>JASUAD010000028.1:10000000-20000000 GCA_037013555.1 Sextonia rubra | reverse complement strand
GTGCTACGACACTGAAGTCACAGGGGATTTACTTAGCTCCTCATAAGCCCGAAAGGATTTATTCGGCCCAAAAAGCTTGGACACCCTTAAAAAAAATCAATGCGGCTCATTATTGAAATTTAAAATCTAACCTGCTCAAAATCACTTTCTAATTATATTGTATAATCATGAAAAAATTTTAATTTAGTTGGAGTTATATCCGCTATGGATAAATAAACACCCCCCACTCCCCAGCAATAAAAAATTTCTTGTTCCACCCCTAACTACTCCAACTACATTCACCTTGAAAATGCCGTCTTGAGGAGGCTTCCATGAGAGGTTTGAATTTAACCTCTATTTTAGATTTTCCATTAAGACGGCATTCACATTTTGGAACTCCTCCAAATCAGATTTTTGCTTTTTCTAACCATCAGTCTTAGGGCAGCCATGTAAAGCATAATTTCTTTGGTTCCATATAAGCCAGGCCTAAATGAAAAATAAATCTAATTTATACTCCTTTAATCTGTCAGTTAGATCCCAAACCAGTTGCTTATACCCACTGCCCCTGTGATAATTTTTGTAACTTCATAGAACTACTTGCCCATACATATCTTGCCACTAGACATTTCCACACATGAAGACTCGTTTCATCTTTTGTTTTGTTTGTTTCGCACGCTGCATTTGGTACAACTTTCCTCTTCAACAAAACTCATTTTGGTTGGAATAATATCTCTGCAGGCCCGCCATATGAAGTGCTTATTTTTATCAGGAATTCTAGCTTGCCATATGTTTTGCCAAATTTTGTTTCCACCAGCACCATTTGATCTCTCAGCCGTATTACTCCGTATCAAAAAACATTAGTAGATCGGTGGTAAGCAGTCCTTACTAATTATAAACCTTGAAATATAGCCTCAAACTAATTATGCGTCTTTCATTTTTCATTTTTTTGATTTAATGCAATGGTGGATTTTTTTTTATTTTTTTTATGCCTAGAGTATTCCTCGACAGTCCAGCCTTCGAACCTTTGACCTCCGACATGAGGGTTATCCGATTTTGACGAGCAAAGACTATTCCCTAAGGGGTACCTACATGGCTGCATACATAGTATTCGGATAATAAAATAGTGGATAAAAAGTCAGAGTATCAAATTCAGCCTAATGCAAATTTACATGGAGGTGGAGGGTTGTGAGTATAAAGATCATAAGACTGATCAAAGATGCACCAAGGACTTATTGTGAAGAAATATGAACCACTCTCAAATAAAGATTATACTGTCAAGGACTTATTGTGAAGAAATATGAGAGATCCACCTTTTAAGAATCTTAATTAGAGGCCCACCTTAGATGATCACATAGGTCTCTAACCACATTGAATCTAGATGACTTGGATTATATGGCTGTTCTGAAATTACAGGCCCTAGACCCTCAAATAGGGTTTCGGTTGGGCCACACTGGTCCTGAGCCCATTCCAATTACCAATTGGGCTTCATAAATAGCCCTGGCCCTGACCCCGACCCCGACCCCGACCCCGACCCCGACCCATCACTTCATAAAATTTGATAAAGAATGGCCCCACTCGGGTTGGCTCGGCCTATAGAGAACCCGGCAGACCAACTGGGTCCGGCCCCGACGAATCCGACAAAATATCTATAAAGCCCTCAATAGACCAAAACCCTACATCTCTCCATCGGTCTATCCCCATCTACAACAGCGAAAAGGGCTCTCTCCTTCTCTCGTGCCCAACAAAATCCCTACAATCTAATCCAAATCCGCGAAGACCCCATTTCAGATTCTCGTTTTTCCCATCTGGGTTTTTCGTTTCGGCTCGAATAGACACCGATTTCTTGATCTCTCTCGCTCCGTAAGCAATGGCAGAGGAAGAAATAGCAGTGGCAGCTGCTGTAGAAGAGGTTGCAAGCCCTCCTCCTTCAGATAGAAAGCGAAAAGTCGATGATTTGGAGAGGGACGAGGCTCCGGAACCGGAGGTGTCCAGCCCACCGCCGGCTGAAACCCCGGCGGAGCTGGAAGAGCCGAAAGCAGACTCCAATGGCGTTGAAGAGTCCATCTCGAAGGAGGAGGAGGTAGCGTCGGAAGTCTTAGATGAGCGCGAGGCGAAGCGCCCACGTATGGAAGAGGAAATCGACGATTCTGGTAATTCTAGCATCTATCTTGATCACTATGTCTGTTTTTCTCTTTTTTTAGATGGTAGTGTGTTTTGAGCTCTGATTGGTTTGATTTCCTGAATTGGGTATTTTTAATTTCGATGACTTGGACAATGCTGTAGATTTCTTCTTTTGTAATCGCATTTAGGGGAAAAATCAGAACAATTGGGTTTTTGAACTAATATGGTAAGAAAATGTCTTATGGGTTAGTGGGTTGAAACAACTGTAGTGGTTAACTCTCTGAGCTTGAAAATGCAAATTACAATCTGGGGGTTAACCCTCTGAGGTTGAAAATGCAAGCCCTGGTTCCTACTTTGTATTTCATTTGTGGGGATTCATAGTTAAGTCGGTTCTAAAGGAAGACTATAGAGGAGATGAGTGACGGATAGCTGGAGATGTAGATGGGGCCGGGATTTAATAAACTAAAGTGATCACTGGGATCATTTCCTATCAAATGAGTCCCTGTTTGATGACTATCCATGGATTTCAAATTAACCTTTTCAATTTAGAGCCTTTGGTAGGAAGGTCTTGCTTAGAATTCCTAGGAATTCAACAATGAACAAACAAATGGCCCCTTAGGACCCTTGTGGCCCTGCTGCCTGGCAAGGGAAATAATATGTTGCAACACTGTGTTAAGGTACAATTTTGTGCCTACTCCTCTCACCCCCTTATCTATCTTTCAAGTATGCACTTGGATGCAAACCAGTGTTGTGAAATTCATTTTGGTTTGGCTGAATTTTCTGAACTATTTCAGTTCAGACAGAAGACCGGACCATAGTACCCTTCCCTAAATATGCAGTCAGGACCTTGAAACACTTTGGCTGAATCCCGATTTTTAGTTCGAAAATCCAGATTTTGGCCAAAATTTCTCAAATCATGGGTTTCAGCGGGGTTGGGGGGGGGATACCGATTGCACATCTGTGGCAGAGTTCTCCATTGAACGTCTGCAGCGGAGTTCTTCTTTCCTCCTATCTCCCTCTTCCTTCCTTCTTCTTTTTTCCTTTTTCTGCTTTTCATTTCTCTAGAGCTTCATGTTTACTGAGATTAGGGTGAATGATTTGTGAGGCTCAGAATGCCCCTTTCGCCCCTTCTAATAACTCATCTTTTGTTTTCGGAAGGAGTGATATCTCGGTAGGGCCATCTTATTGAAGATCCAACCCATTCTCAATATGAGATAAATGCGCCCTAGTCATATTAGCACTAATTTAAGATAAGTTAAGTCTCCTCTTAATAATTTTATATGCCCTAACCATATTTGAGCTCTAAATTAAAACATCTTAAATTTCCCACTAATAATTACATAGGCCCTAACCATATTTGAGACTTAAATTGAGCTAAATTAATATCTTACTAAAAATGACATGGGCCCTAGCCATATTTGAGCCCTAAATTGAAATAAATAAATGTCTCACTAATAATTACATGGGTCCATGCCATATTTTAGCCCTGAATTAAGATAAGGTAGATGTTACGCTGCCTGAGCTCAGAGAGTGGATAGTCGACAATGTGATATGGTATGTCAAATTACTTGTGTCCTAGCCATATTTGAGGCCCAAATTGAAATAAATTAAATGTTCCACTAATAATTACATGGGTTCATGCCATATTTTAGCCTTGAATTAAGATAAAGTAGATTTTATACTGCTTGATCTTAGAGAGTGGATAGCCGACAACATGATATGATAATTGAGAGCTTTGGAGTTCCTCGCATAACATTTGGTTTTTTGCATAATCATCTTTTATATCTTTTGCTCATGTGGCCATTGTTTTTGCAGGCCATTATTCTGGGTTGTTATTAACTTTTGTTGTAAATGTTTAACTTGAATCTAAGAAGCACGGACACTTCTAAGAAAATGACGTATCCATGTCGGACATGTGTCGGACACCGACACTCCTCAGACACTCTCGGACACGTGTCCGATACTATTTTAGTCGTGTCCATAATTAATAACTAAAAATCTTAATTTCGAACACCTGTCCGACACTCTTTTTGCAACGCGTCCCACAATTCCTAACCCGTATCTATAACTAAAAACTAAACATATGGCTGATATTTCTTGGATACTTTGTTAACATATGGTTACTAAAATTTGTAAACTTGATATATGACAATTTTATACCATAGAAAGATGTATGATTGTTAATATTAATCATATCATATTTCATCTTTACTAATTATGAATTAGGTTTTAGTGTTGTATTGATATTTGATAATTTGGTATGTTTGTTAGTTGGTTCTTGAATTTTTATTTTTTGTATGCTAAATTGATTAAAAAGTTAAAATGATATTATTTTTTAGTATATGATTATATATATAAATTAAGATATATTATTAACGTATCCCCCAACGTGTTCGTGTCCTACCTTTTTGAGAAATGCTGTGTCGGCGTGCCGTGTCGTGTCGTATCTGTCTCCCGTCTATGCTTCTTAGACTTGAATGGAAATGAATGGACATGCGTTTCTTTCTGTATCCAGTCTATGATATGCCATATTATGAATGTTTTCATGCACTTTTTATTACAAATGGCTCACACAAGCTTTTGCCATGAATCCCTCGTGAATTTGAGGGACCTAGTAAATCCTCATGTAGCAGAATCTTGTGGGTAAGCATGTGGGAAATCTTAATTAGCACTCCACACGCATCGCGGTCCTGGATTAAGCACTGGGGTTGTCACTTCTGATTTCATTGGCCCTAGGCAAATTTCATTATAATATAAAAATAGGGCCCTAGCCAAGTTTCACTCTATTAGAAAATAGAATCCTAACTAGATTTCGTTCCAATAATTGTCTTTTATAATGAAAATCTGAAACGTTTCACCGAAATTTTGAATCGGCTGAAATATTTCAGTTTAATGGCCAAAATGAAACATGGTCTAAAACAAATTTCTCAACAATGCTGCAAACCTTTTCATCTTTTACGACTACGCCATCCATGGAGTCATCTCTTCAACAATCCTTTACATCTGTTACAACTACGCCATCCATGGAGTCATCTCTTCAACAATCCTTTACATCTGTTATTGACCACAATTTCATTGTGTATGAGATTTTAAGGGTAAGATTAGCTTGTTGCGTGATTTCAATAGAAGAGCTTGAAGACTTCAGTTTTACAAACATAGTCGGGCTCTTAGTCACTGGGAAGTAGTGATGTTAGCAGATCCATCATGTTTCTTTTAAATGTTGAGGTCCATCAGTTTAAGCCGAGCAATTGACTATATCTTCGTCAAGCCCTTCCGGAATTCCAGTGTTAAGCCTGACCAGCTGGGGTAGGAGTTAGTTCCGATGACAAATACTTTTACTGCCACAACAGTGGATTTTAAAGAATCAAGCGAGTGGAGTTCATGGATTATTGGGAGGCATTCATATTTCAATCTTCATTTTTGGCTCTCTAATCATGAGCCTGGTAGATAGCTTTTATAGTTAATGAGATTGAGGAGTATTCTTCACCTCTGGGTTTCTTTGGACAATTAATAGGAAATGCTAACAAATTGGTGAGTTTTTCTTCAAAATCAGGGATCGTCAGCGATGATGATGAAGATGGTTGGGATAAGGCTTTAATGATGATGATGATGATGATGTCAGCGATGGCATGTTTTTGGGTTCATTATTGCCATAATATTTCACACACAAACAGCTCTCTCTCTCTCTCTCTCTCTCTCTCTCTCTCTCTCTCTCTCTCTCTCTCTCTCTCTCAGGCTTAGTTTTATACATCCTATCCCTTTAATCTTAATGATATTAGCCTCATATCCTTTATAATTTTTTCAACTATATATATTCGTATTTGGAATTATATAGCGTTGATTGCTCTATTAAAAAAATGTTGATGGCCAAAAAAAGAATAATTTGTAGCAACTATATGAATTCACCTGCTATCACCTTTTTTTTAAATTTATTATCATTATGTATTCACTATTCAGTTCATTGTAAGTACAAGTATTTAACTGAGAGCATGAATAAGCATGGGCAATCTATGCTGTCATCATACATTGTCCTCTAATATGAATGTGTATTGCTATCTCTCAAAAATAATATAATACACTTGCTGGTTTCAATATGCCTTACTGTTGTGCATTGCATATCATTTACTGATATTAGATTATTTGTTAATAAATTCATTGTGGCATTGGCATCCATCAGTTTTTTTAGAAAAGTATCATATCATCTTGGCAGTAGTGAACTGACTTGTATCATATGTGTGTTAGCATCTTCCATTACCTTTTACGCATGAACCTTTGGAAGGAAAAAAATGGCATTATGCTTGGGAGGGAGGGAAAAATATTGTTATTCACTTATTCTTACCATCTGCTAATATTCAATGTAAGTTTCTTTTATTGTGAGCTAAATATATTGTGACCATACTGATTGAATTTGGTTTGGGCAGGACCACATGGGGAGGATTTGGAGGAGGGCCCTTGCACTTTTAATTGTCAGATTAGCTCCTTTATTATTTAAAAAAAAAATTTTCCACATGTCCAATTGAGGTCAGGGGTTTGGTTTGACTTCCTGTTAGGTGAACTCTATTGGAAGTGCCGTATTTTTGAGAATAAGGAGTTGTTCCTCTGAAGATTTGCATACTTAATATTGATGAGTAACATGAAACATGAATTTTTTTTTTCTTGAGAGAAATAAGGGAGAAGCAGGTCCTGCACAGAACACAAGTGTGACTTTTAGAATAAGGGAAGATAAATGTGTGCAAAACAAATATAGAACTGAAGTGATACTTCCATTTGTGATACCACTACTAATTTCTCTCTCTCTCTCTCTCAGGCCAACAAGAAGCAGAAAAGGATGATGCATCACAAACAGGGGATCCACTATATCCCTTGACGGAGAATGTCCAGAAACCTGCCATCGAGGATCCTCAACAAAACAATCTTACTGCAGAGAATATCCAGCAACCTGCATCTGCAGCTCCCCAATCAGGCGATCTTCCTACAAGCTGCAATATCCAGCAACCTGCTTCTGGGGTTCCTCAACAAGGCGATCTTCCTACAAGCAATATCCAGCAACCTGCATCAGAGGTTCCCCAACAAGACAATCTTCCTACAACCAATATCCAGCAACCTGAATCAGAGGTTCCCCAACAAGGGGATCTTCCTACAAGCAATATCCAGCAACCTGAATCAGAGGTTCCCCAACAAGGGGATCTCGCTACAAGCAATATCCAGCAACCTGAATCAGGGGTTCCCCAGCAAGGTGATCTTCCTACCAGCAATATCCAGCAATCTGTATTAGGAGTTATCCAACAAGTCAATCTTCCTCCCGAACAGCCTATGCTTGACCTTCAGCCAGTGTCTCGTAAAATTGAAGTTCCTAACAACAAGGTGGGTAATCCCACTGTTCTGAATTTCTCTCTAGTTACCCATTTGTTTATCCTTCTGTTATGTGTTTTTCATGTTTGATTGTCCTTTTTAATACGCTCATTTGTCCAAAGATGCTCTTTTTATCCAAGTTTTATGAGGCCCTTTTCCCCTGAGATAAATATTTCTACTTTTGAGAAAAAAGTTGACAGGTATGGAATTGGTTCTTTGAGAAACAGGGGAATTAATATTAAAAAAAAAAGAGAAAGAAATAGGGGAATTTTATGGTATATATAGGGTAGGAGCACATGCTGAGATATTGACTATTTATTTTTGGTGCTCCTTGTCATTACTAGTTGTACTTTATTTTTTTCATCTCAAGTATAATATTATAGTTCATAGAAGATGTACCGCCAATTTCCTATGCAGTATCAGAGAAAAATATTGAAGCAAAAAGACCCAGCAACAAAAAACAAAGCAGGGTCCAACAGAAGAAACCAGCACCTATACAGGACCGACGCAAAACCATAAACAGTCAAGATGACATGGTAGAGTTAGAAGGAATGATGAGGCTGTGCTTCCCAATCCCTTTTTTAGCTAGACAATCAGCCTCCCAATTAGCATTGCGATTAATATGATTGAAATATACCTTCAATCTTGTAGATAAATACTTGACCTATTTAATAATGTCTGCCAATTGCCAAGGGTAATTAGCCTTACCAGAAGTCCAATGAATGGAGAATAAAGAATCTCCTTGCACCCTCAAGCAATCAAGATGAAAGCGAGAAGCTTCTCTGGGTCCAGTCAATAGAGCTAACACCTCAGCAGTATTCACTGTACATAAGCCAGCAGGACCTGAATATAAGGAAAGAGTGTCACCATTGCTATCATGCACCAAGCTCCAACACTTACAGGAGCACTACTGTCACAGTTCTCCACGAGCACTACTGTCACAGTTCTGCTTCAAAAAACCTAAAGGAGGGATGATCCACCAAGGAGCAATACAAAACTTCACCGGATTGGAGAAGGCCAGCTCTCTCCAATTACTCAAAACCATAGACAAAGGGATATTTTGGAAAATCGGCAAGGGGAAACTCTATGAAGCTACAACAAACTTCACTCTATCCACCAATTGCAAATAATCAACTGATTGCCCTTAAAAGCACCGATCATTTTTTTTTCCTTCCAAATAATCCAAATCATAGCCAACCACATAATCTCCCCCTTTGGAACCCCACTTCCTTCCTCAAAGACTTGAACAAATGAGTTGATGAATTAGGGAGCAGCCCATAGGAACCAAACCACTCAAGAATAGAGGACCATAACAGTTGGGCACATGCACAATTAAGATGGTAATGATCAATAGCTTCTTCCACTGCTAGACACATTGGACAAGTATTCACTATAGTCGTGCGTGTCCAAAGGAAATTGTCCATAGTCAATATTCCACCAAGAAGAGTTGTCGAGCCAAGAGCAATAATCCTTGGAGGGGCCTTAATCTTCCAAAGGCTAGCATGTCCTTGAGATGACCTCCCTTTGCTAGACAAGGCTATGAAAAAAGACAAAACAGAGAAAGATCCATCCATCCAAGGGATGCAGGCCAGATCCATGATTGGCCAGCCCATTGGGTTGAAATCCAATGAGGCCCAGTAGTGAAGATTAGTTTCCTATTAATAGTTGCTTTCTTAAGTATCTAGGGTTCTTTATTTTTAGAAGTTGATATTATGTTTGTGTTAGGATTCTTTATTTGAATTGAATTAGATTGTTTCCTTAGGTAGAGAGTATCTTAACTATAAATAAAGATGTAATCCCTTCTCATGGTATAAAATATTGATATTGAATAAGAATTTGAGTTTTCTTCCGGATTGAGAGTTTATTATTTGTCTTTGATGAGAGACCTAGACATCTTAGCCTTAAGTCTATTGGCGTGGAGATTAGATCGTTGATTATTCTTCTTCCTCGCACTACATCAATTGGTATTAGAGCAAAGATCCAATCTCATATTGCAGATCCGAAGTAACCCTGGCAACCCATCTCCCTATTTTTAGTTTCATCCATTGCATCCCATCACCATCGCATCATCACATCCCAGTCACACACTCTAGCCAACTGATCTATTCTAATTTTTCCAAACTTATGATTGCTTTCTTTCCCCCATTTCTCAAGTTAGCAATTCGTTAGAGTCGAGTTTTTTCAAGTGAGGGAGAGTTGATGTAGGCCAAATCATGGGTCGGCCAACTTGTTGGGCCTAGTCCACAGGCCCAACCGGACATTCAGTTATTTAGGAATAATATTAAGTATTTGATTTTATTATGATTAATATGAGTGAGCTTACTTTTATATTTAAGCTTATTCCATTATCAAAAAGTCTTGTTTCTTAGGGTTCAAGCCAACTCCTCTATATACGGATAATTAGGCTTCATTGTAAAGACAACTTGCTTATTATCAATAATATTTTGAGTGGTGAGAGCTTTCTCCATGGTTATGGCTTCTTCTTCTTTGTTCTCCATGGTTATGGCATCTTCTGCTCTATTCTCGATCAATTGGTATCAAAGTTGAAGAGCGATCGCTAGGAAGAAAACAGTCCTTCTTGGATTCCTATCTCATCATCTTCATCTTTATCATCCTTCCATCCACTACCATCGACTTCCACCCCACCCATCCGATCGAAGCAATCCCATCCCAGACAACCCTAACCCACTGTCCAGAGAACCCCTGCCACCGAAACCTATCAGCAGCGCTAAGCCTTTTTCTGTCAAAACCCATCTCAAGTTGAAACCACCATCTCCACCATTTCGATACCCATTTGCTTCCCCAACTCGCCAAAGCAAACCCTAACCAAACCAAGCCCTCAAACCCCTTCAAACACCAACCATACTTCCCCTTTAGCCACAACCCTCCGAGCCCCAACCTTTCCCAAAACCAAAGCCAACCCATCTCCAACCTTAATTGAACCCATCCCCACTTCCACAAACCATCCTTGATTTTTCTACCCTATCAATACCCAACGAAACCAACCCCCAACCACTTCCAATGATCCAATTCGTCCATCATCCTTAGCCCATCTCCATTGAAATCCCTTCCCCAACTCCAACTTCATCCCGCTAATGACCCTACATCACAACCCCATTGCACTATCCACATCCAAACTGATACCCCTTCCAGCTCCCTTTCGAAACCCCATTCACCTTCCCTAAACTGCCAACACCCTACAACATACCCCAAAGCCAAACACCAAGCTTTAGTTGAACTCACTCAACCCATCTTTGACCCTCCCGAAACCAAGCCCAGGTGTCCTCCATGCCTTTGTCCCTCGACCTCTGATTCGGCTTCCCCTCTAGCCCTTTGATTTTTTTCACCAAGCCCAAACCCATAAAAGAAGAGAGAGAGAGAGAGAGAGAGAGAGAGAGAGAGAGAGAGAGAAGATGCCATAACTACGAAGGAAACTCTCGCAACTCAAAATATTATTGATAATAAGCAATTTGTCTTTACAATGAAGCCTAATTAGTAATAATCCTCTTATAGAGGAGTTGGCTTGAACCCTAAGAAACAAGACTTCCTAATATTGGAATAAGCTTAAACTTCAAAGGAAACTCTCTAATATTAATCATAATAAAATCAAATATTAATATTATTTCTAAATAAGTAGATGTCCAGTTGGACCTATGGAATGGGCCCAACGGGTTGGCCAACCCATGGTCTGGCCTACATCACAAACTGAAAATGGCTAATAGACGGACCATTAGAAGAAGGGTGGAAGCTGCCAATAAGGTTAGCATTAGCAGCAGTGGGATAAGGGGTCTCCATGCCAGTGCCCTCTTGAAGCTGGTGAAAACCTTTCGGAGAGCCATTAATCAAAATGGATGAGTGAATGAAACTCACACACCAAAATGCTAATCCAGCCTATCATAAGCTTTCTCCAAATCCAACTGGTAAATCAAACCCAGCCTCCTATCCTCGTGCCTCGCATGGATGCACTTACTGGCAATAAGAACTCCATTTAGAATTTGCCTCCAATGAACAAAGGCACCTTGGCGTGGAGAGATCAATCCCAGAAGCACTTGCAAGCACCCTCGCTAAAACTTTTTAAATAGAGACAATTAAGCTAATCGGACGAAAGTCTCTTCTAAATTCAGTTCCCTCTTTCTTAGCAATTAAAGGAATAAAAGAAGCCCCAATATGCTTTGAAAGTTTACCTCTCTGATGGAACTCCCTCATAAATGCTATCACATACATCTGACTTTCTTTTTTTTTTATAAGAATAGTATCACATCCATCTTTGTCTCCTCCCAAAACTGCTGGAAAAAAGCGAAGGGAAACTGTCTAGACCTGAAGCTCGATCACCACCGAGATCAAAGACTGTGACCTCCTCCTCACCAAGCATCCTCTCTAACCAGTCAGCTGGTTCCTCCACTAATAAAGAAAACTGAAGGTTATTGAGCAACGGACGATCCCAACTATCTTAAGCAAAGAGGTCTTTATAAAATCCCAAAATGAGACTTGTGATGTCTTCTTTACTTTCTAATCTCTAATCCCCATCATAGAGAATTGAGATTTTATTAACTCTGTTTCTATGAGATGCCAGGTTGTGGAAAACTTTGTATTCTTATCACCCTCCTTAATCCAGTTGTATCTAGATCTTTGGTGCCACCTAATCTCCTCCTCCCTGACTTTGTTAAGAAATACTGCATTTATCAACTGTACGACTGGTGTGTATGGAAAAAGCTTTTGCCCTCTTAAGAAGTATTAATGGGGTCATGTATGGTTAAGGTGTTCTTCCTCTTGAGGAGAGGAACTTGGATTCCCTACCCTTTTTTCTGTTGAGAAATAGTCAAATTTATTTCAAAAAGGAACAAAGAATGAAGCTCCCTTTGAGGAGATTAGAGACAGAAAACAGGAAAAAAGGGTTATGCATTCAATAGCCTATTAGAGGATGGATTGCTTAAGGTTTCATTCTTGAAGATAGGATCCTTGTTTTTGGTTAATGGATCTCTGTTTCGAAAAAGAAAAAAAAAGGTATGTTTCATTTTCATTTTTTTTTCTTATTGCCTGTCTCAATGGTAAGGTTAGGAATTTGTCACCTTAGCTACCGTGTGCGAGGGGAAGGGAATGATCCTTGGTTATCCCCATGAATGGGGGATTCCTTCCCACTAAACCATCAATTTTGGCAACTATATTTCATTTTATGTCATTAAAAAAAATAAATTTCATTTAGCTAAAAAAAAAGCAAAAACTACATTTTATTTTCCACAAGTATTTCAACATGATAGTCAATTTCGTTTGGAACCATGTTCTGGTTCCGACTTTAGGCTGAACCATTTCGGCTTGTGTGGTATTTCGGTGTTTGTTCTGATAACATTTTAAAAATTAGAAAATATGAAAATAGTAAAAAAATATTGTACCTATACATTGATTTTATTTTATTTTATTTTTTTGTTATGCTGATTTCATTTTACTAAATCAGCGATGCAATTTGTTATTTTTACATATATGAGAAATAACTTGTAAGCTTTTTGTGCCTATTGCAATGTTAAATTAACAATAACTTGGCATCCAATTCTCTCATATCCATTTATAACTGTTATGCACTAAAATAGCGTAAAATAAGCACCCAGCACCATATTCTAGTGGGACAAATTAGTACCTGAAACAATATGAATATCATATCCATAAAATAACATAAAATAAGCACCTAGCACTATATTATAGTGGGGCAAATTAGTACCTAAATCAATATGAATATCTTTAATGAAATTGGAAAATGCACTACTATACACAGCCTAAAGCTGGCCGTTTTCGGGGAATTTTACCGAAATTGGCTACTATAATTTTCAAGATCCGCAGCACATAATTGTGTGTGCATCCTTAAATATCTGTAGTTAACAACGGTTCTGCCTGTTTTGATGATTGCAATTTACAAAGGTTATTGTTTTGAACATGTTCCTTTTATTTACAAGAGGGACATGTTCAGCTTCATTTTGCAAAAAGAAAATAAAAATCCAGAGCCTCTTATTTCAGGAATCAATTTTATCCTGTGAAGTTCCTTAGTGTGGCAGCAGGGCCCACTAATTAGAACCTGAACTTCTCAAAATAAATGTTTCCCTTTCTCAACAGAATGTTAGGCCCACAATTAGATTAATTACGTGTAACACACGCTAATAAAATAAATAAAATATTTACATGTTTCACACGTGATCAATCTAATGGTGGGCCTAATAAAAATAAAATTTGGTGAGCCAATAAAAGTGGGAGTGCGGGACATTTATTTTGAGCAGTTCAGATTTTAATAAGTAGGCCTTTTTAAGGAGCCTTACAAAAAATTTTAGGTTCTTTGAATTAGAGGATCTAGGCTCCAAATGATATGCTTATGTAGCAATGCAATTCCACCACTATTGAACGAGCCCTAAATATGAGACACTTGTCATCTTGGTTTCAAACGTTTCATTGCTTTCATATTTATCGTTCAATTTCAATGCCTTTTATCCAGTGAATTGTAATGCCCAATGATGTTGATGTCTACTAATCTAACAAACCTATTTTTTATTTGTGGGCCACTAGGCTGCACTTCCATGCCATGTGTCATAAAATTAAGCCGTTGACACATTTGACATTGGACTGTTCACACACGTTTGACATTGGACTTTTCACAATGTCCTTTTCATTGCTTTCATATATATATATATATCGTTCAATTTCAATGCCTTTGATCCAGTGGTTTGTAATGCCCAATGATGTTGATGTCTACTAATCTAACAAACCTACTTTTTATGTGTGGGCCATTAGGCCACACCTCCATGCCACGTGTCATGAAATTAATTTGTTGACGCATTTGACATTGGACTTTTCACGATGTCCTCTTCAACGCAAGGCCTTGGTTTGCAAGAGATGCATGATAGTTTAATTTGTGAAGCCCATTAGACTCCATAAATACAAGTAGGCTTAATTTGTGGATTGGACATTTACAAAAAAAATGAGTATAACAAGACCTTATTAACCAAGAAATTGAAGACTTTGAACTCAACCATCAAAATAAAAATCAGTTAATGTCTAACAATCATTGCCTTAGATCGGATGGCTAGAAATGCAAATAACTTTTTATTTGACATTTCTAGTTGTCTGATCTAAGGTGGTGATTGTTCGTAGTTAACTATTTTTAATTGTGGACGCCCAAGTCTTCGATCTAGTGGTAAGGACTTTTTGATGATGTGCATATTTGGTAGATGCCTTTGTTGCATCCCCTTGGATTCCCTAAGTTTAGCGTGGGCTTCACAAATTGCCATAGATTTTTTTATGTGCGATGTAGTGTCATAACTTGCCCAAGCTACATGCTTGTGTGCCTCTTGCAAAATGAGAATAGTGTTTGCTGTAACTTGCTATGTCACTTAAAAAATGGCATGTTATTGAGACACATCCATCCACAAAATACAATGCTGATTGTGAATTAGCCATCTATCAAAAACCATTTCTAGGAGTTTAATCAATTTGATAATTGAATTTTATTCTGCTATCAATTTCAAAATCTTGGATCAAATGGTTAAGAACGTCCAATGATGCTCATTTTTGGTAGGTGGCAAAACTACAAACTTATATTTTATTCCTTCGGTCCATTGGTCCTTGCAAATCACACTAGCATTCCACTTTCAAAACAGTCTTTTATGTGAAAAGGATGTTTGATATGAAAACTCCTATTGGCATAGTTTTTATTTTTGTTAGCAAGTTGATCATGGGATGCGTGGCATGGAGGTGTGGTCTAGCGTCCTCTCATGAAAAAGTAGATTTTTTAGATTAGCTATTTGTGACATATGAATATTGGGTGCCTAATGAGTTTGATTTAGGAGCGTTTGCCTTTCATGCATGGGAGAGGAAAATGGGTTTTACATTGTAAATGTTACATATGTGAAACACATTACCATATTTGTCTTCACATGAGTACATCCAACTGTTTTATATGTGATTGGTTTTGTGGACACGTTTCACAAATTTCTCAAAATCAATGAAGATTCAAGACATGAAGAAACTAAACTTCTTGATGCTTCTCAGTAAATATAGAATATTAAGCTGTTTGGATTTTTGAAATGGGGTTCCACAAAAGTATGGAAAATCAGATCTTTTAGGCCAGGATTTTTTGGACTTTTTGGACTTTTTGTTCAAACTTCTCTGAATCTATTAAGGTCTATTGTATAAAATTACACTTCGTAGGGTTTATTAGACGATTAGAGAAGACGAGATTATCAACTTTGGGCCCCCAAAATGAAAAATAAATGTGGTTGAAGTGGTTCAAATCTTCAACTTGCCTAGTGGTGGCGCAGCCACGATCCACGATCGATAATAATAGGTCAATTTCCCGAAGGATTGATCGAATCCACAATGGATTCCTACCAATTGGTGTAGCCACAATCCACGATCGAGAATAATAGATCAATCTCTCGAAGGATTGAACGAATCTACAATAGATTCCTGCCCTAAGGCACAAATAAAACCATGAAACACACCATAACTGGAGGGAAAACCCAATTTGAATATTATTAGTTATCAAAAGCATACATAACAGTGAGGCCTAACATCCTTATATAGAGGAGCTGGCTTGATCCCTAAGTAACAAAACGTACTGATATTAGAATAATCCTAAACAGGAGAAGAAACTTACTAATATTAACCCTAATGTGATCAAACTACTACTAATATTCTTAAATAAAGAGGTATCCAATTGGGCTTATGAACTTGGCCCAATGGGTTGGCTGACTTATGGTCTAGCCTGCAACAGTGGGCTACCCCTATTGCAACTTGTACTGCCGGTTCTTCTCATTTTCATATATAACTGTCTACCACTACCTCAGATATGTAAATGAGAGGCTGAAAATGGCCTAATTTAGACCCATTTTGACACCTCATTTATGCATACATGCAAAAATGAGTGCAATCAAACGTGATCATACTTCACAAATATAAATTATTGCAGACAAACGGCCCCTTATGTCAATCAATCAGGGGTAACATCAGTATGGGGGGCCTTTAAGAGTTTTGCGATTTATGCACAACTTCTTTATAGATATGGTACAAAAAAAATGTGATTTTCTTTGTGTAGGGGTGTAATTCCGAATCCAACAACATGCGTATGTACGTGCATAATTACAAATGATGCAGCACACATACCCTAGAAAGCACAGCAACGTTTAAGGTTGACCTCTCTCTAAGTTAATCTACATGCATTGTTTATGTTACTCTCAACTTGTTGAATCTCCACCTTTGGGTCAGCAACAATGTCATTGTAGCCTTTTCCCATTGTTTTACTGTTTAGGGTCCCTTTTGTGAATTTTTGCCTTTTTTTTTTTTTTTTTGACCTTGTTTGTTTTTGGTCAGTCTAATATTTCTTTCCTCTCTACCTTGTTTAAGATCTTTGTTGGTCTCTCCCTTTTCCAGGTTACTCAAACTTCTAACCTCTCAACATATCATAAAGAGCTATTTTTGGCCCTTTATGTACATGCCCAGACCATCTCACCCAAGTGACATTCTTGATGATTCTTTTATATTGAAGTAACACAACTTATTTTATTTTATTCTTTATTGTAACCCCACCCATCATCTTAGCTGCATCTACTTTTAGGTTCTTGTTTCTTTGTTGTACAACATGCAACTCCATGCAACAAAGTGGATCTGATTTCTCGTATACCTATCAAAGATTAAAAACTGAAACAACTTAGCCTGCTTCTTAGTCATTTCATATAATTGCTTGTCAAGTTTTAAAATATTTTGTTAATCGTTTACTCATGTATACTTGTTACAGGTTGGAGTTCTCATTGGTAAAGCTGGTGATACAATCAGATTACTGCAATACAATTCAGGTGCAAGAATTCAGATTACAAGGGATTCTGCTGCTGATCCATATTCTTCTACCAGACCAGTCGAATTGATAGGGGCATTGGAAAATATCAATAAGGCTGAACAACTGATCAAAGATGTTATAGCAGAGGTTTATTTACTTCTGGCTGCCATTAGTATTTTATTGCTTTTATTCTCCTCCTTTCTTACTGGCCTGTAGATGCTCTTAACCTTGTTTGATGTTTGATTCCCTCACCTTTTACTGTCGATTATAATAGAAACTTGGACATTTCCTTATGTGTTTTGCATCTTCCACAGGCTGATGCAGGTGGATCTCCAGCACTTGTGGCCAGGGGTTTTGGCACTGCACAAACCGGTTCGGAGCAAGTTCAGATACAAGTCCCATATGAAAAGGTTGATTTGTACCCTTTTTTTTTTTTTTGGTAAAGGTTAATTTGTATCCATTGTCAACCACTTCAGATGCATATAACTTAGCACATGTGATCCATTCTATCATAAAGTTCAACACAGATGCTTTTGGACTGTGGACAAAGGGGCAGTCCAATCTTCTATTGAAACTGCCTTTTTCTTTTCCTTTTTCATTATGCGAAAAATGAACTGATTGGATGACCCTAAAGAAGCCATGAATGGATGACTGGCATCCACCGGTTGATGCAATTCTTTAGTGCATGTGGGACACATCAAATGGGTGATTCTGATTAATGATGGGACTGTCTATGTATCTAAATGTGCATATATTTCTGTATGTATGTGCATGGCACAATATTTTTCAGCATTTTTTTTTCTGGTTGATCCATCTATGATATATATGTGCAATTCTGTTTAGGTAGGGTTAATTATAGGAAAAGGAGGTGAGAACATCAAGAACCTGCAGACAAAATCTGGCGCTCGCATCCAGGTAGTAATTAGATTCATGGAATGGGTCAAGGGATGTCAAAATCCTTTGGTATGATGATAAATCTCTTGTTTGAATTCTCACTTTGACCATAACCTGAATGAAGAGAACCTTTCTGCCTTTTAGGTTATATTGCAAAACATACCCGAAGGTGAGGCATCAAAGGAAAGGACTGTACGAATTACTGGCAATAAAAGTCAGATTGAGACTGCAAGAGAACTGATCAAAGAAGTTATGAGTCAGGTTTGTGCAGCAGCTGATACAATTTGTTTGTTCTACTGACAAATTTAGTACTGGATGTCTGTTGTCCTTGTTTGAATGTGGCTTCTGTTTGTTATCTGATCTTACAGTTATGTGATTGTAGCTGATCTGATGATGTTAGTTGAACTTATCTGTAGTTTTGAAATCTAGTATCCAGCTGAAATTGCAGATTGTTTTTAGGCAGTGAGGGCAGATTCCTAGGTATTTCCCTGATGGGGTAGAGCCCTTTTCTTTTTTCCTTTTCTTTATTCAACCTTTTAGAGTCTGCATAGCTTAAGGGCCGTCCTCCATTATGGCTGATTTTATGGTCCAAAGTGTTATATTGGTCGATTTTGTCCTCCTTTTATTTTGAAATAATTGCCAAGAAAAGAATCTCCCTAAGTGATACGTGTAGGTGTATATTCATGGTTGGCTGGACTTGCAACACTGGCCAGCAAGAGGATTTAAACTTATTATGGGAGCTGGCAAGGGCTTGAGCACAGTGCCTTCCCTTGAGAGGGAGTGCAAATCACTGCAGTGTTTTGAGGAGACTCATATTTAGAGGCCTTATTAGGTTGTTTTAGATGTAAACAAAAATTAATAATGCCTGAAAAGATTATAGATTGATGCATATTTAAAGGCCCTGTTTGGCGGACCATTGGAACTCAGTTGTCCTGTACTCGGTCTACTTGTATATCTAATTGCCTTAACTCCTTTTGCCTGCACTTGTTAATGGCAAAGGGCAAAATTACTGTCACTTTCAGTAACTAAGGTTATCCAAATGTATGAACCCTCATTTTCTTTTAACTGAGTTTCCTGCATTTGGTTTACACAGATCCAATTGTTCTCATAGTTCCTTATACTTTATATTTGGATTATGTTGGCTTTGTGATGCAGCCAAAAGGTAGAGTTTTGAACTTTTTTATAGGTAATTTGACTTGACCTTGTGGTTGCAAGTCACAACAATGAGCATGGTCCCAATGTGCTTTGGGTTTTTGTCCTTTTCAATTTTATTTTGCTTTGCCTTTTTCTTTTCCTTTTCATTAGTTGCATGTTGGTGTATTCAAGATCTTTTTATTCTTTTCTAGAGAAGGAATTTTGAAAGAGATGAAAAGGGGTTTCCTTGGAGTGCATTTTATTGTTATTATATGTTTACAACAACTCTTATCAATTATTTAGTTTATTATGATTTAAAAGTTACAGATCTATATTTTTTCCAGTTGTGTATTAACTTTTAACTTTTTTTTTCTTTTGACATTTTTCTATTCCTGTCCAGACCATGTTTTATCTTTAATTTTTGGTCATCTTAAGTGTTATAATTTTATGTTGCTCAATAATTATTGGACATCTAACACACCATTTTTGTCACATTTTGCCATACAGTGCTTAGATTTTCCTATGTTTTTTGTGGAGAAAAAGATTTTAAATCTTACAATTTTATGTATTATGATTCACATTCTGAACTGTTTCCAATTTTATGATACGATTGGATTTTCAGAATAATGATTTGGATTATAAAATATGGGTCTGCTATAGATTCCTGCTATTGATCAAGATTGTATTGGTTACACTTTTTGTAAGATCCTGTGTTCCTCAAGTTAGGCTTGAAGTACACAATTGAAGATTCTGCTTCTTGGAGCAAGGATGCTATTCTTCTGAAGTAGGTTGAAAATTTTCTTTTGTGGTGAGCTGTTACTTGACTGCATGTTTCAATCACCATCATATTGAACCAGAAACCTTCAGTCTCTTTGCAAGAAAAGAAAGGCATTCCATGAACTACAGCTGTTGTAAACATTTTTGTTTGTGAGTGATGAAACTGTGAAGTTCTGATCCATGTTTTCTATGTGTCTGAAAGAGACTTTTTGTTAGTTTGCCATGATTTTAGCTATCGTAAATGTGTTCTTGACTACATATGATTGTGAAGCCACGTACCCATGATAATGCTTAGCTTAAAAATTCCTTTTATTTGGTAAATGTATGTTATAGAAAATACGACAACATATCCCCTTATTTGTCAAAACAATATGCCATTGTTGTACATATGGACTATAGAATCTTCTTAGAGAAAACAAAGTATTGCATGCCTACATGTACTATGCGTCCCCCCCAAATATCTTGCCATTGCACATCAATCTTTACCCTCTGAAGGAAATTACGTAATTCTACAATCTATCGATAATTTGGAGCTTGTTTGTCTGAAAAATACTTAACAAGGATTTAGTCCTTTCCATGCATCTTCCATGAGAACTCACATGAATGCAGTTAAGAAGATCTTACGTTCAGTATAAGATGCCAGTTACCATGGTTTATTTATGTTGAATGTTCCGATTTGGAATTGGTTGGCTTTCATAATGCAGATTTGGCTATACCTTTCAAATGGGGTCACCATTGGTTTCTTCATGTAGCAATAAACAACTGTTCTTCGGTCTCATACACTGCAGAGGGATGTCAAGCTTTAACCCTTGCAATTGCAGGATATTTATAGTTGGTAAGATGCTTTGAGACTCAAAGAATCAAAATTCATAATAGCAAGACTATATTATGATGACCTTAGCTCTATTTAGTGTCCCATTGTTCCATGCATGCACCATGCGCCTTGAAAGTAGAAGTGTCTGCCTAATTCCGTCAACCGCATTTAATATTTACGTGGGATCAATCTTTCCTTGCATTGCTAATTGATGCTATTACAAAACGTTGAAGAATATGTTCGCCATGCCCTTAAGTCTCAAAATTTAATATGAGGCGAAACTTAAAAAATTAATAAGCAAGTAATATGTCGAGGTGTATTATGGGTGTTGGAAGTGCTGTTTTTCTCTTTCAAACTTGAAGCTCCAGAGACCTTCAATTATTGTCCTATCTATACACAAGTTTCATTTATCGAAAGATTTAGCTCAAAATAGAACGGAATGGCGAAATAGAATTCATGTAGCCAACCCCAACATGGTTGGGATAAGGCTTTGATGATGATAATGATGATAATAATGATGATCTGTACACAAGTTTGTCAATAGTCCATCTGTACACAAGTTTGTCAATAGTCTATTCTAATTTTAGCTTAGAAGTATTTCGTTTACATAGTTACAGAATATTTATGTTTCAAATGGGTTTTCGTAGCTCACCCATTGTTAGACTTATGTGAGTGGTGCAAAGCCCTTGTTTTCAAGTATAATCATGTACATCTCACTCTTCTCTCTCACTCCCTCAATAATTTGTCGAGACTGTTCTTAAAAAAAGGAAGCAGCAGAAATTATGTGCCCCACATTGGTATCCTTTTTGTTAACTCCTGTTGAACTCATTAACAGAAACAATGTTAACCAAATACTGTAGCGGTAATATTCCTATGCAATGATAACATTACAATTCCATGTCTTTTCTTCTTCTCAGCATGCGAGTCTGAAACTTTAGCACATGGCTCCATGCATGTCTGAGAGTTTGTAGCTATTGTAAAATCTCGTGCTACAATTTTAATATTAGGTTTATTATTATTTCTTTTTATATTGGAACGGATTCATATTTTGGCAACTCATGTAAAATATATGAATATCTTATCATATTTTCTTTGACATATTGATGTATCATGCTTCTTGAAGTTCCTGTGTCTGACCTTGTATGTGTGAGTCGGTTAGAAAATACTATGCTCCCATTGAATTGCAAGCATTTACATCAGGATTGAAAACTAATATTGATCTCTGAAAAAAGTGTCTGTACTTGTATCAACACAGAATTTCATTTTGCTTTTAAATTTGATGGAGTGCATGTAGACTTTGAAATCTTAGTCGGAAGCAAGGAGAGTTTAACCTCCATTTAACATCTGTTATGATTAGGAAAAGCTTGGACAAATCTTGACAATATTGTTGATAATATAGTGAACTCTGGCATACCATTTCATGAAGAAACAGTGTTAACTTGTGTGCTGACCTTTAACAATTAACTATGAGTCTATCATCTGTTGCTTCATCTGTATATTTGTGCTCTCAGATGTTTACTCTCTGTACCAATTTCGTTTTCCTTGTAACCTGCTGGGATGTTTCAATGCTTTAATGCCATGTGTTTGCTTAAATATTATGTTGGGTATGATGTTTCTTTATCACTATTTGGTTAGTTATATATATATATATATATAATAACACTATTTGGTTACTTTTATATATATATATATATATAAACAAGCTGCTGTTGATGTTGATCGTGTTGTTTTGAAAATTTTGCCACATTTTTTTTCTGTTTTGCCTGGTCTGATAACTTTCTCTGGTCAGAATCCTGGGAGACCTTTGCATCTCTCTGGTGGTTTTAACCAGCCATCCTACCGTCCTCGTGGGCCTGCTGTCCAACCTCAGTGGGGGCCTCGTGTTACGACACCAGCACAGCCCACAAGTTATCCTTACCAGCAAGGAGTTGTATATCCATCTCAACCTTCACAGTATCCACCCCAAACATACAGTGGCTATCCTCCTCAACAGGCTCCGAGAAGCGGCTTCAACCCTGGCTGGGATCAAAGGTCTTCAGCTCCTGTACAGGCTCCCCCACAAAGTGGTGCATATGATCACTACAGTCAAGGAGGCCTTGGAACAGATGGCCCAGCACCAGCAGCCCACATCCCTGCTGCCTCTACTGCTGGCCCCACCTCTGCCCATGCTCCTCCAACAAACTACAATTATGGACAGCCGCAAGGTTATGGGCAGCCTACTCCTTATCCTCAATCGGTGCCCCCACAGCAAAGCTACGGACATGATAATCAAGCCCCTCCCCAGCACGCCTATGGAGGACACGGACCTCAGCCTGGTGCCTATCCGCAACATGTCAGCACTGATCCTGGTTATATGCAACAACCATACAACAAGCCAGCATATGGTACGCCATCACAAGGGCCAGTACCGCAAACTTATGCACCACCTCCCAGAGCTAGTCAACCAGGAGATGTACCATACCAGGGCCCTGTTCCATCAGCCCAATCTTATGGCCCTCATCAGACATACCCGTATGTATCGAGTGGGCCAACACAGCAGCCATATCCATATGGGCCAACTCCAACCACTAATGATGGGTATGCTCAACCATCCTCTGCAGCGGCTCCTACACCTGGCTATGCTCCGCAAGGCGGGCCTGTTGCACCTGGTTACCCCCAGCAAGGTGGACAGGTAGCTCCTGGTTATACCCAACAAGGACAGCCTGCACCTGTGTATGCTCAACAAGGCGGACAGCCTGCACCTGTTTATGCTCAACAAGGTGGAGTAGCTGCTGGTTACGGACAGTACCCATCTTCCCAACCAGGATATGGTGACCAACCAGCTCCAAATAATGTGAACTATGGTTACCAAGGGTCCACTGATCCTGGCTATAACAGTATGCCAGCTCAAGCCTATGGTGCACCAGCAAGCGCCCAGGTTGGGTATGTGCAACCCACCTCAAACCAGCAGAGTTATGAGCAGTCAATGCCTCAAGCAGGTTATGGTAACCATCCTGGAACAGCTCCAGTTGGTTATGCTAAGAGTTTATCACCGCAGCCTGGATACAATCAGTATGAATCTGGTCAGATGTATGGTCACCACTGACAAATTTTGGCATTTATCCTGCACAAGCAGGCATGCTTGGGACAGGTGTGTTGTGCTGGAAGTTCCAGAGGGCCTGATATTTAAGAATGGAATCATGAATTTTCAGGCTTCTTGAAGTTTACTGAATCCGCCTGTTATTGGTATTTTATTGACGTGGATGGATTTAGTGTTGGTCACTGCTTTAGAGTTTAACATGATTTAGTCCCGTAGTATATCTATTTCTTCTGTTTAGACATTTTTTTGGCATGTATTTCTCGGACAAATGCAACATGGGTGTAGGTGGGATGTGTCATATGGATGGTGATTGGCTTGAACTCTCCTTTAGCATATTCCTTCTTTAGCTTATCCTTTATCTGGAAACTCATTTTGGAGCAAAAACTGTCTGGCATCTCTGGTCTTAGGTTCCTGCTTATCGTTGAAAATTTTCAGATGCAAGCAGCAACAACAGGCTGTCATATTTGCCACTGAATATGAGCACTTATTAATGTAGAGGGGGGTATGTTTAAGACAAGCATTTATGCAATTAATGTTAGTTTTTTACTGGTAGCATGTCATGTTGAATGGATTGCCGGATGTGTTGTGTGTTTGAGCTCCAGTTTGTTATGCTTGCTTGTCCACCTGACTGCAGGAATGTACCCAGGTGCACATGTTTTTTGAGCTCGGGCCCTGCTTATCAGCAGGGAGCTCAATTCCACAAATTGTCGTGTTAATAATGTAAAATCCCCTAAGTTCAGAAAGTTGATAAATGGTTTTATTGTCGATGAGCCACATCCAAAGTAACTACTGTTATGCTGGTAGCAAAAATTACGTGTGCTACTTCCACACAACACACAACACAGGATTCTCTCTGCTAATGCATGTAGGCTATTGCAGGGTGGTTTGAGCAAGCGTTCTATGTGGCTTTATATTTGATGTTGTCTTCACCTCTCTGCGCGTGCACACTCGTGTGTGATGTCTGTCCTGGTATAATTAAGAAAAACGGAGTGCCTTTGAAGGCCTGAATAAATTAAGAAAAGGGGGTGCTGCAAGAAAAGAGCCTAGAAGATTATCTGGAGGGTTCAGTACGGTAAAAGAAATTTTTTTTCCCATTTGGGTCATTGAAACTTGGTTCTATATACTCAATCAGCCTGTTATTTACGACTCTGTTTATCTATGGTGGTCATGGTAAAGAAATTGCAAGTCACTGGTAACGAAGTGATTGAATAGCAAAGGTCAAAACAAGTTCTTGGGTAAATGTAAATTCAACTGTCTGTGGGTTTTATTTGTTTCTTTAAATGACCTGTGGCGTCGCCTTTGCCGGCCTAGCTTTTAGACCTTTAGCCTTTAGCTCAACATTACTCAATTCTAACAAGCGAGGACTAGTCCTCCCTGATGGGATTGTTCTCTGCATTTATATTGCAATTTTTCTTAAAAAGTATTTGTAGGTTCATGCATTTGGATGAATTTGTCTTTCATGTAAATCATGGTTGTGTGCTGGTTTTGTTAGCCATTTTTATAGAAAGGTACATATTTGATGTGTTTATGAAAAATGTAAAAATGAATTTTTATAATGGCAATATTCTCCATTCAATTGAATTGGGATTCAAAATTAAAAACATGCTTTTCAAATCTATTGAGCTTCAAGAATCAAGGTGATCTCATTAGACAGTCATGTAGCCTGCACTCATCGACATCACCTATGTGGCTATATCCCTTGTGTTAGGGATAATTTGGAAAGTCGATATTCTTCCCAACCCGCCTTTTCCTACGTGGGAGGAGTGAAACTCTTTAGTGGGGCTCATGCTCACCTATTGGACATCCATGGTCCTCACAAAAGCGTCCTATTGAGGTGCATGAGTAATTAGAATAAAGGAGAAGGTTTCACTGTAAAATTGAAATATAATTATTCTCACATGATTAATGAATATGCATGGATGTTGGCTCCTCAATGTAAGGTGTGGCTTTCTGCTCA
Organism: Sextonia rubra; assembly: GCA_037013555.1. NCBI lineage: Eukaryota > Viridiplantae > Streptophyta > Magnoliopsida > Laurales > Lauraceae > Sextonia > Sextonia rubra. The sequence continues at coordinate 19,974,082 of JASUAD010000028.1, read as the reverse complement.
CCGGCTGTACTTATTTACATAGTGCCCATGTTTTGGGGGGGGTTCTAATTCCAAAATATTCACTTTTTTTTTTACTGACTCGAATAACTTATCCTTAAATATACCTTGGTCTATTTGTTTACTATTTCTCCAAAAAAAAAAAAACTATTATTAGTGGATCCTACTCTAATAGCTTTGAATAAATTAATTACATACATTAAGATAGAATGGGTTAAATTAAATACCACATGGATTCATTTTAATGAAGAAGATTAGAAATATCTTGAGTTGTAGACAGCTAGAGAGACAGAGACACGTTACAGGATTTGTAGGACCAGTACCCCACCCTTTCAACTTCCACCACTTCCACGCGGCGCCATTTCATCATTCATTCCCTACAAATCCAAATAGCCTCACATCCCATTTCGTATTCGCATTACAAAGAAGCGGCCATCCGTTCCTGCAATATCATAAAGAGCTGTGTTGCTTACTAGAGAAAGAAAGGAAGAAAGAAAGGGAAAGGTCATTTGGATATGGAGTCATCAAACCTTCCTCCGCTCTCCGAAGAAGGCTCAGATAATCATCCCTCCTCTGCTTTTGCTTCGATTCCCGATCGCCCTGCAACTAAGTAACCAACCTCTCCTTTCGATTCTTCCTTCTTTCCCCTCTCTCTCTCGTAATCTCTCTCTATCTCTATCACATCTTTGATTCAATTACATGAAGTCGTTTCCGATCAATCTACTGCGAGCGGATTCGATTTCTAGGGCATCACTTCTTTCCTCCCTTCTTCTTGTTGCTTATGAATGAAATGAATTGAAGGAAAACATACAGTGATTTTCTGTATAGATTATGAGAAATGATCAGATGTTGAGGACTGCATGGAAATTCATCTTGTGTTGATAAATATCGGCCTCCTATCTGTTTGATTCAAGCCATTAATATCTTATCTTGTTGCCATTTTGAAATGGAATGGAACCATCTGTGATAGTGTGCTTCTCAAATCTCATTTGTATTTTGTGCATGTAGGACTTCAGCAGAAAAGTACCGACCTCTGGAGTGGTCAGCCTATTTTGACCAAGAGGATGATGTTGCCATTCCAGGATCAAATGATGTGGGTGATCTTTTCTTTATTTTTTTTTCCTGATTTTATTCATTCTTTACATTATATGTTACAAATGATTGATTGAATTTTTTTTTTTTTTTTTATGTTTAGGTCTTTCATGTATACATGGCAGGATCTCAAGGACCTGTTGTATTTTGTCTCCATGGAGGTGGTTATTCAGGGTATTTAGTTTACTACTCCTTATATGCATTATCTTCTGCTTGTGTAGTTTGTGCATGGCTAGCTAGATTCAGGCTTGACTCCAGTGGGAGGTTCCAAACTTGAAATGGAAGAGGGGGCTTAGCTTTGGATCCCCCTTGCTTGGACTTAGATTTTTTTTTTTATTTTATTTTATACAGGTACATAAACATGATTCCTCTCTATGCATGACCATTGATTGTATCTATATGTAATAAAAATAAAAATATTATTCACTTAGCGCTTTTGGGTTTTCCCCAATAATTTGACTGTGTGGTTTCATGTTGATGATCATACTTATGAAGTAATTCTGTAATTGTCTAGGTTATTTGGTGAATAATGGGTAATGCCACACACAATAAGGGACTTTTTGGTGATTGGAGCCTCATCTTTCCTTGTAAACGAGGTGCTCTTTACTTCTATGTTCCCCCTGGTTGTGGAGGAATTATAGGGTGTTTCAACATAGCTGTCTTAGCAACAAAATAGTTTGTTGGATTTTCATTTTTGGTTCTAATTACAATTGGAAAAAAGGACCGAGAGTGGAAACTGGAGTGAGAGTTTTTGTTTTATGGCATCATGGCTTGATTGGAATTGGCAGTGTTAGTTTTACTTTTTTCTTCTTTATGCACTGTACTTTACTTTGTTTTTGTTATAAGTTAGCTGTTACCATTTTGAAAGAAATGGAATGTAGTTTTTAATTTTAATCAGTGTATGTGTGGTCGCCATTATACTAGCTGTAACACACCGAACCCTATCAAAAGCTCATAAATATGCGTGCTTGCATGAGAGTGATACTGGGATGGATGGCTTCTTGGAATCCTTACGTTGTACACCTTAACTTATATTTTTTCCCAAAAATAAAGTGTGCGTACTTTTGGCCCGTTTTCTCATTATTATTATTCTTTTTTTTCCCAATTCTGTGTGCACCATGTGTCTTGGTGAACTCCTCAGGAAAACTGCTTCTAGTGTACCACAAGCACTACAGTGCTGCTAGTATAGTAAGAAAGATTCTTTTCCATTCTCATGTTTTTGGTCTCTGGTCTGATACTCTACTCTAAAGGTCGATGAGGATGGGATAAAAAAATTACATTCTGTTTCTAGGAGACAAAGGTCATAAAATTTCTTAATGAACAAAAATACCCCATTCAGCTTGGTCTGAAATTTTCTGATGATTGCCACCCATCAAAAATTCTAGAAAGGATCCTGATGCAATCATGGATACCAAAAGAAACCCAAAGGCGCCAACCATCTGAATACTGCTACACTGCAGTGCACAGGGTGATGCAGGCCATACTAATGGACCCCGTCTGAAAGTCTATACCCGCAGGCCCAAGGCCCGGTAGAGTAGAGAGATCATATTATTAGTAGTTGTTTTAGTTGTTTTCTTAGTATTTGGAAAGTTCAGTCATGTTTGGTTTAGGACTTCTTATTTGATTTAAATTAGTTGTTTCCTTTTTTAGATAATATCTTAGTTATAAAGAAATATGTAATCTCTTCAAGAGATATAGACATTGATATTGAATAAGAATTTTAGTTTGGTTCTCAGTTGAGAGAGTTTTGTTTGTCCTTGGTGAGGCACCAAGACATTCTATCTTTAAGCCTTTTGGCTTGGAGATTAGCCCGTTCGCTATTCTTCTTCCCTGCGCTACTTCACAGGGACTGATAGACAAGTGATACTTTGATCCATGCAAACACTTGAATGCACAGACAAACACCATGAACAACGGGAATTAATAGCAAGGAAGCAACACAGAGGTTTAATAGAACAAAATCCCACTATTTGTCAAAAGAGAAACTGTAGGCTGTGCACTATCATGCACCAGTCACTGATACACTATAGATTTCATTGGATCTAGCATGCACCAGTCGACTGATGCACTCCATAGATTTCATTGGATCTTCTAGATCCATCAATCAAATAGTCAATTCCCTTACTTTTTTCAATTACAACCATTCCCTACTAATTTACTGCTAGATTAATTCATTTAGACAGTTAGAAAGCCAGAAACCCAAATCAACTTCACTGACTGGGTCGCTTTGAAGTGGTGGGCTGAGCTCTACTTCTTGGAGCCCACCCATCAGCGACCGAATGGGCGCTGGACCCAATTCGGTTCAGGTCCAATTTGGCGCATTTATTTTAGCCCAAAAAATACGGTCAGCTGCTGAATTTTCTGAAATTACACAGAACCCACTATGGTGTTCTGTTTTGACAAAACAGTGAGTATCTAAATCATGGGTACAGACCCCATGTGCTCAATTGTATGCTTCCATATACGTTAAAACTTATCCCATTATCAGATTTTCTTGCACATTGTCGCAATCCACATCATATGCTGAAGTGCACTTCATCATCAACATTCTCAAAGTTAGCAAAATGCATTGCATCATTCACTAAAATGGTGCCTAGGTATTGTTTGCTCTTTCATGGATCTGTCGTCTTTTTTCATCTCCCATGTAATGTTTAGCTATTTGCGTTTACAGGCTTTCATTTGCACTAGCGGCGAGTGAAATTAAAGAGAAGGCTCGGGTGGTAGCCATGGACCTGAGAGGCCATGGAAAGTCATGCACAGACAATGATTTGGACCTCTCTATAGAGGTTGAAACTTCCTGACAACCATAAGTATTTTTATGAGCATATGTCATGCATTCCTGTCTTTCTTGACCTGATTTGGTCTTTCTTTAACCTTTTGTTGAGTCAATGATTTTGCTTTGGAATAATGGGGACTGATCATTTGCAGACTTTATGCAATGATGTTGTGGTTGTTCTGAAGACACTATATGGAGATTCTCCACCTGCGATTGTGCTTGTTGGCCACAGGTTTTACCTCTGAGTGCTTTAGTGTGGTTAATATATTAATGTCATCTGATGCTTTAGTCATTTTGTTCAACTTACACTTGTGTATTTGCAAAGTGCATCTAAAGATTTTCTATATCTAATTTGCCTTGTAATTTCCATTTATATTAAGTTGGTTTCTTGGAAAATGCATATTTACTTTTTAAATCAATGCTCGAAGCTCAAACTGGACTGGCCTTCCAGACCATCACTGGCTGATTGGCTGGTCCCTGTCCATTTGACCTGCCCACCAATCTATGGGTTTTGACTTTTCCTTTGCATTCTATTAAAAGAATTATTGTTTGCCATTGCAAATGAATCTATAATCTATATCTACCTGTAAGCTATAATTTGTGTTTCAATACCTGAAAGCACAAAATTTGTTACATAAATAATGATAAATGCTTCTGTGCAGAGCATCCTGGTTATCCTGTCATTTAGACCAATTTGCCAACCATTTGGATACTCCTATAACATTATCTTCCTATTTTATTGTCTCTATTCCATATATGTAATTTTCTCCTGTTAGTTTGAACTTGCGATGGACCAAAACCTTATATTTTTCCTTGAAAACTTTAAGTGTAACTAAAAATAAATAAATAAAACGAGTGATAAGTATAATAAATGATATCTCAGAAAACATTTTAATCAACAGAGCCTAAAGGCCATTTTCCTATTAATCTGGGGTTGGCTCTGCAAGTGGTTTAAATCTGTATTTGAACTCTTGAGGTCTCTGCATTATCATTTATCTCAATCTATGAGTGATAGCATGGACCATGCACAGAGTGTTGATAGAAATTCTTCACCTACCCAAAACCAACCCACAACACCCAACGGAAAAAATAAATAAATAAATAAACCAATTACTAACAAAAGAAAGATAAGAATTTTCATTAATTTTACATTTGGAGCTCCTCTTGTCATAAATAAATTCATATCATATATCAGAGGCTTAATAGATAGTAATGCATGTAAATTTATTTTCAGCATGGGGGGTTCAGTTGCTGTGCATGTAGCTGCAAAAAAAGTAATTCCAAGCTTGGCTGGTCTGATAGTTGTTGATGTTGTGGAGGTTCGTTTTACAGAAACCATATCCAGATTGTATCAGCTTCATTTCTTCTTATGCTAAATGCCAACTGTGGAATTGTCATTCCTGATTTCAGGGAACAGCCATGGCATCTTTGATTCATATGCAGAAAATTCTATCTAGCAGAATGCAACATTTTCGCACCATTGAAAAAGCAGTATGCAATGTTCTACCTTCAAAGCTGCTAGTCTTTTCAATTAATTATTGGTAGTGCATTCCAGTGAGAGTGATATGCTAGTTTCCTGATCTTTGGCTCAGTTTACTATCAGATCTGTCACTATTTTCTTCGTGAAATATATGGAGAAGAGATCAAATTTTTTAAGTGCTTCATGGGCTATGGGAAGTGTAAATTTGATCATTATTGTACTAGACATGTTTTTTTTTTCTTTTTTTTCCTGTCTTTTAAGGAAGTTAAGAAGTTGGGCAGTTTGTACTAATCTATAAAATCTGGTGTTCAATGTTCCCCTACAGTTGTGCACTAAATAAACTGATTTTTAATAATGATCATGACTATTGATTTTATTTTTGTTTAGTTATAGATCATCAACGTCCTCATCAAAGCCTATGTGGGGGTCATCCACACAAATTCTGTTCACCATTCCAATTTATCTTGGCCATTTCCTTAAATAGGTTGCATTTCTTTGGAATTATCCTTACTACCCCCATGCATGTCCTTTTCAGCAGACTCTTTTTGCTTAGAGGCTATCAACTTAAAGCAAAGGTATTAGTTATCCTAGAAAGCCTTCGAATGTTCCCTGGAAGATATGTGGTCCAATGGTTGTGAAAGCCGTAGAATGTTCCCTAAAAGCTATGGTGGTCCACTGGTTGTGGAAAGCGACTCATCTAATGTAGTTGCGTGGGTTTCTAAACAAAAGGCTATTCCATGGGAATTTCAATCCCACTTTAATGTAATCTCGGAGTTGTCAGCCGAAGTTGATGTTTCTTTTTGCCACGAGGTTAGATCTGTCAATTCCATGGCAGACGCATTAGCTAAGTAAGGGGTTGATAGGTCTTCTCATTGGGTGGGTGTAATTATGTAATTGGGAAGTTTTCTTTTTCTCTTGCACCTTCTCCACCCTCCTTTCTCTTGCTCCTTTGTCCTCCTTGTTTGGTTTCTTTTAATGAATTTTTTGTTACCATGTCAAAAAAAAAAAAAAAAAGTTGCATAGAAAAAGTTTTCCTCAGGCATTGTCACTGGCCTTTGTTGGATATGTCCAAACTATCTCAAAGGAGTCTCTTAATTTATCAACCTATTGGTGCTACCCCTAAATGCCCTCATTTTTTAATCTTTCTTAGTTTTACCACACATCCACCTCAATATTCCCATCTCTACTACATCCTTTTTTTTTTTTTTTTTGCATTCGTTTACTAGTTTGCCAACATTGTGCTCCAGAAGTCATAGTTGGTCTAATCATTTTATTGTAAAACTTTTTCTTCAATCTTGTTGGTATGTGTCTATCACAAAGTACTCCAAAAGCAAGCCCATGTTTGACATGAGTTGTAGAAGAAAACAAAAAGAAGAGTCTTATGAAAAAATGAAAATCGAAAAGAAAATGTAAAAAAAAATGTATAGAAAGAAATGAAAGTTAAAAACACGAGAAAGATGAATGTGTAATGACTGATGACATTTCCTTCTTTAGTTAAAAACACGAAAAAACTCATGCCCTGCATTTCCACTTTTTAAAAGAAGAAAAAGGAAAGTGCCTTCTTTCAATCTTAGCCGTCCAATCAGAAGAAATAAATCCTAAAAAAACATCCAAATCACTTTTGGGTTCATCATCCACCACCAATTGTCGGTATGATAGACCTTTTAAGCCTGGACGAGTGGCCCTTTATTGCAAGTGTCCTAAATTAGTGGGTCTGGTTCCTCAATCAGCTCTTTAGAACATGTGTTCTTGCAGACAACACGTGCATCGTGATTGTGTGTAACCTTGTGGAGCTTATGTCTTCTCTGTTAGGGTTCAAGCTTTAAAAATCTGGTCTCACATGCATGTCCATTGTATTACTTTCTAGCAACAGCTTTCTTGTGTTGTGTAAGCTCAACATCAGGCCAATTTAAGCTTTTGCTTTTTCATATTTTCGCGTGATGATGTAAATGGTACACGAAAGATAGAAGGCGATGACCCAATCCTGATTGTTCAATCAGATCAGTGGTTCTGTCAGCTCAATGCTATTCCAGTAATTTTGTGAACTCCTTAGCTTTATCTCGTTCCACTTTTTTCATTGTAAACAGGCTATATTAACTTTTTTTTTCTTTTTTCATTACCAACTCCATGCTCTTGCGTGTCAAAAGTTCCTATATTCCAAGTAGCAAGTGAGATTCTCTTCTTTAGGACTAATTTCTTTACCACATTCATTCAGATTGGTGAAAGAACCCCTGCCCACTTTTCACTGCAAGTGGGTACCCACTTATAATGGGAAATTCCCTAGCATGATGAAACAATGTTTCTCAGAATTCATGCAGCTGATGCATTGGGTGAAACCTTGAATTTCTAGGAGTCCAAATTGTCCTCTTTCGAGGATTTGTGGCGCTGGACATGAGATTTTCAATTTCAGTGGTTCTGTTGGACTTAAAATGAAGGGCACAAATTGTTAAGTATATTGTTTGCTGCAACTCTAACACCTAGAAATTTGGTTGCAATGGTTAGCAACTTTTAACATGGCTACAGGTCTCGGATTCAAATCCCTGCTACTGCATCCTTAATATTATGTTGCAGGCGCAGGTGCACAAGGCAGAAAGTCCCATGCTGCTCTATGACAGAAGCGTGCTTCGAGTCCGGGCGGTGTCCCGCCCGAGGGGGAGGGGGGTGTTAAGTATATTGTTTGCCGCAACTCTAATGCCTAGGCATTTTGGTTGCAATGGTTAGCAACTCTTAACACAAATGGGGTTACTATATAACGTTTATGATCCAAATGACCACAAAATGTGACAGGATTTTTGGGATGAGCTTGATTCGGGTAGAAGGAGATGGTCTAGCCTCCAGCATTGTGGGGATTTTAACCGTTGAATAAGGTGGGGGCTGCCCAATGTTGTCAGCTATGTGATATTTTTCCCACCGGTTTAACCATCAAGCTCTCGCTAAATACACTGACTGCTCATTAGTTGGGGCTCAATTTACTTGGTCCAATCATCAAGAGTCCTTCCATGTCAAGATTTCTTAGATTTTTTTTGTTGATATCATTATACTATTGAATATAAAAAGAAAAGCCTTATGTCTTCTAACTGTCAGATTTTTTGCATAGATTGAATGGAGTGTCAAAGGAGGATCTTTGAGGAATATTGAGTCTGCCCGTGTCTCTGTTCCTCCTACACTCAAATACAATGATGCAAAGAAGTGGTAAGCACTCACATGTTCAATAAAATGTTCGAGTATACCTAATTTTAATCACTGACATTCAGATTTGTCTTTTTTATTTTCATTATGGCTTAATGCCTTTGTGCATATTTTGGAGTTATAGGGTGAAACAATCTTCATGAATCCTATATTGAATGGATATATCTCTGATTTTGAAGGTGTGTTGCAGTTATACTTACCGAACACGCCTAGAAGAAACAGAACAATATTGGAAAGGCTGGTACGTGTAATCTTCAATTCTTTGTATATAGTGTGGTTGTCCCATACAGATTACAAGTTGGCAATATGGTTCATTTATTTTTTGAAGCCATTTGTTGCCATTTGTTAGGGTCATTTATACAAAGAACTAAGGAGTCGTTTGGATGAAGAGAAGAGAAAATGAGGGTGGAGAAAATTTACACATTTCAATTTTGTAAAGTTCTATAAGTTCACTCCACCAACACCTCTTTTGTTTCTACTCATCCAAATGGTCCCAAAGCGTTTTTGCTCCAGCTACACCTCTTTTGTTTCTATTTATCCAAATGGTCCCTAGTCTTTTTTGCATTTTCAGTTTTCAAAATTGTAAGTGCCCATTCCTCTTGCACTATTATATCCTACCTCTGTCGGAAACAAGTTTTTTTCCCCCTACAAAACTCTCACACACCACTAGTGCGGGATTTCCAGTCCCTGCCATTAGAGCAGGACTCCTGTCTTTAATGTAGCATCCCTTGGCCTTTGACCTTAGTGGTCTTTGATTTTTCCTTTGGGTATTGCTAGCTTCTCCGCATACCCTTTTGTACTGATTAGCTTCTCTCAAAAAAATTAGTTACCACTATATTTAAGAGATAAATCACAAACCATTCATAGAGAATATAGATATCATGAACAGGGTCTTGGATAGACATATTGATTGTATAAGTCTGATTCTGATGATTGTTGCTTCATTTCTACATGGTGAGGGTAAAGATAGAAATATTGCCCTTGTCTTCGATTGCCCATTCAGTAGTACCCTCCATACGGATTGCCCTTGTCTTGTCTCTACATTGTTGCTTGTTGTCCTCCGACATCTGCTGTATCGGCTTGATTTGTATTGGCCGATGCACCTATTTATTGGCCAAGATGGGTCAATACTGATGTGAGCAGCAGTGTCTTCTATTCTATGATGCCCAGATACGGACACAGGTATGGATACGGACACGGGGAACGAGGGTTCGATACGCCGACTTGAAAATTTTAGGATACGGATACGGGTACGGCATTCCAAAAAATATATACATATAAATACTTATCGTAGTACACAAATATTAAGAGGCCCACTGTGTTGATCAAATTTTCAATGAGGTGGGCCTGACAGTATCTTAACATAGAAGTAAAATAAAAGAAAAGAAAAAAAGAAAAGTGGGCCTAGTGTCTTGGGCCTAATAGCTCAACATTAAAATGGAAAGAAATAAAAAAAAAAAAACCCAACGGGCCCGTTCTCATTAATAAAATACAACGGGTTCTTTTGCCCCTTTTCCATCTCCGGGGCATCATCGAACGAAAAAGAAAAAGAAGAAGAATGAATAAGAAAAAGAGGAGGCATACATGGCACCTAAAGCTAAAAGCTTGAAGCAGCAACAAAAACAGAAAACAACATAGTGGTCTACTACCTAGTTGAAGAAGCAACCCGTCAAAACAAAAGCAATAGCCCGTCAGTTTAATTATCTTCTTCCTTGTTACCACCTTCTCCTCCTCCTCTTCTCCTTCTTTTTTGCTTTCCTTTTGATCAAACTGAGAAAGGGCTCATTTAGGAGGAAATTGGTCAAAATGGACAAAATCTGTCATAATTTTGGATAAAAAATATTGCATAGCCGTATCCTAAAATTGGGGGCCGTATCCAAGCCGTATCTTGCCGTATCTCGTACCCGTATCCGTATCGTATCGTATCGGTACGGATACCACAGGGCATTTGGAGTATCCGGGTATCATAGCTTCTATCTATCGGACTCACTATGGCCGAACCTTTGTTTGAAGCATTAGCTGCCCCACGGCCCTCAAGCCTCCACCCTTTAGTTAATATTATGGTTCATGGTTTATTATTTTAATGTTACTATGAGTGTCATGTTATAAATTGTTGTTTTTATATAGATAATTTTGGTGCTTCATGTGTGTTAAATGATTATTCTATTATCAAGAGTGATGAAATGGCATCAGCCTTAAGAAAATATAAATATCTCTGTAATCGATTTTAGATACATTTAGGTAGCATTTGGTTTGCTGGAATGATTTTTGGTAGGAATGGAATGAAGACTGGCACGAGTCTGGAATGGAATGAGGCAGGAATAGTAATTCCCATTTCAACGTTTGGTTGGACAAATGAATCAATCCAGTAATAGGATTCTCATTCTAGTTCCTGTGTTTGGCATGCTTGAATGATACCAGGAATGGAATAAAAATTACATAAAATTGACCAAAATACCCCTGTAAATTTTTTTTTGCCAAAATTTCCCTCTCGCCAAGCCCTCTCTCTATTCCCAACCCTCTCCCTCCCTCTCTCTCTCTGTCCCAACCCTTTCCCTCTCTCGCCCAGCCCCCTCTCCCACTATCTGTGTTCTCAGCACTCTTTCCCTCTCTCTGTTCTCAGCCCCTCCTCTGTCCCAGCCTTCTCTCCCTTCTTGCCTAGCCCCTCTCCCTCTCCTCTATTCCTAGCCCCTCTCCCTCTCTCTCTGCTCCCAGCAGTCTCTCCCCCTCTCGCCCAACTCCCTCTCCCTATCTCTCGGTTCCTGGCCCTCTCTCCCTCTCTCTCTATCCTAACCCCTTCTCTCTCTCGCCCAGCCCCCTCTGCCTCTCTCTATCACAACCTTCTCTCCCTTTTCGCCCAGCCCCTCTTCTTCTCTCTATTCTCAGCCCTTTCTCGCCCAGCCCTTTCTCCTTATCTCACTTCCCAGCCCTCTCTTCCTCTCTCTTTGTCCCAACCCTCTCCCTCTGTCGCCTAGCCCCCTCTTATTCTCTCTCTATCACAACCCTCTCTCCCTTTCTCACCCAACCCCTCTCCTTCTCTCTGTCCCAACCATCTCCCTCTGTGAGGGGTTCCAATCAACCAACAGCGAGAAGGGGGTGTCACAGAACATGCCTTATGGTCGATGGAAGAGGGTCAGCGACGAATCACAGAAGGAGAGAGAGGTCAGAGACGAAGAGGAAGGAGGCTAGGTCTTATGATTGGGCATCTCAGGTTTTGTTTGATGAAAGGGGCTTTTTGGACTCAAAGGAAAATTACAATGGAATGGAATGGCCATTCCTTTACCCCCCCCCCCAAAGGAATGGTGATTTCTGAAGTAATGGTCATTCCGCCGCTTTTTCACGAACCAAACGTGGGAATGGTCACTCCAACGGAATGACCATTCCATTCCGACCTTCATTCCAGCGAACCAAACACTACCTTAGATTATCAAATTTATACATTTTGGGAAATTATTTATTTTTTATTTATTCTTCTTTTTTTGTGAATTTCTAAAGTTGGCACACTTGTACTGTTCTAGCACGGATAGTCATGAGTACTGTCTCATCCCGGTCTAAAGTCCCAACTGGCACAAAGATTAGCACTGGGATTTAAAACCTTTATCCTTTCAACAAGAAGTGATTTTGTAGTGACCATGGTTTAAAAAATGGACTGGGGCAAGTGTCCATTTCAGTCACACGCCGAGTCTCCTATTGAGTTTTATGGTGTTTTGGCCCTAAACACTCTTCCTTTCTAGTTTTTCTTGAGGTAGGAGGCAGCTATATGGGCATTTTGCAGTGATTATATGATGCAGGCCGATCCCAAGTCCGGCCCAGATTACAGGCCCGCAGGCCATCCGATTGATCCTTGACATCCTCAAGGATTCCTATCCTTAATTATCTGCTTTCTATTTTATTTTAGAAGGTTATATTTGTTTAGAATTAGTCCTTCTATTTTAGAAACAATCACTCCTATATAAAGAGGAGTTATTCATTGTATTAGATATGCTTTATCAATAATAATTAAGTTTTTCCCAGAGTTTCTCATTCTAGTTTTCATCGTGACTGTCATTGAGTCTTAGGATTCGAACAATCCTTCAGGAGATTATTCTACACCCGACCTACGATCCGAGGCTACGCCAGATTGGTATCCGAGCCCAGATCCGGTCGCTGGGAGCCATCTGCTGTTCCTGGAATTTGTCACCCCATGCACTGTTCACCCCATCCTCTCTACTGCCATCCCAGATGACACCCAACCTCCCGATCAGCATTGAACAGAATCCTCAACCCAATCCACTACCGCCATCTTCAAACCTTAAACCCTCATCCGACAGACCCATCTTCAACCAACTCATACCGCTCCCTTGTCTCTTCCCTAAATCAACAACCCAGGCGGCCCCAAATCCTCTCCCGAAACCCCTGGGCGCCCAACCATCATCCTGTTAAACCAATCACACCCCTGCGAAAAACCCATTCGCTAGAACCCTAAGTCAGTAACCCCTTCTCGTCAGTCATCCACCGCAATCCCCTGTTCTCTCATCCCCACCAATCCTCACGCCTGAAAATATAACCCCTCAAGACCATCGACCCTTTCAGTCCTTCCGCACCATCTCGACACCACCCCTACCCCCCCAGAGTGCAAAAAAATAAAAAAACAAAAAAAGAAGGAAGAAGGAATCAACAGCAGAAGAGAGAAACAGAGAGAAAAACGCAGGCAAAAAGAAGAGAGTAGAGAGAAGAGAAGGTAGAGGAGAAACGTTGTACCAGGCACCGACGGCTTCCATCATTATCGGCTTCCAACGGCTTCATCGTCGCCGTCGGCGTCAACAGTGGCAAGAAGCACTTCAACAATTTGCCGCGGTCTCCGTCACACCATCACTGCAGCAAGGGGCTCCGTTGCATCTTGCGCCATCGGTCACTGAGCTTCCATTCGTCACAGCAGATTGTCGCCTCCATCGCTAGTCTCTCCATTTTTTCCTCTTCTTGCAGTATCAGATAAGCCCTCCTTCCATCCCCTCTCTTTATCACCTTTCTCTGCACGCATACCAAGACAGGGAGGAAAGGAAAAGACTCCCTTCGCTCCCACGTGTGGTTCCGAGTTTGCACTTGGGCCTAAGTGGTGTGGCCCATCAATAATCCATTCCGACCCACTTTCTTTCTTCCCAAAAAAAAAGAAAAAACCAGCAATTATGCCTAGAAAAGGTGATGATCTCCAGCATTGGATGACAAACCGGCAGAGGGATGAAACTATCCTTAAATTAAGTCAAGAATTAGAAGATGTCACGAGACGTCTCAAAATTGCAGAAATTGCCATTGCTGAGCTTCATAAAAAGTAATTTGTCAGTCAAGAAGGATCATCTAATATGTCTATGGTGTACACGCCCGTCCAACCAAAAAAAACCTGAAAATCAAGAATCCATTCGGGATTTTATGCAGTGCCTTCTGGCTGAATGAGATTATCAAGGTCCCCCTATTCCAACCCCACCTGATGACATCACCAGGAAAGTCAAAATTGAAATTGCTGACTTTAGTAGTGACTTTAGTTGTTCGGCTACATGGATTTCCAAAGACTATTGTTTCTGACCGAGATACAAAGTTTATGAATTACTTCTGGAAGACATTATGGATGTTGTCTAACACCAAGCTTAATTTCTCCACTGCTTATCATTCTCAATCTGATGGACAAACAAAAAGTGGTAAACAGAAGTCTTGGATAATTGTTTCGTTGCCTTGTATGTGACCGTATCACAAACTGGGATCAAGTGCTACCTATGGCAGAATTTGCATACAATAATTTTGTCAATCGATCAACTGGAATTTCACCATTTGAAGCTATTACAGGAGTTCGTCCACAACTCCCTATTGATCTTGTCCCATTACCAGTTGATGCTAGAGTTAGTGCAGATGATGAACATTTCTTTCAACACATGCAGCAAGTCCACAATGAAGTACGTCGCCATATATCTGCCAGCAACGATGTTTACAAGCAGGAAGTTGACAAGCATCGTCGCTTTGTTGAATTTAATGAAGGCAATCTGGTTATGGTGCGTATTCGACCTGAGAGGTTGCCACCTAGAGCTAACAAGAAGTTACACCCTCGTAACTCAGGTCCTTCAAGATTCTCCAGAAGATTAGTCCCAACGCCTATATTCTTGATATTCCTCCTGATTTAGGCGTCAGTTCTTCATTCAACGTCGAGGATCTTACTCTCTACCGTGGTCATGATAATAAAGGAGATAATGAAGAGCAGCTTATTTCTCTACCAGTTAATTCCCCAGCTACTGATAATATTGTTGATGTCCTTGATGATCAAATTGTTTCTGCATGTTAAGGAGGTTACCAGAAGTTTTATTTACGTTGGCGGAATCGTCCTTTCTTCGATGCTATGTGGATTACAGCTACTGACTTCCAGCGCATCAATCTTGATCTTTATGAGGAATATCAAACGCTCAACTCGTTGAAGTCGAGTTTTTTATGCAGGCCGATCTCAAGTCCCGCCAAGATCACAGGCCCGCAGGCCATCCGATTGATCCTTGACATCCTCAAGGATCCCTATCCTTAATTATCTGCTTCCTATTTTATTTTAGTAGGTTATATTTGTTTAGAATTAGTCCTTCTATTTTAGAAACAATCACTCCTATATAAAGTGGAGTTATTCATTGTTTTAGATATGCTTTATCAATAAAAATTAAGTTTTCCCAGAGTTTCTCGTTCTAGTTTTCATCGTGACTGTCATTGAGTCTTTGAATTCGAACAATCATTCGGGAGATTGTTCTACACCCGACCTACGATCCAAGGCTGCGTCATTCTAGTAGATTAAAACCACCTTTTTTTTAAAGATCCTAGCATTTGAAGATCAAATGTACTATTCACCTGACCTGACTGAATGAGTTATATATGTGGGTATCCATAAGTATAACAATTTAATTTCATTATTATTGAATGAAACACAACAAATCTTAAAATTACTGTATTTTCTATTTTTCAGATTATGTTTTTGCTATTTTCACCATTAATTAAATGTTATTGGAGTAACTCGGTGTGAACGGGCTGAGTCCCATGCAACTTGACTTCCTTTGCAAATGAGTTCCCTTCCCTACTAAATTAGCACTTCAGGGCTTTGGAGAATGACAACTTACACCAAGTAATAGTGGCTGTCTCTAGTTTCTTTTATTCAACATGCAAATTTCCCTGAGTAGGGCCATCCATTTTTTATCCATCAAATCACATTCATCATATCACACCCAATATCAATATTTTTAAAGTGAAACACAAGTTATCCTACCAGTTTGGAGTGCCCAAACTTCTTGCTATACTTAAACTCATCCTATCAATAGGCCCATGAAATACACAAACCACTTTACCAAGGAATTGCAAATGGAACCAGTAACATCTGCCTGGCCTTGATTGTCAAATAAACTTTCCTCAAGATTTGATTGCTGCTTTCATTGAGTGGGTCACCAAGAGCAGCTGCAAAGCATCACCAATGAAACGCAACACATCCCATAAGACATGTAGCTGGATTTGTTTTATTTCTCTTCATAACTTTTTTTTTCTTTTCTTTTCTTTTTTTGTTGTTTTTAAATGTGTTGTCCTATCATTTTTGCATTTCAAGCTCTTCCTTACATATGCTAGGTATGAAGGTCTTTCTGAGAAGTTTCTATCGTGTCCTGTGCCAAAGCTCTTACTTTTAGCAGGAACTGACAGATTAGACAGGTACTACTTTGCTTTTTCATAAATTTATAGACTTATTGAGGGTCATTTGATGCCTCTGATTCAGCTCTACATAGAGAAGCATGCAGCTTTTCAGTATTTCCATTAAAATCATCAGCTATTTAACCCCTTTTATTGGTATTTCAGATATTTATAAATTTGCCCATTTCTCCTGAGTTTTGTGTTGATGATCCATACATCATATTTTTCCCAAATGATTTCTTCTAACGTGTTACATTTCCAGTGAGCATTTGTCTCTAGTTTTGCTGATTAACTCTAGGTTATTGAACGCAGTTCAAAGTTGTGGTTGGTTCACAAAAGTGATATAGACTTGATAGAATCCAACTTCACCACAGGTGCAAATGTTTCATGAAAGCATATCCACGGGTTTGAGTAAATCCCTTGGCGACTAATCTCATGTTACGACTTCCGAAACCCATCAGCTCTATGCTTCATTGTTAATACCTATTTACTAACCAATCCCTTCCAAAAGTCACTTACACAACCTTGTTTTTTTATTTTTATTACTGCTACTAATGTTGCAATCATTTTAAAAGCTCTCTTCTCTTCATTCATTGCAACTCTATTGCGAGGAATTGATAGATCCTCTTCTACCCCAGATGGGTAAAGACAATTGACAACTTTAGCAAATAAATAATTAACTCGAAGAGGAAGAGACAGCATGATACGACACAAACTGTTGAAAAGGATGCTCCGTACATGACCATTTACCTTTGCCTGGAGCAATAAGTAAAATGGTTTCCTCGGCAACAGAGAGCTAAATTCATCAGCATTACTAAGCAATGAAATAGGAGGTATATGATGTGGACTAAACTCTAGACATCTGTATGGTCTTATCTGGTTAATGGGTAGATTTGAGATCGGAACTGTTATGATTTTTTTAAAGAAAAATATATTCACAATTCACCCACCCATGAGCTGACTTTGGGTTGTTTGATTGAGACTTGTGCTCACAAGTGGTTCCCATATATTCAAGATGCATTAGTATACCCCTAGGAACATTACCTGCTTCAGGTGACTCCCATCTTTGATGGTCATTTCTAATATCAAGTTGTACTCTCTTTCGTTGTTGGATATGTGAATCTTTTTCCTTTAGACAAAAAGGGATTTGAGAATTTGAAGACATGCGAGTTACCATCCAGAACCACATTTGATGTTGTATTTTCTTTTTCCATTCTTTTTAAGCTTTAAATGGTTTTGGAAGGACCGGGACTGCCTAGGCTGACTTGGCTTGGCATCAGGGAGTCAAGTCAGAATCCTACCTAGTCATGGTTCAAGATTGGTTTTAAACCTTCTTGTTCTTTTTATGTCATCTAAAGCATGGGACTATGCTCAATGCAATGTAGTACTAAAGTTCCCTATGTTCTATTGCAGAACCCTCACCATTGGACAAATGCAAGGCAAGTTCCAGATGGTGGTGGTCCGCCACACTGGACATGCAATACAGGTTTCTTCCTTAGCATTTTCTCTGATATTGATTCCATATAGATTGTCAAGGATTGTTTCTTATCACATGTCAAATGTATTTAATGTGATTTGCAGGAAGATGTACCAGACGAATTTGCTTCTCTGGTGCTGAATTTTATTTCTCGCAATCGCATAGGGCCTCATGGTGTAGAGGTTAGTTTTAAAAATCAGTTGGAAATTATCAAAGAATGCTTAATTTCTTTACACTATGTCAATGTATACAAAGGCTACACAGAATATGAATATAGAAGAGTTCTTGTTTTCTTTGTAATCTTGGGCTTCTTGGCTAAAAGCCTTAAGAAGAAGACTCGGTCATGGACAGAGGGTTGGTGCTAATGAAGAAACACCTGATGATGTGTTCCTAGGAGTTTAACATGCCAAGGGCCCTTTTGGATCCATATGAATCGAGCGTAGATTCTTGGTTTATGCATCAATGAGGTTCATGCTAGGATTTGGATGACCTGAGTTAGATGCAAGTGTAAGTTGTTTTGTTCTTCAAGACACCAATCATTCGTAAGAGTTACAGAATATCATATACAGGGAATGGAATCCCGAGGATCCAAATAGGCCCAAAACTCAATGGTAACTAGAAACACATTAAATTTCATCAACAGCAAAGTTGGATTGTTTCAACCGGATTCCAAACTATATGATTCTTCAGTCCTAGAAAATGATAGTATCATTATCTCTGATCAGTCGTCATTCATCAAGCTTTGTAGACAAAATGCTTACTGGATCAAATAATCAATGACATGCTGCTGTTCCCTTTTGTTCTCATAAATTCTTTGATAATTATCACCCATTTAGTTTTTAAGTTTTTTAAAGAGCATGCCCCGGCCACTTTTAACAGATAGCTTTACTGCATCTGTGCAGATCCCAGGCCTTAGGCGTCCATCTCTACAATCATGACCACCAAATTGTCGAGCAGAAGGTTGCTGTTGACTAGCAATATGCTAGACTTGCATTGTTAATGCTTTTGAGTATGGAAACTAATTAATATAAATAGATACAGGCGTAATTTCAATATGGGGATGGATAGTTCCTGTCTGTTTTGTGTAATTATTATTCTCTATGGCGCTGTCTTTTTCTTATTTTAATGATTTTGCATTGATTGATGATATTTAACAATGAACTGGATTGTGTAACCACAAGTTACGTTGACGCTGATAGTGTTTTGAAGTAGTTGGGATGGATGCTTTCCATACATTAACAACAGTAGTCAGACAAAACTAGAATGGTTTCGAACCTCAAGCAGTCTGTCAATTCCATATGTTATCGGTTAGAATACAGGATAACATTTTGTATATTATGAGGAAGTGGGTTAAAAGACCGACGGACGGCTTTAGATTGATTGATCAATATTGCATCTTTGAGAGTGGATGGTTGACTGCCAATTTTGTCTCTGACTAAGAACGCGAAGGATATCCTCTGTTGGTTGATAGGATATTTTGCATGAGCATTTTAGCCCATCCCACTGTCTAACTTTCAATAGTTTAGCTGCCTCCAGCTTTCACTGATTTGATCTCTTTAGGACTCGTGGCCTAAACTATAAGGCTATTATAATTGATTGAGTGCCTGAAACCATGAAAACCGTTATAACTTCTGGTTAATATGTACTTCTCAACTACAATATCTAAAAGTTTCCTTGTGTATCTGGTGTGGTGTCTTTGGATAAGCAAAAAAAAAAAAAAAAAAAAGAGTGGAATGAAGTTTAAAGGGCTCTAACAGTTTAAAATTTCAACTTTACCTTTGTCTGCATAAATTTTACCCAAAGATGAAGTATTGTAGTCAATCCACATACTTCATTCACTTCAACTCTAAATACTCAAATTTTCTTGAGTAAAAATTAATTCTATTTCAAACTATTTTTAAATTTTATTTCACATCAACCATCCAAACAAAGTGAAGTGAAGTAATTTACTTTAATTTCAACCCACTTCTCGAATTCACTCCTCATACAACATTTATTTCATTTTATTCTACTCCTTATTTGTTCAAATAGGCCCTTAAGTAAAGATAACAACAAACTGGGTTTGAGATGGCCCGTGTTCAACCTAGATTGAACCCAGAACATGATATGGTCAAACCAACTAAGCCTCGGGACTGAACCTGGGAATCATGCCAAAATACTCATGTATGACATGCTATATTATCCAAGCTTTCAAATAATTCGGGACCCAAATGGGGGAAGATGCATTCATGATTTGGATCCAACTATTACGGCTTGGGAGGGAGCATTGGCTCTTATGATATTTTAACAAAACAAACAAACGAAAAAAAACCCAAAAAGAAACTGCCAGGATTTCAAAGTATTGGGGAACAAGCAACATGACCGCAGAGAACAGGTAAGGGAGCCCCGAAGTGAGCAGTCGGGCAAGATATGGCAAAGAGTTAATCATCCACCAGTAACCTATACTAGAGCAAAATCAATTCATCAACTTATCTACCGACAGGAAACCACCACCAAAGACATGACTATTTCGGTAGGCCTGTAACAGTGGATACCGACCAGCTCCTTGCTCGATTTGTCCATATAAATAGCCGCAACTTCATTCAACCAGTTAAACACAACAACATAGCTCCCGTAAACATAAACTGGAAGTTTTTGTCGACCATTTGAGCAGCTGAATGCTTCTCTCTAATTAGGAATTTGCATGCATGCACAAATAGAAACTGATATGTTCAAGATCAAGACCTAATATAATTGATGGTATAGATAAATATCAGGAATGAATCCAATGCAGAGAATCAATTTCGATCATTTTGAAGGAATTGAGTAGGGGGCCATTCCACCCCCCTAGATTTAATGAGTTAGTGACCTCTCTAGGTCTTATTACAGAAGAATAAGAAGCTCATCAGTCAATTAACAAAACAACCTCCAATTGCAGCAAAATAGAGGATGTAGATATGGTATGAAAGTCTCAAGAGGATGTGGATTCCTTGAGATAAGCAATGAGATCCGCACGCTCTTGTGGCTTCTTCAGACCAGGGAATACCATCTTAGTTCCAGGAATATACTGCATTAAAAGACATCCAATCATCAACAAAACATACAGAGGAGAACAAACTAAGCTGCTGTTGCTATCGTTGTTCTAAAACCACATACTCAATACATTCATTCTTTATAAATGAAAAAGAAACAAAAAGATCGTCCCCAGTCTGCTCATGTTACAATTTCTGAAATGTACAAAAGGTCAGAATGCTGATTCTCATGTCACATTTGATCAACCGCATCAATTTAATTAAAAACCTTTTTTATTGTCAGAAGTGAGCAAAGCATATACTAGTTAATATTAATATTGTGGACAGGAAATTACTGGGGATCTTACACACTCAAAGTATCAGGTTTTTTTTCTTGTTTTTTTTTTTTTTTGGGGTAAAACACTCAAAGCATTTCTGTCTGATTGCAACTTATTTCAGAATTTCTTCACATTTGGGGTGGACAGCATACCTACACACTTGTGATTTTTTTTTATATAATAAAGAAAAAGAAAAAATGTCTGCCAGATCACAGTGCTACCACCCGCTGAGAACAAACCTCTAGTGCTTGATGCCCTCTTCTGATGAATAACCATATAAATTAGAAATAAAGTTTCAAACACTATTCAAAATATCCCTCAATACACACCTGGCATTGGTTGACACCAGTTTAGTATTTTCATACAATACTGGTATAGGATCATATCACGGTATTTTGTCAATATTATCAATATTATAGGCCAAAATATTGGCTGACCTTCTCTTTTAGGGCTCCATTTGTCCTCTTTATGGTTTTCCAATGTCGCAAAAAATTTTCTACACCTCTCTTGTGCCTCCTTTCTTTGTTCTTTTAACTGTTGTTGTGTTCAAAGCACCGCATAGGTGTTTGTTTCATGGGGATTGAAAACCTTAGCAGACTTAGTTCAACTTAAATTCAGATAGGGAAGTGTGCACTCCTTTTTTCCCTTGAAAATTTTTATTACAATGGGGTTTGTATTTTTTGTTTTTATTTTTTTTATCAATATATAAAAGATTTGGAGATTTCAAGCCTATTCTAGAGAGATTTTGTAATTATTTTAATTATATATATATATATAGTCAAGATCATCATCATCATCAAATGGACAAATCTACTACGGTACTACCATCATCACCATGATAACTACAATGACGATAATGATGCACAACCTGGCCAGCATTCAGCATGGCATCGATCTTCTTCCATCCAAATAAGTTCATATTCCCACATAGCTTCTCTAGTGTCATATGCAGTTATGTTTGATTTGACGCGTAAATGTTAAATAAAAATACTGCAGGATTGTCTTGATGTTATCAACTTATCACATTTTTTTAACGGATATTGATTAAAGATATTTACTTTATTTGAACATATATGATTTTATTATGATATTCCTACAAATTTTAGCCAATACATTTCACTCAATTATTAAATCTAAGCAGATTGAATAGCTTTTTCCCAAGCAATATGCAAGATGTATGACTGGAAAACCCTACAAATTACTTTATAATCTGATCTGGAGATAAAATACATTAATTCTAGCATCTTCCAGTATTTTGCATTACTTAGATATATTTTTGTTATTTCTTAACTGCCTTATTGGAGACAAAGACAATTTACAATGTAACATGCTAGACAGCTGCAAATTGCAATGTAAAAGTTCATCTGAGATGCAACCATTGTTCTCTCTCCTGGCAGCAAATTACTGTTCCAGGCAGCTGAAACAGGATCCAAACTGGTTCACCTGACCTTGGGTAAAACATCTTACAGCTATTGTAATAACTAGAGTTCAGGTCATCAGATTTGCCACTATAACTACAGGCACCTGGTGAAAAAATACATTAAATTCTAGCATCTTCCTATGTTTTGGTTTATTTAGATGTGTTTTTCATTTTTTTTTTAACTTCCTTGTTGTAGAGAGAAAATTTACAATGTAACATGCTAGACAGCTGAAAATTGCAATGTTCAAGGTCTGCAGAGATGCAACCATGGTTCTCTCTCCTGGAAGCAAATTACTGTTTCAGGTAGCTGAAACAGGATCCAAACTGGTTCAGCTGGGTAAAACATCTTACAGCTTTGTAATAACAAGAGTTCAGGTAATCAGATTTGCCACTATAACTAGAGGCACCTGGGATCAAAATGGATCCTAATTTTACATTTTCAAGTAGTATTGTCCAAAAAGCAACGACATAGATTCTTCATAGATGAAACATCGCAACAAAACCTTTTTCTTTGTATGACCGTATTTTGTTAATTTGATCTAATAGTTACAGCATTTACATGTTTCATATTTCAATTTCAAAACTGAGAAGTGATGACATAAGTTCAGAACGTTATCCAATCATTAGCATCAATAATAAAAGAGAAAAAACAAACAAATCCTCCTGCAGTTACCACCAAAGTAATCAACAAGTGAAAAATCATTCGAAGTTGAAACCAAATCCAACATGAAGTTTGGGGAACTTTAGGACTACCAAAAAAATAAAATAAAATAAAACAAAACGGAAGCCTTAGGACTTCTTTTTTTTCTGTTTCTATTAACTTTGTATCAAATCTGTTTATCAAGAAGAAGAAGAAAGGGGGAAAACTGACTCCAGCAAATTGCCAGGCGAGCTTGAAGGCATCACTTGATGCACAGGCAGAGCAACATATACATCAAGAGCCAATTCACAGCACATAAATCCAAAAGGAAAAATAAGCAACCCCACAAATCTCCAAATCAGCCAATTGGATATATGGAAAACTTTCATTAATTTGGCCAAAAGAGATTCTGGAAATCTTTATCCTTAGCTGACCAACACATCAACATCAAAGTGTCACGTTGGAAGTCAGATCCAAATAAGATTAAAAAAAATCGTCGAACACTACACATGTCACAATTATCTATAGCATGGTGCCATACACCCATTGGTAAAAGCATAACTTATGCAGGTAAGGTAATAACATGTATCATTTCCACCTGGAGCAAGTCCACAAAAATACCTGGAACAATAAACACATACCTTCTTTGGATTAAGCAAGTAATCGTACAAAGTTGATTCTTCCCAGATGACAGCCATGTTCTTGTTAGCAGTTGAGTAAGAGTAACCAGCAGTTGTGCCAGACTGTCGCCCAAAAAGACCATTCAAGTTGGGTCCTGCAAATTTAAACAATTCAGAACCGAAAAAGAAATAAAAAAATAGTAGTTCAGAAAACAGGGTTATAGCGATATAGGGATCACTAATTCCAAACTGATGCAGTCTAGGGCCCAGCCGCCTCTCAGCCCCTCTTCAAATTAGATTAGGATTATTATTATTATTATTATTATGAAAGTTTCTATTTTTAGCCTAGGGTTTTCTTGCTTATTAAGATTGTTTTACTATATATATGGCTTTGTAGAGAAGAACTTCTCAGATTTGATTGATTAATAGATTTGGGTTTTCTCCCAGAGGTGTTCCTCGTGTGTTGAAGTCATCTGACGGTTCGAAGTGTCCTTGGACACGTGCTTAGGCACCTCCACGCAAGCCCTAACCCTAGGGCTGCATCAGATTGGTATCAAAGCCCCAGATCCAGTCGCCCACAACCTCTGTCTCATCTCTCAATCCACTCTGCTCACCGGTTCTCCTCTCCATCACCACCAGACGCCCACAAATCCTCAACTCCCAGTCCAACCGTGGCCTCTGTCCCCACCCTTAAGCCATTCCCGATCATCCCAGATCCCTACAGCAGCCCAACTCCCCATCAGGAACCCTCACCCTGCCCATACTCCCTGCTCGTAACCCCGATCACCACCGAACACCCCAGACTCTGCCAAATCCCAGACGCCCTTTTTTTTCCTGTCCCAGTCGAATCACCAGAACCCATCTCTCTGTGACTTCCCACTTCCCGGATGCACTCGCAAGCCCTAACCCTAGGGCTGCATCAGATTGGTATCAAAGCCCAAGACAGAAGGATCGAGAGGCGGGCGGGTGCATCTGGACCTCGACCCGAGCACGTGTCACCCGACCCGAGCACGCACACCCGACCCACTGCATAGTAAACGGGCCTAAGTGGGTCCGGCTCCTCACAAGTCCAACCCGACCCAGCCCACCTTAAAAAAAAAAAAAATGCCTCCTAAGAAGCAAGTGGATGCTGAATCTTCATCTTCTTCACTTGAAGATTTGGCTAGTGCCATTAAAGAATTATCTGCAAAAGTTGCTGGCATGCACACCACACTGCAACAATTGGATATTAGAGTGACAAATTTGGAACATACTCAACGTGTGCATCACCACCGTGATGATGGTGCAAATATTCGGAATCACCGGGATCCGCCAGTCAATAATCCTGATTGAGAATTCGGGATAAAAATTGTGATTCCTGAATATGATGGAAAATTACAGCCCGCTGAATTTATGGATTGGTTAGTGTGCGTGGAAAATATTTTCGCACATAAGCCAATGACTGAGCACAATAAAGTCACACTAATTGCCACTAGATTTCGTAATTATGCTGCAACTTGGTGGGCTGAATTGCAAAGAAAACGGAGGAATCAGAACATGAACCCTGTTGATACATGGACAGAGATGAAAAATATTTTGAAACAAAAATTCCTCCCTATCAACTATGCAAGAGATCTCCGTTCCAGTTTTCAAAATTTGAAACAACGGTCCAAGACAGTTGTTGAATATTCTGAGGAATTTTTGACTCTGCAAGCTCGTTGTGGTTTGAATGAAGATGATGATGTGGTAGTTGATAGATTTTTCAATGGATTGAGACTAGACATTCAGCATATCCTTGCCTTCCAACATTTTGATAATGTCGATGAACTCATCCAACATGCTGTCAAGGCTGAGGGAATTGCAAATCATCAAGTACAAAAATCCAAATGGGCTCAGCCAAAGAATTCCCCTTTACAAGAAGCTAAATCCAATGGACAGATTTTTACTAAGACTGAAGGTCAAAATAAGATGGTTTGTTTTCATTGTCACCAGCACGGGCATCGCGCCGCAGATTGTCCAAAGCGAATACATCTAATTGAGATTGAAGGTGCTGATAACAATATCCGAGATGATATTGACACTGATCCTAAGGATATTGACAATTCTAAAGATATTGACACTGCGGATATTGACTTCACCGATGCAGAGCCCCCAGATGATGCTCTTATTGTCCTCAAGGATGCTTCACCACCTGTTGAGCATAAGTGGTTGCGCAAAAATATTTTCCGTTCCACAGGAATGATTCAGGGACAAAACTGCACAGTTGTTATTGACAGTGGAAGTTATGAAAATCTCATCTCCCAGGCTCTTGTTGATCGCCTCCAATTGAAAGTTTATAAGCATAACCGTCCTTATTTTGTCAAGTGGCTAATGAATGGTGATCGAGCGCATGTTCGACATACTTGCAAAGTTACTTTTGCTATTGGTGAGACTTACACAGATACAATCCAGTGTGATGTGCTACCTATGGATAGTAGTGATATCTTATTGGGCCGTCCTTGGATGCATGATAAAAATGGAACTCATGGTATGCGCGACAACACCTATACATTCATGCATAGTGGACAGCAAGTTACTCTTCATCCTGAGAAACCACAACCGCCAAAGAAGAATTCCTGGAAAGCTGCCACAAAGGATATCCTGCATGTTCAACACATTTACAATGGCAATCCGAAGCAGCATCGAGTTCGAGGACGAACTCTTCTTTCAACCCGGGGAGGATGATGTAGTCTAGGGCCCAGCCGCCTCTCAGCCCCTCTTCAAATTAGATTAGGATTATTATTATTATTATTATTATGAAAGTTTCTATTTTTAGCTTAGGGTTTTCTTGCTTATTAAGATTGTTTTACTATATATATGGCTTTGTAGAGAAGAACTTCTCAGATTTGATTGATTAATAGATTTGGGTTTTCTCCCAGAGGTGTTCCTCGTGTGTTGAAGTCATCTGACGGTTCGAAGTGTCCTTGGACACGTGCTTAGGCACCTCCACGCAAGCCCTAACCCTAGGGCTGCATCACAAACCCTGGTTTGTAGTTCTTGGATCGCATAACTTTTTCTTTTTCTTTTTCTTTTGATGACGTCAATATCTCTGAGATCTTTAACCCAAGAGGACTAATCCTCGGGCGGTGCCCACTAAACTCACAAAAACACACACAAGGCAAATCTGGGGCAATTTCAATTTTCAAACACAATATGTGGCAAGCAAACTCATAGCTTATGCCACTCCATCAACTCTCAAACTCACACCTTACACCACTCCACCGACTCCTGGTGGATGATTGCAGCCGGGTAGGATGAGATAATTCATACAATCATATTAATGGATGATTCGCATGGACGTAAATTTTTTCATTTTATCCAATATCGAATGGTGACACTAGGTATAGATTTGTGAATTCAATCCATTGATATGATGGGCCCAAGGTCTGTCTACTAATCAAAACAATGGCTGTCTTACGATTGTTGCCATTATGTTAAACAAAACTAACACCAATTGTGAGGACATTATTCTAAAAATCAAAACCATATCTCGAATCATTCAATGAGCTTAATCAAATGTTATCATGAAGAGTATCACGAATCATAGAATATTAAACAAAAATCCATCCATAATAACATAAACAGTGACAATTAAGACTACAATAGAAACAAATTAGCCATTTGGTTGTGAATTGTTCCTACAACAACAAATCACATGAATACTACGATCCGATGAACTACTTATTTATTTAATTAGTATGAATTCAACAAAGATATTGGAGCCAATCAAATAAAACATGATTTGAGATCTGGATACATGGCAAATAAGATCCGAAATACGTTGAATACCTAGGAATCGAGATTCATACAAAGGATTTATTAATCAAAGAGCAACAGATCAAGCAGATTCCTAACGATAAACACCAAAACCAGATGAATCCACGGAGATCCTTTCAGAAAAGAACAGATCCGGCCAAAACAAAGACCGATTTGAAGCAAATCGACATGAACAACTCGATCCTCAGCCATAAACCGCCGTTCTCAACGAGATCGGAACAAAAGCGAACGAAATCTTCATCTTCTCCACCAATTATAAAAGAATCGAAAGAGAGATTCGACAAGACTTCATCAAGAACAGAGAGAGATCATTGATGAAGAAGAGATGCGGCCGATCCGGATCCGGATCCAGATCCAAGGAGGAGTATAGAAATAGGAATATGAAAGATTGTGTGTTGTACCTTGCTTGTGTCCGGCGCCTTTATCGACGGTGTGGCATTGAGCGCACTTGGTCCTGAAGATCTTTTCTCCTGCTTTTGCCTCTCCTGGTGGAGCCTCTGCAAATGTCGCCATCTCTATCTTCCTTTACAAGCCCTAATTCTAGAACGCTCTCCCGCTATCTAGGGTTTCTTTTGTTCTCGTCTTCTGCTATCCTCTTGCGCGTCCCGGTAAGATAAAAGAATGCAAAAGCACGTGGTTCCTCTAATCTTACCGCGGAAAACGTGGATTCTTCGAGGAAAGTCGGTGGCCCCTTCATAATTTTGAAGTTTCCAACCCCACCAAGTTTTTATACCATTAGGATATGCTTAGAAACATGAGAAGCGAGGATAAGTGGAGGAATAAATAACTTTTTATATTTAATCTCACTCTTCATCCCTTATTTATTTATATTTTTAGTGTTTAGAATTATATTATTTTAGTCTCGACGCCATCTGAGGGGTGGGATAACTTCGATTAGCTTTGCGATTGTATTTTTTAGGTTTTTTTGTTTTTTGTCCCCTATTTATCTGGATACAATCAAATATGGGATTGGATTCATTTTCCGGATAAATATAATCACATCACATGCAATAATACCATTGGATGGGCTTGAATGATATTAGCTGTCCAATCCTATTAAAAATTTATCTTGAATGATATTAGCTGTCCAATCCTATTAAAAATTTATCTTGCTTCCAAACACATCATTAAGGGTTTTTTGTTTTAACCCCTCCTTCGGCCCAACAGTCCGATGAAAACTATCCTATTTATGTGAGAAGTGATGTCCCATCCAAGATAGTCTCACTCCATAATAACGTAGCAAATCATGATTGGTCCAATCAAAATTATCATGGATCAAAAACCTCATAAAATCCTAGAATCCTAATTCATCAAACCAATGAAGCTTCAAGCAAAAGGCCTTGTGGAGCCCACTTAGAACCTCATCAATCATGGAGGATGTGGGGAATTGAAAGATCTGAATATAACCTATTAATGTGCAAAATAACAAATCTACCGGACTATTCTCATCCTTAATCCATAACCCACAAGTGTAACAAATTCAACTGTTCATTTCATCCGAATGGATGCAAATTTAATATATTCAATGTAAATAGGAGGTGAGGGTTCAATGCCTATGTAGGCCCCACATGGTTGTCCACATGGATGTCCCCATGGGAACAGTTATCTCTATTATGTAATTGTAATGTAATAAGGTATAATAATATTATGACACCAATAGACGCCGTGGACTCAGGACAAACCCTGCCAATTCCATGTCGTCGTTGCATTATTCATCGAAGGACCATGGAGTTCCAAACCATCCATATGGTCAAAATAAGACAATTTTGACCGCAGATGTCTGCGCCCTCAAAATATTGAATGATTAAAATATTAACATTTCGTCCGAAAAGCATTTTCTAATTTCGTGGGTGGGCCTTCGGAGTTGGAAAAAAAAAAAGTAGGTTCGTGTTCATTCTATTACAGATTCGTGGGCTTTGTGTGTACGCGAAGGTATTTTTACTCCACACCAAGTTTGCAAGGGAGCTTTCATAAAGTGTGGTGTCAATATGATCTCCTTTCAATTGCTGCGGTTCAAGGTGCGCCACGCGTCCTGCCACTCGTACGCTCTACAAGGCTTCTAAATTTTTAGAGGGATCTTTCGACTTTGATTAACCACCTTTGGTTATAACCAATTACTTATAGATTCTTACTATTGAAAAGATCAAGTTTTGGTGTGCATTTGTGCAGCTAGGGCTTTTTCCCTCCTTTTTCTATATGGAGGACTTAAGCTAATTTTCTCACATCCGTGTCCCTAACTAATTTAGTTATGGCTGAGATAATTTAATATCAATTTTTTTTGTTAAATCAAACTTATAAATATAAACTTTCGCATCAAGTCATGAATAATTAAATATATTAAAAGTATACCTTACACCAAGATATTTATCATGAGCGGTTCGGATCTAATCTGTAAGTTATTTGAAACCTATAAACCTAATTAATTTAGCTATGGCCAAGATAATTTAATATCAAATTTTTTGTTAAATCAAACCTATAAATTTAGACTTACACATCAAGTAATGGATAATTAAATATATTAAAAGCATACCTTATACCAAGATATTTAACATGAGCACTTCGGATCTAATCTGAAAGTTATCTTATCTTACAATCAATGGCCTCTATCAAATAGGGGTTTTTTCTTATTTTATCACTCACTGCAATATGGTCAGAGTTGATCGTGCTATGTAATATATTGTATGACAACAAAGATGATTAAAAATTTACTTTTATAGATAACTATATAGAGATTTTTTTTCAGAAACAACTTTTATAAAGAATTCCAAATATTTCTTCTCTTACCATCAGTTTGCTTAATTTCATCAAAATATTAGTTAAATAAGAGTCTATTTTAAAAGTGAATCCAAGCAAGCTTCTTTAAAAATAAAACGAAAGGGGAAAGCATATACGGTGGGGCCTATTACAATTATTAGATATGCAGTCATTTGGACCACATATTTCTAACGGAGAATCTTCATACACATCCGTCCCTCACCATTTTTTTCGTGAGAACTCTAGGTCAGGCTCATATATCACTCAATTCAAACCTTGCAACACACATGGGGCCACATGATAGCAGCTCGCCACAAGTTTTGATCGGATCCAAATTTATTGGACCGTTGGATTGATTGTACACCAATCCGAACGAAAATGGATTTGTGAGCCATGGATGAAGGGGTTAGAGATATGTGATTGTGGCAAATTTGATATATGGGGTGCTTTCACATAGATCTTTTCAACCCCCCAGTCTCATCCCTTGGTGGGGTCTATAGTGGGCCCCACCAAAGAGTATGCACAAAAAGTCCATGAGGGACGTATGCACAGAAAAAGACCCCATTTCCAACCATTCTAATGTTTTATCTCAAGAATTTTGGGTTTGAAAACCTAGATAAGATACCAAGAAAACTGCAAATTTAATATACCTGCAAAACTTCTGGTTTTGTATAGCTAATATGAAAAGGAGAAGTGTTCAAAAAGACGGACACATAAGACTTGGATGGATTGCTAATCTACATAGCAAAGAACGAGAGCTTCAAAGCTCTTACTAAGAAAACAAAATCTTACAACATCAAACTGTGGGGTGCAGCAAAATACGCCGCCCATGACCCGAAAACAATTTGCTACATGTTTGCACTAAGATTTAAAACTCAATAATCTATTTTGACTAATGCAATCAACCAATAGTAATTTATAATATCATATGATTAAAACTTTCAGTTAATAACCATTCATTACAACAATTGCCAACTAACGAAATAACCAAGCTCTTGATCACATCCTAATAATAAAAAAAACCCTAATCAAATTTTAACTCCCATCTCTTGTCTTCTTCAAGATGGTAACTGTAATTTGTGTTGGCTCAAAGAAAGCATTGTACTCATCTCACTATGATTTATGCTCGTATACAAGCACTAAGCTCACAGGCCCAATCTCTCTGGTTCCATCCATGAGTTGTCCATCACCACATTTCCAGAGATTCATGGCATACTTGGAGAGCAGATTATAAAACTATAGATTCACACTGGTCTCTGCTTCCAACTTCTGTAAATGGTGGTACAGTGAGAAAGAATGACCATGTATCAGATCCTTGTGCCTGAAAATGACTTTTGTAGACACCAGCCAGCTGAAGGATAGGCTTGATCCCTGTTTCCATTTTGGATTTGAGATTACATTCTTTTGCATGCTCGATTCACCGCCAACAGGGTTTACCCTGCCTACATGATAGCAAGAAAAATCATTCCACCAATTGCAAGACAACCTGTACATAACATGTCTTTTAACGAATTTCTTGCACTCACCATAACTTACTTAGACTTCTGGCCACTTTTTTTATCAGCACAACGGGATGGAATTAGCTGTAACAATTACCATGAAGAATAGCAAGTTGGTTTTTGTAACACTCCGACCCAACTTAATCTGGATTAGTGTCTAATTAAATGCGAAATTGTTGTTAAGTGTGTTTTGGTTTCGCTTTTCCTTGGTTTTGAGCGATGGATAGGTAGTTGGGTTGAGTTTGACCTGATTAAGTAGTTTCGAGCCCTTTTTTATAATTTTTGCTTTTGTCGGACATTGTCAGTTTCGCATCATCTGGATGTTAACGCGTGTATTTCGTCGAGCTCGCCAATCTAATGACTTCGTTTGCTCGCGTTAGATCGCTAAGTGAATTGAACTGTAAATTGTGTCAACATGTGGACTTGCTTGCAAATTGGACTCATTCTTATCTTATGAAGGAAGCCCAACCACCGTCTCTGTTTTTTCTTCAACGATCTCTCTGTTCTCTCTTCTCTCTCTTGTTCATCTCTCTTTCTTTTTCTTTCATTTCTTCATTACTTAAGTGCGAAAGGAAGTCATATACTCCTCATCTTCGCATGAATTCAACGGTATGTCTTGTGATTCATTGTGTTTTTCCCTTTTGTTCTTCCTCCTATGTCAGTTTGGTACATGTTGCAACGTGCTTTTGAGTTCTTGAGTGTTTGACGGGTAGAATTGTGTTTGGACAGCGGATTGAGCTCAAGAGAACGACTCGTATGTGTGATTTTCATTTGAGGCAAGTATAAGCATAAGTAACTTGAACACTTATTAGTAATGCTTTGATTATGTGTATTGTTACTCTTCTTATGTGGATCATTGATGTACAGCCCTATTGAATGAGTTTTGTCCTTATTGTTCTTAATTCCGTTGAGAAGTAGCCATTTCTGTGATTCTGTAACTGTTTCAGGAAATTGACCCATTGCAGTCACGGCTAAGCCATAAACTGTACTACGGTTGAGCCGTATCTTATACTACGACTAAGCCGTAAGCCCAACCGCGACCAGCCGTAAATCAGTACAAGGTGGTTTTTTTGGATTAACTGAGAGTTCGTATTTTTCCAGATCTTCTACGGCCCAGCCATGTCTAAGCCGTCTAATGTGCTATGGCTAAGCCATAGAACAGGATACGGCTGAGCCGTAGAACGAAATACGATTGAACCGTAAATGTGAATGAATAGTAAGGGGAACTGCGGCTGAGCCGTAGTGCATATTACGGCTAAGCCGTAAAATATCGACGGCTAAGTCGTGTGTTCACCTACGGCTAAGCCGTACCACCCCTGAGAAATGAATAAAATGATAGAATTAAAGAAGAGACCTGATACGGCTCTCATGCTAGAATGTAGATAAACCGAACTTGCCCAATGGAATGTAAACATTGCATGAATGATCTTTCGGGCTGTGATTCATTCATGTATATTGTCCAACTGTTAAGCACCTTTCCATGGGTGTTGGTTTAAGGGATTTCGGTACACTTTCGCAATAAGTTGCAACATTCCTCGCTTGAACAACTGTGTATTGAATACCTTAAAACTACATCAGCATGCACGGTTAGAAACATTGGACAACTAGATTAGAGTTTGCTTGTAATTGACCTTGATTCCTCAAGGAACATCTGAATTGCACGGCATATTGATTCCAGTTTTGCCGCTCAAGCGTTCTGCGCCGGACCTCTTGAATCGGTGGGAAAAGTAGCATCATCCCCAGAACGAAGCCCGGGTAGGATTCTTCGGTATTCGTATTCTTTCATCAGTGCTTATTCGCATTCGTATTGATACATGATGCACTTCTTATCATTTCGCTTGTTGTGATAGATTGTGATGCGAATTATGTATGTGATATTGCTTAATGTGCATCTTATGATTTGATTGCGATTGTATGTATATATGGTACTACTTAGCCTCAGCCTCGGGATACCCGACGAGGTTGACTTTGGCATAGTATGTGACCACCTCTGCAGAGTGCTTTTGTCCTGGGATTCTGGACCCTGGGAATTAGAGACCCATTCGTACCCTGGCCTGGTCAATGGTGTTCCCATATTGATTGCTCTCGAAAGGGAGAATATGGCAAATGTAGTAGCCACTTTGATAGTTTATCTATTTCTGATTCTGATAGCATGCTTCTTCATATGCACTAATTGCCTAGTATACGGACATGATCACTATGGATATTTGCATATTACTACGTTACTCATTGATAGACACAATGTGTGTTAACTTCTTGTGGCTTATACTTTGCTAAGTCGTTGTACTTACAAGTTGTTCTTAGTGTTGCAGGCTCAACTCTCTCTCCCGATCCTGCGTCGGTCGACTCGACTCCAGGAGAGACATGTGAGGCCCCCTCCGGCCTAGAGGAGTGGATTTGATCCATTCTTCTGAGAGCAGTTTGCATCATTTTGTTTTTTTTCCTCCATTGTATCTTAGCTTATCTGGGGGATTTTCTATGGATTGTATTTTGGGTTTTGATTTATACCTGTAGTTTGAATTTATGGACTAGTCCCTCTATTTTGTTGTACATTGTTGTAAATCAGTCTAATCTTTTGAAATCATCGTGTCTTTGAGTTCTCTTATGTTTATCTTGTGGTATGCCATAATACTTACAGCTTCCACGTATGCTTGTTTGCACGTGTGTTAGTTCCCTTGTGTGTGTACACTTCGATAAGGTCTAGGTGTACATGCACGGGAGTACGTATGTCATTGGTTAGGTTTTCTCTAACCCCCGATTTCTGAGCTCACGTTGTGACAGTTTTCTTATCGTCACTATATTTTTGTCTTACATATTATGAGGAGATATTTCAAAGACCTTTCTATGCCCTGATTTTGGAGTTCCATTCTTGGAGAAACTAAGTAGCTGAGAGCCAACAAACTTTGAACTTTGTGGCAACCGTCTGAATTCAGGTTCCTCTTTCACCTGCATAGAAATGAATAAATGCATGGATCATTAACAAATCAGAAAAGAAATTGCTCAACCTGAAAAAAGATCACCATTTTGCAATTGACATGCGTGTCAAGTTATATTTGAATCACGCTTATCCCAATAGTCAGTGCCACACAAGACACGAGCGAGCGCTATCAAATCCTTTTAAGAGGACAGAACACTCAATTTTTCGTCTGTAAATGACTATTTCTAGCCATGATCAACATACCACTCCATAACTGATCATGGCCAAAATATAGTACATCCATAACAAAATTAGTACTCCATCTATTGTACTTTACTGTAGTATCCCTCCTTCAATATAACAGAAGCAATGCACACCTGGAATTATATTTTGTACATGTGAGATATTTGCAGGACAAAAGAAACTTCAATCAAAGAATATATGAAACCCGAGTTCAGAGAAAATCAGAATATACTAGTGTTGGACAGAGATGACACGATGGCTTAGTCAGCTTACTAAGAGTTAAATACCAGTCTCTAATGCAAGAGGATTTTTCACAATCAATGTGAAAGCTCAATGTTGCTTGGCACCCTGTTGCCATTATTTTATGGCCTTCTTAGTTTCCAAGTCAGATTCAAAGCATCTTTGAGGGTTTGTTCGATTGCAAATAAATAAGAAGAGTAAGACAAGTGGTTCAGGATCATGGTGTAGAAATGAAGAGAAGTAGATCCTGGCACCACTAAAAACATAGAATGGTGGGTCCTCGTGCAGCTTACATCTGCAAGCAAATATGCGCTCAGGGCATGGGTCCAAAGCAAGTCTCAGACTTATCCTTAAAATTTAATTGCATCAGCCTTCAAGTGCCAAAATGTCATAATTGCAATTTTTGTTGCATTCTGGCCTTCTACTGACTTGGTTTCATTGGACAAAAGGGCAAGCTCTAGTGCTATAGACCAACAAAATGACTTCTCGGTTGGTAAACCAAAGCATTTTTATGCTTGCTTACTTTCAGGGTGCAGATATGCTTATCCTCTACGGTGCCCAGCAAAAAAAAAAAAAAACACACACACACACATACACACACAAAAAAAAATACAAAACAAAACAAAACAAAAACAAAAAACAAAAAGGATTCTACTGTAAGAAAACAATGACATTTGACAACTCGTCTCAATTTGTTTAGTACATGACCTGAATCAAAACGTAATCCTGTCTTCACCAAAATGAAGAAATGATACATATGACAATAAATTAAAAATGCAATTGGTCGTGGTCACTACAGAGAAAAGGAAGAATGAAGAAGGTTTGCTGATGAAAGATCATGGAGTTATGGCCTTGCAACATAAGTTTTCCAGAGAACATAACCTCCCAGTCAAGAAAAATTGGACAATCTTTCTACTTCTAAAATGTGTGAAGAAAAAAGAAAGTTGAGTAAGAAACAACAGAGACCTGTCATGACCGGTTACCTCATTCTGTTTCTTTTCCATGTCATTACTTCCAAGGCTGCTTCTTAGGCAGGACTCATTGTTGGCCATGTGGGTCCAGACCATGATTGGGTTCTATATCTGGGGTGGTTTCCTAATGATATTAGGAATTTCCTATTTTGTCAAATAGTAGTTTTCTAATATATTAGGACTTTCCTTTTTCTTGAGATAGAGTTCTTGGGGGATAAGGATGTAATGGTTATATATATGACGTAATCTGTAACCCTGGATAGACAGTCAGTCAGAGAGGCTGAGAGTGGCTGAGATTCCAAGGCTGTAGTTTCACAGATTGGAGGAGAACCCAGTGGAAATTGGTTTCCCGTGGACGTAGGCATCTTTGCCGAACCACGTAAATCTTCTTGTCTTCTTGTGTGGTGATTGGTAGATCTTGGTTGCCTTTGCACACACGCGCACAACAAGTGGTATCAGAGCCACAAGTAAAGCTGTGCAAAGATGCGTTGAATGCAGTTCAAGACAATTCCTCTCTAAATCTGTGGCATAAGAGGCTTGGTCATATGAGTAAGAAAGGCTTGCAAATGTTGGCAAAGAAGGATTTAATTCCTTGCTCCAAAGGTATGTCCCTTGACCCTTGTGATTATTGTTTATATGGTAAACAGCATAGGGTTGCTTTCTCTTCGACATCAAAATTGAAATCCAATGTGTTGAATTTGGTATATTCTGATGTTTGTGGTCCCATAGAGGTAGAATCATTGGATGGCAATAAGTACTTTGTCACGTACATCGATGATGCATCCAGGAAAGTCTGGGTTTATCCATTGAAATCAAAGAATCAAGTATTCCAGATGTTTCAACAGTTTCATGTCAAGGTTGAAAGAGAAACAGGTAAACTCTTGAAGTGTCTCCGTTCAGATAATGGGGGTGAATACACATCCAACCAGTTCAAAAGCTATTGCTTGAAGCATAGCATTCGACATGAAAAGACAGTTCCTGGTACTCCACAGCACAATGGTGTAGCGGAGAGAATAAACCGCACTATTCTTGAGAAGATGAGATGCATGATAAAATTAGCACGGTTGCCTAAGTCATTCTGCGGTGAAGCTGTTCTGACTGCCGTTTATCTGATTAACAGATCTTTCTCAGTTCCTTTGAATTATGATCTTCCAGAGAGAAGATGGACAGGTAAAAATGTTTCCTATTCATATTTGAAGGTGTTTGGGTGTAAAGCCTTTGTGCATGTACCAAAGGAGCAGCGTTCCAAGTTGGACGATAAGGCAATGAGTTGCATCTTTCTTAGTTATGGTGGAGATGAGTTTGGCTACAGATTATGGGATCCAGAGAAGAGGAAACTTATCAGAAGTAGGGATGTGGTTTTCCATGAAGATCAGTTCTTTGGAGATGTTGAGAAGATTGATAAGTCTTCTGAGAAAGTTGATGGAGTGGTTGATCTCACACCGACTCCGTCTCCGGTGCAGACTACAGGCGGAGAAGGTGGACAAAATGATCCGGATCGTGATGAGGCACAGGGGTTGCCAGATGATGAGGGTGTTGAGCAGGGGGAGCAGCAGTCTCCTCAAATTGAAACCACGGAACCTCAAGTTAGGAGGTCTACACGGGAGCGTCAACCATCAACTAGGTATCCTGCATCCGAATATGTGTTGCTTACTGATGAGGGAGAGCCAGCTAGCTTCCAAGAAGCAATAACTCATGCTGATAAAAATGAGTGGATAAAGGCTATGCAGGATGAGATGAGTTCTTTGAAGAAGAACAAGACTTATGAGATAGTGCAACTTCCTAAAGATAGAAATGTTCTGAAAAACAAATGGGTGTTCAAGCTGAAAAAGGATGAGAATGGGAAACTGGTGAAGCACAAAGCACGGTTAGTGGTAAAAGGCTTCGCACAAACGAAGGGTATCGACTTCAGTGATGTTTTCTCTCCTGTTGTGAAAATGACTTCTATCAGAATCGTTTTGGGTCTAGCCGCCAGCATGGACCTTGAACTTGAACAGATGGACGTGAAGACCGCGTTTCTTCACGGTGACTTGAAAGAAGAGATCTACATGACTTAGCCAGAAGGGTTTGAGGTAGAAGGAAAAGAACAGATGGTTTGCAAGTTGAAGAAGAGTCTCTACGGGCTGAAGCAAGCACCGAGACAGTGGTACAAGAAGTTTGATTCATTCATGTTGAGTCATGGGTACCAGAGGACAGTTGCAGATCATTGTGTCTTTGTTCGTTGATTTATCGATGGTCGGTTCATCATCCTTCTTTTATATGTAGATGATATGCTGATAGTTGGACAGGATAGTAAGTTGATTGGCAAGTTAAAAGAGGAGATGTCAAAGTCGTTTGACATGAAAGACTTGGGTCCTGCACGGACGATATTGGGCATGCAAATACGTCATGATAGGAATTCCAAGCAGCTGTGATTGTCACAGGAGAAATATGTTGAACGAGTTCTCGAACGGTTCAACATGAAGAATGCTAAGCCAGTGAGCATACCTCTCGCCAGTCACTTCAAACTAAGCAAGCGCTTGTGTCCTACTACAGATGATGAAAAGGAACGGATGGCATGTGTTCCTTACTCCTCTGTTGTGGGGAGTCTTCTGTATGCCATGGTTTATACACGGCCAGACATTGCTCATGCTGTGAGTTTAGTGAGTAGATTTCTCGCAAACCCTGGAAAAGAGCATTGGGAAGCAGTGAAGTGGATTTTTAGGTATTTGAGAGGTACTTCCAAGGTGTGCTTATGTTTCGGAGGCTCAAAACCAGTCATGGAAGGTTATACTGATGCTGATTTTGCAAGCGATCTTGATTGTCGGTTGTCGACTTCTGGTTATCTGTTTACTTTCGTAGGGGGAGCTATTTCCTGGCAATCAAAGTTACAGAAGTGTACAGCACAGTCTACAACTGAAGCAGAATACATAGCTGCTAATGAAGCAGGGAGAGAGATGCTTTGGTTGAAAAGATTCATTCAAGAACTAGGTTTGAAGCAAGAAGAATATGTAGTTTACTGTGATAGTCAGAGTGCTATGGATTTCAGTGAGAATGCTACATATCATGGTCGCATGAAGCACGTTGATATCAAGTACCATTGGATTCGTGAGGTGATCGAGAAGAACTTCATGAAGCTGGAAAAGATTCATTCAGACAAGAATCCCTCAAACATGATGACCAAGGTTGTGTCTAAGGGAAAGCTGGAGCTGTGTTCAGAGTTAGCCGGACTGAACTCCCAGTAAGGGGGTTCAGGGCATCTTCCCCATGGTCTGGAGGGGGAGATTGTTGGCCATGTGGGTCCAGACCATGATTGGGATCTATATCTGGGGTGGTTTCCTAATGATATTAGGAATTTCCTATTTTGTCAAATAGTAGTTTTCTAATATATTAGGACTTTCCTTTTTCTTGAGATAGAGTTCTTGGGGGATAAGGATGTAATGGTTATATATATGATGTAATCTGTAACCCTGGATAGACGTCAGTCAGAGAGGCTGAGAGTGGCTGAGATTCCAAGGCTGTGGTTTCACAGATTGGAGGAGAACCCAGTGGAAATTGGTTTCCCATGAACGTAGGCATCTTTGCCGAACCACGTAAATCTTCTTGTCTTCTTGTGTGGTGATTGGTAGATCTTGGTTGCCTTTGCACACACGCGCACAACACTCGTGTCCTCTCTGTTGATTTGAGTGGCCCTTATCATAAGGATTGATAGACCTTGGGATCCAAAAACACCAGGTGCAACATAATTTAATACCAACAGTTTTGTGTACGCACCATCATTTATAGAGACAATGCAACATAGAGAGAGAGAGAGAGAAAGCCCTCGGCACATGGTGATAGATTATAAAAAAACAAAACAGCAACAGTATAATAACAAGCTAATGGACTACAAAATTTCAAATTTTCAGGGAAATCCCAAGCAAACACTTCACTTGTGTACATTCTAAAGTCATATTAAATGATCATGAAAGTCACAAAATACATCTCTCAGTC
Organism: Sextonia rubra; assembly: GCA_037013555.1. Lineage (NCBI taxonomy): Eukaryota > Viridiplantae > Streptophyta > Magnoliopsida > Laurales > Lauraceae > Sextonia > Sextonia rubra. The sequence continues at coordinate 19,934,001 of JASUAD010000028.1, read as the reverse complement.
TGGATCTGTCAATTGCTTTCCTCATTAGTCATAAGCATGAATGCTGGACATCCTATATCAAAAACTTCCTGACTTATGGCTCCAAATTGTAGTTATATTTAAGATGTCAACACTCAACAATATAGTATATACAACTTAAACACAGCTATACTATGATGCCCAGATATGGTATGGATACGAGAAGGACACACTATGGACATAGCAGAGACATGGATTTTACACACAAAAAAGTGCTATCGGATACGATACGACATGATACATTGACCATTTTGAAGTATCCAAGCATCATAGCATCTGTAGCAAGTGCTTCTCTATTTTAGCTGACAATAATTAAAAACTTAAAACATGGTTCAAACTCAACAGGAGGTCTGTGGAGAAAGACGAAATCCAAATATCCGGAATTTTGCTTCTCAATTAATGTGAAAAGACCACACTAGCCCCAGACTCAAACCAAGATGGAAGAAGAACGATCAAAAGATAAAAGGGGAAGAACAACTTCATTCAAAGATAAACATTACAAGTTTAGCTTGAGGCCACCACTTACAGAAGATATAGACTTCTTGTTGACGTGACTTCTCTCCTCTCTACTTGATCCAAAATGGGTTTCATGGATATGGTTTGAAGAGGCCACCCACATGCATATATATAGGTGATTTGGGAAGATGCTAGCATAATGAGGTGGTTGTCGGGGAAAAGAAGATAATTAGTAGAGGGCCATGAAAAAGATGAGAGATGGTTCAATGTAAGTAATTGGATGCATGGGAAGACTAAGGTTGGTGTATGGAAAAGTGAAAGGAGTAATGAGGCATATAGGAAAAAGTAGTTTCATGTATGGAGAAGTGGATAGGAGTAATGAGATGTACGGGAAACTGTATATTGGACTTGGTGCGGATATGATGCGGTAGCATAGGACGATGGAAAGGTGGCATGGGAAGATGGAAAAGTGGTTGGATGGAGAGAAGTTAAGAGAGAGTAACATGTTTCATCCACACATGTGCAAGTGGGACACATTACAAAATCAAAACACCCCCACCACACAAAAATACATAATAACCTCACTTTGACACTCAAAAATAAAAAGTAAATAAAACAAAAAAAAAATTAAACACTAAAGATTCTCTAGAAAATGCACTTTAAAATTTAAAAAGGTCTAAGTCAACATGAAAAATGGTAAAGGTCAAAAGTGTACATTGTTTTTTTTTTTTGAAAAAATGTTCTGAATTCTTTGCTGAAATTAGTCAAATAATCATTGAAGACTTCCTTCATACTTAATTAAGCTCTAACAAAAACATTTTCAGCCTCTAAAAAAAAAGAGGTATCCTGTTCTTAAACCATTGCATCCTCAAGATTATTTACCTTCTGGTTGCCAGAGATGTGCCTCTCATGCCACCCTTAACTGCTATCTCCACTGAAGTGTTCTTTGAAATGGAAGAAATTGAACACAAATCAGCATTAAATATCTTATCATTCGAAATTGGAAACTTTAAGAGCAATAAAAAAAATCAACAGATGAGCTAATATTGTTTTCTAGTATGAGAATAGATGAAAAGCAATAATGTATGCACTCAAACAATACCACTCATATGCATCAATAGCATAAATGCCTCATCTAAGGATCCCCTGCAAAGATGGCGTGCTTTTCCTGTGACAGGTTGGTTTGTCTAATCTATTTGAGGGTTTAGAAACAGAATGCTTCTGTGAACTGTCTCTAGTACTGGTAGGAGCTGCAGCTCGTTTTTCTGTTGAAAAAGTGAAAGGACAAGGAATTGTAATATTGGAGCGCACTTCCTTAAGTGGTCTATCTGATGAAAAAGCCATCTGCATTGGAGCATTGTGCAAAAGAAGAGTGGAATATAAATTTCAATTATATCCATCCACAAGTTTTTTTTTAAAGAAGGCAAATCAGGAACCGTTACAGAAAACAAGATGCTTCCTTTTAATTTAAAGAACAAATGTTTTTCATGCATAAAAAATGAAGATGCCTACCATTGGGTAAAAGACTAAAAGTTCACCTGTGTGTGTGACATCTTTTTTCTGTGACCTGGCAATTTTGCTAATCTGTTTGAAGCTTTAGAATAAGAATGTCCTGGCGCATCATCTCTAGTTCTGTTGGAATGAGATGCTTGCCTTTCTCTTGAAGGCAAAATTGGCAGAGAAACTATAATATTGGAATGAGTTTCCATAAAATGTCTATTTGATGCCATAGAGGTTGAACTCTTGTTTGGCACTTCCTTAGTAGAAGTTGTCCTTCTGGAATTGATACTGCTTTGAGCCCTGTCAGCTAACTTACCAAGAGGGCGTTTGAACCCTTGGGATGATTTAACTTGATCGCCCTTGGGCCTATGGTCTGCTTTTACGTTGTTTTTGGCTGAAGGAACACCAGCTTCCTAAGAAAAGATCACATACAAACACAAGAAAGTCATTCATTACAAAGAGAACAGAAAGAACACATTTAATGTTAGATTTCATATACCTTCTTAACGGAATCATTTTTGGAGCTTGCAGAGTTTTTAATTAAAGAAGCGCCACCCTAAGATAAATATTGCCTGCAAGTCAGCCAACTAAGACAAAAATGAGAAAGGAGATGAGACCCATAAATATCAAATACATTGACCTTGGATATGGATGTGCAGTCTTTGTGTTTTCGAGTACTCAAAACGACTTGGTTGGACAGTTGATCTTTTTCTTGGGAAATGTTTGAATCACTTTGTGTAATGGTTTCTGTCTGTTCTGATACAGTTGCTTGTGTAGCGGAGACAGGCTCACGACACTCACCGACAGTTACAGGACACTCGCCTTTCCTAGAAACACATCCATTCTTGAGGTTATTGCATTCAATTTTGGGCTGCACAATTTCTTGTATCCTAACATCACTAATATTTCTTGATGTATATACAATAGGAATGATTGACTCTTTGACCAAATATTGAAGCTGGAAATCATCACTGAATCTTTTTTCTTTTTCTATACTAACATCAGATATGGTTTCTTCAGATAGAAGACTATGACTCGTTACTCCACTTACTGTGTCATCAGCTTCAGTGTAATGTTCTTCTCCACCTTTGCTGCAAACACTACTAGTGTTGCCACCAGAACCCAAAACAGATGCAGTATCCTGCTCCCGCTGCAAAGCCTTAAGTTCTCTAATCCTTTTGTAGTATTCTTCAAAATATGCTTTCTTTTGGGCCACTAAACCTGGGGCCTTGAATTTCTCTATTTCTTCTTGACATCTATTATGTGAGAAGACTGACCATTTTTCCCACGATAGGGACTCAACTGCAAACCTTCCGAAGGAAATTGAACCATGATCAAGAACTTGGCAGAGTGGCATGTCCTGCATGTTAAAATATCAGTAAAATCCCAAGAAAGAAGATTAAAGGAAAAAGAAACTAGGATACTTTAGGAATCTTGAAGCCCACAGTGATAAGAATGCCAGATATCTGAAATGCGGCATGATCTAAGACTAAGGCAGTCCCATGTTCATTGGCTAGTGGCTACAAGAACCATTATTGGGCCTTTTGGAAATCTAAAGGAATCCACATTTTAAAATTACAGAAGATAGTTTTGTGCTCAGTTTATAGAAAAATATGATAAAATAAAATAAAATAAAATAATCCAAGGATAGCCAGAGAATTCCTAAGCTGGGAACAATGAAGCCTGTGGGGATCAATTACCACCCCTTCTATGATATATCATACAAACCCCTGAACATCAACACCCCCCACGCCAGCATAAAAAAAAAAAAAAGCACTTCTCCCTCTCTCCAGCAAAAAAAAAAAAAAAAAATCTCTCCTCTCTTTCTTCTACAACCCTGTTGCTTAGTAAACCAAAATTTGATACTCATATGAGTTATGTAGGCCCTCTAGTTGATCATGCAAAATTTGCCACCTCGGCCACTTTATTTAACCACTACTACTTGGATGACTTTGAAGCCCCCAAGATAGTACGTCTCTTGATAAGATCATTCCCATTTTCATGCACTTGTAGGTTATAGGGCAACCATTTACAAAGCCATCATAGTGGATAAATCAGTATCATACAAGTACAAAGAGGCAGTTATGATTGTGAGAACTGCAGGGTGACAAGAATTCCCAAATAGAGTTGAATTGCATAAGAGGGACCGCATTAAGTCTCTTGTTGTTTTCCTTTATTACGGATAACTCGACGATAGTATCTAAGATGAATGCCCATAGTATACTTTCACAAACGGTATGGTACTCATTAATAGACCAAAATGAAAGTATATGATAGGCTAAAATGTTAAAGTAAAGCAATCAAGTCAAAAGGGTTGAGAAATATCTTATCAAAAGCTGAATATATGGATGGAAGTTCATTGGATTCGAGAATAAAAGTTGTGATGGTAAAAATTGAAAATTACTTAATACAAGAAGTGTGAAAGATTTCAATATGTACTGCCAATTGTAGGCCAAAATTGTAAGTTTTAGATAGATGGAGCAAATAGGATCAGTGCCTCAAGAGGCAAAGTGCGGATAAGCTCTGTATTTTGCATTTGCCAAGTGCTACTTCGGTTAAACACCACAATAAGACACAATTTGTTGTATGAAGCTGAATGTTGGACAATGAAGAAATGGTTAGAAGCTAAGTGCATGCTAAGATGGATACGTGAACACAAAAATGACAAAAATAGAAATAAGTACATGAGAGGCAACCTATGAGTGGTTTTAATAGAATAAAATATCTCGGAAATGTGTTTTGAATTTTGGTATTTTAAACTAATGCAGGCCAGACTAATGGGCCACGTTTAAAAGTTTATACCCGCAGACTCAAGTCTAAAGCCCAGCACTGAAAATTGATTAATAATTTGCTTTATTAGTAATAGTTGCTTTCTTAAGTTTTAGAAATTGCTTTTATATTTTAATTAGGACTCCTTATTTGGATTGAACTAGTTTGTTTCTTTATTTGGAGAGTAGTTTAATTATAAATAGATGTAATCCCTTCTCACGGGATAGACTACATTATTATTGAATTGAGATTATAGTTTTTTTCTCCCCATAGGTTGAATTCCTATCTTTGGTGTGAGACCTAGACAGATTATCCTAAGCCTTTTGGCTTAGAGAATAGCTCATTGGCTATTTTTCTTCTACGAATTTGTGACTTATGTAGAGTATACCGGCTTGCAAAAGGGCAAAAAAAGAACACTGGTTTATATCAGCCCCTTCCTATTCCACATGAACCATGGCAAGATCTAAGCATAGATTTTGTCTTGGATTTACCCAAAATAGCAAGGAAGTTACACTCAATATTTGTTGTTGTTGATCATTTTTCCAAGATGGCACATTTTATTCCATGTTCTCATACATTGAATGCGAAGAAAATTGCTACTCTTTTCTTTAAAGAGGTAGTTTGTCTGCATAGTCTTCTTAAGATAATTGTGTCTGACAAAGATACAAAATTCATACGTTTCTTCTAAAAAACTTTATGGCACATGATGCACACAAAGCTCCAATATTCCAGTACATACTGTCCATAAATAGATGGCCAAACAGAGGCTGTCAACAGGAGTTTGGGAAATTTTCTTCGATATCTTATCCGAAATCATACTACTTCGTGAGATCTTATTTTACCCATAGCGGAGTTCGCTTATAATAAATCCATCAACAGAACCACTAGAAGATCGCCATTTGAAGTTGTTATTGGTGTTAAGCCACGTATTCCTATTGACTTAAGCCCATTACCAGTTGATGCAAGGGCAAGTCAAGAAGTTGAACAATTTGTACAACACATGAAGCAAGTCCATAATGAAGTTCGCCAACAGATTGCTACGCATACTGAGACTTACAAGAAGCATGTAGATTCATGGCAACGTCATATTGAATTTGATGAAGGAGACATGGTCATCATTCATTTAAAAGCCGGAACGATTTCCCGTAGAAAAATACAAGAAGTTATACTCAAGAAGTGTATGACCATTCAAGATTATGAAGAAAATCAGTTCCAATGCATATGTTTTTAGACCTTCCTTCGGACATGCATATAAAGTCCACATTTCATGTTGAAGATTTGACAATTTATCATGGCTATCATGTAGATGAGTCTTTTAATGAACAAGCTCTCCGGCTTCCCATCAATCCATATCCTTTGGAAGAAATTGAAGATGTTTTTGATGATCAACTTGTTTCCACGAAGAATGGTAGAGTACGAAAGTTCTTGGTCAAATGGAAAAGAAAACCATTCTCCAAAGCGATATGAATTACGGCTCCCGACTTTCAGTGACTCAGTCCAGATCTATATGAAAAGTACCAAGCTAACAACTAGCCAGAGTCAAGTTTTTTCAAGCCGGGGCAGGCTAATGCAGGCCAGAGCAACGGGCCACATTTGTAAGTTTATACCAGCAAGCCCAAGTCTAAAGTCCAGCACTGAAAATTGATTAATAATTTGCTTTATTAGTAATAGTTACTTTCTTAAGCTTTAAACATTGCTTTTATATTTTAATTAGGATTCCTTATTTGGATTGAACTAGTTTGTTTCTTTATTTGAAGAGTAGTTTAATTATAAATAGATGTAATATCTTCCTATGGGATATACTACATTATTATTGGATTGAGATTCTAGTTTTCTTCTCCTTGTGGGTTGAGTTCTTGGCTTTGATATGAGGCCTAAGCAGATTATCATAAGCCTTTTGGCTTGGAGAATAGCCCATTAGCTGTTCTTTTTCTTTGTCCTGCTTCACAAACACTACACAAAGGTTAGAAACGACCCTTATACAATGTATTGAATGGTTTGTAAGTTCAAGGAACAAATAAGGGCCATCAAAGTTATTGAATAAAATAGTAAAGAAAGAGATATTCGAAAGTGAAGTAACATAAACTTATGTCATCAAAGAGGAACGAGTGGAAAAGAAGGGCTCACAAAGGTTTTTTTTTAAGATGCTCAATGGTGATTTTAAATAGGCCGAACAAGGCTATGTTGATAGTAAAGCTGATAATCACTTGATGGAGAAATGACTAGTTTGAAGGTAGCATATCTATTAGTTAACAAACAACAGCCAAAGAGGATACTTGTCATTATGAGGTGCATTTATAGGATTGCAAGTTGAAGAATATTAAAATTTCCTTGTGTGGTGCTTTCTTGGTTGTCTTCGTTGGTACTTAAATTCATTCTCCCTAAAACACCAATTCCTGTGTGTGTACAAACCCCACCCCCACCCCCACCCCCGCACCCCCACCACATACACACACACACACACACACACACACACACACACACATACGCAAAGAATGGCTTTCAAGTAGTCCTATTAGAAAGTTATGTTAAATAGATGATGTGATTTATTTTATAGCTTGATGGTAGAAACCAAAATGTCGAACCCAAAATGATGGGTTAAGGCAAAGAAAATGATAATGATGATGGACCCTGAAGGAAAATTAGAACAAACAAATAAATAAATAAAGAGGGGTGAATGAGAGAAATCATGGAAATCAGGATCTTTCCTCTCTTTGAGGATCCAAACAATTCATGACTAGAGCTGAAGGAAAATAAGATCAAAGATGCAAATAAATAAATAAAGAGGAGTGAATAAGAGAAATCATGGAAATCACAATCTTTCCTCTCTTTGAGCATCCAAACAATTCATGAATAGAGCTGATTTTTCTTCCTATTATTTCATCACTAGCCCCATAAAATGGGTGAGAAATGGTTGGACCAGGTAAGGCTCATTCCTTGAAGGAGAGACCTTGACGCCCATCAACACTAATCAACATCGCCAAAATCTAACCCACAGAATCAAAGGAACTCTCCTTGGCTGTGATGATGAACAGAAACTGACCAAGTGGATCATGGCCAGATTTCAGATATGCAACTTTCAACTATTTCAAATAATCTACATTCCTTTAAAAAATAATGAAAATTCCCACAACAATAGATTCTTGTGTTGGTTTTATCAGCTACAAGCTTAAAAATAAATAAATAAATAAATAAAGGTCAAAACAAGATGAATTGAAACCCGAAGTAAATAATTCCAAATTTCAAGCAAATTTTTTATACAAACCTATGTACAAAATATATGGGTGATTCATTATGAATAACTATACAAATACATTCCAAGACTAATGAATCCAAGAAAATATGATTCATAGAAACATTATGAATAACAATACAACTATATTCCAAGACTAATGAATCCAAGAAAATACAGAAATTTAAACTACCTGAGAATCGACGGACATCTCTTCATCTGACCATTCTCGATAAGAGCGATCCATGTCAGTCGCCATTTCTTGTTCTAAGGACTAGTTCACACATAGCCCATGCATTCATTGATTTCATTCCCCCTCTGTCTCTGCATAAGAGAGATTCAACTGTGTCACCCAGAAGCTATATCTTCCTTCTCCAATCTTATAAAGAACAGGTTTTTCTTATTTGAACACAAGACGTTAAAATTTTGAGCAGGAGAAGCAGAAGGTCTCGTAAACACCGACAAGCAACAAAGGCCAGAGAGAAACTCCATGAAGAACCTGTAACTGAGTCGTTAACTCGGTTATATCTCATTTCTTTCATGCATTCAATACGTAGTATTATTGTATTCAATACATTGGATCTGTAACGCCCCAAAATATATATTTATGACTTATGAGTTAAATGAGTCCTTGAAATATTGAATGGCTTGCTCACAAAGATGTGATTGTGAAGTGAACCCATTTATGTTTGGGGACCAAGTTGACATGGTTGAACTAAAGCATTGGTCCAATTCGAATGATGGGTGGTTGGATTGGTTGGATTAGAAGGATATTAATTTATATAAATTGCATGTACTTCAGCATTATCCTTCATTTCATGATAATAAACGTTTGCTGCGGGGTGTAGAATTTTCATTTGAGAGGTGCATACTCTGATAAACAATTGAGTTATAGGGTATGTGAATTTTTAAAGTAGAAAAGACTTTTCATTATGATTTTAGATGCAGACTGAGGTCCAACAGTGTCATTGCCCCCACATGAATGTATTTGGGGCCCTAGTCTAATGGAGGGCCTTCAAATAAATTGCTGGAGGATGCGACCCAACAACTAATTTTGCATTTTCTTAATTCAATGGTTGTGATCAATTGATCGTCAAATGTTCACATCATTATTGAATGGCGCTTTCAAAACCTGATGTACAGATGTGGTGGGGCCCTCCTATACCACTGTTCACACCAATGATAGACAGTGGTCCCCAAAGAAAATAAAAAGGGAAATTCAGAAGCAGACCAAATAGGGTAGAGGCTAGAGAGGAAGTCAGGAAGGTGTGAAGCGTGTGAGATAAATTTTTTTTAATTTTTAGGTTTGGTTTAGTAGTCCGCAGTCCTATCGGTTCAGGTGGTCACGTAGAGCCCAGGAAAGAGATCCAGTCCACATTCGTCATCCATTTCGCCTACTCAAAAAGGAACGATCCACGGGCAGATTTCTTAAATGCCGACTCGTATGGATTTGGACGCAACTTCATGGAGATTTTCTACGAGTATGGAGTTAAATGCGCAATAACTTGATTTAAAGTTTACGGGTAAAATGAGGAGTTGTTTTTATAGACCCCCTTAAAGTTTTTAGACTCTGCAAATAGGCCCTTAAAGTTTTAGTATTTGCAAATAGACCCTGCATATTCATTTTAATGCCTTTTGTGTCCCTAAAATTAGCAGTGTGCGAATTGCCATTAGTTAGAGAGCTGCCAAATACACCTAAAGATACACCTACAATTTTTTTATAAAAAGACAAAATTACCCCTGCCCACCTTCCTCTCTCCACACCTCGACCTCCTCCGCCCCTCCCCACCTTCCTCCCTCTCCCTCTGCCACTCCCTCTCGCTGCCTTTCTCTGTCTTCTTAGGGGAGGTGGGGAAGGGTCGAAGGAGGGTGGAGGTGGGGGAGAGAGTACAAAAAGTGGGAGGGAGAGGAAGAGAGAGGAGCAGAGGAGGGTGGGGGAGAGAGAACAGAGCGGGAGAGGGAGAGACCATAGAGAGGGGGAGGGGGGTAGGGGTGGGGAAGGGAGAGGAGAGAAAGAGGGATAGGTACAGGGAGAGACCAGAGAGGTGGGGGGATGGGGAGGGGGTGGAGGGGTGGGCTTGAGAAGGGAGAAGGTGGGAAGGAGAGAAGGACGAGGTGGGGAAAAGGAGGAAGGGCTGGGGAGGGGAAAGGAGTGTAAAGGGAAATGTTAGAGGGTAGTTTAGCTATAATAATAAAGTGTTGAGTGTGGAAGGATATGAAGTAGGTATATTTAGAAGCTCTCCACCAATTATTAGACCGTAATGACACTTTTAACCATATTTATTATTATTATATGCATAAGTTTTAAAGCTTATTATTATTATTATTATTATTATTATTATTTGTAAAGCATGTAACATTAACAATTGCACTAGTGGTAGAGAATAACCCTACATAAATTCAATTTTATCAATAAAGGACTCATTTCATTAAATCTAAATCAATCATAATTTAGGAAGGGAGTGGGGAAGGGGAGGAGGGAGAAAAGGGTGGGGAGGATGAGGGGTGGTGGAGGAAAAGAGGTGTAGAGAGAACAGATAGAGGGAGGGACAGGGAGAGGGAATAGAGAGGGGGAGGGAGAAAGGAGCGAAAGGGGAGCCGGAAGGGGAGTAGCAAGATAGTGTGGGGACGGAGGGTGGTGGCATTTTGGTAATTTTATTGTGGGAATAATTTTTTAATCATGTGTGTGGAAATAAAAAGTCTATGTGCATTTAGAAACACTTGAAAAGAAAAACCTTGTCAACATTTTAGAAGCACTAAAAAACAAATTTACTTCAAGTAGGCATCAATATATGCAAGTAGGGGTGTACAGAAAACCCGTTGATTTGTAAAACCAATTCGATCTGATCTGCGGTTTTTTAACCGATCCGATTGTCAATGGTTTGGTGATGGATTGAAAAAATCATAATTCGGCAATAATGGTTTAATGACGATTTTACCCTTAATCCGCATATTTAAATTGATATGAACTGTTAAAGTAAAATATATATTTATATAAAATATATTAAAAGATAACATTTTAGCCATTCATTATCCAACTTTCAATCTTAGCCATTCATTATCCGTATAAAAATAATGAGGAAACAGTTGGCACTACCGTTAATGGATTGAACAGTTTTAATCGAACCAAATCTATGATCTATCGTTCAGTTTTTAATGAGCAATAGATTGGCTACTGATTACAAAATTGCCAATCTGCAAGTGACGGATTAGTGATGGATTAGGCTAAATCCGATTCAATTTGAACCATGTACACCCCTATATATAAGTTTGCCCATATAACTTTTATAAAATAATAAGTTTGCTTGCATTGTTATGCTTTATAGGGATTTTACCATAAGTGTGCCCTTATACCTGCTTAGCATCTATCCAAACAACAAAGGAATTATATATATTAAAGCTACAAGAATGAAAGCCTCTGAAGGATGCCATATCAGCACTAATTTTTTTCTTTTTTTTTTAGAGCTCCATGTCAACATCCTGAAAAATTACATGTAGCACTAAGAAATCACTAATTCCCCTAAAATCTCTCCCCTTCTACCACCATGCCTAAAATCTCTTACTCATCCACTTTTTCTGTACCCACTTTTTATCACACCTAAACTTACTCTCATTTTAAATTATTTTCTAAAATCTCTCCTTCTACCAGCATTTGTAAAATCTCCCCCCAATCCACATTTTTTACACCGATTTAATTAGAGCCCATTTTAAAATAAAAGATTCCCCTTTCATTTGTGGAAAGACAATTAAGGTGCCATAAGAAACACTATTCTAAGTGAGATGCACCTACATTGTCAATACATTGCAATGAGTAAGTTGAGCACATAGAGCATACTTGGCAGCAACGGCTGGGATGTATTGGCCAATGGAATAATGAGGAAAAGGCTTAAGGAGAGAGGAAATACGTAGGTATTGAGTTGGAAGCTATAATTCTCAAGTCAAGGTGAAGTAAGAATGTCAGTTCCTTCCATTGCCTTTTTTAGTTTTTCTTTATTATTCACCTTTTCTTTTTTCTCCTTCTTTCCATTTGCCAAATTAAAAGATCTAATTGAGAAGCCATTTACGTTTCGTTTTTTTTTTCCTATTAGAGTAGAGTAGTCCATGTTTCATAGCGCATACACAGATACACTCGATAATGAGAAAAGAATCCCACTTATGTGGGGCCCATTGTTAGATGATCATTCATATTTTTAAAGTTCAAGATAACCTTTATTGTGATGAGATTTATAAGGTCCGTTTGTTCATAAGTATTTGATAGTGAAAAGATAATTCTTATTCAATTATTATTAGTATTATGATGATGTACATGACTCTTATTCAATTATCATCATCATTCTCTTATCGTGTTTGATACATCTCTTCCCATTAGAATTGTTTATGAAGTTTGATTTTCTGACTCTGTTCCATCTTCAATGAGCTTTACCAAATGAACAAATTTTTATATAGTTTATATGCTTTTATAAATTTTTTTTGTTTGAATAAGTTTTGATAAAAAAAAACTTTAAGAGTAATACAAACTATATTCAATAATTTTATATTTATTTTTTCCAAAAATATTTTAAATTTAAAAAACCATAGATTTTAATATATTTTCAAATTTTTTCGGCCCTTGCTTCGCACAAGAAATTAGTAACTTCCTTAAAATGTCTCCCTCACCGGTCACCACATCACCCATAAACTCACTCGATTTTGAATTATTCCCTACAATTTCTCCCTCATCCATGGCGCCCCTAAATTATTCTCACTTTAAAATCTTCCCTTCAATCTCTCCCTCTTCCACTGCTTTTCTTAGTTTGCCACATCACTTTATGCAACATTTATTTTAAAATAAAAAATCACATGGTTCCTTCCAAAAATCTCTTCCTGTTCAATAACTTTCCTATACTCTCTCATTCCCTAAAATCACTCCTCTATTCTCACATGATCCCATTGAGCATTAGCCAATTCAAGAATGCTGGCTAAATCCTATTTGTTGCTTAAAAGATAATATGCTAATTTTTCTTGTGTGGTCTATTTATAGATATTTGGCACCAATCAAAATAGATGGTTTCATTTCTTATAGGAGGTAGGCCCACCATCAAATTATAAGACTAAGAATTTAAATAGTTTATTACAAAGTTTATAAAAATAATAAATGTTTAAATGTTTATAAAATTTAATAGTTTAATGTTTTTTTCTTTTATTTAAACCACAAGAATCATTCAATGGGTTCCTTACATTTTCAAATATTTTCTAATTTTTATTTTATTTAATTAGTAGCCAACTATTAAAAATATCTAACATTTTACATTTGTATAAATTTTTTAATAAAGTACTTAATTTTTTTGAGGCCTCCATTAAGCACAGACCTTTGTTGCTAGTTGAGATTTTATAAATAGAATTCCTACTGCTTGACTTGTTGGTCCCCCAACATCACCATGACCAACCTACCCACCAGCACGCGTGCATTGCAACCTGCCCCATGGGTGGTACGGGGATTCTCCTAAGTCCTAAGAAGAGCCAAAATGACATTGCTGGGTTGATTGAGAACCCCGCATGTCACGTATTGTCAGTTGGTTTTGACAATGATGGGGTACTTTGAATTTGATTAACAATCAACCTCGCGGAAACTGCCTAAGTATCGACCTTTTTTTTAAACTCTACTGCGCACTTGTCTTGCATCTATTTTTATATTGTTACTTCTGCGTGCAGATTTTGGCTAAGTTCCGTCACAGAATATATAAATATACAAACCCCATAGAACACCATACCCAAATTCTCAATCTTTGTCATTTAGAAAGATTTTTTTTAGAGAGAGAGAGAGAGAGAGAGAGAGAGAGAGAGAGAATTTTAAAAGTCAGTTCCATGATGGGTTGTTTGTTTTTGTTTTCTTTTTTTCTCTTTTGGTATATTTTGTGTCTTGGCTTTGTTATTCTTCTCTTGTCCTGTTTTTTACTAATATGACATCTCTTTTTACCCACTCGTTGTATTTTACTACATGCTATGCTCCTGAGTTACATAAAAGTCCTCTATAAATTAGATTTTAGATATGTAAAATTTACATGCATGAAACACATATCATGTTTGTTTGAGACAATCATTGTCACATGTGCAAATGATATGGGATTTAGTTGTTTTGAATTTCTCACATTTTTGTTAAAACGAATGATGATCAAAGATATGAAACTTTCTATAGATTTATTAGTAATTGAATGGTTCAGTTCTTTTACTAAGACCGCCACAATAGTGTAGATCTATAGGTTGGGATTTATTTTGAGTGTCTTCATAATTAAGAAAAATCGAGGAAGATTTTAAGGTATTAAGCTAGGAATATTTAAGATATGAACAAACATTACTGATCATTTTCTCCTTGCTTTAGTACTGAGAATTGACTCTCACTCTAATCAAAATGAAAATTATTCCCCCAAGATTTTTTTATAAGTAGAACCCAGAGTACAGTTTCTCTCACCCCATTGAGGATGATTGAGACATAACTCAGAGCTGCCCCCACCCTAGTGGTCGACTTAAGTATAAGCACATGGGTGTGGTCGCGGTCACGGTCGCGGTCACGGTCGCGGTCACAGTCGCGCCCATAAAAGCACAATGTACTTCAAAAACCAATATAAAAATTTTGATTCCATTTCAAAAGATTCAGCAAAAAAATGGGTCCATTCTTAAAAATTCACATAAAAATTTTTTATTTTCCCTCGAATCCAAATTACCTATTACGCCCCTCAATTGAAAATCCTGAGGACCCCCTACCCAGGCCACCAATGAGATGATGAGCAGCACCTGACCTGAAATCGTTTGGTCAGATAGAAGATTCGTGGTAGACCCACTAAAGCGAATGGCCTGCAAATGGAACGCGTCATGAAGCCAGACTCAATAGCCACATCCGAAACAATGAAAAACAAGTAGCGATTTGCAGTCCCCGTCCTCAAATTACGAATTGAAAAGAGACATCCAAACATCCAAACGCAGAACAAGTCCGAAACTGTTACAACTAGTTCAGTTTCATGTTTACGCCATGCAAAATTCGAGATGTCCACCATAAACAGGAACATTGATCGTAAGATCTTCGATGAGATCATTATTCACACTCCAGAACCTCAAATCTCATCCAATCTTACTTCGTTTCAATGTTTTCGTATTCCAATCGAAGATTAATGAAAATTTAGTGTTGGTAATCGTACCTTCAATCTGTGATTGACAATAGGAGCAATTGGAATAGGCATAGGCTTCCAAAAAGGCAGGCATTGAACATGCTCTCTCTCTCTCTCTCTCTTTCTTGTGTGGTGGGTTTCTTCCAAATAGTGCAAGAGACAGAAACTGACTGTTTGATGTATGCAAATGCAAACGTGCCGTAACAGAAGCCTAAGTTGAGCCTTGCACACCCCAGTCACTTCACTGCCGTGTGGCCCCACAGCGAGGTCCATTACCATTCTCCACCATAAACGTTGTCATATGTTCCCATGAGTCTGGGTCGTCCATCCGTCCAATGATTCTCATTCGCAGTAGCTTCTTCGGGCCAAATTATATAATATAGTAAAAAGTTCAAGATTTTGAATCCAATTTTGATTAGATTTTTTTTTTAATTTTGGCTTTTAAGCATATATTAAAAATAAAGATTTTGGATTCAAGTTTGACTAGACTTTTAATTGTAGGTGGTATTTGGATAAACACAATACATAATATCAATACAACCGAATATTATAAGATTTTTTTATTACATAATAAAATAATGTCATATTGTAATATTTTGCCATCGATGATATTTGATAGTATTTTGAAAGATTCAATTTTAAAAATTTGATCCTATATTGTTGGGGAGAAAGAATGAAATTTTGTAATTTTTTTAAAAAGTCATATATTATAAAATATGTTTTAAGTTAGTTAAACACCTAAATCTTAAGCAGATAATTCTATCGTAATGTAGGATATAATATCATTAGTTTTTTTTGAACTCACGATCTTTGATTCTTTGTGTCAATAATAATTAACTTAATCATTACTACGCACAATATTTATTTATCAATTATGAAAAAAATTTCAAAACTAATTACATTCGGCATGAACCCTATCCGTGTTTGGGAGGCCCGTGCTTAGCACATACATATTATTGTTGTAGTATAGGTTTATGTTAAAACAAAAACAAAAACAAAAAAGAAAAAAAAAAGAGGGGGACGACGAAAGGTTGGTACTTGGTAGTTACGCATGTAACGTACGACGGATGATTTTGCTGGACCTGTCGGTGATGTGGGACCTAAAGCATCTGACCGACTCATTATGACAGATGGCCCACGCAGCAGAAGGATCATCGGTTTCAGAGGAGAATTAAAGGTGAGGAGAAAAGCTAATAAAAACAAGGGACCCAACTGGTCACGGTTGTTCAGATTCGTTCACGTTATTCACGTGAACGTTATTCACAAACAATGAGGGGCCACATTCGTTCAGATTCAAATTTCAAGACCTAAACCCAAGTAAGGTTTCGTGATGAGTCAGAAGGATAATATTCGAGGCCTAGTAATAGGAAAAAATTAATTCAATGTAAAAGTTAAAACTGAAAGATTTAGAATTCTGAAGAATTTTGAGAAATAAAAATATTATGTATTGACTAATGAGGTGTTTGAATAATTTATAAAGTGTCTTACAATATTCTATTTTCTTTAACAAAAAACCGTCATATTAGATTATTCAAGAGTATATTGTATAAAATAATCTTTGGTTAAAAAAAGTTAGAGTTTTAATAAAAATAATGTGACAGTTCGTGAGTAACCATTAATTATAGTGGCCAACTATAACTTTAATATTAATAATTTTTATAGCAGTGCCATTATGACTTCCAATATTAGTTGACCTCACAGCTACAAATTTATTGTAGGGTCCTATAACTATATCACAATTAGATGAACCTTATTAATTACCAAGATTTGGTGGGTACTACAAATGTTAGACTAGGCAGTTTTCATTGTAATTACAAATATTAGGTGGATCCCATACTACAAAAATTAACTGGGTCGCATTTTGATTACCAAGACTAATTGTGTTATTGAAATTATCATGTTTTCATCATTAAATGGGTCCTATTATCTTATGGTTTCCCTAGTGTTAAAATGACTATCAACATCAAATAAATCCCACAATGATTTCTCATAGATTGATTCATGAGTGATGTCTGACATTAGAATCAAACAACATTAATTGGGTCTCATGGTTTTAACATTTAATCCTATGATTTTTTAATAATAGATTGCTCCAATCATGATTATTAACACCTGGAATTATTAATTAGTGGGTCACACTTTGAGTCAATTGATTACTTCCTCTCCATTTCTTGTTGGGTATATCATATTGTGAGGTATTTTTTTTAAATAAATATCCAAAAACTTCAAATGTATATTGAAACTTGTGAAAATTGCCAAACACCCTAAGTCGCATAATATAATAATATGACACTATTTTGTTCTATGATAATGAAATCTTATAATATTTAAACATGTTTTTTTTAAGAAATATTTAAATGCGTTGATATTATGCTATACATTTATCCCAACACCTCCAAGCAACTTTTTTATTAGCGCCACCCAACACACACTACTAATGTGATGGGCGGGTGTTTCAAGTTAAATTTCTGAGATTGAACAAGTGACTAAAGAAAGTACATACTTTGTACATCTATTGTATTTTTAATGATAATAAGGTCTAGCAAGAATGAAATTTGGCAAGAAAACAATAAGAAATAGACAAATAAATGTTCAGAAAATGATAATTTGCAGAGACCATCGTTTTCTTAAGATTTGATTTTTGAAGATGGGTGATCATCTCCTAGTATGAGGGTGACTATTAGAGAAAAGCAGTTCTTCACCTAGTCTCAACAACTCAAGTTTAGGCAAGGTCCAGCTGGATCGTAATTCATACCTGTATTCAACAAATTGGGTTTTACTTAGATTTATGATTTAACCCAGTACGGTAAAAAAAAAAAAAGCAAAATATGCTAGCGCCTAGCAGGGGCAATATATAATTTAGAAGGTTTTACAAAAAAAAAAATCATTAAATAGGTCCTACATAAAAAAAAGACTTTATAATTTTCACAGCATCAGATTGATCTTCAGGATTTTAATCCGGTGAAAAAATAAAAAAAAATGGGGAATAACGTTAACGTCTCTCATTTCCTATGCAATTTTTTTTAGAGACGTTAACGTTACTCATTCAACCTACGTTTTGTATTCTACATTCATCGATTTCCCTTCCAAGATCCATCAACATCAAATCACTATTAAAGAGGGACATTACCGTCACTCCCACAACACTAAATCGAAGACGGTTTGTGAAGAGGGTTACGAGAGATGTAAGTCTTGACAAACTTGGTGCAGTCAGTCACAGATGTGGCTACGGACGATGATCCGAACCAAATCGAGAGAAGTCATTTAAAGGATGCTCATACACACAGTAATTATAAGAAGCAAAGATCGAATGAGATAGAATCAGGGAAACCCATTCCACCCACTTTGAAAACGGGCCCAAAACTGCCCTGCCCGAACTTGAATTTCGGGTGAAAATCTTGGGCTTTTGTGGGCATGATGATTTCTGCAATTAACAAACGATTTCACCAGGCAGTTGGAAGGCATTCTCAATCTCTCCACACTTAGCATGCAAACAAATGAGCGTACAACAGACAAATTCATTTGAGAGAATGTGGCTTTTCGCAAGCCTTCCATGAACAATTCTCCCTTCTCTGCGAGTGGGTATCATAGAATTAGCTGTCAGGACAAAAACGAATGTGAATTTGTTGGGCTCAAAGCCAAGACACGGCATTCTATCATAGAATTCAATTGCCTTTGAGGGGTTTTTGGCGGCGACGAAGCCTTTTATCATAGTAGTCCATGTGTACGTGTTTGGCCGATCGATGGCATTAAATATAGGAAGAGCGTAGCCCATGTCAAGCGCGGAAACAGCGCAGCATTCGAGCAACTTCGTTTGTCAAGAAGGTGTTTGAGATTTCACAAAACCAAACTAGGCTCCTCCAAAAATTTGCAAAACTGAATCGGCTTCAACAATCTCTACTTCCTTCTTCAACAAAGATATGTAGCAGAGCCTAGTCCTCTTAAAGTAAAGCGATGCAAACCCTTCGCAATTTGGTGTTGAGGAAGGACGGTAATGTCGACCATGGGCGACGTTAACGTCACTCAAATTGCATGGAAAAAGGGCGACGTTAATTTCTTTGAGTAACGTTAAACGTTGTTCTTCATTTTTTTTTTTTTCAACTCTTTCTCAGGATTAAATCTTGAGGGTTAATCTGGTGTTGCTAAAATTATAAAGTCTTTTTCGATGCAGGACTCATCTAATGGTTTTTTTTTTGATAAAATTCTTTATAAATCATAATATAAAAAATTAAAAAAAACTTAAATTAAATTTAGTCTAAATTATATTTAGGTGGAAAAAATTGCAATTAAAATTAAAACCTATACCAATAACAAAAAATGTTTGACTTAAAATAAAAATTGAAGCCAATGAATAAAAGCAAAAACATAAATCTATGAAAACCTATCACCATACTTCGGGTTACGCTGGGCTTGATCTTTTTACCATTCAATCAAAGCCCAGTCTAAGTACTCAAATATAAGATTTAATCATAGGCTAAAGCACGTTGGCTTGGATTTGGGTTGGATACAAGAACACCCTTATGTAAGAAAATCTAAATATGAATTGATTGGTTAGAGGTCGTGGAACATTGGACTCTTTAAAAGGAAACTCCTTTTAGATTTAAATGTGCCAATCCATGAACATGCCTATATAAGAAAATCTAAATATATATTGATTTATTAGTCACTATGGAAGATTGGACTATTTAAAAAGAAACTCTTTTTAGATTGACTTATTTATTTAGATGGCTAAAATAAACAATTTAGTTGAAATCCCAAAAATCTCTCCTTCAAATTAAAATCGATCCAAAATTAACATCAAAATTGTAACACTTTGACCCAATTTAATTTGGTTTAGCGACTAATTATTGATGAGTTGGTTACTAATTGTGTTTTGTCTTTGTTTTTGCTTTGTTCTGGGTTATAGATAGGTAGTTGGGTTATGTTTGACCTAGTTTAGGTAGGCATAATCCCTTTTTCGTAATTTTTGATTTTGTTAAATGTCGTCACTCATGCATCATTATGGCATTAACACGTGTCTTTTGTTATGCTCGTTGATTCTCGTAATTACATCGCTTGTTCAATATGTCGTTTGTTTCCGTTGGACTCGTAAATGACTTGAACTGTAAATTGCCTTAATGCTTGGACTTGCTTGCAATTTGTCTTAATCCTTATATTATAAATCAAGCACCGACTCTCTCCCTCATCAGTTCCTCACGTGGGTTTCTCTCTTGCTTCTTCTTTTTTTGTTTCTCATTTCTTCTTGTCAATCAGGCCAGAAAAGGAGCATTTGTGCATGTCTACTCCTGCTATTTCACTCGTGTGTGGTTGAAGGTGAGCCATGGGTTTTGCTTTTCTTCTTTTCTTCATGATGCCTACTGTTACATGCACTCACACCTCTCGTTCCTTCTTCTTTTGCATGCATGGGTGTTAGATCTTTGCTAAGAAGTGTGAAACGAGCCCAAGGACAACAAAAAGCGTGTTAGAACTCATTTGAGGCAAGTATAAGCATAATTTGTATAAACCATGTGGGTAAATGTTTGAGTGTGATTGAGTCATGAAATCTTACATGTGAAGTATAGTTACAGCCCATCTTGTGTGAGTTTCCATCTATTTCACGTGATTTTGCTATTGTGGTACACATGCAGTTGTTTCTATAACAGGTTCAGAATATAACCCCGAGCAGTCTACAGCTAAACGGTAAACTGCCTATGGCTCATAGTCTAGAGAGTTAAAAACCCAGATTTTTTCTTCGGCCAGGTCACGGCTAAACCATGTAATGGACTACGGCTGAGTCGTAGCTCAGCTGTGACCTAGTTGTAGATCAGTACAGGGTGACTTTTTCTGGATCAACTGGGAGTAAGCATTTGACAGACCTTCTACGGCCCAGCCCTGTCTAAGCCGTTAAACATGCACGGCTAAGCCGTAGAACAGAATATGGCTGAGCTGTAGAATGAAATACGGTTGCACCGTAAATGCGGATGAATAGTAAGGGGAACCGCGGCTGAGCCGCAGTGCATATTACGACTAAGCCGTAAGATGCATACGGCTAAGCCGTATGTCCACCTACGGCTAAGCCGTACCACCCCTGAGAAATAAATAAAAGGATAGGATTAAGGAAAAGACCTGATATGGCCCTAATGCTAGAATGTAGATAACCCGAACTTACCTAATGGAATGTATGAATGACATAAATGATCTTAAGGGCTACGACTTATTCATATACGTTATCCGGTTGTTTAGCACTTTCCCATGGGTGTTGGTTTAAGGGACTTTGGTGCACATTCCAGATACACTGCAACACTAGACAACGGTGCATCGGACAACTTAAAACTACATCATCATGCACAATTAGAAACACTGGATACTTAGAATAGGATTGGCTAGTAAAAGATCGTGATTCCCGTAAGATAATCTGACTTGCATTGCATCTTGGCTTCGGTCTTTGCCCTCTTCTACGCGTTTTGCGCTGGGGCAATGATTGGATATTTTCTAACTCTGTCCATGGTTAATCCCGGGTGGACAGCGGTCTTGCATGTTTGATACTACCATTTAATGCATATGAGTTAAGATGCCTTCACCTTTTGGTATCTTAGTTCTTCATACTCTTGTGGCATCTATTATATCGTTTGATCTGATAAGTTTGATTTGGTTGTTCTATTCAATATGTAGGATTACTTTAACTCGTATGACCTCTTGATCTGTGTGATATATGCCTAACAAGATATGTACGTCATGTTCTGATAAAATATACACGTTATGCTATGCATACGTTATGATATGCACGTTATGATCAGATATGCATGTTCTTATATTTATTTGACTCCATATGGTCCGGCACTACTAAGCCTCAACCTCAGGATACCCGACGGGGTTGAATTTGGAGTAGTTATATGTCGCCACTGCAGTGTGCTCACGTCTTGGGGAATCCGGACCCCAGGAACCTGAGACCCATCTGGCTCATGGTGTTCTCATCACAGATATAAGATCCATCATTGGGAGCATATGGCATATGTAGTAGCCACCTAGTATATACATGTCATGTATATAGTAATTCTGAGAGCATGTTTTAATTTGAATGCACAACTGCCTAGAATACGAAATGGAAATGCTATGATTTATCTAATGTCTCTATTCTAATAGATACCACATGTGTTAACTTGTTATTGCTTATACTTTGCTGAATTGTTGTATTCATGAGTTGTCATTGATGTTGCAGGTTCAGACCCTGTAATCGAGTTCTCGTCGGTCCTTCAGATTGCAGGGGAGACTCCAGCTGTCTCTTCAGGTTCGCGGAGTGTGTGAAATCACTCCATCGGAGTGCGGCATTATCATATTTGCATATTATCTTCTTTTTATGTCATTGGTTATATTCATGTTCTGTATATTTGTGATTGGATTCAGTTTGTGTATTTCCGACTTTTATGTAACCAGTTGGATATCCTTCATTTGATTTTCCTGTATATTTCGTGTTACGGTTTGATATCTACAGCTTCCACGTATATGTTTGCACGTATGATCTTCCCTTGTACGTGTGCATCTAGACTGGATTTAAGTGCATATGCACGGGAGTACGTGTCGCTGGTTAGGTTTTTGCTAACCTCCGATCTCCTGCGCTCGAGTTGTGACAAAAATTGAGCTCCAAAATTTCAATTTATTGTGAAAAAGGAGTTCAATTGCAAAATTAAATCATATACTATTCATATATGGCTTGATTTATGAACACCCTTAAATAGTAAAATCTAAATATAAATTGATTGGTTAGAGACTGTGTAATATTAGACTATTTAAAAGGAAACTCCTTTCAAATTTATCTATGCTGATCTACGAACGTCCTTAAATAAAAAAAATTTTAATATACATTGATTTATTAGAGACCTTGGAAGATTGGACAATTTAAAAGGAAACTCCTTTTAGTTTGACCACTTTATTTAGATGGGTAAGATAAATAATGTTTCTAAAATCCTTAAAATCTCTCTCTCAACTTAAAATTGATTTTAAATTAACATCAAAATTGAGCTCCATTTTTTCAATTAATTGTGAAATTAGAGCTCAACTACAAAATCAAATACCATCCTCATTGAATAATTTTGTTGGAATCGCTAATTATTGTAAAAATGGTAAAAAAAAAAAAAGAGAGTTTCATTCGTGATTTAATATTTGTTTCTTTTTAATATTTCAAGAAAGAAAGAGAGTTGTCATAGATAACACAAAGATTAAGAAAATTTTCCACAAAGCATGGCCAAATAAAGGAAGCATATTCCCAAAAGAATATAAAACATTCCTATTCACCCAAAAGCCCAAGACAACGACCCCAATTCAATGCATTGACTAGTGACCACTCTGGTAGAATGATTTTTAAACTATTCCAATTGTTTTTACCAAAAAAAAAGAAAAAAAACTTCAAATCTTTGAACGGCTAATTTATATATTACTTTCTTTAGAGAAACGAATAAAAAGTCTTTGGTGCCAATGTGGTCCCAGCGGTACCTAATTACACACCCCAAGGGATATGGATTATCATCAAATTAATCTTTCACTCGATTTCATTAAATGGAATCTAGAGTGCAAATGAAGAAATCCAAACCACCCAAGACCAATGTCTCACCCTACGTTATCACCAAGTTGAATTTGACTTCAACGAAAATTACTTCCACCATCAAACGGATCAAGTGCAAAAGCACAATTGTATCCTAATTAATTTCTAATTAATCCCATCTCTCATTTCGGACCAATGTGGTGAGTGGTGAAATCAATTCAGGTTAGAGCAATTCTTATGTTTTTTGGGATTTGGAACGGTATACATGCCCCACGCATGATTCTCTAAACTCTGCCCACAGAGGATCTGGACTGGGCCCCAGAAATCGAAGCTTTCGTAATTCGTACGACGGACCCCGAAATGAGGAAGCAGTCAGACTCGCAGACTCATGACAGCAACCATGTCTTTAATCCGTTCCGCTACGGCCAAACTATGAGATATTCACGTTTTCCTTTTCCGTTTTCTTCTTCTTCTTCTGTCGCAGCTGCTTCTGCTTCTTCTTCTTTTTCGTTTTCGTGTATGGCTAGATAACCGAAATCTCCGATATTCACTCGATCCGGTACCTCGCATTCGTGGAACGGAAGATGTCGGACGCTTTGATCAATGGCTTGGCAGGTGCCGGAGGAGGGATCATCGCTCAGCTCATCACATACCCGCTGCAAACTGTAATCTTTATCAGATCGCGATCTTCTTTCTCAATCTCCTTTCTTGGGGTTTCTTCTCTCTCCATGATCTTTCTTTCAGTTACTTTTGGTTTGATCTTGTGGTGTTTTTGGGGGCCATCTAGGTTAATACGAGGCAGCAGACGGAGAGGGATCGAACAAAGGCAACGAAGAAGAATGGTGGAGCGATTCAACAGATGTGTCAGGTTCGTTCAGAATCTTCATTGTTTTTTTTTTTGGTTGGGGGGAAAGAGATGTTTTTGAGAGTTGAGAAATGGGTTTTGTTGGTTTTAATGATTTTGTTTTGGATTAAGATCAGGTGGTGAAGCATGAGGGATGGGGGCGTTTGTATGGAGGATTGACACCGTCTTTGGTTGGAACAGCGGCATCACAGGTGAGCCTAGTGTGGCAATCTTATGAGAGGTTTGTGGCAATTGGGTCATGCTTTGTTTTAGAATGTTGTATTGCATCTGTGTGTGATTTACCCAAATTCAATTTGGTTGTGATGTTTTGGTAAAATGGAAATCACACTAGATTTGGCACTAACTTTTGTGCTTTCCTCTTTTTTTAAGTTAATTTTCTCAGTTGGGTTAGTATTTGCAGAAGGGTAGAATTTTTTTTTTTGGGGTCTCCCACACAATGGGGTATTCGATTTTGTGCCACATTAAGGCACAACAGGTTCTATTGTATATTCAAGTCCTGCTAATTGCACGTGATTTTTTTCCCACATCAGCGAGGGTTAGATGTATGCATTCCCTGCGTTTTTCTTTCCAATTCAAGCTTACATCTGTTTAGGATGTCTTTACATGGGCGGATGAGTGGTGCTATTTGTAATTACCCAATTGCATAGTTTGGCTAATCATGTAGAATGAGTGGTGCTATTTGTAATTACCCAATTTAGTGGCGGTTCTCAATGAGTTATATAGAAGCAAGGCTTCTAAGAAGTGGAGGGATTCCTTGAACAGTTGGAACCCCTCATTTTGGTATGCGGAAGAGGCGGCCAATGCTCTTGGGGAAGAGATGTGATATAAGCATGGTGACTCATTGTGTTGAGTTAGTGTATCTAGACACTATGGAAGTTGTATGGCAGCAGCTGGATGTTGTAAATGCATTTCAACTGGGTGAATATTGTAATGGGGCAATGGGTTCAGCTACTGGTGGTTTTTTGGATAGCCTACATCGGGAAAGTCTTAAGTGTCCATAGGGCGTAATATATAATGCAGGAACAACACTTGCTGCTAGATAACCGGAATCAATATGAGAAAATGATGCTTGGGTAAATATTCCCACTATGGCAAAGTTGGTCATATGTGCTCAACCATCATTCTATCATACAACATCGAATGAATCTAGTTATTGAACTTTTTATGACTCCATGAATCTTGTTTTCATATAATTCAACCAAGATCAGAGGTTCATGCCAGTCACACCATCGGGCCTACGTACCAAAAGGATGTTTTGATAGTAGACGGTAACCCATGGGTACTTAAGCCGGGCTTTGGACTTGGATCAGAAAGAATCTTGTTTTCATACAATTCAACCAAGATCAGAGGTTCATGCCTATCACATTACAGGGCCTACCTACCTAAAGAATGTTTTGATTGTAGATAGTAACCCATGGGTACTTAAGCCTAGGCCTGGACTTGGATGTTTCTGATCTGGGACTCATGTAGTTGTTATCTTGGGTGTTCTTTGGTGGGTGATGAGCACTTTGGATTTCAACCAGAACCATTACCTTAGCATATGCCTGCCGGACCTTATACTTTCCCCTACGGGAAATAGAACCATCTTCGGCTTTGATACCTTTTGTTACAATACGGGGCTAATCATAGCAAAACAACATTTTTATAGTTGACGGTAAGTCATGGGTACTTAAGTCCAGGCTTTGGACTTAGATGTTTATGATGTGGGACTTGTGCAACCCCTTCTATCCTGGGTGTTCTTTGGCAGGTGATGGGCACACAGGATTACAACTAGATCTACCACCTTGGCTCAGGCCTGCAAGACCTTACAATGCCTCAATTACGAGATCCCATGTGTATGGTTGGTCAATTCAACTGTGGATGTCAAGTTGTTTCAACTAGAGTTGTCAATTATGTTCCGTTCCTGAACTTGCCTTGGGCGGAATGAAATGCCATCCTAAAAGTTTTCGGTCCCAATTCTAGTCCGCTCCGATCATTCTGGTCGTTCGGATCCCAATTCCGAACAAATTCTGCCCCGTTCCGGCCAAGATTTTATACTTCCATTTATATGTGGTAAAAACTAGAAAATTGTTAATTGTAGTGTAGCTTAATTTAAGTGATGTAAGTATGAATTTTTAGTGTTATTTTAGCATTCAAGTATTTGTTCAAACTTAGGTATTTTTTTATATATTTTTTTCATTTTTCAAGCATGTCTTTTCCAGAGCTGAGTAACGAAATTAACAGGAATACCAAAACGTTCCACTATAGGGTAAAGCCAGAATGGCGACCGAAACAGATTTGACAACTAACTTTCAACAGCACTGCTCCATCATTGCAAGTTGAATGTTTGAGTCATTGGAAGTCCCTATTTCCTGTAGGGAACGCAGTTTTCATTGGAGGGATGTATGGCAAATGATATGAGTATGATTTGTTGTTAGTGGAATCTCTTTCAAGTTCTTGGTAGCAAGCCATTTATTTTCTGGATTTTGTGAAGCACTTTACATAACACACCAGGAAGCTCTAACTATGCAACTTTGTGGGTGAACTTTCAATGAACTTTTTTCCTTTTTTATAGAAGAAATTGACTAAAGTTGTTTCTGTTTGCTATTGTTATGTGGACAACTGACTTCTTCTTCAAACCTGGCACTTCTATATACCTGAACAAATTTAGAAAATGATGCATTTATATCCTTGGAACAGTCACATGGACCCAGCTTCCCTAATACACAAATCCAAATTTTGGGTTTAAGGCTTGTACAGTTATGGGCCCAACCATCCACCCCCCCACCACACCCCCACACCCCCCCCCCCTTATAGTTGAGTAGTTCTTATTTTAAGCAGCTTTCCTATTTGTTCTAGTTGGAAAGTCCTCTACTAGTTTGGTCCTACTTGTCATGTTATTGTACAAAGTAAAGAGTCCTATGTCCCATCTAGTGGATCATGATCTAAAAGTGATTCTCTTCTTTTGATTTTTTTCCCCATTTAAGAGAGGGAAATGAAAAAGAGATCTTCTTTCTTTCATTCTTTTTTTCATTTTTGGATTGGTATATACAAGAGAGAATAAGTGGTGTCTGAGCAAAATACCCAGCTTATAGAAAGAAGATGAGGCAGGAAAAAAAGAGCGCATAATCACTAGGATCCAAAGGAAATAAACAAGTATAACATAACATGCATTTGATAAGCAAACTATCCCTAAAATTCCTTGTTTAGTCAAGGAATCTGCTACCACTTTAGTTTTCCTGAAGACATGGACTCTACTTTTTAATAAGAGCGATGCTTAATTTCTGTCATAATGAGATGCAACTTCCAAAGATACCCACATCTATGGTGATCCACCCGGCAATGTTATAGGTATCACTTTCTACGATCAACTCCCCTCTGAAGGACTTAATAAAGGTCTTGTTTGCTTCTCTAACAGTGTAGGATTCATCTTCATTGGAGTCGTTAGTCCCTATTGATCCCAAGAAAGCAGTACCAACCTCCTTTGGTGCCCCTGTCAAGCCTGGTTCTATTGGCTTCTCTCTTTTTCCTGTGGAAAAAATGTAAGATATTCACATTACAAGCAATAAAGATGAAATTTTCTTATTCTCAAAAAACTAAGTTATCCCCTCTTGTCTTGGTGTACTTCCCTTTTAGAGTAATTTCTTGAGCTTCTCATGTTGGAGAAGGCTGAAGAGCTATTCAAAAGCCTCCTCTCGCATTAGTGAACCTAATGGAGTGATAGTTATAGTGGATCAAATTTGCCTCTTTGGTACGAACTAAGGTTTGAAGTTCTGTTACCTCTCTTTGTGCTTGTCGGGATCAGCGTAAGTCTGTTTTGCCCTTGCCAGTCCATCCTAGATCAATACTGGCGAGCTGGGCTTTAAAAAACATAATAAAAATTAAAAATTCAAGTAAAGAAATGACAGGAAAAATGCTAATAAGTGTGCAAATACAATGATTTAATAGTATCTTATATCAATTGCATAAACACTTAGTTTCAATTACATAAATACTTAGTTTTTTCTTGAGGCTAGCGCAATGTTCATCATTTAATGTGGTCAGTAGAAGGATCATTTAGCACCTACAATGTACGAAGTTGCTAATGTATAATAGCTGTTTATAACTTACAAAAAGCCACAACCATTATATTAACTAAGGGGTGGGGGTATGGGGCCATGGTGTGGTCAATTCTTCAATACCATGTGAGTTTCAAGTTGGGCCAAATCTAATTTCATGATCGTCAGCGGAATTTCCACTCCTTATTAGATAATTTTGGAAACCCAATTATAGAATACCCAAAATTATCAAAAACTCTAGCTATTGTCATGCTGATAACTACCCTATAGCATTGATCATCAATCTCATATTGTTCACCACCATAGGAACTTGTTGGCCCCATTATCCATACTGATGACTATGGTACCCGGTACTTGTCTCTTTCACTTCATAGTTCAGATTAGAAAAGAAAAGAAAATTGGAAAAATGAGTTTCCATATATGTTATTTCTTTTATCACTTTGTGGCTTAGTCTGTCTGAGCCCTGTGACAATCCATGCCAGTCCCATACCAGTTTGTGCTGGTCTCGTGCCACTCTTTGACAGGCCAACTAAGCGTAAGTCAGTGCCAATGTGATCGAGTCACCGCCTTTTAGCATCCTAGTCCTAGATTCATACAAGCATTGACTGAGTTGACTAAGTTCCGGACCAAATTCAAACAACGTTACTACTATTTTTTAGATGGCGTACACTGACCGCTGGTTACTTGGGCTGTACTTACATTGCCCTTATGGAATGGTCCTAGCTTGACCTGCTAAGC
Organism: Sextonia rubra; assembly: GCA_037013555.1. Taxonomy (NCBI): domain Eukaryota; kingdom Viridiplantae; phylum Streptophyta; class Magnoliopsida; order Laurales; family Lauraceae; genus Sextonia; species Sextonia rubra. The sequence continues at coordinate 19,904,726 of JASUAD010000028.1, read as the reverse complement.
TAGATGACCTTAACTATTTACTATTCAACTTCTTCCGATGTGGTGACTGTGCAACAATTTGGATAGATCAGCTAAAGTGGATGCCATGGACCCTTGTAGTATGATTAGCCCCTTTTTGTTTGACATATTGGACAGATTGGCTGAAGTGGGTAGGGTGCCCCTAATTTAATTTCTTCTATTAAAATTTCCTTTACACGTTTAAAAAACGTATGTGTACCATTGTCGTTATCACTGCACAACATTCAGTTTGTAAAACTATCGGTCAGTTTCCTCATTTGTTTTGCTGTGTCTCTTTTCACTACAGGGTGTTTACTACTATTTCTATCAAATATTTAGGAACAGGGCAGAAGCTGCTGCTCTTGCTCGCTGGAAAAATGGAAGTGGGGATGGATCAGTTGGGATGTTCTCATCACTTCTGGTGGCTGCAATGGCAGGGTGATTTACTCATATTTGGAAGTTTCATATGCATAACTTATTATTATTATTTCATGGAAGGGTGATTAATTTTCATATGCATAAATAATTTTACTCATTGCACTCAAGTAAGAAAATCTTCTTCTTCCTCCTAACCCCATCTCCATACTATGATATTGGATATACCTTGATTTTAGCCCCTTCATTATGGATGTCGATAAATGTGCTTTAAAACCATCTTCTTCTTCAAACCTAACTCCATGCCATTGTATTGGATTTGGATCTCCCTTGGTCTTTGCTTGGCCTTGCCTTAGGGGTTCTAAAACTGTGCTTTGAAACCATGGCCTTGCACATTGGAGTGAGCATGCATCATGAAACTTGTTTTTGTCCATGTTGCGGTTTTGTGAACATATGACATTTAACTGATTTTATCTGCTTTATCATTTATATCTATTACCTGGTTTGTTTCTCAATATATCCCTGTTGGTGTAGGTGTGTGAATGTGCTTCTGACAAACCCAATTTGGGTTGTAGTTACGCGTATGCAGGTAAATTTTCATATTAACAAATGCCCTTTCTTTTTTTTGCGAGATCCTTTATTTCATCACCCTAAATAAATGTAAATTTTTTTCTATTATATTGCCTGATTAATCCTGTTAGCCTTTAGATGTAATAAGGAATGCTTTCCTTGGTTTAGGATTCATCATCTAAGTTCTCCTTGCTTCCCATACTTTATGTGTGTGCACATTTTGCAGACGCACACAAAATCATCAAAGAAAACCCCAAGTCACACACTATCAACTACTCGAGATGAATCAATACAGATTGCTGCAATTGAGCCTCCTCCTTATGGAACTAGCCATGCGGTATGTGCATCAAATGTCTTGCTTTCATCTTGCAAGCTCATAATATGTTGCTTGCATCACTCTGTTTCTTATTAACGCAGCCATTGTACAATGACTGTTTCAGTTATCCTAATATCTGTGCTCTCAAAATATTTGCTCTGCAGAATTTTTATCTTATTATAATCCAGGCACCACTCTTTTTACCATCTTGTCTTTGTTCTCTTTTCTTTGGTCGCAGCTTTTCCAAATCAGTCCCATTTTGCATTTCATTTAAGACCCCTTTTCTGTAGTTCTTTTATCTTAAATTATTTCTAATACTGACATTTTATGAAGATATTAATTTTACAATTTAGGACTGTTTTGGTGTTTGCATAAATCAGGGCTACTTTGGCACAATAGTCTGATGTTTTCCTCTTGCTCTGTGTTGAGAAATACGGGAAAAAGAAACCTTTTTAGTATTCATCCTTTTCTGTTCCAAATTAATTGTGAGACAAGAAGACCTGTTCTAAGACCACTTCTCTACATCATTGGTGGGGTAGTACAGAACAGTTTCTTTTTCTCACTATCTTTTTTGTTGGAGTGCATCTGTTATGCAGTTCAAAGTGGGAAATCTACGTGGGCTTTTATGTTGAACATAGTTATTCTTGCAAGATGTAAATCCTGCTGGTAGATGACAAGAACCATTTGTGCCATTCATTGATTAAAAGATAAGCTCCTTGATTGCTATCTATAGGTTCAAGAACTCTATAATGAAGCTGGATTTTGGGGATTTTGGAAGGGTGTACTTCCAACACTAATCATGGTGAGTAATTTGTCGATCTTCAATATGATTAATGGCAATATTTGATTAAACTTGGATTATCATTGTTCACAGGTAAGCAATCCTTCTATACAGTTCATGCTGTATGAGACCTTGCTGAAGCAGCTGAAGGCAAAGCATGCATTGAGTAAGAACAGCACAAGTGGAGTGACTGCTTTGGAGGTAGTTTTTCGCCTTAACTTCATTTGTAATTTTACTTATGCTCTTTCGCCATCTTGTGCTGAAGTGGCCAGTAGCATAAACTGTGGTTCTTGTTTGCTCACTTTCTTCATGCATGCTGTTGATTGGAACCATTCAAGAGGTTGATGCCACAATGGTTATGCCATAATTCCTGTTTTTTTTCCCTGTAAACAATTTTAACCTTTTGAGACATGAGCTTTGGTGTACCATTTTGAAGAAATTATCTTAGGCAAAAATCATTTCCAATATTACAGTTTTAATTGTTTGTGGGTGGGGGAAGGGGAGATTACTCAATCTTTTCTGCACCAGATTACTCATAATTTATCCTCGACCAGATATTTCTTCTTGGAGCTCTTGCTAAGCTTGGGGCAACTGTCATTACTTATCCGCTTCTCGTGGTGAAGGTAACTTATATTGTATTGGTCAAAATAACTGAACTTACCATTTACTGCAATCAATTGATTTCCCTTGTACCTTTGAAATTCTAATTCCGGATTTTTTAAACCTTGGATAAAAAGAAAAAGGTGTTTGTTGGGTTACTTGGATCAATTAAGCTGTTATGTAACAGTTTATGATCTGTATACTTTCTGCCTATCTATAATGGAGGGTAAATTTTTGTACATGTAGATCACTTGGGATATGTCTCTTATTTGATATTACAGAAGTTTATGATTACTTGATATTTATTTCAGCTGCTTCATCTTGGCCTTTCCTTTTTTTAACTTTGTTAAATGCATCATTGGAATCCCATTGCCCGAATTTTCTTTGGTCATGCCTCATTCCCTGTGTGCCCATTAAGTCAATGGTATAAAAGTGTAACCAGATATTGAGGCTTGAGACCACTCATTACAAAATATATATTGAGGCTCGAGACCATGCATTAGTAATCAATAAAAGTGTAACCAGATATATACTATGGACTAAAACTGTATTCTGATTGTCAGTTTCCATGAGTCTGGTAGCTGTCTATAGTAAGGCTTTAAATCACTTCATTTTTTAGAGTTGCCATGGTTGTACAAATTTGGTGACCATGGCGACTGTTTGATACAACATGCTAAATGTCTATCTCTGTTTTATTGATTGAAATAATGTTGCATTTTTGAATGGGTTAAACAAAGTGCAGTTATGCAACAGGTCTATGTCTGGCATGGTTGTAATTACAAATTTGGTGGCCATGGTGACTGTTTGATACAACATGCCATATGTCTATCTCTGTTGTAATGATTGAAATAATGGTGCATTTTTGAATGGGTCAAACAAAATGCAGCTATGCAAGAGGTCTATGTCTAATGAAGGGCCTCAAAAAACAAAGTGCAGTTCTGCAAACCAAAGCTGCAAAAAAAAAAAAAAAAACGGAGTGCTGTCATATTACAGATTTAGATCTAGTTAAGGGCTTCATTTTGGTTTTATTTTTGGAATGTTCTAAGCTATCATTTTCTTAGAATATGATAAAATAAGACAACCACTTCTGTCACAGCCAAAAATGTTGCAGCAGAGGACTGTTGCATAATGGCCATTGTATAGTGGTAACACCCATATTTAAAATAGTGATATTATTGTAGAAATTGAGATGTCATTGCTTAATGTCCTCATTACAAGGTATCTCTCTTAGCTTTCCTAAAAGCTGTACTCTTTGCAGTCGAGGCTTCAAGCAAAACAAGTGAAGGACGGTGACAAGATGCATCATTATAAAGGTTTGAAGATTTTTTTCACCTTCTTTTTCTTTACCGTGCACAAGCGCTCATCACTTTGTTTTTTATTCAGAAAAGATGATATATGGAGGGAATTGGTTGGTCGGCTTCATTTAGATCATTTGCATTTAAACTATGCTCATTACCATTGCATCTGTGAGTTGGACCAGTTCAGTTGGTATTTATTTAGGCTTCGCTCATCATGGGCAGGTAGAAGTCTTTAGCCAGCCAAGGTTGGTAGGCTGTGTAAGGTCTCAAAATAGAGATAGGACAGGCTCATGTCAAAGTGACTGGTCTGCTTGATTTTGTGTGACCATGATTGTGGTTTTTTCCCTCTTTGTTTTGGGTGAATGCAGGGACTCTTGATGCTATTGTTAAAATGATCCACTACGAAGGGATTTCTGGTTTTTACAAGGGAATGAGTACGAAAATAGTGCAGAGTGTGCTTGCTGCAGCAGTCTTATTTATGGTCAAGGAGGAGCTTGTAAATGCTGCTCGCTTGCTTTTAACAAAGGATGCTGGCCTGATTGATAAGGTACTATCAAAGCCACCATGAGAAACACTTTTCTTGATTGTTATGTTTTGGCTTGTTTTGACCATGTAGGTAGGCTATTGTTGGGCCAAAATTTGTATTATTAAGTGAAATGCCTATTCAGAGGCTTTTGTACTTGTTTTATATAAAGAAAATTAGATGCGATTCCTCTGAGATATTGTCATGGAGATGCAGTGTTCCCAAAGAAAATAAAACAGTTGATTCACTGATAGAATTTCATACTGTGTAGCTCTCTCAGATGGCTAGTATATATGCTTTTGGGCCAGATTTTGATGTCTTTTTAGCATTCGGTTCTAATCTTTGTTAGTAATACACTTGGTTGGTCATAGAGGCGGTGATATCACCATGGAGAGGGTCCTATATTTGTACATGCAGTTCCTGGTGCCCTTATGAACTGTTAAATGGCTGGTTGGTGGACTTCATTTGCTTGAGCAAGATTGGTGTTACATTGGATTAGAAACTTACAATGCTTGGTAATCTAGCATTTGGTTAAGTAACTAAGTTGTTTTCTCTTTAATAAAACTAAGTCCAATCATCACAAATGCGATTGCAGCAACTGCTACCCTCATGGGAACTGCAACCAACGATGATATACATGGTTGGCAGCTCTTGAATGGGGGAATTTTCTCTTGGAAGTGTACCGTATGCTGTTCATTTGTGGTCCACCACCAGCTTGTGGGACTCCTGGATGCATGTCGATGGTGGCGAGAAGGGATGGATGGGAAAGAAAGGATGATATTGAATCCAAAGGTAAGTAAACGATGATTTGTTAATGCACCTGCTAGCAGATCATTTTGGTGGTTATCTGGTGGTGTGGGTGTTGGCAGTGTGCTGTTGGGATTAGTGTGTGTCAAGAAAATTTTCTTGGTTCGAATGTGCCACTTTATGACACTGGGAATTTCCAATGGCAGTCTTACAACTATTAGGACGTAAATGCCCATAGGAAAGAGTTGAACATCATGAGGGCTAGATGTGAAAGTTCTATTGCATCTAATTAGGCTAGTGGGATGCATAAACTCTACTACCATTGTAACTGTCAAATCACGTACCTTTGATCTTGTCCAATTATTTTATCTTTGTACCATTATATTAATCACATCTAAACAAGTGATTTAGATCTAACGAACGAAAAACAAAAACAAGATGGGACAAATCAAGTATTTAAGATGTGGTTGATTTGCCATTGAGTATAACATCATTTAGAGTGATGTTCCTAGTGACAGAAGAAATTGAAACAGTGATGGGCTGAAAGCCCGTCATGTGCCTATTCCTCTTACCGTACAAGGCCTCTCGTTACTATTACGACTTTTAAATATAGAACATGTAGGGTGGAGGTGTCGCTTCTGAGCCCATCAAAAGACGAGGAGATTATTTGATTAGCAAAAGCAGCTATTTATAAAAACTCACTCATTAAACTTAATTAACCATTGAAATGAAAGTGAATGGAAAATTGCTTTTAAAGGAGAAGTGATAGATGGTCAATTTGGTTAATTCTTTGTACGAGAATATTGCAGCAACCCTCTTTTATGTAGTTGGACTAATGACCTCCATGTGTCCATGTAGCTTGGGTATTCGTCTTTCACCCAACAGGATTGAACCCTAAGGTGGCGCCTGCTAAACCTCCATAAATGCATAGCTAGTAAATTTGAGGTGGTTTCAAACACAAAAGATGAGGAGAAAACTCAACCCTTATGCCACTCTGCCGAGTCCCAAGTAGGTGAGCTCCACCTATATGCCATTTGCAGTGCATTCAATTCTCCTTTTTCTAAAATGTGATAAGCACAATTGGTAGGTTTCAAAATTTCTATTACTACTATGTTAGCAAGTTTTAGGATTCAAAATTTCTATTACTTTTTTTTTTATGACTAACATTTCTAAAATAGGACATGTGGGAGTTTTTATGGTCGATTAGCCCTTAACACTTTTGGATGCATGTGTTTTCAAAAAATCACGTCCATTGGTTGTTCTGACGTTGTTGTCTATTTTTTTTAAATAGTCAAAGAAACACCACATAGCAACCTTCAAGTGGAGTAGTTTTTTTTTTTTTTTTTTTTGTTTTTTAACCCAGCTTAGAGGCTGATGAGTGAAGTAGACTTCGGAAAAAGTGAGGGAACCCAAGGAGAATGGTATAAGAGACTTACACCCTAACCACTATTACAATAGAAAGTCCACCCAAGGAGCAGACCGACAACTCCATCGCTATCAAATTTCAACACCCCTATGGGGGGATTTGACCAAGAAACCGCCCTATGCAACTTTGGCAGACCACTGGTCGTGCATGCCTCCCAATTACAGAACTTGTCATTAATGCTAAAGTTAGAAAATTCATTCCTCAGCAAAGTCTACTTGACAGTCCTAGAATAAATCACAGATTGAAACTGGGGAGTTTCAGAAGATCCTATTAAAATTTTTTTTTCTTTCAAATAGACCATAAAATCACAAATAAGATAATCCTCCAAAGGACTAAACCGCAACTGGAAAAAGGCCAACCTCTCCAAGAGTCCACTGTCTCTGCAATGTTTAGCGAACCTATTTTTTTTATTTTTTATTTTGCAAATGGTTAGATTTCAAAGTTTAGGTGGACTACAAAATTTTGCATGTAACACATTTTGAAATGTAATGGAGACGTCATACTGGAACGCCAGCATAGGCTCAAAGTCTTTTTTTTTTGGCCTCTCAGTTCAATCTTTAATAGTTTACCGCATTTGGACGTTACTGATATCATAGAAATATTATTAAGCTGTTAGTTGAGAAGATGAATTTTGAAGGAACAATTTGGTTAATTTTCAAAGTCGAGTGGAATATATATATCCCATTCAATGAAAACCTGAATGCGTGCATATAAGGCCTATTGTGCCACATTAACCCAATACTAAATATTTAAAATCTTGTTAAGGGTATATTTGTTTCGTAATTGAAAACCTATGATTATGAACATCCAAAACTGATCACCATGAAATGCCCTCTATAATGCATGGAATTGAGTGGAGGGAAGATCGAAATTAATATCAGCTCACCTAGTAATTCAATACCTAATATAGTCAAGGTCCACCCGTAACTTCATCGTCATCTTCCATCCTTTACCTCTTATCTTTAATAATCCTCCGTGGGGTTCTATGTATTCAATTCCAATGCATTTTAAGTTGTCTAATTCGTTGTTTTCAAAGGAAAAATTCTCAAAAAATCTGTGACACCTAGGAATATATAGTAGAGTGTTTCAAACCAGGACAAGACAAATGCCTGGAAGTGCTTCGCATGAGCTGCCTAATCTAAAAGTGCAGGAATATTTCAGACATCATATCCAAACACTCTTGTTGTAGTATACAAAAACTCAGAAACTCTGTCTTACAAACACAGTTCTTCTGAGAGTTTTTGCAACAAACCCTTGACCAATAACTATAGATATAACTGGTGCAGGTGTGTTGTGGGGTAGTGCATGCATGACCCAGCTATTAGCCTATCTGATTAAACACTATTGGATATACTCTCATTGGCAAAAATAAATACTAAATAAATAATTACAAATATCTTCATATAAATGTAGAAAGCTTACATATTGAATCACTCAATCCATCAATGAATATATCATTTATAGCAATAATAAAAGAAATCCAACGGTAAATATCTTGTTGGGCACAGTCAACAGCACACCTCCTCCTACAAAAGCCCCATGAAAAGCTCTAACGTCGCTCACACGCACATCCGAAGTGGCACGTGCACATACCTAACACCATATATAAATGATAATTTCTAGTGTTTCAATAGAAAGCATTCTTGTTAGTTTAGTAGTCCCATAGAGAATACTGTTGCATTTGCATATCTTCAGAGTCGCTCATTTCAGCAGTGGTATCAAATTGAGGGGGTGTTAGTAGCAAAGCCTCAGCCAGCTCAGTCCACATTTTTGGCGAGTCCAAGGGCGACTCGTCGATCTGACTCGCCAAGAACCCGGAGGGCGTCGACGGGTGAGAACCGGATGAGCCGGCATTGGCATTGCCGGGTGAGCTCTGGAGGAGCGCGGCGGCCTCAATCGCCGCTGCCCGGATGTCATCCGGGTCCGAGCTCGCGGGCCGGGGGAGCCGGTATGCGAATTCGGGGAAATTCAGCCGCGCTTCCTCGCCCCTGAGGTAATGCGCGGCTACATCGTAGGCTGCCGCGGCCATCTCTTGGGTCTCAAAGCTTCCCAACCATATTCGTGTCTTCTTACCGGGCTCGCGGATCTCGGAGACCCATTTACCCCACTTGCGCTTTCGGACGCCTCGATACTTCACAACTGGCGGTGGGAGGGCGTCGTTGCTAGTGCCCTCCATGCATAAAAAAGTAGAGATTATCCGATAGGATTATGGTTTTCCGGGGAAGAATGATCAGGTAAAGGAGTGTGTGATATGGACATGGTTATATAGGGATTAGGAGAGGGGATAATGCAAACGTGGGGAGAGAAGTAATGATGAGAGGAGAGCTTCCTAGGAAGTACGTAAATTTAAATCTATATGGTTTTTTGTGTTTTGGCTTTTGTTTTTGGAGATGATTCATTTACATGTGAGTGAGATATATGTATTATATATTGACTGGGGGATGGAGAATGGAAATTAATGGTGTTTTGTGGGGGATGGGAGAGGAGATTAGAAACAGCTGGATCATGGTAAAGTTCACATCCTCATGCTCTGGCTCCCATTACTCTGCTCGTCTTTCGTCAACGGTGGTGGTGGAAGTTTGAAGCTAAAACGTCAAATCCGTTTTTGCGCGTGCACCGGCAATAGCCGGTTGGAAGTGCTGTGTCCGTACGGTTGAAGGTAACCTACCTCGCAACTCCCTCACCACCCCACCACCCAAACCCCACCCCCACCCACAAAACACCCCCCCACCCCTCTCATTCTCAATATGTTTGAATTTGAATGAGAAAAACCATACTCAAACCACAGGCTCAAGTGAATTCCTCTTATCAACTCTGGTGGGGCTAACTTAGAATTCATCAATTCGAAACAATGATATTGATCTGTGGTCGAGAAGGATGAAATGAGGGATCCATGCCCAAAGGACCCGAATAGTAAAAAATGGTGCGGACCTGAACAATATGAGTCCAATAAATTTGGGTCCAGGTTTAATTTCAGGTTCGGGTTCATGGGTTTTGTATTCATGATCAAAGGCTTTATAATCCAATATCATGTTTAAAAGTTGTATGGATGTCTTTGTGTATATTTAAGGGGTTGTTTGTTTATATTAGAATAAAAGGGATTCGATATATAGGAGTTTATGGTAAGATGAACTCCACCTAAGGAAAACTGAAATGATGAGATGTGAATAATATATGTTGAGAGACAAAAAGGCTAAGTAGCAAAGTAGGCGAGGCCTTCACTTTTGTTAGATTTGAATTTTTAGTGCAACCAAACAGTCCCTAAGCAACTGAGGATGAAATATTACTAGAAAAGTATTTAGCTTCAATTGTAACTAGGTTACAACTCCTTTATTTTCCCATCCAGGTTTAGGTTTGGGCATTCACTTAAAGTTGGGCCATATGGATGGAGTTCAAGTGCAGTCTCTTATCGGAAATAGGGATGTAAATGAGACGAGTTGTGCCAAGGAAAGCTTTGCACAACTTGAGCTTGGACTGACTGCTAATTGAGTCAAGCTGTTCTTTTGTTTTTCTTTGCCTTATTTTATTTTATTTTTATTTTGGGTACATTGTGCTATTTGGTAAGAGTGATACTTCACATTTGAAGGCTAAGGTCGACCAAGATCCCTTACACTAAGCAATGATACTCAAACTGCTCAACACCCATAGTTGAGTAGTGTTGGTGAGTCAAATTAAGTTGATTTTGATAACTTGAGTTAAGCTAAGCTTATTAAAAACCAAGCCAAGCTAAGCTAAGCTAAAAGCTTGAGCGTGGCTTCCACCCATTACAAATTTAAACTCAGCTTAGGCTCGAATATATTTTACACTTTACTTAAGACACACACAATTTTCTTGACTTACACTTAATTTAATCACCATTAAAGAACCACTATGTATTGACCACTTTGGGCGACTCTCAATAAAGAGAAAGCGCCCGCCCTATTAAATAACAAGAGGTGCTAACACAAGGAATAGTGTGCGGTCCATATCCATATGGTTTGAGTTCCTAAAAGATGAACCCACACGTGCTAAATTAGATGGTTATCAATGTTGGTGTAGTTTTGTCGTTACAAATACGTTCATCTCCCATGTTAATGCACTATTGGCCGAAGCATAAAACCATGACTCTGTCTTACTTACTATACTTCAGTGGTATATCAGCTGTAACTGTTTTGAGACACCGACTCATCCTGAGAATAGTAGGAAATAAAATCATGGAAAATAAGAGTATGAGTAACAACCATCCGTACAGCGTGGGTGGCAGCAAAGAAGGAAGCTCCATCCACCCTCTTTCCTTGGAAAAGATGAAGGAAGCCTCTTCCCAAGTTCTCCACAAGGAAGACGACAAAACAGCCACCGCTTGACTTCCTTACATTGACTAGGTATGCAACCAACAGCATTATTAAGTCCTGAAAGATTCTACATACATTACATTCCTTAATGTCTACGTACTGATTGAACCCTACCTTGGTGTAGTAGAGATTTTAAATGAGGCAGTGTATGGTGTTTATAAATTATAGTTAATTCGTCACTGTGTGATGAATGGGGCATTCCATCAATATTATATTAACATACATAGCTTCATACAAGTCTACTAGCTTCATACATGTCTATATTTTATTGGCTAAAAAAGTAACCGTAGTGCAGGTAAATGGGCAATTAATCAACTATAAGTAAACGGTTTTATGTTTTACTGTAAACACTACCGGGTAGGTAGCTGTTTAGGTAATTAGATTACTAGTAAGCTGTGTGCAAGCCAACTGATCAGTTCAAGGGTCAAAAGAGGGCCAGGGAAATCAAATGAGTGCTATTTCATTGTTTTGAAGTTTGAAAGATCGATTGACTAAACATCCAAGTTCAAGGTTTTCTATTGTTCCATGTGTTAGAATTAGTGAGTTGGGGCCTACTGCCATGTCAGCCCAACAATGGCCCCACCTAAATGCCCCTCACTATAATGAAATTGTCGTTTCCTCTTCTTCTTGAATGAGGAAACGGTCATGGCATTAGAGGTCATTAGAGGCATTTTTAATTATCTATCCAACAGTCATCTTTCCTGGGGCTATATAATAAGATGATGAGAAGACAGGAAAAGATACAACCCCTATTTGCTTTTCTTCTTCGTCTTCAAGAATTGATTCATTACTTAGGGTTAGAAAAGACTACTTAAGAAAAGTAGAAAGAGGGAGGAACTATTCTTGACATCCACTTCATCCACCCATTGGTTCATTCATTAGGCATCCATCTAAACTTGTGGACAATAGAGAGTGATTTGAGTGGGAGAGATTTTTAGTAGATTTCCTTTGACCACTTTGCGAATATTCGATCTCTTCCTTTGCATAGATTAGTCCTGAGTGTTGTAGTAGACTCCTGTCAACGATCCAAACTTTCAACAGTGATTTTCGACCAACACCATTCTTCTTGGAATTCTTTCTCAATATTCCTAATTTTTTATAAATGAAATTATCGGATTCAAAAAACAAATTGTCACTTAATTGGAGCATCATAGTTTGTAGATTCGACTCCTAATCGCCCATTTATTTAAGAGGAACGCTAAAAAACTCTCCGGGAGTTTTTTGCTTCTCAAGACCCCTTTCTCTCATCCAACCAATATGCTTAGTTGGCATTTTGAATTTAAAAATTTAAAGATAACATCTCACTTATTTCTAAGGCTTTGAGATCAATTTGAAATTCATTCCCTAATTTAGGCAAGACAAAATTGGTTCTTCATTTTGAGATTAGAAATTATTTTGGTATACTCATTAATGGTTCCACTTATAAAAAGTAAAAAACATCCTCTCTTATGGGCACTCAACAAATCTCGATGAGCAGGAGTTGGGCCCACTATTATTGATCACCAAAAATACTTACATTTATAATTTCATAGTAGTGAGGAATTCACTATGCTTCTCAATGGGGCTCTCTTTCATGAAACTCAAATCTATAAAAATTATACAACATTAGATTGATGATTATAAAATAAAAAAATTAAAAATTGATTTTTTTATTATCTCATGTTGGGCCCAACTCCTATTGAATTGAAATTTAATAAGGGCCCATAAGTCTTGGAGCCACAACCAATGATTGATTTGAATTTTTTATTTTAAAGTTGGCCCCCGAGAAGAGTAGTCACTAATTTCTTATTAGTGAGCCCCACTAACGAAAGCAATGTGATGTCTCATTGAAGGCCAAGCATGTCTAATATCCAATGAGGATTAAGACCGAACATCTCAATGGGGTGTCTTGTTTTTCTATACTCAATCTTTTGTCTCTAAAACTAGCCAATCTACCAAACTTAATTATTCTCTACGTTAAATTAGCTGCATTATATAGAGGTCCTAACCTTTTGCTTTGCACATGTGAGTTGGCAATATTTCATTGGATAAAGCTAAAGGGGCAAAAATGCCCCATTTTAAAGGGAGAGTTTTTGAGAATTCCTTTTTATTTAAAGGACCCAACCTAAAAGTCCTAAGCGTGACTACTTTTCTTGGGTTATGTTTATAGTTAGGTCTGCTTCCATTTGGCCACAATTATTATAAGGTTCAGCTCCAAGTTCTAACTAGGTTGGTGTCGAAATAACGAGGTGAGCATATATGGATATATTCTTGTGTGCATGTTAGAGGCTCACCGTGTACAACACCTAATGGGCCCAATTTGGGACCTCACAGGGAATTGATATTATATGAGGGTTTCCCCCCACGGTGATTGTAAGTGGGCCACTTATGTTCCACCATGTCACCGTCGAACAATGTTTCATAGACGACACTCATGGAAATACTCAGGGCCACTGGTCATGAGACACATGGGAGATGGAAAGCTCTTAATGGGTAGCACCAAATATCAAAATAGGATTCAATCTCATGCCTTTAAATTTTGGTCTGTGGCCTACAACGATAGCATATTAGATGGATGCTTCGTTGATGAGGTGTGCACACCTCCCTATGGGGCCACTTGATTACCCACCCAACACAACCCTCCCTCCACTGGGCAATCACTAATTCCCTTAGTTTGCTTTGATCCGAATGGATTGGACTATTGCATCCACTGTCAGTTTTTTCTTAGATATAAAATTGTTAAACTTGTGGGCCATTGATCAAGATAAAGGATAATTTGATGGTCTAAAGATTTTCTACATAGGTAGGGCCCATTAAGATCTTTCCATCTTGCCCCCACCACCAAGTGGGACCCACAATGTACGACACAAAGGGTATGCAACATCAAGTCTTTAAAGGGATTTGTCCTCTAACTTAATCATAGTTATTTTTGCTAGATAAGTGAGCAGTGCACAACTGTGTGAAAAATTAACTATTCACTATTCAGGATCGATACCTGGCAGTTGTGTGAAATGGGACACCTTAATTTGCTAAGTTTTATTTATTTATTTATTCACTAGTGGATCATAAGCTTGAATAAAAGAAGTGTGTTAGGTAGGTTGATACCTAGTGTTAAACTTTTTTCATAACACAAAAATGAATTTTGAGAGAAGCAAAATTGATGTAGGCCCCGAACATGAATGGGAGAAGGCTTTGATAATGATAATGATGATGATAATATATATATGGGAAATAATTCTATGAGAACTACTTCTCACCATTTTTTTGTGAGAAGTCTAGGTAAAGGCCATCTATCACCTAATCTAAATATTATAATACACAGGGACCCCCCGATGTCACATGCCCTAAGTTTCAGTCAAATCCGAATTGATTGAACCGTTGGACCAACTGTGCACCAATCCGAATGAATTATATTTGTGAGGCTAAATTTGATATTTGGGGTGATCTAACATCGATCTTTCCACCCCCTGGTCCCATTCCCAAATGATACTTACAAGTGGGCCCCATAAAAAGTTCTCACGGTTGGTGCATGACAACACTTCTTATAGGATTGAAGCACGCACATGCGTGCACACACACATTCCCGTGCGCGCACACACACACACATATCAGGGATGTTAGTATGCAACCTTCCCTTTCTATATAGCTTTTTGTCTTTTCCATATCAATATTTACAATTACAGAAGTATCCATCACCATGGGGTAAAGGATGAATGCATACTAATATTCTCCTATATACGTATAGGAAATGCTAGTATCTATGGTGAGGAACACTGACATGGCTTTTCCTCTTTACATATGAAAATTCTTCATTTTTATAATACCATAAATGATTTTTCCTCTTTTGTACATGAATCTTTTCAAATATGCATTTATCCCTCACCACATGGTGAGGAAATAATGTATAGGAGTATTCCTCATATATATATTCACCTTTTTTTGTGAGAAGTTTAGGTGGGGCACATCTATCACCTAATTCAAATCTTATAATACACAGAGACCCCTTAATAGTCACACATCCTAAGTTTCAATCAAATCATTATTCATGTGCATATGTCCGTCTTTGTTTGTTCGTGAGAACTCTAGGTGAGACCTACTATATGATCCATCCAAATTGACTAAACACATGACTCTTTTGAATTGCACACGTCCACCAATTTTTGGTTAGATTCGGATTTATTGGACCGTTGAATCAGCAGTGTACCAATCCAAATGGAATGAATTTGTGAGCAACAACCGAAGGGGTTAGGGACATGTTATTGGGGCCAAACTTGATATCTGAGATGGCCAAGCATGGGTCTTTCCGCCTCCCCCCCCCCCCCCCCCCCCCCAACCAAATTTCATTCCTTGGTTGAGTCCACAGTAAGCTCCATGGAGGAGTATGCATGGTCCCTCCATGTGGGATGCATGTACACGAAAATTCACACACACACACACACACACACACACACACACACACACACATATATGAATATGATCTTATGAGAACTGTTCTAATGCACTTATCGTGAGAAGTTTTTATGGGGCCCATTTGTGGGTCCTATTTGAGGATAAAATGAGGGGAGATGAAAAGATTTATATGGGACCACCTTAAATATCAAGTTGACCCTAATCACAGGTCCCTAATCCCTTCATCCGTGGTCTACAAATTCAGTACATTCGGATTAGTACACAGTCGATCCAACGGTTTAATAAATTTGGATTTGACCGAAACTTGGGGCATGTGACTATCAGGGGGGTCCTTGTGTATTACAAAGTTTGGATTGAGTGATAGGCGAGCATCAGCTAGAGTTCTCATTAAAAAAATGGTTAAAAGTCTTATAGGATTATTTTCACATCGATATTATATAGATTCATAACACTTAATGATACTATTTTTGTCTTAACTTGGGCTAAAAGTTAGTCTAAGTTCAATCATGTCCATCAGGGTCACATCCATGCCCTATCCATTTGATTAGACGCATGTCGGCCCATGGTTGGGTCCAGCCAATAGCGAACCCAACCCAAATGCAGCCGTTCTACATTAAAAATGTGACCTCTTCAATCTGTTCGATGCTCTCTTCTTAGATGGAATGATATCTTTTTGTCAATGACACCAAAGGGATTGAATGGATGGAGGTGGGATATGAATTGCCTATTCGGACGCGTGATGCACTACGTATCCATGTTTTCAGCGTGCCTTCATAGGCAAACTGCTCATTAAATCTAAATCCTTATTCTTTACCCAAAGGAAAAATAATAATAATAATCTAAATCCTTATTGTTCCTAGAGGCTGCAATTTCTCTCCAACTAGTGTAAGACCCACAATTGGATTTCATGTGATTTAAACAAGATTAACCCCACTCATTTTTGTGTGAGCAGTTCGAAATTTAGAAAAATAAATCCCACTCGTAAGTGATAGGGGGCTGCTGCATTGGATCGACTTCATGAGAATCATCTCCTGATGTAAGGAACCCTACTGTCAACTTCCACACTAGGAAATTTTAATGTTTTCAGATGTTTGATCCCTTATAATAATAAAAAAAAAATGAAGTGTTTGGTTTAAGGTCATTAAGTAAGTGAAAAATAAAGTTTTAGGTGCAAAATAAAGCTTTTATCTTGAAATTTGCTATACAAGTCATTTTCTTGGCAACATTTAATGGATTTGACTAATTTAGATAATTAGAACTCAAAGACATCTTAGTTTAAGGTCATAATGTGAGTCAAATGATCCTACAAATTCTGCCACAGTGCAATCTCCGTCACATGCGCGGTGTCCTAAAATAGCTGAATCCTAAAATAGCTGAAACAGTCTCACTAGGAATAGTGCAAAGCTGGTTTTATGCTGAGTAAAGTTTTTTGGTTTTTTTGGGGGGTAGCCCAGCCTTGGGAGGCCAGAACCGGTTAGATTGGAGTCAGTTGTCACAGGTGTATATTTGACATTTTGAATGCATAAAAGGTGCCTTCAAAGGGATAGCTAAGTTAATGAACGGTAAGTACTTGAACCAAATAGTTTTGAGTTTTAGGAACCATTTTAGAAATTATTTTCTCTTGGGACTCTTTAAATTTAAATAAAAAATTAAATATTAATGGAAACGAGAGTATTATTTGAACACATGGCTATTCGCAGTTTAGGGTTTGGCTAAACATTTTGTTTAACATAGGAATTTATGGTAGAATTTATTGAAAAGTATTTCCGTTGCCTTTACTAACACCTTCAGGTTTTAGTAGCAGTGATTAATGGAGAAAATTTAATATGGTATCAGAGTTAATCGGTCATGAGTTTGACTCGGTGCTAAAAGAAAAGGTGCGTTGCAAAAAAAGTGCGCCTACTAGGTTCTACCTGATAGGGAATGTTGAAAAGTATTTTTGCTGCCTCTATTAATACCTTAAGGTTTTGGTAACAATGGTTCGCGGAAGAAATTGAATAGAATTATGAGCTCCAATAAATGATTTTTTAAGGGTGGTGGCTGAAGTATATAATGTAGAGTTGTAGGTGGGCCATTGCCTTTCCTTGGATTTAACTTACTAGCGAGGATGATGATTGGTTTCTTTATTCATATGTCATGAAATAGGAGGTTATATGATGATCATTTTCCATATGTACATTTTTAATTAATCATACTTAACCACTTACAGAAATAAATGTTTTAGAATTCCTAGGAGTTCAACTAATGAAATAAATACCCCCTAATGATTAGTTAAAACAATTGTCTAAGTGTCAGCTTCATGAGAAATTTTAGTGATATTCTCAAAGAGCAATGGAATTGTTCATGAAATGTACTTCCCTTATTGAGTATTAAAATCCAAACTACAAGCATCGTGTGAAACCCCTCTGCATACATAGATTGAAATTTCATTGACAATTGGTGTCATCAAGTCACCTTAACATAAAACTTGTTAAAATCTGAATATGGATTATACCTTTTGGTCTCTTGGTTTCGTGCCTGTATTGTTTTTATTTCTATATACTTTTATGTTAGTTCAACTACATTTAACTATAATTTTAAATATAATACAAATTAATTATTTTGGTTCTTTTCCTTTTCATTTTTTTGCTTTGCACTCTTTTCAACTTTTGAATGTTACTAATTTACCAATTCCAACTTTATGTGCCTTACACTTGGATTGTCTTGATCAATGATCATTATGGACATCCACCGACTGTATACGATGGGGGATCTACTGAAAACACCATCCACCCAACTCTAGTCAACCAAGCTATCATTCCTTCGAGGCTTTGGCTTAGAGAAACCTAGAGTTAAAAGTAGTGGAATGCTACTACAGTTTGGCCTAGATTAAAAATCCAGACACTAAAAATAAAAATTCTCTCCGTATAGTTATTTATATTTTTAGTAGAATCCTCTCAGTGTATGGATTATATTCAAAATTTGACTCCAAATCCTCTTAATTAGATCCCCTCAGTAATCATGGGGAGACTAATTAAGTCTCCCCACGTCATTAGTGGGCAGCCTATCATATATGCGGGCAATGTAAGCAAGCTGCCCACTAGTGACGGAGGGAGTGGGGGAAACTTGATGGTCACCATGAGGGTTTCCCTCATATAATCTCAATTTCCAAAATTTACACCATCTAGGCTTGTATGCCCTACACGCACAATTAATGATTTAATAGAAAACACTGATACTGAAGATACATGAGATGGCATTAATCACATATGTTCTTTTATCAAACCATCAACTTTACAATGGGACCTACTATGATCAGGGTGAAATTTGGAAATACCCACAATGACAGGATTGTCACTCTCGTTAATTTGGATTTTCAGAAGTTGGGTCCGACTGTGTTGAATTCTACTTTATATATATTAAAGCTCTAAGAATAGAAGCATCTGATGGGGCCACATCAGCACTCCTTATTTTTCTTTTTTTCTAGAGCGCCATGTCAATTTCTTAAAATACTAAAATCTCTTATTCTATAATCACTCTCCCTCTCTCTTATCTTTTTGGTAATTAATATATTTTAAACTTGGATCTCCTAAAATCTTCCACAAAAATCGTAAATAGTATTCCTCTCATATGCTATAACCCTTTGATCGAAAGACTAAAAACTACTATTGCGTTTGCACCAAAACATTATCATCTACTACTTCTTCTTCTTCTTCAATCCTCTTCCTTCTGCAACTGAAGCTTCTTTTTCTTCATCCATGGAGCTGCCCCAGAACTGATCGCAAGTGCTGGAACTAGAGGTAAATTTTGAAGTATTTGGTATTTTTAAAAAAGATCCTTTTTTTTAAACCATTGCTCTGCTTTAGATTCTATGTGCAACTATTGCATTCAATCTTCTAACAAAGTTTATTACAAAGTTTATAAAAATAATAAAATTTCATATGTTTATAAAATTTAATAGGCCTTTGGATTTTTTTTTCTTTTATTTAATCCATGAGACTCATTTAGTGGGCTCCTTATATTTTCAGATATTTTTAACTTTTATTTTATTCATTTAATAGGGCTACTTTTATAAATATTTGAAATTTTATATTTTTATAATTTTTTTAATAAATTATTTTTTTTATAAAATCTCAGATTAAGCACATGCTTATATTGCTAGTTATGAATTATAACGTGGCAGACATTGAGTGGTACACCTACAGTCGTTATGTGGAATCAGTGAGAGGATCCCGACTCCTACTCCTACTCCTACTCCTACTCCGTCCCTTGCTATTTCTAAGTGCCAAAGCCTCGGGGGATCCGGGCTTCGCCGCATATACGTCAACAACCGAAGAAGAGCAAATCTTCTGTTCCATAAAGATGTCTCCAGACAACGAATCTTCTATCCTTCTAGGTTGCTTACAATGAATTGACATGACAAAGACTCCTCTTTCTCTTCCATCCTCACACTAGGAGAAAAGGAAAACAGCTAGTTTGCAAGATCACCGGATCACTAATTGAGTAATTAAATAATCAGAGATGTAAGATGCAAGCAGTAAGAAATGGCACAAACAAACACCACCTCATATTATAAATCATAAACCCCATCATATGGTGCTTTGACTTGGATAATGTCATCATGGATGGTTTATGAAACTTGGGTTGGTGTCCGATTCATTAATGGATATGAGTAGATGTGAGGTCCCACAATTCAATAGGCATTTTATTTATGGTCCAATCACCAATCCTAACAATGCAAGTGGAAAAACCTATATAATTTTTTTGGCAATCGTGTTAGACCAGGCTTTTGTCTGTTAATAATATTCGAGGGTGGAGGCAGGGATTTTTATAAAAGTTTGTATGTGGAGAGGGTCCCCTTAATTTGATGGTCAACATTCAAAGGGATTTTTAAAGCGTTTATCTTTTTTTAAGGGAAAAATAACTCTTGCTGTGGGAAGGCTGGACCTGTTCCCCTTGGCTCTACCCCTACAGTGATGGTTATGACATGATTCAACTGTGGGTGATTCAAAATAAAAAGGAAACAAAAACTGCTTATCACATTTTGCTGAGATGGTGTCCTAAATTTCACTTCCATTAAAGTTTCGTCCAATTTTTAATGTGAACATAAGCAAGCATATTTTTCTAGGGAGAAAAGCAAGTGTCCTTTGATTTCTCCCTGAAACAACTCACTCTGTTTGAAAACTTTCTATTATTTTTTTCTTTCCCTTCCATTGATTCTTTATAGTGGAGTTAGCCTTGGCAAGTCTCCCTATTTGCCTTACATGTTATTCATTCAATTCGATATTGATCCAACCATTGAACAATTAGTGATTGCTAATTCATTTATTAGAATAAATAAGCCTAAAAAATTTTAAATTTGGAGAGTTTAAAATTACTGTATGATAGGATTAACTAAATTAGTATCCATCTCTTTATGGATGCAAATGGGTCAGACCCATGATGCATCCAAAAATGTTAATCGACTCAGATTTGACATGGAACTTGTGTTAGTATCCAAATCCGATAGACAGCTACTTAAAAAAAACAAAACCAAATGCAAAATAAAAATTCTAAACATAAAAATGCACTATTAAATAATACTTAACTAAAGGTAAGTAACCTCTGAATATGAACATAAACTCAAAGCCATGTAGGCCCTTAAAAACCTATATATACTCCTAAAATGTAGATTTAATCATTTTGAACTCAAGTCCTTTAATTAAAGCATAGGAGTATTTAAGGCCAAATCTTGATCTTTTGAATATTTTACGCATGGATTTGAATCTCTCCGGACATTTTTCCTCTTTTTTCACAACCACTTTACTTGAAACTAACAAAACATGCCCGCGCTTATCACGGGCAACAATAAAAATCTTAAAGAATATTTAATGTAAATTACATTAAGGTGATAAAATTACAATAAAAATTAAAGCCAATAATAATAATAATAATAATAATAATAAATATAATTATAAATTCTAAAATGAGAGCACTTAAAATTTTTTTTAATTTTTAAAATGAGTTGAATATTTTTATTTCTTCAAACATTCTTTTTAAATCAAAATAATAACTCCATGAGAAAAAAAATTAAATTTGATAAAAACACCACAAAAATAGAACATGAAAACAAAGTCCATAAACAATCTAATAATAAAAATAACATAGAAGAAGCAAATAAAATCATAAAAACCCAATGCCCAAAAACAAATATTGGAGCTAAAAAAAAAAAATTCCATGAAAGCTTATGACCTCCAAGCCCGGCCTAAGTTCTCATGCTTAATGTCCAAACCCAACCTAAAGCAGGCTGCTTTGGATAAGAGTTCAGGTTGGACTAATCCATGAACACCATTAGATAATAAAATTTTAAATATGTATTGATTGATTGAAGATCGTGGAAGAATGGCACCTTCAAAAGAAAACTCCTTTAGCCATAATAGGAAACTACCAATAAAAAAATTTGCAACTTGTATTTTAAGAAGAATCTATCTTAAGTTTTTCTTTTTTATCTCAATGCTGAACACAATCAAATGCAGTCAAATTCTCGTAGAAATTTGCAAGTTCTTAAAAAAAGAAAAAAACAAGAAAAAAATGATATAGTAAAAATAGAAAAAAGAAGAAGAAGAGAATCACTATAAATAGATTGATATGGAAAAATGATAGAAAAATAAAATATAATCTTCAAATTCTACTAAAAATTAGAAACTATGAAGAATAGCTAAAAGTTAAGACAGAGAAAAGAAAAACTAATTATCTACAACTTTTATGTTTTGTTCAAGTTCATTCGGAGTCGTTTAATCCACCGTTTTATTGAAATTCCATCGCCAAAGCCTAATTAGGTCAAAACCCCCAAAATTAGGTCAAATTCTAAGTTCTCCAGACCATGTCAAAATTGGGTTTATTGGAAATCTAATTTAATTTTTCAAACATTTGTCTCTTACAGCATTGCATTTCGAGCTACAGTTTGTGAGTGATAGACCGACCAAGAATTTTAATTTTTAATAAGAGTCCTATTAAATTGGACTCTTTAATACTTAAAACCAAAATCTCAATTTCTTAAATCAATAAGAGAATTTGGCTGAATTTTTCAAATCAATTAGAGAATTTCAAAATCTCAAATTCTATAGCTTTAATATCTATTAATTGGATATCATGAGTATTTAGCTAAAATTTAGAGCACAAAAGCTTTCCGTATATATGATAACTTGGGATCGTTCAGTAGGTTGGCAGTTTCATTTGTCACCGGCTACCTAAAGATTGATCTTATTATTTTTTGTATTTTGTGGGGCTGTCATATTGACTTGAGCACGTTCGCTTGGTTACAGGCGTTCAACCCCCTTGGCTAGGAAAAAAAAAATCCTCTATATATAGGTCTTTTGTAATAAAATTAGTCAAAGGTCGGCTATGGTTACCCAAATTAAATCAAAATACTTTAGAAGTTCATCCCATAGTCACAGTTAAATCTGTTGTCATCCAATAATAAGACAATAAACGTGGAGTTCCTGTTCAAGATATTTGAGTCCGGACTCAAACAGATTCAACTAGGTGTCAATGTCGAGTCCGGATCCTATGATTTATAAACCCCACGGTGACGTGGTGGACCTATCACCGTGGGATTTTTTTATCTTTGAACTCATTTCTTCAATGTCGTGGCATGAAGTTTTAGGCTTAATCAATAATTGCTAGCACTTCTACATAAATCACTTTGAAAAGTTTACAAAGCTGGTTGGTTGGCTAGCAAGGGACTTGTGTTATTAGGAAAATGGCGACACGTGGCACTAACTCTTGAGATTAACAAAGAAGGGTTCAGTTCTGTCATTTCTCGCATATGCCTTTTTAAGTCATAATCTAAATGATCCCTAATTTCTATGTTATGACTAAGAGATAATGAAGTGAACCCTTCTCACATTGGGTGGGCCACATGGCGGTGCCGACCGTATGATCGGATGAGAAAGAAGATGTTAGCACTTTTTAGGAATGTAGATTATAACTCTGTTGTCTCTTCTAGCTAGTAAGTATACCGAACATAAGATTTAAAAATGGCAAATGGAGTGTGATTAAATTTCTTATTTGTCGGTGATGACTCAACATAGATCACGATTACGACATTGATTACTTCTATCTTGATTTTCACTCCATTGGTATTCGGTGGTAGGTAGTTGGCTTTAGAGGGCAAATTAACTCAAAATTTTCATATGATTTTGGATGCATACCTATTATTTTTATGTAGGTTTCGGAGGCAAAAATTAGTCCACCAATGTTCATATGATATTATTAGATCAAGGATCTCAATAAGGCTTTAATGTTTAGAAGATAAAAGAAAATTTAATAAATCTTCATTTTTTTCACAGTTTTTATAGTTTTTAAATGTAAATAAAGCAATGAGTAGAGGATGAGACATTCAATATAAAGATTCATCATTTTAAGTTTTGAACCAATTATAGAGATAAAAACTTGTATATGTAAATGGGGTGATACAACTTTGATTTTATTTATTTGTAATTACTTTTGATTAATACAATATTACTCAAACTCGATTGTGCCGGCACGTTGCAAAAGAATCTACAAAGCAACAACCAAAGATTGGTCCAAAATCTCTGATCGTCCATGTGAAAAAGGTTGATGCCTTAAAAATTACCATTGAATTGTAGCTGGATGTACTATCTTAAAAACATTGTTTTGACACTTAATTTAATATTACAATATGATTAGTTAGGGAAATTTTGATTCCCCTACTAGTGAAGTCCAGCTCTATGGGCACTAAGGTCCACGTATCATCAGTGCAGCCCCTTTGACATTCTTGACGTCCCATGATCAACGATAAACCCTTATTTTAAACTCATTGAAAATTAAGCCTCTTAAATCAAGTGCTTGGATAATTTGAGAGAGCTGAATTTTGGCTGACCATAATCCAGAAGTACACTGCTAGACATGTATCTTAGTGGGCCCCATGAGCTAGTATGCATTTTATCTACCTTCGGTTTGCTTGATAGGAGGGCGTTTTCCATATTTTGTATCCTTTATTTTATTAAAAAAGTTTTCATCAAAAAAAAAAAAAAAGCGCTTCATTTTAACTGCTAATATTGGCATATCCAGACCAGGGTAGTTGGGCCCATCAGACTGTCCCACACTCTGTTGTAGTTTGTACTGTTTATTGTCCATGGGCTTGACACAGGCCTATCTTCTAATTCAATAGTGTCCTTTTCCTTTTCTTTTTACTTTCTGTAAAGAGCTCATTTGTTAAATTGCTTCAGCATTAAACTAAGACTGAGTTACCTGATGGACATACATAGCACAAGGACAACTATAATTAGCAGATGGGCTGGCCCTGACCTAACTTTCAAGCATGTCTAAAACATGTATAAAACAGGCTAGGCGTCGATGAGATTTGTTGTGGACAAAGTTTTGGCCCATGAACACTCTTAGTTTATCATCCTTGATCTGACCCGAAACTTTTGCTGAACAGCAGAAAGTACAATTGACTGGAGATTTGAGAAATTTAGCCATACTAAGTCCTTAATTAGATAGAGGAATCTGTGCCTTCGAATGACAAACAAAAGTAAAGATTCCTTATAGCAGAAAAAAAAAATGTAAAGATTCCATGGAATTCTATTCGTTTTTTTGTTTTTTATCGGTGAAGAGATTCCATGGAATTCTCGCGATTGGTTATGGCATGAAGTTCCAAATTGGATATGTCTATGGTACTATTTCTGTGGAAAATCAAAATGGTTTCTTACATAATATGGTCTTCTAACGATCGATGCTGACATTTTCTTGGATTTTTGTTCTTGAAAAATCTTGAATTTTTGCCATTAAGGGCCACTGGTAAAAGCCCCATGGACCGAAACCCAAACCTGATATTATTAGGCTCAATGTCAATGGACCTGAATGAGACTCAAATTTAAAATGGAGCCAAATCTCAGTTATAAATCATGTAATCATACCTGAGTTATCCCAGGTGAGGTCGTTAGGATATTCGGATATTCAGGGACCCAATGTAGAAGTTTGGCCCAGATATGATCCAAATCCCCAGAAGCCCTGTCATAGAAAGCTTCATCATGGCTGGGAGTCAATAGGTCTGGCCAGCGCATGTTGGAACCTATTTTGACTAGGCCCGGCTTCATTGGCTCAAAATCCGGGCCAAACTATTATATTTGGGCTGCGCTAGTTTCATGGCACGAAACCAATGACAAATGAGAACAAAGGCAGAGGAATGGTTATAATGTTGACCATAACGAGGTGGCCCATCGATGGATCTGGCCTCCTTTTTTTCCCTCTTGAATTGCCCTCTTTTTTTGTTTTTTTGTTTTTTTTTTTTTTTGGTAAAAGAAGATTTCATAACTAAACACAAAGACACAAGCCGAGAACCCAAAACAACAGCAAAATACTAGTCCCACCCACTCAAAATCTGCCCACAAGAGTTAATGCAAGCGGGGTCCCTAGTCCACACATAGTTGAGACCTGCTTGATCCCATTTGGCAAGATTGTGGGCCATCATATTTAGTTTCCTAAGGATGTAAAAAACTTTTACAGACTAAAAAAAGTAAGTAGATGTCAGAATATCTCTTATGATCGCCTAAATCCTCCAATCAAAAACTCCTCTAATAGCTTTAACTACTTCCAAAGCATTCATGCAGAAAATAATTCTTAAAAGCCCACATCCTCTCACCTCCTTTAGTGCAAAAAGAGCCACCCTCATTTCATCCTTTTTATTAGAGAAGGCTTTTGGTAGTTTGGCGGCGGCACCTGTAGCTAAAAGTGAACCATTGTGAAACATTGCAAAACCAAAACCTGATTGGCCAGAAGAGGGGTTAAAAGCTGCATCACTAAACAAATACTTATATTTTTAAAATCCAGATCCCCAAATTGAGGAAGATAAGATAGAACATGAGACATAGTTGGGAAATTATCCATAGAAGGGTGACTAGCCATTTTGGGCTGAGTAATCATCTATTAGCAATAGATATAGCCCATGTCGGATTAGGAAATTTAGCTTTGAAGAGGGAATCATTTCTTACCCTCCATATGGCCCACAATATGGCTATAGAGAGAGCTTGGGATTCTAAATCAATGTGTGAATATTGTTCTAAAGATGCATCCTTGGTCTATACTCTAGTGAGGGAACTTGTGGGTCAACACACCAAAATGTGATCCAAACTAAATAGCTCGAGCAAAGTTACACTTAAACATGATGTGCTCTACCATTTCCTCTTCATTCTTACAAAGAGGATGATTAAAATAGAAATTGGGGTCCCCAATTCTTGAGTTTAGGATGGATCTCACTGGAATCGCTTTCTTGAGACATTTCCATCTGAATAGTAACACTATTTCAGGTAGTAGACACTTTAAAAAAGATTTCCAACTGATAATTGAGTTACTGTGGTTAAATTTTTTTTTTTAGGAATGCATTCATAAGCGTAGAAAGATCCCCATTATTAGTAGTAGTCCATATTATTCTCTCCTCCCCCATAGAGTGAGGGAGGAAAATTTTCAAGATATCCTTCCTATCTCTCTGATTGTTAAAAATGTTGTTGATCTTAAAGGAGATTCCAATTCCTGCTTGAGTTCTTGAGATCCTTGACCATTAGGTTAGGCCCATTGAAAGGGGAGAAGGTTTTCCACAGGTCTTCTGCACAAAAAATCCAATTATAATTTGATACTGAAATTTTATTTCCATTCCCAATAATCCAACCGATATTTTTTTTTAATAAAATTCTAGGTTTCAACAAAACCTTTCCAAAACCATGAGTTCCTTCTCCTACTTGATGCCTCCCATAAGTCTTTATTTAGGCAATAATTAGCTTTTAATATTTTAGTACAAAGGAGATTTAAATTAGTTAGATATTTCCAACATGTTTTAGCCAAAAGAGCCATGTTGTTACTGTCAGATTCCCTAATCCCCAAACCCCCATATTTAATAAGACTACATAATTCTTTCCATTTGATTAAATGCATTTTTTTCCTTGCATCCTGGCCTGCCCACCAGAATTTATTATAAATCACATCTAAAGTCGTTGATCTTAGGAAGCCTCAACACAACACAAACATGTGATACATTGATAAGGCTGACACAACAGATTTGATAAGAGTATTTCTACGAGCCTGGGACAGTAGTGGAGCTTGTTAGCTTTTGATTTTGTTTTTCACATTTTTAATTAGGGGTTCAAAGGACTTGATCTTACTCTTTCCAAAAAAAGACGGTTGCCAGGTTACTTTTCATCATTTTTCAATGATCTAACCCCTAAGACCAAAGCAATGACCTTACATCTTTTCATACAAGCTCCCTAGCTGAAGGTGATGGCAGATTTTTTAAAGTTTATCATTTGCCCTGACGTATGACATTACTCTTCAAGTACCTCTTTCACCTCCCTAACTTCTGAGAGGCGTACTCTAGTGAATCTGAAACTGGCATCGGCCAAAAAAATGTGAGAAATTTTGGGTGCACATCTTGTTACTTTAACCCCATGAAAATTGCCCTCACTCTCAACATTTCTCATCATCCTTGAAAGAACTTTAGTCCTTAGAATGAATAGATAAGGAGATAGGGAATCTCCTTGCCTCAGTCCTCTTGAAGGAGTGAGTGAAGTTGCCAAAAGGAGATCCATTTAAAAATATAGAATAGCTGACAGATTGCATGCATTCTCTGACAATTTGGATAAAGTCTTGATGGAATCCAAAAGCACCTAGTGTTACACAGATAAAGTGTAACTATGCTTGGGACTTGAAAATTAGAATCCAAATTCAGTTTAGACAATTTCGGGTTGGGTTGAGGTTCGGTCAAGTCGAAGTTTTTTTCGGTCAAGTTGAAGTTTTGTGTCATATAAACTTAGGGCCTGCTTTGTAGTTAATACATGCATTTCTTAATTGAAGAGTCAAAGACGAAGATCCAAAATAATATTTTAGTATGTTAATTTACACCATTCATCCCTCACCTCATTTCCTACATCCATCACCTCTTAATAATCCCAAGTCAAGTGGATCTCATTTGAGCATGAATTCCTTTATGTTGTTTACACACAAACAAATAGGATAAACTCAGGTGTCTGTAGGTTTGGTTTCCCTTCTGAAATCTGTTTCCGACTCGGTTGTAATTGAATTGAAGTCGGGTTTGGGTTAGTTCTAAAATTCATGTTGGGTTCAAGTTGACCAGAGCCCAACCCAACCAACCTGTTAGTGATGAATTCTTTACTGTGGATGTACCACAGTCAGAGAGCCTGTGGGTGACTATAAAATCGTATTGTGGATTCAGCAAGGATATCTCAGATGGATTCTGATCTTCTAGTGCTTCTGGAGTATGCTGCTCTTTGTAGTATTTAAATTAGGACGTGTAGCAAAGGTGATCGGGCTTGGTCTTTTCTGATACAAGAGGGTTTTTGATTTAGCAATAGGACAAAAAAAAAGAAGGAAAAAAATTACATTTAAATTTCACACACCATGTAATTTAAAGTCATGAAATGGAAGGTTCAACCGAAAGCTCCACCCTTTCGCTTGTTGGCATGCCACTCATGACCTTAGGGCTTAGAATGCTTGATAATATATATGATCTTAGAATACTTGATAATATAGATGATCCTTTTGCATATAGCTACATTCCACAGCCTCTTATATCTGGTAGCACCGAATGAGCTCTGTGGATTATGTAGCTCTTTCTATTTTAAGATGCAGAGGGAGACATTTTGCAAAACAGTAGAGGATCTGTTTCCATCTGAGATATTCCACAACTAACAATTTAATCCTTTGGATCAAACCTCTTATGCTTCATCAAAGTGAAGTTGCAATTGGAGTGGATTATTGTGTGATAACATGATAAACTAAACTAACATTGGTGATACGATTATACAGGCAAACGCTGAATGTTCCACACGGTGGGTGGGTACAAATCAATGGATTGGAGTGCATATTGACGAAGAAATGATAGTGTTGATTTGGTAAGGAGAAAAACACAGTCGACCATGGAGAAGATGACAATGAGTTTTGAGGTTGTTGGCTTGTTGCATTGATGAGTAGAGGAGACAATCACATGGAGATGACTAGGTCTAGTTGAATAACAAATTGGTGTCATTTTTGGATCTCTCGGCCTAAGCACTAGAGATCAACACTGGAAGTGGAAAACCACCATTATTTATTCTGGCATCAATGTGAGGGTCCAAACGAACCCCTTCTTCTATAGTTTAGAAACCCTGACTTAGGTGTGTTCATGGCCCGCCCGACTAAAGAATATTCACTCCCGTCCCGGCTTCTAAACTGGAGGTTCGAGCCTGGCTCAGGCCCGAATCGGGCCATAAGGTGCTGCAAGCCTAGCCCACTTGGAAATCTGCAAGCCCGAGGTGAGCTTAAGTTTGATATTTAATTAAAAAAAAGAGTTTAATTCCATAATCTCAAGTGTGACTAAACTACTTTGGTGTAATCTGCTTCGGTGAAAGTACTAGTGTTTGAATAGGTGTTCTCTACTTTTATCGATTAGTATTTTTACAATCGAGCTGGGGCGGCTCTCAGCCCTTTAAAACTGAGCCCAAGTCTGACCCATATATCAAACAGGCCAAAAATAAAATATCCGAGCCAGATCTGAGTACTAAAACCTATGGCCCAACCTTTGCCAAAACTGAGCTGAGCCCAAGTTAAGCTTGGGGCAGCCTAGTCCATGAGCATGCTCAAACTGGTTTCGGATATTAACGGATGATAATTGTGCTTGTCTCAGCTGGGTCTTATAAGTATGCTTTTGTGCCTTTTTCATGTTAGTGAATATATGGATTGGCTTAGAATGTGTTTAGCATTGTTGTTTATTTGCCTTAATCTTATCCCAATGAGATGTATCAATTATCCTTATTCATGTTTCATATTCATAATCATGCACTGATTTTCGTGTTGCTATCTGCATGATTTTCGTGTTGCTACCAAAAGATGGCTAACCTTGTTTTTTATTGTTTGATGGTTCAATTGATTAGTTGTGGAGCTTCTTGCTTGCCTATTTACTTTTATGTTGTTCTTATTCATATTATGAGATAGCACATCGAGTTAAGGGGCAATAGCTGTTTGTGGGATTGAGCAAAAACTAGTTAGTCGGCCCAAATTTAGGAATTTTGATTTACACAGACATTGTTGATTTTATTAATTAGTTGCCTATTCATTTTATGAAATATTTTTGGGTTCATGATTTTATAGTAGATTCTAATTTTTTTTATCATTGACTTAAAACCCTTACTTAATAATATTGATGGATTAATAAGATATAATGACTTTAATTATTGCACTATAATTAAATGAATTATTTTGCTCATTTTCAAAAAAATATATGAAAATTTAAATATTTAAAAAAAACATAAAAGTTTTCCGCAATTCTTTCAATTAAACCCTCTCTATAAAAAATTTTTAAAAATAACAAAATACCCTTGATAGATTCTTGTCTTTTATTAAATCTTTTTCTTTCTAAAACCAACCATTCTAACCACTGAAGTGGGCCCCATCAGGTCATCTGGGTTGAATTTCATCGATTTTCTTAAATGATTTGTTAAAGAGTTTTTTTTTGTAAAAAATGGTATAATGGTATTTTTGGAAGAGAAATTTGAAAAATTTTATAATCTTTAAAAATATTTAAATTCTCATATATTTTTTTTAAATGAGGGAAAAATTTTCATACATTCTCGAAAAATTCCAATTATATTTATTAATATTTTATCCTCCCTCCGTTTTTCCCTGCCCCTTGTCTTTGGAAAAGTCCCAACCATGCAAGCAGCTTCTCTCCTCAACTCCTCTCCGCTCTTTTCACTCCGTTCTCCTCTTCCATCCAAAACTCATGTTTCCAGGTTTTCTCCTTCACCAACAACAAAATCCCCCAAACCCTCCCAAACCCTAAAAACCCTAACTAGGGTTTCCACCACAAGCCAGGCCACTCCGGAATCGCCTCCCTCCATCGACTCCGCTTCCGATGTCGTCAAGCTCTTCTACACCAGGATCAACGGCCGCGATCTCGACTCCGTCGTCGATCTCGTTGCGGAAAACTGCGTCTACGAGGATCTGATCTTCTCTCAGCCCTTCGTCGGGCGCCGGGCAAGTGAAATCCTCTTCCTCATTCTCTTCTCGAATTTCCCAAAATTCTCATGTTCATGAGATTTCGTTATTGATTGAAATGATCTGATTGGATTCGCTGATAGCATTTTGATTGGATTGGGTTGTGATGCAGGCAATTCTTGAGTTCTTCAAGAAGTTCACTGATTCGATTAGTACCGACCTTCAATTTGTTATTGAGGACATATCCGGTGATGATTCGTCCGCAGTTGGAGTTACATGGCATTTGGGTGTGTAGAAGAATTATATATTCCTTGTTTCATGAGAATGTGACGTAGTGATTCCAGTTCAACATTGCAACTAAAATGGTCTTTGTAACAGAGTGGCGCGGAAGGCGTTTTCCATTTAGCAGAGGATGCAGCTTTTATCGTCTGGAGGTGGTTAATGGGAAGAGACAGATAGTGTGAGTTTCATGAACCAAGAGGAATGTATATGTGTGTGCGCATTCATAAATTTATCAGTTGTTTGCCATTATTATTATTATTATTATTTTTGGCAAAGTAGAACTGAGACCTCAAATCAACTATAATGAGGAAAGTGACGATGCTTATATATAGAGTTTGCACCCTTAACATTCCATGAGGCCTTTTGGTGGGTTGAAGCTCTCAGAAGCACAAGACCGTGAGGCCCATGGGCCCAAGTGGATAATATCAAACATGCGTGTGGGGTGGGGTTTTATAAGAGTGCTATTTTATTCCTTTCGCCAATGAATTAAGCATGCCTACACTTACAATAAAAAAACTGTATAGGCTCTTCATGTTATATAGCTTTTGTTGTGGAAGGAATTTCAATGTGTGGGCTTCCAACCAAAAGGAAACAGTGGGTTATCTATCCGGCTTGTTAGTTTTTTTTTTTTTTTTTTTTTTGAAAACCTTGTAAGAGCTCATCTTACATGTTCAAGGCATCAGGAAAGATGATGGGTTGTGGAGTTACTGAAAAGTGGAAAAGTACTACTCACAATGCTGGCCCTAGATAGATGAGATGAGGCTTGCTGCTAATGATGATAAGAGCAACTCACTTCAGATTTAGGAGGTGTCATATGACTTTCTTACTGCCATATAAATGACTTGTAGAGTGTTTCATCGGAAGGTTTGTCGCCTTTGGATGCCTCTGAAGTTGGGATGATAAGACTGCTACTGTGGTGCTGTGAGAATTAGAGAGGGTAGCACTTTATTGGGTAAGAAAGCATGCTATCTTTCTGGAAATTTCTGCCATCGGGTTCATCCTTGGATTTTGGTGACAAGTGAAATCTGATGTCCCCCAAAAGTCTTCATGAGTATAGCTACTGGGTTATTGTGTTGAGGTAGTATAAGATTTGGCTTGAGGGTGCTCAGGCTTAACCTCCTATACAGAGCTTTGGCCTTTATAATGTCATTGGACTTGGGCCTTTTGAAGTTGGTTTATTATCCAGGATGTCAATATGAGCTTTGTGTTGAATGAGATCAAAGATATAGCAAGCTATTCACAGCATGTCTTGAGGAAATGAGAGGAGGTACTCCATGAGAAATTCCCCTTTGAAGCAGATAGGCCAGATATAGATTAATCTTGGGAAGATGTGCATTGGTGAATCTCCTGTTGCAACTCAATTGCCTAGGGTTTTAGGGTTAGATTTAATGGTGGGGTCATCAAGTGGTTTTACACTCCTACAGTTATAACGGGCCGGGGTGGGGGTGGGTGGGTGGTAATCAAAAATGAATTCTAATGGTGGGGTTATACTTGTTTTAAAACTACTTGGAGAAGACAAGGTTAGCTTTTCAGCATTCACACTGTTGTTTCTGCCATCTTTGCAATAGATGAACTCATAAGCATCCATGTTGTTCAGCGTACTGGTATGATAAATTGATAATGCTAGATAATGCCATTTCACATCTTGGATCAATATTTCTTTATTATTTTATAAATAATGAACAGATAGTTCATTCCTTTGCATCTTATTATATTTTCTCTGTTCAAAATATGATTATAAAACAATAGCCTCTAGTCTCATGTAGATCAGGGTAATCTGATCCTCAATCCCTGGGCCCATCATTGAATAACTTTTCAAACAACAACTTGGGGAACAACTCAAGTAGGAGCTAGTGCAAACAGAAGGCTGCGGTTACTACTTGGATTAGGAAATCAGAGTCTTGCCATACCATAGGAAGTTGAAGTTTTGAATACCCTACTCCAGGTAGTTTGATAGAGGATTCTAATCAAAAGAGAATAATATTTTCATTTCCCCTTTTCGTCTACTTATTGCAGAAAAACAGTGATTTATGTTTGTTGAATATATGCTGGTAGATGCCTAATAGTTAAATTCTCACTTCCTTTCAACTTCTGAAATTGGTGTTTCTCACGAATTAAAGGCATAGTGTTTCAACTGAAGTGGAGATCTTACCATGTCATTGTGGACCAATCTTTTACCCTAGCTAGTTATTGGAGTCCTTCTAGTAATCATTATCAATTTTGTTGGGAACTTGGGTTCTTGTTAGTGCAATCAACTATGGAAGGAATGTAATTTTTTTTTATGGGTTTTTTGTTACTTTAGTTGACTAGCTTGTCTGCTCTATTATGATAAGAAGTTTGCATGGAAGACTAATGGCAATTTTCTGATGACAGTTATGGACGAGACAGTGTGGAACCTGCTATTAAGCCTGGGGAGATGGCCTTGGTAAGTGCATTAATTTTGCAACATGCATGCACTCATGCATGTGGATCAAGACATAAAACCTTATCAACATGAAGATAACAATTCCATGTACAATAATATCCCAATTCGGCTTGCAACTAAGGTTATAGCTAGAATTTCACGTGGGCATTATAGCTAGAAATCATTCCAATTTTAAATAGCCATAGTGGAGACTGTACGAGCTACTATAGACTGGTGTCGACTGTAGTGTCTGCTGGTTCCTCCTCAAAATACCCCATTAAACCATAGTATTTCACCTTATCCTTCAATACATACTCCATTGCCTTGAGCATTTCCCTTTCCCTCTTAAAATCTGT
Organism: Sextonia rubra; assembly: GCA_037013555.1. NCBI lineage: Eukaryota > Viridiplantae > Streptophyta > Magnoliopsida > Laurales > Lauraceae > Sextonia > Sextonia rubra. The sequence continues at coordinate 19,870,365 of JASUAD010000028.1, read as the reverse complement.
GTTTTGGGTTGGTTTACTGAGTTATTCACAGCTTAATGCATCTTTTCTCACTCATGCGAAATTTGGTTCTCTTTTTACCAGATCAAATGAATTTTTTCTGTCCAATGCCTGTAACTTTAATATGACAAATGTGCCCGTCATTTTAACTTTGGATCTGATTACCTTACGAGAATTTTAGGTTGTTTATCTTTAGTCTTGAACTTCCCTTGCTAGCTGCTTTTCTGTGGGAACATACAGGTGGCTATTGGAGGAGTGACTAGGCTACTACAAAGCTTTCCTCAGCTTGCAGATCGTTTGTGATATAAAACTTAATTTTTTCCAGTATGTATGGAAATGTAACTGTATCCATTATGAAAGTAATCCAATGGGAGAAAAATTACAGTGAAGTAAGACGAAAGGTCAAATTAAGAGATAAAAAATAGAAGAGGGGTCAATTAAATTGTGATGGCCTTTTGTTATTTAGTGAGATGAGAGTATTACTTATTTTTTTGTGTGTGTTTTTCTTTGATTGAAGATAATTTTTTATCATTTGGTTTTTCTATTTTTTGGATAAAAATAGAGGTATTTTTTGAAATCTGTTAGTTTTGATTTGACCCATTTTATTTTATTGTATTTTGAAAAGACCATTCACCTTCCTCTACTGATAAAGTGAATTTACCAGAGAATCACGGATCAATCCTTGGCTTCTCCCATTAAACTAACAAAGTGCCTGGCGACTAAACTGTTGCTGGTTTGGCAATTTCATGTCGCAAGTAGCCATTAGTTGGTGTAGCTATGTTCTCTTACGCCTACTTTCAAAACCATTTTTCTGGGTCAAAACTTCTGAGAGTCGGTCGCGGGGTTGGCCATCGGAATTCTTTCCGCCTTCCCTACCTGGCTTTCCAAAGCATGTACTTTTTACATTTGACTCTTGAGAAAAACATTATTTTGCATAGTGCTACCCCATTCGTCATCCATAAGCAGACGATTCATTTCAATTGTTTTATTTATTTATCTATTTATTTTTTTGTGATGAGGAACCTACATGGCTCTCGGCTGTTAGTCATAAGTAAAACTCCAGATACACAACATCATCACCATTAGCATCATCATCATTAGCACTGAGGTCTCAAATGCTTAGGACGTTTTTTTTAAATTATATTTAAATATTTTTTTGCATGGCCCACCGATGGATTCATATGGTTGAGACCAAGACAACTGCCCTCCGACAACTCCAGGACACACCAGCCTTTAATATTCGAAATTTCGGCGATCAGCTAAGCATTGCATTGCTAATCTTCGGCCAAGTGTCAACTTCCCATAACACATTCACTATACGAGTCCTCTGATGCACCGACCAATTTGGCAATTTCCAAAGCGACACCGTAGTTATGCTTGAAATCGGTCGCATGTATCAATGAACAATCTTAACATGTGACTGCATATCTTAAAAATTCAATATATTCTAGGCCACGCGATCCCTTGTCCAAAAACTAACATGAAAATTCAAGATCCACCTTCAAAATCTGCATAAAAACTTTTAGAGTCAGCTTCCAAAACCCAATTACCTCTTTGGACCCACCCCTAGTTATCATTTGTATCACATGTTTTATAATAAATGTGTAAAACTCCACCGATGGAAAATGACATTTTGATCCAATTCTATAAAAGTAAAATTTGAGCAAATCTTTTTAAGTAAACATTCATATTTAACAGTCTAAATTATACTTACGAATAATATTTGAATTCATTAAAAAAAATCTTAAAAACAAATACCCTTCAAAAAATAAATTATTCATTCGTGTGGGCTTGGTAGGTAAGTAAAGCTAAGCTGCAGCTCGCAATTAAACATGGAGCCCACATAGGGGTGTTCATGGCAGGGCCCTGCTAGGCCATATCAGGCCCATCTTGGCTTTAGAAACAAGGCCCAAGCCCAAGATTGTCCATAAAAATAAGTCTGGAGCTCACCTATTTAATTAATCGGGTTGGGCTGAACTGGGCTTTTTTATTTTTTTGTGGGCAGTCAAGCAATCTTTTGGACTAATTAATTTAAATTACATGCATTCCTTACATGGTCTAGGCCGAGCTAAGTTTTGGGCTTTTTTATCACTTAATCCAAGCCCACTCCATTTATTAAAAAGGCTTTAATTTTATATCCAAGCTCAGCCCAAAGTTAGCTGACCCTAAATCAGGCTCTCATAGTGCCACGTAGGGTTGTAACCGAGTTTATTTTAGTCTGTGTCCATGGTAGATCTAGAACCGGAACCGTTAGTGAGGGGATGGACCTTGAGCCAGAATCAAAATTGGAACGAAACTAGTTTTTTGAATTCGGAACCGAAATCGTTAAGGAGTAAATAGACTTAAAATTGGAATCGGAATCACGTATGGGGTGGATTAAAGTTTAAATTTGTGTAGAGAGTACTTTAGATAAAAGGTAATTTTTAGAAAAATTTTTTTTAAATTGTGGTAATATGTCGAGTCTCAAATTCACAGGTTAAAATAAGGGTAAAACTAATTATGAAATAATTTAGATCACGAGTCCAAAAATAAGGTAATTTAATTATTTATTAATTTTCAAATAAATATCCAAACCCAGTTATTAAAGTACAGAAACTCTTAAATTAATGCGAGAGTCGTGTACCCATTTACAACCTCAGCGCCACCTACACGACAGCGGGGGGACTGAGTGACGTGCATCACAAGCCGCCGAAACCTCCATAAATATGGACGACAACAGGCACCGTGACACCATAAGCTTCGGTGTCTCCGTCCCGTCTCCTCCATTTCTCGCCTCAGAAACAAACCCCCCTCTTTCTTTTCTGTCCACCACAGATCACAAACCCCACCTTCCCTCTCCCCTAATCTCTCCTTCCAATCAATCAGATCCTCCTCTTTCATTTCTCGAGGATCTCCGGCCCATGATCCGTTAAAATGGCCGGAATCTCGAACTTCCAGGCTTGCCAATGGGAGCAGAAGGCGGCGATTCGTGCTGGTGAAAGAGCATCATGGTTTTCTTCTGTGCGCGGCATCAATTGGAGCGCCAATTCCACGACTTTAAGGCCATTCCAGGTATTCTATCCAGCTCTATCTCTGCTTTATCCTTGATGAGCTCCATTGCTTCTGGTTTTGCTGGAAGAAGAAGAAGAAGAAGTGTTGTTGTCATATATCTGTGAATCTTGTTTGTTGGTTTTAGAGTGAGACACGGCTTCTCGGTCGAGTAACTCTCAGTCGCCCGAGGAGGTCCTCTCCTGGTGTATCCCACTCAAGTCCTTGCATACGCATGACTTTGGTGGACGAGAGACTTGCGTATCGCCCGAATGTTGCCAAACCTTCTGGTGCATTGGTAATTACTGTTTGCTTATTTGATTGATGCAATGTAACTAAGGATAAGCAGTTTTTAGCTGCCCCACTTTCTGACTGAGCCACTTTATGTTCTTCTGCAGGCCTATGATCTTGTTCAGGGTGCACTTGTAAGCCTTCGTCGCTCTTCTGTTGGCAACTACTTGATCATAGTTATAGTTTTTGTAACTCTGTAATGCAAATGTTCTGCAGTACATGTAATTCCTCCTCTTTTATTTGTTTTGAAGCATGATGACTGATGATGATGTCTACATCTTCTATATGCAGTCAATTGCCTTGCCAATGCCTGTTGTATTTAGAATTCTTCTCATCACATTACAGAGTACTTGTGCTTTTTATGCCACAAAGTGTGTGCTAGAACTACAATTTCTGGAATAGGGAACAGAGATGCAGATTTGAGTAGGTTGCACTTGGATGATTAGGAAACCAGGAAAATGAAATAACTTGATCAGTTATTTTTAGAACTGCTAGTATATGATTTCCAGTTGAGACTGATCGTAATTCCATTCTCGACATTAAGCTGTAGCTGATAGTAGTATAGATAGAAACCATGAAAATCAGTCATAATTATGTAAAACTGCATAGCAAATTCAGTTAATTTTGTGATTTTAGATTGATACTGAGGTTTGTTGGAGTTGCAATTAGTGTTCTGACATTCAGGGAATTTAAAGGTGGTCTTAGCTTACGTCACCTGCTGTACTGATGGTTGCTTCTGGAGTCAAATGGGAAGCTTGAAGTCTGCCAAATTTTTTTAGTACAAACCAATATGATTGTTATAAAAAAGGAAGCAAAAGTTTGTGGGCTTCCAGAAAAAAATGTACATCGTCCATAGATTCCATTTAATAATGTTTTTGGTTGAAATTTGATTCGGGAGTCGAAATCATCTTGGTCTGGTAAATTGTTGCTATTAACTTATTTTTGCAATGGGAGGTGTTTCTGGAGCTAAGTTTTGTGTTAGGAAGTCTCTTTGTTCTTGATATGATCTTTTGTTTTCTTTTCAAAGAACATGTTTAAAAGAAAAAAAAATGATGCTGTAATTGCAGGATTACTATTACTATTAACCAGTTCAAACTCAATTAAAATGAGAGACTAAGTCTTTTTGTTTATATTACTGTGAGAGACTAAATCTCTATTCTCAAACTGTCTAGAATCACAAGAATCTGCGGAAATAATTACCAGTTGAAAATGGAAACGACTGGCTTCCAATCAAATTTATCATGAAGATGTCTTAGAGAAGAAAATTTAAATTTAGATGTGATGGGAGCTGTGGATTAAACTTAAATTTTTGACTGATTTTCATTTTTAGAAGAAGAATAAGAAGCATATAAATGACATGGTTCAGATGTGGTGCAGGTTAGATGGAGCTCTTTCATGGATAAATCAATACCTGATCCGCCAACAGCTGTTCTTCTGCATGGTATTCTTGGTAGTAGAAAGAACTGGGGTATGTCTTTTTTCTATTCAAAAGGCTGTTCGTATTTCTTTCATTAGCATGTGTTTCCCACCATAAACTGCATCTTTCTTTTGATTGCCCTGTGCTTGCATCTTTGATCAATATCTTGCTGTGCTGAGTTGCACACATGTAAGTACTGTAAAAAAAAAATCCTGATTTCCTGTAAATAGTTGATGAACCATATCAAGGCACAGTTGGAAGGGTTACTATTCGAAAAAGTAAGAAATTATTTTTTGGTTGTGTTTATGGTCATTATTCTATCTATTTATTATTCTCTTGAATTATTCTTCTATCTATTTGTCATGCCTGGTGAATAAGCATTATGTTACATTCCTCTGTTCATGGTTCCCTGAGCTTCTCCTATTGTGTGGCCTGTTGAGACTTAGAATGCAATGAGTTTAATATTAATTCTAGCCTTTGCCTTTGGTGTTTCAATATACTGCATGGGCTTGCTTCAGGTTATATTTGCTATAGTAATGAAACTACTATGATTCTTACCACAAAATTTATGAATTTCACTATCTTGATAGTGAGTTCTTAATTCACAGAATTTTTCGAGACAACCTGCCTGTCCCTGAACATGCGATATCGTGGCCTGTGTGACTTACCTTATGATCAATCTAAACCCCTTAGAGCACCAACACCCACCTCCCAAAATAAAAAAAATATGTAAGTAAAAAGGGAAATAAAGATTGTCATTCTTCATGCCCACGACTTGGCACAGAATGGCCTGGCTATTCCTGAAAATGATTTGAGTTGTGAAATTACTTGAGTTGTAAATTCCCTGCATAAGTATGGTAACAAAGCCAATACTTAGAGGGACGAAGGGATTCAATTAAACTGCTCATGTGCCATCATTTGCCCCACCCAACTCCTTATGTAATAGGCAGAGGCCTCTTAAAAACATTATTTTCATTTTGATGAAATGACTCCTGGCTTAATAGAAAAAGCTGGACAATTGTTGAGGATTGAAAAAATGATTGCCTGTTAAACCAGTAAAGATGGCAGTGTGTGACCATTGTTTGCGATGACCTGATGACTATATTACACTTGAATATGTGGCATGCTGGTGGCCACCACCAAAAATAGGGTGTTTATGGATTGCAAGCATCTGTTGAATAGCCCCATCAAATGTTGCTGGCTGTACAATTAATAGATGTGATTCTGGGTCGTTACTGTTTTTTATATCAACCATCTTTATTGTCACCTTAAATTAGATGACTGATGATGGGCTGATTTTTGTTATATGCTTTATCACAGAGCACTCATTTATCCTGTGATGACTGTGCCATATGACAATGGCCCCATCAAATATTTCTGGCTGTACAATTAAAAGCTGTGATTCTGGGTCTACACTGGTTTTTATCTCAACCATCCAGTTGTCACCTTAAATCAGATGACTGATGATGGGCTGATTTTTGTTATATGCCTCATCACAGAGCACTCATTTATCCTGTGATAACTATGCTATGAGACCTACTTTAACCTAGATTTCAGTTTTCACTAAAAAAAAGTTGTCACTCTAGCACTACTCTTTTATGCACTCTTCTAGTTGAATACCCCATGAATTCTAAACTGTCCAGGGTCAAAATTAGTGTTATTGATCGTTGAATGTTAGTGTGTTGCTTGTAGGACTTCTCATTTTCTGTGAGAGCTTTTTTCTCTTTAGGATCAGCACTTTGCCATGTTCCTTTTTCTATGATTAATTATTTTACTTTATTATAATTTTGATGTATTGAGATACTCCAAAAATACCTGTTTCTGGATTCTTTTGTGATAAATTTCCTGTTCACAAAGATAGGCCAGTTAGTTATGTTACCAATTTTGGGATTTAGCTACTGATATACTTCGAATATGACGGAGCATGACTGTTCATTCATTATCATTAGGCAACTGTCTCTCAAACCTTGATGTTATTTCCTTGTAACTTCTAAATTACATTTTTCCTAGTGTTATTTGTTACTGATTATTATTAAGAACTAACTTCATTACTTCTTTGGATGGTTCATTAATTTTAAGTTGTATTATTGCATAATAATTTTAGGATCATTTGCTAGAAGATTGGCACAAGAATTTCCTACATGGCAGGTATTTACAGAGAACCTGAACTTGAGTTTTATTTCCTTCACTTGGATGTATATCTTAAAATGGACCATGGCAACTATACGATTTCATTTGTCTATCCTTTGCTCTTGTGAAGATTATTCTTGGTTATTGAAAAAATACTTTATATTAACTATTTATTTGTTTAAGAATGTCTGTTTGGCGTTTGCTCATTGTTTAGTCATTTGCATTTTTTTTCTTTTTTAAATTATGGAGCTTGTTGCGCCCAGCTGGGTTGCTGTTGTTTGATCTGGCGGAGCTCCTTGCTATCAGGCTTGACTTCTTGAAGCTAGAAGCCTTTAATCATTCGTGTGTCATTGGGGAGGGTTGATTCCAAGTGTGCTATTCGTTGGGCTTGCAGTTCTGGGGGGGCCCATGGTGCCTCATTGATGTAGTTAATTAAGCTATTGGTCTAGCGCATTAGGGTAAAATCTCCTTTAGACATGCCTACCCATTGCAAAGGAGCATTCAGTAGAATGTCATTTATTTATTTTTGCTACACTAGGGACTCGAACACCCATATCCCTAACTAGTTAAGCTACAGCTGTGGACAAATGTTATGGTCCTTTGGCATTGTAGTTCCTTTCCCTATTTGATTTCTTGCCCCTGCCTTTGAGCAGCTGTTTCAGTGGTCTGTCGTTTTGTATATTTTCCATATGGGCGTCTTTGGTAGGCAGTTGTTTTGTGCCTCTCTGTTTGCCCACTCAAATAGCTCTCTTATATTGTATTATTATCCCTTTTTTGTATATTTTGTACATAGCAACTTTTGGCCAATTGCCCAGTCTGTAGTCTCCTATACCATATATCCCTATTCTTTATACATAATATTATATTGTCACAATTAAGGGGAAAAAAGAAGAAGATAGGACCTATAACCATTGTAGTTTTTTTTTTGAAAAATCCGTACCTATAACTATTGTAGTAGACTTGCAGAATTTGAAAATTTGCGTTTAAGATTTCCTTTCCAACTCCATGTATACTGTTATTATTTAATTAGTTCCTGCATATAGATGTCTTGTCGTTTGAAAAAAAAAAAGAAAAATAAACAAATAGAAGAAGGAAAGCAATGCTGCAGATATTTTCAACACATTTGTATTCTCGCTTGGAGTTCTCAAATTTGGAAACTACTTTCCAGCTATCCAATGCCATGCATGCTGATAGTTTTTTTGGTTCATGTACCCAGATTTTAGTATCACATTGTATAGAATGCTGATGTGTTTGCACTATATAAACCTGGTCCGTCGTAGTAGATTTGCCTTGGTGACTCTGCATTACTTAAGAAGTGTCCATTGCAACTCCAAAATCTGGAAAACTGCTTTCTATCTATCCCACGCAACACATAATAATATCTTTTTATCAGCTCATTCATACTTTTTTTCATAACATATTGCATAAAATGTGAAAGTGGCTGTATTTTATAATGCAGTTTCTCTTGGTTGATTTGCGTTGCCATGGTGACTCGGCATTAATTAAGAAGCGTATGCCTCATACTGTTGCATCAGCTGCTCTTGATGTCCTAAAGCTAGTGGGTAATTCATGACCATCATCTGTTTGATGATGTTGCTCTGTATGATTTTCTTCATCTTCTATCAACATAATCATTTTTCAGTTAGTGTAATTTTATGTTTTTTTTTTACTTTTTTTGGGTAATAGTGTCACTTCCCTCGCTGGAAAGCTTTTTCTTTTCGAAGTAATCACTAGGGTTCCAACCTAACCCTTATCTTCCTTGTGACAGGGGGCATGTTTTGCCACTGATTCAACAGTGGGCTGGCAGGTGTAATTTTTTTGAAACCACAGCTAATGGCCTTATTTTCATCAGTCTATTTTTCAACTAATTCTGCATTATTTATAATAGCAACCCTCTGTCAACTGTGTAATTTGTTTATCTTTTCCTTGTTTCTTTGGTATCTCTTTTATATCATGGTCTTCCTCTATCTGGATAGGGCATCTTTGTTTTTGTTGTTGTTTTCTTCTTTCTTTAATAAATTTTACCATTGGCTATAAAAAATGATGCACATGTTATTCAATCAGTGGAACGAATGGAATTAGACAATTTCAGGATATTGCCATGATCTAGATGATCCAACTGTATGAGGGTGCAAGTCCTCCATTAGTGTCAATTGGTTTTTTTTTTTTTTTTTTTTGGTCCTCAAGTTTTTGGGAATGATTTGGCTAAGGTGATGTTGGATTTTTCTATTGAGCAGTAAATGTTGTCTTGGTGGGTCATGTGTAGGTAAAATTTAAGCATTTTTTCATACTATCCACATAACAGCTAATGTCTCTTATTCTTTCTCACTGTTTTCACATTTTTCTTGTATTGCAATATCTTCTATTTTAGCAAGGCCATATCATTTACCTTCTATTCAAGTTTTAAGTGCAGTTCGTTTATATGGATTAGGTAGCACAACTTAGAGTTACCCCTCGAGTGCTTGTGGGTCACAGCTTTGGAGGCAAAGGTACATTTATAGGTGCAACTATGGTGATAAGTACTTATATATGAATATCATAGTTTATTTATCTAATCTTTAATTGTCCTCTCTGTCATATAGACCCTTGTATATTGCTTGATATATGAATGATGTTTAATAATATAAGGAGCAGGATTCTAACTAGTAGCCTATGCAGTCGCATTGAGCATGGTGGAGCAAGCTGCAAAACCTCTTGCACGACCTGTTAGAGTGAGATTACAGTCTCTCTGATGTTGCACAGATAATAATGAGTGCTTCATTATCATCGAAATATCAATGTCTCTAATTGTGCGAATTGTTTTCCCTGTCTTCTTGAAGGTTTGGGTTCTGGATGCTACTCCTGGAAAAGTTCGCCCTGGTGGAGATGGGGAGGATCATCCTGCTGAACTTATCGCTTTCCTAAATAAAATGCCAAATCAGGTACTGTGGTCTTGTCGTATGTCTTTGATTCAAGGATCATAAACAGGCAAAGCATTAATGGATCAGTTGAACAATATCTTCCAAGCATAATCCAATGGTGTTACTTTTTGGTAGGTTTCTTCCAAGCGTGAAGTTGTGGAAGCTCTTGTTCGGGAAGGGTTCTCTAAAGATGTGGCACAGGTATACTCTTATGTGGCTATAACTTTGAGTTCTAAATAAGTGCTATTGAATAAAATGTTGGATGTTGTTTGTAATTACACTTTGCAAGTGGCTACGTGGTTCTGGGTGGGTGAAGTTTTAGCACTTGAAATGGATATAAAGGGGAAAGTGGCTTGGGTATAAGAGGGTTGGGTGCTATACTTTTTTACAGTGGCAATGCTATATTTCTTCCTTACGTGGTTTTAGAAGTTATCATCATCAGCATCATCAAGGCAAACATTGTTATTAGGTACCTTCTTCTTTTCCTTTGTGTAATCTTGGTTAGCTCAATTTTGAGGCAGCTATTTGTAGCATAAATGATTTTATAAAATATTTTTAACCAGTAATCATTCACAGTGGCGTTATTATATTATGACTAGTTAGAAATGCATGTTTGAATATGCAACATCCTCTTTTATGATTTTTTGAAATTGTTTTTCGTTAAGGGTGTGCAGTCTTTGTAAACTCAATTAGTTCTTTAATTGACTAATTCAGGGGATTTTACATTTTCCTTGATGCATGTGATTTAGATACCGTAAAATTAGTTCCTCTTACTTTACAAAGAATATCTATCACTTTATTGCCCTTTCCTTCCAGCTCATTATATAACCCACTGAAATCTTGATATTGTTCTTTTCCTGTTTCCTTCTTTCAGTGGGTGGTAACTAATCTTCGTCGGTCTGACTCTGCTGATTCATCAAGTTTCTCGTGGGTCTTTGACCTTGAGGGTGTTGCTGACATGTACAAGTCTTATGAAGAAACAAATTTATGGTATTTCCATTCAGCATTGTTTTTTTCTGATCATGTTTCAAAGTTTCAACCTAGGATCTAAGATGGCTGTCTTAAGGGCTAGTTTCATCTGCTGTTATGTCCACATCCCCTGAATTTATATCTATGTGGCTCATTGGTGTATCAAAAGAAGTTGTACTTAAAAAGGATTTATGAAGTTTAGCTGTTGTTGATTGTATCATTTTTTTAAATCTGTACAGGAAGATTGTGGAAGATGTGCCTGGAGGTGTTCATGTTAATTTCTTAAAAGCTGAAAGAAGCTTGCATCGGTGGGCCCTTGAAGATCTTCAGAGGATTCATGCTGCAGAGGAGCTGGCTGCAGATGAGGGGGGTGGTGTTCAGATGCATGTTCTTGAAGATGCTGGACATTGGGTATTGTTAAAATCTTCATTATACACCAATTTAAGTCATTGCTTTCATACTTTATATCATAGATACCATTGTTCCAGCTTCCATGGACTTGCATCGATTTACATAAGCAAGTTTCTAGGAATTGCCGTAAACATCCTTCATCAACTCTGCACCATCCAGACAGTAACCTGCATGCTTTGGAACATTGTTCGTGAAACTGCTTATGATTTTGTTTTTCTATGATGACCTTTTATATATATATATATATACACAGTAACAGAACCCCTTGTTTTTCTATCAAAATTGGGACTATCATACTTCAGTGTAATCGTTTTATCACTCGCTGAAGGACAAAACATTCTAATAGTTCACAAATAGTTATTATGTGCTTACCACGTGGCTGTATCTAATATTTCTTGCGAATAAAAAGGTGTGTTCTTGTATTTTTACTTGAAATTCAAGTTGTTTTAGTATCTTATGCTCCTCGGCATCCTTGCCTAATCTCAGATTGTAAAACTGAGCCTTTTGGCTATGGTTTTAAAATCAGCCAAATTGAGTTGACATGGGTTCAGTGCTTGCCTAGTCAAATCACTTGGAGGCCTCCGTGAGTCTTATCGGAAGGCCTATACTCATTTTCCCCTTATTTTCTGGTCAAGAGAATCTATGGAATGCTTTTTAGGGACTTTTGCACTAATTTTAGAAAATTATAACCACATTTGTGTACTAAATGGACTATTGGATGCGCTGTTCATTCAATGGAATGAAAACAAATGTGGATGTGCGCTCATGTGATGAAATGTGTAACGTGTGCTTCACAATCCTATTCGATAATAACAATTTAAGTTATTTTAAAGGTTGGCCCCACAAAAATGCCATTTTAATGGGATCTCTCTCTCAGTTCTCTCTTCCCTCTTTCTCTTGTTCTGCTCCCCATTTTCGTCTCTTTATATCGCCCATGGACTTCTTATCTTCATCTTTCAGCCAAACTTCTACTCCCCTCTCCGTTTTTTACTCTACTCTCTGATATCTCTTTCATCTCTCCTCTTTCCATCTCTCAAGTCTTACCCCTATCTTTTTTGATCTCTTTCTTTCTGAACCTAACTCAAAAGAAACATTCATCAATCTTCTCATCCTCTCTCTAAATAAGAGAGCATGTGGTTTGAATTCTAGATGGAATATGAACATTTCAACCTCCTCTTTTGGGGAAGGATGAATTCTGAATTTCTGATGATTATTTTCTAGCATATTTGGCTGATGTCAGAATGGATGGTCATTATTTACCATATTGGGGAGGATGGAAACTGAAAATCACATCAGCAAGAACACTATTTCGCGATGTTTTCAATCCAAGTCATTATCAGTAATCTAAGAAGTACAGATACGGACACAGATACGACACGACACGACACGGACACGCCGACATAGCATTTCTCAAAAAAGTAGGACACAGACACGTTGGGGGACACGTTAATAATATATTAATTTATATATATAACCATCTACTAAAAAATAATTTCATTTTAACTTTTCTAATTAATTTAGCAGTCAAAAAATAAAAATTCAAGTACCAACTAACAACTAACAAACATATTAAATTATCGAATATTAATATGACACTAAAATATAATTCATAATCATTAAACATGAAATATCCATAGTTCTATAAAATCCATTTAAAGAAAGAGGCGGATCCCCTCCCTAAAGAAAAAAACAAAAAGCAAAAAAAAAAAAAAGTTAATCTTGAGGCCTATTCTTTAGTGAAATATTTATTTGTCTTTTACTTGTGATATAATTAATATTTACAATTATACATTTTTCCATGGTACAAAATTGTCATATATCAAGTTTACAAATTTTAACAACCACATGTTAACAAAGTGTCCAAGAGATATCAGCCACATATTTATTTTTTATTCATAGACACGGGATAGGAATTGTGGGACACGTTACACAAAGAGTGTCAAATAAGTGTCCGAAATTAAGATTTTTAGTTCTTAATTATGGACACGACTAAATAGTATCTGACACGTGTCCGAAAGTGTCCGAAAAGTGCCGGTGTCCGACACGGATACATCACTTTCTTAGAAGTGTTCGTGCTTCTTAGTCAGTAATATAGATTGATTTGGCAAGAAAAGTTGGAAGGAGCCTCCCACTTCGATACAACTTATTTCTATGATTCTCAATCTGATAGGTAAATGATGTATGAGAAAAATTTAGCGTTGTCAAAGGTGTGCTTCAGCAACAGAAGTACTGCTTTGGCACTGCTGCACTTGAATCCCTATTGACTTTGTGAATTAATATCCATATACTTGGTTAAGGTGATTGTTGTCTGTTTCAATTGGAAACCTCTAGCGTTTGGATATAAGTATCTACTCATTTTACTAGCCATCAAGTAGGTCTTATGAGACTTAGAGTTTCATTTTATTACTTTTGGAACATGTGCTGATTTTCAGCTTCAGGATTTCAGCATAGGGTACGTTCCTCTGGTGGACATTTGGTTTCCTTTGCTTGTCTTTTTCCCAGAACAAAATTTCTTAATAGCAAAATCATCTTTTGTTGCAGAAATGATGCTCTTGGATCTTTTATGTTAGCAAAAACACTAGTTGATTCAACTTCCACCTTTTTTGGTCTCAGCAAGTATTTCTTCATTTTTGTTTATATGATTTTTTTTATTAGAATTTTGTTCCATAGATATACTTTAGAGAAGATTAGTCTTTATCTTCAACCTGATGTTCGTTTCTTCTTATTATTTTTTAAATTGCCAGCACCATCCTCAAAGAAAATTAATGAAAGCCTAATTTTTCTCTCATAAAAAAAATTGCTGGAATACTCCTGAGCAATGGCTTTACATTTTCATATTTATTTTTTCTTCCTTTGGCAGGTGCATGCTGACAACCCAGATGGGCTTTTTAGGATTCTTTCTTCTTCTTTCCACGGGTTTTAAAACAAGGGAATCAGTTTATCACAGAAATCAGAAAGGGTGAAACTACGAGAAGGAAATCTTATTTTCTTCAGTCCTCTATTCAAATTTTTTCTGCTTGTATAATAATGCAGTAAAAATATGCCTTATCAGTGCGCAAGGCTTATCCATTTCTTTATTTATTGATGTTAATCCTGCCATTGTGGATTCCAACTTTTGAGAACCTGAATTGAAATGCCTTCTACTTTGCTCGAATTCTTTAAAAATATTCTCAATCATGTGTTGTGGATCATCGGGTGCCAACATGGAGTGTTGTCTTTCTAGGTAAGCTAATCTGGCAGGCCCATAGCATACTGAACTGGCCTAAGATCCTAATGATTCATGCGCTTATATAAAAGTTAGGTCCCAACCTTAATTTGGAGGAACCACATTTGTCAATGTCTATAAATATTCTCCAGGTTTCAATTCAGTTCTATGCCTAAAAAGAAGGGTACCACACTAACCTGCCTCTCACCTGGATGATCAGTGATAGACCCTGGTCTCAGTGTGTGTGGGTTTTCTCTCATTGTAAGGACCATCAAGCATGTGTTGCTTCATTCAATGCAAGTGCCTCGTGGCATTTGGTGGCGTGTATGCATATCTACAGGTGAACTAGAGAATTATTATCTGTTAGTCGATTCTTCTCGAGTTCATGCCCATGCATACATCAGATACCCATGAATGAAGCCATTTAATCCCCTTCAGATTTATCCATTTGTGGTTGGGTCCATCAGATTGATCAAGCCTAAAACTCTTGATTTGAATGTAATTTTTTCTAATATTTTAACTGTGTTCTACACATCTAACTTGGCAGTGGGTCCAATTCCGAAGTAAAATTTTCCTCACAGAATAGATAGTTATTCTCAGCAGTTAGGATTTAGATGTGTGGTCACCGATGGATTTATGGAAATGGCCTCAGACATCTCTCAATCATTATTTACATACGTATACAGGTAAAAACTCAATTCGACTCTACAGGTGACCAGTGAAAAGTAATTAGTGGTCTCATAAGATTCCGATGTGTTCGTGTTATCTTCGGGCTAGTATTCAGGCGACTTTGACCACCGGGAACACGAAAATGGGCACATGAAGTTCCCGGGATTGGACGATTGAAACTGGAGACTGGCCGGTCAGCCATCTCTGGTACGAACTTGACCATTTCATCTGCATGAATTTTCTCTTCCTCCATGGACCCATGTGGATGTTCTTCTCCTTCATCGACCTCTTACCGGCACCACAAATGACGCGTAGCAATGCATTTAGGTGCTCAACTTTTCCGACATAGGACTCCGGCAGCTGGTTTACAAGCTTCAGGTAGTCATCACACGCTTTTGCCATCTCAAATTCTGCTTGGAATTCTAATTCTACCACAAATCGCGCCGCCTTCTGATGATCGGTTGGGTGTATGACTACATCGATATACTCATGTTTTCCTGAAATAAAAATACTAATGTCGGGAATTATGCAAAATTATGTAAATTTAAGTACAATTGTATATGCAAATGTATGTATTTAGTTGTGGATGGAGGATTGAGTGGCAACAACATATTTTGCTCGAGTGGTTTGTGTCTTAGGTTTGCTCCCTAAGGTCTCGAGTTTGACTCCTACCTCTTTTGGGTAATATGTGTGCGGCCTGTATATTCTCTCCAGTGAATAATTCTTACTTATCAGAATCAGGTTACCCTTGGGCTGGAGGCCAAAAGTCTGAAGGGTGAGCTAAGGAGGGATACCTTGAGTAATAAAAAAAATTATGTTAAAAACTATGATTTATTTTTATTTAGATTTACAATATCTTTCCAATAACAATATGAGAAAACCCAAAAATTTGAAAATCTGCTCTTAGTAATCAAGTGACAATAACTCAATAACTTTATTTGTGACCATGGTCACAAATTTAAGTTTCTGGCATCATTTTAACTCATGCGGGACTTAACAAACCGAATCACTCGGTTGAACTTTAGTGAGACATAATGCGTTTTCAAGCTATGGTCCAACTTGCACATTTCAATTGCTACCCTTTTTTTTATTATTATTATCAAGGTTAGGTAACTTATTGCTAACCTTGATATAAACATATATACACACTTATGAAACAAAAGAAATGCATTCTACGTCATAAAATTTGTTTTATAGTATAGCTTATATTGCATGGGTGTACCTTAAAACTACTTGCATAAAATAAATTATACCGCTAATAATAAGTTAGGTAGCGCCAAATGTAAATGACAATGAAGCAATAAGAATTAAAGGGATGTTGACCATCCGGCTGGCCTTATACCTTCCGATTACTCCAAAACTATTAAAATTAAGATAATTCTCGCAGACTTGTTTGTAAAGAAAAAGTCGCTTTGCAATTGACAATTTTATCCTTAAACCAAGTGATATTTTACGGTTGTAGGATATTGCACCATTTATATCCTAGTGGCTGTAGGATATCACACAAAATTTAGATTTGTTGTCACTCTCTTCCTTTTTACGGAAGGGAGAAGAAGGCTTGTTGCGTTGTAACAAAGAGAGAAAAACTATAATTAAAATCATTTCATTGAGGTCGAGGTGAATATTGTAAGATCTTCAACTCATCAACCTACAACAAGCAATGGCGTTGAATAAAACACAAAGTTCTCACTTCGAGGGGGAATACTTGTGTTTTGGGTTTGGGCATGGAGTAAAAATTGTAAAATTTCTTATGGTTGCGCAATTTTACATAGTGTGATATTTGGGATATGTTGCAGGGTGCAATATCCTATAGCCCTACAATATTGTGGGGGTTTTAAGTGTAACATCGTCACCTTTAAAGCATCCTTTCCACTATGAATAGCGCTGTGGAAATTATCAAATGCCACTTCCTTTGAAGCAATTGTTAAGGATAAGGACAATTGTACGGTCAATATCCCAAAACTTAAAAAAAAAAAAGAAAAAAATAGTAAATGACAAAGTAAATTAGCTTTCAATAAAACATAATTTAAGCTTATAGTAGAGCTGCTTTACTGTAAGAATTCATAAATTCACTTTTGAAGAATTTCAAGAACCCAAAGTTCTTCATCAAACAATTATCATTCTCAATCTCAGGGGTGGCTCGACCATTGGGCCAAAAAAGCCTTTCCTTTAGGCCTCCAAAATGTAAATCCTATCTCTTTTTTTTTTCAACTTAAAAAAATAAGGCCTCAAAAAAGTAATAATAGCAACTTTAATCTTTTCAAATTTTAAAAAAAGCAATTGTCATCATTTAATTTCTCCTAAAGAATAAGGCCTCATAAAAGTAATTAAAGCAACTACCAGCTTTTTACATTCTAGAAAATACAAGTGTTATCTTTTCATATTTCAAAAAAAGAATTAAAGACTACTTTCACCACTGAGAAAATATTGCCATTAAAAGAAAAAAAAAACCTTAAAATCACAACAAGCAAGAAATCATTTTCTATTATGAAAATCCTCCAGTTTGCATAATTTTCCTTCTATATCTATGCTGCTTAAAATCTTTAGAAGACAACTTCAAATATAATATATTTTTTTCCATATTGAAGAAGCTGTGTCAAATTCAAAAGCAATCTGCATTTATAACCTTTGTAGCCAACACTGATAAATCACTAAATTAGCTTCTGTGGTTTTATGCTTTTAAAAAAAATTTAATTACAAGCTCATATTATATGTTTATTATAGTTAGTGTTCGTTTTATTTATAAATATTATTAGTTATAATTTAGATATATTTAATATATCTACTAGAAAAATATTGACAATACCTGTAACTGTTGCTTTTATAAAAAGAAGTTTTTCAAAATTAAAATTGATAAAATCCTAATTTAGATCAACAATGTCACAAAAAAGATAAAGTAAATTAGCTATACTATCAATTGAAAAAAAATATGTTAGCAAAATTTGAATATAGAAACTTAAATAGTAATGTTGCATTACAAAAAATGAAAAAACTAAATTTTAAATAAAATATTATAATAATATTAAAAATAAAAATATTTATCACTTAAGGCCTCAAATTGTCTTGAGCTAGCCCTGCTCAATCTTTCTCATTTTTGTGAAATGTGATAGTAAAATAGAAGAGTTATATGATCTAATTAAAGGAGACTGTTTGTGAAAAAAAAAAGGATATGAATGCTAGTTTCCATTGTTTCTAAGTGCCCAAGTAGAAGCAAATCAGTAAAAATATTTTAAAAGATTAAAAACCATTTACTCTTCTCAGTATTTTTCATAAGAAATACCAAAAATAGAGAGAACCTTAGAACTTTAATTTCCCCTGTACTGTAAGAAAAAAGAGAGGTGTGAAGGTAAGACATAAAAAAGTGAAAGCCCACCTCCGGGGATGTCTCTGGTAGGCTTCCATTTAGAAATACAAAGAGCTGCATCATATCCTAAGTTGCGAAGGTGATCCACAACAATTCGACGCAGACAGCTCACACATTCATTAGAGATGGGATTTTTGCAATGGCATGAGATTGTCTCCCTAGACATTTTCTTGGTTCTGTTCACTTCTTGTCTCAGTTTCGACCCAGACGATCTGCCGCGATTTAGAATTTCCTGACACACACATACACACACAAGGAAAAAATACATCTACTTCAACCAAGAGAAATTGCAATAGGAAACAACACTTTCATTTATCATAAATAAAAGTGGGACAAACCAGTTTCACAGAAAGCCATGGTTTATGTCAGATATCAATGAAAATCGATTGTGACTTCACCTTGTCAACTTTGCAATGTTATACATGCGGTCTCAATTAAGCAGGATTCATATAAAAATATTCGTTTCTTGTTATCTAGAAGAAAATATCTCAAGAAACTGCAAATATTCATGTTCCTAATTTTTTTAGCTAATTTTAGATACAATAGAATAATAGAGTACAATATGTAGGAGGTGAAAAATGAATTTTCAACATATCTATTGTGGAGGACTAAACCCATAAAAAAGTGGTATTTGTCATGGAATATATGAGACATATATAGTGTTTCTACCCCTTTGAAAACAATCGGAATCCACTGACAAGAAAAAATCATGATGGTTGTAGGTGAACCTATCAGGGTCCACCATGCCACTGCGAGCAACCCCTGCCTTGGACGGAGAAGCAGTCCTACATGCATGTTAGGCTGTTTGCAGTGATATCGCATACCTTGATAGGTCCACTTACGGTCACTGTGAAGTTTTCTCTCATAAGATCCAAACTCTATTGAGAAATGTAATTCGAATTATAAAATTATGCAGCCAAACTATCTGATAATTATAAACAGAAATATTGTTAAGAGTGCATGCATACATGATTAAAAAAACAGAAGAAGAAGAAAAAGTTTTTACTATCACTATCAAAACTCATGTGATCTTTATATAGAAAGAAAATACCTTGAGCATAACTTCTTGGGCCTGCCAGAATGCAGCCCTTTCCTCTAGCGTGGTCCCATTTTCTTCTTCTTCTTCTTCTTCTTCTTCTTTTTTGTTGTTGCCATCATTGTCTTTTACATTCGTATGATCAGATTCATCACAAGGTCCACTGAAAAATGCATAAATTTGATCTTCAAGAGATTCATCTCCGAGATTATCCATTTCAGTTGTGGGAGAGGAGAAAGAGAAGGGGAAAAAGTTCCGTCTCCTTGGGGGTTGAGGGGTTGATGAGGCTGACATTATATAGGGTGTACCACAGCATGCGTTGATACTTGATAGGATTAATTTTTAATACATGTCATTAGTAATGAGAACACGTTTTTGCTGGTGCTCATGCGTCGTCATGTGGACTATGTCAGCTATATTTAGTGGGTGAGTGACTTGACTGACGACAACAACATCTTTGGAAGGTAGGAATAGGATAAGATCGATTATGCAGGTGGAAAATCTTTCTCCCGCATAGGAGACCGCATAGTATTCACAAGCACTAGTAGGGTCATTTGGATGCATGTAAACGAGTACGAGGAGGGCAGATGACAGGATTTTTTTTTTTTTAACCAACCTAAAGGATTGGACCTTATACAAAGAGCAACACACACCAACACCAACTCATACATAGAAGGTAATGAGGACTTGGACTTGTACATGTGAGGGATATATGTTCGTGAGCGCTAAGTGCAGAACTGTGATATAATAATAAAATTGGAAAGACGAGGTCGATCCTCAAAGAACAATGTGTTTAAGATATTTTCAACTTGTACCTATCCTAATTACAATCTAAAACTAAACTATTTAGAAACAAAAAAAATTACATTTATCCTAATACAAACCAAAAAATCAAAAAAATTTAGAAGCCTATATTAAAAAGATTCTCAAGTTGCTGCAAAAGAAAAAACACATTAAAACTTTCAATTATAAACTTACCAAAAATAAATCATGCTAAGAATAAAATTAAACATTAAAATTGGAAATTAAAACTTACTATGTTAGAAGACATTCAATCATCAAATCTAATCAATCTAAATTAGAAATTAAATCATCTATCTAAAATCAAACCTAGAAACTTTCCTAAATTAAAAATCCTACACTAAATTAGAAAACAAGTTAAACAATTAACCTTCCTAAGTTAAACACTAAATTAGGTTAAGAATCTAAATGACAAACTTCCTAAAAAGAATGAGTGCAAACCTAAAAATTAATTTCCCTAATCTAAATAAAATACAAGAATGATGAAGATACAACATGCTAAAAAAAATGATAAACAATGTAGGAACATACACTATGAACTAATGTAGAATTCTTAACTCAAGCCTACAAATGCAAATCTGATTCTAACATGTTTTGTCCTAAAGTTTACTGCTAAAATAAGCTACCCTAAAATGCATGAATCAATCATGAGAAATACCACAAAACAGTTGATAAACATGTGAATTTATATGCATGAACTGTATGAATGACTGAACCAAGTTCAGAAATCAGTGCCTACTGTTGAATTAGTTCAGCTTCAGAATTAAAACTTGTACACTTTTGTGCAGAAAATCAGATTTAATCCTAGTTCCAATAATCCTCAAAACAGTCCACATAAATTCATCTAACACTTACCCAAACTGAACTCAGTTCCAATTAGATTTCTCCAATGTTTAAGCGTACATTCTATTTTTTTCAATTCTTAATTCAGGTAAAAGAAACATTTTTAGATGTCAGACATTTAACATGAATTCTTCCGCTTGTGCAGTTTGTCCACATGTCTATAGTCAACCCTTTTTTTTTATGATGAACTTTTAAATGAATTGAAGAGATTAATCAAATGAGCTACCAATCTGATCTTCAGATTCCCAAATTAATTTAATCATCAAGAAAAAAAATCGAAAGACGTGTACTCATCTGTTTGCTCAATTCGGCCAAAACAGTCCCACCATTAGGCATGTTTGTGGACTTGTTTCAACACATTAATATTTATCAAACCTGAAACCTGATTTGTAAACTTTACTCGAATAATACCACTACACAAATTTAAAAGAAATATGCATGAATCTAATGCATCTTTCAGCAATGAACATCCCTAAACAAAAGTGTGCAGGAACTTAAGTTTTAAAATGTGTAGAAAATGAAAGTGTAGAAAACAAAGGTGGTGTGCTGAAATTGAAAGGTGGTGAAACAGAAATTCAAAGGTGGTGAAACATAAATTTAAAGGTGGTAAAACAAACTTTTAATGTAGTTCAATTAATATGCATATTCTCTCAATATCCTTCCTTAATCCAGGCCCAAAAATCACTTTAAATATACTATTATGGACTTAGGTTGTCAATCCAAGTACAAAAACACAAGTCAAGCAACAAGAAAAACCATAAGAATCAGAAGAATAATAAGATGAAT
The DNA here is from genome assembly GCA_037013555.1 of Sextonia rubra. NCBI lineage: Eukaryota > Viridiplantae > Streptophyta > Magnoliopsida > Laurales > Lauraceae > Sextonia > Sextonia rubra. Next base: position 19,848,519 of record JASUAD010000028.1, on the reverse strand, counting down.
ATCATTAAACTAAGATGACTATCATTAAACTAACATAGAAATTCTTTACACAAGATTAAAAAAATTTAAGACAAAGAAATTACACATACTAGGATGGAAAAGAATTTCTCCTTCTTGTTGAGCCCTCAAGGGTGTAGTGTGGCCTTAGGACTAAGCCTTTTTGATGATTTGAGATGAGTAGGCAAGAAAGGGAGAACTGAAGTGTAGGAAATCTAGAGATGGGATGTAGCCAATTTTTCCACCCTTTGTTGTCCAACACAAAGGGCAATATATATTTTTTTCAATGCCCAAGTTACCTTCTTTGCTTGCCTTAAAGAGATCTTCAAACTGATTGGATTGGAGAGAAATGGGGCCCACCATTTTCTTTTGGCCCTGAGATGAAGTGGGTGGCGGCGTTGCATGCCCAACCACATGACTCTTTCTTTTATCTTTTTGTTTCTTTCTTTTAATGCATCTTTTCCTTCTCAAAGAAAGTCTTCTTTCAAGTAGCCATTGGAGTATTTTTTTTTCTCTTGAATTAGCATGGAATGGGACTCACCAACTCAAGGTGGTCGTTGTCACAACCCAAGCCCAGGAGATCGGGGGTTAGTTAAAACCTAACCAATGATACACGTACTCCTGTGTATATACACTTAGACCTGATCCAGGTGCACACGCACAAGGAAATTTCACATGTGCAAACACATATACGCAGAAGCTGTAGATATCCACAAACAAGAAAATACATACTAACAAAATGATATATTGACAAAAGATTACATAAAAGTCAGAGTCATACAAAATGAATCAAAATACAGATAAACAGATAACATCCAATGAGATCCTAAAGTGGGGAAGACCTATGTATGTATGACGTTGTCGCGCTCCGTGGGAGGGATCACATCCACTCCTCTAATCCTAATGGGGCATTCGGGGTCTCCCCTGGAGTCTAATTGACCGACGAGGGGTCGGTCGAAGGATCTGAGCCTGCAACATTAATGATAACTCATGAATGCAACGATTCAGCAAAATATAAGCAAAAACAAATTAATACATATTGTATCTAATCGAATAAGTGACAACAGATAAATCATAGCATTTCAATTTTGTATACAAAACAGTTGTGCATTAAATAAAGCATGCTATCAGAGTCAATGTATATGTGACATGTACATAACTAGGTGGCTACTACATTTGCCATATGCTCCCAAAAAGAGATCTTACATACATACCGAGAACGCCATCAACCAGGCCAGAGTACTAATAGGTATTGAGTTCCTGGGGTCCGGAAGTCCCAAGACATAAACTCACTGCAGTAAGGCCATACATATACTACGCCATATTCAGCCCTGTCGTGTATCCTAAGGTTGAGGCTGAGTAGTGCCGGACTATATGGAATCAATCATATACAAAAACGTGAGTTACGGTGCATATCATATCCAACCTATCTCATACGTTTATACATTCCATTCATATGTACAAGACTCAAGTTAGGAATACATATAGAACGGAGCATATGTATCGAACTTATCATATCATAGGACATAACAATACTCAGGCAACAACAAAGACAGAAGAGTGGAGGTCAATGACCGTCATACAAGATGCCATGCATTTCTATATTTAATCGAATCAAGATCATTTACTAGCCAACCCTAATCTAGTTATCCCGTGTTTCTAATCGTACATGATGATATAGTTTTAAGTTATCCGATGCACCGTTGTCTAGTGTTATATTATATCATAAGTGTGTATCGAAGTCGCTTAAACTAACACTCATGGGGAGGTTCTTAACAACGGGATAACGTACATGAATGAGTCGCAGCCCTCGAGATCATTCACGCAATTCTTATCATAATCCATTGGGCAAGTCAGGGTTGTCTACATTCTAATTCAAAGGTTTATAAAGTCTCTTCATTACCTACCTTTCTTACTTTTCGAAGGTCTTACGGCTCAGCCGTGGGTGACCTTACGGTTTAGCCGTAGACATCTTACGGCTTAGTCGTAACATGCACTGCAGCTCAGCCGTAGTTCCCCTTAATGTTCATCCGCATTTTCGGCTTAACCCTGTTTTTGTTCTACGGCTCGGCCATGGTAAAGAAACGGCTTAGCCATAGAACACCTTACGGCTTAGCCGTGGCTGGACCATAGAAGGTCTGCAAAAATGTCAACTCTCAGTTAATCCAGCTACTACCACTCTGTATTGATCTACGGCAGAGTCATGGCTGTGCTACGGCTTAGTTGTAGTACATTATACGGCTTAGCCGTGACCTAACCGTAGAGGAAATCTGAGTTCTGTAGGTTTCTGGACCCTGAGCCGTAGTACAGTTACGACTTAGCCGTGATTGCACAGGGTCGTTTTCCTAAACCTGTTACAGAATAAACTAAGAGTATACAAGGATGTCAAAACCACATAAAACAGATGGAATTTAACACAAATTGGGCTGTAAACATACTTCACATGCAAGATTACGAAATTTATTTGAATTCAAACACATACCAACATGGGTTCATACAAATCATGCTTATACTTGTCTTAAATGAGTTCTAACAAGCTCTTTGTTGTCCTTGGGCTCAAATCACACGTCTACACATGCTTCTAATACCTATGCATGCAAAAGAAGAAAGCAAGAATGAGAGATGAGTGCAAGTACAATAACTGAAGTGGAGAGAAGAAGAAAAGAAGGAAACACAACAACCAAGAATCTAAGCTTACCGTAAACCACACAAGAAAGGTTAGCAATTGGGTGTACAGATCCCCTTCCCTGACTTGATCGTTGAGAAAGAAAAAAGAAGAGAAGAAGAGAAGTCATTGAAGATGAAGAATGAGAGAGTCGGTGTTCACTTGCCTTATATAAGATAAGGCTCAAGATTGATTGCAAGAAAGTCGAAACATTAAAAATAATTACAATTCAAGTCAAATAAGGGCCCAACGGAAAAAAAATGACATCTTTTGCAAACGGGGCAGTTACGGAAGTTAACGAGCTTAACAAGATACACGTGTTGACGCCAAGATGATGTATGAATGACAACGTCTTACAAAAGCTAAAATTACGAAAAAGGACTTATGTCTACCTAAACCAGGTTAAATTCAACTCAATTACCTATCCATAACCTGAAACAAAACAAAAACAAAGTCAAAACACAATTAACAACTAATTCGTCATTACTTAGTCACTAAACGAGATTAAGTCGGGTCGGAGTGTTACAGTCATGCACCAGCAAGGAGAGACTGAATTGGACGTTCCTGCTCCCATCATTTTCTCCTGTTTCACCTCTCTTTTGTATTTTGTGTTGTCAACTTTCTTTCTATGAAAATTTCTCCTTGGATATTGCAATACTGAGAGATATATTAAAGATGATCCTCTCCAATTATTTTGCTAAAATTCAGCTCAACTCCATGATGACGTAAACATCCAAGGTGTCGCTTCACACTTTCCAAGTTTTACATTCTTCCACATGTACCAAGAATCTTCAGCACATGGACATTTTTTTTTTTTGGAATTTCTTAGAGACTTCTTTGAATCTTTATTGGATTCTCAAAAAGATTATTTGAGATTATCCAAAATATGCAGAGAAGGTGGACCCACATGGCCATCCCACATGTGTGAATTCACACATTTTCATGTGTGGGACTCGTGAAACCAATATTTATAATTTCTTCTCTCTTTTTCTTTCTTTCTTTTCTTCCAAAATACTTTCTTTGCATTATTCCTTCCTTGTGAACCCATATCTCCAATTACCTACAAGCAAAAGGTGAAATTCGTGTGAAAAGATAATTTTACCATTAATTCGCAAATGCATGACTATAGGCCCATCTCTCATGAAATGATAGCATCTGATGACATTAGTGTGCATGATTTTAATTGAATAAATTAATGATGATGAAAAATTGATTTATTTCATGACAATATAAATTTTAACAAAACTTTCCAAAAATAGATTTCCAAAAATTATGGGTTTATGAATTCATATAAAAAATGTGATTTTGGGGCAATTTATGTAGGAGAATACTAAAATGAATTTAAAATGCATGAGACCATTATATCACACTAAATGAAGCTCCCTTGACTTGGTAAGTCCTTAAAACTTTTGAAAATAACATTAAACAAGTGTATTTTTTTAGGACTTATGAATACACAACTCACACATGTGGGATAATGGGGCCACACACATGTGAGGTACATACAAAACTCACACATGCAGGATAAAAGGACTACACACATGTGAGGGATACACATAACTCACACATATGAGAAAATGTAGGCTCGCATATACATATGAAAAAATACCACAAAACTCGCACATGTGATAAAACCTACATATACAAAGAGGGGGAAGGTGATCATTGAACCCAAGATGTCTTAATAAAAACCAACACTCCTTACCACTAAGGTAAGGAGTTGTTCTTAGATGTCAAGGTTTTCTTATGGTGAAATGCTAAACTTATGCCCCCACTTACTTTCTATTGCTTTTTGTAGTTCACATCTATCCAAGATGTGATGTGGGCCACATCCAAACAAATGTAAATCAGAAAAGGCACTAAGGGCCCGTTTGTTAATTTAACTGGTAGAGTAAAGTGAGGTGAATGGTCATCTTAAAAGATAAAAAAATAAAAGGGTTTAAATCAATCTAATGATTAGATTTTGTTGTTTAGTGAAAAGAGAATGTAATTTTTTGACTTTTTTATGTTAAAAGGAGATATTTTTTGTCAGTTAGTGGGATGAAAAAGTAACTTTTTGACTTGACTTTTTTGTGTAAAAAGGTAGAAGAATTTTTTTGAAATGTGGTATTTTGATTGGACTCTTTTAGGTTAATGTATCTTGAAATGAAGGATGACTTTAACTTTACAATGACGGAAAATTAACAAACTTGCCCTAAAGAGTAACTAGGGGAGTAAATGGGGGTGTAAGTATAGCATTGTGCTTTCTTATGTTTAAGGGCGAGTGAAAACAAATTAGAATTATCAGATTATCTTAGCCTTCGTTTTATGGGTTATAAATTTTAACTGCATCTTAACCCAACGCTAGATTGTTTTTATTGGAGAAACCTCCACCAAGCATGAATGTGATGATAAGGTGAGCACCACTTGCCTAAATACCTAGTGGGACCCATCATGTGGTCCATTTGAGTGGCTCATAAAGCAAGAACCCCCATTCATAGTCATTGACCGCCGATTGGGCACCCATCTAAATGGATTGGACCATTAAATCGAATATGCACTCATGTCAATGAAAACTTATCTGTTGTTAATCAAGTGTTTAGGAAGAGGATTAAAAGCCCCATCACTGTATACAACTTGGTGGAGAGGAGATCTTTCAATCCCCCTAGTCCCAACCCCAAGTGGGGCCCTTGTTAGGCTTCACAAGAAATGGTGTTCATCTTATCGTGAGCACTATGGGGAGCCCTTTTATATTTAGTTCAATGGTGAGGGATGATTTGATGAGTATAAAATAGGACCTCATGCAAGACCATGGGATGACAAGAATGTGAAATGGGTTGCACATATCAAAGGTTGGCCCAAGTGGGCCCCTATAAAGAAGAGAATATCTTCCCATATATGTAGGAATGAGTTCTCTCCAAGATGTCCATTTTCTATTCTAATTATATATATTAAAGCTACACAAATGAAAATCTCTAGAGGGTGCCACATTGACACCTCTGATTTTTTTTTCTTAGAACGCCACGTCAACTTCTAAATATTAATACATGGCATCAATAAATGGTTTTTCTAAAATCTCTCACCTCCGTTTTTGCATTATCCCTTAAAATCTCTCCCTTTCCTCTCTTTCATCTTTTCCTTTATTCCCAAAAAATCTCAAGCATATTTCATTTATTTCCCTAAAATCTCTCCTCCACTAAAATCTCTCTCCCTACTAAATTATCTCATTTAATCTTATAGTACACTCTAAATTTGGTTTCTTCTCTAAGAATCCTCCTCCTTCTTAATCATGTTTAAATTAGCATATTTCAAAATTAGAAAGATTTGACTTTAATTGCCCACTCAATGCATTTCAAATCATCATAACATTTTATTAAAATTTAACATCATATGTCCTTGAATTCTCTCACTTTAAATCCCTTATAATATGCATCATTATCTCAATGCACAACCCTTATTAGCTTCTAAAATCTCTCTATAAATCACGTCTAGCAATAATATTCTATCAATTTTAACGCAAGTTTCCTTTTGCACATAAATCCTCCTTGCTTGCTGCACTTCTTCTCTACACCTCATTCCTACTATCATCTGTTTGTTTACGATCTTAAATGATCATGGTGTCATCATATAAGTATGAGATCAAAGATTATTGGGTTATCATCTTACCATGCAAGTTTGCTCTATGAATGGTGGTGTAGTGTGCTTGGAAATGACTTTTAAGATGTTTATTTTTTATAGCTTATCATTCAATGTGTTTTTTTAATAGCATATCATTATGTCATCTGTCATTATATTCATGCCTTTACCCATCTGTAGCTTAGTATTCTTGTGATCTCATGAATAAAATAGACATTATATTTTTTGTAATTTTCTTAATACTGAATATGGGTTTCAACACTTCAATCATTATTTTCTCGTCTTTTATTATTGTTGTTGCTGCTCTCCCACTCCCTCGTCATGGTGTTCTCTAGGATTTGTCTTCATTTTTTTTTCGTGAGTGTGATGCTCACTTCCCCGATAGTGTTTTGTAGAATTTTCCTTCATTTATTTCCATGATAAGTGTGATCCGAAGAGGCGATTGGAGGTCTTAATGCTAGACATTTTGGATAGCAGGTATATACTGTCATTGGAGTCGGTGAGGTTGCCATCAATTTATTTATTTGTTGGTTTCTTTCTTCTTTAAATTGAATGTGATTTTACATTACTTTAGGTTAGCAATAACTCATTTGATATTTGTTTATTCTTTTTTTAAAAGTATTTATTTTTTCAAGTAGATGCTGTCAATTTTTCCATTATAATGTTCTTTTTTCTTTCTTCCATGAGTTTGCTCATCATCTTATACAAATATTAATCACTCATACATGGCCTTGAGCTTAGCACCATGATGAAAGGATAGACAATATTATAGTTTTTAAAGCCCGGGCTAAACACGGGCTTGTGCTGTTAGTATTAGTATTTATGAGCCCTACCTATTATCAATCTCCCTTCGGAATCACCCCCATTTGATTTAGCAATATAAATTACACAAGCTACGCTAAATTTGTGGAAGGTTTAGAACTGAGACCTAAAATCATTTAATTGGAGCATTATTGGGCTCACCCATAATCCACATCAAGATCTATAATCAATCGTCATGCATTTATAGACTATTTATATATAACTGAAATATTATTTTAGTTTAATGATCTTACCCAAGCACAATTCCTTTATATATTTATTTATTTATTTATTTATTTATTAGTAACACAATTTCATTAAACGAGAACTAACAAACAAAGAGTAACAAACTAAAAAAAGAAGGCACAAGAGCAATGTACTACTCCCCTTAGCTTACATAACCTCTTTCACCTAAGGAATTAACCTGTCAACCCTCTTTTGGGCAAAAGCATTTGCCATAAAGTTGGTGGATTTAACTCCCTATTTTAATTAAATAAAAATTAAAATTTTAAGGACTCTTTCTCCAATTAGACACCCAAGCACAATTTGCACATGCTTTTTCCAATAACATCCTATTTTGACCAATGCCGATCAAAAAAGGCTGTAAGAAAGAAAGTTCTTATTGTGGATAAAGGTAGACAAGTATTAGTCTAATCATATATTTTAGAAGTGACATTTTTTAAAATGTAATCATTGATGCTATGAATTGTGTTTAAGAAATACAAAAGCTGCTTTCATATCAAAAAATTAGAAGTGACATTTTTTATGTACCAATCTTGTAGCGTATAATATATATATAAACAAAGAGTGTGTGTAAATTCACACGGCCTGGTAAGTGTAGTTGGGTTGAATTGATCACTAGTGAATTCCACCACCTCAAACAATATAAGAGCATAAAGTTCTCATTGGTATTAGGGAAGATGTAGATGAGATTTTTGACTTTCTTGTATTTAAATTGTTAGGCAACACATTCGTTTTCCATCACTCGAAATGTTTTTCTTTAAAAGAAATTATTATTCGATGCTCATTTTAAGAGAGTCATGTGATTCTACAATTCTAATCACTTTTAGAATACATTTCTCAACATTTCTAACCCTCCCAACTTGTGTATAGTAACGAGGCTCAAAGCATCATTCTCATTCACAAGTTTTCACCACTCAAATAAGGGTGTAGTCAATCTAACAATCTAACCCTTTTAGATTGGTGTGAAATCCGAAATCAATGACTATCAAGGGGTTTTTCATTTTATAGTCCTTTTAGATGGATCAGAAGTTAGACTCCACCGGGTATTTGCCCGTGAGTTCACATGCCGGTTGCGTTCAATTAATAACACAAATGGGCACTTAAAATTAATACACATGTGATCAACGTTGGGACTCTTTCCTTCTATCTATTCGTCAAGCATAGAATGATTTGGGGTAATATGGCCTACAGTTTGTAGGACCTTTCGCTCTCTCGAACTGCACCACCCAACTGTTCATGAGCTAGGCCAGTAGACATAAAGAGATATCTACAAATGGACTTATCCAAAGTGCCCGATGGATAGCCTACGGACATGACAGAAAATGACCTTACAGTGTCCCCAATCCAAACCAACGGTTCACGTGCAAACGAGGAAGGAATTATCAAGCCATGGGCCCCACACGAAACACAGACGGATTTGATCCAAGTTGAGCGAGTCGCAGTCATCATCATCATCATTAGGGGGACACGTGCAGGCTTAATTGAACCATAACGTGACGAATAAATGGCCCTACACTTTGGTTTCTTTGAATAATATGATTACTATACCGATAAAAAAAATAATATGATTACTAGATCGAATGTTCTCACTGATGGGCCCCACCTACTGTAATAACGGATTAGATCCAACTAGAGTGAGCCCAAGTCATCATCATTTTACATTAGATTGAGCTTTCATCGATGTCAGGTAGGCCGCTGTAGTTGAATTTATTCTGCAACTCAAGTTCTATCCATTTGTACGCCAGTTGAATAGGGGTAGTTTTTTTTTTTTTTTAAATCAGCCCAGGGTGTTGGGACTATAGTTGCCAATTCTATTTTAGTTTTCATTTTGGTTTGGTATTCAATGCAAGATATTTCGGTAATTTAGAAATTTGGAAAAACTTTTTGAGATAATAAAAATTAAAATTTAGGGGTTTTTTCTAAAAAAATCCCCTAGGACTAGTTGTGGAATAAAAAGGACTCCAAATAAATATATTGCTTGAAGTGATCCCCTGAGCCCTTTTTGAGTTTTTCTTAAATATTATTCATGCCAATATTTTCCCCTTTATGCATTTTTTTAAAATATTGTTATCAAGCAACGATATTTATGCTTATGCGAAACCTTTTCCCCTTTTTGGGAGTTTTTTTTGTCTAAATATTGTTTATAAGCAGTGATATCTATGCTCATACGAAATCTTTTCCTAATTTCTTCTTTGTCCTCCTCATCTCTTTTTTCCTTCCTCCTTTCTTAGTAAGTAGGACAGTTTAAAACACAAATTTTAAAATTTACCCAACCATGGCACTATTACAGTCGTCTTCTTCTTTCATCATCATCATCAAGTTAAGAGCACCACAATCAAACTCTTAAACAATTAGGGCTTTCGAATGGCTAGTTTAAAAAAAGAAAAAAGAAAAAAAAAATCAGCCTAAAACCCCACTACCCAAATATCCTTTTACACTAAATCCCCTCGTAATAGAAAACCTTAGTTTTGGGCAGGAGTGGTGTAGTAAATGCATGACAAGAAGAGTTATTCATATTCCCAATCCCATCATTACTAGAAGAAGATGAATCAAGATCAAGATCCACCTTTGCAAAGAGCTACAAATCATCATCGAGGTCCTACCGACAAAACCTCTACTCATCCTCCTTTAGGATCCTCAAAACCCCCTTGAAAAATGCCATCTTTTTCATGGCTGCAGTCACCATTACAGCAAACAATAAGGAAAAAAAGGTTTCGCATGAGCATAGATATCATTGTTCAAGAACAATATTTTAAAAAAAAACTCAAAAAGGGCCCAAAGGACCACTATGGGCAATATATTTATTTGGAGTCCTTTTTGTTCCAGAACCAGTCTATGGGGGATTTTTCGAGAAAGACCCCTAAAAAGTATATACATAAATATAATAAAATATAAATTATGAATTTTGTATATGGACATTGAGAAAAAAATTTAACATATTAGTGAAGATTGTGTTACAAATAGAAACAAATAACCGAAATAGATTGGAATTGGCCGAAATAGACCGAAATAACCGGAATTCAAATCAGAATGTTTTGATCCCCATTTCATTTCGGCTAAAGGACCAAAAAGAGAAATTCTGGCCATTCTGGGAGAAATGACACGGAATTAAGAGCCCTAAAAAAGTGGCTAAAATCAGAAAACATGTTTCATCTTAAAAGAAAAAAAAACTTCCGCCCCTATCTTTTTAAGACCCTACAACATTGGAGCTTATCATTTTAAGAGAATGTGTCTTTACTTTTCTAAAGTGGGTAGATGGTACAATCACATTAAAAATACTTCTATTTTCCAAACCTTTATCTAGTTCAAACAGATAGAGGTTAAAAAGAGAGATGCCAAACATGTACTGTTGGTCCATGGGTTCGTTTGTCCTTCTAAAAACAATGAGAGACCGTATAAAAGAAATATAATTTAAGGATTCAAAACTTGATATGAATTATAGGTTGTCGAGTTGCTCTGGTTGGTCAAGTCAGTCCAAGAACCAAGTCTAACATCCTTTCACACCTCTGATCTCCTTCTAGTTGTGGGAAGTAATAGATAAGTGGGTGATTCTTCCAATAATCTAAGAATGGAACAAAAGTTAGTTCAAATCTCCAGTAATGGGTCAATTTGCCAATTGGCTAAAGCCTAAATAATCCCATTAAGCCTGGGTTTTCAGTTGCTTTGAGCATTGAATTTGCTTTTCAAGGTCTCGAGTTCAACTTCAAACTTCGTGTTATCCGGATAGTATGTATGCGGCCACATATGTACTTCCTATGGAATAGTCTTTACTCGTAAAAATCGGATATCCCCCAAGTCGAAGGCCAAAGGTTCAAAGGTTGGGCTGACGAGGAATAGCTTGGATCATAAAAAATAATAATAATAATCACATTAACACACTGATTTTAACTATCTATCTAATAGTAAGGCTCTATTCTATTGAGTTTTAGGTGGCAATTTTCTGTATTACGAAATTTCGGACTCCTCAGAGTCCCTCAAATTCTCTAAATCCTTTCTCTTTATTTATAGATTTCAGAAAAGCAACTGATTTTTCTGTGACTTTGCCAAATTCAATTAAACCAGAGTTCTGTGTGGAGTTCTTTATGGTCCAATTAACTCTAGTGGTATCCTGATGGAGGGTGAGAGTGCTGGAAGTATATAAGACCTAAGCACGGTCGAAGGGATCCCTCCTCCATTTTAATGTAGTAGTATATTAACTGAGTTGTATAGTCGGCCCAAACCCAATCTCAAAGTTTGGACTCTCAAGACTCAACCTGTACCTTGAATTATAAGTTCAGGTTCACATCAGCTTGATGGATCAAAATGCAATGAGTTGGGTTGGCAGGTCAAATGGCAAGCATGCACATACTGTTCATTAACCAAGTTTGAATCGTCAACCTAAACCCAAATTAGTAGTAGAAAAGGGGCCGACCCTAACCCTCAGGTCTAGTTTGATGTAATTGACACCTGTTGGCCTAAGTAGGCATGCATGCATGCACTCCATGTATAATGGACCTATGAAGTATCATAACTTGCTAAGTCAGCCCCTACCATTCATAAGGAGCAGATGGAGACAACCAAACCATATGCTCCTTTTTCATGTGGGCACTTCTTCACGACTCCCTAACTGGGTAACCAATTTAAAGGGGCACCTTGCGGGCTCTGAATTATTGAGGACGAGGCCCTGTGCATTACATAGCAAATATTTTTTTTTATACTAAAAGAGAGGCCCACAGACATTTCAGACAAAAATATGATATGCAGCACACACAGAAGATGAAGAGAATAAAAGAAAACAAAATGCCAGAGGAAATGATTAGGATGAGGCACCCCAGTTCCTAACACATCTTTGTTCGTGTTTGGGTGGTCGATGCAGGACAAGACCTATCTCGTCAAAAATATAATAATAATGTTTCCTTTTTCTAGCCAATAGGAACTACATTCAGGGTATATGCAAATCTTCCAATCCACATGCACAGGGCAAAACTATTGGAGACGTTTCCATGTTCTTATAAAAAAAAAAGTCAGGTTTATGCAGGTTTAGTTTTAGCCATCCTAACCCATGTACCCATTTATGGTTCCCCACCAGTTGCCTTCAAGATTGTATATGGGTTGCCAAGCCATGGTTGAATCTCGCCCATGACCCCGATGAATGGGTTGCCAAGCCATGGCTGAATCTCGCCCATGACCCCGATGAATTTGACATGCAAAAACATTATCGAGTTCATTTTTGGACATGATGAGTTAGTTAGGGGCCAACGCTGACCACCCGACTCAAATGATAATATAGTTGGATCCACGTCTTGGGCCAAGTAGCCTCATAATTCTAAGCCCATGTTCAACTTCACCTCACATGCAGACCCAGATAATCAGTCCATTTTGACTATGAACCACAATAGGATTGTTACCTAATTGGGGCCCCAATCTCAATACGGCCCAATCTGAGCAAATCCAAGATCAAACTCGACCCCCTATCAGATTTGTCTGATACAATTAAATCATCAAAGAAGGATTTAGGCATAAGCTGTTAATCCATGCAACAGTTTTAAAAATTCATACAGGCTGCAATGATAAAGATCTCTTCACTGGTCCGGTTTGCTGGATTGCAATATGGAAGAACAAAGATCAATTTAACTACACAGCATGCGGCAGTTGAAAGGGGCTGTAGATTGAAGGCAACGAAATCATTTAAACAAGTCATTCATGAAAAAGCTTAATAACATGCAGGGATACAACGAATGACATATTGACATCACAACCTTCATGAGAACAATCAGCACTTCACAGCCACAGATCTTACCAACTAATTTTGATTCTAGATATGACCTACCAAAAATGTTACTACAGTAAGCAAAGCCTAACTTCATTCCCGGAAACTCCAGATTCTTGTAAAGCTCAGGAACTGCCCGAAACAAAGGAACCATAGAACAATTGCTTTGAATATTGCTCCAAAGACTTAGTTGAGATGTATACAAACTGCAATTCCCCTTAAACGACTGGAAATTATCCAGCTTCAGTGAGTATTCTTCTCTTACGAAATGGCTTTGTAGGCATGGTCCCAGGTGCACTGTGAGCTCTCCTCTCATTTTCCTCCTTTCTGCTTCCACCATGGTACATCTGAGTGCAGCCACCTTGTATATTGGTTTTGGCAAGTGCCTGTGCCTGCCAAAATCAGTCAGCATTTTCTTGAGTTAATCCAGTGTGCCAAGCGCAGCTTTCAAATCACAGTTCAGTTGTGCATGATGACAAGAAACTATTTTTACTAACTGAATAAGAATGTCTGCTACTTTTGGCAAAGCGACAAGTGTCACAATTTATTTCTACTACATTATTACTTAGATTCAAATGGAAAAGGATAGACTCAAGACTCCTAACTGGTGCATGACTAAGACGATGATGCCACTTTAACATGGCCTCTAAAGTGTTCACAGACTCTTAACGCTATTGAATTTCTTTGTGATGCTTCAAGGAAATAAAGACCACTATACTCACGGCCACCACCAATTGTCTTCCCTGTCTCCAGATCCTGAAAATACAATGTGATGGATAAAATGTAACACTACAATTATGTGATTTCACAATGGAACTAATTGAAAGCAAGTTATGTGAGAATTGGGGAAGATGCATGGTTCACATCAACTATTCCCTTACCCAAGACATTAATATAGTTACCGTAGGCAACTCTAACTGCCCCAAGGAAGGTGTGGGTGTGTATGAAATGAACTCAGAGAGCATTCCTGGGCACTTGAATCAACAACCCATGAAAACGGAGATGAGGATGCTGAAGCCATGTGTGCTTTACCACTTGCTGAATAAGATGCCATGCTTGCTGAGTACGACAGAACCAGCTCCTCTAATTCCTTCAAATGATGATTTGAGGCTTGCATTTCTTGTTTCAATTCTTGAATTTGATCACTCACTTTTAGCTCCCCAATATGTTCTGTAGTGTCCTCCGAATTAATTCTGCTACTTGAAGATTCAGCTGCAAATGCTGTATTGAATTTAGGTGGTCGCCCAATTAGATCCCTACAGTATTCTTTGGTGTGACGGGTCTTACCACAATGCGTACATTGTAATTTATCTCTATCCACTCCAGGTGGTCCATCACGACCACGGCCACCACCATTGCCGCGGCCAGCACCTCTAACAGCACCACCTCGGCCTCTACCACAGCCTTCATCATTCCTACTAATTGGGTGTTTTGTCTTTGTGATTGTTTGTCTGTGTTTCTGTGGATTTGTTTGTTTGTACGGATTAGTGTGTTTGTGCATTTCCTCGATCATAGGTATGCATTTTGTCAATCGCAGGTATCATTCGATCATGCTGAGCCACCTCAACACTCAGATTATTACTTAGTGAGCGTAAAAAGAAAAAGAATAGACCTTATCAAAGAGTAAAACTTGTGACAGGATAAAAAAAAAAAAAAAAGAGTTGGTTACCCTTTCATCCTACTGTTGGAGTACAGGGGATTAGTCTTGTCTTTTTCCTCTGCCAACGCCTGTCATTTCGTTTTTACTAGTTTCATACTTTCACTAGGTGCATTTACTTATGAGCTTGATTGAGTTTCTGAGAAGTTTGTTTAATTCATGCAGAATCTTTTGTGTAAAGTTTAGTCATGATGGCACTTACATTATTTCCGGTAGTGATGATACCAATCTTCGTCGATGGAAAGCTACAGCATCACAGAAATTGGGAGTTGTAAGTACTATTTTTTTTTTTAATAATTATGCTCTTGGAATTCAGACTAAAGGACCCTTAATGCATTCAACACTACTTCACAAAATTGCTGCAACCTACATGAAGTATGAAGTTAAAGAAGTGGCTTTAATATTAAAAAAATAATAATAAGATATGCTTCAAGAATCAAGACTCATGTTGCTTGAAATTCTTTATATTTTATTCTGTGTGCTTCCGGCAATTAAAATATCCACTTTTTCTAATGTAGTTGTCTTGGTTTCTGTGAGCCTGGGGCAGCCATCCACAACAGTGCATTGGAATGATCTCACATGGAAGATGGGTGGGAAGGACTCATCCACTTAATTTTTTATTCAACATGATTCAGGTCTAACCTGAAACAGTGGATATTGAGTTCAGAAGGAAATTACATCTCTTCCCAGCTAATGGGGTTTGGGTAATGTTTAAAATATCAAACCTAGGAATCTTGACTTATGCATTAAACAATAGATAATCTGCAAGGATGGCTATTGGTAGAACGAAACACCTAGGGTATATTAATGGGCGTATCAAAGAACCTGCCAAAGACGATCCAAAGTATGAAGATTGGGAATCAGAGAACATGTTAATGAATTGGATTTTGAGCTCTATGGAGGCTTTGATTGCAAAGCATTTGCAGTACTGTAAAAATGCACATGAATTGTGAAAAGCAATTGATACAGCCTATTCAAGGAAAAAGAATCATGCAAGAATATATCAGTTGACTAGAGAATTGGCTCAATTTAAGCAAGGAAAAAATCTTTAGGTGAGTACCATGCCACATTAAGAGCAATGTGGTTTGAATTAAGTCAATATCAACCTCTCAATCCTTGTTGTGAAAAGGAACAAGAAAAGAATTTAAAGGAACAAAGGATATATGATTTTCTAGGAGGATAAAACTGAGAATATGAGACCATTCAAGCTCAAGTGTTGAGCCAGGATCCTCTTCCTTCAATTGGTACAGTGTTTGCCTTAATACAACATGAAGAAGGTAGACGTGATGTTATGGCAGAATCCATTACTCCAGTGATCAGTCAGGATAGATTTGCATTTACTATGACCACCTTGGGGTTAGGGTTTCAACATAAAACAATATATATATTTATATATATATAACATGGCCAAATGACCAAAATGCCCTTGAACTTCTAAATGGCTAACCCATACATCAACCCGATTAACCCCGGAATACAAGACAAACCCAACACTAAACATTCAAGAATCCAGGAATGAAACTTTCATGGAAAGATGCAACTTAAAGATACCCCACAAAAATATGCAACTTCAGAAAGTTCTCTAAACTTCTTCAGTAGTTGGAATACCAGGAAAAACGGAACATGACCCATTAGAGGAAAATCTAAAACCACGAACCTTTGGATCCTCTTGGTATGGTATATTTCCTCGCTGTGGCCACCATTAAAGTTGAATATTCTTACCTGCACAAATTGATGTTAGAAGGACAAAAAAGAGAAGGTAACACCATTATGGTAGTAGACTTGAAAATGACAATGAGTTCTAACAGTAATATAGATGCCTTCCTTTTGTAGTAGCAAGCATCAGAATCATATGTTAACATGAGGTAGAAAGGAACTCACCATCCGGTCATAAGAGCCAGTGACAAATTCGCGACCAGTTGGACAGTAATCAATATCCATCCTGCAATAAAGCAAGTACCCAAAGGATAAGATTTCTAAATATGTTTGTACAACAGAGAAAATGCAAATCCAGCCGATATATGAAAAGATTTTTACAATAAAAAACTTCCATAACCAGGCAACTCACACTACAGAAACATGATCTTGGTGCACACACCTGGCTTCCTTCATAACCTCATATCAAAGCTATAGCAATTGCAATTCTCATTTGCCTGGATATAAAAAAAAAGGAAATTAAACTATGAGATCGAAGTTAAGCGCTGCAGATCTCAAGCACTTAAGAATCTTTGGTTCTAACTAATTATAGGTTTATCTTTCTTTCTTTTTTTCTTTTTTCTTTTTTCGTAATATAGCTGTACCATAGAAAAATAAGAACTAGGGAACTCGAGCTACACATCACATATGGAAGTCTGAAACAGTAAATAAATTATGTAGCAGGCTGCAGAAGTAAACCGCAATGTGCTCTTGTCCTCTTCTTTCACAACTTGGACATAGATTTTTAAGTTCGGACATGGTGACTCCAGGAATCAAGATACCCGAAATGACAACTCTTTTTCTTTTCTTTTCTTTTTTGTCCCCAAAAAGATAACATGACTCAAACCTGCAACCTCATGGTTGAGACAATAAACACTTCCAATACAGGCTCTTATCACCCAAGATGGAGACTTATTTTTGCTTGAGTAAATATTCACGCGCCCACACACTCTACCCAAGTCACTCACCAACATAACCAGTGGCCAATCCCTTAACGTTTTTGTGGAGAGGGAGATGCCAAACCACTGCAACTTATCTATACAAGTATGCTAAAATATGTAAAACATGTTTTTAATAGTATTTATTTAAATAGTTTAATTTCTAATTTTTTTATTATGAGTATATTTTTGTAATACCTAAGAAACAAATGTTTTAAAAAAGGATCCAGATACACCCAAAGGCCTCTTTGGCAACTCGTTGGGGTATGGGGCCCCCTCTTTCCTTTTCCACTTCATTGATAGTGTTAAGGAGACTATAAGGCAATAAAGATGAGAGAGATAGTTCAGGGTTCTAAAACAGAGAATTCCTCTGTTGAGGTATCACTTCGTGATGCAGGCAGGGTAATGAATATTCTGATTTTCTTACCAAGGGTACGGTGAAATCCTACCATGACTTTCTTCCACATAATTTAATTGCAATGAAAACTACCCTACAACAATTATAGAGGGACTGGGAGTATAAGGAACCACCAGATAAGTAATTTTTTGGGGCACCATACTGCAGGAGGAAAAAGGACACACTTAACTTACCCATACAAGTATTAAAAATAGTGGCATCTGTAAATATTTTAAAGACAGCTTAGCTATTCACCCGAAAAAAAAAAAGAAGAAAGGAAGAGAGAGAAGTTAAATATTATAAAACAGCTTAGCTATTCACCCAAAAAAAAAAAAAAGGAAGATAGAGACAGCTTAGATCTTTTTAGATTATGTTCAATTGTTCATCCATCAGGCAAAAACTAGGTAATAGCAATTGGAATTGCAATTGCTTAGTTACAGATAATAACTGTAGTTTGGATGCTGTAAAAAGAATAAATAAGGTAAACCTTACAAAGAGAATACACCTTTAGCACGCTGGGGCCACAAGGGATTTGCCCGGCTTCCCCTGGGCCTAAGGGATTAGTAAGGCCCTCAGGGCTGGGACACCCTCTGTTATGATAATAATAAAAACAAAAAAAAAACACCTGTTTGCAATCATTCATGTCATTATGATAGTTTCCCTTTATTGCAATTATTCACATACATATCAAATCTATTAGAACCATACCACAAACAATAAAATAGACTAAAAAGGTACTCACTGCCCAAAATATACTTATAACATAGAGTGTGCATTCATAGATATGCTTACTGCTGTAAACTTCATAGGCTCCTGAGGATTCCATGAATAGCATTACTTTTTGTCTGTAAAAATAAATAAATAAAGATCAGAATTCCCCAATTAATAATTATATAACAACTAATTTGTTTCAAATAGCCAGGTATGATTTCTGCCAACATACAAACAGCTAAAGCAATCAAAGCAAGAAAATTATAAAGAAAAAACATATGCCTCAATTAGATGTCATGACACAATGAGCACAAAACCCAGAGGCCAGAACAGAACACCTTGCTCAAGCGACTAATCAGAATCAAAATCCTACAGACTACCAGGATTTTGCAAACCAATATAAATATATAAAACTAAAAAAAAGAAAATATTAAAAATATATAAAAAGTTAAAAGGTATATAAAAAGGTTAATAATGTAGGGATTTAGGGTAAAACAGAAAAAAGTCTTGTGACATTTAGAAGTCACGCAATAATACCAGATTTATATCAGCCTACCATTTTATTGAACCGCCAAATCATGATCTTTTGAACATATGTTATTTGTGATAGCATTCCACAATATCAGTACATCATTGATGCCAAAAGTTGTCATGGAAAATATACCAAATACTGCAGATGTATTATGAAAAGGAAATGATAGACAGCAACTAAGGATCCTAATGATTTCTACAGTTCTAAGCAAACACTAAGGATGAGGTCATTGGCTCAAACAACAATGCAGGCATTCTAGGCAGGCAAGATTAAGAATGATTGTTGCAATTAAATATGAAAAGAATATATTAGAATTCCAAGATGAGAGCTCCATGTTCAAATCTACAAAAAAATATTCTAATACCTTAACAATAAGTTTCTTTCCTGGTTATGCCACACGCAAATCGTGCAGAGTGATGCTGCGATCACTACAGAATCCAAAAATGTAAATTTACAAATCATAATAGAACAATAAGGCAATTTACTGTAAATGCACTTAATACTAAATGCAGAAAAGCCTTTTTTTTTAATGGTAAAAATGCACAAGCACATACACATGCAAAGGTGCAGTATAAGGTTGGAAAGGGATATTCATCATAGCAAACTTCTCATAGTGAAAAAGCAAACCATAAGCCAACCATCCTTGGGTGTATAAATAACTAACTTTAAATGTTTAAGCTATAACACAAGGACAAACAACACACTTTTTAAGCAATAGCCCAGGGACATAATACAAACATGAGAATCAGACAGAGGAACTGTAGGCTAGAGAGATATCATAAAGTAGCTATGAACAAGCAATACAGCCAATATTCAAAAAATAAAAAAGGGAATACTGCCACATTTTTCATGAAACAGAAATTGCACTGCAATAAACTATTCTTTGATATAACAGATGTCAACGGAACTGTTAAAAGTACTTGTTACAATGTTTAAGCTATCACAGTGATATGCCAAATGAAATATTATTTTATGCGGCAGATACCATGCACTTATTAGTTCAAACATTCTAAGAGCTCCAATCCCATTGACAACTTAGATGTGAGGAGAGAGAGAGAGAGAGAGAGAGAGAGAGAGAGAGAGAGAGAGAGAGAGAGAGAGAGAGAGAGAGAGAGAAATACCTAGCTGATGTCGCTAATATATTCGGTTCTCCTGGATTGAATCGAACAGAAATAACAGTATCTTTACCCCATTCAAAACTGTTTGACTGGCTGTGATCTTTTCCACAATAGGTAACTTGTGCCATAGAAAATGGCTACACCAATAAGAGTATGAAGATGTAAAAGACAAGTTCAAAGCAAAACCTGTTGTGATCCCATATATCAACTTGGGCACCAGCAGTAGCAAAAAAATCACCATCATACTGGTAATCTACTGCCCTGCAAATACATGTACAAAAGTTGTTTTCTTGATCAATCAAATAAAATTAAAAGGTTAGACACCAGTAGAAAGAACGTAGATATTAGTTCCAGTTTTTTAAAAGAACAGTGATACAGTTGCATGAGATCTTTAATTATATAAACTGTTGAAATACAACATATCCTCACTAGAAAGCATTCCTCCAAACATAAACTGCCAGTGGCTGAAAAGTATGAACCATGAATTCAAAAATGTAAGCAAAAAATGTATGGAACAAATACGCATTTAATAAGGCTCAGTTTTAGGAACTACTGACTTCGGATGAATCTGATGAACCATCTGTTTCCATAGCATTTGCAACAGGAATGTTCCATAGTCTTACGCTGGAAACACACATTAATCTAGATGTTAAGAGCGGTCCACAGTTGAAATGGGTAAACGACTGATGACACATAATATGCAAAAGATGCAAACCACATAACCAGAAGGTTAGGGCCTCTCCCACAGGGGGAGATGTCCTTTTCTTCTTTTTTCAATGAAATGGTAACACGTCATGGAATCGATGCATGACAAGGCTTTCATGCAACCAAAAACATATATTGATATGAAGGATCATTTAATTGGTAATAAAGTGTAAGAGATCTAGCAGCTCAACTTACGTGCAATCACTTCCACAGGATACAAGAATGTGCCCATCTGTAGATGCTGTCAAACCACGAACAGCACCTTGGTGACCGAGGAAGCGGCTAACTGTTCTCCTGTTTGTTTTTGGGCAAAACTCTCGTCATATGTAGCACGGTATAGTTGGGATGGTCTCCATAATAATTCAATGGCGTTGATCTTAGCTGCTAGACAAATGATGACAAAAGTCAAAATAAGACCAATCAAACCATTTCGGACTGACATCCTAAGAACGTTAACGGTGTCAACCATCCTAACAATAGGAAAATATCATGCACATTGTTAACGCCGCCGTCATCAAAACCTTGTGCCAAATATGTTGAGTTGGCTACATAAACTCTATTTCTCCATTGCAATTTATCCTAGGCTAAATCCTCGAATAGATTGCACTTCTTCGTACCTATTATTACTATTTCGAACCTGTCCATGGAGCTAACTATATTAAGAAATTGAGTAAAGCATATAATTAACTTTTGTTTAGATCGGCCCACAAGTTAGTTCTTTTTAATAGAAAATTGGTCAAAAGTTAAACACACCAATTACGTGAACTCATGAAGAATGGCTAGGAAAGAAGAGTGAGAGGAGAGGGTGCAATGCATTTCTGGCGCAAAATGACATGAATTAGGCTCATGACACCACGTGAACCATAGAAATTAAATAGTTGCTCTAAAATTATGGAAGGACAAATGTGATTTATGAAAAAGAGAACAAGCCCCAAATAAATCAATCCAATGTTGTATGATATATTACCTGGATGCTATATCCCAGAGACGGATATCTACAAGAGATGTCCCAAAAATTTTACAATCTCCATCTGTCTTTAATTATACAAAAGCTCCAGCTAAATTTCTTCACTCAAGAGGCGCACAAAAGAAGTACCTCCATCCATTGAACCAAAAAATATTCCTTTTAACTCGTTCGGATTCCTAGTCATACAAGAGATGGCACATCTATGTGCCCATCCATCACACCAATAAAAGGCTTTGCAAATAGATATCAATACAAAGGACATATGAACAAGCATATATACAAATCTTTGACTTTTCAAAATACAAAATTACTTTATCCAACTCAGCAGCATTGAGAGCACGGACATACTCAGTGGTTGCTTCTTGAGTACGTATATTGGGATCATAGTTTCGGAAAACAACTCTGTAAAATGTAGTAGAAATTTCGATAGATACTTACTTCTAAGTCAATTCGACCTAAGAAAAACCTTTTTCCCCCCACATAACAAAAGACATTTAGACATTTGGCAAGCGTCTTTTTTGGTATGAACCAGTCTGCGGTAAGATTTTGGAAGTCAATAAATTTTTTAGGGATTGATTTGCTATTACCCTTCTATAAATTGGGATTTTCTCTTGTAATAAACTTAGTGAACTCATGGAAACTATTTGATTGTTTTATTTTTCTAGATTTTCAGTTTGTCCAAACATTCCTCAAAGATTGGCAGTGTGCTGATTTTGTGGGAGCCACCCTCGATAGGACATGAGTGTCTAGAATTCAGATCCTCTGTTTTCAGGAATCAAAGAAATGTTATAATAGGCCTATAAATCCATCAGTATGGCCACAATTTGTAAAACCCAATTCTTTTAAAATAATAGCTCCCCCATGTTTTGACTCTAGCTAGTGCACTCAGCTAGAGAACCTCACCCGACCATTCTTTATTAAAAATAAAGGTTATAATGTGCATGGTTTGAAGTCATAAATCTGTCTAATAATAGACTAACCCCTAAGAAACGATGCTTGTTGATTATCTGTGTTGGTGCACCAGTGAAGAACCCGTCTGCATTAACTATTGGCCTACCTTTCCACAGGCTATAAAATTTCTTCATTTTTTTTAGAAGAAAGAAGAGATTTTGTGGTGTCTTCCATGTGTTCAAGGCAAAGAGAGCAACACATGTGACTTACATTTACCTTTCTATACATGCATTCCCTCACATGTATACTTATCTATACCATTCTTTGGTTTCTTTGATTAGCATAAGAAGTGTCATATATACCTTTCTATACATGCAATTAATTCCCTCGCATTACAACCATATTTCACTCCCGTCATTTTCTTTTTAGTGTATTCTTCTCTTGTTTGTTATATTTTTCTTGGGTACTGAACATTACAGAGATTATAATTATATGGGCACCCCATTGTCTTTTATTTGCTACATTACATGAACTCATATCACCAAAAGCAATTTTAGAAAATTATAAGCAATCTAATCATATCTGTTGGGATGATCCTGTTCGGTCACCAATGCAAACCGGATTAACCAAACCTTTGGCATGCTTACAATAAGTGCAACACAATTGAAAAGCTCACATACATTTTCCAAAAGGTTGCCACTATTGTATGATAAGTTTGAAGAAATTTGGCCTACGCAAAGAGTATGAAAATGAAGGGCATGTTGGTAACAATCCTCAAAGAGGAATCACCTCCGTTTTTACTTGATTGCGCAAAATATCCACATTTGGTAACATTCAACACAGAAGAAAATAAAATTCAAAAGTCGTTTTATTGACAGGTGCCTTTGTTAAAGGTCTTTGACAGTTGCATCTTTGTATTCTTAATCAGAGATGTCAAAAAACTGAATGTAGAAAAGTAACTCTTCACGGTTAACGCCTTTGCCTTGGAGGCTGGAGGGTTGTCGCTGGCGGGTGCTGTGGCTCTGCGCTGGGCCTAAGGCCGAGAGAGGAAGAGGGAGAGGAATCCACAGGGGCGCTAGTGGAGGGAGGGGATGAACTGTGGGGACGTCAGTCGAGAGGCAGCGGCTAAAATCAACACGTTGGAACATAGGAGAAAGTTTTTTGGCCTTTTTGGCCTGGTATTGATGGGTGGTACTGTTTGATTTTGTCTTATATTTCGGTTTACTCAGATCGGTCATCTAGTTTAGCTAGAATCGAGGCTTAGGATTAAGAGAATTTTAGTCATTATATATAGGTTTTCTTGTTGGCCAAGAAAGTAAAAACTATATATATTGATATATTGTAGCCTTAGATCTATAGGGAATTGAAATGAGATCATAAAAGATGAGTTCTCTCCTCCATTGACGTAAGTAAGATTGTCGAACCACGTAAAATTTCTGTGTTCATGTGTGTGATTGATTGATGGTGTGATTGCTATGTATTTATCGTGGTTAATCCGTTGATTGCGGGTATTTCCATGGCGCCGCTTTTCTCAACAAGTGGTATCAGAGCAATATGGAGATCGCTTGCGGGTTTTGCGATTGACGGATCATGTCTGGGATGTACGTGGAAGAAGAGGATTGACACGTCTTATACGGTTCCATCTTTCATTGGCGATGGTGCTCGAAGTTTCAAAAGGCCTGAGATTGGTTTCTGTGGTTTGTAGAGGAAAGGGCTGGCTATTGGAGAAAAAGAGATCGTACTAATTTTTTGGTTTGAAGTGGGCCACACAGTTCAGTCCATGTGGAGAAGAAGACCGGATTTTCTTGGAGAAGACAGAGAGGATCGGAGACTCTGTTGTGGAAAGGAGAGAGACTGCTCGATTTGGTTCTCTGAGTTGCTTGGAGAATAAGAGAGTGGGATGAAAACAGAAGGAAGGATTCACAAAGTACCAGTGAGATCCGGATTCGGAGATGTCCTCAGTTTTGTCTTGACTGATGGAAGTTAGGTTCATTGTATGGCAAGGATGCATGCATGTGGCAACGAAATGAAGAGTACTTCAGAGATTCAAGACAGTAGTGTTGAAGTCAAAGGAGGCAACTGTGAGAAGTCTCAAGTCGGTTTGAACTTGATTGACACTAGACAATACTTATATTGTCTGTGCATTCGGGCTAGCGGTGCAGGTGCCAAGCTAGGTCATAGTTTATGCAGAGCTGTACCTTTCAGCGAGGTGCGTGAAGTGCTAGTTTAACATGTTAAGGTGTTGAAGAGAGAAGACTGCACTATTGGTGTAGTGACATACCCTTCAGCAAGGTACATAAGGACATTACCAGATATCTCAAGATGGCTCTAAGGATTTGCAGAATCCAAGCCAAGGTGGAGATTGTTACATTTTTTCTTATATTCCAGTTTAATCGGATCGGTCGTCTGGTTTAGCCAGAACCGAAGTTCAAAATTAATGGGATTTTAGTCATTATGTATGAGTTTTCTTATTAGTCAAGAAAATGAGAACTATATATATTGATGTACTGTAACTCTAGATCTTAAGGAGATTAAGATGAGATCATGATAGATAAGTTTTCTCCTCCGTGGACGTAGGCAAGGTTGCCAAATCTCGTAAAATTACTCTGTTTATGTGTGTGATTGCTTGATCATGTGATTGCTGTGTATTCATCATAGTTAATTCGTTGATCACGAGTATTTTCGTTGCACCGTTTTTTCCAACAGGTACATGGCATGGGAATGGCTTGCCCTTTCAAATACAAATTAGAGTCTATGAATTAAGATCCAACGGATGTAAAATAATCTTTTTTTCTATTTTTTTTTTTTTTAAGGAATTGATTACCCACCCATTAATCACCAATCAAATCTAAGAAAGTTGGTCCCATTACATCTTCACGCATATTTCTTGAGAAAGTTGGTACTCCATTTACCATCAATTTTGGAAAAATCGATATAAAGAACACAAATGAACCCCTCGAGATGGATGGCAAATGATGAATGCAGGGTCAGTTCTTAGTATACATCGAATTACAATCGCTATTGTATCTACTAGGTCCCCATTGATTCTGACTCACAATTCGAATTTGATTAGATGACTAATGATAAAAGCCTAGGCACATGATTTTGCTCTATTTTTCCCTGTTTTATCACATGTTTTACACTTCATCAACCTGGTTATGGGACTATGCTTGAGTTGGATCTCATAGCTACACGGATAGATTTGTGGCATGTTTGGAAAGTTTATTTTTTGGAAAAGAGGGAGATGATCTATTGATTGAATCAAAGTTTGGAAAGTTTATTTTTTGGAAAAGAGGGAGAAGATCTATTGATTGAATCAAAGATCTACATGAACTTTACGTGCTGTTTATGCATCACCGCATTTATTTGCACTCATTTGTGCACATGAGATGTGAAAAGTTGTGTAAATAGGGTCATTTAAAAAAATACACTAAAATTTTCACACTCATAAAGTGTGTAAAACTACTCTTTCAAAAGGGCTTTATCTAGTCTCATACAAAGTGATCGCATTTTTATGAACCCCATCAACTACAATGATTTTTTCTCATCCATTTGGGCTCTGTATTTGTAATGCAAACTATTCATTTTGTCATTGAGCTGATGACCCCTTTGAACTTGGAGTTGATTGTCTCATGTTTTCAAAGTTATTTTAAGTAATTTGTGCAAAAAGTCTCAAGCTATAGATCAAGTTTTTGCACTTTCATGGTCCCAAAATTCGTGATCCAAGTTGTTCAATATTCTTATATTGATGGTGAATAGGAAGATGTTTAGTTCTATATTATAGTTTTTCATGAATTATAAGATTTTTCATACTAAACTTTCATATAATAATAATGTTATATTGCACGGCCTTAGGATATGGCACCATGCAATTTGTGTGATATCATATGGCCCTGGAATATCGCACGAACAAGTCTATTAAAAATACTTAAAGTTCACTAGCTCAATGGCAAATGTCAAGTCCAAAGGATTTGTTAAGGCAAAATAAGAATATATATATTTATATTTATATATATAGAACAATATTCAAGTGCATACATCCCCTCACAGTCCTTGTTTGGAATGTATTAATTTGCAAAAGGATATATATACATGCGGAGCATTTTTAAAAGTAAAAATGTCCTTTTTTTTCAACAAATAGGATATTAAGAATGTTAAGAAGCAATTAATGCTACTTTTAAAAATGAGAAAAAGTCACCACATGACTTGTCCCTCATTAGAGGATAGAAAGAGGGCATAAACACTCATTTTTAAATGAGGTATTCCTAAGAATTTCTATATATACATATATTTGATCCTGTGAGAGCTGTTCTCACGCACATATCGTGGGAACTTTTTATGTGACCCACTTGTGAGTCCCATTTGGCGATGAACTAGGGGGATGGAAAGATTTTTGTAGGACTATCCCACATATCAAGTTTGGCCCCAATCACATGTCCCTAACTTCATCATCCGTGGCCCACAAATTCAGTCTAGTCAGATTGGTGCACAGTCAATCCAATAGTCTACTAAATTCGGATCTAACCAAAACTTAGGGCGAGTGATTTTTAAGAAGGTTTCTATGTATTTTAAGAAGATTTCTATGTATTGCAAGGTTTGGATTAAATGATAGATAGGCCCCACCTAGAGTTCTTACAAAAAATGGTAAGAACTAATTCTCATAGAATTTTTTTCCTATATATATATAGAAAAACATTACTATACATTTATCCCTCATAATAGTACGAGGGATGCTTTTATTTTTGAAAAGTATTAACGTGTAAAAAGACAAAATCATCATAATTTATACACCTTTTCGACCTAATCAAATTAAAAAAAAAGGAAGTGTCCAGTAATCTTTCTCATATATATATATATATATATTCTCATAATTCTAAGCATACTTTCGTGTGGGCCCGAATGACACAATATAAATCCCGTTTCCGTATGTTCCAGTCGATCCCAAACGTATAAATTGCTCCTGCACGGTTGCGTTTCTCCGAGCCATTCTTTCTCCTTCAACATTATCCAAATCTTGTGGCCATGAAAGCCCTTCTCTTCTCCAAGACCTCTTTCTCTCTCCTAATGTGAGGGTTTTCTTGCACTTTCCATCATCTCCCAAGTCTCCATGGCCATTTCCTCCAAATTCTCCATTGCAATCCTCTCCACCTCCCCACATCCTTGTTTCACAAAAGCTCTCCCCCTCCCCCAACGCCTCCCTGCTCACAAGTTACCCCCACTCCCTCCCCCAAACA
Organism: Sextonia rubra; assembly: GCA_037013555.1. Classification (NCBI taxonomy): domain Eukaryota; kingdom Viridiplantae; phylum Streptophyta; class Magnoliopsida; order Laurales; family Lauraceae; genus Sextonia; species Sextonia rubra. The sequence continues at coordinate 19,820,604 of JASUAD010000028.1, read as the reverse complement.
TCAATGTGCAGATTGCAAGACCCGTCGGAAACATCGTCTGTAAGGCGACGGAGGTATCCGTCGCAGAAGAATCCCCGGCTTCCGGCGACGGGAGGAACTGGGTCCCCGTGGTGCCGCTCGCCGCCCTTCCAAAGGGGGAGCGGCGCGTGATTATTCAGAATGGGGAGACTATTCTTCTGCTGTGGTATAAAGACGAGGTTTTTGCCATTGAGAACCGGTCGCCCGCCGAAGGAGCTTACAGTGAAGGGCTGCTCAATGCCAAGCTGACACAGGTTTCAGATCAAGCTTTGTTTTTAGCTTTGGTAGAATACTAGTGTAGTTTTATTTTTTGTCATTTTCTCTTCTTGTTGCATACCAACCCTGATTAAAATATGTACAAATAGCTTGAATAGCAGATTATGTCCTTGTTCTTGTGCATCTAAATCCATATTTACCAGGGTAGGACCTTGGAGCTCATGATCCTCTATCAGTCATGAAAAGGCCACATGCCCAAGGTCGACTCGGTGTTTTCTTTTTCCTAACACATAGTCTTGACATTCTACTGGATAAATTTCCTCATGGCAGTTTGCTGATGGAACAGATTCTTTAGGGCCTGCTTGAATAATTGAGAAGTAGACGAGAGTGAAGTAAATTTTACATGAGGAGTGAAGTAGAGGAGAAGTGGGTTGAAGTTAAAGATAGATTAGTTTACTCCACTGTATTTGGATGTTTGATGTGAAGTGAAATTTAAAAATATTTTTGAGTAGAATTAATTTTTACTCAAGGGAATTGAAGTACTTAGGGTTAAAGTGAAATGGAGTATATATGGGCAGATAACAATATTTCATTTTTGAGCAAGGCTCATCCAAACAGGGTTGAATTGAAATTTTAAGCTATTAGGGCCTATTTAACTTCACTCCATCCTATTTTTTGCTTATCCAAACAGGCTGTTAAGTATATCCGATAGATGACTTACATCATTTGAATATGATCTACCGGCAGTAAACTTGGAGAGGATTAAAATTAAGGTAGTTTCGCAGTGAAATTTGATGGTCCTCTTATGGAGATCCATTGGGATGAGATTTTGTACTCCTTTGATCAATATTTTATTTACTCAATTGATGAAGAAGCCTTACAATAAATTATATAAAATGTCAGTTCAATATATATATATATATATATAATGTTGACCTTCCTATATGATCACATCATTTTTCAGGAGGCGTTAGATGCATTCATACATTTAAGGCTCCTCATCATCCTAAATCGTAGCGTTATGATGATAATGCTTGATTGGGATCTCTTATAAATCCATCATCCGTGAAAATCATTTCCGCTGATAACTTTCTAATTTGAATTATGAGCTTGGTTGAATAAAAACAGGGGCACTGTTGTGCAGGATGGTTGTATAGTTTGCCCCACAACAGATAGCACATTTGATCTTAGAACTGGAGAAATCAAGGAATGGTACCCAAAGAACCCTGTATTAAGAGTCCTCACACCTGCATTGAGGATGCTTTTTGTTTATCCTGTGAAAACTGATGCAGAAAACATTTACATTAGTATGGGAGCAGGTCTCGAGTCTGGAGCTTCTGCAGAGATTGTCTTCAGTGGAAAAGCTCAGCCTGGTATAACTGCATCCGATGTCAATGTGGATGAGGTATGTGCTTCTTCTCTTAGTTTTTACTTTTTATCTTTGCTATGATAGTATGTAGCCACTTAAAATGACCTTATTGTTTGGCAAACAATTACACGTGTTATTCATTTCTTGAGATCTAGAAAAAAAATAATAATAATAATGATAACAAAAATAACATGTGAGATATTCAATAGAGATGGCAACTGGCTACAGTTCTTTGGCAATGTATTTTACAGTCTCTGATGGGTGTGTATTTAACTTGGAATTAATTGTTCAATTTTATTTAATTGATTTAAAAAAAAAATCCGTGTTATTTCTTAGTTTGTTGCTGATTTGTTACTGTGATGGATTTAGGTGAGAATGGTAGTTGATGAGGATCTAGAGGGATTTGGTTTCACAGGAAAGAATGAATTGATAAATGGAAAGGCAGCTATAATTGGCTTCCTATTGCTGTTAGATTTTGAGCTCTTAACTGGTAAAGGTCTTCTTCGGGGAACAGGCTTTCTGGACTTTCTTTATGCAGCTTCAAGGGCTTTTGATTCCTCCTCTTAGACACCCACCTTCTTTTCTTCCTTCTATTGGGAAAGTGAGAAGATCTTCAAGAGCTTCAAAAAGGTAAATATCATTTGTACATTGCTTGCTTCAATATGCACGGCTAAAACTAGTGTCAGCCCCAAGTTTTGTAGGCACCATTTACGTTCTGTATAATGGGCCCGTTAATGATCAATCATTGCCATAGACCCAGCAAATCCCCTTGATTGTAGCTTGTTAGGTTCTTGTCCACACCATGCAAACTAGTGAGTAGGCCATTTCCAATGTTAGTGTTCTTTTGCACACAGGTTTGACGTTTGAGCCCCACATTTCCAATTATCAATTTTGGTGGTCATTCATGATAAATATTGCTAATAATATGGCAAATTTATCATAAATACTGTGATAATATCACAATAAAAACCTGGGTATAAATTGTGTGTTTATGATAATAAGAAATTTTAAAAACAATGAGTGACTTTATCGTGATAAATTCAAAACTATCAGTGATGTTTGCAGCATGGATAGCAGCATATAGTTCCCACCAAAACCTGTTTTTTGTCAAAACTTGGTTATCAGTGCATGCCTTCCATATGAAGCCAGTGTCTGTTTGGGTGAGAAAAGCTTGAAAATCGACTTGTTTTCTCCACATGCTATAGACCTCTAGGGGAATGGGTGGGACCTCAATTTAATTTGTGATCAGATGATAATCCTTTGATCTTATGAAGGATGACGAAATGAAATAGAGACACTCATTTTCCCTGTCTCATGATTTTGCTGCCCTGCCAAATATAGCCGCATGGTTGTGAATGACAAATGATAATCAATTTTAATCTCAGTTGTTATTTTTTAGTATTAATAGCATGCAAAGCCAGATATTTACAATTGACTCCTAAATGTAACTTTCGACGTCTCTTGTGGTAATTGTTTGTTCTTCTTTTCAGCAGATCATATCTCGTCGATGGTGGAAAGCTGAATCTCTGGCATTGCTATGCAAGGATGCAGATACGCTTGTACTCATTGATGCAGAATTGGAATTTGGAGTTACCTTTTAATTATAAATAATAATAATAAAACTGTACACCATCCTCAGTCTTGTATCGAAATCTTCATTCTTTATAACCGTGAAAGGAAATGCCTAGTTCTCATCCTTAAAAGAGTATATTATTTTCTCTTCACATTGAATATTCTCTTACCCAACGGTAAAGGTTTACTGGTAGCGTCCTGGAGGACGCGGGTTCAAGTCACGGAAACAGCCTCTTCAAAATGAACGTAAGGCTGCGTAAATCTTGCCCTCCTGCAGACCCTGCTATACGGGAGCCTTTTGCATTGGGCCGCCCTGGGATTGAATATTCTCCTGCAGGCAAACTATTGATAAATGTGATGTGATCAGTTTGGTATCCAAGCACAAGACTGTTGCTTGTTTGTCTTTGCCATAGTCTTGGCGTTTTTGTAAGAGCAATGGGTCCCCAGTTGATTGCTGTTAAGTTTACCACTTTTTTATGCTATAGTTTGATGCCTTGGTTTGAATGTATAACTCACCATTAGAGTTGGTATGCATATGAATTCCGGCATTTATAATCCAAGGTAGCCTTTGGAATCGTGTGTTATGTGTTTTATCTGAGGATTTGCTTATTGCTGCTGTCATTCTCATGTCATCATCACCATTGGATTTGAAGTTTTTTTTCTTTGGTCCCAAACACTTAAATGTTCTCTTTGGGTGTTCTTTAAAAGATTTTTTTTTTTTTTTGGCTCTGAATGGAAGGGAAAATTCTACCCAACCGTTGTCACAAGTCTTCGTCGTCGTCTCAGAGGATCAAACTCAAGTGTCCAACCCAGGAAAATCCCATGTAAGTATCCTGAAAAAGAACAGGAAAAACGGGAAAAAAAACTAGGAACAGGAATACCTAAAATCTGCCAAATCCATTGACTTCACGGTAGGCGGCCAAACTGTACTAAGTTTTAAGTGGTGAAACAAAGGAGCAGCACTACTTTCCTTTTTTTATTGGAGTCAGGTTTTAATATGAATTTTCAAGTGCTTACCGCTTGCCAATGATTGTTTCGTTTAACTGGGTGATTTGAATACATTTAGGCCACTCTCCACTCTTTTTTTTTTTTTATGACCCAGTGTTTCTCTTACTAGCCCAGCGTTTAAAGCTTTTGCCTCTGGCCGGAGGTTATCCGATTATGACAAACAATGACTATTCCCTCGAGGGGTTTGTGTGTGCTGTAAATTCATTGCTACACACAATACTTAGATAACACAATGAGCAGGAGTTGAACTAAGACCTTGGAGAGCAAATCGGCTTAAACCAACTAAGCGACTTGATGGCTTCCCTCTCCACTCTTCACCTCATCTAAGGACTTCTTCTCTCACCTGAGGCTCTCTTACCTCACCCAAGGTTTCCTTCCCTCACCTGAGGGCTTGATGGGGTCCCAGCGCCGCTTAGCTGGGGTTAAAAAAAAATGGATTGGGAACAAAGTAAGGTAAGAGGAATACAAAAACTTCAACCGTGCCATTGAAGAACAATTAACTAAAATGGATTCGGAACAAATGAAGTTGAAAACCAATACTTGCCGTGTGATTTGAGTAGATTAATGCAATGGATTTGGCACAAAAGAAATCCCTCTTAAGTTCTCCACCAAAGAATTATTGATAATTAGGTGAAGTCAAGCACCTAACTCAATCCTTGAGTCTTCACGTGGGACCACGCTTTTCCAACGCAGCCTTTTGTAAGACGGGCTCCCTCTTTGTTAGGCAATGTCACTAAAACTACACAAGTTGGAAGATGCTGAACATATCTAAACCCTAAACCTTCAATGTGCACTGGATCAGAAGGTTAGACTTTTTCAGGTATGGTCATCTGTTACATGTAACATGCCTCATGAAATTAATGGTTAGGATCAAACACTCGCAGAGCCAAAATTTAAATGGCCGTCATGAAAGAAAGGAGGAAGTTGGTTTGGGGGCCACTGCCATTGTTGTTATACAGTTGGGCCGCAAAATCTCTCCAAATGTAGGCATCATCAGAAACGTTCCCTGGAGACGTTTGACAGCCCATTTTGAAGTTCTGTATTGTCTGAGCAATGTAGATTTAGATCTGACCCGGACTAGTTTCCATTGTCGACATTTGTTGGCAGAGCGGGTCTTCAATTTAACAAAGGGGACTCCCCCTCGGAGAACCACCACTGTATATGATATGAACACCCAAATACTGATTGCAATGGATACACAATAGGTGGTTGGGAATTGCTTTCCACACAAGAGATAGGGAGTACCCGAAAGGGCCTAATGAAAAGTATTTATAATGTCTCTATCAATGCTTCAAGATTTTAGAAGAATTAGTAAAAGAGGGAGAGTACAGATGGGGCGTGTTGAAAAGTATTTATATGGTCTCTATCTACGTCTCAACATTATGGTAGAAATGGTTAGTTAATGGAACATTTAATATAGTATTAGAGATAACTGGTGGCGAGTTTGAATCTTGGGATGCACCACCCTGTGCTAAAAAAAATGTGTGTCCCAAAATATGCGCTAACGTGGTAATACATATGCCAAAATATGAAGTTAGCTGCTCATCTGTCTTCATGTCGACAGTTGCGGGCCTCTTTGAATCTTCTGTTCTCCTATTTATTCTTTATTTGATTTGTTTGTGTGTAATGCAAATTTGACTATTTGTTTGTGTGTAATGCAAATTTGACTATTCTTGTTGAGACCGATTAATCGATTGAAACCCGTATTCATGGATCACAGATGAGCCTCGTTGAACATAAAAGAAGTCAGATACCACCGTTTGACTCTAGCTGAAGAGAAAGGAAAGCAATATATATAAATATATATATATATATATCCACAGTTTGGAAAGCAACTAATAATCACCTCTGTGCGTGCGTTGGACATTCCTAAATCTGTGTTAATGACCGGACAGGGCACATGCATCTCTAAGGCCCTAAGCTCGGCCTATTTAACAATTGAGGCCATTATCTAGCCCATATGTTTGGGCTGGCTCATTTACATTTTTTATTGGGTAGAACGTCCATTCACTTATGAGTACACTTTGTAAGAATTATTAGGCATTAAGTGTGGCCCAATGATATGGTCTACATATGGTCTTTATCGATTTGGAAAAAGCATATGATAGGGTACGGAGGAATTTAATTTAGTGGGTTTTAAAGAAAATGAATGTCCCCAGAGGTTACATTGAAAATTTTAAAGATATGTATGAAGAAGCAGTAACAAATGTGAGAACCACATGTGGAAAAACAGGTGGATTCCCCGTGACTATAGGTTTACATCAGGGATCAACTTTAAGCCCTTATCTCTTTGCATTAATTATGGATGAGTTAACTGTGCATATCCAAAAAAAAGTACCATGATGTGTGTTATTTGCAGATGATATAGTACTTGTGGATGAATCAAGAGATAGTGTAAATGCAAAGCTGGAGAAATGGCTGAGAGCATTAGAATCTAGAAGCTCTAAAATAAGTCGTACAAAGACAGAGTATATGGATTGCAATTTCAGTGGACATATACAAAGTATTGAAACCACTGTCAAAATTGAAACCTATGAGATACCACATAGAGATTCTTTTCGGTACCTAGGCTCGATGATTAGTAAGGATGGGGAGATTGATGAAGATGTAGAGCATAAGATAAAAGGCGGATGGCTGAAGTGGAGACTAGCTTCTGGAGTGCTTTATAACAGACGAATGTCAACGAAATTGAAGCACAAATTTTACAAGACAGTGGTTAGGCCAGCTATGACATATGGAGCAGAATATTGGCCAATTAAGAAGACGCATATTCATAAGATGAATGTAGCGAAAATGAGAATGCTTAGGTGGATGTGTGATAAAACTAAGAAAGATAAAATTAGAAATGAGTGATTTCGAGAGCATTTAGGGGCAACGCCAATAGGGGATAAGATTAGAAAAACCCGTGTAAGATGGTTGGGCATATTGAACGTAGGCTAGTAATGACACCGGTGAGAAAAAGTTTTGCTATACAGGTGGATGGCCCATCAAGAGATAGGGGTAGACCAAAAAAAATATTGATGGAATTCATTAATTCAGATTTGAAGAAGTTTAACTTATCGAACGATTTGGCTCAAAATAGAACGGAATGAAGAAACAGAATTCATGTGACCTGCCCCAACATGGTTGGGATAAGACTTTGATGATGATGAAGTGTGGCCCAATGACAACATGTCCATGTGGATTTCTGCTTTTCCAAACTACTATCTGTTAAGACTCCCATGTTGGTAAGTCTTCCTTTGGAGATGTCTTTGATGTTTAAGTAAAGTTGCTAACCTAATAGTGTTTTCCATATTAAGAGGAATCTAAATTCCAATTAAGTCTTCATGATGGGAATGAAGTTATCTAATAAAAACTTATATATAGGTTTAGGAATTACAACTCCTCTCTGTATCTATATTGGCCCACTGAGATTGCATAGTTAAGCCATATTTGAGGACTGTAGTAAATCCACAATCAAAGTTCCTAAAGTTATGTTAATCTCACGCTAACACATTTGGCACATTTAGTTAGTTGGGCCAGCCTACTTCTTTTAAGGACATGACATTACTATATTGACAAGTGAATTTCTCCATTTTCTCTATTTACTAAATGCAAAAGCCATATTGCCAACTGAAGGTGAAGAAAAAAAGATTAGGCCATAATAAGGATTGACAAATTTCCATTTCCCACGTTCAGTATTAATTCGGCAAGTCTCCTAACTTGGAGATCGATGGAGCCAACTCATCCTGACACAGGCCTAGTTGAAAAACGACTTTTCAAAAACCGTGTTCCCACCCACAAAAACATTCAATGGTCAGCACAGATCCCAATCATAAATTAGAACCGGAACCATATCCACACAATTCCAGTTCTTCCATTCACCTTGACCCAGGAAAGTTATTACCTGTTTAACCCAACACCCCATGATCTTACTTTGTTGACTGATTGAATATTCAGACTGTTTGACACTCGAATTATCTACAGTTGACCTTTCCCATTCTCAAACTATTTAAACTCTCCTCAGCAGCTCTCCGGTGCACAATACACCAAAACAAGAAGGTACCCACCACTTGCCGGAATTCGACTAGATGAAACCAACAAAAGAAGGGATCAGCAACGGCGATAAGAAGTACAAAGGCATTCGACGTCGGAAATGGGGGAAATGGGTGTCGGAAATTAGAATTCCACACACTCAAACCCGCCTCTGGCTGGGATCTTACACCACCCCCGAGGCTGCAGCCATAGCACACGACACTGCCGTGTTCTGTTTGCGGGGGCCGTCATCAACTCCGGGTCTGAATTTTCCTATGTATGTTCCCACATGCCTTCAGGCAGACATGTCACCTAGATCCATACAAGAAGCAGCTTCGCACAGCGGCATGGCTGTTGATGCCATACTAACCACTAGATCGGCAGAAGACAATGAGAAGCTCAAAAGAGTGGAGAATTCTATACGGGGAGATGGAGATGTAAAGGTTCATGAGGAAAATGATTTGTGTGTGGATGCCTTCAGTATTTCCATAGATGATATGGAAATATATATGTAGTAGTTAAGATGCCAACAAATAACTGGCAAATGTTTCCTTTGATCTCAAATTCATGTGGGAGACAAGGTTCCTTCTGGGGGATGGACAGTGGTCTTGTTGGGTTGAGTATGGCTTGAGTTTATGGATTTAGACCTGAACCGGGTCGGGACGGGTTCTGTTTCTGGGTGCCACCAGCCCTCTCCACTCTTTTTGTGACATCTTTACGTATTTGGTAATGAAATATAACACCAGTAGTCTAGTTAGGAGGTTAGACGTTTGAGACTCAGGGAATCGAAGTTTGCAAGTTCAAATCTGTTTGGTGTAGGATGTATATATAATTTTTTTTTCATATTTAAAAAAAAATAAAAGGATAACCATAACCAGCCCCACCCTGCCAGTGCCCACAGGAGGCGCTTTGGTAGGACATATCATAAACCCCTCATGGGTGGGGACGACTTGGGCAGGTTGGGTTTACCCCAGCCCACACTGAACCCAACTCCCTGGTTCCTTCAACAAAAGCCGTTTCCTAGGTAGGTAAAACCAATGATGATTATGAAGATAAAGGAGTAATAATCATTAACCGATCACAAGTCAGTCAGTGGAATCAGATGGTTAGAATCATTTGATTAGTACAATTCATCATTTGGATGATAAAAGATTTTTCCATACAAATCAGAAGGAATAAAGTGCAGAGAGCCTTTATGATGCTATTCCTTATTCAAACAAATCCAACAAAATGTATTATCACACAGAGAAATGGACCAGGCCGATTTTTATTATGCATACACCACAGCACCGGAACTAGTATACTTCTATTCTAGATTTCATACAGATCTAATGAGAGAACTCATTGTTTGTTCCTAGCTTTGGCTTTTTATTCGAGCTTATGTTGCTGCGTTGGAGAGTGCAGCGAGAATGCTGGAGGCCCTGGTGGGAGCTTCTTGGGAAAGGTAGTCTCCATAGGGGGCCTTCCTATCCCAGGGGTTTTCCTCCTAGAAGTTTGAGTTTAAAAGAGCAAGCGAAACGTCCAATCAAGGACATCAGGTCCAAAAATCCTGTAAAGAAAAAAGATGCCATACCAGCTAGGGAACTTGACATATGCATCGCCCCTACAAGCTCCAGATACAATTGATCTCGCATACTCCTCAACATAGTCTCCACTGATGGGCACCTAAAGCCAAGTGAACAACAGAAAGTGGACATCATTAGGGAGGCATACAAAAGAGAATCATATAGTCCACCGGACAATTGAACAGGTATAATTTTATAGATTAGAGCTTGGAAGGTTGTGGGTTCAAGTCATGCTACTAATCAAAAGAAAAAGAAATGGAAAATCTTATACATATGCATACATTTATGCTTCATCAAAATGATACACTTTTACATACATATGAGGATATGAAGAGAATTTTACCCGCATACAAATGTACGCATTTTTTATACCTAACACCCGTATGGAGGCACATGTCTAAGCTATGATAAAGAAAACATACTTCTCTTTCTTCCTTCCATTGAATCTCTGCACTGTCCTCGAGCATCAGCTTGCCACTGGTCATTTCACTCCCAATACATCCATGTGTTGCAATGGTTAGCCCAACATCATCTCCCACTTCAAACCTTAGTGTCTCATGGAAGTTCATCACAGCTGCCTTCGCTGCCTAATCATGTCAAAGAAAACCAAAAGGTCCATTGAAACAGAGGAGGAAAATCCCATTGTAACTGTGTTTAATCCTACATACTTTCATATTGAGGAAAACATATCTTTACAACAATCCTATCAGACAATCCATCACATAAATGCGAGAGATGATACAACTGTAACACTCCGACCCGAGTTGATTCGGATTAGTGGGTAATTTCGTGTGAATTGAGCGTTAAGTGTGTTTTGGGTTTTGTTGATTTTTGACCTTGAGTCGTAGAGAGATTGTTTGGGTTGAGTTTGACTTGGTCTAAGTAGATCGAGCCCTTTTTCGTAATTTTGGCTTTTGATTGACCTTGTCAGTTTTGCGTCATCTTGACGTCAGCGCGTGTATTTCGTTGAGCTTGTCGATCGTCGTAACTGTCTTGGATCCGAATGAGTTCGTTTGCTCTCGTTGGACCGTCATTTGACTCAAACTGACAATTGTGGTAGCTGTTTGGACTTAGACGTAAATTTGACTCATTTTAAGTATAAATATCTTACCAACTCCATTTCTTTCTTTCGATCGTCTCTCAGCTCTCAGCTCGTCTCTCTCTCTCGTCAGCTCTCTTTCTCTCCTCTCCTTCTCTGTTGCTCGTTGCTTGAGGGAGGAAGAAAGGAGCTCGTTTGTGCGTGTGATTCCAGCGGACTGAGCCAAAACCACGAAGTGATTCCATTTGTGAGGCAAGTATAAGCCCAAGTTGTATGAACATCGATTGATAGTAATTTGATTGTTGTGTTCTTGTTCTTCATTGTGTTTATCAGTGTTAGACAGCCCTATTGAGCCCATTCTGCTGTTATCTTGCTGTTTTCTGTCATTTTGGACACTTTCTGTGTGACTGTAACTGATACAGAAAAATGACTCCGTACACTCACGGCTACGCCGTGAAATGTGCTACGGCTAAGCCGTAAAATGGCTTACGGCTAAGCCGAGACCCAGCCGTAACCCTAACCGTAGAACAATACAGACTGTTATCTGAAAATAACTGAGAGTTGGCAAAATGCCATTCTTCTACGGCCCAGCCTGATCTAAGCCGTACATTGTCTTACGGCTAAGCCGTGGACCAGGATACGGCTGAGCCGTAGAGCAAAATACGGTTGAGCCGTAAATCCGGATGGATATTTGGGAAACCTCAGCTCAGCCGCAGTGCATAGTACGGCTAAGCCGTAAGATGCCACGGCTAAGCCGCAAGGTTACCTACGGCTACACCGTGAGACCCTGAAAACTGAATGAAAAGGGACTAGGTTTAAGTAAAAGACCGTATATGACTTTCATATTAGAATGTAGCTAACCTGGACATGCCCAATGGAATGTTTGAGTGACATGAATGATCTCATGGGCTGTGAATCATTCATGCTTGTTATCCAGTTGTTTAGCACCTCCCCATGGGTGTTGGTTTAAGGGACTTCGGTGCACACTCCAGACACTGCAACACTAGACAATGGTGCATCGGATAACTTAAAACTACATCAACATGCACGGTTAGAAACACTGGATAATTAGTTAGGATTGGCTCGTAAACGATCCTTGATTCGTATAAGCATTCTGATTTGTACAGCATATTGATTTCGGTTATGCCCTCTTATGTGTTCTGCGCTGGACCTCTCGATTCTGTGGGAAATGCAGCAACCCCAGAGCGAAGCCCGGGCGGAACCAATCTATTGTGATATTGGTATCAGTGTTATCCTTGCTCCACTGGAGTACTTGCATCAGTTATGAGTCAGTGATTGTGATTGACACTCATTGTCAGCACTTCTTATATTTGCTTATGTACATCCAGTATCGGTATCAGTTTATTTGCATTCAGTATCAGTTTATGTGATGCACTTCCTATTGTTCGTTCAGTATGATATGTGTGATATGTGAGATCTGTAAGTGATAAGTGACATGATAAGTGATAAGTGATCGAGGTGCATCATCCGATTGATTGTGATTGGTATTGGCACTACTGAGCCTCAGCCTTAGGATACCCGACGGGGTTAACTTTGGTTTAGTTTATGTGTTTGCCTCTGCAGAGTGTTCCGTCCTGGGACTCCGGACCCCGGGAACTAGAGACCCATGCGTACCCTGGCCCGGTCGCTGGTGTTCTCATTCCGTCCGCTCTCGTAAGGGAGAAAATGGCCAATGTAGTAGCCACTTTGAATGTTATCTGTTTATGATTCTTACAGCATGCTTATTCGTTTGCATATTTGTTTAGTATACGAACATGATTTCTATGGATCTTGTAGAGTGACTATTACTCATGATTAGACACAATTTGTGTTATCTTCTTGTTGCTTATACTTTGCTAAGTCGTTGTACTTATTAGCTGTCCTTGTGTGTTGCAGGCTCAGATCCCTCTCCCGATCCTGCGTCGGTCGACCCGACTTCAGGAGAGGTTCGCGAGGCCCCCTCCGGCCTAGAGAAGTGGACTTGATCCATCCTCCAGAGTACGGTTTGCATCATTTTGTTTTCCCCATTCTTTGAGTCCGAGTGTATTGAGGGGATTTTTCTGTACTTGTTAAGTGGGCTTTGAGTGATATATGTATTTTTGATTTTTGATTATTGTAAGCCCGCTCTACTGTCATACGTTCTTATAATTATTCTTGTCATCAGTGTAATATTGTTTTGTAATCTCCTATGTCTATTGGTGTGTTGTTATATGCCTTGATACGTACAGCTTCCGCGTTCAGTCTCTTGCACGTGTGACTGATCCCTTGTGTGTGTATACTTGGATGGGGTCCAGGTGTGCATGCACGGGAGTACGTGTGTCATTGGTTAGACCTTTTTCTGACCCCCGGTCCCTGGGCTCGGGTTGTGACAACAACTACATTCAGAGTGAAACGCAAAGTTCACTATCATCATGAACTACAGGGACATTATGATGCAATGAATCGATATTGCAAGAAACAGATCGCCAACTACAAAGATTTAACAGTATACTCACAGCATATATGCTCATGCTTGGCATGGGTAGCCAGCTTGGTACTGATGCATTAATGACTATCCGGCCATTGCTCTCCCTCAGGTAGGGAATGGAGACAAATGTAGGATATATGTTCCCCCAGAAGTTAACATCCTGTTATAAACCAGTTCAAAAGCATAATATTAGTCACAATCTGGTGCCAACAGGCTAAAATGTAAAACGAGATGCAAATCTAAGTGAGACCAAAATGCCTGAATAAACCAGTTAGCTTCGCATTACTAGCACAACATGCCCATACCATCAAAAGAGGAAATACAGAGGTGTCTGCGGCATCCTCAAAGAGGAAGTTGTGTCCCAAGCTTGTTGTATTCACCAAATGATTCACTGAAAAATTGGGCCAACAGCAAATATGAATGTAGGTACTAAGTATTGATATCATTATTAGAAAAGTTAGACATAATTGTTTATTCATGTAGTTTATGATATATAGAATCAAAATTTGTATATTAAAATAGTTAAGAGTCTTGGGAGAAATCAAATGCTAAAATACTTTATGGTATGTCATGATCAGAATTTTTGTATAATGGTAGCCATTCAAAAAAAATGCAGAATTTCTGTAAGAATTGGTGTCGAATGATGCAATATATTGCAGAATGTAATTATCTTTCGCAGTACCTGTCAGAAGGCCAAATGTTCTCACTACTTGCAACATTTGTCCATTGTATAGGGAGGGCTAAGTATGGATGCCCCAGGTCCTCTCCTGTTTGTAAATGATCCTAACCATCTATCAAGAGCTTGAAAACTGGAATGTGGGCTCATCATGGATGCCCTAGACCCCTTCTCCTTGTATATGATGATGTAACCATCTATCAAGATATTGAAAACTGAACACTCAACAAATTCTCATTTTTTGTAAGTTTCTACTGACGCCTGTACAATCTACAAGATAACCAAATTCACAAACCCATCCTTATTTTCTGTAAAAATGGAACTAACCTTCCATTTTACCTGATCTTGATTGATGACTAGGATCATTTACCCATAGTGATAATGAGTTGTGTAAAATGCATCTGTATAAGATATAACAGATCAAATGATTGCATAGGAACAGAGAAAATTCAATATCTGTAGGAGCCTTCCAATAAAATCAAAGAGCTTCACTTTGCTTAAGGCTACTATTTTCTTTCTGCTAGCAAGCTTCGCTTTTAAAAAGAAATTGGTGCAGAACCATACAGATTAGACAAAGGTGGGGTTGCTGTCTCACATAATGCCTCTGTACAAAATCATTCCTCAAAATTAAAAGTGATATAAAACTAACTATAAAAATAGGACAAAACACGTATCTAGGGATTATGGAATATTAGAGAGGAGACACAAATATAACAACTCATATAACTCACCATTTCTCAGTGGCTCATATTAAGTACTTAGTTGTCATTCGGCAAGTCTAAAAATGAGGTATATTTAATTTAAAACTGATTCAATTGATGTTTGAATGCTTTAGACTGTTTGAAAAAGTTTACCTTTTGCCTCTTTTCAAAAAGTAACAAAAGGTAACTTTCTAAATAGATATCAATGTCTATGCAATCACACAACTTTTGTTCTTTTTTTTTTTTAACAAGTTTGCTCATATAACTTTTACTATAGGACAAGACTGTGTGTACTACTTTTTTTGTATTAAGAATTTGGTTTTTTTCTAATTCAATCAGAAATACCAAATGATAAATTTAAACAATGGTCAAGACGACGCAGCTCTATTCTAACTGAAGCTGCTCTATTTCAAAAGGCTCAGTGTCAACATATGACCTTACATTTGGTTGAACAATGGCATCAATGCTATCACATTTACAGGTAACCCAAACCATGAAACCTTGAAAATTTCCTCTCTTCATTAAGGTCTTAGGTAAATATTATAAAAAGGCATTCTAAACTGTGTGCCCTATATAGGGATTTAGCACATCTGCAATGACTTAATGATACATGTGCAATAATCTTCAAAATGGGCAATATATCATGTTGTATGTTATCTGATACTTCACTTTTTATGTATAAAACCTCTATCCTTGCCGTGTCATGCCGTTATCTAGGCATCATAACATTCAACCTAATGTTATTTAAACTCAATGTCTTAAAAGTGGGTGAAGATGGAGAGTCTAACATTGCCCATAGTAGTTTATGGTTTCATTGATGAATCTTCTACAATCCTCCTCCTTTACGACATCTGCAGCCATGACCAACACATCCCTTGCACCCATCTGTTTAGCGTTTTCACCAATCCCCCACAGTCTGTGCTCCCTCCTTGCCACCAGCACAAGATTTGTACCCCTCTTTGCATATTCATATGCTATTTGCTGCACGAATTAAGGATAATGAGGACATATTCATCATAAAAAAAAAATGGATACATGTAAATTCCTAGATAGGCTTGAACAAACTGCAAATACACTTTATAGTATTACACTTGGATTTGGTGCCGATAAAATGCATATATTCCTTTAAATTCATATCATGTGATCATCTATTTCTATAGCATTACTCATTTCCATAGAAAAGTCTTACCATCTAACTCTGGTACTTTTTCTCAAGCAAAATTACAATATTATATATCTATGCAATATAAAAATGATGAGATATGGTAACAAAAACTATAGTAGATAAATCAAAGTGAAACACCCAAAATTTCAAATTGGACAAATTATAGTAAAATCACCTCTCCAATCCCTGAGGAAGCCCCAGTAATCAAGACAACCTTGTCATCCATATCTTCACTGTAGAGGCTACGATAGACCCACTGACATGCCTGGAAGAAAGAAAGGCTGGGCCATGCAAAGGCCAACATGACCATGCTTGCTGGTGGGACCACCAAATTCAAGAGAGAATTGAACAGATCCATGAATAGGAGATAGCACACACTACTCAAGGAATGGAGATGAAGAGAGTTGGAGCAGAAGTGCTACTTTAATTGTTTGTTTATTATTTAGGAGGAAAGGAGAACAGGAAGAGATAAGCAGAGAGAGGGAGTGTCGGGTGGTGTGCCCAAACGTTCAACACCAAGGTCTCATGCATTTGACACGTCCAAGACAACAACCTATGCCTTTGCCATATGGAGCAGCTTTTGGAGCTTCTCAAATTCTAAAGAGGAAGATAGAAGGGGACATGGAGGTCAATCCGGGCCGTTGAATGGTCGCTACGTGATTGATGGGGTTATGGCCCACATGCAAGTGTAACCCAAATTTCTTACTATATATTCAGCTGAAACTGTCAGCTCCAACCCGACGCATTTGTTAGTCAATGCATTAGGTTCGGTCGGGTCGACGGCTAGCTGTGACGGCAAATATTAGTCAGGTTGTGTGCGGTTTACACCAAAACTCCAAATACAACAGGTTTGTAAATAGGCTGGAAACGTCATAGCAAAATTACCCTCGGCGTTCCTCCTTTGCGTGGATGTTTCTATTGCCGCTGCATTCGCCAGCTGGCTAGCTGGGAGTAATATTATTCATCTAAAGACCCCATAATTAATCTCTAAACATATGTGATACCGATGTGCCAACACCACTTAATCACAAGTGTGTTAGCTGCATACTGTTGATTTATAAGAAAGGTGGTTAAAGCTGTAAAACTTGGAGAAAGGTGAAGATTTATAAATAATTATCAAATAATTATTTTCTAAATAAAAATAAATTATGGGAATATGAAAAATGAGTACCCAAACATAATCTCATATTAAATGACCCTTTTAAATGAAGTCCTAAAAAAGACTGGTGTCACCTATGTCTCTAAAAAATTCTCATGCAGCCAAATAGGCTCAACTTGAATCTTGAATTGGAGCGGGAGTTCTCAACTTATTGTAAGGGTTCGAGGCCTACTTCCTTTCCCGCTTGTACAGGCTCTCTCTTTCGACCCAACTCGCTTGGATAGGTTAGCAATACATAATATTAAAAAAAAAACATTTAATGTTAGGTATATTTCTTGTAATTTGGGTTAATCAAATGAGTCCATTGGGTTAAACAAAGACCATGTTAAGGTCATGGGCATTTTGGTCATTGTATTGAGGCTTTCTTAAGAGCCAAAAAAGCAATGATTATATATAACGTAATCTATAACTTTAGAGTTTGAAGAGATGTGAGAGCTCTCTTGCATATAATTGACACCACATAAGGGAAACGATGAGAGAGTAAGAGTTTTTGTATACCTTTTCTAATGAATTTGTATTCATGGTTGTAGTCTTTGTTGGGTAAACCACGTAAATTCTCATTATCTCTTTTTGTGGTTAGATTAATCTATGATCGATCGCATGTTATTAGTGCAGCTTCCACATACATGCGCTCTCTTCACATCTTGAACCTCCATAGATTTTGAGAAACATATGAAAAATACACAAACACTTAAATTGCCCTTTCTAATTATATGTACCTTTGTGGGCCTCAATTCATGATTCTATTCATTCAATATTCTTGTATATACAACAACCCTCTTAAAATCCCCGTGAATTTTGAGAAATCTTAGAGATGGGAAAAAAAAGCGCGTAATCCCCCATTTTATGCATTTTTGAGGACCCCCAATTCACGAACCCAATTGCACTCATGTGCACATTTCTTTTGTAGAAAAGTTTTGAATCATGAAGCCCACTAAAACTCTATAAAAATTGATGTAGATTCAATCTTTGTATTTTCTCTTTTCATCTCGCAAAAACGTCCCCTTAAGAATGCTTTAAATTAAACAACTTTTGCTCCAATTGAATCTATATATCATGGAAATTTTACCAAATAATAAAGAGCATATAATAATTAGACTTTTTTATGAAGAAATACAATAAAACCTCCAATTAGTTGTTCGTACTTCTTTTTTTTTTTTTGACAATAATAGCCCAAATGATGATATCGTCAACTTATTATATTTAACCCCAATTCTTGATCTCATCTTCTCAAAGCCACCAATACCTCTAGTTTTTTTCTCTACTTTATGCATTTCTAGATTATTACTTTGATTACTAAGGGTTTTTTTGAATCTGTTATATGAAATGAACCTCCAACAATTGGTATGTCCTTTTTCCCATTAGTTCTTTTTTTGTATCTTCTCTCACCCATAATTAGAATGGGTTGGTTATTGCACAGATTCGTTTATTTGTTCTAGAAAATGGGTTGTTTTTGTGGGTTTCTTTTCTTTTCTTTTTGTTAATAGATTTTCATGGATTATAGTGGCAGATGATGGAAATATGGTTAGAATGTAGAATAGACACTTATCTTTCTAAGTATTGGAATACTAGATTAATGGATAAAATTCCTATCCAATGAAGATGCACTATATATTGTCAGTGCCATAGTAAGAGTGTATTGTCAAAATTCAAATATGCGTCAATGAAGATGAAGCAAAATCAAGAAAGATCAAAGAAGATTAAGTAACACCAATGAAGTTCAAGCAAGATCAAGATCAATCAAGTCTATTATCCAAAAGATCTTCAATGAGTGCTAAGGTAATAATCACCCTTAGTATCATATTAGTAATAATACCTTAGAAAAAAGAATGGAAAATGCTTCTCAAAATTGTTTTTGTGCGTAACCACAGTTTGGATCACGGCTAATGTAACACTCCGACCCAGCTTGACCTCGTTTAGCGACTAATTAAAGATGTTTTAGTTGTTAATTATGTTTTGCTTTTGGTTTGTTTCGTTGCGGGTCATGGATAGGTAGTTGGGTTGAGTTTGACCTGGATTAGGTAAACCAAGCCCTTTTTCGTAATTTTAGCTTTTCTAAGACATGGTCATTTTCGCATCATCTTGATGTCAACACGTGTCTTTCACTGAGCTCGTTAACTTTCGTAACTACGTCGTTTGTAACCGATGTCGTATGATTCCGTTGGACTCGGATTTAACTCGAATTGTAATTTGCCTTAACCTTGGACTTGTTTGTAATTGGAACTTTAATCTTATCCAATATAAGAGCTTAGCACCAACTCAACTCCCTCACTTTCTTCTCTTCTCTCACGTTGCTCACGTTGGAGTCTTCTTCCCTCTTCCTCTCGATTTTCCTCCTTCTCGATCAAGCCATGGAAGATGCTTCATGGTCTTGAGTCTTGAATCCTAGTGAGCTAAGGTAAGTCTTGAATGGGTTCTCTTCTTCTTCTCCTTACTTATTGGGTGCATGTGTCTCATGTTTCTTTCTTTCTTCCTTTCTCTTCATGCATGGGGAAGTAGGTTTGTATTTGGACTGGTTGTGGATGTGAATTGAGCCCAAGGACAGCAATTAGAGTGTTTGAATTCAATTGAGACAAGTATCATAATATGTATGAACCCATGTTGGTATTTGCTTGATTTTGGTTAATTCACATGAGTTTGCAGGGAAAATATGTTTACAGCCCAATTTAATATCATTCTCCCTTTCTCTGTTGGAATTTTGCACATTTGATGTAGTTACAGGTTTTCTGTATTTGATTCAGAATTCGACCCTGCGCATGCACGGCTAAGCCGTGAAATGTGCTACGGCTGTGCCGTGAAATGCACTACGGCTAAGCCGTGACCCAACCGTAAACCCAGCCGTAGATCAATATAGGGTGACACCTGAAAATAACTGAGAGTATACAATTCTGCAACTCTTTTACGGCCCCAGCCACGGCTAAGCCGTGAAGCCTTCTACGGCTAAGCCGCAAGGTTCCCTCGGCTAAGCCGTAGGGTTACCTACGGCTAAGCTGGCTGGCATGAACAGTAAGAAAAATAGGAAAAGAAGGAGACCTGTAAGACTTATAAAACAGAAGGTAGGCAACTTCGACTTGCCCAACGGAACATGATAAAATGAGTGAATGATCTCGAGGGTTGCGAATCATTTAAGTTCGTTATCCAGTCGTTAAGTACCTCCCCATAGGTGTTGGTTTAAGGGACTTTGGTGCACCAGCTGATACAATGCAACACTAGACAACGGTGCAGCGGATAACTTAAAACTACATCATCATGCACGGTTAGAAACACTGGATAATTAGATTAGAGTCGGTTAGTAAATGAAGGTGAGTCGATATGATAAGATTTGCTTGCATAACATGTTGTATTTTGATCGTTGATCTCCACTCTTTATCAGGATCATTGCATGTAATATCGAAGTCGTACTATGTGTCCGCCTTGAGTATGTATGTATTTATGTTATAATGCTTGCACGTATAAGACATGATCTTGGATATGCATGCAGGATATGCTTGTTACGATCTACTCAGGGTTTTCATGATTGATTCTGTATAGTCAGGCACTACTTAACCTCAGCCTTAGGATCCCGACGGGGGTGAATTCGGTGTAGTTTTCATGGCCTTGTTGCAGTAAGGAAACGTCTTGGGGAATCCGGACCCCAGGAACCTGAGACCCATTCGTACCCTGGCCCGGACAATGGTGTTCTCTACACGGATATAAGATCCCTCTTTTGGAAGCATATGGCAATATAGTCGCCAACTAGTTATGTACACAGCATGTATACCTTGATTCACATGGCATGTTTCTTTCTTGCACGAAAGCTTAGTTTACAAATGTGACCTGTTATGATTTACATGATATTCTTTACTCTATTAGACACATCATGTGTTACTTGTTATGGCTTATACTTTGCTGAATCGTTGTATTCACGAGTAGTTTTTGGTGTACAGGTTCAGATACCCCTGCTGACCCCTCGTCGGTCAGCCAAACTCCTAGTGAGGCCCACGAGGTCCCATCAGGCCTAGAGGAGTGGATGTGATCACTCCACCGGAAAGCGCCCTGGACATTCATGGCATAGGAGTCTTCCTTTTTTTTTTTTTTTAGATTTGTCATGCTTGGTTCCATCATGATTTGTACATGTTTATTTTGTTCATTTTGTAAAACCTTCATCTATATATGTCAGTTCTGTTTTCGTATTCTCTTCTTGCATTTTTCAGTGTAATGTTTTGATATCTACAACTTCCGCATACATGTTTGGCACGTGTGAACCTTCCCTTATGTGTGTGCATTTAGACTAAGTCTACGTGTACAGGCACGGGAGTACGTGTGTCATCGGTTTGGCTTTTACTAACCCCCGAACTCCTGGGCTCAGGTTGTGACAGCTAAGCCGAAGATCTCACGGCTCACAATCCAAAGAACAATTTTTTAGTTTTCGTACAGCTAATCCGTAGCATAAGTATAGGTTAAAAATGTATTTTGTTTGTTGATTTTTTGTTTTGTGCACGAAACAGGACCTACGGTAAAGCTGTAGTTTATATTACGGTGGAGCCATAGTGTGTTCTACAGTTGAACCGTGTTTGCGCATAGTTTTACCCTATAGCTCAACTGCGAGGCCCGTACAGCTAATCTATGAAACACTTTACGGCTAAGCCATACAATCGAACTTATTTTGCTCAAAATGCCTATTAATGTGTGCAACGTTATCTTCCTTCGATTTTGTATTTAGTCGTATGAGTCTGGACTAGGGCTTATCCTCTCCTACAACCCTACATTTAAAGTATTATTTCTCATATTTTTCGTGTTCTTTTTGTATTCATCCTTCTTCTTTGCAATATTGGATCTGGATTTTGAGAACTTGCTCTTCAATCTCTTGTGCTTGTAATTGTAAATAGGTTTGACAAATGTTGGATTTTTTATCTTCATTTCTACAGTCTAACCTTGAATCTCAAATACATGCGTTACTCATTGTCATGCTTATTTTGTCACATGCTGCCCTACACATAGTCTTCTGCTAATACTTTCTTTTCAGTATCTCTTCTCATGTCTTGGTGTGATTGAGGTCCAGTGAATTGTACATTTATATCATTGTTTAGCTTCTCTACCATCATGCCTCCTAGGACCAGAAATGCATATCCTCCTGGTAAAAGACCTAAATCCACTAGTGCTTCATCTAGACCTAGGTAGGACTGTCCATCTCGTAAAATTCTAGTTCCAAGGGAACCTACTAGAGATAGAACGTTTGATACTCATCCCATTACAGTTGAATGCAGTGTAAACTTGCTTTCTGTTCAAAAATATGAGGTCCATTCTCTTCTTTCCAGGGTAAGGTGGGAAAATATCCTCAAATGGGGTGGTCTTGCTTATCCTTCCATTATCCGGACCATGTATGCCTCTATCAAGGCAACATCTTTAGACAATCTCTCTTTTGAAGTTGAATTCACTGACGGTTCAAATGTAATCACTCCTACTATCGTCTCTGCTCTTCTATGTATTCCTCTGTCCGATGTGCCTCATTCTGTCATTATGGATTCACTTTCAAAGGATGACAAAAGGACTATTACTATCACTCTATGACGGCAAGAAACTCCTTGAAAGGATAATGGGTTTCTCCCTGCAGCTTCACTACTTCCCCCATACCGAATTTTGCATACGACATGCACCTGTAATATCTACCCCCGTAAGGGAAATTTCTCTGACTTGACCCCCCTTATGTCTAACGTGGTTTATTGTGGGCATATGCATGTCAGAGTGTGTCTTCCCTCTCTTATTTGTACTTCTATCATTCGCTTTTGGCATTTTCTGGGTCAAAGCACCAATGCCTGCTTGTTTGGTTATCTCACGACACGTCTTGCGTCTCAATGTGGGGTCTCTTTGCCCTTTGATGAAGCCCAAGAGTCTCATCCAATCTTTGGTACAATTAATATTCAAAATATGAGGTTCTTAAAGCAGCAAGTAGCTGGCCCCAGTTATCCTGATTTTGGTGATGAAGAAAGCTCCCCAGGAGACATTCCTTGCCTAGCTCAACCTCCTAGATCACAAGTCCTGTCTCCACCTCCAACTTCTTCCTCAGCCTCGCTTGAAGCCCGACTAGTAGCATTTGAACAGTGGCAAAAAAAAAAAAAAAATGGAGAAACTCATGAAAAAGACTTTTATGTACCTCTCGAAGATCTCCAAAAGTTGTCGGAGAGATAATGTCGCGATCCTTTCTCCCTCTCCTCCTTTAAACTGATGTTTGGTTGTTTGTTTGTATTTAGTACTCTCTTTTGTGTTTATAGGAGCTTCACTCATTGTTTTATTTTGCTATAATGTGACTATATAGTTGACTATGTGCTCTGCACATAACTAATGTTATTTTTACTGCTTAATTGCCTAATTATGTGCGCTTTTCTTTCCTTAAGGTTTTGGTATGGTTCTTGGCCTGTGTTTTATTCTCATTTTTTCTCTTTTGCTCTTCTTTGTCAGTTTTGTGCAAAAGAGGGAGAGAACTACTAACTTTAGGAGAAGCTTACACCAATCCCACCTTTATAGTGCATGGTGCTTAAAGTTCTTTTACTGGTAACTCATTTTTACAGGATCATGCAACATCTAAGGGGGAGATACAGACGCATTCTTATTTCCATATAGGGTAGCACTTATTTGTTTAAGGATTATTCAGTCTTGTAAAAGGGAATTTGTGCAGAGTGTATTAATTTAAAATGTTGTACTTTCTTCATTGTATGTATTTTTGTCACGAATTTGATAAAGGGGGAGATTGTTAGTGCCATGGTAAGAGTGTGTTGTTAATCTCGCATCTCTAGTCAAGTCCAAATCAAATATGCATCAATAAAGATCAAGCAAGATCAAGTAACACCAATGAAGTTCATCAAGCAAAATCAAGGAAGATCAAGATCAATTAAGTCCATTATCCCGGAAGATCTTCAATGAGTGCTACGGTAATATTGCTCTTTAGTAGCATATTAGTAAGACCCTAGAAAAAGAGTGGAAAATGCAACTCAAAATTGCTTTTATACATAACCACAGTTTGAATCATGGCTAAGCCGAAAAAATCATGGTTCACAATCTAGAAAACAATTTTTAAGTTTTTGACCTACGACTAGAATTACGACCATGCTGTAAATCTTTTACGGCTAACCCAAAACATGGTTTGCGACGGAGCCAAAGAAGTTTACGAGCTAGCTTCCAAAGAGATTTTTTGGCCAATTTGCCCATGGTAGACCTTACGGCTCAGCCGTAAGATGTTCATGGCTAAGCCGTAGTATAATTTACAGCTAAGCCGTAGCATCTACGGGCCATTTTCTAGATAGCAATTTTTGGCAAATTTTAGCTTACGGCAAATCTACGGCTAAGCCGTAAGGTCTTGATGGCTAAGCCATATAAGGACTTACGACTAAGTCGTAAGTTTAACTGTAAGAAGTAAAAACATTGAATCTAGGTCATATTAGCCGTTGTACTTTGTTTGGGCATGCGGTTAAGCCATAGACCAACTTCTTCTTAGCCGTAGTTCTAACCGTTGGAATTTCTCTCTATCTAAGAAAAGCAATCTTTTTCTCCCAGAAACATGAACTTCTTGAGGAAAACATTTTACAGAATCTGAGCCCTTGCACTCTTAGTGAGATCTGTTTTAAGTTCCAACTACCATTTTCTCTTCCAAATTAAATTGACAATAATGTTCTGCGAAGAGTAGGCAAGCAACGAGAAAAGTCTTAAATTCAGTCTAGGAAAATCCTAGCTTCCTAAATCCAAACCTCTTCCATTGTCTAAGCACTCATTCGAAGATCATCATCACCAAGGAGCAAGCTCAAGAGGTCAAAACTTAGAGGTATTCTTTCAAGTTTCAAGAACACCATTCAAAGTTAAGGCATTTAGCTATTTATCTGGGTGCTCTTTCTGATTTTATTTCTGGATTGTATATGTGGAGGACGAACTACCCCATCAAAAAACATTGCAGTTGGTAGAATAAATCTAGGATCAACTACTGGGTCAAAAATCTAGTTGGTGGAAGACAAACCACCGGATCAAAAATTGTTACATGAGGTGTACATGTGTAGTTACCTCATCTTTAGTTGAACTAAGAGTGTTTTTTTGCTTTTGAGAGTGAATGTAAGTTTAGGACCAAATGACTATAAAGTCTTTGTCGAGTGAATTGCCTTATTTTTGTGATGGATAGTCTTATTCTTATGTGTTGATCATCTCTTTTGTGTTAAATCATCTTTGTAATAGTAGAATATCTATATGCAATAAACACACACTCTCTGAGCATCCTGCTTGACCAAACTTGTGGTTCTATAATATTGTTTGAATCATTAGGTTGCACTCTAAAGTGGCTTTATAATTGAAAAGAGTTTTAAATAGTCCTATTCACCCCTTCCTTTAGGACTTGATGAGATCTAGTCATTGCATGTTCATATATACCTTTAAATTCTTTTGTCTTCATTTACTATAATACTACCCTTGTATTCATGAACTACTTATTCTTTTATTCTAACCAAATTGAGTCACCTACTCTTAAATTCCTTTACCTAATAAGTTTTGTTGAGAAACAATGTGAATTATATGTGAAAATATTCTATGCTAATGCTCATTCATCAATATCTCGCTTCTTTTGACAGCCCAACTTGATATGTGAATACGAGGTATTAACTGTATTCCATTTTGGTGGGGAGTTCAATTGGGACAATGGAAATCCAGTCTCCATCTACGGTAGCGCAAGGATGTTATTTTTGAGAAGCAGTTTAACATTTCATGAACTTTTTGAAAAAATTTTAGAAGTGACAAAACGGGTAGTTGAAGAAAACTAAATATCTATAAAATACCTGCATCAAAATGTGCATGTAAGAACATTGGTTCGAGTGAGAGGTGACAATGATGTCCATGTAATGTTTAGAGCATCTGGAGGTGCGATAGGTTCAATATATTTTTACCTCCATAAATCCTATAATAACAAATTGGAGCCTTGCCAGCAAACTTCTAGGTGCGCAATAATAGTTTTTCATCAACTCTTTATTAATGCCATAACAAATTGTCTAGCCATATTAATTAATATTTTCTATTTATATTTGATAGCAAAAACATAAAATGGGACCATGTAGACATTGAAGCTTCAGCACTTTACCTCTTCAGCAGATAAGGTAATTATCAATTAGATATTTCAAATTAAAAGAATTGTTACTATGAATAAATAATAACCTTTTTCTTATAACAGAACGGACATGGATAGCAATCGAATTAATGAATCGTCAGATTTCCTAAAAGTAAATGAAGTAAGCCCACTAACACGTGCAATCGAAAGGTTCCTATGATTTAAAGTAATTTTTTTAGCAAACAATACCTTCTATGGTGACTTGTAACAAATTTTTACTTAAATAATGTGCAGGCAGAATGTTTTGCCCAGGTTAGAAAAGCTTTCCTTTGCAAAGTACGTAGCTCATAAGGATTCTGCATTGTCTTATATGTATCCATCTGTCGACCTTGGAGATGATAAATATAATCCCTTTTCTTTTCCAGACTCATTGAACGGCACACATGAAAATGCACACTCAGCTATATAAATTTACAATTCAACAATGAAGTGAAGTAGAGGTCGATGGGAGGGTCTTCAAAGTCGGTATTAAAACGATGTAGTTTTATTAGAAGAAAGGTCCCTCACGCCACCGCCCCCCCCCCCCCCCCCCCCCCCGCCGCTAAAGAAGCCATGCAAGATCTTTCACCACCTCATATCATTAAAGATCAAGAGCCAGCTATTGTTATAAGAGATAAAGAGCCATCAATTGTGTTTGGAGGTAAGAAACCATTCACTGTGCTTAAAGATAAAGAGTCATCTATTGTGATGAGAGCTACAGAACCATCTAATTTGGTGAATGTTACAATTCCATCAAATTCAGTTAAAGATACACAAATATCTGATACCTTGGTAACTGCAGAAGATCTAATTAGTGTTCCATCGGTGGAGGGTTCATCCCATGAAATGCGGAAGGGAGGGGTATTTTAGAGTTGTGATCCATTAAAAAGTACTTTGTCCAAATTCGCTTTATATAATAATTGTACTTTTAAGCCAATAAGGACTGCCAAATGGGAGGTTACAGCTAAGTGCAGTGATGAAAGATGTCCATAGCGCATTATGCTTCAATAATAGAGTCAGGACCACAATTCCAAATCAGGACTTACAATGCAACTCACACATGTTCAAGGCCGTTGAATGAAGTTGCTTACCGCAATGCAACATCCAGGTTGATAGCAGATTTCATCAAGGAAATGCTCAGACAACACCCAGATTACAGACCGAAGGAAATAATGTCTGATTGGCAAAGGGAGTTTGGCTATCAAATAACTTATAGGAAGGCTCATATTGCAAAAAAGATAACTATACATGACATACGGGGTTCTTATGAGAAATCCTTCGCCATCCTTCCTGATTATATTTTGGAGCAAAAGGGGACAAATCCGGGGACCTACACTAATTTATGGTGGAAAGAATATGACTCATTTCAAAGATTTTTTGTTGCTTTGGGTCCATGTATCAATTCCTTCAAATCTGTATTGAGGCCTCTCATAGCACTCGACAAGTCACATCTTCGGGGCAAATATCCTGGCTCATTACTTATAGTAGTGTCTCAAGAAGGGAATCACAGTCTATTCCCCATTATATTTGCAGTACTGGAGTCAGAGTGTTATAGTACTTGGTCATAGTTCCTTGCAAATTTGGACATTTCTCTTGAAGGTGTGTAAAATTTAACAATTTTGTCTGATCGGATAAAGGGCCTCACACCAGCTGTCAAGGAAGTGCTTTCGAATGCAAAGCATTGCTATTGCTGCAAAAATATTTTTAGTAATATTCAAGCAAAGTTTAAAATTGAAGGCATCATCATCAAATTCTAGTGTGTTGCAAGAGCATATTGTTTATGTGAGTATGAGAGGTATGTGCTGAAATTAGGGGTGTGGACCAAGTAGCTTATGATTACATTGAAGCTATAGGAAAGGAACACTGCGCAAATGCAGTTATTCAGGGATGTCGTTATGAGATGCTCACAACAAACATTACAGAGTCTACAAATAGCTTGTTCAAAGAAACTAAAGAGCTTCCTATCACACAACTAATCGAGTCAATTTGGGCTAAATTGATGGAATTTTTCTAGCTCCGCCATGAAAATGCTTAAAAGATGAAAACACACGTTACTCCTTATGCAGATAAGCTTATTCAGAAGGAGACTGAGATTTCTCGTAAGCTTGAACCCCATCAGGCTAGTCAATATGAATTTCAAGTATTATCAGCAGAGTACACAGATATCTTTCACCTCGATAAGAAAACATGCACATGTCGTAAGTGGGATTTGACTGGAGTACCTTGTTCACATGCAATTTCAGCAATTAAACTTAAACGTTATAATCCTTATGATTTTTGTGAGCATTGGTTCTCAACTGAGATGCACCGGCAAGCATATAATGACATAATACATGGCACTCATGATAGACTCCAATCGAATCAAAGGAGTGGACAACGAATCTTACCACCACACGCACGCAGGCAACCAGGGAGGCCAAAAAAGAATTGGATAAGGACAAAAGAATGCCTGCGTCGACAAGTTACTTGTTCTCATTGCAAAAACAGAGGTTATAATAAGCAAACATGCAGGGATCCTCCACCACGTGGTTGACATCTATTTGCAAAAATGTTTTAGGCCATGTTACAAGTGTCGGATCACACCTAATAATGATGTTTTGAATATGTTTTGTACACTTGTATTTATTTACATGAAGATGTATATATGTAAATAATATGAATATATGTTTTGTAAACTTGTATGTATATACATAAAGATGAATATATATGTGAAGATAAATACATAAAGCTGTTTTATAAACTCCAGCTATTGATCCCATTTATATCTTCAAACTTTGATAGTAAGGGTTATTCAATAAGAATGATGCTTCAGATAAATTTTTATGAAGCGTTTTAACATGGTTTTAAATAAAGTTTGGCCTAATCCCTTTTAAGTAGTTCATATTTATATTGTAACCAATTTAAATAGTTTAACAAGGGAATTTGCCCATATTGGGTATAAAAGACCTGGTATTCTTCAAAACAAGCCCAAAAAATATTCCATATGGGTATCGTACAATGCAACCCCTTTGTTTATTCCAGCTTTACCCAAGTTAAAACCCTTACTTTTAACCTTTACTTTTAACCTTTCACCATTTTACTTATAAGAAAGAAAAAAAAAATAGTCAAAGACAGATCATAGAAATCAAAATAAGTGCAACGAAGAAGAATGATATACAGATAGAGATGCAAAGACAGATCATAGAAGTCAAAATAAGCAAGAACCCATGCATTCTTCAAACCCCCATTGCCAAACACAAGCTTTAAAAACCCCTAAATACAGAGATCTACACAAACAGAGTATAAGCAAGGCACAAACACGGAAAGAGGGAAAAATCAAATAACATTGTGTAGGCAATAGACACTACTTATATACACCACTTAAATTGGCCTATGGCTTAGACATGTGTACGCCTTGGCTTTGCCATGCCAAAGTTACTTAATTTCAACCGCAATCACGGCTCAGTCATATGTTGGTCTACGGCTTAGCTGTATGAAGCATATGACTAAACCACAGCTGAGATACGACTTCGCCGTAGTGTATTCCACGACATAGCCATGAGGTTAGTCGTAGAGTAAAAATTCCAATTGTCAGTTTCAGTGTTCTCTGGAAAGCTAGTCGTAAAGTAACTGTAACACCCCGATCCCCTTTGAGCCGGATTAGTGGCTCATTAGTGTGTTTTTCTGTTGTTTTATTCTTTTGGACTTGGTTTTGGGTCTTGGATAGGTAGTTGAGTAACCTTTGACCTGGAATAGGTAGTTCTAAGCCCTTTTTCGTAATTTTGCTTTTGCTTTGCTTGCATCATCTTTGCATCATCTTGGTGTCAGCACGTGTATTTTGTTGAGCTCGTTATATTCCATAACTGTGTCAGACCCATTTGGAGTCAATTGGAGAAGTTGGACCTTCGTGTGACTTGAACTGTAAATAGTTGAAACTCTTCGGACTTTGACTTAAACTCCAAAACCTATATAATGAGTCATCTTACAGATGTCTTCCCTCTGCCCACTTTCGTTTGATACGTGCATGCAAGGAGAGCTCCACGTTGTTCTTCTCTTTCTCTTCTCTTCATCCTTCTCTCCTTCCCTCTTGGTTATCATCGGAATTGCCATAGTTCGAGTGGGTTTTCTCTTCTCTCCATCTCTGTCTTTGCTTTGGGTAAGTGGGTTTTGATTACCTTTCTCCAATTGGATTCCTTCTCCAAGCTCTGTATGTCTTCATACATCTCATGCATGGATTGTTTCTTTGATTTGCTTTGATCTTAGTTGATTTGGAGCTTGATTCAGTGGATTGACAGAGTTTTGAGGCAAGTATAAGTACAGGATTTGTTAACACATATGGGTGTTTTGTTTGATTGCTTTGATTCCATCTTATTCTTTGTATAGAATGTTTTACAGCCAATTTCTAAGATGTTAGGATCAGATGAGCTTGTTTTGGAGACATTTCTGTACCAAATTTCCGTTTCTGTAACTATCCCGAATTGGCTCTCTGTATTGTACGGCTAAGCCGTAACATTGTACGGCTCAAACTCCAGAGACTTGAATTTCACTTTTGTTCTACGGCTAGGCTACGGCTAAGCCGTAGATGGTCCTACGGCTGAGCCGTAAGCTAGCCGTGACCCAACCGTAACCCAGCCGTGAATTAAATCTCTGATCAGTCGAAACTTTCCCGATACAGTACTCCTACGGTGTGGCTACGGCTAAGCCGTGGAATGCTACGACTAAGCCGTGGATTGGTCTACGGCTAAGCCGTATACTGACCGTAGCTCAGCTGAAAAAGGTATCAGATCAGAGGTGGAAGATGACCAGTTTAGCTGTATTTTTAATGGAACCACGGTTAAGCCGTAGTGCATATTACGACGAGCGCGTAAGATGTCTTCGGCTCAACCATAAGTCTCTCATGGCTAAACCGTTAGGCATGGCAAATCCGACATAAAACTTAGGATAATGGTGAGGCTTGTAGGGCTCAAATACAGGTTAACCACCCACGTAAACCGGCCCACTGGATGCTTTGGATCGCATGAAGAGTCTGTTAGGCTGTGACTCATTCATGTGAGCGTTGATTCACTGTTAAGCACCTCCCCATGGGTGTTGGTTTAAGGGACTTCGGTACACGCAAAGATTACATTGCAACACTTTGATGGCAACGGTGCATTGAATAACTTAAAACTACATCAACATGCACGATTAGTGACAGTGAACAACTAGATTAGTATTGGCTTGTAATTAACCTTGACTCCGTATTAATCTGAGATGCATTGCATATTGTTACAGTTTTGCCCTCTGTTCTGCCAATCTATGTCTATGCATTCCGCAGTCATTTTGCTTTCGTCCGGTATCTTTGTTTTATTCTTCAATCTGCACTATGCCTTGATCTATGCTGTGCTTTGACTTAATCTATGTTCTGATCTGTCTTTTGGCTATGCTTTGTATATTTCTGGCTTTGTATATCTTGGGTATTCCCTGGTGGCTCTGCCCAGAGATTAATACGTGAGGATAAGATCCGGTCCTTGTCATCGATGAGTCCAAAGCGGATAATCTCCCTTCTTTTGGATTTGATTTGATTGGTGTTAGTCTGGCTCTACTCAGCCTCAGCCCTAGGATGCCCGACGGGGTTACCTCTGGCTTAGATCTCTGTATCTCTGTATCACTGCAGTGTCGCTTTGTCTTGGGACCCCAGAACCCAGGAAACCGAGACCCACTTGTGCCCTGGCCCGGTCAGTGGTGTTCTCCTCTGCTCTGCTTTGCTCTGCTCTCTATTGGAGAGAATATGGTTAACGTAGTAGCCACTTAGTTCAGTATTTCTATGTTTTGATTCACTTACCATGCTTTAATTTCTATGCACGATTTGCTTAGCTTACTAAGGTGAAACTCTGAAATTACTATTCTGTCCTTATTCTATTTGATACTATTAGTGTTTCATCCCTGTTACTTGTATTTGCTGGATCGTTGTATTTCATTTGTGTTGTCTGTGGTGTTGCAGGCACAGATCCCTTGCCCAGCTCCCCGGCGGTCGAGGAGGCTGCAGGGCCGAGTGTAGAGGCACCCTCCGGTTTGGCAGAGTGGACCTGAGCATCTCTGCCGAGTGCGTACATGCATATCTTCAGTGGCTTTTGGTTTTGGTTTTTGGGAGATTTGTATTTGGCACTTTGAACTTTGTACTCTGTATATTTTGTATATCGTGATTTTGGGTGTGTATTCGGATTTTATATCAGCGTAATTATTGTTGTCTTTTCCGTTCAGCTTTTGTTTTGGCTTCCGCTATTTTCCTTTGTTGCTTGCTATGATATGTACAGCTTCCGCGTACGCTTAGTTCGCACGTGTTAGATCCCTTGTGTGTGTGCATCTGGACTGGGTTTGGATGCACGTGCACAGGAGTACGTGTGTCACTGGTTTAGCTTTTCGCTAACCCCTGATTTCTGGGCTCGGGTCGTGACAGTAACTTACAACTTTGTCACGGGATGGTTACGACTTAGCCGTAATACACTACATGACTTGGCCGCGAGGAAACATCAGATTGTTTGCTCTCTGGATTCTGAGTCGTAGTATACTGATGGCTTAGCCGTAAGTTTCGCCGTATGCTTCAGAAGTTCTGGAGTCATTTCAGTGCAGAGTTCAGTTCTTTACATAATTTCTTCAAATTTGGTTCCATCGTGGTTTTCCTGTTTAGCACTATGTAATACAATTTCAACATGGTTTTCCTGTTTAGAACTATCATAATATATTTTCAACAAATATATTAAATCGTTGTTTCATAAACATACTCATCATTTTTCAAACCATCAATATTCTTAAATCTAATGAGTAAAGGAGCTGTAAATGGGTATTTAGATAGTTCATCAAGAGTTAATACATTAATTAATAGAAAATCAGGTTTAATTAACATAAATTATTATTAAGTCGGGTCGGGACCTTACAAGGAATGCATAGTATTAGTAGTTCACGATATCAACAACTAAGTAGATGATATCATCAACTATACATAATACTATAATGCAAAAGTTGACGATATCATCAACTAAGTAGATATAAAAAATCACACTGTAATACAAAGTTGACGATATCATCAACTAAGCAGATGTTATCAACAACTCTAATGTTAATGAATTACACTTCTATGTGAAAAATATGATTTCACTTTACAAATCCATTCTAATAAATGCATGAAACTAAAGCCAATCAGTGAGTCATCATATTTTTATCATTCATGACGATACTATAACCTTTATCCTAATCTCATAAATCATCTCCCAAAGCTGTCAAGCTTTGTCATCTCCCCATGTTCATTATATAACCTATATTGTAGCACATTTGGAATATGTAGAATAATTTATCTGATTGCCACTAGATAGAAGATATAGTAACTACATTCATAGATACTCCTATCCAATAACCTGGAATCCAATGCAATCACAGATAAGTCCATACTATAACAAGGGAACCAAACTAATTATTATCCATCCATTGAATTACAACTTACTGCAATAACAATTTACATGCATAAAATTTTTCAAATGATAGCATAACTGTTCGCAATAAGAAGTCATATACATTCACTGTACACTTTCATACTACAAGAGTATACCAAAATCCCCCCCACTGGTAAAAAATGATGGGTCACATTTGATTTTAGTTACATCAGTTGAATATTACACCAAAATGCTACAAAAAGAAATTATGCATATTTCATGGATGGGCTGCTGCAACTAATATCACTTCTCTTCTATGTTGAATATGAAATTGTCTTACATAGCAATCATAGACGATCTTTGCACGATAATAAGATATGTCATCTTGCATAAATCGCATGGGCTTCTTGTGTAAAATGTGATCAATGAATGCGCACACAAAGAACCCACAATCATCGCTGTAATCATAAGCAAATTAAATTATATAGATATAAATTGATAAGATGTAAAAAAGAAAGAGATAGAATGCACACATGTTCAATTATTGTGGACAGTCCATGAATTAAAGATCCCATAGTGACATTTCGCCCCAACCCATTTGTGAGAATTGCTTGTTTAACCAAATCCTCTATAATGCCCATTACAAACTGTTAGTTGAGATCCATAACTTTAATTGAAACAATTAGGTCTATATTTGGTGAGAAGAATACTCACATAACACTCAACCATAATTTGGTTGTCATCACGAGGCAAACTATGATAACATTCCCATTTTAAGTCGTCCACATTTCCCATAAAGAGGAAGAAATGCTCGTTGTTCCATATTAGGAAGAATATTCTTTCCATCTTGCTGATGTAATATTTAAACTTCTTCTCTGGCTCTTTAAAACATTGTTGTATGAGCCCTTCGTGGCCTTTTGGATGTACATACAAATACTAACATATGTGCACATGTAGAATAATAGTTAAATATAGAATTTCAGCAATTATATCAGTAAGTTGATTATAAACACTAATATAAGTTACACTTATAGATAAATATGTCGCAAACATATCAGCATGTGGAAAAATTTCCTTTAGACCATCCAACAAGAAATTAATTGTCTACACAAATGATTGCATAAAAATAAATTACCTTTGAAATAAGTTGAATAATTAGCAAATGATTGCATTTACTATAATTGTAGAGGTCTTACAAAATTATCGAACCAATGAGAACCCAAAAATTACCGCATTGCATCGTGGTTAACAGTTGTACACACCATATAAAGCTGTTCATCTCTGATTGTAAAAGTTGATGTAAACGTCAAAACAAGAAAATCTTGAAAACATTCAATATGAAAGAATTCAGTGATAAACTTACTTAACAATATATTGATTCCAAAATATTTCGAGCACATCTTTCTCTATTTGAGTTAAACTATATTGTTCATTGCGGACCCAAGCACCCTTGCAATCTTAATCTGCTAGCCTAGGAGGAAGTCTGCTTTTTTGCATGTCCTTTGACCTTTATAATCATGCTCGGAACATCCGTTGTCGGGGACCACTTCACATCTGGAAAAATTGGAATCTGATGAGATGGAGTGGAAAGTATCTCATGAACCGTAAAGAGGCTTGGATTTAGTGGACTGTCTAGACGACAAGCACAAGGACTTTTTATGTATTTTGGACTATATGGGGTGGACATATCTGGGCTTATTAAATCATTGCCATGTTGAGATGTAGAAGTGTGTGGAAGATGTAGCGTCATAAATGACTGGCCTGCATCCACAGACGGGGGTGATTGGACCTTCTATTCTGTCTGTATATCCATCTTTTGTTTCTGTAACAAAACAATACATTACCATAAAGATTGCATTATATGTAAAGTGAAAGATGAGGCAGATGAAATAAATAAAAATGTGATCTAGCTTTTATCTGTTTATCATCGAGTTGACTGCATACAGACTCAACAAGAGTGCAATTGTCAAACCCCGCTGCACAAGTAGCTTTTAATTCACTTACTTTACAATGCATACCACTCATAAGATTGTCCACTTATTCTTGGTCCTTACACTTAGATGCCCCGTCAATGGATGATAGGAGATTGTTGGAAAATCGTGAAATCTACATGAATGAATCAATAGTTCATTTAGTAAAAGGGATATTGGAATTCACTAAATTAAAATCCAACTGAAGTTAGACCTACATAGGCAGCTATAAATCCTGGTAAAGTTTTTTTTCCTTCAAGAGGGACAATTGAATATTGATAGATGTCTTCGATGAGAAGATCCTTTTGAGTAGTTGCTATATGTGGACGCCCAATACGAAGTCTGGTTATACCTCTGTACCATTCAAAGTACAAGGCCGAGTGTGAGCCTCCGCTATTAGGATCTCCTTTAACTATATTTCTCAACCTTTTATTCCACATTTCATTGTTTTTCTTCATTTGATTTTTATAATCCACTTGCATTAGAATTGTCCTTTCCGTTCAAACCAAAGGCCTAAAAATTTGAGGTGGGACAATTTATACAAATCCGAACTGCTTCATCACTCTTTCTAAACAGTGGCACTCTACAACCCAATAACAAATCAATACTGTGGATGAGGTGAAAAGAGCTTTATCTACCTTATCTATATATTTCACGAGACTCTTGAATTTATAATAAGGTGTCTAGACAAATTGCAAAAAAAATACCACTTTCAAGTAAAAGAATACATACATTTAAGAGATTACCAACAAATTAAACATTGTCATAGCATTAACTTACATCATCAGCACTCTGTCCATCAAGCTGCGCTCTAACTTCTGAAATAATTGTTAGGTCATGATGGCTTCTAAATCTCTCGCCGACATCTTGCACAGTGGAAATTAAAAGTTCTTTTCCCCTTTTTGGAGTTCACTTATGGGTCTACCTATCCTCAAACGTTAATAAGCCCAAATCTATAAACAAAATCATATAGATGTCAGAAAGTATAAATTAATTTAGTTGAGATCATTTTAAAAATATACATTATATTTGTTTACCTAAATCAACTGTAATAGCCCAGTTAAGGTGTTGCTGGAAGAATCTTCATCTTTGCCCTCATACTTTTTACCCCTAATTGGTTTTCTGCCTTTGATATGGTTGTGATCTTTGCCAAATTCCTATAAAGACTTGCCAAGCAAGCTAGACCCCATGCATACTTTTCAAAATTTTTTAAAAGCTCTAATATATATGCAGTACCTATGGCACCAGATGAACTTCCAAAAATATCCCCTGTTACAAGACAAAATAAATATGCACGAATCCACCTATGATCATAATCCTTTATGCAAGTCTTGGGTGCCGCGTCAAAGTTGTCCCTAAGCCATTTCAACTTAATCTGCGATCCGCTACAATCACATTTGACAAGTGCCATTCCCAATAACTCATTACAGACAAATTGTACAGTATCTGTAAGGACCCTATCCCAAGATTTTTTTTATATTTATTATTAATTTTGATCTTAAATTAGACCATGCTTGGACCCCACCCATTCATTGAATTAAATTTGTCATCTTTGTGATATCATCTTATTTTGGGTGGGACCTAACATTGAATGATGGGGATTTAGATTTTAAAATATTAAACTTTGTTCGGGGAATCATGCTTCGGTCAAATTGGAATCTCATAAAAAGAACTCACGTATCCCACTAGATTTTTCTCTCTTCATGCAAAGAATGTGTCTTACACCATCTCCTCCACCTACCTTAACTGAACTACAGAGGGAAACCACGTTGAGCATATCTCCTTCCCACTAAAACAAAGGAAAAACTTCCTCTGTCCTCCTTATATGAAGAGATCTTACCTGTACGAACATTTTCTTTACAATACTTCCTAAGTACCAATCTCTCTCTATCATACCAGTCTTTACTACCTTCCAAGCTCTCTCTTTTACAGATTTTTTTCTCCACACAAGGTCTCCTTCCCTATCGAGGTAATTCACACATCTCCTTTCTCTGACAATTTCTAGCTTACTATAACTATCTTTGTTTTATTCCTTCCCTTTTTCTTTTACTTCTTTTAGGAATATTGATTTAGTATTATCTATATGCTTTGCTTTTGCACCCATATCATCACCTTTGCAGAATTGATTTTCCACCTTCTCTCAACACCTACACCAACCCATGTTTATAATATGGACCTAGGCCTTATTCTCTTAAACAAACAGAACACTAGTTTCTTTGTTAGCTCTATCACCTACCTCTATTTCCTTTATTTGTTTTCACCTATGTTTATGGTGTTCCATGTTTTCCTTCACATCATATTTTACTGCATTCTTCTTCATCTCTCAGTCATCATCTCCATCATACACCACTGTAACAGTATTCTTTTCTTTGGCTTCTTCTGACTTTTTCATATTCATTTATGTTATACGTTCTTCTTTCATATTTATTTTGTAGTTTCATCTTGTCTGTTAATTTCTTTGATGCTCTATTTTAATTATACATCATGTATAGTCATCGAGATGAAGAACCCATCTTCACTGCTATAAGCCTCCAAATGCGCATTTCACCCATCATAAAAATCAAAACATTACACACATTTGCCATTCTACCAACTTGCAGAATTTTAAATTCAAGGCCAACACTTCACTTGGGGTTGAACCCAAGCATCTGCACTGCATCTCTCCATTATCACATCCTCATCTTCCTCATACAAATTATATGCAGAAGCTAGTGGGAAGCCAACTTAGAACTTAAGTGTTTGTGGCTGTTGCAACTCAAGACTTTAAAACTAGGCTGTTTTACTTTAAGAACTAGTACCCAACTATGCTATCCCTCTTAACAAACAAGCCATTCTCAATCTCTGCAACTCTAAAAGTTCTTCCTTTTCCACAGTTTTTCTTCTTCTTTCTATTTCTGTTACACTCATACTTCTCCACTTTATTTATTTATTTCTTTTTAACTATTTTCAAGACCTTTGTATTCTACTGTGTTCCTCTAACCAAACAACACATCATTCTCCACCTTTCATTCTAGTAAGCCAGACACAACTTCATTAATTGTAACAATTTACCATGGAAACAATCCGCCCATTCATCACCAATGGACCCATCTAATCTAAGTCTAGACCTAACTAGTTCTCATTCATCTCCAATCTTCATCACAAGTAAATCACCAAAATCATTTATAATATATAAATTCAACCATTCAACTCAGTGCCATGCAACTGAGAACATATATGTATTACATCACCAATAGTTGGTCCCACTTGAGTCCAATATCCAAACTTTCTATTAGACCTCTTGGACCCACCAACCTTGACCCGCGTAAGATACCAATATAACTCTATGTCACTGTGGCCCACCATCCTAGCCTACTTGGTCTATATGTTTCATTTATGTACGGGCCTAAGTTCATGATCCAGTAGTCTGAGCCCACTCACTATCCATTTACACAAACTATTAGCCATGGTCCACCTTAAATATATACATGTGTAACTCCTACTATATATGGCCCACTTGCACTATTTAATATTTTGTGCTCAAACCACGTGTCTCAACCCATCAAACCCAACCTTTACCCAAACCAAACCCAGTAATTGCACATGAACCTGGATCCTAATTATTAGTTACCTATTATAACCAGTGAACCACACCAAGATTTCAGAACATCCAGGTCAGGGCAAGTTTAATCAAGTGATCATCGTGAATCCAGGGAAGTAACCTTACTATGGTTCTCTAGTATTAGAGTTTTCTAATTTGCCTTCCAAAATATTAAATTGTTATGTGATCCTTGGTTTCATGCGGGGCTCAATCCTGGCATCTTAGCTTATCTAGGGCCATTGATTTTATTGATATGATTGAACCTTATGAATTAATTTGTGAACTTAACAATCATCAAAATTGTAAATATTGAACTTATTCCATGTTCATTTGATGCTACCATGAAATATAAAAATTCTTATATGATCCCTTACTAGAAATATTTATTTCATGGTTGGACTCCAAAATTGTGACATAATTCTAATTATGTTGCAAAAATGTTTCACATCATATTTTGCTAAGAAAATTTAATTTTGAGTCTTATGGTCCACCCTTGAATGCAATCCTTGACTTTTGAGGCATTATCCAACGCATGGGCAATGCAATGTGGGAATTCTCACATGCAGACTCTAGCCATCTTTATGGGTATGACATTGGGGCCTGGGAACCCCTTTGTGCGTGATAACTAGACTGCAGCTAGTCCCTTATGACTTCGGGCCCTTATATATGTGATTATGGCTTCGGGTCCTCATATATGTGATTATGGCTTCGGGCCCTTATATGTGTATTGTGGCTGAGAAGATGCCTTTTCTTAAAATAGATCATGTGATCTTTATTTTATTGTCAATATACATAAATTATTGCAAAATTATTCATGTTACCATTGTCTTATTAATATTTCTTAACACCTCGTTTTTTATTGGATTATCCTTGAATTAATTATTATTTGTTCATCGTACTTAGATTGCTATCATTTGATTGAATAATCGTTTGCTATAGTTCTATAGTTTGTTTACTTGTGGAGCTTTATGCTCATATGTGTTTGTTTTTTTTTTTTTCTTCTTTTCAAACATTGAGATTGATTCCACCAATAATGAAGAACCTTAGCTTATTTGTGGGAAATGGGCGAATCTTGAGAATCGAGTCACTACTTAGTTTTTTAGTGTTTATTTGGCTTTATTATGTAGTTGGACTATGACATATCTATTTGAATATTTCATTGCTTTGAGAGCATTGGTGTAGGCATTTCTGTTTATCTTCTATTAATGACTTAACTATTAATGATTTAATCCAATCTAGTTGACTATGAATCCTCTTAAGTAATGATTCAATTAAATGAATGATTTATAATATGAAATGTGGGACCGTTACGCCATGAACTCTGAGGGTCCTAAGGATCTCGGAATTCGAGGCGTAACAGTATCGGTGGATGAAAAAGCACGACCAGTAACTAGTGGTCCATCTATAGGAAGACCATATATATAAGCAACATCTTCAAGAGTGAATGTTGCCTCCCCATTATTTAGATGAAATATTCGTCTATGGTGTCCATCTTTTAACAAGACTCGATATCAGGGAATGACCAATCCATATTTTTTCAACCTTAGCCAAATGGTGGAGTCTTGTTTATCTAGTGAGTTCCCATTGTCTTTCATTTAACTCCCACGTATTTTCTTTATTGTTGATTGGAATGGCACGAAGAGGGCCATGCTCCTAAAATGTATATATTGAATCTTATCACTCAACTATATTTGACACAAATATAAAAGACTTCAAAATATTAAACAACTCTTTCGATCTTACCTTCCCTTTCCAAGTTTGCTTATATATATGATTTTCTTGATTGAATAAGACAGAGTCATCTAGTGGACCAGGATTGAAGTCTGCCATCTGTAAAATAAAAAATTATGAAAAGTTTTCGTTAAGTTAGAGAAGATGCTATACCTCTTAGTTTTGGGTCCGCACCACTATTGTAAAGGTGTTTGTTACTTGTCCCAAAACCATTTATGCATCCGTTAATAGTCGCTCTTCACTTTCTTACCTAATCAACTCATAGCAAACCCACCTCATGTCATATGAATTCTAACAAGTTGATAGGGACATATACCCCAAGCGTGGGTTTGGTTGGACTTGATAAAAACTGAGTTTTATGATAGATTTTATAAAGTTCAATGGCATGTAAACCCTTCAATAACTTTATAACAGATTTTATAAAGTTCAATGGCAGAGCTCTTTAAGGTGAACCCAAATAGATGAGATTATGCTAAGATGGACTACCAATAAAGGCACACGTAGAAACCCAAAAAAAACACATGAAGAAAGACTCAAAGCCATTCAAACTATACATTT
The DNA here is from genome assembly GCA_037013555.1 of Sextonia rubra. Classification (NCBI taxonomy): domain Eukaryota; kingdom Viridiplantae; phylum Streptophyta; class Magnoliopsida; order Laurales; family Lauraceae; genus Sextonia; species Sextonia rubra. The sequence goes on along the minus strand of JASUAD010000028.1, from coordinate 19,779,317 downwards.
GGAATGAGTAAAAAATGTGAAGAGCAACAATCTGAAGGCCGACTTGTAAGTGTCATATATTACACTTATATTACAATGTGTGAGATCCCAATAGGTGATCCCACACAACACAAACATAAGCCGACTAAGTAGTGCGCAGACAAAAGTTTCTACGTCAAATGTGAAAAGTTGGCTAAATCAATACATACCATACAAATATTGAGGAACTACTCCACAACATAATTTGGTCCACAACCATAAATCCATACGCATAATGAGTAGTCCTTCCGTATCACAAACACCAAGCCAAGCCTCAACACGGTCCACATAATGCAAATAAAAGGTACAGTTACTAAAGAGTCATAAACAATGTAATAACAATGCAAAGTATGCAAACCCAAAAGCTAAGGAGGAATTACAAGGCATCCCTACGGCAATGATGGCAATTTGTGTACCCGACAACCCTACTCAAACTCCAGGTGATATATGATTGAGTAATTAATTTCATTTAAGTCATAAGGGTGCATAGCACAGTTCCAACATCAACCGGATTAGGTTAATTTGTACATCATACACAAATCATACAATCTATGAGAGGTACATTTGCTCTCCAATAACCCTCATAATAAGTCCTCAAAATAAACTCCCCCCCACCCCCCCCCCCCCCCAACACAATATCTATGTAAAAAGGCTCTACAATTAGTCCCACAATTAGCCTATTCAAATCACCTCCAACACCATATAACAATCCCAATAATAATGAGTATGCAAATAAAGGGTATAGTCACCAAAGAATCATAAACAATGTAATAACAATGCAAAGTATACAAACCCAAAAGCCAAGGAGGAATTACAAGCCATCCCTACGGCAATGATGGCAATTTGTGTATCCGATAACCCTACTCGAACTCCAGGTGATATATGGTTGAGTAATTAATTTCATTTAAGTCATAAGGGTGCATAGCCCAGTTCCAACATCAACCAGATTAGGTTAATTTGTACATCATACACAAATCATACCATCTATGAGAGGTACATTTGCTCTCCAATGACCCTCATAATAAGTCCTCAATATAAACACCCCCCCCCCACACACACACACACACACAATATCTATGTAAAAAGGCTCTACAATCAGTCCCACAATTAACCTATTCAAATCACCTCCAACACCATATAACAATCCCAATAATAATGAAGTTTCAATCCCCTTATTCTTCTCACACTTCTTAACCTACAGAAAATGGGTATCCCACCCCTTCATTTAGCACATTCAAATCACCTCCAACACCCATCAATCCATCACATACATTACCACACCTAAATCTAGCATTTGTAACATAAAACCCAAATGAGCAAAGGGATGTACAAATGGCAAAAAAAATGCTAGAATCACCCAAATAAACATGCACATCATCAATGAAATATGTTAATCCACTTGCCTTTAATGAAGAAACAAAAAATGGGTATGCCTAGCTCACCAAAGAAACCCAATGAAGCTCAAACTCAAGCAAATCCAAACCCAACTCAAATCAAACCCACAAAAGCAATTAAGAGAAGCCAATGAGCATGCCAAAAACTATTTTAAATTAAAACTCTAAATGACCTAGTTTATGAGGGGGGGAAAACCTAACCTAGGGTTGTTTGCATCGGGAGAAAACTTGAAGAATAGGTTCCTTAGGGAGATGGAGGTTTGAAGAGGAAGATGAAGGGAGAAGAAGAAGCTCCAGCGGCCGCGGCGGTGGGTACCGATGCCGGCGGCAGCAGGAGGAAGAAAATGGGGGAAAGGAAAAGAGGGAAAATAGAAAAAGAAGGAAAGAAAGGAAGAGGGGATCGGTGGTGGTAGTGGTCGCCGGAAAAAGGGTGGAGTTAGGATCCTTGGATGATGGCTAGGAGAAGAGAGATTGAGAGTAGAGAGAGAGAATGGGAATACCCAAAATGGCTGGAGCGGTCTCTGTTAAGGAAAAATGAGAGATAAGAGTAAATAAAGATAAAAGAAAGAAGAGAAAATAAAGTGAGAAAGGGAAGAAAGAGAAGTAAAAACAAATAAAGCTCTCTCCCTTTAGGAAAATTTTAGCCAAACAGGAAGATGAAGCTTCTCTTCCCGAGTGGAAGACGAAATAAGTTGACGATATCGTTAATTTAGTTGATGATATCATCAACTTAGTTGACAATATCATTATTTGGGTTATTATTGTCAAAAAAAAGTATGAACAACTAATTGGAGGTTTCATTTTATTTCTTCATAAAAAAGTTTAATTATTATATCCTCTTAATTATTTGGTAAATTTCCCTTATATCATTTATACGATTCTTCTTGGGCCACAATTGCAAAGATATACAAAAGCCAAGGCAAGCAGATATGGATAACTACCAACTACATATGAGGACATTAATAATGAAACAATGTAATGAGAGAGGGATGCAAATGGGTCTGATCTAGAAGGAACAATGGCGGATTTAGACCAGCATTTATTTTCCTAGCTTGGATTTGAACTCGAGATGGAACTTATGTGCTACCGCTGGATTTGGTGACAACATAAAAACTGGATTCTAATTACAAATATAGATCCAAAATAAGATGTAAAGTCATTATCATCATCAAAGCTTTATCCCAGCTATATTGGGGTCGGCTACATGAATTATGTCAAAATAAGATGTAGAGTGCAGTGGCATAAATGAATAAAACCACTTTAGAAAAAATTAATGTAGATGCGAGACTATGAAACAGTATATGATAAAATCTAAGTAGACTCTGAAATATAATTATGACTCAAGCTATTTGCACTGCTAAAACCCTTATCTATTTTTAGTATTTGAAAGTAATCGACCTGGACTCAGGTTCCACTTCATGAATCCGAATATGAATTTCTCCTACCAGAGAAATACGTTGTATGCTCACTTTATTCGAAACCAATTTGCAACCCTATTCAGAATTTTTTACATTAGAAATATAAACCTCTTGGAATCAATGTCTCCAAATGTATTCATTGTCAAATTTATCGCCATAAAAATGGCCCCACTATTAAACTGAAAAACAAAGGCAGTTCGACCAACATGACAGTAGACTTACTTTGGGTTCAAGGGATATTTTAGCCCAATCTTCACATGTATACAAGAAGGGTAAGTTTTAGGTATTTAGGGTACATTTGTATACACACTCTTTCTATAAAAAGATGAAATTACCAAATTAATAAAGTCCATGAAAATAAATTTCATGTGAAAAGACTTTCACAAAAGTACAAAAGTTGGTGTTTGATACAAAATATTTTTTTTTCGTGAATTAGAGATAATGTTGTTTGGTATAATTGTGGAGTATTTTTTGAAAACCATATAAAGAGGCAGTAGAAGGGTGAGTGGAGGCTAAAAAGAGGGGTAAAGAGTGTGGAAGTAGGAAAATAGGGATGGATATCGTAATAGATAAAAAGAGAGGAGGCTAAATATGATGTTGCAATCTACTGTGAAATGAAAAATGGATGAACATTTCTATTAAAACAAAAGTCCGATGGTCCTCCATAAGATTTCCATTTCTAACATTTTCAAGAAAAAGTTTGACATGACAGTGATATGGAGGAAAAGGGGTTTTAAGGAATTATGCTGCACAAAACGCATTTAAAATAATTTCTCTAAAGAAAATTGACCTCTTTTCCACATAAAAATATTACACAAATATACCCTAATCCATCAGTGAAATCCTAATGGTTCTATAGAAGTGGATAGATGGAATTCCAAAAAAACCCTAACTTGTACATGATACAATATACATATCAACATCTCATTACAATTACCAACAAACTCATTTCCATACGTCTTTTCTCACCCAACAAAAATATCACCTCCTCACACCAAACACACTCAAAATGAAATAACACATGCACCTAACAACCGTTGATCAAACATTCTTCAAGAAGTAAGTTTGTTTTTCTATTATTTTTTTTCTCTACGTAGGGTATTCTCTCCAGCCTCTGGACTTTGGGCTCCCAACTGGGCTTCGGAAGAAGTTCTCCATCCTAAAACCCAAAATCCATCTCACATCCTCGCCGGGGCCACCTGGATGTACGGTCAGATTCAAATTCAAACACCTGTGGGCCACTAAGTTGGTGGCAGACTTGACTCGACTGAGCCTTGCCCTCCAAGTCTTTATTCACAGGGAAAATCAGATCACTCTACGACGTCATATCCAGGCCCACACGGTACCCGTGTGGGGTCCAGCAATCTAGTCTCGGGTCTCGGATCCTTCTTTCAGCGTCCGTCCTTCCCACAGGAAGGTCGTCTGCGTACATCTCTCTTTGTCTCTGCTGATTGATTTGGGTGAGTTTTTGCTGATCTGGGTCAGCATTTCGATCCCAATATCGCTCGAAATTACGAGTTTTCAGGGCATTGAGATCCGAGAAATCCTCTCTTTTTCGCTCTCCTATCTGCCCAACACCCACCCAAAGCTGACCCTTTGTTTTTTCGTTTGTTTTTTGGGTCTTGCCAATCTTCGTTGGTTGCCTTTCCTTTTCTAACTCATTTGGGTTTGCTAATAATAGGTGTTTTGATGATGCTAGAGAGAAAGAGCGGGAATTACAGCGCTGAAATGGTGGGAAATTTTGGAATTTCCATATAGAAAGGTGGGAATTTTTAATTCGATTTCTTTGTTTAATGCCGGATTCCTGGTGTGAGTTTCAACGGATTTTGAAGTATTGGTTTTGGGTTGCTCATGGTTTTAGGAGTGGTTTAGAGATTTGATCTGGGGTTTGGGCGTTTGTGCTCATTTCATCTTTTTCTTTGGGTAAATGATTCACTTCCCATCTGGGTTTTTTTTTTTTTAATTGTTAGTATTGAAATCTAGTGATTTGGGATCTGGGGTTGTGGGACTTCTGGATTTTGGATCTGGTTAGTTGAAAGAGTTTGAGAATTTTCTATTTGGGGACTTGGGTCTTCAACCTTGAGAGAGTTGTGGAGTGATTGGAGTTAGAATACTGATTTATTGAAGTGGACTTATGGTTGTGAATGCTTTAGTTTTTAAGAGGAAGCAATGCCGGTAGATTGAAGAGGATTTAGGGTTAAAGGGTGTACTGACAGGGATATTGTTATGTAAAGACAACTTGATTGATTAAGGCCTATTTAATAGTTTTGGGAAGTTGGGTTCCAAAGGATTGTTGGTTCATTGCGGGTTAATGCATCAGACATTGCAGTCACTAGGTGTGGTGAACTACAGGTAGCACGGACCTCTGCGAGAACAGGGGACAGTAAAGATTATGGGTTGCATTAACTCCAAAGGAGGAGATGCAGCTGGGTATGATGGAGATCAGAGAGAGAAAAGACTGCACAAGTCATCAAGACGGTTGGTCGCTCCCTCGAGGAGAGAGGAAGTTATGGTGGAGGCTGACAGTGGTCGTGGGAATGATGGGAGGGAGAGATTGATATCGAAGTCGCAAGAGAATGTGCTTTCCACACCAATTTCTTCTGACGGGGAGAAGGAGAAGAAGTTGGTTATTGAAAAGCCAATTACAAGCTCACATCAAAGGCATGCAACCATAGATGTCGGGGTGAGCAGAGGGGAACAGAGTTTGAGGATTATTAATGTGCCAAATGGCATTGCAGCTGAACAAATTGCTGCTGGGTGGCCCTCTTGGCTTACAGCAGTGGCAGGAGAAGCAATTAAAGGATGGTTACCTCGCAGGACGGATTCGTTTGAGAAATTAGACAAAGTCAGTTATTCTCTCTGTTACTTCACTCATTTTATCTGCAAAACTATGCGCAATTGATAGCTCTTGTTGCTCACTGTGTTAAAGTTTGTGGCTTGAGATTTCTTATTGTTGATTTCCTGGTTTCACTAAATATGCTGAGATTTTCAGTTATAATTCTGTAATAACAAGCTTTCAATTCTATGGATTCTTCAGACAAATTCCTTCAGTTATGCAGGCTATGACCTTTCCTTAGATTTACTTCTGTGGAGTACGTCCCGCATTTTATAATCTTTTAACAGTGAGAGGAATGCTAGACCCTTTACATGGAAATATCATATGCTAGGTTCCACTTGATTTTGTATGTGACATTAGACATTTACATTTAATGACCATTATGCCCACTTACCCTTGAGTTAACTGGAATCTTCCATTTGGGAAGGTATGTGTTGGATGCATTATTTCTTTTTAGTCATTGTGAATAAAAGAATTTCAACAGCAAATCATTTTACAATCTCTAAGCACAACAGCATCAGTTTTCATTCAATTTATGAACCGCCATGTAGGGCCCACCTTGATGCATTTCACTCATCAGGGATGGAGTGATGGGAAGATTTCATCACAGATTGTGGTTGGCGGAAAAATCAGCCCCATTAGAAGATCATAACCATTTATATAAGAGCCCCAAGTGCTATACACTGCTACAAGCTTTGTAACAAGTGCGCTCAATTCTTTGCAGAACTGTCACATAGACACGAAGACCTCAGAGGCTCAAACATAATTTTGTCAGAGCTTAGTTGCACAAACCTTTTCTACATGTTCTCTCTCCAATGCCTATTCTACATGTTCTCTCTCCAATGCCTATTCAGAATCTCGATCCAATATCCTAGTGTTGAGTGAGTTTACACTCAACTGCTCAAGCAATATTTGGGAGCTCTTACTTTGTACTCACACATATGCTCCAGCTCTTACTCCTTTCTTTTCTGCAACTAAGAGACAGGGGAGACTTTAATTATCTCTCTCTCTCTCTCTCTCCGTGTGTGTGTCTGTGTGATTGGTAATCTGTATGAAGTTTTCTATCCTTTCATGCATGCTGGAACTAGTTTGGTTTCCTTTCGAATAGATAGGCCAAAGTACCATCTGCCCCTCCACAGTGCTGAATAAAATATACTTGGTAAAAAAAATGTACATATGGTGTCTGCAGCCCCGCACAAAGAGGGGACCAGCTTGAATTTCTATGCTGGGTGATCTACATGGTGGGACCCTCTTGGTACTTAGAACTGGTTCATGCTTTGATACAGCCCATGCATCTGTCAAGTAAACACCCATAGGAGTTGAAAGTGGCATCATTTTATTAGCATGCCTCATTTTTATGCCTATCTCAGTTGGTTGGTTCTCTTGGTACTTATAACAGGTTCATGCTTTGATGTGTCCCATGCATCTGCCAAGTAAACACCTGTAAGTGTGGAAAGTGGCACCATTTTATTAGCATGCCTCATTTTACGCCTATCCCAGTAATTGGTTCTCTTCATGTTATGCATTTTTTTAATTCAAGCACAAAATGAATATTGTATTTTTCTCTATATCATGATAAACATGCGTGTTTCATTTCATCTCTTTTTTTCCCCTGCTCAGCAACAAGATGTTATGTCGTTAAGAGCTTGCTGTTTTGATCTTTGGGTGCCTGATTGCTACTGTATATGCAGATTGGACAAGGAACTTATAGTAGTGTGTATAGAGCACGGGATCTTGAAAGGGGCAAAATTGTTGCGCTGAAGAAAGTACGATTTGTTAATATGGATCCTGAGAGTGTCCGTTTTATGGCAAGGGAGATTCATATTTTACGTAGACTCGATCACCCAAATGTTATCAAGCTTGAAGGTTTGATTGCTCCACGGATGTCATCCAGCTTGTACCTTGTCTTTGAATATATGGACCATGATCTTGCAGGACTTGCATCAATTCCAGGTCAAAGGTTTAGTGAACCACAGGTACATTCTGCTAAATGCTTCTGTTTGAATATGGAGTTACAGGGTTCTGAATTCTGGTGTGACATGCAGTGTGTCCTGATGCACATCTTATACCATATAAGGCGTCATTTGGTTTTCTGGACTCTAATCTGATTCCATCACAAGAGATGGATACCGATCCCCCACCCCAACCAACCAATGACAAAGCAAGAAGAAAAGAAGAGTGAAGAAAACAAATAAGTTCAAATTTGAAAGGTTCTAGCCGTCCTATTTTTCACCATTGAATATGGATATGGTTAAAGGAGAAAAGGAGCAAGTGACATCCATGAAAGTCAAAGATGGGGTGGCTAGGAGCTTCCAATTCAGAAGACTTTTTAAGCTGTCTCACATTCAGCTATCTTATCAGTGGTCTACATGGGCCTTACTTGGATGGTGCATCAGGACACCATACAAGCTGATGAAAAACTAACCATTCTCAGGAAGTGCATGGTACAACCTTACAGTTTTAGGCTTGTTTAGTTATAAATCCTTTAGAAAAGAACATCTGCTTCTTTCCCTTAATTGCATGGAAAAGTCCCCAAAGGAGGAGGCACTTTGGGACCATTAAAAAAAATCAATGAGCTTGGGTTTTCTTGAAATTTGCTTTTTAGAAGAAATGGGCTAAATGCGTCCCCTTTTGTTATTCGTTTCATGCATGCATAGATTGGGATGTTCCCAGTTCCTTTGCTCATTTAAGTTACTTTTCATCCAAAATAACCTTACTTTGCAGTTCTCTTTTGCTCATAAAAAATCTTATGTTGTAACCTTTTGCTTCTCATTTAGAATGATCCATGTTGGGGTTGCAGATCAAGTGCTTCATGCAGCAGTTACTTTGTGGGCTTGAACACTGTCATAGCCGTGGTGTTCTACATCGTGATATCAAAGGATCAAATCTTCTGATTGACAATAATGGCATTCTCCGAATAGCAGATTTTGGTCTGGCCACATTTTTCCATCCTGATCGGAAACAGCCTCTTACTAGCCGTGTTGTGACCCTGTGGTATCGGCCTCTAGAGCTTTTGCTTGGTGCCACAGAGTATGGCGTTGCAGTGGATTTGTGGAGTACAGGTTGCATTCTTGCAGAGTTGCTTGCTGGGAGGCCTATTATGCCTGGAAGAACAGAGGTATTTCTGCAATCCAGATTTTTTTATTATATATTATTATTTTTTGGTCGAGGGAGGAACTATATATGGAGATCCCTAGTCATGATACACTCAGCGGGGCACACCTGAATTCATGACTCATGAGGGAGTGGTGATGTGTAGAGCACCTGCAGAAGCATAGAAATTACTCCCTCTGATGAATGTAAGGTGCTGTTTAGTGGTGAAAATTTAACAATTTTTAAAATGCATTTTTTTGGAAATCCTACTATGGATATCAGTTGGATCAATGTCAAAACCGAGGTGAGTGCAATTTACAGAGTGTGAGCAGTTAGCAAGTGTAAGCGGAATGGAATGCTTTTTAGGTGGGCCCTGCATGGCAGGTCTCATTGGACAAGATGTGTGCAACTGCATGCAAATCTACTTCCAACTGGGTTTCTCTAAAATTGGTACCAGTGTGAGCTTCTACCTGCAGCAATAATGGTTGCACTTGCATCCTGATGGAAAGTGATTGCTTTACTCTCATTTTATTTCATTAGGGTTTGAATGGAATCAGTGCCAAGAGTCAATGAATTGTGTAGCTCCCTTACTGGTAAATTTTGTACTTGTCTGGCCTATTATTCAATAAGCCATTCAGTTGAATTGGATAAATCTGACTTTGGATGTGAATTCCATAAGGGCTCAGTTGGATCTGATTGGATTTTATTATTATTTATGTCAGTTCTGATTGGATTTCTGAATCCTTGAATTTCGGAATCCACATATACCAAACATATTCCAAAATCCTGCCGATGAAAGTATATATTATGATACTTGGCGGACTTATTTCTAGGAGATCGTAAAATTCTTGGATCCCTCACAGTTCCATTTTCCTTTCATGCATGGGATATGAAAATGGGGTTTACCTATGTAAAATTTTGTGTACCTAACAAATTCCAAAAATCCTGCCATTAAAATTTTTTGTTAGGATGATACTTGTTGGACTTATATGTAGGAGATTCTGAAATCCTTGGATTCCTTAATGAGTCGCTTGCCTTTTATCCATGGTATGTGAAAATGGGGTTTACAAATGTAAAATTTGCACATCTGAACTTTAGATATGTAACACTTACACATGCGAAACAATTACCTTGTTTCTTTGGAAGCACCATCTCACATGAGTAAAAGTTAAATGGTTTGGATTACATATGTAAAATCTTCATTTCTGTCAAAATTATGAATATGTACATGATAAACATTTTGTAGTTTAATGAGTCAATAGAAAATTTGAGAGGTTTGGATTAAACATTTGGGGCTGATAGGAGCAAGGATGCAAATAGCGGTTGCGGCGGGCGTAGCGGCCCGTCGCCAAAACGATACGTAACGGGCGATACGTAGCGGTATCGGCGATACGTAGTGGCGTAGCGATGTGAATTAAAAAAGTCTTCAAAAAAATCTGAAAAAATTCCAGAAAATCCAGAATATTGGAAAATGATGGAATATGTGTTTGTTTTGCAAAAGCAACTAGTATATGAGTATGTAGCGGTCCCCTCATTGCATTAGATCCTGTATCGCTGTATCAATAGAAAAGAATATGAAAAATCAATGTTTTTAATATGGAATCATGTTGTTTAGTTATGTCAACTTAAATAGTAACTTAAGGCTTAAATAAAAAATGTTATAAACAAATTTCATCAAGATTCATTCAAGAATGAAAGATAAACTACGTTCAAACTTTATAAAAAAACAATATACTAATCTACTTAAAGAGCAAAGACTTTGTAACGGAGGAATACCCTGCTGATTAGCTCTAATCTAATACCAAAGGGAATGTCTTCCAGGAATCACATTGCTATCAGTGTCATCATCTTCATCATCATTTGTTGTGTTTGTGCCCCTATTATATTGCACATTTTCCCCAAATTGAATTTGATATTGGTGAGCATTGGGATCTTGCATTGCAAAGAAGAAATCAAAGGAGCTTGGAGGAGGTGGATATCTATATTGAGGTCGACTATCATCATAGTCACCATATGAGTAAGACCCTGAAGTCGAAGATTGTTCTTCTTCTTGTTGCACATGACCATACTGATAATATTGTGATGGTTCATGAGGATACGGCCTGTAGTCTGAATGTGGAAATGGAACATTATAAATAGGGTTCGAAGATGCTGTTTGTTCCCCTCCTACATTTCCACTTCCACCCACATTCCCTTGCTCATCTATGTCTGCGGGTGATGACACTTTCCGTCGCCTTTGATAAGCACGTTGTGGAGCCATTCTTGATTGTTCAGGAAACTCATCTACGGTCTCAACAGGAATGACATTTTCTTCTTCATCATATTGATAAGACTCAGCAGTGCCACCTGTCCCGCTGTCTCCTCCGTCTCCTCCATCTCCTCCAGGACCTCCACCATGGCTACTGGAAGAAGCAACAGTAGAACTACTATCTTCAGATGATGACATAATATGAGCTGGTTCCTTCCCTCTAGATGCACTTACACTTCCACTACTTCTTTCTCCCTGAGGTGGCTGTCCCCCTGACATTTGTACATCTTCAGCAATTAAACGTTGTACTTCTTGCTAAAAGCCCGGATCTGAATCTAACAATGGATCTTCAGTCTCGGCTATCCATGGAAGTAAGGGATCATCGTATCTGAATATGTGATCCAAATTAATTGGACAATAAGTAGGATCATCCCTTGCCTTTCTCTCTCTATTTCTGTTCCTCAACTTGAGATTGTAATGGCAATATACCAATTTGTTGAGTTTTCTCATGGTTATCCGATTCCTTGGCTTCGTATGGATCATGGAGAAAGTGCTCCAATTCCTTTCACAATTTGATGATGTTGTTGTTTGACTAAGGATGCGAATAGCTGCTCTTCTTAGATGTGGAGTACTCTCTCCAAAACTCTCCCACCAATCAGCTAGAATACAAAAAAAATAAAAAAAATTAGACATCTTTAAATCGTAGAAAGTTCCTTTTCTATGTATTGTCAGTTGCATATAAGTATAACTACCAGGTGAACATTTTCCAATCGCTCGCTGTACAAAAGGGTCAGCGAAAGTTCCTCTTTTATGTGTATAAGTGGAAATCTGAAATGCAAAAAATTAGAAATAAATAAGTACACCATATCAATACAATTATCTAACATATATTTAAAAGATTAAATAAATTTCTTAATTAGCTTACCTCTTGTATAGCTTCGATATGATCATCTTCACTCAAAATTCTTTTCAACACTGTCCTTAATCCTACTCGCAATTCCGTATCTATTGCTTCAGTGTGGTGTGAGGCATTGCGATAGTAGAATTCAGGATTTAAAAAATAACATGCAGCATGCAATGGATGGTGCAGCTGATCGTTCCACCGGGCATCAATAATTTTTATATAATCATCATGATATCGGTAATTTTCTATAATGGCTTGCTTTGCCCAATCAATTGCTTCATAAATGTACCCCATTGTTGGCTTTTCATCAGCATCTACAAGCCGCAACACTTTCACTAAAGGTTCATATGCCTTTAATATGTTCTCTACTTTGGCCCAAAATTTATTATCCCTCATTAGAATTGGGATGTCAAACTCCGGACCACGTGTTGCTTTGCCCCATTTCGAACGAAGCCATTCTTCTGATGAAAACATCTGAATTAGCTCCGTTCTCCAACGTACTAGGCTTTCCATAGCAATAAAATTGGTAGCAAATCTAGTGGATGCCGGACGCACTAAGGCATGATTGTTTGTGAATCTCTTCATCAAGCTTAAGAGCCATGAATGGTCGTATATGAACCTTGTAATGCCTCTGCATGCCTTGATTGCAGCGGCCACATTCTTCTTCTTTCCAATATTCTCCATTATAAGGTCAATGCAGTGTGCTGCACATGGGGTCCAAAATAAATGTGTCCTTTTTTCCATTAAAAGAAGACCAGCCTTCTTAAAATTAGCTCCATTGTCTGTCACAATTTGGACAATGTTCTCCTCTCCAACACTTTCTACAACTTTATCCATAAGCCTATAAATATAATCTGCTGTCCGTTTCTCTTCAGATGCATCAACGGACTTCACAAAGACAGTCCCAGTGACATTGTACACCAAAAAGTTAATTAATTGTGTTTGGGTGCCCCTTGTCCACCCGTCACACATAATAGTGACTCCATTTTGCCCCCACATGGGCCTAAACGTCTCTACCCAAGCCTTTATTCCTTTATACTCTTCTTCAAGGTACTTGGTGCCTACATCATACACGGATGGCGACGTACTACCCCGCCCAGCTTGAGCCGCAACATCAAGAACTGTCTGAAAATAAGGAGAATCAATTGCGGTAGGGGGTGTATTCTTATGAATTAGCCATTTTGTTGTAGCTTTGGCTAATCTTTTTCTTGCAGCCTTCATGACACCCTTGACAACATTAGAGATTTTTGGTTGCTTAGCTGCCTCCGATCTATGTGCGAAAGGATCAACAAAACTAACCCCTCTTCTAGTTTGTGTTGGTGTAGCCATCCGAGTAGAAATAATCTCTATATCATCATCCCGCTGTCGGGTGCTAAATGCTCTACGCATTTTACCCGCAATGCCTTTGCCCTTGCTTGTTGCACCAGATGAGCCACCTTCATCATAGTTTCTACGCTGTCTATAGGCTCGACGCTCTGCTTCTTCTTGGCACGACATAAGGGACTCTCGGCGTGCAGCCATCATTTCTGGGTCATCAAACTCATCATCAGAAGCAGTACCAAAACCTTCATCCCCAAATACATCATGGCGTGCTGCATCAACACCCTGCTGCTTCTTCTCTTTAATTTGTACTTTTCTCTGTTTTGTTTGATTCAATAAATTTTTCATTTGCTCCCTAACTTCTTTCGACACTTCAGGACACCCTGCAACATTGCCTTGCACATGGGCCAAATGTTGTTTAAATCTTGTAATGCTCCCATGGGTCACTTTGTGACAAAACTTGCACTTAATCTTCAACCGATTGTTTTCAATTGCCTCACCATAGCTCCATGCAAGATCTATATCACGCGGCATTTTTTCACGTCACAATACCTAAACAAGATTTAAAAGTAATAGGTCAAAATTTAAATAAATTTCAAAAACATGAAAAAATTAGAATAACACTCATCTACGTGGGTGGGAATTGGGATTGATATATGGAAAACATAGATATAACATTTGGGGACTATTTTCAACCCATTTGATTCAGTTTAGTTTTATACAAAAATATTTTTTTTTAAAAAATTCAAAAATCCTAAAACAAAAAATATGAAAAAATTAAAAGAACACAAAAATATGTAGGATTGATCTATGGGAAACATAGATCTAATATTTAGTGACCATTTTCAACCCATTTGATTCAATTTACTTTTATAAAAAAATATTTTTTTAAAAAAATACAAAAATCCGAAAATAAAAAATATGAAAAAATTAGAGGGACACAAATATATATAGGATTGATCTATGGGAAGCATAGATCTAACATTTAAGGACCACTTTCAACCCATTTGATTGAGTTTGCTTCTATAAAAAAATATTTTTTAAAAAAAAATACAAAAATCTGAAAATATAAAATATAAAAAAATTAGAAGAACACAAAAATATGTGGGATTGATCTATGGGAAGCATAGATCTAACATTTAGGGACCACTTTCAACCCATGTGATTGAGTTTGCTTCTATAAAAAAATATTTTTTTTAAAAAAAATACAGAAATCCGAAAATAAAAAATATGAAAAAATTAGAAGAACACAAAAATATGTGGGATTGATCTATGGGAAGCATAGATCTAACATTTAGGGACCACTTTCAACCCATTTGATTGAGTTTGCTTCTATAAAAAAAAAATTTTTTTTTAAATACAAAAATCCGAAAATAAAAAATATGAAAAAATTAGAAAAACACAAAAAAATGTGGGATTGATCTATGGGAAGCATAGATCTAACATTTAGGGACCACTTTCAACCCATTTGATTGGTTTTCCATTAACAAAATAGATTTTTTTTTTCAAATAATAAAATAATCCGAAAATAAAATTCAAAAAAAAAAAAAAGAAAAGTGATAAAAAAGAGGGGCTTGATCAAAGAGGAACATGGATCTAAAAACAACAACTCATTTTCAAGTGATTCATAGAAGAAAAGAGAGAAATAAGCACAAAGTAGAAAAAAAAAGCGCTTCAAAACTCACCTTTTTTGAACTTGATGCTTGAATCTTAAATGCCACCTTAATCTTTGGATGTTTTTGATGTTTTTGTTGATGATTTTGATGTTTTTTTGAGATGATTTGAAAAATGGAGGCAAGAAAAGGGGCTTGGAGGAGTTGGAGCTGTGAAGAGGGGAGAAAAGAGGGGAGTTAAAAGGGAAAGTGGGTTAAAAAATCGGCTGGGGGGTTTTAAACCCCCCAGCCGATACGTAGTGGCCGGTACACAGTGTATCGGCCGATACGGGCCGATACATATGTGAGCGGCGCTTTTTTGTAAAAAGCGTAGCACCTATGGGCGCTACACCCGATTTATCGGCCGATACGCTTCGTATCGGCCGATATTTGCATCCTTGGATAGGAGTTCTAAAAAAAAAACAATATGAGGGTTTGATACCATGACCTATCCCAAGCAGGACATGCAGTGGTGCCATTCTATCGAGAGAGGTGTGGAAGTATGAAAATTGTCTAATTTACACACTATTTTCGCACCTTGTTTACATATACGTAAACGGATGCAAGCAAATGATTCTAATTTTTTTTATTTGGATATCTGCTGGGGTTCTGTCTGATTATTTCTATACATACATTTCACTCATTGTAAAATGTGAGATTATTATCACATTGTATATAAAATTAATCTTCCCAAAGCCCTAACATACTTCCACTACATACTAAATCAAATATTACCACATGCAGACTTGATTAATTTTTTGTATCCGCACACGAACCCAAACTCAACATGGGTCATATGAAGGGAGGTCTTGTTGAAATTAGACATATCCAACTAAAGCAATATTTGTTTTTGTTCACTGTTTTTATTCTTTAATAACTGTTTAGAAAACTGATGCTTTGCTATCCTCTCATCTTATGTGGCATGGATATGGTTTTAGAGCCTGATGACTGTTGGCATTTTCATTGGTTTTCTTCTTTATTTGATTATTGGTGGCTGAAAACTTTGTATTCCACCTCTTGTAGGTGGAGCAATTGCACAAAATCTTTAAGCTTTGTGGTTCACCATCTGAGGAGTACTGGAGGAAATCAAGATTGCCACATGCAACCATTTTTAAACCTCAACACCCTTACAAACGCTGTCTTGCTGAGGTGTTCAAGGAATTCCCTTCTCCAGCTTTAGCCCTTCTGGATGTCCTTCTAGCAATAGAACCTGAACACCGGGGAACTGCAGCATCTGCCCTTAAAAGCAAAGTAATTTCAAATCCAGTGTTTTCTGTTCTGATGAAAATTAGCTCTCATGTCATGCACCATAAATAATTACATACTCCCTTCTTGATTCACATGGAAGACAGATGAAGATCCAGATTGTTCATTCAGCAGGTCCAATTATGCCTGGGGCCCTAGACCATAGACCAAAGATCAGAGCCATTGGACAATCCAAACCATTTAATGATTGTGATATTAAGTTGTTGGTTGTACACATCAAACAAGGAAAAAGTCCATTGTTTGGATAATATGGTTCTTCAACTGAGGCAAATGGCAATTATTTGTTGGTGGCCAGTGTAGTCCCTATGACCTTTCAGCTGCCCCTACTGTCTACTATAAAGTTGAAATCATCCAACTTGTATGCAGCCTCGTAGGAAGCTTCTTGTGATTTGAACTTTCATGTGCTATATTAGCTCCTTTTTTCTCAGGTAGGAACACTCGGGGAGTTGACTCTTGACTCAGCTGATTCACCTTATTTTGGCAAAGGACCAAGTCAAATATAGGGGAAACTCAGCCATGTCACCTTGTTTTGATATGTTATGTGCATTATAGATCATTGGATAGGTAGATTTGATTTTAAACAATTAATACATATTTTTAACTCAAATATTCATATACTTCCAAAAGCATCCTCAAATACATATAATGCCCACAAGCATTTTATACAGTAGACTTTGAAATTTCCTAGACAAGTTGCTCTTTCCTTTTTTTTTCTACTCGTGATATCGAGAATCGACATCATTCACCCATTAAGTCTCTTCTCGATTTCGAGACTTACATTTATCTGACTAAAATTTTGATACCATAACTATTGAACATTTGTTGTTGACGATGAACATTCTTCAGCCATTTAGGTAATAAAGACTCAGTTTACATTTGAGATTAAACTAAAAAAAATGTCACTAACATGTCTATTTTATCTATTTGATTTCGTACTAAATTAGTTCAAGAGGATTGCTAGCTTCTACCATGAATGAGAGTTGAGAATTTCGTTGTAACTGTGCTTTAAGAATAGATTAGGTTATGCAAATTAGACTTAAACAAATTGATAAACCCTCCATTTCATAATTTAGCTTTAAGTCTGAGATACAACATTGATGGTTTGAAGAGGATAATCTCATAGTTTCAATATCAAATAGCATTTGATGACCCACTAAATGATTTAGTCCATACGGATTTTGTAAATGCAAGCAAAAACTGAGATGAATATGATATAGTCATCATAATTCAGAATAAGAAATCATGACACCCTTTGCAGTTTCTATAAAGGAAAGTGTCATAATTTTGCTAGTGAATATTTATCAGCTAAATAATACCTGAGTTATTTGTAGCATTGTATATGTTATAGGCAGTGATGAAGTGCAAACTCATTAATTATTCTTAATCAATGCTTGCCTCATATTTCTTTGTTAACATTAGCTTATACAATTGTTCTTCTGAAGTTTACAATTCCTAATTTTCAATTAAAGTGGTTTCTCACAACAGGACTCGCGAAGTTGCGATCTCACAAATAATACTCACAAAATTGTGAACAATAAATGTCTTTACCTGGCAGTTTATTGACGCACAAAGTTGCGAGATCGCAACTATTTTCATAATAATTTTGAACTAAATATGTTAACGTATCTCACCAACAAGCAGCAAACCATATCATGCGACTCCAATCCCATGACAGCTCTATCATGAAGAAACTATGGGTCTTGCCACAATGCATTGGAGGCATTACATGCATCCACACTTTGACTGGAAATTAGGAATTGTAAGCTTCAAAATAACAATTGTATGAGCTAGTGTTAACAAAAAAATATATGAGGCAAGCTTCAATTAAGAATAATTGATGTATTTGCACTTCATCACAGCCTATAACATATACAATGCTACAAGTAACTCAAGTATTATTTAGCTGATAAATATTCATTAGCAAAATTATAACACTTTCCTTTATAGAAACTGCAAAGGGTGTCATGATTTCTTATTTTGATTTATCATGACTATCTAATATTCATCTCATTTTTTATTTGCATTTACAAAATCCATATGAACTGAAATGTATCTTTATGAAATGGAGGATCTATCAATTTATGTAAGTTTAATTTCCATAACTTAATCTATTCTTTAAGCACAGTTACAACAAAATTCTCAATTCCCATTCATGGTGGAAGCTAGTAAACCTCTTGAACTAATCCAGTACAAAATCGAATAGCCAAGTCCATGACATTTTTTTTCAGTTTAATCTCAAACGTAAACTGAGTCGTTATTACTGAAATGGCTAAAGAATGTTCATCATCAATGACAAATATTCAACAGTGATGATAACAAAATTTTAGTCAAATACATGTAAGTCGCGATGTTGAGAAGAGACTTAATGGGTGAATGCTATTGATTCTCGATATCGCGAAAATAAAAAGTAAAAGGGCATGTTGTCCAGGAAATTTCAAAGTCTAATGCATAAGATGCTTTTGGGCATTATATGTATTTGAGGATGCTTTTGGAAGTAAAAGGATATTTGAGGCTTTTTTTCCATAAAAATCCCTATTTTTAAGTGACTATTTCTTGAGGCCTAGCAATTTAAAAATGATGATTGAAATGTAATTTTAGATTTATATTTTATCCTTTACATTCAGTTGTCGGACTTAAAGTTATGTAATACACAAGATTTTTTTTCTTTTTACTTCCTTATTATAGGGATTTTCTTGCATATATAAGTTTATTAATTTGAGTTGACTATTATTGCTTCACTTAAATGTCTGTGTGTGAATATTTGATCTATTTTGAATATTTTTTTAAGAAATCATGACTTTCCCATGTCATCATTTTGACTCTCTCCAAGTCTTTTTTTTTAGATTTAGAAGAGTCAAGTCTCAGCCATGAGTTTTCCAACCTTGCTTCTTTTTTTTTTTTTTTGTTTCTTCCTTCTATCATGTTATTTTTTTGTCCTTATTCTTAAGTTGCGCTTTCCAGTTCTTCACAACCAGTCCTCTTGCCTGTGATCCTTCAAGTTTGCCTAAATATCCACCAAGCAAGGAAATTGATGCTAAACTCCGGGAAGAAGAAGCCAGAAGGTATCCTGTTGAACATTTACTTAATGTGAATTTTTTTTAGAATACTACTACTTCATGTGAAATTGCAGCCAGTGTGCTCAACTCACTTGAAAGAAATCAAAGTAGAATCCTACTTTCACAAATCACAAGCTTATTATAAAAGTTTCTATAATTTTTTTTTCTCATTCATTTGCATGAGATAGATGTCTACACAGACCATATGCACATGCACTGAGTGCCATAATAGTACTCTTGATAGACGTTAAACTTTGGCAACATTTTGAGGGGAAAAAGAACCAATTAATTGAATTCCAGGAAAGCTTCCCTTCTGAGCAATTGTCAAAACAGATGCGCATTCGCCATAATTTTCCCAATAATTCCAAAACAGATGCGCATTCGCCATAATTTTCCCAATAATTCTTTACTTCCACAAACTATTTAAAATTTTGAAAAAAAGAAGAAGAAATAATTGATACTTTGATTCTTATTTTGTTGAATACAAGGAAGATTTTCTCCATGTTTTCTATATTTTTTTTTATTATTTCTCAAGGATGAAGCCAACTCCTCTATGTAAGGATGATCAGGCTTTCTTGTAAAGACAGACATTGCTTATTATCAATTTACTCATTGTGAGTGTGCCCTAGCTGCTGAATCCTTCTTTGGATTCGATCAATCCTTCAGGAGATTGGTCTACTTTTCCGATCATGGATCCGGGTTGCATCATTTTCTGAACTGAATAGTTACCTCGCCAATTTTTTCCTAAATCCTTATGTGACTTGATTAGTACCATTGCACTTGCTAATAACCAATTACTCTGAATTACTTGTATATGCCTACTGTACCTCTGTCCAAAGGACAAGATCATAAGGTATGGTACAAGTTTAGCAGCATTTAATGATTTATAAACTTCCATTGTTTAATAGTTCTATTAGTTCCCTTACTTTTTGAATGTGTGAAAAATTGTTACAAAGTAATGTGAATTATGATAATTTCAATCTATAAATAATCTAAAGAAGAAATTGCTACTTTGTTTAAAAATCTTAGTATGAAATATCATGTGGACATGGATAGTCATGTTCATATTTGTGTTCTGGATTTTGAGAAGTGCAGTCATTTCAGGATCCGCATATTGGCGGATCCGTGTCCATACTATTCTGATATTAGCAGTGAGCTTTGATGATTAGGACTTGTTAGATGGTTGACTTTTGTCACTGGAGAAAATGTTGTCTTCTTTGGTCAGAGTTTATTTAAAGTTTACTCTTGATTTCACTGGAGGATTTTCTCCTGCGCTCTTCACTCCCGCAGACCATGCTGGTCATCACATGCAGCGCATGAAATTCAGGGGTGGGCCCCACCTTTGGAGATGGTCTGAATGCACACTCACGCAGATTGCAGGAGAAAATTTTACCTGATTTCCCTTTCTGTGTAAATAATTTGGTGCATACATGTGCGTGGAACTGATCATCATGTGAAGTATTTTTATTATATTACTTCTCTATTCGGAATTACTCATGATCTGCTTAACTGCTCCCTTTGTGGTCATTGGTAAATACTCTAACTTGTACTCAAACTTTTCTGACAATAGTTGAATCAGGAAATGACGATATCCTCTCCATTTTACTGCTGTATCCTCTTTTCAGACTAATGATAAGCATTTATATTCCATTTTTTTGTTGATATATGAGGAACAAAGACAATGTTAATACTTGTTGCAACAAAAATCTATTTTATTTAGTTAGTTTGTATCTACATATACGGTCATTTGAGTATTCTCTGTAATGACTGAATGTTTAATTTAGGTGTCTTATTAAAGATATTGTCATTACAACAGTTTACTGTGCCTTTTGTTTTTGGAATGACACATTCTTCCCCATCTTGAAACCCAGGCAAAGAGCAGCTTTAAAAGGGCGTGGGCCTGAATCACTAAGAAGAGAACCAAGAGAGTCTAAAGCAGTGCCAGCACCAGATGCTAATGCTGAACTGCAGGCATCATTACAGGTGTCCTATTTCTCTTGCTCTTTGGCTTTGGGTTCTGGAATTCATATTTGCTTTTATCTTCTTCCATCATCATGGTAACTTTTGATGTCACCAGGATGCCCTCTGTACCATCAGTCCATCAGAGTTACATGGAATTTCTAAAATTAAAAAATGGTAACTCATAGAATGTGAGAAGTAAATATATAATTCTGATCATAATTCTTATGATACATGTATATGTAGAAACCAACCAAATCGGTAATGGTCATACTGGCTGACATTGTTTTGAGAAATGCTGTGATTTGTCCATTTGAATGATGATTTGTATAGTCGATAATGTGAATTTACTTTATTAGCTACAAATTCACGCGCTTCTTTCTTCAGTTGTTGGTCAAAATGGTTTTGGTTTAATAAATAATTTGATATGTATAGATAATATTCATAGAAGCATTTGTGATGCAGTGCAAGGTCAGCCTGACCTAGCCCAGGCCACAAGAGGAGATAAGGAATCAAACAATTCCACGATCTCACTCCCATCAAACCTCAGCCCAAGCGGTAGAATGAAAGTGAATCACTAATCATAAGAATATCTGTACACCCAACCTAAACAACTTGAAATTAGGTCCACATAAACTAGACATCAAATTTCCAAATGGAGAATCACATGACAAGAAAATTTCGACACCATTTGGATTTATTTATCGTTTCATGCTCGTATGTGTACTATTGAATGATTATTTAATGACATATATTTAGTGGAACTTCAATGACATGTATACTTCCTCCTAAATGCAACAGTTGTACTCCGAACATATCCCCCTAAACATGTTAGTTCTCACTCCAATCTCATAGAACTCTTTTGACTTACTCCACATATTGCACTCCACTCTCCCGTAAGATTCTTTAACTGATGATTTGCAAACATGAGTTACTAACACACATTCTTCTGAACACATTAATTACACCCAAAGACTGTGCACAAATAATTATTGCAATAGGTCCTTCCTCCATGCACAAGTATCCAGTGCAGAATTAGACATGCACAAAAATATTTATGGATAAGCTGGACATTATTACGCTAATGTGTATCAGTCTCAAGATAGATATGAAATATTTGACAATGACACTAGATGATGCAATTATGGAAGTCATAATATCTTGGGGCCGCATCAATTTGCCATTTATTTCAATTGTTATTATCCAATGCTTAAAGCTTCAAAATTGGGAATTAGTCAGTGGGTTCTCAAGTCAGGTTCAGCCAAATCAACGGGAAATCCTTTTCTTCTATTTTGTTTGATGTTGTTGGCAGTTTGGAGTGTTTAAATTATTAAAGGTCCCCTTCTAATTAAAGAATTGAAATAATAAATAATAAGTCAAGCCTAATGGGAGACTTTTGGCTTCCACCAACCAAGTCATGTTTATTTCAAATGACCTTGAAATTGGTGACTTTTGGTCTGTTTTTAATTCCTAGTGAACCAATTAAGGCAAAGTACCGAGGCTAACTACCAGGTTTTTTTACCAGTAAATGAATTTTATATTTCTTTGACAAGAGCCCGTAGCGCTGTCATAAGGTGCTTATTGTTGCTATAACAAGGTTGTTGGTATGAACCAACTTGCCTTCTAAGAAAAAGGGTAGCACATTTTAAATTCCTATATATATTTTTTGAACATGATTGATTTCCATTTTTGTTTGTGTGCAGAAGAGACAGGCACTTCCAAATCCTAAAAGCAGCAGCGAGATATTCAATCCTGAAGAGGATACTGGATCTGTTTCTTCCATTCATCCCTCAAGGGGAACTGCACAGAATGGTTTCTCTCATTCTGGTCCATTGATCCATCCAGGTGCTTTTGGATCCTCTTGGACCAAGAAGGTAAAGGAAGATGAGATCCGGATGGCTACTGGTCAAGCACTTGGTTCTACAAGGGGTTATGCGCAGAGATTGCATGTGCCTCAGGGTGGTGCTGACCTATCCACCTTATCTGGTTTAGTAGCAGCAAGAAGCAACAATCACAGAGAAAGGAGTACTCATTCTCAGTGGCCGGAGCAGGGATTGAACAATAGATACAATCAACTAGATGTTGCTGAAACCTCTGGAAAGCAGGAATGGACCCACCATTTACTAGATAGGCAATCTTCTTCCCATAAGAAGACAGACAAAATGGGTGGAAAGGAATCTACAACTGTAAGTTGTTTTATAAATGGTTTTTCTATTTCTGTTTTAATCTTAAAGCTTTAATAATAAAAATTAATGCATAAAACTGAAAGCCTACTCAAGAATTTTTGAACTCGTTATCATTTCCAAAATATTATCTTGAATGAGTTCTACTTCTCCACTCCACTATCATATTTCACAATCTAACTAGTAAGTCTTTATTGCTTTCTTTGGGAAAAAAAAAAGCCTCTATGCCCCACTTATATTAGAAATCAACATTTTCTGAAGAAAAGAATTAGGTTATGGTCTTGTTTGCATTAAAGGAAACCACATGGGTTGGTCAGGCACTAGCTGTCTTTAGCCATCAAAATGTACACAGGACAATAGCCATTTATACTCCAGATATATGGGATAAGGCTTCAATGATGATATTGATAACCAACAATCATTTTTTCCTGTTGTATCATAGTTATCAATTTTCATTGTAGACCCTGTTCCAATTTGACTTCAAATGAAATGTTTTCGCCATTCAACATTTCATGTTTCGTTTTAGAGTTCTGTTTCGGAATAATATTAAATTTTAAAATATGTATATCTGAAATATAGTAAAACATGAATAAATTAAATATATTTAAAGAAAGATGTAGTCCATCATCCTGGTAAACTAAATCTCACTGGAATGAAGATTTCAGATTTTGGGTGGTTAAGACCCCTTCCCCATTTAGAAAAGGTCAAAAGACCTTGAGTTTTGCCTTAATGGAGGACACTTTTGTAAATGAGATTGGAATGAAAAAAATGAAGAAAAAAATCTGCACAAATTCAACCGAAATTGGAAATTTTGGCCTGTTTGCTAAAACCAATGAATTTGAAATCAGAATGTAGATTTCCACTGCAGTGTTCAGAATTCTGGACCAAATATTTTTTGGTGAGGTTCTTTGGTTTGGTACACTAATTTTATTTGGCCAATTCAGCTGAAACAAATCAAATTTGAGTACTATGGTTATACTCCTCATCACTGTACAAAAACATATAATGTCAGTTTCTCATTATTGAGTAGTTGACATAAAAGAGATGTCTTAACATTGGACGGAGTTGCTATTGTATTCACTTTTTTATGCTTATGCATGCATATCCAGTGTGTAATTGTGATTGCTCGCCACACTTTTTCACTAGTCAAAATTGCCACTTTCCTCAGAAATTGTTTAGAATTTTGTTCCCCTTTAACATGGGATTCCAATTCATGCACTGTCACTCACAGCCAAGTCTCTAAGCAGCTGAGCTACTACTGGGAATGTCAAGAAGGCTTTTTGGTTTTTTTGTTTTTCTTACTTTTTAATTTTATGAACATTACAACACATATAATGAATATTTGACTTTATTCTTTTGACATCAGGGCTATGGCTCTAAGAAGCACAGAATCCACTATTCTGGACCATTGATGCCTCTCGGGGGAAACTTTGATGAAATGCTCAAAGAACATGAAAAGCAAATCCAGCAAGCAGTGCGCAAAGCACAAGTTGACAAAGCCAAGAGCAAGAAAAACTATAGTGAGAAAGCCCAATTTGAAGCGCTTCTGTTCCCTGGGAGGAATGGCAATTCAGAAGTTTGAAGAGCACCAAATGCTCAACACTGTTTTTAAAGACTTCAACAGCTGACAAACAATGTTTTCCAAGGCCTATTTGGAATTTCTCTGTTCACTGCATTTGTTGGCGATCTGGCTTTCTGATTGCCTCTGGCATAGAGCAACTTCCAAGATTTGAAACCATTTGCGAATTTGGGATTCAGGTTCATTTTGGTATCTTATCTGGGTTAATGTTTAGCCCATAACAGCCGTTCAAATCTTCAAATTTATAGAGGTCTCTAACATGGCAGAAGCTTGTGATGCTTTGTATATATATTGTTATTGCTTGCATCTGAATAGTAAGTAAATATGCTGGAACCAGAAGCTCTGAGATGGAAAATTGAAGCGGGTTTGGAGAGGTCGAGAGAACTTCTGTGGCCTTTTTGATTGATACGTAATTTTTGCAGTATTGGATTTTGGAAGCTGTTGGGCTTAATCAACTGCAGACTGCCCCTTTGAGCGTGATTCAGGTGGTATGGGATTTTTTTTTTGGAATCTGCAGGAATTGATCAACTGCACACCTCCTGGAAGAAGTAAACTGTGTATATGGTGGAGGAATGTGATCATTCTAAGCAGACCTGATTCCTTCACTGACAAAGATTTGTATCCCTTCAAGCTAACAATTAATTGAATTTTGTCTATTGCACTCTCTAATCTGGTTTTGGCTTGAATGGGTTCCTATGAAATTTGAATATGATTCTAGAGTATATAAATTGCCAATAACCTCATCAAGATTTTTTTTTTTTTTTTTTTTTACAAACATGTGCCCATTTCAGCCAAAAGAAGGCACTTACCACTTTCATTATCAATATCATTCTGTCTTGCGAAACTAGAACATGCATCAACAACCATCCCTACCATTCCTTTCTGCTGTATTGTTCGAGTGCATAAAGAAATGAAATATGGCCTGTATAGCTAGTGTTATGAGAAAGTTCATATGATGAGACACCCTGCTTGTGGAATCTGAGTGGCTTAGATTGATTGAACAGCATCTCTCTCGTTTCTCTTCCTCCTCTTAAACCAAACCCTTTAATTTGAGCATGAGAATGGCCTAAAATAGTTGATTACGAATGATCATCCAGTTAACTTACCCTTGATTAGAAACCTTTCTCGGAGTTGGTGGAGTAGCATATTGCATGGTTTACCACCGACAAGATGTGCTTGAAACCCATCTCAGATTTGCCCGGTGTGAGTTTTTGTTAGTTTAGTGGGCTTTGCCTGAGGGTTTACTCTTGTTGGGTCAAGGACTTTGGGAAGACCCACATCATTAAATAATAACAATAATAATAATAACAATAATAATAATAATAATAACAACAACAACTACAACAACATTAACATACTCCAAGAAGTGACCATTTCATTTGCTCCCTAAGCCATTCAGCGATAATGGAGCTGATTAAATGCTTCTAGTCATGATAGATCATGTTGGTAAGCACTGTGAAACTAATTGGATGTTTAGAATTACCCATTTATCGTCTATAATCATAATGGGAACCATTTAATAATGGAAATGGTGGTGAATCATTATATGATATAGGGTTTCTATGAACATAATGAACTCATTTTTTTTCAAAAAAAAAAAAAAAAGAAATCATAAGTCATATGTCGAAATATTGTGCTAAATTTTTGCTTTATTTTTTTCTTAACATTCAATTCATCTACTTGTTAGAATTTTGATTTTTTTAGATTGTGAATTAGCTTTCATAATCCTATGTCTAGATTGCAAGTAAATTAAGATCAGAACATAAATTAATCACATCAGTGGCATGAAATTTCAGATTTAATTCGTGTGCGGCTTGTAAATTAAAAAGAGCAGAGGCATCCCATATCGGCAGGACAAGAAAGAACTATGTTGTCCCTTGCTTGTTTAGACCGGGATCACTAATATGCATTTCATAAAATTGTATACTATCAATAGGTGTGGGTGTGATTGTCAACCCTAATTATGGACTAGCTTAATATTCCCGTGCTTAACACGGGCAATATAATTGATATTATAGAAAAATCTATAAATTCTTTTGAGGTTTATACATATGCTTAGTAAGAAATATTTTTGAATCTTCCATATTGGCATAGCCTCAAACTCCGATGTGTCTAAAGCCCATGTCTCATCTATAAATACTTATTACATTTTCTTTACAAATTTTTACATAGAAAAAGCATGTGTTATGGTTAGAGTATGCTTTAAGAAATGAGAGCTCAGTATGTTGAAATCTTAGAATGCACCTATATATATATGAGAAAATCTAGTAAGAACCCAAAATTTTATTTTTATTTTGAATAAATCCAGACCTTGGTTTTGATCTTCAATGGACTCCACATCCATTTAATTTATTATTATTATTGCTATTTAAATTTTGGTAAATTATTTGGTTAATATTAATTAATTCCTTATTATGTTAGAATTTAATTTTTAAAAAGTGTGTGCACAAATAATGATTAAGTATTGTTTTCCTTATCAACACTACTTTCTATATTAGAGTCCAACCTCAATCTTCTCTCGGCCAATCTTAGCAAAGTTTCCTTTATTTTTTTTTGTTAAGACTCTACTCCCCTCCCCATAAAAAGACACTCAACCGTAGCCGTCCACGTTCAAACTCAACTCACTTTCTCTCTCTTCTGACGTTCCAAAAGTCCTCTCCTCTCATCTCTCAGGTATATTCTCTCCTCTCTTTTTCTTCGTATGCAACATGTTTGTTTTAAGTGTTGGCCATCTTCTTTAAGGGTATACCCACCATCAACATCATCTAACCATCCCTATTAGCCACACAACCTCACCATTCCTTTCATTTCTTCTTCTGCTACCTCTCTTCTTCTTTCCGTTTTCGGCTTTCTTCCATCGTCTCTTCTTCTGTTCTCTGTAACCCAACTCAACTCGGCCATGGCTTCTTCTTCTTCTTATGTTCTCTCTTCCTCTCTCTGCTTCATCTTCTTCTTCCTTCTCCCTCTTTGTATCCTTCTTCTTATGAATCTCAGTTTCACTTCTCTTCTCTCTCTGTCTCCTTCCTCCTCCTGTTTTCTTTTCTTCTTGTTTCATCTTTTTCTTTCAGTTGTCTTCTCTCTCTCTCTCTCTCTCTCTCTCTCTCTCTCTCTCTCTCTCTCTCTCTCTCCCCCTGGTTTCTCTTTTCTTTTTCTTGCTCTGACTTCTTTCTTCTTCTGTGCTTTAATTTCTTCTCCACTTCATCTCTTCTGCTGATCTCTCTCTGCAGCCGAATTCAGAACAAACTCTGCTCTGCTTCTCTTCTCTGTTTTTGCAGCCGAATTAAGTTATTGGTCATTCTGTAATTAAATTATATATATAAGAGTTTCAAAATTCAATCAAAAGTATTATTATCAAATAAATTAAATAGTAATTAAGTTACATGGTTATGTAATTAAGTTATATGACAGTTTTAGTTTGCAATCAAAATTATTATTATTATTATTATTATTAAATCAACTAAATAGTAATTAAGTTGTATTGAAATTAAGTCAATAATGCAGTCAAAATTAGATTGCATGGTCAAAATCAATTGAAGCCTATTCCAATTCAAATCAGTTTCTTTTGTGTGTAATACTTGGGTCGATGGCAACAGGTCAAGTTTGGGTTCTGTGTAGATCACCTGCCAATGAAATTAAAGTAAGAGAATTTTACAAAGTATAAGTTACGATGATTAATAAAAACATTACATAACATCATTAATAAAATAATTGTAATCCCTCAACTAGAGAATGTTTTAAAATATATTGATAGCAATAGCAATTTTGATCCAACCAACCATCTAACTTGAATTGTATTTACTTTCTTAATATTGAAGTTGATTATTTTTATTTTTTTCCTGTATTTGAGTTAATACTTTTATTAACTAACTAATAAATAGTTAGGTTAGAGGTAAATCAATACATGATATTTCATCTTCGAACCTCATTGAACTTGTCTTATTGTTTAACTAACACTTTGTTATCATTCATTTGAAATAACTTAGATGAGTAGCATTTGTCAATCATCTATGGCTCTCTATCTTTAAATTATCATTTTATGTCATGACATTTATTGTCATTTTTTCTTTATAATTAGATAAGTGACATCTGTCAATTATCCATGACTTTTTTAAGCGTAGAAGTAAGGATGTTCTTTTATTTCAAACCAAAACTTTCATTCATTTTTCAAGTCATTGTCTCCTACCCTCACCCTCATTTAATTTCATTTTCTTAAAACTTTATTATTATTATTGTATTGCTATGGAAAATTGAGTTGGCTGACGATAGTGGTGTGTAAGTCCATGTAAAAACCTATATAAGCTGTGACAATTTTCATTTAATAGGGTTTTTCTTTTACTTATAATTCTTATGTATTATTAAATTACATATATATACAAAAATAATAGCATACATATGTCATATAAAAAGAATCTTTATGATTTTTGAGCTTTTTAATCAATTTAGGTAGCTACATAATTTAGATTTAAGTTAAAGTGTCTTGATTTTCAAAACAAGAGGGATTTTAGCCTCTCCATTTCCAAAATAAGCAAACTAAAAGTTGAATTAAACTATAACTTGAATTTGGCTCATTGATGGAATATGTTTCTTTTTATGGTTAATTTTGTTATCTACACTGTTACTATTTTTAGTTAGTTCTCAATAACTACAATGAGTTTATTTTTTTAATAAATTATAAACTTATTTATGAATTTATTATTCTCAATTCCAGTTAAAATATCTTTATCGAGAATGAGTGGCATAGGAAAAATGTATGTCATAAAATTTCTCAGTTTAAAAATTATATCCTATAACTTAATCTAACCCAAATTTTAAAATGGAAAACATTTTATACCAAATAAGGATTAAGAAATCTAAATCGTTTAAGACACTTATATCGTGTAGAACTCTTCCTGTTTGAGAATATAATGTATCGAGCAAGCAATTGTTAAATTGAACTTCAATTTCCAAACCAAATCGCCCTAGCTTTATATATTATAATATGTGAGATTTAAGTTTTTTTTTTAATTACTTTGCCATATTGCTTTTAGTACAAATAATATGCTTTTGTATCTTCATTTGAATGCAATTATATTTTTTTAATAACTATTATGGGTTTTTGGATTCTGTTTTTTGTCATAACATGCCTTACTTAGATTATAATTGTCTCGTAATTACATTGGATTATTATGGCTTTGCTTTCTCTGTTTGGCTTGATCAAAAGTAAGGACTTTACTCTTTTCTTGAATTTACTTTTTCTATTATTTTTTGAGTTTTTGATGGTTCTTTTATTTTTTTAAACTTTACAAACTTAGCATTTTGTCTTTTCCAATTGATCTAAACAGTTATATTTAAAATATCTATTACTTTATAATAGGTATTGATATAGACTTTGATGCACCTTAGGCGAACACAGCCCAATCATTTATAGGGCAATGCCAGGCGAGGCCCAATCAATTTAGAATCTAAACCCAAAATGGCACATGTAAAACTTTAAATCTAGGCCCAATTGTAAGATACGTGCGCCAGGTCCATTCATTTTATAGATATAGAGTTTTGGTCGGAGATATTTCTATTTCAGGCCCCGATATTATGTATAAATTTTTTCATGGTCTTAAATATCATGATCGAAGATTAAAAGGTTTCTTTTCTCCAACCCATTGATCATGCTTAAAATACTTGATTATAATTAAAGATAATATTTTCTTATCTTTCCCTCGTAACAAACAGGCTAAACGTGAGCCGCCACACGACCCAAGAGGATCCGAGCTCAAGTCTATATAATCTGCTACTATAACCAGCAAACGAGCAGAGTCGAAGTGAGAGAGAGAGAGAGAGGCCTCTTGCGCTGCAAGAAAAGGATTCATTCATCTATCTGGTTGGTTTGTTAGCGAAGAATGGATGTTGTGAAGACGCAGCAGATCTCGTCGAGGCCGATCGACAAGGTAATCGTCCACCCCCTCGTCCTCCTCAGCATCGTCGACAACTACAATCGCGTCGCCAGGGACACTCGCAAGCGCGTAATCGGCGTTCTCCTCGGCACCTCCTTCAAAGGAACCGTCGACGTCACCAACAGCTATGCTGGTTTGATTCTCCTTCTCTTGTATCTTTGATGCTGCTGCTTTCCATGGCTTCTACATTAAAAGACTCGGTTTCTCTTTTCTTTGTTCAGATCTAGGGTTTTTTTTGAACGAGAGCGATGCGTATAGGTTAGGGCTTAAAAGTCTTGATTTTAGGGCTTTCGATCTTGTTTTGTGATGACCCTTAAAGTTAGGGTTTCAAAGGAGGTAGGAAAGTTGTGATTTTTTTTTTTTTTGGCTTGGATCTGGGGGGGTACTGCTTTTGACGTAGTATGATTCTTTTAACCAGGTTTGTTTGGTAGTGGAAGTGATTTTGTGCGAGTTTTTGTTTGGATCTCTGTAAATCTGAGTGCGATAACTTGAATTGTGTTTAGATAACCTGAATTGCCTTTACCAATTATAGGTAAATTGAAGCTGTCCAAATAGGTCAAGTCATGGGTTTTAATCGATCTAGGGTTTCGAACTCAGGTTGCCCTTGCCATTGGTGGGCAATGGCTTACATGTTTGGGCCTTGTAAAGAAAACATGGACCATAGCTTAAAGACAAAAAAATTTTTCAGACTGGCCCTTCAGGATCTGAGTCTGATTGGAGAACATGTTCTTCTAAAATTATTGTTTGTTTCTTAAATTTTCTGGTTGATTGTTGTTGCTTGATCGCTTTCCCATATTTACAGTTCCATTTGAAGAAGATGACAAGGATCCAAGCATCTGGTTTCTTGACCACAATTACCATGAATCGATGTTTTCCATGTTCAAGCGAATTAACGGTATTGCTTTTGCCCTCTCTCTCTCTCTGCCCAATGCTTTCCATTTCTTGGCACTCGTTAGTGTGCTAAGCAGTCCACTCTGTTTTTTCTTCCTGTGACAATTGAATTATCTGTGTTTCAGCAAAGGAGCATGTTGTTGGTTGGTACAGCACGGGACCCAAGCTGCGAGAGAATGACCTAGATATTCACGGATTATTCCATGAGTAAGATCGTAATAACATTTTTAATTAAAAGATTTGTTGCTTTCCGAGCTGGCAGGACTTATCATGTATTACTCGCCTTCTGCTGCATTCCTAGGTTCTATGCAGTTTTGTTTAGGTTGTTATTTACAGGCATATATCTCAATGTGTACAATACTGTTGACTGATGTTGAACTGCATTCACGTGTTAGAAACAGAATAACCTTTCTTCTATGTGACAGATCCCCCTGCAGAGTTTGATGACAGATTTCACATATGACAAACATAATATTTTTTTTAATGGTGGACCTAGAATCATTCTTGATGATTTCCCTGCAAAGTTTGGTGATCTATTGATAAAATTCTTATGATATTCAATTGTAGTCCCTGCACTGGCTAAAATCACTGAGGTATTGTGTCCTCTAGTCTAGTCACAGGTATTGTGTCCTGTAGTCCCCCTCCTCGTCCTCCTTTTAGATGGAAGTTAAGCTAACTTACAAACTGAGCCTCACAAACTGGGCCCGATGTCCATAAAGCAGACTTAGACTCATTAAGTCTTAAGTCCAGGCTCAATGACTGGACCATTATGTCTAGCCATGTACCACAAGAAGCCTAGACCTCCCAGCCAAGCAGACCAACCCATTCCAACTTGAGTTTGAGTTTGTTTAATTTGTGTTTCTAGATACTCCTTTCTATTTTCTTATCTTCTATTATTTTTTTTTTACTTTATTTGATTGACTTTGACAATTATTTGTAATTAGAGAGGAGAAATCCTTATCATAGTTAGAAAGTGTATAAATCACTTACTACATAATGTAAGCTTGTTGTGCACACAGATGGTTTTTATATTGTATCTCAAGTCAGTCAATCAGGGAATAAATGAATTAAATTAAGTCTTCTTCTTTCTGGTGTGGTCTGTGGCTTGGTCCTTTGGTGAGTCAAACTAGGGAAGTGAATATAAGTACTAATCTTGTTTCTGCAACCTCATGGTTGCGACAAGCCGACAATGCATGCCTTCTATCTACACTACAGACTTTTCTTGAGGTTAATGTAGGCTATATCTAATTAGGCTATTCTTGGTGTTATCCTCAAGGTGCTTGGGTAGTCAGGCCCTTTTGAGTCTTGGCAATCGCTTATGGTTCCCGCAAAACAATTGCCGAGATCATTTCTTGTTTTTAATTGGTTCTACACAATGGAAGAATATTTATTTAGCATTTTTTAGATTGCTAACTGTAAAGTAATAAAGATTGCTCCTAGGAATTTTATGGTGTATTCTCAAGAAGACTGCACATACTATGAAGTTTTAGGCATGATGGCTGGGCATCATTTACTAGTTTTGTTCTTGATGTTTCTGTGTTTCTTTATTCACATTATTTTAGTGTGATATCTTCGAAACGCGTAGGACTTTGTCTTTTCAAACTGTAATTAAATGTATTTTAATCATCATCATCATCATCATCAAAGCCTTATCCCAACCATATTGGGGTCGGCTACATGAATTCTGTTTCTCCATTCCGTTCTATTTTGAGCTAAATCCTTTGATAAGTTAAACTTCTAGTTAAATGTATTTTAATAAAAATAAAAAAAAGTACCCTGTCCCATATATCCTAAGTACTACTATCTTCATCACCTTCACATCAGCTAACCATCCATCTTTTCCAAAATAACTTTGGCAGAATTGTTTTGGTATTTCAAATTGTAGGAAAGGGTCTTTTTTTTCATGATGAAGCCCACATGTTATCTAGATGTAGGACCATATTGTCCTCAAGAGTTGGTGCCCCATTTGAAGAGTAACATCAGTCTAATTTAATCCTTTCTAGAAAAAATGGCCATATTTTGTGTCGAACAATGTTTAAATGGAACAAAGTTGGATGCACTGACTCCAAGTTTATGGAATTTTTACGAGTTTTGAGGGAATTATATTCCACTTTTTGATAGGGTTCATTATAGTTGCAATTTGGGGATTGTTAAGTTAATTTTCTTTCCAATATGTAGCTAATACTGAAATATTCATATGTGGTTGGAGTGATGGAGATTGTTTTGGTACTTTTATTTTATCCTTTTTTTTAGCTGGTAACTTGTAGATTTTATATTATATTAGACATGATTAGAAGAAATAGTAAATGCATCGATACCTTTTCTGTGTTGTGAATTTTGACAATGTTTTTGCTACATCCCAAAGGGTGGGGGCGTGCATGCCTCTTATTAGTTCCAATGTAGGAACTTCAATGGGGGTAAAGCTTGAGGTTTTCATAATTTGTTGGTCATTTACTTTCTTTCCCTGAGTGATGCAGGCCGATCTCAAGTCCGGCCCAGATCACAGGCCCACAGGTCATCCGATTGATCCTTGACATCCTCAAGGATCCCTATCCTTAATTATCTGCTGCCTATTTTATTTTTAGTAGGTTGTGTTTGTTTAGGATTAGTCATTCTATTTTAGAAACAATTACTCCTATATAAGGAGTTATTCATTATAATAGACATGCTTTATTAATAATAATTAAGTTTTTCCCAGAGTTTTCTCGTTCTAGTTTTGATCGTGACTGTCATTGAGTCTTTGAATTCGAACAATCCCTCAGGAGATTGTTTTACACCCGATCGACGATCCAGGGTTGCATTAGATTGGTATCAGAGCCTAGATCCGGTCGCCGGGAATCGTCTGTCGTTCCTGGAATTTGTCACGCCATCCTCTCCGCTGCTATCTTAGACGACACCCAACCTCCCGATCGGCACCCAACAGAACCCTAAACCCAGACCAAGACAGATCCCAATCCTAACCACCATCCCCAAACCTAATCCTCCGCTGCTATCCCAGATGGCCCCAGTCGACCCCAAAACCCAGGCGACACCCTTTTTCAAAAATAGAAACCCTTACTGTTCGACCCGCGTAGCCAACTCAAACCCACCTACCCTCCTACTCTCCCTGTCACTTCCCAAATCCACAACCCTTAACCCTAACGTACCAAGTCCCTAACTCCCCACACCAATACCGAACCCTAATAACACACCCCTGCCAAAACCTTCCTATCGGAACCCAACCCACCACCCCATCCAGCTAGCGCCCACATCTACGACAGACCCCATCCCTAAGCCGAGCACCACCTATTCCCCCAACGAGGCCCCTTTTTACATCTCCAAACCCTCAACATTGATTAAGACATCCGTTAGCCCTTTCACTACGGCAGTCCCCTCACCCTCCACTTCTCGCACCCATCCACATCGTTAATACCCCTCCAGAATGTAAAAGAAGTAGTAGCAGCAAAAGGAGTAGAGGAAAAGGCGAGAAGTTTGGTTTCGGCAACTCCTGGCACCGTGGATTTTCGTCGTCGCCACTCTCCAGCTCCAGCGTCGTCGGTAGCAGCGTCGCCGGTCTCCAGCCGATCTGCATCGCCGAGCAGCAGCGAAATCCTCAACACCGATCTGCATCGCCGAGCAGCAGAGAAATCCTCCACACAGCAGCTAAGCAGACCCTTCCCTTTTTTATTTTCTTCTCTGCGCACATATCGAGACAGGATCTTCTTTTCTCTTGCCACGTTCGAACCCTGAGTTTTAACTGACCCGGCCCACTTTTTTCTTTCTTTATTTCTTCCAAAAAAAAAAAAAGTGGAAGTAGTAATCATGCCTAGAAAAGGTGATGATCTCCAACATTGGATGACCGACAAGCAAAGGGATAAAACAATCCTTAAATGAAGTCAAGAATTAGAAGATGTCACAGGACGTCTCAAAATTGCAGAAACTGCCATTGCTGAGCTTCAGAAAAAGCAATTTGTCAGTCAAGAAGGATCATCTAATGTGTCTATGGTGTACATGCCTGTCCAACCAGAAAGACCTGAAAATTAAGAATCCATTCGTGATTTTATGCAGCGCTTTCTAGCTGAACGAGATTATCAAGCTCCCCCTATTACACATCTACCTAATGACATCACTAGGAAAGTCAAAATTGAAATTGCTGACTTTAGTGGTGATGCGAGCTC
This sequence comes from Sextonia rubra, assembly GCA_037013555.1. Classification (NCBI taxonomy): domain Eukaryota; kingdom Viridiplantae; phylum Streptophyta; class Magnoliopsida; order Laurales; family Lauraceae; genus Sextonia; species Sextonia rubra. The sequence goes on along the minus strand of JASUAD010000028.1, from coordinate 19,743,416 downwards.
GAAAGTCTTTGTTGATTGGCTTAATTCCTTGGAAGATTATTTTGCATGCTATGGTATGAATGATGCACAACGGATAGCCTTTACCAAGGTAAAACTTAAAGGTCTTGCTCGCATTTGGTGGTATGGTGTTGAGAATAATGAGCTTGCAGTGGGCCAGCCGATTCTCTAGTGGAATATCATGAAAGAGAAGCTCAACGGCAATTTTCTTCCTTCTGATTATATGGATACACTCCACCAAGAGTATTTAAGTCTCCAGTAAGGCACTATGACTGTGGAAGAATATACCAACAAGTTTCGCGAATACATTGTTCGCTGTAACTTGAGAACAGATGACCGTCTGACTATCACCAGATACAGAGACAACCTGCGTGCCGATATCAGACGAGAGGTAGCAATGTTTGATTATGCCACAGTGGATAAAATCTTCAATAAAGCCCGCAAAGCCCAACATGAAATTCAGTTGCGGAAGCGCAATACTTTTCAAGTTGGAGAGTCTTCCACAAAAAGAGGTCCTGACCCTACCTATAATCGTACTCAAGCACCAGTTTATAGGCCTCCTTCTCAGCGTTCAGTTTAGCAAACCCCTCAGAATCCTCGGCCAGGTATGCAACAAAGGCAGATGAATCCCCAACAGAATCAGAGGTTTCCATAGAATCAGAATGATAATCGTGCTTATAGAAGAACAGACAGAAGGGATATTATTTGTCATGCCTGCAAGCAATGAGGACATTATGCCAATGAATGCCCTCATCGAAATTTATACACTTCCAATGAGCCTGATAGTGATGTTCAGCATGATGAGCATGTTGAATCAGGGCAAGTTGACACAGATCCTCTTTATGAAGATCAAGCAGATCAGTTAGATTATGCAGGCGCTGACGATGGCATTCCACTTCTTTTTCTAGATCGTCGTTTACTAGTAGTAGATACAAAAGAGGAAGAAGATTGGAATCATTCTTCTATTTTTCGGTCTCGTGTCAATTGCATGGGCAAATCATGTAATATGATTATTGATGGTGGAAGTGCTATGAATGTTATTTTTCAAGAAGCAGTTGATAAGCTTAAACTTCCCACAGTAAAGCATCCAAGGCCATATAAAGTTGCATGGGTTGACAACTATTCTATTCCTGTTCGTCAGCAATGCTTTGTTCCTTTTAAGGTTGGCAATTATGAGGATACTCTTCTATATGACGTCATCCCAATGAACGTTACACATCCTTTTTGGACGGCCATGGCTACAAAAGCTTAAAGTTATCATAGATCATGCACATAATACCTATACTTTCAAATGGAAAGGTAGAAGAATCATGTTGCGTCCTTTGCAGACTCCACCGTCTTCACCTTCCTCTTCCCCTGTTGCCGCATCTTCTCCCACATCGCATATTTTAACAATGCGGAGATTTGAAGTTGAAAGCAAAGAGCAAGGTGTCGTGTATGCCTTAGTTACTAAACAAGTTGCTGATGATTCTCATGCCATTCCTCAAGAAGTGAAGCTGTTATTGGACAAATTTGCTAATTTAGTTCCTGATGAATTACCCAAGGAAGTACCCCTGCTTAGAAACATTCAGCATACCATTGATCTTATTCCAGGAGCTTCCTTACCTTAACTTACCTGCTTATTGGATGAGTCCAGCAGAACATGCGAAGTTAAAAAAGCAAGTTGATGGTTTGCTTCAGCAAGGCTATATAAGGGAAAGTCTCAGTCCATGTAGGAACTACCCCCGCGTAGAAACATTCAGCATACCATTGATCTTATTCCAGGAGCTTCCTTACCTTAACTTACCTGCTTATTGGATGAGTCCAGCAGAACATGCGAAGTTAAAAAGGCAAGTTGATGGTTTGCTTCAGCAAGGCTATATAAGGGAAAGTCTCAGTCCATGTGGTGCTCCAGCACTTCTTACTCCAAAGAAAGACGGAAGCTGACGAATGTGTGTAGATAGCCATGCAATCAATAAAATCACGGTAAAATATCGCTTCCTTATCCCTCGATTGGATGATATGTTAGATATGATGATTGGTGCAAGCATATTTTCAAAAATTGATCTGCGGAGTGGTTATCATCAAATTCGCATAAGACTAGGAGATGAATAGAAAACTGCCTTTAAAACAAAGGATGGTCTCTTTGAATGGATGGTTATTCTCTTTGGTTTAACCAATGCTCTTAGTACTTTTATGCGGGTTATGAGGCAGTTATTGTAGCCTTATATTGGAAAATTTGTTGTCGTCTACTTCGACGATATTCTTACTTACGGCAAGGCAAAAGAAGATCACCTTCAGCATTTAGATAAGGTCTGCTAAACTTCTCCGCAGGGAGCGATTCTACATTAATCTCAAGAAATGCACCTTCATGAGTGATTCTGTTGTTTTCTTGGGATATGTAGTATCTGCACAAGGTATTAAGATGGATCCTCAAAAGGTGAGCGCAATTCTTGAATGGCCTATTCCTACTCCCTTTACTGAAGTTCGCAGTTTTCATGGTCTTGCCAATTTTTACAAAAGACTTATCAGAAACTTCAGTACTATTATGGCTCCTATTACTGACTGTATGAGGAAAAGTGAATTCAAATGGACCAATGCAGCTACCAGAGCTTTTAAAAAGATCAATCAAAAGATTACTGAAGCACATGTTCTACAGGTTCCTGATTTTAACAAGCTATTTGAAATTGCTTATGATGCCTCGAATGTTGGCATTGGCGATGTCCTTAGCCAGGAAGGACATCCAATTGCATTCTTCAGTGAGAAACTTTCTGATGTCAAGCGAAAGTATACTACATATGATTTGGAATTCTATGCTTTTGTCCAAACACTTCGTCATTGGAGACATTATTTGATTGCTAATGAGTTTGTGCTTTATTCTGATAATGATGCTCTACAACAGAAATGAAGTGCATATATACAAGAGTTCAAATTTAGCATTCGACATAAAGCTGGAAAGGATAATATGATTGCGGATGCATTAAGTAGGAGAAAACATCTTTTAACTGCCATGTCTGTTAATGTGTCTGGTTTTGAGCAAATTAAACAAGATTATGCAACTGACAAAGATTTTGGTTCTATTTATGTGGATCTCCTTAATGGTGATTATATTCAGCATCCTCATTATAGTCTTTATGATGGCTTCTTATTCAAAGGTACGCAACTCTGTGTTCCAGCTACTTCTATTCGTGAATATTTTGTGCGAGAGTTGCATGTAGGAGGATGTAGCGGACATTTGGATCGCGACAAAACACTTGCTCTTGTCAGTGATAGATATTATTGGCCTCGCATGAAGACCAATGTGATTCATATTTGTGAGCGATGCCGAACATGCTAGATTGCCAAAGGAAATAAGAACATTGAATTATATCAGCCTTTGCCTGTTTCCCACACTCCTTGGGAAAACATTAGCATGGATTTTGTGCTAGGTTTACCCACGATTGCACGAAAGGTTGATTCCATTTTCGTTGTTGTTGACCGTTTTTCAAAGATGGCACATTTTATTCCTTGTATTGCAACTGCTGATGCTTACAAGGTGGCTAAATTATTCTTAAAAGAAGTTGTTCGACTACATGGGCTTCAAAAAACTATTGTTTCTGACCGAGATACGAAGTTTATGAGCTACTTCTGGAAGACATTATAGATGTTTTCTAATACCAAACTTAATTTTTCTACTGCTTATCATCCTCAATCTGATGGACAAACAGAAGTGGTAAACAGAAGTTTTGGACAATTGTTACGTTGCCTTGTTCGTGACCGTATCACAAATTAGGATCAAGTGTTACCTATGGCAGAATTTGCTTACAATAATTCTGTCAATCAATCAACTGGAATTTCACCACTTGGAGCTGTTACAGGAGTTCGTCCACGACTCCCTGTTGATCTCGTCCCGTTACCAGTTGATGCAAGAGTTGGTGCAGATGCTGAACATTTCTTCCAGCACATGCAGCAAGTCCACAATGAAGTACGTCGTCATATATCTACCAGCAATGATGTTTACAAGCAGCAAGTTGACAAGCATCGTCGCTTTGTTGAATTTAATGAAGGCAATATGGTTATGGTGCATATTCGACCTGAAAGATTGCCACCTGGAGCTAATAAGAAGTTACACCCTCATAACTCAGGTTCTTTCAAGATTCTCCATAAGATTAGTCCCAACGCATATATTCTTGATATTCGTCCTAATTTAGGCGTCAGTTCTTCATTCAATGTCAAGGATCTTACTCTCTATCGTGGCCATAATAATGAAGGAGATAATGAAGAGCAGCTTATTTCTTTACCAGTTAATTCCCCACCTACTGATGAAATTGTTGATGTCCTTGATGATCAAATTGTTTTCACACGACAAAGAGGTTACCAGAAGTTTTATGTACATTGGCGGAATCGTCTTCTCTCCGATGCTACGTGGATTACAGCTACTGACTTCCAGCGCGTCAATCCTGATCTTTATGAGAGATATCAAGCGCTTAACTCGCCAGAGTCGAGTTTTTCTAAGCCGGGGAGAGCTGATGCAGGCCGATCCCAAGTCCGGCTCAGATCACAGGCCCGCAGCCATCCGATTGATCCTTGACATCCTCAAGGATCCCTATCCTTAATTATCTGCTTCCTATTTTATTTTTAGTAGGTTATGCTTGTTTAGGATTAGTCATTCTATTTTGGAAACAATTACTCCTATATAAGGAGGAGTTCTTCATTGTAATAGACATGCTTTATCAATAATAATTAAGTTTTTCGCAGGGTTTTCTCATTCTAGTTTTGATCGTGACTGTCATTGAGTCTTTGAATTCGAACAATCCCTTGGGAGATTGTTCTACACCCGATCCACGATCCAGGGCTGCCTCACTGAGTAATCTTTCTTGGGTTGAACTAATTGAATAGAGATTTCTAGGAAGGAAAAGTCCACATGTCATATGACATTTCATGTCATTTATTACTAGATTTTTTTATAGGTGTCATTTATAACTAGATAGGATGGTCAGGGTTGAAAGGTGGAAGATATTGTACAAAGGTCTTTCTTTGAGTAGCCGTATGTGCATGGATTGAACTGAGACTTCTAGGGAGGAAGAACCGTCATGTCCGAGGGATGGCATTTCATGTCATTTTCATATGCAAGTGGATAGGATGGTGGGGGGTGAAAGTTGGAAGATAATGTGCAAAGGAGTATGGCCAAAGGCGAAACCATCAAATTTTCTTACACTGGTGGAATTTTTTTCTATAGAAGAGGTTAAGACACTGTTTGCCATCAAAAGTGGAAAAAAATTGGATAATTTTCTCTTTTGGCAATACTCATTTGCACATTATTTTTCACCGTTGACTTGCACCCATTTCCAACCTCTCGACTTCCATGTGTAAATGATATGCAAATGCAAAATGCTGCCTTCTTGTTATGATTCCAGTTATGTTCGATAATTTTTAGCTGCATCAATGTGCAAATTAGTATGTCCTAGAGAGAAGAGTATCCGAAATTTTCTACTTTTGATGGAAAACAGTTTCTTATCCTCTTCCTTAAAGAGACAAATTTCCACCACTGTGAGAAATTTAATGATTCCCACCTTTGGTCATACCATACCCTTTTGTATATTATCTTCCACCTTTCACCCCTCTTCATCCTATCCATTTCCACATGTAAATGATATAAAAATGTCAAATACCACGTACTTGTTATCATTCCAGTTCTGTTAGACAATTTTGTGCAACATCAATTTATTTTTCGTTTTCAATGATTATCTACTCGAATCAATTTGAGAAAATTTGTCATCTTCTGCGTAATTATTTATCTTAAAAACTCTCTTAATGTCCCAACACCAAGCCAATAATGCACTTTGTCCCAAAACCTTGTTGTTGATGTTTTGAGGCAATTTCTATGTTTGCAACCGTGAAAGTTAGTATCCAATGTACTCATCCATAAGTGAATGATTTTAATCTCTCGCTGTGTTCATATGGATACATGGTTGGATTATATTCTCCTTTGAATTGTAAAACACTGCCAAAGAACAAAAATGGAAAATTTCTATAGTTTGGTTTTTCTAAATGTTGTCTAAGTTTTGAATGGTCATCACTTGTTTTTCTTGATTCTATGTTGATGATTTCTTTTATTCATCACTGTTGTCATCATCATCAGCAAAAACCTCATCCTAACGATGTAGAGGTCACCTACATGAAATCTATTTTTCCATTCCAGTCTATCATGAGCCAAATCCATAGATAGTTTGCACTTCTTCAAATGTGTCCTTACTGCTAACATCCATGCCCTCTTCACCTACCCTTTTTCATCGAGAGGCCATCAACATCCAAAACTTTTCCTCTCATATGTTGTTGTTGGCCTATGTTGGACATGTCCAAACTATCCAAGACAAGTCTCTCTTAGTTGATTACCCATTGATGTTACGCCTTAATGCTTTTGACGGTGCTCATTTCTAGTACTCTGCGCTCATTTATGATTCTTTTCAAATTTTATCACACACCACCTCAACATCTCGTTTGTGCCGACGGGCATACTCTTTTATCCATACCAGTTTTTTGTTCCATAGACCCAGAATTCTGTCCATTTCCTCTCATTGTACAATAATAAAGAACATGGTTTTAAATAGGGTTGAGTGGGAAAATGGAATTCACGAAGCCAACCTTGGATGGACGAGTAAGGCTTAAATGGTGGTGATGATGACTCAGTTGCATTTTGTGCTCAATTTTTTTTCCAAATACCTGTTGTTTTATTGTATGCAGTTCCCTGTTGGTCATACTATTTGCAATGAAGTTTTCTCCTTTTTGCTTTTGGGATTAGAAAGAGTTTCCTACTTTTTCCTCCAATTAGGTCTTTGTTGAGGCTTAATCCTTATCATCTATTTGCGGCGCCTAGCTTTATTGTTTAGGGTCAACTTTGTCGATTATACTTTTCCATTATCCTATTTCATTCGATTATCAATGATGGTCTCTCCTTTGTCCTAGTTCCATGTACTTAAATAACACTTATATACTTTATACAAGTGCTATACAATGCTAGGTGTGTGGTCAAGCCATCCCAATGCCATTATGATGGGACCTAATAATCGGTGTAGTCTTCACACGTTTACTGTAATTTTCTTTTTCTTTTTTTTTTATTAGTAACTTTCATTAAAAGGAGAATAAAAAAACTGATACAGGCTGATCTCAGATCCGGCCCAGATCACAGGCCTGTAGGCCAATCGATTGATCCTTGATCTCCTCAAGGATCTCTATCCATAATTATTTTCTTCTTATTTTATGTTGAGTTAAGAGTAGAACTTGCTTAATTTATTTTTAGTAAGCATTGCTTGTTTAGAGTTAGTCCTTCTTGCTTTAGAAACAATCACTCCTATATAAAAAGGAGTTATTCATTGTATTAGATATGCTTTTAGCAATTAAATTCAGTTTACAGTGAAATTTCTCTTTGGATGGTGTTCATCGTGAGTTAGATTGTGCCCTAAGGCTTGAATGCTTCTTTGGATTCAAACAATATTTCGGGAGATTATTCTACACCCGATCTAGGATCTTGGGCTGTGCCAGACTGCCACCATCAATAATCATATCACATGATTTGCCCATACAATTGACACGAGACTGAAAAATAGAAACATGAGTCCAATCTTTATCCTCTTTTGCATCTGCTAACGACGATCTAGAAAAAGAAGTGGAATGCCATTGTCAGCATCTGCATAATCTAACAGATCTGCTTGATCTTCATAAGGAGAATCTGTGTCAACTTGCCCTGGCTCGACATTCTCATCATGTTGGACATCACTATCAGGCTCATTGGAAGTGTATAAATTTCAATGAGGGCATTCAGCGGCATAATGTCCTCGTTGCTTACAGGCATGACAAACAATATCCCTTTTGTCTGCTCTTCCATAAGCACGATTATCAGTCTGATTCTGTGGAAACCGCTGATTTTGTTGAGGATTAACCTGTCTTTGTTGTATACCTGGCCGAGGATTCGGAGGGGTTTGCTGAGCTAGTCGCTGAGGAGGAGGCCTATAAACTGGTGCTTGATTACGATTATAGGTAGGGTCAGGACCTCTTTTTGTGGAAGACTCCCTGGCTTGAAAAGTATTATGCTTCCGCAATTGAAGTTCATGTTGGGCTTTTCGGGCTTTATTGAAGATTTCATCCACTGTATCATAATCAAACATTGCTACCTCTCGTCTGATATCGGCACGCAGGATGTCTCTATATCTAGTGATAGTCAAACGATCATCTGTTTTCAAGTGATAGCGAACAATTTATTCGCGAAACTTGTTGCTGTATTCTTCCACAGTCATGGTGCCTTGCCGGAGACTTAGATACTCTTGGTGGAGTGTATCCATATAATCAGAAGGAAGAAAATTGCCTTTGAGCTTATCTTTCATGATATGCCACCGGAGAATTGGCTAGCCCACTGCAAGCTTGTTATTCTCAACACCATACGACCAAATTTGAGCACGACCCTTAAGTTTAACCTTGGTAAAGGCTATCCGTTGTGCATCATTTATACCATACTAAGCAAAATAGTCCTCCAAAGAATTAAGCCAATCAACAAAAATTTTTGGGCTCGCATCACCACTAAAGTCAGTAATTTCAATTTTGACTTTCCTGGTGATGTCATAAGGTGGGGGTGTAACAGGGGGACCTTGATAATCTCGTTCAGCCAGAAGGCGTTGCATAAAATCACGAATGGATTTTTTATTTTCAGGTCGTTCTGGTTGGACGGGCGTGTACACCATAGACACATTGGATGATCTTTCTTGACTGACAAATTGCTTTTTTTGTAGCTCAGCAATGGCAGTTTCTGCAATTTTGAGACGTCCCGTGACATTTTCTAATTCTTGACTTAATTTAAGGATGGTTTCATCCCTCTACCGGTCTGTCATCCAATGCTGGAGATCGTCACCCTTTCTAGGCATGATTACTACTCCTCTTTTTTTTTTTTTTTTCAATGTATATAGGTTGGGTCGGGTGGGCTGGACCAATTTAGGTCCAAATGCAACCCGGCACCACACATGACAGCAAGAGAGGTTTGTTCTCTCCTTCTTCCTGTCTCGGTCTGTGTGTAGAGAAAGGAAATAAAGAGAGGGGAGTGGATGAGGACTTATCTGCCTACTGTTAAGGGAGGAAAGAATGGAGAGGGGCTGGAGGCGGAAACGGGTTATGCTCAGCGACAAAGATCGGCTAGAAGTGGCGACAATCAGCGGTGCTGCTTCTTGCCGACTTAAGTGTCAGCCGACAGTGATCGAAGTGCTTCTTGCCGCTGCTGATGACGGCGACGACGAAATCGTTGGAGGCTGCCGCTGCTTCTAACGGTGACAACAAAGCCACCGGTGCCTGGTACTTCTCCTTTTCCCTGCCTTTTCTTCTCTCTGCACTCTCTCTCTCTCCGGCTGCACTTTCTGTTTTTTTGTTGTTTGCTGTCTTCTGCTTCTATATTTTTTTTATTTCACTCAGGGGTGGGTATGGACGGCTGCGATTGGGCGTTGTGTGGGTATGGGTGGTGTCACTTTGTCATGAAGGTTCGGGATGGACCGAAAGGGGTCGATGGGGCTTGTGCTGAATTAGGGTTCCGGCGAATGGGTTTTCGCAAGGGTTTGGTTTTAGGGTTTTGGTGGTGTCGGTGGGTAGGTGTGGGGTCTATGGGTTTTCGATCAAGTGGGGGTCGTCTAGGATGGCAGCGGAGGGTTGGGTTTGGGGATAGTGGTTAGGGATGGGAACTAGGTTTGGGTTGATCGGGAATGGGGAATTCTGTTGTTGAAGAAGGGGTGTCAACAGTGAGGTTTGGGGCTGCTACGGTTCTTCAGTGTTGGTGGTGGAGATGATTACCGGTGAACAGTGGATAGAAGGACGAATTCCAGGAACGACGGAGGCTCCCGGCGATCGGATTTGGCTCTGATACCAATCTGGCGCAGCCCTGGAACTTAAATCGGGTGTAGAACAATCTTTCGAAGGATTGTTCGTATCCAAAGAAGGATTCAAACCTTATGGCACAATCTAACTCGCGATGAACACCATCCAGAGAGAAATTTCATTGTAAACTGAATTTAATTGATAAAAGCATATCTAATACAATGAATAACTCTTCTTTATATAGGAGTGATTGTTTCTAAAGCAGGAAGGACTAACTCTAAACAAGCAATGCTTACAAAAAATAAATTAAGCCAGTTCTACTCTCAACTCAATATAAAATAAGAAGTAAATAATTATGGAAAGGGATCCTTGAGGAGATCAAGGATTAATCGATTGGCCTGCGGGCCTGTGATTTGGGCCGGATCTGATATCGGCCTGCATCAAAAGCAAGTGAAAGAAAGCAAAAGAAGCAAAGGTACGAGAGCATTGTACCCTACACATAACACAACTACCTAATTAAGCCCTCCCAAGGAAACAACACTCAACCCCTTTGTTCAGCTAAACATTCAACATTAGTGTTTGGCCTTTGCATCACCATCGGAAACTCAAGGAATCTTCACAGGAAAGAGAACCTCTAGCTCAACGGATTTACAATGATGAGAGGGAAATAGAACTTACATTGAATTGATTGAGAGACATGGGAATTTTTTGAGGATGGGAAGACAATCCTGCCTAGCGGGAATCTCATAGAGGTTTTCCTTTCCTCACAATGAAAAAAATTACCTGCCAATCTTTTTCACACAAAATAGGAGTTTCTTTCCTGTTATTGATTACACATGTCAGTCAATGCATTTTTAGATTAATTACATGCCAATCAATCATCTTTCTAGATCTAAAATATTTGAGAATTTTCTTAACTAAAAATGTCTAACCTAACGATAGGAACTTTTTTTTTTTTTTTTTTGCTGTGCATGTGAATCTCATCACTTTGTGGAGATTGGAGTTTGCATATAATTTTGACATGTTTTGATTTGGCAGTTATGTTCCTAATCCTGTCTTGGTCATTATCGATGTCCAACCTAAAGAGCTAGGAATACCTACAAAAGCATATTATGCTGTTGAAGAAGTCAAAGAGGTATGGAATCAAAACTCCACAGCAGTCAACTTGCTTTAGTGCCTAATTATGCTAAGCAGGATTTTTTTTAGAGGAACTTGTTAAATATGTTTTGAGACATGAATATAAGCATCCTGTTAATCTCATATTTGATTAAAAAAATGATTTTTGAAGAGAAAGGTTTAGAAAATGCATGGTTTATTTGTACCTGGATGAGTTTTTCTCATATCAAGAGCCAAATTAGAGAGGCAGGCCTCACATTTGAGTTGACAAGCTGTTTGAACACTTTAGCTTTTCAAAGTGGAGAATTTTGAGTCTGTATTGTGGTATTCAGTTTTTTGTTTTATCTTTTGAAATTTGTGGTGGTGAAGTTCATTTGTGTTTGCTTTGTTATGCATTTATTTGTTCCTGGATGAGTTTTTCAGGTTTTAGCATAATTCACAACTTAATGCAGTCCATCAGTTTCATAATTCTATTAGCATTAAATATATTTTGGACCATAAGGAGAAACTATTTTGAACCCAAATTGGGTTACCTTGTTGCAGGTGTTTGATCATTTGACATCTAACTGAGACCGTCCTTGTAACTAGGTCAATCATAGACACAAAACTTTACTTTGTCTATAGTAATTCCTCAGCTTTTGTGTGTGTCGGTCCATTATAGACTCAGAACTTTGCTTTGTCTATGATAATTCGTCAGCTTTTGTGTTTTTGTGTGTGAGGTTGTCAATTTCCTTGCCTAACATTTGTATATGGTAACAGAATGCTACTCAAAAAAGCCAGAAGGTATTTGTGCATGTGCCTTCAGAAATTGCAGCTCATGAAGTTGAGGAAATTGGTATGCTTATTCTTTTTGTGAGAAGTAGAACTGCTAAATTTTTTCCTTCATTTTCTAGTTTTGAAATGTGATTAGGTTCCATGATTGGATTTTGTTTCATCTTGAGACCTCAATTCCAAGTGTGTACAACTGCCCATGTTTGTGACTACATAGGACCGTGCAGTGTGCACCATTTCCACCCAGCTTTAGTGCAACCTGGCTGCAGGGTCCAACTGGCAGATCCACAGCAATCATGGGGAAGTCGGGATAGAAGGATTTGTTGTGACACCTATGGTTGGGCAAAAAATCTGCCCCATTAGTACTTCACCCCAATCCATTGGTGTTTGGCTGTCAAAGTTTATCTTGGTTAAAGTCATTGATATTATGGATTTTCAACAGCATATAACAATTTTCAGAGTCACACATTTTGGTGTATGCTAGTTATATGGGGGTGATGGTGAGAGTCAGAGGAGGGGTATATTGGATGGGGGATCATGTGTGGGCTACGTGCGAAAATGAATGATTTACAATGTATCATTATTCATAGCTGATATATTGCTCTTCATCTTTTATTCTGAGCTGCATTTGTTTGTAGGAGTGGAGCACTTGCTTAGGGATGTGAAGGACACAACCATTAGTACCCTTGCAACGGAGGTTTATTTCCTTGCTAATATTGCTGATGTCATCCATTTCTGTTTAAAACTTTACTTCTCGGATGCAATGCAAATTTTGTTCGAATGTGGGTTGCCTTTTATTCTGTACAGGTTACAGGGAAACTTGTAGCATTGAAGGGGCTAGATGCACGGCTCCGAGAAATACGTGGTTATCTGGATTATGTAATTGATGGAAAGCTACCACTCAATCATGAGATTCTGTATCACCTCCAGGTTTGGAATTTATCTCCATCACAGATGATATCTGATTTTGTTATTTCTTCCCCTTTTTTGGCTCTTACGAAGTCATTCCTTGCAGGATGTATTCAATCTACTACCGAATCTCAACGTCAATGAATTGATCAAAGCTTTTTCAGGTAATTCTGGAAATGTCACATTTGTACATAGGCGGTAGGCCATATTACTATTGGCTTAAACTAATATTTCTGGTCCTCTTGCAGTGAAAACAAATGATATGATGCTTGTCATCTATCTATCTTCTCTCATTCGGAGTGTAATTGCGCTTCACAACCTGATAAACAACAAGGTAATATGCTTTTTCCTTAACTCATTGACAGATCACAATACAGAACTTCATTTTCATGCGTCCAAGTTGCTCATACCACTTTATGGAGAGAGAATGGAACTTCCATTGATGCTGAAAGATGTTGACCAAAAAAAGGTCCACAGTGTGGAAAGCATGTTTTTTTCCCCTCTGAATTGTCAACAATACAAATGTAGTATGGGACATTAGGCATCTTAATGTCATTTACATAGGAATCTTTACAAAAAAATTAAAAAAAAACAAATCATTTACATAGGAAACTGGAGGGATCGGAGGGATGAAACGTTAGGATAATGCCTAAAAGAGTATGGCCAACAATGAAGATAACCAAGTTTTCCCATGTGGCAGGATTTACGTTCTCAAGGGAGAAGATAAGAAACTATTTACATTGGATGTGGAAAAATTGATGGTTACTTCCATACATCTGTCACTAATACTTCACTATTCCACCCTTACATCTATGCCATTTTCCACTGACAAATTTTGGATCTTTGAAGTTTGAACCCCTTTTGTTTTCCCCTTTGGTCCCTCTCAATTACATGCTTCCCCCAAAAGTGCATGTCATCATGAGCAATGGGGTTTTTAAAATACTTCCGTAATTTTGTTTATGTAGAATCTACTTCAGTATTATAAATTCTTTTTCTATTTCTTTTTTTCCTTCACATCTTTCCTGTTTTCTTCCCCTTTTTTTTTTGGTAATTGAAATGATAAGAAAAATTTGTTTATTGGTGTGATGTTGAGAGTAACACTAGTAAGCTTGAATTTGATGCTTTATGACAATATCTAGGTTACCTGTAACATTGCTCCAGCTCTGCAGGTCCCGGGCTGGGGGGCCTGTGGTCCTGTGGGTCCCGGGTAGCTACCAGTAGAGCGTGCTGGACTGGATTGAGACTTTGTTTTTGTATGTCAGGGCCCGCCAGCTCATGGCTATTCCATATTGGACTGGATTGGGATCCCTCAGGAACCTAGGAGACTTATGGGTAGCTCCAGGCCTTGAACATTATTCCCAATAATAAGTTGTGTGGAGTTGAAATAGCTTTGGCTCACCCCACCCAGCCCATGGCTATCGATGTTTGAAGTGCTGAGATATTGATTCTGGTCATAGGCAACTCAATTCAAGTCTAGATGGTGCTGTGGACTGTCTTCATTTGGTCTAATGTGAAATTTTCTGTCAGTAATGTTTTATGTACTTATGAATTTACATATTTTGATTTCAGATGCTTAACAAAGAGCACGAGAAAGCTGAAGACGCAAAGCCAGCAGCCATACCAGCTGCTGCTGGAAGCTAGGATTGTCTGTGTAGTCTCTTGACACGTTGTGCAAGCTCTCTATAGTTTACATGGGAGATCTCTCTGTCAGCATGTTGTAAACTGTGTTTTTTTTTTCTTGCTCATTTAGCAATATTTATTTGATACATTTTTGAGTGCATGTTTACTGTCAATGCCCTAATTTGATGAATTGGTGTTTTTGCATGTACTTATGGAATTTAGGCTCAAATGGGAGAGGTTTTTGTTTTACATCTTCACTTGATTCAAATTTCATCAAGTGGAGTTTATTTGATTGGTTTGCTTTTGGATATTTCCTTTGATTCTTCATTTTAAACCACATTTTAAGTTATTGGAATTCCTTACCGTAAACAAACAGGCTGTCAAAAAAAAAAAAAAATCCATTGCTTGCTATTTTGTGAGACAAGAAGACGATTCAAATAAAATTCTTTAGAGCAGCAACACCTCTAATTGATTGGAGAAGACAACAGATAACGGAAATACAGCATTATTGACCATCATATAAGTGACATATTTGAGTGGATGCGAGAAATTAATGCACCAAACTTGCGCTGTGTCATTGTCTTTTATTTTTTAATATGCATTCTCTGATTTTTGTTTACCAGAATTGTAAGTGAATATCAAAGTCAGGCTATTTCGAAATCACCATTAAAGTAGTCACTCAGTTGAATTCTCAGTGGGTTTAAAAATTCTAGTGTCCCAACGTCAATTTGTACCACTTGGAAATTGGTTAGGGAGTAGCTCTAGATTTCTGATACTCTGTAGAAGCCGCGCGTAATTGATACATCAAAATAAAAGAACAGTCACTTTTTTTTATTTATCAGGCTACCGAAAACACATGAACTTCCCATGCAATTGGTTTACATAGATCCAAACAGGCCCGGATTGAAAGCTATCCAATCACAGGTCCTAACGAAGAACCCACTTCTCTAAAATGCAATGACAATAATGTACATTCAATACAATTCAAAACCCTCTGTATCTCATTTCACATTTACAGCTTCCTAAAATCCTGTATGGATTTGAATTTTTCTTCAACTTGACCTATTATATCTTATCATCATCATCTCCTCAAACAATGAATGATATATGGTAAGCTGGTTTTTTTAACATTCTACTATAGAGTATAGACATGGAGGAGAAACCAACCCTCCTCTCCTCTATTCTGGGAGAAATGATGGAAGATTTTAAAAAGGCTGCCATCATCAAGATCTAACTTCTAACCAGTTATCGGACGATCCAAAGAGACTCTCCACGTCGTTATTGCAGCACCTCTTGGAGAAGGGGATCCTCGACAGTAGCTCTTCCCTCTCGGGCGATTCTGACCCATCTGATTCTGACTCCCAACGCCCCACATCCAACACGCTTGTTGGCGTGCACAAATCCATGGAATTCATATTCCCGGAAATAAATGGATGCCTGAGCAATTCCTCGCTAGTCCACCTCTTTCTTGGGTCTCTCTCCAAACACTTGCTCAAGAAATCCATCCCCTGTTTGGAGAATTCAGAGGGAAATTGCGGTGTTTCGTTGCTGCAGGTGATCCTGTAAACTGCAGCCACGGGGTTGGAAATGCCTTCACCCCATGGAAGCTTTCCTGTGGCCATTTCAATGATGGTGCAGCCCAGAGACCAGATATCAGAAGCAGGGCTCAACCCTTCATTTCTCAACACTTCAGGTGCCATCCAGAGAGGTGTACCACACATGGATTGCCAGAAATTCTTGGAATTCACGTCGTTCTTTGGAGAATTCATCTTCCGGGCAGCCCCAAAATCTGCCAATTTGACGTTTCCTGAGGCACCCATGAGCACATTCTTGCATTTGATATCGCAGTGGACGATCCCTTTCTTGTGCAGATAGGACAGACCATGGAGGATGTCGCGGGTGTAGGAGCGAATGACTGATTCATCGAGACTGCTGCCGCCGAATTTCTTCGATAGATCAGACAAGCTTCCCCCTGCCATGAATTCCATGAAGAGCTTGAATTGCCACTCGCCGTTGGGCTCACTGGAGACCTCATGGCCCAGGCACCGGACAATGTACGGTGAGTCGAGGCTCTTCAGGATCTCCGCCTCATTCTGCAGCGACCGGAAGCCGGCACCGCCCGCGCTCTTGACAACAAAGATCTCACCATTGGATCTGTTCATGGCCAGGTTGACAACTCCAAAAGAGCCAGACCCAATTGGAGCTCCCTTCACCCATTGGATTTGCTGTTGGGATTTAGAATTCATCCTTCCCGCCATTGGAGAAAAAGGAAACTTTGATTGGTTGATACTTGAATAGAGGTGTCGCTGTTGGGTTGTGAAACCCAACAAAAAAACCAGAGAACTTTGAGTAGTTCAAAATGCATACAAGATTTCAAGCAAACCTCAATCCGATTCACGACACCAGAGGGAACGAATTCGAAATTTACACAAGAAAAAGAAGCCCAGAGATTAAAACTGTCTAATAGGAAAAATGGATGTGACTAAAAATCTCTTCGTTCTTTCAGATAACCCCAGACAGGAAGTGGGTCACAGAAGAGAACGAAAGAGGGTTGAATGGAAAAGAGAATTGTGATAGAAGAGCGGTTTTCCGTTGCTTGGAAAACCGCTCATAAAAGAACAAACCCCCGGGGGGGTTGTACTTGTGATGTTGTTATAATCTCTGGTTTTTTCTTGTGCTGTGTTGAGAGAGAAGTGTTATGGAAGAAGGGAAGGGGCGTGGGATTTTATAGGGATGTTGGAAAGAGACCGTTGGGAGATTTTTGTGATTTGTATTGGATTGTGGGGCTGGTATTGGAGATCGGTGCAAGGTGAAATGAGAGTTTGACATGTGGCAGTTTCAGTTATGGAATGTAATCTTGCCATGCAGTTGAAATGGTGTGTTTCATGCAGAACCGACGTGAGTAACAACTGCCCTTTTCTACTATTCACAAATAACATCCTCGTGGTTTTTACACACTACGTGGAGGACCCAACTCGAAAAATTGCAGCATCAGGTCAGGTAGGTATAAACAAACCCAAATTCTAGAGTCAGGTAGGTATAAACAAACCCAAATTCTAGAGATATTATATATAAAATAGGGTCGTGCTCCTGTACATCCTTATGGTACATTCCAGCTTCTTGAGTCCAGTTGGAACCCATAAATCATGGAAAAAGGGGCATCGAAAGAATCAAGTGGTACATTTTCAGATGTATTAAATTTAAGGTATTTTATGCCCTTAGCCCCTCATCCATGACTCAAAAGTTTAACAACTTATATATATAAATATATATATATATCTATGCGGGAGCTTCGTATACTGAGCTGCCCTTATATATATATATAGAGAGAGAGAGAGAGAGAGAGAGAGAGAGAGAGGTTATGTTAGCATAGAAAAAGGGTTATGTTAGCATAGACTTGACTTTGGCACTGCCAGTTCACTTGCATACCACCCTCATGCATGACACTGGCCAACCATGTAAAGTAGACTCGTCTCATCCATCAGGCCGATCCAGCCTAGCTTTATTGTTTAAAAAGAAAAAACAAACTCCCTAAATGGAAACTGCTCTATAGAACTTTGATGTTTGATCCTATATATTTAGCATCTAGCTCAAACTAAAATATTTCATTACTGATAATTTTCGTGAACTAACTAGAGTTATCATGGTGTTCATCATTTGTTTAAGAGTTAAACTCAATCAAAGACAAGCTATAGATTTCGAGCGTAGTTTATAAATATGTTTATCTTTAGTATTGATTTTAGTGAAAATATAATAAGCAATTATTTTTATTTTTAAAAAGAAGACACTAATTGGAGGATAGAAAGAGGGTAGAAACGCCTCTTTTTAAATGGGTTCTTGAGAATTTTTCAAACTTAAAACACTATTTTTTGGGACTTTGACTGCTGGTCATGTTAGCTGATCAATATTGCTTGGAGTTATATATATATATGTAAAAACAAAGAATGCGGTTGTTTGAAATTTAAAGTGAGGAGGCGGGACTTGTGGATGATTTTTGAGAATTATGATGACTTGTGGATGATTTTTGGAAAAGAATCATTATCCTATTATTCTCTGCATTGGGTATATTTCATGAAGAATCAAATCCTCTCGTGTACATCTGACCTTGTCAATTGATACCCATCTTAATTGCACTGATCAGGCCATTATCTGCCATCAAATTAAATGACAGTTTGAATTAACATAACTGTTAAGCTTTCGATAATTTGTAATAATGTTATTATTATCTTATTAATTTAGATATTGTAATAACAATCATTAGAAATATATGAACATAATTTTATGGAAGTTTTATGAAATAATTAAATTTAAACTCTAATTGAATAGTGCTATGAAGAAAAAAAACAATGAAATGATGGCAGAATCGTTATTACATTTTTCACGAAAATTTTCAAATTGACAATATCGTCAACTAATTAGTTGAGACTATCATCATATGATATAGTCAACTTCTTGTAACTTCTTCTTCATAAAAATCCCAATGTTCACAAGAAGTACAGTCTAATTTTTCTCTCTTCTCTTGGATTATGTTGGTGTGAAAGGGTGATGTGCTTAGCATTTGTTTACTCTAAAGAAAGGGTACTGCTACTATAACTACAACTACTTCTGCTCTCTCACTCTCTCACTCTCTCTCATGGTCAAACCTTTAAAGCACCCTTCCTATGATCATCGTTAAATGAAAAAATATTTAAAATGCTTTAGAGTGAAAGGTGCTATAATTAAAGGAGTAAAGGTAATCTTTGAAGGAAAAAAAAAAGGTTACAAAGAGTCATCAATAATGATCTCTTGGCTAATGAATGATTCAGCCATTGGCTTAGAAAGTTAAATCTCAGAAATGTTAGGCTTTGATCTATATTTCCACCAGCTATCCTTCATATTTTTAGTACTCCTTTGTTGGTCCCCTCTGCGGCTCTGCTTTATTTCCAATTCCTAATTTACGGAATTCGAAGGAAGTTCATATTCATGGAGCAATATGAGAGCACGAAGGAGGCCCGAAAGGGTTGGACTAAAATATGAAATTGGTACACACGAATCAGGTCCAAACAGTCCTATAAAATTCATAAATACTGTGTATTCTTGAAACTGCAGCGGGTTTTTGTAATTTGCAAAATTCTGCTGCAGAAGTTAACTACAAGAAGGCTTCATAGGCCTAATTCATATTAAATTTCATTAGCTAGTCATTCCTATCAAAAATCTCAAGGCATTAGTAGAGGCTGCATAAATGCTTTGAGGCTGCACAAATACTCTCCAAAACTCCATCTCGGGTGAAGCACACTGCTCAATACTCCGACTCAAGTGGAACCCTATCGAAGCACATATTTTTCATGCCGAGTCATTCCTCCTGCAATTCAAACTTGGAATTGGTTAGTTCAAATATCATATTAGATTTCTTTCACTAGTCATTCCTACCAAAATCTGAAGATAATGTAGATGCCGCATAAATATTTTTCAATATTCCCCCTCGGATATAGCCCACTCCTCAACTTAAAAGGTTGGGTCCTCTTTCCCACCATGGACAAAAATGTCTATTATGTCTGGGACTCCCAAACAGTTTCTATTTCCGTTTCTTTTGTTTATTTTAGCAAGTAGACCTAAATTGTTAGCCTAGTAGGAATGTAAATATGGAATAGGAGTCTTAAGAAGGTTCCTAGGTTTTTTTTTCATTTCGAGGTTCTTTTAGCATTATATAAACAATGTTAAGGGTCCACTGATATAATAGACAGCGAATATATATATATATATATAGTCTATGGCAGATAGTACTTGAATGAAATAAGCATCCTAATTTCTCTTATTTTGTTTCACCGCTTTGGCCCTGTGTTGGCACTTGGAGGTTGAGAAGGCATCTCTAAAGTCAAGTCTCAGTGGTTGATTTTGTTATTTCAAAACACCTGGCCTAGCATTCGCAATGTCCCAACTTGGATGGTAAAGATGATATCAAATTCCAATGATGATTTGAGTCCTGTTTATTTGTATGGAATTAAATTCTTGAAAATTCTAAGAAATGTATTCCTATCAAAGTAGCTAAAATTGAAAAAACAAATGGCGAAAATTTACAAATGGCCATCAAATAATCTCCTCTTCAGTAGATAATGATTACCAAGTCATTAACCCTAGTAATCAAATCTCAAGTCTGGATCCTACATCTTCACGTTCTATCCCTCACCCATCACCTCTAAAATTTACCTTGAAATTTTAGGAATTCAATTCCTAGCAAACGAACATGCCCATAGAAATTTTACATCCTTTCTGGCTTTTACATCTTTAAAAATGACTTGTTCTTTTTTTTTTTTGGGGGCATTTCTATTGGTTCAGGGCTCCTGGAGTGGTGGCACTGTGTGTCTCATGGATTGTCACACTACTCACTGTGGCAAATGGTCCAAATGCTGCCTGGAGAGCGGTTCGATCGCTATCATGAGCTTGGGCAATTTTCTTTTGGTCCAAAGCTTGCATTCTGGATTGTGGCTCCACAGCAGTGTATTGTTCAGATGGCTACAAATATTGTGTATATATGGTCAGAGGAGGAAAATCAATGAAGAAGTTTTTTGATATAGCAGTTCCAGCATTCGGCTTAACTAGAAAAACGTATTTCATTGGTATCTTTGGCTCTTTACAATTGCTCCTATCACCGTCACCAAATTTCAACTCCGGAGTTGCACTTATTGCAATATTGATGACCATCGGGTAACTACTTCTCTGCTTGTTAAATGGAAATGATTCACTGTATCTAGTACACAACAGACATTCATGGTAGTACTTGATTAAACAACTTTTAATGAAACGGGATCCCCACAGCGAACCTATTACAGTTTGCTACGTCATCATTAGTTGAATACGCGGAGGATCTAGACTCCTTGTCTTGGATAGGGCAGTACGCCCACGTGTATGACAGACTATCCGAGGTGACATGGTGGACCTTGATAGGGCCACTCACTATCACTGTGGGGTAAACCCTCACCGGATCCAAACTCTTTCACTCATTTTTAATTAATGGCCGCACCTATAAATGCAATTCCGACAGGTTGAATAGGCCATTCAGTGGCTGACCCTAAGCCCAATCCGATTTGCATGTAGGTAAACTCCAAACGGAATCATACCTGGTTGAAGCCCAAACATATAGACTCGATTTGTTAATTTCTTGAATCCTGATACCTATGGGCGTCAAACATACAATGCCATGCCATGCTGTGTTGGTTGCCGGAAGGTCTCAGCCCAGCACGTACAACTCATATCATGTGTGGGCGAAGGCCATGACAAACGTGTTGTTCTTCCATGCGGCCCTTCTATTGTTTTGTGCTGCCATTTTTTTTAGGTCTTAGGGTAAAAAATTAAGAAGATACATACAAAAGAGAATGTGACATATTTAAATAGTTCCATCAAACTTAACCTACTCTGAGAGATCTCTTCTACTTGAAGGTTTTTTTAACATGTTTACCTTCAAAATATTTTTAATGTTTATAGATAATAAAGAAAATAAAAAAGTAAAAGACTACATTTTGTATATTTACAATAAAGAAAAGAAAAATATATAGACTAGAAAGCAATATGAAACGGGCCGTTATTGTTTGAAACAGATCGTGTAGTTCTAAGCCATGTTGTGCTTGGGCCATGCCATTCCATAGCCAGGAAAGCTCAGCCCAACACGGGGCTGTGCCTGGTAGGTCGTACACGTTGACTCATGTGGTGGGCTATGCCGCCCATGTGCGGCCCAACCCATTTGGCACCTCCACTGATAGCCTGTAATTTGGGTTGAGTCAAGCTGACTTGGGCTGGGTCAGATTCCATAGTCCTTTAACTTGGTTTGCTCTTTGAAGATATAAAATTTAGAAAAAGTATATGTGCTATATATTATTGTCCACACATAGCATGTTGCAAATTTATTGAGGGGCTCACTTAGGGCCATGCCAATAATGAGAAAAGTAAGGGGATTAAAATAATTCATTCATTTAGGGTATGCAAATTATCAACTTCATAAGACAACCTAACCCCCTAATTTATGCCCATAAAGATCAACAATTTTATAAGGCATCATCTCTATTTGTTTTTTTTTAATTAATTTTAATCTAACAATAAGTAATGGTTGGATGAGTATCAAATTTGGGCTTGTTACAATTCATGGTGGGAGTGGTAGTGTGTGTGTGTGTGTGTGACAGGGATAACTTGATCAAAGGTTGGTTAGGTGTCTCAAAAAATAGGGCTTCACTTGAACATTTCTGCATGCATGCATGTGCATCACAGAGAGAGAGAGAGAGAGAGAGAGAGTATTCTATGAATTTAGAGTCAATAGTGTTGATAAATAAGTCAGCAAAGATTGATACCCGAATTTCAAACATATTTCAGAGTTTTGGCCAAGACTAACCCACACCACACCTGTTCAAGCAACCTCAATTCCATTTTTTTATCAGATTAGGCCATGTGGGTTCAGGTTTGCCGCAACCCAATCTGCCCGCAAGGTTGCAGCCACTTAGTATCACCCAATAACCGTAGTAATTGCTAGCTGCATTCTCAATGCACCAACTCATATTGCTTTGCTTAATTTTAAGGGGAGAATTTCAAAATAGTATAAAGCTTTTAGCTTAGTTTAAAAAAATATTTCAAAAGAGCATAAAAATTTTTCATCTTTCTTTCAATCAAGTCTTCTCCATAAAAAATATTTTTAAAAGAAAAAAAATGCCCGCATGTCATTTTTTAAATTTAACAAAGCATTGAAGAGAAATGATCAAGTCCATCCCAAGTGACCTACAGGGGACCCTTCAGATACCTTTATGCATAGATTGCAAAAAAAAAAAAGAAGGATTTATATCGATTCCAAAAGCTAGAAAACCTAAATTAAATGGTTATGATAATCAAAATTAAGTTGAAACTTAGACCATATTAGAATCCAGAGAAGACCAAATTGGCATTCTCCTAGATAACTAAACCATCAAAGGAAGGTAACCCACCATCAACATTCGATCAGCAGACCCATAAGGGGATTTTTTTGTAGTTCATTGAAAAAATGGAAACTTTATACTTTTTTTAAATATTCAAATCCTTATGTACTTCTTTGAAAATGAGCGAAAAGTTACTACATTATTTGAAAATTCCCTTTTAGAAATTATAAAGTTACACCCAATTTTTTTTATTATTGTTTTGTTCTAATTTCTGTTCAGTTACTCTGCAATATCTTTCGTTGCTTATACTCTGAGAGGTCCACACCATGGTGTTCATTACGGTTTAAGACCGTCCACACCAGCAGACATTACATTTGACGGTTCAATGTTCTAGGAACCATTGCCTTCTCTTATGCAGGTCACAACGTCGTTTTAGAAATCCAAGACACCATGCCATCTTCTCAGGAAAGACCCTCAAAGATTCCATTGTGGAGAGCTGTTATTGTGGCTTATATTATTGTAGCTCTTTGCTATTTCTCAGTTGCTTTTTCTGGTTTCTGGGCTTTGGAGATTTGGTTGATGATGACATCCTCATCTCATTGCCTTCTCTTTCTTTGCATTTACTGTCCCTCTTATACATATATAGTTTCATAAAAAATCTGCAATTGGGAACCTACCCTAAAAATAAAGAAGTTCCTTCATTGTTGCATTCCAATTATCATGTTTTGGAATACTATGGGTCAAAAGGGATCACCAGATCCATGGTCTCCTTCACAGTTAGTATGGGCTGGTGCTAGGTTGGGACATGGGTTAAAGCCATGCCAAAAAAAAAAGACACATCTTTCAAGCCCAACTTGTACAGTTACGAGGATAATAATCACCCTTAGAAAGACCTAAAAATGTGAAATCCGGAGTGTGACTTGTCAATCAGGTCTAGCGGACAGGCTGAAATTAAACTTCAAAAAAAGTGGGCCATATGACTGTATCATATGAGCTTGGAAAAGCTTTGGCCTAGACTAGCCTAACCTATTTGCAACCCTACCTGCAACAGATCTCAAAGAGCAAGTAGCTAGTCCTCAGACACATAGCAAAGTGGAAGCCCCGTTGATATTACCATCTCCACGGGCTCTTTTATTATTTTTTTCTCTCTGCCGGGGATTTGAAGTCGCGCTCTACTCTCACACTTGAATCTCTAACCAGCTGAGCCACTGCACTGGAACTCTCTAAAGCTCTTTTGAATACCTCTGTTAAAGTTTTTACAAGGAAGCAGGGTACTGGCAATTTCCCCTTTGAGTTTCCAGCTTTTGAGAGTGTTATCAAGCATTTGCAGGTTCCAAATTTATGCGTAGCTACCAGATATCGAAATGCTTTAACTCCTTTGTACCTGCCCTTGATTAGATAGATCCCAATGGAGTATGGACTTTTATTTCCTTTGTACCCATTTGTTTCATGTTATTAAATTCATAAGATTTCTGATTTGTATTCCAATAAGAAGTTAAAATTGAAGAAAACAGGTGCGAATATCCAAAGTCTCAAGTTGTAGATCAGCTAGTATGGACATGGGCGAGTGCATGGGGGTCCATGCCTTCGAGTCTCCAATGTAGCAAAAAACGATGTGGATATCCAAGAATAATCATTAAATAATCTCCCCCTTAATAATAAATAAATTAATGATAGATGAGAAGTGGATACCAAGTCATCATCCCTACCAAAGTCGATGTCCCATGTATATTTCACCTTATATCCTTGACCACCCACAGCTCCATTAATCCTTTCATGAAATACATTTGACCATGAATTCCTAAGTATTTAATTGCATACAACTAATTGGGCCTCAATGAAGACACTGGTCAAAGTTCAAACACTCACACTATAATGCGTAGGCAAGCATTACCACCTATTTTTCATTATAGCTGTCACCCCATATATAACTTAAAAAGTACCGTCCCTCCACTGATTTAAGGACAACGGCCTCCAACCCAACTACCCAGGATCCTTTTAGCTTCATTCACTAGTCCCTTTACTAATTGTAGGGACTTAAGCTTTCCGACCAGGATGATTATTTTGCTTCATACATTTTGTCCAGACCTAGGTAGGCATAGTTTCTTTTTCTTTTCTTTTCTTTTCTTTTTTTTTTTTTTAATGTTGTAGTAGATACTCACATACCCAGCATAGTCCCCCATGATAAGCACTTCAATCGGAGATTGATCCATGGTTGTTTTTGTGAAAGGGAGACGCGTGTTATTTCATGCTTTCTAAAAATGTTTTCTAACATGCAAGAGGAACCAGTCAAATAACTTTCAAGTCATCATCAAGCATTTTTTTTTATTATTATTACAATAGTGAAAGATCTCATCATGTAGGAAATCATCTCCTCCCAGAAGTCCACAAGCACCTATAATTCAGTGGGACTTCCAGTTTTGTGACAGCCACCTGCCTCTTTTATTGTTGGATTCCCATAGGAGAAAATCTCACCTCGTATCAGATATCTTCACACAGTGACGCTCTGATAAGGACCAAATGGGACAGAAGGGTTCAAATTCGAGGATGAATCAGCCTCCTCATGCAAAGCACAGGTTGAGTACAGTACTTTCTTCCATTCATTATTTCCTACTAATAGCCAAAGCCAATTACAGGATAGAATTGAACTCAAATGACCCCTATAATGTAGGATCATCAACTGCCACAACTACCATAAAAGAGATAACATCTATCTATTCTCTGGCCAATCTTATGCCTTACTCAAATAATTTCAAGAAAACCTAGTTCGAATAAGACCCATCATACTAGTCGGCTTGGCAAGGCCCTTTTATGGCTGGGCATGGCTCGGTCCCTGGTTGCCTGGCTGGGCTGGGTCCCTATCACTCTTCCCCCCTTCAAAATTGACCTTGTCCTCAAGGTCAAAATTAGAAACTTCTGTTCAATTGAGTTGGATCTTCCCATGTCGCATCTTCAATTGGTAAACTTTCCCAGCAAATCAACACTTCATGGATGAATTTATTCCCCATTTTCACCCAGCAATGGTTAAGAAGCTCAGCTGGCAGTGGATCAATAGTCCCAACATCGTTAAGAGTGGGGAGGTTGGGCTGGGCTATTACTCCTTTTCCAATGCATTTCTTGAGTATGGACACATGGAAAATTGGGTGCAAATGCAATTCTGATGGTAGATCCAGTTAGCAAGCTACCGGTCCAATGCATTCAAGAATTTTGAATGGTCCAAAGAATCGAGCCGCCAGTTTTTACCTTTTAGTTTGAATGCCTGACCATGCTAGCTTGTCTGTATGGTTGTAGGCGTGAAAAACCATTTCTCCCACCTCAAATGTATGCTCTGCATTCTGTTTAGCATGTTGAACCTGCATTCTATTCTGGGCAGTATGAAGATGGAGCTTGAGATCACGCAAGAGTGCATCTCTGTCTAACAATTCCTGCTCAACTTGGGCATTAGTGGTGGACCCTAGCATGTGTGTAGAGAATAGAGATTGATGGTGGTGGATGACCATACACTGCTTCAAATGGTGTCATCTTAGTAGGGGTATGGTATGATGTATTGTAGCTCCATTCCGCCCAGATAGCCATTTGTACCATTGCTTGGGTCGATCTGAGGTACAAAAATGCAAGTATGTTTGCAAGCACCTATTTAAGACCTCCGTTTGACCGTCCCTTTGTGTATGGTAGGCTGTATTCAACTTTAGCTTGGTAACTTGTTGAGTGAAAAATTCTTTCCAAAACCCATTGATGAAGATTGGGTCCCCGTCGGAGACAATGGACCGTGGCATCCCATGAAGTTTTGCCACCTCACAGACGAATACATCTGCCACATTCTTGGCTGAGTAAGGGTGGGCTAGTCTACAAAAATGACCATATTTTGTCAGACGGTCCACTACTACCATAATCGTGGTTTTGCCGGATTAGAGTGACAATCCATCGATAAAGTCCATGGATATGTCCTCCCAAACTCTCTCTGGAATGGGTAACGGTTGCAGCACACTGCCAGGTCTGCTTGTTTCATATTTGTGTTGTTGGCAAGTTGGCAAGTCGGGCACTCCGCCACATATTTTTTTATATCTATTTTGACCCCTTTCCAATGAAAATTCCTTGTGAGACTTTTGTACATGCGAAGGAACCCAGATGGCCTGCTGCTGGGGAGTGATGAAATTCATTCAAGATCCTTGATCTTTATTCAGGCACTGTTGGAACAACCAGCCTATTCTCATAATATAACAAGCAGTCACGTACTACATACTATGGGGGTGGTTGTAAATTCTCAATGCATTTTTTTATCAGATTTTGCAATGTATCATCTTGGCCATAAACAGCACGGATATCGTTCAGCAATGTTGATCGTGGAAGTGAAATGGCATTTAAGGGCTATCTTCAAGTTGGCATGGTAAGGCATCAGCAACCTTATTCTCATGACCTGCTCGATAGATCATCTCAAAATCATACCCCATTAATTTGGAAATCCATTTTTGCTGTGCTGGGGTTGACACCCTTTGAATGTTTCAAGCTTTGATGGTCAGTAATAATACGAAATCAACGGCCCACCAAGTATGGTCTCCATTTGGCCACTGCTTGTAAAATTGCTGCCATTTCTTTCTCATAAGTTGAAAATGCCAATTATCTTCCAGTCAGTGCCTTGTCTAAAAAATGCAAGTGGCCTGCCCTCCTGCATCAACACAGCCCCAACACCAATTCCAGATGCATCACACTCTAGCACAGAAGGCTTGGTGAAGTCAGGTAGTGTGAGTACTGCAGACCATGTCATTGCCTTCTTCAAAAGTTGAAAGGAGTTTTCAGCTTCTTCATTCCATTTGAATTGTTCCCTTTTTAACAGGTTGCTACGGTGAAAAGCAATTTTTCCATAATCCTTCACAAACCTACAGTAATAACGCATAAGTCCAAGAAATCCACGAAGCATCCTGACTGACTTTGGTGAGGGCCAGTTAAGCATGCATTGAACCTTGCTTGGTTCAGTTGATACCCCATTTTTTGACACAATGTGACCCTCGTATTCAACTTGTTTTTGCCCAAATGAACACTTAGCCATCTTAACAAAAAATTGGTGCCTTTGTAGTTCTTGGAAAACGATAGAAAGATGGTGAATATGGACCTCCCAAGCTGGGCTGTAAACCAGAATATCATCAAAGAATACATGTACAAATCGCCGAAGGGGCGAAACACATCATTCATCACACTTTGAAATGTAGCCGGGCAGTTGTAAGCCCAAATGGCATGACAAGAAACTCGTAATGGCCATCATGTGTTTGAAACGCAGTTTTGTGGACGTCCTCATTTTGAGCATGGATCTGGTGGTATCCAGATCGTAAATCCAATTTGGAGTAATATTCTGCCCCATGCAATTCATCTAATAGCTCATCAATCACTGGTATGGAGTATTTATCTTTTACCGTAATTTGATTGAGAGAACGGTCATCATCATCATCATCATCATCATCAAAGCCTTATCCCAACCATGTCGGAGTTGGCTACATGAATTCTATTTCTCCATTCCATTCTATTTTAAGCCAAATCCTTAAATAAGTTAAACTTCTTCAAATCTGATTCAATAACCTCCATCAATGTTTTCTTCGGCCTACCCCTACCTCTGATTGAGTGAACGGTAATCAACACAAAATCTCCATGTTCCATCCTTCTTTGTAACTAAGAGAATCGGTGAAAAAAGTGGACTTGAGATAGGTTGAATGATTCCATCCATTAACATTTGACTATTTTCTAAATTTCACCTTTTGAGGGTACCGATAGGGTCACACGTTGGTTGGTGGAGCACCTGGTATTAGGGTATGTGGCGATCCTGGGATCGTTGAGGGGGCAATCTATTTGGTTCCTAAAAAATTTTAGAGAAGCTATGTATGAGTGAAAGAAGATCTTCAGGAAGATGGGATAGCTTACCTTCACTAGCCGCTGAGGATAATTGTAGGAGGAAGCATGAGGTTCGTTGCCATAATATGTGTTCCATGGACTGAGCCGTGGCTGGCGAGATGGTGTTCTGGGAGAGGCCTTGGAAGTGATATTGTTGTCCTCCCGATGTGAACTTCATGATAAGATTCTGAAAATCCCACACAACCAGCCCTAAGGTTTGAAGCCATTGCATGCCCAATACTACGTTTGATCACTATAATGGCAATAGATACATGTCCGATCTGAATTAGTATCCTTGAATGTCAATTTCAAGATCAATGCATTTAGCAGAACATTCAAGCTTGTTCCCATCAGCTACTAGGACTTCAAATGAGAACAATCTGCACATGGGCCACTTCATCAGGTGTGCCAGTTTATCACTAATGAAATTATGGGTGCTTCCACTGTCAATTAACACCAAAACTTTTTGGCGTTTGATGTACCCTAGGATTCGCATTGTTTGTGGAGATGAGTTGCCTGACAGAGCATGAATTGAGATGGTTGGAAGATTCTTCGTCCTTTATGTTTTCTTCTGATGAAGTTTCCACCTCATCTAATGCCTCTAGTTGGGAAGATCCGCTAATTTTTACATTTGTGTCCTGGCCCCAACTTTTCATCAAAGTATAGCAAAGCCCCTTCTCCCTTCGAGCTTGCATTTCCTGCCATGTGAGGCGACGAATGGCTAGACTAACTCGTGTCCCTGGTTGCCCTGACTGTTGCTGTGGGTTTGCTCGGGCCTAGGGTCACATGGCTCAGCAAACCTGTTGCAATTTTTCTTCTTACATGCGACCAAGGCCTATTGCAGCATTGATGTTTTCAGTTTTAAACGTCATGATCTTGGCTGCTATCTCATCCTTGAGCCCTCCAATGAAACAGCCAACTAACGCCTTCTCTGGCCAGCCAGTTACCTGATTTGCCAAACATTCAAATCGCGTTTGATATTCTCGTACTGTGGCTGTTTGGCGGATTCGGGAGAGAGCTTCATTGAAGTTCTCATAGTCAGTTGATCCAAAACGCGCACAAACAGCCTTTTGCGACATAGGTCATGTCATTTCCGTTTGGGTTTTTTCGTACCATTGAAACCACTGGACTGCCTCTCCTTCTAAATGGAAAGAAGCCAAGAGAACCTTTTGTCATCCGCTGTTTTTTGGTATTGAAGGAACTGATTAGCTCAATATATATCCATGATGTAGGTTCCTCGCCTGAGAATTTTGGGAAGTCCAATCTTGCGATGAGGGTTTGTAGCTGTCCCGTATTGGTGCTTGATCCCTCCTCATTCTCCTTGTCTCCCTTAGGGAGAAGTGAGAGAAGGTGGTCATACTTGTTTGCCATGGCAGCCAACATCACCTTAATGTCTTGCAATGTCCCTGAGCATTGTCGGACTTCTTCATGGAGTTTGCCAACCTTTGTGGTTAATAATTCATTCCTGTGTTGCTAGACAGATTTGCCATTGCAGGATCGTGTCTCTGATACCAAATGATATGGACCAAATGGGACAGAACGGTTCAAAGTTGATGATGAACCAGCCCCCTTGTGCAAAGCACAGGTTGAGTTAATTTTCATGGGCACTTTCTTCCATTCATTATTTCCAACTAATAGCCAAAGCCAATTACAGGATAGAATTGAATTCAAATGACCCCTACAATGTAGGATCTTCAATTGCTCCAACTCCTATGAAAGAGATAAGATCTATCTACTACCTATCTATTCTCTAGCCGATCATATCTTATGCCTAACTCAAATTATTTCAAGAAAACCTACTTCGGATAAGACCCATGATACTAGTGGACTTGGCAAGGCCCTTTTATGCGATGCAAGACAAACCATAAGTTGGCCAACCCATTGGGCACAATCCATAGGCCCAACTGGACATCCAGTTATTTAGGGATATTATAAGAAGTTTAGTTTGATTAAGATTTTATTAGGGCTTATTCTAATATTAGTAAGTTTGTCTCTTAGGATTCAAGCCAACTCCTATATTTAAGGATCTTAGGCCTAATTGTTTTGCATGCTCAGTTTTAATTAATAAAAGTTCGTTTTTGAGATTTGAGATGTTATCTCTTGTAGTGTCTATTCCTCTTGTGAGAATGCCCGAGGGACTGAATCCTTCCTTGGATTCGATCAATCCTTTAAGAGATTAATCTATTTTATCGATCGTGGATCGTGGCTGCGCCAATTGGTATCAAAGCTGAAATCCTATGGTCGCCAACGAAACCTTGTCTTCCCCAGATCCCAATCCCATTGTCACCATCACCACAACCCATTCTCAATCATCCATCTGTCAAAAACCCCTAAACAGCCCCAAGTCCACCACCCTAGACCATTACTGAGAACCCTAACCCATCCACAATCCCTTCCCGACACCCTAACACAACCCTTTCATCACTCCTAAGACCGCATCTCCCTATGAATCCAGGCCACATCCATCTCACAAAACCCAGACACCATCACACCCATCAACACCACCATCCCACCCTCGAGTCCACGAAACCAATTCCCAATCATCCCTAACACATTCCCCAACCTTTCCCAATCCCCAAAACCCTAATCCACCATCGCAGTCCATTTCACCAACACCACCAATGACATACCCAATACGCACCGACGCCATACCCCACTAACCAACCCCGAACCACACCCGACACCATCCCCTACCACCGGAACCCTCTTACCAAACCAACCCAGCCCTTCCCGGTTTCCAACTGCACGCACCCCCACTCCTATCGAAAACCAACAACCCTAAAACCCAAACCCTTTCGGCCATCTCCATATCATCTTAAAACCACCACCATCATCTCGAGACCTATTTTCCTCATTCCCAACCAAGCCCGACACTGAAACCCATCCACCATAGCCACGAGAACACCCCCCCACCCACCTCCCCTCCCTTTTTTTTTTGTTCCCGTCACCAGCCCCAACCTAAAACAAAAAAAAACAGAAAAAAGAAGAAGAAGAGAGCAACAATCAAAGAAGAAGGAGATATGGGGTCGAACAGCGAACTTGGAACTGCAGCAGCCCCACCTTTAGTCGACTTCACACAGCAACAGCGGCCACTGCAGCAACACCTTGCACCTCAGCAGCAGCCATCAAGGACAGCAGCTCCTCTCCATCCGAAACTCCTCGACATTAGGAGCAGAGGCTCCTCACCATCATCTCTAACCCACCTCATTCCTTCTCTCACGTTGCACACCCAAATAAGCCCTGTAATGTTTCGAACCTTAAACTTGTGGTCAGCATAAATTAAATTGTATTTTAGCTAATTAAGCTCCATTAGAGTCTAGAGATGTCCGTTTTAGTGTTATGATCGTGTACGCGAAGTTTTGTTGGGTTTCGAGCTCATTTGAGCGTAGCAGGGGGGGGGGGTGGTTTGTAATTTTAGGAATTAGAAGCAATTTTGGTAGTTTTTCTAAATTGTGAGGTTTCGGGTTCATCGGGTAGCTCTCCTAAGTTCTAATCCAAGATCATCTTTCTATTCCTATACCTGAATCTGACCCATCTTGGCCACTAAACATCTTATTTTCCAAAATTAATCCTTTTTTATGAAAAATACCCCAAAATCCATTAAAATAGGCCAAAATTCCAACTTTCTCAAACCATGCCAAGAGAGATATCATTGGAAAGCTCATTTTATTTCATGAACGTTGCCGCCTGCGGTGACTCAATTTGACCTCCGGTTTGTAAAATACAGCCAAAACAATTTTTAATCAAGTTTTTAATAAAGTGGGCCCTACACCTTTTATGTTATTCCTCTTTCCCTCACTCTCCTCACTCTCTTTCCTCTCACTCACGTGCTTCTCCCCACCCACCCAACCAACAACAACAACAACTCTCTCTCTCTCTCTCTCTCTCTCTCTCTCTCTCTCTCTCTCTCTCTCTCTCTCTCATTTCTTTTTCTTTTCTTTCCTTTCCTTTTCTTTCTCCTTTCCTTTCTTTCTTTTCCCATTTTCTTCTCTATCTCGATCTTCTCCTTTCCCCCACTTCCAGTGACGGACATCAGACGATCCGGGCTCCTCCATCTCGTCGGCCACCATCTCGTCCATCTTCTCCCAAGCCGGCAATCCTTCTCTCTCTTCCCTTCTTTTTTTTATTTTCTTCCTCTTTTTCTCCCATTCTCTCTCATTCCACTCTTCCCACCTCAATGCCACTCGCCGACGCCAAAATCCAAGCCTCCTGCTGCCAAAACTTCATCTCCATCATCTTCCTCGCGTCACCATCTATCCAAATCCCTCTTTTGAGATTTCCCTCTTCTCCTCAAGCCCTATGTAAGCTTCAAATCATCTTACAACTAGGTCTTGGTGATTTTCAAATTTAGGAGATGATTAGAATGTTTATTAGAGTCTTCGTGCTCTATTTGTAGCTTGGGTTGTGGAGTGGAGTGCTTCTTCTTCTTGTTTGGAGCTTTGGGTGGATTTTTTGAGAGCTAAGGCATCACCCATTTTGCATTTACATCTAAGGCAAGCAAATATTCATCTTACATTAATAATATGCATGTTGTATTACTTGATCTTTTATGCTCATTGTCCCCTTATGATCATTATTTCCATTTTAATGGATTATGCTAGAATCTAGGGTGTGTAATAAATGGAATGAATAAATGGAATGAATGGTGTTGGATTGGGAGTTGTAGTGGGCAAGGCCCTTTTTACTGTAGGTTTTATATGGGACTGAAAGGGGATGAATCCCCTTAGAATTCCACACAAACAGGCCCCCTTGTCAGGGAGCTCGCTGGTGGGGTCTTTTTGGCCTGTTTTGTGGGGCAGTTTCCAATGCCATTTAAGGACTTTAATGGGATGAAAGTGAGGGGTATTGGGAGTAAACAGTCTCCCCTCACTAATGGTATGGTTCGTGTACTGTGTACATCTTACCCACGCTCGGTTGATACAAGGATTGCGCTATGTACCAAGGTGGTTTTGGCAACGAACAACCCAACCTTATATCACCCGTAGTTTACGTTAGGATGACGGGTATGCGAATTATGCTCATAACCTAGGAGTTTGGCTTGTACACTCTCTTTGGCCTTTGGGCTTGCATTATTGCATTGTTTATGCTTTCTAGAGATATACCCTTGCATTGTCTGGGACTTTGTTGAGGATTGGCTCGTCCGTTGATCTCCAAGAGGGCCACTTGTGTTGTTTTGTGTTGTGAATCATCAAATCAAAGTAGCCCCTCAATGTATTGGTATTGTTTATACCTTGTTGGCCAGCCCTTCACAATTACCAAGGGCATGTCTGTCAAACAACCACTAAGCCATGTTGTTTAGGTCTCGATACA
Source organism: Sextonia rubra (assembly GCA_037013555.1). Lineage (NCBI taxonomy): Eukaryota > Viridiplantae > Streptophyta > Magnoliopsida > Laurales > Lauraceae > Sextonia > Sextonia rubra. The sequence continues at coordinate 19,709,133 of JASUAD010000028.1, read as the reverse complement.
GGAAGGGGCAAACCTGCATGAGATTGATTATAGGATCTGGTTATCAGATGACTGACATCGGTTTACACAGATGTACACTGTGATGTATCAGACTGGATGCGAGGCATCCTAACGCAAGCTTACCACTCATATCGGATGGGACTTCAGCTCTATGAATTGAATAGGATACTAGGCATCTGAAGATCGATTTGATCCACCGTAGTCGGGCAGGATGCGCGGCATCTAAAGGTGTTATATATCCCGTATGGGTATCGATTGACTTGATACTCGGCTGTTGTGGATGTTGTTCATTTGGATAGGACTAGTTTAGGACTTCCGTTCTTTCTCTATTGCCTTTACTGCTTTCCTCACATGATCACGATGTCTTTACTCGCTTTGATATTTGTATCTATTGTGGCTTATGTTTATTTGCCTGCGACCTACGTTAGTAGTATGATGTTGCTATACTTTGTGCAAAGGTACCGAGCCCCGCTTTGCCAAGAAAGAGACGCAGGGCAAAGCACTTTAAGCGCTTGAGCTACCTGATGAGGCCGAGTGGGGTGCCAGTGATGGCTTCAATGCCGTCTAGACCCACATGAGAGTGACTCATCACATTTTGGACAAACTCCATTTTGTTAGCTCAAGTTTTAGATAAGCTTTATAATTAACTGTCTTTTGTTTTATCTTGCAACTTGAAACAATAAATCCAATATCTTTTGATGTGTAGTTTTGATTAGTTGAATGGTGATACCAATTGTTAGAATGAGCTTCCGCAGGCATTGGTGTTTGTGAACAGTTACGGACTCACCGCAGACCTAAGATCCTGTGTGAGATTCGATTAGGAGCCACATGTTACTTTAAACACGAAAAAAAATTAATTGGCCCCTAATCTCATGTTAACCCCAGTTTCACTTTGGGGGATGTGACAAATCGCACCTACCCTTTTCTCTCTTTCTTTTTGTTTCATTATTGTAGCAAGGGAGGAGAAAACCCCACACCCACACCCACCCCACACGTGCAAATATTTTCTTTCTTCACAATTGGGTCAAAACCAATTCCAAATATAAAAAAAATAAAAAAAAATAGAAAAGAGAAAACTCAAGATTAAGTGGGCTGTTTCCAATCCAAACTCAAGTCTTCAGTCTAGCCTATTTATCATAATAATTTGTGCAAACTCAAGCTACAATATTCTTCTTCAAGGGCAATTCACTCTTGATATCCTTCACCCTCCGTCATCATGCATATTTTTGGAAGCTCCAATGCAATTCAAGCAATTTGGTATAAATTTATCTATGGCGATTGGTATTTTGCAAATGAGTTCTATTTTGATCAATTTTTTAATTTGAGACGAGGCAAGCTATCAGTTCTTGATTACGATGCTGAATTTGAACGGCTACGAGTATTATGTGGACTAGATGAAAGTGATGAACATTATGGCACTATCATTATCAGAGGTTTGGAACCAAGCATTCAGAAAAATGGGAGCCTGCACGACCATATGTGAAGCATTTCGGGCAGCGATCCGTGTCGAACGTTTAATAACATGTTATCGTCTTCCAACCGCAAAAATGCAATGAGAAAAATCTTCACAAACTACTGAAAGCTCCAATTGTTGAACCCATTATGAAGGATGTCAAAGGCTGATCTCGATGGACAAAAGCAAGAAACAAGTGATTCCACCATCTATTCAGATGAAGTAATAGACAACTCTCCCTCAAATAATTCTACTTTAGATGCACAGGAAGCTAATGAACCTGAATCCCATCCTTCTAACAGTGTTGATCAACCTATACAGCTGAAATACAACAAGGAATCTAGTCATCTCGTCAATCTGATCATATCTCCACTTCCAGCACCTCACATTGGATCGCCTAAAATCAAATCAATTACTCCAGTGGTTTCGTAAGAAGATTAAGTTGTTGAAGTCCCCCACATTGATTTTGATCTTCGGAGATTAGACATGGATGATACACAGCCAACAATTACAGCATCTACAAGCCAGATCATACATCCGAGTTAACTTCGTTCATCAGAAATGGCAACACGTCCAATGCCTTTTTCCATGGAGTAAATGATCACATCAAGCTTTCCAGCCATGTCAAGAAAATGCAGACCTAAAGAAAAGACAAAAGTTTGTGCGCCTGATTTTCGACCCAAGCAAAAGTTTATCTCACCTTGCGGTCGAACTCCTCCCGGCTTTTCTTAAGTCGGCAAACTCGTCGGAGTCGAGTTTTTTCAAACCAGGGAGAGTTGATATAGGCCAGGCCAAAAGTCGGCCAACCCGTTGGGCACAATCCATAAGCCCAACAGGACATTTGGTTATTTAAGAATATTATAAAAGGTTTAGATTGATTAGGATTTTATTAAGGCTTACTCTAATATTAGTATGTTTGTTTCTTAGGAATCAAGTCAACTCCTATATATAAGGATGTTAGGCCTCATTGTTTTGCATGCTCAGTTTTAATTAATAAAAGTTCTCTTTTGAGAGTTGAAATGTTATCTCTTGTGGTGTTTGTTCCTCTTGTGAGAATGCCCTAGGGGCTATGAGCACGGATACTTCAAAATGGGCAAGGTATTGTGTCGTATCGTATCCGATACTTCACTTTTTACATGTAAAAGTCGTGTTCCTACCATATCTATGGCGTGTCCCTACAGTATCCATGCCTTATCTAGGCATCATAGCCTACGGGCTAAATCTTTCTTTGGATTCGATCAATCCTTTAGGAGATTGATCTATTTTATCGATCGTGGATCGTGGCTGCGCCATTATGGCTGGGCATGGCTCGGTCCTTGGTTGCTTGGCTAGGCTGGGTCCCCATCATGCTCATGCCCATGGTTTTTAGAACAAGATTTCGAACACTATAATTGTGAATAACGTATTGACCCATATATTGTACTTCAATGATATATAAATTTGTTATAACGATTTTTTTCACAAAAATTTAAAAAAAAATAACCAGAAGTGAAAAAATCGCAAATCTTCATTTTTTTGTTTAAATTGTTTTGTGTTTAAGATGTGGATAAAAGAGGTGAAGGCAGTGAGTCAAAAATCCTATATGTTAAAGGGTGTCTTCATGTGACAATAGGATTCCATGATGGTGCGGAAATTTGTCTAACTTCCAATCTACCCCAGTATTTCCTTGTTTGGTGAAATACATTTTTCTTGTGAAAAAGGAAAAAAAAGATTAACTGATTTTCCTCAACAGAGAAGATTTTGATTTCCCATGAAATATATAGGAGATTCCGAGAGTGATCACTGCTTTTATATAACAATGCCAAAGAAAGATCACAAATGACTACAAAAATTAAAAGAAGGATCATAGATGAAAGTAGAAATCACAAACGACTGTAATAGACAAGTAATGCATCCAATGTCATAGCCTTAAGAAGTTGATCTATATTTCACTTTTCTCCAATGTGTTTGATGGTCCTTGAGACATTTTGAATTGAATTTGATGCATATACTATGTTCTATTTCAATTAGAAGACTATCTATGGTAACTTAGACAAAAAAAAAGTTACACATCCACAATCAACAAGGTTTTGGACCATCATGGTGCCTCCCGTGCAACCATGAGTTGGCCTCGTGTCCAATAGTAGTTCTTTGGATCGGTAAGGTGATTGAAATCATGCAATTTATCAAAACAAGATGCTAGGAAATGAGAAACCAAATAAAAGAAAAAAGGAAAGCCAGGAACCTCTCGACTCTTAACAGCCCATTTTTTTACATGGAATTTAATTCATAGGAATTTTTAATAATACGTTTCCAACAGGGATTATAAAGAGGAGAGGGGTGAAGGATACAAGGTGGAGAGGTGCTTGAGGCCCTTACCCCAAGAATTTGACTAATTAGTTTCATAGTAAGGAATTTATTTTCCATCTACCCCTAAAATTATCTTCCATTGAAAAGAGTGTTTGATAGTCATCTATGGACCTTTACCTCTGCTTCTTCAATTTCAACCATTTAGGAATGCATTTCTTAAAATTCCTAGGAATTCAACTCCACCGACCCAAACAAGCCCCAAACATGTAAAGTATATAGAAGACATAACTCAAAAGGTCAATGAGACGATTGAGAGCAGCACCAAGAGTTTGGAGTCTCATAACATGATACACTTAACATGTTCTCTATTTTTTTTGAACTTTTTTTTCTTTTTTTTTTATTTTTATGAATGGTTACATTGAACATGTGATTGGATGGTTTAGCATGTTGGATTATGCAACAGGACTTCCATGCTATATGAAGTAAGCAAGCATCCATCTCTTTCTAGGAAAGTAAAATAAAGATCATATGAGCTACAAACTCATTTGCCCACGCAGGGGAGCATTCATTATTCATTATCAGCACTAGAACCCAATCCCCATGCATGCATTCATATGGGCATGCATGAGTAAAAGAAGGTACAAGTACATGGTCCCTCTAAAAATTCATACAACAATACAAGCAGTCTAAAGATATTCTCAAAAAAACATGAAGAACTTAATGCCCTTCTTTCATTAATTAATCAAAAAAACAGAAACATAAAATGGCCTCCTTTTGCGTTTATAAATAGATATCATTAAGAGAACTCATGAAAGAAAGAAAAGAGAGATTAACCATTACTCCCAAATTGCTTCTGGATGTCGCTGAATGATATGGTGGCTGAACCCCTCCTTTTTGCCTTCTGTTGAGATGGATGTTCTCTCCATCCTGTCATATAGATTACCTACAATGGTGTTGCATGATTTTATCAGAAGAGTGCCAAGCTAAAACCATGTTTTGCTCCTTACTATTTTCGGTATTTTGGAAGCATAGAAAATTCTCTAAACTTGTTGGATTTTTATCAGTACCAAAATATATATATATACATCATGTTTTAACCATTTATCAAAATTTCAAATGTAAGGGACGGAAGCATGACACATCTCATTTTGCAACAACAACACAGTACTTCTGCTGTAACATTAAAGTACTTTCCCGTTACATTAAACAAATGAAGGAAAAGAGGGGAAAAATAATCAAAGGCTTTGAGATGGGAAACATTTTTTTTTCCTGTTAATTATGACATTAGCAATGTTCTACATAAAGGTCATCAAAAATTAAAAAATAAAAAACAATGTTCTCCATAAATTCACCTGAAAAGTTGCAGGGACTGTCCCATCCTCTGCTCCAAACATCGACTGGTACACTGCAGCAGTTGCTAAAGCTGTCTCCTTCTTCAAAATCTGCCATGTTAAAAAACTCAGAAGGCAAAGAAATTTCTTGAAAGTTGAGACTGATTTGTAATGTAGAATACTTGTTGCAAGGGAGCAATGTTATGTTGTGAAAAGACTCACATTATTTCTTTGAAGAAGAGCATTAGTTTCACCCATTGCACGCAGATGTTCAATCAGCTCCAACGCTACACCATATTAATAATGCATGGTAAGGACAGGCAATTCTTTTTACAGACTAGTAAGTGATGTTCTGTAAACAAACTGCCGTAGCAAATTCAATTAATTGCGTAAATTCTCAGGGTTTATATTCTACCTATATTCTCAAGGAAGAGTAGTTTTCAGGTGATAGGTGCCTAGCATCATTTTGGTGCTAGGCACCAAGCACTGCCACACGTTGTGACAAGTATAGCCAAAACATGTGGCTGTGCTTGGTGCCTCGCACCTAAAAATTTATAGTTTATATTCTAACTAAAGTCGTAACAATAGTACTATATCAAGGCCATAGCAGAGCCAACTGTATCATTTAATGTGTATAATTTTTCTCAAATTTGAAAATCTCTGATTCTATTTAGAACACACAAGTCAATGGATTTACTCAGTTAAAGGGCTTATTTGGGGTTTCACACCATGAATTTCCCTTAACTGCTTTGCAGTGGATAAGGGTAAAAAAGGCCTGTTACGCTAACTGCTGAAAGCAAATTAAGAGGCAGAAAAGACTGAAAAAACTATCTTCCCGAGTCCTTATAACTACCATGCATGCACCAAAATAAGTGAGAGAGGATAAATGGTGAATGGTTTATACCAGTCCACCATGTCCAGCGTCCCAATACCAAAATATTAAAAAAAAAAAGGAAGGGGTGGGGGGGTGGGCAGCCCAGTGCACAAGGCTCCCACTAGGAAGTGGTGAGGGCAAGATGTACTTAGCCTTACCTTCATTTTGAAGAGGTTGTTTCACAAACATAAATAATCATAAGGTTCAAGGAAATTAAATCCAAACAAATAAGGAGGAAAATATGAGATTCAACAGGAAATTGAGGGAAAAAATTGAAGAGTGAACATGAAAAATTAATCAGGAGATTAAAGAGGTAACATATGGGACTAAAAAACCTGTGATGCAAAAAAGGTGAGTGGATGACAATAAGAAATGGCAAACTTGATAAGAAGTGAAAATAGAGAATAATAAATAGACACTTGGCATGATTTGGACGAATAATGCAAACTCACATCTAGCCAACATAGTTCAACAATTTGTTTCAGCTAGGTCATCCAGAAAAGACAGGCCACATGTCAACCTCAACTGTAATGCAGGGGGTGGAAAGCATGTTAGACATAATTAGGTGAAACTGTTTTTATTGATTAATATAAATGGGTCCTTTCTATATCTTATCTTAACTGTTTTCCATATTCTTTTAAAGTGCTCGGGGAGAAGCAGTGAGTCAAACCAGTTGCAGAATGTAATGGTGGATGCAGCATATGGACAAAAGCCACTAATTGCATACTGGAGCCAAATAACACCAACAGACATACAGATCTGGCCGAGTCCCATCCATAAATGAAGGGCTGGAAGGAACTCCGGAGGGCCCCATAAAATAGAGAAAAGAAGGTGCATGATGCCCACAAAATAAAGAAAATCAAGTACAGGATTGTAGATTACTTAAACTATTTTAAGTTTCATGGAAAAAAAAAAGAAAAAAGAAAAAAGGGGGTAAAACTCTTAAAATGATATCAATGCTGTCGGTATGCTGGACTCAGAAACCACAACCGTGAATGCACACAAGAATGGACACTACTGCATGAAATGAATATCGGACAGATATGACTTATGAGACAATGAATATTGGACCTGACTTATGAGACCATAAACTGGCAATCTGAATATGCCCGCTTCTAGAACTCTTCCAAAGTAATGACACAAATCTAATTTGAGGTTGATACTGGTTATTTTATCTGTACGCACAGATCTATTCTAAACTGCATAGCATTTCTTCACAATTTGGCACAAATATGAGGATGCAGATCTCAAGCTTTAATATATTTGACATTATGCAAACAACAGCCTTAAGCACCAGAAAGATTTTGCTTCATAATTCTAGAACACCTGTGTTATGTTAATGAAAACAAAAAACTCACCACTGTCATATCGAACTGTATATTCATCAACATCAACACCAGGAAGGGTAAAGCCCGCCCTTGTCAGAAGGTTGCCTGCATCCCTGACCTGAATAAGGTAAGCAAAAAGTCTAACAAAACCAAATATTATAGCACTACCCATAACTCAGCTACTAATATGCCTCTTAATATTTTTTTTTATCTTGAATAATTTCTAACCACTTGCTAAAATAATTTACAAACAGCAAGCAACCAATCCATAAGTTGCACATAAAGAACAAAACATGAATGTCTTGCGAGATGCATAAAGACATACAAAATTTTCAACAATATGCCATACAAGTGCATAAAGTTGATATCTCAAAAAGAAATATACCAGTGGATGCTTTGCATCTGAGATTTTAATATTTCTATAGCATTACAGAAAAATGTTCGTAAGATCCATTTACAAATTCATTAGTGCTAGTATCACTCTCTATGTTCAATCTACTAAAATGCAGTCTTCAATGGAACAAATGGATAAATGAAATTGAAGGACCGTAGACATGAAAAGTATATGCCAACAAAATAGAGAGAATAGCATCTATCATACAAAAGAAAGAATACAATGTAGAAGAAACCAAATAAATTCCCTGTACAACCCTGTTTAGCCAGGAATCCACCATTTCATTAGCTGACTGCCCCATACGCTTTAAAACAACTAGAATCAATGAAGATAGTAATTTGATTTTGTTGAGATGAAAATGAATGCTTAAGACACTAAAAATAACATTTAATTACTAGACAAGTTCTTTTTTTTTTAATGGTTAATGTCATTAAAAGCTTATACTACAAGAGGGCTATACCGACAAGCTAAATGCCCAAAGGAAGGAGAAAACAACCCCACGGACCTAAAAACAAGAAGAAGACCAAATAAAACAAGGAGAAGAACCCATAAACCAACACCACCAGCAAGGGTTCTAAAACAGAACAGGAGACCAACGCCACCAGCAAAAGGGTAAAACAGAACAGGAATATCCTACGAAAAAGGGCTTAAGAATAAGCCACTTCGTTCCAATTGTGCATAATTTGGTCCAAAGAAAAAGCTATGAAATGTTGAGTAATCAACACCCAGGAAGCAACTGTGAACTTGATGTTTTACAGCAGAGAAGCACCATTCTTGGTCATCCCCTTAAAAAACCTTGAATTTCTTTCCCTCCAAATGTTTCATATGACTCTAAGAAAAGACAATCTCCACATCTCCGTTTTCCAAGACGTTCCAACAAGAGATTTCCAAGCTTGGTAAAGGTTCAAAGTACAGTTTGGAAGAACCCAACAGCACCCAAACTAATCAAGCACTGACCTCAAAAGCATCTGGGCAACCTTACAGTTCAAAAGCAGATGATCCAGCGTTTCCTCCTCACTTACTTAGGCACATGGGACAACCATTGACCACTACCTTTGCTCTCCATCTTATGTTGTCCATTGTGAGTATTCTTTTCCGGAGAACAAACCATCCAAAAGCTACGACTCTTAGAGAAGTCTTGTGCTTCCAAATACTAACCATTGGGATCCTCATGTTACTCCTTGCTGTTAAGGATGAGAAAAAAGAAGACACCGAAAAGGAGCCACCCTTAGACAAGCTACAGCCCATCAAATGAGACTACTGAACTCAGCAAGAGTTCATCATATAAACTTTTATCAGGATTCAGCCAACCTCTAGCTCGCTATGATTTTTTTTAATGGTTAGTTTATTATGATATTTTCTGCTTTCGAAATTGAATTAGGCAGTATGAACATTGGTAGGACTGAGATATTTGTTAAAAAAATATCATAATATAAATAGCATGTAGAGTCTTGATTGAAGCATTCAATCCAAAAAGTGATCGCTGCATGGCCTGATACTGAGTGCCATGATGATCACTGCAGACATCCATTTATCAGTTAGTATAAACCAACAATTGATACTGATGCAAGCAATAGTCCAAAAACATTGGAGCCTGTACAGTAGTCATGAATTTGTAAGTAAATGCCCAATCGCCTACAAAACCATTGGCAGATGACCATTAAAGTGGAAGGCAATATTATACAACAAAGTCCAAACAACAGACAGTATCAACCAACAGTGGAAGTTCTGGCTACGACTCATCAATAGGAAAATACAAATTGATAAATATATTTGTAAACCAAATCAACCATTTATATAATCAATGTAATGGTCTCCCTTACACCACTAACAGACAGCTGATCGAAGAGGTGAGCATCATTGGACGGCCCAGATTAATAAATAATTATCCATGTTTTTCATATTTAATAAATGATTGCTAGCATGCAAGATAAGAGTCAATAAATCCCATGCACCATTACATAAATGCAAAAGTTGATGCAGATATAAGCACATGATAGCCAATGAGAGGATCAGGACCAAGCACGTACTTGAGCAAGAGGAGATATACGTGGACTGATGCCTCCCTCACGCTCCATTTGTGCTATAGTGCATGCAATCCTGAGCTCCCTAATATAGCCAGACACAAAACAAACAGATAAAATATCAGGTGTATCATAAATTTAAGTGGGGAACAGCTAAAAGCTTCTAAAGAAATGGGAATGAACAACTTTAGAGTCTCTCCACCGAGAATAGCAGCTAGAAACAACCCATCAGGCTTCAATGCCAATCTACACTGCCATATGTGCACATAGCATATCAACATTTAAGAAATGATAACTACGGAACCATGTAAAAGAATACATAAAAAATCACAGAAAAAAACTATGCAAAGCCCATGTACTTGATAAGCTACACAGAAACACGTACTTGTATCATAGCTCCAGGAAGATCATTTGTCCAATGGAGCTCCAAACAACTAATTACCAAATCTACAGAACTTCAAAAACAAAATATGTCACTAGGTATATACTCAAGTTATCCACTGAAGAAAATGCACAGGACACAGATAAACTGTTAGATATACTTGCTCTCTCAGTAATATGGTTCTAGTAAGATGCTGAAAAGGCATACATTCCTTTGATAGTCTTTTGGAAAAAAAGGAAAAAAAGGTATACCTTTCCTTTATTGGCAGGAACTCTTCATCACCAACAATGAAGAACGTCTCAATGCTGTCGTCAGACGCGGTTGCCTCAGCATCTCTACAGAATTTTATCATGTCATATGACATATCCATCATAATTAATTTTTGAATGCCACCTGAGGGGAGGAAAATATCAGGAACCTTAGGCAAAGAATCAGGGGACAGGGCCATGTGTAGGGGACCACATGGTCAGATGCAATTGAATCCTCACCCAGTTCCAAACACAAATATTTGCAATGTCTGAAGCATGCTGAATCTAGGTCACACAACAAGAGGGCTTAGATGGGGACGAGGGTTCACATTAACACATACCACCCATTCCCATGGTCCCTTGCACTGTCGCACATCCCCCACAACAAAGTGGACCATCTAGTGCCAATCAAACAACATCTCACAAATAGATTTAATCTCATGGGATATTTTTCTACATTAAAACATGGTGCAGAAGTGTAATAAACACTGTGAGACCTGCCTGAGCCAATGCCAATTTATGGTTGTCACTAAAATGTATCGGGAAGATTACAGATGGGCATGGGAAAAGTTTCAACTTTCAAACCATCCAATCATTATAGGGTTGTGATTGATAGTATTATATCCTTGATTTTTTCATGGGTCATGACACTCTTGTAGGATGAGCTAACGTGAGCAAAACTTGACCAACCCTTATCTACATTATGCCCCAAACATCCCACCAACTCATGCGTCGGAAGTCATCCAGGTGCGAAACCCAACCATCCCCCACACCCCCCAACAACACAGTCCAAAGAAATAATAAATAAATAGATAAATAAATAAATCCCACCCTCATGCATTGCAAGTCACTAACAGAGACACACTATTGACCATCCACATTCTTCCCTACATCCCAACATCATCATGTATTGGAAGTCATCTAGGTTGTTGGCCTTACATTTAATATCATGATCTTTCCATCTCACTCTCTATACTAAACTCCTTCCCCTCATGCCTAGTGCCTACTGCCTCCTATATCAAAGTCCATGTATGCAATAAAGATAAATGAATTCATGACACGTGCATAGCCATTGCAGAATTAAAACAATGTATGGTATCCTCATGCGACTCTATTCCTATATTGAAAGAGAGAGAGAAAAAACTAAATAAATAGAAGTCAACAAAACACTAATATCATAAAAATAATGGAAAAATTACAAATAAATGGATGGTGAAGTCTCACCACGCCCACGTAATAAGCGCCTAACAGCTTCCAAGGAGCCCCCCAAACATAACGAGGTAGGAAATGTTCGTTTGCAATCCTGGAAAAAAAAAAACATAATATACAATGGAAACATACACATTATGTGTAATCCTACAAAAAGATCATAACTTCTTAGCATCTAAAGCCATTTGCATCCATAGAGAACTGGCATGGCATCCTGGGTTCCATGGACAAGCAGTTTATTCGTGAAGAAGAGAAACGCACATGATATACAGAGGCAATTTTAACCCATTTACATAGACTCGGTCTACAACCAACTCATAAAAAATCAGGCATAAGAATGCAATTTGACCCATTTAGTTTTCTAGTACAAGATTGGATTGTAGGCTTGTAGAAAACTAGCTAGTAGCTATTAAATAATATAAATGACCAAAAGGAACCTCTCTTTCTCTCTCTGTCTGTATTTGGATACTAACATACAAAAGAAAATGAATAATTTTGAATCTGTTTAGGCCCATAAATGTGTTTTTGTTGGGCCCAGAGCCCATTATTTATGCAATCCACCCGAATGCAGAGTTTTGGAATGATCTATATTACCTCAAACACCTCCAATCTTAAAATAATTAATCTTCAATCAAAAACCTCTACTGTTCCATCTGGACCATGGCCAATTTTGGTCACATGGTAATTGTGTGCTCTTTGATGGCATCAGCTTCCATGAGTTGTGAAATGCTTTAGACTAGCAGTCTCACTTATCCAGACGCATTAATCACTTAAGCCTACGTGCCCTGTTTGAGTGCTAGTTGTCTGGCTTATGCATAATCTTGGCTAATAACCATTATCTTGTACAACCCCAAAACAGATATGGGCCTTGTTTAAATGACCGATGCGCAAATGGATGGATTGTTTTTGTTTTCTTCTTGCTATGATGCCCAAGTGGGAGTAACATTTTCTAACTTGTAAATGCAATAAAGTTACCTCCAAACGATCCAACAAGTTTTCAGCAACAGCATCCACAAAGATATCCTTGCCCTTGCCAGGCATAAACCACGCGGCTCGATCGCGCTGTATGAGTTGAAGAGGAAAAGAGAGATGATGTCCGACATGTGTTTGTGTAAATGCTGAAGAGAGAGAGAGAGAGAAGGAGAGGGTGATTTACTTGTTTTCGTTTGAGATCTCGATCGAAGATCCGGAAGCGAGACGTCTGCGAGGAATCGTCGTGCGAGCAGAAAGTTGCGGGCAGGAGAGATGGATTGAGACATTTATGGCGAAACCCTAGACTTCCAAAAAGGGACCCCAGCGACCCTCCACGCATCGCCGCAGGAAGTGAATGTCCTCCCTCGTTCTGAGCAAAGTAGTGTGGGGGTTTTGAACCCCTTCAGGCAGAGACAAGAAATGTAAGCAACTATTACTAACCTCCATCTCTCTTATTTTCTCTCCATGCACTCACCGTTTATTTTAGAGATTTGCTGGATAAACCTTATTTTGATCTCTCTACACACAATCTCTCTTTACATACAAAGAAATTTTTAAAAAATTATAAATTTTCTCTCTTAAGTCTTAACACACCTTATATCCCTAAAATACCCAAATCCCTTATTTCTCCTCTCTTTACACACATTCAAACATTTTTTCTCTTCAACCCTCTTTTCTCTTCTCATTATCTACAGCAAGGGATTTGGGTATAACTTCTTCTTCTTCTTCTTCCATTCACTTCTTCTCCTTCAATTGCAAGTAAGTCTTCATTTTTCACTAATTTCTTTCAACTCTTCTTCTTCCATTGCACTAAGATCCTCTTCCATTGCAAGGTAAGCTTCCTTCTTATCTTCTTTTCTTATTTTGTGTGTTAGTAGAAGAGATCCTCTTGAGTTTTGGAGGGTAAGCTTCCAACCAGCAGGGCCATGGAGGGATCCTCTTCAAGTTTTTCTCAGTCTCCATTCAGCCATGGAAGGCCGAACAGATCTGGTCTGTTCGGCCCTCCATGGCCGAACAGAACAGGCTTGTTCGATCCTCCAGGGCCGAACAGACCGGATCTGTTCGGCCATGGAGGGCCGAACAAGACCACTCGATGATTATTTCAGAAATTTTTTTTAACATTTTTTTTAAGAGATTAATGCATTATTTGTGATTCACAGATATGGACCGTCCTAGTACTTCAAGAGTGAGACTTACAGCTTCTAATAGGAGGCGTTGCCATAGATTAGAAGAGCCTGTGGAAGAAGAACCTCAGATTGAAGAACATGCTTCCAATGAAGACAATGACCATGAAGAAGAGAATGTTGCAATTGGGCCACCTGATGGAAGTTTGCTTAAGAATTTCCAGACTCATTCGCATATTTCTTGTGGAAGGGCGAAGTGTGTTTTTAGTAATATGTTTTCTTTAAAATATAATCTATTTGTTTAATGACAAATAGCTAATTAGTAATTCATATTTGAATGCAGGATCGTGGAACATTGAAATGCCTAAGTCATGGGCAAAAAATAGATTTGTGGCCACTAAATGATAGTAACCGTTTTAGGCAGCTAGTAAGAGATTCCATGTTATCTCCATTGATTGAATGTTCTTACCGGATGGTGAACAAGACCATGGTGTCCGGTTTTGTTGAAAGGTGGCATCCTGAAACAAATACCTTCCACATGCCTTTCGGTGAAATGACAATCACCCTCAATGATGTTTCTTGCCTCTTGAATATTCTCATCATTGGTTCCCTTACAACAAATTTAGAGAAATTAACATACCCCGATGCCATAGATCTTGTTGTTGATGCGTTGGGGGTCTGTACTGATGAAGCAAGACAAGAACTGTACAATCAAATAGGCCAATCGCTAAAATTAGAATGGCTCAGAGAAACTGTTGCTAGAGTGGACGATGATGCTCGAGATGATGGTGTTGACTATGCGGTCAGGGCGTACCTTCTTTATTTACTTTGCTGTATGCTCTTTACTGACAATACCAGAACAAGAGTTTCATGCATATACTTGAAGCTATTGATGGATTTAGAAATTGTCAAGAACTATGCATGGGACGCCGATGCACTAGCATATTTGTACCATCAATTGGGCTTAGTAAGTCAGAATGACGTCAAATAAATGGCTGGATACTTGACACTTCTTGAAGCGTGGGTCTACGAGCACTTTGAAACACTAGCTCCAACTGCCAATGTATCATACTCGGTGAGGCAGCCTCGTGCGATGCGTTGGATTCCTCATAGGGAGACCAGTTCGGCTTTACAGGGTTTGTGGGAGAAACTAGACTTCTTAAGCGTAGATAAGGTAAATCACTCTTTAATTGATCATATCATGTTAACCTATGATGATTCAATTTATTTACAATGATTCTCATGGTGCAGGTCACATGGGAGCCTTATCTTTCTTGTAGGCGAGATCATCCCTTACATCAAATTGCTTTCTACTGTGGATGCTTAACACACGTAGATATTGTAGAGCCCTATCATCCAGATAGGGTTCTCCGGCAATTTGGTCGGGTCCAAACAATTCCCATGGCACCGTTAGAGCCAGTACGTGTTTTGAGGGGTAATATAGCAGCATCAATCAATGCATCAGTCCGAGTTTATGATCAAATATGGCATCAGTGGCGTAATCACTTACTAGCCCAAGTAAACTGGAGTACACCTGTCCGTTGTCCTTGGGGTTGCGCGCCAGATTACATGGACTGGTACGCTATTGTGTCATGGAGAATATTGACAAACCCCGAAATACAATCTGGTTTTCGTCAAAGTGAGCCTGAGCCATAAGCATATAATGTAATTGATTATGAACTACGCAACAAAAATGCTCTTCGAATTGACGAAGGAATGGAGGCAAGGGTTGAAGAAGCATTCGCACAAGATAGGCATAGTTTGTACCGAGATGTCAGACATATGGCCCGAGCTTTGCGCGGACTTACCATTGAGGAAGTGGGTGAATCAAGTAGAGACCCCTGTATGACATCGCGTGTTTACTCTCGTCGGTCTAGACAACTGAGATGAATTTGGTGTCAAGATCACTTTTCATGTATTGAATTCGATGTAATGAACTATGATGTAATGAACCATTCAAGTTAATGAAATTCCCTTTTCATATTACTTTTCATGTCATTTCACTTTGTAATGAACTATGACGTAATGAAGCAATCAAGTTAACATTCAACATTGTCCTCTCCAAATTTTGCAAGTGACAACCACAATAAAAAAGAAATGCTTTACATGATGTTCAATTGAATTCAAGTCTATAAACTTTACACTGTCATTCCAAATTAATACTTTCACATGTAACTACATTAGGATTAACAAGTTGTTTAAATTGCTCTATGCGATCTGTATATGCAGTTTCCCATCCACTCGCACAAGAATGATGGAATTCTCACCACTTATTTGTAATTGGTGGTATTGGATGACCAGGTACTAGGAAAACCTAAAAGAATAGACAAAAGTATTAGAATGAATAAGATGACAAATATAATGAAACATACTAAGGCATAATAGTTATATCGTACCTGAACAAAATAACAAGCATGAACAAAGCCTATAGCTATTTCTCTTCTATTAGAAATAGGCACAGGAGTCGACCTTAGAGGAAGAAACCTTAGAGGAAGAAAAGTAAGGCACTGTTCATTGCTCAAGTGATACAAGACCACATTATAACGAGATGCTATAAGATGACCCATATTAGGCATAGTCATCCAATGATCATATGATGGATGATCCGCATAGTATGATAATGACGCTATTAGATCTTTAACTTTGTTTTCTACTCCATACAATGCTCTGTAATGATCCGCATTTCCAATAAGCTCTCCAACAAGCTCTCTCCGGACCTGTCTCCAACTTTCTTCATTAATGCCAAGTAATCCTGCAATAGCTTTAAATCCACAATTACCGTCAGCTGCCACGTCTTTCACAATGCATATATAAGGCCTTATTCCCTGTGGGAATGATTTATGCCAGGACGAAGTCTTCGAGCTATTCGATCTTGTCCGAACTGGTAGCTTTTTAACCTTCTGTTTCTTCTTTGCTATGTCCTTAGAGTCTACCACTTCTGTGCATACAGGACTATAACTATCCTGTGCAAATGAGACCAACTCAAAAGCACTGGGGGCACGTTTAGTTGATGTATCACGTTTCAATGGAGGCCTACCCTGTGGCTTTGAATTTACTTCTGGTTCTTGTAAAAATGTAGTGGAATGCCTAAATATCTCCCGTAATTTCTTCAACATTTGTATTCTTTGAGGAAGAGCAGAAGCTTTGCACTTTGATTGAATATTAAGCAACTCCGCCATCAAATCTAAGTCCATAACTGGATCATTGGTTGTACAAGTATGTATCATATCAAGCATAGACCAATGAGGATGTATGCATTGGAAAGGAATCGACTGATCTTCAATCATATACTCTGCAATCTCATGAGCACAAGGTAACCCATGTGTACGTCTCATAACGCATTGACAGGCATTTTTATCAATTCCAACAACATTTGCTCTTTTACTTTCCATTAATATTTTGTCCAATGCACTCTTTGATATGTTCCCATGCAACTCTTTGAAATTTTTCGGCTGGAAGTTATGTTGGACAAGTGTTTTACTTTTTTCAAATGATGCTTTAATACCCGTGTGTTGCAATTCAAGCAAACTATGGATCTTTGTCCAATTTGATTCAAAATTGCCTTGACTAGATTGGAGGTGCCTCTTCAATTGGCATGCGAACTCTCTGCCCTATAAAGAATAGAATCTTAGAGAAGGTTTAAAATTCATAATGTAAGAAAACTTGTTAACCATACCTGTTCGACGTAGTATTGCCAAAATACATATAATTGTCCATCCATGCTGAGAGAAATCTTTCTTTATATGGGTCAAGTCAGTTGTCCTTAATATATTTAAGTGCCATTGGATATATACTGAAACTTTCATTTAGCTTTGTTAACTGTTCGATGTACTCTACTTCCGTTGATGAATTTGTCAGCATATTCCAATGCGTAATGAATTTGTCCCAAGTTTGCTTTGTTTCGAACAACTTCTTACATTTAGTAAGCATATTTTTGTTAATGTGCCATTTGCATAATAAATGTGTAGCAGTTGGGAAGACTTTTTCAATCGCATTTATCAGTGCTAATTCTCTGTCTGTCACAATAATATCCGGAAGAACACCTTCCCCAATTACAGAGCACAAGATACTTAATACCCATATATAGTTGTCTTCACATTCAGCTTCCATATATACAAAACATATAGAGAACGTCATGTCTATAGACGTTACACCAACAATTTCAAATAGAGACAAGCGATACCGATTGGTCTTGTAAGTGCAATCCATTATCAATATGTGTGGGAATACATGCAATAAGTCAATACTAGTTGGGTGCGTCCAAAAAAGATCCTTCACAATGTCGGAATTCTCACAATTTCTATATCATTCAATGTAATTATGCTCTTCCAACTTTTCTAACAGAAGTTGCATTTGACTTCTCCCGCCTCGTTCAATGACTTTATGCCTATGCCGTGCATTGTAAATCGCCTTCATTGTTGTCAAATTAAGTTCACTTCTTCACTTTAAGGCAATAAAAATCTCTTTTGGTTTGACCATGTTCGTAGACATATCAACCAATAACTTCGTTTCCTCTTCTGATAATCTGCCTGTATATGAATGACCCTCTAGATATTGTGCCGCAAAATGATTGTGTACACCACAAAGCATTTCTAACATCCAATCATCATTTGTTTCTAATTTATTACCCTTCAATGAAAATGGGCATCCACATTTTTTTGTGCCTGTTTGCTTGATCTTCTTCTCAGATGGCTCATTATCGGTGAGCTTCTTTGCATTATAGTGTCCACTTCTCTCACATGCAAGTAATACTATAGGTTTTACTCCAACCCCACCCGCATTAGAAACTTTAATAACAATGACAAAGCTATTTCTCCTTCCAACATTACGAGCCCAATCGATCATTACCTGACGATTATGGAAAATCTAGAAATGCAAAACTTATAAAAAAGTTTAGTAAATAAACTTTTAAAATAATGTTTACGAAGTGTTTTTGGTAAAAACTATGACGAATTGTCCTTACCTCATGAGTAATAAACTCGTTTGTATAATCTTTAATGCAGTCAGAACCTACATCGCTTTCTTCTATAGAAGCCTGTAGAGCAAATGATTCACAAAAAAACAAAAAAAAAAATTTACAAATTATGTTCGGCCACTCATGGCCGAATAGACTCAGTCTGTTCGGCCATGAGTGGCCGAACAGAAGTGTTTTGTTCGGCCACTTATGACCGAACAGACTCAGTTTGTTCAGCCATGAGTGGCCGAACAGAAGTGTTTTGTTCGGCCACTTATGACCGAACAGACTCAGTCTGTTCGGCCATGAGTGGCCAAACAATTCTATTCTGTTCGGCCACTTATGGCCGAACACTTCTTTCGAATTCGGACTTCCAGGTCCGAACATGAGGCGGACGGAACTTTATATGAAATTTTAAAAACATGTAAAAACGAACAAAAAAATCATAGTATACTAACCTTGCCATTCGTCTGGGGAGTGTAAACCACTAAATCCTTGTTTATTTCCTCCTCCATTGCACCTTTTGCTTGATAATATCCTTATCCAAGTAAGTTGGAGGAATAATAACTTGTAGTGAGTAGTAGGGAAAAAGATAGAGGGAAAAGGTGCATGAAGAATATGGAAAAAGAAGAGATGATGAGAAGCTTTGAATGTGTAGGAAGAAGATTGAGGAAGAAGATGGAGGAAGAAGAGATGATGATAGGGTTTAAATGTGAAGAGAATAAATTGTGTGTGAAGAGAAGAAATTTTCTGCATTTTGGAGGGAATTGGGTAATTTTGTAATTTTATATAGGTGCAAAGTTGGATTAAAAATTTATAACAAAATGATGTGTGATGAGAGATATTTTTTGTGTTCAAATAGCAGGGCTCTTTATTTTATTTTCGCTCTCACTATTATACCAGTCAAACAAGTTTTCCTTCTTTAGTTTTTCTTTTTTTTTTTCTCATGAGGATTTTATGAGAAAAAAAAACCCTGGTTGATCAAAATCCAAGCTTGATAAATTTAAGAGCTTATTACCATATGGAAGCCTTTAAACCTTGACAAATACCAAAAAAGTATCCACCAAAAGTTGTTTGCCACACAACTGTTGGTACAGAAAATGACTCCAAAAAAATATTAATTTTATCCCTAAAGTTAAAATATCCTAAAGCGATAGGATATCGAACTGTGATATATCCTAAAAATGTAGAATATCACAGGATTCAATATCCTACTGAGTTAGGATATTGAACTTTGCGCCATCCTAACAATGTAAGATATCAAATAAATTCAGTTTTTTCAACCCATTTCCAAACTTAAAGCACATTTTTAGTTTTTTACCATGAAATTATGTTTCATCTTTGTCGTTTCTACGTGTTTTCAAATTCCTATATTAGAGCTTTTCATTTTCTATCATCTAGAGATCATCTATTTCGATCATTGCAAGAAATATATAGCTTTTATCTCATTTTTTAAGACATTGATAAATCTATTTATGTGGTGTAAAAATTCCTTTTCAGTTTCTTTTTTTAATAGAAATTGTAAAATCGTTTAACAAAATTTAGATCCTTACGTATGATATGAAATCTATAAGAGAATGTCTCCTTATATATGATGGATGATGATTCTGTGTTAATTTTGAAATTGATCGATTTTCTAATGAACTTTTGGGGCTTACTGTTGAGCTTGGGACATTGTAAGTTATCCTCTATAATTGTATAGTAGAGCGAGATCAACTTTGAACTAGGTGTGGGCCATCCAACTCATAATTCTATCTCTTTATAGTGCTTTATATGACCGCACCCATATCACAGAATATTTACGATCTATCATTTAAATTCCGTAGGACCTAATATAAATTCTGAAATTCATGGGAGGGAAAATGATAGGAATGTCATGCTATTAATGACTAGGTAAAAGAAAAAGTTATACCCCTCTCGCCAATCTAAAGAGCCTCATAGTTTTGCAATTTTCTACCATTAGAGTTTTTTTATTCTGCTTGATCATTGGATATAATAAATTATTATACTTAAATCTAATAGTGGATATTGGTGTGACAAATCACAAGAGGTACGTGAATGAGAGTTTCAGTTTTTACTGAAAATGCTAAGTTGTAATTTCCCACCATCACTATAATCAATAAATGACCCATACTGTTATTTTGGAAAAAAGGTTCCTTATCACTGAGGTGATAATGTTTAAGCATTTATTGGTCCTTTATATATTAATTCTCTCACCTTCATATTTTTCACCTTTAACCTCTGTAATAGTACATTAGTAAAGCATAATTGACTTTGAATTTTTATGTTTTATATTGAAAACTAAAAAGTTGATAATTATTTTAAAAAAAGCCTTTACTCTTTTTAAGTACTATTTTTGTGGCATTATATTGTTTTAATACATATCATAGTATAGGATTTGATGGTATAATCTGTTTTATAGTTAATACAGATTCTCAATCTATACAGAGGAATGACCTTTTTTTATTTATAAAATATGAATTTGTTCGATATCATACATCATTAGTATATCAGAGAGTTTGATATCCTAACTTAGTATAATATCAAACTCTACAATATCCTACTTTTTTAGGATATCGCACAATTCTATTTCCGGTCGCTTTTGGATATCGCAAGTTTATGGGTAAAATTGATATTTTTTCAGTATCATTTTTTGTACTAATAGCTTGTGGTAAATAACTTTTGGTAGATAGTTTTTATATATTTGTCTGGTTTAAGTGCTTCCATATGATAATAATCCCTAAATTTAGACCGAGTCTAATTTTGTGAAAAAATATTTTTTAAAGTGAGGAGGAGCAACGATAGTGTCACTCCACTAATATGCGAGGGATTTCTTCTTCCCCTCTTCTCTATCATCACTTATTCCACCACTGTCGATGTCGTCGCCGTCGCCGGACAGGACCGCTGCCGGTCGTAGCTGGTCCGCCATCCACACACAGCTGGCGGTCAAACAAGGGATCCGGGCAGCGGGGCGGTGGTTTGTGGTTGCAGAAATCCATCAGTGAAACAAAGAGCAATTGTTCATTTAGTAAGACACTTTTCCACATTGTTTCAAACAATTTTAGGTATGACATCATTCAGTTTGTGTTGCAATATGTATGCAGGAAGAAAGAGGTTGATGCAAAGACTCATTTGGAAGGATTGAAACGGTTGGCATGGACATAAAGAGAATTTTCCGCTGTATAATATGTAATTTGATGTTTTTGATGGTTCGAGCTGGTCTACTGTAGAGCATGCTTTGGGGATGTTGTTGATGAATGTCGTCATTTTTGCATCTGAAAAGACGCCCCTACTCTTTTTTTCTTTTTAAATTCTCAACAAAAAAAATATATAGTTGTCTGTACATTTGCTATTTGGATTCTGATTATGATTTTGTGTTCTGGTTGGAGCCTCTGATTACGGTTTGTTTAGAGATTTTTACTAGAGTTGATTAGACGGGATGGCTCCTTGGGTGTTGCAGACTATTTTGAATGAGATAAGGTGCTCCAAAGCTCTTTGGAGATGGGGCTTGTCTCCTTGGGTGCTGCACCTCATTTTGAAATGAGATCAAGGTGCTCGGACATTCTTTGGTGGAGTTCATCCACCTTTAGGGAGGCCAATGTGGCGAGAGAGGTTCTTTATGGAAATCTGGTGTAGATCACGCTAAGCGACAAATTTGTTCCTAAAAGTGGCTATTTAGGACAACTAGCTAGATTTCCTAGATGCTTAGTAGTGGCGGTCGTACCGGTGATGACGAAGAGAATGAAAAAAAAGAAGAAGAAGAAAGTTGCATGGATAACATTGCTAGTATAAAAAGAGAGTGACGATAGTGTCACTCCTCCCCACTTAAAAAAATGATTTTTTTGCATGAAATTAGACTTAGAGGACTGATTTTATGCACCAAATTTAGCTAGGTATGATTTTGTGCAATGTCCAACTATGGAGTTTTTTCCCAGAAAATTCTCATTTTTTATTCTCAAAATATAATAATTTTACCAAAAAAACAGTAGCCCTTTTTTTTTCATTATTTTACTTAACCACAATATCCCACTCATCTTTTCTCTTTCTTCCTCTTCCAACTCCTTTCACCTTTATCAACTAACTCCTAATATATACAACGTTTTTCTTCTTGATACTATGACCTCGTGGTCTTGAACTTGAGTAAAAGTGGGAGCTTGATACCAAAACACCCCAATATTATATATACCAATATAAATCTATCATCTTCCACACCCTTCTTTTCTCCCACAACCTAAATAACTCATCTAAGCCCATCCATCTTCTTTGAACCAAATGAATGAAAGTTTATCCCCATCTCACACAACCCACCTTTTTTCTCCTTTTCTTGAACCCAGCTTTTCTCTCTCTGCGCTTCTTTCTTCTTTTTTTTTTCTTATTTTTCTTTATTCTCCTTTCATTCTTACTCTTTACAACCTGCCTTTCTCAATTCTTTTTTCTCATCTCCTTGCACAACCACCCATTTCCAAACCAGCTTAACCTATCATCATCTCATGTCATTTCGTCTGCATTTCCCTTCCCTACTAATCCATTTCATAATACCTAAACCAACTCCATACATGCCAACAAGACCCATCTCTCATGATTTTCTTTCACTATCACCCTCAAATTCATACATCATCACCATTCAATCTCAATCACCTGACGACCACCATCCAAGAAAATAATATTTTTTTTCCTTTTCTTGAAGCTGGCTTGAGTAGCGATATTGCTGTTTAATCGTGAACAAGAAGAAGAAACGAGTAAACATATCTCTACTCATGTTTGTGGGTGAGTGGAAATATCACCACTCGGTAAAACAACAAAAGAAAAGAAAAGAAGAAGCCCGTGTGACTACTAATATGATAGATATATATATATATATATATCTTTTTAGGTCTTTTTTGATATACAGTGAGCTTGAGTGGATATTTTTGGTAAAATTCTCTTCTCAAAATGACACCAACAAGTATTTTTATTGTAAACTTTTAATCAATTTAGATTTCAATTTATATGATAAAAATTGAAATAAATATTTTACTATTTTAGATTATCCGGGGAAGGTTTATATGAAATGTCTAATTCAATCAGATAAAGGTTGTTGGGCTTTATTTTATAGACATTTATGCCTAAAGCAATTTACATCTTTTAATTTAATTTTCCTTTTAACAATTGAGTCTATATAATTGTACCACATGACAAGCTTGTCTTATGACTTACAATATATGACAACTTTTCCCCCATATTTTTACAATATGACATATTTTCTTTAGATTTGAAAAAATCCCACAAAGTTGAGAAAAATGATGAAAGGTCCAATTGTTTGGTAATGACATCAGAGAACCTCTATTTATGATCTCACAAACTAATCAAACTTTTTTTTTTTATCTTTTAGAGATATGTAAATTTTAACTGAAAATGGCGGTTCATGATATCATGAAATAATCCATCATTTTATGGTGTCATAGAATGGGCATTTTCATGCCAAATTATTCCCATGAAATCATGTAATGGAGGTTCGCCTCCATAAGTACAAAGTGTTTGGGCCCTCCATGGGATTTTTTTCATAAAAATTAAAAATACTATTTTTCTTTAAAATATATTTTTTATTCTAGCCAATTGGTAGTAGAACTCCAGTAGACTTGCACAATCAAGGTAGGCTCCATTGTTAAACTCACTTCACTAGTAAATTAAAGTGACATGTCATTTCAAGACACAATAAATAAAAAAGAGTCACATAAAAATTTAGCACATTCAAAAAATTTCTTCGGCTTTTACACTAAAAAAATCAAAAAGTTACTTTTTCAAACTGATAAAAAATCTCTACCTTTAATAAAAGAAAGTTTAAAATTTACTTTCTCTTTTGACTAAAAGACAAAATGGCATCATTTTTTTATTGGAAAGTACTAGTATGCATCCATCTCTCACACTATGGCGATGAATATTTTCATATTTGAATATATTAATGTCCAAAAGATAAAAAGCTATATGAAAAAGTGTCCCTCACCATAGTGTGAGGGATAAATGCATATTAGCATTCTCCTTTTTTTATTTAACTTATTTTATTTTTTTAGATTTTAAAATGATCATTCACCTCACTTTACTTTAGAAGATAAATTACAAAATGAAAGGGGCTCAGCTAGCTTAGTACCATGGTTTGCTTCAAAAGTGGTGGGTTTGAATTGCGCCGCTACATTGAGGCCATAAGTAATTTGCATGGCTCTCATCATGTCAAAAGGGATTAATTCGGCCTAAAGGGTAGGAACACACTTTATTAACAAGAAAAAAAACAAAAATAAAAAAGAAATAGAAGGGGAGAACCCACACACACATGCTACAAAACAACATCCGCACAACAAATAGGATGGAGAAAATCGTCGAGCTAATCTTTGGCAACCACTCGCAAGGTCATGCATGCTTTATTAAAAGCTAGTTAATTAAATTACAAATCGACCATACGGGCCCGCGCTACGCTGATCTTTTTTTTTTTTACCATGGTCCCGCAGACTACCAAGCTGTAACATGTTTCCTTGTCTACAAATATGAGAGAGGAGAACGGTGAAGACTTCCGTAGTCTTTCTTGCGTTTGGGACGATCGTGTTCTGGGGTCCTCGTGTGTTTTCCTCCGTCACCATGTCGAGCAAACAAGGTGATCTCACTATGGTTTTACTCCTTCTGTTCATCTTCTCCTAAAAAGTTTCCCACGAATGCCAACCCTAAGCAGAGTAATCCATCATCTATCTCACAGATTCCCTTCTTTTTTTCTTATGATTGGGCCGTGTAGGTGGAAAGGCGAAGCCCCTCAAGCAACCCAAAGCTGAAAAGAAAGAATACGACGACGTACCGTTTCTCTGATTGGACTGATTGTGTTGTTATTTATGAATTTATAGGACTTTTTCCCTTCACTTACAATGTGCTTGGTAAACTTGTGAGAAGAGGGCAAGTGCCTTACACTGATCCATCAATACCATAAATTATAAAATTAAGGAATGTCAACTTTTTTGTTTTAAGATTTCTTTCAAGTTCTGTTGGTTGGGGGATTTGCCTTGGGGAAAAAGGTTGGAACAACATTCGAGATGGATCAAGGCAAGAAGATCAACCCTTTGGGTAATCTTCTGCATGTTAATTTTCCATTGGATTTGTTGGGAGTTGGGCCACACAATCAAGAACAGTATCCTCTGGCTGCAGATTATTCAGCCTTCTGTCCTATATCAGATTTGTATTAGTGCTCTGTTTCTTGTCCTTCATCAAAGCATAGGTGCATAACCTTTTTCAATCACTTCCTCATAGCAGTGGCGCCCACTGGGCTATTGCCCGTGGCCTTAAAATGCAGAAGGAATCACAAGGATGTACATAGACAAGAAAGGCTAGAAACCAAAAAAAAAAAAAAAAAAATCTAAAATAAAAAATTATTCACCAAATACACAGTTGCTCTATGCACTTCACAGTTGGCTAAGGAGTTTTCTACAAGGTTCCTGCTGGTTATTTTGCACTGCAAAATCTCCTCCCCGCCACTGCCCCCATCCCCCCGATTCCAAGTTCATTCTTGTATCCAAAATTGAGCTGAATTCCCTGTACCCAAGGATCCCATTGTTTCCTGGATGAATCTAACAAACTTGGCTTGCAACCATAATCATTATGGAGTCAGCGCAATTGTGATTGCTACACATATTACTGCAAATTTGAAAATACTATGAAATTACTGGAGATTGACTTGAAAATGTTATATAAGTTTGAAACAATGGCATCTTGAAAGAAGACATGGATTTTATGTAAATTTCTATAAAAAGTTGTTGATCCTTTCTAAGCTGCCACCAGCTTAAGAGAAATCAGTTCCAGAAATCATCACTTTTCTATTATCCAAGGATAGATGATATTATTTTTCTTATTATTCATTCTAGTTTCTACTACTTTGGGTTAAAAGATGAAAGTGGCTTAGATGAAGGGACTCTTTTATAAGACAAAATTAGGCCTAGTATGTTGGATGAAGAAGGAAACATGTAAATGCTAAAGTTATGTGGCCTATAGATGGCCATTATTGGTAGTGTATTAGAATTAGAAGAGTGGGCATTACAGATAATCTTGGAATAAAACTGAAGAGCATGGTTTTGGAAATCAGGATCGTATCTCAAACTGCTTACATCAATCAAATCAAGTCGAATCGTGAATCATTTCACAAATCATAGCATTTTTATATTTTTAATAAAAGTGAAAAATAATTAAAAAGAAAAAAATTAGTTATTCATAATTCATCTCTTTTTCCCATTCATAGATGTAAGGTCTTGTATCCTTAATGAGTTTAGTATAAATTAAATTGTATTCTAGCTAATTAAGCTCAGTTAGAGTCTAAATAAGTCCGAATTACTGTTAGGAATTAGGATTGTGTTTGTGAAGTTTCGTCGGGTTTCGAGCTCATTTAAGCATAATCGGCGGTGGTAGTTCACAATTTTAGAAAGTTAGGAAGCCCTTTTTTGTAATCTTTTGAATTGTGAGATTTTGGGCTCATTGGGTAGATAACATAATCTTGAGAACTTCTTCCTTCTACACTGACTCGATCCGAATCCGTTTAGACCACTCAAAATCCTACCCAGTTAACCCTAGGACTTTTTTGTAAATTCCCCAAACCCAAACCCTTTTATGAGCCAATGACTTCCCTCTCTCTCTCTCTCTCCCTCTCTCTCTAGCTTCCTTTCTTCCTCTCCCGCCTTTGCTGACCATTGAAGGTCCCGGCCACCTCCACTCCAACTGGTCTCCACCATCTCCTTCCTCGAGCTGCCCTTATCCCAAGGATCCCACCCTCGAGCTCTCCCTCAACCGGACCACCTTTAGGTGAGGTTTTATGTTTGTAGAAGTTAGGTCATTTGTGGTTTTGAGCTTAGAATGCATTGGACCAGCCCCTTAGCATATTCCTCTCCTTCTTGTAGGTTCTTTTGTGTTTGGGTTTGGTTTTGCATGAGTTTTGGAGCTTCGTGGGATTTCTCATGAGTTGGAGCATTACCCATTTTGCATTTCACTTATCAAGGCAATTAGATATACATTATTTCATTGATGATATGCTTTGCTTCACTTGATTCTAGCATTTTTCCATTTGTTCATTTGATCTCCATGTTGCTCATTTTGTAAATGGATGTTAATATGCTAGAATTGGGTCAATGGATTGAGTGATGGATTGGAGGATGTTTGATGACTAGCTTGCATGCCATTGGAAGGGGCTTGGCCCGTTGTGTGCTTGTACAGGTTGTGTTGGAAGAGGGATGGCTTTTCTCCTATTTCTGAATAAAAACAGAACCCAGTTCTGTAAGTTCTGTAGCTATTTGGCTAGCTGTACCAGATCTGCGTTGAAAATTGGCCTATGGCTAGCTAGGAGCTAGCTGTGAAACTCTTTGTCTCCAGGGTCCGAGCGCGGAGACGGATTTATTTTACAACTCTTGTTCTACGGCTTGCTCACAATCAGCCGAGAGCTAGCCGCAGAACAAGGTCCGGCTAGCTGAGGCCTATAACTAAGGCTAATTGTGAACAATTGTGAATTTCCTTTTGGTAAAGGATTTTAGGGACTTTTAGGCTTCATTTTGGGGACCCTTCACCTACCCTAATGCAAACTCGCTATTGGACTTCGATTAAGGGACATTGTGACCTAACCTACTCTTATGAATTGTACGGTTCTCATACGGTGTACAATCTATTTGTTTTCGGATGATGTGGGGACTCAAGACATCCTTAATGGGCTATGCACCAATGAATGGATAGGGATGCATTGGTCTCTCCTCTCTCATGGTTCGGGTAGAGTTGTTGGGTATGTGAATTGTGATCATTGACGTGGGAGTTTTGGATTGTAAATACTCCTTGGCCTTTGGGTTTGCATTGCATCGCATTGTTATTGTCTTTCACATGTCTTGTACATGTTCATTAGGATTATACCATATTGCATTAATATTGACCGTGATGCGTCTTGGCCATGTGTATTGTATTGAATTCGCGAGGACTACTTGTACTATTTTGATTATTGAATTTTGTATTGGAAACATTGAATGTGGAGTAGTTCCTCCATCGTTTGGGCTTGTGTATACAGGAGAGCCAGCGTTTCACCTTTGACTTAGGATTCTTTACTCAAGCACTACTAAGTCGGTCTTTATTTTATTAGATCTTATGGAGGACTACAGATTGATATTGGATGGTTGATCATTGATTTGACCGGATTCCTAGGCATCTGATATTGTCATGGGGTAGATAACGTAATTACGCATACTTTTGTTTACTTTGAAACTTGAACTTTAAATCGTTTGATGGGCATACTATGAGTGTTATTGTGATGATACCAATTGCTAGAGAATGCTTCCGCAGGTATCAGTGACTGTGAAACATTCTAACTCACAACGGATCTATGATCCTGTGTGGGATCATGATTAGGTGTAACGACCCGAGTAACCCACTGGCCCAATAACTTGGTAAGCCTATCATGTGTCCCAAAATACTTAATCCCAAGTTACTAGTAGTAACCTATATGGTTTATTAAATATCATACTCATATTTCATTCATAAGCGATGTGGGATGGGGTATTACAATCTATCACCCTTAAGACCAAATGTCCCTGTGTGGATCCATCTAACTTCACCAGGCGATGTGGCACCTGTGTCCCTTGCGGATTCTCCTATCTTGACTCACAGGCTCGTGCACCCTGGCTATGTTTTGATCTTGCCTCAAGGGCTTATCCAGTGGGATTGGGGATCTCACATTTCCGGCTGGTGATATGCTCTGATACCATTTGTGACGACCCGAGTAGCCCACTAGCCCAATAACTTGGTAAGCCTATCACGTGGCTCAAAATGCTTAAGCCTAAGCTATTAGTAGTAACCTACATAGTTCATTATATATCAAACTTATATTTTATTTATAAGCGATGTGGGATGGGGTATTACATTAGGAGCCATGTGTTTTATGAACCACGAAAAGTTTTTATTAGCCTTTAATCTCATGTTAATCCCCTGTATCTTTTTGGGGACGTAACAGTTGGTATCAGAACCTTTTACATTTTTAGAAATAAAAGTGAATAGAGCCATTAGGACGATTGTGAGGATCTCGATTACGGTAGATTGATTTTACATGCTTAGTAGATTGATAATTATTTACTCAATAAATGTAGTATTGCTTTCTAGCATTAGTTTTGTAGGATCTAAATGCTTAAATTTTCTTGCAGAATATGACTTACCGTGGCACCCATTCAAATGATAACGGGGATGATTCCAATTCTTCTGACAAGTTCCAGCAGCCTCTCCAAGTCTTCATGCAAGCCCAAGCTAATCAGGCTGAACAAAATTGCCGCCAAGATGCTCACCATGCCAAGCAGGATACTAAGAGGGTAGCCGGCAGGGCTAGGGCTGATGCAGGGGTAGCTTTTCAGGCCCACATGGTTGTAGCTACGGAGAGAGCAGCACAATCAGTTCAGGTAGTGATGCCACCACAGGAATTAGATCCCATTTATATATTTGAAAAGTTCATGAAGTGGTTCCCTCCAGAGTTCCACGGTACAGAAGATCTGGAGATGGCCGATGAGTTTATAGTGCAGTTGGAGAAGATCTTCGCAATTTTCAAATGTAACCAGAAGCAGCAAGTGGAATTAGCAGCATATATGTTCCGAGGAGTGGCTGACCAGTGGTGGAACACGGTCAAGGCCACAGTACACGCAGAGACAGTTGAAGAAGCTAAGGCTTGGGAAACATTCACAGAGGCATTCAATAACAAGTTCATCCCGGCTTACATGAAGGATTTGAAATTGAGGGAGTTTGAGCATTTAGTTCAGGGCAACATGACAGTACGACAGTATGAGCAGCAGTTCATCCGGCTCTCTCGATATGCTCCCACACTTATCACTCCAGAGTCCGAGAAAGTGAGGCGCTTTTTGGAGGGCCTATCAATAGACATCTATATGTTGATCGGGAACAACCAACGCCCACTCTTCGAGGATAATGTTAAGAGTGCTTATTGGGCAGAGGGAGCCCTCAGGAAGAAGGCTGCCGAGTTAGCACTTCAGACACCACAAAAGCCAGAGCAGCAGTATCAGCAGAGGCAGTCTTTCGAGCAGGGTCAGCAGAAGAGGCAGAAGTTTCAGAGTCAGGGTTTAGGTGAACAGGGACATCAGTGGGAGAGGTGTGAGAAGAATCACATCATAGACCAGTTTGGACATAGAGTCTGTGATTATCCCAATGTGAGCAGCCAGCTCGTAGTGTCGCAGGCTGCAGCATCGCACGCTCCTATGCGACAGCAGCAGCAACAGCCTTGGAGGCCGGCATCTCAAGACAGGCCGCAGTTGCCTAATCAGCAGCCGCCTCGGGCTCTGCAACAGCAGCAGTATATAGCACCACCACAGCAACAGCAGTCGCTGGGGTATAGAGGGATAACCCAACAGGGGCAGGGACAACAGTTTCAGAGCCAGCAGGGCCAACAAAGACCGCAGAGGCTAGCTCAGGGTCAGCAACAGAGGCCACAACAAGCGGGCAAAGTCTTTGCTTTCACTCAGGAGAATGCTGACGCTTCTGGAAACTTGATAGAAGGTATTATCCCTGTCTCCGAAGTAGAAGCTAAGGTTTTATTTACTTCTGCTTCCTCCCGTTCATTTGTATCACGCACATTTGCTAGATGTTTGCATGGGGAGGTAGCAAGATTAGATTCTACTCATGTAGTCAGCACACCGGCGGGGAGCCAGGTTCGTTGTCAGGAGTTTTTTCCGGATACCCGAGTCCAGATAGGAGATTACATCCTACCAGCAAATCTGATCATCATCACGATGAATGACTTCGATGTCATATTGGGTATGGATTGGTTGACTACATACAAAGCAGTGATAGATTGCTTCAACAAGACTATCAAATTGAGGCTACAATCGAACATTATAGAGTTTGTGGGGCAGCGTAGACAGATACCGACAAGCATGATTTCAGCACTCAGCGTGGTGGAGGATAAACCTATGGTATGTGAGTTCTTAGATGTCTTTCCGGAGGATATTCCAAGTTTACCACCGATGAGTATAAATATTTTGGGGGATGTGACAATAGCAGTATAATATTACAAATAACTCTATCATACAATCATATGAAGAATATAATAACATGTATTAATATATAATGAATGATGTGTAATTAGTTAAATAAGTTTAATGGGTCAATATATATTAATTCTTTGTTATAATTTAATGAAAACATAAAGTAAAAGTAAAATCTAAACCATCAATCGGACACAGTAGGTCCTTAATTTAAGAAAATTTTCATAAAAAAAAAAAGATTAAAAAAAGGAATAATATACAGACAAGCCCCATATGTACAATTAGACCTGGCAAATGGGTCAGGTTGACCAAATTTTGGTCGGGTTGACCCGAACCTGAATTTATTGGTTCCAACCCTAACTCGCCCCGTTTTGAAAATGGGTTAGAACCCTTCAACTTGCACCCTTGGCGGGTGAATCTGACCTGACCCGCCTCGCCTAACCCGAATTTGATGCTAGTTGGGTTGGTTTGACCCGACCTAACCTATTTAATTCCCATTTTGTGTATGATTCTACTCATTTTATGTGGTCCAATTTCATTTATAAAGCTTTCTTTGCATCTAGATTCATTTAAAATGTTGCATTTAGCATAAATTTATAATTTATCAAATTTTAAGGTGTAAAAAATGGGGCCAAAATCCATAAATATTCTCTAGCCCACTTATTGAGATAATCCCGTTTCAATTTTTGTTCAATTTTATAATTCCGTATTTGAGCATAAGTATAAAACTCATCAACGCTATCATATTCCATTCATATTCATATTTTAGAGGTAAATTGCTATGCCAACATAAAAATAAAATACATATCAATATTTCAACTACAAAAATATTATATTATCAAGTAAAAAAATAAGTTTTATATTCTAAGTATCAAAATTTTGAATAACTTTTCCACATAAAATTAAGAGTACATAGTTTATGGCAAACCACACAATAAAGTGATGAGTTAAAGCGAACAAAGGCCACGAGGATAGAAATCCTAGGGGCTGGCCAGTTTCAAACCTTACCAACTTACTTGATTCAAGGTCTCGTCCAGGTGAAGATCAGCTGAAAACGTGAGTTCCCAGCCTTGACCAAACTCAAGCAAAGGCCACTAAATCATTGAACAATGCCCTAATTATTTCCCCCGAACCGATAAAGGAAATCGGTCAATCGCTGACTACATAAAATTAAGAGTACATAGTTTATGGCCAACATGAATAAGAAAAGTCATGGTAAATTAGTAAAATCTAAACGGGTTAAACGGATTAGGCGGGTCAACCCTAACCTGACCCTTTTTTATACGGGTTGGTAAACTAGAACCCTAACTCGACCCGTACGGGTCGGCCCGGGTTGGCGGGTCAGGTTGAATTTTGCCAGCCCTATGTACAATCAAGTATTTAAGCAAGTGCACGTTCTTTATTCATCTCTAAAACCTCCCCAAAGCTATAAAAATATTATTAAGAGGTTTCATTAACTATTAAATAACATTTTAAAAGTAAAAATGCTAGAAAAAAATATAAAATATTATTAATATTAACTCAGTAGTTGTAGCTATTCTCGCTTAGCTGAATTGATGAATCTTAAGATTCATATGTAAATGGGATTTGTTGCATATATGTAAATCTTTTTTCTCAAGATTTGGGATACATATTGGGATTTGGGATGCAAATTGTAGGATTCTTATTGCAATGACGAGGAGAACTTCTATCAACTAAGAAATTTATTTGACGGAAATAAGTGATTGTGTTATATTATTATTTTCTACAGACTGATATGGTCAACATCGAAAAGAAGAAAGAGGAGGAAAAGGTGAGCTCACTTTCTAGTTCTGATTTTCACGTAGTGTCAATTATGGAATTGACTTTAGGTAGTTCTTTTTATTAAAAATATATATATGTGGTTTGGACAGGCACTCAAGGAGCTGAGGGTCAAGGCAGCCCAAAAGGGTGCTTTTGGTGGTGCAGGGCTCAAGAAGAGTGGCAAGAAATGAGTAGCAATCTCAACTAGAATTTACATAGGTGGTGGTTCAATTACATTATGGTGTGGTATATGTGAGATATGATGAACCATGGGCATGTCTCTTAGAGATGTTGTAGTAGGTATTTAATTACATATGGAGGTTGCTGCTGATTTGATTGAAGTTCCTTCTCACACTCTCAGATAATGTTTGCGGTATTCGACCGGGTCCTCAGTCCTCACATTTGCTGGTTTTAACAATATGTGTTGTGTGAGTGACTATATGCTCTTTAATCTACTTGCACTTTATATTACGGTAGTTTATGACTAATGATCTGAAAATCCCCATAAAATCTGTGTTGTGGCGCCCGGTTAACTGATATTGTTTAGAAGTCCACTTGTTTTTTGCATCTTTAATTTTTAGCTTTCTTATTAGATGCTGCTGCCGAATTAATTGCTGCAGATCGTCCAGATTCAGGTGTGAGCTCACCCTCTATGGACATGGCATTCCTTTCCAAATTGCGCATTCCTTTTGCATGGATGGAATTGGCCTAAATGATAATTTGTACCGTTTTGATAATTGTCAGGTAGGGTTGGTTCCTCTCATTGAAATATGGATGAGCTCTCACCTATTAAAATAGTTGGACGTTATTTGTGTGAAACACATGGATGTCTTGTGATATTTTATTTAAATGTATTGTACTTGATAAATTGTAGTGGGCCAAAAACATAATATTGTGAAGTTTATCATTTATCATCCACATAAAATGCAGAGAGGGAATATATTGTGAGGGTTCACATTTTAAGTAAACAGGCCCTACTTTGCTTAACTTGTTTTTAAAAATATTTTACTGAAATATATACTAAATCTTTAGCGGGGCTAAAAAAAACAATCAAACTGTGATAGATCCCGCATAAAATAAAATGCATTCCTTTTTAGTGGTTCCAATCAAAAAATAGGTGGGCTATATTGTCAAGTCTTGCTGAGCCTATTATGTAATGGAGTAAGGGCTTCGGTGTGACTACAGCGGTTCGCTTACTTGAAGCGCCTCACTATGTGATTAATGCTTAGCCAATGCTAATGCTTCAGTCTGAAGCATGAGACAAAGGATACAAGGGGAAAAAAATGATGGTTTAGCCTCGATATAGGGGATGTGTAGGTGGGAATTAGGTGGTGACAAAGAGGGCAGGAAGGTGTAGCATTTTAGAAGGTCCAAGTACTGCTGTGAAGCAGAAATGGGAAGAAAACGAAAAGAAAAGATAGAGCACAGCTGAACAAAAATTGCAGTAAGGATGTCACTCCGGAAAGTACATTGGGCCACTATGAGTTGCTCAGCCAATAGATGTGTTCATCAGACAAACCCAGTTTAGGATGGATGAAAGAGATGGCATTTGTCTCTCATGCCCTGGAAATGGAAATGGATGTGAGCTGCGGTCTATTTGAGAGGAAAACATTCTTTTGAGCACGCACTCTTGAAGGAGAGCCATATTTGGACCGTGCCTAAATTTCACCGGGTCATGAGTGACGAAGGTTGCCAATGCATGGTGCACGGGTGTGCATAAAAAACATGTACATATTTAAAAATGTCAAATCTATGACTAAAATGCCATGCCCAATTTTAGCCAATACGCTCATTGTTGAGTAGTGTTCGCAGAGTATCACATGGTGGGTTGTGGGTCGGCAGGTATAAAGTGACACTGTTGACCATTAGGTGGACTTACCAATTTTGGCTAATGCATTAATTGTTGAGTGAAGTTAGCATTTTATTACCACACATGCCCGTGGGTGGTCAAGTATAAAGTGACACTCTTGACCATTTGGCCAACTAACCAATTTTAGCCAATACACTCATTATTGAGAGGTGTGTTAGCAGCTCAGTATTGCATGAGGTTGTCAAGTATAAAGTGTCACTCTTGACCATTAGGCTAACTTAGCAAAATAAAAAAAAAAGAAAACAAAGAAACCATTCCTTATTTTATCTTCATAAATATATTTATATCATCAATCCTAGTCCCAATGGTACGAAAACATTCAAGTGGGCCTCATGCACTCCGCTCATAGGAGAAAAGTCTTCCAAATAAAGATACGGATGCATTTATGATTGGGAAAATTTTGAGTAAACTTAAAAAATGTCTGAAAATAGGGGGTTGTCTTGGTAAATTTTTTTGGGAAGAATAAATTTAGGGATGTATATTCAATATCATTCGCATTAGTGGGCCCTCGCAGCAGGTAAGTGTCTTTCAAAGGAAACAAACGTGTGTTGTGGAGTAAGGATTGGTCGGAATTATGCTCATTTCGTATGTATATCTTTTACCCAGGTAGAATAGAATCACTTGCGAGAATAAAGGGTTGGCCCCGTGGATAAGGGACCCACTCTTGTAACTCCCACTAGGTTTTGAACTTTGGTGGAAGCCCTTTACTTTCTCTTTCTTGGTCATTTTGAGCCACCCAAGAAAAAAGAAAAAAAAAAGAAAAAGAATCACTTGCATGCATTAGAATTTGATTTTAGTACGATTTTGGATCTGCCTTTGAAATAAAGGGGGATTCCTTGTAGAGGAACAAAAGGTAGTGATGATGCTAGAAAAAGGAGTTCAGATGATACTATTTCAGAGAATGGCATCTGTAAGAGCCACTCTATTTGTTCTGTGAATTTTCTTCAATTTGTTATGGGAGTCTCACAGGTGCAAGCCCATTAGCCAGAATAACTAATATGTTGTTCTATTCCTAGCCATCTGTCGTTCAGACAAAGTGCCCACTTCTAATGTTAAGCCCAATTTGATGGTTGGGCTTAGCTAATATGAGAGACCCTTTCTTTATTTTTTCTTTCCTGTCTTGGTCTAGTGACTAGTGACCAACGGGGGGCATCCTAAATTCATCCATCTAGGAATTGATGCTGGGGTATGATCAGCCGTAGTCAAAACTGAGTTCCTCCAAATTTTTTTCTACCGAGTCAAGTAACTCAACCTGTGTTTTATAACCATGGTGGCCCTACCATGATCATCATCATCATCATCATCATCATCATCATCATCATCATCATCATCATCATCATCACCTCTTTGATGCATGCACTTGTCCATCTCGTTCCAGAAACGTTTCTTCCAAAAGCATAAGAAATAATTTTCCTCACGCCTTTCCCACCGTTTCAGACGTGGATCTGTGCGTTCTCCTCCTTGAGGTAAAACCAAAAACCATGGAATCCTCATCTTCTTCTCCTCTCCTTCTCCTTGTAATTCTCTTTCCCTTCAATTCTATACATATTTCTTCCAAGACCCCCAAAACTCCCAAACCCCATTGCTTCCAAAAACCCCAGATTCGAATGCATTCGCCAGCTAGGGTTTTTGCTTGAATTCAATTTCATCACGAAACCCTAGCTTTTGCGAGCTGGAGATGTTTGGGGTTTTTGAGAAAACAAACTTGTGATCTCTGTTTCACTGATTATGGTCATTGATTTCTGTTTGAACGATTCATGGTGTGTGTATTTGACTGGAGATGTGAATTGTTTGCAATCGATAGCTTGGAGCTCTATGCTTATCTTGTAAATGTAGGAATTCTGCATGTTAGGGCGGGCATTAGTGAATTTATGCTACTTCTATGACATTGTCATGTAGAATTGGATTTGGTGGATTTGGGGTTTGCGCCCTTCTTAATTTTCAAATTAATGTTTCTGTGGCTGTCTGATGGATGATGACTGATTGGTTGGAAAGTTAGTGAACCAGTTTAATTTACGCACGAATGGTAGAATAAATTAAAACGGTTTCTAGGGAAGTTTCCCCTCTTGTTCCTTTCTTTTAGCATTTCTGAGTAATGTAGGTTTTATGGAGGATTGGGACTTGGGAGGATGGGCTTTCCAAATCTGAAGTTTGAACATCAGAACATGATCTTGGATTTTGCACCTAGGGTCAAAAGCGCAAACACCCACAATTGCATAAACCTGAAATGTTATCTATTGGTGTCAAAGTTGGTAACCATCCCCTTGGAAGTGCACAATTTATACTCTGGCTGAATGACTGATGTTTGTAACTTGACTACAGTCTCACAATTAATGGGCTATAACTTCTCCAAATGGTGTCAAAATATGCAATCATGAGCTTGTTGGATATTAACTGATTGAACTATTTTATGAACGAATCTTATATTAGTTGGAATTTTCTTTTAACAGATTTCATGTTGATAGGATTTCTGTAAAAAGCAGTATCTGACTCCCAACTTTTTAATTTGTAGCCAATTACAGCCAAAGCTCCTATTACTTGCTCTATTTGGCTTCTATTTCTATAAGAACATCAAGACTGCAGCGAACAACTCTTTAACGACTGGGCTTGATGGGCCAATGGTCCTCGGGCTGGTTCGAAACCAGCATCCAAAAATAGTTTGCACAACCCCTATCGGATTTCATCAAGGTTGAATGTCGTTCCCCAGTTTGCAGCTTTAAACAAATGCTGATACCTAGCTTCATTTTTTAATTTAATTTAATTTTATTTCATTTTATGGAACTCCTTTGCTCATTATAAATGCTGCCATACACATGTTACCTCCATACACTAACCATCTACTATGTCCCTATTTGTACAAATATCATCATCAAAAAGAGCAGATAGGAGAGAAGAAATTTATTTTGATATTGTGATTTGGTACACCATTTAGTATGATTTATCAAAGATCCAGTTTATAAAAAAGAAAAAAAAAACATGTCTGTTTGGTATGCACTAGTTTGGTCAAATTTCTTGAATGGCTAAACTACTGCTATAAAAACTCTTTGAACTGTCCTTTCAACTCCACTCTGGTTATTCTTAAACTATTAATTATGCATCTACGCAATAAGCTGCTAGCTGCTAGACTTTCTTTCAAGCCATTTTAACTTCCTGACAAGAGAATCAAACCTGTCTCTGATAACTTCCCTAGTAACTCAATTACCTGTTCCATTGTTTATGATTTATAAAATCTTTATGATACAATATTTTCTCTTGTCAAGTGACAGTCAGTCTCCACATGTTGGTTATCTCATAGAAAATGCGCTTTACAGCAACAAATAAATATGAAGAAAAGGGTGACCAGATCCATGAACCCATGACCATTTATGTACAGCAACATATAAATATGGTGCCATCTCTCTGTCATAGCATAACATAATCTGTGGTGCTCTTCTGACTGTATATTAAGAGATGATTGTCATAGTGGCCAGTGTGCACGGCTTTTTCCTATGTAACTAGATACGGTTTGTGTTCTGCTCTTCCAAAATATCGGATATTAATAAATAAATAACAGCTGAGAGTGCTGCTGACTACCCACAAGAGTATAAACACAATTCTTTAATAAAATAGGATTTTATGCATCTCAATCCCTGTGGACGATATAGAAATGTTTTCATGCTTACCTTTATCTACTCTATTTATCTTTAATTTGTCAAAGATCTGTGTTCTGGGATTTGAAGTTTAGCTAAATCAATTCTTTTATTCTTTATTTATTTACTTTCAGATCAGTCCATATTTTGAAATGAACTATCGTAATATTCTGATGAAGTTCCAATGAGCAGTATTATATTCACACTGTGCGGCCATCTTT
This sequence comes from Sextonia rubra, assembly GCA_037013555.1. Lineage (NCBI taxonomy): Eukaryota > Viridiplantae > Streptophyta > Magnoliopsida > Laurales > Lauraceae > Sextonia > Sextonia rubra. Next base: position 19,670,036 of record JASUAD010000028.1, on the reverse strand, counting down.
CACCACTTTGTGTGTTACACTCCTGGTTATATCTGTGAAAAACTCCACTATTATTTTCTGCAATTAATAAATTTATTTTTGTTAGTTGGTGCCCTTTTGTTTGAATTGCATCTTTTTTTTTTTTTTTGATGATTAAAATATTGAACACAGGTCTTACTTTGATATCTTTTTTCTGGTTCTCCAAAAAAAAAAATGTCTGAAGAAGCTAGGCAAATGATAGAAGCTTATGATGATCCTTCAGACCAAAGATCATACTCCTTGGATGATACTAGCAGCAATGATGAATCACCAGAGGAAGAGACAAGGTTATCACTAGAAACATCAAATGATGCAACTCTATATATTGGCCAACGATTTGTCACTCATGATGCTGCATATGAGTTCTATAGCGAATTTGCAAAACGATGTGGCTTTTCGATTCGCCGTCATCGGACTGAAGGAAAAGATGGGGTGGGCAAGGGACTCACAAGACGGTATTTTGTCTGTCATCGTGCTGGCAATACACCGATAAAAGCATCAAGTGAAAGTAAGCCGCAGAGGAATCGGAAATCATCACGTTGTGGTTGTCAAGCATATTTGCGCATCACTAAAACCATGGACATGGGAGTCTCAGAGTGGCGTGTCACAGGCTTTGCAAACCACCATAACCATGAACTCCTGGAACCGAATCAAGTGCGTTTCCTTCCTGCTTATCGTACTATATCAGAAAGTGACAAAAATCGTATCATCATGTTTGCAAAAACTGGCATTTCAGTTCAGCAAATGATGAAGCTAATGGAGCTAGAGAAATGTGTGGAGCCTGGATACTTGCCATTCACAGAAAAAGATGTGAGGAATTTATTGCAATCATTTAGGAAGGTGGAGCAGGATGATGAAAGCATTGATCTTCTTAGAATGTGCAAGAATATCAAGGATAAAGATCCAAACTTCAGATATGAATTCACACTAGATGCTAATAACAGATTAGAAAATATTGCTTGGTCATATGCTTCATCTATCCAGGCATATGAAGTTTTTGGTGATGCAGTTGTCTTTGACACGACACATCGCTTGACTGCCTTTGACATGCCGCTTGGAATCTGGGTTGGCATGAACAACTACGGTATGCCTTGTTTCTTTGGCTGTGCACTTCTACGGGAAGAAAATACATGCTCTTTTTCATGGGCATTAAAGGTAGAAACCCCATCACTTTTTTAGGATTGGTGATATTTCATGTTAAGAATATTGATGGATTTCTTGTGCCACAGTGGACTACATGTGCGAGATTAATGTCAATGCCTCAGATGTTGCCAATGTTTTGAATATATTGCAATATTATCACAATTTCTGTGTGAAACAATCTTTTTCCTATATTATTGTGATATTTTCAAGTCCTCTGGTGCTTGGTGCAGTTGTGAGGCATTCCTTCCATTATGGAGAGCCACAGGTTCCTTATCTAACATCTGCAAGGTCATGCTTCTCCCAAAGGCTACCACTAGGGTAGCATGTGAAAAAAGACATTGTGATAATATAAACAGAATCAGTGAAAGAAATTTAAAATTTAATCCTTTATTATTTAAGTACGTAATTTTATATTTTATGCTGTAAAATATTTTTATTTATGGTGATATTTTTTGATGATATTCCAAGAAAAAATGCCCAAAGTTTGAAACTGTTCAAAGGTTATCCAGAGATGATAAAGTCTAGAGAAAAATGGTTTTGAGAGTCATCTAGGGGTTGCTATAGATAGGCCTGTGGTGTGGCAGGGCCCTGGCCCCTGATGGAGTTTTGTTTTTTTTTTTTAATCAATCAGACCTGACATTCAATCCCAAGCCTCTCATATATTGATTGTGTCTGAAATTCAAGGCTAAGCCCAATCCATAAGCATCTTAGGCGGCAAACTTGGCCAATCTTCCTCAATACAATCTAAAGTTGCTCCAGTTCATTTGATCTGAAGCTTAAGTCCTGATGCAACCAAAGGGTCTACTAGTAGAGGTCCAAAACTGGATACTTTTAGTGCCTTCATAAGATCTGTGTGCTGTCCTAGTCAAGGGCGGACCTACATACATCCATGTGGGGGTGGATGCACCGGTTGGACCTCGGTACACTTCTAAAACAACAGTGAAAATTCTATGAAAATTCTATCTTGCTTCGAAGCTTTAAATGAAAATTCTACATCTGCCCCAAAACCCACATGAAAATTTTGTATTTGTTTTAAAAACACAATTAGCTCTTTCGGTCTGCACCCCTCAAACAAAAACTGGGTCCGCCACTGGTCCTGGTGGTGGGCTCTTCTGTCTGGAATCTGGATGTTATTACCTGAAACAGGCAGAACTGATTAGATAGGCAATGTAAGAAATAAATAGACTCTTGGATAAAACTTGGTTCACAACCAAATTTCTGTATGCATGAGGTCCATTTGGGTAGTGGATTGACTCATTTTGGGCAAAGGGATGTACACCATAGGCCCCACTTGATGCCCATCTTGCCTTTCCCTCATGAAAATAGGACTTGACGGAGCATCCTGTGCTATTAGCATCCTGAGAAAGTGAAGTATAATGTCAAATCATTGGGAAGGGTAATGGTTGTGTAAAGGAGAAGTATAATTTCTAGGTTTGTTTCATGAGGTAAAGTGTGGTAAAGTAAGTAATTTGAAGTGAGATGAGAAGTCAACAAGTGGTAAAGTAGCCATTTGTGTTTAGGGAGTAAAATTTCTTGGCAGCTTTTCCACCTGTTGTGAGTTGTGACTAACCAAACATTGATAAAGTTAAATCTCTAATCATCAAATTTACTTTCCCACAGATTTTACTTTCATCATCATCATCAAAGCCTTATCCCAACCATGTTAGGGTCGGCTACATGAATTCTATTTCTCCATTCCGTGCTATTTTGAGCTAAATCTTTCGATAAGTGCAACTTCTTCAAATCTGAATTAATGACTTCCATCCATGTTTTTTTCGGCCTACCCCTACCTCTTGATGGACCCTCCACCTGTATATCCAAACTTTTTCTCACCGGTGCCATTACTGGCCAACGCTCAACATGCCCAAACCATCTTAAACGAGTTTCTCTAATCTTATCTCTTATTGGTGCTACCCCTAAATGTTCTCAAAAGCGCTCATTTCTAATTTTGTCTTTCCTAGTTTTACCACACATTTACCTAAGCATTCTCATTTCCACTACATCCATCTTATGAATATGTGTCTTCTTAATTGGCCAACATTCTGCTTCATATGTCATAGCTGGTTTAACCACTGTCCTATAAAATTTTTCCTTCAATTTTGTTGGCATTTGTCTATCACAAAGTACTCCCGAAGCTAGTCTCTACTTCAGCCATCCAGCTCTTATCCTATGCTCCACATCTTCGTCAATCTCCCCATCCTTACTAATTATCGAGCTTAGGTACCGAAAAGAATCCTTACATGGTATCTCATGGGTTTCAATTTTGACAGTGGTTTCAACACTTTGTATATGTCCACTGAAATTGCAATCCATATATTCTGTCTTTGTACGATTTATTTTAAAGCCTCTAGATTCTAATGCCTTCCGCCATCTCTCAAGCTTTGCATTTACACCCTCTCTTGATTCATCCACCAATACTATATCATCTGCGAACAACATACACCATGGTACTTCTTCTTGAATATGCACAGTTAACTCATCCATAATTAATGCAAAGAGATAAGGGCTTAAGGATGATCCCTAATGTAAGCCTATAGTTACGGGAAATCTGCCCGTTTCTCTACATGTAGTTTTCACATTTGTTATTGCACCTTCGTACATATCCTTTAAAATTTCAATGTAACCTCTTGGGACATTCCTTTTCTTTAAGACCCACCAAATTAAATTCCTCGGTATCCTATCATAGGCTTTTTTCAAATCAATAAAGACCATATGTAGATTTTTTCTCTTTGCTCGGTATTTTTCCATTAATTGCCTAAGTGAAAAGATAGCTTCCATAGTTGATCTCCCTGGCATAAAACCAAATTGATTTTCCGAAATCTTAGTCTTTTTTCTCAGTCTTTGCTCTATTATTCTCTCCCATAACTTCATAGTGTGACTCATAAGTTTAATCCCTCGATAGTTGGTACAATTTTGTATATCTCTTTTATTCTTATATATATAGGTACTACAATGCTTCTTCTCCATTCATCCGGCATTTTCTTTGTCACAAGTATCTTATTGAATAGTCTACATAACCAACTTACTCCAACCTCTACTAAGCATTTTCATACCTTTATCGGAATACCATCTGGGCCTGTTGCCTTTCCTATCTTCATTCGCTTCAATACTTCATTCACTTCCACCCCTCTAATTCTACGGAGAAAAGTATACTCTTGTAATGAATTATCCTCCTCCACTCTTGTATCGCCCAAATATTCTTCATTTAAAAGTTTACTAAAATATTCTTTCCACCTTTCTATAATATCGTTGTCCTTCACCAAAATATTTTCCTCATTGTCCTTGATACATTTGACATGATCTAAGTCCCTACTTTTTTTTTCTCTTATTTTTGCAAGCTTAAAAATATCCTTTTCTCCTTCTCTTATTTCCAACCTATTATAGAGGTCATCGTATGCTTTGAACTTTGCACTACTTACTACTTTCTTGGCTTCTTTCTTTGCCTTCTTATACAACTCAAAATTTTCTATACTCTTAGTCCCCTGCCAAACTTTGTAGCAATGTTTTTTTTGTCGAATAACTTCCTGAACCTCCATACTCCACTACCATGTTTCTTTATTAATATGTCTCTTCCCTTTTGATTCTCCAAGTACCTCCTTTGCAATATTCCTAATGCAATTAGCCATTTGATTCCACATTATAGATTTTACTTTACCTGTTGTAAAAAAAACGATTTCTTTATTCATGCTTATTATTTCTTCTTGCTTCTAACAGTATTCAATTTGTATTCACAGGCATTTTTGGGCTTCATGAATGGAAAGGCTCCGCGGACCATTTTGACTGACCAAAATATGTGTCTCAAAGAGGCAATAGAAGTTGAAATGCCAAGCACAACGCATGCCCTTTGCATTTGGATGATTGTGGCTAAGTTCCCATCATGGTTCAATGCTGTTCTTGGAGAGCGATACAATGAATGGAAGGCAGAGTTCTATAGGCTATATAATTTGGAGACAAAGGAGGATTTTGAACTAGAATGGAGAGATATGAACAACTTGTTTGGACTCCATACAAATAGACATATCAACAATTTGTTTGCATTAAGGACACTTTGGGCACTACCATACCTGAGAAGAGATTTCTTTGCAGGAATGACTACAGCAGGCCTGTCCAAGTCAATAAATGCGTTCATTCAACGGTTCTTGAGTGCGCAAACTCGGCTAGCACATTTTGTGGAACAAGTATGTCCTTCTCAATAGCTTGATAAGTCATCAAATCTCTTCAAAACTGGTTTGTCAACAAGGTCGAATAGCTAGTCTAGCATGTAATGTTCATGTTTTTTACTGGAGAATTCTAGATTTACTGAACGATTTGAATTAGAAAAATGTTTTATTCCAATGTTCTTTAACATATATATATTTTTATATTACGCGGCCTTTTTAGTTGACCTAAATACCTAATTGAGTCAATTAGGCCAACATAGGCATTGATTCCAGCTGACTTCTCAAAATGTCCCCATCTCTCTCATGTACATATATACAAATGCATGCCTATGCCCTATACGTTAGCTTGTTATGCTACACACACATATTATAAGCCACCTTAATAACTTTTCACAACTTTTCTTTTCTGAAATGACCCATTACCATCCTGTAGGTGGCTGTGGCAGTTGATTTTAAAGATCAAGCGGGGGAACAACAGACCATGCAACAGAATCTCCAGAACATTTCTCTCAAAACAGGCGCCCCAATGGAATCACATGCAGCTACTGTTCTTACACCTTATGCATTCTGCAAACTTCAAGAAGAGCTTGTCTTAGCTGCACACTATGCATCATTTCAGGTGGAAGATTACTTTATTGTCAGACATCATACAAAAATTGACGGGGGGCGAAGAGTATTATGGATACCACAAAAAGAGTATCTTTCTTGTAGTTGCTGTCAGTTCGAGTTTTCAGGTATCCTCTGTAGACATGCCCTCCGCGTCCTTTCAACAATCAACTGCTTCCAGATTCCTGATGAATATTTACCCATCCGTTGGCGTCGTGTCAATGCATTGCCTACAAAACTTTTCCATATTACACCAAATGAACATTCAGAACGAGTTAATGCTTTCCAATCTATGGTTTCAACTCTTATCACAGAGTCAGCCAAGTCAAAGGAACGGTTGGATATTGCCACTGAGCAAATCTCCATTCTTCTGGCTCGAATAAGGGAGGTACCTGTTTCTTCACAGGGCATGAGAGACATCATTCACAGGAGTAATTGATTCTATTTTGAAATGGGAGAAGTAAACCGAAGCTTGAACATGTGGTGCAACCCATTTGCCAATTTCAGGAGAATGGATGAATTGGTAGAGAGAGAAGAAAACAAAAGTTATAGATGACATTTGGTTAATCAAAGATGCCACAGTATTGTGAAGCTGCTTGTGGTGGATGTTGAATTGGTGTGATGGTAGTAGGTGTAGTGAATGATGTTGGATGGAGTTGTATTGTCAGATTTAGGGTTGTACACTTTTAAGAGTGAGTTGGAGGTAGGCTGGTGTGAAACTCGGCAAGAAGCATTCCATTATACATTTTTGTAGCTAACCCATGTGGTCATACTATGTATGTTTTGTCACTTCCTTAAACCCTTCCACTTCAGAAGATTTTCTTTCCCACGACCACCCACCCCCACCCCCCCACCCCCACCACCAAACCAAAAACCCTACCCCGGCTGTGTATCTGAACATGCTCGAGATTTGTGTATCTTGCATATATTCTACAAAGTTGAATTGCAGAAACTGGAGTTGAGAGATATGCATTGTCTGTTGCTACCATCCCCTTATAAGAGTTACTGTTTTGAATTTGTCTTGATAGTTTCCTTTTAATGCAATGTTGGTCTATTGATACCTACAAACTGGAAATTTTTGGTGATTTTTTAGTCTGATGAACTTCACGGGCTCGAACAAGGAAATTGGGGTGAACTTCAACAATTCAAATGGGGAGATTGAGGCCTTTTGAGGTGGGAGAATCTTCTCTTCTTGAAGCGATATTACCAGTGGAAGGAGATTTTCCTTGTGTGGTTGAGCATTGTTAAAAGGACTTTGAACTTGATGAATTTTCTTTGTCAGCCCTTTGCCTTAGTTGGATCAGCCCAGGAGAAAATCAGCGGACTCTTCGCTTTGCATCACCTTGTTGAGATTTTTGGGGATGAAAGAACTAATGACAAGGGGTTTTGCATGTAAATTTCCTATCAATTTTCATGTCTAAATGGAAATTTCAGCTCCATTTTCTGAAGGCGGGAGGCTTTAGTTCTGCTCAGAATTAAAACCTCGGACAAAGACCCTTGATCGATGAGATTTGGTTCGTTTTGCAGGTTATGGTTTTTTTTTTTTTTTGTATTTTTTTATTATAATTTCTTTCTGCGCATGTGGGAAGAGAGCCCACACACGTGGAATGAAAGCCCATGTAACTGGGAAAAGCAGTGGATTGAATCCTTAGTGTTGGATGAGAGGTCGAGTTGACTTGCTTACCAACTGGACCAACTCCTAGCAGGTTATGGGTTAAACATCTTACCTTCTCCTGTGCCAAGATATCCAAGAAGATTGATGGTTGGTTGCAATAGGTGCAGCAATGGACAATCAGTGCTCACCAATATATTAGATATGTATGAGGATTCAAAAATTTTCCTTGACTTCAACAACCCTTTCGTTTTAATGAGACTTCAGTAGGGGCCTCATAGCAGAGAAATTTTCTGCACGCACTAGACTACAAGTGCAGGCCGGCTCTACAGCACCCACTTGGTCTCACATTTGGTCAATCTACCCACTTCAAAATTACTATCCTGGCGCCCTTCGAATAATTTGTAGTTAGGTGTTGTGCATTTGGGCTACATAACTAGTCTCTGTAAAGAGCAGCCCATTTTCCATTAGAAGGCATGTAAATGCAGGCTTGTCGATGGTTCCTGTGCTCCAGATGCAGAGTCCAAGGTGGTCCATAGTACACGGTTCAAATGGGTTTATGTCTGGTATTTTTCCCAAGGATTCCTTTTTGAACATTTCAAAACAATTCTCAAAATCGGGCCATACCTAATCTGGTCCCATGCCATTTGGTCCAGGCTCGGATATAAAAATGGGCCCATTTTATATATGGACCATGCTTAGATGAAGTGATAGAAAGCCCAAAGCACAACCTGACTAAGGAGTGCTAGTGATAATGTGCCCTAGCAGTGGCTAGAAAGCCCAATGGTCTGATCAGTACAAGGTTGAGTTAAAGCTAGATTAGTATTAAGCTGCCGGAAATTGGCAATGGCGGGCAGAGTGTAAGAATGGATTGTAAGGGAAATAAGTGGACCACATAGGCCACAGGCCTCCCACTAATTGGTTTAAAAGGGCCCAATGCCAAATAATTACACATCCTACCTGATCAAATTTTTTATATTTGCCCAAAACCTCCTTCCTGACAAAATCCTATGACCTAGATCATATTGCAAAGCTTATATATATTTATACAAAGTAGCTGCTTACAAACACAGTATGATGCAGTCAAGGCTGTGTGGCTTAAATAGTTTTAGCCTTGAATTTGCTCCCCAGGGTCTCGAGTTTGACTCCCACCCCTTGCATTATCTGGGTACTATGTGTGCAACCATTTATATAACCCGCATCTTCTCAAGACCACACAATACTCTCTTGGACCCACCAAGAAGTACAACTCTCAGCTGCTGAATAAAATCAACATTATGGCTAGGATGTACATACTTTCCATAATACTAGACACACGGGCTGAAAACTGATTTTCTTTAAATCGAATAAATACGACCCTTTTTTTTTTGCTCCTACTGAGAGAGAACAGTAAACTATCCTCATTCATTTGCCCAGGGTCCTCCCTGGGACGCTTCACATGGACTCCGTTGTAGAATCCAAGGGGACATCTCCTACTTCTAGGGTCCATTTGTATTGCCAGTTGAAAAAAAAAAGAGAAGGAAAGAAAAAAAAAAACTAGAATCTCAGTCGATGGCCTAAAAGGATCAGAAATAAAATCCTATAGCAAGAATCAAATAATTCATCCTTCGATAACAAATGATTCCCCACCCATCACCTTTTTGTAAATTAAATCTTCGATGTTGCTCCCACACTCCCTCAAATCCGTAAGTAGGGAAAGAAGTGCAATAACATCAACAGTTATTTCCCTCTAGTAATCAGAATGCTCCAGCATTCAGAAATTTGCATTCATGCAGAAGTCAGATTACTCCGCAACCTCTTTCAGCTGACAACCAACTCATTCATGAAACAGGTTTCCGATTTGCCCATGAGATTGAAGACCATAAATCCTGAACCACCTTGAATCTATTCCACACGACACACCAATATGATCTCACATCCTACAGAACTGAACAGTATCACCAGGCCGCTTAAAGTACATGTGGTAATCAGACAATTACAAAAGGCCTCAAATGTATAGAATATGGCCAAGAGTTCTTCCTGAGAGATGAATAATGACCCCTATATCAACATCCTGCAAACAGACGTCTAAGAAAATTGAATGGTTCATATCTTCCAGTGTTTCACTCAGCACTCGTCAGATCAACTGAGGATCACAAACAGTGATTCCATCAACAACACCAAGGTTAAAAGGAAAAAAGAAAAAAGAAAAAGAAAAGGAAGATTGCTTATAGAAAAGGAACACAAATAGAATAATATCACACTACACAACTTCAATGGTTAGTAACAACACAGGAAGATGACAATGATGGTCCACTTGCAACATGTGAGTAGAAACAACAGATTTCCTTGGACAAATGCATGGCTGATACAGTATATAATTTTTACAATTCATATCTCGATTAATATATTCTGACCTTTCCTCTTTACAAACTTTTACAAAACTGCTGAATGGCTTCAACACCATGAAAATGCATATCGTTGTATTGATGACACTATTAGGATTCCCAGATCAATACCTACCACTGTCAGGCGATGAAAACATCTACAATCTCATCTCCAAAACAAAATCCACCTAGTTAGGTTTCAATCATGTGCATTTCAGTTATCGGCCCCAACTTCAACATCCGCTGCAGAGATCAAAGAAGCTGACTGAATCTTTCCAGCATGTTCCAGTCTCATGAGAATAACTCCTCTGAATTGTATTTCCAACAGCAAAATTTCACAACCAAAGTTAGAAACGAATCATTGTAAACAGGGCAGGCAATACTTGTAAAGTAAACCTGTTGGAGGTATAAACAGGTCAGGCTAGGGAGTAGTGTTACGAAATGGTCAACTATGTACAATGTCAGCAACAACTAAATGTAAACTGAGTGGAGATAAATCTCCCCATGAAATAACATTGCCCTGAACATCCTCACCAGTGAGTGATATCCACTATTGGACTGAATTACACCATATGACTAGATAAATTCCATTTCCTAAGGTAACAATATTAGAAGTGGAAATAGCAAATAGGTAACCATATAAAATCAAAAGAGACTCAACTTTGGCTGATTCTCTCTTTTTTTTTTTTTCGAGATTTGGATAAACTGAAAACTATAAAAAAAGAGAGAAGAAGAACAACTATTCTTCAATTTACCTTGCATAACGTGACTGGATAGAAATATCCCGAACCTTGATTCTGTTGATAGTCCCACTTTGACTCACTAGAACTAATTGTTCTTCGCTTTCACCATCCTCTGTAAGATTAAGGGAGTTTAGCGATGACATAAACAAGTAATGCAGGAAAATCGCCCTGTAACCATATTGCAGACTAGTGATTCTGAATCCACCGAGTATGCAAGTTACCAACATGGGGCGTCAAGTTAATTTTCTAATTTAAATTGAAAATTAAGTAAAAAAAATGATGGATTAAAAACTTAGACGTGGTATGACAAATTACAAAGACATTCAATTGCAGCTAAAAAAAAAAACACTAGTCTATGGACTTCTTTTAAAGGGAAATATTCAAGTGAGAACTAGTTCTCACCGTGCTCTGGTGGGGTCCACCTAGCAACCTATCCAAACCGTGCACAAACAGGGACTCCCTTTTATAGTCACTAATCCTAAGGTTGGGCACCCATCCAAATGTATTTGACTATTGGATGGAGAGTTGATTTTTTTTTTTTTTTTGAATATAAAGCCATTAAACTTGTGGGCTACGGATGAAGGGATTAGGGGCATGGGATTGGGATCAAACTTGATAGTTGTGGTGGTCCAACATAGATTTTCAATCCCCCTTGGTCCCATTCCCAAATGGGACCCACAAGTGGGCCCTATAAATAATTCTCACAGTAACTCCATAAGAATTGTTCTCACTAGAACAAAGCCCTTTATTAATTATTAAACTTTTGCCTGTAAAACTACAACACCAAGTTGTCTCTTCACCTTTGGGTTGTCAATCAAGAGAGTTCAATAACAGGATATGGTTGATAAAATAATGGGGGACAATTGATGCAGACCCTAGGGTTAGGACTTGCAGAAAGTGTCGAAGCACAGGTCCAAGGACCCTTCAACTCGTCTCCATAGAGACTTCAAGACAAGGACAAACCTCTCAAAAGATTAAATCCATAATCTTATTCAATAACCAAGTCTGAGAAATGAAGCTCTACAATGCAATAGAAAACTACCCTAATTATAATTCAAGTAATAATCTACTAATAAAAATATAATAATCCTAATCTATCTCAAAGGGGAACCACTTGTGGGCCCATTCTGCATCATATTCATCAAAAGGCTCCACCAACTGTTGAGAAGAAATGGTTGTGAAAAAAATATTTTTCATTCCACGGGTACAGTACATGGGCAAAATTGCATGGTTGTCATTGATGGCAAAAGTTGTAAAAACATAATTTCTCAAGCTCTTGTTGATCACCTAGAGTTGAAGGTTCACAAGCATGACCGCTCCTATTTTGTCAAATGATTGATGACAGGTGATGCAGTGCACATACAACATACATGAAAAGTTACTTTTGCCGTTGGTGAGGATCACAAAGATACAAGTTGGAGTGATGTGCTACTTATGGATAGTGGTGATATTTGTGTTGCACCTAGATGTATGACAAAAATAGAACTCATGGTATGCGCGACAACACGTATACATTCATGCATGGTTGCAAGTAAGTTACACTTCATCTAAAGAAACTACCCACCAAAGAAGAATTCAAGGGCAACTGCAATTAAGGAAGTGCTTCACGTACATCATGTTTATAGAGGCAACCCAAAGAAGGCTCAAGTTTGAGGACAGACTCTTCTTTCAACTAGGGGGGAATGATGTAGAATAGGCCCACAAGTGGCCCCCTTCAAGATAGAGTAGGATTATTTTATTTTTATTAGTAAATTTTTAAGTAAATTGTAATTAGGGTGGTTTCCTATTTTAATTAGGTTTTCTTGAGCTCTAAGTTTGTTTCTTTTATTTATATTGCATTGTAGAGCTTTATTTCTCAAACTTGATTGTTGAATAGATTTGTGGGTTTATCACTAGAAAGGTGTGTTCTCGTGTGTTGAAGTCTTCTTGGAGACAACTTGAAGAGTTCTTGGACATGTGCTTGGGCACTTCCCGCAAGCCCTAGCCCTAGCCCTAGGGCCTGCATCAACAATACAATAGAAATGTGATTTCCTGATGATTAGCCAGCCACAAGCCCACTCCTTGAATAGACCTTGGGTTGAAGTCACCAAAACTGCACTTGCGCCAATACACATAGCACTCAATTAAGTGACGTAACTCGGCAGGAAACACCCAAGTCAATCGAATTTATTGGATTAATAAAATGACTCAGTCAAACTTGAGCATTTATTGTTACATGTGATCAAACCCCTCCCCTGGAGAGCCAAGTCACTAAGTCGACTTCGCAAGATGGCAAGCTATGTATGTAGCACATCATCGTTACCCAGAACCATTTCCCATCAAACCGGATTGACCAAGTGCTACTCTCACAAGATAAGACTTGAAATTTTGTTTGGTAGGTTCTCTTTCATTTTTTTTATGGATAACTGCTTGTGCGACAAAAGCCCTCTTTTTCCATGGTAAGAGTAGATCGGCATATGCCAAGGCATTAGTATTACAGATGGCACATGAACAATTGGACTTGTAACAAATTAGCCTCCAAACAGCCTTTGCTAGTGGACTTGAAAAAGGGTAGGTCTGCACCATCCCAAGCCATGGTCTCACCCACTTCGGGAAAGTATGTGCCCATGGAAGAAGTTCAGTTAATTTTTTTCATTCTCTGAGCAACAAAAGATCCAAGTTTTCTAACCAAACAATGAATTGGTCATACTCAATGCAATTCCTCAATAAGGACAAAACGGCAACCTGTCCAAAGATAATTAGACTAATGGCCCCCATGGGCCTATCTTGGCCTGGTTGCTACCCCAATCCTCAGAAAGTAAAAAAGAGTACCTGCCAATGAAAACCCAGCCACAAATACTGCTGATAGACGTACATCAGGAGGAAGCTACAAAGCCAGAAAAAAAAAGGAAATCATAAACTAATAACTGGAAATTAAAACATGCTGCATGCATACCACTTTCATAACAAAGTCAAGCAAACCTCTAGTTCCATGTGTAATTTTTTTTTCGAAGATCTTTATTGTTAACAAAGTATCTACCTTGTATCCAATTAAACCCACTCTTCTCAAAGGTGATAAGCGGAAGCTACTGAGGGGCACACGCTTCCCATGACCACTTTCGGACACAAAGAGCAACCACGGGGCACCTGTAGCCTTAACCCTGTAAATATTTTGTAAATCAAATTAAGATAAGACACATTTATTAGAAAAAATGAATCAAACCACAGGACTTAAAAAGACAAAAGTTAGTTGGCGATTGAATAAAAGAACCAACAACACTAGCAGCAGTATATAGTTGCCATATACTATTGAGTGGTGGTGACCCCAAGCGAGCCTTACATAGTGTTCATATATCTTATGAAGAACATCCCCCATTTGAAGTTTATATGAACACAAAAATTGAGGAATGTTTATATGAAGGTTGTATCAAGTCCATCCATATGTGGTACAATTTGTGGAGGTCCAAGCTGTTCAAAAGAATGGCCCACCCCTGTTTGCCTATGTGGGTCCATGATTCACTGCAACAATCACTGCTTGGATCGATAGATATTAAAAAAAAAAGGTTGAATCACATATTAATCATATTTTTTTAATTACCAAAAAAATTTTTCAATAAAACCAAACTTTCCATAAATTAAGGAAAAATGAGAGCGCAAAACCATCAATTTGAGTGGTGTCATGTATTGTTCTAGAGGTTCGCAGTTCAAATCCTCTTTGAGTGACTTAACCAATACATGGTGCTTATTCGTGGTGTCATTGGTGGTGTCATGTATCTAGGGTTTTACCGTCGGCCCTACAATGTTCGTAAGTTGGGTCGGGGAATTGCACGTCATAAAAAAAAAAGCCACCAATTTGAGTGCCCCTACATGAACGGGAATTGTGAAAACCCCCAACACACACAATCAGAAAAAAATAAATAAATAAATAAATAAAGGAAAAAAAAAGGCCCAACCCTAGAGTTGCAGGTCAACCAGTGTAAGTTTGACCATTGGATAAGACAAGTAAACACTTTTGAACCAAACGGAGAATATACATTAGGACTTAAATTTCATTCAGTTAACAGGGAGGAAATTGAGCACCTATGGCCAGTTCAAATCATTGAAATGTAGGCCCTTCTGTGTAGAGAAAATCAATTTATTAATAAAGCATGGAAAAAGAAAGTGCTTTACTCATATTCTTGTACAATCTAACAGTGAATATCACTTTATATGTAGAAAAGTTTGGCCTGCTGTAAGTAGTTGAAACCCTAGAGTGGATTTAACCTAGGGTTTTAACACAACTGGTCATGAGAAGTGGAAAAGGAAGAAATATGGAAAAATAAGAGAAAGACAAAGAATTAGGGAAAATCCCAGAAGAATGAATTATCACCCTGGTTTCAGCGAGCATCCTCATATTATTATTCTATTCATTTCTGAAATTACAAAACAGTCCCTAAATATTATTATAATTACATCAAGGTCCCTGACTAACTTCAGGAATTACAAATAAGACCCTGACTTATAACATCAGTGACAGGATAGGGCCACAACTAGAACATTTTGGATCTTTAGGTGGAACTACAAGTACTTGATTTGAACCGTATTAACCACATGGCATGGTCAACCTTTTGTAATCATTGCTACAAACTGAAAAAAAAAAAAAAGAAACAAAAATCTTGGTCTGATTGAGTTCAATAAAAATAATTACTTCATTGATAACAAAAATAACTACAGAAATTACCGGGTGGCAGGCTTCTCCCACACCCTTTGTAGATCTTTCTGCATAGTTGCTGGTATTACGTCCATGCATGCCATCTTGTCCCCTTTCTTCAGTCTCATGGCAACCATACCCCTCGTATTTCTTCCAAGTGCGCGAAACTTAACACAATAATCAATGAAGAAAAATAGGAAAATATGGTCAGTTGAAAATTCAAAAAAGCGTTCCAATGGGCCTCAATTACGACTCACAAGCTTCAAAAATATGGCACAAAAACTAACGATGATAATAGTAATGAATACATGTTTTAAAGCTACCAATGTAATCAGACGAACCCCTCTGGGAAACTCTGTCCACAACAGATCCACGGAGGCTGGAGCTCAAAAGAGACATACACATGGATATTCACAATAAAGCCAAAGACCTATCAAGGACATAATGAATCAAAGAACAAGGCTTTTTTTTTTACACTGCTAATGAGATATCCAGGCCTCTTAAAATGCTCGACTAACCCGCGAGCAGTCCCCCCATCCAAGACAACTGGGTAAAGCCACAGGATAAATCCCCAAGGGTGGCCCCAAAAGGAGCGATTGGAACTCAACACCTCCGCTTCCAGCATGTGGTCTTGGCCGGATGAGCCAAGGAGTCGGGTGGGGCTTTCTGAAGCCCCAAAGATCAACAGTGAAGACGAGAAAAATGGATGTTTGAATTGAATGGTGATAGTCCGTAAGCATCAAATCAGGCAGGCTACCGTTGAACAGGGGAAGAAAAAGGACAAGGTAGGAAAACTGATCATAGTTTGGCCCAAGTGAGCATTTATATTATGACCTTACTAACATGAAAGTTTTACTGCATATATTCTGAGTCTACTTTCGCGACATTAGAAGAAGTGCCAACAAGTACAGATATATTCAGACTGTACAATTCTCCTCTTCTATGAACTAGTTGCCATTCCAATTTACCTAGTTTGATATTATTATAAACAAGAATTAAGATGCAAACACCTCTGTAGCACAGCTGGTAGCTGTTAAGATGGGCAGCTAACAGATCAAGATTCAAGGGTTCTAGTTTTGTGTTTGTTCATTATATCAATGTTCAATTTTCTCTATTTTCATGCCACGTCAACCCAGACTCGTGTTTGGGTCCAGTCCGGTCTAATGGAAACAGGACTGGTCCACTCCCAGGAATTTAGATTAAATTGATTTCAGGTCTGGGTTCAGCCTTGACCTTCCTAAAGCTGATTTGTTTGGATCCATAAAAAATTAATAGAATAGCTGTTATTTGTCATTCTAAATTTATGCATTCCTTGAATTATGTCTCATTACGCATGTATTATTGGTTGGTGGATTTTTTTTCAATTTTCTGGTAAGATTATGATGCTATTGACACCTAAAGGCTAAAAGAGATTCAGCTTGATAACTTTGTACTCTCAATTAACTATGCACTCAAGCAATATTCAACACATAGCCATAGACACAGAAAATTTTCTTTTACCTTGAACAAGTAAATTTTTTTTATCAAATTTACATAAATAATTACTACACAGATGATTCTCTTTTCACAATACCTAGAGAACAAACATTGCTTTGTATTGAGTACATGGGTGTCAGCAGCATGGCAACTTACAGTCTTACACGAACTAAGAATAACCATCCCATTCTGTGATGCCATTGCAATAAGGTCATCATTTGAGCTACGCCGGACCCATTTAAGCTCATCACCAGGAACCTGCAAAAATAAGAGAAGAAACCCTTAGAATCTGTAGGTGTCGACATTTATTGGGAGAAAGACTAGGTGACAATAAAGCAAACAAAAGGGAAAAGGACAAACCAGCTGTATTGCAATAATCCCAGTAGATCGGATTGCCGAGAAAAAATTCAGAGAAACCTTCTTTATGTACCCATTCACTGTTAACATGATTAAATATTGGTCTTCAACGAACTCACTAACAGGAATAAAGGATGTTATTCTCTCCCCATCAGATAAAGCCAATATCTGCACCCCATGGAAAAGGAAGCAAAAGAAAATGGTAAGGCATCAAATACCTAAATATGAAAGCTTCATTAGACAAAATAAATCAGTTCCAAGATCAAAAAACCTGGACTAGAGGTGTGCCAGCAGCAGTCCGAGTGCATTCAGGTATTTTATAAGCACGAGCAGAGTACACAATTCCCCTATCACTGTACAAGGAAATCAATTTGTTGTTTTACCATGAATGGTTCACTTGTGTGGTGCAAACTTCCAATGATTAGTGACAAAATGTAATCCAAACCCCCATCTTTTTTTCCTCCCACATTTTCCCCAGAGAAGAAGGAAAAAAAAAAAACCCAGAAGCATCAGATATGAACTCTGCAACAAAGGCAAATCCCCAATTACTCTTAAAGCACGGAGCAGCAATTACCCAATTATTCTTAAAGCATGGAGATGCTTGGTTGCTATTATCTCCAAGGTTACACCCATTACATCAGCTAACAGGTATTATGTCATCACCTTGGATTCAGTTTCATGATCACCAAAGCAATGAGGAGTGGACTTGGTCTGATCAAACTACCATTTCCTAAATTCATTGACCCGAAGCGCACTTAAGCAGGTAAAAGAAGTGCGAAGTTTCAGTGAGATTTAAGTATGCTGAAAAGTTGGGACAAAAATCCATTTCACTGCACCATGCATCTTGGGGTTTTTCTCTGCACAAATGTACCAACTCGCATTCTATGCTGACACTTAATATATGCAGGCATACAGTTGCCAAGGAACAAAAACCAAACACGGACAGTACAAAATCTACGCTAGCACATATTTCTGTTACAAATCATTTTTGTTTTTCCTCTACAAATGACTCTATGACAATACAATATGCAGACAATAAAAAATAAAAAAAAAGGAATTTGTGGTCGTAGAGCCATTCAAAAAGAAATTTCCTGACGTTGACCAAGTGAAGATCCTAATATCATAAAATTTAAAATTGCCTCTCAAGAAGAAAGTAGAAATATGTTCAATGTTGTGTTTGAGTTGCAAATGGCAATACAAGTAACGTGGTCAACAACATTAAATTGATTAAGCCAATAAATATAGAAGAAAGAAGACCGAATAAGGATTGTTAATGTTGACTTGAAAATGGCTAGCTAGTTAAAATAGTGAGGGTAAAATGGTATTATTTCATACATATGAAGGTTTGAGGTAGTATTGTGAGTCATTCATGCCGACGTCCAACATACACCAGATCTAAAATTGACCAAAGATGCAACTAAGTTGCATGTTAGTGCAAAGTGTATGAAAGTCCCTCTTAGCATTCCTGCTTAGCACTGTTATCTTCTTTCTCAAAGAGAGTGGGAGTTACAAAATGCTTGAATAGAGGACTGATATTTCATATACATGACAGGATGAGATACGAGTCAATTACCAAGAGGCTCCACCGTTTAAATTAAAACACAAAATTACACCAATTGGGAATCCATTTAGTTGGAATACCTTCTCAGGGAATCAACTGAATGGTCAAGAAAGACATCAATCAAAATCCTTCCAACCGTCGGTTATGCTCTAAAGCGGTCCTCCATAAGATAAGCCAGGGGTGGTCCAATCAAATTGAGCTTGACGTGGTCCATCAATATATGTAACCCATGGCATATTGGGCCACATGATTCGATAATCTCAACATTTCACTTATTGGGTCCAATCTACATTAGGAAATCATAGCGTCAGTATTTGGAACTTTGTTGATTTTTTTTTACGTTGGCGCACGAACAAAGATCTTATTTTTTCTTTTGGACCATTAGGGTATATCATTCTGTATAGATTTGTATTTGAATTTGTGAACAATTTGATAGGATTCTTTCATTTCGCTTCTATAGCGACTAAACTATCCTAGCTTGCATCTGCAGGCCTTAACAACATCCTCTTTATGGCTCTGCCTTTTGCCCCATAACCACCAAATCCCCTAACTAATTTGTATATATCCCAAGAAAAAAAAAAGAGTGACCTTTTGGTCAAGGCTGAACCAAGCCATTTACAACCCTCCCTAGGGCATATCAGCTGATACCTCCTTTATGAGTATACGAGCCTATCTTTTCCGGTTGTCTTGCCAAGAAAACCATAGGGAAGTGTTTTTGGCATTCACACACACAGAAAAAAATCTAAAGAGAAAGCCCATATTGAAGATCCAAACATTGAACTATGAACAATACACGATCCATTAGCTTGAAGGTTATCTAAGGTAAGACAATGTGAGAATGAGGGAAATATATAGATGTTTTTGGTCTGTTTTGGGTAGGAAAGGAATCAGTTGTATATCATTAGTGCATCTTAAGATCATAGATTTGCTCTACATGCATACTAAATAGTGGTGATTGATAGAATGGTATTTTAAAAATAGCTGCCTAGTTCATTAATAACCTCCTCCTACTGCAAACTTGACATTAAGAAAAAATTTCGGTTCAGTTCACGAATTGTTCTCTTAAAATTCACTAAACCAAGTCCTAGAAATCAACCTGTGGGGCCCACCTAAGAAATCCAAGCTGCTCAAAAGCAATATGGCCCTAAGCATTAACTCCAGTCCATATCTAACTCCAATAAAAGCCGTCCGCATTTTAAAATATATTTTGAATGGAAAAATAGAATTAAAAGAACAAAAAAAAAGGAGAAACTTAATAGTACAAGAGGGACATACTGATACAAATGCCCAAAGAGGAAAACAACAAGAGACACCCAACACAGCGATTAATCCCCACTTTAAAAATAGATCACTTGTAAAAGAAATGGGATTTTACTTTCCTTGTTTTTATTCCAATCATATACTTTAGATGTGATCAATCTAATGGTAGGTCCAACCCTACTTCGAGTGAAAGTTGGACAAAAGGTTGATGCAGAGCACAGACCAAATGGACCTGATCCATTGTTGAGTCTCTTGTTTCATATTCATTTGTGTTGTCTAGCCCAATGTTGAGGACATTTTAGACTTTTTAATCTTTTTTTAGGTTTAGGGTTTTGTGGAACCTATTTAGGAAGAACAGGGGAGCTTTTGACACTTGAAGTGGAAAATACACTCCATACCTTCAATAGGTTGAGTTGTGTTGCAGCAGATTTGCCATAGCAATCTAGATTGCACCAAAGGCATATAAGTGGACAACATTTTTGAGCAATTTGGATTTAGATGTAGGCCCTAGTAATGGATCTATAGCCATTACTCAAGCTCATTAGTCCATCGAACTCACCAAAATTGAATCTCAAAATAGATAAAATGAAAATCAAGTGAAATTAACATACACCATCAGGTTTTTCAAATCAAGTTAAGTCTCAAATTATGAATTGCAAACTAGAATGCATAGTGGTTGAATTGCAAACCAGGTAATTATGCCTTCAATTGTTTATCAATTGACATTTTATTTGGTCGTAACCTTTCGAGACCTGATTAACATAAATGACAACATGAACAAACAATTAGTTTTTGGTATTTTTTTACCTAAATTCATACAGTGATACAGAACCTATACTTGAATGCTTTTCTTTTAGTTGCTAATGAAAATAGACATCAAAATCTCAGATTTTATAAAATTCTGGATTTTTTAAAAATCCTTAAAGAAACTCCGATACCTAATATTTATCATTTTGGGAGGCAGCTGATACACACTGTGACTACCCTTTTGACCCTTGATCCCAGGTTCAACTAACTGCCAAGTGAATTTGCAGTTTTACAAAGAAACTAACTTATAGCAGAGTCAGGACATCCTGGTAGAACCAAAACAGAGAAAAAGAAAAAAAAATGATAAACAAAATAAAGGGCATAGCCAAAGTGATGGCAATCTTATGGAGAATATAATGAAATTATGTTTTGGGAGAAGACAATCCTTCAAAATGAAATAAAAGCCAATGCCACAAGGTTCACTGCAGGCTCCAGTACAAAGTGAAAATGATACACGAATGCAAACCATTTAGAAAAAACTTATAGAAATCTGAACAAGGAAAATTCCAAGAACTTGAAAAATAATTGTAGTTTGTAAAAGGAGCAAGTTATCTCAGTGGACATCAAAAGAAATTTGAAAATTACCTGAAATAAAGGACATGATCATGAGCATGACAGACAATGAAATCAGACATACTGTCATTTACTCGCATTTTCCCAACAGATCTTCCAATTGTCCCACGATGTTGTAGATTAATGGTATTAGGTTTCATCCGCTTCATATAGCCTTTTTCACTGAGAGCCTAAAATTTATTGCAAATAATTCATTGTCAAAGTTAATTAGAGGCATCTATCAACAAACCTTTCATTCACTTTCTTCTAAGTCAAACAAGAGACATCATTACAAAAAATAATAATAATAATGATATAATAAAAATTTTAAAAAAAGGCAAAAAACAGAGAGAAAAGAAATACACGTGTTAATAGACTTGAAAGCTCTATACCAAAAGCATTTCTTCATTCGGAATGACATCAATATCTTCTAGTTGACCACCATCTGCGTCATCCAACATTGACCGCCTTGGAGTTGTAAATCTGTTCTTGAGATCAACTGCCTCTCGCTCTATCAACTAAAAGTACAAATTCATAAACTACAATTCACCTTGACTGGCAGACATATGTGAAGGGATGACATTAAGAAACAATATAAATCGTTATAATTGAAACGGAATTCCCATCACAAAATCAATCTATTGCAGGAAAAGAGATGTGAATATAACAAAGTTCCTATGCCATTGACTCACAATAACTGTTTTTTAGTTAAACATAAGCACGTTTGGACATAATTCAATACCACTGTTAGTAAATGACATATACAACTAGGCAGAGGACATTCACAAGCACAACAATGACTGGGGTAATAGAAATAAAAAATAAATAGATGAGGGAAAACTTTCTGGTGTGCACAAGGGTGTTACACATGAGCTGATGGGAAACTCATTTCGTTTCAAGCCACATAACTTCCAACATAGTTAACAAATTTGTTTCCCACTTCATTTCAAGCCACATTACTATTTTTTGGCATTGAATCTAGATTGCTTTTATCTGTGAGTATTTAATTATCTAGAGTCCTAGTTTGAAGTTTTGAATGCCTTTAGAAAGCTAGGATTAATCCTTCACTTTACTCCACGGTCAAGATCTGATCTAAGATTTGCTTTCTTATTTTCCAGTATTTAAATAATGTAGGGATTGCTGCCCATTCCATTATGATGAATGAGATTTTTGAGAAACATTCCTTCAGGTTCTCTTTGCAAGGCATGCATGTGAGCCTCTTTCCCTCGGCAAAAAGCTCTGTTAGAGGGTTGAACCTGTTAGTAGCTCCTCGTCGATGCTTCATGTGATAGTTGGGTAGTAATATCATATGCAAGATCATGGGAGGTGAGATAACATACAATTGTGTTACAATATTGCTAAATCTTCTTTTTGGCTAGAATATACACAAGTCCAATCAATGCATGGATCACACCCAACTAGACAGCAACTCCAACACTCATGGCATTAAACCATGATCAAGTGGCATGCATATTGCTGTGAACATGGTTCAGAAACTGTTGGGGGTATTAACCATCAGAATTTCCTTCCTCACACTATTCACATGGAGTTCTAGAATTCAAAATTTACAATTTGCTGGGTTGGGCCCTTCATATCCACATTACTACAAGCAGCATGTCGCATGAGATAAATTAAAGGGTTACAAAAATACAGTTTCAATAGATGGCTTCCATTAATCATGATTAAATCCAAGTACGAAGGCAATTGCAATAGATATAAAGCTTCCTTCACAAAACAATTCCATGTCCTATCACTCAATTTTAATTGCTCCTACAGGTTTCACAGCACCCTAGGCTGTGATAGTGGCATTCGTGGCAACCCTCACAGCAGCAATTTCCAAAAGCATGTGCGTGGCTTGAGATTAGTCAGCAAAATGAAAGTTGACCAAAAAAAGAGGACTTTGATTTCAAAACAAGACCAATTTGAAAGTAGGCGATAAATAGGGCATTCATTACATCCAGATTTGGAATCCACGAAGGGCAAAAATGTGGCATCTGCGTGGCCCAAAAATTGCACTTTCATCAAAATTTACGGGGAAAAGGGATGATAATCTCAATTATGAATATGAACCCAATATTCAACTTGACATAAAAAATTTTTGAAATAAAAAAATGGTAGTGACTGGTGAATACAATAATTTTTTTAACTAGGACATTATCGCGAACAGAAAAATGAGAATGCTTAATGAATCTGCTGATAACAAATAATTCCACAGATGTTTTAGATTTTTCCTTTCTTTCGTTTTGGTTCAATTTGCCATGGGACTTTTTTTTTCTTTGTAAATTTTCAGCATGTCACACTATTTGGTTTCCTTAATAAAATTACAGGTATCATTCAAAAAATAAAAAGAAAAAGATATTCCACTGGTACATTTTCAAATAGTAATAGGTACACATATAGCCTGATGCTATCCTAGTGACAGATCTTCATGTACCTACTTGTAGTCTCCATATGGTCCACATGGATAAACATCAATCACAAGGGGTTCCATACACATGGATCCCCCATAAATCAACTGAATAAGATTGCCATAGGCATAAATTTTAAGCTTCAAAGATCAACAGAGTAAATTTTAAAATAAAAGGTGATCAATGCTACAAGTACCCGACGAGAGTTAATTTGGAGAGAAACAAGGGGGATGGGGAATTTTGTGTGCGTGGGTGTGCGCCCTGGTAGGGTTGTGTTGTTGCATATAAACATGTGCAACGGTAATGCACTATGTTATAAATGCTCTAAAACATTTGTATGCGGAGCTTCCATCAAAACAATTACCTCGAGAATGTTCTTTTTGCTTGACAAGAGGTCATTTAACTTGGAAATTTCATCATTTAAGGATTCACATTCATCTATGAACTTTTTTCTCTGCATTGTAAGGAAGAAAATGCATATCAAGCTAACAAACTATACATCAAACTAAACATAGCTTCTATTACCACAATAAATAATAATAATAATAATAAGAACGCCATCAAGATCACACCCACCCACCTCAAGAGAAGTGAGTTTTCTCAGGGTTATGTCCAATAAAGCTTCAGCTTGCTTCGACGATAAATTATATTCTGCATAAAACACAAACTATAAACTACACCCAGCCACTCTTTATTACAAGGACAGCATCTTAGGAAAAATTTAAGTTAAACAAGAATTAGTGTTAAAGTGTACTTGAGTACAGCCATCATAATCTCTAGTACATTTATCCCATTCATCATACCATAAGCTAAGAAACCGAATAATTGTTAGTTCTTAAAAAGACATTCTTTGACCCGAATGGTGACACTTCTTTGTTCCAAACATTAAAATTAAAATACCAACGTGTGCATAAAATGGTCGAAACATTATTGAAGAAATTAAAGATAACTCCACAATCTACCAGCTGAAGAATTACAATACATGAAATTTTAAATTTTGTAATCTGATTTTTTACCCTTCTTCAAAGCAGCTGAAGCCATGGCAAGACTTGAATTTGCTTTAATTAGTTGAATTACACCATCCAGATTGTCCAGACCTATTATAATGCCCTGGGAGGTAAACAATGTCGGTGAACATTCTACTATTAAAAAAATTAGTTTTTTTTTCCATACATTCTTTAATATACCTCTACAATATGCTTCCTATCTTGAGCTTGAGAAAGCTTAAATTTTGCACGTCTTTCAATAACAGAGCACCTAAAGTCAAGGAATGCCTGATGCATAACAATGAAAAAGAAAAAAATAATAATAATAAACAAAGTGCTACCAAATTGCATGATATGTGCCCTTCACACACTTCAAATTTAGCATAACCAAAACTCAAGTAGCTTAAATTTCAAATCAAAGATGAAATAATAGGTGCTAAGCAAATAGATCAAATAAATCAGAGATCACTGTCCTTGTTGCTAACCTTCTAAATGAGATGAGTGAACAAAAATAATGCAGTATAACTATATTAGTCATCACGAGTGCAACCTTTACCTCTGCCTCCTAGAGGTCAGTTTTCCTGTTGTTATTTCTGCTATTTTGGGCCACAGTTTCAGTAGATTATAGCTGACCTCACCATACTAAATAAATGGGTGTCAAAACTTGTATCAATTCATACTGATAATCGATAGTGAAGAAAACAGAGGGTTTGAGTTAAACATATCAAATAGGATTAGTAGAGGGTGGGCAACTGGAGAGAAGTGAATAGAGTTTTATGTGATTGTCAAGTGCCGCTTCGATAATTGGAGCAATTTATAAGATGACAGATCTGAGTTTTTGTATGGATTTAGACGTTGGGGAATGAAGGAAAAGAAGTGGAAACATGTCGCTAAGATGCACGTGCTAAAATAGATGTATGGAGTAACAAAAAATAAATAAATAAGCAGAATATCAAAAACAGCCTACAAACAATGTGTTGAAGGGTTCCATGCTATGATGCCTTACAGGATGTATATAAGGCAGGGGAAGGCCATGGTATAAAAAACAGCCTACAAACAATGTATTTAAGGGTTCCATGCTATGATGCCTTACAGGATGTATATAAGGCAGGGAAAGGCCATGGATACAAGAGGGACATGGCCTTGCACATAAACAAGTGAAAGAATCAGATACATGATGATACCATACATTACCTACTTTGAAGTGTCCAGTCATCATAGGTTACAAGTTCAAGTAGCTAGGAGAAGGGGGAGACCAATAAAGACCTTAAATGAATTAGTGAGAAAGGACAATATGGAATGCAGAATTACTGAGAAAATGGCTTAAAACAGGGTTTAATAGTGTAAAAGGCATGGTCAGATCATCGATACAACATTACCTGTAGGAGTTCTTTCAAACCCATTAGTTTCGGCTGCCCATCAAGAACACTGCAAAAAAATTTATAGGAAAATTAGGCACATTATATGACAAGATTCTTTGATAATATTTTTTTTATCAAATAATATTAATTTTAAATCCAAACCCTGGTAAACTAGAAATACAAAGTAGCCATCGGACAACCAAGAATATAAAAAAACAATGCAAAGTATGTTGTGTTATTTGTTGAGTTGTTCTGTTATTTGTTGAGCTCTCTGAAGATTCAGAACCATGGAAGGTTGCAAGATTTTTGTGGAAGGCACCCACGATCTTGTTGATATCTCATCGCCACTGAGAAGGGAGGCAAACTAAAATTTTACATTTTGACAATACGGAATTTCAACAAGGTTTGCAACAAATGAGAACTTGAAAATGCTCTCAGTTTTCTAAAATCTATACAAAAATTTCTTCTAGCCTAATCTCTCAGTCAGTAAAGATATGTTCGTAATCATGAAAAAAATTGGTTCAGAAATTAACTCACCCCACCATATTGCAGCTGAAACTAGATTGAAGAGAAGTAAGGCGGTACAGATTGTTGAGCACGATAGATGGATCTGAGCCCCGTTTTAGCTGCAAGAAAATAATGGATAAATGCTCACCATAAGAAAAATACAGCCGTGGATCTCCATGTCCCCAAGTAACTGTGTGGGAAACAGAAGGATAAGCCAGTACTAGTAAAATAAAATTGAAATTAGGATACCACTAAGGTCATACACACCTCTATAACAATGCGCATTCCACTACGATCACTCTCATCACGAATGTCACTTATACCCTCCAAACTCTGCACCAAAGACAAGCATCATATTTACTCTAGCATGAAACAAAAGTTATCTCATTTTAGTACCAACTTTGTATTTCCTACCAAGGATTTTAATCTCCTGCACACCATTCTCATCAGAACTGTCGCAGAGGTGGGACCCCAGCTGGAAAATCACCTGCTAGGGATGTGGTGCACAGGAGAATATTTTCCTTCCACCCAATGCTAAAACTAATTGTACAAGGTGAAACAGAACATGAAAAGGGAAATTCATGCAAGTTTGAGTCTCAAAACAAAAAATAATGACAAAGATAGAGCAGTAGAAAGAGAAAGGTATAGGCAGCCACTCCCATAGTGCCCATCAGGTATCGATACCTGGTGGGCACCCTTTCCTTCACAGGTCTTGGACACTGAGCCAATGAAGCAAAAAAAAAAAAAAGAGAAAGGTCGGGCTTCAATACTAAGCATGTGATATAAAAATAAAGAATAAATAACTTCAGCTTCTGGGCCAACTGAATC
This sequence comes from Sextonia rubra, assembly GCA_037013555.1. Taxonomy (NCBI): domain Eukaryota; kingdom Viridiplantae; phylum Streptophyta; class Magnoliopsida; order Laurales; family Lauraceae; genus Sextonia; species Sextonia rubra. Next base: position 19,642,616 of record JASUAD010000028.1, on the reverse strand, counting down.
AACAAATAAAATCATCGTAAATTATGATACTGCAAAGTTACAGGCCATCAAATAAACAGAAAATAGATCACAGTCACACGTAAATTAGAACAAAGAAATGATGATAAGTGATGACGATTGTCAGCATTAATATTCACTAAATATTTTACACTTCCAAATTACACATTTACCTAGACCCCAGGCATTCTAATCTTTAGGAATTAGGACCCAGTCTTGAACGCCACTCTTTGGTTCAATATATGAACTACCAAGTGACATTTTGTATGTTTTAACAGGTGCCGGATAAAATTGACTTTTACAAAGGGTACACAATTATTCCTATAACAACTGATCCACTCTATATTGACTTTCACTGATCTATTATACAAGCTTTCTTTTTAATTACAAACTAGGCACATTGAAAGTAGCAAAGGAAGAAAATTTTGAAGCTTTAGGGTCCGTTTGGGAGATGCCGCGGAAGAGGAAGCATTCACCGCGGAACCCATTTCCTACCTACCATGGTAGGAAACCCGGATCCTCTATTTGAAAGGATTTTGACAGAAATGAAGGAGTCGCCAGGATTTTCGGAGTGGAATACACAGCCCGCACCAAACATTAAGAGAGAGCGCAGGGATGTGTCTCCAGTCTGTTTCCGCGGCAAACACCGCTGCACAAACAGACGCTTAGGAATGACAAAAACTTAGCAACTTGTCATTTACTTCTAATTGGTGTAAAGCAACATTATTTTTTTATCATGCACGCTGCATAGCTAAAAGTTAAGACAGAAGTCCACTTAGAAGAATAAGCACTTTTTGTCAGTACAATACCTTGTTTTCCACAAGATCAGCAATTTTTTCAACTAAAGCAGACTTGTTTGTCTGATAAGGGATCTGCATTGATAATAAAACATTGAAGGCAGAAAAGGATTTCTTTAACCTTGGGTATCATAAGAAATACCTATCCACTAGTAAATTAAACTAGGAGAAAAGTCATTGAACCAAATAACCAAGGTGTTGACCTCTGTAATTATAACTGCAGTTCGCTTGGTTTTCGCATCAAGCAACTCCAAATCAGTTTTGCCCCTGACTACTATACGGCCACGTCCAGTTCGATATGCTTCTAAGATGCTGCATCAAAACGAATAAAAGTCTGAAAATCAATTCAACTAGATGTTAGATCACTAAGACTGTATGCATTTATTTACACATGCATGTATGCACATATGAACGCAAGTACATATGCATACATAACAATAGGTAGATAATCAGGTAAGCTCTGTGCTTATTTAAGCCACCTAAGCACCTCCGTGGGCCCACCTAGACGCATTACAATAATGACGGGGTTTAGGAGGATGGAAAGGTCTCATTGTAGCTTAGGGTTGGGCAAAAATTCAAGTTATCCTTACCCAGATTCAATTGACCTCAAAGTAAAATAGTTCTAGAAGTATTGAGTTTAGCAAAACTCAATTCAACAGCGCACAATGGCTGAACAAATGTCAAATAGAGGAAACTGCCAGATGCTAATTCATGGTTGGTGGGTTGGAAAGGCCGATAGTAAGCATGAAGGGCCGACACAGGTTGGCCAAAAAAAGCAGCAGTAACAATCATAATGGTAAGCAGGATGCTTCATGATCTTCTTCCTTTTTGTCTCCTTTTCTAATAGGCAATGGTACGATCTGAATTGATCAAATGCCTCTATTTATCCACTTATCCAGGTACATATACACATATACAATGAATGATGTCAAGAATCTGAAAGCATCTGACCATTTTTACCTATGTGGGTCCATGGTTAACTGAACTAATGACTGTAGGGCTAGACACAACAAAGGTGATCAAATCCCCTCAGTAATTGCCGCCTTCTAAATAGAACAAAAGTTTCCATACAACGGGGCCCACCCAACATGGATAGCACCATCCACGCAACCCATCCTCCACAAACTGGAATATTCATGCAATTCAGAGGATGACTAACCATCAGATTGGACATGACTAGAAACATGGCCAAATCATTTTGTCCAGTTTAACAGTAAACACCACTTTGATTGGCCTAAAATTTCATATGAAGGGGAAGAATATATTCATCTGGGGACAGATCCCTAAAATGTAGTACCCACTATACAAGAAAATCAAGTTCTAAAAATTGTCAGATTCAGGAGGCTTAATCGCATTTTCTTTAATCCAAAAGTGAAAAATCACTTTGTTTGGGGTGGGGTCTCAAGCCCACATTGGTAAAAATGGATGGGCAGAGGTTCTGAATGGGTCAGATTTTGCAGGTGTGCCCATGTATGGATTTGATTTCACCTTTTCATAAGGTCAACCTTAAAAAGCCATTCATTTAAAAATGTCACTGTGGGCTCGTTAGGCAAATCTAATTTGACTGAAACAGAGCTGTTATAGACTTATAGTTAGACTTTTTTACAATAGCTGTTTGGACTGCTTGATTCAATTTTTTAAAAAAAAAGTAGTACCAGCAAACTTCTTAAATAATAAAAGTGGTACAGGCAAACTCTTTCTGTTACTTTCTGAAAACAGAAGCAAAACATAGCAAAGCTGATTCAATCAGAGATTCCAACTTTCCCAAACAGTCTGCAGCAATGTTTAAAACTTGTCTGAGTGAATTTGGACGTGCCAATCATCAAATCAGGATCAGGTCAAACTAGGCCAATCCGAACCATCAAGGTTTGATGATAAAAACTCTTCCACTTGCCACTCTGTTCCCAGTCCCATCATTCCCTTTCACTTCCAATTTCCCAAATCCCAAACCCCAACCCTTCCCAGTTCCATCAAACCCCTTCCACTGCCCATTTCAAGTCCCAAATCCCAACCCCTTTCCCATTTTCCTACACCATCAAGCCCCTTTTGACTTCCTAACTCCATTAAACACCTTCCACGTCCCAAGTGCCAGCTCCACCAAACCGCTTCCAATTCCCAACTGCCCAACTCGATCAAACCCCATCCACTTCCCAAGCCCCAACCCCATCAAACCATTATGTTTTATTTTTAATGACTTTCAGAATTTATGGGGCCATAAATGGGCGAAATGCAGACTCGACCTGGCTCACCAAGTCGACCGACCCTTGCCAAGTCAGAGTTTCGATTCACCAATCTAAAGCACTCAAAAGTCTGTCTGAATTAGCTTTAACTTGTAAGTTAAACAGAGCCAAAAAGTAGATATGCCAAACAGCGCCTAAATCTATATGAGTAATGACATCAGCATGATTTTTTGGGGCACAGCCATGCCAGTGTAAATTCAAGAGTAGTGGGTGTATTCCATGGATAGGGTTGGGTGAAATTTCACCACTTCACAATCATTCCAGCCATGATTCATATCATAACTATTTGCAACATATAGGGGCCAGGCTAGTGACATAGGACAGAGGCTTTGGAGTCGCATTTCAATCATATGTGTACATCATCGGGGTTTTTAAATCATAAGGAGGCATCAGGTAAAGGTCATGGTGGCAGTGGTTTGTCACCCAACACCCATTCATATGGTTCCGACTATGCATGTTTGTGTATATGGAGAGACAAAGACAGAGATAGATAGATATATATATATAGAGAGAGAGAGAGAGAGAGAGAGAGAGAGTATTTCCATACCCAGTGTTACCCATTATCAGTCCTCCAGTGGGGAAATCTGGTCCAGGCATATATTCCAGCAATTCTTGAAGCTTTGAAGCTCAAATGTTAAACAAGTGAATCAAACATTTGCAAAATGCAGAGAATAACATTAGGATTAATAGTCTATACAGTTAAGCCCCAAAAGGAGTGACTTAGGGGCATCAAGGATGATCCTCAAGCATGGATGAGGGCCAGGGGAGACAAGCCCAGCCCATTCATACTCAGGCCAGAAACTAAATGCCATCTCACCATTGGGCCTCATTATCAGACACAAGTGTTGGGCTCTATCATTAGATAGTCATGCAGAATTATTTTCTGAAACCCAAAACAGAACATGATTATGCCAGCCACTATGGGCAAATATCCATCATCTTGATTAAAGCAAATCATGCTTTCTAGGAGAACAAAGCATCTCACGAATCACAGTGATATAAAAGAAAAGGCTGTGTTGACTACAATTAGACAACTGTACCAAATCATGTTCAACTAAAATGCCAAAAAATTTGTAACCCATTCCAGATTTTCAACAGATGGATGTCTTGTGGTATGAATAAAAATAATGTTAGAGCACAAACAAATAAAGGAGATCGATGAACTGTAAGAAAGTTCGGTATAGAGCATAAATTTTAAAGAAAAAAAAGAAACAAAGACGAAAAGAATAGATAAGAAAAATTGTGTGATGGGGAGAAAGCAAAATCTGAATGAGGTACAAGACATCAATCTGAATGAGGTGCAAGACATCTGACTAATACCAGCATGTTGAGTTACAGTGTTACTGCGAAACAATCTTGCATTTTAAGCATAAAACAAATGAACAGAATCCAATACAAAAAAGATAACATTGTATATTTTAATATGTGGACTAAATAGTAAGTCACGAGAATATGTCACAGATACCACCTCTTGAACTAGCCAGGTGTCTAACTGAGCAGTTCAGACACATAAGCTAAATAATTCTAGTACGCACAAGGACCCTTTCAATCATCAAAAGTTATGTATTTTAGTACTCAAGGATTTACATCCTTAGAAAGAAAGGTGGAAAATCTTACTGTTGCATCAGGGTTATGAATCAACACAGAAAGCACATCCACTAGCTCACCAAGATTGTGAGGGGGAATATTGGTGGCCATTCCAACCTGCCAATATCCAACAGATCAAATGAACATTGTAAACCATAAAAATAAAAGAAAAACAAAAATAATAACAAAATAACTGACAACAAAAATGCCTAAACCAAGAGCTTTACCGCTATCCCAGATGAGCCATTCAACAAAAGATTTGGGACCCTAGCTGGTAGAAGTGATGGCTCATTTTGTGAGTTGTCAAAATTTGGAACAAAGTCAACCTGAAGCAGAAAGGAATTGCAATGTAACAATATCCAGTAAGGAAGTTTTACTGCATAGAATAAAACAAATAAGTAGAAGAAACAGCGAACACCCACTGTATTTTGATGTAAATCTGCCAAAAGCATCGCCTCTGCAAGTGCCTGCATGAGTGACAGCAACCAGTTTCCTTAACATGCTCCCAGCAGGCAGTACTATTGAGATAACTTGGCAAAATGATAGTGCCCCCAATAATATCATGTTAAATTAAAAGTACCCTGAAACTGAATTATAAATGTGATATAATTGTAAAAAAAAACATAAGGAAATTAAAAAACAACTCAAACAGAAAGATGAGCTTATAGAGGTATAAGAAGACAGAGCAAGGTCTAAAAAAGAACATATTTAGGATCGAGGTCAGGGGTTGTGGCGGAGGATTTTAACTTGTAAATATAATTTAGCTAATGGGGGATCGAATGTGCCATTTTGGCACAGTCCTGGATCTCCAATCAGATGTATAACAATCTCCCGAAGGATTGTTCGAATCCAGAGATGGATTCCTACCCTAAGGGACACCAACACTCACAACAAATACAAAGATAGAGAAAACTCTAAATTGATTAATTGAATAAGCATCTCTATTACAATGAAAGGCTCTTCTTATATAGGAGTGGCTGCTACTAAACTAGGAAATGCTGATTCTAAACAATCATGACTAACTAAATTAAATTAAGTCCTAATCTCACATAACATAAAATAATTAATTAATTACTATCTAACTAAGGACAGGGATCCTTGATCTTGAGGAAATCATGGATCAAGTGGGCCCATCATTGTCTGCGGGCCTGTGATATGGGCCGGATATGGGATCGACCTGCATCACATTTCATCACTACAATGCTTCTGGATTTTTGAAGCTTGTTCTTTTTGAGAAGGGTGGTTTTGAGCCATGGATTCACTTTTGGGTTAATGAAGGGCGGCATTTGAGGTTTTGGCATGATGAATGGTGTCGGCATATGAGATTCCTTGATCCATTCCCTACTTTGTATTTGTAGAATCAGAAGCAATGCGTTTGTTCAGAATAATTTCGATTTTGTGAGTGGAAAAGTAATTCTCTTTGCAAAGAGACTTATGGGATAGTGAAGTGTCATACTTTATTAGGTTGCTTGGAATGCTTAAGACGGTGTATTTGTCCATTAATAAGTCAGATGTTAGAACTTGGAAGTTAAAAGCTAAACACCAATTTTCTATGAAGTCTTCACGGAAGAGCTTTTGGTTTCCTGTGGTGCCTCCTAGAGTTATGGCTTTTTGTCAGGTAGCGAAACATCATAAAATTCTTACAATTGATAACCTTCGAAGAAGAAATCATGTTCTTCTTAATAGTTGTCCGATGTGTTTAAAAGATGAGGAAACAGTGCCTCATTTGTTAATTCATTGTCAATTTGCTTATAAAGTTTGAATGATTATTATTGATTTGTTTAGAATAGAGTGGGTCATGCCAAGAACAGTTGAAGATCTCTTTCTTCAATGGCGTCTAAGATGTAAGTTTGCCCAGGCAAGAAGTTTATGGAAGCCTGTTTTGAATGCTATTTTGTGGAAGATTTGGTTGAAAAGGAACGATAGAATTTTCATAAATCAAAGTAAAGATGTGGGGGAGGTTATTCAGTCTATTATTTGGATGGTTTCGGAGTGGGTGTGTAGGAGAAAGGAGTTTAAAGGTGTCTCATTGGATGATCTTAATCAGTCTTGGATAGCTTCCATGAGGGGGGGCTATTGTGTTAAAGCTAGGCATACTGTTTCTTGGAAGAGTTAGACTCATGGTCTCCTTAAACTAAATTTTGAGCGAGTTGTTTATGTGCTATCCACAAGGGTGGTGTTGGAGTGGCCATTAGAGATTGGAATGGCCACATTGTCAAAAGCTTTTTTGGTCATTTCGATGACTTGGACTCAAACAAAGCTTAAGTTTTTGCTCTTGTTATTGGTTGTAGGGAGTTGTTGAGATTGGAGGCTAATAAGGTCATTATTGAAGGTGATTCTTTTTTTAGCAATTCAATGGGGTTCTGGTCAAGCTTCTCATCATTGAAGGAATGCAAATTAGGTGGAAGAGGTGTAAGAAACCATGTACCAACGCAAAAGCTTAAGCTAATGCATGAAAGGCCCAAATAGGTATATGAAGTCATGTCAAAACCTAATACTAGGGAGATGTGGGACATGAGCCTTTTCCCAACACTCCCCCTCACCTGCAAGCCCAACAGATTATATGGACGGGCCTGCCACAGGGGCTACACAAGAATGATACCCTCTCTGATACCATGTAAGAAACCATATACCAACCCAAAAGCTTAAGCTAATAGGTGGAAGGCCCAAAAAGCTATATGAAAAATCATGTCAAAACTTAATACTTAGATGATGTAGGACATTGATCTTTTTCCCAACAGGAGGTGCATGATATTTAATGCGGAACGGAATAGAGACTCGAGGCTGGCAAGGTAGAAGATGAAGACACAGGAGAAATTTGGGCTCTCACCAAACTCCAATAACAGGAGACATTAGAAAATTGGGCTCTCACCAAACTCTAGTCACAAGAGGCATTAGAAAATTGGGCTCTTACCAAACTCCAGTCACAAGAGACATTAGAAAATTGGGCTCTCACTAAACTCCAGTTGCAGAAGGCGTTAGAGATTTCAAGGAGAACTCGAAAAAACTTAGGGAAGATCCCGAAACTTTTTCCTTAATCATCACTCATTACTTCTAAGCCAAAGAGGCTTTACAATGCTTAAATAGATAAAAGACTAACCCTAAGACTAATCTAAACCATCCAATCACATTGATGGCCGAGATTAAAGCAACATTAAAACATCTTATTAATACAACTTAAAGCAAATAAAATCCTAAATAAACTAAGATAGGTGGGTTTGGCCCAATTGCGGGTCAACCTATGGGGACAATGAGTCTGTCCTGTATCAATATTACTCAGAAGTTGGATGCCCAATTTCTTCATGATCATAGAGAAGCGAATTTCATCGCGGATAGGCTTGCGAAGGAAGGAGTATCTCACTATTCACTTTCTTTTGATGTTTAGCTCTTTGTACTTTTTCAATTTCATTTGTTTTTTTGTGTTCCTCGTTTTAGCCTTGTTTGTTTGCTTTTGCTTATTGGCAATAAAATTTTCACTGTTATAAAAATTAAAAAAAGAAAGAACAAATTTAAGCCTACCTCCAATCTGCACTCAGTGTATCTCATTGCTGCAGGAGGGTCTGCATCAATTGATCCAAAATTTCCATGTCCTTGAATAAGCGGGAACCTCAAGGAAAAATCCTGCAAGTTTCCAAACAACCAGGCAGAGTGAGTAGAACAAAAGATTGGGAAGTGAAGCAGTTAGACACTTGGACCATTGTAAATTGTAAGCCGCATGCACATGCAGACAAATGCACGCCGACAAATCTGATAAGAAAGAAGGCATACCATGACAAAAAAGACAATATGCATAATTACCTGTGCCATTCGCACCAACGAATCATAAACAGCATTATCTCCATGTGGATGAAATTTTCCTAAAACCTGTAAAAAAAAGCAGTCACCCACCAGCTTTTGAACAATAAGAATATTGTGTAATTGAGAATCTTAAATGCACATAGTTTAGCTAATATATAATAGCATTTTAGCATATGACACAACAAAACCACCAAATATAGAATAAATCCGCAGACAGGCAACAGAAGAACTTACACTTGCAATAAATTAACAGGATAAGAACAACCGATCAATTATGTACCTCTCCAACAACTCTAGCACATTTCTTGAATGGTTTCCTCGATGAAATGCCCAATTCATGCATAGCAAATCTGTTGCAAGAGTTTGAAGAGAGAATGCAAATAATTAATTCAGATAGACAAGTCGATACAGAAGTAGTAACATCAATAAACAAGTAACTAGAGAGCATGAAACAGAACAAATATATATATGTTGTCCAGTCCATAATAATAACACATATAGTTGGCTAAAACACACATATAACTATAAAGTCCTCTGAAATGTAAAGACAGTATCAAATTACATCTTGTTTCTAAATGGAAGCAGCAACTTACCCTTATCCATTGGGGAAAAACATTTATACTAACAGCACAGCTACTCATACACTAGTTACACCATTCTCATGATAGGAAGCAACTGAACCAGATGTAATGCTTTTTGTAATATGTCAAAAAACCACCAAAAAAGAAGAAGGAAAAAAAAAAAAACACACACACACACACACACACAAAAAAAGCAGAAATCACGCAACATGCAGAAAATCACAGCAAAAATTTGCATTTTCAGTTAAAACAGCCACCTATGACCCATTTCAAAGAAGTATTTGGAAAAAAAAATCTTCCGAGCATTTGTTTTATTTTGCAAAATCCCAATAGCGTATGGATAAAAAAATATTTTTGAATCAGGCTTAATTCAAACAACTGGAGGTTGGGGAGCATTTTAACTTACACCAGAACATTATCTGGGGAAAAAGTAGAAGGATGTGGAAAAAAGATTCTAAATGCCATTTGAACAACTTAACGCCAATACACTACATAACAACCAATCCAGTCAACTGACAAATACAACCTACAGAACCGATAACAATGGCCAATAAATGTGAATTTTGGTTGCAACTATTACACATGGTATCTCTGACATAAGTCACTCTGATCAAAGAGACATTTTCGAAATGGCAGTTCACATGCATTGTTATATGGAGCCGAATTTCGATCAACAAGAAATTTTAACTACAAGTGATCAGATGTGAACACTAAGATGGATGCGTAGGTAAAAATTTGTCATTTGTGATCATGGCATTAATAGTTGCTCACACCAAGCACCTTGCCACCGCAGCGCATGACAATCAATACCATTCATCTAACAGCGCACCACACAGATGCGACATTGCCCACAATAACCACACCACACGAACAATCAATCAATAATTTCACATTAGACAATACGGAAGTAGAAATTCAGTAGTACGCGGGGCATTTTTTGGCGCCTGCCCCCATCGAACAGTGGGACCCACCAAATCAATGGGTGAGAAATCAACAATCTGAGGAACCCATTTCTACTAAAAACCATTGAAATCATTCGCCCAAACGGCAGAAAGATCCCAGAACGAAATCCCTCTCTTACAGGATCCGACGGTGAACCGGCTTCAATCCGTCCCGAACGTCCGGCAGGGCGCGCCCGAGCAACACCGACATGGCGTAGGCCGTATAGGCCTCCGTCGCCTCCTTGTGGAGCTCGGTCGGCACGATTCTCCCCTCTCCGGCCTTCTCCTCCTTCACTAACAAGCTCCCATTCCCGCCGTTGCCGTCACCTCTCTCCTCCGCCCTTCTCTTCGCCCTCGTGGCCCTCACCGAGGGCGTCCTCCGAGGGACGCCGGAGAGGAAACGGAGGTCGCAGAGAACGGGACGGGGTTTGAAGGAGAGGGCGGGAAAGGAGAGGCGCTGCTGGCGGCGAAGCAGAAGAGAAGAGGCTGTGAAACGGATGCATGCGGAGAACGCCATTGCAAAAGCAGAGAAGAAGAAAGGAGAAATGGAGAAGGGTTTTGGTAGGGTTTTAGCTTTCTCGATTGGTCCTCATTTCAGGGTTTTGGGCTTTTCAAAGGACAGTGAAGTTAAGGAAAAACCCTAGGTTTTTGACAGAGAGCGCGCCAAGTTTCGTGTTTTTGTGTTTTTACGTGTACGGGAAGGGATGTGAATATCCCAAAGGATGTGGATGTGGAGTGGACCAAAAGGTGGCCCACTTGATGCTGAAATTAGTGAGTTAGAGAACTTCACACCGTCGGATATAGAAGATTTACTATAGCCAGGATTTGTGGAATTTCACATTGATATTGACTGTGTACGTGTGAGAAAATTTGGTATCGGTGTGTAAAATTTAGATTTTTAAATACGATAGAGAATGTTTGGGCATGAAATTTTCATAGTTATATATATATATACTCCCCATGTGATTAATATACACACCTAGTGTGGTATCATTATGGTGTGGATTCACTCCCATCTTAGTACTCAAAACATGTCTTAAAATAGCTCAATTTGCATTTATATGAGTTTAATGAGCATCTGGTATTGGGTCAACCTCAAAATTACCCAGAAAATTTAAAAAAAAATCAGCCCATATAGATCAAGGGTTAGAAATTTTCTCCCTATGAAAAGAAAAAATTATTAGTATGATTTTTTAAATGGAACCAGTTTTCCCCATTCAAACACAAAGACGACAAATGATAGTATGATGAAATAATCACAATTTTAGATGTGATTGTTGACAAAAGAACATCCTAATCTAATCATAACAATCATTGATTGAGGGGTTTGATGGGGTTTTCATACGTGATAATTTTATAAAATTCAATGAAACTCAAGTTGAAAGCGAGTATAATTCATATTAGAATCAAGCATCAATTTATGGTGATAGCCAATGATTAAATCAATAATAAATGCGTACCACTGGTATATGGAGGTTAGGTGCCGGTCTCCTCAAGACATCCACACGGGCACAGCGAGGGAAATAACCGTTCTGCATTAATGGGAAGAATGGTTATTCAACAATATGATGAATCACATTGCATGGGTTTTAGTCCATCTCCAATATGCAATTTTTTAGCATTCACACTCGGGCCGCGCTTTGGGCTATTACCGTTGAGCACAAGCCCGGCCCATATGTTAAACGGGCTCATTGTTTATGTCCAAGCCCAGCACTATTGTTATGGGCATGTTTGGGAGAAGGATAGGATAAAGTAAAGTAGAGTAAATCCAAAATCAAAAAAAAATAATATTTGATTTTGTTATAATGACTTTTTGTTTTTAGTTATATGATATAAAATTTTTTTAACTTTTTGTATAAAAATAGAGATTTTTTTTGTAGTTTAGTGCTAACTTTTTTACTTAAAAAAAAAAGAAGTAAATTTTTAATTTAAAAAAAAAGAAGGAAAATTTTTTGAATTTTAAAAATTTTAACTTTACTCTACTTTACCAGATCCATTTGCTAAACATAACCTTTCCAAGAGTGCCCCCTACTCTCACTTGAATTTCTTTATTATTAACATATATTTATATAAAGAGTAGTCTCTTATCCCAATAATAAGCCTTGACAATCACCAATTCCTCCCCTCTCCCGGCCTTCTTCCCTCATCAGAAAGGTCTCTTACCTCACCCAAGGTCTTATTTCCTCACCTGAGTACTAGGATCAGCCTCCTCAGCTAGGTAAAAATACAACATATTTTTATATAACAATTTGTGTATATAAAAAAAGCATTGTTATTGCTAAAGCCTCCATAAACAAAAGAACCTAGGCCTTGGTTGGTAAGTCTACTCTTTTTCTTTTAGCACTTTCAAAATAGAGCCATTAAAAAAAAAGAACCATAACAAAAAGAGACTAGAATAAAAACATTTGTTTGGTAATGCAATTATTTATTTTAAATAATTTTTTTTTAATCGATGGTTGAAAGTTTTTTACGAATTTCTTGAGATCTACAACGTGTCAAGCCTTCCAATTTGACCACATAACTATGTTCATCCTTTCAAAGAGATCCAACGATTTAGATTTTGTTTTTGGGGCCCTCAAATTTCAAAAAATAATATACAATAATTTATGTTTTTTGATAAATATCTTGAGATTCGTGACGATCCAATGCTTGAAATTTGATCTCATAGTGAATAATGACCTTATAAGCCATTTTAACGGTTTAGATCATAATTTATTCTCCCATAAATAATAATAATAAGAAAACAGGGACTGCCTGTATAATAATATAAAATAAAGCACATTACATCAATGGTTGAAGGTTTCTTTACAAATTTCTTGAGATCCAAAAGGCATAAAGCCCTGAAAATTTATCCGCTAGCCGTGTTCAACCTTCCAAATATTTTCAATAGTTTGGATCTTATGATTGGAGCCCATAAAATTTAAAAAAAAATCCAATGGCTCACTTTTTTTTACACATATCTTGAGAATAGAGATGATCCAATGGTTGGAATTTGGTGTCAAATCCGTATTTGATCTTCTAAACATTTTGAATGGCTTGCATCTTCATTTACTCTCACGGATTTTGAGAAAAAAAAACGATATAGTTGTGATCCATTATAATCACTATAGCTCCACCTCTTCTTTTTAACCCCTACTTTTCACATGCATCATAAGATGGGCGGTGGGAAATAAAGGTAAAGCCTCTACATGTCCAAATTAAATAGAGCACACAAGCACATGCTAAACACTCTTATTTTTACAAACTATATTATATCTAGACAAATAGAGCTTAAAAATAGTGATGCCAAACATGCACCTAAATCTGTCGGGTCCAGTTTTACTGTTAACTGGGTGGAGGATGACCATTGCGCATACCTCTATTGGAATTATAATTTAAACTAAAAAGAGGCTCACAGTCAATTCTATAGACCTGCCTCATATCCTGTTTACGAGGGACCCAAACCGAAGAATCCAATTTTTTTGAAGACTCAAACCCGGGCCTACACTTCCATGCTGCGCCTGGACCTAGACACAAACTAACACCCACAAATTATCTGCGTTCATAATACACTTTGACGCACTTAACATAATCAAGTACATAAAGACGCAATGTAAGTATTTTGAGAGCAAATCCCCAGTATGAACGCCCACAAATGGGTTAAGATCTTCTGCACATACCCAATTCTTTCAGGTTGGCTCCTCTGGTCACAGGTATTCAGGACCCAATCAATCCGTTGTCGATTGTCTCATGAATTGTTCCAAAAGCCAATAACACAGCACAGATCATCTCTCATAACCAAAATTGTCTCGTAATCACACATCCAAATCATGCATTCTTCATTAATACAAAATTCACCCGATCACCTTTTAAGTAATTCCTAATAATATTCCAACACTGCAATGAATTGCTAAAGCAGTCCCCTATGTTTACAATGACACCTTCCCAACACATCTCAGGGCTTGCAAGTGCAAGCAAAAAGTATATATACTCTATTCCACAAGTTGGAAAGGTTTTGCAGTTACAATTGGAAGAAAGAAGTGTTTGGCATATACCACCTGAAATATGTGTGGAGCGCTCCACAGTAAAACCGGGTTTGAGAAAAATGGAATTCTCCTGCATTCAGCTGCAATCAATCAGCATCCATTGACCCCTTTAAATGATTAGGAGTTAACAATCACAAAAGGGAACCATCCCACTAGCCAGAAGCAGCGATGGCAGAAACCCAGGAGCTGAAGATTGTGTGATACTTTACCCTGTGAAGATACCACGTCATGTTGAAATATCAGTTAAATGAAAAGAAGCAACTTAGATGCAGTTGATGGCCAACACACTCATGATTGAGTGGTGTTGCCACCTTAATATCATAAAAATGCCAAGGGATTGATCGCTGGAGTCTTCCAGTTGAAAGTAGTACACCCCCCCAAAAAAAAACACAAAACCACCAACACAACTTAGAGTGTGCACACACGCACACGCGCACACACACACAAAAAGGCTGTTGATTATAAAATAAAATGAACAATCAAATTACAGATGTCGTTCCATAAGAGGTATTGCAAGATGCTCAAAGTTCTGCTCCAAATGATGGAGACTTTTTACTTTTTTGTGAAACGCTAAATGTTGTAGACTATTCATCAGTAAGATGGTTCATAGTGCCCAAAACTGCTTCCTCTGATGGAGAAACAAAACAATTTGATTGCTAGCCAAACAGTTTGATCATTACCAATGCTCGATAGAGCTCCAATGTTTGTAAGGTACATCTCTCCAGAAAAGGCCATGACCATCACCCATCAATGAAAAGTCTGGAGTAGAAAACAGAGAACCACCTGTACTTCTGGCTAGATTATATAACCTTTTCCTATGACAATAAAGAGTGTATATTCCCTCTTCATGGATGCATTGGGCATGGGTTACTCAGACATGTAAAAGCAGTCAAGCATGCAACATTTGTAACAGAACACAAGCATGCCACCACATATCCACAGAGACACCCACGTAAGTAATTTTAAACATTCCAAAATCACCCACGTAAGTAATTTTAAACAATCCAAAATCATAGTTCAGAATATGTACAGCTTGCAATCAACAGTCATCTGAGAGAAAATTCGATATTCCACGTTGATACCCCCGTGTTGCAAGAAATGTTATAACCCATATGATGTATAATGTCCATCTCCTAGTTGTATCCATTGGGTCTCAATAGAACTTGAGCATTCTCTCTCAAATACCAAGTACTTTTTCCTTAAAAGATTGTAGTCCAGTGATTGCTACTGATACAAACAATATTTACCATTTCCTAGAAAATGATATTATAATTATAAGAGTCAAATGAAGCAATGAATAAATACATAAATAAGCAAAGAGAACATGCAAAGATGAAGTGAAGGCCCGATCAAGTTGGGGGCACCTGAGCAAGAAAATGTAAAACTACAATATTAATCGGAAGGAATGTCCTTGGAGAAACAGAAAACATGTAGCTGATCCCAACATTATTGGAACAAGGCTTTGATGATGATGTCTGTAGGAAATGGCTAATAGAACTATAACATTGGTCATTAAAGCACAAGTGCAACTTACGTGTAAATGTTATTTGGATCAATGTCTTGGAACAAATTAATGTAAAAGCGAAAACCTTCAGGGCTGATGTCACTGCATAGAAGACCTGCCAAGAAAGACCTCTTCAATGGTTGACCTTAGTAAAATAATCAATAAAATTAATCTATTCCTTAGAACAATGAGGACATCCAAGTTACAAACCTTTGCTTTCAGCTGTTAGAAGATGCTCCTTAGCTAGTGCAGGGGCAATTTCCAATGTCATAGCAGCATCAGTGGCACTTATGCCCTTTCGGAGGGCATCAGGTTTCAATACAAGGGTTCTGATTCTGGCAAAAACCTACATCACATGGAAAAACTTCATCTGTCTTATTGCATACTTATTTTAATCTAGAGTTATGAACTGATGAACTCAACGCCAGAAAAACACAGATAATAATAAATGCAAAAGAAGAAAAAGAAAAAAAAAGAATAGGCATTAAAAATAAAAATAAAAAAGCTTTTCAGATTTGTGTGTTAATTGCACATTAATACATTATCTTTTTTGGCTCATATCCCTAATATTAAAAGGATCCCAACTTATTACAAATTATGATTAAGATTATGGACAATTAGTCATTATCACCAAAAGCCAAAATGAGAAATTTAAACATGTTTAGTTGGCAAAATGGTTTTGTAAGTTGGTTGCCGGCCTGAACACTACCTTGTAACTTCTAGCCAGAACAAGGCATTACAGCTAAGAAATTTCTTTCCAAACAGAAAACAGGCTTCATGACTTTAAATGGAAATGGAACCCAATAACTTACTCTGCACCACAACCATTATCGGTGCATAAAAAGAACAGATACAAAATTCACTTAAAAGGCAAGGTTTTAACAATCAAAACCGGAGGACAACTTGCTCACCCATGAGTCAAGATGATGGCTGAATCGCATGGTACTCAGCCAAGTAGGCCAAGATGCATCCTAGGCCTAACTAGAAATATCAAATATGGTTCTAAGAATTTATAATTTTAAGATTTGTTGTGTTTCATTCATTAATAATGAATATAAGTTGTGTTAAAGGTACCCTGTACCCACTTATATTTCAATGAATCAGATGAATAGTACCATTGATCTTCAAATGCTTATATCTTGAAGCAAAATAATTTTGATCTTCTAGAATCAGTGTCAAATTTCCTTAAAAGGCTCCCACAAACAATGGAAATAAGTGCATTCAAGGGCCCCAAAACCATAGGACTCAGCCAAGAAGTGACTTGAGAGGTGACAACTCAGCACCTAACAAGTCTGAGTGTATTAGGGATTGGACGAGTCTTAAAACCATGCTTTAAACCCACAGCTTTTAGGCTTGCATTGCCATACTAAGGATTAAAAATATGACTGGATTAGCAAAGATGACAACTGAGACATGAAACCATACCTCCTCATCGCTATGGGCTTTATTCTGGATGACC
The DNA here is from genome assembly GCA_037013555.1 of Sextonia rubra. Lineage (NCBI taxonomy): Eukaryota > Viridiplantae > Streptophyta > Magnoliopsida > Laurales > Lauraceae > Sextonia > Sextonia rubra. The sequence goes on along the minus strand of JASUAD010000028.1, from coordinate 19,625,687 downwards.
ATGACTCCACTATCAAACTTCCTAAGCATCACTGGGCTGTTCAATCAGGAAAAGAAAAACTGAACTAAATCAAGAAAAGAAAACAATGAAATGGACTTTTGGGTTGCATTCGAGGATTTCCAAATGCAACAAGAAATCTAAATACTTTGGCAAAATGGACACAATCCATTTGTATGTGTCTGGGGCAGCATTCAAATAGAAAATCAGATCAATTAAAATAACAATTTTATTTCTGATGTAAAGCCTAAACAGCATCATGGCTGACAATCTTGATGCAGAAAGGAAGAAAAGAAGCAACATCGTCAAATGTACTTTCAGATTCACCCAGAACACTGGGAAGAAAGGAAAATACTAAAACTGCTTAGCTAAATCTTGTTCTGTTCAAACAAGGGTGAATTTAGCATTATCAGTTTTTCTTAACTAAACCAAATTTGATCAAACAGTGGCGTTAGAACCTGAAACGAGTTGAAGGTTCAGTTGTGCATACACATCAAATTTCTCCCATAAAGCACAGGCCTGTAGTAAATCTTCAGGTGAAATCAATTCTGCCAGAGGATTTCAATTTTGAACGGTAAAGTTCCACAAATGGGAAACGAGATAATTAATAACAAAAAGTTGTAATGAAGTAAAACCTGTTCCTCTCGCGCGATTGAAAAGACAGTAGACATCAATTAATGCAATCATCCCTCCAGCTCTCTCCAGTGGTACTTTGACAAAATCTGCCAACTGTGAATCCAGAGAAAAGAACATCAAAGGTGGAAATCTTTGAAGTAAACTTCTGGACATTTCCTTTTTTTTAATGAAAGTGACAGAATATCATTCGAAGGGAATATCTAGAAGTGAAAAAAAAACAGAAGACAGTGACAAAGGCCCTTATTTAAGTTGGAGGAAACTCATTCTTACCACTCAAGTCATACTACCACTAATAAAAAGGGAAAAGGGAAAGCTCCTATCAAGGTGGGGGTGCACTACAGAAATTTCAGATACAACAACGACACAATCATTGTTATTAAAAAAAGTCCCAGTCATTAAGCCTTGTTTTTAAAACCCCCCTTACCTTTGCCAGCAAATCAGCATCTAACATTCCCTTCCTAACCGAAATGGGAGAAACAAGAATGAAGCATCTGTTGATTTCATGAAGCTCATGATCTCACTATGCCGAAGGCAAATCTCCATCATTCAGGATGGGAAATCTTCTAAAAGATCTCACTTTTGGAATCCCTTCCACAATAAAAACAACCCTCAAAGTGACATGTGAACAATCCAAGACATCTCTTATCAATAATATTTAAGCCTACCAAAATCACCATTTCCCACTTGACCAGAAAGAGCTAATGAAAGCCACCAGCTCCATCTTTGATACTAACACCAATTTACTCCTCCTAAGACCAGTTGCACCACTGAGGAACCATTAATATCCAATTTTATGATTCCTGTTGATTCGAAGAAACCATGATGACCGTCGATCATTTATTAATAAAAACCAATCTTTGCAAGTCACCAGCATGCATCCCCATGAAACATTAACAAACATAGCCAATATAATAATTAAGCCATTGTCCAATTCTCATTCACACCACTTCCATGGGAGACCACTTCCTGTTAAAAATCTGCCTGCTTACTTGCTTCCAAATGCATCATGATATTGTATGGCATTAATCTCCAAAGAACCTATCCCTTGGGACAACCCAGCCAGCCAAACTGATATTTGCTCAAGTGAAGAAATGTGCATCTCAATTTAAGGTTGTTGTTAATATTGGGGATGATTAACAGAACCATGCTAGCTGCTGTGGTATCCATTGATTGGAGTGCTGTTGACAAAGGGATGGCACAGAACCTGATCAGGTTTCTGACATATAGCACATTTGGAATGGATTTTTGGGTTATCAAAGTCTCCAAAAACACTTCTAGCTCTAAAGAAACATAAATTAATTATCCCATTTGGGTTTAAGATTGTGGTGGCTGTAGCCGCCAAATAATCTCTCAGTTATATAATTTTCTCTCAAAATTATCACAATATATTCAAAATAACATCGATAAATCACGCTGATTTCTATTCGGTGGGCAAACGCATCGAAGCCTCCTAATTGGAATGGTACAACACAAACACAATAGACTCTCACCATGGGTGTCCACCACCATACATACCTATTCCAGTTGCCATGCACCCATATCAGCAAGAATTACCATGTTTTTTTCCTCTTCACATTCCATATGAAAAAACATCAACAATCTAAGAGGATTTGGAAGAAACCAATTTTTTGTGAGAGCCTAGTTCCTGTTCAAATCCTAAGAATTCAGTTTCTCTGTATCCAGTCACCTGTAAATCTCAATAGCTGAGAACACTTACGAGAACAAGGATGACTTCTTGAGCTTCTGGGAATGAGTCATTATCAATTAGTTTCATATTTAATTGTGGCAAACTTGTATCTACATTATCTTTTTTCCTGGTTATGTTAATGTACTTCATTTTCATTGAATAGGTAGGTACGTTTATGCACTAATTAAATAAGATATCATTGCAGGTTCGTGGTTGCCATCCAAGTAACAGAATCATGAAACAAGGCTGCAACAACTGCAGTGTCAAATGAGTATTGCTCTTTTATTGTGACTATTTAAGTGGGGTAGATGCAAGGTTGTATTGGAATTTGCTCAAGGGAGTGGTGCTGAGAATTCAATTCTTAAGAATGACTTTGACTAATAAAAGGTTTCTTCTGTATATTAAATGTGGTTGATAATATAGTATCTGTTAAATGTAGTTGATAATAAGACATTAACTGATTTCTACTTTATGCAATCCTTTTTTTTTTTTCAATGGGAAACATAACTCAAACCAACAACATTGCAATTGAATGCCTGTCCTACAGGCTCTTGTCTACTTCATTTTTGAGATGGGCGGTAAAGAGTAAAACACGAAAGACCCATGCATAGATGACAGCTCTAACTCTAAACTCTATCATGAGAAAAAATAAATATAGGCAGCAATAAAAATGAAAAAGAGGAAAACAATATAAATAAATAAATGCAATGTTCACTGAAGAGAACCTGACGAGCTAGTTGCTGGTGATAAAGAGCACCAGCACTCTCTTTTGTAACTGGTGACACAATACCAACACTCAAAAGCCAATCCTGCATCTCTTGCTTAGAGCCCATTTCCTCATCATTTGGACCAGCAGCCTGAGTGGAACCTGATAAAAGCTTTTGCCTCATTTTCTCTGCCAACATCACCATCTCTTTGGCCTTACTCTGCAGAACCCTGGTTATTTTCAGATACTTTGCATAACATACCGATATGTGCAATCTAGGCAGACAAGCTATGCGCCTATGATGACAAAACAAACATGATGCAGCATGCAATTCATAGAAACTGAAGTTGGGTTAAGTCCATTCTTCATGAGGCGAGTTACGGGTTTATTTCATTTAGTTGTAACACTAATTCACCAAGTTCGGAGGCTAAATTCCTTCAATCCAAGTATCACCACTAATTTTAATCTATATCCCATTATTCTAGCAAATTTCAACTGATCAAATATGCACTTGGTTCACAAAGCCCACAGGCTCCATTCCCTTTGAATCAACAAACATTCCAATTAAACAAAAACTAAAAATGGGGTTTATGTATTTTCAATTAAAACTCAACAATTACAAGGAAATTGTAAGGCCCAATCCATGTCTTGGAATCAACAAACATTCCACACCCATTGTTCCAAAATACAAACACCAAAGCAAATGTTACCAAAAACAGTAAAAACGCACATATATCACAGCATAATCACATACCACTAGTGATGTTAGCAAAGTCCCAACAAGAGGAACAGATTCAATTATAATTTCAGAGATTCCTACTGTGAGTATGGTTGTGCCGTAAGGGCTGGTATCCATCTCTGGATTCGATCAATCCTTCGGGAGATTAATTTACACTGGATTGGAGATCTGGGGCTGCCCCAAAAATCCCAATAAGAGGAACAGATTCAACAGAATTCCAAAGCTAACAAGAAACACATTACCATGAGAGCGTTCAAATCCTGAAAAGCCTCTTGCAGGCTCTTATCCGTGCTCTCCCACATCTCCTGCTCCTTCCTCAGAATCCCAGACACCCCCGCCATCCTAACCCCACCGCTGGATCCATCGCCGCCGCCGCCGCCCCCCATCGCCTTCGAATCCGACGGTCCAGGCTTCTCCGCCTCATTCTCCCACGCTTTCGACCTCATCACGTCCCACACGCGCCCAAAGAACGCCTCCGGATCGTTCTTCCCCCTCAAGACGAGCGTGATTATGACCGTCGATCCAAGCCCTGCATCCATGGCGCGCCCGTTGATCTGGATCCGAACCCTAGGGCTCGAGAACATGCTCTTGATGGACTTCTTGGTCGGGGGGAAGGCGTGGACGACGGCGGAGAGAGGGATGGCGACGCCGTAGCCGTTGGATTCGTCGATCCAGATGAGGCGATGTGTGGTGAGGATGAGGAGGCCGGATTTGAAGGGAGGGAGGGTGGGGTTTTCTTCGCATTCGAGGTCGACGGAGGAGAGGAGGAAGCATTCGACTTCGCCGGGGAGGAGGACAGGGCGGCCGCTGCCGGTCAGGTGGACGGAAGGCAGCCACTTCCCGGCCATGAAGTCGGTTTCTGATCGCTTGTATTGAAGTTTTGGAGGACCGAACGATCAAATGGAAAGACTATAGAATCCAATCATTTCAAAGAAGATTCCAGAAATTTTGAACGCAAATTATAGAGAGGTAGTGGGCGTGGAAGGAAAGCACAGAGTGCAAATAAGCTTAAAATGCAATCCAGTCGGTGGGCTTAGATGCAAGTTTACCGCTGGGGAAATTACGGATGAAACGTCCCTCCCATGTACGGCAACTGGCAAGGCCTCATTTTTTATTTAATTTTTTTAAAATTTCTTTTTATATAAATTTAATGCAGGGATTTTTCAGGTAAAAATTCTTTAGGTGACCCATGAATCCAAAATACATCCCTTAATAGTTTAAGCCTGATTGGCATTGTTCTCATGTTATTTTCAATTTTGTGCTCAGATCTGTTTGTGCTAAGACAAAATTCTGTAGAGTTTGTTTGGCGCCATTGTATTAAAATGCTCTGCTGAGAATATGCATATGAAATTTATTTATTTATAGTATTAAAAAATTTTCAATAAACAAAAGCAAAAGAATCATAAAACATAAAATGTAGACCCACCTTTTAATGTTTGCAGCACTTTATTATTGCTGTACATGGGACTCACATGTAGAAGTTACAACGTAATATTCACCTTTGAAATTTATAACATAAGGCTATATTCGTAGGATTTATAAGGTGATCCTACCTTTATAAGAATTATAATGTAGGCCTACCATTGGAAATGATAAGAGTTATAAAGTAAGGCGGACCTTTTTAAATGTAAATATGAGATCTATCTTAATAAATTACACATAGTACACTTATAATGTAGGACCATTATTTATGGTAGTGATTTCGTGACCCACATTTATAAATTACAAAATGGAGCCACTTTTGTGATTTTATACATAGAACCCACATTTAGAAATTACAATGTGGTGCCCACCTTTGGAGATATACATTTCATGTAGCCGACCCCAACATAGATGAGAGAAGGCTTTAATGATGATAATGATAGTGCCCACCTTTATAATTTGTAAGAGATTATAATATAGGACCATCTTGTTTATTAATTGTAAACAGGAATCCCATTTTAAAAATCACGCAGTACCTACCTTCAGAAATCAGAACATGGGAATGCAATCATAGAATCCATAATATGGGCCCACATTCAAAGGAATTGCAATGTGGCTCCACCTTTTTTTTTATTTTTTTAGAAAGATTAAAAAATTTATAAATATTAGTTTTTTAAAAAATTAAATACTTTTTTTGAAATATTAAATATGTTTTTTGAAAATTTAAATACTTTGTTGAAAAAATAGATATTTTTTGAAAAAGTAAATATTTTTCAAGGATTAAATATTTTTTTAAAGATTAAAATTTTTTTATAGATTAAATATTTTTCTAATTTTTAAATTTTTAATATTTTTTTAAATATTAAATATGTTTTTTGAAAATAAAATATTTTTTGAAAGATTAAATATTTTTTAAAGATTTTTTTGAAAGATTAAATATTTTTGAAAGTATTAAATATTTTTTTGAAATATTAAGTATTTTATAGGATTTTATAAAAAAAATAATCTTAGAGTAACTCCATATAAAAGAGGGCCTAAAAGACATGATTCCACCATAATAGTCTTAAGGATACTTTTTTTATTTAAACTTTTTGAATATGATTTAGACATGGATATCCCCGCTTTCCTTTTTCATTTTTTTCCTTCTTTCTTCATTCCTTTTCCCCTCATTTTTTCTTGGAATTTCGGTTATTTGATACTAGCGGGAATATCTCAGGTCGTTTTTTCTTTTTCCACCTATATTCCTGCTTGTTCTTTCTTTTTCCTCCTCCTTCCTTTAACCCCAATATAGACCCCAAATATTAAAAAAAAGAAACTAGATGATTACTAATCAAAAGCATAATTCTCAAAAGCGCTATGTGAATATGAGAGAAGTGATCTCTTCAAAGAAGATGGAGAAATTATGATGATTGAAAGAAAAAAGTAGAGATAAATGATGATGATGGATTCTGGCAGTTTAAGGGGAAGAAGAAGAGGAAAATGAGATAATTAAATATTCATGTTGGTCGGTTGGTGGGGGAGGAAAGGACTTGGGCTTGGGTTAATGAGTGAGTGTAATAAATTTGAATTAGGTAGTTAGGTTTATATGTTTGCACTTGAGTTAAAGTTAGAGGAAGAAGAAGGAAAAAAAAAAAAAGAAGGAAAAGAATAACCACCAGTGGATGAGGAAGGAAAAGAAGAAGAAGAAGAAACAGAAAAAAAAACAAGCGAAGATGTTCCCACTAATATACGTGGATAAGCGGGGATATCCCGCCTAAGTCAAATTCTAAAAAATTAAACAAAAAAGAATTCGTCAGATTAATATTATGGAATTCTATCTTTAGGGTTCTTTTTTGTATAGAGTAACATTAAGAATATTTTTCCATTAAAATTCTCATTCAAAATAATAATTTTTTTCAAAATTTTTTTAAGATTAAATATTGTTTTGAAATATTAAATTTTTTTTGAAAGTTTAACTATTTTTTCTTGAAAGATTTTTTTTACAGATATTTTTTTATCAATACTTAGAAATTAGAATAGGCCCACACTCAAAGGATTTCTGATATGGTATCTCCATTAAAATAAATTAGAAATCATAAGATGGGCCCGTATTTTGTAATTGTTAACATATGACCCACTTCATGAATTAAATAGCAGAATTATTTTGAGATAAGTAAAAATTAATCTGTCAGCAAGTTGTTATTATTCCAACGGGTTAAAATTTTAAGATTCATTTTTGTAAGATCAAAGTTTAAAAAATGATTATACATACCAAATATATTTTTTGCAGGCTTATCTTGCGGGAACAAGGAAACATTTATAATGCCAATAGCACCCTTACCTTCCAAGACCACTTTGTTTTTTTAGTTTATGCTTGACTCAAGATTTTTATACTACTGTTGAATTTGACACAACTGTATTACTCGTTAACGTGGTGGAAACTCATGTTTTCAATTGAGAACTTTTAGTGTGGTTAAAATCTAACGGCCTAATCCTTAATATGATGCGGGAATCCATTTTTAGGGCTGCCCATCATTGCCTAATATGATGGCGGGGTTGATCACGGGAGACATATGGACCTCAAGGTTTGGAGTTCGAGAAAACCCACAGATTTTTGGACATCCTTCCCTTTCCTGAACGACCCTTTCACGGCTGATGATGGAGTCGACCTACAATCAATCGTGGGATCAACAACAATAAGATCAAGACGAGGAGAATCTCATCAATACATATTCAATACCACCCCATCAACAGCAGCCCCACTGCCCTTCCCGATCCAACCGCTCACACGCGAAATCGTCCAAGAAGCTCAAACCCCGCAACAATCCTCCCCCTGCTACTACAAATAAGCCATCTGGGAAGACGAGCGGCAACCATGGCAGCGGTGGCCGCGGCGCCAATAACTGCTGAAGCCATGCACATCAGCCCGTGTGGTTGAAGTACCTTATTGTTGGTAGAATAACAGTTCTATTTAATTTGTGAATGAACTCAAACAGACATACAAGAAATGTACTTTTTAGGCCCTTTAAAATGGGCAAGCAGAGTAGAAGGACTTTAATTCACTTGTATTGCTAATTTAGCCTGACAAAGTATGTTTAGTGCATAGTTGGGATGGTGTCGTTGCCCATATTAATGGGTTTATTGTGAATTTGGAATGCACCCTGATTTGGAAATTTGACTACTTATCATACTTGTTTCATTGAATTTCCCAATTTTGTGTTGCCGTAGAGAACCCCCAAGACTGGATACTGTAAAATGACAAAAATAAATTATGGGATGCTTCAAAGTTTGGAATTATAAAAGCCTTATTAGGGTATTTGGCTGGATTAATTATTTCAATGATTCTACATCTTGGTTGGACTTTCCACTTTGCTTTAGAATTAATTTTCTTAAGGTACTCTCTCTTTGTATGAACTTTTTAATTTCTTATGATGGTCATTTTGTAATAGGTATGATATAATTAAGTTGTAGGAACATGAAAAACTTTAATGATGACATTTTTACAAGGCATGCATTTTTATGTTTTTAATTTATAGGAACTAGACTGTTGTATGTTTAATATTTTTCATGATAGTAAATATTTCACTGCAATACTGATGCTTTCACTATTAACTACGTGCAACACAATTACGTCACACTAGAAACATGATAATGAATGTCCATAAGGTTGTCTCGTTCGCCAACACAATTGTGCTTAACTGGTGTTGGCACCTTAGCATCCCACATGTGCATAAGATTGAGCCCTTGGTCTACTGGTTGATAGCATTGGTCATTGCCAGTAGGCCAACCTAAAAAAAGTAAAAATTTTGTCTCAATCGTGCTTTTAATCAAATGTGCTCTGATTTTGGGCTGAAAGGCAGTATTTTAAACTTCTCTGATTTCAACAATTTGGCATGCTTTGGATTTTGACTCTTTTTAAATATTCACCAAGGATTTCTCTAAGTAAAAGCATCAAAGGATCAAAGGATTCAGGATTCACCGAAAAGAAAAAAGCATCAAAGGATCAGGATTCACAGTCACATATGGCGTGTAGCTATGGCGCCAGTGGTATTGTGTTTCTTTACTTAGCTGTTAGAGCGGCTTGAGCCAACCACGTCCGCTTACTAGGTGGGACCCTTTGGATTCACAGATTGGGATAAGTCTTATGGGGCATCTGAATTTTATATATTAAAGCTCTAAAAACCGAGGTCTGTGAAGAGTGCTATATTCGCACCTCTTATTTTTCTTTTTTTCTATAGCGTCACATAAGCATCCTAAAAAGTCTCTCTCCTAACCATTTTGCATCATCCCCTAAAATCTCTCCATTTACCCCCCTCTTGCTCATCTATTCCATTTATTCCCACAAATTTCTCTCACTATAATCATTGTGCGCGCGCTTAAAAACAAAAAGCCCTTATCCCTTCGGCCTTTCACGTCCCCTGCCCTATTACATGCTCTCTCTCTCTCTCTCTTTCTCTCTCTCTCTCTCTCTCTCTCTCTCTCTCTCTCTCTTTCTATCTCAACGTCTTCTCATTTCGCTCTGAACAATAACAGCAGACGGGGTCCGCTTTTGCGAGCTCGGATTCCCTGATAAGCTTCGAACCGAGAACTTCCCCACTTCTCTATTTCCCCCCTTCTCTCTCCCTACTCCACCATATCTCCCATAAATCATTAATCGAAACCCTAATCCTCCCCAAAATCCCCCTCTCCAGAAACCCCCTCCTCCCCTACCCCCGCCACAGCTCCTTCAACCTCTTCTCCCTCCCCGCCTCCCCCTCCACCCCTTTCACCGCCATCAAATACCCCGTCTCAGCTGAACGATCCCACGCCGTCGCTAAAGCCCTTCTTGATGAGCTCTACCTAGAGAGGGTCGTCGTCTTCGACTCGATCCAGTGCGTGGACTTCTGCAGCCAGCTCGCCACTGACGAGGCCATTGCGTTCAAACTAGAGACGTCGAGGCATAGATCAGAGGGTTCGGTCTTTAAGGGCGTGGATTACTTCCCTTTTGGTAGTGTCACCGACGGCTTGGCCACCGCGATCTTGGCGTGGTGCCAAGTGAAGAAGATCAGAGGGAGTTTGTGCGTGTTGTGGCCGGATTGGGGTAACGGTGACTTCATCTTCCCCAACAAGGCATCAATCAAACGACATCTAGATTGATAAGCACAGGCAATTATTGGAAGACTTCAATGGACGATATCTGGGATTGGTTTGGATTGAAATTTTAATGATCATCTACATTCAAAGGTCCAAGCCATGGCTACCTGTAAATACAATCTCCCCCTTTTTCTCCAATCTTCCTCAAAATGATTTGATATTTTCTTTTTTATTTTTGGCACTTTATGATGGAATATGCAGTGTAGGATTTTCAGTTTTTTCTCAATTTTTTCTTCTTTTTTGTATGCTTTGGGCAAGAAATGAGCTTTTGTATTTCTATCTTTGTGTTTCTGTTGCAGTGTCCTAATTCTCTAGACATCATCATCTTACTCAAATCCTAGTGTAATTCCAATATCCTGATAACCTTTTTTCCCTCTCTCCATTTTCTCTTTCTTTTTGCATTTTAATTTTTTTTCATTTTGTATTTAAATGGAATTGAAGAAAAAAAAATAAAGTAGGTTGTTACTTTTATTCTTTGCATTATAAGGATTTGAGTTTGACCATTAATACACTAAATAGTAAAGAAAAGTGAAACAGTTCACATTCTTTTTTATTTTAGTTTTAATTTTTTTATGAATTTAATAGTGACAAGTGTGAAGAAGATAATGCTAATGCCGACTATGACGTAAGATTCTTTAATTTCTCATTTTAAGCGTCCCGTTTATTATTACTATTATTGTTTGCTTTTCTCATTTTAGTCTTATGAAAGCGGATTGCATACTTATATATCTTTTGATTCTCATTTTAATTTTGCAGCATCTTTATTTTGTTATTTATATTATTTAGCTAAAGTTGTAGATATTTTGCCTCTTATTATTTAAAATTTTCATATTTGAATTATAGTTCATATATGTTTATTGCAGTGTCCTGATTCTCTGGACATCATCATCTTACTCAAATCCAGGTATAATTCTAATATTCTGATAACTCTTTTTTTTTTCCTCTCTCCGCTTTCTCTTGTTTTTTGTATTTTAATATTTTTCATTTTGTATTTAAATGGAATGGAAGAAAAAATATGAAGTAGTTTGACCTAATGACTATTGTAAAGTTTACATATCTATGACGTTGAGAATTATATTTGCACATTGGTTACACTGTTCAATCTGATGAATTTAAATGTTTTTCTTTTAGTTGATAATGGGATGTTTGGGATGGATTATTATTGGATATTTTTTTTCTGAAATTGAGTTTCTTGATATATTATTAGTTTTTTTAATTACCTAATTTTTTTAATTAGCAAGGGTCCTACTTTCATTATGGGTTGTGGAGTTGCTTAGACATACCTATCATGAACAATATAATCACCTGAAGCTCTACCAATATGTCCACATATGTAAAAAAGATATAAGAATGACGTTTCATATTAGAATACGTCTAAAAATAATCCCAATTATTAGAATTTCTAAAGGTAGATTCAATTTCCACAATCACAAAAGGAGGCCCTACTTTGTAATTCCTTGAGTAAATTCACATGTTCTTTGTAAAAAATTGTGGGGCCACATTTAATATCAATAAAAGTGGGCCCACATTGTAAAACCTATAAATGTGGACTCATGTTCTATAAATTCAATGTTGTTGAGAAATATAATTATCTGTTTCCAAGTCTTAGAATATAGTTGTTATGTTGTTACCAAACATGTGCCATGGAGAATATTCTCAATGGAACAAATCAGTATAATATTACCAAACAAGTTCTGCACAGATTGATCTCAGCACAACCCGGTTTTAGCATAACTCAGTCTCGGCACAAAATCAGGAACAATAAAGAAACGATGCCAAACGCAACCTAAGTTTTTAATTGGTACAATCTAGAAAGATAATAGATGTACTTTTACTTTTAAGTTATTTTTTTAGACCTAGGCAAAGCACAGGTCTATGTGCTAGTTATGATTTAAAAACACAAAACACAGATGTGGGCGACGTTGGTAATATCAAAAGTTTTGCGTGGGGAAAACGCAAATCAAATCCATTTATCATGTGAAAACGAATACTTCTGCTGTCGGCGTGTCAGTCGGCATCTGCAAAAGAATCCTGTTGCTTCCTCTGTTTGCTTTCAGCCTTTGCCACGTACCTCATAAATGCAGTTAATGGAATAAATAAATTCATCCTTAACATTTTTGGTTAGCAATAGCAATGGATGTACCGCTCTAAACTGGCTAACGGCACTTTACAATCTTGTAATGCTGAATTATACCAAGTGCCCACTTAAAAACACGTCTTATTTTTTCCAGTTTTTTTTATGGGGCCATATTAATTAAATTTAGTCCTTTTATACACACTACCTCTGGTTATAAGTTCAAGTTTTACATTTATCCAACTTTTTTTCACAATTTAATTGAAATCATAATAAAATAATGCTCCTAAATAATTAAATCTTAGGGCTATAGAAACAAATATACTCATTAATCTCTTAATTAATACCGACCCAGATCGGAGCTCTGAAGGGTTTGGATTCATCACTGGTGTTTATCTGAGAAGAGAAAGCGAGGATCTGGGCTCTCGGTTTGCAGGGCTGTTCCCATTGCAGAAATACGTGTGGGGTGCTGCAATTGGTCCTTCTTGTGGGCCTTGTGCCTGTGATTGCCGCCCCCCAGCCCCACCTCTTTCTCTTCTCAACATAGCTCCAGGTTTTGTTGGGACTTTTCAATGTGTTCTTTCTATGTGCCCATTTCAGATTTGGTGCTTCTGTTGTGTATTGATCCTGTGTTTTGGTTATTAAATTAAGGGGTGTTCGGTTTTTGGTTTTTGTTGGTTGAAGTTGTTGAGATTTTGTTATCTGATGTGGTTGTGTTGACAGTAGGGTGAGAATAAGAAGAACCCAGTTCAGCATTTCAGAAATTCTTTGCAAATGTTCATGTTGGCTGTAAAATGAGTGTGAGAAGAACCCAGTTCATTCCACCATGAAAAACCCTAAACTTCATATTTGAAGAAACGCCCTCTAAAGCACCTTCAATAGGAGGAGAGGGTTAGGCAGGGGAGGTGGGAAAGGGGATTGTAAAGAGAAAAATCACCTATGGTTAGAAAGAAAGTGGGTGTGGGAAGATATATGGGGAGCCTATTTAGAAGCTCCGTAGAGGGCATGTCCTTTGTACTTTTGTGTGTAAATTGACTATTGAGCGGTCTTTCTTGCATAAAAGAAATGTTTGTTTTAAACCATTAGTTCATTAAACTTTACTCCCTTGTATACATGAATTAAAGAACATGCGCGTCTAGGCTGTAGAACACTAGGTTAGGATTCTAATATATGCATAAGCATTGTATTTTATGTGAAAATTATTAAAATATTCATGCTTGCCTTTTTTAATGATGCAAAATTCTTAAATATGTTTAACAGCAATTTTTTAAAGATAAATCATATTTTAGTTTATTAAGATAATCATATTTTAGTTTATTAGTATATAATAACAAAATATTTAATTTATTTTTTGATATTTTAAAATTATTTTAAAAAATGACTCTTTGTGTAAAGTCTCTTCTCCTGTGGGGAGGTCAGAACCCTCTTTTGACAGAACTCATTAGTGCAGCTAAATGTGTGATGGAGAGCCTCCCTTCCTCTTCTACTCTATACTTCCTCTTTTTTCTCCATTTTCAAATTTCCCCTTTACCTATTATCCAAAATCACCGGATCTGCCTCTCTCTTATATATCATGACCAGCTGTCACAATGGGTATTTAGGTGAGCATTATACGCTGATTTCCCGGTAAATTATCAGTTTGGCATCCATTGACACCATACTATTATAAATCATGAAACTATCTATTGACTGATCTATTGTTCTCAGTTACAGAGACAAAGTCAATATAAGGATTAAGTGGTTTAGGAAATTGCACAGGAATGAAAATAACTTTTTAAAATTTCATTTGTTTATTAAGTTATAAATTTTTTAAATTTTATTTGTTTATTTTATTTATTATGTTATAATTTAGTAATTCCTTGTGTGACATGTATGCAAAGAAAGCAAGGAGTGTTTAACCAGTAATCATCTCTTTTTTTTTTTTTTTTTTTGGTAGTCTATAAGGATTGTTTAGAAACACTTTGTGAACTAGAACTTCGTTACATCCTCCATAATGCATCAAAATCTGATATACTCATTTAGAAATCGGATCCAAAGAGATGAACTTTTGGTCATTCCATCGGCGTGCATAAACCTTATTACACTCGAAATGGTCAAGAAGAACATGAGAGATTGCCAAAACTAAGAAATAGTAAGGTACAAGAGCATTGTTCCCCACTCAAACAACTAATTATATATATATTAAAGCTCTATGAATGGAGGCATCTAGAATGTGGCACATCAGTACCCCTTATTTTTCTTTCTTTTTTTTTTCTAGAGCACTATGTCGGTATCCTAAAATACTAATATCTCTTCTCCTATAATCTTTCCCCCTCCCTCTTATCTTTTAGGCAATTAGTATTTTTTAAACTTGAATCTTCTAAAATCTCTCTTTTCATCCTCTAAAATCTCCAATTGATTTTCCTACCCTGGCCTTACAGTGCCACATTAACATCAAGCTTTTTCCTCATCATGCTTAAAGATTTCATTCACCAAGAGGTATGATTTTATTTTATTTTGCACTTTATTATATTGTTTTTTCTTTTCTATTTTACTTTTTTCTTTCGTACTTTGTTTTTTTTAGTCAATGCACTAATTGTTGTAGATCCAAGAGGGGATGTGGTAGAGGTATGATTTTCTTTTCTACTGTATTCTGTTATAGATTTTTTTTTGTTATAGTTTTTTCTATTTTATTTTGTTATTTTTATTGTAGTACATGTTTACCCTTGAAATTTCTTTTTTTGTTGGTCTTTTTTTATGATTCATGGATTTCTTTCATTTTATTTTTTCCTTTAATTTCTATTATTAAATCCTATGCCATTGTTTTAATCATACTTCCTTTCTATATCTCAGATATTGTTTTGTTCTTTTTCATTTCATTTTAATATTTTTTTCTTTTGTCAACCGAGCCTCACGGTGCTACATTAACATCAAGCTTTCTCCTTATCATGCCAAGTTATAGCAGCCCTCTTTGTAGGGATCTCATGTATGAGTTCATTATGATATTTATTATAAGTAACTTATGCAAAACTCATTTGATTTTTACATTTATTTTTATTCTAATTTACAGATTTATAAATTATCTTTTTTCTTTAATTATAAATTAAAAAAATGAGAATTATAAACTAGAATTTTATTTATAGATTGTTTAAGTTTCATTTTTCGTCTTCTTTACATTTTGTTAGATAAAATTTAAGAATGATTAATAACATAGTCGTTTTCATTTTAATATTATTCTTTTCAATAATATGCATAAAATTTTAATATATTATAACTTTTGGCCACAGGCTTAGCACGGGCCCTTGTTGCTAGTAATTTATAATGACAAGTGGGCTGGCGTGGATATGAGGTTGGTAGCTTTGGAGAATAGTGGACCTTTTTTTAGAAAGGTATGGTAGGGCTTAGAAATTAGAATATGTCTAGAATTAGAATTTAGAAATAGGTGTTTTGGGGGTACCCCAAGAG
The DNA here is from genome assembly GCA_037013555.1 of Sextonia rubra. Taxonomy (NCBI): domain Eukaryota; kingdom Viridiplantae; phylum Streptophyta; class Magnoliopsida; order Laurales; family Lauraceae; genus Sextonia; species Sextonia rubra. Next base: position 19,609,870 of record JASUAD010000028.1, on the reverse strand, counting down.
TTCTTTTCAAGTACAAGCTATTCGTTTGAGCAAACTTTAGATTGTGTAGAAACTTGGCTAAACGATCGAAGCTACTTTTTTGTAACAGAAATCCAAATCTCTCTTAATAAAACCCCAAAAGAGGCACGGCTAGAGTTTTATAATCTTTCCTCCCAACGAGAGAAGCCCATGGCAATGGAGCAGCAAGGAAGGAACAAACGAGGAATGAAGAAATAAAAAAATCGCAACCATGATTCAGGTAATTCTTTTGCTACTCTACTTCACTTTGTTGATTCATATTCTTTTTCTCACCATGCATCTTCCTATTAAAAAAAAAACATGTGATCCGATTCAATTCTTTGTCTCATTATTGTTCTTGTGTCAGAATTGGAAATCGAAAGATCACTTGGAAGACATTCGATGAATTCAGAACAACACAAAATGAAGGAAACGAATGTGGGTCGTGCTGGAAACTCTTGCGCCGCTTGTCCTAGACCGACCAAAAATCAAAGGGCTAGATTGGGTTTTGTGAAAAGCCTTCTTTCTGGTCTGGGGCCTAATGTGCCTATTTATCTTAATGAAGCTAACGATGATCCTTATGCAAAGTTAGACCCAGTTTTACGCCATCTGCGTGGACTTCTATCCATACTACAGGCCACCAGATATCCTGTGGATGATTTGGAGGCTAGAATAGAAAAGTTGTTCTCTCTGATATCTGAGTACATGGAGATCAAGTCCAAGAGTCGCGAGGAATTTTGCAAGATGGCATACGCCAAGCGATCGAATATAATGGAAGAGATGGTAGCCCAGTTTCAATCAACAGACAGGTTTCAGGATCTTCCTCGAGAGTTAATAATCGATATCTTAGCAAGGGTTCTATTGGAATTGGTACCAGCGATGGTACCAGCAATAATCACCGCTTCGATAGACGATATCACTGCTTGGTTAGACAATGTCATCTCTCTTGATCCTGAATATTGAGATCTGAGGTATATACATGCTTTGTTGTTTTCAGTTTTCACTGAGAGGGATTTGTTTCTTGCAGTGTTTCATGCTATTTTGTTCACTCTTGAATATTTCTGAAAATGATTTGTTCATGTTTCTAAATAAAGAGAAGAACATTTGAAAGAAAAAAGATTTGAGTGTTGAATTAGTACAACGCCATCTTTTTCTTTTTAAATTCTTTTGAATCGTTTTTGTTGTATAATTTATGGTTGATGAGTTGGTGTTGATGGGAAAATGAAATCAGTCTATAAAATTTGGTTTTGGGTTATTCTTGAGTTGGGATTTTAGAGTTTGGATATTTAGTTATAATTCTGCTTTTGGGATACTATTTTACGATTTGGACTGGGAGTCTCTCCACCCTTTTCCCTTACACACCCTTACATAATAGTGTTAGTCACTCGCAACTAGAATGGAATTTCTTTTTAAGGTAGAAAGATAAAATTATATGTTACCAGGGTTGGTTATGAATTAAGATATTATGGTCAAAACTGACTGTGAGTGGATCACAGCAGTGAGAATTTCTAGGGGGATGTTAGAAAGGTACCAATGTGCTGTAACACATTGGCTATGGTCTAGATGGAGGTTACACGGGAGTATCCATGTCATGCCTTGGGGTTACCTAACGTAAGGAATTTCGCTCAGGTCGTGACATGTGCAATATATAGAATTAGACATTTTGATTGGTCTGTTTACTAAGAAATGACTTCCACAATGGAATCCCTGAATTGATGTTGTTAGGCTTTGTTAGTGCTGTGGAATTGAATAATACTATAAGTAGTTAATAATGAAAATTTAAAGATGAATATTGAAAAAGGATCATCAAATGACGTCTTCTTTAGTAGAAATTGTAACGAGCGAAGATGAGAAATGAATACTACACCATCACCCTTGTAAGTCATTAACTATGAAAGCCAAGTTCTTTCTACATCTCTATCTCCTATCCTTTACATCTTACCCCTTTAATAATTATTCGGTGAATCTCATTTCACCATAAATTTCTATACATTCAATTCTTATATATTTATGCAAACAGACTTGCCCAAAATGAAGCGTCTCAATTACTGTTGGCCTCATTTGTGCCCCCGAGCCCACATGCACAAAGTCGACGATCAAGTTGGAAGTAGTGTAGTTACATATTTAATCATACGAGAGTCAATCATATATATGTGCTCGCCGCATATGATATGTGGCTCTGCATCATGGATTCTACTATTTCTTGATAATGTACCAAGGTTAACTTACCAATATCATGATCTTTTTTAAACATCAGATGTTGTCCCTGTGTTGCCATTTTGACCGATTATTTTGACGTTGTTGAGCAAATGCTTATAATTCTCAAACATTTTAGATTTTGAGCAATACTCATCTGCCATGCCTTTCACCAAATCAGAAACTTGCATTGGTGTTAGGAAGATGTTGGGATTTTTGTATGTTGGCTAATTCATGTGTTGGACAAAACTCTGGTTCATTGAACTGTAATTTTTTGTTCCTTTTAGAATAAATTGTGATATGATTCACCAGATGCACTAAAGTGAATAAATTGAAGAAAGAACGTAAATTAGAGTATTTTGAAATGATTTTCAAAGGTCAATATGGATTAAAAAGTTATATCTCACAAACCGAGCATCAATTTGGAGCAACCATTAGAAAACGCTTTTCGAGTAAATATCTGTGGGTTCTAAGATCGCATCAATCGGAGCTAAACGACAAAGTTAAGGCCTTGAGAAATTTGCAGAAAAGTGCAAAATCTTCATGAGTGCTCGAGCGGCCGTGCGGCGCAGGTGCCTGCGCTCGAGTGCCTAAGGTAGAGTTTCCAGGCAAAACTAGTGCGCTTAAACGCCAATTTAGTTGGCCCGAGCACCCGACGGGCAGAAGCCCACTTTCCTATATGGAATTATTTTTTTATTTGTGTCAAAACTATTAGTTTCTGTTCTACAAGGAATAAAACCTTAAGGCACATATTGTGGTCTATAAAAATGGTGTTTCTCTCAACTATAAAGTATTCATCTCCCTATTCTAAGTTAAGAATATACATTAGAGATACTATTCTTCTCTAGAGCAGCCATTGGAGAGATTGTGCTAAAACTTTGAGTTCTAGAGATTTATGCTTCTACTTTCTATAGAAGATTGACTTCTTTTATAGAAGGTTCGTAAACCTTGCGAATTCAAGGTGATTGTTTCAAGCATGATGAGCAATAAACAACGTATAGTCGGCAAAAGAATTGTAGTCTATAGATTGACTTATAACTGGAAAAAGGTCTGTAAGTATATCTTGTAATTGTTTGTTATTAGTGCTTGGTTTTTGTTGGTCCGAGGAAGACTTGTGGTTTTTCCTAAATAGGGTTTTTCACATAAAAATTTGCGTGTCTTCTTCTTGTGATGCGTGAATGATTTATTTACTAGTTCTCTTATTCTTCCATTGCATATGTTTTGAATCGCAATCGAAAAATCCAAATCTAGAACGATCTTTCAGAAGATATAGACTAGCAAACCATGAGCCTCATTATCATCATTAAAATCTTATCCTGATTATATTGAGATTAGCTATATGAATTATATTTCACCATCATAGCCTATCTTGGGTTGAATCCCTCTTGTGAGTTTCACATCTATCCTTATAACTTCCATCCATGTCTTCTTTGACCTGCTCCTTTTTCTTAGAGAGCTATAAACTAGAAACTTTTTCTCACTAGCACAGTTGTTAGCTTTCATTCTATATGTTCAAAGCGTCTCAAAATAAGTTTCTTTTAATTTATTATCTATTGATGCTATCCTAAATGAACTCAAAGGGCTCGCTTCTAATCTATATATGCTTGTTTTAGCACACGCTCATCTCAATCTTCTTATCTTTGTTACACTTATTTTTAGCATGTATTATGTGAAAATTCTAGGGTGAAGGAAACTATTTTAAAACCCGAGTTGAGAATTGCTTTACACGTGCGGAAGCGCGTAACTTGTGATCGACAATCAAGCTACACACAAGAAGAGAGTAAGCACACGAGCACACGAGAGATTTATGTGATTCGACGATTTACCTACATCCATAGCCAAGTGCCTACATCCACGGCTAAAAGGGAACATAACTCTTTTACTGCACTCTTCTGTTTAGGTCTAGTGGTATGAGTTACATTATATATAAGTCTTGATAAGTCCTTAAAAACGTACTTTTTCAGGATTATTTTAGGAAGTGTTAAGAACTTATCGAGCCAAGAGAGCCTCATTTAGTGAAATATCATGTTTTTATACATTTTAAATTCATTGTAGTGGTTCTTACACAATTTGCTTAAAAATTACACTTTTTGCATAAATTCATGACACCTGCCAAGAGATGAACTTTTGGTCACTCCATAGGCATGCATAAACCTTATTACACTTGAAATGGTCAAGAAGAACATGAGAGATTGCCAAAACTAAGAAATAGTAAGGTAGAAGAGCATTGTTCCCTACTCAAATAACTAATTATATATATTAAAGCTACAAGAATGGAGGCCTATGAAGGGTGCCACATCAGTAATTTTTTTTCTTTTTTTCTAGAGTGCCACGTCAGCATCCCAATAGCATTGGGTTCCTAAAATCTTTTCGATTGATAACATTGGATAAGATCCAATTAAAGAGACCTTCTATCTATTCCTTCTCCATAATCCCCTAAAATCTCTCCACTTAAATACATAAATTCCAAAATTGAACCGTCTTGCAATAATCTTTCTTTAGTACATATAAGCACCATTATCTATTAATAACTAATGCTGCCCCGGGTTCATGATGGCCCACGTGTTGATGGATACACCCATTTGTCTTTTGTAGGCCCTACAATCTGTTTTATGATGCTGTGCTACTCCAACTATTATTAATGATGACCATGTTGATGCTGATCATGTTACAACCCACATGGTTATACTTACCTTTTTGTTAATAATATAGCTCCTTAAACACATGGGCCACCAGTTGTGGGCCACCAATAATAGATGATTGATGCAGTCTAGGCCCCAGCAGCCCCTCTTCAACTTAGATTAGGATTATTATTAGTAGAGTTCTAATTAAATTGTTATTAGGAAAGTTTCCATTTTTATCTTAGGGTTTTCTTGCTCATTAAGTTTGTTTTTACTATATATATGGCATTGTAGAGAAGAAATTCACAAATTTGGTTGATTAATAGAATTTGGGTTTTTTCCCAAAGGTGTTTCCTCGTGTGAAGTCATCTTGACGGTTCGAAGTGTCCTTGGACACGTGCTTAGGCACCTCCACGCAAGCCCTAACCCTAGGGCTGCATCAGATTGGTATCAGAGACCCACGATCTTTGATCGTCGGTGTGTACCTACTCTCCCCCTTGTCTGCCGATTCAAACAAAACCCCATCTGCCTCTTGTTATCTCTATCCCAACAATAACCCCATCCTCTCAAAACCCCATCATCTCAAAACCCTAATCCTTACCTTTTCGGCCTTCACCGGAGCACAACCCAATCCACTGCCGACACCCCAACTTGTCTTCCATCTTCAACGATCCACCCTGCCCTCACTTCTAACCTCAGAACCCATCGCCCCGTTTCCCGATCCGACATCGTCGCTCCCCTGTCCACCACCCAAATCCACAGCCCCGGGACCCAAATCCACAAGACCCACCTTTCTTAAAATAGGCCCTGATCGCTGTCTCCACCCTGTTCCCAACCCCTAACCTTACCGTACCCAACTCCCTAAATCCCCACACCAAACCGAAACCCTATCCCCACGCCTTTGTTCAAACCCTTTCGCCGGAACCCATTCAACCCCCATCGACCTCTATCGGTCCATCCTGCACCAAACCCTCTTCAAATCCTCAACCCCCTCTCTTCTTCACCCCTCGACTACTGTTTCCATCTTCGACAGCGGCAGTCCATATTCCCCCACCCCCAGAGCATAAAAAAAAAAAAGGAAGAAGAGAGAAACAGGGAGAACAGTGCAGACAGAAGACGAGCTAGAAAGAGCGCAGAGAACGTACCAGGCTCCGGGCTTCCATCCTTGTTGGCTTCTCTGTCAGCGGCAAGTAGGTGCTGTCGTATCGTGCGCCATCGCCGGTTGCTGTAGCATCGTGCGCCATCCACGGTTGCGCTTCCAGTCGTCGCCACCGCTGTTCGCATCGCCGGCGTAGCCCCTAGCTTCCGAAGCCATCTCCTGCTCGCCATCATCTCGCCAGCGCCTTCGTCGTTGCAAACCGTCCAGCCCCAATCTCGGCTTAGAGCAACCACGAGATCCACACAACCACAAAAAGGGGTTTCAACTTCAACCCTCACGTGCCTATCTGCCACGTGTCCAAGCTCGTTTGAATTTACTCCAGGTCAGGTCAAGTTGCACCTGGGCCAGATCCACTTCAGCCTGCTAAGAGCTTAGTTCCTTTAGTTGGTTTGCTGGCATTATCATACCGTCCGACTTCATTTTTGTGATCAAAAGCACCATATCAAGTCTGATTTCTGACCCGTCTTCTCTATTGTGTTTGTTGTTAGTAGATCTACACATCAGGTCAGTAAGATTTAAATTTTACATTAAAAAAAATGCCTCCTAAGAAGCAAGTGGATGTTGAATCTTCATCTTCTTCACTTGAAGACTTAGTTGGTGCCATTAGAGAATTATCTACTAAAGTTGATGGCATGCACATCACACTGCAACAATTGGATATTAGAGTGACAAATTTAGAAAATAATCAACGTGTGCATCGCCACCGTGAAGATGGTGCCCATATTCGGAATCCACGAGATCCACCATTCCATAATCCTGATCGCGACTTAGGGATTAAAATTGTAATTCCTGAATATGATGGAAAATTACAGCCCGCTGAATTTATGGATTGGTTAGTGTACGTGGAAAATATTTTCGCATATAAGCCAATAACTGAGCACAATAAAGTCACACTAATTGCCACTAGATTTCGTAATTATGCTACAACTTAGTGGGCTGAATTGCAAAGAAAACGGAGGAATCAGAACATGGACCCTGTTGATACATGGACTGAGATGAAAAATATTTTGAAACAAAAATTCCTCCCTATCAACTATGCAAGAGATCTCCGTTCCAGTTTTCAAAATTTGAAACAACGGTCCAAGACAGTTGTTGAATATTCTGAGAAATTTTTGACTCTGCAAGCTCGTTGTGGCTTGAATGAAGATGATGATGTGGTAGTTGATAGATTTTTTAATGGATTGAGACTAGACATTCAGCATATCCTTGCCTTCCAACATTTTGATAATGTCGATGAACTCATCTAACATGCTATCAAGGCCGAGGGAATTGCAAATCATCAAGTACAAAAATCCAAATGGGTTTTTCCGAAGACTTCATTTCTACAAGAAGCTAAATCCAATGGACAGATTTTTGCTAGGATTGAAGGTCAAAATAAGATGGTTTGTTTTTATTGTCATCAGCACGGGCATCGAGCAGCAGATTGTCCAAAGTGAATACATCTGATTGAGATTGAAGGTGCTGATAACAATATTCGAGATGATATTAAGGGTACTGACCCTGATCCTAAGGATAGTGACAATTCCAAGGATATTGACACTGCGGAAATTGAATTCACCGATGCAGAGCCCCCAGATGAAGCTCTTATTGTCCTCAGGGATGCTTTACCAACTCTTGAGCATAAGTGGTTGCGCAAAAATATTTTCTGTTCCACAGGAATAATTTAGGGACAAAACTGCACAGTTGTTATTGACAGTGGAAGTTGTGAAAACCTCATCTCCCAGGCTCTTGTTGATCGCCTTCAATTGAAAGTTTATAAGCTTAACGGTCCTTATTTTGTCAAGTGGCTAATGAATGGTGATCAAGCGCATGTTCGACATACTTGCAAAGTTACTTTTGCTATTGGTGAGACTTACACAGATACAATCCAGTGTGATGTGCTACCTATGGATAGTGGTGATATTTTATTGGGCCGTCCTTGGATGTATGACAAAAATGGAACTCATGGTATGCACAACAACACCTATACATTCATGCATGGTGGACAGCAAGTTACTCTTCATCCTGAGAAACCACATCCGCCAAAGAAGAATTCTTGGAAAGCTGCAACAAAGGATGTCCTTCATGTTCAACACATTTACACTGGCAATCCGAAGCAGCATCGAGTTCGAGGACGAACTCTTCTTTCAACCCGGGGAGGATGATGCAGTCTAGGCCCCAGCAGCCCCTCTTCAACTTAGATTAGGATTATTATTAGTAGAGTTCTAATTAAATTATTATTAGGAAAGTTTCCATTTTTATCTTAGGGTTTTCTTGCTCATTAAGTTTGTTTTTACTATATATATAGCATTGTAGAGAAGAAATTCACAAATTTGGTTAATTAATAGAATTTGGGTTTTTTCCCATAGGTGTTTCCTCGTGTGAAGTCATCTTGACGGTTCGAAGTGTACTTGGACACGTGCTTAGGCACCTCCACGCAAGCCCTAACCCTAGGGCTGCATCAATGATGCTTCTATATTTGTGAGATTTTCCTTTAATACAATATAAGATATTTTCCATCTATTGTCAAAGTCTAAATAAAATAGTGGGTCCCATAGGTGGATCTATTTTAGATAGATTTTTTCGTTAGTCTTTATCATCGGAGGCTGAACAATAATTGCTTTTTCCAAGTGAGATGGAGGATAACATTTAAAATTTTGTTTTAAGATTAATTCTTAAGAGTCTAAAATGATCATCTTACCAAGTCTTATAAGTATTATCTTAAGAAACCATATTAAATAAGAATTGTATTTGAAGAGATAAAGCCAAAATTCATAGGAAAAGTGCAAAATTGAACTTCAATTTCCAAATCAAATGGCCCAAAAATCATATATTTTAATTTTGCAAGATCTTCTGTTGATTTTCTAATCGAGTTCAATCTCTAATACCATAAATCTTTTAAGCATAGAAAAGATTTATTATTATCCACATCAATCATGAACCAAATGGAAAAGGCTTATTTGGAGAATAAAGATAATTTTTTTTCTATATTTAAAATAATTTTATGTTTATAGTTGTTCTCCTTTTAGATCTTTCTTATTTCAAATATATCTATAAAAATTATTCATAAAAATTCCAATATTTTATTGCTGTTGGGCCTGGGCTTAACACAGGCCGTTGTTGCTAATATATAATAAAAGCCTCTCGAGTTGAGAGCCTCTCAACCCCTTGTGTGGCCAAAGCATTAGCCGTAGTTAACCGTACTAAGCTCACAATGAAAGGGCACATTAATGATGGAGGATAAAAATGGTTCAAGATTGTAGTTGCGGTCCCCATTGTGGTCATTGAGTCCTATAGCGGTTCACGACCATCGCGTCTTGGTTTGCAGTTCATTGCGGTGTCAAAAGTTTATTTTACCTCAAACAAATTAAAAAAAATAAAAAAACCCAGAATATTATATAATGCTAGAAAACAATATTTCTTTTCATTAAGAAACACTTTAAAGCAAAATATCAGTCCCCCAAGTCATTACATCCTGCATTGTTGTCTTAGCTGAACTTGTAGAGTATGTTCTTAATTAAATAGATTTACATATATGCCGGATGAATGGAGAAAAAGTATTGTAGTACCTATATATAAGAATAAGGGAGATATATAGAATTATACCAACTATCGGGGGATTAAACTTATGAGTCATACTATGAAGTTATGAGAGAGAATAATAGAGAAAAGACTTAGATAGAAGACCAAGATCTCTGAAAATCAATTTGGTTTTATTTCAGGGAGATCAACTATGGAAGCTATATTTTCACTTAGGCAATTAATGGAAAAATATCGAGCAAAGAGGAAAAATCTACACATGGTCTTTATCGATTTAAAAAAAGCTTATGATAAGATACCAAGGAATTTAATTTAGTGAGTTTTGAAGAAAAAGAATATCCCCAGAGGTTACATTGAAAATTTTAAGGATATGCATGAAGGAGCAGTAACAAATGTGAGAACCACATATGGAGAAACATGTGGATTCCCTGTGACTATATGTTTATATTAGGAATTAATCTTAAGCCCTTTTCTCTTTGTATTAATTATGGATGAGTTAACTGTGCATATTCAAGAAGAAGTAACATGGTGTATATTGTTTGCAGATGATATAGTATTGGTGGATGAATCAAGAGATGGTGTAAATACAAAACTTAGGAGATGGCAGGAGGTGTTACAATCTAGAGGCTTTAAAATAAGTCGTACAAAGACAGAATATATGGATTGCAACTTCAGTGGACATATATAAAGTGTTAAAATCACTGTCAAAATTGAAATCCATGAGATACCACGTAGAGATTCTTTTCGGTATCTAGGCTCGATGATTAGTAAGGATGGGGAGATTGACGAAAATGTGGAGCATAGGATAAAAGTTGGATAGCTGAAGTAGAGACTAGCTTCTGGAGTGCTTTGTGACAAACGAATGCCAATGAAATTGAAGGGCGAATTTTACATGACAATAGTTAGACCAGTTATAATATATGGAGCAGAATGTTTGCCAATTAAGAAGACGCATATTCATAAGATGGATGTAGCAGAAATGAGAATGTTTAGGTGGATGTGTGGTAAAATTATGAAAAATAAAATTAAAAATGAGCGCTTTTGAGAGCATTTAGGGGTATCACCAATAGAGGATAAGATTAGAAAAACTTGTTTAAGATGGTTTGGGCATGTTGAGCGTAGGTTGGTAATAGCATCAGTAAAAAGAAGTTTGGCTATACATGTGGATGGCCCATCAAGAGGTAGGGGTAGGCCGAAGAAAACATTAATGGAGGTCATTGAATCAAATTTGAAGAAGTTTAACTTATCGAAAGATTTTGCTCGAAGTAGAGTAGAATGGAGAAACAGAATTCATGTAGCCGACCCCAACATGGTTGGAATAAGGCTTTGATGATGATGCTGATAATGATGATGATGATGATGATTTAATTATGTCTAAATATCACAAATTTTACAGTATGCATTGCAATCATAATTTTGAACTAATAATTATTGTTGAACACTTAAAGTCAAGAAACTAGTAGTAGTAGTGCAGAATTTTGACTTTCAAGCAAAATTTACTACTACATCAAGATTAATTAATTAATTGAAATAGTGGTGTATGAACAGAGGGGGTGTTGTAGTTGAGGAGGGAAGAAGTCATCATATGAAAATGCACTAAAATCTTACAAATCACTTGAGTTTTGGTGAATAAGAGGCTTGGGAAGCCTTAGTATTGTCTTAAGTAGCTTCAAAAATGGTTTGAGAAAGAAAGAAGTGAAAAAAAGGTAAAATAAAGTTTCCTCTGAATCTCGTCTTAAGCTATCTGTAACACTCCGGCCCAGCTTAATTTGGTTTCGCAACTCAGTAATGTGTTTTTGGATGCATTTATCGTGAATTAGGTTTATGCTTGTTGTTTGTCTTTTTGAGGTTTGTTTTGGGTCATGGCTAAGTAGTTGGGTTAAGTTTAACCTGAATTAGGTAGACATAAGTCCTTTTTCGTAATTTAGATTTTGTAAGACGTTGTCAATTATCATTCATGCATCATCTTGGCTTCATCACGTGTCTTTCGTCGAGCTCGTTAACTTCCATAACTGATTCGTATGTGAATGACGTCGTTTGTTTTCGTTGGACTGTTAATTGACTCAAACTGTAATTATTCTAAGTCGTTGGACTTAGTTATAATTTATTTCATCCTTATCTAATATAAGGAGAGATACATGCACCGACCTTCATCTCCTTTCTCCCTCTCAATGTTCATCTCTTCTTTTTTTTTTCTTTTTCTTTCTTCTCCCACGATCAAGCCAAGAAAGGGAAGAACCCTTTTTGTCTTTAGCTTTTGTGTACGATAAGGTAAGCTTTGTCTTCGTGCTAATCTCTACGTCTCGAATTCTTTTCATTCTCTCATTGCATGCACTCAACGTACCTCTTTGCGGCCTCTTCTTACATGCATGGTGATAGGACTGCATGTAGATGTCGAAAGTGAGCCAAATGACAACTATTTAGTTGACAAAGCACATTTGAGGCAAGTATAAGCACGATTGGGATGAACACATGTTGGTATACGATGATTGTTTTTAGTTTTCTCTATACTCTCAAGTTTGTTTTGACGTACAACCCTCTTGTACTTGTATGTTTTTTATACTTATTGTATCCATGTGCAAGATTCAATTCAGTTGTTCTGTAATAGAGTTCTGTTCCCCGACCGATCGGGTCTGATGTCCAACCGATTAGACCCTCCCAGAACTGAAATCCAACCGATCGTGTTTCAGAACTGACCGGTCGACCTTGAAGCACTCTGCTTCAGGAGATTGAGTTTGTAACTGAAACCTCTTGGTGCTCATTCTCATCTTCCTACATTTAACACAAACAAAGGACCTTTTTAGGCTATAATCCCGGGCCTCGTGGCTCGTGACTTACATAAAGAAAGGCTTCTAGAGAATATCAATAAAAGGTAGGTATGAATTGGACGTTATAGGGCCTTCATATTAGAATGTTGGTAACCCTTAACTTGCCTAATGGAACGCGAGAAATCGCATGAATGATCTTAAGAGCCGTGACTCATTTATGTATGTTGTCCGGTGTTTAAGCACCTCCCCATGGGTGTTGGTTTAAGGGGCTTCGATACACTTTTTTGATATAATGCAACACTAGAGAAAGATAACTGTGTATCGGATAACTTAAAACTACATCATAATGCACGATTAGAAGCACTGGATGACTAGATTTGGGTTGGCTAGTAAATTATCTTGGTTCGAGTACATTGAGTTGTATAGCATCTTGAATGATGATTATTGCCCTCCACTCCTACGCACACTCTTATGTATGATTGAATAGTCATCGTTATGCCCTTTTTGATAGTGTATATATTCGATTTGTTTGATATGTTTGGTTATTGCCATTAACTTGAGTATTGTATGAGTTGAACGTACGGTAACATTCTCGATATGATATGCATGGTTTTCTCCAGTTTAAGTATATGATTGATTTAATATGGTTAGGCACTACTCAGCCTCAGCTTTAGGATATCCGACGGGATTGACTTTGGTGTAGTATGTATGGTACCATTGCAGTGTGTTTATGTCTTGGGACTCCTGGAACTCGAGACCCATTCGTACCCTGGCCTGGTCGATGGTGTTTTCAGTATGTAAGATCCCAAAAGGGAGTATATGGCAAATGTAGTAACCACCTAGTCAAGTACATGACATGTATACATTGATTCTGATAGCATGTTCTATTTGACTACACAACGTGCCTAATATACGAACTTGGACCTCTATGAATTATCAATTGTTCCTTATTCTGCTAGATACAATATGGGTTAACCTATTGTTGTTTATGCTTTGTTGAATCGTTGTATTCATGAGTTGTCCTTAGTGTTACGGCTCAGGTCCCGCTACCGACTCCTCGTCGGTCGGCCAGACTTTAAGGGAGACCTTAGACGCCCCATTAAAGTTAGAGGAGTGGATGTGATCACTCTGTCGGAGAGCGACTTTGACATTGCATCTAGGTCTTCTTTGGATGTGGGGCATAATTGTTTTTGTAGCATGGTGTTCATTGGTCTTTGCATTTTGTGTTTTGGTTCATTCTTGTTCATCCTAGACTTCATGTAATCTTTGTAGACATTGTTTTGATATATATATATATATATATCTTTTTTTTTGTTATACAGTGATACTTATAGCTTCCGCGTACATGGTATTGACACGTGTGAAATTCCCTTGTGCGTGTACATTTAGACGAGGTCTAAGTGTGTAGGTATGGGAGTACGTGTGTCACTGATTAGGTTTAACCTTAATTCTTGATTGCCTGGGCTCGAGTTGTGACACTACCCAAATAATTCACTCTTCTCCTCATAGAAGCCTTCTAATGAAAGAGTTTGGTGTTTTTATCCCCCTCTTTGAGCCAGCTTACTTTTGACTTTTCCTTCCAAGAAATTTCTTCCATACGATTTAAGTCCCAAAATTTCCTAACTGCATTTTGTCTCGTGCCGACTTCATCGACCTTAAAACCAAACTCTCCTCATCTTTCTTATTATCTTCCACTATTCCAGATAAAAGCTTCTCTAGATTCATTTATGCGATGAAAGACCTCTTTGTTCCATCTTTTGATGTTAACTTTAAGAGCTTGAAGCTTCTTATACATTTGTAGCTAGCGTAGCCTCTAAATTCCACTTGATTTTGGCAAGAGCGAAGCAAGCTCAAAGTCCTTTTGTCTCAAGCCAACAATTTTCAAACCAGAAAGGTTTAGAGCCCCCAGCAATAGAATTATAGCTCAATTTGATAGGACAATGATTCGAAGTTCATCTCGGGAGCGCCATATAAATAACGCCAGGAAAATGTTCGTCCCACTCATTTGAAAATAAAAACCTATTAATCTTACTCATGGTTGACGGCTCCCTAAAATTGGACCACATATAACTCCTCTCGACAAGTGGAAGATAAATTGACTCATTATCTTAACTAGTAACCACTAAATTAATTCATTATCTTGACAAGTAACTACTACCCTTCTTACCTTCTCTTTTTCCGTGATCACCTCCCCATCCACCCTTTTATAGAAAGAGGGCTAGGCCTCTACTAACAACTCTTATTACATGCAGGTATCAAATCCTTCAAAAAGAGTAAAAAGAAAATATAAAAAATATGAATGATATACTGAAGGAGAAGGAGAAGGAGAAGGATGATGAAATAAAGTATCTGAATAGTATAGTTGATCTCCTACAAGCTGAAATACAAGATTTGATTACAAAAAATAAAGGAGCAGCAACAAACATTTTTTAAAATACCATCAGACAAAAGGATGCCGAAATTAATGATCTAAAGAGCAAAGTTGAAATTCTTCATATTGAAAAACTAGATCTAAATGAAAGGTTAGCTATTATGATGGTTCAAATTGAGGAAATAAATTTCAAGAAGGAGATTGTAGAAAAAGGTGTGATGACAGATGAAATCTATGAAGACACACCGTAGACGAAGAATGACAAATCTTTAACAAAAAAGCCATCTTCAATGATAAAGAAATTAAAGGAGAAAAAAAGAAAAGAGTATAAGAATCTTCATTTGAATATGAAAGAAAAAATCCAAAGACTAATAAGGTACAGAAACAAATGGATTTGCCTCTCAAAACAGATGAAATAATTGAGGTAGGGGCAATTAAAAATCCAGATGACCAAACTGCCAAAAAAAAAAAAAAAAAGGAAGATGATTTTCTTGTAAAGTATCCTGTTTATCAATTCTTGGATGAAGAAGAAAGAAATTTAATCAGAGAGATATTTGAGTTAGAAGGAGAAGGGTAAGTAACATTTTTGTTTTAGAAAAAAAACTTTCTTTTTATTTAAATCAATTAATTTTGTGGCATGCTGTGCAGTGCAATAGTGTGAGGCCATGATGGATTGGGCACTGCAATAATGGAAGATATTAGAGATATGCTCAAGAGCAAAGAAATCTCAAGCAATGTAAGAGCATAGAACAACGTAATTTAATATGTTCATAACATATGAAATTATTAACTCTGATTTAATCTGTTATAATATACACTGATACTTGATAGATTTGGTGAAATCATATATATGGAATAATAGAAGAATGAGTTAGCATATCTTAAGGCAAACCCAGGAGCACCATTACAAATGGACAAATCCTTCTAGATGACAAGATTTTCTTAGGCAAGTACATATCCCATGTTAATATATCTGTTAGGGTTGTTTCTTTAAATTTTATTTGTTTCATTTGATTCTGTTTCAAATTTTCAATTGTTTCAATTTAATCTATTTTAATTTAATCTATTTCAATTGTTTCAACTCTTTCAATTTCATCTATTTTAGTTGTTTTATCTGTTGCATCTATGGTGCATTTCATCTCTTTCAATTCCATTCTGATTCCATCTATTAAACTTTATTTGATTCAAATTTCATTTGTTTCAATTGAATATGTTCAACTTCGTATGCTTCAAATCCAATCTGTTTCAATTTCATCTGTTTTGAATGTTTTATATGTTTTAAATTTCGTCTGTTTCAATCTCATCTTTTCAAATTTCATCTGTTTCATCTGTTTTATTTATTTTATCTATTAAACTTCATTTGATTCTAATTTTATCTATTTCAATTGAATCTATTCAACTTCATATGTTTCAAATTTCATCTATTTCAATTCCATTTGTTTTGAATGTTTCATATGTTTGAAATTTTGTCGGTTTTAATCTCATCTGTTTCAAATTTCATCTATTTCATTTATTTTATCTGTTTTCTATTCCATTTGTTAAACTTCATTTGATTCAAATTTCATCTATTTCAATTGAATCTGTTCATCGTCATATGTTTCAAATTTCATCTGTTTCAATTCTATTTGTTTTGAATGTTTCATATGTTTCAAATTCGATCTGTTTTATATGTTTTTTTTCACATACATGGGTGAGGAAGAGCGATGAAGCGAGTCTCAACAAATATGTCTTCTGCCATTTAACAGGTGAAGTGTTGAGGACTTATAGATATATTGTTTTCCTAATGAGTCAAGTGAAACCAACAACAAAACTCCTATATCATTGGACACTGTTGGTGGTTGACAATGAAGAAGGTATTTGGAGACATTATAACTCATTGTTGCCACGGAAAGCCAACCAACAGGATAATTGCTTCAACAATACAAAGAAAATGGTAAGAAACATCTGTTAACCTTAAAAAAAAAAGTATTCATTTAAAGAATTTGAATGTTTTTATTTTTTTTATTTTTTGTGCAGAAAGTGTTTATTGAAAATCACTTTCATAATCTATACAAAAAATCATTAGAAGAGAGTAAAGGGAAGAATAAAGCTGAAGGTGAAATCCTTTCAATAAGATTTCATCTATAGATTAAAAAAAGTTAAAAACTATCCACAGTAGCCACCATTATCGTAAGTTTAACTTAAAACTTATAAATTACATGTCAAATTCAAATAGAACAACATCACTAGTCATTTACAAGTCCAACGGAAACAAACGACATATTGAACAAGCGACGTAGTTACGAGAATCAACGAGCATAACAAAAGACACGCGTTCATGTCAAGATGATGCATTAGTGACGACATTTAACAAAATCTAAAATTACGAAAAAGGGCTTATGCCTAGGTCAAACTCAATCCAACAATCTATCCATAACCCAAAACAAAGCAAAAACAAAGACAAAACACAGTTAGCAACCAACTCATCAATAATTAGTCGCTAAACCAGATTAAATTGGGTCGAAGTATTACAGCTTAAGAACTAATATTTTTCTAATCTATATTACATGGTTGACTGTGGAGTTGTCGCATGCTATGTTATGCAACAAATATTTGAGGAGAAGCAAATCACAATGAACTCTCTCATAATAAAAGCACAGCAAATCCGAGCTTTAATGATTCAAAGATTTTTACATGCGTAGGAAAATCATGGATAAGAAATGATTTCAATATCAGAGAAATGCTAATGAAGGAACAAACTCTTCCTATGTAAACGTGGTACTATAGAATTATTGCATAGAAATATATGTATTCTAAACATTCATATCGTGAGTCAATGAGCTTAATTTAGCTCTTAAATGTACAAGATACAAGTTTTGAAATGAAATTCATCTGTTTGTTATTTTTATATTTATTATTCTATCAGTTATAATAGAAAAATTAATCTGTCTGCCAATTCATGATGTATATGAATAAATGTTAGTTTCACAAGTTAAATTCATTTGTTTAGGCGACGAACAAAAGCAGTTACAATTTTTTCTATCTAAATGCACTTGTAAAGGTCATAAGTTTACTTTGAACTAAAAATAGATCAATTTGATATATTTTGGAATATTGTAATATGAAATCCATCTGTTTAGTCTTAGTAAACATAATCAACAGATTAAACTTAAGTAGCTGCATCGTAAATAAAACCTATTAATTTTGGATGTCGCAGGGAAAAGATGAAAAGAATCAAGAGCCTCTCCTTGCTCCTTACATACTCATCAACATTTTATTTAATCATTTATCTTGAAAATAGATTTCATTTGTTTGGTATAATTAAATTTAGAAACGATTTCATCTGTTTGTTATAATACTATTGAATGCAAAGTATCAAATACCAGTGGTCTTAAAAAAGATTTCATATGTTCGGTGTTATCTTCTTGCATGAAGCAGATGAAATGTTCATGGTATGAATAATCATTATATATATATTTTGTATAATTCTCTACAGAGGCAACATATAAAATTGCAAAAATCACAAGTTGATCCTAGTTAAAAACAGATTAATTTGATTTATTATGGAGACAGTAATATTGGGAATCATTATGTGTAATACTTTAGAATAAACTCAACATATTAAGCAATTGTAGTTGTATAAGAAATACAACAGATTAATTTTGTGGATAATATTAATAAACTCTACATCTAAATTTTATCTGCTTGGTTTATATTTGTACATAGTTAACATATACAATTTCCAAAAACTCGAGCTACTCAGGGCTACAAACAGATGAATTTAATTTATTTCGGCACATTAATAAGAGGAATTCATCTATTTAATTTTGGAGAATAAAATCAACAGATTAGTTACATATTTATAAAAGATTAAACTTATGCATTAGCAAACAGATAGAATCAATCTGTTTGAGAAACCCAATCTTTCATAGAATTTGTTTAACTAACAATCAAACTACAAAATTAATCCTACATAAAAAATCGTATGCTTCAATAAAACCAATCATTTTATTTAAATTTCAAAAGAATTATGTCAAATGTCATCCTACAAAAACTAATAAAAAAAATGTTATATGTCAAAGAATATATTTGTTTTTCATCTAGTCACTTTCTTACATAATCTACGATTATAGTTTCCTATAGAACCACATCTACCACACTTTATTTTCCTTTTTTTTTTGTTCGGCAAAGTTGTTTCTTAGTAACAGGAGTTAGTATTTCAATATTTTCTGCACTAAATTCAGGTTTTCCAGCTATTGCAATAGGAAATATGGACTCAGAATATGACTCCTTAAAAGTAATAATATGGAAGTATCTTTCCATAAACAAGTTTAAATCATTTCCGTTCTTTTAAATAACAGTAGCAGGATACGAGCATGGAAATCCATTGAGCTGCCATTGGAAGCAACATGATATCCATTTACAAAGATCAATTAAAATAGATGGAGATGAATGAACTCTTATATAGATGGAGAGGAATGAACTCATATACAAAATCTGCAGAGCGGCTGGCACCCCTTGATTTAAGTCTTCAAACAGCTTCTTATCCATCTTTGAACAGATTGTAGAGTTACACTTTTTAGCTTGCTCCCTTCGTTTAGACATCTGAACAATTATTTTCTGCATAATAGTATCTATCAAGTTAGTAATAGGTAGATGACGGTCTAAGCGGATCCAAGAATTGAACGATTCAGCTGCATTTGAACACATCTCACCGTAACAATTCCTCTTGAAGTAAGCATTACACTATCTATCAAGAGGAAGAATATCCAAAAACTTTTTGATAGTCAAACCACCTTTTTTTCTAAAAATTTTTATCTTGCAATTCAATGCAGTCACTGTTGGTGCATAGGCACACTCACGTAAAAGATAGACCATACGATTTCTAAAGGAATTACAGAATAGACTTGAATATAATGACCTTAAATTTGTCTTCAAATGATAAAGACAATATCCATGATGTGCTGTAAGGAATACATGTGCAACACCACAAATAATACCTGGATGTCGATTAGAAATGAATGTGATAGGTCGATGAGGTGCAATTATCTCATGTAATTGCTGAAGAAACCATATCTAATTATCTTCATTTTCGGAATCAACAATGCAAAAGGCAAGCGGAAACAAACCTGAGAACAATATAATAAATAACATGTTTAATTCAAAAATGGATCAATTCATCTGTTTTAAATGTTTGCAACAACAACATATCAAATCACTTTTATAATATTCAAACTGAATTGTTGTTCACAGACAGATACAATCATAATCTGGTAAACAATGGGTAAATTCTTTTGTTTGTAAATACAACGCATAAAATTATCAAAATAGATGAAATAATACACTTTACATGAACATATATAAAGGTCAACAGATTATATAGAATTGAAAAAAATGAATCTATATACTTGTTTTTTATTTGTTAAAAGGATAACAAATATATAAATCTATTCAAATAGATTAAATTAGCCAAATAGATATAATTTGAGAGAATGCAAAAAATAAATATATAAATTCACTTTGGTTTCTATATTTAGTGTTGCAGCTAAAAGGGTACCCTTGAAATGACCCTTTAAGAAGGTGCCATCTATAAACAACATCGGACGGCAATGATTAAAGCCACGTATACTTGCATTGAAGGTAATAAATAATCTTTTGAATCGTTTACTGTCCTTCTTAACATCCAAAATAAATTTAGAACCGAGAGTTACATCTAAAGCAGCTCCAATGTACCATCTCAGTTTGTCAAATGAAGTCATGTAGTCACTATACAATTATTTTTTAGCTTTTTCAACACCAAGCCATGCGTGAAAGGCTTCTCACAAATTATTAGCCCATAATTCTTTAGAAATTATCTTTGCACATCGATGGAGGTAGTCATAGGCTTCTCATGAATGTCATTAAGTATAAGATGAGATACCAAAGAAGAAGACATCCTTTAGAGCTTCGAAGTCAAAATCGTACATCCACACGAATGTTCTTGACTCAATTTTTTAATATAAAAAAACAATTTAAAGCTTGTTTTGATGCATGAAGACGTCACATGCATCCTATAGAATTCTTTATTGCACATTCAGCAGTAACCCTTAATGAAATTCTTAAATCCAAGCTTAATTGAATACTTTTGAAGAGTAGTACGCAACTGTTCCACACCACCTTCAAATCTTTGTCTCACTTTAATAATACCTTGAGACCAAGAAGCAGACAACAAAACGGTATCCTCATGGTTGGAATATTTGGGAAGCAAATTAGTTTCAACGTTATACGTCTTTCCTTTATTCAACAAACAAATCCCAAATCACTTGTTCTGGAATTAGACGGAGTGGAATCAATGTTTCTCTCAGATATAATCATATCAATACAATCAATATCATTAGACAAACATAATGCCAACATACTTTGAAAATCATAATCATTGTCTACCAAACACATGGGGGTGTCTAGAAACAAAGTAGCATAAAGAGACAGATCCACGAGTAAAATTATTCCACTTTTTATAAATCATATCAACTAAATTGAAAAACTGAAATGATTTAACAACCTTGATAACAATTGTTGAAATACCACACTTGCATAGTAACATCACTAGAGTGCCCATCATTCACCTATAAATTTAATTTTGATAATTAGACAATCAACAAAATATATAATTTTACAATAATTTATCTGTTTTCAATTGAAAACAACTCAAACGTCAAGTTAGAGATGATAATTAAACCATCTCCTTATCCAACATAATTACAAACAAATATAATTACAAATAGATGAAATCTGTAACACGTAACTATCAGTTTATTCTAAATATCAAACAGATGAAATCCATGTTTGACGTTATATCCGTCTCAACAAACATGACTAATATATGATATGTTGAAAATAAATTATAAATCAAACTTCAAACGTAAGTACATTGCTACACAATCTAAATATATAACATACATTCAAACAGATAAAATTACAAACAATTAAAATTTTTTTTAAATTTTTAATTCTATCTGTTTCAACAAATAGACGAAATTAAAACAAATATATTCCCACTTGTTTTAAATTCTTAATTCTATTTGTGTAACATACGGAACCCAATTAAGCATGATTAGAGGGTAATTAACTCAGTTATTAGTTAAGTAATATGGGTTTTATCTAAATAGAAATGTTTAATGCGTCATTAGGATAGATTTAACTAGTTTTGTCTTAGTGGGTGATCTTTAGGTCATGGATAGATTGTTGGGTTGAGTTTAACCTTAACTAGGTAGTTGAAGCCCTTTTTTCGTAATTTTCGATTACATGGCTTCACGTCATACATGCATTATATTAATATCATCGCGTTTGTCTCATTGAGTTTGTCAACTTTCATACTTGAATTGAACGCATTCAACCTCGTATGAATCCGTTGGACCCTCATTTGACCTAAGTTGGAAATATAGAAGGGACTGAGGACCTTCTTGTAATTCTGGGGAAACTCTATTTCAGAAAGGCCTGAGGACCCTCCTAGTCTACCTTTTTACTTTTCACCTCTTGCAACTGATGCAGCCTTCTTCCCTCTCCCATTTTTCTTTCTCCTACTCACCATGAGCAAGGATTGTGTTGCATGTATGCTCTAAGGCTTGCATCCCATCAATTTATCTTATCTCTACCTATCTTCTCTGTTGGAGTTGAAGATATTGGATTATAATTCTCTTTACAAATTTTCAGTGGTTGTTTTGGGTAAGATTTTTCTCCTCATTATAGATTTTGTAGCTTATAAAGTTAAGAAGACTCTTCTTTTATGCATACACTCATCTCCTTCCTCATTTCTTACATGCATGGCATTTAAGTTCAATAATTGGGCATTCCTTCTCAGGTTGAGTTGAGAGAAGGAGAAGTGATGTGAACTTTGAGTCAAGGCAAGTATAAACTAATTTTAGATGAATGCATATTGGTATTGTCTGATTCTTATAATTCTAATTGCATCTCTATTATGAATTTCAGCCTTATATGTTTGTTGTTCTAAACTCTACTGCATTATGAGATGTTGATGAATGTTGAAGTGTGAGCTAAAATGGGAACTTGAGAATGAAAAGTGAATGAGAATAATAGTAACTGTAGCAGTAGCAAGGAGCTATAAGAATTTTGTACCGAACTGTACTTCAAAACAGAGACAGCTTCAATAAACCTGAAGCTTACGGTAAAGCCGTAAACATGTTACAACTCGAAATCCCAAGAGCTCAAAAATTGCAATTTCCTCTACTTGTAAGCTATGGCTAAGCTGTGGAATATGCTACAACTAAGCCGCAGCCCAGCCGTGACTCAGTTGTAGGCTATTCTACAGCTAGGCTGTGTGTGCGGGTGAACAGTAATGAAATTACGGCTCAGCCATAGTGTAATCTATAGCTAAGCTGTAGGTAACCTACGGCTAAGTTGTAGGCTATATATTGTTAAGCCGAAAGACCCTGAAACTCCAAGTTTAATTAGGGACATTCTAAATACTTTGTAGGACCTTAGTTCTTGGATCCCTTTATCCTACTCATTGGCCTAATGGAATAATTAAACACCATAAAAGGGTCTTGAGTGCTGAGACTCTTTCATAGGTTGTCGTCTATTTTTTTAGCACCTCTCCATGGGTGTTGGTTTAAGGGACTTCGATATACATTTCTTATACAATGTGACACCAAAAGGAGATAACTGTGTATTGGATAACTTAAAACTACATTATCATCATGGTTAGAAATAATTGATGACTAGATTATGGCTGGTTTGTAAATTACCTTGATTCTATTAATTTGAATTGCATAGTATATTGGATTTTCGTTATTGCCTTCTGTTATTGAAATGATTTTGAATTAAAATAATCATAGTATGAATTGATTCTATTTGAAATGTTTATTGATTTGCGCTCTCCTATTATCAATGTTGAATTGAGTAAGAACGAATTGAACGTGAATTAAACGTATAATGTATGGTTCTCAATGAAACGAATTGCATGATTTACTCAAATTTAACTACATGAATCAAAATGGTTTGACTCTACTCAGGTTCAGCTGTATGATACCTGGCAGGGTTGACTTTGGTGTAGTAAATGAAATGGTGCCACTGCAGTGTGCTTTTGGAGCTTTCGGACTCATGTACGTAGAGACCTAATCGTACCTTTGGCCGGGTTGTTGGTGTTCTCAATGCAAAGATCCCTAGAGGGAGGATATGACATATATAGTAGCTAATTAACAAAGTATTTAATCTTATTGATTCTTATATTATATTTTATTTCGTGCACAATATGCGTAATGTACGAACTTGGCTTCTATTGATTAAATTGTCATTGATTCTTTTAAATACAATGCGTATTACCTTAGTTATATTTATACATTGCTGAATACTTTTATTTACTCGTTGTCTAATGATGTTACAGGCTCAGATCCCAGTTTCGATCTTGAGAAGATCAAGAAGACATCAAAGGATGTCCACGGGGTCCCTTCATGCCTTGACGAGTGGATAGTAGAAAAACTTTGACTGATCCCCTCCACGGAGAGCGAAATGATCATATTTGAGCCATTATTTTGGGGTTTAGGATTTCATGACTTTGTCTTAGTATCATTTTGTATGCATAGATAATGATTCCTTGTTTTTGAGACTTGTATATCAATTTGTTCATATCTAAAAGCTTTATCCTCGTTTTGCACATGTCGTGTTTATAAACTTTTATTTAAATGTTTCATGTAGTTATCTTTTATGCATTGTTTTATGAATTAATATATTGGAAATAGTGTTACCTCTGAGAAAAGCAAAATTTTAGTGTATTGACAGGCTTCCGCATATTGAATGCTTGCACAGATGTCTGTTTAAAGCACCTTACACATGTAAGTATGTGAATATCCCTTGTGTAATTCCGTCTTGACTTCAGTCCAGATGTGCATTACACGGGAATACACGTGTCACACCTCGGGATTAACCCTAAACCCATGATTCTCTGGCTTGGGTTGTGACAATCTGTCTTAACAATTTATGATATTTTGAAATTCTTAATTCTATATGTTTCAATAAACAGATGAAATTAAAACAATTATATTCCCATTTGTTTTAAATTATTAATTCTATCTATCTAAATAATGTATGATATTATTAAATTCTTAATTCTATCTATCTCAACAAACATAAGAAATTGAACAAATATATTCCTTTATGTTTGAAATTCTTAATTATATATATATCAACAATGTATGATATTTTGAAAATAAAATATACATTGTCCATTTCAATAGATATAATTAGAAACGTTTAAACAGATAAAATCCATTTTTTAATGTGAAAAAGATTCATTTGTTTCAAAGATCGCAAACAAAACTAATGTTATATAACAAACAAATAGATGACATTCAATATGGGTAATAAATATTATATTTGAAAGTGGAGTACATTTTGATTACATATAATAAACATCGAGATCGTCTATTCAAACAATACAATTGCAAAAATCTAAAACAGATGAAATTTTGTTTTGAATGTGAAATAACTTTTTTTCTTCTAAAAATCACAAACAATAGATCATTACATATATTGTCTCAGACATCAGATCCACAGCTAAATATAAATATCATTACAAACAAATTGGATCATTAAAGAACAAAATCAAAATACTTCTACAAATAGATAAGATATCCAATAATGAAAATTATGAAACACATTAGATTAATGATTAAAACTAGTTCTGCAACATCATCAACGAAAAAAAATTCAAAAAACAAAGAACAACGAAAGAAAATCAATAAAAAAACTAAGAAAAATAGATATCATAATGGCATAAAAAAATATAAACAAGAGGAAAAATAAAAGAATCAAATAAAAAAACATGGAACAAAGAAGAAATAAGGAAGAAAGAAGAAAAGAGAAGAAGAAGAAGAAGAAAAGCGAAGAAGAACGTAAATGCTGCTCCAAAAATATGCAATTAGATCGGACGATTCCAAATTGAAATTGAAATGAAAATGTAATTCTAGCGCCTAAATCATGGGAATAATGTAATAAACCATATTAAGGGTATTTTCGGTAAGAGATATCCTTAACAGAAAAAGAAAGGACCTCCACTCAAATAAGAAATCAAAACGAGAGACCTATCGATTTAACTAAAATTAAAATGGATTTAATATAGTAAGAAGATAAGAAATAGGGACCAGCCCTTAAATATCCCAATTTTTAATCCACACACAAGCCCTTTTAATTTTTTAATAACCAAAATGCCCCTCCTCCCTCATCTCCTTCCTTACTTCTCCCTCCTCCCTTTCCCCACCTCCGCCCCCTGCCCCTCTCTCTCTCTCCCTTTCCCCCTCTTTATTTTGTATCTGCCTCTATCTCCTCGGCCCGTCCCCACCTCTCTGCCCTTCTCTCTCCCTCCCCCCTCTTTTTCCTCTCTATCAGTCATCCTCCCTCTTTCTCCCCCTTTGCCTCTCTCTCTCTCTCTCTCCATGTTTTAGGGATTAGGTTTGATTTTAGAGTTTTTAGTTGGCAGTCAAGAATTGGGTGGTCTATGTTTGGGGGGTGGTAGGTGTGGTTGTGGCTGGAAGGGCCGATGGATGGAAAAGAGGGAGACAAAAGGGTGGAGGGGGCAGACAAGGAAAGAAACAGAGAGAAAGGAGAGGGAGAGACAGAGGGGGGGGGGGGGGGGGAGAGGGAGGTACAGACCACCACCACGTGCTCTATCCCATCCATTGGACCTTCTATCCACAACCACGACACCCACCACCCCCTAAGCCTAGGTTGCACCAATTCTTGACCGCCAACCAAACACCTCAAACTCAATCCCTCCCCCCCATCCACTCCAAACAAAGAGAAAGAACATACAAGGGAGGTGGGGGTGGGGAAGGGAGAGAGCACAGAGAGGGGGAAGGAGGAGAGAGAGGGAGGAAGAGAAGAAAGAGAACAGAGAGGGGGAGGGAGAAAAAGTGGTGGATGGGGTGGGGAGAGAGAGAGAGAGAGAGGCGAAGGTTGGAGAGGTGGACATGGGGAAGGGGAAGAGTGAGGAAGGGGAGGGGAAGGAGAACTTTAGACGGATGACGGTCTTCATGGTTATTGGAATTCAACGTATTCATAGATCCTCAATAAAAATTAACTTATCCCTAAGGATCAATCAAGTCTAAATATGGACTAGGGTACACTCACCATAACAACAAACTTTATACTAGAAGAGAAAGCACAAATATAAGTTGATTGATATTAATAAGCATGAGTTACAATGATGTTGGATCATTCTTCTACTGGCAACAAATGCCCGTGCCAAGCTAGGGCACTAATTAAAAAAACTTCTATATTATTTAAATTAGATATATATTATTATAAAAAATTAAAGAGTTAAAAAGGCATTAAATTTACACTTATTCATCACAAAAGGTGTCTGTGATATAAAATCTTCATTACATAAAAATTGATGGATGAATAAAAATCTTATAGCGATAAATTGATTGATTATAATAAGCATGACTTACAATGATGTCGGACCATTCTTATAATAGCGAGCCCGGGCCCTAATAAAAAAACAGCTTCTATATTATTAAGATTAAAATTCTAGATTAGTATAAAAAAATTGGAGAGTTAAAGGGCTTTAAAATTTTATGCCTATTCATGACAAAAGGTGCCTATGATATAAAATCTTCATTACATAAAAATTGATGGATGAATAAAAATCTTACCAACTAAGTTGGTCTAAATCATAAATAAGGCTTAAAATATAGTTAAACAAATAGTTAATCTAAAAATGAGAACCCCCTTGTTTCAAGTAAATTATTTAAAATCAATTACAAATATAAGAATCATTTAGTGATCAGGTTAATGGTCATCTACACTCTGGTGGATCCCATGGAGAATGACCCCATGTAGATACACAAGTGCAATGTTTTTCAAGTTGTTTGGTTATTAAAGATCTTTTTAGGCAAGTAAGGTCCATAGGATCTTGATGCATTAGGTCCCACATAAATAATTATGTATATGAGTGATAAAGAATTCATATAATACCCCCCTCCTAAATTGATGAGGGATTGGATCTAGTGGGTCACAAACAAATAGACGCATGGTAGGATGGGTGAAGGGACAAGTTATCTATCTCGATAGTTTAATCATATAGTTCTTCTCCTTATTCTCTCTCTTTCTCTCTCTCTCTCTCTTACTAAAAGGAGATTATGATAAAAGTCAAGTACAGATTAGTAAAATAGGGATATTCTAAAAAAAACAAAAATAAAAAACAAATATAGTAAAAAGAGAACCAAAAGATACTACACTGTGATAATAGACTTGTTCAAAGGAACAGATGTAGATAAGTCTTCTGTCGGCAGAAAAGTTACTCCTTCATTTCGATTTCTCTTGTCTAACTTCTGGTTTGCAAAAGCAAATATTCAATATCAATTGGTAGAGATGCCTTGAAGACGGTGAAAATTGGATGAGCCAATTTTGATAGAGCACATGCGACTGAAGTAGCCATTCTAGAGCAATACATAGAGGAGTAATGCCTGATTATTTTCAAAGAAGCTACTCTTTTCTTCCAAATTGGGAATGGATTCCATGAGAAAATTAAGTGACCCTTGAAAAGCTCTACAAATTGAAAGAGCATCACCCTCTATGAAAACATGCTGTAATTGGTGGAGGACAACAAACTCCAATCCTTTTTGTAGCCCTTGAAGTTCAGCTTGCAGTGGGTTTATTGTGTCTATCTGAGCTGCATAAACTGACAATCATTTTACTAGTATGATCCCCTATAATGCCGCCATAACTAACATAATTTGTAACTAGGTTGACCGAACCATCAAAGTTGAGGTTGAGAAAACCATTAGGTGGAGCTTCTTATTTTGTAGTAGTAACAAAAGTAAGAGGTATACTTCTAGCTAATGCATTTGAAATCTATCATTCATGCAGAAGAGAGGCTGATTTGACGTGTAGAGAGGCAGGTTGAAGACATGAATATTGAAAACGATAGGAGTTTCGAGCTTTTCAAATGTACCAAAGGGTGATGAGTACAACCGAAGAAGTGGATTTGGAAGAATGCCAAAACCAGTCTCCTAATGGTGCAAAACAGGTAGGATTAATGAAATATGGAGGAAAATTTTACCAAACCAATTTTGCAAAATCACAATAAATGAAAAGATGATCAATTATTTATGGAGCTTTTCTACAACAAATACAATCTGAGGGTAAAGAAGGAATAATTTTGTGAGGATGGGGTATTCTGACCTCCATGTAGTAAATGCCAACCAAAGAATTTGATTTTTGGGGACATGGGAAGTCTCCTCAATAGGTGCCAAGGGAGATGAGGGCCATAAGGGAAAAGAGTAAGAAATTTATAAATGATCTTGACTGAACAAGTGCTAGCCGGTTCACGTCCCCAACATATCATATCACTGCCACCCGAGTCTAGATAAAAAATTTTAGTAAAAATGTCTTGGTCCCAAAGAAGATTTGGTTTAGGTACATTCTAGAGTATGGATCCACTGGGGTTATGAGAAGTCAAATCTTTTACCAACATGTCATGAAGCGTGGAAGACCCGGGGCCCAAGTGTCAGTAAAGACATCAATTTATATCCATCACGAAGTACCCAGTGTGTTTAAAACATTGCAGAGAAGAAGAAGCGACAGTGCTGGAGAGAAATCAGAAGATGAAAAATAAGAGAAACATTATCTTCTCATTATCAAAGACTGTCCATTACATTGAGATCAACCACATATATATGCTAATAATCAACAAACACCCTCAAATTCTAACAAACTCCAGATTCTCATGTCATTTCTGTGTGCAACACAGCTGCTAACTAACTCCAGATCCAACCGTCTTCAGCTCATGTCATTCTTTTGACCAATTGCAGCTACTTCCTTTTTCTTGTTTATTTTAAATCAGCCTAAGCTGGCATTGAGTCTGAAAGTACTCGAGTTTTCTAAATAGCAGTTCAATTTATTATGCGGCCGAAATAAAAGCAATTAATCACACACCACAAGAAGATACAAGATATTTTACATAAAAAACTCAAATCGAAAAAACACCACGTGTCTCATCACCAGAAAAATTATGCACTATAAATCTCACGTTTACAAGATGCTTACAGATCCCTCCCCACATACTCACTACCTAGGACTGTAGTTATCTTTTGTATAGCTTCACATAACAACGACCTCGAGCTGTCGTCTGCAACAGATCCAACACTTGTTTGACTCCTCAATCTTTTTCAAAAGAAGAAAATCTTCAAAAAAAAAGTAGAAGCACAATTCTAGAACTTGAAGCCTTAGTCCAATCTCTCCAATTACAAGCTCCAAATGAGAGATCTCTCCAATTGCAATCTCCACTCAAATCAATGACAGAATCAATGTGTTCAGTTTACTTCATGGTTGAGAGGAATACTCTATTTATAGCCCAAAATTCATCCACAAAGGTTAAGGCTTTAATATGACACAAAATAGCAACTCTGCCCAAAATAGAATTAAAAGCCAAGTTGGTCAGTTGGGTAGGTTCCGCCACCATGCTGCTCTCTATTTGCGCATTCTAAAATTCATCTGTGTGTTTTGTCAATTAGAATCATATGTGCTTGAGCCTACTACAAGGGTGCTCAGTGCGATCTGCGCTCCCTTATTTCTTTGTTAAGTCCCTACGCATTGTCTGCCATCCATTCAAAAAAGAAATAAAAAATATAACTCAATGGACGTCGAGTTTTGTTCAATCTATCAATTAGCCAACATACAAAAACCTTACAGAGTCATTTGACTTTAAGCTTTATTTCTCAACTGGGTTGGAACAAGCAGAGCTTGAGTCTTTACTGCTAACATGTGTATTGTTCAAAATTATGTTTTTGTGCCTTACAAGAATTTTCCAAAATGGGGAATCTTCCGTTTTGGTTTGACAATAATAAAGTGATCGATGTGGACACTAAGTGCAAGGTCGACGATTGTAGTTTTACTCGGAGAGTCGGGATCGTATCCACAGGGAGTTAGAAATTGCAGAAAACCTGTCCTAATGAAAAATTAGTATTAGCCTTTTAAAAATCTGTACAAATAAATCTCTACTAAATTGAAATTGAAATTTAATTACAAATCCAAATTAAAAATTACAATCCCAAATAAAATTCCTAATCTAAAAACAAACTAAACTAAAAATTGCAACTACAATGAGAAAAATCAAATCACTAATTATAGAAAAATTAAAAATATGCATAAACTAGAAAATAAATTTTTGATTAAAGAAAATAAAAGAGATAGATTCAAATTTTTACACTTTAAATAATAAGCCATTAAATGGTGAAACTAATAAAAAAACATCATAAATATTGCACCTAGTGTGCACTGTCACCACCTACAAACAAACGATGCCGATCCTTGGCATGACACGTTGATGTCACTAATTGTGCTTTTTAATTAAAAATTATCAATAAAACCAATAAAATCCAAAGTGGTACAAACTGAAAGTAAACTATTCAATCCTGAGATAGATCAATATAAGAAGATTGAAGAGATTCACATGCAATCAACTCCTTTCTTTGTTGCATGTACCAAGGGAAGAGTAGGAAAATAGTGATGGATGGAGGAGTGGGTGCGAATGGATATGGATATATGAGAGAGAGAGAGAGATGATGTTGGTGGAGGTGGGTGGGTGGGTGGGTTGTATTAGTGTGAATGGAACTTCCCTCATGAGCCACATGTCTACCTTGATACAAGAAATGTGCCTACAGGATGCTTTCCCAACTTATCCTTCTTATCTATGCTTCTAGCTCCACATGTGCACTCTTAATTCTTTCATCTCATGCCTATTAATCCTCGCCGTGCGATGCAACTTGGGCTGGGTATGGGATATCCCAAATGGAGAAAATTTCTCCTCTTTTGAATCTCTTTCAAAGTCTTCCTTTCCTCTTTGCAACTTACCTCTCTTCCATTCCTTGGATAATATCTTTCAAAGTCTTCGTTTCCTCTTTGCAACTTACCTCTCTTCCTTCCCTTGGATTCTTTGACTTATTCAAATCTCCCTCAAATTTAAAATTTCAATTTCCTACGATGGAGAGATAATTCTTCAAAATATTCTGCATCAAAAAATGTGTGGGACCCTCTTTGGGTGTGGGATGCAACCATGGGATGGCCCATCGGTGCATGGGTCCCATTTCTCCAACTCCTTTTATTTTCTTCATTGCAGGTCCCATGAGGAATATTCTTGCTTGAGAGTAGGCCCTAGTGGGTCTTCTACTCCAATTAGGATCCTTTAAAATTTTGAAAATTAAAAGAAAAGACATTAATTAATGAACTGCATGAATTTATGCTCTAAAATGTAGAGAAATGTTGATTCATCTTGAAATTCAGAAATTTGACGCTAAAATATAAAAAATCATGAATTTGTATGTAAATCAATTTATTTAACCTAAATGAGTCCATAAATTTATATAAAATGATACTATGGATGTGTAATTTTAGGGACTCACATGAAGTATGAGATTTCGTAAATATTTATGTGTTAACTGCTATCAAATAACGGTATAAAAGTATTTTAAAACTTTGCATATTTCATCTTACTTTTATTTTTCCCCGGTAGAGTTTTGCTAATAGTTGAAATTTGTAGTCACAAAAACCCTAGACCAAAAGAGCACCACACAAATCCTATTTGTACTTTTGAGAATTAGGTTTTCTACATTCTTACTTTTATTCAAATAACAATAACCAAAAGAGCACCTCATAGTTAAAGCATCCAAACAACAACATAAAAATATTCAAAACTTTTGCCTGTTTCAATGTGTGCAATTCTTGTGATTTTACTTTTATTTTCATTTGGTAAGATCTTGGGTCTTAGTTAAAAGGTTCAAAGCACTAGGCATATCTTATATGTGTTTGTTGTTGAGAATTAAGCTTTTCATATGCCATGACAGAGGGGACAAGCAGGTTCCATGTTTTAATGGCCCAACCAAATAGGCCCCACCAAGATGAGGGATGCATAAAAGATGCATGCGGGTCAGTTGAGTCCATCAAATCGGTGTTTGGAATGGCTGATCCGTTTAAAAAAATGAAAGGGCTAGGACAATTCAGGTCACACATTCCAACCCGACCCGTTCTCCACACCTAGGCCCAGTAGTTTCTATAATTCCCCACAAACCCTAACCCTAAACCTGTCCTGTTCTTGTTCATGGTTGCTGCCTTCTGTTTTCTCTGCCGCCCCCGCCCATCTTTCTGTATTGCGCGTAGGAATCTCAACATCCGGAGGTAAGAAACAACAATCCAACACTTGCCATCTCCAACATCTGTTTGTTTGTTTAGTAAAATTTCTCTTGTACTGGATCTGATTCTCAACATTCTGGTGGGCAGATTCATAATATGCACCACTGCTCCTTTGATTTTATCAGCTGAATCCATTTGATTTTATTCCCTCCCACTTCTTGTATGTGTAATTATAGCAAATCAACTTATCTTCTCTTCTTGATTCAACAAAAATTGTGGGTGTGACCCAGAATTTTAGATTTCATTAGACAAGCATCAGTTCAGGGAAGTGTCTCTAGTTTTTTTTTTTTTTTTGGCTTGTCAAGATGATGTGATCCTATGAAACAGGGTTCAGCCCAAACTCAATAGTTTTGATGAGTGAATGTTTAACTGTAAAAAGCTAAAATCTGTGTAATTATGTGGCAGTATCCATTTTAGGTTAGGTTTAACAATATAATACGAGTCGTTAATGCGTGTTCTGGATATATGTTTTAATTCACTGGAAGAAACAGGATAGGATTCTCTGTGGGGTGACACCTGCTGTCTCAATTTACTTGTATTGTGAGAATTGTGCTGTCTTTGTGACTTTCTTCCTTCGATCTGTAGCTGTTGTCTGTTTCACAGTAAAGAGATGGCGTCGGGCGTGGAGAGTGGAAAGAGCTTCGCGAGGAGGGATCTGTTGTTGAAGATACAAGCTGAGTCTCAGCAGAAGTGGGAAGAAAGTGGTGTTTTTGAGGCTGAAGCCGATGGGAAGCCCGCTGAGCCCGGCGAAAAGTTCTTTGGGAACTTTCCTTATCCTTATATGAATGGCTCGCTTCATTTGGGTCATGCATTTTCTCTTTCCAAGCTTGAATTTGCCGCCGCGTATCATAGATTAAGAGGCCGTAATGTGCTGTTGCCGTTTGCTTTCCATTGCACTGGGATGCCGATTAAGGCATCGGCTGACAAACTCATGCGAGAGATTCAGGAATTTGGAAACCCGCCCGTCTTTCCTTCTGCAGAAGACGACAATGGTGTAGAAGTTAGTAATGGGAGTAAACCGGAGGAAGAAAGTGCGGAGGTGGTTCAACCAGATAAATTTAAGAGCAAGAAGTCCAAAGCTGCAGCAAAACTGGGTGGAGATAAGTTTCAGTGGGAGATCATGAGGATGTTGGATATTCCTGACAGTGAGATTGCTAAATTTAAGGACCCATGTCATTGGCTGAGCTATTTCCCGCCTCTTGCAAAAGAAGATCTGAAGGCCTTTGGCTTGGGTTGTGATTGGCGGCGCTCTTTCATCACCACAGATATGAATCCATTCTATGATTCTTTTGTCAAATGGCAGATGAGGAAGTTGAAGGAAATGGGTAAGATAGTTAAGGATATGAGGTACACGATCTATTCTCCCCTAGATGGCCAACCATGTGCAGATCATGACAGAGCCACAGGTGAAGGTGTTCAACCGCAAGAGTACACTCTTATCAAAATGGAAATTGTGCCTCCTTTCCCATCGAAGCTGAAAGTGTTGGAAGGAAAGAAAGTCTTTTTGGCAGCTGCAACATTGAGACCAGAGACAATGTATGGTCAAACAAATTCATGGGTATTGCCTGATGGAAAATATGGAGCTTTTGAGATCAATGAGAGAGATGTATTCATCATCGCAAAGAAGGCTGCACTGAACCTTGCCTATCAGAAATTGTCTAAAATTCCTGAGAAGCCTACTTGGCTGCTTGAATTGGTGGGAGAGGATTTGATTGGGTTGCCCCTCAAATCACCGCTTGCATTTAATGAAATCATATATGCTCTTCCCATGCTAACAATTTTGATGGATAAAGGTACCGGAGTTGTGACCAGTGTACCAAGTGACTCTCCAGATGATTATATGGCTTTGCTTGATTTGAAATCAAAGCCACGTCTTAGAG
The DNA here is from genome assembly GCA_037013555.1 of Sextonia rubra. Lineage (NCBI taxonomy): Eukaryota > Viridiplantae > Streptophyta > Magnoliopsida > Laurales > Lauraceae > Sextonia > Sextonia rubra. Next base: position 19,575,194 of record JASUAD010000028.1, on the reverse strand, counting down.
AGAAATATGGCGTGAAGGATGATTGGGTAATGCCATTTGAGGTTGTACCCATCATTAACATTCCAGATTTTGGTGACAAATCTGCAGAGAAAGTTTGTATTGATTTGAAAATCAAGAGCCAAAATGAAAAGGTAAAGCTAGCTGAAGCAAAGAGGTTAACATACTTGAGAGGTTTCACTGACGGGACGATGCTTGTTGGGGAATTCAAGGGGAAGAAAGTTCAGGAAGCAAAGCCTTTGATAAAGAACATGCTTCTAGAAACAGGTCAGGCAGTTCTGTACAGTGAGCCTGAGAAAAGGGTCATGTCGAGATCCGGCGATGAGTGTGTAGTGGCTCTCACAGATCAGTGGTACATTACATATGGGGAACCAGAATGGAAGAAAAAAGCTGAGGAGTGTTTGTCCAGTATGAATCTGTACTGCGAGGAGACACGACATGGTTTTGAACATACCTTGAGCTGGCTGACACAGTGGGCTTGTTCACGTTCTTTTGGGCTTGGTACACGGCTTCCATGGGATGAGCAGTTCCTCGTCGAATCTTTGTCGGATTCTACTCTTTACATGGCATATTATACCATTGCTCATCTATTACAAAATGGTGATATGTATGGATCAGCTACATCTTCTGTTAAGCCAGAGCAGTTGACAGATGAGGCTTGGGACTTTGTTTTCAATGGCGGGCCATTTCCCAAATCAGATATTCCCACTTCCCTTCTTAACAAAATGAAGCAAGAGTTCCAGTATTGGTACCCATTTGATCTGCGCGTGTCTGGTAAAGACTTGATTCAAAATCATCTGACCTTTTGCATCTACAACCATACTGCACTTCTGCCCAAGCATTACTGGCCTCGTGGTTTCAGATGCAATGGACACATTATGCTAAACTCTGAAAAGATGTCGAAGTCAACAGGTAAGTTTTGTTTTGCATCTTTTCTTTCTTTTTCACTTTCATCTTTGCTTGGCTCCCACATGTTTAGTATTGTGTTATCTGCTGCCTGTCTTAAGCTAGTTATGTATTTTGTTGTGTGGATATTTAATTTCCTCCTGTTTAGTCCTCTTAGTACTTACTAGTGTATATTGTGGCTGCTTATTAAAAATAAAAAATAAAACAGGTAATTTCAGGACACTTCGTCAGGCTATAGAGGAATTCTCTAGTGATGCGACGAGATTCTCTTTGGCTGATGCTGGGGATGGAATGGATGATGCAAACTTTGTTTTTGAGACAGCTAATTCTGCTATTCTGCGGCTTACAAAAGAAATCACGTGGATGGAAGAGATATTGGCTGCAGAATCCTCTCTGAGGACAGGTCCCCCATCTACATATGCAGATCGTGTTTTTGCCAATGAGATAAACATTGCTGTCAAGATGACTGACAAACACTACAAGGATTTCATGTTTAGAGAGGCCCTCAAGACAGGCTTTTATGACCTTCAGGCTGCTAGAGATGATTACCGGCAATCGTGTGGGGTAGGAGGCATGCATCGCGACTTGTTGTGGCGGTTTATGGATGTCCAGACCCGACTAATCACACCCATTTGCCCACACTATGCAGAACATGTATGGAAAGAAATTTTGAAGAAGGATGGCTTTGTTGTAAAAGCTGGCTGGCCAACAGCTGATTCACCAGACCTCACTCTCAAGAAGGCTAATAAATATTTGCAAGACTCATTAGCTTCAATGCGTAAGTTGCATCAGAAGCAAGTGTCAGGTTCAAAGAAACCTAAAAAGGGCGGTCCGACTCCTCCGGCAGAAGAAAACAAGCCGACAGTAGGCATAATATATGTGAATGAGCAGTATGATGGTTGGAAAGAGATGTGCTTGAAGATACTTCAAAGTAAGTATGATGCCACTAGTCGGTCATTTGCAAATGATCAAGAGATTGTTGCTATGGTGAAGGAAAGTGTAACAAATTTCAAGGAGATCCAGAAGAACTGCATGTCTTTCCTAAGGTTCAAGAAGGATGAGGTATTATCTGTTGGACCTCATGCTCTAGATTTGAAACTGCCATTTGGTGAAATTGAGGTGCTTAAGGAGAATACTGATCTGATAAAGAGGCAGTTGGAGCTTGAACATGTTGAAGTGTTATCTGTATCAGAAGATTGTGCTTATAGTAAAGCAGGTCCTCACAGGTCGGTCCTAGAAAAAAATCCTCCCTCACCAGGAAATCCTATTTCCATTTTCTTGAACTCGTCAGAATATTTGCCGGTTACTTAGGCTCATGGTGCATAGAGTTTATGAAGGGGATTTGCCTTTGCTGCCTATCTTATAAAGATTTTGAAGAATCATCCGTTTTTTACCCCCAAAATTTTGTAGTTTGGTATTTTTGCTTATTGGATATTGAGTTATTTATGTTGAAAAACATTTTATCTCCATTTGTATGTGTTCATTTTGTTGTTTTATGAAGGTGAATGGACTCTTATTTTTATACTAATTCTCCTTGATAAGCTTAAGAAGAGAATTGAAACTCATGAAGCCAACCACAATCCTTGGAATAAGGCTTAGATGGTGATCTTCCTGCAGCTTAATGTAGACCGTGCCAAACTTTTTAAGGACATTCCTTTGAAGTGGTGAGATCAGAAAAGGTTCTGCACTGTTATACTTTCTCTTACTGTCCCAGTAAGAATTTTAGGGGCTGCAATACTCTCCTTTCTATCAGATTTGGCAGGTAGATATAGGAACGTACACAATAATGAGCAGCAAAAATCAGCAATCATACAAAAAATCAGTAGTCACACTGAGAAACTAAGATGGAAATTCTTAAGAATGATGAAAAAGTAACCAGCTGCTCATTTAAAATGACAGGTTTGGTATCCTTTAATAAATACGAGACCTCAACAAATCCCTCTTTTTTCACTCTTAACTAACCTTAATCAGAATTGAATTTAAATGATGTGTTTCATCCATATCACTCTCCAACCTAATGGCACACTTTTGATTTTGATTTGTGTGCCTGTATACTTTTGGAAATGAAGCTGTAAATAGAAGATTGAAAGAGTGTACATGTGCATAATCCAAGCTAAAGACATGCAGAACCCATACAAAGGTGCGTACATGTGAGAGCACATTGGAACTACCTTCTAAATAAATAATAGTACATCAAACAAGTCACTAGGTTTTGCCTTGGGGTTGCCTGGATATTTGCAAAATCGATGTCTGGATATTTGCAAAATAAAGTATGGCAGGTATTTTAATTTAGGGGATTTATCAAGAAAAACCCACTAGTCAGGGTAACAACAGCTGAAAACCCCAAATTTTTGTATTATTGATGGAGGTCCTCTCACCCAATTTTTATTTTTTTATTCCCAAACTGCCCATCTTAGGTTGAAGTCAACAAATCCTAGACCACAATCGTTGGATGAAAAAAAAAAAAAAAACTGCTGACTCTTCTACTAACTTCCTCTGCTTACTCCATCTTAACTCTGCTGACTTCCTCTGCTTGCTCCTCTCTCTCTCTCTCTCTCTCACTATCTAACTAGATCAAAACCCTGCTTCAAGGAGTTTTTCTACATCGTTTGCAGAGAGACCAAAGCAGGTAATGGTACTTTTCAATTTCTTCTTCTTCTTTCACTATGCTCTTTTTTTTTTCATTTTGATCTTCTATGCTTCTACTGATTGCAAACCCTTGCCCCATGTCTCTGGAATCTCAACTTCAATATCCCTTTTATACTTTTCTGTTTGTTTTTTTTTTCTACACAGAAAGAATGACTTTTTCTGCTTTTTATTTTTTGGATTGGATTTGGGTATGATGGATGAGGTTGGTGGTGGTTTTCTGTTTGCAGGGTTGTTCCTAGTTGTAGAAACCAAATCAGGTTCTCTGGTTTTAGTCGTCATCATCATCATCAAAGCCTTATCCCAACCATGTTAGGGTCGGCTACATGAATTCTGTTTATCCATTCCGTTCTTTGGTTTCAGTTAAAAAGGAAAAGAAAAAAAAAAAAAAAGATTGCTGTCGCTGGTGAAGGGTCATTCTTGTGGTGGTGGTTTTTGTTTGCACAGTCATTCTTGTTCCTCTGAAGTTTTTGTGCGTCATGCATGCCTAAGGCCATGAAATGAATTCTTGAAATTGAAAACTTACGCGGGAAACCTGTTGTGACCTCAAACTTACTGGATTTATTTCTCTTATTCGGCTTTAAACGGGTTGGAGTGAAAATCATAACTTTGGTATGTTCTTGTTTGTTTTTAGTTCTGCGTTGCTTTCCTGGAATGAAACCGTCTCCCATCTAATACTTTCCAACAAAGCAGAAGTTCTAAAATTGATTCAGTTTGCTTTCATTTTTCTAAGATCTAAGAAACATTTTTAGCCAAAGGAAGACACGTATCCTTTACATAAGCCATTACGAAGCTGTTGGTCATTGTATGGTCTTAAACCATGCCTTAAAACCACCAAGAGATTCACAGCACTTGTTCATTGCTCATATCAACCTGATACAAACACCAAATTTTGTAGTCTACATAGTGTTAGTGCTTCACATTTTATGCAGAAATAGAAAATAGTTTCTGAGTTAGGGCAATCTTTCTTTCTTCTGTGTTGAAATTTTCTTGGATTTAATTTCCCAAGGTGGTTATGTCCCAAAATCATTCTATGCCTCTGCTGTTGTCTCCTTTAGTATTGTGTTCATATTATTTTAGTCGCTTCTCTATATAGAAGAGTTTCTAGTTTCTTCTATGCTTCTTTGTAAAAGATTGTTATGTTTTTGCAGCTGATGAGGTCTTAATAATAGAAGTATGACCCATAAAGATTTCAATGCGATGAAAATGGTGAAGTTCAAGGGCTATCTATATCTATACCATATATAAAATATAAGCTTTGTTTAGCAGGTGTGCTCCTGCTTGTGTGGTTTGTTTTTCTCCTCCTGCTTTCCACTCTTCTCACCTGGTTCCACCTGCCTCGTCCCTTCAAGTGTTTCAGCAGTTCCTCATCCATGTGTTTTTTATTCTTGGGTTGGGATCTGCAGAAATTCTGGTGCCGTGATGTGGCCTCAAGCTGATGTTGCCTATGCATACACGCTCCTTCCAGGCATTTGGCCAAGACCCATAACTGGACCATACGATTTCTCTCTCCTATCTGATTTATTTGATCATGTTGGTGTTATTCTTGTTGTTCCTTTTAGGTTTCAATCTATCTGATTGAATGGAATATTGGGGTAATAGCGTTTGAAGTGGGTTTTCTTAATTAGGATTATTGGTGCCTAGTGAAATTTAAATTTTAATTGTTTGTATAGTTTACATATGCTTCCAAAGTTGATGCCTTTTTCCTTGTTTCTGACATTTGATGTGTAGGGTATGGGTATTGGTTGCATTAAATAATCAGATGGATCTAATCTTTCCTTGAACTGTATTTGTCTATATATATCTTGCAAGGTTAGTGAAGTATGTGAATCTGTTGAAAAGGAGATTACTTGATCAAGTACTAGGGTACTTGGACAAGGATGGGTGATGTACCCCTTTTTAAGACTTGGAATTATAGATCTCTTTGGATTTTGAACTTTATACTTCCTAATTACTTGGATTAAGGACAAGAAACAAATGGTTCTACTTCTGCAAACATACCCCTTGACAACTAATTATCAGATAGTTGAAGTGTCTTGGAATATGTGGGGAAGGAGGTGGGATGTGACCACTTGTAGATGATCTCCTTTTTTAGAATTGAAAGTGTATGCAATTGGGTTTAACAGGTGCTTCATCAGTTCCTCATGTTCCCACTGGTTCATGGTTCAATATAGAACAAACTAAGCCGTTTATTTTAAATGCCTTTCATGAGATTGTTATGGTCATCAAATGAAGTTACACATAGCTAAAGTGGGCCTCACAACTCACAGGACCGTTGATTTGATCATTCTCTTTTTTCTATACACCCAATGGTTTCTTATTCATGTCCATGGTTAACCATTTAAATTGATGGTTTTTGGATTTGTTAATATTTTTGGAGATTTGACAATGGAGCTGTGCCCCAACAAACATCAAAGAAGACACTGAGATTAACTTCTACTGTGATTTGTCTTTGTTTGAAGTTTATAAAGCAGCATGCCCCTTGTTTTTTCCTGTTTCTTGTAGAAAGTGTACAAATACAATGCTTTGATTTACTATCCTTTTTTATCTTGGGAAAGGAAACACAACAGCAGAATAGGTGAATATTCAGTTTGCTTTCCTGTTGGAGGTGGCAGTTGATAAGGATTTACTACCATCACCAGTCATTGGGTACTATAAAAAAACCTCCTTTTCTGACTGTTGTAATATTCTGCACATATTCATAAACCAGAGAAGAATAATCATTAAAAAAAAATTTAGAGAGATGTAGAGATTAAATTATCACAAATTTAGAAAAATTAGTTGTGCCTCCAAAGCCATCACTAAGCATGCAGAAGTCAAATTATCATATCACAAGAGAGGTCTAGAGAGGTTTTCTGCTAGATTTGAACATTATTAAATTCAGTATCAGCAGATAATAATCCTTGTGGCTGAAAAAAAAAAAAGACAGCATCCTTGTGGCTGAAAATAATCCTCCTTTGCTTACATAATCTCAAAATAAAGGTTTCATTCTTCGAGGTAAAAGCTCTCTTAACTTCCCAGGGATTATCTATGTGGCTCCAACACCAAGAAAATCAAAGAAAGGCAACTTGATTTCTCTCCTATGATCAGTTCCTCCATGGACATAGAACTTGCTTTTGTTGGCAAAGGATTCTGATGCTGAAATTTTAGAATTGGAGTATAAAAGATTTGCTTGATCAACAGTCATCATGGTCATGGTTGAGTCAGCATGAGATACACTGTATTTTTTTTTTAATTGTAGGAGAGAAGAGAACCTTTAAATCTATGTTATTTTCTTTTCTTTCCTTTGACTGCCAAGTGCTAGCTGAAGCTCATTCTGACTGATCTAAAAAAAAATCCACAGAGATGTACGTTCAATAGCGGCCTGAATGTTCATGGGGTGTCTTCCCAACCTGGAATCTAATACGGCTAAAACCATTGTAACATGAATTGTTATGTTGCAGTTGGCACACATAACAATACACTTTTTTATTTGGTCATTTGCTTTTATTACTTGTCATTGTGGAATAGAAGCTACAAAGATTTCTATATGTATACTCTTGATAACATTATGTAACATTTTGGTGCAGTGCTGATGTTGTTAAATGCATTCTTAACCTTGCAGCTCCAAAAGGGTTGTTTTTGTGTTATGTAGGGGTGCTAAAGGAACTGGAATGAAATCCATAGAGCTAGCACTTTCCATGTGTGACATTGTTGACATATATGGCTTCACAGTGGATCTTGTCTTTACCAAATGGTTAGTTTAGCCATGGTAATCTTTCTTCTTTAAATTTTGCTTTTAGCTACAATAGTGTCTGATTTTTCACTTTGTTCTTACCCTTTTGAGCATGCTTCCCCTTGTACGACACGTTATTTCTCAGCCCCTAGAAAGGGGCACAATCCATTGCAAGGGAGGGCCTATTATGAGCAGCTACATCAGATAGAAGCAACACAGGATCAAAGTCATGGTCTTTGAGGTTGAAAATTGCACTTGGGGTGGCAAGAAGCATGGCGTGCAACCATTAAAAAAAAAAAAAAAGAAGCATGGCGTGCATGCAATTGCTAGTTGATTTGGCTGTACTTCTTGTTTAAGAACTAGTTCTTGTGTTATGGAATCATTTGATTTCCTTGTTGTATGTAACTTGCAACAATATATGAACATTTCTTTCTTTAGTTGGTAGATTTGGGTGCCTAGTTGTTGTTACAGAGAGAAGGTGGTTATGGATGTAAGGTCTTGTGAGTTGTGACTCGCAGTTGTCAGATTTCCTTATTTTCTATAAATTGCAACTTTATAATAGCAACTATTACTTTAATTTGTGTTTCAATTGCAATTTTTAACACTCATACTTTCTAACTGTGATTGAAAGATTAGAGACACCTGTCCATCTGATTAGAGGAAAATTAATGATTACTTCACATGGTTGGAGATTACTTCAAATGGTTGGAGTTAAAGACCGGGAAATCTTTGTCCATCTGGATGGAGTGAATTGTGACTGCAAAAAAAAAAAAAGAAAAAAAAAGGAAAAAAAAGGAAAAAAGAAGAAAGAAAGAAAGAAAGAAAGAAAGAAAGAAGAAGACGAAATAGAACTATACTCCATTTGAAATCTCTATTAATAGAGATTTTCTATTCTACTGCATTTGATCAGTTCTTCTGAGAGATTCAAAGTCCTCTACTCATTTAGCACTAATGGGAACATGAATGTTGGATTCAGAAATAGAACTTCTTTTTCCGCTTTATAAATGGTGCATTGCTTATAAAAATGGCTTAATCTTTCATCAAAGTATTAGTAATAAAGGAATGAGTAATTCATTTTAAATTCAAAAAATACTCTCTTTACCATGAAAAAATTCATCGATACTGACAAATTATTCGTCGATATCAACATTTTTTGTTGACATCGACAAATAATTGTCGACAAAAAACTGTAACAAATAATTGACCCTAAATGAGCTTAACAGTGTGGAGTCATTGAGTTGAAAAATTATTTGTCGATGTCAACAAATAATTTGTTCACGTCGACAAAAACTGTAACAAATAATTGACCCCAAATAAGCTTGAAAGTGCTGATTCTTCGACGTTTATTTGTTCAACAAAAACTGCTAGCTTAATAGTACAAATTCTCACAATCAAGAGTGGAACCAAGAAAAGACATAGTGGGGCTCATAATCAGGGGTGAACCAGGAATATACATGTCCAATAAAGCATGAGGCAGCCTATAGAATAGATGCTCATGGAGACCATACTAAAGAGAATGAATAGCAGATTCTTCAAAAGGTGAGAAAAAATGATATCATTCAAGGAATAACAGTTGGAGAAATTGAGTACATGCAGATTCTTCTATTTCTTTTTCTTTTCCTTTTTTGAAAGGTGATTTGTGAATTAACTTTAGTGTACAGGGTGACACTAGCTCAGAGTATGTTAGCAGGGGCTCTTTACTTCACCACAGGCACAATAGAGTATTCAGTTCTTAACACGATAACTGCCATCACTTACATCCTATCTCTCATCTCAAGGCAAGAGAAGCTTGAGATTCACACTAGCTGGGGGAAAGGGAAGATCTTTGGGCCCCAGCTGGGGGAAAGGGAAGATCTTTGGGACCCTCATGTCTGTCTCTGGTGCTTTAACTTTGTTATGGCATGGATTATGTGACAAGGTGATGTCCACAAGCATGGAAAATTGGTTGGTTGGATTAGTGACGGTTGTTGTTGGTGTGGTTGGCTTCAGTACATGAACTTAATGCTAGTGAGTTCCACACATAAAAGCTTTTCGTGTATCCTTTTTGTTTTTGATTTGTTGGGTAACATTGATTGAATAAAAAAAGAAGCAGGGAGGAGGAAGAAGAAGAAGATGACTAATAAAGCATCACTAATTAGAGAGAGAGAAAAAAACACTAAGCTTTCTCAGAATAAAAAAAACACTAAGCTTTCTCAGAAGGGCAAAAGGGAATAAGAGGGGAAGAGGAAGAAGAAAAAGATGGGGCCTTGTCTCCCTTCGACTTCCTTTTCTTCTACAGCCGATGAAGATGGAGTAAGGAGATGAAGAGCAACAGCTGCGAGGCTTCTCGCAAGGATGTGCAGTGTCTGTTTTCTTCTCTCCTTTCTTTCCAACAGACGAGCAATTGTTTTGTTGACATCAATATTAGGAGGGGCAATTTTGGAATACAATTACAAAATTTGAGAGGGAGGTCATCTGCCCATAATACAAAAATTTGAGGTCCTCAACTGTGGTTACCTTGATTAGTGGTTTTTTTTTTTTACAAATCCCCCCTTTAATTTATGAGTGAATGGAGAGTCTTGCATCCGTATAATTTAATCACCTTGTTTCATTTGTTTTGTTCTTTGCTCGAGCTACTGTGAACTCAGTAACAGACAGATGATTCTTACATGTGGCCATGGCTTCAAGAGTTGGTAGAGGAGGAGAAAGAGATCTCAGTAACAGATAGATGTACAGGCAGCCTGAATGGAGGGTCCAATGAGTTCCACTTTCAAGGATCCAAACAGGGCCTCGGGAATAAGTTATGAGGCCAACAAATTTTAGTCACAAGGAAATCCAAGACTTTGCAGTAGGTTCAACATTCAACACACACAAGCTGGTTTTTTTCAGATGGACCTGTCCTTATCACAGTAAGGCAAAAATAAAGGATGAATTTAGTATATAGCCCCAAAATGATTTGGCCATGCGCAACCACTTAGGTCTGAGTCAGGTTGAGTTTTATGCCCAGCTTGTTTAGTCCGGCAATAAATTTAGCCAAGCCCAGCTGGGCCTACTCCTTCCTCAAGGTGTCAAAAAGGCTAGTCACTTGGAACAACAGACGGCACCATATTTTATAAAAGGGTGCAGTATGTACCTGAAAATCAGGCTTGAATAGACATGTTTGAATAGCATCCTTAAACAGGATTACCTAAAAATCAGGCTTGAATAGCCATGTTTGGATAACATCCTTAGAGAGGAATCCTCTTTGATTTTCCTCGATTGCAAAGAAAACCCACGTTTGGATGAAGAAAGGAAAAGCGAGAGAGGATTGTCCAAATCCTCCAGAAATCCTCTCTTCCATTGATTTCTCAGTCTCTACCTCCCCCCATTGAATTTTGTAAGTCTATAGAGGCAAAGGACTTGAGAGTGAATCTTAGGTGTTTCCCAAATTTGGGATGCGGAGATTCCTTCCATAAAACATCCTCCGAGAGGATAGCATGGTTCCAAGGAAATAAAGGAATCCTCTAGTAGTTTACCAAACGTGCCAGGGTGGACTTTGAGAAGCTGTGGTTCAGTCCTGTCCAGCACAGCACAGTTGCAGCACTCGCCTGGCCCGTCCCACAACTCATCCAACTTCAAGGACAGGATGCTGCAAGAATAACAGCTGGTTATTCTCAACACCCCAAAACTAGTGTGTTGTGGCAAAATTGTTAAGAAATAGATACAACTAATTATCCGGACTGTCTATCAGTTCACTCCTTTGTTCCTCAACCGCCCTGTGGATGTCACACTGATCACAACATCCATTCTGACTGCAATTATGTCGAACAAAACTTGCTTTTTTAACTATTGAATGTAATCCCTTAAGAACTGTTGGAGATTTTGTGCTAAATTCTCCCCCGCTGAGAAAAAATGCCTGCAGGTAAGTGCTTACATTATTAAAGAATCAGATGACACAAGGAATTTACAATGTAACAGGCTGCTGCTGATACATGGCTAGTCTGCAGCAGCATATGTCTGAAACAGGTAAGATAAAATCTTCTTATAGTCGCCCAATTGGATTCCAGTGTTGGGATCAACAAGAAAAGGTACCTGCAGGATTAAAAGAAGCGGATCAGCCCTTGCCCACATATGTTTGTTAATGCCCATTAACAGCAATAGCTTGTCATGGGTTCTGACGGAGAAGAAAGATTAAATACAATCAACACCGCTCCTACTTATTATCTGCACTGTGGAATCTATTTTCATCAAATTACAGACTTTGTATATGAAACAGCCAAACCACCCCACAGCATAGATTCTTCTCAACAGCATTGCAATATTTTAGTGCTTCCTGATTTAATCATTTCTCTTGGCTGAGCAATAAATGAAATAGCAAATAACTGATCAAGCAAGTCAAGCAAAATATATCATCTGAGTAAATGAATGATCACATCTTTGGTTTACACAGAAAATGTTTTGTTGATGTTTTTCACCAAAAGCTATTTAAAAAGGAAGCACTGAAGGAGGCAACTAGGCTTATCATGTAGGTACACTGGCCAACACAAATTCTACAATTCACTGGGCATAAAAGATCATAAAGGTCTGGGAATTTGGACTGATCATCTGGTAAGCTTTTCTTGAGTGTGGACTACAGTCTACAGCCCAAAAGCTGCCTCAATGAAACAATCAATGGAACTAAAGCCCATAAATCATAAAACTACATTTATCAATCTTGACCGTCCATAAAGCAGCCTACAATGACAGTGACTGGAAGAGTAGGGAATGCTCCACATTCAATTGGGACAAAGACTACTGTGAATAAGATTGTCTGAAGGATGCAAGTTTTGGAAATTGGTCTATTCACAGCAAGGTCCCACGGATGAACAATGATGAAGATACCATTAAGCAAGAGAGGCAGAATTAAGATGAATACAAAGGTCAATTTTCAACATCTTAGGGGAAGCTCTTCTAGAATTCATGCTCCCAAAACTTTCTAAAATTTTTTTTATCACGTTCTTGAACATATTGATAATTATAATAAGGTTTCTGCATGCTTATGAAATGACCAAAAGTTCACCTCTTTGGATCCCGATTTCTGAATAAGTAAATCAGATTTTGATGACCCTTCTCCCACATTATGGAGGATGTAAGGAAGTTCCAATTCACAAAGTGCTTCTCGAACAATCCTTGCATACTGCAAAACAAAAATGGTGATTACTGTTTACACACACTTTGTTTTATTCGCATAAATGTCACAGATGGAACTGCATTAAATAAATTACATATATTAAGAGAGCCAAGACCTCAGATTTCAACTCCCTAGGTTTGAATGGTAAGGATTAATCATAGAAAGTGTTGTGCTAATGGCCAAATCCATGGTTAAGACTTAAGCCAACCGCTTGAGTGGTTCTGACCATTGATAAATGTGTCTTAATCATGCTAGTACAGAGCATACCGGTCACTGTTCTTCTGAGATATATGATTACATTCTACCTGGATACGTGGCACAGGTGCCAAGCTTAAGGTCTACATAATTGCGCAATACAACTACATGCCAAGACTTAATATATTTGTAAATAGATTAACAAATGAAATAAAAGAATACAAATTAAGATGTTAACTTAGGCCAGACCCAGGTGACATTATTAACCTATATTGTGGGCAGTATGGGCATAACCAGTTACCATAGGTGTGCCTAAGTCCGACTAAGACCCATTGGACCATTATACTACTCAATTGTAGAGGAAAATAAATACATGGATAAGGGAAAAAGTCATCTAATCTTTGTTGACCATCTCTTTTTATAGTCCTCCAGGTTAGAATTGATCAATCAGTGAACTTGAGATATGTCCCATAACGAAGGATTATAATTTTGTTGACCCTCATTGGAGTGGGGAGTAGCAGTCTAGCTGTTGAGGTGGTTGATTCTAAACCTGAATTTTCTGAAAGATTTAGAGGTAAAACAGTCATTGCTCACAAGCAAGTTGTTGCTACCAAGTTCTTACAGCTTGGGTGCAGTTACATCTTCCCCTATGTGCCTTTTGGTTTCCATGAAGCTACTTCGGAATGGGGAGGACCTTGATGCCAGACATGGACTTCGTGGGATATGATGGTAATAAAGCTCACCCTGATTAACTGGGACGAAAAGCATACCAAAGTCTCAAAAGTAGTTGGCTCATCCTCATATTTAAAGAGAAAGCAATTCTCATAAAATTCTGGATTTATAATGCCTGGATATGGCATGGATACAAGTAAATGCCACGCATACCGGAAATTCAAACACATGAAAAAGTATCAGAAACACCAAAATATTGAATTCAATACCTATTTTGAAGAACTTGATCAAAGGTTTCAATCCTGGCACACATATATGCCAAGTGTGCCAAAAGGAATGGCTCCTAATTTTGAAGAAAATTTGTTGAACACTTTGTTTTGTCTTTTTCTAGTACCAAACTTGTAAGAAAATCTTAAACAACATGGCGTATTGGTACAATATGAAATGCTTACCAACTGTACTCCAGAACAATATAGAATTTTCCTATAACATTAGGAATGAAGAAATGCACTAATTGGTTTTATTTGCAATAAATTGGGAAAGAAAGTAAAACCTAACGTGAGAAATTCACCAATGACTTGTTTCCTCAACACCAAGAGTGACATGAGCTTGAGTTCAAGCAACAATAAGAAACATTCAACCTAACAATGAAGGTTTTTTTTTTCTTTTTTTTTTAAATGGTAACAATGAAGCTTAAATGAAAAACCTAAAATTGAAAAATGAAAAAAAAAAAACTATAATGAACAGAGCAAAAAATCTTATTTTGAAGTGTCCAACAATATTTCATTTTATGATGATGTCATCGGGATATAGTTCATTCAGTGTTAATTGATGGAGCATCCAAGTCTTTTGAGTGTCAGCATGAAAAAATATTTTGGCCACACACTACAAGTTTCTAGATTGGATTTGCCACAAAACTATAGTTAATTGCAAAGCAAAGCACATTACCAGGTTATTTTCATATGAGAAAAGTTCTAGCTTTTCTGGTGGTGTTTCTGGTTTGGCTCTTGCCCACAATGTCAACCCCCTACCAGCTCGAAAGATTGTGGGCATCCATCCTGTGAACAATGTGCTGTTTCACAAGATAAAAGAATCAGTGTTAGTTTCTGTAAATCCATGTTAAGGAGAAAGACAACGCCCAAAATCTAAGTAAAAAATTCACATATAAACATAACTTTGAAGACAACAACAGCAGCAATGGTTATCCACATTGCAAAAATCCAATACTGTTTATTCAACATGTTTAAATGGAGAATAAACAATCTCCATGACGATATTAATAGCCATAGCAATGATGATGGGACTGATGGTCTGTTATGGCCTGAAATACGTGACTTTTGAAAAAAGGCTCTTCCTGAACATTTAAAAATAGCACTAATTTTATCTCCCAAGGAGCCACACAGAGTGTTAACTCTCAATAACTTTAAGCAAAATTATGCTACTTCAAAAAAATAAAATGAAAGAAAAAGAAAGTGATGGCAGGTATTACCTTTCCAAGAGCCCAGTGGAGGGTTTTGTTCCTTGGCCATATTGCTGGAATAAGTATTTCACGATATCACCTATCTCAAAGAAAATAGAATGAGTGGGTGCATAGTACTAAATTTGGTAGAAAGAAAAATCTAAAGAAAGATATCTCCCAAGGAACGCATATGAGAAACTATTCTTAATGAAACACACACACACACACACGCACACACACACACACACAAAAGAATAAAATATTGTAATAATATCAATCAATGATAATTGATCATCAATTTGTGCAACACATAGATATTCATATGTACACGCAAAACAGGTGTTCTATCATCTGCCATCAGTGGGAAGTCGCAGTTGCTTTTTAATTCTTTTGGTTTGCTGCCCTAGTGGCAGATGTGCTTATGCAGTGGAATGATCCAGCCCCACCCATAGCAGGGGGGTCTGTTAAGGCAGACTGAAACATATAGTCCTTGTTCCAGGAACCACCTTCCCTTGCAAGGTTAGTTTCTTACCACTTGCATTATGCACTGGTGGCTCAGTTGCTGCTTTACAGCGTGGAAGACTAGCCAAATGGATGGTAAACATCCATTGTATTTCCCCTTCCCGTGTTCTGCTTTTGAGCTATCAAGAAGCCGTGAATTGGCCGATAAGTTGGCTGAGGATGGTGTATCTCATGACAATCTAGTGTATGATGTTTAGTTGATTGATCACATTTTTCCTTGGGGTGGCTAATAAGTTCATTTACCATTTCAAGAAAATGGATTATAACATCAATATGGTTGCTTTGGACCTACCCAATACACCAAAAGCCCAAGACCGATGGGCTGCACCAAATCAAGTCTTATAACTATTTAGGACCATAACAGACCACCACGCTTCCGTAGCCAACGTCCATGGCGACTCACTCAAGCGGCAGGTAACCCCTTTCCCCTTTTGGGATGGACCCTCTCCGCAGCAGATCCCACTTTGGCAGTATGTAGCCCTTTCCCATAATTTTTTTAGATGACTCTCACTCTACTCCAAGTAGCCCTTTCTGTGACTCAAACCCAAGATGTGGAAGTCGGCCATGATACCAAATGTTTTGTCTAACCAATACACCAAAAGCCCTAGAACTTATGGAATGCGTCAAATTAAGTCTTATAACTATTTAGGGCCATAACAGTGGCATAACATAACTAGGACAAAGAGGTTATTAATAATTTTATTTCAAAAGTAAATAAACAAATAGAAAAGACGCTTTTATCATCGGTTGCGTCTTAATGATCTTGATAATCAAATCTGCAAGGTGATATGACTTGGTTGCAATCAGATGAAATATCTAATGAAGAATTAATTGGATATCTTCCAAAAACTTGTTAACTTCGCCATGCTTGGCATTGAATGGTAGTAATCAACAAATTTCACATTGCAAAGTAGCATAACAAGTTTTTCTACTAATATTCATGAACAAAAAGAAAGGTATGCACTTCCATGAAAGCTCTAAAACAAATAGTAATGAGAATGATAACGACATTAATAATAATAATAATAATAATAATAATAATAATAATAATAGTAATAATCATTATGACAATAACAATGATGATGATGATGATGATTCTTGATAACTTACCACTCTCAAACATTGAAATGCCGGTATTTGGGTCAACTAAGAAAGGAAACCTGCAAGAAACCTTTTACAAGGTCACAACTATCTAAACAATCAAGCATGTGTTAATTTAAAGTGCTGGAAATAGGCATCAGGAAAATCCTTGAGAAACATCATGTTAAGGCTTAAGGCTTTCCCTAGATTGGGTCTAAACTAACTGACCAAAGCATTGATCTCCCTTAAATTGAACTTCCAATTGAGAAATAATCATACATACTGCTCTTTGCCGCCAATTATTCTGACCACTTCCCTGTGCCTTAACGAGCCTTTGGGGCAAGGATAGACCTGCATGGTTAGTCGAAATAACTAATTCAAAACCAATGGAATGTAAACCACCAACTGCCGTCTTGTCATTTCCTGGTAGACTCACATTAATGGCATGAATGTCTATCAATCTAAAGAGAAAACTAAAGCTAAAGAAAGAACTAGGAATTTCTTTGAAGTTTATATATAACTTCAAAAAATTCAAGAAAATACCAAAACCCTTCTCTCTTCTTTTCCATCTAGAGCTTTGGTAAAAAGCAAATTGTCTTGACATAAAGCAAAAGGCATCAATCAACTGTGGAGACGTTATATTTAATCTCCTAATAAAATAGAAATATTGAGATTCCATTAATGGACAGAAATTTTGCGAAGTTCCAATCAAACATCAATAACACTGTGTGTAAAGATAAGGCAGGAAAAAAGGGACTCTCAGTTATTGTTGCATTTAAAACAAAGAAGGATTATCACAGCATAGTATGTCTCACCTCGACAGAAAGATCTAGCTCTGTCATGGCCTCTCGAACTCTTCTGCAGAAAGGGCATGCCTCTGTTGAAAAATAATATTTAGACACCTCATTTGTGAATCATTGCAACCCCTAAATACAGAAGAATGTATCTAGAGTTAAAAAATCCTACAACAAAATAGGCTGCATGCGACAAAAGCCAAGTTTGACATACTTGAAATAAGAGTTTGTATGTCCAAATGAGTTAACTCACAAGATTCTAATCAACACTGCCAACTGGGTAGCACCAAGGATTTTCATAATTCATAACCACAGTTACCCACAAAAATCTCTGACAGTGCATATGAACAATATTGCCCACAACTGCACTTTTATAGAGGAAATTGCTTGGACGAGACAATTTATCAAGTCCATTTATAAGTTTTCTCCCCAAAGATCTGAGCTGTTTAGTCTTATCTCAAATGCAACAATCCAATTAGTAAGGCCATCATAAAAATATTGAAATCTGCTGAAACTGAATGTAAGATGTTTCTTTTCATGCTTTCTCCAAAATTGATAAATCAATTGGTAATTGATCAAAAGGGTGGATAGAAGTTTGCAATAGCACTTCAATTTAATTTGCAAGAGCACTTCATATCATTGGCAAACCCATGCCAGAAACAGACGAAAAATGAACTTACCAAATTCGTAGAGTTGGAGATTTGTTAGGGGATTTTTTGATGATTCTTTGTTGTGTGAACTGCCTAATATTGATCTTGATCCCCATGGAAGCCTTGCCAAAGTAGACAAGGATGATGTGGCTACCTATTTAGCAACAGGAATACAGATCTTGAGGGTAAGAGATAGTTCAATACGGGAACAGCCAATTCTCATTTAAAAGAAGCATCCAAATCTATAATCAACTGAACAAAGATGCTGGCATTGGTATCCATATTCTAATGATAATACAAACTTTATCCTATTTACTCTCTTGATCTCTTAAGGAAGTTGTCAGGTCATCTATGCCGTTAAACTTTCAGAAAACATAACCATTCTCCAAAAATATTTTCTTTGTGAATGTTATTTTATGGCAAATTTGTATATAGGTCCCATGTTTTGCTTTCTGTATAATCACTCTTTACTTTTTAACACTTGTATCTAACTTGAGTTTCAAATTCTTTGCATATATCCCCTCCCCTCACAAACTAGTGGATTGATAACAGTCATTACATAATCAGATGACACAAATGCCCCTAATACACCACTATTATGAACCCAGTCCCTACACTAATAACAACAAAAAAGCACACAATGGAGAAAAGGAAGTGACAAAATTAGGACCATTGTTGTAGTTGGCTCTCATATGGACAGACCATATTACAAATGATGGAGATCAGACTATCATGCCAGGTAATGTTAGTCAGTTTTACTGTTGAATGTGGATTGATGCTAAGAAAATGGAAAGCTTTTGTGGTTAAAACCGCACTGTCTATGTGTATTTCATGACATGAGCTGTAGTTTGGTGACCAATGCCATTGAAGACCCTCAAAAGGGTGAGATTGAAAAGCTTACAAAGAGTTTTATATATTTCGCTAGGAAATAATTCGAAAAAAATACAGGACATGCAAATAATATAAGCATAGCATGTAGCTGTAGAGATGAAAACCTTCTAGAATCTGAGATCTATCAGAGGTACACGATGCAGTGGTTCTTAAAACTCATATGAAAAATCCTGTTCCTTCCATCAACAGAGTACAAAATTAACAGTGAAAATAAAACATGAGAACAATATACATCAATGTATAATCTTGGATGGCTAAAAATTTTAAACTTAATGATTCAGACCACACAAGGACCTGTCATATCGCAAAATCATAATGGGACAAGGAACAGATGAATGATGCCAAACTGAAGGGCTCAAATGGGACCCGTTAGATGCTTTGAAGGAAAGTTTTCCCAAGTGGGGCCCCTTGTTGAGAGTTTAAAATTTATCATAGCATCAAGGGCTTCAGTCCTCCCTCTTTTTTGTGAGATCCCTTTGGATATCATTCTGTTCAACTGGAGGGAGATGTTTTCATCTAATTTTGTTGCTAGAAGTAGGGGTGTTCAGTTTTTGGAAGTCATTTGGGTTTGTTGTTGTTGTCTGTGTTTTTCCGGCAGTTTAGATTTTCTCGCGTTTCTTGTTTTGTTATAAGCTCGTCAGTATAACTCTCCGGTACTGCTAAGCTCCCGATTTAATGAAAGCTATTATTCAAGATAAATAAATAAATAAATAAGAAAAAATGGGACCCACTAGATAGAAATCATCCAGCCATCTATGGGGGTGCCACTAGGTCCAACTTACCCAATCATCTACTAGATATGATCCTAATCATCAATCCATCCTAATTCCTAACCATGTTTCCCTCTACATTTGGACCTTCTAGATGCTTCCCGCATATTAGATCTTACCCCATCCATCCATTAGATCATGTGCGGTGATTTCTTGATAGTCCAATGTGCCATGTGAATAAGTTGGATGTAGTGGGTTTAAGAGGGTACCATTTGGATGGGTAGAATGGATGGATGAGTGGGATCTTTCACCCACAGTCACATGCAGATTGGTGGATGCTGGATCCAATGGTTCCCATGTGGGTTTCAGCAGAAAGCAGGATGGGTCGAGTGCTCATCTAGTCGTTGTTCTCACAAAGATAAGGTGGGAGAGTTGGATTTAGTGGGTCTCACATATATAAATAGGATAAGTGGATGGGCGGATCATTCATCAAGGGAGTTCAACATAACTAAAGGAGAAATTTAAGGGTTGGATCTAGTCGGTCTCATGTGGGTCAACAATGGAAAGAGATGGGCAGTTCGTCTAAAGGGTCTAGATACATAGGTAGATGGTGGATGGGTTAGATATAATGGGTCTCATGTAGATAGGCATGCTGGGTTAATGTCTTGGATCTAATAAGTCCCATCTATATGAGTAAGACAGATGGACGGGGTAAAGATTTCATCTTTTGTCATTGCGTGTTTACATAAATGGGTAGGATCTAGTGGGTCCATGTAGATGAGAAATATGTGTAGGATTGAGCATC
This sequence comes from Sextonia rubra, assembly GCA_037013555.1. Taxonomy (NCBI): domain Eukaryota; kingdom Viridiplantae; phylum Streptophyta; class Magnoliopsida; order Laurales; family Lauraceae; genus Sextonia; species Sextonia rubra. The sequence continues at coordinate 19,555,024 of JASUAD010000028.1, read as the reverse complement.
TGTAGTTCCCATCAGGCAGTCCGTTCTCACAGCCTTTGTTGTTGCAACACGTCGGATGAATTACAGCAGGGACATATTGCTTTATTTTATTTTCATTGCAAGTTTTCTGATGCCATGTACTCTCCATGGCAATTTTGAGCCAATGAGTTGGATTGGCAATTGGTATGGAATGGGGTTTAATAAAGAAGAGGTAATTTTGCCAAAATAGAAATCTTAAAACATTTGTATGTTTTGGTGAACTTCCCTGCAGATCTACCTTATAAAGCAACAGCTGCTAGCCAACCAGTAGGCTAAAGAGGCATCTGATCATGAAAGAAAGTTGAAAAACAGGAGAATAACTACAATATCAAAAGTTCAGGGGCAATTATATGAGAAGCCAAAGTCTTAGGGCCTTCCTACAAATTTCCCTTTCTTAGACAGATACTCAAAAAGGAGTACAGAATATTTTATTTTCTGGAAGCATTGTCAAATTCAGGAAAGAATAATTTCAACCCTCCTAAAAATTGTAGTGTGTTATTATTCAAATAAATATATATATATATATATATGCATACTGAAGCGCATAGTATTAATCCAGTTACTGTACATATATGCATTAAGCATGAAATAAGAGACTACCTCAAAAAACTCATTCCGTTCTTGGGAAGGATCTCCTCCCTGTCATCAACAAGACACATGCCCGTCACGCAAAAATTTAAAACAAGACAAGCAGTGAAGAGGATCATTATGCCTTCCAGAACTGTTGCCAGCATTTTCTCAATAGCATTATGAAAGTGTTAGAACTACAAAAACATTTTCAAACTTCAAATCCTCAATGCATCTAAGAAAACCTTTTCAGCCTTAAACAACTACAAACAAAGACATAGATGGTGTTATAAAGCTATTCATAATGGTAATATGGCAAAGTACAAAGAAACCTCATGATGTGCAAGAAAAACATTCAACAAAAAAGAGAAAAAAAAAGTGCAAGAGTAACTTCAAAGATGCAATCATTATTGGCACATAGGCATCTGCGATTACTATATACCCCTGCGTGATGAACGTCATCAAGGTGGGCCACATAAGATGGTCTGCAGTTATTATTTATTTATTTTAAACATGCTTATACCTAATAGCTATATGTGGACTAGCCCACCGATGAAATTGTCCTTATAAAATAATAGCACATCACACCCCAGAACATGGAAAATGGTTTTGAGATGATGCTAATAAAAAACAACACACAATCAGTAAGTGCACTTGGTTGTGAGTTACAGAAAATATAAAAGTAATTCTTATTAGGGGAGAACATGGGCATTAACTATTAACTGAGAACATGCCAACAACAAGATTGAACCACCTCAGAAGTAAACTCAAGATCAAAATATATGAAAATTTGTAACTATCTGCAAACTTGTAACAAAAAATATGAATTGTAAGATCTGACTTTACTCATATCCCATCAAGTGTTCAACCAAACACAATGTATAGAGCTTGATACAAAAGCAATCACATATTAAGGGCCTGTGCCAGTGCTTATTACCCCAAAGAGCTTGAGCAATGGACATAGAACTGATAAGAAACTGCTAGATGGGTTCCCAGCATTTTCAGTGACAGTGATTTTCTCTTCTGTAACTTGACTGCTTTGGTCGATATCTGCCTCTGATTTCGCGGATTTTGCATTAAATCTCCTCCTGCGAGAAACCCAAATCCCATTTCTGTATAATCTTGAAGACCCAGAGGAGGAATTTGTCCAGGAGAGAGGAATCTTAGGATTTCGTAATGGAATCATCTTCCCATGATGCTGAGGAGGAGATTCTGAGTGGAAAGTGAGAGAGTGAGAGCATGGCAGAGATGTCATCGGTGTGGACAGAATGAAATCTCCCTCACTTGGATAAAGATCGTTAGAAGAAATTTAAGCAATGCTATTGCACCTAGAGAATTTACGATCCCAGCCATCCCATATAAGCCGTGTGAAGAAATCCAGGCCGTTCATCAATGGGTTCCACCGTCTTTTATAGAGTTGATTTGGTGAATTGAAGGGGCTAATCATCCACCGTCGAATATAGATTGTGATCCTCTTGGTGAACGGCTTTGATTCATGAGGCATTGATGTTTTTCATCTAAAAGGAGAAAAATATTGTCCAATGGGCAACTTCTCCTCTATTTTGCTAACGTAGTACAGTGATTAAGAGCTGAAAGGAAAAGGCACTCACCAAAGATCGAACCTGGTGGCTGTTGTGAGAGTGGTTGCCCCTTATCCCAGGACAATCTTAGATTTTCAGGGGGCAACTTTGGATACATTGCTGCAATTTGGTATTAGGTCCAATTTTACCATCGATCAAATTTACCTTACCATTTGAATAAATCTCAAAAAAAAAATCTATGCATAATTTTTTCATTTTATGATTTGGCATTAGGCCTAATTTTTCAATCACAAAATGATCATTTACAGCTATATTAAATCTAAAAAAAATATTCATGGTTGCGATGCTTTAAAGAGCTCAATTTTAGATTTTCGTACACGATAATTATTATGAGTGTACCAATCGCGATTCTAGGCTTTTTTATGGTGGTGACATGCAATACTATTCTCGTGGGAAAAAACTCACATGGTTTGCACTTCATCAATAAACTTGCATCTAGGTAGTTCTCAGGGGCTCCACTCATCTACTCCAATGGCTGTGTAATTTGTGGCCCACCTTGCAAGGTCTTGTGCCCCACCATACAAGAAGAGGCACTTCAATGGTCCTGATGTGCATGTGAATTTCCACAAGGTTTCTTTGTAGTGGGTTGGATATCTCCTTCCCCATCCTCAAAGAGATAGCTCTGTTATCATCACCTCTCTATCTCTTCTCTCTCCAGTAGTGAAGATGAAGAAGAAGCTGCTCAAATCTGCGCCGTGGAGAGACGAACCAGAGCCCAACAAATTCGAAGATGCAAAGCTGAAAATGACGAACCAGCCCGGAACAACGCCCACCATGCACGTCCCTGGCAAGAAATCTGTTTCTTCCAAGTCTACCAACGATGACGATTCCATCGAAATCGACCCCGAGCTCAGATACAGCTTTCAAAGGAATGTTCAGGTCTTCCTCTTTCGCACCCACTTTTTCTTTTCTAGTCTTTGTCTAGAAATTCCAGGATTGTTTCTTGTTTGGCATTGAATTCCTAGGTTTCTTGAATTTGGAGTGTTTTTCAGGTGAACATGGATTTCTCTCATGGAATTGGAGGATTTGGGTGTTTTTATCCTAGACCCATTTCTCTCTTCTTTGAACGTTTGAATGGGTCTCGGTTAATTTTGGTATTGGTATTGGTTTTTCTCCTGTAATTTCAGATGGAATCGTAGGCTTTCTGTTTTTTCTACTGGCGACCTCGCGCCTTCGATAGAATGTTGTTGAGGTTACAATCATTGTTTTGAATACATATTTATCTGGGATGTTTCTGTTGTACATATTAATAATTTATAGTTGTACAAAGTGGTTTTGGAGGAAGGCTAATTAGTCAGTTAAGAAACAAGTAAATGACTTTGTTTCAAACATGAGAAGGGGGCTTTTAACTCATATGGCTTGAGAATTAGTAGAACAGGGGCAGAATACATGGAGTGTTGGTTTAACAATGTTGAGAACTCGGAGGACACCAGTTGGTGCCATAGCGTGCTACATATCGATATTCGAGCAACCAATGAGCAGAATGGATGACTCGATTGAGATTTTGTAAATAGACTCAATATAGGGTAGGCAAAGTGGAGAAAAACAAGTGGAGTTCATCTAGTGTCTCTTTAATTAAAGAGACATATACAAGAGTTACAACTACATTGTTATGTGAAGTTGAAAATTGGCAACAAAGAAGCAACGAAATGTCTAAGTAGTACATGTGATGTGGGTAGTTAGATGGGTTTTTGTAGTACAGGAAAGGATAGAGTTAGGAACAAAACAAAACTTAAGTGTTGCAATTACAGGGCATTTAGAGAAGGAGAGGACAATTGAACTTGAATACCTCACTTTAAGATGGTAATGAATTTATTATATGGAAAGAAACTGCTTAATGGTGGAGAGCTGCACTTTCTTCTAAGAGCAGGGTCAGGCTCAAACAAAGCAGAGGCCAACACGTCCAAGTACTCCTATATACAAAATGTCCAGGCTGAGCTCAGTGCAAAAGAGAAGAGGGGACATTGTTATAACAAAAGTGGATCTACATTGCCAAAAGCAATCTCACTCCTTTGGAGTTTGTTCTCTTTGCATAGAGAAAACATCCATTCTGAATTTGTGGTGTGAAGAATGTGGTTGGAGGCATAAACCAAATTTACCAGGTGTGTTTAATCTGTAGAAAGTGTTCTTTAACAAATTTGTATACAGTATTGCTATTTTGTTACTATTAAGATCTCTTCAAGTAAAAAAAAAAAAAAATGATTACTTGAAGGGCACATTTGTGCTACAAGTTTGTGTGGAAGCAGAATGTTTTTCCCCCACTATGTAACATAAATGGTTGTTTGGTGCAATGCAAACATCTGCAGAAAATGGCTTGTTAAAACAGCTTGTTTTTTTAATAGGTCTTCTCCACAACGCCCACAAGCATAAGTTTGACACAATCCTTTGAATTATCATTTCTATGGGAGAGGAACATGGGTTGCCTCTTCCGTGGCATTGCACAGAGAAGCATTGAGTTTTATTGCATTATTGTATTTATAGTGGTGCTATTATTGTAAGATATCATGTACCAACCCAGTTTTTGTTGCCTATCCCAAGCCCAGGTAAAGGAGGAGAGTTGCGTTAGGTAGGTTGACAGCCAGCGTAAAACTTTGTCACAACCCAAACATGAATTCTGAGATAATAATATTTCGCGATAAGGCTAGGGCGTTCCCTGCTTTAAGTGACGCATTGCAGCGTCCCACGGCTGTAGTGAAAAGTGTGCAAGGGCTACCGCATGACTTTGGCGTAGTGCGGTTAAAGAAGTTAGTCCATGAGAAGAAAATGAGGAATAAGAAAATTAGACATGCTACTTGGAATATAGGAACTTTGACGGGCAAGAGCATAGAGTTGGTTGAGGTAATGAAAAGAAGAAGAATTAGTATGACTTGTATACATGAGACAAGGCGGAAAGGAAATAAAGTTAACGAGCTCACGGATGGGTATAAGCTTTTCTATGCAGGAAAGAGTAATACAAGAAATAAAGTGGGTATAGTTGTAGATAAGGATTTGAAACAGAAAATTGTGGAGGTAAAGAGGTTTGGTGATAGAATTATACCAATTAAATTAGTGCTAGAGGAAAACATAATTTATATCATCAGTGCATATGCTCCTTAAGTAGGACTAGAAGAAAGTGTGAAAAGACAATTTTAGGAGGAGATGGATGATTTAATGTGAGAAATCCCAAATAGTGATAAGATTTTCCTTGAAGGGAATTTAAACGGGCATATAGGAAGAGATAATAGAGGATATGAGAAAATGCATCGGGGGCAAGGATTTGGAGAAAATAATGAATTTGAAAACACTATATTGGGCTTTGCAGTGACATTTGATCTTGTAATAGCAAATACTTACTTTAAAAAGAGATATGAGCATTTAATTACCTATAAAAGTGAGAGTAATAGGTGTCAAATATACTTTTTTCTAGTTAGAAGACATGACCGATTGGCTTGTATAGATTGCAAGGTTATCCTAGGAGAGAGTTTAACTACGCAACATAGGTTTGGAGTTTTAGATATTTGCATTAGAAGTAGAAAGAGAGCGGTAGTAAAAAAAAATGGACCCTAAAACAAGGTGGAGAGATTTGAAGGGGGAAAGAGCAAATATATTTAAGGACAAAATGATTGAGAAGGGAGAATGGAATATTGAAGGAGAAACTATAGTAATGTGAAATCAAATGGCTAATTGCATTAAGAATGTTACAAATGAGGTACTTGGAGAATCAAAAGAAAAAAGACATATCAATAAAGAAACATGGTGGTGGAGTGTGAAGGTTCAGGAAGTTATTTGATAGAAAAAACATTGCTATAAAGTTTGGCAGGAGACTAAGAGTATGAAAAATTTTGAAATGTATAAAAGGCAAAGAAAGAAACTAAGAAAGTAGTAAGTAGTGTAAAGCTCAAAGCATATGATGACTTCTATAATAGGTTGGGAACAAGAGAAAGAGAAAATGATATTTTTAAGCTCGCAAAAATAAGAGAAAAGAAAAGTAGGGACTTAGATAATGTCAAATGTATCAAAGACAATGAGGAAAATATTCTGGTGAAGGACAATGATATTAAAGAAAGGTGAAAGGAATATTTTAACAAACTTCTAAATGAAGAACATTTGGGCGATACAAGAGTTAAGGAGGATACTTCATTACTAGAGCATACTTTTTTCCGTAGAATTAGAGGGGTAAAAGTGAAAGAAGCATTGAAGCGAATGAAGACAGGAAAGGCAACAGACCCAGATGGTATTCCGATAGAGGTATGGAAACACTTAATAGAGGTTGGGGTGAGTTGGTTATGTAGATTATTCAATAGAATATTTGTGACAAAGAAAATGCCGGATGAATGGAGAAAAGCATTGTAGTACCTATATATAAGAATAAAGGAGATATACAAAATTGTATCAACTATCGAGAGATTAAACTTATGAGTCATACTATGGAGTTATAAGAGAGAATAATGGAGCAAGGACCGAGACGGAAGATCAAGATCTTTGAAAATTAATTTGGTTTTATGCCAGGGAGATCAACTATAGAAGCTATCTTTTCACTTAGGCAATTAATGGAAAAATATCGAGCAAAGATGAAAAATCTACACATGGTCTTTATCAATTTGGAAAAAGCCTATGATAGGGTACTGAGGAATTTGATTTGGTGGGTTTTAAAGAAAAGGAATATCCCCAGAGGTTACATTGAAAATTTTAAGGATATGTATGAAGGAGCAGTAACAAATGTGAGAACCACGTGGAGAAACAGGTGGATTTCTCGTGACTATTGGTTTACATCAGGGATCAACCTTAAGCCCTTATTTTTTTGCATTAATTATGGATGAGTTAACTGTGCATATTTAAGAAGAAATATCATGGTATGTTGTTTACAGATGATATAGTATTGGTGGATGAATCAAGAGATGGTGTAAATGCAAAACTTGAGAGATGACGAGGGACATTAGAATCTAGAGGCTTTAAAATAATTCGTACAAAGACAAAATATATGGATTGCAACTTTAGTGGACATATATAAAGTGTTGAAACCACTGTCAAAATTAAAACCCATTAGATACCACGTAGAAATTCTTTTCGGTACCTAGGCTCGATGATTAGTAAGGATGGGAAAATTGATGAAGATGTGGAGCATGGGATAAAAACTGGATGGCTGAAGTGGAGATCAGCTTCTGAGGTGCTTTGTGACAGACGAATGCCAACGAAATTGAAGGGCAAATTTTATAGGACAGTGGTTAGACCAGCTATGATATATGGAGCAGAATGTTGGCCAATTAAGAATACGCATATTCATAAGATGGATATAGTGGAAATGAGAATGTTTAGGTGGATGTGTGGTAAAACTAGGAAAGATAAAATTAGAAATGAGCGCTTTCGAGAGCATTTAGGGATAGCACCAATAGAGGATAAGATTAGAGAAGCCCGTTTACGATAGTTTGGGCATGTTGAGCGTAGGCCGGCAATGACACCGGTGAGAAAAAGTCTGACTATATAGGTGGATGGCCCATCAAGAGGTAGGAGTAGGAGTAGGCCGAAAAAAATATTGATGGAGGTCATTGATTCAGATTTGAAGAAGTTTAACGTATCGAAGGATTTAGCTCAATAGAGAACGGAATGGAAAAACAGAATTCATGTAGTCAACCCTAACATAGTTGGGATAAGGCTTTGATGATGATGATGATGATGATGATGATCATGTACCAACCCAAAAGCTTAAGCTAATAGGTGGAAGGCCCAAATAGGTATATGAAGCCGTGTCAAACCCATTACTTGGGCGATGTGGGACGTAGGACTTTTCCCCAATACTCCTCTTCACGTGCGGGCCCAATAGAATTTATAGATTGGCCTGCCATATAGGTTACACAAGAACGACATCCATTTTGACATCTTGTACCAAACCAAAAGCTTAAGCTGATAGGTGAAAGGCCCAAACAGGTATATGAAGCCATGTCAAGCCCATTACTTGGGTGATGTGGGACTTTTTTCCAACACTCCCCCTCAGGTGCGGACCCAACAGATTCCATGAACGGGCCTACTACGTGGGCTACACAAGAGGCTTGGTTAAAGTTGTTGAACTTGGTTAAAATTGTTGAAGACGTAGACAAAGCCAGTGAGCGTAGGGAATTGCGAGTGAATGAGGTTGTTATTAAACAAGAGGTTGAGAAAAGGATTTGGGAATTCAATTGTTTATAAGAAATTTCCTGGAGGCAAAAATCTTGAATCAATTGGCTCAAAGAGGGGGATATGAATGCTAGTTTCTTGCATCAAATGGCTACTATGAGAAGCAGAATCGATTACGTGGGAAAAATTCGTCGAGGTGATTGGACGTTTGACACTCACCGCGAAGTCAAGGAAGAGGTTTTCATTTCTTTGAAGGTCTTTATAAGAGTGATGCTGGGGCAAGGCCAAAGCTTGACGGCTTCTCTTTTCTTTCAATTTCCTTAGACGCTAGGAGTTGGTTAGAAAGGGAATTTGAGGATGATGAGGTGTATAGTGCCTTGAAAGAGTGTGATGGGGACAAAGATTCAGGCCGGGATGGATTTAATTTCGCTTTCATCAAAGTAGGGTGAGAATTTTTGAAAGTGGACTTTGTTATGTTCTTGTCTGAGTTTCATCGAAGGGGTAGAGTTAATAGGGAGATTAATGCAACCTTTTAACTCTTATTCCAAAAGTTCCTAACCCTGTGGAACCAAAGGATTATAGGCCTATTAGCCTCATTGGGTGTTTATACAAGCTCTTGGCTAAAATTTTGGCAAATAGATTGAAATGTGTTCTTCCTCATATTATTAGTCGTTTTCAAGGGGCTTTTGTTGCAGGTAGACAAATTCCTGACAGGATGTTGATTGCTAATGAGCTTGTGGATTTCAGGAAGAAGGCTAAGAAAGAAGGGGTTTTGTTCAAAGTCAACCTTGAAAAAGTCTATGATCACGTGGGGTGGGATTTTGTGGACTACATGTTGTTCAAGTTTGGCTTTGGAGAAACTTGGCGCGGGTGTATTCGTTAGTGCATTTTAAATTTGCGGATGACACAATTCTTTTTAGTTCCTTTAAGAGGGAAGAAGTTTCAACTCTTAGGAGAATTCTTCGGTGTTTCCAGTTGTGCCCGGTTTAAAGATAAATATTTCCAAGAGTGTGTTGGTGTGTTCAAAGGAGATGACTCGGGCTTTGGCCAACATTATCAAGTGTAGGTCAGGAAGGCTTCCTATTATTTATCTTGGGTTGCCTCTTGGTGCTAAGCCAGGGTTTAAAGCATTATGGGATCCGGTGATTGAAAATTTTAAGAGAAAGTTGTCTTCATGGAAGAGGCACTATTTGTCTTTCGGCGGGAGAATCACCCTTATTAAAGCTTGCTTGTCCAATCTTCCAATTTATTACATGTCTCTTTTCAAGATGCCAAAGTCAGTGATTGAATCTTGATCGCATCCAGAGAGACTTCTTATGGGAGGGTCATGGCGATAAGAAGAAGTTGCATCTAGTGAAGTGGAGTGAAGTGATCAAACCTAATTCTAAAGGAAGTCTTTGGCTTAGTAGCTTGGAAAATAAGAATTGGGCTTTGTTGGCTAAATGGTGGTGGAGGTCTGGGGAAGAAAGGGATGTTCTATGGTGGAGGTTGATTGCCATCAAATATGGTGAGAATAAATGGGGGTGGTGGTTTAAGTCTAGACCTACCTATAGTTGGTCGGGCGTGTGGAAGGTAATTGCTTATGTTGGGGAAGAGTCAAACGTGAGATGTGAAACTTTATATAAAGGAGTGGGTTTTGTGGCGGAGGATGGTAGAGATGTTAGATTTTGGTTGGATGATTGGGTGGGGGTGGGTTCCTTGTGTAATTTATTTCCTAGGCTATTTAGATTAGTGGTAGAAAAAGACTCTTTTGTCGGTGAATGTTTTGCGGCGAGGGGTGGAGGTATAGTATAGAGAGTCTCTTATAGAAGGAGTTTTCGACCTTTGGAGGTGGATAGTTATAAGGAATTATTGAGCATTCTTGTTAACACATTCTTTTGTAGGGAATGAAAGGACTCTTGGATTTGGAAGGCCATCTATATATGGAGAGTTTTCAACTAAAGCTTTTTACTTGGCCTTGGAGGGAATTCAACCCCAGAGGGCCCCATCCTCCCTTGTGTGGTTAGGGTTGGTTCCCCCTCCAGTCAAGGCTTTCTGTTGGTTACTTGTTATGGGTAAAGTATCCATAGCTAGACAAGCTGAGAAGGAGAGGGTTGACTTCTAATCATCTTTTGGACATTTGTGTCATGTTTGGCAAGGAGGAGGGGTCAATTAACCATCTTTTTCTCCATTGCGAGATGTCGGCCCTTATTTGGAGCAACTTTATCTGGAGATCTGGTATTGTTTGGTCTTCCCGAAGAATATTGTGGACATTGTGGAGTCTTGGTTGGGAGGGTGCTTTGTGCAGTACGGACAAGTTCTATGGAGGATGATCCCTTTTGCTATTTTTTGGTCTATTTGGAAGGAAAAAAAATAATAGGATATTTAGGATCTGCTCTTCTTTCACGGCAAGTTTGATCTCGAAAGTAACATTTACGATTGCAAGATGGGCTTTGGTTAGCGTTTTCGAAGTTTACCCTTGATGATATTCTTTCAAGTTGGTAAGCATGCATGGTGTGTGGTCCTTTAAAAAAGAGGAGATTAACTCATTGGAGCCTCCCTCCAGAAGGGGTTTTGAAGTTTAATGTCGACAGTGCTTCTAGGGGAAAGTTGAGTCCTGCAGGGATTGGAGGAGTGCTTTGCAATAGTAAGGGTGAGGTGCTACTTATGTTTTCCAAGCATGTTGATGTGTCTAACTCTAATGAAGCTGAGGTGCTGGCTATTGTGGAAGGTCTTAGGTTGTTCTCTTCAAAATATGGTGGTGCGCTTCTTATGGAAAGTGATCCCTCGAATGCGTTTGGTTGGGTGTCTAATAAGAAGGCCAATCTATGGAAGTTTCATTTTCTTTTTAATGAAATTATTTAGTTATCTGCTAAATTAATGTGCTTTCCGCCATGAGGTTAGATCCACCTATTTCATGGCGGATGTGTTAGCTAAGCAGGGGGTTGATAGGTTATTCCTTGGGTGGGTGTGTTGTAGTTGAGGTTAGAGTTGGTGTATCTCTCTTACACCTTCTCTTTTCTCCTCTTCTATCTTTGTACTTTGTATCCCTTTGTCCTTAATGAAATTTTGTTACTGCTTCTTAAAAAAGAAAAAAAAACATAGGCTACACAAGATTGACATGCGCTTTCATATCATGAAGCAACCCAAAAGCTTAAGTTGATAGGTGTAAGGCCCCTGACTGGTTCATGAAGCAATGTCAAACCCATTACTTGGGCAATGTGGGACGTGGGACTTTCCCCAATAGTTATATCTCATAGTATATTTCCCCCTTTTTTATAATAATTATGTATTATTTTAGTAACCTATTTCCTCTTTTAAGATGGTTTGGGGAGTTTGCAGCTATAATGGGCTGTCAAGAATCGAATTCGGGTTGGATTGATCTTTGGCTCTGATACGATTCGGGTTGGATTGATCTTTGGCTCTGATACCAATTAATATGGGGCCGGTAAAGATGGAGAGATTAGAGATGGAAGGTGGAGGGATACGTTAGGAAGATCCTAAAAATATTGGCCTCACGCCAAACTCCCTATCATGGGCGAGAAGAAGAAGGAACTCTGCAAAACCCCAAAATCACTCAAAAACAAAATTTTCATTAATCAAGTCTAAATAGCCAAAGAGGCTTTACATCGCTTATATAGGAAAATAATAAAACCTAAAACTAATCTGGACCATTCAACGCACTGATGGCAAGGATTAAAACATCCACCTAAACACAACTTAAAGCATAAATAAGCAAATAAAACCCTAAATAAACTAAGATACGTGGGCTGGGCCCAAAGGTGGGTCGACTCATGGGGGACCACGGGTCTCTCTTGCATCAAATGTTGTATCCCACTTAACATGACTTCCTATTTCTTTGTTGTCCTTAATGCACAGGGGAAAGGATAACTATAGTGCACTAATAATTATAGAAAATTGTGTTCCAAATTCTCCCGTATCATATTTTAATCAGTAATATATTTGGTGAGTTTCCCATTTCTTGCCCATTGATGCCTGCACAAATTGCTTGCTCGATGATCATGGGTGGAATTACATGTCCTTTCTTTGGCTACTTTTTCGTGTGTGTATGTCTCTGTCTATTTATGCTTTGGGCTGACCATGGGTTGATAAGTAGTTGGAAGTGCATGAATCTCACCTGAATTGTCCCATCCATCCAACCTCTGGTGATGCATTTTGAATATAAGGCTCCTTAATGTGCCTGGGCCCGTGGTGACCATATCATCAAATCAGGTGCTTATTTGCACACTGAACAATCTGTTATGTTGATGAGAGGGAGTGACACAAATGTGGGCATGTGTTGTGGTTTCGACTTGTGTTTTCATATGACATGATGAGATCACTTGAATCTCCAATAAAACCACAATGTGAACATGCCTGTGTAAATGAAATACATTAACTGTAAATATTGCTATTTTGATAAAGTTAGAAGGTTGCTTATAGGCTTATTTGTTCACCTCCCATTTATGCAAAATCTGGGGCAGTTGGCTGATTGGTTTTGATATGAACAATTTCTTGTACCTGCAGTTTCTTAGACGAGTGTTTAGCATCGACACTATCGTGAAGCCTCTTCCTCCTGCGCTGGCATACAATGTTTCACGGAATTTGAGCTTTTTCACTCGCATTTTTACTCAGTTCTTTGGTAAGTTTTTTTATTCTTTTAAATTTATATTTATGTTAAACTCAATAAATCTCTTGTTATCATTTCTTGATACCTGGATGGTTCGTTAATTATCTGGTACTCCTTCATATTTTTGTTTCAAATAAATTCTTTCCGTATTCAAGATAAAGTAGAATGGTCTATGAATATGGTTATAGTGGTCAACCACTGCTGAGTTATAATGTAGAAATCCTGCAATCAGAAGTAATCTATACTACCTGTATAAGATAAGGATGCATAAAGAATCTGCCTTAGCACTTAATGTTGAAATACTAGGTAGGAATATGGTACAGATGTGTAGTGTGTGCATATATTGAAATACCGGACACAAATTTGGTACAGATATCTAGTTAGTGTGTGGGTGTGTATGCAACCACCTAGGCATTGGAACGGTTATGACTTGGTTGGAAATCCGTGCATGCCTCGAAAAGCTGTGGGGGCAGGTGGAACTGGGAAAGGATCAGTTTGTTCTTTGCAGTAAATGAGTCAAATTTGACAGAAGTTTGATTCCGTTGGTTAGGAGTTAAGCACTCCACCTTTACCTCAGCGAGTTCACCTATTTTGGCTCGCAATATTACTTGGCTTAGTCTCGCCTCAAGGGTTTAACTAGGCAAATTGGGGTTGCACACTCTCCCCTACTGGAAATAGAGTTATCCTTGGCTCTGATACCAGTTGTCACAGCTCTGTCCAACTTAGCATGAAATTGTCCTCTTTAGCCTGCATGCACTAGCCCATGTGCATGCTCAAGGACTTCCCAGGTGGTCACACATCCTAGTAGCGCTCTTGTTTGAGCATGTTTAACTTTGGAGTTCTTATGGGCAATGGTAGACCCCGGATTTTCATTTGGGTGGTGTGAGCAATGTGGGGTGGATAAATAAACTACTAAAATAAAAATTTTAAGGTCTAATTTTTAAAATTTGTTGGACCATGGGGGTGCGATCGCACCCGCGTGGGTACACCTAGGTCCGCCCCTGCTTATGGGGTCCGGAGTTGCACGACTTTATAATGCACTATGTTGAGTCGAGACGATGTTTGACTTGTAGGCATAGGGTCAGCACTTGGATGTTTCCGATGTAACTTGGACAAAGGCTTACGGTGCTAACTAAAGCACTTCACCCTTACCCTTGCAAATTCCCCTTTCTTGGCTCATAAGATCACTTAGCTTGGTCTCGCCTCAAGGGATTACCCAGGCAAATTGGCATCTCACACTAGCTATCAAATAGACATGATTAAAATAATTGATTGTTGCAATCATTTGAAAAAATTAGCATAGTCAATGTTTTGATATTTTATCTGATTAGCAGCACTAATTTACTTGACCTTTTATATTTTGCATTCAAAGTTATTTCATTTTTTCTTGTATACCTCTAAGCTAATAATAACTCAAAGGATGATCTGTTACTTTCTATAAAGCAGAATTGGGGTGTACTTTGTTGTTTCTTGTCTGTCAAAATACTCTTTGGTAGGATTCACAAGCCTCCCTTGGTTTAGGCAATGACACAGATTGCACTCCTTTGGGCTGATTTGCACCGCTGAATTGGTCATATATGAAAAATGTAGTTACATTTCCTACACACAAATTATTCAACAGTGCCTGTCATTCGGGTGGGTGTGAAATTTGGTCCAATTCCTACTCCCTGGGTGGTGTATGATGTACCCAACTGTGATCAAGTAAAGGTAGGCCCCACTTTGTTCATCTACCATCAAAACCAAATTGACTGCTACATAAGATCATTTCTCAAAAAGAAAATACAAAAATAAAGATCCAAGGACGTTAAAAATAAAAAAAATATAAACTATATGAATAATATCTCTGCTGCCAGTCCCATGCCTTGACGTTAGTGGGTCCCAAGGGCAAAGAAAGGAAGAGGGTAGTGTTAGATTGGCAGTCTGCTATGCAAGACTTGCCAAACTAAATTGAGTTTACTTTAAGAAGCACTTTGAAGCACCCGATTAGATGTGATACAATTTCAAGAAATGATGATGATTATAAATATTGAATAAAGAATACCAAATAAATAAAAATATAGGTTTCACCAACCCATTGTTGGATTAATGACAAGGTGTGCCCCCTTTTATGGAGAAAATGAGGGTTTGAAAGTAGGTCGTTAAAAAAATAAAAAAGCTTGTCATTGAGGCAAGTGACACTCCTTGCCAAAAACAGAAAAACAAAAAAAAAGAAGGAAATAAAATATTGGTTTCATGGTTTGGTCTTGGTACTCTCATTTAGCTTATCATATTAATTATGGCATAAAAGGGTTCAAAAACTGAAACAGTGAAGAAATTGTATAAATCATTTGGACATGCGAATGTTTATGAAATGACTTCTGATCCTTACCTTTCCTATGTAGTATGTTCAATCTTGGTCACTAGTTAATTGGTCATTTTTATCTCCAAGCTTGGCGTAGCAGTCAATGAAAAGTTTAGCATTGATCATCTTATCATCTTAGGGCCAAGTTATCTTCTCAAGTTTGCAACATACTTCCCTTTTACAGTTGTTTATTATTCTTGTTTTCATCTCTCCCTCTTCACTTTCTCATTATGACTGTTGTTTTATTGTTCTTGTTCTCATCTCTCCGTCTTCACTTTCTCGTTACGACACTGATTTACCGTCAATACCAATGATGTGGCACTTCTGGCTTGCAGATCCTGAGGGCATTTCAAATGCTCAGAAATCACTTGGGCTAGGCCAGGAAGAGAAAGTGCGCCGTGTTCGTTGAAGTAGTTCTTGCTTACAAAATCTGTTACTCAGACCTAAAGTCTTTTACAGTTTTACCTCATTTATGTATCACTGTACTTTTTTGGATTCTTTCATGTGATCAAGTTGTTATTAGGAGGTATTTCATTTCCATGCTTTATTTTTGCTTCCAGATGGTGCTATTGGTCTCAACACCCTTAAGTTTGGTTTGCCCTGTGATGCACTTGGGACTTGGTTCAGTTGTGCTTGGGTGATTATTTTCTTGTGAGCACATTGGCTGTATTTCCTCTGGTGGAGAAGTTCTGCTTTCCATGGCATTCATGGGACCATTTACCTGGCCAAGCCTAGGAATTTGCATCGATGGGTGATGTGGCTAACCATCTGATGGGTGATTGATTCCATTTAAGTGGACCACTGGTCATTTTCTGCTTGTTTTAATTGTTCAACTCTCCATGACCAGTTCGCTTATTAGATGGATGGGCTGGATTATCCATCTATGGCGTTGTGCATGAAGAATGAAGCCTTGTGCTCACAGCCAAAACCCACCCTTAAGTTTTGAGAATTCTATAGGACTCAAATTCTCTTGTGGCTAAGAAAACCTTCAGTGTCCATATGCAAATTTGCAAAAATGAGAATTTCCAAATCCAATGGAAGAAGGATGGATCTAAAAATCCTAAAAAAATGATGATCCCCATTGGCCCAAATTTTTAGGGATTTACAATAGTTAAACGTGGATTTTCCTAACTTAATGTAAAATTTGTGAGGAATTCATGAGAATTTGAACATGACCTAATAATTTATTCAACCCGACACTTTTAAATCTAAATTTTGAAAAATTAAAATGAAAAAGAATTAGTTAAAACAACCTGAATTTCAATGAATCCTTTGCACCGATTCAAATGTACCCAATCCACATACTTGAAAACCCAGGGAACATCGGTGAGAAAAAAATGTTCAAATAAGGAACAGACGACTTACCTGTGTTGGTGTGCCTCTTCAATATCCCAATTGTCCCCGCCCCCAGCTTGATTGATAATGCTAATAAATATTGGGTTGGAACATGGCCTGGGCGACCTGAGTGTAGCCCTCTCGTCCTCCGGATTTAGGTTTGCCCAGGAGCCTGCAACTTAGCTATCTTGTCTAGATGCTTATCTAAAATCTAATTGATTCAAAAACATGCGACAGATTTCACTCCATACATAGTTTTTAAGTTGGTTTTACTACAACTCCAAAGGATAATTCAGTTGGCGTAGGACCACGGTTTGATCCTGGAAGTTATCGGTTCGAGCCATTCTACCAAATTGGAGTTATAGGGAATTTATTTTAGTCTAGCTCAAAGGGCCGAGACACTCTTTGTTAGACCCTAAACATGTATGTGGCACTATAAGGTGTCAATACTACTTAACCACGAGAGTAACCACGAGAGTGTTGGCATGCTACAAACACCTTTAATTGAGGGGAAAATATAGTTCATTTGCTTGCATCTCAAATAAAATAAAATTAATGGTTAAATCAAGACAAAAAGAAAAAAGTAAAGAGTGTTTTGTACATTCCCAGAGTAAAAGTATCCATCAAATAACGCAAGTCTGGCCACACGAAAAATCAAACGTTTTTCTTCATTATCACACGGTCCTCTCGTTATCACTGAATCAAACCGAGAGGGCAAGGCAAGGATTTTGATCGGTTCAAGCAATCAAATTGGAACTTTTAACAGCTGAAAATATTACTAAAGTAGTTTGGAGTAAGAATTGAGAAGTAGATAGTTAAATGGCATGAGCTGGATTGGAGCCTTTAAAACTCTAATGATGGAAGAAATTCTCCAAAATGGGTACATCAAATATTGGAACTAAAACTGGAAAACGTTTAAAATCAGTCCCGTGAGGCAGAAGTAAAATGGGACAGCATGGGATTGTATTTAATCAAATAAAATAAGTTTTTTTGAATAAAAGGAAAATGTTAAAATTAGTTTTTTAAAATGGGAAGGCATGCATACCATACCATGGTTTCGAATTCATTAAAGTTCTTATAATAGAACATTTTACACTAGTTTCATGAGATACTATAGCTGAAATTGGGAAAATTTATAAAAAAAAATTATATAATTGTGGTTAAAAATTAATTAGTAGAAGAAAAGCTTTTTAAGTGGGTAATTGGAAAAAGTAAAATGGGAGAAAAAGTAAAATGGGAAACAATAAGGTAAACTGAAATATGGTCCCGGCGGGGCTCGAACCCGCGACCTTCGGCTCATAAGACCAACGCTCTAACCAACTGAGCTACGGGACCACATATTCATCTGTGACAAACTTACTAATTGTACTATACCACACCAAACTATCAAATATTCATCTTACTTTTTATATAGTTATTAATTCTAATAGTGGTTTTTTTATTATTTTTGTAATATTTTAAAATTGACCCAGCTCAAAACCGGCCCAAATCACCTTATTACATCAAACTAATAAAAAGTTTACTGTCTAGAAATAGAGAGATTTTTAATGGTGAATCTATTAGTTCTATTAATCACATGTAAAAAATATCACAACCTCCTTTCTGCAGAACATGGGAAGCAAAAGAAATATTCCTTTATAAACCAATATATCAATATAACTATAAACTTTTTAATATAGAGATACTTACAAATGAAAATGTTAAAAGCCTCCCATTTATTTGGGGGCATAAGCTGAAAATATTGGAGAAGAGGTTGTTGGGGAAATTAGCCCAATGTGATGGGTTAGTTTTTTTTTTTTTTTTTTTAATTTTTGGAAGCTATCCCGGTCCATTGAGCCAAACAAATCCTTTCGAACCAAGGGGAGCTAGGTCAATCTCCTACGGCATATGGGTTAGGCTATTAATATGCTAAGGGGCAAAAAAGAATAACAAATACTATTGATAAATGAAGCATGTTTAAAACATTCATTTGAAGTCAAAATTTCAATGGCATTTTTTTTTAAAGAAGGGCATCTTTATCATGATTTTACATTATGGCATGGAACCACAATATGTCCATCGGCTACTAGTACTGGAGTTGCAACACTGTAACATTCAGTGCAGAATGATAGCCCACTTAATGAAGGGCAGAATATTGTGCTATATATCAAATAAACAAAATTTTTGTAGGTTCATTTAAGCATTGAAATATTATGGTATCAAATCCACTGCATCTTTCATAGTTGGATAAGCTTCTTCATCATTGGTAGGCCAAATCATTACCCCATTAAATGAGTCTACCTTTAGTATCCAAAGTCAGGTGAGCCTACCATCCAAGGTTTGAAATCGGGGTAGGGGAAACCTTGCAAATAAGACTTTTACAATGGGACTCGGGACTCGGCTGATTCCACTTTTCAAAAAAGGGGGCTCGGCCTGAGTTGCCTTCAGTAATAATTGAGTTTGACTCAAAGTTAGACTCCGTCGTCGAGTTTAAAAATATGCAATCATGATTTTTAATATTTTGGCAACTCACACTTGTCTTTACATTCTATTAGGACATTGTAATCTTTTATTAAGGAAATCCTTATTCTCATTAATGTAATCTCATTTAGGAGAAAAAATTGCCATAAGAATATGATGTGAATAGAAAAAATTGATTTCCAAGCAAATAATATAGGAGATAAGAACAAGCTCTTACTTTAATGGTAAGAGACATTAGTTTTTACCTACTTGCTTAGGGTCCCAGTATATATATAGCTATTCATCATTGAATGCTATGATATCTCAATCAAGGTCTGCCTCACTTATTAGAGTTGCAGTCCTAGAAAGGTAGGGTATAAAAAAAAACAATAGGAGATGGAGGAGAGATATGTTATTATTATATATTTTTTAAAGTATTTTATTTGGAAGGTCTACTTTAAGAATCAGAATTCTCTAAGGCACATTTACTATTTTTTGTGGAATCAAGGACTTCCCATGTATGGGTACAATGTGGAACGCAAAAATCCTCCATTTGCGCTTTACGCCTATGCGGAAAAGTGGGGGTCGGAAAACACTGCCTCTTAGGATCTGCGGATTCCACTGCAGCGCAGAACGTGCTACTATAGTGCCTTGAACACTGCTATCGAGCGTGTTGTTGCTCATAGGTTTGTGCATTCCACATACTAGTTTAAAACTATTGGATCGTTTCCCATCCTAAGAACGGCAACAAGACAATTTTTAGCTGTTGGATCATCTTATATGTTGAGAAATTTTTAAAAAAGTAATTAACATGCGAGATGCAAATATAGATTTCTGTGGGCCTCTTTTGAAAAATCCAGACAGTTAAATCTGATCTAGAGGCCAAGAACGATTTATGAGACTAAATTTCATAACATGAGGTTTTGTGGATCATGTTATATTGGCCAAAACGTAATTTCTTAAAGGTTTTTTCCTTGGAAATCTTTTGTTTTGTCAAGCCTGATTTTTTTAAGGAGGGGATAGATTGATTCCAAGATTTAAGAGGGATTCTTTGAAACTATAAAATCCCTTCATTCCTACGGATGTTTGCCAAACGTGTTCTAAGGCTTCTAATCGATAATCATTGTGAGTGGACCAATTTTGGACAGCTATATTACCATGAGGAAGGGGCTTTCTCTTGGATGAACACAATTGCTGCGTGAATGGCATGCACCTCTTCCTTAATGCGGCAGATCGTGATTGATTCGCCCTTGATTCTCCTGCTAAGAAACACGTTTGACGATCTCAACTGCTACTTTGAAAGGACAAATAAATAAAAAACAGGAGAGAATTTTCAAAAAAAAAAAATTCCATAACTTTGGGTGAATTTCAAAAAGGGTCAAAGGAAACGAACGGATAAAAAGGCAAGAAAAAAGAGAACGCTCTTTTGACACTTGACCGACAGCAGGAAAACCACATGTCCAAAATCACCATCAATTCATCATCATCGTCATCTTCTCCTTCATCACTCTTCAAAACCCTAGCCAAGACCAGAAAGTCAAAAAACCAAATACGAAGAAAACCACCCATCAGCAATGAGCAACGAATTGTAAGAATCCCACTCCTTCAATCTCAAAATCTCCCTATCTCTTTCTGTTTCTACTTTGCCACATTTTTCTGATGCATCTCTTCTTGCAGCGACTATCTTTTCAAGCTCCTTTTGATCGGAGATTCTTCCGTTGGGAAATCTTGCCTTCTTCTCAGATTTTCAGTAACCTAACAATCTTCACAAGAAACTAGTTTTAGGGTTGTTGCATTGGGATTTACTTCTGATAGTAATGTTTTAATCTCTCTCTCTCTCTCTCTCTCTCTCTCTCTAAATCAATTTGCAGGATGATTCCTATGTGGACAGCTACATCAGCACCATCGGCGTCGATTTCGTAAATCTCTCTCTAAACCCTCTAATGTATGGAAACTCGCCCGGGTCGACTCGGCTTGGTGGGTCCCTCCCGAGTTATTCATCACTCGGCTCCGTGACCTTCCGAGTTGAGTCGAGGTCCCGCGTTATTAGATTATGAATCTCGGGTCTGGACTTGTTGTGAATGTTTTGTGAGCCAATTTTTCTTTAGCTTGGTTCTTGTGATTGATTTTGAAAAGTTGTTGTTTTATTTTTATTTTTAATTTTTATAAATATGATTTTCAGAAAATTCGAACTATCGAGGTGGATGGAAAGACCATCAAGCTGCAGATTGTGAGTAATTTTTAAATTTTTATGAGCTACCCAAATGCAAGATTTCTGCTTTTTGTGTTTCCTTTCTATGTTTTTATTAATGGGATTTGTTTGGATGTGTATTCATTTACATTGGAAAAATGAGACCCAAAGAAAATCAAGTATGTTTTCTGTAAGTTGTTTATGTTTGATCTATTTATTATTGTTAGGCAGGCAAGTTGCTGTTGCCTGTTGGACGCAGATCGCTGGCTGTGTCCGCATTATTATTATTATTATGATTTTTTGAGTAGTTACTTTCATTAAAAGAAAGAGGCCTGTACAAAAGATTTATACATGGCAAAAACAAGCAGAGACAAGACCCAAACGAAACAAGGAACTAGCTCCGCCTAAACAAAACAAACAGCCCAAAGAACAAACTGAACAGAGAAACCAAAAGGAAGCAGCTTGGTCAGACCAAACAAAAACCAGCCTGATTGGCTGTACAGCAAGAGAATAAGTTAGGTTGACCACCACCAAGCTTAAGGCGCTGAAACTCCAACCAGCAGGATCAAGATAAAGATATTTCCTTCCAATTAAATATTAGCTGGTTCACTGTATAATCCTTAAACAAAAGGGTTCAGCTTCACCATTGCGCAACTAAGAATTTGATTTTTCCACATAACGCCTCTTTGAAATAGGAATTTCCTTAAAAACATCTTGCATTCCTCTCCTTCCATATATGCCAAATGACTTATAGAAACGACTTCTTCCACATTTCCTTTCCTTTCTTTGACCCTACAGAAAATTCTCATGCCTCAAAGATAGCTCCAGCAAGACCCAGCTACATCCAAACCACCTGTTGACTGAATTCCATATGTTTGCTGCAAACCTGCAGTTGAGAAGAAGATGGCTCACAGTTTCCTCGTTCTTTACGCACATTGGACAAGCATTTATTACAACCTTCCCTCTTTTCTTAATATTGTCTAAAGTTAGAATTCTTTTTTGGAGAGCAATCCATCCAAAAGCCACTACCCTTGAGGGTGCTTTAAATTTACAGATACTTGCTAAAAGCCACAATGCTGTATCCTTATTTTTATGTCTTAAGACACTGGAAGAGCTGATTTTCATATTGTATTAGCCCGTCATATAGCCCGTCATATACGCTTTTGCAGACTCTGATTTCATTATACTTATTTACAGTTTCCTTTACAGGAAAAAAGGCCATGTTGTGGCTGTATTCATCTTTCATCACTCCTTCCATAGTGGAAAACAATCATGTGGAACCGTTAAATTGTTTTTGGTGACAAAAGCTACTAGGCAATACTTCATTTCTAGACAAAAGAAAAAAAAATGTAAAAAGAAAAATTTCCCTTCTATTAATTACAAATTCTTTTTTTGTTTTGTCTAGTGGGATACTGCAGGACAGGAGCGGTTTAGGACAATAACCAGCAGTTATTACCGAGGGGCACATGGGATCATTGTGAGCAACTCATTTAATGCTTTTTTTCTGTTTTAGTTTCCATTAGAAGTTGGTTTTCCCATCACATCAAATTTTTTTTCAAGGCATATGTCTGCGTATGTTGCTAGTTGTTTGCATTTAAATGGAGCAGGGATTACTGAGCCCTTAAACCATACTTTTCCTTCATAACAATTAGTTGCCATCGATTTATTTTTATTTATTATTTTTAAAATTTATATTTGATTTTATTGTAACGAAAACTTGATTATTTAATTGGGTTTTCCTGCTTCTTGTTGCATCTTCTATTGTTTACTAAATTTCCTAACTTAAAAAAAAGTAGTAGAGAAATTCATATTGTTTCATGACAGTTGGTGGTTCTATCTACGAAACAACATAGAAATTCTAAGTTGATAAGTTTTTTACTGCCACAATGAGATTAGATGCAGGGCTTTGTTTTATTTTAGAGAGGATGCTTATATTGTTAATGTGCTTCACTGTTAAATAGTCAAGTCAACAACCCAGTCTAAAGACTCTCTTTTGGTGTTTTACTTGTTCATTAGTAGGAAGGATGTGCGTGAAATCTTTCTTCAATTGGGTGAACTATGAAACTCTATTTTGTTGACTCAGGTTATCATCAAACTTACATCTGGTTACTGTTATTTTGAATGATTCTATTGGCAGATTCAACATATGGGAATAGTATCGTGAAAATAAGATCATTGTTGAAGTGATTGGTGTTTATCATTTTCAAACATTCACTTTAGGAATTTCAATAGGTTCCAACAAATAACTGACAAATTGGTGCAATATGTTTGTGTAATTCCATGTTGTTTGAAATGGTATGGACATGCATGCTACTGAAACAGCCCCTATAAGATGTATTAAAGGGCTATATAGTCAACGAACTAGGAAAAGAGAGATCAGTAAAGACCTTAAATGAACTAGTGATGGGATAAGGCCAAGCCCAGTAATGACCAGAAAAGACATGATGTACTCTAGAGTTACTGAAAACATGGCTGCAAAAAAAGGGTTGGATGGAGTAGCAGAACTCACAAACAGATGTCAAATAGATGAAAGGGTTCAATGATGATGATGTTTTGTAACTGACCAGCATAAGAGATTATGGGGCTTTGTTTTTAGTGTAACAAAAGGACTAGATGATATTTTCACATTTGAATCTTCTGAAGTTTTCAAGGCCCTTTATTGATAAGTTTATTATAAATGTCCGGAAACTGCTGCTGATGGCCTGAGATTGTTACAGATTGTCTATGATGTTACTGAGATGGAAAGCTTCAACAGTGTCAAGCAATGGCTGAGTGAGATTGACAGATATGCAAGTGACAGTGTGTGCAAGCTCCTTGTTGGCAATAAATGTGATCTAGTTGAGAACAAGGTTGTGGACACACAAATGGCAAAGGTAATTTGCTGTCTGTTTATAAGGTTCAGTCTGTTTTTAAATCTTTTGGTTCAATGATGATACTCAGTTTGCATCAGTCTCTAATTGATTAAAATTTGAATTAATTTGTTTAAATTCAAGATTGTTGGTACATAAGGACTGATGGTTGCTTTTGAATAAGTGGCAGTTACTGGCCAAGCCATTTAAAAAAATTATATTTGCTTCTGAACCCTAATTACATTTCATTTTCAGCCTTTTTTTTTTTTTTTGAAATGGTAACTTGTATTGATTAAAAGCTATACAGTATAAAAAGGTTACACTGAGTTCATTTTCTGCCTATTGCTGGAGATATTATTTGCTCATTCTGGGCCTATGAACACAGTAAAATATTCCCGCCTGTAAAAGTGACCTATCAGATACTCATATCTGTAGCAGACATGTGGGTGCACCTTGATACTTATAATGAGAAAAGAAAATTCTGATATTAGTTATTGCTGTCCGATACTAAATTTTTTACTGTTATATTTTAGTAAGATGTGTATATATTTGCATTGTCATAAATGTACTATCCTTGTAGAATCTATTTTTCCATAGCTGTGATTAGAATACACTAACAGTGTATAATTTTTAAGAATCAATATAATTGTAAAATTGTCAGTCAATGGAGCATCTTGGGGTGTTATCAGACACCTCATATCCATGTCCAGTACCTGTGTCGATTATAAGGTTACATATTCTGGGCTGGAATCACCACTATTTATAGTGATTGCAGGCATATGCAGATGAGCTTGGGATTCCTTTTCTCGAGACAAGTGCAAAAGACTCAATAAATGTGGAGCAAGCGTTTTTAACAATGGCCGGGGAGATTAAGAAACGGTAAGTCATAACTCCTTTGGATTTGGGTTTTGGGACTCCCATATGCTGCAAAGATGAATTCAATTCCATCATTCTTCATTTTTTATAACTTTCTTTGGGGGAACGGGGAACCCCTTGGTACTTAAGATATTATCTTTACATCTTTTTTCCTTTTACTGCAGAATGGGAAATCAACCCAGCTCAAACAAAGCAACAAACACTGTTCAGATGAAGGGAGAGCCGATTCAGCAGAAAAGCAACTGTTGTGGTTAGCCATTTTTCCATGTATGGTTAGCCATTTTTCCATGTATGCATTACTATAATATGCTGACTGGTTTGGATGGTAAATTATGTTATAGTTAGGTGGATTTCATTTTCCAATCTCTGAAAAGTTTCTCTGGATGGAAATGTTGGTAGTTTACACGTTCGACATGACTAAGTATATGGGTGTACTGAAATTCTTGTTGCAGAATGTGATAGTATTAGTGTCTACTGAAATGCTTCACCATTGGTAGTCTGTAACATGGTGCACAGTTTATATATTGGACCGAGCCGGGTACCGCTTAGCTAAGGGACAACAATGTTATCATTCTATGCACTGTTGTGCCCCTCGTCATCAATGAGCCACAGTGATTGTCGGCCCAAGCCATATTAATGGAGCCCTTGTATGACAACCGCATTGCAAATATACTTTCCGTTTGGATCTGCCATTCAAACTTTGGTTCGGAGTCCATGAAATGCTGGTGTGCAAGTGCAGTCGACATGAAGTTTGGGTTGGGCTGGTGGGTTCATTAGTAGAGTTTTAACTTTTAAGGCCAACCGCAGCTCAACATGTAAATTAAGCAAGTTGGAAATATCAAACCAAACCTACTCAGAAGAAGGATCAACACAAATTGTATCACTAGGTGGGTTGGGACTTGGGAGGTTGATGTGGAATAAAGATTAAAGAGGGATTCATTTAAAAAGGAAGACTAGAGAGTGGTTGAGTCGGGAATAGAGGGCTGGTCTTGTGGATAAGGCACGTACTCCACGGTCTACCATGGTGGGAGCCCTTTGCTTTTTATGTCCTAGCCATTGACCCAACCAACCAAAAAAGAAAAAGAGGGGTTGAGTCAGATTGTTGGGTTGGTTTGCAAGTATGAATTGAACTCAACATCCGACCATTTATTAATTGGGTTGGGATTGGGAGTTTCTACGCAAAACCAACCCAGGATCATTGGTATCCGTAGTTATCAGTTTGGGTTCGACAACCCAGTCCACCATCTTAAAACACCAACTCAGTAAATTGGGCAGGTCATAAACAAAGTCATCACTGAGCAGGATTCCTAACATCCAAAACTTACCGGACGCTGTAAAAACTAATCTAAGCAAGGGTGTTGAAGGCTATCTGCAATTATCACTCACATTTCTCCTAATCATGCATTTTGGCGACAAATGTAGTCAGCCCACAGCACCTTCAGCTGAAGATCAATTCCCTGGACGGGCTTCGAAGAGGAAACCGAAGAAGAAGAGTTGATTGTATCATTTTCCATTTTTCATATATCACTGTTTGCAGGGACCACTTTTCATATATCGCTAGCTTCGGAAGTACTTTGTGATAGACAAATGCCAACAAAATTGAAGGGAAAATTTTACAGGACAGTGGTTAGATCAACTATAACATATGTAGCAGAATGTTGGCCAATTAAGAAGACACATATTCATAAGATGGATGTAGCGAAAATGAGA
This sequence comes from Sextonia rubra, assembly GCA_037013555.1. Lineage (NCBI taxonomy): Eukaryota > Viridiplantae > Streptophyta > Magnoliopsida > Laurales > Lauraceae > Sextonia > Sextonia rubra. The sequence continues at coordinate 19,528,398 of JASUAD010000028.1, read as the reverse complement.
ATGCTTAGGTGGATGTGTGGTAAAACTAGAAAAGATAAAATTAGAAATGAGCGCTTTCGAGAACATTTAGTGGTAACACCAATAGGAGATAAGATTAGAGAAATTCGTTTAAGATGGTTTGGGCATGTTAAGCGTAGGCCAGTAATGGCACCGGTGAGAAAAAGTTTGGATATACAGGTGGAGGGTCCATCAAGAGATAGGGGTAGGCCGAAGAAAACATGGATGGAAGTCATTAATTCAGATTTGACGAAGTTGCACTTATCAAAAGATTTAGCTCAAAATAGAACGAAATGGAGAAATAGAATTCATGTAGCCGATCCCAACATGGTTGGGATAAGACTTTGATGATGATGATGATAACTGTTTGCAGGGACCACCTGGGGACTACAAAACTTCTCATTGTCCATAAGTGCCATATTATGGGTTTAGTACCGATATTGCCAATTATTGGACCGTTCATCTATTCTTCTAATCAAAAAAATATTCTTCTAAATTTTCTAGAATAAGTATTCCATTCATCTATTTTTTTCTAAAATATCCATAAAAAATCAATACTTAGATGTATACCTTTGTTCTTAGAGGTCGTTTTTGGTGATTAGACATGAATATTACACTGGGCCAGTTTATTCCATGAAATTGAATTCCTACAAATTCTAAGAATTACACTCCTAGAAAAGATAAATTTGTACAGCCGCATCACCCTAGAAAAGGCAACTGCCTGGTGTGGCCACTTCTTTGTGAGGAAAAGCACAAAAATGGCTTCACTTTTCTGTGATTCTGCGAAAAAAAAAGTTCCTTTCTTTATTTTTTACTTTTATTAATTATTTCGGAAAATGATGGAGGCGTGCCAGAGAGGAAAAAGTTTATAGAACCAATTTTCAGTGGACGCAATACAAATGTTGTACGGTTTTCCATGAAAAAAGTCTTTAAAAAGTTTTTTTTTTTTTGAGAAAAATAAACTAAGACTTCTATAATCCCCAGAATTTTTTTGGCGTGGTGGTTTTTGTATTGTTTTGTTTTGTTTTGCCGAAGGTGTTGTAGCACTGTAAAAACGTGCATGCAAGTGAAAATCAAAATATTAAAATAAATAAATGGTCATCAATTACTCATCCTTCTAATTGAAAATGACTGCAGGAGTAATACTTCAAATCTTAAAAATTTTAAGTTACTACCTACAATTTTTATATTTATTAAAGTACCACTACCACCTCCACCTCCACCTCCACCTTATAAGCTTCTTCACCCCTAGTAATTCTTGTTGAACTCATTTTGACATGAATTCCTAGGAATTCAAATCATAATATTTAGTAAGCATCGATACAATTCAGTTTGCGCCTAGTTGGAAAATCATGTTCTAAAGATTTAAATGAGAATTCTACTAATTGGTTAATGTGTACAGCATGACAGTTTCAGTAAATTATAGATGGCACAAGTACACTCTCCATCTTCTGCATATTGATACATGTACTCCTCTTTTTTTTTTTGCAAAGGGATATCGTTATATTAAGAAATAAAGAAAAGTGAAGGTCCTCCACCGGACCAAAGATAACCTTTAATGGCTGTGGAAAGAAACCCAAAAACACCAAGCCTAAAGTAGATCAAACATAAAGTAACCTGGGAAGCGAAACTACGCCCAGAACATAGGATGTTAAAAATCTCCAAGGGGATTTTGAGCTTTTGCCCAAAGCGATACTCAAAATGATTTTAAACTTCCGAAATAAACAAGACCACACACTCCAAAGATACACGTACTTACTAGAATCGGAGTGAAATCCAAGGGAGTAGTGTGATATGAATGAGGATAGTTGAGGGGCATAGGTGGACCCTACCTGGATTTGCTGAAGGTGACAGCATTATGATCATTTTGTGTCACCTTTTCTAATATGCATCAAGAATATATATTCAAAAAGAAAAAGGATCATCTGCCCAGCCAAATCAAAGATCTACACTTCCATTTTCAATGACGTACATTGAATACCAATTAGAATCATGAAAAAACGGCCGCCAAATTTTTGGATTGTTGTGAAAAAAGGCTGCCTGAATTTTCTACAAACCAAGTTTCAAAATTCCACAGTCAATAATAATATATTTCTTCAACAGAAATTCAAAATCAGATGCTCTCTGTGAACCAACAATGTAATGGTATGCCATTTATGAGAAAGAGAGAGAGAGAGAGAGAGCGAGCTGGAAGTCTGGAACTAAAAACAACTGAGTTTCAATAAACATCAAATCCAGAATAGCATATTTCTTTTACTAAGCAATTTCTAAGAATTCAATTTTTCTGACTCTATTTCAGAGAAGATAAAGCAAATATAATAACACCCAAATGAAAAAAGAAAAAACCCAAAAAAAAAAGGGAAAAGAAAAATAGCATGCGGTCACTCGAACAAACACCCCAACCAATCTCAATTAACAACACAGCCAAAAGCTCAAAGTTAAAGTGGCTAAGAATTGGAAATCTGGAAAGGCAAAATTTAATCACCTCTAAGTCGAGCAGCAAGTCTTCTTTGTGTTGGCCTCTCCACCGACGAGAATTGTCTTTCCTTCTTTTATACTTGTGGCTGCAGGCTCCTCAGATGAGAGAGCCTTCTTACTTATTATACGATATATCTCTCCAAGGATCATCTGGAAAGCCTTCTCCACGTTGATCGCCTCGAGTGCGGAGGTCTCGATGAATGATAGGCCTTCCTTCTCAGCATAGCTCTGGGCATCCTCTGTGGAAACTGCGCGGAGGTGTTTCAGATCAGTCTTATTTCCAATAAGCATGATTACAATGTTTGAATCAGCATGGTCTCGCAGCTCCTTCAGCCACCGGCTGACATTCTCAAATGTTGTTGGTTTGGTTACATCATAAACTAGCAGAGCTCCAAGTGCACCCCTGTAGTAGGCACTGGTTATTGCTCTGTATCGTTCCTGGCCTGCAGTATCCCATATTTGTGCTTTTATTGTCTTTCCCTCAACCTGGGAGAAGAATAAAAATAAAATCCAAACATCATAAAATGTAAACAATAGGGCATATATACTAGTTGAGCTACTCGTGCTTTTTATCCCACATAGTTGCAAACATGAAAGTTTCTTTCGCATATAGTGGAGAAGCCTTGTTACAAAATCGATAATATTAACTATATAGAGGTCTAAAGACTGCCATAAAATAATTCAAATGAAAAAAAAAATTGTTTTTATGCAGACTGCCAAAATATATGGATGCCTGATGCATAATTATACCATGGTGATCTAGTTATAACAACAAAATTCTAGTAATCATAACATAGAGAATGGACTGCCAAACCTATTGGAAACAGGACGGCAAATCCTTGTTCATCAATTCTCTATCCTGTTCCCAATATTTCCTTCATCTATCTGTGATTTTTTCTTTTTTCTTTTTCTTTTTTGAAATAGTCATACAGAATTCAGGGATGATTAAGCAAAATGCAACAACTTTTCAACTTCAGATGTTATTGTTGATGCTGAACAATTTTTATCTGAATAAGAACTAAAAGAGACTTGCAAATGGCCACATATGAATGAATATGGAACCACTGTCCAACAAATGAATAAAATAGCAAGGTCAAAGCTCAGCATGTGATGGAGAACAAAAGTAAAATGATGATAAATTATTACAGGAAGTTGGATCAGAAAACACTCGCCAGTGAAACATAATTCATATTTGGACATGGAGCAACATGCATGAATATGTTACATTCCGAGGCATGTCTTGATGGTAACACTAAGATATGACAAGATCACACTAGTGCCTTAATTGAGGTCCAAATGTACTGATTTTTTTACCTATACAGATGCATTTTTTATTTTATATCATGTTGGGAACACAAGTCAGGATCCATCCTATCATGATGACAAACGTTGTAAGGGCATCTTAAATGCCTCCTAGCAATTGAAAGTGAAAAGAAAAGAAACAACAACAACAACAAAGGAGCAGTCGAATTGCAAACAAATAACTTGTGAGTTTAAGCTACATTATTTGACAATGAATAAAGGAATAGTAAAAATCCTCTAGAAGTGAAAATGGACATTTTCCTCAGATCCTATATAGGGGTATTTCACTCAACGTCTGTATTCCAAGCTTTAAGTTTTGAAATTTCTCATGATCATCATATAGTGAGAAGTACTCATCTTACTCTTGCCTGGGATAGCATCATCCTAGTGAGAACATGCACCATGCCAATGACAAGTGATCATGCTAGCTATAATATTTTGTCCCAGCTAGGGTTTACAAGGGAATTCATTTTCCTCCATGCACAACCAATGGCCTCAAAAAACAAGATGACAATATCCTCCTATATGCAAGAACCTATAAATATATAAAATCTTCTGCCAGCAGTCTACATCTGAATCCGAGGTGGATTGGGCCTCCTTAGGTCCATTTATGATCAGTGCAACGGCAACCCCTTTCACACACTTGTCATCCCATGAAAGCACATGAATTTTACACTCATTGAATTTTCACTCACCGTGGAATGAATGTCAAAAGAATTTATGGTTAAAATTCCATTTAACTTTAAGGCCCTTAAATCAAGGGCTAAGAAATCTGCCACGGCTGATTTTTGGCCCGACCCTTATCCAAGAGGAGACCTTTCCATCTAGCCTTTCCCATTTGAAGATATGCATCTAAGTGGGCCATTTGAATTGAGATGTATATGAATAATATGTGGTCCATTCGTAGGAAAAAACTTTCGCTATAAATACAGGGTAGGGAAGATGGATCAAATGGATTATGTAAAAGAAATGTGCTAAATACAAGACCCTGAAGATGATTGGAAGGTATCACCTGGCTCATGGCTTGACTTGGGGGGATTTAGCAAATTCTTTTGATCAAATGATTCACCATAAAACTGGAAGAGGAGATAATATTTGTTCCTAGATTGACAGGTGGAAATGGGTGGGGTGGCAATGAGACAGGTTTGGTTTGGTTAGTCTGGGTTGAGTTCTTTGGGCAACATATCTAGTCTCAACCTGCGCCCAACCTATTTCTTAACTAGGTTGAAAATGTCAACCCAAACCCAACGTTGAAGTTGAAAGTATCAACTGGATCCTATAATCTGCAGGTTGGCAAATTGGGTTTGCAGGTCATAGGCTTGGTATAATTTGTCAGGGTGGGTGGGTTGGGTTTGAGTCGGACTGGCAGGTCAAACAACAATCAATGGGCTCAACTTGAACCAAAACCTTTTATTAATTGGGTTAGAATTGTTGACATGAACCCAATTCAAAATTTAAAGGGTCAACCCAAACACTAAATTACCGGGTCTTGGTTCGAGTGGGGATGGCAGTTTGGTCCTGGGGATTAGCACCCTTAGCAGCAAATATCTAAGATGAGATCTTACAGGTTATTTTAGTAGATGACGTAGCGCTAATTAGTCAAATAAGAACACAAGTAAATTGTAGTTGAAACTCCAAAGAAAGATATTCAAGCCGAGGGGATTGAAATCAGTGGATCTAAGCCTGACTATATAAAGAGTGAAAGTTTCTTTTGTCAAACTGCACATAAGTTAAGATGGTCAAAACAACCCAGCATGATGTGATAAATTTGGTATTTAGGAGCCATTGTAAAACAAAGCCGAGGACTCAAATAAAATACAAATAATAGAATACCGTGCAGTAAGTGGAGGCAAGCTTGATGGTTGACAAGCTATGATGCCTAGATACAGCAAGACATGCCAGAGACACGGCAGCAACATGGATTTTACATATAAAAAGTAAAGTATCTAATCCGGAACAAAATGATAATTGCCCATTTTGAAGTATCCGTGCATTATAGTAGACAAGTGCTACTTAGACTAAAAAGACTCCTTTGTAGGACCAAGGTTATACCTTTAAAAAAAAAAGGGTTAATCCTAGTATGTTGTATGGAGCTGAATGTGGGGTAACAAAGAAAGATGAAGAAACTAAAGTAAAGCAAAGAAACATGAAGGATAGAGGCCATTGAAGACCTTGAGTGGCTGAAATGGTTGTAAATTAACTAAAGCATGTATTTACAAGAGGGAGGGTTAAGCAGCCAAGCATGACTCGCAAGTCGCAATCTAAACCTAAATAGATGGTTTTTTCATCAAACACAACAATGTCACAGGTGAAAACACCGACCAAGAGAGATTCTAGATCTCGCTCCACATGATGACTTGCCCATCATGGATCAGTAGCATCCACACATCTCCCAGTTCCCGGCTGAGAAATCTGTGAATCTGATCTTTTTGAACTTCAAACTTGTGCTCAGATCATGCAACCAAGTCTAGATTTACAATCAAATGGCAATTCACATCGAATCAACAAGCAACAGACCAGATCTCAACAGAAATGCTGCACACCAAATCAGATCTACCAAATCAGGTAAAAGAAGAAATAGGAAATAGGCGATCGATCGATCGATCGATCGAGATCGAGAGAGAGAGACACCTGAAGAGTTCGCGTGGCGAATTCGACGCCGATGGTGGATTTGGATTCGAGGCAGAACTCGTTGCGAGTGAATCGGGAGAGAAGGTTGGATTTGCCAACGCCCGAGTCGCCGATTAATACCACCTTGAACAGGTAGTCGTATTCCTCGTCAAGTCTCCTCGCCATCTCTCTCTCTCTCTCTCTCTCAAGATGACTCAGCAGTAATCAAAATCTGAGAGAGAAAAAGAGGAACGATCCGATTTGAATTCTCTCTCTCTCTCTCTCTCTTCTGTCGATGATGAGAAAGATGGGAAAGAGAGAGGAGATGTGCTTTCCTACTTCTTCCCGTCGTTGAGACAAGAAGAGAAAGTAGTAACGAAGGATGGTGTTAAATGCCATCCCCTTTACTAAAATTATCGAAAATGCCACTTACTTGTAAAAGAAAGTGATCACTAGTGTCGTTGCGCCAATTCAGACGTATGTCTCGTGAACAAAATATTCAAGGAATTTTTAGGAAATAATTAATGTTAAATTTTAATTAAATTATTCTATAAAAAAAAGATAATAAAATGATTGGTTGGTGGTTTGTAACTATTTTTTTTTAATGAAAATACCCATATCCTCAACCAAATATCTTTCAAAGCAATGTCTTTTTCAAAGAAGCTACTTTTGACTCATTCTGTCCAGGCTGAGTCAACTGTATCCGCAGGTCACAGTTATATGCAAGTGTCGAAGAGTTGGACCAATTACTTGGTGTCCTGGATCGTCTTAGGCTGCATGTAAAGGTCTACGGTTTGGGTTGTTTAGATTTTGAATAAATTGTCATAGACTTTGCATCCTTTGCCTTAAATAAGCATCTTATTTAGTCAACTCACTTGCCTAATCTCAATCTAGCTACTCTTGTGATTCACATAAATCAAGGGGCCACAAACAATGTAAGTAATTTTTCATTTTTATTGAGACAAGGACCAGACTAACTCCGGGTTTCAAGGCCCACCGATGATGATCTGCTTAGGGAGGCCAAACTCTGTCTGATTTCTACCCAGCAGAAATTGATGGTCTTCATTGGTTAGAGGCACGAAGAGGATATGCCCCTCTTGTAGCGGGTAGCAACAACATACACCTCGAGGTTGGGATCAATTTGATCAAATAGCTACCTTCCATGAGGTTAGACCGGATGGTTATCATTGATCCAACCATTGTCAGATATATACTCTGTATCCACGCCACTTTACAGATTCAGGCCCTTTAGATACAGTTACCTACCAAAAATTTGCAGCGCTTGAATAACAGTAAAGAGGCAAAGGGGGTTAAGTGGGTTTGACATGACTTCAGCAAGTGCTTAGTCAGACTCACAGGCTTGTTTGTGCAAGGCAATGAAAATTCCTGTGGGGTGGGTAGAACAAGGGTTTCCTCTCTTGCACAAGAAAAATTTATAAAAATAGAGATTTTCCACGGAGAGTCCGGCTACATTGAACAACAAAAGATAAAATACTACACAAATTCTTCTGCTTCCGCAAATAACAACTTGCACAAATGTGCCCTATTGTTTGAGTGACTTGCACAGTGGACGATCACTTTAGGAGACAACAAAAAAAAAAAAAAAAGAAATGGGCATATAACACGTATCATATTTTAGAAATCACCTCTTTTTTTAATAAAAAAGTTAAAAAAATATTCTCTTATTTTCCTAAATGACGAAAACTCCACACTTTTTTTTATTAAAAAGCCAAAAAATTGTATTCTCATACCGCAAAATGACAAAAGTCAATAAGGTAAAATTTAAATTTTAGCAATTTTTTTATCTCCATTGTCATGTCTTGTACTGTGAATTTTTACTTCAATTCACTTAACAAGTGAATTATCCAAACAGGATAAGCCCTTGGCTATTGTGGGTCCAGCCTGATTTGTACGGTATGAGTTGGGCTAACTCGTATGCAACTAGAGTGGTTTCATATTGTGTTAGATTTGGGCTGAGACCAGGCCTATTAGATAGCTCACCAAACTTGTCAGACCGATAGCTACAAGACCTGATTTTGGACACTCTTCAAGTTAATTCTGGTTGGGTACTCTTTTAATTATTCGTAGGACGCATCCTTACCAATGCATATGGTAAATTCTCAGCAAGGCTGCCAAAAGATTTTCGTTGACTAAAGTGAAATTTTGCAATGGGGCTTATATATATATATATAAAATTATAAATATAATGGTAAGTATTCAAAATATTACATCATTTGTTAGTATTGACACAAAATCTGAACATACGTATGTTGAAAAGTATTTTCGCTGCCTGTGCTAACACCCTGATGTTTCGGTAGCAATGACTATCTAAAAAAATTTAATATGATATCAAAGCCAATCAATCATGAGTTTAAACCCCAACTAGTCCTGAGTTCCAATCTCAGAAGGAACAACTCAATGCTAAAAGAAAAAAAAAATACGTATCTCCAAAAGTGTACCAACCGATTTTCACCTAAGGGGGAGTATTAAGGAGTGGGCTCTACCTAATGGGGATATTGAAAAGTATTTCCGTTGTCTTTACTAACACTCTAAGGTTTTGGTAGTAATGGTTAACTGATGAAATTCAATAACGCATTCACATATATAATTATTAAAATTGTATATTAAAATTTGCTTAGATAGAATGAAGGAAAAACCATGATACATAATCCAAAGCTACAATACCAAAAAAATTAAACCAACCACAAAAGATATCGCTTAAACATTACTCTTCTTACATTTTTAGAAGTAAAATTACTAATTAAACTTACATAATCAAATTTCTCTATCAAATCTTTTTCAAGAGATAGGATAGCTTTCAATCTTTTGGACCTAGGCTGCTAGGTTTTTTTTTAGAATTGAGCTTTTTTATTTTTGTATCTAGTATAAAAAGTTAGCTAAATACAGGGCCATATTTTTTTGTTAAATTAGGGTGTCCAAAGTTGTGACTTTACCACATTTTGCTCAGGGCCGGCCCTGATTTTTAGGCTATCAAATAGTGGAAGCCTTCAAACTGTTTCGGCTTTAGTAGGAGGTTGAGCAAAGAATGGTGAATGGAAATTATTAAAGATCAGTTTGTTTGCATGAAAAATATGTAGGAATTTGGGACAGAGGGTTCTAACAAACAATTAACAAAAAAAGAGAGAAGTAAAAGTTAAAAGTGGACATGTAGATATGACTTTGACTTTGGTAGGATTTGAACTATGGGGGTCATGGGCAAGTAGTGATTTTTTTTATCTCCTGTTTATTTATTGATCTCTAATAAATGACACATTATTGCTTAGCTATTTATGACTTTTACCTTTATTTCTTCAATAATTAATGTCAAATTTTCATTTTTAAGAATTCCTAAAAATTCAATTCCATGTCAAAATAGACTAAATTTGAAAAAAGTAAAAATCCATAAATAGTCATCCCATAATCTCTCCTTTTATAGAAAATGAATCTAAGAGGACAGCAAAATATACCAAACCATGATGCTGCTAATTAAAAATTTAGAAAGGACTTCTGCCAATGTCTCCACCTTTTATCTTTCGGCTTTCACCCTTAACCACTTTAATTCTCCACCATAGTTTAGGTAAGATCATTGGTAGTTTGTCACAATCGATGGACTATTACTCTGAATTATTTTGTAGTGTTCGAAAATGAGCCATGCATTGGTCCACAACAACTTTCCAATCTCCATCATTCCTTGAAGGAGTTGGTTGGCACCTCGACAGCTCTGATCAATCTCCATGCAGGCAATAAAAAGTGAATAATGTCAGCCCATTTATTAAAACGTACACAATGCACAACCTAGTGAGAAAAGAACCACATCCTCTCCTAGTGGCAATAGGCGCTTATTCTTACATGGCCGCCAGCGTTTAAACCTAGGCATGCACCCATCTTTTACTTAAGATTGTGCTATTTCAACCATGGTCTACTTCTCTCATTAGAGAGCTCCACCACTTCACCCAATGTGTACTCCCGTCACCCGGTGATTCCCACACCAAAGGGCTAGGGGCAGGCCCAGCCGCCCTAAGCTAAATATTTCAATCATAACCTCTAATTTCATTAAAAAAATGTAAACTCAAGCAGTTGGTTTTACATTAATATTTCTTAGCTTCTCATATATTATTATCATAACATCAAATTGCGCTAAAACGAAAAAGCATACTCAGCGGTTGACTTTGCATCAAAACGATATTTGATAGTTTCTCATACAGTCACTCGATCGAAAATGCCTCTCCATTCCATCAAGAGTTGGATTCAATTTCCAACTCTGCAAGCTGTTTAATGTTCATGGGATGTACCAGACTGGCGTCACCATTGAAGGCTGTTCTTCCCAGTATGATATTCACAGCTGCTGTTGGATGGAAAGCATCCCACCATACAAACTGGTCTCTGTTTGAACAAGGAGTCTGCAATGGAAGACACGTGACTTGCCCACTGTTCCGACCGTTGCCGCAGCACCCGCGATTGATGACACTAAATCCTTTTTGATATAGATAATCAAGAATAAAAAATTGTTAAAAATATATTAGAAATTTAGAAAATATATTGGATGTGAGAAAGCACAGAATAAATGTAGAGAGAATCTCAGGATGGTTTGTTAAGCTAACGTTAAAAAAGTGTCCTACATATCATTAATATCAGAATAGTTTTTGAAGCTTTTAAATACTATCAAAGTAGTTCATTGACACCAGCATGGTGTACTAAACAGTCAAAATGGTTTTCATTCATACTAATTTGCCAGTGAATCCATCTTCATCCACCCTCACTTGTTTTGTGACTGTGCTTTCATCTGATTTAACTGATTTGCTTCTCCATATCTTCACTTTTAATCGTTTTGTGATTGGGTTGTTATCGAGCTTAACTAATCTAATGCTTTATATATTTGGCTTTAAGCTTCATCCTGAATGATGTTGTTCTTCGAAGGAACGTGGGTCTAACTGACATTTATTTCTTCTAATTGCTGGAGTCAATTGAACCATGTGGGAGAATGTTCGACCATTTATTTTGTGGCCCAATATGACCACATGGGTTAGCCCACTTATATTTTCAATAAAGCATTTTCTTGAAAAAAAATAATTGATTTAATTGCCATTCGGTCCAACACTAATTTCCTCCATTCATTTTTTTTTATGCTTTTGTATTTTCTTTCAAGGATGATGAGGGGAAGAAGATTAAGTACGTACTATAGAGGAAGTTTACAGTGGATTTATAAGAGTTTTGGGCCAATTTGGGTGAAATAGTTGGCTAAAAGGGTTTCAATTTTATTAAGTTTTAATACAATTTCAACATATGATGGGGCCCATTTTGATTAGAGATGATGTGAGAAGGTGAACTCACAATTTGCAACCAATTTACTGTCAAATTGTGGTCTTACTTGGATTATAGAATGATCAAACTTGTGAAAATTGAAAAGCCTAATAGGAATTCTTCAAGAAATTGTCTCCAATATAGGCAAGGGGTGAATGATATACAGTAAAGATATAGACGGGACGTTGACCATCCTAGGCTTTGAATTATGAGTGTGAGGTATAGATATTCATTTCTCATCTCCCTTGAGTCATTTTTTATTGAAGGTGAGACTATTTGATTGTCATTTTTTTATATTAGCTTTTGTTCCTTCATTTTTCTTTTAAAGTAAAATACAAATCTTAAAATTCGTAGGAACTCAGTTGCATAAAAACAAGCCCTAAAGATGTTTTAATTTTCGTGAGATTAACATTGAATAGGGTTGAAGAGGTAGAAAATAGAAGGGAAAATCTGAAAGTTAGTGTAAACCAAAAGCCATATTCCATGGGGACATATATCCATAGGGATGGTAGGAGCATTCCGAGATTCGGCGGGCCTAGGCCAATGTGGCAGATCGGTTAAAATTTGGCGTGCCCATTACCAGCTAAAGAACGCCTGGGATATTACGGACTTCATAGGTCCCACATTAGAAATATCCAAGTCCTGACTCTGTGCTTATAAGTCAAACTCCATGTTAACTTAACATGACACGTTTTAAAGCTGTACGTCCCTGGATCTCATAAGAATTCCAGAATTAAATGTGCTCGATCGTGCAAGGGTAGTACTATGATAAGTGATTGCCTGGGAAGTCCACGAGCACGCAAGTGAGCCAAAGTGGATAAGATCATGTTTAGTTAGGCGGGGCTCTAACAATTGGTATCAAAGCTGAGGATGGCTTTATTCTCAGTGGGAGAGCATTGTGAGATCCAGCGGGCCTAGGCCAAAGTGGCAGATCCAGTGTGCTCAACACCCGCCAAAAAACACCTGGGATACAAGGGACTACACAAGTCCTACATCGGAAATGGTTAAGTCCTAACCCTGAGCCTATAAGTTAAATCTCGTGTAAACTCAACATGATGTGTTTTACACTAGTACAGCCCCGAAACTCTGAAAACAATTGAAGTCAATTTTCCTTAACAGCAATAAAACACTTCCGACAAAATGAACTTGCTTGATAGTTTTAGAAAACTTCAGTAACTACTTCAATATTCATAATTTATAAGACCTTTATTTTTCCATCTATTAGCTCAAAAGTTGGGCACTCTTCAAAAACATCCAAATACCAATTCCTACCGGAGATAAGATAAAGTGAGAGCACATACCATATTGTATGGGGCGACTGAGAATATCCATGAACATATTGTAGACATCTACAAAGATAAATCTGGCATTGGGAAGGTTCGCATTGAGATTATCAACCATATTTCTGATGTTTTGATTGAAAGGAATAACAAGTCCATTAACAGCCTCCGAGCAATGGCCAGATGGGCTCTGTGCAAGTATGCTTGGAACACAACCCAGTATCCCCACCGCCGAAACCGCAAATTTCCGAGCACCTAGGTTATAAAGGTTCTGAAAGAATTGAAAAGATTGAGATTAGGAACTTTGGTATATTTGTTTTTATGCATGGTGAAGTAAATGTCACATTAATTATAAAGATAAAATAAAGTAAAAGTAAAATAAAAGCTTGTGGTGAAACAATATTTGTATTTGACATGTGTGAGATAAATTGAGAGACTGGTAAAGCACTTGCTCTGGGTTGGATTTACTTTACAATACTGTACCTCAGTTCAGTATGGAAAAAAGAAAGTCATGATAAATTTTTGGTTGATAAAAAAGGGGTGAGTAGGGTTTGATCGGAGTTTTTTATTAGAATTTTCGACAAGAATTTGCAATGTTGGGGTTTATAGATATACCGTAACATCTTGTCTCTTAAAATTTTAAATGTAATGTTTATTTCATCAAAATTTTAAATTCTAGCTCAAATAATCTTTTGAAATTTCCATCTCTATGCATTTTTAGAATTTTAAATGCTCTGCCAAAAAGAAAAATTTAAAATTCCATCTAAGTGAATAACTTTTGGAGTGATAAGGATAAGGGCTCTAACTTTCCACCCTACTTTTCAATCAAACATTGTAGACGGCAAAAAGTGACCGTTGGGTTAACTTTACATTTTTACATTACTACTTACATTACTGCTTGGCGCTTGCAAAGAAACCCACTTTGAGAGAGAGAGAGAGAGAGAGAGAGAGAGAGAGAGAGGAGTTACAGTGAGTTGAATGGTGTAGTGGTCAATGAGGAGATCTGCGAACTGTTGGGCGTTGTATTGGTTGCGAGTGGGGTAGTTGGGCATCATGTAGTTGTTGAGGTAGTCGTTGCTGCCGAAGCCCACGAAGAAGATGCAACGACCAATGGACTGAGAGACTCTGGCCGGGCCAAGCTGTTGGCTAATCTGTGCATTGGTGCGTGCGAAGTTTCGAATCTGTTGGTTGAAGGGTATGCGGCCCACCTGCATGCATGGCTTATTCAATATTGTTGAAGCGCATAACTATAGTGAAATACATAAACAGCTAGCACTCACGGATTTCTTTGGTCAATACTCTCTGGGAGATCTGATTGAAGATATTTTTATGATTCTAGAAAAATTGGTTTTTAGAGAATGTTTTAGAATCTGACTAGAAAATTGAGTAGATCATGGGTATGACCTATATATTTACATTGACCTTTTGTGAAAAGTTAGCATGAATCTGTATTTCTCAAAGATCAAGCTAGGAAATCTGAGCAGTTGACTCGACTCGGGCTAGTCACCACGGCAAACTCAGATGAATCACCTTGTTTTGATTTAGTTGTACCCATTTTTAACCATTTGACGGGTTAAGTTGATTCTAAACAATCGATGTTTCTTTTTAAGTATTTGGTGTTAGCAATATAAATTTGACGATTGAAATATAATTTAAATCTTCTATTTGAATTTTTACATTCGATGTTTACATTGTATGCAAGTTTCTTATTATAGCATTTTTCTTGCATATATAAACTTACTAATTTGAATTAATCATTATTATAATTACATTTAAATAAATTATTTAAAATTTATGAATATTTGATATATTTTAAGTATTAATATAATTTTTTGCCAAAACAAGTTTTTTTGCCGACTCTCACTGGGTCAACGTTTAAGGGTTGGATGAATCTAGTTCAATTCACAAATTTTCTGACGCTGATATTACTTTCATGGAGCTTGATTTTAGGGTGATCTCGATGTGGAGGAATCAGGTTATTTAGTAATTTAGATAAAGCAAAGTTAGATCTTACCGGTGTTAAATCATTGGATCATTTCTCCCTGATTAGTTACCATGGGGGGGGGGGCACGCTCCCTTTGGTTGAAGTAGGGGGCCGTCTAGGTAAAAATGAAACGAACGCGGGTAGAAGTACAGAGTGAACTTTATGATAAAATCAAGGATGCAAATAGGTCAGTTATAGGCCAAGATCATATTGGATCCACACTAGGAACTGTTTTTAAATGATGGTTTTGGTTTCAACTCAGAACTTACTTTGTGTGTTCCTACTCAATTTTGATAATAGGAATGGATTCGGCATACTAGAACCAACTCCAATTGGAGCACCATGATCTAGTTCCAAAACATGTTATAACTTTTTTTTTTTTGCTTAAAATAAAGATAGTATTGGATTTATAGTAAATCATCAAGCCTATACTACCTCCATGATTAAATATAAAAATATCCAACCAAAAAATTGACAATGAACTACAGTTTGCAACATTAAATATTCGTATGTAGGATCATGGTTACATGGATTGGAATCTGTATCAACCAAAACCTAATGTTGTTACAGATCTAGATTAGTTAATGAATCGAAATCTAAAATAAGTTTCAAACCCATTATTTTATGAGTTAAAACATCCAAATAATTAAAGATGTATACCCATTTGCATCCTTAGATAAAATCCATCCTGTGTAGGGTTAAAGTCCACTATAACTGTATTTTCAAAACCTTTTTCAATTTCTCTTGAGAATACAAAAATTCAGGAAAATTATTGAAAAACCTAAAATAGCTCATGGAATACTCGAGATTTCAGGATTTAAAAAATATATATAAAACTCTCCAATTTATGCCACTAAAATAAAATCCAATAAAATCCTAATAAATGCAAAGAAAAGTAAATGAGAGGGATTATGATTTTACAAAATTTCCTCCAGTTATGTCTAAGATTCCTGCGGCAGCAGAAGCGTAATTGACGCCATGAAGGATGCCTTCTCCCACTGCATTTAAGTTGGGCGGAATCAAAGGAAGTCCCAAAAGCACAGCTGCAAAACACAAACACATCCTAGCCGTCAAAATTCCACGTGGCAAATCAGACGATGTTGGATCAGATCCACCATAATGCTTTGCTTCCTAAATACGATCAGCAACTTAGCTGTAGATGGGTTGAGCACTACAATCGATTGGATTCAACTACAAAAAAATATTAGAGGTGGGTAGGGTTGTAAATGGTCTCCTGTTTTCGAATTATTTCGAGGTTCCAACCGTTAACAACCGGGTTTGATCTTTATTTTGGTCCTAATATTTAAATGGGTTTGGGTTTGGATCTTATTTTTGGACCGGTGACGTAAATGGTTTTAGGTTTGATTCCACCTTGGTTCCAGCTTGTGGATATGAAGACCCAATATATTAATTAAATTTGTTAAAAAATTCTTTTTCTAAAAGTTAGTTTTTCTCCAAAATATACTCTACAGAAACTTGGACACGGAACTAGTTCCAATTTTAGTTCCAAATCCTCATTAATGGTTCCGATTCTGGTCCATCTTCTCATTAATAGTTATGATTTCAGATCCACTATGGATTTAGATTAGAACCGACCCTTTTACAACCGAAAAGGTGGGTCATAATCCTTGATGGGATTTCATGAGCCAGGACTTGCAATCCAAACGTAGCCCACTTTACACCTCTGGTTCAAATGTCTGGATGGGTTCGACCAGGTCTTTAAGAATGTATAGCCCAATGCAGCATGCTTATTGATCAGGCCAAAAAATGAGATAGTGGGACCCTGACTGCTACCTTTAGATTAAAGGTCATCAATTGGCCCATGGGCCTATTACCTCGTTCAAGCCTGCTTGGCCCAAGCCTGGTTATTGGACGGTTGACCCAGCCCAAATAGTATTTGGGCTGGGCTGGGCTTGGGCTTAGTGTTTAAAGCCCAACCAAGCCCGACAGCTCGCCCGGAAGCCCGTTGGCTATTCATGTAGCAAACTAACAATGGATAGTTGTTTATACTTTGTACGCATGCATTCATGTAGGCTTCCGACTGTTTGGACTCATGCCTATCAGTCTATGTAGTAAACTAGCAATGGCCAATGGACAATTATTTATACTTTGTACTTATGCATAATGTATTTATTTTAAAATGATGTTATTAAATGATAAAAAAAAGTAGATTAAAAAAATACCCAGCCTGCTAGAAAAAAAGCCTAATGGGAAGGCTTGGGCTTGGCTTGGGCTTAAACTTTTCAAACAAAGCTCACCCCGCCAGAAAAAAAAAAACTTGCTAGGTAAACCCGTGGGCGGGCTTGGGTATCACTTTCATGGGTCCCACAACTTTTACTTCAGATCATACGACACGCAATCTATTATAAATATGACTTTTTCTAACTTTCATATTTATTGTTGGATGGTCTATTATGTCAGTGATCAGGACTGTCCATTTAATGGTCACTAGTACATGTCACGAGATCACTACAGTTTCTGGGACTTGATAATTGGGGGATACTACTTGTGTTTGCCCATGCAGAGGAAACAATAAGCAATAAATTGGGCCTTCTGGGACTTGGCATTTGGGAGATACAACTTGTGTTGGCACATGCACAGGAAACAATAAGCAATAAATTGGAAAAATAGGCTTGTGCATTATTTTTCCCACTGACAGGAAGAAAACCGTGGTTATGAGATGTGGTAATTTGTAAGGCATGGCTCACATCCGACAAAGATCCGACCCATGTGAAATGTTTTCCCTTGGATAGCGATTGGGCCAATGAAAGCATTTATATTATATATCTATGATTTGAAGCTTCTATTTGGTAAAGAAACAGCTTTCCTCGGTTCACAAACCACAAATGCTAAAGAAAGTGGGACCCGCATCTCTTAAAATGATAAAATGGTTTATTGAAGTGAGGTGAAGGGCAAGTTATGAAATGAGAAAAAAATGAAGAGTGAAATAAAAAAAAATGACGATTTGTTTTATTTACTGAAACGAGAATGTATTTTTTAACTTTTTCATTAAAAAATATGAGTTTTTTTTATCATTCGCATGTAAACTACTGGGAAGTAACCTTTTGACTTTTCATTATAAAAGTTTATGAGTTTTTTTTTTTAAAGATAGTACCTTTTGATTTGATCCCTTTTCTTTTATGTCTTTTTAAATAATAACTATTTACCTTCTTTTACTAGTAAAGTGAATTTACCAAATAGGCATGCCAATTGACCTGAAGACTCCCCTTGGCCAGTGTCATGCAGAGTTTACAGTGGAATGGTAAATAGCAATGGGTTGGGAATTGAGACCCGTGGGATTGGGTTGAACAACATGGGTGGGTAACATGTATATGTCCAACATCAAACCCTTGTACCGGTAATCTCAACTTTATTGAAGAGTGGGCACTACACTATGAATATTAAAAAATATTTTCACCACTTTTATCAACACGTTAAAATTTCGGTAGCAATGGTTATGTGAGGCCAATTGACCACTTTAGGGGCAGCATTGCAGGGTGGGCTTTACCCGGTGAAGAATATTGAAAAATATTTTCCCCACCTCTGCTAACATATTAAAGTTTTGGTAGAAATGACTAGTTAGAAAAATTTAATAATTCGAACCCGACCCAAGATCCTAAATTAGTACATCAGGTAAGGCTCACAATGACAAGTACTAGTAGTTAGGTTGGGTTCTGTTAGAGAGAGAGAGAGAGTCAGAAATGGTATATGAGAGGTTAAATTTGAATTGTGTAGGGAACCTCTCTCAGTGACCAGCACTTCTCCCTCTCGTTAGGGATGTAAAAACACTGTATGGAATTGGCCCCACAGGTACTGATATATATATATATATATATGCCCATTTAAATGTACAAGATCCGGATTCAAATCTGATTTGGCTTTCCAGATATGTTACCCACTTAAGATCCCAGACTGAAGTTAAATCCAGGTCCAAAAATAAATACGCATTTAAAATTTTGGAACTAATACTTGATAAAGCGAACTTTAAAAACGTAAATGGGCTGCAGACCTAGACAGTATTCCCAACGAAGTAATGTTACCCTCGATATACATCTGGGTCTGGCGGTCTAAGTTGGGCCCAATCCAGAAGTAACTAGTGTGCGCGTGCGATAGAGAGAGAAAGAGAGGGAGAGTACAAAAGGCAACAGTCAAATTTAAGTTTACGGCCTGGATCTGGAATCTCAACTGGAGAAGCCTCTCTTTCACTTTTTTTGAAAGCAGGGATCTCCAGGAGCTTGAGGCCCAGTATCATCGCATACAATATGACTTTAAGATTTAGCCTTTTTAATAAAGGGGTTTAATCTTATGAGTACTAGTTATTACTATTTTTTGTAAGAACTCTAGGTGGAATCCATTTATTATTTAATTCAAATCTTGCAATGTAGAAGGACTCCCGATAGTCACATGTCCCAAGTTTCCGTCAAATCCGAATTTACAGGACCGTTGAATTAACTGTGCACCAATTCGAATGAATTGAATATATAAGTTACGGATAAAGAAGTTAAGGATATATGATTGGGACCAAACTTGATATTAAAGTGGTTACGCATGGATCTTTTCATTCCCTCTGGTCCCATCCCTAAAGAGGGCTCACAAGTGGGCCTCATAAAAAAATTCTCACAGTTTCCGTGAGAACTAGTTTTCGATTAAATCCCTTTACTAAATTTAGTACTTTCAATTTTTTTTTTTTGAAATCATGAGAAAATTTTCAAAATATCTTTCTTATCCGTTTCCACCTTTTGACTTTAGGAAGCTTGTAAAAAAGATGTTAATTAAAAATTTTTTAGTGCATGTTCGTTTGCATAAAACACATAAAAACTGGATACATGAGAATGGATTGTGAGACTATAAGCTCTACAAAAGGATTAAGGAAATAAGGTGAAGATGTAAAAGAGACATTTTCTTTTCAAAGTTTTACTAGGCATTCATTTTCCTCTTTCCTCAACTTAATTTTCATTTTGGAGAAAAAATTATTTGATTGTCATTTTTTAATATTCTTTTTAATAAATATGATCCTAAACATTTAATTACATGAAACAAGCAAGGCTTAGGATTAGATTACTATTCTAGAGCAGTGCAAAGGCGGTGCGTGCAGTAAGTGGAGGGCTTGTGCCTTCAAGTTTGAAAATCTCAATGCACACTGAGTCATCTAATAAGGTGGGTCCCACCACAGATATTTAATTCACTCATGGCAGTTCTCTCAACTCTGCTAACATTTATAGTTCGCTGTATCTCAGAGTCATCTTGTACAAAATGGGGCTAATGAAGTTCCGTAATCCTTCTTTATTTAAAAATGACTAATGTAGAATGCACCAGAGGATGGGATCCAAACAGGCTCTGAGCCTAATATATAGATGGTTCCAAAGTTGCTCAGCGGATAAAGAACATGAAGTGAGGAAAAAAAAAAAAACATGCATGACAAAATAAATAAAAGGAAGAACAATACTGACCAATTTCATCGACCATGGTGTAGCCATTAGAGAACCTTCCAGTTGGGCCACCAGAGAAATCAATCCCATATGGGTAATAGTCTGCCCTAGCAAAAGATGGGAGATTGTTGTTGTTTCCATTGTCTATTAGCGAGTCCCCGAATATAAACATTGCTGGGACCAGCTCCCTCCCTCTACCTCCTCCTCCTGCAACATCTTGTTGAGCTGAAACCACACAAAGTAAGAACATACCCAAGAAGGGAGCATACAAGAAGCAGAAGCTAAAGTAAAAGCCAGCCATGAGAGAGAGAGAGAGAGAGAGAGAGAGAGGGGGGGGGGGGGGGGGGGGTTGTGGGTGGTTTTTTTTTTTTTTTGGTGTTTGCGCTGTGCAGTGTGGGAGATTTATAACAGGGGGATTGGGAGTTGGGTGGGTAGAACCGAGTTAATATGGTTCTGTATTTTTACATAGTACTGATTGGAAAGCTGCCCGATGACTAAAAAGGGGTGTCTAAATGGTTGTGGTGAGATTTGTAGTGCACATGCAAAAGCAATCAACATCATCACATAAATAAAGAATAAAAAAATTATGTAATCATGACATACAGATTTTACGTGATTCACCATAAAAGCTATTTTCACGAGCTATGAGCATCTTGCTCGATTTCACTGTGAAAGATACTGGGCAATTCGTTACAAGGACTTCCACTCTTTTAACACGTAGCTCTTCATTCTTGCTCTCATAGCACCTTACCATACGTGGTGTGTTCACACATTTCTACACCTTACATGGCCCTATGTGGTTTATATCACCGGGAAGAGATCTGCCATATCTCTTACATAGAGTTTAGGGTCATATTACATGAATATATAATATATGCTTCATTAGCCACCAAGAAAGTGATCAACGTAGACCCCAAGTGCAAGGTCTCGATATAATTTTACCCAGTGAGTTCGGAATCGTATTCACAAGGAGCTAATATTCGCAGAAAACTTGTCCTAATTGAAAAACTAAAGTTACCTTAATAAAATCTACAAAAATACACACTATTACTTCTGAAAATTAAAATTAAATTACAATTCCAAATCTGAAAAAAAATCACAAATTAAATCTAACCTAAAAATCCTAAATTAAAAACAATCCTAAAATTAGAAACTGCAAGACAATAAACTAGATTAAACCACCAATATAAAGGAATAAATAACCATGCAATAAATTAAAAATCAGAAATAAAACATTTAGATATAATAAAAAATAATAAAAAGAATTCTATTCTCTTTTATTTTTAGAAATTAAAATACTGTATTGGCAGAAATAATAAAAATCCACAAAAACACAGCACCAAGTGCGTGCTGTCACTACACACAAACACACAGTGTCGATCTAAAGTGAAATATCTTGACTTACTAATTGTGTATTTAAAATTAAACGACCCAATACACCCAATAATATCCCAAAAATAATTAAAACTAGAAAAAGAAAATCTACCCTTACCCTAGATCAAGACATCAAAAAGAGGAGACTTCGCGCGTAATCCATATTTTTATCTTCATGCATCACTAAGGAGGATTAGATGAAAGAAAGAAGATGGATGGAATGGATGTGATGGAATAAAGAGAGTTGAAGTTGTGGTTGATATGGGACGTGTGGTATGGAGGTCAAGGATCATGGAATTGGGTGGTAACATGGGATATGGAATAATGGAGGAATACCCTAGATCAAGACATCAAAAAGAGGGGACTTCACGCGTCATCCATATTTTTATCTTCGTGCATCACTAAGGAGGATTAGATGAAAGAAAGAAGATGGATGGAATGGATGTGATGGAATAAAGAGAGTTGAAGTTGTGGTTGATATGGGACGTGTGGTATGGAGGTCAAGGATCATGGAATTGGGTGGTAACATGGGATATGGAATAATGGAGGGATGGGAGTAGTGTTTGGAGATGGGTATGAGCGTGAGGTGCTTTTTTCTCTGTGGTATAAATATGAATATATAAGAGAGATGATGGGAAGTCTGGGACATATACTTCATGCCATATTGTGAGAGTGGGTTGAAATTAACGTGTAAAAGAGATATTGAGAAAAAATTGGCCTGGAAGAAGGAGACATTGAAAGTGTACTTGGAATAGCATGTAAATAGTATGAGTTGGCATGATGGGTGGACCATGTAAATAGTATTTGACTTAAATAGAATAGCACGAGAATTTTGAATGTGAGCTGGTGGGATGCTTTCAAATTGGAAATTGGGTTGCACGTTTTTTTCCTCTTGGCTTTCTTTTTTTTTTTTTTTTTTCTTTTTTCACTTTCCAAATTTGAGAAATCTTCTCCTCTTTCTTCTCTTGCAAGGATCTTCCACCTTGGAAACTTTCCTACAAATGAAAGTGATTTTCAATTAATTTAATAATTTTGAATAAAAATCACAAATGCACTAATGCGGGCTCAATTTACATAAAATGACACAATAAATTTTCATCATTAATCATGATTTATTTTAAATAACTAATGATGATGAGAAATTTTATCATTTCATGTAAAATTATGAATTTGAAAAAAATAATCTTCTTAAAATAAAAATCCAAAATGGAAAATTTTATGATTTTATGGAAAATTGTGATTTTTGAATGAGTTTTTGCAAGAAAACTCAACAATGATTTTTAAAATCATAAAAACATGAATTCCAACTAAATAAAGAGTTTTCTGATGAATAAGTCCTAAAAATTTTTGAAAATACACATAAAATTATGCATTTTTAAGGACTTATCAGAAAGCTCTGGTACAAAGACCAAATTACCCTTGACCCTAACCTGGTCATTGACTAGACCAATGAACCAATCCGGCTAAACTGGAATACAAGACATAAACTTAACAATCTTCACATTGGTTTGGATTCCGTAAATCTTTGAGCCACATTGGAAATACCTGTCTATATCTTCTCATACCTTGCTGAAGGTACATCAATCATTGCATCGATGTTGTAAACTTCTTCTTGTCATACTCCACCTTGAACCAAAGGTTTGAATCCATTGATGAGTCTGTGTGATGTTAATAATTGAATCACCTATAAACTGCCCTTATTTTAGCACAACTATGAAGATCCAATTAGCATGATCACTTTGAAAGAAATAGATTTAAAATCTGACTCCGATTGGTGCCGATATCGTAAAAACAATTTTTTACTCTCCGATCGATCAAATCTCTTTGTTGACCATCCAACAGCCAATCTCCCTCTTTCACTACTTAGATCTTCTCAAAATGAGCTGTAGGGGCAAAACGGATATCTGATCGGGCATCAGACAATCAAGATATCGCAGAAACAATTTCAGTCATTGAAACTTGTCAAACCGGATTTGACCTCCTCTGCTAACGTGTGTTGACATTAGCACTGCTACTGGCAGACTAGGCCGTAAATCACGGGTTAGGTTTAACCCGACCTGAACTGACCTGGACTATTAGGTTTTTTGCAACCAGGTCACGTCTAACTTGACTTGGACCCGAACCTAGCCTAGACTGCTCTATCTTTTTTCTAGGCTGGGCTTATTTGCAGAACCTGGTCGACCTGGAACTGGAACTAGACTTGGTTCAAACCTGGGGTGTGCTTTGCCAAGCTGGTCAACCTGACTTGACTCGAACTCGAGACTTGACCTAGGCTGAAACGAGGCATAGATCTCCTTCCTAGAATGGTTTTTGCAACTAGAAACCGAGTCCATCAAACCTCTTCCTCTGTCCGAAGATGTGTAGAGAAGTGGCGATCTGTGACGACGGCGGTGATCACAACAATGGTGAGCAGGCTGTAATAACAGTGAGTGGTGGGCGGCGATACACCTCCTTCCTCTTCTCCGGTGGCGGGGTAAACAGACCACGACAATAGCGCAGTGAGTGGGGTTGTGTTGCTGTGTCTTTACCGATCTTTATCCGGCGACGGAGAATACGAGTTCAGATCCTCGTCTGTTTTCTTGGGCCAAATTTCAACCTAGATATGATTTCCTTTACAACAAGAAGCCGAAGCCCTTCCTCGATTCGACCCATCCACTGTCCGAACCCTCTTCTCCGATAACTATGATGCTGCAACAGGTGGCACTGCCCCTTTTTTCCTCTCAGATCTGATCCGTCAAGCGGATAACCTCCACCTTGCTCAAAACTTACACATCTTCAACTTTGCTTTGAATCTGATGCCCAACTAATCTCAACCCCGCATCTAAATCCAAGGATTTGAAACTTGTGCTCTGATACCAATTGTAGTGCATATGCGGAAGCAATCAACATCATTACACATATAAAGAATAAGAAAACCATATAATTATGACACACAGATTTTATGTGGTTCGCTATAAAGGCTAACTCTATGAGCTATGAGCTTCTTACTCGATTTCACTATAAAAGATATTGGGCAATTCGTTACAAGGATTTCTGCTGCTCTAATACTTAGTTTCTTATTCTTCATAGGTTTTAATCTTGCTCTCACAGCACCTTACCATACGTGGTGTATCAACACCACAGGGAAAATAGCTCATATGTCTCTACACCCTACATGATTTACACTACGGGAAAGAGATCTGCTATATCTCATACACAAAGTCTACGGTCACATTACATGAATATATAATATATGCTTTCTTGGCCATCAAGAAAGCCCTGGTACAAAGATCAAATTATCCTTGACCCTAACATAGTCATTGGCTAGATCAATGAACCAATCCAGTTAAACCGGAATAGAAGACATAAACTTAACAAAATCTTACTACTGACCCATCATCTATTTGTATCCGAATCTGATTAATGAATTGCCACCTTTGAATTTTGATAGTTATGGAGGGAACCCTTTCTACTGGACAGCTCCATGTTTTGTTGAGTCCAGATCCATCTCATTATGGCGCACCCCACATTTCACTAATTTGAACCATGAAACCAAATCTCGGTCGCAGTTCCATCTCATGATGGCACGCCCCACATTTCATTAATTCGAACCATCAAACCAAATCCGGTCCCATAGAGCGAAAATCACTACCGGCTTCAACATCGCATGAAATTGAATACACAAAAAGACTATTAGAAAGATGAGGAGAGAATGATATAAGTTCAAGATGGAGGTGAAACATTGACTTTGCTTGAATTTGAATTATTAAGGTGACTGTGAGTATTCATTTCACGTTTCCTCTTTGATTCATTTCTTTATTTGATTTTAAGAATCTAATTACATGAAACAAATGGAGTACACATGGTTGTAGTTTAGTAACTAAATCATCTTTTTTTACACGAGTAATCCAAAGGTGACACCACTTTAATCAAAGAGAGATTCGAGAATCCAACATTATGTTTGAATAGAAAGTAATTTGATGGTTTGGATTAAAGGAAGTTAGAGTTGACATCGTGAGATGGAATAACCTCAAATTTGATTTGATATTATAAAGTAAAATGGAAGGGGCTTTTCATGGGCCACCATTGAATGGATTTGACGTCTGCAACATGTAGTGATCGAGTAAATTTGTGTAGGGCGATGAGTACAGGTAGAGGTGTCGATCGATTCAATTTGTGTAGGGTAATGAGTACACGGCTGAGGCAACTAACCCGCTATATATTTCTATATAGTCTATATATTTTTCTTTTTCTTAGTGTAGTTATAAACAATATAGTCTTTTACTTTTTATTGTTTAATTATCTATACAAACTCTAAAGGTTTTGAAAGTAATTATGTTGAAAAACTTTCAAGTACAACAGATGCAAATGGATCTCTTCAAAGTAGATCAACCTTGAAGGAACAATTTAAATCTATATAACACACTCTTTTATATATGTATCTTTTAAATTTTTAGCTTAAGACCCTAAAAGAATGAAAACATTAAACATTAGAAAGGCTGCCTGAAAGCAAAACACGTATGACATGAACTAAGCCAGGCATGACACGAGTCGTGCCATGTCAGCCAGCCATGTTGAGCTAAGCTCTGCCAAAGCCGGCACAGCCGTGCCCAAGGTTGGTAGTGCCATATCGGCACAACACGACATGTTTGACACTCCTAAGTACACACTATAACATAATTTTGATCAAAGAGAAAGTTTGAAGTTTAGCATTCAATGAGAGTAGAATGTTTTTTTTATTTTTTGGTAAATATGAGAGAACGACTTAAATTTGATAATTTTAATTAATGAGTGGTGTGCCCACCATCATAAAATGAGAGAAAGACCAATTCCCTAACTAGTTGCCTTAAGGGTGCTTTTGTACAATAAGAGGAATCCATAATTGAGAGAAAATTATTTTGATTTCCCATTTGAGGGATGTAATGAAGGATTTCTCTCTCTCTCTCTCTCTCTCTCTCTCTCTCTCTCTCTCTTTCTATTCTTCCCTCCCTCTTTATCACACTGAGAAATGAAAAATATGAGGAGAACGAAATCCTCTAATTGTACAAATACACTCTTAAAATAGTGAATTGGTAGTCTTTGTTTAAGGTGTAAAATGAAATGGCCCCGTGGAATCCTATTCATCAGTTGCCCATGATGCTTGCTTGTCTCCCAAAGGAAGTGAATTGGTGATCAGGTAAGGTCTTATATCAAAACTAAATTTTTAATAGAAAACAACCTCTTACCCCAATGCTAAGAGGCACTGGTTCTTACTTGATTGCCAAGGTTTAAAAACGTTGGCAATCACTTTTCCCAAGTTTTTTTTCCCTCATGAGAGGGCTAGGCTCTCAATCCCTTAAGTTAGATAAAATAAAACCTAAATTTTAATCAATCACAGGGGTATTTAGGCATTTGTATTTGTACCCAACGTTACAAACACCCTTACATGTATGAGACTTACATCATTTAAAATTAAAAGGGCAAGCCATCCCGATCTGACCGGCCTAGTGTATATCACCGTGATCCTTTTTTTTATCTTTTCTTTTTCCTTGAATTTTCTTTGTGTTATTTCGGCCAATGACAAAAGGGTAGCTAGAAACCATTTTCTACAAATGTGGGTGCACCTTAGATAATTGTATATAGAGGTAAAATTAGGTGGGTTAGATGGATTGAGTGGGCAATTTGCATCTATGGATGTCAATGGGTCCTCAATTCCCTAGCCTTTTTTGGTTGCCCCAGCCAAGGGGGCTGGGTCCCAACAGAGCCCATACGTGTGGGAACAAAAGTCCATACAAGTGAAAAAGAAAGCTTGCACACGTGAGGATAAAGTCCGCACATACAAGAACAAAACCTACACATGTGGAAAAGAAAATCCACACATACAGAAAATGTGATATGTCCAGGATTCGAATCCTGGACATACAAGTGGGAAGCGCTGCGCCTTATTGTAAGGAGTTGTTCTTCGATTCCCCAATTAAACCGAAGAACCATCTAAAACTTTCGATATGGACCCTACTTTAAGACTCAATTGCTATTGGGTCTAGCCATATAGGTCCAGAGCTCAAGCCTATTTAATGATCAAGTTTGGGTCAGGCATGATACACTTTCAGACCCAACTATATAATGTATTAGGTGGTTTTTTTTTTCCAGTATGATCACCTATAGGGATGAGATTTTTCATGCACTCATCAAATTTGAGCTATTTTCCTACATGTTCGCTCATGTCTTTTGTACTGACAGTACCCATAATTGGTAAAAGGGTTACTTTTTTGCTATATTGCAAAATTATTTCATGCAAAACTGCATATGTTTTATGCGATATAGCAAATTGTTTCCTTAAAAAATAATTGAGGGTCTTTCTGTTTATATCTTCATTTCGTCAAGGGGGATGGGTAAGTTTAAAGGCAAAAGCAAGATGCAAAATTGCAAAAACACATAAAGTAACCTTGTGATTTTATAAAATCTCTAAACACCTTTTTTGCAACAAGTACCTATTCATACGACATTTGTTAAAAAGTATGGGAAACTAGCAAATCTTTGATTATGGCATGAAAAATCAAGCTCTAAAAATTATAGTATAAATAAATAAATAAATAAAAACCCACATACCAGTGTGCGTGTACCTATGAATAATGGTCATAGGCGACTAGCTCGGCCAATAAATGGAGCAGAAGATATTATCTAGTAGTAGCTTCAAATTAAATAGGTTCAGACCATAGGTAAGATAGGTTTAAGGGTATACACAGTTTAGATTGAATTGGATTGAGCCAAATTCGTTGCCAAACTGTTACCTAAAGATTGACAGTTTTATAATCTATCACCGATCTATTACTGTTTAAAACAGATCTGAACTGAACTATAGATCAACGGTTCAGATCGGTTAAAACCGTTCAATCCGTTGGTAGAGTCCATGATATGAATTCTTTTGCAATAAAATAAAATAAAAATTGAAGTAAAAGTTGTAGGTGGCCCGTTGATAAAACTTGATCATAGGTGGCCTAGTTCTATCCTTCCTACATGACCATTCCCAAATTATTAAATGAAGTCATTGTTAAGATTAACACGTTAGACATGTTCATTTTATGAAATGTTTTGAAGAGATTAGATTTGGAGAGGTTAAAAAAGGACACATTCAATCATCCTATGGGCTCTCACAAAGTTATTATGGTATAAGATAAGCAAGGTGATTATGGTATAAGATAACTGCCACATTACTAGATATATAATGCAGAATACAAGTAATAATAGAAAGATACAATGAGATACCCCAAATAAAATTTTTAAACAAAAATCCTAAATTTTGAGTACTTCAAAAGCAAAAATGATTGGCTAGCATATATCAAATCAATTTTTTTTAACTTAAGCCCACTCATCTAATCCAAAGAGAATTGTATTACCAGTTCTTTAAGTTCTTTAAAGGATCTTAATAGAAACTCACCAGGAAAATTTTAACAGAATGATGAAACAAAATACACAAAACACTTAAACTTTTTGAAAAATATTTTGCAATGGGTGCCACATAAAACACCTAACCCTTTTGGAAGAAATTATTGTCTTTTAATATTGTTATATAAAAATAAATATATATATTTTTATTTCAATGGATTGGATCGGTTTAAATCCATGGATTAAAGGTAAAATCCATCACCAATCCGTTACTAACGGATTAGGATTTTTCCAATTTGTCATTAATCTATTAGCCATCGGATCGATTAAAAAATCACGGATCGGATCAAATCGATTTAACGGATCGATAGATTTTTTGAACACTCCTTATAGGTTGGGTGGATAATTTATATATTAATAATATGTTGTTTAATATTAATATATTTGATAAATAAATATAATTAAAATAATATGCTTGGCTTTGAGTTCATGTTCCTTGTCCATCATGGACCCAAATCTGAACCCGTCCATTTTATAGCCCTGCCTGCCGTCTACGTAAGGGTCAATGTTACTTGACCCGGTTAATTCATATATTGAAGGCTGAGTTCGGGTCAAATTAATCAAATCTTCTTAGCAAGTTGATCAAGTTCTACATGCCTAATTGGATCTATGCTGGATCTTCTAAATCCAGGTGCTTCTAGTCTTTTTTGGTTGTGGTTGCTACCAGAGACGCCCTCCCATCGTGCAATCTTCGACTCTGGGACTCCCGTGCAAGGACAGGAGGGATTCAAACCCCACGCTGCCTGCAAAAGCGGGATCCCGTTACGTTGAAGGCTCTCATTAAATTCTGGGGGTATTCCCAGGTCGTGTAGGTGAAAATCATTACCTAGTGGAAGTAATGTCCGCCAACAACCGACAATATGAGTAGTTGAAGTCTGTGGGACCACGTTTGACAAATTCATACCCTTTCACAGTCTCATTCTCTTAAAATCTAGTACAAGCCCAATTTCACCCTCAGTAAATTTTTATTTACTGTTAAATTGAATGTAAAAATAATATATATGGTTAAAAAGATCATTGAATTTATAGATCTTAAATCAATGGGTAGGACAATTTGACAAGGTTGTTTTTATTTTTATTGGCAAAGAGACCTCTTCGTATCCCTACTCACACGATTAGTCACCCCTCAAAGTGGGTTGCACGGTTGAATACTTATGCAAAGTATGCAATTGGCTTGTAGGATAACATTGTCTTATTAAAAAATATCCTAATATATCATGTAGCATTTACTTAAATAATTAGTCATTATTTCCAATTTCTCAAAATGGAAGATTGCAAATATTAATAAGAAAACTAAGACTAAAGTAAAATATTGGAAAGTACTAATTTGTTTTGATATGTGTTATTTGTTTTTTCTATTTCTAATTGTTATTATTATTCTTTCACTCAAAAAATAACAAAGTAAAATATACCCCATGAGTACAGATCCAAGGTGTCCCTGTATGCGTGCAATGCATATACGTGGAATGCCAACATGGACCCACCCTATTAATATTTTAGACTGCTGAAAATGAATGTGATACTATGAAACTTTACTTCAATGCAAGCTAGTATGTTTGAGCACTCAAAATAAAAACTTCCAATTTACATCAAACGTCTATTTATTTTATTTGCATTAGAATATACAAAAAATGAATATGTTATTCACTCCATCTTTTTTGGAAAAAAAATTATTACCAGTGGTGTGAAGTAAGCATGGGTGAATTCAATATGTCTCTTTTTAAGAAGAAAAAACAGTAAAAAATTACTTACTCGTAGCGATATTTTTTAAAATTAAAAAAAATTATATCCTTGCAAGATTTGATTTTTTGTTGTTTAACCTTTTTTTATTTGATTTATTTTTTTCATCTCTTAAACTTTACCCTTCACTCTACTTCATCGATAAAATAAAAATCATCAAATAATTCTTTCAAGAAGTAGAATTAAATCGGCATTATTTTTAGGAAATACAACAAGAAAGTCGAAGAATAATTGCCAAATTTAGCGATTCAACATTTAAACTCCTAAGCAACCGTATTCCTCGATAAAAGTGAGAACCGCGTGGGAGACAGTGCATTCATATATTGGCAGTATGGCCCACAACTTGGACAAAAATATCAAATATACCACGTCATCTGCCACTCGTACAGCAGTATGTGACCATAGTCAACATGGTTGTCCTTGGATGGCGGATTCTGATAACTGAGGGTTAGAAGTTAGAACTAAGAGCTTTTGGGGAGCATGTTTTTTTAATTAAAACTTACGGCAAGGCTTTGGATTGTATGTTTTTTTTTTCTTCACATAGCAATAAGAAGGTCTCAAATGGCTTTATGGAGTTAATTTTATTTTCTATACTTTTTATAGGAATTTCTAATGCTTCGCCAATAAAAGTGATAAAATTTTTTTTTATCATAGTGGGTAATTTTTGGAGAATTTAAAAATCTATTGACGTAAATTCATAAAATCTTAGTAAATAAATAATTAGCACAATAATCCATGCTTGACATAGTATATCCATGCATTATAAATTAAATCTTCGCACATTAGAAAGGTTGTGAGAGTACCTTTTTCCTTAGAGTACATTGCAATAAATGAAAATAAAAAAAATTGAAATAAAAGAAATAGGAGAGATAGGGTGGAACAGGAGTTTTTATACAAATAAAAAGAGTAGAACTTTAAGGGAGCGTTTGTGTGAGAGGAACTTTTGCAGAAACATGGAAGACAATGCGCTGAAAATCACGGCTCCTCTTTATATATGTTTAGTGCTGGGTAAAAAATGGGTGCCAAAATTGTTTATGAAAGCTAATTTTTTAAATTAGAGAAGATTCAGAGTTTCTACCTGTGTTGTAGGAACATCTGTTCCGCAGGGTGTACACAAAGAAACCCTAAAAAGTAAAAATCATAATTTAATTTCCTTACCTAAAAAAAATGTGAGTGGTTTGATGAAATAAAAATATAACTAGAAGTTTCATGTAGTAGAAAATTATGTAGAACATTTGAAAAAGTAGCCACCATTGTCAGTCAAAATTGCAACTCATGGTCAAAACTAAAGCCAAAATCTGTTTGACTTTCTATTATATATCATAATAGAATCTCCTGAAAGAATTTTGAGAGTTCCAAATGGTGCCCAATTAAAATCCTAGTGCTCAAACCCCTCTACCTCTAGCATTTGGATGCTTGTGTTTTGGAAATTCATAAGCCTTTATATCAAGCAAGGTTTGAAATTCTAATCCTAACCACCCCATTTCCTAGTTCCTGGAAAATGCCTACAAACAAACAGGGCCAGTGATAAAATCGCTGGAAGTATGAACGGGTATTGAGGCAGAGGTGCCGCTGCCCAAGTTATGCAAGACTTTCTTCATTTCCTTACATGGGTATCTCTACCGTTTTTGTGTATTTAATCTGTTTCTGTTCTAGGATTAGCCATTTTGCTTTATTTTATCCTTCCCTTCTCAATGTCCTCGTCTGGGTTCTGCCGTTTTATATGATTTATTTTCCTCGCTTCTCAATTCACTCATCTGGGTATCTGCTGGTTTCTGCATTTAGTCACTCATTCTGGAAGGTCGTATTTTGGTTCTGGGAAGACGCTAGAGACCCCTCTAATCCCTGGGAATCCGGCACAAGGACAGTTATGAATTGAAATCTCCACTGTCTACAAAAGGGGATACGGTTGGCACATTTATATTTTTTTAACCACCAATGTATTTATCTCCAACATATTTTAATGCAAACAAATGGGGCCTAAAGGCTTCCATGGAAATTCAAGTCCAGATGATCTGAGGCTTTTTTTCCCAGGTGGACCAATCACCGAAGGGATGAATGCTATTCATGTGGGTAGTGGTGTCCCATCCAAAGCAGCTTCTCTCCATGGATGAATGTCATTTATGTGGGCAGTGGTATTCCATCCAAGGCAGCTCCTCTTTATGGAGATATGGCAGATCGTGATTGGTCAATTTATGCTCACCGTGTGTCAAAAGCATTATAGGATCCCGATTCTCAAAATTCGCATGAAATTCTCATGTGACAATGATGTGAGAGTCCCATAGGTGAAAATCATAATAAATGAGTAATCAAGTAATAAATGAGCAAATGGATTGAAGTGACCAAATATGGCCCTGATTTGGTCGACATATATAAACTTTACTGAGCTTGAACCTATAAACTGCCGTTGAACTAGAGAATGGGCATGGGTGAATTATCAATTTTGATTTTCGGGGTGAATGGACAGCTTACCCATGTAAACTGACCATTTTTGTTTCTATATCTTGCTGAAAATGACACTGATGGGCGAGCCTGAGTCGCTGACAATCTGTTATTGCCTAGGTTCATAGCCAACTAGGAGTTCAGACTTGAGAGACAAGAAGCCTACTTGAGAGACAAGAAGCCTTACTTGGCCTGTAAAGATGCATTATATTTTACTTACTAGTTTGTTCAAGTGAGGTTGGTGAACTCAGGTTATGGAAAGAACAGAACAAACATGTCGTGAAACTTAAGTTGTCAAAACTCATGAACCTTTATTTATGCATAAACCAAGATACAGAAGAGCCCTAAGGTTTCTATATATTAACCCTTTTTTTTTGTAACTCTGTTTCTAACAAGATCTTATATGAACTAGTAGGAAAGACAAGCCAGATGAAAAAAGGGAGTGTCTGTATAGGACTCAGCATGCATTTCTAGGCATCACCTTCCTCATCTGCTCAGATGTGCCTAGCTTCTGAGATCCAAACTACTTACTGAAAACTATCCCGTGTATTGGTGCTGGCGTCCACCATTGATTGACCACATATAAAACATCAAATCAGCGTGATTTTTTCTCCATCACTTATCTGATCATGGTGAGCCAACGATTTAAAGGCCTCTAAGGCTATGATCCTCCAATCAGTGTCAAGTCTGGTCCATGAATTAGTCCATGCTTTGCTCTACCTATCCACATGTCCACTTTGGATATATTAAGATGGACTGCACATGGTGGTTGACATGCATTGTTTTACTACTCTCATGAAGATATCTAAAATATATAGAATTTTTCATACTTATAACAACTGTCAATAGCACAACACTTAACAAACATTATTACAGATTTACCGATACTGTTCTAATGCTATTCAAGCAGCATAGCACATTTCAAACATCATTGTAGTAGCTGTTCTAAAGATGTATTAGGGTCATCACCAGCACACCATAGTACTCTCTCTCTCTCTCTCTCTCTCTCTCTCTCTCTCTCTCTCTCTCTCTCTCTCTTTCTCTCCAAATCTTACCAATTAGTCTGATTCAAACCTCCTACACTTGGAATATTTCAGTCTGTACAGTTATTGGATATGGAATCCCATCTTTCATGGGAGGCACATTAAAAGTGCCGTTTTGCTCTTCAATCTGCCAAACAAAAATGCTTATATAAGCTCCTATAATAGTTATATACAAGGTTACAAAGCTTTATTGTTATAGTACCTTTCCTCGGAGAAACTCATTTGCAGCTTTGAGTATCCCCTCCTTCACGCAAAACCAAATGACTGTTATATTCTTTCTTTTAACAAAATAAAGAAAAAGAAAAGGTAAATAAATGAGATAGTTGATTCTCTTTATAAACAATACAATTAACCAGATCGTAAAAATCAACAATCCCTACGGCACTACGCTTGTTTGTTAGGTTCACTTTGCATGTCCATGTGCTTCAATGCCGGCTCATGTCTTGGTGGGCAACAATCAAATGGTTACTTTTGTTTATATGCTACACCTGATGTTTATCAAGTAAGTCACAGGCATTGTTGTTCACAGAAATGTTCTATGGGACAAACAAATGTGGCAATGAAGCTGCCTCTATCTCTGAGACAGTACACAATTTGGTAGCTTGCATAGAAGACTGGGAGTAGCCCTGGTACAAAATTTTGATTGTTCCATGTTGTTACTAAAATGAACTAAGAGCCAATTTACACTTATTGTTTTGCCGTCCAAACTAACATGATAGAATGTGGAGTGGTGGAGAACATAGACCTAAAGAGGAATGAGTACAAACGTCGAGCTCACAGTGCTGGCCCTAGAGAAATCAGATGATACTTCTATAACAATTGTTGGCAGGCATCATGTGCAAGTTGAGACCAATTAAGACTTTGTGTTTTGCATTCAAACTCCAAACTAACAGTTTAGAATGTGGAGTAACAGAGAATATAGACCTAGAAAGGAATGAGTGCAAAAGTAGAGCACACAGTGCCAACCTTGCATAGATTGAATAATACTTCTATCACAATGTTTGGAAGACATCATGTGCTCACTGCCACATATGCGTGACCAGCCATGCATTGCGCGCCCTTCATAGACGATGCACAAGGATTCTCCCCTTGGTCGTACACTTAGTCCAAATTAAAAGAAGGGTGATTGTTTGATCTTCTTTATTATTATTAATATTATTGTTATGTAATCTAATTAAGACACTTTTCCTAAGTGGAGACAGGAAACCAACTATGAAAAGGGAGAAAGTTTTATTATAACTAAGATTTCCTATTGGGAGTTAATGGTAAGAAAGGAGGGTAGGGCATCCGGACAAGTCTATTTCTGAACACAATCCCCTCTCCTTCCACAACAAATATCAGGCTTGCACCAGGCTACCACAAGGGGATTTTTTCAGTTATTACTTATTAGAGCTATTGAATCTGGAGGGACGAATACAGAGTCTGCTTTGCTCGTATATCTTTTGGATTCCCTTGATTGTGCTTCTCAATCATGCATTGAAGGTGTGGCATTACTAGTACTGGAGCAATTGATCTGATTCAGGTTTTCTCCCTTGACCCTAGTTATATTCATGCACCAATATAAAAAGCATTATTTTAGTCTATGTCATGGAATATGTTTCCACGTGAAGCACTCCCTAAATTTCATGTCAGAACTGAGATATTTGTACTGATATTTTTTTCTTAATGGGAAAAGTCCAATCATGCAATCATAGAAACAAGTTTTTTATGGATCATATAGTGATAGACTGAAAGGGTTACAAAGTAGTGACAAAATGTCAAAACTAGAAAATCTGGATAGTTCAGCAGTACATACTAGGCATCGCATCCCCTACACTGCAATATGCTTTTATGCTTGCATTCAATAGGAAATATTATCACTGAGGAACCTTTGCAAGTAATTCTCTAGTGCATGACCGAAGTATGACAGAGATTTGTGCTTACCTTATTCCTCAACAATTGAATCTCTTGAAACATGATCTGCATCTGCATTTTAAGTCTAATGAGATTTCATGTCTTTGCTTTTAAGTTAGTTAAATTAGTGTTTGAGAAGTCTTAAAAGGATAGGGAAAAAAAATCATACCTTTGCAGTGCGTACGTGACACATCCAAATTTCAAGATGCCTTTCCAATGCATCTAGCTCATCCAAAGTCATTGTTTCTGTCCTTCCTCCACGCATGTAACTGGAAGGAGTCCACACCGTCAATTAGATAACCTTAATATATGTATATGTACTATTCCACAATACTAGCGAAAAGCAATAATGAAGTTTCTTTCAATTTTTTCCCATGCAGAACCTGACTTAGTTCCCTCTATTTACTTTACTGTTATACTGTCACTCCTAAGTTAAGATAAAGGAGGGTTACACCGGGTTGACACCTAATGTAAAACTTTTGTCACATCTGTAACATGAATTCCAAGAAACTATTCCATGATCATTCTAGTGCATTCTCCTCTATAAGCGACACACTATGGCAGTGTCCAATTGTAGTGAAAAGTAGGCAAGAGTATTGTGATCATGCTAAGGCGTCTCTTGCTATGAGCGGCACGCTGCAGTAGTGCCCGGTTGCAGGGCATAGTAGGCAAGAGTTTCTGCACCCTTCTAGATGAGTGTGGGTAAAGTAGTTAGCTTAGAAGAAAAAAAAGATTTAACTTGCTACTTAGAATAGAGGAACTTTAATAAATAAGAGCGTAGAGCTAGTTGATACAAAGAAAAAAAGAAGAAATAATATAGCCTGTATGTAGGAAACAAAGTGCGAAAGGAGTAAAGCTAAGGATAGCACTGAGGGCTCCAAACTATATTACACAAGAAAGATCAATGCCAAAAATGAAGTATAGTAATAGATAAGGATTTGAAAGAAAAAGCTTGTCAGAGTGAAGAAATTATGTGGTAGACTTATAGCAGTTAAACTAGTATTTAAGGATGATATAATGCATATCATTAGTACCTATGCACCTCAAAAAGGATCATATGAAAGTGTTAAGAGTCAATTTTGAGAGGAGATGGATTGTTTATATGAGAAATTCCAATTAGTGAAAAGGTTTTCCTTGGAGGAGATTTAAATGGGTATGTAGCAAAGGATGGTAGAGGGCATGAAAGAGTGCATAGAGAAGAAGGATTTGGGGAAATGAATGAGTTAGGAGACACAATCTTAGAATTTACATTGGCATTTGACATTGCAATAGCTTTCTTGTAATTTTTTTTTGGAAAGTACCTGTAATAGCTAACACCTACTTTGAAGAGAGAGAGAGAGAGAGAGAGAGAGAGAGAGAGGGATATTTAATCACCTATAAGAATGGAACTAATAAGAGCCGTATAGACTTTTTTCTATTTAGAAAACATCGACGACTAACTCAAAAAGGCCATTTTTGGAGAGAATTTGACTGTACTACATAAGTTAGTAGTTTTAGATGTCTACACTAGAAGAGAGGAGGAATAAATAAAAAAGGTGCCCTAAAATAAGGTAAGGGAATTTGAAAGGGGAAATGGTAATAACATTTACACGTAAAGTGATCATTGATGGAGAATGAAATTTGGAGGTAGAAATTATGGTGATGTGGAGCCAAATGGTTGATTGTATTAAAAGGGTTGCAAAAGAGGTGCCTGAAGAGTTCAAAAGGAAAAGACACATTGATAATATGACTTGGTGGTGGTGTGTACATGTTTGTGAAGCTATGAGAGAAAGGTTGTTGATACAAAGTTTGGTAGGGGATTAGAAATAATTAAATTTATGAAATGTATAAGAAGACAAAGAAAGAGGTTAAGAAATTAGTAGGTTATGTAAAGTCCAAAGTATATGAAGGAGAAGAAAGAGTTGGGACAGAACTGAGCCAAGTTGGGCTCAACCGGACTCAATGTAGGTCGAGCCCAAGTTGAGTCAGCTAATTTAGCTTGGACTTGGCCGATTTTTAAAGCCCTAGCACTCTCTTGACACATTGCAATCTTTGCATGAAGCCTAAATGAATTGACTCAAGTTTTGATTGTTCTAGTATATTTTTTTGGGTGAGAGAAGGGGAGCAATGTTAGATTTCCTGATAACTAAAGTTATTTCTTGAACCAAATTGAAGTTTTGTGTCAAATCTACAAAGTTGAGGTCCAGTAGCCCTAGCTTAGCTGTGTGCCAAAAATTAGCTCAATTGGAATTCCTAGACATTTGATCTTCGACGACAAAATCCATCCCCCAATCCCCAAAATACATACATATTTCCACTGATTTTCTTTAGATATGTGGGTAATCCACATATTCCTTTCACCTTGTAAAACCAATGAGCCTCACCAACATGCTATGTGCTCCCTCATATTGAATTGGCAGTTAATTGCACAATGCTTCATTGGTCCCTTTCCCTATTCTTGGAATCTTGATAACTATGATCATGTTCACATTAAATCTTGGATGAAAGTTAAGCAGGATGTAATACTATATATTGACAAAAGCTTAATTACAAACATGGATATACTTATTTGGATGATTCAGTTTTACCTTATTCCCTTTTGGAGTAGTTCTATCTCTTGTTTCAGCATGAATACCTCTTGCCTAGCCTCCTGTGCAAATTAGGAAGCAGTGTGTACTCAAGAAAATCTGACAAGAAAATATTCAATATTTTTTTTTATTATAATGGTTTTTATTGGTAACATGTCTTGAACCCTTTTGGTTGCAAAAAATGAGCATGTGCAACCATGCTACATACTCTTTTTTGTATTAGCACGATCAATTTTCTTGCATCACACAAATTTTCTTCTTTAAATTAGAACAATATATCAATAATTTAATACCCTTAGCAATTTTTTTTTATGTTCCACAATCGATCCCCATTTTTATTATTAAATAGCTTATACTTTACGTACAAATTGGATTTTGACACAAAGTACTCAATTATCATCAAAGCTTTGTCCCAATTAGGTTGGAGTCAGCACTTAAAGTACTCTATATTTGGGAAAATTCAGATCCATGATGAATTTTCCAAAGTGAAGGAAAGCTGAAAATTTGGTGTTGAAGGTCAATTTCTTCTATTGTGATGAGTTGATCGAAGTTGAAAGGGATATGATGGACAATTCTAGATGATCACCAATTGGTTGCACCGATTACAAAATGCCACGAGGACTAGATTGTGATTTGTTTTTCTAGTCAATAACTCTAATGCATAACATCACATGATCAATATGAATTAGGGCTTTGGTTGATCTGAGAGGTGATCCACTCATTGATGGTTCGTATCAGTTTACATATTCATTTATTGTTTTGTGTTGAGCTCTATTCCATAATGATTTGTCACTGAGAAACAGAAGCGGCTATTAGTGTGATGCTCTCAAAACCTACGGGCATGTTTGACATCTTCTAGTGGCTCACTAGGGGCCCACTGTTTGCATGGAATTGAACTCCTAGGAATTCTTAGAAACAAACTTCTAAAAGTGGATAAAATTGAATATAAATACTAGCAAAGATCGTTAAATGGCTATAAAATAATCTCTCCTTTAATGAAAATGATATAAGGGGAGATAGAAAAATGAATACCAAGCAATCACCATAGAAATTCAAATCCTAACAAAGTCTCCCATCTACGTTTCAACCTCTTGTCAGATTCCTGCATTCTCAAAAAAGCAGTTATCAAGAAACAATTAAATGATGTTTTGTCCAAGCTGGATATAGTGAATATATATGCACTGACTCAAGGGGAGTGTTAAGAGTTAGAGAATCAAACTTATTTGTAATTCAATTATTCTTCAATTATTCTAAGGGATTTTTATGTTATTGATAGAAACCACAATTTTTTTTCGAAAATTGAGATATTAATTAATAGAGATGGTCGTCCCACCCTTGGAGTACAGCTAACTCTTTCTTTCCCTCCAATACTACTTTTTTCTCAGTTCTTTCTAGTCGGGGTGTTTTTGACATCTATATACAAAAAGCTGTAAATACATTAGTATTCAAAATTTAAGATATTTTTTGATATAGTAGATAAAAATATTCAAGTTTTATTTTACACTATTTGAAAAGTGTAGATTATAAATAACAATATGGGGTTTTCTTTAGAAATTTTAGATATTGCCTTCTTTAGGGGAGGGGTAAATATTGTAGATTCTAACATAATATAATATCTCAAAAGCTACCAAACGTTGGATATTAAAATATATGAAAAAAGAATCTATCAATATTTAAATTTACACATATTTTATTCTACTTGCACCCCAACACCCCCTCGCCTTTCTCCGATGTGAATGAAGTTGCTCAAGGGAAATGAGGATTGCAGGTATTGACAGTGTGTTTCATAATGATAAAGGGCAAGTATTGCTTGTTTGCTAAGCATCTTGGAGTATAATATTCTAATGAAGCAGAGACTTTAGCTATTTTGGAAGCCTTTCAGATTTTTCGGTTTCTTTTTTAGGCAAGTTAATTATGGAGAGTGATCCATCTAATGCGGTGATGTAGGTGTCTCATCATTAGCCAAGGGCCTTGGTAGTTCCAATTTTACTTTAATGAGATCAAGGAGATGGTTTCATGGATAGAGTCTTTTAGACAAGAGATTAGATTGACTAATATCATGGCTTATGTTTTAGCTAAAACAGGGGTTGTGCAGAGTTTCTCTGTGGGTGGGTTCCCTTCCGCAATCTCTTTGAGATACTGATAAGGCAAAAATGGACACGTGGAAAGTGGAAACCTGATTAATGATGTATCAAATCCAATCATGAACATATCAATGAAAAGAGTATATGCTTTTAAAGTGCTGCTGCCGCCATATCGGTGCTGCTTTGATCAAATAGGCAAACTCACATAAGTGGGCTTCTTGGTGATCATTCAGACATTTAAACTGGCAACAATGAAGTTCGAAAGTTTTCAGTGATGTGATTATCTTTGTTGTCACTGTTATTTTAACTACGAAATTTATGGTGGTGGTACTGGCAAGTATTTTTGATGGATGATTATGCTATGTTGTGGTGTAATGTTGGTAAACTAAATTTGCAATATTTCACACTAGAGCAGATGGCTGTTTAATGATACTTTTCAACAGGTGCTTATATTCCAAATTCTTCTGTGCATAAGTATAATATTAGCCTATCATTTTCTTTTTTGAAAAGTAAAGAAGTAATGGCTTCAATAATCTCTCTCGCTCTCTCTCTCTCTCTCACACACACACACACACAGACGAAAGGCTAGATGAATCAAATGTAGCATAGTAATTGTGGATGTGGAGGATTGTAGAAACAACTGTATCTCTTTCTACATTTCAATTGCAAGAGTATAGACAGACATACCGGAGGTGGGTTTCCTTCACCTACTTCAGTTTCAGCTCCTTCAAATTTTTTCATGTACCTCTCAATCAGTCCTTCCATGGTTCTAAGAAAATGAAGAAATCTTCAGTAAGGAACAAGATGAGGGCCCACGAGGGAAATAAAGCAACACAAAAGACACTAACATGCAGATTTTTGGAGAGAGAGAGAGAGAGAGAGAGAGAGAGAGAGAGAGAGAGAGAGAGAGAGAGAGAGAGAGAGAGAGAGAGAGACCCTTTGGTTGCTAGCTCGTAGAGCTTGCCATGAGTTGAGAATACCATGATCCCTATGTCTGCATCACAGAGCACAGACAGCTCTTTGGCTTTCTTGAGCAGCCCGGCTCTACGCTTGCAGAATGTCACCTGTCGGTGGACTGGATTCTCAATCCTTTTCATCTGTATCTTGCCACGAGCCATGTTGATTGGGTGCACTCCTTGCACACAACCTCCCACTAGTTTGAACTAGCTTCGAGATTGTAGCACCAGTCTACCGTTGCTCTCTCACAACGATGTCATACCAACATGGATGGAGGTGCATATATAGCTATCATTTGCCCAGCCAGAATCTCTCTTGAGGAATATTTGGGCGGCTGGATTTTTACAAATCGGCAGTTGCCATGTGTGCACTACTTTTTGGCCTGCTGTGCCCATTACTTTTGTCCCCACATGTAGTAACTTTTAGGGTCACCCTGTATTAGCTATCAGATAAGGTCCTTCTGTGGCCCCTCCATGACCTAGTCACCTTGCAAATTTTTTTCATATGCAGCCTTTACTTTCTCAAGCCAATAGTCTCCCTATGCTAAGAACAATAGTCGTCCCTCTTATTTGCACCGTGTCTTCCCATCTGGCCTTTTGCTCGTTGTTTATGTGACAAGACCCATGCGCTGTGACTTTACACATGGCTTTTGATCTTTGAATGATAAAGTAGTTTCTTCTCGCCTCTTCGCTCCTTGTGCTTGGCAAAAATCCTTCCCAATTACAGTCCATTCGAAGGGATACTCCTGTGAGATCCTCTCATGCATGTCCTCAAAGGTAATGTTCAGTGGTGAGGGTTAACAAAGTGACACGTGGAAGCTTATTGACATCGATGAAGATCTGCTTGCCATGTGGGCTCTGGTA
The DNA here is from genome assembly GCA_037013555.1 of Sextonia rubra. NCBI lineage: Eukaryota > Viridiplantae > Streptophyta > Magnoliopsida > Laurales > Lauraceae > Sextonia > Sextonia rubra. Next base: position 19,485,650 of record JASUAD010000028.1, on the reverse strand, counting down.
GTTCATCGTTTAAAGCTTAAGATTCCATTTTCTTTCACTTCAGAAAAGAAAGAAAATTATGATAATCAAAAGGATTAGGTTCATGGGAATTTGGCAAAAATGTTCTTTCTTGCAATTAAACAATATCAAGTTGGCGGTGGTGGGATGCTTTGTTTATCTCTGGTAGCATGCTAGAAAAAGGTAAGCACGGGAAGTTGCTAGAGTAGGTATATGCTGCATAAATATAAAATCCATAGGAGGAATCACTCCATGTATCGAATACATGCCAAGCCTCACTTCATGAACAACTTCTACTGTTGAATTAGTTTGCTTCATTTTATTTTTATTATTATTTTGCATGGCAGTTCATCCACACTGCCCAATTTATTTGTCCGCATTTGGAATGATCATGACCCAGAAATTGGTCACTTGGTTGATCTTGATTGCCCGATTAACATGTTTTTGAATGATTTGCAGAAGCAAGGCTATTGAGAAAAGAAAAAGAAAAGGTTAATTGGTTGAACAACTATGTCTGAGCCAAGTAAGTTCTTTTAAAAGAAACTGTGCCATTGTATTGGATAGACTAATAAACTGAATGCTGCAGATTGATGAGAAGGTTTATTTATGTCAGTTTCTTTGAGATCGTACGGAGTCGTTCCTTGAATATGTATTTGTTTTTTCATTTTGGTAACTCTGCCATGGGGCTGGGATCCAAGAGAAAACCCGCACACACGGAAAGAAAGTCTAACGGAATGGAAAGAAAGCCTGCATGCACAGGAAGAAAGGCCACAGAGTAGGAAGGCAGCCTGCACACGTGGTAAGAAAGGTGGCTTACCCAAGCTTCGAATCCTGGATAGTCAGGTAAGAGCTATCGCTCCTTACCACTAAGGTAAGGAGCAGTCTTTCCTTGGTTTTTATTTTATGAGAAGAATTTGGCTTATGGTTTAAGATTACTCTTCTTTTTTCACACATTGCTGCATTGAGATAGAAGATTCTGGGATTGCCATTCTATTGCGATCTGATACCATGCAACCAATAGCATTCTCCGTTCTTGGATACTTCATGTTGATTAGAAAATGGCCTATATACCCATATATGAATACGTGGTGCTCAGACCTCCAACATGAATCACCTGTTGTTTTGATTTGAAGGGGGGTTTGAGGATAGTGAGTGGTTAAAGTGTTTTACCACCTTATCATCTCATGGTTGTAATTAAGGCCATAGTCATCCCCTTTTTTTTCCCTGATGGCCCAAATCATGGCCCTAGGATTATGAGATGGTGTGAAATTTTAATCACCCACTATCCACGGGGCCCACTTTCCATCTCCAACTCTTGGTCGGTTCAGATAATTATTCCCCATATGAGTTACTTGAGCATGTCTTACAGACTGTAGGCATCTCTCCGTTGTATCTATTAAATGCTTCTGTTGTCTCCTTCGGTATCTTTTAATGACATTAACATTATTGGTGCTGACGAGGCTATTGGATATGAGAGTAGAATACAAGGATGTCTCTTCTTTTTTCGGTAAAGAGAGACAAGGATGCCTTGAGAGGAGGCAGATGACTTTGTTCACCACCATAGTGAAGAGGAGCATAATAAACGGACATTATATTATTTTTAGTCAGTTAGCATGAACTCTATCCCATGAAAATGGATTGGCGGATTCAAATGAGTTTAACTTCAATTGGTTTAGCTATATTTTTACGGCTGCGCTACACATGGCAAAGGAACAATAATAATCATGCACAATCAAAGAAAAAGGGAAAAATTTTTATTCCCGTTCTGATTGGTGGAAAGGTTAAGTGAACCTCTCTCTAGGAGAAGGGAGCCAATAAGAGTACCTTTCTCCACTTTTCCTCACACTAGCATTTGGATGGTTGCAAGAAAATCAGACCCCAATTCCTTTTGGCTACTTAGGAGGCATCACTGGTCTCTTATTTTCTTATTCATACATTTACAGTTCTTTTTGTCAAGAGATACTCCTAAACTTACAGAGTTTGCTATTGGTGCCCGGCTAATCAGCCGTGGATAAAATAACCCAGAGCTTTTCGAACCTGACTTGGGCCTGGGACTTAGGGCACCAACGCTTAGAGCTGGGTTTAGGTTTAGGGCCCAACTCTGGTCTAGTTATGACTACTCCTGCAGAGCACTGCAAGAGAGAAAATTTTCCTTATAATGCAAGAGGGTTTGATTTCCTTGAGTTCTGATTGGTTGCTCATTTCTTTTTATTAATGTAAGACTGTTAGAAAAAAATTAAAAATACAAAAGTTTAACTTTCTAAAATTATCCGTTAATTGATTCTTTCTATCTAGTAATAGAAGAAGGTAGAAAATAGAGAGATGGTTTGACTTACAAATAGTGTTTGGGTTGGCGGGTTGCAGTTCGGGATGCCAATGGGTCTGGTCTAGGACAGAACCATGGTGGATTTGGACCGGATCCCACAAGGAGCCTAGTTGTTGTATCCTTATTTGGCATCAACTGAAAAAAGAAAGGGGATCCGACTCTTGATGGAGATCCAAAATCATTAGTGGAATGCATAAGTTTAACTGAATATAAAAGGGCTTTGAAATAATATTTTCTAAATATACAAGTGGGCTATTAAATGATAAGTGATTAAAGCTAACTAGATCCTCAAATATCAATATTATTAAAACTATGGAAAACTTATATATATATAATTTGTGGGTATAATCGTCCTAGTTCCAAATCCTATATGCTTGATTCAGATTTGAAAAATAAGTTCTATACCTGTTTTATTCAAAATTAGAGATTAGATGCTCAGATAATTAGAGACCCATATGCAACCCTAGTTATAGTGTACTTTTTTTTTAGTGGGGTTAGTGGGTCAAATAGTAACAATGGACTCGACCTGAGCCCTACCCATATATTAATTGGCTAAAACATGTCAGCCCAAATGAAACCCGAATATTAAAAGGGTTAATCTAAACCCTAAATTTCCGGTTATGGTTCAGGTTGGATCTTTGGATCGGTTCAGAGGTTGCCCTAAATGTCCCATTTATGCAATAAACAGAACAAAAGGGCTAAATAATGTGTTCGTAATTCCTGAAAGTTTAAGAGAACTCCTTTGATTCTCCCTTCTCTCGCTGTCTCTGATATTTTAATATTAAACTACCATGTAACATTTATTCGGACTTTATTCCCCCCACTGGTTTAAGTGTTCCGATCTAAATGTGCTGGCCATGCATAAGATTGATACGTATCGTTCATATCCGTTTTTATGCATCTGTCTTTATGAATTTGTGTAATAGCTATTAATGTGCTTTTATTTTAATTTAAAAAGAAACTAATATTCTGTGTGTGTCTATATTCTCAGTGTGTATCATTTGTATATTTATATATTTTTCTGTTTTACATTGTTCATATGAGGGTTTTTGGTGCAAGAGAACTCTGTTTTCGAGATTCTTTAGAGATTACATGCTTGTTTTCTGTTTATCCATTGTATCTTCTGCTTGGAAGATATAATTCATCTTCAGCTTAGAGTATGAACGTAGTTGTTCGGGCATGTTCAGTTTATTGATCAGAAAAGATAAAATAAATGTTAAATCAGTGAAAGAAAATATTTCAAGTAAAATGGAAAGGGTAATGATTTGGTAAAGGTAAAGTATATTTCTAATAAAATGAAAATGCGTTTGTTAAATTTTTTTCATAAGGTAAAGTAATACAAAGTGAGATAAGAATTTAACAAGTGGTGTACATCTCTCACACAGCCTAAAAGCCTTTGGCCCTAGGCTTGAGGGATACTTGATTTTAAATGGCTGGGAACTAATATCTAGAGGTACATGCAAACCCTCCTATTCACATGCCGAGGGAGGTGGCCAATGAGGGGTGCATGTCAAACACAAGACCTCTTCGCTTCGTGAGGCGTAAAGTCCTTGGCCAAGTGAGCTATCGTTCGTTCGTTAAAAAGAAAAATATTATTTCAAACTTTTTGTGACCTATTAAGTTTGTTAAGCTAACCACTGTATGTAAAACCTCGAGGTGCATAAATATTTTTGAATACTCTCCATTAGGTGTAGCCCACTTTTCAATACTCCCTCTCAGGTATAACCAGTCAACTCACTTTTGGCGACATATATTTTTTTAAGTGCTAAGTTGTTCTTTTTTGGAATTCGAACTCACACCAGTTGGGTTTGATATCATATTAAATTTCTTCAGCTTACTATTGCTATCAAAATTTTTAAGTATTAGTAGAAGCAATGAAAATACTTTTCAATATTTCCTATCGGGTGAAACCGACTCCTCAATATGACCAACCAATTATGTTATAATGAAATTTTTGGCAATTGAAAGACTGAGTGATGAAAAAACAAGCATGTCCAACCCCACAAAACTTCTTGGATCTTCTTTAGTACTTTCTTTCTTTCAATTTAGAATGTCCTCTCATTTATTTGTGCACTTGTCCGCATCGTACCAGCTCAGCTTCTCAAGATCCAAGTAAACACGATGAGAAATCATCAAAGGCTTATTAGACCCATGTCAAAATAAATTATGAAAGGCTCGTTAGACCTTAAATCCATCCACTAATTAATTGCCTCAACCAGGCCAAACTCTTTGGGTAAGTTCAACATTTGATAAAAATATATATATATAATGGTTAACACTAATAATAAATAAAATAAAGTAAATTAGTGGGTGGAAGGTTTTGCATAAATAACATATCAAAAGAATATTGCTTTATCATACTAGTTCAGTAAAAACATTAGAAAACCACAAAACCAATAAGGTAATTGGAATACAAGAGTGCTAGTATTTCAAAACAGAGAAGATGGGCGTTTGTAATTTGTGCCGTGGGTCCAATTGTAGCGTAAAAGTTGTGATGATTAGAGGACTTAATTAATCCAATTGTGGGACTTTGAAGTGCGCTTAATTTCTTATCCATGATTAGGACTACCCAGCGAAAGAGATCTATGAACTTGTGCAGATCCAAGAAGGGGCCCACAAATGAATAATCCAGATCATGCTGTGTCATGCAGGTGGGCTCCAATAAAAAAGCTGTGGACAGTTTCCTGTTAGGCTTCCCCACCCCTGGAATCATTTATTTTTTCTAAGGGGATTTAACAAATGATCGCATAAAGTGAATGATTATGCCCCATAATGTTCTCAAGGATTTTTATATTAACAGTCTACAGAAAATGCAGTTAAGAGCATAAAGTGATTGATGCCCATGTGCCTGGCACGCTCCAGGGGCCAAGATTCTAGGCTTGGGGTGCGGGGTGGGGTGCGGGGTTGGGGGTGCATGGCCTGGGTCGGCCTGGCCCAGTACTGGCCCATTTATTTGTTGATTATAATATTCATACCTGGATACAGCCCAGTGCCATGTTGTCAAGCTTGGGCCAGCCCAATTGGATTGGGCCTGTAAGCATATGCAGGTCTAGCCCCAACCCATTTAATAATTGGGCTACAAAATTAGCTGATTACAGCCCATGGGCATAATAGCCCGAGTCTAGCCCAATGCGGGACGGATGTGGATCTGGCATGGGTTGGCCCAGCCTAGGAACACCACTACGAAACCCTGTTTGTATCCTTGGAACTTGGTTGTGCAGCAAGCGTGCATCGAGCGCCGGTTAGGACCCTCATTAAAATTGCAATTGTTTTGTTTTTAGAGAAGCTCAGTTACATGCAATCAAAACCCAGAGCATGAGTCCACATGATGAGAGTATGAATGGTAGAGAACTTCCTGGAACTCTATGGTGGGACTCATCTATTGAAAATTCTAACCTCTCAAAATGAATGTCTCGATATTTATGAACTTTCTCTAAATTTTACTTTAAAAGAAGTTAACTCCACTATAACAATGACCATATATATGGAAGATTTTAAGGTAATGTCAACTCTGTTTGAAGGAAAATTTGAGAAAGTGAAAAATAACCACCTGGGTTGAAACTAGGGGTGGCAGGTCCGGACTCGGCCTGCCAATCCCACCCAGTAATTGAATGTTTCGATTAGGGACGGCAGGGACTTGGGTTTGAAACAGGCCAAGCTAAATTGAATTTGACCGGATTCATATGTGTCCCGATCTGTACTAGATATGATCTAAGATAGGTTTATGTTTTGTGATGTCAAATCCATCTTATTAAGAGTACAGGTCCGGTTGGATTTGACACTTGAAATTATTTTATTTTAATGAAAATATAAAAATTTAACCATATACTTTCTCTTGCAGAACTAGTGTTTGTAGTTCCTTGATTTTGTTGTGATTTTCTGACATCACCCGTTATGCACATCCATGAATCACAAGATCAACATTCAACCACACACACAAAAAGAAATACGAGATTTACGTGATTCACCCAAACAAGGCTACATCCACGGGCACAGAGAAGATCAGCTTCACTATCATAAGTAAAGCATATAAAGACTCTCATTCTCTCACATCGTCTCACCTGCGTGGTGTGGGAACACCACGGACAAGAGAGCTCTCACCTCTCTTCAGCACGCAAGATCTAGTGTTACAGACTATACATATATAGTCTCCGCTTTCTTGGCCATCAAGAAAGCCCCGTTACAATTACCAAAATACCCTTGACCTTAAACCAGTCCCTGGCTAACCCAGTGGACTCATCCGGCTAAACTGGAATACAAGACATATACCCAACAGATTTGCGAACCCAACATGATTAGAGCCTAGCCATTTAGTGTTTGGGTTAGGGATGGCAATGGGCCGAGCTATAAACCTCAAGTCACCCCAACCTTTTTTGGATTTATGTTGGCTTACAATTTGAGATATCAAAATTGCTCTTTTAAGTTTGACACATCAGCAAATTTTTTCCCCAACTCACTCATTGTTGATTGCTGTTGGCAGCTTAAACTCCAAAAGACTCACATGTACTTGGCTAAGCTGACTCGACTCAACTGGTTCTCCACTCTAAAATAGGTATGCCACCCTTAATAGTATGCATAGTCTAGGTTTGTGGTTACCAGTTTGCCCATCCATAAAGGGTTCAATTTTTTTTATTTATTTTTACCCCAACCAATTGGGGCTGATCTTATAAGAGAGCTTGCACACACGCCCACCCATGGGGAAAAGAAAGCCTACATGTGTCTAGCCATGTGAGAACAGCCAGTCCTTACCACTTGAGTAAGTGTTCTCAGAGGGTTGAAGTGTTGAATAGAGTTCGGATTGTCTAAGGCTTTTTTACTACAATGACTATGGGTGAATCAATAACTGCCATGGTGATGTGGTGAATCGTCCACTCACGATCAATGTGGGTTAAAATGCTTGAAAGGATCTCCATTCCTGTTGAGCACTATCAAAGAGAACAAGAACTATCAAATGATAAAGCACAAGGGGCAAACAGCAAACCCCTTTCAAGAAGTGAATCAATTATCTAATCTACCTACTATAGGCCAAAAAGTTGATGCATGAGTGGTACTATTGGTGTCACATACGGCGTAATTTTTTTTTAATTTTTTTATGACCTAGGGTATCCTGCATCAGCCTAGCCTTCAGGCCTTTAGCCTTCGGCTCGGGGGCTATCCGATTATGATGAGGAAGACTATTCCCTAAGGGGTGCATCTGTGGCCGTACAAATAATACCCGGATAACGTAAGGGGGTGGGAGTCGAACTTGAGACCTTGGGAATAAACTCAAGGCTCAAACCAACTGAGCCATTGCCTTCATGGTATAATTTTGTTTTGAGTTAAGAAATTAAAATAAATAATCAATACTCCTTAGTGGTCTCAATAACCCTTCCTATAAGCCTAGACCCTATGAGCTTGGATTAGTGTCATGTTGTAGATCCGAGATTAGGTCAATACGAATGGGCGCGTGACATGGCACACATAATCCTGTAGTAACTTACGCCGCACTAAGGCAACATGAGCCACTATAAGGAAATTTTCACAATTCTCATATGTGCGGAAGACCTATAATACATGCACATTCAAATTTAATTGCAGAATTTGGTACCTAATGCACCTAATGAACGCCCTTTGATAGTATAAGAGACCAAACGAATACCTGTTTAAACATTTTATAATTAAATTATTTAAAAAGTTATCAAAATGATCATAATCCCATGTATAAACTACATGACTGAGTGCATATAAAGTGATAAAGTGCAAAAATGCGAAATGGTCATAGACCGAAAGTATAATACATATCCTCAAAATGACATAAGCATAAATGAGTCCAAAGTCATAATGATGTGATAAAGTAAGTTATCATAGCTTAAATCCTAAAATCCCAATAAGACCCATGTCGCTTCACGGATAGATGACTAGTAGAAAACGTCATCCAGTCCCCTACTTGTTTAATCCTGAAGGTACCGTTATGACAACATCTGAGAACGTGTCGATAATAGGGTCTGTACTGAGATCGGGTCCTACAACACCAAGGGTAACACCCTGAGTACTACAACTCAACAAGAAATATACAAATAGTACACTAAACATGTTGTTCCAAATAAAATTAAGGATATATTGATTAAATACGGCAAAAGTGAAATTTACGCATGTAGCATCAAATAAAACATAATATGAGAAATCAAGATGACATAATATAACAACTAGATGACAAACCACATCGCCACAATCCTCTCTGACGAAAGACATATATCAAAACGCAATGGGAGATTAGATAACTAATCAGAAGGCCCAAAGGAGCGTCGACTTACTCTACAGAAAACCAATTTAAGTGGTGTACATAATTTCAACTCATATTCAGCTCCATGGGGCCTTATAGAGTCTAGGTTAATGGTGTCAACTCCACGAGTCAATACAAATAGAACAGATAGCATCATTGTGCTTTCATACTTACCTTCTTAATAGAGCTTACTAACTTAACATTTACAATAACATAAGCATATTGATATCAATAACGATCAATAATAATAAAAGTAAATATGAAGGTAATGAAATGAATATAACTGAACTTATAACATAAATAAGTGAAGGATTTAGAAGTTATTGAAATGTGTATAATTTTCAATTAATTTAGAAACAAGGATAATTTACAAACCAAACTAATTAAGATGTCTGTGTCCGTATCTTTCCACTTTGGTAAGACTATAAGCTGCCCAATGTCATACGTCAAAGAATCTTGGTGTTGCATTGTATTTGAATCTGGACACCGAGCTCCTTACACTCGCATACGAAGGCATATCATTAAAACAAATCAGATCATCTAACAAGGACGAGTGACAGCTAACACTTTCCTTGTTTACCCAATTTGATGTTATTGGACAAGTGTAAGGTGTGATGGTTCCAAGAAATAAAGCCCTACATAGTCATAAGGTTCACCTAATAAATCTTAGGTAACACTTGATTACGGGTCAAGTCCAAATGTATGTAGTGAAAAGTTTGGTACAACCATTCCAATCCAGATGGAAGTTGGAATAACAAATAAATAAATAAACAATTAAAAATAGTAATTTGGGTGTGTGTTTAAGCGCGGATGAACATGCGTTCGAGCAGGGTCTTATAGAGACTAATGCGCTTGAGCGCAGATGAGCATGCGCTCAAGCCTGATAGACTCTACGTCAAAATAACTGAGAGTATCGAATGTGTGCTCGAGCGTGCTTGGGTCCGCTAGAGTGCACAAACACAAAACCCTGTTATGTAGCTCTGTTTCGGGTCTAAATTTCTACACCTTAAATCCCACACTTCCACCTGCATTAATACATGCAATAGTACCCTGAATCTTTCATATTTATGTCATTTCAATTATATTCCAAATCATTCAATCCAAACCCTCATTTACTTCATTTAAAATCTATTTTCACCTGCCAAGCAATCCTCATTTATGAAAACAAGAAGAGGATGAGCTGTACCAATATATTAAAATATAAAAATCTCAAGAAATCAAATTTAAATACATCCATGTATGTTATTACTTACTTAAACTTGCCTTAGGTGCACAAAAAATTCACATGCAGAGCTTTTAGAGTGCAAACCCCAAATCTTTAGCTTAATTAAACCACTAATCATGGTATGACATTGAAAATTATGAAAAAATGAGATGAATGCTATGAGAAGATGATTTGAACCATGTTTAAGCTAGAAAATTACTTTATCTTATTCAAATAGACACAAACACCAAGATGAATTGGATTTCTTACCTTAAAAATTGCGTAAACGGTGAAGACTAGCTTTTCACTCCAAATGAACTTCAAGTGGGTAAAAAGGGAATGTAGAGGGGGAGATAAAACAAACTTCTAATGGGGCCAGAACCTCTCTCTCACACACTCTAGGCTTCAAAGAGGAATGAAGATAGAGATGAGGGCTAGGGTTTTACCTAGTGGGCACAAGGAGGCTTTTGCTTTGGAGAGTATGTCTTTATATAGAGCTATGGTTGTTAGAAACTTTGGGCATTTACTAGTAAGTCTATTAAGTTTATGTTATCTACAAAAAGAGATTACAAGAGGTCCCACATAGATGACTTAGATTTTAAATGAAATGGGTCCCCTAATGAATAATGGTATCATGATTGATGCACATGACATAATTAATGAGATAATGAAATAATACAAAGTTAAACTAATTAGATTACAATTGGATTCTCAAAGCTACCTACTCAAGAGTAGGGTCCTACCAATCTACCTATCTATTATGCAATCAAGATTAAAATATCATTAATGAGTAATAAACACAAAGATTAGCAAATAGACCCTAGATTTGAGGCCGAATATTACAATCAGCATGTATAAACATGAATCGATCCATAATGTCAATGACATGCATAGGCCGTAGGCACAGGCCCAAACCGCAACCCATTTGCAAAAGTATTGCTAGAATTGCAATCCTCTCTGTGCTAAACGTGCTGAGCCCTTAGAACGTAGAGCCCTGGGCAAAGCCCATTTATCAGGGCGAAATGTTAGACTTAAAGTCCAGCCTGTGGGCCTTAAAACATGGCCCAATAAAAAGACAATGTGGTCCAGGCCCAAGTAAGACTTGAGCTAGCTGGTCCACCCCATGGGTAACTTTTTCTCATATCATCACCACTACCATGACCATCATAGTTATAAAGCCAGGCAGCGATGGCAAAGGCAACAATAATAATAATGTCCTCTTAGATAAGTTTAAAATATCTATATTGCCGCAGTTAGAAGCCTTTTATTATCATAATGTGATCAAAGCTTTGTTTTAAATAAATTAAGGTTGGCTATATGAATTATATTGCGTCATTTTATGGACCGGCAATCTTAGATAAATCCTCGGGCAGGTTCCACTTTCTTCTACGGCTCTTCCTGATAATGTCAGGATGCTTGATTAAGAATGTGCACCACATGAGCAAGATAGTCTTGGGCTTGTACCACAGATCAGTTGCATCTATCTCTCCAACCTCCCTTCCACGTAAAACCATAAAAAAAAAAAATGAGCCCTTTAGTTTCATTTTTAGTTTCATTTTTTTTTGGCTTGGTTTAATGTTCTATATATATATTTTTAACTTGGCTCTGCTCAGTAAAATACTGATGGTTGAGGAATGTCTTCAAGCAAGACAGGGCGGCACATATGCCAAAGTTTGGTCTTGTGTTACACATGTCCAACACACCCTGTTACATCCCACCTGTTGAACCTTCCTTTCAAGTAAAACCATCCAACACCTGCCCATTGCTTTTACTTGTAAGAGAAAGGAGAAAGATTTCCGAACTAAAAACCTACCTAAAACCCTCAAGGCACGTCAAGCCAAGTAACCATTTCTCATAATCTGACAGGCAAAGACAAGGAGCCTCGTGATGTCATGAGATTAATGATTGCACAAGAAATACGAGGCGCATGTTAGCAAAGCAACCTTAATAATAACAACTGTCTCACCATATCCAACTAAGGCCATAGAAGTAGACGCAACTACTTCCACTTTTTCATTCACTGACCCGGCGTATGTTAGCGCCAAGCATGTAAGACGGCTTTCAACAAATGCACTTTCTACTCCTAAGCAGAGGAGAAACCGACATTGAATTACATGAATTTGAGAGAACCGCATCTCCCAAATCTTCCTTTTCCAGTCAGCAGCACCATTTCCTGCACTCAATGGGGTCGGTTATAGTAAAAAAACCCCTCCCCGGCGCATGTTAGCGAATGAGAGAAGCCATGCAGATTCTCCCTGCAAATCGACCTCCAATCCTGTGAAAATCAGCATCCGGAAGCTAATCTCATGAATTGAAGAAAAACCCATCTCCCGGATCGTTTCAATTGTTGCAAAATGGCTTCTTTTTTCCAATCTCCTCTGCTTTTCATCTCTATCATGCTTTTTCCTGCCTTAACCTCAGCAGCTGCTACACATAAATACATCTCGGCAATAGGAGACCCAGGAATGAAAAGCCAGAACATCAGAGTTGGACTGGAATCTTGGAATTTCTGCAATGAAGTTGGGCAGGAAGCACCCAACATGGGGAGCCCCAGAGCAGCTGACTGTGCTGACCTGTGTTGCCCCTTGATCACAGGTATATCTCATTATTCTGGTAATCCTTGTTGCTGTGGAAATCCAACTGTGGGTTGTTTCTGTGGGCTCCACTTATTGCCTCATTTTATTCTTCACTGATTTGATTAGCTTAGGATCACCAACATGATTCAGTAAAATGCAAGCTACTGAAATTATATTGACTCAATTCAGTTCAATGGACCTTCAAAAGTCACAAAAAGAGAGAGAGAGAGAGAGAGAGAGAGAGAGAGAGAGAGAGAGAGAGAGAGAGAGAGAGAGAGAGAGAGAGAGAGAGAAACCTCCGAATTTGTTAATTTCCTAGTTGGGTGGGTTACTCTGCGTTGGATTGTTGATTGTCTTCTATGGTTTTGCATTTTCAATTAGTAACAGTAGTTATGTAAATTGAGGAATATCCGGATCCACAATTGAATTTCCATTGCAATGGCTTAGCTGCGGAAAATGAACAAGAATTATCAGAATCTATCTTCAGTTGGATATTTTAGTTAATTGACTGATTATTGTTCATTAGATTTGCATTTGGATTATCAGAATGGTAGTTGCAGAACAGTTAGGGCTCTATGCGATTGCGTTCCTATTGAGAAAGAATTAAGGGATTGCATGAAGTTTATTTGGTGATCTCTAGGATACTGATGCCTTCATACATTTTCTAGTTTTGCTAATTTAAGTCCAGTGCCAGTGATTTCATACTTGGAGTCCTTATTTTAGATCTTTAAGCGCCCATTGTTGGCTTGGGATTGAGTTCCAAGCAATTCTAAGCAAAGCCCTCTTATGCAAGGGGCTAAACCTAATATTTAAGGGGTGAAGGTGAAGAGCCATAAATGGCCTTACAGGGGTGGAACCAGCATTATGCACCGAGGGGGGCCGAACTAGAAGATTTTTTTTTTCATGCAATCATTATATTTTCAAGTGTTCCTTAGAATTTTCAAAAATTGGAATCTCAACTTTGGAGGAGGTTGGTAGTGATGTATCAACTTCCTATTTTTTGTCATTTTTGTTCTCTTAAAATATATATCAATTGGAATTGTCTTTTCATCTAAAATTAAATTGAAATCATAACAAGCACATTTTAACAACTATGATAAAATAAGTGATTCATAAATCACAAAATAGTAGGGTTTTTTTTTCTTACTATCTAATTCAATCATCACACAAATATTTTAACACAAATGTTGAAAATATTTTAGAAATCAAGACACATGATTTGGGCAAACAGATTGTTTGCTCTTCACAATCACATACTCAATGCCAATGGCATGATCATATTAATGCATTTCCATTAAAATGGGCAAAATATGTCAAGTATATTAAAATGTTAGAATCAAGATTAAATCAACATATTAACAATGAAAATGTTATCCACTTGCCTTATGATGAGAGAAAATGGAAATAAGGAGAAGCCCTATCTTAAGATCAAACCCATGGTGCTCAAATGGAGAAAAAACCCAAATCCAAGCCAAACCCACATATAAAATGGGAGAGAAGACTCTAAGGAACACTTCTAAACCATTATTAATCTAAAAACCCAAAAGACCTAACTATGGATAAGTTCGGAACTTACCTAGAGCTTAAGGAAGAGAGAGAAGTTTGGAAAATAGTGTCCACAGGATAAGGGCAGCGTGAGGAAGAAGACGTCGGGGAAGATTGGTGGTTAGTGGCTTCGGGGGTGGTTGGCAGCAAGGTGGAAGAAGAACGGAGAGGAGGGAATGAAGAAAGGAATGAAGAAAAAGAAAGAAAGTTAGAGGGGGCGTTTGGGCCTTGGGCCAAAGGGGCCTTAGGGCCGTAATTTAAGTCCACCTGATATATATATTTTTTTGTTTAAGCTATTGTTGGGGGGGGGGGGGGGGGGGGGGGCGCGCCTCACGCCCCTTACTAGTTCCGCCATTGTGGCCATAAAAGGGTCTCCATTTGATTGGAAATGATTATCGACCCATCACTCTAGTAGGTCAAATTCTAGGAAAGCATCTGATCTAGTCTCTAACTTATATCCTTCACCCCTTGCACTTTTAATATTCCTCGGCTATAACATTCCTTATGTTGAAACCCACTTTGCAGTAAATTCCTAAGAATTGAATAAGAGGTAGATTAATGAACTCTAAATGGAAATTAAAAGGATTTGATTTAATCATTATGATTCGTACATGTAGGAGTGTTTAAGAAGTAAAGATGATTTGTGTGATTGTTGATTTGTACTTTGAGGATTACCTTTTGTCTTGTAGAAAGTGAACAAGGCAGGTATATATCACCATTTTAAGCACTCCTCAGCTAGGATTTGCTATAATTATTTGAAGGTACCGCTCAAATTATATGAAATACCTTTTTTTCTTTTTAAGTTGTAATCATGATTTCTTAGAGTCTTTCAGCTTTATGGCACTGCATCTCTTTGGAATACTTGAATGCATTTGAACCAGTGGAACCGGAGTCCTTTTCCTAAATATTTGGTCATTAGGAACACATACTAGACATACATGTTGAACATAGGCTAAGCTATTGAAGAGCATAATGGAGAAATATATTTTTTTTCAGCTTTTGCCTTTTATATAGGATTTTTTTTGAAGGATTTGTGTACTCTATACATGGTTTTGGTATTTATATACCTAGATGCATTTTTAGATATTATGCTATTATGGACTATTTTCATCAATTCTAAGAAGCACAGACACGGAACACATATATGACATGACACGGACATGCTTATACAACATTTCTCAAAAAAGTAGGTCATGGACATGTTGAGGACACATTAATAATATTTGTATTTATTTATATACAATCATATACTAAAAAAATAATATCATTTTAACTTTTTAATCAATTTAGTATCAAAAAATAAAAATTCAAGTACTTACTAACAAATATATCAAATTATCAAATATCAATACAACACTAAAACATAATTCGTAATCATGAAACATGAAATATCCATAGTTTTATAAAATTCATACAAAGAAAAGGGAGGATCGTCCATTTCCTCTTGCTAAAAAAAAAAGCAAAAAAAAAAAAAAGCCAATTTTAGTCTTAATTTCACTCATTTGATGCAACTTCAATTGCCTCATCATCTCCATCCATTTGATCACGATCAACATCATTGGTAAAGACCACAGTCTTCAACCCTGGCTCATCAAGCGAGATATTAACAACCTCAAGCACCCTCACATCTTCGAAAGAATCAACTGCATCTCCAACAATATTTCACATCTTAGTCCCACCTTGCATATATTGTGAGGTTTTTTTTTTATAGAAGAAGTAAATTGCTATGAATAAAAACTGTGTCCAAGCTGCGTCCAAGCGTGTCCAAAATTTAGAAAAATAAAATAAAATATACAAGACACTTTTTTCGTATGTCGGATGCGTGTTCGGCGAGTGTCCGTGTCTGTGTCCCAGACGTGTTGGACACTGATACGCCGGCCTCGGAGAGGTATTAATGCTTCCTAGCATCAGTTAGATCATAAAGGGTTCGTGGCATGTTGGTTTCTTTTTAGGTCTCCATATGTTTCCATATTTGACTTGTCAAATGCTAATACGAATCATCATGTGGATTTTAAACTTGCAGCTTTGTCATGTAATGCTGTGAGAATTGGTACTGGCAACATAATTTCTTTCAGTTATTCTTCCTTCAACATTCTCCCCAGTATACCGTCTCTGTTTCAAATAATGATTTTTTTGGTATTTATTTTTATTTGATTATGGGCAGAAGTTCTGCGCATACTGCCTGTTTGCCTCAGATTTATCTAGGACAACACTGATAGACATTTCGACCAGTCATCTATGCGATGACACACACACAGCTGCATACTTCTAAATCATTTAGGACAAGAGAAGACCTGCAAGATGTATTACTTCTACAGGTTGCAGCTGATTTTTTCAGTGTTCCTTTCGATTTTTCAGCAGTTGCATCCAACCTTTTCAGCTGGGTTTTTGAGAACTAAATATCGTATTCTTGTTCAAAACTAAAACTGAGCGAACAGGTTCTTAGAATCATTAAGAATGTGATTTTGTCTCTGACATTTTTGTTTCTCATTCCCTTTCATTCCCTTGTCAGCAGATCCTTTGAGGGTTCCCAATCATGCTAAGACGAGTGAATGCAATGTACATCATACGGTGTTGGAATTAGACAATGGTCTTGGGGTTGGCGACAAGTTTCCCGATGATTCTTTTACATCTTACAGCGACCCTGATTCATATGCAGTGGAAAAGGAACTGTACCTTGGTTCACTTTGTGAGGTGCATGATTCGGCAGACCCATGGCAGTTTTGGATGATAATGCTGAAAAATGGCAACTTCGATACCACAACAGCACTTTGTCCTGAGAATGGCAAGAAAGTTAGTCCAATTGTCACAGACAGAAAATTTCCATGCTTTGGTGAAGGTTGTATGAATCACCCACTGATATATCACGATTTCTCTAAGGTTTACTCTTCTGGAGAGCAGCTGGCATCTTTAGTCGGAAGCTTTTTTGGAACATATGATCTTGATGCTGATTTAGCGCCAGGTGTGGGGAATAACTCATACTTTTCAGTGTCATGGGAGAAGAATACAAGCACAGGGAGTTGGATTTTCTCTCACAGATTGACTACGTCTTCAAAATATCCATGGCTTATGCTTTATCTTCGTGCCGACGCAACAAAAGGATTCAATGGAGGTTATCATTATGAAGGCCGTGGCATCATGACAAAGGTCTCTATTAGATGTTTTGTATTTCCCTTCGTCTTTAATTATCTATGAGAAATCGCAAAAACTGAAGTACTTGTTGTTTCAGTTGCCCGAGTCACCGAATTTTAAGGTTAGATTGACTCTTGATATTAAGCGTGGCGGTGGCCCGAACAGCCAGTTCTATCTCATCGATATTGGTAGCTGCTGGAAGAACGACGGCAAAGCATGCGACGGTGATGTTCTAACTGATGTGACAAGGTACAGTGAGATGATTATAAACCCAGACACAACAAGTTGGTGCCGCCCAAATAATCTTGTGTCTTGTCCACCATACCATATTAGTTCAAAAGGGAGGAAGATATACAGAAATAATAAGTCTCAGTTTCCATATTCTGCATATCATCTCTATTGTGGCCCAGGGAATGCAAGGTATTTGGAGAAACCTGTTGATATTTGTGACCCATACAGCAATCCACAAGCGCAGGAGTTGGTACAGATTCTGCCACATCCGGAGTGGGGCATCCATGGTTACCCTATAAAAAAGGGAGACGGGTGGGTTGGGGATTCTAGGACATGGGAGCTTGATGTCGGAGCCCTCTCTAATCGCCTCTACTTCTACCAGGTGAGATCTCAAAGGCTATCATTGAGGGTTCTTTAGAGAGTATTGTGTATAGATAGGAACAGAGGAATGGTCCGGATCTAATGGTGATCATACCTTGGACTTGCCACATGGTGGTCCAATGTCAGATCATGACATAATCATCGGTCTGGCATACATAGGAAATCCAGTTTAAAAACTGCAGTGCATTCTTTATCAGTCATGGAAGGAATTATTTTTTCCCCTTTTTCTCAGTATAGACCTCAGATATGGATTTATGATTAATCAAGACTTTTTTATATATAAACATGAGATGGGTCCCACTTATGATCAATGTATTACCAAGTTTCATTTGATTGAAAGAAATCCCCATGAGTTGGGCATATATTTGAACAGTACTGTTGGACAGAAACTGCTCAAAACACATGCCATTGCATTACAGACATGCTTATAGCAGACAGTCCATATCAAATGAATCCATTACTCTAGTTTTATAACTGTTTATATGGCTGATACTGAGTTGCTGACATTTTACAGGACCCTGGAACAAAACCTGCAAAGAGAATATGGTCTTCAATCAACGTAGGTACTGAAATATATGTGAGCCGCAATGGGGAGACTGCTGAATGGGCTGTAAGTGATTTTGATATTCTGATTCCTGAATATGTTATTGAAGGTGGTTCAGCTTAAAACAATGTGTCAGCACAATTCTTGTATCGACTTACTTCAAGAACTATAAGGTCATGGCTATAATAATTTACAGCATCCTCTGTACTTTATCGTTAAGAATAAGAAATCTTTTATTTTGAATCGTATGTCAAGCAAGTGTCATTATAAGAAAGATATCTGATATTGAGGCAGGGTAGTGGAACAAATACTGGAGAAAGTTGGCAGAGAGACTGTCCAACGCAACCAGGTTCCAATCTTCAAGTGTTGTCCTTACAGACTCCAATGCCTGGATGTTGGCAGTAGTGATGGGCTTGGATATGTGAACGACCTGATCTAGAGAAGAGAACATTGTGGAGTAATGATATGGATATGGTAGAGCTCCATCTCCACTTCTACACTTGGTAAGAAGAGGTATGAACCGTGATCTGTCCATCCAATGGAGTTTATAGTGGTTTCACAAGTCCAAGACCCACTCATCTGATGGTCCTAGTTAGCTGATCCTTGGCCGTAGAATTGATAGACCAAAAGTGATTAACTATCGACATAATCCACGAGAAGTGCAGATAGGTGATAGCTAGTTTCTTTTGATGGGTTACTTAAATCTTTTCAAACTATAATATCTGCTATGCAGAGGCTTCAATGATCTTTTACAACAATATCAGAAGACACACAGGCATGAGGCACGCACACACAACAAACAGACGAGATTCTTTTTCTACTATTACAACTCCAGTGGAAATCTAGGATGTAGA
Source organism: Sextonia rubra (assembly GCA_037013555.1). Taxonomy (NCBI): domain Eukaryota; kingdom Viridiplantae; phylum Streptophyta; class Magnoliopsida; order Laurales; family Lauraceae; genus Sextonia; species Sextonia rubra. Next base: position 19,466,598 of record JASUAD010000028.1, on the reverse strand, counting down.
TTCAAGAAATGGTTAATCACTGTTTCTAATATTACTACTCCAGTGGAAATCTAGGATGTAGATTCAAGAAATGGGTAGTCAGTGTAGCCAATAACTGGATTAGGCATGTAGAATGTTCTTCTGTTATACTTGTTAAGGGGTGCATCAAGTTCAAATCTCCTTGGAAGATCTGGGTTAGCCAAGAACAAGCGGCCAAATGCAATCAGATCTGTGTAATTATCTGCAATAGCTCTGTTGCCATCCTCTCTGTTATAGCCATCTGCAGCAATGAAAGTCCCCTTAAAAGCATTTCTCATGGGTAGAAGACTTTGAGGAATCACCAGCTTATTGTCGATTGTAACCATCCTTGGCTCAATCATGTGGCAGTAGCACACTCCATATTTGTTCAGTGCTTCGGCCATGTAAACACCAAGAGCTTTTGGGTTGGAGTCAAAACTATCATTAAAAGTGGTGAAGGGAGAGAGCCTGATTCCAACTCTATTGGCTCCAATCTCATTGGTGACGGCTTCCACTATTTCCAAAGCGAAGCGACAACGGTTCTCCAAGCTTCCACCATATTCATCTGTTCTGTCATTAACTTGGTCTTTCATGAACTGTTCAATTAGGTACCCATTTGCACCGCGGATCTCCACTCCATCAAAGCCTGTATATTCAAAAAAGTTCTCAAGATGAGAAGCATAGAAATATTTTTCCTTGGGCTCTCTTTGCTATGAAGAATTGCAATGAATGGTCGATCTAGCAACTAACAATGCAGCTAATTTAGAGTGCGTTTTTTTTTTCTCTGTCAATTAAAGGTGTGGTTGAATGTTGATGAACAGCAGGCGTGGTTTAGTGTCTATGGAGACGCAGAAATTGGAACTGCATTAGATGAGATAGTATCTATACGTCTGTTTCGGGTTTTGAACCGAAATGGTTACATTGTCAAAAAGCAATATCAATATGGATTTAAAAGCTAGAAAATATTCTTTATTGCATCTAATATGGTTTCCTATACTGCACTGTTCCAAAATGCTTGTTAGTATGAATTGCAATCTTTTCCGGAAAAGTCAATTGTGATCTAGTGTAGATTGAAAATTAACATTGTGCAGTATTCCACTGTACCCATAACATGATTTAAACCTATAGGAGGGGATGTACCGAGATTGGTAGAACAAAAGGGTGATCAGAGTCACAGAAAAAGAAGGTCGAAGTTAGGAGGCTACTATATAACATCATTTCTTTCCACATTATATCCTTTATGAGGCTACTATGAAAATTTGATTTTTATTACTCAAAACAATGGATGAGAGATCAAATCACCGAAAAAGCATACCAGCTTCCATGGCATTTCTCGCAGCAAGCCTGAAGTCTCTTACAATTTGTGGGATTTCATCCGTCCTTAGCCACCGTGGTGGTGAGAATTCATCTTTACTGATGCCACCTTGACTAGGCTGTGGTGGCAGGTGCTTGTCTGTACAAGAGATTGGAGCTTGACCATTGGGTTGGAAACCTGAAAAGATGATTTTATACATCAATATGTCAAAGTTGATCTGGCCCTCATTTGCTACCACTTCGATTAAAAATATACTGATTTTTACAAGGTAATATGGACCGTCCATCTTTTCCATCATTCAGAAAATTGAAACTGTATGGCAAATTGTTGAAGGGTTCGAATTAATAGAACTGTGAAACTTAACTGTAATGCGCTGCCCGTGTGTCAAACTCAAACCTGCTTTTCTATTTCATTATTTTTTATCGTGTGTCGTGAAAAGTGTGTTGGTCAAGAAATTAAGATCTATATATTGACGTGATGTGTAACTCTAAACTTAAGTGGAGTTGTGTTGAACCCAGACAAGCACAACTCTACCTGGGTTTAGGGTTGCACATCACATTAATATATAGGTCTTGTTTTTTTTTTAATAATAAGAAAACCCATACATAATGAATTAAATACCTTTAATCCTAAACTTTGGTTCTAGCTAACCCAGACAACCGATCTGACTAAACTGGAATACAAAACAAAATCCAACAAAGTGGACTTGCTAGATTTAACTTTAGGGGAATTATTGAGGAGGCTCTAGCGGAGGGGAAGTATTGAAAAGTATTTATGCTGCTCTTCTAATATGTTGAGGTTTTGTTAAAAATGATTAGCTGAATAAACTTAAGGCCGCAAGTATGCTAAGTGTTGTTGAAGCCAAGATCCCAGTCCAACATATGAAGATGGGTCATGAAGAATTGCAAGGACAGGGAACTTACTGAAGTTGGAGACTCTTCCGGTGTGCCAAATCTGGCAAAAGAAGATTCCTCCTTTCTCATGAACTGCATCAACAATAGGCTTCCAAGCTTCCACCTGCTCTTTCGTCCAAATGCCTGGTACATTTGGATACCTGGAAATTGAATATATCCGAGCAATTTAACAAGGAAAGGAAATAATCTAAAGGATTCAAAGTAGACCCTGCCCTATTCCTAGCAGTAATTAATTGGATGGGCTCAAAGTGGCTCAATAACTGGATTTGATTGGGCTCATATTAGCCATGAGGAGCTCAGGTTGAACGATCTACAAATGCTGTTTTCGACAAGCATATCTTCTATGGAAAAGTTGTGATTTTTCTCAAGATATTATAAAAAAATTATTATAGATGATAGAGTAACTTTTTAAATAATTGAATTAATAAAAAATAAAATGCATATATTTTCATTGTTAGTTTTTGATATTATAGCAGTTTTCTTTCAATATTTTCCATTTTAATGATAATTAGGAAATTCCTGTTGTTATACTGAATATAGTGCATTATATTTTGAAAACCTCTTAAATAGTTATGGGCAATTATCCAAATTTCACTGCAATTAGAGCAACTTAAAATCATTTGATCGATCATGTTTAAGAGCATAACCAATCAAAAGTATTGATCAAACCATCTGGATTGAAACTTGGTCAAGTGGCTAGATAAAGTAGGGAGTATGATGTGAATGGTGTTAGGTATATGTCTTGTATTCCGAGTTAACTAGATGAGTCCATTGGGTTAGCATCCTATTGGGTTAGCCATGGATCACATTAAGATTAAGGGTATTTTGGTTTTTGTACCGGAGCTTTCTTAAGCCTAAAAAAGCAGGGATGATATATTGGTATAATCTGTAACCTAGTAACTCTAGTGTATTTTCTTGTCCATGGACATAATTCTCATTGGGTGAACCACATAAATCTTCTCCATCTCTTATCTATATATGTATATGATGGATGATTGATCTTATGTTACGCGCGCTCCCAACAAATGGTTGGATCAGCCATGGCCAACCCCTCACCTGCCAAATATGTGACGTAATAGCTATATTGGAAGTTGGGTAGTACCCGATTGCGGTGTCCGAAACTGCCGTGGCCTCGGAGATGAGAAGGCCTCCTTTGGTGGCCCGCTGAGAGTAGTACAAGATGGAATGTGGCTGCGGAACGTTCCCAAACGGTCTCATTCTCGTCAGGGGTGCCAAAACAACCCTGCAATGCATTCCATTTCAATCAATGCAAGGGACCCAAACAATAAACTGAATCTCTCCTATTTTCTATTCTACCAACTGCAATCCTGACCGATTGCTCGGGTGGGCCATCCCCTTCTCTCTCAAGACTCATACAAAGATGAAGAGTTGATTGGATCAGGATCTCTCACCTTGGAATGGAGAGAGAGAGAGAGAGAGAGAGAAGAAATGGAAAAAAGAGCTAACATGTGAGAGAGACTGAATTCTCCCATTTGGTATGTGTCACGCCCCCAAAACTGGGCCGGATCCAAACCCGGTTCCAGGGGTGTGAGAATTGGGGCCAATTAAAATTTTTCTAAACATAAACAGCACGGGCCCCAATTCCGGGTGGATCGAAGTCCTTCGTGAGGCTATGCTTGGTGATCAAGCAACCATAATCACACGCGGAACTAAAATCCATGCTCATCGTAGACGGATATTACATCACAATAAGATAATCAATCTCATTAATAATAAGACCAGAGTCAAGTGCTTCGAAGCATCACAATTAGAGTTAAAATTTCAAAACAACCAAACTTAAATTAATAAACTAATGGCCCAGACATGGCCTTATTACATTTTCTAAAGTTTATGAACTCAGCACCACATTAGGACACCTCAGATGATGTCATCGGTGCTCCACTCAACAACTCTGCCATCTGGCGGAATTTCCTGCGTCGCCTGACCCTCCGGTTCGGCACCGGCAACGGAACCTAGACACCCAAAAGTAGTGGATCAGATTGACATAATCTGGCAAGAAGGTAAGCTGCAAACAATGGATTAATCAACTAAATTAAACATAAGTATTTATTATGATCCAAATTATATCAGATGCAAACCCCAATGGCATGAATGCGCAGAAACGGGTATCCCAGCAGATAAATATGCAGAAACGGGTAATCCCGCATACAGATAATAGAAACGGGTAATCCCGCAAATAATAACAGAAACGGGTAATCCCGCAGATAATAACAGAAGGCACAGCTGTATACTATTATCCACAATATACGCTGACCCGATGGCTTACGTCCACCTCCGAACTGCAGTCGGTCAGATACATATATACAAATATACTTATTTACAAATACATACGTATATCGGTGCAGAATGAACCATGATATGAAACCCTCAATCCCAACATTCGATCCAATACCATTTTGAGTATTTAGAGTACTTAAATTTGAAAGTGTATTATGAACATGTGTCAATTCAAATTATTGAGGGTAAACACTAATCCACCAACGGTCAAGTTAGATAAATATGCACATGAGAACTAACTCTCTATCACAATGGAAATATGAGTCCACGATGCCGATATACTACTTTTGGTGCCTATCATGTGGTGCATCCCGAACCTCACATTCCCATTCTGCATTTAGTCTAATTCTCATGTGAACATTCAACTAACATTCCTAAAAGACATAATTCATCTAATTCAATTATATATAATTAGTGTGTTTTACAAATTAGGTAAAAGATGTTCAATTTCTGAATCCAAAGTTAAATCAAGTTATGATCAAAAGGGGAAAGAAAATAATTAATTCCTTAATATCATTGTTGTGTACAAATACACATTATCATTTTATACAAAACAGAATGTACAAATTTTGGATCCCAATTTGAAATCTAACTCAATTAAGATTCCAATTTAAAATTATAAATACATTCTATTTACGGTTTAATCGCTACCAAATACTTTTTTAGTTTATCTCAATCAACCTAAGTGAACACTAATCAAAATTTCATAATTCTCAATTAAGTTTATAAATAATCCAAGATACATTTCTAATAACATCAAATTAAAATTAATTTAATAAAACCTAATCTCCATTAAAATACTAAACCATTAATCAAAATATAACCTTTTAATTCTTTATAAGAAGCAATATTGTATATAAATATATATTAATAATATATATATTTTTTGAAAAGAAAATGGGCTAACGGGCCCAGACCAGCACTCGGGCCCAGGCCAGCCAGGCCGGGCCCAACCAACCAGGCCTGGCCCAGCTAGCCAGGAGGGCCCAACCCGCCTGGCCTGCTGTCAGGCGGCAGATGCTGCCCAGCAGCAACTGCTGCCAGGCAGCGCTGCTGCTGCCCAGCGGCAGCGGTTGCACCGAATAGTTTTTTTTTTATTTTTATTTTTTAAACAAACATCAATCTCCCTTATAATTTTTGGAAGAAAATCAAATCACACTATTATCCTCTAAAAGCCATTAACCCAACAAGAGCAAGTCATGCATAAAGTGTGTAAATCAACAAGCAACTAAAACATATTGCAAGAACAAAAAATCATTGTTTTAGCTATCGACTTGCCTGGATCTTGAAGCCAAAGTAGATCTGAAGATCAAAGCTTAGAAGAGCCCACCTTGGTTTCTCCCTTAGAGAGCCTCTAGGGTTTTGGTTGAAGAAGAAAAGAAGAGGGTTGGAGAATGGGGGAAAACCTTAATAGTAGAGTTTATATAAAAGATGGGGCTTTTCTAAATTACAAAGAAGGGCCTCCTGCTTTCTAGTGGGTTTTAAGAAATTTCAAAAAGAGTCATCTAGCCCAAAAAGGGTCCATTAACTCAGGCCCCACTTGTGTTAAATCAATTTATCTGACCCTCTTAACCCAACTCAAACCCGATAACCGGTGTGGCCCAATATAAAAAAATTCGGGACATGACAGTATGAAGTCAGGAGAGGAATACTAGCCATTCCAGTTCTTGTTGCCTTCTACAAACCCGTCCTCTCTTTTGGTGCTTTTGGAGGTTATGTGGAGAAAATTGAAGATGCTAACGTTGGTCATACGGATATTCGAGTCCAGATCCTCTAAGGCTCCAGATGACGTGAGAGGAATGCAACTCCAAGGTGGTCCCATCCGTTGAAAATTAAGATTAGTGAGAATAGACAATGGTGAATATCCAAGAATGGTGATTATGTACTTTTTGCCTTAATGGAAAATGAATCAATGGAGGTGAGAAATATATACTTTTAACATGGTAATTCAAATCTAGGAAAGGCCAATCTTATACACCACTCACCTCTCAATAATTTTTTTTTTCTCTTGATTGGCCCAATTGCTAGGACATAGGACTAGGGGAGCAAGCATCTTATTGACAAAGCGAGTCCTATATTACCACCTTATAATAATATTTTGTTGTACCTATTTATATGTAAATTCTTTGTATTCTATTTTGTGCATCCTGCATACAAACAGGCCTACAGGTGCGTTTTGTTATAAGAGATTTCTGGGAGGATAATTGTTATGATTTTTCATGAACCTCATTGTTTTATTATTTAGTGTGACACATTTTTATTACAAAAAGAAAAGAACGATGTAAATTCTTCTACAAGGACGATTTCTAATTTCTACATAATGGGAAGATTACAGAATTCCTCTTTTTCATGAAAACAAAAATCTACAGAGTGTAAAAATCCTACTGTTGTTATGCAAACGAGTCATAAATGTTAAAGTAAGGAAATATGCAGAAACGAATAAGGTTTGAAACCTGAACTTGAGTTATCAGCCTCCCCCTTCTGCCATTTCATGCAGTATGATTATGGGACTATTTTAAATTCGAAGACCCACGTCTTGGCATGTGTCTGATCCATGAGTGTTCTGGCAGATCCATTGACAGCCTAACTACAAAGCCTTTTTTAAGTAAAACTAAAACTAACCACAATGCCTTAATTTCAATATTCAGCATAAAGAAAGTCCAAGTTTAGATGTGGAGCAATTAATTAAAATCAGGTTCCCTTTGCCTCTTCTGCCGGTCGAAACTGCCTTTTCTGAAGAACTTTGATTTCTAGGTGTCAGAGGGCAAATGGGTAGTGTCCTGATCTTGTTGTCGGCAACACATTAAACTATTAAACCAATACATTACAGTCACGGGTTCCACCTACCAGCATGAAAATATTCATTAGTTTAATCGATCCGGTCCACTGCACAATCGAACCCATTCTTCCACAAAAGAAAACAGGAAATCAAATGAGGAGAGAAACCCGGAAAGTGGACTGAGGTGATTTACTGCTTGAGATTAATGACTACTGCTCAGAATTGATAGTTTGGATGGACTTCGATGTGTGCTACTATACTCAAAATGGTATTGACATCATGCAACATTTTAATTTGTATTCTTCATTCCATAAATAAAATTTAGTAATGAAAAATTAAGGTAAGAGAAGTAGAGTAAACTGAAAAAGGAGAGCTCAGAACGAGGGTCTCGCCACTGCGTCGTTTTAGAAGTATGCGACTTTACTCCTACTAGGCATTAAAAAAAGGACAGTTGAGAACAAGGCTCTCGCCACTGCGGTGTTTGAATGCAACCTTACCCCTACAAGCAGCATAAGCATTCTTTGTGAGCACATTCCCCAATCGGACTGGCAAAATCAGAGTAGGCCAAGTCTCGGGCACAAGGCCTAAGGATGATAGCAATTGGATAATGACAATTCTTTGACCTGTGGCCTAGATGTGGATTATTTCCAAAAGAGAAAAAAAAAAAACTCAGCAGTTCTTCCTATATTGGCATTGGTTGATAAAAACACTTTTCTCGAAAAACAAAAAATAATAGAATTTATAGTTTGAAGGTTGGATGGATTTTCTCTCCTTTGAGAGAGAGGAATCTTGCATTTCTATCCATTTTATTTAGTTTTTTTTAATAGAGAAAAATCAATTCATTTTTTATCTTTTATGAAGGTTTTTTTGGGGAGAGAGATTCTCTAGAATGGGTTAATGCCAATCTTAATTATATGTGTGCAAACAATCAACCACGTAGCAAAAATAAATCAAACCACAACACACACCACAAGAAGACACAGATTTTACGTGGAAACCCAACTTGAGAAAAAACCACGGCCAAGAATCAAGCACTATGAATCATACTACAGTTACAAGAGAATATTCACAACCCTTATCCAGTTGCTCCTCAACCTAAAGACCTTATGATTCCCTTGCACAGCTTCCTGCTGCAACGACCCCTTACCGTTCTATGTGACAGATCCAAGACACCTAGATGCCTTCTAAATGTTGTACTTGACTCCCCAAAGCAATCTTCTACACTCAGAGAAGTAGAAGACAACGATTTCTAAAATAGAACTTCAGCCCTTCAACTCTCAAAAGAACTCTAAAGGAGATGATCTCTAAAATATATTTTCCACTCAGAACAATGAGATCTCTATCTTAGGGTTGAAAGAAAACCTCTTTTTATAGCTTCTAATTCGTGCCTCATAAGTATATAATACGATCAAGAAAGGAGTTGGCATCAAACAGGTAAGTTTCCTTTCAATTCGAACTGAAAAATCGTAAGTCGGCACACTTTTTGCACTTGCCCAACCGGTCTGATAAATTGCCCGAACGGTCGAATTAAGGTTCTGCACGGGTGAAAGTTTCAGCATTTTCCTGCAAACTTTCGGAAGCCATAACTTTCTCGTTTCAGCTCCGATTGAGGCGATCTTGAGCTCTACGGAATCCTCTCAAAACGAGCTTTCCAACGGTAGGTCGCATGCCCATATCCGATGCTCGGTTTGTGAGATATGACCTTTTTAATCCATGTTGTCCATAGAAAACCACTTTAATTTGTCGCTTTTTCTTCTATTTCTTCACTTCAGTGCATCTGGCGACTCAAACCATTATTTATACTCAAAGATATGTAAAATATAACACTAATCGACTCAAGTTTTGTCCAACCCATGAATTTGGCAACACAAAAATACTTACATTTTACTTTGGCAAAAGAAAGTTCAAATAACTCCACTCTATATTGCAAAATTCTCTCAACAAAGAAACTCACCCTAGGTTGTTCGGAAATAACTTGTTGGATTTTGTTTTGTATTTCAGTTTAGCCAGATCGGTTGTTTAGGTTAGTCAGAACCGAGGTTCAAAGTTAAAAGTATTTTAGTCATTATGTATAGGTTCTCTTATTGGCTAAAAAAATGGGAATTATATATATTGTTCAACTGTAACCCTATATCTTAAGGAATTAAGATGGGATCATGATAGATGAGTTTTCTCTTCTATGGATATAGGTAAGGTTGCCGAACCACTTAAATTGTTGTGTTCATGTGTGTGATTGCTTGATAGTATGATTGTATGTGTTCATTGTAGTTGATCCGTTGATCACGGGTAGTTTCATTGCGCCGCTTTTCCTAACATAAATGTGGTGCTACGATATTATCAATTTAGAGATTTTGTCTATGTAAATGTGAGAATATGACATTGAAAATAAATAAACTCACAAAAGCTTGAGAATAAATATAAACTGCAGCAATTTTTTTTATATTATTTCTGCTTTCAACCATTTCATTCTGATAATTGGCAATGTCCCACGATTTTCCTGTCACATTTTAATTTTGCTGATACCCTTTTAAGTATCAAGATATTTTATGAAAAAAACCATTTCCTAATGATATCGTGACTGATATCAAGATATTCTCATAACACTGCCAATGTATGGACTCTGGATAACTAACTACTAGTTGTAAGCTGTAAAAATATCTAGACATAGCTGAAGCTGAAAATCTTACTTAATGATCGAAAATGGGGCTTGTTTCTTTACCAAAATTCTAAGAGTTCATGTATGAAGGAATTTTAAATTCTTCAAAAGCTGTCTCCTTAGGTGGAATTCCAAATCCCTCCCCTTAGTGGAGCATTGAAATTCAAACAGTGCGTAGAGAATGAAATTTCAAGAATTTTAAAAGGCAACTTGAGACCTTTTAGGTGGCTGAAATTTGAAATTTTAGTGAAAGAAATACTACATTTCAAATTCTAAGAGACAAGATGTCACATTATATTCAAAAAATCGCAACATACCAAATTCTTGTCAGAAATTCTGGTAAAAAAACAGGCCCACCATGGGATAGTGGAAATGGGATGTCGACATTGATAAAACTTGTCCGTAACAAATCAACAGAAGAGAGTAGAGAAGTGACACTCAGGTCACAGTGTCACACTCAGATTAGCTAACAACTAATCAACAACAATTAAACAGCCTTACTCTTACCAAAAAACTAATAAAAAAATAAAATAACTTAAAATAAATAGCCTTAGAGGTCAAAATTAGTAAATAATATTGCTTAATCAACAATGAGCACTCTTAATCCACTCTTGGTTATTGCTTATTATGGCCGGATTGGACAATTTTTGGTCCATGTGTCAGGACAAAACATAAGAATCAAAGCCCATATAATGAGAGGGACAAAACCTGAAACCACACAAACTCAACTTAGGTCTAACTCTAAAAACTCTTACCCTCACAAACTTGGCCAATCTAACAAACCAGCTCTTGATAGGAGAGGGTGGGGAGGGGACCCCTTTAAACCCCATCAATGCGTCTTCTAGTTTCTTACAATAATATCTTGACAATCATTCATTGATATCTATATAAATAAATATATATATATATATATATTGGTAACGAGAGAACCTGCCAACCCCTTACCGTTGATCTTTGAAAAAACTCACTAGGGACCTCCATGTCACTCCAAGATTTCCCCGCTACTCGAACATTTTAAGCATCGGTTACATTATCATTGTTAACTATCATTACATTATTAAGTTGAACCGTTCTTGTTCTCCAGAAGTTAACTATTCATTTTTTCCTGTTCATGGTTCTAATATAATTGGGGCCAGTTTGATCCCTTGGAGAAGTAAGCTACTTAAACAATACTAACTCTTGCTTAGCCTACATAGCAAAAAATAAAAAATAAAAAATAAAATAAAATAAAATAAAAAATTTTCAAAATACCTCCACTCCCTTCTCTCCCCACACTCCTTCCCTATCCTTCCCTCCTCTTTCCTCCCCTTCCCCACCTCCCCCTTCGGCCGGCAATGGAGGGAGGTTCTCCCTCTCCCTCTTCCTCTTCCTCTCCCTCTATTCTCTCTCCCCTCCTCTCCCTCCCTCTCTCTTCCCTCCCCCTTTCTCGCTCTCCTCATAGCGGATCTCCTTGTTGCAGTTACGAGGAGGGTGAAAGAGAGAGAGAGAGGAGGAGGAGGAGGAGGAGGAGGAGGGAAAGGGAGAGGGAGGGTGTCACAACCCGAGCCGAGGAGTTCGGGGGTTAGCAAAAGCCAAACCGATGACACACGTACTCCCGTGCCTGTACACGTAGACCCGGTCTAAATGCACACGCATAAGGGAAGGTTCACACGTGCCAAACATGTACGCGGAAGCTGTAGATATCAAAACATCACACTAAACAATGCAAGAAAAGAATACGAAAACAGAACTGACATATATCGATAAAGGTTTTACAAAATGGAACAAAATATACATGTACAAATCATGATGAATCCAGGCGTGACAAATCTCAAAATAAGGAAGACTCCTATGCCATGAATGTCCAGGGCGCTCTCCGATGGAGTGACTACACCCACTCCTCTAGTCCTGATGGGACCTCGGGGGCCTCATTTAGAGTCTGGCCGACTGACGAGGGGTCGGGAGGGGTATCTGAGCCTGTAACATCAAAGACAACTCATGAATACAATGATTCAGCAAAGTATAAGCCATAATAAGTGAACGCATGCTGTGTCGAATAGAATAGAATAAAGAACATCATGTAAATTAGAACAGGTCACATTCGTATACTAAGCTGTCGTGCAAGAAAGAAACATGCCATGTGAATCAATGTATACATACTGTGTACATAACTAGTTGGCGACTACATTGTTATATGCTCCCAAAAGAGGGATCTTATATCCGTGCAGAGAACACCATTGTCTGGGCCAGGGTACAAATGGGTCTCTGGTTCCTGGGGTTCGGATTCCCCAAGACGTTTCCTTACTGTAGCAAGGCCATGAAAACTATACCAAATTCACCCCGTCGGGATCCTAAGGCTGAGGCTAAGTAGTGCCTGACCATGCATAGTCAATCATGAAAACCTTGAGTAGATCGTGACAAGCATATCTTGCGCGCATACTCGAGATCATGTCTTATACGTGTAAACTTGATAACTCAAGGTGGAACATAGTACGACTTTCGACGTTACATACAATACTCCTGATAAAGAGTGGAGATCAGTGATTGAAATACAACATGTCATGCAAGCTACTCATAGCATATCGAAGCAAGTTCAGTGACTAGCCAATTCTAATCTAATTATCCAGTGTTTCTAACCGTACATGATGATGTAGTTTTAAGTTATCCGCTGCACCGTTGTCTAGTGTTGCATTGTATCATATGGTGCACCGAAGTCCCTTAAACCAACACCCATGGGGAGTTGCTTACAACTGGATAACGTACATGAATGATTCGCAGCCCTCGAGATCATTCACGCATTTTATCATGTTCCGTTGGGCAAGTCGAAGTTACCTACCTTCTACTTGAAAAGTCCTACAAGGTCTCCTTCATTTTCTAACTTTTCGCCTTTACAGATCTCCTAACTCAGTAGTAAAGGACCTTACGGCTCAGCCGTAGGCTCCTTACGGCTTAGCCGTAGAAGAAGGCACGGCTTAGCCGTGGCCAAGCCGTAGAAGAGATGCAGATTTGCATACTCTCAGTTATTTTCAAGTGTCACCCTGTATTGATCTACGGCTGGGTTCACGGTCAGGTCACAGCTTAGCCATAGTGTGTTCTACGGCTTAGCCGTAGCACATTTCATGGCTTAGCCGTGTATGCGCTGGGCCGATTTCTGAATCGATTACAGAAAACCTGTATGGACACAAACCTAGCAAAATCTCAACAGAGGAAGAGAGAATGATATCAAATTGGGCTGTAAACATATTCTCCCTGCAAACTCATGTGAATTAACCAAAATCAAGCACATACCAAGACGGGTTCATACATATTATGCTTATACTTGCCTTAATGAAGTCCAAACACAACACTTGTTGTTCTTGGGGCTCAATTCACGTCCAAACACCACTCACAGCTATCATGCATGCATGAGAAAGAGAGGGAGAACTCGTGAGCACAGTCATGGAGAACGAGCAATGGAAGGAGAGAAGAAATCCACTACACATACATACCGTGAAGCACAGGAGGAAGGAGAGAAGACCAACAGAAGTTTGCAATCTCCTTTTAGCTTAACTGAATCAAGGAGAAGAGAAAGAGGAAAATCGAGAGAGATAGAGACGAACTTGAGAGAAGAGTGAGAGAATGAGTGAGTCGGTGGGTGGAATGGCTTTATATTGGATAAGAGTAAGGCAAAATTGCAAGAAAGTCCAATTCATACAACCATTTACAATTCGAGTCAAATCTAGGTCCAATGGAATCATATGACCTCAGTTGCAATCGACATAGTTATAGAAGTTAACGAGCTCAACGAAAGACACCTGATGACATCAAAATGATGTGAAAATGACCATGCCTTATAAAAGCTAAAATTACGAAAAAGGGCTTGGTCTACCTAATCTAGGTCAAACTCAACCCAACTACTTATCCATGACCCGCAACGAAATCAAAATACAAGCAAAACACAATTAACAACTAAAGCAACATTAATTAGGCGCTAAATGAGGTCAAGCTGGGTCAGAGTGTTACAGAGGGGAAGGAGAGGGAGAGTCCCCCTCCATCATTGAAGCTCATCTCCAGCTGGAGGGGAGGTGGGGAAGTGGAGAAAAGAGGAGGGAAGGAGAGAGAAGGGGGTTGGGGTATTTTGGGGAGTTTACAAATATATATATATATATATTTTGGCTGTATAGTCTGAGCAAAAGTTAGTGTTGTTTTAGCAGCTCTCTCGAAGAATGTCATACAAGTGTTTATGCAGTCTAGCTTGTGATGCCCACTTATATGCATATCTATTAATGGGTGGAATGGTCTTCTTATGTACAAGGAGGTTCAAAAAATCAGCCCACCAAATTATTCTAACCTTTGACTTACGAGTCTAAAGTTTTTTTGCTATTTTCTCTCTTAAAGATAGGCTTAAAGATAGTTTGATGGCATCTTAAACATTGATTTTTTTAAAGATGCAATTCAATGTTGATTAACGGTTCAATGAGTGTAAAATTTAGGCTTGATCTCACGTCATGGGATAACAAGATAATCAAGGGGAAGCCAAAAAGGAGATTTTTTTTTTTGATCTTAAGCCAAAAAGGAGGGATAGTTTGGTCACTCTTGCGGGACTAGATTCCAACTCCTTGTTATTAATAGGGGTTTGCCAAATGAACTCCAAAAGCATCTCAGTACACTCACCTATTTTTTTTTAATAAAGAATTTGCTACATGAACAGAGAAAATGACTCAGTACACTTAATCCAAATGCCCCTCCTTCTCTCCCAACTCACCTTCCCCTCCTCTGTCCTCCCCTTCCCCACCTGCCCATCTCTACGACCCCTCCCTCTCCCTCTTCCTTTCTCCCCCTCTCCGTCCCCTCCCACTCTCTACTTGTAGGGATATATATCTAGACAGATTACTAACTTGGCCCAAAATTAGGTTCCAAAATTGGATCGTATTATTTATCAAACCAAAAAGGGTTCCAGGATTGCAATTTTCCTGGCTTGAGGCTCAAAAGAATCAAAGTTTGATTTGCAACCTTAATAGGTATTGGATCTAACTATTCGACAGCTAAGAGTTTTAAGACAATGGCTTTCATGGAGAAACAAAATTTTGGGACCAGGGTTGACATTTGGGCATTCGTGCTGCATAATGGTGTAAATATGAGGCATGATATGTACAATATGTTCGACTTGGCAAAGCCAGTGCTTTGCCTGACCCATTTGCAACACAGCTGGAAGAGCCAACAGGCAAAAACCCTTTTAGAAGAGAAATCTTCTCCACTAGTTCAAAACAGGCTTAGTATTGTGTCACATCATACTTGATATTTCACTTTTCATGTGTAAAATTTATGTGCATGTCATAGTGTGTTCTTGTTGTATCTATATTGTATTGGAGCACCATAGCATTAGAATCCTTATTACTTGGCTAAAAATAGATATTTATTGATGGTATTGGAGGCACATATGAAGGAAAAATCGAGCTTCTTGATATATTCTCTCCCATATGGAAGTGTTTCTTCCAATTATTTATTGAGTCTCTCTAATCTTCAACAACAATATCAGAAGACACACATAAATATTACAAGCTCTAGTTGACATTGGAAAAACCTCGGAATTACACAATCACCCACAAACCATGTGTATCAAGTAAGTCCTTACTAAGGTTCAAATCAAAGACCTGCATGTCACTCTAGGATTTCCCCACCACTCAAACATTTTATGTGTTAGTTACATTATCATTATGAATTATCATTACATTATTAAGTTGAACCGTTCTTGTTCTCCAGAAGTCAACTATTCATTTGTTTTTTTTTTTTTTGTTCATGATTCTTGCATAATTAGGGCTAGATAGATCCCTTGGAAAAGAAAGCTGCTAAAACAATACCAACTTTTGCTCTGATTACACAGCAAAATAAAAAATTAAAAAATTCTCAAAATACCCCCATCCCCTTCTCTCCCCACACCCTTTCCCTCTCCTTCCCTCCTTTATTCTCCCGTTCCCCTCCTCCTCCTTTGGCAGTCGGTAGAGGGGGGCTCTCCTTCTCCTTCCCCTCCATCTCCCTCTTCATTTTCCTCTCCCTCTATTCTCTCTCTCCTCCTCTCCCTCCCTCTCTCTTCCCTCCCCCTTTATTGCCCTCCTCGCAGTGGGTCTCCCTACTACAGTTGCAAGTTGGGCGAGAGACAAAGAGAGAGGGAGGGAGAGGGAGGGGAAGGAGAGGGAGAGTCCCCCTCCACCGTTGAAGCTCATCACCAGCCGAATGGGGAGGTGGGGAAGTGGAGGAGAAAGGAGGGAAGGTGTCACGACCCGAGCCCAGAATTCGAGGGTTAGCGAAAAGCTAAACCGGTGACACACGTACTCCCGTGCACGTGCAGCCAAACCCAGTCCAGATGCACGCACACAAGGGATCTAACACGTGCGAACTAAGCGTACGCGGAAGCTGTACATATCATAGCAAGCAACAAAGGAAAATAGCGGAAGCCAAAACAATTGCGGAACGGAAAAGACAAAGATAAATACAATACTGGAAAACCAATTACAAGTCTGAGTACACGACAAAATAAAGATGTACAAATATACAGAGTACAAAGTCCAAGTGCCAAAGTGCCAAAATACAAGATCTCAAAAACCAAAACTCAAACAAAAGGCCACTGATATGCATGCACGCACTCGGCAGAGGTGATCAGGCCCACTCTGCCAAACCGGAGGGTGCCTCTAAACTCGGCCCTGCAGCCTCCTCGACCGCCGGGGAGCTGGGCAAGGGATCTGTGCCTGCAACACCATAGACAACACAAATGAATACAACGATCCAGCAAATACAAGTAACAAGGATGAAACACTTATAGTATCAAAGTGAATAAATTAATGACAGAAGATTAAATACAGAGTTTCATCTTAGTATGCTAAGTAAATCGTGCATAGAAGTAAAGCATGATATTTGGATCAAAGCATAGAAAAACTGAACGAAGTGGCTACTACGTTAACCATATTCTCTCCAATAGAGAGCAAAGCAGAGCAGATGAGAACACCACTGACCGGGCCAAGGGTACAAGTGGGTCTCGGTTTCCTGGGTTCCGGGGTCCCAAGACAAAACGACACTGCAGTTACAGAGATACAGAGATCTAAGCCAAAGGTAACCCCGTCGGGCATCCTAGGGCTGAGGCTGAGTAGAGCCAGACTAATATCAATCAAATCAAAGCCATAGAAAGGGAGATTATCCGCTTTGGACTCACCGATGACAAAGACCGGATCTTATCCTCACGTATTAACCTCTGGGTAGAGCCACCAGGGAATACCCAAAATCAGAGATAGACAAAGCCAACAAAGCATATATATATTAAGTCAAAGCACAGCATAGATCAAAGCTTAGTGCAGAACGACGAATAAAAACAGATATACAGAACGAAAGCAAAATGACTGCGGAATGCATATACATAGATTGGCAGAACAGAGGGCAAAACTATAAACAATATGCAATGCATCTCAGATTAATACGGAGTCAAGGGTCATTACAAGCCCATACTAATCTAGTTGTTCACTGTCACTAACCTTGCATGTTGATGTAGTTTTAAGTTATTCGATGCACCGTTGTCATCCCAGTGTTGCAATGTAGTCCTTATGTGCATCGAAGTCCCTTAAACCAACACCCATGGGGAGGTGCTTAACAGTAATCAACTCTCACATGAATAAGTCACAGCCTAACAGACTATTCATGCGATCCAAAGAATCCATTGGGCCGGTTTACGCGGGTGGTTAACCTGTATTTGAGCCCTACAAGTCTCACCATTATCCTAAGTTATATTCAGAATTGCCATGCCTAACGGTTTAGCCATGAGGGACCTATGGTTGAGCCGAAGACATCTTACGCGCTCGTCGTAATATGCACTACGGCTTCACCTTGGTTCCATTCAAAACACAGCTAAACTGGTCATCTTCCACCTCTGATCTGATACCTTTTTCGGCTGGGCTACGGTCAGTATACGGCTTAGCCGTAGACCAATCCACGGCTTAGCCGTAGCAATTCACGGCTTAGCCGTAGCCACACCGTAGGAACACTGTCTCTGGAAAGTTTCGACTGATCAGAGATTTAATCCACGGCTGCGTTACGGTTGGGTCACGGCTAACTTACGGCTCAGCCGTAAGACAATTTACGGCTTAGCCGTAGCCTAGCCGTAGAACAAAATCGAAATTTCAAGTCTCTGGAATGTGAGCCGTAGAAACTTACGGCTTAGCCGTACAATACAGAACACGAATTCGGGATAGTTACAGAAACTGAGAAATTGTACCAAAACATCTCAACACAAGTTCTTTAGGTTCCTAACACCTTAGAATTGGCTGTAAACATCATATCTACTAAAGAAGATGGAAATCAAAGCAATCAAACAAAACACCCATATGTGTTATCAAAGCCTGTACTTATACTTGCCTCAAATCCTGACAATCCACTGAATCAAGCTCCAAATCAACTAAAATCAAGACAAAGCAAAGCAATTTACAAATCCATGAGCATGCACAGAGAGAGGAAGAGATGGGAGATCAAATTTGGAGAAGAAACACAAAGAACCCACTTACCAAAATAAGGACAGAGATGAGGGAAAACACCCGATCGAACTCACACCAATGATTCCAGGGAAGAGAAGTGAAGAGGAGAAGAGAAGAAAACGGACGTGGAGTTCTCCTAAAGCTGCTGCATGCAACGTTGAAGCCAGCTGAACAGAAATGAGGACACCTGGGTCCTGACTCATATATATAGTTGCTGAAGGTTTAAAACAATGTCCAAGGAATTTGGGTTATTTACAAATCGAGTCACACGAGGGTCCAACTTCTCCAATTGACTCCAAATAGATTTGGCACAGTTACAGAAATTGACGAGCTCAACAAAATACACATGCTGACACCAAGATGATGCAATCAAAGCAAAAGCGAAATTACGAAAAAGGGCTTAGAACTACCTATCTCAGGTCAGAGGTTACTCAACTACCTATCCAAGACCCAAAACCAAGTCCAAAAGAATAAAACAACAGAAACACACACTAATGAGCCACTAATCCGGCTCAAAGGGGATCGGAATGTTACAGAAGGAGAGGGAAGGTGTGTTGGGAGAGAAGGGAGTAGGGGTATTTTGGAGAGTTTACAAAAAAAATTTTTTGGCTATGCAGCTTAAACAAAAGTTGGTGTTGTTTTAGTAGCTCTCCTCGAAGAATGTCATACAAGTGTTTAGATGCAATTCAGCTTGTGATGCCCACTTATATGAATATCTATTAATGGGTGGAATGATCTTCTTATTATAGGGAAGTTCAAAAAATCATTGCCCACTAGATTATTCTAACTTTTGATTTAAGAGTCTAGAGTTATTTATTTTTTTTAAGATAGCCTTAAAGATAGTTTGATGGCATCTTAAACATTGATTTTTTTTAAAGATGCAATCGAATGGTGACTGGTAATTCAGTGAGTGTAAAATTTAGGCTTGATCTCAGGTCAGGGGATGACAAAATGATCAAAGGTAAGCCTAATTTGGCACCAAAAAGTTACACTCCTCAAAGGAGATTATTTTCTTTGATCTTAAGCCAAAAAGGAGGGATAGTTTGGTCACTCTTGTGGGTCTAGATTCCAACTCCTTGTTATTAGCAAGGGTTTGTTAAATGAACTCCAAAAGCATCTCAGTGCGATCTGTTGTGCGTGTGTGTGTAAGCAACCAAGATCAACAATCAACCACACAAGAAGACAAGAGATTTACGTGGTTCGGCAAATATGCCTACGTCCACGGGAAACCAATTTCCACTAGGTTCTCTTCCAATCTATGAAACCACAGCCTTGGATTCTCAGCCTCTTAGCTAGGATTACAGATTACATCATATATATAATCATCACTTCCTAATCCCTCAAGAACTCTATCTTAGAAAAAGGAAAAGTCCTAACCTATCAAGAAATTACTGTTTAATCAAACAAGAAATTCCTAATATAATTAGGAAAACCACCCAAGATACTAAACCCAATTGGTTTGGACTCACTTAGCCAACACGATCACCTCTTCTTTTTTTTTTCTTTTTTTTTCTAAAGAACTTACTACATGAACACAGAAAGGGCTGAGTACACTCAACCCTTTTTCAAAAAAAGAAAAAAAAAGTAAAATAACCCAAATGCCCCTCCTCTCCCCACTCACCTTCCCCTCCTCTCTCCTCCCCTTCCCTACCTCCCCATCCCAGCGACAATTGCCAGCCGATCTCCCTCTCCCTCTCCCTCTTCTTTTCTCTACTTGGCCCAAAATTAGGTTCCAAAATGGATCCTATTATTTATCGAACCAAAAAGGGTTCCAGGCCAGTAATTTTCTACGTTTAAGGTGCAAAAGAATCGAAGACTGCTTTACAACCATAATAGGTATTTAATCTAATTGTTCTTGACACTTAAGAGCTTTAAAACAATGGCTTTCATGGAGAAACAAAATTTTGGGACCGGCCTGACATTTGGGCGTTTGGGCTGCATAATGGTGCAAATATGAGGCTTGATATGTAAAACATGGTCGACTTGGCTAAGCCCGTGCTTTGCCTGACCCATTTGCAACACAGCTGAGGGTGCCAACAGGCAAAAACCCTTTTAGAAGAGAAATCTTCTTCACTTGTTCAAAACAGGCTTAGTATTGTGTCACATCATACTTTATATTTCACTTTTCATGTGTAAAGTTTGTGTGTATGCTATAGTGTGTTCTTGCTGTATCTATTTTATATTGGGGCACCATAGCATTAGAATCCTTATTACTTGGCTAAAAATGGATACTTATTGATGGTATTGGAGGCACATATGAAGGAAAAATTGAGCCTTTTGATATATTCTCTCCCACATGGAATTCTTTCTTCCTCTTATTTATTGAGGCTTTCTAATCTTCAACAACAATGTCAGAAGAGACACATAAATATTACAAGCTCTAGTCGAAATCTAACTTGTAGATTCTAGACAGGGGTAATCAGTGTACCCAATAACTGGATCAGGCGTATAAAATGTACTTCTGTTATACCTATTAAGGGGTGCATCAAGTTCAAATCTCCTCGGCAGATCTGGGTTAGCCAAGAACAAGCGGCCAAATGCAATCAGATCTGCATAATTATTGTCAATAGCTTTGTTCCCATCTGGTCTGTTGTAACCGCCTGCAGCGATAAAAGTCCCCTTGAAAGCATTTCTCATGGGTAGAAGACTGTGAGGAGTTACCAGCATATCACCAACTCTAACCATCCTCGGCTCAATCACATGGCAGTAGCGCACTCCGTATTTGTTCAGTGATTGGACCAAGTGAACACCCAGGGCTTCTGGGTTTGAGTCAACACTCTCCATTAAATTTGCAAAGGGAGAGAGCCGCATTCCAACTCTCTTGGCTCCTATCTCATTGACGATGGCTTCCACTATTTCCAAAGCGAAGCGGCACCGGTTCTCTAAGCTTCCACCATATTCATCTGTTCTATCATTAACTTGATCTTTCATGAACTGTTCAATTAAGTAACCATTGGCACCGTGGATCTCCACTCCGTCGAAGCCTGCATTTTCAAAAAACAGAGTATTATGATCAGTAATACAACCATAACATGATTTGGGAGCCCATAAAAGAGGATGAAAATCATATCAAAACGTAGAGGTGAAGCTTGGAGTCACAGAAGTCTTGGGTATATGTGAACCAATTCATTACAGTTTTACTATAACAGTATTTCTTCCCAAAATGCATCCTTAGTGAGACTGCTAAGAAAAATATGAATATTGTAATTCTATCAGTGTATAAGAGAGATCAAATTGGAGAAAAGCCTACCGGCTTCCATGGCATTTCTTGCAGCAAGCCTGAAATCATTGACAATTTGTGGGATTTCATCTGTCCTTAGACGCCGTGGCGGAGAGTAGTGATATTCATTGACGCCATCGTGACTAGGCTGAGGCGACACTGGCTTGTCTGTGCAAGAGATTGGAGCTTGACCATTGGGTTGGAAGCCTGCAACCGGATATTTATACATGAAGACTTCAAAGATGATTAAGGACTGCTGTTTCCACTTAAAACAAGCATACTATTTTAGAAGGTGAATATGGACTGTTGGTGGTTTCTGTTATCAACAAATCCATTTTTATCTAGGCCACCAATTTCTGTTATGAACCATCCAATGTCACCATCAAATAGTTACTATCAGCAGGTATGTTTAATTGGATAGACACTGGGAGGCTGGTGGTAACCAACAAAGCTGATATTTTCAATCTCCTCTAGTTTGATTTCTGAATGTCAATTTCAAACTTATGTTTGAAGTCGCACTATCATGAATAAACCTGAATGGACCTTCTCATGTTTAAACTTCAAATCACCAATAAATCCAACAAACTGTTGTGACTTAATTGAGATGAATCCAGAGCATCAACACACAAAGACCACTAAATTGGAGTTAAATATATATATCATCATCATTATCATCAAAGCCTTATCTCAACCATATTGGGTTCGACTATATATATATATATGATATAATATAAATATTAGTTTTACTCCAGTCTTCGAATATAGTGGGGTACTCGGGTTAGTACCAAAACTAAATTGTCAATCGGGTTGAAGAAAAGTGTTAATAGATCCATCTTTTGGATGGAAGTGTTAATCCTCATGTAACAAGGTAGTTAGAGGGCCATTGACATCCATAAATGAACCATTGACATCCATAAATGAACTCTATCTTGGGTAATATCCTGGGCCATATGGGCCCACATCCCAACAACGATTTTCATGGGCCGTCTATATCGAAGCCAAGATCCAAGTCCAACGCATGAGGATGAGTAATGAGGTTCTACAAGCAGAAGAGAGGACTTACCGTAGTTGGAGACCCGACCAACATGCCAAAGCTGGCAAAAGAAGATGCCCCCCTTCTCATGAACTGCCTTCACAATGGGCTTCCAAGCTTCCACCTGCTCTTTTGTCCAGATGCCTGGGGTCTCCGGATACCTGTAAACGGAAATATACAGAGGAATTTAACAGGAAAAAAAGTATAGGAAGGATTCCATCTAGACCCAGTACTACGCCTAACAGTTGTTAATTGGATAAGGTCGGGGTCCGGGTCTACTTGCAGGACATTTTAATTGGATTTGATTGGGTTTGGTCTATGTCAGATCTGGGATTGGGATGCCCACATTTGGTTGATCAATCTATTTTCATCACACATCCCACCCTAAACCATTTTCATGAACAACTAGTTCTAGCCTTCTAGGAGCATAACAATATGAGAAATTTTCAAAAACTCCCCATTTTGTTCCTCCACACTTTTTTTTTCAATTTTTCACAAATACTACTCCCCGTAAATTGTCACAAACCCAAATTTTATACTCATTCAACTTTTGATTAGTGTTGTATTGAAATACTACGAAAATGACGCCTTTAAAATCTTTAAATTTTAAGGCCACAGATCGAAGTGTCAAATGGAGTTGAACTTCTAAATGTAAATGGATTTTATCCATATCTTTCCGTCCAATGGCATTCCATGGTTGTAATGAAATGTATAACAATTGGGTTTGAACTATGAAGAATCAGAAGTGTTGACAACTCCATCTTAATAAAAATTTGGTCTAGTGGCTAAACAGGGAGAGGAGAGTGATGTGAAACATACATTAGAAGAAGTGGATGGGAATGTATTTAGGACGTACCCTTGGGCAGTGTCGGAGACCCCAGTGGCCTCAGTAATGAGAAGGCCTCCTTTGGTGGTCCGCTGGGAGTAGTACAAGATGGCGTGTGGTTGCGGCACGTTCCCAAACGATCTTGATCTCGTCATCGGTGCTAACACCATCCTGCATTTCAATTGCATTCCAATTCAATCAATGAAACAGACCCAAGCAAGCCAATTACCTACCACAGATTGGTCGATTTTGATGGTCCACCATTGATAGGCCCACAAGTAAGGCTATCAATGGACCAGGCTAGCCTATCTGGTCTTTTGTGGCACGACTGCTTTGACATTTTCTCATTACATGCAATCAGTTAAGACCCAAAGTGCTTTTTTCTTTGGGGGAGGGGGAAGGAGGGGGGGGACCTAAAAGAAGCTAGTGTTGGGCCTCTAGAACCCAAGAAAAAGGATCTAACCTGTGGGAGAGACTGAATTCCCCCATTTCGTATGGAGTCAGGAGAGGAATTTCAGACATTTCTGTTCCTCTCTCTCTCTCGATCGATCGATCGATGAGACCATCAGACCAAGTTGCAGGCATTTATAGACCAAGACTTTAGATGCTAATGCTGGTGATCAGAGATATTTAGTGTCTAGGCGACCCACTTTGACGGTTTATGGCTGCACGCCTCCACACCAACAGTAAAAGTTCTCAGTGTAGTTTTTGTGTGCGTCTCATGCAAAGAAAAGTTTTTTTTAATTTTTTTCTGTCAATGGCAGAAGGTCAATGCAAAATTTCATTCAGCAATCCAAGGTTGAATGTGGCACACTGGCATGCTAATTGGGATTCTTCATATAGAAGGACATAAAGATAAGAAGATCAAAGCCATTAATTACTAGCCCCTTCAATGTTACAAATTGAAAGTCATCGTTGAGTATTTTTATGAGTTTACTGGAAAAGAGAATACATAAAAATATGAATATCAAAGTATTGTTACAAATTCATTGTAAAGTGAGGTGGTTGATTTGATTTACTATCTTGATCTGTGGGTAATCAATTCCAACCAAAGGGAGACTATTTCATGGCCATTTGTAAAGCTTTACATCTATATTTTCAATTTTAGCCGTTTCAATATCAAGGTAATACTTAGAATTCAGTGAGATTCAATACCAAAGAAAAAAAAAAGGGTATCCATACTATACAGTGAGAGGTTTTGATTATTAGACTGTCTAAAAGGATATTTACCATTAGAAAGGTCTCAGGTTGTATAGATAGATTAAAACAGAGCTGTTGCATTACCCTATACTAGACTTATATTTGTCATTTCTTTGTTTTTATATAAGGTCTAATTTGTATTTAAAAGACCATTAGAACCAATAGTACTGAAGATTTTTTCATATAAAAAAAGTTAAACATTTTTTAATGGGTGATTTAAACCATTTTTTTGTTTTTTCAAAATAATAAGATTAAAATTAGACTAACATGGCAATTTGGGCCAAATTAGCATTGGACCATTTCCATGACCAATGAGGCATCCTTCAGCTCTAGTGTGACTACATTAGAAATTGATATGCACGCTATTAGGTTGTCAATATTCTAAATTTGGCTAAACCGAATAGCTCATTGCCTAAGCTCAATAAGGATTTTAGTATCTAGAGGAACATGAGTACCCTAGTAATTAAGCAAGTGAGGATTCTAAGCAAAGAGAATAAGCAAGGGACAAAGGGGGTTCTAAATTTGGGGACAAAGGTGATTGTTTGTGAAACAAGAGTAAAATTAGCATTTTTGTACTAACCTTTTGTTGCAGAAATATTTTAATTTTCTACATTTGAAAGGGAATAGTCAATTCTTAAGCCATCCATTCAGTCAAAATCCCCGAATTTTAATCTATGGGACACCTCATCCCAATCTGGCCCATAAGTGCAACGGAAGCCAAAGTCTGCCTACTAAAAGCCAGAGCCTTATCAAGACCCATGTCCAATAGGACTTTGGCACACGAGTCCAACCAAGTACGGTTTTGAAGGCTGAACTTGATTGAGCTCAAGCCAGTGGAGAAATATAATTCTGGTGTTATAACAAGGCCTTACATTGTAGAAGACGCACAAAGGAATTTAGTCAATACATTCAACATTACCTTTTCATTATCCCATGTGTTGGTTTGAAGAGCCCGTCATGCGGCATTCTCAGTTTCCAAGAAGCAGTGTTTATGAAGAAGAGACTACTGTACTCAGCAGATGCTGCAGGAACACAATTTGACATCCTGATACGGCAGGAGGGCATATTGGAGATGCTAATGGCATATACTTATAATAATAATAATAATAATAATATAAGTTTATATGGATTTTATTAAAAAAAATTCTCTTACGGACACTCTATATAGGGATGCAACCAGTAAGGAGAGGGAGAAAACTCAGCTTAAAAAAAAAAAAGGCAAGCCTAAATTAGGGCCCTAAGGCCCCTTTGGCCCACAGCCCACCCCCCGTCTCACTTTCTTTTTTCTTTTTTCCTTTCATCATTCCCTCTTCTCCTTTTTCCTTCCATCTCACAGCCAGCCACTACCAAGCCCCCAACCACTGTTTTCTTCGGCATTTTCTTCCTCACGTTGCCCTTATACCGTGGACATCATTTTTCGAATTTCTCTCTCTTCCTTGAGTTCTAAGTAAGCTCCCAACCTTCCATTATTAGGTTTTTTGGGTTTTTAGATTAATAATGGTTTAGAGGTGTTCTTTAGAGTCTTATCTCCCATTTTATGTTGGGTTTGGCTCAGCTTCGGGTTTTCTCTCCATTTGAGCATAGTGAATTTAGTCTTGAGCTAGGGCTTCTACTCATTTCTATTTTTTCTTATTATAAGGCAAGTAGATAGCATTTTTATTGTTAATACGTTGATTTAATCATGATTTTAGCATTTTAATATACTTGATATGTTTTGCCTATTTTAATAGAAATGCATTAGTATGATCATGCCATTGCCATTAAGTATGTGATTGTGAAGAGCAAACAATTTTTTCACCAAAATTATGTGTTTTTAATTTATTTTCAACATTTGTGTGATAACTGAATTAGATAGTAAAAAAGAAAAACTACTAAATTGTGATTTGAGAATTACTTATTTTATCATAGTTGCTAAAGTGTGCTTGTTATTATTTCAATTTAATTTTTAGATAAAAAAGATAATTCCAATTGATGTATATTTCAAGAGAAAAAAAGACAAAAAATTGAAAGTTGATAGCCAACATTGAGATTCTAATTTTTAAAAATTTCAGTGAACGCTTAGAAATATAATGATTGCATAAAAAAAATATTTGAAAAAATCTTCTAATTCAGACCCCTTCGGTGCAGAATCTTGGTTCCGCCCTTGACTCTATACCAAAAAAGATTTCAAAGACATGATTCTACCATAGTGGTTCTAGAGGTCCTTTTTATTTTTTTTAATTTTTTTTTCAACCTGAGTTGAGAGTGGATATCCTTGCTGATGTATATGGGTGAGTGGGCATTTCCCTACCCGCTCGTTTTTCTTCTTCTTCCTCATTATCATTCCTTGTTTGCTCATTTTTCCTTTTTCTTCTTCCTCAATTCCTCCTCTTTTCTTTTTTTTTTTTTTATAGAATGTAGCAAACATGCACTCCATCTCATCTTTAGAAAAAAAAAAAGAAGATCTTTCCAAACTTCATTTTAAAATTTCCATAAAAAACCCTATTTTTTGTAAGCAACATTTTAAAAGGAAAAAAATTTATTTTTTCAAATCCCACTTTAGACGCAAATTAAGGCAAGAAAACCATATGTTTTGAACTTTTTTTCCAAACATGTGAGAAATGAGATGTCGGAGAAGAGGACAAGGATGCTTTTGGTGTTGATGATGAGGATGCCAACTGTGATGAGTCTGAAGTGGGGTGTGGTGGTGCTGGGGTGGAGGTGGAGAGGCGTGGTTGTATTGGTGGTATAAAAAACTAATGCGAAGTGGAGATTGGGCTAAATGGATTGTACTAAGATAATGTTTTCGCTTTGAAGTTAAAGGGTTAAGAAATAAGGAAGAGGAAGAGAAAAGAGGAAGAACGAAAAAAAAAAAGAGAGCGAGCGAAGCGGAGGAGAAACAACAAGATTAAAAAGTGAAAATATCCCTGTTCTGTACATGGGTGAGTGGGCATATCCCCGTCGAACTCAGATTCAAAAAATTTAAACTAAAAAAGACCCCTGTAATGATTATGATGGAATTATGTATTTGGAGTTCTATTTGGTATAGAGTGCATGTAAGAGGATTTTTTTAGTAAAATTCTCTAAGTTTATTTACAAGGAGGGATGAAGAAAAAAAGAGAGGGTTTTACAGTAAAAATCCCCTTAAAATCAAAGTGGGCAAAAAAGATTCTAAAAGATATATATTGGACGGTGGTCGTTGGGTGGTGGTAGCTTTATGGTAATGATGGGTAAAGATGAAGATGTTGGTAAAAGGAAAATGTGAGAGATGAGTCTTAGTCAGAGGTAGGGAGTTGATTTACTGTTGTGAATTAGATTGGTAAAGAAGGAGGATAGAGAGAGAATGAAATGAGATGATGATGAAGTAGAAGTGGTTTGAAAATTGCAGTGTCGTGCAAGGAGATAAGAAAAAGAGCTGCAAAAGGATGCTGAGAAATGTGGGTTGTAGAAAGTAAAAATGAACAGAGAATAAAGAAAAAGAAGCAATAATGAAAATGAAAAAAAGAAGAGAAAAAAGGTTAGCTCTAAGAGAAAGAGAGAATATAAGTTCTGTGAGATGAGGGATAAAGTTTATTTAGTTTGGTTGGAAGAAGATAAATTAGTTCAGATGGATTTGTTTAGGATGAAGGAAAAAAGATATTAAATAGATGAATGATTTAGATGAGTATATGCGATACTGGTTGTTTCAGTAACAAGCTCTTACCTATACTCAAGTTCATGACCATTGAGGTCGTCACCATTTAATAAAGAAAAATATTATGTGGGTAGGGATTTAGTTAGTAGAGGTGAAATGAGTTGGAGGAAAACAAAGGAAGATGATGAAGAAAAAGATAAAAAAATAAAAAGAAATATACTAATTCATGTATACAAGTAAGTAGAAAAATTGCCGCTCAGCAAAATAATAAATAAAATAAGCTAAAAAGAGCTCATAGGAGTACTGTGATAGTGACATATCTTTTAGGCTCAGTTTTAGCCTATAAAAAATTGAAGGAAGTTTTTGATAAAATTTTAAAATAAAAAACGAGTCAATCAGAGCCTCCTTATTTGTGATTGGGTTGATCTTCTCCATCGCACTTGCTCAGCGTGCAAATTGCACATCAGACCTGTCGTGTGAATCAGGGGTCTGACCCATGGATGTGCGGTCCAATTAAAAAAAAATCTTCATTTATAATAGGATTTGAAGTATCAGTTGCATTAATTTAATATACTTTATTTTAAATTTAGTTGTATCAACGATGCAACCCTGCAGTGCACATGGTTTAGATCTTGAAGGGCTCCAATTAAAATGCGACATGTGCTGGTGGTGAAATGTTGGGAAGCTTGGCGGTGACGAGGTGTACAGGTTTTTTTTAACCAGTGGGTAGCACGTGCTGCAAAGAAACGTCACCGTGGTCGTCACTATCACATTGACTTGGCAACTTTTCATTCTCCAATAACCCACCTCTTTTGAACAAATTGGGCAGATCCGGTCCGTCCACATCTGGCGGCCATCGACCACTCCTTAGACCACCCCACACGCAGATTACGGATTGATAGGTCAGCAGCAGCCAGCCGGATGAATAATGTCAATGCCCTTCACGAGCTGCGTTGGTCATGTAATCAGATTGTACATAAAATTAATAATGAGATTAACACATTATTAATCACGTTATTAATTATATATTTAATCTTATAGTGGAATCAAGTCATATTGAATATTTAGACATCGAAAACATAGGCAATACATTTATTTTGATTGACTTGAATTTTTCACAAGTGGGATCTACTCCTTTAACTAGAGGAAGCTTGCTCAAGTGAGTAAAAGGATTTAGACTCATTTACGCAGGTAATGTTATTAAAGAGCTAAGTTGGGTTGGACTTGAAGGTTTTTTACCTTAGCTCTCAAGGCTATATTACCTATGCTCTTACTTTACTGTTATATACCATAATCATTAGGCCTGAAATGAAAAAGATTAGTATTTTATTTTTCTACCGTTGGACTTTGAATTGTTAATTGAATATTTACCTTCAAAATTTGGACCAGCAGTGCAATGCAACAAGTAATTGGTGTAGTTAGTTTTTCCTTTTCTTTTTTTTTTTCTTTTTAGTGGACGACATAGTAGCAAATATATATTATGCAAGAATAACATGAATACCAAATATATATGTTTTGATGTTGCTACATTTAATAGTAATATTTATAATATATTTCATTTACTACAATATGCCTTGTTATGATTTTTTTTCCTTACTCAGTCACTGTAGTATAGAAGTCAATTCTATTTCATTTTGGTCGAAATAGTTGAAAATTTTCATTCTGATCTTTCAGCCAAAATTGAAGGCTAATTTCGGTCCATATTGGTTATCCATTCTATTCTATTTCGACCCATTTTGTCTGTAGCACATTTTTCACTAATTTTTTCTAATGATTTTTTCCCTTAACACCCATATGAAGAAACATGCATAATTTTTATTTTTTAATTTTTCTATTTTCACATATGTATATATATTTTGATTTTAATTATTTCAAAAAAAATACTCCAAAAAGTTTCTCCAAAAATTTTGAAATATATGGCGACTAAAATGGAGTTAACAACTATGTTATACAGGTTTTGTAAGGACCGAGTTGGGCCGGGGCTAGTACCCTCTTAGGAGGGCACCATTGATACGCATCTCAAATAATTTCTATGCTATCTTAAATTTTAATATTTTTTTTATATTTTATATTTTTACATTTTTTAAAATATAACGTATAATTATTTTACCAAAATTCCAAATTAACTGAAACATTTCAATTTTAAGGCTAAATAGAAGTAATATCAAAACCGAAATTCTCAACTACGGTTATAATGCTTCATGCTTTTACTTTCATTCAAACAAATTATAAAAACTCTCCCGAAGTACATCAACCTTGAAAAAAACTATGAACAATTTTGAAAATCAATCAATTCTCACGTTATCCAATGATTTCAGCGTAGTAGCGAGCACACGCCGCATCACTTGTTACATCCGATTGTACGAGTATTGTAAAACCATGGATTCGTCCCATTTCTCCAAAGCACTAACTGGAAAAACAGGCTTTGGACAGGCCCATAAGCTTGAAAGACTATGCCTATACCCAACTTCGAATTTGGAGAAATTTGGGCGAAGGCCCGCCTGCAGTTTTGAGTAAATACACATGCAGCTTTCAACTACGAATCAAGCAACACCTAAATATATATGATACATTATCATGAATTGTTGAAAATAACAAAAAAAAAACCTAACAATTGATGAAGAAATTCTTTAGTATGAGGCCCTAAACCAAAAAGAACGAAAAACTGTTGCATTTTTCACCAGATGGTTCGCATGTTATCAAACTAGTGCGATTTGAAGCTAGAGCCATAGATGGGAGATTCCACCAGTTATGTGAAATAAACTTGTTCTTCCTAATTAGTACTGCAAAGAATCACCAAATAAATATAAAATACCATCTCTTGATGGTAGCTCACCTGGTTCGAGACTTGAGTGTGCGAGTTTAAATTCCCATCATCCCGTAGCTAAAAAGAAAAAAAGTATAAAATACGAGGATAACATAGTAGATAAGAACTGCGATGAATAACTGACTTGAGCATTCTAGTCATCTGAGAATAGCACTTGTGCACAAGAAGAAACTCCAAATGTAGCTATTAATTTCTTGAAAACGAACCATTTAATCTTCGACCTGAGCTCCTCTCCAATATTGCGACTGCCATATTTCTTAGGGAGGTGAATAATAACTTTCTGTAGTATCTTTGCATTTTTAACCAAAAATCTTAACAAGCTCATTTTCCCATCTAGAGTCTCAAAGAGCCTTGTCCGGTATTTGATGTCACTATAGTACTGTTCGTATTGCATCAATCCAGTAATCTTGATCGTCTTGAGGTGGTGCATCAAACATGGAAATCCAAATGTTAGTCGCTCCCAACGGTCTTTTCCCACAGATTTCTGATCCAACAAAACTGTAAGTCATATGCACTTCAAAATCTTTGTCGAAAACATAATAATATGTGCTAACATAATAATATCGCCAAGGTGAATATTTGGATTCCATTTGGCACATGACAACTGTGCTAAGTTGTTTGGCAATTTTTGCAAGTTTACACAAACCATGAAATAAATCGTTTGGTAATTTACAAGAAATGGAAAGAAAAGTAAGAAATGGCCAGATTCACAGAGAACCGACTAATTGGTACTTCCTTTTTTTCATTCGTAAAAAAGGATTATATTGATATTAAGAACTTACAGCTTGAGTAGTCCAAAAACCATAACACTTTCAAAAAAAAAAAAGAAAAAAAAGAAAAAATGTATAAGACATGAATATCAGAAACGACCCTAAAAGACATTAGATATTAGCACGAAAACTACATGGACTAAAAACTCCTTGCTTAGGAAGGCAATCGGCTATGCAATTCGATGATCTCATTATATGTTGAAATAAAACCATCAAAATAGATTGCAAGGATATATCTCATTGAGCATAAATTGCATCTTCAATGGACCTCTAAAAGAATTCACCCAAGATATCGCATTAGTAGAGTCACTGCCTAGTATAAGAGTATATTGAAAAAATGATTATCTAAAATGCAAAGAACTTTCAGAATAATCAAAAACTCTGCCTCATTTGTTGCCAAAATTCATTCATTAATAATCATAGTGTAATCATCTAATAGTTTTAAAATTAATATAGGATTCATCTAATGTCCAAAACAAAAATACCCATCTATTGTTGGCAAATGCTTATGAAACTCATCCTATGTTTTCCCATGGTAGTAACCAAGGTGGACCTATCCTATGTTTTTCATCATCGTAGTATTTATGTTTGAAATGACAATGGACATGCCAATGTTCCTATCACGGTGAAACCATCTAACATCTCCGATAATTATATGATCTATATATTCAGTGTTAGTAATCATAGTGGGATCTATCTAATGTCTGAAAATCAATAGATAACTAATGTTAATAATTATGATATCCATCTAATGTTTTTAATTGCAATGGGGCCTACCAAATGTTGGTGAGCACTCTGTTAGACGTCTAATAATGTCATGAACCCCGCATCTAATGTTGGACTTCACTAAGGGAAGCATCTAATATTCAAATCATTGTGGGACTGATTTGATCTTGGGAAGTATAACACCCCATCTAATTGTCACTCACTGAAAAATGATCATCTTCCATTGGTATGTGGTTGGATAAATCAAACTGTTAATTCTCATGATTGTCACATATTCTAATGTTGGCATGCACTACAGGACCAAATTGAGATTAAGTGAGGAAATCCTGGTCTCCCCACGCCCCTATAGAAGCAGCCTGCCCACGGTAACTGTGGGGATTTCCATAAGGGATTTGGACTTAAGGCAGTCTAATGTTGGCAATCGCGATAAAGTTTACCAGCTGCTTATAATCATGACAGGACCCCTTATGTTTGTAGTCATAGTGGGACCAATCTAATGTGAGTCTTACCGGGAGCCATTTATGTTGGTAAGCACCACAAGAGCTGGCCATTCCATTTTGAAAATTTTAGTGGGACCATGATGATATGGTTTCTCATGAAATCACATGTAGTATTACACTACAAACATGCGACTCTTGTTTTATATAATTTTTACATACAAAACTATCTTCTATATTATTCTGGAATAATGTAACGCGAATGTTTCCACAAGAAATTAGCAGATTATATAATACATTCTAATCATATCCTGATCTACAAGATAACAAAATCTTTAAAAAATATCTTGCTTCCAAAGTGCCCTATGAAGAACATTGATAGTTGAGCTGTATGGTAATGGAATAAAACATAAAGAGAATTTGATGAACAGTTATAAGGTACGTACATTAAGATGAACTGCATCGAACCTTATAATCAGAGTCTCGAGCTCATTTGAAATCCTTAACGAATTAGCAATTCCTGGCAGTTCACCTTTGTGTAATGATGTAGTTAGTGAAAGACACTTGGTCTCGGACATGTAAGAATGCAGATTCCGCATATGTGAAATTGACATCATCTGCACACAACATGGGTTACAAAATATGAAACAAGTAATTTGACATTAAGTTTGAAGTTTCCAACAAGTTCGTGTCTTGAGAAACATGTAATAATGTTGGGTCTTTCACACACTATTGGAGAGAAATGCATAGAAGCAAACCATGTGATAATGTAAGATTAAATTAAATGTTAAGTTAGACGTTTCCTGTATTTTAACTCAAATATTTTAGGGATATTTACTATACCACTTCCCTTAGACTTAGCAATTGCCTTATAATGGTTGAAACTTAAATATTTCCCATAGAGCGATTCATATGATAATGTTGCGATATCATACGGGCCTAAGAAATCACATAGCATGATTTGTGTGAAATTGCACTGTCCTAGGATATTGCAAAGTACAATGTGTTGAATATTGCACAGCCCTAGAATACTGCACAAATAACTACGTCAAAAATATATAAATTTTAACCACTCAGGAGCAAATGTCAAGTCCAAGGATGGGTCTATATTTTATTATATGTTAAAAGACGGAGCATATAAAAAAAAGTCTAGAAAGCACAAGAAGATTAGCATCAGGTCATGTTATACGTAGCAATTTACATAACATAAATAATTCTTCATTAAAGAAAAAAAAGAAGAAGCTATAAGTGGAATGTATACACTGAAAACCATTTTTTAGTGGACGAGTGCAACCCAGTTTCTCGGGTCTATAGGACGATTTGAATTCCTCTATCAATTTTTTGGTAAGCAATGACAATCCTATCTCAAGTCTTTTATTGGATAAAATCTTAATGCTAGATAACCTCAAGTAATGAAGTTTTGCCCTTGCAAATATATTTCATGTATTGATTTATAGAGGAGTCAATTGATCATCTATTTGCTGGTTGTAACTCGGCTTGTATAGTTTGGTTATAATTCCTTTTGTTTGTGTCGTCTATCCTTTACATTGTTTATAGTACTCTCAAATCTCTAACTGAAGTTTAGCCTGGGTTTCATTGCCTAGGCTAGATGCCACTATCATCATAATCATATCTTGGGCTAAATCCTCAGATAGGGTGTATTTATTCAAATCTATTTATACTATTTCCATCAGATCTATCTAACTATTTCCATCAAAGTCGTCTATGGCCTACTATTTTCCTTGAGGGGCCATCGATCTACATAGAGTAACTTTTTTCCTAATGACACCATTGTAGGCCTGCAACGGACGAGTCCAAACCATCTCAAATGATTCTCTCTTAATTTATCACCTAATGATGATATTCCTAAATACTCTTGGATACGCTCATTCATTATTCTTTTATATTTACATGTTTTTCTATGTAGCTATCTCAACATTCTCATCTCCGTTACACTCATATTTTGCTTGTGTTATTTCCTAATTGACTAATATTCTACTCTATAAGTCATAAATGATCTAATTAATTTTTTATAAAAACTTTCCTTCAATCTTTTTAGTATATTCCGATCACAAAATTCTCTACAAGCAAATTTCCATTTTAACTATCTATCTCTTATTTTATATTCAACATCCTCTCAATCTTTCGATTTTTATTAATTATAAAGCGAAGTTATCGGAAGAACTCTCTTTGGAGTATATCTTTAAGATTCAATTCTAACAGGAGTTACATCTTTCTGCATATCCCCATTGAAGTTGCAAATCATATATTTTTGTCTTTGTATAATTCATTTTAAAGCTATTGGATACTAAGTCTCTTACCATTTCTCAAGTTCCACATTCAAATCATCTCTCAATCTACCCATCAAGACTATATCATCTACGAAATACATATATCAAGGTACGTCCACTTTAGCATAAGTAATTAATTCATCGATAATTAGTGCTATGAGATAAGAGCCTAATGAAAATCTATGGTCATTAAAAGCTCACCTATCTCTTTGTTATGTTATTGTTCCCTCATAACATCTTGAATGATGTCAATATATCATCTTGGAACACTCATTTTATCTAAAACCCACCAAATTGAATCTCTAGGCACCTCGTCCCTCTAGAATCTAGATTGATGGACACAGATGAAGAGTTTTCCTGTTCTCTCAATATTTTTTTCATTAGTTGTCTAAGTGAGAAGGTATATTTGATAGTAGACCTCCTCCAGGGCATGAAACTAATTAATTTTCAGATATCGTGATCTTTTTTCTAAGCCTTAGCTCCATTATTTTCCCGTACTTTCATAGTATGATTTATAAATTTGATTCCATGAAAATTGGTGCAACCATGTGTATCACTTTTGCTTTGTATATAAGTATTGCAACACTTCTCCATTCATCCGTTGTTTTCTTTATAAACCTCTACCTGAATGTCATCTAGCCCCTAGCCTTTCTAGTATTTTTTCTTAGCAATGCTTTCTTCACTTTGCTATCCTAATTTCATGGTTGAAGGTATGTCCCACTAACAGGTATCCTCTCTCATTCCTCCCCCTCATATGCAATCTTCATTTAAAAGCATATTGAAATATTATCTACTTCTCTTTAATGTCATTTTTCTTGCACCAAACTGCCAATGGGAGCTTTTTGATATTGATTAGTGTTAATTCATTTCAGTTTTTGTGCACATAGCACCTTTCAATCATGTGATCAGGCCCTAATGAAGTTGATCAGCAACCAATCAACGTCATCTTCATTAAATACAACTCTCCATGGTTACTTATTTGGTGACTAATTGATCTGATCATGCATTTGGTGAAACCCCTATGCAGAAATCAAGATTTGTTAAAAAGTGGCCATTTGATTTTCCTACCAGATAATAATTGTTAGAAACTCATCATTCAATGTTCATGTTTCATACCAGTGTGTTCAAAATCAATTAGTGGAGATGCAATTTGCATGGGAGGAACAACTTACAAAAATCAAGGGTAGTTTTGCAAGTATGGAAGCATCATTTGGTGGGTTAGCTTACAGAGACCAAGCCTGGTTTTTCAAGAATGGAAGCATTATTTTTTGGCACCTCAAACAAATATGATAGTGGTAGTTGTATCATGTATTGTGACGCCTCACCTTATACGCAAGCATGAAATTGTCCGCTTTGGCTCATGGGCCTCATGGTTTTACTTCTAGTGGGCTTCAGCCTACCAAAATGCCTTATACAAAGTAAGGGTGCAAGCTCTACATATAATCCCAATTATTTTCCTCTCTATAGACAATGTGGGACTTCAAGATATCACAATTTACCCTCTTAGGGCTGCACATCCTTGTACAGTAGCTTGCCAATTCATATAGTCTGCCAACCCTCTTGGCTGGCCTATATAAGAATCCGCCCACTTGCTTCAGACCACAGCAGGGACTCGCACTTAAATTAGTCGAGAATCGGCTTTGATACTATTTGTAACACTTCACCCTATACGTATACATGATATTATCCACCTTGGCCCACGGACCTTATGGTTTTGCTTTTGGTAGGCCTCAACACACCAAAAGGCCTCCTACATAAGTAAGGGTGTAAACTCTACATATAATCTTAATCAATTTCCTCTCTATAGTGGATGTTGGACTCCATGATGTCACAAACCATCCCCCTTAGGGTTGCACGTCCCTATGCAGTAGCCTGCCAGTCTATCTTCACTGTATTCAAATGTGAGGGTAGACAGCAGGTTGAGCTTTTAGCTTACATGTTTCGTGGGATAGCTCTCTAGTGGTGGAACACAATGAAGGTGACAGTGTTGGCAGACTACATGGACGGGCAACATCCATTGTGGATATTTCGAGTCGGAGCTTGTGAGATTCTACCCCATTGATTGAAGGCCTAACCCACCATTGTGGTTTATCTCTACATCCCATCTCAACTAGCTGCTTGATTAGGCAATTGACTTGGACAAGAGTGGTTTCACAATTGATCTCCCACTCTGTCAATGGAGTGGTGAACATCTCTCTGATCCAAGAAATTCTTTGGCCAAACATTCATTTAATCAATGGACCTCCATTAGGGACTCACTAGAAACCCCTTCCTGTAGCCAACCAAATGTGTGACCAACTCTCCAAGTATAACTTATCCCATGCGAAACCTAAACTAGATGAAGAGGTTTTTGACAAGTTTCTAATGTTGACACCCTGAAATCAGCTACTGTCTCAACATTCTCTAACAAA
Source organism: Sextonia rubra (assembly GCA_037013555.1). Classification (NCBI taxonomy): domain Eukaryota; kingdom Viridiplantae; phylum Streptophyta; class Magnoliopsida; order Laurales; family Lauraceae; genus Sextonia; species Sextonia rubra. The sequence continues at coordinate 19,428,811 of JASUAD010000028.1, read as the reverse complement.
AAGGAACTGTGTATTCCTACTGTCTCATTGCCTAATAGAATTCATTAAAACCAAAGCACAAATGCAAATTACAATGTAAGCAAAATTAGAACCAAATACAGATCATCAAAATGGATATTGGAAAGTAAAATGAAAATTAATTAGTCAAACCTGCACACCCTGGCGGCATAGCGTAAGCACTTTCGGGTGACGAAGATTTTCAGGCAACGACTTCATATCACTATATCCATTTTCATGTTTTAGCGCCGCTATGTGGCATATGATAGTTAAATCTTCAAGCAATGGACACCCACCTAGCAGTTTCTCAATTTGGTGACCACTCACTTCAATTTGTATTAGAGACAAAACTCTGAGAGAACTGAAGCATACATCATCAAGGACTTCAACCTTGCATAAATGCAATTCCAGCGAAACCAACTCGTCGCATTGAAACAGCCAAGAAGGCAACCCATATATGTTCGTCTCCCGTGAACAACATTGATGCCAACTGAATTGCAGACGAAGTTCCCGAACACCTTTCATCACAGCGAGACGAAGCCAATCATTTAGATAGGAAAAATGCTTATCAAAGGAGGAGAATCGGAGAGAAAACTTATGGATATTGATGGCAATGTGAAGAGATAGAGATTGCTCGACGAACTTGATAAAGTTGCAGCACCATAAGGATTGAGGCGATTTGGATTCAGAGAACTGGAGATTTGGAGTGTGAATCCAGAGGTCTCTCCATCTGGTGGACAAGATGCCAGTGATCACTGCTTGATCCATGTCTAAGAAGGAGATTATGTGGAGAAGAAGGTGGTCCGGTAATGAGCTGATTCGATCTTCGTTGTCGTCTACGGATTCTATAGATTTTATATTTGATCGTTTGGGAGGTCTAGAGCTCTCTGTGCAATTTACATTTGTAGGACTCATGGTGACTAAGGCTTCTTTGCTTTCAAAAGATGCCATGCTGCTTCTTCTTCCTCTGATCCTTGCTACGATATCTGCTTCTTCACAGGCTTTTCTCATGGCATTGGGTGGTTTTGAAACTTAAAAACAAAAAGAAGACGGCGATTATGTAATATCTGCAGCCTTTGATAGAGATTAGCTGTTAGTTTCTATCTACTCAACTAACCTTAAAAGGAAGTACTGGATTTATGGGGTCTGCGTTCCTATCCTCTCAACTAATCTAAATGAGTATTGGATTTATAGAATGGAACCACCTATAAAAACGCACTTTATCCCTTTTTAAATGAGATTTGATAGATTTTATTCCAAATAAATTAAGGGGAATATTCATGTTCATCTCATGGTCCTACAGTGCACATCAGCTGTTGGGTCCTACTTGGAGCCCCCACATATCATTGGGGGACGGGATGGAAGGACCCATTTATGATGTAATAGATATAAGAAATTATGTTAATCTCATTATGCCTCTAATCAATTTATTCACGGCTCACATATTTAATGACTTTTGATCTAATCTCCATTCCACTCAATAGGTGCAATCGTTGGAGTCAAGCAACTATCACAGTGGGTCTCATATAAATGAACGGTTTGGAAGAATAAAAAAGTGAGTGTACAGAAAGTTTTCATCATATATGGTGAGAGATGAATACAAAAAAAAAAAAAAAAGACTTTTCCTAAGTAAATAAGCCTATTGTTAAAGGAAAATTCTCTAAAATACTCCATTTGAAAAGGGGCGTTTTTGCATATGGATAGATTGCTTCATACGGTCAACTCGCGTTGCGGCATATAGATAGGTTGCCTCCTGTTTGAAAATCACCCACCAATAAGAGATAAGGTCATTTAATTTACAATGTATTAATGGATTTCTCATGAGTGGTCCCCACTAATGGGTTCTTGAATTTGCCCACTTTGAAAACGAAGTTATTCAAAACCCTCAATTACATCGTCGGGCGTTTTTAGAGAGAGAGAGAGAGAAATTAGGAGTCATTCCGAGAGAAAATAGGAGCCATGCGTTAAGGCTTTAATAGAGAAATAGTAGAAGATATTTAGGCACTGTTAAATTGATAATATTCATATATAAAATATCAACAAGATTCATGTATATTTACACATTGGCCTACTTTCTTCGACATGTAAATGGAGTTATACCACATTAAAATCGTGAAGCCCAAAGTTTTAAAGGTGAAAAGGCACTGCTTAATGAAGTATAAGCAGATTTTCTAATAAAAGTGGCCATTACACTCTTCAATTGAAGGAAAAAAAAAAAGAGGAAAAACTATACTTATATTAAGACTTGGTTTTTTCTCAAATTAAACCAATTATATCCAAGAGTTTCATTCTTTATTTCTATCACTTTTTTTTTTCTTGGATGATGGGGTATTCTTGATGTCTTTGACATAGCGGGACTAATCCTCCAAGTGGCGCACGCTAAACTCATAGACTCACACCAAGTAAATTTGAAATAGTTTCAAATGCAAGATATAGAAAGCAAGCCTACGCCTTTTGTTATTCGACCAACTCTTTGGTGAGTTTATGACACATTACCTGGAAATAGATTTTCATATTTTGCAACCTATGTTTAAGTTAGATAAACAACTCCAATGTAATTTCGTACCCAAACTTGATTCTTACTTAGAGTCAACCTTAATTTTTATTCAGAGTATATAACCTAAATTAAATGGGTCAAAAATCAAACATAAGTATGATTTTCTAAATATTCTTAATTACAATTATTTATAATAAATGAATAATTATGTTTCTAACTAAGCATGTTTAAAATACATAAGTTTTTTTTAATAACCCCTGGTATCCCTTGCCAACCATTTCCATTACTTGATTTTTACGAACAAAGACTATTACTTGAGGATACATACATGGCTACACATAAAGTGCTCGGATAATGTAAAGGGTAGGAGTCGAACTCAAGACCTTGAGAAGCAAATCCAAGGCTTAAATCCAAGGCTTAAAGCCTTAAACTGACTAAGCCACCCTTTGATTGCAATACATAGCGTCGTCATAGTTCAAAAGAGAGAAGAACAAGAATAAGTGATTTCTCATCTATCCCAAAAATCTCTCAAAACATTTTCCCAGTGTGACAATTGTTGCATTTTTTTTTTCTCTTTTGGGTACCAGCCTCAGGAGGGTTGGGACCCTAAGCCTTTGGTGAGAGAGCCCACCTCGAGTGAGGTTGGAGGACCCTTTGGTTAAGGAAGAAGACCTCAAGTGAGACAACACCTCTTCGAGTGAAGAAAAGTGTTTGGCCAGATTTGAACCCTAGTCAAGCAGGTAAGAATCAACACCTCTTAACTATTCTTGACAATTACTGCAATTGCTTAAGCATTTTGGTATTCTACTATTAGGGACAACATTTGGAGTCATCCAAATCCTCTAAACAAGATATCTCCAAATGCTTGGTTGGAGGCATTTTCCAATAAGACTTAAGTCTTGTTGGGCATTTCTAACCTTGGTTTTAGGTTTTGTGCTTGATAATTCCAAATGCATTGTTTGATATTATAATTTTGTATGCCATTCCCCATATTAAAGAGTCTTTTTTTTTTTTATAACTCAGGTTATCTCCACCTAGCAAAAGACCCTTTGGCCTTAAGCTTGAGGGACAGTCGATTCTAACAGCCAAAAACCATCCATAGAGGCACAAGCAAACACTCCTACCCACATGCATAAAGTAAAAGTCATGGGAGGTGGCCAACGATGGACATTGATGAAAGTGTTAGATGGCAGCAGTGCCTTTCCAACCGGGCAGGGTTTTCCTAACAATCCGGAGTCCGGACACATCTTCCGGGCCCCTGTAGCCTAAACTAATCGCCATCGTGCCACTGCGCTTGAAATTTGAATTTGAATAATCCGTACGTTTCAAAAAGAAATTCCACCGCAAGATAGAAGCCACCAACGTCTCTCTCTCTCTCTCTCTCTCTCTCTCTCTCTCTCTCTCTCACACACACACACACACACACACACACACACAAGCAGTGCATTCAGAGAGATGGCAAATGCCATCACCAAAAGAACCATGGCAAAAGATACCCACACCTTTCCAGCAAAAGCAGCAACAAGCAGAAATCCATTGAAGAGAGAGAACGGATTAGCAAATGATATTAACATGTCGATGATGGCAAACCCCTCACCAATACCCACTTCTTTACATCCTCCTCCCTCATTTGCAGATGCTGAAAAGGAGAATCGTCTGGGCCTATCCTTGCTTCTCTCTCCCAAGAATTTCAAGCCCATTGTGAAACGGGAGGATGCCAGGCAATCTTCGGAGAGAACAAAACTACGACAAATGCATGAAAAGCTCAAACAGATGACCATAGAGAAGGAGAAGGCAGAAGAGCTCTTGAAGGAACAGCAGAAGGCCAACATATCTCTATCAAAGCAGTTGGAAGAAATGCAGGAAAAGTTAAAGCAGGTGACCTTTGATATGGAGAAGACCCATGAAATCTTGAAGGAAAAAGACAAGCAGTTGAACTGGAAAGACAAACAACTTGAGAACCTACGTAAAGAGCAAGAGAAGCTCCAGCTTGAACTGAATAGGTTGCGGAAATTGAAGGAATTCAAACCCACATTGGTTCGTCCATCACTTTCACCATCTTTCGACTGTTTGCTCCCTAGTCCCGACCATTGCATATCATTGCATATAGGCAGACCTAATCTTCTGGTGTACCCAGAATTAAAGACACCCACAGAATATCCTGCACCCAAGATTCCCATAGGAGAAACACCCCTCAATATCTGGTATAGGTGTTTGGCAGAGCTCACTTTCTCTCACATTCATCTGAGTAGAATCTTTTCCTCCTGTTATGCAGAGTTCATCTTTCATTCAGGAAGAAGTTGAAAAGAAAGCATTTCTCCAAAAGAAGAAGCCATCGTCAGCATACATGCTGTGGCGTAAAGATCAATGGAACCAGGTAAACAGAAAATGATGGTAGATAAAAAGGAGTTCAGATTACCTTTCACTAAAGTCACAAAATCCTAAATTATCTCAACGGTTTTAACTTTACAGGTCAAGAAAGAAAACCCAGATGCGCAGTTAAAAGATATCTACAACATTTTAGGAATGAAATGGAAGAATATGAGTGCCAAAGAGAAGAAACCCTATGAAGAAAAGCATCTGGCTGAGAAAGAATCTTGTTTGCAAATCATCACGAATGAGAAAGAGAAGACAGGGGTTCTCATTAAGGAAGAGCAACTCCAACAGGCAGCAATGGAGTTGTTAGAGCAGTATCTACTATTTAGAAAGGTCACAAGAGCCTTGTTAACTCATAAGAACGTTTGAGAATTCAGACTTCCATGTGATCGAAAACGCTGAAGTTGCCCCAACATTTATTACAGGAAACTGATAAAGAAAGCAAGAGGACCAGAACAGTACGAGATCCATCAAAACCTAAGCAGCCTCTGTCAGCATTTTTCCTGTTCTTGAATGAGCGCCGACCTGCACTTCTTGCAGAGAAAAAGAATGCTGTTGAAGTTATAACAAATCCCACATTGAAATTCTTGCACTCTTATTCACTTTAAGCCTCATTATTTGTAAATTGTAATTGCTAAGCCCTTTAAATGGATCATTTGGCAGATTGCTAAAATAGCTGGAGAGGAGTGGAGGAACATGAATGAAGAAAAAGTACCATACAAAGAGGTTCCTGTTTTTGTGTGTGAAAATTGACAGCAGAAAATTTTTTTTTTCTTTAACTCTGCTAAATTTCCAAGTTCTACCACCATGCAGATTGCAAAACAACTGAAGGATGAGTATCTAATGCAAATGGAACTTTACAAACAGAAGAAGGATGAGGTAATAATACTAAGCACAATATAGTCATTTTTCAGATAAAATCCATATCTAGTTTTGAACCAAGAACTCACTACCTCCAGAGGAGATAGGAAGAAGAGTTCAGAAATAGGTTACTTTGCAACTGTTGGAGATTATTGAAAAGTAGGAAATCAAAAAGGTTCACACAACAGTGGTAGCTACAGTTCATGATAGTTTCCAAATCTATGGCTGATAGTTTTCATTGCAGTAATCCACAAAATGAAGACACAGCAGCAGCCAGAAGAATAGAGTGTCAAGCATACAAACGTAAGAATATTGCCACTTCTTACCACAAACACACGTGGTTAAGGGCAAAGCCCTCTGGCAGTGTCCCTGTCTCTACAATGTCCATATTTAGATAGTTCCTACGCAATATATACAGTGGCTTCATACATGCTGCCTATAGATACCAACCTAGAGTCTCTCTCCTTTCAAAATAGGGATCAACTAAAGCAGGGACCATATCTACAACAACAAAGCAGCAAAAGCAATGGGAAGTGGAGAAATGAACCAAAAAAGTCTAATAAAGCAGCAGTCATGAACAATGAGCCATATCCATGATTATGACTTTTTGATCATGTCCAGTTTATTTTGTTGAACATAGCCAGCTTGGAAACAGCTAACACCTGAGCTTGTATCAAACAGCTATTTCCCTTGCTAGCATTTTGGTGTTACAGAGATATGCAAGTATAGAGTTATGGTTGTTTATAAATATAATTTTTTGTTCAAAATTATGGACTTGCAATTGGTTTCCATCACCATGGCGTGCAACATCTTCCTTTTCACTGAAACACAACAGTAGTTTTTGATGCTACCAAGTTTTATTCAGGTCAAAATATCCATTCTCAGGCATCTGCAATTTAAAACATAAGTTTTCACAAGAAAACACACAATACTGAAAAGCTCAAGTCATGACTACTGCTCTTTATGCCTTCTCAGTAGAAACAGTGGTTGGTGATGATGATTCCAGCTGTCTATACTGTCTGAAAAACCGTTCCTGCAAATTCAATGAGAAAAGGAATGTATCAGATTTGGGCTAAGCAAATGCAATTTCATATCAAGCAAAAATTCATAAATATAGCTACATGAAAATTCATAAAAGATCCAAGGCAATATTCATCTAATGATGTGAAAATAAAATATGACCACCTATTACTATTAAATTGATCCTGTTATTAAATAATATGCCAATTGATTTTTTTTAATTTTTTAATATTTATTTATTTATTATTTTTTTGTGACTTTGCCAAACTGGACATCTTCTACCCAAATCAAATGCCAACATATACACTTATGCCAAAACAAAGTACTGAATATGTTGGAGTATCAAGTCACTAGAAACTTCATTATGGCTCCTCTGCATTCAACAAATTATAGGCTAAAAGCACCACCCGCATCACAAATTGAGAATAAAAAAGCTTGAACAAAAGAGTAAACTTAGAGGAGTCTTGATGGTGCAGCATGCACCTTTCAGGAACAAATAATTGTCCATCATAAAGCATGTTGATGGGGCCTTTTGGTCAGGGTCACTAGGCCCCCTCCAACACGCCGTGTTTCTACTATAAACACAAAATTATATTTGACAGCAATTGTTTCTTGAGTTGAACAAATTAAGTCAACCACAGATTAGAACACATTAAGACAAGCCTGAATCGCTAGGATATAGCTAGCATGAATGCATGATCACCATCATCAGACCTTATCTCATCAATTTTGGGGACTACTGAAGGACTATCGCTCCAGAAACCCATCACTCATAAACTCCAATCGAGCTGAGACAAATAACATAACTATCTTGAGTAGAACACATTAAGCCAACCCTACATTGATAGGAAAAGGCTAGGATGATTATCACTAGCATAGCCTTATCTCATTGATCTAAAGTCAACTAAAAGATTTCTACTCTAAGAACTCCTCACTTATAAACTCCGCCAAACTAAGATCACAGTTCTTATCCATATACTACAAAGAAGAAAGCCTCTCTCTCTCTCTCAAAGAGTATGTGTGCATGCGTACATGAGTGTAGGATATTCCCCTCCCTAGAAATGGTCATGCTATATATTACCACCCTTCGACTTTATAAAGATGCGCATGAACATCTAGTGCCTCCTCCTTCTCCTAGTTCGTCCACTAGTAACACTTCATTTTGTCTCACAGTAGCAGCTTCTAGATTAGCATGCCCGAACATCTCAAATGATATTTATTTATTTTCCCCATCTTGAAGTTATCCATCGATTTCTTCACATGTATGCGCACTCAGGCACTCACAAAGGCGTGTGCACGTGCACACACAGAGGTGTTACAACTTAGACAGAATATATCATTCATTTTATTCCTCTTCCCCTATGATTGCTAATAACAATTCAAGATAACTCCCCATCTAACTCATCAACCACACCTCAATCAATTACCTAAAATTAACACTCAACAAACACACGGTCTACTGCAACTTCAATGCTTCACTTGATTGCATCAGGGATAGCATCTCCTCTCATTGTCCAATGTTATATTGGTCCCATGTTCAATGGCCGTTTTTAATGAGCAAAATTTGTTTGGGAATTGTGCTTCCTGTGCATATCACACTTCTGTTGCATATTCAAGTGTCCCCCTTCAGACAATTCCTCCACCAGAAATCTATTCCAAGACCAAACAGATAAGGATTGACGTCAATCAGACAACAGGCTGTAACTACTTTTAGATAAAAGTAGCAATAAACCTACACCACATTGGTGGGAAAAGTTATAATTGACAATAATTCAATCAATTAGAAGTCTGATAGAGAAAACGCTGGGCATAGCAGGATTTATTTGAAAAGAAATCACTTCTGAATTAACACTTTAAAGTGTGTTTTCCTATCTTCAAAAAGCAGCAAAGCTGATTTCCTATTTTCTCCTGAAAGAATTTCAGGGATGATTGCGCGAAATGCGTACTACGACGGTAAGCTCAATATAACAATCTTAAGGTGGCAGAGAGAGATTATCCAGTGGTGCCAATGTCATCTTTGAAGCCCATTGGTTTGGGCTCATAGGAAATTTTAACATGCCTTTCTACTGCAGGGGCTAAGGTCGAAGTAGTAATAAAGGCTAAGATCCACAAAGGGTCAACCAATAGTATCCCTTCTAGCGCATCCACACAAATCTTGATATCTTAACTAGTCCTGTTAACCGAAAATGGAATGCTGAAATGCCTCATCTCCCTAAATCTCATCATCATACTTACATGTAGACGCCCACAAATTCTGGGAAATACTTACTTCACCGTGGAAACAAAAACCCTAATCCTCAAAGGAAGAAACGAGAATCCAAAACGGATTGCTGGAGAAAGCATTGAAACAAACAAGAAGTGATGATGCAGAAGATGAAATGAGATCTAGGGTTTTGAAGAGGAAAAGAAAGAGAGAAGGAATTACGTTGCCGCCTAAGTAGAAGTTGTAGAAGAGAGTGACGGATGCGATCGATCCGACGATGATCGGTGGGGTCATAAGCAGACTCCATCTTCTGTAAATCATCTTCTCCTTTCTCTCTCTCTCTCTTCTCTTGCCTCCTCCTGTTTACGCCTCGCTGCTGCAATGACCTGAAGAGTCTCAGCTGCTCTCTTTCTGATGCATTGGACATTCGACAGGGCAAGAATATATTAAGTGGAGAGTTTTAGACTTCACCCCTTGTTGTCGGAACCATTTAAATAAAACTACTCTTTTCTAAGAAGTGACATACTAGACCCACTTTCACCCACTATTTAACTGGCTTGACTGCACACTTCTCATTTTCAGTCTAGCCCATGACTATAGAGCTCACTTAGATATCTACTTAGCATATTGGGTTGGGTACATAGACAGTTATGCTTCTGGGCAAGGGTAACAATGAAAAAAAAACAAGAAAAAATTAGTCCCATCAAATCATCATAGGCCCTCATTTAATAGTAGCAAATTTTAGCAGTTTTTTAGCCATACATTTCTTTGAGATTCAATGGCAGGGTGGATAAGGATTTGACTAGAGTAAAATTTGAAATGGTGTTAAATCAAGGGCAGCCGAGAAGCGTCAAATCAAGGGGAGTCGATAATGTTAAAGGGCCTACATTGATCAAAGTGGGTCTCCAAGAACATGAATTGTCGGAATTTAAGTATTTTCAACATAATTGTTCGCGTGATATCCTAAGATTATACAAATAATGCGCACATCGGACTATGTAGCATCTTAGAGCTATGTCATATCCACATATCACCCTGGGCAATATCCAAGAGTTGTTCAATATTGCATTATTATTGTACAAACAATTTCCAAAAAATATTTAAATTTCACCTGTTCTAGAGAAAATGCCAAATTTAAGCCCAATTGTATGGGCAATATCTCCAACTGTTCAATTGATAGAGTTGTTATTTAAAACTGTTACAAAGCAGGTGCTCATATGTAATTGTGGAAAGTTAATGTTGTTCTAGAGTGACATTTTCTATTCTTCATCCCGTCTATAAGGTAACATTTGGTCCTTTTGCATACATTCACCATCCCTTGGAGATGGAGTACTGGGCTCTGTTTACAAATTTTGAGTTAGGATCTTCCAAGTGATCCACAGGCGCTTCCAGTGAGTGGGATGTCTAAAACTCTACCATGGGGACCACCTATTGATAGTTTGAATGTTATAATTGAATGTCATCAACTCCATATGCATATTCTCGAATTTTGCTTCAATAGGATTTGATCTCATCGAAGATTAGACGGTGATTGATAATGGGATTGATGCAAAATTTGAAATAATAAGATTATGGTAATCATATTTTTAGTTAGGTGCTCAATCTTATAATAGGATCAACTCTTATTTAAGTAAAATTTGAGGATATACCACTGAAAGGCATGACATTTAATTTCAACGGCTCTACCAAGCAGTGGACCTATAGAGTTCCACACATCCCAATTACAAAAGTGTGTGGGAGACCACTAAGGAAAGCTGGACTAAAATATTTTACAATAAATAGGCCTATATCATCCGTTCATCTTCGATCAACATGGGCTTGTCATTCCCTGATTTCTATCAAAGCTCATAAGCCAAGACAACTGAAACCCAATTGCTCAAAATTTTCACTCCAAAATACCCCTCAAACACACATTAAATCCCAACCCAAACATGAATCAGAACCTGCACATGAATTAGAACCACCTGCATGCTTGCTACTCTTGAAAATTGAAACGCATGGGCTGGGTTAAGCCACCCACTGTTACCTTAGAAAGAAGAACAAAACTTGAAGATAAAGTTGGAAGATGTGCAAAAGGGGAGGTGTTAAGGTCCATGAAAGCCCAAACAAAGGATAGGTGAGTACAAGAACATACAATGAGTAGGGGCAGTCCCAACTGTAATGAGATTCGAGCAATCATCTGAGATAAGACCTTAAATCATTTTAACTTTATTATTTAACTTCTTCACTTAACCGTTGCCAGCACCACTCAAACTAAAATGTTGGGTCCACTGTTGACTATGAATGGAAACGATGCAAAAAAGTGGAGTTTTTAAGATTGATGAAAGTTCAATCATGAAGTCATAAAATTGTTGTTGTTGTTGTGGGGCGCGGGGGCGGGGTGTGGTTGTTTAGATAAATTAATCAGTAATTATAATAAGTAAATTAATAACAAACCTTATAAGAAGGAACTAGATGTTTTACATGGAAAACCTTTGAAAGACTTTTAGCCTTGACACAGGTTAAGGTCCCAATCAAAGTATATTATGTAGATAACCAACACAATTACTCAAAGCAATCCAAACAATCACACAACACAGATGGACACAGGATTTGTACGTGGAAAACCCAACCGGAAAAAAATCACGGGACCTAACACCGGTCCGTCAAGAATAATCACTATGAAAGAAAAGTTACAAGACTACTTACTGCCCTTTACCCAGTTGGACACAACCTAAGGGACTTGAAGTACTCCTTCTTGTTGATGCACAGGTCGTTCACCCTCTTCTGGATTGATCTTCACACCTTGATGCCGCTCAAGACGAACTAGCACAGCGGAGAAGAAAACTGTACCTCAGAAGTAAAAGTTGCAACGCATGAAGAGCAAGATATCTTTTGAGAAGTTGAAATCTCTCAATGGATATTAGGGTTTTGATCTGGAGAGCGTATCTTTCTTCTTTGGAGAGGTGTTCCTTAAAAAGAGAGGAACCCTAGAGTCTTTACCGACTTTGATTTGCGAAGAATAAGGATGCATACGAAGTAGATCCAAAAAAATAGAGCTTCAGAATTGCGTGTCTGTCGACCCAACCGACCGATCGAATACCCTATCCGACCGGTCGGGCATGGGGTCCGACCGATCGGGCACCTCAGCCGACCAGTCGGTCTTCAATTCTGTCTGTAGGTGTTTGTAACAAGAAATTCGTCCGGTCGCCCATAGAATTCGATCAATCAATCATTTTGTCTGATCAGTCCAAGGCTACAACACCTGCATTCCATTGTCCAAGTAGAAGACCATCATCTGTAATCTCCGAAAAGACTTTAGTCCGTCTAAAATATAAAATTACAACTCTTTGAAACCCAAGTTTTGTCCAACCCATGAATTTGCCAATATTACATGCCTTTCAATCTCCCCCTCTGGAAATTCATAGACAAAACTTCCTAAACTAAACAATCTACCCATATCAACCCAAACACAGAAAAAGAAACATGAAGGCTTGACAACTTGCTCTTAGAGAAAACCCTGAAAAACACAAAAGAATATAACCTTTCAAGGCACACAAGATCAAGTTAATAAAATATAAGCAACACAAAAAAAAAAAAGAAAAAACGAATCAAAATTATTTGTTGATTAGACCATCAGTCTTGTCAGAAACATATGACAAATGAATTGAAAACACATAAATAATGACAACAGATAGCTCTCCTCCTTTTTGGGCATGAATTAAGAAGGGGATAAGAATAGCAAAAAGAATCGAACAGCAAGAACAGTTAAGAACGCTGCAGATGATCCAGGATAGAGTCTAACTTAGAGTGAATCCCACAAATCTCTCTGAGCACCTCACTGCGAAGCATCTGAACCTCACCATGAAGGAGCTCAAGATAGGCAGCCTGATCAGAAAGAGTCTCCTCAAAAGCTGAAAGTTTGGCATGTATGGTTGTGGCGTTGGGAACTTCCTCCTCAACAACAGGTGCTGGAATGGGTTCGCGAGGAGCAAACTGACGGACTTGCGACTTAGATTGCATCAAGGTGCTCATAGTGATAGCATTCGGAGTCGGAACTGAAACATCATTCATATCTGGCATGACACCTTGTGCAAGAAGAAATCTGGAGACGAGCACACCAAAAGGAAGCGATGCATTTTTGGCAGCAAAATGAGCTCGATAAATGGTGTCAAAGATGACACGTGGAAGATTAATCGGAAGATCACTGCCAATGACATAAAGAAGATAGCCCGCCTAGTGATAGATCTCCGCATGATGTTCACGGGGCTCAATGTTGTTCTTAACAAAAATGTTGAGAAGTCAATTCGCTTTGTTTGAGGAGTGAGCTAGAAGGCCAGTCGCGAGGACTCCTGCAGAGAGCTGAGCTAACTGCATCAAAATCAACACCTGAAAGACCTTCATCAGGCAGTGGATAGAGTGCATCAGGTGTCCGTTCGATCCCTAAAAATCTCCCAAGTGAAGAGGGAGTTATAGACACATGCTGGCCCCGAACATAAGATTTAATGTTCACAGTGGACATATCAATTATGTTATTGTAGAATTCATGGACTAGATCAGGAAAAACCTCTGTTTTGAATTTGTAAAGTGCTATCCACTGACATCTATCAAGCCACGAGTCAAATGGCAACGTCCGAAATTCCAAAGGATTAAGGGGACGTTCGAACAGAACAGTCCGTTTGCGGAATATGGTATCATATTGTGCAGCTCGGTATTTGGAAAGAAACCTGTCTCTATTGAAGCTTGGAGTAGATGAGGAAGATGCAACATGTTTGCGCTCGGATGCGAGCTTCTTCGGAGGCATAGCTGGAAATAAGGAGTGTACCTTGAGGTAGAAATCATCACCGTGCAACCCATGGTAAGCATAATGAGAGAAATATATGAAGAAAACCAATGAGAAATATTATCGAACAGTTGGCGTGCACAGTTAGGATGAGGCATAAAATAAGAAGAAGCTTCCAAGAGGAAAATCCCAATCAGCATACAACCACGCACACATGAATCAAAACATAAATCAAGGTGAATAGTGTCGCTAAAATAGATGAAAGAGAGCACATAACTAACATGGGTTCCACCGTCAAAATATAACCACAAAGAAAAGGGGAAATCAAGAAGAAAGAGGAAGATACAATTGCATATGAGGGCAATAGAAAAAGTAATAAGTGAGAAATTGTACCTTAGAGGAGAAAGAGAGATGAGGAGAGCACTAAAATCAAATAAGCAAGGGAAGAAAAAGAGGAGACGTCGCAGCGCAAAAAGGAAGAAGGAACAGTGTGAATAAAAGAAATGAAAAGACGCACGCTGTTTTTAAAGAACATAGGTGCCCGACCGGTCGGTTAAATTCATCCAACTGGTCGAATTACAATTCTGTGAAATCATGTTTAAAAGACCCGATCAGTCGCAGGTGTGGACCGATTAATCAGATTTCAGTTCTGAGAAAGGACACTGAATCAGCCGACCGGTTTGTTGTGAAGTTCGACCGGTCGGTATACCAGTTTTTTTTTCTTTTTTTGAAAAGAGGAATTCAAAATGACTGTGTGCATATGCGAAAGAAGCCCGAACTACGTACTCTCGATTTTCTGCAACTATAGTGAACAAAGTCTATAGAAAAGTGAAACTTTGAGAAGTCTCCTTAAATTTTGTGTACCGTGAAAAAAACTAGCCCAGTAACTAAAGTAAAACAAAGTAAATCGCATATAGATAATCATGAAATTATCAAAAAGAACAAGTATGTGCAAAGAACAAATAGTGCAGAAGATATGTCAAGGGTGGAGTCCAACTCCAAAAGATTTATGAAGGGATTCAAAACGAAGAGGCTCAAGAGGTTTAGTGAACAAATCTGTTAGTTGCTTTTCAGTAGGAATGTGCTCCAAGATAAGAAGTTTAGCTTCAACTAATTCACGAATGAAATGATGCCTGATATCAATGTGTTTTGTTCGTGAATGCTGAATGGGATTCTTGGAAATATCTATAGCACTCCTGTTGTCACAATAGATTGTCATAAGATCTTGCTGAAGTCCATAATCTGCCAACATCTGCTTTATCTATAGTAGTTGACTACAATAACTTCCAGCTGCAATATATTCCGCTTCAGCAGTAGATAGGGAGGTTGAGGTCTGTTTCTTACCATGCCATGCAACAAGATTATTGCCAATAAAAAAACAACCCCCTGATGTGCTCTTCCTGTCATCGACACAATCAGCCCAATCAGCATCTGAATATCCAACAACAGTTGTGTTGGAGTTTCTTGACATCCAAATTCCATAGTTTATTGTTCCTTTCACATACTTCATAATTCGCTTGACAGCCTTGACATGTGATTCCTTCGGAAGTGACTGATAACGAGCACAAACATCCACACTGAATGCAATATCAGGTCTGCTGGTAGTTGAATATAGCAAGCTCCCAATCATGCTACGATACAAAGTATCATTCACATCTTTTCCTTTTGTATCTAAGCTGAGTTTAACAGAAGTACTAATTGGAGTCTGTTCTTGTTTTAAAGAGAGCATCCCAAACTTCTTGAGTAGATTTGTGGCATATCTAGATTAAAAAATAAATATACCATTTGCACTTTGCTTTATTTGAAGGCCCAAGAAGAAAGCTAATTCACCAACCATACTCATCTCAAATTCACTTGCCATGATTTCAGAGAATGTATTTGCCAAATATTGTGAGGTTGACCCGAACACAATGTCATCTATATACACTTGAGCATTCAGTAAGTCCTTGTCCTCATTCTTAATAAACAAAGTTTTATCAGCTCATCCCCGACGAAAACCATTTCCAAGCAAGAATGTGGTTAAGCGTTCATACCACGCACGAAGGGCTTACTTCAAACCATACAATGTCTTGTTCAGTTTATACACATGATCAGGAAACTGCTGATCTTGAAATCCTTTTGGCTGCTCAACATACACTTCTTCATACAAAAAATCATTTAAAAATGCACTTTTGACATCCATTTGAAAGAGTTTAAAGTTTAGAGCAAGCAGGATGCGAATTGACTCAAGTCTGGCTACGGGGGCAAAGGTTTCATCAAAATCAATACCCTCAACTTGTGTATAACCTTGCGCCACCAGCCTAGCTTTATTCTTTACAACCTGACCCAATTCATCTGTTTTATTTTTGAAAATCCACTTTGTGCCAATGACATTTGTATGGGTTGGTAGTGGAACAAGTTGCCGTACATCATTTCGTTTAAACTGTTCTAATTCTTCATGCATGGCATTAATACATGAGTCATCTTTAAGTGCTTCTGACACATTATGAAGTTCAATAATAGAAATATAACAAACATAACTTACCTCATCACTTACTTGCTGACGAGTACGTCTAGGTTCATTTACATCTCCAATGATATTTGATAATGATTGATGTTTCTAAGCTCTAGCTTTAGGATTTATCCTCGATGACGTATCTTGATGAGGAACAACAAGATCCGAAGAGAGACTTTGAGAAATTGTAGGTGTCTTTGGTTCTTCCAGATCTTTAGAGGAGTCACCTAGGTTAGTGCTTGATGGCTTCTCATCTGACTCTATTGCGTTTGGAGGGTTGTCCTGTTTTACACCAGTATTATCATCCAGCGAAGAAGAAAGAGTAGAAAAAATTACATCATCTTCATCAGAATTAAAATGTGACTCTGCATCATCTACTACCACGTTGATTGATTCCATAACGGTAGAATTGCGCAAGTTAAATACTCGGTATGCTTTGCTATCCAAGGAATAGCCAAGAAACACGCATTCATCACTTCGGGAGTCAAACTTGCCAAGATGTTCTCTATCTTTAAAAATATAACACTTACTCCCAAAGGTTTTGAAGTAATTAAGTGTTGGTTTCCTACCATTACAAATTACATACGAAGTCATCCCAGTTCCAGGTCCAAGATACACCCGATTGATCACATGAATAGAAGTGTTTACTGCCTCAGCCCAAAACTTTTATGGAATGTTTTTACTGTGAAGCATAACACGGGCCATTTCTTGTACAACCCGGTTTTTCCTTTCCACAATTCCATTTTACTAAGGAGTGTTAGGGGCCGAGAATTCATGTTTAATTCCATTTTTGTTTAATTCCATTTTCTACACAAAAAAGATTGAAAGAAAGAATTCTCAAACTCTGTTCCATGATCGGATCTGATTTTAGAAACTCCACCAAATTGGGGACCTTTATCTGCAATCAATCGAAGCCATAAGTAATGAAAAACATCAAAAGTTTCTGATTTCTCTCTTAGAAATCTAACCCAAGTGAAACGTGAGAAATCATCAATAGTAATTAATATGTATTTCTTACCTCCAATACTTTGAATCTGACTAGGACCCATAAGATCCATATGAAGTAATTCGTGTGGCCTAGTTGTAGTCTTTTGGTCAAGTTTTTTATGGGGTGATCGACTTTGCTTGCCAAGTTGGCATGGGCTACAAACAATGTTGGAGGGCTTCTGAATTTTGGGAAGACCTTGAACTACCTCTTGTTTAGAAAGAAGTTTAAGGTCAGCATAATTCATATGACCCAGACGTTGATGCCACATATCAACATTGTCTAATGAAGTTAAATGACACTGTAGACTATCAGAATTCCCAACAATATAACAGTTATTTGAATTTTTCTTTCTATGAAAGTCTTTCCTTCTTTATTAACAATACTGCAATCATTCAAAGAAAAGTGTACCTCATGCTCAAATTCACAAAGTTGGCTAATACTCAACAGATTAGCTTTGAGACCATTAATAAGAAAAACATTGTGAATAGCAGACATACCTGGAATATGGATAGTACCCTTACCAGTTACATTAGATTTGTTCCCATCACCAAATTGGACGCTACCATTGTTACACTTCTCAAGGGAAGAAAATAATGATCTATCCCCAGACATGTGTCTTGAGCATCCACTATCCAAGTACCACACATGTGAATTTTGTGCACGTAGGGCAGTAAGGACCACATTACAGTAAAGGTCAGACTTTCGAATTCAGGCTTGTTTAGTCTTGACCTTTTGAGGCAAGGAATACTTCTTCCTCAGTTGATTTCAGGGTACGTTTCGCAATTTATAGCAATGAGGTCTTATATGCCCTTGAATTCCACAAAAGTGACATACAGGAATCAATGAAGCTTGAAATGATTTTCGATTTGATTTATTTACAAAATTCACCTGTGCATGTGCTTGAATGGTGGGTACAGAAGTGGTTATAGTAGTTCCTTTGATAAACTTACCTGGATTCTGTGACGTAGACCCAAATTCAAAACCTAGTCCTCGTTGATCAGCACTTGCCTTTTGGACACCTAGAATTTCATCAAGTTTCTTTGAACCTGTATTCATCCTAGTTAGATCAGCTTTGGCTTCAGCAAGTTCTACAGAAGTTAAGTGAAGCTTCTGACACAATGATGCATTCTCTTCTTTGCAAGATTTAAGTTCTTCTCTCACTCTTTCCAATTCATTGGAAGTCTTAAGAGATTGATCATGCAGCAACTTCCAACTGTCACCTGCATCAGTCAACTTATTAGACAGAAGAATATTTTGAGAGTCTAGGGTAGATATCTTACTGTCACGACCCGAGCCCAGAATTCGGGGGTTAGCGAAAAGCTAAACCGGTGACACACGTACTCCCGTGCACGTGCACCCAAACCCAGTCCAGATGCACGCACACAAGGGATCTAACACGTGCGAAACAGACGAACGCGGAAGCTGTAGATATCATAGCAAGCAACAAAGAAAATAGCGGAAGCCAAAGCAGAAACAAATACGGAAGCGACAAAGACAAATACACTGATATAAAACCGAATACACACCAAAATCAATATATACAAAATATACAGAATACAAGTCCAAAGTCCAAATACAAATCCCCTGAAACCAAAACTCAAAATCCCAAAACGAAAAGCCACTGGAAGTATGCATGAACGCACTCGGCAGAGATGATCAGGCCCACTCTGCCAAACCTGAGGGTGCCTCTACACTCGCCCCTGCAGCCTCCTCGACCGCCGGGGAGCTGGGCAAGGTATCTGTGCCTGCAACACCACAGACAACACAAATGAATACAACGATCCAGCAAATATAAGTAACAGGGGTGTAACACTCATAGTATCAAAGTGAATAAATGACAGAATAATGATTTCAGAGTTTCATCTTAGTAAGCTAAGCAAATCGTGCATAAAAGTAAAGCATGATATGTGAATCAAACATAGAAATACTGACTAAGTGGCTACTACGTTAACCATGTTCTCTCCAATAGAGAGCAGAGCAGAGCAGAGCAGATGAGAACACCACTGACCGGGCCAGGGTACAAGTGGGTCTCGGTTTCCTGGGTTCCGGGGTCCCAAGACAAAGCAACACTGCAGTTATACAGAGATACAGAGATCTAAGCCAAAGGTAACCCCGTCGGGCATCCTAGGGCTGAGGCTGAGTAGAGCCAGACTAATACCAATCAAATCAAATCCATAGAAAGGGAGATTATCCGCTTTGGACTCACCGATGACAAAGACCGGATCTTATCCTCACGTATTAACCTCTGGGCAAAGCCACCCGGGAATACCCAAACTCAGAGATAAACAAAGCCAGCAGAGCATAGATATAAATCCAAAGCACAGCATAGATCAAAGCATAGTGCAGAACGAAGCATAGAACAGAGATACAGGACGAAAACAAAAATGACTACGGAATGCATAAACTTAGATTAACAGAACAGAGGGCAAAATCATAAACAATATGCAATGCATCTCAGATTAATACGGAGTCAAGGTTCATTACAAGCCAGTCCTAAGCTAGTTGTTCACTGTCACTAACCGTGCATGTTGATGTAGTTTTAAGTTAGTCAATGCACCGTTGCCATCAAAGTGTTGCAATGTAATCTGTGCGTGCATCGACGTCCCTTAAACCAACACCCATGGGGAGGTGCTTAACAGTAAATCAACACTCACATGAATAAGTCACAGCCTAACAGACTATTCATGCGATCCAAGAATCCATTGGGCCGGTTTACATGGGTGGTTAACCTGTATTTGAGTCCTACCAGTCTCACCATTATCCTAAGTTATGTTTCAGAATTGCCATGCCTAACGGTTTAGCTATGGGGGACCTATGGTTGAGCCGAAGACATCTTACGCGCTTGTCGTACTATGCACTACGGCTTCACCTTGGTTCCATTCAAAACACAGCTAAACTGATCATCCTTCCATCTCTGATCTAATACCTTTTTACGGCTGAGCTACAGTCAGTATACGGCTTAGCCGTAGACCAATCCACGGCTTGGCCATAGCATTCCACGGCTTAGCCGTAGCCTCACCGTAGGAGTACTGATATCAGAAAAGTTTCGACTGATCAGAGATTTAATTCACGGCTGGGGTACGGTTGGGTCACGGCTAGCTTACGGCTCAGCCGTAGGACAAATTACGGCTTAGCCGTAGCCTAGCCGTAGAACAAAAGTGAAATTTCAAGTCTCTGGATAGTGAGCCGTAGAAGTTCACGGCTTAGCCGTACAATACAGAGATGAATTCGGGCTGAGTACAGAAACGGAAATTTGACACAGAAACATCCCCAAACAAGCTACAGAGGTTCCAAATTCACAAGCATTGGCTGTAAACATCAAATACACTAAAGAAGATGGAAATCAAAGCATTCAAATAGAGCACCCATGTGTGTTATAAAAGTCTGTACTTATACTTGCCTCAAATCTGGAAATCCACTGAATCAAGCTCCAAAGCAACTAAAACCAAAACAAATCAAAGCAATCACACATGCATGAGATGAAGACCTAGCAACAGAGAATGGGAGAAGCAATTGGAGAAGAAGAAGAAAGAATTGGAAAGAACCCACTTACCGAACCACAAAACATAAACAGAGAGAAGAGAAGAACCCAAATCCACTAAAGGACCCAATCCTCAAACGATCAAGAGAAGGAAAGAAGAGAGGGAGAGAAGGAGAGAGAACGTGGAGAGCTCCTCTGGAATTCCTTGCATGCAACGATCAGGTGAAATGAGAGAGAGAGAGACACCTATAATGACTCATGTATATATAGTTTTGGAAGTTTAAGTCAAAGTCCAAAGAGTCTGGTTTATTTACAAATCAAGTCACATGAAGGTCCATCTTCCCCAATTGACTCCAAACGGATCTGACACAGTTACGGAAATTGTCGAGCTCAATGAAATACACGTGCTGACACCAAGATGATGCAAAGATGATATGAGCAAAACAAAAGCAAAATTACGAAAAAAGGCTTAGAACTACCTATTCCAGGTCAAAGGTCACTCAACTACCTATCCAAGGCCCAAAACCAAGTCCAAAAGAATAAACAAAACAAAACACACACTAATGAGCCACTAATCCGGCTCAAAGGGGATCGGAGTGTTACACTTACCTTGAGCTTCTTTCAATTCCTTCTTGAGAGACACAATCAGTTTTTCAAAAATCTCTACTTTTTGCTCAAGTGCGTCGTTAATCAAGGCGACTCTCCTTGAATCTTTCAACAGCTTATCATATGCATTCAATAACTCTTTCTCAGACTAGGGCATGTCATCCATAAAATAATCACTATCTGAATCTGAAGCAAATCCTACACTATTGGCATTCTTGACAGAAGAGCTGTTAGACTAAACCATAAAAGCGATAAATTTACTTACATCAGATGATTCCGATTCCGGAAATTGTTCTTCTTCTTCCGAATCATCATCCCAGGTGACATTTAACACTTTACCCTGATTACTTTGATTCCTCAAGGTTCGATTAATACACTGGGATGCATATTGACCAAATCCCTTGCATTCATAGCATTGAATATTTTTAGGAGGTATCTTAGAAGTACTCTTTTCAGGCTTAGATGCAGGATTAGAAATTGGCCTAACATTAGATATGAAATTTGACTTGTTTTTATACGTGATTTTCTTGTAAGCCTTTTTCAAATCCCTTTTCTCAGAGCTCTTCATTGCCTTTTTAAATTTTCTGACCAGAAACGCATCAAAATAAGGGTCATCGGAGTCTGGTTCAGAAACATCACTATCATTACCTGATTTGGAAGAGATTAAAGCAATACCCTTCGATTTTCTAGTTGTCCTCAGATTGGCTTCAAAAGTTTGTAAATTTCCAACAAGTTCATCAACCGATAGGGTATCCAAATCACTTGTTTCTTCGATTGTCACAACTTTAGGATCAAATCTTTCAGAAAGAGATCGAAGTATTTTTTGAATAATTTTGTTTTCGGGAATGATCTCTCCTAAATTAAAGGTAGAATTTACCACATCATTAAGCTTGGCATAAAACTCATCAAATGTTTCGTTCTCTTCCATAATCAAGGTTTCAAACATAGTGGTCAGTTTCTGAAGTTTAGACCTTTTAACCATTCTAGTTCCTTCATGGACTATTTCCAAGATACTCCATGCTTCTTTAGCAATGTTACACTTAGAGATTCTTCTAAATTCAATAGGTGAAACACCGTTAAAGATAGCATTTATGGCTTTACTGTTAGCAAGAAAAGCAACTTTTTCTTCCTTACTCCATTGAACCATAGGTTTAGGGATTTCAAGATTCCCATAAAAAATAACAGTGGGTGGAACATATGCAATGTGAATGGCTTGCCAGACATCAATATTAATAGATTGTAAAAAGGCAACCATTCTTACTTTCCAATTGGCGCAGTTTGTTCCATCCAAGTAAGGAGGTTTATTGGTTGAAGTGCCATCTCTGGAAATCTCCATAGTAGACATATAAACAGATCTAGAAACTATGGTAAAAGCCTGCTTTGATACCACGTGAAAGACTTTTAAACTTGACACAGGTTAAGGTCCCAATCAAAGTATATTATGTAGATAACCAATACAATTACTCAAAGCAATCCAAACAATCACACAACACATATGGACACAGGATTTTTACGTGGAAAACCCAACCGGGAAAAAACCACGGGACCTAACACTAGTCCGTCAAGAACAATCATTATGAAAAAGAAGTTACAAGACTACTTACTACCCTTTACCCAGTTGGACACAACCTAAGGGACTTGAAGTACTCCTTCTTGTTGACGCACACGTCGTTCACCCTCTTCTGGATTGATCTTCACACCTTGATGTCGCTCAAGACGAACTAGCACAGCGGAGAAGAAAACTGTACCTCAGAAGTAGAAGTTGCAGCGCATGAGGAGCAGGATATCTTTTGAGAAGTTGAAATCTCTCAATGGATATTAGGGTTTTGATCTGGAGAGCGTATCTTTCTTCTTTGGAGAGGTGTTCCTTAAATAGAGAGGAACCCTAGAGTCTTTACTGACTTTGATTCGCGAAGAATAAGGACGCATACGAAGTAGATCCGAAAAAATAAAGCTTCAGAATTGCGCGTCTGTCGACCCAACCGACCGATCGGATACCCTATCCGACCGGTCGGGCATGGGGTCCGACCGATCGGGCACCTCAGCCGACCAGTCGGTTTTCAATTCTGTCTGTAGGTGTTTGTAACAAGAAATTCGTCTGATCGCCCATAGAATTCGATCAATCAATCATCTTGTCTGATCAATCCAAGGATACAACACCTGCCTTCCATTGTCCAAGTAGAAGACCATCATCTATAATCTCCGAAAAGACTTTAGTCCGTCTAAAACATAAAATTACAACTCTTTGAAACCCAAGTTTTGTCCAACCCATGAATTTGCCAATATTACATGCCTTTTAACCTTGGAAGGGAAAAAAACCTACGAGACCGATCTCCTAGTGCAAGGAAAAACCAAGCACTATAAGAAATTGAATAGTTACAAGCTTTACTCACAAACCCTCTCTGTTAATTCAACTTAAGGACTGTATTTTTTCTTGCCGATGACTCATTGTTCACTGTTCACACGTGCTTGAATCAACAACTCACCTTAATGCCTTTCAAGATGCTTAGATCTCATACGAGAGAGTAAAAGAAGATACTCTAGAAGAAGTAGCTTTGAATACCAGTTAAGAGCTATTCCAAAGAGAAGAAATCTCCAATAGGATCCTAGGTTTAGAATAGGGAGAGTGTATAGTTAGGGTTCACAATAGATGGCTTTAAATAGCCAAGGGTTAGTGCATCAAGGATAGGAGCCCAAGTAAGGCTCAAAAAGGTAATCACAAATGGAATATGAAACGTAACTTCGTTGGGCAGCTAATTGAAATTGATTGAAATTGCAAGGCTTGGTTGGCCGAGTTAAAGGTGGGCCAACCAAGCAATAATTGTCTCCAACTGCTCAAGTCTGGAACGTCTTGGCCAACCGAGTTCAGGGTAGGGTTCACCGAAGTCCAATTTTGTCCACACTTTCATTGCTTTATGTTTTGTCTTCGTTTTCTCCACTTTAAATGACCTAATAAAGCACGCAACAGTCCCAGTCTAAAAATATAAAATTACAATTCAATTTGGACCGCCATTACAACTGGTGGACTCATCCTCAGCATAACACGGGTAGGAGGAGTTGAATACAGACCTAATATCTAAGCGCAGATCCAGAGCATGGGCAGGCACAAGCCTAGCCTATATTTGCTAATTTTATACATCCCTTGAAAATTTTTTTTTTTTGTTTCTTTGGCTAAGATATACATCCTTTGAGTTAAATGTGGGGATGGGCGAGGCATTAAGAACAGATTTCTGGCTCATCTCATTTAATAATTGCGCAAAGAATTTAGTCCTGGGTACAGCCAATGGGGTAAAAGAAAGCCAATCCAAGTGTGGACTGGGCTTGAGCTCGCTGACCTAAAAACACCCCAATAAAAAAAACAACAATAATAAATTAAGTGTTAATTTTTAAAGAAAATGGCTGGAATTGTAGGTTGATTACTGTTAGACTTTATTTATTTGTTTTTAAACTGGTTGAGGGAGCTTCAAGTTTTTTGTCCAATTAAATAGCTTGTAAAACATGGCCGTATTCTATTTTACCCTTGGACAGTGTTTTGATAGGAATTCCTTCTTCTCTCATTTAACCAGTATAAATCTAACTATCTACTAATTTTGTTTGTCTGTGATCAGTTATGACATACAGCCACTTTTTACAAACCTTTTCCGGACTCTCATAATAGAAGTTAAAACTTCTAATATTCTTTACAAAAGATAATTAAAGGCTTTCTTCAATCAATTTAATCCCCTTCAAACGCTGATGCCCTTTGAATTGACAATGATCATAATTTCATGTTATATACACAGTCACTATTGAGAACCTAGAATTGAAGGGCTAGGATTGAGCTTCGTACAAAAAATTGCAGAAAATCCTGTCCCAAATTGGAGTTATTTTGAAAGATATCAGTGCAAAGAAGTGTGTAACAACCTCTGTCAAAAGCCAAAAATATCAGCTTTCCATAGCTTTAAAGAAGCAAAAAGTATAATTCCTATAAAAAAAAAAAGTATATTTAAGTATATAAATGATCTTGATTAGGTCTCAATTTGGGCCCAAGTACAGCCACTAGCTCCAGGGTTTAATCTGAATTCGGGTATGAATGCAAGTCCAGGTAACCTGGAGATGAATCAGGTAGGGGTTTGAGTATAGGTCTCAAGCAGGCATGTTCATGGGTTGGGCTGAGTAGTATCTAGGTCCGACCCGACTTCTAAAATATATGTCCAAGCCCGAATTGGCCTTAAGTAACTGGCCCAAGCCCCGCCTAAAACTGAGTAAGATCATGCCCATTCCATTTTTCCTTTAAAAAAATAAAACAGGGCTATTTTATAAGGGGCCTTTTTCTGTCCATATGTCCCTCATGGATTTTTCGTACACACTCTTTAGTAAGGCCCACTATGGACCCCACCAAGGGATGAGACTGGAGGGGGGGTTTTGAAAAGATCTATGTAAAAGCACCCCACATATCAAATTTGGCCCCAATCACATATCCCTAATCCCTTCATCCATGGCTAACAAATTCATTCTGTTAGGATTGGTGTACAATCAATCCAACGGTCCAATAAATTTGAATTCAACCAAAACTTTGGGCGAATTGCTCTCATGGGGTCCCATGTGTGTTGTAAGGTTTGGATTGAGTGATAGATAGGCTCCACCTAGAATTCTCACGAAAAAAATGGTGAGAGACGGATTCGTATGAAGATTCTCCATTTTATAATATCTTAAGTGGTAACTGAAGTGGTGGTAACACTCATTCACATGAGAAAAGAGAAGTGGTGGTAAGTCACATTCAGGACGGGCGGGACATGGGCTCTTACTGCTGGACCCAGGCTTGGCCCATCTACAAAACGGGCCTAAATAAAATGTTCAACCTGGTCTGAGTCTGAAAACCTGCAGCCCAAGCCCTACCCAAAGAGTGCTGGGCCCGGGCTGGCCCTATCCATGAACACCCCTTGTCTCAAATTGTAATTTGAGTTCAGATATGACTGTAACAAAGCGCTGACCCAATCTCGACCTCTTTTCAAACCCAAGCATAAGCTGATTTCATTCTTACTCACCATTGCATCAATGCTTGAATTTTGACCAATTGGATACCATACCATATGGTGTCTTTGAGGTGGATTGGCTTTCGGTTGGTGGGGCATCCATAGAGACCACGGTCTTTCGGTTTTTTTTTTTTTTTTTATACTGCCGTTGGTTGATTTCCCTGTATTTTGATGGAATGCTGCTACATTTAGCCAATTATCATATTGCCAACTTGTATGGTAAACTCCCAAAAACAAGGAGACCTATAGATTGAGAATTCCACCGTATAAAGAGCTCTTCTCTTATAGGGCCTCTCTAGTTCTCTTTTTCTGATGCCAATGAAGGTCGTTCATGCACGAGGCTAATTATCCACCTTAAAATATGGGTCTCTTTGGTGAAAAGAATTTGATGAATTCTTTTTTAGAACATTTGAAATCATTTGCAATGCATAAGGAATCTGAAAATTTGAGGATTCTTTACTGCTCCCCTCGTACAGATATTCCTCATTGAAGATGTATAGGGATGAGTATTTTATCTAAATCAATGTGCATCAATACATATATAGGTCTTATGGATTTATCATTGTTAAATATGGTTTCTCCACAATTTTATGGAAGATTGGTGGAAAATCTTTGGGGATTTGATTGTCAAAAGTGACCTGCAAATTTTAATTTATAAAAATTTTATATTTGAAATCTTTCAATGCAAATAAGAAAAAGGATTTCCAAAATTTTTGGCCATTGCACTCGTGTTGATTTTTAGAAGCAATTGAAAATTTTAGACATCCTACACTTGGAATCTCTTTCTAACAGAAAGAGAAAGGCATGTTTCAATTACACGAAACAACGGGTCAGTGATCATTTTTTAACATTGATTTGAACTGCTTTTGACGGTGATCTTCTTCACCGTGTCATATTGCTTTCACAATTTCTTTTGAGTGGGAGCCAGAGAAAATCCCATAACTATCATGTAGAAGCCAAAAAAAAAGGGGGGGGGGGGGGTTTTAGTCAAGCCCACTGCCCACCTACGATAAATTACAATTCTTTCAGACACACCTCCTTAGTTTAGTTTGCATTTATCCCAATTTTGATACTAATCAAACTATCATCGACTGCCGGATTCAGTCACAATAAAAGATAAAATAAATTAATATTTGCCTAATCTCTATAAAATGAAAATGCAAAAGTCAACTAATTCATTTTTTTACACAGCTATAAGGGGTTGGGACCCTACCCTCGAGAAAGAGTTGTAGACCTTGGGTGAGTTGATGTCTAACTCTTGCAACTACTTTACCAAAAAGAAAAAAAAAAACACACTCCTACAACTAAGGTAAGAGCATCTCCAACCTATATGTCAAATGTGACGTGGCATCTCCACCTAGGCAAAAAAACCACTGTGAGTCTCTTCAAGGGAAATGTCAATATAATGTGGCATTTGGCATATGGGTTTGGTGTATCAAATTTGACATACCATAGAGTCACTTGCCAATTTTACTTTTGAATTATTTATTACATGGGCTCTATAATAATGCAAAGATTTTATAAAGTTTCTTATGATGTGGGTTCTACAAGAATGTAAATTTATAATAAAATAATAATTTGACATATTGGCTGAAGTTTTTACTTTTCAAGCATGCCAAATCTCAAGCCTTTAAAATGCCACATGAGCCATCAAATGAAATTTGGTATTCCTAAAATGACATTTCCCTTAAAGATGCTCGAAGTCATTCTCAAAAAAGTTATTCTCATTGAAAGAAAAAGGGCTTAAGACATTCCTAGGTTTTTGGCTTTGAGTTCTTATAAGAAAAGAAAGTTATGAAATGAATATTAAGTGATGACTGAAAGGTTATAGGTAGAGAAGTGAAGGGGACCATACATTCTGAAGATATAATTTACAATGGTGGAGGGAGGAAGACCATTTTCTGAATTTCTATGAAATGAAAATTTCATTGATAGTACTTCCAGAGGTATAGTCTTCATTCGATCCTTCAATCATAATGGCCAAATGTACAAAGGCACACCCATCAAGCAATCTTAGCTGTCTAGTTCTATGGCCCAAAGCTGATGGCTCAAAACTAATTAATCAGGATACACAAATGGAGGTCCCATTTTACACTGTTTGTTAGCAGAAATGAATGACTAATCATATGCACTGCTATAATTATGCCAGTCTCCCTTTATCAACTGGAGGATGGCCATCATCTGCGCATGCAAGAAGGGAATGAAACCAGAGAATCTAGAAAGATTTTGGGCCACTAAGGGCTAAAACCCAGTACAACTTTCGCTCTGTTTTCTTCTTTCCAGTGATCTATCATATTTTACTTGTTGGAAAAGGGAAAGCATTTATTTGTTTTTCCAATCTGTTAGAGCTTCCTTGGTCAAATTGGTGCAAGATATCCTCACCAGCTTTTGTAACCCTCCTACTTCATGTTTTATTATTTACTTGAGGAAGGTCAGCTGCCCGTTTGGAAAGTCTAGTGTTCATTTTCTACTTGTGGATTTTTCCTTGGAAAATGCCAAAAAATTTTCATCTTCAAATTTGGAATATCGCAAATAAACATGTAAATGGTAAGTAACGAAAACATAGAGAAGAGTTTTAGGACCTAGGAGATTTTTTTTTTCTGTTTAAGAATCAATATAATGGCCATTGGTGCGTTTATTTCATTACTTACTATTAGTTTAAGTTTTTTATTATCAAAAGAAGGGGTTTAAGACTTTTTTAATTTTACATCTTAAGTATTAACCTTTTTTTATTGGTACCTAGCTATGGTGGGTTGAGACCCTCCCTCAAGTGATAAAACTATCCTTAGATAAGGTGAGAGAGATCGATGGTGGCATGCCCTGGGTTTAAGCCCTAGCCAACTAGGTAAGAACTAATGCCTCTTACCATTGAGGTTAGAGGCAATTATTTTTGATATTTCTCTTAGGGTCAGTTTGTTTGTAGGGTAGAGTAAAGTTGAGTAAAGTGAAATATTTGAAATTTAAAGCTTCTCCTTTCATTTTCAAGAAGATTCAAATTTCTCCCCTTTCTTTTTCAAAAAAAGTAAAAAAGACAACCACTAAATTCCAAAAAACCATTTACTTTTTATAAAAAAAAAAGTCAAAAAGATTCCTTATTAAACAACTAAAAACAAAAAAATCATCATAACCCATCAAATATTATTCTCTCTTTATTTGGGGTTTACTCTACTCTACTTTACCCCAAGTTTGGGATTGTGGGTAGGTTTATTGTTAATGATAATTAATCCACATTTTTATTCAACTTGTTATTAACAAAACAAAAACTATATGCAAGTTTAGTTTAAAAACAATGTAGAACAAAAAAAGTTTGTAGAACAAAAAAGGTTTTACTTTCTTTTAAAAAACCCAATTTTTGTTGTATACTTCTGTGTTGTTTAACCAGGATAACATCATAAGCAATGTGATAATATATTAATAAAATCAATTTAGAAAAATTTAATCTATTGAAAGATTGTCGCAAAAGATATTTCCACAAAGTTATTCTGATAAATTCTTATTTCTTTGTACAAAATTTGCAATTCCAGTCATGATCAGACAAGTGGGTGACAATGGGGAACAAACACACAGAAGTTTAAGTTGAGCTTAGCTTTGATTCAGGGTTTGATTGAATGAAGTTATAATTTTCACGTTAAGATAAAAACCAGAAATCACCAAGTGAAGATCACATTTTTTAGGGTTTCCTATTATTTCCATGAAATGGCAGTGACTTCTTGTTTGTTTGCATAAATTAGGAATTTATGTCATAAGCGTAAAAATAAAGATACAAAAATAACATTTAAATAACCTCCCCTTAGTGAAAAGTAATTAAAGGAAAATGAGAAATGAATACCTAGCTATCATTGTAGCAATTCAGATGCTAGGAAATAAAAAGACAAGGACTCATCTATAATATCATCTCATATTCTTTACCCTTCACCTGACTCAAAACTTCCATAAACACCAATATTTCATGAATCCAATAAGATGTTAGGCATGTTCAACTTGTCATTGTCAGACAATGCATTGGTTTATTTATAATAAAAAAAAATGCATTGGTTATTCAGGTTTGTAAGGTTAACCCAATATATCACTGTGCCATCAAAAAGATATATATGCACCCCTTGTCCAATTCTCTTGATTCTCTTGTTCAGTTCAACAATCCTATTAAGATGACTTCACTTATCTAAGATTTCTGGTGCCACATATATAAAATTATGCCATCAAGATCAGCAACATAAATATATAGCACCATTTAGGAATAGTTGGGACTAGGATGTTTATTTCCTTAGTAAGCATAGCACTAAAACAAGGGTTTCTACCCTTTTTCAGGCCCAAAACCAGCACATATTCACCGTTATCTTGGCACAAATTGGTGAAGCAGTCCCTAAAAGTAATTAAATTGTTTAACATGGGAGAGTAAAAAAAAATTAGTTCATAGAGGGTTTCTAGACCTAGGTCTTATGATACAACAATGGACACAGCAGGTCCATTATCAGCCATAGTTCTAGCAATTGACTCGCCCGAGTGACTCGCATAGGCATTAAGTCGTGTAGCTTCCCTTTTATTTTGCTGTAAGTTAATTTTGTATTCATCAAAGGAGAAAAGGATTACAAGGGCTAAAAACCCTCAAAAGAATTATATGGGCTTATAAACAACCCAAATCAGAGCAACTTAAAAACCGAACCAAAACATGCAGAAAATCAGGACCCGCACGTTCTTGAACCTTGGCACTGTACAACAAGAAGAAAAAGTTGTCAATGGCCTTCCTTCTATGGGGAGTTCTGAATCTGATGGAGCCAAGGGAGAGCTGAGTATCTTCTTTTAGGATGGAATAAGCATGGTCAAGAGCTGGGCAGCCACCGTGAAAGACTTTCAAGTTTCTCACCTTCAGAGAACATAAAAATGATTACAGTATTGCTGCTGCTGCTACTAAAACTAATACTAAAAGCCTCTTTGGCAAGTGTGATTTGATTAACATATAATTGTTTCAGTTAGACATTTTTACAAAGTAGACTGGTTTGTATATTTCATTCATTAGAAAAAAAAAAAACCTTATCATATCATATTATAGAAGTTAAATGGCCAAAGTTGTCCCAAAAGAAAAAAAAAAACTCAAATTGATTTCTTTAAACTATCATATCTAATTTAAAAAATTACCCTCATGTTAGGTTTTTGGAAAAGACTCAAAGGGGTCTTCAAGAATTGGATCTTACGTTCATAAAATGTTCTGTTACTAAAGTGTAAAGCAACCCAACATCAATTTAGTTAGCTCCAATAAACTTACAAAGTAAACTTGTCAAATGGCACCTAACACTTATACTATTACTAATGTTGTTGTTGTTTTGATTGCTACCAATAAAGATAATGATATTGATAATGATGACGACGACCCTGGCGACTATGGTGTGAAAATGTGACACACATCGCATTCAACTATTCTAATATGTCAAGAGTATCAAGTGGGAGACCCACGTCGCTCTCAACCACCATGTCATCTTGCTTCTATGTGGGTCCCGCTGTGGTGTCTCACATGGTCTCCATATCACGTTGCACTTTCTTAAAAGCATCCAAGGGAAGAGGGAGACTGAAAATCTTTCATGCTTTGATAAAGCATACTATAAATAAGATTAATGAAAATGACAAAAATAGGGGACCATCCATAGAAAGTGGGCTAGCTTTCCACAGTCGGGAAGGGTTGATTCAAATGCCTATTCGGTTCAGAAGCTTAAAATCTGCAGTTCATTTTTCTCGTCTTATTCTCAGGTAGGGTAACTCTCTTTCGTGGCCCTGTACTCTGTACCAGTGTAAAAGATCACTACTTTTTGAGTGGCCCATCATGCAATGCCATGTGTGGGGCCCACTTATTGAGTGGCCCATTAATTGTAGGTGGGCAGCTCACTTGGAACGAAAAGGGTTATTATGGTGGCAATTTTAGATAATCCCTAATCTAAATAAAAGGTCAGTATTACACTCTGTGCATTTGTAAGCTTTGATAGAGCCAATCATGTCAACAGCTGTGGGCCCTAGGACAAGTTGAGAACAGAATAGCCTCCCTCACATCTATCACAGGCAGAGTTAGGTCTCTCACTGATTTTGTGCGAGTTTTATACATGTGAAGACAAACCCAAGAGTAATGTTCCTTCACATGATTTGTCACTTCCTACTGACTGAACAGATCACTTGGAAAAACAGCACAATAACATCCAGGCAAACATGAAAGCAAGCCAATTTTTTTTTAAAGGGAAATGAATTAATTAAAGAAAAAAGAGGACAGCGGAGGAACTTTACAAGCACCAAAAGGAGGCCAAGAGGAGAAAAGCTAAAGAGAAAAGAAAAGCTAGAGAAATCAATTATAGTTAGAGAAAGCTCCAAAAAAAAAAAAAAAAAGAGCCAAATTTGAAACCACCTCCACCATCTAACCAACCGATCACCTCTTGATTCAGACAAGAGAAACATCAGCATTCTTGAATATGGAGTCATTTCTCTTTGCCAAATGTAATGAATTGCATGGAAGAGAACTATAATATCAGCCCACTTTTTCGAAGCATCATTACAACAGAAATATTGAATTTATTCCTTCTATACCATAAAAGAAATTATAGAGAATTTACTGTTAGAGATAAGACTCTTATCTTATAGATAAGATTGAACCGTTAGAGAGTTTAGATTAGCTGAGGCTTTGAATAATGTGGTTGGTGTTCAATATACAAATGAGAGGATTTCCTCTTAAGACAATTATGGTGGTTTTATCTAATGAATTTGATTACTTGAAATTCTTTATGGTATCAAAGACAGGGCTTGATGATGATTTTGCAATTAAGCCAAGCACGGTCCTATCTTCTAAAATTATCACTATCAGTTTTTATATTTTAATAAACAAAAATCAACATCTTCTCCTACCCATTTATCCACTCACACAAGTATAAGCTTTACGATCTTGCCATCTTCCTCAAATCTCCATCTCAATCAGTTTGCAAGATCAAAGTTTCTCAAAGAGATCGCGTCAGATTTGATCTTGTAGACCACCGACACTGGCAGACTCCACTAGAGTAGGTTGTGATAGTGATAGATCTATGGACAGACGATGATCCATAAGAAGGCATGATCAAATCCGTGAGTGATTTATTTATTTTTATATCAAAAGGTTTTATTTTTAATGTCAACAATCACAAATTCTTTCCATGAAAGGATTATGTGATTGAGAAGAGATGTTAAAGATAAGACTCTTATCTTACATATAAGATTGAATTGCTAGAGAGCTTAGATTAGTTGAGTTTTTGAATAATGTGGTTGGTGTTTAGTATATAAATGAGAGGATTTTTCTAAAGACAATTATGGTGGTTTTATCTAATAAATCCAACTTGAAATTCTTTATAATATCAAAGCTGAGCCTAGTGATGATCTTAAGATCAAACCAGGTATGATCTTATCTTTCTGCGATTATCACCATCCATCTCCCTCATTCGTACATCCAAATACTTAAACATTACAATCTTGCCATCTTAATCAAATTGCATTATTTCACGATCGAATTTTTTGGGAGAAATTGCAATAGATCTGAACTTTTGGACCATTGGCACCAACAGACTAAAAAAAGAGCGGGTTTTGACAATGATGGATCTACAGACAGATTGTGATCACCAAAAAGACTTGAAGATCATTTTTATTTTAAACAAAAAAAAATATCTTTTAGAGATCACATGGACCAACCCTGGCACTCTGATACTATAAAAAATTTCACATATCACTGCATTCCATTGTTTCCACCGTAGTTGTCTTGAGAGGAAATACTCTTATTTATACATTAAATACCAACTACATTATTCAAAAAGCTCAGCTAACCTAAACTCTCTAGCAATTCAATCTTATCTATAAGAGATAAGGGTCTCATCTCTAACGTTTACATGATCTAGTAGTGTAATCTCAACCTTGATGCATATCTATCACTTGTGAGGATGGGAAACGAAGTCTCAATTTTATTAAAGTTTGGGTTAACAATAGGATACATTAATAATCATCTATATAAAAGTTCAATAACTATGTGTTTACAATTATAGAATTGTTAAATTTTGGGACCTTGAATTGGACCGTTATGATGGCTTTGTGCATTTCATGTGAATACATCCACGTCAATTCCTTTCAATCGGTATCCCTTGCTTTTAATTGACATACATCGAGGTGGACTCCACTGAACTTTTTTGTAACTTTCACTAGTTTCTTGAATATGACGAGTTTTAATATGGTAAAGTCTCTCTTCACAAGTGGGAGATTTTCTCTCCTACAATTGCAATTAAGCTGTACCGGCTACTTGGGCTCACCTTCCATCAATGTGTCCCCTTTAAACTCACTAACCCTCATGATTTGCCACAAGATCTAATTCGACACTCATCTGACCTTTAAGGTTATTTAAAAATCATAAATTTTAAGGTTATTTAAAAATCACTATAACTTGATGGGACTGATATTTTTCTTAACTTTTATTCATGGTGAGACTTTTCCATTTCCTTCTAATAGGTGTGCAGCTGGATGGGGCCTTGAAGCTGAACCACACATGAACAGATATGCAGCCTACTCACAAGCAAAAATCTCCTCAGAAAAGCTGGTTTTTTTTTTTTTTTTTTGGTACCCTAGCTAAAGGGGTTAGAATCCAAGTGAGAGCCCGCACACGTGGCAAGGCCCACTCCAGTGGTAAAGAAGCATGTGGAAAACTCTGGGCTCGAACCCTAAAGAGTAGGTGAGACCTGCCTTCTTTTTACTTGGGCAGGGAGCCGCTCTCTTAGAAAAAGCATTGCTACTGCAATGAAACATTACGACCATTCAAGAAAAGAGGCAATAGAAATGATGCCTTCGATGTTGCAACCTCTTTTTTTCTTATATTGCAACCTCTCGTTTGTATGTTACAAACTCTTTAGACAGTTTTCTTTGGGTGGCCCAATCTGAAAAAAGATGGCTTTCTTATGTTGCAACTTGCAACCTCTTTATTTTTTTTGTTGCAAACTCTAGATAGTTTTCTTTGGGTGGCACAATCTGCAAAAATAGCCCATCATTTCAACGGTTTTGGATCGTGGAAAGATAGGCCCAAATGTACGGAATTCACTAATCACTATCAGTATCTAGAACTCGCATGCGTTGGTGACTCTGGCATCTGATGTGGAACACAAATTGTGTGGAAAATTCAGGCCAAGCTATGGAATGTGGTGAGAGCAGGTAGAGCGGCACGCTTTGGGAGGGTATAAATCAAGTGGAAATGGACATCCTATTGGGATTGGCCATCGTTGGTGGTGATCCTAGAGCCTGGTAGATATGGATACTAGTATATGAAAAATCATGCAATGCGGTAGTATTGTTGCCAAAACTTAGGTGTTAGGTGTTAATAGAGGTAGCGGAGAGACCTTTTAATATTTTCTATAGGTGGAGCCTACTCCTCAATATTTCCCCTTTGGTGAAATTCAATCGGCACATTTTTTATGCCACCTATTTTTAGCACCCAGCCGTACCTCCTAAAATTCGACCCCATGACCGGTATATTAAACTTTCCACAATTAGCCATTGCTATCAAAATTTTAAAGTGTGTGCCGAGGTACCGAAAATACTTTTCAATATAGAAATGTGTTTGCTTAAAATTGTGAAAAAAAAAGCAGCTGCAGTAGCGCCAAAGATAGAGAAAAAATTTCACTTTGACAACACAGCCAACTTTTTCTCATCCTTTTCATGAAAATGTGGCTGCACAAAAGTGCAAACCAGACAACCATCAAGTTAAAGCCAGTTTGACTTGAACTGATGCCTTGGATGGTTAAGCTTGATCCAAATCATTTGGTACGATAAAAATCTAGGCCTTCCAAACTGCCTACGAATCACAATTCAAACCATGTAAACCAGCCTTTTAGTCCCTTTTTGCTGATTTTTTATTTATTTTGTTTGTTATATTCTGATTTCATGGTGGGACCAAGTTGAATCACTGTCAAACTGATTAGACTGAACGGTTCAATTAATTTGTTCAACCTCTGGTTTGGTTTAGAGAACACTAACAGAGAGATAATGGTGATTATGATTTAATATTATATTCCCCTTTTTAACCCTTACGACAATACCATGTAAGAACTGGTCTGTAATAATGAGGTTGGATTAATTACGAATACAACGCGATCCATATATGGTTATGGTTTTTGAGTTGAGGCTACAACTCATTATTCAATTCTCAGTATGATCTGAAGACTTATTGAGTTGTCAACCCTACCCCTACTCTATTTGCGAAAATTGGGTTCAGGTTTATGTTTCTAACTCAATTAACTGACGGTCATATTTAGTTTTGGCCCATTCTATACCCATTGCATTTTCTAATGAGGTGGCTCCGGCCAAAGTCCACATTTATCATCATCATTATCATCAAAGTCTTGTTAAAAAGAAAAAAAGAAAAATTGGATTGAGACCATATAGAATGATGTCTCAGTACATAGTTTAGACAAGACAATTTCACATACCCACCTGATGGAACCCTCTTTATTTTATTTATGCTTGGAACTGGAACTAAACTAGCAGAATTTTTTTTCCCCAAAAAAAAAAAAAACAGTAGAGATCGTCCATGTTCAAGTTATTAAAAAAAAAGGATTATGCACTCTTTTTTGTAATGCCTTGATTTGATCCTATTTGCCAATTTGGGATTTTGAATGAGGATACTCTGTTTGTTTTTTCATGGGTCTCTCAATATATTATTTATTTATTATTTTTAGTAAAAGAGCAGCCTTACTGGGGATGTGAACCTAGAGATCTGGTGAGATTAGAGAGCCCTCGGGTGAGGGGAGAAGACCTCTGGTGAGATAACAAATCCTCATGTGAGGGAAGGTACCTACATAGATTTAAACTTTGGTTAGACAAGTAAAAATTGACACCTCCTATTATTAGGATTAGAGATCATTCTTAATATATTGTTGATGACCCAATCTTAGAATCAACAGCACAAAACACACGGTAAAATCTACCATAAAGTTCTTGTTTAAATCTGTAATAGAGAGAGTAAGGACCAAATACCTACATTATAAAGCTTTTTAACTGCCTTGCTAATCCATCGATGAAGCTGACCCTAAAAGGAGTCTCATCCGTGGAGTTTTTACGTTTTAACCAAAATATATCTTTTGACCTAAACCCAAGCTGTCTAAAACAAACTATTAAAGCAAGCTAGATTGAGTGAGACACCCAATGAGGAGTGGGATATTAAATTTCATTAGCTACCATTCCTACAAAACCTCAAAGTATTAGTGGAGGCAGTGGAAATACTTTTCAATATTCTCCCTCAGGTGGAACCCACTTCTCAACACTCTCCTTCGAGCGGAGTTCAATCGGCGCACTTTTGACGACATGTTTTTTTTTTTTTTAGCTGAGCCGTTCATCTTGCGATTCAAACTCGTGATTGATTGGTTGTGTTAGTAGAGGTAGCGGAAATTCTTTTTAATATTCCCTATCATGTGGAGCCACTTCTCAATATTTCCCCTTAGGTGAAACCCGGCTAATGCACTTTTGACGACATGCATTTTTTTCTTTTTAGCTCTGAGTTGTTTCTCCTGGAATTCGAACTCACAACCGGTTGGATTTTATATCATATTAAATTTTATTAGCTAACCATTCCTACTAAAACATCAAGGTATTAGTAGAGACAGCGAAAATGCTTTTCAATATGAGACACCCAATGAAGATGGGAGACCACTAACATGTAGACAAACAAGTAAAATACTATACTTACGTAAGTGGGCCTCGGCATTGTTTATATTACTTAAGTTTATTGGTGTTTATCTACATTTTAGATTGTTCCTGAAGATAAATGAAGTCTAACCAAGATGATGGTTTTAAAACCATTTGTATCCAGATGTCTGAAATCTAAAGCCACTTCTAAATTCCATTTTCACCATTTTTTTATAATATATGAAGGTCCAAAAAATCTCCTTACTATCATAATGAAGTTTTTTTTTCTTTTTTGAATGCCCAAAAAATATCTAAAAGATTTTCTTTTAAAATGCTTCTAACGTAAGGAAAGACAGAAGGAACTATTGTTTTAGCCTGAAATAATTTGGTTTTCATTGTGACAAAAAAAAGATCATGGTTAAGGGTTTTATGACAGTCAAGTTTTCTGAATTGTGGACTATGGGGTATTTTTTTCTTTTCTTTCTTTCTTTTATTTTTTCCCTTTTTTGCCTGGCCATGGTTGGGGGCTTGACTGTTGCTATGATTTAAGTAATTTTTACCATTTTGAATTTAATCACAATAGGAGAAGGTGTGGCATGTCGGACGAGGACATGATTTTAAAAAGTGCCTGAGATGACATGATTAAAACAATTATATTGCCTGTGAGGACATGATCAAAAGCACCTAATTAGATGGGGAATCAACCCTACCACAGTAACATAAAAGAAAGTCACAGTAATGTAAAATGGAGAGAAGTGAGTGCTTTTGGTGTGACTCAGAACTATGAGATTTTTATAGTGGAAGGAAGCATACCTTCTAATTCAAGAATTTATTTCAAACGATTCCGGAATGTAGAAATATGATATAGTGAGAGACTGAGAGCACAAGAAAGAGGCATCTTTGTCTAAAGTATTATAGGATCTAATACTGCAAAATTACAGTGTCATTTATGTTGTAAAATTCAAAGAGAGGGGGTGAGAGCGACCAGCACGTGATGAGGCGGACACTCATCATGGCACCCATACATCAGTTTCAGCCCTCAGGTTACTCTGACCTAGAAATTGGAAGTCGCTTTCATTCCATTTTCTGGTGTAACCTCTCTCTCTCTCTCTCTCTCTCTCTCTCCATGCTAAACCAACCTCTGCAAACTAAACAAATTCCATCAATTTACATGCTTATCACTTCATTAAATTAGTTAAAGGAATGGAACTTTCCAGTGGGCTAAATTTTTGAAAACCTGAGCAGCGCAAAATAAACACCCTCCAATAGGAGTTGGCCACACTATGAGATTAGCCATTAAATGAATAACGTAATTTAGATATTTATCATGTTGTTCATAATATGCTCAAAAAAATATGGGGAAGTCCTGTACATTGATAATTATGTAATTTGTTTATCCAAAGTGAGTAATGGTTGTTAGACTTAGAATTGGGATGAATCCCAGAAAGAATAGCAATGTAATTTAAATTGAAACTAAAAATAAATGCATCTCAAGATATAAACTTTGAATTTAACATACAAAGCAATAATCTAATTTAAATTTAAACATATAATAAATTCAAATTGACAAGTAATAAATATATCATTATGAGTTACCTTTGGGTGAATATGACATGTTAATTTACTACAATCCTTATTAATGAGATTATAGTTAATAACATATGTCATGAATAAGTTGACTACCCTGTTGGGCATATATCAAACATGCTCATGCCATATATATTAAGCATATCTCATCTTGTTTCAAGTGGTCAAGAGATAATTGAACCCTGGGGTCAATCTTCAATCTACATTTGAAACGTCATTTACGTGTAATTAAACATCAAAAAGTTAAATATAGTGACCCTTTAACACAAAATACATAATATATCATGATTTTGAGTTATTGTGGCAACATCCAAATTAATCAAATTGTGAATTTTGCTAATAAGAAATTATAATCGCACCTTTAACGATATAATGAGTCTATTCTAAAACATCTCCCAAATTGGGTTTGATATTTTTATCTCACTGATTAAAAATTAATTGCCCACTTTAACTTTTAAATTGGGCTTCATTGAGAAAAAGTCCAAACAGATATTAATTAACTCATCTAAACTATTAACATCATTAATCCATTAATTTTGATGTTATTACATGAGATTAATTATCCAAATAAAGTTTATTTAAATTAATCACAAATCTAATTTTTCTTATTTAATACTTTACGATTAAGGTATTCTTTAATCCATCCATAGATTCCCCTTAAATTAGTCATAGATATAAATATACATTCATCGATAAACTTTTCTTAACTCCTGATTAATAGAAATTAGTAAAATTAAATGCAGAATTAAACTTTAATGAGTTAAACATACACTGATTAATATACCATAAAATCTAAAATCTCTAGATGGTCGATGCATACCACTAATCCTGTAGATATAACTTTCACGACTTCATAGAAGGAAACAGGTTAAAAATCCGAATTCAAATGTGTCCACAATCATCAAATTACTATTTCAACAGTTAAAACAATTGATATTTCTTGATTGCTGACATCAACATGATGGGAGCGACTTTCTCATACTAGATTAATCCTTTTATGATTTTATATCGATTGTTTAATGACCTAAATATCATACCCTAGTTAAGATTGTATACATACGAAAAGTATGTACGTAAGCTTTAATAGGTCAGGTCAATAATGCGTTGTGTCACTATATCATCTCCCATGTGATGCAATAGTGTCTCGCGTCAATGAAACGTGTAGGCTTTCCAAGTTCAAGCGTGCAATCTTGTAATATACACGCAGTATAATTTCACCATGGAAATGTGTATTCACTGTGCACATAGTTTTTATTTTTTACTTTTACACAATTAGCCACATGCCATTGGAACATCATGATAAGGAATTGATTACCGTCAAACTCATATTAATATTACTTTTTGACCATAATGCTGGAATGAAGCAAACATAAGCAAACATTAAATTCTATTGTGTGATTAACCTTGATCGAGCACAAAACCGATATCCATAATTCAAGCCATGCGATCAAATAAATAAACAATTATTTGATTATTTAAAATTTGAGATCCATGAACCTATGTCTCTGATATCAACTATTCGATTTATCATAAGCATAGGACTAACTTTAACGAATCAGATCTGAATAATACAATATATAAATTACACGTGTTCCTAGTTCCATAGTATGTTGAGCGCGTGAAGAAGAATAAGCCTTGAGCATGCGGGGTTTGTAACTCACTTCTACTTCTCTGTAATGCATGCAACTAATGAAAGAGCCAAGCAGTAATATATTGAAGTGAAGCAAGTTACCATAGCCCCATATATTTATAGATCTCTATGATAGTTCTCTTCTTATAATAGAACTCTTAAGTTGATCAGAATTATTCCTCTTATTAGTAATTTGAGTAAGAAGCAACTACCAGTTTACAAGTCCAATAGAATTTTTAAATATCAAATAGAAGAGAAGTTTTTTAATTGCTTTGGACTCTAGAGGTGGAACCCATGCATGGGCGTGCAGTCAAGTGGACCACACGTCCAATGCCAACAATGGTCTCATGTTCATAAATATATATATATATATTGTGCTGATTGCAACTAATATATATATACATATATATATATGGGGAGCCTCACTCCTGAGCTTAAGCTTAGGATAAGGTAAACTCAAGTGTGTAGCTTACGCTTATAGGGCCCACCTGGGGACCAACATAGGGATAGGATGGGGGGATTTAAAGGACTCTCTAGGACTCTCTTCTCTGAAAAAAAAATCAACCCTAATCCTAGTTTCTATCATTTTCATGAGGGCTCTAAAAATTTAATGGTCAATAGTCCGTTGGATTGGTGCACAGTCAATCTAACAATCCAATAAATTTAAATTTAACCAAAAATTGGTGGACAGGTGTAATTCAGAAGGGGTCGTTTGTTTGATTTATTTGGATGGACCAAAGGTGTGCTCCAAGTGTTGGGTTTTGTCTTGTATTCCGGTTTAGCCGGATCGGTCGTCTGGTTTAGCCAGAACCGAGGCTCAGGGTTAGGGGTATTTTAGTCAT
This sequence comes from Sextonia rubra, assembly GCA_037013555.1. NCBI lineage: Eukaryota > Viridiplantae > Streptophyta > Magnoliopsida > Laurales > Lauraceae > Sextonia > Sextonia rubra. Next base: position 19,386,797 of record JASUAD010000028.1, on the reverse strand, counting down.
TGTGTATGGGTTTTCTTGGTGGCCAAGAAAGCGGGAACTATATATATTGATGTATTGTAACCCTAGATCCTGAGGGGATTGAGATGGGATCATAGTAGATGAGTTCTCTCCTCCCGTGGACGTAGGCAAGTTGCCGAACCACGTAAAACTGCTGTGTCATGTGTGTGATGTCTTGATGGTGTGATTGCTTGCGTAGATCGTGGTAGATCCATTGATCGCGGGTTGTTTCCGTTGCGCCGCTTTTCTCAACAAGTGGTATCAGAGCAAGGTTGAGATCGCTCGTGGTTTTGCGATTGACGGATCCATGTTGATTGTGCGCGGAAAATCAACGGGAAGAGATCAGACGTGATCTCTTGGGCCACGGGACAAATTTTCGATCCTCTGTTACAGAAACAGAGAGATCGGTTTTGTTTTGCAGTCTTCGGTAAGAAGAAGAAGCGGGCGAAGAAGGGGATAGAGACGTACAAGATCTACATCTTCAAGGTGTTGAAGCAGGTACATCCGGACAATTGGCATCTCCAGCAAGGCCATGGGCATCATGAACAGCTTCATCAACGACATCTTCGAGAAGCTCGCGCAGGAGGCGTCGAGGCTCGCCCGCTACAACAATCTCTCCACGGTGCCCAAGGCAGAGAAGAAGCCCGCAGAGAAGAAGCCTGCATCCGAGAAACCCACGGAGGAGAAGAAGGCGGAGAAAGGCCCGGCAGAGAAGAAAAAAAAAAAAAAAACAGTCGGACTTACCGTCGCCTGCCGTTCCCCGCCGCCGCAGTCGACGCCGTCGCCGTCGGCAGCCGGTCCCGCGCCGCTGGTCGCCGGACCAGCCGCTGCGCCGGAGCCTGCGTTGATCCGCCGCGTCTGCAACTGGGTTGCAGACGCAGCGCCCAGCGACAGGGTTGAAGAGACGACCCAGTTTCTGGGTCTCTGGGTCGGGTCGGGTCAGGTTGCCTGACCCGTGGAGCATAGCAACCCAGCAGCAACATCTCCTCAGGTCGGGTTTGGGTTGGGTCGTGAAGACCTGACCCGGGTACAGTGCCAGCCCAGACGGATTGCAGAACAGGTCGGTTCCAGGTCCGTTGGGTCAGTTCGACCTGACCCGCGGTAGAGAAGCCCAGTGACAGAAGAGCAGGTCGGTTCCGGGTCAGGTCGGACCCGAACCCGGTTCGCCAGAGAAGCCCAGCAGAGCAGCGCAGTTCAGTTCAGTTCCGGGTCAGGTGAACCCGACCCGGATCCGTTTCAGAAGCCCAGTTTGCCAGCAAGCCGTGACGTCAGCAGTGACGTCAGCACGGTCAACAGGCAGGTTTGACCAGATTCAACGGCTGAAATTGTTTCTGCGATATCTTGATCGTCCGATGTCCGATCGGAGATCCGTTTGAACCTACGGACTCGTTTTGAGCAGATCTACGCGTTTGTGGAAGAAGATGGGCTGGTCAACGGTCAACATGGATGTTTGACCAATTGGAGTGTAGAAAATTAATTCTGCGATATCGAAGCCATCCGGAGTCGGATTTCAGATCCGTTTCTTCCAGCGTGCTCACGGTGACGAGATCTACGAGGTTGATAAAAGATATTGGCAGTTTGATGGGCAGAAAATTGGGGGGACTGAAGAAATTGACAGATTCACGATGATAGCAATGGATTCAAGCATCACAGGCCAGATTGAAGTGTTTGATGGAGAAACGACTTCAGGGATTGGCAGGATAGAGTGTTAGACTCCATGACACAGCAATGATTGAAAAGTGTTACTTGATGTCGTCAATGGTAGATTGCTCCAAGTACTTTGATGGAAAGCTCAGATCCACGTCGAAGGGATCAGAAAGGAGCGACATGCCAAAGTGGAAGAAAAAGCAAAAGGAATCAGAATCGAAAGGAGGTAGTGTGCAAGAAAGCTCGGATTCGGTTGACAAGGAATTAGTTTTGGTCGCTACAGGTATGGATCCGGTTGTTGATTCATGGTATTGGGATTCAGATTCTTTCTATTATATGTTCGCGTAGAGATTCGTTTGATGCAAATAACTATCATGGTTGATGGATTTGTTCTTATGGGGGGATAATGCCACTGATGAGCATTTGAGATAAGAACGGTAGAAATCCAGATGTATAATGATGTTATTCAAACCCTAACGGTTGTGATATATGTTCCGGGATTACGAAGAATTGGATTTCTTTATGTGCCTTATACTTCAAAGGCTGCAAGTGCACTGTAGCGGGTGGAGTTATGAAGGTGGAAAAGGGAACATTGGTCATCATGGAGGGTGAGATGGTCAGAAATCTCTACAGGTTGATAGGGTATGCTTTTTCAGGTGGAGCAGTGAAGGAGACATCAAATAACAGGGGAGGAAATCTGTGGTTCAGGTAGAGTTAGATGCGACGGATCATTGGAAGATGGATTGATGGATCTTCAATGATATCATCTAGAGGAAATCCAGGAAGTCCTGAACGGAGATGATTTTCTCGGGAAAAGGTAGTTTTGTTCAGGTCGGAGTAAGCCGGTTTAAGCATCGGGTCATACCAACCCGCATGTACTGTGCCCAACCCACCAGAACAAGCTAGAACAGGACAGTTGCAGGTTTGACGGAAAGAACACCGGGATGGAGACAGAAGGAAGGATTCACAAGGTACCAGTGAGATCCGGATTCGGGGAGATCTTCAGTTTTATCTTGACGGACGGAAGTTAGGTTCATTGTGTTGCAAGGATGCATGCATGTGGCAACAAATGGAAAACACTTCAGAGGTTCAAGACGGTGGTGTTGAGGTCAAAGGAGGCAACTGTTGCCATGCTAGGTCGTAGCGTGTGCGGAGACGTACCCTTCAGCAAGGTACGTGAAAGACATTACCAGGTATCTCAAGGTGGCACTGAGGATTTCCGGAATCCAAGCCAAGGTGGAGATTGTTGGGTTTTGTCTTGTATTCCGGTTTAGCCGGATCGGTCGTCTGGTTTAGCCAGAACCGAGGCTCAGGGTTAGGGGTATTTTAGTCATTGTGTATGGGTTTTCTTGGTGGCCAAGAAAGCGGGAACTATATATATTGATGTATTGTAACCCTAGATCCTGAGGGGATTGAGATGGGATCATAGTAGATGAGTTCTCTCCTCCCGTGGACGTAGGCAAGTTGCCGAACCACGTAAAACTGCTGTGTCATGTGTGTGATGTCTTGATGGTGTGATTGCTTGCGTAGATCGTGGTAGATCCATTGATCGCGGGTTGTTTCCGTTGCGCCGCTTTTCTTAACAAGGGCTTAAGCTTTTAAATTTTCTTATATAACCTTGAGCTTAGGAAAGGCTTGCCATATTTTATGTTATGATACTATAGTGCCATTAAATCCACTCATATGGGCACCTTTAGATGGGAAGCTTACATTAACTTTCAATCACGTTAATATGAAAGGTAGGATTGATCATGTGTGGCATACAATTGATCTTTCCACACAACAAATCCAATTGTCCTGTCAACTCCTTTTGAAGTGGAGTTTAAAGAGCTTCTGCTTGCATATTTGTTTCCCTTGAGGGGTTTTTATCACAAAGAAGTGGCCCCACATGGACTGATCAAGTATTAGCGGCCATAAACCCTCTAAAGATATTATCATGAGATCATTTTCCGTATTAGTCAAGATCTGGGGCATTTGTTCTTTTCACACACAACTAATCCAGATGCTCAATTACACACCTCACCCGCCTGAGTAGGCTTTCTGGAGCCATCACACACTAAATTATGAATGGATTCATCTAACCATTTCAACAACATGCTCTGATCACTTTATTAAATCTTATTACTGTATAGTTTTATATATGGGAGTTTAGCAAGAAGTATCACTTTGCACTTTGTGTAACAATTCACCATCATTATCATCAAAACCTTACCCCACATATGAACACCTTGGGCCGTTTGCTTGCATAAAAAAAAAACATATGAATTCTTAGTCAAATGAGCTCCTTCAAAGGATTATTAAAGAGATGGGGAGACGAAGTTGGGACCTTAACTTTCCTTTATATTGAATTACCTGAGTGATGGTGGGGTATTCATTTTCATCTTGTTTTGATTGAACTCCCATTGAAGGAGAGATTATTTTATAGTCATTTTTTCAGACTCACCTTTGCTTCTTTGTTTCCAACCACTTAGAAACACAATTCTTTGTACTTAATTACAGGATACAAAAGGACCCTAGCGTATGGTTCTAACATCTCTATCAACATATAGGGTGAGGCCCGCGGCTTTCATGGCAGTGAACAAGTCAATTTCATTCATTTATTGAAATTAAATTCTGAGTTAGATAACATAACTGTGAGTGTTCAATTTTTTTCTTGGATGGTTTCTCAGATGATGGATTCTTTCTTAAAATTATCACCTGCGGTGGTGGTCCAATTTATAGTTGTTTGGGGTCTTTCACAGTCTCGAGTCCGGAAATATGCTGTGCCATGAATGACAAGCTGGTGCAGAGGCCAATTTTGGATGATCCATTGAATTGGGTTGCAAGTTACACTAATTCAGTTCAATAATGTGGAAATGATCCATTGAATTGAGTTACAAATTACCATCTCAGTTTCATCTTTTAAATACAATGATTATCGGCACGGGTTTTATCATTTTTTAAATACAATGAATTACAGTAGAGGATTTTGATGGAATAAGGCTTTGGTGATGATAAGGATGGTCTGATGCTATTTAAGGATAACAAAAACCTGCCATTTGACATTCTTTGATATAGAATAACATCATGCTAATTCAAAGTCATGAATCCAAACATACCCAAAACTATGCAATTGAATCTTCTCAAAATTCTATGAATTTCTGTCTGTCTGAACTAGGAATACGACAGCATTCACTTTAATCCATAAGCTAGAAATTATAATGCAATGGGACACATTTGGAGATCATTTCAAATACAGCTTAAAACCTTGCCTCTAGATACTATTAATCTTTTTAATCTCTCTCTCTCTCTCTCTCTCTCTCTCTCTCTCTCTCTCTCTCTCTCTCTCTCTCTCTCTCTCTCTCTCTCTTTTCTTATGCTCTCTGTCGCTCTTCTTTTGATAACGACACAAATATGTGAGATGCAATATCTTGGTCAGAGTATGCTTAATGTAACAGAGTTCTCAAACTGTAACTCTTTCATTTAAGCAGACTTGTTTCTAAACTGGGGTCTTCTTTTCCCACTAGCATAAATTCCTTATTCACAAGGAGCTCAAATGAGAAAGGTTCCATACCAAGCAAGATCCATATATGTAGCCTAACTACCATAATAATTATTGCACATGCTCCAACCATGTGTATGTGTGGTGTTCAACTGAGTACTTGTGATCTGCGTTGGTTGTTCTACTTTATTTAGGACCCTGCGGTTCACCCATCCATGTGAAACTTACATATATAGAAGGACGGCAAGCATCTATTTACCCAACTGGAGACATGAAGGTAATATGAGTTGAAAGTTACTAGATTTTTTCTATTGTTGAAGGAAGAATATGTTATCTTAGCAATGACTGTTTGCACATGCTCAGCAACTTCAGAAGCACTACCAAGCTTGTATCAAGGGCACCCTCTCTTAAACTTTATTTAGTAAGAGAGGCTAGGAAGATGGTTAGATGCATGTTTCTATAGGATGACCTCTGATCTCTCTCTCTCTCTCTCTCTCTCTCTCTCTACAAAATGCAAAGGTGCAAAGAGGACCATGTACATGGCTTTAATTTTCTTACCCATTAATCATGTTAATGATCCCACATTATATGCATGTCATGTTTGGTTTTGAGAGAGGAGTGATCGTACCGAAGCTTTTAAGATTTAAACTCGGGAAAACTAATCTGAAAAGATGCAAAATTTTGACCCATGGGGATGTTTGTATGCGGACATCCCCATCCATCCATCGACAAGCATGGTGCTCAGAGGCTTCTGAATTCAAGGCGATCATGGTAAAACTAACACACATACAACCTCGAAGGGTAGCTTAACTTGCCTAGGATTATAGTCTATTCTTGGATGTTGTGGGTTCGAACTACGTTATCATGTTGGGCCCACAGGGGATTTATCCAGCTTCTTATGGGCCTCAAAGGATTAGTCATGCCCAAAGGATTGGGATACCCTTTGTTATAAAAAAATAAAAATAACGACATCCACATATAGAATTATCCACAGGTGAAAACTCTCCTTGAAACAACAAGAAAATTATATTCTACCTTTGGATTATGAGTCTAGCCATAAGTTCTATTTGAAAGGGCTCTTGTAAGGAATAACGAGAAATAATAAGTAGGAGGATATTTAATTAACCTAATAGAGATTGGTTATTTGCATAGAATGCAAATCCTCATAATTATGTAAATGGGTTTTAAGAGACGAATAAAGAGTTGATGGGTGAAAGATATTAAATAAGTGAGAAGGTGGGACCGTCACTTTCAATAATTAGTTTACTAGAGTGATGGTTGCATAATCATTTCTGACCAAAGAAGATAATATTTGATGATTTCACCTCTGTTATTTTTATTTTAGATATTTAGGCTGAAATAAGTTGATAATCAATTCTTTAGAATTCCCAAAAATTCAAGTCATGCAACAAATAATAATAATAATAAAGAAATGGACCCTTATATGTTAAAGAGGTAAAATATAGGAGGAGCCATCCTGCATGCCTTCTTATTCGAGCTTTGTGTGAAGGTTTTACTTTTTCAGCACTTCGCACCACTTGAACGACTAATAACAAGTTAGAGTTGATCATATTACTGATGTATGAGCTTTGAGTTTGCTTCCTAAGGTTTCAAGCTCGACTCTTGTCCCTTGTGTTGTTTTGGTACTATGTGTATGACCATGTATATACCCCCTAGAGAATAATCCTTGCTTATTAAAATTAGATAATCCCTGGACCGAAGGCTAAAGGTCATAAGGCTGGGCTGGCGAAGGACACCCTAAGTCATAAAAATAAAAAAATATATATTACTAACGTATGACGTATGAACTGTTTATTGTTTGCCTAGCCTGCAACGAATTCTTAAAATTGTTAAAAACCCATTTGTTTGCTTGCTGCTACTGGAAATTCAATTTAGGATGTATAGGTGAACATCTACAACTCCTTGGTAAAAAAGTCTTTACTGCAGTAGGAAGTGATAATCTACCATCACCTGGGGTAAAACCAGGAAATTTACCATGGAGATTAAAAGATATTTTTTTTTTTCTGTTGTTTTGTGTGTGTGTGGGGGGGGGGGGGGGGGGTGGGGGGGGGGGTTGAGACCTTAAGTTTTCTGAAGCATAGCATGTTTCCCAAAGGATCTTAAGTTTTCTAATGCATAGCAAGTTTACCGAATTTTTTAGAGGGCCCATATTAAAAATGAAAATTTTCATAATAAAAGGGTGTTTTCCAAATTCTTTGATTTAAATCAAATTCTAGGAAAGCGTAGATATACTTGTAGCTCCACATATGTATATATATATTGCACCTCTTCACTTCCTTTTGTTTGTACCCATTTTATTGTGGATATCAAGGAAATTAATACAAAGTAGGTAGGCACATTTGTGCAGTTGACTTTCCACACCAAAAAAAAAAAAAATCATATGGAAATATTTTGGCTGCTTTTCCATGCCAAAATTCTCACATTTAATGTTCGGTGCATTTCTAAGAAGAAGAAAAAAAAATGCAAATGAACAAAGTTTTCTTTGATTCCGCATAAAAAAGTATTTTTGACATGGTAAAAACAAATCCCACAGAAGAGGAAAAAGTCCCCATAACTGATTTTTACAGGCCTACACGAATGTGCCCTGGGGGTTCAAGGAAGATAGAGCATTGGTTTTGAGTGTGACCCCCATAAACGATATCATTGTTAAAGTTTCTAGGATTTTATTTGCTAGGTTAAAGTATGATAAATATTTCCTATCCATTTGGATAGGATTTTGACAGTCCATTATATTCCTCAACCTTAGATTCTTCACTTAGCCACTCTGATAGAACTTAACGGATTAGAAAATCCCAAGAATAAAACACCCTATTAGGCAAACGGCTTTAAATTATCACAACTTTATGACACTCAAGAATTCATAAGAAAGTAGAGTTAACAGTGTTAGTAATTTGAAGAAAATCATTTGACAAAGACCAATATGACTCTATTGAAATATAAGGAAATGGTTTCTGAAAGAAATGCACGCTTCATCTACTTACTATAAAGGAAACCAGAGAAATGAATGGCTGTTTAGGCATTTTAGAGACGAGAATGAAATGAGAACAGCCTTATTTCTATTGAGTCCGACCGCATCCCCATCAGAAATAACTATTTCCTAAAAATAGCCAACCCAAACAGTATAAAACATTCACTTTCATTTTTTTTCAGAATTGCCAAACAGTCTCCTCTCAACTCTTTCCCTATCATAATAATTAGATACCATCAAAGCTCTCTTGTATATAAAAGATTTATAATGCCCAGGATTTATTCTGAATTATGGTTCAATTATCACTTCTATGCAGCGGAATAATAAAAGCAATCAATCACACAAAAAAGATAATTACACAAAGAAGACAACACACAATTTAACATGAAAACCCAAATGGAAAAAACCACAAGTCCAAAGTGGACAAAATTAATCACTAACTTTCGCAATACAAGATATACTCACAACCTTAATTAGTCTCTCGACACAAGATGTTATAATTGTTCTTAATAGAGCTCCACAACGCGTAGTCCCTTGGTACCTTGCTATTAGTATATTGATCTCCACAACGAACAAGTCTCTTCAATAAGATAATAATCTTCTACAATGAAGTAAAAGCAACAAATCTTGTACAAAAAAGTAAAAGCATTAACTCTAGAATTTTAAGCATTCGGTCCAATTTCTTATCAAAACTCTAGACAATATCTCCAATGACAATCTCAATTTAGAACTTGAAGATCTCTATGTGTTGTGTTGTGTAAGGATTTTTGTGTTGGCAAATTCATGGGTTAAAACTTGAGTCTATTAATGTTGTATTTTATATATTCTTAAGTATGGACAATGATTTGAGTCACCAGATGCATTGAAGTGAAGAAATAAAAGAAAGAGCGATAAATTAAAATGATTTTTTACAGACAATGTAGATTAAAAATGTCATATCTCACAAACCAAGCATCGGATATAGGCATGCGCCTACCGTTAGAAAGTCCTTTCGAGTAGACTTCGTAGAGCCCAAAATTGCCTCAATCAGAGCTAAAACGAGAAAGTTATGGCTTCCGAAAGTTTACAGAAAATGTGTTGAATTTTCACCCGGGCAGAACTTTAATCCAACCAATCCGACCATTCATCCGACAAATCAAATAAGTACAGAAAGTTCACTGACTTGCGATTTTTCAGTTCGATTTAAAGGAAAACTTACCAGTTTCATGCTAACTTCTTTTCTGATTAAAATATACTTATGAGGCACAAATTTGGGGCTATGAGAAAGGGGTTCTCTCTCAATCCTAAGATAGAGATCTCATTATTTTAAATGAGGAATATATTTTAGAGATCATCTCCTCTAAAGTCTTTTTGGGAGTCGAAGGGTTAAAGTTCTACTCTAGAGATTCTTGTCTTTTACTTCCTGAGTATATAAGATTGCTGTAGGGAGTCAAATGCTACATCTAAAAGGCATCTAGGTGCTTGAATCTGTCACAGAGAGCAACAGGGGGTCGTTGCAGTAAGGAGTTGTGCAAAGGAATCACAAAGTCCTTAGAATGAGGAGCAACTAGATAAGGGTTGTGAGTATTCTCTTATAACTGCAGTATAATTCATAGGGCTTGATTCTTGGCCTTGGTTTTTTCCTAGGTTAGGCTTCCACGTAAAAATTGTGTCTTCTTATGGTGTGTGCTTATGGTTTGATTTATTTCCACTATGTAGATAATTATTTGTACAAATAATATTAAGATTGGCATTAATTCATTCTAAAAGCTCTCCTCCAAAAATCTTCATGTTGTACTTAGGGTTGAGAGGAACCCTTTTTTTTTATAGCCCAATATTAGTGCCTTAGAATTGAAAACCAAATCCAAGTAAAATAGACAGTTCTGGTGCAAATCAGAAACAAATCTATGCAGGTCAATCGGCTTTTGCCGCATACACGCTTAAAAGCGTGAGAGCATCCGCTCGAGCGCGTGCTACGTGCATTTAGTTTTTTTGTAATCCGTTTGCCAAGCTTGAGCGCAGTTACCTCTGTCTAGACTTGCTCCAACATTAGATAGTGTTCGCTTGAGCGCATGCAATAATTTTTTATTTCTTCAATTCAGCACTTTAGCAATGCGATCAACAATCCAAACTTAAAAATGTAAAATACAAATTCCCAGACTCGGGTATTGTCAAATACATGAATTCACCAATTACAAAAATATCCTAATAGCATATATGTTCAAATACTCAGGTTTTGTCCAATACTTGAATTAGACAATTACAAAAATATCCTAATGGCATATATGTTCGAATGATTGTAAAGGAGGATTTTTACCTACGAACATATTGCATATATGCTTAAGCACTTCAGCTCGTAAGGCCCACTATGATGCTTTCTTATCATTGGGGGTAGAATGGATGGAAAGGTCTTTTTTGTGGATAAGGGTCATTGAAAATGCAATCAGTCTCATCATATAAAAAGAGCCCCTATTTAACCGTCTTAAATTTTAATGGTTTTAAACTTAGATCCTTTTTTTTTATTTAATCCATCAGAGTAAAGGTTTGATGAGTATAAAATTAGGCATAATGACAATGGATAAGAGACTAAAACAAAAATTGCACCAATCAAAGGTATACCGAAGTGGGGCCATAGAGCTAGACTGTAAATGCAGCTCATAGGAGAGAATTCTTTGGATTGTAATGCTTTAGAAACAGAGAAGACGGTGGACAAGGAATCTATTTTCATCAGCCTTTGTCAAATTAAAGAAATGACTACCCACGTAATTGATCATATTAGAATAGATCTAAACTAAAAACTATTTGACGACGAAGATAAACTAACATTTCATATAACTTGAACATCTTCATTTCATATAACTTGAACATCTTTGAAGTCATGATCTATAGAAGGAATATTGAGGATTTGGCCTACCACACCTTTGTAAGCATCTTTTTCTAGGAATAAATGATTGATGGTCAAACTGTATATTGAATGAGCCAAAACTAAGATAATAGGCGATCATTTTAGTTCATGATTTTTTGTAATTGTGATTGATTTTTGGATATTCAGCCAGTCTTTTTTAATTTTAAGAAGAGCATTCAACTTCCAACATGAGGCCTATTTAAACCTGTCTTAAAATCTCCTAAAAGTCCATTTGAAAAAGCCATTAGAAAGATTTGATCTTTTTCACTGTGTGCAGTATGGAACTCTTATGGTATGTTTGTTTGCATTAGAATATATGAAAATTATATACATAGAAACTCAACATCAAATGAGCTCCATGAAAGAGTGGTGAAGTGTGAAAAATACTAGGTGAGGGGTAAATAATAATTTATCAGGTAATAATATAGATGGGATGTTTTTTTTTTCCTGAACAGTAACAAAAGCTTCATTAAGAATAAATATAGAAAGCAGAAATAGAAAGGAGAAGGCTGGTGGTATAAGAGCATTATACCACACCCAACTCTAATTATATTACCACATCCACCCAAGAACATAATCTTTTAACCCCTTATTTGGCTAACCATTCCACCAAAGAATTGGCAAAACTAATCTCATGCTAGAAGACTTTCTTCGGATTCGAAATAACAGGTGATGTGTTAGATTATTCATTTCTCATCTTTCCTAGATTTACTTTCCGTTAAAGGGGAGGTTAGTTGACAGTAATTTGTGTATGTTGAGCTTTGATATTCATTTTTAACAACTTGATAGCATGAGTTCCCATGTATTTAATTCCAATATATTCCATGCTAACAAACATGCACAACAAGTCGTGACTATTAATTGCATCAGTAAATGTTCTCTCTATCTAAAATTCATATAATTGGATTAAAAAAATGATTAAACTCATGAGAACAAGTGACATTTTCTCTCTTGTCGAAATTACCAATAGTGAATATCGCTGCAACCACAGCGATCTTTTGTTGTTGAAAATTAATAGAAGCTAGTTTGATGGATTTTTGAGAATGAATACATTATAAATACATGTGAGAAAAATGGGGGCATAACGCTTAACAAGTGAAATTGTTTCTTTGTAAAAGGGGGGCATACAATGCGTTCGATAGAACCACCAGTGACCAAACTATGTTAATTATTCATATTTTATCAATTGCAGACTATGCCTATTAATCCAAGTTCGACCTAGAGTCCAAATATTAAGTCAATGTCATACAAAAATCAATATGTTAAAATAAGCCAAATACTCATTGTATACCATTTTCATGACTCAGCTGTTCTTTTTTTTTTTTTTTACCTAATTTGCAAGCAATCTAATTACCAAACTATAGAAAGCACCCTTTCAATTCCATCCCAACTCGGCCAATTAATCAAGTTAGGTATTTAAAATACTAATTAAGTCATAGACAATTGGTTCAAATGTGTGTAAGGAAAAGGCTATTCAAGTAAATAAAAGAACTGCCAAACTGAATCTGATCACCTACTTTTGGATAGCCTTCAATTTAAGGTTTCATGTTCCGTGCTTGCAAGCACAATACTAGTGCACACGATTGTACCTGCTTTCTCTCTTAACACTAGTGGGTTTGGCTCAAAAGGTCCTTACTGGGCCTGAGTGGAGGGCTTAGTTGAATGGGTTAGCACTATATATATATATATATTCTCTTTGTGTTTCTTGTTCTAGGGCAACCAGAGGGAAACCAGAGGGCAACCCAAGGGGCAACTGCAGGGGAAAGGAAACACTGAGAGTATTGTAAAGGGGTGAGAAAGAGGTTTCTAAATAGTGAAATCTTTGTGTTCGTGGACGTAGGCAATTTTGTCGAACCACGTAAATCCTTGTGTTTTCGATATGTGTGATTGCTTGTTGTTTTTCTTCATTATGGTGTGTGCTTGGCTAAATTCAGATCTAATAAGCACACCTTTCAAAGATGCATACCTTCCAATGGGGACTATTAAAAGGCAGGAGGCTCGAGGAGATGACGTTAAGTAATTGCATATATTCATTAATATTATATGTGAGGAGAGGGGCAAGAGAGAGTAGAGAGAGAGAGAGAGAGTTAAATATTATTCTATACATTAAATCGGGATTTTAGTTGGGATGTTAGTTGATATAAAAAATAAGAAAGAAAAGAAAAACCCTCAGCACATCAGCCATCTCGTCTTCTTGCATAGTGTTTTGCAACTGGCAACCCATTAAAGCCCACTTAATTTTCATCTTATTGAGGAAAGTAATTTAACCCATTAAGGGACTTAAATTCCATCTTATGTGAGTTACACCTCGACATTAAATATCATTTAGGGGAGCCCACCATTATTATACTATTTATTTGATCTCACATGTTTATATTATTTATGAGCACACTTGAAATTTTTATTTAATATTCAGTCAAAAGGAATATTGTAAATGCAGTAGTCATTTTCTCAAACATTTAATTAAGATATACTCAAAGAAGTTCAAAGTACTTGTACAAACTTTTAACCAAATGCCGAGTGCAGGGGTGGTTTATAAATTTATTTTTACTTAACTACTTTATAATAGGGATTTCTCCTTTGATGATTACCCAAATGGTTTATCACTCAATCGATCAAATCAGTTTTTTGTTAAAAATGATTAATTTTGATGTTAACATTAATCTGTTATTTAGTTTGCATGAAATTATAACCCATGCATCATGCAGGCTTTAATGCTCGTCTTTGATTAATGAGTAATTGAATGCTTAAAATAGAAAGATGAACAAAATAAATTCCTTTAAGATGACCCAGGTGACTTTAATAATCATGAAAATCCAACAAGTCACCTCCAGTTAAGTTGGCCCAAACACACATTGTTTCTACACCGTTGAGTTCCAATGAATCTCATCCAGCTTTTTGATTGACAAAATCTCTATTCAATAGACGTTGGTGTTTTTAACCATGATTAAATTTCTAAACTGTGATTTGGTGACTGAAATTATAATTTGAAATATCAAATTTACTGTAACATAATGCAATTGATTGAGTTGAGTACAATTTAGCATCTCTCTTACTTATTGTTATTACTGCTCTATAATTTATTGATCCATGACACTATGGGACTAAGTTATTTACAATTATGGTCAACTCTTCTTTTCCAAAGTCAGATTCACTAATCTAGCACTCTATATTTGTCATTAATTTTTTTAATATTCCAAGAATGGCTCATTACGTTGGTGATAAGGAGTGGCAAATCTTACATGGCTATCTACAGTTTGAACCTTGAGCACACCACCTTTCTTTCCAACTGTTTGGGCTTTCTTCATGTGTATGCAGTCTTTCTTGGGTCCGAGGCACTCTCAAGTACCCCCTTAGCAAGGTTTTAAAAAAATATATTAATTTTCAACAGATTTAATGCTTTGATATGCAATATTAAAGTGGTTTGTACCACCCAAAAATTAAATAAAACCCTACAACTTCAATTGGTTGAACCAAAAATAAAAATAAAACTTCAATTGGGGACTTAGGCATCTATCCAGGTATCACTCTCAAACTCAATGCTCAATCATAAATGTTTTGTATCCCATTCCATCCCATATGCAAACGAACATCCCTTAAGCCATATGCCATTGTGGAGCAGACTGAGACCCAATTGATCAGTCTTAAGTTGTGGGATACATAAGTTGGCTCTTTTTTCCATAATGTAACTACAAAACTGAGGTTGACTGCAGCATGACTCATGCATTAACACAACACAGAAGCTTTACAACCTAAAAGCAACCTTTTCCAAAAATACTAATTAATCTTCCCTGCCCAAATTGAAAGATAAAAGAAACCCACTAGCTCCACATTTTAACACGATGTAAGCAGATCATCTGAATATTGTAGAGTGCCCTTTGTCTCATCATATTTAAATTGAAAAAAAAAACATTGTTGAATTATCTAATTAATAATTAGTAGGATATAATGATCTATCAATAAAGTAGGGGTCATGTGGGCCACACATGGATGCCACGTGGCCTGTATTTCGTGGTGGTCACACCTAACCAGAAAAAAGGCAGAGACTTTAGACTCAAAAATAAGACCCTGCCAGTGACACACTTCTCCTCTTAGGGATACCGCTGTCTCTCTTTCCCTCCATTTTCCTCCTTTCCTCTTTCTCTGATATTTCCCAAAGCTGAGATTTCTCCGGGATCGGAAATCAAGCGAGGATTTCGGAGGCGAAAGTCCCATAGTCAGGCATTTTGCTCCACTCTTTCCTTTTCCCGTTACGCACCATTAGAGTTTCGGACACAGTTCTGGCAAGAAAAACTAAAACCGACACGCAACGCGCACTTCTTCTATTTGCCAGCTTCCTTATCTCTCTCTTTTTCCATCTGCAACTGGAAACTTTCCACAAATCGTTTGGTTTGAGCCTCGTTTCGTCCGATCGTGTCAGTTGCGTGCTTTCCGTTTTTTAAGAAATTTAGATTTCTTCGAAGCCATTTCATGACGATCGCTAAAGTTTCAGATTCCGTGAAATTTGATGATTCTTCCACGTTCTTCTCATTCATCTCTTCTTTAAGAAAAATCAAAGATAGTTACAAAGATTACTATCATAGTTTCCATGAACAAAATTTTTTATATTGAAGGAGCAGTTTTAGTGATTTTCAAAATTCTTCTTCATCATGAGCTCTTTGTTATTTTATATCCTTTTGATGTACCTGTAGAGCTTCAAGAGATCTCTTCCTCAAAAGCTGTAACTTCTCACTGAAATCTCAATTTTTGCCATTTGCAGTCATCTTTGCTCTACTTTTGCAAGAAACTTTGGTTTTGTTAGGGCTAGCTCTCTTCCTACTATTGGACTATATCTTACTTTCACTAGGGTTTCTTTTTTTTTTTTTAAACCTTGTCTGTGAAGTGAGATTACTGTGCTTTTACTTTCAGGTTCTCTGCAAGAGGAGGAAAAGTAAGCTTGGGCAGTTGTGAAATGGGGAGAGGTAAGATTGAGATCAAGAGGATTGAGAACACTACAAACCGTCAAGTTACCTTCTGCAAACGAAGGAATGGGCTTCTGAAGAAAGCCTATGAACTGTCTGTTCTTTGCGACGCCGAAGTAGCCCTCATCGTCTTCTCCAGCCGAGGCCGTCTCTATGAATACTCCAACAGCAAGTATGTATACTTCCATCTTCTTCAATAATATAACTGAAATTGAGACGAATACCATTAATTTTCAGTAGAAAGATGCTTCTGTTCATTTCATTGCTTCTTTCTTTATCCTCATGGAGTGATATACATCTTGGCAATCATCTTCTTCATTATAATTGCAAAAGAGTGTGAGTAAAAAAAATTAGCAACTTCGATTTAGTAGAAAAAAAAATCAATTTGTCTGTGATCACTGCAGATTGATCTCATTTGTAGGTTCTTTTTTTACTTGTCAGCTTGGGAGTAAAAAAAAAGAAAACTAGAAAAAGAAAAGAAAAGAGAAAAGTTTACTGAATTAGGAGTCTTAGTTTCAAGATTAGCATACCTAATCTTTGCATTTTATGATACAAATGTCAAATTTTGGGTGATTTTCCTGAAGATTGGTGGTTTCTGACATTTTATGTCCAAGTCCAAAAAGTGGAAGCTCTTCCCTTTTTCAATTTTTCTTGGTAGTGGAAAGAAGATGAATTAGTTAAGCATTACCATCGTTTCATGAGTTTTATAATTTTTTTTCAAAGGATTTTTTTTTTTGGTCCAGAACATTTATATAAAAGACTGTTTATTTTTGTCCAGAACATTTGCAGATGAGATTAAGAAAATATATTTTTGGATTATATTTCTGGCCAATTCTTTTATTTTAGATATATAAATAGTGTCTTATATTTCTTGCACAGTGTGGGAGAAAGGAAGTGTCTTAGATAAATGCGATAATTTAGATATGATAATACAATATTCTCTTGCACAGTACAAGTAACAAAATGCATAAATTACCATCATGCTAGTGATCATCATCGTCATCTACACTTGATCCTACGATGTACAGAGTCATTATGCAAGTATCAAGTAATTTAAAAATGAGGATATACAACTATTCTGAACTATGTGCGCATTATCCTTTTCTTATACATAAGTACACTGAAACAAAGAAAGATATCATTTTCAAGATATATCAGCCCATATATAGAGGTTTCAGCTCTGGCAAGTAGTCTTAAACCATGAATAGCATTCATCTAGGTACCTTTATCCTTAACGAGGTTTAAGTACAGGTGTATATGCAGTAAGCCACGGACCAAAGTCAATCCCTTTTATGCGTTTTTTAAGTTTTTGCTTATATAGTTTGCAATATTGTAAGTGGAGACCTAAATGGGTCCCAAGTCTCCAATTTGTAAAAGATTTTGACCCATTAGTAATTGAGTTTGGCTCTTTAGTTAGGTCCTGACAAGTAAATTGTCCAAGTTTAAGTCCTTTTTTTGGATCTGTGACTTAAATAGGTTTAGGTCCAGTTCCATTTTGGCTTCAGCTTTTAAACCTAGGACCGAATATATTACTT
Source organism: Sextonia rubra (assembly GCA_037013555.1). NCBI lineage: Eukaryota > Viridiplantae > Streptophyta > Magnoliopsida > Laurales > Lauraceae > Sextonia > Sextonia rubra. Next base: position 19,369,303 of record JASUAD010000028.1, on the reverse strand, counting down.
AAGTTTTAGAGAGTTCCTCTTAAAAGTTTTTTTTCTTTTTTTTCCAAATCACTCTCTACTTAGACCCCGACCTATCCCATATATGGAACCAATTCCGATTTTGTTTCCATCTTAACATTAACAGTTTTGGTTTTGAAACCAAGAAACTAGTTACAGCTCCATCTTCTTGTTAACAGTTCTTATTTTGGCTCCACCATGGACTTGAACCGGAACCAACCTATTTACATCACTAATTGTAAGATATATAGCTGAGAGATTAAACAAAAACGAATTCCACAAGTAGTACTAAGGTATATTTAAAGCTTACATTATGGTGTTTTGGGCCCTAATAGTGAGAAAAACTAACAACATTAATTGGAGAGTGGAATTAGGGTTGCAATTCCAAACCCTGCCCAGCAACTCAACTCAAACTCGGGCTTGTAATGTCAGATGCAGGTTAAGATTTCCAACATAACGAATAAATTAGCCACGTTGAGGATAATCTCATACATGCTACTCAAGCTAGAACCCAACCTAAATCCCAACCCAGCGTATTATACATTTTACATTTTTCTCATTTGCTGGCTTTTTAATAGTGAATAACTCGCTAACCACCATCCCCACTACCCAAGTTCTTCATCATTAGTGTGATAATTAAGGCTTGATCTCTAGTTGTTTATGTAGAGGAGAGGTGCCCACCACTAAGCTTTCAATGGATTGACATGTACATCTGAACTTCAACCCATAAAGCTATCACTTAACCAACTGAGATTCATTTTTTTATCCTTGCATGAGCTGATATTTTCAACTTGCTTAATGAATTGGAGTGTTTGGGTTAGGCCTATACTCAACAACCTGGCCCTAGTCTGACCTAGCCTGACCTCTAGGTGGGATTATCCATAGTAGAGGTAAAATCTAGGTGGTTTAGATCTATGTATTATGCTACTTCAACAGTTGCTGTGTGGATGCCTATTATATTACTAAAGAATGTTCGCTTAGCAATTGGTTCTATGAGGCTTGTTTGGTCCCACCTTTGATCACTATGGTGCTTTCATACTCTTGTCATCCCATGATATGGCATCAATCCACACTCATAGAACCTTCACTCCTTATTTTACTAAATCTCAAAAAATTCTATACTTACATGTCATTTGACTTTGAGGTTGTTAATCAAGAGCGATAATAATTTGGTGAGGCTAATTGTTTTTTATTCAACTTTGTCCATGAGGATACCTTTCCATCTCCCTTTCTTGAATTAATAGATATGCATAAGCTGAACTGCCGAAAACATTCTCTTCATAATGCCAGCTTATAAACTGCTCTTTTCTTATTAAATATCTCAAGAGCTTATTTCTCTTTTGCCAAAGACTATATATAGTTTTTCTACTTTTGCACATAAATATTTCTAAATATAGGAGTATCCCTTACCCCATAATAAGGGAAGGATGCATAGTAGCATTTCTATGTATCCTTCCTTTAAGAGGGAAATGGTACTCTAAGGTAAGGGATACTTACATAAATTTTCTTATTTGAATATGTATATTCCTCTTTTGCAAAGAACTATAAATGACTTTTTTACTTTTGCACATTAATATTTTTTAATATAAAAGTATCCCTCACCCTATAGTGATAGATGGATACATACTAGTATTTTCCTTTTTTAGAATAGCATGTATTGTTATTTTCTGATGTTGGAATTTAAGGAATTCATTAACTAATAGATTTGATGAGGTCCTGACGAATGAAGTATGCTGTCTCAATCCTCCCTTAATGCAAGGATAATAAACTAAAATAAAGCCTTCAATGAGCCCCTAAAAGAGAGAGGACATAACCCCTTAAATATCTCTGCCCTTGTTTCTGAAAACGCTACGTCAACATCAGGATCTGCTACTGTTCTCAGAAATGAACTGCCTGTTCTCGCATGTTTGTTGTCCAAAGCTGGCCATGCTGAAGAAAGCTTGAAATGGCATTTATATCTGGTTTTCATTTTTCCTGTGCGTTTTACTTTCTTTGTCCTGGCCTTTAGAATTGCACCATTATCTTTTTTCTGTCTTGAGACCTTTTAGAACTATTTCCATTGTTTCCTTTTGTCTTCCACTGTTGAAATCATTCTCACTTCGATGAAAGATATCTGAATAGCACTTCTGTCTTATCTTTTACAAATAGTACTTCTGTTCTATCTTTTACTTTCTTTTCTAGTGTTAAGGACCCTTTCCTTGGACCTCTCTCTATTGAAATGCTTGGAACTTCTATGGGTTCTTCTCTAGTATTTAAAAACATCTTCAATAGTGATAATGGGCTCTCTCTCTCTCTCTCTCTCTCTCTCTCTCTCTCTCTCTCTCTCTCTCTCTCTCTCTCTCTCTCTCTCTCTCTCTCTCTCTCTCTCTCTCTCCAGTCATTTTGGGTCACTATTAGTGTCATAAAGAGGCATAATCGTCTGTATCTGAGACTTATTTGCTTTGCTCTTCCAAGCATGAAAGTAGAAGGAAAAAGCGATGGGTATTGGGTAGTTACTATTGTAACTTTAGACCCTTTGGTTTCTTTAGTGCTCTCAGCGCTTTACTTCCTCTCTCCTGTTCTCGCTTTGTTTTTGTTTGGCTTGTTAATGAATTATCCTTCCCAGCAACAAAAAATTTGTATCAGTCAGGAACGATACTTTTTAAAACATTGTACCGGTCCGTAGCATTTTTATGTATTTGAACGAGAGAAAAAAAAAGTCGAAACTCTCCTGTAAATGCTTTAATCTGTTTAAAAATAAAGTGAACAACTTCCTAGATTTCTGACCGAAACATATAGAGACTGGTACATAACTACCAGAACAATATCGTAACGGCCATTTTCAAAAGTAGAAATCTCTGTTCCGAAAGTGTGCACTTCTTCTTTAGGCTTTTGTGGCAATTCCTGTCACCTCATAAGCCAAAAGTCAGCTTCTCATTGGTTCATTCATAGTCATCATTTGACGCAACCTTAACCTTGTTGGTGAGAAAGTAAAGGCAACAGAAAATTTAAAAAACAAAAAAACTATTGAATAGTATTTATGCGACATTTGATTTATAGGACCCCAAAGACTAAAAAATACAGAATTACCTATTAGAAGCACCGTCCCAGATAACTTAGGTAGAAGCCATCTCTTCAAGAAGAATGAAAAGATCTAGAGCTTTGAAGGTTGGACAAATAAGAAAAAATAGGAGAGAATAAAGATAGATGATGATGATAGATTCTGATGAATTTAAGGAGAAGGGGAAGAGGAAGATGAGATAAAGAAAGAATTATATCCGTAGTTGTTGAAAGAGGGAAATGCTTAGGTTTGGGTTTGGGTTTGGGTTTGGGTTTGGGTTTACTGAATTTAATGGTTTTGGGTTTAATAAGTGAGTGTAATAAAATGGAATTGAGCCACTAGGTTTGTATTTGAGCTTGAGTTAAAGTTAGAGGAAGGAGGAAGAATGAAGAAAAAGAAGAAAACGAGTGGAGGAGGAAGAGGAAGAAGAAAAATAAAAAGAAAAAATGAGCAGGAATATTTGTTTTCATGTATGTCGGTATGCAGGGATACCCTAACCAAGTCAGATTCTAAAAATTTAAACAAAAAAGGACCCATGGGACCTATATAATGGAATCATGTTTTTGATGTCCTTTTGGTATATAATGACTCTAGAAGGATTTTTTTCCAATAAAATCCTCAAAAAAGAATGGTTAGTTAAGAAATTTTAATATGACATTAAAAAAATTGATCACGAATTTAAATCCAAGAGGAACCACTTGGAGAAAACATGCATGTTGCTAAATATGCACAAATTGGATTTTACCTGAGGGAAGTGTTGTAAATTATGTATGTATGTTACCGTTGTCAATCCTTCAAAGTTTTGGCAGAAATAGTTAGCTATGGAAATTTTATAAAAGTAATTGTGTTTTTTCTTTTAAACCAATGTTAAGAAATATTAGGGCATGTTTGGGTCCACCCTACTTAAGAATGGTCTAATCAATGCCAGATTGCTGTGAGAGTCTTCCCACTACTCTGTTAGTGGTTTTTTTTTTTTTCATATATAAAGCGAGATCTATTATTAATCCACTTCCCTCCACAGATAGCTACCTAGTCACTTTGAAGTGGCATTGGTCTTCACCTGACATTGGCTAAAAGATTAATCACTAATCTGTAGTACGAAAAGGGTTTTATTCTAGTAGAAACTATTCTCGCTTGAGTTATCGTGAGAACTGTTCTCCCATAATCCCCGTGAGAAATTTTATAAGGCCCACTTGTGGGTCCCATCTAAGGATGAGACTAAGGATGGAAAGATCTATATGGAACCACCACAACTATTAAGTTTAACCTCAATCTCATCTCCTAACCCCATCATCCGTAGCCCACAAATTTATTGGCTTCATTTTCAAACAAAAATTCAATCCTCCCTCCAAAGGCCAAATCCATTCAGATGGGCACCAAACCTTGGGATTAGTAACTATCAAGGAGGGTCCTTGTTTGTGCACTGTTTGGATGGGTTGCTAGCTACGCCCCACCAAGAGTTCTCATGAAAGCAAGGTAAGAACTAGTTTTCTCTTAAATATTTTCCATATCAAGAAGGGTTTGTTCTAGTGAGAACTATTCTCACAAAGTCACAGTAAAAACTTTTTATGGGGGCTCACGGTTGGTCCTATCTAGGAATGAAAAGATTTATATGGACCGCCACAACTGTCAAGTTTGACTTCAATCCCATATCCCCAACCCCTTCATCCATAAGTATTTTGGCTTCATATTAAAAAATCAACCCTCCATCCAAAGGTCAAATCCATTCAAATGGGTGCCAAACCTTAAGATTAGTAACTATCAAAGAGATCCATGTTTGTGCACAGGTTGGATGGATTGCACATATGACTAATCCACTTCCAAATCTATCATCACCTCCTTCACTTGATTTTCACACATCCAAGGTGTGGGCTCGACTGGTAGCCTCCTTTTAGAACATACCCATATCGGCTATGATGTTGGCCAAATTCTTCTTGGATTCTTCTAGACCAACTTAAAATAGTTTACCATTGATGAAATATTTAATAAAAACCTTAAGTGAGCACTGGTGTCTAAATGCCTAGTAGAGCGCACGTGATGATCTATCCAAGTAGGCTATAAAATAGGGACCCCCAAGTATAGTACCCATTTGAATAAATTTGACCATTAAATCGGTTGTGCACTCATTTTGACTGTGAAAGCTTGTTAGTCGTTAATCAAGTGGTTGGTATAATGATTCGAGCATCCATTACCATACATTGGGAGGTTGGAGATCTCCCCCGATCTCATTCCCAAGTGGGCCCACAAGAAGCAATGCTTTCCTTATCCTAAGAACAGTTTCAATATCATTCAAAGGTAAGCCCCAGAGGTAAGCCCCACATGCAGCATTCTCAATAGCGGTTACCTCGAGCTCACCCGTGCTCAAGTTAGAGGGGCCCATTTTTCTATATTTCGTCTTTTAGATTCTAGCCGCTCGAGCTCACCCATGCTCAAGTTAGAGGGGCCCATTTCTCTATATTTCGTCTTTTAGATTCTAAGCAAGACATAGCTATAGAAGTATTACTTGATTGACTTGAGCAAAATCCAAACGTTAATTTTAATAAAATCTACATATAATGACATTTATTTATTAATAATTACAAATAACCATACGACTTCCTTGTTTTACAAATAACCACTCTATTAATTTAATAATCCTACTCAGCCACCTTAACTCTCAATCAAATGCCACTTTTTTCCTAATACATCCTTTACTATAAACAAGTAAACTTTTCTTTATGGAACTTGATACATGATGATTTTAATCATATTAATTACTTGAATTTTGTGGTCTTTTGTGTTATTTACTCACATTTTCTCACTTTTTTTTTATTTACTCGCATTTTGTGTTATTATCCTAAATTCATGACTACTATATTTTAGGATTAGTTTTTTTTCTTACTTGCTGTCCACCTTCATTTTCTAGGTAGTTTCCGTCCAGTATCATATTAAAGTTTTGTAGCTAAGTTTTCACTTCCCAACATTTGAATGCCCTTGAGAGATGAAGCATGGCAGCTTCCATTTTCAAATGTCAACTATTGCAATTGTTCCACCGTTGTGCTTTTTAGCCACATGAAACTAATTTTAGAATTCAAATAAGTGTAATGGCCTAAGAAGTGAAAATCACTAATTAATGACTAAACATTTTGAGTGATTTTTCCATATTGAGTCTTACTTGTCTAGGGCAAGAGATTAATTTGTTGAGAAATTTCTCTTTTCCTGCACTTTCAACAGCTAAACTGTAGGGGGTGTAAAGTGGCTCAGGCCGCCCAAGCCCAGCGCGCTGGTCAACCAGTCATAGCCCGGCCAAGACAATGGACGGACCGTTCTGGCCCAGAGTGCCATGCCATTGGCGCACACCCCCCCACCCCCAAAACAACAACAAAGACACAGACAAATGGCCATAGTTGTTTGTAAACTTTATTTTCAGAAAATTGCCATACTTATAATTTTTTTTATTTCTTATAATTTCAGTAAAGTTGGAATTATCATCAAACTTATAAACTTTATTTGAAGGTGAGAATTTTCATCAAATTTGTTGTAAACCTTATTTCAAGGAATATAAATAATTAAGGTTTTATTTTTCATTTGTGCATTTATTTTATTATTTCAACTTTACCTCAAATTAAAAGCTCTAAAGTCCTCATAAAGTCACTTTCAATATATAGAAAAATTAAAAACATAGGTGCCCATCCAGGCTAGCACATGGGCTCGCACAGCCAACACGGCACGGCAAATGTCGTTCCGCAGACTGTCCCTAGGCCAACCTCCATTTTACACCCCTAAGCTAAAGTGATAGCCTGTATACTAATAAGTTTCCACAACGATCTGTTCCTAACAAAACTCCTTAAGTGGGCCCTGTCGGCGCACCTTTGGCGATGCACATTTTTTTAGCTCCAAGTTGTTCTTTTTGAAATTCGAACTCACGATGCATTGACTTTGATTCCATATTAAGTTTCCTTAGTTGCGGGAAAATGCTGGTCTCCCTACTGCAAGGAGGCCAACTACGGCGATGGGAGAAAGGGGATAGGTGGAAAGAGGGAGGGAGAGAGAAGGAGAGAAAAAATAAAAAGAGGAGGAGGAGGAAGAGGGAGAGCTCCTCCGCCAACCGAAGGGGGAGAAGGGAGAGAGAGGGAGGGAGAGCTCCTCCGCCAACCAAAGGGGGAGAAGGGAGAGAGATGTGTAGGGAGAGAGTGGGTGGGGTTAATTTGGAATGTTTTGTTTTGTTTTGTTTTGTTTTTTTATATTGGCTGGTGTAAGAAGAGAAGAAAAAAAAATACAAATAACAAGACTCAAAGAAGTACAAATAATACGACTCAAAACTTATGATAGTTGTGAGGCTACTATTTTTAAAAAGGCTTAGGGCTATATGCAAATACTAAAACTATAGGAGGTTATTTATAAATCGTCGAAATTTTAGGGGGTATATACAAAATACTCAATTTATTTTTATAATTTTAAAGAATGGTATTTCAGTCATTATGAAAAAAAATAAACCTTACTAGCAATGTGGGTTCACTATCAAAGAAGACTAATTTGAAGGCTGGAAAACTTTTTGGCCTCATTGAAGTAAGCAATATATAAGAACTTTCGAAAAATGGTGAAGGCTCTAAGATCTTTCAAAAGTTTAATAAGGAAAACCCACTTAGGAAGAGTCCAAGAAATTTGAGTGCACTGCCAAGAAAATCGGTGACTAGGAGTGGAACTCCATAATGGGGCCAACCTCTCATAATATAAGGCTCAATATGAATGTCCTCTCTGCTGTGCAAGTCCACCAAATTTTACTCAAATAGAAGTTTAACTTCTTATTAGATTGAGCATATAATAAAAAAAAATCGATGCCGTCCCTGTGAAAGGAACTTTTGTTTTCAAATGTTTGAACAAACCTAATTCCCATCAGTTACATTCTTCTGATATTGTCCTCACCATTTTCTTTCACTAATTGTATTATTTATTTATTTACTTATTTATTTATTTATTTGTAATTTGGTTATTTTAATAGCATAAGGGCGACAATAGAAAGGTATAAGAAGGCATGTGCAGATAGCTCAAACTCAACCTCTATTACGGAAGCCAATTCTCAAGTAAGCAAAAAGAATGACTTTATTGCATGGATTTAGTCACTTGAAAAAAGAAAAAGAAAACATTCACTTGTGGTGGTCCATGTGTGGCTTTTCATGTTCATAATGTGTCCATAAGAAATTTTCTGCAGTTCTTTAACTAGCCCTTGGTCTTTTGTTCTTTTCATGAACATTAATGCAGTACTATCAACAAGAATCAGCCAAGCTACGCCAGCAAATACAAATCCTACAAAATGCAAACAGGTAAACTCATATATACCTTTGCAGATACCCATTTGACACAAAAACAAAAAGCCTTATTTTAAAAAAAAATGAGATGAAAGTTCATACTGCAGCATGTGAAGGAACATTATATGAATTGAAATTCAATGCTTTGATTTGCCCACTAAAACTGCAACTCCCATGATGCTGTGATCCAAAAATGCTAATCCAAAGACCCCCACATAGAGGGCCCTTACCAAGACATCTTGCTGATGAAAATATCATGGTCATGGACTTCGGGGACCTTTTCTTATCGACTCCAAACAGTTAGCTGTATTCTTCTTCAATTATGATTACTAATGCACCTCTGTAATACCCACGGCGATATTGAATAATCTCATAATCGACTGAGAAAATAATGTAAAAAAAATGTCAAATCAAAGAGGAATAAAATGTTGTGTAAAGAAAAAGTATATTTTTGATAAAATTGAAAATGTGATTGTTTTCAAGGGGTTAAGTGATTTAAAGTGAGATGAGGAATCAATGAGTGGCAAAGTAACCACTTGTGTTTTATGGAGTAAGTTTTTCTTTTCACAGTTGAGACTTTACATTTCTACAAGTTGTGCCAACCAAGCATGAGATTTTACAAACCTCTTGAAAAACATTGCCAATAATTTTGCATAAAAATGCATATAACAGCTTTCAAAGTATCCAGATAAATTGTTTTCACCATGCTTTTTGCGTTTGTTTTCACATAAAATTGTATGTGAGAAATTGTTTTACACAAGAAATCAATTTAAACACCTCAACTCATAAATGGTCATTTTTCATTATTACAATCATTGTAGGTAAAAAATAAATTTTAACGAAAAACAAAGAAAATTTTCTTTTCAGAAACCTTTTAATTCAATTCATCCCATTTTGCAGGTTGACTACTGGTTTGGTTTTTAAGAAACTTGAAAATTAGAAATCACTGAGTTCATAAAGTTATTCTCTAAATTATATTTTTGGTTCTCATGTAATAATATTGCTGCCTTTTCTTTATTTTCTTTTTTTCGTATTTCACAGAAAATGAGATAAATATCTTGCCACACATTTATAAGACAGATGTATGTACCCCCCAAAAAATTATAAAAAAAAACCATGGCACTCCAAAAAAAAGTTGTAATAAATGAAATTTTGCACAGCCCTTGTTTTTAAATATCATCAATTTTGGATTTCTACCAGAAAATAGATGCACCCATGAGCAAATAGAGGGACATCTAGTCATTTTAATATTTTCTTTTGGCAGTTCTAAATTTAGTTTGTGTTTTAATTGGAGTGCAGGCACTTAATGGGGGATTCCTTGGGTTCTCTATCCATAAAGGAACTCAAGCAGCTTGAGAACAGGCTTGAACGAGGCATCACACGTATAAGATCAAAGAAGGTAATACATTCCATGTTTCCTACCAAATAAATTAATGGGTGTCTCAAGAAAGAGCGGAATGTCATGAATGTCTCATTCTAAGGTCACATCTACTTTTATAATACCACACCTACTTCTATAATGCAGCAGTCAAGGCAATCCTGATATCTTTATAACGTTACCTCCTAATACAAATTACAAAAACTGCATGATGATGGAGTCAATTTAACGTCCGTAAAATTTATAACAGGAATTGAAGAAATGGCCTTTCCGCTTGATAAAGCAATAAATGCATCCCATCGGAATACAATTTATCACTAAAGCATAGCAATTTTATTGCCAAATAGCCCCATGAAGGTTTTCCTGGGTTTTATATTTACATTTTTATTTTTATTTTTATCCATTTTTAGAAGAGATATTTTCTAAAATTATCACCATATTGTCCCTGTAATTATCTTCCCTACGTTGGTGGTTTTTTTTTTTTTTTTTTTTGTGTGTGCTAGAATGGATATGTATATTAAGCCAGAAAAGGTTCATACAAGATCCTGAACTGTAGAAACAAACTATTAAGAAAACCAAAAAGTAATAATAAAAATAAGACACTGTTTAATTGGCACTGATGCTTCCAAAATGATTTCGAGCCATATTAGAGTCTCCTTCTCTGTACCATGTTTCCAGCCTTGGATACTTTCCCTGCTCCTGTAAATTTGGGTGCTATTCACTTGAAACACTCGAATTTCAAGAAATTATATCATGTGTATGTAATCTTGTCAAGTAACTCTAAATATTTGCATCTATGGGTGGTTTCAATTTCCCTAAATTGTGTATTATTTCCAGTCCTGCAGAAGTAAGCTTGCCATTGATAAATCATATTTAGGATACTTAAACGATTTGTTTACAGATACCTATAAGTTTCCATGGGAGTGTTTTTGGCTGATGTAGCCCTTCAATGATTAATTAGGAGTCTCCTTGAGTCTCCTTCTAGGATAACTTTGTTCAGTTGCAGATTTTTGCACTACTTAAGACCAACTAGGAGTGATTGTTACTCAGCTTTTAAAGGATGTTTAGCTGTTAATGGCATGAATATGCCAAAATCACTTTCCCTTCATGTGATCGTCCAATGGCGTCTGCCTGCAAAAGTCGTTAATTCGGTCAAATGACCAATCAAAATCTAACTTAATCCACACTTCAAGCAGTGAGAGGTGGTCCAGCATCATTCGGACTTATCTTCAGATCATGAAACACCTTCCATTGGTGATATGGGTCAAAGGTTTTGGCCAAAACAGAAAGTGGGTTCAGAGGGTGAAGTTCAAAAAACAAACGGGCTTCTTGATTTCCAAATATACCATGCACCAATAAGGCCTAATCACAATCCTTCTTAGGCACCCCACAAGAGGCCATGCCGTAAAGATTGGTATGAAGGTGGGAAAAGGGATAAAGTCTCGGTTGAAAGGACCTTTAGCCATATGATATGGTCTCCGGTCTCATAAGCTGTTCTGCTGCAAACAAATTATTATGAGATATCTGGGATAAATTTTTCTGGACAGCTCTTCATCAGCAGGCAACATGTCAAGACCTTCCATGCAAAGAATGTCATTGTTGATGGTAAGAGACAGGACCAAGGCTTTTTCTGAGGCTAGTGAGGTCTCATTGGTAGGTCAAACAGGATTTATATAAGGCTGTAATCGAGTAAGTTTATCGCCTTGTTCGATGTATTTGAGAGTAATAAAATAGCATCAGCAAATTGGAGTAAAGGAGTTCTATGACCTGTTGGTGTAATTCTTGGGAATGGTACAAACTTCCTAGTCCCTAAGATTGAGATAGCTATCGCTGAAGCTTCTCCACAAATTATATAGAGAGATGATGATAAAAGGTCTCCCAGTTTGCGGTCCTCATAATGGAGTATTTTCCTCCATCAAGGAGCTACTCAGTGAGAGCTTATATTTTACCAGCACAGGTAAGACCCTCGCCATAGTTTGGAGATGCTTTTGCAAAATCTCCAAAATGAAATATCCAAAGCCTTCATTCAGTAACCTAAAGATGAACACCTAGGAAGAAATTGGAGATGGTTACATTATAAAAGCACCACAAAAACTATTGCAAAAAAATCCAGTTTTTCAAACTCTACTTGTATGTATCAGATTCGTAACCACAGCTATGAGGTTCCAGGCAAAAAATAATAATAACCATCATCATAATCATTATCATCTTAGCTATGAGGTTTTTTTTTTTTTTTTCTGTTTGCTACATGAAGTATCTGAACCCACGTATTCTCAATCTCACACGTGTCCCTAATCAACTGGGCAACAGCCACGGACATTTGCCAAGCAAAACTCCTGTGCAAGTTGCAGTCTAACCCTTCTCTTTTCATGTTTTTATCTGTTTGTCATCAGCATGAATTACTGTTTGCGGAGATCGAATACATGCAAAAAAGGGTAAATACCAATTCCTCACAAACACATGATTTCATTTATATATCACATGAGCTTGTAAACTAATTGATCTTTCTGATGAATCTACATAGGAAGTGGAACTGCAGAATGATAATATGTACCTCAGAGCAAAGGTAACTACGATTTTGCATATGCTCCATTTGTGTTTGGTGTATATGTGCCCATATGTTTGTTTGAGAGGAAGTCTATAAGAAAAAAAAATCATAAGCACTGTTGCTTTTTACTGATAACTGATGCAAGCTACAAAGCCCATCATTATTTTGTCAGATACAGTCGTCAGTCACATTGTTGAGAGTAAGTAAGATAGTTTGTTGAAAGTTTCATATATGAATGAAAGGCATGTTATGGAGAAAGTTCTATTGATTCAAACAAAATTCAAATCCAAATTAAGAGTCCCCCCTCTTCTACCATGTGGTCTGGACATGCATGGTCCCCGTTGCCAGCATCAAGCCTCTACCATCAGCCCCTCAAGGGTCTGGGTCTCTTTCGTGGCACCTCAGTGTTGCATAAAAAGCCGTACAAAATGCATCAGATAATATCAACCACATCTGATTGCTAATATGTATGAGCCACATTTTAAATATTACTCATGAGAATTTTTCTTCAATCATCAATATGAGAACCATTTCCAGATTACCATCATCCATTCATTATAGAGTGAAGGCCATTGACCATCCACTTATGTTCCCCATAGGTAGATGAGTAGATCAAGCATATGTGTTTTCCTGACAGTACTTGGGACATTTCATTCACTTCATCGACTTGTACGGGTTACTGTTGATGATTAATGATCAAAAGCACATCAACTATCTAGACTCAAACTTGGGACATTTTATTCACTTCATCAATCTGAATGGGGTAATGTTGATGATTAAGGATCAAAAGCACATCAACTATCTAGAACAAGACATTAAGCATATCAACTATCTAGATTAAGACAAAAGCGAATTAACAGAAGCACCATTTTCCCTTTTACCATTCAATAATCCATAGAAGCCTAAACTATATACTAAACTGGTGAAGAGACAATCCATGAGCTGTGATGGCATTAGCCTTTCTGTCATAGCGACAAAAGGCTCACTATGGATGTAACAAGATATAAAGAAAATATGATGAACATGATTAGTGCTTTCGTAGACACTTTTATCCATTGGACTAAGGCACATTCAGTCAAGTAAGTCTAGGTGATTTTTGGAAGGTGTTTCAGATTAAATGAGTAGTGCAAAGTGTGAAAAGGGCAGGCCATTTTTCAGTAGTACATTTACCAGATGCATTGGACAATATCACCCATCTTATTTCCTTCTTTTGAACTCAGATAGCTGAAAATGAGAGGGCACAGCAAGCTAACATCCTATCCGCACCTGAATTTGATGCACTTCCACAATTTGATTCCCGGAATTATTTCAATTTGTTGGAAGCAGCACCCCCTTACTCGCATCAAGATCAGACAGCTCTCCATCTCGGGTGAGAAATATGGTAAATCAAACTGCACACTGATTCATTCTAATGGAACTGCACATGATCATATAGTTTATAATTAAGAATTATGAAAAACCAGGTTTAAATTATTTATTCTTCTCATGCCTCATTTAGATTTTCTGGTGCTAGATGAGTTCATCAAAACAACAATTTTTATTTTTAGTTTTCATAATTTGCTATGTTTATATCCAGTCTTGATAATCTTCCGAGGTTTCCCATTGTCCAATGCGAGACTCGCACACAACCACACCAACCAAAAAACCAGCCACACAAACACAGTTCAGAAACCCAGGTGACCAGTACAAAGCTTAGTCAATATCCCTCAACCCAACTTGGTAAATACACTATATTCAGAAGTATTACAGAGGATATTATCAGATCATACACACCATTCAACTAATGCATCCAACACACAACTTCAGAGAAGGTTCAGGAAAAATTTTGAAATGTAATGAATCAAAGTTGTAATATACAACCAGTTGCACATGAGGCTATCTTTACCTGGATTGTCCAATCAATTATGTATTTCCTTTTGTGAAAGACACATTATCCTGTGGATTATTCTATGGAAGAAGGGACTACAATCGTACAGTACACTGAGTGTAACATAGTTGTATAAAACCCTAAGGATTGTGATTGTAAAGAAACAAATTAGGAATGTGATTAGCTTATAATGGGATAATAGTTGTAATTCGCCTTAATCAAGGAATTTTTTATTATAAATCAAGTGGTCCCTCATACAGGGAAGACAAAATTCAGCATATTTTGATTGTTCCATATCAACTCTATTGTAGAGTGGTGGAATCGATATGGTATCAGAACCATGTCTGTGGCATGAATGGTGGGGATCAATCTTCTGAGATGACATTGTTTTGGATCTCATTCAGGAACCTCCAGCAGGTAGAATCCCTCAACTGGGAGCCCCCAGTCCCACTCCCTTGGTTTATCCCTAATTCAGCCAGGGCGCTCCTACAACCCTCTAGATCAGGGTCTTCCTCTCTTCACCTGTTGTATCCTGGCTGAGCCCCACTATCTCTCTTTGGCTGGCTGCTGCCTGAGTCTAGTACTCCAGCCCATAAACCCTCATCATCAACACTTGCAGTTTGGAAGAGTTAAATTCTAGTTATATCTAAAGTATTCAGAAATTCGTCTAATGCAAAGAGGTCAATTACCATATCATGCTCAAATACATTAAAAACTCGACAGTACCACGAAGAGATGTTCAATCATCAATAGTATTTACTTGAAATTTTACTTGCCCAAGTTACATCTTCCAAGACACTACAATCATTATGAGAGTTGCATCTTCCAAGACATTACAATAATTACGAGATGCATGAAACCCATGCGGGTCCATTGGCAAACCCAAAACCAGTCTTGAATCTCTTAACCATCATTCTTCTACAGACAACCTGAACTATAGAAGTAAATAAATGGATGGAATTCTCAATAGTTACCAACTAATAAGAAACCATTCCTGATTAAACTCATGTGTGAGGTAAAATACAAGGACAGTATCAAACAAATCACTAGAAATACATTGCAGACTATAGATGACTAGTCCACCAGTTGCCAGTAATGCAATATTGGCCACTGAAGTTGACAAAATGAAAAAGATAGCTCAAGTGACAATTTTCAATTTTCAATAGCCATAATTGCATGGAAATGGGTAGGTCAGGGTAAAAGAAAATTGCTTTTTCTTCTCTTCTTTTCCCTCTTTCTCTCTCACTCTCTCCTTTCTTCTTCATTTTTAATTGACTTTCTGAGGGTCATGGTTGATGTATACAACATTAGGCACACTAGTTTAATGATAACCGTAGAACTAGATTTGTTTGAAATATTTTTGAAGTGTCACAAGTTCAACTAAGGGAAGGGAGAGACAAATAGACCAAGAATGAAGACTCGTGAGATAGTGAAGTTAAAAAGAGAACATGAACGGAAAAGAAACTCATAAAACAAACCTGAGATAAATGGAACATGGCATGATGACTAGGGCTGTCAATCCGGCCCTTTAGAGAGGGGGCCCGGCCCAGGCCGGCCCGTAAAAGCCCTCAAAACGAGGGCTTATTTTTTTCATCTAAAGCCCGAGGGTAGGGTAGGGCTCTATTTTTAAAAGCTCGCATATAGAGGGCTGAACTTAGGCTTGACTAATCGGCCCGAGGGGGCCCGGCCCGGCCCGCTGTTTATTAAATTTTAATATAAAATATATAATATACACAAACCTTTTGGGCCTGTTAAACTTTTTGACAGAAGTCATGGCCATGCTACAGCCAAGTGTTTTCCACTTTTCACTTTGTGAGAAATTATCAAAATACCCAACCAACAGAATGATATAATATGTAAGTTTTTGAAGAGTTTTTATGAAGCCACTTTAAAGTTTTTAAGAAGTAAATACCCATCTATTCATTTATTTTTACCAGAAGTGATTAAAATACATATTTTATTAGTACAAAAGTTAGATAGTGTAGATATTTTTTCTAGCACGATGGCTAGAAAAATGAAGGAGAAATTTGATAAATATTGGCAGCATTATAATAAACTATTTGAAATAGCCATTCTCCTTGATCCTCAATGTAAGCTGTTGTATTAAGAGTATGCTTTAAGAAAGCTATATGGGTCGAATGAAGAGGCAGGTATTCATCGAGCTGAAACTCTTATATGAAACTCTTATACTCTTTAAAAATCTCTATAAAGAGTATTCTACGATATATGATGCACCTACCAAAACATTGTCAAATGTGGATAAAGTTGATTTGGTAAAGAAATCTAATGATTTTGAAGATGATTTTTTAGCTTTTGAGGAACAAATGACTCAGACAATTGTAGAGGAAAAATCGGAATTAAATTGTTATTTGGAGGAGCCAAGGGATAAATCTGAAAATTTCAATATATTGGATTGGTGGAAAGTTAATTCAACAAAATATCCAGTTATCTCCAGAATGGCTTGTGACATTTTAGCAATTCCTGTTTCTATAGTTGCTTCTGAATCATCATTTAGTACGGAAGGAAGAGGACTTGATCAATATAGGAGTTGTTTAAAATCTGAGATTGTAGAAGTCTTAATTTGCACACAAGATTGGATACGTACACAGCAATACAATGATAGTAATACATTCGATGATCTTTTAGATATTCTAAAAGTAGATTAAATAATTAAATAAAGAATTATTGTTATTTGTTATATATTTATTATCATTTATAGAATTATTATTATCCACCTTATGTTTTATATTGTAAAAATGATTTTATCCCACCACCAATGCCTTAAAAAAAGTTTTTAACTCCGCTATGCTGCCTTTTCCAATGCATTGCCAGTCCTTAGCCCGGACAAAGGAGGAGGGTTTGTATAAGGTTAGTTGGTGGTAGTGGCGGCATAGGCTGTTGCATATACAAAATTTATTTCCATTAAAGAAAAAAAATTCCCCTTTCTTTTGGCCCTGGCTCGGCCCTGGCCCGGCCCTAACCCTTGAGGGTTGGGTAAGGGCCTAAAAATTATAAGCCCGCCATAAAAGTCGATGACCTTTGCTCAGTTAGGCCCAGCCCGCACATGTGAGGGTAGGACAAGGGCTTACCTAAGCCCGGCCCGGGCCCGGCCCTTTGACAGCCCTAATGATGACACAATATGATGATGTTGATATTGATGTTGATGAAGTGACAAGTTGTGATCAGCAATGATGATTAAGTGATAACTTGTTATCAGTAACTGAATACCACTGTCAAATACAAATGGACTACATTCAGGAGGTTTCACACATGAAAAAACCAATTTTGTAATGTGTAATGTACCAGGTTTGACCCACATTTTGACTTCATTACTCTTGTCGTTGTTTTCATGCAGGTAGTTGGAAAAAAAGTCTGCGAACAGTATAAGTAACCATTTAACTGGATGAATAATTTCTTGCTCTGGTTATATGATTAACATTCCTTGCCAATCTTCCATTATATATGTATGTGATGGACACAGGTGTGTATGTTTTTTAATCCAATGAGAGAGTATCTTCTATTCATTTAATATAATTTATGTATAATACATCCATTTTATAATTATCGATGCTCCATGCGGTCAGAAAACTTACTCTAAAAGGTTAGGCATTAGAAATGGCCTTAGTATTTCATGATGAATATCAATTCTCTCCCTATTATGTCCACTAAATAATTAAAATGCTCAGTATTTTTCTTTGATGATCAGAATTACCCAGGTTAGAATTGGGTATTCTTGTTTGTGATACCATTGGATGGATGATAAGCTGCCAAGCACTGTCTGAAAATTAACAATGAAATGAAAATCACTATTTAATGATGGAGAACTAGGCTGATTTATTCATTTTCCATAGAAGTAGTGGGCTGCTTCCATTGTTGAGAGGTAAATCGTTAGGAGACTACAGAAGACACTGACCACTGCCACACATAACATGGGAGCACTCGGCCCATATTTTCCTAGCACAACAAACTCTTGATCCTCTGGCATTTTCTTTGTGCTCTGGAATTTATTAAGTCTTAACAGTTGGTGCACTTTCTGAGTCATTGTAATCAAGTCCACCACATCATGCAACTCAGGTTCACCATTCATTAAAAAAAAAAAAGCATTACAAATTTAACAACCAGATTTCAACAGGTGTTCAATCTTCAATATTTGTACACATAATAAGAGCAGAAACCAAATAGTTGTACACATATGTCACGCCTTTATTGGAACTACATTTTCCAAAATGCAAATTCTATCAAGACTGCTTCAGAAGATTTACCAGAGTCCAACACATGGCTAGAATATAAGCTTGTCCATCCAAAACCAATGAGACTCCACACGTCCATCAAAATTTCCCCTCAGATTTTACATAATGGAGACAGTATTCTAGGTTCCCACAGATGAGGCAATTTTAAACAAAATTTGTGCAGAAAGTGCAAGTGAAAGAGGGTATAGAAAATGAGAAATGGGATATGGATAAAAGAAAGATGTATATTGACAAATGGAATTTCAAAATCACTTCATTGGTGATTTTGCTATTACTAAAGAGGATGAGGCAGACCATTAGCCTGAAGGATAGGTGAACCATGGAATAACAAGTTTGAAGCTCCCATCACAAAAGCTTCATTACATCAAGCCCCAAAAGTCTCCTTATTGGACCCAAGAAACAAGAGGTTGGCAAGTGACTGTTTCTCATATGAGATAATGAAGAAGCGCCCATTGCCTACTTCACTCCTACAACAAGCATCTCAAATTCATTATTCATGACGGTATCCAAATCAAAATCATCAGCCTATTCCTCTATTGATGTTTTCTTATATCATATTATTATTTAAACTTAGTTCTTCTCCTTAGTCTTCTCCTTCGTCCTTACTGTTTAATGAGGCAAGAAGTAGACACGTAAGGTAGTGGATTTTACTCATTTTAGAAACTTCCCTCACCTCTTTATTAATCCTATGGTGGAGATCATTTCACCATAAATTCCTATGTATTTTATGCAAACAAACAGGCCCTTAGAGAAATGTAAGGTACTAGATCTTACTCATTTCAGAAACTTCTATAGAAACCTAAATATTTTAAGGGCATGTCCGTCGCACCCTAACTTCTACAAGAAACAAACATAATTTGTCTCAGACCCCACAATATTATGAAGGAAAGATTTTATTTTATTTTATTTTATTTTTTACCACGCCTTTCTCAAGATGTAGTTACTATCTCGAGGTTCATCAAATGGTCAGCTATATAAACTCCCAAAGCATTTACAGGAGAGAGAGAGAGAGAGAGAGGGAAAAAACACTCACATGCATGAAACCGACATACTATATTGTCAGGTGTCTCAGAAAATCTCTCTAAATTTAAAATGGGTGATACAATAATCACACCGCATGGATGGCTTCATACAGGAAAAGGATATGCATATATTATGTAAGAATGGCTATATCATCGTATACTACTAGTTCTTGATCAGAAATAGATGGCCATAGAGGAAGAAGATGAGAAAGTAAAAAGGAAAAGTAGATGAAATGGTTTATAACTATTTATGATAAATATATACCACATCCATAACATGCATGCTTATAAATCAACGTCCATAAAAAAATTTGTTGCAAGTACATATAAACTTAGGGAAACTGACACAGCAGCTTAATTATAAACCAATCGCTGAGGGGAGCATATATTGAGCCACCCATCACGGAAAGAATAGATGATTAAAGGGCAAAAAAACCTATGCAACGAAAAGACAGTTGAAGACAAACTCATCACAAGACCTGACCAATATCAAACCATATAGCAAACTCATGTACTAACCAGTAGAACTCTGAGTCTCTTAAGGATATCTGTAGATTTAGATGATTTATCATTGAGAATCCAAGAGCTCAGTCGCTTGTACCTGATACTAGCACTCTCATTCTTAAGGTGATGGAGCCCCAGGAGGAGCCTTGCTGTGAATTTGGTGAATAAACTCATTGAAGAGAATTTAGTCACTACCATCCCGTCTTTGCTCGCTTCATCCCATTACCGTTGAAGGGCGACGATACACTAGGGCTCATGTGAGGGCTCTCCTCCCTCAGTGTACCATTTAGCATAGCCAATTCTCTCAACTGCTGCTTCTTGTAGTAATCAAAGGACTCTTCCTAAACAAAACAAGGCCGAAAAAGTAGATGAATTACAATGGAGGTCGCAGTGTGGAGCACGCCAATTAGAAGCTCGTTACATACCACAGGCTTCAAAAGATCTTCTATTATCGCCACAGCCTGGTTTAATCGGGAATTGATAATATCTGCTGGAAGTTCAGCCTCCACCAACACATGCAACGGCTCATTTAGGTGTTCATACCCAGGTTTATCTCTCAGATTTTCTTCCTAAAGAAAAACAGAAGCTTGTCAGAAGGGGTTGAGAAACAAGCACAGAGAACTGAAATAAATATGGAAACCATCCTATAAATAGAACCAGGAAGCTAACACCAATGTAGAAAGGTGTTATCTCAAAGCTTTTGTCGAGGTTTTCCAGTGAATTTCCAGGTTAAAGTAGCCTATCTACAGATGCATCTACAATACATGTACACAGGGGCTAGTTTTGGCATTAAGGGCATGTGACTGTACAATGTGTGCCTCCAGTCCCACTAGTGGAGTGAGTCAATACATCGCATTAATAATTACCAAAAAGTGGCATAAGAGTTCATGGTACCTTAGCAATATCCTTCACCGAACCTCGACCTCTTATGTACACTCTACACTGAGTTGAAGTTTCTACCCTCTTCAAGGAATTCCCACGTGGCCCCAGGAGTCGTCCCACAAAGTTGTACTGAAAGCATAAGCATGGAGAATAGGAGCTATAATTAGCTAAAGGGAACCAATAACTGTCAAAATATCATGATATGTATATATATATATATGGACAATGTTCATGCACATCTGTCTCCCACCATTTTTTTTGTGAGAACTTTAGGTAAGGCCCACTGTATGGTCCATTCAAATGAACCACCCACACGACCCCCCGAATTGTACATATCCACCAATTTTTTTTGTCAAATCTGAATCCCCCACAGTCTCATCCATTGGTGGGGTCCACAATGGGCCTCATAGAGAAGTATGCACGAAATTTTCGTGGGGGCCCACCTAAGGACCTACATGGGGGGGGGGGGGGGGGGGGGGGGGGTTGTATTTGAAAGACTCCATAGGCTCCTCCTCTCTACAAAAAATCAGCCCTATCCCTGATCTCTATCATCTCCATCTAGGCCCCAACAGTTTAATGATCAACGATCCATTTGGATGGGTGTCACTCAATCCAACAGTCCAATCACATCAGATAGAGGCCAAAATTGGTGGACTAGTAGAATTCGAGGGGGGGTCCATCTAGATGGACCAATGGTGGTCCCCACACATGCAAACGGAGAGGGGGGGTGTTGTGGTGGTCCCCACACATGCGGGCGGATGGAAAAACCCTCATCCACTTGAGCTTGGGGGAGGAAACCCCTAATATATGAGGCATACTAGAAAACGCCCTGGGTGTTCTCTTAATAAGAAAATACCTTTTTTTTTATCAGCCAATGTCTTCCTCTTATGCTATTATTTAGGAAGTTAAACCATTTATAGATCCCAATTTGCTCTCCCTTAATATGAGTTGGCATGTATATATGAGGTGTCATGATCTCATTGGACAAATTAAGAGGGGTGAATTTCTCTATATAAATATGGGAGCCCCTTTGCCAAGCACGAGTGAGCACCACTTTCTAGTTGGCCCCACTAGGGGCCCCACTTGGGAATGGGACCTGGGATCGAAAGATCTCCCCTCCACCTATCCATATATGATGACAGAAGCTCAAATCATCATCCTAACCATTTGATCAATGGCCGACAAGTTTTCACCATCCAAAATGAGTTCAAGCCGATCCAACGGTCCAATAACTTGGAGTCAGTGACTATCACAGGAGGTCCCTGTATTATGGCACATTTGGATGGATCATAAGTTAAGCCCCACTAGGTGTTTTGGCACATGGTGCTCACCTTATCATGAGCACCGATGCTCGGCAAAGGTTTTCCATATATATATATATGGACAAAACTACTAAGCATCCATCCTTCACCTTGTGGTGAGGAACAATTCCATTTTTGGAAAGTATTGATGTGCAAAAGGACAAAACCATCACACATTATGACACCCTTTTGACCTTGTTAGGTCTAAAAAGGGAATTGTCCCTCACCACAAGGTGAGGGGTGGATGCATAGTAGTCTTTCCCTATATATATATATATAGATATAGTATTGCATTTGCACACTTATTTGATGTCCATTTACATACATTAGGAAACTTGTCAACTGGGACATCCAATCTTATGACTCTCTTTACAACAGAGCTTGTAGGAACTATAGGAGCCCCATGCCAACCCATTGAAGATGCATGGAAGATGCTCATCCTTTGAAGAAATCCATTTTCCTGAGGGAAAAAAAAAAGACATAACACTTTCATCATTAACATAAGCAAAGAACCCCTCAGAGGTTCAGGCCTTGGCCGAGCTAAATAAGAACAGTTCAAAGTTCTAGAATAAAATAAGCTGTCACAATGTGGGATAGGTAGCATTTCTCATTGATAAGTAGTTCATTGCAGTTTTTATGAGTGCTTCATTAATATAAAATTGCAGACGTGTTTTCTCCCCCATGTTGCTTCCCAAGTCCCAACATAAACTTGCAGATATTTTTACTGAAGCAATGACAAGAACTAGACATGAGTTTCATATTGACAAATGAATAATGTATGACAACCTCAGTTTGAGGGGTGAAGAGATCAGTCAGACATGAGCCAGCATTAATGAGTCTTGTATAATCAGTGTAGTTTTCTCTTTGTCCAGCCCATATAGGAGCATAACTATAACTGGACAATTAACTGCGTAACTATACATACTTGTAGCTGTAATCTTTCTGTACAGTAGTATACGGGCTAATATACCGTGGTTTGTTGTGGGTTTTCATTAACCACTTGCCCAAAAATAAAGTTCCAGAAATTGCATTCATTCCTTTCACGAACAACCTAAACAAAGATGTCTGCAACAATCCCTAAACAACAAGGCCATCACTGCATCTTTATGTACAGCTCCAGAGATATTTAAATCCACGTCCTCTTCGGAAATCCAAAATTGAGTTTTTCTTTGTCCCTGATCAGCACTAGGCTGGTGTTTTCCGAACTATCCACAAGTAAAAGGTTAGATCTATCTCCTTTGGTTCTCTATACAATGCAAGAAGCTTGCACTCTAACTTGTTTTATGCAATCAGTTAGGAGTGTCATGTGTTCGGTGGAAATGAAAGCTTGCTATCCACTAACCACACTCATGCAGAAAATTCTTGATCTCTCACACTTTGAAGCGCACAGTCTGAATTGATGCCTTCTTATTGATTCCTTCAGAGACAAAGGAGATAGGTCCAGCCATTGTTCAGGTAATGTTTCTAATAGATAACTTGTGGGGTTGACTAATTCATAACAACAATTGAACAAGTGAAAATCGAATGATATAAAATGGGAAAAAAGGGTAGACTCAATAAGCTCAAGGAGGAAGCATAAGAACAGAGTAATAATCGACAAAAACACTACCTCTGTTTGCATCCCACCCCATCCTTCCAAATCAATTGATCCACCATTTGAGTGAAGACCCACTGAGCTCAATGGACTCCCCTGCTCCATTCTCTCAGGATCTAAAAAGCTTTGGCTAGGTGACAAACCAGATACTCGAAAAATCTCTGTAATTAGATCAACATGCCAATAAATTCATTAAAAAACCTGAGATCAGAATGCTTCTAGAGAGAACTAGCAGAACAGCTCTTAAAATCCGCAAAAGACTAGCCATAATATACAAACTACTGATTTTCACAAGTTCCAGTCACCCAAAAGTTTCTATCAATCCTTTGGTTCCAAGATGAAAACAAATCCAGTAATAAGCCACATATATAAGGTGTAACTTACAGAATACAAAAGAAGATCAGTGGAAAGAAAATAATATCACTTGTCTTTTCTCTTATCACAATGTTTTCCAGAACTACAAACATGCATCACATTTCATACTTGGATTTGGAAGCATAATGTCAAGAAGAATCAAATAATGTTGAATAATTAGTATTCCACTCTTAAGTGTATATACGTCGTATAATTTGTAATGGCCAGTGGCAACACAGACCACACCTGTCAAGTGTCAGTTGTTGAAGCTAGAAGAACTGGAATACAACCATGTCAGCTGGCACAGCTCTGACTAAATACAATTCTTTTTCAAAGTTTTTTCCTCCTCCACACCTTAAAGCTAAAGCGATATAACAAAGAACACCCAAATTCAATGAGAAGCCTTTAAACAAACAACTCTGATGCAGGACAGACCCATGGTCCCCCGTGGGTCAACCCGTCTTTGGGCCTAGCCCACCTATCTTAGTTTATTTAGGGTTTTATTTGTTTTAAGTATTTTAATAAGATGTTTTAATGATATTTTAATCTCGGCCATCAATGTGATTGGATGGTCTAGATTAGTCTTAGGGTTAATCTTTTATCTATTTAAGCATTGTAAAGCCTTTTTAGCTCAGTAGTTATGAATAATTAATGAAAAGTTTTGGGATCTTTCCAAGTTTCTCCGAGTTCTCCTCGAAATCTCTAATGCCTCCTGCAATTGGAGTTTGGTGAGAGCCCAATTTCTAACGCCTTCTGTGATTTTGGGGTTTGGTGAGAGCCAAATTTTTCCCTCTATCTCCATGTTCCGCCTTGCCCGCCCGCCCCGCGTCTCCATCCCGTTCCGCATTAAATTCCCATATTTTCTCATTCTTGTCATTCGCCACACAAGGGCAATTTCTAGCGGCCTTTCAATTAGAGGAGCTTGGATCATAATCTAGAGATTTGTTGTCATAAGAGATTAGGTCAGCGCTACTCTTTTCTCACCCCAACACTAATTTGCCAACTCAAACCCCAACAAAAACTCAAGTAGACAATTTCAAAATAAGCCCAAATTTTAATTTAAAACTAATTAAAGGTTTTAGAGTTTCCCTTGTATTGAAGGTTAGAGGTTGTTCCTATCCTAATGGAAAACTTGAGTCTATCTTTTTGCTCAGCCATGTTATGGTACATGTGAGATGAAAGTTATTGATTATCCAAACTGTTTGCAAATAATGTGCCCCCATTAAGAATGGAAAAAGTATTGAAAACTTTTCTTCCAAAAAGATAATCCTAATAGTCCAATTCTGCACTCAGCAAACATGGACAGTTATGTATGGGTCCTCAACATGTGTTAAAACCCAACTCTAACAAGGTATCAGATTCAGTAAATCCCGTCGCTTGATACTGTCCATTCATACATGTATTGCAATCCTGACATAACCCTTTTTTCATAGGCAACACATCACTTGATCCACGACCTCTTGGTTGCAACAATGAGCACTTCCAATCTATGATGCAAAAATACTACAAAATGCGCAACATATCATGTCGTATCATATCCAATACTTCAATTTTTATATATAAAATTCATGTTCTTGCCATGTCCATGGTGTGTCCCTACCATATCTATGCCGTATCTGAGCATCTATGCTTCAAATGGCGCAGACATGATCCACGATCGAGAAAAATACACTAATCTCCCGAATGATTGATCGAATCCATAAGGATTCCAGCCCTAAGGCACAATCATAACCATGAAACAACCCATAATTGGGGAAAAACCAAACAGAAATTTATTAATCAAATAAGCATAAGCAACTACAATAAGGTATCTAGAAAGGCGACTTGGCCCAACAATAAAGGCTTACCAGTAGCATCCTGGAGGACGCAGGTTCAAGTCACGAAAACATCCTCTTCAAAACAAAGGTAAGGCTGCGTACATCTTGCCCTCTCCATACCCCGTTATGTAGGAGCTTTATGCATTGGGCCCCCCTTTTCCCTTTAACTACAATAAGGTATCTCTTATTTATATAGTAAACATAATTCTTGGCAACCAAGACTTACTAATTAAAACAAGAAACTTCTTAATCGAAGCAAGAAATAATAATTAGTAGTAAGATAATTATAGAAGATGCCACAGTAGCTCTTAACCAATTGGGCCTATGGCCAATCTCATTGGACCAAGTTGACCAATGGGTCAATGTTTGGGCCCGGATGCCTTCTTGGGCCAGTTTCGTACTTCATCATCCAAGTTCCAACTATGTTATGGGCTGTTTTCATCCTACTACATCCACTACCGATCTTCTTCATTTTCTTTTTCCCTTTTATTGTCCAATGACTGATTTCTTTAACGCGTCTGTGCGGCTGCTTTTTCGATGGAAAAACCATGGCAAGTGGAAATGCTTTTCCACGCTACGATAAAATTTGCATATGACGTGACTACTTTTTGTGAGAAAAAATAGAAAAATTAACTGACGATTCTAAAATTCAATGGAAAATCTTTCCAATTGTGTGGGTGTGGGGGTCACACTTGGTTTTCTGCAGAACACAGGAAAGCTTCTCCACACATTTGGTTTTCACCAACACACAAACATGCTTTTAAAAATAAGGGAAGAGCAATATACAAGAACGCATACCATCATAAAACAAAATATACAAAGGCATCTGCATAACAACCTTCAATCATCATGCCTATTACTCCTACCTATAACAAAAAGACTGCTACATCCACTATCTTAGAACCTATCTTTCCTGTTCTGAGGGATTTTTTTACAGCGCATTATAAAGTATACTCTTCAAACTATGCAAAACATAAATCATTATAAATTTTAAATATAGAACCATAATCTTCTGCTTGGAATAATTTTGATAAATGGAAGTACAGCCAAAAATGTGTAACACCGAGAATCATGTCATGTAAACATAGATTGCCATACATAATGTATCACAAAAAACTTCATATCATTCCTTTAGCCTCTCTATATTTCATACAAACTATGAAAAACATAAATCCTTTTGCAGTTTAAACATAGAGTTAAAATGCTCAAATAAGAATAATTCTCACACATAAAGGTACAAATAAAAACTAGCCAACGCCTAGCAAGAGATCATCCAAAAAAAAAAAAACTCATGCATAATGGATTAGACAAAACCTCTGATCACTCCCCAATGGAGAAAGTTTAGATAATGTCTTTACTTAAAGATACGTTTGGCTCTTTGTCACTTTGGGAGCTGGATCATTCTTTCTTAGTTCTTGTTAATGTGCTTCCAAGTCCAATTAACAAAAATTCTAAGAATCAGGAAAGAGTTCTCACTCCCAAACTACAGGAGCAAGAAGTAGTTTGAAGTAGTTGCCATTCATTTATCAGAAAATACAGCATGTAATAATCATGATAAAATGGGTTCATGATGAATTATACCCAAAAGCGTCACATACCTTGACTTACAAGCCTGTTGCAAAGTGGAAGAACTTGCAGAAATGGAACCAATTTCTGCCTCTCAGCCAACAATTCAACCAAATATCTGTTGCTGCCGTAGCAACCCAAAAACCCCAAATATCAAATTAACAATAAGTTTTACCTGCTTATACATTCTCACTAACACTAGCACAATATCTATATTTATATCGGCATGCATTTGTAGATGCATATACAGGAAACAAAAATACATGTATGTAAGAAACTCACATGCAGTCATGCATACACACACTATGTGCCATAGAATCTAAATTGTAAGAGCTACAGGAAAAGGGAGAGTATGTACATATATAGGAGAATATGCATGTGCATGTCCCTCGCTAAAATGGTGAGAGACACTCCATATTTGGAAAGTATTAATGTGGAAAAGGGCAAAACCATCGCACTCATGACATCTTTTTTACCTTGTTAGGTCTAAAAAAGGAAGTGTCCCTCACTATTTTGGTGAGGAATGGATGCATTGGGGAGTAATCACTAAGTTTTCAATCTATCTATTAACAAAACAGTGCAACGAATACAGAGGATGACTTGAAATGAAATGATTGGAAAATAATATCAGCGGGCATAAAAATAGTCTAAGTACTAAAGAAACAACCTGAAACCACAAATTGAAATGCAAAAAACAAGTTACAAACAATGTCCACAACAAGATCAATACAGTTATCTGTGTGTATCCTTTTACAATTCACATGCATTATATATAAGTTCATGTAGGTACAATCAAAAACACATAAATACAAAATCCACATGCGCGCGCACGCCCATCTCTTGGTGTTTGATAGCTAAGAACATCCAAGTGTAAGTACAACAAATATTCACAATAATTCCAAACATTACCAAAATCTTTACCTCACAACATACCATCTCAAAAAACAAAAAACAAAAAACAAAAAAAAAAAGAACAGAGTATAGACAGATATGGATGGGCTAAAGATCAGTGTCTCAGATCCATAACCCCAGAAATTCTTCATCAGATGATAAGACAATCCACAAACAAACCCAATCAAATGAACAAAACCAACTCCAAAAATACAGAATTGCAAGACACCCACATAAACCCATATCAGAAAACACAAAGCTCACATCAAAATCACATAGTTTTAGGCAGAAAACATATCCACAGATTCAAAATCAAAGAACAGCAACAAGGAGTGACCTTTCTCGATCAAGAGAGGCAGAAGGTCTGAGTGAGTTGTGAGGAGAAGAGTGGATTCCAGAAGGAGAGTACTGAAAGTAAGAACCAGAAGAGATTATGTCATCCATGAAACCCAAAACCCACCAACTTGTCCTCTCTGCTGCTTGTTGCAGGAAAGAGAGAAACTTGGTACAGGAAAAAAAAGTCTTGCAAGATGCAGAGGGATGGGTTGGCTGCCCTAAATGTGTAGGACCCAAGCTGGTTGGGGCTGGCACTCTACTGTGACAGAGAGAGAACTTCTAGAGAGAGAGAGGACTTTGGATTCTCTTCCTTGCTCTATTTATACTCCAAATGATTGGTTAGCTTCCCTTTTGAAAAAATATATTGTATAGACTAGAATAACAAAAAAAAAAAAAAAAGGTAAGTGTATTATTAGCAGGAAAATTGATACTGTCAGATACATCCAACATAGGAGACAACCACATATGGGTTGTGATGGGTCCCACCCATGTGTCCTCAGCAAAATCAGACTGATCAGAATCGTTTTTTTTCCGCAGACATGATTCACAAAACTGCATTCAGATGATTCTTCTAACCGCGTTTCATCCCTCCAAGTGGAACAGGGATCCTATGTTGGGATGTATGGTTGCATTGCATTTTTTAATTAAGGGGAGCAGCACTACATATGCTTGGGTATTATTTGGAGAAAACGTCATTTCAAGTGGGGTCTACCGATTTGCATGATAATTATTCAAGTTTATTTGATGCAAAAATTCACATAAAGTCTACTTATATATAAAATCTTAGGCCCTAATATCATTCTAACCTTTTATTTCATAGTCTTGAAATCTAATGGTTTATAGGCATTTTATCATAATTTCAATTCAGTGGTAAAACAAAGTTAGATCAATGTCGAATTAGACTATGATTATATATGGGAGTTATAGATGTAAAAAACTTAGATTGACTCAACGTGAGCCCTATAATAGAAAAAAAAATCAATTCAGTGGTAAAACAAACTGAGATCAATGTCGAATTAGACTATGATTATATACGGGAGTGATAGATGTAAAAAAGTTAGATTGACCCAAGGTGAGCCCCATGATAGAAAAAAAATAAAAAAGAGGGCAAAAAAATTAATGTTTTTAATTTGTGGCATTTTTAAAATTTTTCCTTAAAGTAATAATGAGGGTACACAATCAAAATTTTCATTTAATTTAGAGGCAACTTATCCACCGTAGTTAAGATAAGACTTTGATTATTACTAAATTTTGGAGCCATTAGATTATAGATATAATCTAAAACAATTTGATGGGGATGATTTTATGATCGCATGCATTCTAGTGGGGTCCACAGGGAATGGAATTACATTGATGTTTAACAGGTCTACTTTGTGAAATCTACTGTTTACCAGATGAAATGGTTAAGTCTACATCCAGCTCGTGAGTCATTAATGGGCGAGACCGACCTAACTAGGCGTGCACGTCATCAATGACGGAGGTTGGATTGGATGGTGTTGGAGCTCCTAACCACTACAGACAACTACGGCTATATTAAAGATATGGGTGGGCTTTGTAAAAGTGCAGTTGTTAAAAATGACACGTCTGCATGCTGATCACGAGATGAGATGAGAACCGTTTGATCATTCATGTGATCTCGTGAATTGGGGCCCACCTTGATCTGATAGTATTAACTTTTGATTTTCGCCTTGTTTTTAGATTTCTGCATCTAAAGGTAAGTAGAACTAGATTGACTGCCATGGAGTGGTTGAGATTGATGATAGGAGGCACACTGTAACGATCAATATAGTGGTTGTCTTAAATAATAACTTGAACTCTTGCAAGGTGAGGTTCTGGTCATTTGAGAGAGATAGGAAGAGAGACTGCTATATTTTTTCCTATTTTATCTGTTTAGAGGAGAGGAAATGGGACTAGAGGGTTGTCTTGGTGAATACCATATTCGTTAACAAGGCACCCAAGTCCGATTGCTTTGGTGTCCTTTCACACCGAGCCAATCTAGGAAATAAAAAGAAGAGAGAGAGAGAGATTAAATCTAAGTTGAGAGAGAGAGACATGAAACCTAAGTCTTGATTTCATATTTTTGATACAAGTACGCGTTCAAAGCTGAATTTCAACCAACCAAGTCCTATCTTAATCCACAAAGAGAAGGCCAGGGTTTTTAATCACATCCTCTTAGAAAAAGATGCCTCCTCAATGGAAGGCACTTACTATTGTGAAAGAAAATCCCTATAAATTAAATTAAAGAAAAAGTAGCATAGTAATCCACATTGACTAAGAACATGCAAAGATTTAGTTGAGAAATAACCTTTTTACCATTGCGTGAGAACCGTTGATAAATCTAAACTCATCACACTCACTAATCCCCATGAATTAGCATTCATCTTAATTTGACACTACTCTAAATGATATTCACCATTGAATTAAATTTCAACAATTTCTAAAATTATATTTTTCATGAAACTTAATGTGGCAGTGACTTTTTATGAATTAGTGTCAAATCACAAAGTGTGTTAATTCATCAGAGGATAGTAAGTGTAGGACGTGGTAGTAAAAAGGCTATTGGGGTACGTACACTTTGCATAACATAAGCCTAGTTATTGTATGCTCAGGCAAAAATGATTCACATTCATCTTCCCTAAATTAGAAAAATACTTGGAAACAAAATATACCAAACCTATCAGATGTGGCCGCCGCCGACTCCTTGCGACTCTTTCTGGGTGAAATGCCTTATCCCCTGAAAGTTGCATTTGAAAATGGCAGGGAAGGAAAAAAAATTAAAATCTCTTCCCTTAAACTATTAACTCTTCTCTTCCTTTTACTCCACGCCTCTCTCTCTCTCCGACTCCCACAAAGTTGCCCTTCATCTCACATATGTCACATATTACAATCCTATTTCCTTTTTTTTTTTTTTTTTGTTATCTCGGCACTTTCATATCTCAATGATTTGTTATTTTACTACTCGGATGTGAATAGAAATGCGTGCCTGTAATTGTGTTTTTTTTTGTTAGCATTGGATGTGTGGACCAATTGACCGCACACCCATGCATGGATCCCACCTTTGAAGTCTCAAGCAACTAAAGACTCCTTCTCTATTTGGTATTTGAAAATCTTATTGAACTTGGAAACTAATAATTATTTATTAGTCAAATTATTAATAAGAGGGATAATCCTAATCAACTTATAAGTTTAATGATAAGAAGGGAATTATCACAGAAATCTATAAATATATGCGTCTAGGGTTACTTGCTTCACTTAAAGAGAATACTACTTGACTCTTTCATAACTTGCATGCATCAAGGATAAGTAGAAATGAGTTGTAAACCCTATGCGCAAATAGTTTATTCTTCTCTATATGCTCAACATATGATGGAGCCAGGTATAGTATAATTTATATTTTGTATTATTCAGATTTAATCCGTCAAAGTTGATCATGTGATTATGGTAAATCTAACATTTTTTCCACTAGGGCATAAAATTTAGGGATTTGACAAGGGGTGGGGGCGCTTTTCCTGAAAAAAAAATGTCAATAGAAGTGTTTGTAACTGTTTCTTTTATCCAAAACATGGAACCACTGGAAGATCTAACACTGGGGCTTTTTTATTTCGTTAAAAAATAAAAGAAAAAAAAAAGGCATTACTCAATAGATCTAAGGCCTCACAACTCTCCACTTAGATGATTTTTGTTTAACTCTGTTGCTTTATCCACGTTAGCATTCCCAACGCATTCCATTTTAATACAAATCATCTTCAATGTAATCGAATAATAATTTAAAATCAAGAGGATTAGGGTAATATGATGTGTTTTTGGGTTTTTTCGCCTAGATGTTTGATTGTTGCAACAAATGTAGAGTTTTTTCAAACTATGATAATATTTATGATATTATTAGTAAAACATACAGCTAATAATTTTAGTTGGCTATGAGTTTATTGTGATTAATTTGACTTATTGATCAATTGCACATAATCAACCGGTGCATCTTATGCTAGTACTTACATATTACTGAAAAAAATAGACCAAATATTACAAAATATTTATTAGAATTATATTGTGTGCTTTAAATGGGGAACAAAATATTTATTAGAATTATATTGTGCGCTTTAAATGCGGTGTTAATCCTTGTCCAACTCATGAATTACACGGGTCAGGATTTATCGACTTGCGTGACCTATCTAATAATAGTATGTTCAATGTTCAAATGGAGCTACTGGTTAAAGTCATTTCTTACTGTTAATGTCACAGGATTCTCAATTTAATTGTTATTATTGATGTTATATTTGGTTCCTTCTAAATAGATTTTTCACAGGGAATGTGTTAATTCCTGTATCACTCTACTTTGAGTTTCTTATTTTATTTTACATAAATATTTTATATTTTATCTATATGACTATGTTACGCTAAGGGGTACCCTCTTACAAATTTGGATGCAGTAAACTGGTTGCCACTATTCACACTCACTGCCTCCAATAAATTACTACTCACCCTAATTTAGCAATAATAAGAAAAATAATCACCATTTGATTATGTTTTACAAAAATCTATATAACTTAAAAAACTGTTGGAATTTAATTTGATGGTGATTATTATTCAGATTAATTTAAAATTTGGGTAAGTGTTAATTCATGGGGGTTGCTGACAATGAGGGGATTAGATTTATCATTGAGTGTCTTACTTAGCGCTAAAAAGGTTAACGTCCAAACAAATCAGTGACAGGTCCCTTCTTAGCAAAATATTACCCACAATAACTACTCTGTAAATGAGAAGTTCAATGAGTGACATTTAAAATTATGTAACATATATTGATGTCACACGTATTAGATAACTTAGGTTAAGATGACCCATGATATGTTGCAAGTTGGGGACGTAAACTGTATAAAAAAAAATTGAACCATTCAACATATATTATTTTAATTCAGCCCATTAAAAATTTAAATTCTACGTAATTTAGTTTGATAGCTTATAGCATATACTCTTGTTTCATAGTAATTAACTGATTATAGAAAGTTCATGAAATGAGTATTTCATGGCCAAATTCAAATAACATGAGAAAATATCATAAATTTGTCATTGTGAGACAAAATCATATTTATGCATGTTTTATAAATGATGGCACAACACTATATAAACCAAATATTTTCCTCTCTCTTATGTTCATAAATATATGTCCATTGATTTGTAAATAAGTGAGAAACAAATAAATTTAAAATTCATGGAAATGTTAAATGAGATATTGGAAGAATAATGAAAAAAAATAAGGTAATTATCATTGATTGAGAGTTAATGGCAAGGATTTTCGGTGGTTTTGTATTTTATACTTTTTTTAACATTTTTAGAGTTTTCATGAGTATGCGAGAATTATATGAAGTCATTATTTTATTTTTAAATAATTTTGATTGATCAAAACTATAAACAAAAATTTCCACTCCAATATATATGTGTGATGTGATGGTTTGAATTTGTAAATTATTCCCTATTATATACCCAAATAAGGATCTGCATTGTTATTATTATTATTATTATTATTTTGGATAGAGTAGGATTTCTTGTTTTAAAGTAGATTACATTTTACATGTCCTTGTGCATATCCACATAATCATTTTACCATTTTTATTACATTGCAACACATGGACAAAATTTTTTACAATGATGATAAGAAGGTTTCACGGATAAATTTGTCTGTCTCAGTAATTCAACTCACAAATCCCATTTAATAAATGTGCTCTCTTAATATAGGTTTAGTCAAATTTTACTCTAGTTAGAGTTGTGACCATTGTGAGGATTATGTGTAAAGCATATGAAAATATATTACGAAAAGCTAACATTCCTTGTATAGGTATATGTGATCATTATGATATGGTGCCCATATAAACGGTCACATCTTATTATTTGTAGTTTAAACTGCTATTTCTTGTACGTATATTAAATTTACATGTGCATGTGCAGAAATAGAAGTATCATATATAACACCTAATCATTTTACCCTCTGTATTTCTATTGCATTGCAACAAATGAACAAAATTCTTCTACCAAAAAAAATAAACACATGACCAAAATTTTGTACTCAGCAGTGTTCAAGGAAACGGTGAAAATGGTCAACCATGTTTCGATTTTCAAACTAGATTTATGAAGATTTTTAAATATATTATTCCTTTTTAAATGTTACCTGTTCAATTAAAAAAAAACATTTAATTATCTCAGAATCACCTAATTGCCGCCCAAAAATGCATGAAGCATATGGATCCATTGCAATTCAGAAATATATCCATGACATGTCCCTGTTTACATCTCATATCCTGGTACTGACTAATGAATACCCAAAAGCATGCACTAGAGTTTTATAGAACCAGTTGTAGTAAGGATTAATAGAAAATGTTAGGGCCTATTTTGCATAGGTTCAAAGAAATATTTCGAAGAACTATATCTCCATTTAATTGAGATGAGAAATAGAAAAATACATTTGTATTTGGCCATTTTAATGTCAAAAATAATAATAATAACTGTAACATTTTGCTTATAGTGCGAAATGAGAAGATAAAATTCAAAATGAAAATAAATAATTTTTTTTGTAGGGTTTGACAGTTTTTGACTAGATAGGCTAAGGTCACTAATGCAGATTTAGAGAGAAAATGACCACTTATCAATTCCTCACAAAAAGTAACATCACCCACTCATTTTTTTTTTTTAACAAGTACCATTACCCACTCTTTTTTCACGTGTACTGTGCTGTAGTTTTATTGCTTTACTTCATAAAAGCATGTAATTAGAGTTGAAGTTTAATCTTTTCACAAAAATCTCATGTATTTTTAAACATTGTGACCCATTTGTTATCAATCCAAACACTTCCATGCATGGCACTCGAATTTGGAAAACTGCCCTATCATTTTCTACCATTTGGGTTGAATCATGATAAAACTGTCTTAAATTATTGGCCAATTTTCAAAAAAGTATACCATAAATTGGTTATTTAACACTCACCAAAACAAACTCTATTTGATGTACCGAAATACAATCCAAAATGTTCCAATCCTAAACCCCTTTGACATTGACCCAATTATGGTGGGGCCAACAAAATTAATGGCCGGGATGAAACCTACACAAAAATGAAGGCCAATCATAAAAACGAAGGGCAATGCATGAGAAATCTACGTCATAGAATTGCACAATACACAAGTTTAGATGAGGTAGATGTTTGCTAAGACTCATGCATTGCCTAATAGTTTTGTTAAACAACCAATTTACAGTATGTACTCTTTTGAACATTGGTCAAAAAGTTTCATAACTTCCTGAAGTTTACCCTAAAACCACTGAACATCGATGCTCTAAAATCAAGGGCTAGTGGGACCTTAATCTACGTATGCCTTATCTTATCTCCATACCACTATAAAATATGTGGTTGGCCTTCAAAATGAGTAATAAGAATGCATAAATATTTAACAAATTAATTCAAAATAAAAAAACTGTACCATTTAAAGAATAGTCCTTGCTAGTTAGAATCAGATAACCCATGGGCCTAAGGCCAAAAGTCCAAAGGCTGAGTTAACAAAGAATACCTTAGATCATAAAATAAAAATAAAAAAATAATAATTATAATAATTCAAATTCAAGAATGTCATCAAACATCATTTTGCTAATTCTATTACTTTGGAATAATTCTGTCAGGACGTTGCCAAACAAGTTTATCATCGCTTTCAGAGAAGAAAAAACTCGAAGCACAGATAATTTGCCAACACAAACAGGGGGCTGCTTTCAAGCTGGCCCTGATTTGGGCTCGCTATGGGCTGGCCCTGATTTGGGCTCGCTACGGGCTGCCATTTAAGACTATGGCTTGGGATCGACCCAAAACCATAGCTCAATATCTAACGGGCTGGCCAGAGTTTCTTCAACCAGGGGAGATCAGCCCTAACTAAATATTGGCCTAAAATGTAAATATATGGAAATTGGTCAAGCTATGAACCCACAAAAACGGCCAGGAAAATGTGTGCCCACTAAATTATATAAAGGAAAATTTTTAAGAAGAATATGCAAAAAAAGTTTCAGAAATAGAAAGGAATGACTAAATTTTTGTAGAAAAGTGTCCAGTCCTGTAGCAATAGACAAGTGTGTCTATCTATTTATGACGAGGAACCCACCGAGGTGCCAACCCCTTACATCATTGGTAAAACCCCGGATTATCAGCACCCACACCCAATATACAAGTGTTCACTCCAATTTAAAACTTAACCTGCCATACATTATAGTTTATTTCTAACAAAATTTGAGGGATGAATCTGAAACGTGAGTTTAATTTTATCCCCACAATTTTTTTAATGGGACACATTACAAACCCACACCCTCATGGTTACAACAATATGCATCTTCCATCTCTAGTACCAGTGAAACAAAAAACAACCACACCTTGCAACTGCGATGCAGGCCCGTTTGACAGTACTGATGCCGCAACGATACTGTATAGTTAAACATCAATATTTTATAGCAACAGAGAAAATGTTAAAAATGGAACAAATTTTGGCATATGGCCATAGATATCACTGAGGAACATTATTGCGAAATGCTAAATTATCCCTGGTAACAGCCATAGCGAGCAAATTTGCGATCAAATTGGCCCCCAAACAAGAAATGCATCAATCAGACAGATTCTCAAGAAGCTAGGTCATAGATTTCACTGAAGATAAATGTTAAAACCTTTGCTGCACACAACATGAAGTTTCTGGAACCAGCTTCAATGATGATTAATGATACGGCATCGTCTATCACACTGAAGCACCATGCCTGCGTCAATTGTCGTGAATGCTCTTCCAGACTCCATGCATGGTATATTCTGCATGCAAATTATTGTATGCATGTAGCTTTCACACCTTGTTGTACAAAAGGCTCATATATTTCAATTGACATGTGTGCAACTTTCATGTAGGTTTTGGCACATCACAATAAGCTGTGGCCTGAATGGCAGACTGAGTTGTGGATTAGGTAACTAAAATACAAATGGCATGCCTTTATGATAATTATTTTATGTTCACCAATAGTCCCTACAAGAACATAATCCATCTCTAAAATGGTGAAAACGATTCCGATCCCTCACAATTATCTCTCTCCTGAACAACTTAGCTATAAGCTTAGTAGCTTCATGGCAATCACTGCACACTCGGAGATTCTTCACCACCCGAATTGGCCCTTGCCTTATGCTCATAAGCCCAAATGCAATAGCAATCTTCTCACTGTGATATCTAACTGCATTCTCCTTCTCTTCATCATCTATGTCATGAAGCACAGAAGCGGTATCTGGTTCATGCCCAAGATCCCTTAATTCCCTAACAATCTCATCTAAAAATGCATTGATCTGGGCAAATTGTGGATGGGAAGTGTCACCCACCACAAATTCATGAACAACATTGTTCACCTCAATTGAACTACAGCCAGGTGTCTTTCGTACTCCCTTCTCTATCATCATTCTCCTACAGATCTCCACATCATTCCAGCGATTCGCTGATGCATACACATTTGACAGAAACACGTAATTCCCCCCATCATGCGGGTCCAACTCCAATAGACGTTGGGTCACTTGTTCGTTCAGTTTGGTGTCCCTATGAACCCTACATGCGCGGAGCAAGCTCCCCCAAACTATGGAGTTTGGCTTAATGGGCATAGTCTCGATGAGATTTAAAGCATCCTCAAGGAACCCAGCTCGGCCAAGAAGGTCGACCATGCAACCATAATGTTCAATACCAGGGTAAACACCATAAACTCCAATCATCTGAGAGAAATATCGCCTGCCCTCAGAGACCAAACCTGAATGGCTACACCCACTTAAGAGCCCAACAAAAGTGACCCCATCTGGCCTAATCATCTCTTCCTCCATTTTAAGGAATGCATCTATAGCTTCCTTTCCATGACCATGCATTCCTAATCCTGAGATGATCGAGTTCCAGCAGTAGACATTCTTCGTAGATAGCCCATGAAAAACTTCAAGAGCTGTTTCTATGCTTCCACACTTATAATACATATCTATAAGAGCATTACCCAGAACAACATCAATTTTTAGATCGTGGTGTCTAATGTAAGCATGAATCCATCTACCCATATCTAACGCACCCAAATAAGCACAGGCAGATAACAAGCTAACCATGGTTACCTCAGTAGGTTTCACATTTTCCACTTGCATTCGTTGGAACATTGAAACTGCTCTAGCAAATTCCCTATGCTGAACATACCCCGCGATCATAGTATTCCACGTCACTGAATTCTTTGCAGACCCCATCCGATCAAACAACTCCCGAGCTGGCTCTAGCTGACCTGATTTACAGTACCCATCTATCATTGCATTCCACGAGACCACATCTTTGACAGGGCTTTTTTCAAAGATGGTTCGCGCCGAACAAATATCATCCAACTTGCAATAACAGGTAATCATGCAATTCCACGACGCAGAATTTCTTTCAGGCATTTTGTCAAACAAGTTCTGCGCATCATTCACATGGCCACACTTGCTTAACACCGCAATCATAGCATTATGCGCGACAACA
This sequence comes from Sextonia rubra, assembly GCA_037013555.1. Lineage (NCBI taxonomy): Eukaryota > Viridiplantae > Streptophyta > Magnoliopsida > Laurales > Lauraceae > Sextonia > Sextonia rubra. Next base: position 19,330,151 of record JASUAD010000028.1, on the reverse strand, counting down.
TCTCGTTGAGGCATTTCATCGAAAACTCGCGTCGCAGAGCTCAAATCTCCAGCCTTTCCATAAAAATCAAGCAACCCAGTTTGCAAAAACTTATCAAACACAAAACCCATTTTCAAAATCAAGCAATGAACAGCTTCTCCCAACTCGGTTCCCGAAAAGACGACGCACCCACGCAGGATTAGCAAAAATGTCATTGCATCAGGCTTGACATTGTCATGGAGCATTTTATGATAAGAACCCAGAAATTCTTGACCCAGCCCAGATTCTACGGACAATTTGATCATCGAATTCCATAAAGAAGAAGTGGGGTTTCGTAGATTATGCAGAAAATGAGACGCGTAATCGAGTTTGCGGGATCGGGCGCAGGAAGAAAGGAAATGGGTGATGAGGGAGTTGGTTTGGAGAGATGAGTTAGTGAGGATTTGAGCGTGGACTTGCTGCAATTGCCTGAGATTGATCAGAGACTTTTGGAGGCGAAAGAGAATAGCATCTGCAGCAGAGGGTAGATTTCTATGTGCCGAATTCATGAAAGGACCTTCAACGGCAAACATGAATGGGCGGGAAAGCTATGCATATGCATATGCATATGCTTGCGAGTCGACTCCGAGGTGGTGGAGGAGAAATACTGAGTTGAAACGAGTGGAACTCCAAGGTGGAGCCCAAGGCACAACTTGATTCAACTTTTAAGGCACCGACAAGTCAATCACTTGGCTAACCTCATCCAAGGCACTGAACTTGATGGTTGATCATCAGAGTCATGTTGCAAATATAGTTCTATATTACAATTAAAAGGCGTTGATGAGTTTTACTTAATCTAATCTGTAGAATCCAAATACCGAAATCCCTGGACATGGCTGTGGTCAGAAAAATATGTCTTACATTTGGATATTGGAAGAAAAGAATAAAAATTCCTTTTTTTTGGGTTACTAACTGGAAAATGCCAGAAATGTAAAAATATTAAACAAAAATAACTCAATAGTATATATATTATATATGGAGAATATTCATGTGCATATGTCCTTCACCATTTTTTTTGTGAGAACTTTAGGTGGGACCCACTGTATGGTCCATTCAAATAGACCACACAAACAACCCTCTTGAATTGAATCCGTTTACCAATTTTTGGTCAAATCCGAATTTATAGGACCGTTGGATCAACTATGCACCCATTCGAATGGAATGAATTTGTGGGTCATAGATGAAAGGATTAGGGACATGTAATTGGGGCCAAATTTGGTATCTAGGGTGGTCCCGCATGGATCTTTTCATTCTCCGGTCTCATCCCCCTAATTAATGATGTGCATTAATGGATTGCCAATGGTCAGGGCCACTTTTCCATAGCTTTAATACATATCAAGGGTGTGTTTTTGGAGCGGCAATTTTTGGGGAAATGGCGTGGAGACAGGGTGCTGAATTTTCTGGCACCTTCCACTTTGTGTTTGGGTAGAGTGATGACTATTCTTTGCGGTCCTTGTTTTCCACTCAAGAGGTGTTCCATATATCCCACCTTGCCCCATCTGAAAGGCAGTGAAATGCTTCCGCGGCGTTGCACTCTTGTGGCAAGGCAAACAACTAGGCATAAAAATTATCCAAAACAAAATTGGGATTGTGAAATACGCCCTGATTTGAGATCAACAACAACACATGCAAATGTAGTTTGGCCAAAATGCCTACATCTACAGAGAAAGATCACTCAATTCTTTTCTCTGCATGCTGTGTACAACACAACTTTCTAGGGTTTAGAGTTACACATCGTATTAATATATATAGATCCCATTTTCTTAACCAATAAAAAAATTCATACACAATAATTAAAATACCCTTAACCTTGAACTTCAATTCTGGATAATCTAAACGACCAATCCAGCTGAACCGAAATACAAAACAAAACCCAATAACTAAGTCTACTTTTACTTGAGACATAGTACTCTACCCACATTGCATTGTAAGAGATAAGTGATGTGGAAATGACGAATAATAAAACATTCTGTAAGGGAAATAATGTCAGAATCACATAATTAACTATGCTTTTATGTACATTCGGGTATTTTGAATTTAAAGTGCTTTTAGTGTTTTTTTAGTTTCAAAAGAAATACAGCTTTTCGAGAATACTGCTGATAATGACCGAACAATAAAGAAAATACCAATGTTTGGATGGCAGTTTCCATCCATGTCACTTGTACGCAGAATATTTGGTCCTTTAACAGTCTCTGTATCTCACTCTAGAACTCTTCATAATGAAATCACATCCGAGGAAGGAAACAAAGACATTTCGAATCAGAAGAGTGCATCACAAACATTTAAATGAATATGTTGAGTATCAGACTTGGTGTAGATTGCTCTGTAATATGTGTCTGCGTAGGGATCACTGCACGAGTACTGTACAGATATTACCAACCAAAATGAAAGCCCACCGAAAATTATTATAAGAGAGATCATAGAATGGCACATCTCCCACTTTCTGCACGCCTACGGAGGTCCTTAGTCTCCATCTTGGCAGTCTCCAAACTCTTCCTGAGCTTACTGATTTCTTCACTGGATCTCATTTGAGCCGCATGTGCAAGCTTTTCTGCCTTCAGTCGAGCAGCATGCTTCTCGTGGAACTGCTTTCCAAGCCTGTCAGTAGTCTCGCTTAGCTTCCACTCGACCTGTATCAGATCCTAAACAAATTACCCAACACACAACAGAACAAGTATGTTATGAATGAACTAAATCACAAAACTTCGCAATCAGTTTGCAGAATGTGCAAAAGAACTAGGAAACTCTATTTTCATTAGCAGTGTATGTTGATGCAGCAGGTTGGTCAATCTTTCCCTTCCTTTGCCGTGTCATAGGTTCTCTTTTCTTTTTTTTTTTTTTTTTTTCTCTTTCTACTAAAGAGTGTCAAGTCCCAAATTTTTATATTAGGTCATACCAGTTTGTCGGGTTTAAGTTGGGTTAAGAGGGTCAAATAGATCGGTTTAATACAATTGGGCCTGAGTTAATGGACCCTTTTTGGGCCAGAGGACTCTTTTTGGAATTTTTTAAAACCCACTAGAAAGCAGGGAGCCCTCTCTTGTAATTTGGAAAAAAAACCCCCTTTCTTATATAAACTTTACTCTTAGGGTTTTCCCTATTCTTTCATCTTTTTCCTCTCTTCTGCAACCAAGTTCTAGAAGTTCTCCAGGGGGAAACCAAGGTTGGATCTTCTGCTCTTTAGATTTGCTTTTGACTTCGAGATCCAGACAAGTGGATAACTATAAACAATGGCTTTTGGTTATTGGTAATATCTTTTTGTTGTTTGTTGGATGATATGCTTTTAGAGGATTTCTTCGTTTAGATTTAAACTTTCATATGATTTCATTGTTTTGATTTGGTGCCTTGATTTGGATTAATAAAGGGGGTGTGATTTCTTTCTTTTATATAATATAAAATTATGTTTTTCAAAAAAAAAAAAAAAAAGGAAGCAGTGCCACTGCCTGCGCTGGGCAGGCAGCAGCGCTGCCCGTGCTGTCCAGGCAGTAGCGCCTGCTGCCTGGGCAGTCGGCAGGCCTGGGCCTGCTGCCGGGGCCGGCTGGGCAGCGGCTTGGCCCGGCTGGGCTGGGCTGCTTGCCTGGCGGGCCCAGGTTGATGTGGGGCCCATTTTGTAAAAAATATATATATATAAATAACAATAATAATAGTAATAATTAAATAAGTAATTAAGGTTTAGGTTATTTGTTTAAAATGATTTAGGAAGTTGTGTTTTAATTAATGGTTTGATATATCAGTAGTGAATTGATTTTATTATTTAGTTCTTAATCATGAATTATTATAAATTTAGTTATAATTGTTTATAAACTTAATTGAGGTTTAATTACTTATGATTAATACTTAGTTAGATTGAATAGAATTTAATTAAGATTTATTTGGGAGTGAGTAAGTCTTAATTAAAAAGCATTTGAATTCCTAATTTGGATTTTTATATTGAGTATAAATGTTGAATTTGAATCCGCAATTTAGATTCTTCGTTTTATGTAAAATGATAATGTATTTTCTTATACACAACAAGGTTAATTAAGAGTTTAATTGTTTCCTCCCCTTTGTTATCATAATTTGATTTAAAGTTGGATTGGAATTTGAACATCTTTTACACAATTTGTAAAATTCACTAAACAAATATAATTGGATCAGATGACTTATGTTTCTTAGGAAAGTTAGTTGAATGTTCACATGAGAATTAGACTACATGCAGAATGGGAATGTGAGATTCGGGATGCACCACATGATAGGCATCAAAAGTAGTATATCGGCATCGGGGACTCACATTTTCATTATGAAAGAGGGTTGGTTCTCATGTGTATATTTAATTAACTATGACCGTTAGGTGGTCTAGTGCTTACTCTTGGAAAAACTGGAATTGATACGTGTACATAATACATTTTCAATTATAAAAGTTTACGTACCCAAATTGATAATGGTATGAATATTGGGATTAAGGGTGTCATATCATGATTCATTCTGCATCGATATATATATATATATGCATTTGTAAATATATATATGTATATATATATCTAACCGACTGCAATTCGGAGGTGGACGTACGCCATCGGGTCAGCGTGTACTGTGGATTATAGTACACAGCTGTGCCTTCTGTTATTATCTGCGGGAATACCCGATTCTGTTATTATCTGCGGAATTATCCGTTTCTGTTATTATCTGCGGGATTACCCGTTTCTGTTATCTGTATGCGGGATTACCCGTTTCTGTATATTTATCCGCGGGAATACCCGTTTCTGTGCATTCATGTCATTGGGATTTGCATTTAATATATTTTTGGTCATAATGAATACTTCTGTTTAATTCAGTTGATTAATCCATTGCTTGCAGTTTACCATCTTGCCAGATTACTTCAATCTGACCCACTACTTTTGGTGTCTAGGTTCCATTACCGGTGTTGAACCAAAGGGTCAAGTTACGCAGGAAATTCCGCCGGGTGGCGGAGTTGTTGAGTGGCGCACTGATGACATCATCTGAGGTGTCCTAGTGCGGTGCAGAGTTTGAAAACTTTAGGTTATGTAATAAGGCCATTTTTGGGCCATTAGTTTACTTAATTAAATTTATTTGTTTTGAAATTATACTTTAATTGTTATGCTTCGAAGCACTTGGCCTTGATTTTATTATTAATGAGATTTGTTACATGGTTGTTATGTGATATCCGTCCGCGATGAGTATGGATTTTAGTTCCACGTGTGATTATGGTTGCTTGATCACCAAGCATAGCCTCACGAAGGACTTCGATCCACCCGGAATTGGGGCCCGTGCTGTTTATGTTTAGAAAATTTTTAATTGGCCCCAATTCTCACACCCCTGGAACCGGGTTTGGATCCGGCCCAGTTTTGGGGGCGTGACAAAGAGCATGACTCTGCAAGTATAGAGGGAGGACAAGATACATCTACATGTTCACAAGGAGATGATCTGATTGTAAGGGTTTTGCGTTAGGCAATGCAGGGTAATTTTCTCATCTCTGCATTCCTCTCCCCGTGCTCAAATATGGGTGAGTGAATAGTTGGTGTGAAAATCATGCCTACAGTGTCATGGTGTCACTAACAGACAAAGCAAGTCATCAATATTAAACATGGATGGAAACACTGTGATTGGCTGGATTTGCTAGAAGTTGGCCATGGATGGATTGATGGGTTACATGTGAATGGCAGATGTGGTTGGGTTGAATATAAACAGTTAAGATCATTGTTTGGCAAAATGTGACCATCCAAAGATGGTCAAGGCAGAGTATAGATGGTTAGATCAGTATTGGATGCCATGTCATGTCAAGCGCTTTAGCTGGTTGACTCTGATAGTAAATGGTTCAATCCACATTAGGTGGTGCAATGAATGGTTGGTCGGCCGCATCTTCATCCTAGAGTTTCCACTACGTTTACAAATAAGTTAGAATCTTTGGTAAGATTATCATTTTTCAATCAGAATAGATAAACGTCACTCATTTATGCATGTAAACGGCGCACAGGCACAATGGTTATGCATGATCACATTTGTCTGTGCTTATTTATACATTAGTAAATTAGGTCGAAAATGAAGTCAAAATGAAGCCATCCTGATATTGGAATTCACACATCTGAAGAGATGCGAAAACATTATGCACCTCTTGGTTAGAAGAGGTGCCCAATAGAGGTTCCACCCCAAACAGGCCGTGATTTTGGAACCCCTTTACCAACTTTTACTTTCTTAACTCAGATGGGCCCCAAAGTTTTTAATCCAAGCTTTTTCAAGTTGTTTATTGACCCTCTTGAATTTCATAGATTTTGTGATGTGTAAAGATCTTATATACGTAAAATCTGATCCATTCAAAGTTACTTGTGAAAATGATGCTTCCAAACAAACAAGATTCTATGTTTCACACGAGCAAATTTTACGTATGCGACATTGATATATGTAAATGAACTTTTTGTATCACATGTAAAAGGCAAACAACCCCTAGAGAAAATGGAGAGTCCGCGAAGTCTGTTGCCAAGCAGATATGCTTAAGGTTTATTTCTAATTAAAAACGAAATAGCACTGGATTTTTAAAATGGTATAAAACAAAGGCAGGATCTTGCAATTTACCATCGCAATTATTCGGTTGAGTTGTTCATTGTATTACTTATGGATCTGCTCCTTCAATTCTGATATTTCCTATTTGAAATACCCCTTCAAGGACTCAACCTCATGAAGCTTTGAGGCTCCTTGCTGTCAGACAAGCATCATGTTGACAAATCATTCGATTATAATGAAAAAAGAAAACAATGTCCCCATTAATTAAGGCTCATCTTCTCCTGGAGTTCTGTGAAAAATTCAGTTGAGTATGCCTATCCCCCATTTTCTACTACAACCAAGTGTTGTGATTTTCTGACAATCACCCGTTGTGCGCATCCATGAATCACAAGATCAACACGAACAAGCCACACACAAGAAGAGACACCGAGATTTACGTGGTTCACCCAAATAGGGCTACATCCACGGGCACAGGAGGACGAACATCTTCACTATGACAAGTAAAGCATACAAGAGATTCCCACGCTCTCACATCATCTCTCCTACGTGGTGTGGGAACACCACGGGGAACTGCGGCCGCAAGGTCTAGGGTTATAGATTATACATATATATAATCTCCGCTTTCTTGGCCACCAAGAAAGCCCCGGTACAATTACCAAAATACCCTTGACCTTAAACCAGTCCCTGGCTAACCCAGTGGACTCATCCGGTTAAACCGGAATACAAGATATAAACCCAACAATCTCCACCTTGGCTTGAATTCCGTACAACTCCGTACAACTCTAGCTACTAGGAGATAAAACCGGCAATGTCTTCACGTACCTTGCTGAATGGTACGTCACTGCACCAACGATACAGTCTTCTTCAACATTTTGACATGTTGAACCAGCACATGAACTTTAAGCAAAGTTTATCTCGTCAAACTCCACCTCGAACTAAAAGCTCGAAACCATTGACAAATCTGAGTGATATCTAAATCACTCACCATCCTGCCCTATCTTCAACATCACTGTGAAGATCCAATCACCACAAGCATGCAAGCAAAACAGATCGAGAATACAAGTCCAGATGACTTCACAATTGCAGAAACCTCTGCCTCCGAGCGGTCAAAAAACTCCATTTGACCGGGCCTCCGATCAATCAAACACATGTTTGACAACTGCTGACACATCAGCTCCTCCTTCCTGCTTTTCCGGCTTGGCTCTGGCAAGATGAATAACATTACATGCGATCATGTGAACCCCAAACAAACAACTTCGTTTGAATCAGCAAACTCTTTGCAACTAGGCCGGCGACTCCTATTATTGGGTTTGCAACAACAACCAGGTCGAGTAGACCCGATTCAAGCCTGAATCCACATCTGTTTAGATCTCCTCCAGATTTCTGCATCAAGTCATAGATCTCGTCACCACGAGCACGCTGAAAGAAACGGATCTGAAATCCGACTCAGGATGGCTCCGATAACGTAGAAACAAGTTTCTACGCTCCAATGGATCAAACCTCCTCCTTGACTGTCAAACAGCCAATCAACCTCTTCCACTGCGTAGATCTGCTCGAAACTAGTCCATAGGCGCAAACGGATCTCCGATCGGACATCGGACGATCAAGATATCGCAGAAACAATTTCAGCCGCAAATCTGGTCAAATCTGCCTGTTGACCATTGCTGACGTCACTGATGACGTCACTACGCAGTCTGCTGGGCTTCTGGAGCGGACCCGGTTCGGGTTCACCTGACCCAGAACTGATCTGCACTCGCGCTGGGCTTTGCTGCAACTGGGTCGGGTCGAACCTGAACTGACCCGGTCTGAACCTGCTGGCTGGGCTGGACCGTCTGCTAACGGGTCGGGTCAAACCTGACCTGACCTAAACCGAACCCGCTGTTGATCTCTGGGCTGGACCGTGCAAACACGGGTCAGAACCGACCTGATACGACCCGAACTGGCCCGGCACTGCTGCCACTGGGGTTGCACCACGGGTTGGGTCTGACCCAACCCAAAACCCGGAACCCGAACCGTAACCTGTTCTTCTGGGCTGATATCCACAGTGGATCAGGTCAAACCGACCCGACCCGTACCCTGACCCGCCTGGGTCGTCTTCATCTTCTTCCCTGTTTTCTGTTTTCTAGCTCTGTAACCAAACGGCTCCCCAGCCGTTTTCCTCGGCTACGGCGGTGATGGTTGGCAGCGGCGGTCGGCTGCGACGGCAACGGAACGACGATCCCGGCGACTGGAGACGGCGGCGGCAACGGCGATTGGGGGCTCACAGCAGTGATGCAGCGGCAGCGGCTGCAAGCGGTTGTCTTCTCCGGCAGCGGCAAGAGCAGCAGCGACCTCTGCTCTTCCTCTTCTTCATCGAGAATTCCGGCGAAGGCGACGGAGATGGCGAGAATCCCGGCGAAAATTCCGATGGCGACTGCAACGATGGAAGAGCGCGGATCTGGCAGTAGCCCCTCTTCGCCCTTTTCTTCATCTGATCCGGCAATGGCATGGCGGCGACGGTGGCACACGAATGGGGACGGCGCAGCAGCGCAGTTAAAGGGTGCTCTGAGTTTCTTCTCTGTTATGCGTGGCCCACCCGTGTTCGGGCAGATCTGATGCGCGCTTCTCTGTTTGAAGAAACAGAGATCACAAACCGAAACTTCTCTTCTCTTTTGATCTTCTTTAGCAACGTGTGGCCCTCCCTGAGATCACAATCGATCTCTGTAACAAGTTGCAGCCAACGAATTCGCCAATCCTCAACAGTGATCCGAACCGAATCATGCCGATCCGTTGATCCTTACATCACAACTGCTGCGATCTAACTCCGAGATCTGAACAACCTGGGAATCCTCTTTCCTCCGATTTTAGCCAAACCGAAAAACCCAATCTCGTCTTCTTCTTTTCCGATGGGGACCTAACCAGGATGCGCACAACCTCCAAACCACTGAGCGATCTCCACCTCGCTCAGAAACTCAAGGAATACGAACCTCAGCTTTGATACCAATTGTTGTGATTTTCTGACAATCACCCGTTATGCGCATCCATGAATCACAAGATCAACACGAACAAGCCACACACAAGAAGAGACACCGAGATTTATGTGGTTCACCCAAATAGGGCTATATCCACGGACACAGGAGGACGAACATCTTCACTATGACAAGTAAAGCATACAAGAGATTCCCACACTCTCACATCATCTCTCCTACGTGGTGTGGGAACACCACGGGCAACTGCCGCCGCAAGGTCTAGGGTTACAGATTATACATATATATAATTTCCGCTTTCTTGGCCACCAAGAAAGCCCCGGTACAATTACCAAAATACCCTTGACCTTCCCTGGCTAACCCAGTGGACTCATCCGGTTAAGCCGGAATACAAGACATAAACCCAACACCAAGTTCACCGGGAAGAGCAATTGTTGGACCTGTTCTGCCTGTTTAGCTGCGTCTTTGGTTTTGTTATCAAAAAGTACCATGCGTCTTTTACACATATCCAAAATTTTCTGCATCAGAAGAGCCAACAAAGAGAAAATGGTTGGCAATATCATCCACACGCAAGTACACAAATGTTTGCAATTCAATTCCTAACTCTAACAAGAAGCAGGATAATTACGACAGAGTGAGTGAGGTAGGAATTATGACCAAGTAGACAAAACCGTAAGCAATAAGAAAATCATAAAGGCTTTAGTATTTTTCTACTAAAGAACCAAGAGACAATCTTGGTGAGAGAACTGGCACCATAGTTGTTAAGCAGATGGTGGATGGCCAATTTTCTTAGGAAAATGGTTTCAACCTTCACCTTGTGAAACTAAACCCAGCACAAATTCTCCAACCCATAACACCTCTTCCCCTTTGTCAAGCCCCTTCCAGGAAACCATTGAGAATAGTCCAACAATGGCCTAAAGAAAACCGATGTAGAAGTGAACATGATAATGTGCTTCATGCACTATATATATATAAATATATATATATGGGAAATTATATATATATAAGATAATATATATATATGGAAATTCTGAAAAATGTCCCACTTGATGCACTAAATTTATCACTTTCTTGATAAAATAAAAAATAGGGCCATCCACAACAGGGCCATTTTTCCAAGGACGATCTACCATTTGAACAAATCTAGTAAGGATCCCACATGATCAATTTGAGCCTGCAATCCTAATTTTAAGTAGTAAAAGGGACAGCAGGTTCTTCTAAGTAAAAGCGCTGTTATCTCCTTTTTTTTAGATGAAATTTAAAGCTGTTTTTCCTTCTGCAGCACACCACATTTCAGCTGATTGCTCCTCTAACAGAGCATGCCAAATCAGAGAAACCAATAACCAAGGAAAAACATATTGTCATTCCATCCTCTACCATTGTATTCTCATCAAACACACCCACCCCAAAAGGAAATCATCAATAGAATCGTGGAAAGGCCAGAAACCAAATAAGTTAATGTAAAGAAACTCCTTTCTATCGTAGACAAACAACATTTATGCTAATAATGAGATGAACAACTGAAAACACAATAAAGGATACAAATAAGGGAAAATAAAAACTCCCAAGATCTGATAAAAACTCCTTTCTATTAAATTGGTATTTTACTCTACCAATTGAATAGAAATGCTGATCCAAACTCTTCAGAAAGAGTTTAAGCATACAATCTGATATTCCATATAAGGCCCACTTCACATGGAGTCCTGCTGTAAATGTATAATGATATTCCTGCATACAACTAGGGTTTTAAATGGGTTGGTTCCAATACGGGTTCATGGTGGACCAAGACTCAGAACTGTTAATGAGAAGTTGGACCCAAACTTGAATCTAGAACTGCTTCAAACCCAATTTCTAAGTTCCGGAACCAGAACTATTAAGTAAAATGTGGACCCAGAACCAAAACTGGTTCTGCGCAGGGGGTAAGTTCGTGTCCGGGTCCAAGTCTGCATAAAGAACAATATAGAAAAAAAAATAATTTTGAGGAAATTTTGTTTTAAAAAATTAAAAATTAACTAATATATCAAGTCTCGGGTCTATGTATCGGACGCAAGGTAGACCCAGATCTGGAACCATTTAGATCATAAGTACAAAAATAGGGCCCAGACCTGGACCCATTTAATTATTGGAGCCAAAATAAAGACCTAAACCCGATTAACATGTAGGAATTTTCGGGTAATCGAAGAATCGGGTACTCATTTGCAACCCTACATACAACCTTCACAGCTAAAACATCAATTACCATACTTCCTTCCCTTCCCATATGCTCAAATTTTTAAGAAAGTTCATCCATTAGCAACCAAATCTTCCTAAATAAAAAACTGTAACATCCACGAAACGTCTCTATTCCATTTTTTTTTTGTCAGCCAAAAAAACCAATTCATTAAATCAAAAGGATTTACATAAATAAGAAAAGAGAGAAAAAACAAAGGAAGGTGAGATCGAGCATCATTACCAAAGCAAGAGAACCCAACTAGGTTGGCTCCTCCCACCCGGCCAATCATGTGCTAACGCCTACCAGTAAAAAGAAAACCCGAAACAAAATTGGTTAGGCACCAATAAAAGCAAAGCAATAAACAAAACCCAAAAGCAAGTCTGAACAACCAGAGGCCTGACCAAGACTCACCCTGCATTACTTGTTAATGTTGAAAAACACATCATCTGCGCATAAGGAAACAAGCCTTTTTGAGTTCTTAGCCCAATTAGCCAATTGAACCTTGACAAGGTCGGTAACATAACCCCAATATGGCTGAATCTCTTCGAAAATAAGATGGTTGCGCAAAGGCCACAACGACCAGACAATCGCCCCAAACTCTGCAAAAAGAACACAAAACCTCTCCTCTTTGCTTTAGAAGAACACTGGCAATACCCTATTGGACCAGGTTTCCCTTTTGATGATCCCTCGATGTTAAATTTAAGAGTCCTGCTAAAAGGACTCCACATCTCCAGTGGTTTCCCTTCTTCCCGCCTCCCATCATAGTTGCACCCTGTAACCTCATAATATCCATTACTTCCTTAAATTCCTCTCTTGTCTTGATCCAATGCATGATTCTAGTTTACTCAATTCCACAACTTCCTCCTCAGAAGTTTTTTCCCACCAAATATTCTTTTATTTCTTTCCTTCGACAAAGACCATAGTATTGCACAAGGCACCATCTTCCGTGCATGTTCCCTCTTTTTGTAATATACCCCTAACGAATGATGCCACAAAATCTCATAATCCTCCAAAAAACCTGCTCCGGCCCATGGAGCCCCAAACACTTTAACATCATTCACCATAGTAATCTAGAGAAATCACACGTCACAGACAGCATAACCGTTAATTAAGAAAATCAGATTCATAACTTTAGCCTTTATTCACCAATGTAGTTGTACTAATAAATAACCTCATTGAAGTCACTTGTTCTTTTGGATTTTCACGACTCGAGATTGCAAGATATCTTGGATGGCGATAGCCTAAAAAAGCAATATAGGAAATAAGATTTAGAGAATATTTGAATTTCCCAAATATCTTTATGTGAATACTGAATAGGGTGAGTTCTTCATTGCATAACTTTCTTACACAAAACTAATTGAGGCACAAACAGAATGAAGAGTAAACGACCACGTAAAAGGATTGCATGTTCAACTCTGCCCTGTACGTATTGGCAGTTAATAGATAGATAATTAGATATGCATTACGGATAGCTTCTGGTGTTGCGGAAGCGTACATTAGGATCAGGGCCGTCATAAATGCAATCAAGACAGTATCAACTTAGATCACGCGATGGACGTAGAGATCCTTAGCTGTCTACTATAGATTAGCCACGTAGGATTCATTATTCACAATCTAAGGGCAAGGATGGACACCCTAATAGAGAAGATAATAATAAATGACTTATTTCTATTGTTTATAGTTATTTTGGTGCTCTACTGCCACCTAGCCATATCTATTTATAGTAGTTGGCTTAGCGGATGATAGACTCCAACTCAACTAGAATAGAATAAGGAACGAGAGTTGGAATTGATTTTTTTAATTGGAGTTTGAGTCTCTAAAGAATTAACAAATCTCCTCTTTATCCAAATAGATTCCTTAGTGAGGGATGTGTTGGCCATGTAGGTCCAGACCATTACTGAGTTCAGTATCTGTGGTGGTTTCCTAATGATATTAAGAATTTCCTGTTTTATCTAACAACAGTTTTCTAATAGGTTAGAACTTTCCTTTTTCCTGAGATAGAGTTCTTGGGGGATAAGGATGTAATGGTTATATATATGATGTAATATGTAACCCTAGAGAGAGGGCTGAGAGTGGCTGAGATTCCAAGGCTGTGGTTTTACAGATTGGAGGAGAACCTAGTGGAAATTGATTTCCCGTGGACGTAGGCATCTTTGCCGAATCACATAAATCTCCTTGTCTTCTTATGTGGTGATTGTTGATCTTGATTGCATTTGCACACACGCGCACAACAAGTGGTATCAGAGCGAAAGTTTATGCATGGAAGATCAACGGTTTGCAGTTCAGGTCGGGTTGACCTGAACTCTGTAGCAGTCGGAGCCGCCACGCAGACGTCAGCAGCGTGACGTCATCAGGCTGACGTCAGCCTGCGTCATCGGACAGAGGTCAACGGCCAGAGTTGACCAGATTGACGGCAGAAGTTTGTTTCTGTGATATCTTGATCATCCAACGTCCGATCGGAGATCCGTTTGCTCCTACAAACTCATTTTGAGCAGATTTACGTGTTAGTGGAAGAAGATTGGTTGTTTGACGATCAACAAGGAGTTTGACCAAATCAGAAGCGCAGAAAACCGTTTTTGCGATATCAGAGCCATTCGGAGTCGGATTTCAGATCCGTTTCTTCTAGCGTGCTCTTGTTGACAAGATTTACAGCTTGGTGCAGGAGTTGAGGTAAGTGTTAGTTATTTGTTTTTCCTGTTACTTAATTTAATTAAGATGGAGAACAATACTATCAACACTACCATGGTTAAGCTCAACCATTCAAATTGGTTGATCTGGAAACCGAAGATAGAGGATATTCTCTATTGTAAAGACCTCCATGATCTCGTTGAGGGGGATAATGCCCGACCGAAAGATATGCAAAATGCTGAATGGAACAAATTGCATAGAAAAGCGATTGGTCATATCAGACAGTGGGTTGATAACAGTATATTTCACCACGTGTCTAATGAAACCAATGCGAATACCCTTTGGAACAAGCTAAAAGCAATGTATGATAAAAAGACCACAGTGAATAAAATCTTCTTGATCAGAAAGCTTGTGAACATGAAATTCAAGGATGGTGGTCAGATCGAATATCATATCAATGAGTTCCAAAGTGTGATAAATCAGTTAGCTACTATGAAGATGATCATTGATGATGAGATGCAAGCTTTGTTGCTTTTGAGTTCTTTGCCGGATACATGAGAGACATTGATTGTTTCCTTGAACAAATCTACTCCAGATGGTGTGTTATCTATGAGTCAGGTTACCAATATTCTACAGAATGAAGAAACTAGAAGGAAATCTGTAGGGACAGATAATGCACAGGCCTTTGTTATTGAGAACGGGGGGAGGAGTAAGAGTAGAGGACCAAAGGGGGGTCGTGGCAAATCTAGAGGTGAATCATAAGCCAAGTCTAGTAGTGAATCACAGAGCAAGAAAAAGTCTGTAAAATGCTTTTTCTATGGCAAGATGGGTCACGTCAGGAAAAATTATTTTGCCATGAAGAAACAAAAAGGCTCCAACAATGATAAGAAGAATGACAACGATAACACTAGAGCTACTTTGGAACAGGAAGTAGTAGTGCTCACCGGCGATGATGATAAGTGTTTGAGTATTGCAGATGGTCAGGTTGAGTGAGTTGTTGACACAGCAGCATCTTACCATGCGACTCCATGCAGGGAGATGTTTACGACGTACAAAGCAGGTGACTTTGGTACTGTGAAGATGGGTAATACGAGTCATTCAGAGATTGTTGGTATCTGTGATGTCTGCATTAAAACCGATATTTGTTGCACAATGACGCTGAAAGATGTGTGACATGTTCCTGATCTGCGGTTGAATCTAATTTTCGGGACTGCATTGGACCATGTAGGTTATAAGGATTACTTCGAAAATGGCAGATGGAAGCTCACTAAAATGTCTCTTGTTATTGCGAGAGGTACAGCAGGTAATACTCTTTATAAAACACAAGTAAAGCTGTGCAAAGATGCATTGAATGCAGTTCAAGACAATTCCTCTCTAAATCTGTAGCATAAGAAGCTTGGTCATATGAGTGAGAAAGACTTGCAGATGTTGGCAAAGAAAGATTTAATTCCTTGCTCCAAAGGTATGTCCCTTGACCCTTGTGATTATTGTTTATATGGTAAACAGCATAGGGTTGCTTTCTCTTCGACATCAAAATTGAAATCAAATGTGTTGGATTTGATATATTCTGATGTTTGTGGTCCCATAGAGGTAGAATCATTGGGTGGCAATAAGTTCTTTATCACGTTCATCGATGATGCATCTAGGAAAGTCTGGGTTTATCCGTTGAAATCAAAGGATCAAGTGTTCCAGATGTTTCAACAGTTTTATGTCAAGGTTGAAAGAGAAACAGGTAAACTCTTGAAGTGTCTCCGCACAGATAATAGGGGAGAGTACACATCCAATCAGTTCAGAAGCTATTGCTTGAAGCATGGCATTCGACATGAAAAGACAGTTCCTGGTACTCCACAGCACAATGGTGTGGCAGAGAGAATGAAACGCACTATTCTTGATAAGATGAGATGCATGATAAGATTAATACGGTTGCCTAAGTCATTCTGGGGTAAAGCCATTCTGACTGTCGTTTATCTGATTAACAGATCTTTCTCCGTTCCTTTGAATTATGATCTTCCAGAGAGAAGATGGACAGGTAAAAATGTTTCTTATTCGCACTTGAAGGTGTTTGGGTGTAAAGCGTTTGTACATGTACCAAAGGAGCAGCGTTCTAAGTTAGACGATAAGGCAGCGAGTTGCATCTTTCTTGGCTATGGTGGAGATGAGTTTGGCTACAGATTATGGGATCCAAAGAAGAGGAAACTTATCAGAAGTAGGGATGTGGTCTTCCATGAAGACCAGTTCTTTGGAGATGTTGAGAAGATTGATAAGTCTTCTGAGACAGTTGATGGAGTGGTTGATCTCACATCGACTCCTTCTCCCGTGCAGACTATAGGTGGAAAAGGTGGACAAAACGATCCGGATCGTGATGAGGCACAGGGGTTGCCAGATGATGAGGGTGTTGAGCAGGGGGAGCTGCAGTCTCCTCGGTTGGAAACCACAGAACCTCTAGTTAGGAGGTCTACACGATAATGTCAACCATCAACTAGGTATCCTGCATCCGAATATGTTTTGCTTACTGATGAGGGAGAGCCAGATAGCTTCCGAGAAGCAATGACTCATGCTGATAAAGATGAGTGGATGAAGGCTATGCAGGATAAGATGAGTTCTTTGAAGAAGAACAAGACATATGAACTGGTGCAACTTCCTAAAGATAGGAATGTTATGAAAAACAAATGGGTGTTCAAGCTGAAAAAGGATGAGAATGGGAAACTGGTGAAGCACAAGGCACGGTTAGTGCTAAAAGGCTTCGCACAGACGAAGGGTATCGACTTCAGTGATGTTTTCTCTCCTGTTGTGAAAATGACTTCTGTTAGAATCGTTTTGGGTATAGCCGCCAGCATGGACCTTGAGCTTGAACAGATGGACGTGGAGACTGTGTTTCTTCACAGTGACTTGAAAGAGGAGATCTACATGACTCAGCCAGAGGGGTTTAAGGTAGAAGGAAAAGAACAGATGGTTTGCAAGTTGAAGAAGAGTCTCTACGGGCTGAAGCAAATACCGAGACAGTAGTACAAGAAATTTAATTCATTCATATTGAGTCATGGGTACCAGAGGACAGCTGCAGATCATTGTGTCTATGTTCGTCGATTTGTTGATGGTAAGTTCATCATCCCTCTTTTATATATAGATGATATGCTGATAGTTGGACAGGATAGCAAGTTGATTGACAAGTTGAAAGAGGAGCTGTCAAAGTCGTTTGACATGAAAGACTTGGGTCCCGCACGAACGATATTGGGCATGCAAATACGTTGTGATAGGAGTTCCAAGAAGCTGTGGTTATCACAGGAGAAATATGTTGAACGAGTGCTCGAGCGGTTCAACATGAAAAATGATAAGCTAGTTACCATACTTCTAGCCAGTCACTTCAAACTAAGTAAGCGCTTGTGTCCTACTACAGATGATGAAAAGGAACGGATGGCATGTGTTCCTTACTTCTCTGCTGTGGGGAGTCTCATGTATGCCATGGTTTATACACGGCCAGACATTGCTTATGCTGTAGGTTTAGTGAGTAGATTTCTCGCAAACCTTGGAAAAAAGCATTGGGAAGTAGTGAAGTGGATCTTTAGGTATTTAAGAAGTACTTCCAAGGTGTGCTTGTGTTTCAGAGGCTCAAAACTAGTCATGGAAGGTTATACTGATACTGATTTTGCAGGCGATTTTGATCGTCGGTTGTCGACTTCTGGTTATTTGTTTACTTTCGTAAGGGGAGCTATTTCCTGGCAATCGAAGTTACAGAAGTGTCCAGCACAGTTTACAACTAAAGCAGAATACATTGTTGCTAATGAAGCAGGGAGAGAGATACTTTGGTTGAAAAGATTCCTTCAAGAACTAAGTTTGAAGCAAGAAGAATATGTAGTCTACTGTGATAGTCAAAGTGCTATGGATTTCGGTGAGAATGCTACATATCATGGTCGCATGAAGCACGTTGATATCAAGTACCATTGGATTCGTGAGGTGATTGAGAAGAACTTCATGAAGCTGGAAAAAATTCATTCGGACAAGAATCCCTCAGACATGATGACCAAGGTTGTGTCTAAGGGAAAGCTGGAGCTGTGTTAAGAGTTGGCAGGGCTGAACTCCTAGTAAGGGGTTCATGGCGTCTTCCTCATGGTCTGGAGGGGGAGATTGTTGGCCATGTGGGTCCAGACCATTAGTGGGTTCAGTATCTGTGGTGGTTTCTTAATGATATTAAGAATTTTATGTTTTGTCTAACAGTAGTTTTCTAATAGGTTAGGACTTTCCTTTTTCCTGAGATTGAGTTCTTAAGGGATAAGGATGTAATGGTTATATATATGATGTAATCTGTAACCTTAGAGAGAGAGGCTGAGAGTGGCTGAGATTCCAAGGCTGTGGTTTCACAGATTGGAGGAGAATCTAGTGGAAATTGGTTTCCCGTAGACGTAGGCATCTTTGCCGAACCACGTAAATCTCCTTGTCTTCTTGTGTGGTGATTGTTGATCTTGATTGCGTTTGCACACACGCGCACAACAGGATGTCCATCTTTGTTGGGGCTACCCATGAGTAGGCTCTATCACAAATGCCAACAATTACACTATAAACCACCAAATTACTTGCATTTGGTTAACTAAACACTATAACAGGCTTTCTGAAGTAAACTAATCAAATCCACAAATCAAATCAATTGACCGTACAGACTTAGCGAAACTAAACTGATGATGCACCAAAACCAAAATAATGCCTATGTTCAACGCAATATTTTAAACGCTGAGGCATGAGGCGAGGCACTGCAATTATCCAACCAGAAAGTCCAACTCTTAGAACAAACACAAACCATATATAAGACTCATGAGCATGATTTATTTAACAAATAAATACGTGAACAAAAGAATACGCAAAAATTAACAAAAAAGGAAATACGCAGTTCTACAATTTTAAGCTTTTTTATTTGATAAGTGGATTATTGTTGTGACAGAAACAAAATATCGCAGTTCAGCGGCTTTAATCTTTTCATTGACTAAAACTAACGCTAGTTACTTGTAAAATTAGTTTTAAGCCTCAAGACATAAACCCCATAATCTTCTAATACTAGTTCCACTACCAATTCTATTAGTAAGCACATTAATCATAAAGAGGATAAAACAAGCTCAACCCCCACAACGTAATCCGTCATGTCGCCACGGTCCACAAAATCATCTATATCCAATGTTGAAAATCTACTAGGTGACTTGGGTCATGCACTTGTATTTTTTTTTATTTCTTTTATTTTTTGATAACGGAACTGAGGGTCTCTCGACTCCTAAACTTTTAGGCTTAGTGGGAGCCGGGTAAATCCTCTATAGCTCAGTGTGGTAACACATTTCGAACTCACTCATACCTTCTAGGAACAAATCATGGTCCTAGTTGAACTACCCCTTGATTTTTTTTTATACAACCCAAAAATTTGATTATGTGAGAGTCCAGACCTACAGGGTTTCTATTTTATGGCACCAGTTTGAAAGTGTAATCAAAATAAAATTGAACTTTACAGCAGGAAAATAGGATGAAATTTGAAGTAGGTAGCCTTTTAAAGGAGTGTCGGGCATCCCGGCCCAATCTAGGGCTAACCTATTTTGGGCCAAGCTTGGATATATAATATGAACCCATTTAACATTTGGATCAAACATGGATTAAGTGATAGACTCACTTGGCCAGACCTGAAGACCTGAAAAACAAGTGATTGTGATTCAGTGATAATTTGTCCAAACAGAATCGCACTTTGCCCAGCTCAACCGGCTAAATGGGAGGGATTGGGATTGACACTTTTCAGCTGGATCATTCTTGGAATGAACTTGTTTTTTTCAAGGTCATACCTAATTTTAGGTAAGTAAATTCTATCATAATGTAACATATCAACATCCTTATTCTCAGTCTTCAAGCAGCTAATTTTTTTAAACAAGAAAAAATATATTTAAAAAAATGTCTCCTAGTTGCTAATTTTGGATTGAGCTCACATTAGAATGGATGCAAAATTCGCACCGTGGCCTAGGACCTGACGTGGCTACCATGAATGGAACCATCCACTTGAGACTGCCAAGGTTCAGTCATCTTGAAGTGCATATGGCTATTAAGCATGGAGGCCCAGGGAAAGGATAAGATGACTACAAATATCAACTTATGCCATGCAGGTCCATTTGCAATGAGGCATTTCAATTTCATTTCTCGATTATTTACATGCATCTTAGTGGATCTCATATCTATAGTTTGTAGCTCAAAAGAATCGTTTGACAAATAAAGTTAGGGATTATTGAATGCATATAAAGTTGTGGTACATATGATGATATGCCTATCCTACCCTATCTACGTATAAAGGGATTCATTTTTGCATATGTAGATGTAGATAGTATTTGTCATTGCTGCAAGGCTGGCTCAGTTTGTTTGAGCGTTGGATTTGCTCCCCAGTATCCAAATTTTAACTCACCTCTTGCATAATCCAAATACTATATATGCATCCATATATGTATCTCTAGGGAATAGCCCTTGTTTGTTAGAATCAAGTAATTCCTGAGCTGGAGGTCAAAGGTCCAAAAGCTAGGCTAGTAAGAAATATCATGGTTCATCTAGATATGTATATATATAGAGAGAGAAATTCTCAAAAACTCTCCATTTCAAAAGGAGAGATTTTGCTCCTCTTTATTTGTCAAATGAGATCATGTCACTCCACGTTTACATGCCAATTCATATTAAAGGAGAAAAATTAGAGATGATGAATGCTTTGACTTCCTAAATAAAAGAATAAGAGGAATACATTGGCCAATTAGAAAATGAGAGTTTTTCTAACATGCCTATATGTATAGTGTTCCTTACTCTTGTAAATTTTGTAGTAAGAGCCATAAGAAAGAGGAGAAAAGGCAAAAGAGACAAGAACCTTACCTGCCCTTGGTAGAAGTCAAAAAGTCAGGGGACGTGTTACAAGAGTTAATTGGAGATGCTAGAAAATTGAAGGGTCAAAACTAATAAGCAATTAGGAATGAGGTTAGTGGAGATGTTACAAAATTGAATGCCCAAAACAAATGAGCAATTAGGGGAGGAATTATTGGAAAAGTTATCAAATGGTAAAAAAAATTTTACAATTCAATTAGCAATTTGCAATTGAAATTGACAATTTGATTCTCTTTGCTTTAAATATTATATTTATAATTATAAAATTTTATTGGTAAAAACTCCTTAAGTAGCTCTTGGATTTGCACTACAACAAAATTCACTTTTGCCAACACACAACAAAACGTTGGAAAAATTCAATAAATGTTGGCAACATATTTTACCAACCCAAAAAAATGTGTTGGAAAGGTGTTGGTAAAAGTATGTGGGGAGTGCCTTTTGCCAACACAAACAAAAAATGTTGGCAAACTTTGAACTTTACCAACATAAAATAGTGTTGGCAAAATTAGATATAACATGTTGGCAAAGCAACTTTTGCCAACACAAATAAAAAATGTTGGCAAACGTTGATCTCTACCAACATAAACGGGTATTGAGAAAACTAGGAAAATAGGTTGATAAATAAACTGTTGTCAACACAAACAAAAAATGTTGGCAAATTTTGATCTTTACCAACGCAAAATGGTGTTGGCAAAATTAGATATAACATGTTGGCAAAGCAACTTTTGCCAACATAAATTAAAAATGTTGGCAAACGTTGATCTCTACCAAATAAACGGGTGTTGAGGAAAGTAGGAAAATAGGTTGGTAAATAAACTTTTGCCAACACAAACAAAAAATATTGGCAAATTTTGATCTTTACCAACGCAAAATGGTGTTGACAAAATTAGAGATAACAAGTTGGTAAAGCAACTTTTGCTAACACAAATTAAAACCGTTAGCAAAAGTTGAGCTCTACCAACACAAATGGGTGT
Source organism: Sextonia rubra (assembly GCA_037013555.1). Lineage (NCBI taxonomy): Eukaryota > Viridiplantae > Streptophyta > Magnoliopsida > Laurales > Lauraceae > Sextonia > Sextonia rubra. The sequence continues at coordinate 19,307,982 of JASUAD010000028.1, read as the reverse complement.
TGAAAAATGTAGAAAAACAGGTTGGTAAATAAACTTTTACCAACACAAAATACAATGCTACCACAAGTTAAACTTTACCAACACACTATGGTGTTAGCAAAAGTAAGAAAAGAAATTGGCAAAACAACTGTTGCCAACATAAAAATGCATTGGTACACAGAAATGCGTTAGCACACATAATTTGTGCTAGCAAAAGTAATTTTGATTTTTTTTAGTTTTGGAAAAAATGTTTTTGGAACCTGTTTATACCTGTTTATATCACATCCAAACACATTAACAATACAGTAAATACAAATCCAAAATATGAGCACATAAATGAAACATTTATATTTAAAAAGTCAACATATACTTCAAAACATATATATCCCATCGAATAAACATCAAATGTTTGTAAATATCTTAAAAGAAAGATCGAAAAATATCAAAGTACATATATCAAACTAGAAGTCTGTCTATTGCAAAACAGATGCTAACCAAGAGAAGCCTCATCGTGCCCTCCAGCCAATGTGGCATCACCACTACCGCTCCCTAGACTAAATATAGGGACGCTAGCTGGATCTATCCCTGTTTTTTCAGCCACCATTAGCAAAAAGTTTTGAACTTCTGACATTTGACTCTGATATTTAGCAACATGCTGGCGTAGAGTGATCAACTCAGTATTAGATGCTTTAGATTGTGTAAAAAATGAACAGGTGTTGCGAATCCCGTATCCCAATGTGTAGGCCGACCTCTTTCCAAGCACTTCTTGGGAAACTTGCATCTCAATCTGTGGATCTGGGACATCTGACTGCGACTGTGAGGTAATCTTTTCCACCATCGTAGCCTATCAATTTTGAATACATTAACCTCCAACAAAAAATAACAATGTAGTTTTGGGTGTTTATTGCAAATGAGTTAGGTATACGTACATGACGTTGCTCAGCAATGTTGTTTATCCCCACACCTCCTTTTTTATGACGTTTGTGGGTGTCTGCGAATCTATCAGGCATAGACTGTTGTACACCACTCTCCTTTGTCTATTATTTCATTTGATAAATCAATTATACTAATTAAACACTGAATTTTATAATAATATTGTAAGAATTTCTAAACATGCACTCACAGCAATATCAGCTCGGGACGCAAATGATCTGGAGCCGCTTGTATGATTATATTTCAGGGCAGCTCGAGCAGTCTTCCCATTCTCTGACTTTTTCTGCAAGGAAAATATAATCAATTAACAAGATGTGTATATAAAAAAAGAATTTGAAGTAAAAGATTGACAATTTTTATATATTTATATAAATTACGAAGATTAACTCTAGGCTATATACCTTCCACTTGTCATTTCTCCCACACATTTTCGATCATCCACACCCAGTCATCTGGTTTACAAGGAGGATCTTTAATGCTCTTGAGGTCAGCCACTCCCTCCTCCTTAAGCGCAAGGTACCGCTTGTGTAAGATACTTTTCCAATACTTCAATAATTTTTGGCACCTTTTGTCAATAATACTTCTGACCAACTCATTATTTGTGTAATCCCCAAAGTCAAAGGTTTGCTGCATTTGGAAATAACAAAATTACTCCAGTTAAAATCATAAATAATATGTTTGAAATAAATACATTATAAAAATTACCGAAACTCTTTGAATAATTGACTCTCTTAAGCCACTATCAAGTTTTGCAAACTTGATATCTCGGAGCCGTACAAAAGATCGAATTTGTTCTCCAAGAGCACTCGCCAAAGAAGGGGCCCAATAACCCACTATTTCCTTTTGGTCAAAGTCAATTTCAACTGGAATGGCATGACCGAGTTGTTTTCTAAATTTATCCGCGCTCAAACCCCGGAATGCACCCCGTCCACACATTTTAGAAGGTGCTGGAACCGATGCTGTTAAGACAATAATTTAATTTGAATTAGTTTATAAAAAATATTAAAGTAAGGATAATTTGTTATGTATATATAAAGCTATATATTTCTTACCAACGCTGCTACCAATAGTAGGTGGACTGGTCATCTGGTCAGGTAGGGCGGGTTATGGGACTTGATTAACTATAGCCACCACAGGCATGCTCACTGCATGATTGGCCTCTATTGGTGAAGGTTGTGTTGAATATGAACCATGAGCATGCCTTTCACATGATTGACCCCTGCCTCTTTTCTTTGACCACGAGGCCATATGTTTGACCTGGCATAGCAGAAAAATGAAGTATTAGTATATGAGTCAATAATTGGAAACAACTTGATATATTTAGAAACAACTTGATATATATGCAAATGTGATTATAAACAAAAAATATGAAACATATTTGAGACACACATTACCTTCGACGCGTGAGAACCAGCAAACTCATCATCCTCATAACTACCAGTATCTTCATTGGAAGAACTATGTCCTTCCTCAGCCTCGGGCGGTACATACTCCTCGTCATCATCATTTGCCACCGACCTGATTCTCTTTCCCTCTCTTTCGCATGTACTCATGGTCCGCTTATGTGAACTGAGCATCATATCTGCTGCTTTACTTAACCCTAATTCTTGAAGTTTCTTTGAATTCTCCTCAATAGTTTGCTTTCTCTTCTTCTCCAAAGCATTCATTTTAACTCTCTTTACCCACCCGGGCATGACAAATGATTTGCCGCCTTTAGGCATTTTTTTTGGCAACTATATATGAACATGTTATTTAATAAAATGAAATATGACATAAATGAATAATATGAAATGAAATATGAAACAATATTGAGACATTAAAACAAAAAATGACTATTCAATCATAACACATGTCCATACATGATTAAAGTAAAAAACAAAAACTACATCTAATAATCCATATCAAGATCTATATCAGGATTGGGCAATCTCTCCATCTCATCGTCTTCGTCATCTACATACTCTGCCAAGGTGTCATCCTCATCACTGTCATCATTTATATGCTCTGGCCTTAGTTCATTGATATGAATGATCTAGTTCATTGATATGAATGATCTCGGGATCCCTATCATCCCTATGGTAAGGAAGATCCATGTCTTCATCATGGGTTGAGAGACCAGAAGTGGATTTATCTTGTTGAAATGCATCAGCATCATCTCGCTCTGGAACATCCCATATTCCACGGTGCCTAACCTGTTCTACAATTCTCCAATTTTTGCCTTTGCTGGTATCATTAACATAGAATACTTGACTCACATTACTTGGTAAGACAAATGGATCATCTTTATACCAACGCCTTATAACATCAATAGATGTGACATATTTGTCATTGTAAATTCTGCTTCTATGACCTATGTTGTACCATTCACATTGGAACAGAACCACTCTACCCCCATGCAGATATCTCAACTCCCATATTTTGCACAGATAACCATAGAAATCAATCTGTTTTCCTTTATGGTTCCCTTCTACAACTAACCCACTGTTTTGGCACCTACGATGGCTTTCACGGTCTCGAGTATGGAATCGGATGCCATTAGAGATACATCCAGAATAAAAATCAATAATAGGATCGGGACCATTTGCCAATGACCAAAGTTCTTCAGTTGCTTCTCCTGACCCTTGAGTTTGCAAATCATTCATCTGCATGATCAAAATATGAAAAGTGCACTAAGTTAATATCAATTGTGGTCTAGTTCATTATAACTGAGTGGTTTTCATTTTTTAAATATATCTTACCCATTTTTTGAACCAATTTGGAAATTCTTCTTGCTGTACCTGAGCTATGTCACGTCCTTGTCGAATTTGCACAATACTCTTGTGTTCTCTACTCAAGGAAATTTTAATTCATTAGTATCTAAAAGTTGTGTAAAAATAAATGAGTGTAAGAGCTATATGTACATGTAATTAGACCAAACTACATACTCTAAATAAGGTAAGACCTCATCTGTATTGTATAACATAAACCAATGCGCCATTTCCTTTTCCCTCTGTGAAGGGTTGGAAGCCCTTGAGATAGGTGAGAAAAGACGGACATGCTGGGAGAAGATCTCCATCCCAGAGCCACGTCCGCCACCATCGTCATTCCGTTCTATTTTATCAAACCCTTTTAGGTACATTGAACAAAATGTAAGGCACTCTTTGACAATATATGACTCGGCTATGGAACCTTCAGGACGTGCTTTGTTGGTGACATACCCTTTTAGTGTCCCAAGAAACCTTCAAACAAACAACAATTATATTATAATTATATATGGAAGAGAATTACACTAATGAACAACTAATTTTACATAAGAAGGTATCATTTACCTCTCGATCGGGTACATCCAACGGTATTGCACTGGTCCAGCAAGCATAGCCTCACGTGGCAAGTGAACAGCTAGATGGACCATCACATCAAAGAAAGCCGGAGGGAAGATCCTCTCTAGCTTGCAGAGTATGAGTATTATTCTTTCCTGTAATTTTTTCAAATCACTCAGCCTTAATGTCTTCGAGCAAAGCTCCTGAAAGAAGCTACCCAACTCAAATAGTGTCGTCCATATCTCTTTGTTCACAAAACCACGCATGCCTATAGGAAGAAGACGCTGAAGGAGGACATGACAGTCATGACTTTTCAAACCTGATAACTTGCCATTTTTTGAGTTGACACATCTCGAGATGTTGGCTGCATAACCATCTGGGTAACAGATTGATTTCAAGAATTCACAAAAACCATCTATCTGTTTTGGGTTCAGCGTGTAGATTGCCGAAGGCTTCACAATGGATCCATCTTCATTCCTTTTTAGGTGTAATTCTGGCCTTATGTGCATATTTTCTAAATCATCACGGGCCTTATAGGTATCTTTATTCTTCCCATCTATGGCCATCAGAATTCCATAGCAGTTTTCACATATGTTCTTCTCAATATGCATGACATCGAGGTTGTGCCGAAGATTCAATGATTTCCAGTATGGTAGCTCCCAAAAAATGCTTCTTTTTTTCCAACCTATTTGTTGAGGGTCACGGGGTCTTTTCTTGTTAGAAGGAGCCTTTCCGAACTTGACTTTCTGCAGATGATTTTCCTCCACCTGAGCTACTACCTTTTCCACCGGTAACTCTAAGGATCTTGTCTGAAGCTCACAATGTCCATCAAACCTTTTGTCCTTCCTCCAATGATGGTTCTCAGGCAAGTAAGCTCGATGGCCCACCCACCCAAGCTTATCTATCAACCTGCAGGACATTGGATTATCGTTGCAAATGGGACAAGCATAGTAACCTTTTGTTCCCCACCCAGACACATCACCAAATGCAGGGAAGTCATTTATAGTCCACATGACAGCTGCATGCATTCGAAATATCTTTTCAGTCGAAGCATCATAAGTCAAAACCCCGATCTCCCATAGATCCTTCAACTCGTCAATTAATGGCCTTAAGTAGACATCAATGTCCTTTCCCGGTTGATTCGGCCCTGGAATAAGTAAAGATAACATGAAAAATGGATCCTTCATTGCCTTCCAGGGTGGTAGATTATAAGGCATAAGTATTACCGGCTACATGCTGTAAGAAGTGCTCAAGTTTCCAAATGGGTTGAACCCATCGGTGGCTAAGCCGAACCTTACATTGCGGATCTCTTGAGCAAACTTTGGATAATTCCGATCAAAGTCCCTCCACTCCTTACAATCGGCTGGATGACTCACTAACTCTTCATCGAGACGCTTACCACAATGCCATCTCATGTCATTCGCTGTCATCTTGGACATGTACAATCTTCGCAACCTCGGTGCCAACGGGAACCAACACAGTATCTTATGAGGAATCTTCTTACCCCGGCCATCATGAACCTTGTACCTAGACTCCTCACATACAGGACATCTTTCTACTTTAGCAGTCTCCTTCCAAAATAGTGCACAATCGTTTTTACATGCATCGATAAGCTCATACCCCAACCCCAAGTCACGAAGTAACTTCTTGCACTCATACATTGATCCGGGAACTATATTTTCCTTTGGTAAGAACTTCTTGAATGTCTCCAACATCTTGTTAAAAGAATTATTGCTCCACCCGTATTCTACCTTTACTTGTAGCATCTGAATGACGAACGATAGTAGAGTATCTGACTCTTTACATCCCAAGTATAAGCCTTGTTGAGAGGCCTCCAACATTTTCTCAAAGTTATGTACATTTTCTAGCTCTAGGGTATCATCCTCTATGTAAGTCCCCCTATAATGGTCTTCCATTAATTCATCAATATCACGATGGTCCTCATCGAATTCATCTATGATCTCATCCGACTCATCAGGTTGTGGAATCTCCCCATGATCTAACCAAACAATATAGGATTCCCTCATCCCATATCTGAGTAGATGACGTTTCACAGTACCATACGGGTGTGTAAAATGGTTGCAACAGTTTGCACACGGGCACTTAATCTCTCCAACCCCAGGTAAATGCGTTTTTGCAAATTCAAGAAACGAATCCACTCCATCCATATGCTGCTTACTAAATTTATCTCTAAGAAATATCCAACTCCTATCCATATCTGATCACATGCAAGTTCATTATTAGATAATCAGAGTAATAGAATTCACAATATTAAAAATAGGAGAAAAAAGGATAGTATTATTAGGTTATTTAGAGTATTCTTTCTTACATTAGAATACATCATCTCAAATTGACACCGATGTGAGTTGCTTATTCACATAGGAATTAATGTATCTATATGAATAAATCAAGGACCGAAATTTGAATTGATTTTATCATTGCCAGGCAACCAACTTTACCAAACATGGTGCCAACATATTTAGACTGTTAAACATTTTCTTGAGCATTTAAACATACTTTAATGATTTTAACTTTCTTGAGTAGTAGTTTTCACAAAGCTTATAATGTTTTTTTTTTAATCTTCTCCAGATTTGCTTCATTCTTTTCTCTTAATTTGTTAATTTCAAGCTAGGACCTGCTAATAATCCTAGCAAATTTATCTAGTTTTTCCATACTTTCTAAAAGGGTCTTTATCTGTCACTTGCTAATCCATACTTTCTTTATATACTATTTCTTTAAAATACATGGAAACTAAAAGAAATTACACCTTGCACCATCACACACTTGACAATGAGTTGGTCCACAAACATTTTAGGAATTATCCTAAGCAGGAATAAAAGAGTGGAAAAGAACAAAAAAAAAAGTTTATTAAGAGAGAAGGGTTAAAACAAGCGTTCTCTCCTGTTTTCACTCAAGTTCGAGTTCGGCCTACTTGCGTGCCTTAGTGGATCTGAACTATTAAAGAGGAAGGGAATGCAGTAAAACAAGTGATAGTTAAAGAAATGAGTGGGTTGCACACAAGAAATCATTTTGAATGGTTAGGATTTCAAGCTAGTGGACCCATTTGTGGGGGCCACACAGTTGCTGTTGTTTTAAAGTCCATACACGTATGCACGGCTATGAGCATTAAAAAATAAAAATAGAACAATCTGATGCTTTTTAATCTATTGTTTGATCGCCCAAAACAGGGGAACTGCTGCACCGACTCAAGAAATTGGAAATGGGGAACGACAAGGGGAAGTAGGAAGACAAAACAGGGGAGCCGAGGGATTAGTCTCTATGCCGTGTATGTGATTAGGATTTTCCATGTCGCCACCCTCCATCGTTCTTGTCTCCAAGGAACCGAGCGAATAAGTGTGTAAAGGGTTTATAGGGTTATAGTGGTGGAGCCACAAGGACGAGGAGGATGAGGAGGAGGTGGCCAAGTAGCCAAAGCAATGTACCCAACCGGATCGGCGGAAGCCGTGCCCCAAGGATCCGACCCCCAAGCCCCGCAAGAGCCTCGTCTGCGGGACGGAGTGGATCTGTTCGTCTGCGGCAAGACCCATTCATGGTGCCATCTTTTACATGCGAAGAGGAGTGAGCCGGATCCGAGGTGCAATCTGAAGAAATCAGTCTCCCTCGGCGAGGCTGATCTAGTCGTCTGCGGGATGAACCGGGTGGGGCCGGATCCAGATCTGGTGCCGAAGCAGATCCTGCTGAAGGAGCCAGCGCCGTTGCGAGTGGAGATGAGCAAAATAGGCAGATAAATGGTACCGGCTGAATAAGTAGGTGGAAGGCCCCAATCGAGTAAGTGTTCATCTATCTCTCTGCATCTTTTTTTTTTCTCTAGTTCTTCTTCTTTTAATCAGGTACCCCAGATCTAGATTGTTTTGGTCTGATTTATGCAATTAGGATGATCGAATCCCTTGCATGGAATAGATTCATTAAAAAAAAACGTACCTGCAAATTGACTGGCGTCTTCTTGTTGCTAGGACAGTAGCTGGGTTTGGAATAGCTTGAGCAAAGACAAGCTTGCAGCAAAGGCAGGACGGAGATGACTCTTCTGGGAGATGTGGAGAGAAAAAAAAATTGTAGAAATGTGCGTTGCTAGGACAATGGCTGGGTTTGGAATAGCTTGAGCAAAGACAAGCTTGCAGCAAAGGCAGGACGGAGATGACTCTTCTGGGAGATGTGGAGAGAAAAAAAATTGTAGAAATGTGCGTGCAGTGTGGAGGACCGGTTGAAAGCAAAATTTTTTGTTTTCTTTGGAAAGAGAATTCCTTCATTATTTCTTTCCTTATTAACAAAATTCAATATTTGGTAAGTGCAAATCCTGTCTGAGATTTTTTTTTTCGACTATATAGAATAGCATAGACTGGGCTTTAACAAGCTTCACCCATTTACCAAAAAACAAACAAAGCTGCACCCAATCCAAGAAATCCCATGTGAATCGTTTTCAATCTACGACAGCATTTGAATGGACATAAAACTTCGAATGCATCACTCCATTTACAGGTCTCTCTTTTTCCATCCCTTGTTTTTTTTTCTTTGAAATGTGATGTTTTTCCATGGAATCCTTAATGGGTTATTTTGTTTTCTGATTTTCCTCGTCTCTGGAGTTGGCTTGAATGAGAATAATGGATTTTGTATGAGAAAATGCCTGTCCTTCTCATGTATGATCCCCACTTGGGTTTTTAGGTGGGTGAAAAACTACTTATAATATCATACATGAGAAGGACACCCAGTTATTTGAAAAATAATCTTATGAGAACTAGTTCCCAGTTATGCATGGACTTATTGGAAGTGAATAAGATTTGTTCATTGTTTCATGACCAAACTCAGGAAAAGCGGATTTCTGAATTCTGAGTATTTCTTTCTGTTACCCATATTTCAGTGATAAATTCGTTGACTGAATAAAGCTCCTGTACGCCAGTTTTGTCTATTGATTTCAAGAATTGTGTTCTTGAATGAAGCACTACATAATGAATACTTTTTATCAACTTTAGTGGTTTTTTTAGCTGGGTAGCTTTTCCTTTTGTCTTCTAATATTTTTTTTATTGGTTTGGGTGTTAAAAAAATATCAATCTGTTTGGTACTATCAGGAAGAAGCAGAAGAAGAAGTGGAATCCGAAGAACTTGAGGAGGAAGAAAATGAGGTGGTTGATCTATCTTAGTGATCATTGTAGTTATCATTTACTTCTCATTTTGTAAGTTTGTGTTACAAGAGATTTCACTGTAACCACTTCTTTGTGGACTGATTTGTTGGCTATTGGACTCAATGCATCGCAGAAGAGAAAAGGCACCCAGGGCGTTATTGAGATTGAGAATCCCAATTTGGTAAAACTAAGGACTGTGAAATCTAAAGATATTGATGTGAGTTCTTTAAGATCCTGATTTTAGTTTCTAGGAAGTTGTTTTAAGTTACATTTTTCTCTTTGCTATTTTACAAACCTAGAAAATTTTCCTTTTTTAATAGATTTACTCGGCTTTTGAAACACACAAGAAGCCAAGTTCAGCCTCATTATTCTCACCTCTGAAAGCTTGCCTAAATTTTCTTTTGAGAATGTAGGAACTATCATAATATGTTTAAAGTGATCTGGTAAAGTTCTATGTACTGGGAAATCTCTACCAATTTTGCTGTGTAAATGTGGTCTGTTAGAATCCTCGCCAAATCACCATCACCATGCTGTCTCATTAATGCCTATGGTTAATGTTATTTTGATCAAATTATTTAGAATTATTATATTTCAAACACTTTCTGTTGCTTTCTATTTTTTATTAACACTAACTGATTTAACTTTTTGAATTTTGAATGTTTTAATTTCCTGTTGCTTCCTTGTGTAGATTGAGAAAACAACTGAGCTTTCAAGGCATGAAAGGTGTGTATCTTCTTTTGAATATTTTAGCCTTTTGTGTTACTCTTCATTAATGAATGTTACTTTGGATTTGGAGAGTTGGCAAGGAGCCTTGTGTTTGGTAATGACTATGAAGAATCTATGGTTTAAATAGAAAAGACAGCTTTTCCTGACCTTTCATAATCTTCATAGCATTAGTAAATAAATTAATTATTACTCATCTTTACAGTTGGAAGCTGGTATATCTTTGTGTTTAGCATGATTAGTTTTGTTTAATATCTCTCATTTGCTTGTTGGATGGTTCAGTTTTGTGTATGCTAATTCTTTCAATGGAGTGTTTCTCTTCCAATTTACTAGTTACATTTTCTGCAGAGAGGAGATTGAGAAGCAAAAAACTCATGAACGATACATGAGGCTGCAGGAACAAGGGAAAACAGAACAGGCAAGAAAAGATTTAGGTAAATTGAAGGAAACTAAAAATTTATTTTCTTATGATGTTTTGTTTCAGTTTCTTCATAATCATCCCACGTTCTGATTATATATGCATACATGAGAAGGACACCGAGGCGAATTCCACGTTCTAATTCCCATTTTCACGAGAAAGTTGTCTTCTTTCTATCATTGACTTTGCATGGTTTGAAGGAATTGGAATTGATTTCCTCGAGAGAGAAGGGTGATCATCGCCTGCCTACTTGGTGTTCTTTTATTTTTCATTTTTTTTTTATTTTTTGTTGATTGCGATTTGTGTCTTCTTCTACAGTTCTTGAAGGGATTTCGATCGGCCCCCTTCTTCAATTTGTTGGTGATCGAAAGGTAATTTTAGGGTTTCCTTTTGTTTTTCTATTATCAGTTCTTCTGGTTAGGACTTTTGCTGTTGGAATTGCCCGCTTTTGAGAAATTTGGTTGGAGAGTTTGATGATTGGGTTGATGAGATTTTTCTCTTACGGGTAGGAGAACCCATGAGTTCTATAATTATACTACATATCTGGAAACGTCTTTAGATGCCATTGTTGATGGTTAAAGACGCAAATTTATAATCTCATTTCCATAACTTGCATCTGTAGTTCCCTCTATACTTAAAAAAGTACAGATTTTGTGAATCTTTTGATGGTGTGTTTGATTAAAGTTGGGTAGTGCATATGCAGATTTGTTTTTTGTGCTTTTTATTTCAGTTTATGCAAACATATTCTTATCATGATTATTATTGTTATTGTTATCATCAAGAGGGACCAAAAGAACTGATTAGATTCAATTAGGTTTCAGTTTTGATTCCTAAATTGTTGAATTTTTGGTAATCTGCATCAAGTGGTGACTCGTATCCAAAATCTATTTGGGAAATGGGAGCTCTCCTGAATGGGCCAGTCTCACTAAAAACGTTGCTCTCATTGAAAGTATTAGTGATAGCTGCCTTACAATGCTTGCTTCCTTTCAGTTTTCACCAGTAGATCACATGGGGTTGGCCGTTGGCTGAATATCTCTGTGTTGCTCTTGTTGGATCTATACATGTCAATGGAAATCAATATTCTTCTTCTTCTTCTTCTTCTTCTTTTTGTTGGTGAGATGCAAACATGATATCATCATACTATGATGCCCCTATATGGAATGGATACGGCAGGGACGCACCATAGATACGGCAAGGACACAAATGTTGCACATAAAGTGAAGTATCAAATATGATACAACATGAAATGTGGCTTATTTTGAAGTATCCGTGCATCATAGATCATACTTCTAGTTCTTGATAACATCTTTTAACAAAATTTGTGCCAGTGAGTTTTTGAGAATTTTTCCTATTGTATCTAGTTTGCAAATCTAGGGCATGTATGTGTAACGACTTATCAGTGGAAACAGATAGAATAAGAGGGAGGTTTTTTCTGTGGAATACCTTTTCCATTGCTTAGTGTGAACGCTTTTCCTCAAGGAAAAACATTAAAAACCTGTGAAATTTTCTGCGAACCTGCACAGAAGTGTTTCCAATTGCCTAGGGAATGGCAAAAATCTGGGTGTCCTTCTCATGTATGGGATATTATAAGTAGTTTTTCATAAATGGGCATGGTGTCCTTCTCATGTATGATCCCCATCAATAGTTGTATCAAATTTGAGGACTTTTTTTTCATCAAACCCCATGTAAGGAATTTCCTTTTCAAAACACCATGCTCATTTGATTGAGGACTTTTTTTAAGTGTTCACCGGTTGTAAATACAGTCTCAGAGCTTGTTCTAAATTGGTAGATCCCTAGATGAGCAACCAGTGAATATGACAAGAGCGAGGGTAAAGGTGAATCACTAGAATTTGGATGAATGGAAGAACATTTTAAAGATATTTCACTTTGCTGCCAAAACAATGCCTAACCCAGTTCCATACACTTGGCTAAATGTTCCTAAATTTTAAGTTTTCTAGTCTCCATGGTAATTACCTTTTTCGTAGCCCAATGAATTGCGTTCTAAGAAACCCTTTCAGTGATTAGATTGCCTACACATCTTTGCTTGAATGTTCTAAGCTATGATACCCAGATAGTTGTACAAGCCTAACGTATCCGTATCGGCTTGATACGATTCTTGTATTAGTACCTGATACTGCACTGATACTTCTAGGACACAAGTTTAGCATATCCTACTTAGCAAGTCCATTATTTCATATAATTCTTTAAAATTTCTTACTTCTCAATGTAGAAAATGTTAGAAAGGAACATAAACGATAATAATTTCAGTACTTCAAACGTGATGTATAGGAAAAAGTAATAGAAATACGATACTTACTGTGTGCCACTTGTTTGTGTGAGTTTGTGCTTTACATTTCCATCTCTGTTTTTATCATCTTAACTTGTTTTTATTCATTCTTTAGATGAAAGAGGTAGATTGAAACATTTGGCTAAGTATTTACCTACTGCTATTTTGAGTGGGAGGTGCAGGGACAAGGCATATCACCATGCTATGTAGTTTTAATAAATGTTGGCACCAAATTGTGTGGATTGGATTCTTTATCTTTAAATTTTATGATACATTACAACTTCATCCAAGCAACTTAAATATGCATTTGAAGAGGATTTTGACAGTGTTTATAGAAACATGAAACCTCTCTGCTCACTCTGTACCACCTCTTGAATAAATAATGTATTTTCCATGTGAACACACACTATTTTCTTTTAGCCACTAACATGTACTGACGTTCACCTTGATTTCATTTTTGTTGCAGAAGTGATAGGAAAAGCTGTGGAAAAAACAGCAGCAGTTGTGCTCAGGATTTATCATGATAGCTAGGAAGCAAAATTTCTCAATGCTGTGAATCTCAAAATGCTACTAAAGTGAATGAGTTGCTAGTATCAAGCAGTTGAAAGTGCAAAGAGGCCTATTGCTAGCCACAAGTCAAGGCTATGTTAGCCCCATTGGGAAATACAAGAGTCTCAAAAGGCAGTTAGTTCTGATTCACTATGAGCCAGATCTTGATGACTGCTACACCATGAGTGCAAGATATCAGATATATGGATGAAAATTTGAACTAAGGAGACCAAATACTCTACTATCAGAATAAAGAGTAGAGATTCACTTTTCTGAATTCAACGGTTACAATGACTGGGATCTCATACTATTGGTGATGCAGATCACAGATTATAAACATCTTGTTTATGGTCCAAGAGTTTCAAGATCCTGATTAGTTGCCTAATTAAAACTTGAAACAGAATAATGTGTATCATCTAATATGGCAATCTATACAGGCCACTGTGGTATAGCAATCTTGGTAACTCTGTTCTTCTCAGCCATCAAATGGTGCATGGCTAACCCAACAGATGGACTCGGCGAGTCAAGGGAGGGTGAGATGGGTGCAGTAGAACTACATGATCTACAACTATTGCACCGATTTTAAGTGGCTCCCACAGGGCTCCTTGTCGAATGCTCCACTGTCTGATCCAACAAACTCTTTTGTAAAAATAACTATTGGAAGCAATTTTTTAATTATTTTTTTAACTTAATAGAAAATCATTTTTTCTTTTTAAATATATTATTGAATCCTTATTGTAATGAGGTCGAGTGGGCTTAAATTTGTTATTCTTTTTATAGTATGTGTAAATATCAGTGTTTATTCTTCTTTTCTTGATTGATGAGTGAGTTTTCACATGATATCCTCTTCCCCAATTTTTTGGTCTTGACCATTTTTCAGATCATTGTGCCTATTCAGCTCAAATCCTTTTACAGCTAAACAATCACACTATACTTGCCCTAGCAGCTAGCCTTACCAAAGGACTGAGTCTCTGATGGCCAACCTTTCCGAAGCCCCGACCCTGAATATATGGGTCATATGTCATATGTTATCCATGCCCCTGCCTAGAGTAGGGCTAATGCTGGATTGAAAAAAAGGTCCCAAAGAGGATAATATTGGTTTTTATAATTTTTTTACACTGCACTGTGCACAAATTATAATTTTGTTAAGCCTCCTTTATTTTGAGGTAAGAGAGTCGATGCAATTCATAGCAGGTATTGTTGAGGTGTGATCTTCAGTCTTGGGGGAATTCTTAAAATAACAGTATTTCAAGTCTTTATTCCGCTTCTACTAGCATGTCAAGGGGTTATTTGATTTTGACGAGTAAATACTATTTTTTGGGAGTAAAAAATATATGCATGACAAAGTTATGTGTCGATTTTCAAATAAGGGAAGCATTGAGGAGTGGGCTCCACTCGAGGGGGACAAAATGCTGAGGCCATTGGATTTTACTATATCATATAATTTAATTTCCACCATCCTTACTTTTTTTTGAGAAAAATCGGCAATACAAACATGCCCTAAAAGATCTCTTATATCAATTAACTTGCCTTTACAAGAAAAAAAAATTAGAGCAGTTAATATACATCTGATAAAACTAGAAAAGATATAATTATAAATGAGTTCATTAAAGCCCATTTAGGAGAGGCATTAATAGGTGATGAATAAAAGCCAGACTTATCTAAGATAATAATGATATTGTGTATTTTAGGCCATCAACAACGCTAATGAGGAAAAGTCTTTTCATGTAAACTGATGGCCCATCTAGAAATTAAAAATGATAGGCCGAAAAAGATATTGATGGTAATAGTGAAATTAAAACTTAGATCTGAAGAATTTATTATATGCCTTAATTACTTAAGTTGGAATCTACTTAAATTGAAATCTCAAATGAGCTCATCTCATTATAAGATATAAGACTGATCTTAATTAGATTAGATTAGGTAGGTGGGTATGTCGGTATTAGTCTTTATTTTCTTAAATAGTTGGCATACATTAATAGCTTGTTTTGGCATCTTAGCTGGGCTATGTTCTCTGATATCCCTTTCCTTATAATTAGGTGGCTATATTTACCAAGTTCCAATGAGATGTGGTGGCTGGGCATTTTTGAATTTCTAATGGGCTTAGGCATGTAAAGACCCATCGAGGCGAATAGAACCCAAACCCAATCCAAAACAAATTTGGGTTTTTTTTCTCTTAAGTTTTAGGTTAAAAAAGACAAGTATCCAAAACTATAGTATTTGCCAACTTAAACAAGTGCTTAAAACCATTATTTATTTTAATAATCTTTCCACAAAAGATTAAGTTCATGGGATATAATCACTTGGAATTGAAAAGACATGAGTGGAGAGAGCATAGGAACTTGTAGGTAACGTTTCTCTGTGAGGAGCAGATATCTTGATTGGCCGTAAGAAGGCATAATAGGGGGGTGGGGGGAATGGAATCTCTCGCACCATATTTTGGACTTTTGTCAATGTATCCCGTATTGCTTTAGAAAAGGTATACATTATCTCCACCTTTCACCAACGTATTATTTTATTTGTTGGAAAAAGTATCTCATTTACCATCACATGTTATTACGTTGGCAAAATTACCAATTCTTACGACCTTTTTTAACACATTATTTGATACATTGGTAAAAGATAACCTTTACCAACACATATTTTATTGCGTTGGCAAAATGGTGCTTTCACCAACGCAAATAATAATGCGTTGGAAAAGATAACCCCGCTTCTGACTTTTTCCAACACATTTTCATTGTTGTTGGTAAAATGTAACCTTTTACCAATGCATATTTTACTGTGTTGGCAAAAGGGTAAGTTCACCAACACAAATAATACTTCGTTGGCAAAAATACTCATCCCTTATGACTTTTTCTTACACATTCTCATTTGCGTTGGTAGAAGGTAACCTTTTACCAACGCATATTTTACTGTGTTGGTAAAAGGATAAATTCACCAACACAAATAATACTTCGTTGGCAAAAGTACTCCCCCTTATGACTTTTTCCGACACATTCTTATTTGCGTTGGTGAAAGATAACTTTTTACCAACGCATATTTTACTGTGTTGGCAAAAGGGTAAATTCACCAACACAAATAATACTTCGTTGGCAAAAGTACTCCCCCCTTATGACTTTTTCCGACACATTTTTATTTGCGTTGGTAAAATGTAACCTTTTACCAACGCATATTTTACTGTGTTGGCAAAAGGGTAAATTCACCAACACAAATAATACTTCGTTGGCAAAAGTACTCCCCCTTATGACTTTTTCCGACACATTTTTATTTGCGTTGGTAAAAGTTAACTTTTTACCAACGCATATTTTACTGTGTTGGCAAAAGAGTAAGTTTACCAACACAAATAATATTTTGTTGGCAAAAGTACTCATCCTTTACGACTTTTACCAACACATTTTCATTTGCGTTGGTAAAAGGTAACATTTTACCAACGTATATTTTATTGTGTTGGCAAAATGGTAAGTTTACCAACACAAATAATACTTCGTTGGTAAAAGTACTCCCCCTTTATGACTTTTTCCGACACATTCTCATTTGCATTGGTAAAAGGTAATATTTTACCAACGCATATTTTATTGTGTTGGCAAAAGGATAATTTTACCAACACAAATAATACTTCGTTGGCAAAAGTACTCTCCTCTTATGACTTTTTCCGACACATTCTCATTTGCGTTGGCAAAAGAGTACTTCTACCAATACAACTAATAATGCGTCGGTAAAAATATTCCCCCCTTTGACTGTTCCCAACACATCCTCATTTGCGTTGGCAAAAAGTACCCTTGACCAACGCATTTTGTGTTGTGTTGGTAAAAAGTGTTGGTAAAAATGTAATTTGTTGTAGTGTGAAAAGACCTTTTGCTAATTTACCTTCCAAAATAGTCCCACAAGACTACCTTGGTTTCTTTTATGCTCGTAAAATGCAATATCGAATTTGACACAGGATTTTTATATCATTGTCTAATTCGACACTGCTTTATAATATAAGCACTCTTCTTCTGAGTGGATGAAACCGTCGGCCACTTCCAATTTGCAGAGAACACACCCGACCTCCAGAGAACCCAAGCAACAGTTATTGGTTAGATGCAGAAAGTGGTTGAGGTGGAAGAGAAGCGGGAAGTTCTTTCTGCCTGCTAATATTTTTGGAAGATGGATGAATCCCGCGATTAGCCAATGAAGTGGTAATAGGTTTGATGCAAGACCTTCCCACTTGCTGATTTTGGAGGATAATATGATTGAAGTAATTAGTTGAATGATGTTTTTTGTTGTTGGATGAATAAACCCATGTGAATAAACTAATTTAAGAACTACCCAGTTCGAGATTTTGCAAATGTGTGAAGAGGGTGACATAATCTTTCTTTTTTATACGGGGGGTATTCTAATCTGATCGCCATGGATGGATTTCTGTAACTGTTTTTTTGCATTCCAATTAGATGGTGGTGCAGGAGTCTATCGTCCTAGGGTTCGCCATGTGGATCTTGCCATGTCTTGATAAAATTGAAAGAGAAACATGAAGATTTAAAATGGGATTAACGATGAGGCTTGCCGATAATAGAGTCTTTGGCATTCATACTGACGGCACGTTCTTGACCAGTGTCGTGGTGGAGCCCAAATCGTTCGGCCCTCTGTACCACCGGTTGGCAGAGTTAGGAAAAACTCAAATGCAAATAGGATTTGGCCAATTTGACGAAGGATCAGGACCCTACATAATTAGGGCATTAATGGACGACTTTAGGGGTGAATACACTTAAAGATTTGACCATTAGATCTCAACTACACTAAAAGTCTCTAATTGAAATCATAAATACTCACTTAAAATAAGAGCAGAGCACCGCTGAATTTGACATTAGTATAAAAAACTTGTGTCAAATTCTACATTAGCTTTTACAAGCATAAAAAAAAATGAAAATAGTCTTGTGGGACCTCTTTGGAAGGCAAACTATTAAAGAGTTCTTTCGGGTTCAGGAGCCACCTAAAAAGTTTTTACTAATAAAATTCTCTTATAATTACAATAGACAATGTATTCGGCTTGCTAATGATAACTACAATTAATACCCATGCATCAATCAAGAGGTCTACAAATGCACCTGCAAACTTTAAATAATCACGTGCAAAATTCATGATCAACGTCAACGAAGTTGCATCCCGCCCCTTAATGGGATGAGTTGTGTGTTGCTACTTTTCAACTCCATAATGCATATAATGTGAAAAATAGTAATAATAATAACAATAGCAGGAAGAGCACCATTATAACACCTGACCGGTGGTCGTGGTATTACCATTACTGTTACTATTGTTATTAGCCAGAGCCTTTCAAGTTTCAACACAACAGTTTTTAACAATGTCATAGTCAGTTTTTTTTTTTTTTAAAGAAGCTGTACTCATAATTTGAAAATATCATAAAACTTGAAGTTGATTTTAATTGCATTAGCATATCTGTAACTTTTTTACTCAGTGCTGAGGGCACTAATATGCAAGTTTGGAGGAATGTCATCATCACCACATTTGAGTAGGATAGAAACCTCGTAAAAATTCATCATCGAACCAAATGTTGCCTCATCCATTCCAAGGAGAGTTGCAATGCATAAATGTGGTCAGGTAAGATGTTTTCTTTTTCTTAATAGTGGCCTCACCATAGTAGCACAAAGTCATGTTAGGTATAATTTATAGCTTTTCCTCTGTGATAATAGATAACACTGCTCCATGAGAACTGGGCGATTCGAGATAATTTGAGACCTAAAGCAACAATCTTAAAAGAGGTTTTTCTTTTAATTTTTTAAATATTATTATAACTATTTTATTTAAAATATATTTTTTTCTCCTTTTATGATCCAAATTTATTAATTAAGTTTTTATATTTGAGTTTGCTAATATATATCTTTTTCGGTTGATAGTATGGCCAATTCATTTAATATTTCTTATAATATTATTGATATAGAAATATAAAATTTAAAATCTAGAATTTAATAGAGCACCCCGCCCCGCATCAGCCAAAGAATTTACAAATCTAGATTTGGTTTCCAAAGTCCAAACTGGCAAACCCCTTTGTGGGGCCCACCTTGATGAAGGGGCACAAGATCAGTTCCGGTGGGTTGGAAGCTATGTGCAAAACTGCCTTAAATCCAATGATCATAGCCATCCATCAAAAGCCCTGAAAAGTCCAAAGATTACATATGCATTAATATAATAATTATATTTTGGGAGCTTTATGTAAATACATGGTTAGGACGGAATTATTAATTGGCCTAAAAACGAGTTTTGAAGGCAAATTTTTCTCCGCAAAAAAACTAGACTCTCAAAAGGCCTCACTCGCATCTCATTAGAATCTCAATCAACGTAGAAAAACAAAAATCCTCCAAAGCAAGTGTGGCCCACAGTTTAATTAATTAATCCAAACTATGAAATCTCTACCCCATGTATGCATCCGACCCAATTTTTACTCTAAAGTAGTTGGGCCCATATCCATTCAAAGTTATTGTACCATGTGGTGTTTAACAAGGGCCAAAGTTTACTTCAAAGAAGGTGGGCCCCAAAATCCAATTGGATGATCCAAACGGTTCAAGGTCACCATCCCATGTATTCGCCCTTGCCCAAGTTTTAATTCAAAGCAGGTGGGACCCAGTACAATCAAATATGCATAAACCCGATTTTTGTCTTTTTCTTTTTTACCATTTGGTTACATAAATACATAATGCAATTAAAGCGGACCCCATTGTGATTGCATAAATTCAGCACATGAACACAATTTTTATCTTCTTTTTTTATTTAGTTACATATTTACACATGATGCAATTAAAGTGGTCCCTACTGTGATTGCATAAATTCAGCCCAACCCTAATAAAAAAAGAGCGATGATGATTTTGAGTAGTTTTGGCTTAAGTGGTGGGCCCTATTGATAGATTGATTGAGTTGGCCTATTGGAAATCTACCTATCAACTATCTGTCATCCCTAAGAAATACCCTTATTCAAATATGCATGTGGGCCATGCCTTTCTTCGCGAGTGCAAGATCGTGATGATGAAAGCCCTCTTGATAGGGAGAAAAAATAGGAGTCGTGTTGGAAATTTTAAAGAAAGAGAAAATAAGAGTCACTTGAGCATTTGTTTTCATTTGACAACTCATTCAATGAGTTACACTTCTGTATTATTTCATTGATAAAAAAGTTTTTTTGTATATACCTCCTAAGATTTCTAGAATTTATAAATGAGCTCCGGTGGTTTTAGTATTTGTATATATCCCCTTCCTTTTATTTTAATAACTTCTATGTCCTTAATATCAATATTCTTAATAAAAATGAGCAAACACCAAGAGATTTATACTGAAATTTTATGAAAATGAGTGCTTTGCCCTTACATCCCTTAAAAAAATGAGTGTCATTATCTATAAAAAGATATTATTATTTTGTCTCAAGTTTCAATGATTGCTCTCTTAATAATTCACCAATGGACTTGAATCCTAATTATGTATTTTGAAGCATACATCAATCTAACAGTGGGTCATGCTTGGATTGGGTCAATTATAAGTTTAGGTTATGATCGATTTGAATAAAAAAAAATTGGTCCCATAATGATAAAAATAGATGTAAGCAGGGTTACTCTCTCCTACAAAATGCACTATACTAATGATTGATGTTATAAGCTTAAAAAAAAAAAAACGAATCCAAGCTTTAAAATTATATATATAAAGATAAAGAGGAGGGCAAAAATGTTATTTTACTCTAAAAATATATGATGGTTTTAAGGCTATTGATTTTGGGACATAAAAGGCATTAGAATAAAAAAGGCATGGGGCTATATGCAAATATTTAAATTGCAAGGGCCTATTTACAAATCCTAAAAACCTTAGGTGTTTATATAAAAAATGCTCTTGATAAAACTTTCCGGACCTTAATTTTTGACATGTAAAAAGATGTAGTTACGTTAATTAGATCTTATTTTTTGGGGCCTAAAGCAAGGGCTTTTATAGTTTTATGGTAAAGTCGGCCCTGTAGAATATAAATTATTTTGTACCTAAACGGTATGTCACATTATTGTATTTATTAATACCTTGTGTTCTTTTTGCTTAGTTCCATTTAATCAAGCAAAAGAGATGATAAATAGCTAAATAAATTTGAGATGTGATAAGAATCAAAGACATAAAAAAAAAAACAAGGCAATCACTTTTGTTGGATATCTTTCTTTGAGATGTATTAATACCTTCAGAATATATGTTGTAGAGATCACATTAAGTTTGTTACAACTGGCTTAAAAATCCATCCCGAGGGCAACTTTAAAGCCACAATAACCATGGACGGACTGCTGGTGCCCCCCCAACACACGCACACACACACACACACAAAAATTTAATAAAACCCCTTTAAGTTTTTAAATATTTTTAACTCTTTTTACATATGCCCCCCTCTCAAAAAAATTCAAAAAAACCCTATAGATTTTGAAAACTATATTTATTTCTTATTTGTGACCCTCCCAAAACCTTATTTCTAGATAGTGGCCCCCTAAAAATTTAATAAAACTCCTTTAAGTTTTTAATATTTCTTACATATGCCCCCCACAAAGCTCTTTTTTTTTACTTATATATTTTGAAAACTATATTTATTTATTATATGTGGCCTTACCAAGACCTTTTTTTCTAGATAGTCCCCCTGAAAATTTCATAAAAACACGTTTAAGTTTTTAATTTTTTTTTACATATGTAACACCCCCCGCCCCCCCTCTCAAACACACACACACACACACACACACACACACACAACTTAATAAAAAAAAACCCCTACATAATGTGAAAACTATATTTGTTTCTTATCTGTGTCCCTCTTAAAATTTGTTTGATCTAGATAGTGGCCCCCTCAAGGAAAATTTTCTAAGTCTACCCCTGACAATAACCGCATGTTGGGAACTCATTTCAAGTTTTATATTGCTTTTCAAAATGAATACAAAAGTACTGACCGCGGATGACAAATTAGGTCGAATTAAGGTTGGAAAATTTGTAACTTGACTCAACTTGTCCAGTGCAAGAATAAGAAAAAAAAAAGAGACTCGAGTGGATTTAACGTGAAGACTAGGGAGAGTCATTTTTTCAATAATTTGAAAAATATTTAAAAATAAATACATTACTTATAAAATATAAAAAAAATTATTTCATGCATTCATGATAGTTTATTTAAATTAATAAATTTATATATGCAACCAAAGTGTGACAATAAGGAAAATAAAAGAAAACATATTGCATATTATATAATTTGTTAGTCCAAATATCAAATATAAAAGATCAATTATGAATTTTAAATTACATCCTAGTCATTATTTTTAAATTGTTGACTCCAAACATCATGCTTAATTACTTATAAAAAAATTAATTATTTAAAATGAAATCTGTACTTATAGAATGGTTATGAATGCAAATAACTTATTAAAGTAAGATGACTCAATAAAATTTCTCTTATATTTGATTTGGTCTTTCATCCAAATGAGATGACTCAGAAAAGTCAAGGGCTGACTCAAATAGTTTCCAACCAAAGGGCAAATAATATATAGCTCCTCTCGAGGATGACCGTGCAAGAGGACTTTACATGAACACAATTAACTACATAGCCCAAAAAGGACATGTGAAAGATTAGTAGATTGAGGACAACCAACAAGTTAAAAAGGCCAACAATTAATATCCAAAGCACCAAGTACGAGTAGAAATAAAAAAATAACAAAAGAAAGAAAGTTCTAAGATAAGCAGAAGAGCTTCTATACCGTGTTGCTCTCCATCGTCGGATTGGACTTCAAATCCAATGACTCAAGATTCTCCATACTTTGTCTAGGGTAAAAAGCACCCGAATTTCTAAATTGTTTGGATAAACGAGAAGTGGAGTAAAGTTAATTAGATTTCAAACGATGAGTAAAGTTGCTGTAAATTAAGAAGTGAGTTAAAATTAATATAGAGTAATTCACTGTACTCTATTAGGATGTTTGGTGTGTGGTGAAATTTGAAATACTAAAGAACACAACAACTATTATTCAAGGAACTTAAATATTTAAAGTTGAAGTACACCTTAGGGCCGACAATAATACTTTATGCATCAGGCTAGGCTCATCAAAATGAAGTAAGGTTGAAATTTTAAAATTGTTACAGATTATTTAATTTTAATTTTTTCCATTTCTTACTCTCCAAGCATGCCCAAGTGTAGAAAAAATAACTTATTTTATTGTAGAGATAGAAATTTTACCAACTTTGATGCTTTGTTTTTCAAAAATTTATTGCAAGCTTTATTCCTCTCTCGATCAGCCATCAACAACAAGAAGACACCTATGTGCCCCGTTCTTAATTGACCATCTACGAACAACTAGACCCACTCATGTGTTCCACAGGTCCCATCAATCAAGCACATTCGATTCACAAAACCACCATCTGGTCTTAAAATCCGACGGTATTGTACTCACTCTTCTGATCTTCTTACCGTGGCTAATCCACAATCGTCCTCGTGTCCCGGGCCCACACGGTCACACTTTTTCAATTTAATTTACGTAATCCTCTGCCCCACTGCATGTATGTGTATATGTCACAAAATCCTCCACTCCTCTTTTTTCATGTCATTATTTCTCCTCTTTTCACTGCTCTCGACTCCTCTCTTCTCCATGCCTACGAATCGAACCTCGAATTAGGGCAAAAAAAAAACCCCAAATCCCAATCCCGATTCCAATTTCGGTGGCGGAGATGTGATTCCACGGAGCGATTCCCTTCTAATTCGAGATCGAACCATCACAGCTTCATAGAAATTTCGATCGATTTGGTTCTGATTCGGTCTTTCTCCTTGGATTTGCATATGAAGGACCGGATAGATCGCACTAAAGTGGTTCTGCGGCACTTGCCGCCTGGGATTTCTCAGTCGGCGCTGATGGAGCAGATCGATTGCAGGTTTGCAGGCCGTTACAAGTGGCTCTGCTTTCGCGCGGGCAAGATTAGGTTTGGGGTTTCTATTTTCTTCGTCGTGTTCGTTGGTCGATTTAGTTTTGGGAGAATGAGATTAGGGCTTATGAAAATCTCATTTGTGGGGGAGTTTTACTTGGTGGTTGCAGCCTAGGGTTTTAGAAAACTTTTGTTTTGAACGATTTCTTTTGCTATGTGGTGGTGATTTGTTTCTTATCTGCACTATAAATATTGATAGTTTGCACACTGCATGGCAACTTGTGGAGACAATGACTAAACTTGCACACACTAAAACGTTGGTATGTTGCTGAACTTATGGAAGCTTTGTGCATAACCATTTTCAGCCAGAAGAACCCGCGGCATGCTCGAGCGTATATTGATTTTAATAGTCCTGAAGATGTCATTGAGTTCGCCGACTTCTTTTCTGGGCATGTTTTTGTCAATGAGAAGGGTAATAATTCCTGGTGAATTCGGCTTTATCCACTTTGCATAGGTCTCTTTTATTGGTTTGATTTTTGTAATTACCTGATTGGAGCTTGTATATTTGTGTCCTTCGTAATGGTCACGAATAATAAAGTCGGCATGGATTTTCAAGAAATCTTGGTGATTTATAGTCTATGCTTCATTTTTCAAATTTCTTGTGTTGTGGTGTTGGTTGGAGATGTAGGGAATAGTGGTATTGCCGATCCTTGCCGTATCCATCCCGTATTTGGCATCATAGCATTGGAGAACATATTATCTAGCCATTGGTAGCACTTGACATTTAAGTCTAGGAGTCTGCTCTTTATTTATTTTTTAAATGATTTTCCTTTTTTCTCGTTTTTTCAAATTCCAGGAAAAGGTTTTTAAATAATATTATACTTTTTCTTTTGAAGTGTTGGGCTGCATTTTTTTTCAGGTGCGCAGTTTAAGACGATTGTTGAATATGCACCATCACAACGTGTTCCAAAGGCGTGGTCCAAAAAGGATGGCCGTGAAGGAACCATATTTAAAGGTATTTTTGTTTGCTTATATTTTATAGAGGTCCTGGCTCATACAAATTGCCTGTATGTAGTTGCTCTCTCTTATATATAGATATACAAGAGAAATATATATATATATATAAAAGAGAAACGGACCGGTTTGGACTATTTCGCATAGTGGGGCCCACGTTGCAGTTGATCCAACTATCTTGTATATTCAGATGGGGCCCAAAATTGGTGAATGTGTGCAATTTAGGAGGGTTGTGTAATCCATTTGGATGGCTCGTAGCATGGGCCCCACTATGCAAAATGGTCAGATTTGGTCCATAAGGACAGTCCTTTATATTTAATTATATATATGGGGAATCTTCATACGCATCCATCCCTCACCATTTTTTTTGTGAGAACTCTAGGTGGAGCCCATCTATCAGCTAATCCAAACCTTGCAACACATAGGGAACCCCTTGATAGGTACATGCCCCAAGTTTCGGTAAGATTTGAATTTACTGGACCATTTGATCGATTGTATACTGATCCTAATGGAATGGATATGTGGGCCACGGATGAAGGGGTTAGGGATATGTGATTGGGGCCAAACTTGATATATGGGGTGGTCTCACATGGATCTTTCTGTTTCCCTTGGTCTCATTTTTTGGTGGGGTCCACAGTAGGCTCCATGGAGGAGTGTGCACGAAAAGTCAATGAGGGACGGATGCACATGAAGAGGCCCATTTATCATAAGGTAAGCTTGTGCGCTCATGCCTACTAGTGGTAAAGCCCGCGCAATGCATGGTTAAACTTGAAAAATATAAATAATGCCAGAATTTACAATTCGCAATAAATTTTAAGGTTAGAATAAAAAAAATACAAAGTTTATCTCATTA
Source organism: Sextonia rubra (assembly GCA_037013555.1). Taxonomy (NCBI): domain Eukaryota; kingdom Viridiplantae; phylum Streptophyta; class Magnoliopsida; order Laurales; family Lauraceae; genus Sextonia; species Sextonia rubra. The sequence goes on along the minus strand of JASUAD010000028.1, from coordinate 19,281,899 downwards.
AACGATCCTAATTCAGTTATCAATAGCCAATCTAAGTGTATATTGTTATTTCAAAATTTGAAAATGAAGAGGATGAATTAATTTGAAAATTAAGTCATCAATATACAATCCTAATTATTGATATGTGTGGTGGTCTCACATGGATCTTTCCATCGCCTAAGTCTCATCTTTTGATGGCGTCCACAGTAGGTCCATGAAGGAGTGTGCACAAGAAGTCCGTGAGGGATGGATGCACAAGAAGAGGCCCATATATGTATATATATATGGGGCTCCTCACCTGCACTCAAGCTTAGGGTAAGCTTCTGTGCTCATGCCTATGGGGACCCCCACATGGGGATGAGGATGAGAGGGATTTAAAGGTCTCTTTGAGAGGCCCTCGTTGCAAAAATCAGCTTTGTCTATGATCTTTATCATCTCCACCTGAGCCCACAACTTTCAACAATGTACAGTCCATTCGGATGGATCATTAGTTGATCCAATTGTTCAGTCACATCGGATGGGGCCAAAAATTGATAGACATGTGCAATTCAGGGGGCCGCTGTATGTGGTCCATTTGGATGGACCAATGGTTGGCCCCACACATACTTGCGGATGGGAATTCCTTCCATGCGGTTGAACGCAGATGAGGAATTCCCATATATATATATATATATATAGGAGCGCTAGATAGCGCCCGGGCGTTTTTAAAAGTGAAAACACCCCTTTTTACAATGAATAGGAGGCAAGGAAATTTAATATTATAGAGAAGCAATTATTGTTATTTTTAAAAAGGAGAAAAAGTTTTCACATGACCTGTCTTTCATTGGAGGATAGAAAGAGGGCAGAAACGTTCCTTTTTAAATGAAGCATTCTTGAGAATTTCGATTTATATATGTGTAGGCCCCTCTCCTAAGCGAGAGTTTAGGATAAGCTCATGCTTGTGCTCACATGGGGATGGGAATTGGGGGTGGATATAAAGGACTCCCTCAGGTTCTCCTTTGTGCAAAAAATCAGCCCTAACCTTGATTTTTATCATATTTATCTGGGCCCTAAAAGTTTAATGGTCAATAGTCCATTCGGGTGGGTGTCGATCGATCCAATGGTCCAGTAAATTTGGATTTGACTGAAAATTGGTTAACATGTGGAATTCAGGGGGGTCGTGTTTGTGGTCCATTTAGATCAACCAAGTGTGGGCCGCATAAGCATGAGCTTGCGGAATTTTATCCTAAGCTCATTCTTGGGAGAGGCCTCCTCAATATATGTGTGTGTGTGTGTATTAGCTGTCTTTTTTTCTTCTTTTTATTTAGTCATGATCTATTTGTTGATGATTGACTAGATCCTGAGTACTTGGAGTTCCTTGATCGCCTAGCAAAGCCTGTTGAAAATCTTCCGAGTGCAGAGATACAATTGGAAAGAAAAGAAGCAGAAGAACGAGCTGGTTAGTTGTAACACTAATTTCATCTGCACATACATATTTACTAATTAGCAAATGATGGCAGGACTGCTGAACACTAGGTAGAAAAACTGTGCATTTATATTATCTTATCTTATTGAATTGTTTGAAAATTCATTTGATGCAACTTCTTCAGGTGGGCTGAAAGAGACTCTTATTGTTACACCTCTGATGGATTTTATTCGACAAAAAAGAGCTGCAAAGATTGGATCTCAGGTATATGTTTTTTTTTTCCCCTTCTTTCGGGAAGTTATGCATCATACTTGTTGCCTTTACTAGCAAACAGATAATAACATGCATTCTAGATTGGGGAACTTTATTTTATACTTGTATTTTAACTATTGTTACTTGTTAGTTAGATTGCTGTTTGACTTTTCTCTAAAGAATTAGAAACCTTTTTTTTTTTTGTGTGTGTGTTTTCTTTTGCTTTGTTTATGGATTAGATAATCCTTACAATTTTGGAAATATTTTTAAGCAGATGATACCTGACTGGCTGACACATACTTTAGTATAATTTTCATTGACAAAAATATATCATCTAAAATATGATGGAGAACTCGAAGGTGGTAAAGGCTCTGACTGGCATTTTTCTGTTTAGCTCTGTATGTTTGTAGCTGTTAGGTGCTAAGTAGAATGCCACAAAAATTGGCACTGTTGCTTTTGGATAGTTTCTTATTTATCAATAAGCTAGATAATTCTAACTATATTTGACTAGTTATAGATATAGATATGTGGATAATTTGTAGCTATCACATCTCTTGACAAAAATGCTGTACTGGTATCAATGATGCTAAACAAGGTTGTCCATGGACCTTTGATTATGTGGTTTCCTGAAGATTCTGATCCAAGATCAGAGCATTGGCCCTCTTTTTGGTCCCGATTGATTATTCCATTGTATTCTAATTAGCCTTCACCCTTCTTAGATCTGGATCCAAAACCAAATCTTTAGTTTTTTGGTTTATACTGATCTGAATCCACATAATTCTTGCTGGATCTGGGCACATAGCTGTTCCTGCCTTGATCTGAACCATTTGTTTGTTAGCTAAACCATATATGGTGACTCAATTAGCATGCTCAAGCCCAAGACTTGCACTTAACCGATTTTCACCTCTAGAAGGTTGCCTTCAAATGTGCCATCTTGAGGTTAGGTTTTCAAAAGCCTTCGTTCTTATCTATTAAGGAAAGATCTCCTAGGATTCAGCGGACAAGATTGGTCACCTTTTGGCATTTCTGTTTTGTCTATGAGAAATGGTGTTCATATCTAAGATTTTCGTGGTTGATATAGACAAAATGATGTGGTTTGATAAAAATCAAGAGCGGAAATGGCAACTTCAAAAGGGAAATAAATCACTATTTCTCAAAGTGTTGAGGGTACAGGTATTTGAAGTATCGGTGGAAACCACTGGCTGCCCAATATTTGAGGGATGTTCCACTCCTAGATCGCATTTTAGCGCTCACCCAAGAAGGTTTTTCATTGTTTATTTCTAATCGTTGGCTGAAATCTCAGCTTTGGAGTTGGAATCTATGTTTTCCAGGTCTTGGATGGTTATTAATACCTTTGTGTTGGTTAACTGGTGAACTGGCAGGAAGCGAGGTGTAGGTTTGTTAGTTTAAAAGCTGAGAGAGGCCTTGAAGGAGGATTTCTGCTAATTTGCTTGTCCTTGAGTTTCTAAGATCAAGAAACCTATCTCTATCTAGCACCATGATCAACCTGGTGTGAAAAGTAATCCTTAGTTCTCACTTCTCAGGGTTTGACCAGATTTAAAGGACGTGGTAAGGGAGGGGACACAGTCACACAGTAGTTGGTTAGAGACTTAAGAGTGGCCTTTTGGATTGTGGAGTAAGAAAAGAGGGTTTCATGCTTTAGCTTGGTGAGACTTCTGGAATCCAGTGCAGATGGGGTAGGAGGAGTTGAATATTGGCTTGAGAGCACATGGGGAAATACCTCTAAGAGTCAAAATGATTTACAAAGCTACTATTATGCAGTTTTTGCCAAAGAGGGAGTTGGAAGAAGCACTTCAAGGTGCAGAAAATCTGTCGTCTTCTCTTTCCTCCTTGCTGTTATTGGGTCAGGATTTTAGGTGTTTTGATGCTTGCTTGGAGATAAGGGGTCTTTCCTCTCCTGGGTGACTTCTTGGGTTGTACCTTGGAGGTTGACCACGAAACAATCTTGAAGGAGGTCCTTACACATGAGAGGGTGAAAGTTTGTTAAGGGAGGTCTGCAATTCCAATGTAGATCCTTGTCTGGGTTAGAAACCTCCAAATCTTGGTCTTGGTGGAAGAAGACCTTGATCTCCCTAGGGAGAAGCCATTTACTCCTTTGGACTGCAGAGGTAAAGAAGCTGATGTCAGGGGTAAGGGCAGGTTTGCAGTAGTCCAGAGTAAGAAGATGATGAAATCAATGTTGAGGATTTGAATTTCAAACAGCCCTCAATCAGCTATAGGGTCAGTTGTCAGCACCTGGGCCTCAAAGGGTCTTTGTGTGGCTTGGTAGATTGGTTCGCAAGCCCTACAATGTTCTGGGCCATGGGCTGATGGACGTACCAGGGTTTTGCTGTTTCTTGAGAAGTAGATCAGGCCAAAGCCCATTCTCCTTCCCCTTCTAACAAAAGCCCCAACGAAGAGGGCAATGAAGGCTCACATACAAAATAATGTAGGGGTTCGTAATCTGTGGGCTCTGCTAGCGTGAAACCTGCTGGTTCTTCCTCTTTTTGCCATGGGGAGACCCCTCCACTGTTGGTTAGAGAGGTATGTGAGCACAGCATCATTTGCAAAGGTTATTGATGTAGGACAATGTGAAAGATGGAAGTTCTACGCCAATCCTCATTTTCTTGAATGGTCAATGCACATCTTACTACCATTATTCGTGGTAGATCATTTTTAATTAAAGCTTGTGCATTGTCATTTCGATGATAAAAGGGTGCAAATCGAAGAAATGATACCGGATCCTCTAGATTTTCACATTCCTCATTACTAAGCACAAAATCCGGGATGTAGGTATCTAATGTCGGATCATTCTCATCTTCCATGTCTTCTACGCAGAGATTAAGATTGCGGGTGGGACATTCACTGGCATAGTGTCTGAAACCATTGCATTTGTGACAGGTAAATGGTTTAGGGCTGCCACTAATGATTCCTTTGCCTTTATTATACCTAAATGTATGCGGTGCATTTGTGAGATTGCGGGTAGGTAAACCACTAGAATTAAATTTATTACTCGCTGAATAAGGTTTAGAATCCGTTTCCCGATAGTCACTGCGTCTAGCCTGCTTATTTTTCATGGCTACCTCAAGGTTGAGGGTCACCTCGTAAATGTCCTCCAAGCTGGCAGTTTTGACAGTGATTAATTTTCTTTGAAATTTGGGGCGAAGACCTATTCTGAATTTTGAGACTTATTCGGGAAGGTCTTCTTGGATATTACATCGCAAATTAAGTTCTTCGAACTTATTAATGTAGTCGGTTACGGACATACAACCCTGCCTAAGATTAGACTTTTGATCTAAAAGTCTATCTCGGTAAGATTGGGGCTGGTATTTGACCCGTAAATGTGCCTTCATTTCATCCCAAGTTTCAATAGGTGCCTCATGACGACGTTGTAAGCCCTGCTCTAAGTCAACCGAATACAAGCGCGCTTGACTTACCAACTTCATCTTGGCAAATCGGACCTTTCTCTCCTCAGACATGTCATAACACTCAAAATAGTGATTCATGTCAGATTCCTAGTCAAAATAGACCCTTGGGTCGAAGCGACCATCAAACTTTGGGGCTTCAACCTTCACACCTTTCATGATCTACTCATCAGGGTTCTTTCTCCTACCATGGGATCTACGGTCATCACCCTCCTCAGATTCGAGGTTGGTATCATTATCACTCTCTCGACCTCTATTTCTCCATTGTGGTCGATTTCAGGCATGCCGATGCCCGTTATCATCACGTTGGGATCTCTTCATTTGTTCGAGGTGTGCCTCAAGACGTGCTGTGGCCTCATGAAAGCGAGTGTCAGATTGCGCTTGCATGGCCACCAATTGGTTATTCATAACCACATTGTTTTTGGCTAACGCCTCATCCATCAACTTAGAAATTTGGGACAAATCCATCTTAAGATGTTTGGGTTGGAAATCGTTACCACTTCTCGTGGGCATGCAAGGTGGGTGCTAAGATGACTATTCTAATGATTTTGTGCTATGATGAAAATAATTTTAGATGTAGTACAATGATGGTTTTAGACTACCCTAAGTGAACCTATGTCTCTGATACCAAAATTGATACAGGACAATGTGAAAGATAATCTAATGCAATGCAATGTAATCAGGAATTAAATTAATTAACAAAGAAAATTCAGATCTTGCCAATTACCCATAGTTAATTAATCCCACAGAATGAATCAGCCATAGATCCAGGGCTTTTCACAGATCCCGCAGTAATAATTCTCAGGTTCGAGAGGAGGATCTTAATGGTAGGTAGGACTTCCAACACTTAGGATCTTGATTTGTGAAGAAAAGGTTTCATAAAACAAAACAAAGCCAAAAGTGCTCAATATCAGATCTGGGGTTATTGTCTCCACAACCTATTCAGCAGATCTGAGATCCTATGGTTATCTGAAAGTGCTCAAGAAGAGAAAAGTAGAAGAGATACTTGTTACCTTTATTGAGCTCTCACCAAACTCCAGTCACAGAAGGCTTTAATGGCGGTTGACAAGAAAGGTGGCTTGCAAGCCCAAGATGAAGAAGAAGAAAAAGAACTCTCTTTTTTCATTCAATAATCAATCTCATAAATAGCATAGGAGAAAAGAAAAACACGTAGACCTGAAATAGGAGTAGTCTCCCACCAAAAATGGAAAAAAATCTATACAAGCAAGAATGGAAGAAAGAGAAAGAGGGGGAGGGAGTGCGCAAGTTGTACTTGTGCAAGTCTTGGGATTCGTGCGCAAGTACAGCTTGCTCACATTCCTTTCTTTCTTTTTTTTTATTTAACATTGCAGTCCACCTTTTTCTCTTTTATTACGTGAGACTAAATGCGGGTCCCTCTTCTCTAATAGAAACTTATCATGGGACCAAACAATTAAACAAACCAACATATGGGACCAAACAAATTAAACAAACTAACATGTGGGACCAAACAAATTAAAATATGACACCAAGCAAATGAAAATATGGGACCCTTCCACTTTAAAGATCTTTATTTCAACCCATGTGACACTTCCCTATGTGGGGTTATCAATGAGATTGTGCACATAGGGCCTTCACTGATTCACTGGTATCGTTATCCAAAATCCAACCGTCGGATCTCCTCTGGGTGACAATCCATTTGTGGATTTATGTCGTTCTTGCGATCAAAACCAGGACATTGATCATCCATCCAGATCAAAGCTTGATCTAACGCCTTGCGCCTTCTTCGTTGATATACTTTGAATGCATTTGGGGAATTTGGCACGATGTCCCCATCAGTTATGCTGTGAGTTTTGATGGTGTGAGAAGTCGCTCTATTTCATATTTTGCTCATGCATATGGATCCTCTTTTAAGGGCTCAATGATGCAGCCCAAGGGTTAGGGCTGCGTGGAGGTGCCTGAGCACGTGTCTAACGACACTTCGAACGGTCACAAAGGACTTCAACACACACGAGGGACACCTCTGGAAAAAAATCCAATTCTATTAATCAACCAAAGCTGAGAAGTTCTTCTCTACAAAGCCATATATATAGTAAAACAAACTTAATAAGCAAGAAAACCCTAGGCTAAAAATAGAAACTTTCCTAATAATAATAATAATAGTCCTAATCTAATTGAAAGAGGGGCTGAGAGGCGGCTGGGCCCTAGACTGCATCATCCTCCCCGGGTTGAAAGAAGAGTTCGTCCTCGAACTCGATGCTGCTTCGGATTGCCAGTGTAAATGTGTTGAACATGAAGGACATCCCTTGTGGCAGCTTTCCAGGAATTCTTCTTTGGCGGTTGTGGTTTCTCAGGATGAAGAGTAACTTGCTGTCCACCATGCATGAATGTATAGGTGTTGTCGCGCATACCATGAGTCCCATTCTTGTCATACATCCATGGACGGCCCAATAAGATATCACCACTATCCATAGGTAGCACATCACACCAGATTGTATCCTTGTAAGTCTCACCAATGGCAAAAGTAACTTTGCAAGTATGTCGAACATGCGCTCGATCACCATTCATGAGCCACTTGACAAAATAAGGACGGTTATGCTTATAAACTTTCAATTGAAGGCGATCAACAAGAGCCTGGGAGATGAGATCTGGTGCGGAGGATTAGGGATGGACTTGGTCGTGGACGAGTGCTGGCGCTGGACGAGGAAGGGGTGGGGTGACAAATTCCGGGAACAACCAGAGGGCTCCCGGTGACTGGATCGGAGCTCTGATACCAATCTGATGCAGCCCAAGGGTTAGGGCTGCGTGGAGGTGCCTGAGCACGTGTCCAACGACACTTCGAACGGTCACAAAGGACTTCAACACACACGAGGGACACCTCTGGAAAAAAATCTAATTCTATTAATCAACCAAAGCTGAGAAGTTCTTCTCTACAAAGCCATATATATAGTAAAACAAACTTAATAAGCAAGAAAACCCTAGGCTAAAAATAGAAACTTTCCTAATAATAATAATAATAATCCTAATCTAATTGAAAGAGGGGCTGAGAGGCGGCTGGGCCCTAGACTGCATCACTCAATGACCTGCTCGGAGTCTCCTCATTCCTCATCTAAGTGCGAGACTTCAGATTGCTGTGTGCGAAGTGGAGACAGCTGTATCTGCACTGAAATCTCTCATTGGTTCCTGGGGAACATGCTAAGGGGCTAACAGGGGTTTTGCTGCTAGTAAAGTTGAGGGGGTTCATATTCTCACTTTTACACTGGTGGGTTTGTTGTCCGAATTGTTGTCAGTTAGGGGTTGCAACTGAGCAGGGTTACTCGGGATCATTTGAGAAGATTCATAGCTTGTCTCTTTTTTAACATGGTTGGGTTTCTGCTACAAAATCAGAGAAGAATCAAGCAATGGGTCAAGGAGAATTTTAGTGAAATCGTTGTGAATGGCACATTGGCAATTGCTCAAAGAGTAATAAGGAGATCTTGCTGCCCACGCCAGAAGTAGGAACTGCTGTAGAGATCTAAGGACCAGAGGTAACTACTAACAAGTATTTTCGGAGAAAGAAAGAGAGTCAGAGCAAGGGGAATGTTTGATGCTGGTCGACTCACATCAAGTGTGCCCAAAACTTGCAGGCCCATATCCATTGGGTCCAAGCCAGCTCACTGGCTGTTCTAACTGGCCCAACGCAACTGCTTGCAGTGAGTCAATGGGTCAATGAAATTAAAAGTCATATGTTTCTTAGATATCTAATTATCTATATTAGAATAATTGTCTTTCTATTTCTCTTTAATGCAATTTTTCTTTTTTTCTGGAGACTAGATTCATTCAAGTAAAGGAATCCATGTTCTTTAAGGAAACTGTCTGCTTGGGATTTTCAAGAGGCCTATCTTAAGAACTATGTACTAAGAAAAGCACTGTAGTGATATTTCAGAATTCCTTCTCGTCGGGTTGAACTTTGGGTGATCTTGCTGGCTTGAATATGCCTATGTTTCAGTGGATCCTTCAACCAATCTGGCTTTTCATCAATATTCCATATTTCCAGTATCAGACGAGTTTTACAATCCTTGTATGTCTGATAAACTAAGGCAGTGTGGAGAGGTTGTTGGCCTCTCAGTTGAGAACAATAAGGGAGGTTAGAATAGTTTATCACTTTATTGGCATTTGCCCATAGCGGGGAAAGGCAAAATAGGGGTGTTTTTTTGGTGGAGAGGTCTAAGAGAAGGGGTCATGAGAACTGCAAAGCCTCATTGTCCTATTAATCATTAGAGAAGTAACAATCGTCGTGCAGTGGATTCAAGTTCCAGCAAGATCAATAGGAGCACTAAGGCGGATGAGAAGCATGGTAAATGAAGGTCATCCTTGGAATGTGTGGCATGGGGAATTGGGTGAATTTGGCTACTGCCAAGGAGGTAATTTGTTCCCTACTTGATGTGTAGGCTGCATCTTTGGACGACGCATTCTCAGTGGCTTCCTTTTTAATGGACATGTCGACCAACTGCCTTTCGGTGAGAAAATTGGAGTTTTTTCGGAGGAGGAAGGCTTTGCTGAGGGTTTTGGCTAAGGCTTTCCTTATTCTTTGCTGTAGCACCCCTGACACATCTCAAAGAGAAGTTTCATTGTAATGCAAAAGAAGAAGAGGAAGAAATAAAATGGAGACAATGATCTAGATACTTGTGGCTAAAGGTGGGGGATAGGAATACAAAATTCTCTTGTAACATCACTTCCTTTAGAAATAGGATAAATAGAATTTCAAGCCTATTTGATGGAGATAGGAGATTGGAAGAGGAGGAACTATGTGGACATGTGGTAGCCTATTACAAGGAGATTTTCACAAAAGAGGACTGGAACTGGCCTTCTCTATATAACCTGCAATTTACTATGATCTCTGATGCTAAGGTGGATCAAGTCGAGAAGTGTTTGAAGAAGAGGAGGTCAAAGCGGTTGTTTTTGCTCTAGGGGAGATAAAGCGCTAGGGCCAGACGGCTTCCCTATACCATTCTTTCAAACATTTTGGGAAGATATAAAAGAGGATGTAATGAATTACATGAAAGAATTCCACTCCAGAGGTATACTATCCAGACACATTGGTGCTTTATTCATAACCTTAATTGCCAAGAGGGCGGGGGCAAAACACAAAAAACAACCGACCAATTACTCTTTAGTGGCGCTGTTTATAAAGTGCTGGTCAAAGTCTTAGCTAAAGGCTACAAATTGTCCTCTCAGATGTGATATCCTCTACACAAGGAGCATTTGTACGTGGACGTCAAATCCTTGTCAGTGTTTTAATTGCAAATGAATGTATCCACTTCAGGAACAAGTCTAGAAGACCGGGCCTCATTTGTAAGCTAGACATGGAGATGGCATATGATAGAGTCGACTGGGATTTCCTGTTATACCTATTAAGGAGAATGGACGTTGGTGTAAAATGGCGAAAATGGATTCTAGAATGCCTCAAATCTAATTGCCTTTCAATTCTAATTAACGGATCTCTGAAAGGATTCTTCTCTGCAACTAGAAGCCTACAACAGGGGGATCCACAATCACCATTCCTATTTGTCATAGGAGGAGAAGCCTAACGCGAGGTTGGTGTAAAAGGTTTTTACCCTCCAAATGATATGCAGGAAATAACCCACTTGCAATACGCCGATGACATGGTACTTTACTGTGATTCAGAAGATCAACTTCGCAATATTAAAGCAATCCTTTTATGCTTTGAAGCGATATTAGGCCTTAAAGCTAACTTTTTCAAAAGTAAGCTTATTGGTTTAAAGTTGAATGAAAACCACCTACACTTTGTGGCAGTTCTTCTTGGGTGTAAAGCTAGAGTACTCCATTCAACTTCCCTGGGTTTGTGATGGGGACATCATGCCAAATTCCCCCAATCCATTTAAGGTGTACCAAAGAAGAAGGCGCATAGTAGTGGATCAAGCTTTGATCTGGATGGATAATCAATATCCAGGCTTTAATTGTGAGGAAGGCATAAATCTACCATTGGATTACCATCCAGAGGAGATCCGACGGCTGGATTTTGGATGATGATATAGTTGGAGGAATGAAGGCCCCATGTACACAATTTCATTGAGGGCCCCATAGGGAAGTGTCACGTGCGCGGAAATAAGGGCCTTTTAAAAATGAAGGGTCCCATGTTAGTTAATTTGTGTTAGTTAATTTATTTGGTCCAATGTTTTTTTTATTGTGTTAGAGTCTCTATTAAAGGAGAGGGGCCCGGGTTTAAATCTTGTGTAACAAAAGAGAAAAGGGGGGCCACTACTTTAAAAAAAAAGTGCACAAGAAACAACCTTTGCACGCTTCTCGAGGGGATTTCCCCCTCCTCTTGTTTTTTTTCCTTTTTTTCTTTGTTATAATTTTTTTCCATTTGTGGTGGGAAGACTTCTCATATTTCAGATCTAAGGCTTTCTTTTCTTCCTGATGCTATGTATGAACTTGATTAATGAATGAAAAAAGAGATTGCTTCTTCTTCTTCTTGGGTTTACAAGCCACCTTTCTTGTCAACCGCTATTAATGCCTCCTATGACTGGAGTTTGGTGAGAGCCCAATAAAGGTAACCACTATATTTTTTACTTTTACCTTCTGTAGAGCTTTACTATAACCATTAAGATTTCAGATCTGCTGATTAGAATGTGGAGCCAATACCTTCAGATCTAATGTTGAGCATTTTGGTCTTATTTTTCCATAAATCCTTTTCCTACAAATTAAAACTCCAAGTGTTGGAAGTTCTACCTTCCATTAGGATCCCACCCCTCAAATATGAAGATTACTACTGCGGGATCTATAAAAAGGCTGATTCATTCTTTGAATTAATTAACTACTTATGATTGGCATGATCTGAATTTTCTTTGTTAATTAATTTATTTCCTGATTGCATTGCATTGCATTAGGTTAGATTTCACATTGCCCTGCATTAATTTTGGTATCAAAGCTCATAGGTTCACTTAGGGTAGTTTAAAATTATTTTCATTATTGCACAACATCATTAGGATCGTAATCTTAGTACCCACCTTGGATGCCCACGAGGAGTGGCAACGATTTCCAACCCGAACACCTTAAGATGGATTTGTCTTAAATTTCTAAGCTGTTGGATGAGGCGTTGGCCAAAAACAATGCGGTTATAAAGACCGATTGGTTACCATGCGAGCGCAATTTGACACTCGCTTTCATGAGGCCACGGCACGTCTCGAGGCACACCTCGAACAGATTGAGTGATCCCAATGTGAGGATAATGGGCATCGGCATGTCCGGAATCGACCACAATGTAGAAATAGGGGTTGCGAGCGCGATAATGATACTGACTTCGAATCTGAGGCGGGTGATGACCGTAGGCCCCATGGTAGGAGAAGGAATCCCGATGAGTGGATCATGAAAAGTGTGAAGGTTGAAGCCTCAACCTTTGATGGTCACATTGACCTGAGAGTTTACTCTAATTGGGAATCCGACATGGACCACTATTTTGAGTGGTACGACATGTCTGAGGAGAGAAAGGTCCAATTGGCCAAGATGAAGTTATGAGTCAAGCCTGCTTGTATTGGGTTGACTTGAAGGGGTCTACTATGCCGTCATGAGGCACCCTTGTGACTTGGGATGAGATGAAGGAACATTTACGGGTCAAATACTAATCCCAATTTTATTGAGATAGACTTTTAGGTCAAAAGTCTAACCTTAGGCAAGGTAGTATGTTTGTGACTGATTACATCAATAAATTCGAAGAACTTAATTTACGATATAATACCTAAGAAGAACTTTCCGAACGAATCTCAAAATTCAGAATAGGTCTTTGCCCCCAATTTCAAAGGAAATTAATTACTGTCAAAACGGCCAGTTTGGAGGACATTTACGAGGTGACCTTCAACCTTGAGGTAGCTATGAAAAACAAGTAGGCTAGATGCAGTGATTATCGGGGAATGGATTCTAAGCCTTATTCAGTGGGTAACAAATTTAATTCTGGTAGTCAATCTACTTGTAATCCCATAAATGCACCGCATACATTTACGGATAATAAAGGTAAAGGAATCATTGGTGGCAGCCCTAAACCTTTTACCTGTCACAAATGCAATGATCTTGGACACTACACCAGTGAATGTCTCAACCGCAATCTCAATCTCTGCATAGAAGACATGGATGATGAGAATGATCCAATAGTAAATACCTACATTCCGGATTTTGTGCTTAGTGATGATGAATGTGACAATCCGAAGGATCGGGTATTATTTCTTTGATTTGCACCCTTTTATCATAAAAAATGAAGATGCACAAACCTTAATGAACAATTGATTTACCACGAATGATGGTAGTAAGATATGCATTGACCATCCAAGAAGATGAGGATTGACGTAGAACTTTCATCTTCCATACCTACGTCAAGTGCAATGAGAAGAGCTGTAAAGTCATTATTGATAATGGGAGTTGTACCAATGTGGTTTCAGCCAATAACTTATCTCGGTTAGGCTTGACCCCGGTACCTCATCCTAAGCCATACCGCGTCTTTTGGGTGGATTCTACATCCATTCCCGTTACTCAACGCTGCCTGGTTCCAATCAGCATGTCTACTTATCAGGACCAGCTATGGTGTGAGGTGGCTCCAATGGATGTGGGACATATCACTTTAGGGAGACCTTAGCTTTATGATATGGATGTCACCAACTTTGGATGCACAAACATTTGCATCTTCCACTTCAAAGATAAGAAGGTGAAATTACATCCATTACCTCTTAAAAACAAAGACAACCCTAAAGAGAGTGTGAAACCCAGTGCCAGTACTTCAAATCCTAAAACCAAGAGTTTACGCATTCTGAGTGCAGGCGAGTTCCAGGTTGATCTGGACGAGAGGGTTAGCAAGGGCTCTATGGAAGATTCCATTGTTTATGTTGTAGTCTCTACGGAAGTTTCCAAAAAGCCCGCCGCTATTCCACGTGCGGTGGAACCTGTCTTTCATGAAATTCGAGGTGTCTTTCCCGAAGACTTACTGAATGAGCTCCCACCCATGCGTGACATTCAGCACGCAATTAATCTCATTCCAGGAGTGACTCTACCTAACTTGCCCCATTATCGGTTGAATCTTGCAGAACATGCAAAATTAAAAAGACGGATAGACGAACGCCTTGCCAAGGGTTTCCTTAGAGAGAACCTAAGCCGCAGCTCCCACACTATTGACTCCAAAGAAAGATGGAACTTGGAGAAAGTGCGTGGACAGTCGAGCTATCAATAAGGTCACTATTAAGTATCGATTTCCAATATCTCGGTTGGATATATGCTCGACATGATGGCTGGTGCCACCATCTTTTCTAAGATAGATCTTAAGAGTGGCTACCATCAGGTTCGAATTTGTCCTGGTGACGAATGGAAGACCGCCTTCAAGACGAAGGATGGGTTGTATGAGTAGCTTGTCATGGCATTCGGGTTGTCAAACACACTGAATACTTTTATGCGGGTCATTACACAAGTGTTGAGGTCATTTATTAGTAGGTTCTTGTCTGTCTATTTTGATGACATCCTCATCTATAGCACCTCCAAAGAACAACGTCTTAAGCACTTGTGGTAAGTTTGTAGTACTTTGCAGAAGGAACAACTATATGCAAACATTAGGAAATGTACGTTTATGACGGATAATTTAGTTTTCTTAGTTTTGTAATCTCTGCCGCGGGCATAGCTGTTGACCTTGAAAAGTTTCGCTATGGAAAATTCCATCCAATATTCACAAGGTACGTAGCTTTCATGGACTGGCCACATTCTACCGTATATTCATCATAAGCTTTAGTACTATCATGGCTCCAATCACAGATTGCATGATAAAGGGAGAGTTTCGTTGGAGTCCAGCCGCTACCACTGCTTTTCAAGAAGTTAAGACCAAAATGACAGAAGCACCTGTCATGCAGTTGCCCATTTTTTCTAAAGTTTTTAAAGTGTCTTGTGACATGTTTGGTGTGGGAATAGGAGGTGTCTTGAGCTAGGAAGGACACCCGGTTGCTTACTTCAACGAGAAGCTGAATGAGGCAAAGCGAAAGAAGTATTCCAACTAAGAAAGAGAATTCTACGCGATAGTTCAAACCCTTAAACATTGGCGACATTACCTTTTGCTACAAGAGTTTTCTTTGTTTTCTGATCATGAAGCATTACAGTACTTGAATTCACAACCTAAGTTAAAAGGAGAACATGCCAAATGGGTTGAACTTCTACAAGAATATACTTTCATGTTAAAACACAAGCCAGGAGTGGATAATAAACTAGCTGATGCGTTAAGTCACAGAATCCATTTAATTCACTCCATGAATGTCAAAATCACAGGGTTTGATCGGCTTCAAGATGATTACCCATCATGTCCTGATTTTGGGGAATTGTTTGCCACATTGTCTGATAACCCTTTGCGCAGTGTTGAGCGATTCACATTGAAAGACGGCTATGTTTTTCGAGGTAATTAGATTCGTATTCCCTGTACTTCTATGAGAGAGTTTTTAATTTGGGAATTCCACGCAGGAGGCGTGGGAGGTCATTTTGGTTGGGATAAGACCATCCTTCTCGTGGAAGATCATTTTTACCGGCCAAGTCTCAAACAAGACGTTGCACACATAATTGAGCGTTGGTGTACTTGCCAATTGGTAAAGCAGTGCAAACAGAACACCGGCCTGTATATTCCCTTGCCCACGCCTCACGCACTGTGGCAAGACCTCAGCATGGACTTCATGCTTGGGCTTCCCAGAATGTCCAAGCAGCATGATTTCATCTTTGTGGTTGTGGATTGTTTCTCCGAAATGGCCCATTTTGTCCCTTGCTCAAAAACTTCCGATGCTTCGCATATTGCGAAGATTTTCTTTGAGCGTATTATCAGTTGTCATCATGTTTCGAAAACAGTTTTCTCTTATAGGGATGTGAAGTTCACTAGCTATTTCTGGAAACATTGTGGAAACTCTGAGGCACCAAATTGCAATTCTTTTCTATCTATCATCCACAGACTAATGGACAAACTGAGGTAGTGAACAAAAGTTTAGGAAATCTCTTGAGATGTCTTGTTGGTGAGCATGTGCGAACTTGAGAATCTATCTTGCCAGTAGCTGAATTTGCATAAAATAGTTCTGTCAATAGGTCCATAGGCATGAGTCCATTTGAAGCTGTCACTGGTTATAAGCCTAGGATGCTAGTAGATCTCATTCCCATGTCATCCATTCCTCGTCCTTCTGAGTCAGCTGATGCATTCATTCAACGCATACATGCATTACATGATTAAATCAGGAAAAAGAATTAATTTACGTAATGAATAGTGCAAATCCTCTACTGATTCACATTGTAGATTCATAGAATTTCAAGTGGGTGATGAAGTAATGGTTCACATAAGGTCTGAACGATTCCTATAGGGAATTGCTAAGAAGTTACGGGCCCGCGGTACTGGTCCATATAAGATTTTGAAGAGATTCGGTCCTAATGCATATGTGTTAGACATTCCTTCAGATATGGGCATTAGTTCCACCTTCAATGTTGAGGACCTTATTTCTTTTCGTAGCCCCACACCATCTACTATTGCTTCATACTCAGTACCGTCTCTTTCCCGTCCCTCACCAAGTTTTGAGCTTACATCCTCTTCTCAACTTCCGTAGCCATCTCCACCTCTCAAACTTACTGCTCCACTGAAGGATGTAGTAGAAGATATATTGGATGACTAGTTGGTATCTACCAGACAAGGGGGCATTCAAAAGTTTCTTGTCAAATGGAAGGATTGACCTCAACATGACAGCACACGGAACACTAGGACTTAATTGCAACTTATTAATCCAGATATTCTTGAGCTCTACGATAATTTTATCTCACCGTAGGTGTGATTTTCCCAGCCGAGGGGAATTGATGGGGACATCATGGCAAATTTCCCCAATCCATTCAAGGCGCACCAAAGAAAAGGCGCAGAGCAGCAAATCAAGCTTTGATTTGGATGGATGATCAATATCCAGGCTTTGATCGCGAGGAAGGTATAAATCCACTGTTGGATTACCGTCCAGAGGAGATCCGACGGTTGGATTTTGGATGATGATACAGTTGCAGGAATAAAGGCCTCATGTCATGTACACTATTTTATTGAAGGCCCCACATAGGAAAGTGTCACATGCGTTGAAATAAGGGCCTTTTAAAAATGAAGGGTCCTATGTTAGTTAATTTGTGTTACTTAATTTATTTGGTCCCATGTTTTTTTTTAATTGTGTGTGTTAATTTATTTGGTCCCATGTTTTTTTTATTGTGTTAGAGTTTCTATTAAAGGAGAGGGGCTTGAGTTTAAATCTTGTGTAATAAAAGAGAAAAGGGGGGCCACTACTTAAAAAAAAAAAGTGCACAAGAAACAACTTTCGCAAGCATCCCGAGGGGATTCCCCCTCTCCTCCTCTTTTTTTTTCCTTGTTTTGTTTGTTATAATTTTTTTCCATTTTTGGCGGGAAGACTTCTCATATTTCAGATCTAAGGCTTTCTTTTCTTCCTGATGCTATGTACGAACTTGATTAATGAATGAGAAAAGAGATTGCTTCTTCTTCTTCTTCTTGGGTTTGCAAGCCACATTTCTTGTCAACCGCCATTAATGCCTCCTGTGACTGGAGTTTGGTGAGCGCCCAATAAAGGTAACCATTATATCTTTTACTTTTCCCTTCTGCAGAGCTTTACTACAACCGTTAGGATTTCAGATCTGCTGATTAGAGTGTAGAGCCAATACCCTCAGATCTGATGTTGAGCATTTTGGCCTTATTTTTCCATAAATCCTTTTCCTACAAATTACAACCCTAAGTGTTGGAAGTTCTACCTTCCATTAGGATCCTACCCCTCAAATCTAAAGATTACTATTGTGGGATCTATGAAAAGGCTTGGATCTATAGCTGATTCATTCTTTGAATTAATTAACTACTCATGATTGGCATGATCTGAATTTTCTTTATTAATTGATTTATTTCCTAATTGCATTGCATTGTATTAGGTTAGATTTCACATTGTCCTACAGCAGTTTGCCACTATGTCATGCAGTAGTCTCGAAATCACTATGGACACCGGTGCTTGAAAGGACATAAAAAAAGGCTATCTTTATGGAAGACTAAGTATCTGTCTTGTAGTGGAAGGATCACCTTAATTAAAGTGGCCTTATCAAATCTACCAATCTATTTCATGACTCTATTTAAATGCCCAGTGGAGGTAATCAAACGCATCAAGAAGCTGCAAAGAGATATCTTGTGGAATGGAAACAAGAAGAAGAAGAAGTTCCACTTGATAAAGTGGTCCAAAGTCTGTAAATACAAAGAAGATGGGGGATTGGGAATTAGAGCAGTGAAGGAGACGAATCAAGCACTACTTGGTATATGGTTATGGAGGATTGGGGATGGATTAGAAGCCCCTTATGGAAACAGATAATTTCCTCAAAATATGACATTTCTATGGATGGGTGGCAAGTTAGAGATCCCATGCCACCATACTCTAGCATATGGAAAGGCATTCTTGCATCAAAGGAGACTTCTTCAAGAAAATCAGATACCATGTTGGGAAAGGTGACTCAGTTTTCTTTGGAATAGATCTCTCAGTGGGTGAGACTCCCCTGACAATCTCCTTTCCAAACTCATTCAACCACGCTACCAACCAAAGTGCAAAGTTATTGGTTTCTTGGAGAGGATTGATGATTGGATAGTTTGGGGGCCCACTTTTAGAAGGAATCTAAATGAGGTGGAGGCTCCATTTAGAGAGATGATGAGGATTATTGGCAACGTTTTCATTCCTAGAAATGGGAAAATGGAAGGGTATGGACAACACAAACAAATAAGACGTTTTCAGTTGCTTCCCTATTCTTATCCATGACTAGAGAAGAAATGGCGTCACATCCACAGCTGGCCACTATATGGAGGATTAAAGCCCTGCTCAGGGTTATTGCATTTGGGTGGTCAACCCTACTTGTGGAATCCTAACGATGGACAATCTAAGGAGAAGAGTACTGGTAGTCAATGCATGCCTGATTGCCTATCGGGTAGGGAATCCATCGACCACCTATTACTCAATTGCAAAACATCACAGTACATCTGGATGGCAACTCTTAGGTGGTTTCAGTGTTATGGGCATGTTCCGAATTCCGTAGCATCTCTTTTTGAGTATTGGAGAATGGGAGTGGGATCTAAGAGAGGAAAGATTATGTGGAACCTCTCCTTCGTGGCGGTTCTGTGGTCTATTTGGAAAGAAAGAAATAGGAGATGCTTTGTAGTATCCTCGAATGTTTATCAAATAGGTGAGAAAGTTAAAACAGCTGGTGGCCATTTGGGTCTCCTTATTACCACTCTTCAAGGGCATTTTAGCAAACACCATCATACGACATTGGCAGGAAGTGGCATTCTCACATCCGCATAAATCCTCCATAGTCTATAGGCGGGCCCTCCACCTAGTGGTGCATTGAAGCTGAATTTTGATGGAAGTGCTCAAGGCAATCTAGAAATGGCAGGAGTAGGGGTTGTTATCTGTGACAGTCAAGGAATTACCGTGCTAGGATATGCAGGTCTGGCTGGTCTATGCTCAATTAACAGGGCTGAAGTTTTAGCTCTAAACATCTCGGACTAAGAGAAGCTTTGAGATTCAATCTTCGGCTATTGGTGATTGAAGGGGATTCCTCATGTGCGATAAAGTGGGCATCCCTTCTACTGTCTGGTACCTTGCAGACATCTTGGAAGAGGTGATAGAGAACTCCAAGATGATTGACATTTCATTTCATCTAATCAAGCATTGTGCCAATTCAGAAGCGGATTGTCTAGCGAAAGAGGGAGTATCCAAACCTTATTTGACTATTGTCATCGATTGTTAATAGTTTCTTGTTTCTTCGGGTTGAGGCGTAAATTTTTGGCAATTTTTGGCATTGTCATCTATGATGCCCAGATACGGACACATGTACGGATACAGACACGGGGAACGAGGGTTCGATACGCCGACTTGAAAATTTTAGGATACGGATACGGGTACGGCATTCCAAAAAATATATTCATATAAATACTTATCGGAGTACACAAATATTAAGAGGCCCACTCTGTGGATCAAATTTTCAATGAGGTGGGTCTGATAGTATCTTAACATAGAAGAAAAGAAAAGAAAAGAAAACAAAGTGGGCCAAGTGTCTTGGTTGGCCTAATAGCTCAACATTAAAATAGAAAGAAATAAAAAAAAACCCAATGGGCCCGTTCTCATTAATAAAATGTAACGGGTTCTTTTGCCCCTTTTGCATCTTTGGGGCATCATCGAACAAAAAAGAAGAAGAATGAATGAATAAGAAAAAGAGGAGGTGCACATGGCACCTAAAGTTAGAAGCTCGAAGCAGCAACAGTAGCAGAAAACAATACAGTGGTCTGCCACCTAGTTGAAGAAGCAACCCGTCAAAACAAAAGCAATAGCCCTTAACCCGTCAAAACAAAAGCAATAGCCCATGTCAGTTTAGTTATCTTCTTCCTCATTGCCACCTTCTCCTCCTCCTCTTCTCCTTTTTTGCTTTCCTTTTGATCAAACTGAGAGAGGGCTCATTTAGGAGTAAATTGGTCAAAATGGACAAAATTTGTCGTAATTTTGGGTAAAAAAATATTGCATAGCCGTATCCTAAAATTGGGAGCCGTATCCGAGCCGTATCTTGTCGTATCCCGTACCCATATCCGTATCGTCTTGTATCGGTATGGATACCATAGGGCATTTGGAGTATCCGGGTATCATAGATTGTCATCCCTTTCTTCATGGGCATGATTGTTCTTTGGGGGGCCTTTTTGTATTCAGTATAGTTCTCTTATACTGTAATGTAAGAAAAAAATGCAAGTGACTGATATGGACAGACTAGGTTTAATAATTGATAATGTCTGTACACTTCTTGTAATTTATACCTTTATTTGATTATGTTAATGCCTTTTTCTGCTCGTTAAGTTTTGGGGTGTATGTTAATGAGGAAGACATTTCACATTTCATCTCCATTTGCCTGTTAAGGTTTTGGGGTGTACTTTTATTGTTATTAATTATTGCTTATGTGTGAACTTTCTTCTCGGAAGTGCCTTTTATATACTATATTATCTGCAGGCTCATGTAGCTATTTATGTTTTGATTGTGATTTTAACCCTATTAGCTTAGCTTTCCAGTCTCCAGCACATATTTTCTGGTTGTCTTATTCAGGCATATCACGGTTTAATAGTTTTTCAGTCATCGATTCTGACATGTTAAACTTAGTGATGCATCTGTCTTTCAATGACTAGCTTTTTTTTTAAATGTTTATTTGATGCTCTGAACTTTATTTAAACTTACAACAGAGACAATCAACCAATGGGAAGGTTAGTAGAAGAGGTGGAGGAGTTTCTCCTGGCAACTCTAGTTCTGTCTCTACCAAACGAGCTTCTGAAAAGCGAAGGGCTCCCACTTCAATGGTATGCATGTTTTTTCTACACTTACTTTCTTCATGCTGGAAAAACATCATTGCTATTGTAAATGTTTATTTGCTACCCATAAATGCTCTTTCCTTAACTGTCATCCATATAAGTCATTCTGTCAAGGTTTCAAATGGAGAATCTCAATCCATTTGCAACATTGTTGCTTCTTTAGGAGGAGCTATGGCATTGGTTCGAAGGGCAAGCCTATGTCATATTTATTTGGGCATGGAATCTCAATCCATTTGCAACATTGTTACTTCTTTAGGAGGAGCTATGGCATTGGTTTGAAGGGCAGGCCTATTTCATATTTATTTGGGCATGGAATCTCAATCCATTTGCAACATTTTTGCTTCTTAGGAGGAGCTATGGCATTGGTTCAAAGGGCAAGCCCATTTCATATTTATTTGGGCATGGAATCTCAATCCATTTGCAACATTGTTGCTTCTTTAGGAGTAGCTATGGCATTGGTTCGAAGGGCTAGCCTATTTCATATTTATTTGGGCATGGTTGTTCCTAATGCCCCTATTTTCTGGTTTGGAGTTTCTGGAACTTATTTCAAGGGAAGGTTTTTAATAATGTTAAATGTGATATTGCTTAAAAATGATGGTGCTTTAGCTTGATACATCTGCATATGATTGAACAATGTTGATGAGAAATGAAGTTTCATCAAGTCCACGAAGTTTGGCTAAAAGTGTGTTACATACAGTCTTATTGGCCTGATCAATAAGATATAGTCACACAATATTTACACAATTTCACCATCTACTTGTTGGAAAAGTGATACGGAAAGATGTCTACAACTTTACTACTAGAAAGGAAAGTTAAATCAGACTCATGCCTCTAGACATCTGGACAACGTCTCTCTCTCTCTCTCTCTCGCTCTCTCTCTACATATAAACATAATAAAATCAATTATTTGATCGTTCTCACAGTCATTATTAATTAATTGATCTTCCTCACAGTCTTCTTCAAGAGTATTTGCGGTTAACATATATGATCGTTGATTTGAATGGGATTCTGTCGCTGTTGTGACTTGTGATTTAGTTCATCATGGGGCTTCTCTATCAAAAGTTCACAACCCTTCTAAAGGAAATGATGATAGTGACTTGCTGTGGAATGCCCCCTTTTTCCCATCAAATCCAATATTTCTTTAGGTTTACCTTGGTATATTCCTTTTTTTTATTTTGGGGTAATCTTAATGTACAGTGTCTAACTCATGGTTTAGTTTATGTTGTTTTAGATGGTCTGACCTGTAACTCTTTCTTGTTGGTTTAATTAATCTTTTTCTTCGTTGATGGGGAAACATTTTTCCTCATCTGAGGGTAAAAGATGCAAAATTTACTCACAACAAAGAGAAGCACATCCCTCTTCATGCAATTGTGAAAAAAACATTGTCAATTGAGTAGAGCATGTTTCAGACAGCCCTTCTGGTGATGTCCGCTAAAAGGTTTTGTGCCCTTAAGAATAAACAAAATATTCAACCACAAAGTTGATCATATAGCTTAATCTCCAAGGTTCGGACCCTTTCTTAGCCACCCGATAAATGTTTCTGCTGGATTCAACTTCTGCCAGAAATTGTGTTTTGTAACTTTGGGTGCCCAGATGATGTTTAACTTTCCAAATTGAGCTCCTTCCTAATGCTTACAATCCCACTTTTTGATTTCACAGAGGGAACACTTTCATGAAATTTCCTCTTCACTTGAGTCCGTTTTCGACACTTGATCTAGGATACTGTCCATTGGCTTGTAACAGCTAAAACGTATGGATAATTCTTTTGAATAATTTTCTAAATAGATTTATGATTCATTTATTTCCGGAAACACTATAATCATACACATCATTATTCTGTTTTAGATGTCCTGTCCATTCTTTGATAATAAGTTGTTTTTCTTTTAGGCGAGTAAAGCTTTAACTTGTTTAAAAGGCCCAGCTTGCCTCGGAAAGGGTGTAGTAGCCTCATGCAAGTCAATTTTGGTTTTGTTTTGTAGAACAGGCTGAAACCCTGTATAAATTTTGTTTTAGAATTTGGCTCTATTCAGCATTGTTTGGCTGTTTCGGTAAAGACTTTGGTTGAACAAGGATATATTGAGTTCTTTCTTTCAATTTTTTTAATAAATAAAAATTCTCTTCAATTTGATTTAGGTACCAATGTGCCCTACCTGGTGTTTGATTATGTAAATATATTTTTTAAATTATATTTTGATATTTGTGACATAATAGGTTCATCTGTTCCTCTCTCTTGTTCACAGCTAGGACTAAGTCTCTCTCTCTCTCTCTCTCTCTCTCTCTCTCTCTCTCTCTGTGAGAAAACAAATGCTGGGGAGGAATGGAAAAATTGAGAAGGGGGGATTTTTTTTTTTAATGAGCCCTAACTATATTGTTATGGAGAAGAAGGGAAAAATCAGATAGAATTTTTTAAAAATGTGCCCTAATGATATCGTTTTGGTGGAAATTGGTCTTTTGGCCTTGTATGGCACCCTAATTCAATGTTTGTCTTTTTTTAATCAATTTGTATAATCAGAGTTTATGACTAATGTTTTTGTAAAAATCCCAAGTATAAATTTTGACTTAGCAATATTTGCTTTATTAAGTAGGGTTTTTCTTTAGTTATAACTTATAAGCTATAAATTTTGAATGCATTTTATAACTCAATTCTGCCTTCATCTCTTCTCTTATTGTGTCCCATGCAGATTGTATCCCATCATAATATATTAAAGAGAAAGGTTTTTGGATTCAATTTTGACTTCTTTTATTGAGCATTACAAATGCCAAAAAACATATAGGTCAAGAGATTTGAACTCATGCCCTTTAAGAGAAGTAACCTAATCACTACAGCACTCAAACATATCTACATAATTATTTACTAAAAAATGTTAAGACTAATTTTATTGAGCGTGGACCCTAGCCATGTGGGTCATGCCCGTACTTAGCATGGGTTATTGTGCTAGTAATGATTATACCAAATATTCGAAGCTGTTTTTTTTCCTGTGCATTGTCTTAGTAGGATATTAACATGATGGTGTAGCTAACGTTTACCCGTTTGTTTCTCATTGTCTGCAGTATGTTTTGAGGGACAGTACAAAAAATATGAGTGGCAAGGAGAGGTCAACTTACCTTTTAATGCAAAGGCATGATGATCAGCTGCTTTCAGAGAAGTCCATTGCTGTAGATGCTGTAACAGAAATTTTAGAAGATGAAACTGGTAAGGCTGACGACTATACTCTTTCTTGATACCTCTCTCTACCCTTACTTGCATGACCAGTTTGATTACCCACACGGGCCGTTTCCCACTTATTTCCTATTTTTCTAGTTGATTTAAAAATATTTGTTTGATAATACTCATAGTTGGATTAGATGAGACATGCCTAAGTTCATCTGCAAGGAGGTCCATAGGAATCTTGCCCTTTCTGATATATTATGTTCTTTCTTACAAATATTATGCTTGATTCAGCATGTCAGACTGGCAGTTGGCTTAAAAAAACTTCCCACCTGTGTCAACTCTCAGAAAAGTAGCATTCAGCCATCCCTACTTAGATGGGAGGTGGTTAACGAAAATGACGATAATAAATGTTTGATAAACAAATGTTAATACATTATCTTACTTGGAGAGCGCTGAGTTTTTTATGCAGTTGCCGTGCGGTTACAGTTTAGACTTTCTAAACCGTTGACCCTTGAGTAATTGGCTTTTCTTTTTTCATTTTAATAACAAATTCAATCTCAATTAACTATGTGAAACATCACTTCTTGTGCTTTCAAAACATGCATTTGTCTGCTTGTGCATCTGTACAAACACATCATGTACATTCTAGACTTCCCCCTTTGTTTCTTTCTGTGTTAGGAGGGTTCGGTGGTGGTGACTTGTTTGTATTCTTTCTCATTTCGTTGCTGAATTTGCAGACCCTGCCACTGACTATGGAACTTCTACTGGAGTTTCTGGAGCCATTGATATTGGAAAGAAAACACTTCTTCTGAAAGGCAAAGAGAAAGAAATATCTCTGGTATGCTTAACTAAATATTCAATGTTGGTCAGCCTCAGGCCCGTTGGCTTACATTTATGGACCTTTACTTATTTTTATAGCTGGTTTACAGATTTGGTCTTTTGTGTTGGTGTTTAAGATTTTAATAGTTGTTTAATTTTGATACTTTGTCTAGGTATCTGGTGGTGTATCACTGCAGCAGAGCATAACGACTGTGAGAAATTCTCAAGGTTCAGCTGCATTGAAACATAACCAGCTGCGTGAGCGTGATGTTAGTGGAAGGATTATTAGGAGCATCCTTTCAAACAAGGATGCACGTCATAATCAATCACCAGCTGCAATGCTCCAGTCTGAGCAGCAAATGCAAACTGTGAATTTAGAGAAGGACAAGCGGCCACCTCGGTCTAGCAGCATACGTTCTATTTTGAAGGATCACATTTCTCCGAATGCAGTTATCATCAATGGTGATACCAAAAGAGCTTCAGATGAAAAGTTTCTTGCCAATGATCTGCATAGTGTCACTTCTGTTAATGAAAAGCAAGATAGACGGACAAGAAATAAGGATAGACCTGATCGTGGTGTTTGGACTCCACTTCGTCGATCAGATGATTCACATGCAAGTGATGAGTCCCTCTCATCCTCTTCTCTGCATGCACAGTTTCTATCAGATTCTTTAGAAGGACTGTCCATCTCTCAACAAGGTGCAGCTGGTGTGAGTAAAACTGGGGATGATGTAGTGGAGGACACAGATAGTAGTAACAACCCATCCTTCACTCAAGGGAAACCTCGAAGCATGGATGGGGGTCACCATTCTCGGTTAGGACGAGGTGGCGTTTCATTGTCTGCTAATGAGTTTACATTGGGTGAAATGAAAGTGGATATGCCTAACGCAAGCAAGAGTGGAGAAATTAAAGTTATTGGAACTGGACTAGTGAATGGTTGGCTTTTGCTACTAAGAATTAAATTGGCTTTTTCTGTTTGTTTCTCTATGGTTGTATTATTTGTTCATTCTTTATTCTCACCAGTGGATGTTTTTCAGGCTCCCATAGGCATGTTGGCCGCCGTGGGCCACCACATGGATTGAAGGAAATTGATGGTTCCCCCAATTTTTCCGAGGGAAAGCCTTCCAAAAGAGGTGGTACTGGCTATGGATTCCATGAGGTGAACTGCTTCCCTATTCAGTCACATGTTTGTGTGCATGATGGATGACACTAAATATTAGTTGTGCGCTTCCATGTATGTGGATTTTTGTTTAATCATCATCTTATTGCATCTGCAGAAACAAGTATGGGTTCAGAAGTCAGGTTCAGGCTCTTAATTCTCTTTAATGGTAAGCCCCGTTTTTGTAAAGTACTCTTTACATTGTCCTGGTTGAAGTCAATTTTGACCATCTGCCAGACTTCAACTTGAAGGCAGCTCCACTAAACTCTATTCTGACAAATAAAATCGTATTGCATTGAGAAAAAGAATGTTAATAATGCATAAATGATGTTTTCACAGGCTTTTGAATGCTATCCATTACAAATGACACCAACCTATATTGACACAGGGCTGTGTAATGTTGCTTCCTTAGGGCCTGTTTGGATGCACAATAAAACATAAGAAAATAATTTATTAGAGAATATAGTCTTTCATTTTCTAAAGTTAAAAAACCTGTGTTTGGCAAACTAAGAAAAGTAGGAAGAAAAGATTCTTTTCTGTCAAATAAGTACAATCACATTTCTGTGCTCAGATATGGACATGGATTCAGACACGGACATAGGATACGAGGATTCAATATGTCATTTTCAAAATTTTAGGATACGGATACGGGTACTGCATTTCTAAAAATATTTACTTTTGAATATTTAGTTAGAGATTTATTTTAAATAAAATATTTATTTTATTTTAATTTAAAGATCAAATGTGGTGAGTTGTTCAAATTCTCTATGAGATTTGAAAAGAACAGTGGTAAGGTGAAAAAGATAAATAATAAAAGAATCAGAGGAGACTGTTTTTTTTTTTCTAGGCAAAATGGTGGAGATTGTTTATTTAATATAATATAAACATAAAATTTTTTTACTGTGAGGTAGTTCCTGGTGGAGAATGGTTATTAAATATAATAAACATTATATTTCTTAACTATGTCAGTACTTCCTAGTGGAGACAGTGAGAAAACTACAGGGAGCAAAGAAAGAAAAAAAGTACTCCAGCTATATGGTAGACTTCCGGTGGAGAGAGAGGGAGGGTGAGAGAAATGTATTAAAAAATAAAAAGCACTTTAGCTTTCGTGGCACAGAGAAAGAGAGAGTACAGTGATGAAAAATGTTACAAGCTGTCTTTGTTGGTATTCTCTATGGAGAGAGTATATAGGAGGGAGAAAACTATTAAAAAATTAAAAATATCTTAACTTTTGTGGCATGGAGAAAGGGAGGGAAGGAGAGAGCATTGTATTGTAAAAATGGGTGTGAGTATGGAGCATTGTGATGAAAAAATAGGTGGGAGAAAACTATTAAAAAATTAAAAATATCTTAACTTTTGTGGCACGGAGAAAGAGAGGGAAGGAGAGAGCATTGTACTAAAAATATCTTAACTCTCAAAGTCCGGCGAGAGAGCCTGGCTTTTGCAAGTTGCCTGCAAAGAAAAGAAACAAACAGAAGAAGAAGATGGAGGGGAGGGAGGGAACAAAACATCTGACCGGCTGGAAGCCTGGAACTGATCAATGCTGCTGGGGGGCTTTGCTGGTGCTGCTCTTCTTCTTCTCTTTTTTTCTTCACCAGGCTCTGTCGAATGGCTTTCTCCTTTGATTTGAGAAGTCGTCTCCATGAAAGGTATGCCCTTTATCGTCGTGGTCGTCATCATCATCATCTTCCTCTTCTTCTATTTCTTCTTCTGAGTTTTTAAGAAGATTTTGAGATTAGGGCATTTCAATTGGCTATTGTCGTATCCTGAAATTGGGAACATATTCAAGTCGTATCTTGCGGTGTCCCGTACCTGGATCTGTATCAAACCGTCTTAGTACGGGTACCCTAGGGTATTTTCCATATCCGGGTATCATAGAGTACAATATTCTCCTTGCTTGCACTTTGATTCAAGGTAAACCTCAAAGGCCACGTGTAGGGCTCAAGTTAGTTCAGGGATTTTCCTATTTTATTTTTTTAATTATTATTAGTTTCATTTTTATTTTAATGAGTTGTAATTAGGATAGGATTCTAGTTTGCTTTGTTTCCTAGTTTATATAGGTTTCTTAACTCCTAAGATATGCTTTCATATTTATATAGCATTGTAGACATGGAATATTCAAAGAGTTGATGATTAATAAAATTGTGGGTTTTATCGTAGTTGAGGTGTGTCCTCGTGTTATCGTCTTTGCAAGGACTTGTTATTGTGTATACAGACACATGTTTTGGCACTGGTATTGTGCTTCAACACTTTCATGCAAGCCCTAAACCTAGGTCCTGCATTATACTTTTCGATGGAGACCTATCTTCCCTGTTTTGCATGCTAGATTTTCTCTTCTATTTCTGGTTTTGGTCCAGCTTCCCGTCATTCTTTGGTCCACCATCCCTTCATCTCTACTACCATGGATGCATGGGCTGTAGAACTCTATGATTGAGGATCAGAATGAGACGCATTCTCCCTGTCAAGGATGTCATCTGCTTTCCTCTGTCGAGCTGTTTAAGACCACCAAAATTACGATTCTCTCTGCTTCAGACTGGCTTTCACTGTCCAAGGCAACGTCCTCTCCATTTGCAAGAAAAAATGGAGATAATGAATCTTTAGTGTGTTGAGTTGGAGAATAGAAGAAATGTTAGGCTGGACTGGGCTTTGTCTCAGGCCCTTGGGACCAAATGAGGCCCCAACAAATGAAACCATTTTGGGACCTAGGTCTATTACCAGCCTACACAATATTTAAGTCTGATGTAGCCCCAGCACCTTATCCACACTGTTTTTCAGGTTGGCCCATCTGTTGCTGCCTGCCCTCTCAAACAAGAGGACGACGAGATCCTTCTGTTTTGAACTTGTTTGGGGGTGTGGGGTCTGCCAATTTCCTCCATTCACTGCTCAAGGGCTTTGAAAGAGGAGGACAGCAATGGTGGTAAGGGTGTTCACATCACCACCTCTTCCTTGGAATCCAGGTGAGTCCAGACAGCTTGCTTGTCCAGCAGCCTCATCTCCTCTGACCTCTTACCCGAGCAATCTAATGCAGCCCAGCCCTGAAGCAAGGTCAATGGCCCTCTCTGCTTTCTCAATGGATCCTGAACCTTATGAAAGTGCCTCCAAAGCAATCAACTTGCAAGCTCCGGCTTTAAAATCCTCAGCGTTGTTGGAGACGAACTGGGACACAGAAGATTCCCTCAGAATTCTCCATTTCCTAGGAAGGACAATCATGGCTGGAGCCATTAGTAATCGATTGCAGTGTATTTCATATGTTTATAATAAATAGAATTGTTAGTTCTGACTGAAATCCAATTATTTCAATCTAATTGATGAACTACCTGTTAGATGTCGAACTGTAGCAAGTTGAATTACGATTCATTTGAAAGAATTATTCACTATTTGGTGGTAGGTAGTACATACTAGGTTACTTTCTCGAGCATTGATTGGTGGGAAGGAATTGGAAAATGTATTTGGGACATGGTTTTCTGAAGTTCTCTGTGCCTGTCATTATTTTCAATTGGTGCTCATAAAAGAGGTTGGGGTTGATTAAGTCAGGGATCTTTTCTTAACTCCAAGTGCAATGGTGGAAAGGATTACTTTTTGCTATTGCAACATTCTAATATTGAGTCATTTGCATTATGTGGTTACATCCAACTGGGGTTTTGAAGTCTGCTCATTACATGTCTATGTGGACAATCTACCCTACAAATTATTGTGCGAAGAGCCCAGTATGTGTTTGGCAATAGTTGTATTTATGAACTACCGTCAGATAAACGTGGTCTCCATGTTTTGCATGTTTCTAATTCTCGTGTTTTGTGTATATAGAGGGCCCACTATTTGTGTGCATGGTCATTGTTATTGTATCCTCTCAGAAAGAGTTTGGGCATTTCTGTGTGTAACTTTCAGCTGGTCAAAAAATATTTATTCTTGTGTTTCTTTCCCTGGGCTAGCTACTTTTGTAAATGCATTGTTTCCATTGTCTCCTTACTGGTATTATATTTTTATCGTGCAGTTCTCCTCCAATGTGGTGGCTTATTTGGGTGGTTGGCATCATCTCTTTTGGATTCCTATGAGTCGTGAAACACCAGTAAATCCTGTTGAGGTTTACCTTGTTACACGTGATTGCCGTCTTCCAGTCCTTGAGACGTGGGGCTTGTGAGTTCAAGTGCTGCACAACTTCATGTTAATAGCAAATGATGGGATTTTGACATCTGTGCTTGGAAGTTCTTAGAAAGGACAAGTTGATCTGAAAGGTATTGAGTTTTTGCATAGTCGGATTAAGAAGATCCAGTCATCCTCTTAACTGATGACAATGATAAACGAGAGTACTAGATAATTTCATTCACTTGGCAAGGAGATTTTAACCGAGGCAACCCTTTTCGACAGAAGCATTTTGGATTACCTGTTGGGAGATGTAAGACAAAGCGGGATGGATTGTCTTGCTGATGGCTCAACTAGGTTCCAGAGGTGTTATGGTTTAGGTCGATTTGTTCTTAGTTAAACTGTAAATATAGTGAAAAACAGTGCGTGTATGCACTTCACCCACTGGCCATATAGATAGGTGGAGCCAACATATGATATAGCTGGATGTTGTCAATCCAGGTGAATAAGAGCTATTTTGAACTGGGTAATATTTGTATTTGGAGGGGCCATTGCCAGTTTAGCATACAAAGCCAGCAGCTCGGATTGGTTGCTGACTGATATATATGAAAGAAAGTGGGTGGGGAGACGGTGAAGGTGTCTTTGTTGGGGTGTCTTGGTTTGAGCTGAACTGAGATTGTTTTGGTAATATACTTAACCAGTTCTTAAGTATTGCTGTTTATTGTCTTGCTCAAAATGATGTCTGTTACAGTGGCTTTCTTTTATTTGTTTCCAATCTCCGTGGCTTATTTATTTATTTATTTTTATTTTATTTTATTTTAAATTAAGGCTATAGAAATGTATGTTTGGTGAGAATCACAGTTATTTCCTCCAACAAACCTTTTTAGTTTATTGAAATGGGGAACTTTTGAAGTCAAATTGGAGCATTTCACTACTAATTTTGGAGGAATCATTCAACTGAAAATACAGGGCCTCGCATTATCTGTCTATCCCGTACCTGTCAAACATTTACTCCATTTTACAAATTTCTGTTGCGCACCTGTGTAGTATTGATGCTGTTTGTGTGAGACCTGTTGAAAATTCAGGGAGTCCTGGCTTTGGTGATGGTTAGGATGCGCGCTAGACCCCTTACCAAATTCCAACTTCTGCTGAAGTTTTTTCAACATTTAGCTTTTGCCATGCATTTTGGGTTACTTCCATATGCCCTCTGCAAGGGCTTGGAGAAGACTGTTATGGACTCCTCGATTGCTTTGCGAAGTCCTTTCAAGAAGAGCCTATTGATATGAAAATGGAAATAGACGTGCTCAAGTTATATTTAACTGTTCGAGTTCTGCTTACAAAATGACCTTTGTACTTGTGACATGTCAAGTTCACTACAGTGGCATAATGATGCTGTCTGAGAGTGATGGACTTGAATTATCTGGGGGCCCACCCTCAATCAATCCAGACTGTTTACTCCAGTGCACACCCAAGTTAACTGTCACGGCCATTCTATTACTGATTTAGGGAGCATTGATATGACTTATGATCAACTCCAAAAACTGAACTGAATTATCAGTGGTAATGATACTTATCGCATCCAAGGCTACTCTGATCATAGCAATAGAGTGAACGCTTCAGATGAATGTAAATGAGATGCACCTCAGAAAATTCCTGGTTTTTGTCTTTTGATCGATTTGCCCATGAGAGTCAAAAGATTAACCAAACATGGATATTGATAGATGCCTTGTAAATCAAATTTTCTTTCCTCGAATCTTGTTACAAACCACGCCCTTACTGATGATTTTGCCAGTGCATCCTTTTCAGGAATGCTCTCTTTTGGGCTGTAATATGGTGGAAACTTATGATCAATCCAACGCAATCAGGCACGCCAGACCCTTGATTGTAACTGATTCATTTCACATTATTTTGGATGTTCACTGTTATTAGTTCTTATTATTATTTTTTTCCTCTTTGACACTGTTCACTGTTTGAATTTTATCACAATATGTTTCGACAATGTGTAGCCCCTAGGCTTTGAGGACCTAGAACTAAGGGCTATAATCATTTGATTGTTTTCTAACTTATATCCAATCTTTTCATCACCATGCCTCCCTTGGTCATCATTCATCCATGTGGGCTCCATGTAACCCGAGTTAGTATTTGTATTTTGTCCATGGAAACTAACCATTACAAAAAATGGGTCTTTTGTTGAGGCTGTCTGAAACTATAGGGCGCTTTTTCTATGAATATCTTTTTCCCCTTACTCTCATATCCAATCACAGGTAAATAGAGTTCAAGGTAATTAGACTTACAACTTACAAGAGCGCATAATAGTCAAACACGAACTAGTGAAACTTAAACGGGACTGGATTTCATGCCTTTCCTCTTTAGTTGCATTGGTACTCTTGAGGCCCAAAGCCCAAAAAACTATGAATTTTGAGAGATGGTCATAACTTCCCCATCAACCATTTCTCTGGTTAATCAATACAATACACAAATGACAATGGAAAAACCTCCCACTGTCCCACTCTAAATTTGATACTTGTTACATTATGTTTAATAAACTAACCTCCTTTTAATCTCCTCAGCCGAAAAAGAGAAAATTACCATCCTTTTCACCACTCTAGGCCCATTTGGGAGACATATAAGCACTTTGTTTTTCATGAAAGCATGAATTCTCAAGGAACTTTTGCTATGGCAACTGTGCGATTTCGAGCAAAATCTTGTGTAGTGACTGAGGCTTTGAGAAGAAGGGACAGTGATCGCTCCCTTTAATCTTGTACACTCCCTCAGGTGGATTTTCTCTGACAAGCTTTTCCTGGATATCAGGCGAGAGTGCAAAATCATCAAGTGTTTGAATGAAGAATCTACGGGTGGAACCATAGTTCTCTTGGGACAGTGACAGCTTCTCCATGATCGGTCCTAGAGGGAATGGCCTCATGGAAACTGTTGCCAATGCTATATCCTGACATCACCAGGTCTCAGTTAGCAGGAAAACACGTATGTATCTCAGAACAAGGAATATACAATGTGGATACACGTAGAATATGCTATCTTGACGGGCGATCATGATCACTATACAGTTCCATACATACATCTATGAGTCCAATCCTAAGCTAATACAGATAAATATAAGAAGAAACAGAATTAAACTAATTAAACAAACACGCCCATATAATTTGAATGCTTTTGTTGTTGAATACGTTGATTTCTTGATACAGTCTATGTTTGTTAATGTATATACTTATTCTTGTAAACTAAAACGTTCTGCCTACCTTTGAAGGACTCTGGTTGAAATATAGGCACCTGATCTGCTGATTGTCAAGCATGAGACTGGTAGGAGGGTTGTCTTTGCCATTCCCGTATGTCAGGAATTGCGACTCCTGTAAAAAGACATCAGCTGATGCTAGCTGCAGACAACATTTTTACCTTGTTAGAAAGCACACT
Source organism: Sextonia rubra (assembly GCA_037013555.1). NCBI lineage: Eukaryota > Viridiplantae > Streptophyta > Magnoliopsida > Laurales > Lauraceae > Sextonia > Sextonia rubra. The sequence continues at coordinate 19,247,819 of JASUAD010000028.1, read as the reverse complement.
AAAAAAGGATATTTGAATTAGCACAAACAGCTCAGCAGAGTATTGTGCTTGGATAGAAGTATTGTGCTTGTTAATGCCTCCAACGAAAACAGCTTAGAGCATGTGCCACTGTCATATAAGGACACAAGATCTCTGGCTTGTCAATCCTAGAAGATCTGATTCAAACGATTATAAGATGTAGAATATAAAACACCAAAACTAGTTGATATTTAAATTGATATAGGAAAAGAAAAACTACCACTAATTTTGTCATCTGATCTATTTCCAACATTTATTAGTTTAAAAATGTCTAAAGTAGGTAGAGGTTTGGAAGAGCCATTGGCACATGATTCTACCCTTTATCGTCTACCTGCGTTAGAGAAGTAGGGGAAAGTCCTCTTTAAATGAAAGGTTCCATTTCTAGGCTTTTGAAAAATAAGAGCTTTAGCCTCTTTTTGATGGCTTTATTTTGGATAGCTTTGTTGGAGTAGAGATACCAAACAAAGCCTACATCTATATCGTAAACAATAATACAATAAAGCTGAATGCACTGTTTATAGGGGCAATATTCTCTATATATAGGGGCAATGTTTTCCTGTGAGCAGATTGCATACTGCTCATAGGGCCCGCTTATGTGCCTACTTATTAGTGGAGGTAAGGTATAAGGAAAGGTCACTTTATGGATAGTGGTCAACAGAAAAGAAAAAACCAGCCCTAAATTATCCTAGTCCTTGAATTAGTTGTCTAAAATTTTCATAGTCTTTTCACTATAGATTTGTTTGAAATTCAATCCAATGGTGGATAAAGGTTTGATAAAAGTAAAATTACTGTCGGGTCCTAGATAACGGGGGCATAAGAGTGTGAAAGGGCTTGAATTGTCAAAGGAGGTCCCATGTGGGCCCTATAGAGTTGGATTGCATATGTTGTTAAGATTTAGATTGTCCTAGCGCTTGATTGAGTAGCCTTAAATTTTAGTACTCTTTTTGTTGGAAGCCGATGTATGCGGATTACTGAAATTAACTGCAACATCAAATAACTGAGGAAAATATTAGAAATCACCAAAACAATTAGTAGCCCTCATGGACGTTTGCTTCAGGATAAGATAGCTTCCCTAATTGGACTCTCCATAATCGTGCACTTGATTGACAAGAGAATATTAGAATCCCTTAGGAACTACTTTCACGGCAACAGCAAACCAAAAAGAAGAAAGTAGAGAAAGAACTGTGGCTGTGCAAATAGATAACTCACTGTGCAACGGTTAGGTAACGTTAATGCATATTAATGTAGAAACATTATGGTAATGGCTAGAAGAGAGTGTTATGGTAATGGCTAGGAGAAAGTGAGTGTTATGGTAATGGCTAGGAGAAAGTGGACAAGTAGATTTGGATTTGGATCCACCTCTAGTCCAAAAATACACGTGCGAGGTCAAGGCCCAACCCACGAGAAGGATGAAGCCCAATCCATGAATACATCCATCACGCATGCACCGCCCGGCCAGCCCGCGCCCGCGCATGTGGTGGTATACCCACTTGGAAGCTTAATGCCATAAGCAAGGGAGAAAACATTAATAAACACCTCATAAAGAGTTCTACGTAACCGATGTGGGACTCTAAGAAATAAAGAGAAGTAAAGGAGAAGAGAACTAAGTGCATTAAACTTGGAGATTTTGTGCTTTAATGCACACTAAATCCAACAATTTTAATGATAAATTTCTTTGAAATTCAATCCAACAGTGGATAAAGGTTTGATGAAAGTGAAATTGGGCCGGTTGCCAAATCATGGGGGAAATGAGAGTGTGAGAGGGCCTAGACTAAGCTGGACTGCATATGTTGTTGTTTGTAAGAGAACATTTCTCCATTGTATTGACACAGCTGAAATTTATAAAAAAAAAAAAAGACATAAAAAAGACCTGTATACCAGGCGATGAGAGTGAGAGAGGAGAACATTTCTCCGTTGCATAGATACAGCTGATTTTTTTTTTTTTTTTGTATACTATGGGGATAAGTCCTGAGAGTGAGGCATGTAGTTTGAAATACAAACTAGTGTATTCGTCATCAGCATTTTGTATCTTATTGTGGTTTCTCTTGTTTCCCTGTAAGTGTCCAACACTGGCATACATCTTTGAGCTTCAATGTTTACAAAGAGTAAAATAATTGCAGTTTACATAAGCATACCTCTTCTGCAAACACATCATATGGCCTTTGCCCATCTGATACCATTGTAGCACTAACAAAAATTGCTTTAGAAATCTTTTTGGAGTAATGCTCCAAAGCATAAGATATGCTTGCACCTCCACAACTGTGACCCACTAAAATAACCTGAACAAATTACATGAGAGACGATGATATTTGTCAGAGGTAATAAGATGCTTCAGAGATGGATCGAGACCGTAACTGATTGCTCTTTGCCACTAACCTTTTCATCCTCAGGAAGGTTGTGAAGATAATCAGTCAGGGGTTTTGCATAATCTGTCAATGTTGATATGGAGTTAACATCTGTTTGATCAATCCCAGATCCCAAGAGATCTAAAGCAGTGGGAAGCAACCCTGATTCCTCCAACAGAGAAATTGACTTGTACCAACACCATGCTCCAAATCCTTCTCCATGAATTAGAACAATCTTCTTCGTTTCGGCATTTTCAATGAAATCTGCAGCCTGCAGAGAATAGGTCCACATTTGAAAAAAGAAGAGAAATATAGAACTTTTATATGCACATAATCTTCTGTTGTATGTGCCAATGACACATTCGATTGAGCTTAAAGCTATCCATCTGTGTAATATGCCTAGAGGACCAACCAGTGCAATTCGCTGTTTGTCAGCTTATGCATGGTTTGATCTAAGACAAGTATTTGCTCCTACAGTCTCATAGATTGATGATGCACACAGTTAATACTGGGATTCAAATAGTTCCAAATCCCAGCCCCTTAGCTGGACTACCCAAAAAGAGATATAGTTTCAAATCAGTTCACTTTTACTTCAAATTGTGTTGACCAAAAGTTCATCCAAAATGATATATTTCTCTTCATATAGTAAGCTCATATGGTTCAAAATCTCTTTGAAACGTACTTCATTAAATTGATTGATTGTTGTTAAGACTCTGTTCGTTCATACAGCTTTAAATCTGATTAGCTCATAAGATGAGTAAGATTAATAGGCAGATTAACATTTCACCAAAAGAAAGTGACATTAGACATTTCAAAGACACAACAAATATAAAAACTTCATATGTAGCTATGATTGGTTATGCAAACAAAAGCCATTGCAGTCTTCTCTTAGTTCTTGTGTATTCCATGCCTAATCTAAAATCATTTTGAGATATTTCAATCATTTATGTTCCAATCTTTTCTTGTAGATGTCAGCTCTAATCTCATCCCACAAATAGGAAATCAAGACATGAATCCTGAAGCAGAAGCAAAAATGAGATTGGATGCAAAAAATCAAAGACTGGAGAAGGGGATTCAAATTTAAACTGACCAATTTCCTGTTCGATTCAGAGAGTGCCATCCTCCTTGAACTGGTCGTCCCAATTCGCCGTGACATCGACCCATCAAACCGCTGCGACAGCTGATGCTGACCAATCGCTCTCGACAGCGCCTGGCGGTGCAGCAACTCCTCTTCTGCTGCCATTTTCCGCAACGACCGCCTGCTCTGCTTGCCCTTTGATCCATTTTTTCCTCCGTCCTTGCCCAGAAAGCAAGTCAAGTGATTACCCATTTTTCTGGGAGCTCAAAACTGAGTGACCCAGAAGATTTTACCCGTAGAAGGCGTAGAATCAATGGATTTCCATCATACAAAGCTGGAAAGGTGAGGTTTGGAGGAGAACCCAGATGGAATTTTGCATGGTTTTGTGAGAATTCAGAGGCTTTGGGTTGGATTGGGGAAGAGAAAGCTTGGTGTTGGAGAAGCTAACCGAGCTTATTATGAGGATAATGGGGAGAGTAAATGCACTTCTTTCAACGGTTGAGAGAGCTTTGAATGCTTCTGTCTGAATTAATGAATTCACTAGAATTTGTCTTGTATTCTATCACTTTCGGCGATTGCTTGTTGGGTCACTTTGGAGAAAGAGTTTTACTCTTCTTTTGGAGCTATTGCTGGTGGTGTTTTCCGGGAAAAAAGGTAAAAGCCGTTGAAACTGTTTTTTAAAGAGGTCGTTATGTGGTAACGTATACTTACGTCTAGGGTGTAGTCATGTTTAACAAATCAGGGCCCTAATCAAGTAGGCTACAATAATAATAAAAAATTTCGCATTCCTTTTAGCTGAATATAGAAATTAATTATTTCACGTCGGGAAAGATTTTGATCATATCATTATCATCCCTAATACTAGCAATCAAAACATGGGTCAATATTAGCAATCAAAACATGGGTGGACAACAGAATCTGGTTGGAGTGATGATGCACAGGTCCACAATTTTCGAACCTCAAAGTCAATGGTACGTACAAATTTATCTCTGGTCAATATTTTGGCATCGTTAAATTGATTACATGTAGAATACAAGAATTAACTATCTTTTTGCTTTTTCTTTATTTTTAATTATACATTTCAAACATAATCAGTCCTGCAGTAAAAAAAAACCTTTAATGATGGGTAGGAAGACAATTTTAAATGATCCAAATCTATGATGTCAAAATAAGACTTGTTCATGCAATAAAAGGATTTCGTAATATATAAATTCTTGTTTCTTCCATTCCTACCTCTTTTATAGTTAAAAAAATAAACTTTTATGTACGGTGAAAAGTTAAGAAGTCATTTCTTTTTTTTTTTAAAGAAAAATGTATTTATACCAAACAATACAAAAAATATACCAAAATCATACGTAAAATTAAAGTAATTTTCTCCCAATTATAAAATCCTCTCACCGCACATAGATATGTTTGAGAATGACAAAATTCGACGGCATTTGAAAATCTAAAGCATCCCCCACCACTACATGCATGAAGTCTAGAAATTGTTGGCATTCAAGCAATGTGGCTAACCTGCCGGTCTGAGCACGCTGAGTAAGCAAAGCACGTGCGTGTACTGATTGGGTTAGCTTCTGTCTACCTCAACTTTATCAGGGGACAGTGGGCATTTGTATGCCCCAACGCTTACGCTAGTCCGACAAGTCTCCTGCCCATTAAATAGAGTTGGTATGGACTATGGCCAAGGTAAAGCACGGAGGCAAACAGAGGACAACACTTGCAAAGACTCTCTTATCAGACATGGAAGCTTAGCTCATTAAGAAGGTCCCACTACTCCCCTTCACATTTGTGCCATGCCAGCAAGCAGGACCACAACATGTAGGTTGAGCCAAATCTTGCATATAGGAGGAATTCGTCTTGGAAGGTGGTTTTGTAAGATGGATCTTGTGGGATCCTCATCCTTGGTATGGTTGTGTTTTGGGCCCCTTTTGTTGATTGCTATTGCTTTGATTTTTGTTAATTAAAATTTCTTTTTTACGAAAAACAAATCCCGAGAACCACGACACGGTATCATATGCCCCACTAAACTATTGTCAACATTCTTCAAGTGAATTCTACCTGCTCCAGCCTTAAAAAATGATTTAAATATAGGAAAATTTTCAAATAAAGCGTTAAGGTTTTTCATTATTTCAAAAAAAGATACAAGTTTTAAAACTTTTCAAATGAGGCTCTAAGTTTTCTAAAAAAAAACTCAATTAAGGACATTCGTTCATTTAAAAGTACTTTTTAGCGACTTTTTTTATCAATTTTCTTAAAATACCAAATTACTAATCATTTAAAGCCATGACATGGTTTTAATAGCCATAATATGTAATAAATCATTGTAAAAATGTTAGATCATCGTAAGGATGCCTGAAAAAGAAATGAGGAGCATATGGAGTAATTAAATGAAGAATCCATTTTAATAAAGGGTAATTTATTTATTTTAAATAAATTGACAAAAAAAGTTGCCAGTAAATAACTTTATAAGGCAAAATGTCCTTAATTGAAAACTTTTTAAAAAATTTAGAGATTAATTTAAAAAGTTTTGAAACTTATGTCCTTTTTTTTACATAAGAAAAAATCTTAAGACCTTATTTGAAAATTTCCCTTAAATATAAGTAATTTTAGAACTTGGCGCAAAGTCTATTCGGTTGAAACTTTTTTCAGAAGCAATATTGGCAAAACTTTGATCTCCATGAACCTAATGCGCATAATTCAATTTATGCATAAGTGTCATTCATGTTCGAGTCTTTGCAGGAATATTTTTCTCTTTATTTTCTTCTTTAATTATCAACAAATTAGGTCGCAAAACAATATATCAATAGAGATAGGACTGTGGATGCCTTACATCATAACCGTTAATCGTTAAAAAAGAAAGCTATTATATTCGTAGATCAACGGCTGCGAGCATCCATGTGAAGACAAATCTATATTCAAAATATCATTACTAATAATAATGTCCCTTGGCAGAGTTTATTTATTGAAATTTTTTTGACTAATTTTCACCTGCATATTCAAAAATTTTGAAAATAAAATGGAGTTTTTGATAACTAATTTTTCATATCTCTACTTCTGTACAACCAACAACTCATAAAAGTTACCTTATAATCTAATCAACCGTTGAACAACCACCGTTGCACATCACTTCAATCACACCTGATTTTCCATGAGCGTCGCTAAAAAATACCTGTCATGATAGAAGACACCTGCCAAATTTGTGTCAGTCAGTGACCTACTACAAGTGCGCATCCACCATTGGGGCTTTCACTTCATACTGTCCAAAACCTATGGCTTTTTCTGCGTGCTGGTTATTGTCAAACTTCACTGAGGTGAAGATATTCCGACAAATTTGTTCACATATTTATAACCTGATTAATCTTAAAGTATGTAATAATTTTTTTGTAAAAGAAACAATTATGACAGCCCATAGAAGGGAGAATCTGTTTTAAAGCTTTCCATGAATGTGCTCCCCTACATGATTATGGAAGCTTGAGAATCCACATTCCACATTCTCATGCTAGTTTAGTGTCTCATCAAGTCGGTAGCTTAGTTGGTTTAAATCTTGAATTTGCTCCCTAAGATATTAAATTCGACTCCCACCCTTTGCATTATCTGGGTACCATGTGTGTGGTTATGAATGTACCCCTAGTAAATAGACCTTGCTCGTATTGGATAACGTTGGACTTGAGGGCAAATGTCTAACAGTTGTGTTGGCGAGAAATATCTTGGGTTATAAAAAAAATAAAATAAAAACAAAAGAAATTAGCAACATGTTATGAATTAGCTAAAATGGAGTCTAGTATTAAGTTTTCTTTGTTAATCATTTCTACATCAATCTCATGGCATTAATAAAAGCAATGAAAATATTTTCAATGCTCTCCCTTAATTGAAATCAGGTAGGCACACTTTACGGCAATATGTACATTTTTTTAAATGCCATATTGTTCATCTTGGAATTCAAACTTGTAGACAGTTGGCTCTAGTACCATATTAAATTTCATTACCTAACTATTCATCCCAAAACCTTGAGGCATTAGTAGAAATATAATAACTGATTTTCAAAATCTATATCTTCCCGACATCCTTAAAAATCCTATGATGGGCCATGTGCTCAATCTTACAATATTGGAAACGGAACGGCTCCTCTCGACAAAATATTTGAAGACATCTCACATATAAGGATAACAATATTCATATTGAATAAGCCGGATTTTTAGTTAGATAGCACTCATCGTTAAGCTCCACTCCTTCCACTTTGACCTTGAATCGAAAAAAAAAAAAAAAAACAACTTGACTTCTTAACCATTACACCCAAGCTAAGAAGGCCTCTTTACCCTATTGGTAAGAGGCACTTGTGTTATCCAGAATGTACATATCTTGATTGTACACTTTTATGATTTCTGAACATTATTTTGAGCTATACAATTATGGAAACTAAAATGAAACTTACTAAATATGCTGAAAAACAATGAAGGATTCAATTCACATTAGTGTTTAACATTAATAATCTTAAGATATAATTTTCTGTTAATCGTATATCTTGTGTGATATCTAAAGTTCTATTATCGGATGTTTGCCTCCCAGAATATAATAATCAACGCGACACAGAAACAACACTACAATCTATGTTGCTGGCAAACTAAACTATGATCTTACTCTCTCAAATAAACATTTAATGATGAAGAAATTTGAAAATTCAATTCTCAAATGCGGAGACAAGATGGCTTTAAATAGATGAGCTGGTGATTGTTCTGAACAGTCAATAGACACTAAGAACAGGTATTTTTCTTCGGTTTTAAAATAAAATTAATACAACACATAAGAACAAAGATGTCTATTTTGTGGAGGAGACACAAATGTTGGTAAACAATAATTTTCTCCAAAAGGATATAACTGGGAAGTTACCTACAAGGAGGCTCGTGACCTAATCCAACCCAACTCAACTCGGCAGCCGGTTGGACGGACGGCGGGCGCGGTGTGCATGTGTTAGTTGAGGTGTGATGTAGGTTCTCCCTCTAGAATAAAATATGGGTTCCCCTTGAGGTTCAAATCTTATAAGCAAACCACAGGTATACAAACACATACATGCTTTTAGTAAACTAGTAATATGGGACTTCCTTTTTTTATTACCATTACAAAGCTATTTCAACTAGTCACTTTTGGAGATAACTTCTCATTCACTCCTTAAATGGTTTTCAACTAAACAATGGCTTGGTGTTATTCTTCTTATGTAGGTAAACACATTTTTACTTGGACCAGCCTTAAAAGATGTGTAGGTCCCATACTTATTAAGTCCAAAGTTGACCAAAAAATCATAGTTAATACCCATTTTTTCGACAACTTGTTCACCAAGGTTAACTCCCCTGACCAAAGGATTCCCCCACTTCACCCTAGGTGTACTCGCCAAAGGCTCCCACCCCCTTTAGCTTACTGGGATTTAAAAAAGAAGAAAGGAAAAACCCAATCGATCCAAGCCTTAAAAACGTTTTGTCAAAAGAAATTGACATGTCAATGGCTAACAACTAATTATCTTTAGAAATTGCAGAGAATGATGTATGATGGATGGCTTATTTAATCACCATAATTTTTTTGTATTTCCTATGTGACAAGCGGTTCACAGCAATATAGTCGTAAGATCCACACCTTGCATGCAAGGGTCCTTCCTCTTCATTTTCATGTTAGTTGATCTGTTGACATGAACCATGCTTCATGCCGTGAAACGTGGCCTCGTGAACTAGAAATACAACAGACCAGACAAAAGTTGCCAGTTCATAAGAGAAAGGTATGCACATTTCTTAGGGAAACTAACTTTGAAATGTTTGTGTAAGAACATGTCTATGGACTATGCATCTGCCCTATAGATTATTTGAAGAATCAATGCAGGGGCCATGTGCTAATGCAGTCCCACTCCACGGCACGTGGCACCACCTGATTCTGACATTTACAGACTGAATGATAGGGTCCCACCACAAAATCAGTACAAGAGAATGCATTATAAAAAAAATGAGATGACAATCATTTTTTTATTATGTTCTTTTTATTAGAGGAAGGGTTTTTGTATTATGTAAGTGCAAGCTAGTGCAATGTAGTGTGCATCTAGATTCACTACATGGTCTTCTCAATCATTGCGCAAGATCTCAGTTATCGGCAATTTCTCTTTCTGATAATTGATATTGATAGATTTTCAAAATTTTAGATTTTTGGTATAGTTTGAAAATTTTTGAAAAAAACAAAAATAACAAAAGGTAAAATTTAATTAAGTTCCTTGAAACCAGATTTTATAAAAAAAATATCTATATATGACTATTCTCTAGTGAGTTACATTTACTAATTAGCTCAGAGTCACCGTGGAGCAAACCCTCATAAAATCCCAATTCTAACCATACAAACTTCAATATACAATTAGGATGGAAAGATCTTAATTTTAAGATAGAAAAGTTTGTTCATGGATGAAAGTTGTGAAAAAGTAAGACTTTCATACAATTCTAATCCTTAGAATGTAGTTGCAGTTTTAGTTTTCTTTTTCTTCATTTCACATTGCTACAAATGGACTAGTAGTTAGGACTTAAGACTAGTACTTTAGGTATCGTTCTCTGTTCACACATATGATACCAAGGTGCCTACACTACTCGACCAGAGTGTATTGGCCTCATTTCGGTTCTTTATTCCATCCGTACCTAGAGTGATTTCATGCACAACTGATGCTCCATTCTCCAAATCACATGCATATTTAATCGCATTTTCACCCTAATCCACCCTAATTTGATATCCACATAATATTAACATCTAATTTAAAAACATTTATGACGGAAAATGCCGCATTTATTAGCTAATCGGACATGGAAGAAAGATATCTCATCAAATGAACTTTCTTACCAGTGAGGCCAAGAATCTACCTGATCAAGCTTGAGGACCCCGATCAGCATAATATTCTGCAAATGGGATGATCAAGAAGCGAAATTTTGGACCCTACAGCTGCTTACAGAACCGAATACCAAAGTCAATGTCTAACAGTACTGGGTGCAATATAATGTCGTCCAGCCCAACCCAACACATTACATATGTACACTGTAATTAATAGGAAGTGTGGCTTTGGGTCTGTCGGTGTTGGGTTCTAATTTTCAAGGCAGGTATTGACTACAGAACACATATTCTAAGCAGGTGGATTTAAATTGAAGTCTTGGTAGGAAAATGGCTACTCTGACAGAAAGTGATGTTATAGAATTGTGGAGGACTAGTCAACCAGAGTTTGGAGTCTGAGAATGCAAAAAGGTACGTCATACCCGCTCCTGGTTTTGTAGCAGGTCAGGTATCTTTCATGGGAGACTTGATTTTTGCCCTGCTACAGAAACGGTAGTTGGAGCTCTGCACTTGTTATGGCTCCAGTGGCCCAGACATTTTTAACCATATGAAGTGTGCCATTGTTATTAAATGTTATCAAATTTTCAGACAATAGAAAAGACATGGAAATCCAAGCATCTAGAAAGACTAATGGCGTAGAGCGTACCTGATGTGTCATTTTGAATGTTTAGATTTTGCCAACTTCAATAGATGTATCAAAATTTAAAGCCATATTTTCAAAATATCTATAACAACTCTATTTTTTCAGCCTTTTTTTTCTTCAAAATATCTCCAACAACTCTATTTTTTAAAAGTTTTAACAAACCTAAATATTAAAATATTAAAAAAATAAAAAGGCAATTGCCTTTTGAACCTTCAAATTTGGCACCAAACAATGTCTTTTGTTACCGTTCTATGCCTACATAACATTTTGACACATCTATTAGAATTACTCTTAGACTAGCAAACTTTACCCACACTTAGCACGGACAATATATAATTTAGAATATTAAAAATTATAAAAATATTAAACAATATTTAGTCTGAATTATATCAAAGCTAGCCCTCATCTGTTAAATAGGCCAACCTAAATAATCTAAGACCGGCCCAAGTACTCTAAACTAGGGTTGAAGTGAGCTGGGTCGAATATAAACTTAGGCTGTAAATGTATCAAATTTTGACACCTATGAATATCAAAAGTGTATGGGATATAAAATCTTCATATCTTTTTTTTAAATTGAAAAAAGATCTTGAACAATAACTTTCCCAATCTAAGATTATCTAAAAGAGGACTAATCAATAGAGTGCATGAGAGCTTTCATGAAAAAGATTGTCACTTAAAAGTGACCCACTTTTTATTGAATGAGTTAAATATTTCAATTCAACCACTATATCTTTTACATGGATTATATTTAAAACAAAAGGATAAGTGCATTTATTTTTTATACATTCCAAAGTTAAATTAAAATAAAAATAATATTAAAAAATAAGATGCGTGGCATTTATTGACCTGTGGGGTTTTGAAAGCAAATCACTTATTTTAATCAATCTCTTATAAAAAATCACCTTCGCTCTTTGTGCTTCTATCAAAATCTAAACTTAAAAAAGAAAATCACTAATTTTAACTAATATCTTAAAGGAGAAATGACCATATTTTATTTGTATCTTTAGGAATTCAATTTAGATTGCTGGCAACCAAGGTTCCAAAAAAAAAAAAAAAATTTGTAACCATTATAGTGGACTCTTTGTTCTTTGTGCTCCCATAAGTGCTCCCTCATCACCCATCTACAAAATGTATATATTTACACATAACTCTAAATTTTTACCATAACTATTTTAAAGCAATAAACATATATAAAGAAGATGTAAATAAGTTGGTGCCACTTCTTCCTAAAGAATGCCAAATTCCTATGTGAGTGTTGCTTGCAACATAAAGAATTTCCATAAAAAAATGAATAAATAAAGAAAAGTAAAATCCAAAGTTCTACCAATCATCCCAATCAGTGCGAAATATACAAATTCATTAATGGTATCCAATGACGGCAATTAGTCATAATGAAGCATATGTCCATCTCTGAAGAAATCTTATGGTAACTCTATTGGTTGAAGGACTTGGGTAGTTTATATAGGGTTTAGGTTAACCAAATTATTAAGTCAATTTCCTTTTTTATGAGGAATTCAGCATAACAAAGGTGAATTAAATCATTACTGCCAACTCTCTTCAATGAATTTAATCATTAAAAAAAAGTATTGGTGTTAAAATACATTGAAGCTTTTTGTCGATCTTTACAAGACAACCAAATTTCTTCTTTGAAGGAATGTAAGAAGAAAGCAATAATAGTTTTATTGAATATGATTTTGAGTTGAACTTCTCAAGTTAAAATCCAAAAATATATATATTAAAATTAGAGCCAAACAAATAATTATTGCAATGCAATTGCACCTCTAGTAAAAACCGATACCTTTAACAACCATATGATTTCCTTTGTATAAAACCAGTCAAAAAAATTATCTAGATATTCACTTAGTTCAACAATAATTTCCCACTACACCAATACTGATGTGAAACTTTTAAAAATCTAAGTTCTTCTCCATCAGTCTTCATCGCCATTAGCATAAACCCAAGCTCCACTGGACTTCACCTATGCTCAATTCTGCCCACCATCTGCCAAGTCCATTTCGCGCTTCTATCTGATCTCCCACAAGACCCGTATTAATTTCCTTCATTTGGATTTCAATGAAGCAGCATAATAGATTTTGCCTACCACATAGTAGAGCATCTAGGCCTCATTTCCCACTAAACAAAAGGATAAGATAAAAACAAAAAAATACAACTTCCATTGATGCCATAGAAGAAACAAAGAGAAGGGAGAGGGAGATTCATACCTCTTGAAGGTCTCATTGTGCTTGAGATTTTTGCAGTTTTTTGAATTGAATGTTACCAATATAAGGAATCATATTGATATTCATTTATATGAATTGAACTTTGCAATTATAATAAAATCTCATTTTGACCTCATTTATAAGGAAAGGGAGAGTTATTTTGATAGATATCATTATATAAGGAATCTCATTTATATGTTTTTTTTTGTGGTGGGGGGGGGGGGGGGGTGTTTATGAATTAAATGTTATGATTATAAGAAATGTTACTTTTGGTATCATTTACAAGGAATGAGAGAAAAATCATTACCATTGTGTTATAGAGAGAGTTACAAATAATAATTTCTTATAAAATGGGCCTTATGTGATCTGGCATTTATAATAATGAACATGAAATGTGAAGAGACGTTTTTTTGCAATCATTAAGGCCATGGGTGCAGGATCAAGGAGATACAAGAGGCTCTCATTGTTGATGTCGCACAAGCAAGTATCAAATTTTTTAGCCCACAAATAAATTGCATAGTCAAAATAAATCTGACAATCAAACTCAAATATCTGAAATTGCAAATTGAAACCAATTTACTTCATATATTGATATATATAATTGATATATATACATACATATATGTAATTGTCCATGGATTCTTGTACAACTCACTTGTGCATCTATGGGAGCACTTGGACAAGAGTGGGCCTAGGAAATTTTTCATGGAGGGGACACTATGTAAAAAAGAAAAATCTTGGATGGGACATATGTAAAAACTGCACAGAATTTCCTAAAAGCTGGAGAAGTTTTATACAATTTCCCCCGTCTTGTTCTGCCAGCGCAAGTGGGCACAAGGCTGTAAATATGTTGGACTGAAGTCACTGAACTATCTTTAAGTCTGGGCAGATGAGAATTGGAAGGTATGAGTCCAAGCCCGACAAGAATGTAAACATGAGGTCTGAGACCGCCCCATATAATATATAGGAGGCTATGGCCGCAGAGAAAATATACTAAATTTATGAACAAGCTCACCAGGTAGGAATGGGAACCAGTTAGGATTATATATATATATTTAGAGAGAGAGAGAGAGAGAGAGAGAGAGAGAGAGAGAGTTTTTTTTATTGTTTTGGTAACTGCAATGACCCAGATTTTTAATCTTTGATTCGATTTAATCTGAACTCTTATTTAAATTTATTTATTTTTATTTGCAAGACCCCACTTCTTTTCCTTTTCTTATGATATTTAAATTTTGTAAATAAATTATTTTGGCAGTCTAATAATAATATTATTATTATTATTTTAACCAGTGGGACCAATGGGTTATTAAACTTGAATTTATGTTGAGACTAATGGAATTTTTAGGGTTGTGTTGTATGAAATTAAAGTGGAGGGAGGTTTTTTTTTTCTTTTTTAACGGATGAGCCCTTTCAAATTGGCATTTATGGTGGGCAAAGTTAGCCATTATAGTAAGTTATTATAGTGCCATCTCTTTAGCTTTTGAAGTCACCCTTTTACTTCTATAAATATACACGCACAAAACATACTCTCTCCCGTGAGAACTTCTTGGTTGCCCACTTAGTATCTCTCCCTCACACTCCCCTCCTCAGGTAACTTTGTCCCACATGCTCTTTGTCTAGTTTATTCTATTGTTTCCAACTGTGGCATATGTTTGTTAGTTTCCTTCTCTTTCTTTTGGCTTCTATCAGGAGGAGCACCTTTGCTTTATTTAATTCATTGTTTTATTTATTTATTTATTTTTCTTACTTGGTATACTATGTAATTTCATGCCAATGCATAGTTTCTAGCTTGCATAGTTTCTAGCACTCCATGTGTCACACCCCCAAAACTAGGCCGGATCCAAACCCGGTTCCAGGGGTGTGAGAATTGGGGCCAATTAAAATTTTTCTAAACATAAACAGCACGGGCCCCAATTCCAGGTGGATCGAAGTCCTTCGTGAGGCTATGCTTGGTGATCAAGCAACCATAATCACACGCGGAACTAAAATCCATACTCATCGCAGACAGATATCACATAACAACCATGTAACAAATCTCATTAATAATAAAATCAAGGTCAAGTGCTTCGAAGCATAACAATTAAAGTTATAATTTCAAAACAAATAAATTTAATTAAATAAACTAATGGCCCAAAAATAGCCTTATTACATAACCTAAAGTTTTCGAATTCTGCACCGCACTAGGACACCTCAGATGATGTCATCGGTGCGCCACTCAACAACTCCGCCACCTGGCGGAATTTCCTACGTAGCCTAACCCTCTGGTTCGGCCCCTGTAACGGAACCTAGACACCAAAAGTAGTGGGTCAGATTGACATAATCTGGTAAGAGGGTAAGCTGCAACAATGAATTAATCAACTGAATTAAATGATATATTCATTATGAACCAAAATAAATCAGATGCAAACCCCAATGGCATGAATGCACAGAAATGGGTATTCCCGCGGATAAATATACAGAAACGGGTAATCCCGCATACAGATAACAGAAACGGGTAATCCCGCAGTTAATAACAGAAATGGGTAATCCCGCAAATAATAACAGAAACGGGTAATCCCGCCGATAATAACAGAAGGCACAGCTGTATACTATTATCCACAGTATACGCTGACCCGATGGCGTACGTCCACCTCCGAACTGCAGTCGGTCAGATACATATATACAAATATACTTATTTACAAATACATACGTATATCGATGCAGAATGAACCATGATATGAAACCCTCAATCCCAACATTCAATCCAATACCATTTTGAGTATTTAGAGTACTTAAATTTGAAAGTGTATTATGAACGTGTGTCAATTCAAATTCTTGAGGGTAAGCACTAATCCACCAACGGTCAAGTTAGATAAATATGCACATGAAAACTAACTCTCTATCACAATGGAAATATGAGTCCACGATGCCGATATACTACTTTTGGTGCCTATCATGTGGTGCATCTCAAACCTCACATTCCCATTCTGCATTTAGTCTAATTCTCATGTGAACATTCAACTAACATTCCTAAAAGACATAATTCATCTAATCCAATTATATATAATTAGTGTGTTTTACAAATTAGGTAAAAGATGTTCAATTTCTGAATCCAAAGTTAAATCAAGTCACGATCAAAAAGGGGAAAGAAAATAATTAATTCCTTAATATCATTGTTGTGTACAAATACACATTATCATTTTATATAAAACAGAAGATACAAATTTCGGATCCTAATTTGAAATCTAACTCAATTAAGAATCCAATTTAAAATTATAAATACATTCTATTTACGGTTTAATTGCTACCAAATACATTTTTAGTTTATTTCAATCAAACTAAATGAACACTAATCAAAATTTCATAATTTTCAATTAAGTTTATAAATAATTCAAGATACATTTCTAATAACATCAAATTAAAATTAATTTAATAAAACCTAATCTCCATTAAAATACTAAACCATTAATCAAAATATAACCTTTTAATTCTTTATAAGAAGCGATATTGTGTATAAATATATATATTAATAATATATATATTTTTTTTGAAAAGAAAATGGGCTGACGGGCCCAGACCCGCACCCGGGTCCAGGCGGCAGCTGCTGCCTGCCGGCAGCGGCTGCACTAAATATATATATATATTTTAAACAAACATCAATCTCCCTTATAATTTTGGAAGAAAATCAAATCACACTATTACCCTCTAAAAGCCATTAACCCAACAAGAAGAAGTCATGCACAAAGTGTGTAAATCAACAAGCAACTAAAACATATTGCAAGAACCAAAAATCATTGTTTTAGCTATCTACTTGCCTGGATCTTGAAGCCAAAGTAGATCTGAAGATTAAAACTTGGAAGAGCCCACCTTGGTTTCCCCCTTAGAGAGCCTCTAGGGTTTTGGTTGAAGAAGAAAAGAAGAGAGTTAGAGAAAGAGGGAGAAACCCTAAGAGTAGAGTTTATATAAGAGAGGGGGTTTTTCTAAATTACAAGGAAGGGCTCCCTGCTTTCTAGTGGGTTTTAAGAAATTTCAAAAAGAGTCCTTTGGCCTAAAAGGGTCCAATAACTCAGGCCCAATTATGTTAAACGGATCTATTTGACCCTCTAAACCCAACTCTAACCCGACAAACCGGTATGACCCAATATAAAAATTCAGGACTTGACACCATACATGCATTTTTCTCATCGTTTCCCCAGTCACCCACGACCTTCTCTAACTTCCTTGTCATAGATCCATCATCACTTTAAACCATATTAGCAGATCCCAAGTTGGGATCCCGCCCTTTACCGTTTCAATCCAAGTCATACCCACGTTTGAGTCTCATCATCTCTATCCACTTGTCACCTTCCTCTCTTCATGTGACACCCAAGTCCACTTTGAGTTTTACCAGTTCCTCGTTCTCTTTCTCTATTGAATCATCTTCTTCCTTTTGTTATCAGCTCTCTGTAAATTCCCCATCTATATTCACTTGTGACAATCATAGCTCCATATTTTGATCTTCCTCCCAAACATCTCACCTCTATCACCAAACCAAGACAAACACCAGCCATTTAAACTGAACTTCACTATTGTCTTAATTTGTACAGATCAAGCAATTTTCTTGTCTATCAGCATCCCAACGTTTCAATTGCCAACCACATCCCGTTTGCACACATGTGCAAAGTTCAGCCCAACTGAGCCTAGTCCGCACATCCGATGCTCACCTAAGTTAGTTATGTATCACCTACATTCGCTAGCTATTCCATTGAATTATTCGAATGTGACCCAGAACTGCCACATGCCTAGTCTCTTAGGTCAACCTGGGTGCAAGATAAATTACTTCTAGCCCATCATACTAACTTGCAGAACCCGAAACCAAATCAGGTCATACATGCTTTCTTCTTCTCCCTGCCTTGTCTTCTCTTTTTCTACTGTTGAACCTAAATCGTTCCATCATTATTGATGAGCAAATGCAGTCCTTCTGAGCTCCCTATCCTGCCAACCAAATAGACAATACCAGCCTTCATCTTTTTCTTCTTCGTGCCCATCTCTGCATTTTCCTTGTTGTAATTTTGACATCACCGTTGTGCACAAACATCAATCACAAGATCAACAACAAACAACCACACACAAGAAGAGACACCGACATTTACGTGGTTCACCCAAACAGGGCTACGTCCACAGGCACAAAGACAATCATCT
This sequence comes from Sextonia rubra, assembly GCA_037013555.1. NCBI lineage: Eukaryota > Viridiplantae > Streptophyta > Magnoliopsida > Laurales > Lauraceae > Sextonia > Sextonia rubra. The sequence goes on along the minus strand of JASUAD010000028.1, from coordinate 19,229,513 downwards.
TCACTATCACAAATAAAGCATACAAAAACTCTCATTCTCTCACATCGTCTTTCCTACGTGGTGTGGGAACACCACGAGCAAGAGAGCTCTCACCTCTCTTCAACTACGCAAGATCTAGGGTTACAGACTATACATATATATAATCTCCGCTTTCTTAGCCACCAAAAAAGCCCCGGTACAATTACCAAAATACCCTTGACCTTAAACCAGTCCCCGGCTTGTCCAGTGGACTTATCCGGCTAAACCGGAATACAAGACATAAACCCAACAATCTCCACCTTGGCTTGAGTTCCGCACAACTCGAACCACCAGGAGATAAAACCGGTAATGTCTTTACTTACCTTGCTAAATGGTACGTCACTGCATTAACGATGCAGACTTCTTTCTTAAATACCTTGACATGTTGAACCAACACATGAACTTTAAGCAAAGTTAATTTTCTCGTCAAACTCCACCTCGAACTTAAAGCTCGAAACCATTGACGAATCTGAGTGATATCGATATCTGAATCACTCACCATCCTGCCGCATCTTCAATTTCACTTTGAATATCCAACCACCACAAGCATGCAATCAAAAGAGATTAGGAATACAAGTCCAGATGACTTTATAATTGCAAAAACCTCTGCCTCCAAGCGGTCAAAAAAACTCTAGTTGACCAGGCCTCCGATCAATCAAACACATGTTTGACAACTGCTGACGCATCAGCTCCTCCTTGCTGCTTCTTCATTGGCTTTGGCAAGATGAATAACATCACATGCAATCCGAAAAGCATGTGAGCCCCAAACAAACAACTTCGTTTGAATCAGCAAACCCTTTACAATTAGGCCGGCGACTTCTATTATTGGGTTTGCAACAACAATTAGGCCAAGTAGGCCCGATTTTGACCTAAATCCACATCTGTTCAGACAAGACTTCTGCATTAAACCGCAGATCTCATTAACATGAACACGCTGGAAGAAACAGATCTAAAATCTGAGTCCGGATGACTCTGATATTGCAAAAACAAGTTTCCACACTCCAATAAGTCAAACCTCCTCGTTGACCATCCAAACAGCCAATCACCCTTTTTCACTGCGTAGATCTGCTCAAAACGAGTCCGTAGGAGCAAACGGATCTTCGATCAGATATCGGACGATCAAGATATCGCAGAAACAATTTCAGCCATTGAATCTAATCAAACTTTGACAGTACTCTGATGACTTCATGCTGACGTCAGCCTGACCCGACCTAGAACCAACCTCCTCTGCTGTGCTAGGCTCATTGGGTCAGGGCCTACTCGACCTAACCTGGGCGCATTGCCCTGGACTCCTGCTGACAGGTCAGGTCAACCAGAGCTGACCTTGACCGGACCGTACCGGCCTTCTTGGGCTCCTGCTGCGCGGGCCAGGTCCGAACCGACTTGGACCGACCCGTTCTCTGCCGTGATGGGCTTGTACATAACAAGTTAGGTCAAACTGACCCAACCCGAACCCGACCTGAAAAGGTCGTCCCTTTCATCCCATCTTCCCGTTCTGCAACAGGGAGCCGAACGCACGGAAGCTTCGTGCCTTCTCTTCCTCAGCAGCGGCAAACTAGAAGGGAACGGCTCCGGCCGACTGGCAGCGATGGCAAGAGCGGCAGGCGACTGCTCCGGCGGTGCAGTGGCGAACCTTACGCTGGCGGTAGCACAGGACAACACAGCAGCGACGGCGACTGTATCCTCTCCGATGACTGAGAAAGTGCACGGCCGACATGCGACGATGGCGTTTTCTTCTTGATGGATTCCAATTTCGACACTGTTTCCAGTAACAGAGATCCAATCGTTTGCAACGAGTTGCAGCCGGCGAATTCTACGATCCTCTGTTTCACTGTTCTCCGATTCGAACCCAAATAAGATCCGATCCGTTGATCCTGAGATCACAACCGCAGCGATCTAACTCCAAGATCTGAACGAAACAAGTGAATCCTTTTTCCTCCGATCCCAACCAAACCGGAGACCCACCAATCTCGTCTTCTTCTTCTCCGGTGGTGGCCTAACCAAAGATCACGAAACTAATCTCTCTTCTTTTCTGTTTCGGAAACAAAGATTTGAACCCTTTGACAAGGATTCAATCAGTACATCTTTATACGTACAACCTCCAAGCCACCGAGCGATCTCCACCTCGCTCAGAAACCCAAGAAACACTACTTCGACTCTGATACCAATTACTGTGATTTTGACGTCACCAGTGTGCACATCTATGAATCACAAGATTAACAACAAACAACCACACACAAAAAGAGACACCGAGATTTACGTGGTTCACCCAAACAGGATTACGTCCACGGGCACAGAGGCGATCATCTTCACTATCACAAGTAAAGCATACAAAGACTTTCCTTCTCTCACATCGTCTCTCCTACGTAGTGTGGAAACACCACGGGCAAGTGAGCTCCATCTCTCTTTAACTGCGCAAGATCTAGGGTTACAGACTATACATATATATAATCTCCGCTTTCTTGGCCACCAAGAAAGCCCCGGTACAATTACCAAAATACAATTGACCTTAAACCAGTTCCTGACTAAACCAGTGGAATCATCTGTCTAAACCGGAATACAAGACATAAATCTAACATTCCTTCTGTTTCTTTGCATGTCCTCCTTCTTCTTCCGCATCTCATCTTCTTTTTCCAAGTTCATGTTCTCGTCCTTGTCCAACCTGAGCCCAGCTCCTCTCCTTAATTCTTATCCTTCTTGTTTTCCTTCTTCCATTTTTTTTTCCTACTCCTCTGTCACCGTACTTTCCCTCTCTTCTTGTTTTCCCTCCTTTGCTTCTCTTTTTTTCTTATTATCTTATTATTATTATTATTATTATTATTATTATTTTGCTGCATTTCATCTTTTTCTTCATTCCTCTTCTGTCTTTTCTTTCTTTCTTCTTCTCTTCTTTTTTCCACCGTATCTGCCCACGTAGCAAGACCCTCTCATCACCAGTGTCTTCTCTCTGCTTCTGGTCTTTTCTTCTTTTCCTTCATCTGGTCCAGTCAAAACCCAAATAGGATTTAGGCCCTGAATTTCTTTTCCTTCAATTTCTTTTATTCTTGCTTTCTTTCCTCTTCTCTGCTGATCAGTGAGCCGACCCCCATTCACTCTTGTTTTGCTAAGACCCGAGTCTGGTATATCAGTTTCTTGATTTACTCAACCCATGGTCATGGACCACAGGTATGGTCAACTTGGAAACTGCGTGAACCCATTTTCCGAACTTTCCAACTCTTGACCCACTTGTGCAATCTACTGTCTCAGGGCCACACCTAATATTTTATCTTGACTCAAATCTTATGAAGAACCACTCTTTGATTCTTATACCAAGTTAGCAATTCATGTGTAACCTAACAGAACTTTTTGAGGCCTCACCGTCCCCAGCCCTTACATGGAATGTGAGGTTCCATTCATAGTGTGTGAGTCCAATAAAAGACTCCAACCACTCGCTTCTTTATTCCAGGTCAAAGGACCGAACTCATTTTAACTGATACACAATTGATTGACCCAAGTCCAATGCAGAAATTTATATGCATACTTAACCTACATGTTATAAGTCCACTTGCATTGCTTAGTCATCTCAGCCCAGACCCATATTTGCCAATCCATCACACTAATACCTATATCCAAGCTTGACCCATTAATTACATCCAAACCCTCAGTGGTGGTTACTTATCATTGATAGGACCCCACATCGAGACACTTGGGCACATAGGTCAAGATCATTTGATCTTCGCTGATGGAGGCAAGTAATCCTACCATGACTCCATAGTACTAGAGTTTTCATGTCCTTATTTCAATTTGATTTAAAATATGAAAGTTTGCGAATTATTAAAATAACCCTAGAATGTTATTTGGATATTTTGATGCCTTTAACTTATTTTGGAATACCATGACTGTGATAGACCCGATCTCATTTCCTTTGGGATTATCAGGTCATAAAAAGGACTATTTGTGAAGTATTGATCTATTTGCCATTTAATATAAATTGTGAAAATTGTGGTAACATAGGGTTTGATAAATGATCTCAACCCTTGCTTCTTTTGTGATTAAAAAACTTAGAATTTTTCGTAATTGTTAGTGCTCCTTGAATTAGAAGGAATTTTCAAAAGTATGGGCAATGCACCGTGGTACACCCACATGCAGATTTTAGCCCCCTTTTTTTGTATGACGTTGAAATTGAGACCCCTTTGTGTGAAATTGCTAGTCTAAAGCTAACTCCCACTATGTTTTGTGAATATTACCGTTTTCTCATTGTCTCCGACCAATTTTGGATATGAAATGGCTTGTACATGCGGGTACTTGTGCTGCATTCAGATTGAATTCTGGCAAGCACACTAAGTTTACTTTGTTTATTGAGGAGATACCATTTCATGTGTTAATTTGTGCAACCGTTCACCTCTTGAGATTTCTTGACTTTTGGCTAAATTATTAACCAGTTATTCAAAATATTGCACTTTCATTCCTTGTTATATTTTGTACATATGAATTATGACTCTTAATTTGATTTTCTATTGCTAGGTTTTATAGTTCATATTACTCATTGAGTTTACTCACCCCTGTTGTTTTTTCACAAATTTTGAGGTTGAACTGAATACCAAGGAAATGTAGCTTATTTGTGGGACTGGGATTGAGGCACGAGCTGCTAGACTTCTGCCTTAAATTAGTGGATTGACTTAGGATTTTATTTATAGTTTGAGAGGAGTCCATTTTTAGTCATGTTAGTCACTATTAGATGAGATTTATTTTGTTGCTTTGATTTGGAGAATTGTCATGACATTTTATTTTATCAAATATAATTTGGTCTTTTAGTTTAAATTATTATGGACCTATCGTGCCTTGTGATTTGAGAGTCCCAAGGATCTCAGATTTTGGAGCGTGACAGAAACATGGCCAAGGGGACTAGGATCCAATAGAGAAAGGAAAGACAACCCACCCACATGGAAAGGAAGCCCATGCATACAGAAAGAGGCGGCATTTCCATTGTTCGAATCGTAAGCAGACAAGTGAGAAATGTGGTTGCTAACTAATAGAGCAATTAAGAATAGCTACTTACCCTTGTGGTAAGCAGTGGAAATTCTTATTGGGCTATCTAGGGTTCGATCCTTGGCTAGCCCCCCTTTCTTTCCACTTGTGGGGGCTACTTTCCTACTTGGGTGAGCTTTTTTTTCACGTGTAGAGGGCTTTCTTCTTGGGTGTGCCGGACTCTCTCTTGGGTCCCTACCCCCTTGGCTGGGTTAAAAAAAAAAAAAAAGAAAACTAATAGTGCAACTACATACTCTCTTGCTTGCCCTACTCTACCATTGACTCATGCCTACCCTACTCTATATTTGTCTAGATGGTTAAGGTTGTTTCTTTTTTTCTTTTTTTCTTTTTTTTTTTGTTTTTTTTTTGTTTTTTTGTTTTTTTGCTTTTTGTAGAAGAAAATTTCATTAGAAACAAAAAAAAAAAAAAAATAGAGAGACAAAACAACTAAGATACACAATGGTTAAAGCACCAACCCCCTCCCAAAAACCTCGCAAAACATGTTGACCCATACCAATTTTTAGCAAGTTCATGAGCAAAATCATTAAGATTTCAAGAATATAGGAGAAAGAAGTGTCCTCAAACTCTAATAGCCAACAAAATACAATGGATGGACCAATCCATCAACCTATTGATCGCTTAAATCACCTTGAGGGCATATGACAAAATGTGGATCTTGGGAGGCCAATCAGTCTGGCTTCCTTCAGCGCACATAAAATAGCTAGCTCTTGCTTCAGCTTCTTTTGACGAAGAGACCTTGGCTCCATCATGCGAGTCTATATTTACCCAATCATCATCCAACCAAATAACAAAGCCAAATCTTGTTTTTCCATCTTTGGCTCTAAAAGAAGCATTTGAGAACACTTAAGCAAAGTCTCTAGAGATCCTCAGGCTAAACTCCTTCGATAGGCTTGAACCTCCTTGGCAATCTTTTTTGGATTCATCCAAAGAGTCTTGTATCATTTTCCTTGCACAATTTACTATGTTAAGGAGTATAATATTTATCCCCCTAAAAATAAAGTAACTTTTGCTTTTCCACAAGGCCCACCAAAGAGTAAGGGCCAAGGTTTTGGCAGGAAGTTGAATTTGAGGTGATGAAGGTGGTTGGTCCATGAATCTCTAACTGTGACAGGAGCTATACAACTCATTAGTATTTCGAAGTCAAAACCAAACGAAGCTACTCTTGTGTGCTCACAATGGAAGAGAGGATACTCAACTAGAGGTGGCAAAATGAGGTCCAACCCACTAACTCGACCATAACCTAACCTGTCTATAACCCATGTAACCTAACTTGCATAAAATATGGGTCGAGAATGGGTTAGGTTTCTCTAACGAGCAAGAAAATGGGCTGGGTTAGGGCCGACTTGCTTAATCCGCATATAGTCTTTATATTTATATTTAATTCCATAAGGAACTCTTAGAAATAATATAAGATATGTGAATTCCATAAGGAATTATTAGAAATAATATAAGATGTGATTTTCTTAGGGTAGCATTGACTTTTTTTTTCTACATTTGCAAACGTAAAGCTCTATCAGCTATATCTTTTTAAAATAATTTTATTTTCTTATAAATTATAATAGCTTATTATTATTTTTTATCAATTCCCTACATTGTTTATTTGCTTGGGTTTAGCTTTATTTTATAATTATTATCAAAAAATTAATAAGTATATAGAAAATTATGGATAATGATTATTTTAAAAACTTGACTGTCATTGCTTAAAGTTCAATGCATAAGCATTACAAGATAATAAAACTGATATTTAAAGGTTTCAATATTTTAAAGTATAACTACTTTTATAAATACATCATAAATAAACTTAAATTGTTAGTCAATGTTTAAAATAATTACATTTTATAGCTAAGGTCGATCTTTACATATCTATTTAAATATTTTTGGATAAATATTTGCATGGAAATTTTTGTTAGTATAGTGGTTAAGTGCTTTAATTGAAAACCATAAGGTCTTTTTTCTTTGTAATAATACAATTTATGAATCCACTTTGAAAAGAAAAAAAAATAAAAGGAAAAAGAATAAGAAAAGAGGAAACTAAATTATTCAATTGAAGTGGTTAATTTGGTCTAACCTTAACTAACCCAAAACATAATGCGGATTCAGATGGGCCAACCCAACCCAACCCTATGCGGATGCAAGTTGAAGAATCCCAATCTGTTTTGAAATCAAGTCGGGCACGGGTTAAGGGCGGACAACCCTAACTTGCTGCTAACCTGACCCATTTGCCACCTCTAAAAAGAGACTCTTTTATGTTTGTGCAAATAGGACAAACGGCATCTTGGGATATATTTTTATTGTAAAGAAGTTTATGTATCATGATCACATTATGGAGACATTACCAGCCAAATAGGAGCACTCTTTGAAGATGGTGGCACCGCTATATGGCCTTCCATTCTATAGGAAGATTAATGTTATCTCTACCTTCTTTATGAATAGCTTTATAGGCTGATCTTGAGGATAATTACCCCTTTTTAGAGTATGGCCAAATTTTCCTATCAACTCTACTATTTTGAGGGATATAGAATTTCAGTACGGTGTTCACATCAAATTGGTTATTGAAAACTCTCCTAATTAACTGTTTGTTCCAAGTCCTGTTTGGGTTCCTAAGGTCCATTGTCATAAGATCATGATCCAACATGTTAGACGTTGGTTTTACACACACACCACACCCCCCCCCCCCCCCCCCCCCCCCCCAGCAAAACAAAATAACAAACCACTCTATGCTGGGTTTGGTACACAAAGTAATTTCATGGCATCCAATCAGACCCCAGTAAACCTAAATACCAAGGCCCATTTCTGCACAGTTTCCTCTCATTTAAAACCTGCTTTGGTCAGTAGATATCCAAAATACATCTGAAATCTAGACGGACCTAATAGATTTTAAATTTGAATAATCATGTTGGAAGCCTTATTCTAGCGTCCATTAGAGCCCAGTGGTCTCAGATTCTGTGAATATCCATTGCCCTTGACGAAATTTGAATCTTAGAATAAAATCAGAAAATCCTGAATCATATTTAGACTGGCTTGTAGAGTTGAACAAGGGGTGGGCTTTTGACCCTGAGAACCCTAGATTTTTAAAAAAAGCCCAACCCATTTGCCCCAGATTTTTCAGGATGTTATGTTGCATTTTGGCATATATTCTGGATCCTCTGTATCCTTTCTGCTTTGGAAAAGAAATCTCACAATCTTTTCAATTCTACAGTTTGGGTAGTCCATTTGAATTCAATCCACCACAGCCTCCTAGAAGATGAATGGCTGGATAGAAATGACCTAGTGATTGGATATGGCTCAATTCTATATAATATCATTCGACGATCATAACATATTTGAAGAGCAGCTGAAGTGAGGGGTCAAAATAATTTGTTTTTACCACATATTGGCCCTCTAACCACATGATTATGATCATCACATGAATGCCATTTTTTTTTTTCCTATACACAATCTATTAAACAAAAGCCCTTAGTGCAGCCATCCATCACAAGCAACTGGAGATCCAAGATTTTCATTTGGATGGTACAAGCAATGTCATGGTGAAGTAAAAGAAGTTAATTAACTAATGAAGTCAAAAATTTGAAAGTTTTATCTGAAGGGGTTTTTGGAATCTCGCAGGTGCGGCCCCCCATCATAAATTTAGTTTGCTATAGGGGGTCCCACAACTAGATCATCTTAATTTCATTAGAAAGACAACCCATTTGCAATGAGATGATCAGTTGAAAAGATAACGTGTGCAGGGGACGTGGATAACCAGAGGCCATGTAAGCATCTTTTGCTCCTCTGTCACAAAACCGTTGATATGTTCTTCTTCCTTTCACTTTTCTCTGTCGTTAGATTTTGGCGGGTACGCTCTCTATTACCCTTTTTTTTTTTTTTTTGCTCTCTCTCTTTCTCCTTCATGGCGTCCGGGGTCGTTGGAAATCCTCTCCAAGTTCATACCTTTCCCTCGAAATTCAAATTCCCACGAAGAAGAATGATGGTTTTGGCGCGAAATTCAAATGGGCAAGGACCCTCCTCCAATGGCTACCCCCTTTCAAAAGAGAAGGTTCCATTCCCAGGTTATTTCTCTTTCTGTTTCTGCTTTTTTATTTATTAATTTTTTTCTAAGCTGTAATCTGAAATATTGTGATTTATATGCTGTGAATGAGAGATTGGGTTGTGGGTTTTGCTGCAGAAATTGAAATATGTGGATTTGGTTGGGGAAAACTGGAGTTGGGTTTGTGTCTTTTAGCTGGAAAGAAGAAAAGGTGGTGTTTTTCTGTGACTGGGGAAAGTGGTTTTGCTTTTTCGGTTGGAAGTTGATATGTTAAGAGTGTAGTGTGATGAGTGATGGAGAACATTCTATATTGGAAGGTTGGATTTGTTATGACAATAATGTTGGGAAATATACCCAGGATCTGCAATCATCCACGGCATGCACAAATCAACACAATCACAGGCAATCAACCAAGCAACCACGAAAAAGATGACACACAAGCAATTACATTGTTCCGCAACTTTGCCTACATTTACAGAGAAGGTCACTCAATTCCTTTCTCTCTCTGCTGTGTTAAACACAACTCAACCTTAGATCTCGGGGGATCGAGATGGGATCATGATAAATGAGTTCTCTCCTCCGTGGACGTAGGCAAGGTTGCTGAATCACGTAAAATTGCTTATTTATATGTGTGATTGCTTGATGGTGTAATTGTGCTTGTTCATTGTGTTTGATCCGTTGATCTTGGGGTTGTTCTGTTGTGCCACTTTTCCCAACAAATAATGGTTCAATCTTTGATTAGGATTAGATAAGATTTGATTTATGAAGTGATTAGGTTAAAAAAATCCTTTTGAAAGATTTTTCCTTGAAACCTATAGTTTCCCTATCACCAATACAAATTTTAGGCATAAGAACAGTTGAAAAATAATCTCCCACCTCATGTAATTTCTTATTTCCATGTGCCCCCTAATCAAAGATTGAACCATTATTATCGTAACATATCCAACCTTCCAATATAGAATGTTCTCCATCACAATGTTCTCCATCACTCATCAACTTGCAACTGAAAAAGCAAACCCATTTCCCTCAATCACAGCAACTGTCCTAATGAATGCCTTTTTAGTATTTGTGAGAATTAATAAGAATTTGACATGAATAATTTGACTATTAGTATTTCTCCATTATGTTCTCTTGCAAACTGCTAAAGAGCAGTGGTTGAAGTTTCAGTTATCATGTGGGCTCATTGATCCTTTTATCCACACCCTGTTACAGTCTTAATTATACATATATATATATTTATTTATATATATGCATATGTGCATATGTGTGTGTATATTCGTATTAAATTGTGCTCATGTTTACAGTTCTACTTTAGATATCTAGTTGGCCAGGTTTGGCTCCCATGTAGGTACTTGCAGGATAAACTACAGTCATTAGGATTTACTATATCACATTATATAGACCATAGCACCCTTCTTAAATGATATCACTTTCAAAATGTTTAGTCTCAATGGTAGTTTCAATGTGCAGGGAAACCAGAAGCAGATGTTGTTATCATTGGAAGTGGCATTGGTGGACTATGCTGCGCAGGGCTCTTAGCTAGATACCAGCAAGATGTTCTAGTATTAGAAAGTCATGATCTACCAGGTGGTGCTGCTCATTCATTTGAAATTAAAGGTTACAAATTTGACTCGGGGCCATCATTATTCTCTGGGTTTCAATCAAGAGGTCCTCAGGCTAATCCTCTAGCACAGGTAAATGTGCATTCATTTGTATAAATTCAATGATTTTGACCAGATAAGTTTTGTAGGAAGTATTCCAATAAAATGTTTTGTAAATCTGACACATGTTGATCGCCATATCCACACTAATTTATAGGTTATTGATGCATTGGGCGAGTCTGTTCCATGTGCATCATACAACTCATGGATGGTTTATGTTCCTGAAGGTGAATTTTTGTCAAGCATTGGCCCCACAGAATTTCTCAAGGTCAGTACGTACAATTTAAATCCATCCATGTTTTTCTGCTTTATCGGTCAAATACAGCTTCTTCCTTTTTTATGAAGGTTTTACATTTCTGAATCAGTAGTAAAAAAATAACATTACGTACAAATTTTGATGAACTCTCTAGTCATTAAGTGAATTCAATGATTCTTAAATTTTTTTTTCATAAAAGAGAGCACTACTGTGTCATCTGTACTCTCATTGGGAGCAAGCACATCATTCTTAAGAGACTTTTGCACCTCTTTGTTTTTTGTGGGGCAAAAATTGTTTCTTGTTCAAATGGATAGGAATGATCAAGCCTGTGGGTCAGCGAATGTAGAGTTTGCTGAGGTGCTTGAGTCTGTATAGGTGGTGCCCATTGAGCCTATGGTTTTTAGAGGATCCAGATCACTGGTTTGGTGGGTTCCATAGCGGTGTCCTGAAAATATCCCAATTTAAGGTCCTTAAGCCACCATCAATGGCCTCCAAATAGTAAGAAAACAATGTTGGATTAGTAAAAAAGAGCAAATGTAAGATGAGTAGGAGCATCTGAACTGGATAATTTTTGAGGCATTTTCCATTCATCGTGCCTTCCCATCGTATCAATGGTCTGTGTCATTGAACCGTAGGCCCTATATGGGTAGGATTGTGTGCATTAGTAAAATTGGTTCATCCTACTTGGGGAGAAACTTAACTCACCATTGGTACTGTGTCACTGTCATTTTTATGCAGGACCTTGAGAAGTATGCAAGTTTAAATGCTGTACACGATTGGAAAAAGCTTCTGGTGAGTGTTAATGAGTTTTAATTGATGAGGGATTTGCTTTTGTGAATGCTTCTATCCTTACTTTCTATTTTCCCCTTGCAACTTTTACCTTGTAAAGCTTAAGCACCTTTTTTCCAAATTCTGTGCTTTAATTTGAGCAGTCCGTCATCCATCCATAGTCCACAAGAATATTTGGGTTTGTGAAGTTTCAGAAAGACAACATCTGTCTAGTTGCCTCAAACATATGATTAAACTCTAATCATATATTTAAATATGTCTCATATGTGTATGGTGTTCTACTGTAATTTTAGGCATGGCCAAATAGCAAAATGTTTGAACCTCGTAAAATGTGGAGATCTATAGTTGCTTGTGCTGTCAATATTTTAGCCATCAGATATGACTTTCTGGCATTTTTATCAAAGATATACAAGATGCTGCGAGCACAGATGCATTCAAGGTATACCTGATGGATGAAATATACCTTCGGGAGGAATTGTAAGAGTTTAAAAATTAGTCCCATAAAAGGTTCAGGCTTTCCTTTTTACTTGCGCTATGAATAGAAAGTTACATACTCTACATGTAAGTTAGAAGAACCTTTTAAATAATGATATCTACTGAATGTTATTACTTACTCTTGGTGAATCATTTACAAAATGTGCGTATCAAACTATAAAGAACTTAGATAAGTGGTCCAATATTAGATATACACCTAAATACAGAATTATTGTTGTTAGCCATTTGTTGTATTCTCATAATGTCATTACAACAGGTAAATGGTAGTTGAATTACCCAAAGCACTTAAGCACACAGTACCAATCATTTATATGGATAAATTTCAAAAAAACCCTAGATGGATTGTTTCTAGTTGTGTATTGAGGAATAACTTCAAAATTTTATTTCTGTATTTTTGTCTTAAATATGTGTATCTCTTCTGACATATAAAGTATGACTGTATGTTAATGCACAAAAATAGGATGTTTAAAATTAGCATACTTGGTTTTTATCTTGATATGTAACCACATAACTTCTATACTTTGACCTCTTATCTCTATTTGTCAGTTAAGATATGAAATTTTTTTACAGGATGCAGTTCTGCCAATGTCTGCTGCCGCAATGGCTCTACCACCTTTAGCAATTCGTAGTGATTTGGGTGTTCTTTCCACAGCAGCAGCTAGATATGCTCCTTCACTCCTGAAATCATTCATTGAAATGGGACCTCAAGGAGCCCTTGGTGCTACAAAGCTTCTCAGACCCTTCTCTGAGATAATCGACTCATTGGGCTTGAAAGATCCTTTTATACGTAATTGGGTGGATCTCTTGTGTTTTCTACTTGCAGGGGTGAAATCTAATGGCGTTCTCTCAGCTGAGATGGTAATTATGACTTTTTAAGTTTAGCTACTCTCTTAGAAGCCCTCTGTCCTTTTTGGTTTTTTAATCATATCTTCTTTCTCCAGGCTTAGAGGCTAATCTACCTTAGCTGTTGTTTGAATAATTTATTTCAGCATCAGAAGAGTGGAATTTATTGGATCCTTACGCAAGGATATGCATAGTGTCCTCATTTCTTGAGTGTTTTTTTTTTCTGCAGATGGAGCCCTTGGCCCTTGGTTCATTGTTCCAAATCTGGACCATCGGTCTGATGGGCATTATCAAAGAGAAAAATGAGCTAGGTGCATTTAATCTGGTTTGTGAAAAATTAATATGAAAGGATCCCCTTTGCTGTTACTATACACCATATTGTGATCGTCACAAGTTTTATCGCACCAAATTAGTAAATACGATATAAATTAATGTAAAATAAGCAGTATCCCTATTCATTCACTTTGACAGTCTTTTTCTTGAGTTATTATAGGTGATATAGCTGAGGTTAGCCTAACATTATACCTATGTTTCACCTGGAGTCATTTCTTTTTGTGGTCCATTTTTCCCATATGTATGGTGTTTCATCTGTGTCTTCTAACTTTCAGGTTTACATGTTTGCTGAGTGGTATAAACCAGGGTGTTCGCTTGAATACCCTCTTCATGGAAGTGGGGCAGTGGTCGATGCACTTGTACGTGGGCTACGGAAATTTGGTGGAAGACTTACATTAGGGGCTCATGTCGAAAGAATTGTTGTTGAAAATGGTCGAGCTATTGGGGTCAAGCTAAGAAGTGGTCAGGTAATCAAAGTAACTGAAAAGCTTGTTAAGCTTTGGAATTGACTTCTTTATTTTCTCTTGTAACAAATACCCTGATGTTTTCTGTAGTTTATACGTGCTAAGAAGGCTGTAGTTAGCAATGCATCAATGTGGGACACTTTGAATTTGTTACCTAAGGAAGTCATCCCAATGTCGTACCAGGAGAAGGTTAAAAGGACCCCACAATGTGAATCATTCATGCATCTACACTTAGGTTTTGATGCACAGGTGAGCTTCCATCCATTCCTGTTTTAGTGAATTTCTATCTGCTATCTTCTTTCTTAACTGGGTTTTCCTAGTAGTTGCATATTAAAACTATGCACCAGTAGAGATTCTTAGCCTGCTGTATGGCGCTGATATCTTTTTGGTTCTAAGAGTTCAAAACTCTTAATTCCACCTTGTAAGTATGATTAATGCAGTAACATATTGTTCCAACTCTCACAAGTGAGCTAATTTGTATAAGATATTATATAACTGACCTGAGACTTGATGCTACTACTATGTGTTTTATGGCAATATGGCACTATTCAAATTGACAGTCTTTTCTGAGTAGCCAAAGCTTTTATAAGTAAATGTTGTCACTTTTTTGGGAGAAACAGCAAAGAAGACTCAACTCCATTTTCTCCCAAGATTAGTTGGCAAATTCCAACTTGAAAACATGTCAGTGGTGGATGTAAACGGATGAGTCTGGATACTCTCCAGGAACAGTTGTGATCTGTGTAACTTGGAGAGGTATGTATCACTGTTGGACATGGACATGAGTCCAGTTCTTCATCAGTGTCAGCCGGAGAGAATTGTTATCTCCAGTAGATTGAAAATAGGACATTGCATGTTTTTGGCTCACTAACGGAAGACAAAGGTGGTTTGTGGATTAGCTATCTACCAAAAATCAAATCTAATGGATGCTTCTAGTTGTCCAATCTAAAGTAATGAATAGACAATTGGTTTATGAAAGGAGAGTTACTATTTTGACATCCATTGATGGCCCTTAGATTGCACACCTAGGAACATCCATGGGATTTGATTTGTGGTAGATGGATAATCCACAAACAGCCACAGGGTTTGTGAGGATGCGAAGTATTCTATTGTTAGTCTGCCAGAGAGCTCTCTCTTCAACAAATGTTGATGAGACCAGGTAGAGCTGGTTTTAAATGTGAAATCATAAGCCTTGCTTTTTTCTAAATAGATACAACTCTATCAGGCATACCTTTTATTTATGAGGATAACAACATCAATAGTAGTGGTTGTTATTATTGTGATAATAAGCCTCCCTTTATCTTGAAGAAAAATATAAGTATTGTTCTATATGGAATTTTGACCTGCTGGAGTCCTGCACAAGGGTGGTGCAGATTCTCAATCCTCACCATCCAAAATTTGGGACCCCTCGGCAGGTTGCAAAAATACGCATGACTGCTGCCTGTGAGGAACTGCCCTTGAGACCGAAACCCTAGCTCCATATATGTTGTTTGGTATTTCTTTTATTAAAACTTCACTTTGTTTTTCCTTCAACTTTACTAACATATGATTTTTTTCACAGAATGTCCCTGAAGACCTCGGAATCCACCATATAGTTGTAAATGATTGGAGTAGGGGAGTTGATGCTGATCAGAATGTTGTTTTGATCTCTGTGCCAAGTGTAGTCAGCAATGATTTGGCTCCCCCTGGGAAACATGTTTTGCATGCTTATACACCAGGAACAGAACCATATGGGCTGTGGGAAGGACTTGACCGTAAAAGCAATGAATACAAAAAATTAAAGAGCGAACGATCGGAGGTATGTGTGTATTTTTAATGTCCATTCCTGCTTCTCTTTCTCACAGTCATCAACTGTTAAACAAGAATAGGTCATTGATATTAATTTAATAAGTCTGATGTAATTGGGCCTGTTTAGTTATCTTAGTCTTCAACATATATCTTGTACGCTTGATAAGATTTTAAGATCCCTAAATCAAGGGATTCATACCTGTACAATCTCGTATACAAGCAAAGCATGTTATACAAAGAGGTGGTTAACTGCAATGGTTGACACACAATTTTGGAGACCGAAATTCAATTCTTAATTAGTTCTCTTGTGGCTTGAAATCAAGTCAGCAAAATGAGAGCAAATTAGTTGTACTGATCAAGAAATTAGTTTGGCTTCCTTCTATTGTTTGACCAGCAAGGCATGGTATATACAATTGTTTATCATAGAAGCTGGTATGTTTATCTCAAACATGCTTAATGATGCAGTGGCTCAGTGTGTGTATGAATGTACAGTAAATTCATTATTTGGGAAGAGTGAGGCCACTTTCTAAGATATTTGGTGATCTTTGGGGCAACATGGGAAGTGAAAACCAATCTTAAAAAGGTTTCTTCTTTCCATTGTATCCGCTGGAAATCGAGATGGTAAGTTGAGATGATTGTCAGCATTGTCAGCTCTAGATGCAACTTAGAAAACATATCCCAAGTCTAAACAATCGAGCTCGTGGATTCAAGTCAGTATCTAACTGCTTAACAGTCCATCACACAATGCTAACAAGAGGATTATTGGATTCTTTTCTAACAAGATCTACTTGGATTGCAAAAGGATTTGTTCATGTCTAAAAAAGATATGCTTCGTTTTTTGTCCCACAATTTTACATGTGTTTAGCTTTATAAGCATGTATTAGGATGTGTCCCATTTCACATGATGTTTGAACAGTTTGGCATGAAAAAGGGAAACAAGCTCTCAGCTATCCGGCCTTCCATCTGTTCAGCCGTTGCATAAATGGTCACATTAGGTATCAACTTTTGTGCTTTGATCTGCCCAAATCAGTATGTCCAATCACAGACATTGATTGGAGCACAAACATAGAAAACACTATTACGCAGTTTCCCATTATAGCACCACGCTAAATGCCAAGTGGATTGAGTGCAGTTTTGCCATAATAATTCAAATTGTTCACAGTTCAGTCTACACCTAGCTACGGTGATTTCATAAATATTTTCTGAATTCAGGTGATGTGGAGAGCAGTTGAGCGTGCACTTGGTTCAAGCTTCAGCCGGCAAAACTGCGAGGTGAAATTGGTTGGGACACCTCTGACACACCAGCGGTTCCTCAGAAGAAACAGAGGAACATATGGGCCAGCTATAATGGCTGGAGAAGACGTATTCCCTGGACATTCAACACCCATTCCACAGCTTTTTCGCTGTGGGGATTCTACGTTTCCAGGAATTGGAGTACCTGCAGTTGCAGCTAGTGGTGCCATAGTTGCCAATTCATTGGTCTCTGTTTCTCAGCACTCACGGCTTCTTGATGCCATTGGCATTTGATGACACTGGAGAATTCAATACCTTCTTTATCTCAAATTTTGTAATTCATTTATATGAACTCTGTGTATATATTGTCTAATACTCCACTCCCCAAAATTTTACAACACAATTGAAATGTCCGTCTCACTTGTCACACCTGAATGATATTCACATTTTTTAAGTTATCAAATAGCATTTTACGAAAGCCTTGCAAGTGTCACAGCCCTAACCAACTTAGCATAATATTGTCGCCTTTGGCCCAATATGCACTCAGCATGAAATTGTCAACTTTGGCCAAAAGTGCACGTGCGAGGACTTTCCAAGAGGTCACCAACACTGCTTTCGCCTAAGGACGTTTAAATCTGGAGTTCTTATGGGGTCCAAGACAGCACAACTTTAAAACGCATCATGTTGAGTTAACACGGGTTTAATTTATAAGCGTAGAGATCTGGTTGCTCTCTTGCTGATGTGGGACCTTTAAACACTAGTACCCCAGGTGGACGCCTTGGTCGACACGCTACACCCCCTTGAGACCAAAGTCTTGTGGGGTGGCTCCCATCCAAGATCTCACAGCTAGACCGAATTGGGGTCCAAAACGATATTGACAACTATGTTTGGATCTCCTACATGAAAGGAATAGTGCAAGATTCCTATATCACCCACTATAAATAAAATTTTTTGAGTGATTCCGCTTGTTGTACAAGGCACCTTGGGAGTGACATGGAAATCAATAGGAAGTCGCCGTATACGTGGTACTGGCCTAACTCTCACTGGTACTATAAGTCTGACACACAGCCGAAAATATATTTACATTTTAGTTATTGGAAAGCTTCGGGTCTTATGTGGACAAATCAAGTATTTCACAGTTTACACTATTTACAATTTAATACTAGGGATTTTTTCAAAAAGAAGCTTCCAATATCCCTATACATCTAAAAGCATCATCAAATACATATAATGCTCAAAAGCATCTAATATAGTACACTTTATTTTTTTGGACCAAATTGCCTTTCACTTTATCTTTCACTAACGCGAGACAAGATACGTACAAGCTCAAGACATGACTTGTGAGTTTGAGACTCAACACTTGCTAGCTAAGGATTTTGTGTCCATATATGTGCCAAACAATTTTCACGAGCTCAAGTTTATTTTTTGGTTCTATTCAATATCATTCACCAATATTCCCTAGCATTTATTAAGGTTTTCTATCATATTAGATTGATTTGTATTTTCTATAAACTCTAGTAATGTCCTCATTCTAAATGTACCATTACTACAATTAGTAGAAATTAGCTCAAACCTATAGGAATTCAACGTAGCTTTACTTGTTAACTTTTTAAGGGACGTAACTGTCATGTTGAGTTCAAGAAGATGTAAAGTTAAGGTTGTATAATTCCAATGTCACTTTGTTTAACCATTAATGTACTCGTTTTGAACTTACTTTAAGTATAATTTGTGGAGAGTTTGCTCCAAAGCCTAGAATGTTATTCTTACTTTCCTCTATTTTGAGTATGATATTAACAACCAACTCAAGATGTTGAAAAAAACTTATCAGTTCAATAGTTAAAGCTTTTCAAATAGGACACATATAGGAATATTAGCTTTAACTATTAATTCTAAAGCTGAAGCAATGATTTTTGTGAATACATGTGTTGAATCATTCCATTGTCACTTTGTTCAATGGTAAATGTATTTATTGCCACCTTTCTCTTAATACAATTCGTAGAGATTCTGATAAAAAATTAATAATTTCATTTTTAGAAAAAAAAACATATCAAAAAGTCGTATTTTTCTCAATTCCTATTTGTAACCCTATTTATCATAATTTACAGAGGATTAGCTATAAGGTTATACATGTGTTTCCTCCGTACTTTTCCCTTTAGAATATGAATTTAAATAAACATTAACTAATCACGGTGCTAAAAATCAACTAGTGAATTTGAGAGTTGAAAAAAAATCACAAGTCACGAAATTCTACAATGTACTACTCCAATTGAATATCGATGTCATAAAAAATAAAGTGGAGGGCGTAATTTGATCCTAAAATAAAATCCACTGTATAAAATGCTTCCGGGCATTATATGTATTTTACAATACTTTCGGAGGTAAGGGATATTTGAGACTCCTATTTTCTATAAACCCCCCTACACTATTCTCTGCAGACTTTTTACATGTTTTATCTGATGTGGGGCCTATACCCTTTAGCATTAGGGGCACCCAATTTTCGGCTTAGGTGGACGTGAGTCTGGGGCTCTCTAGTCGCTAGTTGGCCGTCTTTCTCCTTCGACAGCAACCCTCTCTCGTTCCCGACTTTTCAAAATCCATATACAAGTTGGGAATTTTTTGAGCGATCAAGCTTTCTTTCTTCCCTCATTCATCCAACGGCGAGCGGTATCTTCTTCTCCTCTCCCTCTTCTCTCCTTTCTACCTTTTCTTCCATCCTTCATCATGTTCCCCAGAGATTCTTGTGATTGTTGGGTTTTGAATGAAGGTTAGAATGTGGGCACTGGTTCTTGGGGTCATGGATTCAATTGGGTTGTGGATATTGAGTGTGGGTTGTGAGTTGAATGATTATGGGGTGATTTTATTTTTGATGATTAGGGGCATTATAGCATTTATGTGGTGATGGGTTTGTCAGTATAATGGTAATGGGTTGAATGATAGCTGAAGAGGGGTTGGAATTGGAGCAGACTATTCAATCTATGAATACAAGCTTTCAAGAAAGAAATTAGAAATAAGGGACATGATTGCTTTGTTAGATTCTATTACAAGGGTGTAGTGGCCTTATGGGTTGTGATAAAGAGATGGTCTGGTTTGATATGTTGGGTGTCTGCTGTAGGTTGGTTTTTGTTTCATGTCTTGGTTCTTGTTGAAGCACTGAAGCCTTTGTTTTGGGCTTGTACCTTTCTTCAACAAAAGCAAGAATGTTCATACATGGATTAAAAATAAGTAAGCCATTTCTCAGTGAGATCCTTGAGGTGCTGAGATGTGGGATTTGCCAATCCAGGGAGGCCTTCCTAACCAAAGGATTTAAATAACTGTAAGGTGCATTATCGCTTTTGTCGCACGGGTGATGAGTATACATTACCCACCTGCGAGATGGTGGAGCAACATAAAGGGTGGGTTTGTTCGCAACATCTTGTGATTGAAACCCACCCCAAATTTACCCAGTGTGAGTTTGTGTGAGTTTAGTAGGTGCCACCTCGGGGAGCAATCCTGTTGGGTCAAAGACCTCAAGGATATCCACATTATCAAAGAAAAAGAAAAGAAAAAAAAAGATAAGTCTTCATTCCTGAAGTATTGAAATTATCTTCCTTTTATGATTATGGGTTCTATTCATTTATTTATTTTTTACTCAGTGGCAGTAAAAAAAATTATTATTATTATTATTAGAACTTCTAAGAGTTTAATTCTGATTGCTCAAAACAGCTTTGTGTGTTCATATGTGCTTGCTTCTATATGGAGTTCTCTCCTGTGTATTTCCGTGATGATTTTGGTAGCAATGGTTTTTGTGTCCCTTTAATGTAATAATTTTATGATATATGTTTTGGTAAGCTTATTTTGTTCTTTGTATTTGTTCAACGCTAAATGTTCCGTGTTGAATGGGGCTGGGCTGCTTCCCTTGGTTAAGATGTTTGCTTTCTGATTGAATAGGATAAGAAACGGAATGGATCTATGCTTCTTAACTTTGTAAAGTCTTCACGTCATTTACAAAGCCAGTCGCTACCTCAGTCAATCTATGACATATCCGCAAAGCAATCAAACCATCATTACATAATCCAGAGGTTACGTTCAGAAACGCGCTGTATCAGGAGTGGGGCTTGTTGCATTAGTTGTAACTTATAACTAGGACTTTCTGCTTCCATTTGAGAAGTGGTAGCTTCTGCACCAGAGAAAAAGGCCTCCTTGGGGCCATAAGCGATGCCCAAGGGTGAGCTTCACTAGCCTTTACTGGAAAGGGACATTGGAAAGTATAGGGTAGTGAAGTTTCTAGAATGCAAGCAAGGTAGGTTGCTTCTCTCTTAATAGTATGTGTGGACAGAAAGAAAGGAAATGTTGGAAAGAGAAGACCATAGCCCATGGTATAGTGCAACATCAGGATTCCAAACTACTAGATTTTATTATTATTATTATTATTTTGATAAATACCAGACCACTAGATTATACTTCTGTAAAGTGGCATTTGAGTGATGCTCTGATAAGGCTTCTAGAATGCTGACTGCTGCTATCCTTTTATTTTATAATGCTTCATAGCTTTTTGTCAGTGTGCTGGTATGCTTCTTTTGGGATTGTATTTATGGGGTTTTTTTTTTCCTTTTCTTTTTTTTCTTTTTGTATATTGTGCATAAAATTCTAGAATCTATATGATATCGTCTGCCCAATGACCTCAAAACCAAACAGTCTCATGTATTCTGTATCCTTGTGTAATATGTTTGAGACACTAGTGGGTCCACGTATTTTAGTACTTCATATGGCCTTTGATGATTGTTTTTCATTTTTCTGTGCATATAAACCTTTGGCATGTGTTATAAATCCATTATTTTGCCAGTGGGACCTGATGGTTAGTGGATTTATATCTGAAGTGGGAAGTTAGCATCATAAAAGAAATGCCATACAAGTTTTTACATGCATAATTGGTCAACCTGATGAAATCTCATACATGTGCCATACTGGTATGGTGCATGGATGGAAATAATTGACATGCACATGTGTTTGACAAGCCTGTATATGTTACTTTTTGTTCTTGTCAGGCATATTGCTACAGTTCTATAAACATTGTCATGAGCACTTGATGTCATAGTCTGCTATGTGAATTCTTCCCATTTCTCCCAGTAGCCTCATTCCAACATCTTTTTAGCTGTAATTAAGGAGTATTTCTTCCATCTTATAGATTTCAAGAAGTTCATTAGACTTATCCTTGGTTGCAGTTTTGATCCCTTCTTATTCTGCATTGGAACAGTGTATCAATGGAGAGTCTAGTCCTAGAGAATCCAACTCGGCCCAAATGGAAGAAAGTGGCATATGGAGGAATGCAACCTGGATATGACGACAACTACACGGATGAGTCCTTCCTCGCCGACATGGTTATGAATGCCAATGTTGTAAAGAGAGACTTGTCTAAAGTGATGCGAGATGCGGTTTCTATTTCTCAGTATCTATGTATTGTTGCTCTTGTTGGTTGTGTATGGACCTACACATTGGAATCTGTTGTTGATGAGACATCCCTCCTTTTGCTAGACGTGGGTCTTCTAGTGCTTGGCTTTTTAGTACTCTTGCTAACCTCCCAGAGACTTTCGCTTCAGGTTTTTTTCAAATATCTCCTAAACATCTCCTTCTTCATAAGTGGGTTGTATGTCTTTGCTCCTGTTTACTGTACACTTACAAGGTCCATCAGCTCAGATTCTATCTGGGCTCTAACTGTTTCACTTCTTATAGTCCATCTATTCTTGCATGATTATTCGGGTTCAACCATCGGACCCCCTGGGGCCCTGAACAATCCGACTCTAATAAGCAACATATCTTTGAATGCATCCATAGTGGCCTCAGTTCTCATCGCTTCTCGCCTCCCATCGAGGCTTCATGTGTTCGCCATCATGCTCTTCTCCTTACAAGTTTTTCTCTTTGCACCTTTTGTTATGTACTGCATAAAGAAATTCTCATTCAAATTGCATATCTTGGTTTCTTTTATCTTGACAAGTATTACTTTGGGCATTATTTTCCAATTGCACCTATTGTTGTTTGTCCTCTTCTTTGGTCTGTTGGTCTTCATCACAGTTGTCTGTCCTTATTGGCTTATAAAGATGCAAGAATACAAATTTGAGATTAATGGCCCTTGGGATGAGGCGAAGCTTTGTTTCGATATAACAGAGTAAGTGTAGGTTCCTGTCATTCGCAGAAGCCTGTGGAAGAGAATTCAAGTTTGCACTTCAACTTTGACTATCCAGTCCAAAGGAGCTTTAGGTAAGTTCATCATCCCAAGTATGTTGCTGTCTTTGTTACAGGAAGTTTCATGCTTAATGGAGTAGGAACCTCTTGTGAGGTAACATACAAGGTTCTCTTGGATGTGTCCTAATCACAAGGCATGAATAATGCATTGCATATTAGTGAATTAGATGCTTAGCCCTTCTTTTTTTTTCCTTTTTTTTAGCTATACTGGCTTAATAGTGATACTGTCACTTGGCAATGATTAGCCCTTTTGTACACATGGGGTGGCAAATAAATTGGACGTTACTTTAGGAGGGATAACTTTTTTTTGCATCGTTCATGTTTCAGCCCTAAATCATTAAAAGTGAATTGCACTTCATACATTTCCTGGTCTATGCACCATCTCCAAGCCCAATGGAGAATGTAACAATCCTTTCTTGCAAAACATTTGAATCATTTGCAATTTTGGGTACAATTAGATTCTATTAATGGATGTATAGACTGTTTTAGTTTGACTGGGTATTTGGTATGCTGTGGAAACTCACTCTGCCACAACATTTTTTTTTTTTTTGGTAAAACTGCCACAAGGCCTACAACAATTGATACTAGTATTGTTGAGAGATCAACCGACTATACATCCTGTTGCTTCTCAAAGAAGTAGGGCTTCTTGGTTTTTGGGGCACTGTTTTGATATGGGTGCCTAAACCACAACTAGAAATTCGTCATAATTGGATATCCTAGAATTTGAAAGTGAACCTGATACTTTGGCAGAAATAATCATACTGAAATGACTTTTGCTTATTCTGCTTGTTTGGCTACAGATGAAGATTGGTGATGCTGACACTGAAACTGGGAAGGCATTTCGAATGCACAAAGAGGCCATGGTTGCTCTCACTAACAGACAACTGCTCTTACCGACAAAGAAGACTAAGTTTTGTTGCTCTTTACATTTGAATTATTTTTTGGGCATTCCAGGAGCTAACCATTTGGGTGATGTTCATTGAGAAGATGGTCCTCGGATGAAGTTTTCTGGCGCATGCTGTACTAATTGTTCAAAATGACAAAATAATATACGCAAAGTAATGTTGATATTCAGTTTACAGAATTCATCGTTCATTCTATTTTGGGGATTTTTTTTCCTTTTTTGGTAAATCAAGCCCACCTCTCTTGAATGTTCCTGGGAAGTCTTCAATCTATTTTGGGCCCATCAGTGATGGCAACAAACCTGTGGATCTCAACCTTCTCCAATAAAAGGTAATGGGTCATATTCACTGCTGATTGAACCATGCCTTGGGGGATGAGAACTGCTCCATTGATTGAAGGTGTGGTTTAATCAATGGCACATAACACACTTCACCAATTGATGATGTTCAACCTCGTTGCCGATCAAGTTGGATAAGTTGAGGTCGGAGACTTTGTCATGATTAAAAGTGGGCCCCATGTAGTCAACCTTTTTGCTATTGATATATCATCCTCTGAATTATTTCAAAAAATATCATCCTTCAAATCTCAGAGCAGTTGCAGTACAGAGATCTATTGTCCTTCAAATCTCAGAGCCCTTGCAATACAGAGATCTAATGAAATTCATGCTGCCTGAACCCTATAATTATTTGCAGCCTTGGGCTTCTAAAATCAGTAGTGATTAATTGGTTTTTCAGTCTTGTATTCATTATTTATTCTTTTCCTGGTTCATGGTGAATTCAATTAGAAATGAATTCAGTTGATGCCCATTAAGTGCAGAGGCAAGTCAGTTTATGGAGTCATGGTCATGCTTCAAAACCCAGCTGTTATGGTTTTGGCTGATACCAATTGAAACCCTGAACTACATCTATTTTCTCGACCTTTACAATTTTTCTGAGGAACCTTTACACCATTTCTTTGAGGCGAACCTATCATGCATTTGTAGGCAATCACCCCCATTAGGCTTGAGTATGCTTCCAAAACCATGCAAAAATATTGGGTTTGCTTTCAAAATTCACATGAAAATTCTGAGTCCGCCCTCAAAACCCATATGAAAATCATGGGTGTGCCCATAAAACCCAACTACCTATTTGGGTCCACCCCACTCAAGTGAAACTTTTAGGTCCACAATGCTCTGTTTTAGGATTGTAAGTCATAATAATCTCATCTAGGGGATCCAACAGTTTGGTATTTATTCCATGTAAGATTAAAACATTGACATGTAAGAATGCTCAAAAAGCTACACAAGAAAGAAGAGAGAAAAAGATTTGCATTTTCCTAGAACAGATCTCAGAAGATATTGATTTCTTCAATTCTTCAATAATCAGAAGGAGCTCGAAGGTGCTGGCCATCTTTTTTTTTTTTCGGAAAGGTTAGTGTGTGTATTTCCAAAAAGAATTAGTACAGAGTACAATGAATTGGTTAAGGAAAGTTCTTCCACATTTGCTCCTCACAGCTGAGGAGAAAAAAACAAAGGAACTAACCCCCAACAAAATGAAATTCCCACAACCTGGGAGGTGCTGACCATCTTCTTTCACTCCGGCAGTAGACATCCTGACATGCATAATAAAACCTATTTAGGCTTACCATTTAGTAAAAACTAAAATGAAAAGTATGGATAAGCTGGAATGAACTAAAATAGTTAGTACCTCATCTCAAAAGCTTTCCCATGAATTCCTGTGGCAGCAAAAGGGAAGTACCAATTCCAAAGAAGGGGATGGGAAGAACCATACTAGTGTGTTCAAGAGTGTCCTCCTACTACGCTAGAGATCAAAATATGATTCTTATAATATCTAAGCGAGAGAGAGAGAGAGAGAGAGAGAGAGAGAGAGAGAGTAGAACTTGGTTGGATTTGGATTGAGGATGGAAAATGGAAACAGACATGCCACCCCAGTTGAACTTCATCCCAGTTCGTTACAAGCCCAGCTCAGCCCAGTTACACCACCACTGTGCGAACCCCACCATCAATTGCATGAGAGATGTATTTACAACTCCAACCTTACCATCCTGCCCTCCTCAGAACTCATGAGAAAGGCAGATAGATAGGAACCATCACTCAAGTAAAATTTACTATAGACAGCCCACAGTTCAAGAACACAAGTACATTGCTACTGACGAAATGATGTTGAGCCTTATTAGATAATCTCATCAGTGTAATTGTCCCAGGAATGGGCTTATGCTGCATAACTTTTGCTTTTTCAGCCTGCTGCAAATGATACATGAGTCTATCTTAATTCTTCAACCAAAATGCAGAGTATTCAGAAGGTTCAGATTTCCAAATATCGCTGATCAACCATATGAATCACTGAATAACAATGGATCCCACACATGCAAGACTCAAAGCTCCCATAGATCATATAAATGCTCTCAACTCCAAATCCAACTATATCCTACTTTCTTTTCCACTCCTCTATCTCTCATTATCTTCCACATCTCCGCCTTATCTTCTCCCTTCATTACAGAAGCATACATGTTGGAAAGGAGAACATAGGCGGCTGAGTCTTTTGGTTCTAGCTGCATTATTCTCTCTGCAGCCTCTTCACCAAGCTTGACTTTCTCATTTGCTCTACAAGAGCTAAGCAGTGTTCGCCAAATCAAAGGAGGAGGATCAAATGGCATGCTTTTGACCAAAACAAGCACTTCTCTCAGTTGGCCAGCTCGACATAGGATGTCAACCATGCAACTGTAATGTTCCTCACTTGGAATTAGACCATGGTCTCTAGACATTGAATTGAAATGAATCCAAGCTTCTGATACCAGACCAGCATGGCTACAAGCAGAAAGGACGCCAACGAATGTTACATTGTTTGGTTTCACCTTAGATGTTTTCATTTGAGCCAAGATGTCAAGTGCTTCTCTTCCACACCCATGATATGCATAACCACAGATCATGGAATTCCATGTAATCACATCTTTCTGGATGATGGTTTGGAAAATCTTGGATGAGTCATGGATGTCACCGCACTTGGAGTACATGGTGATGAATGAGTTAGACACAGAGACATCTGATTCAAATGCTCTTTTAATGACTTGGGCATGGAACTGTGACCCAAGCACAAGATCTGCAAGCATGGCACATGACCTGGAAATGCTGACAAAGGTCATATGATTGGGCTTTAAGCCTCCTTTGGTCATTGAAAGGTAAAATCTCAGTGACTCTTCAGCAAAACCATTCTGGGAAAAACCTGAAACCATGGCATTCCATGAAACAGAATCAAGGAATTGTATCTCTTCAAATACTGTAGATGCCTTTTCCAGCATCCTGCAGTTGGCATACATGGTGACTAATGAATTCATTAGAGCTGTATCACAAACAAAACCCGACTTATAGATATGAGCTTGAATTTGCTTCCCAATTACAATGGTCTCATTGCAGTTACATGAATCTATCAACGCACAGTATGAAAATTCATTTAACGTCACGCCCAATCCCTTCATTTCCAGGAAAATTCTGATTGATTCATCTACAAGCCCATTATGGTCATATCCCATAATCATCAAGTTCCATGAGAAAATATCAGGTCTGTCAATTTCACTGAACATTCTCTCCATGGCATCAATTCTTCCACATTGAGAGTACATCCCTAATAAAGAATTTCTAAGAGGTAGAACCTTTTCAAAGCCGGTTTTAATGATGGAGCAGTGGATCTGTTGTCCCATCTCCAAAGAGCCCAACTTCCCACAGCTAGAAATGACACTTGAATACATTATTTCATCCACATTAATAAAGTCTTCTAATTGGATCTGACAGAATAGTCTAATTGAATCTTCATAGAAGCTATGTTCTCTAAATAATCCAATCAACAAGTTGTATGATACAAAATCCCGGGCTTCCATTGCTTTAAATACAGTATTGGCATAGCTTAAATTTTTGCATCTGCAATACATTGTCAGTATAATATTATCTGTCCCTTGATCCACTTCTTCTCTCAATTTCAGTAATACAACATGGGCCTTTTTTGCATTTTCAAGAATGGAAACATTTGTACAAGAGGAAAGAAAACTCGAGAAGGTAGACTCATTCATACTCATTCCACTAGACAAAAGCTTTCCAACAAGACTAACACCAACATCTCCAAGACCATTATATGCATAGCCACCAATCAGTGAATTCCAAGTGACAATATCAGGCTGCCTTAAACATTCAAACAAAAAAAAGGCATCATCCAAAAGATGTGTTCTTGCATACATTGTGATAAGAGAATTCACAATAGAAACATCCGAATCCATCCCAACCTTCACAACATACCCATGTGTTTGGATTCCACAATCAATAAGCTCCACGTTCACACACAAGCTAATTAAACTGGAAAGTGAAAAGTGATTGAGAACAATGCCTGCTAGACTTGCATATCTGAACAATTCAAAAGCTTCTATGGCATATCTGTATTGAACATATCCACTTAAGAGGATCTCAAAAGAAACTTCATCGAAATTATGCATCCCATTAAAGATCTTCCTCGCATCCCCAACGTAGCCGAGCCTGACATAAGTTGTCATCAGAGCATTCGCAATGCAACAATCAGAAAATAACCCACATTTCAAACTCTCTCCATGAATTTGCCGGCAATTTTCAACACTACCCATCTCAATTGAACCAACCAGGACAGAAGCAAAGCTCGACTGAGTGGGGTGAATTCCAACCAGTTTCATCTTCCGAAAGAAACCAACTCCTTCTACGGGAAGCCCCGACCCAACAAATCCAGAAATCATAGTGTTCCAAGAGACTACATCTCTCACCCGCATTCCATCAAACAGTTGGAGTGCATCTGAGATGAACCCACATTTGCCATACATGTGCAGAAGATTATTGGCTATAAACAAATCTGATTCAAACCCAGTTCGGATGATGCATGAATGAGCCATCTGCCCAATCCATAAACACCGAGAAATGGATGAATTCCGCAGAATTGTGATGAAAAAGGAAGGTTGGGTGATCTGGGTACTCTCATATCCGGGTCCCAATTGTTGCAGGGAAGTGAAAGGTCTAATCTTTCGTGTAGATTTCTCATAGAAAAGTGACAGTTTCGATGGGAATTTTTGTTGGGTTTCTCTCAGAATGTGGCCTGGAATCGGAAACTTTGAACACAGCAGTCTCATAAATCTAGGAAGCACTAATGTGCAAGTAAAATGACTGCATTATGTCACATGTCGAATCTAATCCCTTTACGTGTGCGTACCCTTTTTTTAATGCGCCAATCCGAATATAACCCCACATTGGATGCTCTACATTTTACCGTGTTTTGCCATTGATTAGGGTTGTTCATGGACTCGGCCGGGCTAAGCCATTTTTAGGCCCAACCGGACTTTGGAAACTTTGGGCCAAGCCTGACATGAGCCGTAAAAGTTAGAACCAAACCCGCCCATTTAATCCATCGGCAAGGCTGAATAGGGCATTGCATCAATTTTGTGGGCATTCAAGCAATTATTTGGACTAATTAAATTAATTAAATGCATTTGCTGAGCCTAACTTTGGGTTTTCTATCACTCAATCCAAGCACGGTTCAATTATTAAATGGGTTCTAACTACATGTCCAAACCTAGCCCAAAGCGGATTGGGCTCAATCGGGCTTTGGAGGGCCCCAACCATGAGTGCGAAGTTTTAAGATTTTAAAATTAAAGGTTAGAATCATTTAATTAATCTAAGATTTTCTACATTATTTGTCACGATACATTATTTGTCACGATCTATGTGGGGTCCACAAGAGGTGGATGATTTTAAAGAAAAACACCCATGATTATCCTCTATAGTAAGCAGTAACCATCAGGATAGTGGTTCTTACAAGTATCCTTTTTATGGGTACAGGCCTCACATGTATCATCCTATGGTTTTCTTCTGCTGAGGATCCATTTAAATGCTGGCTGTCATTCCACTTTTCGACCTTGTGGTTGACTCATTTGTCCATACACATCACACATTCCAGAGATACGGCATTAGCTCTAGTGGACACTAAGGCAAGGTGGAGAATGCATGTGGAAGTACAGTTAAAACCAAAACCACCCTTCAATTTTCCTCTCATCCTATATTCATGGGCATGGCTCACCTGAAGACATCCCTAAACCCCTCACTGATATCAAAAGGGCTCCACAGAGAGTCTCCTTGTAGCAGTGAATTCACTGCTATCAACACCAAACATATTACAGAATCTGCTTTTGCCAAATGTAGAAAGAGGATTAAAGCAGATTGTGTGAACCCAAGAGAGAAGTGTGAGGTATTGGGACATGTAAAGTGGGTCTCAGCTGCTGTTGGCAGCAATGGGTGCAAGAGAGAGGTCTTGGACAGATGGGCGTCTTGGGCTTGTAAAAGTAATTCTACTCCAGCTGGAGAAGTGGGTGTTGTTAGGAAGGAGGGTCTAGATGTTATATGTGGGGCAGGAGAAGAGCAGTTTGGGTATTTTGTGAGTGAGTATGGGTGGGGTGTGAGGAGGTTGGTTGAGGAGGAAAAGGAGATGAGGAAGGTGGCTCAAGTTCAGGCTGAAGCATTCCATGAACCAAAGGCCCTCTTCAATGATCTCTTCTTCCTGTTCTTTCAGGTCTGCCCATTTCCTCCGTTTTTTCTTCCATTGATTTTGTATGTATGCATCTTCTTTTCTTTAGATTTAGTCTCTTACTGCATTTAGATATTTGCTTTCTGTCTGTTGTCTTTTTATTCTTTTTTTCCTTTTTTCCTTTTTAATTTTCTGCTCTGTGTTGATTGGTTTCTTTTGCTTTTGGCTATTGGAATCTCTCTCTCTCTCTCACACTCATACACACAGAGAATATCCAACAATCATCTTATAATGGACCAGCCTGGTCGCTGGAGCCCCACCCTATGATCAATATAAACTCCTCCCATTCACTACCTCTATAAATTAACACACTCAAACTTGGCTGTCATTCAAGTTCTATAGGCCAATTGGATTAATCATGCAAATTTGGCACCCATCAAACTTCATTTAAATGACTAGGATTTGAACGACTTTTGAGGCCCTTAAAAGTTCACCTCCTATGATCAAATGGACACTATTTTTGCAGAGGTGGGTCATGAGGGACCTTTCAAAACCCTGTTACCTAGAGTCCAGATCCTCTGATTAAAGACCCCACAATGACCATGGCGGGACCAATCAGGTCCCACCATGTCACCAATGGGCAGCCTACCATGAACGTGGGCAGTGCAAGGCTGCCCACTGGTGACCTCAGGTCCTGCCATAGTCACCGTGCGGTTTTTCCTCACTGATTCTCAATTCCTGTTACCCATGATTTTCATGCTTCCAGTTGGTTCCACAGGCCATGCCATTCCAAGTTAAGAGATGCACACACGTTACAGCCTTTTGTATCTTTCTATCCGACGATTCTTTTTTTTTTCTTTTCACTGATAAAAGAAGGCCAGCTATTTGCAAGCCATTAATCAAAGTGCTAGGATTGAGCATACCTAAGACCCTAGAATTCTGTGTATCTGATCGGATTGGGGATCACATAATTCCTCCTCAGATAAATGCTGAACATCATTTTCATACTTTGATTTATTGTTGGAAAGGCTCCTATAGTTGTGTGCTTTCTTCTGACAGTAATGGTAATCTTTCCTTAGTGGTATTAAATACACAGTAGAACTTTAGGGGGTGAAATAAAAAAAGAAAGAATTAGCTTGTCCAGAAATGTCTTTCTTTTGAGATGGTACCATAGCTTGTTCAAAATTATCATACGGCTTTATTCATTTTTTTTCTCCCAATACTTGTGTTTTTGGAAGTTTTATTCATCAGAAGTGATGGAGTAATTATTTAAGATAGACAATTGCGATCTACATTGGAAACTAGAATAATCAGATAGTGCAATGTTTTGACATTTCACAGAGTTGGATGGGGACACTCCAATAGTACTAACTTGTATTTTCTCTTATTTTACTCTATGAAATTTACAGGCAGAAGTACTTTCTGCTCTAATCTACAAGATTAGGAATTCCCCGCCGAACAGGTGCTCTTGCTGCCTTCGGTTTTCCATTTTTATTCTTTTTTTTAATTGGTTTTTCCTTCTATTTTTGTGTCACCTTTTCATCAGAAACAGAACTTTATTCACTAGAATCAGAATTTTTTTAAGGCTTAACACAAAGGCAAGAACATACAAATCAAACTCAAAACACAATGGCGGGCAACATGGGAAGACACAAGTCATTAAGGCCTTTGATTGGGAAAGGAACAACCAGACATTGTGGGCTCTTATGAAGTATCACTCCATTGAGGGCTCTACCTCACTCATCTACAAGTGTGCTTCTTTAGACACATGGCTGCACAATACTTCCAGTTAATGATAGTTCTTATATTGTTCTCAATGAGATTCATGTAACATGGTTCTTTAGCTTCATGAGCGCAATTCTAAATAACCTTGAACAGTCATTTGCACACCTTCTGGTAATTGTGCCCACCAGTGTATCTCAACCTGGATTGGAGAACTCAGATAAATATGTCCCCATTGGATATCTGTCAAGATTTGTCCATGCTAACTATAAACAGTTGACTCGTCTAAATGTGGGTCATGCCAGATGAGTGGCGGAGATATCTGAAAGTGCCTAAACTGTGCCTTGTTGACCCGCAGGAAGTGGATGGAGAAGCAAAAGTGGTCGCCCCAATGAGCTATGATACCTGGATAAATGACCCATCAGCTATGATGCTCTCCAGGCAAAGTTCTGAAAGTTGCAACTTTCAACTCATCTAATATAATGACCAGTTAAAATTGACCTCTATTAATGACCCATCACTTTGATACCTTGACACTTCAAAAACAATTGTTAGAACATATCCATTTATACCATATTCAATACTTTATTTTTTTGCGTAATAACTGTGCCCCTTCCTTATCCATGGCAGGTCGTTGCCATATCTGGGCATATGTGTTAACAACCAGTTACTCTAAAAGCTTAAGCTTTTAGAGTAAGTGGCTGTTATCATGGTATCAGAGTGGGAGGCCATCCCTGGGGCTGTTGTGCCTTGTATTCTCCCATGAAGAGTGTGATTCCCATGTATTCTCCCACGGAAAGTGTGATTCCCATGTGAAGCCCTTATATTCTCTTACAAAGGGTGTTGTGTGTACATTCCTGTGCGAACCCTAATACCATGTTGACAACCACTTACTCTAAAAGCTTAAGTTGATGGAGAACGGCATAACAATGTATATCTCAATTCACAACAATTAGCCTATCAGATTTCAATCAAATTTAATCTGATACAGTTCTTTGTATTAAAGCAAGCTAGAATGCTGTTTTGCTTAAAAGTTTTCACCTAGCAGGTATGCTTGTTTGGTTGCCGAGCCTATTGACCGTCCTGATTCCTTAAACACATCAAAGCTGGGGCTTGTGGGGGTTGTGGATGTCACAGTTATGAGAGATGACGATGTTCTTAAGCATATTGATGGAGCAAAAGAATACCTCTATGTGTCTGGAATAGCTGTGATGAAGGATTTCAGGTGAGTAAATTTAATATTGTCCTCTCTTTTTAAAGGAAATAGAATAAAAATAGTACAGTGCAGAAACAGTTCCTCACGAACCAGCCAATTTTTTCTTGAAAATTGAATTGTTCTCGACCTACTAGTGATGATAGAACAGTATGACTGTTTTAACTCTTAAATCTGCTATCATCAAAACAACTGCATGCAAGGATGTTTTTACCAAAAAAAAAAAAAAAAAAAAAACTTTATGCATGGATGTATATGAGAAACAGTCATATATAGTTGGCTTCATGGGATCTAACTGTATTTGTACAAATGACTTAACGTTGGGGCTCACAGGAAATCACCTTCCATTGATTGCAATTGGCCTAAGTATCCATACTTCAAAGTTCAAAGTGGTCTTTACCATTGGAGCAAATTGTTTGTCATCACCTCAAGATGCAATGTAAGACGATATATGCAACAGAGATTGCTTTCAGTCAAATCCTGAGTTTCACTTGACCCAAGTGGTAATCAAGCACACTGCATTTTGTGGGAGGTGATTTTGTTACAACAGCCCATGCCTCGAAGGGATATGGGACTTGCAGTGCAGACACATATACTTGGGGGTCTGTTAGTTGCACAATCGTAAAAAGTGGGTTGAAAAGGTTCTGGAGCCAGAAACTTTTCATTGAGGTGACAAAAAAAAAAAAAAACGCAGAAAAAATTCAAGCAAGCAATGTGAGCGGCCATGAACACCCTCTGTTTCTGGTCCTGGTTTGAAATCACCAATGAGACTTTCTAGTTCTAGGTACACCATAGAGGCATTGACCCAACCTTTTTACAACCAGATGGAAGTACATTTGAATATGGGAGAAGTTCCACATTTCCATTTGATTATTTGTTGTCCCTACTTGAAAAGGTATAACCAAACTCAGCTGGCTCACAAGCTAATCAGCTCAGCTCTTTTGTGCTCGAAGTCAAGCTTGGCTTGATTGTTTTATGCACCATGCTCAAGCTAGCCTTTTGAGGCTTCTGTCTACTTGAGCTTGACTTCTTACAGGTCATGGCTTGAGCTCAAGCTTGCTACATATTTATATACATGTATTGCATAATATGTGCACTTCTTTATTGAAATCCATTTTTATTGGGTTATATACAAAATTAACTTTGATACATAGAACTTAGTTTTATTTTTGACATTTTTTTAGATATAACATGAGAAACAAGCATTTTTCTGATAATAAAACCATAGTGGCAACGGTAGCAACCTGATTTGACATGTGCGGCCTGTCCTGAAACCAAAAGCACCAGTATCACAAATGTGTTCTCGGAATAGTGCTTATTCAATACATAGGCGGTCCCATTTGGGCATTCTCCCCAAATGGAGCTGCCCAAAGTGGTCCCATACAAATGTTGTTGTGAGTGTGAATCACGAATGGCATGCATCCACGTAGGTCCCACAAGGGGTTCAGACTATATATTATACCTCATGGGAAATGTTTGAGGTATGTCTTTGATGAAGATTACCAAATATATACATTTGTGCTATAAGGTATATGAGCTTGAGTTGAGATTTAGCTTAATATGCCTTGTCATGCCGAGCATCACTAAGCTTGGCTTGATTTCTAGTAAAACCTGAGCTCAAGCAGCACTCAAGCTTGGTTTAGTCTATTGGCTAAGCGAGGCCTGATTAGTATTCAACCAAAGCTCAAAGTTTATCTCAGCTCGTTTACATCCTTGCCTACATTTCTACTTATCCCTTGTGTAATGATGATTTTTATTCTTAGTTTTTTTTATTTGAGATTATGAATGATAGGAGGCAAAAAGTAGCAACAGTATTACTAAAGGCCTGTGATCAACTTTCTCTTCTCTGGGGTTTTGACTACCTTGCACTACGGGCTTATGAAGATGATTCGGCTGCATGCAAATTGTATTCAGCGGCAGGCTACAAAGTCGTCTCAGGAGATCCCATTTGGATGACTACTTGGATAGGAAGAAAGAGACGTGTTCTAATGATCAAACAGTCTGGCCTTAGTGAGTAGCTCTTCCACATGCAGAGTTTTTGCATTCATTCCTTACTATAAAACTTTCATGCCAAAGTATTCCACTGGTAGAAAGTAAAGAAAAAATAACCAAAGGTTTCATTTACTGTCCAAAATTATGTTTATGGGAATACTCCATTTGGCTAGAAATGTTGTTAATGATAACTCAAGGAAAACTTTTGATTTTCCCTTCATCTAATTGCATTTTCTTGATTGATGTTTGAGTATCTGCATGGTCATTTGCTAGACCTGAGAGTTGGTTTGAAGATCATAATAAAGAGTTAAGAGTTGGATAAAACAAATGGAAAGCATCGCATGAAGGAAACCAAAATAACCAGAACATTAGTAGCAAAATTAGAAGCAGACTTGAGGCACATGACATTTTAATTGAAGTAGAGATAATGGTTACTTGTTAACCTAATACAAACTGTAAATTCTTGATTGCTTACAGAATGAAAGTAAATATAAGAAGTGCTGAATGCTACAATAGTGAGAACATAACTCTCCTTGAAATTGTAGAACCTATGTAGCGAACAGATCAAGATCCCCTGTTTTTATTTGTGGCCTGAACCTAAATTTTAAAATAGAAAATGAAAGATAAAGCTCTTTACGGATAGGAGATTCTCCTCAACAATTGTTTGACTTGTGTTCAGATCTATGTGGTATATGTGTTAACCAAATTAAAGCAGATTGGCACGAGGGCATGTAACATGTTTGTATAGCCACGAAATGTTTTTTTTTTTCCACTGTTTTGTGCAGATTAAATCTGCATATAATGAAATCGAGCACTAGGAAGCCCACGTGATCTCTTTCTCTATCTCTCTCTCTTCTTGAACAGCACAGGGCCCTTCTTGGTTTTGCTTGAGTTATATTGAGTTTTTGGTTTGTTTGTTTTTGCTTTGAATTTTTTTTATTTTTTGGCTTTTACAGCACAAGGTATTTTCTCTACCACTCATGCTTCTAAAACATCTGTTAAGAAAGCTGTGGACAGTTGCACTTGAATGAATTTTCGCAGTGGCAGGTGTCCATGCTTCTCGAAGGGAATTATAAATTGAGAAATCTTTATTGAGTTCTGAGTTTTTTTTATTGTGATGGTTCTTTCTTCCATTCTCTATATTACCCTGACGAAATTACTGCATTGTTTTCTTTTTTATTATCAAAACTTATGGACTCACTAACCATTCAAAAAACAAATTATGAATCATTTAAGTTGTAATTTTCTCAAAGATCTCATTTGCTCCTTTTTTTTTTTCTTGATTGGTGAAGTACACACGTGCCAAAACAAAAGATGAATAAAAAGAAAAGGTTAGGATGAGTAATACACCATATGCAAATAATCAAAATTACATAATGTGAGCTACTAAAGGAATTTCCCATCAGCCCCTTTCTCAAACATTTTATTAGCCAACCACTCTACGTGCTTAAGCAGCACTTGAAAGGAAGAAGACGAGTATTGATTTTGGAAGGAAACAAGAAATGGAGCTTCCATGGCCTGCAATGGAATAAATCCTAGAAACTTTAGAAAAGTCACTCTACACTTCCATGAAGTGAAGAAGAAAACAAACAAAGAGCTTATAAGCATTGTATACATGCATCATTCTGGGGTTATTTGAGGCTGGGTTATTGAGCAGTGAGGTGCTGACAATGTGAACTAGGGATGTGATTACATAACCCCCTTTTTATAACCAAATCAGCCAACACAAGCACTATGTAAATTGTAATCCTCTGACAATGAAGGCACCATTTTCATCGAACATGCCCAGTTTTACTTTAACAACCAGTAAAAAGGTTGTCACTAACTCTAACAAATTTGTTTCCCAGTAGTATCTCTCAATATTGGATAGAGCTGACTGTGTAATTTTTTTTTTCTTTTTTTCACGCTTGCTTTGTCTAGTGGCCAAATGAGACTACTTAACCCTACCTGTCCAAGGATTGATCACCGAAAGGTATGGTGAGAGCAGGAGTCCTATCCACAAAAGCATCCCTACATTCTTGAGTCAATTGTGGATATTAATTTTTCACAAGAGAGGCAATTTGAGCTTTTTCTGATTATTCTTTGCTTTTTACATAGTTCATCTTTGTGGATTCATGCTCTGGATTTGCATTAAAATGAATTAAATGTGTTTCTCCTTTATGCAGTTTCTAAAACATATATAAATGTATGATTTATTGTGGTGCAGGGGATTGGTGTTAGAACCCTCCTGTGCCAAAATCAAACAATTACTGGTAAGATTGAAGATATGTCTCCAAAAAGCTGATAATGGAACTTGGAGCAGCTCTTTTACGTTA
The DNA here is from genome assembly GCA_037013555.1 of Sextonia rubra. NCBI lineage: Eukaryota > Viridiplantae > Streptophyta > Magnoliopsida > Laurales > Lauraceae > Sextonia > Sextonia rubra. The sequence continues at coordinate 19,191,693 of JASUAD010000028.1, read as the reverse complement.
AACTCCATTCTTTTAGTCATCTGTAGTCATTTAATGCAACCACACTGGTGAAATTACTGGAGCCTCACTCTTTTTTGGGTAGGATGCCTGAATTTCTCAAGCATGTCATGATATAAATTGTAAGATTAAGACTACTCTTGTTTGATGTAATTATCCTTTGCTTCTGGGGTGATGGTTGATGCATGCCGAACCCAAATCCGGCTCAGATCACAGGCCCGCCGGCCATCCAATTGATCCTTGGCCTCCTCAAGGATCCCTATCTTTAATTATCTGCTTCCTTGTTTATTGTTAGTAGGTTATGTTTGTTTAGAATTAGTCCTTCTATTTTTAGAAACAATCACTCCTATATAAGGAGGAGTTCTTCATTGTAATAGTTATGTTTTTTTTATCAATAAAAATTTCAGTTTTTCCGAGAGTTTCTCGTTCTAGGTTTTCATCGTGACTGTCATTGAATCCTCGGATTCGAACAATCCTTCGGGAGATTGTTCTACACCCAGTTTACGATCCAGGGCTGCGCCAATGGTCTCAATTTGTCAACTGCTTAGTTGTGAGGTCAGGTGTTCATAATAGGGCTGTCAATTGCCCTGCCTTTGAGGACATACATTGGTTTTAGAAAATTTTATGCTTGACATTCAATAAACTGATGTGTCTATAATCCATCAACGTTTGGGTCCCTTCCTTTTGGGGAGTACAGTTGTTAAATTTGCTCTCTCTTCCAAATGGCCATCGGTAGAAATTCAGCTAAATCCTTTATAAGATTGCGCTTTAAGCTGACATTTTGGTGTGGGGATCCTTTATAAGATTGAGCTTTAAGCTCTGACAGTTTCGTGTCAACATTTTGCAAATGGCTTGTTTCTTCACAAGAACTTCAAAATCCCATCCACTTAAAGGGCATGTTTGGTAACAAGATCATTGAGGAAAAGAAACCTGATTTTCAGGGTACCTATCAATATCCATATTTGGTGCTGACAAATCTCTGATAATTTTGACAGATTCAAATCTTTACTTCTTATGATTTCCAGGATTTACCTCCCCTCATTGGATTTTCAAATCATCAAATCCAAAATAAGGGATACAAATGCTAAATCTTTACCCAAAAGATAAGGTGCTCATGGACTGGGCCAGCCCAAGATTGATCCAGGGTCAGCCCACCTTGGGCTGGGCTTTGATAGTTAAGTAGGGCCCATTTAATAATTGGGTTAAATGATAGAAAGCCGGACCGGCCCATATAAGAAATGCATGTAATTTAATGTAATTAGTATCAATAGTTCCTAAATGGCATCAAATTTTCTAAATGAAATCGGATTCAGCTCGGTCCGATTAATTAAATAAGTGGCCCTGGGCTTGACTTTTTTGACCCATGTCGGGTTTGGGCAGGGCCTACTCATTTTTCTACAATCTGGCCAGGCTTGGATAGGTAAGTAAGGCCCATTTAATAAATGAACCTATTAAATAATTATCGAGCTTGGATTAAGTTATCAAAAGCTCAAAGCCCAGCCCAACCCATGTATGAAATGCATGTAATTTAATGTAATTAGTACAAACAATTACTAAAATGGCCGCAAAATTGATTAAAAAAATATCCGATTTGGCCCGGCCCGATTGATTAAATAGGCAGGCTTAAGCCTGACTTTTATGACCTGTATCGGGCTTGGGCTAGGCTTACGCCAGTGTTTCTAAAGTTAGGCTAGGCTTGGATATGCCGTAGTTCGGCCCAAGAACTCCTCTACTGAAAGAGTGCACATGGCTTGTGTTCACATGGCTTGTGAAAATGCTCAGTCATTTTATAATTCTAATCAAACATAGAACATGAGAAATCGTCAACATAGAATCCATAGTGAGGGTTTTCATTTTCTAGTAGTGACCACGAATTCTTCACCCATTACCAAATGTGCCCTTTAAAAGTTTCAAATGCCTTGGCAATATTTTGAAATTGCAGCCCTTTTTATTTTTTTGATGGAATTTCTAAGAAGTATTCAAGAATTCCCCACTATCTTCTGTGAATATCATGCAGACGAGGGTAGGGAAGTTAGGATCAAGTGGAAAGTTAGTTGCTTCATGAGTATAAAAACAATCCCCGCAAGCTGAATTATTATTGCAATATTGTTGAGAGATAGTGTTTGTATAAATATTCAAATTATAAGCTTTGTCAGGATAATATTCTCGAAAATAAAATATTTTTATAACTTTAATAATAATAAAATTCAAGATTCTAGAACCCATGACTTTCTTCAAAAAGGAAAAAGGTTCTATCATATTTGAGGTTTTAGCATGTTTCTACATCTCTGACAATACATTGAATTTACAGTGATATTTTACGATCAATTTATCCAATAAAATGTTAATGATAAACTTAAATTGATAGCAATTTTTGCAACATTGGGTTGAATCAGCCCTGAATGTTGGTTCAAATCACTGAAAAGCTGGCTTGAACAAGCTTCAGCTCGGCCTTGGCCATGAACACCTTACACCCCCATGCCCCATCCCCAATAGACTACAATTCCCGTGTATGTTAGGCACATAAACATGGCGCACTTGGCGACTTCCTAACAGAACCTTTCCCTGATGCCTGATGGTGTTTGGAACCTGCAAATCAAGAAGAATTTATAGGGATAGCCCGTCACAACGCCTCCCATCAAATAAAAGTTCAGATCCTAGTAGTATTGGCCGCACTTGCCTGGGCTTCAGACAAAGCCAATAATCAGTCATTATATGGGCCTTCAAGTAGAGGTGGCAAACGGTTGGATTGGGTCAACAGCGGGTTTGGGTTTTCCACCCTCGACCTGCACCCAAGACATTTTCGAACCCGGTTAGGATTCTTCAACCCACACACACATAGGGTCAAGTCAGGTTCGCTGGCCTGAAACCGCATTTTGTTGTGGGTCAATTAAGCCAGCCCAAACTAACTACTTCACTTGAATATTGTGGTTCTCCCCGCATAATAAAAAGAACAAGACATCAAAATAAACTTCATAATAAATGTACAAAGCATAATCTATTACGAGGTATTCTTACACTCAACTCAAAGTTAAATATTTAAATTATCTGTCTTCCTTTTCTTTTCTTCTTTTTTTTCTTTTTTCCTCTCCTCCTTATTTCTTTTTTCCTTGCAACTTATTGCACAAGATCCTACCCTTTATCTCACAATCTAAATTGTAGATTCCAAAAATAAATAAATAGAATCATAAATTAGATTATTTCTAATCATTCCTCATAAAATTAAATATAAATAAAAAAGACTATATACAAGTCATGCAGATTAGGTGGGTCGACCCTAATTCTACCTGTTTATCTGTAGGTCAGAAAAACCTAACTTGTGACCCGACCCATATTTTATGCGAGTCTGGCTATGCATGTCTTAGACAGGTCAGGCCTCATTTTGCCACCTCTACGGCTTCAAGAGGGCACTATTGCTTGCAGATATATAGCTACCAAGGTGGATGGCTCGCAAGTCATAACCTAAAAACATGCCCCACTAAATGGGAAGCACTGATGGACCACTAACTGCGACTCCATTGCTAGCAATGAATCAATTTGAGGGCATAAAATATAGGTGATTCTTGTCCATTAAGGATGGCCGTTTAGGGATAAACAATATAGAGCTACCCATCCATCCGACTTCTTTAAACCACTACAGCTGCAATCAAGAATGCATAAACCTTTCTTTAGCACGTCCCTGATGACTCTGTGCTGCTGTTTTCATGGCAACACATTAGTCTTCTTCGCCACAAGCATAAGGCACGATGGAAGGCGGCAAGCTACTAGTATGCTTTCACCAGATGACAAGAATTATCTAGGTATGAGATCTGAAACACACAAGAACAAGGGAGAGAACGAAAAAGAAAAAACAGTACATCTAGATATACTCTGCCACAATAACACTTCACAAGGGAGTGGACTGGGAATTCATTCGTAGTGAGAAGACAATAACACTTCACAAGGGAGTGGACTGGGAATTCATTCGTAGTGAGAAGACATCTGAGAACAGCTTTATTCCTGCTTCCCCATTGCATTTGGGCAGCATCCAAAATGCCTCATCGGTTGATTCTCAACCTTCTTTAAGTCGGGTAAGTACACATTGGATTCAAGCATAAATAAAGCACCCAAAACAATAGGACAGCAGCACTGAAATGCGACCTCAATCATCACCACAGTTTGTACAATTTTCCAAGTTCTGCGCCCTTGAAAGCATTAGAGTTACCAACAACCAAACTAGTACAATGGAAGGGTGGTATCAAGCAGCCTTCATCTGCACCACCATAGCTACTAGTGAAGAAGCTGCAATCAGCTGTCAGTGTAACCAATTAGAGAGAGGCGGAAATGTGTCATTTTCTAAACCTCGGTTGGCAACAATTCAGAACAAACTCGGAAATCCTCTCCATCATCATCTACCCAGCTGAACAGCTGCTTTACAGCCTGGCTGCCCATGACATCACTTGTGTGCTTGTCATTCCAAAGTGATAGTGCACAAAATCCTGGAAGGGAAAATCAGAGTGCAACCAGAGAAATCAAACTAACAAGAACCATAAACAATAAAATGAAATGGCAACAACAAGAACAAACTAAGAGAAAACGGTGTACATAAACAAGTAAAAATAAGCATTAGCATTAATACCATAATAATACTCCAAGCCTTCATTGTGAACCAGAAAACATTACAACTATCAAAAAAATGCTGATGCTTCCTGCTCAGATTTTACTACATTTCGCGACCAATGGTTGATGGTTGCTGGTTGCAGGATATGAGATGAACGGTTAAAAGGAAATTTGTCAGTAGCCAAAATTCAAATTAACTTAGGATTGTTCCTATCATCCAACCAGGTTAATTGGATAGCTGGAATCTTTTCAAGAACTATGGTAAACTCCACACAAAATAAATTACAAGCAACTCTCTTAGAATTAATTACACTGACCTCCCAAAATATTCAATACTGATCGATGCTCACAATTTTGGCAGTCATTAATACCCAACCCGCATGTGCTCAGCAATTGACTGCAGAATAATTCACTTGGTGAATGTTAAGGGGCAAAGGGAATCTCCACATCTTATGTGATCTAACTAGATTTAATGGGTTGCATATCATTCATGACGTAACCTTACAGATGAACGGAAAGACCTACAAGATAAAGATCATTGATCATCCTAAAAATACCCCCAAGCAAAAGTCAGTGAAATATTAATATGACGAAGTCTAATTTTTGTGGTTTAATTCATGGAATTTAGTGATTAACGTTTTCAAGGAGCTGAAAGGCAAAAACCCTCCTGTTTTGGTCTTCTGGTGCTTGGCGCAATGGTATAACATCCCCTCCATTATTTTTTAAAATGTTACACTCCTATCATGGATTAAAAACTCGGCCAAGTCGACTCAGACTCAACTGAGCCCAAGTTGGGTCCGACCGACTCAGGATCGGCTAGGGGGGACACAGGGGGACTCGCCCGAGTCAGCCTAGTCCGCACAATGACAAACTCGGCTGACATATTTAAGGGTAAAGGGAACCCTAAAACCTCATTTTTCATGTTTTAAAAGAAAGGAGAGGCTAAGGGAGGCTAGGAGAAGACTCTTTGTGAAGAGATCATAGCTCAAATTTGTATTTTTTGAGAGATTTATGCTTCCAAAAATCAAGACTACTATTCATTCAAAAGAGGGGTTTTGAAGTTTTAGTTTTTGAGGTATGTAATTTATTTTTTTTCTTTTTTTTTTTTTTTTCTTTACGTGGGTGAGAAAGGATCATACTATATTGGTTGTGGTTGAGGTTGAAATTTTTGCTTATGATTGCCATGGAAAATACATTTATATGTATTTTTAGCTCAAATTTTAAAAAAAAAATAGAAAAAATCAATTTTTTTTCATGATTTACTTTTTTTTATTTTTTTAGATTCTTACTCTTTTGGGTATGTACTACATAGATCTATGGTTTTTTTTATAGATCTATGCATGTATGATCTAAAGTTGTAATTTTTATGATATTTTGCATAAAATAAATAGAAAATTATATTTATTGATTTAAACATGCTTATATAGTTTGGAAAAGATGATAAGGTATGCATAGGCTTGTGGGTGGATTTTCCACTCAAAACTTTTTGGAAACATGTAATTTTTTTAATTTTTGCTTGATTTAAAAATTAATTATATAAAAAATATTTTTTTTCAATATTTTGTTATGTTATGTAGATGAACTTAATCGATATGTTGTCTAGTATATAGCTCTATGGTTTTTTTCATAGATCTATGTATGTATGATCTAAAGTTGTAATTTTTATGATATCTTGCATAAAACAAATAGAAATTATATTTATTAATTTGTACATGCTTATATAGTTTGTAAAAGATGATAAGGGATGCGTGTAGGCTTGTGGGTGGATTTTCCACTCAAAATTTTTTGGAAATATGTAATTTTTAAAATTTTTGCCTCATATTTAAAAATAAATTATATAAAAAATATTTTTTTTCAACATTTTGTTATATTATGTATAAGAACTTAATGGATGTGTTGTCTAGTAGATAGATCTATGATTCTTTTAATCTTATTAGTTCAACTAACTTAGTTGTAACTTTCTAACATGTTTTCTAGAGTTAGATTAGATGGTTGAGAAAAAGATCATGGTGTATTAATATTTTTTTTTAAATTGACAAATTCTACAGATTACTAGTTACTTCAGTCACAAATAAAATGGCACTATAGAAGAAAGAGAGGGAAGTTAATCATGGATGGGCTTATGGAGAAATTGTTGGTGGAAACCGTCATAAGGCGAAATGTAAATGGTGTGGAAAAACCATACATGGTGGAATCCACAGATTTAAACAACATCTTACACATAGGAGATGCAAAAAGTTGTCCAAATGCCCCCACTGAAATCAGGAAAAAAATGAGGGACATTTTACCCGCAAAGAACTCTGAAAAAGTAAAGAAGAAAAGATTTCAAGAAAGGGTCGCTTGAATGGAGAGGATTGATGATTCTTTTGAGGATGATGATGAGGATTAAGAGGCTAGCAATATAAAGAGGGCAATGAAGCAAAGCCGTCAAGCTTATGAAGCTGAGCTTGCTCGTTTCGAAGAACAACGAGGTGAGGCCAAACTTCAAGAATACCTCCGAATCCTTCTAAGAATACAACAACGAAAGGTACCTTGGATCCATTTTTACATAGAACCCAAAGTATGAAGCAACCTAAGACTTCTAGTTTTATGATACGTGATATGAAAACCAGAGCTTTAAAGATAGGTAAAGCAATTTCAAAGTTCTTTCATTATAATCGGATTCCTCCAAATGTGGCTACCTCACCATACTATCGGGCAATGGTGGTATATCATTGCTGAGGTGGATCCCGGAGTTAAACCATCCACCGCTTATGAGATCAGCGGCAAATATCTTGATATGGAGTATAGAGATTATACAAAGTAAATCTATGACTATATTGAGACTTGGAAAGAATATGGGTGCACACTTATGTGTGATGGATAGACAAGAAACAATAAGCAGCACATAATTAATTTTATGGCTTATTCTGTAACGTGAACATGTTTTATTCACTCAGTAGATACAAAACGACATCGATTGGATGTCCAATATTTGTTTAGTTTAATGGATATAACACTAAAAATGATTGATAGATTCAGTGACTATATTGTCCAAGTTGTAACGGACAATACGGCGAATTTTAAGGCGGCGGGGAAAATATTACATAACAAGTATCTGCGTATTACTTGGGTGCCATGTGCGGCACATTGCATTGATCTTATGTTGGAGGACATTGGAAAATTGCAAGATGCCCACTCCACAATTGAAAATGGAAAAAGTATTACAAGTTTAATATACAATCATCAATGGTTGACCGATATGAGGAGAGAATTCAATAATGGTCATGAGATTTTGAGGCCGGGTATTACAAGATTTGCTACATTTTTTTTGGCTTTGGAGAGTCTTTGTTATCATGAGGCTAACATAATGCAAATATGGACGAGTAAAGCATATCTAAACTCTACGTTTTCAAAACAGATATTGCCACAAATTGTACAAGGAATTGTATTGGATACAAATTTTTAGCATAAGGCTAAGAGAATTACATACATACTCGAGCCGCTTGTGAAGGTGTTGAAATTAATGGATGGTGATACAAAGCCCACAATGGGCTATATGTATAATGCAATGGATCTTGCGAAGCTTGTTATTGAGGCAAGATCTATGGAAAAGTATGGAAATTATTATAAGATGCTGTGGCAACTGGCAAATTATTGACCGAAGATGAACCAACCAATTACATTAAGATATACATGCCGCAGGTAAATTAAGATAGACACAATTGCTTCATTTTATGTTTGAAGTTTTAAACATTGATTTATTTATTAGAATTTAATCAATATAATACTTTATGACATAATGCAACATACTTCTTGAAACCATCATGCTTCTATAACAAGGGATTCTCTAAGCACGAGAAAGTTTTTCGAGGCTTTAACATTAGAGACAATGGTTAGTAACAAGATGAAGAAAATTGCAATTCTTAACCAAGTAAGGTTTCATAATATCCCATTTTGTTTGCATCAAGATACTAGTAAACCAATACAGTTATAATTTATTTATTAGAACTTGATAATTTTATAGTTGAGGAATTATAAAGGCTCTCTTAGAAGTATTGGAGATGAGCTATGTATAATTTTTCATAAAAGGATGGATCCAGGTATGTTATATTCTTAATAATCTTTAGTAGATTAATAATCAGTTACAGTATTCTCATGGGGAATGACTTAATTTAAATTTTAATTACAGCTGAATGGTAGAACAACTTTGGAGATAATGCTCCTAACCTTAAAGATCTTGTAAAAAAATTTCTAAGCCAAACAGCATTATCATCCGGCTGTGGACAAAATTGGAATACATTTAGCTTAATCCACACGAAAACCAAGAATCGCCTCAATATCGGAAATTGGATAAGTTAGTTTTTGTCTATTATAATATGAGGTTGAGGGCAAGAAATCTCCAAAGAAGGGATAACGGAGAGTATAATCCAATTAATTTGGATTATATATTCGAAGAAGATGACCCATTAAAGGACTGGTTGACTGAAAAAGAGGCTGTAGTTTTACCAAATACAGATTTCATAGATGAATGAATGCATATATAATCCTAATGAAACCGAGCCCTCATAACAGGAATCGAAACCCCCACCCCCACCCCCACCTCCCATTCATAGATCTGCTACCACACAGGCAAAGGGAAAGAGTGTGGCAGAGGGGCCCTCACAGGGGTTACAACGTGAGCCAAAGTTGAAATGTTCTAGTTCAGAACGTGTTAAAGGGGCTAAGGATAAGTCAGATTTGCAAAGTACTTCAACCCTCTCTAAAGCCAAACAATTTCTTAAAGATCCAACTTTTCAATACAAGAGGTAAACAAAAGATAAGGATCAAGCAAGCAAGTATTTAGCAACTCATAAAGAAGAAGAAGAACACAATACATCATCTTTAAGCAAAAATGGCTCACCACAAGGGAATCAAGGTTGCTATGTATAACAACCAGATGATGGTAGTGATAATGAAGAATTTCAGGATAATATCACTATCCACGACATAGGTGATGAACTTGAGCCTACTAGTGGACAAGGAAGAGAGCCATCAGAACAATTTTATAAGGAACCACATTAACTAGCATCAAGTCCATATGAAGAACAGCAACATGGTGACTATGAGCAATTATAATTTGATCCCTCAATTGGGCAATATGGTGCGTACGGTGGTATTTTACATTGATATGGCAGGCAAGAGCAGTATGGAGTAATTATGATACCTATGCATCAAGTACCACCACCAACTCACTATCCTTATGGTCATGAACAACACCATCAAGGACAAGGAGGACAAGAGTCTTCAATTTTGATATTGCCCAATACTATCATCTACAACAACATGATGATGATGATGACGACGACATCCAACCAACAAGGCATTCAACATGGCATTAAATTCTATGAAGAATGTGTTAAGGACTAAGGTATGACACTATGACCATATGTTTGCCATTTGACATTTGTTATTTCATACTTCATAGTTGATAATTGATACTTCAATTCTTAGTTGATACTCCATACTTGAGAGTTCAGTTTGATTTTAATTGATTTTCATTTAATAGTTCATATTACATAATTCACATTACACTTCAATTTTCACAAATCACAATATAATGTTCGTCATTATATAAATAGTTGAGAAATTATAAAGTAGCGCTCGGAAGTTTTGGAGGGAGCCCTATGGTTATTTTTCAATTTTTTTAAAATTTTAGAGAATTTTTAATCATTTTTATACATTGTTTAAACTTTTAAAAAAAAGGAAAAAAAAAAGGGACTCGGCTGGGACCAAGTCGACTCGAACTTGGCCAGTTGAGTCTGGCCCCGAGTCCAGGTCCTCAATCCATGATTGCTATACAACATACTCTACATCATTGAGGGTGATGTGGATTTGAAACCTGCGTAGGCTGTTTTTGTACTCCTAATAGGTAGTTTTTGAACCAACGATATTGACGAACTCACTACCAAATCAAGAACCCCAATCATATAATCCAAAAGCATGACTCAAAAGTTTAATGTGTTCCCATCTCATGTCAGGAATAAGTACAGACTAGAACCACAAATAATACAAGTTCAAATTTCATTTTTTCCAGTCATCAATATCAGCTTGTTTGGAATCACAGTAGATTGCATTATGCACAAAGAAGGTTGGCTCTTTTTTTTACCTGCAACAAGAAATGCCGATCTTCATGCTCAGTTTTTACTTTAAAACTGGTATACATGCCTGTGAATTCCTGCTGATCTTCATTTTCGTTTTTACTATAAAACTAGTATACATGCCCGTGAATTCTTTTATTGACAGTACCAATTCATGTATTTGTAAGTAACAACATACAAATTATCATAAAAAGGAACTTCAATATGATCCAAGCTTTCCAGGGATACAAAAAGTCAAAAACCTGTATAAACCAAGTTTATTAACCTCCGTGCAAAAGCTCTTCATGGAAATCAGAAGAGTCTGAGGGATGTTTAGACTTGAAGAGCAACAGAGCAGTGGAATATTAGGAATTTACTATCATATATGACATCTCTTTATCTGGCAATAGTATCCTTTTATGATAAATCTAACTATCCTGCTTTTGGGCATGCAAGCTACGCCTGTGGTTTATTTGAACAATGAGAGCTTGAACCCCTATCACCTAAATTCTGAAACTGTAAATAAATTACCTAAAGCTACATTTAAAATGAAAGAAAATATAGATATATATCCATATAAAATGAAAGAAAATATAGATATATATCCATATAAAATGAAGAAAAGAGAAATAAATTGTTAGCTGATCAGTGAGGTTTTGTAATTTAGCAGTGTAGAAGTTCAAAAATATAAAATAATAAATAAATAAATAAAACACTTGATGGGAATGCAAAAGAGGCAACAACTTATAGCAGACTTTCCTTGTTTACTACCCTAAATCAAAACTAGTAAAGAGGAGCTAAACATATTTAATAATCCGTGGCAAGAGAAAAAGGAAAATACAGGAATCATCTGGAGTTATCTCAATATGTGAGTACTTTTTACTATGTTATGTGCAACTAGTAATCAAACAAAAGCCAATGAGCAGCCTCCAAATAGGGAAAAAACTACAAATGCATGATGGACTTTATCAAATACCAAAAGAAACAAGAAGCCAAATAACCTGGATGGGAATCACTCATGTGTTCATGAGAATCACTCATGTGGGGATGATGGGTGTCCATCATGTGGGGATGGGAGTCGTCCATGTGTAGATCAGAATCACCAATTTGTACATGAGAGTCACTCAGATGCAAATGGGTGTCACTCTCAGGCTGTTGCGAATGCCTACCCAAAAAAAACAAAGATGATGAGAGCAAATACAAGAGCAGAAGATAGAAAAACAAACATGACAAATTTTGCAGGCACACAAAACAAATAGAACTGAAGAGAGAAATAGATTTACCCTATGCCCTTCAATGTAGGGCATTTACGTTTGTTGTGATCATGCCCCTTGCAAATGCTACAACTCTTGGTGCCCTTTCTTTGCTTCTCTGCTACACTCATTAGTCCCTGATTAAAAAGGAGACCATTTATGACAATGCATTGGGAGTTGTTGCTCTCCATTTGTTGGGCAATATTAGGATCATCATTTGCAAGGGTTTCCTGAATTTCAAAAGTCTGATGATCAAAAAGGTTTTGTTGAATATAGCCAACATTTTCGATTCCATCAGCTCCCTCTACAAGCGAAGAAAATATACCATTCCCGTCTACACATGCACCCGATAGATTTTCAGCATATTTTTCTGAAGTATGGCATATCCTCTTATGTGATCGAAGAGAAGATACCTTACTTGAAGATACCAAGTCATGCTTATGAACATCTTGAAATCTCGTAACCACCCAATTGTCCTCGGCGGGGCCTCTTCTTCTCTTTACCATAAGATATGCCTGGCACCCTACCCTTGTATGCGGTTGCTCACCTTTACTTGTGCTCTCCTTATTTGTGTATTTCTCACGCCGCCTTCCTTGTTTTGAACATACAAACAATCTGGAAATAACTTCCCCATCACGTTTTGATCTTTCCTGACGATCAATGCGAACACTAAAACCTACTCTTCTAGCATAATCATTATACCACTGGTATGCATCATCGGCAGTTTTAAATTGTAAGCCCAACCGAGGACATGAACTATCTTCTGAATTGGTGCCAGATTCAACATCAACAGCAACCTTAAATTTTCCGTTCTTGTTTTTTGGACCCATACGTTTATTAGACAGGGACGCCGAGTCGTGGTTATGAAGCTCTTGAAATCTGGTAACCTCCCAACTCTCCCCCGCAGCACCTCTCCTTCTTTTTACCATAAGATATGCCTGGCATCCCACGCTAGCATGCACTTGCTCTGCTCTACTTCTACCATCTCGATTATTATATTTCTTCCGACATGTTCCTTTTTTAGAACAAACGAATAGTCTAGAAATAACTTCCTTATCACGCTTTGACCTTTCTTGACGATCTATACGCACTCTAAAACCAATCCGCCTAGCATAATGATTATACCATATGTAAGCATCGTCGGCAGTTCTAAACTGCATACCTAAATGAGGACAAGAATTATGTTCTAAAATTGGGCAAGGTTCATCAAGTGCCATCTTACGTTTGGAGAGTTTTCTTTTTGAAACCATAGATGATGGAGAAACTAAATCATGATTGTGATGCCCCTGAAATCTTGTAATCTCCCAACTATCCTCAACAGGACCTCTCCTCCTTTTAACCATAAGATATGCCTGGCATCCCCCCTTTGCATGCGTCTGCTCAGCTTTACATTTGTTCTCTCTATTCTTGTTCTTCCCTCGACGAGTTCCTTTTCTAGAACACACGAACAATCTTGAAATAACTTCCCCATCACGTTTAGATCTTTCTTGACGATCAATACGCACTTTGAAACCAATCCGCCTAGCATAATCCTTATACCATGTGTAAGCATCATCAGCAGTTTTAAAGCGCATACCCAAACAAGGGATTGAATTGTCTTCTGGTCTAGGGCATTGATCAGCATCTATTACCACGTCATATTCGCCAATAATATTGTTGTCGGAATTCATATACTCCGCCACTGTATCAGTCTCAACATTCATGGTCACCCCAGATTCTGTGGTATTACCTTCTGTGATCGTGCAACTTAATGATGCAGCATTGTCATTGTTGCTTCCCATGGAAATTTACTTTCTTGCACAAGAAGCAACTATTTTCCAAAAGATACCTGAAAAAATGACATGAGTTTAGTCACTCAAGCACATATCTAGAGTTACTATGTTGCACACCCAAAAAAAGGGGGAAAAAACATAAACAGCAATGACAAAAAAATAAAAAAGAAAAAGAAAAGAAAAGAAAAACAATCAGATCAGAAGAAAATAAAAATTACTTCCTATCAATAAGAACAGTTTACTAATCGAAGGTGAGGAAAGGCATAAACAACAGGTTCGGATAAATACATCTTTATCAGAGAAAAAGAAATATTTATACATATATATATTTTTTAATCGCGATCCAATCCATTTACACACACCAACCTCCTTTTTGTTGGCAATAGTTCAACTTCGACACGGATCTTGACATTTAGTCCTATTGGATTTTATCAAAACAGATTTGTATGAACGTAGCGATTAAACTTGGAGGAGATAAAACCAGGGGCCAAAATCATTTGATCAAACTGGTATGAGGAATCCCACTAATCCCGTTTCAAATCTGTTGATTGCAATGCATCCAAGTGGGCCCCAAAAAGGGTAAGAGTTTCTAAAGAAAAATACCCATATGTTGTCTAGTGTGTGCGCATGTCTACATAGGAGAACTTTCTGTTAAGCAACAAAGTTTAGGCATCTTGCATGAGCGAATGAGGTTCACTTGGGATCCACAAGACCACAACCATGGCGCCCCCCCACCCCAACAAACCAAAACCCCAAACACCAAAATAGATCAATCAATTAATCAATCTGAAGGATTGCCCTCTGCAATGGATTCTGCGGACAAATTTTTTAAGCAAGCATTTTGGGCTCCGAATCTCCATCATTTTAGATCCCCTGGATCTAAAAACTGGTGGCCCGGTTTTCCTATTTTCCTTATCATAGCCCTTTCTTCTCCCCTCCTCCACGTGGGTCAAATTAGGCTCTTGCCCATAAATCACCTGGCCGAGAGTGATCTAGGCTATAGCCTATACAAAATTCCACGGTTTTCAGACTCAACCAGCTCGGAGTTGATAGGGGCTTATCACCCCCAAGGCACCTAGTTAGCTAAGTCCTGCAGTTCTGGGGCCCCAAATGCACTCATTTCCTAATTTTTCTATTGGGAAAAGCCATGGAAGGCTCTAGGGACATTTTGCATTGATTGTACAAGAATAAAACTACCTTTCTCCCATATGTATAATCCAAGCATTTAAATATCAGTGCTCCATCCATCCAACAGATAAAATTTAAATGTGAACGAAAATTCATCGTTAATAAATAAAACACAACAAGTAATAAAATTCTAGACTCATAGAACAATAGTTTCTATTTATAGTTTTGCTATTACTGATTTATTTCATGTTTTCCTATAGTGCATAGGGATCTGGCGTGAGATTCCTGTCAAGAGTTTAAAGCTTCATGCACATTTATTAAAGAGGGCAATAGTTCTCATTGTTAAAAAAAATATGGAACCTTTTTGCAGGCCCAATTGGATGCACATCAATCGTGATAAAAATTGATGGGTAGGGATACATATGGATTAGGAGCAGACCTCAACCTCAAAGATGGTCCAATCAAATCTCATATTCCTCGCCAGGATTCCTTAAAGTTGCAATTTATAATGCTTAGATGAAGTGCAATTTTTGTGACTCAAAGCCAAAATGTATATTAGTCAGATGAATCCACAATCTGGGGTAAGTAAAAGCAAAAGAAACATATGTATGCAAGTGTTTGGATTCAGTGACAGTTCACCCCATTAAAGCCTCCTTCTAAAAGTTAACAAATCAATCTCTATATGTGTGTCTGTATGATACAATATAGACCCTCAACTTGTCTTTTTTTTTCAGCCAAGAAATTTTGAGACGGATAGCGATTTGGGGTACATCCGAACGCCCCTCATGTTGGAATGTGGTGAAAAGAAGAGGAAATGCGATTTTCAGAAATTGTTGGAAATCGCGAGAGATTAGTGGGAAATCGCAATTCGGACAAGTAGAGGAGAGAAAGAGGGAATTGGGAACTCACCAGTTTGAGATTTGGTGCTCGTGCTCGTGTGCGTCTTCTTTTTCCTTCTTAGGGCTTCGTCCGCTCCCGAATGCCTGTCGAGGAAAATATGTGAAGTGCTCGGCCGAGAAAGTGGAAAGCTTGTTCGGGATTGTATTGGTATGTATAAAGTCAAGTGGGCCCATTGAGTGGTCGTAAATTCCGTTTTGGGTGTGACCGCCAAATCAAAATCTTTCGGCCATTCAAAATTTTGGGACCTCTTTTGGGATAACGTTTCAGTGGACATGGACGTATGTACGTGTGGACTGGTAGACCAATTCTGGCATAAAACATGAAAAATAATGAGGTGGGTCCGCATTGTATTATAAGCTCAAATAGCAGAAAAGACAAAATGATTGGAAAATATGGCATGCACTGTACTTAATTTATAAAAGGACAAAAAATATTTATTTGCTTATTTTTCTTAAGTAATCAAAGTTTAAATATTTCCTATAAATATTGCTTGTATAATAAATGGGTGATATTATACAAGCCTGGTCACCTCAAATATGGAAAGTACAATATGTGCTTTATAGTATGGTCTTTAGTTCTCAAATGGTGTCCCATGTGTGATATATTATGAGCATATAATATCATAAGAACAACACTGCCAGGGATGAATTTCAAGTCATAACGATAAATGACATTTATATGAATTTCATATGGCTTGCACTATTCTCCATATATAGAAGGACAAAAGACATTCATTTGCCCATTGCTCTTGAAAGGTGAAAGCTTAAATATTTCTTAAAGCATTGTTTGTACAATAAATGTGTATCGAACTTTTTTAGAATATCGCATGGTGCAATATATCCTTTTATGGCATGGCTTTATGCTCTTGCATTGTGTGATATATTCGATATCACATGACTCTATAACATTAAATAAACAAGACCATTCACAAATGAATTTTTAATTTGAGGATAGTTGTTTGAGGAAAATTCTATAAAAAAATGGAAGTAGCAAACAATTAAGAAAGAGGAAAAGGGAAAAAGAAGAACCAAAACTTTGGTCAAGTGCATGCACTCCCTATCTCACTTATTTCTTTCATTTTCCCCCTTTTCCAATGCAGCTACTGATTGGAGACTAGGGTTTCTAAATTGATATTATAGGGCTTAAAGTCTGGGTTTTCTCAATTGGTGTTTTGATGAGATAATATATCCTACTATGCACTCTCTCTCTCTCTCTCTCTCCATTTGTATTTTCTCTCTCTCTCTCTCTCTCCATTTGTATTTTTTCATATATTTTTTTATGCGCCCCACCCAATGTTCAAGGGTTGTTTGGTTTAGTTGAAAGTCCAAAGCGAAATTGTTCAGACGTTTTGCCTGCACCGTAATGAATTTGGCAACTATGTTCCATCAATTTTATATTTTTTATAATTGATGCGAAGGTTTAAACCTTAGATGACACATCAACCTATCATTTTTTTCTCTTATGGAGTATTACTCTGAATCTTAATTGGTTCATATCTTCTAAGGCCTTTGGCTTGGACTAATTGATTAAAAGAGCAGAACACCATTAAAGGGGGCTAACCATTTTAAATTTGATTCCCTCAAAATAAAAATCCCTTTCAATGTAAGGGATATCTTTAAATTTTATATTTATAAGCCCAATTTTCTTAGCTGGTAGAAGACAATGATTGAGGGCATTTTGGCATATATATATAGAGAGAGAGAGAGGTCTATATGGTGCTTGGGCATTTTAACTTTTGAAAATGCCCCTTTGTGTAATGAATAAGAGAAGAAGGAAATTTTTTACCGTCGTTTGATGCAGAGTGATGACTTTTCAACTTTTTAATGGTCATTAAGAGTTCTCATTTTATCCTCTTAGGAGTTAATGATTCGGATTCCTACCTTTTCTTCTCATTTAAATTTCTTCTTATTTTGTTGCTGTGGTTATAGGAAACAGTTCAAATCCTTCATATTTTGTCTCCAGCAAAAACAATTTAAATCCTCTGTATTTTATATGCGGCACAAACAAGGAACGTTTTCATCAACCATGAGTATTTATCCATATATTTTAGAAGAAATGAAATGAATAGATTTGCCCTCTCTAATTTCAATCACCAATAAATGTATTAGTGGGGCATGCCATGAAAAGGGAGGAGTTTTAAATGGATTTGGAACAGAGAGTTACAAATAGTTTAAAATGAAGTTGCTACAATGTTTTGGGCACAAGTTTCAAAGCTCATTCCTAATGATGTGTGGTTCTTCTTTTGGCCATTAAAAGAGGGGCAAAACGGGCCTTTTAAAAGAAGGGCATTCATTACTAAAAAAATTCCTATTAAAATAACTATACCAAAAAGAACTTGTAAAGAGATGATTTTATAATATTAGTCTCGCCACTCCTTTTTGTTTAAGTTTCTAGAATCTAATTCGGGTCCACAATTCCACCTCCTTCTCTCATCTCCATCTAGGGCTATTGGGAATGATGCTTATGATTAGTAATCCTCTAGTTTTATATATATATATAGATACTAGCGTTTCAGGGACGCGCCTTATTTAATAATTATATTATTCTTAAATAATAATTTTATAAATATTTAAATGATTTTTAATTTAATATGAACATTAAATTCATTTTACAATCATAATCTAAAATATTTTAATGCACTGTTAAAAAGTAAATATCATATTAGTAAAACTAAATAAAAATGAAAAAAATGTACTTGTGGAATTTCATTAGAATATTAATAAAAGATAATTTTTCCTTTAATTTGTAAAATCAAGTCAAGAGAAAAAAATATTATATGGTAATATAAATTAGATGAAATACTCCATTATGCAAAGAATTATCAGTTCAACCAATCATATCATAATGAAAATTTTAAATTAAGTGAAAAGAAGCCGGTAATCAAGATTATCACAAAAGTTAGGCTTCTTACATGTTTATTTGCGCATAACTCAAAAAAATAAAAAGAAATAAAAATAGAAAGAGAAATTTCGACTAAATATAACAAAACCTACGATCATCTCCAATTGAGTGGTGGACATTAAAATATGGAATACACTTTCAATCTTTATATCGGTAGAAAAAAAATTGTATTAGTCCAACACTAAGCATAAAATACCATTTGCATAACCATAGACATTCTAATATGAAAGATAATATGTGTTAGCATATTAAAATTGATATCTATAAAAAAATGTAATGATCATGGCCTCAAGAGATATAGAAAGAAAAGAAAAATTAAATAATTAATATGAAAAGAATAGTATAACTATATTCTTAACATTTAAAACAAATATATATATAAACCATCAAAACTTTTGATGTTTAAAGAGAGCAGAACTGCTTATACAAATTATTGGTTGTTTTGGGTTTTAAGGGATATGACTTAAAATGAGAGAGATTTTAGAAATCTTGCCTCTTGGTAATGCCATTCTAAGTGCTTAATTTAGGGAAGATCTGGCAATTTTAGAGCTTGAGCATAAAAATATTTATAACTATATAAATTAATTTTAAATTAATATTTAAATAAATTTCATTACACAATCATAATTAAATCAGAATACTTACAACCAAAATTTCTAAGGATAAATAAATAAAATGGGCCAAACATACTACATAGCTTATCATATTGGAACATTGAAAGTGTTGAAGATTAATTATTAGTAACATAATACGTGATGAAGAAGGGAACTTATGAAAATATTTTCCTGAAAGTGAAAAATATTTTAAAATGTTTAACAATGATTTTTATTTACAAACTTTACAACTAAATTACATATTATTTAAAAAATAATTTTACTTTCGATAAAAGGAGTTAAGAAATGATAGCTAATGAGATATTTTTTAAGCCCTAAAAGAAGATTTTCATCAATGGCCATTTACTTATAAGCTATAAAGTGGATTAGGGAGACACATGGGGTAGACCTTCTATAAAATGAGACCTTTTAATTATCTATATCATAATATCCAGGACCATTACAAAAAAAAAAACACCTTTATTTTTTATACATAATACCCCGCTATGAAATAGTCAGATTAGAGACCTAAACTATATATCTGTCAAGTAGATAGACACAGTTCACATGCGTTACATACATGGGCCATTTCAGGTCTAAATCCTAAATTGATTAGGCCAAGCTATTAAAAATTCATGTTTTCCAAGCTCAAGCCTGCCCATGTACAACCCTTCTCAAATCAATTTGGATTTGTATTTGTTCGTATGCAATGTTGATCGGATGGCCATAAATCATCAATATATATTGAAATATTAGGATATTTACCTGGAGTCCTAATACTATCTGACCCATATGCCACTTTAATCTGATGGTCACTGTCACAACCCGAGCCCAGGGTTCGGGGGTTAGCAAAGGCCAAACCTAGTAACACACGTACTCCCGTGCCTGTACACGTAGACCGAGTCTAAATGCACACGCACAAGGGAACATTCACACGTGCCAAACATGTACGCGGAAGCTGTAAATATCAGAAACATTAACTAACAGTACAAGAAGAGGATACCAAGGACGAACTGACATAATTACATATGAAAGTCTTACAAAAAGAACAAAAGAATATATACAATCATGACATGTCATGCCAAATACAAGTCTGAAAATCCACAAAACAAGACTCCAATGATGCATGCCAAGAACGCTCTCCCGTGGAGTGATCACATCCACTCCTCTAGGCCTGATGGGGCCCCGGGGGTCTCATCTGGAGTCTGGCCGACCGGCGAGGGTTCGGCAGGGGTATCTGGGCCTGCAACACCAAAAACAACTGTGAATACAAAGATTCAGCAAAATATAAACCATAGCAAGTTAACACACGCTGTGTCTAACAGAATAAGAACATCATGTGATTAAAGAAGGCAATTCCGTATACTAGGCTGTCATGCAAGAAAGATATATGCTAAGTGAATCAATGAGTACATGCTGTGTACATAACTAGTGGCTACTACATTACCATATGCTCCCAAAAGAGGGATCTTATAACATGCAAAGAACACCATTGTCCGGGCCAGGGTACAATGGGTCTCGGTTTCCTGGGGTCCGGTTCCCCAAGACATATCCATACTGCAGCAGGCCATATAAACTATACCAAATTCACCCCGTCGGGATCCTAAGGCTGAGGCTAAGTAGTGCCTGACCATACAGAATCAATCATGAAAACCCTGAGTAACTCGTGACAACATATCATACGTGCATATCTGTGGGTGAACATATCATACATGCATACTCAAGGCAAATAACCACAATGTGAAAGTAAAGTAACGGAATACGAGTAATCATGTCCGAGCGTAGAGGTCAATACTCGAATGCAATATGTTATGCAACAAATCATGCGAAATCGAATCATCTTAAGTTACAAACCAATTCTAATCTAATTATCCGGTGTTTCTAACCGTGCATGATGATGTAGTTTTAAGTTATTCGACGCACCGTTGTCTAGTGTTGCATTGAATCGGGCGGTGCACGAAGTCCCTTAAACCAACACCCATGGGGAGGTGCTTAACATCCGGATAACGAACCTGAATGATTCGCAGCCCTCGAGATCATTCACGCGTTGTATCACATTCCGTTGGGCAGGTCTAGGTGTCCTACATTCTATCATGAAGGCCATATCGGTCTTTCCATTACACCTATCCTTGTTTTTCTTTCATTAGTCTAGTGTGGATACGGCTTAGCCGTGTGTGTGCTACGGCTTAGCCGTGTGTGGTCTACGGCTTAGCCGTGGCTGGGCCGTAGAAGGTCTGTCAGTTGCTGACTCTCAGTTATTCCAGAAAATGCACCCTGTATTGATCTACGGCTGGGCCACGGCTGAGCTTCGGCTTAGCCGTAGGGCAATCCACGGCTTAGCCGTGCCCTAGCCGTAGAGGAAAACTGGGTTTTTCTCCTCTCTGGACTTTGAGCCGTAAGAGGCATACAGCTTAGCCGTACCTGCACGAATTCACATTCCTGAAACACATACAGAATGTCTGGGAAGCATCAGAATTACAATTTATCAATGGAAATAGACAAGTACTGACTCAATGAGTATCAAATGGGCTGTAAACACATGTTTCCATATCAAATTCAAGTAAATTAACCACAATCAAAAGCATACCAACATGGGTTCTCAAAGTTATGGTTATACTTGCCTCAATTTGGATTTCAATTGCACAATTGTTGTCCTAAAGCCCAAACACAACCTAACACAAAATCAACCAACATGCATGCATGCATGAGGATTGGGATCACAGACACACCATGCAAATGAGAAACAAGAAGGAAAAGAGATAGAGAAAGGAGATGAGAGGAATGGAAAGACTTCCACTCACCTCACATGCAAGAACCTTCTTCCTCAATTTGAACTTGATCGATGGAAGAGAGAGAGAATTCAAGTGAGAGAGAGAAGGAAGAATTCCACTTGCACAGTGAGAAAGTTGAGAGAAAACGAGAGGGAGAGAGAACCAACTTGTCGATGGATATAAGTTATATAAGCAATGGGTTGTCCAAATTGCAAGAGAGTCCAAGTGAGAATTCTATTTTCAGTTTGAGTCAAATCTGGGTCCAATCGAATCACACGACATCGGTTGCAAACAACGTAGTTACGAAAGTTAACGAGCTCAACGAAAGACACGTGTTGACATCAAGATGATGCAAAAATGACCATGTCTAAGAAAAGCTAAAATTACGAAAAAGGGCTTGGTCTACTTAATCCAGGTCAAACTCAACCCAACTACCTATCCATGACCCGTAACGAAAACAAAACACAAATCAAACACGATTGGCAACGAAAACAAGATTAACTAACCGCTAAACGAGGTCAAGCTGGGTCGGAGTGTTACATCCTCCCCTACTTGAGAATCATTCCGTCCTCGGAATGTACACTAACTCACTCATACCTGGGAAAACAAATCGGGGTACTGTCGTGCCATCTGCTCTTCTAACTCCCAAGTAGCCTCATCGGGACTGTGATGCTCCCATAGCACTTTGACCCATCGAATCGTCCTGGTGCGGAGTATCTGCTCTCGGGTTCCCACGATACGGAGCGGTCGCTCAACGTATGCAGCACTCGGCTGAATCTGAACCTCGTCGTAACGAATGACATGGGAGGGATCATGAACATATTTCCGAAGCATCGAAACGTGGAAAACGTTGTGTACTCCTGAAAACATCTCGGGAAGCTCTAATCGATAGGCCAAATCACCAATCCGACTCTTGATCTCGAACGGTCCGACATAGCGTGGAGCTAACTTGCCTTTCTGGCTGAAACGGATCGTACCCTTCATCGGTGAGACCTTTAGAAAAACCCACTCGCCAACCTGAAACTCTAAGGGTCGTCTGCAGGTGTCTGCATAACTCTTCTGTCTCGACCGAGCAACTTTCAAGTTCTCAATGGCTTTCTGTACCTTCTCCGTAGTCTCGGCAATGATCGTCGGTCCGTGAAAACTGCGAGTTCCAACTTCTTCCCAACAAACCGGACTTCTACACTTCTTCCCGTACAATGCTGCATATGGTGCCATCCCAATGCTCTCGTGGAAGCTGTTGTTGTAGGCGAACTCGCACAACGATAAATGAAGATCCCATTCTTTCTCGTAGCTCAACACGCTGGCTCGCAACATATCCTCCAAAGTCTGAATCGTCCGCTCTGATTACCCATCCGTCTGTGGGTGGTATGCCGTGCTGAAACTCAACTTCGTACCCAAAGCCTCTTGGAAAGCTCTCCAGAAAGATGAAACAAAACGGCTGTCACGATCGGATACAATCGACACGGGGGTACCATGGAGCCTGACGATCTCATCCACGAACTTCCTCGCCATCTCTGAAAACGTCATACCCTTCCAAAAAGGAATGAAATGGGCTGACTTCGTCAATCAATCTACAATCACCCAAATGGCGTTATTCTTCCTGCTCGTCGGCGGTAACCCGGAAACGAAGTCCATGGTGATGTTTTCCCACTTCCACTGCGGTATATGCAAAGGATGCAACGAGCCTGGCGGTCTCTGATGATCTGCCTTCACCTTCTGGCATGTCAAACAGCGAGCAACAAATCCTGCGACTTCTCTCTTCATGTTGTTCCACCAAAAGCGATCTTTGAGATTCCGAAACATCTTTGTGCTGCCTGGGTGCATCGCGTATCGAGCGTAATGCGCTTCGTTCATCAATTTCTCCTTGAACTCATCAACTGCTGGCACGCACAACCTACTCCGAAAGTAGAGTACACCATCCTCGAGTCTGAAATCGGGTTTGTCTCCAATGTGGTCTCGAATGCGCTTCAAGGTTAGATCTTCAAATTGTCTGTCTTTTATCTGCTGGATCATCTTAGGCTGAAACACTAGCGTACTAGCCAAAGTTACGCACTCATCCACTAGTTTAACTTCAACAGGGAGACCATGGAACTCTAAGAGGAAACTGCTCAATAGCTGCACTGACTCTGCTTTCCTACTGAGTGCATCTGCCACCACATTCCCTTTGCCTGGCTGATATTTGATCGGGAAGTCATAATCCTTAATAAGCTCAAGCCATCTCCGCTGTCTCATGTTCAGCTCCTGCTGCGTGAATAAGTACTGCAAACTGTGGTGGTCAGAACGAACCTCAAACTGCACACCATACAAATAATGTCTCCACAGCTTCAATGCAAACACGATGGCTGCTAATTCCAAATCATGGGTGGCGTAATTCTTCTCATGTTCTCGCAACTGTCTCGATCCATATGCGATAACCTTCCCGTGCTGCATCAACACACAGCCTAGACCAACTCGAGAAGCATCTGAATAAACCACGAATCCTTCACTACCATCTGGCAAGGCTAACACTGGGACCGTAGTCAACTTCTCTTTCAAAGTCCGGAAACGAGCTTCACACTCCTCAGTCCAATCAAATGGTACATTCTTCCTGGTCAACTTCGTCAAAGGAGAAGAGATCTTAGCAAAGTCCTGGACAAATCGACGATAGTAACCTGCTAGACCAAGGAAACTGCGAACCTCTGTCACTGTCTTGGGGCTAGGCCAATTCACTACTGCCTCCACTTTAGATGGATCAACTGCCAATCCCTCTCGTGAAATGATATGACCTAAAAATGCCACCTGCTCAAGCCAAAAATCACACTTCGACAACTTAGCAAACAATCGATGTTCTCTCAACAACGACAAGGCTTTTCTCAAGTGCTCCCGATGCTCCTCTGCTGACTTCGAATAGATCAAGATATCATCAATAAACACAACTGCGAACTGGTCCAAGAAAGGAGCAAAGATCTGATTCATCAATGCCATAAACGCTGCAGGGGCGTTGGTTAGTCCAAAAGGCATCACGAGGAATTCATAATGACCATAACGAGTCCTGAAGGCAGTCTTAGGAATATCATCTTCTTTGACCCTCAACTGGTGATATCCAGACCTCAAATCAATCTTAGAAAAATAGGCTGCACCCTGAAGTTGGTCAAACAACTCATCAATCCTGGGTAGGGGGTACTTGTTCTTGATAGTCACTTTGTTCAGCTGTCGATAGTCTATGCACATCCGAAAGGTACTATCCTTCTTCTTGACAAACAAGACTGGTGCTCCCCAAGGTGAGACGCTCGGGTGAATGAAACCCTTGTCTAAAAGCGCCTGCAATTGTTTCTTCAACTCAGACAACTCAGCTGGGGCCATGCGATACGGAGCCTTGCTGATCGGTGCCGTGCCAGGAACAAGCTCAATGGCGAACTCCACATCTCGAACCGGGGGTAAGTCTGGCACATCGTCCGGGAAGATATCGGGAAAGTCACAGACCACCTGGATCTCACCTAGCTGCTTCGCCTCCTTCTTCGCTGAGATAAAGGCAATGAAGCCTTCACACCCTCGGCGGATCAAGCGATCTGCCTTACACGCCGAGATCACACGCCTGGGGCATCTCTGCTGACTTCCCTCGAAACGGAAGCCCTTGCCTAAATCGAAGAAGATCGTCCTGTTGTAACAGTTAACACAGGCACGATATCGAGCGAGCCAATCCATACCAAGGATCACGTCGAAGTCCAGCATCGACAACAGGATCAAATCAATAGGTAACTGATGACCTGCAATCTGCACGTCGCAATGGGGGTAGTACATACTACACTCCACTCGCTTGCCAACTGGGGTGGATACAACCAGCACATATGGCAACGGCTTAGACGGCTGAGGTAGCCGCTCGGCAAAATGAGGTGCTACATAAGACCGTGTAGACCCCGAATCGAAAAAAGCTAATGCCTCGACGCGCGAAATCAAAACAGTACCTTCAACCACCTGTGGATCCTCGGCACTCTCGTGGGTAGCAGCGTAAGCACGGGCTGTCTGGCGAGGCTGTCTCGAGCCTGGACGAGCTGACTGTGGCTTGCTCGGAGCCGTAGGTGCACTGGGTCTGCTAGGAACTACACCGGAGGTAGGACCAGATGGGGCTGCACCGGAGGCTCTATGTCGGGGACAATTGGCGATCATATGCTCCCTCGAACCGCAAATAAAACAAGCACCGGCCTTCCTCCAACACGCATCAGTCGCGTGGTTCTTGCCACAATGCCCACAAGTCACTCCAGTAGAACTAGAAGTACTCTGCTGGCCTTTGGTCTTCTTCTGTACTTGTCCTCGTGCACTGAATGGCGGCTGTCGCTTGGGCTCAACGGCTCTCGCAGCTTGGTGGATGGCCACGGCAGAATAGGCCCTGTCCACTGCATCGTCGAACGTAGCCGGACGCTGAAATGCCGTCACGTGGTGCATGTACCGGGGATGCAAACCTTCAACAAACCTGTTCACCTTCCTTTCTTCAGTACTGATCATGTCCGGAGCAAAATGCGACAACTGCATAAACTTGTTCACATATTCTGCTACTGTCATCTGCTGCTGACGGAGAGCTAAGAACTCCACCTCCTTGGCTCGAAACACATGAGCCGGGATGAACTTCCTCCTGAACTGTTGCTTGAACATCTCCCAAACCGTCGCACTAGGAATGTCTCTGTAGGAGTCTTTCACGCTTTTCCACCAAGTTTTTGCGACGTCTCTCAACATAGAAGTGGCTAGCCCGACCTTCTGTCGGTTCGTGCACACGACGGTCTCAAAGACATCCTCCGTCTGTTCCAACCACTGTTCTGCCTTCAATGGCTCTTCTGTCCCGAAAAACTCAATAGCTCCTCGCTTGCGAAACTTGCCGTAGAGGGCATTCGGGTCACTCTCTCGAGGCTATAAGACCACCTGCTGGTCTATATGTGCTTGAGCTGGGACTTGGCTTTGTCGGTCTAACATGGTTGTCACTTGGGCTTGCAAGTTTTGCATTGATTGCGATTGTGCTTGTAGAGACTGAAATAGCATGAGGATGCGTTCATCTATATTATATGTCTGTGGTGATGGTGCGGATCCGCTTTCATTATTTCCGGCGTTCTGCTGAGAACCGGAACCTGATGCCATCCTGAAAAATGGAAAAAGTCAGACATAAACACAAAACAATTGCGCCCAACAAGCCCCAAAATCTAGAAAGCTCACTAAGAAATAATCGTATCCTCACCACGATCCTACATGCCTACATGCTTATCATCTAAAACAAGGAATGAGCAAGGAATGCTCTGATACCATACAATACATATGTCACAACCCGAGCCCAGGGTTCGGGGGTTAGCAAAGGCCAAACCTAGTAACACACGTACTCCCGTGCCTGTACACGTAAACCGAGTCTAAATGCACACGCACAAGGGAACATTCACACGTGCCAAACATGTACGCGGAAGCTGTAAATATCAGAAACATTAACTAACAGTACAAGAAGATGATACCAAGGACGAACTGACATAATTACATATGAAAGTCTTACAAAAAGAACAAAAGAATATATACAATCATGACATGTCATGCCAAATACAAGTCTGAAAATCCACAAAACAAGACTCCAATGATGCATGCCAAGAATGCTCTCCCGTGGAGTGATCACATCCACTCCTCTAGGCCTGATGGGGCCCCGGGGGTCTCATCTGGAGTCTGGCCGACCGGCGAGGGTTCGGCAGGGGTATCTGGGCCTGCAACACCAAAAACAACTGTGAATACAAAGATTCAGCAAAGTATAAACCATAGCAAGTTAACACACGCTGTGTCTAACAGAATAAGAACATCATGTGATTAAAGAAGGCAATTTCGTATACTAGGCTGTCATGCAAGAAAGATATATGCTAAGTGAATCAATGAGTACATGCTGTGTACATAAATAGTGGCTACTACATTACCATATGCTCCCAAAAGAGGGATCTTATAACATGCAAAGAACACCATTGTCCGGGCCAGGGTACAATGGGTCTCGGTTTCCTGGGGTCCGGTTCCCCAAGACATATCCATACTGCAGCAGGCCATATAAACTATACCAAATTCACCCCGTCGGGATCCTAAGGCTGAGGCTAAGTAGTGCCTGACCATACAGAATCAATCATGAAAACCCTGAGTAACTCGTGACAACATATCATACGTGCATATCTGTGGGTGAACATATCATACATGCATACTCAAGGCAAATAACCACAATGTGAAAGTAAAGTAACGGAATACGAGTAATCATGTCCGAGCGTAGAGGTCAATACTCGAATGCAATATGTTATGCAACAAATCATGCGAAATCGAATCATCTTAAGTTACAAACCAATTCTAATCTAATTATCCGGTGTTTTTAACCGTGCATGATGATGTAGTTTTAAGTTATTCGACGCACCGTTGTCTAGTGTTGCATTGAATCGGGCGGTGCACGAAGTCCCTTAAACCAACACCCATGGGGAGGTGCTTAACATCCGGATAACGAACCTGAATGATTCGCAGCCCTCGAGATCATTCACGCGTTGTATCACATTCCGTTGGGCAGGTCTAGGTGTCCTACATTCTATCATGAAGGCCATATCGGTCTTTCCATTACACCTATCCTTGTTTTTCTTTCATTAGTCTAGTGTGGATACGGCTTAGCCGTGTGTGTGCTACGGCTTAGTCGTGTGTGGTCTACGGCTTAGCCGTGGCTGGGCCGTAGAAGGTCTGTCAGTTGCTGACTCTCAGTTATTCCAGAAAATGCACCCTGTATTGATCTACGGCTGGGCCACGGCTGAGCTTCGGCTTAGCCGTAGGGCAATCCACGGCTTAGCCGTGCCCTAGCCGTAGAGGAAAACTGGGTTTTTCTCCTCTCTGGACTTTGAGCCGTAAGAGGCATACGGCTTAGCCGTACCTGCACGAATTCACATTCCTGAAACACATACAGAATGTCTGGGAAGCATCAGAATTACAATTTATCAATGGAAATAGACAAGTACTGACTCAATGAGTATCAAATGGGCTGTAAACACATGTTTCCATATCAAATTCAAGTAAATTAACCACAATCAAAAGCATACCAACATGGGTTCTCAAAGTTATGGTTATACTTGCCTCAATTTGGATTTCAATTGCACAATTGTTGTCCTAAAGCCCAAACACAACCTAACACAAAATCAACCAACATGCATGCATGCATGAGGATTGGGATCACAGACACACCATGCAAATGAGAAACAAGAAGGAAAAGAGATAGAGAAAGGAGATGAGAGGAATGGAAAGACTTCCACTCACCTCACATGCAAGAACCTTCTTCCTCAATTTGAACTTGATCGATAGAAGAGAGAGAGAATTCAAGTGAGAGAGAGAGGGAAGAATTCCACGTGCACAGTGAGAAAGTTGAGAGAAAACGAGAGGGAGAGAAAACCAACTTGTCGATGGATATAAGTTATATAAGCAATGGGTTGTCCAAATTGCAAGAGAGTCCAAGTGAGAATTCTATTTTCAGTTTGAGTCAAATCTGGGTCCAATCGAATCACACGACATCGGTTGCAAACAACGTAGTTACGAAAGTTAACGAGCTCAACGAAAGACACGTGTTGACATCAAGATGATGCAAAAATGACCATGTCTAAGAAAAGCTAAAATTACGAAAAAGGGCTTGGTCTACTTAATCCAGGTCAAACTCAACCCAACTACCTATCCATGACCCGTAACGAAAACAAAACATAAACCAAACACGATTGGCAACGAAAACAAGATTAACTAACCGCTAAACGAGGTCAAACTGGGTCGGAGTGTTATAGTCACAAATATAATGCAGGCCCTGAAGTGCTAGTTTGCTAGAGTTAGAGGTGTAGATTGACCACAGCAGGTAAACGAATGGAATCTATCCATGAAATATCACCTACTCCATGAAATGGATTGACCACAGCAGGTAAACGAATGGAATCTATCCATGAAATATCACTTAAATCATGGTAAGATTATGTATCCTATTAATTCACAATATTAAATGGATAGCTTGGATTTACTATAAGTGATCAATTGACTATAAGCTTAGCACTTAGGTTAGGTTAGGAAAAAGAAATTGGTTGAGAGAAGTTGTAAAGGAATGAAAGAGAAATTAAGGAGATATTTTAGGTGAAGGATTTTTTAGATATAGGAGAGAAATCGATTCGTGAAGTTGTATAAGAGTGATAGAAAAAGTAGGTAGATATTTTAGGTGAAGGATTTTTTTGGAGATAGGAGAGAGATATCGGTTGGGAGAAGGATTTATTAGAGATAGGATAGAGCTCGGTGGGAAGACTGTGCCACATGTCCCCCTCCAAGAAAGGGAGAGTTGATGCAGGAGAGTTCCGTGGTCCCCCATGTGTTGATCTGCCTTAGGCCCAACCCACCTATCTTAATTCATTTAGGACTTTATTATGTTTTTAAGTTATTTTAGTTGGTTGTTTTAGTCCTGGCCATCAGTTGTTTCAACAGCCTAAATTAGTGTTAGGTTTTTATTTTCCTATGTAAGTGGTGTAAAGCTTCTTTAGCTATTCAGACATGATTAATGAAAAAATTTCCCACAGTGTTTTTGAGTTTTAACGAAATTATTCTTCAACCATGATGGTGAGTTTAGCGTGAGGCCAAAATTTTTAGGTAGAAGCCTAACCTATCCCATCCCCCTTCTATCTCCTCTCCCTGCATGTCTACCCACCCCGCATCTGGTACCCTGTTTGGCATCAACTTTGTAAATTAATTTTCAATTTTTAAAAAGTATACATCTATAGTAAATAAAATATAGATATGCTTATAAGAATTTACAAAAAAACTTATCCTAAACAATTCTATAAAAATTTTATATCAATAGTAGTTTCAATTTTTCTTATTTTTGTGTAGTGAATGATAAGGAACATGAATTTCCAATCCCTAACAACTCATCAGGGTGGAAAATTACAACCAGCACCAAAGGCACATTGTTTAGTGAAATCTATCCATCCACTTCTCACCTTCCTTAATTATAAGCCATTCAGTTGATCTACATGTAGAAGTTTAGCAAGGTATGAAGCTGTCATAAAACTCGTGCTAAAGAAAAAGAGTTCTGATTCTCTCTCTCTAAAATAAATGCTACAGCATATCACAGGATGGGAATCCCCATTCCTTAGAATTTGCAAGCACTTGCTCCTTTAGCAATGTAACTTCCAAAGCATTAAAGATGAAAGGAGCCACCATTTTTCCTTTTCCATCACAAAGACTCCAACAAAGCTCCTGTGCCATCTGATAGTCTATGAAACAGGTAAAAGATGATCTCAATGATGAGTCGCATTCTCATACTGTGACCTTCATGAAGAATGAAAATGCTCAATACAAATAATGCTCAATGGACGGCTCATTCATAGTAAAAATCCTCACAACCTTTTCAACTAAACACATGACCCAAGATTCCATCCAGACCATTTAATCGAATTCCTAATTTAAAGCTTACTTCGTTCTCATCCAATAAAACATAAAGTTCAATAAAATATATCCGAATAAATCTAAGACAACTACAATGAAGAAAAACATAACATTTCGGCTGAAAATCTTTGCATTCTCTGCAACCTGCGCATACAAACATTAAAGATTGTTACAAATCCGATTTCTTCGTCCTAATTCATCGAGATAAATCACAACAACTATGTGTAAAGGCTGAATCTTTGCGAAGCAATTACAAGGGATCTCACAAGCTGAATTGGTAGAACCTGATGTATTCCTGTAAATTTGTGAGTCCTTTGGCAGAGTTGAGAGATTAATTGGAAAGTATGATACCACGGAAGTTGTAGACGAATCAGAAGAATGAAAGGATTGGGAAGTTTTCAATTTGAATTGGGAGAATAGATAGGGAATCAATGAGAAATTTCAGAAAAATTAAAAGTTAAGAGTTGTTGGTGACTATGGGAGACTTTTTAAATTAAATGGAATTCTTATATTGTGCCACATGTCGCACTTTCACAAAGAGTGAAGTGCCACATGTCGCTCTCCTGCGAAAGGGGGTATTGTTATAATATATACTAGCGCTTCAGGGCCCACGCCCAACGTAGGCCTTAGTTAATAATTATATTATTTGTAAATAAAATATTTATAAATATTTAAATGAATTATAAATTAATATTAACATAAAATTAATTAGACAAACATAATTTTAAATATTTTAGTGCATTATTTAAAAACTAAATATCGTATTAGTAAAACTAAATAAAAAAGAAAAACAATGAGCCCACAAAGTTTCATTATAATATTAATAAAATAAGCAAGATCATCTTTCCTTTAATCTGTAAATTGAACTCAAGAGAAAAAAATATTATATGATAAAAAAATTAGATGAAATAGTCCAATATACAAATAATCATCAATTTAACCAACCCTCTCGTTATGAAAAAAAAATGCTTAGGAATTGAATAGAAAAGATTAATTGGAAGACTTGCATCGCACCTATATTCAATAGATGAGGGACAATAATAAGTCCTTTAGGTTTAGATGGTGAGCATGGAGTACTAACCTAAAACCGCTTCAGTTCCAAAATACAACGGTGATCACTTCCAAATACTTTGTCATACCTTCAAGTATCCAAGCATATCTAAAAAAAACAATCATTTCATTAAACCAAATGATTGCATCATAATTTTTTCTATAATATTTCCACTTCTATTTATATTTTCAATATAGCCACATGTCATGAAAAACCATCTTCAAATAAATTTAAAAGCTAAGTTGCATGGATACAAATTGGAAAGAAGAAAAGAATTGGAGAATTTCAAGGCCAGAAAAAAACAAGTTTTTGAAGAACAACGAGATCATACCCAAGCATGCCTTCTACCACACTTACAATGAAAACCCAATATATAAAGAATCAGTAGGTCAGCTAACCCTTTCACGATGAAAAATATTGATTAAGAGTTGAATAGAAAAAAATCATATGAAGAAGACTTGTATTGCACCTATGTAGTAGATGAGGGACAATAATAAGTCAAATAGGTTTAGATGAGAAGTATGGAGTACAAACCTAAAAACGTTTTAGATCCAATATACAACGGTGATCACTTCCAAATAATCTACTATACCTGCAAATATCCAAGCATATAAAAAAATAATAAAAAAATGTGAAGCGAAATTTACAAAAAAATTAAAAAGCATGACAGCCACTGAAATCAAAAGATATTCGCCATTAGGAGAGACAAGTTACTCATAGAATGGAAAGAGATTTTCATTCACATATCCACCTATACCCACCTGTGGATTTTTGAAAAAAGCTTATATCACAACTCGAGCCCAGGAGATCGGGAGTTAGCGAAAACCTAACCGATGACACACGTACTCCCATGCCTGTACACTTAGACTCAGTCCAAATGCACACGCACAAGGGAAGATTCACACGTGCCAAAACATGTACGCGGAAGCTGTAGGTATCAAACACAACACAAGAAATACAAGAATAGAGTATCAAAACAAGAAGTGACATATATAGATAAAGGTTTTACAAAATGAAGCAAAATCGACATGTACAAATCATGATTGGATCCAACATGACAAATCTCAAAAATCTGGAGGACTGATATGCACATGCATCCATGCCGCTCTCCGATGGAGTGACTACAGCCACTCATCTAGTCCGGATGGGACATCGGGGGTCTCTCCCGGAGCCTGGCCAACCGACGTAGGGTTGGTCTCAGTATCTGAGCTTGCAACACCAAAGACAACTCGTGAATTCAGCGATTTAGCAAAGTATAAGCAATAACAAGTTAATACATGCTGTATCTACTAGAATAAAGAACATGATGTAACTCATAGCATGTCAAGTCCGTATACTAGGCAGTTATGCAATAATTAAAACATGCTATCTGAATCAATGAATACGTATCATGTACATAACTAGTTGGTTACTACATTGCCATATGCTCCCACAATAGGGATCTTATCCGTGCAGAGAACACCATTGACCGGGCTAGGGTACGAATGGGTCTCGGGTTCCTGGGGTTTGGATTCCCCAAGACAACTCCTTACTGTAGCAAGGCCATGAAAACTACACCAAATTTACCATGTCGGGATCCTAAGGCTGAGGCTAAGTAGTGCCTGACCATACAGAGTCAATCATGAAAACCCTTAGTAGATCGTGACCAGCATATCATGCGTGCATATTCAAGAATATGTCTTATACATGTAACATACATGCATACTCAAGGTACGAAAAACATAGTAGCAAAGTCAACAATGCGAGATTAGCTGAAACAAGCAATCATTCTAAAGAGTGGAGATCAATGATCGTCATACAACATGTCATGCAAGTAAATCTTAACATATCGAATCAAGTTCATTTATTAGCCAACTCTAATCTAATTATCCAGTGTTTCTAACCGTGCATGATGATGTAGTTTTAAGTTATCCGCTGCACCATTGTCTAGTGTTGCATTGTATCATATGGTGCACCGAAGTCCCTTAAACCAACACCCATGGGGAGGTGCTTAACAACTAGATAACGAACATGAATGATTCGCAGCCCTCGAGATCATTCATGTATGTTTGTCAGAATCCGTTAGGTAAGTCGAGGTTTTCTACCTTCTAATTCAGAGGCCCCATAAGTCTCTTTTCTTTCCTATATTTCTTCCTTGTCCAAGTCTGTCAGCTCAGCCGTGGGCGACCTTACGGCTTAGCCGTAGAGAGCTTCACGGCTTAGCCGTAGCTGGGCCGTAGAAGAGTTGCTGATTTGCATACTCTCAGTTATTTTCAGGTGTCACCTTGTCTTGATTTACGACTGGATTACGGTGGGGCTTACAGCTTAGCCGTAGTGCGTTCCACGGCTCAGCCGTAGCACATTTCAAGGCTTAGCTGTGCATGCACTGGGTCGATTTCTGAATCACTTACAGAAAACCTGTAGCGACATAAAATGAGCAAAATCTCAACAGAGAAAGGGAGAATGAGCTCAAATTGGGCTGTGAACATGTTTTCCATGCAAACTCATGCAAATTAACCAAAATCAAGCATGTACCAGCATGGGTTCATATATATTATGCTTATACTTGCCTTAATTGAGTTCAAACACACCAATTGTTGTCCTTGGGGCTCAATTCACGTCCAACACACACCTAATCCCCCATGCATGTAAGGAAAGGAAGAAAGAAAGTAAGAAACATGAAAGGACCATGAGTGCAGCTCAAGAATTAGGGTGGAGGAGAAGAAGATTTAACAACTCAAAGCTCATCTAACACTCACCACAAAAGAGAAATCAAGAGTCAAAGCACACTTCCTCTTCCTTGGCTTGATGGTGGAGAAGACTCGAGAGAGAGAAAGAGAGAGAGAGAGCCTTCAACGTGAGGGAAGAAAAGAGAGTGAGAGAGGTAAGTTGGTGGCTTCCCTTATATACAGATGAACTTAAAAGGAAAATTACAGGGAAGTCCAATGCATAAAACAATTTTCAGTTCGAGTCAAATCTGGGTCCAATGGAAGCATACGACATCTGTTACAATCGACGTAGTGACAGAAGTTAACGAGCTCAACGAAAGACACATGTTGACATCAAAATGATGTGCGAATGATGATGTCTAAGAAAAGCTAAAATTATGAAAAAGGGTTTGGTCTACCTAATCCAAGCCAAACTCACCCAACTACCTATCCATGACTTGCAACAAACCCAAAACAAAAGCAAACACAATTAACTACGAAAGCAACGTTAATTAGTCGCTAAACGGGATCAAGTTGGATCGGAGTGTTGCAGCTTATACTTCCCCATTGAACATGGCATCAGGGAGATAGAAAGATGAAAATTGAATAAAATGACTCCATAAAAAAGCAACAAAAAGCATAAAACACAAAAAAATTAAAAACATAGAAATGAAAAATTATAGACAATCGGCAGTAAGAGAAGTTAGAAAAAATCCAATGAGAACATAACCCTAAAAACAAAAATTTTAAATAATAAAGAAAAATAAATAAACCGCAAATCCATAAAAGTTATCATCACGAAAATTAAAAGAGCTTTTTAAATTTAATAATAATAATAAAGTAAATTCAAAATAAAAGCAGTAAATCCCATAAACACATGACATAAACAAATATATATATCCATAGTCAATCAACTAATAAAAGCAATGTAGAAAAACTTGCAAGGAGTGGTCTGTGCATCAATATGCATGTTTGTGCATTTTATTGAATCACTTTAAACATCTACTATACGTAATTGACGTGTGATCATGATGATCGTAGTCATTTATTAAGGAACATGATAATACATACATGGGAATATAATGCCTTCCATCATTCGTGTATTTGATTTCTAGTACAGCAAAGCCTCATAAATAAAATGAGATTATGTTATTTGATTTTTATGATAGCTTTAAGGAGAGATATTTTATAACTACAGATGCCTAATATAAAATCAATGAGATTTTGTTATGAGATTTTTAGGATAGTTTTAAGAAGAGTGATTTTATTGTATGAGATTATAGATTATGTTTATAAAATAATGAGATTTTGTTACCAGATTTTTAGGATAGCTTTAAGCAGAGTGATTTTAGGGTATAAGATTATAGATTATGTTTTAAGAGGATTTACATGAGACTTATCGAAATCTTACAGTGCGAAAACTTATTGTAGTTTAACGAAGAAAAGGTCGACACTGGCGTCTGGGTAGAGATAGGTGAAGAAATCGACGGTTGTGATAAAAGGCGTTCCATGGGAGGAGGAAGCCCGCGCCCAAGATGAAGAAGATGATGTAGGTGAAGTGGAAAGTGTCTTTGGGGATTTTGTTGTCTACTTTGGTTGTGGAGGTTAGAAGGAGGGGCTCTGTTGGTTCTTCTCTTGGTCCGGCACCTATCATTTCATTTGGATAAATTTGTGGAGATGTTCAGTGCCACAATGCTAGATGTGAAAAGAGGACGGTGGAGTCCGTACCAAATGCTTGGGAAGGTGATAATTTTAGACTATATATATATATATGTCTTTAGGGTCTACCGTAGGGTTGGAGGAAAGAGAATGAAGAATGAGGAGGAGGAGGAGGAAAGAACGAGCAAAAACTTAGCTAACACTGTTCAAAAAAAAAATAAGGAAAAAAGGAAGGAAGAAGAAGAAGAAAAAAAAAAGGAGCTGGGATATCCCCACTCATTTACATTGGGGAGTAGGTCAGAAAACCTAAGCCCAGCTACTACTTTTCTAAAAAAAAATAGATTTAAAAAAAAAGAAAACAAGAGCAAGAATATCACCACTTATATACATAGGTAAGCGGGGATATCTCTGTCCAATTCAGATTCAAAAAATTTAAATAAACTAAAAAAATACTATTGAGACTATTATTGTAGAAACATATATTTGAAGTCCTTTTTGACAGGGAGTAACTCTTAAGAGAATTTTTCTGATAATATTCTAAATATACAAAGATAAAAAATTCTTATAGGCCAAGTCTGATACCATCCTAGCAAAACCCTAAAAATAGAAGGTCTAAAAAAAGTTGCAAAGCCCTTGCATGGCTTTTTTAAGAAAAATAAAGGCTCTCGTTTTGTGGGCTTTATGAGACCCATGTACAAAGCATAGTTCATCGGTTACACTGCTAATAACATTTAAAAAATCCAATGACACGAGACTGCTGAAACAATTGAAGTTTGGATTTTACTTAATGACACGAGAGTGCTGAAACAATTGAAGTGTGGATTTTACTTAATGACACGAGAGTGCTGAAACAATTGATGTGTGGATTTTACTTGGTGCTCACCGATGACCTGGTTAATAAGGACCCAGCCCATGTATGGACCATTTATTTTGGGCATATCTTGATCTTTGTCCACCGGATGAATGGAGAAAAAGCATTATAGTACCTATATATAAAAATAAAGGAGATATACAAAATTGTATCAACTATCAAGGGATTAAACTTATGAGTCATACTATAAAGTTATGAGAGAGAATAGTGGAGTAAAGACTGAGAAAGAAAACCAAGATTTTTGAAAATCAATTTGGTTTTATGCCAGGGAGATCAACTATAGAAGCCATCTTTTCACTTAGGCAATTAATGAAAAAATACCAAGCAAAGAGGAAAAATCTACATATGGTCTTTATCGATTTGGAAAAAGCCTATGATAGAGTGTCAAGGAATTTAATTTGGTGGATCTTAAAGAAAAGAAATGTCCGCAATGGTTACATTGAAATTTTTAAGGATATGTACGAAGGAGCAATAACAAATGTGAGAACCACATGTGGAGAAATATGTGGATTTTCTGTGACTATATGTTTACATCAGGGATCAACCTTAAGCCCTTATCTCTTTGTATTAATTATGGATGAATTAACTGTGCATATTCAAAAAGAAGTACCATGGTGTATGTTGTTTGCAGATAATATAGTTTTGGTGGATGAATCAAGAGAGGGTGTAAATGCAAAGCTTGAGAGATGGGGGGGGACATTAAAATCTAGAGGCTTTAAAATAAGTCGTACAAAGACAGAATATATGGATTGCAATTTCAGTGGACATATACAAAATGTTGAAACTACTGACAAAATTGATGCCCATCAACTACCACATAGAGATTCTTTTCAGTACTTAGGCTCGATGATTAGTAAGGATGAGGAGATTGACGAAGATGTGGAGCATATGATAAAAACTGGATGGCTGAAGTGGAGACTAGCTTCGGGAGTATTTTGTGACAAACGAATGCCAATGAAGTTGAAGGGCAAATTTTACAGGACAGTGGTTAGACCAGCTATGACATATGGAGCAGAATGTTGGCCAATTAAGAAGACGCATATTCATAAGATGGATGTAGCGGAAATGAGAATGCTTAGGTGGATGTGTGGTAAAACTAGGAAAGATAAAATTAGAAATGAGCGCTTTCGACAACATTTAGGGTAAAATTAGAAATGAGCGCTTTCTAGAACATTTAGGGGTAGCACCAATAGGGAAGAAAATTAGAGAAACCCGTTTAAGATGGTTTGAACATGTTGAGAGTAGGCCAGTAATGGTACCGGTGAGAAAAAGTTTGGATATACAGGTGGAGGGCCCATCAAGAGGTAAGGGTAGGCCAAAAAAACACGGATGAAAGTCATTAATTCAGATTTGAAGAAGTTTCATTTATCGAAAGATTTAGCTCAAAATAAAACGGAATGGCGAAATAGAATTCATGTAGCCGACTCTAACTTGGTTGGGATAAGGCTTTGATGATGATGAGGATGATGATCTTGATCTTTGTCCAGGCTGGTACATATCCAACCCATGGGCTTGACACCAAAGCCTACACTCAGCCCATGTGCAAATACACACCCTTCGTTAAAAGATTAGGCATAGCTAGGCCTTTTGTTGGCCCTTTCCATTTCAAAATTGGCCAGAATATCAGACCAGCTCAACTCATGGGCCACAAACAAGATAAATGGGGTTCAAGCTTTGGTTGATCTACCTCATTGACAGTTTAACATTCCTACTCGCAAAACATATAGTCAAGAAACACAGAAAGATTGGGTCCCCACCCTAGGCTAGGTTAAAAAAAATCAGTGAAGGATTAGGGCTTGTTTGTTTTTGTTAAAATACATAAAAATAAACTAAATAACAATTCATAGTAAAATGAACTCGTCTAACAGATTGTTAACATACCAGGGTGAAAGATACAAGGTGGAGATATAAATAAAATATTCGTTTTCTTACGCAATGAATTACTCCGGTGTAACACTCCGATCCCCTTTGAGCCGGATTAGTGGCTCATTAGTGTGCTTTTCTGTTGTTTAATCCTTTTGGACTTGGTTTTAGGTCTTGGATAGGAAGTTGAGTAACCTTTGACCTGCGATAGGTAGTTATAAGCCCTTTTTCGTAATTTTGCTTTTGCTTTGAGTGCATCATATTTGCATCATCTTGGTGTCAGCACGTGTTTTTTGTTGAGCTCGTTGTTTTCCGTAACTGCCTCAAACTCATTCGGAGTCAATTGGAGAAGTTGGACCCTCGTGTGACTTGATTTGTAAATAATCAAAAGTCACTAGACTTTGTTCTAAACTTCAGAAACTATATATATGAGTCACCTGTACAGATGTCTTCATTCCTGCTCCTTTGCTTCAACGTTGCATGCAATCTCCAAGGAGACTCCATGTACATTCACTCCTATTCTCTTCACTTCTCTTCTCTTCCTTGTTGGTGTGGGATTTGGTTCGATTGGGTTTTTTCTCTCTCATCTCTGTCTATGGTTTGAGGTAAGTGGGTTCTCCAATTCTTCTTCTCCAATTGGATCTCCCATCTCTCTCTCTGCATGCTTATGGATTGTGTTTTGCTTTGCTTTGCTTGGGTTTTAGTTGATTGGAGCTTGATCTCAGTGGATTTGACAGAGTTTTGAGGCAAGTATAAGTACATGATTGTATAACACATGGGTATTCTGTTTGATTGCTTTGATTGCATCTTCTTTTATGTATAGGATGTTTTACAGCCAAATTCTGTGATGTTGGAACCTCTGGAACTTGTTTTGCTAAGTTTCTGTACCAAATTTCAGTTTCTATACTCACTTCAGTTTCGTGTTCTGTATTGTACGGCTAAGCTGTAACTTTGTACGGCTCAGATTCCAGAGACTTGAAATTTTTGAATTTGTTCTACGGCTAGACTACGGCTGAACCGTAAAATGTTCTACAGCTGAGCCATAAGCTAGCCGTGACCCAGCCGTGAAATGTATCAGATCAAAGGTGGAAGATGACAGTTTAGCCGTGTTCTGAAGGAAACCACGGCTAAGCCGTAGTGCAGGTTACGGCTAGGCCATAAGATGTATACGGCTAAGCCGTAGGTCACCCATGGCTAAACCGTAAGACCTGAAAAATCTGAAATAAAACTTAGGATAATGGTGTGACTTGGTAGGGCTAAAAGACAGGTTAACCGCTCATGTAAACCGGCCCAATGGATTCCTTGGATCGCATGAATAGTCTATTCGGCTGTAACTTATTTATGTGAGCGTTGATTTACTGTTAAGCACCTCCCCATAGGTGTTGGTTTAAGGGACTTTGGTGCACGTGAGGATTACATTGCAACACTTGGATGACAACAGTGTATCGAATAACTTAAAACTACATCATCATGCACGGTTAGTAACAGTGGACAACTAGATTAGTGTTGGCTTGTAAGTAACCTTGATTCCGTATTAATCTGAGATGCATTGCATATTGCTTACAGTTTTGCCCTCTGCTCTGCTGATCTATGTTTATGCATTACGAGGTCATTTTGCTTTCGTCCTGTATATCTGTTTT
Organism: Sextonia rubra; assembly: GCA_037013555.1. Taxonomy (NCBI): domain Eukaryota; kingdom Viridiplantae; phylum Streptophyta; class Magnoliopsida; order Laurales; family Lauraceae; genus Sextonia; species Sextonia rubra. The sequence goes on along the minus strand of JASUAD010000028.1, from coordinate 19,150,490 downwards.
ATTCTTCGTTCTACACTATGTTTTGATCTATGCTGTGCTTTGACTTAGTTTTTGCTTTGCTTTGTATATCTCTGGTTTTGTATATTTCTGATTTACTGGGTATTCCCGGGTGGTTCTGCCAAGAGATTAATACATGAGGATAAGATCCGGTCCTTGTCATCAGTGAGTCCAAAGCGGATAATCTCCCTTTTTTTGGATTTGATTTGATTGGTATTAGTCTGGCTCTACTCAGCCTCAGCCCTAGGATGCCCGACGGGGTTACCTCTGGCTTAGATCTCTGTATCTCTGTATCACTGCAGTGTCGCTTTGTCTTGGGACCCCGGAACCCAGGAAACTGAGACCCACTTGTACCCTTGCCCCGGTCAGTGGTGTTCTTATCTGCTCTGCTCTGCTCTCTATTGGAGAGAATATGGTTAACGTAGTAACCACCTAGTCCAGTATTTCTATGCTTTGATTCACTTATCATGCTTTACTTCTATGCACGATTTGCTTAGCATACTAAGATGAAACTCAAAAATTAATATTCTGTCATTATTCAATTTGATACTATGAGTGTTTCGTCCCTGTTACTTATATTTGCTGGATCGTTGTATTCATTGGTGTTGACTGTGGTGTTGCAGGCACAGATCCCTTGCCCAGCTCCCGGCGGTCGAGGAGGCTGCAGGGCAGAGCCTAGAGGCACCCTCCGGTTTGGCAGAGTGGGCCGATCACCTCTGCCAAGTGCGTACATGCATATCTTCCGTGGCTATCTGTTTTGGGTTTTGGTTTTTGGAGATTTTGTATTTGGCACTTGAGACTTTGATACTCTGTATTATTTTGTATATCGCTATTTTGGTGTGTACCATATTTGTATCTGGTTTTCGAGTATTGTATCTATCTTCGTCTTTTCCGTTCCATACTTTTCGGCTTCCGCTATTTTTTTTGTTGCTTGCTATGATATCTACAGCTCCCGCGTTTGCTTGTTTCGCACGTATTAGATCCTTTGTGTGTGTGCATCTGGACTGGGTTTGGATGCACGTGTACGGGAGTACGTGTGTCACTGGTTTGGCTTTTCGCTAACCCCCGATCTCTGGGCTCGGGTTATGACATCCGACGATAGGCCTTTGGCATTCATTTTCTAATTTTCTTTTAATTCAAGTTCTCTTCTAAAAGGAAAAACTATAAATGCTCATTTATTGAAAAATAACATTTGATCTTTATTTTTAACTACGATCAGTATAAATCTTATTAATTCAAGTCTTATACTTTTTAATGCAAACATACAAACAAATAAATAATATCTCGAGACTAGATGACTGGCGTTGTGGATAAGGAAATGTGGTGAGAGCCCTTTACTTCCTTTGTACTGGGCCAACCAAGGAAAGTAAGAAAAAAAAATCTCCCAGGCCCACTGAATCAATGGCCTAGATGATCATCAAAACAGTGAACCAAAAGATTACACCCGTTGATGTGATGATTGGCCCCCTCCCAAAAAAAAGTAACCAGATCCGAACCCGATCCATTTCTCTTCCGAAGCCCACGTGCAGGCCCCGAACTTTCCAGAACATCCAATCTCTCTCATCTTACCTCTCTCCTTTTATCTTCTTCGTCTTGCACACACCTCTCACTCCTCCTTCTCCTCGGGCTAGGGTTAGGGTTTCTCTCTTCTGTTTTCTAGGGTTTCCTCGCTTTTCCTTACTCAAACCCTAAACCCTAAGCCCGACATTCCGATCGACAATGGCCTCTTCCGCCGCTCAGATTCACGTTCTCGGCGGCGCCGGATTTGCTTCTTCTTCAAAGGGCCCCGCCAGACCGTCGGCGACGGTCTTCTTCGGGCAGAGGCTTGGAAGCGGCGGAATCAGAGCTCCGCCGATGTCGGCGTTCTTGAGATCGACGAGGAGGTGCGCCGGCGGGCGGAGAGCAGTCGGCCCCGTCCGTGTAGTCAATGAGAAGGTCGTCGGGATCGACCTCGGAACGACCAATTCGGCGGTGGCGGCGATGGAGGGCGGGAAGCCGACGATTGTTACCAACGCCGAGGGCCAGCGCACTACGCCCTCGGTCGTCGCGTACACGAAGAACGGCGACCGCCTCGTCGGGCAGATTGCGAAGAGGCAGGCTGTTGTGAATCCTGAGAACACGTTCTTCTCTGTGAAGCGGTTTATCGGGCGGAAAATGGCGGAGGTGGACGAGGAGTCGAAGCAGGTCTCTTATCGGGTGTTTAGGGATGACAACGGAAATGTCAAGCTCGAGTGCCCAGCGATTGGGAAGCAGTTTGCCGCAGAGGAAATCTCTGCGCAGGTTCGATTTTGTTCGTCTTTCAATCTCCATTGTTCAGTTCAGTTCTTATCATTTTTCGGTCTTGAATTAGGTCAGGGTGAATTCCAAAACTTATCGACGAATAAATAAAGCAAGCAATTGTATGTGCATCCAAAGCTGTTCTTAGCTTCTATCAGTGCTTCAAGTGTGAAAACTATTGATCCAAAGAAATTTACGATGTTGTAATCTATGATGCCCAGATATGGACGCGGGTACGGATACGAACACGGGAAATGAGTGTTGGATACGGCTTGAAAATTTTAGGATACGGCTAGGAGTATGGTATTTCAAAAAATATATAAATATAAATACTTATCCTAGTGCTTAAATATTATGAGGCCTACTGTGTAGATCAAATTTTCAATGAGGTGGACCTAACAATATCTTAACATAGAAGAAAATAAAAGAAAAGAAAAAAAAAGTGGGCCAAGTGTCTTGGTTGGCTAAGTAGCTTAACATTAAAATAGAAAGAAATAAAAAAAGGCCCAACAGGCCCATTCTTATTTATAAAATGTGACGGGTTCTTTTGCACCTTTCGCATCTTTGGGGCATCATCGAACAAAAAAGAAGAAGATGAACGAATAAGAAGAAGAGGAGGTGTACATAACACCTGAACTCGAAGCAACAATAGTAGTAGAAAGCAATAAAGTGATCTATCACCTAGTTGAAGAAGCAACCTGTTAAAACGAAAGCAGTAGCCCCTGTCGGTTTAGTTATCTTCATCCTCGCTGTCACCCTCTTCTCCTCCTTTTCTCCTTTTTTGCTTTCCTTTTGATCAAATTGAGAGAAGGCTCATTTATGAGTAAATTAGTCAAAATGGATAAAATCTGTCGTAATTTTGGTTAAAAAAATATTGCATAGCCGTATCCTAAAATTGGGGGCCGTATTCAAGCCGTATCTTGCCGTATCCCATACCCGTATTCATATTGTATCGTATTGATATCGATACCATAGGACATTTGGAGTATCCGAGTATTATAGGTTGTAATACATTTGGATCCATATCAACTGTTAACTTCTATCAGTTGCTGGATTGTCAAACTTAGTGATGCTTTTGGAACTCATTAAGCTGACCCCAACGCTATGCTGCTGTTGCTAATTACAGCTAATTACAGTGATGATTGTGGAAACATATAGTTGCTTTCATGTCTCACTTTGCCAAACCTTGTACATAAAAGTGCATTAAACTCTGTGGAGAAAGGAGGCAGGATTTTCCATAGTTCTATATTGGATCTGCCTGTGTAATTTCTTGATTTTTGATAAAGATCTCACAATATATGCATAAAGGAAATTTTAAAAGGGCAGTTTGATATCTGTTCTCTTCATCATTGAAAAAGAAAAAATGACCCTTTTTTAATTAGTATGAGGGCACCTTTGGTAACAGGTGACAAAACTACGATGAATCTGTAGATTTGAAGATTCCTCATACCCCTTGGAAGAGGGATTCCTCATTGAGGATTTGTATGTTTCACATTGTTATCAGTCTATATCAATGCGTATAACTTAGAAAAATAGGTATTGATGCGTAAATCTGCAAAAATGAGTATTTCCAAATCCTATGGGATGGGGTTGGACCGAAATGAGGATTTTTTTAGCCCAAATTGCAGAGGATTTATAATTGCCAAATGTGGCCAAGGAATCCATGAGAATTTGATTGCCAATGTGACCTGAGTCTTAACTCTTGACGGCTAGTCTATTGGTTTTTATATTCCTATATTTGTGTTGTCATATTGTTTTGGCTTTCTTGCTCTTAACCTGAAATAGGATCCTGTTTTTTCCCTGTACGGCGTACACTTAGGTTCTCAGAAAGCTTGTGGATGATGCATCAAAGTTCTTAAATGATAAGGTCACTAAAGCAGTTGTTACTGTGCCTGCATACTTTAATGATTCTCAAAGGACGGCAACAAAGGATGCTGGGCGCATAGCTGGTCTAGAAGTTCTCCGTATCATCAATGAACCTACTGCTGCTTCATTAGCATATGGGTTTGAGAAGAAGAATAATGAAACCATTCTCGTGTTCGATTTGGGAGGTGGCACGTTTGATGTTTCAGGTATTGAATATGTTCTGGGTCGCTCTTTTTTGCTTTCTCAAACATGATTATGTCTTTTTTCTGTGAAACGAAGTTGTAAGGCATATATTAGATGATTTGATATCCAATGTGGTTTGAATACAGCCAAGTCTACTGGAACACTGTACTTGGTTTTATTATTCCACTTTTATCTTTTTGGAAATTCTGATTGAATATAAGGTAAATATTGAGTGTAAAAAAGTTACTTAATGTGGTCTTTTTACAAGTCCGACTAAACTTAAATAGTTTAGTTCAAGCCACTAGCCTGTAAATGTGCATGTATATGCATTTAAAGCTGTCCAATTAAACCAATTTCGTGATGTAGTCATGATGCAATGCATTTACAGAACTGCTAAATGGACTTCTGATAAATAGTGTAATAACATGTCCATTATTTTTTTCCTTTTTTGTGTAAAATCTCCTCGCCATTTCCATGGTGTATCCGTACCGCAGTACTGCATCCGTTCCATATCTGGGCATCTTAGGTGAAATATCACTGTTTTTATAGTTTACACTCCACTTCTATCTATTATAAAAGACGTAACTACAATTTTAATCAATAAAAGACAATAGCTGCATTATTAGGTTGGTTATTTGCAGCTGTACAATGTTATGATACTTCAGCTGTTTTTTGGTGCTTTAGAAAGAGTTCTTACCTGTTACTTTTAGCACCGGTGTTTGGTGAGAGTAAAAGCTTGCTTGTGTGGACATCATAAACATTAATGAATTGATGACCAATCAATAGATGACAGTGGAATATGCTATAGAATGCTTTTCATATGGGAAAAGGGGAGGGTTTAATATGTTTCTTTGGCTGCCCTTTTTTCTTTTCTTCTTAGAAAATTTCTGCACACAGAATACTCATTTACTGTGCAGTATTGGCACTTTTAACATTTCTCAAATTAGTTGGTCAGTTTTTGATATAGAGAACTAGCAAACGTGGTCCACTCCTAGAGAGTTTTGCCAAAAATAATGTAGTGATATATGCTGCAGTTCCCAGAGAGTTTTCTCTTTGTATAGTTCAAAAGCAATCTGCTAACTTGGGGTGTGTTAGTTAAATAACGTGAGTGCTGTGATTCCATTCCTTTTCCTCTATGTTGAATGGTGCTGTGTGTATCAGTCGCTGATCTTTCCTCATTTTTTTTGTGTTTTTTCTTTTTAATATGCATTCTTACATTTAAAATGGAGAATATTCAAGAAGGATTGGTCTCTTAGTCATAGCATGCGATGTTTGTCACTCTCTAAAGGAAATCCTTGTTCAGTGGTTTCCTCTGGTGTAGGGGCGGTTGCATTGATGACAGTCTCTAATGGATGATCACTTGGTCTGGCAGTCATAGGTTCATTTTTTGTGTGCGGGTGCATGGCAGGCTCGCAGATGCATGCGTCCATGGGTGGGTGGGCATGCGTGTGTGTGTGATGTAGGTAGCTTATACTATATGAGTCATCTAGAACTAATTATAGTATTTTTTTTAGAACTAATGCTCTTGAATCTGTATGGTTGGAAGGTGCTGATTGTCACAAGTTGCAACCAAGTAATTAAAACTTGCATGTTTGATTTAGCCTAAATTTCGAAAAGGAAAGATGCTATTTCTGGTGATAAACAATACTGTACCAGTGTGCATGATGTGTTTGTTCAATTTATCCAGAATTTTAATAGATAACATTGTATGCTGCAATATGATGTTCACTGAAAGCCAGAATTTTTTTTGTTAATTTATTGTTCTAGTATCATCCCTTTGTGACAACATCGCTTCTCATTTGCTGACTTGTAGATTATTTGTTCTTTATTTTCTATGCCAGTCTGTTGTATGAGCACAGGAATGGAATTTGACATACAATCTGATCTTTATGTTTCACATTTCAATATATGTTTATTTTTCCTCCATGGTGCATTTCATTATTTTAGTTGAGTTTTTCTGTGATTTGAATGATCTACTTGTCATCTCTGCTAATCTGAGTTGTTGTCTGCCTGGGTTGCAGTTCTTGAGGTTGGAGATGGAGTGTTCGAGGTTCTTTCTACCTCTGGAGACACACATTTGGGTGGTGATGATTTTGACAAGGTTGGGTAGTCTACATTGATTGTTAGGAGAAGCAATTTAAGCGACGTCACTTTTGGTATTATATAGGGTTATTGTGAGATCTGACTATTTGTTAAAAACTAATGGAAACAGAGAATTGTTGATTGGCTTGCTTCAAACTTCAAGAGAGATGAAGGCATTGATCTTCTTAAGGATAAACAGGCTCTTCAGCGTCTCACTGAGACTGCAGAGAAAGCCAAGATGGAGCTGTCATCATTGACCCAGACCAATATTAGGTTAGTGCATTTATTTTAATTTTCTTTTTATCATCATAATGTAATGGTTTTTCTTATTTCCAGTATCTCTATCTTTGACAAAGATTTGCTGAAAGGGCTTGCTCTTCTGTTTCACAGTTTACCATTCATTACTGCAACTGCGGATGGTCCGAAACATATTGAAACAACCATTACAAGGGCCAAATTTGAAGAATTGTGCTCAGATCTGCTTGATAGGTATTTTGTGGCAATATATGTTGTTTATTGTTGTTAGGTTAAATATATGTTGTTTATTGTTGTTAGGTTAACTGATGATGTAAGATGTTTGAAATCATCGACCTTGAAAGAAATGAGAGTGGAAGCTCATGTCTGATTTTGCATATGTTAGGCTTAAAACCCCTGTGAATAACTCTTTGAGAGATGCAAAGCTTTCATTCAACGATTTGGATGAGGTGATCCTTGTTGGTGGATCAACAAGAATTCCAGCTGTTCAAGAACTTGTGAAAAAATTGACTGGAAAAGATCCCAATGTCACTGTTAACCCAGATGAAGTTGTTGCTCTTGGGGCTGCTGTTCAGGTCAGTTCCTGCATTGTTGTTTCATTGTGTCCTCAGTCCTCACTATAGGGTATCCTACATATAGCAAATTGTTAAGATGCATCTGACTAACCCAGTTTTGTTGTTTTTGACATTTGTCATTTTCATTGTTGTCTTTCAAATTCCAGGCTGGTGTGTTGGCTGGCGATGTCAGTGACATTGTGCTCTTGGATGTCACTCCATTATCTATTGGGTTGGAGACATTGGGCGGTGTGATGACAAAGATCATTCCAAGGAACACAACGTTGCCCACGTCTAAATCCGAGGTCTTCTCCACGGCTGCAGATGGGCAAACAAGTGTTGAGATCAATGTACTCCAGGGGGAGAGAGAATTTGTCAGGGACAACAAATCACTTGGCAGCTTCCGCCTTGACGGGATACCTCCAGCACCTCGCGGTGTTCCTCAGATAGAAGTAAAGTTCGACATTGATGCCAATGGTATCCTCTCTGTAACTGCAGTTGACAAGGGAACAGGGAAGAAACAAGACATCACCATAACTGGTGCCAGCACATTACCCAAGGACGAGGTATTTTTTCAGATTTCAAAATTTTTTTAACAGTAGATTGCATGTTTGTGTGACTTGGTGTATTTCCAAACCCTTTTATTTATTTACTTAGGGCTACATGGAGGATTCAAGCTCATGCTCTCACACACATCCATGTTCCTAACCAACTCAGCTAAGACCAGCCTGGGATTTCCAAACACTTGATTTATAATTAAACATTAGTATTGAACTAATTTTTACACTTGAAATCATAATCAGGACTTCAATGTGCCAGTTGGGAGTACTCAAAAGTCAATAAAATTCAAATATTTAAATCTTGAACTGAAACTTTCCTGACAACTACCTGAAGAGGGGAGGGAAAAAATTGCGATAGTGTTGATGCAAAAATCAAGCTTCTATTGAAATCTTGACTTGTATGACACTGAATTCCTCTGTGCTGGGGAAGTAAAAGTTCTGGCAACTGAGTGATAATAATAGATTGCAAGGGATATGTGATAGTTTATGGCTGAATGAAACTATCAATTGTATTTGCAGGTGGAGAGGATGGTCAATGAGGCAGAGAAGTTTGCTAAAGAGGATAAGGAGAAAAGAGATGCCATTGACACCAAGAACCAGGCAGAGTCTCTTGTCTACCAGACAGAGAAGCAATTGAAGGAGCTGGGAGACAAGGTCCCTGCTCCTATCAAGGAGAAGGTGGAGTCCAAACTTGGAGGCCTCAAAGATGCCATCTCTGGTGGGTCGACCCAGGGCATGAAGGATGCAATGAATGCATTGAACCAGGAAGTGATGCAGATTGGCCAATCCCTTTACGGTCAACCTGGTGCTGCACCTGGCGCGGCTGGATCTACACAACCTGGGAGTGAAGCAGGACCAACTGGAAAAGCACAGGATGGTGGCGATGTTATTGATGCGGACTTCACTGATAGCAAGTGAAGAGAAGATTGATGTGTAGGGTTTTTAAGAGAGACGGTTCAATAATTATTTCATTTCTGAATTTTCAATTTTTTTCTTTAAAAAATAGGGGAATCGTGGAGTAAGAATTCAAAGTCAGGATATTCCATCATGTCAGATTATATAGCCCAAACAATGGAAAGCTATTTTGTTTTGGAAAAACAGTTTCAAAGAAAAATCAAGTTTTTATTTGATTGATTTGTTTTTTTTTTTTTTTTGTTCTCCTTATCAGATTATGTTTTTTGCTCCAAACCTGGTGTCTGTTAATTCCTTCTACTTCGAGATTGGCAAGTGGGGTTCAAAAGTGAGAACTTCAAATGGAGATCCTTCTAGCTCCCAGTAAATTTATACGATACGGAAGTGCAAGTCGATGGGGTCTGCTAATTTTGCAATGTAGACATGCCTGTTGGATGGGTCAAGCAGGTTTCGAAATGAGTTTATGCAGCAAGCTGAAAGTTGTTTGGAAGTGCATGATTGACTTTGATATTTTGGAATTGCAGGCATTGAATCAAAGTTTTTCCAAAAAAAAAAAAAAAAACTCCGATTCAACCATGTACTCCTTTAATTTCTATTGAAAAATTACTTCTCCCAGACTGTATAATTATCTTCAATTTCCTACTAATCAAAATTATATCTGTGAAACTTCAACATATAACATTTTCTTCAATGATTAACTGGTATGATTGCACCCAAACGACCTTCAATGGCAAACTAGTAGTCAGTGGACTCCACTCCTTTCAAAGGATGACCTTCAATGGCAAACTAGTTGTCAGTGGCTTCCACTCCTATCAAAGGAGTTTATGAACTGCCGAAATCTGTTCTCAAATTTCATATATTTATTCATATAATTTCCTTGCGTGCAAGAAAGTAATCATGACCTATCTCTATAGTCTACTAGCCCATGGTTCCATCTAAAGCCCTCTGCTCCTGTCTGTCTCATTGAACACTGAGAAGTGGTATCAGCATCTGAAAACCCGCTTCCATTCCCAGTCCGGTGAGCCTTCCAACCGTCGCCTGAGCACACTCCACTCAACCTCTCCCTCTGGTGACTGGCTAGGGGGTAAAACCTGCTCTGTGGAGCACCCATCTGGCATGCCCCAACGTCTGAAGCTGTTGTGGGTGGACGAGGAAGCCTCGACTGTTGGTGCTGGTGGTGGTGGTGGTGGTGATGCTGATTTTGGTGGTGATGCTGACTGAAGCTAAGCAGATTGGGCGAGCTGTGGACCTTATGCATGTCATGCATGCTAAAACTGCGGTTGGCACCAAATGGCCTGGCAGGTGGATTGCCAAGATTGTCGCACAAAACAACGGTGGTGGTGGTGTCGTGGCTTATAGTTTCAGTAGGAGATGTGGCATCAGGAGCTATGACTGATTTGGGTGATGAGCCTGCTGATGAGATGCTGAAGATTGGGCGGCCCCCAACATTGGCATTATTGCTAGGGGCAGTTGCAGGGGCTGGAAATTGGGTGCTGCTGCGCACAATGCCATTGATAGCATCAATGTAGCGTTGTTCCATTGCACTAGGATCATTAGTGTTAGCGTGAATGGTAGGACTAGTGGTAGAGTGATGGTTCTCGTTGATTAGGAATGGAGTGGGAGGAAATAGAAAGGCCCTTAACAATGGAGAAACGCCGGTACTTGATGAAGCTTTGGCTTCCTGGCGATCGTACTCCTCAAGCATGTGCTTTAAGTCCTCGTCACATTTCACTGAGACCAGGGCATCTAGTTCATCAGGTATCAGCTGATACTTGAAGACCATGTTGCTCTCGAACATGCTATTTACCTTCTTCTTTAGCTCTGTTATTTATGCAAACAGAGGTTAAAATATATATATATATATATATCAATCATAAGAATACCAAGATTGCAGTTTGCACGATTATTCTGAATCACATCAAGATAGGTACGCAAGTAATGTCATTAATATCTATAATTTTTACAAAAAAAAGTGAGGATTATGGAAACACATTTCCATATCAGAGTAAAATCCTTCTTTGATGACATTTTATTTTTCAGTAGAAGAGATAAAAGCCTGCAAACGTGCCCAAACATGCCCTAAGACATTGAGGAGGGAAACCAGAAGAAAGAAAAGCAGGGCAGAGTCAATGGACTCATTACAATTGTCGATCCATTGCTGTCCTAGTGTCCACTTCTTAGGCTTTTCTATTACGTGGTCATTGGAATTAAGATCCTTGAGGCTTTTGACCCATGGTGGTGTGATTGTTACGGACGACTAATCGTAGTCCATCACATCATCAGAATGAGCGGCAGCACCGAAACAGCCTGGACTCGTGGTCAGTGGTATACAATGGTGACTAGTCAGGAAATGGACCGTACCCAAAGATATCACCAATCTAAAAAGAAAGTGCAAGCTCTACTTCAAAAGGTGCACGTCGGGTCAGAAACGGCAGCAAGTACTCTAAAGATTCTTTTCAGACATTTCTTCCAAGTGGCGTCTTTTAAAACCAACAGTCTGAACCACCAATTTCTGAGCTCTAGTGTACACGCTTGGAAAAACTAAGGTCAAGTCACAAGTGCAAGCTTCTCCGGTCAGGAACCTGTTGTCCTTGTAGGCCATTGATCAGCAACCCATATCTAACCAATCCAATTTCTGAATTGTGTGTGGACTATATCAAACTGTGCTTTAAGTGTAGTCACATAGGAAAGATTACAGGAAGAAACTCACCTGAGAAGGAGATTGTCCGGGGGACCGCAACGACACGAGTCTCTCCGCCGACGTACTTGAGCTGGCCATCTGAGGGTCTGGGCAAGATCTTCCCACCTTGGCTGCACAGGAACTTCACCTTATTCTTTGGTGATGATGGCCCCTCCTCTCCTGTTCTACTCCCTGATGAATTTCCCTCCATCCAAGAAGAGTTCTTTCAAAATCCAAACACAATTAATTGCGACTGAAATTTCTCCAAATCAGACTCTCTCTCTCTCTCTCTCTATTTCTATCTCCCTGCAATCAATTGTCCTATCAATTCTCAGTCAAATTCAGAATCAACCACATATTATTGAATCCAAACTCATAGAACAAATTCTCTTTCCCTTGGATTGCTCATTAAAATCAGAGTCATCCATTGTTGGACTCCAAAGGTAGAATCTGGTGGGGTTGATTTGAAATAAAGATTTGTGGGGTTGATTTCAAATAAAGATTGTGGTGCAGTGGCTAACTTGTGAAAGAGGTAAAAAAAAGTACATTATACCGAATATTTAAAAATTCTGAAAACTGTACTGTGGGAATGTTTCAAGATTCTACCAAACCGTATCAGATTCCAACACGGTTCTTTCTTTTCTTTCTCTCTACCTAAAACACATAAAAATAATCGCAATAATAATAATATATGTTAGCCAAAAGATAAGTTTCACAAAAATGGAATAAAATCTAAGGACGTACTAATAAATGGAAGGGAGGGTGTGAAAGAGCTATCTTTGGAACATAAAAAGAGTAAAAAAATCAATCTTTTCATCCTAGGAAGATTTTTCCGGAAATCGAATCTTTTCAATGAAAGAACATAACAGAACAACAGAACAAAGACAGATCAAGAAGAAAAAATTCAAATCCAAATCCGGTAGTAATATTGAGAAATCTAATCTTCTTCTATGCAAACTTTTTTTAAAAAAAATAGCTTCCTCGCTTGAAATCTTGAAATCGGCCACAGAGAGAATCTCCTCCAAAAAATCACATGATCCCAAACCATTCCATGCAAAAAATTAGAAGCAACAACACACAACTCAAATGTAAAAGCTTTGAAACAAAGAAATAATTTACGCGCAATTCTACAACAAGAATTAAGAATCACCAACAAGACATTATATTCAATCTAGAAACCAATAAATCACTAGAACAATGATGATCAATCAGAAAAACAATCCTACCTACGTAGCAATACTACTCTCTCTTCTTCAGCTGTTTCACAACAGATCGTTTCATGTATAGAGAGAGAGAAAAAGATAAGGATTATGAAGAGCTGAAGAATCCAGGAGAGAAAATATCATTGAATGGATGAGGGAGAGAGACAAAGAGAATTACTTATTGTTTCTTATTTTTCTCACTCAAAAACCGGAGACGGAGGAATCGTCTCTTCTCCCAACCACAGGTTCCTCTTCCCTTTTCCCCCGCTTTCTGCTCCGCATGTAACCAACGCATCTTTATATACTCACTCGATAAAAAAAAAAAGGACAGTTTTGGCATTTTATAACCGGAGGGTATCCCATCCAGTTGGGCCGGAGTAATCTCTTATGAATCACGGAGCCAGAAAAACCCCGTGGGCTTCGTATGGTAGCACAACTTGAACTCACAATTCATTCAAAGCAAATTGTGCTCTCAGGCCAGCTGAACTACCACTTATGTTAAATCTTCAAGTATTTGGAACCATTGAAATTGTTTAATTTTTTGGATTATTAGATTTGAGCTCTCCTTGTAAAATTTGGAAATTTCTAAGTTTGAGCATTTGCACACCCAAAACATACTTTTCCCATGTGTATGGATTAATACGCATCAATATTGATGTGAAATTGAAATCCTTAGTTATGCAAATCCTGAAAAATCCTTATTTCAAAGGGTGTGATGACTAACTGAAAGTTGACAACGGTGGGCCAAAATCATGCGAGGATTCCACTTAGAGGATCCTCGGTTTCTTGCCTTAAAGTTTAAGTCTTTTATACAAAGTTCATTTAGTGCAAATTTGTCTGGGATGGAAGTCATTTCGAATAATTAAAAAGCGATAACCATGGAATAAGGATATTCCCTGGGACTCAAAGGGTTTGTGCCTTTCTTATATTGCACGTAGTTGGCAGAGATGAGAGAACATTTTCAATGTATGGAAATGAGAGACAAGCATCAATTGTGATGGTACAAGGGCAAGTGACTTCTTGATTAGTTATAAATATGCAACTAACTAGCCAGAGTCCAGGTTTGGGCCGTCATGGACCCAACTCTAACTATACCTTATAATTCCCAGCCTGTAGTGCTTTGGACTTTGATTTGTTTGCATAAGGTTATTTGAATCCACATCTTAATCTCAAGGGGTAGTTTAATTGGCTTAGGATACAGTTTGCTCTCCGAAGTTATAAGTTCAAGTGGTGCTACCATACTGGTGCCATAGAAGATTTACCCAGTTTCCCTGTCTCGATAGGGGATTAGTCTAGCCACCTTCTATTAACGAAAAAAAAATCGACATCTTGAAACTGAAATAAGACCTAACTTTTTTCCCCCTACAGTCCACCATTGTCTATTACTTCTTTTTTTGAATCACGCAAGGTTATATTTGAATCTACATCCTGATTTGAGATATTTCTCTCTCTCTCTCTCTCTCTCTCTCTCTCTCTCTCATACAGTTCACCAGTGCCCATTACTTCTATTGAAGTGGAGAAACTAAAGAATTTGTATATACGTTTCTTATCATTTCATTTACAGGAGTACACGGCTTTTAATAGCCTCTTTACAAAACTTGCTCCTAAAGACTAGGAGATAATAATGATATATCAATCAATTACAGGAATCAATCCTATCAATCTATTTACAACTAATTTATAGTTAATTATGGTAATATGCAACACCCCCTCTCAAGTTGGTGCATAGATGTTTTGCATGCCCAACTTGTCTACAATTCCATGAAAGACTGCACTTGATACTGCTTTAGTGAGGATGTCAGCTAGCTGGTCTTGTGACCGAACATGGGGAACTTCAATCATCTTCTCTTCCAGTTTCTCTTTAATAAAATGTCTATCAACCTCCACATGTTTTGTTCGATCGTGTTGAATGGGATTATGAGCCATGTCACACGCTGCTTTGTTGTCACAGTATAGTTTCATAGGTGACATTTGAGGAATTTTGAGTTCATGCAGCAAATTTTTAATCCATAAGAGCTCACATATACCTTTGGCCATTCCTCGATATTCAGCTTCTGCACTTGATCTAGCTACAACTCCTTGTTTTTTACTTCGCCATGTAACTAGATTTCCTCCAACAAATGTCAAGTACCCCGCAGTTGAACGTCTATCATCAATTGACCTTGCCCAATCCGCATCGGTATAGCCTTCAACCGATAAAGGGTCTCTTGTCATAATATCAGCATATCCTTCACCGGATAAAGTATTTCCCTTGGTAAACATGATTCCTTTCCCTGGAGATGACTTCAAATGCCGTAAAATACGTATTACTGCATTCATATGCTCCTCACTAGGAGAGTGCATAAATTGACTCACCATGCTAAGAGAATAAGCCAGATCGGGCCTAGTGTATGCGAGGTACATCAATCGTCCAACAAGCCTTTGATATCTCTCTTTATCCGCAGGAATTTGATCTGGAAATGTACCCAATTTGATCTTGTCAGCCGCAGGTGTATCACATGATTTACAAGTCAGCATGCCCACTTCACTTAGTAAGTCTAGAGTGTATTTTCGTTGTGACAGGAACATACCTCGTTTAGACCGCAATACCTTGATCCCCAGGAAATACTTCAATGGTCCAAGATCCTTCATTTCAAATTCATGAGAAAGATATGTCTGCAAGGCTTTTCGTTCAGTAGCATCATTTCCTGTTACAATCATATCATCAACATATATAATGAGTACAGTAAGTTTTCTCCCATTATGCTTTATGAACAGAGTATGGTCAGAATTGCACTGCTGATAGCCAAATGCCTTCATTGAACTTGTAAATCTTCCGAACCAAGCTCTTGGTGATTGCTTCAAACCATACAAGGATTTTCGCAACTTACAAACTTACTTGCTGCCTTCCAACTGTAAATCACATCCTGGAGGCAACTCCATGTACACCTCCTCTTGAAGATTTCCGTGTAGAAAGGCGTTCTTTACATCGAATTGATGTAATGGCCAATCAAGATTCACGGCCAAAGATAGAAGTACACGTACCGTATTAATTTTGGCCACCGGTGCAAAAGTCTCTGCATAATCAATTCCATACGTCTGACTGTATCCCTTAGCCACCACTCGAGCCTCAAATCTCTCAATATCACCATCAGCTTTATATTTAATTGTAAAAACCCATCGACATCCAACGGGTTTCTTTCCAACAGGTAAGTCTACTACTTCCCATGTCCCATTTTTTTGAAGTGATTTCATCTCCTCCCGCATAGCTTCTTTCCACATGGTGCCTTTCAAGGCATCCTGCACACTATTAGGTACATGCACAGTAGATAATTGATTCACAAATGATTCACTTGCCTTTGACAATCTATGGTAAGATACATAATTATTTACTGGGTATTTAGGAGTTGATTTAAGGACAGGTTCATAACTAACTTTAGGAATGCCTCTTGTGGTGCGATCAGGTAATACTTTAAGTGGAGGTGCGTGTCACGACCCGAGCCCAGAATTCGGGGGTTAGCGAAAAGCTAAACCGGTGACACACGTACTCCCGTGCACGTGCACCCAAACCCAGTCCAGATGCACGCACACAAGGGATCTAACACGTGCGAACTAAGCGTACGCGGAAGCTGTACATATCATAGCAAGCAACAAAGGAAAATAAGATAGCGGAAGCCAAAGCAAATACGAAACGGAAAAGACAAAGACAAATACACTGAGATAAAACCGAATACACACCAAAATCAATATACACAAAATATACAGAATACAAGTCCAAAGTCCAAAGTCCAAATACAAGTTCTCAAAAACCAAAATGCAAAATAAAAGCCACTGGTATGCATGCACGCACTTGGCAGAAGTGATCAAGCCCACTCTGCCAGACCGGAGGGTGCCTCTACACTCGCCCCTGCAGCCTCCTCGACCGCCGGGGAGCTGGGCAAGGTATCTGTGCCTGCAACACCACAGACAACACGAATGAATACAACGATCCAGCAAATATAAGTAACAGGAAAGAAACACGCATAGTATCAAAGCGAATGAAATAGGAACAGAAGATTAAATACAGAGTCCATCTTAGTATGCTAAGCAAATCGTGCATAGGAGTAAAACATGATAATGGAATCAAAACATAAAATACTGAACTAGTTGGCTACTACGTTAACCATGTTCTCTCCAAAAGAGAGCAGAGCAGAGCAGAGCAGAGCAGAGAACACCGCTGTCCAGGCCAAAGGTACAAGCGGGTCTCGGTTTCCTGGGTTCCGGGGTCCCAAGACAAAGCAACACTGCAGTTAAAACAGAGATACAGAGATCTACGCCAGAGGTAACCCCGTCGGGTATCCTAGGGCTGAGGCTGAGTAGAGCCAGACTAATACCAATCAAATCAAATCCATAGAAAGGGGAGATTATCCGCTTTGGGCTCACCGATGACAAAGACCGGATCTCGTCCTCACGTTTAATCTCTGGGCAGAGCCACCGGGGAATACCCAAAAATCAGAGATATACAAAGCCAGAGAATATACAAAGCATAGCATAGATCAAAACATAGTACAGAGCGAAGAATAATACAGATATACAGAACGAAAGCAAAATGACTGAGGAATGCATAACATAGATTAACAGAGCAGAGGGCAAAACTATAAACAATATGAAATGCATCTCAGATTAATACGGAATCAAGGTTAATTACAAGCCAAGCCTAATCTAGTTGCACCACTATCACTAACCGTGCATGTTGATGTAGTTTTAAGTTATTCGATGCACCGTTGCCATCCTAGTGTTGCAATATAATCCTTATGTGCATCGAAGTCCCTTAAACCAACACCCATGGGGAGGTGCTTAACAGTGATCAACGCTCACATGAACAAGTCACAGCCTAACAGATTATTCATGCGATCCAAAGAGTCCATCGGGCCGGTGTACGGGTATGGTTAACCTGTATTTGAGCCCTACAAGGTCACACCATTAGCCTAAGTTTAACTGATATTTAACAGGTCTTACGGTTTAGCCATGGGTGACCTACGGCTTAGCCGTGGCATCCTACGGCGTAGCCGCAATATGCACTACGGCTTAGCCGTGGTTCCCTTCAGAACACGGCTAAACTGTCAGCTTTTCCACCTCTGATCTGATACATCTCACGGCTGAGCTACAGTCAGTATACGGCTTAGCCGTAGACCAATCCACGGCTTAGCCGTAGCCTCACCGTAGGAGTACTGATATCAGAAAAGTTTCGACTGATCAGAGAATTAATTCACGGCTGGGGTACGGTTGGGTCACGGCTAGCTTACGGCTCAGCCGTAGGACAATTTACGGCTTAGCCGTAGCCTAGCCGTAGAACAAAACTCAAATTTCGAGTCTCTGGAAACCAAGCCGTAGAAGTTCACGGCTTAGCCGTACAATACAGAGATGAATTCGGGCTGAGTACAGAAACTGAAATTTGATACAGAAACTGAATAAAATGAGTTACAGAGGTTCCAAATTCACAAATTGTGGCTGTAAAACATGCTAGACAAAGAATAAGAGTGAATCAAAGCCATCAAACAAACACCCATATGTGTTATCAAAGCCTGTACTTATACTTGCCTCAAATCTGACAAATCCTCTGAAATCAAGCTCCAAATCCACTAAAATCAAAACAAATCAAAGCAATCACACATGCATGAGATGAAGACAAAGCAACAGAGAATGGGAGATGTAATTTGGAGAAGAAATACAAAGAGTTGGGAAAGAACCCACTTACCACCAAAGCCACAGAGAGAATGGAGAAACCCAAATCAAAGAAGGGAATAGCAACCCAATCGAGAGACCCAATCGAAAGAGAGAGAGAGAGAAGAAGAGAAAACAGAATTGAAGAGGAAGAAGAACGTGGCTACCAAATTCTCCTTGCATGCAGCCGATCGAGACAAATGGTTAAGGAGAATGACACCTGGAGCTGAATTACTTATATAGGTTTTGTAGTTTTAAAACAAGGTCCAATGGGTTTAAGCAATTTACAGATTAAGTCACACGAAGGTCCAACTTCTCCAATTGACTCCAAACGGATCTGACACAGTTACGGAAATTGTCGATCTCCACGAAATACGCGTGCTGACACCAAGATGATGCAAAGATGATATGAGCAAAGCAAAAGCAAAATTACGAAAAAGGGCTTAGAACTACCTATTCCAGGTCAAAGGTCACTCAACTACCTATCCATGACCCAAAACAAGTCCAAAAGAAATAAACAAAACAAAACACACACTAATGAGCCACTAATCCGGCTCAAAGGGGATCGGAGTGTTACATCCTCCCCCACTAGGAATCATTCCGTCCTCGGAATGACTACCTACCTGCGCAAAGAGATGTGGGTACTGGCGCGCTAGCTGCTCCTCTAGCTCCCATGTAGCCTCATCTGGACCATGATGTTCCCACAACACCTTCACCCATCTGATAGTCCTGGTACGGAGAATCTGCTCTCGTGTCCCAACGATGCGAAGCGGACGCTCAACGTAAGTCGCATTAGGCTGAATCTGAATGTCATCGTAGCGAATCACATGGCTCGGATCTGGCACATACTTACGGAGCATCGACACATGGAACACATCGTGAACACCGGAGAACTCAACTGGAAGTGTCAACCGATAGGCTAAATCTCCAACTCGGCTCTTGACTTCGAACGGTCCTACATATCTCGGAGCTAACTTGCCCTTCTGACCAAATCGAACTGTGCCCTTCATCGGAGAAACTTTAAGAAATACCCAATCTCCGACTTGGAATGCCAAAGGTCTCCTCCGAGTATCAGCATAGCTCTTCTGCCTGGACCGAGCAATCTTCAGATTCTCTATCACTTTCTGCACCTTCTCTGTCGTCTCAGCAATGATGGTCGGACCATGGAAACTTCTAGTTCCAACTTCTTCCCAGCACACTGGGGTCCTGCACTTGCGTCCGTATAGAGCCTCATAAGGTGCCATACCAATACTCTCATGGAAGCTGTTGTTGTAAGCAAACTCACACAATGCTAGATGCGTATCCCATTCCTTCTCAAAGTTCAGCACGCTAGCTCGGAGCATATCCTCCAACGTCTGAATGGTACGCTCCGACTGTCCATCAGTCTGGGGGTGGTATGCCGTACTAAAACTCAGCTTCGTGCCCATAGCTTCCTGAAATGCTCTCCAGAATGAAGATACAAAACGACTATCGCGATCTGACACAATCGATACTGGGGTACCATGCAATCTGACTATCTCGTCAACAAACTTCCTGGCCATCTCTGTGAATGTCATCCCTTTCTTGAACGGAAGGAAATGTGCTGACTTAGTCAATCTGTCCACTATAACCCAGATAGCATTATTCTTTCTACTGGTCGGCGGAAAACCGGAGACGAAATCCATAGTAATGTGCTCCCACTTCCACTGCGGGGTGTGCAATGGATGCAATGATCCTGGAGGTCGCTGATGATCAGCTTTTACCCTCTGACAGGTCAAACATCGAGCTACGAACCCTGCGATCTCCCGCTTCATATTGTTCCACCAAAATCTATCCTTCAAGTTCCGGTACATCTTCGTACTCCCGGGATGCATCGCATATCGGGCATCGTGCGCATCTGTCATCAATTTCTCTCTCAACTCATCCACAGCGGGAACACACAATCTGTTCCTGAAGTACAAAACTCCATCCACCAAGCTGAAATCCGGTCGATCTGCAATCCGATCTCTGAACTTCACCAGGAGGGGGTCCTCAAACTGGCGATCCTTGATCTGCTGAATCACCTCAGGCTGAAACACGACGGTAGTAGCTAATGTCACCGAGTCTCCTACCATCTGAACCTCTACAGGCTGATCATGCACAAGCATATAGAATCCTGCTAACACCTGAAGACTGTCTGTCCTCCTGCTGAGTGCATCTGCAACTACATTGCCCTTGCCTGGGTGGTACTTGATCGGAAAGTCGTAGTCTTTGATGAACTCCAACCATCTTCGCTGCCTCATATTCAAGTCATGCTGATCAAACAAGTACTGCAGACTGTGATGATCGGAATGGACCTCAAACTTCACACCGTACAGGTAATGTCGCCACAACTTCAATGCAAATACAATGGCTGCTAACTCCAAGTCATGTGTGGCATAGTTCTTCTCATGTTCTTTCAACTGTCTGGATCCATAGGCAACCACCTTCTGATTCTGCATCAGTACACAGCCTAGTCCAACTCTAGAAGCATCGGAATAAATCACGAATCCCTCACTACCATCCGGGAGAGTCAACACTGGCGCCGTAGTGAGCTTTTCTTTCAACATCTGAAAACTACGCTCACACTTCTCTGTCCACTCATACGGGACCTTCTTCCGAGTCAACTGAGTCAGCGGGGCTGAGATCTTCGAGAAATCCTGCACAAACCTGCGGTAATATCCCGCCAAACCCAGAAAACTCCGAATCTCTGTCACTGATCTAGGACGGGGCCAATGGACTACTGCCTCAATCTTAGCTGGATCCACCATCAATCCATCTCTAGAAATCACATGTCCCAAAAATGCAACTTGCTCTAGCCAGAAATCACATTTAGCCAACTTTGCATACAACTTGTGATCTCGAAGCAGCTGCAATGCCTTCCTCAGATGGTCTGTATGTTCCTCAGCAGTCTTCGAATAGACCAATATGTCATCTATAAAAACCACAACGAACTGGTCCAAGAAGGAAGTAAACACCCTGTTCATCAACGCCATAAAAGCTGCGGGTGCGTTCGTCAAACCAAACGGCATGACAAGGAACTCGTAGTGTCCATACCGAGTCCTGAAAGCTGTCTTAGGAACATCCTCATCCTTCACCCTGAGCTGGTGATATCCTGACCTCAAGTCAATCTTAGAGAAGTAAGCTGCACCCTGAAGTTGATCGAACAACTCATCAATCCTAGGCAATGGATATTTGTTCTTGATAGTCACTTTGTTCAACTGCCTGTAGTCAATGCACATCCGGAAACTGCCATCCTTCTTCTTGACAATACAGGTGCTCCCCAAGGTGAAACACTCGGGCGTATAAACCCCTTATCCAACAAATCCTGCAACTGTTTCTTCAATTCCAACAACTCTGCAGGTGCCATACGATATGGAGCTCTACTGATAGGTGCTGTACCTGGTACCACGTCAATAGCAAATTCTACCTCCCGAACTGGTGGCAACTCTGGCACATCTTCCGGAAAGACATCCGGAAACTCGCTGACTACTGGAATCTCACTGAGCTGTCGCTGATCTTTCTTCTCTGAAATGAATGCAAGAAATCCCTCACATCCCCTACGAAGCATCCTGTCTGCTTTACAAGCAGAGATCACACGTCTTGGGCACTTCATCTGGCTGCCCTCAAATCGGAATCCGCTGCCCAAATCAAAGTAGATAGCCTTACTGTAGCAATTGATACACGCATGATATCTCGCAAGCCAGTCCATACCAAGGATCACATCAAAATCCAGTGTCGTGAGCAACACGAGGTCTACTGGGAGCTGATGACCAGCTATCCGCACATCACACTGAGGGTAAAACACACTGCACTCCACCCGCTTACCAACCGGAGTGGATACTAACAACAAGTAGGGAAGTGGTGTAGGTCGCTGTCGAAGCTGCACAGCAAAATGGGGTGCTACGTACGAACGCGTAGACCCTGAGTCAAATAAAGCTAAAGCTTCTGCATCGGAAATTAAAATTTTACCTTCCACTACCGTGGCCTCCTCCGCGCCCTCATGCGTAGCAGCATAGGCTCGGGCTGTCTGGCGGTTCTGCTTCTGGCCTGGGCGAGCTGGCTGGGATCTGCCCTGTGAGGTAGGTCCTGTCTGTCTCGTCTGTGGAGGGGACTGAAACTTCGGGCATTGGGCCCGCCTGTGGTCCGTAGAGCCACACCCGAAACAAGCCCCACTCTTCCTCCAACATCTGTCTGTGGGGTGATCCTTCCCACAGTGACCGCAAACTATCTGAGAACTGCTCGAACTGCCCTGTTTACCCTTGAACTTCTTCTGGAACTGACTTCTGCCACTGAAACCTGCTGCCCTCTTAGCCTCTGTTCGCTCCTCCTCAAAGATGGCCTCTGCATCATAAGCCCTGTCAATAGCGTCATCCAAGGTAGCCGGCCACATACAAGCAACCACGTGGCGTTTATGTCTCGGATTTAGGCCGTTGACGAAGCGAGTCACTTTCTTATGCTCTGTGTTCACCATGTCCTCTGCGAAATGAGACAACTCTGTAAACCTGTGTACATAATCTGCAACTGACATCTGTCTCTGCTGAAGGTTGAAGAATTCCACTTCCTTGGCTCGCTGAATATGGAGAGGCATGAACTTACGACGGAATTGCTGCTTGAAGGTCTCCCAAACTGTGGCACTGGGCATAGTCTGAAATGAGGTCTTAACACTCCTCCACCATGTCTTGGCTACACTCCGAAGCATAGAGGCTGTGAGAACTACCTTCTGCTTGTTACTGCACACGATCGTATCAAAAAGCTCTTCAGTCTGCTCCAACCATTGCTCAGCCTGCAATGCATCTTCTATCCCATGAAACTCGGTCGCCCCTCGCTTACGGAACTTGTCGAAAAGAGCATTAGGATCTGATTCCTTGGGCTGGAAAATCACTTGCTGATCTATACGAGGTGATGCTACTGCGGCAGCCTGACTCTGTCTATCTACCATGGATGCCATCTGCGCCTGTAATGATTGCATAGACTGCATCATCATCATCATCCGCTCCTCACTACTGATGTGTGGGGGTACTGATCCACTATCACCGTTATGGCCCTGTTGATTCTCATCTCGAGATCCTGATCCTGATGCCATCCTGCAAAAAGGAAAAGAAACACAACACACAATATAAAAGGCCCTGAGTTAGTCAAACCCCAAATCAACATATGAGACCTCGAGTCAAATAGTTGATATCGTCATCTCACCACGATCTTAGATGCCTACATGCTTATAACTAGCATGCTCTGATACCATACAATACGTATGTCACGACCCGAGCCCAGAATTCGGGGGTTAGCGAAAAGCTAAACCGGTGACACACGTACTCCCGTGCACGTGCACCCAAACCCAGTCCAGATGCACGCACACAAGGGATCTAACACGTGCGAACTAAGCGTACGCGGAAGCTGTACATATCATAGCAAGCAACAAAGGAAAATAAGATAGCGGAAGCCAAAGCAAATACGAAACGGAAAAGACAAAGACAAATACACTGAGATAAAACCGAATACACACCAAAATCAATATACACAAAATATACAGAATACAAGTCCAAAGTCCAAAGTCCAAATACAAGTTCTCAAAAACCAAAATGCAAAATAAAAGCCACTGGTATGCATGCACGCACTTGGCAGAAGTGATCAAGCCCACTCTGCCAGACCGGAGGGTGCCTCTACACTCGCCCCTGCAGCCTCCTCGACCGCCGGGGAGCTGGGCAAGGTATCTGTGCCTGCAACACCACAGACAACACGAATGAATACAACGATCCAGCAAATATAAGTAACAGGAAAGAAACACGCATAGTATCAAAGCGAATGAAATAGGAACAGAAGATTAAATACAGAGTCCATCTTAGTATGCTAAGCAAATCGTGCATAGGAGTAAAACATGATAATGGAATCAAAACATAAAATACTGAACTAGTTGGCTACTACGTTAACCATGTTCTCTCCAAAAGAGAGCAGAGCAGAGCAGAGCAGAGCAGAGAACACCGCTGTCCAGGCCAAAGGTACAAGCGGGTCTCGGTTTCCTGGGTTCCGGGGTCCCAAGACAAAGCAACACTGCAGTTAAAACAGAGATACAGAGATCTACGCCAGAGGTAACCCCGTCGGGTATCCTAGGGCTGAGGCTGAGTAGAGCCAGACTAATACCAATCAAATCAAATCCATAGAAAGGGGAGATTATCCGCTTTGGGCTCACCGATGACAAAGACCGGATCTCGTCCTCACGTTTAATCTCTGGGCAGAGCCACCGGGGAATACCCAAAAATCAGAGATATACAAAGCCAGAGAATATACAAAGCATAGCATAGATCAAAACATAGTACAGAGCGAAGAATAATACAGATATACAGAACGAAAGCAAAATGACTGAGGAATGCATAACATAGATTAACAGAGCAGAGGGCAAAACTATAAACAATATGAAATGCATCTCAGATTAATACGGAATCAAGGTTAATTACAAGCCAAGCCTAATCTAGTTGCACCACTATCACTAACCGTGCATGTTGATGTAGTTTTAAGTTATTCGATGCACCGTTGCCATCCTAGTGTTGCAATATAATCCTTATGTGCATCGAAGTCCCTTAAACCAACACCCATGGGGAGGTGCTTAACAGTGATCAACGCTCACATGAACAAGTCACAGCCTAACAGATTATTCATGCGATCCAAAGAGTCCATCGGGCCGGTGTACGGGTATGGTTAACCTGTATTTGAGCCCTACAAGGTCACACCATTAGCCTAAGTTTAACTGATATTTAACAGGTCTTACGGTTTAGCCATGGGTGACCTACGGCTTAGCCGTGGCATCCTACGGCGTAGCCGCAATATGCACTACGGCTTAGCCGTGGTTCCCTTCAGAACACGGCTAAACTGTCAGCTTTTCCACCTCTGATCTGATACATCTCACGGCTGAGCTACAGTCAGTATACGGCTTAGCCGTAGACCAATCCACGGCTTAGCCGTAGCCTCACCGTAGGAGTACTGATATCAGAAAAGTTTCGACTGATCAGAGAATTAATTCACGGCTGGGGTACGGTTGGGTCACGGCTAGCTTACGGCTCAGCCGTAGGACAATTTACGGCTTAGCCGTAGCCTAGCCGTAGAACAAAACTCAAATTTCGAGTCTCTGGAAACCAAGCCGTAGAAGTTCACGGCTTAGCCGTACAATACAGAGATGAATTCGGGCTGAGTACAGAAACTGAAATTTGATACAGAAACTGAATAAAATGAGTTACAGAGGTTCCAAATTCACAAATTGTGGCTGTAAAACATGCTAGACAAAGAATAAGAGTGAATCAAAGCCATCAAACAAACACCCATATGTGTTATCAAAGCCTGTACTTATACTTGCCTCAAATCTGACAAATCCTCTGAAATCAAGCTCCAAATCCACTAAAATCAAAACAAATCAAAGCAATCACACATGCATGAGATGAAGACAAAGCAACAGAGAATGGGAGATGTAATTTGGAGAAGAAATACAAAGAGTTGGGAAAGAACCCACTTACCACCAAAGCCACAGAGAGAATGGAGAAACCCAAATCAAAGAAGGGAATAGCAACCCAATCGAGAGACCCAATCGAAAGAGAGAGAGAGAGAAGAAGAGAAAACAGAATTGAAGAGGAAGAAGAACGTGGCTACCAAATTCTCCTTGCATGCAGCCGATCGAGACAAATGGTTAAGGAGAATGACACCTGGAGCTGAATTACTTATATAGGTTTTGTAGTTTTAAAACAAGGTCCAATGGGTTTAAGCAATTTACAGATTAAGTCACACGAAGGTCCAACTTCTCCAATTGACTCCAAACGGATCTGACACAGTTACGGAAATTGTCGATCTCCACGAAATACGCGTGCTGACACCAAGATGATGCAAAGATGATATGAGCAAAGCAAAAGCAAAATTACGAAAAAGGGCTTAGAACTACCTATTCCAGGTCAAAGGTCACTCAACTACCTATCCATGACCCAAAACAAGTCCAAAAGAAATAAACAAAACAAAACACACACTAATGAGCCACTAATCCGGCTCAAAGGGGATCGGAGTGTTACAGTGCGTGATTTACCTAGGAAGCAGATGATGACTCATGACAAGGATTAGGACCATCAAGTGGAGACAATTGTGTTGGTGGTATTGCCGGTTCAGCTCCATTGTTAGAAATATCTGCCGTTTCTTCATGTGCAATTACCACAGGTTGCTCCACTGGTTCAAGTATAGAAGGTTCCACTAGTTCGGGTGCCATTTCTCCATGTGCAGTTACCACAGGTTGCTCCACTGGTTCGGTTATAGCAGGTTCCACTAGTTCAGGTATGGTTTCACCTGGGTAACTTAGAAACTGTAAGTCACTACTGGTGCCCCCCTGACTTGCAGTAATGGGAGCTGGAAAATACATTTGATGTTCATGAAATTGGACATCCATAGTTACATATACTGTGCGAGTGGGTGGATAATAACAGCGGTATCCTTTTTGATGGAGGCCATAGCCCACAAAGATGCATCTGAGAGCTCGGGGTTGGAGCTTATGTCGTGCATGAGGAGGTAAGTGTACAAAGGCAATACATCCAAATATTTTGGGAGGCAGATTAGGCGTGGATGATGAGATAAGATTATGGTTCAAGGTGTTAAGAGGTGTTTGGAAGTCCAAGGTACGGGATGGTATACAATTTATTAAGTAGGAGGCTGCAGAAAGTGATTCACCCCAATATTGAAGTGGCATTTGGGCATCAAACAGTGTGGCATGAACCATTTCCAAGAGTTGTCTGTTTTTTCTTTCCGCAACCCCGTTTTGTTAAGGGGAGTAGGCACACGTGGTTTGATGAACAATATCATGGAGCTGTAAGAATTGCTTCAGCTCATGATTAACAAATTCCCCGCCATTATCAGTACGAAAAACTTGAATTGGAGTCTTATATTGAGTAGCAACCATTAAGTGAAATTGTTTAAATAGGGAGCAAACATATCCCTTTGTTTTCATCAAACATACCCACGTCATGCGACTGCAATCATCAATAAAAGACACAAACCATCGTGCACCATTGAGTGTCGGAATTTTAGCGGGACCCCAAACATCTGAATGAATGATCATAAATGGCAATGGACTTTTATTCATACTCTGCGGAAAGGAAACACAGTGGCTCTTGGCCAATGCACAAACATCACACTTAAACATAGATGGAGAAATTTTTGAAAATAACTTGGGAAATAGGTGTCGTAAATAGCCAAACGAAGCATGTCCAAAGCGCTTGTGCCACAACCAAACATTAGAGGCTGAGGTAGGCGGCAGAATGGTAGCATGAAAAGACTGAGTTAGGGCATGTAAGCTCACTGGCGCAAGATCAAGATAATAGAGCTTTCCCCGTCTAGTACCACACCCAATTGTCCTCCGCGTCTTGATGTCCTTGAAAACACACTAATCAGGCCAAAAATTTACAACACAATTCAAGGCAGCGGTAATTTGTGAAACCGATAACAAATTAAAACTAAGTGAAGGAACCACAAGAATAGAATCCAAATTAAGATTATTAGGAAGAGTAAGGGAACCTTCACCAACAACAGGAGCAGAATTGCCATTGGCTGTAGAAACAACAGGTATGTCAGAGTTTTGTAAGAGTGAGAGTGAAGTTGTGTCAAAGGCCATATGATCAGTTGATCCAGAATCAATAATCCAAGTACAAGACCCACTAGGAGTGGAATGCTCAAGAGACTTACCGGGGGGAATAGAAATATGTAAGGCAGTAGCTGCGGTTGTTGGGGGTTCAGCAGTGACAGTGGCAGCAGAGGCGGTGGACTTGGAGTCACGCTTCGTTGGAGCCTTGGCCGGATCCCACCATTCAGGATAGCCAATTATATCATAGCAACGGGATTTGGTTTGCCCCGTGCCACCACAATGAGTGCGAGTTCTCGGTGGGGCAGAGGATGTAGAGGATTTTTTTCCCATGTCAAAGCTTCGGGCTGTTGGCATGGAATTAGAAGATGTAGCACCGTTGGAATTACGGCGGTTTGATGGTGGTGGACGGCGGGCTAGCATGGCCACCGAATCAGGATTAGGGGAGTCACTATTCAAAAGAGTTCGACAAGTGGCTTCCCGCCAGACATATGCATATGTGTGTTCTAGGTCTAGGAGTGTTTCCATGCGAAGAATCTCCCCCCGCACCTATTCAAATTCAGCATCAAGACCATTCAAAAATATGTGAATTCGCATTCTCTCCACAGACTTTTTATAAGCAACAATATCATCAGGATCCTTCATGTGCACTTTGTCGGGATGATCGAGTTCCTGGAAGATCTCAACAAGTTCACTGTAGTATGTTGGAAAAGGACGTCCAAATTTGCGGATTGAAAAAGCACGTTGATGGAGGGCAAAGATTTGCATTTCATCGGATCCGTCATAGAACGCTTTGGCGAGTGCGTTCCAAATGTCACGGGTAGTTCGAAGGCGGAGATATCGCTTCATTATGTCGGGTGTCATAGAGGTGAGTAACCAGCCTTTAATTTTTTGATTTTCAGCGTAACATGTGGGGTACGAGGTGTCTTTCTCTCCAGGCGGAGTAGAATCTCCAATGATGTAATCAAGTTTCTCACAGCCAGCAATATGGATTTCGATGATCTGGGACCAGACATCATAATTTGTTTCGGTAAGAATTACACCGGCATTGAAGCCGGAGTTTTCAGATTGGACATAGATGATGAGTGAAGAGATGGTAGTGATGGAGGTTTCGGGTGTGTTGATAGCCATAGTAGTGTGAACGGATGCAGATGTAAGTAAGTCTGGGTTGGGATACAAAGTTTCAGAGGATCGTAGCCTTGCTCTGATACCATAAAGAATTTGTATATACGTTTCTTATCATTTCATTTACAAGAGTACACGGCTTTTAATAGCCTCTTTACAAAACTTGCTCCTAAAGACTAGGAGATAATAATAGTATATCAATCAATTACAGGAATCAACTCTATCAATCTATTTACAACTAATTTAGAGATAATTATGGTAATCTGCAACAGAGACAAGTGCTTGATTCAACAATTCCTTTGCAACATGCTAACCGAAAAAGGGAAAAGAAATATCCTTTCCACTAGGTGTGTGTGCATTGTGAGTGACAAAATTGAGTTCGTATTAAAGGGAAATGTTTTCCAATGAGAAATTCAAGTGTGGTCTAGCACTGTGAAGCCCATGTGGGCCTATCTTTCATCTATGCAACTCTTGATATAGGTTTTTCATTCCATGATTTGGCATCAATTCAATTTACATTCTTCGAACCTTCACTCACCATTGAATTAAACCTCAAAATAAATAAATAAATAAATAAATCTATGATTAAGATGCCATTAAAACTAGGGTTGTTAAAACAAGGGCAGAATAAGCTGATTTTATAAATTCTCCTTTCCACTAGGAGCCTTTTTAATATGCCCTTCCGCTATTGGTAAACATGCATTTAAGTGGATCCCACAAACTGTACTACATAAAAGATATATTTAGTTTGCTTTGTAGGTGAACATCTCTCCAAATTAAGTGCATATTCTACCCTGGTCTACAAGCACATTACTAATATGGAATGGGAGCATCTGTACTGCCCCCAAAGGCCTCAAGACCACCTCTGAATCTCACCGTGTCCCCGCCGCATGTGAGAAAATCATCCATTGTAACCGTACATAGATAGACTTATTCCTTAGGTGAAAATTAAATGACCTACCACGCAAGTTTAAATTAAACACCAATCAGACTTAAAGGGCCTGGAGAAGTCATAAATCAAGGCTTAATTATTATATTGGAATAGTCATAATTTTGTTGTGGGTAGATAAAGTTGAATTTATACATGGTTTATGAATGATGGCACAACACTATATAAAATACAGCCTTCCTTCTCCTATATTCATAAATGCATGTTCATATATTTTTAAATAGTAAAGCAATAAATTGATTAAAGAAACAGGAGATGATTATTGAGATATTGGAAGAAAACCAAATAAATAAGGTAATTTTTTATATTTGAGACTCATGAGAGTTAAAATTGGAATAATTTATGTGTTTTCTACTTTAATACTGTTTTTTTTACCTTTTTATGATTTGTTGCTGATATAAAAATTTCATGAAATCCGTTTAGATCTAGTCTGGAGTTTGGTTGAACTTTGAGAAAAAAATTACTTTTGAAATAAATGAAAATCAAAATTTGCCTATAAATTCTAAAACCTTGGAAACAAAATAATAGATTTGGAATTCTTCTGAATTTATTATCTTCTTTTGATACATATCGTTGAATTTTTTTAATGATCATATTTGTTTGATTTATGCCTTGGAGGTTCTAAAATTCTTAAGTTTTTAAATTATTATTTTTAGACATTTATTTATTTATTTATTGTTCTTTTTTATCTGTTAGTATCATATGGTTTTTATTTCAAATATACAAATTGATTATTCTGAATCCACGATGATGTTACTTGTATAGTTTTAGCAATTTATTATTATATATATTATAATAATACCCTTTTTCACAAGAGAGCAACACGTGGAGTAGCCTTCTTCGTGAGAGAGTGACACGTGACACTCTATCCATATTCCTTATCCCTATCACTTTCTTAATTTTTGGATATCAACACCTAAAATCTCTCTTTAAGATATTCATAAATACTCTCTTTATGATATCCATGGATATCTCCTCATGGTATTTTGCATTCATAAAACATATCTTTAAATAATATGGACTCCACTTTCAAAAACAAATTGATCTATCTCACAATCTATCGTTTTAACCAATTGACAAAATGACCCTAAGGGATTAAATTTTAAGATCGATGATGGCCCACTGCAATGTGATCATCAATATCATTTTCCATGTGGTAATTTTCTTTCATGCCCTCCACTTTTTTTTCTCCATCTATCAGCG
This sequence comes from Sextonia rubra, assembly GCA_037013555.1. Taxonomy (NCBI): domain Eukaryota; kingdom Viridiplantae; phylum Streptophyta; class Magnoliopsida; order Laurales; family Lauraceae; genus Sextonia; species Sextonia rubra. Next base: position 19,119,365 of record JASUAD010000028.1, on the reverse strand, counting down.
GGGCCCACATGTGTAGTCCAAACTTTTAAAATCTTTTTTCTTCCTCTTTGATAAATGCTCACATGGAGCCTGGCTAATCCTCTCAATCATCAGTTGTTGTCATCTTCTCCGAGGCTTTGATATTTAAACAAAAGATGAGTACAGTCCCCAACTCCAATCTTTGTTTCGGCCTCCAACTCCAAAGCCTAGATAGACTGTTTCTATTTGGGTTTAAATTTTAAGTCTCAATTAGGCCTAGGAGGCTCAATATAATTAGGTCCACACCTACTCTAATGCAAGCCCAATCTGATAATTACAACAGTCTTTTTCCTTTTTTCATTTCCGGTTTTCTTCTTTGTAAAGATTTAAGATGCCACAGTTGTTTGTTCTTCTATTCTAGATCTATAATATTGTATATTATTTGTTTGGGATGACTTCACGTCACCAGTTGGTTGGACAAGATTTCCATGAATGATCAAACTGATTCTTTTCTACGTTCTGGATTCAATTGTGGAGATGGCTAACCATAGGGAACCCCTTTGATTGCTTACGAAAATATCTAGTGATAGTGTTCCTAGGATGACTATGAATCCTTATAAATTTCAATCTTTGTATGCCAATGTCAAATTCTGCAGAAAAATGGAATAAAAAAACAGGCCCTCACAGTAGGATTTCATGATTGGGACTGTGGGCCCAACCTGTCCCACCTAATGATCAATCAGGTCCGATGGTCTGATAGGACATCCTTGGGTGACCCCAACATACTTGTTTTGGGTTGCAATCAACTCAGTTGGACCCACAGATGTGAACCAAAAATCTGCCCATGTAAAGAATAGCCTGGTGGACATGTTGTAAATGGTCCATCTGATGGAAAATCTAAACCACGAACGTTGTAGAGGGTCCACGGGCAAACCTAGGGGTTGGACGGCTTGCTATTTGGATTGTTGGGTCTTACCATCTCATGATGCCAAAACAACAAGCGTGAAAGGGCTATGTTCTGCCGTTTCATCCATTACATGAAAGTTTGTGATTTTTTCGACGTTTAATACATTTGCACTCAAGCTTTTTTTTATGCCTTGCCGCTTTTCATGAGAGAGCAACATGTGGCGGTACTTCTTCTTTACAAGAGAGCCATACGTGGCACACTTCAATTAAAGTCCTAAGATTCTCTCATATTTTCCTCTCCTGAAATCTCTCTTTCTTTACTATTTAATATCCTAAAAATCAGCATAATTTTATCCCTAGCATTATCTCTCTCTTTCTAAAATTAATATAAATCTTTCTTATTTAAAGAATATAGAGAGTAACATGTGGCACACTCCAATTAAAGTCCTAAGATTCTCTTCCATTTCCCTCTCCTAAAATCTCTTTTTACTATTTAATCTCCTTAAAATCAGCATAAGCTTATCCATAACATTATCTCTCTCTTTCTAAAATCAATCTAAATCTTTCTTATTTAAAGGATACGATACCTTAAAAATCTCAATGGAATCCCTTGCATGCAATCTCATCATATTGATATCCATATCATATTTAATCTTAAAGAATGTCATATAGTCAAAATGGGGGGTTCTCATACATCTCAAACAAATTTTCATATCACTCATCATATTAATCAAATAAATTACCTTTATCTTATTTCACATGCCATTAAATCTCATTATTCAAGTGGCAATTTGTGGGTCCACATGGTTTCCTATTAAAATCATAATAGAGTTCAAATTGATCACGGGTGTTCATGGGGCTGGACCAGGACAGGCCGGGCCGGGCCAAGTAATGTCTAAGCTGGCCGGGCCAGGCCAAGTAATGTCTAAGCTTAGCCTAGATTTTGAACAACAGGCCCGAGCCTAGAAAAAGCCTAGCTTGATCCATGAGTGCCTGCCCTGAGCCCATCCCACCTAGAATAGTTTAAACTTGAATCATACTGTATTATATTTTAAAAAATAAAAATATTTGTTGGTTTAGATGTTTGTTTCTATGTGAGAGTTTCTTAGTATCTCTCACATGGACCGGATCGGGCTTTGGCTTTTTACTGCTAAATCTCAGCCCAATTCAAAGTTTATATCTGGGCCCCACTTGAGTAAGTGAACGCTCAAGCCTTAAAATTGCTAGATCTTCCCTAAATTAATTACTTAGAATAACACTACTGGGAGGCAAGATTTCTAAAATCTCTCTCATTCTAAATCATGTCCCATAAAACCTGGAATAACCAATAATTTGGATTACCCCTAACATAATAATTTTAAATTTGGATTAATACTCTCACTCAATTTTAAATTTTATATAAACTAATCAAGCTTTATCTCTTATCATAAAATCTTTCAATTTTATATACAACATCTCTTGTAGTTAAATTGATAGAACCTTTTGAAGGTGGACAATTATATTCATTTTTATTTTGACTCCACTCGTTATGAATGGGTGGGTATTGAAATTCAATTTTTCAATGTAACAATGGGAGGAGGATAAAAAAAAAAAAAACCAGAGAACGACCAATTTATCGGCCTATAGGTTTTATATGAGAATATGAAATATGATATATGTATGGAGACACCATCAAACAACTCACCACTAAGAGTAAGTGCAATTCTGCTCTCTTTAAACATCAAAAACTCTGATAGTTTATATATATATTTATATATTTTTGTTTTAAATGTTAAGAAGATAGTTTAGATAGTTTTGCTATTTTTTTCCTATTAATTATTTAATTTCTCTTTTCTCTTATATCTCTTGAGGCCATGATCATTACATTTTTTATAGGTATCAATTTTAATATGCTAATACATATTAACTAAGTGTGTCTTTCACGTTAAAATGTCTATGGTAATGCAAATGGTATTTTATGCTTACTGTAGGACTAATACAAATTTTTTTTCTACTGATGTAGAAATTGAAAGTGTATCCCATATTTTAATATCCACTACTCAATTGGAGATCATCTTAGGTTTTGTTATATTTTGTCGAAATTTCTCTTTCTATTTTTATTTCTTTTTTTTTTCTTTGAGTTATGCGTAAATGAACAAGTGAAAAGCCTAAATTTTGTAATAATCTTGATTACTGGTTTCTTTTTACCTAATTCAAAATTTTCATAGTAATAGGATTGGTTAAACTGATGATTCTTTGCATAGTGAAGTATTTCATCTAATTTATATTACCATATAATATTTTTTTTTCTCTTGACTTGATTTTATAGATTAAAGGAAAAATATTTTTTGTTTATTAATATTCTAATGAAATTCCACAAGTACATTATTTTCATTTTTATTTAGTCTTAGTAATATGATATTTACTTTTTAAAAGTGACTAAAATATTTAAGATTATGATTGTAAAATGAATTTAATGTTAATATTAAATTAAAAATCATTTAAATATTTATAAATATTCTTATTTACAAATAATATAATTATTAAATCAACGCGGGCCTTGAAGCGCTAGTTATATATATTATAACAATCTCCCCTTTTGCGGGAGGGCGACACGTGGCGTAATCTTTTCGTGAAAAGGTGACACGTGGCGCGCTCTCATTAAAGTCCTAAGATTCTATTCTCTTTGAAATCTACGAATACAATCTCCAAAAATCTATGGATCCCATTAAGAAAGTCATTTTTTTTTCTTTCTAATCTCGCAATTTACATGGGCTTACACATGCAGTGGCGATAGATTTCTATAAAGAACAATACGGCCACGTTTCTTTGGCTTTAGACGTACTTTAGAAGGCCACCGTGGCTATAGATTTTGCAACTGGGTCAAACATTCTTATGTCATGGAATTCTATTCCTGACTCAAATCAAACTTTCTTATTTGAACAACTGGGGTCCCACTGTAGAAATGGAGACAGGAACTATCAGCGTTTATATATTAAGCTAAAAACAGATATTTGGCCTCATCAAACTAAGCAAAAAATATCTAGGGCACTTTGAGAGAAGCAGAACATCGTCCTCCATTCTATCTCTCCTCTCTTCACCATGGCACGGTAATCTTCCACCATAGAACCATCTATCCCACAGGTATTCTTTGCTAGTGTTAGACTTAGTTCTCTTTGTTTATCAATTTTTGAAACACTACATATTGTGATTTATGATTAGGTGGTCATAAAGTTGTATTGATTGATTCGTTGAAATAGCTATGACAAGAGATGAACTTCTTTGAATTTTTTAGTTTGTCGGATAGAGTGATTGCACAGGAGTCGATCGAGTCAGGTTACGTGGTTGGAGTGAGGTCGATGGAGTTCTACAATTGAAGGTGATAGGTATAAGGTCTCTAAGAAAAGATGATGGATCATGATGTTGAAGATTGCTAAAGGATATTCTATTTTAGGCTTTGGATTTGACGTGGATTGGTGGATTGTAAGATTGTTTTGTTCTTTTTATTTATTTAGAGGTCTCTTAATAATACCCTTTTCATGGGAGGGCGACACGTGGCGCAGCCTCATTGCGGAAGAGCGACACGTGGCGCATTCCTATTAAAGTCCTAAATCCACTACTTTTCATAAAACCAAACTCTTAAATCTTTTACAAATCTAAGAGAAAAGGATTTAAACTTTCCTAATCTTGGAGACCTAATATGAAATTGATAGCATTAACCAACTCTACCAGCAGGTTTTCATTCCAAATCCAAATCTTCACCTCTCTCAAAAGAAATCTTAAATATATAGATCTTTGATTTGGATGAAGATGCGGTCCGATTAAAGTCCTAAATCCACTACTTTTCATAAAACCAAACTCTTAAATCTTCTACAAATCTAAGAGAAAAGGATTTAAACTTTCCTAATCTTAGAGACCTAATCTGAAATTTATAGCACTAACCAACTCTACCAGCAGGTTTTCATTGCAAATCCAAATCTTCACCTCTCTCAAAAGAAATTTTAAATATACAGATCTTTGATTTGGATGAGGATATGGTGAATGATCTAACTCTACCAGCAGGTTTTCATTCCAAATCCAAATCTTCACCTCTCTCAAAAGAAATCTTAAATATAGAAATCATAACTTTGATTTGGATGAGGATACAGTGAATGATATGTTACATATGTTACATATAAAGTTCTATTAGATTAATAAAGTTGTATATATAAAGGCACCCAAGTTATACGACAACCTTGGATGGCAGAAGTCCCCCTGTTCAGTGCAACCTTGCATGGCAGAAGTTCCCTTATTCAGCGTCAATCTCTCACATGAACAAATAACGAAAACAAGGTATGCTCTCTCCTTCTCTCTATTATTTGTATCAAATTATATAGTGTGTCTCTCCCTCTTTCTACTATTTGTATAAGATTGTATCAACGTTCTCTTCTTCCTTCCTTTTTCTTCTTTCTTCTTATTTATTTCCTTTTCTGTATGTAGAGGCTTTCTTCCTTTTTCTTCTTTCTTCTCTTTTTTCTTTCCTTCTTTGTATGTAGTTTCTTTCTTTTCTTCTCTGTATGCTTGGGCGATGATGTGTGCTCTTTTTCTTCTTTCTTCTTTTCCTTCTTTCCTTCTCTGTATGCTGTTCCTTTATTTTCTTCTCTTTTTTTATGCCTTTCCCATTGTCACGATGAAACCATCTCCCACTGCAACTCTTTACAAGTATCCCCTCTCGCTCCACCCAACCAGCCATCGACCCATCTCATCTATTTTTTTGTTTTCTTTTTCTTTTCTTCTTTGTTTTCTTTGGCCATCGACCCATCTGAACTTTTGAAAACTAACGTTCTTTCTTCTCTGTATGTAGATGCTTCCTTCCTTTTTCTTTGCTCCGCCCAACCAGTCGACCCATCTCATCTATTTCTTTCTTCTTTTCTTCTCTGTTTTCTTTCTCCATCGACCCTTCTCAACTTTTGAAAACCAACATTTTTTCTTCTTTCTTTCCTTTTCTGTATGCTGTTCCTTTTTTTCCTTCTCTGTATGCTTTCTTTTGCTCTTGGTGGTTTTTACTTCAAGTTTTGATTGACAGTCTATCCCTAAAGTTGCCTTCCTACACTGAACACACTGTTTTGAGATTCCATGCCATTCATTTACTACAGAACACAGAACCCAGTTCAGGCATATGTTATGGCATTCAACAGGGTTGAAAATGGGTCCCAAATACCCAAATACCAAAAGTGCCCAAATTGACAATTTGGGTATGGCCCATGCTTTATTTTGAATCTTCTTCCTTCCTTTTTCTTCTTTCTTCTTTTCTTTCTTTCCTTCTCTATATGCAGTTCCTTTCTTTTCTTCTCTGTATGCTTTCTTCCTTTTTCTTCTTTATTCTTTTGTTTCTTTTCTTCCTTCCTTTCTTTTCTTCTCTGTTTTCTCTGTTTTCTTCTCTGTTTTCTTTCCCAGCCATCGACCCATCTCTTCCTGTATTTATCTTAACTACTATCCCTTTCAAACCACCAACTAAGGCTAAATGTCATTCTCTATCTTCTGGATGCTTAGATACAAAGTGGCGAACAACTACAATATAACTTCTGTATTTATCTTAATGTAACTACGTTACATGTTGATAATACAAGTGCAATCCAAAATTGCTTCAAATGTTGTGTTAAATTATTTATTTACAAAAGTTATAATTCAGAATAGACAGCAACTTCTTTTGCCAGTTGATGCTCAGGCGAAAGTGAAAAGGATACCTGAAAAATCCATTCCTGCAGAGTGCTAAAATGGATTCGAAGAAAGCGCTTGATAAGATACTGCTACAAACTCCATTTGGATAATTTATTTATGTGAAACTTGTATATTGCCATACGACCCTTACCCCTAATCACCTCATCCAAGTGAAAATGAGGGGTAACATTGAGGTATTTTCTTTTTGTATTTGAACAGATAAATTGTGTGGGTGTGAGAGAAAGAGTGAGTGAGGACGATTGCATGGGTTGTTGGATATAGACTTAACCATAAAGAGGTAACTCAGTGTTTGAGTCATAATCAGTATATTTAAGTTTACCATCTCAAGTGTGGGTGTGGGCGAATGAAAGGGGGGCAACTGATTCCAGATTTTGATCTTTCATTTTCTTCTATTTACTCATCCTTTAGAAATAACAGATCTTGAAGTTTCTCTCCCAATTTAATTGACAGAAGTTCTAACTTAGAAAAGCATAAAAAAAATAAAAGACTAAACAAAAAGAAAAATCTCTTGATTAATCGTATGAGAAGAGAGGAAAGGAGATTATCTTACATTGTTGAGACACTAGAAAGTTGCCCAAAATCTAGAATATCTCTCATCTCTCTCTCTCTCCTAAAATCTCTCCATATTCCATTGTCCTCCTATAAAAAATAAACATTTAAATAAAAGGCCAATCTTCCTAATCATTGCTCTAAAATCATCCAAACGGATTAAGACCGTTCAATGGGTGCACATAGATGGGATGGGACATACTTTAATCTTAACCATGCAGTAGCTGAATAGATGTCATTGTATGATTAGTCCCACAAGCATATGCTAATGAAAATTATTCAAAAGCTCGGTAGAAGATAGCATAGCTTTTTTTGGTAATTTGCTTTCACTTGCAGGCTATTTGTTCTCTTCGATTTCATGGCTGCCATGGAAAGATACAACAAGGAGTTGGCAGACTCTAGCATGGAGGGGCTAAAAAGGTGTGTAGAGACTACGAAGAGGTTGGCAAAGTTGTCTTTTTATATCTTCCTGTTAAATCTCTATACATTAAGGTTGTCAATGGAAAATGGGTTTGATTTGGCCTAGGGTCGGGCTTTAAACATGATATGGGTCGAACCCATCAAACCAATATGTCTAGTATCACAACCCGAGCCCAGAAATCGGGGGTTAGAGAAAACCTAACCAGTGACACACGTACTCTCGTGCATGTACACCTAGACCTGCCCAATATACACACACAAGGGATCAATCACACGTGCAAACAAGTGTACGCGGAAGCTGTACGTATCAAGGCATACCACAAGATAATAAAAGACACAATAATTACAAAAGATTAGACTGATTACAACAATGTACAACAAAATAGAGGGACTAGTCCACAAAATCAAAATACAGATATAAATCAGACCCAAAATATAATCTACAGAAAGATCCCTCAGATAAGCTCAGACACAATGGAGGGGAGAACAAAATGATGCACACCGCTCTCAGAAGAATGGATCAAGTCCACTCCTCTAGGCCGGAGGGGGCCTCGCGAGCCTCTCCTGGAGTCGGGTTGACCGACGCATGATCGGAAGAGGGATTTGTGCTAGCAACATCAAGAACAACTCATAAGTACAACGACTTAGCAAAATAAGCCACAAGAAGATAACACGAATTGTATCTATCAATGAACAAAAGTAGTAATGCAAATATCCATAGTGAGCATGTTCGTATACTAGGCAAATCGTGCACAGGAATAAGTATGCTGTCAAAATTATCAATAGAAATACACACTCAAGCTGACTACTACATTTGCCATATTCTCCCTTTCGAGAGCACACAAATATGAGAACACCATCGACCGGGCCAGGGTAGGAATGAGTCTCTAATTCCACGAGTTCGGAAGCTCAGGACACGAGTACTCTGCAGAGGCGATCACACACACTAAACCAAAGTCAACCCCGTCGGGTATTCTGAGGCTGAGGCTGAGTAGTGCCATATATAGATAATCTCAATCACAATCAAATCAGATGATGCACATCAATTAATATCACATGCGGATCTCATATCACAATCTATCACAATAAACGAACACTAGTAGTGCATCACACAGTGATAAGCAATACAACTCATACTGATAAGCAATACAAATAACAATACGAATAACGAATGCGAATAAGCAAATACGAATCAGTATTGACGAATGAGTACAAATAACAAATAATCACTGAACTCAAGTACTCCATATGAACCATAATAAATACACAGTAATGAAGTGTCCTTGCCCGGGCTTCGCTCTGGGGATGTAGCTACATTTCCCACAGAATCGAAAGGTCTAGCGCAAAACACAAGAGGGCAAAACCGAAATCAATATGCCATACAAATCGAATTTACTATAACAAATCAAGGTCAATCACAAGCCAATCCTAATCTAGTTGTCCAGTGTTTCTAACCGTGCATGCTGATGTAGTTTTAAGGTATTCGTTACACAGTTATCCCATCAAGGAGTATTGCATCTTCTAATGAAAGTGTACCAAAGTCCCTTAAACCAACACCCATGGGAAGGTGCTAAACAACTGGATAACCTACATGAATGAGACACAGCCCTCGAGGTCATTCATGTCATTCTTGCATTCCATTGGACATGTTCAGGTTGCCTACATTCTATCATGAGAGTCATAACAGGTCTCTTCCTTAAACCTCGTCTTTTTATTCATTTCTCAGGGTCATGCGGTGTAGCCATAGGTGAACAAGCGGCTTAGCCATAGGCATCTTACAGCATAGCCGTAATCTACACTACAGCGGAGCCGAGGTTCCCCAAATTATTCATCCGCATTTACGGCTCAACCATAATTTACTCTACGGCGCAACTGTATCTTGCTCTACGGCTTAGCTGTAACACAATATACAGCTTCAATCTGGCTAGGCCGTAGAAGAGCAGCAAATGTGCCAACTCTCAGTTATTTCAGATATCACTTGTATTGATCTACGGTTAAGGTCACGGCTGGGTCACAGTGTAGCCGTAAGCCATTTCACGGCTCAGCCATAGCACAATTTACGGTTTAGCCGTAAGTGCGTTGAGTTAGTTTCCTGAAACAGTTACAGAAATCCAGAATGACTAACTCTCGACTGAATACAGAAAGATACTAACAAATCTCACTCAATAGGGCTGTCGAACAATGATTCATACAAGAAGAGTAAAATATACACACAATCAAAGCATTACCAATCAGTGTTAAAGCTATTTGTGCTTATACTTGCCTTACAAGTGGAAATCACACACACTACAGTTGTTGTCTTGGCTCAATCCTCTGGAGACACACGAAAATCACACCACATGGCTCCCTTTCTCATGTAAACAAGACAGCAATAAGAGAAGGAGAAAGAGAGCTGAACGAGCGAGAGAGGTCATTGAGGAAAAGAGAGAGAACGGTGGTAGGTAGGATATTTATAAGATAAAAGAAGTCAAATTTGCAAACAAGTCCACCATTTGCCTATATTTACAATTCGAGTCAATTAACGATCCAACGAGAGCAAATGAAGTCATTTGGATCCAAAACAATTACGAAGATTAACAAGCTCAGCGAAATACACGTGTTGACATCAAAATGACGCAAAACAGACAAGGTCCAACAAAAGTAGAAATTACGAAAAAGGGCTCGAACTACCTAAACCAAGTCAAATTCAACCAAACTACCTATCCATAGCTCAAAACCAAAGAAAAGCAAAACCAAAACACGCTTAGCAACAAGATTACACTTAAGTAACCACTAAGTCGGTTTAAGTTAGGTCGGAGTGTTACATTTAGGCCCCTAACTAAATAGTTGTGGACCAAGTAATTTCTTTGGTTTCTTTAAACAAGCTTTTAGTTGATAATGATAAAATTTACTCAGCAATTGAAATATTGGTTATTGACAACTTGCAAGACTTGAACAGCATACTTAAAATGCCTGGGCCTGTTGGAAACATCTATTTTTTTTTGTAGTTTTGCTATCATTTACAATTTGTCATTCCAGAAATAATTTGCAACTTTTATACATTTCTATATTGAGTTCCTTTTAGATCAAGAGAGTTTTTTGAGCTTTTCTATATCATGATTATGATGGTATTCAATATTATACACTACTTTAAACCTAATTACGTAAATACTAAATTATTCTCTTTATTAATTGGGTTAAAAATGTTAATTCTAGACTAACCCAGAAATAGAAAGGTTATAAATTACTTGGTATAATTTTTATTTATGTTTTATCTTTCTCTGTCTTAAATGTTTTATATACTTTCGCTTGAATTCTCATTGACAAAAGAACTTCTTTAAGAATTTGCATTATTAAAGAACTAGCCTCAAAATAAGATTTTCAAGACTTAATGTGGGGCACACCTCAGTAAAGGCCAATCACAAGGGTAGGGTGTGATTGACATATCTTGATGTAGATTAGAGTTGAAACAAGCACCATCACCATCTTTAAGAATCCTAATATTTGATGATTATAAATATCAAATTATGTTATTATGTGTAAACGAATCTATTATGTATGATTCAACCACCCCATGTTAGACCTACACGTGGTAATTCATTTCAAGAGTATGAGCATGTGACCAAAGATTGTATATAAATTCTCTTCTTAAAATATTTGTTATTTTAATTGTTTTATGTTTTATATAATAATATTCACTTATATTTTATTAAAATATTAAAAAATTAACAAATTTAATTTTTTCCATGGCACGCGTTGGGCGCAGGCCCTAAAGCGCTATTATATCTATTAAAGCAAACCCAAAGCAGAGCTCTTAGGGTGCCACGTCAACAAGCAAGAGCTCTCCTTTCAAAGAAATATGCACAAAAAATATACAGCACTTTAAGGTGCCACATGAACAGATTTCTCCCCTCCTATAATTTACACACTTATCTCCTAAAATCTCTCTTTTATATTTATTGTATCCTAAGCTAGAAGATATATATGGCAGAGAGAGAAAAAAATTCTGGTAGTTATAGAACACACCACGCCTTTCCATAAAATCCAGATTATGCAGATTAAGCCATATAATTAGAAATACAGATGATTGTGCTAATCACCTTATCTATCATTGTGCAGGAATTTGTGCTAGTGGAACCCTCCCAAATATCTAATTAGAAAGGATAGATTCATCAACATATGCCCCATGATGAAGTTCTGGACTCAAGCCACCACTTACTTTTCCGCTATCTTGCACATTTGCACCAATACAAGAGAACCAGTTTCTCTACTTTGAGCATCGGAAAAAGCCGCCATCTTTGTGGATGGTGGCTGAAAGAAAACCCATTTAACAGAGCCCCCAACTCATGGATCAAAACCCCAATGGTGGACCATGGTCGGCCATCATCAACCACCGTCTCATGTGATCAAATTCGTGAGGGCCACCAAGAATGCATACCATCAGTCCGATGGGCCACTTTAATTTAAATAGCCACTATATGGAGAGCATTACTCTCAACCCAAGCCGTGGATTCCACATATGACACTACATCTATTTTAAATAGAAAAATAACCTCATAGTGTTCACAACCCAATTTCCATTGTGCTAAATTTTTATATAAGAAAGGCAAGAATAATCAACCAATCAATTTAATCTCAAATTCAATCAAAGATTAAGGTCACCTACAGATGATCATCTTAAAATATGTATCGTAACGTAAGAAGACATGCTTCAATGCATTTGAATGAGCCTTTTTTTTTAACTTAAAAGTTTATGCCTATGCTACTCTCGTCCTATTAACATTAATATTAATAGATGTGACACAATTCATAGCAGTTTTGCTCAAATTTTGGGCCTACAAGCATTTTGTTTGCTTGACTCTTTAGCCTTTTTAAATGCACATTTATACATTGTATTTCTGTGTGAAGCAAGCTCCCAATTGGTTACATCAATTACATGAGTTTTTTTTTTTGGATTTTTTAATGTTAATCATGGCACAACAATTAAAATAAAAGTGAACCTACTAAATGAATAAAAGAAGAATTAGAAAAGATTTGTAAATGTAAAGAGCCCACCGAATGTTTCTCATGATTTAAAAGAAAACATATTGAAAGTATATTTAATTTTATAAATATTTAAACTCTTTTATAAATTTTATAATAAGCCATTTAATTTTTTTATGAAGGCCCGGGCTAAGCACGGGCTTGCGTTGCTAGTAAATGAATTTCAGAACCTAGATATTTGTATATAGCAATTTTAGTTTTAGGGCATGTTTGATTAATGCAATTAAATTTGAACATTGATAAATGAACTTCTAAAAGTGTTTGAGAAAAATGAAAAAAACAAATTTAAATATTCAATTAAGTGTGGAAAATGAATGAAAGGAGATTGAAAAGGACTGCCTAATCATTACCTAGAAACTCAAACAAAGAAAGGACTTTACAAGTCTTTTCACCATGAATTCGTATGTATTCAAATTCCATACTAATAATAAGCTATGTATTCAAATTCCAAACAAACAATAGGCCTTAAAGGTCTCCAAACAATAATTCAGAATATAGAAACAACGACCTTAGGTAAGAAGCATCAGCTCTTAGGGTTTGAACTAAGGCAATTATGTTCCCTCACCTGGCAAAATAAAAATTAAAAAATCCCTTAAAGATCAAGAAAAGTATTTTAAAGAGGCTTAAAAGATTAGTGAAATTATTAAAAGAAGAGGAACAATTAAAAAGGAAATATCTTAAAAGAATGATTTGTATGTTAATCTTAATTTTTAAAGAGGAAATTATTTAAAAGATTAGGAAATCATATATAATATAAACATTAAAAGTTTTATTGATTAAGGAATAAATAATTAAGAATAGTTAGTGATTTAATCTTAAAAGATGAAGAAAAGAATTTTAAAATATGATCATAGTTCAAAGAGTGGTGATTTAAAATTCTTAAAAGACTGCTGTGCGTTGTAGTAAAAGTTAATTGAATTGATAACCTTCTGCAATAATATTATATAAGATTGATTATGAACCAGTTAAATACGATAATAACCCTATTTTATCCCCATAACTATATTTTAAATGAGCTTTGATATACATTTTTTATATGCTTTAATGATCTAAATAGATCTTAATTGATTAACAAAAGGAGAGTATTAATCTATGTCTTACCTTTACTTTTTATCTACAGTTTAAAATGAAATGACGAGGCACAATTAAAGGTCAAACAGTCCTTTAATAAAATGTTTGATGTTGACGAATTATGGTATATTTACTTTCATTTAAGCTCCTTTTATTTTTTTGGAATCTAATGTATGAATTGAAAATCAGTTGATGGAAATCAAAAAATATATATATGGATGGGAATGGGCTCATTCAAAATTTTTTTAAAAGTATTATTTTGCCAAAAAATATGAATGTTAAAAATCTTATAAGAAATTGTGTACCTACTCAATCCTCACAAAATTTTAAATTTCAATTTAACTTAAATCCAACTCAATTAACCACAATGATTCTTAACTCAACTCAAATTCTAATTCTAACTGCCATGTAGATTTTTCAATTTAACTCAAATACACATAGAAGTTTAAAAAATAACAGACTTTATAGTTCAAGTGTACCTCTCAAATTTTGACTTTGAAGATCAAGATTTTGTAGGGTAAATGTACTGTAATCTACTTTATTTGGGAACTTTAATTAAAAGTAAAGAGAAATGGATTTTACCATTTGAATGAAGACTGCAGGAGGATTGTTTTCCTTTTTTGGAAATAAATTTTTATTTATGAACCTTTAATTTCTAAAGAATAAGATTCCAAAGTATTCTAAAAAAATTTATTCTAAAAGGTCACTAACATTGGAGTAATAACGGCGAAAGAGAAAGTGAATATCGAAGAATCACACCCCCCCCCCCCCCCCCCCAAAGCACAATTATTCATGCTAAGGATGAGCATGTTATTTACAGCAACATACATAAATTTTAATTAAAAAAGAAATTTAGTTCACATACCATCATCCCCAAATGCCTTAGAACTTACTATTAAAGAACTACATAAAAGAGAATTATGACGGTACTTCTTTTTTTTAATATAGGAATTTGTGGTAAAGAAATGGAATAAGAGAAATGAGGGGGAAAGAAAAGAGGATAATACATAAAACAGTTGTATAAGAGATTTGGTGCTGGTTAGAAGTGCCGCTGGAAATTGGAACACGGTTTTATAGATAGTTATTATAAGCGGCTCAATTTGGAGACTGCCAACGAAATATAGGAGTGTGTCATGCTGGTGTGAGGAACATTTAGGGCTGACCTGACTTTTAAAATACAGTGATATAATTCTTGAGAGGATTTTATTATGTAAGGTAGGTGGGGTGGGGTGGGGTGGGGTGCAATGGGATACATTACTCTCGTGTCTCACTTTCTACTTCTCTTTTTGTAATGTCCTTTTTCTTTAATAAAAGTTTTTGTAATCATCTCAAAAAAATAAAATAAATAAAAAATATAAGCATACAAGGCCGAGTTTGGGCTGTCTTAAACATATATGTCAATGATTTGATTTAAATTCATCTTGTATAATTTTTCGAACTTTGTCTAGGATTAATACATTGGTGTTTTTTGGAAGTCTTTTTGGCCTAACTATTTATAACAAATCAGGTTCAGGTACACCATGGGTCTGCACTTATCCTGACTCATCAACAATCCAAACTTCAAGAGCTCCGGGTTTATCATTGGTCCAACTAATTACACATGATCCATTTGGTGCACATTTAATTCCACCTATTTCATCATATTAGTCATATATACTCAATTTTATTTTCACCTAACTAAAATTTGGAGTCCGAGACTTGAACCAGTAGGATTTTCAGTAGCTGCGCTTTCTGCCTTCATTACAAATTCAAATGTAAAGTTGGACTCTAAAAGATTATTATTGCTTTAAAATTTTTGAAATTCAAATGTAATTGGATAATCCTCATCATTGTCCAAATCTTTATATCCAAAATCATTATAAAAAGCTTACTTTACAGGAAAAAGAACATTAAAAGTTTACTTTTATGGAGAGACAATTCAGAATCCCCTCTCTGATCACTGTAAAGAGATTAATATTTTATTAGTAAACTATTAATGAAGTATTATACAACAGAGAGTCAATCACATTATTGTTGCAATAATATTAATCTATCATCTTCACCGTTTTAAAAAATGAATCTGGATCTAGAGGCATTATTTATCTCCAGAAAAGGGAATCTAGATCCTTCAAAATAGGAATTTTACATGAAAGGCGTCTGTTTTTTTTTTTTTTTTTTTTGCTTTAAAGGGCATGTGGCTCCTACTCAGACAGGTCCACATGTCTTTCTTATGTGGAAGAAGAAAAGGCCTCAAATTACATAAACATAAATCTTTATTCACATAATGAGATTTTTTTTAAAAAAATGTGGTTTTGGATTTTATTGAACGCACACAACATTACAAAGGTATTTTAGAAAAAAAAAAAAAAAACCATGACAGAGGTAAAGAGATCTTTAGTGACTCATGAGGAGAGACTTGCCAAGACAAAAGCCTGACTTACCCCATGCACCTCATCCAAATGAGATTTGCATGCATTGTTGGACTAGGTGTGGCCCAATGACCACATGGGACCCACTTCTTTTTAGAATATCCAATAAAGGATTTGTTTTCTGTCAAAGATTTTAAATTCTTATCATTAGGGAGATATGATTCTCCCTGATTGAAGATCTCTCGAATCATATCTCCCTAATTAAGCACCTTATAATGGCAAGAAAAAAAAATCCTTTTTGGATATTCTAGAAACAAGTTGGTCCCCTGTAGTCATGTGGGCCACATTTTGTCCAACATGCAAAACCAAAGATGAGCCTAGTATGCTAGTTCATGAGATTCATCCTTTAGAAGCAAATAAGTAAAATAAAAAAATAAAAGTAAGTAAAATCTCATATTCTACAACTGATCAATCTTAAGGTGGGGCCCTGGAGTGCTTTTCAGTTACTTGAATTTCTTGAGTGGGTTTCAATGATGGATTTATGGGAGGTGCAAACCGTTTCAGAATCAAACAGTGATTTGGCCAAAAACCAACAGTTGGCAATTAGAATGCCTTTGGTAGCGAACTGGTTATACACAAATTCATTGAGGGCAGTATGATATTAATGGTTTAGATCAATAAAAATGTGGCCCAAAATTGTACATTTTGTTCAGTTCAATGAATATCGAAGATTTTTCTAAACGGGCCCCTCTCCCGTGCTCATCCACTCATCTACTTACATGTGGAGACGCTTGTGGGCCCCCTGGGATCCACTTTGGATGGGACTGGGATTGAAAGATCCCCACCTCCCACCCACCCTCCCTACCTATAACCTATAAATGGTGATAGAAGCTTGGATGATGATGCTAACCACTTGAACACCACTAACAAATTTTCACCAATCAAAATGAGTGAACAAACAACCAAAACTTATCTTTTAAAAAAATCTCATCTTTAATCAAAACTTATCTTTCAAAAATAATTTATTTTTAAAAAATCTTATCTTTAAAAAAGTTCTTCTAGAAAAGAAAAAAATGAGCGCACGGTCGATCAACTGCCAAACCCCAGGATGGGTGACTAGCAAGAAGGTCCTTATTTTTGGTCCACTTGGATCGATCATTAGGTGGGGCCGCACTAGCTTAGGTGAGGAATCTCCTTTTATATAATGTGACTAGTGCACGTTTTCAATTTTACCTTGGTGGGCCAAATTTATAATCAAGATCAAAATCTAAAATTTTCCCACTCAAATTATTTGTGCTTTTTTGTCTTTTCATCAGTAGGTGCATTTGAATTGCAAGGAGATGGCCGTTAAAATCGGACTTCCAGGACGTTGGCAGCTGTTCAACCTTGCAGTCTCTCTATCCCATTCTTGGAAGGATGTGAAGGTCTTCATATTTCAGAAAGGGCATTTTGGTCATTTCAATGTTTCCATTTGCAAAATTTTGTGTTAGTAATAGGAAAGAAACGAAACTGGCAGCTTGAAATAATTTTACAGAGAATTTTTGCTGTTTGAAACTGGGAAATGAAATTTGAAAGATTCACAGAGTTCTTTCCTTTTTGAGGTTTATGATCCAAATCTGCAAATTAGGAGGGGAGAATGGGAAATTTTAGATGAAAAAATGCATGGTAATTTTGGATGATAAAAAAATGTTCGTCTTCCAAGAAGTATTCTAGTGAAGTCTTATAATTTCATTCTGCTCCTCTAAATTGTCTTTCCTTCTTCTTTTCATTATAGGCTTATAGCCATGACGGTAAAAGAGTTCTCTGCATATACTTCCTTTTCTAGATTTTCAGTCTGTTTGGTTTTAGCAGGAGGGATTGCTTTATTCGTCGTCTGTGTTTCTTGGGATTTATTTTTGAATCCGCTTAGCCCAAAAGTTCAAGGTAATTTTTTTAGTATTGATGCATCGAGGAAATCTGTATCTAAACTGTTTGCTCTCAATGTTAATGAGGCAGTAGAACCTCTTCCAAGTCAGAATTGTCTCCATTTTCAAGACCCAAGTGGGGAAAACAACACATCTGATGCAATTCGAGGCGCAAATCAGTCAGATTCTCTAAATGCCAGCAATGACCATAATATGGTGCCTTTGAATTCCAGTGAGCTTATAGAAGAGATTAATCAATCTTTTTCGGGCATTTCCGATGACTGCAGGAATGTTAATTCAGTAGCACATGAGGATAATCAGGAGTCTTCAAATTCCACAATGAAAAAGGTTGGTCAAGGTAAGGCTTCAATCATCTTTGTTTGTCCTTTGTTGTTAACTTTGATAATAGAATATTCAGCTACCTTAAAATTGCGCATTTCAGTCTATCATTTTCTCTTTTTTTTATGTGAAGACCCGAGAAAGTTCTCATCTGATGCAATATGTGAAGTGGACCATGCAAATCGGTCTGTTCCTCTCAGTCTCAGCAAGCCCTTGGAAAAGCTTAATCAATCTTTTGAAGGATTCTTCAATGGCTCCAGTAATTTTCATTCAGAAATGAAAGATGATAATATTGCGCAGTCAGGAGTGAAAGATGATGATTCTGTGCCTGAGGCTTCAAATTCCAGTGAGTTTTGCAGCAAGCCCAGAGATAAAATTAGTCAGGGCTTTTCCAACGACTCCAGGAATGTTAGTTCCAGAGCACAAGATGATAACGTGACACCTTCAAATTCCACAATGACCATTACTGATCAGGTGGATCCAGGCAAGTCTTTAATAATTTTTATCTGTATCTCACTTTTTGTTAACCACGATTACAGAGTATTCAGTTACATTAAAATTCGGCTATTCAACTATCACATTTCATTTCAAATGTATAATTTTCTTATATGACTTTTTTTGGGATGAGGTGCAAGGCAAAAGAAGTGATGCCCATGTTAATGTGTATCATCTTAATTGGTCCATACTTTTGTGCTTGGTGAGTTAGCTACTGATTATATTTTGGCTTAGATTTATATGTTGGGGCTTGTTGTTTGCATGTTATGTGGATTTTAAACACTATTTATGCAGTACCTGATCTATTAATATTGTAGATAGACTGCCCTTTGGGCCCAAACGAAATTCTGGTGATAAACAAAGATTGTCTATTAGCTATGTAGAATGTGTCCGAGACTTGGTGACCTGAATTGTTCTGTCTTCCACAGAATCTCTTACTGTTAGGATTAAATCATACAAGATTTGGTTAGGTGGATTTAGGGTTTTTGAGAGTATGCAGTTCGGAGTGGTTCATTCCTGTATGAAAAGAGTCGAGGGGAAAGATGTGAAGGTGAAGAAGATAATGGAAAAGAAGGAAAGAGGAAGATAGGAAATCCTCGAGGAAATAGAAAAACATACGTACCAAGTGTCTTTCAATCAGAAATCACCCCTTCCTGCTTTCTCTTATTTCAAAAGTCAAGTCAAATACTGTCTATGACTTAAAGAATCAATGTGTGTGACCCACCCTATTGGAAATCTATACTGATCAATCTGATAGTGAAAGCATTGCTTATCATAGTGAAGATTTTCAAGAATGCTTATGAGTTAGCAGCAAATATATTGACCCATTTAGATTTCAATAGATGGTCCCCAATTTAGAGCCTCATAAATTTTGTTGGAATCTTATCTCTGTTAAATTTCTCCCCGTCTTTCTTCAGTTTACTTCATTTCCTCCTCTTCATACAATTGTGTGAATCCCTAAAATTCTTTTGGAAGCCAGATCATATCTTTTACTTCATTAAATTATGGAATAGACATGGTTATCTCTTCCCAAAATAGTTGGGACAAGGCTTTGATGATGATGATATGGTGATCTCTATCAAACCATAATTGGGCCCATTTCTACAAATCTGACCACTAAAAATTAGTGGCTCGGAAATCAATTGGCGATGGGCCATTTCACACAAATCCGAGTTTGCATTAGTGATTAAATGTTAAATATGTAATTTCACACATTTATTCTTTATTATTTCTGAATTCGTAAACTGAACTCATTGAACTCAAATTGTGAATCAAGTGACCCTGCCCCTTTGAATTTTCGAGTTGAAGCTAGTGTTGAACTGCGAACTATGGAGACTGACAAACTATGGAGACTGACTCAAATGCAAATCAACTGAATTGCAAATAAGGTAACTATTGTCCAAGAAGCATTGAATAAAGAACCTGTCAGCAGACACTGAGATGCATGGAGAAGTTTCGTTTATTGTTCCTTTTCCTTTGACTGTTTTATTTACTACATTTATTCACCTTAACAGCTGTGTCATGCAGTTGCACTTAAAGATTGAAACATCAAAAATGATATCATACAGTTATTTCAAAAAAGGTTAAGATCAAACCTAATTTTGAAGGAGATAGGTTGTATAAAGAAAGAGACTGCGAAAGAACTACCTTTTTATTATCTGGCCTTTAGATTTCTGTCACTATTAAACTCACTCTTGGTAACATTTCAAGATTCATTGATGATCTGATTTGCAAGCGGAAGTTACAGCGTGTGTGTGTGTGTGTGTGTGTGTGTGTGTGTGTGTGTGTTCGTCTCTATGACAGAAGATCCATTTAAATAACTATTGTGGAAAGAGAAATTCTAGACCTGTTCCCTCTTGTTTGCTTTCCCTATGTTTTGCCCCTTGTTGCTCTCCATCCAGTGGTAATCTAGACCATCCATCTGGTTAGTCTACCTCACATAGGTTTCATACTCAAAGATCCTACCTCTCCTTTCATAAAAATAAAATTTGAAGTATTGAAATTGTTTGAAGTGAACCTTTTGTATAGATGGAATGGGAGGTGGACCCAAGTCTGGAATGGGGAATGTTCCACATTCTCACTGTAGTTTTAAGATCCTTAGCTAAATAATACTTCTATGGGGGTCCTTGTGCTTTAGTTTTGTCTGCTCTGCATGTTTGATAATATGAGTTTTTCATATGTCCTCCTCCCCATACTTCCTGAAAGGAGTCCTCTACCTTCAACACTCGATCAATTGTCACACAACACATTTGTTAATTTCTTAACCATTAGCTGCCTCAGACATGCAGATTGTTGAAATATGAGCTCATGAGAGCTTATCTTGGTATTTTGGTGATCAAAACTTTTTCTTTCCGGGGCCATATGACCACAATAAACCTCATGGAAGATGCAAATCCCAGTCAGGCAGTATTGACAGAGTGATGGGCAAATCAGCATCATGTGTTATTTCATTAAGCATTGAAAGTGTATCACACGATGCATCATAAAAAGACTCAGCATTCTAAACATAACAAATAAATTGTGAGAATGTGTCTAGCTACTCCTATAACCAATAAAAATAAGTATCTACTCCTAAAAAAGGAAGATGGATGGATTGATTAGTGATCATTTTTGTGGTCTGTAGTTAACAAACAAGTAACTCAAAGCAATGAGGCAAGGATTCACAGGGATCATCAAAGACTACATCCATAGCCAAAGAACAAGAATGCTTTCTAATGTATCAATAAGGGACTGAGACAAGATACAGTCTGGCGTGGAAAACAGGAGACTACCACAAACCCAAAAGAGCCATTTAGAATGAATTTCTCACAGGACAATGCAGGTTGTATAATTGAAACACAAGACCCAAGTCTTTTTCGTTTCCCACAACTGATTGTGATTTGGTCTTAGCCTACCTCTGAAGTACGGATTTGTTTGATTTGATGGCATACTGTTGAATTAAATTTAAGTGTTCACATTATAGCTGTTGTTTTTCTTTATAAATTTGTACAACTGAACTCTTCAATGTTTTTGTATATGCTTTATTGGGAATGCACCTAATGATAAATTCTTCTCTTACGGTATTCAGGGAGCTGTAATCTATACCAAGGGAAATGGTTTTATGACCCCTCTGGCCCTCTTTACACGAACAACAAGTGTCCTGTTTTAACAAAGGCGCAAAATTGTCAGGGCAACGGCAGACCAGATAAGGAGTATGAGTATTGGAGATGGAAACCTGCTAAGTGTGAACTTCCTCGATTCAACGCTACGAAATTCTTGGAGTTAATGAAAGGGAAGACATTGGCTTTCATTGGTGACTCAATTGCTCGAAACCAAATGGAATCTTTGTTGTGTATTCTCTGGCAGGCAAGCCCTATCAATTTAACAAGCTATAATTTAAACTTATAAGTTAGATATGCTTGGGGTAGGTAGCTTTTCTATAAATCCCTATTTAATGTCTATTTCTTTATATTTCTTGTAACTACTTTATTCATCACCATCAACATCCATCGTTTTAGCCTTTCGAGTTGTCTCCCCTTCTCCTAGATTTTCATGAGACTTGGTTTTCTGTCTATTGTGTTTTCCAGTCTCATATTCATGCCTGAACCATCTCAAATGACAACCTTAAGTCCTTAGTTTTCTTCTATGAAAACTTCTGGTACATGTGCTTTTACATCCACATTTATTTTATTTTTTATTAAATGGAATAAGCTTTTTTTTTTTTTATTGTCTGTTACATGCTTGGTCATAATTTGTTATTCAGGACATTCTTTTTAGCATATGCATCTTAATCATATGCAGTATTTGTTAGAGATTGCTTTGGGCACCCAAACATTCAACTTGATATAATATCGTAACTCCCAAATGTGTTATTTATATTGTATCAAGTAGGGACCATCAAACTCTAGCAAGTAGTAGTTTTTATCTTGACAAGCATAGGATTAATATCAAAGTAATTGGACCTGGTCACTGATACTTTTTTTTCCCTTGGGTAAAAGTTTCACTAAACATTGTTAGCATACTGCTTATGTTACTTTGGTATCATTCTTCAGGTAGAAGCCCCTGAAAATCATGGGCAACGGAGATTTCATCATTTTATCTTCAACTCAGCATCAGTGCATATTATCCGCATATGGTCATCTTGGCTTGTGAAAAAGACATCAGAGCGTTTTCAGTTTGCTCCAGAAGGTGTTATCAAACTTCACCTCGATATCCCTGATGCGAATTTCATGGAACTTCTCCCTACATTTGATGTTGTAGTCATCTCAGGGGGCCATTGGTTTAACAAACAGTCAGCATACATTCTCAAAAATGAGATTGTTGGGGGACAGTTTTGGTGGCCAGACAAAACCCGCAAAATGAAAGTTGACAAGGTAAAAGCTTTTGCAATATCAACCGAAACGACCCTATCTGCAATTGCATCACATCCTAACTACACAGGTCTGACGATCGTGCGATCATTTTCTCCAAACCATTATGAAGGTGGGGCATGGAATTCTGGCGGGTCATGCACAGGGATGGTTAAACCTGCCCTAGAAAGTGAATTGGTGGAGAACGAGTACATAAATATAATGCACCAGAAACAGTTGACAGCCTTCAATAATGCGATTAAGAAGGCAACTAACAAGTCAAAATTCAGGTTGATGGACATTACAAAGATATTCGGGTACCGTCATGATGGACACCCAGGCCCATACAAGAGCCCGAATCCAAACAATGTGACGATGCTAGGCCAGCATGGAGAGCTGCATACACAGGACTGTCTACATTGGTGCATGCCTGGCGCTGTTGATACATGGAATGAGCTTGCTCTTGAAATCATAAGAAGAGAATTCGAGGGTGCTCCATGAACTCACTGCATCCATGCTGAATGACTTCATAATCCCAGATAATTAGTTACTGTCCATGGCAGATAACATAGGTGCTGCTGACTTAGAATTTTATGGGGGAGAATTAGTGGTCTCCCCTCTGGTTTTTTGCCCTGTGAGTGTAAAGCGTTGTGGGCTTTTACCTGTAATGTTATGTTATTAGTAATGATGTGATATTTCTTTTTTGGCTTTTTTTATTATTTATTTTCTTCCTTTCTCTGGTACGTACTTACATATCCACACACACTATGCCTAAAGTCCCTCCAAACAAGATAGACAAGTGATCCATAGTTGTCAGTGTTACTGTGGAGAGAGACAGATGCTGACCGCTGACCTAAATATGTGCCTTGTCAATAATGTTGATATTTCAAAATATTGCAGAAATTGAAAGAATTGGAAGAGATTTCAATACAAAAGGAGAATGAAAAACATCTACGTCCTTTTTATTCTTACTAATGCTATGATATTTCAAATATCCGAAGAAAATCGGATTAAAAAAGGGACATGAAAAACATACAGTGCATGTTTGTTTCATGTGATTGAAAACCTTGACTGTATTTCTACAAGTGGTTACAAATGAAGCACTAAGATGAATATCCAGCCGTCACCAATGGGGTCCACTAATTTAATACCCAACCATCACCCATTTACCCTTGTAATTCAACATCAGTGAAAAAGGTTCAATCTATATCTCCACCATCCATCTTTTCCTCCCCATCTCATATTCCCGCTCAACTCATTAATAATCTTTTTATGAGCTCATTTGATAATGAATTCATACATATTTCTCGCAAGCAAACTAGCCCTATGGAATAGAGTTTTAAAAGTAAATTATATATACTCTAATTTTTTATTATTGTTATTCAACAAGTAATTATTTTCTGCATGAAAGGGTCATATTTTGAAGACAATCGATGATAATGTTTGTATATTATTCTCGGAATCTCTTATGCTTCAATGCTGTGCTGCTGTCTTCATTAGACGCATGTACTTTGTGTATGTAAATTTTACGTACTCTAATCATAATCACTCTAACAGGTGCCCCACCCAATACTAGAGCGGGCCCACTAAAGAGCCCACTAACGAAAGAGTCCAAACCCCTACCCCGGCTCTTCGACGGAACCATGCAGCGGGATCTCCATTGTAGGGCCCGCATAGAGATGATTCAACTGTTAAAGATAAATCTCACCCCTTTTGGTGATACATCTTCAAATTTAGTTTAAAAAGAGTGGGTTTTGTTTTACACCACATAAGAAATGATGCCGCGAGAGCAATCGGTCACTTTTTTTTTACAAAGCATTCAATTTTATATTGGGATCCACTCCTATTAAACTTGGAATCATAGGATATGTCATTGGAGGGGATGAGATTCATCTCGAACAGTTGAAATTTTAACTGTTTGGGGCCCATGATATGTCACATGATCGTTATGGTATCGGGTCCGACCCAGTAGAAAAACTATAACAACCTCTTCTTTCACCCTTCCGGCCCCTTCACCGTTTCTGAACGAGGCTGAGCAGATCAGACCACAGGCAGAAGTTAACAAAGACCTCCAATTCAGTAAGTAATCTTTTTATTTTTTTTATATATTTGTATTTCTTTCCTCTCTATTATCTCTTTTACTTGCACTTCAAGATTACAAACCCCCCCATTTTCCTACTTCTCATTGAATTTCCTGTAATTCATAGTAAAGGGGTTTTTCAAGGAGTATTAACAAAGATGAAGAGTGGAGATTTGTATGGGTCCATCACTTTCTTAGGATTTAATTTACCTGGGGTATGGCTGGTAATCATTTCCCAACAAATGGAGGATTATATGAATATATGATGGCCCTTGGATAGAAATGCATACAGTAGAAACCCTAAGAATTCAATACCAATTAAACAAACTGTTAGTTCTAGAATCAAACATATGATCCTTTTTTTTTTCCCCTCAATCTCTTGGTTTCTCCTCTCTCCCCATCTGCCTCTGTGTGTGTGTTTTTTTTAAATTAACATAACAATTTTTTTTTCTTTTTTCCTTTAAAAGAATACTGTCATGGTCTCTCTTCCGTGCTGTTTGAAGAAGAGTGACTGGGCTCTGTTGTATTTTTTTTTTTTTTAACTGAAAGCCTCAATGGAGCCTAAATTATGTACTAAATTCAAGGATTGATTGTACTTTATGTGGTGGATGCTACATTTTCTATATTCTAATTAGCTAAGCTGATATATTCATATATTGAGTTGGTTAATCATTTCAATTATAAATTGTTTGTTCTAATGTGGTTGATGTGCCCAAAAGATTTTTTTTTGGGAACTTTTGTGATTTATCTATCTATTTGAAGTCAACTCCCTATATGGGTTTGTGTTCCCATTACTTTACAATCTAGCATGTCATCACAAATTACTTTATATGAGGGGCTTATTGGTCTCTTCTTTCTCCTATTCCCTTGCACTCGCAACAGTGCAATTCATATTGGGGCTGCAATAAATATATGAGCTACAATCAGTTTCTACCTACAGGACCAACATCTCAAACAATTGTCTTCTTTCTTTAAACTCATGTACACATTTCTCATATGTACTCGTTCTCAATTTTATCATTTCATGTCACTCCATACATCTTTCTTACTATACACATTCCTTCCGCATGTATTTTGTATTCAGTCAGTTTTTTCATTGTCTAGCATTCAAGTTTATAATCTATATACTGACATCTCTGATTGCCATTATTTAAAAATGTCCTTTTTAATCAAAGTATCATTGAATGATCACAGGCACTCCATCAGCTTGACCTTGCAATGAGCCTGTTTTGTGAGATCATTTTTATGCCATCCATTTTATTGGAATCTATCCCATTGTGGCATTAGATGGTTTTCAAAGTGAACCAAATCATGTCCCTTATGCTCAGAACCTATGAAATTCCATTCCTGTGTTCTTTCTCAGTTGTAGTAACTTCCAAACATTTTTACTCAAAAGCTTGTTTTCAGAGTCCAAATTCCTAGTCATATGTACTCGATTTCTTATACCATTGCATCATGTGTAAACAATATCCACATGGAACCTCATCTTGGACTTCTATCAAATTGTCCAAAGGACCATAACTTATGAACATAATTAAGGACTCAAAGTAAATGCACCGCCGCAAAAGGAAAGGAAGTAGTTGTCATTGAATCATGAAATGCCAACTTGGACTATTTATCAAGCTGATGAGCATTACAAATAGGAGATGATATAGCATCATTGATTAGAATAGATTTACTTTTTAAAATAAATGTTGGAATAGACACTCTAAGATGTCCCAATGGACTGTGCCAAACATTAGAACTAATCCAAGATGCAAAGAGAGTATCATGAGCAGGATCGATGGTAGAGATGGAAGATGCAAGCGGAAGAGAACCAGTATTACTAGACCGAAGAACCTCCTTCGTAATCAAATCCTTCACAGAAAAACCATGTTGATTAAATTCCACTGAACAATTATTAATCTTGCAAAAGTGGTGAAGAGAGTTTTTTTTTTTTTTCACTTGACAGAAGTAACAACTAGAACATTGTTTAAATTAAAGGAAGAAGGCGGCGTGCTAATAATAGTATGACCAATATTGAGACTTGTATCAGGATACCAAGCTTGAACATCAAATGGATCCATGAGCTGCATAGCAACAACGGATTTGGGCAACTCTATAGTGTTGTACAAATGATTAAGTTGTTGGTGGCCTTGGACTGCAAAATGACTTAGGTTGTGACAAATCTGGTAGTGACACCGGATTTGGAAGAGGGAGGGGTTGGCAGGAGAGGAGCAATGGTGATGCCATTAGGAGAGTTTGGTAACAAAGGGTTAATGTGGGCCACCCTCCATAGTGAGAAACACAACATCTACCATGAAAAGTGGATTGAGCGCCCCGAGTGGTGTCACACCCATGAAATGCATAAAACGTTGAGGTGGATTTTGTTGGAGGAAGGACAAATTTATTGTAGAGAAAGTTCTTGATCCAGGATAAGAGGTTGTAGTTTAGCAAATGAGGGAAGAGGAGGACAAGGAATACTTGTCACAAAGCATGTATAGTCTTGTCATAATCTAATAATCCTGAGAGGATATATATATATATAAGTGTCCCTCACCATAGTGTGAGGGACATTTGCATAGTAGTTTTGTCATATATATATATATGAGGAGTCTTCATGTGCATATGTCCCTCACCATACTTCCTTTTTTAGACCTATCAAGGTCAAAAGGGTGTGATGAGATGTGAAGTTTTGTCCTTTTGCATATTAATACTTTCCAAAAAAGGAGTGTCCTTCACCAAAATAGTGAGGGACATATGCCCATGAATATTGCCCCATATATATGGCTTTGATTCTGTGAGAATTGTTCTCATGCTCTTACTGTAAGAACTTTTTATGGGGCCTACTTGTGGGTCTCATTTGGAGATGGGGCTGGGGGGATGAAAAGATCTATGTGGGACCTCCCCTAATGTCAAGTTTGGCCCCAATCATATGTCCTTAGCCACTTCATCTGTGCCCCACAAATCCAATCTATTCAAATTGGTATATAGTTAATCTAACGGTCTAGTAAATTCGGATTTGACTGAAACTTGGGACATGTGACCTATGATGCCTTGATATGGGCCTAGATATGGACACGGACACGGGAAATAGAGATACGATACGCCATTGTCAAAATTTTAGGATACAGATATGGGTACAGCATTTCTAGAAATATGTGCATATAAATATTTAGTTAGAGATTTATTTTAAATGAAATGTTTATTTATTTCAATTTAGAGATCAAATGTGGTCAGCCCAACTGAGTAGATTCAACTTTTAACAAGATTTGGAGAGAGCATAAGGGTAATGTGAAAAAAGATAAATAATTAAAAAATGAAAAAAGATAAATAATAAAAAAATCAGTGGAGACTGCCTTTTTTTATGGAGAGTGTTTATTAAATATAATAGAAATGGAAAATGGCTATTAGATATAATAAATTTTATAGCCTTTGACTGTTGGTATTTGCCAGTGGAGAGAGTGACAAAATTACAGGATACAATTGTATGGCAGCCTAGCTAGTAGAGAGAGTAAAAAAAAAAACTATCAAAAAACAAAAGCTATTGGTAGCACAAAGAGAGAGAAGAAGAGAGAGTACAGCGATAATAAAAAAAGAGCTGTCTCTCTCGGTACTTTCTAGATATCGAGAGAGAGAGAGAGTGCACGGGAGAGAGAACTATTAAAAATTTTAAAAATTGTGGCACGGAGAAAGAGAGGAAAGGAGTGTATAGTGTATACTATACTAAAAAAAGGGTGGGAGGGAGTATGATTTTTTTACCCTCACAGTAAGAAGAGCCCTGCTTTGCAAGTTGCCTGCAACAAAGAAACAAAAGAAGAAGAGGGAGGAGAGGAAGGGAACAAGACGTGCCGGCCCCTAGAACTCATCGATGCTGTTGGGAGTCGATCATTGTTGCTGTTGGGGGACTCTTCTAGTGCTGCTTTAAGATTTTCTGCTGGTGCTTTTCTTCTTCTTTTCCTTTTATTTTCTTCACCAAGCTCTCTCTGTTAAATAACTTTTTCCTCTGATTCGATAAGTGGTCGCCATGAAAGGTATGCTCTTTTATTGTCATTTTCTTTTATTAAGTTTTTTAGAAGATTTTGAGGGCTGGTTCTTTTAGTCTACCTTGCCGTATCTGAATGGTATCCATGCCGTATCTTGCTGTATCCCGTACCCGGATCTGTATCGGACCATATCAGTACAGGTACCCTAGGGCATTTGCCATATCCGGGTATCATAGCGTGTGACTATCAAGGGGGTCCCCTATGTATTACAAGGTTTGGATTGAGTGATAGGTGTGCCCCCTTAGAGTTCTCACAAAAAAAGAAAAAAATGGTGAGAACTAGTTCTCATAGGATTATTTCCCATATATATAGACAATATTCATGTGTATATGTCCCTCACAATTTCTTTCATGAGAACTCTAGACGGGACCCACTATATGGTTCATCCAAATGGACCACACACATGACTCCCCTAAATTGCACACGTCCACCAATTTTCGGTCAGATCCAAATTTATTGGACCGTTAGATCAACTGTGCACCAATCTGAATGGAATGGATAATGGTTTTGTAGGACACAGATGAAGGGGTTAGGAACATGTGATTGAGGCCAAACTTGATATATAGGGTGGTCCCGCATGGATCACCCCCCCCCCCCCCCCCCCCCGGGTCATATCCCTTGGTGGGGTGCACAGTGGGCCCATGGAGGAGTATGCACGGTCCCTCCGTGAGGGACGTATGCACGGGAAGATTGCCATATATATATATGCTTCCTTCCCTCACCATAGAGTGATGGATGCTTATATGGCTTTCTCTATTTATACTTAAGCATTTATCTTTTTCATATAGCATTTTATCTTTTCCACATTAATATTTCCAGATATGGAAGTGTCCCTCGCCCTATGGTGAGGGATGGATGCATATTAATATTGTCCATATATATATATATTCAGAACTAGAAACAATATGGCCAATTGCATGCAATGAACCACTAGTATTTTTCAATTTCCTTTTCAAGACAAATTGCCAAATGGAGAGATCCTTTCTTTAAGGTTCACAGTTGAGGCTTGAGTTGGAGATGACAAAAGGATGCTTGATCAAGGAACAGCTTTTCAATGGCAAGCCATTCATCATAAGCAGTTGAGAAGAGGACCCTAGGATGGTTTAAAAAAATATCAATTGTTACAGTAGCATTGATCTAAGATAAAATAGGAATGTCAAGCTGAACCCAAGAGAAATAGACTGGATTCGGCAACTTTTTCCAGTGGAATCCTTCAATAATGGAGGACATGGGGAGGAACTATTGGCATGTTTAAGAACATTAAAACATTTGAGGACCAGAAGAAATAGAGATTTCCAAGTGTGAAAGTTGGTGTGTGTGAAGTCAATGGGGATGAGATGTTTTTGTTTAACACCAAACAATGAAGGAGAAGAAGAAGAAGTAGTTGTAGATGAAAGTTCATGAGAGGAAGAAGAGGATAATGATGTGGAGGAAGATAGGTCATTGAAAAAGGGTCTGTAAATCTTACTTTCTAGGATTGCTGAAGCATGGATACATGAAATGGTTTGAGGAATTGATTGTCCACATTGGTACAGTCATGTGTGCGTGTATTATTACCAATTGTAGAGAGATTACGCATCTACAAACTTGTACTCTAATGTACCCTTAGTGCTATTGATATAAATTGTTGTGGCATTCATTAACAGTTCAAGCTTTTGGTGTTACTAGTGTTAACAAGTGCCACCCAACTCCAACCGGGAGCATAATTTTCTCTCTGCATACACCTCTCACACTTGTCACCTATTGCTCATGAGTCTTGTATAATCTTATTGTAATCTAAAGGGATGTATGTTTTGTCTTTGACAATTGCAAAATTAACTACCTTAACAACTAACACCCTATTGCATGTTTCCCCCATGTAAATAAAAGCCATATATAAAATTTTCATTTTCCATCTGAACTTTGGGATGAGTTTACTATGCAGTTCTTCATTCACTTTTTTATTAATGAGTTCTTTATTACACATCATTACTTTTCCTCTTCATTACACACACATTGCCTGAACATTTGTGTCCCATATGGGTATGGCAAGGATCATGAATGCAAGATTCCCTAAATCCTAAATCCCTAGGATATAGCCACAATTGTGATTGGTATCACTGGTAAGTACAATCAAATAATGATAATATATATATACACACACACACATACATACATATGTGACCAACAACATTATTATTTATTTTTTTACCGATTGGCCTAGTGGCCAGGAGTTGGAATGGAAAGGGTGCCACCTAAGGGACGAACCCTGGTTGGTGCTATGGGAGTGGGTGCCTCATCCACCAGGACAACCCTCTATTCCCGACCAACAATTTTATTTGCAGTTTAGGTATTGTGCTGCATTGGTATCATTTACCTGAAAAATCTAAATCATAAAAATAGAATGATATCCAGCTACATTTTTAGCCTGACAGAAGGACGCCCCTTATCCTTAGTGAATCTCAGTCTCTCTCTTTCCCTTCCCCCTCCTTTCTTTTTGAAGTAGGATTCAAATGCAATACGTTTAGACACACTTTGTTATGTCCTTTGTTCAATTTACAAAGCTTTCTTGAACTATGCCTCGTTTATGTAATGGATGTGCTTTTTGTGTCTCGCCGCCCGCCCCCCGCCCCCCCCCCCCCCACAAAAATGGCCTTACTTGATTTGTTCATTTTTAACAGCTATGGGATTCATTTGGCGCATACTTATAACATGTTGAAAATATCACACAATCTGTGCAGGCGTCTGAGGAGCTAGCGCTGCCGGCAGCATGGCCAAGCACCACCCCGACCTTATCATGTGCCGGAAACAGCCTGGAATTGCCATCGGCCGGTTGTGCGAGAAGTGTGACGGAAAATGTGTGATTTGTGACTCGTATGTGCGGCCATGCACATTAGTCCGTGTCTGTGATGAATGTAACTATGGTTCTTTCCAGGGTCGTTGTGTCATCTGTGGAGGGGTAGGGATTTCTGATGCATATTACTGTAAAGAGTGCACACAGCAGGAAAAAGACAGGGACGGGTGCCCCAAGATTGTTAACTTGGGCAGTGCAAAAACTGATCTCTTCTATGAGCGCAAGAAATATGGTTTTAAGAAAAGATGAAGAATATGGGTAAAGTCTTGCAAGTTGCCTTCTTTTTTATCTACTTTGTTGGTAGAGTAACAGACCCAAGTACTTTTTTTTTCCTTTTTTTATATTTTACTTCATTTTATGGGTGGTAGATATTAGTATCTGATTGATAGTTGCTTTGCTTGACGCTCTAACAGGGGCTATGTAGAACATCATTTGTGTAGCGTGTGCTGTACCTGTAACTGTTCTTTATACATGCATTGCTTGAAGTTGGATCATATTCGACTCTCATCTTTGATTTCTACTGCAGAGATTCAAGTGTGTCTCCCTCATGTTAAATAATTGGAAAGTTCCTTGTGGATCATATTCATTCTCATCTTTGATTTCTATTCTTGCATAGAGATTCAAGTGTCTCCCTCAAATTAAATAATTGGAAAGTTTCTTGTACATTCTCTCAAATAAAGAACCTCGACTTGGATTCAGATTTATTACTTTAAAGTAATCTAAAACTAATCGATTTTTTTTATGACATTTTGCAACAGTGTTGCAAGGAAAACTCTAATTTTGGAAAAATAAATCTAATTTCATTAGATCATAATTTGGTAGAGCCATATTTGTGACAATGGATGATTTTAATCACTAGTGCAATGTTGGGACCCCAAGTTTCATACGCCAGGCGACTTAACAGTATCATTGGCTGCAAAATTCCATTTGGGTTTTTTTCATTGAGGGAGATTGTGCTTAAATTTCCTGAAATTGGGATCTTAAATAAGATATCCAATTATTCAGAGTCTTATGACCTGAAAAAAAAAGGAATCTAACATCTGTATTTGAATCCATTAGATATTTGGCTTTGGACTAGACACTTAGAAGAAAAAACAAAAGAAATTTAAAGGCTTCTTGCAGATTCCTTACTATAGAACGTTCTCTTCAAGGTCCCTGAGTCGTTAATTTCTGACTAGTGAACAGAGCCTGCCGACATCAACAAGCAATGTAGTTCATCTGATGGGCAAAGACTGCAAGCCAACAATAGCTTGGACTGCAAATGAACAACCAAATTATCAAAAGACAACTTAAATCTTTCAATGATAAGATTCCAATAAAACCTAGCCCATGCAAACACCAAAAAAAAAAAAAAAAAGAAGAGAGGATATCACCAAATTAACAATGGGAAATGCCATAATGTAGGCCCCGTAGAAGGCTTTTACTACTGTTTGATATTTAATAATAGTGCAATCCGAGCTATCCAGCTTATTTGGTCCTCCAACATTATCTGCAACTCTAATTACCTGTAATTACTCGCAGGAGAACTGCCATTTGCAGCTAAATTTGGTCACCCAAAAACATGAACCCTGATCTAGACTAAGTTACGTGCACTCAGCTTACAGTCAAGAAAATGATCGATGAGAGAGAGAGATGGGCTCACTACACCATAGTGGCACATTATTCCCATCATAGCCCATACACCAAAAGCCACACTCATTGGTGTTTTTTTTTGTAAGGATTGATCAATAAATAAAAACATGTCCAATAAACACATCATATTCAATTAGCAATCGTCCAATGAGAAAAACGATTTCATCAATCATCCGGAAGGTGTTATAGCAGTGCGCCATCATAAGTACAGCCATGCAGAGGAAATGGTATGGCTCTTCTACATGCACACACTCTTCAACTGTCAGCATACAAATTAAAATTGAAATCTTGTCAAGATCCGACTCGAGAACTAGGCATCCCAAAGATGCAAGTAGAAGCTAATGCCTCTAAAAATAGCTCACAAGCATAGAATAAAATAGTAACTGCTACGCTATACTACAAGAGTGATAGCACCATGGCGAATTGTAGCTGATAGCAGCCCTTTTTTTTTTTTTGAAGCTCTCCCTCCTGTGTGCCATTTTTTTCCGTTCTTGCTGTCTGTACCTCCATTTTCTTAAAATCAAAGTCAAATAAACACAAAAGACACATAGAGATCCAAAAATGAAAATCTTTCCTTTTCCTTGAAGTGAAATGCATTTTTCAAAAGGCATTTTTTCTGCAATCTTTTTTAGATCTATGGATCTATTCCTTTATTTTCCTTCATTAATCTCTTGGAAATGGCTTCTAAGTGATGGATCTATGTTTCCCATTGATCAAAACCCCATTTTTAATGAGTTATTTATTTATTTTGTATTTATTATTCTTGAATTTTTTTTACTTTTTGAAAAAAAATTATTTTTTTAAAGAAACACCAATCAAATCACTTAAAAATCACTCGCAAATGTTAAAACTATGAATCCAATGGATGAATCATACTTTCTTTTTTGTATTTTTTAATGCATTTAATTTTTTATGGTTATATTGTTAGAATTTTTGAAGTGGTCAGCTAAATAACTTTCTATGATATCTCAACTTTATATTAACTCTTAAAGTCCCAAGTCTCTAAGTACAATGTTATTTATAAAGTTATAATTTATTATATCATTTATTGTGTTGAATGTCAATTGTTAGATTGCTCAAAGTCTTAAACTCTTTATACTAAGATTAATACTATTATTTTCTAATGATACAGCAATACACAACATAATGCATTAAGGAGACTACTACACTCCTTATTTTAGTTATTTTGCAAAACAAATACATATTCTAGCTCTTAATAATGTTTTTGAAATTTTTTCAAAATTTTTTGACAACTTTTTAAAATCACATTGCTACGTTGTCCCTCTGTTGCTACGTAGCATTTTGGCGACCAACCACAACGCCATCCGCTACCACTATTTTGATTCTTCGTGGGAACTGTGGACTTATTGACATTAATTGATTATGCAAATTTATTTCCATATAGAAAACAAAGAACATCCCGTCATTCTGCTTGTCATACAAACAATGACAACTAGCTGATGCCACAACAATCCCGGCATTCTCCTTGTAATACAAACAATGACAACTAGCTGATACCACAACAATGGGTTGCACTACAGTCTTCCATTCCATGAAGCATGAGTCGAGCAAACACGTAATGAAAGAGGAGAGGCAATTCTTCGAAAGCCTGAAACATGACAGAATTTGAACTCAACGTCAGATGAACATCGCACAAAAGCATTCACCATATTTAACAGCAGAAAAGAAATGAAAGCTTGGAGTTATGAAAGTGTTGACACAAAAGCAAAATAGAACAAAAATGAAACAAACAAGAAGTGTCGACGGGTGAATTACAAGAGCAAAGGTAGTTTTATCAATGATTCAAAGGGAGAAGTTTTGAAGCACTAAAAACAATACCACCACCTGATCCAATATCAAGGATTTACACAACCAATATTTGATCAGATGAAATGCATCAAGTAGTCAGGACCATAACAATGCAATTTTATCAATAACTCTCCTATCAAGCCTGTGCTTTAGCCCCATTACCTCAATGCTATTACATCTATGAGGATGCATAGAACAACTCACTGAACCCAAAAAATTGCACCATTGTGTCTGTCTTTTAAACAAGCTTATATCTTTACAAATTTACTGTTGTGCAATCAAACAAGTGTTCAAAAGGAAGATGGTTGGCAACCTTCAAAAGAGGGTATGGAAGGAGGCAATGGAGAATTCAAATAAGTCTTCTAAGAGAGAGGCCTCTTAATAAACAAAGTCATGTGCAAATCAATTTGATCCTGGAAGTATTGCACAGACACAGGTGTCAATTTCAGATGCATATAAAAGGTCCACAATATGCCAACCTATGAAGCCCAATCATATTTGTACAAATACAGATATATAATGAAGCTTTATACTAATAGTACATTACGCAAATTTACATGGAATATTGCGTCTCTGATATACTAGAACTATGTAGATAGTATGTAAATGCTATTTTTTTTTTACTTTTTAGCAAGCTCAGTCCAACAAATGAAATGGAGTACTGGATACCGCAATTATCTGAGTTTTTCCTCGCTTTTTTAAATTTTTTAAGAGAATTTCTGTGTCCAATACAAATACAATAATGAAACACAATTGGTTCATTGTAAACGTGCAAATTCTCCACAAGCAGAGATGGATGTGAAGAACCAGGAAATCCAATCAGATGTCAAACTGTACACTACATCGATTCACGAAACCATCAGGTTTGTAGTCAGATCAATAAACCCCACACAATCTACAATACTCAGCCTTAAAGGGAGATGATACACATTTGTGCCCTATCCGTATGAAAAGAAATGCTGCCTACTTGTCATTTATCAGATACCTGTCCTGGATATACTACTTAATGGAGTTTTGTGGGTGTCAATACCCAAAGAATCCAACAGGAATCAAGTAATATTGTATTATTATTATTTGATAACTCAGTGTATCTCATGCCTAGCCCACCCGGGAGCCTTTGGCCCTAAGCCCTAGTGACACTCCATTCTGAATAGCCAAGAGCTAATCCTCACAGGCACATGCAAACCCTCCTATCCACATGCACGAGGTAAAACTATGGGAGGTGGCCAACAACGGTATTATTGTATTATGTCATATTATCATCTAGAAAGAAGCATTGTCACATAAGGCAAAGGACTCTTAGGGTACCATTCATATACCAAACCTGCCCCTTTTTTTATAAATAAGTACCCAAAACCTGCCCCCTTTATTAGAATCAATAATCAAACTTACCCACTTAATTAAACTACGAATCACTACCCATTTAAAGACCTGCTGGTGGTAGAAGTAGAACGCTTTCAAAATGCAGTCATCTTAGGTCAGAACCCTCTACCCAACAAGTCGTCATCATCATCATCATCAAAACCTTATCTCAACCATGTTGGGGTCAACTACATGAATTCTATTTCTCCAACAGGTACAACACCAATTTACAGCCCTAATCATCATGCTTCAAAGGTGGACTACAAATCTTTGGTTTCTTTTTTAACTCTGCACCTATGAATTGTAAGGAGAAGATAGTATCAAATGGGCCGCCAGTCTAACTCAAATGGGCTACTAGTCTAACATACGAATATTGGTAGAGATGCATCTCAAATTGATTATACATGTAGTGGTAGATAATCTTTTCCTTCATCATATTCAGAGATGTTGGATTCTAAAGGATCCAGTGTTGGTTACACCCCTAAGCAAATTCGAGTACCATAAACCACCAGTTTTGGTCCTTTGGAGGCTCATCCACAAATTAGGTAAAATCTCAGCTTGGAAAAGTAAACCAAATAGTATAGCTACTTCTATAAGCACGACTGACATTAAACTTGACAAGAGCCTGTAGCACAGTTTGAAAGTGTTCATTGTCACCACCACGGGATTGCAGCTTTGAATCATGTAAAAAAAAAATCCAAAAATCAACCCTTTCAATCATAGCAATGAATAGCATGTTTTTGTCTACATATTGGTTGCTAGCCATGGACCTGGTCAGGGCCTGGAATAACCTGATGTTCAAATAGCCTAAGCCCCAAAAGTTCTCTACCAAAAAAAAAAAAAAAAGGCCCAAAAGCTAGGACTGATTAGATAAAGTCCAAGCTCGCATGGTCCGATAGGAATGCCTGCCGTTGAGGTTATTAGAAAAATACAGTGAAAATTCAATGACATCTCCTAATTTGGTAGCTCTTACCATGTAGTTTGTTGTCTTTCTCCTTTGTGTTGGTTGCTTTTTCATTATGTTCCCCTTGGTATATTTCTCTTCCACCTTGTGCTCTTGCTTCTTTTAGGGCCTTTTGTATCTTCCTTGTTTTCCATAATATAATGTGTTGTTACCAATAAAAAAAAAAGTGTTTCAGCACTGGCAGGACGCCCAAAGGAACAAATGAATCTTCAACTTCAGATATTTTAGAAAAAAAAAAAACGGAATGAAAAGAACAAACCAATATCTATGAATTGTTATTGCTGTTACTGCGAGTTCTCGCTTGGTCGGTTTCCAAGACTGTTAAGTGTCTGGGCACAAAGAAGGGCAGCTTCCTTCCATCCTTAATCCATAATATTTTTTCAGTCAAAACAATAGGTAAGTCTAATTCCTTTGGAAATTCTTCAACTTCAGAAATGCCCCTAGTTCTTAGACTTTGTTCAATATTTTGAAGTTTCCTCTCCCTTCAAGGCTTGAGCATGATCTCGAAGTTATCTCACCATGAGGAGTGAAACAACAGTACATTGGATGGAGGCCTCTGGTGCACCACACATTGTTTGCCCTGGAATTAGGCAGCATACTCCTGCAAAGTATCAAGTTTGAGAGGTCTCATCTTTTGATCCGTTTATCGGAATTTCATATGCTTTTAGAAAGCTCTCAAATAGTAGATCATGAGGACAAGGAGCTTCTTCACATCTACAGTTTTCTCCGTAGGACTTAGGGGTCGTGGAATGTATGTGTAGCACCACGTCCTCTTCCCCTTTAGCTTTCAGAAGCCATATCTTCATCCATAAAGCACATTTCTTACAAGTATATATTGTCAGAAAGCTCTGTCAAAATGATACATAGGCTTCACCCACATGAAGTCATCTTCAGCAGGGCCAAATCTCAGTTAAACCAGACGAATTCCCATTTTATAAAAAGCCACAAATTTTTTTTATCTAAACTAACAAAATGAAGATAAAATCGTCATTTAGCAGTTAAATAAATAATTCTTCCCTTCAGTTAAGACCTCTATAGTCAAATGAAGTTAATAAAGCCTCTCTTCAAGTTTACATTGATTTAAGTTCTTAGATGCTTGTTTGGATAAATCAGGAGTAGACTAGAGTGAGGTAGATTTTACATGAGTAAAGTGGAGGAGAACTGGGTTGAAGTTAAGCTAGATTAGTTGATTAGTTCACTTCACTCTGTTTGGATGCTTCATCTGAAGTGAGATTTAAAAATATTATCGAGCAGAATTGACTTTTACGCAAGAAAATTGCAGTATTTAGGGCTGAAGTGAAATGAAGAAAATTGAAGTATTTAGGGTTGAAGTGAAATGAAGTATACATGAGCTCACAACAACAATACTTCATCTTTGGGCAAGACACATCTATACATGAAAGGGTTGAAATTTTAAGCTGTTAGGGCCCATTTAACTTCACTCCCCTGTATTTTTGGCTTATCCAAACAGGCCCTAGAGGACAAAATGAGTTACCCCACAGAATAAAGAACCAAGCTTTCCTACATTCCAATAGAAAGATTCTGACTCATGTTGACAGGAAAGGCTGTCAAAAGGTAAATCCATGGGTGTAAATCCCATATTCTGCGCTAAATGCGCCAAGATCCTTTGAAAACCCTTCAATTCTTTCCCTAATTTCAAGCTAGTAAACACCACATAATCTGGACCAGGATTCAAAATCCTCAAACTACAAACACACAAGAACACCAATCCTATCACAAAATTAACATATTAGAATCTCCTCAAAATCAAACAATCAGACAAAATCATCAATGTACCTCCCAATCGAAACACGAAAACCATCAATCATAACAACAAACGCTTCACAGCTGCACAAAAAGGGAGATTTGTGCAACAAATCGGAATAGATCCCCAAATTCACCAAATTTCAAAACCAATCCATTCAAAACGCCATCGCATGATCCACACAGATCCCAAACCCTAAATCAGATCACACACATCCATAAAAGAAATGTAGGCTTACAGTACACAAATCATCGGCGACACCGATCAGTGCTCGCCGGATCCGCTGGAGCAGCAAGCATCGCCGCCGGATGGAGCCGCCTCGCCGTCGGAGCACCGGTCACCGCCGCCGGAGCACCTCTTGGAGGAGGTCGGATCCGGGCCGTCGGATTCGTGGTGGCGGTCGTCGTCTTCGGCGTCGCTGTCGTCCTCGTCGAAGGGCTTCTGCTTGTGGAAGATGCAGCACTTCTTGGAGCTCCTCCGCTGCAGGAATTCGTTGTCGACGGTGCCTTCCTTCCACGTCACCTTCTTCTTCGGCCGCGAGAGGCGGAGAACTAGGGTTTCAGAGGAGGAGGAAGGAGGAGGAGGAGGAGGCGCGGCTTCTTCTATTGTCGTTGTAACGGAGGAGCCGGGAACGGGTCGCGTGACGGATCGCGCCATCTGCGTTTCGGGTTTTGTTGCGGAGGGAGGCATCGCGTGGGGATTTTATTGGGGTCCGGACTCGGCATTTGTGCAAACGGCATTGAGGTGGGGCTGTTGGGGTTGGAGTGTTCCTGAGGCCGTTGAACTGTGGGGCCCATTTTGTGGATTGGGGAATGGATGTTGTGAACCGTTGGATTGGAGGGATTGGAAGAGGGAAATGTATGGGACGTGTTCGGTTTTAGGATGGGGAGTCAAGGAAGGAATCATCATGATGTGATTGGCATATTCTGTAGATATTCTTTAATTTGTTACCAGCGTAATTTTCCATGCTCAGCCGGGATATCACCAACATTACAATTTAAATGTTCATGTATTAAAATAATCATGATTTTTTAACGGACAAACCTCTCTTGAGCTCAAGTTTATATAAAAAATTCGATAAGCCCGACCCCTTGAGGCCCGCTTTTGATCCATCCAAACACATGACACCCCTGAATTGCACATGTCTACCAATGTTTTGTCAAATTCGAATTTATTAGACCATTGGATCAATTGTGCACCGAGTTAAATGGACTTTGACCATTAAAATTTTGTGGCCTAGATGGAGGAGATGATAGAAACTACGATTGCGAATAATTTTTTTCAGAGAAGAAGATCTTAGAGAGTCCTTCACATCCCCCATTCTTATCTCCATGTAGGTCCCTAGGTGGGCCCCTGTAGGGGTGAGCCACACTCTTGAGCTTATTTTATCTTAAACTTGGGTATAGGACAGAGGCTCCCTTTATATATATATATATATATATATACATATAAAGGGAAGAAAAAGGTTACAAATATATGTTTATCTATCCAAGTGTTAAGTGACTTAAAAAGGAAAGAGGAGAATTGGAGTAAAAAGAATGATATCATTTTAATGTAAATGGAGTCTTTGCAAAAGAAATAAAAGTGGAGAGTAGGTATACCTAGTTTTGATAAACAGACCAATTAAATAATTGCATGAGATAATGAGTGAGAGGAGAACCTCCCTAATTTGGAAAACAGCAACATAACTTTCGGTAAAATTATAATCGACAATCAAAATTGAAATCAAAACCCTCCTCTTTAATATATTATAACTAGCACACACAAAATAATCTGTGCCAAGCACTGGCATTATCCATGGGGCAAGGGTCCATGCTCCATATTTTAGTTTTTGAAATTTTTATTGTAAATAAAAACACATATATATTTGAGCATTTTAGTGGTTTGGTAACTTATCTAAAAGAATAAGAGGTCAAAAGTTAAAATCCTTTGACCCATACATTTTCTAGCTTTTTACAAATGCTTAGCAAAAAAAGTCTAAATTGAAAAGAATCTAGTCAAAATTGGGAAATCCTTCTCTTTAATATATTTGATTTTTTTGGTAAATAAATACAAGTATATATATTTGAGTGTTGTAGTGCTTTCGTAATCTATTTAAAATAATAAGAGGCCATAAGTTCAAATCCCTTGAACCCTACATTTTTTAGCTTTCTACAAATGCTCAATAAAAAAAAGTTAAAGTCTAAAGGAATCTAGTGCTTAATAGCAACTCTTTTAATGCAGTGATGTAGGTGTTTAATAGAAAGGTTAATCCTTAGATGTTCCAATTCCATTTTAATAAAATTCATATGTTATCTAAAAATTTAGATGTTATCTTCAATCATGTGCTTTGGTTGGCCAACTGTATAACTAATGCTTTAGCAAAATTTGGGGGTTTAGAGAAGTGTTCATTAGGTGGGTATTGTTTAATTAGTTTTTTGTGAGTGGGTACATTGCTTTTGTACTTTTTCTCTTTAGAGATTTTCTTTTCTTTTTTCCCCATTGTATTATCTCCTTCTTTTAATAAAAGTTCCAATTACTGGTAAAAAAAGAACAAAAGAAAAAAAGAAAAAGGTATTTGGTTAAAATTGAGTGCATAATCCTTCTCTCATTTGTACAAAGATTTTCAAACATATATGGCTGCATAATCCTTCTCTCATTTGTACAGAGATTTCCAAACTTGTATGGCTAAGTAAGGAAAGTCAAGTTTATTTTGAGTGGACATAAGCGAGTTTGCCGAAACAGTAAATATTTGTATGTAATTTTCTCTCTTTTGATGTGGTTTGATTGATTGTTGGTCACGGTGTTTTACACTTCCCCACATGCGTGCACAATAAGTAGTATGTGAGTCATAATATCACCATGTGCCATTGTTGTAGGTATGTAAATCACTATTAGTGGAAGGGTATAAATGGAGGGTCGGAAATGGATAGCTTATTAAGGTATGTTATGACAAATGGCTATCCACTTCGAGTACATATAAGAGTTACCACTCCAAAAAGAAATTTTTCTACCAAAGCTATTGTGGATAAACTAATAGACCCTAATACAAGGAGGTTGAATGTCA
Organism: Sextonia rubra; assembly: GCA_037013555.1. Taxonomy (NCBI): domain Eukaryota; kingdom Viridiplantae; phylum Streptophyta; class Magnoliopsida; order Laurales; family Lauraceae; genus Sextonia; species Sextonia rubra. The sequence continues at coordinate 19,076,809 of JASUAD010000028.1, read as the reverse complement.
ATAAAATTTAGTCAATATTTTGCTACATGAGGCCAGTGCAATTCTAAGGATTCCTTTGAGCGCTTAATTCCCAAATGATAAGATTGTATGTGCTGAGCATAAATCTGGTGAGTTCAAGGTAAAGAGTAGTTACTATTTGGCATGAAGGGTCAGAAACCACCAAAATGGTGGAAAAGTTCAAATGTTGACACATGCAAAAAGTTTTGGTTGCGGCTATGGAATATAAAAGCCCCTAACAATATTTACATTTTTGCTTGGAGAGAATACAAGGATATATTACCAACTAGGCAAAATCTTGAGAAGAAAAAGATTATTGACTCTGGCACCTGTGAATTGTGTAGGGGAGATTGAGGACTGTATGTATGCCTTATGTTTATGCACTTAGGTGTAGTATGTTTGGAGAGAATGCTCTTCCTTTGATAGTTTTTCCTCCAATATGCCGAACAACTTTGGTATGTTTGTTTGGGAGTTTATTGATAAAATTCCAACGGTAGATATGGAGTTATTCTTTATCATGGCGTGGTGGATATGGAACCGAAGAAATCATTTTATCCATAATGGGAAACTCACTGAGCCAAAAGTAGTTACAGCAGGAACACTTGCTTTGATTTAAGATTTCAAAAGAGTTTGAGTATCAAAGAATAATATTCAAAAAGAGAAAGCTCTATGTTAGCATTTTCCTCATCCGCGTGTTTTTAAGCTTAACGTAGATGGTGCTTTATTTAAAGATGTGCAAAAAGTAGGGACAGGAGCTATCCTATGGGATGATAAGGGGAATGTAATTATGGCTATGAGCAAAGTAGAAACATACTTGGTAGAGATTGATGATATTGAGGTCATAGCGGCATTGTGAGGTGTTCAAATGGTTTGTAACATTAGTATGTGTGACATCAACTTTAAAGGAGACTCCATATGGACGATTGAGGCACTCAACCCCTTATTTCTTAGCCTTTTAAGACAAGACCTTTTGTTCGATGAGATTAAAGTTTTTCTACAAAATTTTATTAGTTATGAAATAGTTTATGTAGGAAGAGATGACAATATAGTGGTTTACAATTTAACTAGGTACACTCGTTGATAATATAAAAGTTTGGTGGTACTCTACGCCTAACTTCATCATGTAGAATGTAAAAACGGACTCTTTGTGGTTTTGTCAATAATATTTTACCAAAGTCTTTCCATGAAACAAAAAAAAAAAAAAAAAATCACTATCACAACGAGTGTGCCCGCAATGGGTTGGTTGGGATTGAACACTCTGTGTTGAGGCTGAAACTGTACTCGACACTTTCATAATTTGCGTCGGCTGCCAAATTTGAAAGTTAAATTAGTCGACGAGAACCTTAATTAACCTTGCGTAGGCAAGTTATAGAATAATTTGTTGGATTGGGTATGGTTTAATCAATTGGTGGTCACATTGAAAGTATGGACTCGACCCAACCAGCCCGTTATATAAGAAGTAGGAAGTGTCGACCCAAATTGAGCACCAAAAGTAAAACGGGACAAACAGGCTCCGAAGTACTGGTAAGTTCAACCCACCTCTATGTAGATCTGGGCCCAGATCCTTTGTTAGGCAGGGCCACCAAGCAATCAACACTGTTCTGTGAAGAGTTTTAAACCCTCTAAGTGGCTTGTTTCGCATAAGTTTTCTCACGGTTGGGCAACGGCCAGCTCTTAGGCACACCCAATTTGTTGGGCCCAGCTGGGCGCATGTCAGTCGGGCGCATGGAGGTAAAATAGCTTGTGGTGTGGATCTGTGGGGTTGGCCGAATATCCCTTCATTTAGATTATCCCAACTTTGGATTTTAGGGACTGAAAATTTATTAGTCTAATGAAATCATCTATTGTTGTAATTCAATCTAAGATAAGATGGTTGAATGGATTTGGATCAGTGCTAAGTTGAGACGACAACCAAACCTTTGATAATACATATAAAATGGTTGAATCAGTGCCAAACTGAAACAATTAACAAATCTTTGGTGACACATGCACAGGCATTTATCTAATGGTCTAAGCTTTTCCATCATGAACTTGTAAGCATTTCATTTGTTGGAAGGCTATTGACCTCATATGATCAAGGGCAAGCAGAGTTAGAAGTTATAAAAGCTGAAAAGGGACTTATGAATGAGTAGGCCAAAAGGCAAAACCATATGATGAACTCCACTTTTGAGAATAGCGATGGCTACATGCTAACAGGTAACTCTTTTTTGAATTAGTGACCGGGCCGGGGCATAGGTGATGGGCAAAGAACGACCCAAGCGTCCACCGTCTATATGTAATCCACAGGTAGTCTAGGCTACCTAAGTAGGTCTAGAGAACTAGGGGTTTGTTGGGTACTTCATTTTTCACTCAACTATTCAACAATCGATCTTTAAGTTTCCTACTTGTGTGAGCAAATTTTTATTTCTTTCATACCTAAGCAGGCATTTTGCCCACATAAGCAAGCTCCTTTCGTTGGGGGCAAAAAATAAGGAACAACTACTGAAGTGGATATGTTCGAAGAGCAGTCTCTCAGTCTTTGATAAGGTTGATTGAAAATTGATGCCTATTTAATTCATAACAAGTGCAGTAGGTTAGTTGGGGCATGATAATGTAATTGTAAATAGAGCTTTTTTTCCCCTAGAACATTAATCTTAATTATTATTAAAGTCTTTAGTGGACGACTTGATTTTAAAAGTATTCAAAACATTTTTCAAATTATTTTGTTTTAGGGTGTGTTTGGTTAAACTTACTTAAGTCAACCAAGCTTTTATATAAGTGACTTAAGAAGATTGACTTCAAAGTAGCTCATATGGTTATGGATGTTGAACACCCCCATATTTCTTTTCATCAACTTGGCTCTACTTTGCCAAGTCAACTTGGCTCAACATGTCCGTGTCAAGTGAGCTCAGTCTAATCAACCAAATTACTCGACTGTGTCTGTGCAACACAATAAAAATAAGAAATTTTAAACACGACTATAAGCCGAAAAAGTGGGACTGGTTAGGAATCAACGACGAGTGATGGGTGAAAGGAGGGAATTGTAGTCCTCTTAAACTTCCCATCATTTTCATGGAAGGACCCTCCATTGAAGGATTTAAATTGTCCGTTCAGCTTGAATTCCGGGTTGTAGTCACATAATAAGCCAGTAAATGGTCCAGGCCAGAACCTACACCTTTACTTGACTAGAGATCGCCCAAACTATTATGCATAGGTTCAGTTTTAGATCCAGTGGGCTAGGTCGGCTCGAAGACCCTACACATAGTAGCTTGACTCGGGCAAGTTCTAAATTTGATATTTGTATTACCTTTTAGGATAATCATGAAACCCGGCTAAATATATCTGTGTCTGGATCAGGATATGATTTGTTGGACAGAAGCCAAATGGATATTATTAGGTCCTGGGGCAGGTAAACCCAACCAAAACTGAGCCCATTTAGAGCCTTATCGGATTGAATTGGTGGTGATACAGCTTTTGTCCCAGTTAAACGTATAGAGACCAAATTATCCCTTGAATACTTCATTGTCAAAACTGATTAAAATGATTGGGCCTCTCAATGGTTATAAATTATACCTAGACTTTTGGCTACCATGACATGGACACTTGGCTTATTTCGACCCACATGTCGAAGATGGTGGGTGTGGTCAGCCTCCCACCCTGTCAATATGAGAGTTTATGGAAAAGGATATCCCAACTTACCCAACAAAAGACAGCAAAAGTGTAGAATTAGATTGCCTAACCCACTAATCTAATATTTTAATCGATCATCACTGAACTCTATGTTAAAGTGGACATTCACATACTTTGACTAAGCTCTGGATTAAAGGCACTTCACTTATTGCATTGCGACTTGACAAAATGACGTAAACATAAGTATAATTTTAATGATGAGGTACAAAGTTTTTCTGTAACAATGATAATGGCTATAATGAATTTATAACTTGATTTGCATATCCTATAGGAATTGATAAGTAATTTTATTTTTTTAGAGCATGTATATTTTGATATAAATACATATGAAATCATGCTTAAATGAGCTTCATCTTTCTGGTAAATGAGTAATGGGGGTGAAGAATATGAGGTGAGGAATTAAAGATATGAGGTAATAAGGAAGATGGGGCTTTGAATTTTATAGGATTTGCATTATGATAGTAATGACTCAGTGTTAAATTAGTTTACGGCAAACAATCACACGTGCCATATAATAGAAAAAGAAAGCAAGCAATCTACAAATAAATATTTATGTAGTTGGATAAAGATGCCTATATCTACTAGCTTGATTTCACTATGAAGACTTAGGACAACTTATTAGAAGCGTTTCAAACATTTTAACACTTAGCCTATTATCTTTTTACAGGTCTCAACTACTCATTGATAGCCCCTCGTACAGATTCTCTCAGTGTTTTCATTTGCTTTTTAACTTACTTGCTTACAAAGAATAATCCTGCGAGAGAATTAATTAGGGACTTGTTTTATGCAGAGTGGGATGCAATAAAACTGCCCAGTAAGGATATTTTGAGACGAACACAATACTTTGTATTCATTTCTCATCTTTTCTTCTATTTTTCATGACTGGAATGATTGTTTGATGCTAATTTTTTATTTTGAACTTTGATATTCATGTTTCTACCCAAAAGAAAACTTTGAGCTTCATTTTCAACCGTTGAGTACATCAATTAATGAATGAAATCTGAAAATATATTGCTCATAAGTCATAAGTCAGATATTTAATGCACGTACGTAACCAGGAAACTGACATCCCGACTAGTTTTCTTAGAACTACATAACCCTAGCCACATGAATTCTACTGCTAACATTCATCGTTCTTCATTGCTGCTTTTGTACACTGATTAGGACTTAGGAGAACTGTCATAAACGACCTTCCTTTCTCCATACATCTACGTGCATCTACTATTAGTGGTGGGCTCCATCTGGTGACGATGGGGGACTTTGATGCAATGTTTGGTGACTGCTAAAGTCTAAATGTCAAGTCCATTTCAGAAAGTGTCAGGCATATGTGGATTAGTTTCCAAGAAGTTCATGTTTCTTTCTTTCTTCTTTTTTTTCTTTTTTGTTTATTTCAACCTCTTAAGTAAGTCAATTCCACTACGTCAAGATTCGCAAACAACAAGTGTTCTAAGCTGTCGTTTAATTGGAAAAACGACAGTCAAAACTATCGTTTTGTCCGTCGATAATATTAGTGTAGCTTTTCAAAAACAAGTGTTCATAACCATTGCGTACATTTTAACTTAACAAGTATTTTGAGCTGCTAGTTTTATAAGTGTCAATAGCTCTTGTTTTTTTATAATGAAAACTGTCGTTTTTTTAATTAATTATTAATTACAAAAGGGTTTTTCAAAAAATTATCAAGGTGTAGGAGCCGTCGTTTTTAAAAAGCATCTAGAGTCTTCTTGAAATTATCAAGCGTTAATAGATGTCGTTTTTATCTGATTTTTTTAAAATAAAAAAGTACCTATTTATAAAATTATATAATGATCCATTCAACAAATGTTATTAGTAATCCTCCCATAAATACAAAAAATAACACATTAGAAAAAAACAGACATCATTAGTTTAATTAAAGTCATTTGAATTAAAATTCAATCCAATACATAAAATGAAAGCTTCAATTGAAATCATTCTAAGACAATAAATTAAACTAGAGTCGAAATTGCAACAAAGAAAAATGAACCTAATCTAAAGTCTTATATATGGGCCAATCAATTATATCACCCAAAGTGATATCTCCAAAAGTTTTATCTTCGTTAAGTAATTGGATCGAATAATCAAGAACCTCATCCACAACAATCCTATAGCATTCTGGATAGTCAAGCGACAAACCAATCATAGTCCCATAAGCAACACAAACGTCCTTTTGCACTAAATGCATTAACCTACGCTTAGTCAATCCTGTTCATGGGCTTGCTTGTTCTGCCTGTGTCTCTTGATGAGGTGATTCTGAGCTTACAATATTATTAGAAATAAATGGTGTTAACATACTTCATCAATAAAAATATTATTTATTTAATTATAGAAATCTAGAATATATGAAAAATAAATATTGTACCTGAGAATAATTCCCATGATTGGTGAATGACCGCATTACTGTCCCACCTTGAGATAGAGTTTGTTTTAACTCATCCATATCTTTCCATAGGACACCCGTCTCCTTCATCAACTTTATCATTTGTCTTTCAATCTTTTCGTTCAATAACTTTTCATCTCCTAATCTTTCATAAATGGAGCAGAATAATGGATACTTGTCATAGAAACACCCATGCCAAAGCCGTGCACACGTCCTCGAGATTCAAGACCAATGATCAATACAAAAATAAAATAAAATGATGTCAATATTTAGGCAAACACTAAGTTGACACTTGTCAGGCTTTATCATCAACAAGAAAATAAATGAATTATACCTTTGCAACCAGATCATTTTTTAGATATTTTTGTGCAAGAGATCTATCAGCTTCATGAAGACTTCTAACAGCATCCTACAATACATATGATAAATAATAAGTAAAATAATGAGTGTAACACTCAATGAATTCCCCAACTCCTTTTAAATATTCAGAAGATGACCTTGATGCCTTCATCTACTCCTTGCTTGGAGTCATATTTTGAAAAATATTTTGTAGCTTTTTCAATTGAATCCTTCATTGTCAAAAATATTCAGATATCAGATTTAATTTATAGCATATTTGTTTGCACAAGAATGCACTTTTTTTTCAAATAGAATCACTCCACCATTGAAAAAATATTTCAAACATAAAATACTTGGTCTTACAAGCTCTTACGAAAATTAAAATAAAGTAAATTTTTTTCAAGAGGCCAAATTATATATACTTGAGGTGGATAACATTCATAAAAATGTGAAAATATAGATTTAAAAAAAAAGCAATTGGGGCTAGTAAAAGTAATTATACACTGAATATATATAATTCCAATGATAAATAAAAAATAAGTTACAAACTAGTGGCATATATGAGGGGAAGTGTGGTACCTTTGTTACTTAAAATTTCTCTTTTATTTAAAGGAGATCTGCTCATTTGTCTTTCACCTTGCATTGTACTGAAGATGAATGGTGTTGGAAACATTGGGCTAATATTTATGTTAGACCTAAACATATTTTCCAAATAAAAGGAAGTTTATTACTACCTTATATTCCAAATAAGGATTTAAAATTTTCATTTAGATTTCAAATTAGGACAACGGGAGAGAAATTGAATTTTTCGGGCAATTTTTATTCTTTTTTTAAAAATACCCAAAATGCCTTTTGCTTCTTTCCCCTTCCTCCTCCCAACGACCATGTCTTGACCATATCCATTGGAACCCACATTGGTTTTAGAATGATGATTGAAATTATCCAATTGGGTTAGGACCGTGTACATCCATGTAAGATGCCAACCCCTTCCCAGGTATGCAACATCCTACATCTGTCTGTCTAGAAATGTAGTTATCAGCTTGTCCACTTTGTATTGCCATTTGAACTGGGAATACAAAAACCATGGACCCTTCACTTTCTCTTAATACACGTGAAAGTAGTAAAAAAAAAAAAAAAGCGTCCTACGTTCCACCCAAAAGGCACCCGCGAAGCAATGGAAGACCTACTCCGGATGTTTGTGGTCTCTCCCTCTGTGCCAAGGCTGAATGGAGAACCCAAGTTGGTTTTGAAGCGCCCGCAACAGTTGGCCCCTCATCTGCTTCGACCAACATGGCTACAGTACAATGCAACTTGAATTGTAGAAACTTAACATTTTAAAAAATAAAAAATAAATAAATAGACTGGACAGAGACGAAATGGAGGAAACTTCGTCTCTATCAGCAATTTCCTCTGTTTTTCATGCCTAAGGGGATGGACTCATCAGATGGTGGGCCAAACAGGCTCCACTCATCACGGGTCCCTCACATCCTTGGTCACCCATGGATCTCCTTCAAGATCCATGGTGCTGATCATCTATCAACTGGCCCACCCAGTCTTATTATCCCATGCACAAATCTGAGAATGCAATTAGATCTGGGTTTCAACGTGCTCCCTTCCACTTCTTGCAGAGAGAAATTGAGAAGCAAGATCATCCTAAGTCTACATAGAATTATATTGAAGTTTAACATAAAAAAAAAAAAGAAAAACTGTACAGAGATGAAGTTTCTGTCATGGCTTCTTGGGTCCTTCACGCCTAAAGGGAATGGAGTCATCAGATGGTGGGCCAAATAGGCTCCACTCATCATGGGTCCCTCACATCCTTGGTCGCCCATGGATCCCCTTCAAAATCCATGGTGCTGATCATCGATCAACTCGCCCACCCAGGTGTATTAACACATGCAGGAAAATTGTCTCGAATCTGTTTGCAACCCTTCCATTGTTGCAAAGAGAAATTGAGAAGCAGGGATGTCCAGAAGAAATGATAAAAGAGAGGCAACCCATCTGAGTATTAAGACACATCGTTCCTCTGATTACCCAAACACATCAACGAATCTGGTTTTTGAGAGAGAATCACTACACACAAACATATATCGGAAACAGAGACACAACGAGAGAAATAAAAAAAAAAAGTAGGAAAAATTATGTTACCTTGGAGACTCTCGTTTGGCTGAAGAGATGAGGGAGAGATGGTAGGGTTTGCAAGCAGTAATGAGGGAGATAAACGCACAATTTTGTGCAATATTTTGCAAAAAGGCGCGAAAGGAAAGAGAGAATGAAATCAGTTTTGGGTTATCTTTTATTAAGTATTTAGGTGAATAAAAACAAGAGTCTAAAGCTGTGGCATTTAATAATTTAAACAAGTGCTTTAAACTGTTATTTTTAGTAATAAATTTTCCCACATAAGAGTTTGTTGTTTTTCTCTTAACAAGAGTTGACAACTGGGGAGTATCGTGGGATTTAATCAAGTGTTTAAACATGTAGTTTTTCACACCAAATTAGTGTAGGATCTACCCCCTTTTGACGTAGTGTTCCAAGTCCTTTTCAGTCCTTTTTAAAATGTAACAATAGGGTAACTTTTCTGAGCAAATGTCTAAAGTAAATAGTGAATTTTTTTTCTTTTGACCTGTTTGCTAGGGCAACTTTCCCTGTATGACAAATTTGATTTCATTACTTTCCTACCTAGCAAATTTAGCCATATAATTTTACTTTTATTTTAACTTCGAATCTTTTAAATTGTATTAGACACCTCTTACACCTCCCGTTCTGTTTACTTCTTTATCTATCCATGTTTGGATTCGTTTGCATTTTTTTAATCTTGAGAACAAGAGAAAAACGAAAGATGGGGTTATGGGTTTGCGCTAAGGTGAAAAGGAAGCGAGGAATGCATCCATGATTGTTTAAAGAGGAAGGGGTCGTGGTGTGTGTGTGGTGTGGGTGCGGGAATAGATGCATCGTCGGGCCTGTATCTTTGTTGGACTAAAATGTTTTTACGATCAAACAAACCAATAGAGGAGCACCTTAGCCGCGTGGAGTCAGATTGGTCGGCTTGGGTGGCTATGACGCTACCTATGCTGATCTTTCCAATAAAATCCTCTCAAAGCATCAAATGATATAAAATTCCGGAATCAAACGGGCTGGGTGTGCTTCACGCACCCGGCGTGACAGCGCGTTCGAGAAACGAACTGTAAGAAGAGTTAAAAGACAAAAAAAACAAAAACAGGTAACGAAAGAGACGGAACACAGCGACTTTCTTAGATAGTAGATACGCAGAAACCCAATATCTCTCTCTCTCTCTCTTGGTCTGCGAGCTTTTTGACTTGGTCTCTTGTGTTTCCACACCAAACACCAAGCATGCAAATGCTGAAATCTTGTGCACTCTGCACATAGATTTCTCGACACTGGTTTCTTTCTCCGATTACCATTTCTGATAGGCCGGGAGTAGTTAGGGTTTTGGCCGCTGCTGTCGTTTGAAGATCGCAAGTAGGAATCTTCTGTCCTTTGTTCTTTTGGGGTTCTTTGACTTTCCAGAGCTCTCGGCTAGTGTTTGCGCTTGAAAACTGTGATTTTGATGCTGATTTCAGGATTCGGTGGCTGGAACTGACGATCTTCCCAAAATCCGAGGAGATTTAGGGTTTTCTCTGGTTTCTGATGAAAACTAGGCTATGATTTGCGTTCTTTTGGGTAAAAGATGTGTTTGGGAGGGATGAATGGTGGGATTTGATGAGGAGGTAGCTTGGAGTGGTTGAAAGATGGCGCTCAAAGTCCCACCTTTGAAGGCTGCTGAAATTGCTATACAGTCGATTGGAAGGGGATATGATGTGGCCTTCGATATTCGACTCAAGAGCTGTAAGGGGGATTCTCCGAATCCGCGCTTGATTGGGCTCGACGACGGGGAGGGCAGAGATATTGTCCTTCCTGGTGGGCTTTCAATACCTAATGTTCCCAAGTGGATCAAGTGTGATAAAGGGGAGCGGACGCGGTTCAGGTCGGATGTTCTCTCCTTTCAACAGGTTTGTCTTCTCATCTTCTGTTGTAGTTTGGATTACCATTTCACTGCCATGTTGGATGTTTTATCAATCTGCAATGCAAATCTCTTGTAAAGGTGATTCTCCAGGTCAAGGTGATTATGGTTGGGAGAGTGGGTATTAGATCTTAACTATCCATCTAATTAGGGTTGCTCTCTGTTATCAATATTGACATATTTTGAGCAAAGAGAGAAAAAAAAAAGGAAGATTAGTTACTTAGAATGAAGTAGATTATCATTCTGGACCTCTGGGTCCCATAGTGGGTTGGATATTGAAAAATTATATTGATCTTCTGAGCCAACCAACCATCATAGTAGTCTGCAACATGATCTGTGATGTAAATTGGCTGATGAAGAGCATGCCAATGTTTAGATTGATTATCAGAATGTCCATATGCGCTATAGAATCGTACCATGATATAATGCAATTGAGTTGCTTTGGTTAATTATACTGATCAGCTGGAGGACTCATGGAGAGTTTAAGGCGCTCCTCATCCTTACTCGAACGACGAGGAGGATTCTCAAGCCAAACAGGGTGTTTTTAGAACTTGTTATGTCAACTGATCTGTGCTCTATGCTGTAGGTGTTTATATTCTTCTTCGGGCTGCTTCATCATGAATTCTGTTGTTTATTGCATTTTGTTTTCAATAAAATCCATCATCCGTCAAAAAACAAAAAAAGTTCAGAGTACCATTAAATGATTTGGTCTCACTCTCAATTTCAGATATATGTTGTATTGAATGGTCCACATTAGCATTTACGGATATGTCCACTGCTACATATTGATCCTCACCTTCCGCTGTGCACTACATTTGTGATACCAATGTAGGTTTTAAGTACCTGATTAAGGAAGAGGGGGTACAGGATGGTTTTGCCACGTTTAAAGGGTTTGGTGATGTTATGTTAAAGATTGATCGAAGGCTGCAGATATCTCAGATTAAGCCTGTAAATGGGCCAAGCTAGGTTGCAATTTTAGAATCCACACCTGGCTATAATTAGCTCTGACATATATGGCATGTAAATTCATTACAGCAATATATTTTTGTTCCTTTTGAGTGGTGCTTGTATTTTTTTGGGGTTTTCCCCTACCGCTTCTCCGTATAGCACTTTTATACTGTAAAGCATTTGATCAATACAAGTTACCATTTCAAAAAGAAAAGAAAAGAAAAGAAAATAAAAAACAATATATCTTTGTTATGCAAGTCAGGATTGTGGTCTTCGAGCACCTGGCACAGTGGTAACGCCATAACCTCCATTATAGAGGGTGGGGTACAGGTCTGAACCTACAGTAGATAGTGCTTGTACTCCTTTAAGCAGTTCCAGCCATTAGGGCAGCATATGTGTTAAGAATGAAAAAAATTTAAACCAGGTCTGTGTGAGGTCCATGGCCAGATGATAGTATTTGAGTCTGCTGGCTCTTGGGCTTTGACCTGGGGTTCTAACCATGGCTCACACCAAGTTGGATCCTGTAGGGTCTCAGGCTCTCAGCTCTTACCAAGTCGACAATTCTCCTTTATATTCTCTTTCATCTTCATCTGTTCTGGTTTCTTTTGCAGATGTCAGAGCATTTCAACCAAGAAATATCTTTGCCTGGTAAAATTCCGTCAGGCCTGTTCAATGCCATGTTTGAATATCCAGGTTGTTGGCAGAAAGATGCATCTACCACAAAAACTCTTGCTTTTGATGGGTGGTTCATTACGCTTTATGCCATAGCACTGACCAAATCCCAGATAGTACTGCGGGATCATGTAAAACAAGCTGTTCCATCATCATGGGATCCTGCTGCTTTGGCCAGGTGAGATTTTGCATTCTTTGCAACTAACTTTTCATGAATTTATGCAGCAGCTATATATGTGGTATAGCATATATGTAGGTGCATAATCATGTGCTACCACTTACCATTCACAAGCTTACGCACATCTATCAGCTGCCTGAAAAAAGCAGTGTTCCAAATCCTCCTTCCTGAATGGGCATTCATCCAATTTGCATTCAAATCAGATTAGTTTTCACTGTTGCATTGCACCACCCTAAGCATACACCGAAATCTTTTGGTGATTATTATGCTGATGGTTATTACTCGGCTAGGCTGATTTTTGGGTAAACTTTAGTCCAGAATTGGGCTACTAAACACCTAATTCTGACACTGCAGAGAACATTAACTTTGTCTGTTCAGTGGAATTCAAACTTTACATTGTTTTTTGCACATAATTTTTTTTTTTATATTCCAGATGAATTTGGTATCCAATGCGTGTGCAACTCTGTTAACAACAGCAGCTGTTTCTCAATGATTATAGTGCCGTGTCCTATGTTAGATGTCCTTGTTCACTGCTTTAAGAACATTGACACTTCTCTGAGTTGCTTCTTTTTTCTTCCAGTTTTATTGAGAAATTTGGTACCCATATTATTGTGGGTGTGAAGATGGGAGGGAAAGATGTAGTTTATATGAAGCAGCAGCATTCATCAAATCTTCAACCTGCTGAAGTTCAGAAAAGGTTAAAGGAGATGGCAGATAGGAGGTTTCAAAATGAAAATGGACAAGTCCCCATGGGTCCAGAAGAAGCATTTGGGAAGGATAAGGTCTCTCTCTCTCTCTCTCTCTCTCTCATATACAGTTCATGAAGTAAAGATAAGAATTTGGTTGTACTAGAGTTTTGATGTGAAGGAACCTTATGCCTTTCTGTTTTATATGCCCATTAAGCATCTTGTTCAGAGTTGATGATAGAAAATGCTGTAAGACAAGGATGCAGATAATTATGGTTATTGTTGCTTTATGTATCCTATTCATTTTTATTTATTTATTTAGCTTTGGGAATGGTAACCAAGATTTTTTGAAATGACTTAACAGCATAAGCGACATACACTGCAAGGCAAAGACAAAGGGAATCTCCCTCCACAATGAGAGAATGAAAACAGATGCCAATGAATCTAAGGCGTCTGCCCTCCTCATATGGTGTTATGAGTTGCTTAGATCGGTTGGGTACGATGCTATTCTTGGAGGTGATTCTTTTGTAGCGATTTAGTGGGGTTTTGGGAAGGTTACTAATGCAAGCCCTAGGACTAGGGCTCACATGGAAGTGCTGAAGCATGTGTTTGCTGACACAATAATACTCCTTTGTCCTAGGGCTTGCGTGGAAGTGTTGAAGCATGTGTTCACAGACACAATAACACGTCTCCACAGAGACTATCAACAAGATAAAAAAGTAAAAAACCCATGAAATGTATAAAATTCTTAAAAGCATGAGATTTCCATCTCTACAATGCCATTTAAATAGAGAAAGCAAATTATCCTCATTACAATTCATTGAACAAAATAAAAGATCTGATGACAAATTTTTAGGGAAATCATAAAAATCCTATGCTGTGATGGCCCCATGTGTGGGCCCATAGGTCTACTCTGCATCAGTTGCCCATCTGTGGAAATTGGCAGATTGGGTGGAGGAGGTGCAAGGCATTTCTAGACAACTGGGGGCATTATTTCTTCATGATCTTGAAGTTCGTTATGTAATTTTTTGGCATATAGATTGGTTGGACCATGCTTATATTGGGGGCTGTTTGAAAATTGAATGTTTGCTTTATCTAATGGGGAACCATTTTATATCTGGATTGGTGTTGGAACTTTCTATTATGATGAAGGGACACAAACTTTTTGAGTACCTTGTTTCTGTGGAATTTTGAATTCATGGTCATTTTCGTATGTTTCTGATTTTGTATTATCAGAAAGGCAAGGGTGAGGCATTGATGGTGTTTAATAGAGTAACAGCATGGTCAAGCTATAAGCAACTGCTCAACTTTTCACAGAATATAGGTATCCACCCTACCTCCATGAAAATGAAATCAGATCCTTGGAAGTTGGAGCTCTCCACCTTGATTCTCTACCTGTTCCCCCTATATGAGTTTTCATTTCAATTGAGAAAAAAGGCCTGTTGTCCATCGCACCTCAAAACTGACCTGTATCCTAGTTTGGAATAAAGAAGAGGAAGTTTTTGTCATTAAAAAAAGTGGTTAACAGAATTTCTGTTCATCCACGTCCTTGATTTAGGGAATTTTGTAGAATTGAAGATGCAATTTCCAAGAGAGATGTCTCAGATCCTTGTTTCATCCCCAGCTTTCTAGATCACCTTCTCCCTAATAAGATATTGTCCTCTTCAATCACAACTATAAGGCCTGCCCACTACACTAGTTCCACATTTGTAGGCATGCTGATGATTGGAGCAGTCTGATAATTGCCCCAGGGAATTGACAGTGCAGGCAGTCGGGCACCATTGTTTAGCAGCTTGAATCTTGCATGCATAAGCGCACTCAGCACATGGTTGTGTTTTGGAGGTGCATCTAGGCACTAGAAAACTATTAATAATGGTGCAAAGAACAATTTCTATGGAAATTTATCTTCTTCCCCTTGTCTTGTGCATGTGACCAGTTGAACCTTCTCATTATCCAAGGAATTGTGATCTTGAGAGGATTATTTTCAACGCTTGATGGAGGATTCACATAAGCTTCATAATAGAACTTCTATGTATAACAAAAGCAAAGACATGTAAGCATATGATAATGGGCATGACATTATCGTTTAGTAGAAAATCTAGATAGAATTCCAAAGAAAAGTACACATTAACCACATGGAGTAGGAGACTTTCGTTTGCTGTTTGGGTATGAATTATACCAATAAAAGAAAGGTATCATCCACTTTACCTGTTCTGTGGCGATAGCATCATAGGGATTTTTGTTGTAGCAAAATGCAATGACAAGATTGTGTATTAATCTGTAGTGCTGAGTTGATGCTAATTGGATATTTCAACATACTCATTTAGGGCTAGTTTGTTTGCATTAGAATACATAAGGTGGTTAAAATTGAAGATTAAAGGTGAATTTCCAAAACTAAACATCAAATAACAGTTTTTTTAGGGAAATAGAATAGAATCAAAAGAAGATGCTATTTGATACCCATTTTATGGAAATTTGCCTTTGATCTTCATTTTTAACTGCCCATTCAGTTCCTATGTATTTCAAGGCAAACAAAGAGGGTATTAATGATGTTATGAGAACTATTGTCCTTGATGATGCTTCGGGTCCAGGTGGTCATTACTCTCTACTATTTTTGAGCTGATCTTTTAATATTTGGTCACCCTAGACCAATTATTCCACAGAGCAATAAATGCCTAGTATGTTATTATGAACTTTAACCTGAAGAAATCTTATCCTATGCACTTGCTTCTGTTGCAGTCTGATAACAGGGAGATCCGCTTGAGGTTTGCAGATTCCAGCCCATCAAGGTCTTACTTAAACAAGGAGGTAATATTGAGGATGTTATTTTCTTAGAAGCTTAGTTGAAGTCATTCTTGAAGATTCTGCATTCACATGCTTTGTTGTTTATTATCTAATTGCAGAATGGCATGGGTATTATTTACAAGAGGAGAGGTGGAAATGAAGATAAGAGTCTTTCTCATGATGAGTGGTTGAATAGCGTTCAAACTCTGCCGGATGTGATCTCAATGTCCTTTGTTCCAATTACCTCGCTCTTGAATGGGGTTCCCGGTTGTGGTTTCTTGAGCCATGCCATTAATCTCTACCTACGATGTAAGTGAAAATAATGGTCCGACTTCTTGTTTTATTGCATTGTAGCCTGCTCCATTGGTCCTCATTCTCCCCCTTTGCTGTTAGGTAAACGGGCTTCAATGTAACCCTTATTAGAACTATATCTATATTTGTGAAAGAAAATCTCCCTCCTTTATCCTTCTGTGGGATACAGATCATTTGGACCTTTTTTTTAGTAGTAGGGGTTTTTGGGTTTTTGTTGTTTGTTGTTGTCGTGCTTTTTTTTTCCCCCTTGTGCGTGTGTGGTGGCGTGTGTTGGGGGAACCTAGTTATATTCCTCAGTTACTGTGAATTGAGGGCTTAAGAGTAAAGGCTGATATAGGCCTATTTTTGGGCTTGAGATTGGGTGTGTTCTTTGGGGTTTTAGAAACCTATTTTACCAGTAAAATAAGTTTGAAGCAAGTTCAGAACTTATTCATGAAATCAGTTAGAGATTCTTTTACCATTCACAAGTAGAATTTCTTTTACCAGTAACAAGTTATGGAAAGACGTCAGTTCTTCCAAGGGCACTTTGTTCATCACTGGCCAAAAAATATTAGGCACTGCTGATGTTTCGAGCATAGTTTCCTAGTTCGTTCGTGAGGCCTTCGAACTCCGAATAGTTCATTTCGAAAAATTTGCAGTTCGATTTGCGAACTGTCATCAAACTAGTCTCATGTAGTTCTCTAAATTGAGTCATTTCAATGCAGTTGTGGTTCACACCTAAAAATCCAAACAATTCATAAGCAAGTCTCACCTATCTATTAGCACTAATCCACATCCAACTGATGGGGGCATCAAATCAAGAAGTAAAGCGCGTAACTTGGCCCCAATTTGGATGGATTATCCTTTTCTAGGGTTAATTCATCTTGGATTACAAGATCCACCGTTGGATCATAGCATCGATGAAGATCCATCGTTGGAGGGTTCCCAAGGCATGCAAGTAGAAGGCCCCACCTTGGGATGTGCCAAGGGAGAAGAAGTATTGCTGTTTTAATGATGTTTTAATTTTAATAAGGGTCCCAAGTTGTTTGGTTAAGTTATGTAATAAAAGGAGGGTCCCAATATATGTAGTTTTATTTCAATACTTTGAGAGGAGGGCCCACAACTTAAATTCCAGCATTGGAATTCGTGCAAGGGGGAGAAATCCTCCCATTCGGCTAGCCTTCTTTTATGTGTTTTTTTTATTTCTATTGTTTTGTTGTCTTAAGTGAGATATTTAAATCTCAGCCGTTGATTGATTAGGGCTGAGTTTTCTCTTCTTTTTATATGTAACTCCATCTTGGAGAAGCCATTATTGATGAATGAAAGAACTCTTCTCTTGCTGAAAGCTTCTCAAGTCTTCTTGAGAGATTTTGGATCTTCCTCGCCCTAGTTGGGGAGTTTGGCGTGAGGCCAAGTACATCATCTTCTCTAAGGTATTCTTCCTCCTTCTTTTCTTTTGGTAAAGAACCTCCAGCCTTTTAGTCCAAGAAAACCTTCCTCTCTTCTTCTAAAACCAGCCCGATCTTGGGTTAAGAAGAGAAGTTATCCTAAGAGTCCTAGATCTGAGTTTTGGACATCATAAGCTTTACAACCAGATCTGAAACTTCAAGAAATACAGTCCAAATAGCCTGTAGATCTGAACCTAAACCTAATTTGGACAGATCTGAATATTAATTTGAACCTTGGACAGATCTGAATATTAATTTGAACCCTAGATCAGTAGTGTTAGTAACCAACTGCTGAAATTAACCTAGAACCTCAAGATTACTGCTGCATCTCCACATTCAGATCTGAATTTACAACTATCAGATTTGAAATTTGGCTGATTTAAAAATCCCTAGAATGGGCGGTAGTTCTTCTTCCGCAAGATCCATCTCCTGATTTGGGGAACATATTCGCGGGACCGATTTGTATGACGAATCAAACTAAATACCTATTGCTGAAATTAATATTGCTTTGTGCTGGTGCCAATCTATGCGATTTAGTGTGCATATTATTTTGATTTGATCTCTCTCTTTGCATATCATTCATTAATTGTTTAGGGTCCTGCATCACCAACTCCAATCAATGTGGTACCTTGAGATTGCTTATCGATAAAATTTGAAGCTTTACTTCGATTTTTGTTTTAACCATGTATTTTTATACACAATCAATATATATCCATATATGAAGGCCAACTCTAATAAGTAAAATCTTGCCATAGTAAATATAAAGAACAATTATCTTTGGTAGTTTGGATTTTAGATGTGATCCTAGTGATTACCTAAGCATGACACTAATGAATTAGTTTATCGAATTTGTTGAACTCGACGAATAGAGATGAACTAGACAAATAGAGATGCGAATCAAATGAACCTACTCCATCAAATTTATTGATCCAACCAAGACTCGAATTACAAATTGTGAACTTGAATGCGAATTAATCGAATTCCAAACTAGGTAGCTATGGTTTTAAGATCTCAATTTATTGCTTGCCTGCTTGCGAAGTACCAAGTCTGTATCTCACATATGATTCTACACCTCTTCCTGCTTCATGAATTAACACTTCATATTCATTTACCAATAACTTTAGATGCTACTGTGTTTTTCAATTTTACTATGTTTTGACTATGCAACTGCTAATATGACTTCTCGGAATGTACTTGAGAATAAAAGGCTTTTTTTTTTCCCTCCTGCATTTGAGAAAGAAAAAAGAGTTTAACCTGTTACCTTTTCGAACTGCTGTGTCATTTACCCCTTCCATCCATCTGCAGATAAACCACCCATTGAAGAACTCCATCAGTTTTTAGAGTTCCAACTGCCAAGGCAATGGGCACCGGTGTTCAGTGAGCTTCCACTTGGGCCACAGAGGAAGCAACAAAGCAGTGCATCCCTCCAGTTCAGCTTCATGGGTCCCAAGCTTTATGTCAATACCGGTCCGGTAATGCTTTCTTTTCATGTGGCTATTTTCCAGGATGAACAATAAAGTACTAATTTTGGTTGGCTGATCTTTCAAAAAAGTTCTAGGAGACTGTCCAGGTCTGATGATGGAATTATAGATGTCAACCTGGCAAACTGTTCTCTTGTTCTGAGTCAAAGCTTAGTGGAAGAGTCTTTGACTTTCTGAAAACACGTGGTGATTCCTTATCCTTAAAAGTTCTGTTATTATCTCCAACCAAATTCTCTTGGGAATAGTGTTGGGAACTAACTCAAACCACTTTTGCTTTCCAGAAAAAGAGAACCCCCCACTCCCCTCTCCTCTCCTAACACGATTAGTATCTCTGACCAAATTCTCTTGGGAATAGCGTTGTGAACTAACTCAAACCACTTATGCTTTCCGGAGAAAGAGACCCCATTCATAATATGATTAGGTTCTCCACTTCACTAGGAGTTTCCTGTGAAATTAAAAAGATTAGGGAAAAATGTTTCTAAAAGGGTGCCACACCAAAGCAGGCAATTAGATGATAACTTAATTGTTTTGACATAAAAAACACATGTTTGTCATGCAGTGACAGTAAAAGAATATTAGAAATGCACACAGCATAACGATGAAAAACAGCAACCAAAATGAAAGCATAGGCATGTGAACATTATACCGTACGAAACAGACGCATTACTCAATTACAACACATAACAGTTTAACTCTATCCAACCTTTATTTGGCTAGAGAGTCTGCAATCCATTTTGTCTCCAAGCTGGACTCTCCCAGGACCCTGCTTTGGTGGGATCGCATTGGGTAATGACTGTTTTTTTTTAAGTCTTCAATCCATTAGCTGCCATTCGCACATGCTTACCTTAGTTAAAGGGAAGAGATTAGCTAGTTGATCTCTTAAAATAATAGAAGAATGTTCAAGGGTGGCCATTCGAAGAGTTCATTTAGGAAATTGCATTAGTTGTGTCGCTCTCTACAATTAAACTATCATAGGAACTGAGAGGATACATATTAGTGCTCCTAAAATTGCTAGCACCTCCGCCTCATTTGAATATTTTACACCCACATGCTTGGAAGAACACACACAACACCTTTCTTTTCTCATTGAGAAGAGCGCCTGCAATACCCTGTGGACCTGGCTTACCTCTTTCTACCCCACCTCTGTTGTAATTTTATAAAGCCAGCCAGAGGAGGAGACTGAACACTAGTTTCTTTACAGTACACCCAGAATTCATACATGCGTCTCAATTATGCAATATATTGTCTATCTTTAACAACTTAAATTCTTTCTTGAACATCGCCCACTTTGTGAACCACAAAAAGATAGCTTGCTTCACCTCTTTCAATGGCAACAAGACTGCTGCAAAGATCCTGCCACTCCTCTCTTTCCAGAGAGATCATATAATAGCTTAAGGATTTCCAGAGTATCAAGCCACTTCATTCTTAAACATAAACTTTTTTTTTTTTTTTTTTGTTAAAATGCTCATAAACACATTAGCAAAAGGACTCAACATGGGCTCATACTTACTAGACTCCAATTGACAAAGACCTCTAAACTCAACTCCTTAAGGCACACTTCCCCTTAAAAGCATGACAATCTTTGACAAAAGAGTTTCTATTGGGAACCACTGTTTGACATCCTAGGTAGTAAAGGACAAAGTGGCCAATGGACGTGACATTCCCACCCACTAGTTTTGGTTACTGGAAACAATAGAGAAGAAAGTTTTGTTAACATTCACTTTTGCTAACTTCTTAGTATAGCTAATTTCTGAGAAAAGTTTCTTAGATCTGCATTCTTTGTTCAGCAAATATTGAAGATTTCTTTAATCTTGAAATTTTTTATTTTATAAAATCATAAGAAGTTTTCCTAGATCGAAAAAAAACAAAAAAGTTAATTGGCGTTTGATAAAAAAAAAGAGGAAAGAAAATCCTGTTTAGAAGAACAAGAGATTTGAATGCGATCAGGATGGTGAAGAAAGGAAATTTATTAGGATCCTTGCTCCCAAATATGCAGGATCAGGAGTGTCAGCCCACCTTTATAAATTTTGTTTATTCTTTCTTTTTTGTATTCAATGAAAACTTCAGAATTTTCTCTTTTGTGTACAATTGCATTCAAGCCTTCCTCTTCCATCTGTGATGATTCCATGGGTATAATGACGACTTGAAGGCTGAAAGATCAAATACTGTGTCATGATTCCAGCCCCATTGATCCTCTTAATCTCCATGTTCGTTTACTAAATAAAAGTTAGCCATATGAAGAAAGGTGCAACACATCTGATCAGTCATAAGATTTTCTGGGCTGCCAAGTTAAAAGCTTCAGAAGAACCAGTGCAACACATTTGAAAATGAGGGCCTCCGAGGCTAGCATGAAAGGGAGGGAAATAAAGTGTCCCCTCATTTAAGCCCTTTCCATATGAAGTACACTAATGGTGACCCGTCAACCAGGATTTGAAATCATGCCATTGGAAAACAACCTAGAATCCATATCCTCCACCTCAACCAGATTTTAACTCATCTAGGAGGTAGCCAGTAATGGTATCTCCTGTTTCATGAGGGACCCCTTCTAACATCTGTTTTCCATTTAGTTTAAGTTGATTGTGAAAAATGGTTAATTGCTTGACCTCTCATTCTAATAAATAGGAAAGTCAGAGTACTTCTTGAGGTTAATATATTTGGTGCGTACTTGTCACTCACCCTTCCAATTTTAATTTTAGGTGTATCTATGAGAACTAAAATAACTGTTACAGTGAGTGCTGTCCTAATATTTCTAGATGTGCCCACCTTCTCTTACATGTGCAATCATTGGTTATATTCTCTAGTGGATACTAAAATCACTGCTTATAAACTTTGCAAATATGCTCTCGTATGTGAAATTCAAGTGGAAACTAGTATAAGCCATGATGTCACCACTAACTGTGGTTTTATTGCTCCAAGATATTAATGCTGTACTATGTACGTTCTTGTTGTAAATTTTTTACTTTTTGCTTGGTCTGAATGACATGAATTGTGCCTTGGTCTTATAGCTGGTGTATGTTGTGTACCATTTAAGAGGAATCCTTTTTTATCTCCTGTCGTCACTCACTCTTATCTTCTGATCAATGCCACAGGTTGAAGTGGGTAAGAGACCGGTGACTGGCCTCAGGCTGTATCTTGAAGGAAAGAGAAGCAACCGATTAGCAATACACCTTCAGCACCTTTCCTCCCTTCCAAAAACCTTTGAATTACAAGATGATCTTTCTGGAAACATACATAATGAGACAGATCATAGGTACTACGAGCCAGTCCAGTGGAAGAGTTTCTCTCATGTCTGTACAGCACCTGTTGAGTCCCTTGATGATGTCTCAATCGTCACCGGCGCAAAGCTCCATGTTGGGAACTATGGCTTCAAAAACATCCTCTTCTTACATCTCTGCTTCGCAAAAGTCTCCAGAGCAATATGGGTCAGGGGGCCCGAGTGGGATGTTTCCCCTGGATCTGCACAGAAGTCTGGAATCATCTCAATGTTGATCAGTGGCCACTTCACACAGGGTCTGAGGCCACCCCCAAAGCAGACTGATGTGAACATCAACTCTGCCGTGTACCCAGGTGGTCCACCGGTGCCTGTCCAAGCACCTAGGCTGCTTAAATTTGTTGACACAACGGAAATGACGAGAGGCCCGCAAGACATGCCTGGATACTGGGTTGTGTCTGGAGCGAGGCTGGTTGTTGAGAGGGGCAAAATCTCCCTCAAAGTAAAGTACTCTCTCTTGACTGTGATGTCGCCTGAAGAAGAAGAATTGTTGTAATCACATGTTTCCATAGCCGTTTCTTTTGCATCTCATGCATGAAGTTGTCCAATGAGAAAAGGGTAATAGATTTAGGAGTCGAAGGAAAAAAAAAGGGCCAACGGAGTCTCGTAGGAGACTTTGAAATTGGGTATTGGTGGGTGTTGGTAGATTCTCTTTGTACTATCAATTTGTTTGCTGTATTTCTAACGTAAATAGACTTGTTACCACTTTTGGATAATGATCATCAATTAAAAAGGGGTTTGCTATTTGAAAGCAAAAACAATCTCAGTTCACTCGCCCATTTATATTTTTTATAAAATATCCAAAATGCTCCCATCTCCTCCTCTTCTCACCCGCCTTCCCACCTCCCTCTCCTCCCTCGTCCCCTTCCCCACCTCCCCCTCCGGGGAGATCGGTGGCTTTGGCAGACTGTCCTTCTGCCTCTCGCTCTTCCTTTCTCTCCCTATCCCTCCCCTTCGTCTCTTTCTCCTTTCTTTCCTTTTTTCCTCGCTCCCCCTCTCTCCCACCTCCTTGCTGTTTCCTCACAGCAAGGAGACAACAATCTCCTTGCTACAGGGAGATTGTCTTATCCCTGCTGCAGGGAAACGGTGGGGAGGGGGAATAGAGGGGAAGGGAGGAAGAGAGAGAGGGAGAAGAAAGAGGGGGAGGGGAGGGAGAGGGAGAGAAAGGAAGAGGGAGAGTCTGCTAGAGCCAATGATCTCGCTCGAGGGGGAGGTGGGGAAGGGGAGGAGAAAGGACGGGGAGGTTAGAAGGTGGAAGAGAAGAAGAGGGGGTGGTGGTATTTTGGAAAGTTTTTTAAAAAATAAAAATGGGTGAGTGAATTGAGATAGTTTTTGTTTTGGGAGCTTTTAAATGTACACCAATTTTAACTTTTCCTACATGGCCTATTTAAAAATATATATATATGACTCCCCAAATTACCAACACTCCTTTTTCTCCCTACACACCTCCCCTCTTCCTCCCTCTTCTCTCCTCCACCTTCCCCTTTGGCCAGCGGAGGGGAGTCTTCCTCTCCCTCCCTTTCCTCTCTCTTTCCTCTTCCTCTTTCTTTTCCTCCTTTTCCTCTTTCTCCTCTTATTATTCTTTCTCCTCTCCCTCACTCTTCCTTTCCTCTCCTCTTCCCTTTCTCTCTCTTTCTCTCCTCATTGCCCTGATTGGCCCTATAAGGCCGAACATCAGTGAGTTGTTAAGCCCTGCACGGCCGAACCGAAAGGTGTAGGTTTGGCCCTGTGAGGCATAATAACTCACTGTTGTTTGGCCTTGTAGGGCCGAACATGGACGAGAGGAGAAGAGATGAAGAGGGAGGGGAGAGGAAGAGGAAGGGAGAGGGAGAGGCAGAGGAAGGTGAAGGGAGAGGCACTTCTGGTTCGACCCTACGAGTTCGGCCCTGTGAGGTGGAACAGCTCACTGATGTTTGGCCTTGTAAGGTCGAACAGGGCTGAGAAGAGAGAAGGAGGAAAAGGAGGAGAGGGGAAGAGGAGGGAGGGAGGGAGAGGAGAGGAGACAGAAGAATAGGAGGAAAAGGAAGAGGAAGATGGGGAGAGAAAGGGAGACTCCCCTCTGTCGGATAGAGGGAAGAGGGGAGGAGAGAGGAGGGAGGGAATGGGGAGGTGTGTAGGGAGAGAATAGGGTGGGGGTAGCTTAGGGAGTTAAATTTTTTTTTTTTATAAATGGGCTGTGTAGGAAGAGTCAAAATTGGTGTATATTTAGAAGCTTCCTTTTGTTGTCAAATAGCAAACCCCATTAAAAATTCTTACTTCCACCTATTTTTGCCTTTCTGCTTGTGACAGTAGTAGAATGAGGGATGCTGCTGCTGCATCAGCTATTCCTGCAAGTGTCATCTGATCTGAAAGTGATTCTTCACAGCCAGGGGGCTGGGTGTAATTTAAACCTTTGACATAAAAATGATAATGATTGTTGGCTCAAGCATCAATTGTTTTTACTCATTCTTGTTGCTCAACTAATAAGCAGGCTGGTTCTAAGTTTTGTACTATGGCTTACATAAGTTGGACCCTATTTAAAGAGTGCATCAGATTTCGAGTTGATTAGAGCGAACGCAATCGTCAATTTAATCAAATGATTTTTGGGCATACTTATTTGTTCACCTAAAATACATGGAAATTGAATGCATACAAACTTATGGTCAAAGGAGCTCCATACCAATGGGTATTTAAAGAGGTGACAATGTAAATGAGACCTTGGATCTGAATTACAAGGGTGATAGTTGAGTAATCATTTTCCATATATCTTGATTCAATTTTTATTACGAGGGAGTTAGTTTGGTGGTCATGTGTTTTGATATTCACCTTTTGGGTAATTTCATCTATGGGCTCTTCTCATAGTTGTCATGCAGGAATTTCAGTCCATGCCTTTGACTTAGGGGGTATGGATAAAAAATCCCACGTGCTCGGGTGTAGAGACTAGTGTGATTTATCTTTGATTCTTTATTTTTAACCACCTTATTTTTTGGTAACCTAGCTAAACAGTTGACCTAAGACTCACACAAGTGCAATGATGGAAATATGCATATGTAAGGAGACACAAACACAATTCGCACATGTGAGAAGATACATTAAACACAGTTCACACATATGAGATAATAAAAACTCACATATGCAATGAGGGTGACCTTCCAATGAAAATAGACACTCCTTACCGCTAAGGTAAGGAATCCTTCTCTTGTTTTTAATCACTTAGGGCATGTTTGTTTGCATTAAATATATGAGAATTCATGTCTTTAGCCAGAAATCACCCTAGCAATTAAGGAAAGTCAATATCTCATCTTATGAAAGTCAATATCTCATCTTATATACCTGCCTTATACTCTTCACCTCTCCCCCTTTAATCCGCTCTCAAAGATAATTTGTAGTTAATCATGACTTCTTATGTATTAAATTTCTATGAATTTTAGATGAACAAACCTGCTTTTATGAAAAAAATCCAGCCTAAAAGTCCTAGGAATTCGATTAATAGACACAAAAAGACAATCCACAACAAAATTACAATGTTCAGAGGCTGTATGCGGCTAGCTCCACTGATCGGGGCACCGAAAGCCCTTTCCAAGGGGACCGCTGGAGTTCTCTAGTATTTCCTTTAAAAAAAAAACCACCCCTCTTCTTAACTTTTTTAAAAAAATTTCGTCAGCAAAATCTGTACCAACAATGTGCAGTGAAAATTGACCCTAATGTCCTTTGAACATGCGATAAGCTTACCAATTAATTTGATGTGATATATGTGCATTTTTGTATGTGATGATGTGGATATCACATCAAAAACTTACAATAATGTAAGTATAGAGGGCATTTGAATATTAAAAGTTTTACATACATAGAGAGATTTTTTCCTGATAATACACCTCACCTTATGGTCAAAAGCCTGAAGAAAAAACATATCATACAATTTTATTTTGATTGAATCGAATGATGACTATCTAAATTAGTTAAAACGAACGTAATCTAATTCCGAGTAGATGCATATGGAGGAATTCAATTGATTATAGGTGTGGTCAATGCAATGAAAAATGTCTATATAGTTATCAAATAATGATAACATATGCAATATGTAAAATTAGGCATTTTTAGAGGCCATGTCAGGCCACATTGGGTAAATCTAGTTTTGACCCTACTTTAAAAACACAATTCCATATCTAACCAATCCCAACACAAGCCATTAGTGTCCAGCCGAAGAGAGAAAAAACCCCATTGATTTAACAATAACAAAATCTTAAATTCAAGTATAAAACAATCTTAAATTAAAATACGACCATACCATACATGTTTTAGTAATGAAGAGAAATATTTCATTCATCCAAACTTTGAGCATTCTTTCACTTAATCCAAGCTTGGTCCAAATATTAAAAGGACCCAAAATTTAAATTTAGATCCAACCCAAGTACTAAAACCTTAACCCTCCTAATTGGTTATCCTTGCAAGTATGTTAATCTGTAAGTCAATCTAATTCTTGGTTTTTTAACTGATCGGATGGTAAATGGTTTAGTGATAAATTGAAAAAATCTTAATCTGTGAGTAACGATTTGATGATAAATTTTATCCTTAATCCGCATATTTAAATCGATATGAACCGTTGAAATAAAAAAGTATATTTATTTTTATTTAAAAAATATTAAAAGACAAGATTTCAATAATTCATTATTCAACTTTCAATATCAGCTATTTACTCTCTTTATAAAACTAGTGAATACATAGTTGGCATTATTGTTAACTAATCGAATTGTTTTAACTGAGTTAGGTTCGATTTTGTTTTAAATGGGCAATAGATTGGTTATGGATTACAAAACTGCCAATCCATAGGTAATGGAATGGTGATAGATTAGGCTCAATTCAATTCAATTCGAACCGTGTACACTCCCACCATAGTTGCGACGTGTCATGTATTGTAATTCCACCAAGATATAAGGGTAGATTAGTAAATAAAGAACCCCACATTTTTATCATCCATTTAGCTGCTTCACAATAGATGTGCTTCTTCCTTACTCCTCTGGCCTTCTGAAAACGAAGGACTTCTCCTCCTTCTCAACTTCTCTAGGGCTTTAGCTTCTTGATTGCTTCCATTAATGGAAAACCTAACCCTAGCTTCATCAAAATTCCTCCTCGGTTCTTCTTCGAGCCTCAGCGAGATTCGAACCAGGCGCTCAATCGCCCTCCCCCTTTCTCGAAACAGAAGAGAAATCATCAGCAGAGGAAAGACCCCACCCTTCGTTTCAGCTCTTGGACGAGGAACCTTCGATGGCATCTCCCAAAAGATTTCCAAAGACGGTAACTTCGAATCGTTTTTGGTTTCGCCTCAGCTTCATACAGCTTTGATATGTTTCAGTCGTGCTGATTAGATTCTTTTGTTACATTAAGCTGATTTGTTTACACTTGAATGAGTAGGGACTTGAGTCTGAAGTGTTTGTATTTGAATGGGTGGGGTTGAAATTTTTGAATTGAGCTGATTAGATTGGAGGGACTTCAGTGTTGATGTGTAACTGGGAATTCAGTGTTGTGGACTGTGGTCAATGATGGAAACTCATCCATGGTGCATTTGGGCATTGGTATGCATGGGTGAAACATGGAGAGCATAAAATAATGCAGGTTGGATTATGCCAAGCACCTGATTAGTGGTCATTAGGGGAAATTCAAAGGAATAGTTCAGTGGGGTCCAAGGTTCACATGTCATTCAGCAAAATTGGATGGTTAGGATTATCTGATTAGTTCTTGTTCTTGATTTGTAAAGTATGTGTATGCTACATGTACTGTTGATGGTCTCATGACGAACGGAAAAATCTGTCTCTGGGAATTGATGCTGCAGCCCCCATCTCTCTCTCATCTGAGGAGGGCTTTGATCAGACCCTATAGTCTGATGTTTTGTCCGAGTTATAGTTAGCGGAAAACTCATTTACATGGAAAGTCTATGTTTGTTGCTTTGTTATACAAATCTTCATAAAAGCCATAGTAAGCATTGCATCATTTATTACATCTGTTTTGCCTTTCTCGGCTTTGCAGCTATTCTCCTGAATCTTCATTTGTTTTCAATCCTATCTGGATGAGGACCTGAGGTTGAATGAATTCTATTGTTTTGTGCATATGTTCTTGTATTGAGCACATATTTGTTTGCGTTTCGAAGTGAGATCTGATTATTCATGTGCGTACGATTTGATTTTCTGATTCGTATAGCTTTTTAACCAATCTCAGTTTTACAGTGTCTGAGAAATTAGATACGGCGGCTTTTGCAAGCATTTCATCTTCAACAGCCAAGGAGACAACTTCTGTTGCTGTTAACCCAGCACCATTAGCACCACCCTCACCATCTTCCATGTAAATGCCTCTGTTGTTCATGATTATTCAGATTTTCTTCATTTTCTTTTATGCTTCAAGAAGGTGAATAGAAGGTTGTTCTAGACTTCTAGTATGAAAATACTGAAGATGGATTTGCGACTATTTTAGTTATTGTTTTGTCGATTGCATGCATGCCCTGTTCTCTGCTGAATCACATGAAATTTTGTTTCCAGAGGTTCACCACTTTTCTGGATTGGAGTTGGAGTTGGCCTCTCAGCATTATTTTCATGGGTGAGAAAATGAAAATATTATCATTTTTAAGCTTTCACTGTATCTTATTTTATTTAGAGTTCCAAATGTGTATCACGAATGCTCTTTTTTGGCCTATTTGTAGACAAAGATTAACAATCAGATTTACATGTGCAGGTGGCAACAAACCTAAAGGTAACCCCATGCAGTCCTTTTTATCATTTTACAAGGTAGACATTTTTCATTTTGAGATGGTGCCAACTTGCATGTGGGCATAAATGTCAATAGAGTGAAATGTTCGCCCTTAAAAGTTTGATGCTGTTTTCTCAATATTACATTTCTTTCCTTTTGAATCTGTTTTCATTTGTCTTAAATTTGTCAGAGTGCATTTTTTGACATACAAATTGTTACAAGTAGCTCATTGGGCTGAATCTCATGATTTCTAGTCTGGGGACCAAGAGATGCTGGGTCAAAGGCCCATCAGATCAAGTGTTTGGCTCATCATGCAAGCTCTGGAGAATCCTTTCTTGATCCTCTTGGTCCCAAAGAAGTCAATTCGGTTCAATGTATGACTTATTACGCTTAGGACAAGAAGTATCAGGGTAGGACCTCTTACTGCCAGTGTTCTAAAAAAATTAGAGTATCTAAAACTTTTGACATGCCAGAGTATGCAAGAAGGTTGACATCATTATCAACTCTTTGAATCACAAAAGGATTTATTCCTTGGAGCTTGGGTTCAAGGTTGATTTCATGATAAGTGGCCTACTGGATTGATTTGATTCGGGATTGAAACATTTTAGCCTATTTGATGCGTTGATGTTTCATTTTGGAGTTCGATTTCAGAAAAACTAAAATAGTATATATAAAGCTTAGAGAAGTAAAAAAATAGAAAAGAAGTGAAACTAACATAAATATTATATATAATATGGGGTTTGTTCTCCTACAGGAGTCTTTTGGTGCCCGCCTTTCATGTAGAAGGGCCCACTCACTCTTCATGAAAGGCGGGGTATTGAAAAATCGCATACAACATGCCATGCATACTTGTGCAGAAGAAAGTTCTTGTATAATGTATCATAATCATCGTCATCGTTATGATGATGATGATTATTATCATCATCAAAGCCCTATCCTAACTATGCTGGGTCGGGCACATGAATTTTGTTTATCCATTTCTGTCTATCTTGAGCCAAAATTCTTGAATAGATTCCATCCATGTCCTCTTTAGCCTACTTGTTTTCCTTGGTTGGCCATTAACCTATATAGAAAAACCTTTCATTAATGGCGTTGTTATTAGCCTGTGTTGGACATGTCCATATTATTTCAAATGAGTCTCGCTTAATTTATCACGCATTGATGTTATCTCTAAATACCCATGAATGTGCTAATTTTTATTCTATGCTTCCTATTTGTACCATACATTCCTCTCAATATTCTCATCTCTGTTACACTCATTTTGTGCATGTGTTGCTTCATAAATGGCCAACATTTTACTCTATCGGTGATAGCTAATCTAATCATTGTCTTGTAAAATTTTTCCTTCAATTTGGTTAGTATGTATCAATCACAAAGCACTTCATAAGTGAGTCTCCATTGAACTATCCAACTACTTATGTTGGACATCCTCGTCAATCTCCCTATCCATACTAATTATAGAGCCAAGGTATTAGGAGGACTCTTTTTCTGGTAATTTTTTAAGCTTCAACATTTTTTTTTTTGAAACTAGTGAATGTATTGAAAGCTTCAATTTTCATAGGAGTTATATCTCTCAGCACATTTCCACAAAAGCTGCAATTTATATATTCTGTCTTTGTATTACTTATTTTAAAGCACTAGGATTCAAATGCCTCTGCCATCTCTCAAGTTTCGTATTCATACTCTCTCTTGATTTGTTCACTGACACTATAATATTTGCAAACGACATACACCAAGGTACCACCTCTTGAATATGAGCAGCTAAATTGCCCATAATCAGTACAAAGAGATGAGGGCTTAAAGTTGCCCCGATGATACAAAAATCCATGTTCACTAGAAACTCTCCTGTCTTTCCATAGGTAATTCTAGCACTCATCATCACTCATACAAATCTTTAATGATGTCTGTATTACTTCTTAGGATAGTCCTTTTTATTTAAACCCCACCAAATTAGATCTTTAGGTACTTTGTTGTAGGGTTTCTATAGATCGATGAAGACTATATGAAAATTTTTCGTTTTCTCTTGGTTTTTTTCCATTAATTGCTTTGGTGAGAAGATATCTTCCATAGTTGACCTCCTCAGCGTGAAAGCATGAAACCAAATTGATTTTAAATATATTAATCTGTTGTCCAAGCTTTTACTCCATTTCTCTTTCCATAGTTTCATATGTGACTCATAAGTTTAATCCCGGATAATTGGTGCAACTTTCTGTATCTCCCTTGTTCCTATGCATAGGTATTACAACTCTTCTTCTCCATTCATTTGATATTTTCTTTGTCTTTATGTCTTTTGAAGAATCTAGTTAACGAACTCATCCAATTCCTCTTAAGCATTTTCAAGGCTCTATCAGAATTCCATTTGACTCCATAACCTTTCTTGTCTTCATTCTTGCTAATGTTTTCTTCACTTTATTTATCTTAATTCTGTGTTAAAAAGGTATGTCCTGCAAATAGAATATTCTCTCCAAATTCTAAGCTTCCTATAGAATTTTCATTTAAAAGTTTGTTAAAATATTCTCTCCACCTTTCTCTAATATCATTGCTAACAAAGTATGACATATATTTAATTCATTCTACTATTCAACAATGCGATGTGATGTTTCTACATGCCAAATGTATAGGTTATAACTTATAAGCCATATGTATCATAATGTGAGAGGCAATCTCAGCTCTCAGTGCCAGTTATCAACGTTAAAGCGTAAACTACTTCTTTTTTTTTTTTTTTTTCTCTTTTTTCCCTTGAAAGGTTCAAAAAAAGTTGACTGGTATTAACTTAAATGGCTGTCTGGCTAAGATTACTGAGACAATAACCTAAGTGGTCTATTTAGCCAAACACGATTGAAATTTTTAGGCAGGATTTACTCTGTCCAGATTCGTTGTTAAACTGAATAGTTTTAGCCGTACAGACTGGAAACAACTGAAATTTACAACTCTGAAAGCAAGAACATGAGGGATATTGAGGGACATAAACTTTGATGTTTCTAGTCTTTAATGGCACAATCACTCTACCTAAAATGTCCCAGCAGTCAAGAAAATGCATTTTCTTGCCCCTTTTTCTGTATAATCTAATTTGAAATTTTTGTTGGATTGTTCCTCAGAAATATGCAATGCAGCAAGCTTTCAAGACTTTGATGGGTCAGATGCCACAAGGAAGTAGCCAATTTAGTAATGCCGCATTCTCTCCTGGATCGCCTTTTCCATTTCCCACTTCCTCAACATCAGCTGCAGCTGCCTCACCACCACCACCACCTCCTCCTTCACAACAGGTGGTTACAGTTGATGTCTCTCCTACAAAAGTTGCTGCATCAGCAGTCACTGAAGTCAAGGACGATACTGAAAAAAGAAAGGAGCCTATGGAGCCTAAGAGATTTGGTATCTAAACAGAAATTTTTTTTTTCATTTTTATCTAATTAGATTAGTTTTTCTTTCTTTTCTTTTCTTCTTCTTCTTTTTTTTTTTTCCTCTGTTCAAGGTATTCCATTTCTGGTTGTCATGGTCATCAATATGTGATGCTAAGTAGGAAATGCATGCATAAGTTCTGTTAATATGTTCTTTCATTTTTTCCAGCAGTAGTCTGTTTTATTATACATTTTTTTGAACAGTAATTTGCATTTAGTAATCTAATATGTATTTTCATATTATTTATTTCCGCACTTGGTATAGGCGTCTTTGTTTTTGTTTATATATATTTTTGGCATGCTCATGAACCATGAGCACTGAACGAAAATTTTTATTTGCCTTCATCCAACTCTGAGCTTGTAATCTGAGTCATTGTTCCAAACTGGTTTTCGAAGTCTCTTTTAATGCTACTTCATTGTGCATTTCCGTTGTTTTATGTAATATGAGACTGGTGTCATCAAAAAGTGGTGATGTAGATTTGTATGTTTCATTTCTTGATGGCATGTCAACTATAATGTTAGGATCCCATGGAGACATTTTGATGATCTAGCACTGTTAGGATTCCATTCCAGTGTTAATGATCAAGCAGTAGCTGCTTTTTTTTTTTTCTTTTGTTATTAAAAGAAGGGATAACTGGACAATGAAATAGACACTGATTTGAGAAATGATACATTTGAAATTCCAATGGATGATGGGTAGTAGCCCTGGAGGTATGTTGAATTGTTGATCTGGGCTGTCTATCTAATCCGTCTTTGGGTAGACATTGGTTGGCTGACTTGGAATCTGTTTTGCATTCATGACTACATTCTGCTCTCTCTCTCTCTCTCTCTCTCTCTCTCTCTCTCTCTCTCTCTCTCTCTTCTCCATTTTATATCCCAATTGTGAGCAGTAAGTACGGAAATCCTTTATCTTGCACTTCCGATTTGTTACTGTCTACTGTCTTATTTCACGGTGCTGATGTTTTCCATCTGTTTCACCTATTAAAATAATTGGTTGGTACCTGGAATCTGGGCATCTTAGAATAGGTACATGTACATTATATCTCTATAGATGTTCTCTCCAAACTGAACCCATTAGATGCAGAACTCCAATTACAAAGATCTAGATGAGAGCCTTGATATTATGATGTTTCCAAAATCCAAATGGAGGAGAATAGACCAATCATCAATGCAGCGATCAAAGGTGGTAGTCCTTGTGCATGGAATTGCTAATAATAAAGGGAAAAAAAAAACTTAAGATGGGATTCCCTTATTCCCTGCAAATGGTTAATGATAGAAGTGTGATTTACTTGAGAACAGAAAGACCAGTTAAAGCAGCCAAATCACTAACTATTTGTATGATAATATTTCCATTAAAAAGAAAAAATTAGACACTATCCCTACGCCAATAAGTACTATTTCATTGTTATAAAAAAAAATACTATTTCATTTCATTTGTCACATCCTCAATGGGAAGGGGAGTAAGGCATTTGTGCTTTGTTTCATTGAGCTTGTGGGTTTTCTCTCTGCTTACATAATTAAAAAAAGAAAAGAAAAGAAGAATAAGAAGAAGTGAGTGTTGGGGAAGTACAAGTCTTCTTGCATCATCTGGAAGCTATTGCTATTCTTAGAGGATGACTTTTTGCGTAAAGCTGAGCATTTAGCCTGCTTAATTGTTGGTTGCTCATCACTTGAAACTGTTTTATTACTGCTTTTCATGTTTCCTGTCCTTTTACTATTTTGAATAAAATATCAAAGCTATTAAAGCTATTACTTGTATATCAATGTTTATTTTAGAATTGTATTATTGTTTTTCATTTTCTTCTCTCTGTTTTGTGTGAAAGCACAGGTGTTGTTTTCTCTCGTGGGATGCATGTAAATTAGATCAGTTCCATAGGTGGCTTTATTTTCTAGTGATAATGTTTTCACTCAATCCTCGATATGCGTTTTCTCTAATAATCTGTCCCCTTCTCTTCTCAGCTTTTGTGGATGTTTCTCCCGAGGAAGGGTTGCAAAAAGATACATTTGAAAAGTTGAAAGAATCATTGCAGACAGATCCCTCGAAAGATGTTAGTTTTTCTAAAAAAGTGAAATTATGCCATGAAATTATTTACTGACAGGGTACATTGGATTTGTTTCGTTAAATTCATACGGTTATTTTAATTGTATGAAATATTTTATGAAGGTTTCGGCAAATGGAGCTGTACCTAAGCAGGACAGTGCTGCTTCTGATGAAAGCTCCCAAGCAACTCGTATGTAAATACTTTTGACTTATTCAATTTTACTCAATTGTTCATCTGAAATTATAATCCTCTGGTTTTGTTGGGAGAATGCATCTCTTTCTACTGTTACTGCCTATGATATTCTTTGGTCCATAGTAATAAATAAACTCCATTATCTGTACATCTGATGTAGTTTATTTTACTATTATTATTTTCTTTTGGCATTCATTTCCTTCAAAATCTCATGACTATCAGCTTGATTTTCTGAATTGTTGAAGTAATCTTAATTACAATCATGAATAGGAAAACCCGGTTCTGGTTTGTCAGTTGAAGCTTTGGAGAAAATGATGGAAGATCCAACTGTGCAAAAGATGGTTTATCCGTAAGTGAGCCACACTTAAATTTATTTATTTTATGCCCCTGCTATATGCGTTCTGCATTCTACAGTAAGGAGTTTGTCAACTAGGATTCAGTGTGTGTTTTACCCTGTGAGATTATTGGATGCTAGACTTCTGACAGGGCATGTGTTGATTTCTTGGTATCTTTTGAACCCAGGCTACCCAGTGGGCCTGCTTTGTGCCAGGACTATACAGGTTTTTGGGGCTGTTGAGCAGTGCCCCATGTGAAAAGCTCAGTAATTGCCAGGACTGGGCTTCTACATCAAAGCCTCTCGTCTGGTCCCTGGTCCATTTATGATCCTCATTCCACCATATTGAAATTAGTAATTACAACATGTTTTCATTTTTTATGCTATAAGTGAACAATTCTTTAACTTAGAATGATCAAATGGCTTACTATGTCCAGCATTATAATTAATGATCTAAACCTACAGCTTATTTTCTTTATTCTGAATGGAAATGAGATTAAAATGACTGCAATTTTCTATTGAAGACATTGTTCATACTTCATTGTTAAAACTAAAAGAGATTCTTCTACATAGTTAAACACATTCAATTTCCACATTGTAGAAAGAATTGCCATTTTGCTAGTAAAAACCTAAAAACTATTTGGCGCAAGCGTAGTCTTGTTCTTGACATTTGTCACAACTCACTACTGAGGAGGGCCCGAATATTTTATTTTATAGAAGCTTATATGCTGGGCTGAGCCTAACTTTGAGGCCCGAATATCAATGGGCTGGGATTAGTTATGTGTCAGCGTGGTTCTGTCTCAGGCTCTCAGCTCAATGACACCACTAAGGTGAACTACTACTCAAACCAGCCTATCTACGTTAACAGTCAGTTTAGGAGGAACACCATCCATTGTAAGTTTCACATTTTTTGCTTCTTATTTGCTAAGTGGGGTAATGTCCTGTGTATACTTAAGTCTGGTTTTTCTGGGCCCTCATCTCAAGTTATCCAAAATGGTGCTTTTGGTGTGTGGGAGTTACTCTGATCTCCAATCCTGCTCCCTGAGTTTTCGACACACTAACAACTAATTTGTCTTTAATAACTTCTTGCGTGCATGTGTGTGGGCTAGGCATGGGGGCTTGTTTTGGGTTTGTTTGGGGGGGGGGGGGGGGTGGGACACAATGAATTATCTTTTAGGGCAGCTTACAGTAATAGTAGTAACATCAATCATGTACAATGGGGTAATGTGTCCTTAATAACCATCACTGTACTGCAATAGTTTGTGTGGTATGAGTGAGCGTGGTTTAAAAATTGGTAGTGTCCAATAACAAACAACCCACCCCCCCTCCCTCCCTGAGTTTCCCCTCTGAGTCCTGGAGAAAAAAGGCTTAAACACATCTCTTTTCTCCCTATTATCCAGTTGGAAGAAGTTTGGGAGGCTTTTGTGGACTTTTCACACTGACCTTTGAAGATCAAAAACAAATTTTGTGGAGCATCTAAGAGCTTTCAAAAAATGGGATGCACTGCTCATCTGATTGATTCAAACAATTGGCAACACCTATTTATTCTTAAGTTTATTCATAATAACTTAAAACAGGATGGGTCTTAAAATTCTATTTCTATAGGGTATTATTTATCATTTTTATATATTTTTATTATATATATTTAAAGATTTTTGAAGTTTTCTTGGTTTGTAAGGTGTGACTTTGTCTAACTGTGCTAAGTCTCATGCAACCGGTTTACTTGACTCAGACTAAGTTGCCCACCACATCCGATGTTTAAAATTGCTGTAGAGTTTTATGGTCATAGCCATTGATGGGGTGATTTAATTGCTGTATAGGGTAGAAGAAATTGATGAATCTCTTGCCGATAGGAGGGAAGATGTGATACTTGATGAAACTGTCCTGATGGATTGGAAGATCTGATAATAGTGGTCATACATAATCTTCTAACCTTAACTCAGGTAGATTGGGACACTTTGTGTTTGCATGGTATGGTGAGATCTGTGATTCTTTTTGGTGAAGGTTGAGAAGAACAAAGTCATCACACGATCTTCTCATGGTCTCTAGCTTTCAGAATTATTACCAAAGGGGTTTCTGAAGGAGTCTTCAGACACGGGAGTAGATTACTAAAACTCAAAAGAGAAGGAAGCATGCAGAGGTTCCATTGAGTTATATGAATTACATGGGGTACAGCCAGTGCTGAGAAATTTATTTTGGACACTGTTTCAGTTTGGCCTTCAAACAGAATTATTTCGGCTGATTTAGGATTTCTGTGGAACGTTTCGGATTCATGTTTCAGAAAAATATAAAAATTAGAAATATATATACATAGAAAAAAATAAGATAAACACTAAAATTTAAAAATTTGCTTTCATGCATATAAAGTTTATTCTACTTATGAAAGCCCAGCAACTCATCACACCACGAACAGTTGGAAAAAAAAAGCAGCAAACAGGTAGCTGCCTAGCCCAGCCCTGTGCATCCTAGCAGCAAGGGATTAGCAACCCATGCTCACCCAGCCCAACAACAAAAGTGCAAAATGGGGAAAAAAGGCAGGAGCAGTTTAAAAGGGCAGCAGCTGTTGAAGTCTGGAGACTTAAAGTGGAAAAAAGGGTAGCAGCTGTCGTTGAACTTGGAAGAAGAAAGAAGAAAAAACAAGTCGAAGATGAAGCTGCTGTAGCATACCTGGCGATCTGAGCAGCAGCTGCAGCAGCTGTGGGACGGACGAGCAGGAGCTGAGGAGGTGCTTCTTTCTTTTCTTCTTCTTCTTTTTCGTTTTCTACTTCATTGTTTTTTTTCCTTTTCCTTATCTGGTTGGATGAGCTGAGCAGCAGCATGCCAGCTGTAGATTCAGCTTTGCTGCTGCCTATTCTTTTTCTTCTTATTTTTTTCTTTTCCTTAATTGTTTCTTCTCTTGTCAAATGAGGGGGGTGAATGAAAGGGGCTTTGGTTAGGGATTTTTTAATTTTACTTTTTTAAGTTAAAAATTACATTTAGTCCCCTCATTTTTTATTTTTTCTATTTTAAAAGCAAGCTACACAAATTGGCTGAATTGCCCAAACTGGAGTGAATTCTGCAACAAATATTTGAAAGGGTGCTATTTGTTTCCATAGATAGACCAAACCAAAATTATTTGGAAATTTCGGATGAAATGTACCGCATTTCATGACACTCGGTACCAAGGATGAAAATAGCGGTTGCGGTGGGCATAGCGGCCAGCTGCCAAAATGCTACATAGTGGTAGCGGCATAACGGTGTGATTTGAAAAAGTCTTCAAGAAAATCCGAAAAAATTTCAAAAAATCCAGAATTTTGGAAAATGATGGAATATATATTTGTTTTGCAAAAGAACTAGTATATGGGTATGTAGCAGTCCCCATATTGCATGAGATCTTGTATCGCTGTATTAATAGAAAAGAATAGGAATGATCAATGTTTTTCATATGGGTTCATGTTGTTTAGTTATTCCAACTTAGATACTAACTTAAGGCTTATAAAAAAATGTCATAAAAAAATTTCATCAAGACCCATTTAAGAATGAAAGATAAACTATGTTCAAACTTAATAGAAAAAGAATCTACTTAAAGAGCAAAGACTATGTAATGGGATTGATATATGTTTCCCATCGATCTAATGTTTAGGGACTATTTTCAATCCATTTAATTGGGTTTATTTTTGTAAAAAATATTATTTTTTTTCAAAAAATACAAAAATCTGAAAATAGAAAACAAAAAAAAAAAGAAAAGAAAAGCACAATAATATGTGGGATTTATCTATGGGAAACATAGATCTGACATATAAGAACAATTTTCAACTCATTTTATTGGTTGTCCATGAATAAAATAGATTTTTTTTTCAAATAATAAAAGAATCCAAAAATAAAATTAAAAAAATTAAGAAAGTGAAAAAAAAAAGAGGGGCTTGATCAAAGGGGAACATGGATCTAACAATAACAACTCATTTTCAAGTGATTCATGAAAGAAAAGGTAGAAATAAACTCAAAGTAGAAAAAAATAAGCCCCAAAAAATCACCTTGAGTTGATGTTTTTGAATTGGATGCTTGAATCTTGAATACCACTTGAATGATGCTTTTATAAGTTGTATTTGATGTTTTTGTTTATGATTCTAGTGTTCGTTTGAGAGGATTTGAAAAATGGAGGCAAGAAAATGAGTTTGAAGCAGTGAAAAGAGGAGAAGGGAAAGTTATAGCCACTTTATGGTTGAAAAAGTTGAGTGGGTGGATTTCTTATACCCCACCATGCAGCGTAGCGTGTAGCGGCCTGTATTGTCCTCTATGCTTGTAGGCCGCCACACTTGTGAGCGGCGCTTTTTTCCAAAAGGCGTAGCGCCCACGAGTGCTATGGCCGCTTTATCGGCCGTAACCTATTTACACCCATGCTAGGTACATCTCTTTCAATGGAAGGGTTAGGACATGCAGCCCTGTAGCTTCCTTAATGACAGTAACTAAGATTTACTTCATCTAAGGCTCTTAAAACAGGCTAAAAACTGATGACTACAACAACCTGTCAGTAAATGGGTCTATAACTTCTCCGAATCATGCTAAAATGGCATAATTGTAGGCATAATTGTAGGCTCGTTGGATAGGTGTCTGTATAACCCATCACACATACCTGACATTATGTCATTCAAACATTCTCTCACTTGTGAAAGAGTTCTTTTCTGAAGAAAAAGGGATTTTGATTCTGAAGACTTTTGACATAAATAAAACTTCTGGACACCTAACAGTTGACTGATTACCTTAGATAAGTCCTGAAACCTGCTTAGCATACTTTGTCTGGGTGTAAATGCCTGTTAGCCTTGGGCCTGATTCTTGAGTGAGATTTGAGTGACCTATGCGTGCTGCATCAAATCTTCCCTGTTTGGAAGTAACTTGGCTCGAGTTTGATGTCATCTGTTAATACCAAATATCTTTCACCAAAGTTTCTATCAGATATGCTATCACAGTTCCTTTGTTGCTTCTTGTGTTGAGTCCTCCATTCAACTGTGGGACAAAAGACCTGCATCATACAAGTCTGAAAATGGAACCTCGGAGCTGCTTGTTTTGCTGTCTCAGTACCAGTTGACTTTGTCTTGCATGAGTTTATGTTCTTCACAGTGTCACTGCAAGATTCACGATTTGGCACAGATGTTTATTGCTTTAAGTTTTGTGTTTTTTCTTAGCTTTGAATCTTTCATTATTCTTTTGATAATCCTACTTAAACAAATTATCCAGATAAGTGGCCTCATTTTTTTAATCGGTAGATGAATAGCCTCATCCCCATCTTTTGCTATAAGCAGATTCACACTTTATTGAGTTAGTGGTCTTTCCTAACATTTCCTTGTGCCAATTAGCCTTTTATGATTTTCTCTTGGAACTCACTCAAACAGATTAGCATGCTTGAGTTTATTGCTTATCATTAGATGGTGCTTCTTCATTTTATATCATGGTCTTAATTGTCTTTATTGTTTATTGCTTATGTCCTCCTTTTTTATTGCATTATTTTTTTCTTGATTTCGTAGTATTTGTTCTTTATTCTGATATACCAATGCTATACCTATCAAATACCAATTTATTTATTTATTTATTTTTACTTCTGTATCTTTGCAGCTATTTGCCTGAGGAGATGAGGAACCCTACTACCTTCAAATGTAAACACTATTCGCAATGTTATTGTACATTTATTTCAGTTTGGCTGTCTATGACTTTATACAGATCTGATGTTAATGCATAATTTCAATAGTCAGATTTTGTTGTTATTTGCTTTTGGTTAGGTTGCCATCGGAGTTTAGGGAATAAATTATATAGAATTCTATCTTTTTTGGTTACCCGCTACTGACTAATGAAGTTATATTGTGTACTTTGCAGGGATGCTACAAAATCCACAATACCGTCAACAGTTGGAAGACATGCTGTAATTTCCTCATTATCCTCTTTCACTAGTCTTTATTTGACAATGTCAATGTCAATGTTCCTCTGCTGCTCCTCTATGTACTGATTATTTAAGGCACACACTAACTTGTTGTGTAGCATATTTTATGAGTTCCCTTTCTGATTTCCCCCTTTTTTTTTCTTATCATAGGTAGTCTTGTTTCCTGACTCTAGATTACATATCCCAGATTTTGCAATTTGTTTATTTTAAAATTTCTTTCCTTGATTCTAGGTCACAAATAACAGTTTTTGTTTTGCATGTAGTATATTTGCTGTCTATGTTTTTTGGATTGGAATTTTTGACTGCATGGACTACCTTCAGAGAAGGTTTTGAGTCATGCTATGGAAATTCCATTGTGTTGGATAGCATAGCATTGTTATGTTCCATATTGAATTATCTTCAAATGTTTAGGAGCTTCAATTCTGATTTCTGTGTTAGAATGACGTATCATTTTTCTGTTTCATATTATATTATCTTCAAAATTTAGGGTACAACTTGGGCAGGCCGGGCAGGGTATTGTACGAGCCTAAAGCCTGCTCTGGATTGCATGTGGTTAAGACCGAGCCCCACTTCTGCATCACCAGATAAACCTGAACCAGAGCCTGAGACTAAGCCTGAGCCTGCCTGTGTAGAAGTGCAAAATTCTCTCATCTAATACTAGCTTATTAACTGATTGGGCATGCGAGTACGGGTTGCTGTATTAGGTTTTTCGACAAAAGAAGCCTCAATACAGGAGAAGTGCAGAATTGTGGAGAGACGACCTAACTGAACTCAAAATCTGCATGATTCCTGATGAAAAATAAATATTTTTTTCTCTGAAAAGCCTCTTCCAAAATCCCTCAAAAACTGCCTGTGTGGGCAAATGATAATGCCCTTATTCCCTAAAAAATGACATGGTCATTCCGTTGTTGGGTAGGGATGTCGTGACCTTTGCTTTTGTAGATATCTTTCTAATCTTCTTCACCTTGTCTTATTGTAGCGTACTTTTCCTAATCACTCGTCACAGTGAATGATCTTGGAGGGAGAAGTACCGCAACAATTTTCTAGTATGAAAGAGAATATGAAAAGGTTTTTTTTTTGGGGGGGGGGGACAATGAGCACTGAGATTTTCATTGGGTATTTAGGCCCAAGCCTAGTACAAATTCTACTCAGGCTTCAAAATTTAGGCCCAATCCTGAGCCCAAACCAAAAAATTCTCCGGCCTGAATTTGTTCGTGATGTTGCTTAGTCCATGTGGGCTTGAGATTTGCTGTCCGAAGTTGCACCCCTATTCAGATTGTTGTTGGCTTTGTTGTGGCTGTCTTGGTTCTTCTGCTTCTTTCTTCTCCCTTGTACTTGTTTGTAGCCTCCAAAGTCTTACATGCCTCCAAAGTATTACGTGTTGTAATTAGCTAGAACCTTTTTCGATTGGTTTCAGGATTTGAACCAGTGTGGAACAGATGAGTTTGTAAATTTTGCAGGTTTCATCATCATATTCTCCTATTTTTCTTATTCACCAATGATTGAAAGTGAAGAAATTGTTTCCACTTTGCTTATATAGTTCTGTTTTTTACCTCTCCCCTGCTATCTAGTTCTATGTTTTCATACTCTTTCGTTTTTCATTAGGGAAGTAATATCCTTAGTTCCTTGCTCCACTCTCCCACTGTGCACATATGATGAAAGAAATGAACATTTTACCTGGCAAGTTGGATGCTAAGCTTGTCAACCTAATCACGCGATGTGGTACAAAATACAAGAGAGTGCACTGAACACCTACTCCTTGGGTGAGTGCACACGCGCGCACCTCTCTCACCTCATGAATTTCCACCAGACCCAACTCTACAATCATTAGAATTTTGCTGGTGAATTTGCATTGCATTATTCATTTATTTCACACTTCTAATTTTAGGTGTGGGGCATCTGTGTCTTTTTTTTTTTCCCTTTGTTTGTTTGTGGGCGCACGCACGTCTGTGGTTTGGAAAGAAAAGTAGGGAAAAGAGAAACAGTGTTTTGGAGGAGGGAAAAGAGAAAGAGTGTTTTGTTGTGGTGGGGGGGCTGGTGGGGTTGGGTGGGGGTGGTTGATTTAGGGTTGGGGAGGAGATTGAAGGGGCCCTGCTTGAATGGAAGCCTACCAAATCTCAGATCCAAGAGGATCTGGCATCACTGCATCAGAGATGGAGATATATGATATAAGAAAACCCCAACCTTCTGAGTGGGCTCCACTTGTTCTCACCCATGAAACCCATGGGCAATCTAGCCCAAGATATGTATATGTATGTATTGATCACCTATAATAAACCTTGGATTTGTTCGCTCTAAATATCCAATGAGCTGATTCTTGGGCTTATCCATAAATCCTAATGTCTGATGAGATGATTCTTGGTTGATGTCTTATCCATGAACCCCTTGTATTCTGTGAGGCCATTGGGGAACAAAAAAATGAAAAGAAAAAAATAAAATAAAATGCAGAGACTAGGCAGCCTCATGGATTCTGACTGCTCATAGGAGGACCTAAAATTCAAAACCTCTGAAACACCCAACGC
Organism: Sextonia rubra; assembly: GCA_037013555.1. Lineage (NCBI taxonomy): Eukaryota > Viridiplantae > Streptophyta > Magnoliopsida > Laurales > Lauraceae > Sextonia > Sextonia rubra. The sequence continues at coordinate 19,033,513 of JASUAD010000028.1, read as the reverse complement.
CACACCGCTAACCATGACACAGGTGAAGCTTAAAACGAATTCCATACCTGACTGGATGATTTAGGGCAGACCTGATGTCAGCACAAGCTCCATGGAACTAAAACTTTTAAGGACCTCTCAAGCAACTCCAGCAATCCTTGCGATCTTAGTTTATTCCTAAACTAGGGCCCTAGCTGTTAATAATAACTTGGTATTGATCTTCATATCTTAAACTCCTCATTTTCACTTCTAAACTATGGATTCCTCTGGTTAAAAGAAGAAGAACAAGAAAACACCTAATTCCTCATTATACAACTGTCAATTTTGATGATCCTGATCATGGACATGACACTTCTTTCTCGGATTCCTTTTGTGGGTAAATATACTGGCTTTGTTGCATCATATAATTTGAATTTTTATGCTAATTTATGTTATACCAGTTGTGGTACTTGAGTAGATTGTACACAATCCCTCCTGGCAGCAAATCTTGCAGCCATTCTCTTGTATTCATATTCATATCAAACTAGACTTTCAAAATTCAACTATTTTTGGGATGTATCTATTATGTGATTTGCCATTTTATTCTCATATTTGATGCTAAGCTGCTTTTATTTATGGCAAGAAGTTGCCACACTATTCATCGTGCGTTATGATTTAGCCCACTGTTTGACTTGTCCTGTTATAAATCATTTAGAAAGATACTTTTCTCAAGATGTTGCATTTGGGTTTTCAGTAATAATATGGGGGGAAGCACTGAATGGGACAACCGTATGATGGATTCCTTGAAAAGCTTTGATCTTAGTAGTCCTGAGGTCAAGCAGCAATTTGGTAAGTATGAATGGAAGACAGAATTTACATTCAGAACTGACCTGTTACATTTTTGTGATTCTCATGCTCTACTTACCTTTCATTTGCACAAATCGCATTATTCTCCAAGGAATTTCAAATATACTTGCATGCATGCTGTTTCATATTTTTGATAACTTAACCCACTCTCCATCCAACGCCCCAGAACTCTACTTCATACCTGTTTCCTTTGTCCAAATTCAACCAGCCCCTCCATGGTATTGTTGTGCCCCCTTTTGATATATGGTAACTTGTATTTTAATTGCATGGAGGTTTCATCTGATAATTATTATCCATTTGCTCCACCGTGATACTTTGTCAAAGTGCTGACTACTGCTTTGGTTGTTAAATCAAGGTGTATTTTCATTTTTTTTCCTATTCCTGTGCATTGCAGATCAAATTGGGCTAACCCCAGAAGAAGTAATTTCAAAAATCATGGCAAATCCTGAAGTTGCCATGGCATTTCAAAACCCAAAAGTTCAAGCTGCCATCATGGATGTAAGTCACTACTGGAGTTATTACCTGTAAAAAAAAGCGGTTGACAACTGGAGGTTACTTCATGGTATTATCCTCACTTGACTCTGACATGTTATTGTTTTCACAGTGTTCACAGAACCCTCTGAGCATAACAAAGTATCAAAATGATAAAGAGGTGAGAACCCATATGTGGTCGTCTATCCTATAATGCATAATATAAAAGAAGCATGACTTAATCTTTGGATATGGACCTAGGTAGAATTTTTTGAACTATCTTGCTTAAAATTGTCTCAATGGAATATGTAATTTCTTTGATCAGCAGTTCCTTATAAACAAGTCAACTAGCTGATATTAGAGAAGTCCTCTTAATATGTTGCATGCTGCTAGTTGCTTATCTATGGGGCAGCATGAGAATCTAAAATCATATTAGTTGAAATACTGTTCCATCTTTTAAAGCACAAGAGAGACACTCTCGTCATTGATATGCAAGATACATTGCACAATGTTATTAGTGCTGCATAACATCATACGTGGCCACATGGAATCATTTAATCTTTCTTATGTTGAGGATAGAAATCAAAGTGGATATATTTCCTGATGTGATGTGGAATCAGTTTTGGAGGGCCTAGTTTTCCTACTAACTCAAAAAATAATATATATAAATTATACATGGGCTTTAATCCTATGTGGGACCACTCCAAATATTAAGTTTGGCCTCAATCACATGTCGCTAACATCTTCATCCGTGGCCCATAAATGCAGTCCATTTCGGATTGATGCACAGTTGATCCAATGGTTCAGTAAATCCGGATTTGACTGAAACTTGGGCATGTGACTATAAGGGTGTCCCTGTTTATTGCAAGATTTGGATTGGGTGATCGATGGGCCCACTCAGATTCTCACAAAAAAATGGTGGGAATTAGTTTTTATAAGATTATTTTCCATTATATATCTATATTATAATACAAGGTTTTGTAAAAATGTTGTTTTTTTGATCTAGTAAAATAAAATGGGTTTAAAGGTAAATTCTTAGTTGTTGTTTGTTAAAACTTAAAGGGTTATTAAATCTTTCTTCAGAAGGTGAATCAGGAAATAACTTTCATGCTTGTGGTTGGGGAACACACTTAATGGAAATGTCTTGTTTGATTGTTTTATTTAGTTCCTCTTTCTCTTGATATGAGCATGCTCATGTGCATTTCTGTTAACACCGGTTGTCCTGAATTGATCTTTCTGTCTTCTCGTGTTGTCTTTCTTCTCAGGTTATGGATGTATTTAACAAGATATCGGAACTTTTCCCTGGGGTGACTGGTTCGCCTTGACTTTATGGTACTGAGGTGGCATTTTCTTGTTCTTAGAAGATCCTATATTGAGGATTAGCCCTTTGTGCTCTCACATGAAGCTGAAAGCCTGCAATCAGTGGCTTGGTTATGGTGGTCCCTTAAAAATATCCCTCCGTATTGTAGTTTTGGCCGAGCTCTTTTTCTTCCTTTTAGAAAGGTGTGCAAAATGTAGCTTCCCCGTTCTTACTTTTTGTTTTTTAGCACTATAATGCAGAAGGTTTTCTTAACCAGGCAATGGAGATAATACATAGCAGTCACTGTGATTAGGTAGGTAATGAATTTGATTTGTACAGTCCATTGAGAAAAGCCAGATAACTAATACTTGGGCAGGGCAGGGCAGGGCAGGCCTCTGATAACATGAGCTTGATTGATTTATATATATAAAATAGTGAGGGAGGCCAATTGACTGAGGTGCAGAGCTATATGAACCAAGTTGCTATTGTCGTTGCATGTGGATGTGGACTGATGGTATTTTTTTTTTTCCTGAGGGACATACATTGCCAACAACTCTATCTTGGCTGATGCGTTGGTCCTTCAGATCCTCAAGAACGTAGTTTTCCAGTACTTTGTTTACTGGGTGCAACTTAGGTTCCAATGCATGAGTCATGATTTGTGCAAATGTGTTGGTTGCACTCTGTCTATGGGTGTTTGGGTTTGGCCCAACCCAAGTTGCACACATTGACACACTGGGATTTCATAGGATTACCAGTGTCGGTGGTTTGTACGGCATCGATAAAAACGTGCTGAACCTCTCAGATAGCTTGCAGCTGCTCATCGATAAAAACGTGCTGAACCTCTTAGATTGCTTGCAGCTGCTCATTTGTCAGTCAGGCAGGTCTCTTAAATCCAACAGCTCAGAAATCACTGTCTGTCGGAGAATGTATCTAGAACCTTTTTGTGTGTGTGTGTGTGTGTGAGAGAGAGAGAGAGAGAGAGAGAGAGAGAGAGAGAGAGAGAGAGAATATGTTCCGAAAAGGTCAGAGTTCTAGAACTGGGCAGCTTTGAATTGGTTTTGGCGACTGTATTTTAGTACCGCCGACACCAATGTGTACAGTGCCGGTTGAAATCCGACTAATGAAAGTTTTTGTACCACACTTATATTAAAATTTAGGGCTTTATTTTCACATCTAAAGACTCTAGAACCAAATGGGAAGTTTATCTTTTTGTTTTTGTTTTGCTTTTTTTTATTTTTTTAATGAACCTAATAGAAGCGAAGCGCTTTTTGCTTTGACTGTTTGTTTGCATTAGATTACGTATGAAATGAATACTACGGAGGACTTCCAAAGAGGTTAGGGGTGAAGGAAATAAAGTTGTGACGTAGAAAAGCCTCGACTTTCATAAGTATTTAATTAATAGGGGGATGTGTGGGAATTTATTTATGTAGTACCCCTTGATTCAATTTTCATTAGAGGGGGAATTATTTGATGGACTTTTTAGAATCCTTATTTGGGATATTTATTTTTAACCACTTATGGGATGAATCATCCTAATTCTTATGTATTTGCAAATAAGTAGAGAAAAGAGGAAAACAGTAACACTTGGAGCTGACACATCAAAGCTCAATTCCGGTTTGGCAGCTGTATTTTAAAACTATGCCCATGGTAGTGCTGCAATTTGGTTCGGGTCAGTCCCAAACCTAGGTGGTCCAATCTGATGGAAAGTGAAATTGTGGTTACCTTGTATACCTGTGTCAAACCCGGACCTAAACTTTTAAACCCACACGTAGTTTGATTTGGGTTTTTGTTGGACTTTTGGGTATCAAACCAAAAAATTCAAGTTACATGACCTGACCCCGGTCAACAAACGGTGCTCAATTCAAAATTGTGCTCTGGCATACCATTTCTTTGTTAAGCTGTGAGTGTTCGGCTTTCATCCAGGTTGATAATCAGCTTTGTTGGCAAAAATTCAAGTTGGGCTTGGCTAGACCCAACACCGAACCTGCCCAAGTTAAACTTCGAATTGCCTATGGTGACAAAGAGAATCTAAATGTGCGACAATGAGAAGTACCCTGAGGAAGACCCGTTGCCTCCTCAATTATTGTGGGACCCATCTGAGTCAATGGTTTGGCTCTTTCAATTAAATAATGTCGGTTGGATTGTGGGACCCATTCATTCTCGGCTCTGGCAGCAAGTACTAAGGCCCAACTTTGTGGCAACTTCTCAAACTAAGGTCCCTGGAATGGCCCACGAAAGGGGTCTTGGAAGGATTCTGGCCATCTCATCCCAACAATTGGATTTACGCCACAACCCACAAGCCATTTTTTTTCTAATGTTTTCAGTTGCTTATTTCATGACACCATTTCATCAATCAGGATCACTGGATCACGAGGTTTTCTGAATGGTGTGATCTTCGTGTCATGTACCATCAGGGTACATGATTTAGATGGACTGGATCCAAATACATGTTTGCTTGTCTGTTACAGTCCGTTGCTTTGTGCTAGATAAGCATAGATTTCTTTCTATGAAAGATTTCTATAATATATTCTCCATCATACCAGAAAAGGCACAGTTGAATGGACAAAGGTAGAGCTATCTTCAGATTATTATTATTTGACTAGTGGATTCAAAGATGATAAGAAGACAAAAAGGTCAAATGAGTAATATCCTTGTAAGTGTAGTGCCAGAGCCCCAACAATAATAACACAACAAAAGCAGACAAAATAAAAAGCAAAAGGAGTGTCGGCACTAAGGTATTCATTTTGGTGGGCCCATGTACAACCGTGTGGTTTGAACCTGACCCAAATGTGTTAAGAGTTAGATAATAACACCGTCCTAAATAACCTTTCAACACGTAAACGTCGCCCTCTGATTGAATTGAAAATTTTTCTTCTTTTACAAGTAATATAATGAGGGTTTTCCTCGAAAATAATTAATATCAACTGAGTTCATGTAAGTTTCCGTTGACTTGATTTTCATTATATGCCTTGACCCAGTAATCATTAGAGAAAAAGAGATTGAGAAAAATGTCAAATAAAGAATAATAGAGGGACGGTTGAATTGAAGATTAACTTCTAAAAATTTAGAGTGCTTTGTAATCGGTGCTTACAAACATATTGGAGAAACCTTTTTTGTTTTTATAGAAAAATGATTAGATGAGGTTTGACCTATGAGACGGAATGTTGGTCAATTAAAAAGAAATGCATGCACAAAATTACCAAAGATGAATGTGTGGTAAGATTATGAAAGATAAAATTAGAGAGAAATGAGTACGTTAAAGAGAGTTTAAGATAGCATCAATATGTGATAAATTGAGACTTTACTTGAGATTGATTGGACTTGTTTAGAGCTTGCTAACAATGCCACCACTGAGGAAAAGATTTTCTATATAGGTTGGTCGCTCACCAAGAAACAAGGATAGGCGAAGAATACCTGAGTGAAAGTAATAAAGATAAAATTTGAAGAATTGAAACTATCCGAGGATTTGGCTAAAGATAAACAAAATGAATAAACAAGATTCATGTGATATAACGCTGTCATGATGAAGATGGCAACTAATCTCATAGAAGAAGATGGGTATTAACTTGCATGACTGACTATACCAAGAGACAACAAAAATATCAAGAAAGAAGGGGTACAAGAGCAATGTACCCAAAGACAACAAACTACGAAATAATACCCTTCCAAGGAACAACTCGCCCAACCCCTTATTTGGTTAGAGCGTGAGCCATAGAATTGACATATCTTAGCTCATGGCGGAAAACAACATTAATCTTGGTAGAAAGATGTTGAATTTCATTATAGGGAGGCTGAAACTTCTAAGAATTAGCTCTTTGATTAGACAACCAAGCAACTGCATTAATAGAATCACTCTCTACAATGAGGTTACCATTGAAGTTTCTCACAAAGCATCAAAAAGCTTCTAAAATCGCCAAAACATCCACTTTATTAGACTCACAAATTCCTACATATTTAGAAAACGTAAATAGGACAGCTCATTTACCATTCCAAAATACTTCTCTAATTCTCGCTGGCCCTTACTTATCTCTTGCTGCACCATCGACATTAAATTTAAAAAAGTTAGGAGGAGGGGAAGACCAAAGAATATACTTTCTCATCTTAAGGGAGCCACACCTCATACATGCTTCCCAATTGATAGTGATATCATTAAGAGTAAAATTTAAAAACTCGTCCCTAATTGAAGCCCAGTTAACAATCCTTATAGTAATCAAAGCAATTAGCAACCCTCAAGACGTTCCCCTCAACTTATTGTCTGTAGTAACCAGTTATATTGAAAACTCTATTATTTAGTAAAGCCCGCCTAAATACTTTTTCAATAAGAAAGAATTTCACATTTGACCCACCAGATAAGTTTAGCATTGTTTCAATCGTTTATAGTACTTGAAAATAGTGCTTGAAAATTAGCATAAAAATTACAAAATAGTTTCTAACTAAAACCTCAAAAGCTATTTTTTAAATATCTGTAAAGTTTTTAAAATTGGAAAGTAATATAAGAAAGAGACCATTCAATACTTCTAGATTTTAAAAACCATGACGAGCATGACTTTGTTGGGAGGATCTCTATAAAAATATCAACACGAGTCAAATGCTTTTGGACGATCCCTTCCTTCTCCATCTGATCTTCCAGGGCCACTTGTTTCCCACTAATTTCACTTTTCACCATGACTCTCGTGATATTCTGCTAATTTTTCTCAACAACCCTTCTTCCACTAGCACATCCACTCGTGTTCCATCAAGGTCCTTTCTATAATTTCCTTAAAACAACTGGGCTGTCGTTGTCAATACGACACCACCGCAAAACAGAGAAAACAAAATCCCCGTAGTAGATTCTCCAACTTTGTATGTAGAGTGGAAATGAAATCCCTGCGTTTCTCTCGTTTCCTCGAAGCAAGAAATCCAGTTTCTTCGTAATTTCCATGCATTCTAATGCAGATGTCATGGAATCCGAGCCGTTGAAGTTGGCAAATTTGGAGATTTCCATCAGTTTCTGTGAGGATTCCTCCTTGTGTTTGTGAATTCTCAGATTCCGTCAATGTGGGGTGGATTTCAGGCTGCGTGTTCTTTGTCTTCTTGGAAAGCTAACCATTGCTATTAAAACTTCAAGCAGCAAAAATATCTTTTATCATTCAGTATCAGGTGGAGCCCACTTTTTAATATTTCTAAGGTACATTTAAATATATTTTGGACTAAGCATATGAAAGAAGATTTCATATCAAGTCATGGGTTGGAGCCTTTACGAACACAAGACACTTTTTGGCCTAGTTGATGAACCATGCATGTGAGAATTAATGCATGTTCCACTTAAAGTATGATTGTGTTTTTTTTTTTTTTCAGAATCTGAATAATGAGGGGCCTTATTCAAGGACTCAATCTGTCCATATTACATCCTGAATCGCTGATGAATGAAAAGACATCCCAAATTTCACACGTGATGGAGGGGTGCTTACCATCTACTGACTACATACATGTCTCCCATGTCAATCTAGGCCAGGCCTCACCCAAACAAAGTAAAAATTTGGGTGAGTGCTGCCTTTTCTAGAGGCATGTGGCATGAGCTACTTGGACCCATTGCTTGGGATTTTGGAAAAGAGAAGCTAAAAATCCATTCATTTGATGCTGCCACTCTTCTCCTTTCTTAGACTTCTGTAAATAAGAACCTCCAAGAAGAAGCTATCAATCTTTCTTGTCTTGCATTTGCAGCTGCTAAATTCCAGAATGGCCGAAAACACTATTCTCCTTGTCCTAACGACGACCCTTTACTTGCCTTTTCTTTTCCTGCCTTCAAATGCATCAACGGTTGAAATCCAAGCTCTTCTCCAACTCAAAAAACAGTTAAATGATCCGTTGAACTCCTTGCAAAGCTGGAGATTAGACACTGAATCGCCCTGCAATTTCACTGGGATCACTTGTGATGCAACATCCGGCCAAGTCACTGGAATCTCTCTTGTAAACAAATCACTTTCAGGTGTGATTTCATTTTCACCCTCCATTTCTCTGCTCCAAGGACTGGAATATCTGATAATCTCAAAGAATGCGATTACGGGTCATCTTCCTTTGCAGTTAGCTAATTGCAGTAATCTTCGAGCTGTCGATCTCTCAGAAAACAGCTTCGATGGCCAGCTGCCAGATCTTTCGGCTTTGGGAAACCTGAAGATCCTTGAGCTGTCATACAACAAATTCAGTGGTGAATTCCCAGCTTGGGTTGCAAGATTATCTGGGTTGGATTATTTAGGCCTTGCGTTTAATGACTTTGATGAGGGGGAGATTCCAGAGAGTCTTGGGGATTTGAAGAACTTGACATCACTTTACATGGCTAGTTGTAATTTCAGAGGTGAGATCCCAAATTCGATTTTTGGATTGAAGTCTCTCCAGACATTGGATTTTTCTCATAACAAGCTTTTTGGGGAGTTCCCCAAGGCTATTTCGAATTTGCAGGATCTCAACAAGATTGAACTGTATTGGAACAATTTCACCGGAGAAATTCCGCGGGAGTTGGCAAACCTCACTCTTTTACATGACTTGGACATCTCTCACAATCAAATGACAGGAAAATTGCCTGTTGAGATAGGCAATCTCTCTAAGTTGGCGGTTTTTCATATCTATGAAAACCACTTTTCAGGTGTACTTCCCAGCGCATTCGGGAATTTGCAATATCTTGAAGCATTTTCTGTTTACAGGAACGGGTTTTGGGGAGATTTTCCAAGCAATTTGGGCCGGTTCTCACCTCTCAACGTTATAGACATATCAGAGAATGACTTTTCTGGTGAATTTCCAAAGTTCTTATGCAAAAACAACAAACTAGAACTCCTGCTTGCTTTGGATAATGCCTTCTCTAGTGAACTTCCTGATGCTTATGCTGAGTGCAAGTCTTTGAAGAGGATCAGGATCAGTCAAAATCAGTTATTCGGGAGGATTCCGGATGGCCTTTGGGGACTGCCTAATGTAGAAATGATTGATTTTGCAGATAATGATATCATGGGGAAGATACCATCAGATATTGGGATTTCAACCAGCTTAATCCAGCTGCTTTTGCAGAACAACATGTTTTCAGGTGAGCTTCCAACAGATCTTGGAAAGCTTACACGGCTACAGAGACTTTCTGCAAATAACAATTCTTTCAATGGAAGTATACCTCCCCAAATTGGATACTTGAATCAATTATCATCTTTGCATTTGGAAGAAAACTCATTAACAGGAGTGATACCGCCAGAACTCATTAACTGTACGGGATTGGTTGACTTGAATCTCGCGCAAAATTACCTGACTGGCACTATTCCTAAAACATTGTCACTGTTGGGCTCTTTGAACTCCTTAAATCTGTCACGAAACATGCTCTCAGGCTCGATTCCGGAGGATATACAGACACTGAAGCTAAGTTCCATTGATTTCTCCTATAACCATCTATCAGGTATTATTCCTTCTGAGCTTCTGGTGATGGCTGGAGAGCAAGCCTTTTCTGGCAACAAGGGTCTTTGCCTTGACGGAAGAACTGGTGAGCAGAGAAGTTCTGCACTTAGTACTTGCAAGTCAAGACATGTCCATAAGAAGCTTGCAGAGAAGAAACTGGTCCTGGTGTTTAGCATGTCATTAGCCATGATAATTTTCTTTGTTGGACTGTTTTTCATGAGGTACAGGATCTTTAAGTTTGATGGATCCTCTCAGGAAGATGATCCAGGGGGTTTACAAAAAGATCCAAATTGGAGACTTAGATCTTTTCATCAGATGGAATTCGATGCAAATGAGATTAGTAATTTAAAGGAGGAGAATCTTATTGGAAGCGGAGGCACAGGAAAAGTATATCGACTGGATTTGGAGGGAGGAGGAACAGTTGCTGTGAAGAAACTTTGGAAGGGAAACAAATTAAAAGTTTTGGCAGCAGAAATGGAGACACTTGGAAACATTCGGCATCGAAATATAGTAAAGCTTTATGCCTGTTTGACTAGAGGTATATCGAGTTTTCTGGTTTTCGAATACATGGAAAATGGGAATTTGTTTGCAGCACTTCATCGGGAAAATGACGTAGTGTTGGATTGGGTCCGGCGGTATAGAATTGCTGTTGGAGCCGCAAAAGGGATTGCATACCTCCACCATGATTGTTTTCATCCTATAATTCACAGAGATATAAAATCTTCTAATATTTTACTTGATAGAGACTATGAAGCAAAGATTGCAGATTTTGGGATAGCAAAGATTGTGCGAGGCCAGGACCTGGATTCAAGTTGTTTTGTTGGCACTCATGGTTACATTGCTCCTGGTGAGTCCAAAACTGTTTAAACTGTGATCATGTCATTCCTTTTTCATCAGAATGTTGCACTATAAATTATAAATAGATTTCCTTCTGATGTGAATATGGCAATCATGTACTACTTTTCACTTATTATTAATTCTTCCGTCGTGATCTTTTGATTTGGTCCATCCTTTATGATTTGACCCTGGAAAGTAGTCTGCTTGTTTAATCCATGCCCTTTTTAAGTGCTAGATCTGAACCAAATAATCACAATTCTGATTTTGCAGTTCATGATTCGTCAATATTTCTTGATTTTAGTGGATTGGATGGTGTTGTTAAGTCTTTTAGAATGGATGGTTTCGCATTATGTTGTACTTTTGGCACCTTTAGTACACTTGTGGATTCACTTAGGTCTTTATCATTAATACATAGTATCGTTTTTTGAAGGTTAGCCTAACACCTACCACAGTAGGCAGGATGCTGTTTTCTCTTAAGTTTTTAACAATGTTTAAAATGCGAATTTTGCTTTGGAATAAAAAAGGTTGAAAAGAAGGAAATCCCCTCTAGCATGAATTGCATTTCCATGTGCCAACCACAGACTAGAGCAGGTATCATCCATTCTACATTAGTATTCAAACTGACTACAACTTGGATTATGTCAAAAAGAAAAGAAAAGAAAAAGCTCATCAACAGGTGAATAATCCAACACAATCACAGAGGAGGTCAATTTTCTTTTGCTTTCGTCTAATGTCATGGAGCAGAATATGCTTACACTTTTGGTCGATTGAATAAGAGAGCTCAGTTATAAGCTTTCATGCTTTGTATAGCTGAGAACGTAAGATTAAGCTTAACAATATCCTCAAAAACCAGGATCTAATGATCTTGACCTTTGATTTAACATTTTCTCTTTCTCTATTTGCACAAATCTGTGAATTAAGTTGCTCTGGAGGACAAGTTTTCTTGTCGTAATGTTAAAGATAAAAACATTTCAACTTTACAAATGCAGGTAAATGGCCTAACTACCTAATCGATAGATGGTCGCATAGTGAAATTATTGTTTCTAATGTTTTCTCATCATCGTCATCATCATGTTTTGAGCTGTTCGTCTATCTTTTTTTATTTTATCAGAAGTTGCATATACCCTCAAGGTGACAGAGAAGATTGATGTCTATAGTTTTGGCGTCGTCCTATTGGAATTATTAACTGGGAGAAGTCCAGTTGAACCCGGGTTTGGGGAAGGACGGGACATTGTCTATTGGGTCTCTGCTCATCTCAATAGCCGAAAAGATGTTCTAAGCATTCTGGACAGTCGGATATCAAGTTATGTTGCAAACAACATGTTCACTGTCTTGGAGGTTGCTTTTATGTGCACTAATAAGCTGCCGTCTCTGCGGCCTACCATGAGGGAGGTGGTGAAGATGCTTGCTGATGCAAATCCTGAAAGCAGGACAACTTCACTGAGGTACAGCAATTAATATACATTGTTTTCTTCTGCACTGAGTCATTTATTTTCAGCGTGGCTAGAATTTTCATGTGAAAATGTAAATAAGTGATTATTAATGGGGCCTTGGGACATGTAATAGAGCAAGTTAGCATCATTTAAAGCATTTTTGAGCATGCCTAATTTGCATAAGTTTGTATAATTAACATTGGATGTTAGTAGAATTGAGAATTGGGAATGGAGATGTTTTATTTTTGTTCTCCAAATATGTGGGGATTGTGACTTTAATGAAGCAGATGTTAGAGATAGTTTGGAATCTCTCCAATTTTTTTCAAGGTACTATCATGGTATTCTTATTGCAGAGAGCGAATTCTTCTAATGTGATCGCTTGGGTCTCGAATTGAAACGCTTTTCCATGGAAGTTCTAATTCCTTTTTAATGAAATCCGGGCATTATCTATCAACATTAATATTAACTTTCAATACTTGGGTAGGTCAATAAATGTGATGGCAGATGCTTTAGCCAAACAAGGTGTTGAGAGGATTTCTCCTTGGAAGGGTTTTATCTTGTAGTTCTTGTATGAGAGAGGTCCAATAGTATAATACTCTTGTACCTTTGTGTTCCTTCACTTTTTCTTCTTTTTTATTGTTCTCTCTTTGTAACCCTTTCTCTTTTAATAAAAGTTACCATTACTGATAAAAACAAAAAAGAATTGTACAATTACAAATTGGAATTGGTTAGTAATTTGATCACCAAAAGAAGATGACCCAAACTGACTAGCCTATTTGACTGTAATCAACTCATTTCCACTCAGAGTCAATTCATTGAGTTCTTTGACTGACTGTCTTGATTGAGTGGTGGGCTAACAACTGTGCTATTATTGATGAGTTTTGCTAAGCAGACTTGCACCTCACTACTGCTACTAAACAGAGTAACCTTTAGCAGCAAACAGACTTGGATTCGGTGACTATTTTTTCCGACGGTTGTTATTTGCGGTGGTTTAATTTTTCCGCCGCTATTTCATGGATCCGCACAGAGCAACCTATAGCTTTGGAAAAAGCTACCGCTAAAAGGCTTGGAGTCCGCCACTAAAGGTCACTTTTTTTAAGTCAAATCACATGATCATTGGCCTATCCTTATCGACCGAGTGAGCATTCAGTGTGGACCATTGATCAATTTTTATTTGAATGTCCTCCTCCCTTGTCATCATGATCCCAACCCTATCTCAAATTCGTCAATTTCGATTCTTCCAACTATCTTGATATTATAAAATGACATATCCATGTTGAGGCTCACCTGATTAACGGCTTGAAACTCATCTTTTGGGTGAAGAGGTGTCACTAGCTTTGCAAAAAACTCAAAGTATTAAATACTGGCTGTTTGTGTCTATTCTTGTTTTAACTTGGGTGTTCTATGGCAAATATGATGAAATGAACTATTTTAGATCACCCCAGCAGTCATACACATGGAATGTAGGGCTGTAGATTGGGGTGGTTACAACCAGTCCTTGACATGGGACCAACAACGGTATTGATTGAATGATTCTATCCATCTGATTGCTGGTCTTTAGATTTATGGCAATGAAGAATGATGGGTAGGCCCTGAGATCACCCAATCAATGTAGGTGGCTGCCTATGGCCCATCTGTGGTAAAACAGATCTCATCAAAGTTGCGGTTTTCTGCAATTATGCTCCATAAGTTTTGCCAAAGTGGGCCACCGGCGGTCCTACAGGAGAGGAAGGTGGGATGTAAACGTCTTAGGGACTGGAAATGGGTGCATAGATATCCACGGTTGAAGGTAAGGGTAGACTTTTTATGGTTGGCATAGTGTTGATTTTCTCTCAAGAAGACTGGAATCTGGTGGGATATGGATGAAATCTCACCCAACAAAAGCCTATTATAGGCTAAAAGATCCCATTAAGTAATCCCTGGTAGCTTACTAGTGAGATACCTCCCCTGCAAAGAAACAATTAACGACAGATCATTACCTGTTGTAATGTTGGTGGCAAAGGAGTTAAGTACAGTGGCAGACTCAAAATTTTTGCCCCAAAATACAGAATTCTCACGTGGATTTTTGGTATGGATGTAGAATTTTTATATAAAAATTTGAAGTAAAATCAAATTTTTTACTAAGATTTTAAAAGCAGGCTGAGGTCCATCAAAATTTTTACTAAGATTTTAGAAGCAGGTCAACGAGTGCGTCCTCCCTAACGTGAACGCATATAGGTCCGCCTCTGCTTGGGTAGTGTATGTGAGTATTTAATCGAGATAAAGAAAAAAAAAACTTAATGATCAAGACTATCTCAAAACTTAACGGGAGGATTCTACGTCAATGGATTTCTCCTTCCAAGAGAGAGAATCTACATTTTTATTCCTCCCATAAGAAACTAAAATTCTCTCAATTGAAAAAAAAAATAATTCTTTAGTTTCCCGTGAGAAAAATGTGTTTGCATGAAAAATCAAAATAATTTTCTTTTGCCATATCTTTTTGTTCTCTGATGTATTCTTGGTCGTTAGTTATATTGAAATTTGAATTTGACGTTGATACAACTGTAAGGCATAAAGAGTATTTTGTCCGGGTTTGACTTGGACTTTTTGACCTCCTCCACGGGGTTGTTTAATTGAGACATTTAAACGTTCATTTTTCTCTCCGAGTATCTGCTCACCATAATAGAATAGGTTGGTTATATATATTTGATGCAGAAAGTCACACTCACATAGCAGTTTTCAATAATTCAGTTATGGATTGTAGGGTTGGCTGGTCCTTAGCACGCTTTAAAATCTTTGAATCAGAGAGAGGGATTTTTACAAAGGGTACATCTCAGTGTGAAGGGTGGACTATCATTTGGAGGGATTTTTTTATGGTCCTTGAAGTTTTCTTTAATCTCCTCCTTGATTGCATCCACGACGAGTATTAGCGTCTTAATGATACTACTGGTGCTAATCCAGAGTCACAACCGTGACCCATTCTTGTTTTAATTTCTTGGAAAGCTGATATGGTTTGCATTGGCCTATATTTTAAAAGCTATTATGTCCACCGACGATGAGATAATAGTTGATGCTAGACCTTAACCTTTATTATGGGGGCACATTTGTTATCTAGGCCGTTAAGAGTTGAGACTGGTCCATTGCCCAAGATCCAATAGATTTGAATACCATGAAAATGGACCCAACTCTTGTGATATGATGGTAGTGGTAGACCCAGGATTCTTATTAGAGGGTGCATATTTTAATAGGGGCTTTGGTTTTGCTTCAAGAATTTTAATATGAATTTTGAGGTTGTACTCATAATTTTTTATTAGATTTTTTAAATAGATCTAAAATTTTCATATGAATTCTGAAAGTGCATTGCGATTTAGCGGGTGTGATTGGACCTACATGCTTGTACTGAGATCCGTGCCTATATGATAGGATGTGCTCTTAAGCTAGTTTGCTTGATGTAATTTAATTCCTAAAAATTCTAAGATTTTGTATATCTAGAAGTTGTTAACATTGAAGAAACAAGAAGGAAGCAAGATTTTCACCTATGGAAAAGTTTACATGTGACTACTCTAATCTCAGCATCCACGAAGCTTGGGGCATTAGGACCTCTTTGAATTCATGCCGCTCTGATTATGACCATTGTGAAGTCTATATGCAGAAATATTTGCAAGAAAAAAATAATCAAGAAAGATGAGAGATGAATATCCAATGGCATGCGAACATTCTCATCTTAGCATCCATGAGTCATGGGGCATAGACGCCTCTTTGAATTCATGACAATGATCATGACAACTATGATGTTCATTTGCAAAATCTTTTACAAGAGAAAATTAATTATGAGAGATGGGAAACAAACATCTAACTCTCATAATAACAATTCAAATTTCATGAAAGTCAAAGTCCTATGTACATCATCAAACACAAATGCCTACTTTTATGTTTTCCCTTTTCTCTTTACTAATCCTTTGTTGGAACTAACTTGATCATAAATTTCTATAAATTTAATTCCATGCATACAAATATGCCCCTAATATTTGCCAATCCATTCATCTCTCAATGGTTAGCCACCTCCCACTTGGGTAAAACATCATGAATCATTATCTGATTGTAGTGCTGATAATGAGGGATCGACATAGGCGACTGTATGGATAAGTATTCACCAAAGGAGAAAAAAAAAGGATCCCATGATATAATTAATCACTAAACTGGCATGCATGGGCACAATAATATTTGGGTTTGGGGTCCCAGATTCCTGACCCAAATTCCAAACCCTAACCTAATTTACAGGGAATCTGAACCTGACTAGTATTTAGTGTATACCCACAAAGAAAATGTTAGGATGGCTTGTTTCATTCACACAAGTAATTAATACCTTTTAGTTGGTGGAGCGCACCCCTACACGACTACTCGGCACCTCATGCTTACACTTCCGGACGAATCCGGTTCACTGGCACCGTCCATGTCGAGGTTCATGCAAGATGTACGACCATTGTTAGAGTTGTAAATCTGAATTCAATTAATGCACTTGTGGTTATACATGTCGCGTGCCATAGTGTCTGTCAATTTCATTGTTGCTTTCACACAATACTAGTGATGGATGATCTTTAGAGGTGGGCCACAAGTTTTCTAAAACTATTGTCTGGAACCACAAGGGCCCCACAAAGATGCCACATGGGATTCTATTCATGTTAGAAAGAACGCGGCTGAGGAGCAGTATTCGAGTCTCGACAAGGGAGTCTGGAAGTGCTATGCCTATTTTTTGGACCATGTCTACTTAAGAATAGGACTGCCGGTAAAAATAAGGTATGAGGGGTTCAAACTTCATAGGTTTCATTCGTTCTTTTGTTTTTTTTATATCCTGCTTCAGATACTTTTTTAAAACTGTTTAGCAGATCATCCATTTCTTAAACAAAAGGTTCCCCAACAGCGATTTGAACCTTGAAGAGGTTAAAATATAGGCCAGCAATGTCACACACCGAAGAGGGCTTATTAGTAGGAAGAAAAAGTCCACACAGTGTGAAAGAAAAGCCCATAAAAATAAAAAGTTGATACTTACACTATGTGAAAAAGAAACCGCACAAGTAAAAGGAAAATCCCACAAAGTGAAAACCGATCATTGGACAAGGTTGCTAATCACTAAGAAAGCCTTGTTGTTCTTTATTTGTCATTGGTTGATATGTTAAAGTGGGACATGTAACATCTTACTTCAAATAAAAGCAGTTAAACAAAATAGATAAATAATTACCACCGCAAAAAAGTGATATTTACTAACTGTTTTTTTCCTGTTGTAAAGGTAAACCTAAAAAAATATTGGTCTAAATTTTTTCTATCTATTGCCACAAATAACTCTTAGATGGTTCTTTTACCAGGAAAAAAAACCTAAAACTCTTAAGATGGTCCAAAAGAAGGGCTCTAATGACACTTTTTGCAGCGGAAAAAAAAAATAAATAAAACTTCTGTTTAACACACTTTTGTCTATCATTGAAGATCACCTCTTTTTTTTTTTATAGTTATACGTTCTTTTCATGATCATTTATTTTCGATTTCTTCTCCCTTGCTCGGTACTTTTGTTTTTGATTTAAACATATATATTTTTTAAGAAGAATAAAACACAAATCAAAACTACTTACTCAAAATCTGCATGATAAACTACCTCCTCAGACTTAAAAGTCAGAACCCTGAACCCAATTAAAAACAACGAGAAAGAAAATTCAAAACCCGAGAAAAATCTGACCCTATTGACCGGTCAAAATGACCACTCAAACGATTATATTCTAATCAGACTTCTTCTGTGGAAGGGAAAGGGGCATCTTAGTAATTTCAGTTTCCCTTGCTCGTCAATTCAACAAATTCGTAAGAGTTTCGTCAACCTCTCAGTTTGCCACTTGTGAAATCACCATTTCCTTGGATTTCTATAGCCCTAGAAGTGAAAAGGATGTTCTTGATTTCCACGTTTGAGATTACAATGCCGCTTGTCACTGATGATCAAGACCGTTGAAAGGGTGAAATGAGGCGTGAGTCTCACGTGCCTTGAATCTTCCGGGACAGATCTACTCCCATCTTGAGACGGAATTGTGCTGCTGAAATTTCCTACATCAATCCGCATGTGATCCTATTGACTCGATGATTATCCATCAGTGGAAGGACACATTTCGATTTTTCTCGGTCCCAAGAAAGATGACGCATACTCACGTATGCGTACAATGGTGGGCCAATTATATATGGGGACCCAAATGGCCTGCACGTGTGAAAGGAGTCGGATCCTCTATCCTAGTTGATTCATGCTCATCGTGTGTGGGACGATCATGGTGCTACACTTTAACACGAAGGCATGTGTTTGACTTAACTTCATAATTGCATGGATTTTGTGTCTGTGCGGTGCATAATGATTGGTTTACTCACGGTGAATGTATATCAATTGTGATGTACATTTGAAACTCGTATAGAGATTGGGGTATCTTCTTTGCATTTTTCAGCACTTATAAACTGTTTGGCTAGCCAAATTACGTGAAATACGTATAATGGTTGTCCATGGAAGAAGATCTATTTTATGTCTCCCGCAAAGAGACAACTGCTGTACAGTAGTTTGCATCTATTTCCTACTAATTCCATGCTACCAAACAAGCCCTCCAATTGGTAAATGATAATTGATTTTGTCTTTTAGAATCCATTTCTTGTAAATTTCTTAAACGAGAAAAGGGATTGAAAATACACAAAGATTATGAAAATTGAATCTAGATGCTTCTATTTGGCATGTCAAATCATCGATAGGTCATAAATGGTCCACTCGTCCAATCTAAGCCGTCTGATCATGAAGGGTCATTGTGATTGAGCTTATCATTTGTTCTTAACCATGTGACTAATTACATATTTTTTTGATGTAATTGAAGTATTCACAATGATATAAAGAGTCCATTGATCCAATGGTTATTGTTGATCGTTGGATTCTTTTCCCCTCAATAACCTGTCTAGATTTATGGAATAGTTCACAATTAATCAGAGAAGTATAAAGTTATTGCAAACTTCTTTGCTGACCTATTGTCCTTCTTCTTGAAAAATGCTCATATGATGTTAGGAAGAAACTAAATTGTTTAGCCTGCCAAAATAAGAAATCGGAAAAAAAATGAAGGGGCTTAGGGTGCATTTGTGCAGGAGCGTGTCATTTCTTCTTCTGTGGCACTTGTTTTCCGGCCAATGAGGTGAGAAAACTGGATGCCCACTCACTAAGAAAATAATGTGAAGACAAGGCGCCAATTTTTTGAATCCGCATGATCGTTACTACACCAAACAAAGAATCCATAAAAACTAGCGTCATTTTGTGTTTTTTTGGTGGCATTGCCTCCAGCGCAAACACACCCTTATTGTGGACCTCATGGATGGTTAGTGTCGATGAAATGGGCCAATTTAATAACCTAGCTGTTTGATTACTATATTTTCTAAATTTGAAAAACAATGTCACCTACGTTTTGCCTAAAATTATCCACAATTACTGCTACATTCAATGGTAATATCTTTTGATCAAATTGACTATGACTCTGGGCTGGATTAGCGATCTTGGTCACCGGACAGTTGTCTTATATTTTAGTATGTAGTTGTGATCTCTCTGTCTCCCTCACTCTCACATTCAAAAAATGTTGTAATGTGATTGGTTATAAATATTTCAGTTATAATGTCCACCAAATACATTACAGTCAAGTACTCACTCCTAAACCCTTAACTTCAAGAACAGCCTGTTGCCCTAGTAGTAAGAATTATTGGTTCTTCTTGGCTTAACTAGGGTATGAATCTAGTTAAAAACCTTTCTTCACTCAAGGTCTTTCTCTTTCACTAAGGGCTTCTCAACCTCACTCGAGATGCCTCCCCTCACCAGAGGGTTATGGGTCCCAGCCCCGCAAAGAATGGGATACCATAAAAAAAAAAAAAAAGACCACCCCAATTTCAATCGGTCTTAGATAAAATTTGTACACTAATTAGATGATAAGTATGCACTAATTGGATGATCCTAACAGTTCAATTGTTGATCCAAATGGATGGTTCGAATCAAGAAAAACCATCTGACCAAATTCAACAGAAAAATGTTTCCTGATAAGCCAACTTTATTTTATTCTTTTTATGCATCTACAATGCGCCATGCAGACCCGCTGATAATAGTTCAAAATATGTATATGACCTCAATGTGCAGTGGTGGACCCAAGAATTTCATTTGAGTGGGGGGATGGTAGTCAATCGAAAATGTCATTAAATCTTTTAGCGTACCTATGTTTTAATTTTTTTATGAAAAACTAGACAGAGAGAAGAAAGCCATCTCCAATGATGGTAAAATAATATTGTGTACAAAAAGGAATTCTAAAAATCAAAACTTTATTGTAGCAATGGAAGAAAAAACTCAAAACATCTGAAAAAAAAAGAAAAAAACCCCATTTTCACCAATCACAAAGATGCAATCCAATCTTTTCAATGGATGGATTTTACCGATTCGGTTATTAGGTTTTTGACTTTTAATCTCATTGGGTGGGGCATGATTGATTTAGAAGGTGGGGCATGGGCCATATGGCCACTAGCCCATAATGAGCCTTTCTCAAAATCACATAGGTGCAAACCGCACCCGCATGCCTTAACTTGGGTCCTCCCCTACCCACGTGTACGGTGGATCGGCATGGCTATGATGTGCCATGGTGACCAATGTGGTATAGAATTTGATGAATGGAAATCCATAATTTGCAGCCAAAGAAAGCTAAGATAAGAGAAACTAAGAAATAGAAGACATATTACATGCCTCTACTCTCTCCCCAAAGGAACAAGGTAAAGTGGAGTGTGGGTGAGAGAGAGAGAGAGAGAGAGAGAGAGAGAGAGTCAAACAGAGACTCTCTCCATATCTTCTAATGCTACTACTCCTTCAAAAGGACTCGGTCTTTGGTCCTCTCTACCTCAAAAAACCGCGTCTTCTCTTTCTGCTCAAAACCCCACAAACCAAAAAAAAAAAAAAAAAGCATCAAATTTCACATCCCCTTCTCCAAACACGCCAAAAGCCATCTCTCCTTCCTTTCCATCCTTCTCTCTCTATCTCTCTCCATCTCACAATGAGATTTTCCTCCTCCAAACAAACCCACCACCTCCATGACTCCTAATAGCCTTCCCTCTCTAATCTTCCTAACCTTCATCATCACAATCTCCACACTTGCAACCTGTTCCTCTTCCCTCTCCACTGTCGCTATAACAACTATCACCTCAAATTACACCTTAATCTGTGCACTGATCCCAGACAACATCACCAGACGGTCTCACATTCGCTGCAAAACCTTTCCCTCCACTGCCCAGAATCCAATCAATATTTCAGACGTCCCCTTTTCTGCAATCATAGGTGGGCACCGATTCCTATGCGGCCTCAGACACCAATCAGCATCAAACGACTCAATCAGCTGCTGGAGATTCTCTGAAAACGGCACTGTCATCACTTACAGGGATGATGGAACGCCCATGACTAGAGATAAGAGAATATATTCCGGCCCCCGTTTGTCTGAGCTCCAATCTGGCACTTCCAATTTCTGTGCACTTTTCGGTGATTCTCGGCAACTGGGGTGTTGGCAATGGCCGGAGTTTAGGCCCTCCGGCGACCGGACTTTCTCGTCGATCGCCGTGGGCGGTGGATTCTTATGCGGGTTGTCGGAGGATGGGAAGATTGGATGCTCCTCCCCCAATTTGACCAATTTGACCGTCGTCAATGACGCCCCAACGGGGAATTTCAGCGTCGTGGCCGCCGGATCGCAGCATGCGTGCGCAATTCGCGGCAATGGTAGCGTGGAGTGTTGGGGGGAGGCGACGGGCGGCGCTCCGCCTCCGCCGGATGAATTTGAATCGTTGGCGCTCGGAAAGGGGCGCAGCTGCGGGATTCGCCGCCGCGATGGAACAGTTGTTTGCTGGGGGGAGGGTGGTTTCCTTCTGCCGGAGAATCTGAGAAAAACATATTTTGTAGAAATTGTAGCGAAAGAGGGTATATTTTGTGGGATTGGGGTAGCCAATTATTCTTTGATTTGTTGGGGGGATGTGAATTCCACTGTGTTTGATCAAGTGTTGCCTAGGCCTTGCCGCGACCACTGCCCCTGCCGGCCGGTGCTCGACTACGACCGCTACTGCGCCCCCGGCCAATTCATCTGTGAACGTTGTGAGCCTCCGCCGAGTCCAGAGGGAGAAGTAACACCGCCGCCATCGCCGCCGGTGACGAACCCAACGCCGCCTCCAAGCCAAACGCCGTCTCCAAGTGGCGGGAGCCCGGCGAATGTGGCCTCGTTGGTGGTGGGCTCAGTGGGCAGCTTTTTCGGCTTAGCAGCAATCACTTGTTTCTTGCTCTCAAGATACTGTAAAAACCCAGCACATAGTTCTCGAGTTCACGACTCCGGGCGCTTGGACGAGGAGGCTGCAGTCGCACCACCCCCGACCGCAAACCCAAGTGCCCGACGATTGGCGCGACTGGAGTCCATGCAACCGCATCTCGACGGACGGATAAGCGCATTGCTACGCTCCGGTGCCAATGGCAATGTAGAAGAGTTTCCTCTAGCTGTGATACTCCGAATCACCAACAATTTCTCCGACGAGTACAGGATTGGGTCAGGCAGCTTTGGGTCGGTTTACCGAGCCACTCTGGACGACGGGAGGGAGGTAGCAGTGAAGCGGGCCGAGCTCACTGCTTCATCATCCTATGCTGTTGGGATTGGAACGAAGCGTGAAGAGAAGGAATGTGCATTCCTAACAGAATTGGCCTTGCTCTCTCGGGTCAACCACAAGAACCTGCTCCGGCTAATTGGCTACTCGGATGAGGAGAATGAGCGGGTGCTCGTCTATGAGTACATGGCCAATGGGACGCTCCACGACCACCTGCAGAAGCTCGAGAGCTCGCCCCTCATGTCGTGGGTCCCAAGGCTTACGGTGGCATTGGATGCAGCCCGAGGGATCGAGTACTTGCACGCCTACTCAGTCCCACAGATCCTACACAGAGACATCAAGTCTTCGAATATACTGCTGGATGATACATGTACTGCAAAGGTGTCTGATTTTGGGCTCTCGGTGATGGGCCTGGAACCAGATGATGACTCGTCCCACATCTCCATTCGCGCCGCTGGCACTGTGGGCTACATGGATCCCGAGTACTACAGGCTCCAGCAGTTGACACCCAAGAGCGATGTGTATAGCTTTGGGGTAGTGATGCTAGAGCTGCTGACGGGCTACAAGGCCATCCATCGGGTCGAGCCCAACACCGCACCAAGAAATGTTGTGGACTTCGCCGTCCCTTACATTGTTTCGGATGAGATCCACCACATATTGGACCGGAGGCTGCCACCTCCGACACCCCAAGAGATCGAGGCGGTCGCCTATGTAGGGTACCTTGCAGCTGATTGTGTGAACCTCCAAGGCCGAGATAGGCCGTCAATGACAGAGGTTGTGAACAGTCTGGAGAGAGCACTAGCCGCGTGCCTTGTGCACTCGCCGCCCATGTCGCGGTCAACAACCGGGTCTTCAACGTAGCATCTGCATCTGTATCTGTTATTATCATCAAAAGGGTCGGGTCAGCTTGACAAACGGAAAGGTTGCACCTGTATCATTTACATGTATGTACCATTCCCTTATGTGTCTTTCAATTCATTGACCTTCCTCAAGAAGATGATTGATTAGAATTGTACTTGTGCACATTCAACTCATTTGTTTATTTCATAGTTCTTTCATTTTTCCCGCTCAATTCTCGTCAATTAAATTGGAGGGTGAAAAGGTGTTTGATATTGAACCTAACCTTTGAAAATGGCATAAGGCTGCCGGATTCTATGTTTAGGTTTACTAATTTTATAACAAAATAGGTTATCAAGTCAAAGGGAGGGATTGAAATGGAGAATGGCAAATGCCAAAAAAGAAGGAGAGCTGACCTTTGTGGGGGCTTCTAACAAACGCCATTTATGGGGAATATTTAAGATAAGCAGAAGGAGACATGGAATCTGCAACCAACCACCTATTTTAGCCTCTGGGCTCTGGGGTCCTGTGACGTTGAGAACCTTTGCTTTTGAGGGGGGGCAGCTGTGTACATATGCAGTGGGCCAAGAGGTGTGGTGATTGAACCACATCATATTTGCTTAGATCATATGCTTCTTTGTTTTGACTATTTTAGTTTGGCCGTTGGCCAATCCATGTCCCACCGGCTTTCAAGTTTCAATTCTAGCCCTCTCCTTGATATACTTATTCTAACTTGATTCACAATTAAATTGATCTTATAGAAAATTGAGATTTTAGAAACCGTTGGAACTTTGGAGAGATTTGGTGTATTGTGAGGTCAAATTGCGGTGCCCTAGGTCAGTGCTAATTTCGGAGAGGTAAGTGAGATGAGTTTCTAGGGATGTGAATTGGACTAGAAGACTCGATTTTGATAAACTTTTGTTTTTTGCATGGCATTTGATTAAGCTTAAGGATGATTGGATGAAGACGAAGTCTAACCCAACCTTTAACTACATTCTCATCCGCAGATCCAGCCCTCCTTGATTCTGTCTGGGCCTGGCAGTTTTGAGCATGGCTGTTAGCCAGACATACCAGACCAGCTTCTAAATAGGGCCCATTTAGTAATTGGGCAAAACTCAGGTCTGTAAATTCAGGTTTGTTATGTTTATATGGGAGGCACATAAGGTCCTCTTGTGTGTGTGTGTGTGTGTGTGTGTGTGTGTGTGTGTGTGAGATATAATAAAAATCCTTCTTCACATCATCCAACCGCATAAGAAGAAGCTGATGATCTACACCAGTCTGCTAACCTATATCAAATTTAGAAAATAGGCTCTTCAGGGTTTAATGGGTAGGCTAATTTGGAGATTAGGCTTGGACTTATAAAGATGATTAAGCTTCTTCGAGGTGGACCTGAACCTTTAGGAATGGGCTCACGCCCAGGCTCGTACTCATATGAGATTGGCATGCACGATGCCACCCCGTAGTGTATCTCAAACCGTTTCTTAGAAATAACAGCCCCAGTCAAACTCTTCTCTGATCATATTTGAAGATCCATCTAAGCGCATACAATGGCAGTGGGTGCCCAATTACCGCTGTCTTGACACCACCCAAATGCTTTTAGATCCCAGTTCACTACGGTGCCCAATTACCTGTGTCTTGACACAACCCAAATGCTTTTAGATCCCAGTTCATTATTATTATTACTTTGATTGATGGGTTGAGTGGTACAAAATCTGTGTGATACTTTACTGCCCAATGATCGATCGATCCTTAGACACACAGGTCACCCTTCCCACTAGGATGTCTCTAGTTTCTTAGTTCACTGTAATTATCTATTTCACGGACTGAAAAGATTCCTGTGGTTGGATCGAGGTTTGTGAAACTGTGCTTCATCTGAGTTGGTAAAACAATGTCATCCTAAGTACAAACAATAATGAAATACAAATGGGTCAGCTAGATCTCTGAATTATGAGGTGGATCCCTTGCCTGGAGTGTTAAACGAATTGGGATCCTCAATCGCAGTTGACCTACAATGACTGCCTATGAGTAGACCAATCATAATCTACCATGTCACTACAGTCACTTAGATTATTTAGATGGGGAACAATTGCACGTGCTTATTGTAAGTGTTTATATTGACATGGCAAACCATGATTGGTTCACTTAAAGTCACCATGGGTCAACTGTGACAAAGGATCCAAACTCATGTTCGACCTAACCCCGATTTGACTGTATACATTGCCATCCGTGCATTTGATGTAACTAATATATATGGCACCTGCTTGATCATAGGGCCTTTTTCTTCAGCAAAGTTCCTAATTAGAATTTGTGATGCTTAGAACATAAAGACCGTGATGTGATGGCTATTTCCTAGAATTTTTAGAATATAAAGAATTTTGAATTCCAACCATCTGGAAAAGAAAAAAACTTTATAATTCTCATGCCTCTAACCTCCTTGGCATTTCTGGATGCGCTAGTAGAGAGAAGGATTTTAGGGAATTCCACCCTAAGGACTTGTTTCTTTACAATCATTTTTGACAAGAATTTAAGCTGTCTGTGGATTCTATAATTCATATCAGAAATTCAATGTTTTTTTAGTGAAATTCCCAAGATTCAAGGTAGCCAGAATTCTCAAATGCCAATAATGTGAAATTTCAAAATGCTAGACTCTTCAAGAGCATTTCAAAAGCCTCGGAACTCCGAGAGGGTTGGCTGGAATTCCTGAAACCTAATGATGGATGCCAATCTTGTTGTTCAGGCAATGACCAAGAATTCTAAAGTTGTGTATTCTTCTGTTGGTATACCTCTTCATCTCTATGGTGTTTTTATTCTGTTTTCTATGTTTTCTAGAATGGGGCTTTCTTTAGGTTTTGGAATAAATCAAAAGAGGAAGGAAATGTATTTTCTCAATGGCTGGAAATGGGTGGCATGGTTGAAAAGTGTAGTTGAAATGGGTTTGATAGAAAGTGGGTTTGAGATGGAGTTGCTTTCCAACTTGTTAAAATGTTTCTTGTTTTCTTCTTTTTGTTTTGAGAATGAAATTCTTAGGTAAGAATTATGACATGAAAGAAACAGGGAATTCAAAAATGATAGAATTCAAAGAATTTCAGAATTCTAGCATTTCCAAGAGACATAAATTCCAGAATTAGGGTATGTTTGGCAAACATCCACGCTGACCAGGAGATCCTATAGCTTCGAATAATCCCTCTTAAAGCTTGGAATCAGCTCATCCTCTCTATAAAAAAAAAAAATCAGGTTTGACAAAAGAGAGGATTTTCAAGGAAGAGACCTTTAGTAATTCAACGACTTGGAACATTTTGGCCAATATATCACATCCATAAGGCCCCACGTTATGAAATTTAGTTTCATAGCCATTCTTGGCCTCTAAATTGATCTAATAGTCTTGATTCGGTTTTGTTTTCCACCTTTTTGCCAAATGTGGGTAGTCCACAAATCTGCAGATTTCCATCGAAGATGTTTGCCAAATGTGCCCTTAAAGAGACAGGCCGTTGAGGATATCTTTTAGATAATTTATAACATGAGTTCTTGAATCATCCTGTTAAAGAAACACACCCTTGACAAAATTCAAAGAATTCAAGTATGGGGAAGTACTTGTAAATTTGCCAAAAGCTGTCCCTGAGGGTGGAAACCTCAAATCCCCCTTGTGTGAAGGATTTTCAAATACCAAAGAGGCTGGAATTCTATCGATTCTAGAGGTCATTTGAAACTTTTCAAGTTGCAGAAATTTGAAATTCTAACAAAAAAAAACATGATATTTTCAAATACAAAAGGGATAATCCTTTACGCCATGAATGTAAATTTCAACAACACAAATTCCAAAGGAAATTCCTTTGAAAGAAACATGCTTATAAATCTTAGTCAAGTACTGACCCAAAGCCATGGCACAAGGGTATGGGTAAGTCTTGATTTTATTTTTGGCTTCTTTTTTTATGATGAGCGTATGAAATATGACAATTGAGTCAAAATGACTTGATCTTGGATCCACTAGATGGGTTATTGACTGAGCTTTCTATCGGTCTCAAGTTTATATGATTTTATTTTTTGACAAAGGTTATGACTAATATTCTAGTCGGCGCACAAGAGTTACCTGTTGAAGGATATTTTTATCATTTTAATTTGTTTATAACGTTTCAATGGCTAATTGATTAGGTTTTTTTCTCTTATCTACAAGAGCGACACCAAGGCTACTAAAATGAGCAGATTGCCATAGTAAGTCTGAAGTTTCTCAACTCTCATTGTGGGAAGTTTTGCATTTTTTTTCACGTGAGTGTTTAAAAGTTGCATCTTCACTCTTTAAGCAATTAAATAGATCGTGAGTTTGGATTTCAAACCTATTTATTAACTAGATGAAATTGTAAAGAGATTTAGGGCGCACTTGTGTAGCATTTGTCCTGCAGAAGAGAAATGAAAAATCTTTCACTTTTTGCCTTCACATTCAACAATCGGCATTCCTCAGGGAAAAGCTCCTAACAGCAAGGTCTTTCTCTCATTTATGAACAAACTAAAGAATAAACTGCCTATAGGAAAACTGATTTTCCAGAAGAGGAAATTGTGTTTTATGTTTTTGGCAAAAGAATGCTATGGGTGGGGACTTCCACTTTTCTGTGGAATATAAACCATTTCTAATCCCCCTTTAGGAAATGGAACTATAGCTTACTGAAATCTTGCTGCAACAAACGATGAAAAAGGAATGATTGTAGAAAAGTATAGGATTTTTTGCCTTCTTCTTGTATGAAAATGATTATATAAAAAAGAACGCACAATATGTTTGGTAATTGGTGAGGAACCAGTGACAAATCCATGGATCTTGGGATTCCTCACTACTTTAGAATATGGATTCCTTGTTGAGGATTTTGCATGAAAACTAGTGTGTATCATTGAATAAGTTGGTTGGTTTGAGCATAAATCTGCAAAGGTGAGGGTTTTCAGATCCTATATAGAAGGTCAAACTTGAAAATCCTTAAGCATTAGGATTTCCATTGGTCTAATCCTCAGGGATTTATAATTTTCAAATGTGGTTACAATGGCTTTGTGGAATGAGAAATTCTCTTATTGAAGAGTTGATTGTCAAACATGATTTTAGTGTTGGAGCTTACTCTTGCTGCATCAATATGTAACTTACCTTTGTTTTTCAAACCCTAAGCCATGGTTTTCCTTAATTGGTTGAAGACTTTTGAGGATAAAAATAAGACACTGTTGAATTTTAGATTCTTAAATGTTTATTTATTTTCTAGCATGACTAAGTTTTAGGTCATGTCAATTCATTGAGATTTATTAGATTGTCATTTTATTTGGGTTTTTGTTATCATATTTCACATGTCTCCTCTAAAAATATTTATTTTATGGGTTCTTACGAAAAGAAGTTTTAAATATCCATATACTTCCAAAAGCATACTCAAATACATGTAATGGCCAAAAGTATATTATACTGTAGACTTTATTTTTTTCCTTAGACCAAACTGGCTTTCACTTTATCTTTCTCGCGTTCAAGACGTAACACATGCAACTGAAGACACGACTTGTGAGTTCAAGATACCGTACTCACTATCAATAGTGGCCCAGGCCCAGGCCCACTACAATTGTTCAAGAATCACATGGGAAACATAGTCAAACAACTTACTTGTACAATATTTTCTATTTTGGTAGGCTAACTAGGATTTTAGATTCTCTTGCTTAATCAAGCGATTGATTGTATGATTTTATTATATCTTGATTGTATCTTTGATTGGGCTCCAAGCCCCTACATAATGAATACCAAGTTTGACCTAAAGGACCAAACAGTTCAGTCTAATAGACTCACATATTCCATTATAGCTATTCTCTTTGTCCTTGCTTTTCAATGGATGTCATGGTATTAGAGCAATATAGGGAGTAAGCTCTCGAGTTCTTGGTATCTCATAGAAGAAGAAACTGAATCAGGTCAGTTGATCATCTCCGATTCAAATTAAGTGGTTCATAGGTTGTTGTAATCAACTGTGGCTCACCTGAGGTCATCCAATACCACCTCAAGAATCATCCCAGTTTTCGTCGACTATTTATTCTAAGGATTTTGGCGATTTTTTTTCAAAATTTTTTGCTAACCAAAGGTAAGTCTTCTAATCATATTTGTGATTTGTCACTTTTCTTGGACTGCTTTCATCAAAACTGTTCAAAACAATGGATTCAAACTATTTTTCAGTAATTCCTGTTGTAGAAATTTGATATTTTGAGCCTCTATATCATAGAAAGATCAAATATCAAATATCAAAACTGTTCAAGAATTAAGTCCCTCGTGCCTATCTTAGTGATCATCAGTTTCAAGTGCAGAACTGCGATATAGTAATAAAAACTGGTGAGACCAGGTTAACCCTCAGGGCATAATGTCTTTTAAGATTCTTTTTCAACTTATACCTGCCCTAATTAAAATCTAAAACTATCATAATTTAAAAACCTAATAAATTACAATCATCCTACTTTAATTAAAAGAATTAATTACAAACTAAATAAAAGAAAACTTCCTAATCTAAAAACCTAAAAGTAAAATTCTAATTAAAAATACTAGAGTCACTGCAAAACTAAAACATAAGTTAGAACTTCTAAAAGTTGAAAGTTACTAAAAATAAAATTAACAAGTAAATTAGAAACTAAATAAGACTAAGTTAGAAGCAAATCAAAATTAGTAACAACCAATCAAGCAAAGTTAGTAACAAAGCAAACAATAAAAAAAAGTTAGAAAACAAACCTACTTTCTAAAATTAGATTCCTAAATTTAGAATTTCTAAACTCTTAGGTAACTTTTCAATTTTTAAAATCATCAAATAAAGCAAGTTTAGAAAGATTTTTTATTCTGGAAATTATCTAAAAAAATAAAAAACATAAAACTAGAAACAAATTTAAAATTAGAAAGTTAGTAGGTTAGTAGCGTAATGCATGCCATGAGATGCTAAAAAATTTTAAGTATGGAAAAACTAGTATGCTGGTGCAATCTTTATGCATGATTTTGCTTAATCTAATGCATCCTAAATCTAAGTTTAATGGCTGTAATTCAAACTCTACTAATGTAGGAAACCAAGAAAAAAAAATAGAAGTAAAGAAGGATCTAAAACGAAAAAGTTATGATTGCATGAATATGACAAATTTGCAAAATTTTGTGCAGAGATTCTGGTCCAAGTTGACTGATTGCAAAGTATAAGCCTCTGGTTAACTCATTTCCTAAAATCACTTTGATCTATAATTCTAAATAATGAAAGATTATATCCTAAACTTTAAATTTTTTGATTATCAAAGAAAAATATTATGATTTGATTAGGCTACTCACTTCAAACTTTTTGCTAAAAACTGTTTTTGCAGTTTGCTAAAATTATGTTGAGTTATGCTGTTTGTGTTTTGAGTCTAAATTTTTTCATTAGATTCAAATATGAAAGCTTGATTTCCAACAACTTAAATATGCACAAAATCTTATAATATGAAAATACATGCAATGAACTCTGATCTAACTATCAAACTATGCTTAAAAAACAATATAAAAACAATAAAAACATGACAAGATAAATAAAAGTACAGTCATTTAAATGTGTGGTTGGAAGAAATGCAAATGTGTGGAATTGACAATGAATTTAAATGTATGGAAAGATAAGAATTTAAATGTGTTGCTAATAATAAAAATAAAAGTATGGTAAGTATTTTCTTTTCTTTCAAAAATCTTTTCTAAGTGGGTTCATAATTTGAATTATGCTTTTAAAGCCTTTGGGTCATCAATCCAAACACCAACGAGAAAAGAACACAAACAAGCACCAATCTCTCAAGTACAAAAAAGAAATATTGAAGAGAGAAAGAAAATACTTTTACTATGAATGTAATGTCTTTACATAAAAGATAAAGAATTGAAAATCAAAGCAATTATCTACTAGGATAAGAAGCCTCTTCTAGATGATTAAACTCAAGGATGTAGTGTGATTTCCGGATCAAATCTCCTTGAAGACTTCAATGGAGTGAGAGAGAAAGAGAGAGAGAGAGAGAGAGAGAGGGAGCATGAAGTGTAGTAGCAATTTCACATAGAGGTGGTCTATCTTCCTATGCTCTTGAATGTCCTATA
Organism: Sextonia rubra; assembly: GCA_037013555.1. Taxonomy (NCBI): domain Eukaryota; kingdom Viridiplantae; phylum Streptophyta; class Magnoliopsida; order Laurales; family Lauraceae; genus Sextonia; species Sextonia rubra. The sequence continues at coordinate 19,001,694 of JASUAD010000028.1, read as the reverse complement.
AGCCTTGCTTATATAGATTTTGAGATCCTTAAGTTGCCTTCTTTGCTTCCTTGATCTTTGCTTGGAATCTTTATTAATTGGTAAAAACCCTTCCTTGGCTACCAAGTTTAGAAGGAATTAGGAGATAATAACTTGCTAATCTTTGAGAAATCTCTTGCCACACGTACTTTCTTTTCTTGAAAATTCTTTTTCCTCCTTTGGCTTTTAAGAGGTCATAAGAGAGATAATTGGTACAATTTTCTTGGCAAAATTCCAAGTCAACTACCTACTAACGTGGATGTCCACCATGTGTATGCAATCCTTCCACCTTTTGTCTTTTTACCAAGGCACTTTTTATTTTACAAGAATCTTCTTTCTTGATTTGGCCTTTGATGGATTTTCTTTGATTTTCTTGAATTATCTCCAAAATAATCTTAACATTTTGTGTAAAAAAAGTGGACCCCATCATCTTTGGATGTCCAACACATCTGTGGGACCTACTTCACCAAGTTCTTACAGAAAAAGTGAATTATCATTTATAATAATAATTTTAATCAAAATCCATAATCTCACCAATGTGGGCCCATTTCTCATGAATGATATCATTGTGCATGATTTTTACTGAATTAACAGATGATGATAAATTGAGTCATTTCATAAGAAAACCAATTTTGCCAAAATTTTTCAAAAATTAAATTCTAAATATGACAGGTTTCATGAATGTAAGAAAAAATAATAATTTTTTAGTAAATTATGCATGAATGCAGTACAATGATATATAAATGCACAAAACCATAATTTCACAATAAATGAGGATCTTTTAATTCAATAAGTCGTTAAAATGGTCCAGAATATTTATGAAAATATGCATTTTTAAGGACTTATCACTCAGTACCATATTCGAGGTCGTCTGAGATTTTTTTTTGGTGCCCAAGTGGCATTTTGGCAACTGATATGCTCTGACTTGAGTTTTTTCAGTCCCATCATTATTCTACAGCATTTCTGTTACACTTCTCTATTCTTTTCATAAAACACATAGCATTTACTACTATTTGTGAGATTTGCTTCACGGCAGTAAGTGAAGTTTAAGTGCCTTCTATTTTTTTATGTGTGCTATGCACATTGTTACAATGTAAAAAAAAGAGATCAATTTCGTTTGTTTATTGGAAAAAACTACACCACATGAGCTTTTCAATTCCCCCTGTATCTTGTGGTAAAAGAGTTATGGGGACATATCTCTGGCACTGATATCTAACCTACAGATGATGAGAAGAAGATTACCACATGGAACACCAAAGATGCTAAGTAAAAAACATAGCTGCTTGGATTTGTTAAATCTCACCTAATTTTGAACCTCAAGCCATCTAAAACTACCAAAGGATGTGGTACTATCTGAAGGAAGTTTATCATCAAGAAAATTCTGTTAGAAAATATCATCTTGAATGTGAAATGGGTAATTATAGTCAAGGGAATTTGTCCATGCAAGACTACTATTTTGGATTCTAAGAATCCATGAGCTAAAAATGATGGTATTAAATATGTTCATGTTACTGATGCTGTTCTTCTTGAAATTCAAGGACTACAAGCCTCAATCAGCATGATCAACTTCTTATTAAATTGTGACAGGAATATGAAAATATTTTATCATCACCGAAGAGTCGAACGCCATTACCCTTATTAGATGATTGTCTGAATGAGCTTCTCCGTGAGAAACAACGTCTATTGGTAAAAGCACATCTGGAACAAAAAGGAGTTGAGAATCACACTATTGCCGTTACTGCAAAAGGAAAATCTCAAACTCATTCTTTCCCTCATGACATGAACAAAGTATAGTGTTATTGTTGCAAGAAATTTGGAAACATTGCTCCACACTACAAACAAAAAGTTTGTAGTTAATGTAAGAAGGGTGGTCATATTATTTCTGAATGTCACATACACCCGTCTAAGCCTCAAGTGTATGTTGCCCTCCATTCCATCCAACTCCATTGATGATGCTGCATCCGCTTCCATGCCCTCTTAGCCTAGCTCTTCATCTTTTCTCACTCCCGAAATAGTTTAACAGACGATTCTTAATGCACTTTCTACTCTTGGCATCTCAGGTAAAACTAAACTCTGTTCTTCAATGTGGTACCTTTACTCAGGGGTGTCTAATCACATGATGTCTTCTACTAATCCCTCTTAAATTTGAGAAAAATATAATGGTGGTCTTCAAATTCAAACTGCTAACGGAGCCAAAATTCCTATAACTGCAATTGGTGATATCCCTAGTTCGATACCTTTGAACAATGTTTATTTGTGCCTTAGTTTAACCTCAAATCTATTGTCCATTGGACAACTTATTGAGAATAATTATAACATTGCCTTTTCGTTTCTTTTCCTAAATGGGGCCAATTATTTCCACTGGCTCTATTTGCTTTTGTTAGGAATAAAATAACAAATGATTTACTTTGTTTTTCTGCTTAGGACATTTGTCACTTGTGGCACAATAAACTTGGTCATCTACAATTTAAAATTGTGTCTATCTTGTTTAAATTTGGCTTATTGAATAAAATAGTTGGTTCACCTAAGTGTGTTTTAGTTGAATGTGATGCATGTAAAATGGGAAAAAGTAAGATACTTCCCTTTCTCATATCGACTTTTGGAAGCTCTAGTTGTTTTGAATTAGTGCATAGTGATGTCTGGGGAATTGTCCCTTATTTCTCTCATGCAAATTATAAATTTTTTATGACATTTATTGATGACTACAGTAAATTTGCGTGGTTATATTTTTTGCAATCAAAATCTGATGTCTTCAATGCCTTAAAAATATTTTTAGCCAACGTTGATAATCACTTCTCTACTTGCATAAAGACATTACGTTCTGACTTAGGGGGACAATATAATTTAGGCGAGTTAAAAAAAATTTTACAACAAAAGGGATTGTCTCACAAAAATCCATGTCCATACACCCCTCAACAAAATGGGGTCGTAAAACATAAGAATAGAATAAAATGGGGAAATAAAACATAAGAATAGACATCTCCCAGATATAATTTGTTCTCTGCTACTTTAATCTTTTGTCCTGACCCATTTTTGGATAGAAGCGTTATTAACTGCAATCCATTTCATTAATAGGTTGCCTTCTTCCTCTAAAAAAATCCCAAAGTCCATACTTTCATTTATTCCAAACTCATCCATCATATGATAATCTTCACGTTTTTGGTTTAGTATGTTTAATCCACTTACCGTCTTCTGAGCATAACAAAGTCACTGCTCAATCAGCAAAATGTGCACTTCTTGGCTATGCATCACAACGTTTTGTGTGTTATGATCCTCAACTTAAAAAAATTCGTGTTTCTTGGAATGTTGTCTTTGTTGACAACTAATATTTTTTCCAGCAAAACCTTAACACTTCTCCTTCTACTTCCACTGTGTCTACTCCTAGTTTCTTGGATGGTAAAACATTTGTTAAATTTAATCTTAACTTTGTCTATCAGAGGAGGAGTAATAAGACGGCAACAAGAGATCCCCTTTCCGATCCCCCTCCTACATTCGGTCCACCTAGTAGTCTTGTTCTAAGATGTTCTAACCATATTTCCAAACCTCTAGATTGGTACGACTTCTCCACACTTCCTTGATAGCCACTCTCTCCACCACTTTTATTCAAAATTTGTATTCTCAGGCAGCTATGCATGAATGTTGGAAGCAAACTATGCAAACTAAATTGGACACGTTAGAACAAAATCATACTTAGGACATTGTCACCTATTTGGCTTCTGTTAAACCTATTCGCTGTAAATGGATTTATTCACTTAGACTTAAGCTAGATGGTTCGCTAGAACGATATAAAGCCTACATTGTTTCTCTTAGCAGTCGCCAAGAATATGAGATTGATTACGACGAGACGTTTGCTCTAGTTGCCAAGATGACAACCGTTCAAATTATCCTTGCAATTGCTGCCTCAAAGTCCTGGGCTCTCTACTAAATGGATGTCAAGAATGCTTTCTTCCATGAAGACCTTAAGGAAGAGGTCTACATAAGCCTTCCTCAAAGAGTTGCATGATCCTTAAAGGATATGTTTGTCAAACTTTGTAGGTCTCTCTATGGTCTAAAACATGCACCTCGTGCATGGTTTAAGAAATTCAAGATGCATGTAACACCCCGACCCGATTTGATCCAGATTAGCGGTTAATTCCTGATGATTTGGTTGCTAATGGTGTTTTGTTCTTGTGTTTGTTTAGTTTCAGGTGCTGGATAGGTAGTTGGGTTGAGTTTGACTTGGTTTAGGTAGACATAAGCCCTTTTTCGTAATATTGCATTTTGTGTGATGTTGTCATTCATGCATCATCTTGGTATTGATGTGTGTCTTTCGTTACGCTCGTTGATTCCCATAACTACGTCGTTTACCAAAGAGGTCATGTGTTTTCGTTAGACCCGCAATTGACTCGAACTGGAATTACATTGAAACGATTGGACTTTATTGCAAATGGCCTTGATATTTATCCTTATAAGCCACAGACGTTCTTCGTCTCCCTCTCTCTCTCACTGTTCTATTTTTCTCTCTCGACGCTTCTTCTCCTTCTTCTTCTAATTTCCCCTTGTTTTCAAGTCAGGGAGAGCATCGGTGCATGTCCACGTCGAGTATCACTTGTGTGATTGGAGGTGAGCTTGAGTTTCTTGCTGTGCTTCTTCTCTGCCTTCTTCCTCTTCTTCTCATCATCGCTTGGTACTGTACTCACGCTTCTCGTTTCCTCTTCTTTTGCATGCATGGCGATTAGGAGCTTGTTGGCAGCGTGATTGAGCCCAAGGACAACAAGATCGTGTTTGAACTCATTTTGAGGCAAGTATAAGCATAACTTGGTTTAACCATGTGGGTATGTATTTGATTAAGATTCAATCATGTATTCTTGAGTATGAATGATGTTTACAGCCCCTTTTGTGAGCATTTCCTTCTACTCTAAGTGATTTCGTCAGTTTGGTCATGTTTCGATGATTCGGTAATCAGTTCAGAAACTGCTTCGCGTGTACCACGGCTAAGCGGTAACTCACCTTCGGCTTAGAGTCCAGAGAGGGGAAAAACCTAGTTTTCCTCTACGGCCAGGACACGGCTAAGCCGTATATTGTCCTACGGTTAAGCCGTAGCTCAGTCGTGACCCCGCCGTAGATCAATACAGGGTGCCGGTTTCTGGATTAACTGAAAGTAAGCAATTTGACAGACCTTCTACGGCCCAACCACGGCTAAGCCGTAGAACAGGACACGGCTAAGCCGTAGAACAAAATACGGGTGAACCGTAATTGCGGATGAACAGTAAAGGGAACCGCGGTGGAGCCGCAGTGCAGATTACGGCTACGCCGTAAACTGCTTACGGCTAAGCCGTATGTTCACCTACGGCTTAGCCGTACCACCCTTGAGAAATGAATGAAAGGCTAGGAGTAAGAAAGAGACCTGCTATGGCCTTCATGATAGAATGTAGATCACCTAGAATTGCCCAATGGTATGATTGTATGACATGAACGATCTCGAGGGCTGCGAATCATTCATGCACGTTATCCGGTTGTTTAGCACCTTTCCATGGGTGTTGGTTTAAGGGACTTCGGTGCACATTCCAGATACACTGCAACACTAGACAATAGTGCATCGGACAACTTAAAACTACATCATCATACACGGTTAGAGACGCTGGATAACTAGAATAGGATTGGCTAGTAAAAGCTCGTGATCCTTACAAGGAAATCTGATCGCATGGCATATTCACTTCGGTTCTTGTTCTCTTATACGCGTTCTATGCTGGGGCACACGATTGGATATTTCTAGCTCTGTCTATGGTTAATCCCGGGTGGAACAGCGGTCTTGCATGTTCGACCTTATGATTTGATATACATGAGTTGAGATGCCCTTACTTCGTTATCATCCATTATCTTGTTGGTTTGATCTGTTCAATTGGATATGGTTGTTGATATATGCTTAATCAGACATGCACGTCACGTTCTGATAAGATACATGTTTAGTTATGCACGTTATGATATGCACGTTATGACATGCATGTTCTTATATTGATTGACTCGATATAGTCCGGCACTACTGAGCCTCAGCCTTAGGATCCCGACGGGGTGAATTTGGTGTAGTTTTATGGCCTTGCTGCAGTAAGGAAACATTTTGGGGAATCCGGACCCCAGGAAACCGAGACCCATCTGGCCCATGGTGTTCTTTGCACGATATAAGATCCCTTTTTGGGAGCATATGGTGTACGTAGTAGCCACCTAGTATGTACATGTTATATATCCATTGATTCACACAGAACATATGTTAAATTTGGATGCACAAGTGCCTAGACTACTACATTGACTTGTTGTGATTAATTATGTCTTTTATGCTATAAGCGACCATACGTGCTAATTTGTTACTGCTTCTATTTTGCTGAATCATTGTATTCATGAGTTGTCTTTGGTGTTGCAGGCTCAGGTACCCTCGACCGTGTGCTTGTCGGTCGTCAGTTTGCTTGGGAGACTCCAGCTATCTCTTCAGGTTCGCGGAGTGTGTGCTATCACTCCATTAGAGCGCGATTGTTCTCTGCATGCATGCATCTTGTTTTCTTTTCATGTCATTGATTGTACTCATGTTCTATACATTGTGATTGGATCCCGTGTGTATGGTCAGACCTTCATGTTAGTCGTTGGAGATCATTTCTTTGTTCTTGTGTGCCTCGTGTCTTTTCTTGATATTTTTGGCTTCCGCATACTTGTTTTGCATGTGTGTTTTCCCTTGGGCGTGTGCATCTAGAACGGGTCTAAGTGCATATGCACGGGAGTGCATGTGTCGCTGGTTAGGTTTTTGCTAACCCTCGATCTCCTGGGCTTGGGTTGTGACAATGCACTTTTTCAAATAAATTTCCATTTAGGTCCTTATGACCCCTCACTGTTTCTACACCATGTTTCTACGGGACTCAATGTTTTACTAGTATATGTTGATGCCATTATAATCATTGGTACAAATTTTACCATGATCAGTCAACTTTAAACCTCTCTTCATAAATCTTTATAAATGAAAGATCTTGACCCACTGACATCTTTTTGATGCCTTGAGGTTGATCAATCTATAAAAGGAATTGCTCTCAACCAGCATAAGTACATAATGGATCTCATCAAATTGGTTAATCTGCAACATTCCACTCTAGTTAATACACATATTGATGTTTATGTCAAGCTTCATCAAGACAAGGGTAATCCTATTTCTGATCCCACTTTATATTGTAAATTAGTTGGCGGCTTGATCTACTTAACGATCACTTGTTTGGATATATGCTATGCAATTGATTTGATGAGTTAGTTCATGACTAATCCTAGGCATCTTCACTTAGCTACTGTCAAACGAATAATTCGATATCTCCTTCGAACTCCAACTCTAGCCTTATTTTTTCCAATAGGAAATCCTCTTACTCTTCGAGATTATTCAAATGCTGATTGGGCTGGTTGTCAGGATACATAGAGATCCACAACCGAATGGTGCATGTTTTTGGGTGATAGCTCAACCTCCTGGAAATGTAAGAAACAAGATAAAGTCTTGAAGTCTTTCACTGAAGCTGAATATCGGGCTATGTTTGTTGCTTGTCTTAAGATACTTTGGCTCCGAGGTTTACTTTTTGATCTTTGTTTTCCAATGGATGTTGATACTCCTATCCATGCTAATATTACAAGTGCCATCTGAATTATGAAAAATCCAGTTTTCCATGATAAAACTAAGTATATTGAGGTTGATTGTCATTTCATTCAAGATGAGTACAAATGAAACATTATCGAGCTTCCTCATGTCTTATCCGAATATCAACTTGTTGATATCTTTACAAAAGATCTCCCACAACCTTGTCATCAATTCTTAGTTGGTAAATTAATGCTTGTTGGCTATGTAGCATCAATTTGAGGGGGGGGGGGGGGGGGGGGGGGGGGGTCAACAGTGGCCCAGGCCCACTACAGTTGTTCTTAAATCGCATTGGAAACATGGTCAAACAACTTATTTGTACAATATTTTCTATTTTGGTAGGCTAACTAGGATTATAGATTCTCTTACTTGATCAAGGGATTAATTGTATCTATTAAGGATTTAATTTTATCTTGATTGTATCTTTAATTGGGCTCCAAGCCCCTATATAGTGAATACCAAGTCTAACCTAAAGGACTAGACAATTCAGTCCAAAAGACTCACGTATTCCATTCTAGTTGTTCTCTTAGTCCTTGCTTTTCAATGGATGTCACTCACGAGCTCAAGACTAAGTATCTATGTATGTTCCCAACATTATTCATGAGCTTAGGTTTTTTGCTTCTTTTCAATTCTATTCACTAACATCCCACATGCATTTCTTAAGCGTCTCTATCATATAATATTGATTTATATTTTCTATAAACTCTAATACTATCCAATGTTCTTTTACTATAACTAGTATAAAATTAGCTCAAACTTATAGGAATCTAACATAGCCTCTCTGGAAACTTTCCAAAGGACATGACTGCTATGTCAAGCTCAATAATCTATTCAGTTAGGGTTGTTTAACGATTAACATACTTATTCTAACCTTGTTTTTAGTATAATCTCTGGATAATTTGCTCCAAAGTTTACAATGCTCTCTCACACTTTCTTTAGAATTGATTATTAACATAATTAAGTCACGATGTCAAAGTTCAACTCTTGATGTCGAGAAGTGACTTGAGATTTCAATAGTTAAAGTTTTTCTAAATATGATACTTAGAAATGTATTAGGTTTGACTAACAATTCTGATGTTGAAGTAATGATTTTTGTAAATGTATGAGTTCAACGATTCCATAGTGAATTTGTTCAATAGTGAATGCATTCACTACGACCATTCTCTTAGTACAATTAGTGGAGATTCTTCTTCGAAAAAATCGAACATTTTATTTTTAGAAAAAAAATATAAAACATTGTGCTCTTCTTCATCCCATATTTATGACCTTACTTTTATTATAGTCTATGTAGGATTATCTAAATAATTGAGAATCTTTTTTCTCCACATTTCTTTACTTTAGAATATAAATCTAAAGTAAACATTAATTACTCATGACACCCAAAATAAACTAGCAAGTTTGAGAGTTGAACTAAAAATAATAAATTGCAAAATATTTTAATGCACAAATGTAGTCGAGTCTCAATGTCAATGTAAAGTGAAGGGCAATTTGGTCTAGGAAGAAATGAAGTTTGCAGTGTAAGATGCTTTTAGACATTATATGTATTTAAAAATACTTTTTAGATATATATGGATATTTGAGGCCTCTTTTCGTAAAACCCCTCCATTTTATTGCAGAGTAGTCAATTTCCTTTCTTAGAAACCACCTAATTCTAGTGCAAGTGTTTTTGAAGCCATTGAAGTCTGGGGCTTTCAGTTGATGGTTGTGATTATTGTCTTTGATGGGCCTCTCTCCTAATTCAAAATTTATTAGCGATTACTCTCTCTCTCTCTCTCTCTCTCTCTCTCTAAGTTGAACTGGTTGGCAATGGAGATTTTAATAATTAAGAAAAATTAGGGGCTTTTGAAGATTTTATGAAAACATAGAGACCTTTTTGTAAATGCTCTTTTTGAGAAATATGTGAAAGTACAAAAATGATCTAATGCTATTTTTCTCAATTTCCACACTTATGTGAGGCTGTGAGATTCTAATTCATGACCCAAATCATTAAATATTCTCATAAAAACGATAAGTCGTAGGATATGAAATTTTAAATCTTAGATCTTCATGGATTTTGAGAATCACGTGTAAAGCTCAAAATAAACTAAATTCCCATAGAAATGATGACCCCAATCCATAAAGTTTAATCTTTAAGATCATTATAGATTTTGAAAAATACACAAAAAATATTTAATACTCTTACTTTCTAATTTTTTGCACTTTCTTGGGCTCGTATTTCATGATATATACCATTCATTATATAAGTTTTGAGGTATTTGGCGGATTAAATTGTATAAAAACTGAGATAGATCCTTTCTTTCTCTTCCTGTTACCACTTTATTCATTAACTTCTTAATTTTTGCATATTTATATATACTTAAAACAAATATGGTATAATGAATTGTATGTGAAATTGATACGAAATGGTGCTTGAAAACAAATATTGTTATATGTTCCATACACGTGAAGTTACATACACAAACTTTCATAGAAAAGTGCCCAATTTTGTTAGGGGCACGGATGTATGAGTAAAGTGTGCAAGCTCGAAGCTCTAATGTAGGAAAAAAAACATTCCTAGAAGACTTTTTTGGGTAAGAAATCTTCATTCAGAAAAAGAAAGACCAAAACCAACAAAGCAACAAAACAAATCAGCACTTAGGATGGAGATAAACAACTCCAAACCCAATCCAGAATGGCGCCCCAACAAAAACTCTTACTAAGTTTAGCACAGTGCTTAGCCAAAACATGAGCAACCTCAATAAAAGTTTTCGGCACAAAGAAAAACTCTACATAAAGAAAGCAACTACATTGACAATAAATGTATCAAATAATAGGATTTATGGTCCAATCCATTTTTCTGTTAATACTGTCGATCACCTCCTTAGTATCAGAATGAATTACAATCTTAGAACAACCAACTTCGAACCCTTTTTTTTAACGTGAAAAGAATAGCCCTCGCCTCCGCTTCTTGAGGGGAAGTGTGAGATGGTCCCACTGAGCCCCTAAAAGAATAGATGACTTGGTCATTATCATAATATAACGATAAGTTAATCGGTATTAAAAGATGCATCTGAAATAATAACGAATACGTCCTTTGAGGCCAAATGAGGTAATCTTTCGATCAAGGTGGTAGGGATGACATTGTTATTAACATCCAGAGTACACGAAGATCTACAACTCTTTGGATTTTCTAATAGACTTATTAGGACATATTCGAATGTAATTGAAGATAAAATTGTTCCTGACTTTCCTAGAAGACTTAAGTCTTAACCTACATAAAAACGTTTGTTTGGATAAGAGAGATTCACATAGATCTAATTAGAATACCTACTAGAGTTTGGCCTAGAGAAAAGCACGCCCCTACCCCGGAAAAAAAAAAAGAAAAGAAGAAAATTTAAAGCTTTCTTCCCATTCCTAGGAAAAAATCATGAGCCTTTTCTCCACTCGCTCCTTCCCAAAACAAAACAAGAATACCCACTTTGGTAGAGCTCCTATTCCTTGCAAAGCCATTATCCAATCTTTCCAAACACCCAGATCTTTCCAGCTTTGAACAAATCAACTTGAATTTCCCAAAACAGGTCACTTGGCATTTGCTCAATTTATTAAAAACACCAACCCCTTTTCACCAAATACCAAAAAAAAACTACATACCATCGCTCTATCCACATGAACCAACTGCATTATATATAAAAACATCCCCACTTTTCCCTTACTCGTGATTGGACGGTTCAGATATCTCGCGCAAAAAGCTAAACGGAGCAGCAACCGTACGATTTAAACAAAGAGGGTGAGCGAGACCTATTTCTTTACCACGACGCCTTTCTCTTTCGCTGCTCTACTCGCCTGTGTGGAGAGACCCCTCTCAAACACAGCTTTTCAAAACCGCTTTTTCTGCAGTTGGCGGTTTCGATCTCTTCGTAAAACTGCTCAACTCATCTGATTGCAGGGAACCAGCGGTTTCTTTGAAACCCAAAGTGGTTTAAGTCCTCGAAAGGTGGTATCTTTTTTTTTTTTTTTTTTTTTTGGTATGTATTGGTTTTATTCTGTATGAATGCTCTTTGTTTTGAAGGTTGGGTTTCTTGTTTTGGGTGTGATTCAGATTTTTTCGGTTTTTAAGAAATTCTGTTTGTGGTTCATCTCTAATGCGAAGAATGAAGAAGACAATAATGGCTTGTTTGGGCTGGCCCTGGGAGTTGTTAGCATTTGGGCCCATGTTTTTTTTGACCGCATCAGTTCAATGCGCGGTTTTAACACTATCATGGAAGTTTGGGTTGGAGCTTGTGGAGGCTCTGCCCGGTTGGGTATCAGCCTATCAGATCTTGTTTGTGTGACTAGTATCGTAAATAACAACCATAAAAGTTATTTTATTTAAAAAGAAGTAAAGTTATGATGTAATATTTTTAATATATTCTGATATGAAGTGTATAAATATATAAAATATAATATAACCCCACGTGCCCTTTTTTTTTATAAAGGAGTCTCGGCACATGTGTGGCTCCGCAAGGTGCTTAAAAATTTATAATATGAGAAATTTATGAAAAAAATGTGTTTTTTTAGCTTAAATATACTTTACTTCTACAGTTTTATTTATCTTTACTCCTCTGTAATTGTAATTTGTCTGATAGAACTTGGGTTTAACAAGATGTAGGCCTAGTACCTACCTGAAACAAAATAGTTTGGGATCCTTTCTACAGCCCAAGTCCAGGTCTGAGTTGGGTAGGGCTGGCTTGAAAATGAACATTGCTGGAGGCCCAGCTGTAGCCCTATCTGAGGAATTCTAAAAAGAGCCTTCTACAGAATTACCACTCTTTTGTGGAGTGGCCCACGTACGCTCTTCTTCTATCAACTCAATCCTGACCGTATAAGGTATCTTGCTTGATTGAATATTAGGTACATCTGGTTTATTTGATGATTGCCAACTTGATTGACGGTTAGGATTTTCTAGGCAGTCTGGGCTTTGACCTTGTAATGCTATCTTGTTCTCTGAATCAGTTGTGGCAGTAGAATGTTGGTAGTTGTAAACAAAACTGTAATATAAATAGTCCATTTATTGGATTGCATTCTTTTCTTTTTACATGGGTTACCTTTTTTTCTTTTTTTCCATAAAGGTCTTTCTGGTTTGCTTCTCTGTCAATTTACAGTTATTGGGATTGTCTTAGTTTGGAAGAAATAAGATTGTTGGGATTTTGGGTTCCTCTAAGTAGATCTTCTTGTGTAGTTTAGACTGAAGAAAGCGGGTTTTCGTGTCCCTGGTGCTACTTCATTTGTACTTGTGAGATGGATGGTGAGAAGCAGATTGAGAAAGGTATCCTTGAGTTTGGATTACCTGTATTTCATCTGTTATATTACACATGATAAGAGCCTTGAAAATCTCAATTCCTGCATGTTGACACTATTTTTCTGCCAACTTCGGAAAGTAAACATCATTATGTGCTTATACTGCAGTCAGGAATCTGTTACAGCACATATTGAATCCTGTTACCTGAAATTTTGGTACTTCAAAGTTCGAACTTTGTGGTTACTCTCTGAAACTTGTCTGGGGAAACACAATCACAGAATTGTCTTAAAACTCTTTCAATTTATTTTGGTTTTTCACAACTCATTTTTTTTCCCAGTTATTCTGTTCGCCTTGTACAATGTGTTTGGCCAACCCTCAATTATCAGCATCCCAAACATTTTCTAACATGTCTGGCTCTTGGATTTAACGCCCAGTTTGTAAAACTTGGTTGTACTTGATTTCCTTGTTGATGAAATTGATCACAGGATATGCATTTTTTTTTTTTTTGGAATAATGCTTGAGTATGCTTTTTTCCTCTTAATGCATTTGTTTTAATTATTTATAGCTATGGAGGCAAAGGACGAGAATTTGAAGTTAGAAGGTTCCTCCTCTTATTTGATGAAACAAGATATGGTATGTGATCTATCTTCCTTTCTGAAAGAGTTTTTTTTTTTTTTAACTTCTTTTGTGTGCTTTTTTTTTATTTGTTCTTCCCGCCTCTTGAGGATGTGTAACTCTTTATTGCAATTCACTATTGTCTTTGTATGAAGACTAAATCATCTACATGGCAAGAGAATTTACCTTTTGGAAACTTGCCAATGTAGAATGTTGGTCAGTGTACCTTTTGCTTTAAAAGTTGGAAACTTTGATCTTTATATTTAATAATTATAAAGATGACAGTTTTCTATGCAAGTTCAATAAAGCAGACAATCAGCACATCCAATGGTTCAAAATGGTTTTCTTTATAGTCATGCAAATATTCATTCAGCCTTTCATTCTTATTTTTTATTTTTGTTCACCAAGCTGCATTATCCATGGTTTGTGAAAGAGATATGGTAGATCTGATAGAGTGCACCATTGGGTTTATTTGTAATTTTGAGAGTAAGTTTTCTAGATTAGGATTAGTTTATATTTGAGTTTTATTAGGCAAGAGTCCTAGTGTGATTAGGATTTCCTATCACAATATAAATTGGAATTTTAGAATGATTAGGAAAGGTTTCCGAGTTTGAGTTGTATCTTTTGTTGTACTTTATAAATAGCCATTGGCTATTCACATTATAATAAATAGAACATCATCATCATCATCGCCAAAGCCTTTTCCCAACTATGTTGGGGTCGGCTACATGAATTTTGTTTCTTCATTCCTACTTATCTTGAGCCAAATCCTCAGATTAGTTAAATTTTTTTAGATTCGATTTTACTACCTACATCTACGTCTTCTTTAGTCTACTATTTTCCCCGGCAGGCCATCAGCTTCCATATTCAAACTTTTCTTATAGGCACCGTTATTGGCTTGCATTTAACATGCCCAAATGATCTCAAATGGGTTTCTCTAATTTTATCCCGTATTGATGACACCTCTAAATTCTAGGTTGAACAAACTAGAAGAAAATAAAAGAGGAAAGCAAAAAACAATTACAAGAAGGAACTGTAAGGAGCATGCTCTGATACCAAGTTGAAATTTTAGGACTACATTTTGATTAAATTGTTTTATCTATTAATGTGAATAGCCAATGCTACTTGTAAAATACAACCAATGATTTCAACTAAAAATAGGAAACTTCTCCTAATCACCCTAGGAAACCTAATTACTTTGTAATAGGAAATCCTAATCACACTAGGTTTCTAGCCTAAAATAATTCAAATTCAAGGTAATCCTAATCTACAGGACTAATTCTCAAAATTAAAAATAAATGCAGTGACCCAATTTGCATTTTCACACTATTTGGGATGGCCAAATAACGTTTTAAAGAGGCTTGTTCTGAGGGTTTTCACCATTTGGCCTTTTCTTCCAACACCAATACATTTCCAATCAGACCTGGAAGTCAGTTTCAATCAATTTAGGTGGAAAATAAATCAACCCAAATATATCCAAAGCCTCTAAATGCGAATTTAGGACTTCACCACATATACCCATAGCGCCTAAAAGTGCCTTTAGGTCTGCATAAGGCCTTTGTAACGTACAAAATTCATTGATGATTCCTCGGTTATCTGGAATTTGATATTGTGCTTTTCCACATGGGAAGAGGTAAACTTTTAACTAATTTTCTTTGATCATTTGGAAAACACTTTCCTAGGGGGAGGGGGAAGGGGTGTTGGAATCACTTTTCTGCACCTGAAAGGAAATGGATGTTTGCATAGCAAAGAATCATAGAGTTGCTAAAAAAACCCAAAGTTTTTGGTAGTTGTAAATGATATAAATGTTTCTTTCCCCATAGACAGCCATTGTCTGCTGTGCAGTATTATGAGTGGAAGCCATGTGGTGCTTCACAACAACTTTCTATACTATTATCATTTGTAGATGGTTGGCTCTTAATGTAAATTACGGTAATAAACTGAAAATTCACATGTTTTATATTGAGCATGGCATGCGGTTTCTAAGTTGAGATTTGAATATATAACTATAAACAGAACCCTTAACATGTGTGGTTGTTGATGTTCTACCGTAATGAAATGCAATTGCAGTTGTCTTCCTCAGTTTTAAATCATGCTTGATGTGTTTGCTAGAGGTCTTCATATGTCTTTCTTCATTTAGGGTTCTGAGGGCAGTGGTCGATCGCAATCTCAGTCTTCTAAATCAGTGCCTGGGGATGTTACTTCCAGCATTAAGGAGCACATAACAGCTCAACCACTGGGTTCAGAGCAAGATGTTAACCTTATACCAGATAGTTCCTACAGTTATTATTACCCAGGTTAGTTGTATGAGGTATTCTCTCTTTTTCCTGCTAAAATTCTTACATATTTCTTCGAGGAATATGATGTGATAATTATTGTTGGGTTTTTCAATATTTAGCAGGTTTTGATGGAAATTATCCTGAATGGGACAGCCAAAAGTCTTATATTCTTTCTGGAGATGAATTGGAGGTTCCGTACTCTGTAAGTTGTAGACTTACAGTTTCATATGGATATATTATCCCAGCATGTATTATTAATTGAGGTCCATATATGCATGGCTCCTTTTTTATTTTGTGCCTCATTTTGAATGCTTTGACTTTTGCTAGTTTTTAGCTGTTCTTTTGTCACTTTTTCTTTGTCATTTTCTAATAACTTTTGTAAAATATTGTCTCTTCAGTTTTCACTGCAATTCCTTATTTTATTTTATTTTTTCCTACTTACTTGAATATTGCATATTGTCCTGTTCTCTTCAGGGTATTCAGTCAGATAATGGCTCCGTGGTGTACTACATGCCGGGGTATAACCCATATACTTCTGGGACTTTGACTGGTGTTGACTCACAATTAGTTGGACAACAGGCATATTTCCCTTCATCAGAATATCAGCAGCCTCCAAGTTCATATGGATCTGAAGCTGTGCCATCTTATTCTTGTGACTCCACAGCTAATGCTGGGGTGTTCCATAACAGTGATGCGATACCTGTTGATCCAAAACCAAACGTTTCCACTCCAACTTCTTTGAAGTCAAGAGAGTCAAATAGTATCATCAAGACAAAAAGTTCTGTTGATAATAAAGTCTCTGCACGTCCGTCAGATTCAAAATCACTTGTGTCTATGTCCTCTAGTAGATTTTCTTATTCTTCTAGCCGTGGACAACCACTCAAACCTCCTAGCAAGGTAATGGAATTTTGTGTTTTCTAACTTTCATGAGAAACCATGAAAACTTTTCTGATTTGTGTTGTGTACTTCCTCTTTGTTTCTTTAACGGTATGAATTGTTGACCTGTTGGCATTGGTTGGATTAGCTTAAGTTTTTTCCATTTTTTTTAAAGAAAGTAACTCCTTTTTTCACACAAGTAGTAATCAATAAACAAAATATTTTTTGGAAACAAACTTATCCTTTTACATTTATTCTGAAGTAGAGATGTGAAGCAAGGTTTGAGCTACATTAATGTTAGTAACAGTTACACCAAAAGCTTGAGGTGTTAGTGAACGGCTTAACAATTTATATCAACAATTAATACACTTTCTTCATGGGTCTCATCGTGGCATTTGTATGAAATTGTTATTTTCCAGGTTCCACAGAAGGGCTCTAATTTTCAATCAGCTGGCCTTTTGAAAGAGCAATACCCTGCTAGAAAGATTCCTTCATTTCCAAACCAAGGTCATGGAGGTGTATTCCCTCAATATAGATTCAGTAACACCAGTTCAAATGGCCAAGCTTGGGCAGGTAATGACAGGTTTACGATGAGAGAGAAGTTCAACAGAAATGAGGGTTTTGAAGCATCTAGTGAGATGAGCCGCGGTCCTCGTTCCAGGAGAGTGAAAGATCCTTTGCGTGCATCTGCTGATAAAAATCAACTGAGTTCTATGATCCGGAGAGACCAATATAATCTAAAAGATTTCGAGACAAAGTATGAGCAAGCAATGTTCTTTGTTATAAAATCCTTCAGTGAAGATGATGTTCATAAAAGCATCAAGTATAATGTATGGTCAAGTACTCCAAAGGGGAATGAAAAGTTGGATGCAGCATTTCATGATGCTGAGAGGAAATCGAATGAGAAGGACATGGCTTGTCCAATATTCCTTTTTTTCTCAGTGAGTTCGGAATGCCCTTTATATAATATCAAATTCTTCTATCTGGATTAGTCTGTTTAAACGTCTCTTATGTGTATTTGATTTCTGTTTTGGATAAAAGCTTCTATTTTTCTATATAGATATCTGAAGTCTCTGTCCAAGAGTAAGAATTTGCAATTAAGTAGTTGATATTATTCCATTGTTATTCTGGATCATGTTGCCTAGGTAATTCAATTTTACTTGGAATATGGTTCTTTTGCTCTTCGTTACAGTTACAGACCTGTTTTTATTGTTTTTAGTTCTGACTTCTGATGTACACTGTGGGTGATATGGTCAAATCTTGTATTTCAAGTAACCAGGTTTCAGCAGTGCAATGCTGCATCAATGAGTTTAATTTCAGACTAATCTTCAGTCAGTCTATCTTTAGACACCTTGTCAATGCTGAGTCAATGAGTTTAATTTCAGACTAATCTGCAGTCAGTCAATCTATCTTGCCCTTGAATGAGTTGATGAACAAGGTCCTCTATTTTTAGGATTTGACATCTGTTTTAGCCCTTCTTTTATCAAGTCATAGCCCCTCATATCCAGTTAAATTTGATTGGATTTTTCTCGAAAAACCTCTGTATTATTATTCATTATACAATAACCTTAGAAAGGGCCCTATAATATTCATTTGTAGCAAAACCTCCCTTGTCTCACAGTCAAGCAACCCACCTATTAATCTCTTCAATACAAAGACTCAAATGCTCAAAGACTCAAATGCACCTAACCTAATTCAAGTAAATTAAAAAATCAACTTGTCTAGTCACATTTAATCTAATCCATAAGAAAGTATACACAATAGACTTTACAATAGTCAATAATTGCAGGTCCCAATCTGGCTGAAAGTTGAACAAGCACTGATGGACCAAATAGTCAATTGTACCCACGAGAACCAGACTTGATAAAATAAACATGAAAGATGAATTAGTCTTGACTCTTTTCATTTTTCAACTCTCGATGACAGCTCTTGTTGGTTATCCTTAAGGGCAAAAGCAAAACACTAAAATAAACACTAACATTGTTTTTTGTTGAAAGATTTTTTATTGCTAAAGGTTAGGTATGTCTCCAGTCTGGACCCTCCCAAAACCTTGCTTTAGCGGGACTCGCACTGGGTAATGACCTTTTTTTATTTTTTTAAAGATTTTTTTATTCGCAAGATTCTTTTTTTGACAAATTTTTTTTTTGTCCTTGACTCGAGGGAGGTTTAGTAAAAAAAAAAATAAGACAGACACCTTTTTTAAGTTTGTAAGATAATATAGGGCCCTTTGAAGACAACCCAATAATTTTATTTTTCTCTAGATGGAATTTGGAAAAAAAAAAGGTGAGATATGTAACATTGCATTTGTTACCATTTAAAAGATTTTGTGGTAATTACTTAAATTGATTGAATATAATTATACTCTAGTACTGATCAATGTAGACCCTAAGTGCAAGGTCTTGATGTAGTTTTACCCGGTGAGTCCAAGATCGTATCCACATGAAGCTAGTATTCGCAGAAAGCCTGTCCTAATTAAAAAACTAAAGCTATCCTAATAAAATCTATAAAAATTATACACTACTACTTCTGAAAATTAAAATTAAATTACAACTCCAAATCTGAAAAAAAAAATTACAATTTAAATCTAACCTAAAAATCCTAAACTAAAACAATCCTAAGACTAGAAACTACAAGACAATGAAATAGATCAAACCACCAATATAAAGGAATAAATAACCATGCATTAAATAAAAAAAATCAGAAATAAAATATTCAGATATAATAAAAAAATAATGAAAATAATGCTAGTTTCTCTTATTTTTGGAAGATTAAAACACTGTATTGGCAGAATAAAAAAAATTCACAAAAACACCGCACCAAGTGAGTACTGTCACCACACACAAACACACGGTGCTGACCCAAGGCGAAACACCTTGACATCACTAATTGTGTATTTAAATTTTAAACGAACCAATATACCCAATAAACTCCAAAAATAATTACAACTAGAAAAAGAAAATCTACCCTTGCCCTAGATTAAGACATAAAAAAGAGAGGACTCCGCGCACAATCCAAACTCTTTTTCTTCTATCTTCACACTAAGGAGGATTAGATGAAAGGAGAAGATGGAATGGAGAGGATGTATCCAAGTGGGCTGGCCAAACCCCATTTTGGATTATGATGAGATGGAGGGGAGAGATGAAGTGCGTGTAGGAGTTGATGTGATATGGTGGAGTATGGAGAAGAAAAAAAAAAGAAAAAGGTGATGGAAAGGTGCTGTGGACGTGCAATATGGTATGGAGAGAAAGAGAGAGAGAAAGAGATGGGAAAGATGTTGGAAGGGTGGCTGCCGTGAGATGAGAGGGGTGGTATCTCTTCTTGTACTTTCTATCCTTTATATATAAGAAGAAATATTAGATTATGGGAAGTACCGGAGAGAGATGGAGAGTGGCGTGAGATGTTGGTATGGCTTATGTACTTCCCTCCCTTTATATAAAAGGGTATTAGATGATGATAGGAACTCTGGGACGTTGGATATTTTAAAAAATGGGAATGGAAAGAGAAAGAGAAAAAATAGCATGAAAGAATAGAAGGTGGGCTAGTGAGATGACGTGAGGGAGAGAGTTTTATGGTATGTGGATTGGTTGAATGGGTTCATAAGGAAATTGATTAATATGAATTAATATGAATGGTATCATGACTGACATGGGAAGTGTCTTGGTGTTAATGTAAAATAGAAATTGTGTGGATGGTGGGACATGTGTTGGAATGTATGGAAGCCTAACGTCCAATAAAATAGAGAAAAATTCTCCACAATTCTCTTCTCTATAAAACCTCTTTCCTTCTTTCCCTCATACAAGACGATCTTCCATTTATGACTCTCTTTTCTTATCATTAATAAAATCTCTTGGAGATTTCCTTGAATCTTCTTGGCAATAATTAGCTTGAATTAAATTTGCAAGAATCAAAATATTGTGGACCCCCCCTTTTGATGCCGAAGCATGTGTGCCCATGTGCACACATGTGCGGGGTTCTCTTGTGCTTCAATTTCCATCTCTTCAATTCCACTTCAATTCTCACTTGGATTTCTTCTCAAATAATTTCTTGGCTTCTAATCTTTGAGGCGGGTCCCTTTCTTTAGTTTCCTACACACACAAAAGTAATTTTTTTAAATTAAAATAACAATTTTGATTGAAAGTCATAAATGCATTAATGCGGGCCCAATTTACATAAAATGATACAATGAATCCACATCATCAATCATGATTTAGCTTTATTTGACTAATGATGATGAGAAATTTTATCATTCCATGTAAAATCATGAAATTAAAAAAAAAACTTCTAAACATGGAAAGTTTCATGATTTAATGAAAAATCGAGGATTTTCAATGATTTTTGCAAGAAAATTCTAAATGAAGTTTAAAATCATAAAACATGAATTCCAACTAAATGAAGAGATTTATAATGAATAAGTCCTTAAAATTCTTGAAAATACACATAAAATAATACATTTTTAAGGACTTATCAAGTACCCATCAGTTGCCAAGGAAAAAGCATGTGAGAGTGAGTTGTTACATACCTTCTTAATGGGTCGTAATGGACCCAAATTCTGAGTCCAATGCACATTGTTCACTGGCTTGGCTCATTAGGGCCTTCTAGAAGGCTCAAGATATTTGTAGAGAAGAGCAAACGTAGAAAGGTTCAGAAAAGAAACATCAAGATATGTGTAGAGAAGTGCAAACATAGAAAGGTCTAGAACCTCTTGTAGAGAGTTGTAGATAAGGATGATGAGTTGGATAGATAAGGATTGGGAAATTTAGAACATTGTTTGGCCTCTAGATTTATGATGTGTATACTTCCTGACCACTAATTGTGTAAGGCCTCAAGTATAAATAGGGGTAGCGTCCTCGTCAGTCGTTTGTAACCATCCCCAAGAATTGAGTAATACAAGCTCCTCATCTCTCAATTGCTCTCTTTGCCTTCTTATCCCTAATGTGTGAGCTTTGAGTGTCTTAGCCACTGAAGGGTTGGGTGAGTTAGGCTGACTTATGTGACAAACGGGTGTGTTGCATGAGTGCCGCAACAGGAAAGCGCGTTCGATTTCACTTAGTCCTTGACAGAGTGCCATCAATTGTCTTCATAATTCAGATGGAGACAATGGTCGGTTTTGATCAACAGGTTAAGTTTTGGCTCTTTTGATGAATGGGTTTAAGTTGATTCCTAGTAAGGATTGATGATTTCTATTTTTATGTAATGAGCCAAGTTTGCTGCTAATATAGGTATATGATTGGGCAATAACAAGTATTTAGCTCAACTTAATATGGTCAAGTTGCGTTTTGTATTGTGACTTGTGAAGCCCACATGCATGCCCTTTCACTCATGGTTGACAGTTGGATAGTCATTAGAGTAAAATGGTATTGGTCCAAATATCACCTTAAATTGGGTGATCATGGCCATCTGATAAGATGACTCTAAAATGGATGATTGGAACAATCTGCGACCAACAGTCTGGCCACTACTTAGTCCTGTTGGTTTCATGGATACAATGCAATGCACAGTTGAACTTTCAATGTTGTACACCATGCATGCAGATGGTCAATACAGTGGCTTGCAAAATCTGAAGCCACTAAGCATTGCATGTTTGGGATGAGAAACCTTGTTGGTTGTAAAAATGTACATCTAATGTTTTGTTTGCACCATTATTTTTTTTTTTGGGTAAACATTTACACTACTAAATTGTTTGTTAAAAAGTAGTGTATGATATCTGGGCCAAATACCGTTGTCCATATTTTCAGAATGTGCCTGCTTTTTTCTATTTTCATTGTTATTGTCTCCATCATCACCAGTCATCACCAGAGCCTTATCTTATGTGGTTGGATTTGTGAGTTTAAGTCTACATTTATTGTAGCATTTAATGTTTGTATCTGTTATATTGTTCTTTAAACTTTTCAGAATTTATATATAAGCGATTTGAAGTTCATGTTGAACACATGAACTTCTACTGATTTCTTTAATCCATTTCAGGTAAACAAAAGCGGGCAGTTTATCGGCTTGGCTGAGATGATTGGTCAAGTCGATTTCAAAAAAAGTATGGATTTTTGGCAGGAAGATAAGTGGAATGGGTTCTTTCCTGTAAAATGGCACATAATAAAAGACATCTCTCACAGAGAGTTTTATCATATCATTGTAGAAGACAATGATCACAAGCCTGTTACACACAGCAGGGATACCCAAGAGGTATTCTCTCAATTCACTCGCATTCATTTTACTCATAACATGTATTTGTCTACATCCTTGAAATGTGTAATGGGTCTCTAGTTTCCCTATACTCTCAATGGCAACCGCTAGACCTATTTTCCCTTTTCTTTTTTTTTCTCGCCTACATGGGGGACTTAACTCACACTCTGACCCATGTACCTGACCAGCTGAGCAACAGCTAGGGATATTGTTGAATCTATTCTCTAATGCTTTTATGTTGCTTGTTCTTTGGTGGGAAAAGAAGTTTTCTGGTGACTGCCTACTGTTAAAATAATGGGAATTGTTAATTGGTGCTTGACTATTCATCATCATAGTTATTGCCATGGTCATCATTTAGATTTCTGTCCCTCTATTTTGGGTTCTATTTTCTTCTTATTGATTTATTTGCAGTTATTCTTATCTTTTGCTGCTAAGGGATCCGAAGTGAAGTGCATCACTAGTGCCCGAACACTTCAAAATTGGCAACATATGACGTATCTATATCTTATTGTTTCCAATACTTCAATTTTGTATGTAAAATCCATGTCCCTCCCCCATCCATGGCATGTCCTTGTTATATAATCCGATGCCTTGGCATCTTAGCAGTACGCAAATAGGACAGTTGTCATTTTGTGCTACTATGCAATTTTAATGTTTTCGTATGCGTGACTATTCACTGTGATGTAAATAACAACTCAATTGCAATCCAAATAGAAAATGGAAAAGACAAGAGTCCTATTCCAGGATGTATGTATTTAGTTGTTTAGAATTTGACCTAATAAAATCTACATTTCTGTCTTAAATTAGTACTTTTGATTTCCTTTTCTTTCATTTTTCTTTCCTGATGTACGAGGAACACTTCCTCATAAGTCGTGTGAATAAAATTCATTGTCAGTAAGAAGTTGTGGATATTTTGTGTACTGTCATTTCTGTAACTGATAAATACTCATGTATATTTTGATAACTTTCACAGATTAAATTTTCACAAGGTCTACAAATGCTGAACATTTTCAAGAGTTTTCTTGCCAAAACATCAATACTAGATGATTTTAGTTTCTATGAAAATCAAGCGAAGTCCAAGGGCAGCAGGCATCCATTGCCACCTTTGGGAATTAACAGTGACACTATGTCTCCAGTAAGTATCATTTTCCCTTTCAATCATTTCTATTCAAAAGAAACTTAATTATGTATTCAAATTCTCTTTAAGCTTTCCATGAACTGATTTGAAAATTCAATTGAAAGATACAACTCTTTCCAAGTGAGATGTATTTATTTAGTGCATACATACATCCTCATCACTTGCAGGTGATTAATATGCATATGAACCAACAGTGACAGGCAGATGATACTTATTACAACAATAATTTGTTTTTGAACGCATCTGAATAACATACACACATATACATAGACACTCAGATGAGACCTTAACCAATGATGTGCCCCACCCTTTTTTGAGGCCTGAACCCACCTGATGAAACACATCCCCAAACTTTGAAATGATGTAGGGTTTACATCCCAAACCTTTGAAATCATGTAAGGTTTTTCTCAAGTCAACCATCTTTATTAAGGCTCTTTTCCACACCTCTTTGTTCTCATGAATTGACAATAACCCTAATTTTACATTGATCTGTCCATTAACCACCAAAATGAATTACACTTCTGGTGAGAGAGAGAGAGAGAGGGGCACACTTCTGATTACCTCAAAAATCAAAATGGTATCCTAATTAAAATGGGGTGTCCACTTTTGATGACCTCATAATCTATGATGCCCAAGTATAGATATGGGTATGGACATGGATACAGGGATCAACTATACAACTCTACACTTTAAAAAACTTAGGACAAGGATATGGATATGGGTGTCCTAATTTTTTTTTCTCAGTATCATATCAGTTTGATATGGATACGCTGGGTTTGTACAAGTATCTAGGTATCATAGCTCATAATTGTCCAAACCTGCTCGTAAGATAAAAGTTCAAAATTGGCTTGTGCTAATTCGTGGATGGCAGTGTGTGAGAGGTCTGTCATACAGTTTCCAGGTGGGCCAGGTACTCCAGACTGTTTCAATGATTAGGGACAGCATGGCCATTCACAAACATAAAAACTATAATCAGTTGGCAGTTGCACATGCTTTGCACCCTAAAGAAGTGAACATCTCCCTGATTTTCATGGTGTCTCCCTTTGATCAATGTGATTTTTGAATTACTTACCAGTAGAAAAATGAAGGTATTTATCTAATGGTTTGCTTTCATTCAAGGCAGACCTTATTACCCAAATTGGAAATGGTTGCCAGCTACATAAAACTATACTTATGTGAACCTGTGCACATGCAAACTTTTTTTGTTTCATATAATTTTCAGCTCTATCGGAATGGAGAAATAGAATTCATGTAGCCGACCCCAACATGGTTGGGATAAGGCTTTGATGATGATGATGATGATGATGATGATAATTTTCAACTCTATGGTTCATGAAAACTCTTTGAATGGAGTTAATTAGTCAGATATTTAAGTTCATTTGATCCGTTTTATATTTTACAATCACCTTTAACCAAATATATAAATTTGTGGGTGCATTCACCTTTTAGAAGACAGTTTTAGTTTCTAACCATGTTAAAAAGAAACATGTAAGTTATAAACTAGTCTCCAAATTTTAATCTACATCTTGATCATTTGTTTTATGAAAACCTATATTGTGTTCTCTTTTGTCAGACGAACTTGGAAGCAACAGCAAGAAAAGTTCAATCATCAACGAGAGCGAAGAAAAATAATTCTGAAATGAAGCCATCACTTGTGACTCTCACAAAAAACCTTTCCCTGTATCCTCATACCTCTAAAGAAGCCAGGACTAGCAAGGACTCAACTGCAGATCGGCACTAGCTTCCATCCTGGGCTTTTGGTTGCATTACTTTGTGCAGTTGGTTGGATCCACCCAGTTTGATTGTTTGCAGAATGACCGTTGGATAGATCGGCACATAGGAGCTCTCCTTGTTTTCTCTTTTCAAGGCCAAGACTTGTTTTGCTTCTCCTTAAAATATTGAGCTATCTTTTTTTTTTAATTGATTTTATTTTACCGGTGGAGCGAACTACATCGACATGAATGAAATAAGTCAGGATGTTCTTAGTTGTAGAGTTTCTGTATTGAAAGATTCCTAAATTCTCAGCCATTAATTACTAGTTATGCATTCATCTGAAATAAAATGTGCCTGAACTTGAGATGGTTTCCAGTCAATGGAATATGACTCGTCCAGTGCATGTGTTCCCGCAAGTTTGTTCCAAGTGTAGAGCAGCAAGTGATTGTATATATGGTCCAAGGTCCATTTCTTCATCATAGATTTTAAGATCCTGGCCATTCAACCTCTTTTTCTTCTTTTAGGGTAAGGCCATAAAGATACCTACAGATTGTCCCATGCTCATGTTTGTGCTTATCTATACATAACAGGAGGCTGATGTAATACACTGAGTTGACTGGAATCAGGTGCTGTCCTCTCTGAAGGGCCACTTGGGACCATCTATCACTGTGGTCTTCTAGTCATGTACGAGACTCAGCTAATTAGCGAAAATAATCACCGTCGTCAGGTGGTGATAGTTATTGTTCTAAGGGCTCATTTATATAGCTGGAGATATTCCTTTGTCCTCTGTTTGAGGGCCTTTGAACAACTGGGGCACAGTTAGAAGGTGCTTATTGGTGCAACCAAGATGTTGTAGGTCTGTTTCATTTTAGCAGTTTAAATTGATTGAACAAAGTCGTGTTGGTGGTTTCTAAACATTGTGATTTTTTTTTTCTAATTTTTGTAGAAAAAACTATTGTGAGTTGAGGTTGTGATTTCAAGCATTAAACCCTCTCTTTTTGTAACAAAAATGATACAAATAGAGCTATTGTGATGAATGATGATTCGGAAGAAAAAGATACTAATAACATGTTTTTCTAGAATTCAGATATTCCACAGTTTCTGTTTTCAAGAGCAGGAAGCACTAAGGGCCCTATTTTTCAGACTGGTAGACCTATTATTTTTTTATTTATTTTGTGGGCCGAGTTGGGTCGGTGGCACATTATATGTGGGACAACGTGCCTGCCCAGGGTTCGAGGTGAAACACATCTTCAATGGTGGGCCTGATTAAGCAATAAAAAACAAACACAAGGATTGGTTCAAATCCGGAACAAAAGAAAAAAAAGATTACTTAGTCCCTGCCAGTTGAGCTAGCAGTCTGGAACTTAAATGCATTAGAAGCCTATAGATTAAGGGATTCAGCTTAAGAGAAAATGTTTCCTTCTCTCCCTATCTCTGGATCCTATTAAAAACTCTATTGGGATGTACATTGGATTTATTGACTTAGATATTCAAGATGTAATAGAATTTCAATTTGCCTATATCTTTGCCATTGGATCTTTATACTCATTTGAAATTCCAAATACAAATCAAGACCCTGGATTTCTGATCAAATCTGGAGATACTTCTGATCTGACCTATTTCCATCCTAATGGTGGGTGTTATTAGTCTAGTATTGTCAATAAAGAAACTAATCAAGTTCGGTTGGTGTCCGAAAGAAGAGAACATGACAGGAGAACATCCGAGAAATAACACCTGACGTAGCTATTCCAAATAAAAAAAAAGGTCTCAATCTGATAAAGCCAACAGCAACCGGAATCTAGTTCAAATGCAATGCAAACAAGCAAGAACGGCCGCGAGTTAGCAGAAATGAATGCCCCAAACCATGTGCTATACCATAAATGGCATAAGTTTCTGAAGCATGTTTTGACTAGAAAAACCAAACACCCATAAAAATGGGGTGCAGCTGTAAAAGCATAAAAGGAAATGGTATCCCTTTCTATGCATTCTTTATACATATTCTATTCTATTCCCATGGTAGGGAAGGAACAAAGGAAAAGGACAAAATGGAACAAAATTCTCCTCCTCACATGGATTTTGTATGTCTTGACACTCACATCCCCGAATGAGAATTCCACTCACCACAGCTACGACTGATTAAAATGTTACCTAATTTTACAGACAAGGATAAGCATTGTAGAGTCTATATAAAGAGGGGATGGACAGCGCAATTGGTCAAGTGAAAGGAAGAGCTGAGCTTCATGGTCTTTGAGGGCCACAGGGTGGCACGATCCAAGCACCTGCCAGCCATCGGTTAGCCGGGTACTTGCACCGTGCCACGCTGTGTGCACCTGAAAGCATATAGCTAAAAATTGGCTACATCTAATGTTGACCCTTGATTCGTTTGTATGAAGAGGAATGTCTGCACACTCGTTTTGGAGGCTACAACCAGGAACACAAGATTTATGCCTCTTCATGGATCGTGGGTCTAATACAAATATTGAAAATGCGGTGCACACGTAGTAGTGAAAGCCTCCTATCAATAGTCAACTACACAATGCAACACACATTGACATAGGAAATTTTATGGTTAAACCGTATACCTACGTGCAAGGACATAGAACTTTCAATCTCTTTTTGCTCTTACATCTAGAATTTACAAATTACTTTGTATATGTGTGTGTGTGTGCATTATAACTTTCTCTATTTTAAGTACTAAGAAAATCCTGATACAATTAGCAAAATATTTTTGGATCCAAAACCTGGTCTCAGGCTAATCCAAAACCTGGTCTCAGGCTAATACAAGGAAATTATGTGGTTAAACGGTATGCCTACGTACAAGGACATAGAACTTTCAATCCCTTTTTGCTCTTACATCTAGAATTTACAAGTGACTTTATATATATATATGTATATATGTGTGTGTGTGTGTGTTTGTATTATAACTTTCTCTATTTTAAGAACTAAGAAAATCCTGATACAATTAGCAAAATATTATTGGATCCAAAACCTGGTCTCAGGCTGATACAATGGGCTAATCCAATTGACCCAAAATACAAGACGTAAACCCAATAAATTTCTCTTTAATTGTTATTATGTACATTTCTTTTCACTTGAATATAGGTGTACTTGAAGAATCTCCCAAATTGAAAAAAGAAAAAAAAAGAGCAATTTCTTAACTTTCTTTTTTCTTTTTCTGTCACATTTTTCTCCTTACCAGTTTTATTTGAAGATTGCTGGATGCAAGGGAAAGTTTCATAATTTTTGTTATTAATCCTCATCCCCAAAGATCTGTTGGATATGTGTCTGGGATTGTAAGGTCCGTCGGCATGATTTGGATCAGGTTGTCGATCTAATATAATTGCGTTGGATTGTGTATGCAGCAAATGTGCAGTTCTCTAGGGACCGCAATTAGAGGTAAATCAGAATGCTATAACCTCCACATTTTGACTTGTTCAGATGACTTCGGTAAAATTACAAGCAATACAACTCTTCTGAAGACATAGGAATGGGCTCTCTTTTCTGTTAGAATCTGTTGATGGGACCTACCTGTGATGACAGAGTGGGTCCCAACCAGGTTTGGTCTCAACATAATCGAATATGGAGCGGTTTGGTTTTGGTCTCAACATAATTTGTTTAAGGGTTATAGGTTCATTAGTTTCAACTTCATTAGGGCTGGGTTTGCTGTCCTTGACCAGATTTGTACCTGCACTTTTTGACAACTCTCGGTTCTCTGGCAGTGGAAATCAGATACAAACCATGGGCCTGTTTTAACTGTTTTGTTAGTTTGTTTGAATTTCATAGGAATTCATACTATGATTAATTAAAAATGAAGATTCAAGCTGAATATACAAAATAATAATAATAATAATAATAATAATAATAATAATTTTTTTATGAATACTCATCCATCACCCTAATAACTCAAATTCCAAGAAAGTTAGGTCCCACTTACACTCGTCTATAATCTTTAACTCCTAACATCATATCAGTAACTATTTATCAGCTCTCACCTCATCGATAAATCAAGCTGAATAACTATGAATTTCTATGTATTCTAATACAAATAAATAAGTCCTATAAATAAACTACTAAAAAGTCACAATCAAACTTTGATCTATCAAATAAAATGTTTCTCCAATTATACATTTTTTATGATGTGGGTATCATAGAGGTCCATGGACTAGAAAGATTATTCCCCCTTGTGGTGCCCGCTAAACCTGCACAAATACATACTAGATAAATTTGGGATAGTTTTTGAGCTACAATTAGAAATATGTTTGATGATATGTATTTTCACCCAAAGAACTCTCCCTCCCTCTCTCCCTCTGCACTTTATTATTTGTCTCTGCTGAACTTCTTTTCAAACTATAGTTTGGGTCGAACCCAGTTTAAGTAGGGATGGATAGCGACCCTTAAAAAATGGCTGCACTTTTTTCGGTTTTTGGTCAAAAAATGATGACTTCACTTCATTATCTGAAAAGGAATCAAAACCTTATCCTTGGATGATTGACAGATATATATTTGTGATCTAATGAAAATGGTTTTCAAGATGGGAATTGAAGGGGATTCTTCCTATCAAAAGCAGGCCAACAAAATGGGAATTGAATGGGATTCTTCCTCTTCCTATAATAAGAAAGCTTGCCTCACACGTAATAGAAACCATATCATAACCTATGGTGGCCGGGGCCCACTATCCACACACTACCGACATGTTATTGCATGCTTTTGAAGCATGGGATTTCAATCCAATCCTATCATCTCATTATAAAGACCTGACATGGGGTTAAGATTAGATCACTCACATATATACCCAGAGCCTCAGAACTTGATATTTCCCATATCAACTCATGGACCACTACATAGCCACTGTTTAGAGTTTCTCTCACTACACTTTTTGAACCTGTTATTTTATAAGAATCTTTATCAGAAATTCGAGTGGTTGGGGTTTTTGGAGCATGATATGAAATTTTATCTTTTAACATTTCAAAATTTCTTATTTCTTTAAAAACATTTCAGAATTTTACCTACATAAAAGTCAGATAATTTTTGAAAATTTTAGAATTCAACTACATTTTTAATTTGTTGAAATTTCTAAATGCTTACATACAAGAAAATATTCAGAAATTTTAATCCGTCGGAAAATTTTAGAATTCTTCAGGTAAGAATTTCTTGAATTCTTAAATTTTTTTAAAAAAGGGGTGGATTTGCGGTGGGAGCAACCCGATCTGTAGGGTTTTTTTTTTTTTTTTACTTCTTTGGTTTGGATAATAGCGTAAATAGCAGATGCCAAATAGGGATGGCGGTGCACATTTGCATCGGACAGTTCCACGACGGCATCATATCCCCGGGGTTGGCGGTAAGCGATGACCACCCATCCGTGCCAGCGTGGGCCCTGGCCCTGCAGAAAGATGAGTGAGATTCTATTGCAGATTGGCAGAAATGGTTTGAGCTATGAGTTATCACGACGGAACGAGTAAGTGGAGAGAATTGGGCGATGTAATGATTCCATGCTTTGCAAAAGTACCACATCGATGTGACACCCAGACAGCGGTTTTCTGAGGATGAGTCGCACCAAAACCATCGCTGAATGGCCAGCGGTTCGCACACCAATAGTGCAAACGGCCACTTTGCCAACAAATATTCATCGGTTTCCGTGTCCTGCCTGCCTGCCTTGCAGGCGGGCGGGCTGGACTAATTCCAGGATCCCATTTGGATGAATCCCACGTCACCATCACTAGTGGGAAGCCTATCAGGCCGTGGCTGGCGTCGGATTTTTATTTGGGTAGATCACCATCTCACTCAGAATTTTTACTCGAATGACCTAACTTTTATTAGATTTTTTTTTCACATTAAATGAGACTACACTGTGTATATACAAACAATGTCAAACAAATTAAATAGTATGAAATATGAACATTTGTAAATGAAATTTTAAGCACAAAATTAATGACGTAAAACTCTAAATAGGAACTACAAGCTACCAAGGAGGAGAAGAGAGTCTTGCCAACGCAAGTTGTAGAACCACCAAATGATGTGCCTTAGATCAACTGTTGAACCACTTCCAATTATGCATGGGCAAGAGGAGTTGAGCAAGCATGAGGAAAAAGTATACTATGGAAGAGTTAGTAGAGACACTATAGGCAAGAGGAAAAGAAAATAAACACATCATATATATGTGAAATTAGAATGAGAAACTATACAATATGATTTATTGATGAGGATAACCCATAAAAAGGGTGGAAAAATCTTACAATGCTTGAATTTATACAGATAACATATAAATTTATGTAATAAACAAATAAATCCAAAATGTAAGTCTCAAAGAGAGAGAGAGAGAGAGAGAGAGGGAGAGAGAGAACATTGTCCATGTAATCTAATGATTTAATCTAAACAAAAATCCATGTAATCAGAGAGAAAAAAATCAGACCTAGGTCAAGATATTTGTTCTCCTCTTCTCTTGTTTTATTTCCTCTTTTCCTTCCATTCTTCATTCTTTTTTTTAATATTTCCTATCTCTATTTACCTTGTTGTTAAAGCTATAAGGTAGCGTTTGGTTCGCTGGAATGATTTTTGATAGGAATGGAATGGAGACTGGAATGAGTCTAGAATGGAATGAGGCAGAAATAGTAATTCTCATTCCAACGTTTGTTTGGACAAAGGAATCAATCTAGTAATAGGATTTTCATTCTAGTTCCTGTGTTTGGAATGCTTGAATGATGCTAGTAATGGATTAAATATTACATAAAATTGACCAAAATACCCCTATAAAAATTACATAAAATTGACCAAAATACCCCTGGAATGAGAGGTTAGAGACGAAGAGGAAGGAGGCTAGGTCTTATGATTGGACATCTCAGGTCATGCTTGAATGATGCCAAAAATGGAATAAAAATTACATAAAATTGACCAAAATACCCCTATAAAAATTATATAAAATTGACCAAAATACCCCTAAAATGAGAGGTCAAAGACGAAGAGGAAGGAGGCTAGGTCTTATGATTGGACATCTCAGGTTTTGTTTGATGAAAGGGGCATTTTGGACTCAAAGGAAAATTATAATGGAATGGAATGGCCATTCCTCTACCCCCCAGAGGAATGGTGATTCCCTTGTATAAAGGAATGGTGATTCCTGAAGTAATGGTCATTCCGCTGCTTTTTCACGAACCAAACGTAGGAATGGTCATTCCAACGGAATGACCATTCTATTCCGACCTTCATTCCAACGAACCAAACACTACCTAAGAGAACAGTAAGAGAGACAAAGTAGGAGGAGGTGTGCGATGTATTGGGGTTCGTTGGGAAAGAGAGATGAAGAGTCAAGGCGCTGTGCTGATTTTCTAGTGAGGAGAGCAAGATGGCTTGAGTCCAAAGCGAATCCAAAGACACTACTAGTGCCTCTATCCATTTGCTGCCAATGCCATGGAGATAGGAGGAAGGAGAAAGAGTTTTTGACGAGAAGCGAAAGGGTTTTCAAAACGGCGAGGGCATTAAATGGATGGGCATAGATTCCCTCTGCTGCCATGCATACTAGTAGTGTGGGTAGGTTGTCCACTAGTGACTTAGGGAGCCGTGGGG
Source organism: Sextonia rubra (assembly GCA_037013555.1). Classification (NCBI taxonomy): domain Eukaryota; kingdom Viridiplantae; phylum Streptophyta; class Magnoliopsida; order Laurales; family Lauraceae; genus Sextonia; species Sextonia rubra. The sequence goes on along the minus strand of JASUAD010000028.1, from coordinate 18,968,428 downwards.
GTTTTTCTTGTAAAATCTCAATTCTGTTTGGATACACGAGATTTCCCTGGGAGCGTATCTTGCTGTAGTCGCCAACAGAATACACGCAACTTTGGTGTGGTAGAAATTTTCCAGACTACCTGCCAGGGCATGTAGGGCTTTGGAGCTACATGTGCCTGCTGATTTCGTTTACGAGGAGGGGAAGCTGGGGTAAGTTCCATTGTGGGCCATCTTTGAAGGTTTTTGGGAAAAAGCCTCTAGAATGGATTAATGCAATTAATTTCAATATTATGTGTGTAAACAATCAACCACGCAATGGAAATAAATCAAACCACAAGCATATATAACAAGAAGACATAATATTTAAGTGGAAACCCAAACCAAGAAAAAATTACGACAAAAAATCAAGCACTATGAATCATACTACAGTTACAAAAGATTATTCACAACCCTTATCCAGTTTTTCCTCAACCTAGGGACTTTGTGATTCCCTTGCACAGCCCTCTGCTGCAATGACCCCCTGCCGTTCTCTGTTACAGATCCAAGCACCTAGACGCCTTCTAGATGTTGTATTTGACTCTCCAAAACAATCTTCTACACTCAGACAAGTAGAAGACAAAGAGTTCGAGAGTAGAACTTTAGCCTTTCAACTCTTCAATGAAAGAACTTTAGAGAAGGTAATCTCCAATAAATAATCTCTTTTTAGAACAATGAGATCTGTGTTCCACACATTAAGGTTGAGAAAGAACCCTTTTTTATAGCTCCTAATATGTGCCTCATAAGTATGTTTCAATCAAGAAAGAAGTTGGCATAAAATAGGTAAGTTCCTCTTTAAGTCGGATTATCGTATTAAGTCTCTGCCAGGGGTGAGATTTTAACACATTTCTGCAAACTTTCGGAGGCCATAACTTTTTTGTTTTAGCTCTGATTAAGGCAGTCTTGGGCTTTATGGAATCTACTCGAAACGAGCTTTCCAACGGTAGGTCTCATGCATATATTCAACGCTCGATTTATGAGATATGACCTTTTTAATCCATATTGTCCGTAGAATATCACTTGAATTTGTCACTTTTTCTTTGATTTCTTCATTTCAGTGCACCCGACAACTCAAATAATTATCCATAACACAAACGGACTCAAGTTTTGTCCAACCCATCAATTTGCCAACACAAAAATCCTTACAATGTTGATGATGTATGGGAAGGACCTGCATAAACATGAGTGGGATTTCATGCTCATCTATCACTTTATTATTCCTCCAAACAAACGGAACCCCGTTTATTCCAACTCAGAATCTAAGTTCCCTTTTGGACCACATCATCCTCTTTAGCCAACATGAATAGAAATCGACCCATGTACCAACCTCTATCACATTTTGCTCCAATAGCCAACCCATTGTAGAACCGGGTTCCATCTCACATCTCTTCCTTTTTATAGAGACCAGACCTACTTTATCCTAGCCAACTAATTAGATTTGGACTCATTGTCACATCACTCACCCTACAACTTTGAACCCATTTAAAGCAAACAAAGTCCAAATGTAGTCATCTTTGTTGATGCCCATCCTACTACACAATTTTATTGCACTCTAGCCCACTCACACACTCAGCATAATGTCTAGACCACCACCTTTAGCATTACCAGTTTAATGAAAACCCAGTTTGAACCTCTAGTTGCCCAGTCCGATCTGTGCACTTAATTGTTCCACCCATCCGTGCAAACAAATAACACTTATCACATTTGTGCTTTACTCATCAATCACCACACCATTAACTAGATTCAGCCCAGGCCAACCTTTTTGTAGCCCAACATGTACCCAATCAACACCAGAACTTAGTGAACATTTTGTGAGTACCTCAAGAATGGATTAACACAATTAATGTCAATACTATGTGTGCAAACAATCAATTACGTAGTGGAAATAACTCAAACAAAAGCACACGTGACAAGAAGATACAATTTTCATGTGGAAACTTAAATCAGGAAAAAACCACAGATCCATAATGGACCAATAATTAAGCACAATAATTCATACTACAGTTATAAGAGATAGACTCACAATCTTTATTCAGTTCTTGTGCAACTTAAGAACTTATGATTATCATTGCATAACAGCTTGCTGCAACAACTCCCGTCGTCCTACGTTACATATCCACGCACTTGACACCTTTTAGATGCTATGCTTGACTTCTCAGAACAATCTTCTTGGTTTAAAAGGCAATCTTCTACAAAGAGATATAGAAGACAAGGATCACTAGAGTAAAGCTTTAACCCTTCAACTCTCCAAAAAACCTTTAGAGAAGATGATCTCCAATAAGTGATCTATATATAGAACAATGATATCTGTGCTTAGGGTTGAACCCCTTATATAGCCCCAAATTCGTGCTTCATAAAAGTATTCCAACCAGGAAAGGAATTCACACCAAATAGGAAAGTTTTACTAAAATAGTAATAAGAAATTTGCAAGTCAGTGTGGTTTCCGCGTAGGTTCAATTGATCGGGTAGTGGTCCAATCAATCAAATTAAGCTACTGCCTTTTATCCGATCGATTGGATATTTGCTCGATTGATCGGGTAGCCTACTTCGTTTTTTTCAAATTTTCTTCGATTTAGCTTTTCTAAGACTCTACAACTTCTTCAAACTCCTATTCTAAATTAGTAGAAAAATAGCTTCGACTAAAAATTGAGTTTTGTCCAATCTATGAATTTAGCCAATCATACAAAATCCCTTTCACCTAGTCAAATCTACGTGGCCCGACCTACCACCTTCTAGGCAACTTGAGCCCACCTATTTGAGTGTCACACTAACAACGTACTACCCAATTACCAAGACCTGATCAAACCATACAAATACCCATTTGGACCCGCGCAAACAACTAATAATAAACAATAAATTAAAAAATGAATACATAAAATAAAATAAAACGAAATCGATAAATAAATAACTCTTACATGGAAGAGGGGAATCCTACATTAGTTTGGAATAAATAAGTAAATAAGGATTATAGAGAGAGCCACATATATAGAATTATTTTCAGATTTTGAATTAATTATGACATTGGAAAACCACTAAGCATTATAATTTAGGACAATCAAGAAAAGAAAAAAAATAGTTTTGAAGGACGTGTTTGCGCATGAAAAAGATTCCACTCTCTTTATAATATTTGTTTCCATAGAAGAGAGAAATCCTACATTTCTATCACCCCCAGTCTAATTTCACAATCAAATCTTTGAAGATTCTTATTGATTTTTCACCAAGTCATGAAAAACCACCTTTTGGCAATTGTTATGTCATTCTTATACTTGATTGACAGAATTGTGGGAAATTTTTATTAATTTTTGCAAGTGAGCTAAAAGTTTTATATTTTTTTAGATTTTAAAAAAAAAATTACACTTAGCCGCATGGATATGTTTTCCTTAAAATTAAAAAAAAAAGGAAAAGAAAAGTAGAGCTAGAACACTATTGCTAACACACTTATGGTTGAGTGATACTGGCATCTCAGTTTCTAATTCATATCTAGTGATTAGGATGATAGGAAGGCCAACCTAACATTTCTTATTTGGGTAGGGCTTTGGGTTTTTTATCACTTAACCCAAGCCCAACCCAAAAAAATGGACCGGTCCGACCCATGAGCACCTATACATCTGAAAGGTAAAACAATAAGCCTCTTATGAGACTAACTTAAATAGATTCCTATCAAGTGGGGATATTGCGATGGAAAGGCCCCAGTGTAATATGATTTTGAAGTAAAGATAATTTCAATTAGATCATCAAAATCATTGATTTATGGGCTTTAAGTTTAATGGATTTTTGTTTTTTTATTTTTTATGAAATTTGATTAAATAGTAGAGTACAATTCAAATAGTGTTAAATTGCAATGAATGCCTAGTCATGACTGTAAGTGAGCGTGAGTGACATGGATTTGTAATAGGAGTCTCATCTAAGGGCCATCAATTGGCCCGTGGGCCATTACCCAATTCAAGCCCGCTCGGCCTAATGGGTTGGCCTAAAGTTAATTGGCAGGTGAGCTGGCCCAGCCCGAATAGTGTTTGGGATGAGCATGGGCTTATGGTTTAAAGTTCGGCCCTTCCCGATAACTCTCCTGCTAGCCCGGCCCACTAGCCCACCTGCATGCCCGTAGGTTATTCATGGACTAACCTAACAATGGATAGTTATTTGTACTTTGTACTCATGCATTCATGTAGGTTTTTAGTTGTTTATACTCATGTGCATCAGTCCATTGTAGCAAACTAGCGATAGCCAATGGGTAATTGTTTGTACTTTGTAATCATGCATAATGCATTCATTTTAATATAATGTTATTAAATGATAAAAAAATTTAAAAAAAGCCCGGCCAGCAAGAAAAATGCCCAATGGGCAGGCTTGGGCATAGACTTTTTAGATAATGTCCGGCCCACCAGAAAAAAAAAGTTCGTTTGGTAAAGCCCACGAGTGGGCTTGGGTATTACTTTCAGAGGCAAGCCCGGCCCAATGACGACTCTTAGTCTCATATGATTTTAAAAAGTCATCTATCACAAAATTCATGTAAGATAACTCTTTATAGAATGTTGGGATGCTTAAAGAGTTCTTATTGCCACTAAAGAAGGAGAGGTGTAAAGCAAGGTTTTATATATATACATATATTATTATTATTATTATCTACTAGAGTGGTACAGATATACAAACCAAGGTCTTTTGCTCCAGTCCTTGTGACCCCATAAATTTTTTTTTTTTTGAATTGTGTGACTGACTTATTTGAGATGTTGGATTTTTTTTTATTTTTTTTATTTTGTTTTTTGCCATATTGAATTGTTCTTCAAGAATAATACTTTTAATAGTAATATCATGAATCGACCTCTGGACATTTATGTGAAATTAAGGTGCCAAACCACTCAATCATGAGTGTGTTATGTTTGGATCATTCAATGGCCACTTATTGAGTGTTGTTCTTTTTAATAGGTATGGAAGTAAATGGGGACTTTTAAAAGTCTCCCTTCCTCAGGGAGCCACATTAGATAACCTAATTCATTAGAGTGGATTGTATTTAAACGATATGTTGCAAATAAATGTCTTCAAACTTAAATATGTGCTTTTTTTTTCTCATCAAGTCAAATGGTAATTAACAATTGGATTAGTGTCAAAGTGGGGCCAATGCCAATTCATGAGAGTAGATAAGTGTAAATTATGCAAGATGGGTCCCACCATGAAGAATATGGAGCAAAAGAATTAAACTAAACTGGATTAATATGAAAAAGATCGAATTGATTACATTATAATAAAAATGTGCTTAAACAACTAAAATCTGATGCCTCAAGAACAACCTCTTATTCCAATGGTTAGAAGTGTGTATATATTCTTACTTAGCTACCCAGGGTTCAAACCCTGGGTATACTAGCTCTTCCTGTGTGTGCAAGCTCCTTTTTCAAAATAGTTTAATGCCTCAAAATAAAAAATTGGTTGATGTAATCACCCTTGGTATCGTCTTTCTTTATTCATGGTATATGGATCCTCCGAATCTCTATCTCAAATAATTCTTTGCACAAAGGAGTGGAACTCCATAATAGGGTCTACCTATTGAAAATATGGACAAATTAGATTGAATCATTGAACCGTCATCATAGTTTTAAGAAATCTCTACTGCTACACATTTATATACCTTCCATTTCATGCCACCCTTCTCTCACATTATCAGCCTCTTGTCTGAGCCCTTTTTCAATGACATTCTATTTCTACTGCATTGGAATGTATGAAGGTCATAGACATAAATGTTGAAAAAATTAAGGATCTATCTAGAATCATAAAAACAACGACAAATGTTAATATTATACATTCATAGAACTAAATTAATGCATACCTGATGCCATGGAGATGTGGAAGATTTGCAGTCTGGATCTTGATCAGATGCTCTATGCTCTAACCAACTTAGCTAATAGGTCGACAATCCTCCCGCCTCTGTTTCTCTTGTAATTGACGAAGGAAACCTTTGTGTTTTTCATTAGCTACTAGAGGAGGGGACCGTAGGCAACCTTTATTGATACAGGACGGATAACCTTTCCATCAAAGATATCCCACTGTACTTTCAAACTGGTGAGAGGGTTATCCTCAACTAACTAAAATATTCAAATATGGGATTTATTTAAAAAAAAAACCAAAGATAACTGCTGATTTATATTTTAACAAAAATATATGTGGTTAAGTGCACCGATTGAGTTCCATCAAAGGGAGAGTGTTGAGGATAGGGTTCCACCCGAGGGGGAAAATTGATACTTTCTACATTTATCCAAGATCGATTTCACGTAACAAATGAAATTTCTCATGCAATTTTGTAGGCTGTTTCTCAGCACAGTGAAAAGGTTATACATTATTATTGCCTCTAGTGCGATGGATACTGATATTAATGAAAACTCATGTTCTAAACCTAGATAATGCAATTCTTACAACAACAAAGATTGTTGTATTGATTTTCAGTATGTGAAAGCACAGCGAAACGACAGGAGTGAACCGTCGTGTTCTAGAACAATGACTTGGTTAGATATATATCAAATATGACCAAATGTGTTAACATAGGTGTTATCCTATCTTGATTGGCCCGGCTTTACCATAAGGCCAATAAAGCTCTTGCTTTAGGCCCTCAAAAAGGTAATTACCATTCTTTTGTTTTTTTTTAATTTCAAAAAAGGCTTCATAATAGCAATTGACATCTTTTCAAATTCGAAAACAAACAACTACATTCTTTTATTTCTTCCCAAAAAATAAGGCCTCATCATTTAAAAAAAAACTATTATTTTTTCACATTCCAAAAAAGCAATTGCCATCCTTTTGTTTCTCCCCAAAATATAGGGCCTCATTTTTTTCACATTCCAAAAAGAATTGTTATCTTTTCACATTCTATAGAAACAACTGCTATATTTTCTATCATTATTTTCTAAATAATCGGATTAAATGTTGATAGTTTGAAATTGGTCACATACTATTCTACCTATGGGTTATGAGCCATATTAATTATGTTCAACTGCTCAGATTATAGCAATATGATGTGCGGCAATTGGTTTTATGGTAAACCAGGGTTCAACTAGTTTATAATTTTATTTTTTATTATTAATTTGTAAATTAACCTAAAAAAAACCTTCAATGTAGGATAGTGTCTATGGTCCTGCATCAAAATCTAAACCCAAACTCTAAATTTACAAGTTGGGTTTGGGTTGGATTGGTAAGTGTTTGCATTTAGTCAAGTTGGCAAGTCAAATATCTAAAATATACTCATCCCAAACCCATCAGATTTCATTTATCTTGTCATAAACGTCAACTCCAACTCTGAATTATTAGTTTGGGTTTGGATTGGTCTGTGAGTAAGGTCAAGAATAATCACCTCTAATTACAACTAAATGATTATTGTCCCCACGGAATATTTATTGTTGGTTTCACCATTTTTTCCCTTGCATTCAATCATCATAGGGCACAAAATACCAATGGTGATGGACAATGTTCACAAAGTGCTCCCACTTAGTTCATATCTACTCATCCTAAATATCAACTATAATTTTTCACTTAAATTATTACTGAAAAATCGAGTCAACATTGACAAGACAACTGAGTTTTTGGCTCCACCAATCTTAGCTAGGTATTATTATTATTATTATTATTTGTAAGGGTATCACGTTGTTCAAATATAATTTTCCTTAATTAATGTCTTTTTTTGTTTTCAAATATGATTTGAATGAAATATTTATAATAATATTAAAAAATAGAAAAGGCCTCATTTAAAATTGTTGCTTTAGATCTCAAATTATCTCAAGCCAGCCCTTTACCATTCTACAATGATCTTTACTGCAATGAATAAGCTTTAAAAGATAGATGTGTTCCAATATCTTCTATTATTTGTATCTCTCTCCAATTTAAACATCGGATTAAGTGATGGTAATACTAGAATCTAACTTAAATTCTATTTCTTATTGTTGAATCATATTTATTTTAATCATTTTATTAAGAGATCTATGGATGAATTTGATGTTTATTTTTTGGCTTCTACTGCATTATAATTTGTTGAGAATATTTAATTTTTATGTGCATGGACAAATGAGTTGATGGGGCTCTATTTCATGCATTAAAGCATGGCTAAGGTATTTTTAAATAGTTTAATTAGAAAATGAAACAAAAATGATGGTCAATGCGCCTTCTATTTCCTAAGAAAACCAAGGCCTCCAGCCATCATAACATCACTATTAACATTATCATAGTTTTTGTTGTGACCCATCTATTTGCGGTCAGAAAAACATAGACCCATTTGTTAACATGGATTTAGAAGGGTGAGGGGCAAAAGATATAAGGTGGAGAGGTAAATTGCCCTAACTTAGAATTTGCTTTACTAATGATGTGGTTGTCACGTCCTGGTACAGAGATTAGGATAATTAAGCTATGCCCACGACATGCATACGTATCCTGTGGCAATTCGTGCTAAACCGCAGTACATGTAAACTGCGAGGGAATCCACCAGGATCACAAATGAGGAAGATCCATAAAACACATGTAATTTAAGATAATTTGGAGAAGCATTTCATAACATGTGATGGTATTTAGCATAAATAAGAACATGCTTAATCAATTCATAATAAAAATCTATTGAGATAAAGAATTTTAATTGTATAAACAATGCATAATCTAAATGTCCAACATGCATAAACTAGAGGGAAAGTTTGCCGCAACATGGGCTAAAGTGAGAAAGTTAATAACATAACTCAACGGTCCAAAGGCCGGATAATACGTGCCAACCATATAAAAACATAGGTTACAAAGTTTGTGAGGATGATGCATAAAATGAGCCAACCATTGGCTCAAGCCCTAAATTCTCAAAAACCATTACGTGCTACAATACACATCTAATAGAAGACATCATCGGGAGCCCACTCATATATTCTTGAAAAAACCGACGGGGTTTCCTCTGTGACTGAGTCGATAGTCAGATTGGTATCTAGGTCAAGTCCTGCAATATTAAGAACAGTACCATAAATACAATAATTCAACAATAGTAGGCAAATAATAGGACATATGTTGTATCAATAGAAGCTAGAAACGTGATAATTAAAAGAGTTCATTGATCATATACTCCGCATGTTTTGCATATGAAAAAGAATATGAATATAAGAAATCAATGTGACATAGATCATACTTACTAGTTGGTACAATCCACATAGCCATATTCTCTTCGAAGAGAGCATGTACAGATAAAATGTAACGAGTATCAGGTAGCCTATCTAATTACCCAAAGAGCATCAACTTACTTCAACGTTAAACTACTATAGTAAGGGGTATATGAAAATCTGAAACTCATACTTAGTCTTATCGAGCCTCATAGAATCAAGTTCAGTGGTGTCGACTCAATGAGTCAATGAATAGATAGAACATGCCTTGCATACGTGTAACACTCCGATCCCCTTTGAGCCGGATTAGTGGCTCTTTAGTGTGTGTTTTGTTTTGTTTATTCTTTTGGACTTGGTTTTGGGCCTTGGATAGGTAGTTGAGTGACCTTTGACCTGGAATAGGTAGTTCTAAGCCCTTTTTTCGTAATTTTGCTTTTGTTTTGCTCATATCATCTTTGCATCATCTTGGTGTCAGCACGCGTATTTCGTTGAGCTCGACAATTTCCGTAACTGTGTCGGATCCGTTTGGAGTCAATTGGGGAAGATGGACCTTCGTGTGACTTGAACTGTAATTAGTATAAACTCATCGGACTTTGACTTAAAACCCCAAAACTTATATATACAATTCAGCTCCAGGTGTCTTTCTCCTTACCCATTTGTCTTGATCGACTGCATGCAAGAACTCCAAGGGGAAAGCCACGTTCACGTTCTCTCTCTCTCTCCCTCTTCACTTCGGTTTCTTCTCTCTCTCTCTCTCTCTCTTCTTTGCTTCTCTTGATCGAGTGATGTTGGATTCTCATTTTTGATTTGGGTTCTCTTCTTCCCTCATCTCTGTATATGCTTGAGGTAAGTGGGTTCTTGTGCTTCTTCTCCAATTTGGATCTCCCATTCTATGATTGCTTTGTCTTCATCTCATGCATGGTGTATCTCTTTGATTTGCTTTGATTTTTAGTTGCTTTGGGAGCTTGAGTCAGTGGATTTGGTAGAGATTAAGGCAAGTATAAGTACAGACTTTTATAACACACATGGGTGCTCTATTTGAATGCTTTGATTTCCATCTTCTTTAGTGTATTTGATGTTTACAGCCAATGCTTGTGAATTTGGAACCTCTGTAGCTTGTTTGGGGATGTTTCTGTGTCAAATTTCCGTTTCTGTACTCAGCCCGAATTCATCTCTGTATGGTACGGCTAAGCCGTGAACTTCTACGGCTTGATTTCCAGAGACTCGAAATTTGAGTTTTGTTCTACGGCTAGGCTACGGCTAAGCCGTAATTTGTTCTACGGCTGAGCCGTAAGCTAGCCGTGACCCAACCGTACCCCAGCCGTGAATTAAATCTCTGATCAGTCGAAACTTTTCTGATATCAGTACTCCTACGGTGAGGCTACGGCTAAGCCGTGGAATGCTACGGCTAAGCCGTGGATTGGTCTACGGCTAAGCCGTATACTGACTGTAGCTCAGCCGAAAAAGGCATCAGATCAGAAGTGAAAGATGATTCGTTTAGCTGTGTTTTGAATGGAACCAAGGTGAAGCCGTAGTGCATAGTACGACAAGCGCGTAAGATGTCTTCGGCTCAACCATAGGTCCCCCATAGCTAAACCGTTAGGCATGGCAATTCTGAAACATAACTTAGGATAATGGTGAGACTTGTAGGACTCAAATACAGGTTAACCACCCATGTAAACCGGCCCAATGGATTCTTGGATCGCATGAATAGTCTGTTAGGCTGTGACTTATTCATGTGAGTGTTGATTTACTGTTAAGCACCTCCCCATGGGTGTTGGTTTAAGGGACGTCGGTGCACGCACAGATTACATTGCAACACTTTGATGGCAACGGTGCATTGACTAACTTAAAACTACATCAACATGCACGGTTAGTGACAGTGAACAACTAGCTTAGGACTGGCTTGTAATGAACCTTGACTCCGTATTAATCTGAGATGCATTGCATATTGTTTATGATTTTGCCCTCTGTTCTGTTAATCTAAGTTTATGCATTCCGTAGTCATTTTTGTTTTCGTCCTGTATCTCTGTTCTATGCTTCGTTCTGCACTATGCTTTGATCTATGCTGTGCTTTGGATTTATATCTATGCTCTGCTGGCTTTGTTTATCTCTGAGTTTGGGTATTCCCGGGTGGCTCTGCCCAGAGGTTAATACGTGAGGATAAGATCCGGTCTTTGTCATCGGTGAGTCCAAAGCGGATAATCTCCCTTTCTATGGATTTGATTTGATTGGTATTAGTCTGGCTCTACTCAGCCTCAGCCCTAGGATGCCCGACGGGGTTACCTCTGGCTTAGATCTCTGTATCTCTGTATTCACTGCAGTGTCGCTTTGTCTTGGGACCCCGGAACCCAGGAACCTGAGACCCACTTGTACCCTGGCCCGGTCAGTGGTGTTCTCCTCTGCTCTGCTTTGCTCTGCTCTCTATTGGAGAGAACTTGGTTAACGTAGTAGCCACTTAGTCAGTATTTCTATGTTTGATTCACATATCATGTTTTACTTCTATGCACGATTGGCTTAGTTTCCTAACATGGAACTCTGTATTTCATCTTCTGTCCTTATTATATTCACTTTGATACTATGAGTGTTACACCCCTGTTACTTATATTTGCTGGATCGTTGTATTCATTTGTGTTGTCTGTGGTGTTGCAGGCACAGATACCTTGCCCAGCTCCCCGGCGGTCGAGGAGGCTGCAGGGGCGAGTGTAGAGGCACCCTCCGGTTTGGCAGAGTGGGCCTGATCATCTCTGCCGAGTGCGTTCATGCATACTTCCAGTGGCTTTTTGTTTTGGGATTTCGAGTTTTGGTTTCAGGGGATTTGTATTTGAACTTTGGACTTGTATTCTGTATATTTTGTATATATTGATTTTGGTGTGTATTCGGTTTTCTATCAGTGTATTTGTCTTTGTCTTATCCGTTCCGCATTTGTTTTAGCTTCCGCTATTTATTTTCCTTTGTTGCTTGCTATGATATGTACAGCTTCCGCGTACACTTAGTTCGCACGTGTTAGATCCCTTGTGGGCGTGCATCTGGACTGGGTTTGGGTGCACGTGCACGGGAGTACATGTGTCACCGGTTTAGCTTTTTGCTAACCCCCGAATTCTGGGCTCGGGTCGTGACAATACGTAAGTATCATGCTTATTTATTTGGCATAACTTACAATCAGGTTACTTAATTAGTAACTTAAACATAAAAGTACAATGAACATATTTCAGAAACCAAATAATAATAAAATGGAAAGTAGCATGACTTGTAATAAACATGGTTGGATTCCGAAGAGGACATGAATGTAATAGTACATTATGTATGCATTTCCAATAATTAAGGAGTCGAGGATCATTACTATCCAACCCATACTTTGACATTCCCTTCGCTCTAGCCTTCCACCTAGTGCAACCATAAGACATCCAATGTCCATGTACTACCATAATCTTGGCGTTGCATTGTGTATAATTCGAACATCAGACTCCCTACACCCACCGCATAGCATCGGAACTAAACTGGAACATTCGAAAAGGATGAACGACAACAAAAACATCTTCCTATTGTTCTTTGATTACCATAGGACAAGTTAAAGGGGAATGGATTCATGAGTTAAGGCACTACATGGTCATATGGGCCCACTTGATATCCTAGGGTATTGCTTAACCCCATGGCCAAGCCCAAGGTTACCTAAAGAAAGGTTAGGTTCAACTCATTTCAACCTTGATTGAAATTAGAACAAGAATAATCAAATAATGAAAATGGAGGATAAATCTGGGTCATTCACTCGAGAGTGTGCTCACAAAACCCTGCGCGCTTGAGCGCGTGCTCCAGGTCTACTCAAGCCTGACAACAATTTTTACTGTTATTCTGCATCTTTACTACATCTACTCAAGCACGATTACATCTGCTCATGTGTGCCAATGCGGAACTCAAATTTCAAACCTGTTTCAATTCTGAATCTTTCCATACATTCATTCTCAACCTTCACCAGCATTACTCCAACAAATATCAATCCGAATCCACAACATTTAGCATCATTCCTTCTCCAATCCATACCATTTCACCAAATCTCCATCCAAACCTTCATCACCCACCATAAAACATTCTTTATTATTGAAAATAAAAAGAATGAGCTGTAATAAATGCATGGAACATAGATTTATCAAAGGAATCAATTTAAGAACCATTCAAGCATGCTATTACTTGCTTATACTTACCTTGTTGGTACTTCTTCTCAAACCATAGCCGAAAAAGTGAAAATCCCCCATTAACAAGCTTTGCCAAATCCCTAATCCTAAGAAATGAAATGAAAGACTGAAATGATGAGATGTTATGACATGAAACTCATTCTATTTTGTTTTAATGGCACGGAATCGAAGAACAATTGAGTTATTACCTAGGACAATTGTGCAAGTAGGGAAACAAGCTCTTCGCTCTAACCAAATAGAAAAAGACAAAAGCAAAGGTGGAGAAAATGATAGTGGTAATCTTTACTGGAGTTTATAAGTTTCTCTCCCACACTTTCTTGAATTGGAAGGGAAAGGAAGGTGGAGAAGATGCTATGGGCTAGGGTTTCTACCCAAAAGGCAAAGAGAGTTATTACTTTGGGATAAGGGCCCTTATATGCTTAGGATTCTTTAAAAATCTGCATGCAAGTCCACTAGTTTAAGCTTGTTACATGTGAGGCCATATGGGGTTTCTCAATTTCACAAATGGGCTTAAGTTAGGTTGTTGGTGACATAAAAGGCTTATGGTGAATGCACCTAATGAAAATAAACTAAATTATGCAAATTACACTTACTAAAATTACAAATTGGTCCTTAAGCTGCTAATTAAGGTCAGTCTCCAACCTAGCTACCTATCCAAGACTCAATTAGAATTAAATCAACATTAAGTAGTATAAAATAAGATTAATTAGCATTAGAACCCTAATTTGGGGATCAGGACTTTACAGTGGTTGAGTATATATTTTATATCTCCCTTTATTTTGTTCTTTCTAATTAGAGGGGGAGATTATTTGATGCCATCTTCACATTTGTTTCTTCTATTTAAACTACTTTTAGGAATACCTCTATTTATATTTTTAGGAATTCAATTCCATGTAAATAAATGGGCACTTAAGCTGTTATCCTAACTATTAAATGCATTGCATATTGCAAAACAAAAGAAAAGGAATAGGAAAAAGGGTAGGTTATACATGCTATTTCATAGGTGTCTGGGTCCCCGTAAATGCACTTTCCAGAAATTTTTGTTTCACTGAAAATCCATTTTTCTATAATTGGGATGGATTGCTTGTAAAAAGGAGAAGTAATAAAATCCATTTTTCTAGATGGGATGGATTGCTTGTAAATCCTGAAATCCATCAGTCATTTGGACCTCTTGAACTATGTATCCCACTAATGATTCAATAGATTAACTTAACTATGTGATTAATGGAGCAACCACTACAATTTGACCCCCTTCAGTCGAAGGATACTGGAGAGGAATGGAGAATTTTTCTGGCAGCCGGCTTGGGATTTTTTATTGTAGAAAACTTTCTTGCCTTTTTTTTTTTTTTTTTTTGCCTTCAGTCCACGGTGGGACATCAGATAAACGTTCAAAGATAGCCAGAACAGTATGTATAGTTGGTGAGTCTACATCAGTCTTCTTTGGGTCCTCAGACCTAGGTTGCGCCCAGTTATATTTAATTACCTGGAATTGTTGATTATTCAAATGCATGAACCCATTATTGCTCAGCTATTTACCTCCAAATAGACAGACCTCCTGCGTAAGGCAGTTCCCACAATTTGGTTTTAGGTTAGGCTCTAGCTCGTGGCAGAATCGTTACTTGCACATTGGTTGAAGTTAGGCTCAACCTCTCATATATATATAGCAGAATTTTCACCGACGAGATGACCACACACAAGGACAGATGCAAGATCTCCAATCTTTGCTACCCTACAAAGTGGAAATTAGTGTATCCATCAAATGACAGATCTTGCGTGGCTCAGAAAATGATGCAATCGCAGTGAAGCGCACCCATTTGAAAGAATCACATTGGGCTCCTCTAGAGATGGAAACATGGTTTAAGTGCCAATGAATTTGGTTTGCTCCCGCATGTTTGCTTTACTTGGTGGGCTTTGGTGTTTTCATCATGAAATTGATTTGATTGTATCCTCGTTAGCTGGGTCCCAGAATGATGCGTCACATGTAGTTTCCATTATTCAAGGGAACCCCCACTACACTTCCCTTTATTGGGGAGGTCCCACCATGATTCTATGGTTCACTGGGGCTTGAAATTTTGGGTGGGCAAACCATTGGCTTGGCGCTGCCTTGTTTTTTCACTGAACGATCTGAATCCCCGATGTCACCACTCACCATTGTGTATGTTAGAAGCATATATTAATATTTGGATTTTCATCAGTGTCACCGTCAAACCATGTCCAATTTCAATACTCCTGCGACCCTATACACTGTGACCGTCAAACTAGAACCATTTTCAATACCCCTGCGACCCCATTCTCTCTCCCTCTCTTTCTCTCTCTCTCATTTTTTTTTAATCATAAACTTTAACTTCTATTAAAGAGAAGGGGTTACAAGGAGAGAATAAAAGGATAAAAAAGAGTGAAGGAAGACAAAGGTAAAAGAGTATTGGACCCCTCTCATATGATAACTACAAGATAAAATCATTCCAAGGGTAAACCCTCTTGATGTACACCTTGTTTAGCTAAAGTATCACTATCATATTTGCTGACCTATTTTGGTATCAAAAGGCAACATTAATATTGGTAGATAATGCCCAGATTTTATTAAAGAAGAATTAGAACTTTCATGGAAATGCTTTCCGATTTGAGACTCAAGTGATTGCATTAGAAGAATTGCTCTTCATGATAAAAACAATATAGTAGCACCTCAAAAAACATTAAAGAGATTTCAAAATAGCTCTAACTTCCGCTTCATTAGAGTCACAAACCCCCACATAATTGAAAAACATAAATAAAACATCTCCATTATAATTCCGAAGCACCCCTCTAATACCAACCGGTCACAGCTTGCCTCTCACGGCCCAATTCCGAAGCACCCCTCTAATACTAGTTAGTCACAGCTTTCCTCTCACGGCCCAATCAACATTAAACTCAAACCAAACAACATGAGGAGGAGCTGAAAGAATAGATTTTCTCACTTTAATTGGGCCACAGTCCATACACAATTCCCAATTAATAAGGATGTCATAAAAACAAAATTTTGAAAACTCCTTTCTAACCAAAGCCTAATTTGCGATCCTTAGAGTGATCTTCAAAATCAATTCCATAAAAGTTGAGGAGGACCCCCTAAAAATTATGTCATTAATTTTATATTGCGTCATCGTTATAGAATCTCACATAGCGACCCTGATATCAATCACTCGGAGTTAGTTTGTGTCACAGGTTATGTACCACTCACCTATCTATCTAGTAAAAAACAATTATATAAATGAATACAGTGTCAATGTAAAACTATAATCATTTTCAATACTCCTGAGACCCATTTTCTCTCTCTCCACGAAATACTCACACACCTACAGGTGCACACACTTACCCCAAAACCCTTGCGATCAATGATACTGATAGAAAATGATCTCTAGTTGTTTATGTGATAGGGAGATGCCTCACCACAAGGCTACTAGTAGACTGACACCGCATTGCTTCTCTCTAGTTTCAAGTGCATTAGATCTTTCAACTGAAATTTTGAAAGAAAAAAAAATCAGGAATGGACTCAACCCAAGCTCAATTCATTTATTAGCCAGCAATAATAATGAACCAGGTCAGTTCGGTTGGGTCGGGATTTCACTTTGTTTCTTATCCTATGCCAAAACTAATATAATGCTGAAGGTGTGTTGCAGATCTATATCCATTACGTACAAATTCCAGCTATTTTACTAACTAACAGAAATCTGCTTGCTTTTCCCGCCCTGGATTTTTCTCATTTCTTCATGTCGATTAATTCTCCCAAACACAAATCCTATCTCTTTTTCAGAGTCTGTTTGTTTGCGTTATAATACATAAAAATTAAAAATATAGAGCGGTTAAAAATAAAGATTAAAGGTGAAAATTTTCATTTGAGAATATAGAATCAAAATAAGATGCCATGTGATGCTAATTTTTGGAAATTTATCTTTGACCTTCATTTTTAACCCCCTATCTGTTCAATTGCTCCATATTTAGTGTAAATAAATATAGCTGGGTTATTTGTGAAATTTCCAATTCTCAGTCATTTCTTATGGTTTGGTTAGACAATGAATTCTCCATTGTTACAGCAATGGATGCAGATGAGCATTTCAATGTTGTAGTTTTTCCTGTTGCTCTGCGAAAACCTGCAAGTTTGATATGGTATTCAATTTTGAAAAATGAGCAAGCAGTGGTTTTCTTCTGTCAGTCTAAACATATGCCACAGGGATCTAATACACATGGGCTTTATCAATTAAGGACTTGGGAGTCCTGAAGTTCTTTCGACATCGAAAGGCTCATGTAATGACAGCCGCAACGAACAAGATCCTAGACTTGGACAAATAAAATTGGCGGGGTACTAGTTCTTAAGCTTGCGTTTCATGGATGTAAAACAGAAGAGGCGTGGATCACTGCATCATTTGTAACTGACTGTAAAAGTACTTCTTCCATTTAAGGCCACTTTCCGGAGCTCTTGAGAGTGGCTTGGGCAACACATGGATCATTGCGCTAACCCATTAGCCATTCATTTGGAACCTTTTAAGAGAACAATGATTTTGTGAGAACACCTAACTTTATATCCAAAATGTGGTAGATGCGGAGTGCAGAGGAGAGGACATGATGGCTGGAAATTGTAAGAATGAATTGTAACAATCCATCTGCATAAGTACAATTTATCATTGTTACTTCTTTCAAAAAAGAAGTACAATCTATCTGAGGAATTTGACCCATAATAAAAATAGAAAGGAGAAACAAAGTAAGTGACCCTTGAAATTAGGCTTTGATGATGACGATGATGGTAATAGAGTGGGGAGAAGATAAACAAGATGATTCACGAGAAAGCAAGTCAATTTTTTTGTTGAGGAGAGAGAAAAGAAGTTCGGAGATGCAGCAATAAAATTTCTCTCCATCCTGTGGTCAAGGCCAATGGTCCAGACCTTACTGACAGCCCAACAGAATTCAGCACCTGCCGTTAAAAGACTTAAAAAGATTTAATGGTGTTTCATATGGGACTTTCAATGAGAGCGATATGCCATAATTTTTACCGGCAGGTTCGTCTGTCAACAATTCTTCATTGGGTCCTATAGCCATGGTGGACACCCAAGCTGAATATTGTTGGTTCTGTGATAGGAATTCCTGGATCAACAGTTATTGGAGGTACAATTAGAGACTCAGGGGGAAAGTTACTTCTTGTGTTTTTGGGTCTAGTGTGAGAGGGAGATTCAAGCAAGGTGGACCTGATGGCAATCAAAAAACAGTTGAGATTATTCATACAATTTTTAGAGGTCCACTTTCAATTGACCCCAAAGGAATGCTATTTCTTGTATGAAGAAAAATCAGTTTCACCATGAGGTTAGTACATCTAATTAATGAAACGAAGAGCATGAATCAGCAACTATGGGTGTCTTCTCTCAAGTTCCTCGAGAGTGTAATTTATTTGCAGATAGTTCATTAAGGTGTAGCTTAGAGTTAGAGTGGTACGATTGGCTGCCATTCTGCACCCTGCATAGGATGATGTTTCATCCTTTCGTCTTTTTTACCTGTATCTTTTCATTGGAACTGGGGCATAATAAACAGGTTCCCACATCATTGGAACAAGATGCAAATCTTGAATTTTATATACTTCTTTAGATCAAGATTCTGGCATAATGGAGGATTGGCATCAAGAAGATGTTTAGAGACAGAATAAAGCTCTTGAGAGACAGAGTGGAATTGTAAATGGTATGGAATTTTATTTTTAAGAAAGTGACATATAATCTTCCATAAAATCTGATTTAATCTTACAAAACAAAAAGGAAAAGTAGACAAAACAGAAAGGAAGAGTAGTGTCAAGTTGGGCATATGAATCTTTATAATTTCTTTTGAATAGCCTCATAAAATTGTCCTATACTAATTATGGATGCATATATTATTGTGAGTGCGATCCTCCTATGTCGCGTAGCAAAATAACACGAGACATTGAAACCATGATGGCTTCAACTTATCAATTACTCTGCTAAGTAATTTTACTTTCAAGATCGTAAGCATTCGAACAGTGAAAAGAAGAAAAAGAAAACTGAAGTAGAAAAAATTAACAAGAATATTGAAAGATCTGATTATATTTCACATGTTGAAGAGTGGCATGGATTGTAAAATTCCTTCTTTACTATAATCCTGGCAGGCCGGTACTAAAGTTTAAATGCGCATTGATAGTTTGCCTATCAACAAATCCTGAGCTTGATATTATCTAAGTACTCCATGCAATCATCTATCTTGTTATAGCATAGTGTTAACGCACGCATCTTATATGTGTCTTACAACTCTGCATCAACATGAACTTAATCTACCCTCGTTATCCAGACCCATGGTGTTGTGCCTCTCCATCTTTAATGAATAATTGAAGCCTAGTTCGGTCATCCCGGTAGCTACTTGATTGGTTTTTACTGTTCATAAAAATCAAATCTCTTGTGGACTACTCTGGTAATTTCTTTCTCTCTGGCTATTTGCATCTACTCTCTTGCTTGCATTCCGACACAGTTCTCCATTTTAATGGTGACCACCATATGTTGTAAGATTTGTTCTATAATACTTAGATGAAGATTGGCCACAATTAAGGGGATACTGTTGATATGTACTTAGTACCATAACCGAAACAAGAGAGTAATATAAGGAGGACTGATCACATTGATTGCCAATGAGTTCATTTCCAAGAGTTGTCTCTTATTTTTATTTCTTCCGATATCATATCGGAGCTAGTATCAATCAAGGATCATGCTTTTTTATGAGGGAGCCAGAGCCCTCTGTTAGGATACTCTTCATTTCTGTAGGTTAGACACAGGGACAGAGATCCGCAGAACGTTCTAATCACCCAAACGCACATAAATTTCATCAAAATTTTGGCGCTCGTCAAGATATCATTGCTGCGTCACCAACTATTTGCACTTTATGGTGGACGACACTACCAGTTTTACTACATTTTTGTGTTCATCTTCTGGTGGTTGCTCATCCCAAAAGAAGTTACAAATTTGCAAATGGAGTGACGGACCCACCTTTTTTGTTTTCTACACTCTAAAAAATCTGGTCCCCTAATCGTGAGTGATTGTGAGAACGTGCATGCGCGCGCGTGCACAAATGTGAATTTAGATTGGGGGTGCAGTTCGTTATTTTCAGGGTTTGTCTTCATCGGCTTTCCATTAACACAGCCTTGTGATGTTTTGCTTTTCAATGGTTTCTTATGCAGGGTAAGCTATAAAGTCCACAACCCTCTGATATTTTGCTTTCGAATGGCTTCTTATGCAGCATAAGCTATAAAGTCCACACAGGACCATCTTTTTAAATCATTTTTGTTTGTTCCTATGCTTCTAAACATGATATGTTTATATATATATATATATACACTCTAGGGTTATTGGCTTTATTATTGTTATTATTATTATAGCGATAGTTCATTTTAGGGTAATATTTTTGTGCATCTGTTCACATCAATTGCTAGGGCCCACCTAGGGTCCCATAGATCATGTCACATGTGGGTGATGGAAAGATCTGCTCATAATGGACTCAAATATAAAAAAAATGGGGTCAATTTCATGCTTCTAATCCCTTTATCCATGGGCCAGAAGTTTACCGCTTTATAATAAGGAAAAAATCTCCCTTTATCTCACAACCAACTTCATTTGGTGGGTGTAAACCCAAGATCCAGTGGCTACCAAGAGAGCATTTATGTGTGAACAATTTCCTTCTCCAACCAATCCTAGCAAAATCTTAAGGCGTTAGTACAACTAGCGGATATAATATTCAACACTCCCACTTTGGCAAAATCCATTTGAATTACATTTGCAACAGCTCATTTCAACACCAAATTGTTTCTTGTAAGAATTGAATTTGTGAGTGGTTAGCTCTAATGTCATTTTAAATTCCCTCCATTAATCAATCCTACCAAAACGTTAAGGTATTAATAGAGGCAATGAAAGCCAGTTCGCATACATTTTATCATCGAATCGTTCCTCCTGACTTCGGTAGGATTGATAAGTATGTCCAATGCCTCTACTAACAATTTGAGGTTTTGCTAAAATTCATTAGAGGAGAAATTTTAATATTGTATTAGGGCCAACCAATCAGGAGCTCAAATTACAAGAGGAATGACTCAGCAATGAAATGTACATGTTGTCAAAAGTGCACTGATCATGTTCCATTGCTTGTACTAATTCCTTGAAGTTTTGATAAGATTAGTTAGCGAAAGAAAATTACAATTACTTTTCCATTTCAATAAATGCAAGTATGATAAGTCCTTAAAAATGCGTTATTTTATATTCATTTTTGGGAATTTTAAAGACTTATTCATTAGAAACCTCTTCATTTAGTTGGAAATCATGTTTGTATGATTTTAGAAACCATTTTACAGTTTTCATGCAAAATTCATTCAAAAATTACAATTTTCCAAAAAAAAAAATCATGAAACTTGTCATTTTTGGATTCTATTTTTAGAAGGTTTGTCAAAATCATATTTTCGCATGACATGATACGTGTTTTTATCATCACTAGTTAAATAAAATCAAATCATGATCAATGTGTGAATTTATTGTGTCATTTTTTGTTAATTGGGCCCGCACTAGTGCATTTATGACTTTTTAGTCAAAATTGTTAAATTAATTAAAAATCACTTTTGTATGTAGGAACATTGAAGAAAAAGGTCCCACATGATTCTTGGTTGCAAGAGAAAGGAAAGTCTTATTTGGGAGATTCTTTGCGATAGAGGAATGAGAAAGGAAGTTTGCAGATTTTGGAAAGTGGAGATTTTGGAGGATGTACTCATCCTTTACCAAGGCCTCCAAGACTTCTCACAGCCAGCTTCCCACCTCATCCAATTTCAAATCACAGAAAATATATCTTCAAGAGATATATATGGAATCCATGGACGTCATTAACAACCCAACCCTTTCTTTGCATCTCACGGCCAATATGATTGTGAAGTTCCACTTCATAAAAATTGCTACTTGAAGTTCATGTCAGTAGAGTCCACACATGGAATACTATAAAACATATACTTTGAAGATTAAAAAGATTGGTGGGAGATGATGAAAGTAGATGGATAGATGCATCTTGGGGTGTTTTTTTTTTCTTTCTTTCTTTTTTTTTTTTTTTTTTTTTTTTTGATGTGGTTAGTTTAGAAATAGTTGTGGCTAAACAAGGAAACAAGACCAAAGAAAACTCTATATACAAGAAACGTTGGAGGAGTTTTCAAAATTGGAAACCTGACTCACGTGCAACATTCCAACCAAGAAGACTTTATATTGGAAAGAATTCCAATATTATTCTAGTGGTCCATGACACATCAGTCACATTCCCTTATAAAATCAAGAGAAACCCATGCAAAAAGAGGACAGAACCCATTCTCTTTCTCACGCCCATCCTCTCCATTCCACGTCTCCATCTCTCCTCCACCTCATAAGGAGTTTGGCCAACCCCTTTGGATCCATCACATCTATCTTCTTCCACCATCTTCCTCACCTTTGGAGCATGATTTGAAGTGAAGACAAGTTGAAGAGATAGGCAAATAATAAATTTTTCTTAAAGTTCATGATCTTTAGGTAGGATTGATGTATTTATTTTAATTTAATAAATCTGAATTTATTACTTATTTGGATTGAATTTTCATTAATAAACAAAGTTAGTGATGTCATGGTTTTCATCATAGAGTCAACATCATACATTTATGTGTAGTAATAGTGCGTATTTGATACGGTGAATTTAAGTTTACTTTGATTCCATCAAATAAGGTTTTAAATTTAGATTTAAATAATTAAAATTCATCTTTTTCTCTTTTATTTTGTTACATTCTATTTTAAATTTTAGATTTATTTTATTCACTTTGAATATCATTCAATTGGTGGTTTGATGAATTCTATGGTTTTGCAGTTTAATAGTTTCGATTTTTCTTAGGATAGTACTAGTTTTTCATTAAGACAGGCTTGTGTGACTCATAACTCCCTGTGGATTCAATCCGATCATCGGATAAAATCAGAATTGAAGCATTGCACTTGGGGTTTCAATCAAAGCATCCTCTCTTATCCATCTAATTATCCAAGCTAATTTATCAACTTGAGATTTGGTCTGGCACTACTAAATTCAAAAGGAATGTGTAATGCCCCACCCCACACGCATGCATAATATTATCCGCTATGGCCCATGAGCCAAAGCGGTCTTGCTTCTGGTGGGTCTTAACCTATCAAAAGGCCTCATGCAAGGTAATGGTGTAAGCCCTACACATAAGCCCAGTCACTTTCCTCTCTATAATCGATGTGGGACTTCAGAACATTACAATCCACACCCCTTAAGGCTCCACTAATTGCCATCCCTCTTGGCCCACCTACTTGTACCAAACCACAGTAAGGACCCACACTCGAACTAGTTGAGAATAGACTTTGATACCATTTATAATGCCTCACACCGCATGTATGTATGATATTATCCGCTTAGGTCCATCGGCCTCACGATTTTGCTTATGCTGGGCCTCAACCCACCAACAAGCCCCCCACAAGGAAAAGGTGCAAGATCTACATATAAACTCAATCACTTTCCTCCCTATAGTCGATTTCCATCGACTACAGAGAGAAAAATGACTGCGCTTATATGTAAAGTTTACACATTTACCTTGCATGAGGTCTTTTGGTATGTTGATACCCACCAAAAGAAAAACTATGCCGCCCATGGGGGCAAAGCGGACAATATCATACATGCGATAGGGTAGGGCATTACAAAATAGGTTGTGAAGTGTGCCAATGATGGACACACATATGGATAGTAATTACTAGCAAAAATGGAATATTAGTAGATTGTGGAAGGGTGTTAGAAACAACCATAAGTTTAGTGATTAAGTTTGATATTTTATTTTTTAGAGATACATGATTGGTTAGAATTAAGGTTCCTTAGCTTGTGTAACACTCCGATCCCCTTTGAGCCGGATTAGTGGCTCATTAGTGTGCGTTTCTGTTAATTAATTCTTTCGGACTTGGTTTCGGGTCTTGGATAGGTAGTTGAGTAACCTTTGACCTGGGATAGGTAGTTCTAAGCCCTTTTCGTAATTTTGCTTTTGCTTTGAGTGCATCATCTTTGCATCATCTTAGTGTCAGAACGTGTAGTTTGTTGAGCTCGTTGTTTTCTGTAACTGTCTCAGACCCATTCGGAGTCAATTGGAGAAGTTGGACCTTCGTGTGACTTAAACTATAAATAGTTAAAACTCTTTGGCTGTTGATTTAAACTCCAAAACCTATAAATATGAGTCATCAGTCCAGATGTCTCATTCCCTTCGATGCTTGCATGCAACGTCTCCACGTTTTCTTCTCTTCTCTTCATTCTCTTCTTCAGTCTTGTTGGTGTTGGGAGTTACATCGCTTCCGATTGGGTTTTCTATCTCATCTATGTCTTGTCCTTGCTTGAGGTAAGTGGGTTCTCTCCAAGTCTTCTTCTTCTACTCCAATTGGATCTCCCATCTCTCTCTCTGCATGCTCATGGTTTGTGTTTGGATTTGTTTTGCTTGGGTTGTAGTTGGATTTGAGCTTGGCTTCAGTGATTGACAGAGCTTTGAGGCAAGTATAAGTACAGGACTGTATAACAAATATGGGTATTTTGGTTTGACTGCTTTGATTTCATTTTATATACATCCTATGCATGTCTGTTGTGTTTTACAGCCAAATTCTGTGATTTTGGAACCTTTGGAACTTGTTTTGTTAAGTTTCTGTACCAAATTTCAGTTTCTGTACTCAGCCCGAATTCAATTCTGTATTGTACGGCTAAACCGTAAACTTGTACGGCTCAGATTCCAGAGACTTGAATTTTCGTAAACTGTTCTACGGCTAGGCTACGGCTGAACCGTAAATGGTTCTACGGCTGAGCCGTAAGCTAGCCGTGACCCAGCCGTGAATTATCACCCTGATCAGTCGAAACTTTCTGATTTCAGTACTCTTACCGGGAAGCTACGGCTAAGCCGTGGATTGGTCTACGGCTAAGCCGTGGACTCCACCGTAGCTCAGCCGTGAAATGTATCAGATCAGAGGTAGAAGATGACCAGTGTAGCTGTGTATTGAAGGGAACCACGGTTAAGCCATAGTGCAAGTTACGGCTAGGTCGTAACGTGTATACGGCTAAGCCGTAGGTCACCCATGGCTAAACCGTAAGACCTGTAAAATCTGAAATAAAACTTAGGATAATGGTGTGACCTTGTAGGGCTAAAATACAGGTTAACCACCCATGTAAACCTACCCAATGGATCCTTTGGATCGCATGAATAGTCTGTTAGGCTGTGACTTATTCATGTGAGCGTTGATTTACTGTTAAGCACCTCCCCATGGGTGTTGGTTTAAGGGACTTCGGTGCACGTGAGGATTACTGTGCAACACTTGGAAGGCAACGGTGCATTGAATAACTTAAAACTACATCATCATGCATGGTTAGTGACAGTGAACAACTAGATTAGGGTTGGCTTGTAATTAACCTTGATTTCGTATTAATCTGAGATGCATTGCATATTGTTTACAGTTTTGCCCTCTGTTCTACAAATCTATGTCTATGCATTACGAGGTCATTTGCTTTCGTCCTGTATATTTGTTTTCTTCTTCGTTCCGCACTAAGCTTTGATCTATGCTGTGCTTTGACTTAATCTATGCTTTGTATATCTCTGGCTTTGTGTATCTCTGATTATTGGGTATTCCCTGGTGGCTCTACCCAGAGATTAATACGTGAGGATAAGATCCGGTCGTTGCCATCGGTGAGTCCAAAGCGGATAATCTCCCTTCTTTTGGGATTTAATTTGATTGGTATTAATATGGCTCTACTCAGCCTCAGCCCTAGGATGCCCGACGGGGTTACCTCTGGATTAGATCTCTGTATCTCTGTATCACTGCAGTGTCGCTTTGTCTTGGGACCCCGGAACCCATGAAACCGAGACCCACTTGTACCCTTGGCCCGGTCAATGGTGTTCTCATCTGCTCTGCTCTGCTCTCTAGTGGAGAAAATATGGTTAACGTAGTAGCCACTTAGTTCAGTATTTCTATGCTTGATTCACATATCATGCTTTACTTCTATGCACGATTTGCTTAGCATACTAATATGAAACTCTGTAATTTATATTCTGTTCTTATTCAATTTGATACTATGAGTGTTTCATCCATGTTACTTATAATTGCTGGATCGTTGTATTCACTGTGTTGTCTGTGGTGTTGCAGGCACAGATCCCTTGCCCGGCTCCCCGGCGCTCGAGGAGGCTGCAGGGCAGAGCCTAGAGGCACCCTCCGGATTGGCAGAGTGGACCTGATCATCTCTGCCGAGTGCGTACATGCATATCTTCCGTCGTTTTTTGGTTTTGGTTTTTGGAGCTATGTATCTTGTACTTCGAAATTGGTCACTCTGTATATTTGTACATCTTGATTTTGTCGTGTACTCAGACTTGTATTTGGTTTTCAAGTATTATATTTAGCTTTGCCTTTTCCATTCCGCATTTGTTTTGGCTTCCGCTATTTCTTTGTTACTTGCTATGATATCTACAACTTCCGCGTTTGTTTGTTTCGCACGTATTAGATCCCTTGTGTGTGTGCATCTGGACTAGGTTTGGATGCACGTGCACGGGAGTACGTGTGTCACAGGTTTGGCTTTTCGCTAACCCTCGATTTCTGGGCTCGGGTTGTGACAGCTTGATATAAGGATTAATTTATATTTGAATCATTAGTAGGTTGTGTAACTATTTTATACCTTGGCCTTCCAATTAGGGCCAATCCAAGATCCAAGGCTTTGTGGGATATAGTTGTCGACAAATTGAGAAGAAATTATCCTCTCAGAAGGAGCAACCCTTATCTTTGGGCTGGAGGATTACATTGATAAAAGCCTGCTTATCTAATGTCCCAGTCTATTACATGTCCTTTTTAAAGTGCTAAAGGCAGTTGTGAAAAAGGTGGATCAAATTCGTAGGAGCTTTTTGTGGGAGAGTCAGGGGGACAAGAAGAAAGGAGTGAAACAATGAAACCAAAGTGCAGTGGGGGTTTGGGTCTTGGTAGTTTGGAAAATTAAGAATAGGTCTTTGTTGGTAAAATGGTGGTGGAGGTTCGGAAAAGAGAGGGAAGCTCTTTGGAGGAAGGTCATTACTACTACATATGGTGAGGATAATTGGGGGTGGTGGCCTTCCCTTGGTCCTAGTGACCATAGGTTAGGAGTGTGGGGAGCATTGCTTTACTTGGAGATGTCAGATGTGTCTACTTAGAGGGGAAAAGTATTGTCTAAATGGGTTAATTTTGTAGTGGGTGAGGGAGGGGAGGTCAGATTCTGGTTGGATGATTGGATAGCAAAAGGACCTTTATTTGAGTTATTTCCTTGGATTTTTAAAGTGGTCTGTAATAAGCAATCTGCTGCCAATGATTATTATAAGGTGAGGGAAGGTGGAACTGTGTTGAATGTGTCTTTTAGGAGAGGGCTTCTTGGTCAAAGGAGGTTCAATATGGAAAGTTGTTGAGTCTTCTTTCTAATATATTTTTATGCAAGGACTACAAGGACTCTTGGGTTTGGAAGCATTCCATATCTAGAGAGCTCTCCGCTAGAGCTTTTCTTTTGGCCTTGGAGGAGAATCTCACCACCAGATCTCCTTCCTCTTTGGTTTGGATGAGGTTGGTTTCTCCTCGGGTTACGATATTTTGTTGGCTTACTATTGTAGTAAAAGTGTCTATTGCAGATAATTTGAGAAGAAAATGATTAATGTCATGATCTACCATCTTTGACATTTGCAAGATGTGTCAAAAGGAGGAGGAAATAGTGAACCGCCTTTTTATTTACACCGTGAAGTTGCTTCAGGCATTTGGGGTCACTTCTTTGGAAGGTATGGGGTGGCTTAGTATAGTCTAGAGAATATTGTAG
The DNA here is from genome assembly GCA_037013555.1 of Sextonia rubra. Lineage (NCBI taxonomy): Eukaryota > Viridiplantae > Streptophyta > Magnoliopsida > Laurales > Lauraceae > Sextonia > Sextonia rubra. The sequence goes on along the minus strand of JASUAD010000028.1, from coordinate 18,940,269 downwards.
ATGTGGCAAAGTCTTGGGTAAGCAGTTCATTTTTTGGGAGTAGGCATACGCTATGAAGGATAATTCCTTTTACTATTCTATAGTTCATTTGGAAAGAAAGGAATAATAGAATTTTCAAAAATGTCTTCTCTTCTTCAGAGGAGTTGGTTATCTCGATCTCTTTGATAATTGTAAATTGGGCTTTGCTCAAAATGGAGTTTTCAAATTTTAGTCTAAATGATATTTTTGTCAATTGGGAAGCTTATATGCAATGCGGCCATTTTAAGATGAAGAAGTCCTTTCATTGGTCTCTTCTCCCTCTTGGTGTTCTTAAGTTTAACGTCGACGGTACTTAGGGATGCTCATAGACTAGGCTAACCTAAGCCCAGCCCGCTTTTGCCTGGGCTTGGGCCTTATATTTAAGTCATTGTGCTGGGCTTGGATTAAACTTTTGGGCCCTTTATTATATGTGTTGGGCTTGGGCTAAGTGGTAGCAAGCCCGAAGCCCAGCCTGGCTTGAATGGGTAGATTAAGTTGCAACTTTCCCTTTTTACGTTTTTTATGTTGCATACAAATCTTCCATGGTAGAAATTCTAAAAATTACTTATCAAAAAGTACTATTCAAAAGGCAATCAATGTTCGTTCTAATTGATTTATATTAGACAAAAATCCCTTGATTGCACCAACGCAATTTTATTTTGTTGATGGGTCATATGCTTTTATTTAAAAAAGAGGCAACATCAAGTCTAACAGTAGAAAATATAGCTTTATATGTAGATTGCAATGACTTTTAATAAAGGTTTTTTGCATTTAGATGAATTCATTTGGACATGACCGTGTGTATTAATAGGAATTGGTACATGTTGCCATGTTGGCCCCACCAAATACCAACTTAGGGGTGCTTAATAATAGGACCTAAATAGGGCTTGGCTCATTTAATATATTAGTTGGGCTTGGGCTTAATAGATTTTATGTAGGCTAGGCTCGAGCCAGCCACTTATGGCCCGAGCGGGCCTTAGGTCGAACCTGAGCTTAAGAATTTTAATCCATGCCGAGCTCATGCTTTCCTCAGTGATACTAACGGTAAATCAGGGCTTGCAGGAATTGAGGAGGGTGTCCTTCAAAATAAAGATGGAGAGATATTATTAATGTTCTCCAAGCATGTAGGATTTGCGATTCCAATGAAGTAGAGGTCTTAGCCATTTTGGAAGGTCTGCATTGTTTCTCTAAAAACTTTTATTATGTTCTTATTGTGAAGAGTGACTTCTCTAATACAATTGCGTGAGTGACAAATCGAAAGAGTAAACCCATGGAAATACCAATTCATCTTTAATGAAATTCCTGTGTTATCTTCCTTTATCAATGTCCTCTTCCACCATGAGCTTAGATCAGCCAACTATTTTACAGTTGCTTTAGCTAAATAAGAGGGTGAAAGGATCTCTTCTCAGAAGGGTATTGTCTTGTAATTTGCTTCTGGAATACAATGCTCATGTACCTAATTACTCTTTTCTCTTTTTTGTGCTTCATTTTTCCTTTTTGTTTTTCCTCCTAATTGTTTGTCTTCTTTTTTTTTTTTTTTGTTTTTTTGTAATCTTCCTTTATTATTTAAGTTACAGTTACCGTTTTCAAAAAATAAAAATTGCGATCATTCCTTGGATGAATCTCATGGTGATTTTTATGCAATGCTTTGTTCCTTTAAAAATTTACAGTTAACGTTATCCTGTTTCTCTTCTCTTTGTTTAATAGGCCACCTTACATATGTGAGCGTTGATCTACATCCTTCATCGGCAGAATACAAAAGCATTTGGTGAAGGATGTTGCACAGTCCCATCAGCGAAATAAGAAGGCAATGCTACCAAACACAATACACATCAACATCATGGGTAGGTTTCCTTCTCTTTTCTTGTGGCTCCTTATCTGCTGGACATATTTTAGTAGGGCTTGAAATCCTTTTGATGAATCTGTCAATTTAAGTTGTTTTGAATAAACCACAACATTATCATGATTCATGAGAGAAACTACAGTTAGTACGGCCAATGTCACTTCCTAGATTTCCATATCCACTTCCATTGGTAATACCTCTTGTTTGTTGTATAGAAGATAATTCTGTCTTATCTTTTGCTTTTAGCAATAAATGGAACTTGCTAAAAGTGAAAAGAGGAAAGTCCTCATAGCAATAGTGCGGACTTATGGGAGGCCCTCCCCCAATGGTAAAGTTGCTTCATTGAGACTTGGAGGTCACTTGTTTAAAGTGCAGAAAGAGCTCACTTGGGGTGGGTACATCTGACCCTCTCCAAATCGTATAGTTGTGAGAGCCTCAAGCACTGGATTATCCTTTCTTTTTTTAAATTATATTATAATTCTTTTCATTTGTATATACGAACTAATAAAAATTATTGTTTACAAGTTCCTTTTCCAGTTTGTTTCGAGTTCATTTTAAGGGAACCTTTTGTCCTTGATCAAATGAAATTGGATATAGTGGTCCGAACCGGCCATTGGTAGTCTGGTTCTGAACTGTTCATAGTTTAGTAGTACATTGAAAGTGATTTTGCAAGATCCCAGTCAGCATGACTGTTCATAGTTTGGCAGTACATTGAATGTGATTTTGCAAGATCCCAGTCAGCATGATTTTTGAACTGTCCAATGTGTATCAGAGATGAGCATATTACATCAGCAGTAGAGAAGAAAACCAAAAGGATGGTTATGATATTCCGGTCTCAGATACTTAATGAGAATCATATCAACTCTCCAGATCACAAAGGTCAGTATATGGGACCCTCATCAAAGAGACTGTGGTTGTCAAGAAAAAAGTACTGTCAATAAAAATTTCATGTAATGAGGCCTTTCATAAATTTAAACTTATCCTCTGATAGCCTAGTGTGGGTTTCATAGTTCATGCTTAATCAATACCTCAGCTGGCCCTACCACTTCTTTTTTCCCATTTTATCTTCTTTTCCTGAATAGAATACCATTTTCTCATGCCCTGAAATTGCCTACCAAAGGCATAAGTGCAATGTGGGTGCTGGCGTAGTTTTCCAACTTTATATGAGTTCTTTTTCCTTTAATGATGGTGGCCACCTTGGACACAACAAAGATGGGTATTATAGAGGGAGCATTGTAAGACAATCATCATCAGTCCTTTTAAAATACTGCTTCCCTTCTCCTTCTTCATCACTGCAAAAATTAGATAAATAGAGGGCAATCACTCAACTAACCTCAGTAGTTCAGGTGATGTTATGCGACTCTTGTTGTGTCTCATCTTAATTGTTGTAGCACCCTTTGTGTGTTTGTGTTCAGGAGGATGGAGGGGGATGATGGCCGCATCAGGACAGGTAATCTCTGACATGTGCTATACTAGTTTTTCTAGCTAAACTCGTCCACTTCAGATGAGGAACCCAACCCATTTGGCGTCTCATAGCATTTGTGTGTGCGTGTGTGCGTGGGTTTTTTTTTTTTTTTTTAATCCTCCTAAATCAATGTTTGGGTTAAGCTTTTGCTCGGATAAACAAATATACTCTTTTGTTCTCCTTTCTTTATTCCTAGTTTTAAAATCCCATCTGTCTATGTTTATACATGGGACTTCTCTCGTTGTCCTCTTCAGTAGTTCTGTGAATTTATGTGGTATCCACGTCTTTTTTATCCTAGCCATTTATATCCAATGCCCTATAATGAAAATTCAGTCCCTTGAATATCACCCCGAGTGGAGTGATATACATTGATGAATTGACCATTCCATGAAAACCAAGAATATAACTAAATTCTTAATCTAATGTTCTATGTCTTGATCATTCCAACGATCATTCCAACTGTTGCCACCACTTCCACTGAAGTGAAGTTTGGCTAGTAGGTACTTGTGGGGGACGTGTGATGTGAATGATTAGATTAGGCAAAGATGGGCCACTGGGTCAACTAGGGGTGTACACGGTTCGGATTGAATTGGATTGAACCAAATCCATCACCAAATCGTTACTTACGAATTGGCGATTTTATAATCCATCACCGATCTGTTGCCCTTTAAAACCAATCCAAACTGAATCATGAATCAACGGTTTAGATCGATTAAAACCGTTCAATCCGTTGATAGAGTTCATGATAGAAATTTTTTGCAATAAAATAAAATAAAAATAGAAATAAAAGTTGTAGGTGGCCTGTTGGTAAAACTTGATCATAGGTGGCCCATCTTTATCCTTTCTACGTGACCATTCTCAAATTATTAGATGAAATCATTGTTAAGATCAACACATTAGACATGTTCATTTGATGAACTATCATGAAGAGACTAGATTTTGAAAAGGTTTAAAAAGAACACATTCAACCATCCTATAGACTCCCATAAGGTGATTATGGTATAAGATAAATAAGGTGAGTATGGTATAAAATAACTACCACATCACCAAATATATAATTCAGAATACAAATAATAATAAAAGATATACAAGTGGATACCCCAAATAAAATCTTTAAACAAAAATCCTAAATTTTGAGTGCTTTAAAAGTATAAATGACTTGCCAGCATATGTCAAATTAGTTTTTAACTGAAATCCACTCTTTTAACTCGAAGAGAATTATATTATCAGTTCCATAAGGTCTTTAAAATATCCTAACAGAAACTTAAGAGGAAAATTTTAACAGAAGGATGAAACAAAGCACACAAAACACTTAAACCTTTTGGAATATATTTTGCAATGGATACCACACAAAACACTTAAATCTTCTGGAAGAAATTATTTTTTTTAACATTTTTATATAAATATATATTTTTTTTTATTTTAACTGATTGGATCAGTTTAAATCCACATATTAAGGGTAAAATCCATTATCATAATCCGTTGCTAATGGATCAAGATTTTTCTAATCCATCACCAATCCATTAACCATCGGATCAGTTAAAAAACTGCGAATGGATTGGATCGGATCGGTTTAATGAATCGATAAATTTTTTGTACACCTTTAGAGTCAACTGAAGGAGGCGCATGAGAAGCTTTGTGTGGTCGTCAACCTAAATTCGGGCCCGTCTCTTACATGCACGCTCAATGTATATTTTGTCACAAATATTGCCAGTATTTGATGTTATTAAATTTTTCAGAAAACCTTAATAGAATTGCAAGTTCCGATGATTTTGCTAAAAGGTATTTTCCAAATCATATCATGGTTTTTTCGAATTATTGACTAGATTGAACAATATTGAAAATGACATGATATGAACAGATGAAAATGGTATAGGATTGGTAATAGTTATCTCCAAGTGATTTTTTTTTTCATTTATCTATTTATTTTTTATACAACTTTTTGTATCTTTTTCTTTTAAAAATCAATTTTAGTTTACTAATTATATCCCAAGAAAAAAGCCCTCAAGCTGGAACCATCCCTAATAACTTTTCTTTAGAAGAATATTTCCGAGAATAAGATTTGTGACACTATACACAATGCATACTCATCTGAAGTCATTACATAAGGTCACCATATGGTCAAATAAGGTCAAGTCAAATATTGTGTATGTGGTTTCACTATCCAAACGTCCAAATGGTTAAGGCATGGCCCCACATAATAGGTTTAAGCTTTACTAGAGAGGAAGTTATATTTTCCATTGGATTGAAGAAAATCATGATTGAAGCACAATTTAGCAATAGTTTATTAATGATTTTTTTGGTAAATAATAATGAATTTATTTTAGTGCAATGTGAAGCCCACCTGTTAATGGTGATTCAATCTGTACGTTAGATGCACAAGATTCTTCCCTGACCGTATGAAATTTCAGTTCAATCAGAGTTATATTTAAATAGAAAGGACGAGGTTATTTAGCATGTATGTATTGATGCATAAATGTGTGTGTGAGCGCTCTCATGGTGTCTAAGATTATGAGAAAAATGAAGGAAACAGAACAGTGGATTGTCCTGAAAATCAAGGAGTATTTCTCTATTTGCACACTGATGTTTGATAAGTTGAAACATATGGATATTTTATAAATTAAATACCGAAAGGAATTACGGTAAGAGCCTCAAAGGGCCCCATTTTTATACATGGATTTCATCGAGTTCCAAATATTACTGTTTAGATGTGGCTCAAACCATAGTAACCTAGTTGGCTGAAAAAGGCCCTAAAAATCTGTGGACTGTACTCAAAACTCTCTAACGTAAACCCTATACAGCCATGAGCGGAGCCTAACTTTGAAATTGAAGCCACTCGGAAGCACTTACAGGCAGCGTATTGATTCTTGACTTTGTCCAACTCCAACCAGAGTTGGCCCCACCTTAGGATCGACTATTTTTAATCATATGTATTGCATGTGGTCATTCTGATTTCTGATTGGTGAACCCAGCTCTAATTGAACTTAGATTTGGCTCAGATTAGAAAGACAGTTGCTCTGAGTAATTTGGGTTTCATATGTGGGCCCCAGTGTTAGATTTATACAATGGATCTTTAAACCAGTTCGTTGAACTCAACTTTTACCAAAGTTCTCACATGAAGGTGATTATGAACCTAAGCCTCAATATCAGACCTGGTATCGAATGGGCTGGGTGGCTGGGCATCATACCAGCTTAAATCCTTACAAAATGTTTGCTTTTTGCTCTTCTAATTGATTTTCCTTCCTCGATTGATTGTGCAATATTCAGGGACTCTTTGGACAGCAACAGCACATGCTATTACGGCAATTATAGGATCTGGGGTGTTGGCAGTGCCTTGGAGTGTGGCCCAGATGGGATGGCTTTTTGGCCCTCTCATTCTCGTTGTCTTTGCTATCATTACCTATTACACTGCCACTCTTCTCTCAGACTATTACAGATGTCCTGCTGGAAGCAGAAACTACACTTACATAGGTGTGGTAAAAGCATATCTAGGTAATAATCCATTTCATCCGAGCTGGTCTGCTCAACTTTTGCTTTTAAATGCCTACATGTACCTTCCCGCCATAGAGAGAGAGGGCACAGTTAACTTCAAAGTTTTAATGCCATTTCAAAATGATAGGTTAAAGCTAAGATAATGACTTTTGTTTTCTCTTTCAGGTGCAAGAGATGTTCTTTTATGTGCTATTACGCAATATTCACTGCTCTGGGTAACCTCAATTGGATACACAATTACAGCCGCTATTAGTATGATGTGAGCTATGTATTTATCTAGAATTTGTTTCTCAAATTAAATAATGAAAACTCTTATGCAGACACTAAGCAATTACAGTTCTTTTTCTTTTAAGACTTGTCTTGCTGTTATGGCATCTTTACTTTAGTTATAAAATTATTAATCATTTATAATCCCTTTTGTTACCTTAACACATTCCATTCTCTAATTGCTTCTTCCAATGTTGCAAATCTTACAAAAACAAATTGCTAGGGCTGTGAAGCGATCAGATTGCTTCCATGAGAAGGGGCACAATGCAAGGTGCAGGGCATCAGGAAATCTATTTATGATACTTTTTGGAGCAATTGAGATTGTATTATCACAGTTTCCGAACTTGGAGAAGGTGACATTCCTTTCAGTAGTGGCATCTGTGATGGCGTTCGGCTACTCCTTCATTGCATTGTACTTGTGTATAGTAAAATTTGCTTCTAATCAAGTGATTAGAGGGAATTTAGTTGGAGACATGCCGGGGACTATGGATCTCTCTTTATCGGACAAGATTTGGCATTTTTTTCAGGGTGTTGGAAACATTGCTTTCGCCTACACCTATGCCATGCTTCTAGTAGAAATTCAGGTATGCATACCATGTTTACAGTTTGTTAATATTACAAATATACATATCTCTCTTGTAAGAATAAAAAATTTGTAATCCCTTGAAAATGAATATGACCAAATAATGCGAATAAACTAAATGGATCTGTGATTGATGTTAATATCTGATTTCATTGCATGAGTAGAAGAAAATAGACAACTGGCAGATCTTGAAATGAAATTTTCAACTTCCCTTGAGGTTCTCTACTTTTTTTTTAATTGATGGAAAACCAAAAGTAACCCAATGGTCTATTTTATAGTCTTTCCTCCCGTCAAGGAAAGATTTTAAAAAAAAATCTCCCTAATTAATTTCCCGAATTAGCTTCTTTAAGAATAATGACTAAATCAATTATTTTTGACAAAAAAATGCCTTATTTGGATACATAAGCGGGTTAACCCATGTGGTATTTGAATACATAAGTGGGTTAACCCATGTGATCTGTTTGGCCACAAAATAAAGGGTCCAACATCTCTCTCTCTCTCCTTTTGTAGCGTGCATACGGCTATCATGTGTATTAGTGGCACAATTGATGTTCCTCTCTTGTAGGATACTGTAAAATCTCCCCCACCGGAACATGAAACAATGAAGAAAGCATCGATGTATGGCATTGGACTAACAACGATGTTCTATATATCGCTTGGTTGTGTGGGATATGCGGCTTTTGGAAATGGTGCCCCAGGGAACATCCTTACCGGGTTTCATGAACCCTTCTGGCTTGTCGACATTGCCAACATTGGTGTCATTATACATCTAATTGGAGCTTATCAGGTAGAGTGTTTCATCATTCACACACAAATGCCATATTATGTATATGTACGAATATGGTATGTATCATCATCACCAAGACTTAGCCATGGCCTTAAGTAGTTGTTTGTTTGCACTTATTTACATAAAAAAAATTTACACATGCATAATATTGTGTTTATAGGGTCAGTTGGTTACATTTGTTTGTGTTTCTTTATGCATCACATGTAGAATTTCAGATGTCAACGGGCCCATTTTTAGCCATCCTTTTAGATGCTTAAAAGGTGGTAAACTATTACACACCTCTTATGTAAAAAACAGTAGTGCAAACCACTTTCATTTCCACATGCGGCAAACAAGTCACAAGTCACTGTTCAAATCCCATCAACCACATTTCATTTTTTGAAGTCATGTGTGCCCGAAATTTATGATCCCAAGCATTCATCTTTTTTTATTAACCTAATGAACTCGAAGATGTATAGTTTCATATCTTATGTCTTCATTAATTTTGAGAAATATGTGAGACACCCTGAAGTCTCCAACTCATAGATCTGATCCTTTGCACTTTTGCGGCCCAATTCATAATCTAAACTATTCAATATGCTGATATAAATTATATATACCAACCAAGACATCTAGTTTTATGTCGTAAATCTTCTTAGATTTCGAGCAACATTCGAAAAATAGAAACTTATCTAAAAACTTTTCAATTGTATTGTTTACTCGATAAAATGATGTTTCTAAACTAACATGGTAATATCCTTCACATATGTGAATTCCATTTTCTTATTGCATGTGCAAAAGGCAGTTGACCCCAAGCATTTTACATTTTCACTGAACCGTATGTCTCGAGTCCCTCTTTTTTTTTTCTTTTTTTTTTTTTCACTCCAAAACCTTATCCGTTTGGGTACTTAAAACTCTTCAGTGGCCTCATTGTGGTTCTTAAACTGTATCATACTAACCTTCAATTCATGTAGTCACTTGTTCTTCTTGACCTCTATATAACATTGCAAGTATGAATAATGATTTATCCAAATCCTCTTGGAAGCACTCTGAAGAAAACACTCAATAATTTGACTATATGCTCTGCCTGTCCAACTAATTTATATGTCATTTACCTTGTAAGCATTTCTCTAAAATTCTAGCTTATCGTTTATCTGTTTTCATGGCTTACTAATTATTACCACACAGCAGCATTTGCATACCACATGCACCAAGAAACTCCATCCTGTTGTGTCAATGACGTACAAGGCTCTTGTACCTCACTGTTTTTTAATTTTTCTCTCTTTGTAATCTCTGTTCTCTCTTTCATTCTTTGTATTTCCCTTTTCTTAATAACTTGTTCTCCGTTACGGATCAGAAAAAATTTTCATAAAAATTATGCCTCGCATCAGGTATTCTTGCAACCTGTTTTCGCCTTCTATGAGAAGTGGCTTGCCTCAAGATGGCCCACCGTGGGCTTCTTCCACAAAACCTACACAGTCAGATCACCATTCGGCAAATCGTGCTCCTTCCAATTCACTGCTTGTAGGCTTGTTCTGCGCACAGTTTTTGTGGTCTTCACGACCTCGGTGTCAATGATGTTGCCCTTCTTCAACGCGGTCCTGGGCTTGCTGGGTGCGATGGCCTTCTGGCCGCTGACAGTCTACTACCCTGTGACCATGTACATTACACAGTCCAAGATCAAGAAAGGAACTGGCAAATGGTTAGTCCTTCAGGCACTGAGCATGTTCGCGTTGCTTGTTTCGCTTGTTTCAGCTGTGGGTTCAGTCGCAGATATAATACAGCGACTTCAGCATGCCAGAGTGTTTCATATTACATATTAGAGAGCATAAGAATGTCATTATAGTTCTTCTATTTACATCTCTGGTCTGTAATATTGTGTATTAGGGTGATAGAAGGTTAAGGGTGCATTAAGTGTTTAGCTAGAGTAAGTAAAAGTTGAGTGCACTGCAGCAACATGAAAATCTGTTCTATTATGAAAGTCTGTTTGAGTTCCACTGAAACATAGGACAATGTAATCCCCAAAGTCCAAAACAATGTTGAGAGTTCCATCTATTAATAACTGAAACTCACAATATTTTTATGATATTTATCTAAATCTCAATATTTGCGAGTTGCATATTTTAGAAACTTGTATTCATTCTTGATTCTTTTGTTTTTGTATTTTTACACGGTATTTCTCTCAATTATTTTCCAATAAAACTTAGACACAAATAATTAATCAGGTCATTTTATGGCCTTAAATTGAACCAATAGAAAGATTTGGCAGTTAACGAATTTGATTTTTTGTGGGCAATTATCCACAACCTCCTGCTCATCTAGAGGGCCAACCAGCTCAGGAACTTTTGCCTCATCTTTGTTTTCAATGTACCAGAGAATTCAATATGCTAATTAAAGTAGAATTGGAGAGTTCTTTACAAAATAAAGATGCAGAGGCTCCTGTTTTGATGTCGGGGTGACTATAGTTGTTGACCATACGTTGAAGCTTTCCCATTTTGCATCAAAATTTTGAATCTTTTGAATATTGCGAACGGACTAAACCTTTCGTCTTTTGAAAGAACATGGATTGTAAAATTGGGTCATACTAAGTCCGGGTCCTTACAATTATAAAGTGGGCCACATGGAGCCCACAGGAGGATGTAGATGGTGAGATGTGTAGAGGGTGTAATCCATAGGTGCATAATTTCCAAGTCATCTTACTTTAAACCTTCAAAAGTTCTATGGTGAGAATTCCTTTGGAGGGGGTGGTTTACTCTAGAGACAAATGAGCGTGTAAACTCTGAATTCATTAGAATGGACACAACTACACAATTGACTTATTTTCACATTTCTGAATCCAAGCTCTAGATTGATTATGCTGGGATGAATACAAATACATAATTAACTTGTTTTCTCTTCTACCTTTTGGTAATATAAAAGAAAATTTACAAAAAAATAAGAATTGACTTTTTTAATTTAGCATAGTCAACCCCACTAGGTCTGCCACTGGTAGCCAGCCTTTACATCACCGTCCGCACCTTTAATTTCGAGGGATCCTAATCTTAAGATACCAATACAAAAGAAAATTGGATGCCTTTAAAAAAATCTAAAATGCTAAGGCCACTTGTTGAACAAGACTCTTGATACTTCTACTAGAGTTTTCAGACGGCGTTCTTTGCCCCACCCATTTGGTTTAACTTCAGTCTCCAAGCTCTATGGTGCATCATTCTGTCCTCCATAAACGTATCGTATCTTTTTCACCAAAAGCGTAGGGGTTCTCATGGCCGGGCCAGCCGCAGCCCAATCTGGACACAAACCAATTTGAGCCAGATTTGGATATGTAGTTAAGGCCCGTTTAAGAATTGGATTGGGCTTGAATTAAGTGTTAGAAAGCCCAAATCCTGGCCTGGCCCAGCCTGGCTCATGTAAGGAATGCGTGTAATTTAATTCAATTAGTTGAAACAATTGTTAGAATGCCCACAAAATTGATAAGAAGCCCGGTTCGGTCTGGTCCAATTGTTGAATGGGCTGCTCCGGGCCTAACTTCTACAGCCCAGTTGGGCTTGGGCCAGGCCTCGGCCGGTATTTCTAAAGTCGGGCCAAGCCCATGAACACCACTACAAAAACACAAGTATTGTATCTTTATTTTTTTTAATATCTTATTTTCTCACAGTGCCATTTTAGAATGTCAATGGTTGTATATTATAACTCTCTCAGCCCTCATTTACCCAAAATAAAAATAAAAACTCTCACAAATCTAAAAATGGGTAGTTAGTGAGGTTTGCTAGCCTACGTGGCATGAGCTTTGGAATCAAGTTAATCGTGATTATTAAAAAAAAAAAGAAGAAGAAGAAATCAAGTCCACTAGCTTTGAGGTACCTAATCTTACCATGAGACGTTATCAAAATAGAAACTTCGATCGTCTATTTCATGATCTTATATGGACAAATGTGAAACCATTAGTATTCTTGACATTTAGGAAATGACCAGATCCTAGAGCCTAAGAAATTTAAAAAAAAAAGACTATAGTCCTCTAGATTCCACCTCTTACCGAGCTATCAACAAAATTTAGAGGAGTATGTGCATGCATTGGGAACAAAGAAAATGGTTTGATGCAGGTGATGGTCAAAAATTAGTTTATTTTTCTCTACATTTTGTAAGAACATCCCCAGGAAAAAAAACAGAATCTAAAGTTTTCTTGACACTCCAAAACATGAGAAAGGGTATGAGAGTATGCCCTTTATTAAAAGGATTGCAACTTACTAAAATATTTTTCTAGCAACAAAAAACCTTACTAAAATATTCTCTATAGGCTCTTTAATATCAGATGTGTGTATTAAAAACAAACAATAAATAAACAAATAAAAACTTGCCTATCTTACAAAAATAAAATTCATTCACTTCTTTAGTAAAAAGCAAGTTTAGTCTTTGGGGCTTTTGTATATATAAAAGAAACAGATATTCCTTCTAATAGACTGCTCCTCTCTTTCATAGCTAAAATCCCCTTAGATGTCATATAAACAAAAAAAGACTTAAAATTAATGTATCCACCGTAGTGGTCCTAGGTGCTCTTTTTTTTTTTTCATATTCTCCTGAGCGGCGATATCCCCACTCACTCAAATATACAAGCAGGACTACTCCCACTTGCCTTTTCTCCTTCTTCCTAGTTTTCATTTTTCCTCCTCTTCCTTCTTCTCCTTCTTCCAACTCTTTCCACTTCTACCAACTAAACCCCTACCAACACAACATTTTCTTTTATGACATGGTTACCTACATGGTCATAGACTTGGGCGCATGTGAAAGGTTGTTACCAAAACACTCTAATATCACGTATTCATTTAGATCCATCATCTTCCTTATCTCTTTTTCTCCCACGTCCTAAACAAATTCATCTGAACCCATTCATCTTTTTTCAACTAAACGAATGAAACATCACCCTCATCTCAGTAAACTCACCTTCTCTCTCTCTTGAACCCATCCTTTCATCTATTCTTTCTTTCATTTTCTTTTTTTTTCTTTTTCTTTATTCTCATTCCATTCTTATTTTCTACAACCCACCTTTCTCAATATCATTTTCAACACCTCTTTTCCATCTCCCTGCACAACTGATCTGCGCATTCCAAACCACTTCTACACCATCACTATCTCATTGCATTCCCTCTTTATCTCCCTTCTCTACCAATCCAATTCACAATACATAAACCAACTCTACTTATTACCAAGACACATCTCTCACATTTTTCTTTTATCATTATCTTCAACTTCACTGATCACCATCTAACCTCTATGCAAGCATCATTCACAAGAACAAATTTATTTTTTTTTAATTTGAGCGGAGTGGGGATATCGCCACTTAACTATGAAGAACAAGAAAAAATGAAAAAGGATATCCTCGCTTGTGTATGCAGGTGAGTGGAGATATCACTACTCAACAAAACAACAAAAAAAATAAATAAATCAAAAAGGGCCTCTGGGACTACTATGATAGATATATATCTTTTAGGTCATTTTTTATGTAAAGTGAATGTAATGGGATTTTTTTGGTAAAATCCTCAAATAAATAACTTACCTTGTTAATAAAAAGAAAATGGATTCTATGAGACGCTTAGGAAAAATAATATATTTAGTTAGCTTTTAATTGACTTCCTCCGTTGTGATTTCACAAACACTAACTCTTTTTTCTCGGAATACCTCCATTGATCCAATAGGTTCTAAAATTGCAATTATAAAGGTTCATAATCCACTGTCAACTCAAGTTGAAGTTCTATTACCCAAAAAAAAAAAAACCACTCAAGTTGAAGCTGGCCATTCTCTGTCATCCAAAAGAGGCATACAGCATATACATACGTCTCTATAGTAGTTATGTCATGCCACCTAACCTACTTTTTCCTTACCGTCTCAACATGACTTGAGCTTTGGTTGGATTAGCATCACATAATAATGTCAGTTTTAGGGTTCAAATTTCTTTAGACACATATATTAACTTACAAAGGAGGGAATATCTCACTTTTTTCTTTCTTTTGATGTTTAGCTCTCTGTACTTAATAGTTTTGTTTGTTTGTTTTTTTCTCGGGTTGTTTTAGCCCTGTTTGTTTGCTCTTTTTTGGCAATAAAGTTTTTACTGTTATCAAAAGAATAAAAAAATTGCTAGCTTTTGGGTTTTTTTTCTACTAAAGAAATTTTTTTTTTCTAAAAAAAAGTGACCATATGATCTATCTTTTCTTTCACCTTTTTTTTATTTTCCAACTTTTCTTTCACTTTTTTATTTTCAATACTTTAGCTAGGGTTGCAAACTGGTCCGACCATGGACTCAGAACTAGAATCGTTAATGAGAACATGAAACTAGAACCAGTTCCGTGTATGAGGCAGGTTCAAATCTCGGTCCAAATCTATGTAGAGAATGTATTTAAAAAAACTAACTTTTAGAAAAAATTAAAAAAAACTGATATAATATGTCGAATTTCGGATCCACGAGTCAAAACCAAGGTAGAATCAGAGTTAGAAACCATTTAGGTCACAAGTCCAAAAATAAAAGGATTCAGACCACGGACCCATTTACTGATTAGGACCTAAATAAGGACTCAAACTCAGTTATTAACGGGTTAGAACCTCTGAATAATCGAAAAATCAGGGATCCACTTACAACCCTCACTTTTAGCTCTTCTTTTTTTCCCCAAAATCATAAAAATTCTTGATATTTATGTTTTGCATTGTTTATTTTCTCTTCTAACAGTAATTGTTTTAAAAATATTATTTTTGTTAAATATTAATGTGTTTTTGGTAAGTCCTTTCCCATCATTTAATGGGTCCCAGGATTTAGTGTCTAGGGTGTTTAGGGCTTCACATAATGAATGGGCCATTGGATATAGCTTAGTACCCGTTGACAGTTCTTCATGACCTTTTTATATATAAGCATGGACTTTCGAAACTTTACATGTTTCCATAGATGTGAGCCCAGTTTTGGCCATTGTGCTAAAATTATGTCCCAATAGTTTGTATCTTGATTTGGGTTCACTCTCAAGGCCTTTATATGCCTTAGTTGGGATCTTTAGGGGTCACTGGCACCTTGCTCTTGTGTGGAGGGAAGAGATATAACCCCTAAACCCCTATAAATACATTTCTTAGATAACACTTTTTTCATTATTGAGTCTTAATTTAATTTAATTAGGATTTAGATTCCTCTTAAAATAGAAAATTCTATTATATTAGTAACTTTTCATAAACAACAAAAATATCTCCTCTCCATAAGAAGACTTACAAATATAGAAGTCCTAATGGATAGTAATCTTCAAAAAGGGGACATTTAGTGGAGCGATGAAAAGGTTGATGAAATCCTCCTTTTTTGCTTGATTTTCACACAACCAAGGATGCTGACATCTTCAACACGAGTGGTAAGAAAGCCGGATCTGCAAAAAAAGAAACGCACATTATTCTCTTTCATGGCTAACACTAAATGCACCCTTGTCACAACCCGAGCCCAGGGACCGGGGGTCAGAGAAAGTCTAACCAATGACACACGTACTCCCGTGCACGTACACTTAGACCCCGTCCAAGCATACACACACAAGGGATCATTCACACGTGCAAACAACTGTACGCGGAAGCTGTACGTATCAAGGCATACCACAACATACCAAAAGACATAATAAATTACAAAACATTAGACTGATGACAAGAACAATTACAAGAACGTATGACAATAAAGAGGGCTTACAAAAAATCAAAATACAGATATCAATAAGCCCACGGTACGAGTACAGAAAAATCCCCCAATAGACCCAAACTCAAATGAATGGGGAAAACAAAATGATGCAAACCGTACTCTGGAGGATGGATCAAGTCCACTCCTCTAGGCCGGAGGGGGCCTCACGCGCCTCTCCTGGAGTCAGGTCGACCAACGCAGGATCGGGAGAGGGATCTGAGCCTGCAACACCCAAAAATAACTCATAAGTACAACGACTTAGCAAAATATAAGCCACAAGAAGATAACACGAATTGTGTCTAATAATGAGCAATAGTCACAATGCAAGATCCATAGGAAGCATGTTCGCATACTAAGCAATTGTGCAAATGAATAAGCATGCTATCAGAATCATAAACAGATAACAGTCAAGTGGCTACTACATTGGCCATATTCTCCCTTTCAAGAGCAATCGGAATGAGAACACCAGCGACCGGGCCAGGGCACGCATGGGTCTCTAGTTCCCGGGGTCCGGAGTCCGAGGACAGAACACTCTGCAGAGGCAAACACATAAACTAAACCAAAGTTAACCCCGTCGGGCATCCGAAGGCTGAGGCTCAGTAGTGCCATATACCAATCACAATCAAATCAGATGATGCACCTCAATCAATCAATCATATCACATACAGATCTCACATATCACACTAAACGAACGATAGGAAGTGCATCACATATACTGATACTGATACTGAATGCAATTAAGCAATAAAAGAAGCACTGACAATTGAGTACTAATAACAAAGAATCACTGACTCAAGTACTCCACCGGAGCAATGATAAAAACACAATAATAGAATGGCCCCACCCGGACTTCGCTCTGGGGTTGCTGCATTTCCCACAGAATCGAGAGGTCCAGCGCAGAACACATAAGAGGCCATAACCGAAGTCAATATGCTATACAAATCAGAATACTTTTACAAATCGAATCAAGGTTAATTACAAGCCAATCCTAACCTATTTATCCAGTGTTTCTAACCGTGCATGTTGATGTAGTTTTAAGTTGTCCGATACACCATTGTCTAGTGTCGCAGTGTCTGGAATGTGCACCAAAGTCCCTTAAACCAACACCCATGGGGAGGTGATAAACAACTGGATAACGAGCATGAATGATTCACAGCCCTCGAGATCATTCATGTCATTCAAACATTCCATTGGGCATGTTCAGGTTAGCTACATTCTATCATGAGGGTCATATGGGTCATATACGGTCTCTTTCTTAAGCCTAGTCCTTTTTATTCCTTTCTCAGGATCACACGGTGTAGCCGTATATGACCTTACGGCTTAGCCGTAGGCATCTTACGGCTTAGCCGTAATCTGCACTGCGGCAGAGCCGAGGTTCCCCAAAATGTTCATCCGTATTTACGGCTCAACCGTATTTTACTCTACGGCGCAGCCGTATCCTGGTCCACGGCTTAGCCGTAGTACAATGTACGGCTTAGATCAGGTTGGGCCGTAGAAGAGTAGCATTTTGCCAACTCTCAGTTATTTTCAGATGTCACCCTGTATTGTTCTACGTTAGGGTTACGGCTGGGTCTCGGCTTAGCCGTAAGCCATTTCACGGCTCAGCCGTAGCACATTTCACGGTTTAGCCGTGAGTGCACGGAGTCATTTTTCTGGAACAGTTACAGACATACAACAGACATACAGAAAGCGAACGTTTCGACTGAAAACAGGAAAATAACAGCAAAACTGACTCAATAGGGCTGTCTAACACTGATGCATACAACAAAGAGTAAGATACAAACAATCAAAACAATACCAATCGGTGTTCATACTACTTATGCTTATACTTGCCTCACAGACGGAATTCACGTCGTTGCTTTGGCTCAGTCCACTGGAAACACACACAATCGGGGCTCCTTTCTTCCTCCCTCACGAAACAGAAAAGGAGAAGGAAAGAGAGAAAGAGAGCTGAACGAGAGAGAGAGAGAGAGACAAGCTGAAAACGATCGAGAGAGAGAGAGGGAGAGTAGGTAGGATATTTATAAACTAAAATGAGTCCAATTTACACATACGTCCAGACAGATTACACAAATGTCAGTTTGAGTCAACTGACGATCCAACGAGAGCAAACGAAATCATTCGGATCCAAGACAGTTACGAAGATCGACAAGCTCAACGAAATACACGCGATGATGTCAGAATGACGCAAAACTGACAAGGTCAATCAAAAGTCAAAATTACGAAAAAGGGCTCAAACTACCTAAACCAGGTCAACTCAACCCAAACGATCTCTCCAAGACTCAAAGCGAAAGAAAAGCAAAATCAAAACACACTTAATGACAAAATCGCACGAAATTACCCACTAATCCGGATCAAATCGGGTCGGAGTGTTACAACCCTTGTTCAAATGTGATATAGTTACATAGTGGCTTTTTCACCTATAAGGGGCCTCCAATTTTCAATTTATGCAGTCCACAAACATGTACACCCTTGTATCAAGGGCAGATTTGTGCACTCATCTTTCACTTTCATGATTGTTTGGTGCAAAGATTTTGGGTAGGAAATGGAATGGAAACCTTTCTTATTTTATCTTTAGAATGGAAATCCAACTCCAATCATCCCTCTTGGACTCTTGTTTCTTCAGAAGGCTTCACACAAACAAGGTGTGGAGAGCATAGTCTTGAAATTCATTTCGCTTCGGATGAAATTTTTGAGAAATTTCATTTTGATCACATACCGAAATGAAATAGGCTACACAATTCTTTGATTCAAATTTCGATAGATTTCAACCAATTTCAAAAATTTCTGCCGATGTCAAAGATTTTGGTGGATTTCAAAATTTTTATTCCAGATTATTTTAAAAAAGGGATTGCTAATTTCTTTTTTTCTTAAAAGCCCCAACCCCTACCCTAAACCCTCTTTTCAATAGAAATAGAGGAATAAATAATAAGAAGAAGAAGAGCTCCACTTAAGATAAATTTCCTAATCAAATATCACTTAAAATAAATCCCTAATGAAATTTCTATATATAGATATATATGGAAAATAATCCTATGAGAACTAGTTCTCACGATTGTTTCATAAAAAGTCTATATGGGGCCTATCTATTACACAATCCAAATCTTGCAATACACAGGAACTCTCTAATAGTCACACGATCCAAGTTTTGGTCAAAACTGAATTTATTGGACGATTGGATCAATTATGCACCAATCCAAATGAATTGGATTTGTGGAACATGAATGAAAGGGTTAGAAACATATTATTAGAACCAAACTTGATATTTATGGTAGTCTCACATATATCTTTCTATCACCCCTAGTTTTATCTCCAAATAGGGCTGACAAGTGGCCCCATAAGTTTTCATGGTAGGTGTGTGAGAACATTTTTCATAGAATTAAATCTCTATGTAGATGCATAGTAATATTTTCCATATATATGTATATATTGCTCAAACATAAGTGTGAAAAGTTTCACCAAAATTTTAGAATCATCTGAAAATTTTCATTTGAAGGACAACCCAAAATGACATTTGAAACGAAATTCACTACTACGGTGGATAGGTTCCCACAGGATAGCCACGCACGTGTCCCATGTAGGAAATTCAACCTAGGTGCTCCCTTCTGGGAATCTGGGGGCATGGGATTGGACAAACCTGACCCAAACCTGACGTAGTAACCTACAACATACAGGACTTAAAAATGAAAATCACATGGGCTCTGGCTCCGGATTACTTGCCAATTCAAGTTTCTCCCTCGCTCAAGCTCAAGCAATCAGTTCCTAACTAACTTGGGCTAGGCCAATATTGAACGGCCTTGTCCAATCCCAATACGTGAGACCTGAATTAGAAGATCCAGGTCGCGATTGTTCAATCTCCACCATCCAAGATGAATGCCCCCACATTGCAGGATGGCATACTTTGGTCATATATGTAAGATAAATAAGACAGAAAAAAAGTATGATGTCAGCTTCAAAATCAATAAATGCATAACAAAAATAAGTACGCTTTCCTCGTAGGAATAAACCATCTCCAACCAGACTCTTGCGTTTCCACCAGAAATAAGCATGAAAATATTCTCACTTCTATATGCATCTCCCTGTCTCCCACTCAAAAAACAGACCGAACTTAAATGAATGCTATCTGTAATTCACTTTATTGTAAGCTCTCTCTCTCTCTCTCTCTCTCTCTCTCTTCTTTTGTGTTGTTGGGTTTTCTTTACTTTCTCTGTAAACATCACAGCAATGGAGGTAGGAGAAGATGGCCGGACCAGAACAGGTATTCACTCAAAACTCTAATGCCCATGTCTTTTGGACTATATATACACTTATCTTCCAAAAAAAAATCTAACAAACATCTTTAATATGTACCGGTAATGTCAGGGAGCCCTTTAATAGACCAGGATCCTTAGTATGTGGAAGGTGTCCATGAGCTTGTGAGCCCCACGTTGTGTCAGATTTTATTGGTCTTCTTACCTTTATTTGATGTCATGAATGCTCTCTTCTGCAAATGCCTTTGGATAGTACGATGGACGGTTCGACTTTCTAAGTTTGAAAAAAAAAAAATTTATTTACTTTTATTTTTTATTTTTTGCATTTTCTTCAACTAAATCATTTGCAGCAAGCGCATGTACCGTTCGAAGCGTGGGAAAATCTGCTCATTTTCACTACGTTTTTGTGGCAATTGAGTTAAAAAAAAAAACCAAGTGCTTAAAGTAATGGAGGGTTTGGATTCTTTTTATCACCTTGAAGGGAAATTTTCTTGATATATGATCGATGATTTAGATATTACGTTCCACACCGTCTTGTAAGGTTTAGGGGAGTCTCTTTCTTGCTTTGATCACTCTTTAATATGGGTTCTATGCATCTCCAAATTAATCAAACCAATTTTCTTTTAGGTTTAGGCACAGACAAAAATGGGTCGGAACAAAAATCATCCATGGAGTAGGATTAGGAAATGATTTTCTCCTACGCTCTGCGCTCCATTCGGAGTAGTGTCGTCTAGGTGGAACCCAGTGAAATTCAGGGTATCCTACCTTTTTCGGAAGGTGGGGATGTGAGTATGTGCGCTAATAAAATATTTTTCCTGGAATTAGGATTGGGAGTGATTGACCCCATTGTGGACACACTTGTGGCATAATGGCCTACACAAACTCTTAACAAGAAGTTGCTGCAGCCTGCAGTGTGAGTTCGTATATTAGAGGCGGTCCCATATGATGGATTGCTCTCTCTCTCTTTCTTTCTCTCTCTAATTAGACTCTTGCATATAATGCTGCTAAAGAGACTACGCAGCACTAGCATCATATGAATCTTTTTTTTTTCTACTTAAGGCACCTGAACACACGCAGTCTACTAATATAGAATTAAATTTTTAATTAAAAATTAACTATTTTTCAATCAAATCAATTAGTATTATGGTGGGCCTAACTTCCATGTGAGCATTACTTGCTTAAAAGTGGTTAAGCTGGCAAGCCCAACTTCTCTTGCGGCAAAATTTAACAACCATTCTATTTATTTTTAGCAACTTAGTCATTTTTGTAAGTAGGCCCTATGCTTAGAAAAATTTTCTAGCAAGCTTGTGCCCCATGACACTCATCCAAACACCCACTGCAGGATCTTTACGACAGAAATCTTGAATTGAAGGTGCAGTTTACAAAATTCCTTCAACAGTAGTTGATCCCATTAGTAGACTGACCATTTGTAAATGCAAATTAATGAATATAATAAATAATGCAAAACATTGTATCAATCACATTTTTAATAAAATAGTCAAACTCTAAGGTAGTATCAACTCCTATTATAGTAAGACTTGAAATGGATGCAGAGCCTTGAATTTGATCGAATTGAATTTTTAATAAATAGGCTCAACCGTGGAATTCCACTACTTCAGCTCATGATTTATACGAATAAAAGCCTTGAAGAATCGAAATTCCCCACTTACAGATGGATCATTATGTATCTCAAACCCCTATAGGGTGAGGGTTTAGATTTTTGGTAAGTGGGCCCCACTGTGAAGCCTCACAATTTCCTTTTCTTTTATATCGGTCCATGTCCCTATCCTCTTATTTCACAAAATAGATTAACTATAATTTTACAAGTTAAGACCCCACTGATAAATATACTACCCTCTATTCTTTTTTAATGTTTTTAATTTTTTTCGTTTCTAAGCTGTAGCCTCAAGGAAAATTTCTTGGGTCCTCCACGGATGTCAGTCAAGACATCAGCCCAGAAGTGTTTTTAGAAAAGACTGAAATTTTTTTTAATTTTTTGAAAAATCACATCTTAATTGGTGTGGTATATATATTATCCATGAAAGCTGTAGTTTCTTTGTTGGCATGAGAAGTGAACTATACTATGAACTGTGATTGAGGATTTTCGTTATTTAATTTTTTTCCCTTGAAGTATATTAATTAGCTTTAAATTTGGCTATTTAATTTTTTTTCTCAATGTATATTAATTAGCTTTTCACATTGAAATCAAGTAACTTTTCTCAAATTTTCAAAGAGTGAAGGCCGTAAAGGACAAAAATTTTATTAATTTTCACAAAGTGTGGCTTGTGAAAACTCAACCAACTTGAGTCAGGTTTTCACACTATCTTTCATCTATTTGTCAGGCTTTCCCTGAAAACTGAACACATCTAGGAATGAATACCTGAGTAGTGTAGCAACTGAAAAACTGCTTTCTTGGATTTTAGGAAATATTTGGACAGCCACAGCTCATGTAATTACAGCAATAATCGGATCAGGAGTATTAACTCTACCATGGAGTGTTGCTCAAATTGGCTGGCTTTTCGGCCCCATCTCTCTGGTTGTCTTTGCACTTATTACCTATTACACTGCCATTCTTCTTTCAGACTGTTACAGGACTCCTGGCCCAACTGAAGGAAGGAGAAACTACACCTACATGGATGCAGTAAAGTCATTTCTAGGTACTCACTTAACCTTGTGTGACCACAAACATCATTTAGTACTAATGTAATCATATACATCAGTAATAAATAATGTCTATTCCTTCGTCAGATATTTATGTGAAATAACTGTTTACAGTGGCTGTTTGGGCTTAATTAAACTTTTTTCTTAGGTCCAAGAGAGGTAAAATTATGTGGTATAGCCCAATATGCATTACTTTGGGGAACTATGATCGGGTACACTATTACATCGGCTACAAGTATGATGTGAGTTGTTTATCCAGTCTACACTTAGTTTGCTTCAGGCTCATTTCTCAGTTTATATTTGATTGGTATATATTCATTAGGGTGGTCCATTGCTGGAATGCACATAGATCTTCGGCCGTGTGTCGGAGTCTCTACATCTAGATCCATCAATGGGAAGGATCTCCTTCTACATACTTGTATATATAAGTTATGCATAAACCCGAATGCAACCTGTATATACATACAAAAACTTGAATAGCAACTGAGACATGGTCTAGCACTGTATCTTTTTTTCTGGCTATGAATATACAGTTAGTGTTCTCTATTCACCTAAACTGCAATATCTGATATTAATTGGAAAAAAGATTGGGTGTATGCATTGAAAAACAGGTATGTGGAGGTTACAGATTGTTATCATTTAAAGGGGCACAATGCAGGATGTGGAGTAACAGGAACTTCATTCATGATCATCTATGGTGCAATGGAAATTATTTTATCACAGATCCCAAACTTGGAGAAAATAGCTTTTCTTTCTGTGTTAGCAGCTGTGATGTCATTTGCATACTCCTTCATTGGACTGTATTTGTCTATAGTAAAATTTGGATCACACCATGTGGCTAGAGGGACCATAACTGGAGTAAAGACAGGGGCCATGGGTGTCTCTTCATCCACTAAGACTTGGCTCTCCTTCCAGGCTCTTGGAAACATCGCATTCGCCTACAGCTTTTCTTCTGTTCTTCTGGAAATACAGGTATATGTGCTACGACTGGAAGTGGTTATAACTTCGAATTTCCAGTATGTGTTTACTCACATTGAATTTTCAACTTATGCAAAGGACACTCTGAAATCGCCCCCACCGGAGAATAAAACAATGCAGAAAGCAACTACTTTTGGGCTTGGAATGACTGCATTATTCTACATATCTCTTGGGTGTATGGGTTATGCAGCTTTTGGAAATAACTCCCCTGGAAATGTTCTTACTGGATTCTATGAACCCTTCT
Organism: Sextonia rubra; assembly: GCA_037013555.1. NCBI lineage: Eukaryota > Viridiplantae > Streptophyta > Magnoliopsida > Laurales > Lauraceae > Sextonia > Sextonia rubra. The sequence continues at coordinate 18,916,021 of JASUAD010000028.1, read as the reverse complement.
GGCTCGTTGATTTCGGACACCTCTGTGTTCTTATACATTTAGTTGCAGCTTATCAGGTATACATATATATCAGCTTATTAATGATTCAGTGATCCCCAGAAACTTCTCAGATTGGATGATTGTTGCCATCCAATCAGTGAACTTTACTCATGATGCTTCTCCTTTTTTAAACACCATTGAGGTGGATTGATTCAAATTAAATGCACTTATCTGTTGAGTTCACTGTTGATTGACCACAGCCAACAATTTAAAAAAAATCAAATGATCCTGATTGTTTAATTGTATGGAGTCTTTTCAAGTCATATTAGCACCCAATGTCATGATATATTTTGTGATTATCAACTTATAGGACATCTTCTATCAAGAGATAAGAATTGTGAAGAGCCATATTCTCCTATAAATTATCAGATCACTCCCTGGTTATCCAACCTTGATTTTGTCTCAGGTATTCGCCCAACCAATCTTCGCCCGTAATGAGGAATGGCTATCGTCAAAATGGCCAACCGCAGGCTTCTTCCACACTGAGCATACAATGAGGTTGCCATTCACCAGAATGTGCTCTTACCGGTTCACACTCTGTAAGCTATTTGGGCGAACAATTTTCGTTGTTTTTACAACTTTGGCAGCCATGATGTTGCCTTTCTTCAACGCGATTGTGGGTTTGCTCGGCGCAATGGCCTTCTTTCCTCTAACCATATACTTTCCTGTGACCATGTACATGGTGCAAGCAAATATCAGGAGATGGAGTGGCAGATGGTTGATGCTGCAGATCTTGTGCATTATTTGTCTGCTTGTATCAGTTGTTTCGGTAATAGGCTCTGTTGCAGACATAGTCCAGAAGCTCAAGAAAGCAAAACTGTTTGAGATCAAGCTCTAGGTAGCGTTTATGATCACTAATATGCAAAAGCTTGATTGTTCCAATGGTGCTCGTCACCTGTGTTGTTCTGTACTAGTGTTGTATTGTTGTATGTTTGGGACTGCATTTTATTACTTTTCCTTCTTGAATAGTAGAATATGAACGTATTGTTATGTGGGGCTTATGTATATGCTATTCCTTCTTGATTATGAATACTTGGACTTATGATCAAGGCACTTTGTAAATAAAAACCTGAGTTTTGTGATTATATGGAAAAATCCACCATAGTGTCAATCAAGGTGGATGTTTAGAAATGTTTTTGTTGTTATGGGTTCGGTGTTTTTCACAACTATCAAAAGGTCTGGGGATTTAGAACAATCCCATTTTATGGATTATTGATAGTCTCTATTTACCCTTATTTACAAGAAGAAATATGCAGAAGATAGGATAGGGCTCTTCTTGGAAATGCTTGTTGATCATGATCAGACAATCTTAATTGTCCAAAATAGGTCCACCAAGATCCAGGCAATCCTGATTTATGGACATGGATGCCACGTGTACGGTCAGCAGCAGCACATGCAAGTGAAAGGGATCAACTTTGTACCGAAGCATTTTTTTTTAATTTTTTTAATGCTAAGCTAGGCTACTGTCGAGTAATGACTAGCTTGACCACCCATTCTTAAAGCACAGACATTTGTCATGGGAATATTAATAGGGGTCAAAATTTTAAAGACATAATTAATTTTATAGATTGAATATTATTAAGTTTTTATTAGTGTGAACATTTAAACGTTAAAAAATAAACGGTAATAAAACAATATAGAATTTATGAGAAGTAAGAAATTAATAGAAATTTTATGTGTGTTGAAAAGAAATTAATATAAAATTTATCTGTGTTGAAAATTATTAACTACCTATCAAGTATTTTGGTTTTTCTTTTATTTTTTTTCAAGTGTTCTAAGTATGATCAATCTTACGAGCCTAATTTACAAATGAGATTTATTAAGCATGAGAGTAAAAGTAAGCCCCATTTACAAATTGAGAAAAATAAAGTATAAAAATGCATAGTTTTTTAGATTATTTTGATTTAAGGAAAAGTTATATAATTGTAGAGAGTGTATTGGTCATAATTTAAATTGTCCAGTGAGTTGAACTTTTTATCAAGCAAAAAAGCCCACTTTTAGGTACATTTGTACATTTTGATCAATGAGATTATAAGTTAAATGAGACAATTATCGTAATAATTTTTTAAAAGAAAAAATGATTAAAATTACACATAAATGATTTCACACCTAAAAGAATTTAGGGTTATAAATTTTAAAATTTAGAGGTCAAGTTTGAAATTGGAAGGATAAAAATTGAAATTGGTTCAGTAAATATCAACAACTTTAATATAATATATATATAATAATAGTTGATAAAAAAAAAAGGTCACAACATTCACATTGATTTGAAGGTCAGAAATAGAGTGGACAATCCAATGGATAAATGCATTGAGCAAAATATCAAGTTTAAACTCAATTGAACCAAATACAACGGATTGGTCCAGGATGAAATTCCAGACCTAATAAACAACTACTAAGGTCATTGCAAACTGATAAATATAAAATAAAATTAGGTTGATGGCACCATGGTAGGTTTGGGTCAGGTGTGACTTACTTTCTAATAAAATTAAATAAAATTTTACGAACTCTTTTAAGTTTTAATAATTAATAAGAACTTTGTCATGAGGTAGTTGGTAAAAAATAACTACAATCCTTCAATTGGAGAAAGTTTGAAACCAAGTAATAGGCAATTTTGACCCAACTTGCGAACCTAACTTGATCCTCCTATTTTTTTAATATAAATAATGACCATGTCTCTCTCACTCACTCAACTAAGTCCCTCACCATAAGCACTACGGTTAGAAATTGATCCTTAGTTGTTTTTATGGAAGGGGGGTGTCTCACCACTGAGTTACAAGTGGATTGAAAAATTAAACCCACTTAACTCAATTAATCGATGGATTGGATTAAAGTCAATATGTGATATTTGACCTCCTAACCAAACATTGTTTACTCATTCCTTGACCTACAACAATTCAACTTGAATGCGATCTATTAATTAAATATTGAGTTAACATTTAAAGATATAAAGAAATGTTTGGATTCACATTTTTATCATAATTAAAAAATGGGTAAACTTCAGGTTGAGCACACATTCTATTGTGCTGTACACTATTCAGCACATTTAATTCCATCTCTCTATCTTCAAATTATCGCTTTTTCTGTTGAGACTTGTTATCATCCTATTGGTGTGATGATTTGGAATGAGATCTTCTTTCGAAATTGGATAAATGACACTTGTCAATCATTAACTCTCTGTTTTAGACTATCTTTTTTTTTTTTTCATGGTACTTCTTATCATTTTTTTTGTGTGAAAGTTTAAATGAGTGACTATTGGAGTCGCAACTTTTTAAATATCAATTGAATCCATAGCACTTATCAATAATCTATGGCTCCTTTTGCTAATAAATAGGGTATGCTCTTCCGTTTAATTCAAACACTCTGCTTCATTTCATGTATTAGTTTCCCACCCTCACCCACATTTTATTTCATTTTGTGAAAACTTAGTATATCGTATCACCTACATCAAATTAAGCCGACTCTAAGGGCACTTAAGTCTATGTTGAAAACTACATGAATTGTTTTTCAATTCTCATTTCAAAGGTTTTACTTCTACTTATTACATGTTATGTATATATGATATTATGCATATACTAACAAAATAGAATATTGTATAGTACTTATTTAATAGAAAGTGAATTTTAATTATTTTCTTATAATTTTTAATCAATCCAACTATAATCATATAACTAAATCCAAGTTAATGTATATTAATTGCCTTTAAAAATAAGGGATTTAAGCTTCTTGATTTCCCAAATATGTAGACTAAAAGTTGAATGAGGACACAAATGTGGCCTGAATCCAGCCTTTTTTTTTTATTTTATGGAACATACTTTTGAAAGTCAATGGAGCATGTTGAAAGGATTATTTTATTTTTGAAAGATTACTTGATTATATTTTTTTCATTTTTATATCTATTTTTTATTTATGATGGTGCTATTTTGGATTTTTTTAATTTCATACTTTTGAGAATTTTTCATAAATATGATGACTCCATTTTTTAAATAAGTTGTAAAGTTATTTATCAATTTATTTTTTTCTATTGCAGTCAGAAATCATTATTGGAAATGGATGGCAAAGGATAATGGTAGGCCTAAACCTTTATTGTGAAATTACATCATAGCTTCAAGTAATATCATGTTTTCTTAATTATATCACTATTTATTTAATAAGATTTTTACTAGACATTATAAAAATAAAAGGAAATGATCTATAGTAATTTAAAAAAATAAACTTAAAAGAGAAAAAAGGAAGAAATTTAAAAGAATTTAAATATCAAGAGGGAACATCTATTTTAAATTGGGAGAAATTAAGATTTTGGAAAGTCTTGTATTAAGAAGAACCAATCAATGCAAGTGGTTTTGAAATTCAAATGAAAGATAAAATTTATTAAGAGATTTAAATTAATGAATCAAGATTAGTGTAGTTTTTTCTAAAATATTCCTAAAGGGTTAGATTCTATTATAAAATAATTAGAGATTTAATTAAACTCTATTAGGAAAACTAAGGATATCAATCAAAATTAATTAGACTCTAGTCAAAATTGAAATTGACTGTAAGCTCCAAAATGGATGAAATAAAATCACCATTGCTTTATATATATATATATATATATATATATAACCAGAAATGTAGCCTATGCAAAGTGCTGAACCTGTATATATTTTTTCTGCACTATTATATACTAAAATAATGAAGGCCATAAATTATAAACTAAACGATCATTCAATTAAGAAATAGAGAAAAATTTTAGTTAATTATAACTTCAAAACAAGCAATCACCTATTTAAATAAAAATCAAATACTTAAAATGTACTTAAATAATAAATAATAAAATTATATCAACTAAAATTTATAAGGTTCTAAATGATCTCCAAATGTGTTAGTTGATTTAGCAAACAACCTTTTCACCACTTGAGCTCGAGGAAGAATTGACAGAGGTTCGAAATTCGAAATTGCAAAAGATAATGCTCAAATAAATGATGTTATCGTATCAAATAACTAACAAAAAGATGCGGCCTATTGCAAATAAAGTCAGTACTAAAGTAACCTTGTAATCTGGTGAAGCAACAAGAAGAAGATCTAGCTCAGGTAAAAAAGCTATGGATATCATGGATTACCATGTCAAGACTTGAGCCTTTTTACTGTTCTAGTTACTTGAAATATAAAATTAGGAAAGAAGATCTAACTATACACTATTTGGATAATGCAGAAGGAGCAAATTTCTTTTTGGAGGCACTAAAAACTATTGAAGTGAAGATCTAACTATACACTATTTGGATAATGCATAAGGAGCAAAAAATTTTTTTTTTTTTGGAGGGACTTAAAACTGTTTTAGACCTTTTAATGCTAGAGAACTATTAGTGAACCTACTCTCAACTGGCCAGTCATGATAGATAAACTCTCTTAGAACTGATCTATCTTTCTAGAGATTTATATTTAATGTTTGAATTCTTCTTGATAAAGATTATTTTGTATTATCCCTACATACCGGGAAGCATACATATATTTGAGTCATCCATATATATTGTAAGGAAGTGTTATAAATGAATCTAGGGCTGCTGTATCTGTAAGCCTATAAGCTAGTCCATGAACAGCCAATCCTTGGCTGAGGGCTTCCAAACACATCTTAACCTAAACATGTGCTGACAATAACCAACCCACAATGAATTGAATAGGAAAGGTATAGTAACTCTACAAATGACTCAGTATCGGTAATAATACCATCAAAAGAATGTTCTCCTTCCAGAGGGTGTAATTATACCAACAAAAGAACGTTCTCCTTCCGAAGGGTGTAATTCCCATGACGGAACCCGCACGTCCACGATACAAGAAAGCTTCAAAGCATAGTACAAAAACTAGTTAAAATCCATTCTTATTGCCTAAAGAGATATTAGGAACCCAACTATTGAATTTGATTGTTAGTTACAGGGTCAATAGAAAACTTTGATCATTATTTTTCTTATCTCATCTGCTTGCTTGGAATTTTGGAATAAAAAGGTGTTGGCTCTTAATAGGTGTGGTCATATTATTTATTCTCTCTAGAGGATAGAAAATTCATCTCCACACCTAATGTAGAAAAATGGAATCGGAAAACTTGGATACAATTGGAAGATGTATGGCTGATTATGTACTTCATTCAGAACTCAAGGCTGATTATGTACTTTTACAACTCAAAGGCTGATTATGTACCTCTTTCACAACTCTATTCCATTTACATTCAATCAGCTTCTCTTATGAAGAATTTAGGTTGCCTGTTTTACCTTGTGGCGATGATTCTACCATAAATAATAGTTCTACTTGTAAAGACAAAGAAGAGGGGATCAATTTCAAAAGTGTATTCACTTTTCAATAGAAAAAAAAGTACAAAAGTGTATTTCAAATTCCACAATTCAGAGTTCCAAGCAGTGGACGTCATTCTCCCTGTAGTGATCAGTGCTTGCATTTTAAAATTCTACCACCTTATTTTCTGAGGTTTTCAAATGAATGCCTCAGGCAGGAAATTGAAATTCCCAACAACCACCTTATTTGCTGACAGAAATGCCTGCTTAAACAAGCACTATGGTCTATGGGCCTCTTGTCCAGAACATTGTCACAGAACTCGTTTTCCTCAATTTCTTGTCAAAAAGACATGTCAGAAACCCTTCATAATAGATGAAGTGAAGCAATATTAAAAGCAGAGAAAACAATCTGAATATATTTAAACTTGTTTAAATACAGACATAGAATTGATCCCATCTGGAAGGCACATACCATGTTGCTGGTGAGGCCCACCTTTGGAGGAAAACCATTATATTCACGCAGCAGAGGAGAAATTCATATATAATGGAGCCATGTGAACTGCCAGATTGATCCCTAAATACAAGACCAAATTAATCAATAGGCTAAGCATGGACATGCTTTGGCCTAACCAGGGCACAGATCTGATCAGCATTAGTTGGAAACGACACGAGCATGCTTGAATTGATGAAAACCAACTTCTCTGGGGTAGCTTCAGCCAATAATGCATGCACTTAAAACTACTACCAGAGAACAGGATTACAAAAATCAAATGTTTCTATCTAATCTTATTATAACTAAACAAAATGATTTTTCCTGTCATCCCAAGCACAGAAAAGGGGATAAGATAATGAGTTTATGACAAACCAACAATCAACTAGAGGTAAAAACCTGTCAAACCAATCATCAAGTTTATTAAAAGTAGCACTCTGTTATTAAAGTTACATGTACTGCACATTCATGTAAAATCCACACAAAACACACAAGATGTTGATTGAACAAGCTAAAAAGATAAACAGTGGACATATCAAACCATAGTTCTATAACCCATTTTGACTAGTAGGAATCAGGGTGAGTCAACTCGACTTGAGAGGCCTTCAGTCAAGCAAGCAAACGAATCCAACTGAATACAATTGAGTAATAGGTTAGACTCAAGCGAGCTCTTCAACTTTATCTTACGAGTCAAGGTGAGTTTCCAAGTTTCTAAACACTGAATAAAACAAATACAAGTGAGATTGTGGACATGTCTTGTATCCTGCGCATTGCCAGAACCATCATTGTGCCATAGTAAACCTGTACGAAGCATAAGAAAGACAATCAAAATCCCAGCTGTGATGGATCAGTTCAGCCTTGGCTGTCCCACCGGCAGCACCAAGCGCTACATGCAAAGGGTAGAAGTGATCCGGCCAAGGGTGTGCCATTTTCGCATGAGGTGCCTTCTTGTCATACTGATTCACATCTTCATGCCTAAATAGAAAAAAAAAAAAAAAAAACACTCCATCAACAACTTTTTGTTATGAATTTCAACAGCATATATAGTAAATTATAGATTTTGTCTATCATAAATAACAAAAGACCCAAGGTTAGGTTCTAGTCATTTGAGATTTGCATATAGCTACAATCACACGCCCATGTCTAAATGACCCCTTTTAAGACAATTGGATACTCCAGTTATCTCAAGTAATATGAAAATCATTTACCATATAAGTGACACTGTGGAAGAGAATCCAAGAGCTAAATATTGCTTGAGATTTCAAGAATGCAGGTCACATAACAAAAGAACAAAGTTTAGTAAACAACCTCCTCACAGTTAAGGGAAGTGCTACTATTATCAAATATAAGGGAAAGACTAGGAAAGATGTGGAATGAAAGGTGACAAGTGGCTCATTAAATTGAAAAAAAAAACCTACCTTAATAATCATAATAAATAAAGAAGTTAAAAGGGAAAGATTGATTATCTGATAGAGGTTAAACACACAAAGCAAACCCGATCAGGGCTAGGCCATACCAACTATAATAGACCAACAAAATTTGAACCTCAGTCATGAAAATCCATCACAAATGATGCACAAGATTAATTGGGATCATGTATAAACAGATGAGTGCTGATAATAATGATTATCACACTCTTCAGCAAATGGAAAAAAGGGGAAAAACAAAGAAAGGGATCATGGAAATAGCAAGGTCTGCTAGTTTAATGTCATCAATCAGACCAACAAGATCTGTGAGATTTTTGTCCCACTCCCATTATGTTAGCCCACAACTCTAATTTATGACTTGGGCTTGATTTATTTTTTTCATAATATCAAGCCCACACTTGAAAATCTTGGCTCATTTTAGATTCTGATCAAACTGGAATGAGGTGTCAATAGATCAGATTAAAAGAGACAGATGGAACCTACTTTTGGATCAAATAGAAATTAGGACCTAGACCTAATCTAATTGATTCCCAAAAAATTCTGATCAAGATCTAGATCCATTCACGGTCAAATCCAAAGATACAGACATAGGTACTTCCCAATATAAATATACCTAGGATCATAACAAGAATATAACCATCAATGCCTCTTTTGGAGTCCAAAGAGTTTGGGTTCAAACTTCAAATATTTGCTTTCCTTTCTAGGGCTCATCTGTTTGCATGGAATTGAATACATAGAAATACTTTGTCAGGTCAATAAAGGATTATTAAAGAGGTGAGGGGTGAAGAATATGAGGTGAGAGATGTAGACGGGATGGTAGGTACTCATTTCCCAACACCTCTTTATTCATTTTCCTTTATAGGGGATATACTTTGGTTAGTCATTTTTGGAAATTTCTCCTTTATTTGTTCAAATTTAACCACTTACAGAAATACAAAGTCCTAAATTCTTAGGAATACAATTACATGGAGCAAACTGGCTCTTAATGTTGGCTATTCAAGTCCAGCACCTGAATCTTGCAACCCAAAAATCTAAGTGGACTACCATGGATCCAAAATAAACCCAAGTTTCTACGAAGCTCAAGTTTGGGATGACCCCAACTGGGCTGGACTCAAAAAGTTAAAAACCATACTCATTGGAATCAAAGACACAGCCAAATAAAAAATTTGGATGAGAAAGTAATTACAATTGCATAAAACGAGAGTTGGTGAGACCCTAGTTACCTTCCATTTAGCAGTGAGTCCTTGACCCAGTTATCAAATTCAAGGGCCCAGGGAGCAATCCGACCCCTGCTGGGACCAATGGCTCTCAAGTTATGTGTAGCACTCCCTGAGCCAATAATAAGGACCCCTTCATCTCTAAGTGGGGCCAACGCCTTCCCCATGTTATAGTGGTGGGTCCCATCCATCTCAGTCTGGACCGAAAGCTGGCACACTGGGATATCTGCCTCTGGGTACATGAGCATGAGGGGGACCCATGCACCGTGGTCCAGACCACGAGTTTTGTCCTCCTTCACACGCCCAAACCCTGCTTTTGACAGCAGTTCCTTCACCCTCTTCGCCAATTGTGGTGCACCTGGTGCTGGATACTTAAGCTGCCATTACATACAGAGTTTAATTAGTTTACGAAGGTATAAATTCAGCTTACAGATAAAACACATTTGCAATTCAGGTCGAGGTGGAAATGGGTTGGGATGGGCTGACATTGGTTGACCTTAAAACATGAAGGGTATGTGTCAAGCCCAAATCAAAACCTCACACATTTGTTAATCGAGTTGGAAATGTCAACCAAGAGGTCAAAGTTTAAAATATAAAAAAAAAATAAAATCAGGTTGGGTTTGAGATGTTTAGTAGCATGAACGTGCAGGTCTCAAAAGATCAAACCCAACCTATTTATAATTGGGTTGAAAATGTCAACTCAAACTACAAATGAATTGTCATGTACCACCAGCCCAAGCAGGGGACATGCTTGATCCCACGTTCTGTTTCTGCCCAATTATGTTTATGTTAAGGGACTAGGTTATGTTTATGCTATGGAGTTTATGATGTGAGTTGTAAGTGTGTGTTTGTGCAGTTATTACTAGTGGGTGAGTTGTCTGACTTGTGTGCCTATATATCTTAATAGAATGTGGTTTGCCTACACTCAATGAGAGGCTTTGGAATCCCAAATCCTAATTTTTGAATATTTTGAGAAAAATAAAAAAATGGGTGGCAGCCCCCACTTACCCACACTAACATCCCATGAATCAGTTATTACTCAATTGCACAATGTCTTTAACTACATGTTAGTTCCCTTCCTCTGCACCGTACCCATAAACTCACAACTCCATCTCAAACAATCAAGGTAGAACATTGCACCACCATTTGCAGATACACATTCTTTCTAAGTTCTCTTTTCCTTGCACATTCATTAACACTCATCTCAAACTTCTAAAAGAAAAATAAAAACTCATTTAATGGAAGTCGACTTCCCTTGCAAACCTGACAATAAACAGTACCGTCATCAGCCCAACTTCCTTGCTTCCCTTTCTGACTCAAGCAGAATAAGGATGTCACCTTCCCTGACATCATTAATCTGTAAATGAGAGATGAAGGGACCCACATTCCACCAATAGATCTAAGCCAGGGAGACCTCGTTCTCCATCAACCCACTTTCATCCAAGCAAACATGAGCCCAATATTTGTTTCATCATAGTTTCACACAAACCAATGCATGCCTACATATACATTCTCTTAGAAAACCAGAGCCCACCTCATGGTTGCTTTCACTGCAGCTACCATCATCTCCTGTTACATCTCATCATTCACTATCTGGAGAGACCTCCTTCTCTATCAACCCACTTTCATCCAACCAAACATGATTTCATATAATGATGATGGGTGGTTATGTGCATGGCACAAGGAGGATCTTCTTCTCTTTCTATCAGAGTCTTGGGGTGTTGGATTATTTTAAGGAAATGAAATGGGTCTCACTTTCATTCATGCAAACATGATTTCAAATGATGATCATGGGTGGTGACTTGCATAGCACAAGGAAGATCTTCTCCAGTTTTTGTCACGCTCTTGGGGCACAAGAATTATTTTAAGGAAATGAAATAATTCTCTCATTTCTTTCAGATCTCTTCTTCTTCTTTTTTTTTTTAATCTTCCAGATCCAACAGATCTCAGCACCTGGAACCGAGCTCATCTGCTACAGCTTATTCTCTCAAAACTGAGTCTCACAAGATCAAGAACGAATAAGGATTTAAAGTTTTGAGTTTTTACACCAACCCTTTTACTGGATATGCTTCCTCTCTCTAATGGCTCTCTTAATTTAATTTTTGTTGAAGGATCTCAGCGGATTCCAAGTTGCTGGATTTATCATATACTTATATTTGCAATATCTAAGGTTTTCATATGCAACAATTAAGGTTTTCATTGGTATTTTGAGTTTCCTGTTTTATTGACTTAAAACAGTTTTAGCTGAAATCAATACACACATTGACCACTATATTTGTGCATGGAAGGTGGGTTTTAGTTCAATTACTTAATTTTTTTATAACAAATGTGGGAAATTTTCAAACTAAAAAATAATTTGTGGGTAGTCAAGAACTGGAATTTGAGAGAGGGGTGGGGGGAACTGTTTTGACTAAGACGCTCTCGCTATGGTAACTATGTTGAATTAATATATATATATATGGGAAACGAGATCTAAACGAAAAGAAAATTGAGCCTTCATTAAGCTAAACATATGGGTTCAAACCTAAAGAATAATCACACACAAAAAAAAGGGGGCTACATTAAATTGACATTTGAAGGTGCACTTCAAATGTCTAGAACAAAAAAAAAAAAAAAAATACACCACAATGAAAAATGATGTAAACTATATGCATTTATTGGTTTCAGAAATTAATTTTGGCTTCTTTATATGTGTGTGCGTTTTTGTGGTTCCTGGGTCCGAGCATAGCACAGGGTTGTTCACCCAGTATATTAGCTAGTTCAGTTGTTGGTGATGTGAGGAGTAGTGAGTGGTTGCCATTTGCTAACTTGTAGGAAGTGATGGGAGGTTTATTTAATATCTGCTTTTTATTGGAAATGGGCTGTTTAACTGATTAAGGAGGCCGGCAACATTGCAAAGAAGTCACATAACATTGGTATCAGCGCTAGCGAATCTGCCATGCAATTAAACAAGCAACGCTAAGATGGACGAGATGATGGGGTTATTGAAGGAGGGACCATGGAGAGGCATCAGAAATTGCTTCATGACTCGATGCATAGGAGACCTCTTCAATGGCTCAGATGGATGGAGAGGTCTGGTGCAATTGCAAGTTGGGAAGAATTCTCTAAATCTCTTCTAGGATGTCATGCCCCGAAATCCGAGGTCTTGGGACACTCGAATCACAGGACATGATGGGTCCACAATAATTAAAATAAATAATAATAATAATCACATGTGGGTCCATCAAGATTAAATCAGGGGTCAAAATTAATTCTAATTAAAAAATCAAAATTCAGGTTGCTACAGAGTACGGTTTGGGTCAACGCAATAAGAGGATCCCATGGCCCTATGATCAAAATTACATCAAACCTCAACAGTGGAGCACTACCGAATGCAGTTAGAAGAACCCACCGATCCGACAACTGACCTCAATGAATTGTTCATGGTGAGTTGCTTCGTGGGTGGGTTGAAGGAAGAAATCCAGCTGACTGTCCAGATGCTAAGACCACAGACAGATGCCATTGGCTTGGTGTGCATGCAAGAAGAAAACGTGGGAATTGAAAGGCGGCAATTTTGACCAGAGAGCAGGCTATTCATATCTTCTACACCATCAGGGGCCAACAATTTCTTGGAAAGCAAAGATGCTGTTAAAACTAGTCCTACAGATTTGATGTTACGGATTTGGGTGTGCTCAGATCGAATGCCTTGGGCATGTGACTTTGCAATTGTTACATCATATCGGTTGAATAAATGTAACGGGTGAAACCGTTACGCGAGAGAGGAATACGTACCTCGTACATGCGTTTGGGGAAGCCATAGAAATCGTGAATGGTATCGTTGCGGTCAACGATGTTGACGGTGGGCTCGTGGGTCTCCCAGTGGCCCGATACGATGAGGATCGCTTTCGGTGCCGGTACGAATCCCTTGTCCTGCCACGATTTCAGGAACTGCCTCGCGGGCATCGATTCGTCGATCGACAGAGTCGGCGATCCGTGAGAGATGAAGAACGTATCCATATGCAATCGTCGGAAAAATCTAGACAGAGAGAAAGAGACAGAGAGAGAGCTGGTAGTGGTAGATAGCAAATGACAAGGCAAGAAATCAATCAATGCTGTGAATCTGAAAATGGGGATTTATAGAGAGAAGAGGAGAGAGAGAGACGAACCGGGTTTGGAAATTTTTTTGTATCTTTTGATTTCTTGATTGATGAGAGAAGGAGCGCGTTTGTAGCTTGTTTGGGCAGATTACTGGTGTGTTCACATTCTTGTTCAAGGAAAGCACGGTAGCAGAGCTGTCGCTACCAGCTAGAGCCGACGGACGGCTGAGCAAGTCAATGTAAAGGACGAGATTGCCCCTTTCTGACGTCAGATCATACGTTATACACATCGCCCATCTTTTCCATTTTTTTAGTAATACAAGATATAAAATCGAAATACAAAGACATAAAACCAATCATCTTCACCCTAGCTTGAGTTCCACACAACTGAGCTACCAGGAGATAAAACCAATAATGTCTTTACATACCTTGCTGAATAGTACGTCACTGCACCAACAGTGCAATCTTCTTCCTTGAACAATCTGACATGTTGAACCAGCACATGAACCTTGACAAAAGTTCATATTCTCGTCAAACTCCGCTTCGAACTTAAAGCTCGAATCCATTAACAAATCTGAGTGATATCGATATTTGAATCACTCACCATCCTGCCCCATCTTCAACATCACTATGAAGATCCAAACACTACAAGCATGCAATCAAAACATAACGGGAATACAAGTTTAGATGACTTCACAATTGCAGAACAACCTCTGCCTCCGAGTGGTCAAAAAACTCTATTTGACCTGGCCTCCGATCAATCAAACACATGTTTGACAACTGATGATGCATCAGCTCCTCCTTGCTGCTTCTTCATTGACTTGGCTTTGGCAAGATAAACAACATCACATGCGAGCTGAAAAACATGTGAACTCCAAACGAACAACTTCATTTGAATCAGCAAACCCTTTGCAACTAAGCCGATGACTCCTACTATTGGGTTTGCAACAACAACCAGGTCGAGTCGATCCGATTCTGACCTGAACCCACATCTGTTCAGATCTTCTCCACAAGAGAAGTTGGTGCTGCCTGAAACTCCTTCTTCATTTGTAATCAAGACAGGACATCTCCTGGCAAGGTATGCAAATCTAAAGTTTTCCTGTTTAGGTGAGTGGGGAGCAACAATCTTTTTTCTTCAAGATTTCTACACCAGGCTATAGATCTCATCAACACAAGCACGCTGGAAGAAACGGATCTGAAATCCAAATTCGAATGGCTCCGATATCGCAGAAATAGTTTTTTACACTTCGACTTGGTCAAACTCCTCATTGACCGTTAAACAGCAAATCACCCTCTTCCACTGACTAGATCTACTCAAAATTAGTCTGTAGGCTCAAACGAATCTCCAATCGGACATCGGATGGTCAAAATATCGCAAAAACAATTTCAGCCATTATAGTCAAACTGCTTTTGACCTCCTTTGTTGACAATTGTTGTGATTTTACATCACTTGTTGTGCGCATACATGAATCATAAGATCAACAAAGAAGCAGCCACACATATAAGAGACACAAAGATTTACGTGGTTCACCCAAACAGGGCTACATCCACAGATACAAATACGATCATCTTCACTTTGACAAGTAAAGCATATAAAGACTCTCACTCTCTCACATCGTCTCTCCTACGTGGTGTGGAAAACCCACGGGCAAGAGAGCTCTTACCTCTTTTCAGCACAAGATCTAAGGTTACAGATTATACACGTATATAATCTTCACTTTCTTAGCCACCAAAAAAGCTTCGATATAATTACCAAAATACTCTTGACCTTAAACTAGTCTCTGGCTAACCCAGTGGACTCATCCAGCTAAGCAGAAATGCAAGATATAAACCCAACACAATTTTACAAATTATGAAATAAATGATGGAGAAGAAGATAGAAGTGAAGAAGGTGTGATGGAGTTAAGCTCCAACTCTAATGGTAGAAAGAGGGAAAGGAGGTGGAGGTAGGAAATAAAGGCAAAAAGATGGTTTTGGCTCAAAAGAGAAGAGTCTGAAGAGTTTGCTTTTATACATGGGTTCCCTACAAAAGAATAAGTAATTCCATTTCTTCGAACATATCACAAAATTGGTCAAATGGATTTTCTTGAAATGAAATAACTTAAGTTATATTATGACTGAGATGGAATGCTTATAATAAATGTGAAAAAAATGGGATAATGCACAAACCACGAACTAATACAAGTCCACCTAAAGCGGTTGTGGTCCAAGTCATCTACCTAACCAACTCAGTCAATATAAACTTATTAATTTAGGCTAAAACACCATTAATTATTATAAAATACAATTAATTAGCAAATAAATCCAAATTTGGAGAACGAGACCTTACCTGTGGCAACCGTTAAATCCACATAAACTCGAATTGGGTAAATCTAGAGTAATTTTCGAATACGAGAAATAGGGAGCAAACTCATATCTTACCCACTTTAACTTGTTCTCCACTGTGTTTTTTTTTTCCTTGTCTCTGCCTCATTTTTACTTCTTCTTCTTTTTTTTTTTTTTTTTTTGGGTTTTTGGTTGTGGGGCATCAGCACACTAGCCCGTATATGCTCAGATACTCAACTCAACGGCTCAGCCTCTCCCATAATGCAGAGTATATACATTTATCATACTGCTATCCACTGGTTTACCTCTCCCAATAATGTTGTCGCCACTTTCCAATAGTATCTTTTAGTAGTATTGTACGCGTGAGCCCTCTCCAATTTCTCTCTCTTCCCTTTTTCCTTGTACACTCACCAACTCCTCTTTCATTAATTTCTTAATGGAACCCGATTAATCATTCTCTATCTTGTATTGTGAATAGCTGTTGGGTACATTGATGCTGACTTGGGTTTGGAATGCATAAAGAAGGCAATAGTTTGTTGGAAATGGATGTGTTTGGTTTTTGCACCTGTGAGCATACTTGCTTGAATGAAAAACACAGGAACTCATGTAGAGATCGGCTGAGTATTTCTTTTTTATCTTTTTTCTAATTCAACTTTTATAGAAGAAAAAATTATTTAAGGCTAAATTTTAGGTATGCATCTTTCATCTTTATCTTTAACTGCTAAAAACATAAATTCCTGTGTATTCAATTTGAATTCATCCAATCAAGCCCAAATATATTTGGATAAAGGATAATGGATGCACTTTGTCCGAGTTTCACAAATTGTGTATTGGTTTGACAAACTTAGCCTAAATTCAATCAGCTATGGATTTACATTTCAAATTCAATAAACCCAAATGCAAATCCTATTTTATGCGTTATTTTCATGGTTGGATCCGGCTCCATGGTTTGAACCTACATGGACAAGTAAAGGCTCAAATAGTTTTAGGTCTTTTTGGTCCCATTTTGTAGTTTTACTAGTCGAGTCTGTGTAAATATATAAAAAGGTACCACTGCTGCTCCCTCCACTAATGTAGAAGGCCAACAAAATTTACACCTGAAATATATTTTGGCGTGAAAAGTTGTAATCTATTTCTCAGAAGAAGTAGGATTTTAGTCATTGCCACAAAATTGAATCTGAAACGAAGCTAATAAACATTATTAAGTAAACGTTTTTTTTAAAGAATTAAACTGGATGTGCTTTAATTATTAGACTATGGAGGGGTGTTCCTGTTATTTTAAAATTGGTTTAAACCAAAAGGTCAATCAATTACACTATCCTTTTTTTTTTTCTCGCATGAGTTAAAATTTCCCCTAACAATTTGGTTTGGTCGAATCAAGCTGGTTTTGGCTTGGACTCTGCAATTCAGGTACGATACATCAAATTTTCATGAGGATTTTACTTAAAAAATGCTCTTAAAGTCACTTTAAACTAAAAAAGAACTTTAAAGATATGATTCCATAGTATTAGTTTTATTAGTTATTTTTCCTTTAAATTTTCAAAATCTTACTTAGGCAGGAATATCTGCGTTCACCCATGTACATGAGCAGCGATATCTCTACTCGTTTTCTTTTTCTTCTTTCTTCTTTCTTTTTTCTTCCTCCTTTACTATTTTTTCTTATTCTTCCTCCAACTTCAACTTAAGCTCAAACACAAACCCAACAACTTAATTCCAATATACAACACTCACTTACTAAATTCAAACCATTAAACCCATCAAATCAAACTCAAGTTCTCCCCTCCCTCACCAACCAACCACTATGAATTTTTCTTTGTCTAATCTTCCTCTTTTCTTTCCCCTTAAACTCACCAGACCCCATCATCTATCTCTGCTCTCTTTTTTTTCTCACTCAATTCTCCAACATTCAAAGCTCTAAATCTCTCAACTCCTTTGAAGAGATCGCTTCCACCTCATTTTCTCCTCTCCAACCAGGGTTTTTGGAAATGGTGCTTATGATTAGTAATCCTCTAGTTTTTTTTTATATTTTTTTATCTTTGGAATCCATGCATATTGGGATTGGAGGAATGAGGAAGAAGAAGAAAAAATGTGTGAATCCAAACCCAGTTAGTACTTTTCAGAAGAAATGAAAAGAAAGAAAGAAAAAAAAAACCCCGAGCCCAAAAGGAAGGAAGAGGAAGAAAAAAGAAAAACGAAAGTGGGGATATCCCCACTCATATATATGGGAGAGCAGGAATATACCTACTCATATTATATTATTGAAACTTAGATACCACTTTTCTTAAGAAAAAGAGCGGAAGGAAGAGGAAAAAATGAAAAAGGAAAAAAAAACAAGAGCAGAGATATCTCCTCTCATGTATGTAAGTAAGCGGAGATATTTTCGACCAACTCAGATTCTAAAACTTTAAACAAAAAAAGACTGCTAAGACTACTCTGGTAGAATTATGTATTTAAAGTCTTTGTTGATATAGAGTAACTCTTTGAGGAATTTTACGGTAAAATCCTCAATTTTTATTTAAGGTGTTCACTTTATCCTTACATGACCGGTCATGTAGTCAATGTCTTTCCTTTTTATTTTAGGGATTGGGACTTGTTCTATTCTGTCGTTCAACCTAATTGAAGTGTTGAACCCACGCTCTTCACGTGAAGAAATCAAGAGCAGTGCTAGCCTGAAAATTTTTAATTTTTCTACAACATAAGTGTTATTTCCAAATTTGTAAAGATGTAAAAAAAAAGTAATATTTTTCCATAACAAGCGGGATTTACAACTTTTCTTTTTCTTTTCACATATATATATATATACACATGTGCAGAATGCATCAGTATTTATTTATTTATTTTTGTAAGATTGCATCAGTATTCTTAAAAACCCTAAAACCATACATAGCTATAATTGTTTGCGCAGGATGCCGCTGCACTCTGTCACTTAAAGATGGTTTAGGCCTTTTGTACTTAATTAAACTTCCGCCCATTTATTAAACAAGCCCAAATTTTGTATCCTACTTGGACTTAAAACCTACAGCCCAAAGCGGGCTGGCCCAGATCAACCTCACGTTAGATGATGTTGGAATACATGACACATAGCAAAGACTCTAGGACGTATCACACACACTGGCCTTGTATGAGTAAAAGTAGCTAAGACTCTAGGACGTATCACACATACTGGCCTTGTATTAGTAAAAGAAGGCTTCTCAGTTGGGACATCTATAGAGAAATTTAATTAAATAAAACCCATCTCAACATACATAGGGGTGTTCATGGGCCGGGACATGTCCAGGATCATTCCAAAAGTTTACCCTTAGGGCCAAGCGTTAATCGAGCCTTAAATCCCTATACTGAGCCCGTCCCACAAAACATAGGTAGAGCCCTAGCCTGGGTTAATAATATTTTATTAATAAACAGGCCTCTATCAATTGCATATGACTGGAGCTTAGTTGGTTGTCAACAAAGTACAATTTTTGCATTATCACTTGAGCTAGGCCAAGCTTTTGGCTTTCGACATTGAGCCCAAGCTCCTGGCCCATCACTAGACGGGCTTAGCTACTACCAAAGCCTAAGGCTCAAGCCCAGCCCAAAGCGGGTTGGGCCCGGGTTGGATTGCATTATTACTCAAGTCGGGTCGGTCTTGGGCTTTCTACCATTGAGCCCAAGCCTGGCCAATATGTTAAACGAGCTCAGCTTTTTCATCCAAGTCCAGCCCTACTACTAAAGCTTGAGGATCAAGCCCTGCCCAAAGCGGGTTAGACCTGGGTCGGGCTCGGGCCAGCCCAATCTATGAGCACCCCTAAATGTCTGTCCAAGCTAAAGAAAGGAAAGAAGACCATACGTATTTATGAAAACATCGATGTTTTTTAAAATCTATTGCCTTTAATGGATTAAGAAAGACCAAATAAGGTTGATCCATTATATCCATAACGAATATATCAAATTCTCTTTTGTTCATGAGGCCAGTGAACCACACTCCTGCATTTTTGTCGTCATTATGTTAATGTTATCACCTTTTATTATATCATACCCATTTAGTTATCTTTCAAAAAGTAGATAAAGTTTTTTTTTTTTATGTAAAAAAGTAGATAAAGTTAAATGTAATGGATCACATACCAAATACTTTTAGTAGTTTTCCAGTAGAATTCTTTTAAAAATTTTCATATAATGTTTTTTTGTTATATTCTCAAGAGAATTTATATTGTGTATAAAAAATTTCACCAATTCAGCTCGTTTACATCCTTAGGGGTTTCCCAGATTGCTCTTTCATCAACAGACAGGCCACGATCTAGGTTATAGCAACCAGACCATGGGGGCCTGGGTGTATGTTGGTCACAATATTTAAAGATCTACATCTTTTTGTTTCGTGATTCATTTCCATCAAGAGGGAGAAAACCTGGTCCTCCAAAGTCATGATTAAAAATTTCACATTTAAATATTTTGAACATAATCTAACTATCATTGGCTTGATTTCAATGGCGGAGCCAGAAATTTCTGAGCGGCAAAAGTTGTTGACTTAGGCCTTGTTTGACACCTCTTATCTATATGAAACAGATCTGCATGAATAGGATCTATTTCAAATGTCCCTATTTGAATTAGATGGTGAAAAATTAGGCTGTTTGGTACCCTTAAAAACTGATTGAAAACGACTCTTTTAACTCAATAGTTGATTTTTTGTTTATAAAAGCAATGATATACATAGTGAAGATGTCGCTGATACTTGACCACATGGCCATTTGGAGCATTCCTAGGATGATCAATGGTTTGGATCTTGATATAAGGGCCCACAAAGTTCATAAATTAGCATCAATGATTCATGTTTTTCTTCAAATATGTCAAGATTGGTGAATGATTAATGGTTGATATTTGATATGCTGGTCATTCTTACTAATCTTAAGCATTTGTATGGTTCAGATTATAGTTGTGGCCCCACAATTGGGAAAAAATGAAAAAAGGCAGACTGTTTGATACAAGTACAAAACCCAATCAAGTGATGGGCATTACATCAACGGTTGATAGTCTTTTCTTCAATTTCTTGAGATCCAGAAGGAACTAAGTTTTGAAATTTGGCGTGATAGTCATGTTTAGTCCAACAAAGAGGATTGACGGTTCTGATTTTTCCTTTCGGACTCACAGGCGTAAAAACTGAAGATCAATGTATTTAGGGTTTTCTACAAATATATCAAAATATAAGAACATCCAACAGCTCAATTTTGGATATAGCGCTGCGTTTGACTTTTAAAATCTATTCAACAGTTTGGCTCTTAATTTAGGTGAGCAGAATTTAAGAAAGAAAAGTAAAAATCAGAGTACCTCAATCACCGTCATACTCAGTGTTCATCCGAAGGTCTGTGCGCTCTAGACCATTTTCTCTGTTTGAAATAGGGTGACCTTGGGAACCATCTGAAATAGACATATAATGTCTTAACTCCAGTTGGAATGGACACAATAAAAGCACTTCCCAAACAATCTCAAATCTGTTTCAAACAGATTTAAGGCAATAAAAGATGCCAAACACCACCTTACATAATGTCAATAACTAATTTGCCACAACAATGACAAAAAAAATTACAACTACGAAATGTAAAATGTTCACTCTCCAAGGGAAAAAATAATAAAAAAGATAACTATAATGATTCAATATAGCAAAAAAAAGTTTATCAAGCCATCAACGGTGTACTTTCACCATATAGGAACTAATAAATATATACATCTTTGATTTTCTTTAATTGTAAAAAAAATCCAAATTTAATTGAAGACGTAAAAACTTAGAGAAGATTGGCACAATCATCTTAACCACCAAATATCCTTTATTTCATTGATTCCTCCGTCTCTACCTACCTAGATCGAATTTTGCAAATTTAGGGAGGCAAAAAAGTAATTGAGGGTAAATCATATGTGTTTTCTAAATCTAAGATGCAGTGATTCTTCTTATAAAAAATAAGAGATAATAACATTGTTTCAATGTAATGAAAGAACCCTCTAGACATAGAATTCCTCCCAGTCTACCAAATGTGCCCCCAAAGGATAACCATCAATTCATCATTCCATTAATGATTCAATTTAAAAATAAAATAACAAAAGTCCTCATCACACAATGTAGTCATGTGGACATGTGGTCCAAAAGGCAAGAAGCTTTCCTTAGTACTTGGAATGGATTTGCACTCAAGACTTGAAATGAAACAGAATGGATTCGCACTCAAGACTTGAAATGAAACATACTTTAGACTGTTGAGTAGAAATCTAAATTCAAGCCCTGTAAGCAAAGTTTTTGGGGACAGTTATTACATGGATGCCCTTATACCCAATATTTGCCCACAAAAAGAAATTTACCACATAGTTATTTGTAAAAGAATGGACATCCTATAAATGATGATTTTACCTCTGTAGGATATAGAATACAATACCCTATAGATGTAGGATATTGCAAGTTCTACTCTTTCCCAAATCCAAAAAGCATTTTCACTATAAAACTTTGATTTATTTTCATCGTTTTTACTTTTTTCGTATTCCTGACTTGGGTCTTTTCTTTTACAAGTTTCTATCATCCATAAATCATTTATATTTTTATTCACACAAGAGGCATGTGGTTGCTATTTCGTTTTTCTTCTTCGTTTTTTGGAAAAAAAAAAGAGCAAACCATTTTCCCCTGTCTTCGGTAGAATGGAGGGGTTGAGAAAATCTAACTTTTATTTGATATCCTACGGTAATAGGATATCACACCATTCGATATCCTACAACTATAAGATGTCACAGGTTCTATGGGAAAAATCATCATTTACAGGACGTCATTAGCTATACAAATAATTGTGGTGTATTTTTTTAACAGTTTTCAAACAAATATGAGATATAAGGGCATCGTACGATAATTATCTCAAGTTATTAACATGGCAAAGAAGCAAAAGAAGTTAATGGGGGTAAGGAATATGAAATTATACTGGAAAAGGAATGTGAAAAGACATCAAGTTTGGTCGGGGCTAACTTAATAGCTATATTTCTAATCAAGCTGCTCTATTTCAAATTGACAATAGTTTTTAGTTAAGCTTGCAGCCCACTAACCCAAAGCCATTTTTATTTTTTTATGGTACATACGCACGCACTCTACATATACTTTGCTACCTGAATTCATACTCGTTGTACTATCTGTGAATAAATAGATGCCTCGCTACTTAAGCTAGAAGTGAAGTGGCACAAACCTGAAATGATGTTTTTGTGTAATGCCGTACTAGAGGAAACCAAGTCTCCTCTTCTCTAGAAATGGAAGTCCAAGGGGGAGGGTGGACATGGATTTCCTCTATTCCTAGGTGAAAAATCACTTGAAAATATGAATTTATCTACGAGAGTCTTCGAGAATAAAAAGTCCGAAAAAAAAAAAACATACTTCTGCTTCAACAAAAAAGTGTGTTGCACAAACGCGCCCTACATCTTAGCTAATCAAGGCATCCTTCATCTGGCCCCGTCATCATCATTGTCTTCCCCGTTTTACACTTTCAGTTCTTGAGTTGTATGTGTTAGGCATCTCTGAAAGTGTTGATAATTTGGTGAATTAGCAATGGACAGAAGGTCAACGTTTCTTGTTTAAAAAACAAGACTGCCCTTCCCACCTACAAACTTCAAGTGAAACTTGGGCCGTCCATGCTCCAGCCAGCATATCCAAGCTTGCCATTGTTTGGGCTTCTTAAATTTGGTCTTGGCAATCTGGTTTCATCCAGACTCAGCTCCGATTGGGTTTTATTTGAGCTGGGGTTTGATATTAAACATGCTCAAACCAACCCAATCTTAAATTATTTTACACAGTATTGGACCGAGCCAGACCATTTAGATGGAATTTAAATTTAAACAAGTCCAGGCCCATTGAATTTATCCACTGCCAGAAATTAAGCCCATGCCTGAAAGAACACCCGATTTGAGGTGATCCATGGGACACCCACCCTAGTTATATTTGAAAGTTTTGCAACTCTACAGTTTTTCTTAAACGGGCCTAACTTATTCCAAAAGCTCTAATTCTTATGATCATGGCAAGGACTAAAAACACTTGCTATCCAAAATTCAATGTTTTAGAAATTGTAAGGGCATCAAAAGAGTGAAAACTAAGGTATGCTCGAACTTTATTCAACCATGTATCCACCCATGGTAGGCATGATATCATATCACATAATAGATAAAAATCTTCAAATTAATGCTAAGAAGTGTTCATATGCATATATCCCTTGCTAAAGAGTCAGATACGCTTATATAACATGAAATGTTCATATACACAAGAGGAAAAGTCGCATATGATTATATAGAGAAGAAAAGTGTTTATGTAAAAAGAAGAAAAGTCACATATGTACATCCTTCTTCCTATGGTGATGGATATATACATATAAATATTCCTCTTTAAAGGTAATGCAAAGTTTTTATAAAATTCAGTTCCATTTCAAATAAATATTTTAAAATTAAATTTTAGATAGACTAATAATGAATTCAACTTTTCTAATTTCAATTTCAATTTTATCCACTGGCCAAATCTCAAAAGTTAGTTTGATAGTTGAACTGCATGGTTTACACAATTATCTATTACTATATATTTTTTTAATGGATATCTATTGCTAGTTTTGATTGAACCAATTTGCAAAATGACTGGTATGGTCTGTTAAAAACTCTACATCAGCTATTTCATCTTTCAATCACCATACACTTTATGTTATTAAGAAAGGCAGGACCTATAAAAAAAAAAAAAAGCATTGCTAATATTGCAGTGCAATCGTTTAGATTGTGTTACTCCAAAGTGAACTCAGCTTTAATTGTAGAGAATCAATGAGATTACGAGACCAAGAAAGGTTGCGTGCACGCATGAATTGCCATGTACATCAATTTGACACTTGAATGACTCAGATCAGCCCTCAATCAATCAAGAGGTTAAAAAAAAAAAAAAACCCCTTCAGTGTGAAGACCTTTTTTTCACCATTGATTTTGAGATCGTAAAATCCACACCATATACTGCATGCAGCGATCTATGTGATCATCTAAACTTGAGACACCATGCTTTCATTAATTTCATAGCAAATCATAGGTTTTTCAGCCTTGTTTAGTAGAAAGGTTGTGAGTCTCTTTCAATTTGATTTAGAATGATAACAAGTCTCGAATTGGATCATTTCAAGTGGTGTGATTGAACTTTAACGTTAATCTTATTATTTCTGCTCGGATGAGAGCATTAAATCGTCATTAATTCAAGTGCCTATCAAGAAAATCATATTTTACTTAACATTGATGATGATAGCAACAAATACATTCATTTAATTATTGAGGGAATGAAAGGACCTCCTCCGTCTAAATATAATATATGTGGGTCATATTTTGTTGAGAGGTATCTCTCACAAAACTTATATGAGAGTTAAAACATAGGATACCCATGATCAATCCGATAATTAGGCAATCGCAATCAATTGGCACATACCTCCATTCAAAACAAATATAAACTTAAAATTCGCAAAGGAGTATTTTTTTTTAAGAAAGGAAAATTATTTTTCAAATATGAGTGGGGACACCAACCCCTCACTAAAAGAATCCTTCCCATCCATGTCACACATCATACAAGTAGAGTAAGATCCAACGGTTCTCTTTCATTTATACTGGGCCACAAACGAAGTCTTCTTTGTGGGCCATTCAATCATTCCACTTAGGACAATCAAAACATTATCCAGCCAATGCTGAAAATCCGCTTCCGGTTCGAGAAAGTCACTGGGAGCATAGAATAGTACGCACAAGGGCATTATTGTAATTCCAACAAAATCTGAGCCCTTATCTCAACCACCCTCCCATTTCCTTTAAATCTGCAACCCCACCAACCCAACCTTTCAAACCCACAGCCAAAAAAACAGAGAGAGAGAGAGAAAGAGAGAACGGAGATGAGAAACGGAACGGGGAGATTGGGCGGCGGAGGAATGCAGAGAGGCCGTTTCCTCCAACCCAACCACGAACCTCGGCGGTCTGTGAGGTTTCCGGCGAGATCGCTCGCCTTCTCCGACGAGTATTCCGTCCTCGGTCTGACCCCGTTCGCCTCTAAGGCCGACGTGAAGCGCGCCTACAAGCGGCTCGCCTTAAAGGTATTTGCAGTAAAACCCCAATGAAAACCCTGTCGATTTTGGAAGTGATTGAAGTAGAGGAGAGCTTCTTCTCATTTGATTTCTGTGTTTGCGTTTCAGTACCATCCGGATGTGGTCCGAAACGAGAATGAGCGCCAAAAGCACATGGCGTTTACGGAGATCAAGTCCGCTTACGAGGTGCGTTTTGATCTTTTCATTTGATTCTTACGGGGGGTTGTTTGCAATTTTTATGAAAAGGGGGCAAGGGAACGGGGGATTTCCCTAATTAGAATTGGACAGATGGTGCTCAGTGTATGTATTGATTGGACGTTCTTGGCCGTACGATCTGACGTTTATGGGCCCCACTAACATGATGTGTTTGCGTTGTGTTGGTCTTGTTTGAAGCCTTGATGATCTGCCGGCAGTTTGGGGTGTAGTACACGATGTGTAGGTACGCAGGTAGGGTGCAACCCGGTTCGGTCCAAATCTGAATGAATCCATGTAGGTGTACCACCTCAAGTGAAATTTGGGTTGGGTCTGGATTGTGAAATCTCTCACTCCAGTATTCAATTTCTTTCTAACTATATATTGTATGAACAATGTATAATTCATTGTATGTACAATAATATTATATGGAGAGTAGCTCTATTTGCCGAGATCTGCGCACCACCATGCTTGAGCTACAAGGATTTAAACGGCTCCCTCCATTTGATTTTGCTCCTATTTATGATCTCAACGTAGGTTAATCTTTTATGTAAATGAATTTATAGAATTTTAGAACCCTATTTTTATAATAATGTACGGTGAATATCTAAAAATAACCATTTTAAGAAATTTAGTGTTCATCCATGTCTTTTAATAATCATCCCATGGAGCTGGTTTGATTGTTTGATTGTGAATTCCTACCTATTATGCTAACACGACCGCAAGTGTACCCGGTGAACTCGACAAAAACTGGATGAGAAGATTGAGATCATGTATGTTAGCGTGTGAAGACAGCCGGTGGGTGTTTTTTCTCATTAAGTGGGCCCTCCTCGGAACCCTTTCTGTACGGAAAGGGTAAAAAGACCGACGTGGTCGGTGCCCCGCCGTGTATATTATGTTTTGTGCCTGGATCTCGTGGTCCGTGGTTGTACAAATTTAGGTAGTTGCTTTTGTACCCCATTGGCGATCCATGTCGAACTCAAATTGTGAAATCCAAACTGCCAAAGAAAATCAGTATCTTCCATGTTTGTAAGGCAAAGTTGTAACAAGAAAATCATTGTTGGTGCTACTGTTTGTTTAATCCAATGCAAATCAAGTGATTAGAAACTGTTTTGTTGGGCCATTGAAATGAAACTTGATTCCATAATAGCTCCTAGGAGAAAATAACTTCTTACACGAGTGGTAGCAAGCGCTGGTTCTTATCTGCATCGAATTTGTCCAGAATCTTTTCTCATCCAAAAATTTATTATTTTACCAGAGGTCTTTCTTTCCCACCGAGCGTTTTTCAACCTCACTCAAGTGTCTCCCTGAAGAGGGTTAGAGATTTAGGACAGTAAAATGGAGAAAAAAAACACACGCGCGCACACACATAAGGGCAAAGATCTTGAGCCGCTTACATTTTAGGAGAGCTTGAATAATTTGCCTGAAACGTGCAAATGGCAAGTAGTTTGGTACGCATGTGATGCATGGACGAACCTAACCGTATGCTATCGGGGGCAGTCTGGTTTTAACCATTAAAAAAAATTCTATGCCCACCTTCAAAATATACCAAAAATTCTTAGGCGACCACCCTCAAAACCCACAAAATGCAACATCCATAAAAAAAAAAAAAAAAGACATTCCTGGCTATTTAGAAGGTTGTGATCGTCATTGCCTGTGAGTCAATGCATGCGTACGCTAGACAGACTGCTCATTAAATGATGGGCCCAAGGTTGATTAGGTGACAGTCTGAACTCAAGCTAGGACTTTTCAGCTTGGTTTGTGCTTGACATATAGATAGCAAGGCTCAACTAAATTAGCATTTTGTACGAGTCGAAGCCCAAGATCAAGCTTGGCTCATGTCATTAACGTATTTAATTTAAGCGCATGTTGAAAAGGGTGACCAGCTGATTTCAAGCGCTAAAGCTCGTGCTTTCCACGTGTTCGGTTATGGTCTATCCATCCATGGAACGAGATCAATAGTTTTCTTGTCTAAGTGTACGACCATGTAATATGCCTTTCTTCAAGAAATATTAGCCACAGGCTCTCGTTAAAGTCAATGCTTAATTGGCCACTTACCTTTTTAAAGGAATATCCGTAGTACATTCTACTGCGAATGTTTAATGAACTCGTAGTCTGCCCTACTTTTGTGTATGGGAATTTAAATTAATGTAGTCTGCCCGTCCACTTTAGGTCTCTTTCTTCATTCGTGGGTGGAGGTGGCTAGCTGGGGACTTTTGGCCTGATTGGTGTCATATTTGGAGATTTGGGGTTGTCTATAAGCAGCAGTTTCGATTTCAAATTAAAGTAGTCTGCCCATTTAATTTTGTTTTTTCAGTGTTTAACATCTTTAACCCGCTATTATTTGCAACATCCAAATGAAAATCGTAAGTCCATCATTGACCCCACCCTTGTGTTAAGTACTAACACTTGGGTCGACCCCTATTGATGGCAGCTTACGGCCTTTACACCTTGTTTGACGCCTGAGCTCTTTCCATATTTCAGTTTTATCTTAGCCTCCCTTTATTTAGGTGATTGTACAAATTATGGTACTTCTTTTTTTTTACAAGTAACATTCTTTTCTCCTTGGTTTTCCTATTGTCCAATATTCACTCTATATTTATCATAGTAAATATAATAGGCATCTTGTAAATCCCCTTTACTGTTACATAATAAAAGTCGTTCGAAGATCGCATAAAAATTTACGCTCTTTGTCACTCCAATTTTCTCTCCGAACACATGTAGGCTCATTTTTCTTAATGGTCGCTATAATCTTTCTTTGAACAGTAGATAGTCATTATAAGTTTTGAAATCTATCATAGTGTGGCACTAAATTATTTTTAATTAAGTGTAACAAACTAACAATGTGAAGCCTTTGCAATTTGAATTGCAGGCCCTTAGCCAACCACCTTTCTTTAGGATCATTGATGCTCTCAACTAACCATCAAATGCTTGTGATTGCACTCCTACAGGACTTACCTATCGGAGAGACTTAACAGTTCATGAGTCTTTTTTTTTTTTTTTTTTTGTTGTGTATACGCAACAATTACAAACCCCAGAATGAATCAGATGGGATAAGGCCTCCACTGTGACCGTGATGGTGACATAAATCATAGAACCAGACATTCAGATCAAAGAAATGAAACCCTTCTCCATTTGTCATTTTGCAATCATTTGTTTGAGTAATCTGATTGCACATTTATCCCAAAAGATGAAAAGCATGCTATGGTTGTAGTTTTCTTGCGAAATATCAGAAGTGTTACACTTCTTTGCACGTGCCTTTTCTAATGTACTATGCATGGACAAATATCAGAACTGCCCCTGTCCGATAGGCCCCACCACAGATTTGTCCAAGCTGAATTTAATCGTATAATCCAAACTGTTCGATCAATGATTTAAATTCGATGGGCCAGTAGTTGGCTTAAACCTATCGATATGGCCCACCTGTGTTGTTGCATACCAGGATAAATATTGTACCATTTTTATAACCAGGGTCGTTAAATGATCCTGATCGTTAATCTGTTGAGGCTTATCATGGTCATGCAGCTAGACTTGATGGGTGAGAATTGGGTGGTTGCAATGGCGGGGGCGGTCCCAAGTAGAGGACTTTGGGGTTGAACCGATGAAGCCCCGGCCCAAAGTTTAAATTTTCTATAATTTCTTCTACAAAATTTGAAAAATAATATGTATTTTTTTTTAGATTTATCCCTTCCCCCAGTATTTTTTTTTTTACTTGAAGCCACCCCAAAGAAAATTTTCTGGGTTTGCCCTGTGCAATGGGCCCACTACTCGAATGAATCCGTGGCCCCACTATGCGTGCGCTCCAAGTTTTTTTTTTTTTCTCCTTTTTCAACGTTCTTCTTTCCTACTTTCCTATTGATAGTTGATAGTGGATTCCGATTTGTTTGTTTCCTAATATTTTTTTTCTGAATGGATGGACAGTGCCTCATGGATAGGTTCGAAGAGAAGGAAGAGTCAGTTGCATTGGACTGCTATTTTGACGAGTATGATGAATGGGATGAATGGATGGGATTTGAAGGAGGGATGCCGGTTGTTTATAATCCCTCTTAATTCACCTTGGCTTGTCACATTATTTTGTCTGCCTGTATGTTTTTGTATACGGCTGTGTAATGTGCAAATTTGTAAATATTGAAATGGAATAACTCAATCTGGAAAAATTTTAAATAAAATCAAAATCTCTACTTTAGACTCCATTTTTGAAATTTGCCAAAGAGCTTTTGGGGGGGAAAATGTGCCAGTCTCAGGTGTTTAGCTTATGGGGGGAGATAATCAAAAGATATTAAGCTTAATCAGATGTAAGCGCCGTGGAAGGTGGGCCATGGGGAAAAATATCAGATGGGCCTTGGGATTCTTAAAAAATAAGTTTTTTTGCTTCAGAGATTATATAGTTTTGAGAGTGTTTAATAAACCTCTAATTACATTTCTCATTTTATTAGAATTAGAGCTTCAACCACTAAAAATGTAAAGGGAGGCTTACTTTCTAATTAGAGCTTGTTTGGTCTAAAGTGGTAAGGGGCTGAAGTAGAGGTCTATTTTCTTGTTTTAACTTTATGTAGCCTACTTATGATTAAGCCAACAACTACACGAGCTTAGTCCAGATCCAAATTCCAATCAAATTTTTGAAAATGACAGAATGACAGAAAAATGTCTTTATAGGAAGCTCTCATTTGTTTGTTTACCAAACATCTTATTATGGAATGGGAGTCTTGTTTTTTTTTACAATTTTAACAAAAGGAATTATAGTGTAGAACTTAAAAATTAAAGCTATGTTTCTAAACTTAATATAATTAACTCTTATTAAATTAAACCTACAAAAAGGATATTCCATTTGTTCAATTTTTTAACAAGACAAAAAAAATTCACTCACTAACCTCTTTCTTAACGGTTGTCATTGGGACCTCTTTTAGTACGAAAAGATACGTGCATACAATAAAATGCATACAAGCTTACATAGCACTACACAATAACATCTATATGCCACCTTTTATTCCTTTCTTTCGCATACACCAACACCAATGTATTAAGATATATATTAGTACCTAATAACAAGTGGCGTCTACCATCAGTACTTTTACTTTATGCTCATTGTGAAAGGGCACATGTAAGGTGGGCCCCATCAAATGGAGGAGCCTAATTTAAGCATTTGGACTATTTGTTATTAGGTACAAATGTATTTATCACATGCATTAGTATTGGTGTGCGTGAAAGAGAAGAATAAAAAGTGGCGCATATATATTATTGTGTGGTGCCACATAAGCTTATGTGTACATATCATTTTTCTCTCCGTATTGAAATTACTTGAGCACTTTGTGTGGCCCATCTTAATGCACGCCCATTAGAAAGGCAATAGGATGGAAAACTATTATATATATATTATAGTTAAAGGCCTCTAATTCATAGCTATATATCTGAAAACAAGGTGATATATCATAGATTTGTAAAATGATTTTTTTTTATAGTTTCTTGATACATAGAAAATATCTATAAGAATCTAGAAGAAATTTAAAAAATCAAGATAATCGAATGAAAAATAGTAATTAAAAAAAACTATTATAAAAGCTTTAACTGTTAATTATTCAATCATTTTGTGTTTTACGAATTCAAGAGAGAAGGTAAGGTGGGCCCACCCGTTGATTAAAAGAGAATAAAATCGTCGACAGCAGGGTTCGAACCTGCGCGGGCGAAGCCCAACAGATTTCAAGTCTGTCTCCTTAACCACTCGGACATATCGACGGCTGGTGGCTTTACTTTTCTTCTCTTTATATATATCTACTATTAGAGAATTTGGCATTACTAAAATTCGGTTTTAATTCCATCCTCAGTGGACCTGCCCTTAGGATGGTGTAGATTAAGGTACACCTTACCAGGGAATTTCGTGTGCAGGGATCACGCAAAAAAATTTACACGTGCAAACCTTTGAATGATGACTCAATCTCAAATTAACAACATAAATTCAAAGATCTAATATATGTAATTTTGATGATGATGATGCGTTTTATCTTTTACAATCAACGACAGTAGTTCAGTCATAAGTCACCACTGGATTTTGGGCAAAGTGATTTTGCATGACATGTAGCCGTGAAATTGAGAGGCTAAAATTAGGATTAGTTGGTTGGATCAATTCCATGATACTACTAATTCATGTATTAACCTATCTATCCGCTTGTCTCCCTTTAATTTTCATGAACTAGATGCTAGATGTTCAAGGAGTGTGACCCACATGACTAAATGCCCAGTTCAAATTCAAATTTAAGCTTTCCATATTGGTTGAGATCTGCAAACTGCTAAGAGCTAAGTGGTGAACTCCCCAGCGACGGATACAATCAATTATCGATTGTCCCTTGGATAGGAACCTGGGTATGGTGCGCAAGTGGGTGGGTGTTTAAGGAAAGACCTAAAAAATCCTAAATTAAAATTTTGGCGAATGTTGATTTCTTTGTCCACATATTAGGGAGAAGAAGAGGAGCATAGTAAATCCCAATATAATGGTATCTTTTGATCCAAGGATTCACATAGATTTAGTGTTCACCATGGAATTAGAGACACATTTTGGGATTTCTTGTCTGGCCCTCCTAATTTTTTCATATATAAATCAAAATAAACTTATGGACTTTGAGGATTTTCGACTTGAAATAGAGGTAAAATTACTAAAATAAATGCATAACATTGATGCGAATTTACAAATTAATACAAAATTTTAATTAATTAAAGTTTTATATTTTATTTATATAAAAAATTAGCATTTTCTTAAATAAATGTTGTGCCAGGTCGAGCTGGACCACACCATGCCATGCCGTAGTCTTAGCCGGCACGATCAAGGCACTGCTGGGCCATAACACATTGACTGGCGTGTCGGCCGGAGTAGACTGGCCCAATTTACACTCCTAAGCCTGCCAATATCATATGAATAACTTTATAAATATATCAACTTCAATTTCACCCCAGCCAAAGTAATATAGAATGTTGAATTGATGGATGTGACATGTAGTAATATTCATGTAAGTTGGTTAGACCGAAATTCTGCATAGGTTACATATATAAAGGTCCATGCGATAAAAGTGGGCTTATCAATGCTATAAGCAGTATACTAATGGTAACGGTAATAGAGGATCTTATCTCAATTTTAAGAAGATTTGATGATCATAGACCCTTTTGGTTAATATAATTTACATACATTGAATTTTTACATGGGGGAGCAGCGCGCCCCCCCCCCCCCCCCCCCCCCCAAGGATGGTTCAAGACTTTTAGATTGTCATTCATTGAGATTCAGTGAAGAAAAAACTCATGGTGACCAAGGTAAGACCAATGCTTGATCGATCACCACAGAATTTTTTTAACAAAGGATCCAAATTTTGAAGAGCTCATACTTGGAAAAAATTTGAGGGCATCCAGTACAAAAAAGGGATGTTCATCTTTAGTGTTTCACTCCTACTACTCCCAAAAGGCATGGGGAAGAAATTACTGATCCAGAGCAAGTGGAGATTGAAAACCCCACAAGGCTACACCAATAGGGACCGGTCTTACTGGATTGGTAAGATACTACAGATCTCATCGGGGCCAGTAAGTTTATTTTCCTTGCATGTCTTAGTACATATTACCTCATATGTACACATCTCTCAAAGACTTGGCCCCTTAGCTAGACTCCTCCTACCTCGTGTGTGCATGTCTCTCAAAGACTTGGTCGCTTAGCTATTCCACCCCCGCAAAACAAAAAAAAAAAAAGGCAAGGGTCGGGCCAATATGGGTTAGGCCCTATCCTTACCTTACCCCAAATATATAAAGTGAAGAAGCTCAGGGAGGACCAAAGCCCTCAAAGAGCTTACACCACCTAGGCACGTGCCCTACCATCGTGGAAAAATGTCAAGCATAGTGTCTAAATGCAAGAAAATCATTTATAAATATTTTTCTAAGATATCACTGTGCTCCTGTCAACCTTCTTCCTTTTTATTCAGGTCTACTTATTTGTATGCAATTTAATACATAGGTGGGTAAAGTATTCATATTTACTTAAATTATTTTAAAAACTAATTTATTATATTTACACATAGTAAAAACATTCCAAAAGCTGTGAAAAAGTTGGTATTTTTAGTTTTTATATAATTATATTGATGTAAATTTAAACTAGCAATAAAAGCTCATGCTTAGCCCGGGCTCTAAAATAAAAAAGTCACATTTCAAAACTTGTCATATTATTTGCACTTAAATATTATATTATATTAATGTAACATAAAATAATTTATAAATTAATTTAGTGCATTTGCTAACTTGGTAGAAATAATTGAATTTTATATTAATGTAACATAAAACAATTTATAAATTAATTTAATGCATTTGCTAAGTCGGTGGAGATAATTGAAAAATATAAATATAATTTTGAAGAAAATAATTGATAAAGTTTGAATCTAATATTCTTACCAGGTTTGAATATCAAATGGTTCTTACCATACCTTAGGAGATTTACTCTACTCTACCTGAGCGAAGGGATTAGTATAGGCAAAAGTACAGTTATTTTGTAAAAAAAAACTACAATAGCTAGAGGCCAAAAGTCAATATATATCACTTAGAAATGGAAAGATAAAATATATTTTTTCAATAAACACAATAAAATACAAATATTTGATCCTATATGAAATTTTAGAATCATTCATAAAATCATAGTAGCACTATAACATTGTTAGAAACGTATGAGTAATCCACTTAAATTAAGAAAAAAAATTTTAATTTGAAAGGAGAAAAAGTGGAGAAAAGTGCTGTAAACATAAAAAATAAAAAAATTTAAGAAGTGTTATATGAAAAAGACTTCAATTATAGAGCGTTCTTGCATATTGAGTTTGAGTATAGGAATATATCCCTAATTATAAAGTGTGCTTGTATAAGTGAGTTTGAATCAATTACAAAGCCACTGATTAATGTAATTTATCATTATTTACTTTTCCTTTACAATATTTTTTATTAAAAAAAGAAAAAAAGTTGTATAGTAAAATTTGCTAAAATGTTTTTCACAAGTATCAACGCAGTGTTCAATTGAATTCCCAGGCATATTAGCTCTCAGCAATGTATTTGAAGCATACTAACTCCATATATGTCCATCTGGGAGTTTAGGCAATAGGTATTCTATATCCATGGTAGGCCGATTCATATTAAATCTTGATTAGCAAAATGAGCTCCGTATGAAGAGAGGCTACCTAAAAAAGTGATGTAATAGCTGAGGTCCACAAATCTATAATTTCTACAACAACAAACTCATATCAAATGCCTATGTTGCCACAATTGAGTTTATCAAAAGTCAAAGCAAAAAGCTATTAATAGATAAAGAAGTAACACACTACCATGAGCATTTATTGATTAAAAAAAAACAAACATTACCAGAAGCATTCCATGAAGATTTTGTAATAGTTGCCCCTTCTCACTATGAAATACCAATATTTAAAGGTCGCTGAACTGAAGCCATACCAGACTAAACCTTCACTCATTGTAAGTAGCATGATCATGATTAAGAGATTTTAGGGGTGGTGCATAAACGATGGATAGAGACAGATTTTAGTGGGAGAAGATATTTTAGGGTAAAAAATTAAATTGATGAGGAAAAAGTTTGAATACCATTCAAATAGAAAGATTTTTGGGGAATAAATGGAATAGATGAGAGAGAGGAGGGTAAATAGAGAGCCTTTAGTGGATGATGTCAAAACGGTGGAGAAAGAGGGAGAGATTTTAGAAAAGCCATTTCTTGATATTGATATTTTTAGAAGATGATGTGGCTTGTACTTAACCTTGGTCTCCATAAAAAAAATTAAATAGTTTTTTAAAAAATTTCAGATATTTATAAAAGTCTACCTACTAAATGAATAAAATAAAAATTAAAAAATATTTGAAAATGTAAGTAGCCCACTGAATGATTGTTATTGTTTAAATAAAAGAAAAAAATTTAAAAGTTTATTAAATTTTATAAACATGTGAACTTTTATTATTTTTATAAATTTTGTAATAAACTATTTAAATTTTTTATATATGTGCGGGCTAAGCACGGGCCTACATTGCTAGTCCTTACTTATAATAGATATTTTAAAGGTTTTTGCTGCATAAAAATAATATATCAAATATTATTGTATTCTTCAAAATATTATTGATAAAAATAAATAAAAAATAGATAAATATATTATCTATCAAGCTAATTAGATTGAAATACTAATGTTATTTGCTTTAAAATTATTAAAAAAAAGGAATTACAAAAAGGGAAATGATGATGATGATGACTGACAATTTATCTCAATAAAATTAAAAATAACATCTTTGTAGTTTGAGTCTGCTTAAATCCCAAAAGTTTTTATTAAAAAAGCTCACTCTTACTTAGAAAAAAAAAGGAGGAAAAATAAAGGATATTATATAAACATTATTCCACTAAGTTAAATGTCCAAGGAAAAAATCACAAAATCCTCATCTCTAGAATCAATTCGAAATAACCAAGTAACAGAAAACCAAAATTACTTGAGAAGCTTCATTTTCATAATCTGAAAAAAATGCAACATTAACCTTTTTCCTTGGAGTTGCTTGAATAAAGTTGATTTAACTTGGAAACCATTCAGGAAAAAATGAAATAAAACAACATTTCATATCAAATTAGAGAAGTACGTGTTATAGGCTTGGATTTATCTAAACCAAATTTCAAATGAGCATAAGTTGAGCCCATTATAATTATAAAAAAACTTGACGTTTTCAGAATTTAATGGTGGCTCAGAAACATATTCTTAAGGAATGATTTTGGTAATGCCCACTTCCATATTTTGAGAGTATTATAAAGTTTTTATAATTTGATGGTCTTATAAGAAATGGAGCCATCTATTTTGATTGACGACAAATCTTTATAAATAGGCCCCATAAGAAAAATTAATATTATAATTTGATCATGAACCTAACTCCTATAAGAAATGAAGTCATCTATTTTGATTGGTGCCAAATCTTTATAAAGAGGTCGTACAAGAAAAATTATCATGCTACCATTTAAACAACAAATAGGATTAGACAATAAAACAAGGTGCAAAAAAGGTGGATGAGTGAGAGATTTTAGTGATAGTAGTAGATGGAGAGATTTTAGAAGAATTAGTGATTTTTTGGTGCCATATGTAATTTTTGAAGATGCTGACATGGCACTTTAAAAAAAATAATAATAATAAGTGCTGATGTCTAACCCTTTAGAGACATCATTTTTATAGCTTTAATATATATAATATGTTCAATACGAGGGGTCAGGCCGAACCTGACATTGTCCTAGTGTAGCCCTCAAATCAAACTGTATCCTTACCCTATATGTGGACTATTTAAAAAATAAAAAACCTTGGTCTGCAAAGGATATAAGGAAGTGATTGATGGGTCCATCTGTCCTTTAGATGGCCTGTGACCAACCCATATTTTATTGAGTCAAGTTATGCAGATCAATTGCGATCCGGGTTACTAGGTCCGGTCAGAATTTGCCACCCCTAACCTTTTAAGGCTAGGATCACAATTTAATATCTTATTGTCATTATTATTATTTTTAATCTCCGGATCATCAGATTTCCTTCCATCATAGGAGTGGCCGATCACATCAACGGCTCCCATGTCTTCCATCTCCCAACTCATGACCTTCAAAGTTTTAACTTAATATATAGATATATAAATATAAATAAACTTCTGGTTAGGGATCTTGTCACGTGGGTATATAAAAAAATCGCCAAGTGTGACGCCTCTCCCCTAAACCCCTCCATGCCAATGGACTACACCAAAAAAACACGTATGGTCCGGATCTTCCAATCCACAAAATTATCAGATGGTGGGCCACAGCATCAGCCTTTTGGGACAAAGAACATCCACACGTGGCTTGACTGGGCCCCACCTCCACACGCAGGCCCATATATTCATTCCCTCCTGAGTCCCCGAGCTTACATATATAAGGCGGCCCATGCATTTGTTTTCTCTCTCTCACGCGAAGAAGCGAAGCGAAGCAAAGCGAAAGAAACCGAGAGCTCTTCCTCGCAAAAAAGAAGGGAGAGAAGAGAGCCTCGAGGACGCGCGCCTTCGTTCTCCTCTCTCCGTCTCCCGCAGGAATCCGAGCTCAAAGGTGAGATTTTTGCCGCCAAAGCTCCTCCTTTTCTCGATTGCTCCATCTTCATTCGAATCTACGCTTCATGAGCTTCTGTTTGAATCCTGTTTCGACCGAAACCGTACCGGTTTCATCGAATTCGCGTCCGGAAACAACCCTAATTTCTGATGGCTGGCATTTCTTCTGCTGAATCGGTTTCTCGTCCGATTTGCTTCGGTTTCTGGTTGTAGCTGATGGAAATCTTGCTTCTGTTGTGTTTATTTCTCGAATAGCTTTCGTTTGAGTTGTTTTTTTATGAATTTATGCGTTCGTGGATGAAATCTTGGTTGCATTTAGTTTCTAGCATCTTGCATGGTGATGTTGTTGGGTTTTTTAATAGATTGTGGTGAGGAGTTGTTGGATTGACGGGTTCTTTTACTGGAATTGGAGTAGAGGCGGGAGCTGAATCATTCGCTGCTTCCAGTTTTTTCTTTCTCTAATGTCGTTGTGTTTTGTTGTTAAGTGATCTGTGGGGTTATATTCGATTGATTGCTTGAGATGATTGTTCTCAGTTGGAACATTTGTATGGAAAAGGAGGTTTTTGGTTTCATTGAAAACGAATGTGTCTGTTTTTTTGGGATTGTATTCTAGGGTTTTAGTGTGTGTCTGAAATATAAATGGAATGTGTGGTTTTGAGTGTCAAATTCGATTACTGCGGCACTGTTTACTAGTTTGAATTACTCAAATAAATTTACGCTTTTTTTTTTTAATTGTTTTCTACTTTGAAGTTGAACAATTTGCATTGTGTCCATGTTGGCTAGGGTAAAAGGGTTAGCTTCATTTTTGTTTTTACTTTCAGGGGGAACATCTATCTTTTTCTTTTTTATTTTTTTTTCCTGTTTAAGTGATTTTCATGATTTATTAGATTATAGACTGGTGAAGGCTTTTTGGTGTTTCAGGAAGTTGATTTGACTGACTTGGATTTTGTTTCCTTTTCCTTTCTTGCAGGGTTTTTTTTGTTGTGAGAAGAGTTTCAATGCCTTTATTTAAAAGAAAGCCCTTTCCCTTGGGGGAGGCACCCAAGGATCTAAGTCCAGATGAGCGTGTATTCCAAATTCGTTTCACGAAAGAGATTTTCAAAGATTACCAGTATCCTTTCTTTTATTTTTAGTTACTTCCATTTCTGTTACTAAAATTTTATTGGCAGATATGGTTTCATTTGTTTGTATTACTTCTTTAGTATAAAAAAAAGGGCGGCCCAGTACACGAGGCTCCAGCATAGTGAGGTCTGCTTGATAATGGTGGTGGATAGAAATGTATTTCCTTTACCTAGATCAGAGAATACCTGAACAGGATAAACCTATATCGTCAGCGAGTCTGGACATGTAAAGTTACTGGAAAAGTAAACTTAACATATGAAGAGGCTCTGGTCTCAGAGAGACGAGCAAATGAGAAGGTTCAGCAGTTCCCCAAAGAATTAATGGGGCCTGTACTGCATACAGTCCAATTCAGTAAGGACATGTCCATGTCTTTTTAATGTCTGCATAAGCTTCATCATCATCATCATCATTCTTATTATATTTGTTGCTCACAGGTACCGGCTTGTATTCCATAAGATGATGTCGTTGATAATCTTGTTCCTTCAGTGATTGACTTTTTGACTTTTGAAGCCATTTCCCTATAAATCATACCATTAATTAATTAAATGATATCAAATTGAATCTACTGCACAAAAAAAAAAAAAAAAAGTGAAATACATATATGGTATTATTATAAAGAGCAAAGAAAAATGGCATCTCTACTTCGATGTCCCAATTAACCACCCTACTACAATCAAATGAATCTATTATTTGTTAAGTAGCAAAAGTTCTTTCACATCCTTACCAATAGAAGACCATGTCGCAATGGCGCTACTCTTGATATTTTCATTTGTGATCTCTTAACAGAGTCCAGCAACTCTTACTTTTTGGTAACAATCATTTATCTCTTTACAAATTTTCCAAAATAGGATGAAGGGAGGCATACAACATTTGGCCCTGCATCTATCATTTTAAGGTCATCCTCCCTAATTGATGCAATCTAAGCCCCACAAGTGGTCCCTCTTCAAGTTAGATTAGGATTTTATTATTTTTATTGGTAGATTTCTAGTTACATTGTTATTAGGGAAGTTTCTATTCATAGCTTAGGATTTGCTTAGGCATTAAGTTTGCTTTTATTATATATATGGGCATTGCAGAGGAGATTTTCGGACATTGATTGATTAATAAATTTGTAGATTTTATCTTGGAGGCGCGTCCTCGTGTGTGAAGTCTTATTGACAATTCGAAGTATCTTCGGACATGTACTTTGGCACCCCTACGCAGCCCTAACCTTAGGGCCTGCATCAGTTCGGTATCAGAGCCCCTACATCCTCAAACCCCAACAACCCTTTTGCCAAAACCCTATTCCCAGACGTCCACAGCCGATTTGAAACCTAACACCTCACAACGAACCCCACACCCTTTTGCTAGTCCACACCCAACAATGATATCATCTAGTGGAAATCCAGAAAACCGTGAACGGAAATGATTTTCTCAGAAAAAGTAGTCCAGCTCAGCTCGGAGTAAGCTAGTTTAGCATTGGATCATCCCTAACCCGTATGTACTGTGCCCAACCAATCAGAATAGGCTAGAATAAGACAGTTGTAGGTTTGATGGGAGGAACACTGGAATGGAGAAATAAGGAAGGACTCACAAGGTACCAGTGAGATCCAGATTCGGGAAGGTCTTCAATTTTGTCTTGATGGATGGAAGTTATGTTCATTGTATTGCAAGGATGCATGCATGTGGCAACAAATAGAGAGCACTTCGGAGGTTTAAGGCGGAGGTATTAAGGTTAAAGGAGGCAACTGTGAGAAATCTCTAGTCAGTTTGGACTTGATTGATATCAGACAATGCTGAGATTGTTTGTGCATCCGTGCTAGGGGGTGCAGGAGCCGCACTTAGTCATAGCATGTGCTGAGACATACCTTTTAGTAAGGCATGGGAAATGTTGGTTCAACATGTTAGAGTATTGAAGAGAGAAGACTGCGCCATTGATGAAGTGAAGTATCATTCAGTAAGATGCGTGAAGACATTGCCGGGTATTTCAAGGTGGCTCCAAGGATTTACGGAATCCAACCCAAGGTAGAGATTGTTGGGTTTTTCTTGTATTCCGGTTTAACCGGATCGGTCATCTGGTTAAGCAAGAATCGGGGTTTAGGGTTAGGGGTATTTTAGTCATTATGTATGGGTTTTCTTATTGGTCAAGAAAGTGGAAACTATAAATATTGATGTACTGTAACCCTAAATACCAGAGGATTGAGATGGGATCGTGATAGATGAGTTCTCTCCTCCGTAGAGGTAAGTAAGGTTGCTGAACCATATAAAATTACTGTGTTCATCTGTGTGATTGCTTGATGGTATGATTGCGTGTGTTCATTGTAGTTCATCTATAGATCGCGCGTAATTTCCGTTATGTCGCTTTTCCCAACACACCTAATGCCATCATCGTCCTCTGCCATCGTGATCCACCCCAAGAGTCCCAACCGAACACCAAAACCCCCATCTGAACACCCATCACTTTCCATATCCTTTTCGGCCTACCTTTTTTTCTTTAGAGGCATCAACATGCATAGAAAAACTTTTTCTCGCCAGAACCTCTCCTAACCTATACTGAACATGCTCAAATCATCTTAAATGAGTCTCTTAATTTACCAGCTCTTGGTGCTACCCTTATGTGCTCTTGAATGAGTTCATTTTTTATTCTTTTTTTTTCCTA
The DNA here is from genome assembly GCA_037013555.1 of Sextonia rubra. Classification (NCBI taxonomy): domain Eukaryota; kingdom Viridiplantae; phylum Streptophyta; class Magnoliopsida; order Laurales; family Lauraceae; genus Sextonia; species Sextonia rubra. The sequence goes on along the minus strand of JASUAD010000028.1, from coordinate 18,874,075 downwards.
GTTTTCCATGCATCCATCTCGACATTCTCGTCGTTGCTACATTCTTTTTTTTTTTTTTTTTTTTGCATGTGTTGTTTCCTAATTGGCAATATTTTGCTTTAGGTCATAACTGGTCAAATTGTTGTCTTGTAAAATTTTTACTTCAACCTTGTTATTCCTCCTCAGATCTCTTCTAGAAGAACCTTTTTCTGTGTTCAAATGTTTAGGTAGAAAGAGGAGGATTTGATGTTGGGCATAAAGGTTGAAGAGATTCAAGGGGTGGAATTATGTAGTGATTAAGTACTCTAAAAAGGGTGGTAAGGTCCCTCCCCCTCCCCCACCCCTGACACTGGCACCCACACCACCCCCCCGCCATTCCTTTTCTCTATATCTTTTCATACAGCTTGCATCCATTTGTTTAAGCGGTTTTGAAAATCCTCCTATGCTCTATATTTAAATCAGATTTATAGATGATGTCTCAACACGGTAATTCGCATCAGTCTCCTATTTATTGAATTGCCCTTCCTCGAAATTATCATTAAAAAAAAAACCTTAAAATCTTACACTTACCGATCAGACCTTATCCAAAAGATCTTTCCAAACTTCTAACCCTTTGGTTCTCATCTCTTTCTTCCCCTCAGACTTATTCCTAACTTATCACTCATTACCTTTGCCATTATCTTATTATCATATTCAGTTGTGTGTGTTTTCACTTAAAATCCCTTGCCCATCAATTCTAACTTGGAATCCGCCCCTTCACAGCCTACCTAAATACTCAAACCTAAACCAAGTTCCTTCTAAATCCAATGTCATACTTAACTCTTTTTTTAACGTCTGACATCCACCACTTTTTATTAGGAATCTTTCTGATTCTCATCAAGTTGAAATCTTATTAGTATTCTTCTTCAGTTGATGCTTTGATTCAAACTTCTCTCTCCCTATAAAGCCATATCAATTTTCATGGACTTTCTTCTTGAACACCACCTTTTAGAATGAAGCATTTTACTAAATAAGTCTTACCTGTGATTTTTTAAATATTTGACCCTTTGTTTCCTATTCCTTTTTTTTTCTAGGCCTATGTTTCAATCTCTCTCCAAGACCTTGCCCACCCACTTAAGGGAAACTCCTCAGGTATTTCAACACCTCAAATTCATTCATCCTTATTGTTCAACTTGGAATTCACTCCATAGTAGTAAAATATTTTAACCTAGTCTAATGATTATTCTGAGACCTACACTGATTCCTTTCTCTGTTTTCGTACTTAAATCCTTCCACCATTATGTACACATCTTTGGAAATCCCCATCAATTCAACATTTTATGTAGTCCTTCATTTTTCTTAGTACAAGGCTTTTATAACTTTGTTTGTCGCCTTTCTGTTTCATTTGGTATTGGCCTTTGTGTCTCCTCTTTTTTTTTCCTTGTATTCTATAGTTTTGTTACCGAACACACACACACACACACACCAAAAAAGAATAAAAAAGGGCTTTGGGCTCCCTCTCCCATTTCTTATGGATTTTACAATTCTTTCTGCATTTGTGATTATATCCAAGATAATGCGGTTGACTTTCAAGCGTGTCATAATCCAAGTGTGGAGGAAAAACTTACACATTTTAGAAGTTACTCATGCTCTTATTTTATTATTTTCATTATTATTTTTTAATGGATGTACTTAAGTCTTCTTTAAAGCTATTCTAAGTCTTCTGACAGCGTCACACCTTTTATATCATTTGCCAATACTTGCTCAGCGACCATGTCCCAAGTCTTATGTGGAGAGGCTTCTGTATTTTCCGTTCCATCTAAAGCATTTTGGATGTGTTTGTTTTGTCATGTCCTTTGACTAATTTGTGGTTTGCTCTTGTAAATTTGTCTTCGTTGAGTTTCTGCCTTATGGAAAGGGTACTAGTGCTGTAACTACCAAAGAATGGGATGGGGCAGATTTTGTTTCCATAGAAGTCGAGTTTGTACTAGCTAGGATGAAGAACAATGAAGAATTAGGCCTAGATGGTATTACCCATTGTTTCATGGATTTTGGCAGATGTAGTTGTGCCCGATTGGTTAACCAAACTTTTCAAAAAAAAAAATTTTTTTTGAGCACGTGAAAATGTCCAATGGAGAAAATGCATTGTGATTCCTTTCTTTAAGAACAGTGGGGCAATATTTAGATCTATGCATATACAATACTACCAAATCCCAAACTTGAACCTTGTGATGAAAGAGAGTAATAGAGAAACACTTATGACAGGAATCTAATATAACCAATTTAAGCTTATTCCAAGAAGGTATACTACTGAATGAACCTTCCTGTTTAGACAATTCTTGAGTAGTTCAATGGAAAAAAAAATTATGCATCTTGGTTTTTGTAGTTAATTTGGCAGACATCGAGGGAAAAGCCTCAATAGTGCTATAAAGATTATGGAAGGCATGCATGTAGGGGCAATGAGTGTAAGAACTGTTTTTGTGTGTGTGTGGCTTGGGTTGTGGGGGGGGGGGGGGGGGGAGGGGAGCGCGCGCGCGCGTGTGTTGGACGGTTATTTTGCCATGGGTGGGTCCACATGGAGCCCTTAATTGTTTGGCAACAGATGAAGTTCCATGCACAGAATTTGTCAGTGACTTGGTACTAATTATGAAACCAAGAAGTAAATGTTGAGCTTGGGCTTTTGAGTTGAACTGATTGAAAATTAACTAGTCAAAAAGAGGTTATACAAAGTGCAACTTCAGGGAGATTGTGAGTTGGTCAAAATTTAAAATATCTCAGCTCCACATTTTGAAAATTTTCTATTTGGGTTGGATGTAATGAACAAGGCCAATGTCGGATGGGCAAAATGAAGTTGGTGGAGTACTTTGTGATTGTGAAGTGCTGCTATCTTGATTGAAGGATCACTTTAATAAGAAAACATTTAGACGGCTATGCTATATAAAATGCTAAAAAGTTGGAAATGAAAGAAACCAGAAGGAAAGTACATGTCATTCAAATGCACATGTTAACATGGATGGGTGGAGCTAACAGAAAGGATAGCATTAGGAATGAGTGCATAAGCGTAGACTTACAAGAACCTTCAGTAGAACAAGAAAGAACTAGGAAAACAGAAAAAGGTCAATGGAGACAGTTTGAGCATGTACATACCACATAGAAAGCCAGGTGTAGGATGCAATACCAAGTGTGGTTCATCATACAAGTTCAAGGAACGAAGAGAACGGGGAGACTGGTGAAGACTATGGATACAGTAGTGAGAAAATGGATTAAGAAAGTATCATGAAAGAAATACTCAGGAAGGTGACCCAAAAACTGATGGGATAAGGCTATTGACTGTTACGCAGTTGATCTGTTGTTCCTTCATTCAGAGAGAGAGAGAGAGAGAGAGAGAGAGAGAGAGAGAGCCTTCATGCATCAAAAGTAGAAAGGTAGGCTATTTGTACATAGGTTGTATGTTTTCACTTGTAGAACACGTTAAGATAGCCTCGAATTAATGGGATAAAGCTAAGATGTTGATGATGATTTCTCTCTCTCTCTCTCTCTCACATTTCCATCTCACTGCCATATTTGAAAAGAATCCATTCTCTCCAGTGAATTCCTCATTTTGTACAAATCTTATTCTCAATCACAAGAAGCCATAATTGAAAATTCCATCCAAGATTCAAGATTTTATATTCCAACTATGTATTCTTCACCTATTATGAAGAGGGATAGCTCGCTACGCATAAAGAACATCAAAATGAATGTAAAAAAAAAGACCCAAGAACAATCTTCTCTCTACTTGATTTTTTTTTAAATGTCTGGTCTTTATATGTGCCCTCATTCTCTTTCCCTTATTAGCTATCTGTTTTGTTTTGTTTTACTTGATTTAAGTTGCCTCTATTATCAAGAGTACTCATTTTTAATGATGGATAGACAACTATAGTAGTTTACACTTTATAGCATTACTTTTTTTTTGACACTCCCTTGAAAGAAGACAATGTTTGACAAACCACAGTAGGTGAAATCTTATTTATCTATTTGGTCATTTTCTTTCTTTTAACATTTTTGGGGCATCCGGTTATTACTTAAGACCATAAGGCCATCTTCTGCATAGCAAAAGTGTACAAGAATTTTCAATTTTTGGATTCTTTATGTGAGATATAACAAACCATGAAACTATAACTATTAGAAACATTTAAAATATTTTAAACTAATTAATTTAGGGTCCTACTGGTTACCTCCTTTTTTACTGGTTCGGTTGGTTTTTACCAGTACCCTGGTTTTTATCTAACAAGACCCGTGAAGGTCCCTGTTCTGGTTCAACCCAGTTCATCTGGCCAGTCTAGCCCAGTTTTTAAAACACTGATGAAGAAAGCAATTGTACATCATTGGATCAACTTATCGTCTCTTAAGCCAGTGATTATCTTAAGGTCATGTTTGGTTGTTTTTCACATTCTATATAACTCTGATTGTAAACAATTGGTTCTTTGGATTATATGGACCTTTAGTAAATGGCTGGCATTTACTAATTAACTAGCACTCTCAGTTTTACTGTTGGAAAATCACTCTGATTTAACCTAATTTAGTTTAATTTAAAGTAGTCCATATTTATGCTTCTCTTCTGATGTCACTGCATCATCCTTTACTACACTCCATAAATTCTTTCCATGTTTCCATTGGATTGGCAGGTATGCTTAGGTTGAAAGATCTTGTTAATTCAATATCTACAAGACTGCAGGACCAGGTGTTAGAGGGTGCTGAGCTGTATGGGAGGAAGGAAGACTCCGTTCGGCCTTGTAAAATATTGAAAGTTCTGGAGAAGGATGTTTACAACACTAGTTATGAAGTGGGTTGGCTTGACAAATATAAGAAAGTAACTGACACTTCAACCTTAAAAGCAGAAGATCTAATCCATAAAAAGCTTCCTTTCAGCAGAGATCTATTGAAGTCATTTATTAGGGAATCAACTTCTCAAAGTGTTCCGTGGGTGGTGCATGACAAGTTAGCAAGGAAATATGGGATCTCAATTGAACCTCCAGAGGAGTTACGAGACAAATTTTCCATTAAAGATGGGTATCTAGTGAGAATGAAACAAAGAAGAAAAAAAAAGGCAAGGCAGGGCTGATATTATAACTTCTGCTTATAAATGGAGTAGAGTTGCTGCTTTCTAATTTTTTTTTCCTTTTATCATATTCAGGTTGTTGAAAATGGAATGGTTAAGAGTAAGAAAAGGAGAAAACTGGAAAGCGGGGGTGCTGAATTTTCTGAGTCAAGGATGGTACCGAAGGAAGGTAATTGAAAGAATTGGAGTTTAGTTGCTGTTGAATCTATTTTTTATGCTGATGACAGAACTGTACTTCAAAGTCATATCCAGCTTGCATTTCCATTATACTTTTCTTATCATGGTCCAAATGATTTACATTCATATTCATCAATTAATGCACTGGCACTGACATTATCTTTGTCCATCTTTAAAAAAGAAAAATAGTGAACAAAAAAAGTGACGTTGTGATGCATATGTAAGTTAAATGGAGATAGTATCATATTTTGTTGAATATCTTTGTTCAGTCATCAAATGTTTTATTTTCAGTTGTATTTTAGGCTCCGTTTGAGAAATTGGGAGCAAAACATTTTGGTTCCTGAAAATCACTAATGGTGAAATGCCTATACCTGCAGATTTTCTGGGTCTCAGAAGGTTTGAGAAAACAGCTCTAGTCTTCCTAAATTATTCCTATTTTCCTGTAGGAAACCTGCAGAATGAGACGTTTTACCCCCTTGTAATGGTTCTTCTCTCACTTCATGAAACAGCAGTGGATTTCATTAAATAAAAGATGTTGTCCCATTTAGCGAAATAGTTTTAGTTTGCGGATTCCTTGGTAAGCAAGGGTTGGATTACCAATCAAAAAATGAAAAAGAGAGGAAAAAATCCAAAGGGTGGACCAATCTTCCCCTTTTATCATTTATTCTTTTTAATGATGTTTTTTGGGCTTTGATATAATGCTTTTATTATTTATAGCAGAGCTTTTTCTTGTTGGTTGGTTGTCTTGGTTTTTATCTTGGTTCTTTTTAATGTTAATGAAAGCTTTATTTAATGAAGTAAAAAAAAAAACCTTAGCTTGAGCCTACAAGCTAATCCTGGAGCTATTTCTTTGGACTATGATCTTTTATTGCAGAAGAAAAACCAAAGGAAGAACCCATCAAGTACCCAATTGATGATCTTCTAGTGCAACCTGGTCCAGATGATCCAGTTTTCACAGTTCGCCCAATCCTAACAAGAGATTTTTGCGTTCCAATGGACTGTGTTGGGGACCTTCTGATGGTTTGGGATTTTTTTTCATCCTTCAGTAGGTTGCTGCACTTGTGGCCATTCTCCCTGGAAGATTTTGAAAATGCGATTTGCCACAAGGACAGCAATCTAGTTCTTATAATGGAATCACATTCGGCTATTCTCCGCTTGCTTATCAAAGAAAAAGGTGACTACTTTGCATTGACACAGAAGAAAAGAAGAAAATCAAAGGTGAATATTCAAACTTATCCGTCAGTCTGATATTGTATATAGGACAGTTCATGCAATCATACTATTGTCTGTGAGTGTGTCTACTTTCAGCTTGGATATCTACATTACCTATAATGGCCGTTTCTTGATCTTTTTCTCCTTTTACATTTCAGATTACATTACTGAGCTGGGCTGAATACTTATGTGACTTTTTAGAGCTGAAAGATATACCGGAATTAACCAGTCATATGGGAACTATAAGACGAGGTCATTATGGCCTTCTGGATCCTCATGCTAAACTTCACATATTTTGTGAACTGGTCTCAGAGGTCCTTTCAACTGATGCTGTCAGACAACAGTTAGACGACTACATTGAACAACAGCGTGCACTTGCAGCAGCTAAGAGAGGGGCAGCAGTGGAAGAAGCCAGGAAGAAGAGGAATGAGAAGCAAAATATGGAGGCAGAGTCTAATACAAAGGAACTAGTACAAGGACATGAGTTGGAAAAGAGGGGAGGCAATTTATACAATTACGAGGACGATTGTAACTATGGACAGAATGGAGATGTTCCCAAAGGAAAGGAGTTAATTTCATGTAATGGTAACCTTGCTTCGTCAACTGACCATCCTTCATCAACTAGGTACGTTTATGCAAGTGTATACTTTCAGTTAAGAGGCTGCTAATATTGGGTTTGTATGTGATTTCATGGTCTGGATTAGAGTTTGTAGCTAAGTTATGCCTCATTTGGTCTGTCTGCAGAAAGAGCAAGCATGAACTTGCAGTTGCAAGGGAACAAGTGCTGAATCAAAGGATAGATGCAAAGCCTACTGAGAGTGCGAAGGAGGTTTCCAGTGTGGGTGATCATAAAAAGACACAGCAGAGGAGGAATAAAGAGAAGCGAGATCGAGAAAGGAGCACTAAAGAACAGAGGGTACTCTCTCTCTCTCTCTCTCTCTCTCTCTCTCTCTCTCCCTCTCTCTCTCACACTTGATACATTACGTATACCACAGAAAGATCAGTTTGAAAGAGAGGTGGAGAAGCGATTTATACGCACCAATCCTCTTGGGAAGGACCGAAACTACAACAGGTATTGGTTTTTCCGACGTGATGGGAGGATTTTTGTAGAGAGTTCTGACAGTAAGCGGTGGGGCTACTATTCTGCGAAGGAAGAGGTAGTTGTCCTGTAAACCTGCATGATACTTGCCTTTGTTGTGATGCCAATCTACTATCTCAATTTATTTTCGTCTCTCTTGATCAGCTTGATACTCTAATGGCTTCACTCAATCCAAAAGGTGAGAGGGAGCTGGCCCTTCGTAAACAGCTGGAGAAACATTATTTTAGATTATGGTAAGACCATAGATTTAAGCTCTATTCTTTTGTATGGGGATGCATTTATTGTTTTTGTTATTTGAAGTTTCAGCATATAGAATTTCATGACATTGATTATCATGAAGATGATGGATACGTGTAATTTTTTTTCCTTGAAAGGGCAGTTTGTTTAAATATCAATATGCATACACTGTTGTCTTCAGTCAGTAATTACAATAAGAAAAATCACTAATATTTTCAGTTTGGACTTCACATGAAAAAATTGTGGAGGTCTTGGGCTTATTTACTGAATTTGGTGGTATGCTTTCACTAGTAGTTCCATTTGTTTAGATTCCTTGTAGAAGTAGGATACATTGAAATTTTTTATTAAGGGTTGGGTCTAGGAATTTATTCGCTATCCATTTTGTGTGCATGCATGCAGTCATATGCCATCTTCTTTGTTGATGTTTTGTTTATTTTAATACACAATACCTAATTTTCAGGTTAGAGAATGCATTTATTTCTGCACACACATGTATGATTAGATATTTACTAAGTTCTGGAGTACTTATTACATCACTAGTAAAAAAGGTTAAAGGCATCTGTTTCCGTTAAAAGGATTTTCTGATCTTCACATGAAAGCAACCAGGATTGCATTTGTATTTTGGAAAAGTACATCAAAATTGTGCAGCTGTTATCTGGTATAGACAGGTGCACCTCGCTGGGGATGTAGATTCTTGGTCAAAATTTTCAAGATAGGTGCATACACCTTAGACATATCCAACTTAACCAGTTTGTACTCGTGTTAAATAGAACTCCAAGAAATCACTAGACAGTCCTACCCGATGGGGGCTGCATCTATAGAAGAATTACTTTTGACTGTTTTTTGGCACGCAAGAAACTCACTGCGCTAAATCAGTTATTTTGACGAAGTTGGCTACTTTGCTATCATGGAGTTTTTTTTTTTTTTTATTTTATCAGTATGCTACCATGGAGTTTCCAGAAGCAGTTGGCAAAGTTCTGTACGTATCAGACTTTTTAACAAGCAAGAATGGAACATTACAAGTTGAAATTATCATACTACCACTGTTTTACAGGATTTTGCTAAACGTTTGTATGGCACATAAGTTTGCTCATTCTTTTAGATTGTACTATTTTTTTTATTGATTTTATTTACTTATTTATTATTGATTTTTTAATTCTCTCTTGTTTTGCCAAACTGAGCTCTTTTGTCAAAATAATGATAGATTTTACTTCAATTTTGTTACATGGTTTTCAACTCATTTTGAACGGTCAGTTGCAGTCCAAGTATTTATGTGGGTCTTTCACATTTTGACTATTGATTGATGCTTTAATTATGAGTGCTCATTTATATATCATTAACTTACCAAACATGTCAAACAGCAGTTTTATACCTTTCCTCTTGCTTGTGCTGCAGTACGGCATTGCAGAAGAGATCAAAGGCTTTGGCTCAAAGAATTGCATTGGAGGAAGCTGTGCTACGGAGGTCAACACGGGTTCAGTCTAAAGCAAAAGATAGCCCAGCCAAAGCATTCCTTAAGTATGTTAACAAGTGGAAAGAGGATGCTAATTGACTGGCTTTGAGATGATTTTTTATGCCCCGTGAAACATAGATAGATGGTTAACAGATTGATGATGACAATGATTTTAGTTTGATGCCATATACTGAAGATCAACATGGCAAATGTGCAAATGATAGGAGGTATGAGAATTTCCAGCATTGTATCTTGCTCATGATTTTGTGGTGGTATGTTTTATGGGACCTTTTTGTACCAATGCATCTCGATGAACAATCAGTGGATTGTTTATTCAACTCTAAACACATGTAGAAATTTTGTTTTTTTTTTTTAATTTTTATTTTTTGAGACAATTGGACAATTGGGAGAAGGGAAACCGGTAAGTGGACAATGGCCAAATTTTGTCATATGTTTGAGAAATTGGCATGCTTTAACTTGGAAGTGGCATGCGCTTCAATTTTGTAAATGAACGCACTTTTATGTAAATGCTTCAATAGTTTAATACAATTAAGCATTGGAAGATTGTGTTGTCTGTGAGAAACATTTGTCATAGCTGCACTTTCGTAGAAAAATGAGAATGCGGAATGTTTAGTTATCTATCTTGTTTGTATTTTGTATATTTCCTGAAACCACCCAAGGATTCCATTTCTATTAGGAAAGGTGTGTAATGATGGTATTTCTTCTAAAAGCTTTATTTTTCTTTTTTTTCTTTTTTTCTAGTAATATCATGGGAATATGTTTGGTATGACATTCTGATACTATGTTATGCTTGCTTCTCAGTCTTAACTGTGGCCTTCTCTAATTTCTTTTCCTGCTCCATGCTCATTTTCTACTTGAAGCTGCAATTGAGGTCTGATTTATTTGGAGATCGTTTTCTTACCTCTCTTAAGTCCGAATATGCATCGCTGTGGGAGGGAGGGGAAGAAAAAAAAGAAGAGAAAAGAATGCACCAATTGTTGGATAACATCTAATATCATGTGTAAACATGTAGATGAGTATAGGGATAAATGGCTTAACCTAAGTTGGGGTTTGCAAGCTTCCTCATAAAAAATGAAAAGAAAACGAAACAAAACAAAAGACAAAAATAATGCCTATTGTAGGATGGCATTTTATTTTGTGTTGTTCATTTAAACAGTATCATCCCTTACTGGCAATTTCTCTTTGATGTTGGGAACTTGGTTATTGACCGGAAAGGAGGTTTAACTTTGAGCTGATCTGTGAATTCTAATCATACAATCAAATCATGAAGAATATTGTTGAGAGAACGAATGATGAGAAGAGAATTATTTTGGATCCAACATTATGTATTCTAACTATGAAATCAATCATTGAGAAACATCGTCAGGGGTCACATTGTTTCAGCGTTTCAGGTGAGTTGTATCTTGCAATACCAAAAGGTCAATCCAGGACCAGCTTTGTTGTTAGGTGCCTAATTAGTGTGCTCTGCAGACTGTAGATCCTAGGTGACTATTGAACGCATTTTAACTACAGTCTTATCATATCTGAAACTCATTTCCTCTGATGAAACTTAGTTTGTATGCATTCAACCTGTACATAAGGAATTCCATCATTTTTTTAAACCCAGCTGAGGTTTTGGGACCTAGATACGAATACAACTCATATATGCAAGGGAATGGAGAGTAATACATGCGAGGACACAAACACAACTTACACATACAAGGTAACGGGGACCCTCAACTCACACATGAAGTAATAGAAACTCGCAAATGTAAGGAAACAAAATAAACTCACACATATAAGTGGAGAATCTTCATACGTATGCATCTGTCCCTCACCATTTTTTTTGTGAGAACTCTAGGTGGGGTTCATCTATCACTCAATCCAAACCTTGCAATACACATGGGACCCCATGATAGCAACTCGCCCTAACTTTCGGTCGGATCCGAATTTATTGGACCGTTGGATTGACTATACACTAATCCGAACGAAATGAATTTGTGAGCCATGGATGAAGGGGTTAAGGATATGCGATTGGGATCAAATTTGATATGTAGGGTGCTTTCACATAAATCTTTACAACCCCCCAGTCTCATCCCTTGGTGGGGTCCACAGTGGGCCCCACCAAAGAGTGCATGAAAAGTCTATGAGTGACATATACACAGAAAAAAGCCCCCTCCTTACCGCTAAGGTATGTATCCATCAGCTTGATGCTTCATGAGTGACGCATTGACTCTCTTGGGGCACACTTTCTACCGCATAATAGTACAACTTGCTATGTTGGGGTCATATACATAATACATGGAGGGTTCTATTTCGTCATTCTGGCCAAATACCTGATTGGATTTCACTTCTTTATATATATCCTTGTGACTTTCATTTATGTCCTCTTCCTCTTAGGCCTTTTTCACAAGGGGCCACATTTGCACTGAAATTGTAAATGATCTTAGAAATATGGAGTAGCAGAGTGGAAAACATGGTATAACCATGCTTTTTTGGGGTAAAAATGTCATGAACATGTTAGACAAATCAGTACTGAACTGCCTCCATTCAGCACGTGCATTGAACTGAAAGAGTGCTATAGGTAGGATGTCGCTGAGAAATGATCAACTACATCCAACTGCGAGGAAAGGCCGTATTATATTTTGAACTTGAATGTCTTTACAATGCCAAAATTAAAAACCTTTGAAAAATCGGAAGGTGGTCATTGCTTCCGTCATCACATAGTAATGATGACGGTCGAGATCAAAATAGTTTGCAGCCGGGAACTGTGAGCTTCAGAAATAATTCAAAATGGTTATACGTGCAGCGAGATATAAAAATGTTGAGTTTAATCTTTCATTAATATAGTATAAGTGATATATAATTAATCTTGCACCAATCATCACATTGGGGTGGTGGCGCAGTTGGCTAGCGCGTAGGTCTCATAGCTTGCTGAGTTATCCTGAGGTCGAGAGTTCGAGCCTCTCTCACCCCATATATATAAATTTTTTTTCATCCAGGATGCACCAACTGGCCAAAGCTCCAATTGTGCTGATGAAGGTTCGTCATCAACAAAAGCTACTATAAAAGCTTGTAGATGTGGCCAGTGCTTCAATTGGAATATCTCAGATCTCTCTTCCTCTAATTTTATCTTTCCGTTTCTGATTTTTAACTTAATCAAATTAGCTTCTTGGTGATTGAATTGACTATTACCTTATAAAAATTATATAAGAAAAACCCTATGCCTCTCATATACCATTCCTTTAAGTTTGACAGAGCAGTGATAACCTTTTATTCTAAGGGTATAAGGGGCCTTAGGAGGCCAATGGAAAGTAGAAAACATTTTTTCAAGGCCAAATAGCCATTTTCACTCATTTCATGAGAATTAATCATCCTTCCTCTTTTTTTTTTTAATTAAAATATTTCATTTTTCTCTAGCTTTCTCCATTTGGTAAGGGATTCCCTAATTACCCCTTTATCATCAGATTTTCCTCCTTAATATGTCTGTGGGAAGCCCCTATTCGAAAACAATCGAGGGTAATTCTAATTGCTGGGACGAAAAATAAGGAAATTTCATAGAAGAGTGAACAGGAATAACGACGAAATAGGAAAATGACTTTTTATTGCAGATGCTACATAGGGAGGAGATCAAGAGCGTTTACTTCTGCATCCATAAATGTACATTGTCACGATCTCCTTTGGATTGATTCTTCAAAAAAGAATCCATGGTCAAGACACCATTAATCTTAAACATTGTTAAATCAAGAGCTGGAATAATTTGGTGTGTCTTGTAGGAGAACATCGTCTGAACTTAAAGATCTAAAATTTTAAATACATAAAATGTTTTAGAGTTAACTATCGCAACAATCTCATTTTTGGTGATATTTTCAATTGATAAATCATTTAAACCCAATACATAACCACCCCAAATTACCGGTGCACACTTCAACCACTTTACATGCGTGTTGAGTTTTTGCACGAGGACATAAAATAGGTTAATGTGGCACAATGATCTCCATGAGTTGGTCATAATCATCTCCAATATATACAACCATAGAACACTTTTGAGTGAGTCCTGACGGTTGATTCCAATGGATGGAACTATACAAAAAACTAGAACATTTCAAAAAAAAAAAAGAAAAAAGAATGAAAGAATGAAAGAAAGAAAAGAAAAGAAATGGCGTGTTTCACAACAATTAGGATTTGACAATATTTCTCTGTCAAAACTTATAACAAAAAATGCTCGTTCCATGAAAAACCAAAAAATAAACTAACAAAGTTTAATATACTTTTAGAAGGTGCATGACAGAAGAAAATCAAATTCTTCATTGAGGAAGAAGACACAGCATAACCATTTGAAACTATCTTTGCACCATCCAACTTTCAGTATCATCATATATTCATATATTTCAAGATTACAAAAAATGATATTTTCTATGTCAACTCTCAAATTCCTTTTCATTATTTTCCATGGTACAGAATGTAACAAGGTATGCCGAAAAGGTGAAGAACCTTACAACACTCGAACATAACAGAGTCCGGTCACGGGAAAGACTTATGCTGAACTTGAAATAAACTATAAACGTTGCTGCTCTACAGAAATGGTATCACCAACTGTGGTATGGATGATAAATGCAACAAGTACAAGCCCCATGAAGTGAAATTGTAGCCTCCTGATGTACCCGTTTTGGAAAGTGACATTCTTGACCGCCAAATAATTTTCTTGCCCATTCATATGACACATCATCACACAATTTACATCACGTCCCTATTATGCCACTGGAGAATAGGATATAAATGGGCATGAAATGTGAGAGGCTCCACATGATATACCAGAAAGTGAACATTCGATAAGAATTTACTCCACAATGTCATCTCTTTTTACCGTTGTCACTGCACACAAGCCTTTGAAATTTTGTTGAAAACTCTGCATAAGACTGCACATCCGAAGGCTGAACTCTTCCAATGGCAACCTCAAAATGGCGCATTGATATTTCTGAGATGTCAATGTTTTCCTGATACCACCAATTCACATATAAATGATTTTTTTAATGAGTACATAAATGAATCGCTGTAAAAAACAGAATAATGGAATAAATTTAGAGGTGGAATTCAACAGACTTCAAGTGCCGCAAGCGCAGCTTCCCGGCAGACAGATGTTATGTCAGCCCCAGTGAAGCCTTCAGTGAGATGAGACAGTGCCCCTACATTAACATCAGACCCGCAAGGCATTCTACGCATATTAATTCGAAATATGTCTTCTCGGTCAGCTTGATTTGGGGGTCCAACATACAAAAGTCTATCAAATCTTCCTGTTAAAGATAACATCAATCATTAGCTAGCCATCAGAGAAGCAAACAACGCAAACATTCAAGGTGTAGAGCTTTGGTAGAACCTGGTCTTAGGAGGGCTGGATCAATCTTGTCAGGACGATTGGTAGCTGCAATAACAATGACATCAACTCTCTGTTTCAAACCTGCACAAAATGTGACCAAGTTATACAGTGACACTACCATAGTTCAAATTGTCATCAATAACTAATGCCACTAACATAAGGCTCTTTTAGTCATAGTGGCTGTCTTCTTCAGACAGAAACACCACAAAATGTAGTGCAAATAAGTCCAGCAATTCAATTCACAGTTGTATCCCTGTCGCATCCGGGCAATACATAAGTTAATAACATGATTAAGGAGGATTCATCCATCATATACAGGTAGTAAACTGTTGCCGTTATGTTAATATACTGATCCAAAACATAAATATATAGGAATCACAAAATACATACTATTGTACTCTTAAGTCTTTGTTTACATTCAAAATATCCAAAAGAATTTTGATTGCAGAGATTTTAAAACATCTAATTTTCCTTTTTTGTGCGGAAAAGTAACATTATTTTATTATTGAATTAAAAAAAAAGTTAGCACAGGAAGGCTATGCCTACTAAAATAGCACAAGGGCAAAAAAGAAGAAGAAAAAAGGCAACATAAGCAAAAGTGGATAATACAATCTGCATAATTCGATGCAACATATAAGAACTGCCAACCCCCTCCTTGGCTAAAGACTTTGCTGCCCCATTAGCTCTCCCCTTAACCAGTCCTAAGAAGTGACATCAGGCATAAGGCATTTTCTAGCATCTGTTAAGCTTCCCCCTTTCCACCCAAAAAAGAAAAGAAAAAGGTGATGAAATCAATGATATAGTAGTTCAGGCCATTGTATCGTCCATTACATATTGGTTTTGACCTGGCTATCGTCGGTCAGAAACAGTTTTTCCAATTAAGCCTCAGCCTGAAGAATCATACAATGCCCATAAACCATACTCTGAAACTGGCTCAGAATAGAGGTTGCCAGGTGTTAAATACTTCACCCTCACTTTGCACAGACAGAACAGCTGCTGTTGCCTGTATTCTTTGTTTAATGCCCCATCAAAAAGCAATTGTCAAAAGGGCTATATTGGCCAATGGTTTGGATCACCAAATCATGGACCCCATTATACATTCTCAAGGAGTATCCAGGACCATATGAAGCCTCTATGACACTCATCTCATATCCATGATCCAGTGTAACTTGGAGGGATTAATTGAATTTGTACCATTTTCTTTTTTCAATTTTTTCTTCTGGGCACAAGAAGCCATCACTTTTCACAAGCTATTGCAAGTTAAAAACATATTATCAAATTCATTTTTAGAAGAATTACGTGTTATTAAATTCATTTTAAAATGACATATCAACTATGATACCAGGATACTTGTACATGCCCAACATATCCATGTCAAACCAATCAACACTCATATCGGCACTCGATACTGCACTAATATTTCTAGGGCACAAATTTAACATATCCCAATTACCAAGTCCATTATTTCATATAATTGTTTTAGTTTTCTTATTTTTGAATGCCAAAAAGAATGTTAATAAAGGAACAGAAACAAAGATAATTTCACAAGCTCAGTAATGCTCTTTTAAAAAAAAAAGATTATGACAGCAGCCATATACCCATATGTGCAGAGTCGTATCACAATCCCCGTAATCATGTCAGTATCCATATCAGTAACTATGCATAATAATTTTTTTATAACCATAATGTCAGGGTCATACATTCATACATACATGTGTGCGTGTGACAAAGCATTCTAGCTATATTTTGTAGATTGCAAAGCAATTCACCAAACAAAAATAAAAATAAAATAAAACAAGAGTAAAGCACTTATGCACAAGCCGTAAAAAGTATATAAGATATATATCCATATTTACAAAAGAAAAGATGGACTTACCATCCAATTCAACAAGAAGCTGCGTCATGACCCTATCAGCAACAGAAACTCCATCATTTTCCTGCCCACGGGTGGTAGCAAGACCATCAAATTCATCAAAAAATATAATTGATGGAGCAGCAGCCCTGGCTTTGTGAAACAATGACCGTACGGCCTTTTCAGACTCCCCAACCCATTTGCTGAACAACTCTGGGCCCTTCACCGCAAGAAAGTTCAGCCCTGCATTGGAAGCTACTGCACGGGCCATTAGAGTCTTACTGCACCCTGGAGGACCAAACATCAATACACCTGTTGGGGGACGTATCCCTACACGCTTAAAAGCACTCTGATGCTTTTGAGGCCACAGAACAGCTTCTATCAGCTGTTTCTTAACCTCATCTTGGCCACCAATATCTTCCCACCTGACCTTTGGAACCTCAACCATAACCTGTCCAAATATGGAACTTGATAAAGAGATCTAGGAAGAAGGGAAGTAGCAGAAAAAAAGAAACAAAAAAAAAAAAAAAACCAACTAGATTTATCTCAAGTTCTCCTAAAAGTGAAATGGACCCATGTTACTCTTGCTAGTGCCATATAATGGGCAATGCGGCCCCTTATGTCTTGTCAACTAATACTAAGGGCCTTTTAGTTTGAAATTGAGTGAAGTGACAGGGGAATGGAATTGGCCCCATCAGTAGAAATTCTCTTTCTTAATGTGTTTGGATGGACCTGAGGAGACAAGGAGTAAAGATGTCTGCTGATGTGGATTCCTCTTTTGCTCCTCTTCCCTCTCCCCCAAGTTACTCCCACAGTATATAATAAAGTGCAATTTACTCCATCCGCTTCATATAAAACCTTTTATTCTTATACATTACACCAACCATCCAAACACACGCAAAGTAACTTATCTACTCATTTATTTTAACCAACTCCTCATTAACTTTATTTATGTTACCCTTACTCCTCTTCTACTCCTCCATCATGCAAACAAATAGGCCCTAAATGTCCTGATAAATACACTAAAACAGACTCCTTTCAGCCACGGTAGCTAACATTAAATTATATCTTGTCCAGAAAACATATACATCCCTATAAATACAATAAGATGAAACTTTGAAGTGTTGAAGCAAGTAATAGAATACATCACATTTGAAATATCAATGAAAAAAGGAAAATTAAAAAAGCTACCTCTCGCATTGCACTGGGCCTCACTTCCATCCTAGCCTTCTCAAAGTCATCAAAAGTCACCTTTAACAAATGTTCTTGATTCATAATACATGATCTGTCATCATTAGATAAAAGAATTGAGGCTTGCAAAGCATTATTACTTTTTGGGGCCCTCCCATCACAACCAAAAGCACATGCATCTTCTAATGATATGGCCAGATCTGAAAGCAAGCATGTCATAGAATCTACATGATCAGGTATCAAAAGCTGCTGATCAAGTGTTGGTAAATCATATGAGCATTTTAACTTATTATAATGACGAAGAGTAATCAGAGCTGCTTTATTGCAGAGTGCAGCTAGATCTGCACCAACAAACCCATGGGTAGATGAAGCAAGGGACTGAATTTCTGTGTCAACAAGAGAATGGTTGATTTCACTCAAAAGCGTAAGAAGTATATCCAGCCGTTGTTCTCGAGATGGCACTCCTGCAAATATATTCATCACTATAACACCTCCCAACTCCATACGTGTTATTTAAAAAAAAAAACATATCCCAATTCCGTAAGATCAAATCAAATTTATGGAAAAGACCTTCCTAAACAAGAGCACATCACCATAACTATATAGTATTTGCAATTCAATGCTGACACCAAATACTAACAAAACTCATAACTAGTGTGTACAATACACAAGTAAATACAAATTTATCTACAGGTGACTAAACAGACTGGACCTGGCCTGGGCTGTATCAGAGAAGGCCTAAAACAGGCTGCTCAAGGAGAATGCTTTTCTTTTTTTTTTTATTTTTTGGCATGATGTCACTATTGAAACATGTTCAGTTTTATATAGCAGGCCTCAGTAGCCTTGATTTCAATATCATTGCTACCGATGACACTGTCCGAGAGAGCAGGCGAGTGGCTCAAGGTTCAGTACCCATATGCCCGATGACAGTCGATGACTGAACTGTTAATGTGGTGACATTAGAGTTCCTAATTAGTGTTTCCTTAAACAAAATTTATATTTTATTTATTGATATTGGTGTTGATCGTTGAGAATCAGAGTGGCATATCATACAAAATGGATCAGCACCTATATAAATAAATAAAACTTTAATTTACTTCAAACTACACAAATTAATAAGTCTTATATCACTACATTAGCAGTTCTGCCATCAGGTACATGCGTAACTCAATATGGAAATGAGTAGACCTGAATCCTGAATTTGACCTGACTATTTAACAGGTCTAGAGCAGTGGACCGTAATCCATTCCAATTATCAATCAGGCATTTTCAAATTTAGGCATTTCTCTGCCCACATGGAAGCAAGGCAGAGATGGAAGAGATCGAACACAGGAATAAGAAGCAAGCTCGCCTTCCTTTTTGATCATTTTGATAGAGGGGGTTGGAGAAAGTTGATAACACAGACTCACATCTCCCCGTCAAAAAGATGGGTTCCGTTTTCAAAAAACTCAATATATCGAACACTTGAAAAAAAATGTAAACCGAGCCTATGGAAGTCAAATATTGACCAATTGACTTTTTCTACCAATCATCAAAATCTGAAATTGAAGTGATTTGACTTTTTCAAGTTTTCAAAGCACACGAAGAATCATCTATTCTAAATCAATCTAAGTGTTTGTTTTGGCACATGCTGACACCATTACCACTTTAATTTAATTTTTCTTACTTGTTTGATCACACAAGCCAACCCCAACATGGTTGGGATAAGGCTTTGATGAGGATGATGATGACTTGTTTGATCACACAACTGAGTTGGACTAAGTAATCTCAGTTTTTGTTCTAAAAAAATCTCAACTCTGGAAAGCATAAATCTCATTTCAATTCTAACATCCGGTCATACTTTTCACAGGAGATGAGCATATAGTTCATGCCAGAGGTTAAACATAGGCTTTTCTCATGTTGAACACTGTATCAACCAGTGTCATGCAAAAAAATGCTCCTAAAAGCTGCAAAAATGCTTTCAAAAATAAACTGAAAAGAATTGCACCAGATGATACCTATTTCAATTTCTCGGTCAAATCTTCCATGCCGTCTCAATGCAGGATCAATACTATCAGGCCGGTTGGTAGCAGCAACTACGAGTACATTAGTAGTTTTAATCTCATCCATCAATTTCAATAATGTTACAACCATTCGTTGAGACAGGTGTTCACTCCCACTTTCTCGTGCTGGTGCAATGGCATCCAACTCATCGATGAACACCTTTAGAATAAAATTAATTAATGGTGCACGGACAGTAATGTAAATACCATAAAAAAAATATTTTCCATCACCCTACATGAATTAACTTCTGGTAGAAGTAGCAAATCCTAGATACACAACCTCTTCTGGGTATAAATAAAAATACAATAAAATAACAGAATACAAATAGGAAAGCATGCTTCTTTTATTCATTGACTAACATGGCAATGACAAGAAATAAAAAGGGCCTAGGGATAAGCATATCTAAAAGACTAACACAAGGATAGTTTCATTAGGCTCAAGTCCACACAAGGATAGAACTGCCAGGTTTATCATTTAGAGAGAAACTTCCAATAGAGGGATAATACAAAAGGACACTACCATGAAATGTATATGTTTAGAGTAACAATATACGAAATGGCATGACTGATGAATGAGAAGAAAAGAGCTGAAGCACAGTTGGACATGCTTATTCTTGCAACACTAAGGCTGCAGGTGTGAGTCATATTACCACTTAGAGACGAAAAAAATGATATGTAACACAAGATCTGGAGACTGTTCAATTTTTACAGTTAATTTTCTGCAAATGCTACCAAATTGTTCACATCAATTTGACCAAGTATAACCATGTCCCTGTTTGTAAAATAATTTCCCACGTTACGTCAATCAGTTTCTCAGAAACACCCGGGTGTATTCTATTTCCTACCCCAAATCATTTATCTTCATTATTAATATTTTATCTTCAAAATCATGTTCCTAAGCTCAGTCTTAATGCCGTTATCCTCCCATGTCCGCTTACTGTTTATTCTCTGAGCTATCAATTTCTATGTATTTAATCTCATTACACTCATTTTCTTTCTTATGTATATCATTTTCTCTGCACTTTTATAAATGAGAACATCTTCCCTTAACATTTTTATCATTTTCTGTAAAACATAGTTTCAAATGAAACTGAAAAAAATGAATTAAAAAAAAACTCAGCAAATCACACACATTAATGTTCTTTTTTTTCAAAAGAGCAAAATGAAATACCCAGGGCCAAGATGTCCATAGAGGAGGTTGTGGACCTAGCTCGAACAAGCCAGGCCTCCTTTTATCATGTGCACCATAGCATTAATGCGGCAGATGATCCTTTTGGCTAAAGCAAGTGGCTCATTAGATTGGAATGGCTTTTGGCAACAAAGCTACCTAGCTGCTCTAATTACCACATTCTTAATTTAGGGTTTAAATTTCTTCCCTTGTCTTCTGATCTATGTATATTCTGTTCTGTTGGGGGAGGGAGCTGTTCTGTTGGGCTTTGCCGTCATTTATTGTCAGTATAACCCTCTATGATGTACAGTTTTCCTCTAAGAATAAAATCATTACCATTCAAGTGGGGGAAAAAGCAAGGAAGAAAGAGAGAAAGATAATGATTTTCTGATATAAGGTAGGGCTGCATCTTATACTCAAAGCAAAAAAAAAAAAAAAAAAGAAAAAAAAAGAACAAAAATGAACCCATTTTCAGAAAGTGAGCAAAAAAAAAAAAAAGATTCTAACCATAGATGAGGCGGCTTGCTTTGCTTTATCAAAAATTTGATGCAATTCTTTCTCACTTTTTCCATAAACTTCAGATACTATTTCAGGTCCATTTACGGAGAAAAGTTTGACGCCAGCATCATGAGCACAAGAGCAGGCCAGTGATGTTTTCCCCGTACCAGGTGGACCATGAAGAAGCACTCCTGTATAGTTTGCATGATGCTGAATCTGACAGGCAAGAGTTCACATAATAACATTACATGTAGAATGTAAATGATTTACTTTAAAAGGAAGAAAATATTAATTTGATTAAGACATAGGCCTAAATCAAGATCAAATACTGCGAACTTCAAATTCAAATGCATGAAAATATACAGCACGATCATCAAGATAAGACTAGGCCCACATCAAGATCAAATACTGCGAACTTCAAAGTCAAATGCATGAAAATATACAGCACATTCATCAAGATAAGACTAAGAGCATTAAAGAAACAGGATACTAATCAAAGTGTAGCATGCATATGAAAAAGACAAACAGAAAACCAAAATTCCCAGCTCACAAATAATTTATCGGTGCAATCTCATGGTCTAAACCCAATTTTTTCAAGCCCACTTCAAAGCTTTAAACTCTGGCAGAAACTCAATGGCAAAAAAGATTTCTGTTATGGGTGATAGTCAAGTTGTGAACAGGACTCAAGCGTACAATTTTACTCAACTCAACAACACTGAGCCTCATTCTTTTTTTTCTTTGAAAATGGTGCCTGTAATTCATTGCTCAAAAGAACTGACTAGTTGCAGCGTAACTTGTCTAATTAAGGATCCAAATGATTGGAAGTTTGATTTCTAGATAGACCTGAACCATAAATCTTAATCCAATTCTAGCCTACAATATGATATTAGACGTAGATCCAACACGATCACATATGTGGCGAGCTGGATAAATCCTAATATGCACTCAGAATCAAAATTTGAATCAATAACTGAATTTTAGACTGATTTGTGTCTAACATATACTATGTCATATGCCATAAGTAGTATGCTTCTACAGTTCTCTCATTCTGGTCTTGTGTATTTAAGCATGGATCTGACTATAGCCACAGCCAATCACCTCCAATTGAGTCTTAAATGGACCCAAAAAAGAGTCTGAACCTGGTTTTTCATCTTGGATCCTTTAAGTAATCAGGACCCCATTACCATCTTGACAGTTGACACTCATTGTAGAATAAAGAAATTGGCTTTAAATTCTGACAACTTCATTTACATAATAATGTTTTTGACTTTTTGATGGTTTAGGTAGACGATTTTGAGCTTATAGTCACCCTATTGATGCTTATCATGAGGAAACTATGATGAGTGTTTATTAGTTCCTATTATTATTAGTAAAAGATAATTAGAAAAGCATCATACAAGCAGCAAATCTGAAGCAACTTCCAAGTGAACTGTCTCACAAAGGACATCAACTTTAGAGTTTGGGCCATAAGCGAGAGCAAGAGAGTACCCCCACCCCCCCCCCCCCCCCCCCCCCCAAAAAAACCCCACAAAACACACAAATAAAAAATGCATATGAGGGAAAAATTGATGGTGACGGTCATCTATTGGAACTCCACCCTTGACCCTTTGGCACTTAACCTAAGAACAGATTCTTTGAACGCTTGAATATAACATAATGGGACAAAAATGAAATTCTATCGGATTTAGTTCAAATCATTATAAGAATAAAGGTAATGGCCACTGCCAAAACCAGTATGCAGGTTTTGGCAATTATAATAAACTTAGTGATGGTCTTTGCACTAAAGAAATCAAGCTAACATGCCTATATTACTTCAGGAGTCCCCACCCTCCCTCTTTTTAAAATAGATGCTGCTATGACATTATTTAAGAGGAGGAAGAAAACGCAAAGAACATGCGTTACATGGGTTTGCAAATGTTTCTCAACCCCAAAATTTCACAAAAATAGATTATTTACTTTAAAGTTCCCATTTTCCTAAATGGCTCGGCAAACTGTTTAGGTAAATGGGAACTGTAAAGTAAATAATCTGTTTTCTTAAAATTTTGGTAGGTTAGAGAACACATGTTCTTTGCATTTTCTTCCTCCTCTTAAACAAGGTTTTAGCATCATCTATTTTAGATAGGGTGACAGTGGGGGGGCACCTTAAGTAATATAGGCAGGTTAGCTTGATTTATGTAGTCCAAAGCCCATCACTAGGTTTATTATAATTGGTGTGTGGGAAAGAAGTGAAATTTTGAAAGGGAAATTTTTTTGATTTGTTCCCCAAAAGATGTTCACCAATGGACAAAAGTTAAGAGAAAAATGCATCTAGTCACAAAAGAGCTAATTGATCAATACTTCAATATTATTGACCAGGGGAAAACAACTTTGCAAGAGAAAATATAGAAATGCAGAAGACAATAACAAGAAAAAAAAGATTAACTGCAGGCCATATTAGAATGCAAAAATAATAATGTCAGTTTCAAAAATTAAATTCTAGTTCTTTCTTTCAAAAATGACTCAAAAACATTCGCCACAGAGAAAATAATAGATTATGAGGATCAAATTAATGTGCATTGCTACAAGCAACGTCGGAACTTTTAAAAAAACATAGAGCAAATAAGAAAATGACAGAACAAAGAAACAAATGATGTGAACAATGAAATAAATTGCAAAAGTAGCAAACCTTGTCAAAAATGATTTGCTTCAGTTCAGCAAACTCTTTTGATAGGCCTCCCAGTTTTGAAATGCCAAATGGTTCTTCATCCTCTAAAGGGGACAGGTCTCCTTTAGCAGGAGTTTCCATTGATGATGATATGGATGAAAATAGATGAATTTTTGACTTAGATTCTACCAGAAAGGCAGCAGCGAAAAGGTTTACCGGACAAGGAGATGCTGTCTCATGAGGCAACAAAGAACATTTCCCTTCATATGTTGAGTCCTGCTTACACCATTTCACCAATAAGGTATCTGCACCATCCACTCGGAAGAAACCAATCTGTGGGCCGATAGGGATGGCCACAAGGTTTCCATGGAGCAAACAACGAGCACTGAGCCACCAGGCAGCACTGATCTCCAGTAGTTGTTTTGACTTTTCATCTTCTAGTGCTTGTGTTATGGAAGATACATATAAAGACATCTCATTAGATTGATGATCCACACTTAGCACGGAGTTCTCACATCTCCTCAAGTGCATTTGACTAACAGCCTGTGAACTTAGCCTCGATTGATATGGTGAAGGTGTTTTAGGGGATGAAACCTGGTCATTTTCAAAATGAACATCGCCATCTTCTTTTGGAACGTCAACCGGTGAGACAATAGCACCATGCAGTCTTTGTCCATTTTTAGAAAGAACCACTTTAAGGTAAAGGTCTGTGCATTTGTACAATGGGACATGAGAAACTTCAGTGTTGGTAAAATCACACAACTTATCAGAAGCACTGAAAGGATGGCTCAGAGACTGATTTTGAATAGGTGAAATAAATACAGTCCTGCCCATATCAGGACCACCCATGGTACAAGAAAGACTCCATGATAACTTGACTCCATTCTTCAACACCTACAAAAACCGCAACAAACTTCTTTCATGTTAGATACAAATGATGATCTTTATCCAAGGTTGTGCACAAACAAGTGCTATAAAAAAATTTATGGACAAGATCAATTACCTATCTACTACACCAAGTTTGGGTCCTGAAACAGTAAATGCCAGATATTGGTTAAACATTTGGTGGAATGCCATTTTACATTGTTTTCCTCAAATCAATTTCAGCACTAATAATCAATCAGTAACTGAGAATAGAACGAGTGGAAAGAAGAGGAACCAGCCTTCTGTATTTTCCAGTATATTTGCAGCCCGAACCACATGATATAACAGAGGACTAAATATTAAAATGGATTGCAATCTGGGGGACATGCATAATACCCTAAGGTAGTATCCAGAACATAGAGGGTTTATCTCCGAACTTATTTATATCAAATGCTTAACTAGAGAACTAGTGATAAATACAAAAGAATTCTAGTCACTCCAACACATTTTTAGAGAATAAAATTTACTGAAATATCTAAGCATCACAAAAATATTGCAATTCTTGCAAAGTGGAAAGAAGATGCAATTACAACTAAAATGGTACACACAGTTCAAACCTTACAAGAAGGAAAAACAACTGCAAATGCAAAGAAACTCCCCACAGTGCGAGCAACATTATCACCAATATCAAGCCCAAAATTTCTGGCACATTCCTCCTCAAATGACTCCAGAGGAGAGTCACCAGTTGCCTCTTTCTTACTTGAGGTAGCTACTGATACCTGACAATCAACAAAGTAGCAAACATGAAACAATGAACTGCAGCAACTCTGTACAAAAACACATGAAGAATCAGGAAATGCTAATAGGTTATGGGAGAAAGAAAAAATCAAGAGATAAATAATCTTTTTTCTGCAGCTGCAAGAGACAGAATTTAACAATGAACATGTAAACTTTAGCCTAAGGATAGCTCTGACTCTGAGGTGTCGCAATTCATTTTATGAGCCAATGATCATATAGAGGGATACTTCCAAAATGAAATATCATGGACCAGGGGGATCCAGGAGTCATGGAGGTAACCTTTTTATCATATGAATTGAATTACTATGGTGGATGGCTGAGAATTCATTTCCCATCTCGTCTAGATTCATTTTCTATGAAAGGGGAGATTTGTTGGGTTTTTTTCAATTCGCCTTTTTTTCTTCATTTTTTACCACTTAAATAAATACAAGCCGTAGAATTCATGGGAATTCGATTACATGAAGAAAAGAGGCCCATAATCATCATTAACAGATCCAAGTCATTCATCCAGTAAGCCTTGTCGGCAATCCTAGAACTCCAAAAGGCAAAGATTGGAATTATTTGACCAGACTGATTTTTAAGCAATGTAACCAAACCAAAGTAGAATCTCCAAGATGGTCAACCTGGATCTTGGAATCATGACTTATGCATGAATGTGGTTATAATAATAACTTACAAAGGTGAAAAAAAAAAAGGAACTTCTTTTCTCAAAATGGTAACTTTATTATAGACAAAAAGAGACCTTTACAGTATAAGAGATCCATACTGAAACAAAAAGAGCCAAAAAGGCTACAAAAGAGACCCAGCAGCAACAAAAAGAGCCAAATCACGATATCGTTTCAATAACAAAGGAAAGAAGTTGATTGGGTTCCCTTTTCATAGATGATTCCTATAATTATGAAGAATAGAATATGCTGACACAGAGATACACTTCCAAAACTCTGGGTTTTCTTTTTTCTGCAAGCAAAACAAATGACAAAGTGATTGGTTACAGAATCATCATTGAAATTCGCTAAAATTTGAGAAATGTCACCACCTACCAAGCATAGAACTTAGATTAACATGAACTTCTCATGTCCCCAACACTAAAATTCGAGCACAAACAGCACAACTGTGTAGTGTTTCTTGCCATTCTAACCCCATATCATAACTAAATCTCAAGACATGCAAATCCCATTTCAGTTTAAGGTACAACAAACATATATCAATGTCTTAAGAGTAGAATGATACCGAGACGAGGGAGCCAGGGGAGAGAGAGGAGGCGACCATGGCGGCTTCGGAGAGCCAGAGGGTGGCGGCATGGCCCCTTGGATTGGAGTCGACGGCAGTGATTTGGCCAATGAAGGAGGATGGGGAGATGAGAGAAGGGTATTTGAAGGAAGCTTGATCGAGGAGAATGCGAGAGAGATGTTCGTCATTGACAGAAGATGGTCCTTGTTGTTCTCTGCGAGCAGCAGCAGCAGCGGCAGAAGAAGATGGTGAAGATCGATCCGAAGAAGATGACAGGTTTCTCGATGGCGAGGGTTTTGAGAGCTTTTTGCTCGACTTTGGAGGCATCTCTCTCTGCCCTTAAACCCTACACAGCTCTCTCTCTCTCTCTCTCTCTTCCCTTAAACCCTACACAGCTCTCTCTCTCTCTCTCTCTCTCTCTCTGCGTCAAGCTTAAAAAAACCCCCCTCGGGTAGGGATGGCAACTGGGCCAGTTTAATACGGGTTCACGAAAATCGAAATCCGCTACGTCTCATAGATTATTCCATCTAAATTGGTTTCCCAGCATGGCGGGTTACTGATTGTAACACTATATTTGTACCATTCAAATCAATTTAAGTTATAGCGTTTGAACATGCAACCTTCTCTTTCCTATATACTTTATGTTAA
This sequence comes from Sextonia rubra, assembly GCA_037013555.1. Lineage (NCBI taxonomy): Eukaryota > Viridiplantae > Streptophyta > Magnoliopsida > Laurales > Lauraceae > Sextonia > Sextonia rubra. The sequence continues at coordinate 18,846,526 of JASUAD010000028.1, read as the reverse complement.
CGCTCAAAACTATTAACACCATATGAGTTTTATCTATTACTTTAATAATAAATATATAAATATTATATATTAAGAAAGGGGTAGGTTGGATTAATAAAATTCAAATTCGCTCCGCATAAAAAATCCTTATCAAACTCGCCCCTAACATGAGCGATGCAGGGTGGATCTCATTTATACCTGACCCATTGCCATCCCTGCGGCCATACACTTCACTGGAGTGGGTGGGGTGAAACACTATTGTGGGGTCCATTGTGAGACCCACATGGTGCTAATCAAATCATTTGGAGCGAGTTGGTCCTCCGACAAGATTGTGTATGTCACAATATTAGCATAGTTGTGCATGGCAGCCACTGCGGAGTTTCAATATTCCATTCACAATTATGTTTTTTTTATATTAAAAAATTGCATTAAACAACAAAACAAAAAAGAAGGGTGTTTTTATTATTATTATTATTATTATTAAGAATAGCTTGTCTTGGAGACAGGGGTCCGTCCGGACTGTGGACTCTAATTTTGCTTTTCATCTTCATGCTAATTTCACCCAAATGATTCATTGGGTTATGACCTTCCAAGCCAATTGGAGCTTGACCGGGGAATTCATGGTTCAGGATGATCCTTGGCTTCACATGGGTGTGGGTTGCAATTTTCAATGTGACTGATAAAGAAGTGAGTTTAGGCATGGATCAATCTGATCCATTACACATGCCCCTTTAGGACTGGGGTTACAACTCCACTATAATTCAACTGGCTACCAGCCCACTAATAATCAACCCAACCCTTACTATCCTCGACATTAGCACTAGCCAGATTTGATACTGCATTTTGAGATTAATCATCTGTTGGATTCTACAGTAAATTGGCAGGATGCGTAGCCGTTAAGGTTTTAAGACTATGCCTGCTATTATCCATGCTGAAAACCTTTTTTTATAGCGAAACTGGGCTGATGGAGTGATACTTTAAACTAGAAGACCCAAGGATCCATCTCTCGGCAAATGAATAATACCAAGGTGTCAACAACACTCTTAACGATGAGTGAGTCTTAGATTTATGCATTCAGCTGGGGCCATAGTTTGGTGACAATTTTTAAAAAATGTATCTGAGCAATTACAAACGAGACCAAATATATGAGTGCAAATTTCCGTGTCTCATAAGAGGCATTTGTTCCAATTAAATAAGGAATCAACTGCTGAACTAACAACACTTAGGCAGGGGATCGCCAACGTCACCCAAATTGCCCAAAAATGTCTAAGCTTTTTCCTGGGCCATTCTAATTCCTTTTTGTTTTAAGGCCCACTCAAAAGAAAATTTTCACCCATGATGACATATAAGAAAATTTTATTTTAAGCAGTTCAAAATTTTAAGAAAGTAGTAACCAATATTTTGGATTGACAAAATGCCTCAACTATACCCTAAAATAGCAGTATCTTTTTCTCATTATAGGAGATTTGAACTTTCGTACTCTCTTCAACCACCACACCCATGCCCCTAACCATCTAAGCTAGAGCCAAGGAACAAGGCAGCACTGCTATGTTGGAAACTGCCAGGAACAGAGGAAAACATGTTATCCGTTCCCAAATAACAAGGGCTAGGTCCTGGTGTCCTGTCATCAGCGCCTGCCTTCCATTTCCAGTTTTCAAATAACAATAGTCTCTCTCTCTCTCTCTCTCTCTCTAAAATAAAAGGTGCTCATTCAAATATTTTGGAGAAAGTTTTTTAAAAAATGTACAGTGATTTTGGGTCTCTCCCAAAACATTTCATGCGGCATGAACTGGCATAAAATCTGCAAGTTGCATAGCAAGTAAAAGAAATCTGACGCATCTGAATGTTGAATTAATTACACATGAATTAATTAGTCATTATTTTCTACACATTCCCTTCTTCTCTACACACCTACCCCTGCATATGGACATACCTTTCTATGTACAGAAGAATGGACATGAATATTTAAAATCCAATCACATATTTTCAACCAAGCACACATACCATGGCCCATGAACACGGGCCGATACACTAGCCACCACAGGCAGAACTCCGGCCATTGTCAGAACCTGCTCAGAAAGCACGGCTGCCCCCACTCGCCGGAGGGCCATCTCCACCATTTTATTTCCATGGGGTGAACCACCACAGAACACAGCAGCCCGTGCAGCCATGTATACCGCACGCACCACTCTTGAGAAAACAGGATCCCCATCTCGCAGGCTTTTGGACAACATGTTCGCCATCACCCCTTTTCTTGATTGAAGCCTATCATTGTTGTTGATGTCATCCCCACTGCCTGAAGGCAGCAGCCCAATGGATGTCTCCACAATTTCCGCAATGCCTGCATCTGCCACCCTGTCCAACAGCTCCGAAACCCTTTTCGCAGAATCTGCCATAATGTGTTCCACTTCTGTAGGACTGGTTGCTGATTTCTCACTGAGAAGGATTTGGCGTAGAACCAACATGCTGTACAACACAAGCATATATATATATATAGAACCCCATAAACAGTTAAGGTAATATGCAAATGTAGAGGACAGAAGCAATCATGTGAAGTAGAGAACTATAGAAACAGATCCCGGGCGCAGAATAAATAAAATGTGCACTCATCCTGCATATGCATTTGGGAACTATTAACCAGATTGCAATCCCACTTTTGGTAGAAGGAAAGTAGTTAATTATCATTCTTAACTCCCATCATGCAACAATCTCTACACACACACACACACACACACACACACAAAAAGCAAAAACAACAACACTATACAGTGCGATTGCTACTGGTATTTGATAGGGGGCAGAGAAAATCACGAAAGTAATTACTTATTCCCACCTAATGTTATTGGTTTTGGTAGTTAACTTCTGCAGTAAAAATGGGAAAAACAGAATCCAAGAAGATATTTTGAGCTACATACAGCCGAAAAACACCCCACAGGAAAAGTTGAGGTATTTACCTTGTGGCAGTGACAATGATCTTCTGAAGCTGGCTTTGAACCCCCCTTAACCTTGAGAAGTTGAGCTTTAGAGTCTCAGGCAGATTATCTTGGGTTATCCCTTCTATCCCACTTACCAGCTTCAACAAACCAAGCCTCACCAATACATCAATCTTTTCTCCATGACATTCTAGCTGTGGCTCTTCACCTGCAGCAACAAAGAAAAATTGAAGCTAAGAACACTATAGCTTAACAAATAACAGGCACTCATCATCAAGTTCAGCATGCAAACCTGTCCCAGATATTTCAGCACGAGGAAATGGCAGGACCTGATTCCCTGCCATCCGAACACTTCCACCAGTTTGAAGGGAGGTGACAGGAGGAAGACCCTGAGAAGAACTTGTAGGCCTTGTTGTCAATGCAGAGAGGGAATCCATATGCTCTTCCCATTCTTGTTCCGAATTATCCTTCACAGATGTAAGCCACTGGAGTGTTTGCGGAAGAGATCTCAATGCATCAGAGGGATGTCCATAGCGATCTGCAAACGCCTTCTGCAAATACTCAAATCCAGCTGGTCCTTTTATCAATGGTTCCATGAGCCGTATCCGAGCTTTGCTAATTTCCCGCTTGAGCGTCTGACAAGAACATTACATCGTGTCAATTTTCAAGGGCAAAAATTCTACATTTCATTGTCCTCCTCCTAAGAGAGTTAAACGAGCCTACTCTTGCAAATTTTTACTTCTGTATTACAACATTCAAATGTTGTTTCACTAAGGGCCTGTTTTTTGCATTAAATATATAGGAATTGAATGCATAGGCTGCATAGGATTTATGCCATAATAAGTAGTTAAAACTGAAGGCCATAGCTCAATTTCCACAAAAGCATCAAATAACCCTTTCATTTACGGAAATAGGATCAAAGGAAGATGGGAGACGACCCATCTTCATCTGATCCCATTGACATAGAAGGAAAGGTTATTTGATGCTTATCTTTGAAAATTCACCTTTTTTAAAGTTATTTTTAAAAATTCACCTTGGTCTTCATTTTTAACCACCTATGGCATAAATTCTTAGTATTCTAATGCAAACATACAGGCCCTTCATCATGTAATTCTAAGATTTGATACTTCCATAAGTGGTAAAAAATGAAGAATAAAAGGTGAATATCCAGAAACAATCATTCAATAACCTCCCCTTATGGAAATTCAATCAAGGGAAGATGGGAAATCAATACCCATCTTCCCTAGAATTTCAAATTTCAAGTTCAATCAAGTCGTATCTACATCTCTACCCATTATCCTTTATCCCCTCACCTCATACCCTTCATCCCCTCATCTCTTTAGTAATCCTACGCATTCAATTCCTACGTATTCTATACAAACAAACAGGCCCCAAATTGTTCATTATCAGATAATCATCCTATCCAGTCACCAACATTTGTGAACTGGCATAAATTTTACTCCACAGTGATACATAGTTACATCCTGTAAGATTACATAGTTACATCCTGTAAGATTGATTGTATTCATGTGTATTAAAAACAAAAAATAAAAATAAAATAATGCTATGTTTTACACATGTAAATCCAACAGAACATAACTACGTATCGTTTAGGCCCAGTGCCTATAAATAGGGATGCATGTGATAACAGGATAAGAGGGGGTTGGATCAAGTAAAGTGGGCCCCACATAGGTCACATCCGGAGGTCAGTAAGGAAGCATAGGTCATATGCGAAGGTCGGTAAAAGTTAGCACTGTACTGACAGCATCAAAAGATACTCAAATATTCATCTTTGCTCCTGGTATTACTCTTCTGGAGTTTTGGTTTCAAAGAAAGTAACTGTGCAAAATTTTGAGAAGCAATGCAACAAACCTGTGTCTCCTGTAACACAAAGCGAAGACCCTTAACCACTGCAATGACGAAAGAACTATTTAACTTGTCATTGGCTTGAGCAACTTCTGACAATTCATTCAATAGATTCTTATGGGTCCTTTTCATCTCATCCTCATTTGCAGGAGCAGAAAGCTTCTGAAGGGTAGCCAGCGCGTACTCCAAGATCCTCCCAAGATAATCCATATCATGGATACCAGACTTGAGAACCTTAATAGTTGCAGAGGAAGGTAGAAAAATTTTAAACCTTTGTAGCAGTTCATACATTATAAAAATTAAAAAATAATAAAAAAAAGAGCAGCATCACTATAGCTACAGTGCGTAAGAAGTTTGTATAGTTAGGCGGAAACAAACAGTTGTATCCATTCCAGCACAGATAGTTACCAATGGCTGATAACTAATATTGATTTCGCTGGGTAAAGGAAACAACAGTATCCTAAAAAGTTAAATAATCTCTATTCAATGTAGGTAAATCTTTTTTCAACAGGTTTTATTTTTAATAAAAAATCAGAATGCCTTTATTTAAATTATTTTCCAAAATAAATTTAGACAGTTGAATTTTTTTTTTTAAATAAACATACTTCAAAAAATCCACAGGCATTTGTGTGGCCAAGTGGTCAAGAAAATGATCAAAACAGTATCTGACCATCATCACTTGGGGCACACCACTCAGATTATTCAAACCCTTAAATACGCACTCAAAGAGTATATTATTACCTGAGAAAGAATATCAAGATCGATGCTGTCATGAATCTCTTGCTTCCAACTCTGTGGAGCCATCTCACACAGTTCATCCCTCACCTCCTTCACAAGTTGGATTATTCGACCATAGTCAGGTTCATCCTGTGTCATAGAATCTGCAATCCCATCCCAGAAAGCTTTCTCCATTGTCTCTTTAATTTTTTCCTGTCAGTCAAATCAACAGGTCAAGCCAGAATGCATCCGTGCAACTGTGCACAATTAATTTCTTTTAAACAACCTTAGTAACAAATAATACAATAAAAAAATGTAATCAAAATGAATGCAGAGAATGACAAACTGCATTTGTCCATTTAATCAATTTCATAACAGAACATGGTGGATAGAAGAATATCTATTACTATCCTAACCTTGATACTATTCTCATCTTCCCTTTCAATGTCAAGGTGTTCGGCAAAAAAGTGGTGACCGCCATGGACTATTTCATTAACAAGAAGCTCATTCTCGGTGATTAACTTCTCCCTAGTAGATGAACCCAGCTGCCCATCTTTATTTTCAGAGGTCATAGGACCAACTGTAGGTGGAGATGAATCATCTTTGAACAAGGATCGAACTACACGATTTGAACTTGCACTCCCATCAACTAGGCTTCTTTGCTCCGAGACTGAAGCTAAAGGCTCATCTGGAGAACTCGGTGTTAAAGATGAAATATGGGCCACCAGTGGCATACCCAGCTGCATATCTTTATTTTCAGAGGCCACAGTACCAACTGTAGGTAGAGATGAAACATCTTTGAACAAGGATCGAACTACACGATTTGAACTTGCACTCCCATCAACTAGGCTTCTTTGCTCTGAGACTGAAGCTAAAGCCTCATCTGGAGAAGTTGGTGTTGAAGATGAAATATGGGCCACCGGTGGTATACCCAAGCTCCCATTCTCCTTTGATTCAAAATATTTTGAACGTGTATCCAAAAGAGCACATTCCATACGTTCGATTCCAGCATTACCACTCAAATGGAGCACCTTCTCCCGCAGAAGTCTCTGGTCTTCAGAAACCTAACATCACCAGAAACGAATGGGACGTATCAGCAACCTTAAAATAAGGAAATATACAATGTGTGTGTCTCTGAGAGAGAGAACAATGTTGAATTGCACGATTTACCAAGCATGAATATTTATAACATGTGGGCACTGGCTTTTGGTGATCCTAAATATTCACATCATGATTGTCACAATAACCCCAGAAAACGAAAATTATGGACAGTCCAAACAGATATAACAATGTAAGTAATAGTCCAATCACAGGTCAGATAGATAAGAACACAGTCCTAGAATACAATTTCACCGAATGTGTACTACTCATGATCTGCTTGCAGGTCAGATAGGCAGGATTATCCAAAGGAAAAGACATTTAAACTTGCCAGATCCAATGACGGGAGCCACCCAATGGACCATCGTCAGGCAAAATGTGAAATACAAATATTCTCTATTGAGTTTCAAACAGTACCTTCCATCAAAATCACACCAAAATAAAATGAGATAGCATCACTAAAAGTGTGGCTAGGCAAAAGGAACTTGATGAACATGAATAGAGAGGCATGAAATAATGTCTTCAAGAAAATAAAAGATCAAAACCAATCACTTGTAAAACTTTAACTAAGGACCATATAACTAACCTGTTTTCGAATCGCCCTCATATCATGAGTGAGATCAATGCTGTCCCCTTCAGGAGTTAGCTTGCACGTCTGCATCATAGACAGCTCAAGTTGGCATGCAGCTTTCACCAAATCATCCTCTAGTGACCTAGCATCCTTCGTCTTCCACACAATAAACTGATAGAGGTAAGAAGTCCATGCCACATCAAAATTCACCAGCAGGGTTCTGAAGGTTTGCTGACACGGCGATTGAGAATATTCCTGATTACCCATATCACTGGACGTTGAATCTGGAGATGATTGCCTTGAAAAACTTGGGCTATTACTCTGTGAAGGACCATCTAATACAATCTTGACCAACAGCTCAAACTCACGAATGAAGTTTGCTGCTGACTCTGCTAGTGCAATCTCACGCTCCCCTTGCTCATTGAAAACTGCATCGGGATGACCTAAAATCATATAAGCACAAAGTACTACCCTGGCAGGATATCTCAGCAGTTTAATTGTTTCTGAGGTTTTTGTTTCTTTGCTGGGCAACCCTTTCTTTGCCCCTCTACTCCTGGTCACAATGCTAGATTTTCCCCTTCTGTTTGGAGAAGCAAGGCGTTTAAGCAGATGATCAATGTTATTCAAGCTCGATGAACTGGGCTGTGAAAGCGTAAGACGGCTCTCCAACCGATCCATTAAAGCTTTGACAGTCTGTAGCGTTGCAGCTGACTCAATGTGGGCAGCAAGCTGCTCAAATGGCATTGACTTAACAGACTTCTCGCTGATTTCTAAGGTCTCATAAGCTTTAGCCAAAGCAAAAGTAGTTTTTCTTGATCGTAGAAACCGCCTCCAGCACCTGACAGATTGTTGTGACATGAACACCCAATCTTCTATTCAAAGTCAAGATGAGGAAGTATGCAATGTTTGATAGGAACTATTGCCTGAGCCAGACACAGTGGACATGAAAGCCCACCCGTGAGTGGAGCAAACTGCACATTTAATATCCAACATCGACAATAGAGTATAGTTGGCCTTCCCATCATATGATCCCAATCATTTGATTTTTTTTTCCTTGCTAAATGTAGATCATTGTCCATTTGCAAGTAATCAAACGCATAGTCAGGAGCATCTGGTTGGGTGATTAATAGGAGATGGCTTATTTATGATAGACTGTAAGAAAAGCCCAGACTAATTAACAGTGCCTACCTGTGCCACCTTATCTCAATCAAGTAGGGCATACCTTGCTAATTTTCTAGAAAGAAAATCCCCATGCTTCTGCATCTTGCTCCAATTAACACGAGCAGAGCCATATAAACCACCTCTCTGCCTCAAATATTCTGCCCTCTTTCTCTTAGCCTGTTTCATTTTGGAAAATTTCTAAAGAAAAATTTAGCGGGAAAAAAATCAGAATGAAAACATGCTTTTATTTTGCATACCCTTTGAAGCCTATCTTCCAAGCGGTCTATCATTTTTCTTCTCTCGACCTCTCGTTGATGGCACACAGACTTAGCCACCCTTCGCGCCTGCATTACCCTTGCACGAGCACGTGTCTTCTCCGCTTCTAAGAGTCCTAATCGCTTCTTCTCGGCAGCAGCACGCTTTTGGCAGATTGCAGTATGGATGCGTTCCCTGTATTTTTTCTCCCGGAGCACCCTCTGCAGCAGAGATTGGGTTGTCCTCTCACGAGCAGCAGCCCTTCTTTGCAAATAAGCCTTGAGAAGAAGCATCCGATTCAGCTCAGCCTGTTGTACACGCGATTCAACTTTTGTTCCAAGCTTCTCACGCTCCTTCTCAAAACGCATTTCCACCCCCGTTTTTGCTGCTTGCCGCAGCTCATCCAACTTAGCCAAGCGCATCTGAGCCTTTGCCAATATACTCAACCTGGTGTTTGAACAAAAAGAGCATCATTCAACAGATAATATACCAGTAGAAATAGGTGTTCTATCTCTCTGAAGTATGCGTTTTCGTCAACTAGATTCAACGTCATCATAAGGGCAAGCAATCAGATTGTTCAATTGAATATTAATCAAAAGAGGATGTCTGAAAAATAGAGGGAAGGAAACATGTTGTTGCCCCATATAAGAGGACAAATGACATCAGAAAAGAACACACTACCAATCTATCAAACTTATGAGTCATACCTACTATGTAACTAGCATGATCATTGAGGGATTCTCCCACTGGGGAGGGAGGTACAGGGATCGAATGACGGTTGTTATTTATCGCTATCGTATAGATGAGTCAAACACCATCAAACTTCCGAAGAAAGCATGTATATATAAAGGGATTGTTGAACATGTAATTATTGTGAGCAGAGAAACGATTGAATTGCAAACTTGGGGCTGGGCTGCACCAATAAGTTTCTACTTTAGATCCTTATTCAATCACCAGAGTTGTAGACAAATTGATGACAGAAAATCAGCATAAAATTTCCTTTTTGTCAAAGTAATGCTAATTAGTCATACAAATGTTTTTCCTTGCGGTCAATGTGATTAATAAATAAGTCAGCACTGCAGAACCAGATGATTTAAGATAACTAGACCAGTGAGTATTAAAAAAAAAAGTCAGCTTTGAAGAGTAAGTACTCATAAATTAACCAAGTTACAATTTTTTTCCTTTAAAAACAACTACTACAACTTAACTTAAATGTGAAAAATGGAAAAGATATTATTCCTAGGACAAGTTCTGGAGATACAGGTATATATCTTTAGGGACAAATAGTGCATCCTATGACAGAGCAGATGGTGGGAGAAGAAGAGGTCATACTTGTTTTGGCTCATCTTTTGGTTTGGAGCCAAGCAGAAAAACAAATTCCTGCGTAATGAAGTATCATTAATTAATTTTTCAAGCCAACCTAGGTACAAAAAGAAACCTAAACAAAACCTGTTTTCAAATTTGCAACCAAAAGGCCCTACTTTAGGAATAGATGGCTGGCCCCGTGGATAAGACGCCCGCTCCCATTACTCCCACCATGTTTTGGACCCTGGTGGAAGCCCTTTACTTCCTATGTCCTCGCCACTGGGCCACCAAGCAATTAAAAAAAAAAAGGCCTTACTTTCAGGGTAACATAGCCCAGTACGTCACAAGCTTATTTTATAGAAAAAATATCAACCTTCATAACCACAAGAACGGGAAATATTAATCTCAAATACATAAACAAACAGAATGACCAGTACATCAAACCAAAAATGATTGTCATGATAAAGGATTCTCAAGCAGAGAACACAACACAAGCAATTGAGAAAATGAAAGGGAAAAGAATATCAAAGGAATCATGCACACTCCATAACCAACAAACAAAAAAATACCTTTTCTGCTCAGCTGCAGAAAGTTTCGCTTCGAGCCGCTGAGCAAGGTCTTCCTCTTGAGATGACCATGAAGGACTTCTTGGCTTTGGTCGGGCCTTGTTTGACAACCACTCATGAAATTGCTGCATTCAGAATAATGCAGTCAAATTCAAGAAATGTTGTCCTTCAACAATATAAAGATACCATATTTTACAAGTAAATGAAAGAGGAAAGCCATCGACACATATTGCATATGCAAACGCAAACAAACCTTCATGAAGTACATTAGATTTGGAAAAAAAAAAAAAAGACACCAACTGAAGAACACCAATTTAACAATAACAATGAAAAAAAAGAGCCCAAGTTTTACCAAACTAAACCAAACAACAAGGACGCGAGAACAAACAACAAGGGAAAGGAACCAAATAACTCATATAAAAAATTGAAATTCGAATTCACCAATTAACAAATGGTAACTATAGTAACCCATATGAAACAAATAAGGGAATACTTAAGGCGCCATCCACCAAAAATAAAAACTGAAATGACACAAGAGGAGCAAAACAAGAATTCCCATTACTGAATGAGTGTTTCTGTAAAAAAATCATAAAAGAGAAAGAACCCTTAACAGATTACATGAAGATTTTGTTTTCTGGGTACCCCACACAAAAAAGTCCATTACCATAATCGCATAAACTCAGACCCAAAAAGGAAGAATTTTTTTTTAACCACCAGCCAAAGCTATCAGAAGAATAACCATCAAAATAACAAATTCGTTCTGTACAGTAAAGAAACCCCACACCACACCAAGGAACCAGCGTTGAGGAAAAGTGAAGAAAGTCCACATGCCCAAGGTAAGAAAAGTAACTAAGAAAAAACAGAGTACCGACAAAATTAGAGTAAAGTAAATGATCAAAGATAACCCACAATTAGTGGACAATCAGAAGCAAGAACCAATTAGAAAAGCACCCAAAGACGATCAAAAGAGAACCCAAAAAGCTTAACACAGTGGATTTCAGAATCGAACCAAACCATACCCGAAAATCAAGTTCCTTAAACATAACTTTACTACCAACCACCGAACAACAGAAACGAATAGGGAAAAACAGAACCAAAACCCACCAACCATGCTCAAGAACAAAATTAAATGAAGAGAGTAAAAAAGACTAAAACTAAACAAATCCTGCAAAAAACCAAGAAAACTAAGAGGACCCATCGAAGAAATCAAACCAATAGAAGGGGAAAAAAAACCCAAACTGCAAAACCCTAAAGCAGAAACTCTCGATTCCCCGAAAGAAGCCCTCAAAAAGAGATCAACACCCAACAAAACGCGAAATTTCAAAAACGAAAGCACCCCAGAAGAGCAAACCTCCATCACTATCTGAAAAGGCATCAATACCTGTCTCCTGAGATCGGCTTCCTTGAGCTTGGTCTCGATCTCTTCGAGGGTGGAAGAAGACGGAGGAGGACTGTTCTCCAGAAGCCGCCGCCGAATTCGTCTAGGAACCTTCGACGGTGAGTCGGAGGCCGGGAAATCGAGCGCAATTCCGGCAGCTCGGCCGGATTCCGCCGGACTCTCGAACCCAGCAGCCATGTCCGATCGAAAGCCCCAAACCGCACAAAGCAACAAAAGATAGATCGCTAGCGAGAGAGAAAGATGCAGAGATCAGACGACAGAGAAGAAGAAAACGAAGCACAATCGAAGGAGAGAGAGATGAAAGGAAGCTAAGAAAGGAGAAAGATTGCTCTTTTTCCTTTCTCTCGTTTACTTCTCGTTTCTGTATTCGAAAAGATACCAGGGAGAGAGAGAGGGGTAGATATAGAGGAGTTGTGTATTTGGTTCCTCTCGTATCAGGGTTTCTAGTACTTGACGACGTTTGTTACACAACGGCTCTCTTTTTCGCTGGCTTGACTTTGATACCCTTTTGTGCTTAGAATTAAAGGGTATCAATTAATTGGACCCTTTTTGCACATTGCCCATTTAATGTTATTTTACTCAACTATGAATAGAAAGTTTATGTTATAGTAATAGTTAAATGAGTGAATTTATTATGACAAGTTTTCTCGTACTCCTTGAACTTGTCTTCTTGTAGGATTCACTGCAGTTCTGCTAGGGAATATGATTCTTTGTAACCCGCTAAACTCTATATGATAATAGAAGTTTGAGTCGTCAACCTAATTATTTGATCAATAGTTGAAAAGCTTATAATATTCAAATAAGTACAAATTCAATTTAATAATTCAGCTCATTCAAATGAGTATTAAACTAGCGACTGGTGATTATTAAGGGGAGTCTCTATCTTATTTTTCACTTGGATGTAACGTAAGGTGAGCCCTGTTACGTGTTTAAGCACATAATGCTCTTCTTATTATAAGCACAGGTGCTCGATAGATGTTTTCTTTATCCATGTAGCTGCACTTTTTTATATTATTATGGACTTATACATCTAGCAGCTCTATTTTAAAAAGTTTATACTAGTAAAATAGGTAATTAATTACAAGTGAGCTTAAGCTAATATGTTATCTCTCTCTCTCTCTTTCTTCTTTTTTGCCTTCTTTTACACTTTTGATGGTAATATAGTTATAATATATAGATATGCATAAGGTTACTTTTACTAGGATGATAATTCTTAATAAGGATTAGTATATTCCTTTTACATTCGTCTATTGAGAGCTTTGAACTTAAGACCACTGAATCAATTGTATTGACATGCTTTTTTTATTCTTAGATATGTGTAAAATGTTAAGATGTTAACACCATTCAACCACGAGTATAATTTTTATAATAATATTTTACATTTTTTCTGTGTCTACTTATTTGAATATCAATTTAGTTTAAGCATTTCTTGCCACAATTATACATAGAAATCTCAAAATTGATAATATCCAACATTACTAAACAATTATAATTTCCTAAAGGATTCCCGCGACATTAAATCGCATTTCACACACAACATTGCTTAAGGGGTATTTTGGTCAAATGACAAAACTTTATTATGACGCACTCCTCCCTTGTGACGGTGGCTGTGGACGCGCCACGTCGCCGTCGCCGTTAGCTTACGTGGAAAAGTGCCGAGTACGCGTTCCACAGAGTAGGGCAATGCCCAAACGAGTGGGAATCCCACGAGTTTCTCACCAGTCACGCCTCCCAATAGTGGTATATTGAATTATTTTAACGTGGGTCTCACTTATTAAAAATCTGAATCGTTAAAAATAAATAACATTCCATTCATTGATAGACCAAAGGATTCTATTTCAATATGAGTTACTCCCGCAATACAAAAATGGTATTATCAATCACAATATTATTACTAATGTCTCAATCATACTTGGAATCAAATTATACATAAAAAGATTTAAATATAAAAATATTTTTAAATGGTTCGGATTTCGATAAATGAGTTCCATTGTCTATTTCCACCCAATCCTCTCCAGGGGAGCGCGGGGAGTGACTCAGTGAATCCGGAGTCCGGACTCAGATAGGACGCGTTAGCGTATGCAACGCGATGACACGCCATCAGTCCACTTGCTTTGGAAAAGTCTCCTGGCCTCTGGTGGAAGAAATTAATATTCTATTAAATAAAAGAGGCGTGTCTCGTCCTCCCATCACCGTGCCACATGGTACACACACATGGATAGCAATCCTACATTCCTACCACCTGGCAAAAATTCATCCTGGCCATCCATCAGGTGGGCCACACTTGGACAACTGGTTCTGACAGATCTTATCGAAGTGCTCTCAATCCATCCATTGGATGGTCAGAACGTCTGCGGTGGCAGATGATTTGAGTAAATGAGTAAATATCAATACATTTAGTGTTTCGAACGGTCTCATCGCTGGTGGCCCCACATTGAATGTCATGTCACGGTCAGCAGCATCAGCCCAAAGGAAGAGTTACCTGAGAATGAACGGTCAAAGCCGAAAAAGGCCCCTAATTTATTTATTTATTTATTTATTTTAAACATAAAAATTTAATTTATCTGTTTATTTATTTATTTATTTAAAATATAAAAATTTAATTTTACCTCATAAATATTTTAGGACTCGCTATTAAAATCACATATATATGTCTTAATCTATAAGCATTATATTTTGAATGATACACTAAAAGAGGAATCAAATGTTGGACCTCTATAATAAATTAAAAGAGGATTTGAAAAATTATAAGACCTCCATAACAATATTAAACATTCCAACCGTATGAAACATTTAAAAACCCACCCAATTTCCCCACCATGAAGTAACCCAAATCCAAGTATGTGGACCAAAACAACATCCATTGCAACTAGTGGGGGCCACTGAAATGCTAGAAATTATAGATTGTCTATTAATTGATTCCTAGATTCAAGGTTTGATTGGATGATCGTCGCCATTTACTCCAAAGATACAAAATGAATAGCCCACGAAACGATAAGTATCATCAAATGAAAGTAAGATCTTAGCCATACACATTGTATCCAAATTCCTTGATACCTGTTGTTATGCATGTGGGTATTCAGAGTGGGCCCCAAAATGGTTGTACTACACTGTCGTGTCATCGGTAGGCTTTTTAATATTCTTTGATTTGATTGATTAAAATTTTGACAATTTTCTAGTAACACGTGGAGGAGCACTGTACACATGTCGTACATTGGTAGTTTACACGTGAGAACGTGTCATGTATACGTCACAATAAAGTCATCCATTCCACACATTCCATACATGCGTGGAAATCACACACGCGAAAAGATGCAACTTAATCTGTGAAGTCATAGCAACTTACACCAAGTTTGAAGCATATATCTCCCAATGAGAATCATTATTCCTTACCACTCCTGAAATGGGTTGTTTCAAAAGAACGAGTTGACAGTTTATATGGTCTATTTGAATGAATTAATAATTTTTGTGATAAATGATACATGCATGCACTAAAATATACATAAGCTTATATGGCACCATACAATAGCAACTATATCATATTTTTTATTTCTCTTTTTTACACACAGCAACACTAATTCATGTGATAAATGCATTTGTACTCAATAATATATGAACCCAATGCATGAATTAGGTTTATCCATTTGATAGGGCCCACCTGGTATTGCATATGCCCTCTCACAATGAGTCATAAAGTAATGGTACATATAGTGGGGCCCACTTATTATTGGATAGAAATATATTTATTCCATACATTAGTGTTGGTGTATGTAAAAGAGAGAGAAAAAAAAGGGCATAAGTGTTATTATGTTGTACCACATCAGTTTGTGTGTATTTTAGTGTGTGCACATGTTATTTCTCGCTTTCGAACTCAAGCAGCCAACATTAAGATCCCATTATTTGTATAGATTTTTACAATATGAATTCCTATAAGTGTGGTTAAATTAATAGCTCTGGGCATGTTTAAGGCCAGTGATGCCCTTTTATTTCAAAAGCTTTGGTTGCCTTCATTAAGTGATCATCGAGACATAATTGTTTTTCCATCGAATTAAAACAATATGTGGATGACTTTATCAAGACAAAATTATAGCATCGTGGAGATTTAAAAAATGAATTGTATCAGATTTCCACTAACTCATAACAAAAAGGGATTTACGCTTTCCTTTGTGTAAAAAATGATGACTATTATATGAGTAATCATCGGCGCTCCAATGCATTTCTCCATCTTTATCAAAGGATTAAGTTTTTGAATGTTCTCTTGAGAATGCCCCTTAAAAGAGACAATCAAACTCATAAATTGTCAAGCTTCTGATTAACTGGCTCCAATGATCAAATCAAATTGAAATATAAATTATTTATAATGAACACTATATCATCTTATCCTACATAAAAATTTTAAACTTGGTAGAAATTATGACTCTATCATTACAACTTTTTTTTTAATGTCATTATTTTATGCACATTAAAAACATCTCAAAAGCAGGGCCGGCTCAAGAAAATTTGAGGCCTAAAGCGATAATCCTAAATGTGGTATTTTTTTATTTTTAATATTATTATAATATTTTATTTAAAATTTATTTTTTTTCATTTTTTGTAATGAAATATTACTATTTCAGTTTTTATATTTAAATTTTACTAACATATCTTTTTCAATTAATAGTATGGCTAATTTACTTAATCTTTTTTGTGATATTGTTGATCTAAATTAGGATTTTATCAATTTTAATTTTGAAAAACTTCTTTTTATAAAAGCAACAGTTACAAGTATTATCAATATTTTTCTAGTAGACATATTTAATATTTATAAATTATAACTAATAATATTTACAAATAAAAAAACACTAACTATATAAACATATAATATGAGCTTGTAATTAATTTTTTTTAAAAGCATAGAACCATAAAAACTATTTTAATGATTTATCAGTATTGGCCATAAAGATTATAGATGTAAATTACTTTTGAATTTGATGCAGCTTCTTTAATATGAAAAAAAAAAAGATAATATTTGAAGTTGTCTTCTATGTATTTCAAGCAGCATAGATATATAGAGAAAAATGTGCAAACTAAAGGATTTTTAAAATAAAAAATGATTTCTTGTTTGTTGTGATTTTAGGGTTTTTTTTAATGGTAACGTTTTCTCAATATGAAAATGGTCTTTAATTCTTATTTAGAAAATGAAAAAATAATACTTGTTTTTTCTGAAATGTAAAAATATGGTAGTTCATTTAATTACTTTTATGAGGCCTTAAGTTGCTACAATTACTTTTTTGATACCTTATTTTTTAGGATTGAAAAAAAAAGGATGAAATTTACCTTTTTTGGGGCCTTATTTTTTAGGGGGCCTAAAGCAAAGGCTTTTTTGGCCCAATGGTCGAGCCACCCCTGCTCAAAAGCAATAAAAAAAAAGATGATTTAGGCACATTTATTTTTTATAATTTTTTAAACATGTAAAAAAAAAGAAGAAATAGATAACCCCAACGAGTGATAGCTCAATTGGCCAAGGACTCTGTACCTCACGAAGCGCAGAGATCTTGTGTTTGACACTTACCCTCGTTGGCTATCTTCCATAGTTTTACTTTGGGCTCCGGCGTTAGGCCAAATGCTCCTGTGTCAGGTTGGGTTGGAGATACCTTAGGTTTTATATATATATATATATATATATAAAGATTTCAACCAATGAGTTGTTATATTTTACTATATTACAAGGTTGTTTATCTCTTCCACACATGAGGCCTAAAAAATATATGTCCTCGCTACTTTGATATATTCCTCTATGTTTTACCTTGTTTATTTGATAGGTTACTAACATGTGAAATACAATACATGTATGATTAGAACTACCACTTTCACATTAGTTAACGTAGACCGATTTGAATGACACATAAGATCTTTAAATATTTGAAAATTAATCCATAATTGAGGCATGAAACTAGAAAATTCACGTTAATTTTATACTATATAAGGAAATTGATCAGTTTGAATTAAAAATTTGGACCCACACGGGTTAAAATGGTGAAGGAATTGATACTTTGCCGACCCTTGGAAACTCTTTGTATTGACTGATTCATGATCTGAAACCTGCTTTGACCCGTAAGCCAATCCATTGCCATGTTTAACAGTGATTACAGATCAGTGGGCTGGACTGTTGTTATTCTCCATCCCCATTGGCCCACTTCTCCGGTCTGGCTGCATACAAATTTGACTACTAATATTGATTACATCAGGGATTTGACATAATGTGTTGGTTGGTTAGTAGGTCCCAGCATAACCAAAAAATCCAACCCACTTTTATCTTTTCAAAGCAGATTAGCCCTTAACATGTGCAATAAAAGGCAGGCCCTTTTTTTATCCATCCATCCATCTTTTTGTAGAGTGTGGCCCACTTTCCCAAAGCATTCATACCCTTTTTTAAGTTAGGCTAAAATGATGGAGCTTATCCCACTTTGGGGGTGGTTCACACTTTTTTCTTCTTTTTTGTTTGTGTGTGTGTGTGTGTTATTTTACCCTAGCGAAGGGGGTTGGGATCCAAGAGAGAGTAGGGTTGTCAATGGCCCCCAATTCTCTGATTACTCGGAGGTATGGCAAGCATGTTTCTCGCAGAGTAAGTGTCTAAATGGGCCCGGGTATGGAAACTAATTTTGGATCCACAACCTAAATGGTTCTGGTTATAAGTTTAGCTCTTTTAGTTATGGCCCATGAACTCCAGACCCAGCATATTACTTTTGTTTTCAATAATTTTTCTTAAAATTAAGTTTTCCCTGAAAGCATTTTCTACACCCGATCTAGACTCAAACCAGCCCATACACAACCAATTTTGCTTTTAGTTCTATATTCTCATAAATGGTTTCGATTTTGGGTCCACCATGGACCTGGACCGGAACTGACCCCATTTACAGCCCTAGACACTGAGTAACTAAGTGAAAAACGTGGTTGCGAGCCACCTGAGCAATTGCATGTTATCAAGAGTGTTTTATTTCAAAATTGTCCTAGCCTTTATTTCACATCTGTCGATATGTCTAAAGCGGGTAGAGATTTGGAACAGAAGAGCCTTTGGCACATTAAACATCAAAGGCCTCATTTTTTGTGCTTGTTTTTATAGCTTTATTTTGCATGGCTATGTTGGAATAAGATAAGAGATACCAAATAAGACTTTAATCAATCAACATTTAACTGATATTGAGGTTATTGAAATTCAAACCGCATAAAATTAATGCCTTAATGTATAAATTAAATTTCATCACATTTGAAATTATATATGCTCCCCCATTGACTTGAGTGGAAAATGTGATTAAAATGAAGAAAAACAGGATTCAAGTTCTGGTTTTTTTTTTTTTTGTCTTTTTATACGATGGATCTGATGGTGGGTTCAAATTTGATTGGAGTAGAATTTAGCTCAAGAAATAAAGCATCATGGGAGGGTGACTTTGAACTATTAGATATTAAAATGGTGATTTACTGAGGGTTCATTTGACTCAGATCGGCAATATAACCACATGTGATGAATGTGGAAGACTCGATAGAAACTAATAACCCGAAAAGAAAACAGGACTAGGGGCTTGAAGTCTTCCACTTCTGGTGGGTGCCCTCCATTTTAATTTTTGCCTACCCCATCTCTGGTGTACAATACTTGGCACACCTGTTGCTACAGGAACCAATCATCGGTGGGCCCACTGCTGACCGCTCATCTGACAATTTTATATTAACCGTACAATGGGTAGGTTAGAAAAGTTTTGTAACCTCTCCTCGCCGGTGGAACTCGAAGGGCATTGAGTTGAGTAACGTGGTCGGGTTTGGCAGGATTCGCACATTTTGTTTAAAAGAAAATAATCTTATAAGAATTAATTCAAATTGTTTTTTGTGAAAATTTTTGGAGGAGTTTATCTATCATCTAATTTAAATTTTATAATACATAAAAATTCTCCTAATAATCACAATCCTCAAGTTTCGGTCAAATTCGAATAGACTGGACCATTGAATCGAATGGATTGGACTTTTAGGCCACGAATGAAATGGTTAAGGACATGTAATTTTAGGGCCAAACATAATATTTGGGGTGGTCTCACATAAAACTTTTCATCTCCCTTGGTTCAATTTCTAAATAGGACAACAAGTGGGCCCTATAAAAAGTTTTCATTGTAAATGCGTGAGGCCAGTTCTTACAAGATCAAAGCCCTCCTTTGAATTGCTGGCCTTTGAGTTGAGTAGACTAAATTAGGGCGGAGGAAAGTTGACCCATGTTTAGCATCTTTATTTTCAACTCATTTTTGTCTAAATGTAAATAGAGATTTGAAAAATAAGATTATTTAGTATGTGATTCAACCCCCTACCCCCTTTTAAAGAAATAGAGGCAAATTCTCTTAAAATGAAATGTCTTACATTTGTGAAGATAATACATTTAGCCTTTCTTTTTTATGGCTTTATGTTGGATGGATATGTTAAAACAAGAGTAGAGATGCCAAATAAGACTTTAGTGTTTTCGAGCAATTGATAGAAATTTATTTTTGAATGATAATAATATGTAGAACTTAGGAAGATTCTTGATGATTAAACTCCAACTATCAAAATATTTTAATGAAATGAGTTTGTCTAAGGCATAATATTGCCAGCATCATAAATGCTTATGAGATATAGACCCTTCATTAAAAGAGCATTTAAATGCCACAATAGTTGGCTGTTGGCTCATCAAGTGGATCACCATTGTTGGGTTTATGTTTTATAATCCAATTTAGCTAGATAAATTCATTGGGTTAGCTAATGATTAGGACTGTGATAAAGGTATTTTGGCCACTGTACTGGAACTTTTTTAGGTATATTTAAGTAATCTAATCCTGAACTTTGTGTAAGAAAGGTAATAACTCTCTTCTCTGTGATGTTCGGAGAATGACCAACAACACATGGCTAGTGTGAGGTGTGATAGAAGTGAGAGCTCTATTCCTCATAGTCTCATATTGTGACCAACCACGTATGGTAGGGGGGATGTGAGGGAAAGATTGGGATCTGTGAAGAGTAGGCTAAAGGTTAGATGATCGTCAATCTTAGTAATAAATTGCTCAATTTCTTCATAGTGAAATCGAGTTGATGCTCATTGCCTGCAGATATAGCCTTTACAGTAAATCACAAAAAAATCAGTGTGTCATAATTGTGTGCTCAAACATCTTCTCAATGTGTATGGTGCTTGCAACAGATTATTGTTTACCCTAACCTGATCTAACAGGTGGCCTCAAAGCCACAACAACCAAAAGCTTATATCGGATGAAAACAACTACTTATTGCTCAAACTGAGTAGAGCAACTCGGGCGAGTCCGGCATAGCTTTTACAGTCGGACAAAAATTCTACTTGACTTTTTGTCCTTCGACTTGAGTGGACTCTTCTCAGTTTAGCCACTGTGAATTGAGTCCTATACTCCTGCCATGACTAGGACGATTATTTGATAATTTAAACAAAATAACGTCGATGATTAGCTTAAAACTGAACCTGCCAAAAGCCTAACACTCATCATACGTGTGCCAACATTACACGTCTGCTTGTGTGGAAGAGTAAAAATAAAGTGCATGTCAAATCATAAATAAAGTAAAAATAAAGGCAGCCAAGTATAAAACACAAAGTAAAAAAGTATTTTTTCACAAAATTTATTTGTCTCCAAATTATCACAATTGGTTGTAGTAAAAGAAAAAAAAAAAAAGGAAAAGCCAAAGGATGTGTAGATGGGATGGCAGTATTACACGAAATTGTCTCCAAAAAACTAAAGTAAAAAAATTAAGTAATTCAGACAACGAAGTAAAAAACATGATAACCTCTCACTTCACTCTTTTTTTTCTTCAAGACAATGAAGTAAAAAAATAACAAGTTAGCAGAATATTACTCTTCTTTTTCCACTACTCTTTATGCTAAACATACAAGCCAGTGTACGGGACAAAGTTCTACACCAAGTAGACTACATGTCACTGCTATGTAATTAGGCTTGTGAAGCCCATTGAAATACATATCTATCCAACAGAGGATGGCAGATGGAAAGGTCCCATTCTGTATAAGGGAACCCCAAAAATCAGCCTCACCATATTATCTTAACCCTTGATTTAACCACTTAAAATTTAATATAATATTAACCATAGATTTGTTTTACATATTCAATCTAACGGTGAGCTAAGGTTTAATAAATGGATGCCACATTATAAAAAAACTAATGTATATTAAAAAAAATACATATGGATATGTAGAGGACATCTGTATCGTTTTTTGTATTTAGGATTTTATGTATCTGATTATCTTAACCGAGACATGTATTTATTTGTTTTATATCTCTATGGTGGGCCTGAAGCTAAACCCAAAGTTAGTCTAACGATTGGACGCAGCGGTTTTCTTCCATTTATTTGGCTCAGCCATCAGGGACCCATTTTCAGCCCCACCGCTGACAACCCGACTGGATCCTGTCATATTTGATAATGGTGGAACTCGTCAAACTAAAAGTAGGCCATGCTGGAAAAAAACACTTGGGCCATGTGGACCGTTCATGAAAAGTTTCCAAGGATGCCGTGTCCCAATCAGGTGCCACGTTTTTGGGTGATGCAAGGTTGACAATTTGTTGTACCTCTTGCGTATGGTGGTAGCATTCTTTTTGACCCAGACCCACACAATGGGTGGGTTTTATACCACTTTTCCTTGTGTCTCTGGGTTGTATGATTGGAATTGGAAGCACATCAAAATGATCGAGGGTTGAAACATTGGTGCACCCTCTTCTAGGGTCAATGGTGCATTGCTCCAATGAGAACCTAATCCACCCAAGGATTTTGCGCAACCGTGTGAGATCTGATAGCCATACCACTAGCGTTTCTAAAAGAAGAGGTTTATTTGTTACATGCAATGCAAACTTAGGTATTGTCTTTTCGGGGCACCCGGCTTGAAACATGTAAGCCAAGACATGGAGAAATGTGCATGCGTCTGTTACAAACAAGCCATCATTCCCTCCAATGTCAAAATAATAATGAAATTAGTATTATGGCTGTAAAAAATTGCTAACCATTACAATCAAAATATTTAGGTGTTAAGAGTTGTGGCAAACATTGTACTTAACAATGACCTCTATTTGCCTACCTCAAATAAAAATCTTGGTTCCAC
Organism: Sextonia rubra; assembly: GCA_037013555.1. Taxonomy (NCBI): domain Eukaryota; kingdom Viridiplantae; phylum Streptophyta; class Magnoliopsida; order Laurales; family Lauraceae; genus Sextonia; species Sextonia rubra. The sequence continues at coordinate 18,823,557 of JASUAD010000028.1, read as the reverse complement.
CAACAAGTATATAAAAAATGTTTTGTAAATTATCAGGTGCACACATTTTCATTGGGCACAAATAAGACCCACCTAAATCACAATCGACTGGACCATACAGACACCCCTCTTGGCCTCTCTATTCTCACCAATGTCATTTTTGCATACAAATCACTTGAATGGGCAAGACTGTTGGATTGACAATTCATTTTTTTTTTTATGTAAATTTGCTGAGCTTGTAAATTGTAGATGAAGGAGTTAGGATAATATGACAGACCTCAAATTTTGAGGGGTAATACCCATCTGGGTCTCTCAATCCCCCACATTCCCATTGATTGGTGGATCCCAGGTGGTCTCCACAGCAATAGGCTGATGACGAAAAGGTGCCACTCCTTGAATGGGATGTGGGAGCTCCCCCATCCAAGAGGCAGGAGACCCCTTAAATTATTCGGACATAAATTTAATATGAAACTCAAGTAACATATAAAAGTGGTTAAATTCAACTGCAAAACAATTCGTCTTTATCCTAACAATGAAATTTGATAATTAAATTGGACGCCTACGAATATACAAATTATCCATTCAAAGTGACTTTTTGTGGCCCGCGGCGCTATCCGGTGCACATGCAATGAACCGAATGCGCCCAAAGTGGGCTCACAAAAATGAAAGCATTTTTTGAAAAGCGCACAAAAATGCACACAAGGGCTAACAAGTACAAGAGTTTTTTACTTTTAAAAATTTTTTTTTTGTTAAGAACAGGTATAATAGTAGTTGAATGAAAAGTCAAAACTTATCGCCACCTAATTCTACCTTGATTCGAAAGTAGAATTTTTGAAAGCATGTGGGACCCACTTTTGGGTGGTTTTACAGCCTTGATTTAACATGAACCAAATGAAGTACCCACGACACAGAAATCACTCAATTGTAGCTAAAGAACCGCCTTGCTTGAATGCTTCCTAGAAACAAATAATATAAAGTTAGACAGTAGTGCTCTAGATAAGAATATCTAGAATTGGATCATTGCAAGCCCCTTTTGGCTAATTCGTATTCAATTCCTAAAACTTGATAGCAAAGTGCACTCTGAAGAATAAAATATTTCAGTGATAATGAAAAGATATGAGGTGGACATGCAAAGGACAACTTCACTCATCTAGCATTTGATTTACTAATGAAATTGGTGATCATATTCTAACTGAGGGATATATATTTCATGACCTTTTTGTGGATCATAACATATACATACTCAATTTTAGCCCCATTGATGGAAAGGCTTTACAAAAATATTTTATTTAGCGTTCCTAAGACTTCAGTAGGGTTAACAGCAGGCTCTAATTGTTGTTAAGAATTTTTAAAAAAAATGCATTTTCTGAATTTTATTTTAAGAATCTAGGGTTAACCTAATGCAGGGAGATTGCGTCTTCTCGCAGCAAAAGACCGGATCTGCTTGCAGCAAGGAGATCCTGGTCTCCCTACAGCGGGAGACACAATCTCCTTGCTGCTACGGGGAGACGCCGGTCTCCTACAGCGGAGAGAGTGGGGAGGGAGAGAAATGGGGAAGGGAGGAAAGAAGGGGGGAGAGGGAAAGAGAGAATAGAGAGAGGGAGAGGAAGAGGAAGAGGGAAAGAGAAAGAGGGAGGGGAGGGAGAGGGAGAGCCCTTTGGCTGTCGGAGGGGGAGGTGAAGGAGAGGAGAGAGGAGGGAGGAAGAAGTGTAGGGAGAGAAGGGGTGAGGGATATTTTGAAAAGTTTTAATTATTATTATTATTATTATTTACCTATGTAAGAAGAATAAAAGTGAGTGTATAAATAGAAGCTCTCTAAAGTAATGGTACCGATGGTGGGGCCCACTTGTTATTGGGTATAATTGTATTTATCCCATACAATGGTGTTAGTATGTGTGAAAGAGAGAAATAAAAAGTAAAGCATAAGTGCTATTATGTGGTACCATATAAGCTTGTGTATACTTTTGTGTGTGCATGTATTATTTTTTGTTTTGAATTCAAGTAGCGAACATTAAAATCCCATTATTTGTATAGATTTTTATAATATGAATTCCTATAAGTGTGGTTAAATTAAAAGCTCTAGGCATGTTTAAGGCTAGTGATGCCCTTTTATTTCAAAAGCTTTGATTGCCTTCATTAAGTGATCATCGAGACATAATTGTTTTTCCATCAAACTAAAACAATATATGGATGATTTTAACAGGACAAAATTATAGTCATCGTGGAGATTAAAAAAATGAATTGTATTAGATTTCCTCTAAACTCATAACAACAAAGGATTTATGCATTCCGTTTTGGAAAAAATGATGACTGTTATATGAGTAATCACTGGTGCTCCAAAGCATTTCTCCATCTTTATCACTGGATTAAGTTTTTGAATGTTCTCTTGAGAATGCCTCTTAAAAGAGACGATCAAACTCATAAATTTTCAAGCTCCTAATTAATTGGCTCCAATGATCAAATCAAATAGAAATATAAATTATTTGTAATGAACATTATATCAACTTATCCTACATATAAATTTTAAACTTGGTAGGAATTGCGACTCTATCATTACAACTTTTATCTTTAATGTGGTTATTTTATGCACATTAAAAACACCTCAAAAGCAATTAAAAAAAGAAGATTTAGACACATTTATTTCTTATAATTTTTTAAACATTAAAAAAAGAAAAAGAAATAGATAACCCCAATGAGTGATAGCTTAGTTGGCCAAGGACTCTATGCCACATGCAGCGCAGAGATCTTGTGTTCGACACTTACCCTCATTGGCTACCTTTCATAGTTTTACTCTGACCCCCCGCGTTGGGCCAAATGCCTGTGCTAGTTTGGGTGATACCTTAGGTTATATATATATAAAGATTTCAACCAATGAATCGTTATATTTTACTATATTACAAGGTTGTTTATCTCTTCCACGCATGAGACATAAAAAATATCTAGCCTCACCACTTTGATATATTCCTTTATGTTTTACCTTGTTTCTTTGATAGGTTACTAACATGTGAAACACAATACATATATGTTTAAAAATACCACTTTCACATTAGTTAACGTCTACTGACTTGAATGACATGTAAGATCTTTAAATATTTGAGAATTAATGCATAATTGAGGCATGAAACTAGAAAACTTCATGTTAATTTAATAGTATATAAGGAAATTGATCAGTTTGAATTAAAAACTTGGACCCACACGAGGTTAAAATGGTGAAAGGAGTTGATACTTTGCCGACTTCTGGAAACTCTTTGTATTGATTGATTCATGATCTGAAACCTATTTTAACCAGCAAGCCAATCCATTGCCATTTTTAAAAGTGATTACAGATCTGTGGGCTGGAATGTTATTATTCCCCATCCCCATTGGCCCACTTCTCTGGTCTAGATACATACAAATTTGACTACTAATATTGATTACATCGGGGATGGACATCATGGGTTTGTTGGTTAGTAGGTCCCAGCATAACCATGAAATCCAATCCACTTTTATCTTTTCAAAGCAGATTAGGCCTTAACATGTGCAATAAAAGGCAGGCCTTTTTTTATCCATCCTTTTTTAGAGTGTGGCCCACTTTCCCAAAGCGATCATACCCCTATCTATGTTATGCTAAAATGATGGAGCTTATCCCACTTTGAGGGTGGTCCACACTTTTTTCCTTTTTTACATTTTTTTTCCTGTTATTTTGCACCAACGAAGGGGGTGGGACTGAAGAAAGAGTAGGGTTGTTAATGGTCCCCAATTTCTGATTACTCGGAAGTTTTAACCCATTAATAACTAAGTTTGAATCCTTATTTAGGTCTAGATAAATAAACGGGTCCAGATTTGGAAACTAGTTTTGAATCCGTGACCTAAATGGTTCTGGTTCTCAGTTTGGTTTCTTTAGTTATGGCCTATGAACTCCAGGCCCGGCATGTTCCTTTAGTTTTCGATAATTTTTCTTAAAATTAAGTTTCCTTGAAAGCATTTTCTACACCGGATCTAGACTTAAACCAGCCCCAGACACAACCAATTTTGCTTTTAGTTCTATATTCTCAAAAACGGCTCCGGTTTTGGGTCCACCAAGGACCTGGACGGGAACTGATCCATTTACAACCCTAGACACTGGGCAACTAAGCAAAAAACATGGTTGTTAGCCACTTGAGCAACTGCATGTTATCAAGGGTGTTTTACTTCAAAATTGTCTTAGCCTTTGTTTCACATCTTTATTTCCAAACACTATCTGTCGATATGTCTAAAGCAGATAGAGATTTGGAATGGAAGAGCCTATGGCACATTAAACATCAAGGGCCTCATTTTTTGTGCTTGTAAAAATAAGAGATTTAGCCACTTTTAATGGCTTGTTTTTATAGCTTTTTTTTGGATGGCTATGTTGGAAGAAGGTAAGAGATACCAAATAAGACTTTAATCAATCAACATTTAACTGATATTGAGGTCCTTGAAATTCGAGCTGCACAAAATTAATGCCTCATTGTATAAATTAAATTTCATCCCATTTGAAATTATATATGCACCCCCATTGACTTGAGTGGAAAATGTTATTAAAATGAAGAAAAACAGGAGTCAAGTTTTATTTTTTATTTTTTTTATTTTTTTTTATTTTTTTTATTTTTTTATTTTTATTTTTGTACTATGGATCTGATGGTGGGTTCTAATTTGATTGGAGTAGAATTTAGCTCAAGAAATAAAGCAACATGGGAGGGTGACTGTGAACTATTAGATATTAAAATGGGGACTTACTGAGGGTTCATTCTACTCAGATCGGCAGTATAACCACATGTGATGCATGAGGAAAACTTGATAGAAACTAATAACCAAAAAACCAAAAAAGGACAAGGGGCTTGAAGTCCTCCACTTCTGGTCGGTGCCCTCCATTTCAATTGTCGACCTACCCCATCTCTAGTGCACAATACTCGGCACACGTGTTGCTACAGGAACCATTCACCAGTGGGCCAACTGTTGATGGCTCATCTGACAATTTTAAATTAACCATACAATGGGTAGGTTAGAAAAGTTTTGTAACCTCTCCTCGCCGGTGTAACTCGAAGGGCACTGAGTTCAGTAATGTGGCTAGGTTTGGCAGAATTGGCACAATTTGTATAAAGGGAAATAATCCTATGAAAATTAATTCAAACTGTTTTTTGTGAGAACTCTAAGAGAAATTCATCTATTATTCAATCCAAATCTTACAATATACAGAAATCCCCCTCATAGTCACACATCCCAAGTTTCAGTCAGATTCAAATGGATTGGACCATTGAATCGATTGTACACCCATCTGAATGGTCTGGACTTATAGGCCGCATATGAAATGATTAGAGATGTGTGATTGGGTCTAGACAAGTTATTTGGGGTGGTCACACATAAAACCTTATGTCCCCCTTGGTCTAATATCTAAATGGGACCACAAGTAGGCCCCATAAAAAATTCTTACGATAAGCGCTTGCGAACAGTTCTCACAAGATTAAAGACGTCTTTTGAATTGCTTGCCTTTGAGTTGAGTTGACTAAATTAGGGCGGAGGAAAGTCAACCCATGTTTAGCATCTTTATTTCCAACTCCTTGTTGTCTAAATGTAAGGTAAAGATTTGAAAAATAAGAGTATTTAATACGTGATTCAACCCTCTACCCCTTTTTAAAGAAATAGAGGTAAATTATCTTAAAATGAAATGTCTTAAGTTTGTGAAGATAATACATTTAGCCTTTCTTTTTTAGGGCTTTATGTTGGATGGATATGTTGAAACGAAAGTAGAGATATCAAACAAAACCTAGGCCCATTTCTTTACCAGAATTCCTAGAATTCATGTTTGGTGGTTGTTTTGGATTTCCAAATGCTAGAATTTTGAAATGCTACTGAATTCTGTAATTTCTAAATTTTCTGTTTCTTTCTTTTCTTAATTCCTTCATAAGAGTTTTTCAATTCCTAGATTTCATAAATTTCTCGTTTTATAACTTGAAGGATTTCGAAGTGGAATTAAACTCATGTCCACATTGTTTATATGCCAATTTAAGTTTAAACTACGCACTAATGTATGTATACAACTTCGTATGGGTCCCACTTAATAAAAAATGTGATTCAATCTTGAGGCCCACATTCACAATTCATGAAAATAAGAAAAGAAAACCTAATAAATAAAAATCACAACCATCCAAAAACTAGAACTTGGGCCTGTCGTTTTTTGAATTACTAGTTAGATAAGAGTTTTATTTTGATTCAATCAATCACCTTTTACCGTCTTGATTCAAAAACAGGAAGAAGAGAGTCACCTTCTTCAAAGATTGAGGCCCACTATTGACCTCTATTAATAATGATTGGTATTAATTTTTAAACATGGCCCCTTTGTGGAGCCCAAGAATGTATGGGGCATCCATGTATGATGGTATAAAGGGATTAAGAAGGGCATTGGTGGGTTTTTGTTTCATTGTCAGAGAAACACATAGGAAGAAGGATTGCAGAAAAGGAAAAAAATGAAGAGGGAATGAGACAGAAGAAGAAGTGGCAAAGTGGAGGACTTGTCTCCTCCTCCTCCTGCACTGCGGAGGCTCAGTATATGCTACAACAACAGATGGGGCATGAAGAGTTCAGCCTCTGCAACTACAGCATAATGCACTTGACGAGCCATGATTGCATTTGGGCAACACAGTGAGCACTTATCCCAACTCAAATTTGGATAAACAAATTTCCTACCCTTCTTCCATACATGTGGCTGCGATACTCGTTATGTTTGAGAAAACCACAATAGGAAGGGAACTATAGCATGTGGTAGAGAGAGATGATGGAAAACAAGCTTGAGGCAACTTGTTGATGCAGCCGGAGTTTCTACACAGCTTGCATGAATTCCCGAATTCTGAAATCCTCTTGGGACAGTTAGTATTTGGAAATGCCACTTTCTTAGCATTTGGGAATGCTGGCATTCGAAAATTCCAAGAATTCTCATAAAAAAAGAATGAATTCTTGACAACAATTTCGGAATTCCCAGGCAACCGGAATTCCAGAAAAAAAAACAAGGCTTAGTGTTTTTGAACAATTGATAGAAATTTATTTTTGTACGATAATAATGAGTAGAACTTAGGAAGATTCTAGATGATTGAACTCCAACTATCAAAATGTTTTAATGAAATGAGTTTGTCTAAGGCATAATATTGCCAGCATCATAAATGCTTATGAGATGTAGACTCTTCATTAAATGAGCGTTAAAATGCCATAGTAGTTGGTTGTTGGCTCATGAAGTGGATCACTACTGTTAGGTTCATGTTTTGTATTCCAATTTAGCTATATTTATTCATTGGATTAGCTAATGGTTAGGACTGTGATAAGGGTATTTTGGTCATTGTACCATGACTTTTTTTTTTTTTTGGTATATTCAAGTAATCTAACCCTGAACTTTGTGCAAGATAGGTAAGGGCTCTCTTCCCCATGGTGTTTGGAGGATGACCAACTACACATAGCCAGTGTAAGGAGTGATAGAGGTGAGAGCTCTATTCTCCGTAGTGTTTGCAATATGACCAACTACGTATAATAGGGGGGATGTGAGGGAAAGATTGAGACCTGTGAAGAGTGAGTATGTTAAAGATTAGATGATTGTTAATCTTTGTAACGAATTGTTCAATTTCTTTATAGTGAAATCGAGTAAATGCTCATTGTCCGTAGATATAGCCTTTACGGTAAACCACATAACAATCAATATGTCATGATTGTATGCTTAACATCTTCTCAATGTGTATGGTGCTAACAACGGATTATTGTTTACCCTAACCATATCTAACAGGAAGCCTCATAGCCACAACAACCAAAAGCTTATATCGGATGAAAACTCAAAACATATCGCCACCCAATTCTGCCTTGATTTGAAAGTAGAATTTCTGAAAGCATGTGGGACCCACTTTTGGGCCATTTTACAGCCTTGATTTAACATGAACCGAATGAAGTCCCCACGACATAGAAATCAGTCAACTGTAGCTAAAGAATAGCCTTGCTTGAATGCTTCCTAGAAACAAATAATATAAAGTTAAGACAGTAGTGCTCTAGATAAGAATATCTGGAATTGAATCGTTGCGAGCCCCTTTTGGCTTATTCGTATTGAATTCCTAAACCTTGACAGCAAAGTGCACTCTGAAGAATAAAAGATTACAGTGCTAATGAAAAGATATGAGGTGGACATGCAAAGGACAACTTCTCTTATCTAGCATTTGATTCACTAGTGAAATTGGTGATCATATTCCAACTGAGAGATATATATTTCATGACCTTTTTGTGGATCATAACATATACTTACTCAACTTTAGCCCCATTGATGGAAAGGCTTTACAAAAATATTTTATTTAGCGTTCCTAAGACTTCAGTAGGGTTAACAGCAGGCTCTAATTGTTGTTAAGAATTTTTAAAAAAAAATGCATTTTCTGAATTTTATTTAAAAGTCACGGTGAAACAGTTGTTTGGATTTAAAAATATATAATGTGGTGGCCAGCCAAAGGCATTATTAGTAAATGTATGTAAGTGTGTTTGGATCAACACCAGAGTGCATCTAAACCCACAACTATCTTAAAAGCAAATTATATATATATAGCAAAAATTATTGTTTAATTTAATATATAATGTATACTTCATATGACATACTTCATATGACATTCTTATTTTTATTTTTTGCTTCATTGGACCATCTTTCAGGAAGTGATACTTAAACTTTAGGACTCATTGACCCAGTGATAGATCCTTGGAGATGTGTGTGAAACAAATGTGTCAACACCACTCAACCATTTAATGTATGACATTTTATAATGTAGATAATGTTATATCTATTATAGTTCAGTAAAGGTATTTTTAGGTAGAACCATAATTGCTGAGGGCACACAATTGATCTAAGTAGTTTTTTTTTTTTTTTTGATGTCGTAGCTAACTGCTGCATTTGCAAAAGTGAGTTGACCATTTTGCATGTACCATAAGTTATATAGTTTCTACAAGTTAAAGGATAAAATTATGGTGGACCTCATATAGAGTATAATGCTAGACATTATTGGATTCATACAATTACGATGGTCCCAGTGGAGCTAGGATGAAAATTTTCATGTCATTAAATTTTAGCCCTTCTCTAATAGGTCATGGAACCTCAATCATTGGAAGAGAAGTCTACTCTCATAAAAAGAAGCATATAATCCAACCAATTGGGCAACCGTGGCTCTCTAATAAAGTGAGTTAAATGAATTTGCTTATAAATTAGTGATTGAAGTAAATAGGTATAAACTTTGCTTTAAAGTCCTAAAAAGAAATCATGGATAGCTTAGGACTATAGTTAGCTCCTAAAAATTACAAATTCGAGTGTAGAGCTACTATTAAAAAAAAATTCACCTCCAAAGAAAAAGGTTATAGATCAATATAATCCCTTTATCGGGGCCTTGTTCCTGCTGATCTATTCTGATGCAAGATGTACACGTGTCAAATAGCCATCACCCGACGGGTCCTCATGCAGGTGGGACACTCCCAAGGAAAAAGCAGCCCAATTGAGAGACAATTTGAGGTTTGAGAACAGCTATGGATGGCTAAAGTTCCATTTCAATAGTGGATGATGAACATAAATATACCTACTAGGCTACTACATTTCACTGACCATCGATGCCGCCTTTATTAGCTTTGAGCCTTTTGCTGTGTCTTAGGAGCCAAGACTGCCCATTTCCTCTCTTCCTTACAAAAGCAGATGGACAGAGAAATAAATAAAATAAAGGCAACGCATGCGGTCCAAGTGGAGGATCTAACTGACCCCATCTGCAGTGCCACAAGGGCCTATGGAAATTTGACACTTGTGATAGCAATGGTGAAATACCCAATCGCAGGTCAGATAGAATTCAATTTCACCGAATGTGTATTACTCATGATCTGCTTCCAGGTCAGATAGGCAGCATTATCCAAAGGACAAGACATCCAAACTTGCCAGATCGAACGACCAGAGCCACCCAATGGACCATTGCCAGACAAAATGTGAGATACAAGTATTCTCTATTGAGTTTCAAACAGTAACTTCCATCAAAATCACACCAAAATAAAAGGAGATAGCATCACTAAAAGTGGGGCTAGGCGAGAGGAACTCGATGAACATGAATAGAGACACATCATATAATGTCTTCAAGAAAATATAAGATCACAACCAATCACTTGTAAAACTTTAATTAAGGAGCATATAACAAACCTGTTTTTGAATGGCCCTCATATCATGAGTGAGATCAATGCTGTCCCCTTCACGAGTTAGCTTGCATGTCTGCATCATAGACAGCTCAAGTTGGCATGCAGCTTTCACCAAATCATCTTCTAGTGACCTAGCATCCTTAGTCTTCCAAACGATAAACTGATAAGAGGTAAGTACACCATGCCACATCAAAAGTCACCAGCTGGGTTCTGAAGGTTTGCGGACACGGCGATTGAGAATATTCCTGATTACCCATATCGCTGGACGTTGAATGTGAAGGACCATCTAATATAATCTTCACCAACAGCTCAAACTCACGAATGAAGTTTGCTGCTGACTCTGCTAATGCAATCTCACGCTCCCCTTGCTCATTGAAAACTGCATCGGGATAGCCTAAAATCATATAAGCACAAAGTACTACCCAGGCAGGATATCTCAGCAATTTAATTGTTTCTGGGGTTTTTGTTTCTTTGCTGGGCAACCCTTTCTTTGCCCCTCTACTCCTGGTCACAATGCTAGATTTTCCCCTTCTGTCCGGAGAAGCAAGGCGTTTAAGCAGATGATCGATGTTATTCAAGCTCGATGAACTGGCCTGTGAAAGCGTAAGACGCCTCTCCAACCGATCCATTAAAGCTTTAACTGTCTGTAGTGTTGCAGCTGACTCAATGCGGGCAGCAAGCTGCTCCAATGGCATTGACTTAACAGACTTCTCGCTGATTTCTAAGGCCTCATAAGCTTTAGCCAAAGCAAAAGTAGTTTTTCTTGATCGTAGAAACCGCCTCCAGCACCTGACAGATTGTTGTGACATGAACACCCAATCTTCTATTCAAAGTCAAAATGAGGAAGTATGCAATGTTTGATAGGAACTATTGCCTGAGCCAGACGCAGTGAACATGAAAGCCCACCTGTGGGTGGAGCAAACTACACATTTAATATCCAACATCGACAATGGAGTTTAGTTGGCCTTCCCATCATACGATACTAATCATCTGATTTTTTTTTTCCTTGCTAAATGTAGATCATTGTCCATTTGCAAGTAATCAAATGCATAGTTAGGAACATCCGGTTGGGTGATTAATAGGACATGGCTCATTTATGAGAGACTGTAAGAACAGCTCAGACTAATTAACAGTGCCTACCTGTGCTACCTATGTCTCAATCAAGTAGGGCATACCTTGCTAATTTTCTGGAAAGAAAATCCCCATGCTTGTGCATCTTGCTCCACTTAACACGAGCAGAGAGATACAAACCACCTCTCTGACTCAAATATTCTGCCCTCTGTCTCTTAGCCTGTTTCATTTTGGAGATTCTCTTAAGAAAAATTTAGCGTGAAGAACATCACAATGAAAACATGCTTTTATTTTGCATACCCTTTGAAGTCTATCTTCCAAGCGGTCTATCAGTTTTCGTCTCTCGATCTCTCGTTGATGGCACACAGACTTGGCCACACTTCGCACCTGCATTACCCTTGCACGAGCACGTGTTTTCTCTAAGAATCCTAATCGCTTCTTCTCGGCAGCAGCTCGCTTTTGGTAAATTGCAGTATGGATGCGTTCCCTATATTTTTTCTCCCGGAGCACCCTCTGCAGCAGAGATTGGGTTTTCCTCTCACGAGCAGCAGCCATTCTTTGCAAATAAGCCTTGAGAAGAAGCGTCCGATTTAGCTCCGCTTGTTGCATGCGTGATTCAACTTTTGTTCCGAGCTTCTCACGCTCCTCCTCAAAACGCATTTCCAACCCAGTTTTGGCTGCTTGCCGCAGCTCATCCAACTTAGCCAAGCGCTTCTGAGCCTTTGCCAAGATACTCAACCTGTTGTTTGAACAAAAACAGCATCATTCAACAGATAATATACCAGTAGAAATAGGTGTTCTATCTTTCTAAAGTATGTGTTTTTGTCAACTAGATTTAACGTCATCATAAGAGCAACCTACCAGATTGTTCAACTGAATATTAAGCAACAGAGGATGTCTTAAGAATAGAGGTGTGTGGGGTGAGGGGTGGGGAGGTGGGGACATGTTGTTGCCTCATATAAGAGACCAAATGACATCAGAAAAGCATACACTACCAATCTATCAAACTTATGAGTCATACCTACTATGTGACTAGCATGATCATTGAGGGATTCTCCCACTGGGGAGGGAGGTACAGGCATCGATGTACATCAGGGTTGTTATTTATCGCTATCTTGTAGATGAGTCAAACACCATCAAACTTCGGAGGAAGAACGCAGGTATATATAAAGGGATCGTAACACATGTAATTATTGTGAGTGGAGACATGATTGAAGTCCAAACTTGGGGCTGGGCTGCACCAATAAGTCTCTACTGTAGATTCTTATTCAATTACCATAGTTATAGATAAATTGATGACAAAAAAATCAGCATAAATTTCCTTTCTGCCAAAGTGACGCTAATTAGTCATACAAGTGTTTTTCGTTGCTGTCAATGTGATTAATAAATAACTCAAGACTGCAGTACCAGATGATTCAGGATCACTAGACCAGTGAGTACATATATAAAAAAAAAAGGTCAGATTTGAAGAGTAAGTATTCATAAATTAACCAAGTTAAAATTTTTTTTCTTTAAAAAAAAAACTACTACAACTTAACTTAGATGGGAAAAATGGAACAAATATTATTCCTAGGACAAGTTCTGGAGATACAGGTATATATCTTTGGGGACAAATAGTGCATCCTATACTATAACAGATTGAGGAAGAAGAAGATGTCATGCTTATTCTTGCTCATCTTTTTTGGTTTGAAGCCAATAAAGCATAAAAACAAATTCCTGCTTAATGAAGTATCATGAATTCGATTTTCACGTCAACAAAAAGAATCCCGTTTTCAAATTTGCAACCGAAAGGACCTATTTTGGTGTCGTGTAAGGCGTCCGCTCCCCTTGCTCCCACTAGGTTTCAAACCTTAGCGACAGGCCTATATTTCTTCTGTCCTAGCCACTGGGCCAGCAAGCGTAAAGAAAAAAAAAAGTACATCACAAGCTTATTTTAAATGGAAATATCAACCTTCATGACCACCAGAACGAGAACTATCAATCTCAAATACATAAACAAACAGAATGACCAGTGCATCAAACCAAAAATAATTATCATGATAAAGGATTCTCAAGCAAAGAACACAACACAAGCAATTGAGAAAACTGAAAAAGGAAAGGAATATCGAAGGAATCAAGCAGACTCCATAACAAACAAACAAAAAAAAATACCTCTTCTGCTCAGCTGCAGAAAGCTTCGCTTCGAGCCGCTTAGCAAGGTCTTCCTCTTGAGATGACCATGAAGTAATTCTCGGCTTTGGACGAGCCTTGTTTGACAACCACTCATGAAATTGCTGCATCCAGATTTATGTAGTCAAATTCATGAATGTTGTCCTTCAACAATATAAAGATACCATATTTTACAAGGAAATGAAAGCGGAAAGCCATCGACACAAAAGAGCAAACCTCCATCACTATCTGACAAGGCATCAATACCTGTCTCCTGAGATCGGCTTCCTTGAGCTTGGTCTCGATTTCTTCGAGGGTGGTAGAAGGCGGAGGAGGACTGTTCTCCAGAAGCCGTCGCCGAATTCTCCCGGGAACCTTCGACGGCGAGTCAGCGGCCTGGAAATCGAGCGCAATCCCGGCAGCTCGGCCGGATTCCGCCGGACTCTCGAACCCAGCAGCCATGTCCGATCGAAAACTCCAAAGCGCACAAAGTAACAAAGGATAGATCGCTAGAGAGAGAGAGAGAGAGAGAGAGAGAGAGAGAGAGAGAGAGAGAGAGAGAGAGAAAGATGTAGAGATCAGACGACAGAGAAGAAGAAAACGAAGCACAATCGAAGGGAAGAGAGATGAAAGGAAGCTAAGAAAGTGGAAAGATTGCTCTTTTTCCTTTCTCTCGTATACTTCTTGTTTCTGTATTCAAAAAGGTACCAGAGAGTGAGAGAGGGAGAAATAGAGGAGGTGTGTATTTGGTTCCTCTTGCAGTATCAGGATTTCTAGTACTCGACGACGCTTGTTACACAATGGCTCTCTTTTCCGTTGTCTTGACAAGTTTTCTCCCCCGCGCATCGAACTTGTCTCCTTGTAGGGCCAGCTACGGCTTTGCTTGGGAGCGTGATTTTGTTTTTTAACCCGCCAAACTATGGCGATTGAGGCTCGAATTTCAAACGAGTACACACTCAATATAAATCTAATACTCAGTTCATTCAAATGGATGTTAAACGAGCGGGCCAGTCCCTTACTTTCTACATGGATGAAACGTGAGGTGGGCCCTGCTATATGTTTAAGCATGCAATGCTCTTCTTATTACAAGCACAGATTCTCGACTGATGTTTCTTTATCCATATAGCTGCACTTTTTCTTCTATTGTTATGGACTTACACATCTAGCACCTCTATTTTAAGAAGTTGATGCTAGTGGAATGGGCACTTACAAGTGAGCTAAGATGTCCTCTCTTCTTTTTTTTTTTTGCCTTCTCTTATACTTTTGATGGTAATATATTTATAATGTGTAGATTTGCCTAAAGTTACTTTTACCAAGATGATAATTCTTAATAAGGATTAGTATATTCCTTTTACATTCGTCTGTTGGAAGATTGCTAAAAGTGTAATAAAATAGACAATACCATCAAATGTGACACTTACAAAATTTTTAGATGTCAATTGCATTCAATGTTTCAGTAACCACAAGAATTTGCAATGACAATGTTTAAATTATTCAAACGCATGCATTCTAATTTGAAAATCTAAATAAACACAAAGTTTATGTTGCATAAAATTTTAAAAGAAAAACACTATTTTCATAGTTGTTCTTGTCAAAGACAGAATTCACTAAATAATATATGCACAATATAAATGGAAGGTGAAATGTATTTTATTTTTTAATTTCACTCAAGTACTTATTTGGTTGGAAAAAAATATAAAGAACTCATTTGGTTGGAATGTACTCTATTTTGATTTAATACGGTAGGTGTATATTTATAAGTAACAGAACATGACTTATATGGGGTGCCTTCCTATGCACAGATAAAATTGTTACATAGGTCTATAAGATAAGAATTGAGGTGGCTTGAAAGTATGGGTGTGTGACTAAAACTGTAAGACCCCAGCCCAAACTAATAAATTTAATTTAATTAAAAATAATTTACGAAATAAATAATAACATTAATCGAATTAGGGGAAATCAACTCACAATGAACAATTAGGGTAGAATTAGGGCACAAACGTGATTAGGACTTGATTTGGAAATTTTAAATGCATGTTGGTAATTTTTAGAAAATATGAATGCTATTTTCATAATTTTAAAAAACATAGCCAAAATGGGGCTCATTGGATAGAAAATAATTAATTATGAAACTTTTCCTTACGACCCAAACTTATCCGGATTAATCCAGTGCCTGAAAGAGATTTAGATAAACCCACTACTAGTGGTGTAGGGGACCACATGTTTGTCTTATCTTCAAAGAACTCTATATAGAAAAAAGAGAATTTCACTCAACCTCTACTTCCTAGTTTTACTCTAAGTACCTATATTAAATTCTATACATATGTAGGGATTTAATCTTATGAGAACAGTTCTCATAAGATCTATTAGAACTTTGATCTTGGCCGTCTATTTCAATTTTTCATCCTACGGTTGCTGAGATTTCTTTATATAAGAGTCCAAAGGAGAGGGAATTTGAAATTTCGTTCAAAGAACGATGAGAGCTAAGGCACCATCCAGAGAGGGAGAGAAACCGCAAACAGAGATGCGAGCAGAGCCTCCAACTTCGTCGACGTGCTCCACCTTCCCCAACGCCAGTGCAAGCAGGGGTTTGTTGCCTATTTAGGTATTTCCTTCCCCAACTGCACCCTCTCCCTCTCTCTGCAACTCAAGCTTTCTCTCTGCCCCTCCCATCCGCTCTCTATCTCTTTCTATCTCTCCCCCTCTCATCCTCTCCCCCTTCCTCTCGTTTCCCCCTCCTCCCTCTCTCAATCCATCTCTGTATTTCTCTACCGCTATCTCTCTCTCCCTCTCTCGCCCCCCACTTTACGGGTTTGGAATTTCGGTAAAATCAACGATTAAGGCAAGTGCACAAGCCAATCATGTTTCTACCTGATTTTTTTATATTTATATCTGAATTTAATTTATACAAATTTTCTTTGAAACTTGATTTTTACCTGTGAGTAGATTTTCTATTAGAATTCATGTCTTTATTTGGATTAATAATACTACTCGTATCAAAGCTAATTTAGCATATGATGTTGGCACTATTAGAAATTCTGATATAAGGTTAAGGCCGGATAATCATAATAACCTGTTACAGTTACTGTACCAAACCCACTCCAAATCTGCCTGTGTAGTTCTAAAATTCATAGCTCTGTATTTTCAACGCTAGATTGTAGTACTAGAAAACCATTTCAAGTTCATCAACAATTGTGAGAAATCCAGTCTGCAAGTATGAACGACCGAATCCAGGTCGTGATTGTGCAGATTTTTGGGATCTGCTTGTGGGGCCCACATACCCCTTTTAACGGTTGATCTGGTACGGTCATCTTGTAAAGCAACCATGGGCAACCATAGGAGACCTGCACCCATATGGATTGCGTCCTACTGGGCCCATCTATCCAATTGGTCAATTCTGCGCACCAGTTGGGAAGAACTATCTAGTTCGGAAGATGGCATCTAGACTTGCAAGAAAACGTTCCATACTCTGTAAAAACGTCCCATACTCTATAAAACTTTGCAAATCCAGTTTGGTATGGCAGGATGAATCCCTAGGTGCCATTATCAATTCAGCCCAACCAGGAATTTGTGAGAGAACCTATCCCAGAATAGGCATACCCAAAACTAGGCGACTGGGAAGTGCTTGCTTAGAGTGGGTCTGTGGGGCCAGGTGGGCCACTTGATGCCAAATCTGAACCAGGGATCTAAGGTTAGACCTTTGGGCGACCATGGGGGGTCTAGTCCTTTTGCGACTAGGCCCACTAGGACCCATCATCTGTGAGGCTTGAAGGATACAGGCGTGAGGCCATTTGTATACCACGTTACAGAAATAGTGCAGAGCTGTGTATTGGGTATTATTCCTTAGAATTAGTAAGTCTGGGAGAGGGAACCAGCTCATCACTTTGAAATAAATTAATATGGTCCACCATCCTCTTGATCTAAACGCACTGGGCATGAGACAATTAGTCTGGTACATGTAGTACCGATTAGTGCAGGATAGCTTCTGTTGAGTCCACTTGGAGCCTTTGACACTGTGAGTCCACTTATCGCTTTAGTTGGATTTTAGAAACTCCAAATTGGCCTCTATATTAGTGTAATTATTAATAAGCCTCTGTGGTGACTTATTCAAAAGTTTTGTCAAATTCCCTTATAATGTCTATTTTGGACCCATGGTTTATGTCCAATAAATTTAGATCTCATTGAGGAGTATACTTATAAAATTATGATATAATATTCTTGCCTGTGACCCGTGAATTAGGGTGAGAACTCTTAAGGCTTAGGGATTTAATTTTAAAATTAAAAATCATAGATCTATATCTAAACCATTTATAAGTAAGATCTTCATGGCTTGCCAACCACCTTCGAATTATCGGCAAACATGCTTACGGTTAAGGAACTTAAGCGTGTGATGTCATGGGCCTCCGGACACTAACCACCTTCAGAAGCGCCAATTAAGAATTAACCCAAATCTAGGGAGGAGATCCTCACGGTCATCCAAATTAGATATAGGGTAAGTATACGGTGTTTGAAATTCCATGATATCATAGGGTTAAGTTGCCTTAGACCTAGCGTGCGCAAAGTGGACCCTACACTTAGTATAGCCTGTAAAATCTGAATTTTTGTATAATAAAATTTGATTATTTGGTTTTATATTTTCAATCGTACCTAATATGCACTCTGACATGTTTAAACCAGTTTTCTCTGTTTTATTATTTATGGCATTTTGACATTGCATCAGTCGACTCCGGAATTTATCATGTATTAAATAAATTCTATTTTTATGATTATTTGACTGTTTATCTGTATTTTGAATTAAGGCGATACCACTAGGCTGTTTAAGTCCAGCATAGTGGGGTACCATTGTATAGGGGTTATTCTTCTGAAACTATTTGCAGATTAGTTAATTCTCTGTCTGTGATAATCAGTCACTTCGGTACCAAACTCTGTTACTCTGCTCTAATGGCCAATGGCCATAATTCTGAATCTCTGGATACCAAACTCTGTTCTCTGTTCCCGTCACGTTAAAAGGAAGCCGCTATAATACCTGTAACAACTTAGCCAATGTGGGACTCCAATTTATTTTAAATGTTATGATATTTGTAAAATCCTTACTTGGTTTTATGCATGAATCTACATCTTATATTATCATATCTTGTTAATTTATTTTGAAAGCCCTGTGATTTATCTACCTTTGATTTTTATTAAAATATGGTATGGAATATGAAAATTGAGTAGGTATACTTGCTGAGGTTATTTCATAACCTGACCCCCTTGTGATTGGCACTTGTAGGTAACAACACCCCTTCCAATGAACCTGAGGGAACGGCGGTTGAGGAGGAACCGCAGGAAAACTACGCGTGGAGCGCAGACGATATAACTTAAAAATATCGTGCCTGTGCAAGAGAGTCGATAATTTAGATAATTAGTTTATTGATATTTAATTTAATTTTAGACTAGTTGTAAGCCCTTGGTTGGCTATTTGTGTTAGGATCTAGTTAATTGAATTATGTTAGTACCTATGGATTTATGACTTTGATGCATTTAAATTATTAAATTGAGTAGGATTATTTACTTTGTCTTGTGATGGTACCTATGATGGTTTTACAATTATGTTTCCGCTATGAATATGGTTCAGTTGGTTAATCTCATATTGCAGATCCATTTAATTTCATCATTAACACCTTAAAATCGGGAGTTCTTCGGAAATCTGAATTTTGGGGTCATTACAAAAACCTACCATAAAATAATAGGCTTTAACCTGAGGACCAATAATATATAGATATAATTGGCACAAATTTCTTGTAGTGGGAATCCAAGAATAAAAACATTGCAAATCTTTGACTTTGGGGCTACTAACCTAATTGACATGAAAGGAGTGCATTATGGTGATAGCCAACCAAGACTGCAATAATACATAGATATAATTGGCTTGAATTTCTTGTAGCGGGAATCCAAGAAGAAAAACATTGCAAATCTTTGACTTTAGGGCTACTAACCATTGACATGGAAGGAGTGCATTATGGTGATGCCAACCAAGACTACAATATAACTCCAATTTCAAGCCATAAACCCTACAATGCCTCATCGTCACGCCCCGGACCTAAGATTAGGGCAATACAAATGGGCCCATGACGTGGCACGCGTAATTCTATAGTAATTTACACCGTACTAAGGCAAGCATGAACTACTATAAGGGAATTTTCAAACTTTTCTTATATGTGCGGAAGATTCATAACATGCACATTCAAATCTAACTGCAGAACTTAGTGATTAGTGTACTCAATGAACACCCTGTGATAGTATAAGAGCCTAAACAAATACCTATTTAAGCATTCCATAATTAAACTACTTGTTGAATCATCAAAATGAACATAAACCATGCATACTACTAATGTCTGAATGTATATAAAGTGATAAGTATGGGAATGCATGACAATCATAGGCCGAAAGTATATCCTCAAATGAAATAAACATAAACAAAGTCTAAAGTTATAATAATATGATAAAAACAGTTATCATAGCTCAAATCTTAAATGCCCAAAAAGGACCCATGTCACTCTATGGATACTCCTAATAGAAGACATCATTTGGTCGTCATTTAGATAGTTCTAAAGGTACCGTTGTGGCAACCTCCAAGATCGGAATTGGGGCCTGCTCCTGCAATACCAAGGGCAACACTCTAAGCAAGACAGCTCAATAAAAAATAGGCAAGTAGTACATTAAACATGTTGTTTTAAATAGAGTCAAAGACAATACCAATTAAATAGGGCAAAAATGAAATCTAAGTATGTTAGCATAAGATAAAGCATAATCATAAGGAATTAAGATAACAGAATATCACAACTAGATGGCAAACCACATAGCTACAATTTTCCCCGAAGACAGATAGATATTAAAACAAAATGGCAGATCAGGTAGCTAATTTGACCGCCCAAAGGAGTGTCGACTTTCTTCACAGAAAACCAATTGTGGTGCTACATAGAATTTCAACTCATAATGAACCCTATCGAGCCTCATTAGAGTCCAGCTCAATGGTGCCGGCTTTATGAATCAATATAGCTAGAATAGATAGCACCATCGTGCTCTTATACTTACTTTCTTAACAGAACTTACTGACTTAACATTTATAGTAACAGAAACATAATGATATCAATAACGAACAATGATAACAAAAGCAAAGTGAAGGTAACAAAAAGAATATAACTAAATTGATAATATAATGAAGGAACATAATTGAACTAATAACATAATGAAGGAATATAACTAAACTGATAACATAAGAAAGGAATATAATTAAACTGATAACATAAATAAGTAAAGGATTTAAAAGTTGTTGACCCATAAAAAATTACAAATGTTGCAGTAAAGACATTACAAGCAAATTCCAAGCCAACGACACATAAACCCTAAGATTTCAAATGCCGAGCCAAGTGAAGTTAATGAAAAGAATATAACTAAACTGATAATATAATGAAGGAACATAACTGAACTGATAACATAATGAAGGAATATAACTAAACTAATAACATAACGAAGGAACATAACTAAGCTGATAAAATAAATAAGTGAAGGATTTAAAAGTTATTGACTCATAAAAAATTACAAATGTTACAGTGAAGACATTACAAGCAAATTCCAAGCCAATGACACAAAAAACCTAGGATTGGAATGCTAGGTCAAGTGCTACATCCAAATGTTCAGAACTGATGCAGCTCATTCAGAAGATTTCAGATGAGCTCAAGGTACAATAATTCAAAATTCAGAGTTGACAGACTTCATTTGGTTACTCAACTCACCAAGCTTCAAATCTAAGGTTCATTTGCTTTAAGTCGAGGGGTCATTGAACACACTCAAGCTTCCAAGTTGCCAAAGTAGCCAAAAATCACATGACAGCTTCGAATTATACTTAGGACTAATTCTTCAAAATCTCAAAGCATTTGGACTTCATGTCAGTTTAAACTCAAGCTTTAGTGACTATCTTCTAGTTCCTTGAGGTCACTGTGATAATAAATACTTCTACATGTCAGAATTAGCTGAAACTCCCATTGAAAACTCAAATTATATTCATGAGGGATTTTGCAAAATTTTTAGTCAAGTGGATGTATTTGACCAAAAGTCAACAAACATGTCAACTTAGGGTCAGTGACACCCAAGACATAGGGTTACTAACCAAAGTCCTACTTCTAGGTAATCGAAGTTGATGTAATATAGACATAATGCTTTAGTCATGCTTAGAAGTGGTTCTGTAAGTTTTTGAATCAAGAGGACTTCATTTGACCTTACTTCAACTACATGTCAACAAAGAGTTCGTGACCCCCCAAGTCATGGGTGTCACTAATTAAAAATCCTACATCTAGGAGGCCAAAGCTATTGAAATTTGAATCAGAGACTCGAAATGTATTTAAAGTCAATTCTTTAAAGCTTTAAATCAATTGAACATCATTCGGGTAAAAAACAAGCTAACTGCCTGCAACATAAAAGAACATTGATTTAGAATATACAGCAAGTGGTCACTGTTTGAAACGTACTTCCACAAATCCAAACCACATGAAATTTTGATGGACACTTCAAGATGCTCCTAAAATCAGTCCCTCCAAGTTTCAAATCAATCCGATGATATCTGGGCCTCAAACAGCTGAAATAAGTGTCCATTTTCATAAGAAGTCAACAGGAGAGTTGACTAACTTCAAAAGGTCAAAACGGGTTGAAATTTGTATGACATACTCAAAATAGTGTTAAAGAGCATGGTTCTAAGTTTCGTAAAGATTGGACATAGTTCGTGCCCTAAACAGGTGAAAACGAGTCACATATGCAAAAACCCCAAAATTGGACTTGTCAGTGACCTCGGCCACAGTTACGGACACCTGTGAAGCACTTCCTGGTAGTTTTCAACACTTTTCTCCACTTTATTTCAAACTCCAACATCCCATAACTCTCTAAATCACCTCTAGAGTCTATAAAAAACAAGTGTTCGCACTTGGAAGGGGTTCCAACAAAGTTCAACAAGATTCAAGGCACATTAACAAGCATGTTCCAAAAATTCACAAGGCTTCAAAGCACTTGAAGCATTACAAGTCCGCTTCTTCTTCTCCTGTTCACTAACTTAAGGTGAGAAATGGTTCAGAGAAGAAGAAGAAGTTTGCATATCACGTAGAGAGGATGGGTGTAAGGGCCATAAAACATAAAAAGGATGAAACTTATTTCCTTTGGTTTTCTCACTTGGGAGGGTTTTAGGCCATCTCGAAAGTTGTGAAAAAGACTCTTTAGGCTTCATCTGTTCCTTGAAAATTATAGTCTAGAATGATACAACTTTGGCTTCATTTTGCTTGTATAAAGCACCATTTTTGGATTTGTACAAAAGCAATCTGTAACAAAACAAGCGATGATTACCTAATGTTTTAGTTGATTCCACTGCCAAATCAAGTACTCTTCATAGTTATTCAACACTCCAAAAGTCAAAGAAAATAAGTTTCAATACTCAAAAGGCATCACAAAAACGAAATAGAGCAGAAATGGGGGCGAACGTGACCGTGGGCCACGATCACCATTTCTTTGCCTTCTTTTTTTTTTTTTTTTTGCATTTTATTGCCCTTTTTCATGTATTTTCTTGTAATTTTCAAGTTTGGATTACATTTGAGACCAGAGGAAAGGTTATAAATTTCCAAAACTTGTAACAACCTGCATACCCATTGTCAGAGCATTTGAACCCATGTAAACAAAGAAAAATTAATGATGAACTATAATTATTTTTTCCATTCTTCTTAGCGCTTGAAGTGTGTGAATGTTGGATTTGAATCCATTACATTTCACATCACATTTCTAGTGTGATTAGAAGTATGCACAATTCCAATTAATTAAGGAACATACAAGGCAAGCCAATTAAGATGTCCGTGTTCTTAGTTTTCCACTTTGGCATGACCATAAGGATTCTGATGTTAGTGTTACTGAATTTTGGTGTCACATTGTGTATGAATCCGAAACCAGGTTCCTCATACCCAAACACGAAGGGCATAATATTAGAATCAACCAAATTATCTAAAAATGATGAGTGACAGTTAACACTTTTCTTGTTTAACTTATTTGATTTTGATGGACAAGGTTTAAGGTATAATGATTTCAAGAAATAAGGTCTTAAATAGTCATAGGATTCACCTAATAATTTTAAGGTAATACTTGACCACAGGTCAAGTCCAAATGTGCCTAATGAAAGGGCCAGTGTAGCCAATCCAATCCAGATAAAAATTGAAATAATAATTAAATAATTAAATTAATAAATAAATTGGGTGTGAGCTCGAGCACAGTTAAGCGCGCGCTCGAGCGAGCTTCACAGAGATGAACGAGCTTGAGCACAAATGAGCATGTGCTCGAGCGGGCTTCACAAAGATGAAATGACTGAGAATTTTAACTTCATGCTCGAGCACGCCTAGGTTTGCTAAAGCGCGTAGGCTCGGGACCTCGCATTGAGCTTTGTTTTTGCATATGAGTTTCTACAGTTTCAAACTTACTTTTCCACTTGCATTGATACGTGCATTCATACTCCGAAATTTCCACATTTATAGCCATTCCAACCTCATTCCAAATCATTTAATCCTAACATTCATTTATTTCATTTAAAATTGATTCTCAACCCACCATAACATTCTCATGTGTAAAACAAATAAAGAATGAGCTGTACCAATATGTTAAAATATAGAAATCTCAATGAATCAATCACAACTACAATCATATATGTTACTACTTACTTAAAATTGCCTGGGGTGTTCCAAAATTCCAATGCATGACTCTTAAGTGCAAACCCCCAAATCCACTAGCTCACCCAATGCCTTAATAATGCAATGACATGAAGAGAAGAAGAAAATATAAGATGAATGCCATAAAAGGATGAATAAATGAAGCTAAGCTTGAGAGAAATCCACTACTATATTATTTAATGGCTCAAATACCAAGATGTGTTGAGGTTTCTTATCTCAAAAGTTGAGTCAAAAGGTATAGATAAGCTTTTCTCTCCAAACAAACAACAAATAGGTAAAATGGCATACGGAGAAAAAAGTGAATCTAATTTCAATTGGGGCTAGAACCTCTCTCTCATATACTCTAAGCTTATAGGAGGATGGAATATGGAGTAGGGAGAGCCTGAAGGCTAGGTTTTTAGTTAGGAGGCACAGGGAGGCTCTCTTTTTGGGATGAGCGTCTTTATATAATGTTAGAGTTGCTAGAACTCTTAGATATTTACTAGCAAGTCCATAGGTTTATGCTATTTACCAAAAAAGATTACAAGGGTCATACCTAGGTGACTAGGTGTTAAATGAAATGGGTCTACCAATGTATTATGATAATACAAATGAAATAATTAATAAGATAATGAGATAATGCATATTAGGCTAGTTAGATTATCAATTAGTCCTCAAAACTGCCTAATTAAAAGTAAGTTTCCCTCCAATCTATCTATCCATTGTGAAATTAGGTTTAAAATACTATTAGTTAGAAATAAACACGAACGATTAGCAATTAAACCTTAGATTTGGGCCGGGATATGACATTCTCCCCCACTAAGGATCATTCGGTCCTCTAAATCAAAAATACTTGCAGAATCTCTGGAAGTAACCCTAGGTACTTTTTCCTAACCGCTCATTGAGCTCCCAAATGGCCTCATCTTAACCATGGTGCTCCCAAAGAAGCTTGACCCAACGAATCGTTCAGGTTTGCGGAACTTGCTCTTTCTTGTTGATCACTCGGATAGGGCGCTCAACGTTGCATCGTGCTCCACCTAAATCTCCTCGTGCTGAATGACGTGTGATAGATTTCAAATATACTTCCGGAGCATAGACACATGGAAAACATTATCCACTCCTACAAACTCTGAAGGAAGACTTAGCGGGTATGCAAGATCACCAGTTCTGCTCTGGATCTCAAGTGGAACCACATATCTCGGACCTAACTTCCCTTTCTACTCGAATCTGATGGTGCCCTTCATAGGAGAAACCTTTAAGAATACCATATCTCCAACCTGAAACTCAAGAAATCTTTAGCACTTGTCTGCATAGCTCTTCCGTCGAGAACGAACAGTCCTGAATGTGTCTCGAACTCTCTTCACTTTCTCTACTGTGTTTGCAATGATCAAAGGTCCATGGAGACTTCTGATTCCAACCTCTTCCCACGAGATTCGTGTACGACAATGACGGCCATACAGTGCTTCAAACGGAGCCATTCCAATACTCATATGAAAACTATTATTGTAGGAAAATTCACACAACGCAAGATGTTCGTCCCATTCTCCTCCAAAGTTCAAAACACTAGCACGAAGCATATCCTCTAGAGTCTGAATAGTACACTCTAACTGCCCATCGATCTGCGGATGATATGCTATGATGAAGTTAAGCTCAGTTCCCATAAATTATTGAAATGATTGCCAAAAAGATAAGAAGAATCGGATATCTCTGTTAGAAATAATAGAAGCTAGCGTAACAAAAAGACAGGTAATCTCACGAATAAAAATCTTCGCCATGTCATTGAACTTCATTCCTTACTTGAATGGGATGAAATGGGCTGATTTCATCAAACGATCCATTATCACCCAAATAGCATTGAACTGTCTACTGGTCATCAGTAACCCTGACACAAAATCTATAGATATATGCTCCCATTTCCACTTCGAGATCTGCAAAGGATGCAACATACCGAGAGGCTTTTTATGCTCTACTTTCACACGTTGACATGTAAAACATCTGGACACAAACCCTGCAATGTTTCTCTTCATGTTGTTCCACCAAAATCTGTCCTTCAAATTTTTGTACATCTTCATGCTTCCTGGATACATAGAGTATCCGGCATGGTGTACCTCAGTCATGATTGCTTCTTTGATTCCATCGATGACTGGCACACAAAATCTGTTCCTGAAGTACAACACATTCTAAACCAGTCTGAAATTTGGCATCTTAGGGATCTGATCACGAGCCTTAGCCAACTCTGGGCCTTCAAACTGTCTGTCTTTGATCTGTTAAATCAATTCTGGTTGAAAGACTGACATCGTTGCTAACATCACCCTAATTTTACAAATTCATACCTAATTTTTACAAATTCAATCTCTACATCTAAATCCCTAAATTCCTCAAGAAAGGTCTGTTCTCCACGCAAGGTTGCAAGCTATACTGAAGATTTTCAGCTCAAAGTGTTTGCCACTACATTGGCCTTGCCTGGGAAGTATTTAATAGGAAAATCAAAGTCCTTAATGACCTCTAACCATCGATGTTGCCTCATGTTGAGATCTTACTGAGAAAAAAGATACTGCAAACTCTGGTAGTCTGAATGAACTTCAAACATCTCTTTATAGAGATAATAACTTCACATCTTCAACGCATATACGATAGCTGCTAACTCGAGATCATGTGTATTGTTTATACCACATATAAAATGCACCTAACACCTAGGGAATAAGGGAACTAAGAACATACCTACTAAGCCTTCGCTTCATTTCTAATGACTCAAGCTTAGACAACTCGGTAAATTGAACCCACCCTTAGGAGGGGAACAATAGTTAGAAACAGCTGCTAATACCCAAGTTAAGGAGCAATAACCGGCCAAGTAAATTTCATCAAACTGCTAAATTGACTTGACTAGACGCTCCTGTTGGCTTTCTCATTACATGTTCTATTATTGATTTCTCAGATGCTGGTGTGGCTGCTTCAGTCCTTGCCACCTTTCCCCTCTCCTTTTTAGCCATATTTACATTTGCCAAAATCAGGTCATTGACCCAATTCAGGCATTTATGGTGGTGGACATACTTGACTGGAATGGGAAGAACTACTCATTCGACGAGTTAGGCATACCTCTTAGCAGTCCCCTAAAATCGGTGTCTTATTGTGCTCCTTTAGTTGTCAAGAACCATAGGCTATAGCTCTACCATTTTGCATCAACACGTAGCCAATACTAACTCCAGAAGCATCAGAATAAATCACGAATCCACTACTGCCGTTAAGCAACGATAGAACAGGGTTATGGTCAATTTCTCCTTAAGTTGTTGGAAACTAGACTCACATTGATCTATCCACTGGAAAGACACATTTTTCTAGATCAATTTGGTACATGGAGCTAAAATCTTTAAGAAATCTTGAACGAATCCACAGTAGTATTCGGCCAAACCCAGAAAACTTTGAATCTCTACAACTGATCTCGGACTCTACCAACTGATAATAACTTCAATCTTCAACGGGTCAACTGCAAGTCCATCTTGAGACATAACATGACCTAAGAATACAACTTTTTTCAGCCAAAATTCAAATTTATCCAGCTTGGCATACAATTGATTATTCTTCAAAAGTTGGAGTGATGTCCTCAAGTGTTCTGTGTGATCGTTCTTTGTCATCGAGTACACCAAGATGTTATTAATGAACACCACCATGAAGTGATCAATGTATGGACAAAAGATTCAATTCATCAATGCCATGAACACGGCTGGGTTATTCCTTAATCCAAAAGGTATGACCAAGAGCTCATATTGTCCATCTCTGGTCCTGAAGATTGTCTTAGAAATATCTAACTTTTAATCCTCGGCTAGAGGTAACCTGACCTTAAGTCAATCTTGGAAAAATATGCTGTACCTTGAAGTTGATCAAATAACTCATCAATTCGAAGCAAAGGATATTTGTTCTTGATAGTCATTTGGTTCAGTTACCTATAATCGATACACATTTGCAAGCTACTATCTTTCTTCTTGACGAATAACACTGGAGCTTCTCATGGCGAAATATTTGGGCGAATGAAACCCTTGTCTAACAGCTCTTGCTACTGGATCTTCAGCTCATGAAGTTTTGTTGGTTGTATGGAGTTCTAGAAATTAGTGCCGTGCCGAGTACAAGCTCGATTGTGAAATCAACTTCCCTCATTGGTAATAAACCTAGAACTTCTTTTGGAAATACATCTGGAAACTTACAAGCAACTAGAATTTCTTCAAGCTTGGGGGATGGTCTTTGTTCTGAGATAAAGGCAATATATCCTTCGCAACCACTGTGGATCAATTGTTCAGCCCTAAGGGTTGAAACTATCCTGGTCTCCAAATGTTTCCTCTCACCCTTGAACATAACATGAGAACCGGCTTCATCAACCTTAAAAGTGATAGTCTTGTGGAAACAGTCCATATAGGCCTTGTACCGAGACAACTAATCCATACCTAGTATCATATCGAAATCATGCATAGCCAACATGATTAAATCTGCTAGCATCTACAACTCACCTATTTGGATCCTACATCCAAGGTAGTAATCCTTGCATACCATAGCTTACCAATAAGGGTAGTGATGGATAACACGAAGGGTAGCTGCACTTGCTGCTCCCGAAAACCATCCACAAAAAGCGGTGCAACAAAGGAGTCAATCGATCCAGGATCGACCAACACTTTGGTAACAACATCAGAAACAAAGATTGTACCTTTTATGACTTCACTAACTGCCTCTGCTTGCACCTGAGTCAACGCATAAGCTCATCCGATCTGCTGGGCTCTCTGATGACCCTATAGGGTCTGACCACAACAATGTTTGCCTAGCCGCTGCGGCTACTATCTAGGAGGAGTTGGTAGCATAGGTTGTGTTACCGGAATTGGCAAAGCTACCCCGATAGGCTGATAATACTGTGGCTACAAAGGTGGCTGCTGCTGAGGGGCTCTAAAATCAAACTTCCTCTTAAGGCACTCTAGTAGCTTTGGTCCAGAAAACCACACCTGAAACAAGCTCCTGTTGCTCCCCAGCAACTCTACGTTGCATGCCCCTTATGTCACAACCCGAGCCCAGAAAATCGGGGGTTAGCGAAAAGCCAAACCAGTGACACACGTACTCCCATGCATGTGCATCCAAACATAGTCCAAATGCACACACACAAGGGATCTAACACGTGCGGACTAAGCGTACGCGGAAGCTGTAGATATCATAGCAAACATCCAAGAAAAAAAAATGGAAGCCAAAACAAAAACGACAATAAAAAGAGACGAAGATAACATACATGGTAAAAACCAAATATGAGTCTAAATACACACCAAAAGAGACCAAAATCATGATATACAAATATACACAAGAGTGACAAAGTCCAAAGTACAAAATACAAATCTTCAAGAATCCAAAACCATGATGACATGCAGGTACGCACTCGGCAGAGGCGATCAAGCCCACTCTGCCAGGCCGGAGGGTGTCTCTAAGCTCTGCCCTGCAGCCTCCTCGACCGCCGGGGAGCTGGGCAAGGGATCTGCGCCTGCAACACCACAGACAACACAATGAATACAATGATCCAGCAAATATAAGTGACAGGGACGTAACACTCATAGTATCAATTAGAATAATGACAAAGATTACATACAAAGTTTCATATTAGCATGCTAAGCAAATCGTGCATAGAATTAAAGCATGATAAATGAATCAAAGCATATAAATACTAAACTAGGTGGCTACTACGTTGGCCATATTCTCTCACATAGAGAGCAGAACAGACAGATGAGAACACCACCGTCCTGCCCAAGGGTACAAGTGGGTCTCAGTTTCCTGGGTTCAGGGGTCCCAAGACAAAGCTATGCTACAGCGATACAAAGCACAGAGAACCAAGCCAGAGGTAACCCCGTCGGGGTATCCTAGGGCTGAGGCTGAGTAGAGCCAGACTGATACCAATAAGATCAAATCTAAGGAGAAAGAAGTTTATCCGCTTTGGACTCACCGATGGCAAAGACCGGATCTTATCCTCACGTATTAATCTCTGGGCAGAGCCACCAAGGAATACCCACTGAAGCAGAGAGTTCAAAGCCAGAGAATTACAGAGCATAACGGAATTAAGTCAACGCATAGCATAGATCAAAGCATCATATAGAGCGAAGAATAAAACAGATATACAGAACGAAAGCAAAAAGATCTCGTAATGCATAGATATAGATCAGTAGAACAGAGGACAAAACTGTACTCAATATGCAATGCATCTCAGATTAACGTAGAATCAAGGTTAATTACGAGCCAACTCTATTCTAGTTGTTCACTGTCACTAACCGTGCATGTTGGCGTAGTTTTAAGTTATTCAATACACCGTTGCCATCAAAGTGTTGCAATATAATCCTCCTCACGTGCATCGAAGTCCCTTAATCCAACACCCATGGGGAGGTGCTTAACAGTAAATCAACGCTCACATGAATTAGTCACAGCCTGACAGACTATTCATGCGGTCCACAGACTCCATTAGGCCGGTTTACATGTGTGGTCAACCTGTAATTTAGCCCTACAGAGTCACACCAGTATCCTAAGTTAATTTCAGATTTTCCAGGTCTTACGGTTTAGCCATGGGTGACCTACGGAGTAGCCGAAGACATCTTACGGCCTAGCCGTAACATGCACTACGGCTTAGCCGTGGTTCTTTTCAAAACACGGCTAATCCAGTCATCTTCCACCTCTGATCTGATACATTTCACGGCTGAGCTACGGTGGAGTCCACGGCTTAGCCGTAGACCAGTCTACGGCTTAGCCGTAGCTTCACCGTAAGAGTACTGAAATTAGAAAGTTTCGACTAATCAGAGATTTAATTCACGGCTGGTTCACGGTTGGGTCATGGCTAGATTACGGCTCAGCCGTTGGACAATTTACGGTTCAGCCGTATCCTAGCCGTAGAACAAAGTTCAAAATTTATGTCTCTGGAGTCTGAGCCGTACCAAGTTACGGCTTAGCCGTACAATACAGAAACGAAAATGAGCTGAATTACAGAAACTGAAATCTGATACAGAAACTGATCGCAACAGACTCAATAGATCCTAATACCTTAGAAATTGGCTGTAAAACATCCTATACATGGAAGAAGATGAAATCAAAGCAATCAAACAAAATACCCATATGTGTTATACAATCCTGTACTTATACTTGCCTCAAAGCTTTGTCAAATCCACTGAGATCAAGCTCCAATCCAACTAAGCCCCAAGCAAAACAAAACCACAACACACACAACCATGAGAATACAGAAAGAGAGAGAGATCCAATTGGAGAAGAAGAACGAAGAACCCACTTGAAACGGATGCAAAATCCCACTCCAACCAAAACGATGAAGAGAAGAGAAAAGGAGGGAGAGAGAATGTGAACTTCTCCTGGTTGTTGCATGCACCGACTAAAGGAATAAACAGACATCTGTATAGGTGATGTGTATATATAGTTTTGGAGTTTAAAACAAGATCCAATGAGTTTCCATTATTTACAAAGCAAGTCACATGGGGGTCTAACTTCTCCAATTGACTCCGAATGAGTCTGAGACAGTTACGGAATTTGACGAGCTCAACAAATTACACGTGCTGACACCAAGATGATGCAAATATGATGCAATCAAAGCAAAAGAAAAATTATGAAAAAGGGCTTAGAACTACCTATCCCAGGTCAAAGGCTACTCAACTACCTACCCATGACCCAAAACCAAGTCCAAAAGAACTAAACAATGCAAAAACACACTAATGAGCCACTAATCCAACTCAAAGGGGATCGGAGTGTTACACCTTACCACAAAGGCCACACAACAACTGATTAGCACCTCTGTTGTTACTCCTGCCACCTTATTTCTGCTTCTTGGACTAACGCTAATACTTACCAAAAGATCAGACATTCTTCTTAGGCTCGTTGGCAATCGTCTTTAGTTCTTGTACATCGGCCACATAAGCTTTCTCATCTGCATCCTCATACACTGTTGGCCGCTGAAATGCAATCAAATGATCTACCAAGGAAGGCCTTAACCATTCAATAAACCTCTCTGTCTTTTTTTCGTCGATATTAATAAGATCTATTGCGAATCAGAAGAGCTGGGTGAAGGTATGAATATAGTATGCAATGGTTATGAACTGCTGCAACAAGGTAAGGAATTCAGCCTTTTTTCTGCTGACCGATGTGGTCTGGGATGAACTTCTTGTGAAACTGAACTTTGGATGTCTCCTAGATCGTGGTTTCAGGCATGATGCGGTATGCTGGGAGAATGCTCTTCAACCAAGTGTCTATGATGCCTTTGAACATCGAAGCTGTGCGCATTACATGTTGCTTGCCTATACAAACAACTGAATAAAAAACGTTCTCAATATGATCCATCCACTTGTTAGTTGAGATTGGATCCTCGCGACTAGTAAACTCAATAGCTCCCCTCTTACGAAACTTCTCGTATAAGGCATTAGGATCGTTCTCCCTTATCTGTAGAATATCTTGAGTCCCTGTCAGAGCTTAAGAAGAGGCCTGTGCTTGCCTCTCGATCATCGTAGCAACCTGGGTCTGCTTGGTCTAAACCACCTGCATCATTGTCACTTGTTATTGGGTACAAATGTATTTATCACATGCATTAGTGCTGGTGTGTGTGAAAAAGAAGAATAAAAAATGGGGCATATGTGCTATTATGTAGTACCATATGAGCTTGTGTTCATTTTAGCGTGTGCATGTATCATTTCTTATCCCAAACTTAAGCAACCAACATTAAGATCCCATTATTTGTATAGATTTTTACAACATGAATTCCTATAAGTGTGGTTAAATTAAAGGCTCTGGGCATGTTCAAGCCCGGTCATGCCCTTTTATTTCAAAAGCTTTGATTACTTTCAATCATTAAGTGATCATCTAGACATAATTGTTTTTCCATCGAACTAAAACAATATGTTCCATCGAACTAAAACAATATGTGGATGACTTTAACAAGACAAAATTATAGTCATCGTGGAGATTGAAAAAATGAATTTTATTAGATTTCCACTAAACTCATAACAAAAAAGGATTTATGCTTTCCTTTTTGGAAAAAATGATGATTGTTGTATGAATAATCATCTGTCCAATGCATTTCTCCATCTTTATTAAGTTTTTGAATATTCTCTTGAGAATGCCCCTTAATAGAGACGATCAAACTCATATATTTTCAAGCTCCTAATTAAATGGCTCCAATGATCAAATCAAATTGAAATATAAATTATTTGTAATGAACATTATATCATCATATCCTATGTATACATTTTAAACTTGGTAGAAATTACGACTCTACCATTACAACTTTTATCTTTAATGTTGTTATTTTATGCACATTAAAAACACCTCAAAAGCAATTAAAAAAGGAAGATTCAGACAAATTTATTTATTATTATTTTTTTATAATTTTTTAAACATTTAAAAAAGAAAAGAAATAGATAACCCCTACGAGTGATAGCTCCGTTGGCTAAAGACTCTGTGCCTCATGAAGCGCAGAGATCTTGTGTTCGACACTTACCCTTGTTAGCTACCTTCCATAGTTTTACTCTAGGCTTCGGCATTGGGCCAAAGGCTCCCATGCTAAGTTGGGTTGGAGATACCTTAGGTTATATATATATATATAAAGATGTCAGCCAATGAGTTGTTATTTTACTATATTACAAGATCGTTAATCTCTTCCACGCATGAGGCATAAAAAATATCTATCCTCACTACTTTGATATATTCCTCTATGTTTTACCTTGTTTCTTTGATAGGTTACTAACATGTGAAACACAATATCATGTATGTTTAGAAATACCACTTTCACATTAGTTAACGTAGACCGATTTGAATGACACGTAAGATCTTTAAATATTTGAAAATTAATGTATAATTGAGGCATGAAACTAGAAAACTTTATGTTAATTTAATAGGATATGAGGAAATTGATCAGTTTGGATTAAAAAATTGGACCCACATGGTTAAAATGGTGAAAGGAATTGAAACTTTGCCGACCTTTGGAAACTCTTTGTATTGATCGATTCATGATCTGAAACCTATTTCGACCTGTAAGCCACTATATTACTATGTTTTAAAGTGATTACGGTCATCAGTGGGCTGGATTGTTTTTATTCTCCATCCCCATTGGCCCACTTCTCGAGGCTGGCTACGTACAAATTTGACTAATAAGAGCATCTCCAACAGATTTGTCAAATTGCCATGTGGGCTTGAAACAATAATTAAAGGCAGTTGCATTGTGCTCCAAGGGTAACTTCAAAAGTAACATGAGATTTGGCATTTCGCATGAGACGTCAAATTTGATGATTGAAAAGGCCATCGCCTTTTTATTATTTTATTATTTAATTTAAAATAGCTATATGACTTTTGAAAACAAAGTAACCCTTAAAGAACATTTTCTGCTATACCTGTCGTTCAACATCAACAGCAACTGCTATAACTTAGTGAAGTGGTCGTTGGTGAATAATTCATAAAATATTTGCAAATGGCACTATTTAAATATATATATATTGAAAAACTCTTGGAGCTC
This sequence comes from Sextonia rubra, assembly GCA_037013555.1. NCBI lineage: Eukaryota > Viridiplantae > Streptophyta > Magnoliopsida > Laurales > Lauraceae > Sextonia > Sextonia rubra. The sequence goes on along the minus strand of JASUAD010000028.1, from coordinate 18,788,967 downwards.
TCCTCTAAATTAGGAATGATTAATGTTAATTTTTTTCTCATTTACTGGCAAGAGCGTGGAGTTGGTTGATGTAATGAAAAGAAGAAGAATTAGTGTGGCTTGTATACAGGAGACAAGGTGAAAAAGGAATAAAGATAAGGAGCTCACGGATGGGTCTAAGCTTTTATATGCAGGAAAGAGTAATACAAAAAATGAAGTGAATATAGTTGTAGATAAAGATTTGAAAGAGAAAATTGTGAGGGTAAAGAAGTTTGGTGATAGAATTAAGTAATTAAACTAATGCTAGATAAAGATATAATTCATATCATCAATGCATATGCTCCCCAAGTAGGACTAAAGAAAAGTATGAAAAGACATTTTTGGGAGGAGATGGATGATTTCATACGAAAAATCTCAAATAGTGATAAGATTTTCCTTGGAGGGGCTTTAAAGGGGCATATAGGAAGAGATAATAGAGGATATGAGAGAGTGCATGAGGCGCAATGATTTGGAGAAAAGAATGAATTTAGAAACACTATATTGGACTTTGCGGTGACATTTGATCTTTTAGTAGCAAATACTTACTTTAAAAAGAAAGATAAGCATTTAATTACCTATAAAAATGGGAGTAATAGGAGTCAGATAGACTTTTTTTTAGTTAGAAAATATGACCAATTGGCTTGTAAAGATTGTAACATTATCCCAGGAGAGAGTTTGATTTCACAACATAAGCTCGGAGTTTTAGATATTTGCATTAGAAGTAGAAAGAGAGCCGTAGTAAACAAAATGAACTCTAAAACGAGGTGGAGAGATGTGAAGGGAGAAAGAGCAAATATATTTAAGGAAAAAATGATTGAGAATGGAGAATGGAATATTAAAGGAGAAACTATAGTAATGTGGAATTAAATAGCTAATTGCATTAGAAATGTTGCAAAGGAGGTATTTGAAAAATTAAAAGGAAAGAGATATATTAATAAAAAAATATGGTGGTAGAGTGTGGAGGTTTAGGCAGTTATTCAACAGAAAAGACATTACTACAAAGTTTAGCGGGGTACTAAAAGTATGAAAAATTTTGAATTGTATAAGAAGCCAAAGAAAGAAGCTAAGAAAGTCATAAGTAGTGCAAAGTACAAAGCATACGATAACCATTATAATAGGTTGGGAACAATAGAAGGAGAAAATGATATTTTTAAGCTCGTAAAAATAAGAGAAAAGAAAAGTAGGGACTTAGATCATATCAAATGTATCAAAGACATGAGAAAAATATTCTGGTGAAAGACAACGATATTAAAGAAAGGTGGAAAGAATATTTTAACAAACTTCTAAATGAAGAACATTTTGGCGATACAAGAATTGAAGAAGATACTTTATCACTAGAGCATACTTTTCTCCATAAAATTAGAAGGGTAGAAGTGAAAAAAGCATTGAAGCAAATGAAAACATGAAAGGCAATGGGCCCAGATGGTATTCCGATAGAGGTATGAAAATACTTAGGAGAGGTTGGGGTGAGTTGGTTATATAGACTATTCAATAAGAAACTTGTGACAAAAAAAATGCCGGATGAATGGAGAAGAAGCATTGTAGTACCTATATATAAGAATAAGGGAGATATACAAAATTATACCAACTATCGAGAGATTAAACTTATGAGTCATACTATGAAGTTATGGGAGAAAATAATGGAATAAAGACTGAAACGAAAGACTAAGATCTCTAAAAATTAATTTGGTTTTATGCCAGGGAGATTAACTATGGAAGCTATCTTTTCACTTAGGCAATTAATGGAAAAATATATGGCAAAAAGGAAAAATCTACACATGGTCTTTATCGATTTGGAAAAAGCCTATGATAAGGTGTTGAGGAATTTAATTTAGTAGGTTTTAAAGAAAATGAATGTCCCCAGAGGTTACACTAAAATTTTTAAGGATATGTATAAAGGAGCAGTAAAAAATGTGAGAACCACATGTGGAGAAACAAGTGGATTCCCTATGACTATAGGTTTATATCAGGGATCAACCTTAAGCCCTTATCTCTTTGCATTAATTATGAATGAGTTAATTGTGCATATTCAAGAAGAAGTACCATAGTATATGCAGTTTGCAGATGATAGAGTATTAGTGGATGAATTAAGAGATAGTGTAAATGCTAAACTTAAGAGATGGTGGGGGGTATTAGAATCTAGAGGCTTTAAAATAAGTCGTACAAAAACAGAATATATGGATTGCAACTTCAGTGGACATATAGAAAGTGTTGAAACGACTGTCAAAATTGAAACCCATGAGATACCACGTAGATATTCTTTTCGGTACCTAAGCTCAATGATTTGTAAGGATGTGAAGATTGACGAAGATGTAGAGCATATGATAAAAGCTGGATGGCTGAAGTGGAGACTAACTTCTGGAGTGCTTTATAACAGACGAATGCAAATGAAATTGGAAGGCAAATTTTACAGGACAATGGTTAGACCAGCTATAACATATGGAGCAGAATGTTGGCCAATTAAGAAGACGCATATTCATAAGATGGATGTAGCAAAAATGAAAATGCTTAAGTAGATGTGTGGTAAAAGTAGGAAAGATAAAATTAGAAATGAGTGCTTTCGAGAGCATTTAGAAGTAGCACCAATAGGGAATAAGATTATAAAAACCCTTTTAAGATGGTTTGGGCATGTAAAGCGTAAGCTAGTAATGACACCGGTGAAAAAATTTTGGTTATACAAGTAGATGGCCCATCAAAAGGTAAAGGTAGGCCGAAGAAAACATTGATGAAGGTCATTGATTCAAATTTGAAGAAGTTTAACTTATCGAAGGATTTGGCTCAAAATAAAACGGAATAGAGAAATAGAATTCACGTAGCCGACCCCAACATAATTGAGATAAGTCTTTGATGATGATGATGATTTACACTATGAGTTTCCAATAATTTCAATTTCCTAATTTTTCCACATAATAATCACAATTTTTCGGTGAAGTCTCCAAAATCCCTACTAATGAGGCTCCAACAATTACATCAGCGATTTGACATCATGGGTTGGTTGGTTAGTAGGTCCCAGCATTACCATTGAATCCAACCCACTTTCATCTTTTCAAAGCAGATTAGACCTTAACATGTGCAATAAAAGGCAGGCCTTTTTTTATCCATCCATCCGTCTTTTTGCAAAGTGTCGCCCACTTTCTCAAAGCAGTCATACCCTTTTTTATGTTAGGCTAAAATGATGGAGCTTATCCAACTTTCGGGGTGGTCCACACCTTTTGTGTGTGTGTGTGTGTGTGTGTGTGTGTGTGTGTGTGTGTGTGTGTGTGTGTGTGTGTGTGTGTGTGTTTGTGTGTTCTTTTACGCTAGCAAAAGGAGTTAGGATCCAGGAGAGAGTAGGGTTGTCAATGGTCCCCATTTCTATAATTACTCAGAGGTTTTAACCAATTAATAATTGGGTTTTGATCCTTTTAGGTCCCAATAAATAAACAGGTCTGGGTGTGGAAACTATTTTTCGATCTGTGACCTAAATGGTTGTGGTTCTGAGTCTGGTTCTACTTTAGTTATAGCCCATGAACTCGAGACTCGGCGTATTACTTTAGTTTTCAATAATTTTTCTTAAAATTTAGTTTTCCTTGAAAGCAATTTCTACAATGGACCACGACTTAAACCAACCCCATACACAAAACCAATTCCAATTCTGGTTATATATTCTCATAAACAGTTTTGGTTTTGGTCCACCATGGACTTGGACTAGAACCGACTCATTTACAACCCTAGACACTAGGCAACTAGGTGAAAAACATGGTTTTGAGCCACCTAAGCAAATGCACGTTATCGAGGGTGTTTCACTCCAAGATTGTCCTAGACTTTGTTTCACATCTCTATTTCCAACCACTATTTGTCGATATATCTAAAGAAGATAGAGATTTGGAACATAAGAGCCTTTGGCATACTAAACATCAAATGCCTCATTTTTTGTCCTTGTAAAAATAAGAAATTTAGCCTCTTTTAATGGCTTGTTTTTTTAGCCTTATTTTGGATGGCTATGTTGGAATAAGGTAAGAGATACCAAATAAGACTTTGATCAATCAACATTTAACTGATATTGAGGTCATTGAAATTCAAACTGCTCAAACTCAATGCCTCATTGTATAAATTAAATTTCATCTCATTTGAAATTATATCTGCTCCCGCATTGACTTGAGTGGAAAATGTGATTAAAATTAAGAAAAACAGAAGCCAAGTTTAGTTTATATATATAGATATATATTGTTATGGCTATCAGGAGTTGCTAATCATTGCAACCAAAATATCTAAGCATTAGAGTTGCGGCAAACATTGTATTAAACAATGACCTCCATTTGCCTACCTCAAACAAAAACCCTAGGGTCCACTAATCATTGTATAAATAATGTTTTGGTAAATTTTCAAGTGCACACATTTTCATTGGGCATGAGTAGGGCCCGCCTAAATCACAATCAACTAGACCATACAGGCACCCCTCTTGGCCTCTCTATTGTCACCAATGTCAATTTTGTATACAAATCACTTGAATGGGCTGGACTTTTAGATTGATAATCCATTTTTTTTTTATGTAAATTTGCTAAGCTCATGGGCTATAGATGAAGGTGCTAGGATAATATGATGGACGTCAAATTTTGAGAGGTAATGCCCATCTAGGTCTCTCAATCCCCCACATTCCCGTTGATTGGTGGGTCCCAGGTGATCTCCACAACAATAGGCCGATGACGAAAAGGTGCCACTTCTTTAATGGCACGTCGGAGCACCCATCCCAACCGTCCAAGAGGCAGGAGACCCCTTAAATTATTCGGACATAAATTTAATCTGGGACTCCTGTGACAAATAAAAATGGTTAAATTCAACTACAAAACAATTCGTCTCTATCCTAACAATGAAATTTGATAATTAAATTGGACGCCTACGAATCTACATTTATCTATTCAAAGTGACTTTTTGTAGCCCTCGGCGCTATCCGGTGCACATGCAATGAACCGAATGCGCCCAAGGCGGGCTCACAGAAAAGAAAGCATTTCTTGAAAAGCACACAGGGGCTAACAGGTATTAAGAGTTTTTTCTTTTTTCTGCTAAGAACAGGTATAATAGTAGTTGAATGAAAAGTCAAAACATATCGCCACCCAATTCTGCCTTGATTCGAAAGTAGAATTTTCGAAGGCATGTGGGACCCACTTTTGGGTGATTTTACAGCCTTGATTTAACATGAACCAAATGAAGTCCCCACGACATAGAAATCACTCAAATGTAGCTAAAGAATGGCCTTGCTTGAATGATTCCAAGAAACAAATAATATGAAGTTAGACAGTAGTGCTCTAGATAAGAATATCTAGAATTGGATCATTGCAAGCCCCTTTTGGCTAATTCGTATTGAATTCCTAAAACTTGATAGGAAAGTGCACTCTGAAGAATAAAATATTACGGTGCTAATGAAAAGATATGAGGTGGACATGCAAAGGACAACTTCTCTTATCTAGCATTTGATTCACTAGTGAAATTGGTGATCACATTCCAACTGAGAGATATATATTTCATGACCTTTTTGTGGATCATAACATATACTTACTCAACTTTAGCCTCATAACATATACTTACTCAACTTTAGCCCCATTGATGGAAAGGCTTTACAAAAAGATTTTATTTAGCATTCCTAAGACTTCAGTAGGGTTAACAGCAGGGCTCTAATTGTTGTTCAGAGTTTTTAAAAAAAAATGCATTTTCTGAACTTCGTTTAAAAGTCACAGTGAAACAGTTGTTTGGATTTAAAAATATATAATGTGGTGGCCAGCCAAAGGCATTATTAGTAAATGTAAGTGTGTTTGGATCAACTCCAGAGTGCATCTAAACCCACAACTATCTCAAAAGCAAATTATATATAGCACAAATTGTTGTTTAATTTAATATATAATGTATACTTCATATGACATTCTTATTTTTATTTTTTGCTTCATTGGACCATCGATCAAGGAGTGATACTTAAATTTTAGGACCCACTGACCCGGTGATAGATCCCTGCGGATGTGTGTGAAACAAATATGCTAACACCACTCAACCATATAGTGTATGACATTTATAGTGTAGAAAATGTTATATCTATTATATACTTCAATAAACAGGTATTTAGGTAGAACCATAATTGCTTGGGGCATACGGTGGATCAATACTTTTTTTTTTTTACTTGTACCGATGTGGTAGTTAGCGGCTGCTTTTGCAAAAGTGAATTGACCATTTTGCATGTACCAAAAATAGTGAGTTATATGGTTTCCACAACTTCAAGGATAAAATTATGGTGGGCCTCATATAAAGTATAATGCTAGACATTATTGGGTTCATACAATTATGATAGTCCCATTGGAGTTAGGATGAAAATATTTACGTCATTAAGCTTTAGCCTTTCTCTAACGGGGTCATGGAACCTCAATCATTGGAAGAGGAGTCTACTCTCATAAAAAAAAGAACCCAATATCAAACCCTGCTTAGTTAAGTGAAAAGCATAAAATTCAAACAATTAGGCAACTGTTGCTCTCTAATAGAGTGAGTTAAACGAATCTACTCGTAAATTAGTGATTGAAGTAAATAGATATAAACGTTGCTGTAACGTTGCAAAAGAAGTCATAGGTAGCTTCGCTGGTCTAGGATAACAATTTACTCCTAAAAATTATGAGTCCTAGTTGAACTACAACAGTGGAGCCACTATAAAAACAAGGTCTCTGAAGAAAAAGGTTATACATCCCATTATCGGGGCTTTGTTCCTGCTTATCTACTCTGATGCAAGATGTACACGTGTCAAATTGCCATCACCCGACAGGTCCTCATGTAGGTGGGACATTCCCAAGAAAAAAGCAGCACAATTGAGAGACAATTTGAGGTTTGATAACAAATATGGATGGCTGAAGTTCAATTTCAAGAGTGAATGATGAACATAAATATGCCCATTACATTTCATTGACCGTCAGTGCTACCTTTATTATAGCTTTGGACCTTTGCTATAGAAATGGGCAGCCGCAACTGCCCATTTCTTCTCTTCCTTACAAAAGCAGACAGAGAAATAAATAAAATAAAGGCTATGCATGTGGTTCCACTGGAGGATCTAACTGGCCCCAACTGCAATGCCACAATGGCCTATGGAAATTTGACACATGTCCTAGCAATGATGAAAACCCCAATCTTGCCGAATTGAATTTGGTGGGACCCATTGCTCTTGTGGTGTTGATGTGGCTTTTTAAGGAACACCACTGTGGTTGCATTACTAATGGAAGAATATTCAAATGGATTTTCAAGATAAGGTAGATGTCCACAATGCCACTACAGCTATAAATGGCAAGATGAGATGCAGTGCACCTGTTGAATGGCTCACATACCACCCTCATTCATGGAGGGCCAGTGGCTAGGGTTGTGTTCATGAGCCAGTGCTTGTCTAAACCTTGACTGTTTAGTTATGAGGCCTAATGGAAATTTTTTGGGATCACTAATGAGAGTGAAAGTTGGACTTGGCCAACCTGATTGTTATTTAAATGTGTACCAGACCCAACTGGATTGTAATTTATATGTTTGTCACGGAATGATCATGGGCAGTAACGGAACAACCTTGACCCAAGCCCACTGTGTTGGTTTAAATTCAAATTTTATGCCTCAGGGCTGTACTGGACCTAACTTTCTGGTTCAATTGTAAGTTGGCTCAGCATGGACCACAATGTTCTTTAAGACCTATCTCGGTCTGGCATCTTTTACAAAAAAGGGTGTTTATGGTTTGAAAATTGTTCTGGGTTTCGGCCTGACATCAATCGTACAAACTGCACTTGGGTCTGGATGCTAGTCCTGATAACTAAATGAACTGGCCTTTTGATTGCGTTTTGCCTGACCCAGCCTGTGAAGACCCCAATGTGTGCGGTGTGCCCAGTTATTCTAAATAGGCTGGGCCGAGCTAGTAATTGTAGCTTCAAGCACACATTGCGCCGCCCATAGAAATATCGGACAAGAAATAGGTAATGACTCAGCCCAAACATGTAGAAAGTCACCTCAAGTCCAGCCTAATGTGAGCCAATCGCAACACGATGGATCTGGCCTACCCCATGAGCACCCCTTACTGTTCACTTTTAAAATGGGAAACCAACATGGCTGTGTCACAAATGCATATATCAACCCTAATTGGTATTCTTCTGTTTCTTAAGATCATATAGAGCATATAAAACAAGGGATCGTACTATCAAAATGCTATCCCTTCTGTCATTTTGCAGTGTCCATTTAAGGGGTGGCAATGGGTCAGATTACGCTAACCTTTTTAGCTAGGGTAATTGCCATGCCTGAAACTTGAAATCTCTAGGTCTGCGGGTCAATTAAATAATTCAGGTTGGTCTGGGATTGGGTCAAGTTGGCATTTTTTTTTTCATTGGTAACTAAAACTATCATTAGAAGGGAAGATGAAAAAATACAAAGAATGAAGAAGCGGAGAGGTATAAGAGCATTGAACCCTACCTTCTAAGTAGATTTACAACATACCTTCTGTCATTTTACAGTATCCATTTAAGGGGTGGCAATGGGTCAGATTACGCTAACCTTTTTAGCTAGGGTAATTGCCATGCCTGAAACTTGAAATCTCTAGGTCTGCGGGTCAATTAAATAATTCAAGTTGGTCTGGGATTGGGTCAGGTTGGCATGTTTTTTCCATTGGTAACTAAAACTATCATTAGAAGAGAAGATGATGAAATATAAAGAACGAAGGAGTGGAGAGGGACAAGAGCATTGAACCCCACCTCCTAAGTAGAATTACCAAAAAACCCCCTCCCAAGGAGATACCCTCGTGACCTCTTGTCTAGCTAAAGCGTCGGCTATAGAATTAGCTGATCTAAGCTTTTAATGGAAAACAACATTGATGGTGGCAAAAAGAACTCGAGCCCATTAAAGGTGAATTGTAATTTCCATGAGAATAACTTTCAATTGGTAACCCAAGCAATGGCATTTGACGAGTCACTCTCTACAATAAGGTCACCTTGAAAACTCTTTAAAAAACAACGAATAGCTTCCAAGATAGCTAACACCTCTGTTTTACTGGAATTACGGATACTCACTTGCTTTGAGAACATAAAGGGGACCTCAACCCTACTATTCCGAAGAACACTACCAATACCTATTAGCCTTGGTTTACCTCTCGCAGCACAGTCAATATTGAACTTGAATACTCTAAGTGTGGGAGGAGGCCAATGGACAATTTTCTTTATCTTAACTGGGCCACATCTCATACAAGCTTCCCAATTAAAAAGGATATCATTGAAGCAAAATGATGAAAACTCCTTCAAAACCAAAGCCCATTTTGCAATCATCAGCGTAATAGAAGCAATCAACCTCGCCATAGAAAAGGAGTGACCCCTGAAAATTCTATCATTCCTTTCTTTCCAGATAGATCACAAGATAGCAAATAAAATCAATCTCCAAAGAATACACCTGCACCCCACAAAATGACCACCCAACCAAGACTTTGCCATCCCCACAATTTCTCTGGGCAGCACCACGCAACTCCACATCTACCAATGAAGTGGCCCCAAAGACCAGCCGCATACTCACAATGAAAAAAAAGATGATCAACAATTTCTGCTTCCTTTTGATGCATCACACATATATCTGAAATGCTAGAATCAATGAAACATTTTCTTCTCAAATTGTTTGTCGTAGAAACCTTTGTAGCAACTGCTAGCCAACAAGAGGCTTCAACCCACGAAGGAACCAACCCCAACCAAACAAGAGGTAGGAAAGCTCGAGGAAGATTGATCTCCTCTAAGGCTATGTAAAAAGCTTTCGTCGAAAATTCACCAGATATGGATGGCTTCCAGATCCTAATAATCTGTAGAGTTCTTGCACAAGAAGACGTTAGAAATAATATCCAATAATTCCCCATATTGACCTTCTTCCGACACAAAGAGACTTTTTCTAAAAGGCACACTCCAAGAGGTACTTCCATCTCTCGTCTCATAATAGCCACTAACAGTAGATTCTTTTATTGGAAATCACTCTAAAGACCCTTGGAAATAACTCACATAAAGGGCTCACGCCTACCTAATCATCTAACTAAAATCTCATTGCCCTCCCACTCCCCACCATAAAACCCACCCTTTTTGACAAAATGTTCCTACTCATAGATGATGGATCCCCCACCGATGCAATAACTCACTAGAAACCTGACATGCGATGCTTGGGACCAATATTTGGCCACTACCCCCAATTGTCAATGCCATATTTAGTAGCAATGACATTCCTCCAAAGGACCTCCCTCTCCTCCCCAAATCTCCACCACCACTTGGCTAATAAAGCCACATTCTTAGATTCCAAACAAGTTAATCCCAAACCCCAACATTGTTTTGGCTTAATTACCTCCCTCGACTTCATTGGATGCAATTTCTATTTTTTCTCCTCAACCTTCCCATAAAAAATTCTTTCGAATACGGTCCACCCTTTCCATAACTGATTTTGGCATTTTGAAGAGTGACTTATAATAGACAAGAAAATTGGTCATGCACGCTTTTATCAAAGTAATCCTTCCGCCCAAAGTTAGGTATTGTTTCTTCTAAGAAGAGAGTTTCTTCTCAAATTTGGCAATGATTGGGTCCCATATAGCTTTAGATCTCGATTTAGCCTCAATGGGTAGACCAAGATACGAGATGGGGAGCCTTCTTGAATTACAATGGATCAAAAATGCTAAAGATTCAATTGTTGCCTCGGAGCACCCAACCTCAACCATTAGACTCTTAGAAATGTCAGTTTTAAGGCCCGAAACAAGCTAAAAGCATCTTAGAATTCTTTTAAGAGTCAAAAACTTTCTCCTGTTTAGCCAAACAAAAAAGAATAGTGTCATCAGTGAATTGCAAATGAGAAATAGCCTCCCCTCTATGGTTAACCTTAGAGCCACTAATCAATCCATATTCTCTAGCTTTCAGTAAAAGCAAGCTCAAAGCCTCCACCACTATTATGAATAAAAAAGGGGATAAAGGATCCCTTTGCCGACTACCTCTAAAAGCTTCAAACAACTTTGAAGGGAAACCATTGACTAAAACCGAAAAAGAAATAGTAGAGATGCACTCTCGCATCCACCCTCTCCAAGTATCTCCAAAGCCAAACCTGAGCAACACATAATCAAGAAACCCCAATCAACATGACATATGCTTTCTCCAAGTCCACCTTGAAAATGACCCCATCGACCATAGACCTCTTCCTGGAATCAGTGAGTTCGTTAGTAACCAATACCCCATCAAGAATTTGGCTCTTTGCACAAAAGCCCCTTGGAAGGGACTAATTATGAGAGGAAGAATGTTCTTTAACCAGTAAACCAAAATCTTTGCCAACAACTTATAGACACACCTCACAAGACTAATAGGTCTATACTCACTAAGCTTCATTGGGTTTGGCACTTTAGGAATATGGGTTAAAAAGATTGCGTTCATTTCCTTGTTGAAACTTAGTAAGCATATATAAGGATTTTTGTGTTGGCTAATTCATGGGTTGAATAAAACTTGAGTCTTTTAGTGTTGTATTTTATATATCTTTAAGTATGAACAATGGTTTGAGTCGCCGGATGCACTGAAATGAAGAAATTAGAGAAAGAGCAACAAATTGAAGTGATTTTCTACGGACAACATGGTTTAAAAAAGATATATCTCACAAACCGAGTGTCGGACATTGTTGACCTATAAAAATTGCAAATACTGCAGCGAAGACACCTCATCTCAGCTTAATTTAGGCTACAGAGGTTATTTGCAGATCTTGGGGAATCACTGTGAGAACCGGCATTCCATGAAGATCAAGATAGCTGGAACTCTCAGAGGAAGTTCAAATTTCGGGTTGAACAGATATCATCGAACTCAAAAGCCACAAGCATGTCAGCCCGAGATCAGTTCCCCCCAAACCAGGGGGTCACTGACCAAAGTCCTGCTTCCCGATGTCCAAAAATAATGAAAATTTAGACGCGAAGCTTCAGTCATGCTCAGAAGATACTTTGCAAATTTTCAAGATGAAAAGACTCTGTTTGGCCTAAATTTCATTACATGTCAGCTTAGAGGACAGTAATCCTAAATTTGGGGGTCATCGGCTAAGATCTTACTTCCAGAAGGCCAAAGCAAATAAAATTTGGAACAAATGCTCAAAGAATGCGCCAAGTTATTCTCCCAAAGTTTCAAGTCAAGGGGAGGCTGTTCGGATAGAAAACAGGCTAACTATCTCAATGTAGAGTGAATAGTGACCTAACGCATGCAATGAAGAGGTTACTGTTCGAAATCCTACTTCCTCAAATCTAAACTGCATGAAATTTGGATGAATACTCCAAGATGTTGTTGACGTCAGTCCTTCCAAGTTTCAAATCAAACCGGGGTCATTTGGGCTTCAAACAGCTAAAACAAGGGCCCACTGCCATAAAAAAGTCAACTGGAGAGTTGACGAAGTTCAGATGATCAAACAAACCTGAAACTTTTATGACACACTCAAAATAGTATCAAGAATTATCCCTCCAAGTTTCGTGGCGATTGGACACCGTTTGGGCCCCGAACATGCAGAAACAAGCCACATATGCAAAATTCCAAGAATGGGCCTCGGGAGTGACCGGGGGCCCACAAACAGAAGGAGTTGACCATGTTCAGATGGTCAAACAGAGCTGAAACCTCTGTGACACACTCAAAATAGTATCAAGAAGTATCCCTCCAAGTTTCGTGGCGATTGGACACCGTTTGGGCCCCGAACAGGCGGAAACAAGCCACATATGCAAAATTCCAAGAATGGGCCTTGGGAGTGACCGGGGGCCCACAAACAAAAGGAGTTGACCATGTTCAGGTGGTCAAACAGAGCTAAAACTTCTGTGACACACTCAAAATAGTGTCAAGAAGTATCCCTCCAAGTTTCGTGGCGATTGGACACCGTTTGGGCCCCGAACAGGCGGAAACAAGCCACATATGCAAAATTACAAGAATGGGCCTTGGGAGTGACCGGGGGCCCACAAACAAAAGGAGTTGACCATGTTCAGGTGGTCAAACAGAGCTGAAACTTCTGTGACACACTCAAAATAGTGTCAAGAAGTATCCCTCCAAGTTTCGTGGCGATTAGACACCGTTTTGGCCCCGAACAGGCGGAAACAAGACACATATACAAAATTCCAAGAATGGGCCTTGGGAGTGACCGGGGGCCCACAAACAAAGGGAGTTGACCATGTTCAGGTGGTCAAACAGAGCTGAAACTTCTGTGACACACTCAAAATAGTGTCAAGAAGCATCCCTCCAAGTTTCGTGGCGATTGGACACCGTTTGGGACCCGAACAGGCGGAAACAAGCCACATATGCAAAATTCCAAGAATGGGCCTTGGGAGTGACCGGGGGCCCACAAACAAAAGGAGTTAACCATGTTCAGGTGGTCAAACAGAGCTAAAACTTCTGTGACACACTCAAAATAGTGTCAAGAAGTATCCCGCCAAGTTTCGTGGCGATTGGACACCGTTTGGGCCCCGAACAGGCGGAAACAAGCCACATATGCAAAATTCCAAGAATGGGCCTTGGGAGTGACCGGGGGCCCACAAACAAAAGGAGTTGACCATGTTCAGGTGGTCAAACAGAGGTGAAACTTCTGCGACACACTCAAAATAGTGTCAAGAAATATCCCTCCAAGTTTCGTGGCGATTGGACACCGTTTGGGCCCCGAACATGCAGAAACAAGCCACATATGCAAAATTCCAAGAATGGGCCTTGGGAGTGACCGGGGGCCCACAAACAGAAGGAGTTGACCATGTTCAGGTGGTCAAACAGAGCTAAAACTTCTGTGACATGCTCAAAATAGTGTCAATAAGTATCCCTCCAAGTTTCGTGGCGATTGGACACCATTTGGGCCCCGAACAGGCGGAAACAAGCCACATATGCAAAATTCCAAGAATGGGCCTTGGGAGTGACCGGGGGCCCACAAACAAAAGGAGTTGACCATGTTCAGGTGGCCAAACAGAGTCGAAACTTCTGCGACACACTCAAAATAGTGTGAAGAAGTATCCCTCCAAGTTTCGTGGCGATTAGACACCGTTTGGGCCCCGAACAGGCGGAAACAAGACACATATACAAAATTCCAAGAATGGGCCTTGGGAGTGACCGGGGGCCCACAAACAAAAGGAGTTGACCATGTTCAGGTTGTCAAACAGAGCTAAAACTTCTGTGACACACTCAAAATAGTGTCAAGAAGTATCCTTCCAAGTTTCGTGGCGATTGGACACCGTTTAGGCCCCGAACAGGCGGAAACAAGCCACATATGCAAAATTCCAAGAATGGGCCTTGGGAGTGACCGGGGGACCACAAACAGAAGGAGTTGGCCATGTTCAGGTGGTTAAACATTGCTGAAACTTCTGTGACACACTGAAAATATTGTCAAGAAGTATCCCTCCAAGTTTCGTGGCGATTGGACACCGTTTGGGCCCCGAACAGGCGGAAACAAGCCACATATGCAAAATTCCAAGAATGGGCCTTGGGAGTGACCGGGGGCCCACAAACAAAAGGAGTTGACCATGATTAGGTGGTAAAACAGAGCTAAAACTTCTGTGACACACTCAAAATAGTGTCAAGAAGTATCCCTCCAAGTTTCGTGGCGATTGGACACCGTTTGGGCCCCGAACAGGCGGAAACAAGCCACATATGCAAAATTCCAAGAATGGGCCTTGGGAGTGACCGGGGGCCCACAAACAAAAGGAGTTGGCCATGTTCAGGCGGTCAAACAGAGCTGAAACTTCTGCGACACACTCAAAATAGTGTCAAGAAGTATCCCTCCAAGTTTCGTGGCGATTGGACACTGTTTGGGCCCCAAACAGGCGGAAACAAGCCACATATGCAAAATTCCAAGACTGGGCCTTGGGAGTGACCGGGGGCCCACAAACAAAAGGAGTTGACCATGTTCAGGAGGTCAAACAGAGCTGAAACTTCTGCGACACACTCAAAATTGTGTCAAGAAGTATCCTCCCAAGTTTCGTGGCGATTGGACACCGTTTGGGCCCCGAACAGGCTGAAACAAGCCACATATGCAAAATTCCAAGAATGGGCCTTGGGAGTGACCGGGGGCCCACAAACAGAAGGAGTTGGCCATGTTCAGGTGGTTAAACATTGCTGAAACTTTTGTGACACACTCAAAATATTGTCAAGAAGTATCCCTCCAAGTTTCGTGGCGATTGGTCCCCGTTTGGGCCCCGAACAGGCGGAAAGAAGCCACATATGCAAAATTCCAAGAATGGGCCTTGGGAGTGACCGGGGGCCCACAAACAGAAGGAGTTGACCATTATCAGGTGGTCAAACAGAGCTGAAACTTCTGTGACACACTCAAAATAGTGTCAAGAAGTATCCATCCATGTTTCGTAGCGATTGGACACCGTTTGGGCCCCGAACAGGCGGAAACAAGCCACATATGCAAAATTCCAAAAATGGGCCTTGGGAGTGACCGGGGGCCCACAAACAAAAGGAGTTGACCATGTTCAGGTGGTCAATCAGAGCTGAAACTTCTGTGACACACTCAACATAGTGTCAAGAAGTATCCCTCCAACTTTCGTGGCGATTGGACACCGTTTGGGCCCCGAACAGGCGGAAACAAGCCACATATGCAAAATTCCAAGAATGGGCCTTGGGAGTGACCGGGGGCCCACAAACAAAAGGAGTTGACCATGTTCAGGTGGTCAAACAAAGCTGAAACTTCTGCGACACACTCAAAATAGTGTCAAGAAGTATCCCTCCAAGTTTCGTGGCGATTGGACACCGTTTGGGCCCCGAACAGGCAGAAACAAGCCACATATGCAAAATTCCAAGAATGGGCCTTGGGAGTGACCGGGGGCCCACAAACAAAAGGAGTTGACCATGTTCAGGTGCTCAAACAGAGCTGAAACTTCTGTGACACACTCAAAATAGTGTCAGGAAGCATCCCTCCAAGTTTCGTGGCGATTGGACACCGTTTGGGCCCCGAACAGGCGGAAACAAGCCACATATGCAAAATTCCAAGAATGGGCCTTGGGAGTGACCGGGGGACCACAAACAAAAGGAGTTGACCATGTTCAGATGGTCAAACAGAGTTGAAACTTCTGTGACACACTCAAAATGGTGACAAGAAGTATCCCTCCAAGTTTCGTGGCGATTGGACACCGTTTGGGCCCCGAACAGTCGGAAACAAGCCACATATGCAAAATTCCAAGAATGGGCCTTGGGAGTGACCGGGGACCTACAAACAAAAGGAGTTGACCATGTTCAGGTGGTCAAACAGAGCTGAAACTTCTGTGACACACTCAAAATAGTGTCAAGAAGTATCCCTCCAAGTTTCGTGGCGATTAGACACCGTTTTGGCCCCGAACAGGCGGAAACAAGACACATATACAAAATTCCAAGAATGGGCCTTGGGAGTGACCGGGGGCCCACAAACAAAAGGAGTTGACCATGTTCAGGTGGTCAAACAGAGCTGAAACTTCTGTGACACACTCAAAATAGTGTCAAGAAGTATCCCTCCAACTTTCGTGGCGATTGGACACCGTTTCGGCCCCGAACAGGCGGAAACAATCGACATATGCAAAATTCCAAGAATGGGCCTTGGGAGTGACCGGGGACCCACAAACAAAAGGAGTTGACCATGTTCAGGTGGTCAAACAGAGCTGAAACTTCTGTGACACACTCAAAATAGTGTCAAGAAGTATCCCTCCAAGTTTCGTGGCGATTAGACACCGTTTGGGCCCCGAACAGGCGGAAACAAGCCACATATGCAAAATTCCAAGAATGGGCCTTGGGAGTGACCGGGGGCCCACAAACAAAAGGAGTTGACCATGTTCAGGTTGTCAATCAGAGCTGAAACATCTGTGACACACTCAAAATAGTGTCAAGAAGTATCCCTCCAAGTTTCATGGCGATTGGACACCGTTTGGGCCCCGAACAGGCGGAAACAAGCCACATATGCAAAATTCCAAGAATGGGCTTTGGGAGTGACCGGGGGCCCACAAACAAAAGGAGTTGACCATGTCCAGGTGGTCAAACAGAGATGAACCTTCTGTGACACACTCAGAATAGTGTCAAGAAGTATCCCTCCTAGTTTCGTGGCGATTGGACACCGTTTGGGCCCCGAACAGGCGGAAACAAGCCACATATGCAAAATTCCAAGAATGGGCCTTGGGAGTGACCGGGGGCCCACAAACAGAAGGAGTTGACCATGTTCAGGTGGTCAAACAGAGCTGAGACTTCTGGGACACACTCAAAATAGTGTCAAGAAGTATCCCTCCAAGTTTCATGGCCATTGGACACCGTTTGGGCCCCGAACAGGCGGAAACAAGCCACATATGCAAAATTCCAAGAATGGGCCTTGGGAGTGACCGGGGGCCCACAAACAAAAGGAGTTGACCATGTTCAGGTGGTCAATCAGAGCTGAAACTTCTGTGACACACTCAACATAGTGTCAAGAAGTATCTCTCCAACTTTCGTGGCGATTGGACACCGTTTGGGCCCCGAACAGGCGGAAACAAGCCATATATGCAAAATTCCAAGAATGGGCCTTGGGAGTGACCGGGGGCCCACAAACAAAAGGAGTTGACCATGTTCAGGTGGTCAAACAGAGCTGAAACTTCTGCGACACATTCAAAATAGTGTCAAGAAGTATCCCTCCAAGTTTCGTGGCGATTGGACACCGTTTGGGCCCCGAACAGGCAGAAACAAGCTACATATGCAAAATTCCAAGAATGGGCCTTGGGAGTGACCGGGGGCCCACAAACAAAAGGTGTTGACCATGTTCGGGTGCTCAAACAGAGCTGAAACTTCTGTGACACACTCACAATAGTGTCAAGAAGCATCCCTCCAAGTTTCGTGGCGATTGGACACCGTTTGGGCCCCGAACAGGCGGAAACAAGCCACATATGCAAAATTCCAAGAATGGGCCTTGGGAGTGACCGGGGGCCCACAAACAAAAGGAGTTGACCATGTTCAGGTGGTCAAACAGAGCTGAAACTTCTGTGACACACTCAAAATGGTGTCAAGAAGTATCCCTCCAAGTTTCGTGGCGATTGGACACCGTTTGGGCCCCGAACAGGCGGAAACAACCCACATATGCAAAATTCCAAGAATGGGCCTTGGGAGTGACCGGGGACCCACAAACAAAAGGAGTTGACCATGTTCAGGTGGTCAAACAGAGCTGAAACTTCTGTGACACACTCAAAATACTGTCAAGAAGTATCCCTCCAAGTTCCGTGGCGATTGGACACCGTTTCGGCCCCGAACAGGCGGAAACAAGCCACATATGCAAAATTCCAAGAATGGGCCTTGGGAGTGACCGGGGGCCCACAAACAAAAGGAGTTGACCATGTTCAGGTGGTCAAACAGAGCTGAAACTTCTGTGACACACTCAAAATAGTGTCAAGAAGTATCCCTCCATGTTTCGTGGGGATTGAACACCGTTTGGCCCCGAACAGGCGGAAACAAGCCACATATGCAAAATTCCAAGAATGGGCCTTGGCAGTGACCGGGGGCCCACAAACAAAAGGAGTTGACCATGTTCAGGTGGTCAAACAGAGCTGAAACTTTTTTGATACACTCAAAATAGTGTCAAGAAGTATCCCTCCAAGTTTCGTGGCGATTGGACACCGTTTGGGCCCCGAACAGGCGGAAACAAGCCACATATGCAAAATTCCAAGAATGGGCCTTGGGAGTGACCGGGGGCCCACAAACAAAAGGAGTTGACCATGTTCAGGTGGCCAAACAGAGCTGAAACTTCTGTGACACGCTCAAAATAGTGTCAAGAAGTATCCCTCCAAGTTTCGTGGCGATTGGACACCATTTGGGCCCCGAACAGGCGGAAACAAGCCACATATGCAAAATTCCAAGAGTGGGCCTTGGGAGTGACCGGGGGCCCACAAACAAAAGGAGTTGACCATGTTCAGGTGGCCAAACAGAGCCGAAACTTCTGTGACACACTCAAAATAGTGTCAAGAAGTATCCCTCCATGTTTCGTGGCGATTAGACACCGTTTGGGCCCCGAACAGGCCGAAACAAGACACATATACAAAATTCCAAGAATGGGCCTTGGGAGTGACCGGGGGCCCACAAACAAAAGGAGTTGACCATGTTCAGGTGGTCAAACAG
This sequence comes from Sextonia rubra, assembly GCA_037013555.1. Taxonomy (NCBI): domain Eukaryota; kingdom Viridiplantae; phylum Streptophyta; class Magnoliopsida; order Laurales; family Lauraceae; genus Sextonia; species Sextonia rubra. The sequence continues at coordinate 18,769,888 of JASUAD010000028.1, read as the reverse complement.
AGCTGAAACTTTTGTGACACACTCAAAATGGTGTCAAGAAGTATCCTCCCAAGTTTCGTGGCGATTGGACACCGTTTGGGCCCCGAACAGGCTGAAACAAGCCACATATGCAAAATTCCAAGAATGGGCCTTGGGAGTGACCGGGGGCCCACAAACAGAAGGAGTTGGCCATGTTCAGGTGGTTAAACATTGCTGAAACTTCTGTGACACACTCAAAATATTGTTAAGAAGTATCCCTCCAAGTTTCGTGGCGATTGGTCACCGTTTGGGCCCCGAACAGGCGGAAACAAGCCACATATGCAAAATTCCAAGAATGGGCCTTGGGAGTGACCGGGGGCCCACAAACAGAAGGAGTTGACCATGTTCAGGTGGTCAAACAGAGCTGAAACTTCTGTGACACACTCAAAATATTGTCAAGAAGTATCCATCCATGTTTCGTAGCGATTGGACACCGTTTGGGCCCCGAACAGGTGGAAACAAGCCACATATGCAAAATTCCAAAAATGGGCCTTGGGAGTGACCGGGGGCCCACAAACAAAAGGAGTTGACCATGTTCAGGTGGTCAAACAGAGCTGAAATTTCTATGAAACACTTAAGATGGTGTCAAGCAACGTCTCTCCAAGTTTCGTGATGATTGGACATCATTCGGGCCTCAAACAATGGAAAATAGACCGCATATGCAATGTTCCAAAAGTGGGCCTTGTCCGTGTCCGAGGCCCAATTAATGAAAAAGTTGACCAACTTCCTGAAGTCAAAATGGGCTGAAATTTTTATGACATGTAGAAAATAGTGTTAGGAAGCATCCCTCCAAGTTTGGTGGCAATCGGACTTCGTTTGAGCCCAAAACAGATGAAAATGGGCTACATACGCGAAAAACCTGAAATTGGGCCTCGTCCGTGGCCCAGTCTGCGGTCACGGACCTTCAAAAGAGGTTTCCCACGATTTTGGGTGGTTTCCCTCCACTCCTCTTCGAAATCCAACTCCCCACAACTGCTATTAACTCCCCAAAATTGCACAAAACTGATTGGGGAGTCTATAAAAAGGGAGAATTTGGAAGAAACAAGGAGGACACACATAAGGAAGAAAAGTGAAGAAATTGAAGAAAGTCACTACCTAAGGCAACAAGAAGCAAGCTCCAGCAGCACTTCCACGACCATTCCCACCTTCTTTTCTTAGTTTTCAAGGTGATCAAGAAAATTCAGAAGGAGAGAAGGAAGGGAAATGGCCAAAGTCCATACCATGTTCGTACGACGCCAATTTTTGAGAGGATGACATTGTCACCTCTGTTTCTCTCATTCGTAGGGCTTCTTAGCCATTACAAGAGTTGTGAAAGAAGCCTCTCTAGGCCTCATTTTGTTCCTTGAAAATGATAGGTTCAAATGACACAACTCCGGCTTCAAATTTGCCCATTTCGGACTTGAAACAAAAATGCAGTCCGTAAGGACGAATGATGAGTTACAGCGGTTTCAATTGATTCCATGATAAAATGTGATCTTCTTGATGGTTGTCCACCGCTCCAAAGTCATGAGAATGGAGTTCCAACACTTGAAAGAAGTTCCAAGAAAGAACCAGCGCGAATAGCACAAAAAAAAATGAAGGCATAGGGCCATTGTCTGTCAGTGACCGTGACCCCCGGTCACTGATAGGTTCCAGTGACCGCGGGTAAGTCACGGTCACTAGAAGGCCCCAGTGACCGCGAGTGAGTCACGGTCACTGGAAGGCCCCAGTGACCGCGGGTGAGTCACGGTCACTGGAAGGCCCCAGTGACCGCGGGTGAGTCACGGTCATTGAAATGGGGCAGTGACCGCGGGTCACGGTCACCCCCCATTTTTTCCCCTTTTTCCACATTTTCTTCCACCTTATGTACATTTTCTTGTATTTTCCAAATTGAGATCACATCTGAGACTTGAGGGAGGGGTTGTAAACTTTCAAAATGTATGTAAACAACCTGCATCCCCGCGGTCAGGGCACTTGAACCCATGTAAACAAAAGGGAAATTAATGATGAACAGTAATTATTTCCCATTCTTCTTAACGCTTAAAGTGCGTGAATGTCGGACCTTGATTCCGTAATTCATTTCCACGCCTACATTTTTAAGCGCGATCAGAAGATTGGCGCCGTCTGTGGGGAAATTATATACCCTAATTTGTGATCAAATTTGATGAAAAATGCATGAAAGTGCTGAAAATTGCTGAAAAGTGCTGCTGTTGCCCTGAAAACTGCTGCTGTTGCCCTGAAAACTGCCGCTGTTGCCCTGAAAACTGCTGCTATTGCACTGTAACTGCTGCTATTGCACTGAAAGTGCTGCTGTTGTGTTAGAGAGTGCTGCTGTTTCACTGAAACTGCTGCTATTGCACTGTAACTGCTGCTATTGCACTAGAAACTGCTGCTGTTTCACTGAAAACTGCTGCTAAAAGCCTGTGACCGGGGCACACGGTCACTTACCTATTTTTATGATGACAAATGCTTATTTAACCTCCAATTACACCCATACAAGACCTTTGATGTCTGCAATGGGTTTGAAAATATCATTAAATGACTTTTGCACTTTGAAGTGCATATTGTTCATACAAATGAAAGCATTGGGCACCTTGATGTGCATACATTTGCCATTTAATTGGAAGAATTCGCACCTTGATGTGCGTACATTTGCCATTTGATTGGAAGAATTTGCACCTTAATGTGCATGAACCAAATCATCACCCTTTTCACTTTAGAAGAGTGATGATTCAGTTCAAAGGGCTTCTAACCTATATAAAATGTTTATTAAATCAGTGATAAGACCAACGACATTGTAATTATGCATTGTCCTGCGTCAACTACTGATGGATCTTGTGTGGTCATTGTGATAGTGGTGCAGGCTTGATCCTGTGGGCCCTATCCCTTTGATTGATCCAACCCTCTCTTGCTTATAAGTCTGACACAGATAGTCCAGATATGCTGCTGAAATTTTGGTAGCCAGGACTAGTCAGCATAGCATGCTTTTAAGCCTGACTCGATAAACCCGAAATGCTGCAGAAATTCTGACAGTAGGGATAGTCAGCATAGCATAATGAGATGGGATTTATGCCTATATCTAACCATTTCGGTTCAAAACCATGTTGGTCTAGATGGCATCTATAAACCATTCCGGCTAGCCTAAGAGGCAGCCATGTTGGTTATACCACTAATATAGTCCTGTGGGCTTACTTTTTGCAGAGACATCATGGGTTCCCTGATCATCACTTTTGATGAGGCCAAGGAGAGGCTTTCTAAAATATCCATAACCCAAAACAAACCAACTGTAAGAGCATCAAAAAAAGGCTCGAATGGACTTTACTGCCCCCATGTCAAGAGTCTCAGTATTTCAGAGACTCTCTATTCCAACAGGCTCTATAACTTCGGCTGATCCAAATAGGTCATCAGTGACCCTTAAATTCATCAAGAAGACTAAAACTCCCAAATCTTGGGTTTCCAAATACGCCCAAAATCCGTTTGGAGTTTTCAACAAGGTTCAGAAGGAACCAAATCACAAACTGAAGTCAGAACGCAGTAATTTTCATATCACCAAGCCTCGTCTGGGGGCAAGGCAGGTCCGGTCCACGGATCATAAATCAATGGTACTTAATAAGTCACATTTAATGATTGCTCCATACTTAAAGTCACCACTTACTAGGCCCAAACAGCGGGTCATTACCAAGCAAACACCAAAGGACTTCCGGCAATTCATAACTCGTAAGAAGGTCCAGAAGGGTGCATCCATCCCCAGATACAGCACGTGGTCACCTGAACCACACACTCCAAAATCCAATATGGCTGAGAACAAACTCTTGGCCTCAGTTGAAGATAATACTTTCTATCCTCTGACTCAAAAAGAAGGACGGAGGTTTGGTAGGGGGCATCTACCTTCTATCATAGTGGCACCTTCTCCGCTATCTTCACTCCAAGACTTATCATATCGCGCTGAAGGCAACAAACAAGCTGAGCGATTGGTCATCAATAATTCGACCGATCTCACTCATTTCAAAGATTCGTTCCAACAGAAGAAAGTGCAAAAGAAAAAGAACAAGGGGGGTCCTATTGACATCCTTTCACTTCCCACTTCAGATTCCATGGATTGGGAACGAGTGACAAGCACTTCCAAGCCATTGGTTGCCAAGTTTAAAGATCAGACCTCAGTAGCCAGGATGGCTAACCAACTCAAGAAGAAAGCTTTAGCCCATTACAAGGACCAAACTCAGAAGCTGTCACAGTGCAAGATCACTAAAAAATGGGTGGTTAAAGAAGATGATCCGGACTTGACCTCTTCTTGCATGGTCGGGCCAGGTTCAATTCGAAGAATTACTCAGAGTATGGCTCGGACTCAATTTCAAGAGTCTGATTCAAACTCTCATTCAAGTAGCACTTCTGAAGGTCATGTCGAAACTGATTCTGACGATGATCCTATCACTATCTTGGACACAAAAGATAGTCAATCTACTCCTCAGGCATTAACATCATCATATCCTCGTCAGTACACTGTGTTTATGGCTGAAGGGAATGGAACTAGTAAGGATGGAAATGACGATGCTAATAGTAGTAAAGATGCTCACAAAAAAGATGCTAGTGAAAATGAAAATGACAATGTCAGTGATGTTGTCAAACAACAAGGAGCTATGATCGACCACTTAACTGCCCAAGTGAAAATCTTAACAGATAAGCTAGGTGGTCTGGATGAAGTTCAAATAAATCCTCCATTTGCCAACAGAAAAGAACAAGCAATGATCATGAAGAATGCCACTAAAATTGACCTTTTCACAGCTCAATTCAAGTCCCTAACAGACAAGGTGATAGCTGCAGGTTTTACTGGTGGTGATCATTCATCAATCCTTGGTCTTCATGCAAATCCTGAAAAACATGTGACCTTCAAAGAAGTTGAAGAAATACTGACAAAATCAAAAGTGGAGACCAGAATGAAAAAGAAAGATATTACACCCAAGTATCCCCCGGAATTTGATCTGGTTCCATTTCCACCAGATTATAAACTTCCGACTTTCCAACTTTACCTTGGGAAAGGGTCGGCATATCAGCATATTGTGCATTTTAAATCACTCCTAGGAAGCCTGCCAGAGTTAGATGCACTAAAAATAAGACTATTCGTCGGCACATTGAAAGGAGTTGCCTTCGATTGGTACAAGCAGTTACCAGAACTCTCATTCATGACATGGCCGATCACAGAAGAGAAGTTCTTACTCCATTTTCAGGAGGAGGATCAAACAGTCACCTTTGCTATGCTTAGCAGCACAAGGCAGGGAGACAACGAAACTGCACAGGCCTTTATCAATAGATGGAGAACATTATCCTATAAATGCTTGGAACAACCATCTCAAATGGCAACGATCGAAATATGCAAAACCAATTTGCGACCAGAAATCAAGGCTATCATACTTAGTCATAAAACTAAGTCTTTGGCTCGATTGGTTGAAGTTGCCGCTGATGCAGAACTAATTCTCAAAGAGATCAGTCAAAGTCAAAGCTATATTGAAGATGCCTTCTCTGAGAACTCTTAAATAACTCAAGGGATTGCAGGGCAAACTTGCCTACATTTGCAGCCTCAACTCCAGGCAAACCTCTCATCCTCTACATTTAAGCTTTTGATCACTCTCTGGGGGCATTGCCAGCTCAAAAGAAAAATGAAGAAATTACACCACTATATTATTTCCAATGAAATGTATTTGGTTTCCAACACCAATCCACTGAAGGCATTTGTGACAAAAGCTGGTGCACTGGGTGATCTTCTATCCAAATGATCTGTTATTTTCTCTCAATATGAACTGCTGTAAAGAATCCAATGCTGTCCCTCCATGGCATAGGACACTGCAGCTAATGGACTTGTTGCAGCTTTCAACAAGACTATTTGCAAAATTTTGAAGAAAATGGTCTCTGGCAACAAAAGGTTGGAGTATCAAACTTCCAGAAGCATTGCGGGCATACAGAACTACTGTTCGTAATCCGACCAAGTCAACACCATATTCGTTGGTTTATGGTTGTGAAACTGTGATACCCTTATAAATTCAACTTCCTTCTCTTCGGGTAGCTATGATGAAAAAATACACTGAAAAAAAAAAAAAAGAATACCAAGCTCAGACTTCAAGAGCTAAAGAGCCTTGATGAGACAAGGCTTGCCGCTTGATAAAGCATCGAGCTCTATCACGCTCATATGACTGGATCTTTTGATAAGAAGGTAAAAAATACAAAGCTTACAAGAAAAGAGACTTAGTCCTTGCAGTCAAAAGGCAGATGTTCTCCACACACATGTCAAAAGGCAAATTTAAAGTCAAATGGGAAGGACCTTTTATTGTCAACAAGGTTTACTCCAATGGTGTACGTGCACTCCTCAAACTCGAAGGAGACAGATGCATGATGTTTATCAATGGAAAACTTCTCAAAAATATACCTGAATGTCATTGGTACACCCAAACCATGTACAATGTACCCAAACCATGTACAGTGTACATTCTCACTCCTAACCAAAATCAAAATCCTTTGGTTTCGAGCCTTACAACCTATGACTCGTAACCAAAATCCCTCAGATTTGTATAAAATGACTGCGAGGATCAAGTCCTTCGACCCCTCTAGTCAAACCTTTGTTACTCGGATAATGTCCTTATAAGACCCCTTGTAACATCCTGCTATATAGATTAAGTCTTTTTGCAGACTCTATATAGCAAAACTCAGCTATGTGGAATAAGTCTTTTTGCAGACCCCATATAGCTAATCCTTAGTTGTATAGAACAAGTCTTTTTGCAGACCCTATATGACTGCCTTCGGTTATATAGAACAAGTCTTTTTGCAGACCCTGTATAACCAAAATCTAAACAAAAACCAAAACCAAATCTTGGTCCTAAGGAATAAGTCAAGGATCCCGGGGAAAGCCTCACACATGGGCACCGGATAACATCCACTTTGTTTGACCCCTTTCGACACCAAAAGGATCAAGTCATGGACCCCGGAGAAAGCCTCACACATGGGCACCGGATAACATCCACCTATATGACTCCCTTATTTTCGATTTATGGACCCAAAAGATCACAAATCACACCCTCATACAAGTCTGAGAAAACCAAACTAAACAAACCATCCACATAAACCATATCAAACCTCCACAAAAAGTCAACCCAAACACCCATACCAATGACAAGAATAGAAAGAAAAACATTTTCCATTGATATCCATTTTAAAGTTCGAATACAAGCAGTGAAGTCAATGCACACATGGCCCTCAGGGCTAATCAGAAAAAGCAAAACCATCAAATGGAAGGTGCAGCAGAGAATCTCAGTCCAGGAACTCCTCCAGTTTTCCCTTGGCATTTAGCACTTCTGCCATGAGGATGCGCCCTTTGTATCTTACATAAGCTAGGATAGCAGTACTAATGTCAATCTTGTCCAGCTTACACCAATACGAATACCAGTTTCTCGATGACAAAGCCTTAGCCCTCTGGAGCCACAATTTAACATCAGACGCTTCATTTGGGTCTTTCGGATTAGGCCCTCTTGTGGTCTTACCCTTGGCACAACTTTTAAGTGCAGCGGCAGTGGCAGTTGCAGGTGCTTTACCCCTTCTATCTGCAAAACAAATCAAAAGAAAGGAAAGATGGGTATCAGTAACAATGATATGGAACTTCTCAAAAAAAAAAAAAAAAAATTTCGGCAGCATCTCCCCTTAGTATAAGACCAAAAGCAGAAGGCAATACTCAGTTCTAAGACCAAGAATTGGCATCAAAGGCACACTTAAGTCTCAAAACCGAAGCTCCCGGTCCAAACAGATGTTCAAGCACCTTAAGACCTTTTCAGGGGGGCCGCAGGTTCGTGTTCAAGCACGAAAATGGCATTCTACAATTCCCACAGAGGCTCTGATCACAGAAAGTTAGACGCGTGTTCAGTGGTGTGTATGTTACTACTCAAACATAGGTGGATGTCCTTTCACTAAGTTTAATAGTGAGGGTTAACACTTAAACGAAGTGGTAATGGATTCTGTCATACTGTGAACAAGAAGTGAAATTTGTGCACTTAGATACAATGACTGTTTAGTTTTAAACCTCCCTGGTTTTAAACTTCCCCACTATTCGGTATGAAGCACTCTCACCAATGATAATTCCAACTCATATCAGTCACCATGAATTGCAAAGTTCAGTTTGTGCCAGTCACTGTGTCAATAGCAACAAGTATTAGACAGTCAGGATTGACAGTGACCATGAAAAAATTTGGGCAGTGTTCAAGACACAAGAATTCCATGAAAATCATCACAGGTTGGCAGTGATTGCGGGCTTCTCGCAGACAACATTGGCAGTACCAGTAAGCCTATTCATTGCTTTGATATGACAAGAATTTCATCACACCTTAAATGGACACTGACATGGACTACATACGAATAGTTATCTTTCGCAATGACAATGAATTTGCATCAGATAATGGTGGCTGTAAATCCCTTGACTGTACTACTGACAACGGGGAACAGATTTCTTTAGAAGAGAGGGAGCAACAGAGATAATGGAATTCCATTTTCTCTCAAATATTGCTCTCAACAGGGTGTGACCGTGGCCATCACCATGGGTTCATTAAGATTGGCTGTATTTCAAGGCTGGGAGATCAATACCAGAATTCATTCACAGGTTTTGCATCAAAAAAAAAAAAAAAAAAAAACTCTCGGTCTCCCTTTCTCTTTGTTGGTTTGAGTAAAAAAAAAAAAAACTCTCGGTCTCCCTTTCTCTTTGTTGGTTTGAGTAAAAAAAAAAAAAAAAAACTCTCGGTCTCCCTTTCTCTTTGTTGGTTTGAGTAAAAAAAAAAAAAAAAAAAAAAAAAAAAAAACTCTCGGTCTCCCTTTCTCTTTGTTGGTTTGAGTAAAAAAAAAAAAAATCCCTGTTTGGCCTCCTTACCCACGGTCATTGCAAACTTGAACTGGTGGAGCCCATTGCTGAATCCCCTCGAGCTCAAGTCCTTCCCACAAATACAATTTGGTTATGATTAAAATCAGTGGAGTCTAAAACCTTGATCAAGTCTCGATGGATTCGTCCTTCTTCATCTACGGTCTCTTAATTTTAAGCAATGGAATCCATAACATGATCATCTTTTGTTTGAAATTCTCATGAGGGGTCCACTTGGAGTAATTTACCAAAGAAATAATCCTATTTTTAGGGTATTTCGAGGGAAATTATACAAAAAAAAAGAGAGGCAGAGTTTCTTTCCAAATCAACTTTGGGTCAAAATTTGATTTCAAACCAATGTTTCAAATTGCTTTTCATCAAAACCCATAAAAGCCAATCTCTTTCAAAATTACATCTCATTTTCTCAAAATTGCATCTCATTTTAAATCGTGTCAAGCAAAGTCAAAACCCAAACTTTGACCTTTGAAAATGAACCAAAAATCGATGAAGATCCAAACCCAAATCCATTTTCACTAAAACTTTTGAATTTCTTAAAACCTCAGGGATCCTTTTGTGGGTGTTCCCCACATCCCCACAGAGACGCCACTCTGGATATCTGTGAAAAATAGGTCAAAAGAAAATCAAATTCATTTCCAAAATCCAAACAAAATTCATAAACTTCTGAATTTTCTAAATACCTAAGGGATTCCTTTGTGGGTGTTCCCCACAGTCCCCACGGAGATGCTACTTTTGATATTCGTGAAAATAGGGCAAAAAAATTCAGATTTCTTATGTCTTTTCAAAATTCCGTCATCAAACCCTTCATGGTTTTTATCAAAATTTTCAAATCCCAAAGTTTAGGCCTACAACCTACCTTGACAAACTGTCTTTTCATCAAGCCATCCATCATTCCCACAGATTGGCTATTTCGAGGCACAACGATTATTATACTATAATCATTGCACATCGAGGGGGCACTTGTTGACCTATAAAAATTGCAAATACTGCAGCGAAGACACCTCATCTCAGCTTAATTTAGGCTACAGAGGTTATTTGCAGATCTTGGGGAATCACTGTGAGAACCGGCATTCCATGAAGATCAAGATAGCTGGAACTCTCAGAGGAAGTTCAAATTTCGGGTTGAACAGATATCATCGAACTCAAAAGCCACAAGCATGTCAGCCCGAGATCAGTTCCCCCCAAGCCAGGGGGTCACTGACCAAAGTCCTGCTTCCCGATGTCCAAAAATAATGAAAATTTAGACGCGAAGCTTCAGTCATGCTCAGAAGATACTTTGCAAATTTTCAAGATGAAAAGACTCTGTTTGGCCTAAATTTCATTACATGTCAGCTTAGAGGACAGTAATCCTGAATTTGGGGGTCATCGGCTAAGATCTTACTTCCAGAAGGCCAAAGCAAATAAAATTTGGAACAAATGCTCAAAGAATGCGCCAAGTTATTCTCCCAAAGTTTCAAGTCAAGGGGAGGCTGTTCGGATAGAAAACAGGCTAACTATCTCAATGTAGAGTGAATAGTGACCTAACGCATGCAATGAAGAGGTTACTGTTCGAAATCCTACTTCCTCAAATCTAAACTGCATGAAATTTGGATGAATATTCCAAGATGTTGTTGACGTCAGTCCTTCCAAGTTTCAAATCAAACCGGGGTCATTTGGGCTTCAAACAGCTAAAACAAGGGCCCACTGCCATAAAAAAGTCAACTGGAGAGTCGACCAAGTTCAGATGGTCAAACAAACCTGAAACTTTTATGACACACTCAAAATAGTATCAAGAAGTATCCCTCCAAGTTTCGTGGCGATTGGACACCGTTTGGGCCCCGAACAGGCGGAAACAAGCCACATATGCAAAATTCCAAGAATGGGCCTTGGGAGTAATCGGGGGCCAACAAACAAAAGGAGTTGACCATGTTCAGGTGGTCAAACAGAGCTGAAACTTCCGTGACACACTCAAAATAGTGTCAAGAAGTATCCCTCCAAGTTTCGTGGCGATTGGACACCGTTAGGGCCCCGAACAGGAGGAAACAAGCCACATATGCAAAATTCCAAGAATGGGCCTTGGGAGTGACCGGGGGCCCACAAACAAAAGGAGTTGACCATGTTCAGCTGGTCAAACAGAGATGAAACTTCTGTGACACACTCAAAATAGTGTCAAGAAGTATCCCTCCAAGTTTCGTGGCGATTGGACACCGTTTGGGCCCCGAACAGGCGGAAACAACCCACATATGCAAAATTCCAAGAATGGGCCTTGGGAGTGACCGGGGGCCCACAAACAGAAGGAGTTGACCATGTTCAGGTGGTCAAACAGTGCTGAAACTTCTGTGACACACTCAAAATATTGTCAAGAAGTATCCCTCCAAGTTTCGTGGCGATTGGTCACCGTTTGGGCCCCGAACAGGCGGAAACAAGCCACATATGCAAAATTCCAAGAATGGGCCTTGGGAGTGACCGGGGGCCCACAAACAAAAGGAGTTGACCATGTTCAGGAGGTCAAACAGAGCTGAAACTTCTGTGACACACTCAAAATAGTGTCAAGAAGTATCCCTCCAAGTTTCGTGGCGATTGGACACCATTTGGGCCCCGAACAGGCGGAAACAAGCCACATATGCAAAATTCCAAGAATGGGCCTTGGGAGTGACCGGGGGCCCACAAACAAAAGGAGTTGACCATGTTCAGGTGGTCAAACAGAGCTGAAACTTCTGTGACACACTCAAAATAGTGTCAAGAAGTATCCCTCCATGTTTCGTGGTGATTGAACACCGTTTGGCCCCGAACAGGCGGAAACAAGCCACATATGCAAAATTCCAAGAATGGGCCTTGGCAGTGACCGGGGGCCCACAAACAAAAGGAGTTGACCATGTTCAGGTGGTCAAACAGAGCTGAAACTTTTTTGATACACTCAAAATAGTGTCAAGAAGTATCCCTCCAAGTTTCGTGGCGATTGGACACCGTTTGGGCCCCGAACAGGCGGAAACAAGCCACATATGCAAAATTCCAAGAATGGGCCTTGGGAGTAATCGGGGGCCAACAAACAAAAGGAGTTGACCATGTTCAGGTGGTCAAACAGAGCTGAAACTTCCGTGACACACTCAAAATAGTGTCAAGAAGTATCCCTCCAAGTTTCGTGGCGATTGGACACCGTTAGGGCCCCGAACAGGCGGAAACAAGCCACATATGCAAAATTCCAAGAATGGGCCTTGGGAGTGACCGGGGGCCCACGAACAAAAGGAGTTGACCATGTTCAGCTGGTCAAACAGAGATGAAACTTCTGTGACACACTCAAAATAGTGTCAAGAAGTATCCCTCCAAGTTTCGTGGCGATTGGACACCGTTTGGGCCCCGAACAGGCGGAAACAACCCACATATGCAAAATTCCAAGAATGGGCCTTGGGAGTGACCGGGGGCCCACAAACAGAAGGAGTTGACCATGTTCAGGTGGTCAAACAGTGCTGAAACTTCTGTGACACACTCAAAATATTGTCAAGAAGTATCCCTCCAAGTTTCGTGGCGATTGGTCACCGTTTGGGCCCCGAACAGGCGGAAACAAGCCACATATGCAAAATTCCAAGAATGGGCCTTGGGAGTGACCGGGGGCCCACAAACAAAAGGAGTTGACCATGTTCAGGAGGTCAAACAGAGCTGAAACTTCTGTGACACACTCAAAATAGTGTCAAAAAGTATCCCTCCAAGTTTCGTGGCTATTGGACACCGTTTGGGCCCCGAACAGGCGGAAACAACCCACATATGCAAAATTCCAAGAATGGGCCTTGGGAGTGACCGGGGGCCCACAAACGGAAGGAGTTGACCATGTTCAGGTGGTCAAACAGTGCTGAAACTTCTGTGACACACTCAAAATATTGTCAAGAAGTATCCCTCCAAGTTTCGTGGCGATTGGTCACCGTTTGGGCCCCGAACAGGAGGAAACAAGCCACATATGCAAAATTCCAAGAATGGGCCTTGGGAGTGACCGGGGGCCCACAAACAGAAGGAGTTGACCATGTTCAGGTGGTCAAAAAGAGCTGAAACTTCTGTGACACACTCAAAATAGTGTTAAGAAGTATCAATCCAAGTTTCGTGGCGATTGGACACCGTTTGGGCCCCGAACAGGCGGAAACAAGCCACATATGCAAAATTCCAAAAATGGGCCTTGGGAGTGACCGGGGCCCACAAACAAAAGGAGTTGACCATGTTCAGGTGGTCGAACAGAGCTGAAATTTCTATGAAACACTTAAGATGGTGTCAAGCAACATCTCTCCAAGTTTCGTGATGATTGGACATCATTCGGGCCTCAAACAATGGAAAATAGACCGCATATGCAATGTTCCAAAAGTGGGCCTTGTCCGTGACCGAGGCCCAATTAATGAAAAAGTTGACCAACTTCCTGAAGTCAAAATGGGCTGAAATTTTTATGACATGTAGAAAATAGTGTTAGGAAGCATCCCTCCGAGTTTGGTGGCAATCGGACTTCGTTTGAGCCCAAAACAGATGAAAATGGGCTACATACGCGAAAAACCTGAAATTGGGCCTCGTCCGTGTCCCAGTCTGCGGTCACGGACCTTCAAAAGAGGTTTCCCACGATTTTGGGTGGTTTCCCTCCACTCCTCTTCGAAATCCAACTCCCCACAACTGCTATTAACTCCCCAAAATTGCACAAAACTGATTGGGGAGTCTATAAAAAGGGAGAATTTGGAAGAAACAAGGAGGACACACATAAGGAAGAAAAGTGAAGAAATTGAAGAAAGTCACTACCTAAGGCAACAAGAAGCAAGCTCCAGCAGCACTTCCACGACCATTCCCACCTTCTTTTCTTAGTTTTCAAGGTGAGCAAGAAAATTCAGAAGGAGAGAAGGAAGGGAAATGGCCAAAGTCCATACCATGTTCGTACGACGCCAATTTTTGAGAGGATGACATTGTCACCTCTGTTTCTCTCATTCGTAGGGCTTCTTAGCCATTACAAGAGTTGTGAAAGAAGCCTCTCTAGGCCTCATTTTGTTCCTTGAAAATGATAGGTTCAAATGACACAACTCCGGCTTCAAATTTGCCCATTTCGGACTTGAAACAAAAATGCAGTCCGTAAGGACGAATGATGAGTTACAGCGGTTTCAATTGATTCCATGATAAAATGTGATCTTCTTGATGGTTGTCCACCGCTCCAAAGTCATGAGAATGGAGTTCCAACACTTGAAAGAAGTTCCAAGAAAGAACCAGCGCGAATAGCACAAAAAAAAATGAAGGCACAGGGCCATTGTCTGTCAGTGACCGTGACCCCCGGTCACTGATAGGTTCCAGTGACCGCGGGTAAGTCACGGTCACTAGAAGGCCCCAGTGACCGCGGGTGAGTCACGGTCACTGGAAGGCCCCAGTGACCGCGGGTGAGTCACGGTCACTGGAAGGCCCCAGTGACCGCGGGTGAGTCACGGTCACTGGAAGGCCCCAGTGATCGCGGGTGAGTCACGGTCATTGAAATGGGGCAGTGACCGCGGGTCACGGTCACCCCCCATTTTTTCCCCTTTTTCCACATTTTCTTCCACCTTATGTACATTTTCTTGTATTTTCCAAATTGAGATCACATCTTAGACTTGAGGGAGGGGTTGTAAACTTTCAAAATGTATGTAAACAACCTGCATCCCCGCGGTCAGGGCACTTGAACCCATGTAAACAAAAGGGAAATTAATGATGAACAGTAATTATTTCTCATTCTTCTTAACGCTTAAAGTGCGTGAATGTCGGACCTTGATTCCGTAATTCATTTCCACGCCTACATTTTTAAGCGCGATCAGACATGGGCAAGCGACCACGGTTGGAAAGCTCGTTTTGAGTAGATATCCATAGAATCTGTCACAACCTGAGCCCAGGGACCGGGGGTCAGAGGAAGTCTAACCAATGACACACGTACTCCCGTGCATGCACACCTAGACCCCGTCCAAGCATACACACACAAGGGATCAATCACACGTGCAAACGACTATATGCGGAAGCTATACGTATCAAGGCATATAGCAACACACCAAGAGACATAGGAGATCACAAAACAACATTAAACTGATGACAAGAATAATTACAAGAACATATGACAATATAGCGGGCTTACAACAACCAAAACTCAAAATACAGATATCACTCAAGGCCCACGTTTCGAGTACAGAAAAATCCCTTCAATAGACTCGGGCTCAAATGAATGGGGAGAACAAAATGATGCAAACCGTACTCTGGAGGATGGATCAAGTCCACTCCTCTAGGCCGGAGGGGGCCTCGCGAGCCTCTCCTGGAGTCGGGTCGACCGACGCAGGATCGGGAGAGGGATCTGAGCCTGCAACACACCAAGACAACTCGTAAGTACAACGACTTAGCAAAATATAAGCCAACAAGAAGATAACACAAATTGTGTCTAATCATGGATAATAGTCACAGTGCAAGATCCATAGAAATCATGTTCGTATACTAAGCAATTATGCAAATGAATAAGCATGCTGTAAGAATCATAAACAGATAACAGTCAAAGTGGCTACTACATTGGCCATTTTCTCCCTTACGAGAGCAGTCGGAATGAGAACACCAGCGACCGGGCCAGGGTACGCATGGGTCTCTAGTTCCCGGGGTCCGGAGTCCCAGGACAGAACACTCTGCAGAGGCAAACACATAAACTAAACCAAAGTTAACCCCGTCTGGTATCCTAAGGCTGAGGCTCAGTAGTGCCAATACCAATCACAATCAAATCGGATGATGCACTTCAATCAATCAGTCATGTCATATCACATACCACATACAGATCTCACATATCACGCTGAACAAACAATAGGAAGTGCATCACACATACTGATACTGAATACTGAATACAATAAGCTGATACTGATACTGAAGGCACTGAATGCAAATAAGCCATAAAAGAGGCACTGACGAACTCAAGTACCAATACCAAATAAGCACTGATGCAAGTACTCCAGTGGAGCAACGGTAAAACACAATACACAATACCCAATAATAGAATGGTCCCGCCCGGGCTTCGCTCTGGGGTTGCGGCATTTCCCACAGAATCGAGAGGTCCAGCGCAGAACACATAAGAGGGCATAACCGAAATCAATATGCTGTACAAGTCAACAAATCAAGTACTTATACGAATCAAGGTCAATTACAAGCCAATCCTACACTAATTATCCAGTGTTTCTAACCGTGCATGTTGATGTAGTTTTAAGTTGTCCGATGCACCATTGTCTAGTGTTACAGTGTCGGAAATGTGCACCGAAGTCCCTTAAACCAACACCCATGGGGAGGTGCTAAACAACTGGATAACAAGCATGACTGATTCACAGCCCTCGAGATCATTCATGTCATTCAGACATTCCATTGGGCATGTTCAGGTTAGCTACATGCTATCATGAAAGTCATATACAGTCTGTTGCTTAAACCTAGTCCTTTTCATTCATTTCTCAGGGTCTCACGGTGTAGCCGTAGGTAACCTTACGGCTTAGCCGAGGTATCTTACGGCTTAGCCGTAATATACACTGCGGCTGAGCTGAGGTTCCCCAATATCCATCCGGATTTACGGCTCAACCGTATCTTACTCTACGGCTCAGCCGTATCCTGGTCCACGGCTTAGCCGTAGGACAATGTACGGCTTAGATCAGGCTGGGCCGTAGAAGAATGGCAAATTGCCAACTCTCAGTTATTTACAGATGACAGTCTGTATTGTTCTACGGTTAGGATTACGGCTGGGTCTCGGCTTAGCCGTAAGCCATTTTACGGCTTAGCCGTAGCACATTTCACGGTGTAGCCGTGAGTGCACGGAGTCATTTTCCTGTAACAGGTACAGTCATACAGAAAGTGTACAGAACGACTGAAAATAAGGAGATAACAGCAAAATAAGCTCAATAGGGCTGTCTAACACTGAGAAACACAATGAAGAACAGAAATACAACAATCAAATCCATATCAATTAGTGTTCATACTACTTGGGCTTATACTTGCCTCACAAATGGAATCATGTCGTGGTTTTGGCTCAGTCCACTGGAAACACACACAGCTTGCTCCTTTCTTCCTCCCTCAAGCAGTAGAAACAGAGAAGGAGAAGGAGAGAAAGAGAGCTGACGAGAGAGAGAGACGAGCTGGAGAGAGAGACAGAGGCGATCGAGAGAGAAAAGAGAGTTGGTGGGATATTTAAAGTAAAATGAGTCCAAAATTACATATAAGTCCAAGTCACTTACACAAATGTCAGTTTGAGTCAAATGACGGTCCAACGAGAGCAAACGAAATCATTCAGATCCAAGACAGTTACGAAAATCGACAAGCTCAACGAAATACACTCGATGACGTCCGAATGACGCAAAACTGACAAGGTCAATCAAAAGCCAAAATTACGAAAAAGGGCTCGAACTATCTGGACCAAGTCAAACTCACCCCAAACAATCTCTCTAAAACTCTAAAACTCAAAACCAAAGGAAATCAAAATCAAAACACACTTAACGCTCAAATCACACGCAATTACCCACTAATCCGGATCGAATTGGGTCGGAGTGTTACAGAATCCAAGATTGCCTCAATCAAAGCTAAAACGAGAAAGTTATGACCTCCCAAAGTTTGCAGAAAATGTGCTGAAATTTCATCCAGGCAGAAGCTTAATCAAACTGATCAGACCATTAATCGAACCGATCAGATAGGTGCAGAACGTTCGCCAACTTGCGATTTTTCAGTCCAATTTGAATAAGAACTTACATGTTTCATGCCAACTCTTTTCCTGATTAAAATATACTTATGAGGCACGAATTTGAGGCTATAAAAAAGTGTTCTCTTTCAATCCTAAGGTATGGAATACAGATCTAATTGTTCTAAGTAGAGATTACTTATTGGAGATCACCTTCTCTAGAGTTCTTTCATTAGAGAGTTGAAAGGCTGAAGTTCTACTCTAGAGATCCTTCTCTTTTACTTCTTTGAGTATAGAAGACTGTTGTGGAGAGTCAAGTGCTATATCTAGAAGGCGTCTAGGTGCTTGGATCTGTAACAGAAAACGGTAGGCGGTTGTTGCAATGGTGTACTGTGCAAGGAAATCACAAAGTCATTAGGTTGCGCGATAACTAGATAAGGGTTGTGAGTATTCTTTTGTAATTATGGTATGATTCATAGCATTTGATTATTGGTCGTAGTTTTTTCCCGGTTTGAGTTTCCACATAAAAATTGTGTCTTCTTATGGTGTGTGCTTTTGTTATACACATTATCAGAAAACCTTAGATATGGGTTTTTAGTTTTGTTCCCTTCATGATAGGAAAAATTGAAATTCTTTGTTGTAGAGAGACGATTTAGATACAAGGACCTCAAGAAGTTCAAGAATCCATATATGGGTCCTCTAATTACCCTATTCTGTTTTAAGAATGCAACCACATCAATGAATTTAAGTTTTATGAATGGGTGCACACAAATAGGGAGAGAAAAGAGACACACAAATAGAGAAATAAGAAAAAAGGAGGAGAAAATATGGTACCTTTTTCTAGAGACTCTGGCTGGGGCTGTGCGGCAAGACATGAAGGAGAGAGGGTAGGGTTTGCATACGGTGATGAGGAAGATAGATACATGGCTGTGTAATATTTGCAAAAAGGTGCGAAAGGAAAGAGGGAAGGAAATCGATTTGGGTTTTCTTTTTTTAAGTATTTAGGTCAATAAAAACAAGAGCCCAAGGCTGTGGTATTTAACGAATTAAACAAGTGCATTAAACTGTTGTTTTTATTAATAACTTTTCCTACATAAGAGCAAGTTGTTTTTCTCTTAACAAGAGCTGAGAACCATGGAATATTGTGGAATATAATCAAGTGTTTAAACCCGTAGCTTTTCACACCTAATTACTGTGGGATTTAATCCCTTTTGACGTATTGTGTTTGATTTATTTTCGCTATGTAGTTGACTGTTTGCACACATAGTATTGAGATTGATTGTATTAATCCATTCTAGAGGATTTCCCCACAAAACCTTCAAATGTTATCAGAGCAGGTTACACTAATTTGTTATGTTTGATCCTAAGAGATATCTAGAATGGTGCTCAATCAGGAAGGCACATCCACTGTGAAGCCTCCATTATTTGATGGTTCAAATTATACTTCCAAGGATGATTGGGTTCCTCAGATCCATTGATGATGACGTGTGGGATAGTGTCGAGGAAGGTTATTCAAAACCCACTATTACTGTTAATAGGCAAACAATTGCTAAACCTAAAGCCCAATGTACTAAGGAAGAAAAACATACCTCCAACTGCAATAATAAGGCCATGAGTGCTATTTATAATTGAGTGTTTGTTGATGAGTTTTGTCGGATTTCCACTTGTAAAACTGAAAAAAAAGCATGGGATAGTTTGCAAACTGTTTATGAGGGTACTGATGTTGTCAAACACGTAAAGCTACAAAGGTTAAATAAGTCCTTTGAAACCATTATAATGGAAGAAGATGAAACTTTCAGTTTTACGCTAACCTGAATGACATTTTCAATTCTATTTTCAATTTAGGTGAAAAATTCCTTGAAAGAAAAATTGTTAAGAAGATTTTGAGGTCTTTTACTTCAAAGTTTGATTCAAAGGTGGATGCTATTGAAGAGAATAAGAATTTAGAAATCCTCAAAGTGAATCAGTTGTTTGGAAATCTTCAGACTTTCGAAGAAAACGGTTTAAATAAAGGAAAATCAGTGAAAAAAAATAGTTTAGCTTCTAAATCTTTCAAAGAATCTGTAAAGCAATCTGAAAAAAAAATTGAGACTAATTCGGATTCTGATGATAATATCACTGAGTTAATGGTTCAGTTTCAAAAACTTATGAACACTAAGAAAGCTAAGTAGAAGGGATCGAAATCTGAAAAGAAGACGACATTAGCCAAGATTAAGTGCTTTGAATGTTAAGGTCTTAGTTATTATACCAATGACTATCCTAACATAAAAAAGAATCACAAGCACAAAACTCTGAAAACTTGAGATGATGATTCATCAGAAGAAGAGAAAGATCATAAAACTAATCCTAAAGATATTGTGAATAGAAAGTTTATGGCTCTTATAGCTAGATCAACTTTGTCTGATGATAGTTTTGCTGCAGAAAATACTGATATTGCACTTTCAGATGAAGAAGATGATTGGAAAACAGACTATGGGATTTTGTTAGACAAATCTATGAAGATGAGTAAGTTATTTGAAAAAGATGCTCTTAAGCGGAAATAAGAGATTTTATCTCTTCTTACCCGTGGCCTCAAAGACCTCCACTTCAATAAGAAGTTGAAAAATTTTATCTTCATTAGCCCCAAAAGTAACCCCAAGGCCTTTGCCCAAATCAGCAGTCTGATGCGCTTCTCCCTCTAGTGCTTTTTGAATACCCACATTGGTATAATTTGAAAGCTCCGAAGTGCCATCATCTAATGGTGCCTGATTGATATTGGCCTCGACTCTACCACCCGCTACCACCCGCAACGACAGAAAATGTATCCTCTTTATGACTTTGGTAAGAACACTCAGGACTGCAGCGCACCACATGCAAAGGGACATCAATCTCCTCAAGCTTCTTTCTTGTTTTGATAAGAGCAATATGGATTTCTTCCGCGTTCTCCTATGGCCAGTCAATAGAAGAGGTGCACTTTTGGATCTTGCCGCAGAAATGAATCTAATGTGCTTCTCAAAGGATTATGTTATCCCGGGACCGACAACCTTAGAATGGCCTTAAATCTCAACACCATCTACACAAGAAGAGGCCCCACTGGTTTTATGGCCCATGGCCCTAGCATCCACTGATTTGGCCCTACGAGTTTCTTTAGATGAAGGTGGAATAGTGGACTTACTTGCAAGCTGATCCAGACTGATGCCACCATCTATGGGTGCACCAAAAATTGGCTTGTCCCCTAGACCCGCACAAGAATGCCCAATGTTAAAGGTTCCACACCTCCCAATAGCCTCGAATGCCTCAACACACCAAAACATTGTAACCAAACGCTCCTCACAAAGGTTGATTGTTTTGGCACCCACCTCTGTAGGGATTCGAAAATGTGACTTCAATCCAACTTCGAGCCTTCCAACACAGATGAAGCCTCCTTCATATTAGAAGAAATGAGCACCTTCCCTCCCCACAATGTGGAGACCTTGACATCCCTGATTCCACCACCTTCAAAAATTCCAGCTGTGGTTAGAATAACTCCTTCCCCTTTTACCATGCCCTCTAGGCTGTTGAACAACCACCTGGAGTTATTAGAGACTACCTCTTTAGGTATAGAAATGAAATACTCCTTCAGAAGGTGAGTCCCTGTTACCACATCCAGAAAACTGGATTTTTGCTGCCTGCTATTGTTGATCTGATTACTTTGTCTCTCAGGAAACTTGGTCCCTTTGGATAGCGGATCTTGGTTAGTTGCAGGAGAAACAGCTAGAATACTCTTCCTATCCTTACCCCAGGTCCTATCCCTATCCCTGTGCTTATCCAGCCATCTGTAAAGTGCCACATTTATTTCTAGCTTTCTACCTGCAAAGTTTCTCCCATTCGTCATCTCAGCAGCTTTGACCGCAGTCCTCATGTTGGCGTACCGAACCAAACCAAAACAAGAACCCTTTCCTCCCCAGCTAGATGCAGGAATGAAGGCATCGAAGACTCTCCGCACATAAGAGAAGGCAAACCGCAACTGTTCTGCCACAGTTACTTACGGTAAATTTTTCTCGAGCACGGACACCAAATCCACAATCCACCCACCTGGCACTCCTTCTCCTTCGTCCACTCTCCGCCCACTTCATTCTTAATCACCATTGATATTTCTCTTTTCAACTCAATCCTTCATCCATTTCAAAATGCAGGTAATGAGTCTTTCACTGATAGTAGTCAGGTTGGCATGTTGAATAGCATGTATGCACGCAAGCTCGAAACCACTAAACCAACTGATTTCATTAATTGGGCTGGACATGTTTACTGGGGCCAAAATTACCAGGCCGTTAGATTTGAATCTAGCCAAGCGCACACCACAGCAAAGGAAAAACAAGCAGTCATACACAAAAGATATGAGGATTTATGTGGTTCGGCCAGATTGCCTACGTCCACGAGCACGAAGATTTCACTATCAAAAAATCTCTCTCTCACTCCCTTACAATCTTTCTCTCTGTGTTCTCTTCAATTAGCCCTAATTAACTGGGCCCTCCACTCAGGCTCAATAAAGACCTTTTGAGCCAAATCCAACACAGGCTTGGTTTGAGTCAAGTTAGTGGGTCGAATCAAGGTTTCCTCTATCACATGAATGATAGTATGTCAAACTAAGCTGGCCACTTGCTGGTTGGTTGGTCGGAGAACGGGGTAGATCGTTTCTACATTGTCTGGCCCAAAATTCAGATGGTATATACCTACTGGTGGGCAATGTTGTGTGGAAAAAAGATCTAATTAACAGAAATTTTGAGTAGTACATATCCAATATTTTCACGTTATCTATCTAATGAGTGGACTGACCTGATCTTCGGGCAGGGAATATCCATAATGGGGTACACCTGATGTTAGCCCGTGTGGGTGTATTGGCTCGGGCTGGGTCTAGTGCTGCAGTGCTCTGTCACCCAGATCTCATGTTGCTAGTGCAACATTTTACAGGTGAATATTCTCACCAGCAAAACCACAAATCATTACTCTTTCCTTACCCTGGAGAGAGTTAGAGGGAGAGAGAAGGACAGTAGTTGCTTGATTAGGGTTCTAGGATGTATCCAGTGAATTGAGCATCATGTTCTCCATCATCCAACAACTTTGATTATTATTATTATTATTATTATTATTTTCTTTAATGATCTTTTAATGGTAAGTTTGATTATAGGTTACCCTACTATAATATGTTTGAATTTTTGGGCTTAAGTGTGGCCTAATGACCACATGTTGGGCTTAAGTGTGGCCTAATGACCACATGCCTATGTGGGTGGGTCTCCCATTTTAGTAGACTACTATCTATTAGGACTCGTATGTTGGAAAGTCTCTTTGATGGAGAAATTTTTGGCACTCCGTAAAGTCGCTATAGTGTTTGTATACTAAGAGGAATTTAAATCCTAATTAAAACAAGACTCCATGATGAGATGGGAGTTATTTAAGAAAAAGTAAATCCCTAATGCAAAATTCAATTATGTTAGTTTCACACTAAAATCATACCCTCACAATTGGTTTTATTATTCATTGGCTTCCAATATACTACAATCAAGGGTTTGTATGTGTTTTCTTTGTAATCTCCACATGGATGATTATGTAAGAATTCAATCGGAGTGTCTTTTATCAGTTTCAAGAGAAATGCTGATCTTAAGCAACTCCACTTGGAACAATATGATAGACACTTCTTTTGAGGTAACAATTCTAGGACCAAGTATTAAACCTTGGTCCTGACAATCATTAATGTAACCCCTGATGCTTGCCGTCCAGACAATCATTAATGGAACCCCTGATGCTTACTAGTTACTTAAGAGTCATTTGTTAACATCTTACCTATATAAATATGCAAATAACTCACATGTGAAATATAATCCTATGTTTGCTATTTGCACATAACTTGAAATGTGAATTTGACTCTATGTAGTGGCTCACCTGTCTTTTATGGATTTTCTACAAATTTTAAAAGTTCCATGATGAATCAAGTAATGAGATTCATCTCAGTATGTATTACTAGCCTTTCAAAGAGGATTAACGGTTTGGATTATGAAAAAGAGACCCACAAAAATCAGATTTAAATATCTAATGGTCATGATATTTTTGCAAATATCTAAAGATCTATGAAGGTTCAACGGTTGAAATTTGATCCAATAACTGTTTTTGACCTTTTGAAGTTGTCATGCGGTTTGGATTTTGAATTAAAGGCCCAGATGATTCAAAAGCTTGGAAAGAATGAACGGTCTTTTCAAAACATAAAATGCATTGTAGTAATAGTATATTCATTCAATGGTTGATGCCTGTTTCTAAGATATTTCAAGATGCACATTGAATCAACACTTTGAAACTTGGTCCCATAGCTGAGAGTAGCCTTTCGAAGAAAATTAACAGTTTGGATCATAAAATTGGGACCCATAAAAGTCCAACATGATGATTTTATGGTCTGGACTTTTTCATCAATATCTCACAGTCTATCAGGATCCAACAATTGAAATTTGGTATTATAGCCGTCTTGGGTATTCCTAATATGATCATCGGTTCTGATTATGATTTAGGACCTTAGTTTAATATAAAAAAAATCAAAAAGGTGTTCTGGGCTCTTTTTTTTTTATTGTAGTGCCGCAAAATGGAGATTTGTGTGAGTATGTTTCACACCTCCTAACATGCAAAAATTGGCTGCCTGTTTTCTATATCATTTACACACCAAAATCATTTATGATTTGCATACTTGGTCTGTAACTGTTGCAAACAAACATGAATAGTATGAAACCATTTCACATGTTCAATGTTTACATATGTAAATAAGGTGAAACACATGACCCCTTGGTACTCATGAATAATCACTCATGCCGTCAAGGCGGTGACTTAGTTGGTTTGGGACTTGAGTTTGCTCCCTAAGTTCTCCAGTTGGACTCTCGCCCCTTGTGTTATTTAGGTATTATATGTGTAGCCTTGTATGTACCCCCTAGAGATAAAAGTCCTTGCTCATTAGAATCGGATAACCTAGAAGCTTAAAGCAAAATGTCAGAAGGCTGGGCTGGCGAGGAATTCCCTATGTCACAAAGAAAAGAATAATCACTCATTGTAATTTGATACCAATCAAATTGTACCCATCGTTGGATTCAATATCAAAAGAACTGCAACTTAAGAAATTATTTAACTTTGAGGCCCCTAAACTCTATTTTCACGTAATCATATCCACAACAAGCCTTTTCATTGCTAAAAAGTGGGTCCCACTCAGATTTTAGTAAGAATGATAAGCTATAAAAACTTAATATAATATTGGAGTCAACCAGTTGTGATTACAAATCAAGGAATGACTTAGTAGGAAAAAATATGCATGTCCTGAAAGGTAAGTCAATTGGGCTCGACTTGAAAGGTAGTGTTGTATACTTGTACATTGAAAAGCATTTATGATGTCTCTAACCCCTTCTTTAATTTGGGAGAAGAGACTCTCACTCGCTCTGGGTCGAAGTCAAAAAGTTATGGAAGGTGGAAGAGAACTTTGGTATGAGAGAACGGAATTTGGTGGGAGGGATCCGTTTTTATAGGAAGGAGGGGAAGAGTCCGGAAACAGAGAGAACCTGTACTATAAATGCGGTGGATAATTGCATTTGGATTCGAATTATGAAAGAGAATTTGAGAATGCGCTTATCCTCATCACATTTAATACAGTGGGCCCACAAAGATTAAAACTATGATCTATATTTAATTTTAAATGAAAATTAGGAATTTGGTTCTTACACCAACTATTACAGAAAAGATCAAAACTATGGTTTAGGATGGATTTATAGCCACAATAAAGGAGTTAGAGATATGTGATTGGGCAAAACTTAATATTTGCGATGATTCTACATAGATCTTTCTATCTCCTGTTCTCATTCCTTAGTAGGGCCAGAGGAACCCACAGAGGAGTATGCACGGTCCTTCCACGAGGGATGTATGTACAGTAAGATTCAAATGGACTAGTCCACACTATACAAATTCCTAATCGGCAGGCCGGCCAATCAATAATCTCTACTCATCCCCATTGCAGAGAGATACATACTACTGCATAATCAGTGGATTGACAACCATTCATGCACATTCTTTTTGTTCTTTGCTTGATTAATATTAATGATAAAATCTGTGCACAAATTTTTATTTTTCTATAGAGATGCCTTGTATCTACTAGAATGAAAAACTTACTGTAAGTGAGATATGTAACAACCGCTAGCACCATTATGAGAAATGGGTCAGTTTATAGTTGGAAATATTGAGTCTGTAGAGAGTTTCGTTTAAATTTTAGGGATATCCCCTTTTCAAAATTAAAGAAAACAATGCCCTTAAAATCCAGTCAGCATCTTGTGAAGATTTTGATTTAAATTTTAGGGATATCCCCTTTTGAAAACTAATCAAAATAATGCGCTCAAACTCAAATGCATCTTCATGTGCCGGCCCAAGTCCAGCTTCAGCCCAGCCAACATGGAGCTTGATCGTGTCCTGAGTTTTTACCATCAGGCCTGAAGCATGGATCTGTGTAATATTTTCTAGTTTTCTGACTGATGGGGTGGCTTGTCTCTCCAAATGTTTTGCTCAAAGCCAGCAGATGACCTGATCCAACCCCACTTTTCTGACAGAAATGGGCTTAATCTTTTATACTGAATAGTTGGGCTGGGGACAACTCTCAGCATGGGCTGAATCTACCTTGTGACTGTCAGGTTTATTACTCACCAATACTATCCAATATTAGTTGATACGCACATACTGCATGTTTGTGGAGGACAAATTTTTTTTCCTGTCATTTTGTTTGTGAAGTGGTTTCCTTTTCGTTGTAGAGATTAATATCTAGCAATCCAAATCAAAACTGATTTATGCAGATCGCTGACGCATGTCAATTTAAGACCAATGAATATGGGCCCAACACAAAGCCAAAGACAAATGCCACAATAAGAAAGTGAAGGAAAAGGAAACTGAAAAAAAGGATCCAGATTCCAAATTCCTTGCAGGTTTTGAAACCCAGATGTTTTCTTAATTGCTTTTCGAAATAAATCATTACTTGGAATGTTGGATCCTCTGGCCATTGTAAATATATGTGGGCTTTAGAATTTAGCCACTTATTCTATCAAACTTATTTGTCTTTTCTTTCATATGACAAGGGCATTGCTTGGGTTTTTGATCCAACAGGATTAATCACCTGGTTGCGCCCACCAAACCACACAACTGTGCGTCACAAATGTGGGGTGGTTTCCAACCTAAGATGTGAAGAACAAATCTACATCTCGAGTCACTCTGTCAACTCATAGGTGGGTAAACATAAAATTTATTTAAAGTTAATAATATTCTAGTTTAAGACTACAAGATGAGTCATCATTCATTGTCAGGCATTGTTGAAATTTTAAGAATTTTTATGGATCATTTTAGAGGATTTACAAAAAAAAAAAAATCCATTACATTCAATTTACATAAAAAAAGATCTAAAAGATACGTATTCACCATAGTAGTCTCAAGTGCCTTTTTTTTTGTTATTTTGCCAAGTAGAGATATCCTTGCTCACTTGTATATATAAGTAGGGATATCATTATTCATTTTTTCTTCTTCTTCACAGTTAAGTGGCGATATCCTCACCCCGATTAGATTAAAAAAAATGTTAAATTTGTTCCCATGGATGATGCTTGCATGGAGGTTAAATGGTGATGAGTGAAGTTGAAGATAATAATGAAAAAAAAATGTGAAAGATGGGTCTTGGTAATAAGTAGGAGTTGGTTTATGTATTGTGAATCGAATTGGTAGAGAATGAGATGAGGAGGGAATGCAATGAGATGATGATGCATGCGGTAGAGGTGGAATGGAAATGAGCATATTTGTTGTGCGTGGAGATAAAAAAATGATGTTGAGCAATGATACTGAAAAAGATAAGTTGTAGAGAAAAAGAATGGAATGAGAATGAAGAAAAAGAAAAAAATCAAAGAAAAAAGAGAGGAAAGGATGGGTTCAAATGAGAGAGAAGGTGAAGGTGAGTTCTCTGAGATGATAGTGATGTTTTATTCATTTAGTTGAAAGAAAATAAATGAATTCAGATGAATTTGTTTAGTATGTGGGAGCAAAAAAGAAGAGGAAGATGATGGATTTAGATGAGTATGTGCTATTAGAGTGTTTTAGTAACAACCTCCTACATGCACCCAAGTCCATCACCATTGAGGTGACCATATCCTACAAGAAAATTGCTGTGATTTTGACATCACCCGTTGTGCACATCCATTAATCACAAGATCAATAAGAATAAGCCACACACAAGAAGAGACAGGAGATTTACGTGGTTCACCCAAATAGGGCTACGTCCACGGGCACAAAGACGATCATCTTCACTATCACAAGTAAAGTACACAGAGAACATGTTCTCTCACATCGTCTCACCTACGTGGTGTGGGAACACCACAGGCAAAAGAGCTCTCACCTCTTTTCAGCACGCAAGATCTAGGGTTACAGACTACACACATATATAGTCTTCGCTTTCTTGGCCACCAAGAAAGCCCCTGTACAATTACCAAAATACCATTGACCTTAAACTAGTCCCTAGCTAACCCAGTGGACTCATCTGACTAAACCAGAATACAAGACATATACCCAACAATCTCCATATTGACTTGAATTCCGCACAACTCAAGTTACTAGAAGATAAAACCGGCACTGTCTTTACGTACCTTGTTGAATAGTACATTACTGCACCAACGATGCAGTCTTCTTCAACATTTTGACTTGTTGAACCAGCACATGAACTTTGAGCAAAGTTCATCTCGTCAAACTCCACCTCGAACTTAAAAGCTCTAAACCATTGACGAAATCTGAGTGATATCGATATCTGAATCACTCACCATCCTACCCCATCTTCAACATCACTATGAAGATCAAACCACTACAAGCATGCAAGCAAAACAGATCGGGAATATAAGTCCAGATGACTTCACAACTGCAGAACAACCTCTGCCTCCGAAGGGTCAAAAAACTCTATTTGACCGGGCTTCCGATCAATCAAACACATGTTTGACAACTGTTAACGCATCAGCTCCTCCTTGCTGCTTTTCCGACTTTGCTCTGGCAAGATGAATAACATCACATGCGATCCAGAAAGCATGTGAACCCCAAACAAACAACTTCATTTGAATCAGCAAACCCTTTGCAACTAGGCCGGCGACTTCTGTTATTGGGTTTGCAACAACAATCAGGTCGAGTAGACCTGATTCTAGCCTGAATCCACATCTGTTCAGATCTCCTCCAAATTTCTGCATCAAGTTATAGATCTCGTTACTACGAGCACGCTGGAAGAAACGGATTTGAAATCTGACTCAGGCTGGCTCCGATATCGCAGAAACAAGTTTCTACACTCCTAATTGATCAAACTCTTCATTGACCATCAAACAGCCAATCACCCTCTTCCACTGTGTAGATCTGCTCGAAACAAGTCCGTAGGAGCAAACGGATCTCCGATCGGACGTCGGACGTCGGACGATCAAGATATCACAGAAACAATTTCAGCCGTTGAAACTAGTCAAATCTGCCTGTTGACTATTGCTGACGTCACTGCCTATTCTGCTGGGCTTCCGAAGTGGACCCGGGTCTGGTTCACCTGACCCGGAACTGAACTAAACTGTGCGCTGGGCTTTGTTTCAATCGGGTCGGGTCGAACCTGACCTGACCCGGAACTGAACCTACTGTTGCTTGCTGGGCTTCTGCTACAATCGGGTCGGGTCGAACCTAACCTGACCCAGCCTGTAACCTCCGCTACTTGGGCTTCTCCGCTGACAGGTCAGGTTAACCCGACCTGACCTTTACTTGAACTGTTCTACCGGGCCTGTAAGTCAAACTGACCCGGCCCGAACCTAGAACCGACGTGGGAGGTCGTCTTCAACCTCTGCCTTGATTTGCAACCCAGAACCATCTGGGTTTCTTCTTCAGCTACGGCTGCGTGGTCCGGCTAGCTCGCTGCTGGTCCGGCATCCAGCAACGGCGATGCTATTGTCCGGCGGCGACCGCATACGACCAGCGGTGCCTTATTTTTTTGTTTTCTTTTTCTTGCAGCCGTCCCTTCTTCTTCTTCCTCTGTTCGCGCATTCTGCAACGGAGACCGAACGCTGCCCTTTTCTTCTTCGGCGACGGCAGTGTTCTCACGGCAAATGTTGATGGCGACGATCGGAGCACGGCGGTGTGGTGAACGGCGGCAGCGACGTCGATGCAGCATAGCACAACAAAAGCGGTGGCTAGATGTTTGAGGAACCGGCGAAAGCGGTGGCTCCTGGCGGCAGCGACGATTGCGATCGGTGATCAGTGGCAGTGGGCTACAACGGCAACGGAACGACGATCCCGGCGACGGTACCTGGCAGCAGTGACAGCGACAAAAGACAGCACAGCAAAGGCGGTGGTGGCCCGCACGCGATTCCCGGAAATCGCAGAGGTGGTGCAGCGCCGGACCAGGGGATGCCGGACGGTGATTACTCGCAGATTTGATGCAGCACCTGCTCCGGTCTTCTTCTCCGGCGCTACTGGGGAGTTCCCGATGCACGAGGCTATTTCCGATTTCTGCAACAGAGATCGATTTCTGTGTCGGGTTGTAATGATCCTCTGTGTTATGGAACAAGGATCCAAACCCAAACTGCGACCTTTAGCTTCCCTCACAGATCCGATGATACCCTCGAGATTTGACCCCACAAATCTCCACGATCTTAACAAACCTCGCTTTGATACCAATTGTTGTGATTTTGACATCACCCGTTGTGCACATCCATTAATCACAAGATCAACAAGAATAAGCCACACACAAGAAGAGACACGAGATTTATGTGGTTCACCCAAACAGGGCTATGTCCATGGGCACAGAGACGATCATCTTCACTATCACAAGTAAAGTATATAGAGACACACATTCTCTCACATCGTCTCACCTATGTGGTGTGGGAACACCACGGGCAAGAAAGCTCTCACCTCTCTTCAGCGCGCAAGATCCCCGGTTATAGACTACACACATATATAGTCTCCGCTTTCTTGGCCACCAAGAAAGCCCCGGTATAATTACCAAAATACCTTTGACCTAAAACCAGTCCCTGGCTAACCCAGTGGACTCATCCGGCTAAACCGGAATACAAGACATATACCCAACAAAAATGTTGTATATAAGGATTTAGTTAGTAGAAGTGAAAAGAGTTGCAGGAAGGAGAAGGAGAAAAAGGGAAGATAGGGAAGAAGGAGAAAAGGGCAATGGGGATACTTTCGCTCGTATATGAGAGTGTGCCGGTATATTGCGGCTTGGCAGAACAACAAAAAAAAATAAAAATAAAAAAGGACCACTATGGTAGAGACATGAATTTTAAGTCTTTTTTAGTCTATATAAAATCTAGGAGGGATTTTTTTAGTAAAATTCTCATCGTTTTACTAACAAAAAATAAAAAAATCTGGTTGTAGTGCTAATCAAAGTATTTTGAGTAGTAATACTCTCACAGAAGTACAGTCATTGGGTCTACTCTCACAGAAGTACAGTCATTGGGTTTAAATGTAAAATCAAAACCCAAAGGTATTTGTATTAAAAATCTCAAGCTGTTAGGCCTCGAGTTAAAGCTAAAAGGTAAGAGAGAGAGAGAGAGAGAGAGAGAAATATCATAAAATTCAAGCGGCATTACGTTATTTACGTATCCTTCGCGCCTAAGGAAACTTGGAGTCGTCGTAGCGCGTCAAGACGGAAAATCCTCCATCATAGGGCTCATACCCCACCCATAGAGTAATCCATAGCATTCAACTTAATAAAAGATTAACCCTGCGGCGGGTCTGGTTCTGATTTATATAGATCGATCTGATTGGTATGTTTACTGTAGCATACCCACTCCGACCCACCCAACAGCCACGTGTTAAGTCAGATTTGTTTGGGGAGAGTTAAAACCAAAACCCCTAATAGCACAAAACTTTCAATATAACAATAAATAAACTCAGTAATACACAAAGTAAGGATATATAAAAATAAACTCAATAATACACAAAATAAAGATATATGGAGATGGGTTGGATTGATGTAATCAAAAATTCAAATTTGCTTCAAATTTGACTCGAATTATAATATATGAAAAATCATACCAATCTAAATCCTAGCAAAATACTTTAATGAGAGCATAGTGGAGCAAGTCTCCATTTAAACATCATCTATTGCCATTATATTTTTTTAAAATCTCTCCCTCTCCCCCACCTTTTTTGCATCATTCCTTAAAATCTCTCATTCTACCTTCCTTTCTCTCACCTATTCCATTTATTCCAAAAAAAATTCTTAATGGTATTCAAACCTCTTCCTCATCACTTCAAAATTTTCCCCTGCCACTGCCATATAAAACCTTAATAATAGTCTTAATCCGCACAGCATCCGCTGATCCATTTCCAAACACGCATCCAACATTAGCAAAGATGCTTATCAAAACATGCTCCTTCATGTTGAACGACCCCGGATTGAGCGACATCTCTCAATCTCTAATCGCTGGCAGAGACACTCTAAATCTCCGCCGTGGAAGAACAGAAGCCAGAAAGTGCCCCATAGGTATCGAAGCCACCTGTACAGAGATCTAAGAGATGATGAACGGCTCTGCTCTGTAAAAGAAGAACTGGTTGAGAAATGACAAAAGGGCGCATGATAGCACACCCAGGAACCACATCCGAAAGGTCCATATTGGGAGGGAGGGGTCGTCAGTGTTGCTCACAGTCAGTCTAACCTCTTCTATGGGTGATATGTCTCCTTCTAGGTTTCCACTTCTACTTCTCCTTTTGCCTTCATCTCTACTTCCATAGTTCCCATGTCTGCAATGGTATGTGTGAGTGTGTGTGAGAAAGAGATATTTAGTTGGTTGGTTGGTTTGTTTTTCTACTTTTGGTGTAACTAATAATGTAATGATGATGTTAAGGAAGGTAACTTTTGGGGTGTGTAAGAGCGAAGTATCACATATTCATGTGCAAGTTGGTCACAGATGATAGGGAACAAGGTTGCTAGGAGTAACTATTAGAATTAATGATAATTGCCAACTAATTGGGTAGAGGATTTTAGGAGGTCAATTAGGCCCCTGCAGCATTTGTAGGATCTATGGCTTCTAGGTTTGAATGCCATTTTGGATCGTGGCAATGTCGATGAGAACCTTTTTCTTTTTTTTTTTCCTTTTCAATGGCAAGGACTCACAACTTGTTATGGTTGATCATTAGTAAAATATGTGATATAAAATATCATCCACTAGCAATATATATCCAATAAGGCCTCAAACAGTTTCAGAACAGGCCCTTCATCTCATTGAGATCTAATGATCTGAATCCAGATCATTAGACTCAGCTTTAATTTAGTGGACCATTATTCAAATGTAAATGGAAAATCCAACTGAATAAAAGGGACCTTCAGATGTTGGTATTCCGTAGTGCGAGGGACTAGCTACTACAAAGTCTTCATGGAATGCTCTTAGTAGTGTTTGCTTTTTTTTTTTTATATCAATAAATGCTCCTAGCAGTGTGTTACTTCTTTATCCATTGACAACTTTTTATTTTGACTTCTGATAAACTTAGTTGTGGCAAGATGAGGCACTTGGTATGAATTTGCTGCTGAAATTGTAGATTCATAGACATCGACCATTACATCACTTTTTTAGGTGCCTTTCCTTCATGCGGAGCCTATTTTTGTTAATCAAGATTTGATATAAATGGACCTATCATGGATGTGCGATGCCTATACCCTAGACTCCCATATGGACATATGCTTCAAATACATGGCTAAGAGTTATGTCTATTTTGCGTGAATAGTCATATATGCCCGGCAATGCACCTAAACACTACGTTGATACTTGTGAGAAATATTGTCATAGATTCTACTGTACAACTTTTTTTTAATAAAAAAATACTGCGAAGGAAAAGTAAATAATGATAAATTTCATTAATCTGGGGCTTTGTGGTAGACTCAAACTCACTCATATAAGCACACTTTATAATTGAGGCTCTATTCCTATACTCAAACTTAATATGCAAGCACACTTTATAATTGAGGTTTTTTTTCCAGTAAAACCTTTTAATTCTTTATTTTATATGTTTATAGTACTTTTCTCCACTTTTTTTCCTTTCATAATTTGAGTGGGTTACTCATACGTTTCCAACAATGTTATAGTGCTACTATGATTTTATGAATGATTTTAAAATTTCAAATAAGATCAAATATTTGTACTTTGTTGTATTTATTAAGAAAATTGTATTTTATCTTTTCATTTCTAAGTGATATATATTTACTTTTGGCCTCTAACTATTGTACTTTATTTTTACAGGATAACTATATTTTTTGCCATACTAATCCCTTCGATCCAAGATAGAGTCAGGTAAATTCCCTTAGGTATGATAAGAACTATTTGATATTTACACCTGGTAAGAATATTAGGTTCAAACTTTTTCAATTATCTTATCCAAAATTATACTTATATTATTCAATTATCTCCATCGATTAGCAAATGCACTAAATTAATTTATAAATTATTTTATGTTATATTAATATAATATAATATTTATGTGCAATAAGTTTTGAAATGTGTTAACACAGGCCTTTGTTGCTAGTTTTTAATTAAGATTAAGATGAAGATGGTCCCTCCAAAATCCACATGAGAATTTTAGACATCCTTCAAACTTACATGAAAATTCACCCCCATCAAACGACAATCCTAGATGAGCCATCGCTGAAAAATTGCTCCGATGAAACAATCATGATCCTTCATTTGAACAAATATGCCAACCAGATCAACGTTTAGAATCAGTCTCTCTGTCCCATTTTTTCAAGTCACCTACCACACACTTGTCAGGATACCTTCAATCACTGGAATCAGAATTCAGAAGTAGAAACTTATCACCAACCCGGTTCAAATCGTTGAGCCCTCTAAACCCAATCCGGCTCATTACATCTTCTTTGTGGATATCTAAAATTCAACACCCTAATCAAAACGAATTGCCTCGCGAGAGAGACTAGAAAAATCTCATCGACTCTTCTTCACCCTTCAACGACTTCTTCTTCTTCAACAAAACCCATATGAAAACCACTTGCTCTATTCCCCAATTCCCCAAATCCCTCTCTCTGCAACCTTAAAAACCTTCAATTCCTCCTCTCCAATTCCCCAATCGTCCTACAAACAACGAATCAAATCGAATCCAATCAGATCCAATTCCAATTCCAATCCAATCAAAATCCATGGCTACGAGCAACGTGATGCTGGCGATCCACGAGAAGAAGACGAGCTCCGTTGATCTCTACCGCCCCCTCCGCCAGCACATCTCCTTCCACTACTCGGAGCGCGAGGCCCAAAACCTAGAGGACGACCTCCAGGCCGTCCGCCAGATGCGATCCGACCTCGAGCGCCCCGCCGACTCGCCGGAGGCCCGCCGCGACCTCCTCCAGTCCTACTTCCGGGCCCTCTGCGCCATGGAATCCCGCTTCCCCTTCTCCGCCGAGCGGGATCACGTCAGCGCCGTGTCCTTCACGTGGCACGACGCCTTCAAGCCCAACAAGAAGGCGTCGCTGCAGAACATCCACCTCGAGAAGGCCGCCGTGCTCTTCAACCTCGCCGCCGTCCACAGCCAGATCGCGCTCGCCGCCGACCGGACCGCGGCCGGCGGGCTCAAGCAGGCGTGCAATTCGTTCCAGGCGTCGGCCGGGGCGTTCGCGTTCATGAGGGATACTGAGGCGGGGAAGGTGGTGGCGGCCGGGGGAGCGACGCTGGACTTGACGTCGGAGTGCGCGGCGATGCTGGAGAAGTTGATGCTGGCGCAGGCGCAGGAGTGCTTTTTTGAGAAGGTTATCGCCGATGGGAAGCCGCCCGGGCTCTGCGCGAAGGTCTCCAGGCAGGTCGCCCCCTGGAACTTTCTCCCTTGTATCCGCCTTTCAATTGAATTGTGTTTTTGCGCCAATTTCATGTTTCTGCAATTTGTTTGTAATTGTTGTGTATGTGTTCTTTTTTTCGAAATTGGATTCGAATTCGCGGCGCCTTCAATGATTTCTTAACTATTGGATATGCATTTGAAGGTTGCCTATTGCTACTACTTACTAGGAGTATGTCCTTAGATTGTTGAGTGGAAAAATAGAATTCATGAAGCGGTGGCGGCGATTATGATAGTCCTATAATGTTGTTATGGAAACTAGGAGCGTGTTCGGATGTTGTAATGGGAACTACCAAAGCTTCAAATGGGTCCTATTGTATTTAGACCAGAATGCTTCCTTTGTCGGTAGCAAGGTTTAGATGCTGCTGTATAATATTGAAATTTTGGGTTAGATTGCACCACCCCTTGCGTTGCGTTGGTTGGTGGTGCTTTGGAATCTGAAATTTAAATTGGCTAAGCCAATTTGTGCTTTGAAGGTGGGTGGATCGTTGTTCTACACAGTGGAAAAATCTTTTGAAGTTTGTGTTTTTCTGCTATTCCGTACAGTATGCAACTCCTATACTGTATTGGCTGTTGTTTATTTCTTGTATGGTTCTTTGTAATTAACAGAAGTGAATGATACTGAGAAAAGGAATGCTTTTAGGGTGTCATTATTTTCTGTCATTTTTGAATGGTTGTTGCTTCGTGTTTATGGAGATGAAATTGGGACTTTGATATGACAATTGTAGGTTGGACTTTACTATGAGGAAGCCTATGCTGCCCTAAATGTTCAACCTCTGAACCAGCATTTCGACCGGACCTGGATCTCTCATGTGCAGTTGAAGGCAGCTCAATTCTATGCAGAAGCATGCTACAGGTATGGTTTGGAATTGCACGAGAAAGAGGAGATTGCAGAAGAAATCGCACGATTGAGAAGTGGTATCACTGCACTGACTGATGCAAAGAAATCAAGCAAGGGAGCTGCTGCACCACTTCTTGATGCTGTTACTAAGTTGGAAGCTAATCTAAATCGCAACCTGGAGAGGGCAGTGAAGGAGAACGATAGAGTTTATCTCATGAGGGTTCCTGCAGCCAGCTCCTTATCAGCTCTTCCTTCAGCCTCTCTTGTCAAGCCCACTCCTATGAATGAAGTATTGGATGCAAGCAGTGTAAAGTTGTTTACCACGCTTGTTCCTGATTCTAGTGCGAAAGCTCTTTCCAGGTATACAGAGATGGTCGATGAGATAATTCGAACACAGGCTGAGAAATTGCAACAGGGAAGTGAGATAACCAGAGTTAAGCTCAAAGAAATGGACCTGCCTGATTCTATTCTTGCATTGGAAGGGAATTTCTCTTTACCACTAGATCTGAAAGAAGATATAGAGGCAGTGCAGATTGTAGGTGGCCCATCCAGTTTGGAGGCTGAGTTGCAGCAACTTAGGGATTTGAGAAGGGTTAACCAGGAGCTGCTGGTCCAGACTGAAGAACTTTTGCAGAAAGAAGCTAGAGAGGATGCACAGTTCCGTAGCCAATTTGGTACACGATGGACTAGACCTCAGTCAAGCACTTTGACGAAGAACTTGCAAGACAGACTGAACAGATTTGCCGGCAACCTTAAACAAGCCACAGAAAGCGATGCACGGATTGAACGTGCTGTGAGAGAGCATTCGGCACTCATGTCAATCCTTGACTGCCGACCGGTATGTTTGATGTACTTCCATGTATTTTCTTTCTTATATTAATCTTGTGTGCTCAAGACTACAGGGCTGAATGCTTAAGATATTTGAACCACCAGCTATGGAATTGTTAATATCTTCTTTTGGATAACCATTATGAACTATGTCAAAGAACACAGTAAATTGTCAGAATTAAAAAAAAAAAAAGCAAACTAAAAAGAACATACTAAATTGTAACAGTGACTACCTCTCACTGTATATTCTGTAAAAAGACAATCTTATCTTGCAGAAATGTATTTTGTCCTTTACGCAGTTATCTCTTTACAGACATTGTTTTTCTAGTTGCTGATTTGAGAAAATTTTGTTCCCTCTTTCTCCACCACCACTTTTTGATCCCTACTTGCCCCTCACTACCCCACTTGGTAGGGGTTCCTGCTTCCCTTTATCCAAAGAAAACATTTTTAAAAAAATTACATTGGTTCATCGGGTGTCTACTTGACTACATGGTATCTCCTAACTTACTATGTACTATAAATATAATATTTGGTAGGGAAGAAAATACTATCATTTGCTATATTAGATCTGATAAAATGATGAATCATATCATTTATCTAATGGAAAGCTAAGTTTGTAATTTTGTTTTTGTTGGTAATATGCCGCATACCATATATGCTGGGCTTTATGGCAAGCCATACACATTTCTATGGGCATTGATACTGTTCGTACTTTGAATGACAGATAGAATCTGCTCTTCCAAGTCTCGCAAGGCCAATTATGCCTTTGGATGGCAATGAAGATGCTATTGTGGGAGCCCTGAAGCAAAGTTTGGTAATTTCTTCTTTGAGGTTCTACAATGCATATTGTTCCCTCTTGTCAGTATATTCATTCATTCATTTATTTATTTATTTTGTCATTGGTACATATCACATGTATTATTTGCTCATTTACTGCACAGAGCATCTGAAACACATGTTTTAGTTCATAAAAGAGGTTTGCTCCTCCTTTCTCAGTTCAGCATTATCCATTGAGGTTGTGGTATCCATCAAGACAAAAGCTTTTCATGGCGGTATAGCCTTGATGGAGTTAAAATGTCTCTGTCTAATCTTTATCGAGCAAATGAAAGGTCTTGTACATTTGGCAATGTGAAAAACAAAGAAGAAAATATCGTGCATTACAATCATGAGTTTTCTGTGTGGAAGTATAGGTTTTTATCATTATATTTCTACATTAGTTTGCGAAGTTTCATGCTAGAAGATGGCTAGATTTCTCTTGCCTGAAATGTAAGCTTAATTTCCATTGATTAAGGCAATGAGTTAAAGGTCACAGGTTTTTTTTTTTTCCTACCCTCTAAGATTTGTTTGAAATGTTGACTAGTTTATTCTTCTCATAAAAGGAGTTAAAACCTTTTTAGAATAGTGTAGGCTGTGTGTGTGTGTGTGTGTGTGTGTGTTTCATTCACCTATCCCTCAAAGTCGCTTTAGGGCATTCTGCCTTTATTATATTCACTAGTATCGGGCATGTCCTTGTGTTTGTGTTTCTTTCTTTTTTTTTTTTTACACTCTTTCTTTTTTGTTAAACACGACTCGTTCTTTTCAGAGACAACTGGAGACTCTTGGAGCGCAACGAGCAGGTCTTGAAGACATGCTAAAAGAGATGAAACGAAAGGTGCAATGTTTATTGTTATTGTTGCTAAATTATTAACATATTTATGTTATTTGCATACTATATGATTCTTATACCCTGTGAAGCTAAGGTTTTGGCAGCTGGTCTTGCAAGGGAAGGAGTAATTCAGTTACAAATTTCTTTTGATGTTTAGCTTCTTCTTTTTTTTGGTTTAGCGTTCGCTGTTGTTCAATCCCTGTACTGTTTTTCTCTTTTGGAATAAAATTTACTGTTATAAAAAATAATTGTATTCCTACAACTTTTAGCAAATATGTTTCACTCAGTCATTAATTTGCATAAATCGAACACTTTCAGATAAGATTGTGTTATAGAATTTTTATCACCTTTGGTGGACCAATAAATTACCTTATTATATGCCCTAAAGAAAGAAGAAGAAGAAGAAGAAGATTCTAGCATTTTTCAATATTTGAAAACTTTTTATCAGGGGAAAAAATTTATTGAGACAAGCTGCAATGACCACAAACCATAATGCATCATAAGTGAAGTATCGGTTTTCAGGGTTGACGGTGATTGTCAATGCTAAAGTATCGGTTTTCAGGGTTGACGGTGATTCTCAATGTCATCTCTATTTTGAACCATCACAAGCAACGATGTTTGTTTCTCTCAAGCTAGTTGATGTCTCCCGGGGCTGATGCCAGCATGTGAATTGCTGATGTCAGCAGGTCACAGTTCTGTGTTTTAGACAGTGTTATAGTACTCATCTGAGGAAAAGGGGTTATTTTCCTTATGTCACCTGGAAGGGTGATTATATTTCTGCTCATTTGTTGGTCTAATTTTAGCCAAATTTCCATGTATGTTTGGCTATGAGCAATGATTATACCCATATTTTACTTATATGTTGAATGTGGCTGCAGGATGATATACTGCCAAAGTTGATGGCAACAACTGGTTCACAGGAGGATCTTTTCAGGAAGGAGATTGCAAAGTATGACCCAGTCTGTGTAGAAATTTCCCAAAATATAGATGCACAAGAGCAATTGTTACTGCAAATTCAGGTGAGTTATATTTATAATTTATACAACATTTTTAGTCAGCATTTAAAAAGCTTGGGATATCTAAATCTACACCCCTTCCTTTCACTGATACCTCAATCTTTTTTATGAGCTTGAATCATCTATAATTCTTTACAAAACTTACTGACCTTCTCTCTATGTATTCTAAGGACCTTTTCTTGAGTGTTGGGATTTATTATCTTCCAAACCTTATTCATTTTTTAGTACTGCTCAACCTTTCATTTCCTTTTTGCTGCTTTTAAATGCATGTAGACAGATTTACAAATTCAAATTTTGTGGTGTTAACTGCTTGAAAATTTTACCATTCACATAAGAATAGTGGATATCAGAGGATAATGTCAAATATGAAATCACACATAATTCCTTCTTTTTGGGAAGTCATTATTACTTGCATTTTTCTTGAAGAGTGCTTAAATTGTGAATGCTTTTGCAAGGACAAGAGTTGCTACTTCCCTGAAGAATTGTGAATGAGTCAGCTTAACTGATAACACCAATAGCACCTTCGAGCTTTAGGGTTTGTTTGTGTAATGCCATTGTGCTTTTTTTTTAGGTTGGGAAAAGAGGTGGTGGGGGTGAGGGATTTACCTTTTTAATGAACTAGTTTTCCTTGCATCCTCTATTTAAGTAGTTTGTTATTTTTTGTAATGGATTTTGATTTTATAAGAGGGCTTCTTATGGCCTTCCATCCTTTCATTTGTAACATCTTTGACGAAAAATGGAACTCCTTTTTTTTTCACAAACTTCTGACCAGTTGCATTGCAATAATTTCGGTTTCTCATTGCAATAACTACCTGTATTTAAGTAATTTATTTACTATGCCTCATAAATTGGTAATGATTTAAGTTATTGTTCAATTGTTTGCAGGCTCAAAATGATCATTTCGCTGCTGTCTTTAATTTGGAAGACTATAGAGGTGGAGTACCATTTACAGTAATTTTCAAGGGATGAATAGGTTGAACTATACTGTAAATTTTAGGATCAGTTTAGTAATAGTAACAACCAAAACAACAATAATAATAATTTTATTATTACTGTCATCATTACCACCACCACCATCTGTCACGCATAATGTTTGGGGAGTAACTTCAATATCAGACACTGTAGTTTCATGTTGATGTCAGCCTGGACTGCTATGAATTGTCAGTAAGATTAGGTCTGGCTAACTGAACTACATTCTAAATAAGGGTGATTTTCGCATGCCATGCTTTACACTAGCTGGTTTAATGCGGATATTGTAAGGGTTCTGGATATTGTAAGGGTTCTGGTTGGACCAATTATTGCCGATCAACCTGCCAATCTGGCACAAACCTGAACTCTGCCTGGCTAGTTGCAACAACCCAGCAACCCAAACTGAACCTGACGTTTTAATCAGGGGTTTATGTTGAGCCTTTAACTTTTGGGTTAGGTTTGGGTTGACTTTTTCAACCAAATTAAAAAATGGGATGTGTATGGCCTCTACATATTACCATATTTCTCAAACCGACCTACCTGATCAATTGCCAGCCCTAGGCCATTGTATTGTCAAGTATTATATATGGGCCAATATTCAGAATTGGATTTGTTTCCCTGGGACTTTATGTATCATTTTACTAGAGGAAGCCTAGCATATGGTGT
This sequence comes from Sextonia rubra, assembly GCA_037013555.1. Lineage (NCBI taxonomy): Eukaryota > Viridiplantae > Streptophyta > Magnoliopsida > Laurales > Lauraceae > Sextonia > Sextonia rubra. Next base: position 18,728,536 of record JASUAD010000028.1, on the reverse strand, counting down.
CTCATGTAAATAATTACAAGATGAGTCTGACACTACACCTGATGGGAATAACTTTACAGAGGCAGTGTAGGGCTAGATAGTCCCCCAAGCTCATAAGCAAGAATAAGTCTGTTCCACTAGCCTGATTTTATTTCCTTTCTAGGTCTGTTTTGATTACCTGAGTATACATGTCTTTTCTTCTTTTGATGAAATCTGATGTGTGCTTGTGGTGCTCAATTGTTCAAAGAATAATCTGATTCAGTGTATCATAGATACTCTCACAGTTGGACACAAAATAAACAGAGAAAATATTTAATAGCTTTTTTTTTTTTTTTTGAGTTTTTGGTTGGCATCAGCCTGTGTAATGAGTCGAAATCTTGTATCCTGCATTTGATTTTTGTGATTTTCAAATGTTCCTTTCAGCTTCTCGTGAGAAGAGTTATAAACAGATTACCGCAGCCATAGCAAAGTTCCGAGAAATCAAGGATAACATTAATGAGGGGCTGAAGTTCTATGTCACTCTTCAGGTATGAAATTTGCCACTTCTTTTAATATGAGTTTTTGTGTGTGTTGTGGGGTGGGGGGGGGGGGGGGGGGGGTGTGTAATATGATAGAGCTGTCAGTCATGAATTTTTTTTTTTTAAAGTAAAGAAAAAAAATGATAAAGCTGTTTCCTAAGGGTCTGTTTGTTTGCATTAGAATACGTGGAAATTGAATACATATGATTTATACCCTAAATTGTTAAAAATAAAGATCAAAGGTGAGTTGGCAAAATTTAGCATATAATAACCTTTCCTTTTGGGGGAAATAGAATTAAAAGAAGATGGGAAATGAATAATCCAACCATCACCCTAGTAATTCATGTTCCATTCTCTTTTGATTCTATTTCTCCATACTCATCAACATCTTGTGTCAAAATAAGAAGCAATTGCGGGTTGGCTCTATGGTGTTGCATACATAGTTTTGTGACATCATAGGCTTACTAATTAGCTAATCTTACCTGCTAATTTTCCTCTCCTGAAGAAGTCTTATTTCAGCTTTCAAAGTCTTTAATCACCTATTATTAACGGTCCAGACTCGTAAAGGTGTTTCTGCCCCTTCCTGGCACCAAATTTTCTTCCTGGCTCCAGCCTCAAATTGCTCATCCTCTCTCTAACAGATCCAATCATAGAGAAGAGGTGGTGGGGGCCTTGAGGGGAACCTTACTAAGATTATAGGAATTATACACAAAGCACATCCCCTCCCTCAAACAAAAAAGAAATAAAAATAAATTTAAAAAAAACCTCAAATAGAAGGGACCATGGGTTTGTTCCTGGAGGTAGACCAAGATACTTAAATTGAGAACTTAAAAGATGGCAACCTGTATGCTTGGCTTAATGGCTTGGGAAAGAAGAGCCAATTCAGATACAAGCCTGCTTAACTATAATTAATAGAGTATAACAACTAGCAAGCCCTAGCATATAGCTCTGACATGTTAATTCATAAAATGATTTCCTGCTTTGTGCATGTGCTTTCGGTTTGCCTACTGCCATCTATTTCTGGTCTGACATTCAACATGAGTGGTTTTCTGCATTTCTCATTAATATCAGTAATGTTTCTGGACTCAACAAAAACCTCTGGTTTCCAATAGGATGCAATCACGAATGTAAAGCAGCAGTGCAGTGATTTTGTGATGACGAGAAGCATCCAGTGCCGCGAAATGATTGAAGATGTGCAGAGGCAAATGGCAGGTCTCAACTTCAGTTCCGATGTAAAAAGTGGCTACAACTACCCCACTCCTGGTCAGCAAAACCATCCTCAGAGAGCTATCTCGCAGCCACCAGATCCCCAAACTTCACCACATCCTTCACGCCCCCAGTCACCCTACTACCAACCTCCGGAGCAGCCAGCAGCTGGATTTGCTCAGCCTCATCCTCCCTATGGTTCGTCAACACAGCCGCCTTATCATGCTCCTGCTGGGAGTCACTATCAGCCTCAGCAGTCAGTGGGCCATGAGTACGGGCAACCCGCTTATCCTGGGTGGCGTGGTCCATACTACAATGCCCATGCTCAACAACCTGGATCACACCCTCAACCTCCTTACGCCATCCCACCTCAACAGGCCGGATCGCACCCTCCACCTCCCTACACCATTCCATCCCCATACCCTCCTCACCAAGGGAGTTACTACAAGCACTAGTAGAGGAGTTCCCTTGTTTTATCTATTTCTTGTATTTTCACTTTTTTTTTTGTTGGTTGGATTCCAGATAAACTTTCTTCCAGGACAGAATCGGATCCATTGTATTGGACTCTCCACCTTTGCACTTGCATTTCCTGTGAATTTATGCATTCATGTACCCTCTCGCACTCTACCCATTATATGATTAGCTGGGCAAGTGTGTTTGTCCTCAGATTATATTTGTATTTACTTGAATTGAGCTAGAAGATTGTATTCTTAACTAAAGCAACATCTGTAGTCGAGTGTACTTATTCTTTTGGGAGACTGGCTTTCTTTTGCATTCAATCAATCTGAAAAACAAAGCTTTTCTGTGCAAGAGCCACATCGAACATGTTACAGTGATCCTGGTCATTTGTCCCGTCCGACTTACCACAGATTTAGGAACAAGTCCCCTCCGTTAACCAACTTATTGGATTTATTGTAGTTGATAGGGGTTTTGGACCGTCTGTTTTAAGTATTTTAATCTATGATGCACAGATATATCATCCTGTTTTATCATATCCGATAGTTTACTTTTTGTGTGTAAAATTCATGTTCCTTCCGTGTGCTTGCCATATTCATACCAAATCTGGGCATCATAGATTTTGATTGAGCATACACTTGCAAGAGTAACAGCTGTTTATCAGTCTCCTATGCGGGGCATTAGCGGCCGAATTGGCCATCCCAAAATAGGGCCCTGGCTGCGTCAGAGGTGGAAGCCACTGTTTGGCAAGAAAAGCTTGTTTGGTCTATTGGCGAGCTTAAACATGGAGGGATACTGGTCCAAAATTTTCTTTTTAATTAGAATGGTACAGACCTCTTAATTGAAGAATTGTTGAGTCTTTTTGTTTTCTTTTGAATATTCTCATCAATCCAATGGTGTTTAAAGTTGACGAGGTAAAGTAAATTAATTGAAAAGGCGCTGTGTGACATACTAATATGAATTGCTTGGATAAAATGGAGTTCATCACCACATGGGTAAAGGTAATGAAATGGGATAAAAAAGACCGTTCTACCTATTCTAAAGCCGAAACCCTTCTCAGGTGGTTGACATTATTGATTTGATTGGAACAAACTCATAAGAGCTTGTTCAAGGAAGTTGGGTTGCCTTTTTTCTCTAAATTTGATTGCAGAGAGAGCATCAAGAACCCTAAATTATAAAATTAAAAAAATTTAAAAAAAAAAAACGAGTTTGTTAGGGGTTCCCTTGAAATTCTCAGAATTTCAGAAAAACCAGCTGGCTATACAATACAAAATTATGTGATAAGACTCTTGCCTCACAAGAAAAGAGTCTGATCCTGTTAGGCTTTGAGTTAGAGAAATTCAGAATTAAAAGAGTGGAACTCCACATTAAAGCAATCTTTTGAAATCCACATTACTCGAAATAAATTTTCTTCATATAAATAGTGTATCCATAATCTATCTCAATCGGACTTCATTCCACCGTAGGAATTGACTGCTTGTTATCAAACGTGACAATGAATATGCATTTTTAATCGAGTGGTCAATTTTATGATTGACCAACTATGATTGAGGTAAAATTTGAGGTTACCCTCTATAATTGGAGGGTACTTATTTTGAGTGGTTCGGATTTAAATATTTTCGCGTCGCGCCACATCCAAACCAACAGATGGAAGACATTAGGCCCAGGCCTAGCATCATTCAACCCATTGCGGCCCAGCCCAACCCACGTTCATACCAACCCTATAAACGTTCCATGCCCACAAAATTTGGCGCCAATTGCAGGTAGAAATTGCTCAAAAGCATTCAGAGAGAGAGAGAGAGAGAGAGAGAGAGATAAAGAGAGAGATGAAATTTAAAGCAATCCTCACTGATCACGGCGTAAATCTTTTGGAGAAGAGTAAGAATCTTGAACTGTCTGCCTTCTATTTTTGATTGCGTTCCATATGTTTGAAAGAATGCGCGTATGAAATGCAAATGAGGAAGTGGGGTTCTGTTTTGATTAGGATTCGTACCAGCCCTGGACAAGATCGGGAGAGTGTGCCAGCTCTACCTGACACGCGACCACGCCATCTTCCTCCACAACCTCCTTTCCGGCAACGGTGTCCAGTCTATTGCCCAATTTCGCAAGGAGACCCTGTTCGATGACTATAGAATCTCCAGCCAGAACGATGACCGCATTGCTTTCACAGTCGACCTTGGCCTTCTCCAACGTGCGCTCCGCAGCAGCCTCAGCATTGAGGGCGGCGAACGCCTCCAGATCAAGCTTGTTAAAAAGCTTCCAGCAGGGTCCACACAGCCCATGCCTTTCCTCACATTTGAGACCAAGGTGTTTGTTAACATGCTTCTGTGGTTTAAAAAGAGTAATGGGTCATTGGGTTTCCTACGAAATTCTCAATGATTTGACAAATCTGGTAGAATTGGCTTTGTATTTGTGTTGGCATGGAAAGTGGTAGTTTACATTTAGTTAGTGTTTGCCTGCTTAGTATTGAACTCCTAGGGATTCAAGGTAATGAGGTTAGTGAGGTGGCTAAGGTCAAGAAATACATGGGACCATTACTTCCTTAGAGTTTAATTTATTAGGTGGATGAGAGGGTGTGGCCTTTTCATATGGGAAGATTATTTGGGCCACTTGTGGCTCTTCACCTCTTATCAATCGTTTGACTAAAAATATAAGAGCTTCAATTTTCAGTACCAAATAATCAAATGGGCAATTAGTGGGTTTCTCTTTTATGCCTTTTCTGCCTTCGGTCAAAATTGAGACAATCAGAACACTGGCAGAAGAAAGGCCAGAAGAAGAACAGGGATCAGCCATTGTCATTTAAATTTTTTGCCCCAAAAAATCATGCAGCTTGATAATTGTATAATGTTGATTTTGTAGTCAACCGCACACAAATTAGCACTCATGTGAGATTCATTCTAATCTGCTCTTTCAGGGTTATAAATCAGCAGTCATCCAAGACGTGCCAATTTCAAAGCCACTGTCTAGATCTGATGTGATGGAACTCCAGTCTGCTCTCGACATGGCCCAGGATATACCCCAGGTCTTAACCATTAATTTGTCCCCTTAATTTCTTGAACATTCGCGAATGTGGTTCGTGGATCGGTTGGCATTGACATACCTTTCTAGTGCAGACTTTGGTTCAGGTTCCGGATCTCCTTCAGTTACAAAATCTGGTGGATCGCCTCAAGCAAGTTGGTGACTTACTAAATGTATCCATCTCACAATATGGGGATCTCCATTTACAAGTCTCTACTTCTCTTATCACAGTCGGTTCTGACTTTCGCAAGTTGAGAGTACTTGGTGTTCAAGGTGGTTTTTTTTATTTTTTTATGTTGAGATGCAACAGCGACAGTTTTATTAATAAAAAAAGAATTCATACAAGGCAGATCTATCTATTGACATAAGAAATTTCTCTGGGCCATAGTAAGTAAGAAACTGCTGTGAGGTATTAAATATTTACATTTCCCACTACAACATTTCTTAATACTCCTTTAGCCAATAAGTTGCCTTCTCATTCCAGTCTCTTAGAATACTATGGAAAGACACATTTGAGGATTCAGCCATCTTCCTAATTTCCTTCACAATCAAGGCCAATCTCCAAGGAGAGTTAGAGCTTCATTCTGCTCACTTATTGGACTTGATGGAATCCGCCTCCACTAAAAAAGGACCATTTCATGAATTTTTGAAATGCCATAAGACTCTTTTTCTTGCATTCCCCACTGAAAATACATATTTCAGTTTCTTTTTCATTTCTGTTCTAAACCCTTCTCTTTAGTAGTAAACATGATATCTGTACATGCTGATAATCCATACCCCAGTGATAGTATCAAATGGTGAATCATTATAAGAATATTGGGTTCATAAAAGCATAAAATGCTGAAAATGTATCCACTAGGTGCCTTTTTGCATTAGAATGCATAGGAATTGAATCCACAAGAGTTCATGGTTAAATGATCTATAAGATTTCTAAAGAGGTGAGGAGTGAAGGATATAAGATAGCAATGTATGTGTGACCTGGACTTTCCTTAGATTTGAATTACTAGGGTGATGGCTGGGTATCCATTTCCCGTCTTGTCTTGATTCTATTTTCATAAAAAGAGGTGCTATGTTCAATTTCTTGGATATTCACCTTTGCTCTTCATTTTTAACCACTTAGGACTTTAAATTCCTATGTATTCTATGCAAACAAATATGCCCTAGGTGAATGACTGTTTTTATTTTATTTTATCGGTAATTGGTAATTATATTAAAAGAAAGAAGAAAATGAACACAGGAATAAAAAAACAGAGCCCAATGCAGGAAAAACAAAAGAACCGGTATAAAAGAATTATACCGACAATAAAAGAACAGGAAAAGACCAAAGAGCACTACAAAGCAACTACCAAATTCGAAACTCTATCCACCCCTTGTTTTGCCTAGGAGTCCACAAAACCATTTCCGGAATGCCTGACATGCTGAAACTTCACGCTGGTGGAGGAGGAGAGAGACAAAATCCCATTAAAATAAAGTTGAAACCTCCATGGGAATCTAGCTATCGATGCCCATGAAATAGAATTCAAAGAATCACTTTTAATAATCAAAAGCTCCTGGAAAGAAGAGGAAGTGAAAATATGAAGAGCTTCCAAAATGGCAACGACGTCCACTTCATTAGACTTCATGCAACCCACATTCTTAGAAAACAAGGCAAGAATAACACCACCACTATTATGGAGCAGCCCACCAACTCCCGCTAGGCTTGGGTTCCTCTGCCCCATCAACATTGAACTTCAACTCCCAAAAAGCAGGAGAGGACTAATAAATTGATATGCTTTTCTTTTGAACCATACAATAAAGAGAAGCCTTCTAATTTTGCACCAGACCATCAACTCTAAGGCTGTCAAACTCCTCCCCACAAGATGCCCGCTTAGTTATCTGTCGTAATAGCACATGAACCACATCCTCCACAAGCACGAAGAACCCCTGAAGAATCTATCATTCCTTTCCTTCCAGATGAATGATAGGTGAATGACTATGTCACACAGCTTTTTTGAAATTAGCAGCATATCACTGCTATGTTGGATCCTTCTATTACTAATTTACACATTCTTTTTCTGGATGTTCATGTTGTTGTGCAAACTGCAATTGATGATTATCATTATTCTTTCACTTTAAAATCTAATGTAAAAGGTCATTACCCAGTGCGGGTCCCACTGAAGTAGGGTAAAAAAATTATTGCTTGATGTTTATGGTAAGATTTAAACTTAGGTGGCGTTTGGCAACACTATTTCACGCCTTTATTTATCTTAAACCTTATCCAATCAGATGATTATATGATTTAGATCGTATGGTAAACATCAATCTCATCATCTGTGTAGATCAGCTTTAAGAGAAATTTCCCCCATTTCAAAAGGCAATGAAATGGGCGAGGTTTGAATCAGACGCAAAAGATCTAAACCAGAAAGACCTTCGGTCTTTGTATTGGACAAGTTTGCCCATGAGAATTTTAAGATATGGCGGCTTTTCCCATATTTAAAGGATCCTTTCCCAATTCCTTGTTGATGAAACCCTAGCAGAGCTCATCTTTCTTCATCACATTCGTCTTCATCCGCAATAGAGCTAAAACCTTCTTCTTCTCTCCATCTATTCATATTTTATTTCAATAGGTTTTTATCTCCCTTTTTTTCCTCACATTTCTATTATTAGAATCAATTAGTTGCATTTTTCTCTCAATCCCTTTTCCTTTCACCACGGCCAACATAGAGTTTTCTCTCTGATAGGGCACTTGTGAAATTTCCAACCTCAGTTTCTGTCAGTGTCGGCAGTTAGAACCAGAAGGGATAGGGTGATGCAAAGGAGGTGGAGATGGTAATGAAGCTAGAACTGCTGCTCTTACTCAGTGGCCAAAGAGGGCCCGAATATGGGGATGTGGTCAGACGTGTCTAGATGGTGAAGGTGGACAACTTGACATGAGAAATATCCAGCCGTTGGATTATGAGGGTTGTAGAGGAACTGGTCATTTTGACGAATTCCTTCATCTGAACCAATGATCAAATGGGATCCATGGTTTGACAAGTGGGCCAGCCATTGATCACTACTGTCTCCATGGACATTCAGAAGAGGGAAGGGATTGAATAGTGGGCCACCCATGGTTTTACATTCATCTGAACCATTGATTAAATGGGACCTACAATGGGTTATACATTGTTATAAAGAGTGTCCTGCTTTTGTTTTTCATTTGAAGAATATAAGACAATTTGATCAATGACACTTAATCTAATGGGTCATGCCCCCAAAAATCTAGGGCCATTGTTGGTTATCAAATTTTATATCTGATGGTCATGCCATTAGGGCCCAAGAATCTCCAAAAAAGAACCTGGTTATTCAATCCTCACCAGCAGTTGGCCGGTTAGCAATTTTAATTTATTTTAAAGAAAAGATAATTATCAAACAATTTGATGAATAAGTCGATCATTTATAATAAATTAACATTAAAAAGACAACAAATGCCCTTGTCATAAGATCTTATTTGTATGTTTACCAAACATGGTTTTTCAAATAGATCTAATTCAATCATCTATAATACATTTTTTACCAAACGATCTATTTATAAAAAAGGTCTATATTAAACAGATCTATTTTGAACAGATTTATTTAAATCAAATATATTTTAAATAGATAAAACTTGCCAAACAAGCCCTTAGTTTTTTAGTGGTGTTAGTTTTGCATGGTATTTTATTTTATTTTTTTTTAAAAAGGGCATGTTCTAGAAGTTTGTTTAAAAATTATCCTCTGTCTATGTAACCTCTATCTTGTGATTTGGTGAATCAAGGAGTTTTCTTGTGTAGGATGTGAATGAGCTAAATAAGAATCCTTCCTCTTCCCTTTATCATATTTAATGCCAATGGTAAATACAAATGCACATAAGAATTCTGCATTGTGTACTGCTAAAGCATCAGCATGTTGGCACCAACATGATGTTTTTGTTTTATAGCGAATGCTCCACCCGGGGATCAAGATATGAGTGCGCAAGCTCGCACTGAAATGGCAATACAAAGGGGGGAAGCCCAGACTGTGGTTTGTTCTCATTCCTTTTAATTGTGTCTCCATTTCACATAAGACTGCCCTTATGGGGCGAGTAACAGGACCTGTGCTTCTGTGAATTCAACAGCAAGTAAGCATAAAGCACTTTGCCAAGAGCTTGCAGTGCCATCTTACGAAGCCAGATTGTGCTTTTTATGGTCAGTGTTCTGCCTTCAGAGCTTACTTTATTCTGCATGTTTTTGTGCTATTCTTATTGGTTAAAGTCTCAGATTCAACATAAGGCTATTTTTTGATAATTATCTTTCACTGGGCCAATCAATGGCTTCTCTGATGTAAACATTTGAGAATTGGTAGTTTGTTGCTGGAGCTTCTCAGGATGCTTCTGTAAGTAGGGCACCTTTTTAAAATATGGTGTTACCACTTAATAGTAACATATTATGGCGGTACCACTTATTTAGTAACAGTTGGGACTGTTCAAGTGGGAGCTCGCCCCATGCATAGGTCATGGGCAAAATACTTCATGCCTACGACGTACGGATACTTCAAAATGGGCAATGTATTGTGTCATATTGTAATTGATACTTCACTTTTTGTGTGTAAAATCAGTGTCCCTGCCATGTCCATGACTTGTCCTTGCCATATCCATGCCGTATCTGGGCATCATAGCTTCACGCCATAGGTGGCTCTAGTCTAAAGCTTGACCATATAGTGAACAGACAATAACTAATAAAAATGAGAGACAGTTAAATATATTCCAAGACCATTGATCAAATGGTGAAGATCAATTGAGCGACAAGGTTTATGGCCATGGCCAACTCTTTTTGTCCTACCTCTTGAACAGTCTTGATTGTAAGGTGCACATTTGTCATTAGCAACATATACACATGCCTTTTAGGATGGTATGCAGTTTAAAAGGTTTTCCTTGTATCCTTAGGGGTGTAAATGGCAGGTTTGGAAGGGTCCATGTTGACGCAGACCTGGATCCAAAAGCAAACCTGATTTAGCTTGTATACCTGGGCCCAGACCTGACTCCAATGGAACCAATTGGACCAGGGTCCAACTCAACAGCTAATGTATATTTCACATAAATTAATGCCTTATGATACAAACCTCTAGTTTGAGAGGTAGCTGCGGACAGCTGAGCTGCTGGCTTAACAAAGTTTAGTCTCATATCTAGTATTCTTAATATGTATAATATATAATATTTTATGCGAATAACTTGGATACATGAGCATTTGGGTGTGGATCTGAGTAGAGCCAGACCTGGATTCTAATTATCAATCGGGTTCAAAGAGAGTCCATACTTAGATATTTCGGGTGAGGTTCTTAGAGCAACTGGGTGATTGGAAGGTCCATTGGCATGGCATCCCTACTGAGTGTATGCTACTGGCCCTCTATTGTGTTCCATACAAAAGTCATTAGTGGTTGTCTGCACATTTATTTTAATAAACTAGATACTTTGATGCCTTTGACATTATCAGTTTTATAGCCTTTTTTTTTCTCTATTTCTCATCATTATCATTTGCAGGTATAGCTCCACAAGGTGCTTGCCTGACTGTGATATTCCAGTTCTTCATCCCAGGCACACGGCAGACAGATAAATCAATCAGTTTACACTGCAGGCTTCCTGTACTTGACACGGGCTCAGATTGATGGCAGATTAGATTACCATCAATTGGGTTATTTTAGTATTTAACAAGATCTCTTGTTTGACAAGCTAGTGACTTCTTAGTTGGAAGTTTTGAAACTCAATACTGCTGGGTGAGTGTAGTCTGGAAATGCTCATGCTTTTCCTTTCTTCCTCAAAAGGCTGTTCTCAAATTCACTTTTCCTCAGGTGCTATATGTTGTTTCCTCCAATTTTCCCATTCAATTTGGTTGTATAGAATTAAAAGAACAAGGTTTTTTTTTTCTTTTGCGAAGGACAGTTGTTTTCCTCTTGTTTATGGAAACTCTCTTATCTCTCAATGACATGGGTATCCCTGAGGTTTTGACCCAATGGGACTAATCCCCCAGGTTGTGTTTGCTAAACATGCATAGGGCAAATTTGGGGTGGGTTTCAAAGACTAGACGTGGGAAGCAAATATGTGCCTTATGGCACTACTCCAATTTCCAAATACGTATTCATTTTTTTATGTGGTGTTTTCCCTCTCTTTTTTCCTTTTTCTTGCTCTAGAAGAGACACAAACTCACGCACCCACACACCACATATCCGTTTGGGGACATTGGTTTCGTGTTGAAACTTGGTAAAAATCTTCTATTGAAATACTGAGCTTAGGCTTTTCTATAAAAAATGATAATAAAAAAAGAAAAAATAAAAAAAGAATGAAGAATTAAAAAAAAGGGAGATTAGGTGGACCAAACACCTGCAACTTCAAAATAGTAACTTCGTGCCTGTTTTAGACGAGGTTACTTGTGGACAGAGTATGTGGAATAGTGCCTTTATTTTGGAGGAATTTGGCCCTCTGTAACCAAGAAAATCACCTGTGAATGTTAACGTCATCGTGGATACATAACTGCTCGGTACTTCCTATTATTATTTTTTTTCATTGGAATTCTCTCTGAGTGGCTGCATCCAGTTCATATGCAGCCCAGCTTGCATGGCTCACCTAGATGCATGACTATTAGCATGATAGATGGATGGAGTGGTGTACCATGGGTCAGAATTAGGTAAAAACTCAATCCCCTCAGATTATCCTAATCCTTGATTTAATGGTCTTTGTACATTTTTTTTGTTTTGATTAGTGAGTAAAGGTCAAGAATAGTGCCAAATTGGACTAGATGCCAATTTGCACCCTGTGGGGGTGGGGTGTAAAACTGATTCAAATTGTGAAGGGAGTATGGGGGTGTGGAAAACTGATTCAAATTGTGAAGGGAGTATATTGATCAAAGCTGGGCCCCAAATTCAGGGATGAAAGTTTCAAGTCAATGCTAACTCCATATCGTCAACATTATTCAGCTTTTAGTATTAGCACTCATCAGTTAAACACAAACCCATTTTTGAATTTTTTTATTAATGTGAAATAAATGCTTTACCTAGTTTCACTAGGGCTGCATTGAATTTCACTTGGGTTGCATTGAATTTATTTCTCATTGGTCGCGTGAATTGTGATGTGCATTTACCACTTGTCTTACATTCCGGCAAGAGTTTTGTGTATGATTTTCAAATGACCTCACCTACAGTTTCATGCTTGCCTTCCTTCGCCTACAAACCTCCACCACCTCTTGTAGAGTAGTAATGAAGAATGAAGGTGAGCCCACATATGATTAATTAGCATGTCATGTCTCCTGAATAACAGCACAGAGACCCATCATCCACTCCAAGCACCGTACATTGACCCATCTCTTGGCTGCACTTGATGGTGTCTGATCTTTTCCCGTCTCAATCTCATGATGCCTAATGGCTTATTGAAGTGGACCCCATTTGAGGAGTGGATCCATAGAGTTGCTTGACTCATGAACCTGAGGAATTGCACTAGTTAACATCCGGCTCTCTGTAGGTGTGGTCCAATTTGGACCATGGTTCAGTGATCCAGTGTTGATGTGATGTGGTCACCGTTGAGGGGAATGCTCTAGGATAATCTAAGATGGGAACCTTTGAAATCTTTATCATTTGCCTTTCTCCTTTTTGAGGCTGCTTGTGGTTTCCTCTCATGACCGTCTGTTTATAGGCCTTTGATAAGGTTTGCTGCATAATAAAATCTCTCTAATAAGAGTTCTAGAGAATGAGGGTACTTCTGCCAGTATGGCTCCGCTATATTGGAGGGAGAGATTATTAAATTGGTTATCTATAACTAACTATTTTCATCTAAAGTTGTTTATCATCTTTTTTTTAATGTTATTATTATTTTTTAATGTTAATATGAAAATAGAGAAGAAGTTTAAAATCATTGGTTTGATTGAACAGAAAATAGCATCCAGTAAGACTGATCTTTCGTATGGTGAGGCCAATGGGCCACATTTCTGTGCGATATGTCATGTATTCAATTTTCAATATGGCAATGGCAGATACTAGATTATACTCTAAACATTTTTCCTTCTATAGTTTGGACAAGTATGTGAAACACCAAGAATTCCTATGGCGTAGAGAAAATCCTTTGAAATTTTGTGCTTGCCAACCTTTTAGTATTTGGTGCTCCTCTTTCCTGCACTGAAAATTTACAACTCCACGTCAAGTCATTTCCTTTGAAAAGGGTAGGAATTGCTTTTCCACAACAGTGAGGATAACGGATTAGCAATACTGCAAAATTTCAGTGTTGCAAAATGCATCCTAAAAGTGCCAATTTAGAATGAGTCCATGTAATTTGCTCTCACTTTCCTTCACTTTGAGTTCACCACCCACAAATCTAAGCTGCTCACATCACACACGTCCAAAAATTTATAGCTGCATAGTATAGAAAAATGCCTTCAATTGGAATAAAAATCTACTTTTGGGTTGATCCCTTGTAGGTTGCACTGTAATGAAGTGAATTTTGGGAGTGCCGATTCACCGGAAGCATTAAGTAAGAGCTAGTTGGATTTATGATAGTCAAGCCAATTGCATAGATTTTAACAGGTGGGTCATACTCCCACTACTAAAATAGGAGCTAATAATCGTTTTGCACCTATAATAATGCCACTTTCTTTGATCTATTTTGCCTCGATTTAGACACAAGGCATGTTGGTTGGGTCCAGCAGGTCTCTGGACATTTCTAACTGTTCATTTTGGCATTGGTTAACATCCAATGGAGCTAAAGTTTTCATAAACCCCTCATCCACAATCCACCTGTGTGTGTAGTTGGCAGTTGTTTTAATTAAATTCTATATGCACATCCAGCAGCAGTGATGTTACCATTCCAACTCATGAAGGTTTGGATGTGGAACTTACATTACCGCGTTTGTTTGTAACTTGCAACCATGGTTCCGGAGATGGACTTGACTTTGAAATGACCAATCACCTCTACAAACCTAAAAAAGAAGTGAGGTAAGAAATGTGAAGTAGTGGAAGTCATTATACATAAGAAAAGATTGCATATGTAGAACTTATGTGGAACTTGGAACAGAAGGCGGCATGCAATAGTAATAATTTAAGTTTGAATCCATACTTGCATTTTGGATCTGAAGTTCAATTAAAGAAGAATTGAAGAGGAAAGAGTACGGGCAGAAGTCCTCTTTTACCATAACTTAGAGGGCATTTTCATTATTTCATTGTTGGGTTACTTATGTTTATGTTTATGACAGACACATTACTTATGTTTATGTTTTTGACAGACACATTGCAATCATCACCATCATTATTTCTGCGTTGAGTTTAAGTTAACGTTTGGAATCTGATTAATAAATTATTGGACTTGGATTCAATCAGTAGTTGACAATGTGAACTGTCAATCCAACTTAAATTTGATCTAGCTCACTCAATTTTCATTGACCTGATCCCAACCCACTCAAGTAATTTAGGGTTGGACCCTTCCTTTTTTTTTTAATTAGGCCTGGGTTGTCATTTCCAACCTCTTATATAAACCTTACTAAGGGTTGGCCCTGTAATAACTAGTTAACCCACCACACTGACCTGACCTATAAACACTTGGATAGACTCATTTTTCAGAGAGGCAAAAGGAACAATGAAAAGTTTTAAATTAGGGCCGCAACTTGGGCTAGGTTGAGTTGGCTTAGAGCCTACCCAAGCTTGACCTGAGTGCACATACATCCAACCCCACACTGCCAAGTTACAGATAGATATGGATCAGGGTTTTCGGGTTGGAACCTATGTGAATCAGTAATTGGGCTTGATTTCTTAGTGAATCCGAAAAGATTTTTCGGATCTGTATCCAATTTTCCATCGAAATCAAAATTAGGGTCTGAACCGAGAATTTTTTTTTTTAAGAGAGGCAGAATAATTGGACATTTGGTTGCAACCTTATGACAACAAATTTGAATTTCAATCTTAATTTGCACCTTGCACAGTTATTATTTTAGTATTTTTATTGTGTACATTGCATTATTTATGGTGCTTGTAGTCTCATCAATCATTCGGTTGGTTGTCAAACCTCATTGCAGAATGTTTTATTGGGTAAAATTTTTTTAATATATCTCTTCGAAGGAGTTTTTTTTTCTTTTTTGGAAGGTTAGTAATCCCTTTATTAACCGAAAAATATGATACAGAAAAAATTCATCAGAAATGATGATCTCAAAGGAGCATACCCTTTAAAACAATAAAAAATAAAGCTAAAAACCACAAAATAACTCACAACCCGGGATCAAGTACCATCTCAAATAGCATTACAAATATTTGCATCCAAAACTACTAGAGGGGTATACAGCCTTCTAATCTTTTTTGCCAATCTCCATGCAATTGAAGGAATCTATGAATAATAAAGCTCATTCACTATATGAATTACCTAGACCATTCTTCTATAAGGAAATTTGGATCTCTAAGGAGAATTTGCTGGATCACTTAAATACTTGATAATTTACCACTCATTTCCAAAATTATAGAAGGAAAATAAGTTGGGATCTATTTGATAAGGAAATGAAAAGCGTCCTGATAATGAATATCAAATTGAGCAAAAGCTTCTAATGGTTTACCACTTGGTTGCCACAGAATGCCAAATAAGGAATCCCAAGAATGAAGAATAGAATAGTGCAAACCCTTGGATATTTGGACTTGCCTTTGAATTATACGCCTTTGACCAGTATCTGAAGGTAAATTCCACAAACTATCCAAAGGAGGGAAAAGAGAGAGATTTAAATAGATTATTCCACTTTGAATCTGCTGAATAATCCCATACATGATTTCTAAAGGCCTTTTGGATTTATTGGAAAATATTCTAATATTACGCTCTCTCCAAATATTTCGAGAAAAAGATTAAAAAAGTAGATGAGTCAAACATACTACTCCATCAGCAGCATTATCTACTGCAAAGATTACCGAAGAAATCAAAACCTGAATTGAATTACTAGGAGCCATTAGAATTCTTACTATATTCATCAATCATGTCCAAACTGTTTGCGAAAATGGATAAAAGAGAAATAGGTGATTGATATCTTCTCTTTGGGAATTACAAATGACACATAACTCATCACAATGAATACCTCAAGAGATGAGAAACGTCTTTGTTTTAAGGTGTCCTAAAAAGATCATCCATGCACACATTAAATGCTTAGGAATAAAACCTTTAAACCAAACAAGATGAATTCAAAGTAATACCTAATGAGACAAAAACTGAGTAAGACTATCATCAGCTGATTTGATAGTAAAGGATCCCAAATCATCTAGAGTCCAAATAATTTCATCTTTAAAAGAATTAGTTGGAGGGTCTTGTTGGAGAATGGTATCCCAAAGAGATAAGAAAGCGCTCGATGTAGAAGTTGGAAGAATCCACACATCATCTTGGACAAAATTATGCACAAAAAAATTCGTTCCCAAATGAAGATCATAAATCGCTCGATGGCTGCTAATATCAACTGGACGACCCTCCTTTAACCAAGGATCAATCCAAAATCGAGTTTTCCTACCATCACCTACTAAATGACAAATGAAAGGCAGAGCTTTTAGTCTCATAGATAGAATGCAACGCCATTCCAAAGAAGCTATATAACTAGGCTTTATATTCCAAATAGAGTGCTTCTTTAGATATTTGATACTTACCCAACTCAACCAGCAACTATCCTTTTGAGAAGTTATATTCCAGAGTTACTTAAGAAGTAAAGTTTCATTTAAAATCCTCACCCTTTTAATTCTAAGTCCTCCAATAGTACGAGGCTTACAAATGGTAGTCCCAGCAATGGGATGTAAATAATATGTATTCCATGCATTCCCAAAAAAATTACACATGATCCTTTCAGTGGCTTCCAAAACTGAAATAGGAAGCATATAAACCGTGGCCCTGAATAGATGCATAGTAGACAAAGTAGATCGTATCAATTCAGCCCTACCTACATAAAATAAGATTGTAGACTTCCATCTACATAATCTCTTATGAAATTTATCCAATAAAGGCTGATAATCTTGAAAAGTAAGCTTCTTCATTGAAAGGGGTACCCCCAGGTACTTAAAAGGAAATTTGCCTTTAGTAATTCCTAATTCGAAGGAGTTGGTGCAAAAAAGAACCCATTTTTTTAATTAATAGTGACATCTTTCATTCTACTCGCGTTAATCAAATATTAGATGTGAAAAATTGGAAAATACAGAGTTAAGAATTGAACACGCAATACTTGTTCAACAATTGACCATGGCAATGTTTAAATTGGTCAGACCCAAAATGGATTCGCATTCTTATATGTCAATTAAAATTGCAATTATTCCCCTCTTTCCATGACTGGTTACTGGAATTTTGAAATTTAAACAAAACATTTGATTTCAAATGTTATCACCTCAATTGAATTCACAAATGCTCAAGCACCCGACTGCAATTTGAAAGGTGGATTCCTGAGAATTTGGAAAATTATGCAAGCCCATAAAGCAAATCCTCAAAATATAGGCTGGTTTCTTTATTTCACTCAAGGGCAAAAAGCGGCAAAATGTAATACAATCTGCATACTCAAAAGGATCATCTATACAAGCCAAAAAGAATCACTCATTCCATTCAATTACATCAAATTCAAAATTACAGACAACTCACTCTATTCATCCACACAATCAATCATCTGAATTCCAACACATTACATGAACATTCTGTATGATTATACCACACAACATAGAACATTCCTTCGCATTACTGGAATCTACATTTTCTTAGGTAAGGCTTCTAGGCTTCTGAACTGAGTGTCCAACACCAACAGAAGTGCATACTTAAGAAATATATACAGATGGAGCAACAGCCCTTTACAAAATTTACTTCAAAGACGATTAAATCTAAACTTTTTAAAGCTTGTCATGTTCCTCTTTCATCAAAAAATATTCTGCCATGGTCTCTTCTGCTTGCAATCCCACACTTATGGGGACCAATGTACTGTAGCCAGCTTCCGGGCCTCAGTAGCCTGTCTTTCAGAGGCCACAGTGAAGGTTAGCACTTATGAATTGGGAATGAGCAGGGTAGTGGTTATTGTATATCACCTTGAGTATGTGTTAAAAGTTAGAAGTTAACAACCTCAATGATAAATTATATCGTAACAATGTATGACAATTATACTTTATACGATGGAACTACACCAAGCAACTCATCACATGTTGATATAAGGGTCTCTACTTCATTGAAAGTACGGTATCTTATATAGTATCAGAGCAGGTGTCATTCTTTTGTAGCCCATGTGGTAGGCCTGTCTATAGAATCTATTGGGCCTACACATGGAGGAATGCTTGGACAAAGTCTCACGTCTCACATCGCCCAGGTAATGAATTTGATATGGCTTTATATACCTTTTTAGGCCTTCCACCTATCAACTTAAACTTTTTGGATTGGTATATGATATCTTACATGATGTGCCACTGGAATTCTTAAAAGCATCATAGTGGGCGCTAGAGCTAACATAAACGAAGGTTTAAAACTACTTTCTGCTGAATTACACAGATCGAAAGATAACTACAGTGAATTGACTATTTTAGTGTTGAAAATGCTCCAAATCTGCCAATTCCAAATGCTATTTTTTAAAAATTGACATTTGGAAATTTGAATGGCAGAAGTTGTAACAAATGAAAAAAAAGGAAATTTGCAATTTTTCGAAACAAGCATTCCTCATTCTTGCTATCAAACATAACCTGTTCATAAGGGGGATGATTTATGTGAATCTTAGTTGTCTTGGAATTTTAAATGCTTCTCAAATCTTGTCCACTAAATTCTTCAAAATTCCTATTCAATAAATGGAATAAAAAAACTAGCCTCAACAAAGTCAACAAATGCCCTAAAATTCTTCTCAAATGCCCCAAATAAATTCAAATGCCCTCAGGTTTTTCTTATTAATTCTAGTGGAGGAATTACCATCACTAATGTCTGGTTTCAATAATTTCTTACTGGATTTCTACATGTTGGATATACCTACCAACTAGTGCAATGGTTGCCTATAGCATCTATAGGTTTCATTGTTTAATAAGTGCAATTCCAAGAGGCATCCATTTGAACTGAAAGTTTTGGCCTTTCAAATTCTCCAAATCCCATAATCTTGATGGTGACTTCCACGGATAGACTTGGAGATTGTACGTGAGGGTGTGGGGTGGAAGGCTCTGAGAAAGTCCAGAACTCCTTTAATTGAACGAAACCTCCAAAGATGAAAATTCTGAATAAAAAATAATGAGGGTAGTTTGAACACTCAAGACAATAATTCCCCGCTATCCAAGTAATAGAGCTTAGAAAATCAACCCCTATTATAGTGAGAATCAGATCTATAAATCCCCATTGTCCGAGTAATAGACTAAATTAGTGTTGCAAAAGGAAAAACAATTAGACTAAGGGGCATGTACAACTAGAAGAATATCTAATACTTTAGCATTTCCACGTTTAAGCATCAACCTTTCTTCTTCAACATTTTGTCTTTCCAACCAAAATTACTAAAAGTTCCAAGGCAAGAAGGCCAATCAAGTGAGGATCCACTAGGACATTTGAGTAAATCAATGGTCTCATAAATGTCTACCTAAGTTCTTGTGCCATTTACTAATGGGGTAACAACCTGTTGGTGAGGTGAGTGCTTCCGAATTAGCAAAACAGGCTTGTGCCTTTGGAAGATTTTAGAGGAGAAGATGATGTGACATGATGTTTCAATTTATACATAGTAGAGCTGTGACATAGAAAAAGGGTATAGCTTTTGATCACAAGTTGTTCGTTATCGCATAAGGAAAGATAATTAGGCTAAGGGACACATATAACTAAAATAATATTTGCTATAGAGGTGATACAATGCACTCCGCCTGCATATCAGATAATCAGGACTTCTAACAAAAATACAATGTTCAAGGAATTTTCACATAAAAATCTCAGTGAAAAAATATCTCAAAACCAATTTCTTTTCTACACACCAAACTCTCCAAACTTGCAAAAGACCCAATTATTTTGAAAAGAATCCACACTTTCTATACTAGAAGAAATTTAAATTTGTAACACCCACAAAACTCCCAAGCTAAATTAGAAAATCCTATAAATCTCACAAAATCAAAAACTGTTTATTTAAAAAAAATGTCAGTATAACTGCAACTTATTCAACAAAATTGACTGTTACAGCACCTTGGAGGCTTGGACTGTATCATGGATCTTTCCCCATCATAGAAAAATGCCTCTATATTCTTAAATTTTTAAAAATCTCCAACATTTGGGTAAAAATTCAAATATATCCCAAAAAACTCAAAAATAAAAAAAATTTACAAGCCAATACTCCAAAATTGTGAACATTAAGAGAACTAAGAAGAACCAAAGATGGAGAGATGAATAGAGAGAAGGAGACTTGTCTGGAGTTTCCAAATTCCAAACACATCAGATGAATTCTAGTAGGGACCTGAGCTCAATCTGAAATCAATTCACTCGACCCAACACTATGAAAATTCAGGGCTGGGTTAGTTAGGTTTGGTTGAGTCCAACCCGGTTGCAGTGCTCAGTGAACTGTTTGTGTGCTATCCAATTAGGTGATTATCCAAGTATTCCTAGTCCCCTATTCCAAGTAAAATGAGTGAGGACCTATTTTTGGATTTGAGAGAAATTCATATTTGGATCCCAATCATGCACATTAGGATCCAAAACATTTGCATCTAGAATCGGTTCTCTTTATATTGAGACCTGATTAGGATTCAAAAACTAGAGAGTCTACTTATACTTAATCAAATTGCATTAAATAGCCCACTTATATATCTTAAAAGAATACTTTGAAGCGTCTTTTATCCAGCAATGCTAATGCACTGAATATCTTATTTATGATCTAGAGTTTCCAGCAAATTTGACTTTGTAAGTTAACACTAACAATTAATTCATAAAAATCCGATTCCATGCAAACAAATGGCTAACTATTCAAAGCTTTGATGCTAAGCCCATTTATTTATTGGGTCTAGCAATTGGACTAAGATTCAACGTAAGGGCCCGAAAGTAAGGCAGGTGTGGGAGTTCGTGAGTTCCAAGTCTCCATGTGGAAAAAAAGATAGAATAATAACAAAAAAATTGCTCATAAATATCTACAACATATATAATTTTGTTATGCACATTCTTTGGGTTTTTGCATATTAGGATATGGACCTGAACCCTACTTTTGGATATGGACCTGGACCCTACTATGTTAGGACCCGATTGCCAAATATGTTTATAAAGGGAGTTCACACTCTAATTTTTATGTTAAACATGTCGGTCCAATCCTTTTAAGCAAAAGAGGTTCAGCCTTGGATGATTTAATATTTGGGCCAAAACATTTGCTCTGAATAAAATGCAAGCTAAATCTAGCAGTGGGCCCTTATTATAATGCAGATCATCCGTGCAATGTCCTCTCCATTGAATGCTTGTGGTTGCAAGCGTCTGTATGCCGTATGGAGAGAGGGAGTGCTTGTGGTTGCATGTACGGAGAAAGAGAGAAAGAGATGAGACAGGTGCATATTTATGGAGAGAGACAGCGAGAGATGAGACATGTCAACCATATTGATATGACACATTCCAACTATTTTGTTATATCCCAAGTCTTTTAACCATTATACTAAAACAATGCGAAGACCACGCCAAGCACACTGCAGATGACATGAAAACGTGGTAGGCATCCCGTCCAGGGCTATTTTGACAGTTTCTTCATTAGGGAAGAAAGAAGACAAGGCTTGGAATTGGAAGAGTACACGTGACCCTGAAATATGGCTTATGTGTTCGGATTCATCACCTCAAGCTGTGGTGCCTTTTATTTTCATTATATTAAATTCTTTTAATATTTTACCAATTACGATAAATGAGGAGTAGAGTAAAGTAAAGTAGATTTTATATGATGGATGAAGCGAATAAAAGTAATTTGAAGAAAATACAGATTTCTCCACTTTACTTTATTTGAATGTTTGGTGATGAGTGAAAGCTTAAATACTTTGGAGTAAAATCGGCTTTTACTCAAAGATATAGGAGTGTTTAGAGTTAAAGTTAAATGAAGTACATCTGAGCTAACGATAATACTTCATCTCTAAGAGAGACTTATCCAAATAAAATAGAGTTAAGATTTTAAACTGCTGAGACCATTTAATTTCACTTTACTTTATTTCTTGCCTATTGAAACAGACCCTTAAAATAAAATGCATTCCAGTTTGAGGTTATTCGTAAGGGATATAAGGTAAAAATATAGAGGAGATGTGACTTTGCTAATATTTGATTACTAGGACGATGGCAATGTCATTACTTTTACCGAAGAACAAATTATTTGAGGATCTTTAGTCACACCAACATTTGTTTCAATAATTTTAGCTTTTTTTATTTTTTAAAGTTATATAGTTTTAACTACTTTGATAGAAATATAAATATAATTTTTAAGAATTTAATTTCATGAAAACAAGGAGTCCCCGAATGACTGGAAACCTTTTCTTTACTAATCATATAAATTTGGATAGCCCACTCACATAGATCTCCACCTCTAACCCTTTAAACCCCTAAATATTTGGCCTTGATCAATGTTGTGTTCATGAGTAAGCAGTGTGCAAATTGAAAATGTTAATATATCTTAAGCATTTATAGGGCCTTCTGGGAGATCACTCGTAGAAAACTAGAGGGTTTTTATTTATTTATTTTTGAAATGGTAATTTGTATTTGACATCATGTAGAAGAATTGAAATGGCAAAAGCAAGTCACATGTAGTACTTCCACTTTTTGGTTTTTAATTATAAAATACTATCAATTCTATTTTTTGTAAAAAAAAGATATTTGAATTTCTTTGTTATTCCTTTCCTAGTTACCTTGCAAAAATAAGCCCTATCCTCTTGGTCTGTTGTGAAATACAGATTGTTGATCCAAGGAGGCATTTAGCCATCAATAATGGGGATTCTTAAGAGTGGCAAATCCTAACTCAATCCAAACCTAATTTGATAATTCAATGTTGAAGTTTGTATTTTTGACATGATTAATAAATGGTGACATCAAACCCAATCAATGGTGGTTTTTATTCCTAACTCAACCCAGCTACTTGCCCTATTCCACCATCACAATCCAAACTCAAATAATCAAAAGTATTGAGTTACAATTTCAACCCAATAAACAAATTGATTGGGTTTGATTTGAGCTAATGCACTTATTCATATTGCCCAACCCAACACAAATACGACCCAACCAAAATCCATTGCCACCTCTAGGGTTTGTATGAGCTGTTGGTTCTGATCATCACTGATGGACCCCACATAAACAAAGATCAGAATGTGGAGTGGTGGCAATTAGTGGTTAAGAGTGAGGCAAAGGACTATGAAACTACTTTCCTTTGTCGATTCCTTTCCCTCTCTTATACAAGAAACCCATTCAAAACAAAAACCACCCACTCAATCAAAGTTGCTAACTACTTTTCTTTATAAAATAAGCAACGACACTTCTTCCTCAATCATGGCAATGATTCCATAAACCAAATCAGTACTCGGCAGAAAAGAAAAAGGCCTCTTCTCTTTCTCTCCTATGTGAAAAAATATACAGATCTAAGCAACTGACATGCTTTTTGGATCTGGAAATTAAGCACACGTAGCATCTTACTCTTTGTGTAAGGGTCATGATGTTCATTTATTTTTTTTACATGGGTTCTTTTTCATCAATCCAAGGGTAGGTACAGTTACAATAATGTTTAAATTGGGTCTAGTGCCAATGTGCCATTTCATGGGAGAGGAGAAGAGTGATGAGTAGAGAGTTTAAATTGATCATAGGTGAGACTCACCTAGAGGATTATATATCATCCATAAGAGACATCCCTTAAAAAGTAGGATTATCACTAATGAATATAACGTCAAAATCTTAAGGGAGAGCTGAGCTAGTCTAGGATTACTGTTTGCTTTCAAGGTTGTAGGTTTGAAATGCATTACCACACTGGGCCACTAAAAAAAGAATGAACCTAATGAGAAATGCAACACAAAGTATGATAAGTGCTATGGTACTTCAAAACTCATATCACTCAACTTCATTCTTTCATTGTGGAGCCCACTTTACATGAATACAAACCATTGAATCATGACCTTGATGTGCTGTTCATGATTTCAACTAAGGTGATACGATACGCACCGTTTGATAGAAATAAATTAGACCCAATGGGTCTTTCAGCAAATCTCTTTGTTAGTTAAAAAAGAGGACCCACATTGGCCAGCTTGGCATTGCCTTAGTTAAAAAAGAACTCATTTTTGGGGCTTTCGGATTCATATAGATCTAAAATAATGCGACACAAGGGCCATGGGCAGTGTGGAAGGTTAAAAGTTCGCCGAAATGGACCCGGCTAGGAGAGATTGTGGGGCCCTTATCAACGCAATCCATCAAAAAAAGAACCCTACTAGAAGTAAGGCTTCTCAATCTAACTAGTCATCTATACTTCTCCGACATAACAACGTGCATAGAACAAAAAAAAATCAATAACTTCCGTTTGGTAGGCAGACCAAATCCATTATACAGTGAAGCATTTCACATTTCAAAAGCAATCGAATTGAGGGTATCTTGACATTTCTTTCTTTACAAACATCAGCTTTGTATGCTAATAAAGGGGATATGATTTGACCGTGGTGGTGAGCCTCAAAAAAATGGTCTGTCCAAGACTAGAACTAAAACTATCATCAGTTAATTTGAGCTGTTACAGGGATAGAAAGTGTTGATTGCAAGGGTTTGCCACTCTATGTGGGCCTCGTGCTTTTCCCCCCTCTTCCATGTCCATGGATCAAGAAGTCCATGTCAATGTAATCACAACCATCAATCTAGTGGGTTATTGTTTAGATCGGGCGGGGCTAGCCTTTCAGTTCTTATAAAACTGCTTTGGGTTTGCCGGGATGGAATTTAATTCTTAAAAATTCATGGTAAAAATGAGTTTTAATGAAGGTTAAGAGTGTTGCAAATGATATAAAATGCTAATATAGTTGTGCCCTTAACCCTTGTAAGGTGATGGCTCAGCATTAATTTTTCATGAAGCATAAGATTATTTGATGACCACTTGTAAATCTTCACATTTGTTCTTCAATATCAACTACTTTTGGGAATAGATTTCTTATGACTCTTTCAATTTCATGCAAACAAGCAAGCCCAACAGAATGCATAAATTTGTTAGATTCTTAACTAGATAATTAGTAAGGACATCAATATCTAGATGAAGCTCGCAATGAAAAAAACGGTAGTCTAAATCTAGAGCGAAATATGATGTTCATATAAAGAAGAGAATCCTGTGGCATGATTTTGGAGTTTGGACTATCAATGTTGTGGCCCACCAGATCTATGTCCACGTTCACGTTAGATGTAAGGCAAGACAACAGTAGAGAAAGAAGGTAGGGAGAGCACAAGGCACGTTTTAGTTGGCGAGCCTTGAAAGAGCTAAAAAAAATACTTGTGAACTGAAGTTGCTAACTGAAAGTATAAGGTAAAGAAACTGAGAAGGAGAGATGGCTTGGTAGTATGAGAAGGGACTTTGGTGGGGGTCCCTATTGATTCTGACTTTGATTTTGAAATAAAAAGAATAAATTCCATTTACACCTTTTTAGTATAGTTTGGTGTATCCGTCTTAAAGAATATATGCATCTTTGAGATACAACTACAAAACCAAGGGAATTATACCAATCTCCTTTGTTGGTTTTTAAGGGTTTTTCTCCTTGGGAGGACTAAAAATTCAAGCACTCACTCCTCCTCGGCGGTGTTGGGTGTCCCTGGCCTGTATAACGAGGGAGGTCTTTTTTGAGAATTTAAGACATGGGGAAAATGGGATTTCCCCTTTTTCGAGTACTGGGACCTGTAAATCTTCAAAATATTTTGATGAGAAAATTGTGGAAAAATTGTAAGTAAACATTATATTGAGTTTGTAATATATTGTTAAAATCTATGGAGGAGAAAAGAAAAAAATAATAATAGTAGTCTATGGAATTGTAATATTTTCTTCCTCTACTAATATTAAAATTTGAAAAGTTTCAAAATGTAGATGAAAACAATTTACTGATAGCCACCTTTTATTGATTTGGGGTGTATTTGTATAGTAAGAAGATTATACTCCCTCCAAATTTTATGGTGCGTTTAGTAACGGCTGTGGAAGAGGTGGAAGACGAAAACCAGGTGTTTCCTTTTCTAGGGATCCAGCTTTTCTATCACCCTAGTGAGGATGCCCAAATCCTCTCTGGATTGGGAATCAAGCAAAAAAAAAAAAAAAAAATCTCTGGCCATTTCATCATTGCACCAAACATGTTGATGAAGGCGTCATCGCCCACTTTCTCCACTGAAATCGGCACAACACAAATGCCTCCTTAGTTTCAATGAGAATAGGAATTCTAGGGCCTGTGTTGGCATTGCTATCGTGTTGTTTCTAATTTTGTGATCAAATCAGGTTGTGCTGAAATCGAGTTATACTAAGACTATGCTTTGTAGAACTTATTTGACAACGTTATATTAAAATATTTTTTGAGAATATATCATATGAAGCTTGTTTAGTGACAGTATAAAAAGTTTTTTCTAATGAATGGAAGCAAAAGAATCAGAGGATTTAAATATATAGGACCAACCTTTTAATGTTTGCTCTACTCTAATTATTGTCGTATATGAAAAACAACTTATTGAAGTTACAACGTAGTACCTACTTTTAACAATTAGAACATGAGGCTCATATTCATAGTATTTATAAGGTGAGCCTACCTTTATAGGAATTATAATGTGAAGCTACCTTTTTTTATTAATGTAAATATGGGACATATCTTTATAAGCTACAACATGGTATATACATTTAGAAATTAGAATATAGGCTCACATTTATAGGATTTATAATTTAGGTCCACCTTTTGTGATCGTAACTACCTAACCCACATTTATAAATAACAAAGTGGAGCCACATTTTTTGTAATTTTGTACATATGTCCCTCATTTAGAAATATAATGTGTGCCTACCTTTAAAAATTATAAAAGATTATAATGCGGGGTCATCTTGTTTGCTGATGTGAATATAGGGCCCACTTTAAAAATGAAATGGAATCCACGTTTAGAAATTAGAACATGGGGCCACATTCATAGGATTCACAACGTTGGCCCACATTCATAGGACTTATAATGTGGCTCTACCTTTTTGTGATTGTGAATATATAACCCACATTGGAAAATAAGAACATGAGGCTCATACTCAAAGAATTTATAATGTGGTCCCACCATTATAAAAAATTAGAAAATATAATACGACTCACCTTTTGTGATTGTTTTCGAGTGACTCACTTTAAGAATTAGATAATGGTCACTTCATTTGAAATAATGCAAGAGATAAGTAGAAAACTATTTGAAAATAACGGTGCCCGCACATTGTTTTTTAAAAAAAGTCATTTCTATTAAGGAAAATAAAATGCAAGTTGTTTTTTTTTAAAAAGTCATTTCTATTAAGGAAAATAAAATCCTCCTTTTTTTATTTTTTGGAATGAAATTGTCCCCATGTAATTGAATAATGCATAATAGGAAAGATTAGAAAAGTTTTATTATCTAATATGGAATCCTCCCATCTCATGAGCCGCATCCCTGTCAAGTGGTCCTTTCCATCCCCCCATCCCTCTTTCTCAAAATAGCGTCCTGGGCGGAGGCCGTAGTCAAATGTGCCACCGCACAACTACTTACCATCCAGGGCAAGAGGACCGTAGACCACACTTGTAGGGATGCAAACGGGTTGGGTCTGGGGCCAACCATGATAGACCCAAAGTAGATCCCTTTTTATAGATCTGATGAATTCAAAAAAAGTATCAGCTGCTAAACCGAACATAGACTTCCATATCCAAATGGATTCAAAATAATTAGACAGGAGAGCTTCAAAATAAATTTTTTAAGGACACAAGGCTATTAAATGGTAGATGATTAAAACTAAACAAACGCTCAAACATAAATACAACTCAAGTTACATATGCACTTAAAACCTATATATATATGAATATACATTTAATAAGCGAATGTAATATTTTGAATCCACATTCCTGATCTATGGGATATATGGTTAGATCCTATACACATGAATTTGAATCCAGATCAAAATTTCTTTCGAATTTAAAAATAGGTTCTCTCCTCCACCTTATTGAAAGCCAAAAACTTAAAACACGCGACAAGTGGGTACCCATAATCAACCCTACGTATTTATCAACTTGACAAATACAAGCAATATATGCATCATTAAAAAAATAAAAAAAACATAATCAGCTCCATTAACACCCCATCCATGATCCATCCCAATAGACACCATTTATACTCTGAATTCATTCTCTCAGGTTTTTTGACTTTATCCGCAATTCAAAATGAGACTGACTGGGGCTACCCTAGTACTTGTGGTCAGGGTCGAATCCATGTTATATAGAAACAAATCAGCTTTCCCATATCCCTCTCTCTTTCTCTCTTATATTTTTGTGGCTTTTGTGCAAAGCTGTTGATTTGAATCCACAGAAAGCAACCAGTCATCTTCACAGCAACCTTCCCTCTCTCTTTCCCATCTATTACTCTAAACTCATCTTCTTCCACCTCCAACTCTCTCTCTCTCTCTCTCTTCTTTCTTTCTCTCTCTACATTTTTTTGTTCCCACATCGAAAAAAGACGAAGAAGGCTTGGAGTTATAGCTACTACCAGAAGCTGCAATGGAGGCTTTGAAGCTCTCCTGTTTGATGAAATGCCATGTACGAAAACCATCCCTTGCTTGAGATCTCTGTTTCCTTTCTCTTTCTCTCTTTACGAGCAGTTGCAGAGATGCCGTGGTTTCTCGAGATCCGTCGGTGCGTTGTGGGGAGGAGCTAGGGTTCTTGATCTTTTGCGGTTTCAGTTATGACGACCAAACGCGCGTACAAGCTACGTATCCTTTTGTTTGGTTTCTAGGGTTTTTTTTTTTTTTTTTTGGACCGATCTCGATCTGGGGAACTATTGCATTGTGTTGGAAAGCGCTGGATTTGATGGATTGGTTTGAAAGCTTTCTTCTTTTTGGGGTTTAGTTATGTTGGGGAGATTGGAAGATGAAATGGCAATCTGGGTCATCCAGATCGTGTTCTTGTTCGCGCTTTCCTTTAGAATTATGTCATTGGGAAGCCCTAAAATTTGAGATTTGGATTTATTTGGTTGTGAATCAGAATGGGGGGGATTTGGGTTTTCTTGACTAAGTTGCTGCAGAGGAGTTTGTGGCACACGCTTCGAGCGTGAACTGCCTCAAGATCGGGAGGAAATCGTCGAGGATTCTTGTGACTGGCGGAGAGGATCACAAGGTGAACTTGTGGGCGATCGGCAAACCGAATGCCATACTGGTTAGTTCTATGATCCCAAGCTCACTCAGCATTCTAGAGTTTGAATTTCATTCGCTTTTTAAGTTGTGTTTGGATGTACGCTTCATAACTTGCAGTTTGCGCTTTGGTTAGAATTTTGTTGAAATAATGGTTATCTGCCTGTGCCACTATGCATTAAGGGGCTCAGGTATTAGAAACTGCATTGGGTTGGAAACCCGTTTTTCCTCTGAGTTAGTGGCTTTTCAATTGCATATATCACAGTAAAAAAAAAAAAAAAAGGCGGCCCAGTGCACGAGGCTCCTGCATATTGGGGTCTGGGGAGGGCGCAGGCTTACCTTCATTCTGAAGAGGCTGTTTCAATTGCAGATATCACAGTGTTGATCTTAATTTGAGGAAGAAAATTTGGAGGAACAATATGTCACATAATGTGATTTCTGATTTTAACTTTACAACGGATTTGTGTTCTCTCTATATCTCTATCTTGATGGCTGCATGTGACAGTGTCTAAATCTAAATTGCTCATGCTTATGTTTTAATCTGCAGAGCCTATCTGGTCATACGAGTGCTATTGAGTCCGTGAGTTTTGATTCTTCTGAAATACTGGTCGCTGCAGGAGCAGCCAGTGGAACTATAAAGCTGTGGGATTTGGAAGAGGAAAAGAGTACAAACCTTGTTTCTTGTTGATATGTTAACTTTGTGCAATCATAAGTGTAACGATACAGATGAAGTAATTTTTTGCATCAAGAGCTTCAACATTGTTTTTCTTCACTTTCATTGATTTGGTCTGTTGTGTACAGTTGTTCGCACACTTACAGGACACCGGTCAAATTGCATATCTGTTGATTTTCATCCATTTGGAGAATTTTTTGCATCGGGCTCTTTGGATACAAATCTTAAGATATGGGATATCAGAAGGAAGGGATGCATTCACACATACAAGGGCCATACTCGTGGGGTTAATGCAATTAGGTTCACTCCGGATGGCCGATGGGTTGTTTCCGGTGGAGAAGACAACGTTGTGAAGGTGATGTCACCGCTGTTGTTTATTCCTGCTGATACCTAGCATCAGTGGAAATTAGGATAATCTGTTTGTATTATTTTTTATTTTTGCGATTCTTGTACACCTAGATTCATTTGTGTACTTCTATTTTGGTACGTTATGCCTTTTCTTCTAATAGCATCTGCACTCACTGTTTTTACAGCTATGGGATCTGACTGCTGGAAAGCTCTTGCATGATTTCAAGTGTCATGAGGGCCAGATTCAGTGCATAGATTTTCATCCCCATGAGTTTTTGTTGGCAACAGGTTAGATATTTAACTACTGGCCTATTTGGATTTGTCAGAATATTTTGTGATATTATGAAGGCTATACAGAATGATACAAAAGGAATACAAATAGGCACAAATCTTTTTACCCTTCAGAGGATTTGCTTCTCTAGCTATTATTCTAGGTCCTTTTTCAAAAAAAAAACAAAAGTCTCATGGTGTGGTTATTGGGCCTGACTTTTCCAATATTCAGTTTTTACTTGGTGATAATTGTCCAATGAGGACAAGTTTGAGGAAAAAATTGAACTATCATGTGCAATTTAAGCTCTCAATAGCTTTTTGCTTCGTCAATAATGGTTTTATTGGAATAGAAACTGGAAGAAAATTGAGCAGGAGTGTGCTGAAAAATGTAGGACCTAGTGACCTACAGCGAAGGAATTTGATATCAATCTTCAAAGATAGCTACACCACTGCTTCAGTAAGAGTATCTGCCTCTTGCTTTGCTTCCCTCTTCAATGGTTGAAGGGGCCTTTAAATCTCAACACATTCTGGTAGCTCTTATATTTGATCTGCCAATACTTTTTTCCCCAAATCAAGCATGTATCTGGTGATCTCCTTCAATGATCTACAAGTCTGGAATAATTGGCTGAAAATCCAGAGCCCCATAAGTATTCCTATTGATGCAAAGGACTCCGTGATAGCTATTTTCAAACCACTATCAATTATAAATGAGTACTCTCTCCTATTAAGCTTAGATTTACAAAAGAGCAACCTTTGAACCTAAACTTAAATGCGTCTTGTGGGCAAGGGGAGCAAGAACTTGGTGAAGGGAGGGGCTCTAAGGTTTTGTAGACCTCTCCTCTTTACATGATTGCTTTCCTTTTTTAAACAAAGTGAAAATCCTCAGTAACCTAAGCCCAGATACTGGATCCTTCAAATAAAATGTACTAAAGCCCGCTTGCTTCAGCAGCTTCTTTTAATTTATGGAACCATCAGTTGGCCAACATGCAGAGAGATGTTTGTTATGTTTAGTAGGGGTATCGTTGAATTGATTCAAAATTGGTTGCGAGCACAATACAACAACCAATACTAAGGGATGCCACTTTTAATGGAGAGTGCCCTCGGTTTTGCCACAAGTTCCCTAGGGAAAGGTATTCGTATTGCAAAGATTGACTGGTTTTCTAGGCATGGTGCTGGGGCAGTGGCATGTATCAACAAGATATGCAGTATGCTGTCAACTGTTTAACTAGTTAGATGTCTTATTAGCATCATATTCTCAGATTCAGAGATGGAGCATTGCCTATTTTTATTCGTTTTTTAGAAGCTTCCTAACTTACAGGGAAGATGGTATATTTTTTTGGGTGCTGCTACAGTGGCTGGCAAGGGAAGTCATAAGAGTTTGAGGTGAAATGTTGAGTTCTAAACCCAGTTCCCCCTCTGAGAATGCCTTACCATCTTGTGAAGTAATGATTCAGCCAGGGAAGGTGGTACTTTCATGGGTAACTTCTTCTAGCGGGCTGTAGGATGTAGGTTCTTTGAGAACCTGATCAGTGATCAATTATAGACATATTTTAGTAAGTGTTTTTTATGCTTGAACTGAAGAATATAAATTAATTTGTATTCACATTCCGTATTGCTTCACGTTCCTTATTGCTTAAAAGAAAAACTTGTAGACATCAGATTGGTACATAATCATATAGGTGATCATCCCATACAACCAACCTTGCACATAACAGATTTCTAAGAAGCATCCTGTTGTCTTCTTTTTAGTTTTCTTCCCACTTAAACTATTAAAGAATAGTAATTAACTCTAAATTTGTAAACTCTCGAGTAGAAAGAGAAGTCAGTGAACTAAACAAAGAGAAAGCAAGATGTAGGCGGAATTCATTGCTATTTTAAGGAATTGTACATTTAGTTTGTATGCTAGTTTGTGTATCTAATTATAAGTATGCTAGTTTGTGTATCTAATTATAATTAGGGCATTTATGTCTTGTTTATTGTACTTTTCAGGTTCAGCTGACAGAACTGTTAAATTTTGGGACCTTGAAACTTTTGAGCTGATTGGGTCAGCTGGGCCAGAGGTATATCATATGCTTTTCGCTTGTGGTTTTGTCACTATTAGCTTTTAAAGTTATGGGCCTTTTCTCCATGATGCTTACAGAGATTCCCCCCATCTAGTTCTAATTTCTCAACAATTGTCTCAAATTTTTTATTTAGTTATTTATTGGGTTTACTGTTGCTAAGCTATTAATGTAGTTGATCTCCTTACTGGTCAATTTTCTTTTAATTCATTGGAAGCCCATAATAAAAAATGGTTTACCTCAAACCAACTATTTCTTTGTTATTGTAACGGTAGACTGAAGTCATTTGAATTTAGTTAATTTTCTTGATCATCTAGTTTTTGTTTTTGACTATCAACATCATCACCATCATCACCATCATTGCATCATCTTAGCTTGATTTCATTGATCAGGGTTGGCTTTGTAAATTAAGTGAAATCAAATTAGATAGAAATTCAAAGAAGGGGTGCAATATGCAGTGATTCATGAAGACATATCTCATGTCAACTGTTAAAAAAAATTCTAATCATAGTTCCTTCTTGATATTAAGAATTGTCTCCAGTGAAAGAATCAGAAAGATTTGACTTCTGATGGCCATCTATTCAAGCTTGTAATTGTTTGTGGTTCTGATGTCCCTAAAAGCCAAGGGCATTTCTGTGATTTGTTTTTTTTTTTTTTTTTATATCAGGATGTATGCAACATCTTTCTTTCTTGATTTTTTAAAGGAACATTCAGAGGCTTTCCTATCTAATATGACTTGGACAAGGGCAAATATAGCAATGGAAAACGTAGAAATCTTTTATAATTAGCCAAAAACTCTGATGTGGAGTTTCAAATAACAATTATGTAAATTAAGATTTGATGAAAATTACTTGAATTAAGGTATCTTTCAAAATTGTCTATGTAAAAGAAGAAAGGAGCATTGAAAGCTTTCGTTTTGGACAAACTGAAGGAATGGCCCACGTGTTCATGTCAATGGAAACTTTTTATCTGTTACATGGATGAAAACTACTATGTTTTTCACTAATGTAGCATCCTCTCCCCCCCCCCCCCCCCCCCCTCCTTCTCTCTCTCTCTATATATATATGTATCTATCTATATCTATATATATCACAAGCAGAGTACATATCCCATAAATTGTCTTTTAGTTCCTATTGTTGTTGATTTTTTCCTCTTTAATCATCATTATCATCTTGGTGAGAGCTCTATCCATTATCTAGTCTTACTTTGTGAATTCTACTTCGAACGCATTGCTTTTAACTACTTTCCAAGTCCTTACTGGGTTATAGTCTCTGTCAATCCTCAATCTAATAGGTTTCTCTTAGCTACTTTCCAAGTCCTTATTGGGTTCTAGTCTCTGTCAATCCAGAATCTAACTGGTTGCTTTTAACTACTTTCCAAGTCCTTATTGGCCTGTGTTTTTCACTTTCCCTTTGTACTTGCATAGGCTAGCCTGAAGAAGCATTGTTATGAAAGAGAAGGAAATGAAGCCAAATCTAGATAAGGGAAAGAGTTTGACCCCTCTTATATAAGTTTGTGAAATTCTATCAAGAACCAAATCTAGCTAAGGGAGAGATATTGAAGAACAGCCCAAACCCAAGCATTTTTTGTTCTTTTTATCAGTTGTTTGGTCCCAACATTTGATTTTTCTTATTTTGTAACAAGTAGTGTGATTTTTATATGGCTTATATGTTTGGATCCAACATTTCTCATGTTTTGATTTTTATAAATGATGAGAGGTAGCACAGTTGGAAGGTGTTCATCGTCATAACCCTGAGGTTGCAGGTTCAACTCATGCTACACACACTCACACATATATAAAAGAATCAAGAAGACAACTGAGAGGAAGAATTAGTGTATTTGATAGGAAGTAACATTGATGAGACAATTAAAGTCTACTCTTTAAATCATTAAAAAAAAGGGTCTTATGTTGAACAGCTTCAGTATTAAAAATCTGAAATATGACCATCTTAAGCATTTAATGCACCCTACAAGTATGCATGGTTTATAGGAAATCGAAGTACTGATAAATCATCCATGTTGAGAAGCATGCTGGAAAAGAAAAAAGGGTACTATATTTGTGATTTAATTAAAATATATTGGAAGAATTTGAATTTCTTGTCTTGTTTGGCTCTTCTATTTCAGACTACTGGAGTGCGTTGTATGACTTTCAATCCCGATGGGAGAACCCTGCTGTGTGGATTGCATGAAAGTCTGAAGGTAATCTGTCACATCTATATGAAAATTGCTGTGGACTGAGGGTAATGAGCAATGACTGAAACTCTAAATGCTAATGTCCAGGTTTTTTCTTGGGAACCAATAAGGTGTCATGATGCTGTTGATGTGGGATGGTCTAGGCTGTCAGATCTTAATATTCATGAGGGGAAGCTGCTTGGTTGCTCTTATAATCAAAGTTGTGTTGGAGTATGGGTTGTGGACATCTCGGTACTGCTCTGTCGCTTTCTTTTTCATGGATGTTTCATTAAATGTGTGCAACTTTTGTCTCCCACTGCTTAAAGATATGTAAAAAAAAAAATTGTAACACCAAGCTGTTGTATTACAGCGGATAGAGCCTTATGCAATTACTAGTGTTGCTAGATCGAATGGCCATTCTGAATCAAAATCTACTTCCAGTGGAACTATATCTGTGCAAACCGAGAACAGTATAAAACATAGTATGGGAAGGCTATCAGTTTCACAAAACACAGATCCTATAGTTAAGGAGTCTAAGCCCTTGACATCCATGGCATGTAAGTTATCTGCTCTCTGCTTTACTTAGCTAGAAGTTTCTTCCTTCACATGTTTATCAGAGTCAGTGCGGCCTTGTTTCACCTTTCTACTTATTTTAACTTATGGTTGGTATACTTTTCAACATGAAGCCACAGGAAGTGTCCCCAGTACCCCTCCAAGAGCTTCAGTCAGCACTGGTCCAAAGACAACTACAGTGAGTTCAGCAGCAGGACCTAATACAGCAACACTGAAGAGAATTGTATCAAAGGTTCATTCAACAACAAATATTCAGATCTTTAACAAGTCTGATGTGGTACCTGTCATTGTACCTAGAACTAGTACAAGAGTGGAACAGGCATCTGATTCCAGAAAAGAAACTACAACTGCAGGAAGAACGATTCCATACAATGCCCAGCCTAAGATGACTGAGTTGAGGAAGCTATCAAACAGCAGAGATGATTTGGAGAGGGCAAATGTTCCTGTTCAATCTGGATCCAATGGTAGTAAGAGCATCAATTCTAATGAAGTTACTGCACAGAATCTCATTCCTGGCACCACCGATACAACTCAACCTGTCATTGTGGCTGAAAGGAACATGGTAGAAGCTAGATCCCTTGGAACTGGGAATCCTGGAGCAAATCTGTCAATGGAGCCATCCACACGTGAAAATTGTATGTTTCATTTTCTCAAATATTTCAATTCAACTTTACTTGACATATGTGTTGCTTCTGGCAACTTGTTTGACTGATTTGGGTCCATAGTGTGTACCTGAATGGATCTCCCCCATCTCCCCACCTGCACCCACTCTCCTTTTTGGGTTGAGTTGTCTTCTTTTTCCACTATTAACAATTGTATTGTTAGACTCCACCAATCTAGGTGAATCTTTTTCCTCACTTAAATGTGTATCTCTACCACGAATCCCTTTTCTAGGTGAGTCTTAGGATTCATGTGTGAATCTTAGAGTTGATACATGATTTAGCAAATCTTTTGATTCTTGTGATTCATCAGGGTGAGAACAACCATGACCAAATGACTAACAGTAATACTTTTTTAGCCTTTTCTTTGTTTTTTAAGGTTACTATTTTTAAGAGGTTACTTAGTGACAAACGAAACCTCTTTAAGAATTTGTGAGACTTTGAAAAGGTTTTTGGAAATAAATAAGGAATAGGCATGTGATTGAAGCTTTTGACTGCACATATGCTTCATGCTACATCCTTTTTTAATTTTCAATTTTAGTGTTTTCTTTATGACTTCATGAGACATCCTAACCTAGGTTTGTTTCTTCTTCATCTTCTGTAATGGGGTCTTGAGACTTCAGTTTATTTTAAATGAGATTAGAGAATTATCTTCATATTTGGATGTGGGTATATCATATAGGCAGAGAAGCTTAGCAACTGGAGACCCGTATGAGAAGGAAGAGGTTATTGGCCTCTGTGGTTATTGGTCATATGGTGTAATTGTTTATTTTCCCCCCTTTTGCGTAATTTGTATTTCCTTGGTCTTGTGGCAGTGGTATAGCTCTCTGATTGCTCTTTGCTGTAGTTTCTTTGTCCTTTTTCTGCCAGGTTGTTGGGTTCTTATTTTTTAACCAGGGATGTAAAGGTTTTTGACTCTGGAGTATTGAGGGGAAACCACTATGGATGAAGTGGTTGTCATTACCCTGCAAGATGGTGCCTTTTCAGCTTCAAAAATCAGACATACTCAATTTGTCACTACCAATTTTTTACTTTAAACAAATATTTGATCCTCCAACTGGTATTACGTAGAAGCTTACCAATATTTCAATTATTGCTATTTTTTATATCTCCTTGAGCTGGCTAGAGACATAATCTCTTACAATTTTGAATCTTGTTGAGTTCATGGAGTCTTCCATGATCAAGTGTTGCTTTAAAAATCCATTCAAGTGATACCACTAAAAAGTACCCACCTTAGCATGTCGTGTTTGTGTTTCTACTGTAATAGATGAACTGATGTCACCTGCCCTTAGGGGACACGGCTGTATTGAATGAAGCCATTTCATCCAATTCAATTGTTCTTCAGGTTCTTCATTGTCTCTGTTTCTTGTTAGTTCTGCCCAACAATTCATAGGGGCCATCCAAAGATCACTCGGACTGAGTTTATACGATAACAATGGGCCTTCCAATCCTCCAATATTTGGAATCTCAACCTAGCATCCGCCCTTTTCTGATGACTTAAGTAGTCATGCAAGTAATCACACTTTTAAAGTTCATGTGGAGCCTGTGGACACCCATTTATTCATAATTATTCACCATAGTATGGTTTTAAAGAAAGTTCCCCATACATGTCTGTCTGATCTGACGATCTGGCAGAATATTTTCTAAATTTATCATTGTAAAAATTAGACACTTTTAGTGACTCAACTCTGTATTTCATTATTAAAAAAAGGACTCTCTCTCTCTCTCTCTCTCTCTCTCTCTCTCTCTCTCTCTCTCTCTCACACACACACACACACACACACACACACACACACACACACATTTTTTTGTGTATCTTGGTAATGGTTCATATAAATTTTGGTGGTTGTCTGTCATGTTTTGTCAGCATGCTCATCTTATATGTAATTTATATCCCGAACCAGCATGTGCTTATGGTAAGCATCTCACACAGCACTGCCTGTAAGTGCCAGTTGCTATAGTTGATTCTCTTGATGCATGGTGACGAATTTATAATCCAAGAACTTGCTCATACATTCTGTCTTATGCTGCGTGCTTTTTTCTAGAATTTTGTGCTTATTTATTACAAATAAAAGCGCTCGTACATGGCTTTAATTCATAATTGGTTGTTATTATACCCTGGCCATATGCATGATGGTCTGTTTTCTTGTTAAAATAATTAAGGCCAAGTTCTCTAATCTTTTGTTTCAGACAACACTAGGCTGCAGAGACCTAACAGAGACACGTGTTCTGTAGAAGTTTCAAAAGGAGGTATGTCCTGTCATGGTCCTCAGCAATTGATGTTTATGAGAAATGTAAGTTAATTTAGACTCTTGTTTCCTAAAAAAAAGGAAGGACACGTTCGCTTGTTGCGACATGGGAACAGAGAGAGAGATCTCCTAGCTATGAAGGAACGTTACCTGGTGATTCCTCTGAGATTCCTGCTGCTAACGTGGTCTCATTTAATGTGGTATGGTTGTTTCCTTGACCAGTTTTGACGATGAAAGCATGACACTTTTTTCATTGTTAGTCATAATTGCTTGACAATGTTGCTTAGGACTTGAATAATGCAATGTAATATGGGGTGTATAGAGTTAATATTCCAACTTCATTTACTAATTTATGTTAAGTGGAGACAGGCAATCTCATGCTCTGTTTAGATTAATTTACTGTGTTGATTTCTTCAAGGAGGATTTTCTTTCTAAGCATTTTGGAACACTGATCATATATAGAAACTGATTTGGGCAGCATAGAGAGCTGGATAGATAGATAGAGACATACATGCATGCATCCATACATAATATATAGAGAGAGATGCATATATATATAAAGGGAAATAATCCTATGAGAACTATTTCTTACTATTGTTTTATGGGAAGTCTAGGTAGGGCCCATCTATCACCCAATCCAAATCTTGCAAAACACAGGGACCCCCTGATAGGCATACGATCCAAGTTTCGGTCAAATCTAAATTTACTAGACTATTGGATCGACTGTGCTCCAATCCGAATGGATTGGATTTGTAGGCCATGGATGAAGGGGTTAGGGACATGTGATTGGAGCAAACTTGATATTTAGGGTGGTCCCACGTAGATCTTTTCATTCCCCCTGATCTCATCCCATATGGGACCCACAAGTGGGCCCCATAAAATGTTCTCACATGAGGTGTGTGAGAACACTTCTCATAGGATAAAAACATGCCATACATAAATGGTAGAGAGATAGAGAAGAGATAAGGTTTTGGAATTGTCATGGTTAAGACTTAAGATCAATCTTCTTGAACAGTGCTAGGAGTTGGTTTTTTCTTTTCCTCAAAGAGAGGTCTGGGATTTGTTTTTAAATTCCAAGGTTGAATTAGAAAAATCTAGAAAGTTGACAAAAAAACCAAGAAGAGCAAAATAGCAACTTAGACAATCTATTTTTCTTTTTTTGGGTTAAAAAATAATTGGGTAAATTCGGTAAAGATTAAGCAAAAACTGCAAAAGCAATGCAATAGAAAGTAGTTAAATCTGGTTGGTCTGCACTCTGCAAGTTTCTCAAAAGTAGTAGTGAACCGGTGATAATTGTGTAAAACTACAGTGTGGGACCTTCATCTGGTCAAGGTACACAATTAATTCAAAAGCCACTCTATTAGAGTTTCCATTAGCCCAAATATTGCTTCCATGTGTAATATTGACTGTTTGAATGTGTAATACTCACAACTGCAATGATTTTACGTTTCATCGCTTTTGACATACAACTTAAATCAAGTAGGGAATATGACCAAATTGTGGTTGTCAGTTCACTAGTGGAATTTGTGACCAAATAATCTAGCTTGAGGAGTGTGGATTCAAAGTGCAGGTTTGCTTGACATTGTCACAACAAGGGTTAAAGTTGACTTTAATCAATCTCTTGACGGGAGGGGGTGTTTTGCACTTTTGCTTCAAATGATACCTGCAAATGCATCTCCTGTTTGACATTTGTCCATTTAATGTATTTAACAGAGGAGTCGAACTTCATCTGCTGAAAAGGAAACAGTTTCTGCCAGTGATGAGGATGCTATTGCAGATGTTGTGGAACAGCATGAAGAATTCTTTGTCTCTATGCAATCTCGGCTAACAAAATTACAGGTGATTTGATTCT
Organism: Sextonia rubra; assembly: GCA_037013555.1. Lineage (NCBI taxonomy): Eukaryota > Viridiplantae > Streptophyta > Magnoliopsida > Laurales > Lauraceae > Sextonia > Sextonia rubra. The sequence continues at coordinate 18,688,252 of JASUAD010000028.1, read as the reverse complement.
TTTCAGATGGAGAAAAGCTAAACCTCCAGTTTTTATGGCATGTGAAGAGCTGTTCATCTTGTATCTGACTGTGTGCTTCATTTTTAATACCACTTAGGGTTTGCAGCAATGTATTGTCAACCCAAATGACTTGCTTTGTGCATTGTGAATGGTTATCTTAGTTGTATCTAAATCTAGTTTATGAGAAATGCTTTTATAACATATAGTCCTGTATAAAGCTAAAATGCAGTTCACTGCATGTTTTAATACAGAGAACATAGTATCTTGTTCTTATTCCGTACAGAGGACTATGTGATCCCGGTATCCAACAGTGAAGTGAACACACGGGATATATGAAGTATTTCATTATATTTTGGTTTGTTATTATCATGAAATGGTAACTAAACCTCATGGACACTTTGCAGGTTATTCATAGGTTTTGGGAAAGGAATGATGTTAAGGGAGCAATTACTGCATTGGAAAAGATGTCTGATCATGCTGTATGTATTTTATTGCTAATGTTACAACTTACACTTCGAATTATAATCTCACTAAACAAACTAGTATTTAATCATCTGCTTTTCTTGAAACGTAGGTTGTTTCTGATGTAGTCAGCATTGTATTGGAAAAGAGTGACATTGTCACATTGGATATTTGCTCTTGCCTCCTACCACTCCTTACAAGCCTCCTGGATAGCAAGATGGATAGGTGAGTGAAGTAAATAGAGAATTAGATTGATCCATGTAAATGGGGATAATTGCATCAGCCTGGGTCCTCCTGGTCGAACCTGAGTAGACTCACAAAATTTCCAGATTAATATTAACCCAGCAATGGCATTGTCAATAACAGTTCAGAGGCAGCCCAAATCATGTGGAATCAAAGAGGCTCCTTCTAACAATTGCATGAATTAGCCAAGATGTCTCCAACAGGCCCCAATAGTTATTTAGTACCTCTATGGGTGCAACAGGCCATCAACTGGACATGTTGAGGCCCAGTTAGATGAAAATATCTGGCATTAAAGTGCTATTGATAACATAATCGAATGGTGATCTTGTACTTGATTGGACCAATTATTGTGCAGATATGCATGCGATCAAACCAACATATTGTCACAAAACAGTGCTGCATTCAATTCACTTTATCAAGATCCACTTCAATGCTTATAGACAGCAACCGATGTTAAACAATCCAACTCAGAAAGGGGACGTGATCACTGATTCTGATAGGATGACAAATGGAATAAAGAAAAGGTGTAGACCAGAGCGTGTTTTTATCACAGTACTGATATGGTGCACCTGTAAACCTTGCACTGGAATAGTTTCTCAAATACAAAACTTCATGAGAAGGAAAGGGCTCCTCTAGAAGACTCCCAAAATAGCATTCTTATTCAAAATTGAAAAAAAAAAAAAAAACTAAGGTCTGTTTCCAACGACTGTTATATGGCCTTTTTAAAGAATGTCAGTGTTCTAGTCTTCTAATCCTACTTTATGCTAATCCAACTTAGAAGTAGCTAAATAGAACGATGACCCTTTGAAGATATGCGAAACTTGCTGCAAGTTTGTAACAACTGTCATGCGGGCCCTAAACTTGAAGGACCGTGAAGTTAGAGTTTTGATTTGGCTTGTTGTAGCTAGTTTGTATAGGCCTCGAGTTGGGCACCACATGGCTGGGTCTGGTTCTTGGTTTGGCTTATTGGGCCTATTCCTAAATTGCCTGCATCAGTGAGTGCCTCCAGAGCAGTAGTTTTTGAACTTATCAATATTCTGATGCTGTATGTACTTTATGTCAGTGTTAACTTTGGAGTTGGTTAATCATATGGAGAAAAATGATTTTGTCAAGATGTCAATTGACTTTAATTGTATGCCTTGAAATGCAGACATCTGGGCATCTCATTAGAAATGCTGCTGAAGCTAGTCAGAATTTTTGGTCCTGTGATTCATTCAACAATATCAGCCTCCTCATCTGTAGGGGTAGATCTTCAGGCAGAACAAAGGTATGCATTTTAACATCCATATGTCTTTGTTTTGATGTCTGTAACTTACAAAGGCATCAAGTGGGATGGTATTGTGCTTTGCTTTCATAAGTATGCGCTCACCATCTTCTCAATTGATTTCAGGCTGGAGCGCTGCAATCTTTGTTTTCTGGAGCTACAGAAGGTCAAGCGATATCTTCCTTCTATTTCCAGGTGTTTATTCCCCTCCATGGTTTTCTGCTACATTGATTGCTGCTGCTTATTATCTGTGTGTATTAAAACCTCTTTTTACCCTACAGAAGAGGAGGATCAGTTGCAAAATTTGCTCAGGAGCTGAATCTAGCTCTTCAGGAAGTTCTCTGAGGAAACTTAAGTTATTCATAGATGCTGAGGAATGCCATTCTTTTTTGCTGCGCACCCCACTGTTTTCTGTTGCTTCTGGAGAGTTTCTTCCTCGAAGGTCCTAACTGCGCTGCAACGTTCGTCCCCTTTTCCGACTTCTCTGTGTATCTCTGGCCTTGTACATTCTGATATAGTTAACATGAAAAAATGAACTCCAAGGTGAATAGATATTCATTTTGCAGTGCAACTGACAAAACGCGTCTCAGAACTTGCAGGGTTGGGGCCGGGGGGCTGTAGAAACCCACATGCCCATCCACTAAGAACTCTTTTACTGATTTCCATTTGTAGCAAACAATCATATGATTTTGTAACAATTGGCTGAATTAAAAAGCCTGTATTTATATTCCTTGGTTTAATACAAATTGTATTTTATGATGAGATGAAATTGCAGAAAGAAGGTAGCTTAAGTCGATAAAAATGAACTATGTAAACTCGGAAATGCACTACAGCTTTTTCCAGGTCACATTTTTAGTAGTCCCACTTGGGTCTAGCACCCAGCACCAACAGCCATCAAACAGAGTGGGCCTTGGTATATACTAAAGAGAGCTCGAAAATGTCAGTATTGACAAACACATTTTTTTGGGGTCCTGGTGGTCTTAGGAAGCATACCAAGGATTGCCTTTTACCCTGAGATGGAGAATTCCTAGTGCGGAGTAGTTGACCCTAGAAGATGGTTGCATGGGGGGGCATGAAAGTGGATATGTTAAGTGTGGGTTTTAATGTGCTGAGATCAGATGCAGATTCAACGGCTGCCTCCTTTGAAAGTTCACGTCAGGGGCCAGGAAAATCAAGGTCTTCACTCCCATGACCAATGTTATTGATTCGTGTGAATTTTCACCTGTAGGACTCCCATACAAGAGTGGTGCAGGATTTTCCATCCCTATTATCTCCACAAAGCAGGACCTGATTGAAAGTTTTACATGGCTGCTGTGCAGGAGTCCTGTAGAAGACCGAATCTTGTGTAGCAGACTGGGTAAATTCCTCATAAGATTTTTGTTCCCCAGCTGAGTCTGGCGTGCGGGTGATATGTATCAGGTTGGGAGACCGCATTAGAAAATTGAACAGCAAACAACCCGCTCCAAACAGAATGTGGGTTACCATTTTGCATAAACAGGTCCTTACATTTAATAGGTTGTCCTAAATTGGTACTGACCTGCTCCTAGATTCCTTCTCCATGTGGTTTGAGGAAATTAAAAGGAGTATTGGCATAAGGAATTTGTTAAACCATGCAGATTAAAATGGTAAATCATCAACTTTCCCACCTTGGGAATAGCCTTTAACTCAATATTTCACCGCTGGGCCTGAATATACTGGGGGCCCAAATATACAACTAAGAAACTACATTCAAAGTACAGAGCACACTAACTGTGGATGACAGATATCCAATGAATCACCTTTGTCAGGTAATCGAACCATGCACTTTTATCTCGTTACATTATTGGTGAGAGCATCTGCAGCGGTCGTACATTTCATTGGCTAAGGTCATCTAATTGGGAGTCCTCTCCGAAGTTGTTCTCAGACATTCATTTAAAACTCGTTCAAAATCACATGTTAGCTCCTCAACAATCAATTCTTGATTTACCCAGAAAAAAAAAATTCAATTCCATTCCACACGTTTAATGAGCTTGCTCATCCAATCAATGGCCTAACTGAACAGTCTAGATCGTCCAAATAGCGTGGTTGTGATCAATAGCCGGAATAAGAGGGCACCAAAATGAATGGAATTATATGGGACATGGTTTTAGTGGCAGTCTGCATATCCTCAGACACATGACACTTCATAAGACAATCATTAGCTAAGAATCCCAACTAACTCATATTTAAGTTCCAGAAAGGAGCCAATGGGTTTGTCAATATGCATTTCCTAAGAGAAGTAATCTGCAATGTACCTTTTAGAAGATGCCATCATATCCGATATCAAACTCCATGATATAGGATTTTAACATTTGGTGGAAGAAGAAAGGAAACAGCTGATCTTGGCTGATTTCTCTTGCAGGCAATGGCAGTCAGGTCTTGATTCTCTTAGAAATTAAAGAAATTTGGCCTGGCAGCCAAGTCTAAGACCCCAATCCTTTTGAGAACGTTGTAACATTTTGAATAAAGTTCAATATCATTCACTAGCATCCCTCCCAAGAAGGAAGGGATGATGCAAGAGTGTAAGGCAAGGTATCAAGAGGAGTCATCTGGAGGCAGGCAAAATGCCCAAGATTAAAATTTGCGGAGCAATATCATCTCCTACGCCGACCTTTAGAGGACTTAATTGCATGTTACACAAGTAATTGGAAGTGAAAGACACTAGATGCAACCAGAAGCCTAAAAAGAAATGACCCACTTTCCTATTGTATGGTATTCTTCTCGAAATGCGATAAAGGTCATCTATTTCGCAACCAGAAGTATACAAGAACACAACATAGTAAAACAGGTGTGGCTGGATCGGTATGAGCTTCATACATTCAAAGGAAATAGATCCGATCTAGTCTCTGTTCTTTCTGTGGAAAGTTCATCGTAGAGGCAACCGTGGAAGAAAGTTTGGCATGTGTAAGAATGCAAGAAGAAAGGTAGTGTTTTCTATGTACAACCCATTCCAGCTGCACAAAATTCCAATGTCTACAGACCCAAAACTGATGCACCAACTCACGATAGAAGCATGCATCAGCAATAAGTGCCTCACAGCCAAGTGGCATAGAAAGCATCTTGCCTTCGTAAGTAGTTGCCTCAGGATGGCCCCTTGGCGCATATAGATCTCATTGTAGTCATCCAACCAGTGGTCCAGAGTAGTGCGTGAACACACAGAGAGTAGCAAAAACTATCCTGGATCTAAAATGCATATAAGAAATTACATGCCACATAGAGAATGAGAACTGCAGGAATGCTATTACCAAAGAAAATACACAAATGCTGAAGAAAAAAAGTAAAGGCAGCAGCTAATCCTGACCATTTCCAAACCCACGCTTTTCATTCTGCCAACCATAGCCCTGACCCTCACGACCTGCATCACCAGAACCAGAGAATTTACCCCGTTTGAGCTGTGACATTGGCAGAGGAAGTGGTGGTGGAGGTGGAAGTGGGGCTGTTGCTAAGACACCCTTGCTGTCCTTGTGATCTATGGCACTAGCTTGCAGATCCAAACCCTCTTTACCCATAGATGGAGAATTCATAGGCATTGCTCCTGGAAACCGACCATAATCTCCCTGGAAAAATGGTGCTCTGGCCTGATCCGGCAGGTTTGGATGGCCTTCTGGCATTCCCTGATTTGTGGTCAGTGGCTCAAAAGGTATGTTTGGAAAACCCACACCCCATGGTCGAGGATAGCTGTCTGGGAAACCTGCCAACCCTGCAGGGGCAGGTGGAAAACCTAGCAAGGATCCTTGCTCTGAGCCACCATCTGACGTCATTTCTGGTCGTGGCATCTCATAATGGGGATTGTAAAATGGCTGAGATCCCTCTATTGGAAAAGGAGGATAACTGAATTGCAGTGGGGGATTTGATCCTTGGTTTGCATTTGGAGGGAAACTTGGTGGCTGATGCAGGTGCAAAGGAGGATAGTCCCCAAATGGAGGTTCAGGGGGTATTCCTGGTTGTTTGTCTGGAAACTGTTCAGAATCTCGGCGATAATGTACACCACCCTGGCCATCAAAATTGGAGTTCTGCTGGAATCGGTTATAAGGCCGGTCAAGACCTTGAGGAGGATTGTTCTCAAGCAATGGCTCAGTGGGCTGATGTGGGTTTCGATGGTAGAATGGGGGCGGCTTTGGCTGTAGCGGCGGCGGCTGCTTGGGGGGTGGTTGTTCTCTTGGCTGATGGTGGCGAGCTTTATCTTCACGCTCAAGGGACTGAGAGTTCGAATTGGGTGAAAAACTAGGCCTTGGTTGTGACCGGGCAGTCGACTGATCTGGCAGGGCAGGTTGCTTGGGATGTGGATCGGCAGAGGAAGGCCTTGTGATGTTGAAAGCATCTGTTTCATTGCCTTCTTCTTTCTCCGCATTGGGTTGAAGAAGGTCTGCATGGTTATCATGGATATGGGCCACAAATTCAGTTCTCTTGAGGAAGGACTTGAAACAGTGGGGTGCTGCACAGATGTAGATCTCCTCCAGCATTTTAATTGTCTGGATCTTCTGAATGCGCTCATCACAACTGTGAAAATTGAAATCATACGTTAGAATGGACTTAAAATGAGTTCTATCACCTCATTAACCAAATTTATCATCTTTATGAACTTCTAGAAGGTGGCAAGTAAATATTATTGTTGACGTCAGAACATAAATCAGCAACACTTAGCAACCAGAAAACATATGCAACTATTCTCACCATAGGTGACTATCAGTAGCATGCCTAACATATTGAATTTTCTCTCTCATGGTAACTTTTGAAATTTTGTGCTTTTCTACTTCCTAGTAATTTCGTAGGAAGCAGATAGGGATAATTCTTGGTGAGAGAAATACAGCCATGGTAGGTTGAAACAAGCAAGTGGATGCCAAGATCCTTGGAAAAGTAGTTCTTCACCCTTCACCCCAAAATGATGAATTTCATATGCTGAGTGATGCAGTCTGGGCCCCACAAGCCTTCCCATTCAAATCTAATTAGATCATAACTATGTTATTTTATTAATAGCTTTCTAATTGCATTATCCCTTTCTAATTGCATTATTAGGAAAGTTTCTATTAATCGATTGGGGTTTGCTTGGGTATTAAGTTTGCTTTTATTATATATATGGTATTGTAGAGAAGAAATTCTCAGACTTCGATTATTGAATAGATTTGTGGATTTTATCCTGGAGGTGCGTCCTCGTGTATTAAGTCTTCTTAATGATTCGAAGTGTCCCCGGACATATGCTTCGGCACCCGTACGCAGCTCTAACCCTAGGGCCTGCATCACTGAGGCAAATTGACTGTTGCTTTACTTGTCCACCTTTGATCATATAAACAACCAATGGCAAAGGCATTTTGTTCCTCCAAAATGCTTCTCCACTGCATATGTTACAAGATGTAAGAATCCATGGTCCTATATTTGTGCATTGTAAGTAAGGAGGTTACAAGCTTTTTTTTTTTTTAATTTGGCGGCGCTTTGGATTCAAGTGGCATCATTGGACATGGTATGTGGTTTTTAGAGCCCTATCAGGAGAAAATGTTGTTCATGACACTAGTCCATATCGTAAAATGGGCATCAGGGGTCCATATCGGTACAAAAAAATTTGGCTATGCAAGTTGATAGCCCACAAAGAGGAAGGGATAGGCCAAAGAGGATATGAATGGAGGTAGTAAAATTATGAAGACGTACAACTTATCTAAAGATTTGGCTCATGATGGATCAAAATGGAAAAACAGAATTCATATAGCCGACCCTAACATAGTTGGGAAAAGGCTTTGATGATAATGATGAGAACGATAATGACATTAATTTTTTTTTAAAGACGATGATGATATTAATATATTTATAGAAGCATATATGTATGATAATAATAATAGTAACAAAAAATATGAGCAGGCTGGGCTTGGTATTGTTTTGGCTTGGCCCTAAAAGTTGCAGGGCTTGCAAAAGGTATTGTGGGGTGTGGGTGAGAAGAAAAAGGTATTCATTTTGCAAGCCTTATAGGGTCGGGCTGGGCCAAGTAACCCCATGGGACGACCCTATTGACAGCCCTACAGGTGCCCATTTTGTCTTTTATAGCTACCAAATCCTCATTATATAATGTGATTCTTCTAATGTTATCTCCTGGATGAAGGTCTGATGCAAGGCATCTAGTACATGACACCCACTTGAGCACAAGTCTCAAAATGAGTTGGCTAAAAGTCATCAACAATGGGTGGGCACATTTTGGCTTCAAATTTTTTTGTTTTTCTGATAATGATCTGATCTCAAGTGTCGAATGATGTCAAAATGAACCTAAAATTGGATCCGTTGGCAACACATTCAATTAGCTTTCTGATGAACTCAAGTTTGTACAATTATAACTTATATTGAGAAAGTTACAGGCAATTTTCTAGTAGGGTATAAAAGAGTTATGAATTTAACGATATTTTCATCATTTTTATTTTATTTATGTAAGATGGCTAGGATTAGCTCAATTTTAATAAGTGAGACTGATTTCACTTTCTTCTTCTACTTAAAAGAGACATGTAAATTTGTCCTTCTATTGGTGACAGACAGGACTATTTCTCTATTAATGAAATCAAACCTTTTTGACGCTTTGTGTGTGTGTGTGTGTGTGTGTGTGTGTGTGTGTGTGTGTGTGTGTGTGTGTGAAGTTCTTGTAAAGTCACCAATTCTTTTGACTTGATCTCATGTTAGTAGTTGAGAACTGCTTTTATTTATCAACCATTTTCTTCTTTCTTTGGCAGTTCTTGGTGAGGTAAAGGGGCATAGCCAACTTTCCACTATATTAGATACCTTTCTTCGCAATTGCAGCCCTTTCAACTTTCAAGGGCCTGGGCCTGCATCATGGTCCTTAGAAATTTCACTTCATCTTGTTGAAATTAACATCGAGGAATATTAGTATACATCCTTCGGTGCGCGATGCTTACATGGCACTCCTTATTTGCACTTGAGCATTCCTCTTTTTCATATAACTTTTTTGTCTTTTCACGTTAATATATCCAAATATGAAAGTGTCCCTCACCCTATGACGAGGGATGGATGCATACTAATATTCTCCATTAACATCAGACTAGCAAACAACCACAGAAAAGAAGCAAGGAGCATATCATAGTTGGAATAAGAAATGAACAAGATAGCTTACAGATAGCAGCTTGAAACGCTCCTTGCACATTCCAAGCAGAAAACATGGTCACATGGGCTCTGCAAAAGCAAGAGAAAATCAATAGTTTTGCAAGGTGTATGGGATGGGGGTATTTCAAACTGTTGCAAATTCCTATGTATCCAATTCAAGCAGCAGCATATGAAATCCAAAAGAGAACAAGCCAATAGGATGCATGCCAAAAATCATGGATTGGTGGGGATGTTAGGGTTTCGCGTGGGAGTACCAGGCGGCCGTAGATGGCGATGGGGAAATCGCAGCGGACGCAGAAGTGGACTCTCTCGCAGGGAACGCGGCGCGAGCGGCGGCCGACGGACTTGACGGCGGAGGAAGAGGGGGTGATGCCGAGGCCCTTGGCGACGGGAAGATCGGCCAGGACCAGGTGGTCCGGGCAGGCAACCGTCACCGTCTCCGCCAGGGACGGCTTCGCTCCTCCGCCTTCAGCGGAGGGCCTGCTCAAACGGATCTGAAGCATTTCTCTCTCTAGCAATCAATCGAACCCAACTTCTCTCTTCTCTTTCTCCCCATGTCCGATTCTCACTTCTGAGCTGATTCCTGTATGCACAATTTCACGGCCCCATATACATATACTAATCGGTCCTACTGGTACCAATTTCGCTAACCGCATATTTGAGAGAACGGTAAAGTAAAGTAAAATGCAATAAACTTAATCAAGAAAGAATAATATATGATTGAGTTATAATAAATTTTTATTTTTTGTTATTTGATCTGGAATTTTTTTTACTTCTTATATAAAAAATAGAGGTTTTTTTAGTTTAGTGATGGCTTTTTTTACTTTTTTTGAAAAAATATAAAGAAAATTTGAATTTAAAAAAAGAATGAAAAAATTTTAAAATTTTTAAAATTCAATTTTACTCTACTTTACTCTATTCATTTGCCAAACATGCCCTAATGTATGTATACAACTTAGTATGAGTCCCACTGAATGAAAAAGTACGGCTCACTCTTGAGGCCCACATTCACAATTCAAGTACATAAGAAAGAAAAACCCAGTATATACAAATTACAACCAATGCAGAAACTGGAACTTGGGCCCTGCCTTCTGGAATTACAAGTTAGATGAGAGCGTATGTGCATTCTTATTTTGATTCAATCAGTCGTTGTACAATTCATGTGGGGACCAAATTAATATCAGACAATGCAAGGAAAAGATCACATGTGAAGGAACTGGACCAATATAGGTGGGCCTTTGTATTCAATCAAAGGAATAGTGATAAAAAAAATAATGGCAAAATTCTTAGTGGGATTAATCATAGGTGGGCCTTCTGCATTTTTCTTTCACCACATGTTACTCCCATCAAAAACTTAATGAACACCTGTTACAACAAATAATCACCCCCATTGTCTAGGTCTTTGGGGTCTCCCTTCCCCATCAACTCCAGCGGCACAGCCCATGTACTGAGCGGAACAACATCAAGCAAAAGATTTCACCAGACCTTCTTCCATCACTTCTACCCTACGTCAGATGAGCCTCAGACCCCAATTCAAATATCTAATGACTTAGATGGAACCCAGTTCCAGAGGACAAGCCACAACCGATCCTAGCTGCGTCTTCCGTGTGGGCTGCTTCTTTGTTTCTCTTTCCTTTTGTTTCTCACTCTTTGTAGAGGGCTATTTTGGTCACTGTACCTTCCTTGAGTAAGTTATCTTAAAAAAAAAAAAAAAGCACTCCCCATCCTCTCTCTCTCTCTCTCTCTCTCTCTCTCTCTCTCTCAACATCTATTTCCATCCGGATCGTTTTTTCTTTCTAAACCCTTGGCTTTTTTTTTTCCAAATTGAGATCCTAACCCTTTGTCTCTCTCTCTCTATTTGCAAAGAAACGGGCCCCTAGAGAATCCCCAAAAGAAGTGGATTCTCTCTTTACAATCCCTTCTCTCTAAGCCCTTGGGTTTTTTTTTTTTCAAATTGAGATTCTAACCCTTCATCTCTCTCTTTCTCTTTATTTGCAAAGAAATGGGCCCCTAGAGAATCTCCAAAAGAAATGGATTTTCTCTTTACAATCTCTTCCTCTTGTTGTTCTCATTCCATCCCAGCTAATAGAGAGAGACAACAGAGAAGAAAAGAAGAGAAAAATGAGGATAAGAAGATGGAAAAGAGAGGAGGAAGAAAAAAAATTCCATTTGGCTAGCTTGAAAAATACAATTAGCAGTGAATGTAGATACAACGGGAGTTTATGCAAGCCTTCGTTGAATTCTGGAGCATTGAAATCCTCTTAAGAGAATTGGTATTTGAAAAAGCTACTTTTTAAGCATTTGAAAATGCTAGAATTCCGAAATTCCTATAATTCTCACAAAGAGACAATGACTTCCTGACAGAAATTCTGGAAATCTATAGAATTAAAAAGTTAAATATGGCCATGAGTCCAAATCTCAGTTGTTTTATGATTGTATATTTTTTAGATATGTGCTAAATACTCTAGATGCTTAGAACTTTTTCTTTTTCTTTTTTTTTTTTTACTTTTATGGGCTTTGAAACAAATGATTAGATCCAAACTTTTAATCCTCTTTGGAATGTTAAATACAACTATGGGGTTGAATTCCAATGCTTGATTACTCATGGATTTCAAAAAAGTTGTGAATTTTTTTCCACCATTGATGTGTGTTCACTACTGGATTGTCGACATGCCCAAATTTTTCCTTTTCTTTTCTTAAATTATGGAACAATAAATCATGATTGAAAACCATTGGATGGAATAAGAAGGTCAAACATGGTTATGGGTCCAAACTTCATCAATTGGATCATCATATATTTAGAAGAAAAAAAACTCCAAACATTTCTATCTTTTCTTATATATATGTGGGCCCCAAACGTAATATGTAAACTGTTATTTCTCTTTGTAATAAAGGCTAAATATGGATATGGAGTCAATTTTAAAACTACATTCCTTGTGGATCTCAAGAAAATTGTGAAAAAAACTTTCAAGCACTCATTTAAAATGTCTGTTTCTATAGTTTCTCTGTGCCACCAAACACACTATTTCTAAGGCATTTATTTCAAACATGATCGATTGAAATAGATTTGTTTCTGTGGATTTATTTTATATAGATAAGATTGTCAGATAAGGCCTAGTCCATTTTGGTAGGGTGAGTGATGGTTTTAAGTTTTACCCCATCAACCTTTTTAAGGGACTTTTTCTGTATCACCAGCATTAGTCATGAATAATTCTACTCTGTGATGAAAGTTGAAAAAATTACAAAGACGTTCTCCATACCGATACTTTTTTGCGATATTGAAAAATGTCTTTTGTAATATTGAAAAAATTTAATTGGATTATGCAATGTTGTATAAAATTGTCTTATTATTTCTCTATATGTCGAGGCAATTTTATGTGATGCTGTAAAAAAGTACCAGTACAGTAAACATATGGGGGATTTTCTTATCTTTCCTTGCGAAATAGGATTATCTATGATTAATGGTGGACGTATGGAAAACCCCCTTTTTAAGAATAAAAAAAGAAAACTTTTTTGTGGGCCTCCAATTCTCCAGATGAGCCGTCCACTTTTTCTTTATGAAACTAAGAAACACTAAAAAAATTTAATTGCATTCTCAAAGTCTTCATAAAATTTGAGGTGTTTATTAAAGGATAATACCAACTTACATATTTAATTTTCTTCACTTCCATGGGCCCTAATTCAGGAAGTGTATCGTTCAATATCCCAATAGTAATAGTTTATTCTCAATTCTTTGTGGATTTGAGAAATTTGTGAAAAAGTCTAAAATATTCAAATGCATCTATAACAGTTGGATGTCCTTTCTTTTAATTTTTTATTTTTAGTGATTTTTTTAATGGCTTGGATGTACTCATTTACTTATGTAAAAGTGTGATTTTGACAAACATGTTTTACCAATGTTACATTTGTCAATTATAATATAGTATATGAAGCAAAACAGATCCCAAATTGAAATGACAAACATGTTTTACCAATGTTTCATTTTTAGTGATTTTTTAATGGTTTGGATGTATTCATTTACTTATGTAACAGTGTGATTTTGACAAACATGTTTTACCATTGTTACATTTGTCAGTGATAATATAGTATCAGCAAACAGATCCCAAATTGAAATGACAAACATGTTTTACCAATGTTTCATTCTTAGTGATTTTTTAATGGCTTGGATGTACTCATTTACTTATGTAAAAGTGTGATTTTGACAAACACGTTTTACCAATGTTACTGTTGTGATTTTCTGATAATCACCCGTTGTGCGCATCCATGAATTACAAGATCAACACGAAGCAACCACCACAAGAAGAGACACGAGATTTACGTGGTTCACCCAAATAGGGCTACATCCACGGGCACAGGAGGACGAACATCTTCACTATGACAAGTAAAGCATACAAGAGATTCCCACTCTCTCACCTCATCTCTCCTACGTGGTGTGGGAACACCACGGGCAACTGCCGCCACAAAGTCTAGGGTTACAGACTATACATATATATAATTTTCGCTTTCTTGGCCACCAAGAAAGCCTCGGTACAATTACCAAAATACCCTTGACCTTAAACCAGTCCCTGGCTAACCGAGTGGACTCATCCGGCTAAACCGGAATACAAGATATAAACCCAACAATCTCCACCTTGGCTTGAATTTCGCACAACTCAAGTTACTAGGAGATAAAACCGGCAATGTCTTCACGTACCTTGCTGAATGGTACGTCACTGCACCAACGATACAGTCTTCTTCAACATTTTGATTTGTTGAACCAGCACATGAACTTTGAGCAAAGTTCATCTCATCAAACTCCACCTCGAACTAAAAGCTCGAAACCATTGATGAATCTGAGTGATATCTGAATCACTCATCATCCTGCCCCATCTTCAACATCACTGTGAAGATCCAATCACCACAAGCATGTAAGCAAAATAGATCGGGAATACAAGTCCAGATGACTTCACAATTGCAAAAAACCTCTGCCTCCGAGCGGTCAAAAAACTCCATTTGACCGGGCCTCCGATCAATCAATCAAACAAATGTTTGACAACTGCTGACACATCAGCTCCTCCTTGCTGCTTTTTCGGCTTGGCTTTGGCAAGATGAATAACATCACATGCGATCATGTGAACCCCAAACGAACAACTTCGTTTGAATCAGCAAACCCTTTGCAACTAGGCCGGCAACTCCTATTATTGGGTTTGAACAACAACCAGGTCGAGTAGACCCAATTCAAGCCGGAATCCACATCTGTTTAGATCTCCTCCAGATTTCTGCATCAAGTCATAGATCTCGTCACCACAAGCACGCTGAAAGAAACGGATCTGAAATCCGACTCAGGATGGATCCGATAACGTAGAAACAAGTTTCTACGCTCCAATCGATCAAACCTCCTCCTTGACTGTCAAACAGCCAATCAACCTCTTCCACTGCGTAGATCTGCTCGAAACGAGTCCATAGGCGCAAACGAATCTCCGATCGGACATCGGACAATCAAGATATCGCAGAAACAATTTCAGCCAAAAATCTGGTCAAACCTGCCTGTTGACCGAAGTTGACATCACTGCTGACGTCACTGCACTGTCTGCTGGGCTTCTGGAGCGGACCCGGGTTGGGTTCACCTGACCTGGAACTGAACTGCAATATGCGCTGGGCTGGACCGTCTGCTAACAGGTCGGGTCGGACCTAACCCGAACTGGCTAATATGTTGGGCGAACTTCTGGGTTGGGCTTCTTGTACACGGACCAGGTCGATTCGACCCGACCCGGCCTGAACTTACTGCTGGACTCTGCTGCACCACGGGTTGGGTCTGACCCAACCCGAAACCCGGACCAACCTGAAACCTCGCTGGGCTTATAGTCCAGTACGGGTCAGGTCAAACTGACCCGACCCGAACCTAGATTGCCTAGGTCGTCTTCAACCTCCCAGGCGTTGTTCTGCTCTGTGTCGCGTTCTGCAACAGGTTGCAGGTGGAAGCAGCGAGCGGCAGTCTCCTTTTTCTCCAACGGACTGGTTCGGCGACCACAGCACTGGACCAGCGACTGCAACGGCGACGGCGGCGGAGGCGGCGAGAATCCCGGCGAAAATCTCCGAGCAGTTGTTTTTTTTTTCTTTTTCTTTTTTCCTTCCCGTTTCTGGTTCCAACGACAGAGATGAATCCCGGAGAACCTGGATCTAGGGCTCCACTGTGGTGACCTGCTGCCACTCCCCATCCACAGCCTCTTTCCACAGCGTGACGCTGTTGTTTCCGTCAGCCACTGCCAAGCGATGGCGGGCTTCATCTCCATCAGCCGCCCAATGTAGATCCACGGAAGATCCTGCAACAGCCGCGTGTACTGCACCGTCGGCCGTGCCACCTCGAACTCCACTGCGAAATTCAAGGCGATCATGTCCCTCTGCAAACTTCGGTGGACAAAACCGAGAGATCTCTCAGTTTCGTCTTCTTCTAGTGGCACAATCAGAAATCCGGTCTTCTCCTATTCGATATGTGATCAGACAACAACCACAGCAATTTAACTCCAGATCTGAACAACCTGTGAATCCTTTTTCCTCCAATCCCAACAAGACCAGAGAACCCAATCTCGTCTTCTTCTTCTCCGATGGTGACTTAACCAGAAATCATGAACCTGATCTCTCTTCCTCTGTTACCAAAACAGAGATCCGAACCCTTTGACAATGATTCAATCAGTTGATCTTCATGCGTACAACCTCCAAGCCACCGAGCGATCTCCACCTCGCTCAGAAAACCCGAGGAACACCAACCTCGGCTTTGATACCAATTGTTGTGATTTTTTGATAATCACCCGTTGTGCGCATCCATGAATTACAAGATCAATACGAAGCAACCACCACAAGAAGAGACACGAGATTTACGTGGTTCACCCAAATAGGGCTACATCCACGGGCATAGGAGGACGAACATCTTCACTATGACAAGTAAAGCATACAAGAGATTCCCACTCTCTCACCTCATCTCTCCTACGTGGTGTGGGAACACCACGGGCAACTGCCGCCACAAAGTCTAGGGTTACAGACTATACATATATATAATCTCCGCTTTCTTGACCACCAAGAAAGCCCCGATACAATTACCAAAATACCATTGACCTTAAACCAGTCCCTAGCTAACCCAGTGGACTCATCCGGCTAAACCGGAATACAAGACATAAACCCAACAGTTACATTTGTCAATTATAATATAGTATATGAAGCAAACAGATCCCAAATTGAAATGACAAACATGTTTTACCAATGTTTCATTTTTAGTGATTTTTTAATGGCTTGGATGTACTCGTTTACTTATGTAAAAGTGTGATTTTGACAAACATGTTTTACCAATGTTACATTTGTCAATTATAATATAGTATATGAAGCAAACAGATCCCAAATTGAAATCCGCTGCAATGTAATTAGATTCAAATAATTTTGATCATCCCCACAATCTTCAACTCATGACCATCGATTCTAATACCCTCAATTCCAATACCCAAATAGTTTAATGACTATTAATTCTAATACCATCTATTTCAAAATCCACTTACTTTAAAATTTCATTTTAAATCACTTTAAATCTCCCCCAACATCTCTTCACTTTCCACGGTAAATCATCAACCGTTCTCCTTCCTTTTTTAATATTGTATAACTTGTGCAATTTGATTTTTGAAATTGGCCCATAGATGGATTTGGGTTTCTTTTAGACATAGTATCAGCCAACAAAATTAAATATTCTAGATTAATTAAATATAAATGAGCTCTTACTTGAGAAGGGGTGTATTATATTACACATAAATAGGACTTGGGCGAGCCATGCTATCCCATTACAACGTATATGAACTGCTGATAGGTTGAGCTTGATTTGCGCCCAACCTACTTGTGTTGGGCTTGGATAAACATTTAGACCCATTTAATAATTGAGCCGTGCTTTTGATTAAGTGATAGAAAGCCGGGAGCATGGATTGACTCTGTCTCCAATAAGGAGTGCTGATGATACAATGATAGTTTGTTAAATGTAATTAAGAAGATTGTACAACTCATAAAAAGCCTGGCCCGACTGGACTGACTAAATGGGTCGCCTGCCCAGTGATGGAAAGCTCTACTACACGAGTATGTAGGTTATAAGTTGTAGATTGCATGAGCACGCAAGCAAGGGATTGTAGGGATGGCAGTGACACATTATCATTATTATTTTTTGGCTGATTTGGCCTAGTAGCCCGGAGCATGAAGAATCATGCACCCACCCGGTCGATGGGAATGGGTGGCCTATCCACCAGGCCAACCCTCTAATCCCAAGTGACCCAATCCTAACTATTCCCATTAAGAGCAGGATTGACATTGATGCTTTTCAGATCTAGACGAATGTACATATGCGGCCTTAAATTCAAATAATGTTAAGGCAAACTCACCCCAAGGGCCTTTTCTTTGGCAAGGACTGTGAAAATTTTTTTGTAAAATAAATTTTGAATCCTCCAAATGTTGTTTCTCACGTGAGCGGTTTAAAATATAGAATTGGGTAATGACAATTAAAACAGTTGGAAAGAAAATAATTACATAGAGCTATTCATATAGGAAAAAATGCCTTGCAAGTAACAATTTTACTCTTAAATATTGCAATATATTAGGTTTATGGAATATCGAACAATGTGATATCCCAAGTTTATAGGATATCGTACAAAATTCTTTTTTTTTTTTTTAAACCCTAGTCATTTCTATCAAGGAGAATTAAAAACACGCTTGTTGTCTTATAGTAAATAGAATAAAAGACTGTGATAAAAGCTTTGAGGTCGTTTTTCTCTCTTTCCATCTTACAATCTTCTTTCTACATCGTAGGAATAAATCCTTCTAGAAATTCTCACTTTTTTATTTTTTTGCAACTTAATTGGGTTTGGGCGAGAAGGGGTGACTGTACGATAACCTATCGATGTGTGATATCACATTGTTCGATATCCTACAGCTTTGTAATATGACAACATTTAATTTACAACTCTAAGTGTGTTTGGTAAATTCACTTTTTTCATAGATTGAAGTGAGGTGTCATTTCAAGACACACTAAAAAAAAGGAATTGAATCAAACTACTACATTTCAAAAAATTCATACACCTTTTTAAACTAAAAAGTCAAAATGCTATTTCTACATCCCACTAATTGAAAAAAAATATTTACTTTTAACGCAAAAAGTAAAAAAGCAATTCCTTCCTAAGGCACTAAAAATAAAATTTCATCATATTATAATTTGATTTCATTATATTTTATTCTCTCTTAATTTAAGATTTTGCCGCACTGCACTTCAACATAAATTCAAGCAGCACAATCACGATGTTGAAGGGTAAAATTATCACTTGCACAGCGTCCATTTTTGCATGAATAGTCCTGTTGGAATTATTATTTTTTTAACTGTATTAAGACAACTGTTAGTTTTAACTTATAAGAATAACTTTTCATTACAAACAAAAAAAAAATGAAAAAAAAACTTATAAGGACAGCTGGTCATTATAAATCCTCTAGCTCTGCAATCTGGCATTTTGAAAATGGTAAACATTGATGTTTTGATAACCATCCCAGCGTGCTCCCACCGTCCCCGTGAGAAATTTTTTTCTCGGATCAGAAATAGAAGTTCTTAACAAACTATCGTCAGAAGTACCTGTAAACAAACAGGCGTGTCAAGGTGAAATTCTCAGATTTAACTGGTGGTCCCTCTGAAAAGCCTCATGATATTTATGGAGCGTCTTCGACTCTTAACAGTTAGCACATGAGAATTATGCTAAATGTAGCATGCCATTGAACCCTAGGTACTGCTGCACAAAAAAGTCACTTTAATACCTAGTCCTTGGAATCCCACAAAATGTACCAATTAATGTCAACCAATTTTGATACCCAAAACGCTCAAAATATATCTTTATCGTTCTATCTATACAATTAAATGTATGTGACATATTTATTAACCAATTGGACATGGGAAACAAATAGAACTGGAGGGATATTTAGCATAAAGTCTAGACAATCATTTTGAACAGATTGAACATTCAAGTTTGTCAGAGAGGCCCAGTGCCCCACTGATGTCATACTTGAGGTCATCATGGATATAATATAAGAAAATATTCTCCCATGAGCGCTAGTGGACACAGTTTAGTTTCGCGTGACCCAGGCGGTCTCAGCTCCATTTAGGCTGTTTCGCACTCTCATCCCCACATTAGGTGCAGTTTTACCCTCATCAAACTTTTATTTTGTATTTAAAGTTTTCTAAAGAAATTTATGCATAAAATACTCATTATATTTTATAGCTATTAAATTAAGTGCTAAGATAATTTGATGAAGTTTCATCGTTTTTTTTAACCCCTCCATGTACGTCAGGGTCCTCACCCCATAAGAGGGGCCACAAGAAAAGATATAAGGTAGGAGACATTTTAAAAAGGTATAAAACGTTTAACTAATTTTAGAAAAACCTTGAATATTTGAATATTTCAAAAAAAGTATAAATCATTTTTGTAGTTCTTTTAATCAAGTCCTCTCTAAAAAAAGTCTAAAAAATAAAAAAAACACTTATGCGATCTTTTAAAATAAAAGTTCTTTAATAACTCATTTAAGAGAAATACTCGAGTCCAACAAAAATGACTTAATGAGGACCACTTTAACCACCTTTATGCATGGATGATTAAAACAAAGGGGATTTCAAATGACTAAAATACTTTTTTTTTAAATGACTAAGGCCCTGTTTCTTTAGAAGAATTTCTAGTAGGTTTTTTTTACTTGTTGAGGTTTTTAGAGACACAATGTGATGGCTTATCAAGTGACATTCTCAAGTGTCATTTTCATTTGTAGGAATTTCTGAATTTGAACCACTTGAAATGACAAAGTTAACTTTTTTGAAATTTTCAGAATTCTACCTCCTTTACATTTTGCTGGAATTCCTGGATGCTCAAATACAAGGGAGCATTCAAAAATTTCACTATCTAAGAATTTTCAGAATCCCTTGGACATAAATTCTAACAAAAGAACAAACCTTAAAAGACTAGCTTCATCAAACGAAATGTTAAGAAAAAAAGTAAAAGTTTGAAGTACTTTCTGGAGACTTTTTCCCTCAATTTTTCTAAATTCCAAAAATACTAATTTTTGAAAGCTATAATATGGTTTTGGTAATCACTATATGTAGCTAATTACTGTGAAAGACACTAGTTGTCTTTTATCATCATAAAGGTATCGAAGAAGGAAATAAGGAGAATATAGAGGAATCGAATGAGGAATATATCTCAATAAATGATAATTTAAGTAGTAAAAAAAATCGAGGGAAAAGTTTTCGGAAAATGGACCGATGTCCTTAATCAAAACTTTTTGAAAAACTTAGGGACTAATTTAGAAAGTTTTAAAGGTTATGTCTTTTTCGAAATAAGATAAAACAGAAGTCCATATTTGAAACTTTTCCAATTTTTATGGTTTTTAAAAATGTTCACATCGTCATGTACACTTTTCAAAAAAGTAGCCCAAACAGTTTTATACGCTTTTAGGACAACGAAAGTAGACCCCCAATCCCCATGTCTCACGGCCAATTTTCTCCTTCCAATTAAAAAACAGAGAACCATATTGATCTCATCATCAATCAACGACATTGAAATTGAATTGGAAGAGTGTCTCCCACTCTCTCTCTCTCTCTCTCCCATCACTCATAAAAACGGCGAAAATCTCCACCAGATCAGAAAACGCGTTTCTCCAATCCTTTGAAATCCTCGCCCCTCTTATAAAAACTAAGAAAGGACTTACGCACATGAAACGCTTCGTGATCCCTATTCTTCCTCTTTCGCAGAGCGAAGATCGATCCATGGAGAAGAAAACCGACCCGAGAAAGCTAGTCGTCAGATGGCGGCTTTTCTTCGGCTTCCTTACCGTTTTCATGGCGGTCATCGTCTTCGTCACCACCAAAATCCACTTGCAGCACTTGAGCGTATTCGATTCCACCAATCTCTCTTCATTTCACTCGATTTCATCGAAAACCTTCCATTGATTCATTGATGATGGCTTGTTGTTTGTTGCAGCTGGAGGCATTGGGGGTTCCCTTTGCATCGTCCAAGGTAAGAGACGGAGAATCGATGAGAGGAGGACTTGTTTTTGGTGTGTTCTGTTGTAGTTTTGATTGATGTTGTCGGTTTGGTTCTTGTTAGGGTGTGGCGTTTGATCGGTTTGAGTTCTCGGGATCTCTACCTCGGGGAATCGTCGAATCGAACTCGGACTTGGAGCTGAAATCGCTGTGGGAAGACTCAAGGTTAAAAGTAACTACTCTGTTCCCTAAGTTGATGAATTAGCTGTGTGGAATCTTTTGATGATGATGATGATGATGATGATGTTTTTATCCCCTTGATGTCTGTATTTGAAATGTATTTGCTCTCCAATGCTTTTAGGGTCTTAGATGCTCTGATTTTATGATTTGTAATCTCTCTGCTTCTTTAGGTCACTTGAGAAAGAAAATGTTTAAGAAAAGTTGAGTAAAGGATCACCTGCCTCACATATGATGTGACCTTGAGTCCTTAGTGGTTTTTGAACTAGTCTTAGGTGATCAGGCTGTTGAAATTGATAATGTCCTAAATTAAGGTCTATTTTAATGCTTATTAGATGATGAATGAACCCATGATTGGACGCCGTTTGAATTGCTTACTCTATTTTTGTTCTAAATGCAGATCGCCTATGGTGTTCAGTGACTAGTGACTGTAAGTAACTGTAGGCTCATGGTATTCGTTAAACTTTTGACTTGCAGGGAACTAGTGAGAACTACACTGCTATCTTGGCAATTCCTGTTGGTATTAAGCAGAAACAGAATGTGGACATTATAGTTCAGAAGGTATTCACATAGACAAACCTGACCACTGTTTTCTTTAGCGCGACAAATCCAATTACTATGATATGTTTTTGGAATGGTCCCATGTTATTGGAATTCGGGGATCACTGATTATTAATGTACCTTTCTTTAGTTCAGTTTCTCTCAGACAATTGCTCCATTGTACTTTTTCACTATGATGGTAATGTGGATGGCTGGAATGATCTTGAATGGAGTAACAAGGCAATACATATACTTGCGCTAAACCAAACCAAATGGTAATATTTATAGCCTCTTCATTATTTCGTTTTGTTGACTCATCAAAATTATGGCATTTCTAGGAGGATGCCTGTTTTATGACTGTCATGTTTTTGGGAGCTAACAATTTATGTTTTCTTGATGATGATTTGTCTTTGAGAATTTTTTGCGTGATTGCATCCTTTTGTGAATCCAGGTGGTTTGCAAAGCGGTTTCTACATCCAGATGTTATGTCCATCTATGACTATATTTTTCTATGGGATGAAGATTTAGGGGTGGAGAATTTTCACCCTCGAAGGTACTTTTTGTAACTCATTATTACGTTACATTGTGTCCTTTGATGTTTGTTTTTCCTGATTTGTAATGATACTGCTTTGTTCCAAACTAACAGCCCAAGTATTTCAATGTGCTTAGTTAATGTTGGGATTTGGTTCACTTTTCCTGGTACCTTGTAAGTTAATTGATTCATTACATGTAACTCGTACATGCCAATCATTTGAAAATTGTTTCGGGTATTTTCTCTCAAATCTTAGTAGGTTTCAAACTCATGTGAAATGAAATGTAATGTTTGACAAACTGTTTATCGAATAAAAGTATGAGCCTTGTGAGTTTGATAATGGAAATGTCTTTGAGGAAAATATGTCTGGGGGCTTACAGCCTTGTACCATTGTGTGGATGACATGCATATTTATATTTCTGGTTAAGAAGTGACAATGCAAAATTAACTGGTTGAATTTCTTTTTTGCTTTGTTTGCATACTGCTGAAACCTTGTCCATCTTATTGGAAAGATGTGCCTTTTTTCTTGGGGTACAATTCCTTCTTGTACCATTGTGTAGACTACATGCGTATTTATATTTCTGGTTTAGAAGTGACAATGCAAAATTAACTGGTTGAATTTCTTTTTGGCTTTGTTTGCATGCTGCTGAAATCATGTCCATCTTATTGGAAAGATGTGCCTTTTTTCTTGGGGTACAGTTCCTTCATGTACTTGGTCCACTCTCAACTTTTCTGAGGTTGCACAGGCCATCCGTGTAGTCGTGTGTGGTGTTATATACTTTAATATAGTTACACGCTTGGATCTCCTTTGATCTGAGTGTTTATGTTACGGTATCAAATAAATGTAAAAAGAAAGAAAATAGAAGAAATGGAAGAAAGATGAAGAATTTGATGAAGCATAGAAGGATCGAATGATGCAATAGGTCATTTGATCCTCATTATGTGGTTATTTCATTGTTTTTCAAAATTACAAAAAATCCCTAAAGTTCCCCATATTTACATAGAAGGCCCTGACGTTTCTAGCATTTGCATAAACACCCCTGACTCACTACAATTGCTCACAATATCCCCCCTCGAGCAGGTGCATATATATTTCTTATGCCCATCTTGGAAAGAACAAATTTTAACTTCGCTTTATTTGTTGTCTTACTGAGAAAGTCTGCTAGTTGATCATCTGTAGAAACCTAAACCAATACAACATCTTCCTTCTCAATCTTTTCTCAGATAAAATGGCAGTCCAGCTCTACATGTTTTGTTTTCTCATGGTAATGGGATTATTAACCAATTTGATCATGGAGGTACTATCAGAGTGCATACACATTGGGACACTCTTGTTTGAATAGTAACTCCTCCAGCAAGATCCTTAGCCATAATAGCTTACAAGTCACAACACCCATGAGCCATGACGGTATACTCAGCTTCTGCACTAGACTTGGTAGTAACAATTAACAACTTGTTTTTTTGCTTTTTCAGGATACTAGGTTTCCTCCAACCATTGTATAGTAACCTATTGTTGACTTTCTATCTGATAAAGATCCAACCTAGTCAGAATCTGTGAAGGCTATTGATAGCCTTTGCATGACCCTGTGACTCATATAGAATTCTTTTACCTGGTGATCCTTTCAGATACCTAAGAACCAGTCTTGGGAGCATGCATAAATTGACTTACCAAACTAACAACATAGGAAATATCGGGCCTTGTAATAGTGAGATAACTAAGTTTTCCCATCACTCTTTCATACGTCCTTTTATCTTCAAGTTGTTTCCCACTTTCCTAAGTGTAGCCATGATTTTGTTCTATAGGAGTGTCTACTGGCTTTGCATCAAGTTTTCCCATTTTGTCAAGAAGTTCAAGGATATATTTTCTCTGTGAGATAACAATTCCACCTTTTGACCTTGTCACGTCGATACCAGTGACATTTTAATAATCTTAGGTCCTTGATCTCAAATTCCATTTGGAGAAATTTTTTTAGGTTGGAAATTGCCCTATCATCATCTCTTGTGAGTACTATGTCATCGACATACACCACAATTATAATAACCTTTATGTTGTTCCTTTTTACAGAGATAGTATGCCCTGCATAGCACCTTGTAAACTCAAATTTAATGACAACTTTGCTGAATCTCTCAAAACAGGGTTAGGGGGATAGTTTTAGCCCGTATAAAGATTTTTTTTTAAAGCATACTTTATTCTCTTGCTCTTTGACAACAAATCCCATTGGAGGATCCATATAAACTTCTTTCTTTAAGTCTCCACGGAGTAATGCATTTTTTGCATCTAGTTGGTATAAAGGCCAATCAAAATTCAATGCTAGGGAGAAAATTAATTGGATGGAAGTCAATTTTGCTAATGGAGAAAATGTTTCAAAATAGTCAACTCCATCAGATTGAGTGAATCCCTTAGCAACAAGTTTTGCCTTATACCTACTAATTGTGCCATCTAGATTATATTTATGGGTATAAACCGATTTGCATCCAACGATACCTTTAGGAAGTGGAGTAAGCTCCCAAGTATGATTTTTCTCTAATGTATTCATTTCTTCTATCATTGCTTCTTTCCACTGAGGATGTGATAGGGCCTTAGAGGCTTAGACACATGTTTGGATATACATTCAGTAGCTAGGTTGGATACAAATGCATGAAAAATAGGTGAAACGCTACGATATGAAACAAAGTTTTGCATGGCATGGTGAGCAACACATGATCTTGTTTCTTTTATTTTGGCAAGGGGAATATCTAAATTAGATGAGGTAATACTTGGAGGAGATGAAGGATCTGAATCTGGAACATTAGATGATGATGGTATGGATGAAAACATTAGTCTCCCTCTTTTCCTTCCTCTAGAACAAACTTGCAAAGGCTCTTTGAGCTAGTCTATTTTCCTTTGTTCTTCTGCACTTGGTGACTTTGTACCTATTTCATTTACTGGTTTTGGATATACTGGAGGGATAACAAAATCAAGAAGAGGTAGATTGTTATATGGACTTTCCTTAGATATTAGTTCTTTGGTAGGCGAGTAGAAAGGAACATCCTCATAAAAACTCCAATCCATTGTGACAAAGACTTTACCATTCTTTCCTAGAGCGTAGCATTTGTAGCCCTTTTGACTACTAGAATACCCTATAAATATGCACTTAACAACCTTTGGATCCAATTTATCTGTTGATGTATCGGGACAAGTACAAAGCAAGTACACCCAAACACCTTTGGTGGAACCTAGAACAATGGCATATTGGGACATAATACCTCTACTGGACTTTTCCTTGCAGTGTCCTTGAAGGCATTCTATTTATCAAATATATTGCAATAAAGACACCATCTGTCCAAAAGTTCTTTGGAACATTCATCTCAAACAAAAGAGCTCGGGTAACCTACAAAAGATGCCTATTTTTATGCTTAGCCTCCCCATTCGGTTTTGGGGTATATGCACATGAGGTTTGAGAATTAATTCTATTTTCAATTAGGTACATCTGGAAGTCTTGTGGAAGTATATTCACCATCATTGTCAGATTTGATAGCTTTGATCCACTTATCTAACTTAACCGCCACCATTTTATGTTATGTTTTAAAAATATGTGAAACCTCATCTTTTGATTTCATCAGATATACCCATGTAACCGGAGTTGCATCATCAATGAAAGTAGCAAAGTAGTGATGCCCCAAAATAGAAACCATAGGAGCATACCACACATTAGAGTGAATTAAATCAAATGGACTAGTATTTCTTTTATTAAAAGTCACTGGATACATAGTTCTTTTATTTTTTTTGCAAATTGACACCATAGGAGCATCACATCTCAAAACACTCTCAGTTTTATTCTGAATGTTCAAAAAAGAAAAGTTCTCAAGACACTGTGCTGGTGGATGATCGAGACAACGATGCCACAACAACACTTTATTTTCATCTATTACTCTTGTCTGCAATATGTTAGGCTCTGTCCTCTTCAAAACCTAGGCAGTAAAGACCATTGTTCTCACTACCACCTCTAATCCTTTGTCCCATCTTTAGATCCTGGAAAACATAGTAGAAAGGGTAAAATGTGACACAACAATTGAGAGTTTTGGTTAAGGCACTAATAGACATAAGAAGCGAGAGACATGGAGAACAGGTGATAAAGAAAGGTCAGGTGAGACTTGAATAGTCCCTTTTCCGACAATTAGAGCGAAGGAGCTGCCTGCAATTCTCATGCTTCCTTGGGTGGTAGCAGTATAGGATGAAAAATCAAAATGTATACCTATCACATGATCTGTAGTCCCTGAATCAATAGCTCATGTGGATGAAGAGGCAGATGATGCAAATGCGGCAGGATTATGCGAAGAAGTCATATCAGCTGAAGACTCTTGAGTTAGACCTTCCGAAGTTGCCGACTTTTGTCGAATAACTAAGATTTCATCCTTCTAATGTTGATTACTTTTTTCTTGTCTTGTATCATCGTTAGCTACTTTGGCTGGTGAGGCAAAAACATTCCATGGCTTACCATTCAAATCCCAGCAAATCTCTCTAGTATGATGATATCTCCCACAGTGAGTACAAGAAAGATTATCACGATTGGTATTGGGTTGTCCACCATAACTACGCCCAACCCCAAGAAAGCCACGACCACGGCCACTAGTATGTCCTCCACTGCGGTTACCTCCACAACTGCGTCCTCTACCACCACCATATCCTGTATTCATTGTTGTGGTACCTACGTTTCTATTTGCAAGAGCTGACTTATCAGGTGTCTTGCTTGACATTCATAACCATCCTACAAGTTTCTTCTCCCTGTAACAAGGTAAATACTGTGCCTATAAGAGGCAAAGCAGCCGGGCTTGTCACTTGTGCACGAACAGTCTAAAATTATGGGTTAACACCCCCTAGTGATGCAAATATGTACTGGTCCTCCAACAATTTTATTTCTTTCTTGGCACAAACATTGCTTCTTCGGACAACAGAGTTCAGGACTCATATACAACTCTAGTTCTTTCCATAAATCCCTAAACTCAGGAAAATAGTCATCAATCGATAAACTACCTTGTTTGATGATGCAATTTCCTTTTTCAACTGAAGAACCCTGGCATTATTCCTCTTCTGACTTTTGAGCATATGTAGCTTCAATGGAATCTCAAAGTTCCTTTGCAATATCTAAATATTTAAAGCTTTTCGCAATTCTTTATTTCATTGAATTCAATATCCAATTCATAACCAAGATATTTTTTAAGACCCAATCTGGATATTTTAGATCATCCTTCTTTGGTTCTTTGATGCTCCTCTCAATGTAACCAAGTCTACTTGATCCTCCAATGGTCATTCTGGCTGAGTAGGGCCAATTTTTATAGGTGGTGTCATTGAAGAGATTTGGTGTTATCTTAACGTTGAGACTCGTAATAGTTGGAAATTGAGAAGCACCAGCAGTAGCATTGTCACTTTTAGACTCCATCTAAGTATTAAAGATCTCAAGCACTGAGTAAAAAAAAAAAAAAAAATCTCAAATCTTGGTTAATAGCTCACCATCGACTTCACAATTGTCACAAATACCAAACGGACACTACCAACCCAACACAGGACTTTAGGAAAATTCAAACCAAACTGATACCTTCACAAAGGGCTTGGATTTTATCACCAGGGCTCTCAGACAGGCTTGTTGGCACCTATACATTGCATCACTGGGGCTGTCGGCATCTACACCTTCACAGACTACATGATTGACATCACAACACTTCACGCATTGTTGTGGATACCTTACAGGAGCATGTCGACACACACAAACTTGTTTTGGACCTCGGATAATAATATCAACATCAATAGTGTCCCAGTCGAACCTACAGCTAGGTTCAGCTAGGGTTTTAGTCCTTCAAATGTGCTCTTTTCCTTAAATCAAAGCCATTAGAATCTTTCGCACAGGTGCCTTTTAATGTCTCGTAGGCTCTTGTACCAAGTTATAAGCTTGGATCTCCTTAGATCTGAGTGTTTATGCTAGGGGATCAAATAAATGTAAAGCGAAAGAAAATAGAAGAAAGAGGAAGAATTTGATGAAGCCATGGAAGGATGGAATGATGCACTAGGTCAGAAGATCCTCAGTATGTGGTTATTTCATTATTTCTGGAAATTACAAAAAGTCCCTAAAGTTCCCCATATTTTCATAGAAGCCCCTGACTTTTCTAGCATTTATATAAACACCCTTGACTCGCCACATTTGCTCACGACACACATGACGGGTTGATGCCCGAGTGAAAGCCACCGAGATTCTTTTGCCAGCAGGTCTTCTCAACAATTCCAGTTTGTGGGCGGCCGTGTTCCATCCTAAACTACCCTTCTTGCATTATTTTCTTGCTAAACTTAATACAACAAGGGAGAGGAACAGTGACCAATGATTACTCTCCAAGGCTAAGCTTAAAGCACACAAAATGTCTAGTTCTCACACCATAGATGGATTCAACATCAAAATAGAGAGAATAATTGTACTTAATTGAGGATAGGAACCTGTGGAATAGTGGAAGGTGCTTTCTAGTCACTATTGCAACCTGAGGTTGTGTTTTTGAGTCAAGTTACCAGTCAAAGGAAAAAAAATTTACTTCGTTGAGTGCCTTGGAGAAAAGAGCATATCTTTTTTATAGTGAACCTCCATCAATTGTGCAGATCCCTTCAAATGTTTGGTTTTATCTTCATCTAAAATTTAGTTGCGAAAGATTGAGTAAATCCCTTTAAATCCCTTTGAATTGTTTTCTTTCTATCTGATTGTTTTCTTTGAACAGCTAATTAGTAGAAGATTCCAAGACAGGGACAACTTAGAGAAAGTAAACCTTTATTGATTTACCAAGACAAGACTGGTCATAAATCTCTAAGATTTCTTCTAAACTTGTCAAGATAAAGATTCAGGCGACTGTGGATCTCTAAAGACTCAAGATAAATCCTACAAATTTATTCTTCAGCAGGTTTGTTGTGCAAGGGGCCTGTGGATCTGCTGCTTAACTAATAGGGCTCAGACTCATGCATAGACTGCTGGACCCAATGAGCATATATACAGCCTGCACCAATACTGAATCAATTTTTTTGCCAAGCCCCTAGTACATATCACTTTAGAGCTCCTTTCTCCAGTATGTTCTCCATGATCCTGAAACTTAAACAATTACTTCTGTTTCGCAGCTCAACGTTTGTACCATCGGTGACATAGAGCTGCCAACCATTATATATATATATATATATTCCTTGTTTTGCTGCAAATTCCTATGGTTATCTTTTCTTTTTTCTCCCCGTGTGTTCATAAGCTCAGGATGATGTCCATTGGATTTATTTTCTGCTTGTTCTTGATTTTTAGTTAGCCATTAATTGTCATATTAGTGGCTTTTTTTCTTATCTTTGTGACAGTTCTGATAATTGTTCTACTACAAAATGAAGTGCACATTTTGACACAATGTGATTCTTTTTATTTATTTCCTAAATGGTATCTTTCTCGCATGGATATCATAAAATTTGAGATAGGATATTACATACATTGTAAATGGATGGAATTAGGCTATGGTGATGATGTTGATCTCTGCCCTCTAGTACCTTTGATCCTTTCATTTTTGAAGGTAGATACTGTACGGTTTGGTTTTTCTTGTTCTTCTTTCTTTCTTTTTCTTTTTAATTTTATCCCTCTTTTCCTGATTGAGAATACAGTATTTAACCTTAGATTAACAGAAAGACTAGGTGGTGGTGATGATATACGACATAGGATGTCTTCTATTTACATAAATAAAATGGAAATACAGAAAACAAAGTGCTGACACAAGCATCTGTGTCTTTAACTGTAATATACATTTTATCATTAAAAATAGAATGCATACGTTTCATATGCTATTACTGTGATGTGTAATTCTCTAATATGCACTTAATCCATACTACTTCACCATACAAATTATTATTGGCTTTTGCTTTTAGAAGCATACATATATTTGTATGTTTAGGCTAATTGATATAGGATGAGAGGCTGTAGAGTTGTCAACTCAATCGTCAACCCATTGTAAGCAAAGAAACTGTCATCTAGGGTTACCAATGATTTTTCACTGATAAGGCTTGATATTTGCGCCCACCAAAGAGAATTGCACAATATACAAAGAAAACAATCATGTCTCATTTGTTAAGTAGTTAGCTTGCCGCATCTTTAATGCCTAGGCGTTTTGTGTATTGGTTAGCAACTTGATATGGTATCAGAGCCAACGCATGCTGGATTTGAAACCGCGTAGGGCAAAAAAAAGGCCCCATGCTACGTTTTGTGTGTTGGCGCATGTGCACAAGGCAAAGAGGCCCCATGCCGTGTTTTGTGCGGGGATGTGCTTCGAGTGCAACCGGTGTCCTGTGTGAGGGGGGTGTTAAGTAGTTAGTTTGCCGCACCTTAACTCCTAGGCATTTTGGGTGTATTGGTTAGCAACTTATGATCATTCTCCTAGAAGGTACCACACATTACATATTTAGAACTTAAAGGGCATGACATGTTTTGGCTTTTGACACTTGTTCTATATTAATTTGAGTCCTTTTTAACCACCTCCTTTCCAAAAACTTCAATGCAGCTCCAGGACATTTCTTAGAACAACTACTAGCTGGGCTTTCAAATAAAATGTGAAAATAGGAAGTACCTTAATTCTCTTTAGGCTTGTTAACTTTTAACGGAACATACTTGAGAATAGGAATAATTCAACTGAATTTATGCATAGCAAGTCAAATAATACCCCTTGGGTTTTTGTGCTGGTGGGGCCCCATGGATCAGTTTGTGTGTTCTCTTTTGAGTTTTACAAACCTTGAGATCTGCATCACTATTTTTAACCCATGGATTGGTGTGCTATTGGTTACTTGTGGACATCCTTATTGCGACCATCTGGATACATGTCAATTAGTGGGGTTGGAGAGGGGGAGTGGTCTTTATCATGGATTAGGATTGGAAAAAAAAAAAGAAAAAAGAAAAATGAAAAAAGCTCCGTAAGATTATTTTTGGTCTGGATGTTTGACTGGCTGATTTTCTTCTTATTTCTCCCACCTCCTAAGTTATTTGCTTATGAATTTACAGAAGTTAATCATAGAGAATCCTCATAGTTGTCACTTTCAGTATTATTTATTAATTTTCAATGCTTGGGTTCAGGTATTTGCAGATAATGGCATCCGAAGGTTTAGAGATCTCACAACCTGCATTGGATCCTGATCAATCTGAAATTCATCATCGCATCACCATTCGCCATAAGATGAGGAAGGTCCACAGGTTAGTAAACCATGGCTGTGCAATATCTTTCTTACATTTTACAAGTTATTTGGGATATCCTTGTTGAGTTACTCATCCATTGCAATATGATAGGCGAGTCTATGTTGGTGGGAGTTTGAATTGCTCAGATGAAAGCAAAGGGCCTCCTTGTGCTGGGTAAGTTGCAAGTTTCTTTTGCATATACTGAATGAAGTACCATTCAGTCAGTGCTTGTGATGATCTTCCCATTACTTTAAGCAATGTGAAGCATTCTTGTTCTTCTCAGTATTCATATAATTTCTTCCCCCACTGAGTCAGTTTGATACATCATGAAACTAGCGTAACCAGCTAGATCACTTAAAATGTTACGTGACTTCTTAGGTTTTAACAATAGTTTTAGATGTTCAAAAATACTTTACTTGTGGCACGTCCACCACTTCTCAAATGAAATATTTCCCACTGTATGGCCAGGTACCCATTTTAAGCCCAGTACAGACTCTTTCCATTGTTGAGATCTGAGATAAAGGGATTTGTGTTGGTTGATTTTGCATGGCCCATATTTCAATGCTGATAGGTCTGTTTACATCAGTTGGACATGAAAAAAACTCCTTAACCACTATTTACTATTGATAGGCCCAATCAGTGCGTGCTCTACATTACTAAAGCATGTGTCCAAATGTTTAAACTAACAATTTGAGGATAATAACTTGTTGGGTCTGATAATTGATGGCCGAAGCTTTGATAGTTTTGTTTTCGAAATTGGGCAGATTTATTTAGGTTTCTTGTTTATACATTTTGAATTAAATATTTAACATGACTCTTAAAGTTCCATGTTCGCTCGAAGGAAAAAGGATTTAATGTTGGCTTTTGTGTTGCTCAGGGCTGAGACAAGTTGCTTTTGCATGTGCTGATTCGTGTTGGACCAGTTGGCTCATGCTAATTTCAAAAGAATGAAAAAAAGATTAAAGAAAAAAAGAGAGAAGAAAAGAGAAGAAGAGAACAAAAAAGGGGATAATATTGGGAAAACTAAGAATGTGTAGATGTCATGACGTAGTTGTGTCCTTAATCAGTTAATAGAGATGTTTAGTTTTATCTTGCTAATCATGCAAGCAATGCATAAACAGTACCAAATTACCATTATGTAAATGATAATTAATTTTTTTATCAGTAATATTAACATAATAGTTATTTATAACACTAGGAAGTACTATTTAGATGCGAAAACATAATATTACCTGAGGGGCTGGGGATTAGACAAGGTTTTAAGAATCGATCGGTGGACAACTTAGAACCTCTTGAGTTGAGTTGAGTTGAGTTGACAGTCACATGTGACAGCCAGGAGTCAGACTGAGCTGCACCCTCGATCCCAAGAACCATGAAAAAATATTGAAAAATATGATAAAAAATCTAAAAATTGAACAACAAATTTCCTAAATATATCAAGTTTTAAAGGTCATCATGTTTTAGTTAGTATAAATTTATTTAGATGGAAGTAGATGTTGTCATTTTTTTTTCACTCAATCCGATAACTGTGCATCTGACCTTTGAATGCTTAAAACTTATACAAAATATGGTTTTACTCTTGAAAAATTGGTATGAAAGATCCTTAAAAGCCTGCCAAAGCTTCTAAAAAGAATTAGGGGGAAAATGATTTGTTTGGCTTTATGGCCTTTATTATAGGAATCAGTAAGAAATGAGACTTGGTGGGGTGACTCACCTCTATAGGCACCAAGTTTTAGTTGACTCCGGAAATTTTTAAGACCATGGGCATGGAGCAGTTGGGGGGACCAAGTTTCAGTACCACAGAGTATGAACCCACCTTAAACCTATCTTCATCATCACTATCACGATCTCTCCTTATTTGTTAATTTGGACCACTATTCAGTAAGTCAAGTAGTCAAATTATCAAGCAACTACTCTGGCTCAATTTTCATAATGGTAACTTCCTTTTGTTTGGTGATAATCATCAGCCTTGTGGTGTCCAACACCATGATATTGCTCACAAGCCCCATATCCATACTGATGACTATAAACACTTGGATTTGGGTGTTCTTACTGTCCATCATATTGAGCATAAGGAAGTCATTCGTCAACTTTCTTATTCTATAAACCATTGTAATTTGGGCTGGTTAGTCTTCATTTTCCAAATGCTTCATCAGATTCTTACCCAATATCTTGATGATTGATCTTCACCAAGATTAGCAAAACCATGCCCCCCATTGCTAGGTACATTACCTCCACTATATCCATCAGTTGGTGTGGAATGACTACTAGCATTAGCAACATTGGCTGTAAACACTTTTATCATCCAGGGAACCTATTGTTTTTCAGTGAGTTGCACAATACTAGCTCTAATGTCTTTCTTTTCCTTTTCTTGTTCTCTTCTACCTTTCTCCCTGCTCTTTTTGTTAGATATAATGTTTTCCTTTCTGGAGATTGAACCATTTTTAAGTTCATAAATATAGTTCTGCACCAGTATCAATTTTTCATTGAAGTGTACAATATTAGGCGAATTATGTGATGTTCAATCAGTCTTTTTCCCCCTTTTCTAGTATCACAAGAAACGTAATTGGTGCCTCATGATGAACTCAATTACAATATGTAATTCATAGTGTAATCTACCCAAATAAAAATAGTTGTGCTGGGAGGGGAGTTTGGCTAGAAATAGATGTTATCATCATTCCTAATACTTCAAATATGCTGTAAATCATTAGATTACATTAGCAAGATATTTTTGGGATCTACCATTAGAAAAAAGAAGATATGTTTGGGATCTAGTTATCATCTAGATAGCTCTTAATGGTTAATAAAGTGGTATTATTATCAATATATTATTTCCCGGTGCTGGTGTCCAACTTGGTCGCCTCTGGTACCTATATGGTTTGTCCAAATTTCATTTGACCAACTTGAGTAAGTGTGCCAATCAGATATGATTACATCATCATCATTGTCATAATCATTAATTATAACAAGAACTACCAGCAATAATGCTACTACTGGTATCATCATTATCATTAAAAATTAAAAATTAATAAATAATAATAATAATGATATTATTAGTATTATTATTATTATGAGAATGGTTGTGAAGAAGACTGATGAATTTACATCTTGAACAGATGGGTGGAGGGGATGGCACCTGTTTTTTCACGTGCGGCTTGGCGATGTGTGTGGCATCTCATCCAGGTGCAATTTTGGAAACTTAATGGCTTCTGTTAACTATGATGTAACAATTCTAGTTATCATTTGCTTGACAGTACGATGTGTTACTTTTTAAAGTTTATATACATTAATTTTTTCCAACCACGTTTAATTTCTTCACTGAATTCCCTAATTGTTACATTGTTGTATATTTATACCCAGTTTGGTTGAGAGTTTGAATTATCTCAGAATCCTTTTTGCTGGCTTTCACTTTTATGTCAAAACAAGGACAGGCTTGTATTTAATATGTGAAAATTTAGATGCAACCGTTAAACAACCAAGTTTTTGTATTTTGGACACATGGTTTGTGGTACATATATGCATTCATTTTCCAATGTGCATCCCTTTCTTTTAATTTTTTTAATCTAAGCACCATGAATGCCTTCCATCTAGGGCCGACCTATGACTGATTTGACTGCCTTAGACTCATTCTCCCCGTGTGTGCACTTGCATGTGTATAGGGTTTGGATGCCATTCCAAAAAGGGGAAGAAAGGTTGAACTGGTTTGATGGAAGCCTATCATCAAAAAACTGATTGGTTGGAAATTGGAGACAAATTTCCCCATGCCTGTTCCTGCCTGACCTTTCTATCCCTATCCTGCTTTGTCAACTGCCTGCATCCCAGTTGGTTCCATAAAGAGGGCAAGTAAAAGGTGTCTATGCCTTAGTCTATCCTACACATTCGTAAACCAGTGAGATGGCCTCTGGCCTATCCACCATTAGTCTATCCTACACATTTGTAGACCAGTGAGATGACCTCTGGCCTATCCACCATTTCATCTCAACTCTCTCCTTTTGGGGCAATTCCTGCTTTATTTACCAATTTATTGTGAGTTAGTCTTATTAGTCTCAGTAAATCATTAAATTGCATTGGAGCATTGCTTCAACTCTTTCCTTTTGGTGCTGTTTCCAGTTAGTTAACCAATTTATTGTGAGTTAGTCCTAGTTTTCTCACTAAGTCATTAAACTGCACTGGAGCATCACCTCAATTCTCTCCTTTTGGTGCTGTTCCCAATTAGATAACCAATTTATTGTGAGTTTGTCTAAATAGTATCACCAAGTCATTAAAATGCACTGCGGCATCCTTAATATTTTCTGTTCTAAGATGTTTAGAAGGGCATGAATGGGTTGTATGTCTTTGACAAGTTCCATGCTCCAAGTTTCTTCTTAGAAGGTTAAATGTCACAAGTGGCATTATTGTTGTTATTTTTATTTGGATACTTGCTGCGTTCCCTTTTGAAGCCCCTGTTACCTTTTCTGTTTCAGTTCCAATTCAAGGTTTAAAAAAAAAAAATCCAGTGCAAGATTTGTAGTTGGACTGTTTGCCTTTGCATATTAATAAAGAGAGTAATGTAATGATCTCTGTTTATTTTCATATATGAAGACCTAATTGGAAGATTCAACTTCAAGGTGCTGAACAAAATTTCCTAAGATTGCCATAACACGGTCTAGATATTACTTTTTCCCTGATTTTCTTTATTTGTTTATTTATTTATAATGCCTTGCAGATAATGAAGAATCATCATTATCATAAAAGCCTTGTCCCAACTATGTTGGGGTCAGTTGTATCATGTATGAATTTTGTCTTACCTCACAGCTAATGAAAAGTCAAAAAAAATTTTTTTTTTCATGAAGAATCATATTGTTGTCTTACAGGCTTGAGCCTTTTTCACCAATGCATTTCTACAATAAGCATAAAATACTCCATAGTGAAAATGATTGCAAGTATCTTTCTAGAGAGTTCCTCTTATACTTCCAAGAATGTGAATGAAATTCCCATTTCCCAAACAACAAGTCCACATACACTAAGTGAAGGGACTGTGTAAAGGAAGTAATTACCACTGGCTTTAAGTTGTAACTGTCTGTAATGG
This sequence comes from Sextonia rubra, assembly GCA_037013555.1. Classification (NCBI taxonomy): domain Eukaryota; kingdom Viridiplantae; phylum Streptophyta; class Magnoliopsida; order Laurales; family Lauraceae; genus Sextonia; species Sextonia rubra. Next base: position 18,651,589 of record JASUAD010000028.1, on the reverse strand, counting down.
ATTTTATTATCATCTCCATGTCATTGTGTACTCTTATGGTTATTGGGTTAGCCTTTTTTGATGATTGTCCATTATACTTGGACATTGCACCTTCGTGGGGGCACTATGACGTAGTATGATTTACAAATCAGACTGTCATGCCAAATGGTGAATCCCAATTGATCACAAAACCCCAAAACCAACTCTACCACGATCGACTGGCGCAAACAAAACAACAAGTAAAAGTAGAAGATAGCTTACTCCAAATTGTGAATCCATAACTTAATAGTTCTTCAATCCATGGGAGAAATACTCAAACCAGGGGAGAAGAGAGAGACTTTAAAAAATTATGCAATTTTATTGAATGAAAATGTAAAAATCCAGGCTAGGATTGGATGTCCCACTTAGTTTTCCTTTTATAATGTGCTTACATAGAAGAACGCCCTCAACTATGATTAATCCTAGCCATCCATCCTATCTAACTAATTCACAAATATTACTATATAAAGTCCTTACATAACTCAATGACTTAACTTAAAAGAAGGAAGAAAATTAGAAAGTTTCTAAAGAACTCCAATTTTGAATTGGACACCCATATGAAGTGAGATTTTATCTCCACTAATCCACTTACGTTCTTTAACCATGCCTCCTCTATTTTAGAAAGTCTTCCCACTCTAAGATCTTTCTTTGGAATTCTCAGATTCCATCTTGCTTGCATGGAAAGTCATTGGACGTGCTACATCATGTTGATTGTGGATCCCATGTGGAGCTAATCAAAGGGGTTGTGAAGATGGGCCAGCTCCACACGTCCGTTATGGGCCTGGGTAGGACTCAATCAGGTTTGATTCAGCCCCCCATGATCCAAATAATCAAGGGCCTGATTAATCACAGAGTCCATGAAATGTAGGCCATCTGCTCTTGCATTTAGTCTCATGTGAATTAATGTGGATTACACACTTTTACAACTCAAAGGAACTAATGTGGATTACAAAGCTGAGACTTGAGAGAACTTGGTTTTGAGAAAGAATGCAATAGTCACGTTGGCTACATTTTTACTCAAGCCCAAGCTTTCTTGAACATATGAGTACATTGATACTGACTATCGCTTCCTATGAAAGAAGATTGAGTCAAAAGAGAGAATCGCTCCAGACACAATTTATGGGTTAGTTGGTTGGCATGTTCTGTTCACTCAAGCTCTTGACATTGTGAATAAAATTTTCTCCCCCTGTTCTTTATTGCGCTCCTGCTCTCAACTAGTTTTTTTTAATAATAATAAATTTTATTGAAGAAAGCCCCAAAAAAGGACAAAACACAATGAACAAAAACTAACAAACCAAAAAAGAACTAATCATCAAAAGAAGTTAAGGAGTGAGATACTCCTTCACGGGCAAAGCTATTTGCCACAATATTTTCTCTAAGAATATGATTGAAGCTAGCTCCCAACCTCCTTGAAATATCCTGCACCTCCCCTACCCAATTTGCTAATCTCCAAGGATGAGAAGAATGTCCTAAACACCACTGGACTACCGAAAAAGAGTCTCCCTCAAGAATAGCACGATAACCACCTAACCTAAGCAATTCTCGACAACCAATAAGAATAGCAAACAACTCTGATTCATTACCATTCGAAGAGTCAACTGGCCCTAAGAAGCTCTGTACAGTATTAACATAACAATCCCTTATAACTCTCCTTACGGTATTAACATGACAATTCCTTATAACTCCTCCTATCCCTCCCTTTTGCAAAGAACGAACAAAACTACCATCAAAATTCAGCTTCGAAACACCAGTAGGGGGATTCATCCATACAACTCTACCTTTGGACTGAATACTCTAACCACCCTTAAAGAAAGAAGACCAAGATCTTTGAAGATCTTCCACAAGAACTCCAGAAAACTCCTCATGCATACTTGCCCATTTGGAGACAGACCAAGTTATGGACTCAACCACCTCCAACAAAGAACTTCACTTATTCCTGAAAACCCTATTATTCCTTTCCGACCAAAGCTTCCAGCATGTAGCACACAAGAATAACCTTCAAAAGATCTTACCCTGAACATACTTGCATTGCCAACGCCATTGAAGAAAATGATCTTCAACTATCCTAGTTTGTTAACTAATGCTATTCCAAATTTACGTTGTTTTGTAATCTAGATGGCTTAAGTATGAACTTCTATTAGTTAACATCAGTATCTATAGGGGTACTGACTGGATGGATAGCAGCATTTTAAATGACACAACCAGGCTAAATCGATATGGGCTTTCATTGTTTACTGTGCATTTTTCCAATTTATAAATGAGCTTGCTTCTCTGTGTTTGGATTGGAACAATTATGATGCATTTCTTAGGAGTTTCAGGTTTTTTTTTTTACGTCATAAAAAAATGCAATGAAGTTTTAACTGGTACTCATTATCATGTAGAATGATCTGATTCATGGGTGGGGCTTGGACATGAAGCTTGGCTATTGTGCTCAGGTGAGATTTCATTATAAATTGCATTCAAATCCATGTTCATCATTAATAAACCCATGTACATCCAGTCATATCATTAATAAATCAAACAGAGTATTTATGGCCAGAAATATATATGAGGAGAGCTTAACAAACGTCATTGTGTATTAACAAAAAAGGAGGTTCATTTTTCCCATTTAATACTAATTGGGTATGAATTTACAAAATTTACAACAGCAAAGGCTTACCTACTCAACACTGAATTCCATGGATATATTTGTGAGCACCAAGGCAGTTTAAGAGTTTTGAGTACCTCACATAGAAGTCATCTTTCCTTGAATGCTTTCTACCTTCTCATTTTGTATGCACTGGATACATTGGGCATGTAACATTACTTTTGTATTTCGCAGACACATTCTTGCATCTGGTGTATTTGCTTCCATTTGGTCTCTCTCTCTCTCTCTCTCTATTTATATATATATATTTCTACATATCTCACACGCACGCACATGCACATGGCTCATTAGGATGTAAGCTTGGTAGGTTAAGGAAAGGTTATATTGCCCACTTTTTGTTGGTGTTTTGTATTGAGAATATAAGCTGCATTACCAAGGTTAGGATGGAAGCCTGAATAATTGTCCTTTTGCCCATTGGGTTCTCACTTCTCATATAGTCATATTAGGCTGAAATAGAAGTTATTGGATTCCCATATACTCTCTCTCTCTCTCTCTCTCTCTCTCTCTCTCTCTCTCGTACAATATGAACTTTTCCTCTTTTTTTATTATTATCTTTAATGGTTTCTTCTGACACCAATAAAAAGGAACTGTAGGTTTGTAGTTTACTCTTCCTTCGCATGTGTCTTGCATGGAACTCCATCGGACTACCCTATGGGGCCCACTTGGGGCCACACCACTCATGGGGGAGGTGGGGGACCTGGATGGGATTAAAAGATCCCGATTAAACCTACACGTGCAAAATTTCAGGTTTGTTCGATCATCCTATTCCCTCAATCCATGGCCCACAAGTTTAACGGTTTTAGAAGCCATCTTTTTTTTTTTTTATAATTTTAATCCAATGGTCAGTACCGTTCAGATGGGAGTAAAAAACCTGGGGTCTGTGACATTCCGGGGAACATGTGCACCCGAGCACTATTGTATATTCATGTACAGCGTCAGCTTTTCTTCTATGTGATAACTGATATATATGGCTTTGAATCTCAGGGAGACCGAACTAAGAAGGTTGGAGTGATTGATAGTGAATTCATTGTTCATCAGGGGATACAATCCTTGGGAGGAGCATCTGCAAATAAGGTTCAAATGATCAGTAGAAAATAACCTTGGAAGCTTATGTGATTAAATTCTCTCTCTCTCTCTCTCTCTCTCTCTCACACACACACACACACACACACATTTATATATAGTCATCCAGTGTGTGCTGCGCATTAGATGACTGTGCACACCTCGATGTGAGCCCACATGGGAATGGGAACAGGGGTTGAAAGATCTCCTTGGGCCCTTCCTCTCTGCAAAAAATCAGCCCCATACCCCACCCATATCATCTCCATCTGTGCCCCATAATTTAACAGTGCACAATTATTTGGATGGGTGTGCTGTTAATCCAATGGTCTAGTCACATCGGATAGGGCCCAAACTTGGGTGATGGGGGCTATTCAGGTGGCCTTTGTGTGTGGTCCATTTGGATGGACCATATAGTGGGCCTCAGGTGCGCACCTGATGCGTATGAAGATTATCCATATATATGCGTGTCTCTTTTTTTTTTTATCATGTATCTTTCATTGATAATTATGCATCTTAGTAAACTTTTGGCCTGATTCAACTTTTGGAGTTTGATATAGGGTGCAACTTGGGACTTGGGATTGGGCCCAAGAGGAATTTTCAGGCCCATTTCAGGTCTGTTTGGGTTGGGACTGGGCCTGAATTTCCTTCGCCTGATCCCTGGCTGATTTGATCTTTGATGTTTTTGTTTAATTGGTTTTGCCCCTTTGACCCTTTTGCTTGTTTGGTAAATTCGATTTACTAGTGAAGTGAGGGGAAAGGTTATTTCAAGAGACCATAAAAGAAAAAGGGTCAAATAAAAAAGTACCATATTTCAAAAATACCTCTACATTTTATTAAAAAACTTAAAAAGTTACTTTCCCTTGCCACTAAATGACAAAGAGACATCTTCTTTTTTAATAAAATGTCAAAAAGCTACATTCTCATTTTACCAAATGACAAATAGGCCCTAACATCCATGTGGGTAATTCACTTGTTTAGTGAAGGTTCACTCTTAAGAAATGAGAAAAGAAGAGGGGTGTTATAAAAAAGTATAAAATTTCAAAAATCACCTCTTTCTTTTTTTAAATAAAAAAGTCAATCTCTCTTTCTACTGAAAGACAAAATGCCTCTTTTTATCCAAAAAAGTCAAAAAAAAAAAAAAAAAATCTTTCACGTGCCACAAAATGACAAAGTCAACGTGGATTTTGTTATTTTGTACATTTTGATAAGACCTGACCCCTTTTCTTCGCTTGTCTCTTAAAGTGACCCTTTACTTTACAAGTGAAATACACAAATGTGCTTAGGGTTGACAGTTCTTTGTTCCTTTAGCTCTTGCACTAATTTTATCAATTTCAAAGAAGAGCCTCATCCAACTTATCTAAAAGATAAGGTCCTCTAGCTTCTGCTTAAACCTGGAGAAATTGCGAATATAGTTTCCCAGATCAATATAATGCAATATGTAAACTGAAACTAGGCGTTACACTATTTAATTGGCCCCTGGCATCCTGCAAGGGGGCACAAATTGTATGCGACTATTCTTGTTTCTTTCTTCATCGATAGATTTGCAGAGTGCGTGGCTGAAAAAAGTTGTCTAAGACTCTAAGTGGAAAAGGATATGGCAACGAGGGAGATAAACTTTGTGACATGTTTTCTGGACAGGAGGGTAACCAGAAGGGCAGAGAAGGTTCACAGATTTATGTAAGCTATATGGGCATATCATTTTACTGACAGTGGACTGACTCCAAGTAGAGATTAGTTATCATGATAACAGTGATTTTGTTGATAATAGCAGATTGAAGAGGCAATCGAATAAAACTGGTAACCCCACAAGTGAACAACAGAGTTCTCTGTCCTTTGAAAGGTTGCTTCTGACAAATTCAAGATCACAAAAAGAGTTTGAATATACTCTTGAGAGTGCAATGATTTTTGTGTATTTTTCTATGGAGATTGTACATCATTATATAGGTATTTACATGCCTATAATTTAGGCTCTAAGAAAGGAAAACCATCTAATTGTATCAATCACTAATCTAAGTTAAGAAAGCAACTAATTACAACAATTGTTATTCTAAGAAAGGAAAGCTAAAGCTGTCTCAATATTGACCAAATCAATTCCACGTGAGATATAACATTGATGGGCTTTGGGCCTTGGGCCTTGGGCCTGTTTAACACCCCCCCTCAAATTGATGCGGGTGAATCAACAAGCATCAATTTGTCAACCAAGAACTGATGGCATGGTCGCGGAAGGCCTTTGGTGAGAATATCATCAAGTTGAAGGTCAGTGGAGACATGTGGCAAGCTGATGACATCACGTTTAAGCTCATCACGAATGAAGTGACAATCAACCTCGATGTGTTTAGTACGTTCATGAAAAATTGGATTTTCAGTAATCCGAATAGCACTGGTATTATCCGCATAGAGGGGGTAGCTCCTGCTGCTGGAAAACCAATGTCAGAAAGCAAACCACGGAGCCAAAGAATTTCGGAGCATGCAGCAGACATGGCGCGGTACTCTGCCTCGGTAGAGGATTTGGAAACTTTGTCATGTTTCTTGTATTTCCAAGAAATGAGACTATCACCCAAAAATATGCACCATCCAGTCGTTGATTTGCGAGTATTCGGACAACCAGCCCAATCGGCATCTGAATAAGCTTTGAGAGTCAGAGGATTGTTGGATGGAAAAAACAACCCACGAGTCGGTGTGCGAATAAGGTACCGAATGATGCTGCGAACAACAGCCAGATGAAGGTGACGAGGAGCAGTCATGAACTGACTCATCAGGTTGACAGCATAAGAGATATCGGGGCGAGTGATCGTGAGGTAGATCAAGCTGCCAACCAACTGGCGATAGGCAGTAGGATCGGAAAGAAGATCACCTTCTTCGCGACTGAGTTTGACATTCGCGACTGAGTTTGACATTCAGTTCGACTGGCGTATCTACAGGAGCAGAAGCAGTAAGACCAGCTAAGGCGATGAGATCAATAGTGTATTTATGCTGATTGAGAACTATACCTGTAGGCGATTGATGAACTTCAAAATCGAGGAAATAGTGGAGAGGGCCAAGATCCTTCATTTGAAATGACTCACGAAGAGACGCTTGGAGCTTCTGAATCATTCCGGCATTAGGACCGGTAATGACGATGTCATCAACATAGACAAGGAGTATAGTGATCCCGGATGAAGCATGATGTAAAAACATAGAAGGATCATATGCGCTTGGATGAAAATCCAAGCGAAGAAAAGCAGCTTGAAATTTCTCAAACCATGCGCGAGGAGCTTGTTTCAGACCATTAGAGGGAGCGACGAAGTTTAGCAACCATACCGGTGCCGGATGAGCATCCCTGAGGCAAACGCATATAAACATCTTCTTTGAGATCAACATGGAGAAACGCATTTTTGACATCCATTTGATAGAGAGGCCAAGATTGAGATGCAGCAACAGCAAGAATAGTGCGGATGGTGGTCATCTTGACAACCGGAGCAAAAGTCTCATCATAATCAATGCCATATTTCTGCCGATTTCCAAGAGCAACAAGATGCGCCTTATATCGATCTAAAGAGCCATCAGATTTCAACTTGAGAGAAAAAACCCACTTACAGCCAATAGGTTTGACACCCACAGGAGATGGTACAATATTCCACGTATGATTTTGCGCTAACGCATCCAATTCATCTTGCATAGCCTTGTTCCAACATGGATCCTGCACAGCCTGAGAATATGATTGTGGAATGGAAGAAGAAGACAAAGTGGCCATTAAGGAAGTATGTGAGAACCCATAACGGTCTGGCGGTACTGAAATCCGAGTGGAGCGACGCAGTGAAGTATGGCCAGAACCGGATGCCGGAGGAAGATCAGGAGGGGGATCACTAGTAGGCGCTGTGCTGTGCCGTCTGTGATACACAAAGGTAGGACTAAAATGAACAATTGACGAGTCTTCAGAAAAACCTGGTAATGACACAAAAGAGGAGTCAGGTGGATCAATGTGTGTTTTGAAAAAAATACTGATGTTCAAAGAAGACGACATTCCTAGAGGTACAGAAACGACGAATGTGAGGATCATAGCAAAAGAACCCTTTCTGGAAGGGTGCATAACCTAAAAACACACATGAGCTAATTGTGCCGTGAGTTTTGTCCTCTCAGAAGGAGGCAAGTGCACAAAACAAATGGAGCAAAAAACATGAAGATCATCATAAGATGGAGCGGTTTTGTACAAACGGTAATATGGGCTTTGATTCTCAATGGAGGTGGATGGCATACGATTGATAAGATGAGCTGCCGTAGCCAGTGCCTCAAGCCAAAAACGAGTAGGAACCGATGATTCCAGAAGAAGGGAACGAGTGACATCAAGGAGATGTCTATTTTTTCTTTCAGCGATTCCATTCTGCTGGGGAGTATAAGGACAAGATCTTTGAGAAATAATGCCTTTGTTTTGCAAAAACTGCTGAAACTCAGAGGACATATATTCCCCGCCTGAATCAGATCTCAAGATTTTAATGCAGGTGGAAAATTGATTTTCAACATAAGCCAGAAATATTTTAAAAACATTAAAAACATCAGTTTTGAATGCAAAAAGTAGACCCATGTGAACCGACTGAAATCATCAATAAAGGTCACAAAATATTTATAGTGAGCGTGGGAAAGAGCTGGGGCAATTCCCCATACATCACTATGAACTAACTTAAAACACTGAGAAGTGTGTGAAGTGGAATGAGGAAACGGAAGAGTTTTGCTCTTTCCCATTTTACAAGTAGCACAATCAAAAGGCACATAAGAAGATAAACCAAGAGATTTATTTAATAAACCGGAATTTAACATAAGGGACAAGGCCTTGGAATTAGGATGTCCGAGTCTATTATGCCATAACCGGCAGTTTTCTCTAAGAGAAAAACAAAACACATTATTGTCAAATTGATTCCTAGAAATTTGAGAAAGATCCAGCAGAAACAAGCGTCCACACTTAGGCCCCCTCGCGATCTCCTTCCCGGACATCTGGTCCTGCACAACACAACCAGAAGAAGAAAAAGAAATGTTATAATTATTTTCAACAAGTTGTCCAACTGACAATAGATTGGAAGTTAAATTAGGACAGAGGTAAACATTTCTCAATAGGATGGGACCAGGTATATCTCCGATAGCAGTAATGGGAACATGGCCGCCGTCAACAGTTTGTATTTGAAGATGGCCATTGTAACTTGTCATATTGGAGAAAGGGGTGTGGGAATACGTCATATGATTAGACGCCCCGGAATCAAGGAACCAAGTAGAAGATGAAGGTGACTTATCGGAGAGACCAAAGGCAGAGCGGGCATTGATAATCATTTGTTATACCAATTCAGGAGTGAGAGATGATGAGGGCCCAGGCTGTGGGGGTGCAGATGTAGGAATAGGCATAACCGAGGAAGCCACATATGCGTGTGGAGTTTGAGACTGTGAATTCTGATACTGCGGAGCCGGATATTGTGGAGTCTGATACTGTGTTGACGGACGTGGTGGACAGCGGCGACATTCAGAGATGATATGTCTTGACTTTTTACAGTAACTACAGACTTTCTGTTTGCATTGAGATGCAAGATGCCCAAATTTCTGACAACTGTAGCATTGGGTTTTGCTCAAGTTTCAAGGTGGAGGCTGAGAAGTTTTATTGGCCAAGAACGCGACTGAATAGGTTTCAGTCTTTTGTTGAGCAATATGAGCTGAGGTCTTAAGGCGTTGTTCCTCTCGTAAGAGTTCATTCAAGCAGGCATCCAATGAAGGTAAGGGCGTCCGATTCATTAGAGCAGAGCGGACACTTTCATATTCATTACGCAGTTTCATCAAAAATTGATCTCGCTGACTAGAAGCCTGAAAGTCTTGGATTACTGTCAACACATTGTCAGCCACATCCGCATACTTAATACTATCGTATTCCAACTACAGTGTACGGAATCCAAAATAATAATCTTGTACTGACAAAGTCCCTTGTGTATATTCAGTAATTGCACATTCAAGATGGAATTGACGTGCGAGTTATCTTGATGATATACTTTCTTCAAATAGCCCCACATGGCTTTAGAAGTAGAGTAAGGCTTGAGATTTATTATCAGATGGGGCTCAACGGATCCCCGAATCCAGGATTTGATTTTGGCATCTTTAGTATGCCAAGAAGAGACCTTTTTCTCATCCTTAGTGGGTTTAGGTTCCGTGCCAGAAACAAATCCCCACAATTCCTTGGCTTCGAGGTATGTTTGAAATTGGAAAGACCAGGCAGGGTAATTCTTTCCCGTAAATTTAATCAACGTGACCTCAGATTTTTCCATTGCAACCGAAATTGGAAGCAAATCGTTCTGAAGAGAAAAAAAACTAGCCACTTAAGGATTTTGGCCCCAGATCAGACAACAGATCTATGATTTCCCTCGATTCTGGCTTCTACTGAACCAAGTTTCAACTAATTCTACTAAGTATCCAATAGTCTGGACGGTCTTGATGAAAACAATATAAATTTCTGGTAAATTTTGAGAATGAGTAAAATACCAACCTTGAGTCTCTGAAAAATTCTTGAAAAATCACTAATATCCTTAGAAATATGAGGCGACCATGAGTGGGTGATTTCTGAAATTGATCTGATCGATCAACAGTGGGCCATTAACAGAATATCTTTGACGCAGGAAGAAGGTATCGTTGGCACTGTGTTGCTGGAAACTTCTTGAAAATAGATCCTGAATCTATTTGTTGCACGAGAGAGACTTATTCTCTCTATCCCTATTCCCTCAAGGCTTTGGAAGATGTCTAAGATCAAGACTGCCTTGATCCTTGCTTTGATACCATGACAAATTCACGATTACAAAAAGAGTTTGAATATACTCTTGAGAATGCAATAATTTTTGTGTATTTTTCTATGGAGATTGTACATCATTATATAGGTATTTACATGCCTATAATCTAGGCTCTAAGAAAGGAAAACCATCTAATTGTATCAATCACTAATTTAAGTTAAGAAAGCAACTAATTACAACAATTGTTATTCTAAGAAAGGAAAGCTAAAGCTGTCTCAATATTGACCAAATCAATTCCACGTGAGATATAACATTGATGGGCTTTGGGCCTTGGGCCTTGGGCCTGTTTAAGGGCCTTGGGCATTGGGCCTGTTTAACAGCTTCACGCTGTAACATGCTTGATATCTCATTGCAATGATACTTGACCACTTCCTCTATTCAATCTCACCCATTTTTTGCTTCATAGTTCTCTTGCATTGTGGTGTATGTGAGTCAAAATCTGGAAGTTTCATTTCTTGTAGTGTATGTATGCCATCTTCATGGTTTATGATATCCATTTTCATATTGTTTGCTGGTGCCAAGCATCTAAACACTCATTATCTCTTCTTTGGATATTTATGTCACCAATTGGAGATATTCCCTCTCTGCTCTTCCCCATCTCATGGTATTATTCTGTTGAATATTGCAGCTTGCCAGTCAAGGTTCTCCAGAGCGTTTGGCTACAAAGGTGGTTCTTTAAAATTTAAAACTCTCACTCTTGCGTTATATTGTCCTTTTGAGTTTGTCTTTCTGTATTCTTTCAGAGTACTGTCAAATGATACCATTGTGATTATTTCTATCTTTCTCACAGGTGCCTAGTGACAGATCCATTGATTTAAGATCCCATGTGAGTATCACTCTTCTATTTGTAAAATTTCAGTTGTTCATTCACTATATTATTTGAGATATGGGCATGTGTGTTGGAACATGGCATGAGGCTTCAGAATTTGGAGCAAAACCTGAAATAATGGTACTTCTAGTCATATGATGATATCAAACAATGTTAGTCTATAAGGGCATGTGTGGATGCACTATATTTTGGTGGAATTGTCAAGGCATTTCTGGTATCGTGATTTCCATTACAACTTAGATTGGATTTTACGAATGGACATTTTCGTTATCCATGACAAACTTTATCAAGAAATCATGCCTTTTTTGGTCATCGGGTTCTTTTTCCTCCTAGAGTTGAAAACTCAAAACAATTATATGACTAACAACTATTCTGGCAAGATTGAGAAAAAGGCCAAGATAATCCCCAATGCTTGAAAAAAAGATACGACACTCCTGATGACAATTGACTTTTCAATGAAGGGGAAACAAAAAGCTGCACACCTCTCTTCTTAAACCCGAACCATCCGAACACATTAATCTAACTCCTTGTAATAATCAAAGGCCCGAAGAAGAAGTAATTCACAACTGACCAGTGCTTGTAATGCTGAGATTTCTGTTTCATGAGACTTCTTTTTCTCTAGCTGCACCATAAACACCATCCTGATGAAGTTTACCTCATCCCTGAAAACTCCTCCAACCCAGACTCTTGAGTTCCTTTATTAAACTCATGATTATGTAAGTCCAAATGTCTTTAGGAAGTGGCCAAACATTGAAACATCCTGCTCCATGTTGTCTTTCTGTTTCTTTTCTTGATTAGCTCTCTTTCGATGTCTATTGTTTCTTGCTTTTTGTTTGTATCTCTCTTCTTTTTGTTTTGAAATAAAATTTACTGTCATAAAAAAAATATCAATGATTATTTTTCTTTTCATGATCACCAGAATATCTTGCGTCTCTGTTTGTAAGTGCCCACTCTGTGATGACTGATGATTGCCTCTGTTGCCTTAATTATGGACTGCAACTCTTTTCGTTGTCATTGAAAACCCATTCATTTCCCTCCATCTATGGGGAAGAAATATTTGTGGAGGAAGAATTTTTGTAAGAACTGACTTTTAGAATTGAAAGGCCCCCTATCACAGGATCTTAGGACATGATGCAATCCAACCCATTTGGGTGTATAAACATATAAGCCCCAAATAACCAAAAATAGGGCCAAATTCTATAAGCTTCAGGCCCAGCAAGTGAGCCAGGCCTTTTGGGCTCTCTTAAAAGGTCAAAAACCAGGACTTAACTACAACCATCCACTGGACTACCGATTAGCAAGTTTCCTAGTTTTTTTTAAGGATTACATTAGGACTTGTATTAATCTTTCTTGCTTAGATCTAAGTATGGTTGTTTCTAGGAGTTGTATTTTAAAAATATTATTTTAATGTTTTTAAAAAATGAAATAAAAGGAAGCAATTAGCTGGATGTAAGACAGGTTTCAGAAGATTTCCAGATTAATATTTTTCTTGAGAGAGTTCTTTGAACATAGTTTCTAGTCTTTTGTTGGTTCTCTTCTTCTAAGAGTTTTCCAACCCCTACATAGCTTTCAGATTCAGTGGAGGACATTGATTTGTTGTCCTTTTATGCAAAAGAAAGTCAGGCTACTGAATTTCTGTAAGGGAAGGTATGTTGGTAACAGATACAGCTGATTTTCAGCCCTGTTGCATCCCTTGGAGCGTTGGGATAGAATCAGAACATTTGTGACTGTAATCATCATCATCATCATCATCAAAGCCTTATCCCAACCATGTTGGGGTCGGCTATATGAATTCTGTTTCTCCATTCCGTTACTATTTGTGACTGTAATGGAAAGTAATTTTTTTTTATTTCATTTCGATCCAGAAAATGAGTCCAAATTTTTATTCCTTATTAGAGTGAATGAGAAGTTAAGGTACTGCATTTCCTTTTCAAACAAAATTAACATGCACTGGGTGCTTCCATGGGGATGGTTAACCTATGAAATTTCCTGGCTGTACAAGAAAATACTTCCTGCCATGATGAAAGAAAATGCTCTTACCTTTATGATTTGATTGAGAATCACTCTGTTTTGGCTGTTGCCTTCTTTCATTTGGCAAGTGCCTGTAAATAAACTGATGAGAGCTTGTGGCACAATGAAAGAAGGCAAGTGTGTGCAAATAAACTGACAGGAGCTTGTGGCACAATGAAAGGTATTCACTATTGCAAATTGAAACCTTGAGATTGTGGGGTCATGTTACCAATTTGAAAAAAAAAGGAAAAGGAAGTACCTGCAAATAAGGTCATTGTTAAGCAGACTGTGCTCAAATTAATTGACACCATTGAGGTTCCTCAACCTGAGATCCTAGAACACCTTACCCTCTAAACTTGGCAGGGCTTTTCTACCAAACAAACTTTGAGATGATGTCAAAAGTGGGCATGGACATGGAGATCGAAGGACACATCCCTCAGCCAAATATACTTCTTCTATCTTTCACGCTACCTAGAACTGAGACTGAACCTCAACCATCCCCCACAAACTTTCCTTGACACACCTCATTGGTCCCATATTTATCAAATGACCTCCAGACATTCCCCCAATGAACTGTATTTGGAAATTGGAATCCATCACCTATTCCTAACCCCATTTTCATGAGAACCTTCAAGTTCAACCAGCCTCGTAAACACAAAACAGTGGGTTCATGGTAATGGTCTTAGTAAAGATCCTTTGAAAGATGCCCTTTGTTGCCATAGCTAATACCCTGAATTGGGGTACATAAGTCTGAATTACTATGCTTGAAACCCAAAATACCCTTAATCTTTTAAGTATTAATGAGGAGCTCTTTTCTAGGAAACTTGAAATATATATATATATATATATTTTAAATCATCCTCTCAACATTTGAACTTACCGTATTATTGAGTCACTGCACCAACCATATGGGCCATTCGAAAGATCTCGTGGCATGATTTTCTAACCAAACCACATTTATGAAACAAGAAGACAAACATATGATGAAGTCATCTTTCAAAAAGAAGTGGCCAATTATGCTTCCCTTGTAGCGATGGGATTATTATTATTATTATCATTGTTTTTATTTTGTTGCATTTCCATTGCTCCCTGTTAGTGTAATGAATTCAAATATATTTCTGGCCGCTGGTAGCATCATCGTACTTGCTAAGATACAGAAAACTATGACTATTGTCTACACTCTATTGTTGAACAGAGATGCATGAAGTTGTAGTAGTGAACCAATCTTATTTGTCCTGTTTTGTGGAAGGTAAGGGTTTTGGTAGTTTGACCAATGGCAATTTCTAAATTTGTGCCATGTTATTTGCGTGAATATCTTGAAATGATGGACTCTCAATGTTCACCATTTGAATCTCAATTTTCAAGTGACTAGCATTTACTTATTTTTCTTTCTTATTTGTTACACTGTGTTAGAGATCCAAAGACTTAATTTTTCATTCTTTTTCTGCTATAAAACATTACAGATCCGAAGGCAGTCGACAGCCGAGCTTTCAATATTCCGAAAACGGTGGGATCAAGCTGTGAGAGAGGATAAAAACTGGATTGATCCTTTTGAGCACTCTAAAAGGGAAAGGCAGTCTGCTGCTTGATTGATTATTGCTGCTGTAAATAATTCAAGTTTTGTGGGAAGCACTTCCATCATTACTTCCATTAGTGGCACAATACATAGGTGTGGATTGGTGGCGAGTTTTCTGCATTAATATTGTATTTATATCTCAAATTTCCCGCAACTGATTTCTTCGCAATAGTTTTGCAGGAGTTAGAGATTTGACTAGAGCAGAATGCAGGTACACTTGTTTTGCCATCATGGGATTCAAAGTAGATACGAGAAGAGCCCTGAAAGTGACAACTTTAAACACGGCGATTCTTTGAGTGAAGTTTGTTTTTATTTTGCACCATTTTGTAGCCTTGACGACAACATTTCTTCAGTCATACTGCGTACCTGATTGTAAAGTGGCTAGACTGTCTGGTTGCTGGAGTTTTAGTCAGCTTCTGAAAGATGTTTTTCTTATTTTATTTCTGCCACCGATTTGTAATCTTGATGCTTATCTGATTAGGCTCACCTGATAAAATTGACGAAATCTTATAGCTCAAATTCCAGAAAATATTTTCAGTTCTTCTGTAGAATAAAATTTTATACAAGGGGAATTTAAGATCTTGTTAATGCATTTGCTAGTTTCCCTAAATTGACATTGTTCTTTTTCTGACAATACTAGATTAGATGTATGTCCAATTGTCAGTTGATATATTATTAATTTATTTATCTACATTTTTGCTTAATTCTGACGGTAGTCGTGGCTACCATGTTTGATTTTACCTTCGCACCAAATGTAATCTTTTTGATGACCTCCTAATTGCAAGCAGGATGGTCATTTTGACTGAACAGATGTTTGTTCTGCTGTCTGATAGGGGCAGCACAGATGGAAACTATGTTAAAGTAGGAATATTGTTTCCATGCCTTTTTACTATTCTACCATATTTAGCATCAAATTCTTATTCCATATATTTGGGATGGCCTTTTCTACTTAAATCAAATTAATGTCCAAAACTGCTTCAGTTATTACATAAGGGTCCATTTGTTTAGTCAGTATTGAATTCCTAGGACTTCTAATCAATGCTTTTCTTTGACAGGGGCTTAACCAGAAGAATTGATGCTAAATATGGAAGGGGCCTTCAAACAATCTTTCCTTTGATGGGAAATGAATGCCCACCCCTATCCTAGCGAATTAAAATCCTATGGTGGTGATTGTCTGATCTACAGTTCCATTGGCTTTCGCCCACTTTCCATCTAATACTCGGATAAAGGCCCTTCATTGTGAACTCAATAATAAGTAGCCAAATGTGCACCGAAAGGATTGTTATCTACATTGGTTAGAAAACGTTCCTACAATCTATCGGCCCGTGAATGAGTAGATGCAATTATCCAGTTGGGGCAGAACTGGGCCCCACAATGTATGATTCCTTCTCCACTGGTCTGGTTCCTTTGAGGCTCAGACTCGCGTGAAGCTTGTCATCATTGGAAGCAGAGAGCATTGAAGAAAGACATCTAAATTTAGAGGTGTCAGCACGATTTTTTGCGGGCCATCGAGCTTCGATTTTTTTGTAACTTTTTTTTTTTTTTTGAAAAAAATAGTAGAATACACACAACATAGACATAAAGAAGAGGGTGACACAATGATTTTAGTGGTTCGGTCAAATTTTGCCTACCCCATTGGAGGTAAAATCTACTTGGATCTTTATAATTTTTGTAGAAAATAAAAAAAATGTACAAAAGGAATATATTTTTATATTTACATGAAAGAAAAGAAAAAACTATATTTGTAGATTGTCGAGGTCTTTGCTTGGATTGTAATTTTGTATTTAAATCAACTGTTGCTTTCTCTTATCCATCAAATACCAATACTGTAGGTAAAAACAATACTCTATTGTTTCTTTTGTGAATCTCATCCTCCCATCATTTATCACATGTCCATTTGCACTAAAAGCCTGTTTTAATGCTAAAAAAGACATTTGAATTGTTAGCAAATCATAAGTCACAGCAAAAAGCACAAGATATCTGCTTTCATATGTTTTCCACTAGGCTAAAATCTCAAAAGTAGGCACGACCAGAGTCGACGTTTGATGATAACTTGTCACAACATGACCCAATGTGGAGGACATACTCATTTTCGAATAAAGAAAATTTTTAGAGTATATAGTGTACTCGTTTGTAGTCCCTCCATCTGGCAGAGGCTCCATAGTAGCCTTGTTGTGCCCATACTTAAGTAATAAGATTGAAAGAGTGAATCTAAACTAAACTTTAAATTTTCAAATTCATTTATGTTTGTTGTTTTCAAATTTGTATTTCATTAAGAAAAATTTTAACACCTTTCAACTTTGTCCTAGGATCTAATATACCAAATAAACAAAATATCATTGAGGCTTCTCTCTAATATTAAAATTTTCTTCCATTCCTTTGCAAATAGTCTCAAGTAGTTCATTATATATATATATCCTTTAATTTGTACACTAATTTCAAGAAGATGATTGAGTGTTTGATTAGAGGTGGGATAACACACCCTAGAAAAAAATAATGTTGCATTATAAAAAACATGTAATATATTTCTTAATTCTTTACAAATTTCCCAATGCCCATTAAGCACCAGGAAATCTAGTGCATGAAATACACAAAATTCATTAAGTACTATTTTTTTAGAAATAACTTTATTCAACAAAACATATATAGAATTCCATTTATGCTCAACATCCATACTGAGTCTTAAAGTTCTTAACTCATGCCTCCTACATATTGTGGTGTCTAATTATGTTCTAGGTGAGGAGGAAAAAATATATCTAACACAGTTTTTGATTTCTTCTATTATAATTTCAACATATACCAAACCAATTTTGAAAATAAGATTTAAGATGTGACATATACACCTGTTGTGAAAAATAAATCCATCAATTAAGGTTGAAAGTGGCATCATAGTGTTCATTACATCAATAGCACCATTGTTATTAGATGCATTGTCTAAGGTAATAGATGTAACGTTATCTAAAATTCTGTATTCTTGAATTTTTTCTAAAATAACGCATCCTTTTCTTTGGCTACTGTGTAGCCATTCAAGTTTAGAAAAAGTAATTTTTAGTTTGCTCATTACCAAATTTTCATCTATATTATGGGTAGTAATAGAAAGAAAGTCAGTACCATCTCTAGATTTTCATAAATCTGTTGTTATTGCGATTCTACTAGGGCTATTTTAAGTGATTTTTATATTTTATTTTTCTTCATTCCATAATCTAATGGCATCATTCCTACCAGCATTTTTTAAAATTTTCTAAATTGTGGATTTAGGGCATTTTGAATTTATTCTTAAAAAAAACTCATTTTTAGTAAAACCAAAAGGCAATTCAGCAAATAGAATCACTTTTACCAGTAATTGTTTGACATTAGTGACATTATAATTAAAAACTCCTAAACTACTACCATTAGGTGAAATTTGAGTCTTTACCCCTGACCTTGCTCCTTGGGCTGGGGACTTAGACCAAATATGTTTGGGTTTAGAAACATCCTTATGCCTTTTCAAATGCAATGTGCTGCCACTTGAATCACAACTGTAAAGTTTTTTCGCAAAATTTACGTTGTTTTTTTTTTTAATTTCTTTCTCATTTTTATGTTTAACCTTTATTGTGTTAAATGCTTGCTAGACTATAGAAACTCGTGGTCTCTTAGATGCTTCTTTATGGGTACCTGGGTCTCTATATTTTGGGGTTGTGTTTCTTCACCTTCTTCTTGTATATCATCTCATTCCTCTTCTTTCCTTACATTAAAAGGATAATCTTCAAGGTATTGTCCAGCCATTAATTTTTTTTTTTTGAAAATAAGATATATAATAAATAGTAATAAAGTTTTTTGTGATATTTAATATAAGAAAGGGGAGGAGATGAGAGTTAATGTAATAATATATATAGATTATAGCAATAGAAAAAACCTTAAATTGAAATAAAATAAAAACTTCAAAATTTTTGAAGCCTCAAATTTGTCTCTTGATGACTTTATCTTTAGTCCTGCAAAAACTTGCTATTTGAAGTATGAATAGAGAGAGTTAAAGAGAGCTTGTGAGAGAGTTAGAAAGATATGAGAGAGCTTGTATGAGAAGTTGTGAGAAATGAGAGAGATAGGTGGGCATTTATAGATTTTTAAAGGTGAAAATGACTTACTTGCCGTTTATGGCAGTTGGGGGAGGGTAAAATAGTTAAAAGACTCCAACTAGCCGTTTTTTGGCCGTTAGAGGGGCATATATAAAATATTTGAATCTGACCATTGAGCCCGTGCCGCAGGCTATGCCAATAGGCCTAGCATGCTCGGTCCAGCACGGGACGGCAGTCTGGGCCGTCCTACACACGGGCGGCCTGGCTTGTTTGACACCTCTATTTAAGTTTATCATTATTGCAACTTTATCCCATCAATTTGGATCAAGGTTGGAGAGTGAGTTAACTCATGGTGGCTGAGTCAGCTTGTTTTTGGATCCGGCGAGTGAAAACTAGAGGTGACTTGGGTGGAGTCAAGCAAGTACTCCACCTAGTCAAGCTTTTTTTACAACCTTTTGGTGTTATCTCCATTTATTTTTGGTTCTAACTTCAATATATTTCTCATTAAAACAAAATATTGTCTGTGAACTGGCATTCATGAATAAAAGACTATCAATGCAAGTTCATATTTTATAGGCAGTAGCAGCAACAACAGTTGTATTCTCATGAAAGGGGTGGTGCTTTATCACTGCTCTAGCAAAATATTTTTTTTTAATTTTAACGTAACAGAATGTTAAACCGTAAAAGTTTTTGTACAGCTTTAACCCTCTTAAGTTAGGCATGACTCGGAGCATGGTGGAGTCAAGCAAGTACACCACCTAGTCATGCTTTTTTTCACAACCTTTTGAAACCTTTTGTGTTAACTCCTTTTATTAATGGTTCTAACTTTAATACGTTTCTTATGAAAACAAAATGTTGATCGTGAACTTTCACGAATGAAAACTATCAATGCAAATTTATATTTTATAGGCGGTGGCAGGCGCAGCGGCAGCTATCTTCTCATAAAAGGGCCGGTGCCGTATATTCAACAGAATGTTGAGGCCTTTATAACGCTGTTCAATCAATGGAGGGGCTAATGCCTTCTAGAGAATAGGCCCTTGGTCATGAGTCATGAGATTGGTCTGGCCCATAAGATCCATCTTAGCTGTGATTAAGCCTCCTCTTGACAAAAAAAAGTAGGACAACCTAGCTGATCATGATAAGTAGCTATCTTCTCATAAAAGGGCCAGTGCCGTATATTGCTTTTAACAGAATGTTGAGGCCTAATAAACTGTTCAATGGAGGGGCCAAAATATGGATTTGCTGTTTCTCTTAAAAGGGCCGGTGCCATATCACTACTCTAACAGAATGTTGAGGCCTTTATTACACTGCCCAAAAATGTGGATTGCAGTCAGCCGACGTTCATTAATCTCAACCATCTAATTAGAGTGTGATTGCCCATTAAATGCAGGTCATCTGGCATCCAATGGGATGTTTGGTATATCATATCTTGAGGGCCCATAGGAATCTAGTTGGCAAAATTCCATCACATGCTTCTCACATTTTCATTACCTGTATTCTCAACCACATTATTATTCCACCCAAACTGAAAGCCCTGAGAGAGACCTCAATAAATGCGCGAGACCACAATAAGTGCGTGACTTGAACAGATAGCTGCTACAGTGAAATAAGTTTCTTCCTCAAATTGGCACCAAACAGAGATAATGGGGCTAGTGGTTGCTTTGACAAATTGAAGTTAATGGGGCCGTAGTCCATCGCAATCTTCCTTTTTATATGAATAGCACCACCCATGTTGGCCTTGGATTTTAGGTGGCATATTTTCACAGTTGTACCACAATTTAGGGAGTCCATTTCAACCCATTTCCAATCATTCAGTATCATCTAGAGTCACCTTGGTGTTGTCAACCTTCACTTCACTTAGAACTACACAGTGCTCTCCACTAAGTGTCACTGGGTCACTTTGGGCTGAGTAAAAGCTTGTCCAAAGCCAGCCTGTTTAGCTATCTTGTGTAATATATTTATGCCCAGAATTCTTCAGTCCATATACTCTAGCGACCTTTCCCAGGCCAAGCTAATTTGCAAAATTTGTTTGCCTATTCATACCGAATATATTGAGTCCAGCTGGGCCTTTTAGTATATATAGGCCCTAGACAGGCCCATTGAAGATCAGGCTATAAATTAGCCTGGGTCCATTTAACAAGTCAAAAGGCAGCCCAATTGCAGCCCAACGTGGCCTGGGCATACATCTAAGTTGGGCGAAGTCTGGCCCATCAGCACCTCTTCTCTACGATAGTTTCTCAAGGACTTCAGGATCTTAATTTTGGACAGGTGGGGCTTACAGTGTAGTAATCTGGACCTTTGACATGCATAGAAGCTTCCAGGTTAATCAGATTTCGGGCCTTTTACTATTCAATAAGGGCCAGTATCTTATCCGGTTACCATTTGAATGGTTAGGATTTCCCTCTGGATGGTCTCTGTTGCATTAAGAGTCTGGATGGATTCTATCATATGCACATTGGACCATCAGATTATGAAGCTCACTGGTAGGGATAGTTAGAATCATTTGGCTGGCTCCCTTATTTATCAATGGACCACCTCATGACTTGTTCCACACTCTTTTACTTTTTGGAGCAAGATCATTGTTTTCAATGTCTTAGTGAGGAATGGCATCCCTCAAGAAAGGTCAAAAGACACTTTAAACTCATTGCAAGTCAAAACAGATAGAGAACAAAAGGATAGTAATTGAAGAATATAAGTGAGTTGCAAATTAGCATGTGCCATCATTTGCATCTTTTACTTTCTTCCTTGGACCCTGACGCATTTGTAACTTGTAAAAGATTTTATCTTTCTAATCCCTTGTTTAGACTCCCATACCCATGGGCGGATTTGCCGTCAATTTGTCAAGCAAGTGATCAATCCAGGCCTTCCATACTTTCATTATATCCTTATTTCAGGCCCCATGGCCACTATTTCAACATTAGGCATTCAATCCTCCCTTCAAGACTTTTTCATTGCCAACAGAAGAAAAAGAAAGCCTTGATTTCCAAGAATACTCATGCATAGTCTACCCCCACCCCAAAAAAAAAAACACACTACTCTGCATAGTCAATGCAAATCTGGGAGAGATTGAGAATATCTGTGTAAATTAGTGACTACATATCTACAAGGGATAAGGGTTGAAAGTGAAACATTGACTATTATTCTCTATCCAGATCCTAGTTCCAATCCAATGGATCTGGGTATAACTATATGTACATTATTTTAATATTGAAATTAAAACTTACTGAAAATTTCCACATCCGCATGGACCCAATGGGTCGAATTTGTTTTGAATGATTGGATCTGAGTTTGATTCTGGGTTATGATAGGGTCCAGAAATACAAGTGTTTGTGAATCATAACCTTGACTCAGCTGGGAAAACAACCGAGTTGTCAACTCTAAAACTAAAGCTAGTCTCAATGGTACACTTGTGCAGCGAGGAGATTCTTCAATGAGCGGAAAATTATCATTTATTGCTGTACATTTTTCTCATGGAAAAGGGACAAAAAGAACCACACTTATTCAAGAGAGGACTTCAAATTTCTTTGGAAGTGGTAGAAATGTAAGTTTCCTGTCTCCCTTGGAAATATAAATTTGTATAGCATGGAATCCTCTCATTGCAAACACAACCATAGTTAAGTCGCTTAGTGGCACCTATGAAAACTTATGGTGACAAAAAAGTAGTTTTAAAAAAATTATAATTCTTCACGGTCTAAGTTGAGTGAATCGAGTTTTGTCTTAAAAAAGTTGCCAAGACTTTAAGTTCATGTGGTGTCCTCTGATGGTTATGTTGAATTGAGTTGACTCAGCTAAGTCTACTCAGAGATTTTTTTTAATTTATATTTATATTTATTTATTTATTAGTTTTTTTTCTTTTTTTTTGTGTTCCTGAAAAACTAGTCCATGCCCAATTTACTTTGGTGGAACTGGGAGTGGAATTCAGGTCATGTTCAGATCCGAATCCTCAAACCCAACTATTTATACGTTTCGTATGTAGGGATTTGGATACCTTTATGTCGACTTGGGTCTGGCTCAGGTTGAGCTTCGTGCAACCTGACTTGACCCATGAGGCCAAAACCCAAAATTTTTTGTTCTTATGCTCTATAAATTTTATATCATTCCCATCCATTTAGTTGGAACAGTAAATAATATGGTTAGATGTAATTTTTTTCTCCTAGTATTGGGAACCTTCAAAAGGTTTTAGATGTGTCCATTACCTCATGTTGAAAATTGATATAATGGGCACTGAATGCTGTTCTGGGGAAGCCATGCATGGTCAGATAATGTATAAAATGGAAGTTTGAGGGAATGTGATGGTCCAAGTGTAAAATAATAAGTAACATTCTTGTGAGGGAAGGTTTCATTGCTCTTTTGGTCAAATGGATAAGCAGCCCACATTTATAGCCATGTTTTATGTTTCCCATTTTGGAGGGTCCCACAACGCATGTCACCCCAGCAATTAGCTTCCCACTAAATAATTGTGGCCATACTTACCTAATAATTGGCTCACAAGTGGGTTGTTAGAAAGAGTTGCTACAAAGGGTCCATGTTCAACTGCAAAAGTTCCACCACCCAAATGATTGGAAATTAGTTTCTGCAACTCATGGCTGATATTGGCCTTTCCCAAAGCACCATAATCTGATTGTCAGAATAGACAACAGTCTTTGGATTGGATGATTTTTCTACTTACAGTTTCATATGTTTAGATCTCCCACCCCAGAAATAAGGGCACTTATTATTGTCTTTCTTGCATCCTGGTTGAATTTTCACCATTTGATTATGGCAATATTGGATCAGACTTTCTAATAAGAGGAGAGAAGATTTACCTGGCAACTACTGTTAGCAAGCAATAAGCAGGAGAGAAATGGTTTTATCCATAATGGGGGTGGAGAAGACATCATTTTCTATGATGACTAATATTTCATTATTGTACAGTGACATTCACCTTTTAGTGGTTATTTTTATTGAAACAAAGGTTTCAAAATGATGCTCTTCTCAGTAGATTTCATCTTTAAATTTTAGAAAAATAGAAAATCACCACTAGAGAAAAATTGTAATTCTCCATGGGGGAATGCTTTACTCTTGAGATTTTTCTCCCATGAGCTGAGAAGACAATGTTTGTTGTTAGCTTGACTAATGCATCTTGATCATCCATTTTTGGGGCCACTTTGTTTTGCATATGGTTTGAGAATCACTTAGATTAGATGATCGATTCTAGTTTTCCCAATTAATGGTCCGCAAAATGGACAAATCCAAAACGAATTCTAATTTGACATCATTGTTTATCTTTCCGGTCCGACTTAAGATTGCCCCAGGCTTTTATAATTAGGTTTGTAAGATGATGGTAAAATGGATAATCTCCACTATATTTATAATCCAATGATTAGTTTCACAAGTTGATAGTGAAATAAATGATCACCATATAATTTAATTTATCATTTGGAACCAACTCCAGAATTCACATTTTCATGAACCAATTCAATTATAATATATTAAGCCAAATGAATTCAATTGAGAAATTCAACAATTCGGTCTCAATTGATTTTGACTTACCAAATTAATTTAGCCTTCCAAATGCCCTTTTAAAACTCTCCTTGTCGCCCTCTTCACGTTTCACTCTCTTTACTTTTCACATGCCTTTTAAAACTTTCGCTGCACGCCTCTTCACATTTCCCTCTCTCTCCCTCTATATGTTAATTTCAACTTAAAGCATTTAAAATCATCCATTTGTTTTGGAAAACTGAAAGCCATTTATTTTCACTTTACGTTTCCATTTCTTTCTATTAATTGAATGATTGTTTTGCCCATAAAATTCATCGATTGTTAGAGGAGGGTTCTTCTACATTTCTTTCCAATTACTTCCATTTGTTCATGTCTTCGCATGACTCTTGCCCCACACTATCACCTGCAAGGTCATTGGAAAAAGTGTAGTTCCATTATAGCATGCGTACCGCTCCTCGTGGGTTAAGGATCTCCACAACTAGGTTCCCAAAAAAGTTCTAGAGTTTCTGGGGATTGAAGATACCTTCACTTAAATGGATTTAATTGGCTTAATATATTATAATTGATTTTATTTTACTTTTTTTCCCTTTTATTTTTCATATTTTCATCTTTCCTTGATGCTTTCTCTCTTTTAAGGGTGAGTCTCTTTTAATATTCAGTCACTGCCTTTTTTTTCACTTTTTGTAAACTTTTTCAAATGTTTTAATAGATGATAAAACAAATTTTTGGTTTATTAGCTCCATTGGAATCTGTTGAAGCATTTGACATTTTAGTGTATCTATTTTTAGTCATTTGATTTTTAGTTTTTACCTTTATTATCTTACTTGTTTGTAGGACTACTATAGAATATTGGAGGTTGATTGAGGAGAGTACCATCCAATCCAGCTATAACAGTGTTGATCAATTAGCTTATGATCTTTTTCCAATTTAGATACTTTGTTACTTTACTCTATGTACATAGGCCTCCTTAATTCTAAAAATTATCGTTTCAATCATTTTCATTATAAATTAAGCTACAATTAAACATTTGATAGGTACTACTGTAATATTTTAGTAGTTTGAATTTTAATAGCAATGTAATCATATGAAATTGTGCTTTAACCATTTGGTTATATGAATTTGTTTTACTATTCATAATTTGAAACTCTAATATAGAATGAATTTTTTTGGGAGAATGTATAGTATGAATGTAACAGCTTATAATTAAATGATAAAGTGAGCTGTATATCAAATGTTTCCTCTCACTTTCTTCTACATACCAGATGATGATATGGTTTGTGATAATTATCATCTCTTTTAGTTTTGTTTTCTAAATTTAAAATGAATAGCCTATTTTTCATACTCTTTTTAGGCTTCAAATTGAAAACGCAATTAATCATTTGTTTGTGCATGGCAATTTCCATAGTTATTTCATTTGCAATTACAAGTAAGAATTTCAAAATTTGTAGATTGATTTTACCAAATTCGTGGCAGTAAATGGTTTCTGCAGTTTGACTTCGATCTAAAT
Source organism: Sextonia rubra (assembly GCA_037013555.1). Lineage (NCBI taxonomy): Eukaryota > Viridiplantae > Streptophyta > Magnoliopsida > Laurales > Lauraceae > Sextonia > Sextonia rubra. The sequence continues at coordinate 18,625,613 of JASUAD010000028.1, read as the reverse complement.
TCTATAAAATTCATCTACCTTCAAAAATAAAATTCATAAAAGAATATTTAAATAACACTAGAAAAACTATACTGCAATGGAAACCTTTTTCCTCACAAAAAATGCATGGCTCTTTATGAAATTTTGTAAAATATTATTCAAAAACAGACCCATGGTCAACTTGTCATTACATTATGAGCCCGATTCCTCTTTGGTCTTCTGGGAAAAAGTGGTCTTAAAAATCAAATTTATGGTTTAATATTATTTTGCTCCTTTTTTATGGTGACATTACAGTTGGTAAAAGAAAAACAGAGCCTTCAAAAAGTACAAGACAAAAGGCAAGGAGTTCTAGAAATAATCTAAATGATGTTATAGGTAATGGGTTTATAACTTATAATTTCACATGATATAGGTATAAACTAATGTTTATGCAAAGTAAACTATTATAAAAGTTTACATGTCTAGATTTCTTTATAATCAATAAGAAATGTGTCTAAATCTTATGGTAATAATCATAATATTTAATCATAATATCATTATCATCCTGTAAATTTGTATATTATATTATATGTTTTTCATTTTAGTTAATTTATATACAAGAAATAATATTTTATATTTCTTATATATCTTAAAAATCTTGCCAGTTCTTTATAATAGTATGAATTATATTGCCTGTGCTAAATGCGAGCATGTTTTGCTACTTATTATAAAGCGAACAGACTTCTATAGAAGTAAATATCTAGGAAATGAATCTTTCAAGATACTAACAAAGATTATCACTTATAATATGATACTATTTTATTCTGAAATAATAAAATCTAACAATATCTAATTTTATTAATATTATATTATGTGTTTATCCAAACACCCCCTAAAAAAAACAGATGTGATAGGTGAGATTTGAAACCATAATCTTTTATAGGAAAAAAAGTAATTCTTATTACCACTTTCACTATATTACTCTTACGTGATAAAATTTACCATCAATAATATATGAAATAAAGATATATGAATCACGTTGATACTTACGATCATTTTATTTTCTCTCGAATACTTAGGATCATATTATTATCTCTCATTTCTTTCCATTATATGATACTCCAGAAGTAATGAGAAAGAAGAAATGCATTTGGATACTTATAAGAAATCCATGACAAGAGTGTGACATAAATGTTTGAAAAGGTGATCGACATAAATGCTTGAAAAAAGGTGATCTATATTTGTAGATATGAATAGTTATGCTACTCTTTCTCTCACTCTCTTGTGTTATTTGATATCATTTTATTACCTTTACAATTATCTCTAAATTTAGTTATTAATTCTATTTGTTTGCCTCTTGTTTTATATGTTTCCACTTTATTAGATCTTTATACAATTTAGTAATATTATTTGATTAATTCAATGGAATGCTCATGTAAAAGTGTGCATATTTACTTGGTGTGTTAGTCTTATTGGGTCAAAGACCTTTTAGGGATACTCACGTCATAAAAAATAACAAAAGAAAAATAGTACCATATTTTATGCTAATATTTTTAGTTTTCTTTCTATCAATGAATTATGAAATAAGGTGTACATCCATTTTTACATTGAAAATCAAGGGAAGCATGTATAAACCACATCGCTAAATTGAGGGCTCTTTCTTTATTTAATTTTTTCCGATTCATAGCACTTGAATAATCTTATTTTAATAGTAGAGAACATTATTTTTAGGTTTTATTAGACATATATAAACGCTATAAACATCTAAAATCAAAATTAATTTTTACTATTTTATTTCTTTCATAAAATTAAATGATTTTTATTCATAGGACATCTATTGCCCATGCTAAGCATGGGGCGTTTTGCTAGTTATTATATATTAAGTTAGTTAAGTTCAATTGAGAAATCAACCTCAATTTATTCAATTAATTTTGGCCATCTAGAATTTATTTTGACTGTCACTTAATATTCCATGGAGAACCATAATTCCACCCTCTCTTATTAATTTCTCTTTACAAATCTTATTATTCTTCTCTTTCTTCTATCATTACACCTCTAATCAAAACCCCAGTCAGATTCCTACTTTCCATAAAACTTTTTTAAATTAGTCTCTTCCTTCTCTATAATGCAACTTCTCTATAATGCAACAAGGTTGTGTGGCCCATAAAATTTGTAGGTGTATGTGTCCACTTTTCTCTTTATTTGGAAGTTGAGAGAGATTATGGGTTTAGAGAACAGCTCTTAGTACTTTTGATAACCATTGCATTCAACGGATGGGAGTCAATTTGGTCCATTCCTCTAGGCTAGGATTTGTGCAAATCTAGTCCAATAGGCACACTTTCCAACTATTGGCGAATCTCTTGGTCAGTTTGGACCACTCCTCTAAGCTAGGATTTCTACAACCTAGTCCAATAGGCAGACTTTTTGAATGGCGAGTCACTTAGTAAATTGGATTTTACTCGAATTTATTTCTCAATGTGTTTGTATGGTGATTGTACATCTTGTTTTTATATACAAAAGTGATCGATTCAAATTGGTAATTCAGCCTCAGTTGATTTCGACCCTCACTAATTTGTTTTGACTCTGTGAGCCACATGAGCACAATTCTTATTCTCCATTAGGAAATGGCCCTATCATCAAGAAATTATCTTTCTAATACTTTAAAAGCATTCATCAATTCCAATTAAAACTGATGGTTTTAAATTAGTCTTCTGTTCTAATTGAAATAAGGCCCATGCTTATATTAATAAAATAGTTAAAATTGGGGAAAAAAATTTACTCTTGGTATTTTTAGAATTCTTCGAGGAAGATAAGATGAAATGGAGCTTAAATATTTATGGTAAAAAGATGAAATTCATGTAGAAAATAATAATGAGCAATATTTTTATTAATAAGAAGTATTACAACTAATAAAAAGAATCTGGATTTTGAGCAAAAAGTATAAAGTGAACTAAAAAAGAATTAAATACGTATATTCATTGACAGTCAATGAGAATGACTAAAAAGGTATATAAAATACTAAGAGAATGAAAAAGTAGATATTCAAACCAAAGAAGAATTTAAAATAATTAAAATAAAAATATTCAAGAATAAAGTTGCCTTTCGGTATATTTCTAGATGTAACAATTGGAAATCAAGCCATCCAATGTTCTTTTAAGTTTTGCTTCATTAGACCCTCATTTTGACAAAAATTTTTTTTTTTAGATGGTCACATTGGTAGAGCTGGAGGTGTTTAGGTTGTTCATGTATGGTAGTGTATGGCTAAATAACGTCATGATCTAAAATTAAGGTAGGACCCTAATAAATAAAACTTAACGAATACAAAATTAATAACACATCAGAAAAATAAGTTGAAGAATTAAAATAGCCAATAATTCATCCAAAAAAACTTTATGATCACCAAGAAAAAACATTTAACAGATCTAGCCGTATAACCATTGTTGAAGCAAATTTAATTATTTATTATATATATATGTAAATTTTACAAAAATTTAATTTTATTTTACCTGAATTTGTATCTCATGTTTAGATTAAATATTATTTATAATTTTTATTATTTTTAATATTATAATTTATATATTACTTCATGCTAGGCACGAGGGTGTTTTACTTATTGGAAAGATCCTAACATTCACCAGTAAAAAAGGAGTGAAATTAGGTCAAATCATTTATATTAACTATGCGAATAGATCGCACATTATCTTTGGATGGGATTCTCGTGGCTTTACAAAATCAACTTAAACATGCCTAACCATCACATCAATAGCCACCGAAATGCGTGGTAAAATCAATTAATATAGGTACTCTATGATGTGACATATGGATCCCACCTTGAATGACTCATACACTGCAGAGTTATCTCTTTTCAGCAGAGTTCTAGTCCTGCCCTTAGCTAAATTACAATGTACAAGAAGAATGAACGCTGGAGGAAAAGTGTCCATAAAATGCAAAAAAACTGTTGAGGGTCACAATACAAACACTAAGATGAATGGATCAAAAACCATAAGAATAGGTCAAAAGAAAGGGGACAAAAAGGCAAACAAAACTTGTGGGCCAGATATTTTTAAAAATATAAAAGACAATAATCAAATGAGAAAAATAGGGAGAGAAGGAAAAAGAGGCAGAAAAGGAGGGAAACCGGAAGTGAGTTTGTCAAATGTTGCTTATTTTACTATGTAGGCCCATCAAGATTTTACAATAAGAAATTACCTGTGAAAAATGATGATGAAATTAGAACACTGCATAATAAGGTAAATATGAAATTTAAAAACAAAAATTCAAAATAAATAAAAGAAGATTTCACTTATTTCATGATGTAAACTCAAGATTTTAAACTCAAGGAAACAAAGAGAAATTAATAAAAAAAGGAAATTCAATTGCTCAAGATGCCAGAAACATGTGGGGGAATGTGCTACCAGTCTACCACTAGTAAAACAGAATAAAAATAAGTGTGTGTGCATAGTTGGGCAAGTTCAGCCTCAGCTCTAGTTCATTAGAACTGTGGGTGAAGTCCTGCCCTGAAGCATTTGCCCAATGACTAAATGGCTTGAACTTGGGCTTGTATGGCCTATTCCAGGCCTACAAAACTCAATACAAATGAACCCAATATTTCTTTATTGGATGACGCTGGGCCCAACCTTTAAGCCCATGGATGTGATTCGACCTTGATCACTATACCATGTCCCATGTGTAACCCTAAACAGAAAGTGCAGACAAGAGGAATTTTCATGTCAAACATTTCAATGAACAATACTCCCTATTTTCATCCCTTGAGAGGTACCTTAACGAAGATGTCGTTAAATGGTGAAGCTATTGATGTGTGACTAAAGTAGACTCTGCTAAGCTCTACAGTAGAGTCACGTGGGATGTAGCCTAAGAAATTTGACAGGGCTTGATGGGCATTTCACTAGAATTATTTTCAATTCGAGTGCTCCACCGACCATACCATTTCTCAGCGTCTGGGTCCCATCCAACCATTGCAATGTTTCTACTATAAAATGCAATAGCGAGTGGAGTGTGGACCATTTTGATCCTGGGATGTGGCACATTTGACAGCTTGCCCCCTATGCATGCACTGCATGCATAGTTATTTTATTAGTTGATAAGCATAAATATAAATTACATTTATGGGACGCGGGTAAAGGAATTAGAGACGTGATTGGGTTTAAACTTAATATTTATAGTGGTTTCATACAGATTTTTTCAATCCCTCTAGTTTCATCTCTAAATGGAATCTACAAGTGGACCCCATAAAAATTTATTACGGTAGGTATGTGAGAACATTTCTTATAGGATCATATATAAAAAATAATCCTATGAGAATTAGTTTTTACCACTATTTTTTAAGAAGTCTAGGTTGAGTCCATTTATTACCCACTTCAAATCTTGCAATATACAAGACCTCTCTATAGTCATATGTCCTAAGTTTCGGTCAAATCCGAATTTACTGGACCGTAGATCGATTGTGTACCAATGTGAATGGACTTAATTTTTCTGCTACGAATGAAGGAATTAGGGACATATGCACATGAATATTCTCCATATATATATAATTTAAGTATGTAACAACACCACCAGTATGTCTAAAGCAACTGCCACAATTGGTATCATATACAGGTAGATACAGTCTCAAAGGTTATAATTATTGAAAGAAAAGACAATAAAATAAAAAGCTGATGTTGCATGAGAACTTTTATGACCATAATTTAAGTGAACATGAAACATGTTGATGGTTTTGGACCCTCGAGATGGAAATGGATGTGGATTGGATGACCAAATTACTTATTTAGATTGCGGTTTTAACTATGGATTAATATGTCTATTGGTTGGTAGTTAATAGGGATCAGTTTTTTTCATTAGAGCACCCAATTTAAAGTGTATCATAATTATAGCTGAGAGGTGTCAAATTTTGGCCCCTCAAACCAATACTTGAACCTCAGGTTCAATTGAAATAGCTAGCGCCAACTCATTCGGGTTAAGTAGTGTTGGCACATTAGTTTCACGCATATACATACGGATGGATCTTTTGACTTCTCAAGCGCCGCCGCCGTGTTGAGTCAGTAGCCCAACTAGCTAAAAAGGAAAAACAGAAGAAGCAGTAGCTAACCTTCGAATGGTACTGTCTTCGGGCCATTTTCAATCTTTATTTTGATAGTTCAATAGTTCATCTTATTCTTTCAAATTGATGGCAGTAATGACTGATATGGGCTCTTTGTTTTCATTAGATTACATAAGAATTGAATAAATGCATATTCAAGGTCAAATAAGCTCCACGAAGTACTTTTGAAGAGGTGAGGGGTGAATGATATTTGTATTTATCATCTTCCCTTCATCCGATTTCCATTAAAAGGAAGGCTATGTGATGGGTATTTTGGATATGCACCATTGTTCTTCATTTTTAACCAATTATGAAATGAATTATCCCAATCTCCATGTATTCTAATCCAAACAAATAAGCCCATAGTGTTTATTTTAACATTGGACGACTACTGTCCACCTTCTCTAATGTCTAACAGCCGGACAGAAATTAAAAGATCATTCCCTCCCAATGATCTGTTGTTAGCTTTTTATTAGAGCATTGGATTGGTCTTTTTACTATTCCGAATTTTTGCAATCCCACAGACCATTAGCTTGACAATGTGACAATAAATTAAGACTGTCCAATTTCTGGAGTCCAGGGTAGAATGAGTTCTTCACTGAAAGTACCACTGCATCATCCATAATGGGCTTACTTTCTGTGCACGTGAAGTACCAGATCGAGACATGGCACCAACACAAACAGGAAGTATCAGATCCTACGCTGTGCCTTAAAGTGATTGGTGCATCATCCACTTAATGATGAGTTCACCAATACATATCAGAATGCCATTTGATTGAATGGTTTTAATTTATCACCAATGATTTGTCATTCATGAAAGGTGCCACTAACAAAGTTTTTCATTTTCTTTCCACTAACAAAGTTTTTTATTTTCTTTCTCTTATTTTTAATGCTTGTTTATTTTTTTAATTACTACCTGATCTGATTATCAATTAGTCTTGAATTGCAAGACAATTAATTGAGCTGGTTGAGGTTGTTTATGATGATGATATTATCGTTGTTACTGTTAAAGTATTCTCCTTTTTTCTCTTGCTTATGAGCATGATAACCATAGCTTTGCACTTGTATGAAAATCTTCATTCCTCCACTTGTGCTCCAAAATCACAGGAATGGTGATTCAAATTATATAGACAAATTCTTGTTCAATTCATTCATAAAACACAAATACGAAACAAATTCTTAGATTAACAAAAAAGACAGTAATTGGTAAGGAAAAGAAGTGAGAAACTATAGAGACAGATTTGGCTATGAACTCCCCAAAACTACCAAATCTAATTTTAGTTCAAAAAAGACAGTAATTCAAGACCCTGCTATTAACAATGTAGTTCAAAATATAGATTACAGTAAATCTAATTTAATTCTTAAGTAAGAAATTTCATGTTGCTATAAATAGAAGTGCTTAAAATTTTTTTTTATATTAATTATGTGTCAGAGTTTCCATCAAGACTTTATTAAAGTTTTAAAAAGGATTTTGGCTCTAAACAATGGGTCAAAGATCAAAACTTGTTATAAAAGTTAACCCCATATTATGATCTAAAAATTATTTTATTTAATTTTTAATTAAAATAATATGCTCATGACTAGAAATGCAAAAATCATGCAATTTAAACTTCTTCTTTAGCCGCTCATATCATCATTGAATATAGAGAGCACATTAATTCATCTTTTTTAAAATATTTTATAAGTATAATGCAATAACTAGTTCATAACTTTTTGTACTCATTGTAATGAAATAAAATTTGTAATTCTTCTCGAGTTTCTTACTAACAAAAACTTTTATCCCCTAATACAAAATCGCAGCTCTGTCACCTAACACACTCCATTGCATGTGGAGAGAGTGAATGGATTATTATGTCACATGCATGCCATGCATTTCTCCAACCCCATGAAGATATCTGTCCCCCTCGTGGGCCTCTCTAGTTTAAGTGGATATGGTGTAAGAGAAGAGGTAGGACATGGCTTTTATTGTTTTTTACTGGTCAGTTCATCCTCTTTTTCAAAAGCTCACCCCACTAGCCCCACCACCCACCCCCAACTTTAGTACATCAACTGCACTGCGCAGCTTTATGGGTTCTTCACTTTTTCGATTTCCCACACTGTGCAGCTTTATGGGTTCTACACTGTTTCGATTTCCCATTTGGTTTCCCTTGTTTGAACACAATTCTATAATCTAAAATCTTTGACTTTGGTACACCCTCCCAACAAAATATTTATCAATGGACAGGCTACACTTCGTTTGCGGGCCCACTTGATGAGTGATCAGAAAAACATTTAATGACACTTGGACTTATACGGCGTAGGTTTTGTGACATGGGGCTGGTGATTATCTACTCCTCTAAGCAAGTCCTAGTGCCTCCACTTGAAAAGAAATCTTACAATAGATTAGAGGTGACAAAAATAAATAAATAAACGCACATGAGATTAAACTTAAGAACTATACTTGGAGATTGACCAAAAATCTCCTAGGCATTTTTCTATCTTTTTCTTAGTCCTTATAAGAAATGCCTAACTTGAGCTCTTAATGGTTGTTATATAATTATCATAATGGTGACCGGTGGGGTTAAGATCGTAACCACCAAGAGCCCACATGTCTTCACTGACTTGTAGAAAATTTTTTTTTCAACTGTTGGAAACTCTCTAATTGACGGTGTCTATCTATTTGTATTATGCATTAGCTGGTTCTTCATGAGTTGGTGGGAAAGGGGGCTCTCTGCTATGGCATATAGTGATGACAAATTTTGGTACATCTTAAATATTTTAGGAACCGAAGAGTCTGATTCAATTCCAATTACTGTGGATATTAAGAACTGAGCTACTTATTTTGAATTAATTAATTTTAATTGTGTGCTTAGGTCTTTTAATGTGATGTTATGAACTGGCTAGTTGTAGTTTTCGTTGGGATGCAGACTTCGGGTAGTTTTTCCTTTCTTTAATTGGCTGTTAGAGCTATGCGAGGCTAGGTAGGCCTTGTGGTCCTTTTGCTTGTTTCTGGGCTTTCCCAATTATTTCTTTTCTCCAGAGAGAGAGAGAGAGAGAGAGAGAGAGAGAGCTCCTTGTGGCCACTTATGTGGGTACAGATGGCCTACATGCCAACAATGCCCATCATATATGGGGCTCATCGAGATGTCTTACTGTTAAGGTGATTAGGTAAATTTCGGTCTGGATCATGGGTTGATTGAATATCAGTGTGATTTAATGATCCTAATCCATGGTTTAGCTTCAAAATTTGATGTCATCGTAATTTGTATAGTACAAATTTATTGTTGATTAAATTGAATAATGGATAAGAGTGGAACTAGGAATAATTTAGGAGGCCAAGTGTGCTTGATGAGATTGTATTAATGATAGGTGGGCCTCTTTTGTAGAAAGAAGAAAGGGATATCAGATATGCTTGTTGGCATGGACATATGCTTTTGGGATGGACATAGCCTAGGCATAAGCAGCCAAAGCTCACAGTTAGTGCTATGGGGGAAAAACTTAAGAGAAAATGTGCAAATAATCAAGATTGAATGTAATTTTACTTTACAACTGAAAGTCTGTTGTTATTGAAATCTTTATAAGAGTGGAGATTGTATTCCTAAGAATGCATTTCTAAATTTAAACAACGCGATTTCTCAATTTTCTCATTTTGATTCCAAAACTAGACCATAACACATTGAAAAAAATAAATAAAAACCACGTCCTAAAAACTAAAAAAAAACAATAAATAAGTGGAAAGTATGTGTTACTGAAACGGATTTCAAAATTTGTCTTAGTTGAGATTTGTTGTATCAATTTTACAGTGTGCATGAAACAACCTAAGGGAGTCCCAATCTAAAACCTTTGACCCTTCTATCTGGATGTTATTTTTTCATGTGGTATTTTTTGATTCTCAATTTCTCTTAAATGCTGTTAAATACTTTCATAATATCAATAATTGGCTACTCAATTGGCCGTCATCTATTTTAGTTTTTTTGCCTTCCTATTTGTTTTTCAAACATCAATTATTTCATTTTTCTACCTCATGTTTTAATTATTCTTTTCTTATTTTTCGCTTGCCCAGTTTCATTTTCCGTTTTGGCTCTCCATCTCATTTTTCATTTGGATAACATTTAAAATTCTTCTATTCATGTATTAATTTTACTTTCCATAAACAAGTGCAATCTCTGCAACATCCAGATCGGTCTCCTTGGCTTGCTTGGTTTGTCTACAGAAAGATAATAAACATTCTACAGGAGTTGGACTATACTCTTACTTCTGTTTCACAACTTGCACGGCGTCTTGGGAGGAAAATTAAATTGCTTTACTCCCCTCCTTCAGTTTTAGAATCCCATGAATGTATTTCACTCCTAGAGGGAGCCTAGTTTGTGGGTTTCTTTAGTGCTGTTTTTTCACTTTTGGTTTCAGTTCCTGGTTTGGGGGGTGGAGCCTAATCTTTTGATGTTTTTCTTTGGTTTTGTTTTTTTGGCTTGATTGAAGCCCAGTTCTTTCATGTATTATATGTTCTTTCTTGAATAAAAGGAACACTTACCTTTCAAAAATAATAATAATAATAAAAGTAAAGTAGAAGAAGACTAATTCTACATAATGCTCTTTGTTACGCTCCTCATTTTAATACTTTATAAACAATTCATCTTATGATTAACTCAATGGCTTCATCGTTCATACACCCCTGCCACTTTATTAATGTCTTAATCTTAGTTCAATATCTCAATAAGTATTTGTAATATAGTCATTTGAAGTTTTTTATCATTATTTTTATTAATACCTTTCTAAGGGAAAGTTGTTACTAGTTCTTATATCATTTACTTGGCCTAATTTTGATAGAGGTTGGATCTTCATACTGTTTCTCATTTATGACATATTTGGTTGTAAGCATTTGGAGACTAGAGTAACTGGAGTTCTCCAAATTTTAACCTCCAAATTGGATTTCAAAATTCTAAGTTATCTAACATTCAAAATACTTGAATTTGAAAGTTTAGGACAAAGATAACATTTGGGATACCACCTGTGTGAATTCTTCTAATTCAAACAAAGAATTTTGACGTCTTCTAAGACCCGAGTAAGGAATCTTTGACAAAGAGTAAAGGTTTTTTTTTTTTTAGAAGAGATCCTCTAGAATGGATTAATGCTAATCTTAATTATAGGTGTGCAAACGATCAACCACGCAGCGAAAATAAAAAATCAAACCACAAGCACACACCACAAGAAGATACAGATTTTACGTAGAAAACCCAACCTGGGAAAAAACCACGGCCAAGAATCAAACACTATGAATCATACTAAAGTTATAAGAGAATACTCACAACCCTTATCCAGTTGCTCCTCAACTTGAGGACCTTGTGATTCCCTTGCACAGCTCCCTGCTGAAATGACCTCCTGCCGTTCTCTATGACAATCCAATTACTTAGACGCATTCTAGATATAGCACTTGACTCCCCATAGCAATTTTCTACACTTAGAGAAGTAGAAGACAATGATCTCTATATTAGAACTTCAGCTATTCAACTCTCAAAAGAACTCTAGAGGAGATGATCTCTTTAATATATTCTCCATTCAGAATCATGCGATCTCTCTCTTAGGGTTGAGAGAGAACCCTCTTTTATAATCTCTTATTCGTGCCTTACAAGTATAATTCAACCAGGAAAGAAATTGGCATCAAACAGATAAGTTTCTTTTTAATTTGGACTGAAAAATCGCAAGTCTGCGCATTTTCTGCACTTGCCCAATCAGTCGGATAAATTGCCCGACCGGTCGGATTAAGGTTCTGCCCGGGTGGAAATTTCAGCATTTTCCTGCAGACTTCCGGAAGCCATAACTTTCTCGTTTCAGCTCCGATTGAGGTGATCTTGGGCTCTACGGAGTCCTCTCGAAACAAGCTTTCCAAAGGTAGGTTGCATGCCCATATCTGACCCTCAGTTTGTGAGATATAACCTTTTTAATCCATATTATCCGTAGAAAACTACTTCAATTTGTCGCTTTTTCTTCTATTTCTTTACTTCAGTGCATCTGGCGACTTAAACCATTATCTATACTCAAATATATGTAACATACAACACTAATGGACTCAAATTTTATCCAACCCATGAATTTGCCAACACAAAAATACTTACAAAGAGAATTCTTTCTAATAATATCCTTTCACAATATGGCTCATAACCTTCCTAGGCTAAAGGAGTGGTACTCCATAAAGTCCACCTAATAAAAATATAAGCTGTTTAGAATGAGTCTCCCACCTCTGTATAGAATGTCCCTAAATTTTATTTCAATATGAATTGACCAACTATAAAATTAATTATTTGATTAGTAAAATTTCAACCATTATCAATAATATTAATTAATCATACGCTAAGTTTTAGGATGGGACCGACCATATAGACATGTCCCTTTCTACCAAAAAAAAAACCATATAGTTTGTCCCAATTCTGATATTTTATGGTTTGTTCTTTTACAATAATTTATGGTAAGAATTTCTGGGGTTGAAGTTTTTGGGACATAATGCGACATCCTATCCCTTTGGCATTTGCAACTTCTATGTTCATTTATTAGAATTTCTAAATTTTACCATTTGAAAGGACGCAATCAACCCTTGAAAATTTAAATACCATCTCCTTCAGCTTTTGCTAAAATTCCTAGATGCTTAAGTACAAAGTAGCATCAATAGCCTGTTTTTTTGCTAGAATTCGAAAAATTCATGTTTGGAGAATTTTGAAATTTAGTATAATTTCTGGATGCTCCATTATAGTTGAGCATCCAAGAATTCTACCAAAAAGTGAAAGTAGTGGAATTCTAAATTTTCCAAAGCTATTTTAGACCATTTAAGTGGGTAAAATTCAGAAATAATAAATTTAAAAATACCAAGTGATACAATATCAAATCATATCGGTAAAACCCTAATCAACTAAATTCTTGACAGAAATTCTACTATAAAAACAAGTTCCAAAAAATTCCACTATATGAGAATTTTAAAATTCCCCACTGATAAGTTCTCTGAATTCTAGGAAAAACACAGTAGCTATAAAACTGCTAAAAGACATCTGCAGCTTTCCGTGTAAGCGCTTTCATTTGTGGTCACAATCGGCGTTGCCCCACGCTTGGTGGGTGTGTTTTCGGTTTAAAAAAAAAAAACCTTAGCTTAGAAAGTGGGTCACATTTAATCTTGACACGTGGAAGACTCTGATGATAATGATTTTGAAAGACAGAACGTGGAGGACAAGGTATAGGCCATTTTTTTTTTCTGGTGGACTTGATCTCATTTTAAAAGGTGACCCAGGCAACAAAGTCCTGGGTTGCTGCTTTTACACAAGATCTGGATCCTCCTCCGTGGTCCTAATGTGGCAGCTATTACAAAGCAACCATTTAACACTCTTCTTTGCATAAATCATGGGCCCACATTGATATAATCTAAAATTTAAAAGCTTAAAGCTTTCTCCTTTCAAAATAAGTTGATGTGACAACTCAATTGAGCAGTACCGCATAAATATAACTAATACTTACCTCATCAGAGGTCAAGAAGGTTTTCTTATCTTATCTTAAGTGTACTCCCTTTAACCGGTAAATACTATCAGATTTTGAATGATTAGGATGATCTACGTAAATCATGGACACTTTTAAATATTATATAAAAACATTTAAATTTACTTTAAAAATCAAATAAAAATTAAAAGTCAACGGTCAAAATCCACATAAAAATCATCCGTTTGGCCAAATACCACATCCTTGTCCGCAACTATGTTTATGGCTCACGATGGAGTTACGGATAAAGTGTAATAGCTGGCAGAGTCTTGACAAAATAGTGGAGCACGTGCCATGTACGTACGGGAGTGATGGTTGGAATTGGTGCTCACGTGATTATTGTACACGTGCTCTCTTGCGACGCGCAATGCCCGTACGTGGCGGGCTGTCTAAGGACAACGACACCCGTGATAATTGATAAAGGGTGGCGACACGATCAAACCTGCGGCCTGCTCTCCCATCTTTATCTTATCCAGGGGGCAAAATAAGATCAGGATCAGGAGGCTCCTCTGTCCACGTTGGGTGAATATAAGATGAGACTGCCTGGGGACCTGTGGCTGTGGTCTCTCCACAAATGCAGTAATTCTACTTAAGCCACTCCTATCTCAAAGGGGTTGCTGTGGAAATATAACAATGTAGATAAGATACTCGCTCCTTTAAAGACTCCATCACAATTACCTTGTCTCACTCCTGGCATTTGGCTCACTCTCTATTTTTTTTCTTCCCCACTTGTATAAATTTTTGTAGATTTTGTAAACTTCTTCTTGTCACTTTTTATGACCTCTTGTCTCTATGGGCACATTTGACAATGATCCTAGGCACGAATTTTCGGTATTATAGAAAATTTACATTTAGCTACCTTGAGGAATGAAAAAAGTTATCTTTCACTTTCTGAAATTCAGTGAAATGTACAGTCAAGCCCGCCCTCGCCCTTGCCCCCCTTTCCTCCTCTCTTTAGTTAGATCCCACCCTTTTGTGTGTGCGGAAAGGGCACACAGAAAGGCTGATGAACAATGATTTTGGAGTGATTTGCTGCATCACGCCTTTGTTTCATGAAATCAGTGGATGGGCCTTTTATTGATGATCTAGATCTGTAGATGTGAGGAGGAACCCCAAAGCGACTATGAGACCAAGTTTTAACCGTTGATTATTTTTAGATATAATGCTATTTTTAAAAAGGTTATTGGTGTTTCATACATAGATTTAAACTTCTGTGGGCCCCTTTAGAAAAATCGAGATCCTAAAATTTGATCTAAAGGGCAAAAATGGCCATGGGACTAAATTTTATAACATAGGCCCTTATGGATCATAATATATTGGATAAAATATTTAAAGCCGTTGATTTCTTAAAGTTCTCTTTCTTCAAAATCCTCATTTTTTCAAACTTTTTTTTTTTTTTTGAAGGATGATGAATTGATTTCAAAGTTTAGAAGTGAGCTTTAAAATTATAAAATTCTCCCATCCTTGCGGACCATAACCAAAAGTACCCTAAGTTGGGTAATAAAAAATTCCCACCATTGTAGAAAATTTATACTATGAAGTTTTTTTTTTTTTTTAATTCCCTCTGGGCTAACCACTGCCAGTTGTCCCCAAAGTGATAGTTTCAACTTTCCTGGGATGGGACAATGGACATGTTCGTGACACGACCAAAAGTGTTGTTGCATACTGAGGTAGCTTTTAGGATACATGTATGAAAGGAAAGAAAATAATACACTTTTTTTTGTAGTTTAGTATCACATGTTTTAAAAAAGTATAAAAAGAATGAATGATGTCGTGTGATAGTGGATGAAAGCATTCTCCAAAGAGATCAAGAGCAATGTTTACGGCCAGTACAGTTAATTTGCGTAGAGTTGAGGCACCTCCCTTTTACCGAAACAACCAATGATTGATCATAGAGGTGATGATGGGGGACTTGGGTGCATGTGCTTTTTCTTAATGGGCTGGATCAAGCTAAATGGGTTGACCTGTCAAGTATGGTTTCTGTGAGCTGAGTCAGGTAGATCTGTACGTACTGAGTGGGAGTTAGGATTACCTTACCAATTTAGAAAAAAGGTTAAATGCGGGTTGGCCTGCAACTTGCAGACAATCCTATGTCAACCCGACCTGACTATTTTGTTATTATCTCTAAGTATACTTGAATATCCCCCTTTGGATAATTCACATATAAAGTGATGTGAAATTAAGCTTCGTTGAAGAAACATAAAAAGATGAGGACATCATATGGAGAGGATAAAAATTTAATAATCTCCCCTTCTTTTAAAAATGGTCAAAAGTAATATTTATAACCTACTAAATGAGAAGAAGTCATCTACTTTTTATTTAAAGAAAAACTTATTATCAAGTCACTAAAGAAAAAAAATCCATTATATTATAATTAGACTTCCTCGTATTTTACTCTTTTGATTTGAGGTTTCACTTTGAATTCTCTTTACAAATGAGTTATCAAATTGACCCTATGCGACTGGAATTTGTGTGGGACTTAGCCTTAGGATGACACTTCAAATCTAAAAGGCGTGAAGTTTTGAACATTAGTGATATAATGAACATGCAGCGAGCATACTTTATTTGAACTATACTTTACACCTATATATGGAAAGGGGGTTGACCATCAAATTTATCACTTAGCAAGCTCCCAATTTGTTTGAGATTCAAGAATGGCCTCTTATCTCTAAGAGGTGGCAGTTTTTATCTACCTGATCAAGATTCGAACCTATCCAAGCATATTTCCTTTTGAAAAGGGCATAATGTTACTTCACTTGACGTCTACTTGCTTCACTCGGTCAAGAGCCTTTTCTACCTCCCCTTATAGGTGGGATAAAAAGAAAAAGAAGGAAAATTTGCTTGAGATTCACTTTCTTTGATTATTTAAGTCATATCTTCTCCCTATGATCAATGATCAATATTCAATAGGCAGGACTTGCTTTGTTAATTAGCAATCTATGACCCACTTGCACAAGGTTTGATCTTGGTATATTGGTTTCACATGTGGGGGTTCTCTTCATGTGTGTTCAAGCTCGCTTCTTAGCTTTCTATGTTCGGTGTGCAACCGCTTTCAGCATGTCCAGCGGGCCTTCTTCCCACGTGTGTGGGCAACCTCATTGGTCTCAACAGATCACTATTCTAAACCAGATCTGATTCAAAAAATTTCAAGACATCGTGAAAAGTTGATAAAAAAAAAAGACAAAGTGAAAAGCCTGTTTTGATTTGTGTGGATATAATTAGTTGGGGCCCCTTGGGCTCTTGGGTGGTTGTTTTTCTTTTCTTAAGAAAATTCTATAGATGTTAAGTTTTGGCATTGTTGGATTGGAATTTAGAAACCATGACGAGAAATTAAAGCACTGAAAACTATAATGCAAACTTCATATTTATTCATTTTTTTGTGTTTTATTCACTCAGAAGGGATTTAAGGGGCATGTTTTTATAAACATGGAAGGGTCTCACTTTTTTGCGGAATGTAAAAGTATGTCTATTGTCTAAAGCCTCTAAGTCTAAACCCGTTACTAAAATGTTTTTCCTCATGTTTCTTTCTTTCTTCTTTTTTGATATTGCAAGAAAATCAATTGCTTGTTTTGGCCCTTTTAAAAAACTGTTTCATTAGGGGCTGGAAAAATGACTGGTCCTAGCCAAAATGTTTCATTGAAAAATCCAATCTTTATTTATTTATTTTTTTTTTTGGTAAAAACATCTAAAAGACGATGTTAGGGTTAATCGAATCTTTATTTGATATGTCTTTGAAGCAGGCTAAGTAATTCAAACATGGGGAATACAGGGATATCCTGGTAGATGAGGCTATCGCTCCCATAGAGCCGACCAGCGTTTGAATTCTGGTTGGTGCCCTCTACTTTTCAACTCCAGGCCACTAGGCCAACCAGCAAAGTAATAATAATAATAATAATAATAATAATAATAAAGAAAATTCAAACATGCACATAATGTCTTTCAATGTAACCAAACCTACAACACATGCGTTCGGTGGGGTCAACCCACTTAACCCTATCCAATCTGTAAAACCTTAGCACAAACTCAATCCATTTCAAATATTGAGGTCATATTTTAGTTAAGTTGTAGTCTAAAAGAAAGTCTAAACAAAAGCTCACCCATTCCATATAAAATTAAATTATTCTAAGTACCAAAAGATTAAATCTCCAAATTGTTGAGGGGTTTTGGAATCATTCAGGTATACGGGTCAACCCAAACCGAGCCCATTTCAATATGTGAGGCGAATTAGGCAAGTTGAGCAAGTTCACGGTGATCTAACCTGTTTGTTAGGGAAGTTCACCCTGATATCCCTCCACTCCTTTGCTCATAATGGTCCCACTCCCACTCCATGACAGGTATGGCTCGGGACATTATTGTTGACCTTCATGAATGTCTGGCCAAACGCCTAAAACAAGGAAGAAACCAATCCAAGTGGAAAGTGGTAATCGATGGAACTGGGCAACCTCTCATGTTATCCATTTGCCCAACGGTCGAACTCCTTTGTAGCTCTCCTTCCACTTGTGTGGCCTGCCTGGTTCCCAACCCACAAGGCTGGCTTAAAAAACAAAAAAGCCTCCAGTTCATGGATATGTGAAATTTCATTTGAAGGTTGATGTCTTGAAGGTTTAAAATTTGACATTTTTAAAAACTCCAACCAATCTAAAAAATTTATTATTTTATTATGTATTTGCATTTTTTTAACTCAAAACTTAAGAAGCTTGTCAAAATTTATAAAATTTTTTGCATTCTTGTGGGACTCACATCATAAAATATTCAAAAGACAAATGGTATATTGTTTTTCGGTATGCCAAATTTGACATCTTAACTACACATGCCAAATGTCACATTACATTTGGCATTTCCATTAGAGGGACTTCACAAGCCTTATTTCATAGTTGGAATTGTGATGTGGTATTTGATAGCTTTGTTGGAGATGTTCATCTAATTTTCTGGGTTTGTTCCATCTAGTAAGAGACATCTACTGCCTGGATGGGCGGAGGCACTACCATGTCAACAAAACCTTTGTCACTGCATTGACTCTTTATCTATCAGAGTATCCACAATACTTTTCCAAAAAGGGACGATTTATGAGTTCGGACCCTCCATCAAAGTAGATGCTTGTGCGCCACATCAATAAAAAACCAAGTGCAGCTGCTCCAATTAGCTTAAAATTACAAACCACATGGTTTGGAGTCAACATGGTGCACCATGATAAGTCCACTCATAATGAGCATTTATAAATTGTAACAGAGGATCCCAATTCAAGATTTATTTCCTCTACATGAGTAATCTTGTTATTATTAGTTTTTTTAATGACGAGCAACTTGTTGACCCTTTTATAGTTGATAATCGGTATACTCCACATAACCCTATTACAAACTCAGTTTATTTCGGCCGAAGTTTTTAAATAATTTTGGCTCGTTTGTTTTGCTAAAACGAACAAGACCCTTGTGATTATTCGTCCTCAAAATTCGTTCCAATTCATCCTATTTGGTCCAAATTTCATATTTTCACCCAGTTTGTCTAATTAGGTCGATTTGCCCAATTATTCATCCTAGCATGTAGGTTGCTTTTAAAATAGAAAAAAATAAAATTTGTGGGGGCTAAACATATTTTTTTAAATTTAAAAGTAAAGTAAATATACATTTTTGGCCTTTTAGCTTAAAGAAATTAGTTGGCTCCATTGTGGAGTTGCTCATCGATTGAAAAAATAAATAAAAGTATAGGTCCTAATCAAGTTTTAGTCTAATAAAAATATTTTAATATGAATAAACTAATTAAGTTTTACTTTACAATGAAACAGCCCGTCAAATATAAATTGACATACTGCATTGACTCAGTAGAATAAATTAAGTTGTAGAATAAATTATGTGTTTTATATCTTATTTTATATTTTAATATGTAATTATATTTTTTTAAAATATTTTATCAAAGTTTTTAAATTTAAAAGTCATTCCCCGTTGGACTTCGAACTGAATTTTAACACTGCCATGTCCATAATACCACTCACTCATGTTGTGTGCCGGTGAGGTCTATTACCACTACTAAAAGTCAAGTGGCCTTGTTACTTCGTTTTCATAGGGTCGAGTGGCGTCATTTCGCTCTTGACACGTGGGAGCAAAGTGGAACGTTGATTTGTCTTCCGGGGACATGGATTTCCAGAGAGATCTCAATTCTCGAATATACTCTTTTTAGATTCGAATTTTGTGTGGGGCCCGGGGAACGGCAGGGCTTCTAAACATCATGTAAATAGGAAATGTAAGAAAATGAGTCCAGAGTCCGGACACTCTTGAGTCCACCACTCCTTTTTCAGAACGCTCTCAGGCCACTTCTTATAATTACAATTGGGACCACCTGTGAAATCAAAGTTCAGATTGATTCTGTCCTTTCTAAATCACTCTTTGATTAGAATTGTAACCACTTAAAACAGTAGGACCTGTAAAAACACATGACTTCTTTCTTTGTTTTAGTAGTGTCATTTTTTTTCATCCGACAAACTACTAATTTTTGGGAGATCGCCCTTGTTAGTACTAGTCTTGTCCAAATAAGGTAAACTATGGAGTTTTCTAGTTTAATGATGTGTAAAGCACATAATTAATAATTACGACTAAAGATGAATTTGATTGAGTGTGAATGCATGAAGGACATGATTGAATCAATTGGCCACCCTATAACCCACTTTTCTGTTTGGTCCTTTACCATTAAAGTAAGGTGGAAGAAAATTTTGAATTAAAAGAGAATAAAATGTAACAGGGTCTAATCATAATATGATGATTTTTTTTTTTTTTTTTGGTTTTTAGTGACTTGAGAATGAATCATTTTAAATTTTTGGTAAAAAGTATGTGGTTTTTTTTATCATTTACTGGATTGATAATGTTGTTTTTTTACTATTTTTGAAAAAAAAGGAAAAATTTTTATGCTTTTAATATGATCCGCACATATAGTCATGTCTTTTAAAAAGAGGACCCACTTCATTCTACTTTACTAAAGTGCCAAAATGTTAGGCTACTAGATTGAACTTATATCAGTCAAATTATTGATCAATGGTAAGCTCAATTCTATAGTTGGATAAACTCTTATCAAAGTAAGATTTAAGGACATCAAATGAAACATATTTCATGATTTAGATAAAGGGAGAAGGTTTAAACTGATACATAGTTTTCATGGGTGATGTCAATGATTTTCTCTAATTAAGTACTTAACATACTTTATCCACATCCACACAAATACTTAAAACATTTGAAGAAAGATGAAGGCATACGGAGCAAGGTTCTTCCGAATATCAGAAGGATTCTTGTAAGGACAGACAGAAATGGTGACCAGTGGCTTGGACTTGAATTGCTTTGGACTGTAGTCACGCTTGTCTGATCTTGTAACCGTTTGGATGCCACCAAAATTAGTTTTTGACATATAAGGAAATGGGAGAAACGTTTTGCTACATTAAGGCCGGTGAGACTGAAACAAGGTCAAGACAGAAATGTATTGAAATTAAATACATGTGGTTTTCTTGGTGGGCCTTTTATAAGGTTCTACTATGTTTAACAGTTTTTTGTTTTGGGAAATCCCCCTTTACAATGAATTGCCTAGGATTTAATGCAAAATAGGCCAAAGGTGCTAATTGTGGGAAAAAAATTGTAATAAATGACTCTTTGTTTGTATTTTTGAAGTGTTTGGAAAATGGAGTAAAACCGGAAAAATCTCATACTTAAATATATTATAGAATAATTCAGTCCCCACCAAAAAATATTGCAACCTACTCCCAACATTGGTACAGTGTCATACTCAAATAGTGACACATCGTGTATTGAGAATCTGTTAAAATGAATGATATGATCATCCATTTGGTGATCAAAGTACCGTATCTTTGCATTGATACTTTGGTAAAAATATGAAAGAATAGCAAGCTGTTTTTGGAAAATGATCAAGAGTACAGAGGCAGTCTATATGATCTTCTTGTGGGACCCATATGTGTCCAATTCAACTTTCTTGCACTCGAGGTTATGTGCATTGGCTCAATGTTCACTTTTGATTACATTGTTTGAAAATTATGTTATTAAAATCGGTCTTGAAATTGTGGGTGCAATGATTCTGTTAAATGTGGATAGATAACCGTTAACCGAATCATATTATTAGTTTTGGGTTTTTGAAAATTATAACGGTAACGGTACCTTAAGCAACTGTTGAAAATAAAACTTCGGTTATCCATATTAGACGGTTACAATTAACCGTTTTAAAAGTGGCTTGAATATCGAACGGTTATGGAAGTTCTATGATAAGAGATTAACGATGAAAATCGATATAAAAATATGACTTGTGGTGTAACGGTTTGATTAACCGTATACAGTTAGCTGAACCATATATTACAGTTTGGTTCAGTTAATAACCGTGAGTCAAAACTGAAAACTGAAATCAAGTCGTGAAGTACAGTTTTTTCATTTTAATAACCGCAATCATAATTGGACCAGGAAATATGGTTATCAACAGACGAGTTGTTTCGATTCGGTCGGTATGGCGGTTTTTCGGTTTTATTTTATACTCCTACTTGGAATCAGTAGATAACAATATTATACATAATTTTGGGAAATGGTGGTGGGTATATTCTTTACAAGGGTGTATTGTAGAAGTCTGGACCTCTTGTGTGTGTTTTTTTTCTTTTTCATGCATTTGGGCTATTTATCCTATTTCATGGGCTTCCTCTCTACTCACTTGGATCGGCTCTTTTGGGTCCCAGCCTCTAAGGCTTAGTTGTCTAAAAAAATGTTAACAAGGAAAATCACTCAAACACGCTCAAAAAACAATTGCCATAACTTTTTTAATATGAGGAGGTTAGAATTGCTTTCCTGCACTCGTACATAAACTAAATTTTGCAGAGGATGGGATCACAATATTTCATGAAGGAGCTTGGTATAATGGGGAAATTGAATGCTCGTTGCTATACTAACTAAACATACTTTTGAGGAGACTTTTGCTTGCACACATGGGTAATATCTACTTTTGATTGAATTAATTTAGCTTATTTACTCATGACAAGAATAAATGAGGTGTGATAATATTGTATAAATGAGGTCCAAGTGTAGGAGATGGTAAATAGTTACATATGTAATTGATGAAAAGGTTGCAACTAGTACACATGTAATAAACCATACACCGATGTAGATTGTGAGATCAAATTCCTTCTATATTTTCTTATTTTGTACTTTTGTGGGTTGCTAATTAGTAATCCAAGCTGGAGCTGTTCATCCTCTCTATTGATCTAATAAACCATGAGATGTTTAGTTTAATATCTTAAATCTTTATAGGTTTTGAAAAAATTGGGAAAAACATTAAAAAAAAAGTTCCAACGTATATAGATTTGATTTCTGAGCTTCTATGGGCAAGTGTTCAATGTGCTCATATTATTAACAAGCAACTTATCTACTCATATAATTCACCCGGGGGGGTGGGGGTAGATTCCTTGTCATAAAAAAAGAAAAAACAAACTTATGTACTCATGGGAAAATGGTGCTTCTAAATAAAACATGGTAGTGTGTTTTACATACATAATATTTGCATATGAAAAATACGTAATATTTGCATATGAAAAACTTTTTTAGGAAAAGTACACATATATCTATAAATCTTATTTTTATTTCCTTTGAATACCAGACAAATAACCCTTTTGTGTGTTTGGATTTGTGGTGTAGTGAAGTATCCTGAGTTAATGCTTCAAATCAAGAGAAAAAATATATGATGGGTATATAATTACTTTTTATTTTTAGTTACTTGAGAATGAATCTTTTTGACTTTTTGTGTAAAAGGTTGATAATTTTTTATTATTTAGTAGTTATTTTTGTCTTTTTTTTCAAAAAGGAGAAAATTTTAAATTTTTTTATTTTGATGTGACCGCACATCTTTGCATGTAGGACCACTTATTTTTGCTTTAGTTGTCATCCAAACACGCAAGGGCCAGGATATAGTGGCAACTAGAATTGCGGCTGCTTTATCCAACAAGCATGCTACAAAATTAGATTTATGCTCTTGTTATAGGATAATACTTATCTATACCAACTTATCTTTAAACTTCTAAATTGACAATACATTTTGCTCGAGCAAGTTTTGTATAGGGGCATCTCCAAAATCATAGAGTGGATAAACATAAGCCCCCAAAAATTGCATCCATTAAAGAGGAGTGTGTTTTTTTTTATTATTATCCCAGATTACAGGGGTTGGGCCCTTACACGAGTGAGATGGGGGAACCCTCCATTGAGGGGAGTTGACTTCTTGTGAGGTAGCACGATCTTGGGTGAGGAAAGGTGCCTCTCCAGTTTCTAACCTGGGCATACAGATAAAATTATGAACATCTTACCTCTAGGGTAAGAGGAGTGTTAGAGAGGAGTCAAGTTTGCTTTTGAAAGCCTCACTCATGTTCCATGAGCCAACATTAATGTATCCAATCTCTACCGTGAATTTTAAGGAGATGGGAGGGGTATAATGTAGACTTGAGGTTCTCTAAATGTTATTCTCATTTGATCATCTTGAGTCTTGATTTAAGAGTCTCAAAGCTTAATGATTTTGAATGTATAAATTTATCTTAATATTTGGTGTCAATTTAATGAATAGTCTGTGCAAGGGAGTTTAGGGTCGACTTCTCCTTCAAATAAAAATAGGATATCATCTTCTTAAAAGTGAATTCAAATCTTTTAAAGTCTTTGTGCACCAAGAAATATACCATATCTATAGTATAAACTTAAAGGAGCTATAATAGAACTAGATATTTAGTAAATTGTTAGGATTTCTGTATGTCGGCTAATTCATAGATTTGATAAAACTCTGAATCCATTGAATTGGAATTTTCCATTTATTTTAAAATGGATTGTGGTTGTGTCGTCAAAAGAACTAAAGTGAAGAATTGAGGCAAAATAGTTAAAGAACTGAAAAAGGCATTGGATCAATTAGTTAAAGATCATATCAATTGAACCTGTAGAATGGGTAAAATTCAAAAGTGGTATTCAGACATAATTGGTACCCAATTGACCGGATTGGGTACCTGATCAATCAGATATGGTACTTGATTGATCAGATTAGGTATTTGATCGATTGGATGACAGTGAAAACCTAAGTTTCTTGCGTGGATTTCTGTCCTTTTTGTATTAGAATTGCCTTTTTTTGTTCTACAATGACTATAACCCTAGGGCACGAATATTGAGTTATTTAAAGGGTTCCCCTCTTAACAATAAAGTAAGAATCTAATTGTTCTAAGTCCAAAAAACTTGTATGAGATTCATCTTCCTCTCAAGATTTTTCATTGAAGAGATTGTATTGAAACTTTGAATTTTAGAGGTTGTTGCTTCTATTTTTAGTAGAATATTGTCTATTGTCTTTTCTTGTAGAAGGATTGTTCGTCTTAAGTTACATCAAGGCATGTTGGATTAAGTGTGAAGAAGATGAACGGTGCGTGGGTCGACAAAAAGGACTTCAGTCCTTTAGATTGTGTGCAGTTGGACAGAGGTAGTAAGTAGATCTTGTAACCTTTGATTACAAATGCTTGATTTCTGTTGGACCAGTAGACAGATACTGTAGTTTTTTTTCTATTTGGGTTTTCAATGTAAAAATCCTATGTCCATCTCTTGTGGTTAATTACTTATAACTTAAGTTATTGCCTGTTATTTTAATTGCAAATAGAAATTTATGTTGGGACCTTAACATATTAGGGTTAGAATCCTTCATAAATAAAGTTAAGAATCAACATTCTATAATCACTCGTTTTTCCTTGATAAATAGATAATTAAGCAAAACCAAATTCGGTTGCATGGATATTCAAAGCATCGGAAACAATATAACAAATAATTCGTTAATATTGTTTTCTACTACGAAAGGAACTGCCCTCTAGTTTTAATATCTGTTTTTTTTTAATTTTTCTATTTTCTTAAAAAGCTAGTTATGGAATAGTTCGTGAGATACAATTGCCTTCTAGATGAAAGATGGCTATGATTTGGGATTTTATATATGATAGCTTGGGTTTGTTAGATGTTCCAATCTAAGGGTCTATTTGGGATTGGGATTTTATATATGATAGCTTGGGTTTGTTAGATGTTCCAATCTAAGGGTCTATTTGGTTCCAAGTATTTAAAGAATTCTTATTTGAAGCATTATTGTCCAAATGTAGTCTTGTGTGCTTAATGCTTGTTGGTATTTGGAGTGTTACATTTTTAAGAATTTTTTTATGGTAAAAGTGCCGTTTAGAATACTGCACAAATTCTCTTGAATTAAATAGAAAATTTGAAATTGTTGTGGGACACAATTGTTAGAAATTCCTAACAAGGAAACTTATTGCCAGAAATGTGTGCCACCAAGCATGCAAGTCCTTAAATAAATAGTCCATTGAAAATGGGCAAAGTCTTTATTATGACTATCTACTTGTAATCTATAGATATATCTAATGGTTCAGAAAATGGTCTTTTATTTTACAAGAATTTTTGCTAAGAATTCCTTGTGTTGGAGGTTTATGGGACATGATGTGATGGCTTATCCATTTCCAAATGCTATGTTGATTTGTAAGGATGTAAGAATTCTAGCTACTTGAAAGGACTTAATTAGCCTTTCAAAATTTTATAATCTCACCTGCTTCACCTTTTGTTAGAATTCTTGAATGTTCAAGTGCAAGAGAGCATTCAAGAATTCTTTGAGCATTCAGGAATTTCACTATATCTAAAAATTTCAAAATTCCTTAACGTTAATTCTAGGAATTCTAGTAAAAGAACAGGTGCATGTGCTTTTGCAGATCGCTAATCCCAAGCCTTTAACATATCCTATGTTTTAAAAAAAGATTTGATATTATTAAATTGACTCAAAGGATTTATATCTATATGCCCTGTATATCTTACGTACTTGGTATGGATTAAAATGGTGGAGGATCATGCCCAAGAAACCCACCTATGCTCTACATAAAGTATCAATCTGGATCTGTCTTATCACTGCAAGATCAATGGAAAATGTATGTAGACTTTTACATACAAGGAAATTTTGGTGCCTTCCCCTCTCCTCCCCACACCACTATTTACCATTGTATTGTGGTTGTTTTTTATATCACAAATTTTTAGGTTTTTGTAGTTCTCCTATGCTTCTCAACAGCACTTTCGGAAACACAATTAGTTTTATGAAATCCAAAGTGTAAATCTTACCTAAATACTTGGATAAAGCTAGCGTATTGCAGGAGTTAAGTCTGAATAAATTGAATAATAGATTAAAATTAATATAAAGAATGAGTACAACTAATGAAAAATTACATGAATTGATTGAATGATACGCCCGTTTTCGTAATCATTATAATATGAATTCCTATTACAACAAGAGTTATTGAAAGCAAGTTCATATATGGCACTTCAACAATATGTGCACCCTGTTTTTATTAAATCCAGCTAACATATCTACCTATAATAAACATTGGTGAAATATGTGGGGTTTTTTTTATAGATGGTGGGTGCGTCGGAGTGTTAAGTCTTATGCAAATGGAGATAAAGAACGAATTATATGGATCCTGTCTAGATGTGGATGTTATTTATTTATTAGGATTTTTACATTTAAGCTATGATTGTGAATAATAACTCCAGTGATGTGCCCTAAAGGAAAACGAAGAGTTGATCCTTTGCTCCTTTGACTATAGCTTTAGCGCCCCTTTGATTACTGGAATTTCAGATTTCATATCTGCTGAAATTTGGATAATTTGCAGTAGTGAAAATTAAGATTATTTGATTTGCCTTTCAAAAAGGGTTGTGAAATTGGGGTTCAGTGGGTAGGGAAGAAAATGGGAAATAAGATTTTGAATCTATGCTTTTGTAGACGGTTTTGGATGTCATTTTATCAATTATCATTTGAATGCCATTTATTGCTATTTAAATATTTTATGTAGATAATTTGATGCATTCAATTAATTTTATTTGTGTAACATGAATTGAAATTTAGAGTAAATTGGATTGAACTTGAATATCCCAACAAGTTATCAAACAATGCATTTATAGAATTTATGATAAATTGAATTCTCAAGCTTGAAATTACTTGATGAATCAGACAGAGAATTGGATTGTTCCTGCAACAAAACTCTGTAGCTAATAGATCTAGAGATGCACGATCCTCTGAGACTGTTTGTTGCCTTCTCGGCCGATGATATAAGAGTACACTAGTGCTTCTAAAGAATCTTTATCTTCTCTTTGATAAGTGTGTGGCCCACCAAAGTTGAAACCAATTCGATCTAGACGATCGAGGAAACCAAATGACATCACTGGCTCCCATCAGAATACTCTCATCCTCTAAATTCCCTAGATGCTAGTTGAGTACCAAGCATTCCAAATGCTTGCTTTGTGGGATTTCATTTCTACCTTTTTTCCACTTCCAACAAAACCAAACACTACATTTGTGAAAAGAATAGCAAGAATACCCGACTATTGGTATTCTTGTTAGAAATGTAGGGTTACCAAACAGGCCCTTAAGCAAGATTGGAAAACTTGTGACTTGACTCAACTCCTCCTATTGAAAAAATATTGAGGATTTGTTTGGATAATGTCATGGAAGAGGAAATTAGGTACTTCTTCCACGGTTATGATTTTCTACCTATTGAGATTGGAACTCCCCATAAGTGGTTGCGCGGAAACTATGGCAAGAAAGGGAAAAATCATGTTACTTTCGTCGTTGCACAAACATGTTGAGGAAAAGTACTTAAGTATCCGACGCTTTATCTCCCATCATTTCTGCAAATATTATCACTGCCCAAACGAACTCTGATTTAAAGAGAATTGGTACAGTGGTTTGGAAAGTCGTGTTTTTACATAAGAATTTTAGAAATTTATAAAAATAAAAAAATACTTCTAAAATATATGTATACTTTTTTTACATGCATTGATCATGATAATCCATTCAAATGATAAATCTTGTGTAACAAGAATACTATAATGCAAAAAATAAAAATAAGAATCTATATATTGCAGAATTTTGAGTGGCTCAGACACCGATTGTAAAAATCAAATATTAGTCACATATTACATTTCAATCTTCAATTGTAAACTACCAACTCCAAGTTTTGAGTAACTATTTCAGTTACTCAAAATTAAACCTATCTATCAATTGATTTAAAATGCAAACAACTTATTAAAAAGAGTTTTCTTGGGTTATTTCCCTCGTTTTAATTCGGTCTCTATTAAACTGAGGTTATTTAGCCGAGTCAAAATTCCACTCACGACCTTTCCCTTCCTTGGAATCTGATATTCATGAATCTGTAGTTTTTCTCATCCCTGTTTTTGAATACGTGGCAAAGAGAGGAAAGAGAGATTTTCACGTTTCCACGAAGACGATGCTTTGTCCGAAACTTCATGTTTTTAAGATACATGGGAAAATTAAAATTTTCCTCCGAAGAATCTGCACTCCAAGGAGCGTGCACAAATACTGAAATACATATCGAAGGAGACACGTGTCACATCCGCAAAAACAAAACGATACATCTCGATCTCATCAAAAAACATCAGCCAACACAGCCCACGTGGCATTTACATCAAAATCCATGCTCCATGCTATCCACGCAAAACCAAAATCGTCATCCCCACCACCTCATCCGTTCAACCCCATCTCGTCACCCACCTGTGGGGCCCACCATCCGTTCATCGAACGCTCCAGATGCTTCCGTCCATCCACGATCCACCACATCAACCCTCCACGAGTGCCAGGCCCTCGACACGCTGCCCCCACACGTGCCGCGGAACCAAAACGATGATAAAACCGAAGATAATCCAAGCGTGACGCACGCCCTCTTATCAAATCCAGTTAATTTGAGATCGGTTGTCGAATCCAACGGACACAAAAAAAACCTCCAGTCCCTCAACACGCGGCGAAGCGATCGGTTCCCCTTGCTAAAGACACCATTTCTGCTCTCTCTCTCCCTCTGAAATCTCTCTGTTTTCTCTCTCTTTCTCGGTCGAGTCTCTACTTCCCTTTCTGAAATTGGTGCAGGATTCTCAGCCGTTGATCTTCTCATTCCCACCATCATCGCCACCGTGGCAGTCTCTCAGCCGTCGATCCTCCTCGTCCCATCAAGAAACTCATCTTTTCTCTCTCCTCTCTCTTACATTTATATCTAGACCAGAAACATCCGTAGTTGCTGTAATTAGACACACGACTTTGCTATAAATCACTGCTTTTCCATCCTGCGCAATCAGATTACGAGCGTTCTCCGATTCGCAGAGTCTGAAGTAAACGTTCTTCTGAGCCTCATTTTTTTAGTTTTCTTTATCGAAGGAGAAGAGTGAAGTGAAAAATCCAAGTTAAGAGGACTTTTCCTCTCTGAAACCTTATTTTTCAGTTTCCTTGATCGAAGAAACATGTCTAGAACTCGAATGTCTTCGTCATCATCATCAGCGTTTTCGAATCTTCAGCGATTTCTAGACTGCGCTACGCCTACGATTCCATCGCAGCTGCTTCCGAGGGTGATTTAGATGTTCATTTTTCTTGAGATTTGAAGTTTTTTGGGGTGTTTCTGCGGTGAGTTGATGGTTTTTTGTGTTTGGATCTTGTGAATCAGAGCTGCATTCGTGATCTGAAGTGGCATCCGATCGAGAAGGAGACGATCGAGTACTTCACGCTGGGAGATCTGTGGGATCGTTACGATGAATCGAGCGCCTACGGCGTCGGAGTCCCGATCGTGTTGAACAGCGGCGAGACCATCGTTCAGTACTACGTTCCTTATCTCTCCGCAATCCAGATTTACACGGGCAAATCCTTCGCCAATTTCAGGTTTCGGACTCGAATCCCCGCCCTCTCTGAATTATGAATCGGGAATTTTTCTTGTTTTGCAGGCCTGATTGAAGATCCTGAAATCTTGTT
The DNA here is from genome assembly GCA_037013555.1 of Sextonia rubra. Classification (NCBI taxonomy): domain Eukaryota; kingdom Viridiplantae; phylum Streptophyta; class Magnoliopsida; order Laurales; family Lauraceae; genus Sextonia; species Sextonia rubra. Next base: position 18,595,240 of record JASUAD010000028.1, on the reverse strand, counting down.
TGTGTTTTTGGTAGGAATTTGAGGGAGGAGAGTGATTTAGGGGAGTCTGAGAGCGATTCTTGCAGCGATGAGAGCGAAAGCGACAAGCTTTCGAGGTCTTTGAGTAACAATTCGAGTGGGGCTTCGTATGCGGCGTCGGAAGATTCGAGTGTTGATCAAGAGGGGTGTAGGCCCATGAGGGATCGGCTTGGAGATCACCTCTACATGGATTACTTTGAGAGGTGTGGTCCTCACGGAAGGATTCCTCTCATGGATAAGGTAGTTTCAACTTTCAATTCAATTTGCAGTTTGATTTTGGATTTGATTTGAGTTTTGCTCGTGCGTGGTGACCAATTCTATCCTTGCTTTGACGCTAGATCACCGAATTGTCAAGGACTTATCCGGGTTTGATGTCATTCAAGAGTGTTGATCTTTCGCCCGCTAGCTGGATGGCGGTGGCATGGTATGAAGAAAACTTTTCATCTTTCTTCGTTTTTACTTTACTTTACGAAGAGGACGTTGGGTAATTTTCATAGAAGAAGAGAGACTGTCTTAAAACTTGCATTAGAAGATAATCATGTTTCTTGTGATGGGAACGCATTTGACCGGCATTGGCTGCAGTACCTCGTCATTTCCGATTAATTGACGGGTCAAATGGGTCTTGGAAAGACTTGGAATGCAAGCTTGTTCTCATGTCATTAGAAAACATGACCTATGTTTCTTTGATTAAATAAGAGGAGGAGAGGTGGGGTGTTGATTTTTTAACGGAGAGGGTTGTTAGCGTAATTTTGGAGGATTTCTCTTTGCTGGTTTTAGTTGATTTTTTTGTTTATTTTGTGCTTAATTGATTGTTTTCATTGTTTATTAGGTATCCTATCTATCACATACCAATGGGGAGAAATGTGAGGGATTTATCCACGTGCTTTCTTACATATCATACTCTTTCCTCATCTTTACAAGGTATCCCTTCTTGTTGTTTCTTGTAAGGAAATTGTGGTAGATTATTCTGTGGATTGTTCGGAAATAGCTGAAAACTGGTATTTAATCATCGATACGCCAAATAAAATAGAAATGTGGGGGGCTCATTTAAATAAAAATAAATGTTGTAAATATTCATGAAGCTTGGGCCCCCCTTTTGATGTTTTCAAATTCTGGTTGCCATCTGATTATGTTACCCATTCTCTCTTCGCATATGGCTTTGACTTCGCAAATTGATAATGGCAAAGAACAGGGCAATTTTGAATTAAGTGTTAAAGTAAATTTATGCAAGCCGTGATCCATCATTTTATCTGTCCGTTTGCTATGATATAATTGTGCCCTTTATTAATTTGCTTCATGGGTTTTCCAGGAGGCCATATTTGTTATATTTATTTGGCTTGGAAAATACGCCTATTTTTTATAGATGGAGATGGCTAGATAAGTCTTTGTTTGTCTCTTACTCATATGTGGTTTGGTGATTCATTTGTGAGAGACCTGACTGGTTCAAATGGTTTCAAGTCTATTCTCTAAATTTTTTTTCCTTGAAATCTTTCAATTTTAGTTTAAATATCGAAGTTTAAATATCGAAGTCGACGGTCCCAGTCATCTAGGAGAAATGGAAAAAACAGTTAGTATGGAGCTATCCAAACCTAACAAAAGGAAGAATGCCACTTACTCGTCCCACTTTGGTGGGGAGAAGAACATTTTTTTTTTATCAGTTTCTGCAGCAACGGCATTGTTTATATTGTCAGCTTGTTTAGATAATGCTGATGGGGAGACTTCTCTATTTGTCTTCTTTAATGGTAGAAAACTTGACGATCTATGCTTTGATTTGTTTATTTTTTAATTGAAACTTGATGATGTATTGAGGTTTTGATTTTTTGTAGTTTTTATTTGTTTTATATGTTCCTGTCACCTTTCTTCTTGTCTGTGACAAGTATTGTGATTGGTTTGCATTTACAATTAAACATGAAATGTATGACTTGCCATTTATCCAAAAAACACCGAAGAAAAAGGAAATTGTTTTGGGTGTGTGGTTTTTTGGCTTGGTTTGCATGCATTGCACGTATTAGTTGGTGGTTTGTTTTTCTCACTCTCATGGTACTTGGCTTTTCTGGCTTTTGGTACTGCTAATTTATTCTCTTTTAGTTAGTTTGCATGTTCTCCAAGCCCATGTAGGTGCATCTATATTGCTCATTCTTTGTGTTTTCCATGATACTAACGTGCATTGCACTAGTTTATGTAAGTTCTATTGTTTATGCACATTGACAGTTAATATGTTGTGTCACCCAATTTGAAGTTGTGGTGTTTCGTGGAAATTGTGTGAGACATGTCTCTGTGTTTTTGCTGATATTATGAAATGCAATTGACTGCTGCTATGTAGTTGCTTTGATGGTATATTCTATTAGTTTTCATGTGTGAATACTTATGCTGCCACTCTTTTCCTTTTTCTAATCTTGTGTTGTGTGATACAGATGATTTAACTGAAGACAAAGAAGACGGAATCGGAGAGAGGAAATGTGAAGTAGAGAATAGCAGCATTTCTCTTGAACCATTTGGGTTGGCCACCTACAAGATGCAGGGATACCTTTGGATTCCAGAAACTTCTGACCATGAAAGTATCATCCGTCTCATGAGCGCTGCTGATTCCTGGTTAAAGCAGCTGAGAGTCCAACACCCTGACTACAACTACTTCACTGATCACTCTATGTAGGTGAATGTAAACCACTGCCCTATCGTGAACCCTTGTCATAACCACTCTTGATGCATCCACCGCCCCTGCCAGTACTTGCAAAACCCATAACAAGAAAACCAAAAAAAAAACAAAGAAGGAATGTGACAGTGGTCTCTCTTCCTTGAGAGCTTCATTTAAGGTTTTAGATAGTTTCACATGAGACTCATGGAGAATAAGCTGTGAGATGCCCATTGTAGGATTAGATAAGTGGAGAGGTGTGAGAGAGACAGGTTTATCATCTCCTTTGTGAGCTTCATTTTATGCTTAAATAGTATCTTGTGAGACCCTTAGGAGAAGAAACTATGATATGCCCTTTTGTAGGGTCAAGTCAGTGGAGCAGAAGTGTTGAGAGTGTGGTTCGCTAGCATCTTATCAATCATCTAATCTATAAGAGCAGAAGTGTTGAGAGTGTGGTTCGCTAGCGTCTTATCAATCATCTAATCTAAGACCATGATGGAAAGCTGTGAGATACCCATAGTGGGTTCTATTTTCCTTTTAGAGAAACTGATCCAGAGAGGGGGGAGAGAGAATCAGGAATGCTTGTAAGCTTGTGATTTTAGACATAAGTTTTGTTTTCTTCCTTTTGCTGTAGAGGTTCAGGGATTGTAAGGAAATGCTCTCTTTTTATGTGGCTGTAATTTTGGCATCCTTTGCTTTCTTGTGTTGTATAATGTAAATAAGCTCATCTTTGGTTGAAATCTAAAATTATTAGGTTCTGTTTAGTAGGCTTTCCTCATTTTTTTCTTCTTTTTGCTCTTAGATGTTGAGCCCATAAATACAGTCGTGCTGAAAGACTTCACAGATTTGGAACAACTTTCTCTATACAGGATTTCATCTCCTTCAAATACAAAATAGAGATGTACCCTTACAGGGTGGACCCTACAAGTGTTTGCACTTATGATCCTCGGTTTGTTGGTGCCATATGTAGAGCCCATGCCCTAATGTTGTAAGGCAAAGGTTAAAACCATCAGTACAAGGTGGGGATTGGCCCCCGTGTGATCCTTCCGACAACCCAAGGGGTAAGGTATATTGGGTTGATGTTAACCCATTTTATATGATGTGATGCAATCAATGGAACCGCTGTTCTGGATTCGAACTTGATTAAAAACCGTCCTTTGTGACTCTTTCGTGGTTCTCATTTTTGGATGTACCTGCCTCGTGTTTTCTGGAGGAAAGAGACATCACCGAAGGGGTCCTAAATCAGAGTGATAGGAGGCTTCATTTGATTCTCAACCATAGGTTTGGCATGTGGCTTTGGACCAGGGTGTGACTGGGATCTATGCTATATTGGATCTGACTAAGCCGGGCCGTTGAATTCAGAATTTAGGTTTCAATGGGTCCATCCCCCGTAACAACATAGATTTAAATAGTGGGCTGCCCAAGATCTTGTTACATGTCTACATTGTGGTCCATATGATCTGGGACATCTGGATTGTGAAAGTAAGGGTCCCATGGTACAGTCATTGGCATGTGGGCCATGTGGTCCACATATGATGATCTGCCTCAACCGCTTCGTTGATTCATAAAGACTTGTTACCATCTCTTGATTCTCATCTCCCACATTGATTTTGTTTGAGATCCATTTTTATGGAAGTTTGGGAAAACCCAACCATATTCGGAAATGGATGTACATGGTATGAAGATTAAAAAATGAAAAACAGTGGCAATGATTAGGTGTGTTCATGGGCTGGGTAGAGTTTATCTCCTTTCTGACCGGGAACATGGGCCCTCTTTCTATCGAGAAATCCAAGCCCTGCCCATTATTAAATGAGCCCAATTAAATATCCAAGCCGATCCCAAAGCAAGCTGGCAGGGGTCGGAAACGGGCTGGCCTTGGCCACGAAGGCCTACAGCATCTTGTGGTGGTGTTTTTTCACAGTGAGGTTTTGGTGATGTCAGGCAATCAATCAACCAGTCCTTTTTCTGTGCTGGACACCTCTAAATCCCATAAAAAATTCTCCATCAAGAGTCCCTTTTGCTCTCCTGTGGTCCTCTTCTTTTCTCCCATTCTGTAACTTTCAAGGTTCCTCTTGTCTGCCAAAATAGATCTTTCAGGAAATTATTAGTATGGCTGTAGATAATATGCTTGTACCATCACATAATATCATGAGGAGGTCACAAAGCCTTATTCCTTTCCCACCTCCAAATTTTGGTGACCATAGTTTAGATCCCCTGGTGAAAAATGCACTCTCAAAGCACATCCTTTGAAACTTTTGAACTTGACAAGTGGACTGTGCCAGCCAATATCATTCTGAGCCTTTCTATCTCTCGGAAACTCTTCTGTTTCATACCTAAGACGAGAGTGGAACAACTCATCAAGGATGGACCTGCACTTGGTCTTACTAATTCAATTTGCCTCAGTGGCTGACTCAGTGAAACTCCAAAATAAGTTAAAAACCACCAAAGTTCGGGTGACTTATGGGAAGTTAAAAATCCACAAGCCCCACCTTGGCCTGGTCTGGTCAAGGGTTAGGAACCCAAGAAAAGGACCTGTATCCACATGTCCTTCTTCATCAGATGGGCCATTTGCCCAGGGTCCTGTTTTGTTCTGTTTATTTAATTGCCTTCAAGCAAGAACCTGAGATAAGAGTAACCCAATTAAAATCCAAAGCCCAAAGCCCATTGAGGGCCAGAGAAACCAAAAAGAACTGACGGATCTCTGAGTCCGGAGCCTCTGCGGCTGCCTGATAGAAATCCTCAGTTTAATGAGTGAATCCACAGTGGGCCGTCAATTGAAAATCTAAGCTGTTCAAAATGATTGCCTCACTAGTTTATGCTAAATTCCCATATTCTACTCACAATAGATGGTCCTACCAAAAGATTGACCTTATGATTAGAAATGGGATTAACATAATCTAATGCATTATTATTCATATTTATTATGCATTATTAGCCTCTTTTTTTTATCAGCAACAAAAAAAACTTCCATTAAAAATGAGAAAAGAAAAGGAACAAGAGGGACAATAGTACTATACCGCATAGATCACAATACTTTATATAATAATTCCTTTTCAAGCAAATAATCTATCAACCTTTTGTTTGGCTAAAGCATTTGCCATGGAATTGACCACTCTTAGCTAATGATGAAAGATTATATCAATGCTTGAAGATAAAACCCAAATATCATATCATTAAAAGTGAATTTAAATTTCCAAGGATACACATTTAGGTTTGACGCTTAAGTGATTGCATTAGAGTAATTGCTCTTGATAATAACGATGTCATTAAACTTCTAAAAAAGCATTGAAGAGCTTCCAAAATAACTTCATTTTAATCACAAATATTTCTATTTTGAGAAAACAAAAAGGCCCTATCTTGCCTTTTGCAGTTTCATCAACATTAAATTAACGTACTATAAGAGTGGGTGGGGACCAAACAACAAATCTCCTTAACTTAAATTAGACAACACTCTATACAAGCTTCTTAATTAACAAGAATATCATTTAGACTAAAATTAGAAAACTCCTTTCTTACCAAAGCTCACTTTGCGATTTTCATGCTGATCAAAAAAATCAAATCTATTGCAGAAGAAGAAGAGCCCTTAAAGATCTCATCATTTTTTTCCATCCAAACTATAAAACAAAAAATAGAATCATCCTCTAAAGAATAAGCCCATAGTGAACAAAACACCCTCTCAGTAGAGACTCCATCGTTGCTGCAATAGTCTCTGGGCATTATTATATTTATTATTCACGTATTCAAACAAATGGTTTATGGTGTAACCAACCTTTGTTGGAGTAAAATCTAAGAACATTTTAGAAATTTTTGAGGGAGTTAAATTTGACCAGCATGGAGAAGCACGAGATATCATAGTGGTACGGGGCATCCCACAGGTGCCAAGGATCAGCCTTTGCACATCCTTCCAATGTAATAATAATAATAATAATAATAATTAGTTTGGATTTTCAATGGGTGGGACCCACCATTTAATTTTGAATGCTTCAATTGAGGATTTCTCTAAAGCCTGTTGGATTGAGAGCGTATCTAATGAGAATTTTCTTTACGTAAATCCACCACAAAAATACATTAGCTTTCTCTAGGGTTTTTGAATTTAGGGTTTTTGGATGGAAAATCTTGGTTAGGTTGGTTGGTCACTTGAAAAATCTTTTTTTGTTGGAATTTTGAATCTCTAAAGTCAAAATGCTGCATTGCTTTAGCGATGTTTGTGCGATAGGGTTATCTGTAGAAAACCAATGCCAACTAGAATCCCAGCAAATTTCTAGCGTCTTCTCCTGCAATTGGTACAGGTGTGAAAACAGTTTGAAAATCCCTCATTTACGTTAGTTTTCTTCTTATGAGAGTATGTGGCGTTCCCACCTCCCATGTCAAAAATGTAGGTGGTTCTACCCAAACAGGTGTGTTTCCTCTTTCGTAGAACTCATTTCCTACCCAAGTAGGTAGAAAATCAAAATCGTGGCTAAGAGAGGAATCTATCGTAAAAGCAAGAGGTGCAGGTTTTTCCAACAGTGGTTCCCATTTAGGGATGGCAATGGGCAGGGTTTAAATGGGACCCGACCCAAACTACTTCTATTAGAGGTGGGTTTGGTAGCATGTTCATAGAGTTTGGGTCGAATATGGTTTTTTATGCATTAACTCGAGTCAAATTTGGGATGAGCTTGGGATGTATCAACCAATCCTACTATGTATGTCTTTGCTTCATTTAATTCTTAGTGAAGTTCCTATCATATAACACGTTAATAGTGTAAGTGGTAATGAGGATTCGTAATTTTCTTGAGGTCATGGGTTTCAATCTTCCTAAGGGTATGCATTTTCAGTGGCACCATAGAGTGAGGTGAATTATCATAATAAAAAATATAAAAAAATAAGATGGGTTAAATCAACAAATAATTGCATTTTGTCGTTTAATGAGAAGATAATGTAACTTTTTGTGTTTAAAGTAGATACTTTTTTGCTAATTAGTGGAAAAAAATAGTTTTTTGACTTTTTAGATAAAAAAAAGTAGAAGAATTTTTTGAAATGTTGTATTTTGATTTGATTTCGTTTTGTTTATTATATCTTAAAATGACACCGCATCTCAGGTTTATAGTAAAATAAATTTACCAAACACCCTAAAATTCGACTTTTGGGACATGTAAAGAGTTGCTCACATAAGAGTTTTTTTCATCCTTTCTTAATCTTTCCATAACTCTTACATAAGAGTTTCTTTCATCCTTTCTTTATCTTTCCATTTTGGGTGATATATGCTCTAGGTCACAAGAGTCCTTCATCTGGTAGTTGAATAATTAATTAATCATCAAGAAAAATGTTGCCTCATCTAATTATCTGTCGGTTCAACGCCCTACGGCCCATATCTGCTTAGCATAACGCGTCAACTGTTTCTTTGGTGCGTTTGTTAGCGTGTGTTTTGCTTAGCTCATCACGTTAACCATTAGCTTCTTCTTTAATTAGTGTGCGCTGAACGATGATGATGTAATGAAGACTAAATCTATGCGTGTATGTGGGACCCACGAACCCATCTGTTAACTTTTTTACATTTAGGGGTTGGCGTTTTCACAATAGGTTGGGTCGGCGGGGTTGTGATCCATGGGTTGGGGCCCAAGGGCCACATCTTTGGACCTTACAGTGTTCAAGGGCCAGGTCGGGCCAGGCTTAGGCATATCTAGGCCGGCCCAACTTGAGAAAAACCTGCCTTGGCCTGGCACAAGCCCAACATGGGCCGTAAAAGTTAGGCTCCAAGCCCTCCCAATTAAGAATCGGGCTAAGCTAAACTCAGCTTTTATCAATTTTATGGGAATTCAAGCAATTGTTTGGATAATTAAATTAAATTATATGCATTACTTATATGGGTCGGGCCAGTCCAGGCTTCGAACTTTCTATCACTTAATCCAAGTTCCGCCTAATTATTAAAGGGCTGTAACTACATATCCAAGCATGGCCCAAAGTAAGGGGTCGTTTGTTAATTTCACATGTGATGTGAAAATGTTTTACATATGTAAATAACTCACATGTGAGTCATTTCCATATGCAAATGACTTATATGTGAAATATATTTTTTGTTTATTATTTTCACACCCCATTCAAATGTAAATCTAATTCCACTTAATGGTTAATATGTATTTTTGATATATCTCAAGATCAAAGTTGAATCAACACCACAAATTTGACCTCCTAGCTGAAAGTGATCTTTTGAACAAGATTAATACTTCGGATCATGAAAATGGGGCCACAAATTCCCAGAAATTAAGATTAATGGCATGAATTGTTTCATAAATATCTCACAACGTAAGATGATCCAACGGTTAAAATTTTGTACCAAGGCCGTTTTCATCATTTCAAATATTTTGAACGGTTCAGATCATGCATTTGGATCATACAAGATGCAGAAATTTAAAAAAAGCGGATTGGGTATGCACCATAGCCATTGAAATGTTCTTTTTAAGATATCTTTAGATCTATAATGAATAAAAATCTAAATTTTGACATCTTAGCTAAAAATGGCATTTTGAATGAGATGAACGGTTCAGATTGTCATAACCAGGTCCACAAAATCCCAGAAATGAAGATCAACGGTCGGATTTGTGTCATCAGTATCTCACAATGTAAGATGATCCAACGGCTGAGTTTTTGCACCATAACCGTTTTTGGCAGTTCAAATATAATGGATGGTTATGATCATGATTGGGAGGCCCAAAAAGTAAAAAAAAAAATTTGTTGGGCGTGATGCGCTGTTCATTGCTATACTGGCGCCATTTGTGAAAATTGGTGTGAAACAGTTTCACACTTGTTGAGGTGTGAAACTGGAAGCCCCTTTTACAGCCAATTTAAACACCAAAATCATAGCCAATTTACACACCACACATGTAAATTATAAAAACAAACATGAATGTGTGAAATCATTTCACATGTGTAATGTTTACCTATGTAAATGGCAAAAAACAAACGACCCCTAAGTTGACCCTGAGTCGACTTAGGATGGCCTAGCCCATAAGCACTCCTAGATCTTAGCAATATGTAAAATTGGGAACTCAAGAAGATAATTGTTAAAGTAAAAAAGGTCAAAACTTTTCTACTTGTTTTGTAAAATAAGGCTTATTTGTGTAACATGAGATTATATGTTTCAAAGAAATTCGTTTTTCATTAGAGGAAATTTTGAAACAAGAAAGCCTAGGAAATAAAATTGGTGGTTAACCCTAAGAGGTATCTTAATTAGCCTGGGACCACAATTTACTTCCTGAAGTTGTAGGTTCAAACTACGCTACCACATTAGCGCTATAAGGGATTTACCTAGTTTTTCATGACCCAGAGGAATCAGTTTAGCCCCAAAGGGTTGGGACACAATTTGTTATAAAAATAAAATAAAATAAAATAAAACATAATAATAATAATAGGAAAAAGAATAAGACGAAGACAAAGGTTGGTGGTCAATTTCATATATTCTGAAGAGAATGAGAAACTAGAGTCCTCAATTTTCATTCTAAAAGGAAGGAGCCAAAATGAAATTTTAGCCTCCCAGGAAAAAGTTAATGTGAGACTTATATCTACAAGCATGCTTAAATGAGCCTAAAATTAGTTTTAAGGGGGATTTGGAGCCAAGTCCCTTAACAGTTCATTTTATGGCGAATAATCCACGATCTTTTATCATAGAGGCAAAGATCTTTTTTCAAATTTAAGCACTTATAAGGTCCAAAAAACCTTGCTAGCATGTCTGAGCCATGACGTGGCCTAACCTGGGATTAGAACTTTCCTCTCCTCTTCTTCTTCAATTCTAGTTTGCAACAAAAAATAGGGCAGCAACAACCTTTCTTCTTAGGTGCTGCGAATGGTGCAGTGGCCAGATAGAGTTTATTAACGCCATCAATCGTCTTCTCCTGCAAGACGCAGTGGCAAGAAGTTTAGATCCTCCTTGTCTAGCTTCGATGTGCACTGAGAGTGAACTTGAAACAATAACCCTTCCATCTCAAATTTGGCTTCCTTAATCATGGCGACAACGGGGACAACAAGTAGTGGCGAAGATTGGGCAGTTGCCAACAGTGGCTGCGGATGGTAGGCGGCTATAGTGTGATGGGTCAAGCCGAACCCGACTAGATCTGACATGGGTTAAGAAACCCAGGCCCTTCTTCTTTTTCTTCTAGTTTTTTAACAAAAAAAAACTGATGAGAAAACCCTCCAACTTTTTTCTCCAAACCAGCGAGGGTTGGTTGTCAGAGCACGGTGGTGGTAATAGTAGCGACGTCCGGATCTGGCGAGGGAGTGCAACGGCAGTGGCGGGGCGTTGCAGGGTAGCGACGATCCCTTATTCTGATCCACATGTTCAAGCGAAAATCAGACCTATGCACAAATGGCCCTTACTGCTTTCTGCAATCACAACAAATTTATTTGTTTTTTGATTGAATTTATATGAGTGTGAATGAATTTATCTGAGTTTTATTAGAATTTAGTTGAGCTATTTTAGAATTTATATGAGTTTGCAAAGAATATTTTTGAGTTTGCAAAGAATTTATATGAATTTTACATATCATTTTTTTTACAAAATTTCATAAGCAATATTAGTATTGTTTAAAAGGTCTCAATGAGTAGGTCTCAAATATATCATCTTCTTTTAAAAACAAAAGTTACGGATTTGCAAAGTTTTGGCTTATAAATACAAAAGTAGTTGCAAAAAAGTCAAATTAGTCATAAGAAAAAATATGAGTTGGTCAATTTAGGGACCTCTATTTGGAATATATCCATGCGGAACGGACTACAAGCGTTAGCAGATTTGTGAGTGGACTACGCTTTTGATTTGTGTCATTGGAGGGACTTTTCGCTAATTATCTTTATATGGATATAAAATATATTTAGTTATTACTAGTGGTATAAATAAAAGTCATGGGCGATGTGTTTGTTTTCCACCACACTCATTTTCAATAAAAGTCATGGGCCATGTGTTTGTTTTCCACCACACTCATTTTCATTTATTTATGTATTTTAAAATTTTTAAGCTTTAAATTCAATTTTACTCCAAGTCAAATGAGGTGGGTTTGCTATCATATATCAATGATATGACACGAGAGGTGAAATTTGAGATTTGCTATATGAAAGCAAACAAGGACTCAGTACACTCTCAAAGAAAAAAAAAACATAAAATACCTTCACCCTCTTCTCTCTCCACTCACCTTCTCCACCTCCCTTTCCTCTCTCCTCCCCTTCCCATGTCCCCATCCCTCCTTCGACGATGGTCATCAGCTCTGACAGAGGGGAGATTAAATGAGAAAGGAAGAGGGACAGGAAGAGAGGAAGAGGAAGAGGGGGAGAGAGGGAGATCCGGCCTCTGCCAAAGCCATTGATTCTGGTTGGGAAGGGAAGGTGGGGAAGGGGAGGAGAGAGGAGGGAAAGGTGAGTGGGGAGAAAAGAAATTGGGGATAGTTTAGGCATATTTATTTATCTATTTATTTTTTCAAGAGAGTATACTGAAAACCATTTTGCTTTTATATAGCAAATTCCTTAAATTTTGACCAGATAAATTGACCAGGGGACATATTTTTCTTTATCCCAACCCGCACCACTCCCCGCTCTGTTCCCATCTCTATAATTGGACTCTGTTTATAGTGAAAAATTTTTAAGGATCGTCCTAATCTATAAGTTGACTCTGTTTATAGTAAATTTTTTAAGGATAGTCCTAAATTTTTGAAGTTGTTGGTCAAGGAGGTAGGGCCCACCCAAACAGGTCCTATTTACAGAACTATATTTAAGATTGGGACACATGCTCTGAAACGGTCATGAGTGGAAGTTTCAATGCACTTTTGTTCACATTTACTAGATGAATTCTATTCAAACAGGGCCCCCATATTTATGTAGTGGACCATTGAATTATAAAGCCCCACCATAGATGCTTCAATGCTCTCCCTGATCAGATGATCCTAGCTGTCTATCAAGAGCCAGCAAAATATATGGTTTAAAAGACAATAATCCACTCACATCTTCATTTTGTGAAATACTAATAGAATTAGATCAGCAGTAAAAGGAAATCTTGATGGGTCCTTCCAATAGAATGGTTTAACCCAACCAACAGGTGGACCACAGTGTACAATGTCTGTGTTCCAAGACCATTCATTGTGATCATAGCCTTCCATTCATTCCCAGTTCAGGTCAACCCAGAGGAGCTCATTTTCATTTGCAACAATCTAACGGTTGCGATTCCGACCGCAACATAGGCAAGCCCGATCTGAACCTGAATGACTCAATCTGACAAAAGCCCAAAAACGAGTGAGCCCTTCTGGGTTTCATTGGAAATGTGCTTAAAAATCCAACCCAAACTAAATGTGGGTCAAGATATTATAAAAATGTAATATAAATTAGTGTAAACGGTAACAGGTGACCTGTCTCCGCCACAACCCTATAGTTTCACAGTGCCATGGACTGAAAAAATGAATGAAAGTTAAACGAGATTTAATTTGGGATGGATTAGTGAGAGTGCAAATAGTTCAACGACCCAGCACTTGAAAGGATATGTTTGTTTTAATTAAAGTACATAGGAATTAAATGAACAAAAATTCATGGTCAAATGAATTTTATAAGAGATTATTAAAGATGTGAGGCTGTGAATATTTGAGGTGAGGGGCAAAGGATATATCGTGGGGATATGGTTGACCTTTACTTTCTATGTATTAAATTATTCTTTAGTTTTTAATCCTTATGACATGATTGCTATGGATTGGGTTTTTATGTATTATAATGCAAACAGCCAAGCCCAAGCCAGCCTAGGCCCTTATAACCGAAGTATAATATTATTTCACTAGTGAAAGCAATGAGTCTTTTCAAATTATGAGCCTATGTTTAAGGAGCTCAAGAATCTTGACCAAATAAATTTTGAATTTGATAGAAATACAAGTTGACTCCAGGTGAAAATTTAGATTTGTTTCTTTAATTTTAACCATTTTTAAAAAATAAAAGTTTGTCTTATATATAAATTTCAATTACATTATAAATTTTAACCATTTTTAAGACTAAAAGTTTGGCAATATATATATATATTTCAATTACATTATAAACATCCAGGCCCTTAGTAATATTACTCAAAAAAAATATAAAAAAAACCATGGCATTTTGTCCTTACATTAATGGTCTCTCAGGAGGTCAAAAAAACTTCTAAAAGTCTTTCTCATATACCTTGTTTTTTGGACCTCCTGACGTACTGGGTTGAAGCGTTTTTGAATCTTATCAGTTATATTATAGGGTATGAAATGGATGGTCATTGTTTATGACCCCAAGTTCAAATATCCCACAATATAAAGCTAGAACAATTTTTCTGAATGTCTCCTTGCACTGGAGTCCACTTGAATGTTTGAAAACCAAAGGAGACTAGAAAACTGAGGATTAGAAGATAGATGATTGGCGATATGAGATTTAAGATTTAAAACTAAAGGAGACTAAACAACCAAGGATTAGAAGATAGATGATAGGAGATATGAGATTTAAGATTTAAATTTAAGTGCTTACATTTTAATCTCTATCAATTCTGCAAATTTGCTATGATAAAATCTAATCCTCGGTTGTCCAAAGGAGACTAGACAATAGAGGATTAGAAGCAACAGCGAGAAGTCTAAATCCTCCTTCTCTCTCTCCGATGTGTATTGAGAGTGAACCTAAAACAATAGCCCTTCCGTATTAGATTTGGCTTTTTTAATCATGGCAACAGCAGGACAACAGCAGTGGCAAAGACTGGACGGCTGCTAGCAGTAGCTAGGGATGGCAAGCGGCTGTAGCGTGATGGGTCAAGTTGAACCCAACTAGATCTGACATGGGTTAACAAACCTAGGCCCCTCTTCTTTTTCTTCTGGTTTCTGTAACTAGAAAAACCTCACGACAAAACCCTCTAACTCTTTTCTCCAAACCAACGGGGGCTAGTTGTCGAAGTACGGCAGCGATAACAGCAACGGCATCCTGATCCGACAAGGGGTGCAAGGGTGGCAACAGGCGTCACGTGATAGCGACGATCCCTTGTTTTGATCCACATGTTCAGGTGAAAATCAAACCTATGCACAATGGCCCTTACTGCTTTCTACAGTCACAACAAATTTATTTGATTTTTTACTGAATTTTATGAGTTTGAATGAATTTATCTGAGTTTCATCATAACATAGTTGAGTTATTTTAGAATTTATATGAGTTTGCAGAGAAATTTTTTAGTTTGTAGAAAATTTATATGAATTTTACAGATTATTTTTTTAACGAAATTTCATAAGCAATATGGGTATTGTTTGAAAGGTCTCAATGAGTATGTCTCAAATATATCATCCTTTTTCAAAAACAAAAGTTATGGATTTTTAAAGTTTTGGATCATAAAGACAAAAGTAGTTGTAAAAAAGTCAAATTAGTCATAAAAAAAAACATAAGTTGTTCACTTTAAGAACCTCTATTTGGAAGATATCCATGAATAACAAACTACAAGCCTTAGTGGATTTGTGAGTGGACTCCGCTTCTGATTTGTGTCATTAGAGGAACTTTTGGCTAATTATCTCTATATGGATATAAAATATATTTAGTTATTACTAGTGGTATAAATAAAAGTCATGTGCTGTAGTCGGTGATGGGGCATGCGTTTGTTTTGCACCACACTCATTTTCATTCATTTATGTATTTAAAAATTTTTAAGCTTTAAATTCAATTTTACTCCAAGTCAAATGAGGTGGGTTTGGTATCATATGTCAATGATATGACACGGGGAATTAAATTTAAAATTTGCTATATAAAAGTAAAAAAGGACTCAGTACACTCACAAAAAGGAAAAAAAAAAAAAACCTCCACCCTCTTCTCTACCCACTCACCTTCTCCAACTCTCCTTCTCTCCTCCGCTTCCCCATGTCCTCATCCCTCCTTTGATGATGGTTGGCAGCTCCGACGGAGGGGAGATTAAATGAGAAAGGAAGAGGGAGAGGAAGAGAGAGGAAGAGGAAGAGGGGGAGAGAGGGAGATCCGGCCACCGCCGAAGCCGCTAATTGTGGTTGGGAAGGGAAGGTGGGGAAGGGGAGGAGAAAAGAGGAAAAAGTGAGTGGGGAGAAAAGAAATTGGGGATAGTTTAGGTATATTTATTTATCTATTTATTTTTTCAAGGGAGTATACTGAAAACCATTTTTCTTTCATATGGTAAATTCCTTAGATTTTGATCAGATAAATTGACGAGGGGACATATTTGTCCTTATCCCAACTCGCACCACTCCCGCTCTGTTTCCATCTCTATAATTGGACCCTGTTTATAGTGATTTTTTTTAAGGATCGTCCTAATCTAGAAGTTGACTCTGTTTATAGTGAAAAATTTTTAAGGATCGTCCTAATCTATAAGTTGACTCTGTTTATAGTGAACTTTTAAGGATCATCCTAAATTTTTGAAGTTGTTGGTCAAGGAGGTAGGGCCCACCCAACAGGTCCTGTTTACAGAACTATATTTAAGATTGGGACACATGCTCTGAAACGGTCGTAAGTGGAAGTTTCAATGCACTTTTGTTCACATTTACTAGATGAATTCTATTCAAACAGGGCCCCCATATTTATGTAGTGGACCATTGAATTATAAAGCCCCACCATAGATGCTTCAATGCTCTCCCTGATCAGATGATCCTAGCTGTCTATCAAGAGCCAGCAAAATATATGGTTTAAAAGACAATAATCCACTCACATCTTCATTTTGTGAAATACTAATAGAATTAGATCAGCAGTAAAAGGAAATCTTGATGGGTCCTTCCAATAGAATGGTTTAACCCAACCAACAGGTGGACCACAGTGTACAATGTCGGTGTTCCAAGACCGTTCATTGTGATCATAGCCTTCCATTCATTCCCAGTTCAGGTCAACCCAGAGGAGCTCATTTTCATTTGCAACAATCTAACGGTTGCGATTCCGACCGCAACATAGGCAAGCCCGATCTGAACCTGAATGACTCAATCTGACAAAAGCCCAAATACAAGTGAGCCCTTCTGGGTTTCATTGGAGATGTGCTTAAAATCCCAACCCAAACTAAACGGCAACAGGTGACCTATCTCAGATACAACCACTAGTTTCACATTGCCATGGACTGAAAAAACTGATTGAAAGTGAGACGACGAGATTTGACTTGGGATGGATTGGTGAGACAGCCAATAGTTCAACAGCCCAGCACTCGAAAGGATATGCTTGTTTTAATTAAAATACATAGAAATTAAATGGACAAAATTTCATGGTTAGATGAACTTTATGAGAGATTATTAAAGTGGTAAGGGGTGAATATATAAGGTTAGGGGCAAAGGATATATGATGGAGATGTAGTTGACCTTTACTTTCTATGTATTAAATTACTCTTTATTTTTTAATCATTAGCGACATGATTCCTACTGATTCGATTTCTATATATTTTAATGCAAAAAGCCACACGCAAGCTAGCTTAGGCCTTTATAACTGAAGTATAATATTCTTCCACTGGTGAAAGCAATGAGTCTTTCCAAATTATGAGCCTATCTTTTAGGCGCTCAAGAATCTTGACCAAACAAGTTTTGAATTTGATAGAAATACGAGTGGATACCAAGTGAAAATTTAGATTTGTTTTTTTAATTTAAACCATTTTAACAATTTTTTGAGCAATATATATATATATATATATTCAATTACATTATAAACAACCAAGCCCTTAGTAAAACTACTCAAAAAAAGAAGAAGAAGAAAAAAAAAACCTCAGCATTTTCTCCTTGCATTAATGGTCTCTCAAGGGGGCAAAGAAACTTCTAAAACTCTTTCTCATGGGCTATGTTTTCTGGACCTCTTAACCTACTGGGTTGAAGCTTGTTTCAATCTTATTGCTTATATTTTAGGGTATGAAATGGATGGTCATTGTTTATGACCCGAAGTTTAAATATCCCATAAAATAAAGCTAGAACAATTTGTCTAATTGTCCCCTTGCACTGAGGTCCACTTGAATGCTTGACAACCAAAAGAAACTAGACAACCGAGGATTAGAAGATAGATGATGAGCGATTTGAGATTTAAGATTTAAATTTAAGTGCTTACATTTTAATCCCTATCAATTGTGCACATTTGTTGTGATAAAATCTAATGACCAAGTGTCTGAAAATTGTTGAAATTGAGTCAACATCAACTTAGATTTTAGGGCCGGCTAAGTGAATTATATAATTGGACTTAAAGGTTGGTCTTTTTAATCTATAGGGTTATGGGCCCAAAACTACTACATGGCTCTATATAATAAAGTCAAAGAACTCTTCCTGCTAGTGAGAGCAATGGATCCTTTCAAGTTCCCCTAACACTCTCACAGTGATGTGATGTTGGCATGGTTTTTTTTTTTTTTGATAAAAAAGAAACTCAAAATATAATAATAAGAAGCCAAATCGAAATCGACAAATATATATTGTTTAATTATGTCTGGAATAGAGTGCCAACGCGAATGTCATCTACAAATTTGGCATGTTAATTCCACACATATATGCCTAGAGATTGATGATCCCCAACTTGAAGTATCACTTCTACACCAATATCCAAAAAGCCATCTTGACCAATCTGATCTTGAATTTGATAGATGGTTGACTTCAGGTAAAAATTTACATTGTTTCTTCAACCTTTAATTATTTTGAAAATAGAAAGTCTTACACTATTTTCTCCTCACATAAATAGTCTCTCAAGAGTGCAAAGAAATCTCTAAATTTTTTCTATATTATGCAGCAGGTTATTGGACATCTTAACCCCCTAGGTTAAATGGTATTTGACTATTATTACTTAGATCTTAAGCCATGAAATAGCCAGTTATTTGTCATAACCCTAGTTTAAATATCCCACAAAATAAAACTCAAAAAATTTTTTTAAAATAAAAAAAAATCACTAGCCCACCTAAACCTTTGACAGTCAAAAGAAGCAGGCTGCACAACCCAAGATTTGGACATGGAGGATGAGAGATATGAGATTCCAAAAATCCTAAGTGCTTAAACTTTGAACTCTAATCCCTTTGTGCAAATTTGCCATAAAATGAATCCAATGACCAGTAATTTGAGGTATCGTTTTGACTGCGGAGTGATCCAGATTCGACTTAGAGGTGGGGCCCTTCGGTGAACTTTGGGCCCAAAAACATGCCACGTGTACAGACGGAGAGAATTTAATGGATGGCATAAATAACGGTTTCTCTTTCATTCCTCTGCCATGATTCTTCTGATATTTTCAGAGTCTCTTCAATCAATCTCATAAAATTCGATTCTTTCCTCTTCTTCAAACCCTTCCAAATGATTCCCAAATCTCCGAATTCCACACCCATTTCGTCTTCTCCAACCATATCCATAACCCTCTTCTCTGATCTCTGCTTCTGAGTCGTCTTCTTCCACCATGGTCTTGTCCCTCTTTCTGGGTTTTCTTCTCGGTGCTGTTGCAGTCATTGTAGCTGAGGCGTTGGGCCTTTTTATGGTCCTGGATCGACTGGGTCGAAGAAAAACCGAGTCTAGAACCTCAGAATCGGAAGTGGGTCGAGACCTCGACGTGGAGCAATCGCTTGATTTCGCGAAAAAGAAGAAGGTCAGCTCAAAAATCGAATTGGGTTTTGAATCTTGTGCGTTTTTATTTCTGGGTTTTGTTCATTGAGTTTGGGAGGATGAAGATTTGCTTGTTGATTGCTTGTAGGTGTGATTTAGTTCAATTTTGTTTAGTGGTCAGCTTCATCTTTAACATGCCTAGGAGAATTTGGTTATAGAATTCTTGATGTTCTGTGTTGGTGCTTAGCTTTGATACTGTTTGGATGGATTCCCTTTTGCGAAGTCAAGATGCAGCTTTTATGTTTGTTTTTGCGCTAGTGTATGGGCTGCTTCATCTCATAGTGCTTTTGGGATTGTATGTTAAGGGTATTCTCTTTTTGGGTCCTTAACAATGTGAAAGAGGAGACTTTTTATAGCTTCCCAAATCCAACTGTCTTGGTTGGTGTTTGGGTGGACACCCTGTTGCATTGGAATTGAAGGTGTATTACATCTCACGCTTTCCCTTCAATGCAAGAGTGTCGCGTCTTACTCTGCCGTCCTGGTCGGAGACACACTAGCTACTGCCCAATGTTCAAGAGGAAACAACTACTTCTTTTCCATTTTTTTTCCTGCCTCTAATCCTAATTCCACCTTCCTGTCCGAATGCTGTTGTATTTGGATGATGAACTCCAATTGAAAGCCTTGTAACACTCCAGCTACATTTTACATAATGCAGCTGGCATTGAACCATAAGTGGGACAAGCAATACCAAATGAGGCTAATGATAGTGCTGCTGCTGCCATCCCAGGGGAGGAAGGTCGTAGAACTACATATGTCAATGGTGGCCTTTAAACAGCCAGAGCCAAAAATCCCGCCATGCCTTCCCAATGAAATGAGCCATCCTTTTGGTTCCTTTGGGTTTTGTCTCTTTCATAGATAGCATGCAGGCTTGGGGATAGACCTCTTGTGCCTTGGGAGGAGTCAACTCCCACCTGCCTACAAGGCTTATCCTGCTCACCTAGTTTTTGGCATGGAGATGGATTTGTGTTACACAAATGTGTCCATACTGAATTGATTAGAAATGAGGAAAAAAATTAAGATATTGCTTCTAATTTTTTATTCACTTTGAAACTGGATTCTTACTTTCCTAAATCGAAAATTTCTTATTCCGGGTACTCCTCTGACCATTGCCTGTTGATTTTCATTGAGGATATCTTCCCTGGATTTGTCCATGTAAATCATATTTGGCTGTAAGCCACACACCATGTGAAAGAGATTTGGCACCTGATTATTGTCTGAGTGATCCGATTGTGCAACACATGCAGTGCAAAATATGCAGCCCAAGGAGATCCCCTCATTCCACATCATGGGCCAGCCAAAGGAGGTCCCCACATGTCATATCATGGGCCTCATGTCAACACAAAGTCCACTTGGACTGTTAGTATCAGTTACATGTCCAAGACCGCTTGGACTATTTTATCTTAGTTTTTAATTTAACTTTGCATTTAGTTAAGAGGTATTTTTAATCCTTCATGAGTTAACTTAGTTTGTTATTTAGGCGTTCTAGTTGAGGTTGATTCAATTTTCTGTTTGACTCATTAGAAATCGGTAAAGGAGTTGTTATCGGGGTTTCAGTTACTTTGAGTTTCTTTGTTTGACTTGCTTTTCAAGTGAGTCTTATTTTGAAGTTGATTTGAGTCTTATAGTAACAAACTTTAAAAATGGAAGGACGCCTAGATATGGTTTATATACTATAAACGTACCATGGATACAGCAGGGACATAGATATATATATATATATATATATTGAGGAAAGGTAAAAATTTATCCCACCAAACAAAAAAGAAACAACAAACTCCAAAAAAAAAAAAGCACCTAAGAGCTTTTATACATCAAAAGAAATAGATGAACAGAAAACTCCTTCCCTGGAAAGACCATTTGCCAAAGTGTTAGCCTCTCTTAAAATGTAATGGAAAGAAGCACCCAACTTACGAGAAATATCATGCACCTCCTCCACTCAATCTGCTAGCCTCCAATGATGATTAGTTTTTCCAAAACCCCATTGGATAGCAGAAAAAGAATCACCTTCAAGAATTGGATTCGAAGTTCCCATTCTACGTAGCTCACGACACCCAATTAGAAGAGCATACAACTCTGCTTCGTTAGCATTAGACGAATCCACCGGATCTAAATAATTTGTAATAATGATATCATTCCAATCTCTGATGGCACCACCAATGCCTCCTCTTTGAGAACTTCAAATAAAACTACCATCAAAATTCAACTTAAGAATACCATGTGGGGATGATTCCAAACTGACATTTGCACCGTTCTAGCACACCAACCTCCTTGTAAGACAGCTGCCCAAGACCTATTGAGATCTTCTAGAGAGATACCAATGAAATCCTTGCTATTACAAACCCATTCAGGCACAATCTAAATAATGGACTCCACAACTTCCTCAATGGATTTGCTTTTGTTTGTGAAGCATCAAATAAAAAATATGTATAATGAGATTTGTTTCCTATTTTGAAGCATCAGGTATCTAGGTCACAAAGTAAAACACCAGGAATGGACATCGAAAGCTTTCCTTGCCCTTGTATACTGGTACTCCATGCTTATTACAATCATTGATGAAATTCAGTTAATTTCTTACCCTAACTGAGTTTGGTATAGATTCCATCTTCTACGTTGGTGCATAGTCCATTAGGACTTAGTAACCCTTTGCTACTGATTTTAAAGGCCTATGGTGTAAGATGAAGATTGCATGTTGACTCCAGACAGACTTCTGTATTTGGAACTGCAAGGAACACATGTGCTAGATTTTATCCTTTCAGTTACTGCATCACTACATTCATGTAAAATCTGTCTGTTATATTTATGGATCACTTATTCATTCAGCTAAATGCATTTCTGAAACTCTATTTTTGGGGTTACATGGTTGTTAGGCTCACGTTTTTGTGACATTTTCTTGCTTTTTCATTTAACTACTGCTAGTCTGCTACCATGATCCTGTAACGGTTGCCTTTGGCCCAACCAAATTTGCACTATCTGTAATATTTGTCAATTAACATTGTAACTTACTATAAGCACTCTGCCATAGCTATCATTTTATGGGCAATTTTCACCTACGAGTAGACTGCATACGCTTCATGTAAAGATGAGACATAATTGAACCATTGAGCTTGGACTCATGAGTTGGATGGCCCATTGTTGTAACCTCTAGATGAAGATGATTGGCGTGATTAAATTGTGATCTTTCCAGCTTATTGTACTCTTTAATCATGATTAGGATTAGTTCCTATGATAATTATAAGTTTAAAATAGGATTCTTGTACACCATACTCTCTTATAAAAGAAAGGGTGTATGATGCTAGATGGATATGACTTTCATAATTCACTTTTCCCTTTCCCTCATTTTCAGTTCATACATAGTCCAGCTTGTGGGGCCCACCTAAATGTACACCTCTCAGAGGAGTGAGGGGTTTGGAAAGGTATCATCATGGATTAGGGTCAAGAGAAATCAACCCCATCATATGATCCTAACCCTTCATTTAATGACCTTAAATGTTTTTTTTTAAGCAGGCTTTTTTTGTTTTTGCTTTTGTTTCTGAAGATTTAATCCAATGGTCAGTAAAGGCCAGGTAAATGTGTAGCTGGGCCAGATGCTAGATTATTGGTTGGGGTTTTGTGGGCATTTTGGGGAAGCGGAGGGTTGAAGAGTGGTTGTCTATTAATGGTGAGTGTGTTCTCTTTATTATTTCTTATAGTGGCCTCATATATGCTGACAGCCCTTAAGAGCTAATTCCTGATTCATGCAAGGAATGATCCAGCAGATGTTGGAAATTTGACATGATGGGTTAAATAAATCACAGTTTCAGTGTCTTAAGTTACCACCAAATCCAACCCGAGTCAACTGATCTGCAGAAATTCTATTTCAGGGAAAACATTCAGCAATATTCAACTATCTGACTCTGTTTGTACCAAAATAGTTGGTTTCATGTGGGTTTTGATTCCATAGTTTAGTGGAAGCAATTTTTCTGCAATTGATTCCATAGTTTTGATCGCTAGAGCTTTATAGTAATATAATTGGTTGATATCTTCATGTATGTATCAGGCTGACCCTGTTTTCCTGGGTTGATTGAATTTCTTAATTTCACTGGTCATGTCTTAAACTCTATGAATTTGGATAATGTTGGAATTGCATACTCAGTTTTGTAACCTATCATTGTTATAAACTAGATTGATAACAATAGGAAAAAAGACCTGCTTTCAGTTTTACCAGACAAGATGTGCGCATGGCAATTGTCTTTCATTTGAATTTCAGTGTTCTTTTAATAAATCAAAATGCTTGTCTTTGATTTCAGGGTGTAATATGGGTATTAGAATCGGATAAGGTTTCTCCTAAAGAAACGATAATGAAGTTAGCAGCAGAACAAAAGAGCAAAAATGAAATAGTGGAGGTTTTCCCAGTCAGGAAAAATGCACGGATTAAAGATCAGTCACTCATTCTGATGGATTCTGATGGCTCTCAAGCAACAATTGAGCTAGTAGGTTGTGTAATAGTAACCGTTTCTTCATCCAGCCTCCCATCAAGAAAGTGGTAAGGTTTGAAATAAGAACACTTCAGCTTATCTTTTGTTTGTCAAGTCAGATACGTAAGCGTTGGATTCATGCATTATGTGGGACTTAACATGGATATCCTTTTTTCTTTTTTTCTTTTTCATGTTGTCTAGCATAAATGTTACAGAGTGTCTTCAGAAATAGGAGAATTAGGATAGTGCTAACATGGGCTAATCTTTATATTACATGCTCTTTCAAAATTAAAAAAAAAAAACAATCAACCTTTAAAAATGAGAAACTCCCCACAAATCACCAAATACAAAACATCCCATGAGTCCCAATCAGTGTTATGGAATTTGGTTTGGACACCATTTTAGTTTGGTCTCCATATGAAATGTTTTGTCGTCATCATCATCATCAAAGCCTTATCCCAACCATGTTGGGGTCGGCTACATGAATTCTATTTCTCTATTCCGTTCTATTTTGAGTCAAATCCTTCGATAAGTTAAACTTCTTCAAATCCGAATCAATGACCTCCATCAAAGTTTTCTTCGGCCTACCCTGATGTAGGCCAGATCCATGATTGGCTAGCTATTGGACCCAAGACCAATAAGGCCCAATAGATTAGAGTAGATTCTATTATTAGTAGTTGCCTTAGTTGCTTTCTTAATATTTGGCAAATCCGGTCATGTTTTGTTTAAGACTTCTTATTTGATTTGAATTGGTTTATTTCCTTAGTTAGAAAGTTTGTTAGCTATAAATAAAGATGTAATCTCTCTTCATAGAATAGATACATAGACTTTAATATTGAATAAAGATTTTGAGTTGGTTCTCAGTTGAGGGAGTTTGTTTGTTTTTGGTGAGGCACCTAGACATTCTATCCCTAAGCCTTTTGGCTTGGAGATTAGCCCGTTGGCTAATATTCTTCCCTTGCGCTGCTTCAGTTAATATCAGAGCAAAGATCCACTCTCGGATCGCCGTACGCCTGATTGCCGATTCGAGGTAACTGTTCGTTTGGTCTCTATCAGTCTTCGTTTATCATCTTCCTCTGTCGTCAATTCCCATCCCACCATCTCCCTCACCTCCCACAATAACAACCCACTGCGAACCCTAAACCATACTCAAACCCAATCCATTCACGGGACCCCTTTCCGACACTTATTCCTCCCCGCCAGAAAAAAAAAAAAAAAATCCCCAAATCCTCACCGAACCCCCTCTTCCCTTCATCATCATCATCTTGATTCCACCCCTAATCACATCCGCAATCCACATCCCTTCCCCTGCTCTACAAACCCTCACCGTAACCAAGCCGGACTCATTCCCCCTGTCATCCATCCCCAAACCCACAGAGAGAGAGAGAGAGAGAAAAAAAAGGGCGACGAAAGCAGCAGAGAGAGAAGTAGCTGAAGGGAAGAGAGAGATCGACGACATACTTGGGCTGGTTGCCGAGCGCCTTCGCCATCGTCAGCAGCTTCGTCAATGATCACTGGCGTCATCGTTTTTCACCTAGCAACAACACCGCCAGCACCATCGTCGTCAGCTTTGCATCGCCAGAGCCCAGACGGATCACCATCGTTGTCAGCCACAAAGCCCTTCCACTTCTCCCATGATTCTCTCCAAATCCAATTAAGCCCCACTTCCCTGTTTTCCTCTTTTTCTTTCATTTCGTTACTGTAACAAGAGAAGAAGAAGAGAGTATAAAAAAAAAAAAAGAAACCAAAAGAAACCCTCTCTCACGTGCGAACACTCTGACTCGAGTTAGAGTCAATTAGTTTCATTGGGGCGCAAGTTCCGTTTGACCTGACCCGAGTGTGGTCTGAATTAAGTCCAGTTGGGTTCAGCCTTGACCCAAGTTCAAAACCACAGCAGTACAAAATATATATATAAGTGGGCCCAGCAAAAATAATCCAGTCTTTTTTGGATTGATTGATCTCAGCCATTGCTTCTCAAAAGATGATATTTTAGTCTGATTTACGATCCATCTTCACTTGCGTATTTTTGTCAACAAGATTAAGCCATCAAGTCAATCAATTTTGAGCATTCAGAAGATTTTGAATTTCTTGTAGCAAAGTCAATATGCAAATCTTTGGACCATCTGATGAATTTCAAAGCATGTTATATGAGTATAAATATGGAGATTGGTATTTTGCAAATAAAGTCTACTTTGAGCAATTTCTCAATCTCAGACAGGCAGATTCGACAGTTTATGAATATTTAAATCAATTTTCGAGACTACACCAAGTTTGTGGCTTGGAACAGAATGAGCTGCATGATTTAACTCGCTTTATCAGAGGTCTGAATCTAGACATTCTTGAAAAGATGAAACCATGTCACAGTGTTCATGAAGCATACAAAGAAGCAATTCATATTGAGCACATGCTTCAATGGTCCCACCTGCAACAAGTCTAGCCTGAGCAAGAACATTCTCCACAACGAACAAGAGTTCATCTGATGGAAACAAAATTTGAAGAAGAAGATACTCACACCCTTGTCATTCGCAGACTTCTCACCACCAATGAAAAGGACGACAAAGAGTGGAAACAAACTATGATATTCCAGACGCGAGTAAGGTGTGAAGATCGATTAACTAATCTAGTTATTGATCATGACAGTACTATCAATTTTGTGGCACAATATGTTATTGACAAACTCAATTGGCCTACAGAGACTCTTCCAATGCCTTACGAAGTTACATGGTCTAATGCTTCTGTCATTACTGTAACTTACAGATGTTTAGTATCTTTCAAGATTGGTATATATGAAGATAAAATTTGGTGTGATGTCATTCCTATGAATATCACTCATATTCTTTTGGGACAACCATTGCTTCTTGATCGGAAAGTACAATATGACAAATAGAAGAATATCTATTCTTTTTATTGGAAAGGACACGATGTTGACCTTGTTCCATTACAACCAGCAACATCTTCATCTACCTCATCACCATCAATTGAAGAGTCACAAGATGAACACAGAGAAGAAACAAATTCCAATGGTGATTTTGAGAAGCCCATTCATGGAAAGAAATATCTCATTACAACTTCAACTGAGGAGCAAGAGGTAAGGCAAGATTATGTACAAGTAGACAGTAATCATCCAATGGATCTAATTGCCACTTCGGGCAACAAATCAATTGCCCCAGTGGTTTCGGAAGAAGATGTGTCCACATTGATTGATGTGCATCATATTGATTTCATCTTCAGAGATCAACCAATGTCAATCAATAATTATGCTAACTTGTTACATAGTCTATTATTAAAGCATCTAATGGTCAGATCACATTGTCAAAATACATGCAACCATCAAAAGACGCATCGCCTCCAACCTACTTCTGAGTGGAATAGAAGATTCGATCCTGCTTTCAAAGCATATTATCAACCTGACGTTCAATCAGCGACACGGAAGTTTGTTTGAATGATTTTCGACCCAGGTGGACATTTCCAGAACTCAAGGACGAGTTCTCCTCCAGGCGGGGGAGAACTGATGCAGGCCAGATCCATGATTGGCTAGCTATTGGACCCAAGACCAATAAGGCCCAATGGATTAGAGTAGATTCTATTATTAATAGTTGCTTTAGTTGCTTTCTTAATATTTGGCAAATCTGGTCACGTTTTGTTTAGGACTTCTTATTTGATTTGAATTGGTTTATTTCCTTAGTGAGAAAGTATGTTAGCTATAAATAAAGATGTAATCTCTCTTCATAGAATAGATACATAGACTTTAATATTGAATAAAGATTTTGAGTTGGTTCTCAGTTGAGAGAGTTTGTTTGTTTTTGGTGAGGCACCTAGACATTCTATCCCTAAGCCTTTTGGCTTGGAGATTAGCCCGTTGACTAATCTTCTTCCCCTACGCTGCTTCATACCCCTACCTTTTGATGGGCCATCCATATGAAATGTTTTATCTGATTCAAAATTTCATTGAAATATTTTAGGAAAAAATATTATAAATATTAAAATGTAAAAATAATATATGACGCATTTAATTTATTCTACTAAATGAATGCAATATGTCAATTTATATTTGGTGGGCTATTTCATAATAGAGTGAAACTTGGCTAGTTCATTTGTATTAAAATGTTTTTTATTGGAATAAAATTTGATTAGGGCCCAATTAGTTATTTTTACTTTTTCTTTTAAGTTAAAAAAATATATTTAGTCCCGTCAATTTTCATTTTTTATACTTTAAAGGCAACCTTCATGTTTGGATGAATAATTGGATGATGATGCAGGACCCTAGACAATTAATGAATGATATGCAAGGAGAGAGATCAAATCAAAATAACATGCACATTAAATCGCATAGATTGACACCAGCACAAGGCAATATTAATTTCAGCAATGGGTATTTAGCTTGATTCGTCATACAAATCGGTCCCGCGAATGTTTTCCCCAAATCAGGAGGTGGATCTTGAGGAAGTGGAACTACCAATCCTTCTAGGGATTTTAAATCAATCAAATGTTCAGATCTGAAAGTTTTAAATTCAGATCTGAATGTGGAGATACAGCAGTTGGTTGCCAATAGCTTCTTGGTTTGGGCTCAAAAGTATTTTTCAGATCTGTCCAAGATGATATGTGTTCAGATCCATAGGCTATTTGGCTGCATGCTCTATGTTTCAGATCTGATCGTGAAGTTTATGATGTTCAGAATTCAGATCTGGGACTGTTAGGATGACTTCTCTTCTTAACCCAAGATTGGGCTGGTTTTAGAAGAAGAGAAGAAGGGTTTCTTGGACTGAAAGGCTGGATGTTCTTTACCAAAAGAAAAGAAGGAGGAAGAATACCTTAGAGAAGATGATGTACTTGGCCTCACGCCAAACTCCCCAACTAGGGCGAGGAAGATCCAAAATCTCTCAAGAAGACTTGAGAAGCTTTCAGCAAGAGAAGAGTTCTTTTATTCATCAATGATGGCTTCTCCAAGATGGAGTTACATATTTAAAAGAAGAGAAAACTCAGCCCTAATCAATCAATGGCTGAGATTGAAAGATGTAACTTCACTTAAGACAAGACATAAAATAAATAAAATAGAAAAAGAAACACAAAGTGGCCGAATGGGAGGATTTGGATCCCCCTTGCACGAATTCCATTGCTGGAATTTAAGTTGTGGCCCCCCCTCTCAAACATTAAAATAAAACTACAACTATTGGGACCCCCTTTTTAATACATAACTGAACTAACACAACTTGGGGCCCTTATTAAAATTAAAACATCAAAATTAAACATCAATAATTCTTCTATTCTCCCTTGGCACATCCCAAGATGGGGCCTTCTACTTGTATGCCTTGGGAGCCCTCCAACGATGGATCTTCATCGAGGCTATGATCCAACGGTGGATCTTGTAATCCAAGATGAATTAACCCTAGAAAAGGATAATCCATCCAAATTGAGTTCATGCTACGCACTTTCCTTCTTGGTTTGATGCCCCCATCAATTCCCCGGGGCTGCGAAGAATTCGCCACTGGCGAAATAAAGCTGTCATACTGCTCCAATAGATCAGGATTGAGTCGTTGTAGCTCAGAACGAGTCACCCATGTGCAATCTGTAGTAGGTCTATCCTTCCATTTGACAAGATATTTCTGATATCCCCCGTGTCTGGTGGAGACCAAGGTATCATCAAGTATATCCTCCACAACATCTTTCAGTTGGCTAGGAACAGGTGTAGGAGGAGTGGGAAGAGTCTGTTCAAACTGGGTTGAATCATATGGGTTGACATCAATGGAGACTTGTGGGTCATGGGTTGATTGAATGACGGGCACAGAAGTGTGGGAAGAGTGGGATGGACTAATGGGATCATGGCAAAGAACAAGGTCTTCCACATTAAAGATTGGACTGATCCCCCAGTCAGGTGGCAATTCTAAAACATAGGCATTGGGACCCAATTTCCTAACAACCTTGAATGGTCCAGCACTGCGGGCCTGTAATTTTTTTGTAGTCCCCGAAGGAAACCGTTCAGGTCGCATACGGACCATAACATAATCCCCTATGCTGAACTCAACATGGCGTCGATGTGCATTAGCTGCCATTTTATAAGAATCATTGTGCATATTAATCCGACGTTTGATCTCTTCATGCAATGCATGGATATGCTGTGCAAATGACTCAGCGGATGCAGATGGTCTATGCAGTGCATTAACAGGAATGAGATCTATGGGCAATCTAGGTTTATAACCCAACACAACCTCAAATGGACTCATGCCAATGGACCTATTGACCGAACTATTATATGCAAACTCAGCAGTCGGTAACATTACATCCCACGTTTTGACATGTTCACCCACCAAACACCGAAGAAGATTCCCTAAGCTCCGGTTGACAACCTCAGTTTGACCATCGGTCTGAGGATGATAGGCAGACGAAAAACGGAGCTTAGTGCCCATGATCATCCAAAGTGTCTTCCAAAAGTAGCTCGTGAATTTCACATCGCGGTCAGACACAATGGTAGAAAGAAGCCCATGAAGTCGAACAACCTCATTAAAGAATAAGCGTGCTACATGAGACGCATCAGAGGTTTTCGCATAGGGTATGAAGTGGGCCATCTTAGAAAAACGGTCCACAACAACAAATATGGAATCGTGTTTACGAAGAGTATTCGGGAGACCCAACACGAAATCCATACTAATATCCTGCCATGGTGCATGTGGCACGGGCAACGGAGTATACAACCCCGTATTTTGCTTGCGATGCTTCGCAAGTTGGCAGGTTCTACATTGCCCAATAATCTTAGCAACGTCTCGTTTAAGAGAGGGCCAATAAAATCGATCCTCCACAAGGGCAATGGTTTTATCGCGACCGAAATGGCCTGCGATTCCTCCCGCGTGCAGTTCCCAAACGAGAAAGTCACGAAGTGAAGTCCGGGGAATGCACAACTTGTTTCCTTTGAAAAGGAAACCATCCTTGAGCAAAAATCCTTGAGCATTGTGCAAAGGATTATCCGAAAGCATTTTATAAAGATCATCAAAATCAGGACAGGTAATGTATGCTTCCGGTAAGCGCTCAAAGCCAATGACGCTAACACTCATGGAATGAAGCAATGCAACCTTACGACTTAAGGCGTCGGCGGCCTTGTTTTCAACCCCTGGCTTATGTTTAAGAACAAATGAAAATTCTTGTAATGTTTCGATCCACCGCGCATGTTTGGATCTCAGCTTGGCCTGGGATTGAATGTACTTCAGAGCCTCATGGTCTGAGTACAGAACGAATTCATTCGGTAGTAAATAATGTCTCCAGTGTTTTAATGCTTGCACTACTGCGTAGAATTCCTTTTCATAAGTGGAGTATTTCTGTCGATCCGTATTCAGCTTTTCGCTGAAATAGGCGACAGGATGCCCTTCTTGATTAAGGACTCCTCCAATGCCGACACCTGAAGCGTCGCATGCCACCTCAAAAACCTTAGAAAAATCAGGAAGTCGCATAACTGGAGCTTCCGTCATCTTCTTCTTGATTTCTAGAAAAGCTTTGGTGGCTGCGGAACTCCAAGAAAATTCACCCTTCTTCATGCAGTCAGTAATTGGAGCCATTACTGAACTGAAGTTTCGGATGAATCGCCTGTAGAAGGTAGCAAGACCATGGAAACTACGCACCTCATGAATGTTTCGCCGTTCATGCCATTCTACAATGGCCTTGACTTTTTCGGGATCGGGAGACATCCCGTCTGTAGAAACGACAAACCCTAAGAAGACAACTTGTGAAGACAAGAAAACACATTTCTTAAGATTCGCGAACAATTTTTCCCCCCTTAAAGTTAAACAAACCTCCCTCAAATGGTCCATATGTTGTTCACTGGTGCTACTATAGATGAGAATGTCATCAAAGTAGACCACCAAAAACTTGCCTATGAATGGTCGTAGCACTTGTGTCATAACCCTCATAAATGTGCTGGGCGCATTTGTCAAGCCAAAGGGCATGACCAACCATTCATACAAACCATCCTTCGTCTTGAAGGCTGTTTTCCACTCATCACCGGGCCGGATACGAATTTGGTGGTAACCACTTTTAAGATCAATTTTTGAAAATATTTTGGCACCAGCCATCATGTCCAGCATATCATCAAGTCTCGGTATGGGAAACCGATACTTAACGGTGATTCTATTAATTGCCCGACTATCCACACACATCCTCCAAGAGCCATCCTTCTTGGGTGTGAGGAGTGCAGGAACTGCGCATGGGCTCTTACTTTCTTGGATAAACCCTTTAGTAAGAAGGTCCTCAACCTGCCTTTTTAGCTCGGCATGTTCCATTGGGTTCATCCTATAGTGGGGCAAGTTTGGTAATGATGATCCAGGGACCAAGTCAATGGCATGTTGCACATCACGCAAAGGTGGAAGCTCATTGGGTAAGTCCTCAGGGAAGACATCATGAAATTCCTTCAAGATAGGGTTTACTTCACTTGGGGCCTCTACAGCCTTTTCAGTGGGGATTGCTTTAGTCACTAAAGCAAACATGGCTGTTTCAGACTCTTGGACACTTGTGAGGGTGTCCTGGAGTTCACGTTCAAAGTCGGAGGCGCTCAAAATGTGAATACCCTTAGACACAACATTCTTCCCTTTTGGGTCCTTATTTGTTTCATTGGGCTCCACGCTAGAGGTCTTAACCTTATCATTCGACCCAGTGGTTGGTGTCTTCTTTTTCTCATTATTGTCTTTAGGAGGTAGTGGGTGAAGTTTCACTTTCCTCCCATCAAAGTTGAAGACACAAATATTTGATTTACCAAAATTGGTAACATCAAGATCGTACAACCAGGGTCTTCCCAAAATGAGGTGGCCCACATCCATGGGAACAACGTCACACCATAATTGATCCTTATAAGAGGAAAGTTGAAGTGGGACCAAGTATCTTTGGGTGACTGGAATAGACGTGGAGTCTACCCACGAGACACGATATGGCCTAGGATGTGGTTCAGCCTTTAACCCTAAACGAGTGACAGTACTAGAGGAAACTGCATTGGTACAACTGCCACTGTCAATTATGAGTTTGCAACTCCGTTCATTACACTTTAGGTAAGTGTGGAAGATGGCTGTTCGGCGCCAATCTTCATCTTCCTGTAGGGTTAAGGCACATCTCACCACTAACATTTTGGCACTCTCATGAACTCCCGATCGTGTCTTTTCCTCATCCGTTTGGTAAGCAGGAAGAAATCGGAGAAAAGACATACGATCCTCGGGATCCTCACATTCATCATCGGATGGAATGAAATCAGGAACATAGTTATCTACATCCGGATCACTATCATCAAGGGCCTCTGATATGAACAAGTTTCTTGTAGGGCATGTAACAGCATAATGTCCATATCCATGACACTTGCGGCACTTGATTTGAGAGAGTTTTTTTGTCTTATCAACATCAAAACCTTTGCCCTTTTGTTCCCATGAGGAATCACTAGATGTTCCCCTCTGAAAAGAAGGGTTCCCAAAAGTAGGCTTCGCGCTAGAGCCATGGACTCGAGAATCAGAATTGCGCGAGTCTAACCTTTTAGGAAATTGCGGTTTAACATATTGCTCCAAATCCATGGCTTTTTCATACATGTCCGCAAGGGATGTGATCCTATGGTGAAGCAACTCTCTCCGGATCTCAGATCGTAGACCTGTCCTAAACCGTGAGAGGAGTGATAACTGTTCCTCTTTTACATCACATCTCAAATTTAATTCCTCAAATTTCGTGATGTAATCTTGAACAGTCATACTACCCTGGCGTAAGGTACTCCTTTGATCAAGGAGTCTCTCATGGTAGGATTGGGGAAGGTATTTATCCTTCAATCTTTCCTTCATTCGTTCCCACGTATTAATGGCAGGAAGGCCTAATCTCTGCTCATTAGTTTCCAAGCTGACCCAAAATATCCGGGCTTGACCTACTAATTTCATGGTGGCCAGCTTAACCTTCCTTCCTTCTGACATTTCATACCATTTAAAGTAATGGTCCATATCAGAAAGCCAATCAGAGAAAACCTGTGGGTCCATCCGACCATCAAAAGTAGGGGCATCAACCTTAACACTCTTCAAAATCCATCCATCTGGATTTTGATCTCTCCCATGACCCCTGTGATCAAATCCATTATTGGACTCGCCATCGGGGTCCACCTCATGGTCATCTCTCTCATGACGTCGATGACGTCTCCTGTCATCCTCCTGAATAGATCGCTCAAGTTCCCTAAACCCATTAGTTAGTTCAGCTTGTCCTTGATATAGGGTTTGAACTTGCGCTGCTAGACTTTCTACGATCTTTTGCAATTGGTCTATGGCTGTACCGGACTGGTCAGAACTGGGTTTGGATTGAGAAGGACCTGCCATTCTGTAAACTAGGGGCTGATGTTCCCGACCACTTCTAGTGGGCATGCAACAACTATGTATGTTCAATGAGACACAATGCGATGTAATGTATGCGTGATGCAAATCCCTAGAGAAACTGTTCTCTGATACCAATTCGATGCAGGACCCTAGACAATTAATGAATGATATGCAAGGAGAGAGATCAAATCAAAATAACATGCACATTAAATCGCATAGATTGACACCAGCACAAGGCAATATTAATTTCAGCAATGGGTATTTAGCTTGATTCGTCATACAAATCGGTCCCGCGAATGTTTTCCCCAAATCAGGAGGTGGATCTTGAGGAAGTGGAACTACCAATCCTTCTAGGGATTTTAAATCAATCAAATGTTCAGATCTGAAAGTTTTAAATTCAGATCTGAATGTGGAGATACAGCAGTTGGTTGCCAATAGCTTCTTGGTTTGGGCTCAAAAGTATTTTTCAGATCTGTCTAAGATGATATGTGTTCAGATCCATAGGCTATTTGGCTGCATGCTCTATGTTTCAGATCTGATCGTGAAGTTTATGATGTTCAGAATTCAGATCTGGGACTGTTAGGATGACTTCTCTTCTTAACCCAAGATTGGGCTGGTTTTAGAAGAAGAGAAGAAGGGTTTCTTGGACTGAAAGGCTGGATGTTCTTTACCAAAAGAAAAGAAGGAGGAAGAATACCTTAGAGAAGATGATGTACTTGGCCTCACGCCAAACTCCCCAACTAGGGCGAGGAAGATCCAAAATCTCTCAAGAAGACTTGAGAAGCTTTCAGCAAGAGAAGAGTTCTTTTATTCATCAATGATGGCTTCTCCAAGATGGAGTTACATATTTAAAAGAAGAGAAAACTCAGCCCTAATCAATCAATGGCTGAGATTGAAAGATGTAACTTCACTTAAGACAAGACATAAAATAAATAAAACAGAAAAAGAAACACAAAGTGGCCGAATGGGAGGATTTGGATCCCCCTTGCACGAATTCCATTGCTGGAATTTAAGTTGTGGCCCCCCCTCTCAAACATTAAAATAAAACTACAACTATTGGGACCCCCTTTTTAATACATAACTGAACTAACACAACTTGGGGCCCTTATTAAAATTAAAACATCAAAATTAAACATCAATAATTCTTCTATTCTCCCTTGGCACATCCCAAGATGGGGCCTTCTACTTGTATGCCTTGGGAGCCCTCCAACGATGGATCTTCATCGAGGCTATGATCCAACGGTGGATCTTGTAATCCAAGATGAATTAACCCTAGAAAAGGATAATCCATCCAAATTGAGTTCATGCTACGCACTTTCCTTCTTGGTTTGATGCCCCCATCAGATGAACCGGCCAAATTGGATGAATTGGCCGAAATCATGAAATTTGGACCGAATTGGACTGATTGGAACAAATTTTGGGTTGAATAATTACAAGGGTTGAGTTCGTTTCGGTAGAGGGAACGAAAAGAAACTATTTGAAAGTTTGGACAAAATGAACCGAATTTTGTAATATTGGTCCCAATAAAACATTTTATGATCCCTCACTGTAAAATTTTATTAAAATGAGTCCCAATCAAATTACATAGAGAATACTTCAACACCGGCATTCAAGTCGGAGTGTGATCCTTGGCTACACTTTAGTGAACATATTGGCAACTGCTTTTCTCATCATAATCATCATCATAATTATCAAAGTTTTGTCCCAACTATATTGGGACAAAGTTGCAATCTACCTTGATAAGCTAGTCCTCTCATGAAACATTGGATCTTAAGCTACGTAGATAGCCACCTAAGCATCACGATGCACTTGTATAGGAGCAATCACATCAAAGCCCAATTCATCATTGAAACTCTTTTGCCCACACTGCCTAACATGTTGCCTTTGCCCACTCCCACACTACCTAACACCTGATTATTATTATTATTATTTGTTTGGAATTGAGTTTTTACCCACTCATGTAAAATTTTAAGGGATCAAATACTCGATCCTTTCTTCTCATCTATTGTACCCAGGTTGTCTGTGATGCATCATTTATAAATGTAACAAAATAACGATAAATAGCAAGGATATTGGGTGCAGGACTTGACACATCTATATAAACAAGGGGAACATAGAGTTTTATTTTATTATTTCTACACTGGTAAATGTTAGGATGATGTTTTGACAGAATAAAAGCTTCACAATTAAAATTTAAATTGTCATCAGTCTCAAACATAATGAACACGAGGTTTTAGAAGTGGACCTGATGGATGTCCTAATTGATGATGCCAATATACCACTAATACTGTTTTTCCTTATTAACTAACACACATGTACAATGTATCTTTCTTGCCTTGTGCAGGACATGTATAACCCTCTCTAAAAAAAAAGCCAATGTCCTCATTAGCAGCTCTTAGACAGCACAATGAGTTGGAGAAGGTGTTACACTAAAATTATTTTTGTTGGGCCACTAACAAGTAATAAATGTGAAGATCATTTTGTGACATTGAGAGAGAGAGAGAGAGAGAGAGAGAGAGAGAGAGAGAGAGAGAGAGATTCTAATGGTTCCCTTCAACCAATGGTGGTAAGAGAATGGTACCAAACATATGGGATGTTGCTTCTAAGTGACTACGTCAATTGCCCAAGAGTTAGAAGTAGAAACATGAAATGCAGAAGATATACCTGTTTGAGCTACAATTGCTTCTCAGTGACTATGTCAATTGCTTAAGAGTTAGAAGTAGAAACATGAAATGCAGAAGATATACCTGTTTGAGCTACAATTGCTTCTAAGTGACTACGTCAATAGAGGAAGTAATTGATGAGCTTTCAAGACAAGAAACTCTCAGACGGAGAGCCTCAAAATCATTCTTAGATAGCTGAAATGATTTGCCTAAAGCAGCAGGCCCACTTAGTGTAGGAGTAAGACTTGGTGAAGCATTAACACTCTCTGTCTTTATAACATCTATCTCTATGGACGCAGCATCAGATACTCATGCTGGTGGCCTCCATGCAGCATGAGATTTCGAGACTGTAATGTGTACATACCAGGTTACAACCTCAACCTCAACCTCCCTGACTGCTTGGCTTCTGCGAATCCCAGGAGTAGGATTGACATTTCCCTGACCTATACTTTGTCTTGAATTGCAGCAAGTACTGCCCACAAACTGGTTTATAGTCTGGACTTAACCAGGCTAACAATCAAGGATTTGATCTATTTCAACTCGGTTATACTCTTTTGCATCCTTTTGACAATGAAATCAATACTCCTTAGGCATGCAAGCTCCTGTCAGTAACTTCCCAAATTTTGTTTAATAACTAGAGATAACCTATCTCCTTGTCTGTGGCTGCAGTTAATTGTGTGACCTCATATGCACATGTCATGTTATATTTTTATTTGCATAAGGTTTTTACAAAATGTCCGATACTGTGTTGTATCTAATTCATATAGGTCCTGGCATAAGGTTTCATATAGTTCAACATCCATGACATGACCATCACATTGTTGGCTTCCCATTCTGCACCCATAGGGTCATCAATGTCTGGTTCTTTGACACTTCCATCTCCGTATTTTAGTAACAGAGTTCCTCAGAGCATCCTTCAGCCATCAACCATTGAATATAATTGGTTGTATTCAATGGTATATTAGCAATTTTGAGATTAGAATTCTCATTTTTCGAACACAACATTATTTTAATGTCCATGTTGTCAGGTGTGACAACTTCAAATGAAGAACCATCTGTTGAACAAGATAAATCAAGGAACCAACAGAGGACTTGTGTCAATATATAGTAGAAGCAAGAAAAAGGACTAAAGAAGAAAAAAACAAGAACACGGTATATGGGATCCACATATGGGGGCTTCAATGGATGTCTCCAAACAATGACAATCAGCAAGATGTCTTCAACTGCTCATTTTGCATTAAATTGGAACCAATCCAATGAATCACTGCAGGCTTTTGCACAACTAGGGGGCCAAGTGCATGAAAATTAAGGGCTGATTTACTGCACAGACTGTCACTAGGGCTGTAGAATTTGAGGGAATCTGGGAACTAAATGACCTGGAGACAGCCAGAGGCCCAGAAGAATTGTTGCTCGATCCAGGACCAACCAATTCAACTAGGACCTGTTGACTGGACCCTAGTGAAGTTCATAACCCCAGTATAACCCTTGCAGAATGACTTGGCTGGCAAACTTATCTCTTGTGCAGATCGACTGGCTGGATGTGTAAAGAAAGGGGAGGGAGGAGAAGAAAGAAAGTAGAGGAAGTAGGAAGAAGAAGAAAGGTAGGTAAGAGAAGATGAAGTCAGATGAAAGGTTTTATCCAGAAAGGTTTGAGCGAACCTGCTCTTGAACCATGTTATCAGAAAGAGGAGAATTAGGTTAACCCCAATCACGAGTTAATATGTTTATAGTAAACGCTCTCTGAAGATTACAAAAAGCCCAAATCCTCAAAATGAAAAATACTCAAACAACACAGACTGCACCCAAAACCATAGTGACGCACACAAAAAATGAGAAAGAAAATAGTAGCACAATCTCAAATATGCAATTAGTCCCCACTAATTGCACAGGAAACACTACCTCTCACACAACTTTTATTTGGTTACTGGTTATACTGCATGTTTCTGATCATTTCACTATGTAACTATACACACACATCCAGAGAGATGATTGAATATAGATGGAAATTGTTGGTTTTAACCCTATCTTTTGACAAGATGGACATGGATCAATTGCTTGTATAAGAGACATATTTTCTGTTTGATTGAATCACTCCACTGGGACTGATTAACTCCTCTATGAGGTTCGTGTCTATCAAATTTCATGATGAGAAGTGGTCTTGCCTTTTAGTTTGATCATATTACAATAACACATGACATTAAAGTGACTGTAGTTGTACAAATGTTTTGGCATTTTCTGGTTGTTGGTTGTCAAGGTTTCCATGTCAGACGTGTCTTGTCATTTTCTGTTGACATGTGTGTCTTTATTTAAGCTGAATTGACAAGAAGTAAATGGCAATAATTTGTTTTTTTCTTTCTTGTTTCGTAGGGCCAAAAGATACCCTATTATAGTAGAAAACAAGGATTTAGCAATTTATAATGGAAGCAACAGTTTTTACATATATCTTGAAACTTCATGGGAGAAGGAATCATGGTGCAAAGCCCTTCGTCTTGCTTCTTGTATAGACAAGGACAGAATAAACTGGTATCTCAAACTGAGAGAAGAGTTCAACCGCTACCTTTCATCTTTAAATGAGCAATATCCTTCCTTTATGAAGCCAGATGTGGGGTTTGGAGAGACAACAGACAGAGGTATTAAGATTGATGGCTCTTCTTCAAAGGTTCGGCATCTTCTGAAAAAGCTCGCCAAGAAAGCTGCTAAAGGGGGTGCTGACTGTAAAACAGGTGTAACTTCTTCAGTTGCCTCTGATGAGAGAAGAGTTAGTGACAAATTCTGTTCCAACCAAGATAAAATGTCAGGCAATAGTTTGTCAAAGAGTGCATTGGAGAAAAATGTTCGAGTTTCCCCAGAAGAAGATACAATATTATTGCCATCAACTCTAAATCATTCAAGTAGCCATGGTCAGATGTCTAGCCTTTCTGATGGAGATGGTGATGAGAAGTTCAGCAATGATGAGGGGACCCTTTGTTGGAATTTGTTGTTGTCGCGACTATTTTTTGATGCCAAAAGAAGCGTAGATTTGAACAATTTCATAGAAGCACGAGTTCAGGTTGTCAATGTTTTTGAAGTCCCCCCTAAATTGGTGTCTATGTTTTATAAATTCTTCACTACATTCTGGGTCTAATCTTTGAGGAACTGTTGAATGTTTGAGTTTAGCATTTGCTCACTGTAACGGTAGATACATGTAACAGAGTCCTCTCACAATCCACTGCTGGTTTTGTGAGCTTTATATTTGGTGGAAAAATCTCCCTCATAGGATGTTCAGTGCTTCCCTGCTTGAGTTGGATCATAGGCTGTGCTTTCTATTTGTAAACTTCAAATGGGATGCTAGATGCATTCAATAGGGGAGATATTTGGGCATACCCATCCATGAAGTCCACCAGATAAACTGATTAAATTAGTACCATTGCCTGTCTAAAAGTAAGAGAATTGCTGTTTCTCTGAATCAAGCATCTCTTGTGGTCCTGATCTTTAACTCTTTTATTTTTTATTTTTTTATTTTTTATATGTTTGCAGAGAATGCTTTCCAGCATGAGGACCCCTAGTTTTATTCGTAGAATCACATGCACTGGCCTTGATCTTGGAAAGCTTCCACCTTATATACATAACATGAGAGTTCTTCCCATGGATATGAGGGAGGTGTGGTCTATGGAAGTTGACCTTGAATATTTGGGTGGTGTTATATTGTATATTGAAACAAGGCTTGAAGTTTGTGAGCCTGACTTCCAAAAGGGAATAGTGAGTACAAGCATGGAACCAAGTACTGGCGAGGAGGCAACCTCAGATCTTCTTGAGGGTTTTGAATCTTATGGGGATCAGTTGAAGCTCTCAAGTGATACTGCTGAAAGAACAGATAAAAGAGATGGTGGGGATAAATTAGGTGTTGTTGTATATTAAATTTCAATTCATTTTCATTGTCAAAGAGTGCATTAGCCACTTGATACTCTTTACTTTTTATTGTATTTTCTTTATTGCAAATGCCTAAAATTTGATGTCTGAATCTATGCCTGCCCATGAATCTTTGGACCTTTTCATGCATGGTTTTGTATTCTCCACTACTTCTTAAAGTTTGAATGTCACCAATTAGATTGTGGTTGCTCATTTTCAAAGTTGCCATGGTGGGTATGAATTCATGGGTGAATGCATCCATGGTATTTATCCACTTCAGTCTACTCTCCAGCAGCCCACCCTTTTGACTAAGTTTGGTTCTCACCTCCATAGTAGCAGTGCACTTGGGTTGGGCTTAGCTTAAGATGTAATGCAGACATCATTCCACTTCTTTTTCTTATTCTGGGTAGGTCAAGCATCCAATTTGTGATGGGGTATAACCACACGCACACATCGTCATCATCATTATGTTGAAGACTTAATCCCATCCATTTCATGTTGGTTTTTGGGAGTTTTACTTTTTCACTCAACCCTAGTTGCAACCTTGTTTTCAGTAATTTCCCAGTCCTGCATATCTGTTAGTGCTACTTTGTTTAAAAACTTTGATGGTCTCCTTTTCCAAGTTCATTGAACATGTAGCCTTCTGTTTATGTGCCAGAAACGATCCCTGTATGGTCATTGCAAGGCTTCACATGGACAAGGAACCAGGAAGAGAGATGAGCGAATAGCACTTTGGATGGTGCTCACTGTTGTAACAATAAGGTTGTAGGGTTGATTCATATAGTCTATCAAACAAAAGTGAACTAGGAAAAGTGGGAGAATTTTCTTCAAGTGATGTGTGCATGTGAGCAGGCCTGCCGGCAACAAGTAGTTTTGTATTCCTGAGTCATCTGTACAATTACTGCATGATCATTGATGCTAAACTTGGAAATTCTATCATTTGTTGCAGATGGAATGAAAAACCCAAAGATTACTGGTTGGAAATCAAGGTGGAAATCTTTACTTAATTCTATTGCTGACCAAGTATCACAGGTCTGTATATATTTTCTAAACTACATTTCTTATTAGTTGTTTTTGCTTTTAAGGAATTTGATAAATTTCATGTAAGAATTTTATTCATATCTGTAATAAACTAAAAAAGCATTTTAGTCATTGTTTGGTTGAACTTGGACATGGACACAAGTATTACCTCTCATTGGGTATAACTATGGAGGGTGAGTATCTCATAGACCCTGACCTTGTACTCATTCTTTATTATCATTTTAATTATAAGTCCTAGTTATCTACTAGGAAAAATGAGTGTCAGTATCATATGCAAATATAAGGTGTTGGACTCAGCAACGACAAGAAGCCTCCTGGCAAACCAACACAGTTGTTCTACTTGTAATAGATTGAAATGTTACAAATCATATTTATATAGTGAAATTATTTTCAATGTTAACTTAAAAAAGGGGATAGGAACAAATTATGTGGTGTACAAAAATACTATAAGGATCAAGGTTAATTTTCATTTCATTTAAACTGAAATGGTCAAAGCCTTTTGTCTTGGTTAGTAAGCACATACGAAATAAAAGTATGAATTTTTAGCATGTCTTGGCTGGTAAATTGAGATTATTATTATTATTATTATTTCAATCCCCAAAATACACCACAGTAGAACCTTGAAATAGGATCTGGGATTTTCTTTGAACCTCCCAATCAAAATGGAAGATGAAACAAATGGGAGTTCTAAGGTCTAGGTACAAATCCTTATCACCCTGTCATTCAAAATTCAAAGTATTCCATTTGATCTTTTTCCTTGGATTTCACTGGTAATCATGTTGAGAGAAAAACAAGAAGCCCTATTTCATTTGCAGATCTTTTTCTTTTTTTTTTTCTTTTGTAAAGAGAAAAGATTGCATTTAATTAGTTTTGAATTGTGTATGCTTATAAAAAAACACATGTGAGCCAAAAGGCATGGACATTTAGATCTGCAGTTTAGATGTCTTTGAAGTTAAAGAATTCTGACAATGATTGATTATTTTGAGGGTTCTTAAGTCTTCGACTATTTTGAGGATTCTTAAGTCTTGGCACATTTAATATTTATTAGAGTTGGATGCCAGGTTGTTTACTTAGAGAAGTTTTAGAAAACTGAAATTT
Source organism: Sextonia rubra (assembly GCA_037013555.1). Taxonomy (NCBI): domain Eukaryota; kingdom Viridiplantae; phylum Streptophyta; class Magnoliopsida; order Laurales; family Lauraceae; genus Sextonia; species Sextonia rubra. The sequence goes on along the minus strand of JASUAD010000028.1, from coordinate 18,552,601 downwards.
GAAAATTTCTCTCATATTGAGAAACGCAACAGAAATTCAGATAACACTTATAGCTGAAATGTAAACATTCCTTTGGAGAAACAATTATGCTAAGAAACATGACAAACCCAATTGAACTATTCATACTTGTCACCATGAAAGAACTGTCTGAATGGTTGCACAGTCCAGAACAAAAAGGGTGAAATGACCGAGAGTGGAACTTGAGCAATTGATAGTGGCAGTATAGAAGACTAGCAAACTGCAGAGAGAAGCGGCCATCAGTTCAAAGCAGCCATTGAATTTTTTTTGGCTGAAGATGATAAGGGAAAAAGAAAATCTGAGAGGGACACAGCAGTAAATGCGCCATAGCGCCCGTTTTTGTCTAATTTAAAACCAGGATTTGATGCATTGAAATCTACCTTGTTTACTAACACACACAGCGCTGAAGAGGAATGGCTTACTGCTCATGACTCAGAATTGTTGCTAGCAATCACTTGCCCCAACTTGACACTCATAGATTATGAGTTTTTGCATCATGTAGGACTCATAAAATCTATCAGAATGTGAGGATTTTTCAAATGTTTCTTTTTTCCACCCAAATGTTGGCATGGTGATTTCATTCATGACATCGAATTTTTGGCTTTGGTATGTTTTGAAAATTTTGCCTCATGATGTATCATGGTGCCACTTCCTTGATTGGTCTGTTCATTCTTGCAATGGCTGATATGTGATATTTAGAGCAAAAAGTGACCCTTTTCTCCCATATTGAAGGTGCCTCTCTCCTTGGCAATAAAGGTGTCATCACTTAGAGGAACTGTACGTCTACACATAAAGCCGCCACCTTCTGATAATATATGGTTTGGGTTCACATCCATGCCTGACATAGATTGGAACCTGGAGTCTGCTGTAGGAGAGCATAAAATTACAAATAGTCGTATTGCTTTGCTCATCAGCAATCGGTTTAAGGTCAGAAAATGATTTTATCCCATTAACATTAAGCTTGCAATAAGAACTACATTTATGCATGCATTTTCATGTATAGTGTTGGCATATGATTTCAGATGAAGTTTCAAATGACACTGGATTGAACGTATTTTCTTTTTCCTTCCTTGGGCCAGCAATGTATTTGGGAAGGCTTTCCTTTTGGTAAATGAGCCATTGATGAGGCACATGGAATGGGTGATCCCCAATATCTCCCCTATAAGATGATCCAACACATTCTGTGACAACATACAATGACGGCCATTAGTCCACTTTTACAAGGGACCTGGCTGGATGAAGGTGGAGTAGGAAGTAATTAATCAACCATAGGAGCCCACATTATAAAGGGTTTTGTTCACATAAGTGGGATTGCACACGTGGTTTGTTGGCCAATGCAAATGCTTGATTGCATATTGTATATACATTTTGAATGGTGGATGCATATGATGATGTTATGCCTAGTACATAGTAGAGTCAGTCTTGGCTTATTAATCTTGGCCTAGTAAATATGATCAAATTTACTTTGTTATAGAGACCATGGTGTCTTGTACTTTTCTTCTGCAGGCTGCAATCCGTGAAACGTTAGTACTTCCAAATTGTGAAAGTATATCCATACCATGGATGTTAGCAGAAAAGGATGACTGGGTCCCACGAATGGTTGCACCATTCGTATGGGTCCGTCAAGAATCCAGTGACTCAACAGTGCAAACTGCATCTGATTCCCGACCCAGAGAAGTAAAAACCAAAAGAAGCAAGCAAGATGAGGATCATGAAAAAGCAAAAAATGTGGTGCGCAGCCAACACCCATCTGTCCAACAAGCAGATGAATCAGCCTCCTCCTCTCGGTCAGATTCCGCAGCGTCAGTTTCTAATGATCGGTCCCTTAACAGCAATGCCAATGAAGATTTTAAAGTACCACTATTGCGGAGTGATACAACACAATATAGCTGTGTCACAAGTAGAGCAGTGAGTGCAGAGTTCTCAGGAGGGAGGATGGTTGCAGCAGAGGAACAGATTCCAACTAATGAGGATTCAAAGCTGAAGAGGATGGGAAGGAGAGCACGGATGATGGATTTAGGAAAGAAAATGGGGGAGAAGTTCGAGGAGAAAAGGCGGCACATCGAAGAAAAGGGCAGGCATATTGTAGAGAAAATGCGAGGACATGATACATGAGGGCAGTCAACGGTTACATCTGCATTCACCTCGCTCGTGACAAGGAACTGCCAAAAGTTAGATTTTGCACTTGTGTTGGCTCACTTGGCTTCACTTGTCTTGATGAGCAATGGAACAGTGACACTGGAGCTTCTTCAAATGGTATACTGCTACTCAGAATTAGATTCAGATTTGTTTGGGCAAGATCAAAGTGCTGTACAGGCCCCTGCAGAGTTGAAAGCATGTATCGATGATACATATAGTCATTCAATATATATATATATATATATATATATATATATATAAGGCTTTAGCATTTCCATCTGTGATCTGGTTATAGCTAGGGTTATTGGATCATTGCACTGTGAAGTTACACTCCTGGTAGATGTTAAACAATTGGAGTAGCTCATTCCTCGGTTGTAGCTCATTTGATTAGGGAGACGAGTGTGTAAGAGTGAGTGTTTTAGTTATCAATTCATCACCACCATCATCATCATCAAAGCCTTATCCCAATTATGTTGGAGTCGGCTACATGAATTTTTTTTCTCCATTTCGTTTTATTTTAAGCCAAATCTTTAGATAAGTTAAACTTCTTTAAATCTGATTTAATGACCTCCAATAATGTTTTCTTTGGCCCACCCCTACCTCTTGATGGGGTCATCTACCTGGATAGCCAAACTTTTTCTTACCGGTGCTATAACCGGTTTATACTAAATATGCTCAAACCATTTTAAACGGGTTTCTCTATTTTTATCCCTTATTGGTGCTAACCTTAAATGCTCTTAAAAGCAGTCATTTCTAATTTTGTCTTTCCTAATTTTACTATACATCTACTTAAGCATTTTCATATCTGCTATATTCATTTTCTGTATATGTGTCTTTCTAATTGGCCAATATTCTGCTGCATATGTCATAGCTGATCTAATCATTGTCCTGTAAAACTTGTCCTTAAATTTTTTTGGCATTCATCTGTCATAAAGTACTCCAGAAGTTAGTTTCCACTTCAGCTATCTAGTTTTTATCCTATGCTCAACATTTTTGTGAATCTCTCCCATCCTTACTAATCATCGAGCATAAATACCGAAAAGAATCTTTACGTGGCATCCCATAGGTTTCAATTTTGATAGTAGTTTCAACACTTCACATATGTCTACTGAAGCTGCAATTTATATATTTTGTCTTTGTATGACTTATTTTAAAGCATCTAGATTCTAATACCCTCTTCTTCCCCCTCCCCCCGCGTCATCTCTCGAATTTTATATTTATACTATTTTTTTTATTCATCCACCAATACTATATCATCTGCAAACGACATACACCATAGTACTTCTTCTTGAATAAGCGCAGTTAACTCATTCCTAATCAATGCAAAGAGGTAAGGGCTTAAGGCTGATCCCTAATGCAAACTTATAGTCACGGGGAATCCACCTATTTCTCCACATGTGGTTCTCACATTTGTTACTACTTCTTCATACATATCCTTAAAATTTTCAATGTAACCGCTGAGGATATTCCTTTTCTTCAAAACCCACCAAATTAAATCTCTCGGTACCCTATCATAGGTTTTTTCCAAATCGATAAAGACCATGTGTAGATTTTTTCTTTTTTCTCGATATTTTTTTATTAATTACCTAAGTGAAAAGATAGCTTCCATAGTTGACCTCTCAGGCATAAAATTATATTAATTTTCAGTAATCTTGGTCTTCTGTCTAAGTTTTTGTTCCATTATTCTCTTCTATAACTTCATAGTATGACTCATAAGTTTAATCTTTCGATAAGTGGTATAATTTTGTATATCTCCCTTATTCTTTTATATATGTACTGCAATGCTTCTTTTCTATTCATCCGGCATTTTCTTTATCACTGTGGCTAAAAAAAAGAAAAAGGAAGTATATTTATCCTAGAGAGCCAGTCCAACTTGCCTTCTATTGAGTTGACCTCACTGACTCAGGGAGAGGTAAGATGAGCAATTAGACAGTGTTGCCCGGTTCAAATGTTTGCTTCTCCTACACAAAATGAGAATGATTTTCCTGCGTTAATCCTTTCAATGGTTCTCATTTCCTCAAGAAGTAGAGACCCATTTTTTTGCAGTCCAATGTAAGAGCCTTTCTTTTTTTCTTTTCTGTTTTTTGGCGTAAAAGTCCCATACTATATATTGGTAAACGTCCCATACAAGAGTTAGAAATGCACAACATGCCCTAAAAGTGGCAATGTCATCGCTACAGACTATAGTGTTGTTGGTCGAACATTCCGTTGGGATCTTTAGACTGCTGATATACCTCATCCTGTATTCCATTTCCACCCTTGGCCTAAAGGCTTACTTAAATTAATTGCAAGGATTCATTTCTGTACATTTGCGGTACTCTGCCCCGGTCAGACCTGCGGCTGCGGGCCTAACATTTAAGCCCATTATTAGCATGAAATATAGTCCATTTAGGTAGTGGGACTAATATTCAAGCCTAGATCCTCATTGCATGCCTTAGTTAAGCTTGGGCCCAGCCCATTTGCAAAAGGGTATTATATGTGTCAAATATCTCAGGACAGCTCACAGTTTCTGGGTTGAAACAAAATACTAATCTGATATCACATTAATAGTCCTTGTTTCTAGCTTTGACCCAGAAAGTTCAGGTCTGTAGCCCATTGCCTATGGACCACGTGAACCACCTCAGATCCTTCTAAAACAATAGCAACATCAACCACTACCTTTTATTTCCCTCAGAACGAAGAACCTTCTCAAAACACGAAACACTGGGAGTTTTGGGCCATTGGATTAATCCCAATGGAAGGATCTCATAGCAATATAAAAAAACATGGTACATTTCATACAATAAATATTTGAAGATACAAGGGGTTATATATATATATATATATATATATGACCCAAGATATCCTTTACTAGCCTTTGGACCCATAGCCTCCGGCCAATGGTTACTCGATTCTAATGAGCAAATACTATTCCCTATGAGTACATACATAGCAGCACACAGTATTTAGATAATGGAAGGAGTGGGAGTCAAACTTCTGACCTTAAAAGGAGCAAACATAAGTCTCAAACCAACTTAGCCACCTAGATTGTCAAAAAAGTCTTATTAGTAAAAATCTCAAAAGATACTCAAATTTCAATGTTATTTTGATACCTGACATTACTATCAGATCCATCTTGTTATATTATCTTAAAAAATATTGTGAGCTTTTCATAATATCGGGTCAGACATTTGCTCCAATTGTCACTTGAAAAGTTGGAAACATTCACTAATTCACACATGAATGGCAGAAATGAGAACATGTACTGACTTAAATTAGCTTTGCAGATGGATTCATAGAAATCTATCCTGTTTTTGTATCAAAATTTTGAACATAATATTAACCTGTTTAAAACAAACCATGCTCCCACTATTCCATAGACTTGGTAAAGGGGATGCAGATGCCTTTTCTTTTTCTATCCACAATTTTGTATAAACCAGATCTTCAAAATCTTTCTCCCCTCCTAGAGTTAAAACAATAGGTCAGCATCATCAAAATTCTTGCTTCACATCAGCAACAGAAATGACAAAGTTCCCAGCAGGATCTTTTATAATTAAATGGCTCTTTGAATTTGGAAATGTCACCATATCTGGAAACACTTCTCCATTAATTGGTTGCAATAGTGAGGACCATTCTTGTGCTGTCCCTTTTCATATCTTGTAATACTTGTAACCATATTCTGGATTTGTCATCCCTTCCTCCCAATCACCCATGCACTTTCCACCGAAAACCACTTGTTGAATGCCGACATATCTGCCAAAGCAAAAAGAAAAAAAAAAGCCCATTAACTCTTATTTATTTTAACAGGAGCCTAAGATTTTTAGACCGTACAGCACATAGCAGAGATCATCAAAGAGGATGCAAAGAGAATAGCAAGAAAGCATTCTTATAGTACCAGTTCCAATAGGTCCTGGGATGAGACTAATGCAGCAATTTTTGGGGCCTTGGGACCATCACATGCAACAAGACCACATGGAGGAAAGACCAATGCACCATTAAAACATAGCATTAGAAAGGGGCCTTCAAAATACATCATGGAAAAGGACCATCTAGATGATGTAGCATAGAATGCTCATCTAGCATTATATATTGCATATACTTGACCTAAGCAAAAACTGAAAAAGTTGCAGAGAAACTTTAATCCCATACTTGTATTAAAACCCACGCGAAGCACTGGTGAAAAAATAAAATATCTATACTCTATAGCACTTAAATGAACAATTAATTAACTTTGAAACTGCCTTTAAAATCTATCGTAGACGCGAAGTCTAGGGCAAAGAGTTGCCAGAGATTGGTTGTGATAAGAGGAGGATGATACCATAAAAATCCTTATTTTGCTAGTGAAAATCCAATAGTAATAGAAGCCTTCTTTTGTTGTTATTGTCTACAAGCTCTAATTCTTCCTCTTTGCTTTCTTTTAAATTTGAATCTGATGAAATTAATGTTGAGGCGTAACGCACCTCATGGGTTTAGAATTAAGTCCCTCAATGTGCTCAATTACATCTCAATAAGATGAGCATTAAGTGGGCCTTAGTGGATTAAAATGACTCACCTCAAATTAAGTTGGCCTTAATGGGTAGACAATTAGAAGATGTACGATGAAAATACATGTTGTAAAAACACTACGCCACTTAAAATGGGAATTGAGGTAAGGGCCATTTAATGCACATCTTATTGAGGTAAGTAATTTAATACATCAATGCACTTAATTTTCATCCCGTGTGAGTTACACCTCAACTTTTACTTCACTAGGTTAAAGCTTACAAGAGAGCAAAAGGGAAGAATCGGAGCTGCTTCTTGTATACCGTAGAGTCCTAGACGCTAAACAACAAAAAAAGGGCCTTCTATTATTATTGGGTTTTCACTTCCAAAATAAGGATCTCCATGGTATCATCATCATCATCATCATATCATCCCCTCATCATAAGCAATCTCCAACAACTCATTGTCCTAGCCCTTGTGTCTACAATAGATTTTGCACCTAATTCCAATGATTACTTGTTCTTTTTAAGTGCTATAAATATTTTGCTCACATATTATTTAAGTACCACGTATAAATTTATTTATTTTTAACTATTTTATAATATAGATTGATATTTTTCTCACATAATATTTTTTAACTATTTTATGATATAGATTGATATTTTGAGGATTATTCAAATGGTTTATCATCAATCAAATAATTTTTTAATTAATAATTAATTCTAGTATTAATATATTTATTATTTAATCTACATGAAATTTTCAGCAGTACATTGCACAGGCTTGAATGCTATAAATCTCTTATACCCGTTTTTTTGTAGTTTTTCTGTCTTTGTAAGCTTTCTCAATTCATATAAAGTTTCTGTTACCGATAATAATAATAATAATAAAGCTGACTGACAAACTCTAGCCTTTTCAAGCTGATTTCCAAAGGCAGCTGCAATGTAAAACTCAAAAAGAGATATCTAAAATTAAAACTAACCATTTCTAAATTTTCTTATGAAATCTAGCATTAACTATCCTTACTCTGAACTCACTACAGTTAAGCAATTAAGCAGCACATCCATAGCGAAGAAATCCGATGTTCCAAGATCTACCCTGCAACATTTCCATATGAAGTTCTTGAAGTTATTACCTACACGTGGCATAAATAAAATACTTCCAGAATAATACGCTGTCATAATAGCAATCTTAAAGCCAAAAACTGTACCAAACACGCCCCCAGTTATCTTGAAATTCAACGTCGCTGATATCATGGAATGATGAAGGCATTGCTTTTGCACCTTTATCATCATCATATGTAGGATTATGATCCATAGATACATTCACCAACTGCAAATCAGATAGATGTTAAGTATAAACTTAATCATGTCATTTGCAAAATAAAAACAGAAAAAGAAAAAAAAGACTTGAAATGCACAACCAACTTAAAGTGCAAATCATGCAGAACATACTAAAGAGAAAATCAGCACAAAAAAGGATGGCACAGTAACTTTATATCCATTAGACATGCCCAAACAAGGTAGACCAGCTGGATGATCAGTGCATACACTGAACAGAGTTCTCTGATAACTTAAACAGTGAAAAAATGGTTAACAACTTTGTTTTTAACAATCTATAAATTAAATGAAGCCAGTTAATCATTTTTCCCTTCTGATAAAATATATATGGTACATAAGTGATAAAAATGATGACCTTAATGCATGCCTAAGACCAATACAGAAATGCACATAAAAAAACTATTAGACAAGAAAAAATGCATTTATATACATTTATTCAAATCAATGAAACCAAGAGGATTCTAACAATCATTCAAATCTTGAGACTGGGCCAACAGTAATTGACAGAATTTTATTAATTTATTAATAATGTTTGTTTGAGCAGTGACAAAAGTTCTACACTAGCTGTCAATCTACTTAGCACAACCCTCCTTCATCTATGCTTAGGACCAACAACTAATTTTCACTAGCTGATGTTTTATATTGACCAAGCCTACAATAGTTTACCTAAGGACTTGATTTAGTAGGTTTAGATAAAAGGAGTGTCTCAAGAGGTTATATTGACATCATTAAAAACATGCATGATGGAACACTAAGGAGTGTGAGAGTTACATGTGGAGAGACTAATGAATTTCTAGTTACTATAGGTTTGAATTAGGGATTTGCTTTAAACCCTTACGTCTTTCACACTAATTATGAACGAGTAAACTACTCATATTCAAGAGGAGGTACCTTGGTAGATATTGTTTATAGATGACATCGTTGGTGGATGAATCGAGAGATAACATGAATGTGAAACTTGAGAGGATGCAAAAGCCTTTAGAATTTAAGGGTTTTAAAACAAGTCATACATAGACAGAATGTATGAGTTGCAACTTTCGTGGGGATGGGCAACACTTATGAGTATTAGAGTTCAAGAGATACTACAAAGAGATTCATTATAATACTTTACTCGATAATTAGGAAGGATGGAGAGAGGAAAATGTAGAACATAGGATAAGAGTAGGATGTTTGAAGTGGAAACTAGCTTCTAAAATGCTTTTTGATTGACACATACCACCAAAATTAAAGGAAAAGGTTTATAAAAGTGAACAATTAAATCAGTTATGATATATTGAACAGAATGTTGGCCAATCAAGAAGAAATACATGTACAAAATGAGTGTAGTAGAGAAGAGTTGGCGTGTGGTAAAACTAGGAAAGATAGAATTAGAAATGAGCACCTTTGGGAGCATTTAGGAGTAGCATTAATAGGTGATAAATTAAAAGAGACTCATTTGAGATGGTTTAGGCACGTACAATGCAAGCTAGCAATGGCACTATTGAGAAAATGTTTTTGTAAGCAAGTTAATGGCCCACCAAGGACAAAGGGTAGACCAAAGAAGACATGGATGGAAGTACTAAGGATAGATATGAAGAAGTACTACCTATCCAAGGATTTCGCTCAGGATAGATTGGAATGCAAGCCAGTAACAACACCATTGAGAAAAAGGTTTTGTAAGCAAGGTAATGGCTCACCAAGAACAAGGGGTAGGCCAAAAAGGAAATAAATGGAAGTAATAAGGATAGATATGAAGAAGCACTACCTATATGAGGATTTGACATAAGATAGATTGGAATAGAAAAACAAAACTCATGCAGCCAACGCCAATATAGTTAGGACAAGGCTTTGATTCCTAGCCACGGAGGAATTGGTGGACCACCTTCTTCTTCATTGCAACATGGCCAATACCCTTTGGTCAACGGTTCTTGCTGGCTTCAATGGTAGTTGGGTCCTCCGACGTTCCATCAATGATCTATTTGAGGAGTGGACTTGCCCAATTGCACCCCGAAAGACAAGATTATGTGGCGCCTCTCTTTCTTGGCTTGCATCTTGACACTTTGGAAGGAGAGAAACAGAAGGTGTTTTGATGGAACGGCTTCTTCTTAAGATTTTGATTCTCCCAGACTTCTAGGGCATTTCTATGGATTACATCATATTCAATTGGAGGGATGTCTCCTCCATATGACTCTGGCTTCTCTTTTGGCTCTAGATTTATAAGAGCATTTTTTTTTCTTCCTCCTTTGAGTAGTGGCTGTATTTTTGTGGGTTTTCCCCTCCCACTTATCAGTATAAATCTTTTATACTGTAAAGCTCTCTCTCTCTCTCTCTCTCTTTCTCTCTCTCTCTCTGTGAAGGGTAATAGAATGAAATTTAATCAAAATGGAATAGTTTTAACTCAAGTACGCCATAAAAGGAATAATCATGAAACGGAAATAGAGTGCACCTGCAAATTAGAAGAATTGAAAGCTCCCAAACGCCCCATTACATACCATGATTGGAATACCTGCACAACCAAATTCTTTACAAATGATGACTGCTAAAACATAGACAAAGTTACATGCGCATGAAAGTGACTAAAAAATTAAACAAAATTTACTTACACTACCAAGAAGATCAACATCACGATCAGATGGAGCACCATAGAGTTCAAACCATATGAATGAATTGGTGGGGTTAAAGCTGCACAAGGCATAAATAACTTGTTAATATCCAAGTCACATATAATTTTTAAAGTTCTGGCACACCACAATTTGTATAAAATTGAGAACCCTGCTATCAATTAAATCAGTTCCTAAACTACAAGACCATAAGATACTATGAAAAAATTCAAAAACAAAAGTACTAGATAGCTGGAATAAATACCATTTCTCTGACAAGTAGAGATTCAAAAATCTACACAAGCATCTACCTGGGTATCCAAATGCTTGGCCCAAACATGCAATTTCGGCAGTTGGTTTCATAATCTTCTGACATAATTCAACGTACAGCTACACATATGGTAAATATACTAACAATTTTCTGTATTTGTGTTGGTTGAAAAGAGAAGTGGCAAGAATAAAAATGCTAAAAAATACTTCGAAAACTTCAAGTATTTTTAATTAAATTTCAAATTTCAAATTTCCACCACATGTTTTTGTTTTCATTCAATTTTTACCACATGTTTTTGTTTTCATTCAGAGGGCGAAAACCAAAATAATCCATAAAACCAAATACCCAGTACCCTGTGAACATTGGTGCTTTGCAATTTCGAGAAAGCTTTTTCTGGCAATTCTTATTTGTAAAAGCTACATTTAGAGAAATCAGCAGCAAACTAAGGGAGTAAAAAGAACCAAATCCACATACAGCTGCATGAATTTCTATTTTGTTGAGGAATGATTGAATTCAGAACAAACGATTTTAAGATGAATGGTCTTCATACAGAACAGTACGCCAATTACATGGGAACTGAATGCCTGGCCTACTCGTTCCTCTATCTAATCCAGGCCATCCATTCAAGCCTGTAAAATAGACAGTTCCATCAAATTGGTCCAACTGTTTAGGCTCTTGATGAACGGGTAGGATCAAACAAACAATTGTACACAAAGGGATATAAGACATACATGTAGCACTTTGTCCACCAATGCAAAGGTAAGTGGTATGTCGCACCGTCTAGTGTGGTAAAGGATCATCACACTAGGTCATTCTTCTCTATGTCATTACTGCGATGTGTTTGGTGACTTTTCAAAAAAATAATCTCCATTTAATGAATTCTAAAAGTAACCTCGTTAGAATTAATTAAGGAAAGAATTAATATAGCTTTGGAGATAAACAGGCCAGGTTGATGTAAGCACAATCTCAACCCATTATATTCAGCTTGGCCCTCATGATTAAAGTGTGTTTGTGTACATGAGGTTGACTACAAAATACCCGGGTGTTTTTTCTCATAAAAATGCACTCTCAATGGGGCCCACCTGGATGCATTACAATCAAGATAGGCACGGTGATGGAGAGGGTTTGGACCTAGATGAGGGGAACATGAGACATCCAGTTTTGGTCATGCATTTTCACCTACAGTATTCTCTCCTGCACTGTAAAGTTATTTTTCTTCTTTGGCTTAAATTTTGACCATCCAATGGAAGTTTACATTTTTGAAAAGTGGGCCTCACAGATCAATCTAGTGGCCCAAAATGTCACTCTCCTTCGTCGAATTTCAGCTGGTTAGGGACATGGGTGTGCGAGCAAGAATGCAAGAGTGCGCGAGTTCGAATGAAGAAAAAAAAAACAAAAAACAAAAAAACACCAACCACACCCAGTCACATAACAGCCCTAGGTGAAATACTGGGTACCATTTTCACTTACTCTCTGAAGCTGACTTTGATAGCGAGGACTGAACCTGTCTTCGACTTCTGAAAATCTCGCCCTTTTCTCCGAACCCTTTCCACAACCTGCCACTCACAAAAGAGATGAATGATTACAAGCACCGATACACCTCTTTTTAAGTAGTTTCCCAATACTAAATTACAAAAGCTGCATTCACTCACATACTCTTTTTCTCATCAGCTCCGGGTTTCCAATGCTATCGCCAAGAACCGCACGCAGCTCCTCATCATCTCTGCACGCATTCTCCAGGACCCTGCATCATTAACCCAAAGTGCAAGGAATGTAAATCTGGGGTGAAACCAACCATGGGTATCTGAATTTGTGGGGGGAGAGACTAACTTAGCCCATGAGGGGTAGTTGTGCAGTCGGTCATACTCGCGCTTCCTCTTCTCCTCCCTCACTTTCAACAATCTCCGTCCGCGCGCTGTCGTTCCCGACCCCTTAGACGTATCGGCATCCTCCGAAACGGCACGAACCGGTGCTTCTCTGCGGGCCGAAACCGAAACGGAAAGAGAGAGCTTAGGAAAGCGGTCGGAAAGGAGTGAGGAGAAGTGAAGACGGGTCGGCGTCGCAGGAGGAGAGGGTGGAAGAGGGAAAGGGAAGGGAGTCTTTGAGAGAGCAGAATTCCGGCAATTCATTGGTTTCGGAACGGAATCGGACTAACTCAAAAACCCTGCTCCCTGCTCCTAGGGTTTTGGGTTTTGGGCTTTGGCAGGTGCAGATATGATGGGATTTTTCAACTGCCTGTATCCTATCTCCAATCCTTCCCAGTATGAGCTCCGCTGTCTCGGCAACAACGGACAGGTGGACTCACAAGCATGTTTGTTAGGGCCCACCAATTACAACCCTTTGACAAATTCTTGCAACTCTATTGTGGGGCCCGCATGGAGATATCTCCCCCGTTTAAGATGATTTCATCTCTTCTGGTGATATATCCTCAAATTTCATTTCAATTCAATATTTTTATCATGTAATTAATTTTACCGTGGGATTCTATCCTTTTGAATTGAAATCCCGGAGACATATCGTTGCCGAGGTGAAATTCATCTTAAATTGTTCGAGCTTCACTATAAAACCTATGATGGAGTTTTGGGAATTTGTTAAATGTAATAGCTGAGGATCCAAAACTTCTATATAAACCTCGAGAGCGAGAATAAAATATTTCATTAAAAGAGACAAAGGATATAAAGAGAAGAAGAAAACTGAAAAGATGCAACAGAGGGGTAAACCCCGTCACCCCACCGTCACATAAGAATCCCCTCCCGTGGGGTAGACTTCCATCATTGAGTTGGGAGAGCTAGACTCTTACCTAAAGGCAACATTGATCGAAGATGAGAACTTTCAAACATTTGCCTTCCAGTTAGACACTTGGAAAACTATATTAGACGAGTCAATACCATGACAAGATATTGAGAAACACCAAAAGACTTCCAAGATGGGCCGCACCTTTGATTCATTATAATCACAAATACTTATATGCTTAGAGAAAATAAACAAGACTCTGCCTTTGTTGTTGCAAAGCATTCTTCGTATTGAAAACAAAAGGTTGCATGGTTGGTTTGCAACCTGCCTCTCACCAGAATGACTATGTACCGAACAAGATGTCCCTTCACATGGTGTGCAGGTTCTTTCCTGGGATCCAGCCCCAGCCCCGTAGCTGGCCCCATATAAACACATCGCAATGCAAAGAGCATACCGTTTCTCATATAAAGTGGTGGCCCACGCCCTCACACGAGGTGCAAAATTGAAATACCGAGGGCATATGAGTGATTGCGCCATCTTTTACTAGGATGATGAAACTGCTAAAATATCTCTGTAGCTTTTTTTTTTGTTAAAGAACTATTTTCGTTTACTTAATGAACACAACTCCCCATAAATATATAACCGTCAAGTTCGGAAAATTTTTTTTTCTTTTCTCAATAGAAGGCAATTATTTGCAGTACTTAGGGCTTGTTTGGTAGGTCTAGTCTTATTTTTATAGACCATCTAAAATAGAGCTATTAAAAAAAGAGATTTAAAAAAAAGAGGTTAGAATTAAAATATGTGTTTGGCAATGAAAGCATCTATTTTAAATAGACCATTTTAAATCAATAGTTGAAAATTTTTCACAAATATATTGAGATCTAGTAGGTATTAAGCCTTGAAATTTTACTTCATAATCATGTTTGACCTTCCAAAGAGATCTAACGGTTTGGATCTTGTGTTTGAGGCCCCTAATTTTTAAAAAAAATATTTAATAATTCACTTTTTTATATAAATATCTCAAGTTTGGTGATGATCCAACGGCTGAAATTTGGTCTCATAATGGTCATTGACCTTCTACACATTTTCAATGGTTTGGATTGTTATTTACTGTCCCAGAAATAATAATAAAAAATAAAAAATAAAAAAGGGGCTGCCTGTGGACTAGTTACAAATTCAGCATAAAAATTCAATGGTTGAAAGTTTTTCATAAATATCTTGAGATCCACAAGGAATCAATCCTTGAAAATTGACCCCATAGCCGTTTTTAGTCTTCCCAACATTTCCAATGGTTTGGATCTTGTGTTTGGGCCCCACAGAATTCAAAAACTAACATCCAATGGCTCACGCTTTCTTGCACATATCTCGAGATTCAGGATGAATTAACGGCTAAAATTTGGATGGGTGGCCGTAATTGATCATGTGAACATTTTCAACGGTTTGGATGTAGATTTAGGGGCTCGGATTTTGAGAAAAATCAAAAAAACCATTCTGGGCGTGATCCATGTTTTTCACTTTAGCTGGGCGCCTCTTTTTTTCTCCCTCTTATTTGGAAATGCATCATGTAGCGTCCTCTTCAAAATAGAGCTTTTGCTTCTATTTTTCTAAATTAAATAGAGTTAAAAACGCATGCCAAACGCCTCTATTTTTCCAACTCTATAAATTTTAGACATTTAGACAATAAGAGGCTAAATTTTAGACTTGCCAAACATGCACTTACTACAACAAAAAATTCCACACCAAGTTCACTTGTATCTCTATGCTCGATTCTCCTCTAGCTAACTTCTTAGAAACGAATATATAGCACCAATGGCAGCTTACACCAGACTTAACCTGCATGAGGCATTCCATTGGTACATCAAATTCCATTGTTTACGCAATTAGCACAAGTGAAATTTCACTTCAGTAGTTTCGCACATGGTCAATAAAATGGATGCATTGTCACTCCATACCCCCAAGTTAATTTGTAGTCAATTCCAACACAGAAAACGGTAATGTGTTACTTGGGTGGTTGCTGAAGCAAGTCAAATCGCATGGTCAGCTCTTGTCTGGCTATTGGCACCAGGCAAGGCATCATAAGACATAAGCTCATTTCAGATCAATAAACCTCACTTTGCTTTAAATTCATGGACAAATGTGTCCCTTACATTTCCTGGTACAGGTACAAGAATTGTGCCAAGCTCTAAATCAAATCCGAACAGTAGAAAAAACTGTGGCCAGTGGGCTTAAACTGATTTTTTTTAATCCCTTATCATTGTTCCCTTTGGAGTCATTTTGACATCAACACCGGGATCAAGTGAGGGCAACAGTTAGGACTGCTTCCAGGAAAAAAAAAAAAAAAAAGAAAGAAAGAAAGAAAAAAATCCACCCCAGGAGTAAGAATTGCATGATTAAATTTCCTTTCTTGTTGAAATCCTTTTCCTCTCTACTGTCTATGTCCTTTTAGATTTGAGTCAACGTGAGAGAAGGGTCTCCGCCTGCCAATTTTCTTTGGAAAGAAACATCACTGAAAAATTTGGAAATTCAGACAGTTCACTCCATGACAATTGGATTACTTTTCTGCGATATAGCTTCGTTGATAGAGCTTCCTCTAACCTTAATGCAGTACAACACTGCCTTCCGCGCATCAATAACAACATGGGTTTTGTAGCATGTGGAAGGTGCAATTAATCCACCCTCTCCAATTTTTTTAGTTCTTTCTACATATGCTATATCCAACAAAGCTTGTAATCTGACAAGTATTCATTTACCTGCAGATGGCTCCACAATAATGCACCAAATATGTGCTATACAGGCAAGAACTGCAGCTGAACTTGTGTTACCTTTTATTTACATGAAACATTCACTTCTGCCGGTGCTGCTCATGCTTGATTGATGCCGTTCCGGTAGTTGACCATGTAAATGGCAACCAATGTCACTAACGCACCCACCAGTTGCACTGGAGAGAATGTTTCCCCCAAGTATATGAACCTGATCCAAAACAATAATAATTACAAATTAAATGAAAAAAACCAAAAAATTACATCCATGAGGACACAGTTGACATGAAATATGTGCGAGAGTATCAAAGGAAGGCCCATGTTTAAAAATCAACAGGAAAGTTGGAAAGATGGTCCAGAGTTTCAAAACCATGAGTAGGAAAAT
This sequence comes from Sextonia rubra, assembly GCA_037013555.1. Lineage (NCBI taxonomy): Eukaryota > Viridiplantae > Streptophyta > Magnoliopsida > Laurales > Lauraceae > Sextonia > Sextonia rubra. Next base: position 18,535,916 of record JASUAD010000028.1, on the reverse strand, counting down.
CCCAGACAACAGCATCATGCCCTTTACCCCAACTTCGGTTAAACTATGGACAGTTCTTTCCAACTTACTATCTAATCTCATTCCAAATTACCAAAGTGCAAATAAGGCCACAATAGAAACCGGGAAAAGCAAAAGGGAGCCTCAAACAAGAAGAGGGCCTTGCAGAAACTTTGATAATGTGTCTGCTAGAGAATTCTCTCTGGAGCATATGAATAGTTGAGATAAACTTCCTTCTAAGAGGAGCATTTTCTCTTCCACATATCCCTAAACTCGAAACTTTTGTTTTCTACTTACGCCCTACTTGGGGATGTTCTTGGGTGGTTTCTTAATTATCCTGTGTTTTTCCTTATCGGATGCATTTTAATGTCACCTTCTCTTTTTGTCCAGACATCGAGTATGTACTCAAAGATCATTCTCTTGTAAATCTGATTTCTTGGAAATGAGATTTTGAACCATTTATAAAACGAACGAAAAAAAAAATGATAGTGAGAATTCCAATCATCTTACCCAAAAATTGAAGCAAACATCGGTGTCAGAAATGTAAGGGAGCTTAGTTTCGTCAAGCTGCCTGAAAGTGCAATCACAACAGGTAGTCAGTCCAGACTGCAGACCATGAGCGAGGAAAATTCTTGCATTCAGAAGGCTTCACTAAGTTTTTCTAAAGCCGAAACAGCAGCTTCAATGAAGAAATAAATGTACCAAGTCTTTTGGATCAGATAGAAAATTAGTAAAGAACAAATGACACCCGTGACAAGACTTATTTGGAAAACAAAAGCCAATTCAACTGATACCTCAGTATCAAAAGAAGTAATGGTTGTCAAGAAAGAAAAAAATTTGAATTGCCATAATAAGCAATTAGCCCACCATCAACATACCAATGAATGCAGGAACAACAAAGTGAACCCTCCATCATGGGAAAAGTTACATACCATACTATTGTAAGAAGTGGCATCAAGCGAGGGGACAAATAATAATGAAGGTCATAGAAAAAGAACATGACCTTTTGTTGCATTGTAGAAGTATACACCATAGCTGATGGCACTTCCAAACACAGAAGTATAAAGAAGGGCTAAAAGATCGCTGGATGTTAGCTCCTTTAGGCTGCCACTGACAGCAGGATCATGATTAAGTACTGAGAAAGCCAAAAGTGGGATCCCACCAATAACCATGTGCTGCAATATAAAAGCAAGCAAATAAGTGTGTCCATCAACTAAGAGAAGCAAAAGCAGTATTCATCACACTTCATGCACATGCAACATTTAGTAGAAGCCTGGAGAATGTAGGCAGCAATAAACACAGGAGCATATATATATATATTTGTGCACGAACTCCACATGCGTATAAGTCCCATGTAGCTAGTCTACACAGTTATCTACCATATGCCTCTGAAATGCTTCAACTGTTAACTGTAGTCCAACAAATGTCTTATTGACAGATTGAAATGTTTAAATATATTACAAAACCACTTCAAATTTAATGGTGAATCAACATAAGAAAGGTGATTTTCTTCCAACAGTCTAACTTCATAATGGAGCAATGTTCCAGAGAAAGAAAAGGGCCATAAAGAGACCATGTAACAGGAATAAAATAAATGGAAAACCTCTCATTTGTAGTTAGCAGTAGAGAAAGTTCTGCAGTAACACACAATTGCTATCTGGGATTTCCTTACCAAATACCAGTTAATAAAGCATTGGTCACATCAAAACCATTACATAAGGGCCGCTTTTTTCTAACTATTACCAACACAAAAACTGTGCTCCACCATCAAATTCATTAGACAATACAAGATAGACCACAATATATCCAACAACAGAGGTGAATTTCCCTTTACAAGGCAGCAAAGATCTGAAGAGTATAGGATAGGTATTCCTATTAATTTGGGTAAAAGAGTTAAAGGCGCAGTCTCGAACTAGGCTAATGGAAGCAATTTAAGAATTAAGATTAACAGTTATAGTCAATGCTAGATGGATTAATATTGTACCTCGCTGCAGGTATTTTTCAAGTACCTGCCAGTTTAATTAATTGTTAATTATGCAAGATAAATTTTCCAAATCACAAGGCTGGAAAGCCTCTATAAATTAAAATAATGAATCTGTGACAGACGAGGGAGAGAAATATCAATCCACCTGGTAGCTCCTTCCTCTTTCATCAAACTCCTACTGTGACTCAGAGACTAAAGGGTGCCAATATGCCCCAAACTCTTTGCCCAGGTTCAGTGTTCTAGTCGGAACAAAAAAAGGCCGTGAAATGTATGAAGCCACTAATTTTCGAAGTGGAATGTTTGAACATTGTTAATTTTTACATTTTTTTTAGCAGACAGATATCTCACATGGCTTTAGAATTCATCAATTCAAAACTGAGCATAGTTGACTGGCTATTGAGTTTTGAGCTAAGTCACCATTTTGGAGTCTGAGTCACTTTCAAGGGCAAATTGAAGATTTATCCTAAGAAATAGTACATATGATTTTAACACCTACCTTAGCTTTTGAGGTCAACCATTGAGTCTTCAAGCCTGACCAACTCAGTTGGAGAAGGATGTCAGCCTCTCAGGTTTTCAGGATATGATCATTTTCAGTATTAATCAACAGCTTAGAAGTTACAACCCAATATAACTTGCCACTTCTTATATATCTACCAATCTACATTTATCTAGAATTACCAAATTCAATAAAATAATACTGAAAATCTTTTGTTTCAAAGAGAAGAAGAATTGCCAAACTAAACTGACAATAAAGGCTGATGCAATGTACCCATCCAGTAGCCATGACGGGATCAGAGTATTTGGACACCCAGCGAACCATCACAGTACCTACTGCCATGCTTTGAGCTGCAAGAAGCATCCACCACTCTCCACTCCCCCACAGTGTAGAATTACCTGCTTCAAAAGAAAGGGAAGGAACCTGCAATGAAACAACAGCGACTCCCTTAAGACTGTGAAGTGTAAGACAAATAGTGCAATCAGATGCAGGATCTTAAGACATGAATACAAAGGCAGTGAAGTCCGGGACTAGCTTTGCAGAAGTTCATCTTTTTTAATGAGATTTTCTAAAATGTAAATTTTTGTAGTTCACAACATAAAAACAATGATTCTTTCCTTGGTTTATGAATTACTATGATAGCAACTAATAGGTAAGTTGAACAAAGACTAGCTAAGTCTAAATTGCTGATAAAGTGGTCACTGGCTTATGAGAAACTCACCTCAAGAAGCAGAAGGCCTATGACACCAACCACAAGTCCTGCAGCGCCAACCACACCAATGGATTCACCAAATAACAACGCTGCGAGTATAGCCACCGTCAAAGGTTGAGAATCAATGATAACCTGCCAATAAAGATTTTCCTTTTCAAATGACTATACGGAAAGGCAATGTAGTATAAAAAGATCAATCATATGGTACAACTTTATATCAGAGTCAATGATTACATCCATTGAAACCAAATGATCAATTAAAACCAAATTGAATTAGAGGAGAGATTAGACATACACTGCCCAATCCAGCTGAAGTCTTTTGCAAACCTTCTGCAAGAAATCCCTGTCCAATTACCAAACAAGAAAAACACATATAATCATAAACCCAAAGCCAATTGCTGAAGAATCTAAACAAAGGGTGACCCAAAAATGATTCCCACTTTCCAGAACAGCAACTGTTATCAAACTGCTGCTACAGCTTACATCTCTTCCAAGATGTTTTCAGCGGCAAATGGTGAATCTTTCAAGCAAACCCCACCTGAAAACACGCAGCATCCACCACTCCAAACAGGAGGATCCAAACCCAAGCAGCAATCCCGGAGGGCTGCTTCCTCCCTCGCGCCGCCGCGAAGGCGATCAGCAACGCCCCTGCCGGAATCAACCGGAACGACGACACAAAGAACGGCCCGGCCTTCGGCAGCACCTCCTTCATCGCCACCATCGCCGTCCCCCAGAAGAAGAACGGAGACACGAGCAGAGCCGACTCCCAGACTCCATAGGCAAAACCCAGATCGGATTTCCAGCCAATTTTTTTGATTTCGAAGCTCGAGCTATTCGGCGGCGAAAGCCGGTCGGACTCCGACGTCCCAGCGTCGGAAGGGGCGACCGCTGCGACGCACTCGACGTCGGAGCCGGTGCCGATGCGGCCCATATCGCTATGCGTTTCGGTTTCGGGTTTTCGGCACCGGATGATGGGGGTTGGAGAGCGAAACCGAAACCGAAACCGGAACCGGAACCGGAACCGGAACCGGAGCCCAACCCTATATTTGGGGTTTTGGTTTGGGGAAGGAAATGGGAAATGGGCATTTGGAGGAAGAGAGGAAATGGAAGGTGAGGAGATTTGGTGAAGTGGTGGTGGAGAGGAGAGAAATATATTAGAATTGAAGAGAAAGGAGGACTTTGTCATTTTTTTTAGATGATGATGAGAAGAAAGGAAGATGGATTATTTTAATGCTTGGAAACTGAAAATCTGTTGGGAGAGAGAGAGAGAGAGAGAGAGAGAGAGAGAGAGAGTAATTTGTATGTTGCAGGAGCAGCCACAGCCACAGCTACAACCTGAGTCCAGCATTAGCCAAAGGTATGCCTCATGTCTGTTATTAAACTTGTGTACTGTGTTTGGGTAAAAATGAGTTTGTGCTGATCAGGTTATTTCGTTTTGTCTTGGCAAAATCTTGATCCATTTGTAAAGAAATCTGCCACTTTTCTGAATAATTTCAGATTTTTTTGGTAACCCAACGAAGGTGCTAGGAGCTAAGATAGAGCCTACACACATGAAAAAAAAAAAGCTAACCCGAACACATGAGGAAAAAGGTGGCGCACATTAGGAAATGAATCCTAGATAGCTTGGAAAGAGCTGCACCTCCTAACCACTGGGAGTAAGAAGACGTTCTTGCAAATTTTCAGTTATAATGTAAAAGGAGGCGGTATAAGGCATGAGTTTGCTCCCCATGCCCACTTTTCGAAGCTATCGGCCCCTAAATTTGGTCTGTGTATATTTTTATGAGTTTAGCAAACACTACCTTGGAGATTAATCTTGTTAGGTTAAATGCCTTGGGGAGAACTGCGTAATTAAAAAAATTCTCTATTGCATTTTTATGGTTTGTCGTGGTGCTTTTTTTGTTATGAAAGAAAATGTATTTATCATATGTTGGAAATTGCTTTTCTGTGAAACCAAGTTAAGAAAAATCCATAGAAATGAAATTTCAATGTTAATATAGTGGTGTTTAACACTGACAGCATAAAAAAGTATGAAGTTTTTAGATGTATTTCGGATGGACCATTGTTATTAAGGAACGATGATGTTGAGTTTGTTCACATTGGAAATCATTTTTTCCATTGCTTATCTCATTTTGTTTTATTGCATGGGAAGTTTTACGTACCTTAAAAAGAATAAAAAATTAACGAACTTAAGAGGATTTTTTTTTTTCCCAACTAAGGGGCTGGAACACAAGAGACTTTAGGAAGATAAACCCCACACAATAGAAAGGAGCCCACGCATATTGGAAGAGAAGCCCACACAAGTGAGAATGCGAGTTAATTTTTTTTAAATCTTAAATAGAGGGGTTTTGTTTATTAAAAAAAATGGTGCTAACAGGGGTATATTACTTTTACATACTAAAATGAAAAGATGGGCCCAGTAAGTAAAAGTAATATACCAGGAAAAAAGAGTTTCAAGAGTAAATTTCAATTTCTTCTCTACAAAGTGTCCATGGATGCTGTTTGACATATTTGTAAACTACTTACTTTCAATTTTTTTATTTTTTTATTTTATTTATTTATTTATTTTTTTTTAGGAAAAGAAGCCTTAAAAGACCAATGAATAGAACTATCCAATTTTATGGATGGGGATCATGGCCCATCAACAACAGTGCCCATTAGTTGAACGGTTCTTCCAATATGGTTGCCTGACCTTTCATTTTCATACTCGTGGGATCCATATTTAAGTGATATTATAGATGAAAGAAAAGATGACCAGGATTAGATGGTGAATCCCCAAACTGCTTGGTGTCTTATTATCATAATTGTAGGATAGTGTGGACCATATTGAAACACCATGCCTGCTTGGTGGCGCTGGCCCATGCTAAATGGATCCAAATTGTTTCAAGGATAGCCTGGTATGTACATCCCTAAAAAATACACTGTGATAGCTATTTAACTCGATCCATTATGCCACAGGTGCTGGTCTTAAGTACAAGTAAGTGAGGGTTGCATCAAATTGGCAATTGACTATAAGAAATGTGCCAAACAAATACCTAACAACAGCATGGTCCACTATAGATTGCCACCATGTTGCATGGCACTTTACAATTACAGTCACGTTTGAAAGAATGAATGGAGTGCGTGAAATTGCCACAATGTTTAAAGATTTTTATCTTTTTGGGCTATTTTGACAACTGATCTCTTAAGGCCAGGGTGCATAGTTGCCTAAGGGTTCGCCAAGCCCAAAATGGCTAAAACAAATAGGCCTTGATCTTCTTGTACAGGGCCTGGCTCGGGCTGAATTGGGAACTTGATCTGTAGAAGGCTCCAAAACTAAAAGATTTGGACTTCGGATGAGCTTTGGCTCCGTCCATTCACAACCCCTAATAATAACTAGTGGTTTGTTGGGATGTCATGTCTCCTATAGGAGAACATTATAGATGATCAACATTCAACTATGTTTACCATCGGATCCGGTCTATAAAATAAGTGGTCTACATTCTGTTGTAGTCTTATAGTGACTGTTAGGATGGTGATGGTCCAATAAAAGCCATTTTTCTCAGTGGAGGTTAGAAATTAGAACAATATATATATATATATATCTATATATAGAAAAGGAGAAATTGCATATATATAGCCGTGAATCACATTGATACATGTCTGAAGCATTCTTCGATATCCTTCCTGTAGTAATTTTGGTTCAGGTTGATGTGAGGCCCTCCTACTGTGGTGTAAGAACATACATCTTGCATGCATGGGAATCAACAGTGGCAGTCAGCTGCCCTTGAATTGACGATATCGTTGAATGCTGAAAATTTTCAAGCATACCACACTTGAAAGTTGTTAGGAATATGTTGATGAGATCCAGAAGAAAAACATTAGAACTACATAAATTAGCTATGTGCATTTGCATGTCATACCTTCCACACATCTCGAGCATCAACCATGGTTGACGATTTTAGGCCGATATCAGTCCATTTAGCAGTGATGGATGCCGTTGATGATCCCCTGTTCCATAGGACCACTGCTACTCTGTTATCACTCAATGGACCAGCCCAAACCTGCACATTTTAAGACATGTGAATCCAAATCTATTAAGAAATTTAAACAAAATACTAATAGTAAATTACCTCCAGGTCTCCTTCCTTGTTAACTTTCTTCCCTTGAACTCCAAGCTTATCTGCCATATCAAGTTATCTTAGGAAAATTAACATATAAAACAGTCCTAAGTGTCTGATTTTACTTGATATATTTGTTGTGTTTTGTTCAGCTTCTGAACTTTTGATGCATGTTGCAAAGAATTTCATGCGTGTAGTTTATATATCATTTGCTCAACATCTATGGCAAAGAAATCTGTGACTGACAGAACAGTTTCTGTACCTTGATTGACTGCAATGACCTCCTTGTTGCTCAATATACCCAGTGTTTCGTCATCCATCGACCTTAAGTCGCATCCAATCAGTAGAGGGGCCTAAACAATGAGACAGTTACCTACAAATAATCATCATTTCATGAATGCAAACACAAGTTAGTACCTTAGCCAATGCCCATATGCTGTAGTGCGAGCGATATTCCTCCTTTGACATGCCACCATTACCAACTTCTAGCATATCAGGATCTGTACAAACAACTCCAAACACAACATATTTTAGTATAGTTCTGGCCTCTACATTTTGTTTGAGACATACAAGGCACCAGTACTAGGCAAACGGGAGTATACCATTCCATCCCCCCGGTCCAGCATATGATGCCCATGCGTCGTTTTGATCAGCCCTTGATGTAATACTAGAAAGGAAGTAGAGCACCATGTTTTCAGTTTACAACACAAAATACACACAAAATGCGCAACTACATCAATTAGCCTCTTGTTAATAACCTATTCCAGTTATCTTTAATGTCACCCGTTGTTCGCCAACTGTTTCCAATAGCTGGTGCCCAGGTCGCAGGGTTTTCTTGGCCCCTAAAATCATACCAAATCATCTTTTATTGCTATGAAATCTAAGGGGAAGTGTAAGTATTTCTCACTAAAGCAATTGCTCAAGAACTTAGTCAAGCAACAGACCATTCACATAGAGAGAAAAAGATGGGTCTTCCTGTCTTCAGTAGAGCTTTGCTCATCTTAGAGTACCTGTGCCATTCAATAATCAACATTTATTTTCTCCTTCATTGTGATGATAATTTTAAGTAACAGTGACCGAAGTCATTCTTTATTTCATTGTACTGTACCTTTCTTGTGGGCTTACTCCATTATTGTGACAATTATCATATTTCAAATAGTCAATTCCCTTCAAGGATAAAGGAAATCAAACTTATGAGAGTAGTAATAAAATGATGAAAAGTTCGACCAGAAACATTAGCAAATAAATATTTAAGTTGAAATATTTGAAGCTGGGAAACTGTTTTGGTAATTGAGATAGTTAATAACTTCCAACTAATAATGTTGCAACTAGATGGAAATTAAAATGAATTAATCATACCCACTCTGCAAAGGTGTTTGCATCCTGTTCTTCATATCCAAGTGAGCCTGGCATAGTTCTAGCACAAGTCTGGGTCCTGAAAGTTCCAAATCACAGAAATCCAAAAGTTACAAAATAATATCAGAAGGGAAGACAAGAATGAGAAACCAATTACCGGTTTGAAAAACACAGTAGCATGCTTCATCAAGGAAAACCAATGTAACTTTGTATATACCCGGCATCGCCATAGATTCCAATTTTAAGCCCTTTGCCATGGACATAATCTGCAAGAGCCTTCATCCCTGATGGGAAAATTGAAGCTTTTGGGACCAGGTTTCCCTATCAAAAAAAGTGTAAGTTTTTTTTTTTTACAGTAAAAAATGAATTAATATGCAAGATCTTACCTTAGAATCTCTATCTAATTCTGCCCAACAGTCATCTGGTTAAAGAAACCATCAAACTAGTTGTTATATGTTACAGTTATTTATCTCTCCAATAAAAAAAAACGAGAGGGAGAGAAACAATAACTGTGGTGAAGCTTAAAATTGAATATAATTCCAAACCTAGATTTATATACTCATAACCCAAAGCTGCAAGGCCAGTGGACACCATTGCATCAGCTGATAAACAGTCAAAAAGAAGACATCTAGTCCATCAGTTCCTTCCTCTTGAGAATCACCAGAAATTTAAAAGCATCAATATCATCAATCTTATATTGAAATCTACCTATCTCGCGGATCAATTCCTCACTAAGCTTGCATGGGAAGTGGTTGTAATTGTTCCATCTGCTCATCACACAAGTAAAATTTGCATCTAACAAAGTGTTAAAATTAAATTAAAGCTTACAAAGCCAAGCCAACTAGGGAAAACTGTCTATAGAAAAACTGTCTGTAGAATAAATTTGAATAGGGGACAGCCTTTTGCACCTCCACTTTTCTCCTCCAATGAAGGTAGAGAAAACCATCCGCAATTCAAATTTGTACTCTCCACCTTTTTTTTTTTTTTTTTTTTTGAGTCTTCTAAGGAGGCTGGATCCTTATTTGCAAGAGGGCCATAAATAAAAATTGGACTATGTTTTGCTTATCCTTAATCTACTTTATAACCTTTTCAACCCAGTCAAGTCCCCCGTTTGGCATGCATAGTTCAGAGTCAAAATCTCTAACCAAGTGTCAAAAAACTTGGGCAAGCCCTGACTTGACCAAGTTGGCTATACTAGAAGGGCACCAAGCCCAATGCTTTTGTGGTGGCTGTGAAAAGCAGTGTCACCTGAGTTACTCAACTCAATATCTTTCCAAGTCACTTGGGACTTGGGAGAGTTCAGAATTCAATTGTTAACCTCTAAGAAAGGATCTGTATTCGGCAACTCCTTCTTCATACTAATATTTTGATCGTAGACTTCTTCATAATCAATTCCATACTTTAAAAGCTATCAATAAACTTGTGACACTATGAAAGTGCAAAATTTATATATTTACCCCATTTGAGGAGTCAGTCCGAGGCCATTATTCAACAAACTCCTCCGTGTAGCCACTGTTTCAGTGAAGTTCTTGAAACGGGCCGCCGTGGTTAATGAGAAGATGGCATAGGGGAGGAGGAGGAAGAACAGAAAGGAAACCCGAGTCGCAGAACGAGTCATGACTCAGTGCTTGTATTATAATGTCAATGATAATTTGAGTGATGCGTGGGATGTTGAGAGCGATTTATAGGAAGTTGCTATTTAGCTGTCACAAAAGAGAGCGACCCATCCAAAGCGAAAGGGACATACAAGTGTTCTTCGTCCAAGTATAACAATGTTAGTAGTGTATAACAGTAATGCCAGGGATTATTCTTTGTCAGGTCTCGTTGACCTTATTACTAACCTATGCTTCCCATCAGGCAGATATTGTCCTCTTCATGGACCATGTTACAAGCCGGGGCGTTGAAACCTATTTTGATTTGAATAATTGGATCACTTCAGTAGTCTGCAGGACCACCAAAGTCTCACTTCTTTTGTAGTTGTCTGCTTTTTTTTTTTTTTTGTTTTTTAAGATTTCGAGTTTCTTGTTACACAGGCACGTTTGTGTAGTGCTGCGAAAACCCAGTTATGTGAAGAAAATTTTTTGAAGTTTACTTTGATTTTTCCCATAAAAAATAACCGCATAAGATGTGTTTTTATTGCAAGACGAAATACCTTATTACTTTTTATACTTTTTCCATGGAAAAGAGGTTGTAAAAACACCCTAAAGATGTTCCTTATCTATTTATCTATCTACATAGACGATTTTCTTCTATGCATTGAGAAAAAATGAAATTTAGAGAGGTCCCACCTTTGGTCACAGTCCAAATTTTTGCTCTTTTAAGTGCATGCACAAGAGAAAATTTTCATTATCTATATATGTACATGTTTATCTATCTATAAAGGTAATATGTGATTATAAACTATGAATTTTTTGTTTCTACTAAACATCCCCATCCATCTTGCATAAAACACAAAGATGGAATTGGTTTGGACTGACTTGATTTTCTATGGAAGTCTGTTTTTTCTTTTTCTCAAATAAAAGCAGTGAAACCAAACATGAAATTTCCAGCCCTACCTTAATCCATGAAGATTTCCCACTGGACTACTGGTAAATGCAAGTATAGTTTATTGAAAATGCTTATAAATGCACATAACTAGATGTCTGCTGCCTCTGTCTGCATCTTCGCATCTTATTCAATCCAATTAACTTGAGCTACTCATTTATCAATCTTTAATTATAAACAACATTATCATCTAGTTCTGAATATACACAATAGACAAACTCTTAAATACAAATGGAAAAGAAGATTTTATAATCAAGATATAACTGTAGATTAATCATAGGTTGGACCTAATGAAAGTCACCTGAGTATAAAATTTGTGGTCCAGCCCTCTTAAAAAATATCTTGGCATAACCTAATGAACGACTCGGATGGAAAGATCTTATCAATTCAACATGTGGCCTCTTCAGCACTGAATGTTTTGCAGGTTGTCAATGAAGGTAATCTAGTAACAATGGGTTTGGAAACATCCAAAGGGGCCAACTCGCTGAACTTGGACTCCTTTTTATAGGTCAAACTGTTATCCATCAAATTAAGGTGCTAAATTCAATGCTTTTCAGGGCCTTTATCACACTTAGACACACTCGAGCCTTTTTGGAGACGGGATGCAAGCTCCATAGCCCATTTTGAGCAGGATCATATATAGGTAGCATGGCCCGCATTGGACTCACGGCCTTGTTTGAAGCTCTTATCTATTTGAAATACAGCTGATTTAATTAGATTGGTTTGAAATGGAGCTACTCCAATTAAATCCTTTTACCAAAATACAAGCGCTGAAACCATATCAAACTTCAGCCTGTTGAGAGTCATGGTCTATCTGAATGGGGATTTTGAGAGAAAAACCGGATTGAAAACTCATATGGATTAGGGCAAGACAGGGAAAATTCCTGCTGCTCTAAATTTTATTGGCAGTCGGTGAAATTTCTCAAATTTCCACAAATTTCAAATAAGTTGCACAGCCTACTATTTTTTTCTTGATTGCAACCAGGATTTGAGAAATGGAAATAATTATTGCCTAACATTTTGTGGGCCTCAAATCAATGGTATACTTGGACACTGCATGTGCATTCTGAAGAGCTAATGGTAACTCAAGCATTGTATCCAGATATCAAACTACCCGGGGATGGTGAAGCCTTAAAACCCTTCAAATTGTATGTATAAAACTAGTCTAATTCGTATACGATCCAATCATTAATCAGATCCTAGGACCTGATCTGCCCATGGAGCCTGGCCCAACAAAGCCATAAGAGCAAGCCCATCAATGGTTTTATAATCGCTTCTAAAAAAGGCCATTCAAGGCTGCAAATCCGGCTTTTCTACTAATGTGTCCTAATACCTGGGCCTCGGCCTGACTCAAAGGGCCAAATGACAACAGAGTTCGCCAAATTTTGTACAGGCCAAACAGTAATGCCACGGTGTGGGCTTGGCCCAGCATTCAAGGCCAGTGGGTTTTTCCTGATTAAGCACTCTGAATAAGAAACTGGGCTCTAACTCTGGACAGATAAGCGTCAATACTAAAGAAGGCCCCACAGTGGGTGCACTAAAGACTAGAGCTCCCTCTTTCAGCTTGATCTAATCAACATAAAATGAATGGTTGGGCTTAAAGTGAACTGGACTGATTGTTGGCGACAATGGTATAATCTGGAGATTGACATTTGTGGCCAACTCAATGGAAATTAAATATCCAGCCCAACACAAACGTGTAACGTAACCCACCATCAGAAGCAAAGGTTTCTGGGTTCTGGTATGACACAAAGGAAATATAATCATGGGCATTGCACAGTGCACACTATTTAATATAAATCTTTGTCTGCACCTCTGTTTTAAAACTCGACTGAAGATCAATCCATTGGAATACACCTGGCCCATTAACATAATATTAGTCCTATTTGTATTCAATATGAACTGGGTCACTTAGTTGAGGCTTTAGGAACAAAGATCCAGGCTAATCTATTAGAGTTGTGCCAAAAGTTTATAACTTGGAAACCATGCTATGGGCCAAAAGCCTTGCACGGCGGCGCCACAACAAGTGAAGGCATTTACACAAAAAAAAAAAAAAAAATGTGTTACTTTGTTTACTTATAAAGCAATCTGACAACCTTTATTTCCTTTGCTTAAGCCAACCTTACTCCCTTCTGCTAAATCAAGCTTAAAGAAACCTTTCTATGCCAATTAACATGGGCATGTATGCAATGTACGCATGATCTTTTTACATGTACAAGATCTTCTCACATTTATTCGTGAATCCCATGACCTTTTGAATGTGGTGTGAGTACATACATCTTGCATGCATGAGAATCAATAGTCGCTGTAAGTTGCCCAAGAGCAGACTTCTCCGTCGAATGCTGCAATATTGTGAACGATAAAATAAATAATGTCAAGACCAGATTATTTGATCACATAACTAAATCAGGTGATCCAGGAAAAAAAACTGTATTTGGAATCTCACCGCCCAGAGGTCTCGAACTTCAACTGCGGCATACGATGGAAGACCGACATCAGACCACTTTGCGGTAATTGATGCCTGTGAAGATCCTCGGTTCCAGAGGACAACAGCTACCCTTTTTCCAGTAAGAGGACCTGCCCAAACCTACATATTTGGCAGTATTAGTGCATTATATACATATGTGTATGATCTATGATGCAAGGGTTTTGTAAAAAAGTAAGAATTATCATTGAGTAGGAATGCTGGACAAAGCAATTTGATTAAGAAACAGTGAAATGATAAAGGGGTTGAAAAGGTACCTCCATATCACCATCCTTTTTAACCTTCTTTCCTTGAACTCCTAGTTTATCTGTTCAAACCAGCTTATCATTAGACCTCATCTCATTTTATGATGTTTTACCAGACCTATGTGGAATATAAGATCAATTTCTTCACATAAAGAACCCCAAAAAAGTTGATACCATTACGTTTACATGAGATCACTACCTGGGACTGGATGGTGAAATTGTGAAAAAAAAAAAAAAAAAGTGCTACATTCTGACAAATTCATGATCACAAAAAGAGTTTGAATATACTCTTGAGAATGCAATAATTTTTTTGTATTTTTCTATGGAGATTGTACATCATTATATAAGTATTTACATGCCTATAATCTAGGCTCTAAGAAAGGAAAACCATCTAATTGTATCAATCACTAATCTAAGTTAAGAAAGCAACTAATTACAACAATTGTTATTCTAAGAAAGGAAAGCTAAAGCTGTCTCAATATTAACCAAATCAATTCCAGCTGTCTCAATATTGACCAAATCAATTCCACGTGATATATAACATTGATGGGCTTTAAGCCTTGGGCCTTGGGCCTTGGGCCTTGGGCTTGTTTAACACCCCCCCTCAAATTGATGCGGGAGAATCAACAAGCATCAATTTGTCAACCAAGAACTGATGGCGTGGTCACGGAAGGCCTTTAGTGAGAATATCAGCAAGTTGAAGGTCAGTGGAGACATGTAGCAGGCTGATGACATCACGTTTAAGCTCATCACGGATGAAGTGACAATCAACCTCGATGTGTTTAGTACGTTCATGAAAAATCAAATTTTCAGTAATCCGAATAGCACTGGTATTATCCGCATAGAGGGGGGTAACTCCTGCTGCTGGAAAACCAATGTCAGAAAGCAAACCACGGAGCCAAAGAATTTCGAAGCATGCAGCAGACATGGCGCGGTACTCTGCCTCGGTAGAGGATTTGGAAACTTTGTCATGTTTCTTGCATTTCCAAGAAATGAGACTATCACCCAAAAACATGCACCATCCAGTCGTCGATCTGCTAGTATCCGGACAACCAGCCCAATCAGCATCTGAATAAGCTTTGAGAGTCAGAGGATTATTTGATGGAAAAAACAACCCACGAGTCGGTGTGCAAATAAGGTACCAAATGATGCGGCGAACAGCAGCCAAATGAAGGTGACGAGGAGCAGTCATGAACTGACTCATCAGGTTGACCGCATAAGAGATATCGGGGCGAGTGATCGTGAGGTAGATCAAGCTGCCAACCAACTGGCGATAGGCAGTAGGATCAGAAAGAAGATCACCTTCTTCGCGACTAAGTTTGACATTCAGTTCGACTGGCGTATCAACAGGAGCAGAAGTAGTAAGACCAGCCAAGGCGATGAGATCAATAGTGTATTTATGCTGATTGAGAACTATACCTGTAGGCGATTGATGAACTTTACGACTGAAGAAATAGTGGAGAGGGCCAAGATCTTTCATTTGAAATGACTCACGAAGAGATGCTTGGAGCTTCTGAATCATTCCGGCATTAGGACCGGTAATGACGATGTCATCAACATAGACAAAGAGTATAGCGATCCCGGATGAAGCATGATGTAAAAACATAGAAGGATCATATGCGCTTGGATGAAAATCCAAGCAGAGAAGAGCAGCTTGAAATTTCTCAAACCATGCGCGAGGAGCTTGTTTCAGACCATAGAGGGAGCGACGAAGTTTAGCAACCATACCGGTGCCGAATGAGCATCCCTGAGGCAAACGCATATAAACATCTTCTTTGAGATCACCATGGAGAAACGCATTTTTTACATCCATTTGATAGAGAGGCCAAGATTGAGATGCAGCAACAGCAGAAATAGTGCGGACGGTGGTCATCTTGGCAACCGGAGCAAAAGTCTCATCATAATCAATGCCATATTCCTGCCGATTTCCAAAAGCAACAAGACGTGCCTTATATCGATCTAAAGAGCCATCAGATTTCAACTTGAGAGAAAAAACCCACTTACAGCCAATAGGTTTGACACCCACAGGAAATGGTACAATATCCCACGTATGATTTTGCGCTAACGCATCCAATTCATCTCGCATAGCCTTGTTCCAACACGGATCCTACACAGCCTGAGAATATGATTGTGGAATGGAAGAAGAAGACAAAGTGGCCATTAAGGAAGTATGTGAGAACCCATAACGGTCTGGCGGTACCAAAATCCGAGTGGAGCGACGCAATGAAGTATGGCCGGAACGAGATGCCGAAGGAAGATCAAGAGGGGGATCACTAGTAGGCGCTGTGCTGTGCCGTCTGTGATACACAAAGGTAGGATTAAAACGAACAACTGACGAGTCTTCAGAAAAACCAGGTAATGACACAAAAGAGGAGTCAGGAGGATCAATGTGTGTTTGAAAAAAATACTGATATTCGAAGAAGACGACATTCCTAGAGGTACGGAAACGACGAATGTGAGGATCATAGCAAAGGAACCCTTTCTGGAAGGGTGCATAACCTAAAAACACACACTGAGCTGATTGTGCCGTGAGTTTTGTCCTCTCAGAAGGAGGTAAGTGCACAAAACAAATGGAGCCAAAAATATGAAGATCATCATAAGATGGAGCGATTTGGTACAAACGGTAATATGGGCTTTGATTCTCAATGGAGGTGGATGGCATACGATTGATAAGATGAGCTGCCGTAGCCAGTGCCTCAACCCAAAAACGAGTAGGAATCGATGATTCCAGAAGAAGGGAACGAGTGACATCAAGGAGATGTCTATTTTTTCTTTCAGCGATTCCATTCTGCTGGGGAGTATAAGGACAAGATCTTTGAGAAATAATGCCTTTGTTTTGCAAAAACTGCTGAAACTCAGAGGACATATATTCCCCGCCTGAATCAGATCTCAAGATTTTAATGCAGGTGGAAAATTGATTTTCAACATAAGCCAGAAATATTTTAAAAACATTAAAAACATCATATTTTGAATGCAAAAAGTAGACCCATGTGAACCGACTGAAATCATCAATAAAGGTCACAAAATATTTATAGTGAGCGTGGGAAAGAGCTGGGGCAATTCCCCATACATCACTATGAACTAACTCAAAACACTGAGAAGTGTGAAGTGGAATGAGGAAACGGAAGAGTTTTGCTCTTTTCCATTTTACAAGTAGCACAATCAAAAGGCACACAAGAAGATAAACCAAGAGATTTATTTAATAAACCAGAATTTAACATAAGGGACAAGGCCTTGGAATTAGGATGTCCGAGTCTATTATGCCACAACCGGCAGTTATCTCTAAGAGAAAAACAAAACACATTATTGTCAAATTGATTCCTAGAAATTTGAGAAAGATCCAGTGGAAACAAGCGTCCACACTTAAGCCCCCTCGTGATCTCCTTCCCGGACATCTGGTCCTGCACAACACAACCAGGAGAAGAAAAAGAAATGTTACGATTATTTTCAACAAATTGTCCAACTGACAATAGATTGGAAGTTAAATTAGGACAGAGGTAAACATTTCTCAATGGGATGGAACCAAGTATATCTCCGATAGCAGTAATGGGAACATGGCCGCCGTCAGCAGTTTGTATTTGAAGATGGCCATTGTAACTTGTCATATTGGAGGAAAGGGTGTGGGAATACGTCATATGATTAGACGCCCCGGAATCAAGGAACCAAGTAGAAGATGAAGGTGACTTACCGGAGAGACCAAAGGCAAAGAGGGCATTGATAATCATTTGTTGAACCAATTCAGGAGTGAGAGATGATGAGGGCCCATGCTATGAGGGTGTAGATGTAGGAATAGGCATAACCGAGGAAGCCACATGCGTGTGGAGTCTGATACTGTGAATTCTGATACTGCGGAGCCGGATATTGTGGAGTCTGATACTGTGTTGATGGACGTGGTGGACGGCGGCGACATTCAGAGATGATATGTCCTGACTTTTTACAGTAACTACAGACTTTCTGTTTGCATTGAGATGCAAGATGCCCAAATTTCTGACAACTGTAGCATTGGGTTTTGCTCAAGTCTCGAGGCGGAGGCTGAGAAGTTTTATTGGCCGAGAACGCGACTGAATAGGTTTCAGTCTTTTGTTGAGCAATATGAGCCGAGGTCGTAAGGCGTTGTTCTGCTCGTAAGAGTTCATTCAAGCAGGCATCCAATGAAGGTAAGGGCGTCCGATTCATTAGAGCATAGCGGACACTTTCATATTCATTACGCAGTTTCATCAAAAATTGATCTCGCTGACTAGAAGCCTGAAGGTCTTGGATTACTGTCAACACATTGGCAGCCACATCCGCATACTTAATACTATCGTATTCCAACCACAGTGTACGGAATCCAGAATAATAATCTTGTACTAACAAAGTCCCTTGTGTATATTCAGCAATTGCACATTCAAGATGGAATTGACGTGCAGAGTTATCTTAATGATATACTTTCTTCAAATAGCCCCACATGGCTTTAGAAGTAGAGTAAGGTTTGAGATTCATTATCAGATGGGGCTCAACGGATCCCAGAATCCAGGATTTGATTTTGGCATCTTTAGTATGCCAAGAAGAGATCTTTTTCTCATCCTCAGTGGGTTTAGGTTCCGTGCCAGAAACAAATCCCCACAATTCCTTGGCTTCGAGGTATGTTTGAAATTGGAAAGACCAGGCAGGGTAATTTTTTCCCGTAAATTTAATCAACGTGACCTCAGATTTTTCCATTGCAACCGAAATTGGAAGCAAATCGTTTTGAAGAGAAAAAGAACTAGCCACAAACAAAAGAAACTATGTAGGATGTCTTCCCTGTGTGTAGGAACCAGAATCCAACCAAGCAGAGAGAGAGAAAACACAAAACAGCAAAAAAAAAACTGTTAAAAAACGACCCAGAAGAACTAGACAGTGGCTGTTTTTCCACTACATGGGCCCCACTTAAGGATCTTGGCCCTAGATCAGACAACAGATCTATGATATCCCTCGATTCTGGCTTCTACTGAACCAAGTTTCAACTGGTTCTACTAAGTATCCAATATTCTGGACGATCCTGATGAAAACAATATAAATTTCTGGTAAATCTTGAGAATGAGTAAAATACCAACCTTGAGTCTCTAAAAAATTCTTGAAAAATCACTAATATCCTTAGAAATATGAGGCGACCATGAGTGGGTGATTTCTGAAATTGATCTGATCGATCAACAGTGGGCCACTAACAGAATATCTTTGATGCAGGAAGAAGGTATCACTAGCACTGTGTTGCTGGAAACTTCTTAAAAATAGATCCTAAATCTATTTGTTGCACGAGAGAGACTTATTCTCTCTATCCCTATTCCCTCAAGGCTTTGGAAGATGTCTAAGATCAAGACTGCCTTGATCCTTGCTCTGATACCATGACAAATTCATGATCACAAAAAGAGTTTAAATATACTCTTGAGAATGCAATAATTTTTGTGTATTTTTCTATGGAGATTGTACATCATTATATAGGTATTTACATGCCTATAATCTAAGCTCTAAGAAAGGAAAACCATCTAATTGTATCAATCACTAATGTAAGTTAAGAAAGCAACTAATTACAACAATTGTTATTCTAAGAAAGGAAAGCTAAAGCTGTCTCAATATTGACCAAATCAATTCCAGCTGTCTCAATATT
Source organism: Sextonia rubra (assembly GCA_037013555.1). Classification (NCBI taxonomy): domain Eukaryota; kingdom Viridiplantae; phylum Streptophyta; class Magnoliopsida; order Laurales; family Lauraceae; genus Sextonia; species Sextonia rubra. Next base: position 18,516,374 of record JASUAD010000028.1, on the reverse strand, counting down.
GACCAAATCAATTCCACGTGAGATATAACATTGATGGGCTTTGGGCCTTGGGCCTTGGGCTTGTTTAACACATTCTTAATTAGAGATTTCACAAAATTTTGGAAGGAGAGGTTCACATGATTGCTACCTTGGTTAACAGCAATGACCTCCTTGTTGTTAAGCAGTCCTAGAGTTACTTTGTCTACTGACCGAAGGTCGCAACCAATCAACAATGGAGCCTGTGAACAAACAGTCATGCACAACTATTCAGTTTCTATACTGAACATCTTTACTCATATTAGAACATGAGATGATGTTTTAAAAAAACTTTCAATCCAGTACCTTAACTAAAGCCCAAATGCTGAAGTGAGAACGGTATTCTTCAGTTGTCATACCACCATTTCCTACTTCAAGCATGTCTGGATCTGACCCAATAGAACTAGAGAAGTGAGAAATGGATAGTTTGTGTTCTTATGAAGCAGAATCCTTGAAAATAATTCTAATTTGAGATTTGTAAAGGCAGAGTATATCAGTTCATCTCTGTAACAAATCTTAAAACAACTTCAGCCTGGATTTGAAATCATGTTTAGAATTTTGGAGATCTTAGAGACAAAACCATCAAAGTTGATGAAATTCCAAGTGAAAAGGATGGTCTTGAACTCACCATTCCATGCACCAGGTCTAGCGTAGGATGCCCATCGGTCGTTCAAATCAGCAATACTTGTAATACTACAGAAGATGACAACATCATTTTTTTTTTCTCAACATATCATAAAATTACCAATTGCTATGTAAATTTGTATCATCATCGTTATTCTATAATTTCCCTATGATAATAGAAATAGTCTTGAAATCAGAGCATAGTAATAAAACTTCTGTTAGATTACATGAATGAAATGCCTGAATATTGTTAGCTCAGGATTAGGACCAAAACAATCATGCACCACACACAAGGAAGAAGACAAGCAATCACACAACACACAGATTTTCATGGTTTAGCAAGATTGCCTATGTCCACGAGCATGAAGATTTCACAGTGAAGAAATCTCTCTCTCACACCCCCCTTACAACTTCTCTATGTGTTCCCTTTGGCCGTGATTGCTTGCTTACAAAGAATAACCCTAGAAGAGAATATATAAGACTAGCCCTAACAAAGTGGGCCTCAATGAAACTGCCCAATAAAGACCTTTTGAGCAAAACCCAACAAATATGACTTGAAATTGCCATGGCCCATGATTTAGTTGTATGTACCTCTCCCAAGTATCTTTAATGTCTCCCGTCGTCCGCCAACTATTTCCAATGGTGGGTGCCCATGTCGCTGGGTCTTCCCGCCCCCTGTATATGGACAAATAACCAACAATTTAACGACATCTTGAGGAAAAACTATTTTAGAAGTATTGAAGAAGGCAACGAAAAATTAAATAATTAACATTTTTCGGGAGTGATGTGTCAATGAACTGCCAAATACTATGAAGGCCCAATTTCATCTTAGTCCAATCTTAGGCTTAGATACCAAAGCCCAAGTGAATTGCTCAAATTTGTATAAACATAGCCAAACCCAATTGGATACTATGTCTGATTTACACAAACAGGGTAATGTAGAAGCTCCTAACGCAAAATTGTGCCTATTTATCCAATGTTTAAAATATCAGATTCAAAATAGTAACAGAAGGTCATAGTCATGATTCTGGTATCTAAATCATACCAATTACAACTAGTCAATGCACGTGTTAAAGCATGTGAAAAATAATATATACAACATACGACATACTATATTTAATATATTTGAGGTTTAGGTATTTTTTTCTCTGAAAATTTTGGGGATTGTTCGTTTACTAACAAAAATGTGTGATGTGAGGCTTAATAATATATCTAGCATAAGACGTGCCATAATTTCTAGCTGACATGCTAAAATTTCTAGCTGACTTTTTCTCTAGTAAAATCTTAGGCATGGTTCATTTAATAATGAAAATGTGTTACATGATAGTACCATGTCTATAAGAAATTTAAATTCAAAATTGATATGAATTCATGTTGTGCAAATATCAAAAAGGAAAAGATAACACACTACTATGAAACTACATCCCAACTGTGAGAGAGAGAGAGAGAGAGAGAGAGATACCATTCACAAAGAGAGAAAAAAATGCTCCTTCCTGATTGAAGCAGAGCTTTGCTCATCTTAGGGTACCTGCTTCAACGATCCATAGTTATTCCAGAGGGAGAAATAATTGACATTTCAAATTAGTGCGATCACCACCCGCATTTGATTAGAACATATGGTATTATTTAGAAATGTAAGGCAAGAGATGAGGAGTCTTCCAATAAATAAAATCACGATTTCTAAACAGAGATTTAGACAGAGGTGAGTACTTAAAACTTCCGAGTTAGCTTGACGAAATCAGAGCATAGACCAACAAAAGGGAACGACTTAATTATTTCAAAAGCTGCTGAAACTTGAGTCTTCACAGAGTACTAGCATTGGTTCTCAAGTAAGATCAAACAGTCTCATTTCAAATATCCAGCCACTGTCTATTGCTTTACAACTAACAGAAAACCAATTCTTTGAAATAGTTAGATTTTCATAAACAATCATCTCTCTCCCACTATATTGCACTGAAAATTTGTTCATTGATGAGATGGTTACCTCTCCTTTGGGCTACTACCATCATTGTTACAATTGTCGTATTTCAAGTAGTCGACTCCCTGCATGATAAATGAAATTGAAATTAGTCTGAAAAAACCAATGCCAAAATTTTATATTGTTGGTCCTAGAGAAAACATCCAAATTCGGCTTCAATTTCCTACCAAATTGACCAAAAGATTTGGAGTTGTCATAAACTAGTCTTAAATAAATTAATCATACCCATGAAGCATAGGTCTTTGCATCTTGTTCTTCATGCCCAAGTGACCCAGGCATCTTCTTGCTGCATGTCAATGTCCTGGAACCATATGTCCATGGCCATTTTTATTAATATGGATAAAGGCACATTATAAGAAATGCAAAAGGTGAAAATATTCCACCAGATGTGAAAAATAAACTTCATTATGAAAGAGTGGATGTACCCGGCATCACCATATATTCCAAGCTTGAGCCCTTTGCTATGGACATAATCAGCTAAGGCCTTTATGCCTGACGGGAATGTTGAAGCTTTAGGAACCAAATTACCCTACCAAGACCAAGATCAAACTTTTAGTACAGATTATAGAACATGAGGTAACATCAGTAAATTCAATTCATCAACAATATGTTGTCCCAATCAACTAAGGCACCCACCATACAGTTCACAAAAGTTTTCGCGCCAACTAATCTACTTTTCCTAAACAGTATTGTAGATTATATTAGTTTAGTGGTACAACTAGCATGCTATGATGCATGGATACTTCAAAATGGGCAATGTATCATGTTATATCATCTCTGACACTTCATTTTTTGTGTAAAATCCATGTCCCCGCTATATCTAGGAATCATAGCGAGCATGTGATCATCCCTCATAATAGGAAATTCAGTGCACTAAGAAGGTTTCAACTTCCATATTCTGTGTTGTACGTACCTTAGAGTCCCTATTTTGTTCAGCCCAGCAATCATCTGATAGAAATTGAGAGTGGCAATCAAAGATTGTATAATTGGCTAGTAGTAAAAAAATGTAATAACGAATACTCCATAATTTAGAAGGTGAATGTAAAAATCAAACCTAAATTTATGTATTCATAACCAACTGCTGAAAGTCCTGTTGCCACCATTGCATCCGCTGCGAACAATCAACTTAAGAAGCATTACTTTCTCTCCAAAGTTTCAACAAAAATAGCAGGTGAAGGTTGAAAACATGCTTTTGGTAACTTTGAGTCAAACATTTAGTTGACTCAGTCGGCTTGGAAGTTGGCCGAGTGGCCCAAGTCTACTAATAAAATAATTAGGTGGATTGGTCCCAAATAGGCCGAGATGGGTGTAGGACATGCCCATGGACCCAAAAGTCAGGGTCAAGCCAGGGGATCTGGCGACAGAGAAGGCCCATTTGTGTTAGACATGTTGTGGGTAGTGTGGACTGAGCCCATCAGAGCTACCATTATGGTGTCTCTTCTGGCTCATTGGATCTCAAGCAACTTGGACCAAGTCCGGGCTGTCCTGATCCAATTAAATAGGAAACTAATATGGATAATGGATCCATCTTGCACCATCAATGTTGTGGTAGGATGAATTACCTGTTGCACGGATTAGTTTCTCATCAATGTTGCACTGGAAGTGATTCCAGCTATTCCATCTGAACACATCACATCACCACAATGTTACATTAAAACAATGTTGCAGATATTGTATTGTTATCAGGATAAAATTGGTAAAATATAATATTGGGATGATTTTGAACTTAAGATTAAGATGGAATTTTTATTTTTATGAACAGCAATGGGAGAAAAAAGTGGACAGTGGATTACAGTTGCCAACTTCAAGCGAAGGAATAGAAGAAGTATCAAGTGGGAGTAGCCACTATCAGTGTTTGTTAACAATCTACCAGAGCTAACTGGGGCAGACCAACTGACGCTTGCTTTCTCTCCTGCAGGGAAAGTTTTTGATGCATTCATACCAGCTTCTAGCAGAAGGTGTAGGGGATTTTTTTTTTGGCTTTGTGCGGTTTGAAAACATGGGAACTGCTAACAAGGCTGTGAATATGATGAATGGGAAGAGGTTTGCTGGAAGGTTGCTGGAAGTGAATGTTGCAAGATTTGTTTGGTCTCAGAGAGCAAGGAGGGAAAGGTCTTGGGAGAAGGGTACGGACAAAGTATCTGGTTCTCTTCAGAAGGCTAAGAAGGCTTTCTTACCTAGGATAGGCAAGGAACCTATGTTGTCCAAGGGAGTGTTCAGCACGGCATTTCTTATCTTGATGTGGTGAAAGGGGCTCATCAAAGAGGGGAGACTTTTATCTCTGTACCTAAAGGGGTTATCTCCAAGAACTCTAGGTGGTTGTCCAACAGAATGGTGGGTAAAGTGCAATGTGAAGAAGTTATTCCTTCCATTCAGGGCAGTTATGAGGAGCATGGTATCAAGGGGGTGACCGTGTCTAGACTTGGGGGAAAGGAGGTGCTGGTTGCATTTCAAAACCTAGAGGAAGCTAGACTGATGATGGACGATCCAAATCTTGAAGTTAACAAGGCTTTTACTTCTCTTGTGCAGTGGGTGCCAAATCCCCTGGTCTCTTGAGAAAAGTATGGCTGCAGTGTTTTGGAGTCCCACTCCATGGATGGAGTGCGGAGGTTTTTGAGGCTATTGGAAGGAAGGTAGGAGTGGCAGAGGAAGTTGCGAAGGAGACCTTGGATAAATATGACTTGGTATTTGGGAGAGGTCCAAACTGATGATTGATCTTTCATTTACAAGGTGCCAGAAATGAGGATATTTGACCACTATTACTACAAGTTGGAGATTCAATGTATGCCAACTGTGGAGGCTGTGGGGCAGTTCAGGGCTTCAAAGTATGCTACCATGGAAAAGGGGAAACAAGTTGTGGACTATACAGACTCTACCTCTACTGCAAGTGACAGCAAGTTCGATGCCGGGAAAGATGGTCAGTTTAGGAACGACGGTATCGCAGCAAAGGGTGAATCAGCAGAGCAGTCCCTGAAGCAACCTGGTGACGTGGCAAAGGATGATAGGGGCTCTTTTTTTCATATCAGTATCAGGCCTCAGCATTGTCTGTCAAATCTAAAGTCTGTCAATGAAGCAGGTTTATCAAACTCTTTCCATTGTGGGGAAAATGGTCAAACTAAGAAGAAAGCCAAAAGCCTTGCAATAAATAGTTCAGTTTGCAGAAAGTCTCACTTCCACAGGAAGGTCTCTCCATTTCATCCATCGGGTAAAGGGGTGGTGCTGTAAGTCCTCACTCCTCAGGCCGGTAGCAGATTGCACAGTGAAAAAGGACAACCTCAGGAAATTGCTTGCAACACATCTTCGTTATTACATTTTCAAATGGGGAAGAGAAGCAAAAAACAGGTGTTAGTGCCAACCTCTGATGTGCAAGTTGTTTCCACTAATTTAGCGTGGTGTGTTGAGAAGGGTAATCCCATGGAGAAGTAGGATAACGGTGGTTTTAGTGGCAGATCAGGACATGTGCAACGTGGGATCAAAGTGCTAAAAGTTGATGACGATGTAGGGAACAAGTTTTGTGAGGCTGCTGATGTTTTTGAGGCAGCAAGGGAAGATGCATCTCAAGCTCTCGATTTCGGAAAAACACTGGGGGTCTCATGTGGGCCAGACGAAGCAGAGATTCTTCAGAGCTTTATTAAGGCAAAGTTCTTAGAGGCTAGGGTTAAGTTTGTTCCGTCTTAAGCTCTTGTGCTTTGGCTTGTTTTTTCATTTTGTTATGATTATTGTAAGTTTAAATGCAAGGGGGCTTGGTAGGCCTGAGAAACGGTTAGCTATTAGAAAGTTGGTTAGAAAGCACAAAGTAGATTGTTTGTTGTTGCAAAAGACCAAAGTGGCTTCAGATATTCACATGATTACCCAGGAAGTTTGGGGTAATGAGAGGTGTTCTTGGAGTTGGGAGTCCATCAATTGGGGCTTCAGGGGGGTTGATCTCTATCTAGAAGGAGGGGGTGTTGATAATGGAAGATATTTTTCAAGCTAATATAGATTATTGGTTGTTAGAGTTCGCGGGGTTAATGATGGGTTTGTGTGGGCTTTTGGCGATGTTTATGGTCCGAATGTGCAATCATAAAGAAGTGATTTTTTTGATCCACTATCTAATATTAAATCTCTTTGGCCCGTCCCTTAGATTTTCGGAGGTGATTTTAATATGGTCAGATATCCACATGAGAAAAAGGAGGGATTTCTACTTCTCGCTCTATGTTGTTATATTCCAACTTCATTAATGTTAAAGAATTGAATGATTTGCCTCTTCATTTTAGGAGGTACAAATGGTCCAACAATAGAGAGCAATATGACATGAGTAGGATTGACAGGTTTTTAGTATCAAAGGAGTGGGATAATCATTTTGTGGGTATTATTTAGGTTGCTCTACCAAGGCTAATTTCGGATCATTGCCCTATCAAATTGTACTCTTAACTCTTTTGACTGAGGTCGTAAGCCTTTTCAGTTTGAGAATTGCTGGTTACAAAATAAAGACTTTTTGGGATTGACTCGAATCTCGATCTTGGTGGAGGGAGATAGATGTTAAGAGGTTTTTCAGGTTATAAGATTTACAAGAAGCTTCGTATTCTTAAAAGTTATATAAAAAGGTAGACCAAAGAAGTGTTTGGCTGCATTGATGAGTACAGAGAAACATTTTCTAAAGTGGTGGAAGATATTGATAAGAAAGGAGAGTCTTGAGAGTTGACCAAAGAGGAAGTGGTTGTTAGGAAATAAGTAGTTGGAAAGATCTGAGATCTTAACCATATGAAAGAAATTTCTTGGAGACAAAAATCTCGAGTGACTTGGCTAAAAGAGGGAGACAAAAACACAAAGTTCTTCCATCGGATGGCAACTGTGAGAAGTAGAGTTAATTTTTTAGGGGAAAATACGAAGAAATGGTAGAACTCTAGAAAGCCCACTAGAAGTCAAGAATGAGATTGCTCGTTTCTTTGAACAGCTTTACAAAGGTGAGAGTGTGAAAAGGCCAAAACTTGACAGGCTTTTTTTTCCTAAGATACCAGACGATGTTCAGATTTGGTTGGAGAGGGAGTTTCAGGAAATGAAGTGTCCAGGGCATTGGAGGAATGCAATGGGGATAAAGCCCCGGATCCAGATGGTTTTAACTTCTCTGTTATTAAAGCTGGGTGAAATTTTCTCATGGAGGATTTCAAATACATGCTTTCCGAGTTTCATAGAAGGGGGCAAATTAAATAGAGAGTTGAATGCAACCTTTTTAACTGTTATTCCAAAAATTTTAAATCCAGTGAACTTATACTATTATAGGCCTATTAGCCCTGTGGGATGCTGGTATAAGTTGTTGGCAAAGATTTTGGTAAATCGTTTGAAAAGTGTTCTTCCTCTCATTATCAGTCCTTTTCAAGGAGCATTTGTCGCAAACAGACAAGTTCTTAATGGTGTGTTGATTGCTAATGAACTCATTGATTCTAGGAAGAAGTCTAAGGCTGAGGGAGTAATCTTCAAAATTGATTTGAAAAAAGCTTATGACCATGTAGATTGGAACTTCGTGGATTACATGCTTTATAAATTTGGGTTTGGGAATACTTTGCGCATGTGGATGCAAGAATGTATTTCTTCCACATCTTTCTCTGTTCTGGTAAATGGGTCTCCTTTCAAGTTATTTAATGCTTCCAGAGGCATAAGACAAGGGGATCCCCTCTCCCCATTTTTATTTACAATAGTGGTGGAGGCCTTAAGTATGCTTCTTATGAGAGCAAGAAAGGTGGGAGTGATTGAGGGCTTTAAGGTCAATCAGAATGTGGAGGAAATTTTCACACTTGCACTTTGCAGATGATACCATTCTCTTCAGTTCGATGAAGAGGGACGAGATTATGGCTCTTAAAAGAATTTTGCAGTGTTTTCAGTTAGTTTCAGGGCTAAAAGTTAACATTTCTAAGAGTCTTTTGGTGGGCGTTGGATGTTCTGATGAGATTGCTCAATCCTTGGCTACCATGATTCAATGTAAATCCAGAAGGCTTTCCCTTTTGTATCTTGGTCTACCTATAGGGGCGAAGCCTAGATCTAAGGCATCATGGGATCCAGTCATTGACAAATTTGAGAAGAAATTGTCTTCTTGGAAGAGACAATACATTTCATTGGGTGGGAGAATTACTCTTATTAGCTCTTGTTTGCCAAATTGTCTAGTTTATTGCATGTCTCTTTTCAAGATGCCTAAGGTTATGGTGGAGAGACTGGACCATATTCGTAGAGATTTTTTATAGAAGGGTCCAAGCAATAAAAGGAAGCTGCGCCTATTGAAATGGAGTGAGGTCATTAAACCAAAAAGGAGTGGGGGTTTGGGTCTTGGCAGTTTAGAAAATAGGAATCTGGCTCTTTTGGTTAAGTGTTGGTGGAGGTTTGGTGAGGAAAGGCAGGCTTTGTGGAAGAGGGTAACATTAACCAAGTATAGAGAGGATAAGTGGGGATATGGTGACCTAATCTAGGTCCTAGGTACCATAGGTTGGGTGTATGGGGTGCTATTACGTCAGTTGGAGATAGAACAACTAAGACAGGGAATGTCTTGTCAAAAGCAGTGGGAGATGGGAGGAATGTCAGATTTTGGTTGGATGATTGGGTGGGGTTGGGCCCTCTCTATGAGTTTTTTCCGAGAATCTTTAGAGTGGTGTCCATCAGGGAGTCTGCGGTCAGTGATTGCTATGAGGTATGGGATGGTTTTATGGTGTGGAATGTGTCTTTTAGAAGGCCCCTTCGCATGTCTGAGGAGATTCAATATGGGGAATTGTTGAGTCTTTTTTCTAACGTGTTTTTATGCAGGGATTCCAAGAATTCTAGGATTTGAAAGCCTTCCATATCAGGGGAATTCTCAGCAAAAGCTTTTTACTTAGCCTTGGTAGGGACCCAACCTTCTACTACCTCTTCTTCCCTTCTTTGGCTAGGGCTAGCTCTTCCCCGTGTGGAGGCTTTTTGTTGGTTGGCAGTTGCGGCAAAGATTTCTACAGCAGACAATTTGAGAAGAAGAGGGTTGTTATCGACTTCCATTCCAGACATTTGTGTGATGTATCAAAAGGAGGCAGAAACAGTTAATCATCTTTTACTTCATTGCGACTTAGCAACCAATGTTTGGGGTCACTTCATTAGTAGATGCAGAGTTGATTGGTGTTTTCCAGAGATGATTGAGGAGGTGGTAGAGTCTTGGATGGGAATTCTTTTTGTTGGATGTGGTTGTACTCTTTGGAGGTTGGATGTGGTTGTACTCTTTGGAGGTTGATCCCTTTGCTATTCTTTGGTCCATTTGGAGGGAAAACAATGATATAATTTTTAAAAATGCGTCTTCTTCCCTAGCAGATTTGCCTGCTTAAATCAACCTAAGGATAGCAAAGTGGGCTTTAATTAGAAAAGGGTTTTCCAATCTCAGTTTAAATGATATTTTACATAGTTTGGGAGCTTGTATGGGTGCGGCCCGATTAAGGTAAAGAAATCTATTTGTCGGTCTTCTCCTCTTATTAGAGTGTTTAAATTCAATGTTGATGGTGCTACGAGAGGCAAGCCAATAAGAGAAGAAGACATCGGAAAAGCATATTGTTCGAATACAAATAATATTTTAATATTTTTTTCAAATAAAATAAGAGAAAAAGGATCATGGCAATCCTAATTTATCTTATTGGTACCCATCTTTGCTTAATCTAACTCACTGATATCATAAATTCAGATACTGAAAACAAATCATTTAAAGAAAACCCTGTAAACCCATTTCCTTTGATACCCGGTCAAGGGGCCTGGGACACATGACAGACCCATATTATCCCTGATCTACATGGGGAACCAACTAATCACTTCACTTGGGTGAAACAAAACAGGTGTTTAATCTAATCCAACGGCCAATATCATCAGCCAAGCCAGATGAGCAACAATAGATAAGCAATAGAGTTGATCGATTCAACGGCTATGATTCACAACCAATGAGCCCAACCCACCACAAACACAGAAAAAAAAAATTTTTTTTTTTGGCTCACCCCATCTGAGGAGTACGGCCGAGTCCGTTCTCGAGCGATTTCCTTCGCCAAAACGTCTCCTTTTCCATATCAATCTCTGCACTTCCTCCTGCCACCTTCCTCAACGCTGCGAGTGACGACATGATCAGCACCCACACGAAGAGCCAGCTCAGCCGAGCCGATGCTGTAACGGTATAAGCCATGGCTCGTGTCGTGTCGGTGGCCGATACCAACCGTGTCGGATGTCGGATACTGTGACTATTGAAGACCGATGATGCAGGAGCTCAAGAGAGGAGGCCACTATTTATAGGGGACAACATGACCATGTTGTCAAGTGGGTTGCTGAGGTGGGCCACGTTTAATTTAAACACTCCATGGTGTGCATATCTGGTGCAGGTCCTATCAATGCCATGACAATTTTGCAGAAAGTGGCTGCACCTACATTTCGAATCTACGTTGCCACTTGCACCAAGCGATGCCTCTTGGAGTGCATACTGATCATATGTGGAAAATTTGGGGGCTAATCTTTGTTGATCTTGATCATTTCACTTAGAGGAAAATGGGTATCCAAAACTCCAATGGACCCAAGTTAAAAAGAGGGTTCATTGCTAATATTTGGACTCGGTTTTAATTTTTGTCAAAGTTCACGTCCATTATATAGATCTAAATTCGGGTGTCGGATCTTGCATTTCAACGAAATGACTTCAGTGAGAGAGATCTATTTCATCATTTCAGCACAGTAGTCCATGAGAGGAAAACTTTTCGTTGATGGCTAGCCATACAATGAAAGGTTGAATGAAAAGATTTTATGAAAACACGAAAGTAGAAATAGGAGAGAAGAAAATTAATCTCATTGATTTCATTTTGATTTTGGAGCGAATTACTCATGAATTCAAATATAGGGATTGACTCAAATATGTGTTGCCAAAAGTGTTAGGTTTATGTCTTATATTTCAATTTAGTCGAATTGGTTTATTGGTCTCGCCAGTGACCAGGTTATGGTCAAAGGTAATTTGATCTTTGTACTGGGGCTTTCTTAGTGGCCAAGAAAGCAGACATTATATATTCATGTAATGTGAACCTAGACTCTGTGTAGGAGATGTGGCAGATCTCTTCCCCATGGTGTAGACCACGTAGGGCCATGGAGGGTGTAAAGAGGTGTGAGCTCTCTTCCCCTTGGTGTTGACACACCACGTATGGCAGGGTGCTATAAGAGCAAGATTAAGACCAATAAAGATTGAAGAGCTAAGTGTTAGAGAAGAAGGAGTCCTTGTAACGAATTGTCCAGTTTCTTTCGGAGTAAAATCGAGTAGGATGCTCATAACCCTTGGAGGTAGCCTTTATGGTGAACCACGTAAAATCTTTGTGTCATGGTTGCATGATTTTCTGATTCTTTATGTGTAATGAGGTTGATTGCTTTTACATATGCACTACAAGAAGTGCAACAATTGAAATGTAAGGAATGTGTTGAAGAGTCTACTCATCTATGAGAGAATATTTAAAAGGACCTATATTGCCTCTATTAATATATTGAAATTTTGATAAATATTATTAGCTAACCTTTGGAGGTAGCTTTTATGGTGAACCACGTAAAATCTCCGTGTCATGGTTGCATGGTTTTCTTATTCTTTATGTGTGATGATGTTGATTGCTTTCGCATATGTACTACAAGAAGTGTAACAATTGAAATGTAAGAAATGTGTTGAAGAGTCTACTCATCTATGAGAGAATATTTAAAAGGACAAATATTGCCTCTATTAATATATTGAAATTTTGATAAATATTATTAGGTTAAAAATTTTAATATGCATTTTTACTTTGGCTAGAATATTTCTATCATGTGCCCATCGACGTCCATTACCTTGTGTTGACACTTTTTCTTCTTTGTTTTTTTTCTTTATTTTTTTTTCCCCTTATTGTCTACTTCCTGTTGGCGATACATGACGACCATGTAAGGGAGAAGTGAGACAGCTGAAGGACAAGGGAGCTTTCGAGGGTCGCCGGCGACTTTTGTCACAAGTGGCAAATGAGACAACCACGTGGACGCCGGATGGGTGGATGATACCGCGGCGTTTTTGTCACACGTCGGTGTCATTTATACGATCCCCTAGATTTGGTTACCTAAGCGTGTCGATGTATATACCGCGAGTTCCTTTCATATGGGACCAAAATATCTTAATCAGGCTGTAAAAAAATTTGTTGATTTGTAAAATCAATGTGATTCTATTTGATCCGTAGTTTTTTAACCGACCTTATGATTAATGATTTAATTTTGAATTGAAAAAATCCTAATTTGTTAGTAATAGTTTGGTGAAAAATTTTACCCTTAATGAACAAATTTAAATTGATCCGAGCCTTTAAAATAATATATATATTTATATAAAAAATATTAAAATATAATATTTTAGTTATTCATAATTCAACTTTCAATCTCAGCCATTCACTCTCCATATAAAATAATGAGAAAATAGTTTGCACTACCATTAACGGATTAAACGGTTTTAACTGAACCAAACTGTAAATTCACGATTCAGTTCGGTTTAATGTTTAATGGGCAACGGATTGGTTATGAATTACAAAACTGTTATTCCGTAGGTAGTAATTTGATGACGGATTATGCTCAATATGATCCAGTCCAAACCGCGAACACCCCTTAATGCGATTCATTTGTGTGTTTATATTTGAATCTAGCAATCACCCTATTTGGGTCGTTTTCAAAATATGGCATCCATTAAAATTAGGCGGTGGTAGTGTTTGTCATGTTTAATTGACCAAAGGGGATCTTTTAGGATTTGTTTGGATAATGTCACGGGGTTTTCCTCTTCCACAGCAATAGTTTTCTTAGTGGTGAGGTCAGAATGCGACATCCACTACTAGCAGGAAAATAAGTAAAAAGGGGAGGAAAACTCACCCTTTTCATTGCTACACCGAACATGGCAAGCAAGGCCACCGCATAAAAACCCTCTTCTTTATTTACTTATTTGGGTAAACCCAAACAAGAAAGACACCAAGAACCTTGAATGCCCCACTTTTTAAATTAGAGGAAAAACAAAAACCCTAATCATAGCCTTCTTTTCCTTGGTGGAAAAACAAAAACACAAATCTTGACCTTTTCTTCCTTGGTAACAGAGCATCGGCGACGCAAGAGGTTAGCAATGACAGTGGGAGGTTTAAGGTTATGCTGCAACCAAGGCCAAAATCCCTACCCATTTTCTTTGCAAGAATAATAGATGATAGCATTACTCACATAAAAGGGGAGCAACCCTATTGTTGCTCCTCCCCTCCTTACAAAATAAATTATTATACACCAACTTCAAGCCCCCTACCTTTCCAATTGTCTTCAATGGCAGTGGCAATTCTAGTAGGCCCTAACAAGAAACCCTTTTCTCTTTATCTGTTTAAATAAATCCAAACAAGAAAAACACCAAGAGCCACATATGCCCCACTCTGTAAATTAGACAAAAAATAAGAACCCAAATTTTAGCCTTTTTCATCCTTAGTGGTGGTGCTTCTCCCCCCCTTAAAAAAAAAACAACGATTATTTTTGCACGAAATCAATTCTAGGGAACCCATTTTTTTGGACTAAATTTATCTGAAACAAATTTCATGCAGTGTCCAATTATGAATTTTTTTCTGTAAAATCCTCAAAAACAACTTGCTCAACCCATTAAATGATTTAAAAAAAAACATCTACTTTTTTCCAAAAAAAAGTTAAAAAATTCTTATTAAGTACAAACTGTCATCACATTATGATTAAATCTCCCCCTCATTTTATGCTCCCTTCAATTAAGGCTTCACTTTACTTTACGTTTTTTGCTCATTTGCTAAGTGGCAGGTACTCACTCGAGGCCAAAGATAAAAAAAAATATTGAAGTCCAAGTCACTCCATGATTGTCACATTGTCAAATTATTGAATTTAGATTAAGTGAGGGGAACCCCGACTGTGACCCCCCAACCCCGCACCCATTAGTGGGGAGCCTACCGACACTACTTGGGTGTACGGCAGGCTACTCACTGATGACCATGGGGGGACCATCCAGACTCTCGTTGGTAGCGTTTGTGCAGAGGGTAAGACTAAGATGGCCCATAATGGTCCTATGAAATGGATGGACGTTTGTACAAGGAAGGAGACAATTAGTTATAGGAATCAGGGGTGGTGAATGGACAGTCAGATCAGGCCATCTATGCAGAGGCGTCCTTGCGTCGTGAGTGAGATTAGTTTTGGATCTAGTCTATTGTGGAAGATGTTCTTTAGTGGGACCCACCAGCTGATGATAAGATTTTATTGATGTTGATCCACTTTATTAAAGAATTTGAGTAAAATGATGAGACGATATTGAGACTCATTGATCTAATTCTTCAATCGGGTGTGACGCATATGATTAATTATGGAATTATGTAATCCCATCCTTCTTAAAACAGATTATTGGGAGGCCCACCTTGCATGTGACATCATGACATGGTCCAGTTTTGTATCAAAGTATATAAACGATTAACTTTAATCGAATCATATTAAGAGTCTCCTATTTCAAAATTGGAATTGTATGAGGGTTTTCCTCCATGGTGACCATAGTTGGATCTATCACGGTCCATTGTCCACCGCATTACCCAGGGGTAGCCTGACATGAATACGATAACCGAAATTAAGATTATGTGAGGATTTGTCCGACGGTGATTTGCTAAGTCACTATAAGCAGCCTGGATGCAAGTCACTATAAGTAGCCAGGATGCACTCTCCGCTTACATGGCCAGCTGTTCGATAATGACTTTTCACCCACGGCCACCGTAAGAAAAATACACAGAGGATCCGAACTCATGAACACCGTGGGTCCAAACACCCTGTTGACCCTTTGATATACATGTCCCGTCACCTGTGATCAAATTTTAATTAGCACTAGTTCCAATACAACAATCTAACCTGTAGTCCCCATGGCTTTCGTGGCTAATAGGCCCGTACTTCGCTGCATCTATAGTATGGTGTATTGCACATTTGCACTTCTTTATAGCACCTCCGTTATGTTGCAGGGCCCTTCTTTAAAGCATGGTGATAATACATAATAACCATTATGTACGTGAATCATTTAGATTCATAAATGACTACAAACAAAGACCTCTCATGTCTGTATGCATAAGCAAGTGAAGCCCCTGGCAAACCTTACACACAAACGCAGAATCTCTTTTGTGTATATATGTGCACCCCGGTCCAACTCCAATGGACGCGATTAGCTTCATCAATTTTGGACCATCCACAATGTACCCTAAAAGCCTGACCAGGGTTCAAGTTGACCTTCTAAGTCCTGATTTTGTTTGATGGACATTTCTAACCTAGTTAGTCAAAGAGTTAAATTTATGCTGAATCTTTTTCCTTTTCCACCTATCAACACACTAGTGTCTTCTTTACCCAAAAAAAAAAAAAAAAACACACTAATGTCTTTCAGATAGACAGATGTTCTTGGCAAGAACAATTGAAAACTATATACAGCATAAGAGATTGAGAAAACACAAATTACACAAGTCCAGGGAATTTTAAAGGACCCTCGATTTCCTGAGATTTAATTTAGTAGGAGATGGTTGGGTAATTCAATATCGATTTAGCATATAGGACCAAACTAGGCTGAAGAAATCCAAAAAGGAAGATCACAATTTAAATATTCCATGTCCTTCTTAAAATGTACTCAGCAATAGCCCATTGAATATGGTGGCTCACTGCAACAGCACATCAACTACAAGGCAAATCAATCTAGCATGAGGATTTAAGGAGAAATTTCTCGAGGCATTGAACCCATATTTATGACAAGACCTTTCCGTGACCCTAGCCTCCATCAAGTATAGTCAGTAGTCATGCGTCTAGGAGGTGAACTCTTGCCTCTATGCATAAGCCTTAAACCCATATTTAATTGAATTCCTAGGAATACTCACCCATCACCCCATTAATTGAATTCCTATAGAAGTGTAGGTCTCATCAGCATCTTCATCTTACATCTTTCAAACTTTATATAAATGATAATCCGTCATGGGTGTAGTTAATTCCATACAAACATATGGGCCCTCAAGCTTGTTTTTGGCTCCCTTGGGTGTCAACAGTTAAAGGTCCAACCTAGATTGGGAGAGCAAAACGCCATCCTCACAAAGCCCAACCGACCAAAACTGAAATTTGGGTTGGCTATCTATGGTAGCATGGTATACATTAATTAAATACATTTTCTAAATTTCATACACTTGTAAATCAAGAGAAACACAAAGTCCATCCCAACACCAATCAAACAAATTGGACTTGGGCTAGGTACATTTGCATCTCATTTGGGTCAGATTCAGATTTACCTCCTTTCAGTTTAGTTTGAGCTTTGGTTAAGCCAACGCCCAACACTGCCCGAGTTCTACAAGAGTGAAACTTGGACAGCGTTGCGTATGTACATACCAACCCAGCCCGAGTCAACCTCATTCAACCTGAATTAGACTTTGCCGGGTACATTTGCATTTCATTTGGGTCAGGTTTGGATTGACCTGCTTTCAATTTGGTTCAAAGCTTCAATTGAGCCAACACCCTAACCCTGCCAAAGTCATACCTTAAAATTTTACTAATTCCGTCTTCTGTGCACAATTAAATCAGAGAAACATCCATGAGACATAAAGTAACAAACTAAATTGGTGCTATATCATTATTTTAGTTCAATCAGCTAACAATGAGTGATCTAAGTTAACTGGGATGCAGCAAAAAAGCTCTCCCCTCTTCAAGAAATTGGTGTAAGGATGAACATCCTACATGCATGGGAATCCACCACAGCCGTCAATCCCTGCTTGAAGCTTTTTTTCAACGTCTTGTGCTGCATTAGGACCCAAAGAAATGGAAACTTTAAGAAATGGAATCTATATTGACCAAAGTTTTAAGGACAGAAGAATAAAGTCTGCATAGAGATACTATAGAATTGAGTAATTTGCATTACCTTCCAAAGGTCTCTTGCTTTCACTACTGTGCCTGTTGGGATATATATGTCTTCCCAGAGAGCTGTAATAGGAAGATGCTTGGGACCTCGATTCACCAGCAGGACAACGGTCCGGTAGCCCGAAAGGGGTCCAGCCCAAATCTGTTGAAACAGGCACATTCCAATGGATAAATTTCAAGTTCACAAGCAGCAATAGGAAAAATAATTGTTCTCCATACAAAATGTAACATACCTCAAGATCTCCTTCATACCTAACCTTCTTTGCTTGAACACCAAGAGGATCTAATTGACACTCACATTGGAAAAGTGCTTAGAATGAGAAATTAAGTAATTGCACACAAAGATTGCAATGATGAACAATATGTTTGGCTTAAAACCTTTCTGGAACAGACAATTTTAGATGGATGCTATAGTTTTTATATTTAAGGAAATAGTTTTGATGAAGTATCCTCTCCATGAATATTGATAATGCATTTGTGCCTACACATCATGTTGATGTGGTGGGCTATCCATGTGGATAGGAAATGGAAAAAAAAAAAGCAGCTGAAAGCCTTAATGAACCATTACATTGTGACTTTATATAACCATCAATTCGCTCAGGTCATCATGCTTCACCCATTTATTATTTAGATCAACAACCATGCATGTGTCTGAAGAAAGTGGTGTAGATATCCTTAATTTTATATCTTCTGATTAATATTTCTGCATTATATTTCCCTTTGGGAATCAAATATAGGTGAACTTTCTCCTATCTGTATAGCAATCCACTCACCTTGGTTGACTGCAATGACTTCCTTGTTGGAAAGGATTTCCTTAGTTTCCTTTGCCATGTTTGCCACATCACATCCTATGAGAAGGGGAGCCTGCAAAAGCAACAGTTGGAACTTAACCAAAAAAAAAAAAAAAAAAGAACCATGGAGATGCAATCATATTCAACACTGAATTTAAACTTCAATTATACCTTAGAAACAGACCAAATGCTGAAGTGGACTACGTATTCATCAAATGTCATTCCTCCATTTCCTACTTCAAGCATATCTGGATCTAAGAACCACAATCACAGCATGTTAATGCAAAGGCAGAAAAACATAAGTGAAAATTTTAATATTGGAAACTTTAATTTGTCACATTGGCAGGCATCAAATACAGAGGGAATACTCAAACTTGCAATGTATAGTTTAAATTATTGATGGGAAGTGCACAAAGATGGAAAACAAGGCAAAGGTTTGCGCCAACATTTCCTATTTATTTTATTGCCTATGCATCGAATAAATCCCTTGATTTCTATATATACAAACAGAAAAATGCAATAAGAACACTAACCATTCCATCCACCAGGTCTTGCATAGGATGCCCACACTTCATTCTGATCAGCTATAGATACCATCCTGTGAAATCAAGATCACATAATGAGAAGATGCTATATGGTTTTATCGCTAATTGAAGAACTTAGTCAGGGACTCTACTCATCCTTGCCTTTCCCAAGTATCATTTATATCGCCTGTAGTTCTCCAACTGTTTCCAACATTAGCACCCCATGTAGCTGGGTTCATGTCTCCCCTAATCAATCAGAAAGAATATGATAAATACATCCACAACAAAACAATTAAAATAAAAAACATCCTTGTATGAATAAAAACGTTGCCAACTTACCACTCGCACAGAGAGAAAAAGATGGGGCGCCCTGCCTTCATAAGAGCTTGGGTCATTACAGGATATCTATGAAAGAAAAAGAGCATATTCCAGGTTTTAAAAAAAATTAGTTCACAGCAACTTACATATGAAATAATAGAGAAGGTTGGAAAAAAAATTATTTAGACAACAAGATTACCTGACTGTTGGTTTAGATTCATCGGGGTAACAGTTGTCATACTTCAAATAGTCAACACCCTGCAATTCCCTTAGACCATGAAATTGTCTGGAATAGATAAATTCAAATGTAGATATTGCAATAGTTTTTTAACTACATAGAAGAAATGATAATGAACCATGGCAAAATAAAGCAGGTAATATTCATACCCATTCAGCAAATGTCTTAGCATCTATTTCTTCATGATGAAGTGATCCAGGCATTTGTTTGCTGCATGTATAAAACCTGGCATTTTCAAACCACCACAACATCCATCTTAGTCAGTCCGATCGAGTCCAAAATAAACAGCGGTCACTATATTATCTATGACATCAAAACAATTGAAATGATGAAAGTACTTGAATTAAGATGATGGTTAGACTAAATAAAATAGATACAAACCACTCAATTCCTTACCCTGCATCTGAGTATATTCCTAGCTTAAGCCCCTTGCTGTGGACGTAATCTGCAAGAGCTTTTATCCCCGAGGGAAAAGTCTTCTTGTTACCAATTAACTTTCCCTAAGTTTTCATATCACAAATTTTTTGGACAATGCTCCTATCAGTCCTTGAAACTAAAGCCATGTAAACAAGTGGATAGTAAAGATCATGAAAAATGAAGAACAAACCTCAGAGGTGCGATTTAACTCAGCCCAGCAATCATCTATAAAAGACACCAAGGATGAACTTGAGCTGTGTTTCTTTAGACTAGCAAGTAATTTATGGCTAAAAGAGAGAGAGATCTAAACAAGATACCTATGTTAACATAAACATATCCAAGCTTCGCAAGGCCCGTTGAGACCAAAGCATCAGCTGTTAAAAGATTAAATTGTGAAAGTTTAATAGAACATCAAAATTTGAAAGAGTTTCAAAACAGAGCCAAAGAATAAGAAGTCAATGAAGTCGAGATGTGATGAAGAAGGTCCTCTAACTTACCAGTTTGTCTGACAATCGTTTCATTAACCTGGCAGTTGAAGTGATTCCAACTGTTCCACCTGAACAGAGGTTATATGATTGTGTCAATATGGTTACCAATAGAAAAAAAAAAAAGAAAAAGAAAAGAATTAGTTTTCTTCAACTAAATTTAAACCATAATTTGCTGATTTTCAAAAATCCAACAGACTCGTCCAACAGAAATAAAAAATCCAACAGCCGCTACTTTTATAGAGTGGCTAAAAATTGAAGAAATAAAGATAAACATCTATAAATGATTATCAAAAAATCTTCACTTAATAAAAAACTGAATTATATGGAGATATAGAATAAATAACCAGCCATCACCATAGTAAATCAAATTCTTGCAAGGTCAGGTTTCCATCTACATATCCACCTTATGTTCATCACCCCTAATCTCTCCAATAATTTTTTAGGAACCCATTTTACCAACAATTCCTTGGACTTAGATTCTATGAAAACAAAAAAGGCCCTTTACGTATTCCAACTTCTATCAATCGTTCCACTACTGTAACGCTGATGGTTTTTAATTTAGTTTGATAGTTATGAATAGAAACTCCTTTAGATGCCCTGTTCTAATGGAAACTAGGATGGCTCAAATTGATTGCAAGTCAACCAGTCTTCCACCAAAACTTATCCAATCCGAGTTGAAACATACCATGTCAACCAAGATCTTAGTTGAAACACGAGATTAAAAGAAAAACATGCTTTTAAGCACAAGTTTTAAGTATGGTTAATGCATTAAAATACTCGGAACGGTAAAACATAATAGAAATTCATCACTTCAATATATTCTGTGTTCTTCTACCAATATATATATATAGTCTAGGTTCTTGCGCCCATGACATATGGGCCCTACGCCCTTTTTTCTGAAGGAGATTTCAACTCACACATTCTGTCTCTAAGCAGAGGAGCTACATCTGAGAGACATATGAGTTTATAGCCTTGCAACTTGCAAGCAAGAGCTGACATGGTACTTCGCGGGACGGGTCAAACGCGCACTCAAGTCTAACACTACTTCTAGGCCTGTTTGTACCCAAAAAAAAAAATGAAAAAAAAAAAAGAGGAATTCTCAGCATTGGCAATTCTCTGAACAGTTGCAATGTGGGCCCCAGCACATAACCATTAGATCATGAAATGCTGAAAGTAACATGGCCATGTGCCATTCATGGCAGCCGTGGGCCATGGACAGAATCGATCGGCTAGCGTACATTAATGTTCTAGATCATTGTGCATGATTATCATATTGCATGTTTAACCCCAATAATAACCGGTATATAGGGGTGCTCATCGTCCCGCTAGCCCGAGCTTGATTCAGGCCCCTGCCAAATTTGGACCAGGGTTGAGCCGTTGAGTTTTAGTCTTGGACTGGGCCTGGATCAAAATCTTAGGCCTGCTGGGCTTGGATTAAGTAATAGAGAACCAGATAAGTGGGATAATGGGTATTTGGGGGTTGTCTCCGTGCCTCTCCCTCTTCTTTCCATTTTGAGTTCTTTCTCCAGATAGAGAAGATCAATGAGTAAAAAATTAGAGATAAAAATTAAGACTAAATTAATTCTTACCATGATTCAATCTTTTTTCAAAAATGCTACTCTTTCTATTTGTGTTAAACGTTAATGCATAGCCAACTCAAGGAGGCAATGCAAACAAAGTCTCCAATCTCCACAAATTATTCAAGATTTCAATCATATTTAGTCAGGTTGTAATCAAGCTAAGCCTGAAAAACAAATGAGCCATGGGAGTCCAAATCCTCTGAGTAAAAACCTTAGGCTGACCATGGGGAGACCTATGAGGTCCCCCCATGTAAGCTTCAGACAGCCTGTCATGCACTGCCCGAGGTTTTCCCCACGTCAACTTCGGGCAATTCTGCCATGCACTGCTATGCAGTCTGCCTGGGGAGACCGCATCCCAGAGTCATCCTGAGATTTTACCTCATGTAATCTCAATTCGAGCCAAGATCAGGCTATATAGTGTTTAGGTGGCCCAGGTTCAGGCTAGCGACTTATGGCCCCACTCAGCTTGGCCTCTTGTATATACCACAGGCTCCTCAGTTTCATTGCCCCTAGCTGTGACAGTAGGACCCATGTATGGTGCACATGTGATCCCATAATGTACTACCACTACTCTTATTTTTTACTGTCAGAAAGATCGAATTAAAAAAACAAAAAAAAAGTATTATTCCTCAAATCCCTATTAAGAACAAAAAAAAAAAAAGTCACGTCTCTTAAAAGTCACCAAATCACCTCTACCATTTTCAAGTTCACTTCTGCAAAACGAAAACATCCTTACAGACCCAATGAGAGAGAGAGAGAGAGAGAGAGAGAGAGAGAGAGAGAGAGAGAGAGAGAGAGAGAGAGAGTTTTAGTTACCCCATCTGTGGTGTCAATCCAAGACCGTTGGCAAGCAGACTCCTCCGGTGGACTTCATATTTATCAGACTGTAAGAGCCTTGAGGCCGAGATGAAACAAGGAGAAGAGAAACAGATGATAAAGAGAAGAATAAGAACCAAATCACAAGCAGAAAATCTCTTCATCTTCTTCAGAAGATCTCTTCTTCTTCTTCTTGCTTCTAATAATCTTATCTTAGTTACTGTTGTGATGAGGATAGTAGAGGATGGTGGAATGGAGATATGTATTTATAGAGAGATAGAAACGATAGTCGTTGGCTTAAGAATCGGCTCTTAACTGAGTGGATAGGTTAGACCATAACTTATTGGTTTTGGATAAGACAAACGGCGCCAGAGGTTACGTTAGCTAATAGAGATTTAGTTAGGATTTTTACTTGAAATTTGAAGTGGACCATGGCGATGGGCCACCCTTGTTTACCTAGTTTTTGTTAAAATAGTTTAATTGTAGATTTCATGGGGTGGTCCACTTCTAAAGGTGAACTTGAGATTCGATCTTGGTTCTTGGGGACGTCTAGCTGACGTCCAACGAAAAAAATAAGAATTTGAAAGAGAGAGAACAGAGCTTTGAGTTGATAGAGAAAGAGAATAATGGAAGCATTAAAATGGTTTTTTTTTCTTTTTTAACGAAGGGGCAAAAATGTGTTTTGTAGAAATTTCTTTCTTTATATACACTCAATGTCTCAATCTTATCACCATAGAATAGAATTTATGAAAGAAAATTTAGGAAATTCAATCTATAACTGTCTAAAATTTTTAGGAAATGTATCCCTTAAATATTAGTGGAAAATACATTATAAAGAAGACAGTACATGAGTATCCAATTAAAACCATGTTAAATCAAATTTTAGGATAGTCACCTCTTTAGTAATACACTAGCAAAACATGTACACACTTAGCATGGATAATATATAATTTATAATATCAAAATAATAATAATAATTTTAAATCATACTTAGTCTAAATTAGATTTAGGTGGTAAAAGTTTGTAATCAAAATTAAAATCTATAATAATAATAATAAATAATTGTTGAATTCCACAATGAAAGCACTTTAATTTTTTGAAATGACTTAAGCATTTTTACCTCAAACAGTTTCTGGAAATCAAAAGAATAAGCCCATAATAAAATAAAATGAAATTCAATAAAAATACCACAAAAACACAACATGAAAACAAAAGTTCATAGAAAATACAATAATAAAATTAATATGGAAGAAACAAATAAACCCATGAAAATCCAATGCCTAAATTCAAAATTGAAGTTAAAAAAATAAAAGGAAAAACATAATTCAATAAAACCCTATCACTACAGAAACTAAAAAAACCATTATAAATAAAAAAACTATGATAAAAGAATTAAAACACCAAGAAAATACATTAAAAAAAAGGAAAAAATTATGAAGGGAAGAGATATGCCATATCATATAGCAAAAAACATTAAAAATGTAGCTATCAGAGTCCTCGCATTTCCCTAGCTTTCGTTAATTTGAATTACGTGATTGAAGGTACATTAAAGAGTGCAAATCCAATTAAATTGCATCTAAAATTTAAAACCCCAAAGGGATTGCAAGCAATAAGAGATGAAAGGTTTAGATGAGA
Source organism: Sextonia rubra (assembly GCA_037013555.1). Classification (NCBI taxonomy): domain Eukaryota; kingdom Viridiplantae; phylum Streptophyta; class Magnoliopsida; order Laurales; family Lauraceae; genus Sextonia; species Sextonia rubra. The sequence continues at coordinate 18,492,058 of JASUAD010000028.1, read as the reverse complement.
GACTTTTAATAGAGCATCATATAAGATTTGCTTACCCCATGACATTAGATAATAAGGGTGTTCATGGGCTATGTTGCTAAGGAATGTTTATACTCGGGCCACGCCTGAATTGGGCCATAACTAGCTAGCCCGAGCCCTACTCACCTAAAGCATATTAAGCCCGAGCCTAGCCCAAGTTAACATTATAAAAAAAAATGGTCTCTCTACCATTCAATCTAAGCCTAGCCCATCCCGATTAAAGTGGGCCTACCTATATAATCCAAGCCTAGCCCAAGTACTCAAACTTAAGGTTTAAACCCAGGTTAAAGTGACCTGGGCCAAATAAAGACTTAGACAGCCTAATCCATGAACACCCTTAAATAAGAAAATCGAATTATGGATTGATTGATTAGAGACCTTGGAAAATTAGACTCTTTAAAAGGAAACTCTTTTTAAATTTGGCTCTTCATTTAGATGGCTGAAGTAAAAAAATTCCTCTCAAGTCCCTAAAATCTCTCCCTCAAGTTAAAATGGATTCAAAATTAACATCGAAATTGAGCTATAATTTCTCAATTAATTGTGAATTTGGAACTCAATTGCAAAATCAAATCCTATCTCATTCATATATTACATGATTAAAGGCAGACTAAGCCAAGATTTGGCCATAGCCGGTTAGCCCGAGCCTAACCTACCTTAAGCATAATAAGCCTAAGTCCAGCCCAAGTTAAAATTATAACAAAAAAGACCTATTATATATATGGAGAATCTTCATACGCATCCATTCCTCACCATTTTTTTCGTAAGAACTCCAGGTGGGGCCTATCTATAACTCAATCCAAACCTTACAACACACATGGGACCCCATGATAGCAACTTGCCCCAGGTTTCGGTCGGATCCAAATTTATTGGACCGTTGGATCGATTGTACACTAATCCGAATGGAATGAATTTGTGAGCCATGGATGAAGGGGTTAGGGATATGTGATTGGGGCCAAATTTGATATGCGGGGTGCTTTCACATAGATCTATCTTTTCAACCTCCCTCCAGTCTCATCCCTTGGTGGGTCCATAGTGGGCCCTCACCAAAGAGTGTGCACGAAAAGTCCATGAGGGGCATATGCATAGGAAAAGGCCCCTATATTATATATATATATATATATATGAGGAGCGCTACACAACGCTAGACGTTTTTTTAAGAAAAAGTGGCTCTCCTCATCGAGGTCTACTGAGATGCATAACAATTATAGGAGTTCATTAGATGTGAAGATTCATATGAGGCCTACTTATATGAAAACTTTTGAATCCATAAGATAATCATAACCTTTTGATATGTAACCCTAAAATTTAATGGTTTAGAAGCATTATTAATTATTATTTCAATCCAGCGGTGAAAGAAAAGTTGGATGAGGACCAATCTTGGACTTAGGACCATTTGAAGTGGGGTAGCGTGTATGAAAAGACAAGATTGAATCAACATGGGCCCCATAACAAAAAAGAAGATGGGTATAAAAACTGGCATTTTTAAAGTGAGGCGCTTGTTAAAATTCCTATATATATATATTTATATATATACACACTTGCCATTATCCCAACTGTTTGGGTATTTGTGCGTCAACAAGAGTTAATGCATTCAATACTTGCCTCCCTCTTTTTTTTTCCTACAATTATTTTATAGTCGGGTTGGGCCGGGGTTGTTCTCTCTAGTATTCAATCCAAGACCGGCCCATCTATTAAATGGGCCTAGCTAAATAATCTAAGTATGGCTTGTGTACTCAAATTTTATGTCCAAGCTTGGACTAAAGTGGGTTGGGGCAATTGCAGGCACCCTTAAATAAGAAAATCTAAATATGGATTGAATGATTAGAGAGTTTTGAAAATTGTAACTCTTTAAGAGGGAACTCCATTTAGATTGGCCTCTTTATTTAGATTGCTAAAATCAATTTTTTTCCCCAAATCTCTAAAATATCTCCCTCAAGTTAAAATTGATTGAAAATTAACATCAAAATTGAGTTGTCTACCATTCAATCACGACCAATCTATTAAATTGGCCCCACTAAATAATCCAAGCTCGGCCCGACTACTCAAACTTAACGTCCACGCCCATACTAAAGAGGTTGGGCCGGATAGAGGCTCAAGCTCCCCTGATCTATAAACACCCTTTGATAAAAAAAAATATATAAATATGTATTGATTGATAAGGGACCATGGAAACTTGGACTCTTTAAAAGGAAATTCTTCTTATATTGGCCTTTTTATTTAGATGGATAAAATAAAATATTTCTCTCAAATTCTTAAAATATCCCAATTAAGTTAAAACTGATTTAAAATTAACATCAAAACTGAGCCCCAATTTTTCAATTAATTGCAAGATTGGAGCTCAATTGAAAAATCAAATCCTATCTTAATCATATATTATAATTGTTTGTCATGAATGGCCAAAGAGTTATATTTAAGACAAATATGATTTAATTTAATGGAAAATTATATGTCCATGTCAATGAGCCATTTAACATCTATACTGTGCGAAATTAATATCCCTTCTTATTATAGTTCATTTCACTATCATGAGACTGTAGATTTTCTAGAATTTCATGAACATCATGATCGTTCAAGTGGTTGGCACTACACCAAAAATGCCCATTTGGAACGGTTTAAAACTGTTCCTGAATGAATCTGGAACGGTTTCAAACCGTTCTAAAAATGGGTGTCGCAGAAAATCTGGAACGGTTTTGAACCGTTCCAGTTCTGAAATTCTGGAACGGTTCACAACCGTTCCAGATTTGAAAATTAGAACGATTCAAAACTGTTCTAGATTTTCTTGCCATTTTTTTTAACTTCTTCAAAACATTTTTAATAATATTTTTTTAAATCATAAGTTCTTTAAACCACTACTAATCACATAGTTAAAAATAAAATGAAATAATTGTGGCATTCACATTCATATATATGCAATATTAAAATTCTTTTTTAACACAATAAGTAATGTATTTTTTGTCATGAAACTAGATAAACTTGATTTAAATATGGATTAATATATCAAAATTTAAAATACAATCTCTCATTTTTCATTTTTGCTTGGCAAAGCCATATAGGCTTTTCTTCTTCAAAATTTTCCGCAAGAGCCCAACTTACCAGCTTAGAAAGTCTTATAAGCCACCTTAGTTGGAAAATGCTCCTCTCCTCGGGAGCTTCATATTTCTCAAGCGGAGGAATTAAAAGCATACATATGAATTTGTTGAAGATAGAAGTAGTAAAATTTGTTGATACAGGAATGGATAAAGAAAAATCCGAAGTGGTCCATATGCACAGCTGAAGGTGCTTCTAAATTGTACATAGAATTGTATGTACATAGTTTTCTTTCTTAGATGAAACATTGTCCTGATTTGGAGAATTGGTGAAGGCCTTTACATAAGCGGCATCAATATCTACAACAGTTAGTGGGTGGTTTGCAATGGTGAAGAACAACCCGCTCCACGCCTTGCACGAATGTGTCTACACAAGAAGAAAAGAACACATACAAGGAGTCAGATGTGCTGTATGACTATCTATGTTGCACACATAGGATGCAAAAATCAGGCAATGAAGATTGCATCCACAGAGCAACTCCAAGCCATGGGTGAACTTTTGCTGAGTGTCTCTTCACTCCATATCATTTTCCAATGATTAGATATCGAATGTAAATAAAGGGCATGTCATTTTACCTTTCGCAGAACATGGGTATGAGGGTCCTGGTAAGCCGTTGATGGTGTAAGCATTTGAAACATTAGGACCTGTCCCATACAACAATCATTAGATGTTAAGCTACTTGGAATGCACAAAACCATATTCATCTTGACCATTTAATGAATTTAATCTTAGGTGTTGACAAACCTGAATCAATTTCCATGAACTGGGTCCACTCCAGACTGCTATGAGGACCAATAAGATAAATCTGGAACATGCAGCAGGATCTGAAAATAAAGAGGGATGGATAATGTTTTATCTGTAGAGTTCTTTGCTCTCTTGCAAAGAGGATTTTGAAGTACCCTTCGAGTCAAGTCCACTAGACTGAGTCACATGGGACTTGGCCACCCTAGAGCCCTAAACTGCCAAAACAACAAGAGGTAAAGATTATTATTATATAAGATAGAAATTATAGTATAAATCATGAATTATGAGGCTCGTGTTTAACTATTCCGAATGAATTTTAGTAGCAGGTGGTCAAGTTTCTATCAAACGCAAAATCAAGCTTCTAACAATCTCTTCAAGGAGTTCGCTATCTCTTTTCCTTGATAGCAAATTCTTCAATGTAGCTGCAAACAAATAACAGAAATCAACATTCTGACATGAATTTGTTTTAACAACCAAAAGAGATGAAATTACACATATAGCCCACTATGTTAGGAAATCTAACAATAATAAAGATAAAAATACAGCCAATACCTATAATGAAGTCTACAGCTTGGTGTGACAATGTAGTAAAAGAAGGGTACTTAGCTGCATGCAAATCAAAATGAAACAGTTGAAGATTGAAATGGTAGAAATTTCTCTGAAAAATGATTGACAAAAGGGACAAAATATTGGACACAAGTGGTTCAAAGTCCAAACAGACGGGAGAACCGGTATCACAAAGCTCCACCAAGAAATCGACTAAGGTACAAAGTCGCTCCATCTCATCATCACAATTCACTTCTGCAACAGATTACATGGAGATTACTGAAGTGCATTAAAAGTGCTAATATGATGCATAACTTCCAAATTCCTGAGAGATTTTTCAGAAGAAAACTATTCCAATCAATTCTACAATAAAATATATATATATGTTCCGTAAAGAATATAACCCATGGTATAAGATCAAGTAAAGGCACCAGAAAATGAATGAGCATAGAAGCAACAAATTTTGAGTTCCACACTTTTATTTCTAACTCCTCAACCATGGGCATGGATGCGTGTGGGTGTGTGTTGGCATCATATAGTGTCATTTTAAACATGTATAGTAATTAATTAATTAATAGGTAGAGGATGAATGCCAAAATTGGGATGAGTTTTCAAGTTGCTAAAAAAAGAGGAAAATATGTATATATTATCATTTGACATTTGACAAACAATACTGTCTGGAAATTGAACAGGTAAAAATCAGTTACATGACCACCCTGTCAATATGTAAATTCTGAGAGAGGGAGAGAGAGCTTATATGATGGTGATGCCTTACTGTAACTGTACAAACTATGCAACCAAAACACTACACTACCACTACACCTCCAAATATTACTCTCCCATCCAAGCAACTTCCCAAGCTCCGCTGCAAGCAAAACAATGTAAAGAGATCATGATCAATCTGGAATGCAGATATCCCTTGTAAAAACTCGATAAAAGAGCAACATAAAAGCAAATCCTGATGATGCATGCACGCTTTAAAAGATAAAGAGGGGGAAAAAAAACAAACAACATACCATATTCCCCGGTTCCTCAACCGAGGATGAAATCTTAAAACAGTCAGTCCATTTGCACCCTCTTCACCTCTGCGGTTGATCTGAGCATGGGGGGCCCATCCCAGATGTCATGGGGAAGTTGCTTGTTGACCCATTCTCAACAGGTGGTGGCACACCCCACTTTCCTTCAGACTCGAGCGGCTCCAAGACATAAACACCGCCACCTGTTAGCCCCACAGCAAACTGATTTGGTTCAGAGGGATGTGTGGCTATGACAAGTGGGTAATCTGCTGAGCTGCAGCCAAAATTTACAAATCAGTGCAGAGCTTCGAGTAAGGTGAAAAAAGAGAGCGTCACTTCAAAACTGTTTAAGAGTACTTATAGTTTCTTTCTTTTTAATTAATATAAAATAAACTAAAGCATAAGCACAAATTTTTTTCGCATACTAATCATTTTCGGTTGCAAAGAGCAAAAGAATGGAGTGAAAACACATATACACATGCATACAAGCACACGCGCAGAAGAATCATAAAACATAAACATGTAGGAGTACCATTTAGAAAGAGATAATAAAATAAACATAGAAAAAATGCATCCATGCAAAATGAAAACCCAGTTGGAGATTAAAATTCCATAAAGCATAGATAAAAAAATAAATAATGAATAACAAAGAGGCACATGATACGCTTCAGCAAATATATCATAAATGCAGCAAGAATCCTAGCTAAGCTGCACAAGAAATTGCCACCACAGCCTGACTGCATATGAGCTCAAACACTATGGGGAAATGTGGATACTTGACATTCTCTGGAAGATAAGCAGCAGGATTAATCCGACATCGTAGCATGAGGTTTACAGCATTAAACACGCAAATAGTAGCATCCAGAAAACTGACATACACTAATTGGCCTCCCGCTTTTTGTTGCTCTTGCTGAGATGCATCCTCCCTTCGTCTACAAAAGGAAAGCCCCTTTGTCTGCTGCTTTCCTGATCGATTGGAATGAATATATCGACTATTTTTCATGCTTTGAGCTAGTTTTCATAGTTTTGGCAGCAATAATACTATCTACACTAATTGTCTTTGAGCACAAGACATTAAAGAAGTTGCAAATTTGTTGAATAGCACCCTTCAGCGTCTTATGCTCTGTTAAAGCATGTTGTAGCAAAACAGGTAGTAATTGTTGCATTATGATATGGTAATCATGTGACTTAAGCCCCTTCATTTCAAGATTTTGTAGATTCACATGATGTTTAAACCTTGAACTATACCTTTCTAGAACCTTCAAGTCATGTAATGTACGATAGAATAATTCTTTCTCCACACGACTTAGAGTAAACGGTGCCTTCGGTTTAATAGTCTTACCATCCGATTCTTGTAACCATAGCTCTTTTCTAATGTTCATTCGCCTCAAATCTTCACGTGCACTTGTGTTATCCTTTGTTTTATTTTTGACATCTAAGATCGTCGACAAAAGATGTTTAGCAACGTTCTTCATAACATGCATCACATCTATATTATGACGAATTGGTAAATCCTGTTAAAGCATATTAAAGAAAAATGGTTAGCTATCTATTCATTAAGATGGATGTATAAAAGATATAATGCCAAAGTAAGTAAAATCACCTTCCAATATGGTAGGTCAAAAAGAATCGATCTCTTGTACCAAGCAGTTATATTATTGGTCAACCCATCATCACAACTTTTTCGTTTCTTCACCTTTGATTTACCAATATCCATCTGAATATCCGCTACCTTGTTAAGAACCTCTGAACCACTCAATCGACGAGGAGGTCTTCCTTCCTCTGTTTTACCATTGAAAGCCGCTTTTTGGGTCCTGAAAACATGATCAGTAGGAAGGAATTTTCGATGACCCTGATAGGAGTACTTCATTCCACTTTTAAGGTGTTCAGCAACGGTTCCCTCAGCACAAACTAGGCAAGCATATTGTGCATGTGTTACACAACCTGATAAACTCCCATATGCAGGAAAATCATGAATTCCCCACATCAACATAGCTTTCATATTAAAAACTTCCCTCAAATGAGAATCATATGTCTGCACTCCATTAAGCCATAATTCCTTCAACTCATCAACCAATGGTTGCAAGTAAAGATCAATGACTTTACCTGGTCCTTTTGGACCTGGTATCAATACTGTCAACATTGAAAATTCTCTTTTCATGCACATTGAGGGAGGGAGATTATAGGGCACGATAATGACAGGCCAACAACTATAAATACTACTAAGATGTCCAAAAGGATTAAACCCATCAGTCGCAAGTCCTAAACGGACATTACGATGTTCCTCGGAAAAACTTGGCCACTTGGTATTTACTACCATCCAACTTGATGAATCAGATGGATGACGCATAACACCGCTATATTCTTTCGGTCGAGAATGCCAAATCATTTGCTCTACTATCCATGGCACACTACACAACAAAGTATACAATTAATTAATTAGTTATGGATTGTAATATTCCAATAGAAAATAGGATGACCTAGAAAATATATTTAACTTTGAAATCTAACCTGTATAGCCTCTGCAGCCTAGGTGTCAAAGGAAAATATCTCAAAACCTTTGATGGAACTTTAACACTTTTCTTTTTTGCCAAGTAATATGACTTCCATCTGGATATATGACAGATTGGACAATTTTGCCTATCTTTATACTCTTTCCAGTAAAGAATGCAATTATTCGGGCATACATGTATACATTCATAGGTCATTCCTAATGAGTTGATCATCTTCTTAGCTTGATATGTGCTTTCTGGTAATGTATTTCCTATCGGTAGAAACTTCTTTACTCATTGAAGGAGATCATTAAAGCTATTGTCTGACCAGCCATTTTGTGCTTTTAAACTGTACAACTCAACAATAGCTGACAATTTTGTGAGTTCCCTAGGACATGAAGGATACAAAGCTTGCCTTGCATCATCAAATAAAGACTTATATCTCCTGGCTTCATGGTCTTCTTGCCCTTAAAACCTTGGAGAATCTTCATTTAAATCTTCATTACTTGCGAGATCGTCCATGAGAGAATCAACATGTTCACCAATTCTCCCAAATGCATCATTTACAAGCTCCTCCATTCTAGGATACATGTCGTCCATTTGGTCATAAGACTTCGATGTCGATGGTTTCTCATTAGCTGTATTAACACTTTCTCCATGAAAAATCCAATGTGTATATGACTGATCAATACCAAAAACCAGCAAATGGTCATAAATCAAGTTAAGGTCTATCATTCCATGCCCATTTCGGCATTTCACACATGGACAAGGAAAATGCTGAAATCCACCACCATTTTTCTTTACAAACTCAAAGAAATGCACAAGTCCATCCAAATACTCTCGACTTAATCTGTGTTTGGACATCCATGCTTTGTCACTTGGTAACGACATTCTGCAATCAGTGAGGTAACATATTTCTTTGAGGAATATGGGAATATACATGGCTGATGATCAGATTATTAATACATACACAGTACTTGCTAAAGACAAGATATTATCGTATGATCGACGTTGAAGGTATTAGAATATAAAAATTTTATATCTTAGCTGCAACCTATATAGAAACCTACTCTAAAGAGTGAAAACATGAAAGAATCACATATGAAACATCACAAACATGTAAACACACTTTCAAGTCATAGTTGACAAACCAATAGTGTCTCCTTTCATGTTGCACTCTCTGTTGGCCGATTAATTTTCCGAGGTTGGTTTCACTATGTGATTTAGGTGAATGAAAATAGTTTGTTTAGGTAAGAGAGAGAATGAAAATAGATAGTTGCAATGTGATTCAGGTGCAATTAGCACTTCGTTCGTACCATTTATTTAAGAAACTTACAAAGAGATCAGGCATATCATTGTTTCTTTCCAATCAGCATTGGAAAAAGATTGGCATAAAGATATGCTTTACAATGCTCTGCTTAAATGACTTCTTCTATTTTAGTTTGGCTAGTTTATATCTGATTTAACATTAAAAGATCTTAAAACTTTGGTTAGGAGTTAGGACCCCTTGCTGGAAGATTTTCGGTCCTAGGCATAGGAAAACTTTGCTCAAGGGTAATTTATTCAAGACATTTATAGTCATAGCAGTCAATAGATATGGCGTAAAGCAAGAAAAGTATGTCACACAGAGATAAAATTAAAAACTGTAAGGAAATAAAGAAAACCACAGATATGGAGGCTACCATCGGGTTATGCAAACCATTCTTGTAATGGGCCTATGATGGATGGGAGACTCTTAACAAACCTTCCCCTTGAACGCTCCTAATTATGTCAAAATTCTCATACCTCTTCCTCCTCTCAATGCATTCGGTTGCTTAGATATATATATGGCAATTTTTTATTTTTTATTTCCTATCCAGCTATAACATTTCTTACTTAATTAACGGGAGAAGAGAACCTAGGGCATGTTAATGATGATCCGCGGTGAATTACGAAAATAAACATTTTCCACTACATTTAAAATTCCATGTTTGGTGCAAGCTTTTTCCTTCAAGGAACACTTCAAAATTAAACTAACTTTTCTATAATTTTGTAGAAAATCATTTCCAGTTAGAAAGGGTTGGAAAATGTTTTACAAGGAAAATGCAAAAAGTCTTTCACAAACTCATATATTTTTGGGAATTAATGTAAATCTATTAAGTCCATCCTACTTGGGGGTGAACCCAAATAGAAGCACGTGGATGCTACCGCACCCATCACATTTGGCATGCTTCCAAATCTTATATATAAATCTTGAGTGCACTACCAAAAATCCAATAAATATGATGGGCCAACCTTTAAAATCCACATAAAAAATTTTAATTTGCACTCAAAACCATATCTTCTGCGACGGTCCGAACTAGTCAAACAAAAGTTATAGATCTGCCACTAGTCCTAGTGGGAAGATTCTTCCATGCTAGCATTCATTTTAATGGGACCAAGTAAACTTGTTTGGTAAGTCAAGTCAACAAGGCAACCACTCTTGACTTGAATGTGTAAGGTTGTCTTAGATTTGAAATAATGGAAGTGACTTCTTCTGAGAAGATTCTCCACGTTAGCATTCATTCCAATATGATCCAATGAGCTTGGCTGATAAGTCAAGTCAACGAATGCAACTACTCTTGACATGAACCTAGCAAGTCATCCTTGACTTGCACCGGCAGTGTCTTTGATATTTCTAAGAAGATTCAAGTATTCATTCCAAAGGGATCCAAGTGAAATTGGTTGATTAGTCAAGTCACCAATGCAACCAGTCTCGACTTGAATTTATTAATTCATCCTAGACTTGAAATAATGGTAATCTCTTCGATATTCCTGAAAATATCCTTACATGTTTAGCATTCAGTCCAACGGGGCTCAAATGACTAGTTGATAAGTCAAGTCAACAGTGCAACCACCCATTATCAAGGCAACCACCCATTATGCCAATGTATCTGGGCCATTAGACTTGGAACTCATATGGCAGTGATTCTTGATATTTTGCCACGGTTCTTACTTGTTACCTCTCCAATGGGACCCAAATGGAATTGGTTTATAATCAATGAAGTCAGCAATGTAACATCCAAGGCTATCCTAAGTGGGGATTTATAGAGTTTGGTTTAAGGCTTTGAAGTCATTAGAAATTACTAGATACTCTTAGTGCGGCTAACTTCAAAAATGTTGAACTACTGAGAATAAATCACCTCATTTGAAGGAGCCTTCGTCAAATTAAACTACCATAGGAGTTAGGTTCAAATCAAATTGATCACTTAATAAACACACGAATAAAATACTACAAAAGCTTAAAATGTAGTTTATGCATCAATCTAACCCTTCAAGTAAAAGCTGATCATCCCGCCAGCTTTAATATTAAAATTGAGTGTTTTATCAGTAGCCACATGCCCATATTGAAGTATAAAAGATTGGAACATAGAGTTCGCTATAGGGAGTACGAGTTAATAGTACATCAAGACTTCATCCACCTTCAGTCAGTTCATTGATTCCACAGGGAGCACTTTTAGTTTCTTTAATAAAAAAAATTGGGTTTTTACTTGAAAATTAAAATAATAATAAAACAGAGATGAATGAGATGTGAATGAGAAATTAAAATAAAACTAATGTGCAAAAGATTAGTGATAGTGGTGATGGAAATAGATCAAAATATCATGATTCCATTAAGCAAATAAATTAACCAATTCTTATGCAATCAGTCTGATACTTTGTCTCGATTTATCTCAAATTAGAAATAAATCAATGTTCTAATTTGATTTATTTGACTATCAAAAGAATAATTTTTTTCAAATTTAATTAAGAAGCTAAACCTCCTTCACCTCATAAAAGATTGAAAATTCTAAACATCATATATCAAGTAAACATAGACTATCAAGGAGTTTAGATTTAAACACAATCTATTAAACAAGTATACATGACAAATGAGAGAGGTGAAGGTTTGAGACGATTTGAAATTCAACAAAGCGTTACCTAATATTTATTTAAGTGGGCTTGTTTGGTTGCAAGAACTCTGAGAATTCTATGTGGATGGGCCTATGAGCTGATCTTTGTGGGGCTAATGATGCTGAGGCTTTAGTTTTAAATGTTGGACACATGGCTGGGTAAGTTGACTATGAGCTTGAATGTTGTAAAATCCCATCACTCTTTCAAAGGTGCCTCAAGATAATAAAGATTCCCAAGCATCAGATGGGATTTTACAAATAAAGGCACGGAGCAACAGAATCTCAATATCTCACCGCATAAACCCTTTACCCTTCGGCAGACTCACTATAATCTTAAATGGAGTATAACCTACCAAGCAGCTGCAAGTCAAGAGCTCTACAATGTCCTGCACACTGTGCACATACACAGACATTCGGTTATTTTCAGTTATCTTATACAAACTCAACTGCTCTTTTTTGCCTTCATGACTGAAGTGAATTTAAATTAATGAATTATTGTTGCAGCCAATTATAATATTAGTGCAGCTTTAAATGCCATTTAATTTCAATCGAGTGAAAAGAGCTATGACTTCCATATTGCAGTAAGACATATTGAGAAAAAAACAGTAGAACCAATAATACAGCATAACTGCCTTCCGCAAAACCCAAGAGAACTTCTTAATAAAAAACAAGAAATTCAACTGTGATATACCAGTAACAACATACCTTATCTTTGAGTGATTCTTTTAACCTCTTCAATGCTTCTGATTCACCACCTCGAAAAGGAGAAAATTCTTCCTGCAAAATTGGTTTACTCTATAAAATTCCAAAGATAGAACACGAATACTTAATTGCAAAATAGCACTAACCTATATATCTCTATAGCCAAGTTCTTCAATTGTGGGAACACTCAAAGTTTCTGCATCTCCAACATTTCCAATGGGAGGAAGGGAAGTCAATGTTTGTGAAAGTGGGGGCAGGGGTTGCCCCGCAAGCTTTACAAATGATTGATAGGTCAACGGTGGATTTCCCCCATTCTTTGGATACCAGCCATTGCATTAGGACAATATTCAATAAGAATTAATTGATAACAACAGATACATCCATCAAAAGCAAAGGATGAACAAAGACTAAAAGCTAAACTCTCCTCAACAGAGAGGAAGAAAGAGAAGTTTAAAAAAAAGATGTATAAAGAAATATAATTGCAAGAGAGAGAGAGAGAGAGAAAGAGAGAGAGAGAAGCTTCAGAGTACCTTTTGAATAATTTCAGCAGGATTGAAGAGAGTGTGGCTTACTGGAGAAAAAACCTCAATGCCATATTTAGCAGCAAAGTCCTGTCAAAAGCAATAAATTTATAAACATAAAAAATGATGCATGCCCTCTACTAAGTTTGGAAGGAGATTAGCAACAAGTTGGTTAATCCTATTGGAAAAAAAGGTTTCACCTATGTAGTCCCATTAAAAATCAAATGAACAAATGAAATGCTCAATCCCCTGAACAAACTAGATACCTCATATGCTTTTTTGGTTACATACCTATCCCTAATTTTAGGATCATAGAATAATCCAGTGTTTCTCATACATCCAAGCCTTTTTTATTGAAACCTTTGATTAGGAAAAACAAGTACTCATTTTGACTCGATGAAATGATGTGTGTGTGTGTATTCAGATCCTCTCCTTTTTCTTTGAGAGAAATTTTCTTGTGAACACCCACTTGCTGCACCCGACATCAAAACCATACTGCAAGGCTGAAGGTTTAATCAAAGGGTTGACATTGCTGAGAAGTGGGACTCATACAGCTAGGTGGTGGTCCACTTTGCAACAAAGTCAACTGCTTGATCATAGCCTCTCCCTCAGGAAATGTTTACATTGGTTTACAGCTCATGTGAGGCTCATGGTGAAGTACATGGTTCATATACTTTTAGACATCCAGGCATCTCAATGATATCTTCCCTAACTAATTTAGGAAAGTCATAAACTTGCTCCCAATCAAAGTAGCCCTGCCATCTACTTTGATCGCATTGACCCTTTTTAGCTGCCCCATTTCTCATACCAGAGCAGGTTTGAGGACCTGGCCTATAAACCACACTCTACAACACCTAATAGTCATTTCATCAAACAGCTTGCCTCCGATTTTCAATCCTAGCCTATCGCACCCAATTGGCAGGCCATTGATCAAACAACTTCTGTGCGTCATTCACCACCAGTCCCCAACTCTTATCCATTTTTGTTGTTTGATGGTGTTGCATGCTAAGAGTGGTTGAAGGAGAAAAGTCATATTACAAATCACAATCGTTCCATGATTTTCTTTGAATGGCCATTCCACAGATTACAAACCATCAACAATCGTTCTAGAAATTCATTTCAATCACACAAAACACGAGAGAGAGAGAGAGAGAGAAAGAGAGAGAGATCATGATTCAAACAAAAACAGACCTAGATCTGGCGAACGACCTACGTGAATCAACAAGATCTGAATGTTGGAGAGAGAGACTCTGCAACTTGTTCTACACCAAATCGAAATAAAAAAACCACACAATCAAAAAAAGAACAAATCAACAAGATCATCATCATCATTATCCAATAAATGAAAACCCTAGAATCAAACCCGATCACCTTGTTTAGACGGTGAAAATCTCTAAGAGAAACCCTCGTTTGAAAAGCTCCCGAAATCGAAAAATCTTGAGAGAAGGCGAAGAACAGTGGGAACGGATCTGCCCCTTGCCTTTTGCGAACGGATCTGTGGGAGTTGTCGACGATGCGAGTCTCCCTGGTGACGCGATTGTAGTCGTCGACGATGTTAGCCTCAGCGAGAACGGCCAAACCCGTTTCACTTTGTTATCACTTTGTTATCGCTTAGACGAAGAGCAAATGACGAAGAGCGAAAGAGCAACAGCGTAGACGAAAAGCAACAGCGTAGACGAAGAGCAAATGACTACAATCGCTTTGTTATGGCTTTTTATTCTTAAGTGGGCCTCGCTCAGAACGGACCAAACCCGTTTCACTTAAAGACGGCCCAAAACCGAGCCCATAATCCGTTCCTAAAACCCATTTTTGGTGTAGTGTGGACACACATATGATAAGATGACCAAAGGTCTTGATTGGTCAAGAGGATTCTAGAACATTATATAGTTATTTTATTTACACAGAATGTGGGGAGTCATTATAAATGAAGTAAATTTTTGGAGCATTTTAGAAGATTATAGATTAGAGTAAGATTATAATAGGGTTATAAAGAAATTTCTAGATTGAAGGTTTTGGAGGATTGTCTAGAATAGATCTGCGCAATCAATATCAACAATATTGTGTGCAAATAAATAACTACACAGTGGAAATAAATCAAACAAAGAGCACACACCACAAGAAGACATGATTTTTACTTGGAAGCCCAAACTAGGAAAAAAACTACAACTTAAAATCAAGTAGAATGAATCATGCCATAGTTACAAGAGATATACTCACAACTCTTATTTAGTTATCGCACAATCTAAAGATTTGTGATTTCTATTGCACAACACCCCGCTGCAATGACTCCTTGCCATCCATTGTTACAGATCCAATCACCTAGACATCTCTAGATGTTGTACTTGACTCCCCAGAACAATTTTCTACTCTAAGAAATGTAGACTATTAGGATTTCTAGAGCAGAACTTTAACTTTTTAACTTTCTAATGAAGACTCTAGAGGAAATGATCATCAAAATATATTCTCCAATTAGAACAATTAGATCTCTATCTTAGGATTGAAAGAGAGCCATTTTTTATAGCCCCAATTTCATACTTCATAATAGTAATCTAACTAAAATAGGAATTGACATAACAAAGGAAAATCTCACTTAAAATAGAAATAAAAATTCACATAATGGCAGTTTCGTAAGTTTGGATAGCACAATTTTTACAAACTTTCCAAAGCCATTACTTTTTTCTTTTAGCTCTGATTGATGCAACATTGGAACCTACAGATATCTGCTCGAAACGAGCTTTTCAATAGTAGGTTGCTTGCCCATACCCAACACTCGATTTGGGAGATATGACCTTTTAGTTCAATTATCTTCATTTCAACTCTTTTGGATCTCTTTAACCTCTTCAAACTCCTATCTTAGAATAAATAGAAATACAACTTTAACTAAAACTAGAGTTTTGTCCAATTCATGAATTTAGTCAACATACTAAAATCCTTACATAGATAAATACCCCAAGTTTACGAATGAGTGGCATGTGGCTTAATATATTGGTTTCTTTTTATAAAAACAAAGTATAAAGCAACTCCATAAAATGTATTTGGTCGTCGTTTGATCTAAGGGCTAGACCAACGTTACGCTAAATATCAATATTTCAAAATATGAAATTTGCAGCAAGAGCGAAAATTAGATGGAGTGGTGATTTAGTAGCATTTATTACTCAGTGGTAATTTAGTGGCATTTGTTACCAGTTGATACTATTTGTTACTTAGTCCCTTGTAATAGTTGCATGGTAAATCACTCTTAATAATTGCATGGTCAACCGTGAAAATTAAGCTATGGTAAATCGCTTATAATGATTGCATGGTAAAGTGTGAAACTTGTTTGCATGGTGACCATGTAGAATAAATACACTTACCTTTTTCTTGGGGGCCGGTCTACTATTAGCACCATGGACTAATGAAGATTTTATTTATTGTTGTTTTTTTATTTTATTGTTTTTTGTAAAGATAATAGAGCTTTTTCCCACCATGAACTGATTTATTTTATCCATATCTTAGGGTCAATTTTGATGTAGTTAAAAATGTCCTGCAGGGCCTAGCTATTACCACATCACAGTGGGCTATCACCATACACAATTAAATAAAGAAGTGAAAGTTTTAACTGCCCATCACCATATAGCGGTAGGTAAATGAGTTTAAAGCGGCAGAATAGAGGACGTTGGAAGAGGGAAGTTTCAAAAGGGACAGCTTCTTCTCAAATCATAATATTGATATGATCTTATCCTTTCAAATCTTCCAACTAAAGTCATTCATTTTCATTGTTGTCCTTATGTAACACAAGCAAACCCAACCCTTACCAAGCTCATGAATGTCCCCTTGATAGGTCGGTCTCATGATTTTACACGTCAAGTGGATCATGTATTTAAGATCAATCCATGAGCTGTCAACTCATTGATTTGAAGTAGTATGTCTAAGAGTAAGTAAACTGAATGGAAAGATGGGAACACCCCTGAATTTAACTACGGTTTAGAAACTGTGAGGGGTAACATTGAGTTTAATCAATTTTAAGTCCCTAAAGTAGTCTTATTATGATTGCTGTTTTTTATATTTTTCTGGTAGACTGACGTGTTGGAAGACCTTTTAAGCTCTCTCCAAAGTGACAAATCCAGCCTGTTGACAACCCACTGTAGTAGTTGCTGGAACCTAGCTCCAGCAAAATGTTCCCATTAGTCATGGGCTGCAGAATTCCGTCACCGGTGCATTGAACCCTCGGCCAAGCACGACATGTGGGGCCATGTCACTTATGGGAGGAGGAGGAGAGGGAGGAGATCTAAATAAACATCATTTAGACTACCTCTCCGACGTTGTCTACTCTCTTCCCTCTGGTTACAGCCCTCTATAGCTAGGACACTAAAAAAAATTACAAATTATCAATCCCATTGTAGTGGACAACATTTTTATGCGAATTTTTTGTGAGAATTCAGCATATGGCAGGTGGTAGATGTGGAATTCACCTGAAATTCATCTGTTGCCAGAGAAATATTTACCCTATTAGATCATCCTATCCTCTTGATTTATGGCTTTAAGTTTATTTGATTTCAATAAAACGGTGGGCTATAGTTGGATGACAGTCAGATTTGAGCTGCTATCAATCCACGGGTGGGTTGTGAGTGTGAGAGTTAGATATTGGGATAGAGAAGTGGCTAAGCAAAACGAACAACCTTGTGATTTAAGGTCATGCACGCACACATAAGTCAAGCAATCAACACAAAGAAGATAAAACACAACAAATTATGTGATTATTCAAAACGACTTATGCTCACGGAGAAAGATCAGGTCAATTCTTTCTCTCCTTAATGTGTTTCACACAACTCCGCGGATTTAGAGTTACAAATTACATCCATATATAATACCTCAACTTCTTAGTCTCCGAGAAAGTCTTTCTTAGCCCAAAAAATTCCTGATAAAGTTAGCAAAAATAACCCCAAACCCACTTTCACCAAGGTTAACTTAAATTGACTAATTTGACAAACTCAGAATGCAAGACAAAACCCAACATTAACTTCATCATAGGAGTCTCATGTTCTAAAAACGAGACAGTGCTCATGAGTCACGGATGGTGCTCAATGCCCATATGAGGGTACTGACTTCCCAAGAATAACTTCTTCTTTCCCTTTAGTCAGCAGCACACCAAATCCAACTGCTAAAAAATAATTTCTTCTTTCCCTTTGGTCAGCAGCCCACCAAATGCAACTGCTCAAAAATAATTTCTTCTTTCCCTTTAGTCAGTAGTCCACCAAATGCACTCCATCTCAAGAACACTTTTCTTCCAAGCTTTTCTAATGACTTGTTTAAATAGCTTAATTGGACGTCATTTCTAAGGTATTAACTACCAATGAATGAGAATACCTGAAGATTTCACTTTCTGCTTCAGTGCTTCCTTTTTTGTTTTTTGTTTTTTGTTTTTTTTTTTTCCATATTGTAACTTCGCCTAATAGCATTCTATGTTATTTCAGTAATTCATTAAAAATGGTATTAGTTTTAGTGGTCTTAAAAGATTAGCCATCCGCCGTTTTTCATTTTTTTGGATATCTATCTTATTGTCAAAAATCTAATTTTATTATTTGGTGACAGCCAGGGGGCTGGGACTCATGTCAAAAGTTCTAATTAGGGTTACTAATTCACCAACTCAATTTAGGCCGATTCAGTAATTCAAGGTTCATGTTGACCCTTTTTAGTTGAGCACATGATTATATTAATTATGTTTTTTTTACACATGAAAAGGACGTTTTTTTTTTTTTGTTTAAGCTGCAATCGTTAGTTTTAGGCCCTAGTTCAAATAAAGTGATCAATTCAGCACAACTACCATATAAAGCAACAACACTCGATTGAGTTGTTTGGACTTAAGAAGGCGGGCCATACTTGTGGTTAATCAAGGAATCCAGATTTCTGGGTTTAATTTTAATTTTGATGTCCCTGCGAGTCTGTTTTGTTCTCCAATTGATCTACAAACTTCCCAAAACATTCTTTATTATTGGATATCAGCTAATTAAAGAGATATCTAAACAAATTTTAAGTGCTTGGATCTCCAAGTCCCCATAAGTTGTATTGTATGGATGCTTCTAGCTTTCATTGGTTTAGAGTTATTTCTTTTCTTTTTTTCTTTTTGTGCATCTTAGTTATAGGGGGCCGAGAGCCCCTCCTCTAACATGGTAGGAGAGCTCGGAGAGGTGGTGAACTCTCGGATAAAAAAAGTGGATAAGCCTCGGCTGAAATGATGAGGTCCTCTTGTGAGAAAAAAGTGATTGTGTGGGGTAGAATTCTAGATAACTAGGTGACAACCACTGCATCTTATGATTCACGTAAGAGCCGTACTCAATTATATTTTATTGATAGTTGGGACGAGACTTTGTGCATCATAACCAACTAAGCTACATTGATATGCGGTTTATAGTTCATTTTGCTAGTTCCAACCCAATTAAGTCAACGATCAAGTTTGCCTGGGAAGCACTGAAAACTACATTTTCTTGTTTGAGTAGCTTGAAAGCGACATAGAGCATCTTATCAAGAAGGAATAGGGTTTAAGTAATGTCTAGTGTCTTGACTAAGTTTTGTTTCTGGGGAGCTTGTTGGACTCCTATTATGCATTTTTTATTATCCACCAAAGGGATTAGGAAGACACACTTTTATTTTCCCAATGGAGACATTGTAAAAACCTTGGATGTATTCACCTTCTAATACGATTGAAAAAAAAAACGATTGAAAATTATTTGAAAGAAGATGAAGTGAGAATCATTTGAAAGAAGATCATGACCCTACAAGTTTGTTGTGCATGCTTTTCTGAAAGTAGATTTTAAGTAGCTACCCCTTCCGAGTAGCTTTTTTGGCGGAAATGTTGTTTGGTTGGTATGATTTTTGTTTCCTATAAAAACACTAGAATATATTTGGTTTGTATGGTATTTCCTCCTATTTCTCTAGCTTTTACTTCAAAAAGTATTTTTTTTTCAGTGCTAATTGAAAGGCTTACTTTACCAAAAATAAATTTTAGCTTTTATTTAATGAAATTTCAAAAAATCACTTTTAAAAAGGCGCACCAACTCTATCCACTTTGTTAATAAATTCTTCATTTGTTTTCATTAGAAGTGAACTCCATTTCCTGCAAACCCAAAATTAAACTATTAGAGCCTATTATTTGGTGATCCATGCAATTGATGAAGTAAGCCATGGGTGAATAATTCCTTAAAAAATTAATAATGCATAGAAACATGCTGCGAATATTTAAAAGAGTGGTGGATCATTTGCTTAGGGTGAAGTGTCTTGTTAGGCATATGACCTTTTCATTGATAATTCCTCCTCATGGATTTTGTGCTTGGAAAAATCAGTGAAGCAATTGTCAAGTTTTGTACCTTTTGAATATAAAATGAAAAGATTCTCTTTTATGATTGTCCTTTTCTGAAAGTAGTCATCTTTGAGATCTGGTCCTTGTTGGAAAATTCTATTTTTCTCACAAGGAGACAAGGGCATATGAGTTTAGTGTGATTGTTTGTTCTTGTTTTTGGTGTTCATAAATAAAAGGATGACTATATTATAGCAATTGGTTGTTTGTTATCATATAAAGTTTTGGATTATTGCCTAATTTGTTTGATAATGTAAGGCTGCAGTAGTGGGTCCTTAGTTCCTTGGTCTCAACATTTGAATTTGTACAGATGCTAATGTACTTTGTGATGGTTAAAATTTTACAATGAAAGTATTCATCCTAACTATCATCATGGTCATAATCATTAAAGCTCTGTCCTCGATTGAAAAAATATACAATAAGGATCATATTTAAGTAGGGTTCGTGTCGGACTATGACCTGGATCAGGGTTTGTGTCGGACTATGACCTGGATCTACACCTGATGCATCATTTTGAAATACTATATATAGATTATATATAATTTAATATATATTATATAAACCGGTTATAATATCTGTATAAAAAGATTTTCCAAGGGAAGTTTGGTTGTCTCTCCGATGGGAATGGTTTGGTTTTCAATTTATACCTCTCATACTCACTGCCAACACCCCTTATTATCTTCTCCCCTAGTCATGGTGGACACTGTCCAATTGTTTTTGCAAAATCTGGCTAAAATATAGCCTGACCGAATGGCTAAGACTAGAACAATTTGAAGCCAATAGTACCTCTTTTATTACGTTTTTTTTTTTTTTTATTAAACGCCAGAAGAGATGCAATGGGTACACTGAAAAAAAGGATACAGGTTTTTTGGACTCATTTAATTTGGCGCCTAAGTTTGTATCCACTA
Organism: Sextonia rubra; assembly: GCA_037013555.1. Classification (NCBI taxonomy): domain Eukaryota; kingdom Viridiplantae; phylum Streptophyta; class Magnoliopsida; order Laurales; family Lauraceae; genus Sextonia; species Sextonia rubra. The sequence continues at coordinate 18,470,780 of JASUAD010000028.1, read as the reverse complement.
TATTGGATTCAAAAATAGATGAATCTAGGCTTTAGTTCACGTAGTTCCATACCCTTGAACCAACCAAGACTAGAGCTGAAGTGGTGCTTCATCATATGATATATGGTTACATATTTTTCTCTCTCTCTCTCTCTCTCTCTCTCTCTCTCTCTCTCTCTCTCTCTCTCTCTAAGACCCATACCCTGAAACTATCATTAAATTGTATTGATATTTGGCCCACCTATACTCATGCTAAGGCCTTTTTATCCCTAGTTATAATAGCTTTAGATGTTACGGATGCGTAGATCAAGATCACAATGTTATTATAAATCCGATTAAGACAGCATCAGCTTGGATCAAGCGACTGATGTAGAGACCCGTGACAATCTACAAGAGTATGTGAGATTCACTTTTCAACCTCCCGGGACATGGATGAAAATTCTTCATGTAGAAAATGGTGATTGATGACTTATCTTTAAACTTTGCTTATTGGTATTAAGATGCTCTACAACCACCCTACTACATGTATTTATATCATTTTGTTTAGTGGATGATAGACTTCAATTCAAGTTAAAATAGAATAAGGAAGGAGAGCTGAATTAGGCTCTCTCAATCAGAGTTTAAGTTTTAAAAACATCCTCGCCCTTTACTATCCAAATAGACTTCTTATGAGGAGTGTTTTTTTGTGTTGGGATCCACTCACATGCAAATATAAGTGAGCCCCATCACAAATGCCAATAAGTTATGCTTGGCATGCATCCTGACAGAAGTTGTTAATCAACTTTGGCAACTGATTATAGTCAAACTTCTTTTGTTGAGTACATGTGAATAGATAATATTAATCTGTGCACAACCTATATTTACACTAGTGGCACCTGCTAACTTAGTCTTCAACCATGTGTGGTTTGGATGTTCTTTTGTCTCTTGCCTTATCTCTTTGCTGTCCATGTGTTGGATCCAACTCGAATTGGACTGAATCCAATCATCAATAATGTCCAAAACAGATTCAAATTTTGATGCCTACATTCTTCAGGTTCAACCACACCTACCGAATGACTACGCGATTCTGACTGAGAATGCAAGCAAAATCCAAAGTACTCAAAACTGGGTAGTTTTAAAAAAGTGATGAAAAAGTTGGCATATTCCCTGCAAGGCCCAAGGGTAATGCATAGAAAGCGAGTGGATGATAGGGAAGCAGTTGTCAGCTAGCCTTCAAACACATCCTAGTGCTATTTTGGTGGGGCCCACTTTGATAAGATTGTGCGGACCACTAGTAGTTGACCATTCCAAAAACAAAGTGAAGATGGCTTGCACCTAACTACAACTGGTGGCACAAGAAAGTCGTTGTCACCAATGTAGATGAATGGAAACAATGTACTAGGTAGTGCCTAATTAGATTGGGCTTGGTGTGTCACTGGAAATCCGATTGAGTAAGAGATAAGAACTTTATTTTGAATTTGAGAGAAATTCAGATTACAATCTGGATTATGCATGTCTAACTCATATGGTTTCAAATTGAAATCTTGATCCATCTATGTTTCAATTGGAAGGTCTGGATCTAGAACAAACTAGGGCTAGATCATGTTACCGATTTGAGAGGCCCAGTTGCATACCATTAAAATGGATCTAAATTCGATGACATAATGGTTCTGCCGAAAACACACAACGAAATACATCCCTAGGAATTGGTGGGTTCCGGTTAACTTAAGGTTCGTTGGACTTGCGTTAACCAGAACCAAGTTGACCCATATGAGTTTCTGTGTGTCAATCAGAATCAGGGGTAGGTGTGTTCATAGACTAGGCCACCCGAGGCCGAACTGGGTACAGCCCGATTTGGGCCAGGCTTGGGCCATTGGTTTAAGTAGTCAGGCGGGGCTCAGGTGCTTTATTCTGGCCCGATTAATAGATGGACCGGGCTTGGACTTAGTTGTAAAGAGACTAAAGCTCTGCCAGACCCGATTAGAAAAAAAATATAATAAAGAAATATGTAGGAGAGGATTCGTACCAAGGGTATTTTTTATGTAGATACAACACCAAGCTAGTTGAGATACAATTGCAAGTATCACATTTTGCTCGTTTTCTTAGTTATATATTAAAATAGGGCTGGGCTCAGGCTTTCAGTTCCAGAGGGGCTGGGCTTGGGCTAGCTCCTTGTGGACTGATTCAAGCGTAGGCCAAGCTTGGACTTACATTTTTGAAGCCGGGCCAGGGCTGGATATTCCTTAGCCAGTCCCAGCACTGCCCATGAACACCCCTACTCAGGGGTGTCCATGGATCTTTATTGGGACCAAAATTCAACCCAAATCCATAATAGTCAGGTCGAGGCATACCCACAAAATCTCTATATTCGCCTTTGTGCAAAGTGTTCAACTGTGTCTGGGCATTTTAGTACATCTAGGCCCAGGCCCAGACAATTGAACTACTGGCCTAAAAATTAGGCCCGGCCCCAGCCTAAGCGTAAATCACAACTCATATCCAGCCCAATGTGTGCCAGAGTGAGGTCACAGTCGGATTGGATCAGCTTATGAGAACCTCTAATGACAATGGGTCGAGTTTGGTTGGATTAACAAGTTGAAGTGCAAAGGGTTTAAGTTGGGTAGGGACATAGGGATGAAGCCACAAGGGAAAGTTAGGCAGGTTGGGCAAGTGAGAGCCACACCTGAGTTGCACCCTTAATGTTGGGCCCGTTTAGACCATCGGTTAACTTATAGACTAACCATGCCATGGTGATTAATTGATCTTGCCCTTGAGAACCAAAGGTGCACCTTTACATATATTAAAAGAATTCCCCCCTTAGTGAGAGTGCATGAGAGTGCGACACGTGATATGCTATCTTTTCCTGAAATCACTCTCTTGCCCTCTAAATTTCTGCTCGTCCCCTAAAATATCTCTCTCTCTTAAATTTCTTTCCTCTCAAAGTATAGGATTCTCTACGTGAGGCCCTGAGATAGATAGCTTACTTTTCATATTTATCATGAAAAAAAAAGTGATTTTTATGATATCATTTTCGAATAAATTATATTCGACAGATCTTGGGGTGGTCTCCAAAACATATTCAATTAATAATTTACCAAAACCAATACATTACTGAGGCATTTTCATGTGGGTTGCTGAAGTTTTAAAGAGGTTGCTCTACTAGACATTGGACCCATTCTAGATGAAGAATCCAGCTTTTTACCCATCATATGTACTTGATGTATGAAAGATCTTATTTTTACACCTATTATACCCATCCACATGCAATCATTTAGATGAAACAAAAACCAATCAATTTGTTTTATATATATTATAACAATACTCCTTTTGCGGGAAAGCGACATATGGCGCTTCACTCTTCATAAGAGTACGACATGTGATGCAATCTAAGGATTCCATCCAATTTAAAAAGTCTCCTATAGTCACCAACAACTCTTAACTTAATTTTCATAAAATTTCTCATTGATTCCCTATCTATTCTCCCAATTCAAATTGACAACTTTCGAATCCTTTCATTCCTCTGATTCCTTTACAACTTCCGTGGTATCATACTTTCCAATCATTCTCCCAACCCCGCGAAAGGACTCACAAATTTACAGGTATGCATCAGTTTCTACTAATTCAGATTGTAATTACTTCGCAAAGATTCAACCTCTATACATAGTTGTTGTGATTTATCTTGATGAAATAGGATGAAGAAATTGGATTTGTAACAATCTTTTATGTTTGTATGCCCAGGTTGCGGAGAATGCAAAGATTTTTGTCCAAAATGGTATGTTTTTCTTCATTGTAATTGTTTTAGATTTATTCGGATATGTTTTATTGAACTTGATGTTTTATTGGATGAGAACGAAGTAAGCTTTAAATTAGAAATTCGATTAAATGCTTTGGATGGAATCTTGGGTCATGTGTTCAATTGAAAATGGCGTGAGGATTTGTTGCTATGAATGAGCCATCCATTGAGCATTATTTGTATTGAGCATTTTCATTCTTCATGAAGGTCACAGTCTGAGAATGTGACTTAACGTTGAGATCATAATGTGACTTATCATTGAGATCATCTTTTACCTATTTCATAGACGATCGGATGGCACAGGAGCTTTGTTGGAGTCTTCGTGATAGAAAAGGAAAAATGGTGGCTCTTTCTATCTTTGATGCTGTGGAATTTACATTGCTAAAGGAGCAAGTGCTTGCAAATCCTTAGGAATGGGGATTCCCATCCTGTATATGCCGTAGCATTTATTGTAGAGAGAGAGAATCACAACTCTTTTTCTTTAGCACGAGTTTTATGACAGCTTCATACCTTGCTAAACTCCTACATGTAGATCCACTAAATAGCTTATGATCCAGGAAAGTGAGAAGTGGATGGATAGATTTGATTAAACAATGTGCCTTTGGTGCTGGTTGTAATGTTCAACCCTGATGAGTTGTTGGGGATTGGAAATTCATGTTCCTTATCATTCACTACACAAAAATGAGAAAAGTTGAAACTACTATTAATATAAAATTTTTATAGAATTGTTTAGGATAAGGGTTTTTTTTCAATTCTTATAAGCATATCTATATTTTATTTACTACAGATGCATACTTTTAAAATATTTGTAAATTAATTTACAAAGTTGATGCTGAGTGGGATACGAGGCGCGGGGTAGATAAAGATATGGAAGGTAGAGGAGCTAGGTTAGGCTTTTACCTGAAAATTTTGCCCTCACACTAAACTCGCCATCACGATTGAGGAATAATTCCAAGAAAACCAAAAAACACTGTAGGAAATTTTTTCATTAATCATGTCTGAATAGCCAAAGAGGCTTTACACCACTTACATAGGAAAATAAAAACCTAACACTAATTTGAGCTATTGAAACAACTGATGGCCAGAACTAAAACAACCAACTAAAATAACTTAAAAACATAATAAAGTCCTAACTGAATTAACATAAGTGGGTTGGGCTTAAGGCAGATCAACCCATGGGAGACCACGGGACTGTTTTGCATCAACTCTCCCCTTCTTGTAGGGGGACACGTGGCGCAGTCTTCTCACCGATCACTCTTCTATATCTAATAAATCCTTCTCCCAACCAATATATCTCTCCTATCTCCAAAAAATTTCTTCACCTAAAATATCATTCTTATACAACTTCACGAATCGATTTCTCTCTCATGTACCTAAAAATTCCTTCACCTAAAATATCCCCCTAATTTCTCTTTCATTCCTCTGCAACTTTTCTCAACCAATTTCTCTTTCCTAATCTAACCTAAGTGCTAAGCTTATAGTCAATTGATCACTTATAGTAAATCTACGCTGTCCATTTAATATTGTGAATTAGTAGGATATATAATCTTACCATGATTTAAGTGATATTTCACGGATATGTTCCATTTGTTTACCTGCTGTGGTCAATCTACACCTCTAACTCCAGTAAACTAGCACTTCAGAGCCTACGTTATATTTGTGACTGTCAGATAAACGTGGCATATAGGTCGGATAGTATTAGGACTCTAGCTAAATATCCTAATATTTCAATATATATATTGATGATTTGTGGCCATCCGATCAACATTACATGCGAACAAATACAAATCCAAACTGATTTGAGAAGGGTTGTACATGGGTAGGCTTGAGCCTGGGGAAACATGAATTTTTAACAGCTTAACTTAATCAATTTAGGATCTAGACCTGAAATGGCCATGTATGTAATGCATGTGAGCTGTGTTTATCCACTTGAAAAATATACAGTTTGGGTCTATGATATGATGATTTCATGGCTAGGTATTATATATAAAAAATAAAGGTGTTTTTTTTTTGTAATGGTCCTGGATATTATGATATAGATGATTAAAAGGTCTCATTTTATAGAATGTCTACCCCACGTGCCCTCCTAATCCATTTCATAGCTCATAAGTAAATGGCCATTGATGAAAATTTGCTTTTAGGGCTTAAAAAAGATCTCACTAGCAATCATTTCTTAACTCATTTTATCAAAAAAAATTATTTTTTAAATAATATGTAATTAAGTTGTAAAGTTTGTAAATAAAAATCATTGTTAAACATTTTACAATATTTTTCACTTTCAGGAAAATACTTTCATAAGTTCCCTTCTTCATCACGTATTATATTATTTATAATTAATCTTCAACACTTCCAATGTTCCAATATGATAAGCAATGTAGTATGTTTGGCCCATTTTATTTATTTTTAGAAATTTTGGTTTTAAGTATTCTGATTAAATTATGATTGTGTAATGAAATTTATGTTAATATAAATTTAAGATTAATTTATATAGTTATAAACATTTTTATGTTCAAGCCCTAAAATTGCTAGATCTTTCCTAAATTAAGCACTTAAAATGACAATATCAAGAGGCATGATTTTTAAAATCTCTCCCATTCTAAATCATGTCCCTTAAAACCCCGAACAAGCAAGAATTTGTATTAGCCCTAGCATAACAATATTAAATTTGGATTAATACTCTCACTCAATTTTAAATTTTATATAAAGTAATCAATCTTTATCTCTTATCCTAAAATTTTTCAATTTTATATACAACATCTCTTGTGGTTAAATTGATAGAATCTTTGAAAGGTAGACAATCAAATTCATTTTTATTTCGACTCTACTCGCTATGAATGGGTTAGTGTTGAAATTCAATTTTTCCATGTAACAATGTGAGGAGAAAAAAAAAATAGAGAACGACCAGTTTATCGACCTATAAGTTTTACATGAGAATATGAAGTACGGTATATGCATGGATACACCATCAAACAATTCAGCACTAAGAGTAAGTACAGTTCTGCTCTCTTTAAACACCAAAAATTATGATGATATATATATATTTTTTTTGTTTTAAATGTTAAGAAGATAGTTATCCTATTTTTTTTTTGTTAATTATGTAATTTCTCTTTTCTCTCTATATCTCTCGAGGCCATGATCATTACGTTTTATATATATATCAATTTTAATATGCTAATACATATTAACTAAATGTGTCTTTCATATTAAAATAGTTATGGTAATGCAAATAGTATTTTATGCTTGGTGTAGGATTAATAAAATTTTTTTTCTACAGATGTAGAGATTGAAAGTGTATCCTATATTTTAAGGACCACACTCAATTGAAGATCATCTTAGGTTTTGTTACATTTAGTCGAAATTTCTCTTTCTATTTTTATTTCTTTTTCTTTCTTTGAGTAATGCGCAAATGAATAAGTGAGAAGCCTAAATTTTATAATAATCTTGATTACCTGCTTCTTTTCACCTAATTCAAAATTTTTATTGTGATAGGATTGGTTAAACTGATGATTCTTTGCATAGTGGAGTATTCCATTTAGTTTATATTGCCATATAATAATTTTTTTATCTTGACTTGATTTTACATATTAAAGGAAAAATTATTTTTTATTAATATTCTAATGAAATTCTACAAGTACATTATTTTCATTTTTATTTAGTTTTACTAATATGATATTTACTTTTTAAGAGTGCACTAAAATATTTAAGATTATGATTATAAAATAAATTTAATGTTAATATTAAATTAAAATCATTTAAATATTTATAAATATTCTTATTTAAAAATAATATAATTTTTAATAAGGCCTGCGTTGGGCACAGGCCCTAAAGCGCTAATTTTATTTATTAGATTACTTATTACAACTTACAATCATAGTATATATATAGGTGATCTTGGAGATGGTTAGAGCTACTTCCTCCTAGATAAGAGATGATGCAACAAATTAGAAATGTTGATAGAGATGCCTTATCTGAATTTCAAAGTGCTTGAATTCAAATGTCTGTTGCATGGTAGACATCCGTTGCTAGCCAATGTGGTCTACCGAAAGAACACAGTAAAATAACTAGTTAGACCTACAATGTCCATAACATTGTTGGTGGTTGGGTTTGTTTTGTGCCCATGGGTCACAAATCAGGTTAATATATAGGCCTTGCTCCAAATCCCACAGATGACAGGCCCAATGGATACAAACGCAACCCTTTTACTTTAATTAGATTTAGAATGAAATTAAAATGGGTTTTTATTCAAGAATGGTTTCTTACCTTCCCTCATTTGAGGTCTACACTCTTCACTAGAGGGCTAGGAGACCCAACCGCCTAAGTTGGGATTAAAAATTAAAAAATTCTTACTGGAACAAAAGTTGGGATTACACTTTTGTAACAAAAATTTTCAATACAGTGGGCCACAAAGCAAGGAACCGAGCCATCAGTTCCATTCTCTCTACATGAGTTAGACGTTTCTCACATTTCAAAGTCATTTTTAAGATTGACCATTGGATTCTACACATAAAGTAAAGTGTGGCCAATTTTCTATTGTCCAATCTGACAGTGAATGTGGTATCGATTCATTGGAAAAACATAAGTCATAGGGGAGAAAATTGTGCATGTAATGGTTGGATTGTCAAAATGTTGGCTCTATTGTGCACAAAAAACGTATATGTATTAGTTTGTCATTATTAATTGGGCTTTAATTACCTTTCAAAAAAAGAAAGGGGTTTTAATTACGTTTTTCGCTTTTTTATTTAGTCAATGGCTGATATCATCTTTTTGAAGACAATCTCCAGGCCACTCTATGTGGACAGAGTGAGGCCACCATTTGAATGGTTAACATATATCTTTGAAAGGTGGGTCCCACATGGATACATTTGCTTGACCTTATTTAACTGCACCATGGGACCGGCTCTAGCTTGAATCCACGGAAGCCAATGGACCAAACATTTGTGGTTCATTCCCAAATTTATGGTTTGGAATTTGGATCTATTACGGAGCCCGACTTGGTCATTGGGCTGCAAGCACATTGGGGTTGAACACATATATTTTACTCCGCACAAATATATGCGTATGCATTATTTTGTATTTATTAAAATGTCTGGAATATTCTGGTTAATTGTTTACTAGAAAGGGCTTGGGCCGAAATAGGCTTGGGCCTTTTTGAACTCTCAGACATGATGCGGTTGGCCCACTTATGATTCTCATCAGGCACGTTTGAGATGTAGGACCTATCTTAAACATGGCAGAAACTTGGACCTTTCAAGTTTTTATCGAGCCCATACTACAGCCTAGACAGGTTTGACTTTGATTTGGCCAATTGACAACCTTGCATAGGCGCAACCTTGTATAATCACATTACCTCACATAATATATATTAGCACTATAACCCTGCTAAGCCAAAGCATGATGTGCAGAGCTAGGATCTCTGCACCATTGAATTAATTTTAATTTTTTTAAGGATTTTATGGAAAAGCCCACCTTTATTCACCATTAAATGAATTTAGTATTTGGTTAAGTTAGTGTACAAATCGTTTTGAGCCTGATTTCATATTTTTTTCATTTTTTCTGCAAGGCGTCGCTCTTTCCCCAGGAACCTAGATGACTTCTGGCACGTCCGCAACACCGAGGTGGCCCCAGTTGCGCCCTGGAGCGGGAGAGGCACATGCGGCAGGCGATGAATGTGGGGCAAATGTTAAACATGTGCATGACGAACGCGCTGGCCCGGGTGATGATCGGGTGATGGGTATTTGCTGATTTTCTATAAGGTGGGGACCACAAAGGATGCAAGGGTGATTAAGAAGATGGCGGTGGAGATGATGGTCCCTGTCGGGGTGTTCAATATTGGGGACTTCGTGCCGGTTCTGAAGCCGTTGGATCTACAGGGTGTGGTTAAGAGGACGAAGACGCTGCATTAGAGGTTTAATAATTTCTTGAATGGAATTATCGAGGAGCATAGGAAGAGTGATGTTGATGGTGAGAGTGGGGTGAAGCAACACACTAATTTGTTGAGTGTTTTAATGGGATTGAAGAATGATGATAGTGAGGGGGTTCAGCAATACTGAGATTAATGGTACTTTCCTATGAAGCACGGGTACTGATATAGGCATCGATACTAGTACAGTATGGATATGCGGATATAACAAAATCTTAAAAAAGCAGGATACGGGTATTGTTGTAATACGTACATTAAAGAATTATATTTTTAAAAATTTTAATAATACAATATGCTAATAATTAAAATATGTTAGAATTCTTAAATGCAACAAGCCAATAATTACTTAATATCATTACAAATTCAACTTAATAAAAAAAAGCAACAGCGATATTATTTTTTGTATTTCATAATCCAGCTTTCCTTCCTTATTCATCTTCTTCCTCCTTTTCATTTTCTTTTTTTTCCATTAGAAACGAGGGGATTGGAGATGCGTTAGGATTAAAGCTTTTTTTCTTTTATGTTCGTCGACAAGGGTTAGGGCTAAAGTTAAAAGTTATATTTTTAGCTTTTTCAAATTCTTACAAATGTTTTTACGAAAAAAAAAACTTTTTCAAAAATATTATGAACGTACCCATCTCGTATTCACAAATGTACCTATCACATACCTACAAAGTTAAAACCTACTCGATACATTTGACCGTACCCGATACGTTTTTATCGTACCCATACCCGGTTCGTGTATGGGTACGTGTACATTTTGGAAGTACTCGTGCTTTATAGGTACCTTCTCTTTACCTTTTCTTCAATTTCATTTACTACTGATCACAAATGGAATCCTTATTTCTTATCCTCTCATGTTTGTCTTCTAAAAAGACTGCTAAGTCGCTAAATTGGAACCGTTGACTACCAGCCACCACTGCTCGCCGCAGTCTTGCACGCCGCCCATTTGCCCAAGAACAACAGCTACATAAAAGAGGTAAAAAAGAGGGTTTGTGGGTTTACCCCACCTTACAAATAAATAAATAAAATTTACACAAAATCAGGCCCAGGGGACCCGATTGTGCACTTAAAATTTACACAAAATCAGGCCCAGGGGACCCGATTGTGCACTAACTTAATACGAAGCTAATTTCGTTTAGTGATCAACTAATGAGTTTTTTTTTCTATAAAATTCTCATATTTTTTGGATAAATAAATACATATTAGTATTATGTGGTATAATAGTTAACTTATTTTAGAAGGTAAGATGCTATCAATACAAATCTCATGATTTTTCCCCCTTTTAGGGCTTATTTATTTACCAGAATTCCAAGAATTCATGGTCGCATTTTTGTTTTATCTATGCTTGACTACTTTTGTAAGGTCTATACACCGAACACTAACCAAAGTCGTGCTCCATGCAACTTTAGAGTCTAAAACAACATTTTTACCCTTCCAATTAGCTTAATTGACCTATCTTTTCTCATGTCCTTAAGAGAGCACAGTGTAGTGACAATTATGAGTTTCTTTTTTTTTTTTCTCAAATTCATTTCCTTCCATGTAATTCCACTCTAAAACCACACTTCTTTGTTTTCTTAGAAGACTTAGACTTGAATAAATTTGAAATCATGTTTAGAGTACGTCTCCAAAAGGATTATTAAAGATGCGAGGGATGACAAATCTAAGATAGCGATGTAGATGGGACCTTCACTTTATAAAAATTTAATTGCCTAGATTTAAATTTTCCTTATATATATATGAGGTCATTTAATGGTCATCTCTAGTGTTAACCTTGAATTTTCTTTTTAACCACTTATAAAAATACAACACCGTAATTCCATTAAATGAAACAAATAGGCCCTAAGATCATATTTAACAACCAAGTCCTTGAGGATTTCTCATTGGTCTTCTTTTAAGTTGTGAAAAAAAATCATGTTCAACAATTGTAAATCTGCAATAATTTGAGCCAATGGAAACCCTAATTTTTTAGGACAAGTCCAATCCTATAGGATTTTAGCTAAAAGGCAGAAAAAATGTATAACTTTATAAGATTTGAAAATCCTCATTTTATAGAATCTATGCACCAATAATAGTTTTTCTTAACTATATACATCGACACACACAAATATCCATGAAAACCCTCAGCAAAGAGCCGATGTTTCATGAACAAATAGGGAGGCAATTCTTAATATAAGTCATTATACGAATTTGTCATGTTGGGTTTTTTTTTGGACATTATGTGATATATTGTCCTCTATCATTTACAAATGTTATGTTTCTTTACAAATATTTCAAAATCTTAGCTATCTAAAATGTCTTAGATGACTTTTGAAGTTTCAGGAATTCCAGTTCCTTCACTTTTTTATAGAAATTTTGGATGCTCGGTGTGAGACTCTAATTCACTTAGGTAATCCCCTGACGCAAGATCAAATTAAGTGATCTTGTGATTCAAGAAAGAAAATAAGCAACAATAACGATGGAGTGCTTTGGTTCATACTAGAAGGCGTTGCCTAAGCCTCACATTCAAAAAATATCTAAGTCTTGGCCATGGACTTAAAAGTTAAAAACCGTTTTAACTTGATATGATGCATTTTAAGGCCATGCAGGCCCGAATCTCATAAGTACCTGAAGTTAACTGTGCTAGGGTAGGAGTCAGGCACAAGTGGGTGACCATGTAAAAAGTCCTCACACGCACGTGGGCTAAAGAGGAATAAATCATGTTAGTTATGTGGGGTTACGACAATTGGTATTAGAGCGGTCATTGACTATGTTTTCAGTGGAGGAGAGGATGAGACCCTAATTTGGTTAGGTAATCTCTTGAGACATCATAAATATTGAAATCTTGACCTTAAACTTATAATTCAAAATCCATCTTAAGTCAACCTGATAAGTTTTAATGCTATGTGGTTTTGAATCCCATATGAACTCCAAAGTTAGAAAAATTATGTGAATTTTAGCAAAATAAGCCCTTGGGATTTGTTACAAATTCATCTCTTGTTAGCAAACACGTCCTAAAAGTGATTTTAGAATCAAAGATTTACAACTTTTGTTGCTAAAATTAATTTCTAAGTTTTGTATTTTATTTAAAAATTTTAGAACAAATTGAGACTGCAAAACCAATAAAGCATTGCGAGGGAGAGATGAGACAATAATGAGAAAGTGTCAAGTGTGTACAAAGTGTCTCGTGTGCTTGAGTAGGTTCATCTCCTATGGAATTTAGATTCCTTTAAGGATTGCCCTATTGTAACCATGAGTGGACTTATCACAGTTCACCACATCATTGAGGGGGCTGCTTGCGTGCATCACAAGCTGCCCCTCGGTGACATGATAAACTACGATCATCATCGTGGGGTGATTACTTAAACAATCTAGACTCCTCCCCGTGGCTGGGTTGAAATAAGGTGTTGCACTTTACCCTAAAAAAGAAAAAGAAAAAATAGAATGCAAAGAGTTTCCCATTGCGTAAGTTGGAATTCAAGGATTCTGTTATTCCTTTGCCAAAAATTAATATATACTTAAGCAAGAAACAGATGGAGAAAACCAAAAACCCCACATTGGAGCTTATCTTGGAGTGGACCTTGTAATAGATATTTAGTCCGGCTTGATAACTGGACTTTATCACAGATACATGCCGGGGCATGCTTTTTTGAAGTCCAAATATGGAGCTAGGACCCAAGAGAAAGTTTATACACACGGAAAAAAATCCACAAAATAGGTAGGCAGCCCACGGGAAGAAAAGTTGGGCCACTTATCTACTAAACATTGGGCCATCATAAAAGAAAAAAAAATTGAATTGGGCCATCACAAAAGAAAAAAAATCGAACTGCTCAAAAGTTCCTTGTGTTAATTGGCAACTGCAAAGCTTCATTTGGATCAGAATTGGCCCCACAATTAGATTAAGCACATAAGCATGATTTTGCTAATCATAAATTTTACATTTGAAGTGATAGTTGGCACAACTCCACTTTGAAGTGAGAGGCCCCATTTGATTGAAAGGAATATTTAATTCTGGAGCAAATTCTCTTTAATGATAAAACAACATGACACCGTGACTTCAAAAGTGGGACCCATGGATGGATTTATATTAACGGGGATTTAATTAATGTAGCAACCCATGTCCATTTTTAAAGGATTTTTAAGTCTAATAATTCCTCGGCCTGGGTCGTGCCCGAGGGGGCAAGGGTCATGACTTATGACCCCCACCCCACGCCGCCGCTATCGGTCATGACTTATGACCCCCTACCACGCCCCGCTATCTTTTATTTCAAAAACCCCTTATGGATATAGGAAATATCATTTCCCCCCAAAAACATTTGAAAAATCACCCCAATGTAATGAGGACTTTCAGTTTTTTTTTTGCTCTCCCAAAATTTTTTTATTTATATAGTGCTCCAAGTTGAATTTCTCATGTACACATGCACATTTTAAATTGTCGTTGTTAGATTGCAATATTGACAGCATCCATTGTTTTGTTATAAAATTTAACTCGTCAATTAATAATAATAAATGTTGATCTACTTAAAATCTAATCAAATTGTCATAATCTAAAGTTTAAATTGCAAAGATTAGAATTTTAATCTAAACCCACAATGTGTGAAATCCTAGATTTAAAATATGACCTATTTCTTCTATTCTCAGATTAAAACTATTGTTAAGTAATCCAAAAATGGATACTATCTAATAACAAATCTACCATGCGGGGTCAAATCACCACCCTTGATCCCCAACATCAGGCAATAAACGGTCCAATGTTAAAACGGTGTTCCAAAACCTTGGTCTCTGTCTAAAACCACCCTCGAGAAGACAAACCACGACCAAGATTCATGCCACTTTCAAGAAAGGTGACTCCTTTCGCATTCCAACTTCTAGAAAAGCCCAGTCTCAATCCGTCGCATTCACAAACATCGTGAAAAAGATCGAAATCATGGCCCACCTGGATCAGCGGCTGTAGCCTCACACATTGCTAACCATCTCCAACGCCCATTTAAAATATCCCAATGGGACGATCAAAACGCCCTGATCACTTCTCCGCTGGGCCATGATCTCCACGTGTGCGGTTCTGTACTGACCTCATTCTCCTAGAAGGAAACCGACCTACCGCACCCAGTTTGCCTCGTGCTCCTCGGGCCCACCGAAAACCCAAAACCGCAGTCGTCTCAGCACCCGGTCCTTTTTCCACGCGCCACAGAAGAGCCCGCTTTAAGCAGCAGCAGACGCCAACGTGCTGTACGGCCACGCCTCACAGCAAAAGCTTGCAGCGGTTGTTGCCTTGGAGACGAAGAAGACGCGAGAAGGCAGGGATTTTTCTCTTCACGAGAGCTTTCGATCTCGAATCTCAGCGTAAGTATCGATTCCTACTCTCGATCTCGCTCTCATTTCTCCATTTTCTTGCTGAAATCTTCGATCTTGTTCGTTTCACTGGTTTCTGCATCGTTTCAGCAGCGATCGGCTGTTTTTCTCGTTAGATCTAGGGTTTGGAAGCTCAAATACAGCTTTTCTGCGCCTTCAGAGCTTCAGATTTCGTGATTTAGCAGCATTTGCTGAGATTTCTGCGTGTTTTGATTGCAGGCTTCGGAGGAGGAGGATTTGAGGTTCTTTTCCGGGTTTTGAAGCTGAAATCCTGCTTTTCTGCTCTTTCAGAGCTTCAGATCTCGTGATTTAGCAGCATTTGCTGAGATTTCTGCGTGTTTTGTTTGCAGGCTTTGGAGGAGGAAGATTTGAGGTTCGTTTCCGGAGAAATTAGGGGTTTTTTTGGTTGAGGAATGGCGAACATTGATATTGAGGGGATTCTGAAAGAGATTCCGAACGATGGCCGGATTCCGAAGACGAAGATCGTGTGCACGCTCGGTCCGGCGTCTCGATCCGTGCCGATGCTCGAGAAGCTTCTACGAGCGGGGATGAATGTCGCGAGGTTCAACTTCTCGCATGGAACGCACGAGTATCATCAGGAGACCTTGAACAATCTCAAGATCGCAATGCATAATACGCGGATCTTGTGTGCGGTCATGCTCGATACCAAGGTAAGCATCTCGTTCTTGCAGTCCTTTTGGATTTCTATGATGTTGTATGAATCAGTGATTTGAATCGGTTGTATGTGTTTCAGTTCGTTTTATGATTCTGCGCTTATAGTAGAAACTGTGCTGAGATTCAAGTTTTAATCAGTTTAAAGAGTCTTAAACACTTTCATTTTAGTGGAGAAGAGGAAAGTTGTAACTCGAAAGGTGTTTTTTTTTTTTTTTTTACCTTTGGGGTTGCTTTATTGCTTTTGCTGATGTGATTCGTTCTCTGTAGTTGATTCGTTTAACCCATTGTTTTAAATTAATGGACGAAAGGAGGGTTTGATTCCTTCACTTTAAAGTGTCACTCTTTATGCCTGTGTTATTTTATGATTGATCCTTTCTTAACTGCCCAGGGCAGTTGTTAACTAATTGAAGGAGACATTGTTATCTACAGTGTAATAGAAATGGTTGTTAAGATGAAAATGCAATGTGGAACCTTAACTTGTGAAGAAAGAAAGGAAAGACTGTTTTTCATCTTTTGGTTTTTATATAGGTGCTTGTCAAGCAGGACAATTTGCTAGGCAGAGGATTATAATTTATATGGTTGATAGGGGGAACGTTAACAACCAAACATGGAGACCTCCCTACATTCACACTGTAGATTAACAGATAATCTGATAGTTACCTAATCTGATAATCGGGATCTATTACTTTTAAGTAATTCATAGTTTGATTTGCTTAATAATGCCATATTAATTTGCTGTAGCTCAGGATTAGATTGCACTAGTTTGGTTGTATTCGGGATATTGAAAATATTGGAAGTGTCGAAGTGTAAGTTAGTCTTTTCTAATTTCTAAAATCCCTCTTTTTAAGGGCACGTTTGGCAGAGGTCCTCGCTGAGGATTCCACTACCATTTTCCCTGGAAGCCAAGAATATCCATGTTTGGCAAGTTAGTCTTCAAAAAGCCATTGACTGCTGATATCAGTAAAAGGACTGAAAAGGTCGGTCTGACACACCCCTTTGGGACTCCGCATATCTTCGCATGCGAAGATTTGTGGAGCTACAGTGCTAGCACATCAGTTTTAGGTGGGACACATTTCTCAATTTTTTTTGATCTTGTGGGTTCACAAAAGATGATCTGAACCGCTTATCACCTTTAAAATGCTAGAAACAGCTATGGGAACCAATATCAGCTGTTGATGCATCACAGATTTAGAGATATTGTCAAAAACTTCAGACCAGTAGATGGTGATATTTTGACTTTTGTGTGCCCGATCTGAATAATCTGAACAGTTATACCTCTTCGGAAGGCCAAATACAAATAAAAAGCTCAAATTTGGGATGCTGATGCCACATGGAACACGAAAAAACTTAGAACTACTTAGAATCATTGATATGCCTAGTGCCAAAAAAGAGATATAATGGCAGTCTGTTTTTTCCAATGTTATGTATGCTATGAGCCCTATAAATATAATCCCAACTGTTTAGAATCCTCACAAAACCAAAAACTACCACAGGATCAAATTTCACCCATAGATTCTTCATGAATTTTGAGATATATGTGAAAAATTCCAAATCATAAAAGTAATTTTTTTTATTTCTGTGGGCCAAACTTTCCTGATCTGAACTGTTCAAAATCTCTAGAATAACAAAAGTGATTAGGTGATGAGATTTAGGGCTTGATTCAGCATGGATCTTGAGAATTTAGTAAAAAAAAAAAAAACTTTTGGATGTAGTTTAGTGTTGTCGTAGATATCCTAGTTGTTTACCATACGTGGAATGCAATGATTCCTCATATTAGAAATCCTCCATATTGATATCATGATTCTAGGAGAACAAAAGAATCATCCCGATAAAGGATTCCTCTCCCTAGTGTGGACTGTTGCCAAACGTGCCTCAAGGGTGCTTGTGCGAGAGAGGATTCTGTGATAAAGTAGATTTTCTGTGCTGTCTTCTGTTATATTGCTTGGTGTGGCAAATTTTGCTCGTGTAAAAGGGAAAAAAAACTGTTTTTTCTCAACATAAAGGATTTTGATTTCCTATGAGAGGGGTAGGAGATGTATGATTACTCTCTCTGTGGAAATAAAAAACCAATGAACAAGAATCCTTATGTTGCACAAATGAGCCCCCAAGGTGCTTGTATTTAGAGGAATTATTAGAAAGGGGTCACATATGTGTAGTTTTCTTGCACCATTTATTGAACATGTAGAACTCAGACTAGATTTTAGGAATGATATAGTCAGCAGAGGACACACAAATGATGGAGTAACTGTAATATAGTTGAACCAAATCTATGTTTCAAACCACCCAAAATGAATCAAACTATATTGAACTGAAAGATTGAGTTAATCCATCAAAACCAGCGAACCTAAACTCCAAAATTGGCAAATTAGGTAACAATTGATTGAAACTACCCAACAAACTAGCCAACTGTGACAGGTATTGAATTGTAAACTGTGAACTTTATGAACTAGGAACTAGAACTAAGGAACTATGATCGGAATAAGTGAGTCAGGTTGGGCATTGTCAATGGTGGACCATGATTAGAAGCACCACATTGGTTGGGCAACTGTGACCCTCTCTTTTTTCTTGTGAAATTCATTCATCAACAGATATTGTATTACATCATGTATTTGAAGCCACAATCTAGAGGCTTTTTATTGTCCAATAAGAACAATTTAGTGAATCAGCGGCAAGATTTATCCAGCGGATGGTTCCAATCAACTTTCTATCCTATCACGTGGAAGGGTGTATCCATGTTTGCTATAGCTCTCACTTTCCTTAGTATCTTTCTGTTTATTTACTACAATTCTATTCTTATTGTGTGTGCGTGTGTCCTGTGCTTTGTATTTTGTTAATGCTGCTATACACCACTGAAAACAAGGGAGGTATGGTCCCTTGTTTGTTCCATTCAAAAGGTTTGATATATTTTATTGCAGTATTTTTACTCTTTTGATGGAAATTTTTCTTGAACAAACTTATGTTGCATGAGAAAAGAAATTAGACTGTTGAGTGATGGAAGAGACTTGGCATGAGAAAATAAATTAGAGTGTTGAAAAATGGAAGAGACCCTCTTCCAAGGACCTGAACACATATCATAGTACTTGGCAACAGTTTTCATTTTAGTATAGGATAAAGCAACTTAAGCTCTTTCTTTATTACCGACCACCACCACATGGTACACTACATGTGAAGGTCTGACTAATGGTAGGGTTTATCAAGTTGAGCATCCAAGAGATAACCATAAGACTCTCCGTTGTCTTAAGCCTTATGTAAGATTATTAAAAAAAAAAAAAAGATTAATTGTCCTCCTATCAACATGGCTCAGCAGGCTTTTAACCCTAGTGAACATTCTCATGGACAGCACTTCAAGTACATATGTCTAGTATATTTCAATGGTATCAGTGCTAGTATAGATGGTCTACATCTACAGGGATAAATCACTCCCTTGAAGTAGCAGCGTCCATGAAAGACATACCCTCCATTGAGATTCCTGTAGCATCAGTGATAATACAACAAAGAGAGAATGATATCCATCTATGTGATCCTGCAATTGGTAATGCTTCAGGGAAAAGCAAATAAACAAAGACCACAATGGTGAAGACTAGATTTGCACAAGCATCTAGTCTGCTTATCAATAGGCAGCAAGTGTTGAAACTGAGAAACCTTCTAACTTCACATGAATAGCATGTTTAAAACAGAGCTTATGACCAAATATTTCTGAAAAATGAACAACAATTATGTTCCAGAAAGCCACACAAGCGTAGAGCTTACATTGCATGGTAATCCTTTACGTCCACACAGGCCATATCCACACCAGTACCACCTTGAACGGAGTTCTCAATGATTCTCAACCTCTATGGTATGTTTGAAACTAGAAAAAAAGAGAAGTAGTGTCAGAAATATAGTAGAAGAACAGATTTTTGTCAATCCTAATTGGAGCCAAGAGATATCACTTTTATAGGAGTTGAGGAATCTTTAACAGTACCAAATCAGTCAAAGGTCTATGCAGAAATTTCTTTGTTGATTTCACAATCCGTCGTATTGAATTGTATTTTTTAAAGGAATTTTGACAAAAAATCAGATAGCATTCCTATAAACAACCTAAATATGCCAATATGCATCTAAACTAACGATTGATCAGATTAAATATGCATCTAAAATAATGGCAGAAATTAAATATGATCCTGTATGTTTTGCTATCCCTATAGGTCTTTTACGAGCAATTTGTTTGGATTGCTGATGTTTGAGAAAATCTAGGGAGTCAAATATGTTACTCAAGGGTTCTATCATTTAGTTCATTTTGTTGTCTACTTGTCTCCACTAAAATGCAATATATATATATGTATATGTATATTTATAGATCTCAAAGAAGACTACAAAAAGTATATTCCTCCCATGTTCAAATTATTCCCAATGGAAACTTCGGCAATATTGGGATGATAAAATTCATTTGACCTTGAGTGCTGATAAACCAAGGTTGTTAATAGGCGTGAATCTAGCTCTGATCCATTCTTATGGACTGATTAGAAAAATGACTGGATTGGATCCTAGATCCTCGGTATAGGTTAGGATTGGCACCTAATTAGGGCTGTGTTTTAGTTATTTTTCAATGTGCAGTGTGACATAAACATCTTGAATATGCAGCATGAAATTCACCCTTCTATCCTACTCCATGTTTTTGGCTTCTTATTGCTAAATCATTTCAATCTCTTTATAATTGCAGGGACCTGAAATTCGGACTGGCTTTCTAAAGGATGGGAAACCCATCCAACTGAAAGAAGGTCAAGAAATTACAGTAACTACTGATTACACCATCAAGGGTGATGAGAAGATGATTTCTATGAGTTACAAGAAACTTCCCGTGGACTTGAAGCCTGGAAATACCATCTTGTGTGCAGATGGAACCATCACACTCACTGTCTTATCTTGTGACCCTGCCGCGGGAACTGTGAGATGCCGTTGTGAGAACACTGCAATGCTAGGTGAGAGAAAGAATGTAAATCTTCCAGGTGTTGTGGTTGATCTCCCAACACTTACAGAAAAGGATAAGGAGGACATCTTACAGTGGGGAGTCCCAAACAATATTGATATGATTGCTCTATCATTTGTGCGCAAGGGCTCTGATCTTGTTAATGTTCGGAAGGTTCTTGGGCCACATGCGAAAAACATTAAGTTGATGTCAAAGGTTTGTCTGGAATCCATATTCTCCCTTATTTCTAGCAATGACATTTCATGCTCTAGTGTTTATATCACATAAAACAGTTGCACATGAGAACATGCACAGCTGAATGCACATATTTTCTGACACAACAATACCATTGCTTGTTCCTGGGACTTTCAATTGCAGATTTGCTTATTGATTTTTTGAAACTTTTAATCAGATATGAATTGCATACAAATCAGAAGCATGGCATTCAATGTATGTGCATATCATGCACGAACACATCATACATAAACAAAAGCACAAGTGTGCAACACTTGGTGTATATCCATCTCATCCATGAACAAGAAGTTAATAGGGAGTGGTCAAGGGTGTAGAATGATATTGTGAAGTTGCGAAACAGAGAGACCAATGGAAAACTTCTTCTGGAGTATTCAAGTTTTTTTTTGTTGTGTGTGGGAGTAGGATCCATGATGCAGGCCAAACCATGGGTCGGCCAACCAATTGGGCCCAATATGACATTTAGTTATCTATGAATTTTATTAAGTAATTTAATTTGATTAGGGTTAATATTTGTGACTTTCTTATTTTGTTTAGGCTTATTTTACTATTTAAAACTTTTGTTTCTTGGGGCTTGTTTAGATTTTACATGAGGAGTGAAGTGGAGTAAAAGTGGGTTGAAATTAAGGCAAATTAGTTCACTTTACTCTATTTGGATGTTTGATGTGAAGTGAAATTTAAAAATATTATGGAGTAGAATTGACTTTTACTTAAAGAAATTGAAGTATTTAGGGTTGAAGTGAAATGAAGTCTAAATGGGCTGACAACAATACTTCATCTTTGGGCAAGACTCATCTAAATATGGTAGAGTTGAAATTTTAAGCTGTTAGGGCCCATTAACTGCACTCTACTCTATTTTTTTCTTATCCAAACAGGCCCTTAGGGATCAAGCCAACAAACAAACCAAAGCAAGGAAACTAACTAAGAAAACCAAATCTTTTGGTATTGTAGAAATTCTGATAAGGATTTCCAAAACAGCTTCATTCCTATGAGAGGATGAGGTTGTCACTGGAAAACCATTCTTGTCACACTGTGCAATTCCTAGCTTCAGGTTTGAAGAGACTATCGAACTGTTATAGCAAAGATTGGGGTTCCCACAAATCTAATAGTTTCCTACTCTGCACTCTAGGCCTTCTCCACACTCGAATCCCTCACATTCATAAAATGCCCAATCGCCCCTTTCCGACTCCCGCATGCCCTCTCCTCCAAGCTCCACACTCTTGGCTTGATCCCTAAGAAACAAAACTTCCTAATATTAAAATAAGTTTAAACAAAATAAGAAACTCACTAATACTAACCCTAATAAAATTAAACTACTTAATAAAATTTTTAAATAACTGGATGTCTTATTGGGAAGGGTTGGCCTTGAATCAGTCCACCCCTGGGATGATTTTTGGTTGGAAAAATGGAAAACTCTATCTTTAGCTTCAAAATTTCTGAGGCTTTATGAGTTCTCTAAGGGCAAAAATGTGTTGATTAAGGATGTTATTTCTCTAAGTAAAAATGGAGCAAGTTACAATCTTTGGAAATAGAGGATAGTATACAAGAATTTGGATTCTGGACGTCCATGGGATTTTTTGGAGCAAAAGTCTATCTGCCTCCTTGGTTTTAACCCTTCGATACACTTACCATTTAAAATCATTTGCGTTCATCAGCACTACTTAGGAGTTAAAGCAGTTTTTGGATGTCCACGTCCGATAAGATTCTAACTATAGATAATCTAAAGCCATGTAAGTTTACCCTTCTAAAGATATGCTTTATATGCTGCTCCATGGAAGAGACTGTTGGGAGCTAATCAAAGATTAGTCTGGGGGCCATTTTCTATTAGAGGCCAAATTCTATCGAAACTTCTGTCAATGACAATTTCACAAGGATATGGAAAGAAAAGGGATGGAGGAAATTTTGAAGGAAAATGTGCACACCCTTAAAAATGTGTGGGGAATATAATATATAAATGGACCTTTAACTAGGAAACCAAAAGAGTTCACTAGGACCTTGAAGGTGAACCTTGAAAGTGTGTATAGTACACATGCACACAAAGAGGGAAAACCATGTAAGTGTCCCGCTACACGCATAGAGAAGAGGAATGTTCATTGGCAAAGAGGAAAAGCCTGGTAAGTGTCTCTCACCTTATGATGAGGGATGGATGCACACGGACATTCCTCTCGCACACACACCCCCTACCTAGTGCGGTCTTGCCAAAGTAGGGTCCTGGGAGGGTTCAGAGGAGATAGTCCTAACCTTTGGTAATTTTGCACTAAGTGGCTGCTCACAAGTCTCGAATTTGCGTTACCACACGACATCCAAGACTTTTACTATTGCACCATTTCTAGAAAATGCCCATGAGATTTTTTTTTTAGGAGAAAACACCCCTCCTAATAGGACCCGTTGGGATGCATGATGATCATGGAAGTCCGTTAGATGGAAAGATCTATATGAGATCTACTTGTATGCCAAATTTGGACTACATAAGATCATCCTAACCCTTTGATCCATAGCTCTAAAATTTAATAGTTTTGTGGGTATCATTTTCGTATGATTTCAAACAATGGTGAGGAAAAGTTGGATGAGTGTCAACTTAGGACTTGTGATTATTCATTTGGTGATGTGTTTTGGGGGTGGGGGTGGTGAAAAGACTAGATTTACTCAAGGTGGGGCCCCATGAAAAAAAGGGGGGGGGGGGGGTGGAAAAGGGGCGTTTTCGAGAATTACCATATATATTTATTTGAATGATAGTTCTCCATATTTATTAGAAGCTTCAACTAAATGCCTAAGGATGCTTGCCTAACCTTTTAGGACCTTGGGAGTGAGTTCTCCACATTTATTTAAAGCTCCACGTCAATGCCTAAAGATGCAAGGCGGACCTTATTGATTATTGGACAATGGAGGCTTAGTGCAATGGGTTGTTTGGTAAGCCTGGCCTTTTTGGGTTGAGACGTAGGGGAAATAATGAAAAATTATAGAAGAGATTGAATTTTAGCTTTCTTGTGCCCACTTGGATTTGGGGACTTGAACGAAGCTGAAATCACGGCATTTAAAATGGGTATGGAGTTTTTTTAGAAGCTTTGGATGCGCAGGCTCCTTGACAATGGAGAATGGTTTCGATAGTCAAGGAGAGTGAGAGAACCGAAACTACAATTGATGCCAGTTTCATTTAGGGTAAATTTCTTCAGCTATAGGACTCCCGCACGGCTGCTGTGTGGGAATTTTGGTCCGTGCCTTTAATTCTAGGGGAATCCCCCTTTATGGATGGTGTGGATCAAAAATCCCACACCGTTCACGTGCGGGAGTCCTGTAGCTGAAGAAAAGTGTGTTTTATGCATATTCCAGTAGAAGATGAATGGTGCAGTAGATTCCATTCTATAAAAAAAAAAAAATGGTGAGACAGATGCTCACAGAAAATGGAGTGTCAAGATGATCTAGTTGTAGGGAACTCGGTCAAGGATTAGCAGAGAACCAAAACTAGAATTGATGTTAGTTTCACTTATGGTGATTTTAACTTACGGGACATCCGTGGCTGCCATGTGGGAATTTCAGTCCATGTCTTTAATTGAGAGGGGGTCCATCTTGCTTTTGTGGACAGCAGAGGGGGTCCACACTGTTCATGTGCTCCTGTAGGTAAAGAAAATCGTGTTTCATGCATGTTCTAAGAGAATATGAATTTTAAGAGAGATGCTTTACTGGGAAATGGATGTCAAGCTAATCTAGTTGTGGGAAAGTCTCATTGGCCTTTAATTTTTTTATTTTTTATTTTTAATTTTTGGTCCATGTGTTTTTAGTTTCCATCCATTTAACTCCTTGTGTAGACTGTTTTTACTGCTTCCTTTTTTCATTAAAATTCATAATTAATTCTTAAAAAACTGTTGGATGGTCCATTTTCCTACCTAACTGTAGACTCAATTGGAAGTGCACAGTTCTATGCAAGTGTGACACAACACTCCCCACTTTTCTCATGCTGACATTGCAGCTATGTTAATTATTGCTGAGATCTTGAGTCTTGACCAAATGCACATCCCTCATCGTCGTCTTTGTTCATCTTTGTTTCGGTAAGTTATCATCATCATAATCCATGCATGCATAGACCGACTAGATCCAAGCATGTATTCTGCAGTTTAACACATCATTTATTTCAATGCGTTCATTCATGTCTTTGTTAAAAATGCATGCATATCTGTTTCTATTTTTGTTTGTGCTGAATCATGGGGAACTGAATTAAATTTGGATTTTTCTTCTCTTGTTGGTCAAGTCCAGCTATTTTGCAATGGTATATTGTAAGATTGAGGCCCGGTCTGTTTGTGTAGAATACATAGAAGTTGTTTCCATAAAAATTCAAAGGTCAAATGAGCTCCACCGAAGAATCATTTGCGTAATTCACTTGTAAAGTGAAGTGAGGTGAAGCCTCAAATTAAGAGAATAAAATATGAGGGGTTCTAAACATAATGTGAGGCTTTTTTGGTCTTTAGTGGCTTGATGAGGGATCTTTTTTACTTTTTTTGTTGTAAAGTAGACGGTTTTTTTTTCTATTGGGCTGGAGAAGGTTGCTTTTTCACTTTTTTTTGAAAAAGAAGGAATTTTTCAATTTTTATACTTTTGATATGACCTCATCTTTTGATCTCTCTTAAATAGAGGTTTTACTTGAATTTACTAGTTAAATACCTAAACATGGATGGAGGTGAGGGTGGAGGACATAAGGTACAGATGTAGATGCAACCCACCCTCAT
The DNA here is from genome assembly GCA_037013555.1 of Sextonia rubra. NCBI lineage: Eukaryota > Viridiplantae > Streptophyta > Magnoliopsida > Laurales > Lauraceae > Sextonia > Sextonia rubra. The sequence goes on along the minus strand of JASUAD010000028.1, from coordinate 18,445,185 downwards.
TTTCCTAGAATTTGAATTACTATGGTGGCAGCTGTGTAGTCATTTGTCACCTCTCCTTATTCATTTCCATTAGAGGGGAGATAATTTAATGGTCATTTTGGGAAATTTATATTGTTTCTTCAATTTTGACCATTTTCAGAAATAAAAATTATTCCAATTCCCATGTTTTCATGTGTGAAACAAACAGGCCCATCAGTTCAATCTCTTACTTTCCATTGATCTGTGGTTGTTGGTTTTTTATTTTTATTTTTTAAAGACAATGTTTTGTGGTCAATCAGCATCTTCATGTGTTATAGATGTGGCCTAATAGCAACTTGACCACATCAAGCTTTTATGCTTAATGAGTTGGACATTCAAGCAGGGATTTTCTTTTAACTGTAGCTTTATGTCCTGGTTGATGTTTGAACATGAAGGTTGAGAACCAGGAGGGTGTAGTGAATTTTGATGATATCCTTAGAGAGACGGATTCTTTCATGGTTGCTCGAGGTGATCTTGGCATGGAGATTCCTGTTGAAAAGATCTTCCTTGCCCAAAAGATGATGATCTACAAGTGCAACCTCGTGGGCAAGCCAGTCGTGACTGCTACTCAGATGCTTGAGTCGATGATCAAGTCTCCACGCCCAACACGTGCTGAGGCCACTGATGTTGCCAATGCTGTTCTTGACGGCACTGACTGTGTCATGCTTAGTGGTGAGAGTGCAGCGGGGGCCTATCCAGAGCTTGCTGTCAAGATCATGGCGAAAATCTGCATAGAGGCAGAGTCTTCACTCGACTATGGAGCCATATTCAAGGAGATGATACAGTCAACGCCTCTGCCTATGAGCCCACTGGAGTCTCTTGCCTCCTCAGCTGTTCGTACAGCCAACAAGGCCAGGGCCACTCTCATAGTTGTACTGACACGTGGTGGGACCACAGCTAAGCTGGTGGCCAAGTACCGACCAGCGGTGCCAGTCCTATCTGTTGTGGTCCCAGTCTTGACAACAGATTCATTCAATTGGACCTGCAGTGATGAGGCACCTGCAAGGCACAGCTTGGTCCACCGGGGTTTGATTCCGCTGTTGGCAGAAGGTTCTGCCAAGGCTACAGATGCTGAGTCGACAGAGGAGATCCTGGATGCTGCCCTGAAGTCGGCAATAGCAAAAGGTCTCTGCAAACCTGGTGACGCAGTTGTGGTGTTGCACCGAATAGGCTCAGCCTCCGTCATAAAGATTTGCCTAGTGAAATGAGAGTGAGAAAGTATGAAGAGAACGGGAGTCTTTTTTCTTGTTTTGGTGTTTTATTTCCCTTCGAACATGATTATATGTGAGATTTCCTAAGCGTCACACAAGGATTCTATATTTTGTCCCAGCACTCTGTTGAGGATTGGTTCGCTCTTGTGGCAGCTATAATTGAGATCTTCCTTTAATATCTGTAATGTTGCCTTTTTGCTTTGAATTAGTTACTGTGTGGTTAGATACTATGATTTGTGTGTAATCCAGTTCATTTCTGGTGCAGGGTGTTTTCCACTGCACACTTCCTGGCTTTTGATAATGAGCAATGGGATTGGTGGCGTCCATGTTCCCTTTGGTGCAGTGTCCGTTGCCTGACCCCTGCTTATTCCCCGTCTATCATTTGATTTTAACTTGCAATAAGGGTCTATAATTTTATAAAAGGATTTTCGAAGATCTTTTCATCCCAAAATTGGATGGGGGGAATTCCACATTTGCTCATTTTGGTTTTTTTAAATTTATTTGTTTATTTAATTTGGGCACTTATCACAACCATGCCAACAGATGTTAGAAACAGTGTTACATTCTTCTCAGGAAAAATTAGAGCTTTTTTTTTTTTTGAAGCATTCTCTTTACTTTTATTGTTATTTTATTTTCGCTTTATAAAGCATTTGAACTCATGCACCATGCAACAACACCACGTCCCTTACAGCTAATTCCAGCGGCCGGACTTCTTATTGCTTTCATGGATTTGTAGAAACTTAGACCATTAGAGCAACATAAACTATATGAAAAAAATCAATACACTGCAAAAAAAAAAAGGAAAAAAAAAGAAAAAGAAAATTAAGTAATACAAAAGCTTTGTGCTGGTTTAAAGCTGGTGGAGGGGAAACTCGTGGAAACGAAAGTCGAGGCGACTGCTTTCCTCTCTCGTGAATAAAAAAAGTGTCCAAAAATAGTTTTTTAAAGGAAAAAACTGTGAAAAAAAGAGAGTAGAAAATGAAGCCCTTGAATCCGCTACTTTTTCTCAGATTTTCTGCTACACAACCGTGGACCGTGTCGTATTTATTTACCATATATATATTTTAAAGTTTTTCTCATTACTAGCTAATCTCGTAGGGCTACAAAAAAAGTCTAGGGACGGGAGTTCTATGCTTACAAATCTACCCTCCAGCAGCCAGAAGAACAACGCTGATCTCATACAACGGGGACCCATACGTAAGCGTGTCCATGGGCTGGGTCATGCTTGCTAGGCCTGATGACTGTAGAAAACATAAGCCTAGTTATAAATCATTTATGAATCACTTTGGAAGATCTTTTGTTGATTGGAAATGGGAAGGGAAAGGCCTCAAGCTAAAGCTTACATCAAAACCTAAACCTATTATTCACTCTTTCGTTATTCACAGCATTGAATTCGATGTTATATATATATATAGAGGGAGAGAGGGGGGGAGATTGTGTGGTATATGAGCTAAGTTTTTAGTGCCCACATCACGTCATGCTAACCATGACGAACATGAGGGATTGAAAGATCCTGATGGAAACTAGGGGTGTGCAAAAAATTAGCTCAATCCAATTTAATTTGATGTGTAAAATAAGGTAATTTATTTCAACCGTTGCAAATGTGAACTATTAAAATGAATGGGCTAGGATGATTAGATGGGGTTGAGTTTTGCACACACCTAGTTCTTCTCATCATTAGCTTTCAATCCCTCCTGCCCTTCATGGTTGGTATAATTTCAAGTAGGCCCTAAAAACTTAGCTCATATATTGTACCATCTTGCTAGACCATTTATTATATATATATGTCCTAAGCTAAATTACAAACCATTAATTCGGGCCAGGCCTCAGGCTTTTAATCACTAAATCCAAGCCCCGCCCAGAGTGGACTGGGCCTGATATTTCCCAGGCTGGCCCGGTCCATGTGCATCCCTCTTACCCCCACACGTGTGGTTGTATTGATGGCCTCCTTCCTGTGCCTCGGTTGTGTCTCACTTGAGGTGGAGCCTCTTATCCTACGCCTCTTCATCTAGAGAGAGAGAGAGAGAGAGAGAGAGAGAGAGCTTGCTTTCTTGATTGATTCCTTGTGTTGGATCTCTTGATGATTGGCTGCAGATATCCTGCTCTTTAGCTACACTCTTTCCCGGGTAAACCTAATTCCATGTGTTTTCTTTTAACTTTCAGCTGCCAATTTTCGTTGATTTCCTTCACTTCACGGATTTAAATTCCCATACGTATAAATATATATATATATTAATACAATATTCAGCTTCTACTTACTGGGTTTTGCTGCAAAATTGAGCTCTTAGTTTTCTTCAGTCTTCTTGAAAAGTCAGCCTCCGGTTATCTTGGGTTTTCTTCATTTACAAGTTTCATGGGTTCCCCGCTGTTTTTTATTTTATTTTATAAATATGCTTTTCGTTTGAAAGATTAAAAGATTGTTTTTTTTTATAAAGATTAAAGAGTGAAAGATTAAAAAGATTTGTTTTTGAAAGATTTTTGAAAGATAATTTACAACTTTCATGGATTCAATGCATTTTTATTAAGTAGAATTCATAAAAGGAAGCCCACATTGATGGTATAAGGCTAAGTCTGTGGTGATGGGTTTCCTGCAGTTGCTGAATTCCATTTTTGTGGGGCTTCTTAAAAATTAAATCTGTCAACTTTCATGGGTATCTGCTGTCAAATGATTTTAGTATCCATCACTGCCATTTCAGTTATTATTTGTAGTCCCTGATTTGGGAAAAATCCAATTATTTGATTTTTTTTCCCTTTTCTTTCTGGATATGTGAAACGTACTGGGTTGATCTGAATTTGATGCAACTTCTTCTATTCTGTTCCTTTTACTTGTATTGAATTGCTAGAGTGGATGGTGAGATGCATAGCTGCTCCTCGTTATAGTGGGATGAATTCATATGACCCAGTTATGCGAGTCAGTCAGTTCACTTGTGGTTTCTTTGCATTATGTGATTTGGTAAATTTACGAATACTAGGCTGTTTTATTTACGGTACTTGCGAAATTTGTGGGTGGAGAAAATTTCATTCTCCCAAATGCTGTTTTACCAAAATTCCCTAAATCTGCTGTACACTGTAGGTTAATTGGATCATTTCAAATTCTCCCAAATGTTGTCTCACCAAAACTCCCGGAATCTGCGCTACAAAGTAGGTTAGAGGCTAAAAAGGCATTTCGCTCCCTGTCATTTGGAAATTGGAATTCTCCCAATCAGCAGGGATTTTCAAGAATTTTTGTAGGCATTACTCTTTAACACCTTTTTGAATTCCTGATGACAAAGTTTTCTTTTTTTTTTTTTTTACTTTGAGCAGTCAAGGTCTTTTCCTGGCCTCTTCATGCTTGCATTGCATGCGTGTAGCGTTAGAATTTGAGCGGTTGGTATTTTTATGAAATTGGTTGGATTGATTTCTTCCTCTTTATATGAAATGTATTGTGCAAATTAGAAAACTTTTCCTGCATTTGCTGATAGTTCCTTTTTCAACCAATCTGGTTTCCGTAGCTTAGACGCTTTCTTGATGGTGGCGGGTTCTCTACCACCTCACATGTTCCTGCCAAATAAACATGTCATTGCCAACTATATGGCTGATTGTTTAGCCTTAAGAACATTCAGAAGGGATTTAAAATTGTGCTGCACGAAAAGGCAGAAGAAATTGCCTTCCAAAAATTTTCGTCATGAACATGGATATGGAGCTGCTCCGCGAGTCTTTGTCCTCTCAGATTTGCATACAGACTACCCAGAAAACATGGCATGGGTGAAATGCTTGTCCACTGTGAAATACAGAGGGGATATTCTTCTTGTGGCTGGTGATGTAGCGGAAACATATAAGAACTTTGTATTGACTTTGTCTGAATTGAAGGATAGGTTCCAAAGCATCTTCTACGTTCCTGGAAACCATGACCTCTGGTGCCGGTTGGATGCAGAGAATTATGTAAGGATTTCTCTGCCTTCTCAGCTTTCTTGATAACACAATCAGGTTTATAAATACGCAGTAGAATTGGGGATGCAGTGTGTATCAATTAACAAAAATATAGATATTTCCCTCTTAACTCAAAACACTTCATGAACTACAATAGAGTGGACTCAAGTTTCAAATAAACTGACTTGGAAAAGAGGACAAGGAGACGTGGGATGCCAATTAAATATAACTTCTGTAAAGAAAATTCTTGCAGGTATTTTAAATTCCTGGTAATAGTATTGGCAATTCATGAGAAGATATTGCAAGTGATCATTGAAACTGAACCATATGGGCTACCTGTATACTTTTTAAGTGAGTGTGTAAGTGGATGCGTACAGGAAACAGGTGCTACTGCTTTTATTGTGGATGTGAGACCTGTATGATTGTATTTGATGTGCTTAATTTTGGATTCTCTGCCGTATATTGTGAAGAACATTCAGATGAAACTGAGAATTGGTTGTTCATTCTTCAGCTTGATTCAATTGAAAAGTTGGATGCATTGCTTGATGCTTGTCAAAAACTCGGAGTAGAAACCAGCCCAAGAATGGTGGGTGGTTTGGGAATCATTCCTTTATTCTCTTGGTATCATGAGGTAATCAGCCGGGGACCCTGATTCAGACCAATATTCCCAATTCTTCTTGTTTTCTTTTCATGGAATTCAGATGGCTTGATCTTAACATAGTTATGTATTGATAGTTCTTCTCTGAATGGGGTGGTCGTTTTACAGAGCTTTGATAGAGAGAAGGATATAAATGGCACTCGGATTCCTTCAGTGGAGATGGTGATTCACTTTCTTTTTTCCTAGTAAGAGTTTTGATGTTTTGATATTGATGGTGTAACTCTGAAGTATCTTCCTATGAGATATAACTCATTGATGCTATTGACTTTTGAAGAATGTTCCTACGTGCTATCCTTATTACAGCACATGACATGTTCTGATCTGTAGTAATATTTGATTATGAATGGTGCTTTTCTTTTTTATCTTGGATTTATGAGAAAATTGCAGACAAGGATCCATTGCATTGCAAACATAGCTACTAGGGAACGAGTTTCCTCCTGCAAATACCTTCTTTTCTTGCTTTCTGTTTTCCTCATTCATTTCTTGCTTCCAAAAAATTACTATAACAAAATTTTGGAGTAGGGGGTGTCTCACACATGGACTCCTACTAGGGTCTTACATCATTCCTGTTTGAAAGTAGCTGTAGATTTTTTATAAGAACTCAAAGATATAAGGGAGAATATCTGTGAAAAACCATGTGTCAATGTGACATTACGATGCTGATTTCGTACTTGAGTGTTGGCACTGAAGTGGTTAGTATAGAAAAGGAAGTACAAGTGTATGCATAGCTAAAAGATAACAATTTTTTATCGTGAACCAAAGCAATTTATAATAAGAAGAGAGAGGTACATCTGTACACTGCACACAACTAGAAGAAAAACAACTCAGTGGTATAAAAGAATCATACCATGGAAACAAATTACATAGAGTGAACAAACCGAATTGGAGGACCCATCAACCCCATGTGTAGCCTAAGCATCCGCAAAACAATTTGCCGACCTCCCAACTTGTTGAAATCCCACCCCGAGCAAAGACAAAATGGCCTTGATTTCGCTGAAATAAAAATGAAATCCCCAAGGCACCTGAAGAGGATCTGACACCCGCGAAATGGCATTCCATGAGTCATTTTCAACATCCACAGGGCACTGAGGATAAGCCGAAGAATAGCCAACGCCTTGGTCTCAGTGGACTCTATACACCCCTCATTAATAGGAAAAATCACCAATACCACCCCTTGATGATTTCAAAGAACCCCTCCTATTCCCACTAGTGCTGGTTCTCAAAATGGAAAAAGATTTGGTTTGGCATTTTTTAAATTTCCTGTTTCATGCCAACCCTTCCAGGCTTGGAACCAGCACATGTTTCCATACAAGCTTTCATTTCTTCTTCATTATTATTAGTGGTGAGTCTTGAGCTATTGTGAATTTAAGTTCTACTATTTTAGAAGTGATTTGTTCCAGAATTTGTAACTTGTCATACTCTTTTACATGTCGTCACCCCCTAGCGTTACAAGACATTCTAAAGTTTAACAAAAGAATGTCATTAACGGTTTGAATTTTCAAGTTAATTGGATAAAGATGTATGCTTAGCACTTGCATTCTTTGTGAATCTTCCAAAACCTCTATTCGCTAAAATTTGGACAATACTACTTCATGAGGACCTGCGGTGCTAGGCTTTTCATTTTCTTTAGGCCTCTCAGTACATCATTCATTACATGTATTTTTAGTTTCTCTTTATCTGGGGCATACTTAGAAACTAGAAAGGGATTTTGATTTGACTAAACAGGTAACTCCACCATGTTTGCTGGCATCCAAGATATGTGAAAATATTCAGCAAACCAGAGCATGTTCCAGAGACTCACTTTCTTGAAAGTTGTATGAAGTTTATTTTTAGGGCAGATAGTGAAGAGATGCTGAGGTTAACTTGTTTCAGCTTGTATCCATGTAGATTTATTGGCAGGAGTTTCACTATTATTTCTCATTTATGATATAATTTTGAAGTAAAGTTCGAAAGCATTTAAATGTGAACCTGCATCTAAGTTTCATAATGTTACACTTTTTTTTAATCTTTTTTTAATTTTCTAGATACTCCCGAAGTTTGAGTAGCTAACACATAACAGATGCTCTAAAAGTGCAGTTGCATGAATCTTCTATCCTCGGTCTTTTTTAAAAAACCTTTTTTCTTTTTATTTTTGTAATTCTACTAAGCTGAAGATTACAAGACTCCCTGTTGTCCATTTTAATCATAAGAAAATTTTAATGAACTTAATACTAATGAACTTTTCTTCATGCATAGCCTAGTCGTTGAAGCACCCCCTCGTATCTTGCCTGTGTATACATATGTGCATGTGTGTGTCTGTACTTCTTTATAGAATCAAATCCTTTTCCTTGTCAATCTTACATGGTTCATCGTCTAAATGTTGGAGAATATTCACCATGACCTTGCTAACATTGTTGTGATCATTTATTGTCCTTTGTGCAAGGCTCTGATGCTCTCATTGATTGGATGTGCAGGCATGTAAAGACTTCCATGCATGTAAATGGCCCCAAGGATTATCGAGCAAAGATGTTTCCCTGGCGCAGTACTTTGATGCACTGAATGAGAAGAATCGTGATTTGATAGAGGATATACGGAGGCACAGTAGCCAAATAATAACTTTCTCTCACTTCCTTCCCCGGTATGTTCTTCTCTCAGAGTCAGAAATAATCATTCACAGTTACTTCAGACATCAATTAGCCTGTATTACATGTTGGTGATCCCAATTCCCAATAATTACTGATGTTGTTTATGCTTCACTGGTTGTGTTTCATTGCGAGAACTTTATCTCCATACAAATGAAGGCCGATTGGAATGTACAGCTAATGTATTTTGTTCATAGCCAAAATGCATATCTAAAATAATGATCATCATTATCATCATCAAAGCTTTATTCCAACCATGTTGGGGTCGGCTACATGAATTCTGTTTCTCCATTCCTTTCTATTTTGAGCCAGTTTTTGCTACTGGTCCCAAGCCCGGGTAAAAGAGGAGGGTTGCGTTAGGTAGGTTGGCAGCCAGCATAAAACTTTGTCACAACCCAAACATGCATATCTAAAATAATAAGGTCTAAAAAATGCATATCTAAATGATAATGTCTCTTTAACTAATATATATAGTAAGTGCTAGTTTTGTAACCTTTTGAGTTCTCGTGGATCCATCTTTATCATCATTCTCAATGTCTAATGATCTATTTAAGTGTGTCTTAAAGTTCTATTCTTCCACTCGACCCTATTTGAACCTGTATTTACTCCACATGGTGGCATGTCTTGCTGTTTCACCCAGGGTCATAGGTCTTCCTAATCTGCTTGTTCCTTTAACAAGTGATCCTTCAATTTGTCTTACCAAGTTTGTTTCTGGTGTTTTTCTAAACATGCCTAAACTACTTAAATGGTAGTGCATGTATTCTATTTTCTGTTTTGTAAATCAGTAAACATGGATCATGTTAAACTCTATCATTGACATTTGATCTGGCTTATAATTGTGAAATCATTGAATGTGATTGCTAAAGCATCAGGCAGTAAGAAGGAACCATGGAGACTTGCCTTCGTTATTAATGAGATGATTATATCACCAGTAACTTGATGGTTTCTCTCAAACACGTAAGAGGACAGACTTTTTTCTCTCCTAGACATGTATTGGGTTGATATGTTTGTCATTCATTCTTTGACTTCTTGTTGAATGAGTACTATTTTTAATCATCTTCATCATCTTGGCCTTATCTATTGATCTAGGATTAGTCACTCTATTTATCATCTGTATAAATAATTACATCTCATTACTTAACAAAAGAGGAAGAAAAAAAGAAGATAAAACTAGATGTGCATTAGTAGGTGGTACATGGATACTGTGTAGGATATTTAGATAACCTTTTGTGTGTGAGGGAGGGAGGGAGGGAGGGAGGGAGGCAGAGTACTACTGGATCACTGGATCTTTAACTGTGAGTGAAGTGAACTGATGATAAAATTAGCAAGATATAGGCCTCTAGCATGTATCATGTGGGGGGCCTCTACTTGCAATATTTTCTCAGGACCACAGTTTGAAATTGTAATCAAGGTTTATTTATGGTTTTACAGGCCAGAGTTATGTCCTGAGAAGAGAATGTTATTCTATCCGAACCTCCCAAAGATCATAGGCTCTGATTGTTTGGAGGGCCGCCTCCGGTCTATACATACAAAAGATGGAAGCTCAGAAGCTTGCCATGTGTTTGGCCATACTCACTTCTGCTGGGATGCAGTGCTTGATGGCATCAGGTATTATCTATATACCATATTTGGTTTTTCCTGATAACTAGCATTACGCACTCCTGTTGAGGTATCTGCTTGATGGCATTCATGTTACCCGTACATCATCTTGGATTTGCCTTGAAACCTAGTATTACTTACGTGAAGAATGTTCTCTCTTCTTACATGCAGGTATGTCCAGGCACCCTTGGCTTACCCAAGAGAAAGGAAAAGGAGAATGAATGGAGGTGAGGATTGGTTGCCATTTTGCATCTATTATAATGGGCATTTAGGAGAGAGACTGTCGCCTTGCTATTGGTCCGATTACTATTCCACTAACAAACGACAACCTGAAAACACAAAACTTGCACCATGGGTTGCTAGATTTTATTCAAGGTAGCCCATTTTTGTTTCAATTAACTGATTCTTCTAGTTTATGTACAAGAGAATCTTCTGCTACATATGTTGAAGGAAAGCATTTATTGTGCACCATATATATAAGGAAAATGAAGAGGAAATGAAATTTTTTGTTGTGAGTTCTACTTTCCGGATTAAGGATACGTTCTTTACTACTGCACAGTTTAGCATGCCGTTTTCTATAAGTACTCCACTCTTAAGTCTTTATTGGTTTCCCTTTCTCAATTCAGTTCTCTTACGATCATATTTTTAATCTTTTGTGCATAGGCACAAATCATGTTGAGTGATAATCTTTCGTTTTGTCTTTTTTTTTTTTAACTCAATTGTGGGTTTCCTCATGGACTTGGTCCTAGTTCTTTCTTTTTGTTACTCCACATCCATCTTCATGGGCACATGTAAGCCACATGTATGCATCATCTTGTTAGTTCTTCATGCCCAATGTGTAGCTTTATACTGCAAATTAACTCTTAAGTCTTAACTCTTAGTTGCCATCTTATTTAATTCCCTTCTAATCAAAGTGGCTCTTGCATATCACATAATGAAAGTTTTTGGGGATCCTGAATTTCAAGACTGCATGCTAGACAATATGCAGCAGAATAATAAAAGTAAACTTGCAAATAAACAATCAACCACATAAGAGAAAACACGTAGATTTTTACATGAAAACCCTAATGGGAAAAAACCACGAGCCCCTTCGGACTAAAAAACCAAGCACTAATTTCGAACAAATATAAGAAATATTCACAAGCCTTTCCAATTAGTCCCTTGACCAAGATGTAGTTCTTTTTGTATGAATCTATGACACGACTCGACCTTATGTGCCATGCTCTCCATGCTTGATCAAAACACCTTGATTCCAGAAGATGAGTAATCTCCTACAAAGAAGTAGAAGCAGCAAAACTCTAGAACTCAAAGCTTCAACAAAGTCTCTCCAATGGAAGCTCTAGAGAAGAAGGATGAGCTTCAAAGAGTAGTCTCTACTTAGAATTATCAGATCTATATCTTAGGGTTGGGAGAGAAACCATTTTTATAACCCACAATTCGTGCCTCATTAAGATAACCCGTGTAGAATCCAACTTATTAATCTTGGTACAAATTGGAAATAATTTCGCATTAAGTTGGTGGGTTTATTTATGTCATTCGATCGATCGGACCATCACTCGATTGATTAGGCAATGCCTTTGCCTCCAATTCAACCAATCACTTGGTTTTTCTTGTTTTTTGAATTTCTTCTCTTCAGCTCTTCCGGCGACCCGAACTTCAGTCCAAACCATAAGAAATATAAAATAAAACTTCAATGGACCTAAGTTTTGTCTAACCCATGAATTAGCAGATACGAAAATCCTAACACAACCTCCTCAATTAGCTTGTGCGTAAGTTGCCCACTTTGGGACCTGCATTGATCCTATCTGTGCTCATACTCTCCTTGTTTTATTGTTTCTCCTGTAAAATGAAATGAATCACTCTCTAATACCAAGGGCTTGCTTGGATGAAGATAATTCATTCGATGAGCTCGGTTGGCTCGTCAAGGTTTTAAGGATTATGGGAGGCTGGGCGTCAAAGTTTAGGGTTGTTAAACATAAAAAGTTGTGCCTGGATTTCTACTTCAGAGCCTTTTAGCCTGGTCCAGTTTGGTCCACCCATTATACCTACATGTATAATTAACTACTTTAATACATACTTACATTTTGTGTCATAGTATCATTTCTAGAATTTCTTTCAATTAGCATTGCCCCTTGATGTTTTGTAGATCTTTTTATCACTAGACAACTCTTACAATTGAATAACTGTGGCCTAATGGATATATTGCTTTCATTTATGATCCCAGTTGTCTAAATGGAACTTTTAAACAGATGCTTTGTACTTCATATGATTTGGCAGAGTCCCAACTATGATTGAACCAAGTTGGTGCACCAAAAAGAGAGAGGAAAAAAAAAGCCCCACGTGCACGCACCTGCGTACACACTTCCTCTTCTCGTTTGCCCCCACATGAACTGGCATAATCCACTTGGCACTCAAATTTGCTAACCGTTTGATCATGCAACAGCATAAAATGCATGTACTTATCTAAGAGCTAAAAGTTGTTCAACATATAAGCCCTTACATCAAATATATAGACCTTTGCATCCATTTTCCTTGTCATTGGCATGTATCCAAGTTCGTCCCATAGTTAGGACAGCAATTTGCTCAAGTTTATCAATCTTTTCGGTAAACTTTTAGACAAATGCTTCATACTACATAGTTTTCTTTCTTTCTTTCTTTCTTTATTTTTTGGCTAGGAGCTTTATACTTCATAGTTGAAATTAAAACGGATGATGCTTCATAGTTGCATGAACTTTACTTCTGCATTTACATAGAAATGACAGGCTATATACCAGTTAAAACTGTCAATCAGATCTTTAACATTATATCCGCAAGGACCAGTTGGACTCAACATACTGCTCCATAGAGCCCAGCTTGACTTGAAGCAAGATCAATTCCGTGGTAGTCCTACATCTATATGGGAGTTCAATTACAATGAGTTAAGATCTTTTGGATACAGTATGCTCTTTCATATTGATCTGCATCAGCACTCTTTGTTTCAGTTGGGACCCGTTTATTTCGCCTAATTGAGTTCAAAGACATTTTTAGAAGTGGTTAAAAGTGAAAGGACGAAAGTAAACATCCAAAATGGATGGGAAGCGAATACTTACTATCCTGGGGTGGCAAATGGAATTGATTGGGTCCTGTCTAAACCGGTTGGATTGATAAAGAGCATGTATAAATTGAAGTCCAATTTGTATCCATCCTGTTTTCAACGAGTCAAATTGACTGGACATAGATAACCAGCATTCAATGTAGGTCAACCTGTTTCACTACGATTGAACTTGCAGATGCTTGACCAAATTCATTTCATTTCAAATGTTAAATCTAAGGCACAGGTCACAAGAAAAGGGCAAAGAAGGCCAATACCTTTAAAAAAATCCAAAATGTTAAAGCACTAAATTATTGGAAGGGGGGAGTAAGAAATGACCATTCCATTCTAAACTTATTTTTTATTAAGACCAAAACACACACTCAAGTACCATTGCCACCTACCGTCCACCACCACCCACCGCCGCCGCCACTACCCACCGGCTGCCACCATCACCAAAAAATAAAAAAGAAAATAGGGATGTTTTGGTAAAAATACTGAATTTTTATTTGGTTCATGCTTACCAAACATGAGGATAGGAATAGGAATTCCATTCCCCCAATCATTTCAAAGACAAATCCAACCATTGAATTGGAATAACCATTCATATCTCATTCCATTCCAACCTCCATTCCATTCTAGTCCAAAATCATTCATGTGAACCAAACACTACCTAAGAGAGCTATCTAAAGCTTCTTTCCACTAAAAGTGCCTTTCTTTAATTTCTTCTTATTTTTATTTTTTCTGTATTTCATCCCTCTCTTCCTCAGTTCTATCTTCAACAGCTCACTATTCCATATACAGTCCAGTGTATTTCTTTTTTCCATATTCAATAGTGAAATCATTTTCAAATATCTGAAACAATTTTCATATATTTTTTTTCACTCATGAGTTGGTTGTAAAGTTGGTGTTGGTGGTCCTTGCTCGCTCACGATATAGCTTGAACTTTCGACTCAATTAAGTAGAGTGAGCCAAGTAATATTTGTTTGTTTGTTATTTAATTGATAAATAATGTTAATGCATAAGAAAATATATGAGAGAAAAGATTTAGAAAGGTTTTAGAAATATGCTTTAACTTCTTGATCAAATGAAAATTTAATGAATCAATTTTTAAAAATTTTCGCTGCATTGCTGGGTTCTGTCAGGTCTACTACATGTACAATGTGAACACCTTGTATTAAACAACTAACAACTAAAGAGGCCCATGAGGGATGGGCCTCTTTCCTCTACCAAGGGCACGTTTGTGCGGAAAATCTGATTAATGAAAATAAGCCCCACCCATCGAAAATGATTTAGCTTTTGCTTGCAAAAAAATTAGTGGCTAAATGGCCACACCAATGTGGATATTAGTGCAACTGCGCGACTGCAGAAAAGCTTTTCCTGTTTTTCACGAGTGTTCGCTTTACTAACGAGTGCATTTCACCTCCCAAAGGTAATTTCCCACCCACATCTGACAAGCATCAACTCTCCAAAAACAGTGTGCTTACAAGGAGCTTTGGCTTTTATTACAACACAAATCCAGTCCTCTACACTTATCATCATCATCATGTCATCATAAACAAGAACAAAAACAGATACAAACCATGCAGATACTAGCATATCCACCATCAGTAATGTTCAGGAACCAAAGGCTGGTGGTGTACACTTGGAGGCTCTTGCGGAATTACCATGTACTCATATATAAGCCCAGCCAAGCCACCTCCAATCAGCGGCCCCAACCAGTAGATCCAATGGTCTCTCCACCTCCACCCCAGAAGTGCTGGACCAAAAGCTCGAGCCGGGTTCATCGATGCGCCATCAAAGGGCCCGCCGGCTAGGATGTTGGCACCCACTATGAAACCAATGGCAAGCGGCGCGATCGTACCCAACTGGCCCCTCTTTGGATCAATGGCAGTTGCATAGACCACATATACAAGCCCGAAGGTCATCACTATCTCTAAGACCAGCGCATTCAAAACTCCTTCTCCATGTGCCACTGTGAACCCAAGCGGTCTCTGCAACAAATTATGCATCACTGTCATTGTCATCATCTTAGTGTCGTCCCATCAATCAAAAACTTATTGTAAGAACCTCTTAATTATTCTCTTGTAGTGTCTCAGCAATCTAAAATTTATTTTAAAAACCTCTTAATTATTCTCTTGTATTCCAGCTTGTAACTAGGATGAGAGTGAAAAAAATGAAGGTGAAATGAGCGAGCCAACTTACCATCCAGGAATCGGTGAGCCTAAGCAAGAAAGATGCTGCGACTGCACCTAAAAGCTGAGCCACCCAATAGTACACACTCCGTAGAAGAGAGATCCTTCCACCAAGGAGCGCGCCGAAGGTGACCGCCGGGTTAACGTGGCCACCTGAGATGTTGGCCCCAACGGCCACAGCCACGAACAAGGAGAATGCATGGGCCAATGCCACCGCCACCAAGCCGGAAGGGGAACTAGTGTCTTTGCCAATCTTGACTGCATAGAAGAAAAAAAAAATCATTATATTCTATATGTTAGACCATTTAAATCCCTCCATTACCATAAGCCACAATTTCATTTTTTTTTTAATTTTTTTGTTAAAAAGTTTTTATTGAATATTGAAAGAAACATGGAAACAAAAAAAACAACAAATACCACCAAATCATCTACCGGAATTGTTTAACCTAAGACTCAGTTGTGACAACTGAAAACTAATGGTGACATTTTTATGTATTTTGTAATGAAGTCCGAAAAACTTGACTTTTAAGAGGAAGTAATAATCCATAAAAACCCAAAGTATATATGCTTGTGTTACCAAGAGCGAGGACGGAGCCTTCGCCGGCAAAGACAAAGATGAGGGTGGAGATGAATTCCGAGAGGGCGGCGCGCATGGAGTCCGGGTGTGTGGCCTCTCCCGGTCTGCCCCAGGCATACCCACGTACCGGCATAGCTTCTTTTTATTGTTACACTAGAAGATAACTTCCTTTCAACCTCTCCTTCCTCCTACTCCTATTTGTTCTTGTTTCTCCTTTCAAGCTAGCTCTTCTTCAAACTACTTCTCTCTCTCTCTCTTCCTCCTCTTCCCAACTAAAACTAGTGACGAGAGATGGAGGATTATGTTGCATGCAAGTGAATAGAAATAGACAAGTGGATGGTGCTGTGAGCAGAGGAGTTGTGAGACATGGCTATATTAGGTGGGTGTTCGGGTGCTCGTGGACATGTTGCAGTTGGGTGGGTTGGGTTCAATGGCACGCAGAGAAATGTGTTCAGTAGTGGGCCTAAAACAGCCTTGGGTGGGAAGTAGATGTTGTGCATATGCAGAAGCATTATTACTAGTAGTTGCTGTACGATTGGAACAAGGGTAAGTACATCAACATCATTATACACATAGGGAGGAAGAAAACCATACAATCATGACAAACAGATTTTACATAGTTCACCATAAAAACTGCCTCCACGAGCTATGTGCATATTATTCAATTTCATTATGAAAGATATTGCACAATTCATTATAAGGACTTTCGCTCCTCTAACTCTTAGCTCTTTAATTTTCACAGGTTTTAATTTTGCTCTCACAGCACCCTGTAATATATGGTATGTTAACACCACAGGAAAGAGAGCTCACACTTCTCTACACTCTACATGGCCATACGTGGTTACATCAAGGGGAAGAGATCTATCACATCTTCTATATACAGTTTAGAGTCACATTACATGAATATATAATATATGCTTTTTTTGCCACAAAAAAAGCTCCCATACAAAGATCAAATTACTTTTGACTATAGCCTGTTCATTGGTTAGACCAATGAAATAATCCTACTAAAATCGAAATACAAGATATAAACCTAACAGTAGAGAACATTGGGTTTAGAGCTTGCTTGCAAGTTGCAAGAGATTGAAAGAGCTTGTATTTGCTCCTCCTCGTCGTTACGTTGCACGAGAAATGTTTAGGCGACGCTCTTCCACGTACATGTAGCTAAGCATTTGAACGCGTGTGCGCATCACATGGGCGATGCTTCGCGGATAACCATGACTAGAGTTAGCCTCGTTTGTCCTTATTTTGAAGAGAGCCAAAGTGGGGCCAACTCAGTTCCAGATCCTTCAATTGATTTATTATTTATTCATTTATTTTAACTTTAGATACATCTGAAACGAAATTTACCATCGCTTAAGTAAAAATAAAACGAAAAAGGAATAAAAACAAGTTACAATATTTAGGACATGTTTTGTAATAGGCAAGGAATCCAAAAGTTTAAAGGGTTTTTCAAAGAACTTCATAATTTTACATTGAGAATTTGTATAGTTAAGGATTTCACATCGCTATCTATATATATCGATGTGTATGGCTAAAAAAATTAGTGTTAGTAGTGTAAAATCTGTATTAAATTACATTTGGTAATTCTTTCTTCTGCCTGTTGGACTATTGGTTAAGAGTGATATCTTATTTGAAAATCTAATGATCAATTCCTAGATAAGTGTGTGAAACTAAGGTGTTAACACCAATTCAACCATGAATGTGTTGGTTACTAAAATAATGTAATTGGGTACAAGCAGTTTCTACCATAGGGCTTTAGAATAAGTCATCTAATTAAACAAGGGTTATGATTTTGGAACACGGCTGCAATTTGGCTGACCTATTGGTTTGTCCAAGGCTAATATCAGCTTTGTATGAGTTGACTAAGAGACTTTAAATGCATTGGACCATTATCTCCAACACTTCTGTATTCTATTTTGTTACTTAAGGGCTTGTTTGGTAAAGGGGTAGGGTAAAGTAAAGTAAAGTTAAATTTTGAAAATTCAAATTTCTCCTCTCCTTTTTTTTAAATTCAAATTTCCATTTCTTTTTTAAAAAAAAATCAAAAAGTCATCACTAAACTACAAAAAAATTTTCACTTTTTATAAAAAGTCAAAAAGATTTCATATCAAACAATTAAAAATAAAAAGTAATCACAAACCAATCATTTATTATTTTTCTTGATTTTGGGTTTACTCTACATTACTTTATCCTACCTTTCTCCCAAACATGCCCTAAGAGACGTTCGAAATATCTAGCTAGTCTAGTTTATAGAGCTAATTAGATTAAGATTGAATGTTATCCTACACACAGTGTGCAATCGCATGTGCATCCAGAGTTGTAATGGTTTTACATAAGTGATCCCTGTCCCATGCGCACTATGCAGAGGAGAAAGTTTTTCCTAAAATAAGAGCTCTAATTTTTTAAGTTCTAATTCATAGTTAGTATATTTGGTAAAATTATAAAAAAAAATCTCTTATTTCATGATGTAATTGAGGCCCAAGTTTAGAAATTGTGGCAACTGGGGCCCTACATATTAAAAAAATACAATGTAGAACAACCTTTTATGTCATTTTAGAAGTATTGAGGTTATTTTCGCTCAAAACACTTGCAAATTTTACATTATCTACTTCTATCCACATTCGCCAAAAGTTGTTAAAAAATCTCTAAAAAAGCAATATCCTTTGGTTTTAGTTTTTAGAGGCAAAAGCTTTAATTTATCAATAACTTCTAAACAAAGAAAATATAATTAGAGAGTTATTTAATGCATCTAATATGTAAATAAGCTCTAAATCACAAAATAAGAGCTTATTTTTAGAGTCACCAAATGCCCACATATTCAGAACAACTTAAAAGGATTTGAAAATAAAGATTTACCCTTTTAAGTCTCATAGCAGTTTTTAAAATTCTCGTTGATCAAACAGTGTTTAAAATTTTATTATTTTAAAGTGGTCAAAGAAATTAAATATTATTTTTTTTAGTGTGTTTTTTCGGCTCGGTTAAAATATCAGTTTTGAACCATTATATAAGCCATTGTTTTTCTATGAAGTCTTAAAGTAGTGTTGCATTCGTCATTACCCAGGGATTCGATAAGAATCATATGGTTTAACAATGTCGGTGAATACGTGCTTCACATGGTAAGCACCTGACAAGCAATTAACTATTTTGAATTAAACTTGGGAAAATTATTAGGCTAAGTATGCAAGTTATGCGGTCTTTGGACTTGCATGTGGGATTGGAAAAAAACAATATGTAAAGCAACTTCACCATAAATGATTTTTTTATGTTTTTTTGGCGAAAAACATGGTTGATTAGATTCACTTGTTCTAGGCTGGAAAGCGGCCCATATTATATAGCTCTTTCTGAATGGCAACAAAAATAAAAGTTTACGAACACACTTATAGTTGAGTGGTGTTAACACTTTAATGTCATACGAATGCTACGGTATTGACTCTTTAAATATATACAAGAAAACTTATGCGATGAGCTGTTTTAAACTACCAACACTTCTTTGCATAGAGTTTGAAGGTATAAGGGCTCGTTTTTGGTGAGGACAACATAACAATGAAAGGATGATTCATTGGGTCAGTTGGGAGAAGCTTTATCAATCCAAACATGTGGGTGGAATGGGATTTCAAAGTTTGGAAGATTTTAATCTTACTCTTTTAGCTAAGCAAGGGTGGAGGCTCATGCATCATCAACAAGCTAAGCAAGGGTGGAGGCTCATGCATCATCAACAATCTCTCTTTTACAAGATTTTTAAAGCAAAATACTTCTCAAATGTTTCTTTCCTTCATTCAAGCGCTGGTTGGAACCTATCCTTTGCATGGAAAGGGATTGTTACCGTTAAAAATATTTTACAAGAAGGCTGTGGATGGAGAGTTGGGGATGGCCACTCTATAAAGGTTTGGAAAGACAAATGGCTCCCTAATCCCACGACCTATAAAGTAACTTCGCCAAAAAGACTGTTGCAGGAATCAGATCTCATTGATCATGATTTGAAGTGGTGGGATGTGCAAAAAGTTCAAGGTGTCTTCCTTCCTCATGAAGCTAAATTTATACTTAGGATCCCTATGACTCTTAGATGCCAAATGATGTTATGGTTTAGGCAGACCATAAGTTAGGATTTTTTTCTGTGAAGACAGCCTGTATAGTTGTGAGGCTGCTCCAAAGAAATATGGGTTTAGGGGAAAGTTCAAATACTGGGGTTGGGCGGCATTTTTGGATTCAGTTGTGGAATATGAACGTTCCAAACAAGGTTAAGACCTTCGCATGGCACGCTTGCAAGGATAGTTTGCCTACAAAAACTAATCTCGCAAAGCGTCGCATCATGGCTGATATCTCCTATGCTTTTTGTAAGTCAGAACCTAAAGACTGTATGTATGCTCTGATATCTTGTTCGCAGGTACATCAGATATGGCGAAAATGCTTTAAGGGCATAGATTTTGTTCAGCTGTTACATCTAAGTTTTGACCTCTTAGTTGGAAGTTGACTGAAAGATACCCAAATCTAAACCTAGATCTTTTTTTCACTATGGCGTGGGAGATATGGTACAGAAGGAATGCACTTATCTATGATGGTAAATCCCTAGAGCTGCGGATATCTATTGATACAACAATGACTATACTTCAGGATTTTACAAAAGCTTGTTCTCACAAAAAGAATTCCAACAATAAGAAGATCTACCGATGGTTGCCCCACCTATGGGTATGGTCAAGCTAAATGTAAATGGAGCAATTTTTCATGAGGTGCGAAAGGCAGGTGTAGGTGCAATCCTTCGAGATGGTTTGGGGAACATGATCATGGCAATGAGCAAAATAGAGAATGAGGTAGAGGGTGCTGATAATATTGAAGCCTTAGCAGCTCTAAGAGGTCTTCAAATGATTGTTCATATTGGGGTGAGTGTTGTTATTCTTAAAGCGGATTCTATATAGACAGTTAAAGCTTTAAACTCTTCCACATCCAATCTATCTAATCAGGGACCTGTGTTTGAAGAGATTAAAGTTCTATTGAGTTACTTTAACAAATTTGAGGTGCACCATGTGGGAAGAGAGGAATTCTGTTACTCACAAACTAGCTAGATATGCCAAGAATGTAGATGATATGATATTCTGGTGGTATTTTATACCAGATATAATTAAACCACATGTACTTGTTGACTCAAAGTTGGCTTCTTCTTAATATATTTTGAAGATCTTTTCATCAAATATATATATATATACACAAAAGATAACATATTTATAGTAAAACAAGTGATTACTATGCAAGACTATAATAATTAGGGCCATTTGCTTTAGATATATACAAAATAACACTATATTTTTTTTTCAACCCAAATGGAGGACAACTTCCACACTCGGACAAGGAGGACGCTGAAGTATGACACACACACTCATGTCCTGACCTAGCTAAGTAGGGGACTTATGGTTCAATTTAACAATTAAGAGACGTTTGTGCAACAAGCATCGCTGCAGAAAATGAGGGAGACATGGCACTAGATTTTTTGGTGCCTTCTTCCATGGTGTTCGGTGCAGTGAAGACTTGAAGGGAAAAAATTTGGATTTGTTGAATATTACTGAGCTAAGGATCCGTGAGTTCGATGCAACTGGGTAAGATACATATTGCAACAGAAGAGGACAACCTCATTTCCTCTTCTGCGGCTCATCACAAACGCATCCTACTTCTACGATGATGGTTTTCTTCACCTATTGGAAAGAGTGAATTAATGATTTTGCTCAACTTTATCATAATTTACTTTGCTCTCTCATATTATGTGGTTATGTTTATATCATGTGTGTTCTTATTGCAGCTTCATGGGGTTGATGACAACATTGGCAAGAGCAGGGAAATTCTAACTGCTATGTTAAAAAGGATGAATAGGAACAGTGGGTCATTGGTTCAGTCATTACAATGCTTCTCTTATACCAATTATCCTTATCCTTTAATTTAAGCTATCCCACTAGCTACAGCAAGTGACTCCGCCTGTGGTGTCATTTGATTGGCTAAAATGTACCCGTTGAAGTTGTGGTCATCCCTATTTGTTCTGCGTGGTGAATGTAACCATTACTCCCAGGGCTGTCGTGTATGCATAGTGTTCTTCCTTTGTAGCCTTTTAGACCTCGTGTTTTTTTTTTTTTTTGCCTATTTATTTATATGGAATACATAGAAAATCATGTAATAAATGGTTGGAAATGACGATTCAAGGTGAGTATACAAAAATGACCATGAAACTACCTCCTCTCTGATGTAAAGTAAGCTAAGGGAAGATGGAAAATGAATATTCATACATGGTCCTAGTAATTCAAATCTTCAAAATTTTTAGGTCTCATCTACATTATTACCTCATATCATTTTCACATTACCTTTTTATTCGATCAAGCTCTTATATATTCCATTGGAAACAACCATGCGTCCCTTAGGGGACTGCCTTTTCACAATCACAGTCTATAAAGATTTTGTATTGGCTAATTCATGGGTAGGATAACACTTTAGTCCATTAGCATTGTACTTTTGTAACCCCCCGACCCGATTTGATCTGGATTAGCGGCTAATTCTTGATGATTTGGTTGCTAATTGTGTTTTGTTCTTATTTTTGGTTGGTTTCAGGTTATGGATAGGTAGTTGGGTTGAGTTTGACCTGGTTTAGGTAGACATAAGCCCTTTTTCGTAATATTCGATTTTATTCGATGTCGTCATTCATGCATCATCTTGGTATTAACGCATGTCTTTTGTTATGCTTATTGATTTCCGTAACTTCGTTGTTTGCCAAATATGTTACTTGTTTCCGTTAGACCCGCAATTGACTCGAACTGGAAATAGCCTAAATGCTTGGACTTTATTGCAAATTGGCTTTATGTTTATCTTTATAAGCCACCGACCTTTTTCTTCTCCTTCTCTCTCTCACTGTTCTGTTTTTCTCTCTCAGGAGTCTTCTTCTGCTGCTCATTCCTCCTTCCTTTTCGTTGCTCTAACTGGGGAAGGAAGTTGTGCATGTCCATGTTTGAGCATCCCTCGTGTGATTGGAGGTGAGTTGGAGGTTCTTGCAGTATTTCTTCTCTTTCTTCTTCTTCTTCTTGTTCTCATTATCGATTGGTATTGTTCCTCACGGTTCTCTTTGCTTCTTTCCTTGCATGCATGGCAATTAGAAGCATGTGGTAGTGTGAATTGAGCCCAAGGACAACAAGATCGTGTTTGAACTCATTTGAGGCAAGTATAAGTATAACTTGGCTAAACCATGTGGGTATGTGTTTGATTGTGATTAAGTTGAGTATTCTTGCTTATGAATGATGTTTAAAGCCCATCTTGTGTTTGTTTCCCTCTATTACATGTGATTTTGTCAGCTTGGCCATGTTTCAGTGATTCTGTATCAGTTTAGAAACTGCTTTGTGTGTATCACAACTAAGCCGTAAGTCACCTTCGGCTTAAAGTCCAGAGAGGGAAAAACCCAGTTTTCCTCTACGGCCAGAACACGGCTAAGCCGTATATTGTCCTACGGGTAAGCCGTAGCTCAACCGTGACCCAGCTGTAGATCAATACAGGGTGCCTTTTTCTGAATTAACTGAAAGCAAGCAATTGGCAGACCTTCTACGGCCCAGCTACGGCTAAGCCGTAGAACAGCACACGGCTAAGCCGTAGAACAAAATACGGGTGAACCGTAATTGCGGATGAACGGTAAGGGGAACCGCGGTGGAGCCGCAGTGCAGATTACGGCTAGGCCGTAAGATGCTTACGGCTAAGCCGTAAGTTCACCTACGGCTAAGCCGTATCACCCCTGAAACATGAAGAACAAGGATAGGCGTAAGAAAGAGACTGATATGGCCTTCATGATAAAATGTAGATCACTTAGACTTGCCCAATGGTCTGAATGTATGACATGAATAATCTCGAGGTCTGCGAATCATTCATACACGTTATCCGGTTGTTTAGCACCTCCCCATGGGTGTTGGTTTAAGGGACTTTGGTGCACCTTCGGATCCATGCAACACTAGACAACGGTGCATCGGACAACTTAAAATTACATCATCATGCACGGTTAGAAACACTGGATAACTAGAATAGGATTGGCTAGTAAAAGATCGTGATTCCTGAAAGATAATCTGATTGCATGGCATATTGACTTCAGTTTTTGCCCTCTTATACGCGTTCTACGCTGGGGCACACGATTGAATATTCTTAGCTCTGTCCATGGTCAATCCCGGGTGGAACAGCGGTCTTGCATGTTCGATCCTACTATTTGATGCACATGAGTTGATATGTCTTCATCCTTGGTTACCTGCATGCTTTCTACTCTATTGGCATCTATTATATTGTTTGTTTGATCTGTTCAGTTTGATGTGGTTGTTGTTTAGTTGAACTCGTATAATCTCTTGCATCTGCTTGATATATGCTTAACAAGACATGCAGGTCACATTCTGATAAGATAGACTTGTTAAGCTATGCACGTAATGATATGCACGATATGATATGCATGTTCTTATATTGATTGATTCGATATGGTCCGGCACTACTGAGTCTCAGCCTTAGGATCCCAACGGGGTAACTTTGGTATAGTTTGTATTGCCTTACTGCAGAAGGACATGTCTTGAGGAATCCGGACCCCAGGAACCCAAGACCCATCTGGCCCATGGTGTTCTCAGCACGTTTACAAGATCCCTACTTTGGGAGCATATGGCGTACGTAGTAGCCACCTCGTATGTACTTACACATTGATTCACGGAGCATATGTTACTTTGAATGCACAACTGCCTAGACTACTACATTGACATGTTATGATTATTTATGTCTTTTATTTTATTAGAGACCACACGTGTTAACTTGTTACTGCTTATACTTTGCTGAATCGTTGTATTCATAAGTTGTCCTTAGTGTTGCAGGCTCAGGTACCCTCGACCATGTTCCTGTCGGTCGTCAGTTTGCAGAGGAGACTCCAGCTGTCTCTTCAGGTTCGTGGAGTGTGTGTTATCACTCCACCAGAGTGCGACTATTCTCTACATGCATGCATATTGCTTTCTTTTCATGTCATCGATTATACTCATGTTCTATACATTGTGCTTGGATCCCAATTTGTATGTTCCGACCTTTATGTCAGTCTTTGGATATCATTCCTCTTGTTTCTTGTGTGTCTCGTGTCACATGTTGATACTTGTAGCTTTCACATACCTGTGTTGCACGTGTGTTTTCCCTTGTGCGTGTGCATCTAGACCGGGTCTAAGTGCATATGCACGGGAGTATGTGTGTTGCTGGTTAGGTTTTTGCTAACCCCCGATCTCCTGGGCTTGGGTTGTGACAATTTTATATATATTTTAGTATGGACCGTGATATGAGTCGTCGGATGCACTGAAATAAAAAAATTGAAGAAAGAACAACAAATTGCAATGATTTTCTAAGGATAATATAGTTTAAAAAGATCATATCTCACAAACCAAACATTGGATATGGGCAAGATACTTACCATTTGAAAATCTTGTTTCGAGTAGATATCCGTAGAGTTCAAGATTGCGTCAATCGGAGCTAAAATGACAAAGTTCTGGCCTCAAGAAGATTGTGGAAATTTATGTTAAATTTCATCCGATCAATTGGGCAAACATCCGATTAATCCTACCTGAGACAATAGCTTAATGCAATCGATCGTACCACTACCCGATTGATTGTACTTGTGCATAAAATTGGCCGATTTGCAAATTCTCAATTCGATTTTAAGTGGAACTTGCTTATTTCGTGCCAATTCCTTTCTTGATTGAAATATAATTAGGAGGCACGAATTTGGGGCTACATGAAGGGGTTCTCTCTCAACCCTAAAGTATGAAACATAGATCTCATTATTTTAAGTAGAGATTGCTTAATGGAGATCATCTTTTCTAGAATTTTTTATTGGAAAGTTGAAGGACTGAAGTTCTGCCCTAGAGATTTTTGTCTTCTACTTCTCTGAGTATAAAAGATTATTCTAGAGAATCAAGAACAACATCTAGAAGGCGTTTCAGTGCTTAGATCTATAACAAAGGATGATAGGGAATTGTTGCAGCAAGGTGCTGTGCAAGGAGAGTACAAGTCCTTAGGTTGTGTGACAACTGGACAAGGGTTGTGAGTATATTTTTTTGTAATTGTAGTATGATTCATAGTGCTTGATTTTCAATTGTGATTTTTTTTCGGTTTGGATTTTCACATAAAAATTGTATCTTCTAATGGTGTGTGATTTTTTATTTATTTATGCTGATTAATTAATTGTTTGCAAACATAACATTGAAAGTGATTGCGTTAATCCATTTTAGAGGCTCTTCCCCAAAACCTTCATAGTCCCTTCCATTTGTATGGACATCAATAGTGATTTTATTGGGATGTTTATAACCATTTTTTAATTGGTGTAAGAAAAACTTATATTCAAAATAAAAGATTTCTCTAAATCAAAGTGAAGCTATTTTGACAATGTTTAACATATCTTCAAACAATGTTGGTGTTGGAAAATGCATATTTTATCATCATTGTATTTCATGTGGGTTTTAATTCCCTTGTCCATGCTCAAAAGAATATTATCACATCAAATTAATCGTAGGCCGCACCTACGCAACATAATGAAATGATTAATGCACATTAGTTATAGCGTATTTCAAATAAATATGAGATAGAATATTATCCCATAAAAATAATGGTAGGCCGTACCCATCCAGCATAATGAAATGGTTAATGTATGTTAGCTATACGGTATTTCAAATAAATATGAGGGATATGCATGATGCTAATTCGGAGAAAATTGTAAATGGATATTATGCATGACTAATAATTTAAGATATTAATATATATGCATAATCATGACTAATATTTGGTATTACAATAAAAATATATATACATGAGTTTACTTAAGATCAAATTGTCAATGCATGATTAATGATTTAAGATATTATCTACGAAAAATATTCTCTTTCCTTCGTTAAGTACTCTTTGTAAAAGGAAGAAAATACCTCCAACTATAAGCCATTGTGAAAATATTTAACATATCCCTAAGCAACATAGGTGCATGGAACATGATGTGCATTCCTTTCTACCATAATGTTATGAGAGCTCCAATTCCATGGAACATATTTAATCCTAAAATGAGAGTTTGTATTTAATTGAAATACCTAAATCATCATCATTATCAAAGTCTTGTCCGAAATATGAATTTTGTTTCCCTATTCTGATCTATCCTGTGACAAAATCCCTTTGGATATACTTTTATTTCCTCTATTGATGTCCTCTTCAGCCTATCTGCCAACCTCTCAATTTATGTTCTCCTCTTGCATGTTCGGAACTATAGATATATCATAGGCTTTAGTTTTAACAACCGGAGTGAAATTTTGATTTATCACCTCAATAAGAAAACTCATTTTCTCATGTGCTGCGCAAAACGAATAAAATGGCGAATGGTCTTGCCAAGAAAGGAGTTTTTCGATTACATATTTCTTTTGATGTTCTGCTGACTACATTTTTTTTTTCCTTATTTTTATTTTTTTTTCCTTCATTGTGTCCTGTTTGTTCCTTTTTCACTGTTTTGGGAGAAGAAAGACTCAGTTTCTGATGTACATCTTTTACTGAACTTGATGTTCGGGATATAATCAAACTGTGGGTCCCAAGACACTGATGGTCCTTTTTGACTGTTGCTAATGTAAACTGGTCATGTATGTAAGTTGCCCGGCAAGAAGAGCCTTTTTCAGAGTAATTTATAAATGAGTCCATGCCTTGAAACTCGGCTTGGAATGCTGCAGGGCTGAGTCGATTTGCACTCAGCTACAGTCTTAATCTGAGGGAAAGTGTCAGAAGTCAGAGCCTTCTCTGAATTATATGAAGTTTGATCGAGTCCTAGCTGAGTCAGCTAAGCCTTTATCATGTTTCGGATGATTCGACTCAGTTTTGGCTATCCTAGTATGAGTCTGACCAATATTCATTGACCAAGTTTCCTCTTTGATCCTTGGTTTTTTACTAATCCAAGTGATGGGCCAAGTTTGACTGAATCAAACGGAGTTTAAGAACAATGATTAAGGTGTACAAACGCCAAGCACAAGGTCACCCCTTCATTGGAATAAGAAAATTTTATGAATTAAAGAATACAAATAAACTGAAAATGCAACTAATAAATACTTTGCTTTCTATTGTGCTTACAAAAGGAAGCTTCAGAGACATTGCTTGGAACTCAACTTAGAACTGAGTCCTTCACTTCTGAGCTTGACTCAGCTAAAAAAAATGTGTAAAAGAAACCATGTCCTGTCAATTCCTGACTCAACTGGATAGAGTTGATTCAGCTGGGTCACAACGGTCTCTAACGTTCACATTGAAGTACTCTTGGACCCATAATGCAAGATATGATTATCATCAAACTCACCATGCAAATTATTTAAGGCCAAAAATTCAATTTTAAGTTTTAACACCCTCTATGCATTCCTTATGTCTTCCTCTTGAGCTTCTCTTCTGCTGCTACTCTCTTCCTCGATCTGTTCAATCCTCCTTAGCACCTCACTCATCTCTGGCCGTGACTCTGGCATTGAAGAAGTACACTCAAGAGCGATCTCAGTCAGCTTCAACATATCTTCATGGCTTTCCTTCTCTGCTACAATCTCCAAATCCAATATGTCAGTGGACCATTCTCTATGAACAATTGATCTCACCCACTCGAATAAGTCATCATTCGTTGCATCACCATTTCCTAGTGAAAACTCACCAGGTATTCGGCCAGTGATAAGTTCTAACAATATTAAGCCGAAACAATAGACATCGGCCTTGTGGGTCACTTTCTTGCCATAAGAGAATTCTGGGGCCTTGCTGAAGGCCAGTGTTTCAGCGAATTTTCGAGGTGAGAAGAGGGGTTGGAAGCCAAAATCTGTGAGTTTGGGGTGGTTATGGTTTTGGATAAAGATGTTGGATGATTTGAGATTGGCATGGGGCACCTTGTGGGAGGATAGTGATTGGTGCAGGAATGCTAGACCCCCTGCTACGCCTTTGGCAATCGATAGGCGTGCAGCCCAATCCAATGGCATTCTAGCTCCTTTGTAATCTGACAACCAACAAGGAAATTGTTAAAACTAGAACAGGGGAACTGACCTTTTACAATGTTTTTTTGGTGTTGGAGGACTCTTCTCGTGTCCAATTTCGAACTTCAAAAACATGGATATTGCAAAAAGAGTTCTATCTTTGATCAGGTCGTATTAAAATCCACACTTCGGAAAATTCAGCATGGCTTTGCTAGAAAACCAACAAGCTTAAGAAGAAAATCCCTGTAATATGTTGTGACCATTCCACTAAACATGTTGCCTTTTGTGTAATAAATTTGTTGGATTCCAAGTACTTGGGAAAGATGGGAGAAAGGGAGAGAAAAAAGAGAAAAGAATACCGTGAAGAAGTTCAAACAGGCTCCCTCCTTGGACATACTCATTGACAATTAACTTCTCATCCTTGGAGTAGTAGATAGAGAGAATCTCCACAAGATTATCATGCTTCATATTCCCAATTAACTGCATTTGCTTAATAAACTCCTTTTTGCTCAAACCATTCGTCTCCTTTATCCTCTTCACCGCAACCACCAAGCCTGACTCTAGCATTGTTCTATATGTACTTCCTAACCTGCCTTTTCCCATCAATTCTGCCGATGCGCTCAACAAGTCATCCAAGTTGAACATCGGTCTAGCCTCATCAAAGAATTGCAACTCCATGGCGTTCTCAGGGTCCCCTCTGCTCTTTGATCTCTGCACTCTATTTTCAGTCCACTCCACAGAGGTTTCTGTCACCACAAAATGGGATCCAATTGTATGTCTTAGTAAAAGTGTGTCACCACAAAAATGGGATCCAATTGTATGTATCTTTCACTCTTTTCATTGTTACCCAAATCACTACATTCATTGTTTGATTCAACCTCTCTTTTTTTTTTATGAGAAGTAAAAGGTAGCCTTATTGAAAATTTTAAGATTTGTACAGAAAAAAGAAAGTAGTTTATCAAGGTGAAAGATTTCCTCATAAGCATAACAAAAGCAAAATTGCGAAATTCTTGAGTTTCCAATCACTAGATCGCATTTAGACACACCAGTTTTTCACCGATGAGTGCTGCTGTTCTTTTCTTTTCTTAGTTTCTTTTTTTTTTTTATGAAAAGTTACAAGGAATGTATTATACATTTGAAAACAGTGTTCACAATCAAGCATTTTATCTCATCCAATTGAAGCAAACTTAAATTACGGTTTAATTGAACCATGTGATGTATCACCTCTTGAAGTGTGCAATTGGACAGAGGAAATGTACCACAACCAGGGACAAGAGCATCATTGAAAAAAAAAAACCGATCACCAATGTGGGGGTAAAATGAGGTACAAGAGCATTATACCCTCATCAAGAGGAAACAAACAACAAAAAAGAGATGTGAAAAACTACGAGGGACAGGCAACAAACAGAGTCCGTCTATTCATGGCAGTCTTTGGAATCTGCAGAAAAATCTGTCCATTATATAGTATTCTCTTGGAACTACTTTTATTAAGTTGGTTGGTAATCTTGAGCTTGACATTATCCAGCCTGTGAATTGGATTGGTCCAATTCAAAATTTGATCAAATCGTGATGTGCATAAATCAATTTCCAAGATGTATGTACCTGAATGCTCATCTCTTCTTGTTCCTCTTCCTTTCTTTCTCCTGTAATAACACACGAACACCAGCACCAAACTGAAGGTAACCAAAGCAGCAGCCGCTGCAATCAATGCAATGCTCCAAATTTTCAGCTTTTTGTCCTTTGTCTGCTTTGGGTTAGGAGGGGTCAGTGCAGGTGAAGGTGGTGCACTTGCAGGAGGCGACGGACGTAGTTCCCTCAAGGGTTTCCCACACAATTCCAGGTTATGATCATATGAGCTTTCCGGGAACTGTCGAAGTACTGGTGTTTCAGGAATTTCGCCTTCTAGATGATTATGGGAGACATTAAAAACAGTTAATTTTGTCTGACTGAATGGTGGTATGATCCCCGTAAGCAGATTTTCTTGTAGCTCTAGCTGAGAAAGATTTGGCAAATTCATGTATTCCAAAGGAATTGAACCCGTAAACTGATTGTTCGGGAGGGAGACTGATTGAAGCTGACTGAGGTTGGCTACATCAGGAAGAGGACCAAATAGAGAATTGTTCCCTAAGCTAAGTTTAGTCAACAAGGTTATGTTTTGTAGAAACATGGGTGGTAGAGAACCTGTTAACTGAATTCCTTCAAGGACTATATGAACTACATGCGAATTCAAACATCCAATCCCAACCCAATTGCTATGATTGTTCCAACAAGGCCGACCCGTCCAAATAGAATGCAAATCCAAAGTAGAATGAAGAGATTCTCTTATTTGAATCAAAGCATCTCTCTCCTCTGCATAATACTCACCATAGGCGCAAACCCAGATTATTTTTGATGACTGGATCACTAAAACAGTGGCATATAATATGGAGATGATCCAAGCAAAACTCATCATTCATAGTCTCCAATGGTCAAGGCATGAAATGGGTCGCCTGAGAAGGAGAGAATTCAGACAATTTGAAGTGGTTGGACAGATTTTTGGACTAAGAGGATACATGGGTGTCACTGCAGTTATTTCTGTCAGAATTTGAATCTCTTTTGAACGTGGGTCCGTTTGGGTGTTGTTATACAAGTGCTTTGGCGAGATGGGCAAGGCAAGATAGCTGAGATTCGAGAATGTGTGAAACGCAGAAGCGGAAAGATAAAGGCATGTAGACGTTAGTTGACGGCTTTGATTTGTTATAATGTTGCTTGATTTCTCAATGTCCGTTGAGAAGTTGGTTTCAGTTTTCCATTTCTTTTATCTTGATATTTTTGGATCATGTAGTGAGGAGGATGTGCAGCTGATCTAACCATCGGTCTGATATCAGTGGATGGTCAGATCTTGATTAAAGGCTACGTTTGTGCCTCGGTTCATTTCAAATGTGACTTGTGAAAATGACCTGTTTAGTGACATTGATTTGTAGGAGAAACGCCAAAACATAGATACAGCTTTCATGTTTAAAGAACTGATATGTGCTTAAATCTACTCCCTTGTATAACATTAAAACCTAGTTTCTTTTATATTATGTGAGTAAACATTAACATTAACGTGTTTGTTATGGGACGTTGTTCTTGCTCTTATCTTAGCCACTTCAAGATCCAGATGCCTAAAGTTACTCTATCTTTACAAACATTGCACACTTTTTCATCTTATGATCAACACCCTTTTTTCAATTATGTTTGGGTCTGCTCACTTCTGAATTTTGTTTCTCTATTTTAATTTATTCTGTGCCAAATTCTCAAATAAATCTTATATTTGGATTGTACCAAATTTTACTCTACCCATCAAACCGAACTAATACAATTCTTCTTTATCCAGGCTTGAGACCCACAATAAATGCATTGACACTTAAATTATTAATATAGGATTGTTTTCCCGGGTGAGGTGAATTCAGGTCATATCGATGGGGCTCACCTAGGCCACACAGCTCATGAACTAGGTGAATGGAAAGATCCATGTGTAGAGTCCATATCAAATTTGAGCTCAATCACTGCTGTCTGGCCGGTTTGGATCACCGCATAGGTGGGCCTCACATGCTATCTTGGTTGAAATTGTAATCCGTGTGAGGTGAATGAACAGGAAAGTTTGCCATTAATATCTACGATCTCCCACCATCTTTTCCTTCCCCTTGTACTTTCCATGTGTCCATCTTTGTAAACTCGGTAGAAAATTAGAGAAGTACAGCTCCTAGAGTTAATTGTGGGAATCGACCACTAGCCTCATGACTAATGCCTAGACTCTCTTTTGTATCTCATACAATGTTATTCACTCCTCAAATTCTTAGTAAAAGAAATTCTTGTTGTATAAATAGTACATGTTCCCGTTTCCCATAGCAGGGATGGGGAAGTGTTTGGGTTTGGCCGTTTGGGTCATGGAACCAACCCGTATTCCGTAAGGATGCCGGTCCTGGACCCTGATCCAAATTTAAATTGAGAAGACCCGAAATCAGATGCGGCCCAAATATTGGACCTG
Organism: Sextonia rubra; assembly: GCA_037013555.1. Classification (NCBI taxonomy): domain Eukaryota; kingdom Viridiplantae; phylum Streptophyta; class Magnoliopsida; order Laurales; family Lauraceae; genus Sextonia; species Sextonia rubra. The sequence goes on along the minus strand of JASUAD010000028.1, from coordinate 18,412,335 downwards.
TGGACCTAACCCTGAATTCTTTGGGCACCTTAACGCAGGAAAAAAAAAAAACCAATTTGCTGTATTTTTTAAAAATCACACCGTTTTTTTACATGGGAAAAACATTTGCACAAAACAGTGGCATGCGTTGGAGGATTTAACATCATGACAGAGTCACATGATCATTCTCATTCTTCTGGGAGTTTTTCGACACTGATTTCCTTTTATTCCAGTCACATTGTTCTTTCCTGTATGGCAAGCACGCAATGTTCCTCCTACATAAGAACGAATATGCCAAGATGTAGTAAAAAGTACAAGAATTTTAGCATCCAAAGAATGGGAAGACAAGAATCACTTGTCTATCACTTTTTCTCCATCATTCCAAAGAATCACTTGTAATTGTTATCAAATCCTATTCTTTCTTGGCTTGATTTTGGGATAATTTGATATCTAAGGTACTGTTTTACCTTCTTATATTAGTTTTAAAAAGCTCCTCACTGGTGTGCCTTATTCACATGTGTGCTTAAACTTGTGAGAGAACGGAGGCAGAAGCCTAAAGACCAACTAGCATTGACCTTATGTGGTCCACATCATTGCATTCCAAACAATGAGGCCCACAAAAATAAGAAATGACCACATAGTAATGATAATATTGACATGGTAAAAAAACTGGGAGTCCGAAAGACTCCTAATCCGCTAGTATTCTATTCCTCTTGTTATCTCCCTGACTATTCTTTCCTCAGCTGGAACCTGCATGTCACTGGTGCTTCCTCTTTGAGAGCTGCAACCACAAGGTCAAGCATTGAGTTTTACATAAAATAAATAAATAGATTAAATCAGCTACTGCTACCAATAACCCAACAAACCCAAAATAAATCTCCACAACCTAGTGCTAGTGGGTGGTGTTGTGTATTTGAATTTTTACCAACGATCAATCGTACCGGGGTTCCTCATCATAATAAAAAATAAAAATAAAAACAAAAAACCTCTCTATGACCCTCAAAGCTCAAGTCCTTTGATTGAATGGCCTTTGCATCCCTCTCTAAAAGAAATCCTTAACTCTCTCTCACCTGATCTCAAATGATTCCCTCTTCCCAATCTTTCTATATCTATACGAATAACTTTTCTACAATGACCTGCCAAAAGAAATCAAATCCAACCTCAATCCATCTCCATCTCTTTTTTCATTTTATCTCCATTCAATTTTTTTTCATTTTGTTTTCTTTCCATTCAATTTTCAATCCTGCATGAATCCATATCCATTCAATTTTCTTCATTGATGCCACCAAAACCCATTCTCCAATTATGAGACCTCTTCCATGATCTAATCAGAACAGTTGAATTCTATCTCATCTGATCCATCTCCATTTCTCCACTCTTCTTCTTTCACATAACCCAAATCCAGTTCTCTAATGGGTCCCTATCTAACATCCTTCAAGAGAATTGCTCCACAAAACCCAGAAACAGTGGGAATGGTGATGACTGATGAGTCACTGACCACTCGCACCTCCTTACTTCATCTCCTTGAATCAACCTCCTTCCAACGTGCAATTTCAACAAAATACCAAAAACCCATCTCTCATCAACTTCTCCAAGACCAGATGCTACAATTTCTCCAAGACAAGGCATCAGGAAACTGCACAAAACTATAGAAGCTCTCAACAATATTGCCTTTTTCTTTCTCCTATGCCTTCATTCATACAAAATAAGAGAGACCCAAGACAACATCAGTTCTGCTTCTGATGTGGCGAAGACATCCATTGATCAAAATGTTGGCGTCTTTGATGCTTCTCCTAGTAATACAAGCAGCGCAAAGACAAACACATTCCATGTAAGCCCCACCAAAGAAAATACCGTAGATGATGAACTTGATGCATTCAGTATCAGTTTCTATAATGCAAAAGCGGATCTTCAATGTAACATAGCAAAACATCGATTTCTCTAATATAATCATTTGGGAGCAAATGGGTCGGTCCTTCAAGAGTCTCAAAAGTGTCGACAGCTGTGAGCAACAACTTCTACTCAACAAGGGATGTTTTAGTAAAAAACACGAAGTAGAGGGGTCTTTTGAAAATATAGGGACCTTTTTGTAAAAAAATTATTGATATTTCCATGATGGTGAAAAAAACAACAGAAGTTAGTTTATCTAATAACTAAAACAGAAATTTTCAATAAAATCAAAATCTATTAATATTTTCATGCGAGCGGAAAACTCGAAAAATACAACACACTCATTACAAGTCACAACTAAAACATAAAATCTGCTCTCTCTCTCTCTCTCTCTCTCTCTCTCTCTCTCTCTCTGTGGATTTTGACTGAAGAAAAAAGACCGAACTTGTATCCTAGCATGCCTTGACACATCATCTAAAATATATATGTACTAAAAATGTGGGCTCCACTTCAATGACTGAGGATTTTGCACCAACCCCTCGGGCCTTTCCTTGTCCAAAATGAGCCCAGATGGGACAACAAAAATTAGAATTAGTATGAGAATCATCATCATCGTCATCAAAGCCTTATCCCAACTAAGTTGGGGTCGGCTACATGAATTCTATTTCTCCTTTCCGTTCTATTTTGAGCTAGAATTAGAATGAGAATGCCAAATAATTTCATGATATATAGTTGCAGAAACCCACAATATTTGAATTACAAAGAAAAAACAGTACCATTAGTTCGAAACAAATTACTTGAGATTCATCCTATCATAAACAGAGATGGGTATATGCAGTGAGAGATTCAATGGCCTCACATATTTTTGCCTCATAAAAAAAAAGTATCCTTGACACAACTGATACCAAGTGACCTAGATACACAACACTATCTGAAGTTCACTGAAAACAAATGGCATCAATTTGCCGAGACACATACCATTGTAAGACCAGTCATTCTTCATCAGAACTATCATAAGCTAGTCCCAGCAAACTTCCAGCTGCATTCTCTGGTTTGTTGTTCATTTCTTCTCCTTTACTTGGCCTTGCAGAAGAGAGAACTTTACCTGATGTGCGTTTGGTCTCCATTTCTTTCACTTTGATTGGTGATACTTGAGCAGTTGAAATCGGATTTGATTGATTTCCATTTGGTGAAGCTCGAGAAGTTGAAATTGGGCTTGATTGATTTTGATCTGAGGATGGACTCGAGACTCTGTGTCTCTTTGGCCTTACTTGCACAATGTTCTTTAGGAGATCTTGTTGCCTTCATTGAAATACTAGATTTTCAATGCATGAAATGGCTATGCCAACCCAAAAACTAATAACAAAAAATAATAAGAATAATATAGTTTTTAAAAAGGACATCCTTACCTGATGCCACTTTTTGTTTTGGGCTCAACACGAAGTGGAAGAGGCAGGGATGCAGATGAAGAATCTGCCAAACTAGCCGCTTTGTATCTGATAATTAAGGACAAACAGATGAATTTGAAATGGCAAATATGAAGGCCAACTGTAATCAATAGATGTGATTCTTTTACCCCATTTTCCAGCAATAATAAGAGTGGGACCCAACTTTTAATAATTTAAGCCAGCCATTTCTTAATGCTCACACAGATAACTTAGCCACATGTACTTCTGTAAAAGACGAAAAATCAGACGATCCTAGTCAACTAAATTGGGATAATTTTGTATCAAATGGACTTGGATCCCTAAAAGGTGGGTCTCACCTGTATGGTTTGTAAGAGCAAGCAGTTGGTATAGTTAAGTATAATCCCTCTAAAATGAGAGTTATTTTCGGAATGCCCACAAGGATATCTTAAATGCAGCAAATGCTCGTTTCTCTGTCCGCCGTAGAAGGCGTTCAGCATCTTCCTCTGCTTCCATCTGTTCCTTGAGGTATAGCAAGTCATCACTATCCAATGCTGCATTTAAAATATTATGAAGTTATCAAATTTGATCAAAACAATACATGCATGAGAAAGAAAGAAGCAAGTACCGCCTCGCCCATGAAGGTAACCTCCACGTTCTCCTGCAACTTCCTGCATCTGCTTAGATCAACCACCCAGTAGGAAAAGCCAAGATCCCTGCCGGGGCATGTTATCAGAAAACTCCCTTGAAAAATAGTTATGTATAATAACGTGTATTGAAAAAAGGAAGAGATACAACAAGGTCTAACGCAGAAAAGTATTCCTTTCCTTTTTCTCTATTTAATATTTGTAGAACAAAGTCAAAATTGATGTTGGATCAAATGGCACCCAAAAAATCAGTAGTTTTGGTTCTCTTCATGCTTAACTAAGCCCTCTCAAAGAAGCTACATAGGCATATATACATAAAATAATGGTCAGGAGTCTCTAACTCAGTAAGCTCAAGAGGAAATAAGGATTCGATATCCAATGCATCAAAGTGCAAGATAATTAACACCTAAACATTGCTTTCCATCCCATCTTAATTTAATCAAAGTAAAAAAAAATTAAAAACCACAAGCCATTCGTCATAAGACTGACGTTAAAAAAATAACCAAATATAATTTCTAATTTTCTGTGGAGAGGAGTAGGATACAGCCCAGTAATAACAGCAGTTCCAATTTTATGAGGTAGTGAAATTTAATAAAAGCCTATCAATGAAATATAATAAATGCTTTCCTTTCAAATTATGTTCTTGAATCTTTGCCTTTTATCATCTACAATATTCTTTTACACTTTACTACTGAATCCTTAAATATAGTCGCTCATAAATTAGAGTCCTTCAATCATCTGCAGTTTTATTTTTAATAAGAAAAACACATAGGAAGCTACACTAGTTTCCTTGTAAAACAATTAGAATAGGACACATGGCAGAAAGTTTTGGAATAGGACACATGGCAGAAAGTTTTGGTTTTCTTTTCAAATGGACATATAATAGAGTCTGAGTGCCTAAGCCAAACAGATATTTGATGGTTTAGGATTTAGTGATCTTAAAAAATAATATAGAATAAGTCCATTAAATGCTGCCAGCTATCAAATCAATTACATGAAATGAATGGTAAGCAAAATTTTTGTTTGACCATCCGTGTAATGATCTTTGATCTAATAACTGGCAACAGACAATGGACGTTTTCATTAAGATTGACTAGATCCTAAAGCCTTCTAGGTTAGTAGGCCAGTATGCTCCACAAAAAACTTTTCTTTGTGTCCTTTTACTAGTAGTCACCTTCCAAGGAAACTATAGTATTTTTCTTAGCATGTCCCCTTTTTAATTGCATTTCTTTTCTTATGGTCATTAAGTCTGTTTAGTGCATCATAATAGAAATCTTAAACTTCACTCCAATTTGATGGAACCAGCCCAATGATAACGATGGAAACGACGATGATGATGGTGGTTTCCCTATATCAAAATCATTCTATATAGAATAGTCTCATTTGAGAGAATATTTGCTTCTTCTTTTTTTTTTTTTAATTTTAAAAGAAACTAGAACTCTCTAGAAGAGATTTCTTGATCATGGATAATTAAAAAAGAATAAATAAAATAAACAAATAAAGTCATTGTAAAGGAGATTTAGATTAAAGAAATTCCTCTCAATCAAATGTTTTTAGAAACATTAGAGACTAACAACTTGATGCTCACGAGGTAGGGCTTCCCAAACATGCCCCGTGCCACATACCACTAGTCGTAAGTATTGAGCGTGGCTTGCATTCAATGCATATATCTCACCATATGAGGCATATTTGAGGTATGCACCTCAGATGAAATGGGCGCTTCAGCCACAGTCCATATTTGGTGGAAATACTGTTAAAACTAGATACATCTCAATTGAACCCAAGTAAACTCATTAAAAAGCTTAAAACAACCAAATTACTATTGTTTTCTATTTTTAGTTATCTTCATTTATATTATTTTCTAATTAATTATCTAGTTATTAAGAAAGGCATGCTCATGAGGACTACACTACAGATTAAAGGCTTCACCCCATGCTTTGGGCAATTGAAATGCCTCGCATTATGGCGTAACGTTCTAAAACACTGCTAAACATTGCTCTTTCTTCATAGGCTTTTGCTGAAACAAAATAACAAATCTATGCTCAAGGGTCAAAGACGCTTGTTAAACTTTCCAGTTTTGATGCAGGCCCTAGGGATAAGGCTTGTGTAGAGTGCCAGACCAAGTGTCAAAGGACACTTCAAATCGTCAAGAAGACTTCAAACACACGAGGATGCACTTCCGGAGATAAAACCCACAATTCTATTCAATAATCAAAGTCCAATAAATTCTTCTCTACAATAACATATAAATAAGAAAAGATAACTTAGAACCTAAAAAACCTAATTAAACTAGAAAAATAAATAATAAGGGAAACTAAATCCTAATTACAACCCATAAAATAAAATAAAATCTAATGACATATAATTAGTAAATAAAACCTAAATCTACTTGGGCCCAACACATGTGGCCAATGAGGTCAATACTACATAAAGTTTCCTTAATGAAAAGCTTCAAAAAACTTTCAATCAGCTTAAAAATCCTTATCTGTTCACTGGAGTTACTTGTTCTTCTCTCTACTACTTTCTTGTAGCAAAAGACATATTCTTGTCAGCGCCAAGATGAGTTAGTTGCGAGATACCAATGTGACTTGGTTAGTTGTACCAGTCTTAGATGTCAAAGGTCAGACACCAAACAGAATTCATTCCATGTCAGAGTAAATTCTTATTTTATAGCAATTTCTTATTGACATACACATCCCTTCAACCAACTGCACAGAAAAGCTTCGATCATAATTGTTATATGTTCAATCCGCGAATTGTAAGAACAAAGTTGACAATTCTGATGCTATAACAAACCAACTCTACTGAATCCTAGATCAAGTTGACGCAATCAAAACGGAAAAGACCTGCCAAGCCCAGAAAAACTCAATCAATAATTGGAAAATCTGAAATGCAAACTATGGAATAGGATGTTTTGCTTCCAAATCTCTTGACTAGCCACACAACCAAGTTTAAAATTCCAATTGACATGGACTCAGGCCCATCAAATCCAATTCTAGTTTCAAGCTACTTTAACACACTCAATATATCAACACTAGAGTTCCAGTTCCAAGAAAGATAATATAGTATCAAAATAACCCATTTTTTTTCAAGGAAAATAGATACATATTTTCAAAAAAAATGTAGCAAAAATATTTCAAACGTAAAAATTGCTACCAAGAGTAATCAAATCCCTATGAAAACCCCTACATCTAATTCCTTTTCCCTTTTTCTGGAAAAATAAAAAATCAAAGCGCTAAATAAAGAAACAGATACAGATATATAAACATTAAACAGAAGGGCCGATTCTGCTAACCTTTGCCACCATGCGTTGGAAAGTGATGTCTTCATCGTCAATCTTGTCCTTTCCCTTTCCCCACTTCTTATCTGAAAATCCAGACCAACTCAATTTCATTCAATTTGATGAAAATACAAATCGCAGCGAACAAAGGGAATAAAATTTAGCAACAAAGGGAAGAGACATGACAAACCCAGAAACCAAAACGACCAAGAAACGAATCAGATGGGTGTAAACTCACTAAATCAAATCAAATCATGAAAAATCAATGATTTTTTCCGAATCCTAAGAGAAAAGAAAGATGACCCAGATATCAGAACCTCCAATCATGGAAAACCCAGAAAGGAAAAGGAGGAAAGAGATTCGATTGCAGAAGAAGAAGAAGAAGAAGAAGAAGAATACCTTTGGGGTCGCTGAGGTTGGTGTATTCGCGAACTTCTCTTCCGGACATCCTCACATGAAAGGACACAAATCAGCTTTTGGAAGAAAAAAATCTGAAAGAAGTGAGTCTCTGTAGATTGTAGGATTCAAAGATGCAGAATGGGTATATGCTTTGGCTATGCTGCCATGATTTCTCCGCTTCCTCTTTCTTCTATTGCTTCCTCTCGTTTCCAGAAGCAGCTTCTAACCGGAGAGAGAGGAAAACTGAACCAAACCAATGGAGATAGGACCTGGGCACTCCAATTTGGGTCCTTTTAAAAAAAAAAAAAAAAAAAAAAAAAGAGGTTTGCGTCCAGTGAGTTGAACCAGAATATAAATAGGCCTGAAATTGGGTGTGGGTCCATGTAGTACAGAACCCTAGGGAAACCTGAAATGGGCCCTGTGTCCTCATGCTGTGGGGCCACACAAGGCCTCCAGTGTGGTAGAGGGTGCATTGGGACAGGCTTGAGGGCCCCAACCTCTGTACAAAATTTCAGGCTCATCGAAATATCTTAACCCCTTATTCATGACTCACAAATTCACCTAATTTTTATTAAAAAATAATTCCATCCATCCCAGGGTCTAGTCCATTCATACCGGTGGAAATTCAGAAATTGGCAGAGGAGGTTTGGCCAAGTTCAGATCTTGTGACGGTTTGTTTACCCATGGTGGTGAGTGTGAGTGGACCTACCAGAGTCCGCCATGTCATCACAAGCTTGCCATGTATGCGAGGATGCTGCCAAATCCAAGGCATGAGGCTACTTGCCGTGGTGGGGCAGCCCTGGTAGGTTCACCCATGGTCACCATAGGATTTTTCCCTTAGAGGATCCTGATTATATTTAGTCTACTTATATGGGTGATTAGGTGCGCCCCATTAAAGAGGCGAAGCATGTTGTGCACTTGATCACTCACCTACAGTTGTGCACCCATGTGCACTTGGTAGAGCCTCGCCCAAGGGTGGGAATATTAGGGATCCAAAGATCTTGATGGGACCCTATATTTGGATAAAATTTCAAGTTCGTCAAATCATCTTAATCCCTCGGGGCCTGTTTGGATAAATGAAGAGTAGACTAGAGTGAAATAGATTTTACATGATGAGTGAAGTGGATGAGAAGTGAGTTAAAGTTAATATAAATTAGTTCACTTCACACTATTTGGATGCTTAATATGAAGTAAAATTTAAAAATATTTTGGAGTATAATTAACTTTTACTCAAGGGAATTGAAGTATTTAGGGTTGAAGTTAAATGAAGTATATATGGGCTAAAAGCAATACTTCATTTGTTGAGCCAAACTTATCTAAACAGGGTAAAGTCGAGATTTTAAGCTATTGGGACTATTTAATATCACTCTACTCTATTTTTTGCCTATCCAAATAGGCCCTTAATCTGAGCCTACAACTTAATAATTTTATATCAGCAAGATGAGTGGTAGTAGATTCAACAGTCTAATCCATGTGATGTGAAAATGCTTTACATATGTAAATGACTCACATGTGAAAAATAATTCGTTGTTTATTATTTTCACACCTCTTCCAGTGTGAATCTTATTGCACCTAATAGTTTACATGTCTTTTATAGTTTTTTGCAAATTTTGAAAAATCCATAGTGAATCAAATGATGATATTTAATACAGTAAGCATTGTTGGCCTTTTGAAGAACATCAATGGTTTGGATTAAAAAAAATAGGTTCACAAAAATTAGAATTGAAGATCAAAAGGTCTATCATTTTTTGTAAATATCTCACAATATATGAAGGATCAACGGTTGAAATTTAATCCACTACTAGTATTTGACCTTTTTTAAAGAGATTCGACTATTCAGATCTTGAATTTGAGTGTATGATTATCCAGAAATTTGAAAAAAGCAGATTGCCTATTTAATAAATTAAATTCTGTGTAACAATAGTGTATGTATCCAATGGGTGATATGTTTTTTGAAGATATCTTAAGATCCATTTTGAATTAGCCCCTGAAATTTGACTTCCTATGTGAAAATAGCCATTTGAACTAGATGAACGGTTTGGATTGTGAAAATCGGGCTCAGAAAATCTCAGAATTGAAGACTAACGGTTATAATTTAGTCATAAATATCTCAAAATTTAAGATGATCAAACGGCTGAAAATTTGTACCATAGCCATTTTGGGCATTTTAAACACTTTGGACGGTTCAGATCTTGATTGTGGCTACCAGAAAATTAAAAAAATAAAAATAAAAAGCGTCATGGTGGACTGGTACTGTAGCAGCGCCTTTTTGAGGAAGGTGTGAAACAGTTTCCCACCTCAACAGGTGTGAAAGTGCAAGCCCCTTTTTCCATATAATTTATACATCAAAATCATACTCAATTTACACACCACATGTGTAAATGTTGCAAACAAACATAAAATATATGAAATCATTACATATGTGAGATGCTTACATATGTAAATGGGGTGAAACAAACAATCCCTTAGGGGTCGTTTGTTTTTTTCATTTACACATGTAAACATTACACATGGGAAATGGTTTCATACATTTTATGTTTGTTTTCAAATTTTACATATGTATTATGTAAATCAAGTATGATTTTGGTGTGTAAATGTAATGTAAAAGAGAGTACTCATTTTCACACCTCAACAGGTGTGAAAGATTTACACAGCACCTTTGAAATGGTGGAGCTATAGTAAAATCACGCCCAGGACGCCTTTTATTTTTTTTTAAATTTTGTGGGACCCCCAATCATGATCTGAACCGTTCAACCTGTTAAAAATGTCAAAAAACAGTTATGGTAAAAAATTTCAGCCGTTGGATCATCATAGATCTTGATATATTTACGAAAACATTCTGACCATTAATTTTTATTTCTGGAACTTTTTGGGCCCCATTTGCATGATCCAAACCGTTCATCTCATTCAAAAGGCTAGGGGTGTACATGGTTCGGATTGGATTAGATTGAGCCAAATCCGTCATCAAACCGTTACCTACGGATTAGCGGTTTTATAATCCGTCACCAATCCGTTGCCCTTTAAAACCGATCCGAACCGAACCGTGGATCAACGGTTCGGATCGGTTAAAACCGTTCAATCCGTTGGTAGAAGCCATGATAGAAATTCTTTTGCAATAAAATAAAATAAAAATAGATTTAAAAGTTGTAGGTGGCCCATTGGTAAAACTTGATCATAGGTGGCCCGTCTCTATCCTTCCTATGTGACCATTCTCAAATTATTAGATGAAGTCATTGTTAAGATCAACACGTTAGACATGTTTGTTTTATGAAATGTCTTGAAGAGACTAGATTTTGAAGAGGTTTAAAAGAGACACATTCAACTATCCTATGGGCTTCCATAAGGTGATTATAGTATAAGATAACTGCCACATCACCAGATATATAATATAGAATACAAGTAATAATAGAAAGATATACAAGTAGATACCGTAAATAAAATCTTTAAGTAAAAACCCTAAATTTTGAGTACTTTAAAAGCATAAATGAATAGTTAGCATATATCAAATTAGTTTTTTAACCGAGTCTCACTCTTCCAACTGAAAGAGAATTGTATTACCAGTTTCATAAGGTCTTTCAAAGATCCTAACAGAAGCTCACTAGAAAAATTTTAATAAAAGGATAAAACAAAACACACAAAACACTTAGACTTTCTGGAAGATATTTTGCAATGAATACCACACAAAACACTTAAATTTTCTGGAAGAAATTACTGTCTTTTAATATTTTATATATAAAAAAAATATATATATATTTTATTTTAATGGATTGAATCGGTTTAAATCCACGGATTGAGGGTAAAATCGGTCACCAATCCGTTACTAACGGATTAGAATTTTCCCAATCCGTCACCAATCCATTATCCATCGGATCGGTTAAAAAACCGCGGATTGGATCGGATCGGATCGGTTTAACGAATTAACGGATTTTTTGTACACCCCTACAAAAGGCCATTTCCAGATAGGACGTCAAATTTTAGGTGCTAATTCAAAATATATCTTAAGATATCTTCAAAAAACATATCAACAGTTTGATGCATTCAATATAGTTGAACAGGCGGTCTATTTTTTTTTTTTTTTCAAATTTGCAGATAATCTGAGCCTCAAATGAGAGATCTGAACTGTTGAAACTCTTTATTAGGCCAAACATGGTTAGTTTACCAAATTTCAACCGTTGATCCTTTATAGATTGTGAGATTTTTACAAAAAAAATACTAGACCATTTTCACATTTGAAGAGGTGTGAAAATAACAAATAAAAATTATGTTTCACATGTGAGTCATTTACATATGTAAATCATTTTCATATCACAAGTGAAAAAAACAAACGACCCCTGGAGTTGTGGGTGGCCCATTTGGATCAACGATCAAGTGGGCCCAATAGGAGGTGCTCACGATGCTCACGCACTGGTGAATATTAATATCTAATATAAATATATATACTCTATATATGATATAATACACTTTTCTCCTAATAAGATCCACATTTACCTAGATTGGACTTAAACCGAATGGCCTTATTGAGTTTGTATATTGGTCCCATGTTTGGATATGTACTAGAGTAAAGTAGAGCCTCCATTCAAGGGACATGAAAAGGTGTGGGGAACATATGTACTGTACAAAAACTCAAAAAAAAAAAAGTGAAAAAGCAATATTCTTAAGCGACTAAATGACAAAAATACATAAATGACACAAATACTATATACTTTTTATACAAAAAATCAAAAAGATTCTTTATCTAATCGTAAAGGCAAAAGGCCATCACATTATTATTAGACCACATCATATTTTATCCTATATTGATTTGAAGCTTCCCCTCACTTTATAAGTAAATTACCAAACACATATCTGGATTTTAACTTGCACCTGGTTCTGATGACATTTTTTTAATCTGAATATAGCTTGGTCTGACCCACACTTGATCTATCTGTATACCAACTGGCAATAGGCTCGGATTGGGTTCAAATTGGGTCCACATTGTCCTAAAACCTGTATCCGGACCCACAATTAACTTGGGCTTGGATTAATAGATTATATACTTACCTGAGTTTAAGTTGAAGACCCATAAAAGGGCTTCATCCAAAGCTCAGAGAAGACCCAACTACTCGTTTACTCGATATACTTCGAGCCATGTTCCACAATGAACCTGGTGGTTTTCCTCAAAGAACACCTGCCTGAATGAATGACGGGGAGGCAAAGGGTGGATAAGTTGGGAAATGGATTAGAATTGTCCACAATAACAATCTGAGAAATGATTCTAACACGGAAGGGAGCATTTATGTGTGAAGATCCCTTCGGCAGAATCGAAACTTTGAGTTAGATTCCAAAATCCTCTCCTCCGAAAAATAAATAAGCATAGAAAATTGGATCCCTATCCTATGCTTTTCCATAAATTTGGTGCTGCACAAATGTGCCCTCAAATCCATAAGCAAATAATGTTTTGATTATCCAGAAAAAGGGGGCTAATAAAGGGTCATTTTGGAGAACTTTGACATACCAAACATACATGTAGACATATGAAGCATGTGTATTTAGATCCTCAGATATTAAACTAGGAGCCCAAGGGTCCAAATTAATGGATTCTTACAATTCAGTCCTTCAAGTTATACATGGGAACTGGTTTTCATCCCTCTCTATCTCTCCCCTTCTCATAATTTGGGTTCCTTAGATAAAGCGGGCGCCATATCCACAAGGCCGGCCTTCTACTCCCCTTTAGACATGGGTTACAATCATTTTATGGGGTTGATTTTTTATCCATCCTAAAGTTATCACAAGACCATTCCACTCTCTGCCGCATTCCCACAAGTTGGCATGCATGAGGTGGAACCCATTGTAACCCATAGGAGTGTTTGCAAATTTGATTTTTACAAAGAGTTTGTTATCAAAATTCCACACAATTACCAAAACAAAATGTTACTTACGAAGTAGGGAATAATTCTTATGGCTATTTTGAATCAAATGGTAATTCTGTTTTGCTGATGACAAAATATGGCTCAAATCCCATTAATCCCCTCTCAAGAAAACCTTCATAGCGTCCTTAATACTCACATTAATTAAACCATATAATTATTACTTTCATGCGCTACACTAAAAGGAATCCGTCACCTATTTCATGCTTCTTTCCATTCCCAAGGCGCCAGTAGGTGTAAAAGTTGAACACCTTTCTTGATAGCACCGAAACTACGCCAGGAATAAAAAGGAGAGAAAATTTCAAAATGGAGCTTAAATTTTTAAGAGATTTTAAATTAGGACAATGTAAAAAACACATTTCAAAATGGGCCCTAAGTCTTTCATTTTTTTTTCAAAAAAGGACATCCAGCCCAATGAGAAAACTTCTGGCTAACTTTTTTTCCTATTTTTTTAGAAATTCAAAATTGCTCTCAGCGTCTGCCTCTCTTTTTTACAGCAGCCATGGCCCCATGTATACCTGCCAAAGAGGGATTCATCTTGAAGGTAGAAATCTCACATTTATTTTCAAAGCATTTGGATACAAGCCTATAAACAAACAACACTATCTCTCGAAGAAATTATAGCCGAGAGTGAGAACAGAGATGTTGCAACAATGGAGAAAAACAGGTTGAAACAAGTCATACCTAGAGCCTCATATTATGAAAATGATTAAACTTGCAGTAAGGCTGTAGCTAAGTTGGTTTGAATTTTGGATTTGCTCTTAAGATCTTAAAATCGACTCTCACCCTTTGTGTTATTCAAATATTATGTGTACAACCATATATGTATCCCTTAGGGAATAGTTATTGCTTCTTAGAATCGGATAACCCCTGTAAGAGGCCAAATATCCGAAGGCTGGACTAGTGAGATATCCTAGGTCGTATATATATATATTTATATATGTATATATAAAAGCCTACTACCTACTGAAGCTAACCAAAATACATTAGATATTCTGAACAAATGTTTCACATTTGGAGAGGCTAAGAAGAAAAGGAAGGCCATCCTGCGACTGTAACGTGAGCTGTTCTACGGTTGCATGCTTATAAATATGGAGAGGGAGAAGAAAAGCCTCTGAAGAATCAGCACCATCACCTTCTTCCCTCGCATCATTGCAAAATTCTATCCAATGCATGCTCGCCTATTGAAAATGTAATTAGAGCATTTGAATCTTTGGCCGCTTTCTTCACTCCTTTAGGGTTCGTTTGTTTTAGTTGATTTACATAGGTAAATGAACCACATGTGTACTGATTACACACTATCACATTTGTTTTTACTCATTTACGTATGAGATGTGTAAAGTAGATGTGAATATGGTATGAAAATGGCTTGAAAATTAGGTAATAATTTTCACACCTCAACAGGTGTGAAAATATTACCCATGTCACTGTTAAGAGGCGGGTGAATAGTAACTACCACTGGCAGTCCGCCTTTTGCATTTTTTTATTTTGTGGGCCCCAAAATAGCAATCTGAACTGTCCAAACTCTTCTAAAGGTCAAAAATGGCTCAGAGACCAATTTTCAGCCGTTGGATTATCATATAACTTGAGATATGATCAAAAGAGTTGAAACTGTTGGATGTGTTGAACCGGTGATTGACCAGTCCGCCTTTCTTTATTTTTTGACTCATGTGGGCCCCTTAATGTAAATCATAACCGTTGAAACTCTTGTGATGGCTGAAAATGGCCATGAGATCAATTTTCAGCCGTTCGATCATCATATAACTTGAGATATGATCAAAACAGTTGGGACCATTGGACGTGATTGAACCCAATCCTCCTTTTTTGATTTTTTGACTCCTGCGGGTCCCCTAATATAAATTAGAACCATTGAAACTCTTGTGAAGAATAAAAACGGCTTGGAGACCAATTTTCAACCGTTAGATCATAATATAATTTTAGATATTTACAAAGAGATCTAACAATAAAAATCTAAAATTCTTAATTTTATGAGCCCCATCTTAATGATCTGAACTGTCCAAACTCTCTAGAATGCCTTTTTTGGCTTAAAGATGTAGTCCTTTTCTATATATATTTTAAGATATTTGTGATAAATCATAAAAAGTAGTAAAAATATTATGATAAATGGTGAACCGTTGGATTACTTTTAATTTACATATGAAGATGTGTGAAAATGACAAACGATTGAATTCATTTCACATGTAAGACAATTGCATATGCAAATGACTCACATATAAATTATTTACCTATATAAAGCATTTTCACATGGCATGTGAAATTAGTGAGCCTCATTGGATTGAACTCATTTGCATCTTCCGTGCAATACTTCTGGTTTCGGTGTACTGTTGCTAGTGGAATTGATACCTGAGAATAGGAATTGTCAAATACCCCAACTTTGTTTTTTAAAAGCGCAAAAGAAGGGATTGACTTTGGAGATGGGGCCATGGCTGCTATGAAAAGAGAGGCTGATGCCCAGGGTAAATTTGGATTTTTTTAAAATCAGGCAAGAAATTTAGCAGGAGATTTTCTCATTTGGCCAGATGTCCTTTTTAGAAAGAAACATGTGAAACTTAAGACCCATTTCAAAATGTCTTTTTTTAATTTTGTCCTGTTTTGAAATCTCGTAAAAACTTAGGTCTCATTGTGAAATTTTCCCAGAAAAGAATGGAAGAATGACCGGTTCCTTTGTCTTTGTCTTTGTTTTTTTCCCGTGCTACATTGAATTAGTGGCACAGTGGTGTGAGACAACATCCTTAGCAGTTCGGTGGGACGGGACACCCTTACACATGGGTGTCTAAAAGATTGGAGCAATGAGCAGGTTTTGTGGGGTCTAAAAACATGGAATCATTTCATTAGGGCCTATGATAAATTCCGGGGCATTTGAGAGAGATCGGGCAGAACAATAGCCATTTTTTACCCTTTGGTGGAGTCAAACTGTAAAAGACTGAAGTGCATATGACAGTTCACTGGGAAATCTACGGAAATGGACTACTGGAGGATCCATAAAAACTGACGGGTTGGTAGCATACATTAAAATTAAAACTTTATGAATCCACTGATTGTACAGGATTTGAGAAATGGGTTGGCTTGGGCACAAAGGGAAAACAAAGGTTCTTTTGAGGCTCTCTTTTTTGTTATTATAATTATTATTGGGATTAAAGGCTCTCTTTTCTGCATGTTAGATGAGAAATATATATGTAATTGAATTCATATGTTTAAAAGCGATTAGACCAGCAATGACCTATACGGTAGAATTTTAGCTAATAAAAAAAACAACATATGCATAAAATGGATGTGACAGAGATAAAAATGTTGAGGTAGGTGTGTGATAAAACTAAGAAAGATGATATTAGAAATGAATACTATCAAGAGCATTTAGAAGTGGCACTAATAGGGGATTGGATTAGAAAAACCCATTTGTAATGATTTGAATATGTTAAACACAGACTGGTAATGACACCGTTGAAAAAATGTTTGGCTATACAAGTTGCTGGCCCACTAAGGGGAAAGGGTAAGCCAAAGAAGACGTGGATGGAGATAATAAAACCGGATTGAAGTTTAACTTACCTGAAGGTTTGGCTCAGAATAAATCGAAATAAAAAAACAAAATTCAGATAGCTGTCTTAACATAGTTAGGACAAGATTTTAAAGATGATTATGTACGTGGTTAAAAATGAAGACTCAAAAGTGAATACTCAAAATGACTATCACATAGCCTCCCCTCCAACAGAAATTGAATAAAGAGAAGGTTGGAATTGAATTCAAATCCTAAGAAAGTTAAGATATGGCTACTTATATCTTCCATCGCTCACCCCTCTAATAATGTTTAGATGGAGCTCTAGTTTAATAATGAATTCCTACGTATTCAATTACTATGTATTATGTGAAAACAAATAGGAGTGCAAATATGGAATCTTCACAGTTGAAAGTCCATAGCCCTATGGACTTGTGTAGCAGTTTCGCTGTACACTTTTCCTCCCGTTGTCCTGACAAAAACTCTCTCAGATGAAGTTGGGGTAATCCACATCCAAGCAACCAGCACCGCAAGAACAGCTTGTGCGTTTAAAATTGCAACAGAATGAGAAGGGGAAAAGGCTGTACCAAACTTCATCCATCTATATATAATCTAGCGTGGTAGATCACTGTGGCCTTTCAATTGTTTTTAGGTTCTTTAGCCCATGATGGAGCTATAATTTTGTACTCTTGGACCTCTTCATCCTCTGTTTTGCTCTCATGTTCATCTAAAATATCCTTAGAAAATGCATCAGGGTTTGCTTTGATGCAGTTCTGCAAAGCCACAAAGGGATGCACACAGTCCGAACCCTACATAACCATGAAAATAAAACTATTTAGCAACAACATTTGGTCAGTGCCAACATCACTAAGAGCCTATAAACGAATGACGTGAGAAAAAGCCACTACTGCTGGCAAGTTCATAACTGGAGTAAGAAAGCTTTCCAGATTTGTTACCTTTTCTTCAGCAGTGCTCTTAAGGAAACAGACAAATGCCTCAGAGAACTGTGTTCCGCAAGGGCCACTTCGCAGTTCAGCTACACATGGACATTCCAGGGCTTTCTGTGCCCTCTCATCCAGAGACTGCAAAAGAAAATACTGTGATATCGCTTGCGAACAGATTGCAAGCAACTAACAGCTAGGACAACACATAAAAACAAATAGAGAATTTACAGCTGTAGAAAGGCACTAACCATATTGTCATCATTGCCAAAAGCAGTGGCTTCTGCAAGAGGCATGAGATAATTAGATCATGTTAAATGCTTAATGCAACAGCATATACCACAAGCAGCCCAACAAAAGAAAATACCAGAATCAATAACGATGGAAATGTTAGAAAGCTAAATAGAAAGCTTATTATTGTAAAAATTAGTAAGCAACTACCACTTCTTATGCGATGCTTATATTTGCATTGTTAACAAGATCCTCATCAATGTTCCGACAAGGGTGTCTGATAATAAAAAAATGGTGGATCAAATCAAATCATAAAATGGATCCTATGTTTTTTCATTATTAAAAAAAGTAACTAAAATA
Source organism: Sextonia rubra (assembly GCA_037013555.1). Classification (NCBI taxonomy): domain Eukaryota; kingdom Viridiplantae; phylum Streptophyta; class Magnoliopsida; order Laurales; family Lauraceae; genus Sextonia; species Sextonia rubra. Next base: position 18,393,782 of record JASUAD010000028.1, on the reverse strand, counting down.
AGGACACAATCAAATTAATCATAATGGAACTTCAACAAAAATAAATGATTCCATTGAAAGTCAACAACAAAAATGATTTTAGTATGAAAGTTGAAATTCCTTTTCACATATGCAAATTCATAGGATAGCACAAGCTTATCATAAAACCCTTCAACAAATTAATTAATTCTTCTGTACAATCTGCACATCTTTATACCCAATGGTTAAACTTCTCTTCTATGAATTATTATACAACTATGAAGCATGTTTGACGTGACCCAATGGTTAAACTTCCTTGAACTTGTGTCACTTCCTTACTTAGTACAAGGCCATTTTGAATCTTTTGTATGCATCCCCAAACCATCCCAATTGGCATTCCTTGATTTCTTTTTTCCTTTTATTTGAGCACCAGTCAGTTTCCTCTCTCTTTTTTCATTTTTGTTTCTTTGTTTTTTTTTTAGTGGTAACGAAGAGAACAATCATTGAAAGAAGAAAGGATTACAAAGAGATAGAAAAAAAAGGAAAGAAAAGGAAAAAAAGCGATTACAAAGAGAAAGAACAAAAGAGCACAAAGGTACAAGAGCATTGTGTTAGAGATATGGATGCTAGAGACAACCGATTGGTTGTTAGAGATAAATATTAGGTGTTAGATATTTTAAGGATAGAATTTTAAATTATCTATTTATGTTATTCTCCTCTCTCTTGTATAAATTAGATAGTTTGATTGAATAAAGTTTAAAGTAGTCTTATCTCAATTAATCCAATTATTTGAACTTCTTTATGGTATCAGAGCTAGGCTCAGTGATGATCTTGCGATCAAGCCGAGCACAGTTTTATCTTCCTGCTACGATCACCGTCCATATCCCTTGATTTGTACATTCAAATATCTAAACCTCACAATCTCACCATCTTCATCAAACTATTGCATGATTGAAGCTTCTGGAAGAAATCGCAAATCTGATCCAGTGGACCATCAGCACTAATAGATTAAAAAAAGAGCATGTTATGACAGTGATGGATCCACGAACAAACGGCAAACACCAAGAAGAATTGAAGATTGTTTTTCTAAAAAATAAATTGATTTATTTTCAGAGATTAGAGGGGTTTTTTTTTATTTTTATGTTCACAATCTTGTGATTGAGGGGGGATGTTAGAGATATGAATGCTAGAGACAACCAATTGGTTGTTGGAGATAAATATTAGGTGTTAGATATTTTAGGGATATAATTTTAAATTATTTGTTTATATTATTCTTATTCTCCTCTCTCATGTATAAATTAGAGTTCAATTGAATAAAGTTTACGGTGGTTTTATCTCAATCGATCCAATAATTTGAACCTCTTTACACTATACCAGAACAACATAATAAAACCCTCGAAAGGGGTAACCCTCTCAACCCCCCTGCTTGGCTAAAGCATAAGCCATAGAGTTAGCGGATCGAAGCTCATGATGGAAGATAATGTGAATGATGGCTGACAATAATTAAATTTTATTCATTCATTCATTCATCATGAGACATGCACCTGAAACAAATGTACTTTAGCTTCTTGTCGGTTCTTCATTTCCCAACATTCAGCTCCACAATAGAGGTCACAACAAAAGCATGCCATAAAAATGCCCCTGTAATTAATGCAGACCCAACAATTGCACAACCCTCCAATAGTTTGTCTCCACTCTCAGTCTATGTTGAATGAATCAGTGATACAGATAACTGATAACCCTCCACTTTGTTCTATATTTATTCCAAGATATCACAAGCTATCACACTTTCCCACTAAATTATTTTTAAACTCTAACCAGGAACATTCGATGTATTTTGTCTTTGATCTGCTAATTTTCAAACAGTGATACAAAAGCCTTTCTCTAAATTTTAGCTTGTCATATAAATTTTACCGACTTCAAAAAAAAATTTAGCTTGTCATCTAATGAGTGCTTGTCTTTAGCTCTATTTGGTCAAGACCTCAGTAAGGCACATCAGATCATAGGTATGAATACTGATAAAAGATCATCAATATCGATCACAACATTTTTTAATGAAAAGATTTTGACTTTTTACGGCATGATTGGTTTCTCTGTTCAGGTACACTTTTTACTACACGAGGGATAGGTTTCATATGGCTCCAACTTTCATGGATGAGCTTGTGGTCACACCACCATGAACTTCAAGACGCCAACATTAAGGTATGTGGCTATGCAATTTTTCCTTTTGATTGGAGTTTCTCTTAAAATACAAAAGGGAAATAAATTGCTCTAATTATAGCTTGGCTCCAAATCAACAGCTTTAATATATATAGGGAAAACCTCTGCCAAGCACCTGGTGCTCACGATAAGGTGAGCACCGTGTGTCAAAACACTAGTAAGGCCCAACTTATGATCCATCCTAATGGACCATAACACAAATACAAATACAAACACCCCCCCCCCCCCCCCCCTCGCGTGATACTCACTGATACCAAGTTTGGCACCCATCCAAATGGATTGGACTGTTGGATTGGATTGCACTCATTTTGGATGGTGAAAACTTGTCGGCCATTGAACAAGTGCTTATGATGATGATTTGAGCCTCCATCACCATGGAAGTATTGTTGGTGGGGAGATCTTTCAACCCCCCGCAGTCCCATCCCCTAGTGGGCCCCAATAGAAAGTGGTGCTCACCTCGGTGCTTGGCGGAGGAGCTCCCAATATCGATATATATATATATATAATGGAAAAGGGTTTACATAAACAATCCCAAATGTGCATATGATTAATAATAATATGATTGGCTAGTGAGACTTGTGGTTGTATGGAAGATATTGAGACTCTCAATCACTCACGCAAGAATGTTGTAGTTCCCTGATGGGTGTCGCAAGCCGCCTCCATCATCAACAACTCTTATAAGAAAAAAGAAGTTTTATAATCCTGTAAATCTTGCTCGACCTATCCATTTGTGCAAGAGCATGTGGTAGTATGGGAGGCACCAATTCCAGGTAAATTCCTTTTATATATACATTTTTAATAGTTCGCGGCATAGGTTTCTCATGATTGATGACAGCGAAATGATTGTCATTCTAATTCAACAGAGCATCTAACAGATTCAAGCATAATCCATCATTGCCATGGACTGGATTATTGTCGTCTTTTGGGGTTCTCGTGATTTTTTTGTTGATTGGGTGTAATATTCATGCAACAGTGAATCGCATAGCAGAAGTGTAGGATGATTATCATGAGATGGTGGAGCTCAAAAAGTGGGCCAAAGCTATTTCATCTTATGTAATTCCTTCCTACAGCTTCCCATGAGATTAGGCCTCTTACGAAAAATGTTCTTGGTGAGCAATAAAACCCCAGTTAAAATTATCATCATCATTATTCTTTCTCATTACTTGAAAGTTACCACTTCAAGCCGTCACAACAGACATACTGCAGGAACTCTGAAAGTAGCACGATATCATTGCTAAATTTTCAACTTAAAGTGTAAACACTATATCAAGGGTGTGAGCAACACACTTTACCGAAAAAAGAAAAAAGAAAAAAGAATGCAAGCAACACAATACTATCTAGACAAGCATTTGCTTAACATACAAATGAAACACATAGGGAAATGTCAACATAAGTTCCCACAAATCCGATGAACAACCTAAGATTTTTGCCTATGCTCAACTTACGCAAAATAAACAAAAACTAAGATTAAGCATAAAATAGAGATTTTGCTCTCAGCTTATGCTCACTTTACCTCAACTTAGACTTACGAATCCCATCAACTAGGGCCCAATTGCTACACTCGTATGAATATTGATGCAGGATTGACCTCAATGGCCACATGTGTAGGGCCCACGTAGATTTAGGATTTTAATTTGTGTTATTAGTTTCTTTATTTAAATAATTTAATGGTTTCATCTTATTTTATTTCCTAGATTAATTAGGTTTCTTAGGCCCTAAGTTATATTAATTGGGTTTCTTAGGCCCTAAGTTATCTTTCTAATTTATGTGGCATTGTAGAAGATGGATATTTAGAATTTTGCGTCAATAAAATATTTCTTATCGTTGGAGAGTTCTCTTCATCGTGTGGCTGTTTCCGCGGAAACCCTCATTGTGCCAATGCACTCACGATTGCAAATCCTAACCCTAGGATTGCATCAAATATGATATGGCTACCAATCACACATAGGTGAATAGAACGATTTTCTTCGAGGCACCTCGACTACCGACTACAAATAGATGATTCCGATTCTAATATGTAAGATTCCTGCCATTAATCATCAATTGGTTTCCAGAGATGGAACAAAAGACGTTTTCTTATACCAAATGCATTGATGATCAGAGAGTTTTCTTGCAAGGCTGGAAATGAAGAGCATGAGAGAGAACCTGCAATTAGGTCTTCCATGGATGAAGGCTGAGAGTCCGTCGTTGGAGCTTTTTGGATGCTTTGATCTTCTTCTGCTGGGGCGCGATCGCTCTGAGCTTGGCCCATTGAGAAACGAAAAGATGTAGAAGAAGAGGCTGCTTGTTGGAGAAAAGTCAAGAGGTTTGTTAGGGTTTTGCTTTGAACGGAGAAAAGAAGAAGAAGACCACCTGAGCTTTGAACAAGGAAAGAGCGGTGTCCACGTCACTGATGGTGGGACCCGCGGCAAAGTGGACAATCAAAGGAGATCTAGGCCGTTAAGTTAGTGGCCTTATTTTTTATTTATATTTTTATGATTTAGATATCTTTCACCAGCTCAAAATTTAAATTTTTGGCCTTTTGCCTGAGAATTACCCAATTATGACAATTAAAATTATTTTTGGATACATTCATAGCCGCACTATAATATTCAAATACCACAAAAAATGAGAGCTAAACTTAAAAAATAAATTAAATTCAAATTAATTGAGCCACCACCTGAACGACTTAAATTTGTAATTTGAATAGTAAAGAAATATGGAGTTGATCCATCGGTCAGTGCCTTAATTAATGCTACATGGGGATATATAAAGCATGCTATTGCACATAAAAATAATTTAGAACATTCAAAATGAATTATATTTTTTTAAAAATTTGAAGTTAATAAGAGTAAGCCGCACCTTTGTTGGTGGACTCGGCTCGTATAGAATTGAAATTTTATAATATAAGAAGGAGATGAGATTCATTTTGAATCAAATACTAAATGGGTCCCACAATAGAGTGTCCTGCTTTCCGGCATGTATTGCACGGTTCCGTATAATAGCTGGCGCATGGAACCGTTGATTGGAAGGGGGCGTAGGACATAGCACAACCAACGGTCTCCACTGGGGTTGTGGGACAAATCACAATCAACGGTCCCGATCACATAATAAACCAGATTGTGGGAGAAAACTTGGGGCAATTGGGCGTCTAAGACCAGTCAAATAAGTTGAACGGTCAAAAGTCCATTGCAGCTGTTAAATTTATACTTGGAGGCCAAGACTAATCCAAACAAATAGTCCGGCACATACATGGACCGGGGAAGATTGAGAATAATCAAATATTAAGGCCCAAATGACCAACTGCACACGAAAAATATTTAGTTCTTTGAAAAAATTATTGCTTTTAGTTAATGGGCTTTTGCACATGAGGGTTTGCCGCGGAAATTTGGATTGCATGATCATTGTAAAGTGATTTAGAGGTTCTCCTATAACATTCACTTAAAGGAATAAGAGACAAATCTAACTAATGATCAACTGAATTGTCTTTCTCCTTAAAAAAATATTTCTTCGCTTATATAAGGGAAAGATCAACACATTTTGGTAAAAACAAGGACGCAAATAGGATTTTCAAATTAAGCCTAAATATTTACCATTTTTTGGGTCCAAATTAAAAATATATATGTACCAAATCAATTGATTCAAAGCATCAATTACAATTTGAATAAAAAGAGCTGAATGTTGCAAAATTAAGAAGACGGCAATGTGAGAGATTGGGCCCAAGTGTCCTTGACCCAAACCTTCCTAACCTATTTCGCAAAACTAACTATAGATGCTGCTTCAAGTACAACTAGTGGGGGTCCGCTGCCATAATAAAGAGTAGCCCATTATTACTTACATAGGAAGCAGCTTCATCTTTCAAAATTTTCTTTCGTACTAGGAGATTCAATAAAATGGGCAAGTTAAGAAAAAAAAAAAAGAGTAAAGGACTAAATGAATGCAGAACGTAGACACCTAAGTAAAGAATCATTAACAACCTTGCTTCTTTTTTTTTTTTAGTCCAATAAGAAGGACTCTTTAAAAACGTGGGCACCATTGTGTTTGGTGCAACAACAAGTCAACCAAGAAAATGTCGAAATTTACTCTGTTTTTCATGTTAGGGTGGATTCAAAATTTTTACCATTATTAGTGTTATGGAAAAGAAATATATTCTTCTACGAACGATGCACAAACAAATCTTTAAAATATTAATTTTTAAAAAGAAGTACAATAGTTACAATTTTTAGATCAAAACACCTCAATTGTAACGACTTTTCTCATCAACTCATCCACCTTACAAAATCCAGCTTAAGTGGAAAATATTAATGACAGCGACCATGGGCATTGGACAGGAAGAATAAAATGCCTAAACTGAATTAGGTGAATCCAGCAGGAGTATATAATTCTGATTGGTCTAAATTATCACATAACCATGAATAGTCATGAAACACCCCATCCAACACAAGTCCAAGTCACCAAAATCAAAGTCCAAATGTCTACATAAAAAATAAATTAATCACAAAATTATTATTAAATAACAGCCCCAATCACATTTATGTGACAGAAATGTTGAACTGTACGTTGAACTTTATCTTGTCTGTCTACATTTTAAAATATACAATCATACAACATATTTTAATCAAAACGTGGTGGACCGTCCATCATTTCAATATCACTAAAGTGGGACTCACATGCCCAATATCAACCCTACATCTGGCAGCGGGAGACGTATATTCACAAAAAAACCCCCAAATAACCGTCGAAAGCTCGAAGCAGCTTGGCGGGGATATCTCTCTTACTTCTCACCACTCCTTCCTTTCCCCACCCAAAAGCAAACCCGAAAAAACGGAAAATCACCGATCCGATCCGATACGATCATCTGCCACCGTTACATCTCCAGTTCCTGCATTCGGTCCTAACGTGCGCCGCTCCTCGATGGAGAACGGGCTCTCGATCTTCGAGACCTTCATCCGCCAGAACTCCTTCAAATCCCTCTTCCGCAAGAAATCGGCGGAGGCGATCGACTCGAATCGGATCCCTCAGCTCTCTCCCATCGCCAATTCCGTCGTCGCTCGATGCTCCAGGTACCATCCGGATCCATCAAAATCGGTGTTCTTACGGCCGATCTCGGGTTCTTTCACTTCGTCTCCTTTGGATTCCTCTTTTCCGCGGAAAGAAATGATCAGTGCAGCGCGATTTTCGCCTGAAATGGAGAATTAGGGCTTGAAAACGCCGTCTTTCTGCTAGATCTCTCTTCAATTTCAATTTTATGCTCTTTGCAGGATTCTTCAGGTGTCAGCAGAAGATCTGCAGCATGGCTTTGAGGCTGAGATGTCGGAAGAGCTGAAGGAGCCTTCGAACTATGCTAGGAACCTGTTGGAGTATTGCGCATACAAGGCGCTTCATGTTGAAACGAAGAGACCAGATCATTTGGCTGATAAGGAGTTCCACAAGCTAACATTTGATATGATGCTTGCGTGGGAAGCGCCTGGCGTTGGCAGTGAATCACCAAGCAAAGTGAGACACCTGATTGGTATCACAAATTAATAGTTGTAAGAATCTCAATGCAGTTTTGTAGGGATTCTTATGTTGAGCTTCTACTCTGATACATGTTATAAGTGTTTAAAGAGAGTAACCACTTACAAGTATGTCTCCCTTGCCATACAATTATGGCATTGGTACGTGCTAGATCTCGCGCTTGCCGGCAGAGAGTTGTCGCCACCATACTACCGCCATCAGCGTAATCTGATGCTTATTCCCATCAATCTTGGTGGTGTGGTCGGTCGAAAGTCTTCTAGGATTAAAACATAAGCAATACATTAAAAGAAAAGCCTCTCTGCCTCCCTCCCTTGCTGAGTGTGCGAGTGACAGGCATAGAGTGAAAAGTACAAGAATAATCGAACTCACTTCCGTACATTGTTTGTTTCTGGTTCCATAAGTAACATTTGTGCTAGGGGTTCTTTTTAGATGCTCAGCTTGGATGTTTTGAAACCGCTCGTAATGCATATTCGTTTATTGTTCTAGGCCTTGATGAGGCAGCTATTTTTTTGGCCATAGGAAACTACTCCTTGTAATAACTCAGAACTTGATGACGAGGATGGGGGATCACTATTTTATTCAGATTCCACAAACATGGCTGTTCAGGTTGGTTGCTACATTCATGACTCATCTGTGTTTCCATAAGAAATGATAATCCAATGATTTGCAGCATTTATGTTAGTTATATTTTTCTCATTCATTTTTCCCCATTCAATTAGGTTGATGATAAAAAAACTGTCGGACCAGAGGCTTTTGCTCGAATTGCTCCTGCTTGTCCTCTTGTGGCAGATATTATAACTGTTCACAATCTTTTTGATGCCCTCACGAGTTCCTCTGGTGGCCAACTCCATTTTCTCATATATGACAAGTACCTTGGAAGCCTTAGCAAGTATGCTTCCTTGCTTGTAGCTGCTGAGATGTGCATATTGTGTGACATTATATTTTCTCTTGTTTATAACGGAACACCTTAGATGAGAAATAAACTTTACATAATGCAAGGGAACCCATTTGAGGTGGATGCATGTAGATTCATTTTTTAGCTTCTACACTTCTAGACGTATGGAAACTGCTGAGGGCTTTTTCATGTATATTTTTTAATACTATTGTCCCCCCTCTTCTACTATTCTATTATCTAAAGATAATTCTTTGATATTAGTGCTTTTTATGGACTTGTGCCTATAGAGAACCTTCATTTCTATGCATCTTCCAATCATGCACATGTCTATTCAGAGCAGATTACACAGGTTGGAATGTATGTTCTAATCCGAGCACATTTCTAACCTTTTTTATTTTTAAACAAGAGGAGATGATATGGCATGCCCCATCTATCATCATAATCAATTCTTAAGGTCACATTCTGAAGCACTTATGCTACTAGTGACAACTTTTATGTGGGGTGGGGGGTTAGCATGCAATTTTCTTGCATATAGTAGTAAACATTAGAAGGCGGCTGATGTAAATAGCACCATTATAGGAAAATGGGGGTTTCATACAGAAGATAAAGAGGTGATTTGAAAGGTGATGATGGCCACAGGAGTAAATGAGGCTGGCATTGAACAGGATTTAGTTTAAAGAAGAGGTAATCTATGCTGTTGTCTTCTTGATAAACAGGTACTGAGCTCTAGGGCTGGGTTCACTTTTGGCTTCCAACAAGATTGTTATGGTACACTGGAGAAATAATTGGAACTAGAATTCGAGGAATCATTTTAAATGTTCAGAATTTATTCATCTAAAAGCAAAAATACAAAAAAAAGTAAAAAAAAAAGAAAAAAAAAACAGAGATAAGAGGGGAGGGCTTTAATCCTGATTAAAAAAAATATGATAAATGATGTAATCTGGCAATGGTTTCTTCACATGATACTGCTGTCTGGCAGTGTCCATTCAATCCAGAGGATGAACAGTCCCCTCTTTCAAGACATGCAGCAGATTTTCGATTGATTCACATGGATGCACAGGTCCAGACGTAGGCAGCCTTCACACAACCAGCCACCAGTATCCATTGAACCAGAAAACACCATAAAGGCAGACTTTTTCAGGAATTATATGCTGAAATAGAATCTCAGGATAGCCTTGCAGCCATCAGCCAAGACGTAATGGGAGGGAAACCTTTACGAAAGTTTTAATTCATCAAAAGAACTGCTTTAGAGATGATTCAAGTTTTATCACTTACAGGAACCTTTTAAACATCCTTCATCAATGATTCATGGTATATGCATGAATTCCAAGTTGCTGTTTTCTTTGACAGGGTGATAAAATCTGCCAAAAGCTCATCAGTTCATGCATCGGCTTCAAATATTCCACTTTCCGAAGGTGAAATAATCTTAGATGTGGATGGAACCGTTCCCACTCAACCCGTTCTCCAACACGTAGGAATCACTGCTTGGCCTGGTAAGGCATTTTTAGTCCTCAAAGCCACTGGTTTGTTTTCTGCTGCATGGTCATTTACTGGGATGAACGTAATCTAATTTTCCCTTCAAGAGTTTTGAGAAATAACATTTATGGCAGGACGCTTGACACTGACCAACTGTGCTCTTTATTTTGAGGCATTTGGAGTGGGATCATATGATAAACCTATCATTTATGATTTGGAAATGGATCTGAGGCAGATTTTAAAGCGTGAATTAACTGGGCCATTGGGTGCTCGTCTCTTTGATAAGGCCGTAATGTATAAATCCACATCCATGTACGTTTCTGTTGCCAATGGCAGTTGTGTAATTCAGCTTATTCTGTGTATTGGTAATTTAATATAGTCCTTGAAGTCCAAATTTGACCTCATTCTTTTACAGAGCAGAGCCAGTATATCTAGAATTTCCTGAATTCAAGGGTAATTCACGTCGTGACTACTGGTTGGCAATTAGTCATGAGATCTTGTATGCTCATAGATTCATTAGAAAATTCAATCTCAAAGAGATTCAACAGGCAGAAGCACTCTCAAAGGCCACTTTGGGTGTATTCCGTTACCGTGCTGTGAGAGAAGCTTTTCATATCACTCCGTCCCATTTTAACACTCTACTGGCTTTTGCCTTGGCTGAGAATCTTCCTGGGGGTGATATGATCTTGGAAACTCTAGCAACTCGCTTGGAGATGTTGAATACCCAAACCCAGAGTCCTGTTGCTGTGGGGACTTCCTCTGACAGAATGAAACGGCGGTCTCTTCTGTCCCCATTCTCATTACTGACCCTTACTAGAATGGGCTTCCCATTAATGAAAGAGGCAGATGTGATGGGCGAAGAAGAATTCCAGGCTGGAGACATTTGCGTTGGTGAGATAAATCCTCTGGAAATTTCTGTGAAACAGTCAAAATTCGATTCCGGCAAAGCTGTGGAAGCACAAGCAACTGTGGACCAAGTGAAAGTGGAGGGAATTGATACAAACGTAGCTGTGATGAAGGTAACTAGGTTGACATTTATGTTTTAGTTAATGAAGCTTTCTGTGTTGCACCTGATTCGACACCCATCTCATTGTTCTTAATGTGTTCACGAAAGAAAATCACAAACTCTTTGCATGTTGGATTCTGGATTCTTAAAAGATGTAAGAACTGAAATTGATTATTGTGACTGGCAAAATTTTGGAACTGAAATGGATGAGAATAAGTGAGATGCTGGACTTTGGAACTGGTATGTTAACATGTGGAACCATTATAACTCTTGGAATAACAAAAAGTGGTTGTTACTTTCTATACATCATTTATTAACCATTTAGGAAAAAAAAATCTAAATACCCAATGAACTGCCTGAAAGGCAGGCAAAATTACTAAGGACATGTTTGTGTAACCATTTTCTATGGAAAAGGAAATGGTTTTCTTCGGAAAACCCATATTTAATGTGTTTGGTGCAGCATAATTCCTCGAAACCACTTTTCTACTATGTCACTACCACATCAAACTTTTCATTCAGAAAATTGGAAATGAAATTCCTATTGGTGGGGTTGGGGGGGCACATTAGACTTATATTTCTACGGAAAGGTTGACACCCTTTTATAATATCATTTCCTAATTCATTTATACACTAAACAAAAAAACCTAGTTTTCCATAAGAAATCCACAGCCACACCAAACGACATTTGTATCATTTCATCAAGGAAAACAAATTCACACCAAACATGAGTTTTATACTTTTGCTGAACTCCTTTTCTGAGGTTTTCAATTACTATGGAAATTGCTGATGTGGCAATTTCCTCTTTCTGGTGTGTTCATAAATGTGCCCTAAAAGTTTCTTAAGTAGTACTATTGATGATTCCAAAAATCTAAGGATGATGACTGTTATACAAGCATGAAGCCAGTAATACATGGCTCTATTTCACAAATCCTACCAAAATAACTAAAGAGAAAGCGGTGGGTGGTATTTCAATCTCTGTTCTTCATATAGGTATTTTTTTTAGCCGTTAATTTTGGCCTTCACAATCATTAGAGGCATACAACATAATCGTAGGCAGTTTTCGGAGGATGTAAAACAAACAGTTATGGAAAATTAAGCAAGGTTGTAGATTCAGATTGTTTCCTGGTACCCTTGTTACATAAGTACACTTTGTCTTTCTTGCTTTAACCAATTTGGGTTTCTGCTGGTTGCACAACATATTCCGTTTTCCTGTTGAGACAACTCATGGAGTTTCGACTATAGAGAGAAGAGAAAAGATCTATACATGGGTTTGATGGATTTACAGAGGGCCTGAGATTGGGTGGACTGGTGGTGAGTGGCATTTTACTTGATTTGGCTGGCACTGAAGACTACTTGCGGCCCTATTGAATCATGACAATACAAGATATCTGTGAAGTGGCAGTAACAAGTGTATGAGTTTCAAGAGAAAGGACTGAATTCCTAGTTGGACTAGTGCTTTTTCAAACCTTGGGGATTATGTAGACTATGAAGACCAAGGTGTATGTAGCATTATTTAAACTATGATTATGAAAACCTATGGTGTACTTACTAGCTGAGGATTATGTTGACTGTGTAGACTTGCAGTGTACCATAAAAGATTTTATCTCAAGAGTAGCTCTCTCATTATTAATCCTTGGATTTTAGATAGTCATCCTACTTTCCATTTATTGGATCACTGTCTATATAAAAGACATATGGCTGATCATATTGACCACCCTGTTTTATCAAGAATATTCGTAAATTTCATGTTACTCAGAGTCCAGTTCAGTCCCTTGGTTGTTTGCAACTTAATAACAGAAATCTGAAATGAAGTTTCGTACTGCATGTTATCTTCAGATGATGCACTAATTAGTTACGGTCAAGAATAAATCAAGTAGATGTAAGATCTTCGACCATAGCTTGAAAGAATGAAAACAATATGCATTCAGTGCAAGTTAGTAGATGTGAGAGTAGGTCAAAATTGAAAATCTCTATCCCACAGTTAATGTCCAGGGCAACTCAATGTTGTAACAAAGGCCTATAGTCAGATATTGCAAACAAGATTTGTAGAGTGTTGTGTGATCATTGAGTAACTCTCTTTCTTTTAGAAGATGACAAATTTTATTCTCCCACTTTGAGAAAGAAAAAGTCTATGATGCCCAGATACGAACATGGGTATGGACACGGATACTGGGATCGGGGATATGACTCTGCAGTTAAAAAATTTTAGGACACGGATACGGATACGGGTGTCCTTAATTTTTCTTTAAATTACAATTTTATTAATAAAATTATCATTGTTTATGTTCAATTCTAACATTTTCTATGTTGAAAAGTAAGAAAACTTAAAGAAATAAATGAAATAATGAATTTGCTAAGTAGGATATACTAAACTTATACCCCAGAAGTATCGGTGCAGTATCAGGTACCAATACAAGTATCGTATCGGTCCGATACGGATACGTTGGGCTTGTACAAGTATCCGCGTATCATAGGAAAAAGTAGAACGGCCAAATGATAAATGACAAAATGACAATACAATATTAAAGAACCAAGGAAGATCTATAAATGCTAACTTTCGATAAGGAATCACTTAAATTAAACAGACATTTGTAGAATACGACACTTAGTTCTCATTATTCTATGTCAGGTAAAATTAACTGACAGATATACGATGCATATGTTAAGATGGATTTATATAGTATTGTAAATGGATAGGATTTTGGATAAGTACACTAGTGATCTATCATCAAGTTTTTACTCCAATAGAATGCACAAGGAATGCTACTTGAGATGATTTGGTCTTGCAGGCAGAATATTATAATTTAGAAACAGCTGCACCATGAAGAGTGGAATGATTGCAAGGAACATGGAGAATGAGGTGACCAATAAGGACTTAAAATGTAGTACAAAAATAGCATATTCAATGTTGGAGTGACAAACAACAGGGATTTAAGTAGAAATGAGTGCATGAATAGAACTCGCGATCCCAACCTCATGTATATGGTATCAGACCTGAACATTGCCATTCCTTGTACCTGAGGACACAAGAGCATTGTAACTTTGACCCCCAAAAAAAAAAAAAAATGAAAAAGAAAAGAAACTAGGATCTGTTATAATCATGATTGAGTGGTACTAGATAATGAATGAAGTTCACTGGGGATGTAATCTCTGTGCGTAAGGCCCTTTCAATAATGAACATGGTTGCTTTGATGGACAACTTGTAGCTTTGCTACAAAGACTGCACCTATTTAACAGCAAATAAATCATATTCTATATGTAACATAGGTTTTGAGGGAACTGTGTATTTGCAATCGTATTGCTACAGCAACATAGTTTTTTTTTTTTGGAATTTTTACATGAGAATTATATTGAATGAATTTAGATGTTTATTCTGAAAAAGGTTGCCTAACCTATTACTAATTTATTTCTGTGGCAGGAACTTCTTTTCCCTGTGATCGAATTGTTTAGACGTATTCAATTTTTGGCCTCATGGGAGGACTCTTTTAAGTCAACAATATTTTTGCTGTTGACTTGTTATGCTATTTACAGGTAATACTTGCTTGACTAGGAAATTTGGGTCGGTTAACATTTTACTGTGTGCAATAGAGAGGAATGATTGATGTGTCTCATGATATCTTAATCTTGATCGAATCTGTTCTGTGAGGCCTACAATTTGTTACCAACTTCTGAATTAAAGGAACCCTTTGAGTTGCAACTGTCCAGGTAGTTACTGGTTCACAGTGATAAACACCCTTTCAGTGTTTGGCATCTAGGAACTTGTGAATTATATTATCATAATTTCTTTTGGACAAATAAAGATCACCTCAGTCAAACAGTGAATAATGCTCCAGTATGAATGATATTTGGGTTGGTCACGGTTGTTTTTCGTTTGGTTCAAACAGTAAATAATTCTCCAGTTTGAATGATATTTGATGCAGTCACAATGGCTAGAATAGAATTTCAAATTTTGCACTTGGATGATATCAGGACCTATGTTGCCCATGTTGATATACATTGTTATGCCCTTTACTAATGGCTTGAGCTTTTGGTGTTACTGCTTATTAACTTGGTATCAGAGCTAGAGGTCATGAGTTTGAAACCCTGGGAGGCATGTTACCTCTATCTGTTTGTCTGTTTTGTTTGTCTATTGGGTTTCGAGTTCCAACGGCCTCCCGTTCGAGGGGGGGTGTTGATATACATTGTTATACCCTTCACTAATAGCTTGAGCTTTTGGTATTACTGGTTATTAATAGCCCATTCCCCCCATACCCTGAAAAAGGACTGACTTTCTTTTTTCTTAACATTTTCTTCATAATGATCGACTTGGTTACTCTAGGTTGGGGGCGCTCTAAATAGCAAGGGGAGGTCTTCAAGACTAAAGCTATGTCACATATAACAACCTATTGCGCTCTCACCTATCTATACCCATGCAACTGACTCGCCTTGAGAATTCATAATTGGGGTGCCTTATTGGTTTGTGTTCCCTTGAGGGATAGGAGATTGGTTGTTTGGTCTCCACCTTCAGATGAAGTTTTAAAGTTTATTGTAGTTGGGGTCGCAAGGGGTTAGGTAGGTTTAGCTGGTATAGGTGGTGTTCTTTGAAATAACAAAGGGGAGGTGAGGTTTGTATTCTCCATGAATGTGACAATGAAGAAATCAAATGAAGTGTAGGTTCTAGATATTTTGCAAGCGCTTTGGTTTTTTTTTTTTTTTTTTTTTTTTGTCTTCATTTTAAGGCAAGCTCATTGTGGAATGTGATTGCTCGAATACTGTCTCTTGGATTACTTCTCAAGGTGTTGGGCCTTGGCAATTTGATGCAGTATTGACCTCAATGGCCACATGTGTAGGGCCCTCTTAGTTTTAGGAATTTATTTTATATCATTAACTTCTTTGTTTATAGTTTATTTAGTTTCTATTATTAGATTAGGTTTTCTTAGGCATTAAGTTTGCTTTTACATAATATATGACATTGTAGAGAAAAGATTCTCAAACTTGATTAATTAATAGAATTGGGTTTTATTCCTGAGAAGCACATCCTCGTGTGTGTTAAAGTCTTCTTGACGATTCAAAGTGTCCTTGGACACTTGCTTCAGCACCCTTACGTAAGCCCTAACCCTGGGGCCTACATCAATTTGGTATTAGAGCCGGTCCTCAGATAGATTGGCGTGTTACCTTATATCCCATTCCCACCTTCCAATCATCATCTTCATCCCCACGAAAACCATACCATGCCATTCGAAACCCTTAGCTTCCCGCTGCCAATCTCAAACATCCCGTTTGATCAAAATCTAGAAACCACCGAAACTCTTCCCGACCCCAGTCTGCAATCTGGCCCTGTCAAAACCCCTCACTTTTTGTTTCCCTCCGTCCCAAAATTTGTGAGCCTCACCCAAAACCCCCCATCCTAGATCCCTTCGTCAACCAACCAAACCCATTCAACCAACCTATGGTTCCATCCCTACTCTGAAATCCATGTACGAAACCCAATTTCCAGAAAACCTGTAGCACCAAAAACCCCTTACCATTCACCCCTGCCCTCAATCCTACCAACACAGATCCCATCGTAACCCAACCGACCACCCAAAATCTCAACCCCTGCTCTGCCGTGAAAAAAAAAAAAAAAAGAAAAAGAAAGGGAGAGAGAAACAGAGCAGAGAGAGCAAGGGGGAAAGAGTGTACCTCGTCGCTATCCCCTTGCCACACGCCAGGTGCCGCCACTAGCCATTGCCGTCGCTACTGGCCAGTGGTTGCTCTCTGCCCTCATCGTCGCTCCGTCCAGCAACATCTGTCGAGCTCCAACCTTGCCAATCCAACCCGTCTCGCCATCGCTACTTGCCATCATCCATCATCTCGCTAAGGCGCCTGGAACACCACAGCAACCACACCGCTCGTCAGAAGTGCAACTGCACGCTGCATGCTTGGTTTTTTCCCCGTTGCCAGATGCATATCGTCGCTTGTTTTCTACATCCCACACCACCGACAATTTCAGTAGCCATCTTCATCATAATCCTCGCACCCCGGCCACACGCTACCTGTAGTCGTCGCATCTCTTCTTCTCCTTTGTCCAACGAAGCTGAAAGGGCTTTCTGCCCTCTCGTCTCTTCTTGTCACAAAGAACAAAACAAAACAAGATGGATTTGGGCCGAGTTTTAAGTGCAGGTTTGATATGATCCGACCCATCTCAATTGCAGTCCTACTTATTTTTGAAGAATCCAGCCTGTAATTAGTCTGTAGATCTGACCCAGTTTATTCCAAAGAGGCCCAACAACATAATATTGCTGAGACCGTCACTACATTAGCCTATTCTCAGTCACTGCAGATTGACCAGATCAAGGGCTTGAAATTGTTTTCATGATTTTGAAATCATCTGCTGTTAGATTTGAGATCCGTATTCGCTAGTGTGTTTGTGGAGCGCAGATCTACTACTCAGGTCAGTCCAATCTTTAATCCACGATGAAATTTCGTGATACTACAATCTTCAACATACTTCAAAGATACAAATATGAAGAAAAATATGGCTCATGGTATTTTGAAAATCAAGTCTATTTTCAGTCATTCATTAATTTGAAACAAGGAGAAATGTCTGTTCTTGATTATGTTGATATGTTTTCATGGCTCCAAGACAAGTGTGGATTCGAAGACAAGGAAGAACATGACTTGATTAGTTTCATTCGAGGTTTGAGACCAGAAATAGTGGAGAAAATGACTAATTGCAAGAACATCCATGAAGCATATTGGGAAGCAATTTATGTGGAACAGATGCTTAAAGGGTATCGTCTGTTGAAAGTTATGCCTTTGGAAGACAAGTCTTCACAAATAATGGCAAACTATGCTGATGGACCAGTGCCTGCGGATATGCAGATCAAGCAGCAAAAGAAAGACGCAAAATTTTCCACGGGTACAATTAGCTTCGAAATTTCTCATCTGAGTAATAATGATCAAGAAGTGCAAGCACCGATGCAAGACGAACATGTTGTTACTGTCCGCAACATAAATTCTCACGTTGATTTTATCTTCGGGGATCAACAATAGATGTTGGGAGATGATGATCGACTAGTCAAAGATTGTGATCTGATTGTGCACTTTTCAAATAGGAAGTTTCCAATGGTTCGATTGCGTATGCACATGCACTTTGTCTATCAAATCAAATGGTGTGTCATGCTCAAAATTTTCCAGATGTGCGCACAAGCTCAAGTTCAACCAACTAATCGAAAGTCCATCCAAATGATTTTCGATCCAAGCGGATATTTATCGAACTCGAGGTCGAGTTCTTTCGAAGCCGGGGAGAATGATGCAGCATTGACCTCAATGGCCACATGTGTAGGGCCCTCTTAGTGTTAGGAATTTATTTTATATCATTAACTTCTTTGTTTCTAATTTATTTAGTTTCTATTATTAGATTAGGTTTTCTTAGGCATTAAGTTTGCTTTCACTATATATATGGCATTGTAGAAAAGAGATTCTCAGACTTGATTGATTAATAGAATTGGGTTTTATCTTTAAGAGGTGTGTCCTCATGTGTGTTAAAGTCTTCTTGAGGATTCGAAGTGTCCTTGGACACTTGCTTCAGCAGCCCTAACCCCGGGGCTTGCATCACAATTCCATTGTGTTTTTGTATAAACTATATTCAAGCAACTTAACCCTTACATCCTGTTGTTCATGAATAAACATCTAAAAGGGTTGGAAACGGAGAAAACTACTCTATGCAAAAAACAAGAGTCCATCACGGAAACACAAAATTCCAAGTGCACTATCTCAGAAAATAAAGAAGTCTTTCATATGCTTTGGTTCTTTGTTATAGAATTGAATCTAAGTATCAAACAAGTGCCGACACGGACATAGATACGACTTGACATGGACACTCTGACATTGCATTTCTCAAAGAAATAGGACACGGACACGTCAGGGGACACGTTAATAATATATATTTATTTATATATATATAATCACATACTAAAAAATAATATCATTTTAACTTTTTAATCAATTCAGCAATCAAAAAACAAAAACTCAAGTACCAACTAACAAGCATATCAAATTATCAAATATCAATGTAGCACTAAAACATAATTCATAATCATTAAACATGAAATATCCATAGTTCCATAAAATTCATACAAAGAAAAGGGAAGATCATCTCTTTTCCCTCCCTCAAAAAAAAAAAAAAACCAAAAAAAAAAAAACAAAAACAAAAACAAAAAAGAAGCCAATCTCAAGGCTTATTCTTTAGTAAAAGATTTATTTGTCTTTTGCTTGTGATATGATTGATATTAACAATCATATATTTTTCCACTGTATAAAATTGTTATATATCAAGTTAAGAAGTATTAGTTACTACATGTTAACAAGTGTCTAAAAAATATCAGCCACATGTTTATTTTTTAGTCATAGACACGAGTTAGGAATTGTGGGATACGACGCAAAGAGAGTATTGGATAAGTGATAGAAATTAAGATTTTTAGTTCTTAATTATGGACACGGCTAAAATAGTATCGGACACGTCACTTTCTTAGAAATGTTCATGCTTCTTAACTAAGCATATTAGAGAGAATTTGACGGCCTTTGGTAGATCTCCCTGTTGAAGGCATATATAGTTCATCCATTTGCTGGCAGATAGACCCCTTCCTAGGAAACAATTTCCTTTACTTGAGGAAAATGAAAATGGACACTTAGATCCATTTGGTTGCAAGCATTCTAGGGTGGATTCTAGAATAACAGTATTCTCTTGTCCCCATGGAAATCTTGTTTTTGCCTTTTTTGTAATCCATCATATTCAAAAATATTGTCATTCTATGCTAAAATGCTCCAAAAGCCTCACTTCCTATCATTTTGGAATGAAATTGTTTCACCATCATTCTAGAATACTCAGTAACTTTCTTCCGTCAATTTGGCTAGGACTGTAATTTGTAAATGGCCAGGTTCTAGTCAACCTAGACTGCACTCAAATAGGGTTCCTTTTACCTAGACTTGAACTTAGACCTAACTTGGGTCTAATATTAAAAGCCAACAGCCGACTCCAATACACCCAGACTTAGTTAAAGCCGATTCATCTTTTCAAATATTTAAGGATTATATATTTATTATATATAAGAATAGATAATTAATATATTTATGTACATTTCATAATGTATATATGATATTATATTATAAAGTATATATCATTTAGTCATGTAAGCGTTCGGGGTGGTGGTGGTGGTCATATAATATATACCATTATACATTATATATCATACACTCTAGCATATGGGTATTAGGTCTGAACCTAACTAACGTAGTGCCCCTTGTATCCTTAATTCAGGCCTGCTATGTAAATGGGTCTAGCCCCAGGCCTTAATGCTTAAAGGCACAATCCCACCTAAAATATTCAACATAGAGTTCGCATATATATATTTTGAAATGGTTATGCGTGGGCTAGCCTTGCCTATGGACTCGATTTGGGCTTGTTTATTAGTCTCAATTCGTAGATGGCCTGGGGTTGGACAAACTTCAGTACCTGCCGTGACTCATAGACACCTCTAGTAATTTTACGGAGTAGATCTATTTTTTAAAGAAGTGGTGTAAATATTCTTAGAGAAGCTAATATTGTGGCTGATAGTCTTGCCCGGGAAGGAGTATCTCGCTCCTCAATTTCTTTTGATGCTTAGTTCTATTTTGGTTTCTTTTTGTTATTTTTGTGTTCGTTGTGTTTTGTCCTTTTGGCTCTCATAAATAAAATTTATTGTTATAAAAAAAGAATAGGTGTTAATTTTTCCTATTGTGATGGATTAGAGAAAAAGTAGGACTCATGTTTTTAGTCATGTTCGTGTGGGAAAATATTGTGAAAATAAATTAGTTAAATAATATAAATACTAAAAAAGGATAATAAATTAAAGTTACTGTTGATTTCTATGGAGTTTTTACTACGCACTTCAATTTTATAGCGATTTTAGCATTTTTTTTCTTTAAAAAAATCAATTTTCATGATATTTTGAGAATTTCACAATGTCATGGGGAATTGATATTTCTGGGTAATATCACAATATTTTTTTAAAAAATCACTGGTTGTATTGTATTCTAACAATTTGTAATTTTGTGTATTTGTAGAAAAACTCTTTATGAAATTTAATAAAAATTTTGGAATGCCAAAGAGAATACTAGAGTACAACCAAACGAGAGATTCCAAATGCAATCATTTCAAGCTGACAGTGACTTTGAATACTCAGTACCAAATGGGCCCTTGGTGCTTTTGTATTTTCTTTTTTTCATGTTTTTTCTTCTTGGGTCCCATTTGTTTCTTCTTCTCATTAATAAAATTTACTGTTATAAAAAAATGGGCCCTTGGTGTATGATGCCCATGCCCAAATATGACATGAATACTTCAAGGACACACCATGGATATGGTAGGGACACGGACTTTACATATAAAAGGGAAGTATTGGATGTGGTATGACACAATACATTGCTTATTTTGAAGTATCTATGTATCATAGATCTTGGAAATTTAATATTTAGGAAAAGCCTGGCGCATAAGAAAAGAAAATGTTGTGTTGGCAACTGTGACCTACATTTGGATAATGCCATGAAAAATACCTAAAGTGTGTAGTAAACTAAATAGTTTCTGCATTATAATACATAACATATGATCTTTAGCTAACAACTGCTATGGCTCTGATTAAGCTTAAATTTCACTGGTTTACGTAAAACATCAAGCACAACCTAAGAATGAAATTGTAGTCTGCTCCATGCCACATCTTGGAGGAGATCATAATCTTGTGTTTTCTCTACTGGTATTTCTCAATGTTACTAGATAGTTTTTTTTATCTTTATTTCTTTCTTTCTCTCTCTCTCTCTCTTTTGTGTTTTTGTGTGTGTGTGTGTGTGTGTGTGTGTGTGTGTGTTTGATCAGTAACTTTAAATTGTATTAAAAAGGGAGGGAAAACCAAAGTACAACAAAATCAACTCCAACATGTGAGTATTCCATTATAAGAGGACTATACCGGTCATCAACCAAACCTACAACACAGTAGAGCATTTAAATTAGGTGAATGATCAACCCCTTGCTTAGCAAGACAAACTGTCATGCTATTGGCAGATCTACTGATGTGCTGGCCCGAGATGGAGACACTAAAAGACGAATCTTGTTAAAGTAGAACTGCATCTCCCACCCAAGATTCGAAGAGTCACTCTCCACTATAAAGTGTTGTTGGTAAGTGGGACAGGAGACGAAAGTGCTTCGATGATAGCCAAGACTTCAGCTTCATTAGTCTCTAATACCAACATGCTTTGAGAACATATGCAGAACTTCTCCTCTGTGATTTATTAATACTCCACCTATGCCGGCCAGCCCCCAGTTTACCTCAGGTTGCTCCATCCACATTAAACTTTAGAACATTTGTTGAAGGAGGACACCAACATTTTTTCCTTTTCTTCTTTGGAGCACCCACCTTTAAACAAACACTCCATTTATGAGTAATATTGCCAATCTTATGGTCTGAAAATTCCTTTCTAGCACATTTTGCAATCTAATCTTCAAAGCCACACCTTAAGCAATTCCTTCCAATGATGATTATTTTCAGTTAAATATTTCCTCATTCCTCTCTTTCCAAATACACCAAAGAGTGGAAAAGGAAATGAGTCTCCATAGGATCAATTTTCACCTAACCATAGGACATCCGATATCCCCTCCACGCATCAAGAATTTCTGATTGCGAACTTCGAAAACACCATTTCGACACTTTTTTTTTTTTTTTTTTTTTGAGAAAACGTCCCCAAATGGACAATGCCACACTATAATGAATAAATAAGTGATGTATAGACTTACTCTCCCTCCCACAAAGGCAACACATGTCTGATTAAGGTTCCATCCTCAACCACCTCAGATTATTTACATAGCCATCTTGCCTATCACTGCCAACCAACAAAAGGCCTCCACTATACGGGGAGCTAGACCCATCCAAACAAAAGCATATGATGGTCATGCTGATTGGATCCAACTCCCTAAGAAAAGACTTAGAGGAGAAAGACCCTAGGATCTATCTTCCAAGTACGAGCATCTGCAACATCTCTGCGTAAAAAAGAAAAAGAAAAAAGAAAAAAAGAAAGAAGACATGATAATGACTCAAACTCTACTGACTCTGACCGACGAAGAGCCCTCGTAAGACTTACATCCTACGATATATTGTCTTCATCCCATAGTTACCTAGTTCGGTCTGGGTGCTTTTGAATTCCGCACTATCTGAATCGAACAATTTGGAGTGCAATTCGGAAAAATTCGGACTTTGAAAACTGCATAGTTTAGATGACTACGAAATACAGCTATTGCCTCTTGGAGAAGAGACGGTATTAGTTAGATGAATAGAGATAGATTTCTAAAAGGAAAATACCTTTGGCAAGAGACTGAGAATAGTTGAGTTTTATTCTAAAATACAAACTAATGTTGAGATTTGAGAATATAAAAGTGTAATGGAAAGAGGAAACTGGAAATCACCACACCTAGGGCAAGCAGATTTGTAGAAATACCCGTGATTGCTGGCAGTGGTGGGGGGCTCTCGGAAATAAGCACTCAGGTCATTCTCAACTTCTTGTACTCCAAGTTCTGCATGCATTGCAAGTTCTGAGAAATTCCAAGTATTGTTCTCTCCATTTGATTTCAACTGTTAGAGTGAAGAGAAATAACCTACAGTGCAGAAATTTGGGGGGACAAGCAAGGAGAAGGAAAAGAGAGGAGCTTGTTTCTCTCTCTCTGTGTCAATTTCTGTCTCTTCTATAATTAATGCCCATCAGTAGGATACAGTGCAATTGACTGAAAACAGCTAGAGGAAGGTCTTACCAAAAAAAACTAGAGAAAGGTGCATCTTCCCTATTTGGGTCCCACCCATGAAAAATCCAAGCTATCAAAATAAATTTCACCCTTAAGTTTATAGTTTTGCCAAATTTCTTAGTAAAATGAAATAATCAAACAGTAAGAATAATTGTCCTAAGATGTGAATAAAATATTACAAAGACACTACTTATCTATGTTAAGTTGATTTGAAGGTGGGGTCATCTATGATGAAAATAAGAATCACCTAAAACTAGCAAGACTGGGAGATCTTCATCTTGATCGGTTTAGATTTTTAATATATGGGTCCACTGTTAGTCTGTATATATCTTTTTTATTGCATGTAGAGATCTCTTCAGGATTAGCTTCCCACCAACACAAAGCAATTTCTCCATGTATTTATTTATTTTATCTTACATTGACCGAATGTAAATTTTCACTTGGTAGCAATTGACTTTGGGTCCCTCTATAAGAGATCCAAACCCATCGAAATAAATTTTACCATTAACATAAGATTTAACCAGATTTAACATAAAATCTATTAATCAAACCAACCTTGCTGACACTAGAGCAATTTCTATTGAAGGTAACGACCACTTAAAACCAACACACCTAAGAAGGCATTCGTCTTGATCAATATAGAATTTTAATTTATGGGCCCACTATGAGTCTCAAGAGTCTTAGGTCAAAGCTTTATGAATTCTATAATTTTATACAATATAATACAATGTCTTTATGAATGCATCTAGATTCTAGATCTCTTCATACTTCACTTCTCATTGGCACAGAGCAATTCCTCTATGCATTGTTTTCTATCTTTAGACTCACCTTGTGCAAATTTTTGAAGTTTATGATAAAAATTAGTTGTTTTTTATGGATCATTTAGAAATATTTATTCTCATATTTATTATTGTATCTAATGTTCTAATAATATATACTGAATTGGGTCACAAATCATACCAAATTAAATTAAATTATGCGATCGAATTACTATAGTGAAATCATCGAATTCGAATGGCAAATTAAGTGAATTGAAAAACGAACCAACTAAACCTACTCCATTGAATTTTTGAATCGGGGTTAAGTGTCAAATTCCAAATTACGAACTCAATTCCTAATTAATCGAATTGCGAATTAGGTGACTATGTTCCATCCCAAACCTAACAATCTTTGACTGAAAGACCCTTTATTGGAGACCACCTAAACACTCTTAGAAAAAGATGACATATATGACCAACCTCTGCCCAAATCATCATATGAAAAAGCAAACATTCAAACCACACCCCCACCCCCCCCCCCCCCCCCCCCCCCCCCCCCCCCACAACAACACACACACAAAAGTTAAAAAAAAAAAAAAAGACTCTTATCAAACACCACTCCCCTAAAACTGGACACATCTCCAAAACCCAGAATTACCGCCTAAACCACCTACAAACCAGACAACCTATACCTAGGGACTCTTTTGAGAACCCATCCCCAAATTTCATCCCTATACTTGAACACTGTAACCCTCCTCCAAAAATGCATCCTTTTCTTCCCTGTACCTCCACCACCATTTCACTATACTAGATTGTTTTCTCCGCTTCAGAGGCGCCAAGCATGTAATCCATTTTTTTTTTTTACTCAGGCAAATTGATCAATTATCTTGGCTTCTTCATTAGAGAAGTTCTTTAGGTGAATCTGATTGTTAATCTGCAATCTGCATAACCATTCATGATGTCCCTTATATAGATTGTCTGATTATAGCTTTTGCCTGAATGGAAATTTCTAAATGGCACTGATTATTAATTATTCATGTTTTACAGATATAGCAATATAACATAGTTGTAATTTGAATTCCAGGGGTTGGGTCAAGTATGCATTCCCCTGTATCTTGTTATTCCTTGCGGCCTTCATGCTCTGGTGTAAGCACCTCAGCAAAGGGAAATCTTTGGAGGCCTTTAAAGTTACAACTCCTCCCAACCGACATGCTGTAGAGCAGCTCATATCATTGCAGGAAGCTGTTACTCAGTTTGAAACACTTGTTCAAGATGGAAATATTATTCTCCTCAAGCTAAGAGCTCTCTTATTTGCTTCATTTCCACAGGTGGGTAGCTATATTCATTTATTTAATTATTATTATTATTATTATTATTATTATTATTATTTTGTTCAGTGATAAGCTACTGCTGATGTTGGATTGATTGAACCATAGCTTAGTATTTTTGCTATGCTTTATGTTAAGTTACTGAAG
Organism: Sextonia rubra; assembly: GCA_037013555.1. Classification (NCBI taxonomy): domain Eukaryota; kingdom Viridiplantae; phylum Streptophyta; class Magnoliopsida; order Laurales; family Lauraceae; genus Sextonia; species Sextonia rubra. Next base: position 18,367,717 of record JASUAD010000028.1, on the reverse strand, counting down.
TTCAAAAATTGATCATTTGTTCGCTACATCCAATAAAAAGAACTTCCAGCCTTTTCATAGGAAAGTGTTAAAACTCATATATAGAGTTGGAAGACATCTGAAGCAAGTCGATGTACCAAGGTTTTGAAAATTGGTTTGGATTGAAAAGATGAGAGGTCCTTTTGGATCTGTGGAACTTTGGAATGAGGATTTACAAATTTCAGACTTCTAGAATTGAAGATTTCTTGGTAAAAGATTTGTACAGTGTAGGTAACACTTGGAATTTTGCTGGCAATTAGAGAAATCCTGTAATCAGAGGTTTCTGCTGTTATCAAATAAAATCAATATTTTAACTAAAATGTAATATATACTCAATAAACTATTAATCTGATAAATAACATTGTATATGGCCTTTGCATTTCTTTTTGGTAATGAACTTCAAAAAACTCTAAACAATCAGGCTTGGACAATGAAAATAAATTACTCTTTGCTATACTACCAGCAATCAGTTTCATCTCCCTTCAACCATAACAAAAAGCAGCTCTGAAACAGTGAACAGGGTCAAATGCTTTTATCATTTTTCACTTTTTGGAATTGTATGATGTGCTTTACTGTTTTTCCCAGGAAGTTCTAAATGCAGCTTATGAAGTGTTATTTATTGATTTACCAATTCTGAGTAATGATTTTTAGACTTCAATCCATAATCAGCAGTTCTGTGCCCAATCAAATCCATCAGCAGATAGTCTTCTATGTTTCAAGCATGTTCACTCTGGTTATATTCTATTTTTCAGGCCACTGACAAGCTAGCTATTTTTTTGGTCATTGGGGCTGCCGTGTTTGCCTTCATGCCTCTAAGGCATCTGATCATGTTGGCGTTTATGGAAACATTCACAAGGCAGATGCCATTGAGGAAACTGAGCAGTGATAGGCTAATTAGGCGATTGAAGGAGTGGTGGATCAGGATTCCAGCTGCTCCTGTTCAGCTAATTATAATTGAAGAGAAGAAAAGGAAATGATTGGTGTGGTGGATAAATAGATTCAGCATTGAGTTTGGCGGACAATGCCTTTGCCCTTGTATAGTTTTTATTTTTCATGGTAAATATTTGTTTGGGCTCTTCATTGCTGCTCTGAACTCTTAAGTGTTTGCCAGGATATCAAAGAAGTTGGATTGTGCCCCACTGGCAAAAAGAAGCTACCAACAACATATTTCTCAAATTAGTTCATTTAAATTAGTTGGGTTGGATTCGAGAGTACAAAATCCTTTTTAGGAACAGAAGGCAGCTAGGACCAGGTAATGGCACCAAGGATTCTCTTTCGGATTGAGCTTCTCTCAGTTGTCCTTTGCATGTGATTCTCTCAGGAACCTGTTGCCTTCATGTGTAGAATCTGTGAGTTTTCTGAGGCTTGATTTGAATGATGATCCACATAGGACAGAGTCAGACGGTCAGCAGCTTCTTGAATTACGAAGAAACAGTGATTTGAAAATTGTGGAGTTATTTAGTTGAAGATGATGCATCCCTGCAGATAGAGGCTGAATAAACCTGACGGTTGATTTCTGCTTAGTTCATTGTTTGGTTTGTCATACTGTATATTGAAGTTTGTCAGCAGACATAATATTCCAAAAGCATGAAACCATGCTATTGGTCAAATAATTTAAGTGCTGGCTTTGCATTTTAGAGTTACTTATGGCCTGTTTGTTTGCTGTGTAAGTGTACATATGTAATTACAGATATCCGCTATTAGTTTTGCATTCAATGCCCAGGAATCAAATTCTCAGGGCCCCAATTACCTAGGTAAATGGCTCATTCTAAATACCAACCTACACATGGCATGGTAATTGAATACATACGGAAGTCCCTCTGAAATCAAATCCTTGGTATCTTGGTCTCTTTCTCTCTCCATTTTGTACCTCCCCTCCCTTCAGCACGATTGCAGGTAGCCTTTTTTTATATCTCACTCTCTCTCTCCATTTCATACCTCCCCTCTCTTCATCACGATTGCAGGTAACCTTTTTTTATTTCTCACTCTCTCCATTTCGTACCTCCCCTCTCTTCATCACGATTGCAGGTAACCTTTTTTATATCTCATTTTATCTCCAACTCATCTTGAATATATCTTGCCCCTGTACCTGCAGATCCCTCACCTCTCTCACTTCATGTCTATGGTCTATGACTAGCTTGAATCTGTCTTGTTCCTCTTTGGAAATTCCTTTTTCCCCATTCATTTATTACACCGTTTCCACAGTTATGGTTGTTTGATGATATGTTTGACTGTTTATTTCATGAAGTTGGCAGTGCTTGTTGGACCTGTCCTTTTGTGAATGACAAGATCCCAAAGTATTGTTTATGTTAGGGCCATTGGCCCCCTTTGTATGCATCATGTGTACTATTTTAAAACCTATAGAGGTTGGCATACTGTTAAACCATTGGAGGATGCAACTTACAGTATCATGTTCAATTATGAACTTGAATACAAGAACGACCCCCACAAGGAAAAGAAAAAAAAAAGAAAAAAACCATCCAGCTCACGCCCATTAGTGTATACGCAACAGACAGGTGAAACCAGGATATAGGCCTTGGCCCTTGGGGGCGTTGCTAAAATGGCTTTACATTTCCATTTATCTGAAGGGCTCTGCCATTGTCCCACCTTTCCAAAAATATATGAGTATTAACTTATATCGTGGTCTTTTTGTGTGTCTTATATCATGGTTTTTTGAATTCATTATATCATGTTCCTAAGTTTTACTATTATTTTAATGTGTAACAACCAAAATTTTATGCTGGGCTCAACTTTGTGCTTCGAGTTGATATTTCATTTCTCGTTCCTGTGTGTAACACAGTTTTACCTTGTCCTATTTCGTAGTGGTCCTAATACATCTATAACCTTTGTGAAAAAAAACATTGACAATCACAGTGGCAAATAGATATTCTAGCAGTTTAAGCTCAAATTTTGCATTCATTTATGCCAAGCACATTGAGCACAAAAGATGAGACGCCCATTAAAGAGTACGTGTATCCGACACGGAATGTTAATAACGAAAAAAAATCAATAGACGTAATATAATTCAAGGGGTCCAATGTGTATGAGTGGTTTAGATGGATCATCAAATCATGGCTACTAGGGGTGTACAAAAGATTCATTGATCCTTAAAACCGAACCGATCCAATCTGCAGATTTTTAACCGAACCGATGGTTAATGGTTTGGTCATGGATTAAAAAAATTCTAATCCATTGGTAATGGTTTCGGTGATGGATTCTACCCTTTGTCTACAAATTTAAATTGAACCGAATTGTTGATAGAGAATATATTTAAACAGACATATTATTAGTTGGTTAAGCATTACATATAATATAATTTTTATATTTGACATAGTATGGTGAAATATAATTATAAATGACAAAAGAATGTGAGCAGTATTCACACTCGATGTGAGATTGGTGAAATCCCTAATATGCTCTTAAGTTACAAAGAAGAATAAACCTTATCCTGCATTGGTGGATAACAAAAAATACATTTCTCCCATCGTCTATAAAGCAAATCCCCTCCTTGCAATAAACTTTGCATTGGGGTTTTATTGTATTGATTTTTTGTATGAACTTTTGCAATGATCTCAACTCCAACATTTTTTTATTTTTTTTTTCAGTCCAAGATTTTTTTTTTCTGAACAAAATGCAAATTATACAGTTTTTAGCCAATCAAATCTGTTTATTTACAGTTCGATTTGGTTCGGTTTTGAATAATTAATGGTTCGGTTATGAATTGCAAAATTGAAAAACTGTTAATAACGGTTTGGTGATGGATTAGACTCAGATTAGACTCAAACCGTACTAATCAAAAGAGTTTTACACCCCTAACGGCTACACTATGTTGCCCTCACTATAATATGGTAAAGGATCGATGTGCCTGAATATATATGAACATAATTTGTTGATTACCATCCGATAATAATTCTACTGGTAGTTTACAGGCAGAATTCCAGTGCTAAAGGGCATGGTGGTAGCAATTACACTGCAGTTACAAACGCTACTGATAAAGGTAATGCCCTCCTCATTGTAAATGTTTTGCAAATCTCTATCCTGGGCCCTCATGTTAAGCTGGAAGCGCATCCCAATCAAACTGAGAGGCATCAACTAGTGGTCAGCACAGATCTGCGGACGCACATCCAATGTGGTTGCTGATGGCATATTAAAACTGGGTCCACCAATGTTTACAATATTTAGATCGCCTGTACCACCTAATATAGATTATTTGTATGTGCAGCAAATGAGGACCAACAGACATGAGGGCACAGGGAGCAACGCTCACATTTAAGCCGGGCTACAGGACTTCCACATTCCTCCAGCTATGGAGGACTCTGCTGTGGAGTAGTTTTGTTGTATGTATTATGGATGTTTGTTTTATGCTGTATGTATTATGGATGTTTGTTTTATGATCAGCTAGGCTTATGTAATCCTTGGCATCTGTTTTATGATCAGTTAGGCTTATGTAATCCTTATCATCTGAACCTGTTATATACTGGTAAAAAGATATCCTACCTCTAGCAGAAAAAATATATGTATATATATTCCACTGGTAGTGTCATTCATCATCTTTAGCTCAGCTAGTTAGGAACATGATTATGTGGGTATAGTGTTTGTATAGTGAAAACTCAATTGATTCATTGTAATTAAGAGTGTTTGTATAGTTGGCCCTCCTATGTGACACCCACCACAGCATAACATGGTGAGTGCTAGATGCGCATGAACATTTCCCACAGAGAGAGAGAGAGAGAGAGAGAGAGAGAGAGAGAGAGAGAGAGAGAGAGAGAGAGAGAGAGAGAATTAGTATCAAAATACAATAAAAAAAGTTTTTTCTTTAAATCCTAGGAATCAATAGTTTGTTCTTGGCCTTGGAAAGAAGGCAAACTTGGATTTCTTCAGTGAATTCTGATGATCCCTTGAGTGCAAATCATGCAGCTGTGAAATTTATTATCAATGGACTTGGTTCTGAAGCAGTGAATATGAACTTTCAATGTATCAAACTTACTTCATAAACGAACTTCTGGAATTGCAACATCAACCTGTATCAGAGAAATTAATGTCATCAAGCAGAAAAAGCACAAGATTGTATAATTCAACATCAGCGAAAAAGAACAGAGGTGTTTCACACCAATCCTGATCACACACATCTTCTTTTAGTTGTATGTGGTCTCTTCTTTGTTGTGCTCTCTTTTGTGGACTTCAAAGCGACATCCATGCTTTCTTCCTACAACAATGATAATTATTAGATCAACAGAGATTGCAGTATCTATACAAGTATCATCTTTAGTCCGGAAGCTACACTTTCAGCAATGCACGAGACCATAAGAATGATAAAAAGGCTTGTAGTGAAGGCACACAACATCTGTTTGTTTCAAGGAAACTTGCATCAACATCTGAACCAGTACTCCGTTCATCTTTTGGTGACACTCCTTCACGATTAGACTTGTAGTGAAGGTGAACAACATCCTAACCAGTACTCCCTCATTATCTTTCATTCAAACACTTCAAACATGGAGTGAAGGTCACCACTCACCAGACATTTCAAACATTCCTTCATTCAAAATCATAATGTAGGAGATATAATAGAGAGAAAGGACCTTTCAAACATTCTTTCATTCAAAATCACAATATATGAGAAATGTTAGAGACATTCTTTCAGTCAAAATCATAATGTAGGGGAGAGAGAGAGAGAGAGAGAGAGAGAGAGAGAGAGAGAGATCCTCATCTGAAACTGCAAGACTCTAAGATGTGAACATTGATCGACCTGAGCAAAAGACTTCCCAAGTGGTGAGGTGAGATAGCCCAAAAGTGAATCTGAAGAGTTACTGAGAACCCATGCAGATGAGATGATCCTAATGTAGCTAAGATAAAAAAAAATGCTGATTATGTTCCTAACTGTGCAATTAGAGGCTCCAATGGAAATCAAGAAAGAACTGGTCAGTAGTCCAGATAGTAGGCTAGGCAAAGATCACTTATTTTATGATTTGACCCGTACTCAATTTGCAATAGGTTCCATGCCATGGTCACTTTTCGGTAGATCACGGGAATTGAAGCAAAGACATGCTTTGCTGAGGATGATAATCAGCTTTATGAACAGTAAATAGTATTTCTGGGCTTTGCTGAGGATGATAATCAGCTTTATGAACAGTAAATAGTATTTCTGGGTTGGCAGGTTGCCACACTGTAATTTTAAACTGTCAGAATGCCCTCCCAGATGCAATCAATTTGTATATTTTGGTGTAAATGATGGAAATGTATTGAATGTAGTGCAAATTTGAAAACCATATAAGGATGCCACTTTTCTGCTAGAATCACTTTCATGCCATGCTTTGCAAAAGGTACCAACAAAATCTAAGCCACAACCAGGAAAATGTCGGTTACAGACAAATTCCAGTAGCAGGAGTTGACATTAGAGAATGCATCAAAACATATATAAGATAAACAGACTAAAGGACAGTGATGTGTGAGCATACTCGGGGAATATGATAAAAACTAATGCAAATATTATTGGTACCATATGTACGAAGACAATCAAAGTCGCTGCAGCCAGGTAACAATGCATGTCAACCTAAAGCGCCAACCTTAGTATAATGCATTTTTAGGATTGTTCTTCTGAATAGATATTGGAAGCATGCATAAATGCCTCAGAATACATTCATAAAGACATCATTCAAAAGTTTCATACATGTCCGCCTATATCAAATTATGGATGGTCGGTAGATACTATCATATAATATAGATATAAATTGAACACAAAACTGAACAGTAAAAAGAATAATTACTGAACCTTATATGGAACTGTCTTCGTAAAGTGGTGTGATTTCAAAAACGGAACTCTGAGTTCATCACCAGAATTTATTTTATGTTTTTCACGCTGACATAATCAATCTTCATGAAAATTGGACGTGAGAATTGAATTTACTTTCAGATGATTTCTTCTAATAAGATTCTAAATTGCTTCAAGATGTTCTTCAAATAGCATTCATGGATTTTTCCAAATAACTTCAATCTGATTCTACAGATTTAAACATACAATTAGAGCAACCTTATGATCTTACATTCTGAGTTTCATGTTTCTGACTTGAGAATTAGGGGAAAATCAACCCACATTTAACAATTAGGGCATGAACACGATTAGGGCTTGATTTGGGAATTATAGGACCTAATTGTAATCTTTAGGAAATATGAGAGATTTTTTGTAATTTCGAAACCTAGTCAATATGGGGCTCGTTGGATAGAGAATAATCAATTACGAAACTTTCACTAAAGGTGCGAACCCATCCAGGTTGATTCAGTGCCTTGACGAAAGACTTAGAGGTTTAACCATGTTACTAGTAGAGTATGGCATGAATGAAATGAAAGAGGAACTCGTGAGACTATGTAAGGGTTCCATCTTAATGCAATAAGACTATGAGTAGGTATAATAGAATTCTAATGAGGTAAGAGTTCTATCTTACTTTGGACTTTAAGTCAAATTACAAGTGCAACATACCAACCCTCATAAATACAACCCAAACCCCTACTCTCCACTCACATGCAATACTCTCCCTCTCCCTAGTTCCGTCTCTCAATTTGGAGATTTTCAAAACCTAGATAGTGTTGGCAATTTGGGGAAAAAACGAGGAAACGCCAGAGGATTGAATTAGGGCTTTCTATGATTTGGGAATTTCAAATTGTAGAAAGCACTAATTCATTCCGAAATCGTAGAAAGCCCTAATTCAATCCTCTAGCGTTTCCTCGTTTTTCTCCAAATTGCCAACACTGATTAAAAATAACCACGCCGTGTCCTTGCCGTGTCCATCCATGTCCCCGCCTTGTCAAAATTTAAAAAAATAAAAAATAATAGCAGACAAGTTTCTTGACATGTCGGACACGTGTCCGACACAAACATGGGGACCCTAGGCACCTGTCTGTGCTTCTTAGAGTGCTACTATTCATGAGGCAGTTTACTAGATAACATCTTTGAGGCCAACTTCGTTGGTTCCTAAATCGGGCAGGTCTACTAGGGTCACCCAAAGGCCCTATTTCAGATCTTTGGATCTAAGTGGCCATCAGGTGGGACATGTGGGCCCTACAATCAGAAGGGTAAAACCTCCCAGTGACGACCTGTGTTCTGAAAAACCCGATTTCAGATTCGGTTCTCCACCAATTTTTGGTGAATTTGGGTTGATTAGGCTACTTGGTATTCCTACAAACAGTAGTACCTAGATTTGCTAGATACCTAAGTATTAAAAGGTGGATTTCCAATTAAATCAGAGAATTATATGGTTCCTAGTCACTGTAGTATGGTACAAAAACTTAAACAAATCAACCAGACTAATTATATATATCATAATCTTACCATAAAAACTGTGTTAAGAAATCCAAGGACAAGACTCTAATTTGGAAGATAAAATTAGGGAGGAATATAATTTGGGTTTGTACATTTGCCTTAATTGCTGGGTTTGTCGGAATTCCCAAATCGGAGAAAGCCCTAATTCAATCTTTTGGCGTATCCTCGTTTTTCCCCAAATTGCCAGCACTGATTAGGGTTTGAAAATCTCCAAATTGAGAGAAAGAACTAGGGAGAGAGAAATTATTGCACATGAGTGGAGAGTAGGGTTTTGGGTTTGTATTTGTAAGGATTTGTATGTTGCAAATGTAATTTGACTTGATGTCCAATGTAAGATAGAACTCTTACCTCCTCATTAGAATTCTAGTCTAACTACACATGGTCTTATTTCATTAGAATGGAACCCTTACATAGTCGACAGTCATAAATTCCCCTTTCATTTCATTCATGTCATACTCTACCAGTAACATGGTTAAGCCTAGAAGTCTTTCGTCGAGGCACTGAATCAACCCGGATGGGTTCGCACCTTAAGGGAAAGTTTCATAATTAATTATTCTCTATCCAACAAGCCCCATATTTACAAGGTTTCAAAATTACGAAAAATCTCTCATAGTTCCTAAAAATTACAATAAGGTCCTATAATTCCCAAATCAAACCCTAATTGTGTTCATGCCCTAATTCTGCCATAATTGTTCAATGTGGGTCAATTTCCCCATACTCGATTAATTTTCTTGTTTATTTTACAAATCATTTTCAAAGAAATTAAATATTATTTAATTGGGTCGGGATCTTACATCCTCCCCCCATAGAAACATTTGGTCCTCCAAATAAAAACAACGTACCTCTAGTAAAAAAATGGGGATATTGTTTTTAAACATGATCCCGAAGCTCCCAAGTGGCTTCTTCCGGTAAGTGGTTTTCCCATTGTACCTTTACCCAACTAATAGTCTTAGTTCTTAGCATTTGATCACGAGTGCCGATGATTTGCACTGGCTATTCTATACATGTTGCATCATCTTGATAGCCAAGGGTTGATAACGTAGTACGTGGGCAGGATCTGTAACATATTTCTTCAACATCGAAACATGGAGTACGTCATGTACTCCATCCAATTCTGGTGGTAGCATCAGTTGATATGCCACTTCTTTAGCTTCACTTGAAATCTCAAAAGGACCAATGTACCCCCGAGATATCTTGCCCTTTTGTCCAAATCTTAATGTTCCCCTTTAGGTAACAACATCCTTCCAAGGAACCAAAGGGAACAACTATCGAAGAGGAACCGCAGGGAAACTACGCGTTAAGCGCAGACAAGGTAGCCTAAATATATCATGCCAGTGCTAGAGTTTCAACAACATAGGCAATTAATTTATTTGTTATGGTTTTAATTTCAAACTAGTTGTAAGCCCATGGTTGGCTATTTATGTTAGGAAGCAGTTTTTAGTTGGATTATTTCTTTAGTTATGACGTTGATACATTTAAATTACTAAATTTGAATAGGATTATTTACTTTGTCTTGTGATGGTACCTATGATGGCTTGATAATTATGTTTCTACTGCGAATATCATCCAGTCAGTTAATCTCATATTGCAAATCCATTCAATTTCAACACTAATGCCTTAAAATATGGACTTCTCCGGAAATTCAAATTCCGGGCTGTTACAAACAGTATAGAGCTGAAGACGGCTCTATTTTTGGTGGAGGAGACTGTGAGACACCAATCCTCTTAGGTAAATCTTTTGAGGCAAAACCAGGTCAAGTGCTCCTGTGAACCAAGATAGGGAAATCCGTAGGGCTAAAGGTAGAACAAAGTCCCACATAAAAAATATTCAAGTCTTGGTCCTGGAAATATTGTGCGGCCTTGGCCTTAACCCCACATGAGGCCTTTTAAAACCATGCAACAAGATTGGGTTGAAATCCATGAGCCAAAGTGGACAATATCATGTGGGCAGTGGGCTCAGGTCGTCAGAGAGTGAAAATGCAATTATCTAAAATTTTGACTCATTATTTAAAATTTAAAAACACAAATCAAGAGCAGTTTCAATAGGACAAATTATGCCCTCAGAAAAAAAAGGACAGTATGTAAAAAAGGACCCCAACAAGAAATTGTATAAAGAGAATTAAATACAATGATCCTCTCCTTGCAATGAATTAGAACCACATGTAACTGATTCATTATTGTTTGAGTGTAGTCTTAATTACACATGGATTGCTAATCCTTAAGACCAAATCCTCAAGATACCAAGTCAAAAAAATTCCCATTAGGTCCAATCAAGATACTAATTGGGTATCATAGATTTTAAGTTGCTAATTACACCCAAAATGCCTAAGCATTAAAGATGCAGCAAAGTAACTACTTCACTCCCCTCTTCAGGCGGGAGGTCGCCTGGACTTGAAGCACACGCCTGCACAAGACGTGGTATAGGGCCTTTTTGCCCTAGCGTACATGCGCTAGCACACAAGATGTGGCATGGGGCCTTTTTCTTACACCGCATGGATTCGAACCTGGAACATGTTGGCTCTGATACCATTTCAAGTTGCTAACCAACACACCCAAAATGCTTAAGCGTTAAAGATGTAGCAAACTAACTACTTTACAATAGAAACCAAATCCATGGTTCCTTCTTACTGAATTTAAACACAAACCAAAAGGCAAAAGAGTGATATATGAGAAGTGGAAACCATGAAGAAGAAGGAACTTGTTAGTTGTCATTGTTGAACCTCTGGATCAGCTTAAATGTGGTTGATAAGGGGAGCAGAGCAGTTGCATAAGAGGCTCAACAATGATGAATAAATGTGCTAAGAAACCTAGTAGAAAAGAGTTCACTTTCTATAGATTACAAAGAGTGATGGACATTTTTTCAATTGCACTGCAACAATTCCAGGGTGGTGAAGGAACAAATGAAGGCAGCTGTCACAGAATGCCCTTCCACACAAAGTTCGGGCAAAAATTTAAGCACAATGAAAGCAACTCAAATACCCCACAAACATTATGAATAATGCATTGTTAATTAATCTAAAGCTCGAAATTTTAGAAGAATATAATGGTTCAATGAAGTGCTTCAATTGAACTTTCTAATGGATTATCTGTGTATCACAAAATTCTACTTCTGGGTCATCAGCAAATTGTAAAATCATATAAATATAGGTCTTCTTTTCAAAAGATCCCAGAAATTTTGGGATTTTTCCAGAGAGGAAGTTGAGTTGTGAAGTTCCTTGCAGAAATACAATCACAAAGTAACTTCAGAAAGATAATGAAATATATTTCTTTCATTCTTGTCCGCAATCCTTCTGCTATTCTAATATAAATGCATAGAAGACTTGAGGTCTACCTACCAATTACAACACAGCACCAAAACCATCGTTGTGCCCAGCAAGAGAGAATACTCAGAAATATATAATAAAAAAATTAATGAAAAATTATAAAATAAAAACTCACAGGAGACTAAAGACACATGATTCTTTACACTGGAAAATCTGCACCACTTTGCACAGATAATTCATGGTTGCATTGATATACAGAGCACTAAAAATGCTGATTCTCAGCTCATTGAGGAAAAACTGTCTGGATGGGTGCCGGCAATGTGCCCATTCTCGCCAACTGATGGTGCAGGAACCATCTTGATGGAAGACAAAGGGATGAATGAAGCTGGCCCAAAAACTCTTGAATTCATTAATAGATCCAGGATATCCAAAAAAAAAAAAAAGTCCCAAATTGATTTAGAATATCAAGACATAGTAAACCAATTCCACAGAATGCTCTAAAAGGTAAATATATATGCTGCTCATCATGGAATTTCCTTAGAAAGCGTCAACCATGGTTAAAACATGGATCAGTACACTATTGTATACCATTTAGTTGCCCTGGCCACGACTGTATTTGGAGCAGATTCTGTATTAGCCTGTATCCCAGTTTCAGCCGATATTATCAGCTGTGAATGTGATGACCACAAAGTTTTTTTTTTTTTAATAAAGACCCTTTTGTTTAATGGGTATTGAATTCTTAGAATTTCTAAACAATGCCCTTTCACCAAAGAGGCTAAAAGCAAAAGGTTAAAGGTGAGGATCCACAACAGACAAATGATCTCTCTTTGTGTGAGATCCCACCTGCCTGGGCTTGCTCATTGTTCTTGCTAGCTTGCTTGTCTCCCAAGGGGCTTGGACTACACCAAGTCCCACATCCAAAACATCCACGTCTTGACCATGGAGCTTATAAGTCAAACCCTGTGTTAACTCAACATGACGCGACAATATCGTGCTGAGTTGGGCTGGGCTGTAACACTTTTGTAAAATGATTTCCTAACCATCCCCCTGATAAAATAAATCCTAGAAAAGTCATGGTCCTCTTCTGTTGATGTTGCATCTAGGGGAAGGGCAAACTGCTAAAATTATATAGCTTGGGTAGTTATCAAGTGATACAGGGTCATATCTTCATGAGCAAAGTCATCTGTCTCTATCCAATAAGAATGTAATTCAAGTCATTCACAACAATAATTCCCATGAGCACACAAACAAAACAAGGTCAACAGAAGATAGGCAAGGAAGTTGTGTCAAAAATGTATTGTTGAAGAAAAATATAAAGGGGGTCAGGTGAATACAGAACTCATATGGTAAAGCCACCCGGAAAGCAAGATACCTAAGTAATAAGATTGCTTGAAAGATCATTCTGCGCCATACCGTTGGAAAACTTCACAGCATATTCCATGCAAAAGGTCCTCAACAGGTTGGCTGCTGCATCAATTTGAAAACGTTCTTTGCAATCAGGCCTCTCTCAGTTGCATGATGCCAAAATAGATCCAATATACCATTTTTATCAGCATAAGAGGCACAGAGCCAGTTGTAAATCTTAGCAGTAATCATCAACCGTTTCTTAAACATGTCATCGAACATCTCTGAAGCTGCAGTTAGATTTCCAACATTCAAATAGGCATAGGCCAGACTTGTGTAAACTAGAGCATCACCTGATAGACCTTTTCCTTGCATAAGACTGAATGCTTTTTCGGCACCAACAACCAAACCTCGTTTGCAAAATCGCCTTATGAGTGACCTGTAAACAGATGCATCTACAAAGAGTCCTCTTTTTATGATTTCATCAGGGAGCGTAAGAACTGCCTCTTCATTGTTTTGTTTGCAATAGCCATCTACAATCCATGAATAGGAGCTATAACTTGGAGAGAAACCTACATTTTATCAAATGAAAAATAAATAAATAAATCTATGGAACCTTATCATAGCATCATTGAAGAAATAAAATAAATAAATAAAACTGAAATGGGAGTGAAAAATTGTAAACATAGTAAGGGTACTGGGAAAAACCACCATCAAATACATGAAATATCTGTATTTTTTTAATTATTAAACCAAGATAATATATGGAACAGTGTTAAAATGAAAAGGTGAAGTGGTCGATGCATGTCCACTCCTGTTATGGAAATATACAAAATTCTTTTTTTTTTCTCTTGTTATGGAAGACTGGCCACAATTGGGGGGCTTGGGCACATACATGACAGGCCCACCTGATGAATGGATGGATCTTGCACAGATGTCACATTGGAATGGGTGGCTATCAGGCTTAGCGAGCATCTGTGGTCATGTATGACATTCCAACCATTGGGGCATTCCAGAATTATGATGTCTAAACATTGGCCCCCTGCCTCATCAACACAGCTTGTAGCATCTATCGGGTTGTAAGGTTAATTTCAAATAAATGGAGTTTCTACATACCTGCATCCAGCATCTCAAACAGCATTGCCTTTGCCTCATCTAGTTCTTGGACTTTGCAAAACCCATGTATCAGGGCCTTGTAAGTAAATTGGTCAAGGACTAACCCTGCTTCCAACATCATATTCCTAATCTTCCAAGCAGAATCCATATCCCCTTTCTTGCAGGATGCATTTATCAAGGTGTTGCAGGTGACATTGTCAGGTTCAACCTTCCTCTCGTTCATTTCATTCAACATATTATGAGCATCTCTCATTTTCCCTTGTTCACACAGCTTGCGGATGATTGAATTGTAAGTAACCACCCCAGGGTACAACCCCTTTGCCTCCATTTCATTTCGCAATCTGAACACTTCATCCATGTCATTTACTCTACAATACCCATCAATCAGTGTAGTGTAAGTTCTAAGATTAGGAACAGCACCTTTGATTTCCTTAAAAAGCCTAGATGCCTCTCTCATTCTACCTTCTCTGCAGAACCCATAAATAAGGGCATTATAAGTTACAATATCCAGATGAATTCCTTCTCTTTTCATATGTTCCTGAACAGATAATGCTTCATAATGCATACCCTTCTTACAGTACAATGAAATCAATGTGTTGTACGTGAACAGATCAGGAAAAACACCATTCGATACCATCTCTTTCAGTAGTTCTTCTGCTTTCTCCACATCCCCTGACTTGTAACAAGCATGGATCATGACATTGAAAATGTACGTGTTTGCAACAACCCCTATGCGAAGCATCTCATTATAAATTTTCCAAGCCATTGCAGTGAGTCTGGCCTTCACCAAGGCACTCAAGAGCGTGCTACAGGCATGCAAGTCAGGCCTAAGCCTATTGATTTTCATTTGCTCAAATATCTGAACTGCATCTTGTGTCTTCTTTGACTGGGCATAGAATATCAAAAGCCAACTTAAAATTTGCGAATTGGACTCCGGGTCATTGTGACTTCTAATCAGTGAAATTAAAACCGAAGGGGATGAAAGAAAATCCTTAAAAGCAATTCTTTCGAGCAACTTCCGTGCACTATTGAACTGTCTTTCCTTTGTAAGGAGATGGATCATGGTCCAATAAGGTTGTAAAGCATGACGGTAATGGGGAAGGGATTCTGCCCATTTGAAGAAAGCCCAAGAAAGAGAGCAGCTATCTACTGAAAGTTGTATCAAAATGCTGTCTACTATTGATGGAGTTAAGCTAGAACTTATCTGGGTTTTTGATAGAACATTCCAATTCCCCTTCAAAACAATAGCACATGCAATCCTGACCAATTGGGCCTCAGCTTTTCTTGAAAGTAAGTTAGCCATGCACACAAAAAGATTCAGTATGGAAGTTCTATAATCTATGACAAGATATAACTGTTAACCTACTCAGCTCATAAAATTAAACTAAAACAAAGACAGTCCTGCAAAAGTTAATCACAAAAAATGCGATACAGTTTAAGTGGATGAACTGAAATGGCAATGGGTATTGGTTACCAATACAAGTATGAGAGTTACTAAGAGAAGATCATATGTGCCATTGCCGGCTCTTACTTTTAAAACAACAATGAAGCTACACAGGCAACAGAAATCAAGCAAACTGCAAAGGAACATGGAAATTTCAGAATAAGACTATGTAAAAATGCAAACTTTTCCACAAATTTGCTAGAATTCTACTTAGAGAAGATCATATATGCCATTATACCAATTGGGTCTCCTCTATTTTAGTGAAATCAAATCCACCCAAGTGAGAAAGCTATCAAATCAAAAGAAGAACTGAACTTTACAGTATGGAGCTACAGATAAACAATCGTAACAAAAGTAATCACAAAGAACCGATCGAAAGGACGTCAAGAACGAACAAAATTTTCAATACCACAAGCTGAGAATCGAAATCAAGGATCCGTATTGAAATTGAAGAAGTAATGACTAAAAGATAAAGATAGGTAGATTGAATCGTTCCAGAACAAGAAGGTTTTCTACACCAAGAATGTAACGATGACTTGAAAGCAAAGTAAGGCCGAGAGGGGGTGACTATGAAAACATTTGGGATCGGAATTGGATGGACTCAGTAGGGCCGTGAGTTGACTCGGGCGGGCTGGGTATTGCCCTAGCCTGTGTTCTATATGGGGCCCAATCATAGATGAAATTCAAATCCCCGAACTCGAACAAGAACTGAACCTAGAGTGTGAGATTTAGAGGGCTTGGGCCAAGGTAGTAGATCTCGTTGAAATTCGGTGTACCCATTACCCGCCAAAGAACACTAGGATCCAAGGGACTCCACAAGATTCCACATTGGAAATAGCTAAGTCCTGGTTGTGAGCTTATGAGTTAAATGTAGCATTAATTCAACAAAATATGTTTTAAAATAGTACAACTTCATCAGATCTCATAAGAACTACGAAATTAAGCGTGCTCGGTTAGGAACAGTATTATAATGGATGACCTCCTTAAATTTAGATTTCAGGGCCGGAGCATCAATTTACTTTTGAAAGTGTTTGTGTGACACTACGGATTTCTTGTTAGTAAGGAAAAGCTTTAAATTTTTTGCATATTTTTCTATTGTTTGGTGCACGCTGATTATGGTTAGTCCTAAATTTTTTATGTGCACTAATTGGGTCTAAGGGGCCCGATCATGTGCAATTTTTTTTCTTCTTTTATTCCTTCCTTTCTTCGTCTCTCTCTTCTTCTCTTCTTTCTTCTCTCGTCTTCTTCCTTTCTTTTTTTTCGTCTATTTCTTCCTTTCTTCTTAGTGTTGTGCTTTTTTATTTTTCCAAATGTAGGGCTAGCTTTAGTCAGCCACAATTTTTTTTTACACACGATCAAGCCCTATGCACCTTATCAGTGCACACAAAAAAATCTTAATTAATCGTGATTAATATACGTTTTTGGGTTTATCTTGTAAAATCCTCAAAAAGATTTGAAACAAATTTTTTTAAGAAAAACTATTTCATATGAAAGAGAATAAAAATCTCTTTTCAATGGTACTACAAAAAGGAAATTCATGATGCCACCAACCATTGTGCAAATGCATCTTTAGGTTTTGGATGAAGACAATTCACTCATTTGGTAGTCTTGATGTTGGATTAGTGTGGAGAAAAGGAGTTTTTTTTCCTTTTTTTTTTAGTAACCTAGCCAAAGGAGGAAGGGCCCAAATGGAGAGCTCGTATACATGGGAAGAAAGCCGACTCAAGTGGGAAAAAAAGCTTGTATATGTAGAAAGAGGTGACATACTCAAGATTTAAACTTTAAGCAGCCAAATAAAAACACACATATCTTACTACTACGAAAAAATCGGCTGTGAAAAAGAAGATTGCCTTCCACCATGGGGGCATCTTTTCGTGCAGTAACTTTTTTCCCTATCGCTAGGGTCTCACATTGGTTTCAAACTCTTTGGTTGGTTACCAAAAACAAAAAGAAAATATGAAGTAGAAGACCAAGAAAGAGAAGAGGAAGAAGAAAACGTGGCATGAGTAATGTCAAACAGCTATTGAACTCCAGCTTGTTAGACATATCATTTCTTCATAAAATTACACATAAATCCAACGTGAAAATGAACACTTTCTGAAAATTAGCCACTTCTACAATGTGTACTATTAGTCATTTTAGAATTTCTGTTAGAAAGGCAAACTAGAATAATTAACTTGGCAAGTTATAATGTTGAGTGTAACTTGCCATGTAAGAATATAACAATTTGTAAAGCTCTCTAGGCCCATATAATATAGGAGAGTACAGTGATTAGTCATTCCTAAAAATTTAATCAAACACTTTAGATAATCAGTTAATTACTAACAATGGAGCATCACCCTCTATAATGTAGGGCCATTTATAACTTCCACCAACATTTCAAGACATGGGGAATTACACTTTAAACATCATAAGTTGCTAGTTATTAACCGTTTTTATAAATCTACGAATTTGTTTGGAAGACACTGCAAAAGAGGAAACCATGCATTTTTTAGTTCTGCAGAAATAGTTTCCTACCCACCTTGGTAGAAAACTGACGTCCTTACTGAGAGAGGATATTGTCCTCAAATGAATAGATGCCGGGAGTCTCGGAAAAGTCTCCACGGGTTGCACCAAATGACGGAGAATGGTGCTGAAAATCCCAGTGCCTTGTCTCCT
This sequence comes from Sextonia rubra, assembly GCA_037013555.1. Classification (NCBI taxonomy): domain Eukaryota; kingdom Viridiplantae; phylum Streptophyta; class Magnoliopsida; order Laurales; family Lauraceae; genus Sextonia; species Sextonia rubra. The sequence continues at coordinate 18,349,561 of JASUAD010000028.1, read as the reverse complement.
TGGCGTTTTCGTGGCACTGGCCATTGCACAAACAAGCCCTAAATATTGTTATGGTCATAAGAGAGGAATAACAATATATTCCTCGAGGACAATTGAAAAGTGGTTGCTTAGTTGGCAATGCATGTCATCCAGCTGTCAAGTGAACGGTCTATGAATATATCTGCTGTTTTTGTGTGTAACCTTTCTTTCATCCTCCTCTTGAGTCCCAGCCCCACTTGGCTGGAAAGAAAAAAAAAATACACTTGGCCATCATCAACAGAAACTTGTAAGAGTAGGTGTCCTGAAACACGTGGTAAAAGAAGTAGTGATCAATGATACATAAAAGCTATCTTTTATTTATTTATTTTTTATAGAAAAAAGCTAATTTTTGAAGTTGTGTAAATCGTACAGAGGTTAGGTGTTTTTACCAAGATCCATGAAGTAAATTAGAAGTTGAGTTTAGCCCTCCAATCTATTTTATATATAAAAAAAAAAGAGACATTGCTCTTGTATTATTATAAAAATTCAATTTAAGTCTTTGTAATTGAATCTTAGGAATTTCACTCAACCACCAAGCCAAGAATTTAGAGGGCTAAAACACAATTTTTACTTTTTATGGGAAACATGCGAAAATTCATGCGAGATGACTCATTCCATTTCTATATTGCCCCCACCCGGCTGGGCTCCAGGTGTTTTTAGGAAACAAACCCAAAGATTGAAGGTAGAGAAAGTTGTCTATAATTCAAGTTTGTGGTGCGAATAAGTTTTCTCTAGTCTCTATTTCATTTGTAACGTTTCCTCTACATCTTATGAACCACAACACAGACAACGAAGATGGTGAAAATTTTAAGGTAGAGACAAACTATCCATGCTTCAAAGTTGTGTTGTAAGTGAATTTTTACACATCTTTTCATAGTGAATTTTTACACAGTTTTTCATAGAATTGAATTCCTCTCGGTTTAAAAGGGCTCCAAGTGTATTCAATTTTCATCCACACATCTTGAATGTGCTTTGGAAGAAGCAATCAAAAGACAGGCCACTATTGATGGTTTTAAAAAAAGCTAACTGCCCACACATCCCACTTAATGATTATGATGACCTTGAGATATTAAGTGGGACCCACCTGAGAATGGACATGTTTCACATGTTGTTAGGTGTACTACCAAGAAATCTGGATTCCCTGGGTTTAGTTGTATAATTGTATTTAACCTCTGGCATGTAGAAGGTGTTATGAGAAAGGACGTAAACCATATATTTTATAAATCTCATTAGGTTAGAAGGGGATACTCGTAGCCATTTAAATACCATTACGAACCACCAAACACACAAAACTAATAAACCATGCACAAGTGGGAAAATATATAGAGAGATTGCAAGACCCCATTCAAGCCTCTAACCCCAAGGGCTTAGAGAGCGGAGGAGAAGAATTTAGGGCCATGTCTGATCATCAACAGATTCATCCGGTGGACCGCGATGAGATAGCCTCAGCACCAAGTGATTCAATAAGATCTGAGCAAGCATATCAAATCCATCAGTTATCTTTGAATCGTCGTTCAGGTGATCATCAAAGAATCCATCCTCTGGGTCATGTGGAAGCATCATCTTCGGTGGCAATAGAGCCAAGTTGTTCGTTTCGATCAGAAAAGGATGAACCCATAGAGCAAATTGCACCGTCGGATAGTGAGGTGGGGCACTCTGATCCTCCCAGGAGGAAAAGCAAGTTGTGTAGGTGCATCTGTTGGACTTCCATCATACTCTTGATCATCATTATCCTTCTTGGCATTATTGTGGGAATCCTTTACCTGGTATACAAACCAAAGATTCCCAGATACTCAATAGAGAACATTAACTTCAATGAATTTGAGCTGTTTCCAAACATGACCATCTATGCAAGCTTCAACGTTTCGATCACTGCCGTTAATCGCAACAAGAAGATTGGAATTTACTATGATGGGGGTCACATGGCTGTTTGGTACACCAACAATAGCCTCGGTAATGGATCAGTGCCTTTCTTCTACCAGAGACCTAGGAACACCACTGTTATGGTGGTTGTTATGACAGGTAGTACCCAATATGGGAACACACTGATGAATGAGCTGTTGGAGTTACAGAGAACTGGGAGGATTCCTTTGGATCTTAAAGTTAATGCTCCAGTGAGAGTGAAGTTTGGGACATTGAAGATTAAGGTGAAGTTCAGGGTCAGGTGCAGTTTGGTGGTGGATAGGTTGAGTGCTAGAAATTTGGTTAGTATTAAGGCAAGCAACTGTACTTTTAAGTATAAGCTTTGATTTTTCTCCCCTCGATTTTTTTTATCTTGTATGGTTTCATTTTTTTTCTTTTTTTGAAAAAAATACGATAAGGTGATTATGGCAAAAGAACATGGATCACAATTGGAAGGTGCTCGTTGTTACCAATGTGAAAAATAACAATACAATTCAGGGTGTGACCAAAAAAAAAAAAAAAAAAGAGAGAGAAACTTTAAAATGTCTTGTGTTCAAAACCAACCTGAATTTGTCCACATAATTAAAAATATAATAATAATTGTTTTCTAATTAAGTAGCATAATGTATTGTAACTAAAGCAATTGACCATTTACACAATAAAATGTCATTAATTATAAATGATATAGTTATTCAATGCTTGTGCTGTGCCAGTTTTTGGTGCAAGAAAGTTCTCTAGAGCTTTTGAAAATTGGTTGGACCTTTTGGTTGTAGTTGGGAGAGGTGCACTTCGAGCATTAAACCTTACGTTGGGGTTTTAGATGGTTGTTTTTGAATAATGACTGTGGTATGATAGTGCAGTTCAAACTCATAACCTTCAAGAGCAAACTGCTGTTTTAGGCCAACTGAGTTGCCCTTTGGACTTGGAGTTTTAGATGGTTGTTGTTTGATGTAATGGTGCAATGATTTAGGGGCAGAGCTTAAATTTTTTTCCATAAGAAACAAGTAGAGTTGACCACAAAGGTGATAGAGCCGAAAGTGCAAGCATAGTAAACTAATGGTGGTGGAGCCATAATTTTCTTCTAAAGAGAACTGATAATATTTTTATTTTATTATATTTTAATAATAATTTAAAAACATTAATTTGTATTAGTTTTTTAAAACATTCAAAGAAAAAGCCAAAATTTGAAAACAGCTTAAAAATTTTTAAACAACTTCCTTCCAGAGCACTTGGGCAGTATCCTTCTTCATCCAATTCTGAATGTTCTGTGAATGACTAGCTTAGGAACATAGCTCTTATCTACTGTACTTTTTTATTCTTTATTTTATTTTATTTTATTTTTTGTAATCTGGTTTTGTAGCCTTCTTGGCTTTCGGGGCTTAAGCCCATGAACCTTTCCTTTCCTTTCCTTTAACATAAATTTACCATAAAGCAAAAAATCCTTAATATTTTGAAGACATATTTTATCCAAAATTTTGTAAGGGCGGTTTGAGTAATTAAGGAAATAATATAATTATTACTTATAATGATTTCAATGCTCAATAATCGCTTACTCCATTTTCTATGAATTGAGTTTAGGGGTGCTCATAGGCTGGCCAGTTCAAGCTAGATCCAAGCACAATTTACCTTAAGCCAAGCTTGGAAATGTAATTAAGGCCTATTTAATAATTGGGTTGTGCATGTATTAAATGATAGAAAGCTCAAAGCCTTGACCGGCTCGTTTAATGTAAAGCATGCATTTAATTTAATTTAATTAGTCCAAATAACTACTCAAATGACCATAAAATTGATAAAAAAAATCGATTCACCTGGCCCAATTGATTAAATAGGCAGGCTATGGCCTGACTTTTACAAACTGCGTTTAACATAGGCCCGGCTTGGGCTAGTGTTTCTTAAATTTTATTGGGCTTGGATATACTTAGCCTGGCACATCCCATGCACACCCTTCATGGAGTTGTACTCACTCTGATCAAAGTATGACCACGAGATTCATCACTTATAAAACAAACACACCCATAATCAAATAATGAAAATTCATTAATTAATTACTCGTGATCGATTGATGGCGGCATGACACCTGTGGTAGAAATGGATGGCTGAGACGACACCATAAATGACCAATCATCGATATGAAGATGTAACCATTCGAGGTGTGAATAATGCCAAAATGTGCGTAAGGGGTCATGACTCGACCCATGAGGGGAGTGGTACTATGGGACTTCATATGGGGCCCACCGATTGCATGTATATGTTCTGCTTGGAACTACTAGTACCCTCCCGTTATAGACCGCGGTCATCGTACTCTCGGCTCCTTTTTGTTTTTTTGAGATTGCATTTTCTGTTCTCGAGTGAGTCTTCCACCGAGGAAGAAGGCGAAGAGAGGTACGGTTTCTCACTCTTCTCTCTTTCTTCCCAAAACATCTTCTTCTTTTGTTGTTGGTGTTTTAGTTGAGTTGATAATTTTCACACTCGGCTCAATCGTTCCAAGTTTCTTCCATCACGGATTTCTGGGTTTTCATATGTACACCCAAATCATGATTTTTCATATCTCTATAAGAAATCCCTCAAAATCATATCATCGGCTTTCGAGAACACTTTTTTTTCTTTTGGGGTGTGTGTGTGTGGAAATTGGATTTCAAGGAAAGCGTTACATACATGGCAGTATGAATTGCCTATAGATTTGGTAACCTTGATGGCCCAGTTCTTCTATGAGGGAGAGGTTTATGGGAGAAGATTAGGCAATCATCTTAAGATCTGTACCGGTCATGTTCAAGCATGAATGCGATTTGTGCAAACCCTTCACCAGTTTTGTCTTTCTGTGGGTATTGAATCTAAAAGTTCCGGTCATGGATGAAGATTTGAGAGCAATTTATGATTATCTGGTTGGAGTCATAGTTGGCCAAATAAAGAACCACTGAACTTTTAGCCAAATAAAAAAACCATTAAATTTTAAGGTCCTGCAATCTGGGGTTAGGAATTATGATTATCTTGTTGGAGTTTTAGTTGGCCAAGCTCTAATCTGATGAGCATCCATCCCTTGTTGCATGATTGTCATGCATAAAGCTGGGCCCAACAAATTGGGGTTCACTTTTAGATTGTGGGTAGTGGTTGATTCTCATAATTTGTATTGATCTTATGTTGGATAGTAAAAAAAAAAAAAAGACTATGGAAGAGGAATCAATTGAGCAAGCAGCTGCAGCTCGGCGGGAGAGGCTGAAAGCTCTTAGAGAGGCAAAAGAGCTTCTAAGCACTCCAGATGAAGATTCCAAGGAAACTGATGACGACAAGTAAGTTCTTTTATGTCAGTAGGGCCTTGTTCGGTTAGTTCTATTTAGTGTTAATTTTTGTATACATGGAGGGTGCTTCTTCCACCGAATTTCATTGTTTGAAGCAACCACAGTAACGGCAACATTGAAGTTTCAATAATTAATTATGTTAAGTTAATCTGATTTGAGCACAACTTTGGTGGTGACTGAAGCTTGATATGATGTTTCCATTCCATTATCCTAATTTTTAAACATTTTTTTTTCTTTAATGAAAGCAAACGAATTCAATGTACTCAATGAATTCTTTTCGCCTTCGATGAAAAGCAGTGTTATTTTGTTGAGAATTGAGATCCGCCACAAGCATACGGGTCTTGCTACTGTGCTGAATCCTCCCCCATCCAACTGATCATGTCCACTTATGCACATTTCCAATGTATGATCTGACCACCTTCGTCATTAGTTTTTTTCCCATGTTAAGGGACATTTTAAGCTCTGAACCAGTCAAATGTACATTTGGGCGTTCATCTGCCAGGAACTTGCAGATAACTCCTCTTGTTTTGTGTTCGTCCCCACCTCGTTTATAGACAGTTGCATGCGCTGCCGGAAAACAACAACATCAGCAAAAGGTACTGATGTGACAATCCCAACCAGCTGAGTTTACTCGTTGAATTTGGGTCATGGTCCATTGTTTCAATTAGATAGTGGCTATCTGAATGGTGATTTCCATGATGATTCCATCCTCAATCATTACATTGCCCTGGTCTCGCTAAATCCAAATCCTCGGATAGGTTGCAGTCCTTCACATCTAACCTTACTAAATTCCACGATAGGATGCAGTTCTTCACATCTAACCTTACTACTACTACTATCCATGTCCTTTTCAGCAAACCATCATTGATGATGATTTGATAGTTAACGTTTTATTAGTTTCTAATTCAGTATAGATGACCAACATGGATATATGTGGGAAAATAGATCAATATTGTTATTTTTATTTTATATTTTTACTTTTTTTTTTACCTCGTTTTCAATTGTTATGTGTAGCCGCAACTGATACATATCATTTTAGCTGGCTGCCAATACATTCACCAAAACCAATATTTTGATCCTTGGTTGAGAAAACAAGAAAGAAAAGAATGAAACTAATCTATGTATCCTTTGGAGTTTGGACAAGTATAAAAACCACTTCTCTATTAGATTCATTCTTTCTCTTCATCCAATTTTACTTGTCTCTTCAAGCTGTTGCCATTTTTAATAAAGTACTTTTTCATTCGTTCATCTTTTAAAAATCTTATGATTTTTTAGTAAGATTGTAATTTTTTTTGATGGTATAAATTTGTAATTCTATCTTGCATTCTAGATAAAAGCCTATAAAAGACATGTACATTTGCATTGAAATACCTGTCCAACTTTACGCTGCTAGTTTACTTGTTTGTTTGTTGGATGAAAAGGTCTATTGACAGCTAGCTTTTCATGCCTTTTCATTGACATGCATAACTATTGTGTGACTCATTCATCTCTTAAGATCTACAATTTGTTAAGTTCAACTATATTCCATCTTTTCTGGGATCTATCATTCTGCCATTGTCTTCATACTGCGTATTATCTGTAGCTTTACTTGCCCCCTCCTCTCAGCCTAATAAACTTTAATAGTTTCTAGTGGGCCCAACTGTTGATGAGAATGTAGTGAAGCGCACTTGCATCAAAATCATAACATTCTGTTAGTGGCTCGCTTATGGATTGATGGGAAAAAAATAATCGATGGTCCATATTAGTCTTGAACAATTCCCCACTAAGGTAACTGGGGTAATTTAAGGCAAGAAATTTTGTTACTATTACTTATCCACAAGGGGTCCTCCTAGATGAATGCATGGACCGCTGAAAGCTGGTCCTAAGGGAATGTACATTTTGGTGAGGCCCAGCATCTTATGAGATGAGAGTGGGTTCTGGTTGGCATTATTAACCACAGTACAATCATCGTTTCTTGTAGGAAACTGAGCATGAAGTTCAGGAATTACCTTCCACATGATACGGAGCTTCAGGAGGGCAAGTTGGCTCCACCTGTCTTACCAAAGTTTGAAGATCCAGTGCGTGTTGATCCTCCACCATCTGAAAATAATGAGGTGATTGATCTACAGACCTTATACTATTTTTGATGGGTTTGCCTTTAGCGTTTTGCCTGATGTCCTAAATGGAATGAAAGATGCAGGATCCATTCGTTAATATTGCTCCAAAGAAGCCAAATTGGGACTTGCGTAGAGATGTGCAAAAGAAACTGGATAAACTTGAAAGGCGCACTCAAAAGGCAATCCTTGAACTTTTTGGTAAGTACGATGAAATGACACTATTGATGAATTAAGGATCCATCTATCTGTGTTTTAGGAGTCAATTATCTATTCTCATCAGCAGCCATTTAGATGTGTATGCCTCATGCAGTTGATATCATTTTTGTCAACTTCTATTTTTAGCTCTCTTGCCTCTTCCCACCGAACACACCGAGCCTTTTCAAACCCATCACATTTGGTATAAATTAGAAAATGACTGTCCAGTATATTGTTTCGACCTACTTATGATTGATTTATTGATGCCTAACACCTTGCATCTGTTGTGCTTCCAAAATCTGCCCTTGGATCAAAATCAATAAGAACTGACTTATTATTCACAAACTGTCTGATCTTCGCATTGCTGTAGATCTGCCTTTTGATGTGAGAGAGAGAGAGAGAGAGAGAGAGAGAGAGAGAGAGAGAGAGATCATGTGACATCAACACCTTGAATCCACAAGGAAGAGATAGAATCTGATATCAACACCTTGAATCCACAAGGAAGAGATAGGGGAGACCCTAAAACAAAATCTAATTTGTATTATTCCTTGAAACGAAGCATTACACCGCTTTTATAGAGTCTCGAAACCCTAAATTACCCAAAATAGTAAACTTACCAAATGCAGTAAAAAAATAAAAAAAAATTACATTAAAGCCCTTAAACCATTCCTAAATAACTTTTTAAGACTTTCCACAAAGACTCAACTCAAAATGGACTCAAAAACCTCCTAAACAAGCAAAACGAAAGCTTATTATAAATTGTAGGTTTTTCACAAAAACTGCATTTTGACCCTCAAAACGGCCTAATTTGGTCTCCAACGACTCCAACTGCCTTCAAGCAATTGGACAAGTGTAGAGCTCGTAAATAGCTTCGAAATGCATGGTTGTGGGCCCCGTGGCGATACCCGGATCAAAAGTTATGGCCATTTGAAGTCACCACTATAGATTTAACCTTACGGTTTGACTTCTTGTGATCTTCTTGCTCTAGAAATTCTTCCGCAACTTGTTCTACATCAGTAATGATCTTGTGAGGACGAACTAAGCTATTTCAATCATTGAGTGTTTGCACAATATTTATGACTTAATGTAACTAATGGAAGGATCATTAAGCACTTAAATTGTATCATACTATAATCACACTGTACAGATTCATCACTAAAATATTTATCTGTGGACGAACTAAGCTATTAAAGTGGTATCTCTTCTCAATCATTGAGTTTTTGCACGATATTTATGACTAAATGTAGCTAATGAAAGGATCATTAAGCACTTAAAGGGTATCATACTATCATCACAACGTACGGATTCATCACTTAAAATTTTTACTGCTGACTGTAATGTTCAATTTAAACATGAGTCCAAATAGAAAACTGCAATGTTGCATTGAGGTTGGGGGGCTTGGGGCTTTGGTCCCTAGGCACATATGTGGGGAGTGCAACTCTGCCCTCTATATAGTTTTTCCCCCTCTATGGTTATATGTATTGTATTAAGTGTTTCTATATATAACTACAATTTTTTTTTCTAGTTTTGGTTATTTTCCGTTTTTTTTTCTTTAACTTAGGTTCTAGGAAACCCTAGGAGATGAGAAATTGTATAGAAAGGGATGGTGACAAAAAGTAAGCAATTACACAATACAGTGTGATGTTTCAGTCCATTTAAAAGACCTCTTTCAGATTTTATTGTCATCATCTTTGGCAAGTTTTAAAAATGTACTCATTAGAAAGTGATACATGATGCAGAAGAAGAAATGCAGAAACGAGCATCAATTGAAGATGGTGAAGAAGCTGTGCTGGAGGAGTAATGTGTATTCGGATTCCAAAGAACTGATTGCTGCTGAACCATTAGTTAGGAGGGTCTGCCTACTACATTATGGAGGGAGTGAGACACAGATGATAGACATGCGTTGGAGATGCACATTATGATGTGAAAATGCACAGAAGAAACTATTATGGTTCACCATGTAATATGTTTAGTTTTGTGTTTTGCAAATTAGACCGGCCTTCCCTATGATGATGCCTGAGATAAAGAAAAATGTGGAGAGCGGGGTAGAGACTTGTTCTCTCTGTTCTCAAAATGCTTCTGTTGAGCCGTTTGGATGTGGAGAAAACTAATCTAGCGTTTATTTCTACATTTTCTCATCCTAATGGGCCATTCATTATCTATAAGTTGATCCACCGTAATTTCCTTCTTAGCTCTTTAAAATAAGCAAATCAATGTCATACGCTATGCTGTAATAGCATGGGCTAGTAGCATGCTGTTGTTTAGCTGGTTAGGTAACACTCTGAGAGTGCATGAGTTTGAGCTCGGGGAATGTGAGCGCATGGGTTTTGCGTTTTGGGTTCCATGGTCCTTTCTGCTAATCATCTCCCTGCATGCAATGCTATCCATGCCAAGCAATATCTCTCTAGCCCATGTGGATGCATGATGATTGTTGGATAGATAGTGGCTTGAACGGTGGATTGAAGGTGGGCATATTTTACTAGCCCTTGATTCAGGAGAATTTTTGAGGCCTTGTGTATTGCCACTTTTATGTGAAAGCAATGGGATGGTCAGATCAGTGAAATTGTCAAGGGTGCTGATTGGAGGGTGTTCTATTGATCATGATAAAAAAATTGCAGGATAAAATGGTTGCCTATGCAGCCCAATCCGATGGTCGTGACTTATATCCAAGCGAGATGGTCAACAATGGAATGGGCATCCATTTACATTCGCGTTGCTCCCGTGATTGCTGATCATCAAATCGGTCGATGTCGAAAGAGATCTGAAGTGAAGATAATATGACCCGACCCACCTTTTAATGGCATGGCTCCTGGACCACCATGACAAACTACTTCACTGCCGTTCCTACAAAAGATTGTATGAATCCAGGGTGGAGCAGCGGAGATAAATGAAATTTATTCACTTAATTTGCATTTGTACAGTACAACTCGTACACAGCTCTTCGTTTCAATACAACAAGCCTGAGTGAGAGAAAGAGTGGGGGAAATCTTCAATAGTCTAAACCAAACAAGGAAGCAGATTGGATTAGAGAAGCCCATTTGGCAAATAGCATTCCCGCAATTTTCTCCTCCGGTGGTACATATTAGAATATCTTACACTCCTGCCGATGCTGCTTAGATTGAGCTTTGGGGTAATTGTTTCCAGGAAGGGTCCACTTCAGGAAGACGATAATCATCTGGTTTCAGCGCCACAGCAAAATCAGGTAGTGGAGGTGCCGTCTGTATAATCCTGCTAGTCACACCAACAATCATATATCAATCAGTTGACAATGGTTATCTCTGTGCATATACATCTAGAGGTTGCTGCTCAATTAGACATCGATGGGAAGGGAAAGCAAGAGACTTTTGTAGCATTCATTCATTCATAGCAAGTCCTTGTTTTGACGTGGCTTAAAAAGGGTGAAAGATGAAGAGTGGCATCTACAAGGGATCACCAAAGTTTCCAGGAATTGACATCCCACCCTCCATTCATTGAGAGAAATCCTTGAGGGCATGTTTGTTTCATATAATTGATTCGCCTGAGATGGTATTTCCATGAGTGGTTGAAAATGAAGCACCAACGGTGAATATCTGAAAACGACTATCAAATAACTTCCCCTTTAATGAAAATTGAAATGAGGGAAGATGGAAAATGAATACCCAACCAATGCCTTTGTAAGTCAATAAATGGGAGAGTCAAGGTCTCATTCACATCTCCAACTTCACCCCTCACTTCATATCCTTCGCCTCTCGCTTCTTTAATAACCTCAGGTTGAGCTCATTTCACCATGAATTCTAATGTATTTTATGCAAACAAAGATGCCCTAAATTCAATGGACCCTATTACCACCTATGGGCTTTGACCCTTCACTCTTCAGCCCTTTGATGTAAATCCATTTACCATGAAATCCTTGGGCAGGAAAAGGAATACACAAGAAAAAAAGATATAAAAAGATGACAATTGTTGGACTTCAGCCTGGATTACACAGTTTCCACAAGGCCTATGGTTGCCGAGGCCTAAATGCTGTCACCTCTAGATGCAACCCAACAAATGCTCAATACTGGTGAATACCAAGACATAGCCATAGCAGACAACAATACTGTAAATATTTAAAAATCAGGTTAGAACTTAATTAGTATTTACTTACTTTTCTTGGCTGTACAGATCCCTGTTGATGCGTACCCTGCTCGAGGCATCTTTTGGGATCTTCTCAGAGAGGTATTTCATTGTTCCCCAAAGAGGTGAGTACCTGCAGGGTTAATACCGTTCAAAAAAAGAGTTAGAAAGACATAATTCAATGCAAGAAAAACCATAATGATCTATATGGATCCACGAACAATTTAAGCTCAACAAAATCTTCCTCTGGTGCTTATCAAAAAAAGAGCTTCCCAGATACTTGTAATTGATCAAGCCTTTTAAGCTCTCCAGTAGTCAATCAAGTTTATTATTTAAGGAAACAGACACCCAAGTGTTCACCATATCTAGTGTAAAACTGTGAGTTTGTGGACCATTCTAAATGTTGCTAGCAAAAGGCTAACTGGTACCAAAAAGCTTTCCACTACAAGTCTGCAAAGCTTGTTTTCTGAATGTAAAAATCCCTGGAACAACTTTTTTTAGTGTATGTTTGAAACCTAAAATAGAGAAGTGAATGCGAATGTTGAATGTCATAGGAAAAGGAGATTTGTCTTGCCATTTAAGAAGCCCGAGAAAACTGTCTACTGGATAGTGGAAACTGAAGAAAGAAGAATTACCAAAAATATACAAAATCAGAATCAATGTCTCAACTCCCATAATGGTGAGGAGCAAAAGTTTAAATGCAGCACCAGCTGCCTCAAAAATGGAAGCATCTTAATGCATTCCACATAGAAGAATCATGCAAATATAACCCTAAATGAAAACTGGCTCGTTGTGCATGCTTCCAGGCTGTGCTTGGGCTTGATTTAAGGCCAGTGGGTAGGCCCGGGACTAATTTCTAGGTCATGCATAGCAGGCTCCTGTAATGGCCATGAGCAAAAATTGGAATGTAGCACAAGCTGCCTTGAAAATGGAAGCATTTTGAAGTGTTTCCTCATGCAAATATAATCCCAAATGAAAAATGGTCGGTCATGCATGCTTCCAGGCTGTCCCTTAACGGGCTTTGTTTGGGTTTATTTTAAGGCCCGTAGTTAGGCTCAGGCCTATGTTCTAGGTGAATGCATAATCGCCTGGTAGACACCTATGTTTGAAGACTCATTCAACGTGACACCATACTCAGACCTGATATGAATTTACAAATGGGGTTTTGGGCTCAATTTCAAGACCAACTAATAATCAGCATGCCATGTGTGGAAGTTAGAATCAATAATAATCAGCAATAAATGAGCCTCCTATGGCCCAGCTTGACCACAACCATCAAATTGGTATATAATGGCATTTGGAAGGGTCTGAAGACTAGTATGGAATTCAGAAAAGGACTGAAATTTAAATCACTGGTGACTGGTCAGCATACTCAGGTGGTGGTTCAGATTCAGAGGAGTGAGTTATTTTCAAAGCTAAATCAGTTCCAAAACCCACAATGAGCATCTGCAGCTCCTCTTCACATCTGACTCCTGCTGACCTTCTCTGGCAAGTAATTTATGTGCTACACTGGGACACTACGGGTTCCAATTTAGTGTAGATCTGATGGTTTCCAACTATTTCACCAAACCTTGATGTAGGAGGCGCTGTGTTGAAGGCTTCACAGGCCTTTTTACTTTCTTTGAGAAACTCCTCTGCCGCTTGCAGAGCAGCTACAGCCATCCCATGTGATTTCTCTGTGTTTCCCTCATCGAGGATCAATCCATGAAAATAATATGCAGCAGCCTGAAGAAAATCATAAATAAACAGAATGAGGACCATAACAAAGCCATTTGATTAATCTAACAAATGAATTTCCACGAATGAGCGGCCAATTTCACAGATAAAAATCAATAGAATCATCAATACAACTAACTAATCCAAGATATCCACTCCTAATAAATTCTTTTTGCATTGTAGAACGTTCTCTGAATAATCTGACCTGAGACATTATCCTTTTTCACAAAATGGTAATAATTTTATTGCCAGAACAATAAAATGACAAACCCAACCTAGAAAGTCCCTACCAAAATTGCCACTACATCTCCACAGAAATAATCATATTTTGGAAAAATAAGGAAACCCATATATTTACATGTAGCTCCTCGTTTTGCCAAGCAAGCCGCCTCCTCATTCACCTCTCAACATATGCACTGACAAGTCTTTATAAAATATCATGGATGGTCCACAATATAAAATATCATAAATTTCCCAACTATACAATTGAATCTCGGCTAGTCACTATAATGAAAGGCTCATGTAACTGTACACACTGAACAACCTTTGACAACTAAAGGAAAATGAGACAATCAAAGCTTTTGAACTTAAAATTGAAGCAAACATACACATGTATTGCTAAGCTTTGCTCATTCAGTAATCCAGCTCATTAAAATGGTTGCGTAGAATAATCTAGGGAGACTACAACTTTCATAACCATACATTGACTACACTGTCACAGCCTCACAGGCACCAGAATGGATGTAACTTCAATCAGGTAAAATAAGCAGAAACTTAAAAAGAAGTACGATGCACCAAGAAACCAGCACTGACAAGATCAGAGAGTGACAAATGAAAGATAACGAAATGCATTGGATATGATATGTGACCCACAATTGTAGATAATAAAAGGAAAAAATGAAAAGAGAACAGGCAACAGTAAAGCATACCTTTGCCTCAGTATGTTTCCATTTAACAAAGAGCCGATGCTTTTCTCCCCAGACATTTGCTAATCGGAGGTGCATAATGCTTTCATGAGCCTGCATAAAATAGAAGTAATAAGCATAACAGGAATAATTCTGTACTTAGTACTTCCAGAAAAGTCTCCACATGTTTACTAAAGTAAATTATGACATGAAGATTTTTAGAAAGATAATTAATAAAAGAAAGATGCATGCCACTTGCAAACAACAAGAGATACAAGGATGTGTACTGGAGGAACGGATGAAGTAGAAAGAAACATAGTGGGCAGACCCAGGAAGTTCGTTGACAGAGTAAACCTAATACCAGAAACTCTAGTGTCCTAGACACTCACATTACGAGGTATACAGAAATCCTTGACTGTAAGCAATGGCTAGAGTTGTTATTCGAGGCACACAAAAGAGTCGTTCATGACTTTCTTTTATACATGTGATTACAAAAACATTTAAGCCGCAAACCAGGACAGCCCTCCTGCACTTGACCCAGTACCTCTCCCCTAAAGGGAGAATGCCTTGCCATTTGATTTAATACAATTAAGCATAGGCTCTTAGTCACTGATAAACAAACAAACACCACTCACTCAGTAAATCCATAGTTCCAATGAACATGCCTGAGGGCTTTGTGTGCACTCCTACTCCTTAAGATATATCATATAAGTAAAACATAAGGCAGATAAATAGAAAAAGGGACTAGCATTTCCTTCCCCGCAAAGAAGAAGATTGTGCAAGAAAAGGGATAGATGAAGATAAGAGACAACTCGAGATAGGCCAAAATAGTTTACAAATTGCAACATAATTAGCAGAAAGGGAATATGAAAGAGACTTGGTATATTTAGGGTTTGCCTTCATTTGCCAAGAAAGGAGTTTCTCTGAAGGATGGCAATGTGGTAACTTTAGTTATATCTTGGGGGATATGGAAAAAGAATCTAAAGTACTTTTAATGGGTTGAAGTGGGTCCATAGGGCAGTGCAGTTGCAATCCCCTTTTGGGAGAAAATCTTTTGTATTTGACTAAACTTCAAACTATTACAAAATCTTAGTTTTACACCAATAGACAGACTAAAACCAATAGGTTCAGCAGTTTTGGATCATAGAATATTACAATAATGCAAGGCCTGCATCAAATACAGCTGCTCAATACACGCTTTTATTATCATTATCATCAATACTTGCTTGTACGTTACCTTCAAAATTCAAATTCCAACAACTTATAATATCTTGAACCCTCTATTTCTAAGGATTGAGAATTTCATATTGCTATAGGCCAATATATGATATGTATATCATTCCTATTGCCAGCATTATTAGGTTTTTGTTTTTGATTTTTTGGATTAATTATACAGCTAAGGCAATCAAAATTTTGAGCCTTAACTTCCAGATAGTAATTTGTTATTAGTTTTCAAGCAGAAAATACGCTATTGATAGTGCCAGTTGTAATACTAAATATACATAACAAGCACAATGTACATATCCCTAAGGAAGTAGGTTAATATGGTTAAGACTTAAAGGCCCCAAGAATTTTTTTTCCCTTTATCTTTTAGGACAACAACTAGATAAGGGGCAAATACCTGATGCCAGTACTTTACCATCTCACATGCAAGCCTCCGTTTCACTGCTAAAGTGGCCTTTGTACTATCAATAGCCATTCCGAGATGAATGTCACCACTCTATATGAGAGAGAGAGAGAGAGAGAGAGAGAGAGAGAGAGAGAGATTTGTCAATTCCAATAGCAAAATCCAATAATCTACCATACACTAAAGCCTGCACATATATACCATAGAAATTGCACAAGCTGCTTCAGAAACATAAGGATTTTTACTGCTCAAGTCATGAACCATATCAAAAACAAAGAATTCTTTGAGCAAAAAAAAAAAAAAAAAAAAAAAGAATTCGAAGTCCTTGAGAAAATTACACTGATCAAACAATATAAAGTCTCTTGTACATTTTTATTATGTAGTTAAATGCCCTGCATTTTTTTTAATTGCAAGAAGGGGAAAAAAGATTAAATGTTGCTTCATGAAATATGCATAAAAAGGAAACATACTCCAAAAAATGGACAATGCTTCAGAAAAAATCAGAAAATTATATATATTAAAGCAAACCGGAGAGAAGGTTGTGAGAGGTGCCACGTGAGCAGTGGAGAGCTCTCCTTTCAAAGAAATATGCGAGAAAAAAAATAAAGGTATTGGCTTTCACAATGTGATTGGTGAACTATGGGTCCTCTCCAAATATCTTCCTTAAATATCTCCATTTGACTTATTCTCTTCAAATCTCATCCCTGAAATCTCTCCATTTCAAAGTTTACAAATCTCCCCTTTTTTCCTTCTATCTCTTCAAATTTAAATCTTCTCCCTTCAAATTTAAATCTTCTCCCAACCTTATCATAAATTCTATCAAATATATTCATTCGGTTATCTTTCCTACCATCTCTTTCCTGTTGAAGAGATTTCTTCAAAACAAAGAGAGAGCAAAGATCCTCTCCTTCATGTTCACCCTAACTCCTCTCTCCTAACTCTTTTACTGTTTTCTATCGGTCTCACAAGAGGCGACTCAAGCATTGTCCCTGTCGTAGTGCAATTTCCTATTTAATGGATGGCGAAGGCCTTGATTTCTATATGGATACATACAAAGCAATGTATATTCAAAGTTATGAGTCCCTGATGGGTATTATTCCATTCAGAAGTTGCTTTCTTTACATGTTTTTTATTATTTAAATATAATGTTGTTTTTAGTTATTACTAATTGCATCAATACCTTTCACTTCAATAGACTACAGCTCTGCAGAGGATGCGAATACTTCAAAAAACAACACCAACGCTTTTATTAAAGGCGATGGCTCAGAGAGGTCAACAACCTCAAATGAATCGGTGGTTGGCATGGTGAAGCTATTGGGATGTGGCTGCTGAATGTAATGGGCTACTGACAAATTACATACCTAGGAATGTGTGTTAACAACTATAGATTTGAACTTTATCATATGATACAATGGCGTTTTTTGTTAGAACATTGTCATGTAAAAGGGAGTTTAAATAAATATTTGAATGTAAAGGTTTTTTTTTTCCTTTATCTATAAAGGAATGTGAAGGGGTGTTGCTGCCCATGGCATGCTGTGAATTTTCAGGTGATCATCTCCATTGAAATTCCAAAGTTGGACCCAATAGGCCATAAAGCATTCAATTAGTTTCATGGGCCAGGTTATTACATCTTTTTAAGTTGACGAAACTGACCATGTGGCCCACTTTGGTTGATGACAATCATCAGGAGATAAATTAAACTTTAGGGCCCAATAACAAACATTTAACATCATGTGGCCATATCAGATCCATATTTTAAATCCGAAACAACAACCTGCATTCCACATCTGCACTCATCCCTGAAAAAGGAGGAAATTAAAGCTTATTCACTTTGCAAAAGAGAAAAAAAAATAAGATTGTAATTTTGTGCTATACAGATGTTATCTAAACCTTCAAACATCATACTATCTAAAATTGGAATGTGGATTTCAAAATTTGATTCCAAAGTTGACAACTAACTATTAACTTTTCATTCATTCCTACTCAAAGTAATACACCAAATATTTTTCTCTCTCCAAATTTAGGAAGGAGTCTAAACAAGTGAATCCTTTTAAAATTCAAACCTCCTGAATTATCTCCTAAATATATATATATATATATATTACTTTTGGTTATGCTTATCTGACCTATGATTTCACGATCTAATCCAATGCCCTCTTCAGATTCCACCGTAGGCAACTTGGGAGCAAAATTAGATTTTTAGAATTTTTTTATTGCAACATGATTGGACCCTTCCTAAAATCCACGCCATCCAACATTCTCTCCAAATGAAACTGATTTTTTAACTTGTTCTCAAATCTCCCTTAATCTGAAGCAAGGGAAAGTTTGGATCAATTGTATCTTATGTGGCCCACCTATGGTTTACCAACTCCCATCACTTATTATTATGCACAAAATAGGTACACATGAGTTGTGCTTAGCACTTATGGTCTAATTCTATCCATACACCTCAAAATTAAATTTTCCAAAGATTAAATAGGGGCCACATCATTCAGTGTCAGTTACAAGGACATGGTGGAATTGAGATTTCTTGATTTGAATTAAAGTTGTCACAAACTTAAACACCATCTTTAATATCCATACAATTTATCCATTGTAAACACCATCTTTAATATCCATACAATTTATCTATTGTAAATATCAAAATATATTAATAATTGACCCACATAAATTCAAATGGGGTGGGTCATCATCTCATTCATAAGGCTTATCCATAAATACAAACTGTAGTAATTTTTTTGTCACCATCTTTAACTAAGTTCATAACATTTTTTCTTTTAAATGAAAACTTAACATATAGACTTTAATAAATATAAATAATGTACTATTCTTTTTGAATTTATGTTATTCTTAATAATATTTCAAATTCTAAATTCTATTATTATTTAGTTTTAAGCCTGGGCTTAGCATGGGCTTTTGTTGCTAGTTATTGATTATCACAATCCTCAATACTAATATCAGATGGCCCCAAGCCCAGATTTTAATGGGGTTCAAAAATTAAATTTGATGCAGGGAAGAAGCCCATATTTTACTTAAGAAAAAAAAAATTAATGAGCCTAGAAAACCATAGTTTTCCAACCCCAGAGATTTGACTAGGAACCTGACTAATTTGGCTTAACCCAACCACTTATTGCTTAAGTTGGTAATGCTGAACATGAATTGGGCCAAGCTCATCCTACCAAACCGAACTTGCCATCTCATCTTAAGGGGTTTCCATCCTTACATATTAGAAAAAAGAAAAATTCATATATAAGCCGTAAATTAGCAGAATAGTAGAAGTTAAATACTTAAACAAAAATTCTGAAATTGCAGTCCATTTGAAATTTAGTCAGTTTTTTTAGGAAAAATAATTTTATACATTTTTATGTTTTCATTAGTATAAATGTATACTCTTTTACAAAAAAAAATGATAATGATAATAACTTACTCACCCATTTCGTCAACCTGAGTCACCTGACCCAGAATAGCTGGGTCAGGTCACCACGGGGTCAGAAATTACGTAGCAAGTTATTTCCATTACCCATATATGTTACTAACATATTCATTATCATCTAAGATGCAAAAAAATAAAAATAAAATAAGTAACAGAGTTCTTTAGAACCTGGCCCAATGCTTGCAGACAAAGAGCTTGCAGCACTCCTTCTGATAGGTCCACTGGAAGTTTTGTCCTATAGTAACATAATTGGTCATGACATTTAGTAAATTTATCAAGACTTCATTGTGTCATTATGCCAACTGACCTAAAACTGCAAAAAACCTCTACAAACTACGATCAACATGAAATCCCTTAAAATTGCCATGGTGTAAATATTATGTGCACAAGACAAAATTTGGCTCATTGCAAATATTATGTGCACCAGACAAACAATGCTTACGGTTGATATTGAGAAGGATGGTGATGAAAACAGCAACAAAAACAAATTCACAACAAGAAAAATAATAACCTGAGCTCTGGAGGGATTTTAGGAAGAACATTTCTTATAGCACAATCCAAATATCCTGCTGCCTTCAAGAAAATATCAATAGAAATCCGTCTGCACTCTGCTAAAAAAGCACAAATGTGAACATAGGTGGCATAAGAAAAGAAAACATTAAGCTAACCTCCATACAAATCAAAATGAATGTCCCATTTGTAATTCAGCTGGTTAGGGACATCATGCAGTGTGTCAAGGTGTGTGAATTCAAGTCTCTAGTAATTAGTAAAACAAAATCACAATGATTTTAAAAATTGCATGAAAAAGTTGCTTCATAATCTCTTGATTTCCAGATTAGAGGATCAGTAGAGTCCTGTGGCTCTTATATTATAGATGAAGAGACAAATAGGCTTCATAACGATGATTGCATAATAAAAATCAAAACAGATGGATAGTGTCATGCAGGAGAGATGAAAAAATTCAACATTTCTGCTGGTAACAGGACAAGTTGAAAAGACATGTCCACTAGTTTCCAATCAGTCTAAACTCCGATCATAAGTTTATTAGTCAAGCAATTATTCACCAGATTAAAAAAAATGTTAAACCTATCAGACAATCCTTACAATGTATACGTGATAAAAAAGAATAAAGCTATCTCATAATGCAATAGCACATGCCCCACAAAAGTAAGGAAAAAGGAACCTTGTCAAGGATGAAAGATGAGAATGTAAAGTTGCAAAATTCAGAAACATAACCATACAAGTACATGTAAAATTATTTAAAACAATGAATCTATAAAAGACCATAGTTCAATTAGTTTCAATTTTGCATTGAGAATACTGTTAGCTCAAGTCAATGGAGTTAACACTAAAACATTAGGTTTCAGTCTAATCACTGATGTAAGAATGAGAAAGAAACTGCGGTTCAACTTTATTTAAACTAGTCCACAGAACATATGTAAGGCATGTTCTGCATAAATTGAATAACAGAAGCAAAACAACAACAACAACAACAACAACAATAATACTAGCAAGCAGCAACACCTGGCCTTGACATGAACACTCACCATCTGATACTTTAGGCTGATAACCATCAGTAGATGTTTTAGGAAGAAGCAATATATTGGCCTGTGATAAGGCTAGCGTAGCCATCAATTGCAAAACTGATAATACCTCATACCAAGCATTTGGCAAGGCTGTTTCCTACAAAACAGCAAGCAGTGTTAGTGCAGCGCACTCATAACTTAAAAGGTTATTTAAAAAAGTTGCAAGCATATCAAGGAAATGAAAGATCTATAAAAATGAAAATGTTAACATAGTATTGATGCCTACCTCTGAATCATCTTCCTGGTTAACCCAGCAAAAGTTCATCATGTGCTCTAGCTGGTTTCCTGTACAACCAATCAAGCAACTATCAAAGATTTAACCAAATTAAGTGGGTTAGCTTCGAATGCTTAACAGGATGATTTTTTAAAAGTGTTGAGTTTGAATTACCGTCTTGAACTAATCCCAATAGAACTGGCAAGTATTCTTCTAGAGCCAGCTGAAGATCAGACAATGTTGAATCTCCTGCATCATCAGTTTCGATAGACCTATAAATATAATGCTCAGGAGACCTAATGTTACCCAGAGCTGCAAATTGCACTCACCATTTCTAGTAGCTGTTTTTCTCCTTGACTTAGTAGCTGTTGGCACTTCTTGGCCAGCCATGACCACTATTCGAGTTCTAAGAGCAGAGAGATGATCCACCAAACTGCTAGGTAAGTAGTTTCCCAGTGGCTGCGAAAAGTCCACGGCTTTAGGGATGCGCAAACCTGGTACAAAAACAGCTATCTCACCCACATTTCCAGGTCGTCTTCTGTTTCCGCCACCATCTCTCGCGGTTGATATCAAGCATCCCATATCCTGGGAGTTCTTTCAGAAACAACTTTATAAAAAAAAAATAAAAACCACAAGATTAAAGCTTTTCCTATTAAATTTGAGTGAACTAAAAAGGCTGGAAAATTGTATTTGAGTCACTGCTCTGCTCAATGGAAAAAAAAAAAAAAGTGGAAGCAGAAATACAAGATGATCCAAAAGTGATGTTCAAGAGGAAATTTAATTCAATTGCTTGACAACTAAGAGAGCTCTTTACAGGAAGCAGAGTAACTCCAAGGATATAAATCTTTTGTAGAAAAAGAGAAATAAAAATAATTATGTACCAACCAACAGGGTAGCAGGTGACTCATGAGTGATATCACAGGTTGTTGCCAGCAATTGTAAAAAGATGAGGCAGTTAGTCAAAATTCACAAGCATGTATCAGTTCTTATTCTTTTCCTTTTTTATATATTAATTATTAATGGAGTGTTAGCAAACATATAATTCTCCTCAAACAAGGTAGAAGCATAAAAATACAACAGACGAAAAATGCTTCACCAAGAAGCAAGATGAATTAAATCCAACCAACAAGCAGCACCAGATATGGCTGATATTTCGTGGGCTATTAGAAAAACACCCAAAAGATATAAACCATAGAAACTCAAGCCCTTTCCCCACTCTCTTTCCCTTCATTCCCCACCCCCCCACAAAACAAAAAAAAAAAAAAAAAAAAACTAAGTATTGCTTTCTTTGATTTTGCTTGATTTTCTGAAAAGGAGACATCAAGAAAACGTATAGGATTGAAAACAAGAGTGCAAAAAGTTCATAGTCAAATATTAAACCAATGCCATCAACAGATAAGTAGGCAAAGCGAAAAATATTTGTAGCTTATTACTAGAATTTAGCTTAAGTAAATAGAAAACTGGAAAAAAAATTAACATCCCTCTCCAATTATATTAGTATAAACAATCAGCAACCAATTTCTCCTCACCTTTTCCGTGTCCCAAAAGCTCAATGATCTGCCACGACTTCTTTCGATATCTGTAGAAACATTTCACGGGTTAGATCATGAGAAAAAAGGAAAGTAGCAATAACCAACTCACAAGAAAACCATGATGCAAGCAATTTCTTTTTAACCCAAAAGTGATTCCTTTGAATTATGAAAAGCAAACGTTAAGGCATTTTTTTTTTAAAGTACAAGCATATGCTAAAAGGCAAACACCAAGCATATCAGACGCTCTTTTTCAAATAAAAAATTCACAGGCCCAAACTAAAAAGCTAAAAGTGAGAAAGGAATGTAAGTATAAGAATTTTGCCCACTAATCAAAACAACAACCAAAAGACAAGTATAAAGTACTGTGAATGAAAGCATGTTCAGGAAATCAGATCCGAGGAATTTTCATACCCTGCAAGAACATTTACATTCTCCGAATGCTCCGCGCCAGAAGCTTAAGATTTCAATCAGAAAGAGCAAAGAGGAAGCAAATGAGCTTAAACTAATCAAGTAAACAAGATGAAATTCACGAACTTTCTAAACATCCAGAAACCAAAAAAAATCGCGTTTTCAAAATTCACGCGATCGTTTGCGAAATGACTACGGATCATGCTAAAATGAGTGTAGTTAAAGCAACAAAAGACCAAGAAGCAGAGAATCCGAGAAATTCACGAAAATGAATTGATCAAAAGAATCCAATTCTCATTCCTCTCATCTCCCACCGAATCAATCCGAAACCTGAAATTCTCGCCTTGGAACCGCTCAATCCTCAAAAACTCAGAAAAACACAAAGAGATCAAGGAGCAGAACATCCGAGAAGTTCACGACAACGAGGAGATCGAGCTGGCGATCCGATCCGAGAAATTCAAACAGATTGAGTATTGCTTATCAATTCTCATTCCTCTCATCTCACACCGAAATGAATCAATCCACCGATACTTACAAAAACCTCTCTCGGAACTGAATTTTACCTTGTCTGATACCCTAGAACCGAAAACTCCCATTCAATCCAAGTCTCTTCTTGCTTCAGATTTGAAAACGCATGCGACTCGTTCAAATCACCTTGAAAATGGAAGATTCAACTGCAGAGAGGCTGTAGAAATGGCGATCCGGTTGCGGAGAAGAGGACGAAATCGCTGAAAATGAGGAGCCAGATCTCCAAAACCCTAGAAATGGAGCTTTGATTTGAGAGAGAGAGAGAGAGAGAGAGGAGAAAATGGGGCCTCGTAGGTGTTTGAGAGTAGGAATTTTGGAGTGCGAGAGTCCAAATGGCGCTGCTTGTTTTAAGAAGGCAGAGGGGGGTTTTTAAAAAGGGCGACTTTTGGGTTTTGCGGAAGGCGCAGCGTTCGCGTGCTTTTGGCTTTGGATGTATGAGGAGATCCCAATAAGCGCCCCTCGTACACAAATGAAAACGTTTTCTGAGAGCGGATATCATCTTCTCTCTAGATATTTATACAAATGCTTTCATTAACGAACTATTGGTCGTGCCATATATAATATATTTTTAAATTTTACTTCAATAAGAGTTGATATCACATTAACATTAAGCATCTAATTGATGATATAATCAACACAATTGTACACAACATTAATTGTATGATCAAATAATTTAGGATTATGAGCTCAATACTATGGTGGGACAAAATCTTGTTAAAGCAAGTATTAAAATATATCATTGGAGGGGATGTCATTTATTTTGAATAACTCAAACTATCAGTAAGTGAGCCCCATTATAAAGTATCACACCCCACTCATAAGAGGCATATTCGAAATATGTTCT
Source organism: Sextonia rubra (assembly GCA_037013555.1). Taxonomy (NCBI): domain Eukaryota; kingdom Viridiplantae; phylum Streptophyta; class Magnoliopsida; order Laurales; family Lauraceae; genus Sextonia; species Sextonia rubra. The sequence continues at coordinate 18,325,166 of JASUAD010000028.1, read as the reverse complement.
AAACTATAATATATTATGGTTGGATCTAATGGATGGGTGGGATTATTCTGGCCAAATCATTAGTGAGAAATAATGAATTCAGAAATATTATAATTCAATAGCATTTTAGAATTTCAGCATCTTAAATTTCATAAATTATAACATATTGAAGTTCCATAAATTCTTACAAAGAAACAGACTCTAAAATACAGATAAATCTCAAACATGAAAAAGATTTAATTCCTTAAACTAGACATGATGCAGCTCATCAAGCATAATTGACAGTGATATATTGTGCAATCAAGATTGGGCTTAGGCATAAGTCCATTCCATTTGATAGCCCCCAATCTACCAAGAGGTGTGAGCCCTACACGTGAGACTACAAAACGACTTTGCCCTGCAGGCCACCAGAAATGCTTTATCTTGGGTTTTGAAGTTAGGGAAAGAAGCAAATCTTTGCTTCTCATGGAAGGGCGGTGTACCGGACTCATCTCTTGCTTTTTGATATACTTGAAGGAGCTAATATTCGTCGCGCACTACAAGACGGTCTTTATTTTGCTTGCGAGCGCCAGCGACAAAAGTCACCGCAAACTCCTGATTGGCTTTTAAAGGTCGAGTTGCCTTTTAAATCCTGACTCGGGCGAGTCATTACCTTCTGACAAAGTGACAATCGCAGTTTGGAAGAAAGACCTGAAGCACGTAAAGATTTTCAAGCACGTGCCGAATATTTTTTGTTCCCGGCAAAAAGCTCCAATTTTTCTCAACATAATTTTTTTTTGGGTGATTTGAAGCGTGATTTTTAATTCTGAAAAGGAAAAGTTTTGAATAAGGCCCTTAAGTTTTTTGCTTATTTCAAAAAAAGACACAAGCGTTAAAACATATCAAATTTATTCCTAAATTTTTTAAGAAATTTTCAATTAAGGACATTCATTTATTTAAAAGTATTCATGTCGACTTTTTATACTTAGTTTTCTTAAATTATCAAATTACGAATCATTTAAAGCTATGAATGGGCTTTAGCAGCCACTACAAGCAGCCTATCACTAAAAAGATATTTATTATTCTTGATCATCATAACAATGACGGAGAAGGAAGAGAAGAGAATATAGCAGAATTAAATGAGAAATTTATTTCAATAAAGGGTAATCAGCATGATTTTAAAAAATGTGGAAAAAAGTTGCAAGAAAATATCTTTAAATTGATAGAGACTAATTTGAAAACTTCTTGAAAACTTAGAGACTAATTTGAAAATTTTTGAAACATATATATTTTTTTTAAAATAAGGTAAAACAACATTAGGATCTTAAAAATTGTGAAAATTTATTTTTCTTGAGAGAGAGAGAGAGAGGAGGAGGGGGTTGAAATGGGGAGGATGGTTGCCACTTTTTCATGGCACAGCAAAAGAGAACACAAAATGCAACGGCACACTGAAATGTAAAAGAAAAAAAAAAGAATCTTTTGATTTGGGAACACGAGGGCAACAAACAAGTCAATTGTTTATATTTATGTCACACACTAGTTATCTAGTGTGCCCAGTACACAAGTTGTGAACTTCTGCACCGAGGGTGGGCCCCACCCGTTAGTCCATCCAGATAGACCATAGATTACCTCTTGAATTGCACTCATTTGCCGAACTTGACTTCCATCCGAATAAACTGAATCATTAAATCGGCTGTACACCCATCCAAATAGATTGTAAATCTAGGAATTTGTGGGGCCCAACGTATAGAGCTAATTTTTTGTAGAGAAGAGAAGCCTATGGATATCTTTCAATCCCCTTAGTCCTAGTCCCAGGTGAGTGCCCCACATTGGCCCCAGGTCGAGATGTGCACTGGATGGCTACTCTTGAGTACCAATGTTGGATCAACTATATTTTGCTTGTTGAAGGTCAGCCTCATTTCATTAAATAGTTCCATCCTATACATTGTTCATATTGGTAATTCTGGGAAAAAATCATAACAAATAAAAAAATAAATCAATAGCAAAGCCATTTAAGCTTTCAGGTCATTTGAATGGGATATTTCGCTTGAGTTGGATCTTAATTTATATATTTTAAAAAAATCATAAATCTACTAATATGAAAATATACATTTGAAAAAGAGCATTACTTCAACTCATCTCATGCTATTTTTTCTTTTTATTAATCAGCAAAAAATTATATGGGCAGGAAAATTGGAATTTATTTCTTCTTTGTTGCAAAATTCTAATGCCTTTCGAGAAGAAAAGAGAACATATTATGATAAACCATAAAATGGAAGACCAATTGTCATTTTGCTGGCATTTTATATCTCTTTCCTTTAAGGATGTCTGGAGATTAATTCTTGGCTTATGGTGACTGATGATTAATTTTTTTGTATTAGGGACTTATATAGTGTATATGAATATGTGTATGAGTAATTATTAAGAAAAATTGGAAGACCAATTAACTCTATTATTTGTCATGAGTTGAAGTTATTATGAAGAAGCTATCAGGACCATGGATGTCTGTACCCTAAAAATTAGGGGTGATTCTGTAATTTAAAGTAACCCTTTTTGCAATAATCCATTTATCTTGTTTGTAAAGTTCAGGTGCTCTATTCATTCCAGGGACGAAAGGGAGTGATGAAGAAGTCACATTTGAAGCTTTCTTCTCTAATTGGACTAGAGATAAAAGACACTATCGTCACCTACGAAAGCTCACAATTGTATTATAATAATGTATATCAAACTAAACAATGTGAAACTTTAATGGATTCTGATTTGATGATTGGCTAATTAGACAAATGGTTTTTGACATTCATTGAACTGTAACTATGGGGAGCTAATCAAGATTACTTTAAAATGTACGGCAAAATATTTGTTTAGAAAATCTTTGATGGTTACTTTTCATGATCATTAGTCTCGAGCATAGATGTCACTTCAATGTATTATATGTTTAACCAAGGTGAGAAATGGCACTATTAGACCACTTTCTGAAGTGGGCACACTGATTTGGATGTGTGCGATGAGAAACCACCTTTTAAGGGAGTGGATGTGGGTGGCTTGGTGTCCCTCACACCCCCCCCCCCGGAATGGTTGCCCATGTATCAGTTCTTCAAGAAATTTGTAAGTATATATGACTTCTAGTGGCGGAAAGAATCGATTTTCTGCCACTAAAAGTGTCCTTTTTGTCAAGAAATACACCTTATTAGCTTTCGGAGCGGTTTTAGCAAAAAATAATTTTTTCCACTAAAAGTTGCTTTTAACAATAGAAAAAAAAACTATTGTTAAAAAAAAATTTTTCCTTCCGCTGTTAAAAGTTATATTTTTTGGTAGATCATTACATGACATGAATTTATATTCTTAATGGGACCATAGTTTCAGTAATCCAGCTGGTATTTATTGCTGATAGAGCGGATAATCACTAATAGTCGACGCAGTGGTAGCCAATTTAGTCTTTACTGCAACAATTTAGTACTTTAAAATATTCAGATAAGTATAGATTAACATTTTCACTACCACACAAGCGCGCCGTCAAGAATTTGTCCTTCATGAGCTATAATATTAATGGATTATCCTTAGAGGGACTGCATTATCAGATAGCGAAGAATTTATAAATTGGTGCTCAGTTATTTTAGCAGGGGCCTGGCCCCTTCCTACCCCACTTACTCCGCCCCTGCTTATAATATGTGACTAATATGGCTCATTTGTAATGGCCTTGGCTCAACTTTTAATATACAAGGTCCAATATAAATATTCAAATCCATGCTATGATCATGATAAGATAATTTAACTTGTTTAAAATAAGCGGGCAGTGGAGTGATAACAGGTCACAGTTCGCCTGATGCTAGATCATGAAGTGAGTGTGAAGATGTGCATCAACGAAAAGGTGGGCTCCGATGAACCCCATAGAGTTACACACACATATATATCTATAGGGTTCATCACAAACCTCAGAATTAGTGAATATATCAAGGATTTCTTGTTTGTGGAAAGGTTTGAATGTGTTGTTAGGTAGGCCCCATTAATAGTTCTCACGGAACTATAGTGAGAACTAATTCTCACTTGAATATTTTCTTATATATATGTATTATAGCAAACAATTTTGCAGAGAATACCTAGTCTTTAATACTTACTATGTATGCACTGAAATGGTTGAGGGTTTTTCGTTACCCAAAACCATATAAAATGAGATCATTCTATCAAACTAACCCTCCATGATTAACACGTATCCAAGTAGGTTGCACAAGAAAAATATCTACTCATGTGTGGAAGTCTCGCTGGCCACAAAAGGGATCAAGTGTCCATAACTGACATATGAACTAGAGAACAACCATATGCAAACCCCCTTGTGAGGCCAACCTGGGGCCATACACCTATCAAAAGAGAGTTAGAGAACACAAGATCCAGATGAGACCTACATGGATACAAAATTCCAATTTCCTTAGTTCATTTTAACCCCTTGATATATGGCCACAGTTTAATAGTTTCATAAGGCATCATTTTTAGATAAGAGTCCAATTTGGACTTGTGCCAATTCACGGGGTGCTAATAAGTGTGTAGGGATTGAATTAATCATAAGGGGCTCCACATGCTTAAAAAGGGACTCCCCACAATGTCTCTCATGAGAAATGCTCTCACTTGAGCTTCAAACATATATATGGGTTGGGCTCTAATGCAGATATCTCTCGTGAACCCTCTCGGCAAACTCCCTTGTGAGGTCCATCTGATGACATAATCCAATTATTATATGTATGAGTATTGTAAGATCCCGGCCCAAATTAATAAATTTAATTCAATTAAAAATAATTTACGAAATAAATAATGACATTAATCGAATTGGGGAAATCAACTTATAGTGAACAATTACGGCAGAATTGGGGCACAAATGCGATTAGGACTTGATTTGGGAATTTTAAATGCATATTGGTAATTTTTAGAAAATATGAAGGGTATTTTCGTAATTTTAAAAATATAGTCAAAATGGGGCGTATTGGATAGAGAATAATTAATTATGAAACTTTTCCTTAAGACCCGAACTCATCTGGATTAATTTAGCGCCTAGTTGAAAGAGATTTTGATAAACCCACTACTAGTGGTGTGGGGACCACTTGTTTGTCTTATCTTCAAAGAAGAGTAGAATTTATCTTTGTAGGAGTTCCGTCGGGATACAACAAGGCTAAGGCTAGAAAGACATCCTAGGACTCTATGTGGGAAAAAGAAGAATTCCACCCTACCTCTACTTTCTAGTTTTACTCCAAGTACCTATATTAGATTCTATATATATGTATACAATTAAAGCCCCTCTCCTACATACAATTTCCTCCAACTCTCTCTCTCCCTAGTCTCTCCCTCTCTCTCTCTACTAGAAGGTCTACAACAACTTTAGGCTTAAGGATTGAAAAGAAGTGTAGAAGAACTACCTTGAGGCTCTCGACGGGTTTGGAATTTCGATAAAATCAATGATTAAGGCAAGTGCACAAACCCAATCTTATGTTTCCTACCTAATATTTATCTTTTGAAACTCATGTGCATTGTTTATACTAAGGTTTTCTTAAACTAGTAATATACTATGTTTCAAAATCACCCGCGTATGATATTTGTTTGTAAATTAGATTGCATGTTTGGAATTGAATTTATGATAATAATAGTAAAGTGACTGTGGCAATGGATCACGTGGATCTATGTTTGCGCTGAAAATCTTGAGATCATATCTCTATCCTAGAAATTCAAATCCATGCATGCCACTTTGTTAGTTGTGATGTTAAGACGTGACTACCACTCAAACTACCCAGAACTGGCTCCAAGCCACAAGGAGATTTGATAATTTCAGATTCCAGGCCCTCATAAATTGGTGCCATAAGTTTGACAGGGAGACCCACCTGTCCAACGAGATTGGTGATCAAATCTGACGATCTGACTAGAACCTTTGGGCGATCCTAGTTGACCCACTTGGTTTGGAATCAATCAAATTGGGGCCACATATGTTATCCAGCAATTTGCCCATGTGGAGAGAAACACTGTCGACATCTTAGATCTGGACTTGGTAGACAGAAAAGATGTAAATTCTGTGATCTAACTTGATGAGTCATTTTACCTCAAGTTGTTGACATTGGAGAAAGCCTTAGAACCTGGAAATAGGAAGCACCATAAGAGTCTTGGCCAGAAACCTGGAATTTACGGAACTTGGGCGTTAAAACTTACATGGACCGACTAAGGTTGTGGGACCCCATGGCCTCTTGATTTGGAAAATCCATACCCCACATCTAAAAGGCCACTGTAAGGCGACCTTGGACACCCTTCCCTTTTTGTGGAATGGCCACTAGGACCCACCATCCAAGAGGATTAAATGGTGGAGGCGTGAGATCCTTCTTATAACATGTTACAGAACAGTGCAAGCACTGTATTGTTGCTTATTAGTCTTCATACGTTTCTGACAGTATTGAAGAGGCCTACCCTTTAGATGTGTTACTGTGGCCCACCATCTTGTTAACCTTGGAATTCAGTCTTTGTGGACTATCTACTAGGACCCACCACAAAAGTAGTCCAATAAGATAGGACGCTAATTAGAACCCCCTGAACCCATGTTACTGTAACAGTAAACCCATGTTACAGGAACAGTGTATAAGTACACTGCTGGTCCCTGTTTTCTTAGCCTTAAAGTAGTTTCTAAGAATTGTAAATAAGCCCTTACACTATAGGTAAATACTATTGGGCCTCCACAGTTATGTATTTAAAGTTTTTCTCAAAAACTTAAGAATCTGATGTCTACAATCATCCACTAATGACTGACCTGTAATATGACCCATGTTTAATAAGTTTGAATTTTCTTTTGGGAGCTCATAAGGTTTGACTAGAGCTTATGACCAGGTATAAGCCTTTTTAATTAGTTACTTAGGAGGCATTATTAACAAAGGTAATACTCCATAAGAATTAAAGATTTTATTTAAATTGAATCAAATATCAGCCAAAAAAAATAATAATAAGTCATGTCATTATCTTGAAGAATGCCTAGGGTAATGGAAACTTAAGTGTATGATGTCATGGGCTCTTCAAACACCAACCAACTTCAGAAGCGCCAATTAAGAATTAACCTAAATCTAAAGAGGAAATCCCCGCGATCATCCAAATTAGATTTAGGGCATGTATACGGTGTTTGAGAATCCTATGATATCATAGGGTTAAGTTCGTTTAGACCCGGCGTACAGTATGACCGGTAAAATCTGGATTTTGTATCATGGAAATTTATTATTTGGTTTTATGTTTTCAATCAAACCTAAAATGTACTCTGACATGATAAAATATATTTTTCTCTGTTATATGGTTTATGGTATTTAGACGTTGCACATGTCAACTTTGGAATCTATTATATGTAGATAAATTCTATTTTATGATTACTTCGCTGTTTTCTGTATCTTGAATTAAGGCGATACCACTAGGCTATTTAAGTCTAGCATAATGGAGCATCACTGTGTATGAGCTATTCTTCTGAAACTATCTGCAGATTAGTTAATTCTCTGTCTGTAACAATCAGTCACTTCGGTACCAAATTCTGTTACTCTACTCTGATGGCCAATGGTCATAATTCTGAATCTCTGGATACCAAACTCTGTTATCTGTTCTCGTCACGTTAAAGGGGGCCGCTATAATGCTTGTGACAACTTAGTCAATGTGGGACGCCAATTAATTTTGAATGTTATGATATTTGTAAAATCTTTACTTGGTTTTATGCATGAATCTACATCTTGTATTATTATATCTTGTCAATTTATTTTGAAAACTCCGTAATTTATCTGCCTTTGATGTTATTAAAGTATGATATAGAATATGAAAATTGGGTAGGTATACTTGCTGAGATTATTTCATAACCTGACTCCCTTGTGATTGGTGCTTGTAGGTAACAACACTCCTTCCAATGAACCGGAGGGAACGGCGGATGAGGAGGAACCGCAGGGGAACTATGCGTTGAGCGCAGACGATATAGTTTAAAAATATCGTGCCTGCACGAGAGAGGCGATAATTAGATAATTAGTTATTTATATTAAGTTTAATTTCAGATTAGTTGTAAGCCCTTGGTTGGCTATTTGTGTTAGGATCTAGTTAATTGAATTATGTTATTACCTATGGATTTATTCATGACTTTGATGCATTTAGATTATTAAATTGAGTACGATTATTTACTTTGTCTGGTGATGATACCTATGATGGTTTTACAACTATGTTTCCGCTGTGAATATGTTCAGTTGGCTAATCTCACATTGCGGATCCATTTAATTTCATCATTAACACCTTAAAATTGGGAGTTCTTCGGAAACCCGAATTTTTGGGTCGTTACAGAGTATAAATCATATAACTTTAGAACATAAAGTATATGTCATGACTCATGCAAGTTGTTATATTTATAAGCATTTTCATTATAATAATCAGCTTCTGGAAGCTAATAGCACAAAAAAATCTTGAGAATAACCAGGTATGCCTGCCTTTATAAGAACAAGGCATCTAAGACCAAGTGCTAGGCGGTATATTCCTCGTGCAAACTTTTATTTTTCTTTGTGGAACCTCGTGCAAACCTGTGATCAACTTCAAACACAAGAACTATAAGTTAGTGGGAGCAAAATCAAGACACTTAATCGCATCCAGACAGTTCATGAAAACCAAAAAGTGGATGTTGATGCCTCTAGATTTCAATGAAACAACAAGAGTTCAGGCAGAACAAAAGAGAAAATAAAAGGGATATGTTCATACATTGTCATTGGTTTACATCTACCGTAAACTCATTTCACCAAGTCTTGAAATGTCAAGTACAGAAGATATTTGATGCTTCGATTTAATTCTCATAGGTAGCATGTGGCCATCGATCACCATTTCACTAAAAACCATGGCGCCCCTCACTAACCTTGTTGGGTCAATGTTAGTGCCGGAATCCTTCTTGTCGCCAGAATCTACAATTAGGCCTCAGAGATCTTGGTCATTCTATACAATGGTTTGTTAGGGCTTAAGAAAGAAAATGTTATATATAAAATCAATGGTGGTTTTAGCGGCAAAAAAAATCACCACTAAAAATCACTTCTTAATTAAGCGAAGTTCCTTTATCCATGCATGTAGACACATCACTGAACTGCCTAAAATGCTATGTTTCTTTTGTGTGTGGATCTATACATGCACGCACCATTTGTCTGTCAACCGATAATTTTTATTGGATGCACCCAAAAAATCTACGCGTTATGCCATGTCACTCCTCCCCACTCCACAAACATATCAAATATTTGAAAATTTTAGTACAAATTACGAGAGATACATCTTATGATGAGCCTATTTGGTTAGTGTTATTTTAAACTGAGAATTTGGTAGTGCTAGAAATTTCTAATGGTGTTTTGGACCACATACCCTACGCATTCAATTCATTGAATTCTCATAATTTCAAATACTACCACACATGAAAAGGCAGTTTCCATCATTTTGGTGGCTAGAGTGAGGCTGAGCATTTGAAATTCTACATAAAAGACAATATTGAGAGCATTTGAAAATCTTCGAAACAAGAATCTCAGTATTCTTGCAACTAAACTGGCTTTAACGAAACATCTTTTTCGATTAGACATAAATTGACAATGTTAAGCACCCCATTGGTTCCTCTGTTTTTCTGTTAATGAAGGGTGTCTCAAATCTTTTGGGCCGGACTACTTTCCTTACTATTGACCACAAAGCATATTTATGCATCTCATTTTTCATGACCGACAGTAGCAAACAGTTGATTGTATACCTGTTTTCGAGTATGTTCCTATCCTATAACGATGAGCTTTGATGATTTCTTTTTCTTCGAAACAAATAATCTTCAGCATTAAAAAACATTATCACAGAGGACCCAGATATTGGGAGATGAGAAAGGCCATACACCCAGAAGGGGACTCATTGATATTTTTGAGACATGTGATACCGGCCATACACTTGGCACTGACACACTTATAATATGGCAGTTATATCTGTTACTACTGAATTATTGTTAATATTATATTATTATTCTTGTTGTTGTTTCTGCTATCTTTGTGAGGCCCGACGCCTTTAATTTGTAGGTGGACGGCTTTTTCGGGTATGATCGGGATGGTTGGTTTAGATGAATGTGTGAGGTTGCTTTAGTAGGTTAGATTCTTTCATGCATCGCATTTTTTTATAGGGCCCATTACAGTTGAGCAGGCCAAATTTTCTTGGACCTTGGACCTAAGCTATTGAACCTTTGGGAGCTAAAAGCTCTTTTTTCTAAATCATTTAAAACTCACTAATAGAGCAAAAAGCCCCTTTGTATAAATAAATTTAATAAACTTTTTCTGCAAGGCTTAAACCTAATTACCTCCCGATCATTTTCATTTTCTTATCTTTTCTCTCTGCCTTTATTCTGCAAACACAACACTAACTACTTCAGAGAACCTAAGCTTTTAAGATAAAAGAAGACTCATTTACCATCATCACCTCTCCATCTTCTTCCTCCTTCTTTGTTATGGCTAATAGTGTCTACAACTCCGGTAAGCAACAACCCCTTAGGCCTTCATGTAGTCATTTTCATTTTATTAAGGCATGCCAATCAACTTAGTAGATATTGCATTATCTTTGATTTGTAAGGTTATCTAGATTGGAGAATTAGATTCGGGTAGGGGTTTATGCGTGACTAAATCTAACCATTGCTGATCTAAGCTTTCGAAACAGAGTTTTGAGATGAGTGGATAACTACAACTAATACTGAATATTCAAATTTTCTCATTTAATAAATAAATTATGATTTAGATGGTGGTTTTGTTGATTAATTCGTAGATTTGGAGTTTAGGTTGTACGATGTATGAGGATGAGTGCTAGAAGAAAACACCCAAAGGGGTGAAACTGTGCGCACCTATAAGCTATGGCTAAGCTATAGGTCAATCTACGGCTAGGCTATGGCTCACTTTCTAATGAGCCGTTGTTGCAAGTCCATACTCTGGCGAGCCTTACGGTTAGGCTATAACACCAGCCAACTAAGCCATAGGATAGCTACAACTTATCCGTGAGTGCTTGAAAACCTTAATTAATAGGATATCAGGGTAAATTAGAGTTGAAGACTATAGTTAGGAGAATCGTTTGCAACAACTAAACTCAGGCAAGTGACCTCTAGGGGGTAAAATCACTCACTCTTCGTGCCCAATGGTTAATTAACAAATATGGCACCCTGACGAAGCTTAATCTTGATTATTATTAATTAATCAAGATTTATTTTAATTAAGTATATTTCAGTGCCAATTTGTGTTAATTTAGTATTATTATGTCTTTTGGTTGGATTTGGGTGTTGGATAGATAGTTTGGGTAGATTTGACTAAACCTAAGTAGAGACTATGACCATTTTGGTAATTTCAAGTCTCGAGTCATGTATTCATTAAGCACATCATGAGGCATAATTTTCATTTTTATAATACTCATTCTAATATGTGGCTCAACTTTATGTTGGCCCAAATAAATTTGAGCTCACATTGGACCATTATTATCCATTTGGGCCCCATCAAATTAGAAAGAGCTTAAAACCCATTTGTGTAAAGGAACTCAAGCCAGATCTTTTCCTCATTTCTCTCTATTCGCTCGTCTCCTTAGAACTCATTTTATCATTCCCAAGCGATTAGGTTCATTAACTTATATAGTTGGCCTTTGAAATGAGCCATTTGACCCATTTAAGAAGGTTTTGATTCAATTTGCAAGTACACTAAAAGAATTGGACTTGACTGTAATACCCAGAAAACCTATATAAAAGAAACCGTATTTAGGTCGTTGTGTTCTTTCTCTGCAAGTCGCTGCAAGCCATCTTGTACCACCCTCCTCCTTCTTTGCTTGTACAAATTAAGTCTCTGGGAGCATTGCATGTGGGCTTGAAACATTCCGCCTTCTTCCTCTTCCTTTGCTTCATCATTCCCATGGCTGAGATTTCCTACTTTTATCATCATCTCTTTCCCGTCAGCTCTTAAGCCGAGGACCCCTCCTTCCATTTCAATTCTCGAATTTTAAATGGTCATGGAAACCTATTTCAATTGCATGCATCTCATTTCTATTTTTATTCTTCATTGTTTCATGTTAGGGTTAGAGAAATTAGGTTTTCTTCCTCAAGTGAGCCAAAAAGGAAATCATTGGTAACAAGCACTGAAATTACAAGGCAAGTTTGAGTAAATGTGGCTTCCATGTTGTAATTTCAATGATTCTATGATTTATTATCAATATGATGATGTTTAAGCTATTATTCATGTACTCCTTAAGGGCCCGTTTATTAATTTCCTCTTATTATAGTGTTAAAGTCATTTTTCATTTTAAGACACAATAACCTAAAAGAATCATATCAAAATACTACATTTCAAAAAAATTCTTATACCTTTTTACACAAAAAAGTCAAAAAGTTACTTTCACATCCCACTAATTAACAAAAAATATCTACTTTTAACAAAAAAAAGTTAAAAAGTTATTTTCTCTCTTCACTAAAAAACAAAATCTCATCATTGGATTGATTTAACCCCTTTCATTTTTTTATCTTTTAAAATGATCATTCACCTCACTTCACTCTACCAATTAAATTAACAAATGTGCCCTAAAGATTTAAATGAGTAAAAGGTGAAATGGGTTGTAAATTAGTGAATTGGTGATTGGAGGAGCATGGGGGATATTGAAAGTAGAAACTTAAATCTTATCACTGAAGTATGACTTAAATTCTTATAGGTTTTCAAGGAAAAAAAAAGGAGAAGTTTAAGAAATCCTTAAACTAGATCGTGTCAGGTCTGATCGATCGGATAGGCTCTCTGCCAAAGGTCTATCTTATGACCTTAAAGGAGATGTTTGCCTATTCTATTCGCTTGAGACCTATCTATAATTAGCCCTTAAGTTAATTATAGTGTAACTTTGACCTACCAATAATTAGCCTTGAGGTTAATTATAATGTAACTTTGAACTCATAGGAATTTTTATATGAATGGGCCTTGTAGGAGCTTAGAATTGCAAACCTTTCCAACTGTCATAACCCACTAGATCCCTTTACACGTGAGAAGGCTTAAGCTAGGCCTAATTCAAATGTGTTATTCGATTGTCTAGACTCAACCCATAGATGTTGGGTTAGGGATACCAATGTACTTTACATACACAATGTAACACCAAGATAAAGGTAGCACATGCATTGGTCACTTTGAAATTACATTAGGTTAGAAAGGTAGAGACTACTGGTAACTTATATTAGGATTGGCATGTAAATTACCTTGACTCTTATAAATCTTATAACATCACATCTTGAAATTGGTACTGGAATTTATATATATATAGTTTCGTTCGTATTCTTTATTTTGCCTTAATCCCTTACAATTATTATTAATCGAATGTGGTATTTGTTGTTAAACCCTTATAGTAATTGTTATTTCTATCAACTGAATTGAATTGAACAACAATATTCAAAATAAACTAAATTCACTCTTAAATGTTGACACTACTTAGCTTTGACTTTATGAAGCCTGGCGGGGCTAAATTTAGTTTAGTTATTTGTTTCCTACTACAGTGGGTATTTGGCCATTTGATATTTGTGGAGTTTCCAGGACACCGTGTAGCAAGGTAGCCATGGCCGACCCCCTTGTGATATTTTCAATACGATTTGAGTTACTCTCAATTATGAGAGAACATATTGAATTGAACTACTCTCAATTTTGAGAGAATATAGCTTATATAGATGCCACTTAGTATTAGTATTTCTTATTTGTGATTTTTTATAACTCATGCTTATTCAAATGCACAACTACCTAGTATACTAAATTGACATCTTCAATATCTTATCTTTTAATTCAATTGATACAACTTATATTTGTTAAATTTGCTTAATACTTGCCAAACAGTCATGTTGACAGTACTACTCTTAGTATTATAAACAGTACTAAATACCAAACCCTTCATAGATGCACTCGTAGAAGACATTCCAGAGGCTTCTCAGGGTATAGTAGAGTGGACTAAAGATGATGGGCTCTAGTCGTCTTAATTGTAGAGCATTACATGGATATTTTTGGGAGTTTCACTATAGGTTATGCATGCCATTGGTCGGCGCTTTTTACACTATACCATCATTTCCTTATTGTTATCATATTTTACATCATGTTATGTACTTGTGATGGATTTGGATTTTATATATAGATGTTTCATTTTGATTATTTGACATCGTGCATATAGACATGAATTCTGAGATAACAATTTGGATTAAGTTGATAGCCAGCGTAAAACCTTATTACAACTCAAATATGAATTTTAAGATAACAATATTTCGTGATAAAGTTACGGCGTTTCCTCTTTTAAGCTACGCATTGCAGCGTTACTTGGTTGCAGTGAAAAGTATGCATGGGTTAGTGCGGTTAAAGAAGTAAGTCCATGAGAAGAAGAGGAGGAATATGAAAATTAAACTCGCTACTTGGAATATAGGAACTTTGACAAGCAAGAGCATGGAGTTGGTCGAGGTAATGAAAAGAAAAAGAATTACTATAGTTTATACACATGAGACAAGGTGGAAATGGAATAAAGCTAAGGAGCTTACGGATGGGTATAAGCTTTTTTTATACAGGAAAGAGTAATATAAGAAATGATGCGGGTATAATGGTAAATAAGGATTTGAAAGAGAAAATTATGGGGGTAAAGAAGTTTGATGATAGAATTATAACAATTAAACTAGTGCTTGAGGAATACATAATCCATATCATCAGTGCATATGCTCCTCAAGTATGACTAGAAGAAAGTGTGAAAAGACAATTTTGGGAGGAGATAGATGATTTACTGCGAGAAATCCCAAATAGTGATAGGATTTTCCTTGGAGTGGATTTAAACGGGCATATAGGAAAAGATAATAGATAATATAAGAGAGTGTATGGAGGGCAAGGATTTGGAGAAAAGACTGAATTTGGAAACACTATATTGAATTTTGCAATGGCTTTTGATTTTACAGTAGCAAACACTTACTTTAAAAAAAAATGAGCATTTAATTACCTATAATAATAGAAGTAATAAGAGTCAGATAGACTTCTTTTTAATTAGAAAATAGGACCGATTAGCTTGTAAAGATTGCAAGGTTATCCCAAAAGAGAATTTAACCACGGAATATAAGCTCGCAGTTTTAGATATTTGAATTAGAAGTAGAAAGAGAATGAAACTAAACAAAATGGGCCCTAACACAAGGTGGAGAGATTTAAAAAGGGAAAGAGCAAATATATTTAAGGACAAAATAATTAAGAAGGAAAATGGAGTCTTAAAACAGAAACTACAGTAATGTGAAATCAAATGGCTAATTTCATTAGAAAGATTGCAAAGGAGGTACTCGAAGAATCAAAAGAAAAGAGACATGTTGAAAATTTTTGAATTGTATAAGAAGGCAAAGAAAGAAGTTAAGAAAGTAGTAAATAGTACAAAGTTCAAAATATATGATAGCCTATATAATAGGTTGGAAATAAGAGAAGGAGAAAAAGATATTTTTAAGCTCACAAGAATAAGAGAAAAAAAGTAGGGACTTAGATTATGTCAAATGTATCAAAGACAATAAGGAAAATGTTCTAATGAAGGACAACGATATTAAAGAAAGGTAGAAGAAATATTTTAGCAAGCTTTTAAATGAAAAACATATAGGAAATACAAGAACTAGAGAGACTACTTCATTAGCAAAGCATACTTTTCTCCGTAGAATTGAATGAGTGAAAGTGAAGGAAACATTAAAGCGAATGAAGACAGAAAAGGCTATAAGCCCAGAAAATATTCTGATAGATATATGAAAATGCTTAGGAGAGATTAGAGTATGTTGGTTATGTAGACTCTTCAATAAGATACTTGTGACAAAGAACATACCAGATAAATTGAGCAAAAGCATTGTAGTACCTATATATAATAATAACAAAGATATACAAAATTCTAGCAATTATCGAAGGATTAAACTTATGAGTCATATTATGAAGTTATGAGAAAGAATAATTGAGCAAAGATTTAAACAAAAGACTAGGATTACTAAAAATTAATATGGTTTTATGCCAGGGAGATTAATTATGGAAGCTATCTTTTCACTTAAGCAATTAATAGAAAAATAATAAGCATAGAGGAAAATTATACAGATGGTTTTTATCGATTTAGAAAAAGCTTATGATAGGGTATCGAAGAATTTGATAGGATAGGTTTTGAAGAAAAAGAATGTCCCCAATGGTTATATTGGAAATTTTAAGAATATATATGAAAGAGCAGTAACATATGTGAGAACCACATGTGGAGAAATAGGTGTATTTCCCATAACTATAAATTTGCATCAGGGATCAGCCTTAAGCCATTATCTCTTTACATTGATTATAAATGAGTTAACTGCGCATATTCAAGAAGAAGTATCATGATGTATATTGTTTGTAGACGATATAATATTGGTGGATGAATCAAAAGATGATGTAAATGCAAAACTTGAGAGAAGGAGGGGGGTATTAGAATATATGAATTGCAACTTTAGTGAACATATACAAAGTGTTGAAACCACTATTAAAATTGAAACCCATGAGATACCAAGTAGAGATTCTTTTCGGTATATGTACTCGATGATTAATAAGGATGAGAAGATTGATGAAACTGTTAATCCCAGGATAAAAGCTGGATGGCTAAAGTGGTGACCAGCTTCTGGAGTGCTTTATGAAGGATGAATGACAACGAAATTGAATGGCAAATTTTATAGGACAGTGGTTAGACCAGTTATGACATATGTAGCAAAATATTGGCTAATTAAGAAGACGCATATACATAAAATGAATGTGGAAAAGATAAGAATGCTTAGGTGAATGTGTATTAAAATTTAGAAAGATAAAATTAGAAATCAATGCTGTCGAGAGCATTTAGGTATAGTACTAATAGAGAATAAGATTAGAGAAACCCATTTAAAATGGTTTAGGCGTATTGAGCGTAGGCTAATTATGGCACTGGTGAGAAAAAGTTTGACTATAAAGTGGATAGCTTATCAAGAAGGAGGGGTAAGCGGAAGAAAATATTGATGGAGGTTGTTGAATCAGATTTGAAAAAATTTAACTTATTTAAGGTTTTGGGTCAAAATAGAACGGAATGGAGAAACAGAATTCATGTAGCTAACCCCAACATGGTTAGGATAAGGCTTTGATGATGATGATAATAATATAGACATTGTGTTTTGGACATGATAGAAATGCATGGGTTCATTCATCTTAAAGATTGTGGTTAAATTATACTATTGTTAAACTAATCAATTAAATGATTTTATAATGCTCAAAATGAGAATTAGTCCGGCTTCTGCAGAAATTTGATTAGATATATGAAAAATTTTCTTTGTGGCTGTTCGTACATGCCTAGGCATGACCTGGATTGCCACGGGATACGTGCATCCCACCTCGAGGTCCGCCATAATCGAGGATTCTTAGGTTCAAGGCATGACAACAAATAAATTAATATGAGAAATGGGTCTAATTATAAGGTAGGTTCTGTCCTTAATGGAAGTTAATTAAATGTACACATGGGGATAAATGTACACATAGGGATTATGTTGGACTTGGAATGGGGATGTGAGTTCTGAGATGCACTTCATGATAGACGCCAGAAGTAGAATGATAGCATTACGGGCTTTCATTGCCATTTTGAAGAATGTTTGACTCTGTGTGTATACTTAACTAACTATGATCCTTAAGTAGTAGAGTATTTACTTTCAATACAATGGAAAATACCACATGGGCATAATATACTTCTAAATTATGCAACCCTATTACCTTAGTTGCTAATGTTATGGGTGTTGTGAGTTTGGGGATTTCATAGTGTGATTGCATTCAGCTTCCATAGACATCTATGTATTTGTATATATATCCAATTGGTTGCGGTTGGAGGTGGATATATGCCATTGGGCTAATGTATGTTGTGTGATAGAGTGTACAATTGTGTTGTATATTGTATATGGTGGAGAAACCCGTGTTTGTATATTGAATCTGGCAGAAACACCCGTGTTTGTGCATCATGTTAGTGGGGCAACCTGTGTCTGTGCAATCATCTTATTTGTTTAGTATTCAGTTTACTAGCTTAAGATATAAATATAATTTATCTCAGTTGTCAATTTGACTTCACTACTTTTGGTGTCTAGGTCCCGATGCCATTGTTGAACAGGAGGGTCAGAAGACGCAAGAGATTTTGCTAGTTAGAGTAGTTGCTAAGTAGAACTCCAATGATATCGTCTGAGATGTTTTAATGTTAATGCATAGATCATATTATTAGTTTCTTCTAATAATGCCATGTTTTGGAGGCCATCGTTATAGGAATAGAATTAATTTGTTTTGGAATTAGAACTTTAAGTTGCACAATATATGGATTCTTAGTTTTTGTCTGTGATTATGGTTGCTTGATGAACAAACATAACCTCATGAAAGACTTTGATCTACCCAGAATTGTAGCCATATTGTATATTTAGAAAAAATTTTAATTGGCCATAATTCTCATAGCCTTGGGACTAGGTTTAGATCCGGCCTAATTTTGGGGTGTGACAATCCTGTTGGCCCAATAGAATCAATCATCCTAAAAATTTAATAAGAAAAACGAAACTTTTGAATGTGGTGACAAACCAGAACTTGAAAATGCTGGAAAGTGAGTTTCACAGCCACACTCTCCTGACAATGTGCCACAACAATTAGGCATTGTTAGTGGATAATGAATTGTTTGCGGCTCAGCTTTAAAGATAGGAATGGTTGAATGAGATATATAAATATATATATATATATATAGCATATAGACGTCATTCCATCAATCCATTTACTTCTTGTTGTGCTAATCATCCGATTAACTTATATGAATTGTGCGGTCCTAATTAATTACATGCGTACTAGGAGGTGCACATAGAAACATAGGACCGTATTTTTTTTAGACTGTCTTTGAATAACATTTTCAAGTAAACGGTAAGAAGTAGACTTCACAATATGACAACAGGAGCTTAGACTTGAGACAATAGGCACTTTGAGCATGATATTTTTCTATATTGTAGGTGCCAAATATCTTAAGATTTCATAAAAATATTTTGAAAGATATGGGTTAAAAATATTGATATCTTTAATGAATTATTAATGACATATAAGAATAACATATAAACATAATTAAAAGGTTATGTTTAGCTGAAAGTCAAAGTTGCCTCTTGTAGCTCTTATGTGAGGTAAAAATCAGAGACACTCATCCAATTATGAAAGGAGAGCTTGATGGTTGTGGGAATGATCTTAGGAAATAATCATCTTAACAAAATCATCAAAATCCTTGATTTATAGTTTTAAACTTTAAAAGTTAAGTTTTTTTTTTTAAAGAAATTTAGTCCGATCATGATTACAAGATTACATTAGTCTGACTAGGAGATGTCCACGTGAAGTTATGACTAACCACACAAGCTTTGAGAGATATCTATTAACATAATGAAATCCTAAAATATACCTATCATATGTCATTTTGGATAAATACAGCTATAGAAAAATGTCATATATAATTGTATTTGATTGGTACATTTTTGAGAGTTTTTTCTCGTGAAACAGATGCAAGATATTTCACAAAATAAGCTTGTCACATATAAACAATATTGAATATCCTAAATCTAAAATTAATATAAATTAAAAAATATTAATTATTAATTATTTATGATTTTTGTTATACGCATATGCAATAGGAGTGCTTCAATCACACCCCACCGTATCACCGTCGATGCGACAATTCATCAATGATCGTTTGTTATCAGCAATACGTGTTTGAATTTGAATGCCTTTTAATGATCATTGTACGATGAATTTCTAATGATTAACTTTCTCAATCATTCTTCAATGAAGAGCAAGGACTTTGCCGCTCTCAACCTCTCTACCGTACACGTATCCTCCTGTAGGACTACTAATGTCCTAGAAGACATCTCAGTGTAGGCCCAGGACGAAAGCGAAGGTCCTCTTCTTCGGACACGTAAGCTTATACGAACGCGTGGCGTGTCTTGGCCGAAAAATCCGTAGGATTCGTTGCTTGCGGGGCAGGATTCACGAGTCTGGAATTTTGCCGAAAGTTTCACAGCCCGTTCTGCTCGTGCCACGTATCCTGCCTCAACTGTGACAACTACGGATGGGGTTTTGGACTGAACTCTGTAGGATTGCCATCAAAATTGAATGCTAGAAGCAGCTACAGTGCACGTGGCATGAATTGAGCCGTGTGGCCCACCTTATAATTAGTAATGTGAATAGCCTCTAATTGCTGGGTTATGCCATGTAGATTGGATTGATCGGATCTATCTATCCGGGTCATTTTTTTTTAACCCAGGTTTAATGTGGCTGGGACTCCTAGCTCTCAAATGAGGGCAGGCACCTTGATTGAGGTTTGAGGCCCTTTGATGAGGAGAGAAGATCTTTGATGAGATACCATATCCTTGGGTGAGAAAAGAAGTCTGTCAAATTTGAATTCTGGCCAGGTGGAAAAGAACAAACACATCTTGTCACTGGATTAAGAGGTCATTCTTATCAATCTGATTTAGTTAAGAATCAAGTTTAGGGTTTAGAATTAGATGTCTCTTGGTCTTTGTATCATGCCTTTCTTAAAGCTTTAAAAAAAAACACTTAACTCTTAACTCTAAAAGAATGGTATCTAACCACCTAAACTTTATTGTTTTTTGTGTGTGAATGATTGTTTGATGGGATTTGAGTATGCATGATGATTGTATGTTAGATACAGATTCTCGTGCTGATCCCAACCCTATTTACTTGGATGGTTAAGGATTCACCTTAAAAATTAAAAAAAAAAATAAATAACCATTGGTTCGTGAATGGTTGCCCTCAAAATATTTGGGTCATTTTGTCAACCCAATGACAATTCGATTTGAGTATACCTAAATAATAATGGGATTTGCAAAATCAACCCAAGAAGGAACTCAATACACTCACCCTTTTTTTAAAAAAATTAAAAATTAAAAACTTAAAGGACCCAAATACTCCCCTTCTCTCTCTCCACTCACCTTTTCCTTTCTCTCTCCTCCCCTTCCCTCCCTCCCCGTTCATTGGTTCCAACGGCGACGGAGCTACTTGATCTCCCTCCCCTCCCTCTGCCTCTTCCTCTTCCTTTCTTCGCTCCCTTCCCTCTCCCTCTCCATCTTCCTCTTCCTTTCTCTCCTTCTCCCTCTTCTTCTCTTCCCCCTCTCTGCCAAATCTCAATTAGGAGATTTCAATCTCCCAATCGAATTGGACCGTTCAATCCGGCAAAGAGGGGGAGGAGAGGAGGAGGGAGAAGGAGGGGAGCGAGATCGGGCAGCTCCTCCACTAGATTCACCTTCGCTGGAAGGGGGGAATGGGGAAGGGGAAGGGGAAGGTGCGTGGGGAAAGAAGGGTAGGCACTTGGGTCATTTTAATTTTAATTTTATTATTATTATTATTTTTTGAAAAAGGGGTGACTGTAGTGATTCCCTTATTTTGTTCATATAACAATTAATCCCATAATCATATATATGTTGCGTCTAAGTTGAGATAGAAAGGAAACTTAGCTGCTTAGGGTCAGGATCCAGATCCGACGTGGACCCTACCTATGTATATGCAGGCTCAGCCGGTCAGGATCCAAATCCAGCTTGGACCGTACCTATGTAAATCCTAACATGGACCCTTCCCATAGCATGAATAGGAGGTATGATATAGATTGGGTAAATATAAAACCCTACTCAGACCATATCTATCTTGATTTTAAGGCCTCAAAAGCGGGAGGCTTTGGTAAGTTTGATTTAATGTGATCGAGCCCAATAACAATTAATAGATGGTAACCTTTATCGGGACATAGCCAAGGGAAAAATAGTCTTTGTGACAATGACATGGAGGTGTAGTGTTCGTGCAAAGAGACGCTATAACTGTCAAAATCCAAATAAGTATTAATCACATGTCGCATTCCTAAACTGATGATAACTTAGGTTAATAAGAGTGATGTTTGCCATCTGCTTAGTCCTGTGCTTGGATACCCGATTCTACTGTCCTGACCGGGCCAAGTTAAAAACACTACTGCCAGGAAATCACTGAAATTATCTGGTCACACGAATGAAACTCATCTGCACTCTGGAGAGTTTGTGGAGCTATTGGCCCTGTTAGACACAGAAGACCGATGAAGAGTCTTTATGGGCAAATCTAGTGCTCAAAGTCACTTGGGTAAGTTCCGGAATAGGATTTACCAATACACTCATCGTTGAGAGAAAAACTCCTGTCTCTAACGAGAATCAGGGTGAATTTTATGCAACGGATTTATTTTTGTGGAAGTCTTTAGATTCTAAGTTTCTCATAGATCATTATCAAGTATCATATGTGCCCATCTATATGTTTATTAAAAATAATTCTATGCTAACTAATTCTTATCACTGTTTTGCAAAAAATCTAGGTAGGGCTCATCTATCACTCAATCTAAATCTTGCAATACATAGGAACCCCCTAATAGTCATATTCCCTAAGTTTCAATTAGATTCAAATTTACTGGACCGTTAGATCGACCGTGCACCAATCTGAATAGATTAAATTTGTGGGCCACGGATAAAAAGGTTAAGGATATGCGATTGGAGCCAAACTTAATATTTATGGTGGTCATACATAGATCTTTTCGTTCCCCTTGGTACTATCCCCAAATAGGACCCACAAGTGGGCTCTATAAAAAATTCTCATGTGTACGAACACTTCTCATAAGATTAAAGCCCACATTTTTTCTCCTATTAAATTAACACGCTCATTTTTAAAATGAAAACATAGTTGGCAACCCTCCACGGCTCTACCTCTTCTAGACAAGCCAAACACTCATGCAATAAACTGTTCTCATATATTTTTTTTTACCTTTGATGGATATGGCGAAACTTTTGTCACACGTCTTATGCATTGGATTCTCCCCACTAGATTAGCAACAAAATGTATTTGTTGAAACACCATGAAGTGGTGCCATTAGGTCAGGGAAAGAGGCCCACGCTTACCCTCACAAAGGAAAACAGGAGCGAGTCTTGTGTTTCATTTAATAATTGGTATTCAATCATGCACGCATGTTACAATCGCAAGCAAGTATTCAACGCCCCATTTTCTGTGCTTGAAGGATATAATGGATATCATATGCTCTGAAAAGGTAATAAAAACATCTCCATTTGTATTTTGGTGCATGGAATCTAATTGGCACTCATAGTAAAAAGGGTTTCAATAGAGGATTATTAAAGAGTAAAAGGTGAATGATGTAAGGTAGAGACCTACACTGCCAAGGGGAAAAAACAAAAAATTATATAAGATTGGGGTTTTCAATTTTTTTTGGAAGTAAAAATGAGAATTTTCATTAACCTTTGCACCCCCCCCCCCCCCCCCCCCCACCAACAAAAAAAAAAGCCCTGGTATTCAATTTTCACCTCCCTTTAATTTGATTTCATTGAACAAGTGATTAATTACAGCTATTTATATGGGATTTTCACAAAAACATTAGCCCTAAACTCTAATTATAAGAATTGATTAAAAAATACATTAAACATCTAATTAGGGTATTGTACATGGCTAAAAGACAAATTTGCCCTAGAACGATATCATTAGGGTGCATTTTAGAAAAACTCTTACTGATTTTACCTCTTCTTCTCCAAAACGATATTGTTAGGGCTCATTAAAAAAAATTCCCATTTACAGTTTTTTCCTTCTTCTTTTTCAATATTTGGTTTCTCCTTTTTCTTCACAGTTCCTAGTTCTATAGCTGATGGATGAGAGAGAGAGAGACAAAGAGAGAAAAGGAGTTGCTGGGAATCTACGATGAATCCTACTTATGGACAGGAGAAAGAGGAACAAATGAAAATATCAAAATGCATGCTAATATTCTATTCAATAATCCTTTTAGGTTTTGCCTGCAACTCCAGTAATAAGTCTTTTTACCTTTGTGATAACATTCTACATCTGGATCACTTTTTATAATGAGTTTTTTTGTATATATCTCCCTAGGTTTTATAGAATTTGTGAATAAGCCCCTTTGAACTCAATATTTGCATATACCCCCTTGGCTTTTCATTTTAAACCTTTCTATATAGCCAATATCACTATTCATAATGAGAAAAGGCGACCACAAAAGATTTGTATTGATCTTTTTATAAAAGTAATAACTTTGCCCTTGAATTCATTAAATAAAGACAAGTGTGTCATTAATTATGAAAATACCATTATTTTATCCAAGTCCAAATAGTCTCCCTGAGTTCTCCAAGTCCCAAAAGACTCTCTCAAATTCTCCCATGTACGTGAAGCTTAACTATGTATTTGAGACTCTCATCAATCAATAGAGGGTTGTGCATGGCTAAAATGGTCAATTCTACCCACTTATAAGTATCATTATTGATTGCCATCGTGATCAATTTAAATTCAATGAAATGGGTCCTATATTTATAAGAACAAACTTATGTAGGGCTACTCTCTCCCACTAAGTGTACTATAGTAATTGTTAATATTACAAGTTTAAAAGAAAAATAAAATCAAGCTTTGACAAGCTTTGAAATTATGCATATATAGATAAAGAGATGGACAAAAGTATTATTTTACTCTAGAAACTTATAGTGGCTATTAGGCTACTAATTTTGGAAAATGAACACATTAAAATGAAAAGGTGAAGGGGTATATACAAATATTGAAACTACAGTAGCTTATTTACAAATTCTAGAAACTTTAGTGGGTGTATAAAAAAACTCTTTTATAATTGATGGTGAAAATTGTACATTTCCATTTGATGCTTGAATATGACCCCGAGAGTGATAATATATTTGTTTTGCTCAGAGATTGTAGATTTTAGAAAAGAAATGAGAAATGAAATTGGGAAAGGGAGAGGATTTGACTCATAGACAGTCAAAGAAGATTGGAAAAATACAAAGCAGGCCGATATCATTCGAGGAAGATGGAAAAAACTTTAAGGAACAAATCTTGATGATATCATTCGAGAAAGGAGATGTTTCTGTAGAAATAAGCCTTACCGATATCCTTCCGGGGCAAAATAGTCTTTTGGTTGGGTGTGACACTCTAATTCGATGTTTTATGGTATTACTTAATCAATTTGCGTACTGAGAGTTTAGTACTCATTTTCTCATAAAAATCCCTTTTTTAATATTTGCCTTATTAATGTCTTCAAACTTTTAGGAATACAGTTCTTAAAATTAAAAATTAATTCCATAAAACAACTGGGACCATAGTGTATTCGAGGATAAAACCTAATTCAACTGCAGTTGTATCATGTATATGTATTAAATAATTGTAAAAGTTGTGAAATGCATGTACACCGACACCAACACTGTGTATTACACAATTGTATAATAAGTTGTGAAATGCATACATACCGACACGAACACAACACCAACTCACACGAGGTAAAGGGGATTCACACATGTGATGTGAGGGACACACACAATTTACAAATGCGGGATAAAAATGGTGACCCACACATGAGAGAAAATACAACATAACTCGCACATGTAAGGTTGGAAAACCCACATATGCAAAGAGGGTGGGTGGGATTTGAACTTGAGACTTCTCAATACAAGCCAACACCCCTTACCAGATAAGGAGCTGTTCTTACATTTAAACAGTTAAAAAGAAAGTTAAGGTATATCATATATAATTTTGTACAAATGAGTTGTGAAATACCTATGATCCAAGTAACTTAAAACGGTAGAATCTACAAGACTTTGGTGGTGATGATGAGAATCAGCAAAAACAAAATATTTTTGTAGACACCATCCAGGAGGATGGAACCAGAAAATTTTCCTTGGGAGGGCCTCTATCTATGCATCCACATGTGGAATGATATAATTCATGGTGTGTTTTCAAAGCTCAAAGCCATGTTTCTTTAATCATTCCCTTTTAATCAGCCTATAAAAATGTGAGTACAGCATATATCGATTGGGATTGCCAAGTGATATAAAAACTGAGACTTCGATTGTTTTAAAGAAGAGAATATTTACATATCCATAGTAGAACAAATTTGTGTTTTTGATATCACCTTTCAGTGCCCCTCAGAGGTCAGTTTCTAGATTTTTTTAAGAACTCAACGCAAATTAAATAAATATCTCCCAACCATTAGCCTCAATCTTCTAGTGATCATTCCAACATACGACATTAATTCTGATACAAGAACGGCCTCTTACTCTACTGGTGACAGGTGTAAATCCTTATCTGCCTAATCAGAGTTCAGCCTTGGGCAAACATCTTTTCTCACCTAAGGATGTATTACTCACCTGAGGTGCTCTCCCCTCAACTAAAGGTTCCCCAACCTCACCTGAAGTGTATCCCCTCTAAGGGTCCCAGCCCCTCAATGGTTGGGGTACCAAAAAATATATATATATATATATATTAATTTTGATACTATATACAACTATGTCAGACATCTCTGTTGAACTTTGACCTCAAGCTTGTGGTCCAAGGACTTGGCATCAAAGTTTCTTCAATCTTCTCCCTTGAAGAAGCCATGCATGGATGAGGTGAGCCTGTCATCCTAACAATTGCAAGGTTTTTGTTATCAAATCTCCATCCGCCTACTGTGTCCTGGCCTAGTCTTTTCATTTTCTATGTTGTTATGTAACCTTGGATCAGATCTCTGACCTCAACATTGCAACACACACATCTTACTCACTAAGATGGGCCATCTCCCACATGGACCCCTTGGATGGAACTCTGTATTGATCCATCACTGTCGCTTACCTCATTTGATTTCGAAGTCATCTTCAATCCCAAGCTCTTGGATGAAATGTAAAGGCAGGTTGTGCTTGATTGCGATGGGGTATACGTGGCTCTATGAAGATCGGAATCCATAGAAAAATAATTGTTGATGGATTCTATTTAATTGGAATTGAGGAAGAAAATGATATGATAATCAGTGGTGGGACATTGAAAAGGATACTTTCTTTGTCATGTGTAAGGTAGAATCATTAAGGTTTTGAAAGTTTTAAACTTTCCCACATTACCTATGTAACTACTCCAATCATATGAAAACATTAATTCTAGTGTATCCTATTGGAAGAACTACCAAATTCCATTTTTTAAGTGGAATTTCTGATGGGAATTCACCATGTCTTGAGATTTTTAATTTTTGTCAAACCATGTCCCTCTGGATTCTCTGAATATATGTTTGACATTGGAAAAGAATCGGAATTTGTTACAATTGAGCGATCCCCATTTAATCGTTGGGCCAGATAACAAGCAGAGGCGAAGTCCATGGGCCTATATGTAAACCCAATCCTAGTCCATGGGCCTATATGTAAAGCCCAATCCTAAGATATGGGTTGCAGATGGGCCTGAACTACCGAACTTGGGCCTGGGGGCAATTGTTGAGTTGGGTCCTGATCTAGTTGGAATCAAGATTTGTCCCCGTTAGGTTATGCCAGCTTCAGTTCTTGATTCCTCGTCGTCTTGATGATGGAGTCCCACCTAGCAAATGGGTTTTCTAGTTGGGAATTATGATAGCATCTTTGAGCCAAGGGGAATTAGATTACTGTGGGCAAAAATTTGCAGTGTTTGTTGTTCTCAATCCTGGACTTTGTGAATGTGAGACCATGGTCAAGAGTCCAGAAGACCATTGATATGGTAAGGTGTTTGGTAGATGGCTCTATCTCAATTAACTTATCTACCAGAACTCCACAAATAGCAGTGAAATATGTGAAACACAGCAAGAAGGCAGTGCTCAATTTAAAAAGAGTAGAATGTCAGCATCGTAAGGACAAATGTAATTTTGGTTCCTCATATTGCCTGTTATATCGTGGTCTGGCTGGGCCTTTTCAGATTTATTTATTTATTTTGATTGAGCTCAGTTTTACCCACCCCTGCTCCATGACACTGGATGCAGCCCATTCCAATCCTGTATATTGTCCTTTCCATCTCTAGGATTTCATTTTAAAATCCTTAGGGCCCATTTGGAGACTTTAAACTCAGTTGTGCTTAAGTGAGCCAACTGTAATCTGGCCTGGATCTGCACTGATCAGAGTCCATTTAGGGAGCCCAGATTTGCATCTGGGTCCAACGGCCCAGATCCAAATGCATTTAGGACGGATGCAGACCCTGTGTCTCAATCCTCTAACGTATA
This sequence comes from Sextonia rubra, assembly GCA_037013555.1. Classification (NCBI taxonomy): domain Eukaryota; kingdom Viridiplantae; phylum Streptophyta; class Magnoliopsida; order Laurales; family Lauraceae; genus Sextonia; species Sextonia rubra. The sequence continues at coordinate 18,297,158 of JASUAD010000028.1, read as the reverse complement.
TTAGGCACATTTGTATAACCAAACAACATCACTGAATGAGCTTAACAAATTATGTACAAGGCAAATTTTTTATGATCATCTCAGATCTTATTATAAACTTGGACTTGATCATAAAACCCAGTCCACGTTCAAACAGGAACAGGTTCAGAGGGCAGACTTGGGCCTGTCCATTTCCCAACAGGTGGACTCAGGTCAGAGCTCTAGGCTCCAGACCCAAACCGAAACTCAAAGTCAATACTCTTCAATTGTAAATGGACTCAGACCTGAACACAGGTGAGCAGTACCTGGATCCAGCCTATTGACAGCCTTCAATTACCTGCAATTAGTCTGACAGTTTCAAACTCAGGTTATTCAACTTGAATGTGTAGTTCAAATTACATGCATGCAAGGGCCCATTTGCTGCAGGTAACTCATTTTGTACATAACCAGGTTCATAGGTTCCAATAACCTGAGTTGCCCCTGATTTCGGGTAGACAGAGATACAGATATTCAGGTTTAAGACTGAAAAGAGTTTAGGATAACTGACTTCCAAGGATGCAAACTAAGCTGAAGTTTGTGAGAACTCAATGTGAAACTTCATCCCAGAAGTGTGTTCGAACTAACATTTACAGATCTTACTCATGCAACAAGTGTAGATAAAAGATACTAAGCTTTTTATGGTTATGATGATTGATCATGAGATAAGGCTTTGGAAATCTCATAACATTGACATGTTTTGAGCCACGACGAACTTCTTATTCATGATGTACACTCTGCAGATCGATGGCATTAGATAGATCATCAGCAATGGGCCCTACATGTGACTTAAAAACATTTGATTGATGATGATTCAATTCCTCATTTGTGAGACCACAGCAAAATCTGACCCAACCAGAATAAATAGAAGTAAGCAAAAGGTCCCTGACATACATCTTGTGACCCAATTTTTCAGTTCCCTCTGAGCTGTTTGATTGGTATGCTGCGAATCAAAGGGCTGAGATCTTTCCATAAACCCCATCCACATTGTCCCATCACTTTGAACATGAGTCCAATCAACTGCTCAAAATCATTATCCCACCTTGTTCTATACTCTTGAAAAATCTCGTTCCAAGCTGATCTATTCCCATGGTAAGATTGATCATGTATAGAACACACAATCAATTTTTATTGTATCAGAGAAAATCTTGAAAGGCTTAGATTTTAAAAGTGGAGTCTGATGGATTAGGCTTAGTCCTGGCCCACCCACATGGCCACAAATCTTTCCTGATTAACGACCGATCAGACATTTCACATCATTCTAGAGGGTATTTTCATCAATTCACTTCACTCATGCTCACCTCATTTTCCTGCCATAAGGCGCCATCCAGAGTTTCTTCTTGCATTTCAAAACAACAAACGAGAGAGAGAAAGAGCTTGAGCTTGAGCTTCTGCTTCAATGTCTCCTCTCAAATCCGAATTTCTGCAGCTCCTTATCCTTTTGATTCTTCCACTACCAGCAGTAGCTCTTTCCACTCTCCTTCGCTCTCTTGAAGAGAATAACAGCTCCACAGATTCAAAGCCGCTCGCTCGTGCACTCTTCGTATTTGGTGATTCCACGGTTGACTGTGGTGCCAACTACCACCTCCTCACCATAGCCCGTCCCTACTTCTTGCCTTATGGAAAAGATTTTGATACACACCTCCCCACTGGAAGGTTCTGCAATGGAAGAATCATTGTTGACTATCTTGGTTCGTTTTAGTCTCAAACTAAACTGTTTTTTTCTTCATATTTCAGTGATCTCATGTTAGAAGTTAGTAGAAGATATTTTCATGATGATGCAATTTTTTAAAGTGAATTGTAGATGTCTTTGATTTCTTAATTTTACTGGATCTGAACTTCAATTATAGTTCAATCCTGTAGAGAAGGCGGTTCAACCCAAGGGGGAGTATTAAAAGTATCCATCCCGTCTCTACTAACATCTCGAGGTTGTGGTCGGAATTGTTAGATAAAGAAACTAAACAAATCCGAGCTTGCAGCCTCTTCATTTCGTTCTTTATCTTTCTGTGATTTCATGCTAGAAACTTGCGTAAGATATTTTCATGATGATGCATTTCTTGAAGTGAATTGTGGAGATCTTTGATTTACATAATTTTACAGGGTCTGATCTTTGATCTGTGGCTCTTTCATGAAATTTCAATCTGAGCTTGTAGCCACTTGATTTCTTTTTTTATCTGTCAGTCATTTTGATGTTGGAAACTTGTAGAAGATATTCTTGTGATGGTGCAACTGCAGAGGTCTTTGATTCACTCAATTTAACTAGACCCGATGTTCAATCTCAGGTTCTGTCATGAAATTCAAGTCCAGGTCCTAGCCTCTTGCTTTCTTTCTTCATCTTTCAGTGATTTCATCTTTGAAACTTGTAGAAGATATTTTTGTCTTGTTGCATTTCTTGAAGCAAACTGCAGAGATCTCTGATTTACTAAATCTAACCAGATCTGATCTTCGATCTCTGTTCCTTTCACTAATTTTGAATCTGAGATTGTGCAGTTCACAATTTTCCAATCGGAAACCACCTTGATAGGATGGTTTTAAGCATGTGATAGGTGGCTAATAAAGAGGCCATTAGGGCAATTCCTGGTCCGGCAGGAATCTTGAAATCTTGAGCATGTTACTGTTGGCAATCATAGATAAATAATGCAGATGTCTACCTCTTCGTTTGTTAATCTGATAATCAGCAGATGTCTAGCTCTTCATTTGTTAATCTGATAATCGTATTCATCATCATTATCAAAGCCTTGTCTGAACTATGTCTGATAATCATACCATCTTTTCTTTTTATTATCAGCACTCTGACTTTGCTCAAGTTTAACTAGTTCTAACTAATTCTTACAGCTCTGGAGCTGGGGCTTCCCTTTGTGCCTCCTTTTGTGGTTCCAGATACTACAGAGGGAGTGGAGAATATGATGAAAGGAGTGAATTTTGCTTCTGGAGGTGCTGGAATTTTCTACTTCAGTGGATCAGAACTGGTACGGACATTTTGGGACTAGTAAATGCATTATGATGTATTTGAATTGAAGCTTAGGGGGTAATAGGTGCTAAATCAAATAATTGAACTGATGTTAAAACCAAATTCCATACATACGAAAAACACAAGAATTTTTGAGTTTCAAAGGGAACAAGAAGCTACAAACCCTTCTAGTAACCAAACAGTTCAGGAAGGTTCCATTTTGTGTTGCACTTTGTTTGTGTTTTCTTTTTCATGATAACATCCATTCTACTGAAGTACTCAGCCACTTCCATTCTTCTTACATCCAAACATGCCCATTATGTTAACGATACTTTTGAATTAAATTCATAAGCAATCATTCATAAATAATTATTTGTGCCCATGATTGTTCTTCAGGGTCAGCATGTTCCTCTGGCACAACAGATTGTGTATGCTAAAGAAACATTTCAGAAGTATGCAGAGAAAATGGGAATTTTTGAAGCAGCTGAAATGATCTCTCAATCAGTTTTCTATTTCTCGATAGGAAGTAATGATTTTATCCACTATTATGTGCCTAATGCATCAGATGTAAGGTCTCAGTACCCGCCATGGGAATTCAATCAGTTGTTAGCACAAAATATAGTTCAGGAACTGAAGGTATTTCTAACTTCTAATTCCTTCCATTTTAGCAAGGGAACACCATCAACTAGAAAGCAACATAACTGCATCAAACAAACAGCATCATAGCTGCTGTTTTATCTGTATTTAGAAAATAGAAATTACTGGCTTTTAACTAATATCTGCTGTTTGAGAAAACCAATGAGAAAACCAAAATTGAATGTGCTTGGTGCTCCAAATTCCAATTAGTTTATCTGTTGTATACATGGCCTGGAATCAAGGGCATTCATTTTCATGGAAGAACCGCAGGCCACGAGGCATTTTGAATGCATAATGCTTCTCATTTGATTTATGGACAGTATTTTCACCATCAATTTGCAGGAAGATGATCTAAAAAACCTCTGTTCCATGCAATAGCTGATCCACAATGACAATGGGATGACACAGGAATGGTCTGGACTCAGGACCGTTGAACATCAAATCATGTGTCCATTTTGAGTATGGAACATCAGAAAGGTTAACTAGTGATTCATTATCTGGTTTGATTTTCACCTTGCTGATATGATGTGGTTAGTCAACCATTAGTCAAAAACAATTGGTAATTGATAGTCAACACAAAATACATGCAATGTGAGCTAAAACACTGGGAGAAAATGCTTTTAAAAAATAGAATGGAAAAATTAACCAAATTTATTGATGAAAACATTTGGGACCAATAACAAAGGTGCTCAACATCCATGTCAATCAGCTGCATGAGTAATGTATTGATTCCCTTGCTTCTTTGACTTCCTGGAATCAGATTGCGTACACTTGGGACCCTATTTGTTTAGTCCAAATTGAAGTTCGAAAAATCCCAAGCAGTGCCTTGATGTCAAATTGGCTAAATTTGAAGGAGTATAGGTGAAGATCCACTAAGAGGCATTAGATGATCTCTTATTTGGTAGGAAATGATTATCCATCCATTACCCTAATAAACCCAGTCCTAGGTAGAGGGGACAGTCCCATCTATGTTTCTACATCATGTCCTCCATCTCTCACCTGTTCAATGTTCCTAATTAGAACCCACTATACTATGAATTCGTCAGGCTCAATAGAAAGTAGGCCAAAGGCCTCGTAAAATCAAAGGGGCAAATCAATTTTATTGTTCGAATTATATTGAAACTTTCATAGTACTGTTTAAGTTGAAATCATGCTCTCAATAATATATGAACTTTCTTTGCTGATTATTTTCATGGAACCTTGCATCATTGACTATTGCTGCCTGCTTAAGGGTCTACCTTGAATACTCATAGGCTTACATGAAAAAACAATGGATTATGCAGAACTTGTACTATTATAATGTCCGAAAAGTGGTGCTTATGGGACTGGCACCTTTGGGCTGCACTCCTTTTTATGTGTTGAAGAGAAAGAATGGAGAGTGTGTAGAGGAAATAAACAACATGGTTCTTGAGTTCAACTTCCTCATGCGATATACAGTCATCGAACTCAGTCAAGAGCTCCCAGATGCCAAGATAACATTCTGTGACGCATATGAAGGTTCCATTGATATAATCAATAACCGCAAAAAATATGGTGAGATAGGCGTTCATTTTCTGATGGTTCCATTATCTTCCCTAAACTATAAGTACTGCTCATGAAACTAATCAGTACACTGATTACTGACCTGCAGGTTTTGATTCAACTGTTCCTTGCTGTGAGGATGATAAACATGGTGGTCTTCCCCTGTGCCTAAATGAATCATCGGTTTGCAGAAATGCCTCCAAACGTATTTGGTGGGATGAGTTTCATCCTACTGATAAAGTAAATGAGATCCTTGCAGAAAATGTATGGTCTGGCCAGCATGCTAAAATCTGCTATCCCATGTACTTGCAGGACATGGTGAAGTAGAACAATGCAACGAGTTTAATGAAGAACAGAAACCAGTGCCCAGGTGAGTGATGTTGACAGATTTTATATCTGCAAAGGCAATTCTAGCTTGTATCAGCCTCTTGGAAAGAGTGAAGTGGACAATACAAAAATAAGAGTTCGTCCTAACATTGCAGATTTTGGTTTTATTGTTATAAATCATTTTTAGATTACAAAATTCATGATAGCTATAATAAGCAATTTAATCTAGATTTGTATTCAGGTAAGATAAAGAGCTTCGAGAACAACTGGTTGCCAGTTGGTTGTGAACTCTGTTTCTCAGCTTACTGCCAAGGGATTGATCCCCGAATCGTCTCCCTGCAGTGCAGGTTTCTCTCCTTGCAGGTGTAGGTTTTTCTTCCTCCGAGTGCAGACCCATGCTTGATGTTATATTTTTGCTTTCATTATAAGAGTGCATCTGTTATATTGAAATTTTTTTAAAATAAAGTTGTCTGCAGTGGGGAGAAATCGAAGGAGAGGACTTAGTATTTGAAATAAAATTGGAAAACTCTGATACTGTTTTGAAATTATCGATTCTTGATATACATTTTAAAAAATCAGCCAAAAATTTTGTACGTTTTTAAAATTTTCCCTTTGCATGAAAACCATTAAGCAGAAAACTGCTCCTCAAAGCATATAGTGCTTACATTACATGTCTCTGCTGCATGAAGTAGCCATCTCCTACTCCATATGCATACAGCCCATTAAAATGAAGGAAATGGACAGTACTTTTTAACTTTCTCCAATGGACCACTAGGCATGTGCAACTATAATGGCCCGACCCACGATATTCATTTAAGTGGACAGACCCAATCAGGTAGTTGATTTTGTGGACTACTCAGAATGTTCATGTCGATTTTGAGCATAGACCGGAAAATTTATATGGACACAAAATTTTCATGCTAGTTTTGGATGTGGATCCTAATCCAAGTCGAATTCCCCTATCCTTGTTTGTATGTGGGTACGCCTGGCATTGCATGGATTTTCATTTACACAGAACTGCATAAAGACATTCTCCCTCTAGAAATGAATTTTTCAGGGAAATTAATTTAAATGGTCGTAGCAAATAGCAGAACAGTAAGAACAGAAACCAGAGGATTTTATGTGTGACTGAGGAATCCTCACATTACACAGTCAAAATGTCTTCTCTCACCATCAGCTTTTTGTACTCAGAGAGAAAGAATGGGAAAGAATGAATTGGGTTCATCTAAGGGTTTTGACCCATGGTGGCTTTGAGTGCACCGATTACGGTCTACCACATTCCAAAGCGATGTGCCGTCTCATGGTCACTGTGGAAAAAAGCCGAGTATGAAACAATATGTTATTTAGGATACTTTTATCCTAGATATCCCTTTCATTTGATATAATGATTATCCATTACTTACAACTTCTAGTACTTACATCATACACCAACTAATAGTGTGATAATAGCTCATTCATCCAATAGGGTCCACCACACAAGTTGGAATTTAATAAAGCAAAACTCATGTTTCTACAGAATAACTCTCCATAATCAATTTGTGGCCTGGACGCGAACAGTTGAGTGGCATCAATCTCCTAATCTATAAATGGATAGTATCACTCTTGGCTATTGAAAAAAAGATTGTGATTAGTAAGGGCAGCAGTTCTCTTTACTCTCACGGTTTTAGTCTCAGAGCATATTTTGATAGATAAAATTGATAATTTTTTTCATCAAAAGGATCCAAGTTCTCTTATATCTCAGTTGTTTGGATAGAATCAAGGCACCAAGGTGGAATACCTATTAAATCAGATTTATAACTGGGATTTTAACACCTTGGGCTGAATTCAAGCTTGGTTAGCTTTTCATCATTTTATGACCAGTTTTGCCAATTTCAACTAGTGGTCAAAAACCAATGTTTGACTGTTGGTCAAATTAGTTGATTGATATTCTTCCATTGATCGAGGTAGTCATTTGTAAAACTAAAATTAAAAATAGATGTCATTGCCTCATTGATCGTAACTGCAAAAGAAAAAAATGGAGGTGGTCATCTTAGTCCCTCGAAGGACACCCTCGGTAACAAAGATAACTATAGAATAGACGGCATTAGATAGTTTGGCTGCTGAAAAAGTTGATTTGCTTTGTATTAGGTTTATTACTCATTTTGACTCATTACTTTGACTCGTAGAATAAAATGAATCAACAAGTACTAGGCGAGTCAAAGAAGTTTGACCTAGTACAACTAATAGCATGATACGGCTTTCTCTTGTTATTTGACTTTCGAGTTTTGAGTTTCAAAACAATGGAGAATCTAGAGTTAATGAAGCGGATAAGAAAGCCATGAGAAGCCAATCACTAATAATAATTTAATATTATTTTAATGAAACAGAGTGCCCCAATATTCCTTCAAGGGATGCCAGCACTTTACCACAACTATTAGCCCTTGATTCAGCAACCTTAAGGTTAATGACAACTATATTGTCGGTTTTTCTTGACATTTAATTCAATGATGAGTAAAGATTCAGTGAGTGTAAAATTAAGCTTGATCAAAAGATAAAAAGCGTCAAAGGGGATGCATTGATGAAAGTTAGGCCAAAAAGGTAGTGTAAAATTAGGCTTGATCATAAGATGGAAAGTGTCAAAGGGGATGCATTGATGAAAGTTCCCACAATGCCGGATTGCACTTGCAAACAGCATTTTTCTTGTTATCATCCTCTTAGTGTGATATTTTAGATGTGTGGCATTTATCAATTATTTATAGCTTCTTATCTTTTAAATAAAACGTTTTTATGACATTTGTTTGCATCTTTTTTGAGTGAAAGTTTAAATAGGTGACATTTGTTCATCATCTGTTATTCTTATAGTTTATAAATAGGGTATATTCTTTCATTTCAATTCAACACTCTCATCCAATTTTCAAGTATTGGTCTCTTACCTTCACTTGCATTGCATTTCATTTTCTTGAAAAGTTTTTAGTATTGTTTACCACGACAACCTGAGCTTCCGCAAGCTGGCATGTTTGAGTCCATGTCAAAACCTACATAGTTAATGATTTTCATTTCATAAGTTTTACTTTCTTTTTATGAAAAGACTTTAATAAAATATTAATAAAAATGGCACATAGAGTCTACAATTACATTTTGCATGGAGTCTACAATTACATTTTGAATAATCAGATTCGGCATATAATGCCACCAAACCTCCATATCTTTAACACACTTAGCATGCCTAGCTAATTTGTAAGCATGCCTAGCTAATTTGTGATTTACTATATTGTTATCTCTTCTTACATAAGTAACTTTATAACTATTGAAATGCTTCAAAAGATCTTTGATCTCATTGAACAAGTGGCCTTGCCTTAATAAATTAGAAGCAGAGGAGTTGAGGGCATCTATCATTCTTAAGGAGTCAACTTCAATAATAATATCACTCTCTTTTTGCAAACATGTTATATTATTTATATGCACTAACAAAATAGCATATCACATAATAGATATGTAATAGAAAAGATATTTTTTAAGATTTTCTTACACTTTTAATTATTTCAGTTAAAGTCTTATAACCTATAACCAAGTCAAAGTGTACTAATTTCTTTGAATAAGATGGATTTGAGCCTCTCCATTTCCTAAGGACACAAATGTGGTGTAAATGTGATTCATTGTCAATGAAACCTATTGAAATGAATACTTTAAATACGACGGATTATTTGAATTTATTTTTCTTTATTTTTATTTATTTTTATATTTTATTTTTCTTTTTTACTCACAATGATACTATTTAAGTTTATACCTTTTTATTTATTATTTTTTTGAGCATTTGCTAACTATGATGAGTTCATTTTGAAATAAATGATAAAATTATTTATAAACTTATTTAACTTTAAATTGCAGTTATAAAATCTTTATCGAGAATGGGTGGCATAGGAAAAGGAGGTATATCTCAAGATGACGAATACATTGACACACATTTCAATTTACTTACTATTTATCTTGTTTGGATGGCTACATGTCGAATTTGTAGCATGTCAAATCTGGAGATATAAGCAAATTCCTAATCATTTTATCTTAGAATTGAATCATTTTTTATTACAATTGTATTAATTCTATATTTAGATAATTATGTATATATATATAAGTTGTGCAACTTGAGTTGTGTTCATATTTGAGAACATATGGCAATATTTTGCTGCGAGGGAGAAGAGGAGGTTAGATGGGAAGGTATTTGAGTTTTGGGCCCATGCCCATAATTAGTTAGCTTGAGCCCCAACCATATATAATATGTGAGGCCTAGACCTGCCCATTTAGTCAATTGAGTCAGGCCGAGCCGGGTCAATCTTCCTTCCCCTCTTTATCATCTGAAAAAATAGTTCACTCTCTAAGAATACCCATATATTTTAAACTTCTCTCCATCAAAAGTTCGTATAAATGCAGAATATAATATCATTAGATTTGAATAATATAAGATTTCATTTTCACATAATAAAATAGTATCATTTTATAATATTATGTCACTTATAGTGTTTGACATTTTATATACATCTCAATATGCTTTAAAAATAGTTTTATAGAGCATATACTTGGATATTTCAATATGGAGGTTTTTACAAAAAAGTGACATATTTTAAGATATCTTCTAACGTACCTAAACACTTACTTTTTAGGTGTTTAGATAATAGCAAAATCTTTAAAAATACATGCTTTCCAAACACCTTTATCCTTCTCTCAAATTTTATCTCTAATTTTCTTTATCTTTTTTTAATAACCCAAGGCATCTCCCGCCTGACCCAGGCCCCAAGCACGAGGGACACTCAATTATGAACAACTTGGACTAGTCTTTTGGGGCACATGCAAACCCCCCAATCCACGTGCATTTTTTATTTTTCTCTCTTTAAGTGCCTTATTAGGATATCCAACAGGTTCTCTCCCTCAATAGGTCACATAATTAAGAAAATATGTATTGTTTGGGTGGCCTTTGGGCTTCCTACCACTTAACCCAAGCGAAGCCCAAATAATAAATGGGCCTAAAATTAAATCAGTCCCAGTCCAAATATTAGAAATTGGTGGCCAAATCCAGGGGAAGTCTGGCTGGGCCTGGTCCAGCCTAACCTAAACACCCCAATAGCCGATGTGAACAATGTGGTATGCTTTTTCAAATGTCTTAAGATAATAAAAACTTAGAAATAGACTTGCGCACGTATTCAATTATAATATATTAAAAGCCTTGATATAAGTGGTGGGATTTGAATTCATAACCATTTACATATTTAAATAACCTAAATACTACGCCACACAATCCGGGAAATCCATGTGTGCCATTTATCAACATTGAAGATAATTTTCTTGAAATCAAAGAACCAAGTGCTCCATTTATCAACATTGAAGACAACTTTGAATCAAAACCCATTGCTCATGCAATTTTGCTTCACGTTGTAAGACAATAATAAAAATAAAATGCACTGCCCACAGCATCTGCTACAAGAGTTGGACAAAGAAGTCGTCCAGGATACAAGAGTTGGACAATGGAGCCGTCAAAGCATGGCTCAATTGATTTGAGCATTCAGATTGCTCTCCAACATCTTAAATTTAACTCCCACCCTTTGCATTATTTGCATTATTTGGTCGTTAGAATTAGATAACCCTTGGCTGGAGGTCAAAGGTTCTTAAAATTAGGCTGGCGAGGAACACCCTAGGTCAAAAAACAAATAGTTGGATAATGAACTCCCCTTCAATTTAGGAGGGCCCCGCTTTGTAGATGGTGGAAAATGAAAATCCCACAAACAGATTTCACAAGTCCATTTGTACATTCATTTTATCCAACATCTCCATTTTAAACCAAGGTCCATTTTTCCAAACTTCTCCCAGTCCACATGAACGTTACAACGTAAGTGTTCTCTGAACCAATTTTTAAAAGATTCCCCAACATTACGCCTTTTCCCTTGAAACAACATAATGATCTTTAATCATACAATCAAAAGTGGCTAAGATAATAGGTAATAGCAAGAACAATGTTGCATAACAAACAACTAGTGTTTAATCATAAAATCTAGAAGAGGGTAGGTTTTAATTGTATATATAGGGGAAAGTAGGTTTAAGTAAATATCATTTCTTTAAACATGAAGGTTGTAACTGAGCTTCGCAGTTCTTCTACAAATCAAAATCCTACTGTAAGTTTTCTGCTTGTTTTGTCTCACATATTTAGGAAAAGAGATGGAGCATGGGAAAGTTCAGCTTGGGGACAGGACAACCCCTCTTCCTCGCAGGATTTTGCAACTATGGGAACACTCATTTTCATCGTTTGTCTCAAACATCTCTGAATCCATGTGTAGGATGGAGTTGGAAGCCATGTTTTGCAGGGCTGGGAAAATCCTAGACTCATTCATCCCATTGGATAAACTTTATGGGAAGAACAGAGGATTTGCCTTTGCAAGGTTCAGCTCCCTTCTAGAAGCAGAAAGAGCCATTGCGTTATTCCGCAGTAGATCCTGTGGGGATGGAATTTTCATGTGCAAATCGCCAGATTCAAACAGAATCCTGAACAAGAAACCCATAGTACTATCAAGGACAGAATAATCTTTAAGCCACGAGATCCACCTAGGAAGGCCTGGAATCTTACATCAAACATACATTCGCTATCTAAAGAAGGATGGATTGTTAGAAATGGGGCTGTTCCAGGAGTTAGATTACCTTCTACAGTCACTATCGAAGGCATCAAGGCAATGTCAATCAGCCTGGTGGGTTTCCTCAAGGCCAAAGTGGAGAAATTCATCAAATCAAAACTTGGTTCCTAGATTGCTGGGGCAACATGCCCAAAGCTATTACATAGTTTGGACACAAGACATTTTGGCCAGAGCTACAGTCCGAGAAAGAGGTATCTCAAATCCTCCACATGGCAGGACTGAAAGAAGTCCCTTCTTGATGGTGGAGAGGTGGATGGAAATCTTGGGTGGTCCACCCCGTTTAAGGTGGATCAGAGATTCAAAGGAGTTCCCCTCCATGTGTGGAGGAAAGAAACATATTCCTTACTGGGTGACTATGTTGGGTCCTCCATTGAAGTGGATGCAGCTACTGTTAAGAAAGAAAGGCTTATGTTTTGGTCGAGTCCTAGTCAATAGGGATATTAACCAAAGTCTCCCACAAAGAATCACTCTTTGGCTTGACGACATAAGCTTCCCAATCGACGTGGAGGGAGATGGAAGAATCAAGAAAGAAAATAGGAAGGCCTGCAGATGATGGTGATAGAGAGGGTTGTTCCGATGGCAGTGACTGGCAGGAGGAGGATGAAGATGATGATGTCAGCATCTCAAATTCAAATTTGAAATTCCCCCCAATGCACCCAAACTTCCATTCGCAAAAAGAGGAATTTGAGCTAACCTTCAATGGGCAGGCCCTCCAGGCTGTTACAGAGCCCAACGTTGGGCTACGCTCCACTCTCAATCACGGGTTGGAAGATAGGATCCAGCCCAAACTTACATCAACTACTCTGGATCAAGGATTGAAAGTTAGGACCCCGCCCAATCTCAATTTACGTGATTATATCACCGGCTCTCCTTTTATCACAGAAACTCAATACGATTTGGGACCTAGGGATTTCACTGCAGCCAAAGGCTACTTGCACCTGTATGTGAGGGTGGGCCTTACAGAAGCCGACACAGATCACCCAATCCCACGTCAGAATGAATCAATGGGCGCTACAGACCTCACAGCAGAGCGTCTCTGTCCTTGTTGTCAAGAGAGAGGAGGTGTGGAGGATTTTGCTTCTGATGCGCAGCAACGACATATGGATGACAGTCAACACGACAGCCACCCTCTTGGTGAGCCGTTGATCCAAGCTTCACCAAGAGACACCGAGGAGCTCTCTGTCGCCCACGTTATCTCATCCTCCAAAAAACTCCCATCAAGAACCAGTGGGGGAGTCGTCAGGTAGCTCGCTAGGCCTAGTGTTGGCGACTAGATATATTTTGGAGGTCTCACCAATAGCCTACCTTCCTTTGCACAGGATAAATGATTCTGAAACTTTAACTCCAACCTCCCCTAAGAATTCAGCAGATCAAAGAGAATCAAATAGGGGCAGATCTTCTTGGATTTCTATTGTTAATAGTTCTGGTAAGGGGCTGCAAGTGACTTCTCCATGCAAGATTGATTGGAAACAACTATCCCCTGTGGGGTCTCCAGATAGAGTTTCTATTCCCACTCTGGAGAAACTTTTGGTCCTACTGACAAAGAACAGGAGCCTCTGCTCTTCACAGATAACAGCCAATCCATACATGATTCCTCACCTACTACAATGGAATAGGGTGAGATCAGTTCTACGGATTCATTGAGTTCCAAGATGATTCTAAGTGGCAAAGCATGTGGCTTAACTATGGGTAATGACAATTCTGGATGGGAAAATCTGGTTCAGTACGCCTGAAAATGCGATGAAGCCAACTTGGTTGCTTGGGCAGGTGGAACTAAAAAGCGGGCAGTTAGAGAACTCCAGAACTTAAAAAGCTCAGTTAACTATGAGAAAGGTGTAGGCTTAGCGGAGGAAAGGCAGGCTGTGAATCAAACAATAGAGATCCCCAAGGTGAAAGGCAAAGGTCATCAATGAAAACAATTTCATGGAATGTTAGAGGTCGCTGCAGTTCTCCTCGGGTATCTATAGTCAACCAGGTGATTCGTGCCCAGAAAGCTGACATGGAGTTAATTCGGGAGTCCAAAATTAGTGAAGATGAGAAGAGAGTGTTTAAGGATGTACAGTCAGTAGATATATGAAAGAGATTTCTCTAAACACTAATGGCTCCTTTGGGGGGATCCTCATTCTTTGGGACTCACGTCACATAGGATACAAAGATCATTGGGCATGTCTGTTTTACATTTGAGGTATCTTTGAAGATCTTCAGATTCATAAGGAAGTGCTGATTTCCTCTGTCTATGGCCCAACAGTGAATCAGAATAGACCTAGTTTCTGGAGAGAATTGGATAACTCTAGAGCAAGATGGAATGGGCCTTGATGTGTTGCTGGTGACTTCAATATAATCAGATTCCCTGAACAGAGATTGGGTGAGTACTGCTTGTCCTCAGAAATGAGGGCTTTCTCTAATTGGATCAACAGTCATGCCCTTGTAGATCTGAATCTGAGTGGGGCTTCTTTTACTTGTCGAATCATCAGAATCCACCAATTATGTCACGCTTGGACAGATTCTTGATATTGATGGAATAGGCAGACCTGTTTCCTCACTCAGTTCAAGTAGTGCTGCTAAAACCAACTTCAGATCATTGCCCTATTGCTCTGGATTTAAACAGGATCTCGTGGGGACCTAGACCCTTTCGATTTGAATCAAAGTAGCTTGAGGAGAAAGCTCTCCTCGATCTCATTCACCAATGGTGGTTCAACTTTCACATTCAGGTGTGGGCTGGTTTTAGACTTAACTCCAAGCTTAAAAATCCAAAAGTCAATATCAGAGACTGGGCCAAAACCAACTTCGGATCCATTGGGGCTTCCATGGCCTCATTGCTGGGTCAAATCAAGGAGATGGATGAAAAGGAAGAAGCAGGGCAACATCCAGATTCAGAAATTACGAGGTGTCAAGAGTTAAAGAACAAATATATGTGTAAAGTGAGGGAGGAAGAAATCAAATGGAAACAGAGATCTAGACTCAATTGGCTGATGGAAGGTGATAAAAATTGAATTTTTCAATGTTTGGATTCTATTACTATTTGATCAAAGATCAGAGCTCTTTTGCAATATCCTACATTTCCATGTTTGAAATGAATGACAGAAGAATCCTTCAACACCAAAAACACAGTAAAAAGGCTAGTTACCCTGTTCTAGTCTTTAACAATTTCCTTGTGGTCGACAGATTACAAAAAAGCTAGAATGCCCAGTTAACAGAAGTCAACGGTTCCATATGAGATATTTACAATATATTACCGTAAAATATTTTAGAGGGAGAAGGTAATGACAAGGAAAAGATCACTCCATCACATAGACGAGCCAAATTCATGGAATACAAAGCCTAAAACAATAACATTATAACTTCAATTTCTTCTTTGTAGTTATCATGGGAGTTGAAAATATACCCTACTAAAATGGTGCAGGTTATGCTTAGCTAAAACCTTAAAATCCCGTACCCATCACAAAGCACTCATATCCCCAACTCCTGTATTCTAATCACATACATCCTGTAATAACAACCAAATGAAAAGCTACTTGCTCGTTTGCAATTTCAATAATACTTCACCATGAAAAAGTGAAATAAATAGTCAAGAAATCATGCAATAGCTTGAGCTCGCCAGTTAAGCCGTTACCTGTTCAGCTGGATCACCTTCAGCAGATTTTGCTGCTTCTTCCACCAAGCCATCAGTGTTGCTTGATCCATCAACCACATCGGCATTAGTAGCAACGGCCTCAGCCTCAACAACCGGATTTTCTCCATCTTCTTCTTTGGTAGTAGAGGCCATATCCCCATTCACTGTCAAAGCCTCACTGATGGCCTTTGCCTGCTTAGCTAGAGCTGCAGCTTCTGCCTCCTTAGCTAGAGCTGCAGCTTCTACCTCCTTAGCTAGAGCTGCAGCCTTCTCCTCCTTCTCTCTCTCCTTCTCTTCAAACAGCCTTGTCAATTCCTCCTCCCTCCCTTCTTTCCTCAATGCATCTGCCACATATTCCCTCATCTCTGAAGTCAATACTGCCCCATCATCAACATTCAACATATCGCCAACCATCTTAAGCACACCATCAAGCTTCCCTCCCTCACACAACCCTTTCAACATGACATCATAGCTCACGGCATCTGGCTTCAGCTCCTTCTCTACCATCTGGTCGAAAAACCCCTTTGCCTCATCAAGCTTGCCAGCATTCACCAATCCAACAATCACCTTATTGTATACAACCACATTCGGCCTGAGACCCGCTTCCACCATCTTTGTAAAATAAGCAGCAGCATCATCCACCCTGTTCTCTCCAAAACAAGCATCCAGAAGCAGAACATAAGTAAACTCGTCCGCACTGACGGCCTTCTCGCCCATCTCACGGTAAATCTCCTCCGCTGCAGCAATCAGTCCATTCTTACACAGCTGATCAATCAAATTGTTGCAAGACAGAGTATCCGGAAAGCACCTCTTCTCGCCCATCTTGCGGAACACCTCAACCGCCTCATCAAACTTCTTCTGGCCGCACAACATGTCCACCATGACATTAAAGCTACCCAAATTCACCGAGAGCCGCCTCGGCGGGTTGTGTTCCTGCATCATCCGATCAAAAAGCTCCATCGCAATATCGAACTTCCCATTCTTGCTCAAAGCATCCAATACCATATTGTAACCTACCGCCCCAATTCGGATCCCGCTTGAAGCATCACCACCGCTGCGAATGCCAGAGATGAGCTCATTGTAGCAATCCATTGCCTCCTTCTCCATGCCTTTCTTGAAGAACCCATTAATGAGGGGACCGTAAACAACCCCATCAAGCACCGAGCCACCGGATTTCTCCTTGAGGTCGGAGTAGAGCTCGAGCGCCTTGTCGGGTTGGTCGGACTTGACGGCGCCGGACATGAGGTGGGAGTAGACAACTGGGTCGGGGGCGAGGCCGCGGGCAATCATATCCTCGTGGAGGGAGAGCGCCCGGTCGAGGCGGCTATTGTCGGCGAGGCCGCGGGCGAGAATTCTGTAGGTGGTGGGGGAGGGGTTGAAGGGGGCGGAGCTGAGGAGCTGCTTGTAGTGGTCGAGGGCGAGGTCGGTCTTGCGGCAATCGCAGTAGGCCTGGATGAGGAGGTTGTAGGTGATGACATTGGGGGAGACGGAGGCCTGGGTGATGAAGCGGTGGAGGGAGAGGAGGTCGGAGTAGCGGGACTGGCGGAGGAGGGCGGCGAGGACGGCGTTACAGGTGAAGACGGTGGGGCGGCAGTTGGAGTAGATGGAGTGGCGGACGAGGAGGGAGGCCTCGTCGAGGTCGTTCTCGCGGATGAGGGTGAGGATGCGGTTGTGGAGGGAGAGGCGGTTGCCGGAGAGGGCGGCGACGGTGTCGGCGAGCTTGGGGGCGTTGGGGTTCTGGGGCGGGGATACGGGCTGCTGGGGGCGGGGGGAGGAGGGGCGGAGGGAGTTGAGGGGCGGCTCGATGCGCATCCGACGCTTCCGGCGGCGCCGCTCCGCCGCGGCTTCCTCCGGGGTAGCGAAGGAGAGGAGGCGGAGAGAGAGGAAGGCAGGGCGAGGGGCGTGGTGGTAGGGCTTTAGATGGGTTTTCAGATGGAAGAAGAAGGGTTTCGAAAGAGCCATTCCCGAGAGAGAAAGATAAGAGAGGTTTAGGGTTTTAGGATTTCAAAGTGAAAACCTAGCAAAGTGTGAGAGAGATATTGGTTTAGGGTTTTAGGACTTTGACATGCGGTCGGGGGAGGAGAAATGGAGCCCGATTTGATGACAGGATAAGGACCGATGCAGTTTCCTGGATTAAGAAAAATCTAGGGATCCGATCGAATGAAACGGGTAGCGTTCGGATCGGGTCCATAGTTGAAAGTATCCGAATTTTTAAAAAGACCGCAACATCAACGCGGGGTTTATAGGGCTAAGCCCAAGTTGTCCTTACCCTACCCTCAAGATATACATGGTCAAGCCTGAGCAAGTCAAAACAACTATGTAATACTTATTATTTATGCACTAAATATAATAAATAATTAATTAAATAGAAAATGAAAGAACCATGTATTTATGTGTATGGATTTTTTATTAGAGTATTTCTGTAAAGGATTCCTATCATCATTTTATTACAAGTAAGTAGCTCTTTTATGGATAGTTTAGTATATATTTACATATATATTATATAAATAAAATTAAGAAAAGTGCTACAGCAATTTCAAGGCCTAAAAAAATTTGGCCAAATCCCATCTTAGGACTTAAATAAAAGCACTCACTTTAAGGGCTTTTTAAGGGCCAAGCCGAGCCCCCTCATCCTGGAGCCAAAGTGACAACCTTGTCATGAACTCAAACAAAATCGATGGGCTTGGGCCCAAACTTGGTTTGTAATTTAAACAAAAAAAATTTTGGTTGTGAACTTAAAATCTGGCTTCTAACTGGGAATTTTGTCGACTCGTGAAGACCCCGGCCATTGAATTTGGTTCTGAAGGTACTGAGGGAGACCTCTTGTACATTATGGACTTATCGTTTTTGTAGGTAAGTCAATCGACTCGCGTTTTTATGCCGAATCGATGAACACTGTTTTGTCCACGAAGAAATCTTGACAGTCCATGTAATATGACAATTGATTGGATTATTGGAGACATTCAATGCATGAAATAGGCTAAAACTTACAAATGATTGCAATCTTTTCATTCAAGGCCAATATTCAAGAGTGGGTTAAGAGAAATTAATTACAAGCACTTATATAAATAGTAATTGTTTAGCGTGACAATGTATTTTTGTTTAACCGTAAGTTAAATACACGTCGGTAGCATGTAGTCTCATAATATAATAGAAAGTTCACTATCACATGATAAAATTGTATCATATTATAATATTGTGTTACTTATAGTTATTGACAATTTATATACATCTCAATATATCTTCAAGATTGTTTTATACAACATATATTTGAATATTTCAATATTGAAATTTTTACGAGAAAGTAAGATATTATAAAATATCTTATAAGATATCTAAACACCTACTTTTTAGTTGGTAATACTATATTTTAAACTATCATATAATATAACAAAATTTTTTAAAATATATACTTTCCAAACACTTTTTTAATAGAAGCCACTCAGACAAATCACCAAGGAACACATCAGTCAAATGAACTTGGACTTAAGCCAATTTTTAAAATCCTACTTATAAGAGAGTTGAGCTCACTATTAGATTGGTCGGTTAGAAGAACATAAGCTAATTACAAAAAAATCAAAAACTTTACGGTGTAATCAATTTAATGGCACATCCAAATCCAAATGAGTAAAATTTAAAATTTGCAAAACTGAAGATGTAGTTGAGCAGCATGGATCTGAAATGAATTTGTAAAGTTTAAGTTTTTTTTAAAAAAAAAACTAATGGATTGTATCTCAGCCCATTGGGCCCAAGGGACTTTAAGTAGATCCACTGTGGCCCCAGTGCAATAATGTAATTTGAACCCACAACCTCCAGGAGTAAACTGTAGTTAATGGGCCCAAGGGACTTTAAGTAGATCCACTGTGGCCCCAGTGCAATAATGCAATT
This sequence comes from Sextonia rubra, assembly GCA_037013555.1. Taxonomy (NCBI): domain Eukaryota; kingdom Viridiplantae; phylum Streptophyta; class Magnoliopsida; order Laurales; family Lauraceae; genus Sextonia; species Sextonia rubra. The sequence goes on along the minus strand of JASUAD010000028.1, from coordinate 18,277,555 downwards.
TGAACCCACAACCTCCAGGAGTAAACTGTAGTTATGGGTCAATTAGGCTATCCCTCGGGGTACGTTGATATTAGGGTTACAAACAAGTTGGTTCCGAAACAAGTCCATATTGAGCTTGGACCAAGACCCATTTCTAAATAAAAGTTTTAGTTTCGAAACTAATTCTAACTTAAAACCTGTTTTGTTAGTTTCGAACCAAGTTTCCATAAAAAAGGATCTTGACTCGGTTTTGAAACTAAGTTGACTGTAGAATTGGGATCTAGTTCCAAAATTGATTCTAAGTTCATTTAACTTTCTTAATTTTTTTTCTTTTTCTTTAAATTAAGGATATTATTCAACTTATAGTAATACATCAAGTCTATTATCTTTAAGATTAAATATAAAAATATCAAATTAAAGTTAATTTTGATATACAATTTGCAATATTAAAGGCTCTTGTGTCAAGTCCTGAGTATATAGGTCGAAACCCATATGGACCTAGTACCAAACCTGTTTACTAATCAAAACCTAAAATGGGTTATGGACTTAGACCCATTTATGAATCTGAACCTAAAATAGGCTCCAGACCTAGTTTTTCATGAGTTGAAACTTGGATAATCGAAGAATTGAGTACCTATTTGCAATCATAGACTTTAGGTTATGCATAGGGTTACAAATGAGTACACGATTCTTCGATTATCCAAAGGCTCCGACCCATAAATAATTTTAGGTTCTAATAAGTAAATGGGTACTGGTTTGTGTCCTACTTTTGAACTCGTGACCTAAACATTTTTAGGTTTAGTTCCACATTGGTTTTGACCTATGAACCTGTCATATTACCATATTACCTATGTTTTTGAAAATTTGTTTACTTTAAAATAAATTTTTTATATTATTCTCTGTGCAGACTTAGACCCGTACTAGAACCCGCCTCATACATTGAACCAGTTTCGGTTTCAGGTCTTTATTTTCATTAACGGTTCCGATTTTGGAACTTAGGTAGTGTTTGTTTCATATGGATGATTTTGGGTTGAAATGAAATAAAAGTTGGAATGGGCCTGAAATGAAATGAAAGTTAGAATGGTCATTCCATTTCAATATTTGAATTTATCTTTGAAATGGTGGGCATAATGGAATTTCTATTTTTATCCTTATGTTTGGTATGCACGAATTAAAGTAGGAATGAAATAAAAAAAACCAATATTTTTACTAAAATATCTTTATTTTCCTTCTTATTTTTTGGTGCTAGTGGTAGGTGGTGGTCGTGGTGGTAGGTGGCAATGGTGGTGATGGGAGTGGGGGTTGGTGGTTGGTGGTGGTGGTGGTTGTGGCGGCAGTAATTGGGTGGTGGGTGTGTGGCAATGGTAATAGGTGGGGGCATTTTTATCTCAACAAAAAATAAGTCCGTAATGGAAAAGTGATTATTTACCCTCTAATGAAATGACTATTCTCCTATGCATGGGAATTGTGATTTCTTTTGAAATGATTATTTTGTCCATTTTAGACGAACCAAATACAAGAATAGATATTTTGATGGAATGGTCATTTCATTTTAATTTTCATTCTGGCGAACTAAACGCTACCTTAGAAATTGGCTGTGGACCAATTCCTAATCTGGGTCTATATTTTCATTAATTGTTCCGGGGATGGATCCGCCACCGACAAAGACCGGAAAAAGTTGCAACGTCTTCAACTTGAGATTTTGATTTCGGGGTCCTACTGTGTAATTGTTAACAAAGGTAAGGGCAGTTTCAAACTCCGTCGCTCCACCTTTCAAAGCCCACTACTTTCCCCCGCAGCGATCTCCTTTGTTACAATCTCAATCTCCCCCCTCTCCCCTTTCCTTTCTCCCAAGATTCAAGAAAACCCTAGCACGATTTTCTAATCCCATCCTTCTAAAATCTTCTCTATCTCCAAATTGATCTCTCATTCTAGAGAAAGCTCCACAAGATCTGCCGCTCACATTTCACCTCCATTCCCCTACTCCAAAACCCTAACTTTGCCAAGTAAGATCTGGGGTACCCTTTTTTATCTTAATCTTCCATACATGTACTATGTTTTATTTTTTTCCTTTGATGTGGACTTGTTTGGATGAAGACAGAACAAGTGGAGAAACCGCAGTTTCCCATTGTTATTGCTAGTGTTCCTCTTTATTTATCTTAACTATGCTTGTCTGAAGATACTTTGAAACTTCTATGAACTTCCCATCTGCCCCTGTAGCATCACAAGGCATGGAACATAATAATTGCAAGGAAAGCAGTCAGAACACAGTGGATGTTAAGTGTGAGAAGATTCCTTTTGATGTAGAAAAGTCTAGTAGCTTAGACGCTACAGTCAGTGAAAACATGAAGATTGACGAAAAACAGGGCGCAGGAAATAGCTTTGCGTCTCCGACGCCAAAGAAGACGCCCCCGCCTCCTAGGACCAAGAACAGAGGAATTGGCTTACCATTTGGGGCCATAAAACAACTAGGTGAGGATTTGCATAAAGACGATGACGCTGGGATTCATTCAGCAGATGAGGACACAGCGAAAGATAACCACAGATTCGCATTAGCTTCTGAAATTTCTGATTTAGGCCCCTGTGCTGTCATCAAATTTCAAAAGCATGAAAGAAACAAACTCCCGGACAAGTGAGTAACTTCAAAAAGACAATGCGCCTTCCCCCTTGCAATTTTTATCCAGATCTTTTAACTGATGAGCACCTTTTCGGATATCAGATACGAGATAACCGCCGACTTGTTTGATCGGCTGGTGACCTCTGTAAGGTTGCTGAGTCTGCGTGGCAAATTATGTAGTTTTCTGAACATTTCCATTCAGGTGGAAATATTGACCAAAAGGTACTCACATAGCATGTAACTGTAAGTGCATTGCTTTCTCATTTCTTTTGGTTTGCTTCTTGGTGTGGTGCTGAGATGTTGTTTGTTCATTTAGGAAGTTCCTATACAGCCATCTTGCACAGATTAAGTACCTATTTCCTGAAGCTATTCAGATTGATAAGCTTCTCATACATGATGTGAGCACCTTATGCATGAAGCCGGATATGAAGATTACCCTTCTGACAGGTGAATTTGAAGGTCATCCGGACCAATCTGGGTCATTGACTTTGCGTAAACTTTTTCATGACCGACTCATGAAGTTTGTCGATGCACATCCAGAGGTACACACCAATTTGTGTCCGTCATTATAATCAATTTGTTACACTGTCTAACAGCATAATCTCTAAGTTTGTTTTTCTAAGTTGTTTGTAATTAGTGTTTTGGAGGATTGCCAGTAACTGGAGTCAGTTGTCACCAAACTCTTACCTTTGGTGTCGTTCCATTGAGCTTTGATATGTCGGCATACACCATCTTATCACCCAGTTAAGGGATGTAGATATTGTAGTGCATTGCGGGATTAGAAGTGTAGAGATTGTCAGATGACATGCCTCAGGGAAGAATGTAATGGAAAGACATAGCAAATTCTTTTCTGTTACCAGGTATTCTGCCCATAGTAAGTCATTTGGCTCAACAGCAAAACATGGTGCAGATACATTCAGGTATAGTTCAGTTATTCGAAGAATATGATAAAGGGTTATTGTAAAAGGAATCTGATATACAGTTACGTTTGGGCATAAAAGACTTTGACTGAAAAGTTCAGGGCAAAAAATTCAGCACATATGATATAATAGGTTTGTGCTGGTTATCTGCTTTAAAACCGTTAATTGCAGATGCACATCAATAGCATTTCAGGTAAATTCTGATAAAAAAAATACTAAAATAAAGTTAGGTACATGTGGTGGAATGTTTTCTGCTTCAGTTTATTAGCATAAAAAGAATGCAAGTAAAGGAAGATTAAAATTATAACAGAATGGAGACGTTGCCAATGGTAAGGAGAAACCAAAAGGTGCAAATCATTATACAATAAACACTTTCATTATAACCTCGAGAAAGTGGGATTTGAAAGAAATCATAAGATGTGAATGTTGATTTTTTTTAGTGTGTGGATTAAAAAAAGTACAGCCCATCTTTCAGTGTGCACATTTTATAAGAAAAATTGTCATGTTGGGCCTAGGCATCGCAATACTATGAGCCAACATTCAATGAGATTTTTCTCTAACAAAATAGTCTAATGGGATTCAAATGAAAGCAATAAAGATAAGAATTATACTGCTTCTCATTACTAGTCAGACAGGAGGATTTGACTGGTTCTTTAAACTGCAGTGAACGAATTGGCCTCTCACAGGTCTGGTTGGATTCGCTCTCATGGGCTTCCTTGGATGGGTAGGGATGCTGATGGACCTTTAGTTACCTGGTTACCCAAATGGCCCATCCTGGAAAATTGGCTATGGACCCTCTTCTTTCCCCCCTCGGATCTGATTGATACTAGGAGTTGGGTCTGAGTCCAATCAGGTCCATAGTTGGATCCCTGTGTGCCGAGTTATATATAAAAATATTATGATGTTGCGTAAATATGGTACTTTTTTCAAGTTAATATTATTATCAATGTGTGAAGGGGTTTCTATCTTAGTAAATAGCTGCTGTTTGCCTCAAACCTAAGGTTTGAGGTTTGAACTCTTGTACCACCAATCTTAGTGCGTTAATGCCAATATTTTAGTATAATAGTTTAATCCATTTTATATCTTGTCTCTAGCCTATGTCTAGTTTGGTCCAGGCCAAGTATAAAACCCAAATCAAGTTTTGGTCTGGATAGAGGTCCACCATGGGCCTGCTGTGCCCCAACTTGTTTACATCGAGACTACTTCGGTAAAAAAATTTTTAGTGTACCATAAAAAATAAAAAAAAAGGAGAGACGGGCCTGTTTGGTAACTTGTAAAGTGAGGGGAATCCTCAAATCAAGAAAGAATAAAATATGATTGGGTCTAATCGTAATGTGATGGTTTTTTGTCTTTAGTGATTTGATAATAATTCTTTTTGACTTTTTGAGTAAAAAGTAGGTGGTTTTTTTATCGTTTAGTGGCTTGAGAATTTTGCTTTTTGACTTTTTATTTTCTTTTGAAAAAGAAGGGTGGAATTTTGAATTTTGGATTTTTGATATGACCCCCACATCTTTTCATATCTCTTAAATGGAGGCTCTACTTTACTCTACTCTACTCTAGTAGATATCCAAACACTAAATGATTTTGATCAATGGTTGTTAGTTCAACTTTTACATCTTTTTGTATTTTTAAGAAAGGAAAAAAAAATGAGGGCTATTCTTTTTGCTTGCAACAAGAGCAAACCCTAATTTTGATCCTTTATGAAACTAGACAGGTCATTTATCTTGACTTCATGCAGAACTTTATACTGTTAATTTCTCCTATTTATTTATGTATCATCATTTTAATATTTATCATTATTGTTTTATTATTTGAATTGGTCATGAAAGGATTTCACTTAAATAATGTGGGAAAGAACGACTGTGCTCTTTTTATTTTCATATGGTCTTCTTAATCATGACTTCTTTTGCCCTGATGGACAGGGGAATGACATCCCAGAGGCATTGCTACTGGAGCCATTCAACCAAAGAAATGATGCTATACTACTGGAATCGTTACCTCTAGGATCATCTTCCGAACTACCTCAACCATCCTTAGCTGAGTCCGGATCTCTAATAAACTCTTCCCATTTGTGTCCATCTTTTTGTAACCAGTTCTCCCATAAAATTGTCCCAGAGACAGAAAAGACACCTTTATTAGGGTTCCCAGTTCCACTGTCATCTGTCTCCACTGCTACTGGATGTCATTATGATACCAGAAGCCATATGAAGAACAAAAATCCTCCTACTTCTGCCAACATTTTGTCCCTTGCCATACCGGCGATCATTCCAGATCACTGCGGGAACTCCAGTTTTTCTAAAAGCACTCCTCACAAACCTCTCCTTTTCTCCACTCCCATTAAGTCGATAGAAACACCAGCACAACCTACACCAAAAAGATTGATGCCTAGCCCCAATGACGATGACGGAGTGGGGACCGGGAATAATCATTCAGCTCCAAAGAGGTCCTTGATATTTTCAGATACCCTGGAAACTGATGGTAATGAAGCAAACCTGGCTGTCTCTGAGTCTGACATGGACAGGGATATATATGATACTAGCATTCAAGTTGCAATGCCTGCAGGAAGCCATGTAGCAAAAGAAAGTATGAAATCTTCTTCTACAGTTGAATTGGTATGTTCTTTTAAGACCAATTACATTCTGCAACATATTACTCAGATACAGGAACAAATCTGGTCATAGGTATCAGACTTGCTTGATTCGTAAATCTTAGGATGAGTGGGCATCACTAATGATTTACTTTTTAAAAGTTTGTTTCTGTTAAGATATTTCTATGTACCTATTATTTGTTATCTTATATAGTGGGTGTAGTGGGTGGCACTAAGCCATATTTGACACAGATCCAGCACCCATGCACAGGTATTGTCATATCTGTCTATCTGATGTGGGTACAGAGTGGGCATAAGTGTATAATGGCTAGGCCAAGTCAATGTCAGTGGGTTGATTCTATCAGATCCTGTCATTTTCTATCATGATACATTGACATTTTTAGTTCAGAGACGTATGCTTATTAGTAACAATATTTAAGGCACTATTTTTATTTGTTTTGAAATTCAAATAGATATGGCTTCATTGTTTCAGTTATAATATTTTTCATTATGGGAACTGTTTGACTTATGATACAAAGTATATTTTAAAACTTGATTGACTTTGATTTCAAGGGAGGGTCCATTGTTGCATGCTTCTGCTTAAATTATTAATATTTTTCATTACACAAAGTCTTTGATGATTCAGAAAAATCCATGAAAGCTTGAATGACTTTGATTTTGAGAAAGGATGGGGTGTGAGATGCTTCTGCTCAAGTTATTAAGCACCATGTATCCATATTTGTGATATGTATGCAAGGATATGTGCTATTTAGGGGAAATGTTCTCCTATATATATATATATTTTGACCGGTAAAATGTTCTCCTATGACCAACTGCAAATGCATTGCCGCACTTGTGGGGCTCACTTGGCCCACCTTTCATCAACGCAGTCCCTTTGATACTCTTTTCATTCAATGAATTGGTACCAGGCTCAATTTTACACTTGCTGAACCTTCACTTACCATTAGATTGGATCTCAAGAAATCTACAGTTAAGATGCCATTAAACTTTTAAGGCTGTTAAATCAAGTGCTAGGATAATCTGGTAGGGCTGATTTTTTGGATCCTTCTTATCCATGAGTAGACCTTTCCATCAACCCTCTTTATGTTTATAAATTTGCATCTAAGTGGGCCCCACGAGCTGGACTACATCTAAGCTATATGCAATCTGCTTGTAGGAGAGCATCTCCCTTATTTAGGTGCCTCATGTGGATAGGCTGCTCCTCAGAAACTGTTATTGCAGGTGATCTTGGATTTAGATTGAAATACATTTAAGTCTAATAATAATAATATAATATACAAATGGACTGTTGGAGAAAAAATGTAGTTCGCAATTGCCTTTCAATGTGAAAATCTAACAGTTGATGGAAAGGACCATCCAACTGATGACCATCCATGGTAAGACGCTGCAGAGGAATTCTCTCTGCATTTATGTTACATGCACTCTTAGATATCACAAATCATTGGAAAATGTTACAATGCATTTAAACTTAATGAATTGCTGTAAATTAGGTGCGGCTTTGTTTGTAGTCAATCAATCAAATATAGTGAATGATCATCATTAACATTTTTTTGCTGGTTCTTAAGTGGCTGCCACTGTGGTGGTTACTGCAGTAATAAAAGGTCAACGACTTTATCTATGACTCAGACATATACACTTAGGTCTTTGTCTGGTCCCTTAGTTTGAACCATGTAGTCAATGCTTTCTATTGCATACTTTTTGGCCCAAGACAATCTCACTATTTAATCTTGGCAGGTACATGGTCGCACTGGTTTATCTAAGCGCCAGCAGATGCTTGCTTGCCTGCCTGCCCTCTTTAATGTGATCCAACTTATATTTCAGTCTCTCCGTGGATCGTCAATCACAAAGCAGGAGCTCATTCACAAGATAATCTGGCAAAGTGCTGATATTGTTGAGACAGGTAACTAGTATACCTGTGATGCTGTGCTTGATTTTTCTGTGCTATTTCAGTTAGATGACTTCCACTTTATGGCATCTTCATTGCAGAGGAAGTTGAAGAGCAATTGGAACTATTGGAAGAGCTGGTTCCAGATTGGATTTATAGAAAGATAGTATCCAGTGGAGATTTCCTCTACTGGTAAAGTGCTCTTTTATTATCTCTCTCTCTCTCTCTCTCTTTCTCTTTCTGTGAAAAGTAGTTATCTTAGAATTCATGTTTGAGTTGTGACAAAGTTCTACATTGGCTATCAACCTACCTAACGCAATCCTCCTCCTTTACTCGAGCTTGGGGCCTGTAGTAAAAAAATTGACAGAGTTAGTGATTGAACTATCGTGGGATTAAACTTATGAGTCATATTTTGAAGCTATGGGAGAGAGTGATGGAGTAAAAACTTTGACAGAAGATCAAGATATCTGAAAATTGATTTGGTTTTGCACTAAGGAGGTCAAGTATAGAAGCTTTCTTTTCATTTAGGCAATTAATAGAAAAATATCGAATGAAGAAGAAAAATTTGCGTACCGTCTTTATCGATTTAGAAAAAAGCTTACAATAAGGTACTGAGAGATTTAAGTTGGTAGGTTTTGAAAAAAAGAGAATGTTCCAAGAGGTTAGATTGAAATTATTAAAGATATATATGAATGACCGGTAATGAGTATGAGAACTACCTGTGGAGAGACAATTGTGTTCTTAGTAATCATATGTTTGCATTAGGGGTTAGCCTTAAGCCCGTATCTTTTTGCACTGATTATGGATAAGTTAACTACTGATATTCAAGACGAAGTACCTTTACGTATGTTATTTGCAGATGATATAGTGTTGGTAGATGAATCAAGAAATGATATAAATGCAAAACTCAAAAGATGGCAAGAGGCTTTAGAATCCAAAGGCTTTAAAATAAGTTGTACAAAGACATAATAAATGGATTGTAACTTTAATGTATAAGTATAAAGAGCTGAAACTACCGTGAGAATTGAACTCCGAGACCACAAGGAGATTCTTTCTATTACCTTGGCTTGATAATTAGCAAGGATGAGGATATTGATGAAGATGTTAAACATAGGATAAATACGAGGTGGTTGAAATGAAGACTTGCTTTTGCAGTACTTTGTGAGACAAAAATGTCAATAAAATTGAAGGGAATATTTTACAGAACAATGATTAGACCAATTATGACCCATGAGGTAGAATGTTGACCAATTAATAAGCAACATATGTAGAAAATTGATGTAGTGGAGATGAGAATGTTGAGGTGGATGTATGGTAAAACTAAGACAGATAAAATTAGAAATAAGCACTTTCGAGAGCATTTAGTGGTAGCATCAATAGGGGATAAGTTTAGAGAAACCCATTTGAGATGGTTTGGGCATGTTGAACGTAGGCCAGCAATAGTGCTGGCAAGAAAAAGTATGACTATGCACGTTGGTGGCCCACAAAGAGGAAGTGGTAGGCCGAAAAGGATGTGAATGAAGGTGATAAAATTGAATCTAAAGAAGTTTAACTTATTTAAAGATTTGACTCAAAATAGGTCGGAATGGAGAATTAGAATTCATGTGGTCGATCCCAACATGATTGGGACGTGGCTTGGACGATAATGATGATGATATAATCAAAAGTAGCTTACTATTTCAGGACTGATCCAAATTTTCTTTCATTCATATGAAGCATGACTTTTTTTTTTTTTTTTTGAAGAGTTTTTTGTTTTTTGGAAGCATGACTATTTACTTCTCTGAAAATCAATTTTCTATCTGCAAGAAGTTTGTGACCTATTTGGAGCACTGGACTGGCTTTCAAAACCAATGATTCAAATGCTTAGTTTTGTACCAATTTGGACTGAGGCCTTGCCAAGGCCTGATTACTTGTGAATTTCTCCGAGTTTCTGCTTACATCTCAAAATAAGGATGCTAAAATTAGTGCTGCAACTGCACAAAGCTGAAAATATTTTACCAGAAACCATCCTTCAAACAAGTGCACGACATGTATTGAAATGGTGTGGACCATGCCCAAGCTGTATATACGGTTTCAAGTTTCTACCTCTTGGGGACCTAGGCTAGGCATTTTAGTTTGACTCGGGCACTCCTCAGACCTAGAAAGATAACCCATTCATTGGTGCATAGCTGCCATGAAATGTCGTTGCTTAAAACTGCAGCAAATGTGTATATTCAGTACTCTATATGTAGATAAATTGTATCCTAGATATATAGGCTTATTTATTAAGGCTATACATGCATATCTACGAATGTACTTGGTCTCCAAGTCGTACACATTTTTATGCCAGAGAGCAGACTGATCTATTGTGGACCTCGATATGTTGTCCAATCCCTGCCAAGTAGTGATGCAAATGGGTTGGGTCTAGGGTGAAGCCATGGTGGATCTGGACTTGTATCCATCTTTATAGATCTGGTTCCCGTTCCGGATTTGGTTTTGACACAACTTATGAGTTGTATTTGGACCAGCATCCACCTTTTTTTTTTTTTTAAACGATTTGGTTTGGGATCCAGATCTGAATAAGATGTGGAGTGCATTAGTATAATTAGATGGAAGAGCTTCAAAATAAATTTCTTAAAAATACAAATGGTGCTATTAAATGGTATCCGTATATATATGATTAAGTCTAAGTAGACTCTAAAACACCAATATAACTCAAGATATCTGTAAAATTTTTAACATGTTAATGTAATCACCCTAGATCTGGATCCTCTAGTTGGAACATACAGGGATCGGGTTCTGGGTCTGAATGTTCCGGATTCTACATGCATGGATCCGGATCCAGATCGAGATCCAAATTTCTCTTTGATCCAAAAATAGGTTCCAACTCCACTTTTTTTGGAACTGACAAATTTGGATATTCGGATATCCTTCTGTAATCCTAAGTCCAATGCCGACCAGAATCGAGCCGGTTGAGCCAGCGGAGAGAACCGCATTCTGCAGTATTGCATATCTACATTTTGGACTCCTGTGGCCATGTCGCTAGAGGACATAAACTCTATCAGTGGATCTGCTCGTCCATCCTATGAGCAGCCTGCATTTGACTAAATGTTGGCTTTGAGTTTCAAATGAAGCATAAATAGTTAAATTCATTTTGTTGACAAGACCAAATCAACATTGATCTTCTGGGAGAATTGGCTTGCTAACAATTTGAATGAACCGCTCATAGTTTGACTCTACTTATTATGAACTCTGTCAGAACTCAAAAACGACTGAAATGTTTCTTTTCTTTTCTTGCTAGCCAGAAAGTTGCCTGACTGTTTTAACTCTTCAATTTTTTTTATAGTAAACACCATGGTTTGAACCCGGTCTTCCCCATGAGGGAGTGCCTTACTGCTGCACCAACAGTGGGTTGACAAAATGTTCCATTTTTCAGTGTTGATTGTCCTCTCTTCTTTCTAATAATTTTAGAGATTGTAGGCTCTGTGTTAGTTTTATATTTTAATCAAGCTTCTGGCCAGTTTTTGGGTGTTCTCGGTGTTATTTTTAGTGTATTTGGCAGGTCCAACATCTTCTTGCGATATAATAAGACCAGGGGCAAGCAGGCAATGAGTGGGACCATTCTAAAAATTGTGGCTGGTGGGATCCTCCAGGCAGTCCCCTCTAGGCTCCATGACACAAATTTGATGGAAATAGCTCATGTTTGGCTTTCTTTGCGGGTTGGGTCACTAATAGAGTTTTACGCTTGCATGTTGGGCAGGCATCCAAACATACTATATCTTCATTGGAGAGAAGTACTTTTTTCAGGACACCTGGAATATGTACCTTTCCATATAATTGTTCACCCAGGTCATTAACATCTTTGTTTTGGTGAAATCTACAGTGTCAGGAAAACATCAGATCGAAACACAGTTCTTGAGCGGCTCATAAAAGCTACCTGAATGGACTTCGCTTTAGGGAGCCTATGATTCAGCTTGATTCTTAATTAATCACATCTGTTGGTGTATTGGCAGAATTTGGCATACGAGGCAGCAGAGCATTCTGTGATATGTTGAACCTAGCTGTCAGTGCATCTTTCTTTGATGCCCTTGTACGCTTTTTCCATGTTATAATCTATGTATTGTGAGCTCAATTTTTTGTCTTCCCTATTGTCCGGTAGAGTCTTAGATAAACAATGAAAAGAGTTGCATGGTGGTTTGCAGGCTCGCACCCTGCCAGCCTAGTCTTGCAAGGCCGTGTTTGGGTGTTGGGGCATGGCTTTGATAACAATGATGAAGGAAAATATGTTGCACCAACCAAACAAAGCCAGTGGGCTGTACAGAAAATCAAAATAATTTTCCTCCATTGTGGAATCTTCCCATCACACAAATGCACTCATGGGGCACTTTTATGTAACCACTCTTCTTTGGAAAAGTAAAGGGAAAGTCGGATGGTTTTCTGTTTTTCATATTTTGGTGCAAGCATTTTTCTTCAAAAAGCAGTTTAATTTTTTGTTGTTAGTGGTTCTGAGGAATGCTTTGTTGACCAAACTCTTGTAAGGCCACTCAAAAGGCCGACCATAAAAATGCTTAGACTAGACTTTGTCCCTGTCATTTCAGCTAAATCAGCCCATGGAAAGAATACACGTGGAAAGGCCAATTGGTTGATTCAGAGTTCACTTGAAAGGAGATTTGGAAGAAAGCTGTGACCGTTGAATGAGTTCTGAGTGGTGTCGAGTGAGTGCCTCCCTCCCTTACCTACAGTCGATCGCCCCCCACCTCGTTCAATGCCTGATGTTATTCCATTCTCACTGTTACAATTTTGTTTTCTGCGGCCCAATAATAAAGAACCAAAGCTAAAGGATACACATCACTGCCCAAATATAATAGCGTTCATGCATTGCCAAATCAGTCTCATTTCTGGCATTTATTTCATCAAATAGCTACTACGTTAGAAACTGAAATTCAAGCTCCTACAGGAGTGCCCTATAAGTAATAGATATGCTACTAGAAGGTTGAAGATACACTAGTTCTAGTGGTCTTGAGTTTAATGCTTCAATGACACAGAAAAATAGAAGAGGGAGAGATGAGATGCTTCCATTAACATAAGACAGCAGAAGCAGACAGAGAGATGAAAGATCCAACGTCACCTAGAAGGTTGAAGATACACTAGTTCTAGTGGTCTTGAGTTTAATGCTTCAATGACACAGAAAAATAGAAGAGGGAGAGATGAGATGCTTCCATTAACATAAGACAGCAGAAGCAGACAGAGAGATGAAAGATCCAACGTCACCTAACAAGTCCAAGGTTGAGGATCCCCCAAGCCGTCTTGGGCCATGACCTTTCCTTGGCCTTCATCAAAAGCACCCTACACCAAGCAATCCACCCTTCCCAAGACGTCCTCTTGTCCCAAGGACTACCCCAGCTCAGCATCAGCTCCAACCCCTTCTCAGCCTCTCTCTCAGCCTCCCCATACCTTCCTCTGCTCAGATACACCTGACTCAACACCACATGAGGCTCCCCCACAAACGGGTTCCTCTCAATAGACCTCACAAGCAAGTCCTCAACTCTATCCAACCCTCCCTTCCCTCCATCACACACAGCCTCCCAATACAAATCCCTTGCAGCAACCTGCTCCTCAGCATCCAGAACCTTGGTGCAGCTCTCAAACACAGGTGGAACAACAAGCTCAAGCCCTTCATCTCTACTCTCATCTACACCACCAGAGCCATTTGACAATGACCCACCAGCCCTTTTCCTCTCTTCCATGAAAATCTCCTCCTCCCTCACTATAAGGAGATAGAGAGCACCCATCCTCGATATCGGATTCAACCACAACCCCGGCTTCCCGTCGCCCGGCCATAGCGCAGAACCCGAATTGTCGCCGGAGAATTCAAGCCTCCCATTCTCATTACCAAACAGATGGTCCTGAAATCCAAACAGCTGGTCACTGAAATCAGCCATGGTCATGAGGAGGAAGACGGCGAGGACCCGCCTCGAGACTGCCACGGGCTCGCCCGTTTTGATGTGCTTAACCGATATCCCGTCGGCGGGGAGTATTGAATTCAGCTTATTCCTCCATCCCTCTTCAGAAGAGAAGACCCCTCTCTCCTTGGCATTTTTTATGGAAAGCTCGGAGCTTTGAAGGTGTTCGACGAGTTCCCGCTCGGTGTAGTGGTAGAGGAGGTCATCATGGATGAGGGGTTGACGAGGGACGATGCAGAAGAGGTGGATGAGGCGCTCGGCGGCGGCCCCCACGTGGCCGCGGACGGTGTCGCGGCTGGTGGAGGGGTCAAAGATGGCGAGGTTGACATACGAATTGGAGTAGGCGGAGTGGAAGAGGCCGCAGAGGGCGACGGCGTCGGGGGCGTCCCAGAGCTTGAGGATGCGGTAGATGTCGACGAGGTGGTCAAGGAAGCTGCCGTGCTTGTGCCAGCACTCGCCGGCGCCGACGGAGCGGAGGACGGCGACGAGGGAGGGGAGGTTTGGGTCCACGGACTCGAGCTCGCCGCGGAGGAAGGGGCGGGCGGAGGAGAGGAGGGATTGGAGGTGCTTTTGGGAGGAAGGCATTTTTATCGAATAGGTGGTCTGCGTTTTGTGGACGGAGATGGAGGGGAAGATGATGGAGAATAGAGAGACGTGGAGATAAAGAGGAGGGTTGCTATTGCATACGTAAGGGATAACGATGACAGGTGGAAGCAAGTCGTGCATGTCTCCGTCATTGATGTCTTTTAGTGCTGTTGCTACGTTCCTACAGCTTCGCAGTAAAATCCGCGATTGCTTGTTACTTCATTGGCTTTGTATGGGGACTGGCTTGCACTAGCCGATTCCTTGGCGAGCCTAGGTTTGTTTGAGCTCTACTTTCAATCAATGTGCTCAATCTTAATCTTATGGGTAAGGCCTGCTTCTATTAAACTGAATTTTGATGATATCTATAGAGGTGATGAGATTCATCATGATAAACGATTGTAGATTGTTGTCATGTGGGCTCTATGATAGAGTTTTTGGTGTGTGTTCACTGTTTATTTGACTCTGACGTGAGTAAGACCACATTCAGTGTAGGGCCTACTCAGCTAATTAAGCTTAGATTGGTCAAATTAAGTAAATTGGTTAAATGTTGGGTTTATCTCTCATTATGACTCTTAATCCAAGATCCTAGTTAGATTATTTGGATTGGGACCAACCTCGTGTTTGATCTTCTAGATGGTCAAACATACATTAGGATAAAAGAAGCAGCGTGGACGGCATCTGGGATTAGCAATTGGAATCAGAGTCTGGTCTAGGTGAATCTGACGGTTTAGATTGAAATATAGGGCATCATGTCATGTGGATTTGGAGGGGTTTTTTTTTTTTTTAAATTGTTTCTCCCAGTGCAACGCACAGTTAAATCCCGTAGAATTTGATTTATTAATTAAAGTTAGTATCAACATAGTACATGTGGGACAGACGTCACAATTTACTCCAATGACCGCGTATTATATGGAGAAACAGAGAAATCTGTTTGAGGAGGAGAAGAAGAATCCCTAGCCCCACTTGTTATTGTAGGTTTCTTCCTGTCTAATTAAATAAAATGAAAATGGTTTTTAAGTTTTTTCTAAAGCTAGAGATTGAAACGCTTGTCCAAGCGGAGAAAGGCAGGGTGGAGTTTTAAAATGACCATGGGTGATGCGATGCGGGTTAGTTTTGAGGAAGAAATGGTTTGAGGAAATGAGAGGAGTTTCCTTTATCAAGGGATTTTTGATCTTTTGTGTCATGTGTTTTCAGACTTTCAAGAAAAAGGATTCTACAAGTAGTTGGAGAAAAAAAGAGTTGTATCTCATTCTCATGCAGCCACTTTTTTACTCTCTAGAGATGCCCTTCCTTAAAAAAAAAAAAAAACGACCCTCCTCTCTCTCAAAATCCCCTCTTCTCATTTACCCACCACTTGCCTCTCTCCCTTCCTCAAGTAAACGCCCCTTTGCATAAAGAAATGACACTTCCTCTTCCCTAAGATACCGCTGGAAGGAAATGTCAGTCCCATTTATTTTTTTTCTATATCTTTCATAAATAGCTTATGCATTTCTGTAGTGTTACCATTTTCATTTCTTTTTCATTAAATTTTAAAGTTTTTATCTTTGATCTTTCAATTTACAAGATTTCTACCCAACTTACGGAACTGGTAGAAACACAAGACATGAAAGAAAACAACAGGCAAGACATAGGTTTTTTGTTAACTTTAACAGTACCTCAAGTCATTTCGTGAATTTCATGTGGTTCTTTCAATTTTATACTAACATTCCTGTTCTACTTCTGCATGATTTGTGCTTTACAATGTTAGAGTTGAGTCAAATTTTGTTCATGAAAAAAAGTTGTTTTTCAGTCTAAGAGAAATCTTTATACTGGTGAAATTCAAATGACATGAGAAAATTGTGATTTGAAATGCTACAATTATATAAAATTGATTTTTAATAACAATCTGTATTCAATCTTTAAAAAATAATTTAGTTTAGTGATTATATTTATATCAGTTTTTCAATTTATATTCAATCTTTAGAAATTAATTTTATTTCCATGATTATATTTTTATATCCAATTTTGGAAGGATGGAGTTAAATAAAAGTAAATTTGTTAAATTTTGAAAAATTCATTGAATAATCTTAGCAAAAAATTTTAATTGATAAACATTCCTCAATCTTTCAACCTATGGCCTCACCTTTGTGACTAGAAATCACATAAAAGTTTAAAATTTTTTTGTGTAAGTTCTAGTCTTTATCTATGAAATGAGATGTAAGGCACATATAAGAAATGTTCTGATTTGATGTCTACGCATTGGTAGTGAGACATGTCCTTTATTTACATTTCCAAAACATACTCTTCAATTTTTTCCTCTCTTGCCACATACAAAGCCATACAATATTTAGCAATTGTAACACATGAAAGAGGTTTGAATAGGGGCTTCATCATGCTACAAAAATGCCTAAACCCCTCATTATCTACAAATTTGAAAGGCAATTCATCTAAGAAGATCATTTTTGCAAATGCCTCTCTACAAACATCTTGACTAAATTTCCAAAGTGCAATAGGATTCACATTGTCACCTCCCATACCAGATTTCATCACTGATGTAATTTTCTTTTGTCTCTTACTATTTGCATTCAAATTTTCTGGAAACTTAGGATAGATTTTCAAATGATTCCTCATTGCACTAGTTCCATTAGCACTCAACCACTTAACCGAAGCATCACAATGGTCACAATGGAGTGTATATTGAATCTTAGGGTCAAAATTTTCAGGTCTAGGATAATGCAGCCAGACATCTGATTCTTTACTCCTTTTTCTTTTGAGAGAGGATATTTCACTTTGACTAACGCTTGCAATAAACTGAGTTGTAGGCTGATGAGCATCAAGCTCAGGAAGTGTACCATTTGTCTCAGTCGATACAATGTTCTAGTAAATCAGATTTGACAAAAAAATTGGTGGACATGTGCAGTTTAAGGGCGTCATGTATTTTTTCTATTTGGATTGACGAAAGGTGGGCCCCAAGGATTCAGTCTTACAAAATTTCTTGTATAAGATTAAGCTTAAGAGAGGCTTTCACTATATTTATGGCTTTAATCTTATGAGAACTGTTCTCACACACCTACTAATTACTATGAGAACTTTTTATGGGGCCCACTTGTAGGTCTCATTTTGGGGGATGGGACTAAGGTTTATGAAAAGATTAATATGGGACCACCTTAAATATCAAATTTGACCTCAATTATATCTTCCCATCCCTTTATCCGTGGCCCACAAATCTAGTTGATTCAGATTGGTGCACAGTCAATCAAACGGTCTAGTAAATTCGAATTTGACCAAAACTTAGAGCGTGTAATTATCAGGGTGTCTTTGTGTATTACAAGATTTGGATTGGGTGATAGATGGACCCCGCGTAGACTTCTTATGAAAAAGTAGTGAGAACTAGTTCTTATAGGATTATTTCCTACATATATATGGAGTCTAATCATATGAGAACCGTTCTCATGCACTTATCGTGATAATTTTTTATGAGACCTACTTATGGGTCACATTTAAGGATGAGACCAAGGAGATGGAAAGATTTATATAAAACTATTTCAAATATCAAATTTGGAAAGATTTATATAAAACTATCTCAAATATCAAATTTGGTCTCAAACACATGTACCTAACCCTTTCATCCGTGACCTACAAATTTAGTTCATTCAAATTGGTATGTAATTGATCTAACAGTTAAGTAAATTTGGATTTGCCCGAAACTCGGGGCGTATAACTATCGGGGGGTCTTTATGTATTGAAAGATTTTGATTGAGAGATAGATTGGCCCAATGTAGAGTTCTAAAAAAACAAGGTGAGAGCTAGTTTTCATAAGATTATTTTTTAGCTTTTTAGTCCTAATTTAATACATGACTAAATCTTAAGCCTTGTTTTTAAATTTTTCCTAAATTCTAAATTTTATGGCTAGCCGTAAGACCCTCCTGGCTAGCTACGGCTAGCCGCAACTCTTTAAAAAGCTAGCCATAAATTCACATATTGATTTCCTTAATAGGGTGTTTTATGGTTAGCCATAAAATTATATGATTTCATTCACACATTTAATTCTTCCTAACTTAATCAATGATTCACAAAATTCAGATCTTAAATTCTGCAGTCTACTCGGAGCTCAGTGGTGAGGATTGACCCTCGTTGTAACTATAATGGTCGGATGCGTGCGTTTGCGGAGGTACGAAAGAGTTCTTAAAACCCAGATATCGATGATATCCCCGATCCATAATTGCCCTTCTCATCAGCCGTCCCCTAATCCAAGGGGTAGGTGTATGAACTTCAGGACACTGTCACACTGGAAAGGCAAGATTCATGCATCAGGACTCCAGCTTTGGATTGCTCCAATGGTCAAATCACTTTTATCATTCAGCATTTTAGTACTATAGTAGATCAAAATGGATAGTCTGAATTACCCAAAAAATGGACTCCATTGCACGCAAAGAATACATAATTTTTAATAAATTTATTATTTTTAATCAAATCATAGTTTTCTTTGAACTATTAATATCACTTCAACTGAGAAAAAGAGATGAAGCATGCTATAAGTAAACAGGGTGGAAAGCCACATCTCTCACACACACACACACACACACACACACACACACACACACACACATATATATATATATATATATACATGCAAAGCCTACTACAATTTACAAATCTCACAACACTACTGCAAATTGAAAAATAGGATATTGTAACATTAGACTATCCAGTTCACCAACCAAATAAGACATCTTATGATAAATACATGAGTTTATCAACTACTTGAATTGCATGGAAAAGCCAAAGAAGTTGTTCACACTGCTAGCAAGTATTGGGCCCAAAGCCCACATATCCATTTGCTCCATCAAATGTTATCTGAATCCCTTCCTGTTGAATGTTCCCTATTATGGACACCCCAGATGGAGATGGAGCAAATGCAAAGCAGAAAGTGCCCACATCATCCACCGGAATCAGGAAATTCCTCGCTGGGAGTGTCAATTCGGGCCCGCTGGAGAAGTAAAATGAGACTGTGGGCACACGAATGGTCTCGAACCCAAAAAGATTGTAACATGTGTCAAAGATGGACACCCCAGAGGCCCGTGGAAGGCCTGCGGTGCCTGCGATGAATGCATCACGCAGCGCCTCATAAGCTGGTGTGGGAAACCTTGTAAGGGCAGTCCCTGTGTCCATAATCACTCCTCCCTGCCCTGAGCCTGTTAGCTCAAAAATAGCCTCTGGGATGAGCACACGCACACCACCCACAATCAGGCCCACAAGCCCAACATAGTAGAAGCTCGGAGCCCATGGGTTTCGAAGAAGTGGGACCCACACAGCGTCCACTGGGATGGCGTCACGTCCGAAGGCCAATGACCCATGTGAGTTGGACCCACGACTCACAAGGCAGTATGCGAATGCCCCACCGGACTGCCCGCCTAACTGGCTATTGAATGACAGTGACCCACCACCAAGGCCCAGTAGACCAGAGGCCCCAGCGAAGAGCCCACGATTGCTGTGACCACACCCAATGGCCACGTTACTGACCACGGTGCGGCCAAAGGTGAGAGTCTCTAGTGCAAGGGTGCCCTTTGTGTACGAGCCATCCCCATACATGACCTCGTAACGGCACCGGCCTGCCCGGCACTCCGCATTCTCAAGCTGGCTGCAGACAGTGGAGATGCAAGCGACTCCGGCGAAGGTGGCCGAGTCAGCCGGGTTGAAAACCGGGTCAGCTTGCTGGTAGCATTGAGTACAGGGTTGGCATTGGACCCAAGAAATATCACTACCCGAATCAATCACCAAGTATTGATCCCTTGATGGACTCCCAACACCTATCCTCACAAAGTATTCCCCACTACCCTCCTCCATACCCGACACAACTTCAGACCCGAATTCCTCAATCCGATAACTAAATCCGCCTCCATCTACACCGGCGGTGAGCCGGTGAGTCAAGCTTCTGATCCGTTTTGCGTCCCTCTTCAGACGCTCTTCGAAACGTTGATGGTAGCCGGTGTAACTTCCAGTGGAGACCACGTCACGGTGGATCAACTTCAATCTCCCCTCCAAGTTTGATTCCTTTTCATCCATTTCCCAGAACTTTTTATGATCCACCACATCGGACGGTCGAATTTTCACTCCTGCAATTGCTTCTTGCACATACAAGTACCGGAAGTGGATGGCTGGAGCCGCTGCGGTGCCTATAACTGCACCACCCAATACTTGTGGGAGAACCCCCACCAATGTGAGTAGAGCCACCAAGGCTACCATTTTTTTATGGAGTGTATTGAGATTTTTTTGCCTTGTTGGTGCAAACACTTAGGGGGTGAGGTTAAGATTTATTGGTGTTGGCTATTGTGGAGTGTGTGAAATAATTAAGTGATGGGGCAGATTTGGTTTTGGCTTCCTGCTTGCTTCTTTGTTTAGTTTGATGACTGATGTAGATGTATTCATTTGTTGTTCAAAATGGGTGTTTCCCTTTAGTGTTTGTGTGCCAACTTTGCTTGTGTCTTATTCTCCACTAAAGACAAGACACTCCTCACTCATGTAATTGCTTGAGTTGAGTGGCAGCTAAAGATGGAGGGAATGTACAACTTTTCTTCAAATATGAAAGAGAAGTTAGGTCTTAAGCCTTTTCATTGCATCCAAAAGTTAATTTAGTTTAAAATATCAAGGGCAGCATGTAGAGTTTGAAATGTTCAGAGAAAACTTCCTCTATCCTTCTATTTGATGCCAAGAGAAGGATACATGCATGCATGATCAAAGTATGTATGCTTGTCTATAACTGCATCCATCCTTACCATTGTGTACTTGTTTTCGACACTCTGATACTAGAGTATTCTGAGACAAAAATCATGGATTAATACAATACGCAGATTGAGATGTTACATGGTTTATCTTTAAAATGTGATGATTTATTTCACAATCCATCAAAAGAGAGAATAATAAGGCACACTGTGACACGTAGAAATTATGTGCCATGCACATGCCATATTCATAAAGTCTCTAGACAAAGACTCTCATTCATAAGGCCTCTCAAATTGCATTGCATGAATGTGTCCCTCTTCCACTAAAGAAAAACCCAATCCTTTTTTAAAAGTCCCTCTTAACTGTCCAACACAAAATATCATCTATAGATAAACTTGTCCCAGGTCCATCCCTCACAAAAGATGAAACAAATATCTCCAAAAACGCATGCCACTTCTCTGAATAGAGGCATCCAACTAGAAATTTGATTGTGTAATTGCCGACGGTTTCTACACTCTTAATTGGTTTTATAATGAGGGTCTTTGTACTAAAAATATCTGTTTGCACATGAAAGACCCTCCTAACTACTCATACTTGTTTTAGATATGAATGCGATTGTGCACAGTGACGCATATTTATGCATCTTTAGATTTATAGGCAAATAGAGCTTGTAGAATTTGTACAAAAGAAATGATGTGGTCCACATGCTTTTGCATGAACTCATGCATCCAAGTAAATGCCCTTCTCTATCACAATTCACAGGTTAGCACAAAGGAATTCTTGTGATCTTTAGAAGCTGAAATGATGGGAGTGCTTTTTCTTTTTTGCAATAAAGAAAGTCCATCCAGTTTCAGCAGTACTAGGGTTTCTCTTGGTTTCAGCACTGAGTAGAAAAGTGGCATAGTACTCAAGAAAATGATACAAGCAAATAGACCCACACTTGGAA
This sequence comes from Sextonia rubra, assembly GCA_037013555.1. NCBI lineage: Eukaryota > Viridiplantae > Streptophyta > Magnoliopsida > Laurales > Lauraceae > Sextonia > Sextonia rubra. The sequence goes on along the minus strand of JASUAD010000028.1, from coordinate 18,255,371 downwards.
AATCTGGACGGTTAATCCTGTGGGCTAGACACGCAGGAACAAAAAAATCTTAACCAATCATTAGATTCCATGCAAACAGACTCGTGAGGAAGTACAACCATAGTTTACCTTTGACTTAAAGAAATAAATATACTGTGGGCCTCTAGATCAATGGTCTGGATCAAGGTCCCATGGACCTCACTTGATGTGATGGTCTGCAACTGACTTAGAAATTGCTATTGAATTTGGAACTACATAGACCCACATTTCATATGACCCAAGTCAAGTCATCTTTACAAATAGAAAGCAGAAGCTTCTTATTATTGTTTCTTGGTAGAAAGCTTCTTATTATAGTTGTTGTTGTTCTAATAATCAAATTACTGTTACTACTCTTATTATTGCAGCTTTCTGTTGGTGGGTCATCAAAGAAAGCTATGTTTCTTTTGTTTCTTATAGTTTGCTATTCGTGCTTATAGAAAGTGAAATTGAAAATAAATGGTCATGCAGACATAGCGTTGGGTAAGATAATTTCGGCCAACTTAGATTAGTGGGAAAGATTAAACCTATATTATATGGTGCATGTAGTACTATATGACGCCAGCAAAAGTTGAATGAATTAGAAAGAAAATGTAAGAACAGCATGTACCACTACTGCCACTATGATTATTATTCTTTGTCAAAAGTGGTACCTTTTGTGTAAGAAAAAGGTGTACACATAAAATACAGGCACCACTTTTTTGTGTGATGATGGCTCAATTATTTGCAAGTCGTCCTAATTATATCTCTCTCCCCATCACAAGTTACAATTAAGAACTCAACACACAATTTAGAACATCTGTTACTTTTGTAAGGGATTTTTACTAGAAAATGCATCTTACAAATGCAATTTAATTGTAGAATGCCCAACACACTCATGGTTAAGTGGTGTTGAAATGTTGCTCTCATGCACTTGCTTAGGAATCAATCCCTGAGTCTTTTATTGAACATATCACTCCTAGATCAATAGTCCAACACAGCACCAAAAATACCAATCATGTGGCTATCACAACAAATCTGTTCGTTTTGGGGAATACTTCAACAACTTTTTTTATGTGAAGCTTGGGTTTTTCCTTTTTCTATCTGGGCTATCAAATAGATGATTTCTCTGCATGTTTTAATACATCCTTCCAGCCCATGATCCGTGATAACCTGCACTAAAGAAAGCCTTTACACCCACTTATTTACTCCTTTACACCCACTTATTTACTCCATCAAATTTCATTACACTCAATTCATTAATTCATTCCATTCACTCGTAAACTGCTCAAAAAAACTCTACTGCATTTATCTCCACTCATTAATGATTCTTTCTATTCCATTTCATTGCACTCTGTTCATTCATTTCATTTCAAATCACTATAAAAATAAGCTTCACATTTTCAGGAAGAAAATTAGAAAAAATAACAAAAAATGGAAGAAGACAAAGGATAAAGAGGCGAAATGTTAAAAGGAAGGGCACACTGAATGGGGACCACCATCAAGAAGATGATCCGTCAGCATCTGTAGTAAGTGAATAAGAACAGTGAAGAGAAAATTGAAAATTAGGGTTTGAGCTAATTTGGATAAATATACTACACACATGTTGCAATATTGCGACATACATGAGGAAAAATGTAAATTTACAGCCCCTTGATTGTAGGGATCACCCTCAAGTCTTTTTCAAACTTCATTATTAACTCATTAATTATGCAATTAAAGCATATTTACCAGTAAAATTCCTTAAAAAAAAACCAAAATGGTATCGTATTTACGCCTTACATTTCATCCTCAAATGGGATAGTTATAGGTACATTTAGCTCTATCTTGGAGCATTGCCACATCGCTACTACTGTTGAAAATTTTTAATTTGACTTATTTTCTTTCACATAGTTGTGATTCACTCCCATGTACTTTCCTCACTAAATATAATAAAATTTGTCGCAAGGTAAAAAGGCTTTCAATAAGGCATTCCACAAGCTTTCTTAAGGAGCTTTTCTCTAAAGAGAAAGTTAAGGTGATTTCTCAAATCCCAGTATATAGTTAAAAGATTCAAGATGTGTTTGGAGAAGAACAGTAAATGAAAATTTTTCTATCCAGAGTGCCTATCACATGGAGATGGAAAAACTACAACTTATTAATAGAAAATGCTCTAATAGAAGGGATAAACATAAAATGTGAGAGTATATTTGGAAACTCCAAGTGCCAAATGCTGTAAAAATGATTTTGTGGAGAGCATGTATTAATGTGCTTTCCACTAAAGCAAACATTAAGAAGAGGCAAGTTGTGAATGATAGTAGTTGTCTCATGTGCAACTTAGCCAATGAGACCGTCTCTTATGCTCTATGGGAATGTCTTGTTGCATCTGACTTTGGACAAAAGCTTGTAGGAAAATACAACAATGTTCCTTCTCAAATTTGGATTTTAAGGAGATATTAACTCATTTGATAATGTTATTCAGCAAAGAGAAAATGGAAGAATCAATTATATTAGCAATAGGCGTTTGGTTTCAAAGGAATTATTGGATGCATCATGGGAAAATGCAAAACCCAAATGAGAGGGCTGAGGCTATCAAGTCTCAACTTCCGCATTTTCAGTCGTTGCAAATGAAGGGAGACAATCATTCCCATAACTGTAGCTACCACTGTCTAAGAGATAAACATGTTTCTACTACCTATAAAGCAAACTAGGATGGGGCTCTTACAAAGCATCAAAACAGAGTTGGAGTGGGTGTAGTAGTCCAAGACTCATCGGATCTTGTCCTTGCTGCGAGTCCCTCAACCAAAGCTTGTATTCTTACTGATTCTACGGTGGTTGAAACAATTGCTCTTATAAAGGCCGCCAAACTTCGTGTTGATTTAGGCTTTTGGGATGTCACGTTAAAGGGACATGCCTTGATTATAGTAAAAGTCATGAAATCTGACAAGATAATGAGGGCAAAGCATGGTAAGCTTATTCAGAAGGAAAAAGAAAAGCTCAAGACCTTTAGCCATTAGAATGTTAGATATATGAGGAGGGAAGCAAACATGACAGCCCATATTTTAGCTAGAAACGGTGCTTTGCATGGAGTGGATAAATTTTGATTAGAGGAGGTGCCTCCCTATATGTATTCAGGGAGTTGTTAGTGTTGAACAGAATACTATTTTCTAAGATGCATTGGTTTTTTATTGGAATGATAATTTATATTTTTCCAAAAAAAAAAACTAAGGCATTCCAAAAATTAACATATTCTAACTTCTTCTGAGATTTCCTTTTTCTGCTATTCTTTTGCATGCTTGGGAATGCTCAAAACTTTTGTACCAAGGCCTCCTAAGGGGGAGCATTTGATGTCTCTAACCAGCTAAGCTACAAGCCAGACACATTCTTTGCTCCTTCCAAATTTCTAAATTAACATATTATTTGACAGAAATAAAAAATAAAAACTGTATTCACTGCTAAGAAGAAATTTCAAATATTGATTACTTCAACATTGTGCACATGAGACTAGCATTTCTCAACATTAGCAGAAACAGTCGGACGATAGAAGCTTCACTAATCATTACAAATGAGATGGGGCTTGCACAAACAATTGCTTCAATTTTAATCAGGGGTTAGTAACATCAATGCTAACTTTAGTGTACACTACATTCTGTTCTTCAAGAAAGCTTTCCTCGAAAAATTGAGAAAAGTAGAAATCAGCAGATCCAGTGCGGCCTGCATTTGAATAATCATCACTTGAAGTAGGACATAAAAACTGTTAAACATAATACAACAATGTCAACTATGAACTGGAGAAACATGCCAATCCCGAACATATCAACTCATTTGCATGTGAAAATCCTTGTAACAAAAAATTATGCCGATGGGAACAGAAAAGGAGACTTGGGTATGGAAGGTTAAATAAGGTTTTGATTCCTCTCTGGGCAAACCATGTCATAGAGCCAGCTAAAGGCAAAGAAACCCCACTGAGAGCCCTCATAGAACTTGTTGGGGGCCTAAGTCAGACCTGTGCAGCCTGATTTGGAGGACTATCCAACGTTGAGGCCATCTCAAGAAAATCTAGCCCACAGACCTTTACAGTTCAATTGAAAAGGGAGTCTTTGACAAGCAATTCAAACTCAAATTACTGCATCACAGACTCTTTGACAAAACATCGTCCACCTGAACTGTAAATGCAAAAAGAACCAAGGTGAGAAAACTTCATGAAATGTGTGTAAAGATAAATACGTGTAAATTTAGTGTAAAATAATTTCTTAATTTAGTGTAAAATAAATTTCTAAACTCACGCATATTCTAGGTGTATATTCAAGAATCGTGCATTCTCCTTGCTCTGTGATATTGTTATAGACCCTTCAATGACTTGATCCTGCTTAACTTCTATAGGGTCATAGAAGTAGACCAAGGTCTGCTTTGCATCGTGAGTTGACATTTGTCAGAACAAAAAAAAAAAAACAAACAAATATATATAAGATATTTATGCGCATCTACCCCTCACCATATTACTGTGAGGGACAACATAGTAGGGCTGACTTTCTATGGTTCAGACAAGTCCGAAGACAAGTTCTAAGTTAGCTTTCTCCAGCATTTGGCAAACAATATAGGGCAACTGAAATGCATACCTGTTGCCAATGAGTTGGAGCATCCTCAGGTGCAGTGGACAGTACAAGTGCCTCATCAAGGTTTTTCCGTTTTTTCCTCATATTAGAACCAGGTGAAGAGATGTCAGAAGATGCCACATCATCTGGAGGGGATTGTGATTGATTGTTATAGGGAAAAATTGCTGGTCCACTGAACTCAACATCAAACCAGAATGCAAAACCATGAAAGGGGGCTGCCACAAGCAATTATTAGGATGAGTACAAAAATTCACTACGAAGAAATTCAAGCCAATAACAGATAAGAATAGCATATAGCATTGAGCAATTACGAACTTTACGATGGATAAAAGCAGAGAAATGGGACACAGCAGAGCAGAAATTGTCAACAAGACGTTCTAGGTGCCCTAGCTTTTGTTAGTAGTCACTCACACATATCATGATTAAAGCATCATCAAATTCCCCTTTTAAGCTTTCATCCAGAAGTTATTATCAAATCATTTTAAATGTTTGGGTCAGCTGGAAACAGAATTTTTTTTATCTATAGACGAAGAGACATGCACAGCGATTGGTATTTCTGTATAATGTTTAAATCAATATACTAATTATAATGTCTAAATCAATATAATTCTTTTTTGCCCATTCCACTGTATAGGGCTACTTGACAGTGACATGTCCTACAAACTTTGCTAACAATAATACCAGCGTCCTCAAGTACCTCATGTACAGCTAAGACAGAAAATAACTAGGCATCACATGACAAGGAAACTGTTTTTCCCATAGCCATTGTGAAGTCACATAGGCTATAATTTGTCATTGGCCACTGGAAATCTGGTACTAGATGTGCTTGCATTTGTCTTTTTACCTTGCATCATGGATGTAAATCTATATTTTGCTGTAATAGATTCAAGCTCTTGAACTGTAACTCTGTAGCAATCGACATGCTTCACCTGCTCAAGAAAAGCCACAGATGCAATTAGATTTACTAAGAGGCATTGCCAACCAGAGATTGTTAAGAAATTAACCAGCAACTTTACTAAATATCGTTAAGAAATTAACAAGCGATTTTACTAAATACCTTTCTAAATTATAACTATTATTACCACTGCAGGTACTGCCGAAGCAAGGTCCGGTCCTGAGAGGGTCCAAATTGGAGACAAACCTAACCTTTGGCAGTTTTGCACAAAGTGACTGCTCGCTGGCCTCAAACTAGCATTGTCATGCATGGCATGAGACTTTTACCATTGCACCAAAGCAAATGAACCTATAAAACTGTGACTATACTTTTGTAGGGAAGCACATCCATAATGTAATTTTCCATTATGAATCTGTTTAATTTTTGCACACACAGTAAAACATATTTGCATCGATAGCAGAAAATTTTATTATAAGAAACAATACAAACAACCCCAAAACAAATAAAGAGCCCCAAAAGAAAGAGAAACCCAGGTATATGAGCACTATACCCAAGCCCCCATTACAAAGGAAACAGCATTACAAGGAAAACCTCGCCCATAGAGAGATTCTATCCACACCCAGTTTGGCTAGGTCATCCGCCAAACTCTTAGCTCACTTCACAACATCATGAAACTCGACTTGTAACCAGGAAGAGAAAATCTTAATCTCACTAGAAGAGAACTGAAACCTCCAAGGCTTTTGCACAAAAGTAGACTTCGAAGTAATAGTGTTCAAAGAATCACTTTCCAGCACGAGCTGCCCTTGGAAAGAGCCTGAAATAATCCACAAGCCTTTTAGAATTGCCAACAGCTCACCTTCATTAGAATCTATCACTCCCACAGATTTTGAAGACATAACCAGCAAATCACCATTGCTATTACAAAGATACATGGCTTTTCCCAAGCAGCCCCATCCACATCGAACTTTACCATGCCCGGCAAAGGAGGGGACCACAAGACAAGACTTCTCTACCTGTCCAAATCACCTTAACATGCATGCCTCCAAATTGTACAATACACGGTTCACATGAAAATCTATGAAGTCCTTCCTGAACAAAATCTACTCAGCAATCCTAAGATTTACCACGAAGAGAACATTCAGAATATAAAAAGTGCCCTTGAAAGTCCTATAATTCCTTTCCTTCCACACCAACCAAATGATGACAAAAGGGATAATCCTCCAAAGAGATAACCACACCCCTTAAAAGTTAATATGCCAACTTTTAAAATTGGAAAGTAGACTACATACAGAAGTTAATCGAGTAAATGACCTTGATAAGTGTTCAAGCTATTACTTCCAAATCAAACAAATGCAAATAAGCTTCTGGAGGAAAAAAAGGCATCTAGATGGCATTTAGAACTTACGGCCATGGTCCGCAAACCACTATTTCTTATTTTCTATTTTGTAAAAGAACATTGTATAGTTGGCAAAGCAGTTAGAATTCCATAAAATCTTTAGAAGAGCAGCAACAAGCCAACAACAGCCCCAAATGCATACTACTAAACTTTTCATGGTTTGAAATATCAGCAGTTACATATTGGTTTTTAAAGAAACTAAAACAATCTACCAGTGTGAAATGCAATTGACACCTGTGTTACTCACAAAGCTAATAGGCTCAATATACATTGGTGATACAAATAGGTAATATGGACCGATAGAAATTAAAATGGCCCATCATTTCAATTTTCAATTATGAATAAACACACTGATATGGCATATATGTCAATTCATATCACTGATATGGCCAACACACACTGGTTTTTTGCCAACCCCTTTCAGTTTTGACATAAGAAGAAATGAAAGGGATAAAAGAGAAGAGGGAAAGGAGAGGAAGGAAGAGGAGAGATGAGCAAGAATAAGGAGAGGGAGAGAGACGAAGGAGAAGATGAGGAGAGAAGCAGATTATTAACAGCGACGAAACAGGAGCTACAGTAGTATCCCCTAGATGAGGTACACCTTCCCTCCCTCTCAAAAAAAAAAAAAAAAAATCATTGCATATCAGCGAACACCCAATTTCTCACCTTCTACTTTATTTTCAGCCCACCCTATCATTAAAGAAAATATCAGCTCTCACGACAGATATGGCAATATTTTGGTGTTTTGGACCAATACCATTATCGTGGCAGGATTGTTCCTGACCAATCCCCGAGTTGTACCAGTTGATACATAACATATCAGTTGATATTTTAAACCTTGTTCAATGCTACACCAAGCATACAAAGTGGATGGGTATCACATCCTTCAGCTGAAATATCAATCCTTCAGTGAGTTGAATACATCTCTGCTAGTCAGTGCACCCATTTGGGGAAAACAGAACTTTTCTTGCTTGAACTTGCAAATACAAATAGGATGCAAGATAAGGTATCTCTGATCATGTTACTTGGGCCTGCCTTTGAGTAGGGAATGCTTCCAAGTTGCAGTGGGAACTTGTGATGGAGAGGCTGGAAGCATAGGCTGACTGCATGGAAGTCAAAATACCTGTCCTTTTTTGTAGCTTATATATATATATATATATCTCTATATATATAGGGCTTTGATCCTGTGAAAACTATTCTCATGTACCTACCATGAGAACTTTTTATAGGGCCCACTTGTTGGTCCCATTTAGGGATGGGACTAGGGGATGGAAAGATATGTGGGACCACCCCACACATTAAGTTTGGCCCCAACCGCATGTCCCTAACCCTTTTATCCATGGCCTACAAATTCAGTTCATTCGGAATGGTGCACAGTCGATCCAATGATTCAGGAACTTCGAATCTAACCAAACCTAGGGGCGAGTGATTTTCAGGGGGGTCCCTGTATATTGCAAGGTTTGGATTAGATGGTAGATGGGCCCCACCTAGAGTTCTCACAAAAAAATGGTGATAACTAGTTCTCATAGGATTATTTCCAATATATATCTATATATAAGCACACACATTGGTTATCAGGTGCTCACCCGAAGTGTGGCCCACTATATAGTCCATCCAGATGGACCAGGAGCCCCCTGAAATTACATATGCCCACCAATTTTGGGGCCCATCCAATTTGATAGCACCATTGGATCGACTGCACATCCATCCAAATAAACTGTACACAGTAAACTAGTGGGGCCCATATGGAGATGATGCAAAGGGCGTATGGGGTTGATTTTTTGTAGCCTGGAAGGGCTCAGGGAGATCTTTTGGTCCCTTCTAGTCCCAGTCCTATGTGGGCCCCACATCGAGGTGCGCGCACTGGATGACTAATAAATATATATGAGGAATTCTAAAAAATCTCCCATTATCATCCAATACATTTGTGCCACATCATCTGTCTTGTTTTTCCTGTCCAAAATGCCAACAAGGGCGTTTTTGCCCATGTTTTATCATCAATACATTTTTTCCACATCATCTACCTCGTTTTTCCTTTCCAAAAAGTTAAGAAGCATGGACACAGACACGGGACATGGATATGACACGACACGGACACGGCGATACGGCAAATCCTAAAAAAGTAGGATACGGACACGGCCAGGACACAGCAAATAATAAATATATATATTTATATATAATCATAACATTAAAAAATAGCTATATTTTTAACCAAATTAAGAAGCATAATGTCACAATTAATAAAAAAGAAACATAAGTAATACTAGAAAAGTCAAAAATAAAATCCATACTGCATAATGTAATGCAATAGTAGGCTATAGTACATCATCAACATTACATGTCACAATTACATCATAATAAAAACAACGAAAAAGATCCCTCCTCCATTACCCCACTCCATAAATAAATAAATAAATAATCCTCGCTTCATTCATGATTCATCATTTGACACAACTTCAATGACATCATTATCCCCACCAACACTCCCATCATCAGTAAATAGCATAGCCTCTAATTTTGGTGCATCAATTGAAAATAAACCATGAAAAAAAAAATACAGCAATTTTGGGGAAAAAAATGAAGCAGCAGCAGTTCTGGAAAAAAAAAAAAAAAAGTAGCAGCGGCAATTCGGAAAAGAAATAGAGAAAGAAAACATCAGCAGCAGCAATAGCACAACAATTTTGGAAAAAAAAAAGGGCAGCAACAATTCTGAAAAGACTACAAAAAAAAAAAAAACAGCAATAGCAAATTAGAAAAAACAGTAGCTGCAAAAAAAAAAACGAAAAAAAAAAAAAACAGCAGTGGCAATTCGGAAAAAACTACAAAAAGACAGCAGCAGCAAAAAAAAAAAAATGCAGCAGCAATTCTGAAAAAAAGAAAAAAACAGCAACAAAAAAAAAAAAAAAAACACCAGCAGCAACTTCTTTTTCTTCCTGCCGTGTTCGAGACGTATCCTGACGTGTCCACACCGTGTCCCGATGTGTCCGAGCTGTGTCCGTATCTTAAAAAATTTTAAAAAAAGACAGGACACGTTTTTGGTGTGTCAGACACGTGTCTGGCCGTGTCCGAGCAGTGTTTGCATTTGACACTAACACAGGGACCCTATACAAGTGTCCGTGCTTCATAGCCAAAAAGTCAACATGAATGCTTCTTCTCCTTTAATCATCAACATGAATACCACTCTCTTTGAGTGCCAATAAAGAAGCTCATGTAGCTGGACCCACAATGCTGACAATGTTAAAATCTCATTTCAATAGGTGAGTGAGTGTGTAGGTGAAAAGGTACCATGCGGTACACGGTTTTCCATTTGCATATTTCAATAAATATCAATTGTCTCTCTTGGTAAGAGAGCACGAAAGATGGCAAACATCATCTAAACAGTTTTCCATTTTCAATAAATGCCAACTGCGACAATTGGTAGGAGAGCATGAAAGATGGTGCAAGCATACAAAGTGGGTTCTAATTTTTCATAAATGAGTGCCACGTCCATTCCTAAACGGATGGAATGAAAGGGGCGTAAAACATGGATTCTGCCTTGGCGCCCCCTAGCCTTACTCAAGCTTAGAATAAGGTAAGCTCAAGTATGTGGCTCACGCTTGTAGGATCCACCTGGGGACCCACATGGGGATGGGGATGGGGGGATTTGAAGGACTCCCTAGGACCCTTCTCTCTGCAAAAAATCAACCTCAACCATGCATCATATCCATGTGGACCCAAAAAATTTAATGGTCAATCGTCCATTCGGATCGGTGCATAGACGATCCAGCAGTCCAGTAAATTTGGATTTAATTAAAAATTGGTGGACATGTGCAATTCAGGGGGTCGTGTGTTTGGTCCATTTGGATGGGCCAAAGGTGGGCTCAAAGGGCTCAGACTTACGGAATTTCTTATACAAACTTGAGCGTAGGAGAGGCTTGCCCGTATATATATATATATATAAGGAAAAACTACTGTGCATCCATCCCTCACCACAAGGTGAGGGACAATTTCTTTTTTAGACCTAATAAGGTTAAAAAGGTATCATGATGTGTGATGGTTTTGTCCTTTTGCACATCAATACTTTCCAAAAATGGAAGTGTCCCTTACCATAGTGTGAGGGACATATGCATAGCAGGTTTGTCTATATATAATATATATATATAGGGCTCTAATCCTATGAGAAATGTTCTCACACACTTACTGTGAGAACTTTTTATGGGCCCACTTGTGGGTCCCATTTGTGGATGAGGTCAAGGAAGATGAAAAGATCTATGCAGGACTACTCCAAATATCAAGTTTGGCCCCAATCACAAGTCCCCAACCTCTTCATCCATGGCCCACAAATCTAGTCCATTCGAATTGGTACACAGTCGATCCATCAGTTCCGTAAATTTGGATTTGATCGAAACTTAGAGCGTGTGACTATCAGGGGGGTCTATATATTCCAAGATTTAGATTAGGTGACAAATGGGCCCCACCTAGACTTTTCACAAGAAAACGGTGAAAACTAGTTCTCACAGGATTATTTCCCATATATATATATATATAAAGAAGAAGAAGAGAGAGTGGGGTGAGTAGTGGTGGGGTTGTGGCGGCTTGGGAGGTGGTATGCAAATCTTGAGAATGAGGAGGTTTGGGTATCAAATGTTGACATTAGCCAGTGTATGATAGGGCTTCAATAGGCCCACATATTCTAAAGGGCCTTGACCCAATATACATTTAACATGTGGGTAGACTTACTCAAGAGAATCAATTGAACATAATTAGATTCCTTTTATGTTAGGCAGTGATTGCTGTAAATTATTATGATTAGCACAACTTAAGTTATAAACAATTCAAGTTTTGGTAATAAAAGGGGATGAAGATCGACACCCCAGGGTTATACAAATTCTTGTGTTACTTACATGCTCCTAGTTTGTTTCATGTCATCAAATCTATGAAGCAAACAAATGAAACCTTTCCTGGCAAGTCGCTGTAGCATCTTGTATTGAATAGTTTGGTCAAATGACTCTTTGGTCTTCATAATGTCCCACCATACGTCCAAATTTGAGTGAGATCCTAGATCAATCCTTTGTCTCTCAATCAATTTATATTTATAAGACTGATAAATGGCACAGTGATTAGTGTCTTATGGCTAGGTTACTGAGTTTGTCAAGGGTTGACTTGAACACAGATCAGAAAATAGCAGACTATGTTCAGCAATGGTTTTGGAATTGTCTAATACACTTCATTCTGGTGGAATCTCATAGATTAGGAAGAAGAGCAGGTTATTAACCACCTTCAAGTGCTGCAGGAGCCCTATTATGCCTCAATCAGGGAAAGAAAGCAGAACATGGATGGGATTTGTTTTGGGCCGTTTTGAGCTAACGTGTTCCATTGGATTCAGTGGGTATCTAGGATAGTATTTTGATCATAGATCATTTGCGTAGCAGGCAACAAAAATATTTTTGGATGGGTGTCCCCTGTCTCAGGGACGAGGAATCTATTTACCACTTCTTAATTGTTTCATAGTTAAAGATGTTTGGCTTGCCACTCTTTGGGATATCTCAGGGTCTCTCAAGTGATATATCGTTAGCCATTTTGAGTTGTTGCTTTATGGCTTTTACTTCTGAAGAGGCAAGATTCGTTAACCACTGTCCTTCATGGTGGTTACTTGTTTTGAATGGAAGGAAACAAATAGGAGATGTTTCAATAACAAGAACGTGACATCCACTTGTTTTGAATGGAAGAAAAGCTTGGTGGTTGTTGCAGGACTCTGGACATGGCTGCTCTCTTTGATTGGATCAACAGCCTAAACCTCCTTAACCTGCAGTTAAATGGGACAGAATTTACTTGGTCCAATCATCATATTAATCCTATCAAGTCGAGGCTGGATAGGTTTTTGATCTCGCAAGAGTGGGCAAATCTTGTTCCTTTCTCCATCCAAGTGGCCTTACCAAAGCTGACCTCAGACCACTGTCCAGTTGTTCTAGATTCGAAAGTGGAGTCTTGGGGGCCTAAGCCTCTCCGTTTCGAGCTGATGGGGCTTCAAGAGGAGGACTTTGCTAATTGAATTCCCACCTGGTGGAATGAAATCCAAGTCCAAGGCAGGGCTTCTTTCAGATTGGCTAACAAACTCAAAACTTTGAAGGCTATAATCAAAGATTGGGCTAAAGCCAACTTGGGAAACGTGGAAGATGATATGGTCAATCTGTTGAATTCTATCATAGATATCGACACAAAGGAAGATTCACAGGCCCTCTCCGATGAGGATATTGCTCGTCGCCAAGTCCTAAAGCATCAATTCCAATGTAAAGCTTTACAGAAAGAAATCAAACGGAGGCAAAGATCAAGACTCCTATGGCTTAAAGAGGAGGACAAAAACACTAAATTCTTCCACGACTTTGCCTCCTTTAGAAATAGGAAAAGCAAGATTTTAGCCCTGTGGGACAGCGATAGAAGACTTGAGTCCAAGGTTGAAATTTCAAATCGTGTGATAGACTACTACAAAGAACTGTTCTCCAAAGATGATCGGCCACGTCCTACATTGGATAATTTAGAGTTCTCCAAAATTGAAGGAGAAATTGCAGATAGGCTTGAGAAGTGCTTCACTGAGGAAGAGGTCAAGGCAGCAGTGTTTCAGTCCGATGGGGATAAATCCCTAGGACCTAACGGATTTCCCATGCCTTTCTTCCAAACCTTCTGGGAAGTCATTAAGGAGGACATGATGGATTTTATGAGAGAATTTCATATGACAGGAAAATTTTCTAAACACATTGGTGCTTCATTTATCACTTTAATCGCTAAGAAAAAGACTGTTGTAAACATCAAAGACTTCCAGCCTATAAGTCTTATTGGATCTATCTACAATGTCTTGGCAAAGGTGCTCATAATTAGACTTCAAAGCTGCCTAGTTTGATTTCTAACGCCCAAGGAGCCTTTGTGCATGGAAGACAGATCCTAGATGGAGTTCTTATGGCAAATGAATGCCTCCACTCTAGACACAAGGATAGAAGTCCAGGTATTATTTGCAAACTTGATATGGGAAAAACTTTTGATAAGGTTGATTGGGATTTCCTGCAGTACTTCATGAGGAGGATGGGGTTTGGTTCTAGGTGGAGGACTCGGATGTCTGGATGCTTGAGTTCAAACACCTTTTCTATTCTTCTATATGGGACTCCTACTAGATTCTTTGCTGCATCTAGATGAATCCGTCAAGGAGACCCATGATCTCTGTTTCTTTTTGTCATCGTCGGGGAGCCCTCAGTTGCATGCTACAGGCGGCAGCAAATGCTAATCTTATTAAAGGATTTTTTCCTGCTAAAGAGGCCCAAGAAATAACCCATCTCCAATTTGCAAATGACACTCTCCTCTTTTCTGATGTCGAGGAAAACCATCTCCGCAACGTTAAGGCTACTTTTTTGTGCTTTGAAGCTATGTTCAAGCTTAGAATTAACTTCTTCAAAAGTGAGATTATCAGCATCAGGGTGGATTACGAGCATCTGCTGACGGTTGTGTATCTTGTCGAATGCAAAACGGGAAGCTTGCCCTCCTCTTATTTGGGCCTTTCTCTTTGTCTTGGCCTTGCATCCAAGTCCCTTACGGATCCGGTGATCAAAAGAGTTGAGAATAAATTGGCTCTCTAGAAGTCAAATTACCTCTCCCTCGGTGGCAGAATCACTCTTATCAAGGCTGCCTTGGGCAACTTGCCTATCTACTTAATGTCCCTTTTTAGATGCCCAAAATATGTCATCAATCGCATCAAGAAACTTCAAAGGGACTTCCTCTAGCACGACAAGGAAGGAAAAAGGAAAATTCATCTCTTAAATTGGTCCAAAGTTTGTAGGCCTAAGTAGGATAGTGGTTTGGCTATTAGACCTTTAAAAGAGATAAAGTTGGCCCTCCTGAGCAAATGGCTTTGGAGGATTGGGGAAGAATCTCAATGTTTGTGGAAGCACATCATCTGATCCAAGTATGGCATTGCAAGGGAAGGCTGGTTGGTTAAGGGCCCTTTTGCTGGATGCTCTTCTGTGTGGAAAGGTATTAGTGAAGCCAAGATTTGTTCATGAATCATATTAGGTACCGTGTGGGAAAAGGTAAAAAAATCTTGTTTTGGACTAACCTGTGGGTGGGGAAGGAGCCTTTGGCTAACTCAATCCAGAATCTCTATATTTGTGCCAATAAGAAAGATTCTAAGGTCATAGACAACTTTCAGCGGAGAGGCGCAACTGTTGTGTAGGGTCTCATTTTTAGAAGACACCCGAACGAAGAAGGAAACCAGTTCTGTGTCATGTTGTCTACAATTGCCAAGGTTTTCATCCCTACCTTTGGTACCTTAAGAAGCATGAATACGAACATGGGATATGGATACGACACAACACGGACACGGCGATATAGCAAATCCTAAAAAAGTAGGATACGGACACGGCTAGGACGCAACAAAAAATAAATATATATAATCATAAAATTAAAAAGGCAGCCCAGCCCAACAACCCCCTCCATGAACTTTGCAAAAAAAAAAAAAAAAGCCCAGCCCAATAGCCCAAATGGGACAAAAATAAAAAGTTAAAAAAAGGGACAGCTGCACTTTAAAAGGGCAACTATCAAAGTAAAGAGTAAAAAAAAAAAAAAAAGAAAAAGTTATGGTAGCTGAGTTGAGCTCTGGAACTATGATGCTCAAATATGGCATGGATACGGCAAGGACATGCTATAGACATGGCAGGGACACGGATTTTATCTATAAAAAGTAAAGTATCGGATACGATACGACACGATACGTTGGCCATTTTCAAGTATCCGTGCATCATAGCTCCGGAAAAGGAAAAGGAGGAAAAAAAAAAACAAGGCAGCAACATACCTAACAATTGATAAAGTGGCAACAGAAGAGTCGAAGTAGTGATGGAGAATAAGCAGCAGAGTCGAAGTAGAGGCAAGCCGATGAAGAAGCAACAGCCCTCATTTAGGTGGAGCAAGAGCAGCAACTATAGAAGGTTCTTCGTTTCTTCTTCCTCTTTTTTTTCCTTTTCTTTTTTCTTTTTTTTTTTTTAAGAATTTGATGTTGTCTCTTCTACTTCTTCCCTTGTCGAAGAAAGGTTGACCTCTTTTTCCTTTTTTTACTTCATTGAGCGAAAAGGGAAAGGAGTGTTGGGTTAGGTTTTGACATTTAAAGTAAAAAAAAATAAAATTACATTTAACCCCGTCATGTCCCTACCGTGTCCATTCGTGTCTCTGCCACATCCAAATTAAAAAGACACGTTTCGTCGAGTATCGGACATGTGTTCGAGCCATGCCCATGTCCGACACGGACATGGAGAACCTAGGCACATGTCCGTGCTTTCTACCGACAAACAAATTTGGACGGCTACTACTAACAGCAAGTTTACAGTGGCCTTTCTCTTTTCTTCCATGCCTTCGGAGATAGTGGATCCCCAAATCAAGCGGCAAGCAGCAGAGTCTAAGGTCTGTGAAAGCTCCCCTTAGGTGTTTCATGAGAGGTATTCTTACAATGGACAACCTTCGCCACGGACACATGATCATTGTGAATGCGTGCCCGCTTTGTCTTACTGCCGAGGAGTCTCTTGATCATTTATTGTTCAACTGTCCAGCTGCCAACAGAGTTTGGAAGACCATCATGAGATGGTTTAACTACTACGGCCCCCTCCCTCCATCTCTCAAGAAGCTCTTTGGGTTTTGGAGGCTTGGGGTGGGTACCAAGAGAGGCAGTAGCATGTAGAGATTTGCTTTTACGGTTGCCATTTGGTCCATTTGGAAAGAAAGGAACACCAGATGTTTCAAAAGGCGAATCCTCTAATTGGGGAATGTTATGTGACAAAGTTAAGATCTTGGTGGTGCAATGGGCATCTCCTCTCCCTATTTTCAAGGGCATCACGATGAACTCTATCATCCTCAATTAGAGAGAGATCGCATCCTCCAAGCCTCTCCGGTCAAGCATATTTGTTAGATGGTGTCCTCGCCCCACCCCCCCGAATTTCCAATCGCACTACCATCAAAGTTAAGTCTAAGTGAAGAGGCCATCTTCATTTCTGATCACCATCTTACACCCCCCCCCCCCCAAAAAAAAACAAACAAAAGATTCACTTAGACTTAACCTATGAAGCACAGACACGACAAGACACGGACACGACGATACGGCAAATCCAAAAAAAATAGGATACGGACACGGCAAATAATAAATATATATATTTTTATATATAATCATAAAATTAAAGAATAGTTATATTTTTAGCCAAATTAAAAAGCAAACAAAAGAAAGAAAACAGCAGCAACGGCACAGCAGTCCCATGGAAAAAAAAAAACAACAGCACTGAAAAAAAAACAGTAGCAGCAGTTCGTAAAAAAAAATAGAAGAAAGAAAACAGCAGCACTGAAAAAAAAAAAAAACAGCAGCAGCACAGCAATCCCATTTAAAAAAAAAAGCACTGGAAAAAACATAGCAGCAGCAGTAGTTCTAAAAAAAAAAAAAAAGAAAAGAAAGAAAACAGCACCAGCAGCAACACAATAGTAGCAGCAAAGCAATCCCATGGAAGAAAAAAAAATAGCAGCACTGAAAGAAAAAAAATAAAGAAAGAAAACAGCAAAGCAGCAGAACAGCAATAGCACAGGAATCAGTAAAAAAAGAAAAATAGTAGTAAAAAAAAAAGTAGCAAAAAGAAAAAGAAAAAAAAAACCGTAGTTAAAAAAACAGCAGCAGCACTGAAGAAAAACAACAGCAGCAACAACAGTCAGATGGAAGAAAAAAAGAAAAAGAAAACAACAGTTGGAAAAAGAAAAAAGAAAGAAAGAAAGCAGCAGCAGCACAGCAATAGTTCGAAAAACAGAAAAAAAGAAAACAGTAACAGCACACAGCATTGGAGAAAAAAAAAACAGCAGCAACAAAAAAAAAGGGCACAACAGCAACAGCACAGCAAAAATAAAAAAAAGAAAAAAAAACAGCAGTAAAAAAAATAGCAGCAGCACTGAAGAAAAACAGCGGCAGCAGCAGTCAGATGGAAGGAAAAAGGAAAAAGAAAACAGCAGTTAGAAAAAAAAAAAAAAAAAGAGAAAGAAAGCAGCAGCAGCACAGCAGTAGTTCGAAAAAAGAAAAAAAAAGAGTAGCAGCACAGTAACACTGGAGGAAAAAAAAAAAAAAAAGCAGCAACCAAAAACAGCAGTACCTGTTCAGACCTTCCTCCTCCTCCTTCTTCTTCTTCCATGCGCAGGCGCAGCTTAGCTGTCTTCTTCTTCTTCTTCCACGCGCAGGCGCAGCTCAGCTGTCGATCTTCCTCCTTTTTCTTCTTTATCTTCTTCTTCTTCTTCTTCCTCTTCTTCCTCTCCATTTCACAACTGCAGCCATTTCCCCCTTTTCATCTCACAAGTGAAGACTGAATAGGAACATTAGGGTTATAACTTATAATTTAAAAAAAATTGAATTTACCCCCTTCCTCTTTTTTTTCTAATTTTAAACCAAGTTGAGCCAATTTTTATTACATTTTAGTCCCGCCGTGTCCACAACGTGTCCCATACGTGTCCCGCCGTGTCCACCCCGTGTCCGAGCCGTGTTCGAATTTTAAAAAATAAAACAAAATTCTAGGACACGTTTTCGACGTGTCGGACACGTGTCCAGGCGTGTCAGAGCCGTGTCCGTGTCGGACACGGACACAGGGACCATTTTGGAGTGTCCGTGCTTTATAGCCATTCCTTAGGGCTCATTTGTTAAGTTCCCCTCATTGTAAAGTTAAAGTCATCTTTCATTTCATCACACAACCACCCAAAAAAGTCAAATCAAAATACAACATTTCAAAAACATTCTTTTACCCTTTTACAAAAAAAAGTCAAAAAGTTACTTTTTCATCCCACTATCTAACAAAAAATATCTACTTTTAACACAAAAAGTCAAGAAGTTACATTCTCTTTTCACTAAAAAACAAAATCCAATCATTGGATTGATTTAACCTCTCTTATTTTTTCATCTTTTAAAATTACCATTCACCTCACTTCACTCTACTAGTTAAATTAACAAACCGGCCCTTAAGGAATCGCCGAAACCCCCTTTTCCCACCCCACTTTCCTTTCCACAGAAACCCTAATCCCTAATCCATCTTCAACCCCAAATCTCTCTTCACACCTCCAAATGCATCCCAGAATCCCAGAACCCATCGAAACCCCATTCTCTTCCTTGGATAGACCCAACCTAGAGAGGCAAAGAAAAAAAAAAAGAGCAGTGCAGCAAGGAGGAGGAGGAGAAGAAGAAGCTCCTACTGCCTGCTCTAACCTCCATAGCAAGGTACTGCTGTGATGCGCTATGATGTGTTGCTTGCGTCGTCTTCATTTTTCTCAATTCGCTGCCTGCTACTAGTGATGTGCTACCTATGATGTCCTCTCTTTTACTCTTGTTCGTTGTTTGGTGTTAGCCTGTGATGTGCTGCCTCCTGCCTGCTCTAATCTCCCACCTGCCTACTACCTGCTTGTTTTTTACTGTTGTGATGTTTTTATATTTTATTTGATTTTTATATGCACTATTTTTATGAGCCCACCAACTTTGATTTTTTCGTTCAATGTGTGCAACATCTTAATACTTGTCTTTGTTTTTGTATTGTGCTGTTGTGCACATATGTATCTTAATGTCTCTTTTTTTTTTCTTCCTTTTGTATGCTTGTCGAAACTTTGACTTATAGTTTGTTTTTTTTAGCATATGATTACATATATATATATAAATATATATTATGTGTCCCCAATGTGTCTGTATCGTACTTTTTTGAGAAATGCCATGTTAGCGTATCTGTGTCTTATCGTATCTGTGTCCTGTGTCCATGTCCATGCTTCTTAGATTGAAGGTGACTTGACGTGCACAATCAAATGAGCCGAGGGGAGCTTTCTGGGCATTGGAAGATTCTCATAGACAAGTTAAAAAGACCAATAAACTAACAAGTGTCTTCCTCCCATGTGCCAAGGCAATAAATTTGGATGCAGATCCTCTTGCTGATGACGTTTCATTTCATTTGTAATTGCTCTTCTGACTTACATAATTGGTCCTGATGTTGTGGTTTTGTTTTTCAGTCATTGCCTGCCTTAGCCTTATGAATTGGCTTGTTTTTCCTTGTAGTCAGTCTTCTTTCAAATAAAATTTTGGGGTACCTTACGTTAAAAAAAAGGAAGAGAGAAAGAAAGAGAGGGATTTGAACAAAAAAAATCCAAGTGGACTTGATCAAATTTCATAAATGCAGTTTCACAAATTCTCAAAAGTTGAGCAATGCCGAGACATCCAAACTTGCAAGTTGTTGATGGCAAGTTATGGAAATAGAGGGGCACTTAGAGAAAGTATGCAGCAGAATAGCATATACAAGTGGACCCTACTTACCTGCGAGGTGTTGGTTACCAAAAAACACTGAAAAAGGAGATCAATCACATGGCAGCACAGTGTGACTTAAATAGTTAATAATCCTACTTTAGAGACTAGAACATTAAAAACTGACAGATCAACTTAACCTGATCAAGACATGGCAAGTTAAAACACTAATTTTTTTTATCAGTTTGAAATTCTCAAACAGAAGACTCAAAATCTTGGTCAAATAAAAGAGGCAAAAAAAAAAAAAAAAGAACTCAACTAACTACTCAACTCAAATCAGTCGCTTAAACCTAGGTTGGCTCTTGCCTCTTTTCTTGATCCCGTATAAGTCTTTCAAGATTGTCAAGACCACTGAAACTTTTGCCAGGACTACAGTTCCCAAATCAAGAATGAGTTTCCGCTGCTTCTCAAAATGGAAATAGGGAACTGGAGCCTAATCTGCTCAATCAAATGGCCCAACAACTTCAATAAAATGGGACTATGGCATGAGTTTCTTAAGTTGAGGTGAAAAAATTTGCAAGTATTGACTCCATTTGGATCAGCTACTTAGAAAGCCCACTATAAGTGTTAAGATTTTATGACTAGGATATCAATTAATCGTTCTGAAAAGAAACTTCAATTGATGACAGAAACAAAAACAATCCTGTTTCATGAAGCAGCAGAATAAATAAAAAAAGAAGAAGAAAAAAAAAACAGATATGACTCACCACGAAAGGCCATGTCAACACATTCTCACCCGTAATTGTCTCCACTGATGGCTCTTCAAATGCACATTGTTTTGCAAGTGGCATAACCGCAGACACTACAACAACGAAGGAATTGCTTTGTTGTGTTTAAAATGATAAAATGAACATTGACAGTGGCACAAGTGTTTCGAAGTAGCATAGTGTGCATTGTGTAATTTAGGTAAGCTTAACTGTGTTATTATGTACGATTATTATTCACCAAGTAGCTTTCTACACTAAATGGAAATTTAGGGTTCTGATTCCTTGGGCCCAGGAAATGTACAGTTCCTATGCCATAATACCTCAACAAGGGGCCCAGGTGAGCCATGTTTCATTTATCCAAAAGGTAATATGATGGGCTCCAATATAGATGGTTGATAGCTAAAAAGATCAAAGATAGGATGATCAAAGGCATTCTTTTGTCCACTGTCTCACACTGTTGCAGTGTTATTTTATCTGCCCATTTGTGGGCTTCCAATATAAGGATAATAATCTTCTTACTCAAGAGAATTTCAAAATAGAACGGAATGGAGAAACAGAATTCATGTAGCCGACCCCAACATGGTTGGGATAAAGCTTTAATGATGATGATAATGATGATGATGACGACGACGACGACAACAAATCGAGAATTTCACAAAAGCTTGACCCACATTGAAGTTCATCACATTCATTATAATATAGTCATAAATAATGGGCCCCAAATACATGAAAATTGGAATCAGAATAGCTCTAGAGTTTCAGGCCAGAGTTCCCATGCTGAATTTAAATTGGTACTAGCTTAGCCAATTCAAAAGTAATATAATGATAGAACCTGTTCAAAATGAGAGCTCATGTTCATGGTCTGAAATATAATATTAATGAACATAAGAAGGGCCCTTACTATCGATCCCATAAACATTGCGCCAGAAGTCAATGGCTTCACTGTATCTCTCAGGATGTGTAACTGGTGCCATGTACAACTGTAAGACACACAAAAATAAACATTGGCACTTCTTCAGTTTCAAACTTTTATGTGGATTGAGTTAAGAAAAAAGGGAAGACAAAAGAACAGAGCAGATTTCACTTTTTATGGAAACTTTACAGCTAGGCTATGAGAGTACGAAACAGACAGGCATAAAATTGATCAAGACGGAATCATGGTTACAGTAATAGGGGGCAGAAGCAAGGTTGATTTGAGAACGAGCATTACAACAAGCATCCAAGCCACTCACAACTACATGATTGGGATCCAGTGAAGCACAACTAAATGCGATTGTTTTCACAGATCAAAGCTAATTGCAGTTTATAGGTCTGCACATCATTCTCATCTGTGAAAACACCAAATTTATATGTGAACAGATAGTTGGTTAGGTATGCATCTTTAAAGCACATTAGTAGTTCATAGAATCCCAATGCCAAGTAAGCCCTAGAAAAGTATGTCCTGAATAAGCAGTTTTCATTCATTCATTCTCTTTTCTTTTCTGTTCTTTTCTTTATTTTACCCTCTTTTCAGTTCTTGAAATGTTCCAGTAAAGCATTACATATGAAAAAGCAATCCTGAGAGAGAGGCAGTCCTCACCAACGAAAGATACTCCAATCTCCATTGGAGCCAAGAATTCTAGGAAGAAATCAAGGGAAAGCTTGTTCACAAAAGTTGAAGAAAGAACTAGTTCATTCAAGAAAATTTGTAGAGTAAATACTCATGACCCCTTACACCATTATATAGACTTACTTGATGACCACCCTAGTACTGACGGTACATTGGAAATAAAAAAAATTAATTACTTCAGTCATCCTAGAAGACCTAAACATAAAATCTATTTAACATAAAAGATCAAACAATGAACTACTCCACAAAACTCTTAGACATTTAAAAAATACATAGAGCAGGCAAACAACTTCGCAGCTCCCAAGGTATTAATTATGACTGTCTCACTCTGACTATTTGACTGCTTGACTCTTCGACTGTTGGACTCTTTGACTACATCAATATGTCAATGTAAAAAATACAAATTATATTTTCAATTATTAGAAGGGGTATTTTTTACACTGGTAACTTATTATGCTATGGAAATCCACATATTAAGTTCAGTAGACATGTAGTTTCATTTAGAACAATAGGCCATATAGACTTCCTCTTGTATATAGGTTTAGACAAACGACATGCAGGAAGTCCTGAACAAAATACAAGATTTCAGCCAAACCTGCTTATCTAAAATTTTCTCCTTTACACCTTATTTCCTTTTCTTCCTCTTTGCTGATACAATTGCACAGCCACCCTTGATCCTAGTCACCATGGATCACTGAAGATATTTCTTTTTCTCCTAGAATAGATTAGAATCTTAGAGAATTTTGTGATTTTTCCCTAAATTTTAGTTTCGGTGGTACTGCTTTTGCCCATTCTTTTGAAAAATTTGAAACAATCACCTTGCAACATGGTTCGCTTTATTATGTCCTAGCAGTCAGGATCTAAATAGCCAAAATAAAGCAGGTGATCTAATAAAGGAAAAGTACATGAAAGGGTTTAGCACAAGTGCCAGCATGCCTTAAGTTTTACAAAGGATGAATTAGAATAGATTTACTTATTTAACATTACAAAGGTGACAATAATTCATCAGAATTTCCGCACAATGGAGAATGATGTCAAGCTCTTACATCCTCACACACACACACACACACACAGATATCAGTCTTGTACAACTATGTTAGAAAGATATGTTTCAGTGTCTTCACTTGTATGTTGAGTAGAATACATTAACTCAACCCCAGATCAATGCAATAAGGTTATGATGATGGTGGTGGTGGTGGCATTTTATGTATAGAAACCAGTGTTGCTGAAGTAAACAAGTTTTCAGGTAGAGCACCTAGACCCAATTACCAGTAAGGACCAGAACTATGGCCCATGCCTGGATTTCCTGAGTCAGTCTATGGGGTAACCAGGTAACTAGGGCCCTATTTAGAGCCTTATAGATGATGGATGGGAAGATAGACTTAAATGAGTGATTGGTGGCTAGTGTCTAAGAAACAAGGGCTGCATTGCAAAGACAATTTACCTGTCTTTTCAACATTAAGTTTATTTGGCAGTGAACTTTTCTTTATTTTTCCTCTTTTCTTTCCCCAACAATGATTTTATCTGAGATAGTAAACTAGAGTAAAGACCACTAGCGAATGGTTCTGCCAATTCACTACAGAAGCCACCACCAACATGGCATATAAACAATTTAAGTTGATAGGCCAGTATAGTTTAAGTAGTCAATAACTGCAAAGGCATGAATGTGCTATACTAGTTACATGAAACTGACATTACCGTGGCATGAGAAGGAAGAATAATTCCCCCACGCTTGAGCCAACGATCCCTGGCTGTAATTACACTGGAGAGCATACTCTGGAGATGAAAAGAGAAGTTAGTAATTGAAAAGAAACTGGCATTAGCACCAGGACTCTGAACTAACAGAGGCACCTGTCACATAACACTAGCACCTCAAAGAGATTCCGAATGCTTCCAGGTCTCTCCATATAAAAACACTATAGTCAGTTGACTAATCACCTCATATAGAAGCATGTAGCCCATCCATTCTGAAATTATGACATCAACCTCCTCATCTATGTCGACATCCTGCATTCAAAAGTTTCAGAATGAATGGCATGATGAACATGAAAAATCTATGTAAGATACCGCAGTTTAAAAGAACAATCCCGGAATCAATCTCACATCAATTTGAGATGTTGACTCAAGGTCCATAATGCAAACCATGATGTGCAATGCAAATCTCTTTGAACCTATTAAGAAAGATCTATCTAATGTGCAAAAGATTGATAGTACCATGAACTCATCAACCTAACAGTAATTCAAATTTGATGATGACTCAATGTATGCAAGCTGCGATGAACAATGACTTCGTGGTCCTCCAATGCATGATATATTCAGTGATGCAAAATCTTGAATCCACTGATGCACAATGAATTTAGCAATGGATTGGACGAATTTAATTATGAAAAAAAAACCCTGCAAATTGTTTATCAATAAACAAAATTTTCATTCATAAGAACACAATTGGGATTTGGGAGTGCTTTAGCATAAGAGCTGTGGAAAGAATAAAGAAAAAACTTTGCCCATGTTTTAAAGTAACGAGTATTTCACAAACATCTCTCTTTTCTAACTGTGTTCTTGCCAAAAGATCAGAACTCCATTAGACGCCTGCTGTGAGAAAGAAACCTCAACTCACCTAACCCCTAATTACACTGAACATGTGTGCAAAAGCTCCTTTCCACACTTCCAACACTTCCAAGTCATCTTACTAATCATAATCATCATCATCGAAACCTTACCAATTAGCCCATATAACTAGGGTTAGCTTTGTGAGTTCTACTATTCCACTTAACCCTATAAAAGATTTGTCCTCTTATGATAGGAATCTAACATATCTTTCTTTCTTTCCTTTTGTTTACTTCATTTTTTGCATGGTACCTAAAATGTATTTCCTTGATTTCCAGACTACATTGGTCTCCCAATTCTCCTGCTCCTTAGCACTTCCAAAGTTTCAATTCCAAGCCAGTCATGTTGCATAAGAAAATAAATGATACATGCCAAGTGATACATGTCAAGACACTATTGTTAATAAATCATGTAGCCAAAAACGAGATATAAAATATTCTACAGATGAGGATGGCTTACAAATCTACCAATAAATCATCTCAAATATTCAATCATAAAAAATGAAAATACAAAGATAAGGGAGCCTGATGAGTAGCAGGAAGCTGGCCATCTAAAGAAGCTTACCTCAACTCGTCCATGCAAAACAATGACCTTGTCAGATAAATTGTTTGCTTTAACA
The DNA here is from genome assembly GCA_037013555.1 of Sextonia rubra. NCBI lineage: Eukaryota > Viridiplantae > Streptophyta > Magnoliopsida > Laurales > Lauraceae > Sextonia > Sextonia rubra. Next base: position 18,229,646 of record JASUAD010000028.1, on the reverse strand, counting down.
ACTTCTTTTGCCTGGGAAACATTCAGAAGAACCATTACTATTTTTTTTTCAAAGGTTAATAAATGTAAAACTAAAAATCTTAAGTCCCTCCACTATGCCTCATATTTCATAAACAATCATCAAGAATATCACTATAAGTCAAAGTTGAAAGATAAGGATCCCTATTTCTTCAACAACAAAAAGAAAAGTAATAGAACCAAATTTTTTTTTTAACTCAACCAAAACCACTATATAACCACCTTAGATATGTCAGTTCGAGAGTGAGTCAAAACCAATTTTTATGGTATCAACCCCAAGCCCTTGACTCTCTTTAAACTCTGTTAGCTCCACAATTGTGTTATATACTAAGTTGTTATTACATATAAGGAACCAATAGAAAAACGATTAAGAACCCAAAAAAAAAAAAAACAGATCTATTTCATTTTAGACCAATCAATAGGTCAACAGGTCTATACATATCAGTTTTGGGCCTGAATGTCAAAAATCATGTTTCAAAACCATGTGTCACTAAATAAGTGCAATCCAGAGCACAATGTATCAAATAAAAAGTAAATATTCACTTCAGCATTGCAGATATTTGCACCGTCTCCCCTGATTTATGGGGTGTTCATCGGGATACATTTCTTCTAGGAATAGGGAATTAATTTCTCTCAGTGCAAGCAAAAATGCATATAATTCTAGTAGCGATATCTTATCTCAGAACTCCAAGCCTTTCCTTTCATTATGCTAGACCAACAGGCTTTACTCAAGGTGATTGAAAGTAACTGGCAAATATATATATATATATATATCTCAAAATACTTCAAGATAAGAACATCAATTCAAAGAAAAGATCTTTTAATGCGACATGATTTACATAAGTATGTGTGTGCATGCTTGCATGCAATGTTGTCAAAATCATATGATTCACAATTTGAATCATACTATTCTATCAAATAGCAGGAATTCAAACTCACTATAGTAATAAAAATCTCATGATTCTGATCCAAATTGTTAATGGAACAAATTAATGCAACCAGTGCAAAAGGGAATTAACTTCCATAAAAACTGTGCAATCCAATGAAACACATGTAGATTTGGCCATAAAAAAAAATCATTTGTTTCTTTGTCTTCTTTATTGATTGATGCAGGAGCAAAAACAGAAAATTCTAGAGGACCTAACCATACTTCAGGCCCCAAAATATCTATGACCCATTTGGATCAATCCATGATACTCGTGCAACCCCACATAGGTCCAACAGGTGCGACGCATGGGCCCCACAACTTGAAAATGAAGATTGTTGAAACATGTGGGTATGGGGTATGGGAGAGTTTTTTGGGATTGGTCCTCTTGAGTGAATCTCTTTCCAATTAATTAGTGAATTAATATTTTATTTAAGAGTTGTAAATGGGCTTTATTTAGTACGTTTGCTAGGATTAGATTCGAAGAGAGAATTTCTCCACAATAATAGCAATTATTTCCATAGCCCCTTGAAAAAAGCAACTATGGGATTCGAGTTTAATTATTTCCTATTTTGAAAATCTTAGGATTCTTAGAGATAAAAAATTGATGTGATTAGTGATTAAATCAAGGGTTGAGATGTAATATTGGATATTACAGTGTTATGAGTTTTAAACGCGTATACACATATCATTGTAAGGAATGATTAAGTTAGAGTTAGATATTATATTTATAAAATTGATAAAAGATGCGTATTTGCAATTTACCTATTTCTTCTCCCTTGGTTGAGAATCTCCCATTGGATCAAAGACTTGTACGGTGGATTTCGCGATCATCGGTAAGTGATTATCTACCTTTCTCCTTATGTGTGGATTTTCTTTTTGCTTGAAGACTGGGTATCATTGGGTTCATCATCAATAAGGATTAGTGCTTCCCTAACTGTGTCAGGTAGTATCAGAGCAAATCGATTCATACAATTTGCTTATTGATTTTGTCTCCTGTATAATGCGTCATTGACATGGACATAGTCGTAGGCATTTGGTTGAGAGCGACTTAGAAAACTCATATGAACCACAAGATCTAGAAATCCAAAATCTGTGTAGGTAAGTTAAGACCCTGACTCGGCATATGGATCAAATCGAACCCCAGGACCAGTTATTTGACGAGTCGGCAAATGAAGGTGATGACGATTTTTCGGTTTACAATGATAGACCGGGTGATGATTGCGATTTCGAGGATCCAATTTATGATGATGAGTTGGATGAAGATCATGATGAAAAACATAATACATGGATCAGGTATGCATATGAAGATGATAATGCTGTCTATAATCAGATCTTTGATATGTCACAAGACTCTGGTTTTGATGAGAAAATAATTTTTTGATGAGTATCTTGACTATGACAAAGAGACTCTAAACTGCCAATAATGAGCAGATTACCTATTGGATGATAAAGATTTAGCGGATGCTTTGAAGGGTATGGATATGGTGGATCATATCTTTAAGGGTAAAAATGTGATAGATTAAGCACATAATGAGAAGCAAGCACGTCGGAGCGCGCACACACACACAACACACATACACACTAGAAAACACCACGGGCGTTTTTCTTGAAAAAAAACACCCCTTCTCTAATTGGCTAATCATTTCCTCTTGCGCTATTATTTAGGAAGTCAAACCATTTAAGCATGCATATTTTTTCTCTTCTTATGAGTTGGCATTTAAAGGTGAGGTGGCATGATCTCATTGGACAAATCAAAAGGGGCAAAAACTCCCCTTTTGAAATGGGGAGTTTTTGAGAATCTCTCTCTCTCTATATATATACACATATATAGTAATCTTCACCTGTACTCGTGCACTAGATTCTGTTACTAGCAATGTTTAATCTTAGCCTTCCAACTAAATATAACGCTGGGATAAAAAGTCTATTAAGAGACCTCTTTGAAAAATAGGTAGAGGGATGAAAATCATGGTAAGTGATGTGCTTTCCAAAACCCAAACGTTTGTCTCCCGTCCGTGTTCCATCATCTTCCTCTTTTTCCCTCTCCTTCCTCTCTTCATCTGGTCCTCATCTCCATTTACTATCTCTCCTCTTCATCCCTCCTTTCATTCTTCACTCAACCAGCAGATCCATCATTCTCTCTCTCCTCTTTGTCTCTGAAACCAGACTCTCCTCTATTTCTTTCTCAACTCATTAAAATGAAAAAAAAAATCCAAAGAACGTTAGTACTGAAAAAAGGAGTTGAATAGAAAAAGAATACAGTATCTAAGATGAAAAGAAAATTGGTTTTCTTGATCAAATAAAAGACTACCTAAGATGAAGAGAAAAAATGGTTTTCTCCACCAAATCTAGATACATCTGCAACTATTTGATTAGTGACTGGAAGGTGATTTGCCAATGTAATTTGATGATCTTTTTCAGACCATTTCATTAAAACTATTGGTTTCTACCAAATGATTTCAACATGTTTGGTGCAAAATCTCCTCATAGTTATGGAAATATGATGAAAAATAAGGTTATCAATCAAATATGAACAGTGGTGCTCTGGATTATTTCCAGTTTTGGCCTCTTCATTTGCTTCGAATTATGTTTATGACTATTATGACAAGCTTCTCTTCTGTGAACAAGATCAACTGCTCCTCTTACAAGAATTCCTCCGTTGACTTTGAGGTCTAGTAACTACTCAATGCCATCTCTCTTCACTATCCCATTGTCAAATGGAGAACTAAGTAGACTTCATAGAAAAAGGTATCGTTTCTCAACATTGGATCATTATCCTTTACATCCATCGATTTTAGTATGGGACTTGATTACTTGGTTCTATTCAAACTTGAAAAACCAAACAGAACCAGATCCTCCCAGTTGTCGAGCCATATGCATATGGAAGCATGTTTCCAAGCACCTTTTATGAGATGCATTTCCCTTTTATGAGATGTATCACGAGAGAAAGAGATAACATTTGGGTATTGACTTCTGATATCGCCATTTTAAAGGACGGACTGCCCATCGCAGGAAAAAACTCTCATCACACCATTGATGAGCTAGTGGAAATGGAATCTAATGTTTAGGATTGCCCATTGTGCGAAGAATCTCATCCCACCAATGATAAGCTAGTGAAAATGGGATCTTTAAAAAAAAGAGAGATTTCACAAAGAGAGCAGAAGTGAGTGAAAGAGAGAAATGGATTTTAAGAAATTTTTTATTAAGGGGATAGAGGAGATTAGAATGAGAGATGCGGAGGCCATAGTCAAAGACAAAAAGGAGAAAGAAAGAAAAAGAAAAAGAAACTTGCAAGAGAGAGAAAGACAAAATGTGTAATGAGAGAGGAACTTATGCACTAGCTAATGAAATCATGCATCACACATTAAGCCATATCACACCATTGTGACAGAACATTTCTCTCTCTCTCTCTCTCTCTCTCTCTCTCTCTCTCTCTCTCTATATATATATATATGCCAGCAACTTGTTATTTAGATCATTTCTTTGAAGGGATACAATGGTGAGATCCGCATAACTCAATCTTCTAAGCCAGTTCATGACAAATCTTCACATTTTCAAGTGCCCCAAAAGAACAAAAGCGGATGCCGAAGAGGAGGAAGAAGCAGAAAAGAAACAAGCAAGTAGTGAACACAAACTCGAGGTCAAGTCTTTTTCAAGCAGGGGAGTTCGCTATAAGAGCAAAAATGGAAAATTCTAGAGGATCCAACCATACTTCATGGCCCAAGATATCCATGACTCATTTGCATCAATCCATGATACTCGTCCAACCCCAAATAGGTCCAACAGGTGCCATGCATGGGCCCCATTACTTGAAAATGAATATTGTTATAACATGTGGACATGGGGGAGTATATTGGGTTTGGTCCTCTTGAGTGAAACTCTCTCCAATTAATTAGTGAATTAATTTTCCATTTAAGAGTTGTAAAATGGGCTTTTATTAAGTAAGTTTGGTAGGATGAGATTTGAAGAGAGAGTTTCCCCACAATAATAGCAATTATGTCCATAGCCCCTTGAAACAAGCAACTATGGGATTCCATCGGTTGTTTGAGTTTAATTCTTTACTCTTTTGCAAATTTTAGGATTCTTCAAGATCAAGGATTGATATGATTAGTGATTAAATCAAGGGTTGAGATGTAATATTGGATCTTAGGGTTCCATGAGTTTTAAACACAAATATATCATTGTAAGGAATGATCAAGTTAGTGTTGGATATTATGTTTGTGAAATTGATTAAAGTTGTATATTTACAATTTACTATTGCTTCTCCCTTGATTGAGCATCTCCCATTGGATCGAAGACTTGTACGGTGGACCTCCACAATCAATGGTGAGTGATTATCTACCTTTCTTCTTGCGTGTGAATTTTCTATTTGATTGAAGATCGCATATCATTGGGTTCACCATCAGTTGGGATTAGTGCTTCCCTAAGGGTGTCATTTATCCTCTTAATTAGATACTGAAATAGGATTTTAGTGTTTTATTTGGAAGAGAAGTTTGTATAAAGAGAGACTTGCCGATTGCCCAGTCAGCAAAACAGAGAGGAAAAATACATCAGAGGAATCCAGATGGTTTTTCCTTTCTTTTTTATTTCCTTGCCCAAAGACTACAGCTGGAGTTTCAAACAGCTTTGACCTTTTTTTAGTTTTGAAAATAGAGGTAATGTGGGGTTTACTTCGTCATGAAACAGTGAAGAGGCCTTTTTAAACCCTTTTTTTTCATCACTTACTAAAAGTTCAATGCAAGAGTAAAAAAGCAGTTTTTAACCTCATAGAAAAGAAATATGTGAATACATGAAACAAGAATATGTAATACATTTGTTCCTACAAATAGCAATCAAGTCCCCACAAATATCTCTTTGACCTGCTACTTCAATCTCAGCAACTTACCACAACTTACTAAGAATCATGTGAACAATAATGTAATGATGAATGAGTTTGCCTTAACCATCCAACCAAAAGAAGAATCAGCTTAGTAAAGTCTCTATACTTATACTATGGCTTTCCAAATAATAGAGGCTCCTAATCAAAATAAAGATAAGCAAATTCCCCTATAAATTCAAACATAAATCTCATTCCAAAAAATTGTTTACAGACCCAATAGGGCCTATGTTGCAATTTTTATTTGATGATCCACTGCTCTGGTCTCCACTACAAAGAGTCACCACTCTGGTCTACAAATTAATATTCTGAATCAGCATACAGATTAAATGCATCACGTGTCCTACTGCTTAGTTGGAAATTTTGATACATGAACACAAATAGCACAATATCATCGTTTTGATGGAACAATAAAGTCCCTATTTGGAATCTCTACTCTTATTCCCACGGAGCCATCCAAAATAGAGCCATCAAAAAAAGAGGCTGAAGCTCATATTTTCGCAAGCCTATAAATGGCGCCTTTCATTTTAATAGGATATGCCTCTACTTCTCTAAAGAGGGTAGAGGGTACAATCATGTGTCAAACGCTATTATTTTCTAAATCTTTACCACTTTAGACATTTAGACAAGTAGAGGTTGGAAATAGAGATGCCAAACATGGGCTAATACATATATTTTTCAAATAAAAATACTAAATCTTGAACTAATTAACTTCAACAGTGCAAGTAAATGTTCTAGAAATTCATAAAACATCCAATTTCTGTTTCTTATTCTCTCCCCCGTGCATTGCACATACATACTACTATGGTATTTTCATCAGAAAAGAAAATCATATTAGGCTGGTTCTCAGTTGACTAATGAAGTTTGCAAGCAAGGACAACTGCCAAAGCCATAAACAGTGAACACCAACAACAGACCAAATAAGATATTGACAATTGAACAAAGTGAAGAATCCATTGGCTTGGAAGTTGTCAAAATGGTTGCAAAGCAAGGAGATACCTGTGCTGCAATGTCACTTGCTTCCACTGCGTAAACCTATAAATGCAACATTACATTAAGAACAGTGTGAAAATTGCATTTGATTACCAAAAAGTGCTTTGGTTCTCCCACCAAATCTCAAAATAGCACAATGCAGATTTTAGTACCCAGCCAAATGAAAATTGAAGCAAACCACCCACTCACACACAAATCGACTACAAAGCCATTTTAACAAGAAAAGGAGGTCCAAAAGATTGGAATGCAACAAGCACGCATTAATCCAAACAAAGCATACCCGCTTGGCACCAGCTTGAGCACAAAATATAGAAAGAATGCCTGTCCCACAACCAACATCAACTACAACCTGCAAACACATATCCATAAGTAATGTAGAAGTAAACCAGATGTCTGAATGAGTTTCATGATGTAAGCAAAGACCCTCTGAATGCCCATATCCAGCAGCCCATCCACATGTGAAAGATCCAACAGGCAGTCCCAAACAAGTGGAACAAAAATAAATCCATATGCTCATCAGATGGGCCATGCACACAAGATATACAATGACGCTTGGCGAACCTATCTGTCCACGTTCAGTGCAACAGACAGCCCAACCAGTGAAGGGACACAGTGGAGGTTCTCGTGTTTCATTGCTTGGATGCAATCATGGGGTCAAATTGTCAAAACCACACGTGCAGGCATAGCAAATGTCGGTTTTAAATTACCTGCACTCTTTCAACAAAACTTTTCAGAAGAAAGGAATAACTATGTATCATGCCGAATCCACATACAGTCCCAGAAATGAAGAGCAAGATCAAGATAACATTACTTTGCCTGCAATAGAATTATGAAGCTGCATAATGGCGGCCCTATACGTGTCAGTCCGCACCCGATCCTGTACAGTTTAAGACGACATTTAGCACACTTGTGAAAACCTTTGGAGATATTTCACGGACACCCACAACTCGTATTTTTGCAGGTAAACATAAAGCACAAATCTTTTAAATACCAAGCAAGAGAACATATGCAAAAACTGAAAATTACACAAGGTAGGACACCAAAGATTGAGTCTTTTGCATCATTCTCAACCCAAAACAATCAAAACCCACGATTGTCACTCGCAGCAAATGATTTGGTATGGAAATTGCATCAAGAACAAGTAATCACTTACTCGCGAACCAATCAAATGATGCAAAAATTGAAGAATCTAGACAAGTCCCATTGCTTAAATCGAAAATCAAAGATGACCCATTACATTGGACGCATTGAAATCGAAAGCCAAAGATGACCCATTACAAAGGACGCATTGAAATCGAAAATCAAAGATGACCCATTACGAAGGACGCATTGAGTAGTCAAAATACCTTGATCATCTCTTCGTGGATGCCGACATGGGAATAGGATTGGAAGTAGGCCCGGTCGAACTCGGTGCAGGGAGGCCGCTCGACCGGAGAAACCCTAAACCCACCTCTGGAATCCCTCGACCCATGAGTCCCCTTCCGGAGTCGCTCCTTCTGACTCGGACCGAGTCGGCGGTGGGAAGGAGCGAGTCGTTGCTGGTAGCCGTCGCTCGGAAGCATTGCGAAAAAAGGAGGGAAACAGGAAGAAGAAGAGGGCAAAATGGTAAAAGTGTCTTCTCAGCTTCCGCCGTCTCTTTCTCTCTCTATCGCCCTTTCTCTCCCTCTCTTCGTAACATTCGAATTAGCGAATGTCTCGTTCGACTCGAGTACTTGGTTAGATTCTGCCCTCTGCACTGCGTCAGACACGAAGCAAAAACGGTGGGGACCACCGAGATGGCCCACTACCTATGATCTGGATTGGCTGACCTTAGTCATGTTTCCCAGCCCCATGTCAATTTAGGCTGTCGCTAGTTTTACGTGGGTTGAATTAAGTGATAGGAAGCCAAAGCTTTCGTCCAATTGGCTAAATGGATAGGCTTGAGCCTGACATTTTAGCCCATGCAAGGGTTGGGCTAGACCTGCTTAGTTAAGATGGGGCCAACCCTGGATTTGCCTTAACTTAGCTTATCTAATTGACTAAATGGATAGGCTTGAGCCTAACATTTTAGGCCCATGCAAGCTTTGGGCTAGACCTATTTAATTAAGGTGGGGCCAGCCCTAGATATGCCTTAACTTAGCTTGACTGAGCGCACGAACACCCCCCCTAAAAGTGTACTGTTGAGAATGTCAGGGTTTAGTTGATCACAATAAGGCGATGGACACTTTAGATGGCTTTCCCTTTTTGCATATGAACATCCCTTTTTTGCATGTTATTATGTATGGCATTTTTTTTATATAAATATTACCAATTATGCAAGTATCATTCATCCTATGATAAAGGATAAATACACAAAAATATTTCTCGTTATATATCGTAATTTTTGGGTTACCAAGTCTACCAAGTGGCTTATGATATGTTAATAGCAACGGTTTGATTTCAATTGGAGGTTAGGGTTACCGTTTTATATTATGGTTCAAGCTCCACTCTAATCTAAGTATGATAGGGACAGCTTCCCCTTCCTCTTTTGTATTAAAGTTTTTATATATATGTACCCCTTAAGATATCTAATATTTGTAAATAGAGCCCTGTAATATTGGTATTTGTAAATTGGCCCCTCTTTGGCAGTTCCATCCCTTTTATATCCCTAATTAAGTAGATTTATTAATAAAGAGAAAAAGTCATTAGGTTTATACTGATTTCGATAGTTTTGGCCATATCTTTATTTATCATTAAAAAGATCGTTCTCTTTCGTATGAAAATTTTTTTTTACACTTTCACTTAAGCTTTCTTTTTTTCAACCAAGCCCACGAAGTTTTTCTCAATACGTAGTCACTGACATCCTTTACTTTAACAGTAAGATAAAAAAATTTTAATTTTTTTCATATTATTACTTTTTATGGAATATTAGGGCTTATTTGGCATCATTTTTTTTTGGATTAGCTCTTGTAACAAGGGAGACTAGAAATAGAGGTCTAGATGTTACCCTCACAAGGCGTCTGTCTCTATATATCCCTTTATTTGTATAATGTTTTTAAGGGTAAGGAATGCGCATCTCGTATTTTTTAGGAATTTATGTTGGTTATCTCTCTGCATAATGGTTTTCATAAATTCATATCTTTATAGTATATTTTTGTATCAATTATCTCCAATTTTAAACATTTGAAAAGGTGTTTTGGAGTCTTTTTTTCTTTTTTGCTAAAAAGAAAAAATTGTGTTAATAGATGATACAATGATTTTAAAAAATAGTTTTAATGGGCCCTACTTTTAAACCACTCAATTAGATGAATATATGATTTTTTAGTGGATATATTAGATTGAATGAAACATCACTTAATAACTTGCTCTACTAAAATGATCATAAATATAATTAATTCAAAATATAGTTTGTGCTCATGCTGTTAATAGGGAATGGATTAAGACATTAAAAAACAAGAGAGGAGCATGTAACAAGTTTATAGCATTGAAGCAATTTAACGGATCTATTATTCAACCCATCAGGGGGCCTATTAATAAATATTAAAAACCTTAGGGGGGATGTATACTAAAATGGTTGTAAAGGGAAAAGTACCTATTTTGATTTTAAAAAAAATTTGAACAAAATCCTCACCGTGGTTGCTCATTACCATCAAATACACATATTTTGTAATATAAGAGGTATTAAAATGACAAAGCAGGGGCCTATTTGCAAATACGAAAACCAAATTTTCCTATTTACAAATATTAGAAACCTTAGAGGGGTATATGCAAAAAAATTCTTTTATATTTACTTTAGATAAATTGAATGAACTATGCTAAAATCTATGTTGTGAGTTCAAATTTGTTGAGAGTGTAATGGGGAGAGTTTGTAGAACAAATAATTGCTGCTCACGCAGAGCCATTATGTGATTTTTTTTTTTTTTTGTTTTTGCTAACGGAAGATGTCCCATCCTTTTTGGGCCGGACTAATCTCTTTGCACCTGGGGGAGCTAGGTATATCCCCTATGGCCTTAGTACGGTAGTGCAGTTCAAACTTATAACTGCTAAGAGCAACCCATGGTCTTAGGCTAGCTGAGCTCTTAGAGTTATGTGAATATATTCGCAATTATTTTTACATGTCAATTAGGGTTGAGCTTATTGAAGTAGGGTCCAAATCAACCTTTGTTCTGCCCTGAATCTAACCTGCTTATATCCCTAAATTGACTGACAGATCATCAGTTAAGCCCAATTCTTTTTTTAGAACTCAGCTGCTCCCTAGCAGAGTGGTTATAGCAAAGAACAAAGTAGCTGCAACTCATACTTGAGATAGGGGGTCTAGCAAATGCATAATTCGAGCTACCATAATTTATCTTTATAAATTCAAAGATCCAAGCCAGACATACAATTTAATTAAATGTAGAAAAACGTAGAGATAACAGAAGTAAAAACTGTATCCATCTCATGGTTTTCTCTGGCTATTTGCTGTTTTAAACAACATCCAAACAAGACATAGATTTTAGTTCGAGAGTACATGATTTAATGATGGACCATTGGTTTGATTAGGGGCGTCGACAATTCGAATTGGCAAGGATTAAGCATAATCCATCACCAAACCGTTGTAAACAATTTTTCGATTTTGTGATCTGTAACCGAACCATTGACTATTCAAAACCACACCAAATCGAACCGCAAAAAACGAATTGGATCTGTTAAAAACGAAATAATCCACATTTTTTCTGGAAAAAAATAAAAAAATCTTAAACTTGAGATCATTACAAAAGTTCATATAGAAAATCAACACAATAAAAGCCCTAATGCAAAGCCCATTGTAAAGTGTTGCACTTAATCTATTGTTAAGGAGGGGATTGACTTTATAGAAGATGAGAAAAATATATTTTCTATCATTAACTAAATGTAGAATAAGGTCATTTTCTCTTTATAACTTATAGCATGTTAGGTATTTCACCAATCCCACCGAGTGTGAAAACTTTGCTTTCTTCTTTGTCATCTATAATTATATTCCACCATGCTATGTCAAATACAAAAATTACATTATATGTAATATTTAACCTACCAATAATATGTCTATTTAAATATATTTTATGTCAATGGTTCGGTTTGGTCTAAATTTGTAAACGAACGGTAAAATCAGTCACCGAACTATTACTAATAGATCAATATTTTTTCAATCCATAACCAAACATTAATGGTTAAAAATTTGTGGATCAAATCGGTTCCGCTTGGATCTAATGGATTAAAATGTTTTCAATTTATGACCAAACTATTAACTATCGGTTCTGTTAAAAATTCACGAATCAAATCGGTTTGGTTCGGTTGTAGGGATTGACAAATTGTTTATGTAGCCCTAGATTTGATGTGCTTGCTTTCTTCTCTTTTGCACCCAGAATGGCTCAACCTGACCAAGAATGAAATTTGGTTGAGCTTATTCGTTTTGGGTCAAGAGTGGGCTTGGATTTTGAAATCTGCACGGAATCTTATGGATTAACAAATGCATTATAAAGTATACACTTTCCTATATCTTATAACACTTAAAAGGCAAAATAAACAAAATAAACGTCCCATTTCTCATTCAATAGAAAGCATCCATATGTGGATATTTGGAGAAAATATCAGTCGAGTGACTTGAGTCTACTTATAGAAAAATCCAATTTAACTAAAATAAATAGCTTTATCACTATATTTCACTTCAATATGAGCTGTTCCTTCAAATGGAGCACCATAAAAAACTTGAAATATTCAAAATCGAACATTTTGGGCCCAATCTAGTTTCCTATTAGTGACAAGTTGTCACTTTTGAAATTCATAATTTGTGGATTAGAGATTGATTCCTACTAATTGCTTGGCTTTATCTTTCTTTTTTTTCATTTTTTTTTATGATTGGCTTTATCTTTCTTAATTAAGACAACTTCATCCAAATTCTTCTGCTTTCACTCTTTTGTGAAAGGAAAATAGCAACCTATAATTTCAAACCTATAACTGCATGAGTGGGCTTCAATTACAAATACAATAAAATTGATTGCCATTGTTATTCAAAAAATCAAGCTAAGGATACAAGTAGGCCCAATCAACAGAGTTGATTTATAATGATTTGTTTGAAATTATGGGGCCTACTATAAAAGGCCACACACAAGTGCTAGACAACCAGTGGGGCCCACCCGATGCCCCACATCATCAAATCAAGCCAGTCATCTAAAAGCCCCTTATATGTCATGCTTCCCATGTGTATTACACCAATCTAACTAGCTGACTAGACAGACTGAAAGAAAATAAAACTATCACACGGGTATATTAATTGCATTGCAAATTGAACAATTGTAAATCTAAATATTAAACAGACACTTAAAATTTATTTTTTTAGAAAAAAACTAAAAAAGAAAATATTAGAAAAGTACCTCTTTCTTGAGACCTATAAGAGGTGGAATAGAAAGGTGATAAGAGAAGTGGTTTAGGTTAGAAACGCAATATGAGGGGGCATTTTCTTATGCATACGTCTCTCATGGACTTTTCGTGCATACTCTTTGGTGGGGCCCACTGTGGACCCCACCAAAGGATGAGATTAGGGGGTTGGAAAGATCTATGTGAAAGCACCCTACATATCAAATTTGGTCCCAATCACATATCCTTAACCCCTTCATCCATGGCTCACAAATTCATTCTATTCGGATTGGTGTATAGTCAATTCAACGGTCTAATAAATTCGGATCCTACCAAAATTTGGGACGAGTTGCTATCATGGGGTCCCATGTGTGTTGCAAGGTTTGGATTGAGTGATAGATGGGCTCCACCAAGAGTTCTCACAAAAAAATGGTGAAGGATGGATGTATAGGAAGATTCTCCATATATATATTATACACGCACATATACTTTGACCTCTCTTTTTAATGTTAATCCCTTAATGGATGGCCTCTCCAACATTATCAAAAATTAAATACTAGGAATATAATTTTGGTTTAAAAAAAAGACTAAATAATAGCTTATTTTAGGGGGAAAATCGGATGAAAGAAGAAATGGAAGGCAAAGAAGGAAAGAAGAAGGAAAATAAAATAAAATAAGGAATTAGGGATTGATTAAAAACTATTTACCCAAATTTAGAGTCATCGTTGTAGCACATATACCTTGATTTGAGTTTGTGATAGTTTGATCGAAAAGAGGCAGGGAGTTTAAATTATTGGGGCTTAGAGACTGTGAAAGAGTTTGTAGTTGTTGTTATTTCATTACAGGTGTGAGAAGACAGGTGAAGAAAGCAACCATTCTTTTTCTTTATGCGTTTATAATTATAAATGCACTAATTCTCTATACATCATTTTTTATTTTCAGTCTTAAAGTTCATACTCGAAATCTAACTATCCAAAATTACTCTGTGTTTATTTTCTACTAGTACTAAAAAACTTTAAACTGATTGCAATTGTATCCACCATAGATAGAGATTGTTTTTTCCAATGTTTAACTTTTATTATTAATATAGATTAAATAGCTTGGATTTCAAATGTGGGTCATTATAGTAGATTACCTTTTGATTCTTATATAAAAGTATGTATAAACAAGAGGGGAAAACCAATAACCCACTTTAAGAATGGTTTTCTTTTACCTAATGCATTTACTGTACTTATCATCCATGCTTCATTATATCTTTTTCATTAATGGGGCTCATTATTGAAATCCAACCTACTTGAAATTACTTTATAATTATGTTATACTATCATAAGAAATCTTAATCTAATTATAGTTATATTTGCTATAGATAAAGAAACTTTAGCCCTCCAAACCAAAAATCTCTGATTCGACCAATGAAAATGAACTTGTTTGGTAAGAAAGGAAAATGAGAAAAGAAAGAAAACCTATGTAGCCTGCAGTCGCATATTAATGTGGAGTATATGGAGGTTGTAAGGGACTAGGGAGATCAAAGTTACATAAAAAGTGGGATAGAAGTTAAAACTACAATGATTTCAATATATATAAATATATAATCTTTCCAAAAAAAAAAAAAAACTTTTCCAAAAAAAAAACCTTTCCAAAATATTATCTTTCTAAACGAAAATACCTTTCCAAAAAGGAAAAAAAAACCTTTCCAAGAAAAAGTTAGAAGTACAATGATTTCAAGATTAAGGGCATGTTTGGTAATAAGATCATCAAGGAAATGAAACCTGATTTCCAGTGTGTCTATCAATATCCATTTTTGGTGTTAACAAATCTCTGATGATTTTGGCAAATTCAAATCCTCACTTCTTGTGATTCTCAGGTTTTACCTCCCCCCATTGAATTTCAAGTCATCACATCCAAAAGAAGAGATATAAGAGGTTAAGTCCTCACTCAAAAAATAGGGTGCTCATGGGGTGGGCTAACACGAGCCCGATTCGAGCTCAGTCCACCTTAGACCGGGCTTTGATAGGTAAGTAGGGCCCATTTAATAATTGGCCCGTGCTTGAATTAAGTGATAGAAAGCCCAAAGCCTAACCTGGCCCATATAAGGAATGCATGCAATTAGTATAAACAATTACTAAAATGACCGCAAAATTGATAAAAAAAAAGTATGATTTAGCCCAACCTGATTGATTAAATGAGTGGGCTGGGGCTTGACTTTTTTGGCCCGTGTTGTCTTGGTCCGGGCCTCGGCTAGTGTTTCTAAAGTCTAGTCGGGCTTGGATAGGTAAGTAAGGCCCATTTAATAATTGGGTCAAGTTTGGATTACGTGATAGAAGGCCCAAAGCCTGGCTCAATCTGTGTAAGGAATGCACGTAATTTAACATACTTTGTACAAACAATTACTAAAATGGCCACAAAATTGATAAAAGAAATCTGATACGGCTCGACTCGCTTGATTAAATGGGCAAGGTAGCGCCAGACTTTTTTGGCCCATGTTGGGCTTGGGCCGGGCCTATGCCATTGTTTCAAAAGTTGAGCCGAGCTTGGATTTGCCTTAGCCCGGCTCAGCCTGGCCCATAAACTCTTTTACTGAAAGAGTATACACGGTATCCGAAAATCTCCAATCCTTTTATAGTTCTAACCAAACATAGAATATGATAAATCTTCATTAATAAAATCCTCAGTGAGGGTTTTTATCTAGGGGTAGTAAGGAATTTGTGGAACTACGAATTTCTTACCTGTTACCAAGCATGCCTAAAACTTTTAAGTTTCGGTTAAAGTTATGAGTCAAAACTCTACCCAAAACCTTGCCTTTTATACATTATATAATATAATGGGGCATTTTACAATGTATTATTTGAAGGCCACCAATAAAGTGGTTAGGATCTTTCAACCCACAATTTAGCTATGATCAGTGGGCTATAGTTGAGTCCCATGGGCTATTTTGCATGGTGGTGATTTTACATCATGCGAGACATCTTATGGGGCCCATCGAGGGAACCACCTGCTCAATCTGGGTTGTCCACATCCTCCTCTCTTTATGTCAAGGATCCCTTGGTTTTATATCAATCTAAATGGACCAGCAAATGTACTATAATTTTCCCAAATTGTTAGACTTATGGGCTATTGATCAAGGGGTTGGAATGATAGAATTGACTTGAAATTTCATGTATGGGCTGCTCCCATTTGAATCTTTCCCTCTCCTAACTCATCCTTGATTGGTAGAGCCCCACGTGGGTTGCAAAGGTAAAGAAAGATATATGATTTCATTGCTACAACATTATTAGATTATCATAATTAATTGTCATGCACGTAGAGAGTGGCGTCTTACCCTACTAGTAAGATGCGACAATTCTCACCAGGGTGCTTAGTTAGGGTGGTCAGGTTTAGTAACTAAGCACCCTTCCTCCCTTGCATGTACCCTACTACCTTGTACATACGAGTTAGTTGTCCCTGTATGTCTAGGTTTCTATTACCTCATATGTGTGAGTTTCTCTATTCCTTGCATATACAGGTTTCTATTACTTTATATGTCCAATTCTCTCATGGACCCAACCCTTAGCTAGATAGCCGAAAAACCTAATTGTCATGCAGGTCATTACCTTGTGTGCACCTCCAGAACAAGCGTCATGCATAAGGCTTGTAAATGGTATAGAAAATCTTCATAACACTTGTTTTGACACATAAATACTATAGCAAAACCAGCAACAATAATAAAAGGGAGCTTCGGCCAAAGATCTCTAAATATTTTCCCAAAATATAATAGGTCCAACGAAATATTTATTACTACGTTAAGTCCCTAAGTTAAAAAAAGTAAGAGTATTTTTACAAAAATGACCCTCATAATTACCAATATGTACATTTGAAATTCAACGTTTCAAAACCACGCCATTTTCATTTTTTCACAACTCGAGCTTATAGACGACGAAAATCTCATCCCATCTAGCATACTCTTCTCCATCCAACCACACATAATCGAACAATCTAGAGTACAAATCTAATAATCTTCTCCATCGTCTTATCCGAGGATCGCACTATTAAGTAAGTAAAAAACTACTCAAATTCGAGAATGATTCTTATTATTAATGTCTCAAAATAGATCAAATTGATTTATTTGTAACTCGAATCAGCTAGTGTTTTTTGCAATTGTATCTATTGACTGTGTAGAAAATTATACCAAATATATAAAATGATTATCCATGTGGTTGATATTTCTTCTGTTTCACGCAAGAGTATAATAACTAACAGATAAAATCTTTGTCAAGACCATTGATATTTTATATGTTGCATTAAATAGTATTATACCAAATAGATGAAATCGTTTTTAAATTTTAATACACTAAATAGATGAAATCTATTTTCAAACCATATGCTTAAAAAAAGTGAGTTTATAATCTTTTTATGTCTATTAAAAAGATATCCGCTTTTGTTTGTAACTCACACAATTAAATTTAACTCATAAACTTAACATTTATTCATGTACATCATGAAATTACAAACAGATGGATTCGTCTATTGTAACAAATAAAATTGTAGATTTTACAATTTTATCACAAAAACAGATGGATTCCTTAAGCTCAAGTAGTTTATGGTGTTTTACAATTATATCTATTGGTATAATTGATATTTCATCTGTTTTATGCAAAAGTATAATAACAAATAAATGAAATTATTTTTAAATTCATTGGCATTTTATGTGTTGCATTAAATAGTATTATACCAAACATATAAAATCATTTTTAAATTTCATTATACCAAACAAATGAAATTTATTTTCAAACTATATGCTTAAAAAAAGTGAGTTTATAATCTTTCTAAGTCCATTTGGCTAGAAAAAGATATCTGATTTTGTTTATAACTCATACAATTAAATTCAACTTATAAACTTAATATGTATTCATGTACATCATAAAATAACTAATAGATGGATTCGTCTGTTGTAACAAATAAAATTGTTGATTTTATAATTCTATCACATAAACAGATGGATTCCTCAAGCTCAAATAGTTTATGGTGTTTTACAATTGCATCTATTGGTATAATTGATATTTCATCTGTTTCATGCAAGAGTATAATAGCAAACAGATGAAATCATTTTTAAATTAATTTGTATTTTATATGTTGCATTAAACAGTATAATACCAACAGATGAAATCGTTTTTAAATTTCATTATAATAAATAGATAAAATCTATTTTCAAACCATATGCTTACAAAAAAGTGAGTTTATGATCTTTCCACATCTATTTAGCTATATAAAGATGGCTGCTTTTGTTTGTGACTCACATAATTAAATTCAACTCATAAACTTAATATTTATTCATGTACATCATGAAATAACAAACAGATATATTTGTCTGTTGTAACAAATAAAATTATGGATTTTACAATTCTATCAGATAATTAATTACATGAATTCCTCAAGCTCAAGCAGTTCATATGTTTTACAATTATATCCGTTAGTTGTTTAACATTTCTTTATTTTTTTTTTCAGATTTGATCTGTTTGCTTATACTGTGTTCCAATTATATTTATTAATTGTCATTTCTTTCTTTATGTTTCTTTCAATTCTATCTGCTTGTTGCTGCGTTTTTCAATTCTATATGTTTACTGCTATTTCTTTTAATTATATCTGTTTGCTGCTGTGTTTTCAATTCTATCTGTTTACTGTTGTATTTTTCAATTGTATCTCTTTGTTGTTGTTTCTTTTAATTCTATCTGTTTGATGCTGTGTTTTTCAAATATATCTATTTGTTGCTATGTTTTTTAAATCTATCTGTTTGGGACTGTTTCTTTCAATTTTATTTATTTGTTGCTGTGTTTTTCAATTCTATCTGTTTGCTGCTGTTTCTTTCAATTCTATTTGTTTGCTACTTTTTTTTTAAAAAAAATAATAAAATATGTAACCCGTAGCAGTCAGTTTGTTATAAATATCAAACAAATGAAATCCATATTTGAAATTCTATTTGTCTCAACAAATAATAATAAGTTGAAAATAAGATAGAGATCAAACTTCAAACGTAAGTACATATCTACATAATCTACACATATAACATACATTCAAACAGATAGAATTACAAACAACTAAAAATTGTTTGAAATTTTTAATTCTGTCTATCTCAACTATATTTAAAAGTGGAGTACATCTCATTACATGGAACAAACAATGTTTGAAATTTTATCTACATCAACAATGTATAATATGTTGAAAATAAAATAAAGATCATCCATTCTAACAAATACAATTACAAACATCTAAAATAGATGAAATCCATTTTTTCAATGTAAAACAGTTTCATTTGTTTTCAAAATCACAAACAAATCTGATATTACATAAAAAACAAATAGTTGAGATTCAAAATGGATAGTGAAACAACTTTCATTTGTTTTAAAACTCATGATTCAATTTGTTTGCTATAATCTCAAATAATAGATAGTATATTAGATATTAGATCCACGATCTAGATTTAATTATCATTACAAACAAATTGAAACATTAATGAACAAAATCAAAATTCTTTTACAAACAGATAAGATATCCAAGATTATATATTATGAAACACATCAAATTAATGGTCAAAACCAGATTTGCATCATCATCCACTATAATCGACAAATAAATCTGAGATTTGTTATAATCGTGAAACTAGATTTGATTGTTATTTTTTAAAGCAAAATCAAACTACAATTATAAACAAATAAGATTTCCATGATCAAAACTAAATCTGCAACATCATAAATGAAAAAAGAATTCAAAAAACAAAGAACAACGAGAGAAAATCAATCAAAAAGCTTCATCAATTAACAAACAAATGAAGAGGAACATATATTATAAAGGAACAAAAGAAATGATATAAACAAGCAGAAAATAAAAGAATAAAATAAAAAAAGACATGGAAGAAAGAAGAAAGAAGAAAAAAGAGAGAAAAAAAAAAGAGAGAAGAAGAATATACATGCCGCTAAAAAAAATGCAACAAAATCGGACAATTTCAATTTGAAACTGAAATGAAAATATAATTTTAGTGCTTAAATTGCGGAAATAATGTAACAAACTAGTTCAATGGCTTTTTTGGTATGAAATATCCTTAATAGAAAGAGCAAAGACCTCTACTCAAAGAAAAAATCAAAATGAGAGACTAATAACTTAACACAAATTAACATGGGTTTAACGTAGTAATAGTGTGAGGAATAGAGATCGACATCTAAATATCCCAAAATAAAGTACCGAACGTAAGAGACCAGGGGTTGCTTAGTTAATTTGTAAGTCTATCAATCGCTCAATTAACTAGGATTCGATCTATGAGAATGTTGCCCTCTTCTCATGCATGCAAGCTTCCTTCTAGTCTCTCACTCACATGGGAGGGGATCTTTTTTTTTTTTTTATAACTCACTCGTTTTTATTATATAGGTGCATTTAGTTGTACCACAGTTAGAGTTTGAATAACATGATATTCTTGTGTACACTAAAATGTGATTGATATTCTAGATTTAAATGTTTTGGAAGACTTGATAAATATTGTGAGATAGGTAGTTATTTATTTAGTTTCTATGTATGGCATTGCAAGAATTGCAAATTGTATTAGGCAAAACACCGAAAACATTTTAAGCACTTACGTTGGGTAGGGCCAGGGGAAGGAGGAAGCATTAATCGTTAATTTAGTTTTGGACCCCCTCGTTGTTAGCCCTCTAAAATGAAATATTTCTGCAACTTGAAATTTCGGTGAAACATTTCAGAGTTATATTTCTAAAAAATAAATAAAATCAAAATATACATACGTATGATAGAAAAATAAAACATAAAATATGGAATTTAATTTATGCATTTGATTCGTTATGATAAGATAATATTATACCATATAAGCACAACATTAAAGCACATTCTTACCATAATAAAGTTTACACATAATATGAGTAAATTTGAAGTTTGAAAACATTCTCCAAAATATTTCATTCATTTCAAATATTTTGGATATTTCGGTCAATTTCGGCTAAAATTGACCAAAAGTCAAACTAAAAGGTTGTGCCATGAATTTCGTTTTGCTTTGTAGTTGAAATGAAAATTTTAGTAAATTTTGACAGAAATGAAATGAATCTGTTACTACCATGCCAAATGTGTGAGACACGGACTACATACCCACACAAATAACTAAATTCACTTTATGTAAATGAATCCGTTCCGTAAAGTTTTCCTTCCATAAGTTTGTTACAAAAAATAAATATTTTCTACTTAAAAATTGATTATTCACATTTTACCATATTTTACAGAAAAACAAACAAAGCACTTTACAGTAGTATTTCTCTGTCTCTTTATGGGTTTCAACGATTAGGATGAGTCCAATCCATTTGTAACGTATCAGGATTAGGGTGTTTGTTACACAGATAGGATTAGTTCAACCTAATAGGGATTAGAAGCTCCTGGTTTTAAATTTGTTTTAATCTTTATCTCCCACTGCTGTAGCATGAGTCTATACAGAAAGTGAGTGTCCCTGAATTTTTTGATGAAACAAGAAGGGCAGATGACCACCACTGAGAAGAGCAAAGGACCCTTGTGGAGCTGGGATGAGAACAAGGCATTCGAGGTTGCTCTTGCTATCCATGCTGAGGATAGAAGTGATAGGTGGGAGAGGATTGCAGCTGCTGTGCCTGGAAGAACCATTGCCGAAATCAAACAACAATACCAGCGTCTGGTGGAGGACATCAGAGCCATTGAAGCTGGCCTTGATCCTTTGCCTCCTTACTTGCCCAGAAAACACAAGATCCACTCCACGCATCATCAGGGCCTTTCTAATCATGGGGGAAGGGGATCATCAAGGTCAAATCAAGAACGTCGAAAGGGAGTTGCTTGGACTGAAGATGAGCACAGGTTAGCTATCTCATTCTAATCCTTTTTAGAAAAATTTTAACGTGCTTTGGCTTTATTGTATAAATATGTTTTGTGAAAATGCTGAATCTTTTTTTGGTTTTAGATCCTGTACTGTTGTGTGATGTAAACTCCAAATGTATTCTTATTTATTTTATCATCATCATAGAGATCAAAGCCATTAAACTTCTCCACTCAACCCTATTTGAACTTTGAAAAATTTCTACTGTTCTTTTCTTACTAGTGGGCATTGGGCATCAAACCATGGACCCCATATGTTAGACCTGACCCAAGTCACCATCCTTGCTTTCTCCTTGCTCGAGTGTATCATCTTCCACTACTTCTGATGTCAACCCATTAAAGATCAACCATATTCACTCACAATCACATGCATGATCAGGTAGCGTCTATTGTCATCTAGATTTTCATGCAAACGATTCCTACGTGTGGAATTATAATAAAAGCTTGAGTTCTGTCAGTGGTTCAAATCGACTCTAGCTATTTTATCTTCAAATCGTCTATTGGTATGAATCTAGTGTCGACTCGGATCTCAGTCTACGATATGGTGGCATTAATAAACCATTTTCTCCTAAACAAATTCAACGTCCGGACTTGTTTTGAAACTTTGGCAGCTGGATCCTCTATCTCATTTATTATTATTATTATTATTATTATTTTGAATTCGTTTGGCAAGGATTTATTTGAAATAGGGCTGATTCAATTTAAAAAAAAGGGGCTGATTCAATTAAAATTTTTAAAAATAGAGCCGTGTGAGTTGGGCCCTTTCACAATGGATCATTTGGAAGGACTAAGTGGTGAACTCAAAATTTTTAATTAAGGGGTAGGGCTCCTAATAGGGAGTTTGATTTTGAAGACAACTAAATAATTTTTATGTAGATTTTGAGGACGGACCCATGAAATTAAGCATCCGATTCTTTTTACATATATATAATAAATAAGCTCAACTTATGCTCCTTTTCACCACTATGCTTGATTATACTGATTTAGTTCTATATATTTATTTATATTTATTATTTCATTTATTTATTGCATTGTGCCATGCCAGTATTGATCTAGGTCTAACTGTTGGCTGTTCTTGCTGAATAAATAAATAAATCAAATAAGCTAACAGCCCAGTTAAGAATCCATTCTGATCAGGTGGGTGTGTATGTCTTAATGTTGGGAAGTCTTCTTTGTTGCGATGATGCATGGATACTTTCATAGTGTGTCATATTGCATTTGATACTTCACTTCATTTTTTAGGTGTTAAATTCATCTCCTTACCATGTACATGGTGTGCCCTTTGTCATATCCATGCCATATCTAGGCATTATAGAAGTGATAGATGGCCTACAAATTGATTGCTAAATATAGATCTGGACTTAAAACCTTGTTCTCAGAAACTCCACCATTCTAACATGTATTTCCTCCCTATTGTGTTTAGGGCCTGTTTGCTTCATGTAATGAATTCATAGGATTGTATGCCTATAATGGGTTAGAAATGACAAATCAAAGTGAATATTCAAAAGAAAAAAAAAAGGTTACCATCAAATAACCTCCTTTTAATGAAAATTAAATAAGAGAATATGAGAAATGAATACGCAGTCATCATCCTAATAATTCAACTCCTAGAAAAGTGAAGCTCATATATGCATGACTGCAACTTTCATTCACTCATCACCTCTTTAATAATCCTTCAATTAGTTGGACTATAAATTTATATATAGTCAACTACAACATATTCTATACAAACAAACAGGTCTCGTAGGCATTGCAGGTTGTATGATTTTGATGTCTCTATCTTGGGTCTTGAATTATTATGGATGCCCAAGGGGCAGTAACATAGCTCCTTTTGGTCTAATTTGGGTGCAAAATAGATTAGGACTCCTGCATGAATATAGAAATACCTAAGGTAATTTCAAAAAATAGGTAGGGTTTTTTTTATTATTAAGACATGAAAAATAACATGATCTAAATATATATATATATATTGGAAGAATAAATTAGGCTCTTTATTCTTCAAAAGCAAAAGTAAAGGCAATAAACAGAAAGGAGCTTATTCCATTAATAAGATAAAGGCACTAGTGGGGCACACTCAGCAAAAACCAATAACAAATGACAGCATACAGCCTAGGCAATAAGCAAAACTATAAAGATCTAAAAAACATTTCTATTTCCATAACAGTTAAATGAACAGGAGCATTCCTATTTTTGAAGATCTTCTTAATAAAATGGATCGTTGAATGATGTAAATCTCATTCCCACTTTTGAAGATCTCCTTACCAAAATGGATCGTTGAATGGTGTAAATTTGAAATTTGAGCATGATAAAATCTTTGAAAAATAGCTTTTAGCTTTCTAACCTTGAACCTTTCTTTCCAAAAGGATAGTTGTGGATGACACAAGACTTCGACGACAGAGGGCTTGACTTTCTATAGTTATAGCACTATGATCATGAAGGAATCTCAGTAAATGTTGAACTCTTGAGTAGTAGTCTATGTATATATATATATTTGTATATTTTGAAAACACATTTCCGAAATGTTTCACCCAAATGGACCGAAAAATGTAAGTTGGGAGTTAAAATAATAGGAGGTCTAGAAATTTTGAAAACTATGGTATATATATGATTCTATATATATATATATTTTTTATTTGTAAGTATCGATTCAAATCAAATTATGGAAATGTTGCTTTAGGTAGTGGTCTGTGGAAGATTGATTATCATGACGAGGAGTAATATAAAGGTTGTGGTACTCTAAGAAAGGAGGAAAAGTTTCTACATCCTCTTTCCATCAATTACCTACTGTTGTTAATCCAAATACAATGATTACACCAAATTTGTTTGATAGTCATAACTAAAAGATTGCGCCCACTTACCTAGAATCGTATTGGAGGGGCTAATAGGCTAGGTATTTAGATTCATGGAAGTACTGAGGAACCTTCTAAACAAAGGATTCCACACATTTTTATTGACTTTCTGAAAATTGGGCAGTTATGGATTTAATTTTCAACCTGATGGAGGTGAGTATAGGTTCTCAATATTGGAACACAACAAAAGAGCTTTGGGACCCTATCAGGGCAGCTTATCCTCGAAAGATGACCAAATGCTAGAATACTTGAATTAACCCAAGAAATACCGGCCTTCAAACAAGGAGAAATATCCATAGGGAATTACTATGCTAAGTCTAGAGCCTTTTGGCGTTAAGGATTATATTGTAGTCCTGAACCATGTCTCACGAAAAGGCAAGGAAAGTAACTAGAAGATCAACATATATTTAAACTTATGGAGTGGTATAGACACAAAGTATGAGATATGGTGTTTGCACTCCTTCAATGTGGGTAATGTCGCTGAGAGTATATTGGCCAAGAACTCCTCTTATTCTTTCAGTGATAGTTCAGCTCTAGCAAGTAACAATATGGATAGTGGTGGAAAATGTTGTGGTTATAGGTACTGGTCACGAAGGACGTACAGAGGTGGTGGACATTGGACATGCCAATGGTAGACAATCTAAAGCTTTTTTTTGGGAGATCTAGACATACTTGCAATACATACTGGGATCTCATGGGAAGGACCATAATGTGACTGCGAACTGAGCTGAGTTAGAAGCGTCTAATAATCTAGTTCATTAAGAGATATTGATTGATAGAGGTGATCATCGTAGGCTAAAGGATGAAATTGTGAAGACGCTTCAAGCAATTGGAAGAAGGAATTCCATCATCATCTTCGGTAGGAATGAGTTTTTCATCTCACAATTCAACTACATATTGACATCTTCATCAACCTCTTCCACTCATTTATCCAAGTGCCACATATCATGTGATAATTCTACGTTCCATTCTCTTGGGGGAGTGTCAAGTTGCCTTCACACAAGTGGCTGGGGAAGGTTCTATCAATGTGTTACCCGATTTCACTTTATCATCGGTTTCATTTAATCTTCTTTCTGTGAGTTCTCTAAACAAAATCCACAATTGTTGTGTTAAGATTTTTCCTCCCCGTTGTACGTTTCAGGATTTGAAGATGGGGCAGATGATTGGTGGCGGCGGTGATAGCAATGGTTTATACATTTTGGAGCCAATAAAAAAAGAGTCAACAGCTTTACAGTCTTCAGTGATATGGAAATAGTTTCATCATGACTTCAACAACTCAAGCATGGGCCTCTTCTAAGGAGTACCGTTTTCCAGATGTTAAAGTAATATTAAGGAATAAAATGTGATACTATCCAATTTGTAACGAAGTATATTTGTGTTTGTCGAATGAGAATTAATGAAAGAAGTACTGTCATTTGTGAAAAAAAGTGTAATGGTGTTCATCTACTTAGCCTTAATGAAAGAGAGCATCATATGCATAATTGGAAGAAGGTGGCTTTTCTCATGGACTTCATTGCATGATCAAATCCATATCGGTGTTGTCCTTGACAAGGCATCTCTAAATTAAATTCTGATGGAGCGCACAAGGCAATCCTAGTTCGGCAGGCATAGGAGGACTTATCCAGGATTCTATTGCTTCAACTATTATTTCTTTCTAGGGCCCATTAACAACGTTGTTGGACTTTTGAGGCAATGGCTTTGTAAAATCATTCTTGTCAATCTTCTTGGGATTTAGGTGAAAGGAGATTCTCAGTGTTACAAGGTTGGCTTTAGGCAGTAGCAAGGCTCCTCCTTGGAGAGTGGCAGATGAGGCAGAAGATGAAGCTTTTCTTTTTCTCGGCAAATTTCTAGGAAATCCAGGGATGATGTGCTATTGGTCTGGTCAAACGTCCAGTGCAAAGTTTTGTGCCCAAACGTAGCGGGCGATAGTAACCGTATCGGTTGAAACTAAGCTGATATTATACAATTTCTCAGTCTCAATCTTGAATTGCCAAAAATATTTCAAAATCTCAGCCAAGAATTTCCCAAAATATTGTTCATCTTAGATAATTTTTCAAAATACAATCGAAAATATTAGTCTTAGTCCCTTTTCGGTGAAATAAAGTTTTTATTGTCATCAAAAAAATATTGGTCCTAGTCACCTATCACAAATTATAATCTGAAATATTGGTCTCAGTAATCCGTCACAAAATATAATCCAAAATATTTGTCTCAGCCTCCTATTGCTAAGAATCTCCCACAATATCACTCATCTCAATTGAATCAAAAGCAGAAAAATCCATTCTTTCCTTCTCTACTTTCCTTCTCACTTTCCTAAGTAGAGAGAGAGAGAGAGAGAGAGAGAGAGAGAGAGAGAGAGAGAGAGAGTAGAAAATGGCTTTACTCTGTTTATTAGCAAAATTCTCATGGTTAATGACTTCATATTAGAAAGATTCACGTGGTTTATAGTGGTCAATCTAATAGTAAACCAATCACTGTCTTGTCCAATTGTCCATCTAAAGTCATTAACTAGATAGATCTATGTCACAGGCCAATGATTCTAATTATGTGGCCTGGTTATTTGAAAATGGCCCTAACTCTAATTTAAGTGAGATTTTTCACAAAGCTAATATAAAGGGTGAAAGTTATTTTGTGTAATTTGGATTTTAGATATGAACTACATTAAAGGATCTATAAATTATAAGGATGGGTTAAATACTGGGCATCAAGGCTTAACATATTTAATACCAAAGATTACATAGTGATACCAGATGTTATGACTTATGGGCACCTGTATTTTAGTTTATTATTGTACTAATGAAAAAAATCTATTTTCGAGCTGACTATTATTTATTTTTTAAATAATTTTTTTTATTTTTAGTTGAAAATTCACATCATAAAGGGCTACGTTGCATCATTGTGACCTTACCTTGATGGCAACTGTAATGCGATTTTGAACCATGACATAGAGGTGGACTCTCATTTCATCAATTAGAGTCTAACTGCAAGAAAACAATGTGAATATGAAAATCTTCCTAATTTGATATTGGATTGGTTTTCCACCTGTAGGAAATAAGACCATATCCTTCCTTTTATTAACTCTCTCTCTCTCTCTCTCTCTCTCTCTCTCTCTCTCTCTCTCTCTCTCTCTCTCTCTCTCTCTCATGTTTGTCCAATTTACCAATAGAGTGGGGTAAAGTAAATGTCACATAAACTTTCCAATAACAAAAAAAAATGTATTTGGATGGGTGTGGTAAAGTAAGTCCGAACTTTCGTTTACCATGTTTGGATTACTTATAAAAAGTAAAGTAAATAAAGTGCACAATAACGCTTGTCTCAAAGGTCAAAATATTTTCTATGCTTCCTTTTGTTAAAACTCTCCTGCTGTGTGTGATGATAAGGGGAAAAAACTTCTGGGTGAAAAAGGACTAAAGTGATTGCCACTTAATTTTTCTGTAACTGAATCCTAGCTTATTTAAAAAGAACTGCAACAGAAACACATTACATGGACGTCCCACAACACAAACCCTGCACATTCCACACACTGGTTCAGTTTCTCTGTTTTTCATGGCTTTCAGTGTAGAGTTGACACTTAAGAGATGAAAACAAACATGAAAGAGAAAGACAATAAAATCTACTTGAACCCTTTTATTAGCTGTCATCCAGGGTTTGAAGCAGAAACATCTCTATAAAATGGAGAAACAGAATGGTCTGCAAACAAAGAGAATGCCACCATTGTTTTTTTTTTTTTGAAATGAAGAGAATGCCTCCATTTTAAGGAAGAGATTGTATTGCCATTTCCTTGAGCATTTCACTTGCACGTTGACTCATTAATAAGTTTCACAATACTTGCAAAATCATTCAGAGACTAGTTGCTGCTGTCCCATCACAGTTAATGCATTCTCTTTAACAAACCAAGCTTTTTAAGACTTACAAGCACCTTACACATCCATTATGAAGTCAAAGACAATCTGTAAATTGAAATTTAAGCCAAAGGTGACCAAGATCAGAGAACCAATCTTAACAACCCATCGCAGTATGATCTAGCGTAAGAGCATCAGAGGAATCGTAAGTCAAAACCCTGCCTTCCAAAAATCACATTTCATGATGAACGGAAGAACAAAGTCACTTTCCAATTGTTATCCGTTAACCAGCTTCCCTTGAAGAAACTAATGTCAATCACATGAGATGAAGAAGAAATGCAATAAATCCACTGAATTAAAAATGAATTGGTTGTCCCCACTTGAGGCTCGACCATCCTTTTATAGATGAGGAATGCCCATTTATGAGCTACACTCAAGATATATTACAATCAATTAAAATCTCCTAGTTTGGAATGTTTTGCAGTACAGATTTGAGTAGTAGTATACAATGAAGATATGCTTTGCAGACAGGGTCATGGGCTTTATGGATCATTGACACTAGTAGTATACAATGAAGATATGCTCTGCAGACGGGTCATGGGTCATGGGCTTTATGGATCATTGACACAAATTATAGTACGTAGGGTTTTAGAAGGTTTCTATTTGCATTAACTACATTTTTTTTATAGAAGTTTTTAAGTATCATCAAGCCATGCCCACAAATATTTGTCATCATTTCTCTCTATATATATATATATATATATAAAGAAATTGATTAAACCATGTTTTTGAACTTATTTTTCCTTGGGGGTTTCTTGATATTGTGGTAGGCTAATCAATAGTCATGGTTATGTCATCTTGAGGCTTCGGTTTTAGAAGTAAACTTGTTGGTCAATCTCCTCCCTGCTTGGCCAGACCAGATACTAATAATTAGAAACCAAAGAAACATCATACTTTGTTTCATATCTATGTCGGCGTCGAAATCACATGGATATATATATATATATATTTTTCTTGGTAACAAGCATGAATTGAACCCACAACTTGAAGGTTATAATAGCAAGCACCTTCCACTTAGCAAGCTTTTGTCAAGTCACATGGATATATTGACCTAAAAGAAGTATCAAGCTTTCATATGTGATGAAAATATACTCATCTAATTTGTCTAGGCCTTTGCTAATGGCTATCACTAGCAAAACTAGAGAGGATTTTTTTTTTTTTTTGACAAGCCTCTGTTTCATGAGCATATAAGTGTTTATATTCGAGAACTGTAAACTTCTAATGTAAAAGACTAACAAACAAAAACCTTTATCATAGACAGTTATGTGGTAAGTAAGGTTGCAAATGGGTATGTGAATATCTGAAGTCTCCAGTTCTGAATAAAGTGGGTCTATAACCTACTTTTGGCTTTGGGATACATTTGAATCTAGATCTGGATCCTAGTATGTTCTGACCGGAGGTTTTGGATGTGTGGTGACAATATTCACAAATAAAAACTTATATTGGTTTTAAGGTATGTAAGTTTTAAAGGTCTACACTGTTAAACAGGCCCAGGCCCAAGGCCCATGAACAGATCATGTCCAGATTATCATATCCCACGTGCATATTTATTGGGTCAACTTGTAACAGCTGTACATATTCTTTAATTAGATTTTCTCTTGTAAATTAGTTAGTTTCCTAAAGTTAGAAGAGCAATTGATGTAATTAGCTAGTTTCCTAACTTAGAAGCCTTGATTGTGGCATGTAATAATCTATATATTGCGTCTCGATCTCCAAAGGAGGGGGACAGAAATAACAGATTGAAAGAACAATTCTCTTCCAAGGCCCATGAACAGATCATGTCCAGAATATCATGGTATCAGAGCTCGGATAAACTCTCCTCCTCTAGTCTTCTTCTCCGACTTGTTTGTCGAATCTTGGTGATAACAGTCATTGACATCCTGTCCTTGATTGTTCGTGCATGTTAACCTGTTTTTTTTATCTACATCTTGAAATCTGATCACTGTGGCCCACCATAGCTCAGCCCAAGTTCATCACAGACATCATTCCATCTTGATCGGCAGTTAATTCAGAACCTTGTGGACGTTTGTTTGACTCAGCAGAGAAATCAGAAGACGGATTTAGGTTCTGGGAACCATTCACGTCAGCAACTTGGACCAAGTCATCAGAGGCCCACCTCTGATCCATACTGCAGTATCAGCAGAGCCTTCCATCCTGGTTGACCACTCATCCTGGAATTCTTGGACATTTTTTCAGAATTTTTCGATCATCTGAGGTAGGCCATCTACCATCTCTTTTGGTATTTCAGTTTTGTCCAATAGATTTCATGTCAGCCGTTCAAAATTGTCGATTTTGATCCGTTTTGAGTAAGACCTCTTTCATCAGTTGCGAAATTTGATTACCCTTCCATCCCCTGTCTTTGATCTGTCTAGAGATCACTTGGTGGGGCCCACGTGCTATTTTTTCCCTGAAATCAAGGACGTTTTTTTCCTGCTGTCATGCTCCGATCTTTTGGCCAATATCAACTTTAAGATGGACAAATCTGAGGTTGCCTTGATCAGGTTCATGGGGAAAAATTACCCCGCTTGGTCTTTCCAATTCCAAATCTATCTTGAGGCTAAAGAATTGTAGGGTTATATTTCTAGATCTGACTCTAAACCCACTGAAGATGAAAAGAAGATCTCGTATTGGCTTACTAAAGATGCGAAGATAAAATCATGGATTCTCGGCTCTGTCGAGCCACATCTAATCATGAATCTCAAGCCTTACCCCACTTCAAAAGATATGTGGGGGTATCTGAAGAACGTATACCATCAAGATAATTCAGCACGTCAATTTCATCTTGAATGTGCGATTGCTGAATATACACAGGGAACCTTGTCCATACAAGATTACTATTCAGGCTTTCGTACACTGTGGTCGGAATATGATGGCATAAAGTATGCTGATGTGGCTACGGATGTTTTGCTCGTTATTCAAGATCTTCAGGCCTCTAGTCAAAGGGATCAGTTTCTGATGAAACTGCGCAGTAAATATGATAGTGTCTGATCTGCCTTGATGAATCGGATGCTATTACCTTCCTTGGATGTGTGCTTAAATGAACTCCTACGTGAAGAATAGCGCATTGCGACCTCGGCTCATCTAGCGCAACAAATGACTGAGACCTATTTAGTTGCGTTCTTAGCTAATAAAACTTCTCAGCCTCCGCCACGCGACTTGAGCAAAACGCAATGTTACAGTAGTAAAAAATTTGGCCACATCGCCACTCAATGCAAACAAAAGGTCTGCAGTTACTGTAAAAAGTCAGGACATATCATCTCTGAATGTCGCCACCGCCCACAATGTCCATCATCTCAGCTTCAGACTTCCCAGTATCAGCCTCCACATGCATATGTTGCGTCTTCGGTTATGCCTGCTCCTCCATCTGCACCCTCACAGCCTGGGCCCTCATCCTCTCTCACACTAGAATTGGTTCAACAGATGATCATCAATGCCCTCTCTGCTTTTGGTCTCTCAGGTACATCCCCTCCATCTTCTACTTGGTTCCTTGATTCCGGGGCGTCTAATCATATGACGTCTTTCTGCGCACCACTCTCCAATGTGCAAAGGTACACTGGCCCTCTTCAAATACAAACTGCTAACGGGGGCCATGTTCCCATTACTGCTGTCGGTGACATCCCTAGTCCCATTCCATTGAAAAATGTTTATTTGTGTCCAAATTTAACTTCCAACCTTTTATCAGTTGGGCAGCTTGTTGAAAATGATTGTAACATCTCTTTTTCTTCTTCTGGTTGTGTTGTGCAGGACCAAATGTCCGGGAAGGTGATCGCGAGGGGGCCTAAGTGTGGACGCTTGTTTCAGCTGGATTTTTCTAAGCATTCTAGGGATAAATTTGACAATGATGTGTTTTGTTTTTCCATTAGCGATAACAGCCAATTGTGGCATAAAAGACTTGGACACCCGAATTCAAAAACTTTGTCCATTTTGTTCAATTCTGGATTCTTAAATAAAACTACTGGTTTCTCTTCTTCTTGTGTGCCTTTTGATTGTGCTACTTGCAAAATGGGCAAGAGCAAATCTCTTCCGTTTCCAATTTCCACTTCACACAGCACTCAGTGTTTTGATTTGGTTCATAGCGATGTATGGGGAATTGCTCCAGCTCTTTCTCATGCTCACTATAAATACTTTGTGACTTTTATTGATGATTTCAGTTGGTTCACATGGGTTTACTTTCTGCATTCCAAATCTGATGTTTTCCATGTTTTTAAAATTTTTCTGGCTTATGTTGAAAATCAATTTTCCACCTGCATTAAAGTCCTGCGACCTGATTCAGGCGGGGAATATCTGTCCTCTGATTTTCAACAGTTTTTGCAAAACAAAGGTATTATTTCTCAAAGAACTTGTCCTTATACTCCACAGCAGAATGGAGGTGCTGAAAGGAAAAATAGACATCTCCTTGATGTCACTCGTTCCCTTCTCCTTGAATCATCTGTTCCTTCCCGTTTTTGGGTTGAGGCATTGGCTACTGCTGCTCATCTTATTAATCGTATGCCATCCCATTCGATTGAAACTCAGAGCCCATATTTTCGATTATACAAGACATCTCCATCCTATGATGATCTTCATGTTTTTGGCTGTGTTTGCTTTGTTCATCTGCCTCCTTCTGAACGGACCAAACTTACCGCCCAATCCACTCCGTGTGTTTTTTTAGGATATGCACCCTTCCAGAAAGGGTTCCTTTGCTATGATCCCCACATTCGTTGCATTCGTAGCTCTCGGAATGTCGTGTTTTTTGAAAACAAGTATTTTTTTCAAAAATATCTTGATCCTCCGGACGACTCCTCATTCGTTTCCTTACTTGGTTTTTCTGACGACACATCTATTGTTCGATTTCATCCTGACTTTGTGTATCACAGACGAACTAAAGAAGCGCTTCTAGGCCATCCCTCTCCTGATCTTCCTCTTGCATCTGGTCCTCCTCCGGCACTTGATCCTTCTGGACCTCCTTCATTGCGTCGCTCCACTCGCATTTCGGTTCCCCCAGACAGCTATGGGTTCTCCCATACTTCCTTAATAGCAACTTTGTCGTCATCTTCCATTCCACAATCCTATTCTCAGGCTGTGCAACAACAGTGTTGGACCCAGGCTATGCACGATGAATTGGTGGCTTTAGAACAAAACCATACATGGGATGTTGTCCTACCTCCTGTGGGTGTTAAACCAATTGGCTGTAAGTGGATTTTTTCTCTCAAGTTAAATTCTGATGGCACATGAGATCGCTATAAGGCTCGTCTTATCGCTCTTGGAAATCGGCAGGAATATGGCATAGAATATGATGAAACTTTTGCTCCGGTCGCTAAGATAACCACTGTACGCACCATTCTTGCTATTGCAGCATCTCAGTCTTGGCCTCTATATCAAATGGATGTCAAAAATGTGTTTCTACATGGTGATTTCAAAGAAGACATTTATATGCGTCTGCCTCAGGGGTACTCCTCCGGGAAGGGTATGGTTGCTAAGCTTCGTCGCTCCCTCTATGGTCTGAAGCAAGCTCCTCGCACGTGGTTTGAGAAATTTCAAGATGCTCTTCTCCGCTTGGATTTTCAGCCGAGCCAGTATGATCCTTCCTTGTTCTTACATCATGCTCCGTCCGGGATTACCGTGCTACTGGTCTACGTTGATGACATTGTCATTATTGGTCCCAATGCACATATGATTCAGGAACTCCAAGCTTCTCTTCATCAGACATTTCATATGAAGGATCTCGGCCCCTTATCCTATTTCCTTGGTCTTGAGGTTCATCAATCGCCTAAAGGTATCGTTTTAAATCAGCACAAATACACGTTGACCTTATTGACTTGGCTGGCCTTACTGCTTTAGCTCCAGTAGATACACCGGTCGAACTGAATGTCAAACTCAGTAAAGAGGAGGGTGACCTTCTTCCAGATCTTACCGCATATCGCCAGTTAGTTGGTAGCTTGATCTATCTCACGATCACTCGTCCTGACATCTCCTTTGCAGTCAACCTTATGAGTCAGTTCATAACTGCTCCTCGTCATCTCCATATGGCTGTTGTTTGCAGCATCATTCGGTACCTCTTTCGCACGCCGACTCGAAGGTTGTTTTTTCCATCCAACAATCCTTCATCTCTTAAAGCTTATTCAGATGCTGATTGGGCTGGTTGTCCAGATACTCGCAGATCGACGACAGGATGGTGCATGTTTTTGGGTGATAATCTGATTTCCTGGAAATGCAAGAAGCATGAAAAAGTTTCCAAATCCTCTACCGAGGCTGAGTATCGTGCCATGTCTGCTGCATGCTCCGAAATTCTTTGGCTCCGAGGTCTGCTCTCTGACATTGGTTTTCTGCTCTCTATGCCGATAATACAAGTGCAATTCGGATTACTGAAAATCCGATTTTTCATGAACGCACTAAACACAGAGGTTGATTGTCACTTCATACGAGATGAACTTAAACGTGATGTCACCAGCCTTCCGTATATCTCCACTGAATTTCAAGTTGCTGATATTTTTACCAAAGGTCTTCCACGGCCTCGTCATCAGTTCTTGGTTAGCAAATTGATGCTTGTTGATTCTCTCACATCAATTTGAGGGGGGGTATTAAACAGGCCTAGGCCCAAGGCCCATGAACAGATCATGTCCAGATTATCATATCCCACGTGCATATTTATTGGGTCAACTTGTAACAGCTGTACATATTCTTTAATTAGATTTTCTCTTGTAAATTAGTTAGTTTCCTAAAGTTAGAAGAGCAATTGATGTAATTAGCTAGTTTCCTTACTTAGAAGCCTTGATTGTGGCCTGTAATAATCTATATATTGGGTCTCGATCTCCAAAGGAGGGGGACAGAAATAACAGATTGAAAGAACAATTCTCTTCCAAGGCCCATGAACAGATCATGTCCAGAATATCATACACAGCCCAGGTTATATTCATATTTAGGAGTCTACTTAACGTTAACAATATATCATTTACTATTCCTACTTTTATACATAAAAATTTTATTTTTAAGATAATTATCCAATTATACTAATGCAATTTTACTTCAGATCCGGTTTGGAATTAAATCCAGTTTCTTAAGTTGAAATGGAACCGGATAAAAAATAAAAGTTTCTGTGTTACAACCGCCGGACCTAGATACAGATTATAAAATCAGGTCCAAGTCTGGGTCTGGATCCACCATGATTCCATCCTAAATCCAACACGTTAGCATCCCCAGTAGTAATTATGTAAATTAAAGAGATTTTCAACGCTAATTATGTAATGTCAACTACATGAACCAGGAAAATGTTATCCATTCATTGAGAGTTGTGTTGCATTAAAGTCCTCACATGTGACTTGCTTCCAAATTATTCTTTAAGCACTAGCAACCCTTTGATGCTATTTCTACATATTTCAGTAGCACAATCTTTATCAAATATTGATGACATACATAAAATGATAGTGAGTTGTTTGAATTGTGATCTTTTTACTCCATCTGATCATATAACTTTCAATTATTTGACTTCCTAGTTGGTTTGATGAAATAGGTCGTTCCTACTTGGATTAAGTAAATATGGGAAAGGTGACTGGTGAAGCATATCTAGAAAATTTGTGCTTTCAAGGACTCCTGCTCAGGTGGCCAGCCATGCACAGAAGTACTTCATACGCTTGGAATCGAACAAAAGGCTGTAGTCAAGTATTCATGATATTACTAATGTGGGAAATGAAGAAATATCAGCGCCCCAAGAACCCATCATTGATCAAGCAAATGGGCCTATGGGAGTTGCTATCTTCCCCACCCCCATCTATCACTTCTGGAATTAGCATGTATGACCAACTTACTATAGGTCAGCCCACGCAATTGGCACCTCAGATCCTGCCCCACCATACATGG
The DNA here is from genome assembly GCA_037013555.1 of Sextonia rubra. NCBI lineage: Eukaryota > Viridiplantae > Streptophyta > Magnoliopsida > Laurales > Lauraceae > Sextonia > Sextonia rubra. The sequence continues at coordinate 18,193,047 of JASUAD010000028.1, read as the reverse complement.
CCTATGGTGTTGGTGCCCCTTATAGATGGGACCATTTTTCTTGGTACTCCAATGAACATTCCTCCTCAAATGACCCACCGAATGCCCACATACCAGAAGACTAAGAATTGGTTATCATGGTAAGGTTATTTTACTCTCAATGCTTCTAGCAAAATTACACTCTTACGTGCAGAGTATTTATGGCAACATTCAAAACCATAAATACTGAGTTATATCATTTTGCTAGAAGCAATAATACTAGAAGAGCCTAACCATGGTAACCAACTTTCTTCTGTACACTAGCAAGACTTGGAGAAAATTCTATGACACTTGGGTTAGCCTATACCTCCAAAAGGATCAATTTGAGGGTCGCACCAATGCCATAGGAATTGCTTTAGATTTTGATATACACGATAGTAGACTTTTTTTTTTAAGATTTTCATAAATTCACCAAAATTTGGGATATTTTAGTATTTTTTTGTTTAAATTAGAAATGGATGGCTAGGATTAGAAGGTATAATAAGAGATCTAATGGATATAATGAATTTTCAGTTTTTGTCTTGGGTTATCGGGTATAAGGCTCTTGTACCTTTGTTTGTGCTTCCTTCTCTTGTACCATTGTTTTCCATCTTTTAACATATCTTAACGTTACCTTAAAAACAAAAAAAGAATGAATTTACATGTTAGACCCAATGTTTGCTAATGTATTTAGAGTTTTTAATGCTACAAACCATCATATACATACAAAAAGGGAGTAACAAACTAACAAACTAAGACAAACTAACAAACTAAGTTATTTTTTTATTTGAAAAATTTTGCACCTTTACAAAATTACTGTCTTCTAATTGGACTAAAGTCAATTGTGTGGATTTTGCACCTATTGGTAAGAGAATTCAATTTTTTTTTACCTATTTATTCAACATATTCTTGTTGATTTTAATTGTGGGGTGGGATTTGAATTTCCAATTAAGAGGGATCTTTTATTGGTTGTATTGTACTCTACCAAATAAGAGATATAATATTAATCTATTAATCCAAGAATTATATCTGATCACCTTTCACATATTTATTTAAACCAAGTAGAAACAACCTCATGCACAAGGTGCTTCACGTAGTTGAAAATGTACAAAAGACAACGCTCCAGCATTCGTGATGCACTTTTGAGGGAAATGGAGACAAATCAAAACCAGACACTCATCAACAATGAATCATATGGGCCTATTGAATTAGTACATAGAGGAGAGAGAGAGAGAGAGAGAGAGAGTTGCTTATCATGGTGAGGTTGTTTTAGTCTTATTGCTTTCGGCAAATTAAGATAACTCTCTCAAGAATCATTCAAAAAAGAAAAAGATATCTTTTTTTTATGGCATTGCATGTTGTAATCTGAAGTCTTGGTTTCATCAATTCATCTCATGTCTATGTCAACATGAGATGAATCATGAGATGAATTGATGAAACTAGGACTTTAGACTCTAACATTCAATGATATAAATACTTTGTTATCTCATTCTGCCAAAGGGTAAGACTAAGAGAAACCATTGTAATTAATTCTCTTTCTTTTATATATTAATCTGACAACAATCATATCCCTGCGTGACTTGGATTTCAGGGCCCATTGGGCTTGATACCAATTCCACACATCTTATTTGAGATTTTGATAAACTCAGTATCAGTAGCAGTCTAGCAGACTTTTTTTTTTTTTTAAGATTTTCATAAACTCCCCATGTTTAGGACATTGTAGTCATTTTAGTTTTTTTTAAATTAGAAATGAATAACTAGGACTAAAAGGTATAATAAGAGGTTTAATGGATAAATATGTTTACATGTTAGATCAGTGGCTGTTAATGCATATAGGGTTTCTTAGTCACTCTTACCCTCCAAACTATCATAAAAATACAAAAAAAGGGAGTTACAAACTAGCTTACACCTTTTTTTTCACTTAAAAATATTTTTCACCTTTGCAAATTGGTGTGTTTTTCTTGGATTGAAGCCTCTTGTGTGGTTTTGTGACTATTGGGTTTAGGTATTTTAATAAATCACCTTTCCTCCATTTATTTAATCCAAGTAGAAACGCCATGATCATCAAACCAGCTAGGTGACCTGCCATGCATGGAATGGAAGTACTTCATACACTTGAATCCAAACAAAGGTAGTGCTCAAGTATCCATGATATTACTAGCGTGGAAAATGGACACATATTGGCACCACAAGCACCCATCATTGGTCAATCAAATGGGTCAGTGAAGCTACTAGGAAATCTGTCAAAATTTTTCTCATCCACTAGAAGATCCCTCCCTCTCTTTAGTAAGTGGCACCACCACTTCTTGCCCCACCATACATGGCCTATGGTGTTATTGCCCTTGTTGCTAGGACCATTTTTCCTGATTCTCCACTGAACATTCCTCCTCCAATGACAAATATGATGCCCACATATAATTGATAGAGTCAATTAGGTTATTCTAGTCTTATTGCCTGGCATATAGTAAAATAACTCTCTCAAGCATAGTGTATTTATGGTTTTTCATGTTATAATATGGAGCCTTGGTTTCATCAATTCATCTCATATTTGAATTAGATATATACTACTTTAAAATCCTTTCTATGGTTTATTAAGACAACCATTCAAAAAAAAAAAAAAAGAGGCTTATTCAGACATGAGATTAACTAATTAACCAAGAAAATTGTGAATCCCAATAAATAGAGTGAGAAACAAGCTTATTTTTTTTATTCAAAAAATTCTCCTTTGCAAATTGGTGTTTCTGCTTGGATTGAAGCCTCTTGCATGGATTTTGAGACTATTTGATAAAAGAGTTCATGTTTTTACACAACATATTCTTGTTGATTTTGACTGAATCTAGGTGTCATTCGGATTTCCAATTAAGAGGTGACTTTTATCTGATCGTATTGTATTTCTAAAATAAGAAATGAAATATTAATCAACTATTATATCCAATCACCTGTCTCATAATTATTTAATCCAAATAGAAATCACATGTTTCATCAAACTAAATAGGTGATCACCCATGCAAAGAAGTATTTCTTGTACTTGAATCCGAACAAAGGTGGCACTCAAGCATTCATGACATTACCAAGATGGGAGATGGAGACATATGGGGCCCTAAGCACCCATCACTCGTCTGCCAAAGCTTCTGGGAAATCTTTCAAACATTGTTCCTAGCCCCACATTTAGCACTTCTAGAGTTCGCATGTACGCCCAACTCCCAAATATTATAGGTGGATGGTCAATTAGATCACTCAGTTTCAGCAACTAGCACGCAACCTATTGCCCCACAACATAGCCAATGATGTTCGTGCCCCTATTGCTAGGACCATTGTTCATGGTACTGCAATGAGCATTCCTTCTTCAATGACATTTGATTCTATGCCCACATATAACTACTATTGAAGCAGCGAATAGAAGTGATACAGGCCAGACTAATGGGCCCCGTTTAAAAGTTTACGCCCGCAGGCTTAAGTCCAAAGCCCAGCAGTGAAGACTAATTTATTAATAGTAGTTGCTTTCTTAAGTTTCTTATTTTTAGAAATTGATTTTATATTTGAATTATGACTCTTCATTTGGATTGAATTAGATTGTTTCCTTATTTAAAGAGTAGTTTAGTTATAAATATAGATGTAATCCCTTCTCATGAGATACACGACAATGTGGAATAAGATTTCAACTTTCTTCTCCACAATGAATTGGTTGTCTTTAGTGTGAAACCTAGACACTTTATCCCTAAGCCTTTTGGCTTGGAAAATAGCCCGTTGGCTATTCTTCTTCCTTGTGTTGCATCAAGAAGTAACATAATTAGTTGTCATGCATAGGTTATTCTAGTCTTATTGATTGGCATTGCTTGTTATAATTTGGAGTCTTGGTCTCATCTTCTATATTTATATATATATATATATATTCTAAATTAGAAATTGATGGCTAGGATTAGAAGACGTAATAAGAGATCAAATGGATAGAATGAGTTTACATGATATATATCCCATGATGTTTAACAAATTTAAGGTTTCTAAATATACAAACTATTATATATATCCAAAAAAACAAGACAGTGAGAAGCTAGCTTACTTTATCATTAAAAGATTTTTCTCCTTTGCAAATTGGTGTCACATACTTAGATTGAAGCCATTTGAATGGATCTTGTGCCTATTTGGTAAGAGATTTTTTTAACCTCAATCAGTGTGTTCTTGTTCATTTTCAATGGATAAAGGTTAGTCTAGGGATCATGAATCTGGATATCATAACAAAAACAACAAGGAAATTTAATTAGTTAACCGAGTAATGATTTTTGTCAACTTACTCCAATCAAAAGTTCAAATATTGTTTTACCTAAATTGATAAACTATGGTCTCCATCTTTTCCAGCATGGCATAAAGTTAGAAACAACAACAAAAGGAGTACTCAATCATTCCGAAACACAAAAGGAGTAATCAATTAATCATTCTGAAGATGAAATCTTGAATGGCAATAGAAACAAAAAACAATTATGTTTCAAGAAGCAGATTTAAACGAAAAGTATGACTCCCCACAAAAAGGCCACGTGAATACATTCTAACCCGTTATTGTCTCCATGGATGACTCTTCAAATGCACATTGTTTTTGCAAGCAGCAAAATTGCAGACACTGCAACAATGAAGAAATTATTTCATTATGTTACAATACAAATAAAACAATAAACTCGTGCTAGTGTAGTAAGCATTTCCAACATGAATAGTGTGTGCATTGTGGAGTTTATAGATGCACTTAATTAATTTTGTGTTAATGTAATATTTTCATTATCAAAATAACAATGATGACAATAACAACAACAACAACATCATGATTATGAATTATGCTAAATGCTAAATGGAAATTTTGGGGTCTGACTGCTCAGCCACAGGAAATGTGCAGTTTCCTAAGCCATCAATGCTTCCATGAGGGACCTAGGTGAGGCATGCTTTCAATTATCCCTAAGGTAATATGATGGGCTCCAATATATATGGTTGATAGCCAAAAATATAAGAGATTGGATTATCAAAGGGATTCTTTTCCCTACATTCTCAGACTGTTACAGTGTTAATTTAACTGTCCCTTTGTACGCTGACTACAAATTTAAAATGCAACCGCCTTCACCAAAAGTCTATTGTAGCTAAATCCATAAACGTTATCCACCAATAGAGAGTAGTCACTGACCTTACTCTCTTTACAGCCCCATGTAACATTCCTCCATCATGGACCACACCTCATCCAGTATTTAAATTAAACTTTGATGGCTCCTACAACGAAAAGGATCAAACAGCAGGAATAGGAAGCATTACCCTAGCTTTTCCAGGGAAAATAGTAGCTTCTGATGCCTTAGAAGCTTAACTGATGGCCTTACTAGAGGGTTTTCTTATTTGCTGAAAGGAAGCTGTGGACAATATTATAATAAAAGGAGATTCCTTGATGACAATCAAGGTGACAGAGCAAGCGCAACATTCATGATGGAATTTCATGAGACGATGGAAAAAAAATCATAAGCATTTTAAAGTCTAACTTTACATGGCAAGCCTCTTTCTGCAGAAGAGAGTGTAATGGCTGACCAGCTATCCAAACTAAAGTCTTCTTCTCTTCAGTTTTTTAAGAACTCACACCGTGTCATATTCAGCAACTGTATGTGCAGATATTGAAGAGTAAAGATGAAGATAGTGGAGTTTTGATCATTTCAAACACAGGTCCAGTGTACAGGAATGGTTACTATGAAGTTATAATTGAAACCACGACATGTACAATGTTATAGAAGACTTTATATTTTTGTAAGTTTTGTTAAATCTGTAACGTGTGTTGTTTTAGGTGTCAATGTCCTGTTATTGTTTGTCTGACTCTTACAATTCTGTTTTCCTCTTGTTTTTTTTAATAACTCAAATATACTTTTCAATGATAAATATATATATGTAGGTGAGTAAAATGTTTTTTTCACCACGGGAAAGAAGGCTGATGTTGATGGAAGTAGTAAAATAGATTTGCAAAGTGCAACCTATCATAGGATTTGGCAGATGATAGACCGAAATGGAGAAACAGAATTCATGTAGCCAACCCCAAAGATATTGGATGCCACAAAAGCCTAGCAATCGAAATATGCCTTTTTTTTATAAAAGGTCCCAATTAAGCATATGTTAATGCAAAAATTGTACATTCAATTGTTAGAAAGGGTATTTAGTGCATTCTACCATTTTATTCTTGTAGTCCATGTTGCTATTGGAGGTCAGGTTTTTGTTGTAAGATAGCAGCAAAATTACTTTTTATTATTTAGGGAGTAGATTTACAGCTTTTCAGCATCTACAGCAAAGTCAAGTGACTGATATGTACATTTTTTGGGGAGGAAGACTGATATGTACTTAAAAATCTTCTATAAGGGGTTTTCTGTGAAACTTAAAATATGATTATATATATATAAGAGAGCTGCCATTGTACAGATTTCTATCACTGAATAAAGTGCTGCCTCGCCTGTGGGGCCCACCCAAGGCCCCAACCTATCATGGGGGAAGGTGGAAGACTGAAACATCCAAATGGGACCAGCCCAAATATAAAATTGTATATCAATCCTGTCATCTTGAACCTTGATTTATGGCCCTAAAGTTAAGGTTTTAGAATGGACCATTAATTCAGTCTCTTTTATTCTATTTTCTCTGCTTTCCTATAACATTCTTAAATCAATATTTTGACATTAATAATTTCAGTATGTTGACAACCACTTATTCTAAAAGCCTACAGTGGGAGAATACAAGGCAAAACAACCCCGAGATTCAAACACTTGACCTCCCACTCGGATACCATGTTGACAACCACTTACCCTAAAACCTTGAGCTGATAGAGAACGGTGTAACAATATTTATCAACACAGTAGCCCTATAGTTTCATTTAGAACAACAAGGCCATCCGGACTTCCTCTTGCATATGGGTTATTGGATACAAAGTACAAGAACTCCTGAACTGACAAAACCTGTCTATCTTAATTTGTTATTCAATCTAACATGATATCAAAGAAAGTTCAAATTTTTATTTTTTGTTCCCCTCTCTGCTAGTACAATTATGCGGACCCACCCACACTAAATCACAATGGCTCACCTCGCAACATGGTTCACTTTATCAAGTTGTTCCAGTCAATATCTAAATAGACAAAATACAGCAGGTGATACCCACAGGCATGATTACTAAACAATGCATTTACAAATTTTGACTAGGATATGATCACTCTGTCACATACAGTCAACCTGATGAATGGGAAGACATCTTTCCATACAAAGAAATGGACGGGATTCTAGAAGCTCTTGCAAATGACACACAATAGTGGAAATCTCTTCCATAAAAAATGAAAAGAGACTTGCCTAAACAGAAGTGTCAATGGATACAAAATTCCCAGACTTCTGCAAATGAAATGTAAATCAGGGATTTGTGGCCTTGATTGCATCCACAACCTTTTCCATCAGCAGTGCACGACTACCCTTCACCAAAACAGCATCATTAGCAGTCAACCTTTCCCTTATGTTGAGTGAAAGGGATTCAGAGTCAGTTGCAAACATGATGTTGATCTTTCCCACTAAGTTCAAATTTTCAGCTGCTGCAGTAAACCATTTACCAACAAGTGCAACCATGCCAATACAGGAAACAGAATACAACCTCAAAACAACCTCATGAGCCTCAGTTTTTAATGCACCCAGTTCCAGCATGTCCCCAAGAATGACGACCCTTTTGCCTCTGCATCCCATGGCTTTTAGCAAATTAATGGCAGTTCTCATGCTGGTGGGGTTGGCATTGTGAACATCATTGATTATTATGAATTCCATTATCAGCTATCTTAAGCTCTGATCTCATTTGAACAGGTTTGAATCTTGACAAGGATTCTCCAACTTGACGGAGAGCTATGAAGCACAGGTACTGGTACGAGTACCGATACGGGTACGGTATGGGTATGCCAATACGGCAAAATCCTTAAAAAAAGGATACGGGTACGGTTGGGGTACGTCCATTAAATAATTATATTTTTTTAAATTTTAATAACGCAATATGCTAATAATTAAAATAGGTAAGAATTCTTATATGCAATAAGCTAACAATTACTTAATACCATCACAAATTCAACCTAATGAAAAAAAAAGAGCAACAGCAATATTATTTTTTATATTTTATAATCCAACATTCTTTCCTTCTTCTTCTTCTTCCTCCTTTCCATTTTCTTTTTTTTTTTCCATTGGAAACGAGAGGATTGGAGATGGGTTAGGACTAAAACATTTTTCTTTTTAAGTTCGTTGAAAAGGGTTGGGCTTAAAGTTAAAAATTATATTTTTAGTGTTTTCAAACTCTTACGAAAGTTTTTACAAAAACAAAAAAAACTCTTACAAAAGTATTAGAAATGTACCTATCCCGTATCCACAAATGTACCTATCACAAAGTCAAAATATACCGGGTATATTTGACTGTATCTGGCACATTTTTTGAAGTACCCATACCTGGTACGTGTACGGGTAAGTACCCGGTACGGGTACGTATACATTTTGGAAGTACCCGTGCTTCATAGATGGAGAGAGACTCCCAATGAAACTGCAACACTAGCAGCCACACATGCGTTCACCGCTAAATGCAAACCAGGACTCTGAATCTCAAATTCAACCCTAAGCATTTAAATTGATTTTAAAGTGTTATTGGAGGGACCTTCACACAATGCTGTACATTTTATGTTTAAAAGAAAAATGACCATAATAAATGTCAAGCCCTGAACCTTGAATTGAAAATATAACACAAATGAAAATAGATGGATTATGAAACTGATTGTTTTAAAGCACTGGTTTCTGACATAGAATGAGTTCTAAGGTATGGTCATAATGACAAAGTCCAGCATGAATAAGGATGTTTTCAATAGTCTGTACAGGGAATGTAATGCCATTGTTTCTGCAAGTGCCAAATTTTTGTTATTAGATGGAATGTCAACTGATTAGTTACTGCCGTTTCATATTTTCGTATTCAGTTCTGATGAAGAACCAAAAGAAGAAAAAAAGAAAAACTAAAGGATGCACGAATATGCAAAATTAATTACATATTTACTTTTATATTAATTATAATTGCAAAATGGAAGCTCATATGGACCTAATTGTAGCTCTATTCCATAAGAAATAACTCAAAATACACAAACATATTCCACAAGAATGGGAGGCATGCCTGCTACCCTGTAAATAAAAAATTCAGTTGGTGTCTGAAAACATAAAGGAAAATAAAAAGAAGAAATCCCACTCAGACAATGGTTTGTTCCAATGAATATAACATCACAGGTTCTTTTAAACAGATTAAGGAATTAAAAAAACTGAACAATATGAAACACACAAGGGCTCCTTGGACAAAAGGTAAAGGGAACATAGTTAATAAGAAAATACCAATGTTATTTTCTTAAAGAGGTCAACTACTGCTGTGGCCCAAAAGATAATTAAAGAGAATTTCCCCAAATTACACTGTCTGAGCAATTCACAAGGCAGAAAGGCAGAAAATTAAACTATCATGGGGCGTCTAATTCCACAATTTCTAACAAACACAATGAAGAAAAAACTTACGACTCTGTTGAAAGTTCGCTCAAAATAGACACTTTCGGATCATATGCACACAACTGACGTTCTAAAACTACATGAACAGCACAACCTCCATCTATACTTTCAGCTAAAACCAACCGAACATCACAATCCATTCTCCAGCCAAAGAACACCTGCAGCCAGGAAAGAATTCCACTTCTAATTAACAAAAAAATGTTAACCGTATATTGCATTAAGAAAATGATGAGTTTGGCCCATTTTTAAAAATAAAAATAAAAACTAGAAAACAAGATGTTGTGCATTTCATTCTCATGAAAAAGGATATGACATGGAAGACGACAAAAATCTATATATCCAACACCTTCAACGGTGATCGTGTTTGTTGCATCTAATGACAAGTGTTGGACATGTGAATATGTGATGTTTACTTAAGCATTATGACAGCCAAGCACAATTAGAAGAAGCATGTCCAATTTTTTTTTATTTTATAGGTAAAGTGACTTGAACACACACCCTTCAGTTTGCAACAATGAGCATCTTCCAACTGTGCTATGAGCTCTTATAAAAAAGCATGGTCAGTTTATATAGCTCACATAATTATATTGGTACAACTTATTTGAAGTTTTGGCTTAGCATAAATCAGAATGGAGAACAGAACTCATGTAGCCAACCCAACATAGTTGGGACAAGGCTTTGATGATGATGACATGAATATATTGGTGATGTGCATGCGTTGGATGTATGATGCGTACAAAGTATTGCATCGCTACCAACTAATCACGCACGAATCTTGGACATACACTTCTCATGGACTCGACCCAAACCCAACACATTTATTGATCAGGTCAGATTTCAGAAAAGTCAACCAAAACCCTGAATTACTAGGTGAGATCAGGGTTTGGATGGAAGAACAGGTAAGGAATTGCCACCCCTTCTTTTGTGTGTTTCCCACCTTTTAATCAGTATCCTTCTTTCTGAATTTTTAATGGACATATAAAATGAAGATATAGAAGATCATCCATTCAAAGAGTGACATTTAATTCATCATGAACTCACTCATGTACTTAGTTTAGATATTATTAACATCCTTTTGCAGGATGAGTAGAAAAGTGCCTGATAATTCATTTGATTGAAAACAATAATATATGATACCTGAGCGCATTCTCACCTTCTTAACTCCATCAGGAACTGGCATTCTCGTTACCAATGGATCAGCAGCATTCAACACGAATACATCCCCCCGCTAGGCCTCCATCAAGAGCTCCCCTTGGCATCGGCAATGGCCTCTACACTCACAAAATTATCCATATGGCAATGGCACACATTTAAGATCACTTGAATTGTAGGCCAACACATCTGCGCCAGCTTCAAAATCTCTCCTTTTCCAATCATCCCAAGTTCTAAAACAGACACTTTCGTGCTCGAAGGAATACCAATCAAAGTCAGGGCACCCCCGATCCGATTATTCTGGTTCCCCTGAGTCTGGAAAACCTGACCAAGGCTTTCGAGTGCCAGAGCTATCATGGTTCTTGTAGTGGTCTTCCCCACGCTGCCTGTTAAACCCACCACACAGCCATCAAACCTGTTCCTCGCGTATATGGCCATCTTCTCAAGTGCAATCAACGTATTTCCTTCCACTTTGACAAAACCCTTCTGCCAATTTTCACAGACCCTATTTCCTACAACTCCCACACAGCCCTTATCATCCAACTCCTGGTACACGAAATCATGGCCGTCAAAATTCTCCCCAGCAATCGCGCAAAACCACTGTCCAGAATGCAAGCTTCTGGTATCAGTACAGATAGTTCCAGAAGGACCCCATTTTAGATTACTCCATCCACAGCTTCTGCTATCTCTGAAGCACTCCATGAAGACCCATTCACTGGCTTTGGAGAGTTCAATGGTTTGGAAACAAAAGGGATGGGGTGATATACACTGTCACTGTGATGCAAACCAGAAGCCAAAGCTCTAGAATTTGATGACAGCAATGGGCATCTACAGGTCCTTGGATAAAAATTTCTGGGTTTTATGCAGATGGGTGCCTGGGGTTTTGGTTGTTTGGTGTTGGTAAGCATGGTTTCATCTATCCTTGACAACCCATTTCTAGAATTTCAGATTAGAAGCCTTTTTTCCTTGGATTGAGCCGCTTGTCCTCATCTGAAACCGTAAAATCAGAAGCTTTCCATAAGAATCCCTGCAAGTGAATGGGTTTTTCAAGGATGAAATGATCAATCTATCAAAACCCATTTCATTTCATTCCCCCAACTATAAGGTTACTGTTTTCTTCATCTAAGACCCCAAAACAAGATTGAAAGAAGGAGAAAGTTTAGATTTTTTTCTTTCTTTTAATTTGCATCCCTCCTTCCAGAAATGTAGTTTGTATGCACATGGACCGACGACGGATCAAAACAATGGTTTTGTTCAATATATGGAAGTTTATATAAACGAAGCAGATGATGCTGATACCTCCATCTCTGCAACGAAAATCGTCGATCGAGAAGAAAGTGGTCGGTTTTCAATGGACTGGCTTTGCTAAATACAGGGGAAGAACAAAACAAGTGATCCGTTATACACTAATCATTTGGCCCCGTTTAAAACTAGTCTTAAGTAGACCTTTCTGGTTTTTAGTAGCAAAGTTGATGGGCCACTTTAGAGCAATCCCTAGCTATTGTTGTAGCTATGGTGGTGAGGGATTTTGTGAGCGTACATGTGAGTGGATGAATACTTGCCGTTTAGAAAAAGTTTTTCCTACTAATCTCATTTGAACATATTTAAAATTGGCCGCAATGCAAAGAAAATGGTTTTCCAACTGAATTCATTGGTAGCTCTGTTGGTGAGGCACCTCAAATCAATCTCTCTGGTTGTAGCGCTAAAGATGAGGGACTTGTGTGAGTGTGTATGTAAGTATATGAATACTTATCTTACACAAGGAAAAAAAAAAGTTATCCTAAACCATGATGAAATGATTTTTCTACATAATCACAAGAATTTAGTGTATTCCTATTTTTTTTCTTACAAAGGAGCTGCTATACCATATGTTAAAGAATTTTTTGTGGAAAAGTAGCTGACTTTTTCTCATCTTTTTCCCGAAAAGTGACCACACGAATGTGAGGAGAGTGGGAAGATGGGATCGGTCAAGTCTCTTACTAGATCTCACCTGTTGAAAACTCAAATCACTTAAAATGAATGTCTTAACCACTCATCTTTTGTGCATAAATTTTACTCTAATAGAAGTGCTCCAGGTGGTACCATTTCATTTTGATCAAATCAGATTTTCCATTAGGTCGATATTCCAATCATGACGTAAATTTATCAGCTCGACCCTTTTTGAAGGAATTACATGCACTAGATATTGCTCTTTCCCTAGCCAAGGATATATTTTGCCCAAATATCCTGATGAGGGGGATTCACTCATCCTCATTGAAGGAAGCACTTCTTATCTTGGTGGTTGATGACTCTGTGAAGAAAGGCAGCTCTTGGTCAAGATAGGCTCAGGGGACGCAATTCTCTGTAGATGATCCACCAATCTGGTGGTAAATCACTTAGCACACAAATCACAATGCTTCTCCAGTCCCCACCTATATTCTCCTACTCTCTTCCTGATGATGCTGCAGCGTTTTATTGGCAGGAAACCCAGGGAGAGCACAGTTGACCAGCAACCATGACAGCACGTAGCGCTTACTGTACCCAAATAGAAATTTATTTGGTTGTTGGCTTTGGACAACTTTTAAACTTTTGCATCACCTTTTGGAAACCTCTGTTTTGTGTTAAGGCATAATATGCATGATAAGAATGTCAATGGACCGCCAATTTCTTGGTTGCCCAGGTGTGTGACCAAAGAAAAAAAAGTTAGGATTTATATAAACCCTTGTTTTTTTTTTTATAAACCCTCTTTCCATCCAGGTTTGGGTCCAATAAGATCCTTACCTGTGAATAAAAATATCATATATTAAGTAAAACTTCGTAAAATTTAACAGTTGACTAGAAAATAAACGTTCATAGGTGGAAGAGCTGTTGTACAAAGATTGAGCCCGACCAGTCCATTATATTTTTGAAGTATATAGATTTTAGTTGGGCCTAGAGTGAAGTCAAGGTTCATTTGGGCCTGTCGTAGTCGCCTAAAATCAAGCAGATATGTTAAATTGGATCCAATCTGTATCTGGTTCCACCATGGACCCTTACAAATTTCTTATTTACAGCCCTGATTTTTCATATTTACATGACCTACACCAGTTGAACGGAAGAGGTAAAATATAGGCACGGTTGTCAAAGAATTGGGTACGGGTTTGCCCTTATCCCACCTTCACATATGCAGGTCGAGCTAGGGCCAGAACAAATAAAATTCTCTATTCCTTTTTATCCAAGCATTCAAATAAGCATTACTGAATGGGTCCATTGTTTTTCCACAGAACTGAAACTTATGTATTCAAATGTGCTCTTTTATTTTCATGGATTGGATACATGGGAGAATTCGTTGTCAAATGGGATTGTTGGTTTGCACGGAATCGAAATATATAAGAATTATTGTCAAATGGGCCTGTCTGTTTTTATGGAAGTAGGGATTTGTCTGTTCTCATGGAATTGGAATACATTAGAATATATAGGAAATATTGAGTTAAATGGACCTAGTTGTTTGCTTGTAATTGAAATTTATATGTAATTGACTTAGATGGTTGTATTTGTACATATGAAGTATTTTATCTACAGGGACCTGTTTGTTTTGCATGGAATATGATAAAATTTTATTGTCAAATGGGCCTATTTGTTTGCATGAAACTAGAATAAGTAGGAATTTATTGATGGACTGGGCCCTTTTTTTTCTAACAGAGTGTGTCCCAACCCTTTGGGCCAATACTTAAGAAATAATTGAATTTTTTCTTCACATTCAATTGAATCCATAGGAAGCAACTAATTTAAAAAGTTTATGTTTGTTTGCATGACACTGGAACATATGACAAGTAATTGATTCAAATGGGCATACTGATTTGCGTGGATTGAAATACATAGGTACTCACTATCAAATGCAGTGGTTGACCCGGAATTTTTGTTTGAGGGGTGCGGACCCTAATGGGTAGTTTGGTTTTAGGGAAAAATAAACCAAATATTTTTATATGGATTTTGAGGGTGGATGTATGATTTTTATTGGATTTTTAAGAGTAAGCCCAGAATTTTCATATTGATTTTAGAAGTGCACCGTAGTTTAATGGGTGTGACCAGACCAACATGCTTATATTTGTTCCGCCCTTTTTCAAATTAACTGACGGTGCAAATGAAATTATTCATGTTTATTTAATATCTAAATTATAAAAACAGTAATCTTATGCAATTACACAGCCATATATATCATATGCATATTTAACAAAAAGGCCTATAAAAAAGTATACAAGCATGTGTCTTTTTATAACATTAATGATGATATTTCCCTGCCCTGGCGCTTAAAGTGGCAGGCATTCGGATGAGAGGAAAAGCCTTCGTGTTTGCGGACTTTTGTGGGCCGGCCCCCAGTCAAAAGAGCCACATTGGCAGACCGGAGGCCTAGTCCTATATACGTGGCTGGGCATTTGAGTGTGTGTGGGGTTAGGGAGGTCAATTAATTTACCCCAATCTATCATTCTAAACCGTTTTTCATTCCTAATTTTACTTGGGACGATCTTAACCATCAACCCCAACTTCGAGAGGTAAACAAGAGCTCCTGACAGAAACCACGAACATTGATTGACAGAGGGTCCATTGGTCTCCCCACAAATTATCAAGTCCCATCCAATCCTATAATTTACTGCCACTGGGGCCCTGCAGTGGTGAGGCTTATTTGGTGTACTTTGTAGATGTTTTTAAGGAGTGCTACTGCCACATCTCGTTGGCAAAAAAATGATCTGTCTATATTCACACTAGTGAAAATAGTAATGAGTTTCGTCAGCTGGTAACATAGTAGTGTTGTGTTTGTGGGTGAGTTACCATTTAACAAGTGCACACATTTTTTTTCACACCCATTGGCACCTCACAATGGGCCTATTGGTTCATTTGAATGGACCATACCGACCTACTCATCGGACTCCTTAGGTTGCACCCTGCTGAATGGATTAAATCATTGGATTGGCCGCACATACACTTATTTTAGACAACTGAAACTTATGAGCCTTTGATCAAGAGGTTAAAATGATCGCATGAACTCCCATCACCGCACACCAATAGGCCCTGCCCGAATCTTCAAATCCCCCAGATCCAGTCCCATGTGGAGCCTAGGTGGGGCCCACAGTGCATACCTGGTTCAAAGGATAAGCCCTTTTTTCTATTTTGCTGCAAACTAACAAAGACAATGGTATTAATGAAGTAACTCATTTCCTTTCCAAACTGACAATGGCATTAATGAAGTGACTATTTTCCCTTACAAATTCACAATGGTATTTAATTAAACTACACATGCATCTCAAGTTTTTGTACAATTTTTCGTATTCACCTCTTCTGCTTTGGCGATGGCCGTGGTACTATAGTCACACATCACTTGTTTCATTAGCAACAGCTAGCCAAACATCCAACGTGCAATGTGTATCATGAGAGGAGTCCGCAGAGGGAAAAATTGGTCTGATTTTCCTTCAATTATTATTTATTAAGTTAGTTGAGTTCAATTGAAAAATTAATTTCAATTCGATCAATTGATTTTGACCATTCGGAATTTATTTTGATTA
The DNA here is from genome assembly GCA_037013555.1 of Sextonia rubra. NCBI lineage: Eukaryota > Viridiplantae > Streptophyta > Magnoliopsida > Laurales > Lauraceae > Sextonia > Sextonia rubra. The sequence goes on along the minus strand of JASUAD010000028.1, from coordinate 18,176,836 downwards.
TCCCTTGATATTCTATGGCAAACCATAATTCCTCTCTCTTTTTAATTTATTTGTTAAATCCTGTAGTTGTCTTTCTCTTCTATCATTACACCTCCAATCAAAGCCAAGAACATCCCTCATTAAAGTGGAGATTCTGACTTTTTGTTTTTTCCTCCACTACATCAAAAATGTAGTTTAGGAGCAAGGTGTGGGCTCGGTTTTGAACCGTTCTTGAATTGAAACGGGTTTGACCTGTTCTGACGTGGCCCACTTTTTTTTTTCTCGTTCACCATTACATTGTTTGGTGCTATACAATTTCGTTGTTTATGGGAAAATAAAGAACAAATAAACTAATTTTTCTCAAAAAAGAAATTTTAATTTTTGAAGGATGGGCATGTAGAATTTCTCTCTTGAAAAAACAAAATTAATAAAGAATGGACATAGCTAGATTGAAAGTAATATCAGGATGATCTGATGGTTGCAATCATCTATTTAAAGATCTCAAATTCCAAACCTAAAAATATATACATGTACTTATAGACAATTAAATTTTGATGCCTTCATATAAATTATGATAATACGTGCAAAATAATACTTTTAGGATATGTTTGGTTGCAAGCTTTTTTGTTAGGATTTATCTCAGTTTCTCCTCGAAATTCTAAATGTCTTTACCTTGAAAAAAATTTTGTAAAATGACATTCCAAAAGACACTTTCACCATGGCAAACTTCCACTCAAGGGAATAATATTTGGAAGACTTTTAATGCTCCAAGAAAAAAAAATCCTGCAATGCCTGCAAACCCCTAATTGACATGTAGTGAGCTGGGCCACCCAATGAAGTTCAGAAATGTGAATTTTCCACTCAATTTCGTTATTATCAAGATGATGGGTCCCACCGCTATGCATGAATACCAAGCATTTCGAAACTATAGGATCACATTTCTTGATGACAAGATTCACCCACGTAGATACATATCTAATCACAAATCTAATCACAATATTCTCACGTGATGATTAGTAGGCTGCCCGTGCTGCGTTCCCATGTGCATGTCTCTTTTGTAAACGCTTCACGGCCGCATAATATCCTCATAAGTCATAACTAGTACAACACCCACATGCTAACGGGCTGCTTTAGACAAAGAGGAGTGCAATGAAACTGTATTAGCACTCACAGCCACAGTGCCCCCTTTGTCCTCTCAAGGCAAAAAATAAGAAAGGGATATACCACAGTCCACAGAAAGATCAAATGGAGATTGTTAACATTTAAAACAGGATTTTGTACAATGGCTTCTTTTCTATTTGACTGATCTGACGGTCGATCATTTTTGGATTAGAAGGAAATTTGGTCTAATGATATTATAGGGGGAGAGCTTTATTCTGAACGACTTCAATGTAATAGCTGTCCTCCACCAATGAATTTATAGTCTATAGAGTTGGCATCTATGATGCACCAATACAGCAGCATGGATATGAAAAAGACACTCTATAAATGCGGCAGGTGCATGAAATTTTGATATAAAATACAAAATATCAAATATGATATGATACGATATAATATGTTATTTTAGATCTAATAGGATTTGTAATAAAATATCAAACATAAGGATCTAGATTTATGCATTAAACAATATATAATCTCAAAGAAAATAAATATGTACCTTGCGTTATGATCTTGATGATAAATAGATCGTGATTCTCAAATTGGGTTTTCTCCTATATCCCTTATCACCCACTCCAAGATACGTAAAAGTTTGGAAAACCACCATTATAGATAAACTCTAGAGATTTTTTCCTATAAAAAAATTCATTAAAGGTAAGTTTTCTTAATTCTCTTATAAATTAGTCAAACAAGATTTCTTAATTGATTGGGCTTACTAAAATTGAATTCAAGTTATATTTAGTAAAACCAAAAACCTAAAAGAAAAAAATGTTTTAAATTTGTGAGGTGAAGTTGTAGGCCCCAAAAATATTAGACATGTGATCAGGAGGACCACGTACGTCCAACATGTCAATCATTTTATGTGGATAGTTGGTTGGAATGGAGATATAATTCTTGCAGAAGTTTTTTCTTCCACCTTAAAGTTATGGGTCAAAGCAAAAAAGATTGTAGGCTGCATGGAGCCGAGAACCAACCCATAACCATTACCTTTGTCTGTATGTACGTGTACTTGAATCACAATGACAACATCTAGTATGGATAATCAAGGAAGCCCATTAGTGGACTGACAAACAATAGAAAAGGTAGCCCACCCCACGTCAATCATTATCATCTCCACGCTCACAATCTTATACCACAGCAATCTATATGAGAGAGATTTTAGTGACAGCAGAGAGAGATTCCAGTGCCAGTATACTTTGTGAATATTGTGTTGGGTGGTGGTTTGGTTGATGTGAGAGGTTGTGAATTCTGTGTTGGGTGGTAGTTTGGTTGATGTGAGAGGTTGTGAATTCTGTGTTGGGTGGTAGTTTGGTTGATGTGAGAGGTCATGATTTAATCCACAACTTTGCTAATGCAGCCAGCATAATGATGTCAACAACCTGTTACTCACGGATGTTGCCGATGGTAGCCTTTACCGCTCTTGGCTTCAGTCGGAGGTCACAAGCTTTGTCTGCACCCATAAACGGTGCATTATTATATTTTTGGCCTTGGAATTTTCTTCTATGCTTCTCGACCCTCGAGCCCATTCAATGGGGATGGGATCCCGTGGCTTTAACACAAGGTTTGTACTATTTTGGATCAGAAGTAATCTCACAGCATTCTTGCAAATATGTCGATATTTTAAATTATGACATTATTATCAGCAGGGTCATTTTACCCAAAAAAAAAAAAAAACATTATGAAAGGGATGCCCAAACCACATAACTTACCTAAGAAATAAGTGTACCGGAGTGATCACTACTCTCAGTAATTTTTTTACATCTAATATGGGAGTGTTGATCTCACCACACATGCTCGCCTCTAATAAGGTGGATGGGTTTACCTACCGCAGCAAGGGTGAGTTCTTATTTGGAAATAGGAAAGATAGAGAGGAAGGTGCATGTTAGGTTCCAGATTTTTAATTTGAATCGAATTGGTTTGTCAGATTTGAATCCGGTTAAGATGGGTTAGATAGTTGATTAATAGGCCATTTTAGATATTTGGATCCTTGCATGCATAGTAAGTTTTGTATAGAGCCTATTGGAGATGAGTTGATTAAATATTTTTTAGCCTTAGGCCTGAGTTATTTGACCATTTTTAAACAAAAAGTCCTTTTCTAAAATTTTGTAAAACTTATTAAAAAGCAATGAGCTATTCCTTGTAATTTAGAAAAACCTTATATAATATAACTCTAAAGGTTTTCGGTCATCTTTTCTTTGTACACCTAATTCTTTTGTCTTTTTCCTTTCCTCTGTAACAAAGTCGTAGCAGTTATTCAAGGGAACCAAGGTTTGATATTCAGATCTGCTTTTGGCATCGAAATCCAAGCAAGTAGATAACTGTAAACAATGCCTTTTTGATTGTTTTGTTGAATGGCATGCTTTACATACGATTAATTTGATTGGGTTTAATGTTTTGATTATGGATTAATAATAAGGATTTGAAATAAAGATGATGATGCTGCCTATAGATAACGATTAATTGAAATAAAGAAACTGCATATAAAAGAAATAATATGTATATATATAAAGAAGATGCTGCCTGCGCTGCCCAGGCAGCAACGTTGCTTTGCTAGTTGGGCAATGCCTGTTGCCTGCCCAGCCAGGTTGGGCTTGATAGTGCCCAGGTCGGCTTGCTGTTGTGCCCAGTGACTATTAGCAGCTGAGCTGCAGGCGAGCCTGGGCTTGGATTTTAGGGGGGGCCTAGCAGTAGAGCTAAGTGGGCCCAAAGATTGAAACTTAGATTAGATTTATTTAGGATTTATATCTTATACTTATTTAGGGTTTGCCATTGTAGGTTTGGGGTAATTAGATCATTAAATTACAATTTGTTTAGAATATTGACTTGGGTATAACTGTAACTTGATTAGAATCTTAATTAATATTTAATTAGGTGATTAGAATTGTAATTAGATTTGATTATAATATTAATGGGAATTTAGTTACTTGTGATTAGTATTTTAATTAGTTGGATTAGAATTTAATTAAGATGTAGTTGGGGATGGTTGAATTTTAATTGGACAGTATTTATGATTCTAACTTGGACTTTTAATTTAATGTGTAATGACAATTAAGAACCTGATTGTCCCTTCTCCCTTTAATCATAAATTTGGTTTAGTTCGCTTTGGATACTTTTACCCAATTTATAAAACACACTAGCTTTAAATAATTGGATTAGATGGATTCCGTTTCTTTTTAGAAAAGTTGGTTGAATGTTCATATGAAAATTAGACTGAATTCAAAATGGAAATGTAAGATTTGAGATGCACCACATAGTAGACACTAAAAATAAGATATTGGCATCGTGGACTTTCATCACTATTGTGAAAATGGTTGGTTTTCATGTGCATATTTAACTAATTATGGCCATTAGGTGGATTAGTGCTTATCTTCAGAAAACTTGAAATAACACACGATCATAATACACTTATAAATTAAGCAATATAAGCACTTAAATTAATAATGGTTTGGATATTATGAATTAAGAGTTTATTGGCATGATTCATTTTGCATTCATCTATAGTATGTAAATATATACATGTATTTGACCGACTGCAGTTAGAGGTGGTTGTATGCCATCAGGACAGCGTGTACTATGGGATATAATGCACAGTGGTGCGATTTGTTATATTTGAAGAGAATACCCGTTTTGTATATTATATATGTGGGAATACCCATTTTTGTATTTTATATTTGCCGAAATACCCGTTTTTTGTATATTATATCTGCAGGAATACCTTATTTTTGTGCATTCATATCATTGGGTTTGTATTTGGTGTGTTTTGGGGCAGAATATAAATTATGTTTTAATTCAATTGATTAACATCATTGCTTGCAGTTTACCTTCTTATCAAATTACGTTAATCTGACATACTAATTTTGGTGTCTAGGTTCTATTATCGGTGCTGAACCAAATAATCAGGCAACGCAGGAGACTCCGTCAGATTGCAGCGTTGTTGAGTAGAGTGCTGATAACATCGTCTGAGGTGTCATAATGTTGGTGCTGAGATTGAAACATTAGATTATATAATAAGGCCATGTTTGAGGCCATTAGTTTATTTATTGGATTTATTTGTCTTGGAATTACAATTTTAATTATTACACTTTGAAACACTTGACCTTGATTTTGTTATTATTAAAATTTGTTATATGGTTGGTATATGACACTCATTTGTGTAGATTATGGAATTAGTTCCGTGTGTGATTATGGTTGCTTGATCATCAAGTATAACATCATAAAGGATTTCGATTCACTCAGAATTGGGGCTCGTATTGTTTATGTAAGTAAAACTTTAATGGGCTCTAATTCTCATACCCCTAGAACTGAGTTTAGAACCAGCACAGTTTTAGAGGCGTGACAGTGCGGATGCAGATGGTTAGAGGGTGACAAGCATGGGTTAAAGAATCCGCCCTTATTTGCTGTTTCTTTTTATTCTTCTTCTTTTTATTCTTCATCCTTTCTTCCTCCAACCAGTAGCCACGACCACCTCATCCTCATCTTCTTTCTCTCTTCTTAGGCCGACTTTCTTTTCTTCTCCTTGTTCTCCTCTCTCGTCCTCCTCTGTTTGCTCCTTTTCGACCAAACCCAAACTCCACGACAACGATATCATCATGAAAGAACCCATCTTAGCCATCAACCATCAACCTCATCTCTGCCCTCTCTACTTACCCACGTAGTCAAATTCCAGACCCCGCTCTAAGGTCCACATCATCATCTTCTACCATTTTTTTTTGCCAACCATCAACATTATCTCCACCCCCTCTTCCTTCCCCATTGCCAACAAGAGCCCACCCTTGGTGCTGTAAGCGAACTCATCCAATTGAGCAAAGCGAGCATCAAACTTGAGATGGAAAAAAAATACGGGAGTGGTCACATGCACCCATACCTTCGTGAGTTATGTGGTTTGAGAGTTTCCTTTGATGATGTTTTTGATAAAATTCTCAAGAAAATAAGAGGGAATTCAAAGTTTAAAAGGAATTATTAGAGGGCTACTTATAATTGTCTTTTTAAAAAAAAAAAAAAATCTAACGGATGATGTCTAGGCCGCCTTTGAGCGGGACTAAGTCTTTTGGACTAGGGGGAAGCAGATAAATCTCCTTTGACCTCAATGTGGTAGCATATTTCAAATCCGCAACCTTTAAGATAAAACGGTTTTCCTACAACGATGGAGCTACCCTTGGCGTTTTTTTATTTTGTCTGATCGAATACATAACATTTACGAGAGAGAAAAGAAATTTAAATGCTATCAAATAGGATCAAAATGAAAATTTCAAAAGAGAAAAATCAAATTATTAAACTGCAGGGCTCTGATGCCCCATCCAAAAAAAAAAAGGATACTGAATTTAATCTCATGTTTCTAAAAAATTAAGGATTGAAACTTTTAATATACTCTTCAGTCATTGAGTGCCAACCTCTGGTTGCATTTCCTTCCTATAAATAAAAAACTGAACTTCAAAAAAGCCAACTACTATACTACATAAATGATACATGCAACTGATAAGATGGGGCCAGCCACGATGAGCTTTAGATATGGTCCAAAAAGGTACAGAGAGAACGGAACAGAGGTGGACCCGTGTTCTTCTCCACTTGGAGAGTAGAAAGAGAAGCACAGAATCACGAGGGCGAGATATTGCCAGATTTGTTTCAATAAAGTGAGAACTAGAAAAATATCTCCCCCATTAGTAAGGCAATATAATTCATATTCATACTATAAGAAGATAGGAAAATTGGCAAACTTTTATAATTTATAATAATTAAAGTTATAGTATTTTTGTATAAATTATTTCAATGTATATGATTTTATAAAGATTTGGCTCAAAAATCATTTTATATGATACTATTGTAAGGTCCTCTCTTCAATTCATATTAATTATAAAGTATGCTTTTTTTTTGTACCTTCCATAGTTTAGTCATAGATATACAAATGCATCAGTGGCTTTCCTATTGACTAGTATTTAATATAACTCATTCATTTAAAAATATATATATATATATATAAGTAACTCTATTCAAAGATCATAATAAATCTAAAGCATCAGACTTAAAAAAAGATAATGGGGCAAGTGGGTCTCACATGTCTCCACACAGTATATGCCTAGCTAATTCACATAATAAAAATTTATAAAAAATTTTAAAAAATGAAATCTTTTATCAAAATTATATTGGGATGGTAAAAATTTTAAATAAAATCAATCCTTATGATGATAATAAAATGTATATAATTAGTTAAATTAAAAAATGAGAGCATTTTAATTTGTTTAAAATCTATTGCAAATTTCACTTCAACATACTTTTAAAACTATAAGTCAGTGGGCGCATCACATTTTCATATTTATATTAGTTTAAAAAGCACTTCGTTATTAATAATTAAAGTTGAAAAAAGTGGGAGTGGAGAGAGACACTTGATTTTATGTGATAACTTTGAGGAGGACAGGAATTGAAAGAGTCGTATCACTAAAACAGACTCTTTAATTAATAAGGTTTCTAAAATAAAAATTTCCAAATAATTGTTGAGCAATATTATTAGATTTTCTGAAAAAACAGGAAAGACCGGATATTGGACATTATCACACTTCCTAAACAATTAGGAAAGATTGGCGTGTGACTATTGCTTGTTTTTATCTCTCATTCCTTTTAAATAAACTTGAAATCTAAAATTCCTAAAATCTCTCATAATTCAAAATCAAGATAAAATTAATTTCAAGTTTTGATTTTGATTTTAAGAAAATCTTCTTGAAGGAATAGGGAATCAAGACTCTTCTAAGATGAAGCCAAAACATAGTCAAAATTAGAATTGAAATTGAGCAACTCGTTGCAAAATTAAGAGTTATTTTGCAATCGAATCACCCCGCTGGCCAATATTCACCTTTCCCATCCGATGGTCAAGGAGGCATGAGACCTATCAAAAGAGCGGGACCATATGAATTCAAAGGCATTGACCATAATAATGTCATACGTCCTTATGCAAGAATGTCCATAGGAGAAAATTACTTTAAAAAGTTATATTTGATGAGAATGATCCATATTTAGCACTGTGCAAACTCACTTTTGAAGCCCACTCAGGGCCGTGCTGGTGGTGGGAGATGGGAATTTCACAATGACATTTTCAGATGTGCAAAATATTAAGCCCATTATTCTATACCTTTTATTTCTAACTCTTAAGATCTAGTGATGATAAAAGGCATTATTTTTTTGCTTTTGATCTAATGGTAAGTGAAGGGTGGATAAGTGTCAAATCTGCACATTGTTGCAATTCATGGGGGTGGTCGTATAAGGGGTCAATTCTATCATAGGTGGGCCAAGTGACCACAACAACTGATGTTTGGTACAATATTGCCAAATCAGGGCAGTGCAAATTCAAGGAGGGGAGGTGCATGCTATGGAATTAAATTGATCATAGATGAGCTCACATATGAAGACACTTAATGGGGTTAAAGATCTTGGTGCTCGATAAACTTGCACACACGCACGCGCCAGCCCACTTCTGTGTCCCTTTATTTGTGATCCCTGCCACACCACAGCACAGTAAGCCCAAGTGAATGGACACCAGGCCCATTTGACAGCCTTTACATAATGATCTCTCCATTGAACTTGAAGTCCAACTAACAGTTGATTTAGAAGCCCATATATCAATCATCCCAGTGTTGGATGTATCTATAATTTGGTAGGTCTCCTATGTAAAAACACATAGTGATCGATTGGGACCAGGTCCCAGCCCCATTGGGTTCTAGTTTAGATCTCCCTTGGCTACATTAGACATTTCCACAAAGATCACAACTCTATGATGATGAGGGGAGCTATATTGGTGTGATGCTATCTTGACATTTCAAAAAGACGTGCTCTCCGCAAACTTCTTCCTACATTTTTTTTTCTTGTAGAAAATCTCTGCAACCTAATCATATTACAAAAGGCACTGTACTAGTCACCATGGCTGAAACCTCAGTTATTGGTTCATGGCTCTAAACAAATGTTGAACTCTTTCTAATGTAGGCAAATTCATTTCTATCAATGGGGTTGATGTCGAAGAAACAAAAGATGGAGCTCATAAAGTGTAACAAATAGTTCTTATTTTCCACTAAATTTTTACCCAGATAGATTCTACTGAATCGATTCCGATGAAAGGGAAGGTGTCATCTGTACCCCCACCCCCACTTGTATCTCTTGCCCTTCACTTTTCTGTCATGCGTTTATTAGAACTGACTTTACGGTGAACTTCTAAGAATTCACTGAGGGAGGGAAATGAGAATCATGAGACAACCAAGTAGAATGGGTGTCTCATCTCACATGACTACCTAGAAATTGATTTTGAAAGTAGGTTATCCCATAAAAATAAAACTAAGAATAAATTGCTCTTATTGCCCAATAAAATTGGGGGTTTCTTTGCCAAAGATAAAATATGTTCAAGGGTTGCACCTTTCTTTTTTTTGGTTAAAAAATGTGTTGCAAAAGTTGGAATTTTTTTGTCAAATAAAACTATTTTTTCTTCAAGTTACATTTGGCAACCAAATTTTTAGGAAAAAATTTCTTCTTTCCTTGAAGTCGTGAAAAGTCTATGTTTGAAATTGTAAGTCATTGAGAATTTAGGGCATTCGAGATCCTTATTTTGGAATTCTTAAGTCTGACTCATCAATAAGAACTGGATATACCGATCTTTTGATAGGAGAAACGTGTAAAATTCTTACATTTGTGGATTCTTCAAATCAGTGGCGGACCTAAGATTTTCATTTGGGTAGGGTTAAACTTTGCTAATGTTTTTTTCACATTAAAATATTAAAAGAGATAATGGATACCATAGCCTAGGTCAAAATTAGTTAGACATTGGACTGTTCTACATTTCAATGTATTCATGTTTGCATTTCCATGTATTCCCTTATACTCCCTCTTATCATTCTTCAAAAAGAAAAAAAAAAGGAATAGTATTTCAAGATTTCTCCCTTTTAACACATATTGTAGCATTGATATGTTTCGCTCATGCTATTGTTACCATTTTAATGCAACGTTCTGTCAAAAGTTATAATCCTTTTTTTTAATGTATTTTTTTTAAAGATAATTTTTTTGAAAGTTATTGTTTTTTAAAGGTTTTTTTAAAAGGTGATTTTTTAAGGTAATTTTTTTGAAAGGTGTTTTTTGAAAGGTAATTTTTTTTGAAATGCGAATTTTTTTAAGTTTTAAAATTTTTTTGAAAGGTATATTATTTAAATAGTTTATAATTACAATATTTTGGTAGGAATCAATTTTTGAATCTTGCAATATTTTACCCATTGTGTTTGTACAACTATAACCCTCTATAGACTATAATTTGTTCAGACTAATTTTTTTGAAAGGTGTTTTTATTAAAGGTAATTTTTTTTTGAAATGTGATTTTTTTTAAGTTTTATAATTTTTTTGAAAGGTATATTATTTAAATAGTTTATAATTACAATATTTTGGTAGGAATCAATTTTTGAATCTTGCAATATTTTACCCATTGTGTTTGCACAACTGTAACCCTTTGTAGACTATAATTTGTTCAGACCCAACTAGGCCTTACAAGTATGGTGGGCTCACAATAAGGATGAAATAAGTCTTACAGTGGAACACTAATGTGAAATTGAGAGACTTTAGGACCCACAATCCAAGGAAACGGTAACAAAGAACCTAATCTCAATTCCAATCCATGACATAAAAGCCAAAAAATCTCCCATCACAAGAACAAAGTTACCAAAAATTTACTTTAAAAAGATTCCAAAATACTCATCATTCACAAGGACACAACCACCACATCAATAATAATAATAATAAAATTCAAACACCCAAAAAAATTCCACAAGCTAACATAATAAGACTTTAATGGAAGAGAATCAAAATAATCCAATATATATATATATATCAGACATGATTGGGTGCAACATAACCCAAAAATGGCCTTCCCATAGAAGGAGAATCGTGAATAGCATCCTTAAGTTTGAAGAAAGAGGAAGGCTTTGATGGATGATGAAATGGGCTTTCGAAGGAGCTAGGGCTTATTGCGTTGTAAGGTGGCCTAGGGCGGGATTGATTTTTAACTAGGCTTGGGAGATATGACCCGTAGTCTTCTTAAGAAAAGTTTCAAATGATCTGGGGTGGCCACATCCACATGATAAGATGTAGGTCTGCCCTTGCTTCAAATGTTACTAAGCATGGCATACAAATATAAATTAAAATATGAAAGCTTGATTCCATGTGCAATGAGGAATCCTCGAGTGTGTGCATTTCTCATCTATTACCAAACATGACCTAAATGCTTTAAATGACCAAAAATGACAAGTATTAATTTTGTGTGTGACTGTATTCCCCTTTATCATCCCATTTTCAATTTTGTGCAGACAGCCATACAGTGATGTTTGTCATTTTTTTTCGTGGTTTAGATATGAAAAGTGGTTATTGATCTAAAAGGATGTAGAGAAAAACTTTCTGTCATAAACATGTGAATGTAAGCTTTTTTGATGGGAAAGCTTTTCTGATGAGAAATCAACCCTTATGAAAATAGATCCCGATACATGTGGAAAAATTTAATGGTCTTCAATGTTGGATCTACTCTTTTGATGTAATTTCTCTCTTTATCATCTTCCTTCCACCCTTTCTTGACTCCTTTATTATCTTCCATGTAAATGATAATCAAATGGTAAATATTCCTTAATATCTCGTTTTAGATCTTTATTTAGACCTTTTAGTGACGCCATCTTTTTGATGTACAATGAAAGTGTATTAATCTACTTGGTGGACCCAAAATCTTAATTTGGGTGCCATCACTTGTCTTATACTAATGAGGACAAGACTCTTGTGCATTGAATTCTGTAATGGCTAATGGCTGAACTGATCTTCCAACTTTTTTTTTTCTTAATTTTTTTTATAGTGGCTCTAGTGTTGTAGTGCAATGCGAACTCATAACCTCCAAGGGCAAATCGTTGTCCTAAGCCAGCTTAGCAGACCCCCAAGATTGAACTATACCTGCATTTGGATGGATTTTGGTTGTGCCCTTAGACTAGTGAACTAAAGTTGAAACTATTCATTCGTCCAACAATTAAATGGCCAAAGACTAGATCTATGTATTTTATTAAAGGCCCAACTTGGCCCGACTTATTTAACACATGGGTTTATAATCTGACAAACAGGGTGACCTAACTTTAGGCCCTTACACCGCTTGGGTAAACAGGGAGCCTTTGGATCGCTGTGGTAATCCCATCATTGCAACCATTGATTTGCTGGGTCTTACTCTTTTGGCCCATTTACCAGATAACTCATCAACACAAGTAAATTTCTAACCTACCTGTGTAAAATGAAAATTAGATTTTTGGAGTTCTCATCTACCTGGTAAAGAATCTAATTATCAGGATTTTGAGTGTTGGTTAATTTTTAGGTTTTGGGAAAAGACTCGAGTCCAATATGAGTAATAACTTTCTTTTTTTATAGTTTTAGACTATAAGTATGCTTCACCAAGTAGCTTGAAGTAAAAAAAAACTTAGTCAAAACTAGAAGCAAAGAAATTAGAGACAGGACAGGGGCTTAGTTGACCAAACCCAGACCTTGGTTGATCGAGGCGGCCCAAGTTTGAAGATTCGCAAGACAGAAACTCTACTTGCTCGACTCAACTTTTCTTGGATTGATTGAACATCACGATTTTTTCCTAGCCAACCTTACTTAATTAGCTTTCCTGTTTCATCCAAACTTACTTATTTCAACCATAATTGAACTCTATCTTTAAGCCATGAATCTTAGCTTATTTAAAGCTATCTTTGCTGAACCCTAACTATGCTAAAACCCTAACTATGCTAACTCCCAATTCTAAACTTAGAATACACAATGGAGATTTTTTCTCTCTGGAGCAGCCTTCTTGAAGGGTTCAATTGAGTTCAAAGCTTATGCTTTTAGAGAATTTGCTTTGAAACTTCTTGAAAGGCATCTAGGTAAGTTGATTCAAGCACGGGCAAACGGTGAATGGCGAATCGTCGGCAAAAAGAACTACAATCATTAGGTTGAGTTTAATCGTGAAAGGATCTGTAGATATATCTTATAACAATTCAATTTTACTAGTGTTTGGTTATTTTTGGACTAAGGAGATCAGTCTTGTGATTTTTGCTATATAGGGTTTTTTCACATAAAAAATCTTTGTGTGGTGATTGATTTGATTTAGTTTTTTTTTTACTGGTTAAGGTATTTGAACTGCATACTAAAAATCTATTGGGACTTAAACCTCCTCTCGTCGGGTTTTGTCACTAATTTTGTGGGCTTGTTTTATTGCTTGTCTATTTGAAAATTTGGGTATGTTTTCCTTTTAAATTTCTAATTAATTCTGTTTTTTATGGGATTAAATTAATTTGGATTTAAGCTTAGGGCAAAGCTATAATGGAGCATCGCAATATTATAGTATGGTGTAGCTCCCCTTGCTAAATGAATCAGTTGGGCCAACATCTTAAAAATGCAAATCGCTTGCATATATGGACACCCATTCTAGTGATCAACATATAAAAATCAGTAAGATCACTACTGTTTATTGACTCTATCATGAACATGGGATTGTAACTTCCTTTACTCTTCTTTTTCAGTGGAGGAGAGTGTGAAATCCAGTTATCAATCTAAATAGTTGGTCCACTGGAATTGTCTTTGAGTTTAGATATATACACTCGGTGTTAGAATTCATAAGCGGCTTGGATTTTTGATATGTGGACCTCATTCATGTGTTTCGCAAGGGATATGCATCATACGTCTGCTCGCTAGCTAATGGGCCTAAGCTAATTACCTTTTTCGGGCTTTTGGTGGGTTTATGGGTCATGTGGGTTTCGGCCCTTTTTCATATTAATTTCTTTTCTTATTGCCTTAACTATTTTTATTTTTCTGAAAAATGAAAATTTCAGTTCAGCTTTCAGCATTTTCTTTTATTATTTTCATATCTTTTGTTTCAACTAATTTTTATACACCAATGTGCGTAATTGAATCATCCGGGCCTGGGATTAATTCAGGTCCATGATTCATAATTCATTAATCAGGAATCATCTGGGCTTGGGATGTAAAATTTAGCAGCTCCACTCAAATAAGCAATGGGCTTGGGGAAAATTCAGGGTCGATGATTCATGAATCATCATTGAATCATAAATAATCTAAGATTGGGTTAAATTCAAGTAGCTTGACTTAAAAAAGCTGTGGTTTCTATTTTGGCACTGGGGCTGATTGTAGCAAACCAATTACTTTACACATGCTTCTCTTTCTTTCTTCTCTCTTATTTATCTGAGCTCTAACTTCTCTCTAAGGACAAGACAAGAACGCTGAAAGCCATCAAGAGGATCTTACTGAAGGTTTGACCTTGCTTTTACTGTTTGTGTTTTTATAGTACTATTTCTAAATACTACTGGATTTGCTTTTTGGAACTTGAGTGTCAAAAGATTTCCTATTCCTTTTTTTTTTTTATTGTTTTCTTGTTGGAGAGTTAAAACAATGAAAAGGGAGGAATCTCTAGGTTGGGACTCATTGTCATTGTTAAAATCCAAGCTATCAAAGAAGTGGGTTCTACATGTTGGGTCTTATTCAGCCAAAAGAGGGGCATCTTCAAGTGGGTTTTACTGCTGTTTTTTTTTTTTTTTTAACTTTTGGCTTGGCTGTTACTGTTTGTTTGGGTTTTGGAAATAAAATAATGGGATTTTACTGGTGAGATGGAAAGGTAAAAATATACTGTGGGAGGTGGGTATTTTACTGTGGAGATGAAAGAAGAGAAACAGGTACTGGGGGCTGACTGCTGAGGTTTTAATGGCGGTGAGCTTTAAGTCATGATTTTATTTTGAACTGAAAGGTTTTATTGTCTGTGTGGGTGTTTGCTCTTGTCAGAACAATGCCCTTCAGAGGGTCCTATTTATCTGGATTCCTCTTCTGAAAGCTTCTTCTGGATAACATTTTTACTGTTGCAGCAGAGACATGGGTATGGCTCTTTGGGTAGCTGTTATGGTCTCTTTCACATCAAAATCCAAACCCTAATTCCTTTGCTTTACCTTTTCCTTTTTGCTTTTCTCTTAGACCCACTTTGCAATCTTTGTTTGTCAATGGGCTGTTTCTTTTAATATAACAGAGTTTCCATATCCTTTTTTGTTGATGTGTTGAATTTCTCTAAACTCCCATGTCTGTTGTGTAGCAGGGCAACTTTGAATTTCTCCTTGCTTTAGTTTTCTTGGCTCTTTGTGGGTCTGTTTACTTGTTTTGTTTACCTCTAATCTGATTCATCTGCCCATATTTTCATCCCCCCAAGCTGTTATTTTTCAGGTCATTTGTCTGCAAAATTCCCATCTCCCATGTAACCGGCATGATTTGGTATCACTCATCTTAGAGCTGTTTGGGAGATGTCTCAGAGGGAAGGAGCCTCCAATAGTTTCTGGGTATTTCATGGTCTAGGCCAACAGCTATCCCTCATAGGGAAATAGTATCAAGTAGTTTAGTTTTTTCTTTTTTTAAAATTCCAATCCATTTCAAGTTATCTGTCTATAGATTATGCTTTTCTATTAAAACAAAGACCAGATGACTACTGAAGAGATTAGCAATGACTCCTCGTGGACTTGGGAGCAGGATAAGGAATTTGAGATTGCAATTGCTACTAATTTGGAGGATAGTAGTGACCGGTGGGAGAAGATTGCGGCTGCTGTGCCTGGGAAAACCATAGATGAAATCAAACACCATTATGAGCTTTTAGTGGAAGACATCAATAACATTGAGGCTGGCCGTGTGCCTTTGCCTGCTTATGTTTCTTCGTTGGAGGGTCCGGGCCACCATGGGAGTGAGGGTGGGATGGGTAGAAGAGGCCCACAGGTCGGAAATTATCAGGGTGATTCCAATCAAGGCGGAAGGGCATCAAGGGCTGATCAAGAACGGCGAAAGGGAATAGCGTGGACCGAAGATGAGCACAGGTTATCTCATTCTAATCTTTGTTTTTTACGTGTTTATATAGATATGTTTACAGAAAATGCTGAATCTGTTTGTGGGTATGGATTCGTTACTGTTGCATTACTTTATTGAATAGTGGGCATGCACATTTCTAATTAAAAATGTTGAGAAAAGAACTTGCTTTTCCTTTATTGGGTGAAGAGAAAGAAGGTGCTTGCCTTGAGGATTGCTCACTTTGTAAATTCATGTTCCCTTTCAGGAATCTTTTATCTAAACCTATGATATGCATATATGGATATAGATACAGTTGCAGATTGCTAGATCAAGGATACTATTATCCTAGATATGGATATGGCTTATGGCTGCCGTAATTTTATCTTTAAGACATCTCTATATTAGTGAAATGTTATTTACATTCCTTTCGAATATCTTTTATGTTGAGAAGTAAGAAAAATAATGAAAATATATGAAATAGTGGGCTTAGTATAGTAGGATATCTTAAGCTTGTACTATAGAAGTTTTCTTGAGTTCCAATACAAGTGTTGTATTTGTCTGACGTGGGTTTACAGGGGATGCACAAGTACCTGGACATCATAAATTAAACTCCGTTTTCTTTGAACTATTTGATTGCTATTTACTGTATCACTGGTTCCTTTTCTTAGGGTGTTAATCATACGTTAAAGGTTGTCCTTCTTTAATGCCCTGGGTCCTAAAGTATTGTCTTTTCTGTTCTCTTTCTTGGTCCTAATTCTGCTACTTTTCACCTCCTTTTCTGTAGTTGATGCTGTTTTTCTTCTGTCCTGAATCTTGAGAATTTTCATCATCTTGAATACTTGTATGTATGGAGTTACGTCATTGTAATGCATATAAGTTCTGATTTTACTTGATTTGGTAATTAAGAACAGCTGCAGTGCTGCTTGCTATTGTTGACCTGCCTGTATAAATATTGTAAATGAGCAACATTTTGTTGAACTTTGTGATGCTGGATTGACCCGCTTGGGTTTTCTTCCACCTCCACAATGTATCGTGAGTTGGCATATGCCGTTCCATAGCACGGAGAAAGGATGGTTGTGTCAGACCGCTAGTTAGCTGTAAGAAAATTCTCACGAAGTCAAAATTTGGGACTGCTTTGAGAAAAAGAAAGCACTTTTCAACCTGTAATAAAATTCTCACAAAGTCAAAGTTTGAGACTTCTTTAAGGGAAAGACACCGTTTGACCCTAGTTTGACTGGCTTTGGTTCAGGGAAATGATGACGGATGAGGAAAAAATTATATCTCTGTTTCTTCCATGGGATGGAAGAGAACAAGACTGCTGCACTACAGAAATAGAAATGATTCGAAGTTGAACTCCTTGGGCCTCCTTAATAGAAGGAATTAGCACTGAACAATTTAATTCAAGGGAAACAATCATCTATCAACCTGGGGCCTCCTATTTTTGCTATTAAAAAAAAAACTCACTTTTCTACCTTCCTTTGAGGGGCAAAATAAGCTATTAACCTCCAAATCAGATGGGATGGCTTAAAAGAGAGAATATATGTACTCATGTGCTTTAATCATTCATATATGCGTGCTTCATTACTTCTTGTGTTAATTGATCTTTTTATTTAATTCATGACTTAGATATATGACGTTGACATATTTGACACGTGGCAGTAGCTATTTTACAGTTTAGTCCATTTCTCATGATATAAAATAGAGGTGTAATATATATATATATATATATATATAACGAAAAGGCTACTATATTTTCTCAAAAACTCAAAAAAGTCCCTATACTTTGTTTTTTTTAAAACCTTTCTTGACTAAAAGGTCAGTTTCCATCTTTAACTCTCTTTTTGATCGATTCACAAGAAGACTTAATCTCCCTTTTATCACAATGGAGGTTTCAATGTTTCATGCATTTCCCCCTTCAGTTTGACCAATTTATCCCATTCCTTTGGTGAAAAGATGAAAAGGCATGCTTGCCCTTTTATCATCAGTTCCTGTGGCACTTACTTCCCCAAAAAACTTGCAATGTAGGCCCACTAAATGGACACATGATTGGTTGATAATGTGTGGAAATCTTAACCCATCTTATAACTTTGAACGCTCCTTTTTATACCTTCATATAGGGGGGCTGCCTTTAATCAATCCAATCATTCACACACTGCAGGACCTTGATTAGAACCAATTCCATTTCACAATATTTTGAACCTTATTCACTTCTTGATTTTATGACAAAGGTTTACACTAAACAAGGGCCAACAAAATTGATATGTGATTGATTGATGACTCATGGAAACCTTAATCCATCTTGTAATTTTGAACACTTCTTTTTTGGCTTTCATATAGTGGGGCCTGCTTTGATCGATCCAACCCATTCACACACATTGGGACCATTCATTGGAACCAATTCCATTTCACACTATCTTGGAAAGTATTCATCGATTCCATTTCACACTATTTTGGACACTATTCTCCATGGTATTTTTTGACAAAAGTTTATGCAATGTATAGTGACGTAGTCTTGATTCACAAATAGGACTATCCAACAAAACCAAATGGTAAATCATGATTGACCGGAAACCCAAAAATCAAATCTACTTGGATCAGCAATTAAATAAGCAAAACAAGAAGTAAATGTAGAAGACAACTTACTTCAAATTGCTAATCCACTACTTCATAGGTGTTCAATCCCTGAGATGAACTCAAACCAATGGAGAAGAGAGAATTGCAAACACCTATGCATTTTTGTGGAATGAAAATAACACAAAAGCCCAAGTGTGGTTGGACATCCCGCACACGCTTGCTTTTATAATGTTCTTATATAAAAAGAAATCCTAATCTACTTTTAATCTTAGCTATCCATTCCATCAAGTTAGTTTAAAAAGATCACTACATAAAAGTCCTTAAAAATCACCAACTTAATTAAAGGAAGGAATAAAAATTCCATGCAATTCAAAATTTGAATTGGATGCCCGTATGAAAGGGATTTTCTCTCCACTTGCTTTTTTAAACTTGTCTCCTAGAATTTAGAAAGCTTTCCCACTATGAGAAATTTTTGCTTTTGTTGAATAGTTTCCAAAATCCCTCTTGCTTGCATGGAAAGTTCTTGGGTTTGCCACATGATATGGGTTGTAGACCCCACACTTTGAGCATGTAGTGCTCAAATTGTCTATTATGGCCCAGACCTCCATGTCTATTATGGGCCTGGTTTGGACTCAGTTGGGTTTGATTTGGGTCTCCATTAAATTCAATACATTTATTATCCAATTTGAAACCTATTTTAAACCCAGCTTTGTTCAATATTAGATTTTAGCCCTTATACTTGATTGGTCTCTGATTGAGATGGATGGATCAAAAGGCCTTTTGATCAACCAAATCTATCCAAATAATGAAGGGCCTGATCAATCATGGGATCCATGAAATCTAGGCTCTTTGCTCTAGTGTTATATAGGCATTAAACGTTGAGGACCTAAAACTAAGATCTTAGATCATTTGATAGGTTTGATATTACATATATTTTTTTCTGAGCCACGTTGAAACCTTTCCATCACCATGCCTCTCCGGGTCACATGCATCCAAGTGTGCTGCACTAAAGATATGCATTCTTTAAGAAAAATGCTAGGCATTTATACATATAAAAAAATATCTATTTGAAATAATTGTAGATTTTTTTTTGTAAAAATGCTACCTCATTATTAGTTGAAAACTGAAAGAAGAGGAAAAAAAAAATGAAGCACATATAAATGAAGCTCATATTAGAAAACATTTTGGATCAGTTGTGAGGTGGCAAGCTAAGGCTATCATTCATACTCCTATTTTTAAATTACAGAAGATAACCCTTTAAAGTGCTGTGAATCTTTTACATTTCTAAACCCGTAGAAATTACACATGCAGGAGGCCAAGGGCAAATATGTCTTTATATTTTCACTAAAGGAAAGGGGTAAATTGTCCAAAAAGAGAAAATTGGAAAGGGAAATGATGGAGGCTAGTGTTAGTGAAGGGAGGTTTTAGTAAAATATGTGAGAGCTTTTTTTTTGAGGTTTCATGAAAACAAAGGGTCTTTTCTAAAAAACTCTATTAAATATACTTGTAAGTGTTGGTTTTAACTTTCTATTATTTTTATCTGTTTTTTCTAATATTTTTTTTTCATTTTTCCATCATGTCTTTTTTTGGTACAGTATGCCGGAACGACATGAATGATTCATTTCAGAGCAAACTAAAATTATAACTAGAACGAAATCGACAACTATGGTGAACACACCATAGTTGCTTGTTTTGTGTCAGTCCTGAATGGATGCTGGTTTCTTTTGCTTAGGCCCTGCTTTGTTTTTGGTTTAGTATATATCGCTTATACTCTACAGTGTCTTTGACTCTTTTTTTCAATAGATTTCAGTAAATATTTCAAAAAGAAAAAAAAAAAAAATGGTGAACATACCATCGCATTCTTTGTCTTCTATTTGCAATAGCTGCATTGACAAGCCTGATATGAAGTTATTCAAAAGAAGGTGTTCTCTTATGGCTTTGGTTTGCCATTATAGGGATCTAGTATTGTTCACACACTTGAATGCGTTGTGGCCATAACATTAGTATGATACAGGTTGTCAATTCATGGTTATTTGATTTGCTGTGTAAAGTTGTTAAGGCGGCAGCAGGGAGATGAGATGCATATGTTAGGATGGATACAGATATCACAAAGTTTACCTTTTTCTTTTTTTTCCTTTTTGGTTTCTTCATTGCCCCACACTTAACTTCATCTAGCAAAGCAGGTGTAAAATTTGTCTTGTAAAAATGCCACTTTGATCAAAATGGCACTCAGTAGTCAGTCGCTTAACACTCGATTGTCTCCACTTTGCCTATGCTACAATTATCTTGTTTGTAATTTCTAACTCAAATCCTCTGTCTTGTTCTATTGTTGATCTTACTTTTTACATATTAAAAGCCATCACACTAGAGGTTTTCAATTATTTTCAATTTAACCAATTCATCCCTATTCTTCACTGGGGTGTTGTGTGAGTGGGTAATTATCCTGTAAATTGTGTAGATCATAAAGAGAAGGGCTCTGTGTTATCCTGTAAATTGTGTAGATCATAAGGAGAAGGGCTCTGTGTTATCCTGTAAATTGTGTAGATCATAAAGAGAAGGGCTCTGTGTTTGAAAATGCACTCTTATGAGTAAATGTGCAGGGCTTTTTGTGTTTGAAAATGCACTCTTATGAGCAAATGTTCAGGGCTCCTTGTGTTTGAAACTGTGTTTTGTAAGTAAAAGTGCATTCTTAATCCTCACTCGATCTGTATCATTCTCCTTCCCTCGCAAACAAATCATTATATAGTTGTAATGGCCACCCATCCAGGGGTCAACCATATACAGTCACTGTCAAATGGTTGTTCCACTTGTGTCTTTTGTTGTCTAGATTTTTGTGGAAGTGGTTCCTTTATGTAGTAGTATCAGGGAAGCATGACTTCTGTTGGTGGTGGTTCAATTCTGCTTTAAAGCTTTGTTGTTGAATCATCTGATGGATAGAAATTCAATGTTAGAACTTGGTTTTGAAACTTATCCTTTTCCTGATTTATTTTTTCCCTACGTAGAGTCAATTTGTCTGAGACTTGTTGTAGGAGTGACATCAACAAATGGGATTTTTTCTTGGTTTCTGGACAAGGGTATTTCACAAATTCCATCGGTGATGCTAATTTTTGGGCTCTCCAACAAGTCAACTGTGATAGAGTATAGTTACAGTGAATTTTAGAAGAAGCTCTGTTAGATGAGTAGCATCAACAAATGGGTTTATTTCTCTGTTTCTGGAATTCATGAGCTGTTATAAGTTGCACTTCCTGTTTTATCAGCTTGGCTTATCGCTTCTGAGTTAACCCTTGAACACCTTCAGTTTGGACCCTTATTTAAAAAAAAAAAATTGGAGAGAAGGCTTTTGGGGAAAAAATGGTTACATTTTGGGGACAAAATTATTGTCATTAAATCCCACTGAAGGTCTCCCAATTTACCTTTTGATGCGACCTTAAGATACCTCTATCTTCAATCAACAGAAACATCCACTAAAACTAGGGAAAAAGAAGAGAATCGCTCACCGTTTACCTGATAATCCATTGTAGATATCTTCGATCCTTTGGGAGAAGCTCAAATCAGTAGAGAAGAAAGGTATAAACATGCAAGCAAAACAATTCTATTGAAGAAATGCTATAGAACAAAACCTTGGAATGGACATCCAATAAACTTGCAATATGTAACCTTTTTACCAAGAAAAATGATGCCTTAAATCTATAACAAATCTCATGCCCTTCAGAAAATGCTAAAGGGAAAAAGGATAAGAAAAACCCAATTAAAGAGTTTCTCTTAACTCAAAAGAAAGAAGCACCGTTGGCACACTCCAACTTGGATGTTCTTCTTTGTAGGGATATGAGCTTCACTTGCTTTAAATGTGGCTCGTGTAGATCTTTGTAACTAATTGCTAGCTTAAAGAGTCCTTAACCTTCTTTGCTCAAGACTCAAAAGACCAAATAGGGAAAGTGCTCCAAAAATTTAGAAACTGTTTGTTTCATGGCAAACCTGAGCGTCCCTATTTATTTTCAACAAATCCCTGAACTTGATTCACCAATGTTTTTCAGTTCTGAAACTTAACCTGAACCCACAATTTGTTGGGAGCTTCTTGGACAGTTGGGCCTGTGCCCCCTAGTGGATAGGTGAAACTCTATTTTGATGTGTTGGCTAGCCTACTTGATCAGGTGGCAAGTATTGGAAGCATAATTCACGAAGAGGATTGTACTATTATTGTTGGGTTCTCAGGAAAATAGAGCACTCCAGCCAGCTTCAAGCTGTGCTTAATGCATTGCTAGCAGGTCTTCAATTGTGCTTCACGTTTCAATTAAATAATATGTTCATCGGAGAGATAGCTTCATTATTATAGACACTCACACTATCAAGAACGATGGGGACCTTTCATGGGATCGGATATCATGCTGGAAGAAGATATCTAAGTGCCTTGATGTGGTCAGTAACTGGAGAGCCCAGTTTTGCTGGGCACTCGGCAAATGCTGCTGTTGATGCCATTGCGAAGTGGTCTCCTGCCAGTTTTACAACCTTTTCTCGGCTGCCTCCTCATCATCTTTATGCTCATTTTCAAGACTTGAAGGAAGCAGGCATGGAGATCAACAGCTGCAGAGCTGAAGAGACGAGAAGCTTTCCTCTTGGGAGTTTTGATAATTTGGTCCTATGTTAGGTTTTTCTGCAGATGTGTTGTGTTGTTGTATTCTTTGTAGTTTTGCTGCTCTCTTTGTTGTCTTTGTTTTCTTGCTTAATGAAATCCCTTTTCAGAGAAATAAAAGGACGGTTGTCCACATCTTATCCTAATGGACCAGCCACTTGTTGTGGACTGCCATCTAGCCATGGCAATCGATTATTGGTGGCCTGTTTGGATCAGTTGAATCCTTTGAGGCTGTGCTAGATATCCAATTGGACCCATTAAGGGGCTATTTGGATTCCCATAAAACTCAGCATATTTAACTTCAAATTTATGATGCATTTTTAATCTGTCTTGGTCATCCAAAATTTGGTTTCAGCACTTTTTTCTTAATTGGACCCTGATTAAGATGGATAAAAAAATCCATGTGATCGATCGAATTGATCCATGTAAGTGAGGCCCCGATCACGATATTCATGAAATCTAGGCCACCCACTCTTGCGTCACATATTCTCTAGTCCATTTCCGAAAATGTGGATGAAAAATCTTTAGAGGACTGAAAGTGATATTTTGTGCGTGAGAGGAGAAAAAAAAATTAACTTATGAACTGGATGGATGTCAAAAGACTAGTTAGAAGTACGAATTTGAGTATTGATCATGTTGTAGAAAAGGATACTTCTTTATTGTCAAAATGGTGGTTGAGTCTTTAGAGTTGAAAGGAATGCATTATGGAACATGGAGGATATCTCTTGCGCCAAAAAATGGAGAAAGGAATAGGGGGTGAAACATGGCAAGGAATCTGATCTGGGGTGGGGTGGGCGGTTAGTGTTGGTTGAAATAGTAGGTTTTATTGTAGGGGCTGGGTGTTGGTATTCTTGGCCTTGAAATTTTAAAGCGTTATCCATTATTTAGTTTTAGAGATGCTTTTGTAAAGAAGCATGCAGATTGTAGAATAAATTGCCGGACATTTGTCTTGGAATATAACTTATAGAAGACCTTTGAGTTTTGTATTATAGATATGTGTGCAAATTTTATGGAAGACTTCATAAGAGGTATTGCATCCTTTGGAGGGGAAGATTTAAAAAAAAAAAAAAAACAAATTTGGATGCATGATTCCTTGGAGACTTTTCTGATTTCTACTTATCATTCATCTGTCCCTTTCGCTTATAGATTGATTTGGTAATACTTGGTTCCCCCTTGACTCATAGCTTTTTCTCGGTTAGTCTTTTCTAATAAAACTCGAACTAGATAACCTACAGATATGTAACCTACAGATAATTCCTGCCACTCTAGCTTGTGGAGTATCATGTTGGTTAATGAGGCATTTGAGAAGGATCACATACAGATTCAGGCATAGGAGAGCGCATTATGTTTTGGTTGGCTACATGGGTCGATAATATGCGATTGGCTCTTCAATTTTCAGACATCTTCCACTGTGAATAGGATCAGCAAACTGCAGTGAGCAACTGCCTGGAAAGGTTTTGAGCCTTGGAGGCCAAGTGTTTTGGGGCCAACTTCCCAGAAGAACTCTTTTCTAGGAAGAATAAGCCCAGTTCTATTTGATGCTTACTCATTAGTGGAGTCTATATTCCATAAGAAGGGGTAGACAAAAGGGTATGGACAGAAACAGTTAAATCAGTGACCAACTGCCTGGAAAGGGTTGCAGCCTCAGAGGCCAAGTTTTCTGAAGAAACATTTTCTAGGCAGAATAAGCCCAGTTCTATATGATGCCTGCTGTCATTAGTGGAGTCTATATTCCATGAGGAGGGCTGGACAAAAGGGTGTGAACAGGAACAGTGAGATCAGTGGCTTCTCTTTTCTTGGAAATAGTAGAACTGTAGAAGGTCAATCAAGCCTTGTCGCTTTAGCCTGCTTATGTAAATCTGAAGCCCCTCCAATGGTCCTTTTTTTGGATGGACAACAATGATGCGGGGGCTGGTTTTTTTTTTTTTTTGGTGGGGGGGGTGGGGGGGGGGGGGGGGTTGTTGTTTGTTTTCTCACTAAGTATAACTCATGGCAGTGAATGACGATTATTGTGTCCTATGTGTTTATCAAATGCGGAATTGGTGGAGCATTTATTGCTCGATTGCCGTACTGCTCAAGTTCTATGGAGACGGGGGAGAATCCTGCAGATAACAATATAAAGAAAGGTGGAGCGAGGTAGGAAAAGGTTTTTGTTAATCAGGGCTTCTACATGGGTAATTTGGCACTACTCAGGTATCTGAGGCTCAAGCCTGAGGTTAACTTCCACTTTAGCTTCAAATTTCAGTTCCTGACACTGAGTCCCAGCCTGAGTTGCATTGTCATGTGGCTTGGATTTGGTCTGGCTCAAGTTACATCCCTAATGTGAATACTCCTATGTTTGTATGGAGGCTAAGTAACATATGAAGCCCAATGTTCCAAAATTTGTTGATGTAAACTATAGGCTACCTTTTTGAAACACTGCTTTTGGTTGAGCTCAATCATCATTATTGCGATGATCAATGCCTTGTGCCAACTATGTTGGGGTTGATGAACGACACTGCCTTTGGTTGAGCTCAATGAATAACACATAAATCCTTTACATGATTCCCCGTTTCTTTCCAACAGTTCTGATATAGGCCATCATCTACTGTATCATGCACTACTGCATCCATATGCTTCTGCTGAGAAGTACAAATTTTGAAGCTTACAGATAAAAGGTATTATGTTATATTATACAATGATTGATCGATGGATCAGCCCAATCTTGTGTAGATATGGTATTTGACTTTATGACCTTGGCTTGTGGCAGTCCATGAACAAGTCCTTTATATCCAACCCATTTTTGGATTAGTGGTAAGGTATTCCTGCTTATGGGCTAACCGGGGTCTAATCTCTGACAATAGAGGATAAAGCTAGCCAGAGTAAGGCAAGTAGTGCGCCGAGCGAAAAAGAAGTCCCTTATACCACTGTAACCAGTGTTTGTTAACAACACCACATACCTGTTCTAGTCCTCTGGTGCGCTTAGACACCTTAAAGAGTAGCTACTTGTGTAGACATCTTCCAAACCTTAAGCCTAACAACATCAAGGACCTCTCCATTTTTTCCCAACTGGTTGATCTCACATTCACTTCCAACTCCAAAACGGGATATCACAATTTTTTTAATCGAAAAAAAATAAGTGGAGGCTTTATGACTATCAAGTTGATCCTTTCATCACTACTGTAGATTAGTACTGATTTGGTTTTATGTATAATCTTCTTTCCCTAATTTTCTTTTTTGCATTGTGCTGTTCCAGTATGTGGTCTAGGGATAACTGTTCGTTGTTCTTGTTTAAGAAATAATTAATAAAATAAGCTACCAGTGTAATTAAGAATCCTTTGTCATGCGCCAACTGGTTGTGTGATTCTGATGTCTTTGGGTCTTGATCTGTGGTTGATGGCCTGCATTGGGTTCTGAAATACAGATCTGGATACATGTAGATACGACTTGCTTTTTTCAATAAAGATACTAGAATTGAACCTGAACAATTTAATGAGAGTAAGGCTAAACTGTGTTTGAGTTGTTGATGGATGGGCTGTGATTGTTGAGTCTATGCTGTTGCCATTGCATACAAGTCAGATGTGCCAATAGTAATAGGGCTTTGGCCCATATCATCACCATTATCATCATTGAAGCCTTAACTAATTATCTTGAGTTGGTTTTATTAATAAGTACATTCCACTTGATCTTATTGAAAAGCCTTCTTCTTAGTAACTCCGCCATCCATCATATCTTTCCACACTGTTATGTTTAAGGTCCTTATTTGTGTTTTTTTTTCTTAGTTTCTTGAACTTGTAACCTGTCAATAGTTCTATGCACATATGCTAATTTATGAAGTTGTTGAGAGACCTTTCCTCTTGTTGCATAGATGAATTTTATTTGGTTGCTAAGCCAAGAACAACTGAACATTACACCTTTCCTATTGTTGCATAGATGAATTATATTTGGTTACCAAGCCTAGAAACATGGAGAATCGTTTGAAGAAGTTTTTGTAGTGCCATCATTTTGAATCTCATGATAGTTAGCAAGGAACTTGCTTTTCCCAAAAGGTGATTTCATTCCTTGCTTTCTATTTCTCACATTTTTTTTTCATACTTTCATCATCATCATCAAAGCCTTATCCCAACTATGTTGGGGTCGGCTACATAAATTCTGTTTCTCCAATCCATTCTATTTTGAGCCAAATCTGTTCTATTTTTTTCATACTTAAAAAAAAAAAACTACATGGAATATTGCACATTCACATGTTTCACAAATTCATTTCCTGCATTATTTTCTCGCACAATTTGACAACTACGTTTCTTTTTTTAATAGGGATTCCTTTTTCTCTATCCTTTTGGTCTTTTGGTCTTTTGGTCAGTATGAAACATTAGGATGTTCTAAAATGTCATGGATTTTGGGTTCAGCAGCAGAAGGTGGCATCAAGGACTTGTAGGAAGGTGGGCTTTAGCCAGGGAAGAATTTGATGGGTGACAATGTCTTGACATGTGGAGATGGTTGGAGTTCGACAATTTCTAGCCGAACTTGAATTCCCTCAACTAAAGCCTGTGCTCATATATAGTGTGACAAAAAAAAAAAAAAACTTGTAATACATATTGCAATATGAAGCATTCTTTTTTCACTTGAAATGAAGTTACATTTGGAGAGATTCACCAATAATTAACTTGTACATATCTTCACTATGACCTTTCATTGAGCTTGTCTTCATACTGGTATATAACCAAAATTTATACAGGCTGGACCCATTGCCAAGACCATGCATTAAGCATCTGGCCTATGGTTAGATTTGGCCTAAGGCCCACAACAGTTGCTACTCACTACCCATCTGGGCCCAATAACTGTGTAGACTGTAGAGGCTCAAAAGTAGGTCCACGACCCCACTTGGTGTAAATATGTCTTCAAGGACATTTGGAGAGCACTTGGCTTCTAGTTATTAGGAGTAGATGTGTTTAAATTTCTATTTAGAATTATTTAAGAATGTCATAGCTTTAGAGAGCATGTATCTAAAGCAAGCCAGAGTTTCTAAATAATTGTGATTAGGATTTTTTGAAGTTTCTGTTTTTGTTAACTAGGATTTAAGAAAGCACTGGGATCATATTCTAGAAGTTTCTGAATATGATCAAGCCATGCCTATAAATAGTTGTCATCATTTCTCTATTCAACAAGGCATTCTATAAACCATGTTTTCTTACTTCTCTTTCCTATCGTGGATGCTTGATATTGTGCTAGGTTAGTGATACTGGATCTATAGTAATGCGTCTGTTATCTTGAGGCTTCGGCTTTAGAAGTTGACTGGTTATGTCAATCTCCCTTCTTGGTCTGGCTGGATGGTGATAAAAACAACCAAAGCCTCATCGTCCTTTAAGCTGTTTTAATGTGAACTACATGAATCAGGAAAATGTTTTCTATTCATAGATAGTTGTTTTCTGTGAAACACCTCTTTGAAGCAGCGCAGGGAAGAAGAATAGCCAACGGGCTAATCTCCAAGCTACAAGGCTTAAGAATAGGATGTCTAGATGCCTCACTAAAGACAAACAAAAACTCTTTCAACTGAGAACCAAACCCAAATTGTTATTCAATGTCACTGTCTATATCCCATAAAGAGATAATATCTTTATTTATAACTAAGATGTTATCTAATAAAGGAAACAATTAATTCTAATCAAATAAGAAATTCTAAACTAAACATGACTGGACTTACCAAATATTAAGAAAACAATTAAAGCAACTACTAATAATGGGATCTACTTTACTCTACTGGGCTTATTGGTTTTGAACCTAATGGGCTGGCCAATCATGAATCTAGCCTGCATTAGTTCTCCCCCTCTTGGAGGACAACTTGTTCTCGAGTTCGATAAATGTTTGCCTGGGTCGAAAATCATTCGAACAAACTTCCGTGTAGCTAATTGAGTGTCATGTTGAGGATATGCTTTGAAAGCAGGATCGAATCTTCTATTCCATTCAGAAGTAGGTTAGAGGCGATGCATCTTTTGATGGCTGTTTGTATTTTGACGGTGTGATCTGACTATTATATGCTTTAATAGTAGACTCTGTAACAGGATAACATAATTGTTGATTGACATTGGTTGATTTCTGAAGATGAAATCAATATGATGCACGTCAATCAATGTGGACATATCTTCTTGCGAAACCACTGGGGCAATTGATTTGTCACCTGATGTGGCAATCAGATCCATTGGATGATTACTGTCTGCTTGTACATCTTGCTTTACCTCTTGCTCCTCACTTGAAGTTGTAATGAGATCTTTCTTTCCATGAATGGGCTTCTCAACATCACCATTGGAATTTGTTTTTTTTTTTTTTTTCTTTTGTGTTCATCTTGTGACTCTTCAATTGATGGTGGTGAGGTAGATGAAGAGGTTGCTGGTTGTAATGGAACAAGGTCAACATATCGTCTTTTTCAAGAGAAAGAATAGATATTCTTCTCTTTGTCATATTGCACTTTCCGATTAAGAAACCATGGTTGTCCCAAAAGAATATGAGTGATATTCATAGGAATTACATCACATCAAATTTTATCTTCATATGCACCAATCTTGAAAGATACTAGACATCTGTGAGTTACAACAATGACAGAAGTATTAGACCATGCAACTTTGTAAGGCTTTGGGAGAGTTTCTGTATGCCAATTGAGTTTGTCAATAACATCTTGTGCCACAAATTTGAT
Source organism: Sextonia rubra (assembly GCA_037013555.1). Taxonomy (NCBI): domain Eukaryota; kingdom Viridiplantae; phylum Streptophyta; class Magnoliopsida; order Laurales; family Lauraceae; genus Sextonia; species Sextonia rubra. Next base: position 18,146,975 of record JASUAD010000028.1, on the reverse strand, counting down.
AGCACTATCATGATCAATAACCAGATTGGCTAACCTGTCTTTGATACCAATTGAAGCAGCGCAGGGAAGAAAAATAGCCAACGGGCTAATCTCCAAGCCAAAAGGCTTAAGAATAGGATGTCTAGGTGCCTCACTAAAGACAAATAAAAACTCTCTGAACTGAGAATCAAACTCAAATTCTTATTCAATATCAATGTCTATATCACATAAAGAGATTACATCTTTATTTATAACTAAGATGTTATTTAATAAATGAAACAACTAATTTCAATCAAATAAGAAGTCCTAAACCAAACATGACTGGACTTGCTAAATATTAAGAAAGCAATTAAAGTAACTGCTAATAACAGGATCTACTCTACTCTACTAGGCTTATTGGTTTTGGACTTAATGGGCTGGCCAATCATGTATCTGGCCTGCGTCACTCTTAGATTTGATGTATTTCTTTGCTTCCAGATAGTTCTTAAAGCACCAATTGCTGATCACTCGAGGACCGGTTTTGATGTTTTCACTACATGTTTTAATAGCATTATCTTTATCAAATCTTGATGACATCCTTAAATTAAAATTATAGTTTGATGTTTGAACAGTGATCTTTTGACCCCTTCTTATGATTCCCAGTACCCCTATTATGTTGATTCATGCATTTTTCTAATAGCATCATGCCTTTTCATTTATTTTTTTGTTAACTAGAAATGTATGAAGATTTAACAGTTCATTTAATAATCTATGCATTTAGCATTCAGTATTCAGCATTTATCTTCATTTATCAAGTGTTAAAACAATGGCTACAGGATTCTAAAATCAAACTATGCAACTTTCAACGATTTGACTTCCTATTTTGTCTGATTAAACAGGTTGTTTCTACTGGGATTAGACAAATATGGGAAAGGTGACTGGCGAAGCATATCTAGAAATTTTGTGGTTTCAAGGACTCCTACGCAGGTGGCCAGCCATGCACAGAAATACTTCATTCGTTTGAACTCGATGAACAAAGATAGGCGGCGGTCTAGCATTCATGATATTACCAGCGTGGGAAATGGAGACATATCGACGTCGCAAGCACCCATTACTGGCCAATCAGATGGGCCTGCAGTAACTGCTGGGAAATCTGTCAAACAGTCTTCCAAATCCCCATCGGGCGCTTCTGGAGTTAGCATGTACGGCCCAACTACTATAGGTCAGCCAATTGGAGGACCCCTCGTTCCAGCAGTTGGCACCCCAATTCCTGCCCCACCACACATGGCCTATGGTGTTCGTGCCCCTCATTCTGGGACCATTGTTCCTGGTGCCCCAGTGAACATTCCTTCTCCAATGACATATCCAATGCCGCATAACTCTGCCCAAAGATGATTGTAGTCAAATCATTGTACAGACGAAAGAAAATTGGGCATAGGTTCTTCCAGTTTTATTGCTTTTGGCAAAATAAGATAACTCTGTGAAGGATAGAGTACTTATGGCATTGCATGTTATAATTTAGAGCCTTGGTTTCATCAATTCATCTTATAAATAAGCCATAGAAAGGAATTACATTTCTGTGTATATGCAATCAGTGCAAGTAAGATGTGGTAGCTTATTGGATAGTGCATCCTTTTACTATGGTTTTTTTAATTTCTGATGAGGTGTATATCCTTTAGCTTCACCCATCCGTGTAGGTGGATAGAGACAGGATCCTTGGGCAAAGTTGTAAAGAACCCAGTATCATGTCTTGACATTGTCAGTAGTGCTTGTGCACATATTGTGCCAAACTTTTCTAATTGATTCCGACGTGCTTTATGGTTTTATTGCTGTTTCCAGATTGCATGAAAATAGTCTTGTGACAATGTTTTGCTTAATTACTATTATATCTATTGATTAGGTGTGAAGAATGATAATTTTTTATTGTTCACGCATCACTAAAACCTAGTGGGATTAGTGGTTGATGTGGTGATGTGGGCAGCGTGGGACCGCTATCTTTGACGGTGATCTTGTTCTCCAATCAGCATCCTTATTCAAATTGATTGAACAAGGGTCAAATTTTCAATGTCGGATGAGGCTCATGTGGTTTGAGGTGGCTGTGTTAGAAAGTGAACTTGTCGGTTATGTTTTAGAAACAAGTGAACGTTTAGGTGGCACTGATGTGGATAATATGAAAAGGGGTGATGCATCATAGGCTACCTGAGCTATCCTTCCACCTCAGCCTTGAGAAAAAGAAGGCCAAAAGTTTCTGCCACAGACAAGCATAGTAATGGTACATGTCAATTTGTGGTTCAATCCAATTAGCTTTGTCTTCCCTGCTCATCCCATTGATTGACTTGAAACAAAAGGTTATTGGTCTTTTTAAACTGATGTGAGGTTGAAATTCCTAATAATACTGTAAATTGCTGAATGTGGGTGCAGTTGGTATAAGAATCCTTTTCTTTATTTTATCTTTGAACAAACTTCAGCATTAAGGAATAGGAATATATGTGTTAAAAATCCGAGAGGCCAGGTCAGAACTAACTCCAAAGAGAGCAGTCTGTAAACAAATTGTCAATGAAGTGAGATGTGTTCCTTGCACTTTAGTGGTTTGCCAGACAGAATCATTCTTTAGCTCTTTTAGACAATGCTCTGTCAGAATTAACCAAGAAAAGGAATGTCTCCAAATTAATCAAGAAAAAGAATGTACATGTCCTTTGGGCAGTTGAACATTGCATGTGTCGGCCTAAACTTATTACAAAAATGACAGAGAAAGATCAAGGTTCTTGTTGAACCTCTTAAGGCTTAGCTGAAGCTCTCAACTAATGTCTTAATTCAATATAAAATAACTGAATAAAGATTTGATGAAGATCAAGACCTAGATCGTATTATGTTACATGCTAGGAATTTATGGGGTGTATGGATTTTGCCAGGGAACCCACAAGGTGTCAATTTTCCAAAGGATTTATATGAAATCTTTATAAATCTGCAGTAAACCTTTTTAAGATTTTCAAAATCTCACTTAAATTGTTCATATTTTGGTCACTTTACTTCTAAATTAGGAATGGATGGGTAGGATTTTTTGGTAGATAGGAGGAGATCTAAAGGCTGTGATTAGTCAACATGATAGATCCCATGGTTGTAGGATTTTTAATCCTAAATTATCATAACAATAAAAATGCGGCGACGCCAATCCCTAGATTTCTTTTTGTTAAAATTCTTATATCCTCTGTAAATTGGCGTCTTCTTCTTGGACTAATGCCCCTTGCATGGATTTTCACCTTCCTGGTAAAAGAATTATAGTTTTTACCTCCCTGTTTTAGCATATTCTTGTTGATTTTTGATTTTGTGTTGGATTTCCAATTAAGAGGAAGCTTTTATATAGTTATAACTGTAACTAAAACTAATCTGAACCCTACATCTAACAAATCTAAAAAGGCAAAAATAACTCAATAAAGACATTTTCGGTATTACACCATCCTCTTTATGTGAACCCATTCTGGTTGTTGAGTGGGCTTCCAAACCAGGCTGGCTAGAATCAGACCATGAATCCATATCATATGACAAAATAATTAAAAAAAAATTAAATTACATGAAGGGCACCTTTGTGTAGCAACTGCGAAAACTGAAGTACTGCTGCGGATTTTGTAAAAAACTGTCTTGTCTGCACCAAATAAAGGAAAATGAAACTGAAGTCCACTTTGTTGTTAATAATTCTAATACATTTCCCTTTTTTTTCTTATTGCAAAAAAGAAAAAAAAGGGAAAATGAAGTTAACAATAAAGCGGACTGTTTTTTTTTACTCGTCCGTAGAGAATGCCATGCACAAATGTGTCTTGATTGATATATGGCATGTTTGTGTTATGCAGTAAACAAATTTTTGCCCATTTTTGCACTTTTCCATGAAGATGTGACATTACCAAACATGGATTTTACTGTATCTCTATCATTTTTATGGTTTTTAATTTTTTCGTAGAAAACTGACACAGCTATTGAAAAATATTTTTATTGTCCCTGCAAATACCTTGAGGTTTTGATAATAATGATTAGTTGAATAAATTTAATATGACATCAAAGCCAATTGGTTACGAGTTCGAATATCAGGAGGAATGACTCGGTGCAAAAAAAAAAAAAAAAACAAAAGAAAAAGATGTATATCTCCAAAATTGGACTGACCAAGTTCTACCTGAGGAAAAATATTAAAGAGTGGACTTCACCCCCACTACCAACACCTTAGGTTTTGGTGAAAATGTTAGCTGAAAAAATTTAATAACGATCATGCTCAATAGTGATTTTTATGATCTTTCTCTTTACTCCTCTCACCTATCTAAAAAGAAGAAAAAAAAGAAAAAAAAGAAAAAAAAACCTACAACCTCAAGGTTGCCACAGGGCCATGTCAAGACATTTTCCTAATTAAAACTTGGTTCAAATAAACTAATAAATCTATCTCCTTTCTTCGACTTGGAGAAATCTAGAACCGTGAGCAGTTACACAAAAGGCGCAGTTGGTGGCTCCTTGAAAAGCTACCCAGCATTGATACCTTCTTTTTTAGTTACATGGCGGTGCCTTTTTCCATGATGAGCTGAAGATGACTCTGCAGCACAAACAGTTGTGACTCAAAAGCCAACTTTTTTCCTTTGGATACATATCCAGATTCCAAGGTTGCTTCATCTTTAAATAACCTCCGTTCCACTGTTTCAGCAGGGAAAATTGTAGAGAGTCTCTGAGGTGTGGTTGGTTGACACAAGTGGGAAGTAAACTCTCTCAAGAATGAAGAACTCTCCTCATGACCGTGTTGTAGGAATTCCAATTTCATATACCAATGAGAGATCTCGAACTTCTGCTGATGACAGTCCATTGCTTTTCTCACCAAATGAGACTCCTCAATCCAAACAGAGTAATGCCTCCTCTCTGTCTCTATCTCTCTCTCTCTCTCATACACATACATTGGTAATCTAATCCTGAAAATTTGAAACTGCAGATAAAGTCAATTTGATAGTTGATTGGATGAACAAGGTCAGCAGAAGGGCAGACAGTTTTGCTCAAGGTGTTCGCGAACACGGTGAGTTTGTCTCCTTACTACACTAGGAATTTGGAACTTAGTTTAACAAAGAAAGGCTGAACACAATCTTTCCAACTTTAGTGTAAGCGTTATTGGGTTATGATTTCCAAGGAAGTTTTCTAAGCTGAAGTTGCAATGTTGGTGAGGAAAATGTTCCTACTCATTCACATGCCTACTTTCTAACTAGTAACTTTGTCTTTCATGTTTTTGCAATTCAGTTTTTCATTCTACCAAAAAGTCTAACTCTCAGCATCATTAGCTGGTTGAAATCAGGAATTTCAGAAAATTAAAATAATTTAATTCATGATCCCACCCAAGTTCCTTGTATGCATCACATGGCCATATTGTTTATCTTAGATCTCTGTATGGCCTATCTATTTTAGTAGTGCATGTCCATTGATCTTTGGAGCATGCCGATCTTTCGGAGTATGCCAAAATCACTAGTACCTCACTCTTTACATGGATTTAAGAAAAATCTCGCCTTCATGTGATGAACTTTTTTTTTTCTTATAAATCAAAGTCATAATCTGTTTCTAATTTAGTATGATGGAAAATGCAGTGAGGCTGGCACCCAAGATATCGAAAACTGTGATTGGCAAGTTGAGTTTGGGAGCCAGGATCCTACAAAATGGTGGGGTTGAGAATGTCTACAGACAGATTTTTAGAGTTGGGGAAAGAGAGAAGTTGTTGAAGGCCTGCCAATGTTACTTGTCTACCACGGCTGGTCCAATAGCGGGGTTGCTGTTTATAACTACTGAAAAGATCGCATTTTGCAGTGAAAGATCTCTGTCATTCACCACTCCAGGTGGATTGATTAGAACTCCCTACAAGGTAATATTAAATCTAGAAGACTATCCATTCATAACCTATCTTTCTTCCACTTCTTTTTTGTGGTTATTTTGATGTTTTTCACAAACTGACAACTAAAAGAAGCATCAGATAAGATGCTTATGTAAAACATTTGCAGGAAGAAAATCCAGAATTTCAAACATTTTGTTCAATGATTTGTTCTTATTTTTGTAACAAGTAGAAAAAGAAAAGAGAGAGAAGAAAAGAGAGAAGGTTTCTTGAAGTTCTATGATATCTTTGAAATTCTAATGCATTAAAATAAAAGTCTTTCAACAACTATTCTTGACTACAAAAAAGAAAACTATTCTTGACTAAAATCCTCATGTTTTGTCTTGTTTTTGTCCAGGTCTTGATTCCACTTAGAAAGATCGGCAGAGCTGACCCAAGTGAGAATGTGAACAGGCCCACCCAAAAGTACATTCACATAGTGACAGTGGATAATTTTGAGTTTTGGTTTATGGGTTTTGTCAATTATCAGAAATCTTTCAAGTATCTCCAAAAGGTCATCTCCCAATCGTGAGTGTAGTATCCTCACTGCAGAGATTTACAAGGAACTTATCCCCTTTTAGGCCCTTACCCTTCGTTTGATGTCCATTTGTGAATTGGCAAAAGCCTCATAAAACTACCATCACTTGTATCAAATTTGGTTTCCTTTGATTATAGTCCAGTTTTGTAAAGGATTCACTGTTTCTTCTTCACATTTAGAATTTATTAGACTGTTGCTAAACACTTTGTGTGTGCAATATACGCATGTGATTTCCTAGCCACTAATCTGAGATTCATTCATAGGGGCCCATTTTCAGTCATCAGAAATCTGAAATCTTACTATTGGGCAACAAGACTGGTTGGCACTGGATGATGTTTTTGGTTATGGCCCACCAGGCTACATTAATGGTCTAATCATGTGTATGTGCCACGTGTAGAGGAGAGATTGAGATTGGTTAACAACTATCATGTGAGTATGTGACTTCATGAGCAGTTACTTTTTCTTTTTGGGGGACTCGAGATACACCTTATGAAGGTCATAAAGGCTGCCTTTTAGGTTTATGTTGGATGCTTTTTGGAATGGTGCAGTGCATGTGATGGAGAGAAAACAAAGACATTCATTCAAATATATTGATATATATATGGACTTGATCATCGTACAGTGGGCTTAGGGTGCAACAAAGGGGGGATGAACTCACTTGGGCCCACCTCTGATAATGTTATCCCCCTCACATGTACTAAACCTCCATGAATTGGCATAAGCCCAAATTTGACACTTACCCAACCGTTACATCCATATGTCTCTTTGAGACAATTCCATCCTCCACCTCCATCGTGATTGTCATGGACTTAGGTGGACCCAGGTGAGTTCATCGCACTAATCACACCATCAAGTTGATCACACCAGATCAGCTCCCCATTTATGGATTTGTTGGGTCTTGTGTTGGGTCTTGTACTCCATTTTCTCCCTTTCATCTTACTGCTACTCAAATCATGTATATGAGGGAGTTAGAAAAGAATGACTATGTAGAATTCGGTTCATTTCTTTAATAAGAATTACCTAGATGGTGATAAAATGGAGTTTCTGAGTGAAGAAAAATATGATGATATCATGTGTCCTTCAACTCATAGTAAGAATTCCAGCAACAGGGGTCATATTTGAATTGGTGAAATTTTAAGAACGTTATCTTGCCACCAAACATAAAGTTTAGGAAGACGAGTTCTTCAACAAAAAAGTGCCCTAACAGTGCTAAATGATCCTAGAAGATTGACATAAACTGGCTATGACTTGAACCTACTCTGTAAAATAAAAGTGAGAAGACACAGCTGCTACTGTTACTTTGTTTTTCTTTCTTTGTAATCTCTTTTCTTTCTTTCGTTCTTTGTAATCCCTCTTATTTTCAATAAATTGTTCTCTGTTACTGGAATGGGGGAAAAAAAAAAAAAAGAAAAAGAAAAAACAGCTGCTATGAAAGAACCAAGTTCATCTTAAAGAAGAACTATATATTTAACATTGGCTTTTTCTCTCATTTCATTTCTATCAATTCTTGAACCATGACCATGGGATGGATGATCACCTATCCGTCTATCTATCTATCCTAATAGGTGTCTGCCCTATTGAACATGACCCACAACGGATGTTTGGACGAAGACAGCAATCTCTGCCGATCATGGAAAGTGGTCCCCACATCTCCACACAGAGTCTTGCAAGAATCACACTTTTGGACAATAAATAAAGTCGTAGCCAAAGGGTCAAAGTGCCTCATTCATAAACCAATTGTTCACAGGGGATCAACCGGGACGCCCGGGGGTGCCACCAATGCTCACATATCTCCTTCCAGACTTACTGGTCTCATCAAGTTTCTAAACTGTCGGTATATCAGAGAACTGAATATTCAGATCAGTGGACATAGATAATTGTCCCATGGTGGCCCGGTGCTTCTTTGTGGCCCGTGGCCCATGCTAGAGATAAAGGCTGGTGAATGAAAACTTACCATGCTTCCTATCATTGTTGTACTGGACCACATCAACTGGGAAGGTGGCATTCCTGCTAGAAAGCGATAGACCGCCTCCGCCGCCTCTCCAGACAGTGACCTTTACGTAGTAGTCCATCCCCGATTTGAGCTTGTTACCTTGGTTGCGGTTGTGGGCCTCAATCGATTGGCCTCTAGAATCAAGATAAAGAGACATATAGCACAAATTAACCTCTTTCGCCAAGTGATGATAGGTCCTGATAAAAAAAAAAGTCTCTAGAGAAGATTAACTTGGAAGTTGTCTTCTCCTGTTGCTCTAGTCTGTAATCAATTTAAATTAGGCTTCTACTACTACTAAGGTTGTGTTTGAGTTCTCTTCGTCGTCAGCTAAAGGCTAGAGATCCATTGGACATATAGAATATACCCATTAGATCTGCTCCAAATTCAGTTGAGAATTTCTCGGATTTAACCAACTCAATGCTGTTGCCACACAACCTCTCTAGTGATCCACTCAGTACATATGTTTAGGGCGTCTCTCCTGGCTACCTTATAGGCTTACATGTGTATGTGTGTGTGGCAGAAAACGGGTCAGTCTAGGACGGGTCCTGAATGGACCTAGGCCCGGACTGTACACGTATGGGTTAGAGGACCAGTACGTATAATGATCCAAACTCTCCCTCCAGACCCATATACAGGGCTTCGAATTCAACCCGAGTTGAGACCAAATTACTTTAAATAGTAAATCCATTTTGACAAAATATACTAACAGATATGGTATTCAGGTATTCTGGTTCTCAGGTATGATCCCCATGGTCCTTGACCTGAACCAAAATTTTATTTGTTTACGTAAATTAACGAGGAAATGTTGGGCTTGGGCTAAACAATAAAAAGCTAACTTAAGGAGATCCTCGGCTTGGGCTGACGTAAAATGTTAATCAAGTTGAGCTCAAGCCAAGTAGCGCCAGTAGTTAGACCTAAGCTCATGAGCTAATTGAGCCATGCTTGAGCTTAGCTTTATTGGCCGACAATTCAAACTTGGGCAAAAGCCAATCTAAGCTGAGCTGAGCTAGCTCAACTTCTATAACCCAACTTGTGGGTCATCCATTTGAATTTGCAAGCCCTTTGCAACTAGGCCGACGACTCCTACCATTCGGTTTGCAACTACAAACATGCTGAATCGACCCGACTCTGACTTGAACCCACATCTGCTCAGATCTTCTCCACAAAAGAAGTTTGTGCTGCTTGAAACTCCTTCTTCCTTCTGTAATTAAGACAAGATGTCTCCTGTCAAGGTATGCATATCTAGATTTTTCCGATTTAGGTGAGCGGGGAACAACGGTCTTCTTTATTCAAGATTTTTGCACCAAGCTATAGATCTTGTCACAGCAAACAGATTGGAAGAAACGGATTTGAAATCTAACTCCGGATAGCTTCAATATCGTAGAAGTAGTTTTCTAAAACCCTAATTAGTTACACACCTCATTGACCGTCAAACAACCAATCTTCTTCCATAAGCACGTAGATTTGCTTGAAACGAGTCTGTATGTGCAAACAGATCTCGAGCGGAAGTCAGATGATCAAGATATCACAGAATGAAGTTTTTGTCGTCGATTTGGTTAAATCTGGCCTTTGACGATACCTTCATTGCCTTTGGCTGACGTCAGCATTGTGTTGGTGAGCTGGACTTGCTGCAAACGGGTCAGGTTAAACCCGACCCGAACCAAAACTGCACCGGTTCTGCTACCCCGGCTTCTACATAACAGGTCAGGTAGAACTGGCTGAACATGGAACTGAGATCTGAAGCCCACAATGTTGTCTTCCTCCTTTGTTTTTGGTTCGTTCAGCCAGAAACCTTACAGTGCCTCTTCCTTCCTTCCTCGAGCTCGGTGAGGGAGCGGCGAACCGCAGTGATGAGGCCCACAGCGGCGAGGGGACTTCGGTGGTGCACACCGGCAACGATGGAGGTGACAGCGAGAGATGTGGAGCAGTGATGATGGCGGCAGGCAAACGGTAACGATGGTGTAGTAATTGGGCACTACGATGGCAGAGTACCTCACCGGTGACAGTGGCAGCAGAGATGATCTAGTTTGGCGACGACTGTCGGAACACGATGGAGAAACGCAACAGTGGCAAACGGCGTCCCCCTTCGATTCAATGGATCTTCTTCTCCAGTAACAATGAGAAAACAACGACTCTACTTTGAAGAGGATGATTCCAACGGACAGCCCAGATTCTTTCCAATTTCTGCAATAGAAATCGATCTCCAAATCTCGTCCTTCTTTTTATTAGTGCGACCCAAGATCGAAACCAATTTCGATCCCTTCTTTGTTTTAGACAACCATTATTGACCTCAACTTATCGAGATCTGTACTGCTGATCGTCAGTGCACAAACTAACTATGGAAACCCAGGCTCTAAAAGATGATCATGGATGCTATGCGATCTCCACCTCGCTTAGAAAATTTGAGGATTTCGACCTCGCTTTGATACCAATTATTGACAATTTGACATCACGTGTTGTGCACATACTAGAATCACAAGATCAACAAAGAAGCAATCATACACAAGAAGAGACACAGAGATTTACGTGGTTCACCCAAATAGGGCTACATCCACGGCGCGGAGACGATCATCTTCACTATCACAAGTAAAGTATACAGAGACTCTTACTCTCTCACATCGTCTCTCCTAAGTGGTGAGAGAACACTATGGGCAATAAAGCTTTCACCTTTCTTCAGCTGCAAGATCTAGGGTTACAGACTATACACATATATAATCTCTGCTTTCTTGGACACCAAGAAAGCCCCGGTATAATTACCAAAATACTTTTGACCTTAAACTAGTTACTGGTTGACCCAGTGGACCCATCCGATTAAACTGGAATACAAAACATAAACCCAACAGAGCTGACTGAACTCATTGATAGTATTACATGTTTGCAAGTCATCAATGTTAATTAAAATGTATTTATACTGCATGTACTAACACCTAAAGCGTTTGTAAGGAATGATTCGATTAGAAAACTTATGATATTACAGAAAAAATCTTGAGAGGAATGATTAAATGCTGAAAAAACCATGCATGTGGCCGAAAGTGCACTAACTTCTTGTTTATTTTATATTTATTTTTGGAAATTCACCTTTTGGCAACCTATGGATTCAATTCCTATAAATTTTATTGAACAAATATTTTGAGCTCCCTGGATCTAGAAAGTGGGCCACTCTGATAGATTTTTGGACAGCCTACAGAGAATCCTGACTCCGAGGTGGGTGGTAACCGATTTCACATTTTCCCAAGCCACATCCCTTCATTGCAATACTTGGACTCGAGAGGCCCCCACAAATCCCACAGTTTTACAGTCAAGATAAACCCTGGAGAGGAAGTAATAATCTAGTCCTAGACGAACCATTCCTGCGGTTTGATTGAAACCATCAAACTGGGGACTTCTTTTTTTTTTTTTTTTGGGTAAACGGGAACTTATTTTAAATATGCCTATCTAACTTGTATCATTTGGTTTGGATATCAATCTAAATAGCCCAACCTTGAACCAGAATCAGATACCCTATCCCCAATTCAGGCCATAGCAAGACCAACATGGTATTCTTCAGTTTGTAGAAATGAAAAATGAGAATAAAAACAATCATCATCTTCAAAAGATGCAGTGAGAAGTGAAGCCACAGTATAAAAACAAAGTCACTATTATTTACTTTGCAGATTGATATGAACTTTATTTTCATGGTTTCACACTACTTATTCAGCCCTCTGGAAAACTACTCTCGACGGATGATTCTTGGACAAGGCTAGCCATCTCCTCCCATTACGGATTGTAGTCCCCAGACATCTCCACACGCAGCCTTGCAAGTCTCACAATCAGCGCGACAGTCCACACTCATGTAACCATAGATTCCAAATTTCTCCATCTTAAACCAGTTGTTCACAGTGGACGGACCCGGATGACCAGTGAGGCCGCCAATAGCCGCAAATCTCCTTCCCAACTCGTCAGCCTTGTTGAGCTTCCAAACTGCCACTATATCTGAGAACTGAATGTTCAAATCGGTCGACTCATAGATAATTGCCCCATGATGGCCTAGTGTGTCCTGATCGCTGGTGGCCGTCTCTTGAGACATAGGAAGGCGGATGTTTTTCTCAACGGATAGAGGGAATTTACGGCTTTTCATGCCTCTTGTACTTCCTGTGCTGCATCACATCAACATGGAAGGTGCCATACCAGCTAGAAAGTGACAGGCCGCCGCCCTCAATGGGATCCATGGGTACTAGTACAGGTACCATACGTGTACGTCGATATGGTAAAATTGTTAAAAAATAGAATATAGTACAGCTGGAATACGTCCATTAAAAAATTATCATCATCATCATCATCATCAAAACCTTATTCCAATCATGTTGGGGTCGGTTACATGAATTCTATTTCTCCATTCCGTTCTATTTTGAGTTAAATCTTTCGATAAGTGCAACTTTTTCAAATCTGAATTAATGACTTCCATCAATGTTTTCTTCGGCCTACCCCTACCTCTTGATGGAACCTCCACCTGTATATTCAAACTTTTTCTCACCAGTGCCATTACTGGCCTACGCTCAACATGCCCAAACCATCTTAAACGAGTTTCTCTAATCTTATCTCCTATTGGTGCTACCCCTAAATGTTCTCGAAAGCGCTCATTTCTAATTTTATCTTTCCTAGTTTTACCACACATCCACCTAAGCATTCTCATTTCCGCTACATGCATCTTATGAATATGTGTCTTCTTAATTGGCCAACATTCTGCTCCATATGTCATAGCTGGTCTAACCACTATCCTGTAAAATTTTCCCTTCAATTTTGTTGGCATTTGTCTATCACAAAGTACTCCTGAAGCTAGTCTCCACTTCAGCCATCCAGCTCTTATTCTATGCTCCACAACTTCGTCAATCTCCTTATCCTTACTAATTATCGAGCCTAGGTACTGAAAAGAATCTTTACGCGGTATCTCATGGGTTTCAATTTTGACAGTGGTTTCAACACTTTGTATATGTCCATTGAAATTGCAATCCATATATTCCGTCTTTGTACGACTTATTTTAAAGCCTCTAGATTCTAATGCCCTCCGCCATCTCTCAAACTTTGCATTTACACCCTCTTTTGATTCATCCACCAATACTATATCATTTGCGAACAACATACACCATGGTACTTCTTCTTGAATATGCACAGTTAACTCATCCATAATTAATGCAAAGAGATAAGGGCTTAATGATGATCCCTGATGTAAGTCTATAGTCATGGGAAATCCGCTCGTTTCTTCACATGTCGTTTTCACATTTGTTATTGCACCTTCGTACATATCCTTTAAAATTTCAATTTAACCTCTTGGGACATTCTTTTTCTTTAAGACCCACCAAATTAAATTCCTCGGTACCCTATCATAGGCTTTTTCCAAATCGATAAAGACCATATGTAGATTTTTCCTCTTTGCTCGGTATTTTTCCATTAATTGCCTAAGTGAAAAGATAGCTTCCATAGTTGATCTCCCTGGCATAAAACCAAATTGATTTTCCGAGATCTAGTCTTTTTTCTCAGTCTTTGCTCTATTATTCTCTCCCATAACTTCATAGTGTGACTCAAAAGTTTAATCCCTCGATAGTTGGTACAATTTTATATATCTCCTTTATTCTTTTATATAGGTACTATAATGCTTCTTCTCCATTCATCCGGCATTTTCTTTGTCACAAGTATCTTATTGAATAGTCTACATAACCAACTTACTCCAACCTCTCCTAAGCATTTCCATACCTTTATCGGAATACCATCTAGGCCTGTTGCCTTTCCTGTCTTCATTCGCTTCAATGCTTCCTTCACTTCCACCCCTCTAATTCTCCGGAGAAAAGTACACTCTTGTAATGAAGTATCCTCCTCCACTCTTGTATCGCCCAAATATTCTTCATTTAAAAGTTTACTAAAATATCCTTTCCACCTTTCTAAAATATCGTTGTCCTTCACCAAAATATTTTCCTCATTGTCCTTGATACATTTGACATGATCTAAGTCCCTACTTTTCTTTTCTCTTATTTTTGCAAGCTTAAAAATATCCTTTTCTCCTTCTCTTGTTCCCAACCTATTATAGAGGTCATCGTATGCTTTGAACTTTACACTACTTACTACTTTCTTAACTTCTTTCTTTGCCTTCTTATATAACTCAAAATTTTCTATTCTCTTAGTCCCCTGCCAAACTTTGTAGCAATGTTTTTTTTGTCGAATAACTTCCTGAACCTCCATACTCCACCACCATGTTTCTTTATTAATATGTCTCTTCCCTTTTGATTTTCCAAGTACCTCATTTGCAACATTCCTAATGCAATTAGCCATTTGATTCCACATTACTGTAGTTTCTTCTTCAATATTCCATTCTCCTTTCTCAATCATTTTGTCCTTAAATATATTTGCTCTTTCCCCCTTCAAATCTCTCCACCTTGTTTTAGGGTCCATTTTGTTTACTACTGCTCTCTTTTTACTTCTAATACAAATATCTAAAACTCCAAGCTTATGTTGCGTAGTCAAGCTCTCTCCTGGGATAATCTTACAATCTTTACAAGCCAATCGGTCATATTTTATAACTAGAAAAAAGTCTATTTGACTCCTATTACTCCCACTTTTATATGTAATTAAATGCTCATCTCTCTTTTTAAAGTAAGTATTTGCTACTATAAGAATTATATTTTTTAAAATTTTAATAATGCAATAGGCTAATAATTAAAATTTTAAAATAAGTTAGAACACTTGATGCAATAAGCCAACAATTATTTAATATCATTACAAAATCAACCTACAAACCATCGAGTTTAATGTCTATCATCAAACAAAAGTCAAAAGCTATATAAACACCAAGATTACAACAAAAACAACAAAACAAAGCACTGAAAATAAAGTGATCAATCAACTTGTACTACATCGCCTTTATCAACTAATCTAACTTCCATGTCAGGCTCATCAAGTGAAAGATCTGCAACTTCAAGTAAGCCAACACCCTCTAATAAATCAAATGCATCTCTACTAATGTCCCAGAACCTAGTCTTTCCTTCCGTATCCTGTCGACTCCTCCCTGATAGGAGATGAATATTTTTATGCACAAAGACCAAATCTTTACAACGCTCTGGTGTCATTTTGTTCCTTCTAACAGAGTGAATGAAAGAGTAGGTGCTCCAATTCTTTTCACAACATGGTGAGGAACATGCCTAGCTAAGTAATTTCAATGCTAGATATTGGAGGATTGGTGTAGAAGACTCATGTGCACACCACCAAATAATTGATTCCATCACTCTTTATCAAATTTTGAATCAAATTCCCCAAAATTTGCCAAACAACCTGAAAACTTGACATATTCTGTTGTAACAACCCTTCTATCTTCCAGCTTTGAAAAGTATTTCTTAAGGCACTTTGTTCTCATATTTGAGATTTCTTCATTCTTATGAGGAGGAACATGATTGAGATTTTCATCAAACCACATTGCATTATAATACATAAATTATAGAAAGATAAAAGTATAGGTAAATTATATATTTCATATCATATTCAAAGAAGTAACCAAATACAAAAAGTATTGGGTTGTACTTAAGATTCAATGAATGTGCAAGGCAATGAAGTTGTGTGCTTCTTTTGATCCACCTTTCAACAAGTATTTGGTGCATTACAGAATAAAAACTGGACTCCTCATTTTCCAGCTTCTCTTCATGCTTATAGATGACTGCCTTCACCTTTTCAATCATTGTGTCTCATATATCTCATAAGCCAAGTGCAAACATGGCCTATTAGTACCACAAACTCTAATCATCTCATAGATAGGTAATGTGAAGGATAATATGTAAGCTATCTTGTCCCAGAAGATGTCATTCATTCAACACATTTTCCTTCACAAATGCTGCATTACCAACATCATCTTCCTTGTAATTACTCCATTTGTCACTAATAACTATTGTCTGAAGGCCACGTTTGATAAGATTGAACCTTTTTAGCATTAAACAGCAGATGCAAAGTGCGTCTCCACCACAGTAAGTAATTTCATAGGCACAAAGTAATTAAAAATTGACAACCTCATAGAATGGTTTATAATAAAATTTTTTATGAACATCACATCATCAACAACATGAGTAATCCAATGGCATTCATCATAAGGTAGGTATCAACTCCAGTTTGCTTTGTAGAACATATATTTTTAAGAGCAAGATTAAGGGTGTGAACTACACATGGTGTCCAAAAGATATGGGAGTATTTACCTTCAATGATTAATTCAGCTGAACTACAAACAGGAGTATTATCAGTAATTACTTGAACCACATTTTGAGGTCCGACATTCTCAATTATTTGACATATTAATTGGGCAATGTAGTGCTTGTCCCTGAACTCACCCTCACAATTAACCGCTTTCAAGAATATAACTCCATCCTTCGAAGCTCTGACATAATTGATAAGAGGCCTTCTCTGTGCATCAGTCCATTCATCAATAACAATATTTAACCCTTTTTCCTTTCATGATTGTTTCAATGACTCCAACAACCTTTCAATATTTACCCTTTCTCTTTTAAATAGTGAAGTCCTCAACAAATTGTAACCGGAAGGTACATACCCAATAATTTGATTTTCAACAGCAAACTGAAAAGCTTTTACAAAATAAAGATTCCTAGCCAAATGAAAAGGCAATCCACCAGAGTAGAACATACGAGTAATTAAAAAATGCAAATGTTCCCTAGCACCTTGATTGAATGCCTTCTCCAAGGCACTACTTCCAATGGCCTTTCTTTTTTTTGGCTTATACCCTTCCAATCTAAACCCTCCACTTTCACTTCCAACATATTGTATTTGCCATCCTACTACTAATGGAATAAGAGGAGGGTGGTAAAGGAACAGATGTTCCAGTTTTTAAGTTGAGTCTTCACATTAGTGTAGGTATACTATATATGAAATGTGGAAGGAGCCCATTAATTCTCTTCCAAACTCAGTGGAGATTTTCTGGGATTGAAAGTTTCACACATTAGGTATGACTTGGTTTTAAGTTAATAGATCAGTTTAGTCAGTAGATCGAGTCAAAGAATCTCACTGATATAAAAAGAACATATGTTGAAGCCCACTTTTTGATAATATTATAGATATATAGATATGCTAGATGCATCAAAGGAGCTTTGATATGGATGTTGTGTAGTTCAAAAATCAGACCCATCCGATTCATCATCTTTTTTGTTTGTCCTCTAGATATGAGACATGAAGTAAGATGTACATATGTAAAATTTACAGATGTACAGCATAATAGCATGTTAGTCAGAAAGCACCATTTTTATGTGAGTAAATGTTTTAGAAAGAGATATTATAAAAGAATCTTATAAGGAATGTAATATTAGCTTATTCATGAGTTGGACAAAATTTGGATTTACAAGAGTTGTAGTTTTACGTTTTTAGACGGAATGAAGTTTGAGTCAAAGTTGTGGATCAAAAGCAAAGTTTTGAAAGCTTAAAAAAGGATTTTTAAAAAGCTTGATCAATCAAATAGAGGCCAGATCAATCAGATGAATGTCTCAAATCTTCACAGAAAAAGACCCCAGTTAGAACCTCAACTCAATCGATCGGATGAATGCCCGATTGATTGGACATCTATCTGATCGATCGTGTAGGCGGCAATTTCATATCCGCATTTCCGGATTTTTTTCCTTTTGAACCACACTTCCTAATTCATCTTAGAAACTGTCCCTAATAGTATCCCTAATCTTACACACGGAACTTTGTGGATAAAACTTCATTAAAAATAGCATTAATTAGTACCCTACTGTTAGCAGTGAATGCCTGCTTATAATTTTTGGTCCATTTGAAAGTAGGTTTTAGAATTGTAACTTCTTCATCAAACACAACAATAGAAGAAATATTAGTAGTATCAATTGCTAATGAAAAATCCACCTCAAAAGATTGAAGAAAACATCCACCTCGAAAGATTGAAGAAAAGCAATCATTTTAAGTATTTTCCAATAAACATAGTTAGTTCCATCTAGAAAAGGTAGCTTATCAGAAGAAGTGCCATCTCTAGCAACCTTCATATTAGAAATCTGTGTTCGGACCTCAACCTGTGTCAATGTTAGAATCATTCAAATTTATATAAGTTCTTTTCCAACTTTAGTGGGCCTTGTAACCTGAAATCCTTTTTAAATAGAAAATAGTGTGTATCATACAGCAAACAAAGGTGGAGAACCTTTTGAAATTCAATGATGAGATTAGTCTTTGAATTAGAACCCAAGCCCATCATTTTATTTATGGGCCTACCTGCTAGACTTCATCATTGATCGTGGACCCCATCAATTACTGGATCCTAGCCCAATGAAGGTACGTAGCCCATCAAAACTAAACATACTTTATGATCTCTGTGGAAGAATGATTGCTCGTTGCTATGGGTCAATGGTTTTGGTGTTTATTATTTTCAAATGGAGGTACTTAAAGCAATTTCTACAAAAAGCATATAAAACCCTAGAGAACCGTCTTCTTTCGTTTTACATGAGGTAAATACGATACATGTCACTTTGAAAAGCGTGTTTTTTTTTTTTTAATTTTTTTGTCTTTTCTTTTTTGCGGCATTGGGCTATGTGTGAAAAATATAACAGTAAATCTCCTTCATGATCACTTCGGTGTACTCATGCAGAGACATTCTATTGTGGGAGTTGTTTTGATCAATCGAAGGGGACATGGGCACAAATTTAATAAAAAATAATACATACAACTATGTTGATGAAAATAAAGCATGAACATTGCAATAGGCTGTATATACCAAAAAGTTTCTAGTTAAAGATAACCCACACTGGCTTGTCACTGAGTCACAATTATTGTAGACAATCAGATATCCAGTTAAGCTTCATCTGCCGTCATGAACACAACCACATGGGATGCCCTAGACGAGGACAACCATCTCCTCCCGTCCTCATCTACAGTACCAACATACAGTTAGCCTTGCATGACTCACACACTCTTGGACAATGTACAATTTTATAACCATAGGGTCCATGTCTCTTGATTTGAAACCAATTGTTAACCGTTAAATAACCGCCAATCGTAACTTATCTCCTTCCAAGCTTGTGCACCTCTCCGATCTGCCAAAGCGTTGGGGTATCGGCCAGAGAATTGAACTTTCAGATCATTTGATTCATAGATAGCTGACCCATAGTGGTGCGGCATCTCTTGGACAATTCTTTCTTTGGTGGTCCATGCTCACGCCATTGGCCATCGAATGATCTCCTCATCGGCCGATGATGCCAGAGTGAACCGAAGTGGCTTGTCATGCTTCCCATCATCGCTATGCTGCATTACATAGAGAAGGAATGTGTCATTCCAACCAGCAAGCGATAATCCACCACCGCTTGATCCCCAATTAGCTGAAAGGATGCAGTAATCCACCTCTGATTGGAGACGGTTACCGTTAATATCAATGACAACGTTGGTATGGTTATGGCCTGCAATTGGTGGTGGGCCCTCTAGAATCAAGATCAAGAGGGTCATTGCTGATATCAACTATGTTCTCCACATCTTTATAGTCTCGCCTGAGCTCTCATATGCGCTAATGAAGTCTAGTTGGGTGATTAGCAACAAAGTAATGTGGCTTCTTTGGTTGTATAGAGGGAGATAATGCATGCCACTCCCCTAATGTAGGAAGGCTTCTACTGGCAGTTGAACCCCTCCCAACTCTTCTCCAGAGATATTTTAGACAGGTGGAAAGCACCCATTGAACCCATTAGAACCTGAGATCAGAGCTTTTGAGATTGAATATGTTACAAAGTCCAAGTTGGCTGCTTTCCATTGGAATGAGTCATCCATTCTATAGTCAGCTATAAAGATTATCACAGGGGTATCCCATTTTACAAATATAAGTTATCTCCAGCTCCAGGAATACATACTATAAAACTTGTTTTTGCATCCCCGAAAAATTCGGATTTTGATTTGGATTTATGTTTTGGATGTCATAGTTTTCAAATATGAATCCTTAATTTCACAATGCACATTAGGAATCAAGTATTGTTGCATATTACAAGAGATTTATACTTCCCAATATAGTTGGAAAGAGGCTTTGGGGCCTATTATTTGACATTAATTAGAATATTAGGAGCTGAATACATAGGATGTCTTCATACTATAAGGGGTCAAAAATGAAAATCAAAGGTAAATTTTAAAAAGTAAGCATCAAACAATTATTATTTTTAGTGTGTGTTCGTTTGCATTATATTATATATAAATTGAATACATTGAAACTTAAAGTCAAATAAACTTCATGAAGGACTTTCATACAGAGGTAAACATAAAGATTAACTTTTGCGTTGGGTTTTTTTTTTTTTTTTTTGTGGTTGGGGGGTGGGGGGGGGGGGGGGAGTGTATATGAGCTTTACTTTAAAATCAACTTTCCTAGTTATTAAATAACTAGGATGAATTGATGGCTGTGTATTAATTTCTCATCTTTTCTTAATTTAATCGCCATTAAAGGGAGGTTATTTGATGGGCATTTTGGGATATTTGCCTTTGTTCTTCAATGTTAACAACTTCTTCAAATAAAATTGTGCATTCAATTACATGAAAAAACTAATCCTTAGAAAACAAGCACTTCTCTTCAAGTATTTCAGATCATTATTAGATGAGAAAGAGAGAATAGAAAGATTTGGGGGAGAAAAAGTTGACAGAATTTCATGAATCATCTCCATAAGATTCTCCAAAATTTTTAGGGGGTCTTTTGCATGATATGGATGGGAAAGAAAAATAGGTTTTACATATATAAATGTTACATATGCAAATGTAATTAACATGTGAAGCATATTATCATGTTTGTTAAAATTATCATTTCCATACAAGTAAGTGGATACATCCAATAGTTATAGGTGTGTTAGGATGTTTTTCACAAAATGCTAAAAACCATGAGTATTTAAGATATAAAATTGGACATCTCAATTCTTATCATTAATGTATGTCTATCGAATGGCTTAGATTTTAAGTTGAGGGACCATATAATGTAGAAAATTAGATTAATAAGTTGGAATTTTTTTCAGACATTTTTCATAAATTGCTAAAAATCTATGAAGATTTATGTTAATTAATTGCTTGAAGGTCTTCAGGTTCATTAGTTTAATAAACCAATTGAACAATTTGAAATAAAAATATAAGCCCATGGGTTTTTTTTTAATTTTTTTAAAAGTAATTGATGAGATTTAGTAATATGAGCCCATGGGAATTTAAGGAAAAGTAATGAGAATATTACCATAAAAATCCACTTAGGTGACCTATAAACCAAAAAAGTCTCCAAAGCTTTATAGGCACGGAAGTGATCCTAGGTCCATTTGTTTTTGATATGTTGGGGACCAGTTTTGAATTCGACGCGGTTATATGTATACTAGCATTGAATTCGACAATGCCCACTTTGTTTTAAAATCCAAAGATCCTACCTTTTTCTTCCTTTCTCCATCTTCAGATGATGATTACTACCTTGAGGTATTCCCATCTTATGAATCTTTCAGCAAGGTTTTTAATCTTCTAGCGGATTGGACTAGAATGATTAAAATAAAACTTTTTAAAGACTAATATTTTAAAAAGTTTAAGGAAGGATTTAGATAATGACATGGATGCCATATACAGCCAATCCTTTGTATTGTGATTTTCCATTTCATTACATATTAGTTGTTGAACTTAAATTTGAGACATTGCTTGTCAATTGCACATTATGTTTCTTTAAAATATGATTTGAAAATTGACATAGGAACTTGATGCATGAACTCTTACTAAATTTCGTAAAGGTTTTCTGAAATAGGTTTCTCCTTCGAAGGAGGAACCTATTTCAGAAAACCTTTTGAAAATTGAGTAAAAGTTCATGCAATAGTTCTCTGCTCAAGATTAAGCACCTCGCTAGAAGACTCAGAAGATGGGACACTTTAAGGTTGAAATCAACATTTGGAGATAAAGGATCGAAGAAGAAGATAGGGTTTTTGGATTTTAAAACAAACATGGCGGCATCAAATTCGATGTTAGTATACACACATGCATCAAATTCAATGTTGATTTCTACAACGTTAAAAAAAAAATAAAAGTGGTCCCGTGGGACCACTTTGGTGGGTACATAGCTAAGGGGCCTTTTTTGGTGCATTGGTCACATAAAGGGTTTTTTTGGGTAAAATCCTCTAAAATGATAGATAAGATTTAATGCTATAACCAACTTTATAACCAAATGCAATTATTGTGTGAAGCATCCAATGGTGCCTTTCTACAACTAAAGGACGTCAAATAGTTTCACATTTAATTACATGTGAAATATCTTTATTTATTCACCATTTTTATATCTCATTTACATGTCTAAATGAGTGCAAGCAAAGCTGATAATGCTTCACTAGCTATTACAATTCACATGTAAGTCAATGCAAACAAAAAAGAAAAGAAAATAAAGTAAAAAAGGAAATAAACCTTTGGCCACGAGAGTTTGAATTCATCATTATTGTTATACATGCTTTGATCGACGTCCCACCACATCATTGAGCTCTGTGGACCATGGGCCATCTATACTACTAACTAGGATCCATACAACGAACAGCCAAAATCAATCTGACACACGTGTGGTTTTTTTTTTAAAACATGAGTTCCTTCCAACCAAGAACAATAAGAGAACAACACCAACCCAACCTCAAAGATGCAAAGAAGTGTAAAAGGAACACCACCACAAGAAAGTCACTGGTCAATGCCAGCCAATCTCAAACGCTCAACCATCAATTAGTGGGGGAAAGTCCAAACTCCATATTCTTTAGCAGGCAATCTACCAACTTTCTCTGCCACCCAACTAGGTTTCGGTGGTCAAATAAAAATAAAGGCGTCATTTGATCCAATGCACGGTATATATATTATGCATATAGATAAGATTTGTCAGGCTCTGTACTTATCTAAATCCTTGTCATGAAACTGCCTTACGGCTACATGTAAGTGATCAAGGGCCATCCAACCAATGGAACTTAGATAGGATTTTTGGACTTTTAAACCAAAGATGGCATCGTGGAATTCAATGTTAGTGTACACACTTGCGTGGAATTCAATGTTAATTTCTACAACATTAAAAAAAAATAAAAGTAGTCTTATGGGACCACTTTGGTGGGTACATAACTAAGGAGCGTTTTTTGGTTCATTGGTCATATAAAAAGTTTTTTCCAATAAAATCCTCAAAAGTGATTGATAAGATTTAATGCTATAACAAACTTTATAACCAAATGCAATTATTGTGTGAAGCATCCAATGGTCCCTTTCTACAATTAAAGGACGTCAAATAGTTTCACATTTAATCACATGTGAAATATCTTTATTTATTCACCATTTTTATATCTCATTTACCTATCTAAATGAGCACAAGCAAAGCCGTTAATGCTTCACTAGCTATTACAATTCATATGTAAGTCAATGCAAATAAAAAAGAAACGAAAATAAAATAAAAAAAGGAAATAAACCTCTGGCCACGAGGGTTTGAATTCATCATTATTGTTACACATGCTTGATCGATGTCCCACCACATCATTGAGCTCTGTGGACCATGGGCCATCTATACTACTAACTAGGACCCGTGCAACGAACAGCCTAAATCAATCTGACACGTGAGAAATTTTTTTTTTTTTTTTAACATGATTTCCTTCCAACCAAGAAGTAAAAGAGAACAACACCAACCCAACCTCAAAGATGAAAAGAAGTGTAAAAGGAACACCTCCAAAACAACACACAAGAAAGTCACCGGTCAATGCCATCCAATCTCAAACGCTTAACCATCAATGAGTGGGGGGAAGTTCATACTCCATATTCTTTAGCAGGCAATCTACCAACTTTCTCTGCCACCCAACTAGGTTTAGGTGGTCAAATAAAATATACGCGTCATTTGATCCAATGCACGGTATGTATATTATGCATATAGATAAGATTTCTTGGTCTCTGTACTTATCTAAATCCTTGTCATGAAACTGCCCTACGGCTACATGTAAGTGACCAAGGGCCATCCAACCAATGCAACTTGCCATACAGAATCCATGTCCTAGAATTTCTTCTCCCCAAACGTATCTTGATTGTTTTTTTCAAGTTTGAGGTTTTTCGGATTGTATTATCATAAATATGTTGGAAAAAGATTAATTTTATATAATTATAAATGATGAATAAATAAAAAATAACTATAATACCGTTGAGAAATATTTTATAGATTTTTCCTAATTTTCAATCCAATTTTCTTATGACTTTCTTGTGATATATCTATTCTTTGGCAATGCTTTGTAAATATCATGAAATTGACTAGATGAATACAATTACCTAAGGTACATATTATGGAGTGATCAAGATGATAATTCTTTTCAAAATATTGCCAACATTCACCAAAGTTTTATTATTACGTTTCCTTGTCATGGTCCACGAGCTTTGTCAGCTTGAAGGTGTAAATCGTCCTGTATCTACGTACGGAACACCAGAACAGCGATTAAACACTTCTCAATAACAATTTAACATTTTTCTTACAGCAGCCGATGGGTAAAGTATTCAAGTTTGATTGGTACGATACTATTTCAAATGCACTTTATTAAAAGTCAAGTCAACAATCCATCTTAATCAACTTTCAGAAGCTTGTCTACACGGAATTCCTCATGTTCTATTTCATGCATATCTCATAATTAGATCATCTTTGACCATCTATCTACAAATAGGAAGACAGATAGCTATAAATAGATAACTCTAGTCCAGGACAGATATATCTAATGCCTTCTCCTCCTTCATTCCTTGTAACCATGAGAACTACTTTGCTGTCATCTTTTCTAGTCTGTGTTTTGATCCATTGTAAGGTATCAGATGCCCAGACAACTCTTGATTATGTACTAGATATCGACGGTCAGAAGCTCCAATCCGACGTCGAATACTACATCTTGCCGGTCGTCCGTGGGCGCGGCGGTGGTCTGACACTTGCAACCCGAAATGGGTCATGCCCCTCCAATGTGGCCCAAGAAAACAATGAAGCGTCCAATGGCCTCCCACTGAAATTTCTGCCGGTGAACACCAGCGACGAGGTCATCCAGGAGTCGACAGACTTGAATGTCGTCTTCTCAGCGGCGACCACCTGCGTGCAGTCCACCGTGTGGAGGCTTGGGGATGTGGACAGCGGGACCGGACAGAGGTACGTGACGACGGGTGGGGTGGTCGGAAACCCGGGTCAAAGTACTGTTAGCAACTGGTTTAAGATAGAGAAATATGAAGATGATTACAAGCTTGTTTTCTGTCCCAGTGTCTGCAGTTTCTGTAGGGTGATATGTGGGGATGTGGGAGTTTATATCGAGGATGGGAACAGATGGTTGGGTTTGAGTGAGGTTCCATTTCCAGTCATGTTCAAGAAGGTCTAATTCTCATATGAAAATGTTTATCTATTAAAGCTGCAAATAAGAAAATAAGGGAGGGCACCAGGGCAGTTATTTATGGTTATTGGGTCTTTATTAATTTGTGTTATACGTCTTGCTTTGTGCCCTTAATTATGGGACAATAAAATGATTTATAGCATTTTATTCTTGATTATTGAAATTATCCATGAATGCGGTATGAGAGGATGGAACCATTTGGTGACAGGGATTAGCATCCATAGAGACAATGATATGGGGGGCAAGTCCATAGAACTCAGACCACATTAACTGATGGGCTATTTCACAATCAATGGCTAAAAATTGTCTAGGATGTCAAATAAAAAAGGCTAATTGATAGGCCTGTATGAGGTGATTTATTAGATGATTATAGGTAAAGAAAGACGGTAGAGGACTTCTGGGGGCAGGGATTTTCACCCAGATGCATAGTTGGCAGAGAATTTCTGAGAAGTAAAGAGGCACAAACCTGCTCAGGCATGCCACTTGAGATAATAGATAAATGGATAAAGGTTGGAGAAATGCCAAAGGCCATCTAAGGCCATGAATGTGCCAGTGGAGCCCCAGTTGGGCCTCTTGCGCTACAGCTACAACTCTTGATGGAAGGTTGTGCATGGATTATCAACAGGCAAGAAGTCACTGTCATCTCATTTCAGAAATTGAAATGAATAATAGGCAGATGGTGCTTTGGATTATGGTCAGACATTCATTTCATGGATTTGAATGAAACAGTTGAAAAAATCTCATGAAATTAACTTACTTTAACAAGTGAATAGTAACTAGGTGCGCCCAGGCCTTGGCCTCATCTTGTCGTGCCAGGCCAAGGGTGCTGGGACTCAGCACGGCATAAGGCACAACCTAGCATGACCCTTCATGATGTTTATATTTAAAATTTATTTATATTGTTATATAAATTAAATGTAAAACTTAAAATAATTGAAGTTTTCCTCCTCATTTGTAAATTAGCATCCATATTCATGCATTTGTCATATTAGTTTCAGTTTTATTTCAAGTTAGAAATTGTAAAAGTCTCTAATGTCTCCTTCAATTTATATAAAAAATTAAAAAAAAAAAGGATGGGCATGTGGGCTGGCTTGTGGGTGGCATGGCCCATCCCGTCTTGGGCACAGCCCTGGCTAACCCCCACTGGAGTGGGCATGGCACGACAAGGCCCTCAAAATTACATGGGCTGGCACGACAAGACCTGTTCTACACCCCAAATGGTGACTAAAAAAAATAGTAAAATTTTAATAAATACAATGAGTTCTAAATGCCCACCGACCTTTCTTCTGGTCAAAATTGGGTCCAATTACTGAGAGCTTATGATGCATGAATACTTTAAAGTGGGCAATGTATCATTTTATGTTTGAAAGCATCTTCTGTTAATTCTGAAACAAAGGTCCGAACTGCAAGCAAATAAGACACTAACAACTATATAAAATAGTCTCTTAGTTAATTGCTTTCGACGCCATGGCAAATGTGGCTTATTTTTACCGGTGTTCAGGGTAGGTTCCAGCCTGGGCGTAGTCATTGGATCTAATATTAGTAGTCGGGCTGGGTATGGATTTAATGTTAGGGTCAGTCTTGCATTAAGTGATTGAAAACACACAGCCCAGCCCAGCTGGTTTGATAAGTATTACTTATAGTTTAATCGCATATTTGCCAAAATAAATGATAGAAAGCCCAAATAAGTGATAGAACGTGCAGCCCTGCCGGGTCCTATTGTACTTATGGTCCAAGCTGGACTTGGTCTGGATATGGGCTTTTTTTTTTTTTCGAAGAGGCAAAAGCCTGAAAATGCCTCACCTCGGCCCAACCCAGCTACTGAACAACCCTATTTAGTTTGATGCCGCCTTTTTTTTTCTTGTGGTCCAACTTTGAATTTTATTTCTTATTTTTTATTTTTTATGCCCTGACTTTAGTTTGATGCCTTCTTTTTTGCTGAACCTACATCCAGTTTAGCAGAATAACAAAGGGCAGGCTCATCTGGTGGCTGAAGTTTGCTATTCTGCCACATAGGATGTAGGTTCAGAAAGGGCTTTTGTTATCCCCTTGTCTACGGGGCCTAAGATGTTTTTGTTTTGTGTTTGTCCTTTGTCAGTTGTTGCTTTTCTCCCCTTTTAATGAATTTTCTTATTTACAAAAAAATATGCTAAATGTCTAGATTCACATCAATCTACACTAACTAGCCTCTCTAAACTGATTTAATGAGCTTATTCTGTAGCAAAGTTTTATCTCTACTGTCGGTAAGTGCATAATGAATGCATAACTAGGTAAAAATGGCGAGTTAGCTTACAATTTTTTGCATTAACAAACAGCATACTAATCTTGTATATATTTTGAAAACGTTTGTGCGAGGCCCCGCCCATTTATTTTCTATATATATATGTATATATATTATTTTGCTTAGTTTAGTAGTGTTAGCTTTGATTAGAGGATTAAAGGGGTTACATGCAATCAGCTTAGTGATAGAAAGTTGTTGAAGAGGACTTGAGTGAGTTTTAGTTTAACTAGAGGTCTTTCAGAGAAAAATCTAAAGCTCCTGTACCAATTTCCACAGTGCTCCTAAAATATCTTCCCTCTTCTATTCATTGCTTATGGGTGTTTTGGTCATTCCAACCCAACCTACTTGAAAAGACAAAAAGCCCATCAATATTTGGTCATTGCAACCTTTCACTTAAGAATAGTGTAGACCATTCCCATGAACTAACTTTATATAGACTTAAATTCCAGCAACTCTCATTTCAAACTCATCTCTCTTAAAGCTCTTCTAGAGCTAATCTTCTAAGCTCCTTTCATTACTATCAATTTCTACAAAGTTAGATCTTAAAAAAGTAAGCTATTAGTTTTCCAATCAAGCCCCATAGATTGATAGACCTCTCTGTTTACATCACATCAAGGTAAGAATTTCTACAATCCTACAAGTTTCTCTTTTTCTATTTTGATCTCATACTTTAGTCATAGCCTAATGTTATTCTCTTCCTTGGATTCTTTGGTTTTGTGGTTGTAGAGTTAGATCTTTGGGTTTTTCTTGAGCTGGATTGCCTTAAAGTGGATTAGAAGTGGGTTTTTAGCTTTTGGAGGAGGATTATCCTTAATTAAGGCAAGTAGAGCATGCTTATAATCCCATTACATGTGGAATGTCTTGACTATTTTTATGTGTATGATGAAATGCTCCTTAGACAATTATGTTAATTAAGCTCATGTCAAACCTAGTATTTTAGATGAAAACCCTCTCTTAATGGCTCTAACTGTTATAAATGATGAGCAATTGCATACTAACGTTTATATTAATGAAAGCATATGATGATCTTAACATTAATAATAAGAAATGGTGGAATGAATGGCTTGGATTGAATGGGATGGAGAATGGATGTTGTAGATTGTATTATCTTAGAGAAGCATGGGTATGAATAATGCATGGCATATAATTGATGGGGACCCATAGGAGGTAGAGGCATGATTGATCATGATTAAATAGATGTATGCAGGTTGATGAAAGATGGTTAATTGAAGAAATTGGGAAAAACATGAGTTTTCAATTTAGACAGAATTCCGAGAACGCGCTTGAGCAGGCCAATCCCTGCTCAAGCAGGCTCCGAGAACTCTCAATTATCAAGCCAAAGTAGTAATTGGTTGCCAGACGAGGGGAGTGCGCTCGAGCAGGCGCTCATCTGAGCTCGAGCGCACCTTGCAGCAAAATTGGTAAATTAAGAAAAAATTATATTTTGAACCCCAGACCTTAGATACTATTTGAATCATATCTAATCCAAATTGTAGACCATAAAACATACCCATGTGGATTTAAAATGTGAGCTTTGCCTCTATCCACTGATTATGGCATAGTAGAGCATAGAAAAAGAGATTTGTACCAATAAATGGATGTTTGGATCTGGACGGGGTCCAACAATTGTAACACCCAATGCAAACGATTTCTATAGGTTTGGAATGTCCTTCATATGATAGGCAAAGTCCTCTATACCGTGAAATGCACAACTTAATGTAGGCTTGGTTACTTTTAATACGTTCATTAATGGATAGTTTATATGGATCTTACTATTGATTGTCATTATTGCTCTTTATTCCATAGATGGTCATATATGATATTGTTCTTAAAACTCATAAATGTATAATTGGATATTGACCTAGGGTATACTTAGTAGAGACTCGGAAATTGAAATAGAGATATAAGATGGTGTCTGTGGCTATGCAAGCTATTCGATATTTTTATGTATGAGATTACATTGACCATGGAGTAGATATGTGGATGGAAATGGAATAGGTACCTGATATGGATGAATGGATAAGATATTATATTATAGCATTGGATGGATAGATAGATATTATACATGACATGGACATTGATAAACAGTTTGTACGGTATGGATATTGACGAATGGATTCATGAATGGACTATATGGATTGGACATTGGACTGATTAACATATTTGCTCACGCAAAGAACCTAGCTAGACACAAATTAATGATTTAATGTTGTTATCACATGTTTCTACTCGGTTGATTTAGCTTAGCATTGGATAGGTCAACCCTTGGTAAGAGATCATTTATATTGCCGTATGGTTGGCTTGATTATGGAGTTCGACGAGGTTATTATAGAGTCCAATGGGACTATTATGGAGTTAGATTTGCATGATCCAGCTGATATCACGGTAAAAAATCTATCGGTTGAGTATTTGGAACTACTTTATGGAGTCCTTCAGGGCTAGTTATGAAGTCCTTTGGGGCTATTATTGGTTGGCTTGTCATGCCATGCAATAGCTTATGTGGATGTGCCTCTTGTATAAGTGATGAATGGTATAAATGTTTTCTTATTTCAATTGATTTTTACTTATCAATTCATGATAGCATTGCTTTTAATTTGATAGCATCGATCTCATTGACTATATCATTTCTCTTATTTTATTTTGATCTATGTACGGTATTATTTGCTTGTCTCATTTGCCAAATTCTACATGACTTGTCCCTATTTTCTTTGGGTGCTGTAGATTTTGAGCTTGGAGAGATATGTGCGGGAGGAAGCTAGTGAGATTTTGGGAGTAGTATTATTTAGTTGAACTATAAATGATGAGTATGGAGCTTTTCGGAGAGTCATTGTTCATATTTGAGGTGGTAGTTGGAATTTCAGTTGTTGGAAGTTAATTGTAATAAATTGTAGTAATTCTAGACTTGTTGAACATTATAGCTTACAGACTTTGCTTTTGTTATTATCTTTGACATATGTGATTGATACCAACTTATATATGAATGGATCATGGTTTCCGTTGCTTTTGTCGTTTCATCTTATATTTCCACTTAAATTTGAACTTATGGCACATCTTATTCTTATAACAGAATCAGTCGATGATCAATGATCATTCTTCATTATTATAACAAGTAAAATTCACTAACTTCACAGATTTTTTTTTTTTTTTTTGTTGCACTTACTCTATTGTTAAATGGAACCTCGGAAAACTACTTATAATATAAAGTATGATCGATGAAAGAAAGGAGTTGTGGAAAGATAATGTGTAGAATTGCTGTTGAGAGGAATGGAAGATGTATAGAATAAGAGAGAGGAGAAAAAAGATCAGAGGAAGAGTAATGGAGGGCTAGGCATGTGGATTATGATATATTTCATTGCCAAATTGTTTTCGTACTATATGATATACTTTGCATCGATCAATATACTTGAATTAATTCAATTTTATGAGTGTATTTGCATAAAGGAATTATAGCAAGATAAACAAGCTGCTCCATCAAATTCAGATTTCAAATGTGGATAAAAACAGATTGGTCATCAATCCTAATACACTGCCAATATGAAGTAACCATACGTTACTGTTTATCAAACAGCAGAAGTCACATTTGATCAAACTCATGATAATTTAATTGGCACTTCCAGCATTTAGTTGTATCTTGATCGTGAGGGGTTCGTGGTTCAATGTTATATCTATCAGTTGATCCTTCATTCGAGCCTAATAATTCAATCGAATGCGAGTAGTTACCTTTTTGCTAAGGATTACCACCTGCTGTCCATCCATAAGTGGGCTTCTCGAGTCAGTCGGAGTCCACAATGAACATCATGTATTCTTTCAAGTGATAATTGATTCCCTTAGGCAAAGGTTGCCTTTCCGATCCTCTTTCGATCAATCCACTTTCTTTCTTTGTGGCCTATTCTTTTCCATCAGTCTTTCTGTTGATCGATCAATCGATCCGGTTAACTGAAGGAAAATAAAGATACCTTTTTTCTATGTAGTTAGGTCATCCATGGTTTTTGTATAGCCCCCATTAGTTCTACTTGTGTTATGAAATCCTAATTAAGTGTTTCATTAAGCAGTTGAAAAAACAGCAATGAATCTTCATTTGGAGTAGACTAGCGTTCTTCTTTTAGTCTCTTTTCTTTCCTTATTTTCTAGGAGAGGGACGGGGAGGCTGGTAATGGGGAAGAACAACGAGAATAAAATAGTCCTAGATGGATATACAAGGAAGGGTTACAACTCTAAATTAAGATACCTAAAAATGTTGAAAAGCTCTAGTCAATTTACTTGTAAGCTTACCTAACCTCGCAGGATTGAACAATAAGTACCTTCCAATTGTTTGAGGAGTTTAATTAATTCATTTTGAATTAGTAACTAGCTAGCTAGCTAGCTCTAGAACAGTTATGTCAAGAAACTATTTGACATCATTCAAGGGAAAAGAAAGCTTTTTTGTTTGTATTTTCAACATGATCAACATAGAAAAGAGAGCTTCTGTTTCATTTTGTTTTCATATGCATTTATTTAGTTGTTTTTATCATGATCAGCTAATGCAACACTAAATGTTTCAAAACCACTGAACCAGCAGCCCTCACTGTTTTTTCTCAAGGAGGCATTAGAGCCGGTTGTTACATGCACAGTAATTTTCTTATTCCTCGATTATAGTTTTTTGTCCCTCACTGTTATTCCTTTCTTTTAGAGTTCTCCATCCTCAACGGAGTTTGAATTTTTATAATTACATAATGACAGCAGGTCTTCTTCCCATTGATCTACTGTGACCAAGTACTCAATGGTTAGGAGTGGTCTGACACCCCACTTGAATCATTTTGTTGCATGTCCATAAAGCACAAGAATATGGTTCTCATTTTCGTTTGGACTGTTGCCTACCCATGTTTTTTATTCCTTAGCCAAAAACAGTTGTGCACACTTCGTATTCTTTTTATGATAAATCCAGTAATAATTTCTGATGAAATTTCCCTTCATAGTTTTTTTTTTCATTCCTTCCTTTGCTTTGTAAACACTAGTCTTTTTCCTCAGTCATCGGCATTAATCATCTTCCACCAAAATTATTAAGTGAAAGACGGAGAGGGAGAGGGACAGGGAGAGGTGGAGGGCGAGGGAGCCGGAGCTAAATGTTGCCCAAGCCAGAGGAAGATAGAGAGCGTGGTGGGGAGAGAAGGGGGTGAGGGGCATTTGGATAATTTTACAAGTTTTTTTTTTTTTTCAAAAGATGGCTAGGAAGAGTCGCTTTTTTAGGCCACTTAGAGAATCCTTATAAAAATTCTTAGAAACAAACATGGCATTTGAAAATACCAAAAGGCAAGCCATTATATCATGTCCCAAAAAACCAAACATGCAAAAAACCTAGCAGATATTCTTGTAAACAAATGGGACCTTAGTATCTAGGTGAAAATCATCTAATGAGGACCTCATCCGTGGACTATCAATTGGTCTTTTTCATTTGACAGCCTGGAGAATCTTTAGCCATTGATCATAAAATAGGCAATCAGTTATTTGGTCTGAATTCAATGGACTTGCCCTCCATATCAGTCTCTCTATGGACACCGATCCCCATTACCAAATGATTCCATTCTCTCTTTCAACATACATGGATAATTTCAATAATCATGAAAAAAATGCGATAAATCATTTTATTATCCCATAATTAATGTCACAAACAAAGACGTACAGTACAAATTAACAAAGACCCAACAACAATAACTAACTGCACTGGCGCCCTCCCTTATTTTCTTATTTGCGGCTTTGATTGATATCATTTTCATATGAGAATTAGACCTTCTTGAGCATGACTGAAAGCGGCACCTCACTCAAACCCAACCATCTGTTCCCATCCTCAATATGAACTCCCACATCCCCACATATCACCTTACAGAAACTGCAGACGCTGGGACAGAACACAAGCTTGTAATCATCCTCATATTTCTCTATCTTAAACCAGTTGCTAACAGTGCTTAAGCCCGGATTTCCAACCACCCCACCGGTCGTCACATACCTCTGTCCAGTCACGCTGTCCACACCCCCAAGCCTCCACACGGTCGACTGCGCGCAGGTGGTCGCCGCTGAGAAGACGACATTCAAGTCTGTCGACTCCCGGATGACCTCGTCGCTGGTGTTCACCGGCAGAAATTTCAGCGGGAGGCCATTGGACGCTTCATTGTTTTCTTGGGCCACATTGGAGGGGCATGACCCATTTCGGGCTGCAAGTGTCAGACCACCGCCGCGCCCACGGACGACCGGCAAGATGTAGTATTCGACGTCGGATTGGAGCTTCTGACCGTCGATATCTAGTACATCATCAAGAGTTGTCTGGGCATCTGATACCTTACAATGGATCAAAACACAGACTAGAAACGATAACAGCAGAGTAGTTCTCATGGTTACAAGGAATGAAGGAGGAGAAGGTACTAGATATATCTATCTTGAACTAGAGTTATCTATTTATAGCTATCCGTCTTCCTATTTGTAGATAGATGGTCAAAGATGATCTAATTATGAGAAATGCCTGAACTTGCACATGAGGAATTCGGCGTAGACAAGCTGCTGAATGTTGATTAAGATGGATTGTTGACTTGACTTTTAATAAAGTGGATTTGAAATAGTGTTGTTCCAATCAAAATTGAATGCTTTACCAAACGGCTGATGTAAGAAAATTGATAAATTGTTATTGAGAAGTGCTAATAGTGAGAAAAAATAATGAGTATTTCATTTTAATTGATACTCGGATGCTCTCAATGTAAATAAAGATAATCTTCAACTTCGAGTGGACAGCTCCCGGAGCCCATTTGGATGCTTTCTATTGTTGGGTAGGTTATCCTAGTCTTTTGAATTAACAACCTTAGGATTTAATAATCTTTTCACTAAGTTATTTTTAGATCCAATTCAATCACAATTCAAGGTTTTTTTGCATGAATTTAGGCATTGGCATAGATCATGGGCATAAGGGTATGAAAAGAACTACACTAATCAAAGGTGGGCTCAAGTGCACCAATGAAGTTGCACTACTCCTACAGTCCCATAGAAAAAACTCTCCCGTGATAAATAAAACAATAGAACAGAGCAGGATGGCGGTGACAATGAAAATCCAGTACGTTTGAGCTTTCCAAGAAAACCATAACAAAGCTACTATAACTTATAGACTAACTTTGTGATCCTAAAGCACTATCTGTTTCAGCCTAATTCAAAAGGCAATTTATATATTTTTGACATCTTCTCCGTGAGAGTTTTCAACTAACAATTTATGATAAAAACAGTAGCAAACTTAAGATTTTTGTTAAACAGATATGGTTGACCTTAGTAGGCAGTTTGATTTTGGGGGTAAATCAAAGATTTTTATGTGAATTTTGATGGTGGACCATGATTTTAAATGGATTCTTGGAAGGGGACCCAAAATTCTTATATAGGTTTTGAAAGCACGCCATGATTTAACGGTTTCAACCACACCCACATACTCATATTTGGGTCCACCCCCGGATAAAAAGGTTCCCAATTTTGGCACCTAAAATTACTATAAAGTGACGCATTCAACAACTCAGGCTTTTGGTATTCGGGGATTCAGTAGAAAATTTGTGTTTTGTTCAGATGTATTCTATACTGCCGCGAGCTTGATCTTGACAAGAAGAATATTCATCATGCGAATTTTTTGTGTACATGTTAATGATCCAATGATGCTGAAGAAAACAAACACGTTGGTTTGAAAGTACTTAATGGGGATGTAAATTTGAATGCGAAAAATTTTCCTGGCCATGTTATTTGGTTCATTGCATGGTTACCAGAACCAGTGGGATTGAAACAGCTAGTGATATTTTAAACAGCTTGTTTTGATCATGAGCAACTGTTGCCCCAAAAAAAAAAAAAAAAAAAAAAACGTGGGTCATGTTATGAGGTCTCTCTTTAAATAAATGGGGCTAATCAATGGATAATGGCTGCATGAGTAAAGTTATTATTTAGAACTTCTGTAAGTTTTATTTTACGCCCTTGATCATATACATTGTATGGCAGTTTCATGACAAGGAATTAGCTAAGTACAGAGACTAATAAATCTTATTTAAGGTTTGGATCCTCTATCGCAGCTATTGCATGGCACTGGTGAGACCCACATTGAGATCATCCAAACCGTTTAACATGAATATTAATCATTCCTTCAAATCATACATACATCTCTAAGTTTCAGCTTAAAAAAAGTAGATCCTACGGCGATTGAAAACTGTAACAAAAGATAACGGTGCCACATCCACACCTAATCACGTTTCCACCGTGCTGGTGTTCAATCCAATCACAGGATTGATTCTTTTTAAGTTGAGACTTGAGCATATACCTTTGAAGAAATATGACATTCACCTTAAACCGTCTAACTGATCTTAACGTATGACCTACCATCAAAAAAACACGTTACACGCAGGTGTGATAGAGGATCCGACTCCTCCTTATCCATATGCATAAAATTTAGCATTGAAATAAAAATGAATGACACGAAAGACCAAAATATTATTGACCACGTAAACCTAAGCTTAATTGGTGAGAGAGAAAGTTGGCAGATTGCGTATTAATTGACATGAGACTCTCGCGTATTAATTGACATGAGACTCTCATCAAGATGTACCTCATGACGTACGAACGACCTCCCACTTATTTTGACTGTTGAGCGTCGATGTTAGATAGGATTGACCGGTGACTTTCACTAACCCCAGAAACCTTATGCTCTCCATATTGATTTAGGGCGTTCATTTCATGGCTCCACTAGAGATGGACAATGGTCGAAGAAATCTATGTTGTTTTCTGCTCTTCTAATTTATAAACAATCATTTGATTATAGGCATGTCTCTAATTGTCGCAGAATATAGTTAATGATGTTTTCTATTCTAATCAGCCGTGTTTTGGATCCTTGGATAAGAACTTGTGGGGATCTAGTTCCTGATTTGAATAATATTTCAGATGTTATACACATGTAACAAGCCTAACATAATATTTAGCATAGATAGACCTAGTTTTACTATACCTTTATGGATATCTTATGTAGCTAATTCATTTTCCTTGGTGGGCCATAAAATCTGCATGGTAAAATTTTTCTTTATCACCGTCATTGCCCGCCTATGTTGCAGATACTCAAACTATGTCAAACAGATTTCTCTTATGTATTTAAATTGTTAAAAATTAGTAATTAATTTCATCGGGTGTCTTTAACTATGCGATTTAAGTCTATATAAAATGAACATTTTAGCAGAATCCAAAGCATCATCTCCCTATCAACCGCTTCATTGTTTGGAACGAGATGACAAGCCGGATGACATAGAGGCGCGCCAATAATCCACAACCTTCCAACAAGTGTCGTGGTTTTAGTGCAAAAGGCCCACTTGTGTCTCCACTGGCCCATTCAAGGCCTCAGATGGCCTTTGGCATTTCTCCAGCTTTTATCCATTTCTTTATTATGTTAAGTGGCATGTGGTCTGTGCCTCTTCCATCTCAGTAATTCTCTGTCTACTATGTATGTGGGTGAAAATCCTGGCCACCGAAGCGACTCTCTTCATTTTCTTCCATCCTTCTTTCCCTAGAATCATCTAATCACCATACAGGCCTATCAATTAGCCTTTTTCATTTGACACCCTGAAGAGTCTTTAGCCACTGATCATGAAATAGCCCACCAGTTACTTGGTCTGAATTCAATGCACTTGCCCTGCATGTATATCATTCTCTCTAAGCATGCTGATCCAGCTTGTTACCAAATGGTTCCATTCTCTCTCACAACATTCATGGATAATTTCAATAATCAAGAGAAAAGAAAATGCTACAAATCATTTTAATGCCTCATAATCAAGGGCACAAACGAAGATGTACACTACAAATTAATAAAGACCCAAGAACCATAAGTAACTGCCCTGGTGCCCTCCCTTATTTTTCTTATTTGCCGCTTTGATAGATACCATTTTTGAAATGGGAATTAGAGCTTCAGGAACTTGACTGGCAACGGCACCTCACTCAAGCCCAACCATCTGTTCCCATCCTCAATAAAAACTCCCACATCCCCACATATCACTTTGCAGGAACTACAGACGCTGGGACAGAACACAAGCTTGTAATCATCTTTATACTTCTCAATCTTAAACCAGTAGTTAACAGTACTTGAACCCGGATTTCCGGACAACCCATTCGTCATCAAATACCGATGTCTGGTCGCGATGTCCACATCCCCAACCTGCCACACGGTCGGCTGCGCGCAGATTGTATACAAATCGAAGAGGATGTTCAAGTCCGTCGATGCGTGGATGACCTTGTCGCTGGTGTTCACCGGCAGAAATTTAAGCGGGGACCCTTTGTACGCGTCATTACTCTCTTGGGCCACATAGAGGGGGCATGAGCCATTTCGCACTGTCATAATCAGGCCACCGCCGAGCCCACGGACGGCCGGCTGGATATGGTATGCCACATCGGATTGGAGCTTCTTACCGTCGATATCTAGTACATCATCGGGAGTTGTCTGGGCATCTGATACCGTACAATGGATCAAAACGCTGACTAGAAACGATGACAGCAGAATAGTTCTCATGGTCGCAAGGTAACAAGGAGGAGAAGATATATCTGTCTTGAACTAGAGTTTTCTATTTATAGCTGTCTTGTCTTCCTATTTGTAGACAGATATAGGTCAAAGATAAATCTAATCATTTATTAGGTAAATCTGATTATTGATTGGGTGAGGAAGAGAAATGCATGAAATTATTGCACATGTGAGATTCGGTCATGGCCTGCTTCAGCCAATTTTACACCGCCTAAATGAGGCATTTTCTATTTTTAATATTATTATACATATTTTATTTAAATTTTATTTTCTCGCTTTTTATGATTCTAAATTACTAATTAAGTTTTTTCATTCAAATTTTGCTAACATATCTATGTCATCCATCAATGGGGGCCCACAAGGGCGAAACTAGGATTCTGCAATCGGGGGGCCAAATTGGAAGAATTTTTTTTCATACAATTATTATATTTCCAAATATTCCCTGGAATTTTCAAAAATTGCAATCTCTACTTTAGAGGAGGTGGGCAATGATGTATCAACGTCTTATTTTTTTTCATTTTTCTTCTTAAAATATGCATCAATTAAAATTGGCTCTTCGATCTAAAATTAAATTGAAATTTTAACAAGTATATTTTAGTAACTATGATAAAATGAGTGACTCACAAATCACAATCTAGCAGGGTTAATTTTTTTTCCTTCTTCTTCTTATTATATAATTCAGTCATCAGACAAATATTGAGACTATTTTAGAAATCAAAACACATGATTTGGGCAAAAATTTTATTTGTTCTTCACAATCACATACTCAATGTCAATGGCATGGTCACACTAATGCATTTCCATTAAAATAGGCAAAACTTGTTAAGTATTTTAAAATGATAGAATCAAAATTAAATCAATATATTAACAATGAAAATACTATCCTCTTACCTTATGATGAGAAAAAATGAAAATGAGGAGAAACCCTAGCTCAAGACCCAACCGACAGTACTCAAATGGAGAGAAAATCCAAAGCCGAGCCAAACCCACATATAAAATAGGAGAGAAGACTCTAAGGAACACCTTTAAACCATTATTAATCTAAAACCCAAAAGACCTAACCATATAGAATTGAGAGCTTACCTAAAGCTCAAGGAAGATGGAGAAGTTTGGAAGATGGTGTCAATGAGATACGGGCGACGTGAGAAAGAAAATACTAGAGGAAGACCGGTGATTGGTGGCTTGGGGATTAGCTGGCCATGAGGTGGATGGGGAAGGGAGAAGAGGGAATGAGGAAATGAATGATGAAAAAAAAAGTGAGAAGGGGGGGTGTTTGGGCCTTAGGTCCACCTGATTTTTTACATCTATATATATATATATTCAAAGCTAGGGCCGGCGCGGGGGGGGGGGGGGGGGGGGGGGGGCGGGGAGCCTCGCACCTCCCACTCCAAGCTAGTTCCACCCCTGGGGGCCCATATGAAATCTGAAATCTTATGGTGATGGAACAGTTAGCCCCATTGATTAATGAAAATCATCATCATCTCATTATCAAAGCCTTATTCCAATCATGTTGGAGTCGGCTACATGAACTCCACCAGTTTGTGTTGCCGGTCTTATTCCCGGATAAAGAAGGAGGGTTGCGTTAGGTAGATTGACAGCCAGCGTAACGTTTTGTCACAACGCAAACATGAATTCTAATTATTGAAAATAAAAATAAAAAATAAAAAAAGAAATGAGATAGTGAGATTTGAAAAGATAGCAGTTGCATTTTTTGGAATGTAAAAAAAAAGTTAATTCCTTTAATTACTATTATGAGGCCTTATTTTTTTGGGGAAAACAAAATGATGGCATTTTTTTTTGGAAATTTGAAAAGATGTTATTTATTATTACAAGGCCTTATTTTTTGGGGATGGAAAATGTAACATTTCGTAAACTAAATATGAATATTTATTAAATAAATATTATTTTAGATAATTAAGAACCATTAGAGTCTAAGCGAGTCTGAATTACGATTAGGATCATGTTTGTGAAGTCTAATCGGGTTTAGAGCTCATTTGAGCACAATAGGGGGTAGTTTGCAGTTATAGAAAGTTAGAAGCCCTTTTTTCATAATTTTTCGACTTGTAAGGTTTTGGGCTTATTGGATAGGTGCCCTAATTCTAGGACTTTTATCTTTTTACCTAGACCCAAACCAAGACAATTGTGATCATTGAAAGTGGACCTAACCAAAACTAAAGCTTTATTTGTAAACACCCAAAACCCAAATTCTTATAAAAACAAACCCCAAAGCCCTAAATCCACTATTCTCTCTCTCCGTTGATTCTCTCTCTCCCTCTCTCCCTCTATCCAAGCTACCAGTCACCGTCCAAATTCGCCGCCGAATCACCATCTCCACCATTCATCTTTTTCGCCAAGTTCTTTTCTTCGCAAATATACCTCTTTCAAGCCTTCTTATTAACCAAGCATATCTAGGTAATCCTCTAACCTTCCCATTTCTAGGGTTTGTAGGTTTTGACTTCAGATTTGAACTAGAGGACTCACATGAGTCTCCTCTTTTGTTTTAAAGGATTGGATTGAGTAGGATTTGATTTCAGTGCGTTTGGAGCTTCAATTGGGTTTTTGGGTTTGATTTTCTTCTCGATTTCATATCATCTTCATCAAAGGTAAGTAGATTACCATGGCTTATTGATGATATACATTATTTTTTATTGATTCTTACATGTAGTGCTTGCATTGCTTTAGTTTTGCCCATTGTGAAATTGGGATCATATGCTAGATTTAGGTTAGATTTGATTGATGATGAATGTAATAGATTTAAAGTGGTTTTATGTGATAAATGGAGAGGGCTTAGCCTTGTTTTCATGCTGGTCAAAAGTGGTTTGAATGATAAGGAACGGATTCCCGAAGATGATGAAACAGGGGATTTCCCATTTTGCTAAATACAAGCCCGATCGATCGAGTCCTTGTTCAATCAATTAAAGCTGTATTCCATCTGATACAGAATTGGGATCCAATCAATCGAATCTGGGTTCTACCTAGGGAATGGTTTTAGGTTTGTAGACCATTAGTGAGGGATGTTTTCAGTTTTATGCAATCCATAATTTCCTCACATATGTATTATAACCTTGTTTCAATTGTGGGATCCAATATGATTCCTTTCTCAATAAAGCTACCTTAAACTACTATGTAAGAGGCATATTTGGGCATGTGTTTCCTCTTATGGATCTTCTGCATCGTGTACGGTGTACAAACAATTTTGAACTTGGTTGATATGGAAATTAAGACTATGCACTGTGGATAATTGCTCAAAATATCCCAACCTCACCTTATCTTGGTTCAAGTAGAATTGTTGGGTGCATAAATTGGGATTATGAATTTACAAATTGGTTTGTAATGTATTTCTTGGTCTTCAAGTATACATCTTTGCATTTATTGATACATTGTACACTTGATGTACATGCTTCCTTAGAATGTACCCGTTGCATGGACTTTGAATGTGTTGAGGCTTAACATTGGTTACATTGGATTATAAGAGGACTGCCTACATTGGGTATGTGTGAACTATGATTTCGAAGTGGTCATTCTATTTACTGAACCCGTGTACACGCATAGGGAAGCCAGCCTTTCACTTTGACTTAGGATTCGAAGTCTAAGCACCTCTAAGTCGGTCTATACTTATATTGTATACTTCGAGGTCTTTTGATGACTGCTGCAGATTGATTTCGATTTTGAACAGTTGATCACCGCTTTATACGAGATTTTTTGGCATCCTATGATTTGATTGGGCTTCTTCTCATGATTTGACAGGCTTGAGCACCTGATTTCAACTGAGATATTTTTCAATGATTTCAATGGGTCGATTGCTCTATTGTTGACTTATGCACTCACTTATGTAGATTTTAGATTAGGATGTCCATTATTTTTCATTACTGTTTATTTGTTTATCTCTCATATGATTTGTTGTCTTTACTCACCTTTGATATTGCATGTTTATCATGAAGTATGTCTATTTACTTACCGACTCATTGTAGTCTAATGTTGTTGTACTTGGTGCATAGATATTAAGCCCGGCTATCTCGAGGAGGAGGTGGAGGGTAAACCGTTTTAAGCACTTAAGCAACCTAATGAGACCGAGTGGGGTATATATGATGGTTACTAAACCATCTAGTCCCCCAGACGAGTGACTCATATACATTTGGTTTATATTTTAGTTTAGACAATATATATTTGCTCGAGATGTTAGTGGGGCTTTGCAGTTAATTATTTTATTTAATTTTTCAATTTCAAACCTTAGATTTAATATTCTTTTAATGTGATGATTCATGCCTCCGCAAGTTTTGGAATTTATTCAATGTTATGGACTTCACCACAAACATAAGATCCCATGTGGAGTCCGATTGGGAGCCACACATTGTTTTAAGCACGAAGAGTTTTAATTGGCTCCTAATTTCATAATAATCCTAGTTTCATTTTTGTGGATGTGACAAAAAAATGATTGCAATTGCTTCTTTGAGGGCTTTATTTTTTATTGGGTCTTATTTTTGGGGGCCCTAAAACAAGGGCTTTTCTTGCCTTATGGCAAAGCTGGACTTAAATTCGATTTGTAGACAAAGTTACAAGGTATCAAGGAGGAGAAGATATATATGTCTGTGTAGACAAGGTTTCAAATGTTGATTAA
The DNA here is from genome assembly GCA_037013555.1 of Sextonia rubra. Classification (NCBI taxonomy): domain Eukaryota; kingdom Viridiplantae; phylum Streptophyta; class Magnoliopsida; order Laurales; family Lauraceae; genus Sextonia; species Sextonia rubra. Next base: position 18,103,824 of record JASUAD010000028.1, on the reverse strand, counting down.
GATTGATTGTTGACTTGGCTTTTCATAAAGTGGACTTGAAATTGTATTGTACCAATCAAAATTGAATAATTTACCAACCAACTAATGTAAGAAAATTGATCAGATGTTATTAAGCTGTGTTATTAGTGAGAAAAACAATAAGTCTTTCATTTTAATTGTTATTCCAATGTTGTGAATGTAAATAAAGATTATTCTCACCTATGAGTGGACATCTGGTGGGGCTCACTTCGATGCTTTTGTGTCAATGGGGTAGGTTATCCAAGCTTTTTTTATTTAACATCTGTTAGAATTTTGAGTGTTGGCAAATTCATTGGTTGAACAAAGCTTTGGGTCCAATTGAGTTGTAATTTTTTATTTTTAGAGTTGAACTGTAGTATGAGTCTCCTAAAGAGCTGAAGAGAACAAATCTAAAGAAACTAACAAAACCGTAAAATCCTATGTAGACTGAGTTTCCTAATTCTGTAGAGACAACCTCTTTTGATTCTGATTGAAGTATTATTTTAGGCACAATATTGGGTCTATTTAAAGGGGTTTTCTCTCAACCCTAAACCAAGAATCTCATTGTTTTGAGTCCAGAAGACATGTTAGAGATTCATCTTCTTCTTTAGAGCATCCATTGCAAAGATTGCACTGAATCTCTTGTTCTAGAAGTTATTGCTTCTACTTCCAGTAAAAGATTGTTTTTTGTAAAAGATTTGTTCGTCTTGATTGGCTTCATAGTGTGTTGGATCAAGCGTAAAAATGGTGAACAACATGTGCGTTGACAAGAAGAATTGTTGTTCTTTAGGTTGTGTACAACTAGAAAAGGATAGTAAGTAGTTATTGTAACCTTTGGTTTCATGATGCTAGATTTCTGTTGGACTGGTGGTTAGGTCCTATGGTTTTTTTCCGGTTTAGGTTTTCCACGTAAAAAGCGCATGCCTCTTCTTTGTGTGATTGGTTGTTTTGATTTGCCAGTTCTATTATTCTTCCGCTACATATAAATTAAATTATAATCTAGAAATCAAGATCTGAGACTATATCTATTGGTTGGTATCAAAGCAAGTTACACAAAGTTACTATGTAGGTCTATTTGTGATTTCTATAGTGAAATTCAATTAAGAAGGCACATCTATTACCAAGCCATCAATGGTGAAAGATGAAAAATCCAACTTGATTATGTACAAATTTAATACAAAAAACACTCTAGATCTATTCAATGCTTTGAATGCAAAGGGTTTGGCCCTAGAGCATCTGAATGTGCATATCAAAAGTTAAAGAGAAGTGGTAAGTTAATGATTCTAAACATGCAGAAAATTCACTTTCTAAGATTGCTAGCTCTTAGTTTGTTGCGTTCATAGCGGGATCTTCATTGCAATCATCTGGGAACAAATTTGACAATGATGATGATGATGTGTTAGATGAAGAACAACATTGGAAAGAATCATACAAATCCCTGTTTGAAAAATCTTTAAAGCTGATCAAAGGCAATGAGAGGATGACCATCAGGTGGAAAACTACTCAAGAAGAAATTTCCTCTCTCAGAGATAAATTGGAGAAAGCTCTTGTAAAAGTAAGTTTCTTAAAAAAATCTGAGAAATTCAATGGCTGATAAGTTGACTAATGAGAGTCAAAAATATGATTCGTTGTCTGATGAATTTGAGAAATCTGTAAAAAAAAATATGGAAACCTTAAAGAAAGAGCTGCAGACATGTCAGGCAAAGAAAGTTGATTTGCATAGCAAAATCAAGATAATGTCTGAAGAGTTTACCTCTACAAAAAATTCATTAAATAAAATAAACTCTGAATCGAAAACACTTGATGACATCTTGTGTAGTCAAAAATTGCCAAGTGACTAACGAGGTCTTGATTTTAATCATGGGGCATCCATATCGAAGGGTACAGGTAAAATTGTTTTTTGTCAAAAGCACTGCTTTAATTTTTAAAACACTCATTGCATCTACAAAACATGCTGCATCTACCCACATGCCAACATTGTAGAATTACATGACACATTTGTCCCCATTACAACAAACTTTGAAGTATATCGAAAAACAAGCAATAGAAGAACAAATTTTCTCCACCAAAGATCAAGACAAGAACTGTTTTACAAAAAATTTGACTCACCTAGTGATTTGGTACACACTACGCTAAAAGCTTCAACTTCACAATTGTGGATACCAAAATGTAAGAGTGCCTGATCAAGCCCTTACCTCCCGTGCTGAAAAGAATATGACATTAATGGGAGGTCACAATTGATGAGGAGCTGTTGGATCCTGATTAACAGATATGATGCATGCGGATGTCATTATCTTTGTCAATTATGAACAAAAAGGCAGAGATATACAGGGGGAGATAGAGACAGAGACAAGTCAAGTTATATGCTAAAGGTATAATTCTTTATGCAAATATTCAATATATTTTGTATTCAATTTTAGGGTAAAATATTAGTAAAGTTTAGGGAATTTTGGTCATAAATTGCAAAGGGAGGAGAATCTTAGAATTTTGAGTGTTGGCAAATTCAAGAGTTGGACAAAACTATGGGTCCAATTGAGTTATAATTTTTTATTTTTAGAGTTGGACCATAGTATAAGTCTCCTGAAGAGCTGAAGAGAAGAAATCTGAAGAAATTAAAAGAAATCGAAATTCCCATGCAGACTAAGTTTCCTAATTCTACAGAGACTACCACTTTTGGTTCTAATTGAAGTATTATTTAAGGCAAATAATTGGGTCTATTTAAATGGGTTTTCACTCAACCCTAAAGCAAGAATCTCATTGTTCTTGATCCAGAAGACTAGTTAGATGTAACAACCCGAGCCCAGTAAAATGAGGTACTACGTATGCATGCATAGACTCCAAATCAAACAAAGCTTGTGCTTTTCCCTAAGTAATCAAAATAATACCTTCCACCACATTTGCATCTTTCGCACTCTCATGAGTAGCGGCGTAGGCACGTGCAGTCTGGCGATTCGGCTTTTGACTTGGACAAGCTTGCTATGGCTTGCCTTGAGTTGTGGAAGCAGTAGGCCTGGCTTGTTGGGAAGACTTGTACTTGGGACATTAGGCCACCAAATGATCCATGGAGCCACAACCCAAACAGGCTCCTATCTTTCTCCAGCATAGTTCCATCTTGTGTGGTCTACCACAGTGCCCACATGTCACGCTAACTGAACTTGGATTACTTTGTCCGTCATTCATCTTTTTTTATGCTTACCCCCTTGCACCAAAAGATGCACTCCTCTTGGGGTCCGCAGCTCTTTTTTTCCAGATATTTGCCTCTGCCAAATATGACATATCCACAGCATCATCAAATGTAGCCGGTCGTTGAAAAGCTGTAACATAATTCTTATACATGGGATTCAGGCCAATGATAAATCGGTTGACCTTTATTTCTTCAGTATTAACCATATCCTCCGCAAAATGAGATAACTGCGTGAACTTATGCACATATTCTGCTACCGACATTTACTACTGCTGCAAGGTTAAGAACTCCACTTCCTTTGCCCTTTGCACATGGGCCGGAATAAACTTCCTTCTAAACTATTTCTTAAATGTCTCCCACACTGTCACACCCGGCATGTCCTTATAGGAATCCCTCACACTCTTCTACCACATCTTCGCCACATCGCGAAACATCGAAGCTGTGAGTAAAACTTTTTGTTTCTTGGTGCACAGAACTGTATCGAATAGATCATCTGTTTGCTCCAACCACTGATCGGCTTTCAAAGCATCTTTATTTCCATAAAATTCAGTAGCCCCGTGTTTCCGAAATTTTTCATAGAGAGCATTGGGATCACTTTCCTTAAGTTGAAAAACCGCCTGTTACTCCACATGGGGTGGGACAGATACTTGGCTTTGCCAGTCCACAATGAATGCCACTTGTGCTTGCAAAGAATGCACTACTTGAGATTGAGCCTGAATTGCTTGCAACATCATGATGAAACGATCATCCGTATTGAGTGGCGGTTATTGAGGTGCCAATCCACTCTTTATGGGTGGAGTCATATTGTCTTCATGATTATTGTTTGTACATGATCCCGATGCTATGGCCTGCAAAAAGTAAAATGTTAACATCCCAACAAAAGACGTACCCCACTACATGCCCCATAACAAATCAAAATATCAGATTATAGAGTCAAATATTTGACATCATATCCTCACTATGTTCCTAGATGCCTATATGCTTAGCCACTAGAACAATCATGCTCTGATACTATACAATACATATGTCACGAATCAAGCTCAAGAAATCGGGGATTAACGTTAAACCTAATCAGTGACACACGTACTCCCGTGCATATGCACCTAGACCCAATCCAAGTGCACACACACAAAGGAAAATCACACGTTCAATATACAATTGTACGCGGAAGCTGTAAGTATCACTGCATTCAAAAGAGGACACACCACAAATAAAGGAAAACAATATGTACATGGTATGACAAAAGGCAAACAGAAGAATTTGTCTTTACAAGAGAGAAAGGGGGGTTTCTAACAAACACAAAATATAAGGAGATATACTCTAAGACATTACAATATGCATCCCAAAATCAAAGGAGACTCATCCCAATTTCATGCCACTCTCCAAGTGGATTGATCAGACCCACTCCTTTAATCCTGAGGGGGCCTCCCCGACCTCCTCTGAAGTCTTGCCGACCGTTAAGGGATCTGCAGGGAAATCTGAGCCTGCAACACTAAGGACAACCATTGAATATGACGATTCAATAAAACATAAACAACATTAAGGTAATATGCATTGTATCTATAAGATTTATTAATAGGAGATTTTACATAGAGTTTCAATTTAGTAAACTAAGCAAATCGTGCATTTAAATAAAACATGCTATAAGAATCATTGAACATATATACTTTACTAGGTGGCTATTACATCCGCGCTATTGTCTCTTTATGAAGCACGCGTTGAGAACACCATCGACTAGGCCAGAGTACGAATGGGTCTATGGTTTCCTGGGGTCCGGAAGCCCCAAGACAAAAGCACATTGCAGCGGCACAAGCAGGCTACACCAAAGTCAAACCCGTCGGGTATCATGAGGCTGAGGCTAAGTAGATCCAAACCGTATCAGTCATGTCATATAATGCAAGTCACTTCAAATTCAAGTTCAAGCAGTACATGTATCAATAAGCATAAGCACAAAGAATACGATCGCTCATATTATCGTTCAAGTCAATTGAATTACAAATCAAAACAATAGGAAAGGAATGGAAGGCAATAACCAGAGTCAACATGCTATGCAAGTCGATTCATTTTCCTGGAATCAAGATAGTTTACTAGCCAACCTTAAGTTAGTTGTCCGTTGTTTCTAACCGTGCATGATGATATAGTTTTAAGTTGTTCGATACACAGTTGTCCATCCTTTGAGTATTACAATGTAGCGAAAAGGTGTATCGAAGTCCCTTAAACCAACACCCATGGGGAGGTGCTTAATAACTGGACAACACACATGAATGAGTCACAGCCTTCAAGACCATTCATGCTATTCCTGTATTCCATTAGATAAGTTAAAGGGTACCTGAATTCCAATATGAAGGCCCTATAAGGTCTTTTAAGAATACCTATCATTTTTCTTTCATTTTCAGTGGTCTCACGACTTAGCCGTAGGTAACTTACGGCTTAGCTGTAGGTATCTTACAGTTTAGCCGTATTATGCACTACGGCTCAACCGTGGTTCTCCAGAAATTTTTTTTTTTCGCACTTACGGCAAGCCATGGTTGAACCATGCATTCTCTTATGGCTAAACCGTGATTGTTCTACAATTTAGCCACGGTTGGATACAGCTTAGCCGTAGCACACCACACGGCTTAGCCGTAGCTAGACTGTAGAAGGTTCCCTACAGTTTCTACTCTCGGGACATCAAGCCGTAGCTTAACCTACGGTTAGGTCACGGATAGCCTACGGCTCAGCCATAGTACATCCTACGACTTAGCCGTAGCCTGATCGCAGTAGAAATTTCAATTTAGTTGCTCTCTAGAGTTTGATCCATGCAGCTCTACGGCTTAGCCGTAGGCTTTAAAAGCTCCGAAATTCGAGTATTTCAGATACCATTCAAAAATGGGATGAATTCAATACAGATGAAAACAAGAAGAGCTAATCTTACACAAAAGGCTGTAAAACATAAAAAACTTAAAAGATTAAGACGAATAATAGAAATCATAGTGTACCAATATGTATTCATCCATAACTTGCTTATACTTGCCTCAAGTGAGCTGTTTTGAGTTAATCTTTGTCCTTGGCTTAGAGTGGAAGTCTACACGTAGCCCTAGTAGCCATACATGCAAGAAGGAAAAGAAGATGAGTGCATGCAGTGCATGAAGAGAACTCTAGACTCATAGATATTGTCGTGAACCGAATTCTTACCCTAGAACACACAAGATATGAAACGCTAGAACGGATGCAACAAGAATTCCCCTTACTTTACTTTGACAGCAGAAGAAGAGAAGAAGAAGACGAGGACGACAACTTGAAGGAAGGAAGCTTGCACGTAGATGATACAGGAGATAAGGATCAAATGGGGGTAGGTGGCTCTATATATAGATATGGTTAAAAAAAAGTCCACCTTATTAAGGTTAATTACAATTTAAGTCAGATGGATGACCAACGACTTCAAACGGTTCCAAATGCAATTGAGACAGTTATGGAAATCAGCAAGCTTAACAAGATGCACGTGATGACACCAAGATGATGTATGAATGATGCAATCTTCTAAAATCTAAAATTACGAAAAAGGGCTTGTATCTACCTAGTTCAAGTTAAACTCAACCCAACTACCTATCCATGACTTGAGCCATAACTCAAAAAAGACAGAACGACATTAACTAAACTAATTCACTAGTAATTAACTAAAAAGAACATTAATTAGCTGTTAAACTAGATTAATTTGGGTCAGGGTGTTACATTAGAGATTCATCTTCTTCTCTAAAGCATTCATTGGAGAGATTGTACTGATTTTCTTGTTCTAAAAGTTGTTGCTTCTACTTCCAGTAAAAGGTCTGTTCGCCTTCAATGGCTTTAAAGCGTGTTCGATTAAGCGTGAAAAAGGTAAACAACATATGCATCAACAAAAAGAATTGTTGTCCTTTATTATAAAAAAAATTGCTATTAGAATAATATAAACATTCTAGATTCATTATGTTCTTTGTCAAAAGCCTGAAAAATAATATTAAAAAATTGCCATTAGAATGCAATGATCAACAACTTGTATTTATAAACACAGCACAAATTGAGATGAATTGTCATAATTGAACTTTAAATAGTCAAAAGAATCAAAACTAATTTAGGTTATACTTCAACTTTAGCATACCCATAAGAGACGCTTCAAGGAGATGCCTTCCCATCAGACCCCACCAGTATCGAAAAACCGCTTCTAGACCTTGACTATGCTATAAATGCTCGAAACTAGCATGACAAAATCGGTCGCAAATAATAGTATGGCTTAAGTTTTCATGGCCTCCCCATTTGGGTTTATATAAGTCCACAAGAGAGGAAGAATGGTGTCCATTGGTGCCACACCAACTACTAGTTTTCTTGTTGCCTTTACAAAAAACAAAAAACAAAAAAAAAAAAAAAAAACACACACACACACACACACACACACACTAGCTCTCTGGAGGTTAAACAAAAGTTCCCCACATAAGAGATACACATAAACATACATCATTCATATGTGTCACACAAGCAGTTATGTACTTATAAACATAATTCAAATCAATTATAGCATGATATTTTAAACATAATTCAAATCAATTTTGATGAAAAAAAAGGGAACATCATTGACATCGTTGGCTGGTGATATTCTTATGGAGGAGGACGGCGGAGAGCTGCCTGATAGAGCGATGGTGGTGCACGACGGAAACCCAAGCCCTCAATGCTAAATCCATTAGATTATCAAATTAAAAGAATAGAAGAAGAAATCCAGGACACTTGTGTAAGAGGACAAAATACGTCAGACCTGAGGATAAAATACGTCAGACCTCGGGATGAAATATGCACCTGTGAGCCGGGGATAACCCCCATAGTCGAGCAGGACAAGAAACAACTCAGGAAAGATTACACAACCGAGCAGAGCAGGAGAGCTATGATGTCCGAACTGGGCTAATAGGCCGTTGTCTTTGACTAATTCAGAGAACGTGGGATAGCTAGCATCCCCACTCTGGAGACTTGACTTCTCGAAAAGGGTAACGTCCCTAAGATCCAGGGAGCACAATCAAGTCCCCCAAAGTGGTGAGATATGTGCGTTAGCTCTCTCCTAAGTGGAAGAATATGTGAGGAGTGGATCCTATTTTTGAAGAGGTTAATCTATTCGGTGATAGCAATAAAAAGGGAACTGAGTGCAAACGAAGAGGTATGTGTAAACTCCCTAAATCTAGTTGAATTCCATTTTCTAAGATTATACACTAACTTAACCATCGGAGGGCCCACAGTTAGACCCACCTGACCGTCTTTCCTCTAACGGTTTCTCTTTGCGCTTGATTCAGGGCTGCTTGGAGTGTTCCCACCTAATAGCTGAACAACTCAGTCATTCAAATTGGAAGCTAGCAATACAATTCTATTTACAGATCGATCCAAGTCTGACCAGATCCGGCCTAATTTGAGAAATTGGACCTTGCAACTTGTATTAAGGTTTTGACCCTAAACCACACCATCCACAACAGTATAATGACATACATCCTAAAGTTGTGGCTACTGAACAAGTGGTAAACAAGTGATATCTTCAGTAATATCTTAACCCTTAATTCTACTTTAAGGAATTTCAACAAACACCTAGCAGGCAGCATGTCTCTAATCAATTGAACTTCACATGGGAACATGTACTACTCCAAATTAATCAAAACCAATTAAGCCTTATTATGACTACATATCAGAAATCTCCATCTAATTGGATGGCCATAGGATCAAATCTCAACCCCAATCTAGCATTGGCTAATTGAAGAAAAATTCCAAATGGACCTCACGGCGATCCAATCCAAAAAAAAACTGAAGCAGAGGTGATCTTCGTTGATGCGATGTGAAGGAGATGAATCTTGGGTTTTTAGTTTTCAGAACTCGGGGGTTCTAATACCTCTGGCTCTTTTTCAAGCATTTTAGTGGGAATGCTGGGGTGTTTTTTTGTCAGGACGACAATAATCTCGTCGCAAATACAGGCATCTTACACTTTAGGCGACAAAGTTTCTTTCCTCGCCAAAAGCAATTATGTTTAATAAACATTAGGCGACGAAATTAAATTTTTTTTGTCTCCAATTTTTTACTTTAGGCAACGAAATTACATTCCTCGCCAAAATATATGCATTTTTGCAAATTGGCGACGAAATTAAATTTTTTTCGTCTCCTATTGTCTCTTTTAGCCAACGAAATTTTATTCATTTCCAAAAGATATGTGTTTTTTTGACTGTTTGCCAAATTTTCTAGCCAAAGAGGCATTCTGTTGTAGTAATATACTATACACCAATTCGAATGGGATGGATATGGATGTCATAACAATGTTGAACTGGCTTATATTGATGCCCTCTGTTTTTTTTTTTCTTTTTCTTTTTTTTATTCATTTAACGGTGGTGAAAATTTATTGATTCTTGAATGAATCATACATGCCATCCTATATATAAAACCATAGCTTATTTATACCATGTAATGTTGTTTGATAAACATGGTTAGACATATAGAACTTCTGGCCTCTAGTAAGTGTGGAATCTAGATACTAGTACAGCAAAGCCTTTGAGAATACTCATATACCAAGCATAATGGGTTCATAGCTAAATTGATCATGAAATGAGAAAAACACAATTAATGGATTCACTTGCACTTACCCGGGTGGCCTCAGGGAATCCAATTTCATTCATGTCGTACACATGCTTTGCTTGTACAAACATTAATGTACACCAGACAAAGGAACGCCTTGAATCTTACCTAAGTGGGTTGCTTCTAGACATCCCCATCCTCACTAGAGCCCATCAACAGGTTGGACAAATAATCACCGTACGTGCATCACCAATTCACAGAAGCAGACTGAATTGAGCAAATTGGATTCACAAAAGTGGGACCCACTGAAGTTTGTGGTTTAATATATAAACCTAAGATTATTTGGTAATGGAGACCTTTAGCAAATCTTAATCCACGTCTATATCTCTACCTGTTCCTCTTACCCCAATAATTTGTTGGGTTATGTCTTGTATTCCGGTTTAGCCGGATCGGTCGTCTGGTTTAGCCAGAACCGAGGCTCAGGGTTAGGGGTATTTTAGTCATTGTGTATGGGTTTTCTTGGTGGCCAAGAAAGCGGGAACTATATATATAGATGTACTGTAACCCTAGATCCTGTAGGGGATTGAGATGGGATCATAGTAGATGAGTTCTCTCCTCCCGTGGACGTAGGCATGGTTACCGAACCACGTAAAACTGCTGTGTCATATGTGTGATTGCTTGATTGTGTGATTGCTGTGTGTTCATCGTGGTAGATCCGTTGATCGCGGGTAGTTTCTGTTGCGCCGCTTTTCCCAACAAGTGTTGCCGAACTACGTAAAACTGCTGTGTCATATGTGTGATTGCTTGATTGTGTGATTGCTGTGTGTTCATCGTGGTAGATCCGTTGATCGCGGGTAGTTTCCGTTGCGCCACTTTTCCCAACAAGTGGTATCAGAGCGAGGTTGAGATCGCTTGGATTTTGCGATTGACGGATTGTGCTGGATGTAGAGGATCATCACGTTGTGTCCAGATCATCCTTCATTGGCGATGGTGCTCGCAGTTGCCGATGGCCAAAGATCGAGTGGGTGCTCGCAGTTTTGTCTTTTTCGTCGTGGCTGAACAGAGGTTGAAAGGAGGAAAACGAAGAAAAAAAAAAAGGGAAACCTGCAACTGACCGGCCGTCGCAGCGGTCGTCGCCGTCACCGCTGCCATCCCCGACCATCGCGGTCGCTGATTCGAGATCGGCGAAGGTGACGCGGACGGCCGGTCCCGAGTCGCTGGTCGCAGCCCGCCCCCCGATCGCCGCAGTTACCCGCAGCCGTCGCAGAGGCCGCCGTCTCCCGTCGCCGCTGTTTGCCGGACCAGGCCTCCGGAGAAGACGCGCCGCCGGCCTCTGCAGCACGGGCTGCAATCGGGTTGCAGACATCGCGTTGCAGGCAGCGCCCGTGAGGGTTGAAGACGACCCAGTCTTCTGGGTCTTGGGTCGGGTCGGGTCAGGTTGCCTGACCCGCGGAGGAGTTCAGCCCAGCAAGCCCAGCGCGGTTTCAGGTTGGTCCGGGTTTCGAGTTGGGTCAGACCCAACCTGTAGTGCAGCAGAGTCCAGCAGCAGGTTCAGACCAGGTCGGGTCGGGTCGACCTGGTCCGTGTACTAGAAGCCCAGTGACAGAAGAGCAGGTCGGTTCCGGGTCAGGTCGGACCCGAACCCGGTTCGCCAGAGAAGCCCAGCAGAGCAGCGCAGTTCAGTTCAGTTCCGGGTCAGGTGAACCCGACCCGGATCCGTTTCAGAAGCCCAGTTTGCCAGCAAGCCGTGACGTCAGCAGTGACGTCAGCACGGTCAACAGGCAGGTTTGACCAGATTCAACGGCTGAAATTGTTTCTGCGATATCTTGATCGTCCGATGTCCGATCGGAGATCCGTTTGCACCTACGGACTCGTTTTGAGCAGATCTACGCGTATGTGGAAGAAGATGGGCTGGTCAACGGTCAACATGGATGTTTGACCAATTGGAGTGTAGAGAATTAATTCTGCGATATCGAAGCCATCCGGAGTCGGATTTCAGATCCGTTTCTTCCAGCGTGCTCATGGTGACGAGATCTACGAGGTTGATAAAAGATATTGGCAGTTTGATGGGCAGAAAATTGGGGGACTTGAAGAAACTGACAGATTCACGATGATAGCAATGGATTCAAGCATTACGGGCCAGATTGAAGTGTTTGATGGAGAAACGACTTCATGGATTGGCAGGATAGAGTGTTAGACTCCATGACACAGCAATGATTGAAAAGTGTTACTTGATGTCAAGAATGGTAGATTGCTCCAGAACTTTGATGGAAAGCTTAGATCCGCGTCGAAGGGATCATGAAGGAGCGACATGCCAAAGTAGAAGAAAAAGCAAAAGGAATCAGAATCAGAAGGAGGTATGTGCAACAAAGCTCGGAGTCGGTTGACAGGGAATCAGTTTTGGTCGCTACAAGTATGGATCCGGTTGTTGATTCATGGTATTGGGATTCAGATTCTTTCTATTATATGTTCGCGTAGAGATTCGTCTGATGCAAATAACTATCATGGTTGATGGATTTGTTCTTATGGGGGGATAATGCAACTGATGAGCATTTGAGATAAAAACGGTAGAAATCCAGATGTATAATGATGTTATTCAAACCCTAACGGTTGTGATATATGTTCCGGGATTACGAAGAATTGGATTTCTTTGTGTGCCTTATACTTCAAAGGCTGCAAGTGCACTGTAGCGGGTGGAGTCACGAAGGTGGAAAAGGGAACATTGGTCATCATGGAGGGTGAGATGGTCAGAAATCTCTGCAGGTTGATAGGGTATGCTTTTTCAGGTGGAGCAGTGAAGGAGACATCAAATAACATGGGAGGAAATCTGTGGTTCAGGTGGAGTTAGATGCGACGGATCATCGGAAGATGGATTGATGGATCTTCGATGATATTATCTAGCGGAAATCCAGGAAGCCCTGAACGAAGATGATTTTCTCAGAAAAGGTAGTCTTGTGAAGGTCGGAGTAAGCCGGTTTAAGCATCGGGTCATTCTTAACCCGCATGTACTGTGCCCAACCCACCAGAACAGGCTAGAACAGGACAGTTGAAGGTTTGACGGAAAGAACACCAGAATGAAGACAGAAGGAAGGATTCACAAGGTACCTGTGAGATCCGGATTCGGGGAGGTCTTCAGTTTTGTCTTGACGGACGGAAGTTAAGTTCATTGTGTTGCAAGGATGCATGCATGTGGCAACAAATGGAGAGCACTTCGGAGGTTCAAGACGGTGGTGTTAAGGTCAAAGGAGGCAACTGTGGCCACGCTAGGTCGTAGCGTGTGCGGAGACGTACCCTTCAGCAAGGTGCGTGAAGACATTACCAGGTATCTCAAGGTGGCTCTGAGGATTTGCGGAATCCAAGCCAAGGTGGAGATTGTTGGGTTATGTCTTGTATTCCGGTTTAGCCGGATCGGTCGTCTGGTTTAGCCAGAACCGAGGCTCAGGGTTAGGGGTATTTTAGTCATTGTGTATGGGTTTTCTTGGTGGCCAAGAAAGCGGGAACTATATATATAGATGTACTGTAACCCTAGATCCTGAGGGGGATTGAGATGGGATCATAGTAGATGAGTTCTCTCCTCCCGTGGATGTAGGCATGGTTGCCGAACCACGTAAAACTGCTGTGTCATGTGTGTGATGCTTGATGGGTGTGTTTGCTTGCGTAGATCGTGGTAGATCGGTTGATCGCGGGTTGTTTCGTTGCGCCGCTTTTCCCAACATAATTATCATCATCCAGGTGGGCCCACCCAACAGGGTGGACATTTTGTCGTCCGTCTCTTGTCCATAATTAGGATTTTATCTACATGCTGACATTGCAAAAAGATGAAGCTGGAGAGGGCTCAGCAAATTCTTTCCTCTTGACAGTGGGGACCTTGCCATTTTATGATGCCAGATGATGGCTCACGTGCCTGCTGCAATTCACAGCAGATGGAACAAGTGCATGGAGCAATTTCATCATTATCAGATTTCTCCAGACTTCTCTTCTTTGGTCTGGTCTGCCAAAATATTCTGAGCCATGCTAGACGCGGACTAAAATTTCACTATCCACAACTCAAAGAATATTCTAGGACGAGGGTTTTCCCATGGTACGAGACTATTCTCCTTGGCACACTTGCAAAACCAATACACACACGCACCAGATAAGTGGGGCGTGGGATTCGAGCACATAACATGGGAGTAAATCCACGCCTGATGCTACTAACCCTATTCTAGTATGGGGTTATCATTAATATTTTCATATCTCAACATTCTAGTATTTTTGTTGTTGTCATCGTTGTTGTTATCCTCTCAAGCGCCCTAAATTAAATTCATAGAAATTATAAAGCTGATAAAAAAAATTAAAGAAAAAAAGGTGAATATAAAGAACTATCATTCCTTTGTAATTCAAATGGTAAGTAAATGAAGGCCTCATTTACATCTCCACATAAACCTTCAATCCTTATCTTGGTAATAATGCTTTTTAGAGCCCATTTGACCATGAATTTCTATTTTCCGACCAAATAATTAGACCCTAAATTCTTAATAAAGTACTGTTAGTGCTACACTACACAGTGGTTCTCCTCATGTATAGCTTGACCTTTCTAAAGGTCTATATACTGGATTTTTTTTATTTTTTTTTTTATTTTTTTGCTTGTGAATCTAAGGGGTAGCATAACGTACACAACTATAGATATGCAGGCACGATGAGAAATTTCAGTTTAATCAGAGTGATAACATCATAAAAAATACATGGTTAGCTATGATAAAAATAAATGTATTTCTACATGAGATCAATCTAATAATGGTTGCACTTTGATTGGATTGAATTGGGGATGAGTGTCGATTTTGTGAAATGGGGCAAGTATATCGTATAAGCAGGTTGATTTATCATAGGGGCTATTGCGTGATTTTTTTTATTATTTTTTTGTTTTTTTAGTAAGGGGAATAAAGGTTTGGCGTTGATAGTTCACACTTGCAATTTATGGCTGTAAAAGTATCGTACCCAAGTTAGGAACCGTTGTGATGAGCTTGTCCCAGGAAATTTTTATATGCCTCTCCATCTTTGACAGGGACCGAGCTTTCATGGACAAATGACAAAAATATCTTTCATTCAAGTTCAGCAAAACTACCAACTCAACTCAAGTTAGGTGGGCAGTTGGATGCATGATCAGCAAGGGAGGCATGGCGATGGACGGCCATGGATATAGATCATGAAAATATGTAATATCAAACTCATTCAAATGTTCAAGCATTTAGTTTTAAGACATTGTCTCAACTTCTTTCAATAAAATACGGTGAATAATGTCTAAAGCATTGTGAATTGGGATCAATTCCTATCAAGGGTTTCCATGTGTATGAATGAGTTGGATTGATTAGAGAAAGAGAATAGCCCTCTATCCAAAGGTTAGTTGAAAGTGTTCCTGAAAAGAGACGTTTTGCCAAATTATCAGTTTGCGTAATTTTAGCTTTATTCAACGTAACTTGGGTAAAAAACTTGAAAAGTATAGTAAATATTTTTGCTGTTTTAGTGTTAGTTATGGAAAGTTAGTCACCATCGCCATCAAAGCATTGTCTCTCAAGGATAAAGGGAAGTGTTAGTAAAAACACAAAATATAGAGCTCTGTGGTCGTGTGAAAATGTAGGTGTCCTTTTCTAAAAGAATTCAAAGAATAAATCCATCAAAGATTGAGAAGGCAGACTTCTTCACCCCTTTTTCTCCACTTCCACTGGCTGTAAAAATCAAGCAGGGTCGAAGTTAATAGTAGATTATCCTGTAGCATGTATTGCGAAAAGAAAAGTGGTGGATTATGGTAAATTTAGTTTTACTGCAAATCCTTCTGGTAAAATCTGAGATTTTTCTACTCCGATCTCAGTGCTATTACCCTCTAAAATCATTGGGACAAACCAATGGTCTACATTGATGGATACAGCTAAGCACCACAATGCATGTTCACTCACATGTTTCACAACTAGTGACTAGTGACCAGTCTCACCCATGTTGGTCAGAGATTCTGTTTTCACAAAGCGCCAAGACAAATTATTTCCGGGACCAACAATAGCAACGTCGTGCATATCACACAAAAACAGCATTAATTCTGTGCAATACAAGATTATTCTGTGTGTCAATATATAGTAGCCTCTCTTCAGAGATCATGTATTCTATGTAGCTCTCTCAATTTTCAAGCACAAAATTCTGCTAGCATATCATGGTCGTGAAAGTTTTTCAAGTGCTCTTAGCTATCTTATTCTCAGCGCTTACTGTATGGATACTATCGACTACTGAGGCGGCAACCGGAGATGCCATCCTCGACACAGCCGGCCAAAGCATTGAGACAAACAAATTATACAACATTCTTCCTGTCATCCCCTGGCAGGGCGGCGGTATCACGCTCTCCAGCCCAAATGGCACCTGCCCATTGACTGTGGCGCAAGATGTAGTTGATGTCTCCAATGGTCTCCCCTTGATATTCTGGCCCGGTACCAGTGGCAATGGTGTCGAAGTAACAGAGTCCATGGGCCTCAACATCATGTTCTCCTCACCGACCGCGTGCACTGAGTCATCTATATGGAAGCTCGGAGACGCCGATGGTGTGAATGGACGGAGGTATGTGATGACAGGCGGGGTGTATTATGCTGACGGAAGCTTGTTTAGCATACAGTCGTATGGAGGGAATTACACACTTGTGTTCTGTGGCGAAACACAGGCGAATGGCCTCTTAGACATATCTGATATAGGGGCCTCAAGCTCAGGGTCTAGGAAAGCCGGTTGTGGGTACATAGGAGTCTTCAATGAGGGTAGGCAGAGATGGTTGGGCCTAAGTGATGAACCTTTTCTAGTAAGATTCAAGAGGACGGAGGGTAATGGAGAAGGGAAGAAGGAAATGTGACAACAGTTATGGAAGGTCGATGCTTTCGAGTTATTATCTGTATGTGAATTTTTATGATATCTATGACCCTTCCCTCCAGTTGAATTACTGGAGTAATAAGATCCGAGGCTTTCATCGGTGCATTGATGAGTGGTATACTCAAAATATAAATGGGAGTGAAAAGTACATTGCTTTGCACCAAAAATGGATTCCACTATTTGAATGCAGAGAAAGTGACAGTACAAAAAGAATTGGCCCTTACATTTACCTCGGATTCCACTTTTTGACAGGAAAAAGTGGAGATGACTTGATGGAGTTTTCTCCACAAATTGGAAAAGGCCAAAACCACACTAGAGGAACAGTATTTCCCAATTCAACTAACCATTGATACTCTCACCATCTCTAGTTTCCTCTAGGACCAAAAGCAAAAGCATGGTCGATAGTTGTAAACCAACCACTAATGCAGGCTACACCATGGGTTGGGCCGCCCATTAGGCTCCATCCATATGTCCAACATGATTATCTTCTTAATTAACAGTATAGGTTATTTGTGAGTCTTATTTAAGTATTTTATTTATTTAAAAATCTTTAAATTAGTACTTTATTGTATTAGAGATTTAGTTTCCTTTTCGAATTAGGTTGTTTAAATTATTAAGAAAGTCTTAGTTGCCGACCCATCTCTCCAATTCCGCAACCCCTTCCAGGAGTCCCCTCTAAACCCTATCACCCCAACCAACCAACCAACACCTAAGCCCGTCAATACCCCAAAACCTAGAGAAAAAAAAATCGGAAGGAAGAAGTAGAAGAGAAGAAAGAAAGAGAGAGAAGAGAAGCAGCAGAAAACGGAGAAGAGGAGTGAAGAAGACATACCTGCTCCAGTCAGTCATCATCGCACCACCGCTGTCGCCCCGCCTCCAGTCTGCTAGAGTAGTGGCATTCTCTGTGTTGTCGCCGTCACATCACCACACCCGCCACCATCTCTGTCGCCAAGGGTTGCTCTCTAAATCAATGAGCCTCTTCCCGATTTTCCTTTCTTTCTGCGCAATACCAACAAAGAGGAACAAAAGGAGTCTCCACCACGTGCTACTAGGGCTGTCAATCCGGCCCTTTAGAGAGGGGGCCCGGCCCGGCCCGCAAAAGCCCTCAAAACGAGGGCTTATTTTTTTCATTTAAAGCCCGAGGGTAGGGTAGGGCTCTATTTTTAAAAGCCCGCATCTAGATGGCTGAGCTTAGGCTTGACTAATTAGGCCCGAGGGGGCCCGACCTGGCCCGTTGTTTATTAAATTTTAATATAAAATATATAATATCCACAATGACTTTGAAGATGATTTGGTTTATAATGCACCTACCAAAACATTGTCAAATGTGGATAAAGTTGATTTAATAAAGAAATCTAATGAGTTTGAAGATGATTTTTTAGCTTTTGAGGAACAAATGATTCAGACAGTTGTAGAGGAAAAATCGGAATTAAATTGTTATTTGGAGGAGCCAAGGGATAAATCTGAAAATTTCAATATATTGGATTGGTGGAGAGTTAATTCAACAAAATATCCAGTTATCTCTAGAATGGCTTGTGACATTTTAGCAATTCTTATTTCTACAGTTGCTTCTGAATCAACATTTAGTATAGGAGGAAGAGTATTTGATCAATACAGGAGTTGTTTAAAATCTGACACTGTAAAAGTCTTAATTTGTACACAAGATTGGATACGTACACAGCAACACAATGATGTAATACATTCGATGGTCTTTTAGATATTCTAAAAGTAGATTAAATAATTAAATAAAGAATTATTGTTATTTGTTATATATTTATTATCATTTATAGAATTATTATTATCCACCTTATGTTTTATATTGTAAAAATGATTTTATCCCACCACCAATGCCTTAAAAAAAAGTTTTTAATTTCGCCATGCTGTCTTTTGCATTGCATTCCTGATCCCTAGCCTGGGCAAAGGAGGAGGGTTTGTATAAAGTTGGTTGGTGATTGTGACATATGTTGTTGCATATAAAAGATTTATTTCCATTAAAGAAAAAAATTTCCCTTTCTTTTGGCCCTAACTCGGCCCTGGCCCGGCCCTAACCCTTGAGGGTTGGGTAAGGGCCTAAAAATTATAGGCCCGCCGTAAAAGTCGAGGGCTTTTGCTCAGTTAGGCCCGGCCCGCACATGTGAGGGTAGGATAAGGGCTTACATAAGCCCAGCCCAGGCCCGGCCCTTTAACAGCCCTACGTGCTACCCTCACATATGCCAAGTGAGACTGCTTTCTCTTTGGGATTTTTTGTGGAACTTACGGCTAGACCCGACCCAAACCCATTACACATTTGTTAGGCCTATAGCTTACATCTGACCCAACCTAGGTGATCCTAACTCTGTTTGCGCTTGCAGTCAAGTCTGAGCTAACCCAAACCCATCCAACAGTTTAAAAAAAACCTGGTCCAAGGCCCATTCACCAAGGTCAGAAGGTCCAAATCCACATTCCTTTATCACCAATATGCTACAATCACAAGATCTACAAATTAGATCCGTTTATCCTTTTTTAGGCAGTTGAATTTTGAATTTGAGTCATCATGAGAAATTTTAGATACTCAATTAAAATTCAAAGATTTATGTATAAAGACAAATATGGAGATTGGTATTTTGACAATGAACTCTACTTTGAACAATTTCTGAATTTGAAGAAAGAATAATTAACGGTTGATAAATATACTTGGCAATTTCAAGAGTTGTAAGATGTTTGTGACCTAGAGGAGACTGAGAAATATGATTTGGTTCACTATATCAGAGGCTTGAGACCAGATATCTTGAAGAATATAAATTATTGCAAAACCAATTAAGAGACATACTTAGAAACCTTTCGTGTCAAACATATGTTTAAATGGTCTTGCATGCAACAATGTACATCTCAACAAAGACCAAGAGCACATATAGTGGAAGGCTTTTTGCCGGAGTAGATAATCCCATGATTGTCAACCGCCGACTCCTCAATACAAATGAGGAGGAAAAAGAAAAATGGAAATAAATCAAGAAATTTCATACATGGGTAAAAGTCAAAGATAGAGCCGTTAATTTTATTGTTGACGGTAGCATTGCAGGAAGTTATTGATAAGCTTCATTTGCCAATTGAAACCCTTTCTAAGCCCTACTAAGTCACGTGATCTAATGGTTATGTCATTCCCGAAACTCACAAATGCTTGGTATCATTTAAGGTTGGTAATTATGAAGATAAAATTTAGTGTGATGTGATCCATATGAATATTGCTCGTATTATTTTTAAATGACCATGGCTTTTTGATCGGAAAGAGCGACATGATAAAGAAATGAATACATATGCATTTACGTGAGAAGGAAAATATACTGAACTCCATCTATTGGCATCAATAGCCCAGTCTTCATTTACATAATCACCTCCAACTGAAGAGCTATAGTAAAATAAAAATGAAAATGTTGACATCATGATTGCACAAAGGAGATGCCAACCACAACAGTTGACATTAAGGATGCAACAGCTGAGCAAGGGCAAAGCAAAACTGCTCTCATGAAAAATTTAGCACAAACTGATTGAGATATTATCACTCAAGAGCCACAAAAGGTAAGGGAAGAACAAGGATAAAGGCAAATCGAAGACTTTGAGTAATATACAAAGGAGATTGAACATCCAGTGGATCTGCCACTTCCAAAAAAGTCTATTAGGTCCTTGGAAATCAAATTAGTTGATTCAATGGTTTCGTAAGCAGCTCAAATTGTTGGAGTTCCCCGCATTAACTTCATCTTCAGGGACCACCGATGAATATCTGACGATTGTGATCTATTAGTATGGTAACATTCAAGGCATCTAATAGTCCACTTGCAGCATCTAGATATCATATCATACATTCAGGATAAATTCATTCATCAGAAGAAAAGACACATCCAATGTCTTTTTTCATGGAGTAAACGACCATGTCAACCCATGTCATGCAAAAGCGAAGCAAAAGACGCGATAAATGTTTGTGCAATTGATTTTTTGACTAAAGAGAAAGTTTTCCTCACCTTGTGGTCAAATTCTTCTCAGCATTTGTTAAGTTGGAAACTCGTCATAGTAGAGTTTTTCTAAGCCTGTGAAAGCTGATGTAGGCCAAACCATGGGTTGGCAGCCCATTGGGCCCAATCCATAGGCCCAACATGATTATCTTCTCAATTAAAAAATTAGGCTATTTGTGAGTATTATTTAAGTATTTAATTTATTTAGCAATCTTTAAATTAATAGTTTATTTGATTAGAGATTTAGTTTCCTTTTTCAATGAGGTTGCTTGAATTATTAGGAAAGTTTTAGTTGATGAGAGAGATGTTAATCTTATATATATAGAGGACATGCTTCATTGTAATTGACAATGGTTATTATCAATTAAATCTGATTTTCTCTTTTATAAGATTTTATCTTGTGTTTCTCCTCTTGTGAGGGTGTCTTTAGGGCTAAAATCCATCTCTAGACTCGATCAATCATTTAAAAGATTGATCTACATTCTTTCAAAGATCCAGAGCTGTGCCAATCACCTTCAGGCTTCTATTTGGTTCTCTACCAACACAAAACCCCAGTTTCACTTTCCCAATAGATGCTTTGTTTTTGATACGCACAAGCAGAACCAGCTTCCGTTTCTTCACCATTATTGATTCTCAGGGCCGTCAGTATTCAGGTGTTTACTTATGGAAATTCTGTGTTGAATTCCAGTAATACCATCTTTGATTAGTAGAATTCCAAATATCACTTTTGGCCTGTAAAAATTTCCAAATTTCAGCATCCCTTGGAGTACGAGGCGATTTGGGAAGCTTTCCACTTTTGAATAAAACATTTAATTTTTATCAAAGGGAACTCTCTGAATTCCAGGAAACAAATGTGTGTGTGTGTGTGTTTTATGTCTTTAACAAGAATAGTCAAATTAAAAAAGGGAAGGATCAAATTTAAATTTTCAGGTTTGCTTTCAAAAGTTTGTAAATACAGATAAATAAAAACTTCCACAATTTTTTGTTCAAGGAAAAAGTATACTTAAGGCATTTCATTCTCTCAAATACAAATTCTATTTCCTTCTATCTTTTCCGTTACCCGTTTACCTGTTTCTATTCCAACCATTTTTCTCCTCTCTACCATTTCTTTTCCTCCATGAACTCTAGCTCTCAACTCGCTCATCAGGATGCAAAGTACAGTACATCTCTTCAATATTAAAAGGCCGTCTTACTTAGGAACTAATTAAGTGAGAATTAGACCTCAAATCATTAGGATGGCATTCAGTATGCTTACCGATATCAGCATCACAGTGTTTGATCATCACTAAAAGTAATGGTACCAGCAGGATAAAAGAGAATGCAATTGCAATCTAAGGGCTTATTTGGTAGGTCTAATCTTATTTTTATAAACAATTCAAAATAGAGCCATTAAAAAAAGATCTATAAAAAAAAGATGCTAGAATTAAAATATGTGTTTGGCAATGGAAGCATCTATTTTAAATAGACCATTTTAAATAAATAGTTAAAAGCTTTTCACAAATATATTTAGATCTACTAGGTATAGAGCCTTGAAATTTTACTTCATAACCATGTTTGGCCTCCCAAAGAGATCTAACGGTTTGGATCTTCTGTTTGAGGCCCCTAATTTTTTAAAAAAATATTTAATAATTCACGTTTTTACATAAATATCTTAAGTTTGGTGATGATCCAACGGCTGAAATTTGGTCTCACAATGGTCATTAACCTTCTACACATTTTCAATGGTTTGGATTGTTATTTATTGTCCCATAAATAATAATAAAAAATAAAAAAAAGTGACTACCTGTGGACTAGTTACAAATTCAGCATATTAAATTCAATGGTTGAAAGTTTTTCACAAATATCTTGAGATCCACAAGGAATCAATCCTTGAAAATTGACCCCATAGCCGTTTTTAGTCTTCCCAACATTTCCAATGGTTTGGATCTTGTGTTTAGGCCCCACAGAATTCAAAAACTAATATCCAATGGCTCACGCTTTCTTGCACATATCTCGAGATTCAAGATGATTTAATGGCTGAAATTTGGATGGATGGCCGTTTTTTTATCATGTGAACATTTTCAACAGTTTGGATCTAGATTTAGGGGCTCGGATTTCGAGAAAAATTGAAAAAACCAAACTGGGCGTGATCCTTAAAAGTCACTGTAGCAGTGCCTCTTATTGTCATCCTCTTATTTGGAAATGCATCATGAGGAGGGCTGTGGGAAATAGAGTTTTTACCTCTATATATCTAAATTAAATAGAGTACAAAACACATGCCAAACGCTCTTATTTTTCCAACTCTATTAAATTTAGACATTTAGGCAATAAGAGCCTAAAATTTAGTGAGGCCAAACATGCACTAAGTTTGCAATATCAGTTCTAGTGAATAATACTAGAGCAAACCCACTGTGCTCCTGATCGTAGTCAAGCCGATAAAATTCAACCTTATCAGTTATCATGCATATAAATTCTGGTTGAGTAACACAGGTGTGTTGACACGCTTGCAAGCCAGCATTTTTGCTGGCCTTTACAAAGATCTCCAATGTGACAAGACTTTGCGGCAGTAAAGTAAACGTGACCTTCATTTTAAGGAAGTAATGGAGAAGGAATTTTCAGGCAGAAGCAATGTTGAAGATGAGAGTGCACAAAAGGGGCTTAAGCACCACTCTTGATTATGATCATACCGTCATATCCAACCAAACCGACATGATAACTCACAAAACTTGCACTATTAAAAAAAAATCAGTCTGACCACCCATTCTTACAATAACCCAGGCACTAAAATTCCAAATGGAATCTCTCCAACCAAGCCTCACTTTGACTATAGGACTGAAACTCTCTCCAAAATCCGTTCCTTTCCCCTAAGTGTCTCCTTTGGCTACAAGGTGAGCCTTGTGCCATCTTCTTTGTATAAGTGTATCCTTTGGCTACAAGGTGAGCCTTATGCCATCTTCTTTGTATTTGACCTCATGTATCAATTTACTGGTATGAGTCAGAAACCAACCCAAAAGAATGAACTTGAAGGTGGAAGGCTCAAACATGCATATTAAGCAAAGTCAGAATCCATCGCCATGTGATGTGGGATGTAGGCTTTCTAACACTCACCTTCACATGCAAGCCCAACAAATTTCGTGAATGGGCCTGCCATGTAGGTTACACAAGAAATTGACTTCGATACCATGTTATGAGTCAAAAACCAACCGAAAAACTTAAACTTCAAAGTGAAAGGCCCAAACATACATATTAAGCCAAGTCAAAACTATTGCCGGGCTATGTGGGATGTAGGTTTTCTAATACATTACACTCGCATCCTATAAAAATTATGATTATCTTGCAGATGACAATTCACATTTTATTAAACAATCACTCTTATGATTATGTTGTGGACAACAATTCGCATTTTATTAGAAATAAGCGGTTTATCTTCGGTGACATCCTCCTGCCACATCAGATCTTTGAGAGCCTACTTGTGAAGTCTGGTATCTTGTTAGCCAAAGTCATATAAATCTGCTCATATGAGCTTGTAGAGGAGCAAGTCTACTGTCAGAATGAGGACAGGCTACATTGGATGCTGTTGTGGTAGAACAATGTCGCTTAAGATGTAGCATGGTTGGTGGTAATTAATTAGATAAGAAAGGGATGGATGTGAAGTACCCTGGAAAGAATGCTCGCTATAAACGTGTTAGATTGAATATCATTGCTTTTGGTCATCTTTCATATAATGGATAGATACGAGGAAGTGAGACATTTCTAAGGATTTGGCTTAGGAAAGATCAAAATGGAGAAATAAAATTCATGTAACTGACAACAACATAGTTGGAACTATTGAAAAAAGCGACGCAACGGAAATGCCCCCGATCAACAAATTAACTATGATGAATACAAGCAATCATAACATCAAGCACTTACACACATGAATATAGTAATTTTACATGGTTCGACAATCTTGCTTATGTCTACAGAGGAGAAAACTCATCTATCATGATCCCATTTCAATCTCCTCAAAATCTAGTGTCATAGTACATCAATATATATAGTTTCCGCTTTCTTGCACAACAAGAAAACTCATACATAATGACTAAAATACTCCTAACCCTAAACCTAGATTTTGGCTAAACCGGAATACAAAATAAAACTCAACAATCTCTGCCTTAGCTTCAATTCCGTAAATCCTCAGAGCCACCTTGAGATACCCCATAATGTCTTCACACACCTTACTGAATGGTACGTCCCTACACCGATAGCACAGTCTTCTCTCTTCAACACTTTAACATGTTGAACCAACTCTTCACATACATTACTAAAAGGTACACTTCCGCATACGCTACTATCAAGCACGGCACTTGCACCCCTATCTCAGATGCACAGATAGTCTCAGTGTTGTCTGGTGTCGATCAAGTCTAAACCTATTTGAGACTTCCCACAGTTGCCTCCTTTGACCTCAACACCATCGTCTTGAACATTCGAAGTGCTCTCCATTTGTTGACATATGTATGCATCCTTGCAACACAATAAACTTAACTTCCATCCGTCAAGATAAAACTAAAGACCTCCCCGAATTCGGATCTCACTGCCACCTATGAATCCTTGCTTCTGTCTCCATTCTGGTGTTCTTTCCGTCAAACCTGCTACTGTCATATTCTAGCTTACTCTGGTGGGTTGGCACAGTACATGCGGGTTAGGTATAACCGAATGCTAAACTGACTTACTCTAACCTAAACAAGACAACCTTTTCCAAGACAATTATCGTTCAGGTCTTCCTAGATTTCTATTTGATGCTATCATCGAAGACTCATTAATCCATCTTTTGATGATCTGTCACATTTATCTCTACCTGAACCATAAATTTCCTCCCATGTTATTTGATGTCTCCTTCACTGCTCCACCTGAAAAAGCATCGCCTATCAATCTGTAGAAATTTCTGACCACCTTCCCCTCCATGATGACCTATGTTCCCTTTTTCTACCTTTGCAACTTCACCCGCTACGATACACTTGCAGCCTTTGAAGTCGAAGGCGCCTAAAGAAATTCAATTTCTTCGTAAACCCAAAATATATATCACATCCGTTAGGATTTGAATAACATCATCATACACCTAGATCTCTACCGCTCTTATCTCAAATGCTCATCAATTTGTATTCTCCCCCATAAAAATAAATCCATCAACAATGAGAGTTATTTGCATCAAACAAATCTCTACTCAAACACATGATAGGAAGAATCTAAATCTCAATAGCATGAATCATCAACCCGATCCATACCTGTAGTGTCCGAAAGTCCCCGTTAACCGAATCCGAGCTTTCTTGCACACTACCTCCTTCCGATTCTAATTCTTTTACTTTTCCTTCTACTTTGGCATGTCACTCCTTCCCGATCCCTTCGACATGGATCTAAGCTTTTCATCAAAGTACTTGGAATAATCTTCTATTCATAACATCAATTAACGCTTTTCAATCATTACTGTGTCACGGAGTCTAACACTCTGTCCTACAAATCCCTGAAGTCTTTTATTCATCAAACACTTCAATCTGACCCATGATAGTTGAATCCATTGCTATCATCGTGAATCATTTTGTTTCTTCAATCCCCAATTTTATGCCCATCAAACTGCTAATATCTTTTGTCTGCCTCGTAAATCTCGTCACCGCAAGCACATTGGAAAAATGGATTTGAAATCAGACTCCGGATAGCTTCGATATCACAGAAATAGTTTTCTGCACTTCGATTGGTTAAACCTTCTTTTTTACCATTAAACTACCCATCTCCTTTCCCATAAAAGTATATCTCCTCACAATGAGTTCGTAGCCACAAACGAATCTCCGATCGGACATCGCACAATTAAGATATCGCAAAAACAATTTTAGCCGTTGAATCTGGTCAAATTACCTTTGACCTCCTCTACTGACGTCACTGTGCGAACAGCAACATTGTTGCTGGTAGACTAGGCTAGACTTCTACACATGGGTCAAGTCTGACGTAACCTGGAACTGACCTCCTCTGCTGGGTTGGGCTGAACTATGTTAACAGGTCAGGTCCACCTGACCTGGACCCAACTACGCTGCTACTCGCTGGGCTTCTACTACAAACAGGTTAGGTCATCCTGACCTAACCTTGACCTGACCTAGGATGAAACCCAGGCGTCTTCTTCTTCACTAGTCATCCCCTGTTCAACAACAGACAAATTCTCCTACCTTCTCTTCCTCGACCGCAACAGGCTCTGGGGGGGGGGGGACAGCGGAGGACGGCTGGCAGTGCACCTTAGACGACTCCGGAGGCTGGCAGCTGGCGATAAGATCAGGCTGCCTTTCTCTGCCGCCCCTCTCTAGCAATGGCCTCCGCTTCTGTCCTCGGCGATGGATTGGAACTACAATCCAGAGACGGTGCGTACTATCGATAAGCAGAGCACACGGCGAATGGCGTGCGTTTCTTCGGCTTCTCTGCAACGAATGGCGAGATGACTAGGTGGCGGTGGCGGCGGCGGCGGCAGGCGTGTCCCATTCTTCTCTGAATATATTTGCAAAGAGAACGCAGTCTTCTTCTCGGGCCAACCAAAAACCATGGCCGATCTCTTTTCTTTGTTTCGTTCACTGCAACCAGAGATCTCTGATCTCCTTTAGCTAAACGAACCGCCAAAATCTCTGCAAACACCAAAACCGTAAAGTCTCTCTCTTCTTTTCTGCAAGAAAGAAAAACGATTTAAACTGCCCAAATGCTCTGATCTTCTCCGGTGAAGACAACAGCCAAGAACACAATCTAGAGAACTCCTCATCTCTCCTATATTCCACAACAGAGTCCTCGATCGTCTCTATCTTCTCCAAGAAAACCCAATCTGGTCTTCTCCAGTTACGGCCAACAATTCGCCGATCCTCTCCAGTTACGGCCAACAATTCGCCGATCCTCTTCTTCCCTGGCAGATCCGATCCGTCAATCGCAAAACCCCAAGCGATCTTCACCCGGCTCTAATACTACTTATTAGAAAAAAAGCGGCACAACGGAAATACTGGCAATCAACTAATCAACCACAATGAACACAAGCAATTACACCACCAAATACTCACACACATAAACACAGCAATTTACGTGGTTCAACAACCTTGCCTACGTACATAGAAAAGAGAACTCATCTACCATCTCAATCCCCTCACAATATAGGGTTACAGTACATCAATATATATATAGTTTTTACTTTCATGCACAATAAGAAAACCCATACATAATGATTAAAATACCCTTAATCCTAAACATCGGTTCTGACTAAACCAGACGACTAATTCGGCTAAATTGAAATAGAAGACAAAACCCAACAAGGATAAGGCTCTGATGAGAATGGTGGCGGTTAACATTGCAAGCTCAAAATTATGTTAGGAAGCACAAGTATGCTGTTGAATGGATATGACCCAAAAAGGGTAGATTCTGGCCACTGCCCATCGATCTGAGCTCTTGCCTAAGTTCGCTGTCAATTTGAGAGAGGTCCAAACTGGAACATATTCCAAGGCTTCACAAATGGACTATCAAAGGATGGATTGCATTTTTCTTTTATTGTTGTCCATCCGTGGTTGGTCCAAACTCCAAAAGACTACTAGTTGCAAAATGTAATGACTAAAGACATCAGTACTTCAGTGAGATAACATGAACATTTTTTTTTTTTAAATCTCAAACTTAGCTAGAAATTTGGTTCAGGTAAATGCCCTATTATCCTAACAGGTAACTCCAACTTCCCAACATATTTGTTAAAGATGGCACTTCAATTTTTTTTTTTTTTTTTTGTCATTTTACAACTTTACAAGCCCACCTCACCCGACTTACACCCTGTTTTCCCCCTCTTAGATTAATACTAGTAAGGTGACCTTCGGAACTTTGAAGTTCTATTCAACTTGGCTAATGTATTCTCTTCTTCGTTTCTAAATTAAACTTGGATTCAACTAGCTGGAATAGTTTTGATCCATCTTTTCCGATTTGCATAGGTGTAATGATAGGATTGCAGTCTAACATACCAGCTCGCCTTTGTGATAGAAGCTGGGGGTATCGAGATGGTGTCTTTGGATATTACTGATTTTACTTAAATAAATGTCGCTGAGTTTAAGTTGATCTCTAACATGTTCAATAGCTGTGCTCATCATCTTACTAAGTTGGTCGAGAGTGTTCATCAGATAGGATATACACTAAGAATTTTCCTGCTTCGTTGTGGAAGTTTGGGTATCCTTTGTTGTTCATTTTGCTTTGTTAACCAAGTTCCAGTATTAACCATTCTTCAAACCAGATACGAGAAATTATGGGGAAGTAGAGTGGGTGGGAAAAGTAGAAATAAGGTGTTTGAAGGCCTGAAGCCTCTGAGTACTAAAGAACTCCATAAGAAAGCATCCATTGTGCAGATTCGCATTATCCTCGAGTCCTTGAACCTCAAAGAATGCTCACTGAGTTACCTTGTTTAATTTACAGATTCAAGATTCATCCTGTAATTATGAAACACCTGTTCTTGACATTAAATTAGGTGTTCAAACTTTAAAGGCCTGATGTCTTAGAGAACTAAAACTCCACAAGTAAACAAAGCACCCGCTATGAAGATTAAGCTAGCTCACCGAATAACTTCTTTCATTTACAAATTCACCCTCTAATCATGAAACACCTGTTTTTGACAAACAATTCATAATGGAATTACCACAGATTTTGAGTCAAACCACCTTATGAATGAACATATTCATGACCATAGGTCCGCAGCATCAAGTTCTTAGACTACCATAATGGTTAAAGGGTGTTATGAATGAACATATGACTAGAGCATTCCGGGAGTAGACGTACTGCAATGCAGTGATGATATTTGTCTTGCGTTACGAATTCCAGGACCACCCATGTTAACCAGAAAAAAGCAACTTAAAAATAAGGTACCATGTCCTGCCCTAAGCCCATGGCCTTTCACGTATTTGTCAAACCAATATTGCAACCACCCATGTTTAACCGAAAAAGGTACCATAATCTGTGCGCTGCTTGTCGATAAACTAAAAAGTTGGATGCATCTTTCTGTAATTTGCAACTGCATGATAATGATAATAACAGTCCCAATAGCTCTGTACACAAGATTTTTAAACTAATATAACATGGACAACACAAAGATACACCATGAACATTTGGGCAAAATCACTTACGAGCTGCTGTTGTAGCACCATCATTTGGACACCTGATCAAATCTGATTTGAACAAATTCCATGTTAACCGGCTCCATTTGGATCTAGTCATCAACTGGCTCCATTTGGATCTAGTCAACCAACGTATCCATTTCCAATAAACTACCTGTAAAATTGACTTTGCAGCACTCAGGAAACTGTATCCCTGCTTGATCACAGCCGGCCTTTGAAACATGAGGACATGACCTCACATCAAGATATTCCAGAGATTTGCAGAACTCCAAGAGCACAGCTATCCCTGAAATTGTAATCTTATTGCAGTTATTAGCCTTCAAAACCTTCAAACTTGATTCAAACCCAGCTCTCTCCAATCCTCGTAAGGCTGCATCAGATATCTCATGACAACACCCAATATCAAGGACCTCCAGGTTCTCGCAGTGTGACAGGATACAGCTAACAGAGGAATCAGAGATTTTAGGACAACAGTCCATCCGCACTTTCTTCAAACTACAACTGCAGGCAAGGGCAAGAGATCTTATGGATTCATCAGAAATATTTTGGCAGCCACCGATGACTAGAGTCTCGAGATTCTTGCAGGATTTGGCTAAGGAAAACATGGATTCATCCCCAACTTCATAACAATCCAACAACTTTAGGGCCTTCAATGAAGATGAGCAACACAAAGCCACTTGCAACACCCCATCATCTCCAATATTTCTGCATTTATTTACATCTAGAAACCTGATATGACGGCATTTGTCAACAAGAACCGAGAGTCCAGAATTGGTTACATTGATGCATCCGTGCAGTCCCAACTCTTCCAGATGACTGCAATTTTTGGAAAGAGCTTCTAACAGTCCATCAGTAACATTTTTGCAGCCAGCAAGATGCAAGCTCTTCAGACTATGGCATCCCTTTGCAATGGCTATCAAACCCTTGTCTGTTAGCTTTCTGCAGTAGGAAACATCCAATGCCTGCAGAGCCGGAAGACCATTTCCAAGCGAGATCATTCCAGCATCTGTAACACCTGCAAAAAAAAAATCACAAAGGCATAATAGAAAACATAAGTGCACAATTCATATAAAGAACGGAAAGCAACCAATTTTTCTTGTATATTGTATCTAGTAGCGTGTTTTACACTAATATTTGAGAAACTAATATGTGGTTAAAAAGGATGATCAAAATAACCATTCTTTGTAGGGAAACAGAATTAAAAAAAAAAGATAGAAAATGAATAGCTCATTTCTCATCTTCTTTTGGTTATATTTCCCTAAAAGGAAAGGTTATTAGATGCTCTTTTTCAAAATGCTCCTTTTATCTTCATTTTTTTCCACTAATAGCATGAATTAAAAGAACAGCCTCTTACCTCACTGGCAAGAGGTGGTTGTTCTTGGAGCAAGGTTAAAAAAAAAAGGGCCTTTGTTACCTCGCCAAAGGTCTACCTCACTTTCCTTGCCTGAGGGCTCTACCTACCGCTCCAAAGTCTACCTCTATCTACCAAGGGTGGGCCCCAGCCTCCCGGGATACCAAAAAAAGTTGAAATTGAGTGAAGTGAATCATCCAAAAGTAAACCGCCCCAATTCCAAGGCAAGAAATTCTACCCACCAAAGAAAAACAACATCTCACTGGATCAAGTTTTCAACTTTCAACCCTTGAACAACAGAAATCCAACACCCGCACTCCCAACGTTAGATAAAACACATCAAAACACAATCTTGAAGGCAATTCTAGGTCCAATCACCTTTGCAGTTCTGCAGATTGAGAACCCGCAAGTAACCCAAGCTGGCGGCGACGATGGAGAGATCGGAATCGGTGACGCCGGGGAAGAAGGAGCGCGACGCCGACTGGGAGAGATCCAACTCGATGAGGCGAGAGAACCGGGCGGCGAGCCGGCGGAGATAGAGAGGGCTTGCTCTCATGCAGAGCTTCTTCCTCTCGGAGCTCTGCAGCTGCAGCCACCGCTTGCAGACGAGGGCAAACACGTCTTTGTCCTTGTCGCTTTGCAACCTAGCCAGGATCGCTCGCAGCTCGTCGTCCGTTAGGGTTTCGTTGATGCAGACGGCGAGATCGTCGGAGGAGATCTTGGCTTCCGCCATTGGAGAGAGGAGAAGAAGGAAGGGTTTCTGAAAAACCCTAATTTTCACAGAGGAGGATTAGGGCTAATCGAAAAACCCTAATCGCTCCCAAAAGGACAAGACGATAGAATCTCTCTCTTTCTCTCTCGATTTCTCTCTCTCGACCTCTCTTTCAATTGGAATGAGAGGCATATGAGTTAAATTATATAAAACCCCAGGGACCTATTGAGAATTACGAAAAAAGACATGTATGTCAAAGATTTCTTTCTTTGTAGACCTTATCATACTACGCATGCCCGGCCATACATTGACATCGTCTATATCTATGACAAGGATGGTCACCAAGTTACTACCCAATCACTTCAATCAATTGTCTTTGGATCAATTAGGAATACAGGGGATTTGGGGTTTAAATTAGGTTTCTAATTGCATCAGGACCTAGACCTAATTAACTACTTAGTTAGGAGACTCACCGGACCCAATATGGACATGAACCTGACCTGTATTTGAATTTTTATTACAGCCATCGAGCCCCGAAGTGAAAATGAGGGTCCACATCTTAAACCATACTCCAACCTCTTCAACCCATTTTCTCCTTTTTTGGCTATGATTGGATTAATGGTATAAATTTTTTTTTTTTTGGATAAAGAAGGTTTCGATCTTTTGAGCAGGACTAATCTCTTTGAGCCCGGAGAAGCTGAGTAAATCTCTATGGCTTTATTGTCATAGTGCAACTTGAACGCGTAACCTCTAAAAATAATGTGTAGTTATAGGTCAACTAAGTTACCCCTTATAGTTGATTATTGCTATGAATATTGTATTATGAAAATAAGGCCAAATGCCCTATCACAGAGTTGTTCATGGCTCCCGTTTTTGATCCATTTTCAACCAAACCGGATCTAAACATTGGCAAGGACACTGTAGTCAATGATGTGTCCCCTAAATCGTAGGCCACAGATACCCTAAGCCAATTTTTTTCAGTGTGAGTGCTATGTTAAGGGTCGCACTCTGCGGAGATGGGCTGGCTCCTCGTGACTCCAAAAATGGTCATCTTTCCTGGACGTGATCACATGATTCTTGTCTACTTGCTTGCAGCCAGCGATGATACCAACGTTGGATTATTATTGCAAAAGAATAGACCGTGGAGGGCATAGCAGTAAATTTGATAGAATGAAATTATTACACATGTCAACAAACAGTAGTTGACAGGGAGACACCATGGTTGGTTGCGGGCTGTAGCTGTGGGATGTGATCTGGCAGTGGCAGGCCACACAACACATGCTTGCGTGGATCTGCTGGCGCCTCACATCTTCTAATGGTGAAACATTCAACCGACCACCTAAAGTAAGGCCCCCATAAACATAGGTATCCCTATTTATTTTCGTTAGGAAACATAGGGTGGTTTAAAATCAAGGTTAAGGTCAATTTTTAAAAATAAATATTTTTTAATATTTTTTAGAAAAATAAAGTAAAAAATTTATATGTGTTTTAATGCAAACAAACAAAGCTTATAGCTGGATGTACCTAAAAATTGCCCATGGGAAGAAAAGAATATTACTCATCTTTGAAAACTGAATTTAAATTTATAATACCTAATAGATTCATAAGAAGATGCCATTGGATTGGATGCACTCACAGAAAATTGCCCTCTTTTGTAACATTTTCAGAAGTATATTTCACAAGCCCCACTATTTTCTTGAAGACCCAGAGAACTCTCTGGGAAACGCCAACTACTATTTCTTCTTTTGGCAGAAAAAAAATGCCAAAACTAGTAAATTTTAACCCCTTAATCCAATGGTCCGCAGAAATCAGTCTCCCACTTTGGAAGATACTGGTGGAATTGATGTATGGAAATGGAGAGTTGTGTTTCAAAGAAAATATATGCTCCAACTACCATTGAAGAATTTTTATTTAAAAAAAAAAAACTCACAGGCTATTTCCATGGCTCTACATTTTCTCAATTAATTCCAGGCTCTGAAACCCTTAAACAGTGTTTTCATTCTGACTGCCCACTTGAAACTTCTTCAATTTGTAACTCTTTGGATTGTAAATGTGATAGGCGAGAGAGTCTAGCCCTGATCTGAATGGAATGGGTTCTTTTATTTTTATCATTAACATGCACGCTTACATTAAAGAAGCAGAAAACAGAATACAGCAAAGCAACACAACAGTAAGGATAAGCTATGGGATGGGTCTCAAAGAAACCAAACCACAAACAAATGTTCAGTAAAGAAATGTACATTCTTCCATTAACTTTGTCATGGTTACACCGCGCACTTGGAGTTTCCATCCATATAATTAAGTGGACAGAAAGTGAAAGAATGATGAAAAGTTATCAAAAGAAAAAATTTGAGATGATATACTTGGTTTAAAATAATTACCAAGTGTGAGATATGCCACATCAGGAAAAAAAAAATAGGAAGAAATTCAAAAGATTGCAGATATGACTGATATTCAGGGAATCAGGAAGACATTTTGCAGGAGTTAAGCACAGTGTCGTCCAGAAAGGAAGTGAGCTGAGAAGTGTAAAGTTTGGGATCATTGCGGAAATGGTCGACATGGGGCGAGTAGATAAAATCACATGCCCTAACTTCATGGCCAGCTCTTCTTTGTTCCTCTATGAATGACTCAACCGATTTGACTGGGATGACCCTGTCTGCAGAGCTGTAAATATATAGCTGCGGGCACTTTGGTTGCTCAGATGACAATAGACCCAACACATCAGAGAGCCTCCTGGTATTGAAAT
This sequence comes from Sextonia rubra, assembly GCA_037013555.1. Classification (NCBI taxonomy): domain Eukaryota; kingdom Viridiplantae; phylum Streptophyta; class Magnoliopsida; order Laurales; family Lauraceae; genus Sextonia; species Sextonia rubra. Next base: position 18,069,304 of record JASUAD010000028.1, on the reverse strand, counting down.
TACACATTTTAAATGTCAGAAATATGTAGATACAAAACAGTGGTTGTAAGTATCAATTAAACTGAAAATCATGGATGGGTAAACAACGTAGCATTAACAGATACTAGAACAAAACAATCCAGGCTAGATTTCTTCCTTGAATTTTTGTTATGTTGATCAATGAAACACAGCAGTGCCAATATGTCAATGCCATTTATTGTATAATAATGAGGTTCTCTTAGTAAGGTGCATCTGTAATTTTTTTTTTTTTAAGCTACAATTTAACTGGCCTGTTCTAGCTACTTTTTGAGCAAGTGTCATTATGATAACATGCACCTGTTCAAGGCTTCTAGCTACTGTTTGAGTATGTTTTATTATGATAACATGCAATGGTATTAACATCATTCTAGCTGCTGTTTACATAGTTTATTATCTTGTAAGCTAAAGTTAGCTTCATGTTGTTCGAAAGTTGTGCTTACTTCAGATAGCCCTCAACCACAGCCAACTTGTTTCAATAACCAAGTTGTCACTGCCTAATCAGAATACAAATATCAATAATGGATTATCACCTGTTCACTGAAGGAAGATTCAGAACCACATCAAAGAACTTCTCCAAAACCATAAGTAATGCTGTTTCAGTAACTGCAGGTTTGGGCTCTGCAACATTACTGGTTTCAAGCGACACCTCCATACCCTCTACATTGGATCCCGGTAATCCTTTTGTCGCAATGCTTTGCTTTTTCAAAAATGCAGCAGAAAAACCTGAAGCCCACACCTGATGAACAGAAAAATGACAACTCAGTTAATGCAAATTCCTTGTAAAATCAACAAAGAGGCCAAATTCACTAATTCCAAACTTGCTGCCTTCTGCAAGGATTGCAAGCTTTGATTGGTTGTGAGAGGAGCCACACAAATATAAGGGGGCAATGCAGTTGGGGCTTGGGAGTCCAATAACTGTCTGCCCATGGGATGCTGCGAGTCTCTTTCGGGACTGCAAGCGCCCAGTACGCTTTCTCTGTGAACGGGGTAGAAGCAAATAGAACGAAATTCTCTCAAAAGATATAAACTCATGTCACAGATAAAATATTTTCCATTTAAATGAACTATCAACAAGCTAATACCTGCACTAGACAGAACCTTCTCCTGCTAATTACTGTTAATAACTGGACAATGGGTTTCAAAAAACAGAAGGAAACAAATCAGAAAAAAATAGCAGCTTGGTGAGGGGAATGGTCCATCTGTCGCAAGCCTCGTGGCAGATCTGAGAAGCACTCGATGTTTATTATGGGAAAGAACCAGCCTAGCTTCTACTTTCCTCAGTGAAGATGAGTGGAGATCATTTACCTAAGGGAAAAAACTATTATTTAACCAAGGGGAAAAACTATCATATCACCACCCATGCAGCATGTTTGGGATGACATACCTATTAGATATGAACTCAAGGGGGGACACCTAGTGAAATGGAATGCCCTATTAACCATGGCTCAAGAAACAAGGCATGCATTGCCAACAGAGTTGGACATGAGGCATCCATGATCCAACAGATGAACCTTAGGTCTATTTGGTAGGGTTAGAGTTGAAAGGGTGTTCAATATCCATGAGGACAAACCTCTCTGCAGCTTGATGCATGCATTTCAGCCATACCATGTGGTTAGACATACCTGTTCCTCAAAAATGAGGCATCTATCTACATCTTTGAAGGATAAGAAAGACCCGCTAGGTATCAAAACTCAAAAGTTTTCAAAGATGTGCAAATAATGACCATGGAAATGCAGCATAAAAACCTAGAACTAGAAGTATCCATCCCTATTTTTCCTCCTTGAGGTCCTTCCACTGGTGAGATGAGAGATGAGAATCATCTCTAGGATCTCTGGCATCTGCTGCACCATACTTTATAAAGTAATACCTTAATAAAGTATAAGTCCAATGGAGGGAAAATTTCTCAATTTGTATTGATCCATTTTTTAAGTGAAAGAAAACATTGTAGTAAAATGAAAAGAATAAAGAAACAAAGGAAATCTGAAAAGAGAATCATATCTCTTCCCAATGAATATTCAAACTGTTTTCAATGTGAGACTTAAAATGAGAAGTAATTTCCTAAATTAGGAATGGGGTGAGAAAAAGATCAAATACTTATACCAAAAAAGAAAATCAGTTCTTTAACTTCAACTCAATTGGCGAAATTTTAAAACATAGCACAAAAGAAAGAGACACAACAAAAATAAAGATTCACTAAATCACTAATCAATTTAAATTCATTGAACAATTATCAAAAAAAAAAAAAAGTTTCACCTGAGGATCAGGGGCAGCAACAGGAGCCGAATCTACAATGCAGCCTTTGATACTTGACATTAAAGATGGATCCTGCTTTTGAAATTTCTCAAGAATGGCTCCATAACTGTAATGCAATGATTAAGAAAACATACAAATTAGCAAATACAAACACAACATGGCAACACTACTCTCTGTGTGAGAGAGAGAGAGAGAGAGAGAGAGAGAGAGAGAGAGAGAGAGACTACTGAGTAAGAAAGAACTCACGTTAGCCAGCCCGTGTTGCTAAAAGTATGAAAAACAAAATTCTTCCCATTTTCCTCTTCCACCCAACTGGCTAGATGGTTCACAAGCAACTCAATGTGCTGTTCAGCTTTTCCACCAACCTTGTAACTCATGACATCAGCCATGGGAAAGGTGAAAGTAATAACATGAAATCCCCTTGAAGTATACCATTCAGCATATTTTTTCAGATGCTTCTGCTTTGCTCCCAACCACCCAAGCAAAACCACCACCGTTCGGGACTTCACAGACAAACAATCCGAGTCCTTTGAAACCAGTTGTGGATTAGATTCTGGCAAATGCCATCTGTACAGACCCTCTGAAGGGGGCGAAGGAGCAGATGGAACAAATTCCGGCGTTTGTGAGGCTTTGGCCAAATTTGCAGATTGATACAGTGGTAAAAGAGTTGGGGGAGAAACAATGGAGGAAGAGAATGTGCTGAACAAGGAACTTGGTGTGCAAGGATGACTTGTGTTGGGAATAGGATAGTTAGCTTTAGCCAAGGGAATATGAACTCTCGAAGCAAAAGACAGATTTGAGATATTATGAACAAATGCCCGTGAAACCCATGACGACGATTCTTTCCCTGATTCTGAAGAAGTGGTGGTTAGGGTGGCTGCAGACTTAGGATGTGGCAATATATCAGGGAGGCCAACGGCAGCCACAGCAATTGCAGCCGCTGCAGTTAGAGGCCGGCAAATGGTTCCCGCCAAGGAACCCATTACAGAAGATAGAAAGAAGCAATCTTTTGGCAATCAAATGGCCACAAACCAAAGGCTCTTTCAAGCCTTTGATAGAACCCAAGGCGTTTATCAGCAACCCAAACTTCTCTAAGAATAACCTGTAAAAATCCTGAAACCAATTGATCAAATGAGATTCCAGAAAGATTCTACACAAACCACACAGAAAATGAAAGAAAACGAGTAAGACAAAATTCAAGGACTCTCTTTCTTTAAGCCCAGCTAAAATAATTAATATACACGATGTTAGCGCGTAACACCACGGTCAATTCAGATTGCTAAGCTTTGGTCGGTTGACATGTTAAAAAAAAAAGCATGGAAAACAATGAAAAACGTGGGGTTAGATGTGATCTTCTGAAACTAGTTATTACAACCAAACCAACCACCTGGCCCCATCCCAACCTCTCTCCCAAGAGAGATGGGACCATCGGATTAGCAGCGCCCACAATGGATTGAAAGATCCAACCTTTCCCACTTTGGGCATCTAATCCATACAGCTGAATCATTTTCTTCTCTCTCAAACAGCTACTCGTAAGCAAAAGATTGCGCAATTAGGGTCATCCAAAGGGAACAGTTTCCATAAAAACCCAATCCAAACTGGGGCAATCAGATGAAGAATCAGGATTATTGCATGATCTGATTGCCTAACCATATGACCCATGAATCAATTCCTCAGTATTCAAGAAAAACTCAGGGCTTACCGAGAGAGGGCAGGCCGCCGCTATCACCAGGCTAAGGAAGCATTCAACGAAGGCAGGCTGTCAAGATCATCAAGATTCTTGACAGCCCCGCCACTAGAAATCTCCTTTCTCAGCTGCCTGAGAAGATGATAGAGCCAAAGTTAGTCGTATGAGGGCAAAAACCCCAATCTTTTTTATGCGATTCAAGAGCAATGGAAAGCCGAAGAGATGGACTCGAAACCAAACGCGATCGAAAGATTTCAAATTCCACAAACACTGGAAAGACGGAGAAAAATCAAGACTTTGCGCGTGAAAAGCTCAAATCTGATGAAAATCAACGACATTGGCGGGAAAAAAGGGGGAATCAAACGTTAGCATCTGAAAACCCTAGAAGACCCAGGAGAAATCAAGATTACACGCATGAAAACCAGGAATCCAGGAGGAAAGCAAGAGGGAATCGTGATGAAGATGTGGAAAATCGAAGGAGAAGATGTAAGAGAAAAATCAACCTCTCAAGGCCTCGTGAAGCGACGGAAGATCCAAAAATCGAATCCCTTCCCTCCAAAAAAACACAGGCCGAAATCGATTTCCTCTCTCTCTCTCTCTCTCTCTCTCTCTCTCTCTCTTTTAGCTTAAATCGCGTGCCGTCTATGCAGCCATGGAGAGGATTCTAACGCCACAAACTGGGCCCCACCACTTTCCATTTGAAATCTTCTCACGGTGTGGGCCCCACCGTAAATGGAACACTTCCTATTTTGGTGGAAGGCCCCATCTATGATTTATCTTATTTTATTGTTATGGGTATCCCTATGCTATTTTTTTTTTTGCACAATAGGAATATCATTTTAGATCATATAACAATGAGTCTAGGGTGGGATTCACACACAAAATATTAAGAACAAACTCACGGCTTAAGCTACTGAACTATAGCACCCCATGTGCACCAAAAAAATGTATAGATATCATATTTGTTGTTTCTAGATGAAGTTGGCTGTTTTTTTTTTTTTTTTGCTATTTTTAATGTAACACAATAATTGTATTGTGAGCCTCTCTATTAATTTGGAGCCAAAAATCTTCTTGAAAGTTCAAACCACATAAAATTTATTCATCCAAAACCTGTTTTCATCTCTATGTTTGTATAAAATACACCAAAAAAACATAGTGAAATTATTAAAGGGGTAAGAAGCAATGGACATAAGATAAATAGTGAAAAATATAAAATGGAGATGATGATAGGACCTTCGTATTCCTAATTGGCAAGCTAATTGCTACTTACTGATATTTTTTATTATTTTATTTATTCAACTTTCATCAAAGAAGGGGTTATTTGATAATAATTTTGTAATATTTACCTTTTGTTTTTATTTTTAACTACAAATTTGAAAATTATTGCCATAAATATCCAAGATTTTCCAATGTTGTCGCAGATCTAGTTTCACTAATACTGAAGTGAAAGTTGAGATTTAGATAATTCTATTAGGACTAAATATTGTTCAAGGGATGTTTTGAACCAGGATAGTCTATGGTGGGGCCCAGCTGTAGATGTCCCTTGGGATTGCTTGGGGTAAAAGAACCGCAGGAATCAGCAGAGAATATCCTGTGGGATATGCCACAGATTGCTTTCTGCTTTCCGGGATGTTGGGCGTAATGAGGTGGAATACTGACTATGGAGTATTGACCACACGTTTTCTCTGTGGGAATCGAACGCGCTTGGTCAGCCAGCATGGGCGGTTATGCACACACCTTGGCATGTGCGCCCGAAGCCAATCCACAGCAATTTATGTGAGCATTACTGATATTTTTCTGCCCCTTCAAAACATTTGGGAAACTCCAAAAAAAGTGCATTATTGTGGCTTGCTACCTTTGCATCGTTGATTGGATGGATGTATTTTGTAATTGCCTCCTTTCAACTAACTAGATGATGGATTGGATATTCTGCAGAAAATTGCAGGTCCTCTATTTGTGTTCCCTTCTGCTGCCCCTCTATCTCTTTTTCTAAGAATTTCGACAGCTCCTCTAATAAATTGTCACATTATGTCAAAAACAACTGGATGTAATAAATTTTTAGATAAAAATTCTAGTAAAAAAATTAGGCCTAAAGAGAAGTGCTCTCAAAACAAACCCCCCTCTATTATTGTCCATACTATTTCTTCTTTTTGAAAAAAAGGCCATAAGTAGTAAATTTTAACCCCTCAAACCAAAGGTTACAACAAATAACTCTCCACTTTGGAAGATAATGATAGACGTTTTTTAGCCCCAACAAAAGGGTTTACACCTAAGAAAGAGCATGCATGTGTAAGAAGAAAGCCCATAAATGTGGGAATACATTCTGCACACCTAAAAATATACAGAAATGCTAGCTGCACACCCCATTGCATAACCCACTTCACAACTGTCCTATAGGGATGGCCAACTCAGATAGACCCCCCATCGTGTGATGAAAGTTTCACCTAACCTGCCAACTTCACTTGAAACGGAAAAAAAAAAGGCGATGAAAATGCCTTAATTCCCTTTTCACAGAAGCTCATCCACCTTCTCACCCCCTTTGTTTCCCTCATCTCTTTTGTTGCCCTTTGGTCATTGCTGCCCTTCGGCCGGTAGTCACTGGCCTTTAGGTGGTCTCATCTTCTTAGCTTAGGTTTTGGTTAATAGGGATTAGGGTTTGGGATGGGCTCTGTCATGGTGGAGACCTCTGTTATGGCATCCTCCTCTTTGTCAATACCAAACCAGCCATCAATCCAGACATCTGGCCATGATCTTGCTCTTTCCTTCTTTCTTTTTTTTTTCCTTAAATTCACCGATGGCATCAAAGTATCTGTCGTAGTTGTCAGATGTCTTGAAAGAGGTCTCTACAAAGAGATGGGAGGTGGCAGACAGAACATAAAGCAAGCCATCCACCGTTTTTTTTTTTTTTTAACATAGTCAATAGAATGTTGGGGTGGTGGCAGAGGTGACAAGGAAATTGGAGGTGGCAAACAATCCATAAAGCAAGCCATCCTCCTCTTTGTTAATGCCAAACTAGCCATCAATCCAGACCATTTCAATTTTTTTTAATATAGTCAATATCTGTTTGCTTAAATTTATGATGTGTTTGCACCATTTTCCTAGAAGATTAATGGGGTTCATGTGATTATTAATAAATTTCTACGCTGGGTTACCTCTATGCCCAAAATTGTTAATGGATTTTGGTCAATTTATCAATGCCAATGGTGGGTTTTGCTTCAATTACCTGAAGATTTTTGTATTTTTTATTATCTTAGATTTGTCCATTTTTTTTCTCACACGCATAGCTGGTGATTCTGACAGATATTTTCTTCTATATAATTGGTAGCTTCGAAAGGAGTTGAGCAGTGAAGTTGATTATCCAAATATGGAATGGTTCGTAAGTATTTAGCACATTAGGATGCTAAAGAGGAGAAGTTATCCAAATTTGGAATGGTTCTCATGTGCGATTCTCCATGAAGTTATTTATTACATTGAACAAAATTTTATATGAATGTGCCTATCCTCCTTGGCTAATCTTGTGAATTTTTCTTTCAATGCTATCACAACAGAGGTGTGCTCTCTTTCTGTTGTCTCGAATTTGAAATCAATGGAAGAATCATTTTCTCTTGAAACAGGCTAAAGTATCTATTCCCATGATTTGTTTATGGCCTTTGCTTTCATTATAAGTGTGATTTTTCACCCTAAACTTGCACTTTCCTTTTTGATGTGATCTAATAAGTTATTCTAAATTCTTCAACATATGTATATGTAGGTTGTCTCTCTATTTAAAACCCATCTGTAAGCATTATAGCCACTGCTTTCAAATGTCTTTTTCAAATATGTGATCCACATTTTATTTGATATTTCTAATATATAAATTCTATAAATTTATTTTATTTGCTTTCTTTGTGGTCTTAGGTCAAGAATTTGTAGGAAAGTCATCATCATGTTTATTACGGAACTTAGAATGGGCTCCAAAATGCCCATGTGGATATGGGTACATGGTTCTCAAGACTTCTCATACAACATCTAATCCTGGACGAAAATTTTTGAAATGTCTATATTTACATATAAGTGTTCATACATTTCATTTTCATAAATATATTTAATTTTCACCCAAATATTCAAATTTGCATTTCGTATGAATTTGTTTTTAGGGAAAAAAAGGTTATGAGTTGTTAATTTGGATGGATGAAGTTGTCTCTGACTATATTCCCGACCGAAGCTCAGTATGTGGACAAGATGACATTAAAATGAAAGAAATGAAAATAACACTCCGAGAGTTGAAGCAGGAGTTTCGACTTCTGAGAGAGAGTATAAAAACTCAAAATATGCAGCAACGACATGGAATTCTTTGTGTTTATATATTAATTATTTTCCTACTCTTGGTTGTATATATATATATGGAGTGAAATTGGATAGTGTTGATGTAGATCTAACATGAAAGTAGACATTTTGGGCCTCTGGCTAAACATTTGGGTTGTATAGTAATGTTGCTTAGTGCTTCTTGGTTGTAAGAAGAAGCTGGATGAAATTTACTACCAAACTGGATGAAATTTACTACCAAGCAAGCAAATTTCAACTGTAAGTTTTTTTTATGCCTTTTAGATGTGAGTCAATTTTTTATACAGATAATGTCAAATGTGTGCATCTTTAACTACTTTCTCTAAATTTGATGATGTTCTTTGTAACTAACTATCCATGTTTCAGTGATGGTTAGGATCTGTGACCAGACTTGTTTGTTGCTTTTGTTGTTGTTTATTTATGTTTCAGAACTCAACTAGATCAGGTGATCTATGGAATTCATTTACCTTGCACTTAGTGTACCTGTTATGTCAAATTCCCACAGTTTTGTTGCCTTCTTCCATCGCTGCTCAAAATTTTTTAGCACGTCATATGCAACGGGTCGTTCAATTCTACAAATGAATTGAAGTAGGTGACTGGGAATAAGACTGACTATAAACATGGGGAGGTTTATCTGACTGTTCTTTTGCAGAAGCCCCTCAAGTGAGGAGGAGATGGTGGAAGATGTTTAGCTAATGGGAGTAGATGTTGTTGTATGTATCTCTGTTGTAACTTTTAATTATGGGTTTTGCTTAAGCTTGTTTGAAGTGGAAGCTATTAAGAATAAGATGCCTAATGTTGTTGCTAAGTTTCTTCTATTCCTTTGATGCTATTTATTCTTCTGTATCCAATTGACAGAATATGAATTGCCCACCATGGAATATTGAAAGCCTGTATGGTTATCCATTGCTTCTTTTCCATGTAAACGAAAGGGGTTTAAATGTTTTACCTATATTACCTATATGTTATAGTCTCTTTATTCTTTCTTGTGAACAGTTACATGTAAACAGATTTGTAGATGAATTGAACACATTGCAACTGAGCACCGAGGATCCAAATGATGCCCAACACTAGAACAATATGATATGTGGAGAATATAAAAATCCATAGAGCCATGAATCTTACTCCTGAGCAGAACAACCTAAGAAATATGGACAATCAGAGCATATGATCTTATAGTCATCTCCAAAAAACTCATTTTTAAACCAGCAAAAGGTGGCCATTGATGTTTCCTATGGCATGAGCAGCACACTGGATAAGCTCCCCATAGTGGAGCAAGTATTGGTTATGAGTTTATGAAATTTCTATTTGTTTAGAAAAACCTCTACTTGGTTGATCCTTTGATAACTAGATGATGATTTGTTGTCACACCAACCAGGTAGTTCATCATCATCATCATCAAAGCCTTATCCCAACCATATTCGGGTCGGCTACATGAATTTTATTTCTCCATTCCGTTCTATTTTAAGCTAAATCTTTCAATAAGTGAAACTTCTTCAAATCTGAATTAATGACTTACATCCATGTTTTCTTCGGCCTGCCCCTACCTCTTAATGGGCCATCCACCTGTATAGCCAAACTTTTTTATCACCGATACCATTACTAGCCTACGCTCAACATGCCCAAACCATCTTAAACGGGTTTCTCTAATCTTATCTCCTATTGGTGCTACCCCTAAATGTTCTCAAAAGCGCTCATTTCTAATTTTATCTTTCCTAGTTTTACCACACATCCACCTAAGCATTCTTATTTTCGCTAAATTTATCTTATAAATATGCATCTTCTTAATTTGCCAACATTCTGCTCCATATGTCATAGCTAGTCTAACTACTGTCCTGTAAAATTTGCCCTTCAATTTCGTTGGTATTCGTCTGTCACAAAGCACTTTCGAAGCTAATCTCCACTTCAGCCATCTGGCTTTTATCCTATGCTCCACATCTTCGTCATTCTCCCCATCCTTATTAATTATCGAGTCTAGGTACCGAAAAGAATCTCTATGTGGTATCTCATGGGTTTCAATTTTGACAGTGGTTTCAACACTTTGTATATGTCCACTGAAGTTGCAATCCATATATTCTATCTTTGTACGACTTATTTTAAAACCTCTAGATTCTAATGCCACCCGCCATCTCTCAAGCTTTGCATTTACACCCTCTCTTGATTCATCCACCAATACTATATCATCTGCAAACAACATACACCATGGTACTTTTTCTTGAATCTGCTGTCACAACCCGAGCCCAGGGTTCGGGGGTTAGCAAAAGCCAAACCTAATGACACACGTACTCCCGTGCCTGTACACGTAGACCGGGTCTAAATGCACACGCACAAGGGAACATTCACACGTGCCAAACAAGTACGCGGAAGCTGTAAATATCAGAAACATAAACTAACAGTGCAAGAAGAGGATACCAAGGACGAACTGACATAATTACATATGAAAGTCTTACAGAAAGAACAAAATAATATATACAATAATGACATGTCATGCCAAATACAAGTCTGCAAATCCACAAAACAGGACTCCAATGATGCATGCCAAGAACGCTCTCCCGTAGAGTGATCACATCCACTCCTCTAGGCCTGATGGGGCCCCGGGGGTCTCATCTGGAGTCTGGCCGACCGGCGAGGGTTCGGCAGGGGTATCTGGGCCTGCAACACCAAAACAACTGTGAATACGAAGATTCAGCAAAGTATAAACCATAGCAAGTTAACACACGCTGTGTCTAACAGAATAAGAACATCATGTGATTAAAGAAGGCATTTTCGTATACGAGGCTGTCATGCAAGAAAGAAATATGCTGAGTGAGTCAATGAATACATGCTGTGTACATACTAGTGGCTACTACATTACCATATGCTCCCAAAAGAGGGATCTTATAACATGCAAAGAACACCATTGTCCGGGCCAGGGTACAATGGGTCTCGGTTTCCTGGGGTCCGGTTCCCCAAGACATATCCATACTGCAGCAGGCCATATAAACTATACCAAATTCACCCCGTCGGGATCCTAAGGCTGAGGCTAAGTAGTGCCTGACCATACAGAGTCAATCATGAAAACCCTGAGTAACTCGTGACGACATATCATACGTGCATATTTGTGAATGAACATATCATACATGCATACTCAAGGCAAATAACCACAATGTGAAAGTAAAGTAACGGAATACGAGTAATCATGTCAGAGCGTAGAGGTCAATACTCGAATGCAATATGTTATGCAACAAATCATGCGAAATCGAATCATCTTAAGTTACAAACCAATTCTAATCTAATTATCTGGTGTTTCTAACCGTGCATGATGATGTAGTTTTAAATTATTCGACGCACCGTTGTCTAGCGTTGCATTGCATCGGGCGGTGTACGAAGTCCCTTAAACCAACACCCATGGGAAGGTGCTTAACATCCGGATAACGAACATGAATGATTCGCAGCCCTCGAGATCATTCACGCGTTGTATTACATTCCATTGGGCAAGTCTAGGTGCTTTACATTCTATTATGAAGGCCATATCGGTCTTTTCCTTACACCTATCCTTGTCTTTCCTTTAACATTTTTGTGTGCATACGGCTTAGCCGTGTGTGTGCTACGGCTTAGCCGTGTGTGGTCTACGGCTTAGCCGTGGCTGGGCCGTAGAAGGTCTGTCAATTGCTGACTCTCAGTTATTCCAGAAAACGCACCCTGTATTGTTCTACGGCTGGGCCACGGCTGAGCTTCGGCTTAGCCATAGGGCAATCCACGTCTTAGCCGTGCCCTAGCCGTAGAGGAAAACTGGGTTTTTCTCCTCTCTGGACTTTGAGCCGTAGGTGCTATACGGCTTAGCCGTACCTGTACGAATTCAAATTCCTGAAACCTGTACAGAATGTCTGGGAAGCATCAGAATTTCAAGTTTTCCATGGAGATAGACAAAGTAGTAATCAAATGAGTAAGCAAATGAGCTGTAAACACCTTTTTCCATACACATTAATGTGAGCTAATCAAGATCAAAATCATACCAACATGGGTTCTCAAAGATATGGTTATACTTGCCTCAATTTGGAAATCAATTGCACAATGGTAGCCCTCAAGCCCAAACACAACCTAAACCAAATCAAACCACAATGCATGCATGAGGGATGGAGAGAAATCCACTACACAGATACACCATGCAAATGAGAAACAAGAAGGAGAAGAGATAGAGAATGGAGAGGAGGGGAATGGAAGGAAATCCACTTACCTCACATGCAAGAACCCAATTCCTCTTGATCGATGGAGGAGAGAAATTCAAGTGAAGTAGGGAGAGAGAGTGGAGCTCCACGTGCACAGTGAGGAGAAAGAGAGAAAACGAGAGAGAGAACATGCTTGTTGTCGATGGTTGTGAGCTTATATAAGTAATGGGTTGTTCAAATTACAATAAAGGCCAAGTTAGAAGTGAAATTTCAGTTTGAGTCAAATCCAGGTCCAATCGAATCACACGACCTCGGTTGCAAATGACGTAGTTACGAAAGTTAACGAGCTCAACGAAAGACACGAGTTGACATCAAGATGATGCAAAAATGACCATGTCTTAGAAAAGCTAAAATTGCGAAAAAGGGCTTGGTCTACTTAATCCAGGTCAAACTCAACCCAACTACCTATCCATGACCCGTAACGAAAAGAAAACACAAACAAAACACGATTAGGAACGAAAACAAGATTAACTAACCGCTAAACGGGGTCAAGCTGGGTCGGAGTGTTACATCTGCACAGTTAATTCATCCATAATTAATGCAAAGAGATAAGGGCTTAAGGTTTATCCCTAATGTAAACCTATAGTCACTGGGGATCCACTTGTTTCTCCACATGTGGTTCTCACATTTGTTATTGCTCATTTGTGCATATCCTTAAAATTTTCAATGTAACATCTGGGAACATTCCTAACCTATAGTTAATGTTATCAAATAAATGATTAGTCATTTACATATAGTCCAAGTTAGCTACACTTGCTTTTCTATGAACCCAATGAGCCTTATGTGGTCAAGTGAAGCAAATATGCCATTACCATCCACCATTTTTTTTTTTTTTGTTAGAATGGGATAGCGTACCTACATAAGCCAATGCCCCTGTGTGGTCAAGTGAAGCAAAGATGCCAATGCCACTAAGCCATGAGCAGCATTGGCTTAATACTATGATTCTAGTAGTCATATTTGGATGAAAAGGAGATCCGCTTTTGTCTACCCAAAACGAGGAGCACCAGATGAACAGACCCCATTCAACAATTCTGTCCCATGTTTTATTGATGAAAGGAATTCCATACTACATTAGCTGCAGCCTATTTACAAAATTGAAATGATGGGATGTAGAGAAACAAATGAATTTCTGAACTACCCTATCAATCAAAGAATTTTACCATTCACAAAAGAGAAACTAACTAATTCCATTAACAACAGAGAAATACAAGTAATTCCATTAGCAACAGAAAAGCACAACTAATTCCATCAACAATAGAGAAACACAAGTACTACATTCAGATCTCTTAGTTACAACTTCAATAAATGATTGGATACAAATGCTCAATTGCTCAAAACTAAAATAAAATCAAATTAACAGCTACAAGCCTTTAGATCCCTGCAACTGCAAGCCTTTAGATCCATGTAACATAAGTAATTCCTTTTTTCCCTCTGTGATTAGAAATAAAGATACATACTAGTGGAACTATTATGGAACTATTATGATACATAGATGCGAAACCTCCACTTGCCATCAAAGGTGGATGATGATAACCTTTCAAAACAAAGAGAGAGAGAGAGAGAGAGTTCATCGTAACACCCAATGGACTAAGTGCATACTTGTGGTTGCATTTGGATGCCAACATATGGTTGCTCAAAATTTGGTTTGCCAACATATGCCTACATTGTCATGATGAACTTTTAGTCAATATAACATTAAAACCACTACAAACCTCCATGTAATATGAAATAAAGATTCTTACATTTAAGTTAAGAATCGATTTTATTCCCAAGATAGGGGTTCTATCTTGCAATTTTCAAGTCCATCAACATCCTACATGACATAAATTAAGAAGAGTTAGCAAGTATATAAAATAAATCACTGTAAATTAAAACTAAATAAGCAATGTTAACGACCTTTTTTTATAATTCCCTCGTTAGTTGTAATATTTTTCTTTGCCTTCCTTTATCCCTTTTTTTTTTCTTAATAGCTTGCTCAACTTTAGACCTCTTCCTATTACATGGTAGTTTTCATTTTTAACAAACGACAATTGAATCAAGTATGGTTCTGTTCTCTTTTAGAATTACAGTGTCATCCTCATATGAGACTAAAATATTGTGAATACCCACAACTTCATCTTCTTCCATCTATTCCGAATGCATTTCCTATATCTGTGCCATCACTTTTTCACAACTATTTTCAGACTTTGATGCTAACTCAACAACATCATAGAAGGAATTACACACCTTATTAATGCAACGTGTTTTAGGTTTCACAGACTAGTTTTCATAATTGAAGCGAGCCTTACTCTGCCTCCTTTCAACAATTTTACTCCATCTTTTTAAGATGTACTTGTCCAACACTCAATAAATCTCCCTCTTTTTCAATTCTGCAATTTGATACCTGCAGGTTGTTCCTCTAAATTGTTGCAATTACAATTAACTTCGTTGATACCTTTGTTAAACCAAACGTTGAAAGTGGCACGCCAATGGGTGTCTCCGTATGATATATCTTCAACAACTACATATTCATAAAAGCCAGCATATTCTTTACATGGAGATAAGTGACAGTAAATCTTCCCTATTAACTCCTTCTGAAACTCTTTAAATTTTGCAATGGTGTCTCTATCTCATAATAAGTAATGCAAGGGATGCATGCTTTGAAAGAATTGAAGTATTCTATTTTTTCATTTTCCACCTTTTTAACCAAAGCATTCTCATATTGCGCCACGAATTATTTCAAAGTTGTATTCAAATTGACATACCCATCAAAGAATGCATGCATGCTTTCATTCCGCTAAGTTGTTGACATGCTTACCCAAAAAATATTTTTCACAAAGGCAGAAACCCAACGATGTTTCTCTTCATATAACCCAAGTAGCCATTCACTGCTTTCAAGTGTATACTTCCTAATGAATCTACCCCATCCTGCTTCAAATCCTCCTTTTGATAAAGAATCATAAACAACATTTTGCATACAAAATTTGATTTACTCATACTGTTTATACCCTCTCAATTTTTTAGGCAATCTTCTCATAATATGCTACAAGCACCAACGATGTTGTACATTAGGGAAAACAATTTCTATAGCCTTTTTTTATGGCTTTGTCTTGATCTGACACTATTGCATTTAGGAGAACACCCACGAATGCATTTTACCCAAGCCTTAAATAGCCATATAAATGACTATGTGTCTTCATTTGATCTGTCGTACTTGTAAGCCAACTTTGTTGTGTCAAAAGTAACTACATCATCAAATTCCTTAAATGCCGCTCTGCTCCTTGCATTTGCCTAAATACATTCCTTAGTCGAGCCACTTCATCTAAATCATTGTGTAAAAGAATTTAAAATTATCGTCGTGCATCTTCATAAAGTAATTAAGCATTGTAATAGTATCTTCTTCCCCGAGTTGTAAACACCTGTAATTGTTGATATAATTTCTACAATCCTTCTATAAAAAGGGTACATTGTCGTGTCCTCCTACTTCAACAACAAATGACTTCTACTTCAACAACAAATGAATTGAAAGTCTTGTGTAGCCTAATGCCTAAATGATCATTTGATAAAAGCCTCTTTTTCACAACTAACTTAAGAGCCTTGTGATATCTGTTAAATTAGGATTTGCTTAGACTCAATTGATGGTTATAATCAAGTACTCAGTGGTCAACAACCATTTTCCATCGGAGCAGACAAGTACCATACACCCGGTTTTGCACTAAGGTTTTGTTTTGTTATTATTATTATTTTTGTTTGTGGATACAATTTGATTGGGTTATTACCGATGAACCTTTGCTTTCCAGTATGGCTATAAGTAATGACCATGTACCTCCACTTCCCATCGAGTCCCATTTTGGATGACTGTATAGCCATGCTAAAACCTTTTTCCCTCCCATATTTTTTGTAAAGTTCCATGATCTGATCGGTAGAATAAAAAACCATTCCAACCTTAGGGTCCTCTATTTTCTATTTTACATTACTTAGTTTATTCATTTCATTGTCAAAAGGATCATTGAGCTTCACATCTATTTCGTCGATGATCTAACATTATCTGTAAATTAATATAAAATAACTAATAAAACAACTAATAAAAAATATATAAATCTTTTAGGTAATTGAAGCAAAACCCACCAATGGCATTGATAAATCAACCAAAACCCATTAACAATTTTAGGGATAGAGGCAACCTAGCCTAGAAATTTATCAATAATCACATGAACCCCGTTAATCTTTTAGGCAAATGGTGCAAACCTATCATAAATTTCAGCAAACAGATATTGACTATATTAAAAAAAAATTTTTTTGTGGTGATTTGGATTGATGGCTAGTTTGGCATTGACAAAGAGGAGGATGGCTTGCTTTATGGACTATTTGCCACCTCCAATCTCCTTGTCACCTCTGCAACCACCCAAGCATTCTATTGACTATATTAAAGAAAAAATGGTGGATGGCCTACTTTATGTTCCATCTGCCACATCCCATCTCCTTGTGGAGACCTCTACAATGGCATCTGCCAACCATGATAGATGCTTTTGCTGCCACCGGTAAAGTATAACAGGAAAAAAAAGAAAAAAGAAAAAAAGAAAGAGGGAAAGAGCAGGGTCAGGCGCACAAATCTGGATTGAAGGCTACTTTGGCATTGACGAAAAAGAGGATGCCATGACAGAGGTCTCCACCATGACAGAGCCCATCCCAACTCATCTCCTCCTCCTCCCCTAACCCTAATCCCTATTAACCAAAACCCAAGCTGAGAAGAAGAAATCCCCTGGAGGGCAACGACAACCGACTGGAAGGCAGCGAAAAAGATGAAGGAAACAAATGGGGTGGGAGGGTGGGAAGAGCATCCGTAAAAAGGGGATTAGGGCATTATCACTGCTTTTCTTCTTCTTCTTTTTTTTTTTCGTTTCAAGTGAAGTTAGTAGGTCAGGCAAAAATTTCATCCAGCGAAGCAAAACTTTCACCATACAATGGGGGTTCCGTCTGAGCTAGCCATCCACATAGGACAGTTGTTAAGTGGGTTGTGCAATGTGGTGTTCAGCTAGCATTTTTGAAAAATATAAGCCTACACAAGGAAAAAAGGTGATACATCTAGGGTTCAAACCCTAGATAGCCAAGTAAAATTTATAGCTCTTTACCACTAGGGCAATGAGCCATCAGAAGATATTTACTTTATATATGAAAATGGAGCGTTAGGTTTGAAAGAAATTAGATTCACCAAAAACCATTGATGTTTTTTTTTAAGAAAAAGAAAAAAAAAACTCTATTAAGCCTATATCCATGGCTTTGCATTTTTCCAATTAATTATAGCTAGGATGCTAAAATAGCCCTAAACTAAATGCTGAAACCTATACAAAGTTTTACATTTTGACTATATCCACTTGAAACTTCTTCAAGTTGTAACTTGGATGGCAAATCTGCTAGCAAGAGAGTCTAGCCGTGAATGGAATGGGATTTTTTTATCACAGAAATAAAAGCTTATATAAAAGAAGCAAAAAACAGAATACTGCAAAGCAGCGCATGTAACACTCCGACCCGAGTTGACCCGGTTTAGTGGGTAATTGTGTGTGTTTTATCGCGAAGAGTGTTTTGATTTTGTTTCTGTTTGGTTTGAGTTGTAGAGAGATCGTTTGGGTTGAGTTTGACTTGGTCTAGTTAGTTTGAGCCCTTTTTCGTAATTTTGGCTTTTGATTGACTTTGTCAGTTTCGCGTCATTTTGACGTCAGCGCGTGTATTTCGTCGAGCTTGTCGATTGTCGTAACTGTCTTGGATTCGAATGAGTTCGTTTGCTCTCGTTGGACTGTCATTTGACTCAAACTGATAATTGGATAAGCTAATTGGACTTGTTTGCAAATTTGGCTCAACTTAAGTTATAAATATCCCTACCAACTCCATCTCTCTCTCGATCGTCTCTCTCGCTCTCTGTTCGTCTCTCTCTCTCGACAGCTCTCTTTCTCTCCTTCTCCATTTCTGTTTCTGTGCTTGAGGGAGGAAGAAAGGAGCTCGTTAGTGTGTGTGATCCCGGTGGACTGAGCCAATTAGCGTGTGGATTTCGTCCGTGAGGCAAGTATAAGCCCAAGTTGTATGAACATCGATTGGTAGTGATTTGATTGTTGTGTTCTTGTTCTTTATTGTGTTTCTCAGTATTAGACAGCCCCATTCAGTTCATTTCACTGTTATCTTTCGGTTTCCAGCCATTTCGCACACTTTCTGTATGACTGTAACAAGTTCAGGGAAAATGAGTCCGTGCACTCACGGCTAAGCCGTGAAATGTGCTACGGCTAAGCCGTAAAATGGCTTACGGCTAAGCCGAGACCCAACCGTAAACCAAACCGTAGAACAGTACAGACTGTTAGCTGAAAATAACTGGATGTTGGCAATTTGACATTCTTCTACGGTCCAGCCTGATCTACGCCGTACATTGGCTTACGGCTAAGCCGTGGACCAGGATACGGCTGAGCCGTAGAGCAAAATACGGTTGAGCCGTAAATCCGGGTGGATATCTGGGGAACCTCAGCTCAGCCGCAGTGCATATTACGGCTAAGCCGTAAGATGCCACGGCTAAGCCGTAAGGTTACCTACGGCTACACCGTGAGACCCTGAGAATTGAATGAAAAGGGACTAGGTTTAAGCAAACGACCGTATAGGACTTTCATGTTAGAATGTAGCTAACCTGGACATGCCCAATGGAATGTTTGAATGACGTGAATGATCTCATGGGCTGTGAATCATTCATGCTGGTTATCCAGATGTTTAGCACTTCCCCATGGGTGTTGGTTTAAGGGACTTCGGTGCACACTCCAGACACTGCAACACTAGACAATGGTGCATCGAACATCTTAAAACTACATCAACATGCACGGTTAGAAGCACTGGATAATTAGTGTAGGATTGGTTTGTAATTGACCTTGATTCGTATAAGCATTCTGAATTGTACAGCATATTGATTTCGGTTATGCCCTCTTATGTGTTCTGCGCTGGACCTCTCGATTCTGTGGGAAATGCAGCAACCCCAGAGCGAAGCCCGGGCGGAACCATTCTATTATTGTGTATTATGTTTACCGTTGCTCCACTGGAGTACTTGCATCAGTTATGAGTCAGTGATTGTGATTGCTACTTAGTGTCAGCACTTCTTGTACTTGTTTATGTACATTCAGTATCAGTTAGTGTCCTTATGATTTGCATTTCGTATCAGCTTCAGTATCCGTATCAGTATCCGTATTATGTGCATGCAGTATTTGCATTCAGTATCAGTTATGTGGTGCACTTCCTATTGTTTGTTCAGTATGATAAGTGATAAGTGATAAGTGATAAGTGATAAGTGATAAGTAATAAGTGATCGAGGTGCATCAGCTATTTGATTGTGATTGGTATTGGCACTACTGAGCCTCAGCCTTAGGATACCCGACGGGGTTGACTTTGGTGTAGTTTATGTGTTTGCCTCTGCAGAGTGTTTCCGTCCTGGGACTCCGGACCCCGGGAACTAGAGACCCATGCGTGCCCTGGCCCGGTCGCTGGTGTTCTCATTCCGTCCGCTCTCGTAAGGGAGAAAATGGCCAATGTAGTTGCCACTTTGAGTGTTATCTGTTTGTGATTCTGATAGCATGCTTATTCATTATGCATTTGCACACTTGCTTAGTAGTATACGATCATGGTTTCTATGGATATTGCATCATGACTATTGTTCAGTATTATTCAGTATTAGACACGATTCGTGTTATCATCTTGTTGGCTTATACTTTGCTAAGTCGTCGTACTTATGTGTTTGTCTTGTGTGTTGCAGGCTCAGATCCCTCTTCCGATCCTGCGTCGGTCGACCCGACTGCAGGAGAGGCTCGCGAGGCCCCCTCCGGCCTAGAGGAGTGGACTTGATCCATCCTCCAGAGTACGGTTTGCATCATTTTGTTTTCCCCATTCTTTGTGTTGGCGTCTATTGAGGGGATTTTCTGTACTTGTGAAGTGGGCCTTGAGTAATACCTGTATTTTGATTTTTGGATTGTTGTAAGCCCGCTCTATTGTCATACGTTCGTTCATGTATTTGTTCTTATCAGCAGTGTATATCGTTTTGTAATCTCCTATGTCTTTTGGTATATTTGTGGTATGCCTTGATACGTACAGCTTCCGCGTTCAGTCTTTTGCACGTGTGATTGATCCCTTGTGTGTGTATATTCGGACGGGGTCCAGGTGTGCACGCACGGGAGTACGTGTGTCATTGGTTAGACTTTCTCTGACCCCCGGTCCCTGGGCTCGGGTTGTGACATACGTATTGTATGGTATCAGAGCATTGTCTCTCAGAGCTTTGTCTCTCAGGGCATTGTCTCTATCTTAGTGTGTCAGCATGTAGGCATATAGGACGTGGTGAGATTTCGTAGTCCAGTTCTGGACTGTTGTGTGGGTCCCCTTGTCTTGTGAGTCTGTGTGCGTTCCCTAGTGTGTTAGCAGATTGACTTTTGTGTTTTGCAGGCTATGGCATCGGGATCTGGAACACACAATAACAATGATCAGGGAGATAACGAGAGTGGGTCAGCCGCCCCACAGCCACTTGTGAATTTCGACGAGCGCTTCTTGACTATGCTACAGGCTATCCATTCCTTGCAAGCGCAGGTTGTTTCGATCGTAGACCGACAGAGCCAAACGCCAGTTCGGCCTGCAGAGCAGCAAGTGGTCTTTCCGCCTAAGGAGAGCGATCCGAATGCGTTATACGACAAATTCAGGAAACGTGGAGCCACAGAATTCTAC
The DNA here is from genome assembly GCA_037013555.1 of Sextonia rubra. Lineage (NCBI taxonomy): Eukaryota > Viridiplantae > Streptophyta > Magnoliopsida > Laurales > Lauraceae > Sextonia > Sextonia rubra. Next base: position 18,048,103 of record JASUAD010000028.1, on the reverse strand, counting down.
GGTAATGAAGATGCGTTGAAAGCTGATCAGTGGCTAAAGCATACTGGAGATCTCTTCTCTACTATCGTCTGTGACGACCGGCAGAAGGTTATGCTTACGGCCTCGATGTTTCGAGAGATGGCTAAGACCTGGTGGAAGAGCGTTAGTGCAGCCTATCTGACCATGCCGAGTGAAACAGTGTGGGAGACGTTCCAGAAGCAGTTTAGAAGGAAGTTCATTCCTGCTCATGTTCGACGTGTGAAGGAGGTTGAGTTTCTGGCCTTACAGCAGCAGCAGCTTACCGTCTCGGAGTACATTCACCGCTTTACCCAGTTGTCCCATTTTGCTGAGGACATGATCAATACCGAGGAGAAGAAGGTGAATCGTTTTATTTCTGGTCTACACCCGAGATATGCGAATTTTGTGACTGCCTTTCAGAGACCAGCTACTTTCGATGATGCGGTCGACAGAGCACACGCTGCGGAAGCCAACCACCTAGCAGAGAGAGCCATGGACTTTAAGAGGAGTGCACCCGTGAGTTCCAGGGGACAGAGTCAGAAGAAATGGAAAGGGAAGCAAGGCACTTCGAGTTTCTCTGGGAGCAGATGCGAGTTTTGTGGATTGGGACATCCGACGGAGAGATGTTGGAAGAAGTCCGGAGCTTGTTTGAGTTGCGGATCGAGGGAGCATAAGATAGCTCAGTGCCCGACAGCTAGGCCTCTCCAGTCATCTAGATCTATGGGGTCATCCAAGTCTCTCAGTTCAGCAGCTTCGAACAGCCCCCATCCGTCTCGCCAGAGTCAGAAGCCCCAGCGTCAGACTGCTCGTGTGTATGCAGCCTCTCATGATCATGCAGAAGATGCAAAAGTGGTGGAAGGTAAAGTTCTCATTGCCCGAGCTGAAGCACATACACTATTTGATTCGGGATCTACGCGTTCCTATGTTGCCCCTCGTTTTGCGGAACAGTTACCGCAACCCCCTCAGCCGCTACCCTATGTGTTAGTAGTGTCCACTCCTGTGGGCAAGAGAGTGGAGTGTAGTGTATACTACCCTCAGTGCGACGTGGTGATTGAAGGTCGCCAGCTGCCAGTTGATTTGATTCTGTTGTCCATGTTGGATTTCGATGTGATCCTTGGAATGGACTGGTTAGCGCGGTATCGTGCCTGTGTTAACTGTTACAACAGGTCGATTTACTTCGATTTTGCGAAGGGGTTTCGTTTCGAGGGCAATCAGGAGAGATGCCCGAGGCGTGTCATCTCCGCATGCAAGGCGGATCGTTTGATACGTAGAGGTGGTGCAGGATTTCTTGCTTTTGTCTCGGAGAAGAAGGAGGTGAAGCAGTTGAGCGATATTCCGGTAGTACGTGAGTTCCCGGATGTATTTCCGGAGGAAGTACCCGAGTTGCCCCCTGTCCGAGATGTAGAGTTTGCGATCGATCTAGTGCCCGGTACAGCACCCATTAGTTTAGCTCCTTACCGTATGGCCCCTGCTGAGTTACTCGAATTGAAGACGCAATTGCAAGATCTGTTGGAGAAGGGTTTCGTACGGCCGAGTGTGTCGCCGTGGGGAGCGCCAGTGCTGTTTGTGAAGAAGAAGGACGGTACCTTACGGATGTGCATAGATTACCGGCGGTTGAACAAAGTCACGATCAAGAATAAATACCCATTGCCGCGTATTGATGAGTTGTTTGATCAACTTCGAGGTGCTGCCTATTTTTCCAAGATTGATCTGAGATCGGGGTATCATCAACTCCGGGTGAAGGAAGAAGATATTGTGAAGACTGCTTTCAGGACACGGTATGGACATTTTGAGTTTCTCGTGATGCCATTTGGATTAACCAATGCGCCTGCTGCCTTTATGGCTTTGATGAACAGGATCTTCGCTCCTTTTCTGGATCGGTTTGTGGTGGTCTTTATTGATGACATTTTGGTGTATTCGAAGACCCCAGAGGAGCATGAGGAACATCTACGTCGAGCCTTACTGTTGTTGAAAGAACATCGTTTATATGCCAAATTGTCGAAGTGTGATTTCTGGCTCGAGCAGGTAGCTTTTCTTGGTCATACCATTTCACGAGATGGGTTGGCAGTGGATCAGATGAAAGTAGAGGCAGTGATGAATTGGCCCAGCCCAAGGACTGTGACGGAGATACGGAGTTTTCTGGGATTAGCTGGATATTATCGTCGCTTTATTCAAGATTTTGCCAAGATTTCAGCCCCGTTGACTCGATTGACCAGGAAGAATGTTCCTTTTCTGTGGACGGACGAGTGTGAACGCCATTTCCAGATGTTGAAGGAGAAGCTTACTTCGGCTCCAGTTTTGACGTTACCAGATGGGCATGAAGGATTTATGATCTATTCAGATGCTTCTCGAGTCGGTTTGGGATGCGTTTTGATGCAACATGGCAAAGTGATTGCCTATGGCTCGAGACAACTTCGGGAGCATGAGAAGAACTATGCTACGCACGATTTAGAGTTGGCAGCCATCGTTTTTGCGTTGAAGATGTGGAGACACTATTTGTATGGCGTGACATTTGAAGTGCATTCAGATCACCATAGTCTACAGTACCTCTTCACGCAGTCCGAGTTGAATATGAGACAGCGAAGGTGGCTTGAGTTGATCAAGGATTTTGATTTCCCCATCAAGTATCATCCAGGGAAAGGCAATGTTGTTGCAGATGCCTTGAGTAGGAAGTCGGAGATTCTTCAGGCTTTGGACAGCCTTTATTTTGTGAGGCATGCTCAGCCAGTGGAACTGCAATTAGTGGAGAATGGTTTGACACTTGCCAGTACAGTGAGCTTTCAGCCGGACATCATTCAGCGGATTAAAGACCAGCAGTTTGAAGATGCGATGTTGAAGCGAATCCGAGATAGCATTGCAGATCGACCAGACTTTCGTTTGGAGGGTGATGTTTTGTATTTCAGGAGCAGATTATGTGTGCCAGCAGTAGATGCCTTGAAAGAGAGTTTGATGACAGAAGCACACCATGCACGTTATTCTATGCATCCTGGAAGTACGAAGATGTACCGAGCTCTCAAGGACCGATTCTGGTGGAACAACATGAAGAGAGAAATTGCTGGGTTTGTTGCCAGATGTTTGACTTGCCAAAAGGTGAAAGCTGACCATCAGAGACCTCCAGGTTCCTTACATCCATTGCACATTCCCCAGTGGAAATGGGAGCACATTTCGATGGACTTTGTTTCGGGTTTGCCTCTGACGAGCAAGAAGAACAGTGCCATTTGGGTGATCGTGGACAGATTGACGAAGACAGCTCATTTTCTTCCATTCAAGAAAGGCATGACATTTTCCGAGATGGCGAAGAAGTTCGTTGATGAGATCGTGAGACTACATGGTACGCCCGTGTCGATTGTGTCAGATCGAGATAGCCGCTTTGTTTCTTCATTTTGGAGAGCATTTCAGGAAGCCATGGGAACGAAGTTGAGCTTCAGTACGGCGTATCACCCGCAGACTGATGGACAGTCAGAACGAACTATTCAGACGCTCGAGGACATGTTACGGGCCAGTGTGCTGAATTTCGAGAAAGAATGGGATTTGCATCTCTCGTTGTGCGAGTTTGCGTATAATAATAGTTTCCACGAGAGTATTGGAATGGCACCCTATGAAGCTCTGTATGGACGGAAATGTAGGAGTCCTGTTTGCTGGGAAGAAGTTGGAACAAGGAGTTTCCACGGACCGACGATCATTGCTGAGACTACAGAGAAAGTTCAGAAAGTTATTGACAATTTGAAGATTGCCCGATCGAGACAGAAGAGCTATGCAGATACGCGCAGAAGAACCTTGACATTTCAGGTTGGAGATTGGGTATTCTTGAAGGTCTCACCGATGAAAGGTACGGTACGATTCGGTCAAAAAGGCAAGTTAGCGCCAAGATATGTGGGTCCATTTGAGATCAAGAGTCGGATTGGTGATCTAGCGTACAGATTGATTCTACCCGTGGAGTTTTCTGGAGTACACGATGTTTTTCATGTGTCTATGCTTCGCAAGTATGTTCGAGACCCGACGCACGTGATTCGATACGATGACATTCAGATGCAACCTAATGCGACATACGTTGAGCGTCCGCTCCGTATTGTTGGGACCAGAGAACAGCTCTTGCGTACGAGGACTATTCGATGGGTTAAGGTACTTTGGGAACATCATGGACCTGATGAAGCCACGTGGGAATTAGAAGATCAGATGGCGCGTCAGTATCCTTATCTGTTTGCTCAGGTACGCTTTCATTCCGAGGACGGAATGATGTCCAAGTGGGGGAGGATGTAACACTCCGACCCGAGTTGACCCGGTTTAGTGGGTAATTGTGTGTGTTTTATCGCGAAGAGTGTTTTGATTTTGTTTTTGTTTGGTTTGAGTTGTAGAGAGATCGTTTGGGTTGAGTTTGACTTGGTCTAGTTAGTTTGAGCCCTTTTTCGTAATTTTGGCTTTTGATTGACTTTGTCAGTTTCGCGTCATTTTGACGTCAGCGCGTGTATTTCGTCGAGCTTGTCGATTGTCGTAACTGTCTTGGATTCGAATGAGTTCGTTTGCTCTCGTTGGACTGTCATTTGACTCAAACTGATAATTGGATAAGCTAATTGGACTTGTTTGCAAATTTGGCTCAACTTAAGTTATAAATATCCCTACCAACTCCATCTCTCTCTCGATCGTCTCTCTCGCTCTCTGTTCGTCTCTCTCTCTCGACAGCTCTCTTTCTCTCCTTCTCCATTTCTGTTTCTGTGCTTGAGGGAGGAAGAAAGGAGCTCGTTAGTGTGTGTGATCCCGGTGGACTGAGCCAATTAGCGTGTGGATTTCGTCCGTGAGGCAAGTATAAGCCCAAGTTGTATGAACATCGATTGGTAGTGATTTGATTGTTGTGTTCTTGTTCTTTATTGTGTTTCTCAGTATTAGACAGCCCCATTCAGTTCATTTCACTGTTATCTTTCGGTTTCCAGCCATTTCGCACACTTTCTGTATGACTGTAACAAGTTCAGGGAAAATGAGCCCGTGCACTCACGGCTAAGCCGTGAAATGTGCTACGGCTAAGCCGTAAAATGGCTTACGGCTAAGCCGAGACCCAACCGTAAACCAAACCGTAGAACAGTACAGACTGTTAGCTGAAAATAACTGGATGTTGGCAATTTGACATTCTTCTACGGTCCAGCCTGATCTACGCCGTACATTGGCTTACGGCTAAGCCGTGGACCAGGATACGACTGAGCCGTAGAGCAAAATACGGTTGAGCCGTAAATCCGGGTGGATATCTGGGGAACCTCAGCTCAGCCGCAGTGCATATTACGGCTAAGCCGTAAGATGCCACGGCTAAGCCGTAAGGTTACCTACGGCTACACCGTGAGACCCTGAGAATTGAATGAAAAGGGACTAGGTTTAAGCAAACGACCGTATAGGACTTTCATGTTAGAATGTAGCTAACCTGGACATGCCCAATGGAATGTTTGAATGACGTGAATGATCTCATGGGCTGTGAATCATTCATGCTGGTTATCCAGATGTTTAGCACTTCCCCATGGGTGTTGGTTTAAGGGACTTCGGTGCACACTCCAGACACTGCAACACTAGACAATGGTGCATCGAACATCTTAAAACTACATCAACATGCACGGTTAGAAGCACTGGATAATTAGTGTAGGATTGGTTTGTAATTGACCTTGATTCGTATAAGCATTCTGAATTGTACAGCATATTGATTTCGGTTATGCCCTCTTATGTGTTCTGCGCTGGACCTCTCGATTCTGTGGGAAATGCAGCAACCCCAGAGCGAAGCCCGGGCGGAACCATTCTATTATTGTGTATTATGTTTACCGTTGCTCCACTGGAGTACTTGCATCAGTTATGAGTCAGTGATTGTGATTGCTACTTAGTGTCAGCACTTCTTGTACTTGTTTATGTACATTCAGTATCAGTTAGTGTCCTTATGATTTGCATTTCGTATCAGCTTCAGTATCCGTATCAGTATCCGTATTATGTGCATGCAGTATTTGCATTCAGTATCAGTTATGTGGTGCACTTCCTATTGTTCGTTCAGTATGATAAGTGATAAGTGATAAGTGATAAGTGATAAGTGATAAGTAATAAGTGATCGAGGTGCATCAGCTATTTGATTGTGATTGGTATTGGCACTACTGAGCCTCAGCCTTAGGATACCCGACGGGGTTGACTTTGGTGTAGTTTATGTGTTTGCCTCTGCAGAGTGTTTCCGTCCTGGGACTCCGGACCCCGGGAACTAGAGACCCATGCGTGCCCTGGCCCGGTCGCTGGTGTTCTCATTCCGTCCGCTCTCGTAAGGGAGAAAATGGCCAATGTAGTTGCCACTTTGAGTGTTATCTGTTTGTGATTCTGATAGCATGCTTATTCATTATGCATTTGCACACTTGCTTAGTAGTATACGATCATGGTTTCTATGGATATTGCATCATGACTATTGTTCAGTATTATTCAGTATTAGACACGATTCGTGTTATCATCTTGTTGGCTTATACTTTGCTAAGTCGTCGTACTTATGTGTTTGTCTTGTGTGTTGCAGGCTCAGATCCCTCTTCCGATCCTGCGTCGGTCGACCCGACTGCAGGAGAGGCTCGCGAGGCCCCCTCCGGCCTAGAGGAGTGGACTTGATCCATCCTCCAGAGTACGGTTTGCATCATTTTGTTTTCCCCATTCTTTGTGTTGGCGTCTATTGAGGGGATTTTCTGTACTTGTGAAGTGGGCCTTGAGTAATACCTGTATTTTGATTTTTGGATTGTTGTAAGCCCGCTCTATTGTCATACGTTCGTTCATGTATTTGTTCTTATCAGCAGTGTATATCGTTTTGTAATCTCCTATGTCTTTTGGTATATTTGTGGTATGCCTTGATACGTACAGCTTCCGCGTTCAGTCTTTTGCACGTGTGATTGATCCCTTGTGTGTGTATACTCGGACGGGGTCCAGGTGTGCACGCACGGGAGTACGTGTGTCATTGGTTAGACTTTCTCTGACCCCCGGTCCCTGGGCTCGGGTTGTGACAGCGCAACAGAAAGGATTTTCTTCCAAACCACAAAAAAGTGTTCATTCAATAAGGATTTCTTTATGCAGATCAAAATCAACAGAAAAGAGGGTGGAGATAGGATGCCAGAACTATTTGGTGCAGGACGAAAGGGGGAGGTCCCTCTTTATATTGTTTTTTGCACGATAGAAGAATATGCGTTTTAGTAGCCGCAGTGGCATTATCCAAGTGCACCCTAAAGAAATGTGTATTCTCTCATTAACTTTATCATCTTTACACATAACACATTTGACCGATTCCATGACTATATAATTACATGGACATAAAGTCAAAGAGTTATAAAATGTGTGATGAAAAAAATGGTGAATATGTGACATTTACATACATAAGATTTAGAAATATAAAACCAAATTTCTTATCACGTGTAAAGCTAAATGATCCCTTAATTAACCAAGCTCTAAAACCAAGGTTGAAACTAGTTTAAAACAACACTATAAAGAGAAACCCCAAAATTCTTTATGTCCATTTTTTTATTAAACTCGAATTTTGATATATATTTTTAGTTTTATTGGAATCTAGAAGAAAAAAAAAAGAATAAATGAAGTCTAGTCTTGTTTTTATTCTGCAAAAGCAAGTCTAGCAATGTGTTTATCTGGACGAAGTCTAGGCTTGTTGAATCATAGTCTTCTCTGCTTCCAAGGAATAGGTGCAAGGTATGGGAACTTTATTTCACATACCACGCTGCCCAAGAATGGGTTCTGACATCGCTTCATATAGCTATGTTGGGCCTTCCACTTATTAGCTTTCGCTTATGAATTTGATCCAACCTCTTACACTTAAATGACAAAAATTATGTCTCCTAAAACAAATGCATTAGAGGATTATTTTTATTATTATTATTTTGTATGTGTGTACACGCTGACACAACAATAAAACGATGGCCCAGCCTTGCATGAGATTTGAAATTGAGGCATGTTGGAAATTTGCAGTAGGAAAAACGGTACAGTATCATCTGTTGCACCAGGTTTTCTTGCAGTAAGGGCTTCTTTCCGTAATTTATGTTTAGTAAAGTGAAGAGAATAACCAATTCAATAGAAAATAAGAAAAACGGTAGGGATCGAATAAAAAAATCTAAATTTCAAAAATCACCTCTCTCTTTTACAAAAAAAGAAGAAAAAAAGTTACTTCTTCACACAACAAAAAAACAAAAACTCATGCTCTTTTTTTATGAAAAAAATTAAAAAACTACCCTCTCATGGCATGACTTTTGATGATTTAGCACATTTTTATTTGACTTTCTCTTTTTTTTATTCTCTGTTAAATTAAATCTCTCTCACTTCAATGTACAAGTATTACCCAAACAACCCCTGTAAAGGTATCCAAGTGATCAGTGAAACCCCAACTTGGTTTAGGGGTATGGTCTACTCCAGATTGTAGGTTTAAAGTGTGCTACCGTACTAGGCTACTACCAGTAAAGAAAAAAGAAAAAAAGTAATCAATGAAACTATTTTGCAACGGAGTGACATGCGTTTTTACTATACACAACTTGGGAATTCGTAAAATTCAGGTTTGGAAAGTTTGCCTCGCTTGGGATGGTCATTAGATGCATGCCACTCAAGTCACGTTCGTAGGACTTTATAGGGGGTCTTTGGCGTGATTTAAGGGGAGAAGACTAACTCCAATGAAAATAATCCAATATCTTCAGATCTTTAAGGTTCAGTGGTTCTATAATTGTAGTTCTTGTCCCGATTGCATCCAACAGTTACATCAATAGTAAAATTGTAATGAGTTTCAATTCATTGCAAGCGGGTGTTTGCAGCTTTTAGTGTACTTAAAAAAAATATAATCATAAGTTTTTGACAAATATTTTCTAACCTTCACCGGTGACCCGACTCATTCCAAGGTTGAAGGGGCTCTCACAGATCACGTCAACCCCCTCCTATCAGGATCGGATTTGGTAGTAGTAGTATTATTATTGTCATTTTTTAATTAGGTATGAATTTGTGTATCTCAACATGATCGGCTTACGACGAGCTTGGGTTTAAGGCATTGTGCGTTATTTTTAATTACTAGATTAATAATACAAGATATATATTCTAAAGAGTTGAAGCGAGGGTTTGTGGGTTCAAATAATATTTTGTGCAAGAAATGATGGTAATTTTATTATAAGATTTTAAAATAAAAGGCTCTAATATCAATTCAGCTCAGCTTGATCTGAAACCCTCATGGACCATGGCATGACATTGCAAATCATAAATCGAGGAGGTTGGGTTTTAAGGTAGCCGCAGGCCTGTCAATTCAAAGCCTACAAAAAACTATGGTCCTTTTTCTTGTTTTATTTTAAAGCCTGAGGGAACAAAAAGGGCCAAGTTTGAAAGCCGTCCACCTTGTGCGCAAAGCTTGGTCAGGGCCTCCAGGCCCTTTTTACGTTAATATAATAAAGTATATATAAATATTATGTAAATTAAATATACGTGTGTATATGGTCTGTATCTATTATGTGCACGACAGATGTGTGTGAATGTAAAAACCCATTTTTACAGTTATATTAAATTAATATGGATGTATTTTCATCTACTGATAAATTTAATTTCAAGCAAACAAATAAGCCCATTTGATAATGACTTTCTATGTATTCCACTTTCATCCAAACAAATAGACCCATATGAATCGATTAAGTCCTATATATTTATTTTACAAAAACAAAAAAGTCCTATATGTTTCATTTCCATGCAACATAAATAGAATTATTTGAATCAATTGCTTCCTATTCATTATCACGTATTTAACGTCGATGGTGCAACGAGAGGTAAGCTGGGTCAGCAAAAATTGCAAGAGTGCTTCAGAATTATAAGGGAGGTGTCCTATTTATGTTCTCTAAAAATATAAGAATTTGTGAGTCTAATGAAGATGAGGTTTTAATGATTTTAGAAACTCTTCGATGCTTTATGAGAAACTTCAATGGTGACCTCATTGTGGAGAGTGATTCTATTAATGCAGTTGCTTGAGTGTCCAATCGAAGAGCCAACCCTTGATAATTTCAGTTCCTCTTTAATAAAATTCAACATCTTTCTATGAAAATTAATATTATTTTTCCACCATGAGTTAAGATTTGCCAATTTTATAGCTGATTCTCTAGCTAAACAAGGGGTTGGACGAGTTATTCCTTAGAAGGGTGTTATTTCATAATTTGTTGTCTTATGGTACATTGGTCTTGTGCCTTTACTCTCTTGGTATTCTTGTTCTCTTTATCTCTCTCTCACTTCCCTTTCATTTACCTTTTTTTTATTAATGCAAATATTTTTGTTACTGATTAAAAAATTATTTTAAAATACAAATCCTTGCTTGATTAGCATCATGTTGATCATGATTGATGTGGGTTCGAGCTGCACTACCACACACTAAGACTAAAGGGAATTTATCTAAGCTTAAAAGGATTAGTTCAGCTCAAAAGGTCGAGACAGCCCATTATAAAATTTTCTTTTCTTGATGTGTTAAAAAACAGTACAAGTAAAATTTCTTTTATTTTGACCTCGACCAGGGCAAGTGCTTAGCTAGAGCATGCTCACCGTGCGCTTCAACGCAACCTGTCCATTGACAGCCTATTTAAAAGGGTCAAATGTTCAGCTTCTCTCTGTCTCTATCCACTAACTGGCACGAGCTGCAGCTACTCCTTTTCCTCCCCCTTAAACCCTAGCACAGACTCGAAAGGTATGTGATTTCTCTTCTCACCGTCGCATAAACCTAATTTCGTCTTCTTCTGATTCCCCTTTCGTGCATCGAGCTTTCGTTTCTTTCGATTAATACTGATCGATTTTCTTCTCCAACTTCAATGCATCTTTCAATTTATGCACTGTTTCTGCTCTTGTTCTTTTACTTGAATCGATAATCAGATTCAGGGGTGAATCTTATAATAAACCCTAATTTTATTTCCTGTTATCAGTCCATGGATCCGCAACCCGAACCTGTCAGCTACATATGCGGAGGTATATTGCTGCATCTCTTCTTCTTGTAATGTTTTTGTTCTTTGTATTTGTAAGTTGCGTGATGGCTGTGATTGGAGATGATAAACCCTAAATTTGATTTGGGTTTGGGAATGAAAAACTTCGTCCATATGGGGTTTTGGTCAGGTTAAAGGATTGGGTTTGTTTATATGCATCTATTTTGATCTATTTTTGTTAGGCATGGCTAATCAATGGACACCACAAATATTTTATGCTTGCTTCATCTAAAATGTCAGAGAGAACCCTCTAACAGGCTGGAGAGGTTTCAGATTCCTAAAAATGAATTTTACCAATTAGTCAGGTCGAAAGTGTCCACTCAAACCTGGAATTACCAGGTAGAGTAGGTGGGTTGAGTGAGAAATCACCACCCTAGTTTGTAATGCCCTTGCAGATTGATCTACTCTCTATATCTTAATATGATCAAGTCCATTTTAGTTCTGTTAGACAATACTGTTGAATCACAGAAGGTGTTCTTTCTTCTCTAACTACTTATCAGCTATTGCAAGACTAAAGATATGTTGATGTTCAGATTGTGGAGCAGAGAACACATTGAAGCCAGGCGATGTGATTCAGTGTCGTGAATGTGGTTACCGCATCTTGTACAAGAAGCGCACCCGCCGGAGTATGTAAATTTATTTATTTATTTTTATTTTTGCTTGCTTGGCATAGTGGTCAAGGGGACGATCTAAACCTACCTGCCCTAGGGATTGATCCTTGGATGATATGGTGAGAGCGGGAGAACTATCCATGGTGATATCCCAATATCCTCAAATACAATAGTTTCCTTGTTCAATCTTCTATTTGGCATGTTCTATCCTATAGTTACCCTTTTGTATGGCAATATTAAGAAAAAGAATCATAGCGGGATAAGTTGTTGTGATTTTCTGATATCACCCGTTGTGCGCCATCCATGAATCACAAGATCAACACGAAGCAAGCCACACACAAGAAGAGACAAGCGAGATTTACGTGGTTCACTTAAATAGGACTACATCCACGGGCACAGGAGGACGAACATCTTCACTATGACAAGTAAAGCATACAAGAGATTCCCACTCTCTCACCTCATCTCTCCTACGTGGTGTGGGAACACCACGAGCAACTGCCGCCGCAAGGTCTAGGGTTACAGACTATACATATATATAATCTCCGCTTTCTTGGCCACCAAGAAAGCCCCGGTACAAGTACCAAAATACCCTTGACCTTAAACCAGTCCCTGGCTAACCCAGTGGACTCATCCGGTTAAACCGGAATACAAGACATAAACCCAACAATCTCCACCTTGGCTTGAATTCCGTACAACTCTGTATAACTCGAGCTACTAGGAGATAAAACTGGCAATGTCTTCACGTACCTTGCTGAATGGTACGTCACTGCACCAACGATACAGTCTTCTTCAACATTTTGACATGTTGAACCAGCACATGAACTTTGAACAAAGTTCATCTCGTCAAACTCCACCTCGAACGAAAAGCTCGAAACCATTGACGAATCTGAGTGATATCTGAATCACTCACCATCTTGCCCCATTTTCAACATCACCATGAAGATCCAATCACCACAAGCATGTAAGCAAAACAGATCGGAAATACAAGTCCAGATGACTTCACAATTGCAGAAACCTCTGCCTCCGAGCGGTCAAAAACTCCATTTGACTGGGCCTCCGATCAATCAAACACATGTTTGATAACTCCTGACAGATCAGCTCCTCCTTGCTGCTTTTCCGGCTTTACTCTGGCAAGATGAATAACATCACATGCGATAAGGAGCCCAAACGAACAACTTCGTTTGCATCAGCAAACCCTTTGCAACTAGGCCGGTGACTCCTATTATTGGGTTTGCAACAACAACCAGGTCAAGTAGACCTGATTCTAGCCTGAATCCACATCTGTTCAAATCTCCTCCAGATTTCTGCATCATGTTGTAGATCTCGTCAACACGAGCACGCTGGAAGAAACGGATTTGAAATCCGACTCATGATAGCTCTGATAACGTAGAATTAATTCTCTACACTCCATTGGTCAAACATCCATGTTGACCGTTGACCAGCCCATCTTCTTTCATATACGCGTAGATCTACTCACAACGAGTCTGTAGGCGCAAATGGATCTCCGATCGGACATCGGACGATCAAGATATCGCAAAAAACAATTTCAGCCGCAAATCTGGTCAAATCTGCCTGTTGACTGTTGCTGACGTCACTGCTGACGTCCCTGCGCAGTCTGCTGGGCTTTTGGAGCGGACCTGGGTCGGGTTCACCTGACCCGAACTGATCTGAACTCTTCTCGCTGGGCTCTGCGCACATGGGTCAGAATTGACCCGACCTGAACCTGCTGGCTGGGCTGGACCGTCTGCTAACGGGTTGGGTCGGACCTGGCCTGACCCGGAACTTGAAACCACGGGCTGGGCTGTACTGAAATCGGGTCGGGTCGCACCTGACCTGACCCGTCTCGGAATCCCCTTCTTCATCTTCCTCTGTTCGCGCGTTCCTCTGGTTCGCAACAAGGGAGCCGTCTGGGCTCTTCGTCCTCGGCAACGGCGGTGATGGTTGGCAGCGGCGGTCGGCTGCGACGGCAACAGAACGACGATCCGGGCGACTGGAGACGACGGCGGCAACGGCGATTGGGGACTGGCAGTGGCGATGCAGCGGCAGCGGCTGCAAGCGGTCGTCTTCTCCGGCAGCGGCAAGAGCAGCAGCGACCTCTGCTCTTCCTCTTCTTCATCGAGAATTCCGGCGAAGGCGACAAAGACGCCGAGAATCCCGGCGAAAATTCCGGTGAGTTCGAACAGCAGTTTTTTTTTCTTCCGTTTTTCTCTAGACCGAGAAATTCTCTGCACAGCGATCAAATAGAGGCCCGCCGAGGATCAGAATCAAATCTGATCTCTACCCTTTTCGCAGCAACTTCTTCAAGCAAGTCTGGCCTGACTTCGGAGATTTGATCCAAGGCCCAAGCAAAGATCCCAGAAATACAGAGAACCCTTGTTTTTTCTTAGGCACTGGTGATTTCTCCAGTGGCATAATCAGATGATCTCTGATTCTTCTCTATGCTGCAACAGAGATGTCTGATCTCCTTTTGCCAATAACCGCCCAGCCCACCTTGTGATCTCTATCCACGCTGCGAGAACTTTGGATCTGAATCTCGAGAAGTTCGGATCTGATCTTATCTTCTCCGATTTACCCGGAGAATAAGATCGATCTCGCTGCCTGCATAACCGATTTCTCTGGGAAATCGATTTTTCTCCTGCGGCCCATCTGTGATCAACGTGCTCCGGTCTTCTCCTTCTCAGATCTGAAAACCAAATCCTCTGTTCTTAGAAATCGAACCAGCCGCGATTACTACCAGATCTGAAAACAACCTGTAAATTCTTTTTCCTCCGATCCCAGCGAGACCGGAGAACCCAATCTCATCTTCTTCTTCTCCGATGGTGGCCCAACCAGAAATCATGCACCTGATCTCTCTTCCCCTGTTATGAAAACAGAGATCCGAACCCTTTGACAAGGATTCAATCAGTTGATCTTCATGCGTACAACCTCCAAGCCGCTGAGCGATCTCCACCTCGCTCAGAAACCCGAGGAACACCAACCTCGGCTCTGATACCAATTGTTGTGATTTTCTGACATCACCCGTTGTGCGCATCCATGAATCACAAGATCAATACGAAGCAAGCCACACACAAGAAGAGACAAACGAGATTTACGTAGTTCACCCAAATAGGACTACATCCACGGGCACAGGAGGACGAACATCTTCACTATGACAAGTAAAGCATACAAGAGATTCCCACTCTCTCACTTCATCTCTCCTACGTGGTGTGGGAACACCACGGGCAACTGCCGCCGCAAGGTCTAGGGTTACAGACTATACATATATATAATCTCCGCTTTCTTGGCCACCAAGAGAGCCCCGGTACAAGTACCAAAATACCCTTGACCTTAAACCAGTCCCTGGCTAACCCAGTAGACTCATTCGGTTAAACCGGAATACAAGACATAAACCCAACATAAGAAAAATTTTAAATTAACTAAATGTGAATTATATTTTACTCATGTTCCATGTGTAAATGTCTTTGAACCACCCTTTTAGTGACATTGGTTAGTTAATCCTAGTTCAAGAGTCTCTAGAAGCTTAGGTGTTGCCTGAGTGACTGATTTTATAATCTCTCATAATCATGCGATATGAATGGACTATGGCTTCTTTCTGTTGGTGTTCCATGAATTCTGCAATAAGAGAAAATTTTTTATCTCATTTATCTAACTCGGTGTGGATGGAGCATGAATATATGCAACCGTTGGGTTCACATGAAAATAGTTCTCCAATTGTGCCTGTCTCTTGCAACACCGACATTCAGTGAACAAACTATAATGACATTTGGATCTCTTCCCATGCACTTAGTATTTTAAAACTCAGCTGAGTCGACTCAGACTCTACAGTCAGTATTGACTGAGTCGGTTTGGCTTGGAATCAGCAAGTCCAGTAAAAAAGGTTTTCGTTGCTGTCTCTTTCTTTGGTGTTATTAACTTAATTATTGCAGGCTCTGCACTTCCCAATTTTCTTCCACTTCCCAATTCCAATATCAATGCCATCAAAGTACCCCTAGACTTCCCAACACTCCCTTTCACTTCTCATGATTTTTTTCCCACTTTCCAACTTCTACTCCATAAATGCCATCATGCCCCTTCCACTTCCCAACTCCAATTCTATCAATGCCATCAAATCTCTTCCACTTTCCAACCCCCTTCCACTTTCCAACTCCGTCTCCATCAATGCCACCAAAGTTAGATCCATATGCGCTGGACATTGACACTGGACAGATGTGCAAGCCTTTGATAGAAGGGCCTGTGGTCTGACTATCTTTGTTTTTGTATTTCATACTGTTGATTTGATGGCTCCTAACCCCAGTTGGAGATGTCCCACAAATTCACCAATTGGGAAGATACTGTTGCTATTGTCCTTTCTTGGGCTCTTTTTATTTATATCTGTCCATTTATTTATTTATTTTCTCTAACCATATAATTATAGATGATCGGAAGGTTTTGCATCTTCCTAAACCGTGGGGGTATTTACTTCATGACTATATTTGTTGCTTAAGGTATTTTCTTTCTCTGTGTTTTCTTATATTGTGATGTTTCAAGATCTTCCCTCGTGAGATGGAATCAGTCATGTGGAATAAAAAAGTTTTCTTGATGGGCTTGTAAAGTGGGTGCGATAAAGTTATATTACATTCTATGATGCCCAAATACGGTACGGATATGGCAAGGACACGCCGTAGACAAGATAGGGACACAGATTTTACATGTAAAAAGTATAGTATTGGATGCGATACGACACGATAGGGATATATATTTTACATGTAAAAAGTGAAGTATTGGATGCGATACGACACGATACGTTGTGCATTTTGAAGTATCTATGCATCATAGGTTACATTAGCCTAGATTGTGATATTGATGCTTGGTATCCAATATGATATTTACTTTCGTGTAGCTGATTGACTAGCTTTAGGTGTTGGAGAAGAAAAAATTGATTTACAGAAGCAAAATGGTATTGATCCTTGCATGGTTTTGGGGCTAAATAAAAAAAAATCAGGGTGCTGCCAACATATGGGTTGTAATAATTGAAGCACCGTAATAATCATCTGTGGAAGTTGTGAAGTTAAATTGGAAGAAATATGTCTTACGGAACCATTGTTCTGAAAATCTAAATTGTGTTTTAGGGGATGAATTGAATTGTATCAGGAATTGTATCATAAATCATGGGATTTTCTTTATAAAAACATTAAAACAATAAATGAAACGAAATGTAGTTATTCATAATCTCATCCATTTTCCATCCAAAGCAGCATAAGTATAATGACAAATAAGACTACACACAATCATATTGAGAATACAATGACATTTATATATGTATATTAAAATATAATAAATAATGTGTGAATAGTTAAAAATATGTTTAAGATAATGTATATTGCATGCCTCATTTCCTTGGGATTGTAGTTTAATTGGTTAGAGCACTGCCCTACCAAGGTGGAAGCTGCGGGTTTGAGCCCTGTCAGTCTCGACCTATGATCTGATGAATCCATCAACTCGTCTCCCCATTTTCGTGGGTTTATTTTATTTTATTTTTTCATTTTTACTTTTGTGTGTGGTGGCGTTGCGGGGGCAGGGGGTGTTTAATCCCTTAAATATGTTAAAGATATCAATGATACAAGGAAACAGTAAACAAGTTGCATTTTTTTTGTACTCTTTAAATCATAAAAAAAAAAGGTCAAATAATCAACCTCACAAGGCTAGGATGTCCTTCTAAAGTTAAAATAGTCCTCATGAAGACAAATTAAAAGATTAAAAAAGTAAAGGCAGTCAGATGGATGTTCCTTAATTATATCTAAGACCTTTACAAATTCCCCCCCAAAAAAAAAAAAAAAAAATCCTATTCACCATAGATACAAAACTTTTTGCATGGGATTTGGGATACAAGTCATATAATTTTGACAAAAATGATGGAACACCAATGCCATTTTTGAACAAATGAAATTCATGTTGTATCAGTCTCCTTGTGCTTCAGTTTGTGTTTGATATTGTTAATTATTTGTTCTTCTAAGGCTTTTCTTTCCTAATTGATTGATCTCGTGGGTGACTTAACCGGTATCCTGTTTCCTTGCAGTTGTTCAATATGAAGCCCGCTGAGAGCTGAAGGATGGCATTAGTCTCATTTCTCAACACCGACTTTGTTACAACCTGATGTGCCTGTATGGTGTTGGTTTGAATAAACAGTAGTACTGGCGTGCTTTTAGTGTCGAAGGCTTTGAATGCAATCGACGTAAACAATAGAAATACTTGGCATATGCTATACTAGTAAAAGGTTTCTGCTGTGTCTGCGCTACTTGTGGAGTGTGCTGAAGTAGAAGATTTGTGAATTTTTCTAAGATTTATGAATGCTTCTCTAGTGCCGTCTGTCTAAGCATAATTTTCACCTGTGGGCAGGACATCCTGTAATTGAACAGTATAGGGTTTTCAATCTGGGCTGGCCACATGAGCGGCAAAAATCCTGCCCACCAATGTGGGATTTAGAGGTGCTGATAAAAAATCTTGCATGGTCATTTGGAATTCTCATAGTAAAAAATATCATCGTTTGCCTAATATTTCTAGCCTCTAGGCAATGCTCTCCTATCAAGAATGGGCTCCACAATGGATTTATACTGATGGCATGATAATTTAAGTTTGAAATCCTTGCTTTGGCCGTCCATTTTATTTTTAATTGGTGATTGTTACTAGGAACATAATGGTGCACTCAGATTCCCAACAGCTGGGACCTGTACAGTAGCAAGTATCAATCGAACCCAAGCAAACCATTTATTAACGGAGCTGCCATACGTACTCTAATTTTTTCTCTTCCAATGCAGCTTTTTTTTTTTTAAATATATATATGAATATGAAACTCCCCAACCTACACTCACCCTTGTCTCCCGGCATACCATCCCTCCTCCCCCTTCCCCTCAAGTTGGCGGCGACCTCCGGCCGGTGGAAGGGAGTCTCCATTCCTTCCCTCTCTCCTTCCTTTTTCTTTTCCTCTTCTTTTTCTTCCTCTCCCTCTCCCTCTTCCTCCTCCTATTCATCTTTCTCCTCTTCTCCCTTCCTCATCCTTTACTCTCCTCTTGCCCTTTCTCTCATCTTTGCTGGTTCGGCGCTGCAGGACTGAATAGTTCGCAGGGCTGAACAGCTCAGAGATGAGAGAAAGGGGGAGAGGAGGAGAGGAAGGAGGGAGAGGACGATGAAGGGAGAGGGAGAGGAGAGTATCCCTATTCGGCCTCGTCGGGCCGAACAAGGCGGAGATGAGAGAAAGAGGGAGAGAAGAGCAAGAGGGAGGGATATGAGGGGAAAGAAGAAGAGGAGGAAAAGAAAGAGGAAGAGGAAGATGAGGAGAGAGAGGGAAGGGAGGGAGACTCCCCTTTGCCGGCTGGAGGTCGCTGCTGGCCTAAGGGGAGGTGGGGAGGAGAGAAAGGGGGGGGGGGGGGGGGGGGGGGGGGGGGGGGGTGGGGAAGTGGTGGGAGTAATTTGGAGAGTTTTAAAATATATATTTTTTAAAATGGCTGTGTAGAAAGAGAAAAAACTGGAGTTCATATAGCAGCTCCCTTTACTAATTGAGCTGAAAATGTTCACCCAAGTGCTCCTGAAGCATAAGAAGTGCCCAAACTTGAATTCCCTTGTTGGTTTGTGAAGCCAGATTACTCTTTGAGAGAGAGAGAGAGAGAGAGCCTGGCAACAATCAGACATGAAAGAGCCCAGAATCTGACCATATGCAGTACTCACAAGTGGGCTACACCAAAGAGCTTTTACTATTGATGATGATGATAATGATGATGATAATAAGGCTATGGCCACTACGACGTGATACAAACAGTCCTCAGCAGGAGATACAAAAGTTCTACAAAAAAACACAACAGCCATTTCCTTTTCAATGAGGCATGGGTGATAAAATTTGAACTTCCACAGATATACAAATGAAAGGTCATAATATTGCATTTAAATTCATTCCGTTTTTGCTGTAACAATTGACTAGGAGTCATCATAAGCTGGTAATGACCAACAACCGATTACTATATTCTCAGGCTGTTTGTCCTTAGCCACCACTTCTTCCTCACCTTGTCTGCATTTCCTTCTGAACTTCCCAGCTTCTGTAAAATCACCTTTGTTTCTCGCAGGCGCATACTGTAATCCTTCTTCCAAACTTCAAACATCTGCTTCAATTTCTTCAGCTCTTGGTCTGGATCTACACTTGCTTCTGCCTGCCCAGACTTCACCTTCACCAAGTACTTGGCATCATCTCCAAAAATGTGAATCCGTTGCTCGAACTCCTCAGCAAGGCGGCTGATCACACTCAGACCTGCAGTCTTTTCTCTATCTGTGACTCGGACAGACCTCACTCCAATGGTCTCCTGAGCTGTGGTCCCATTGAAACTACCACCAATATCCCAGCTATAGTTACTGTTGTCAGCCGTGTGCAGCAGTGGATTGGACTTCCGTTCTGTGTCATCAATGGAAAAGCTCTCATTGGCAGTGGATATGCTAGATTGTAGAGATATCATCTGCTTCTGCCATACTTCCTCCATGTTCTTCATCTTTAATTCATATTCAGACCATCGATGCTCATACTGTTGGAGTCTCTGCTGGAGTATATCATTCTGTTCCTCTCTTTCTTGTAGTGCTTCCTCGGTTTTTAGAACTCTCTGCTGTAGCTCTGCCAGGACTGATTGCTTCACGAGCACCTGATCAGTTTCAGTATCCTGGTGGGGAAAATTCAAAACCTTTTTACTACCTTGAATATGAGAATTTGTTGACTTTTGCCAAATAATAAAGACTGTTGGTTGACTTTTGCTATTGCCTGTTAGAAAGCTTCATAATTTTCCTTGATGTTAATTGAAAGCGCTCCAATAGATGGTTTTAGTTTTATGCCATCTTATTAGTTATCATTGTGTAGGAAGTGTGATTAAAATCTATGCTAAAACATATCACAAATAACAGAGGAAAAAGTTGGTTTACTAACGTATGTATACATGCATTCATGCCTATGTAAAAAGTAAACAATAATAATTTCATTCCTATGGCTGTTTTGTTTTACATACTGGCACTGGTGGAACAATTCGTCTAAAAACTTGGATTTCTTACCTTTCTCCAAAGGGAGCTACTATATGTACATGGCTTTTTACTCTTCCTACACAACCCATTTTTAAAAAATACATATATTTTTTTAAACTCTCCAAACTACCCCCACCCCCTTCTCTCCCTACACACCTCCCCTCTCCCTCCCTCTCCTCCCCCTTTCCCCCCGGCCGGCGGAGGGGAGTCTCCATCCCTTCCCTCTCTATTCCCATCTTCCTCTTCCTCTTTCTTTTCCTCCTCTTCCTCTTCCTTTTCCTCCTCCTCCTCTCCTCTCCCTCCCTCTTCCTCTCCTCTCCTCTGCTCTTCTCATCTCTCCCCCTTTCTCTCTCCTCCACCTTGTTTGGCCCTATAAGGCCGAACAGTGATGAGCTGTTCCACCTCACAGGGCTGAACCAGAAGGGCCTCTCCTCTCCCTCTCCGTTCCTCTCCTCTGCTCTTCCTCTCTTCTCTCCCTCTTTCTCTCCTCTACTCTGGGAGTAGAGGAGAGAGAGAGGGAGAGCAGGGGAGAGGAAGACAGAAGGAGAGCAAGAGAAAGAATAATAGGAGGAAAAGGAAGAGTAGGAAAAGAAAGAGGAAAAGGAAGATGGGGTGAGAGAGGGAAGGGAGGGAGACTCTCCTCCGGCCGGGGGAGGAGAGAGGAGGGAAGGAAAGGGGAGGTGTGTAGGGAGAGAAGGGCGTGGGGGTACTTTGGGGTGTTTCAAAAAATATATATATATACATATTAAAAATGGGTTGTGTAGGAAGAGTAAAAAGCTATGTACATATAGCCGCTCTCTTCAAATGCAAAGAAGCAATGGAGTACCCTTGTTAGTTTGAGCCTTCAAACATTGGTAGAAGTCACTGTCCCCACAAAGATATACCAATAGAGGGGGTTTTGGTTAATGGATTAGGATAAAGGAAAACTGCTATCTTCCTCTCAAAACACTAAAATTGACCTCTTTTAAGCTATTCATTTGAAAGGGAAACAGGATGCATTAATCCTTTATCGGGTTTGAAAAAACAAGAATTTCTCCTTCAAAAGCATGTGCACTAGGCTAAAACAGACTGCAATTTGGACTAAAGTCCTTATAACATGCTTTGGTTTTCAGATTGTCCAGAATATATCACTATGGCCAAAATTGAGCAGGACACCAATGTTGCATACACAACTCAGCAAGGACTCATGGCCGGACATGACCCTTTGTGTTCCTTTTGTGTGTGTTGTGTGTGTGTGTGTGTTCCGATTTTTTATAACTATCTTTAACATGATTATTGACAATTTAGTCTATTTTAACAAACAAGTGTCTTGGAGCTGCAGTCTAGATCATCTCCAGCAAATATTAAGAAAAATAAAACATAGAGCACTACTAACAGTCAGCTTTAATGTACCTCTGAGACCAGAAGTTTGGTTGTTGCACCAAGTAAACCTATGTCTCCGGAACATCTTCTAACAAGCCACCCACGAATAACTACAAATCAGATTGGAAATGGATGACAAAATGATATCAGTGCTTAGAAAGTTGGACTGGAATTGTATATAAATAATTTTATTCTGGACTAGACTGCTAAATAATAACACAATGTTACAAATATATAGTGATAGACTTGGAGTCTGAATGCAGAGTGTGATTACACTGGGTCGCTTTGGCTCCAAACAGATTTAGAAACATATGAACATTCATACAAATCAAACCTACCAGACTGAATCAATATTGAAGCATCAAGAATATTTCTATAAGTTTTTCTGGAAATCCAGCATTTTATCTGCTTCTGTATAACCACAGCAGCTCTGTGCCTCTGAACAAGGACTGCATAATCCTGTCTCACTTTTTCTCCCCGAATAACTGCAAGAACACAGGTATATAAAAGAGAACTAAGAAATTATGTCCCAATCTAAAGTTGAGATATGTAAATACGATACATGATTGTAGCGTAGCAACTCCTCTCCTGTGTTCTGTGACGCAACAACGAGTTTGATGACCTCTGAAACAGCTTTGCACCCTCAAAATGCCATGGAGAGTACGATTTCTTGTATCTTCAAGTTTACTGATCTATAGATTGTCATAGTCATCAAAATGTAAGAATACAAAGAGAAGCTAAAAGAAATCATCTTGTCCAAACACTTCTAGCCCATAGAAAGGTGCCAGGGGCAAGATTATGAATAGTGGTTTCCATAATTGGCCAGAAGGTAAGACACTATTTTATGGTCTCAAGCATCTAGGTTGTAGCAGGTAGCGTGTACTGGTACATTAATATAGAATATTCCAAAGAATTCACTTCTTGACTCTTTAGTTTATTGAATTTTACTTTTTATGGTGTTTATTGTGTTCTATTAAAATCATGAATCAACCAGAAGCATTAATCTCACCTGTCCACTTCTGAAAAACAGTTTTGTATAGCCAACTTGGTACATCTCTGGTAAGATATTGAACTGGTGAAGAATTGCAACTGAAACACTGAGTGCATCTTTAGAGGCAATGTTCCCCAGAAGAAGAAAACCGTACCTAGTGGGGTTTTAACGACACCAAAATGACTTCAAATCTGCACCATATTAACGAAAAAAAGAAGGTAAAATCTGAGAATGAATGGTGTTTACCTTCTTGCAAACTTTTGGTGAGACATCCTGGTAGGGTAGCCAGATCTTGATATGCGTACCACCTCCAGAACTCCACAGCAACGCAACTGCTGCAATACCATTCCCTGTTGGTAGACACTAGGAAGTTGCGAGTTGTTTGGCTTAATACAACGTATGAAATGTGGTGTTGTTTTCTCCAGCCATTGCATTAATTGGAAGAGCTGATCCTACACATTGGATGAGAAGAGAATGTACAGTTAGGCTTCTTCCTGACTGATGCTTTTGTTCCAACTGACTGCTATAAAGGTATAATGTCCTAGAATGTTCATGTCAGAACTAAAATCACTGGAAAGTGAAAGTCTATAATCATACTTTAGTCTATAGGTTTTTCAATATATATTTTTGTCTTCTACTTCTCTAAGCATAGAAGCAATTCAACCAAGTTCAGATTCTTTTCATTGCTGCTTATACCCAGTCTGCTGTAAATGGTAACCTGCAGATCAGTTCCATTCATGGTTTTAAAGTTTGGTTTTGGACACTGTATCAGGAAATGCTGAAATCTTTACATATCAGCTAATATATTGGTTGATGAATGGTATTTAAGTTTGATTTGGTCCTATTTTCTTAAAAAAAAACCTTAAAAACTTTAAGAACTGAAAAATTGTGAATCTTTGTTCTTTATTGATTTTAAAATGTCTTAGTTTCTTGGCTGAAAATGACATAACAAAATAATATGAAAGGCATGCTTTTATGGCTAGAACCTTTACTTATCGAAAGATATGACTCGGTTTAGGCTGAGTTTTAGAAACATGGTTCCTCTAACCTGCACCCCCAAATTACACCCTGGTCTTATGCATTTGTTTGTTAGATTTTCTCTAGATGAACTTTAATACCTGGATTCAGTTTTCTGCACCAAGCATAAAATATATATGCAGTATGCAAAGGGGTAAAGTAAGTAGAATGTATCCAATTGATGTTCCCTAATGCGAAGGTGTCAAAAGAATATCATTTAGTTATGGGTGAAAATGGTCCCCAAGGCCCAAACACTCAAATAACCGTAGGACATGGGGCATATGGAACCATATTTTGACCCATTTTAACTCAGTTAGGGTTTGGGGTCTATGGTTTGCATACCTGAGGACCTGGGCACCCAATCTTACAACCATATGTGATGTATATTTATATTGAACATATTAACTAAGCATACAAGTATTTAGAACTTGATTTGTCTCCATTCTGGTCTGGGCCTTTTATTCATATCTGAGTTCAGGTAACGTCATAAACTCAAATTCAGGAATAAGTACTAGTCCTGTAACGTGGATCTGATTCTGGTACAGGTCCTCTATTAGTGGCTTAGGCTCAGGTCTGGGTACACAATGGACACAACCCAATTCATATCATCCCCACTCTTAGTGAAAGTGGCATCTTCAGTCCTAGATAAATAATCCAAGCATTTTACCTTGAACTTTGTTGCAACACTAAGCTTTTGGCAATCCACTGCACTAGACTTGTATAAATGACCCAGTGGTTTCTCAGAGTGGGAAAGCATATTAGATGCGAAAGTTTGAGGAAGGGGGCATGCGCAAGAAGATAAAAGTTGAATAGAATCAGCATGCAACAGATCCCTGTTCTTCTCCAAAAACCCACTTGTGTCATAGGTAACCTGAGAGAGAAGTGAGCAAACCATTAAATTGCAGCCACAGTACCAAAAATACAAATATAATCTTGTCTATTAAAGATATCGCCACCAACCTCCCCTGCGTAATGGCAGACAGTGAATGCTCTATCTCGTTCATCTTGGAAATGAGAATAAGAATTCAGGTGCTGCTTAAGCTTGTTGGCAAATGACAAATCTGTACCATTTGGGAAAGTGGACTCTTCATCCAACAAAGACAATAGCCCAAGTGGTTTCTGCAGAATAAGGTCAAGAGGGAAATACAAAGCAGTGATTATATAGTAACCAAATACTTATTTCATAAGAAATAATGTCAGTAGTTCATATGTCATCTTGTGACTTGCATACAGTAACAAATTATCAGCATGGTTCAATAGTGGGTGTAATATATGAAATGGACATGGTTCAAACTTCGAAGTATAATGCCTGCTTGAATAAGCAGGCACAATGCCATCATACCAAAGGGAAAGAGCTGATGGCATGGGAAATCATTTGTCACAAGTGGCACCTATTGGTCATTAAACAGACAGCCACGTGTCCGATCCCTTCTCTATAACTGAGCCCAAGTTTTGGCATCAAATAGCATCAAAATGCAATGAGATTGATACAGTTGGATCTCCTTTTTAATAACCCATCCATGCATGAGTTCAACAAGAATTGGGCAAGTTTGATGCACTTACAGACCAATTACATAGAAGATAAACATAGAAATATATGTTTTGGGGGTGTTATAAGAAGCAACAGAAATTAAAAGTGGTTTACAGATCTTTTGTTTGTGTCTTTTAGTTAGCCAGGGAGTCTTAGTTGGTGTAGTGTGTTACATGTCCCCACTAGCTTTCAGGTCTAGGCATACTCTAGGATGCTAACTCCTCATATATATAAGAGTAAAACAGGATATTTTGACAGTCCACTAATACAGACCTTTATCTAACAAGTAAGCATGTGATTTTGAATCTTATAAAACTAGAGCATGTGTGAAACTAAAAGAGGATCCTTGGCAAGTTGTTTTTGTTTTACTTCTATGTTATCTCACAATTTTAATTGTAGTCACTGAATTCTTGTGATGACTCAATTACACAAAATGTATATACTGTTATTCAAGTCATGCTTGAGGTTGTTATTCAGCATATGAGATCTGAGTTTCAGGGGCATGTCATTTGAAAGGAAAGCCACATTTAAGTAGATTTGTGAAGCTACCAGGAATAATAGCATTCTTATATGCAAAACTTATCTACTTAACATTAAAGGCACTCTAATTTTCAACAGTGCAGTTTAAATCTTTTAAGTTACATTTTAAGTATATAAAGCCATCAACATTCTGACTGAGTTCTCTGGAATGCTCAGTGATGACCAAGGGAAGAGAATGATATTAGATGTGCATATGAAAAGAGAGGAGTACTAAGTTTTTTTTTTCTAATTTCCATATAATTTGTTCCATGTGCTCAATGCTGAGTATTTATTTTAAAAAATCTTAGATTTTTCATCTATAATATTTTTGTAATAACATGCTGTATCAAGCACCTTGATGTGTCATATCTGTACATACCTTCAGGTGTCTATGTCTAACATCTCTTAAACCAAGATCAAGAGCTAAGTAGATTGATTATAGGTTAAAGAATAAAGAACAACAGAAGTACAGCAGAAAATACTAGCAGAATTTCTGAAGTTAAACAGAGTTTATCAGTACAATTCATCATGAGATTATACCTTCGCAAGGCCATGATGGTAGCATTGATTTTGAAGCAAAAAAACATTAATTGAAAATCTAAGTCATCCAAAAGGAGTAAGCTAATTGATTGAAGAATGGATGAGCTACATACATTCTCAAAAAGATTTAGGCGATCTTGGTTGTCTTCAAAGTCAACCTTTTTCCACTCAATGCCCTCTTGATTATATTCCTGTAGATGGGGATTATGTCACTAATCTACAAATTGAGTATATAGGAGCTTTGCATAACAGATGAGTCCAGTCCCAATAAAGAAGATAGAATTTCCTCACAAGACCAAACGTAAAAACAAAGAGGCATTGACATTCATCATCCAAAACTAAGATCTTGTACAAT
The DNA here is from genome assembly GCA_037013555.1 of Sextonia rubra. Classification (NCBI taxonomy): domain Eukaryota; kingdom Viridiplantae; phylum Streptophyta; class Magnoliopsida; order Laurales; family Lauraceae; genus Sextonia; species Sextonia rubra. The sequence continues at coordinate 18,021,180 of JASUAD010000028.1, read as the reverse complement.
GAGACGAGGAAAAGCCTTAGCCACTTAACACTGAGACGGAAGATCAACTTAATGAAAACCGTCTTGATCAAATTACGAAGTAAATTAAGAAGAATCCTGGGGTTTGATATAGCAATCTGCTATGGGTTAGAAAAAAAATATTATGAAATTAATATATCACCAGCTAGAACTATAAACTGCTGCACCTGACTTCAGTTATTAATTTCTGATTGAATGGAAGCAGGAAAGGAAGTTCTAGAATCCTTTAATATAATTACATATGATGAATACTTTTTAGGTTTGCATACTGTACAATATAGAACATATACCTCTTGTTCCAGCTTGAATAAATGCCGATTAAAATGTTGCTGCAGCTTCTCATTCGCATAATTTATGCAGAACTGTTCAAAGCTGTTCCTCTGCCAAAGTAAACCATTGAACATGAATGTTAACTTTGTTCTTAAAAAGGAGAAGAGAAGGAAAAAAAAAAAAACTGAACAATACAATCACCAAGTGTCATGAGAAACATACACCGAAAGATTCAAACCCATAGATATCAAGAATGCTGATTGATTTGCCTGTAATTCGCTGTCCTACTTCTAGTGACTTGTTGATCTGTTCGACCAGCCACTCAAACAAACTGGCATATAGTGATTTAGCCAATGCATCTCTTGTGTCAATGGCCTGGGTAACAGGAATAAGTTACTAAATTCTATGTTGACTATACACCAAAACTATTAATCAAAGCCTGTACACAAGAAATTACAACCTGTGATAGTGTAAGCTTTTGGATGATATCATCATTCCTTACTCTCATTTTACGAGTAGATAAAGCTAGCTTTAGGTCTCCTACACTGCATCCAAGCAATTTAGCTACATTTTTTAAGGCTGCAAACAAGAAAAAGAATAAAAGACGTCAAGTGCAATAAATTATTTACAGAAGACATCAATTTCCGAAAACTGAATGAACACATTTGATTTTCTCAACAAAAGTCATGCTGATATATGTGTGTTTACAGAGAGAGAGACGTCACAGCTCACAAAATTCCCTATAATCACACCCACCCTTTGAATAAGCACTAGCCTTGGTGGACCCGCAATAAGTCATCAAACCTAAGCATGGTTTTAAAAGTCGGCCAAGTCCCTGTTGACTAAATTTAAACCAAATGCCACTGCCTATTATTGCTTGAACTCATTCTAACAATTAAAAACATGAGGTTTAAATTTAGGCTTTGGGGGGCTCTAGGGCACAACTCGGCGGAGTTGACTTGACTCAAGGGTGACCAACTCCCCATCTCCTCTGCTGAGTTCGAGTTCTAAAACCTTGCACCTGAGGACTACTCACTTTCTCTATCTATATAAATATATATGCTGTTATTTTGTATAGTAGGGCCCATCTAATGATCATTCCAGGCTGATCCCACTCACTACCCTTCTGTGAATCAACCCTCACCCAATTTACAATATTTCATGTATTGATGCATCAAAATGTCTAGCCTAAAAGACAAGGGCTAAGACTGCTGGTAAGTCTGATATTTGGCAGGCTAATAATCCATTTCAAATCTTTTCATCTCCTAACCCCTATGATTATCATGCATTCAGTAAGTCCTCACAGAACAAGTGCACATTGTCAAAAAATGTGCATGGGCAGGCACAATTTGATCCAGTTAACCCCTTCTATCTAAGTAACCTTGAGAAACTCCCACTAAGGCCCACCTACAAATCTAACACCCTTTCACTCACTTCGACATTAAATAAATGTTATAAACAGGAATCTATACATCTTCTGATAGCAGGTGAAAGGTGTTTTACCTTCATCTTCCACAGGTTCAGCATGGTTTTCATCGTCTACCATGGTAAATGTGATGTTGCCCATCCACAAAATAGCAGCAAGCATTGCAAATACATTTTCTTGATCCTTTTTACTAATATGAACAATATCCAGAGCTTCCTGGAGATTCATATATAAAGAATAATAAGAGCAATAGGGTAATTAAATTACTATTGCACTGTTCAGAAAAAAAATATTGGAAATTTATTTCTTCAGTTGCAGGTGATAAGATTAAGTACCAGCACAATGTGAAACATTTGCACATCATCAACCCCAGCAATTGAAACGCAATTGCTCTGCTTCAGATATCTATATTCTTGTGCACTCTTCAAGTTCAATTTCTCTGTGTTTCAAAGCAAGAAAGTTTATTGAGCAGACAAATAAGTAATAGAAACAGCATAGACAAAATAGAAAAAGAAACTCTCAAAATACAAAGAAATTAGCTTTCTGAATTTCAAAACTAGCATAATGTTTGTTAACTGATTTTGTATAATTGGGAAGTAGCTGTGATTCTAAATAAGAAAGTAAAAATAAATCAAATAACCATTGTTTATCACCATTCGACTCATTAAGATCTAAAGGTGAAGAACCACTCATTATACAAAAATGATATGCATACATGGAAAACTATTAAAATCTCAACCAATTAAAGGGGGAGACATGTTACATATTAGGCACAAAATATGACACCAACAATTCATGTTATTATTTCCACAATCCCCACAGCGGGGTTTGCTAACATTAATAATCAGAAATAGATTAGATGCATGGAGAAATCAATATGGGCACAACGCTGTTATATTCTGATAAATTGGTAAAATCAATTAAACTTCTAGATGAATTTGTCATGATGTTAACTTCAAACTTCTCTGAGCCTTAAGCTAAGGGCTAAGATGTATTGCATTAGTGGAATAGTTGGAGAGTTGCCTCAAATTAAACTGATATATACCTCCACGTGCACGTGCACACACAGGTGTTTGCTTCCCAATCACCATTAGGACAGAAAAAAAAAAAAAAACAAGAATCACATAGCCAACATAGGATATGGGATTACTTCTATTGTAAGTTGCAGTTTTGTAATATTTTCATACTTCAGTGTGATTACTTTTTTTTTCTTTATTCATTAGTTTATTCTGTCTTTATTTTTGCTTTCTTTAGATGAAGCATGGTCAATAAAAGGAAAAAAGAAAAGGATTCTCAGGTGCATGGTTAACTGAGATTAACCTTTTTTTTTTGTTTTCCTTTAAGCACTGTAAACTGAAAAATTAGAATAATTGGAATGTCCTCTGTTGTCCCATTGTATATGTACCATGTCTTCAAGAGCTAATGGATATTAGATGTTAATCTATTTTTGTGTTAATATTAATCATTTTAGAAGACTTCGACTCTGTAGTTTCCAAATTGCCCATTGCTAATGAGGTCATCATGATAAAATTTCACCAAACCTTGTGGAAACTAATATCTGTGTTGGTTATTACGCAAAAAAAAGTGACAACATTGATAACAAATTGTGGTACCAATAGAGATATACATACGGCTTGCAGAACCTTGAATATAATGCCCATCCCATAAGAGTCATTAGGATTAACAATAAATATAAGGCAGGGCATACCTCTGAGAGTAGGTGGGGCACCTGCACAAAGCTGATAAAATATGTGATATGATCTTTCACCTTCAGCACATTGCACCACTCTTGACTGCTCATAGGAAAAGCATTTCAATTCAAGCATGACCGAGAACAAGAAGACCCAAAACAAGATAAAATAAGTGTGAATCATATACTAAAATACCTTCTCAAGAAGAACTGCCCTTAATAAAAAGTTGCAGGTTGGCAGAGAGAGAAACAAACACAAAACAACAAAATCAAGTTTCAGGAAAGGGAAGGAAATGAAATTTCCTACTAACTTCAAAAATATGATTTTTCTCAAAATAGCTCCACTTCTGTTCTAATATAAAAACTCTGAATTTCTTTTATTAGATGGTCCAATCACTAAAAAATACTTATGACAGGTCCATTGACCGACTGCAAACATTGTAGCTATCAAAGTTGTTTAAAGAGGGTCAAATGATCATTTGTTAACGTAGCCACAGTGATGACACCTATCCACATGTTAATTCATTGGTGGCTTTCCATCTAAAATATAAAATTATGTAGACCCCATCATACATGAAATCATAGTGGGCCCCACCCACAATTGTTCCTGAAGAGATTGGTCAACTGGTTGAAGCATTACAAAATTAGGGCAAAAGGGTGTTGGGCTGATAGTTTCTGTGCCTACCATGAGCCATTGGCCTAGTCATTAATATTTTCGTAGTCAGGGAAGCATTTAAGAAAAGGTCCATTATTAGGGAGTTTCATAGTTAGATTAAGAACTATGGATGATCATGAAGAATCCCTTTGAATATGGTCTTGCTGAGTACAGTGACCTTACAAGTTTGAATCTTGGCACCAGAAATCTTTCCTGTTTCGCTAAACTGAATTTCAATCAGTTTGCCCTACAAGTGCAAAACTGTGTTACAAAGGGCTTGTAGAGTTGCTAAATGGAGCATTCAAGGAATAAGTCAGTTTTTAACAGCGATTTGAGAAATTCACATAAGGAAAAAGTGTGTTACAAAGCGACTGGAATTGTCATTTCTTGATGTTTTAGCATTGCCAAATGCTTCCAGTATTGGATTAGTCTTCAAGATTTCATGTTCTATGCCGCTGCCCCCTCCAAGTGCTGCCAAATATTGCATTGCTATCTTTGCTGTTTCAGTTTTCCCTGCTCCACTCTCACCACTAGAAAAGCAGACGTCACAGGGAAAACATGATTAGTAATGTCTAAAGGCACAAAAAAGGTAAATTTTTACTTCAGAAATACACACATATCTAACATGTAAGAAACAGGAAACAACTCTCAGTGTTTTTTTTTTCTTTTCTTATGGAAAAGTTCTTTAATAATCAAAATGAAAGGAAGATAATTCAACGAAAAATAATTAAGAAGTAGAGCATTATCTCTTTTTTTATAAAATAAGATTAAGGGGAAAATTTTCACATATAGCATCAGATCTGATTATAGTGACAAAAGTCAAAGCAGCTATTCAGTAAAATGATGATTATGTGAAGCAAAATTTCACATATGACTGGATCCCACCTCTCATCAGTCATCAAGGTATTGCTGAACTGGACCACTGACAGTGGTGATTATCACTCCAATCTTGGTGATATTCTGGCTAGTTACAATTCACTGTATACTTACAATGAAAGTGAATTTTTGATATGGAAGAACCTCAAAAACAATGTCTTGCCCATTTTCAATACTGAACATTACGAATTTACCAACCTTATAACAATAGATTGATTAACTTCATCTGCAGAAAGACCCACAACCAAGGTTAGTGTCAAACAAAGAAGATACAGAAGGTGCTGCAACTGAACATGCAGCAGCTCTAGTTAAGCTGCAGTAATCACCTCGAATCATTTCGTGGATGGCTATATCTGCTATTGCATACACATGTGGACTGGCAATAGATTTACTCTTATAGGCTTCTATGAATTCATTCCCATATAATGGGACTGACTTAAAGGGATTTATGGCAACCAACACTGGCCCCGCTTTAGTCTGTAGAATAATAATGTGGACAAAAGAGAACAATAAAAAAGGAAAGCCTTTTATAATTGAGAAAGGAAATGAAATCTAACACAAAGTAAATACTCACATAGATCATATCTTGGGAGTATCGAACTTGAAGATTGTACAAAACTGATGGTTCATTTAAATAACTAAGTTGCATGAGATCGTCTACACCATCAAGGATATTAGGATTTGCTGGTAATAAACTTTCTGCATTTACCTTGAAAACCTGAATTGAGAATGAGGGTAAGCTGCAGATATTAAAAAAAAACAGAAATTTTTTCATCAGAATCTCCAACAGCGAATCGTACCTTTCCTTCATGAAGTGGAAGTGAAATAATGGACTCTGTCCCTGAAGATGAAAGTATATTCCCCAGTGTCCAGTCCCCATTTGGCATTTGACACCAAGCTTGAAGATTCTGAAACAATGAACTTTAGTATGCAGGTCTTGCTATCAATAGAAAACATTCTTCTACTTCTCTTTTTCTTCTCCCAACAGTAGAAAGTACGTGATGTCCTCTATTGGAGTACAAGGTATGCATAATTTTATTTTCAGTAAAACAGTGGATATGTATCAAGATGGATCCTAAATTGGGATGAGTGTCAGTTCAGTCTTCAAGAAGGATTAGAGAAAGAAAGAGGGCGGGGCCATTTCAACTGGTGTCACATCTATGGTGATCAATGCAACTTCTCACACTCCCCCACCCCCAGCCCCCCACATTGTATTATTGGTTTTGTGAACCAACTTCCTCTCAAGCTACTCTCATTGTGCCCATGGATACCATTTTGCAGTATGGTTCAGTTGAACAGGTTTAGAGTTCATAATTCTGGGGTGGGTTCCAAGTGTATTCGAGCTACCAGGTTAGATTCACCACCATATTGTTCAATCCTATGGATTAGCTTGCTAATTTTACAGGCTCAACTCAATTAACTAAATTGCATTGTTTCATTCCCAATGCAATAGTACACATGCATTTTTCTAAACCATGTTAAATCTTATTAAATATCTTGAATTCTTCTTAAGCAAAACTGCAATCTTTTTCCAAGTAATGTAAGCTCTGTATTAATAAAGCAAATACGATGAACTTAAAGAATTGTGAACTACATGAACAAGTAATTTCTGACAAACTTGACTGTAGTGGATTCACAAATTCATGCACCAATTTAAGTATCAAAGATTCTCTTCCAGAAGGCGTTTTTGTGTATGCTCCTATCAGTTGTTTCAAGGAAATATTCTAGAAAGATTTTTAACAGTGAACCATAATCACATCTCCATTTCTCATGAGTTTTGGCTCATCCATTTCATGTGGGTCACTTTTGAGCACTCCCCATTCATTTATTGCTGTGGCATATATTCTTTCAATCAATAGAACATGATCAAGAAGACCTTTAGGTTCATTAAAGTTTTTATTACTGACAAGAAAACGTTCATTATACGAAATGGTTCAAAAAATGTGCGACACGGGTTGATAAAACGGTAATAACAACATGAGGAAGACCTATGGAGATTAACTTAATGACAACTCTAAAGCGTACGACAGGGTTAAATTGTCAAATTCCAAAAGTATGAAGACTGAAAGCTTGCAATTATAAATGGCAGAACAACTATCCAGTTGCTTTAAACAACTAAGACCCAAGTCTCTAATTACAACACTATAGGCTTTTGTCTCCCTAAAATCTTGAATTAGACGGCAAAGACAAAGCCATACGAATGAATTATAATCTAGGACAAAATATAAACAACACCATAGTACCTTTTTTGCAACGTAAGGAGTAGTGTCACTCCACCTGCTGTCAGCATGTGATGGTGCAAATACCGGTAAAGGGAAAGTCACAAAATCCAAATCTAGACCACCTTCACCATATGCCTCTTCCAGAGCAGCCGGTTTCTTACAATATGGTGAATCATCATTCATTTGATTCATGTAACTAATACTAATGTCAATTCCCTCGGCATCCTCATCGGATAAATTATCCTTCTCAGGAAGATTACAGGCAACTATGTTACACTCAATGTCAAAATTTTCGCCAGGATGAGATCCAGGCAATCCAATGAATTTCAATTCAGCAGGCGATGATCGCATTGCTGGCAGTGAAGAAGGGATCCGTGGTCTCAAAGCTTTCCTTTTCGGCATCTTCTCCAAAGAGCTTTTCGCCCCGGGCAAAAAAATTTCAGCTGGTGCCATGATATTTATTGCCCAGCCAAAAGAGAGCCCCTTTCTTCCAGATGAGCTTTTGAGATTTTACAATGTCCCCACTGCCACTTTCTTTTAGATCATATCCCTGGGACCTATGCTTGCCAAAATTACAGCAACTTTATTCCTCAGTCATCACTACATAACTCACACTTCTAAAAAGTACAGATACATGCAAACAAGAACAGAAATTACTTCTCAGATATGTGAAAGACAACAACCTCTTTCTCTTTTGGTTTTGTAGCAGAGAAAGGTAGTGGTCATGTAAGGCTCTTGGGCAGGTCTATACAAAGGGTTTCCCGGAAGACAATCCCTGTTTTTTTTCCCACCAGTCTCTCCCACCATTTTCAGAGTCTTAAAAATGCTCTGGAGGAATGCAATGTGGTAACCGACAGCTTTTTGAAAATGGTAGTTGGTTGCAATAAGGAAATATTGCAAAAGGTTGGGTATATTATTGGATATGATTTTAGGTGTAATGATCCTGTCTAATTCACCTATATGGGGCCCACTGGAGGCACCAATAAAAAGGAAGAATGGCTGGTAGAATGATCCCATGGTGAGATCATATATGACATAGAGTTCATTTTAGCGTAATTATTGAAATATTTAAGGGGCTGTTTATTTGGTGAATGTATGAGAATTTCATGATTTGGGGATATCTAAATCTCCAAATGATGTTCTCTGATTAGATTACAAATGTGTTAAGACCTGGAGCATTTTAGGGCCTGACTGGCACCGTTCCCATGTTGTTCCCAATCTTGTACTTAGATATGGTTGTGCCGAGATCAACATTGTATTGAAATACTCTGTTCAGAATATATTAGCCAGAACTTGTTTGTTAATGGTGTAAGAAATTTTCTCTAATGAACGAAAGCAAGATAATCATAAGATCTAAATTGTGGACCTATTTTCTAATGTTTGAGGCACTTTATTATTATCATATATGAGACCTACCTATAAAAGTTACAATGTAGTATTTACCTTGAAAAGTTAGAAAATGGGGCCTATATTCGTAAGATCTATAAGGTGGGCCTACCTTTATAAAAATCATAAAGTGGGCCCACCATTGGAAATTATAATGTGGGGCTGACCTTTTTTAATTTAATTGTGGAATCTATCTTTATAAATTACAGTATAGTACACTTATAATGTAGGATTACCATTTGTGATTGTGACTACATGACCCACATTTAAAAATTACAAAGTAGAGCCACATTTTTTGTGATTTTATACATATGACGCACATTTAGAAATTACAATGTGGTACCCACCTTTGGAAATTATAAGAGATTATAATATGGGACTATCTTGTTGGTTAATTGTAAATAAGAATTACACTTAAAAAATAATGTGGTACTCACCTTTAGGGCACGTTTGGTAAGCTGGGAGGAATCCTATGTCTAAAGGATTTCTTTATTCCATTGAAACAATGCTATCATCTGTTAGGATTTTTTATAAGAAGAATCACCATATCCCCATGTTTGGGAAACATATATGATTTACTCTCAATTACTTCTTTGCCTTTGTGGATTTGCAAAATTCAATGTGGGGGAGGTAGAGATGGAGGAATCAATGAAATAGAGAATTCTTTGTGGGCTAAGAGGATTGTAACAATTTTCTCTGAGTTTTTCTCTCCTCAACCAAACTTAGATTTTTTAACAATCAAAGATGATTCTTTCTATGGATAGTATTCAAACATGTAGTATTCAAACATGCCCTTGAAATTAGAACATGGGACTTCATTCATAGAATTCATAATGTGATCCCACATTCAAAAGAATTACAATGTGGCTCTACCTTTTTTTTATTATTTAAAAAATTTAATATTTTTTGAAAGATTAAATATTTTTTTAAAAGATTAATTTTTTAAAAAATTAAATATTTTTTTGAAAAATTAAATACTTTTTGAAAGATTAAATATATTTTCAAGAATTAGATATTTTTTGAAAAGATTAAATATTTTTTGAAAGATTAAATATTTTTTCAAGGATTAAATATTTTTTTAAAAGATTAAATGTTTTTTGGAAGATTAAATATTTTTTAAATATTAAATACTTTTTTGAAATATTAAATATTTTTTTTTCAAGGATTACATTTTTTTGAAAGATTAAATATTTTTTTGAGAGGTTAAATATTTTTTTGAAAGACTAATTCTTTTTTGAAATTCTAATTTTTTTTGAAAGATTAAATGTTTTTTTAAAGATAATTTTTTTGACCATATAACTCATATTTATAAATTAAAACATGGGACCCGCGATCAAAGGATTTATAATATAGTCCCATCATTACAAGAAATTAGAAATCATAATATGGACCTACTTTTTGCGATTGTTAATATATGACTCACTTTAGGAAATAAGTAGTTGAATTATTTTGAGATAAGTAAGGATCAATGCACCTGCAAGTTATTTTTTAAAAAAAACAAAATTTTTTTATTTTAAGTTTCTTATGCCAGTGGGTTAAGATTTTGAGATTCCTTCCAGTTAGACCAAAATTCGAAACAATGATTTGCACATTCCAAACATATTTTCTGCATACTCATTTAGCAGGAACGGGGAAACATTTAAATGGCATGATGCCAAATGCATCCTTGTAAGTTGAAATTTGGAAATTTTGAAAAAAAAATCTATGTATAGAAAGTGCCAATTCAAAAAGTTTGATTTTTAGAAACTAATAAAACCAAAATGAAAATCTTCAAATGTTGGAGATAGCTGACTGTTGGAGATAGTGCTTTAATAAAATACTAAATTTCATTAGCTAACCATTCATATCAAAACTTTGACGTATTAGTAAAGACAGCGAAAACACTTTTCAATATTTCCTCTTGATGGAGTCCACTCCTCAACACCGCATTTATTTGAAGACCCATTTGGAGCAAGAATATATACAAAGCCATTCTCATCCATTCACGAACCATGCATAAATTTAAGCTGAATTAAACCCGACAAGGTTTTGATAGGACTTTGATCATTTCTTGTTCATTTTAGTGGGGTAGATAGTTCAGGCCATTTTAAGTTCCTCTCTAATTAGACTGATTAAGTTTGAGAAGTTTTATTTTTATTTTCATTTTCTTTATTTATGCTTGATAAATTGAACATCCACTACTAAACTATATATTAGATATATAGTGTAAGGCCTGAAAAATCACAATTTATAAGCTTTCACGCCCAACTGGTGGACTTGAAAACACTAAAATAAGTCATTATGAATCCATATATAATAAGAGACGGTAAAGGGAGATTTTCAAAATGTCCCAATACTATTAAAAATGTCCACAACCTACAAACGCGCATGCCAAGATTAATGGATATCACCGGAATGCAGATCACGAGCTCATGATTTTTCTAATGAATCAAAGGTAGATTTTGTCCGCTTTGGCTAGCAGAACTCGCTTGGTAAAATGATATTGAATTATTAGGAATTTCTAAGAACTAAATTCCATGCAAAAACCCTAAAAATAAACGTTCTTACTTTCATTTGCTGAAGTTTTTATGCCTTTTGAAGGAAAAAGAAGGGACAAAATAGATTGATTTAGCAGTCACGTTTGCTACCACCCTATCTGCTGTATATTTTGAATCAAAAGTTTTAGAGGCTTGTTTGTACATCTAAAATTTCCTTTATTAGGGTAAAAAAACCATGAGATATTTGGGTGAAATTGATTTAGTTTCAAATTGTTATAGGCCAATGTATCAATTAGAATGAACATTTATTGCATGTTCTTTGGCAATATGAATAAATTAAATAGAAATTCATGGTCAAATTAGCAGCAAAGTATATTGGGTTAGAATTGTAAGATGTAAGGTATGCTACACATACAACCTTCACTTATAATCAAACAGGTCTTCAAATGACCCTTTTTTTTTTCAAGTGAATTGTGACTGGCTTGTTAGCTCAATGATAAGACATGTCAGTTTTCCATCTAATGGGGCCTTGGCACATCACACCTGAAGTCTACCAAATTGCTGGAGGGCTTCACCCCCTCTATTAGGTTTACTACCCTCCATTGCGAAGGAGTGCAAGCCCTTATAATTGAGATAGAAAAATTAAAAAAAAAAGAGGAAAAAAGATAGTACCGGATGCTATTTTTTAAAAATATTTATTTTTAACTACCATACGTATTTAATTTTTTAATATTTAAATATGCTCATCGCCCATCTAAAGGTGGGTCCCTCGAGAAGTATATCATCTTCATCTCCACATCCGACATCCCACATTCGACACACGTGTGAGACACCCTTCGCACGCGCTAGTCTTAGCCATAGTTTCACTTGACGTCTTCACCCCACGCTGCACGCACCTGCAGCCGCGATAGAGCGAATGTCCAAAGCCCGAACACTGGGGCTCCGCAACAGAAACAAGTACACCTGCAGCTCTCGCTCTCTTGCTTATTCGCTAGTAAGAGAACGACTTCTCCACACCGTTTTCATTTACTTTCTTCTTCTCTACGCTTTGTGAGATGTTTAGCGCTCTAAGATTTCTAAAACTCTAATAGTTCTCTTTCTCTCTAAGCTGGTCCTATACCTCTGTTGTATTTTGAGAACTAGCTGTTCGATGAAATTCCCCATAGAGATGTTAATGCTAGTTGAGTTCCTTGATGTTGTTTTTGAAAAGCTGCTGAAGCTTGTTGTTGTGGGCACGCAGTAAGATATCTGAATACTGTTTGAGTTTCATACATTATGTGTTATGACCTGATGTGCTCATTAGCTGCTTGTTAAAATTCCGCTGAGAATCTCATTATTTTCTTTTTAATTTCGTTGCGTGAATGCGCTATTATTGGATGGCGGTTGATGGTTTAAGGAATTCTTGGAACAGGGTCGATGAAATATATATGTTTTTGGAAACTCATTTGAGAAGTAAGTTGGCGATGGAACTTTTCATGGTAAACACAAAGCGATATCAGATTGATTATTGATCCTCTTTGGGCATGGAAGGATGGAGACGTCAGAGGAGAGTAGGACGGGGATGAGTTTAATGAAGATTTCCAGATTTGTTATAAGAAACAGAGGAAGGATTAGACAAACAATTCCTTCGGGCGAAAAATTTAGACAAACAATTCAATCAACAAACCAAGAGGGAGCAAACGTCAAGGACCTGTTAGAGTTCTGGGAGACTGTTTAAATAAGGAGCTCTGTTTCACATTGATGTAATTTTTGTATAAATTTGTATTTTACTACAATTAATTAGATGTTTACTGCTGTTTTCTTGAGCAGGGATTCCCCATGGTGGGGACAATCTGGTCAGTGGTCTTTATCATAAAATGGGCGCTTCACTTGTATAAACTTGGGGATAAATGATTACATATCCTTAGTTCTAGGGTCATCCAATACCTCTAGGAGGAAACTGTAGTAATATATTTTGCATAATGCACCTGAATTCTCATTCGTATTTATGTATGCTCTTGCTTGGTTTCTTTAGCTGAACTGAATCTTGTAGCTTAATTATGGTTTTCTGTAGTTTGATGTCCATCTAACTGCATTGCTGTAGCTCTTTTTCACTGGTATAATCACCATGGTGTAGTTTTCTGATTGGTAAAGATGCTAAAGCATTTATGCCGCCTTCTGTGGCTACATGCAACAATACCTCTGTAATGCACTCAATATTTTTTTTTTCTGGTAGAAACTTGAGCTGTTGCTGATTTGACCAAGTCACACAGGTCACTATCGGCATCAGTTGGGTCACCATCACTGCTTTGGTGGCTATTATGAGTCTCTGCTACCAGAAGATGATTGCAATCTTCCCTACAAGTGCAGTTCGCTTCATCGGAGATTCTCTACCCCTGAAGAAGTTTTCTGGCTCTAGAATATCTAGATTCCATACTAGCGTTTGGTTCCAAAGTCGAGTTGATCGTGAAAATGGGCCCCTAACTCTTGCTAGCCTTGGATTTAGAAGTGAGCATGATCCAGTGAAGAAAGATGATCTACCTAAGAAGGATAAAAATGATGGAACTGGAGCTTTGAGTTCAGCTTTGAGAGTTTCTTCAAGCAAAGTAAAAGCTACCAGAAGTTCTGGGTTTAAGGTAGCAGAGGTGAAAAATGCACTTGAAATAGAGTCAGCACCATTCTCCGCAAAATCTTTTTCTGAGCTGGACTTGTCTCCTTTGTTGATTGAACATTTAGAGAAGGAAGGCCTGACTGTCCCAACCGATGTTCAGTCTACAGCCATTCCCACCATATCTCATAACCATGATGTAGTTATTCAGTCCTATACTGGGTCAGGAAAGACACTTGCTTACCTTCTTCCCATACTTTCTCAAGTTGGGCCACTGAAAAAACCTTCTGGGGAGGAAGGAATTGAACGTAAAATGGGCATAGAAGCTGTCATTGTTGCACCTTCAAGAGAGCTAGGGATGCAGATTGTAAGAGAGGTGGAGAAGCTGTTGGGACCTGCAGATAAGAGGCTAGTTCAGCAACTTGTAGGGGGTGCGAACCGGGCAAGGCAGGAAGAAGCTCTGAAGAAAAACAAACCTCTCATTGTTGTTGGGACACCTGGAAGGATTGCAGAGATCAGCATGGCAGGGAAGCTGCACACGCATAGTTGCCGTTTCCTAGTGCTGGATGAAGTGGACCAGCTTTTGTCATTCAACTTCAGGGAGGACATGCACAGGATATTAGAGCATGTGGGTAGGAGACCTGGAGCAGCAGGCCAAACTGTCACAAATGGCCCATTAGCCAGGCGCGCTGATAGACAGACTATCATGGTATCTGCAACAGTTCCATTTTCTGTTATTCGGGCAGCTAGGAGCTGGGGAAGGGACACACTCCTTGTCCGAGCGAAAAGTGTTGTTCCTCTTGAATCAGTATCCATTATGGAATCTGCTCCTTCTCCTGCTTCGAACACAGTAACTCAAGGTGCCATAGATAGCTTGCCTCCAGCCTTGAAACACTACTACTGTGTGACTAAAGCACAGCACAAAGTTGACACCTTGAGGAGATGTGTCCATGCGCTCAATGCAAAGTCTGTGATTGCCTTCATGAACCACACAAAACGGTTAAAGGATGCTGTCTTCAAGCTGGAAGCACGTGGAATGAATGCTGCTGAGTTGCATGGGGATCTTGGCAAGCTTGCCAGGTCTACAACTATGAAGAAATTCAAAGATGGAGAAGTGAGAGTATTGGTAACAAATGAGCTGTCTGCAAGGGGGTTAGACATAGCAGAATGTGATCTGGTGGTGAATTTGGAACTCCCAACAGACTCAATACACTATGCACATAGGGCGGGCCGGACAGGTCGGCTTGGTCGTAAGGGCAGTGTACTCACCATTTGTGAAGAGCCAGAGGTGTTTGTTGTGAAGAAGCTTTGGAGGCAGCTCGGTGTTTCTATTCATGCATGTGAGTTTACTGATGGAAAGCTCGTTATCTTGAAAGAAGAAGAAGAAAAGACGGCACAGGCAGTAAGGTAAGGTTATCTTCCTCTCTTCATGGACATCAGGAAAGAAAAAAAAAAGCTTTTGTACTGTTTGTTTTAGCTAAAGAAATGCATTTGGATGGAGTCGTACAAAGTGATGCTGTTTTGTATTTAGTAAAAAAACTAGTGGAATGAATCCTTCTAAAATGCAGGGATAGGTTATAATAAGGGCATGTGGCATAGATAAAGTAGGACCAGTGGGTCTCACCAGTTAAAAGAGGGATTTCTGCATATCTATAAAGAATTTATCCTTATTGGACTATGATAGCTGTTTCATCAAAAGAATGCGACTGCCTATTGGTCATTGTTGCTATTGTCAACTTCAATTATCTTTGATCAAATGGATAGCAGGGTCCAATGATGCTGATTGCTGCCTGATGGCGAATACACAAACCTCTTTTCACACCCCCAGTGTAAGGTTTCGCCAGCTGGGAGCCAATTTTACGAGGGCCAGCAATGCGTGAACCTTATCCTCCCCTTGGAGTGGGGATGTCTCTACCGGCACTCTTATGCGTGGTGATTGGTGAGCCACAATGGCTAATACACCAGACCCCGTTTTTACTACGTCAACTTTCCTATAAAACCCATTATTTTCCTCACTTAGGAGGTGTTATGAAGCTATAAATATCCTTGTATCAAGTTTCATGATTGTCAGGGATAGTCTAAGAGACCTTATGGATGTGGACATTTGGTAGAAAAATATAGCTTCCACCAGATGTGCTCACCCGTAGACAGGAACAAAATCATGCTGGTTACAAATTCAGGACTTCGTTTATCATCAAAACTGCGTCTTCACATTTCCAACTTGATGGTTAGCATCATTTCTTAGTCCTGTTTTTCCAGATTACGTGAGCATCCACGTTGATGCAAACTGGATGAGCAGTTTGATGGTCGTTGTTAAACTTAATTGGGTTCTTATTTCTTAACTTTCATTCAGTTCACAAATTAAAGAGGGGGAAAGCATAGTGTTTTGTATAACCTCACATTCATCCCTTCAGCTTTTCAACTCTTTGCCATATAAGCACAGAAACCATCTTACAAAGACATAAACAACCTCGATACATATAAATTTTTTTTAATGACCCAAGGCATCTATTGCTAACCTTGTTTTCGGAGCTTTGGCCTTTGGCATAGGGGTTAGTCGATTCTAATGAACAAGGATTGTTCTGTATGGCATAGATACATAGTTGCACACATAGTACCCATACAACATAACGGGTGGGAGTTGAACTCTCCCCTTGAGAAGGGGAAACGAGTCAAAGGGGATGCTTTCCTTTCCACCCTTGATAACCATCCGGTGCTTTGCATGGAGTAGAATGTAGCTTGTTATCGCTCCATTCCAATCTTCGTTCACGTGGTTACCTTTCGCTAATGTTATTTCGATAGACATGCATGACCTAGACGTTGTGATTAGATGAGATTCTGTTTTTTCTACATCACTTATTATCAAACTATACTATGATTATTTATTTGATTAATGGGTCCAGAATAGCCTATTTTCAGCTAGGTCGTCTACAAAGCTAGGCTTAACTGATGAATGGCAAGAAGGCCTAGCAATTAGATTGATGAACCATGACAACCCAGTTATATGTGACAAGGCTACGATCATGGCGGTCCAATTAATTTCATTTAGTAAAATTAAAGTTACCATTTAAAAAACTGAACACAACTTATTATATGTGCAAAGCTTTAAAAATCAAGGTAGATGCATAGGAAACACTCGGTGTCCCTTGCCAGTTGAGCAATGAGTACTGGCCCACTCATTTTTGGTTTTGCAAGATGAGCATACATTGACATTCACGGGATGCCGCTTAGGGTTCGCATACAACCTTATTGGACCTGACCTGAACTCAATTTCGTTTGTTCAGGTTCGTCCAAACTTTATTTTGAACGTTAAATGGGCAAGTTCCAGCTCACTAAAACTGGCCCAGACTTGGTGATTCAATGTTAAGATGACCCTCTTGATTTTCGAGTTGGGATTGAGATTTGGCAAATCAAATATGAATGATAAATGCGTTGATTTGGATTTCTGGTTAATTGTACCATATAACCTTCCAACTCGAGTTAGTAAACCAATTTGATAATTACTTCAGGGTTAAGAACGACCCTTCCAACTTTTTGGTTGGTCAGGTATGCATTTTCAACTTAATTATTAAGGGCCCCTTGTTCCTTGTACTTGAACGCCCACATTGGAATTATTGGACTTGTTTAATACTAGTTAAAAATGAAGAGACCAAAGAAAATATCTAAGCGTGTACATCAAATAATCTCCTTTACACACTCATCGGCCTATATCCTTCACTGCTCACTCCTACATGATATGCTTACAAACCAACCAATTCTTGGTGAACCGCAGCCAGACCTGATCCACTGCAAAACTTACCACCACCTTAAAATAGTATCTTAGAAACAAATCATCCTCTATTTAATACTTCCCAATGCAGAAAAATACATTCACTACAATATCATCATCTTCAGAGGATCTGGCCAATATGATCCATTATATAAGTGTCAAAGTTTTTGAAGGGTTTGGACTCATCCCAGAGATGGCCCACTGGGAGGACACAGCTGGTGCCAAATAGTAAGGGTTCAGAAGCAACTAGACCGGCGCTACAAACTTTTTTTAAAAATTTAAAAAATAGGAGAGAGGATGATTACTGGGACAGTGAAACTCGAGCGAAAACGATGCAGAGGGAAGATTAAGTAAAAAGCAAATCCCTCTGTGACTCGGTCTCTGACTCGGACTCACACCATCCGAGTGAGTGATTTTACTGATCTATACTTACTAATTTCAGCCTCGATTCAGCGTCGCCATGCACTGCTTCCTATGAGACTCTTGCCTCTGCAGCCGGAACTCGTGGATAAACGCCTCCACTCGCCGATTCAACTCGTCCTGACTCGGTAGAATCTCCCTCCTCAACCCACCACCACCGCGCCCGCCAGACTCGGTCGAAGCAGAAGCAGTCCTTGTCGAAGACCCCTCGTTGAACGTCTCCGACTTCCTCAGCTCGCGCCGAGCCGCCGCAGCGATCGGCCTCTGCTCCACGCAAGGCGGCGCGTTCCACGTGTCGCTCTTCTTCAGCTGCCGAGTCAGCTGCTTGCCACGTCCCTCCATGATCGCCGTCCACGTGTCATCCATCGTGTCGCTGCCATCATCCAACGCGAGCGGCTCGACGGCGGCGGAAGGAGACAGCTTCTCGCCGGAATGCGTCACGCACGAGATGTCAGACCATATATCCAGCGAGGATTCGCCGGATTCTGCTTCGGATTCCGGCGATTTTTCGCCGGGAACATCATGCCAGATCTCCGTCGCCCTCTCGCGAGAGGACAACGCCTCGAAATCTCTCTGTTTCTGCACCTGCTGCTGTTGCGGATTCGGATTCTCTCCTTCTTTATCTTCTTCGACCTTCTTCTCCGAATGCTTCTGCTGGAAGCTCGAAGAGGCGACAATGGAGAGGATGATGAAGTTCACAACAAAGTAGAGATAAGGCGGAGCGAGGAAGCCACAGAAGAAGATCCACACGCGAGGAACAGCAGTCACGATCACGTTGATCGAGTAAGGAATCGCAAGCTTAAACAAAAGAACAGTAGAAAGAAGCCCGATCGAAAGCAGAACGAGCTTCACGGTCCAGATCACACTCTCCAATCTGTTCCTCGACGAGTTCTGAAGCAGATCCGCCATCGTCCGCAACAAAATCATCAAAACGAGATCTCAAACCCTATAAAACGAACAGAGAGCGAGTTTTTAACGCCATTTTGTGCAGATTCTGGCTTCAAGCATCAGAATCTCTGATTCCCTGCAAGCTTTTCCCGATTCTTTCACGAAAAGGGAATCGGAGACAGAATTCCATCAGAAAGCAGAACCGGCATTTATGGAAATCAAAAAGACAGATTACAATCAGAAGAAGCAGAGGAAGGAAGTACCGATCGGAGCTTTGAAATCTTCTTTATCTTGAAAAGCGAAGAAGAGATGGATCGGATGAGTGAGATTGCAGCTGCAGAGTTCGAGATGTGGAGCGGATTCGAAGCGGAGAGAGCGTGATTTGTAGCGGTTGCAGGCGAAAAAGGACACGAGGGATCGCTTTCGCGGGCAGAGACGGAGCAGGAGGAGATTCTGTGGAGGAGGGAAAAGGTGATTACAGAGACGCCATTGTCGAGGGTGGGTTTGGAGCCTTGCTGGTCGCAGGACCGGCATAAATAGAGACGGTTCAAAACCCAGTCGGCAGGGCGCCTTTTTGTAGAAAAGGAGGGGGAACCCGGGTGCTCGACGCTCGTCGAATCTTTTGGGGGCAATGGTGCGATCTCAGCCGTTGGATTTTGAAGGGTTGCCAAAAAATTCAAACGAGAGTATTCAGTACCAATTCACTGTGGTCTGCTTGAAAGATCACTGGCATTGCTTTTGTGCAGCGAGAGCCAGTGACAGAATAAATAAAGGGCAGGGTTTCAGCGTGAGTCCCGGTCCTCGACAGTGGATGGTACTTTTATTGGATGTCGTACAGCTTCTGTGGGGCCGGAGTGAGGTGGGCAAATGGATGCATGGCAATGGGGTCCAACATCATGAATGGGATGCCCAAAACTTTGGTGTTAATTGACAAGGCTGCCAGATTAACAAGTTGGTTTTGTGTGGTGGGAAATGGAATTGGATTATGGAAGCCCAGAGGGAACACTTTTGTTATCACAATATGACCATTGTCATAAATGTGAGGTTTTTAAATTTTGAGCTTTCCAACTAATTATGCTAGTTTTATCAAAATGACAGTTTTTACTTTTTATCATTGTCTACCATATTAATGTAATTTTTTTTCTTTAGCAAAAGAAAAAGACTCCTCGTAGCACTTTTTCAAATGTTTGAAATTGGAGATAATCAATACAAAAATAAATTATAAAAACTTGAATTTACAAGAACCATTTCCGAGCCCTTAGGACCATTACACGAGAGAAAGAGAGAGAGAGAGAGAGAGGGGGGCACGGGAAAAGTGACATCCAAACCTATTTCTACTCTCCTTTCTTACAAGAACTGTTCCAATATATATATATATATGTGATGCCAAAAGGGCCCTAATATTAAAAAAACTAATAATGCGAAGAACGGAAAAAGCTAAAAAATTATCTAAATGTTAAAAGAGAACATGTTAACAGCCGCCTACCATGACGAATTTTATGAGCTTAGTTAAAAAATATTGAAGTAAAAAAGGTATTAAAAAGCGTATGAATAAGAAGGATTTTCTTATAATAAATAAATATATGGGCAAAACTGTCAAGATCAATACAAACCAAATGTTCTCTTCTCTCTATTATTAAATCCACTTAATTAGGGATATGAAAAGTATGAAAATGCCATAGTAAAGCGTATTTACAAATATTGAATCTATAAGGGCCTATTGATAAATATTGGGTCTATGAAATAAAAAGAATAAAAGTTTCTTTAATAAAAAAAATATTTCTTTCTAGTTCACAACTTTTTAGATTTCAAGACACTACGAATACTATCTTGGTAGCAAGGGGAGAAACATGGACACCCCTCCATTGTTTTTCCTTTTTAGGTTTTATAGGAAAAAACCCCTCCATTGTTGATGCAACACATCTCTGTCATTTTTAGCACATCAGCCTGGCTCATATTGCAGAATTTAAGAATTAAAATGTTGCGTTCGTAGTCAAAATGCGACCATGATTTTAATCGTATATTTATCGAAAGTTAGATTCTTAGTACGGTCAGATTCTCTGCCCTTGATTATGCATGGTTGAGTGGTTGAACCTTTCTCATCCATTGTATTTCCAAGTAGCCTATTTATTTCACATGGCCCTTTTTAATTGTGGTCCATCAGATCTAGCATATATTTATGGATGAAATTGCAGTTGAGGGTTGTAATTAAGGTTGTCAAAGTGGCCCTCCTACGAGAGTACCCTGCGGCTCAGGTCGCAGGTGAGACACTCAACCTAATTAATTTAAAACCCATACTGTTATAAATGACGGATGTCCGGCTGCCTTGTTTTAACTTGCATTGACAAACTAAATATGCGTGTTAATCGTACATGTCCCTTGCACATTTCACGTACAAAGTATAGAACCCTCGTTGCAGTTGGTTATTGGGGAAAGGGGACTTGGGTGACTAGAGCCAGCCCTGGGGTAAGAAAAGATAGCATGCCATAAAACTCATGTCCGTTAGCACTGAGGTAAAAAGTAGTTATTGAACCCTCGTTTCAACTGGAAGAAAAACATGACTCCTTCAACACACATTTCTTCATGTGTGACTCAATTATCAAATTAAAATTTCTCATCCAATCATGCACACCAAACTTTTAAACAGAGGTTTTAATATGAATAGTTAGTTCATGAAACTTAATAAAGTGCCACTATATTACTTTTAAGTTTACAAATATGGCTGTCTTCTGTAACCTATTTTTTCACAGAATTTTTACAATATTAATATCAAACGATTTAATTTGTAAATAAGTTTCTTATTGAAAATAACTTATTTAAGATTTGCCTAGAAAACCCATGACCTGAACTGTTCTCCACCACCAACCAAGCAAGGTTGAACGAATGAAATATCCTGTGTCTTCCTCCAATTGTAGTGAGTGATTCAACAACAAAATGACCCTGTTACATTCACTTGAAGGCCCATCAAATCAAAGGCATGGATCAAGAAAAGCATGGGGCCACATGTATAAGAAGAATGGCACAGTCCAACCTAAACCCATCATATCAGATTCTCAGAAGGTTTGGCACTTGTGACTTTGCGAGGAGAACGTGCATCCGTACGCATTCCGTTTTGGCGTGGTGTGATAAAAGGATAGGGAGTGGAGCAAAAGGCAGCCTCTCACTCCACTCCACTCCCTCCAAAATCCAAATGCCAAAGCAGCGGTCGCTTTAATTGTAGGACGTTTGGATGGGGTCCAGGGAACAGGGCAGCCTGTCCTTCCGATCGGTGGAGCCCACCTTGCCTCACATGAATGGAACGTGGGAACGGAACGGTAGTGCGGATATGGGCCTTTATGCGGCGTGAATATCTCCAACAGTTCTCTTGAAAGCGCCAACACAAGGCCATTGTCCCCAAAGAGAGGATGGGATGTTCATGAAAATGGGGATTTGCAGGAAACATTATGAAAGCTTAATGAATATAAATAATGGTTACAAGATTGATTTGCGACTCTTTACTTTGGGTTCAACTCCCGGAAATTATTTTTGTTCGTTAGAATCAAATATTTTTTAGGTCGAAAGTCAAAGTCTAATAATTGGATTGGCGAAAAATACCTCAAATTATAAAAAAACCATAAATTCAAATTAGAATAAAAAAACAGCGGATTGCATTAGATAAGTTAAGGGATAGCATAAAACTTTTGCTACAATCTAAACATCATGATGATGATGGTTAACTTGTTTTTTAAAGTGTTTTCTTAAGTTTTTAGCTGATATTGTTGCATTCTTCATGCTTTGTTTCAATTTTGTCAATATCTTAAAATATTATGAGACATCACTTTCCAGATACCTATTCACAAGTGAGATATTATTACTTTTGATGCATTGGAATATATTCTAATTTTACTCTCAGGAGTCATGAATGGTCTTTGGTGTGAAAATTTGATTTCTTAGGAGCTCCATGTGGTTCATAAGAATTTCTTACGGGGAACCTAGCAATCATCCAGTCAAGCGAATGGGGTTTGGGCCAGGCAAAGTAGATAAATGTTGACTCAATCTTTTCCCTTAAGATTACCCTACTTTAAACTTCCATGCCAATGCAATTTTATTTCTACTTTATTGGAGGAGAGGTAACTACTCTACCACAAAATGGGACCCCATTTGATCAATTCAGCCTTTTTACACTCGCTAATCTCTTATAAATTGGTGCTTATCCTAATTTAGTATTGTTTGAAATTCTAAATATTGCTGAATAAAATCTCAACAAAAATGCAAGACCCATAAATTAATAGCTCCCTGTAATATATGATTTAATTAATATGATTTTTTCAAAAATCAAATTAGCAAAGATTTTTTTTACACGCTATTCTACAATTATTAACAAGCATCCAAATGAACCACACAAGGACCTTGAAATTTTACCTCTCAGATAAGTGTTGAAGTGTAATGATAAGTGTTTACCGAAATATTTTATGATTTTCCCCCACCTTTTACAGAAGTCCATTTACCATCCTTGTAGTTTCATAATTCTCTTTCTTTATAGCTTTATAACTTTCAAAACAATTTTAGAGAGTGATAAAGAACTTCCATAATATGGAGCAAGTGCATGCGGTGCCTTTTATTTTGTGAATGTAACGGTGGGTATTAGACACTTTCATATCGGATTCCCAAGATCTCATTATGAAAATAAAGCCTTCATTTTTTATGACGTGATTGACTAGGGTAATGTGAGTAGTTTTTTTTTTCTTTTAATAATGGAGAGTGTCCCAATCTTTTGGGACACATTAATTCCTTTAGGCTCAGGAGAGCACGATAAATCTCCTGTGTCCATGTGTGGTAGTATAATTTAAATCCATAATCTTGGAAAATAAATCATAGTCTTAGGCATGCTGAGTAACCCTCAAAATTAATGTGAGTAGTTGTAAACAAGATATTGGATGACACTCTATTTACTCTTTCAACTTTATCGCCTTTAATTGAAAAAAGAAAAGGTGTTTGATGCTGATTAAACAACTGGCCTACAACATATGTAGCTTAAATTAACAAATAAGTTTGATGGGAGGGAATACAAAACGTGGAGAAGAAAAGCTTTTTTTTTTTTTTTTTTGATGAAACGTGGAGAAGAAAAGTTGAGAACACTCCGTACCATGCAAATATGAACTAATGGACGGGTTCCCCCAGTACTCATTTTACATTTGCTGTACAACCAAACTACCTTTTTTTGTGCTCATTGGGATATTAACAGCATCAAATCAATCAAACATTTTCTAAATAACGAATAACCTACAATCAAGCTCGTAGCCTCATTGTGCAACCGAGTCGTCTTAACTAAAGTAGGTATGTGAGCTCAGAGAGACAGAAGATGCACCAGCTAGATTTGAAATCCTGAAAGAGCAAATTTATCAATATCCAGCTGTTCAGCTGAGTAATGCTGCTCAGGTGACAAGCTGGTGAAAGGTCAGTGAGGCCCACGTTCTTGGAATGGGTGAGCGGTTGAAATTTGAAAGTCCTGTGAATGGATATTTTGGATCTTCCCAATGGTGAGAACGACCGGATGATACCAAATTGTGTCCAGTTGCAATTGGCCATGGATGTGATGGGGTCACGGCCATGACCTAGGAATGACAATGGGATTGATATAAGTGGGGCCCACCTTGATCCATTCCTATTAAGGGTTTGATAATGAATTGATGGGATTTGGATTTTGGTGTGTAACCTGCCTCGTTGTATTCCACCTTGTTCGATTTACCTAGGTAAAAAGAGTATTCTAACTTCATGGGAGGAGAACTAGTGGATGCCCGCTTGGTTGACAACCCTCCTCCTCACACATGCGTGGTAAGGGATCCACTTTGATTTCTCCCTACTCTTGTATGGCGAGTTCCCACTTTATCGTTGCTGGGTTTTCTCTCCTTCTATATCCAAGTTTCACTTCTTGTGTGTCCCACTTGGACAAAAATAAATAAATAAATAAATAAATAAACAAATAATAACAATAAACATTAGGTTGTGAGCTTGAATTCCACGCCACCGAAGTCATGGGTTAGGTAATTTTAAGTTGGAAGATTTTTCACTCACAGACCCGACTTGACCCGTACCTGCTGTGGGCAAGTCGCGTATGGAGCAGCCAAAAGTGTCATTTGAGTCCCATTGCCGTCTGCCATCACCCTTGGTCATGGGCCCATTAACATCCTACAAAGCTAGGAAGCTATGATACTGCCATGTGAAAACACCAAGGAAGTAGGTATTGGATCATGACCTCATCAACCCAGTGACTGAAATGACACTCCCTCCTTATCAAACAGGATAAGGTCACTAGATCATTGGAGAATCGTCTTGCCTGCAATGAGAAAGTCACAGATTTGAGATCTAGCTTTCATTAATTATGATTTTCATATCCATTAGTGGGCAGCGTCTCTCTCCCTCTCTCTCATAATTGATTAATTAGAAGGTCATTGGGGGTGTGTTTTCTTGTATCAGATAAAATGAGGTCATTGATTTGAGTCACTAGAGTAGTAGGGGCTAGTGTAGGCCCCTTGGAGAGGGAATAAAGCTGCATTCCATGAACCAAGCCGTCCGGACCACCAGGTCATGCTTGGGCTACAAGATTGGTGCATGAATGATTATTGGATAGAAAACAAAGGGGCAAAAGGGAATCTCACACTTGAACGGCAAGCAAAGCCTTTTTTTGTCATTACAAGTGAGCCATATCATTGTCTTATAATTACTTCGAACCACAGCCTATTGACGATGCTTTCAGCTTCGGTTTCCTTTTTCTCGATGGGTCATTCCAATAACACCAGCTGATATATACTCCCTGGTGGGACACAGCTAGGTGCATGCCAAGCTCCACCGGTGGGATGAGGAGCCCATCGTATATCATGTTTCTCTCAATGGTCATCTGTCTTTCACAATTTCACATATGTGATGTGAAGATGTCATTTACATGCATACAGTTTACACATGTAAACTCACCATGTTCATTTTTAAACACCATTTGAACGTTCTGTAAAATGTTCATATATCTCAAAATCAATAAATATCAAAGACATAGAATTT
Source organism: Sextonia rubra (assembly GCA_037013555.1). Taxonomy (NCBI): domain Eukaryota; kingdom Viridiplantae; phylum Streptophyta; class Magnoliopsida; order Laurales; family Lauraceae; genus Sextonia; species Sextonia rubra. The sequence goes on along the minus strand of JASUAD010000028.1, from coordinate 17,995,461 downwards.
TATATTTTGATGTTTAGTGGGTCAAAAACAATTTGAAACTCCTAGATGAAAAACGGGGTCATAGGAGTAAGTAAAGAAAAAAAATCAATAGCATGGATCAAAATCACAACCTGATTGGGCAGAAAGTTACATTCTTACCTCTTCTAATAAAAAGGTATGCAATGATTTCTTACCTTTTTTTTCCTTTGTCCATAAACTTTCGTATAAAACGGCCAAATTTTACTCATCAGTTTTCATGTCTTATTTATACATCACAAACGTAAATAAGTCCAAACAAATACAATAATGCATAACAGCTATGCATGGGCATCATCTACATGAGGTTTTTTCTTTTTTTAATGTAAAAAAAAAAGACAAAAAGAATCATTTACCACTATTTTAGTGGGTAGAAGGCAAGATATGTTATATGACGGTGATTATTTCATTGCTTCGGTAAAGAACATGAGCGTGATTTGATATGAGTTTTAGCTTCAACCAGTAAAAAAAAAAACCTTCTTTTTATAGAAATGGCGGACGTCAAGGTTCTAGGGTGTACTATAGGAGCAATTTGATATTTTGAACATTAAAAAAATTACATTCTTTCAATGAATTCTCAAATAGTCTTCAATCTTTTATACTAATTTTATCATTCCTGAGTGAAACATGTAATTTTCCCTAGAAGTTCTTCAAGTTGTCAAAGTTCAAAAGCTCTCAAAACGGATTTTATATTGAAATTCACTTATTGCATATGTTCAGGAATTTCACTTATTGCACATTTCTTGTACTTTATATTTAAGGAATCCATCAGCCATGGTAAACGAAGGTTTCGTCAAAGCATTAGTAGGGAGAAAAGGATCTAAGGTGATCTCAAAGAGGATTATCACTTTTTCAGAATAGTTTTTTTTAAGGAATCATTTGTCAGTGTAGAAGGTGGGAAATCATGTCCTATCAAATGAGAGATTATTTTATCACAGTTTGTTCTTTACCTAAAGCCTTTTCTTTTCCTATGTGAAGGACTAGAACTGATGCACTCTGGTACTCACCCCCTATCTTTAAGCAGTTGATACAGCGAGACCATAGCAGGACATTTTGTAGAAAGGGTTTATGAATTCATTACCAATTAAACAAGTGGCCCCTAAGAGAATTCCGGACTCAGTTTTAAGGGTTTTTTTAAAATAATTATCTAAATTTCTAAAAAAAGAGAGATAATTCTCTAAATTCTTGCCATCAAGTAGGCACTTCAACATGATTAAGTACAAGTAGAGTAAGAAGATTTTGTTGATCCATAGTTTAATATATGAAAAAACTACTGCAAATGTTGCATTCTTAGCTTTTTTTCCTGTTGTAATACAATGAAAATGTTATTTCATGAGGGTTTTACCAGAGAAATCTCCTTAAATTTACTATGGACCAATAAAAAAAAAAGCCCTAAAAGATATGTATCTACCATAATAGTCCCATGGGCCCTTTTTTGTTCATTTTTTTAAATTCTTTTGGTGGGCGGCGACATCCCTCCTCACCCATATACTCGAGTGGGGATATCTCTGCTCTTTTTTTTTCCTTCTTCAAATTAAGCGCCCAAATCAAATTCGGGTAAAATAAACTTCACTCTTTTGGATAGCAGTTGCTAGTAATGGTGGAAGCTAAATGGAAATAATGGGGTGAAGTTGAAGATGATGTTGAAAAAAAAATGTGAGAGATGAGTCTTCGTAGTAAGTAGGGAATTGATTTAGTGTTGTAAATTAGATTTGTAGGGAAGGGGGATACAAAGAGAATGACATAAGATGATGATGGGATAGAGGTGGTTTGGAAATTGCAGTGTAGTGCAAGGAGATGAAAAAAAAATGCTGAGAAAGGTGGGTTATAAATAGTAAGAATGAAAAGGAGAATAAAGAAAATAAAAAAAGAAAAGAGAAAATGATTGGTTTGAGAGAGAGAATGTGAGTTTTGTGAGACTGGGGGATGGCAATAAAGTTAAATTGGTTTGGTTGGAAGAATATAAATTAGTTCAAATGGATTTGTTTAAGACGTGGGACAAAAAGAGAATAGGTAGATGAATAATTTAGATGGGTATATATGACACTGGGGTTTTCGATAGCAAGCTCCCACCCACACTCATGTCCATGACTATTGAGGTCATCACCGTATAATGAAGAAAATATTAAGTGGGTAGGGGGTTAGTGTTGGGTTATGTCTTGTATTCCGGTTTAGCCGGATCGGTCGTCTGGGTTAGCCAGAACCGAAACTCAGGATTAGGGGTATTTTAGTCATTATGTATGGGTTTTCTTGGTGGCCAAGAAAGCGGGAACTATATATATTGATGTACTGTAACCCTAAATCCTGAGGGGATTGAGATGGGATCATAGTAAATGAGTTCTCTCCTCCCGTGGACGTAGGCAAGATTGCTGAATCACGTAAAACTGCTGTGTCATGTGTGTGATTGCTTGATGGTGTGATTGCTGTGTGTTTATCGTGGTAGATCCGTTGATCGCGGGTTGTTTCCGTTGCGCCGCTTCTTCCAACAGTTAGTTGGTAGAGGTGGAAGGAGTTGGAAGAGGAGGAGAAGGAGGAGGAAGAAAAAACGAGTGGGGATATCTTTGCTTGTATATGTACGTGAGCAAGGATATCGCCGCTCAGCAAAACAATAAAAAAATTAATTAAAAAGGGCACCTAGGATTGCTATAGTGATAACATATCTTTTAGGTATTCTTCTGCCTATAGAAAATCTAAAGAAAATTTTTTAGTAAAATCCTCAAATTTCATTGACAGGTAATTAGAAGGTTGCTTTGTTTGTTGATCCATGGATGAGAGCAGCTGGTGATATGTCTTCTCACCGAAATAATGCATGGGGCCTCAATGGTTACCTAAAAAAAAGGCATGGGGCCTCAATAGTGCCAAATGGGTGTGTGTCTGTTAAGATATTAAAAGAGCATGCTTTCTGGATAATTATGTTTTGTCAACTACCACTAGAGAAATCCAGACTGTTCCTTTAGCAGTTTCTCTTTTGTATCTTTTCTCATTCTTCCACTTTCTTTATAAGAGAATACTTTACCTCTGAGAAAGAGAGAGAGAGAGAGAGAGGTCAGAAAAGAAGACACCTTGAGAGTGTCTACTCTCTCACGGAAGTGGGTCTTCTCTGGATATTTCAAGTCATTCAATGTCCTCGTGGTATGTCGCCCAACAACTTTTGGATGATATATTTCTTCCAACCACTGTTAGGAACTAATCAAAGTGTCTTCTTAATTAATCATCCAGGAATCATGGTCTTAAAAAAGTAATTATTAAAGAGGGAATCACTTAAATGGGGGCTTAAAATATACGGAATCATTTGAACTAGAGCTTAATCTATGGATATTCAATGGTTTAGGTGAAAAATGGTCTCAATGTGCGTATATATATTAGCTGTTGTGCCGAATCCACTGACCAGCATCTCTAGCCATATCAATGCTATGAAAACATTTTACTCGCTTGAAAGCAGGGGTGGCGATTTCTATCCGAACTCATCAAACCAATTCTAATCTAACCTTACCCATTAATTTAGGGTTCAGGTCCACTCTTTATTTTTGGGTTGAACTCGGTTGAAATGTATGACCCAATCAATATGTGGATTGGGTTGGGGCTGAGTTCGTTCTGGCTGTTCAGCTTGTCAACTTTGTAAAAATTGAATTATAACTCACTAACTTCACTTTTAACATGATTTTCTGTAAAAATTAAACCCAAACGGACTAAATTGTGCTATAACTCACTAACTTGACTTTAACATGACATGTTAATTAATCGTTTACATTGACCCTTTTAACATCTACATGAAATCTGGGCCAACATCTTTATGGATCTAGATGGAGAGATTCCGATACATGGCCGGAGATCCCCATCCAGATCCATCACATTTTACACCCAAGTTTGAGCTGACATTTTCTGTCCTAGTTATAGGTGGCTCAAGTTTGGGTTGAGCATATAGTTGTTATCAAAACGAACTAGCAGTTCAAGCAAAAACAAAATAAATAAATAAAAAGGTAAAAAAAAATTAAAGAATAAGGAGACATGCTGGTTGCTTCATTGTTTTTTGTTTTCCCATTTTGGGAATGAACTAAGTTTCTGATATTGTGAATTAAAGAATTGGACTGAACGTTTTAAGTTCTACCATGAGTTTGGGCAACATTTTCCACCCAGTTTCGGGCCCACATTTTCGACCTGAGCGTTCATGTTGAGCATATGATTGTAATAATAACAAAATAAAAGAATAAAAAGGAATGCTGGTTGTGCTTTCATCCAATGAGGAAGGTTTTTGATGATATGATAGACTAGAGCAATTATTATTATTTTATTACAATGATTAATGATGGCCTCACCACTGAAACGCAATTATTATTATTATTATTATTATTTAATATATTCACTATAAAGTAAAATATATAACAGTGCTTTCTGTAGTAAAGAAAGTCATAAAAAATGAAAGAATAGGTTTGGGATGGCCAGGAATATCACCATGTATGCATTATCAAAGAATGGCTGCCAATGGTGGCTCTGCCTCACATTTGCACATGTCATATATTTACCATTTCCATGTGGTTTAGGAATCCATCTTGGAAGCATACATTTTATACATTCATCATGAAGTAGAGAGCACTCACTGCAATAAAATAATTGTGATTTGGCAAAAATGCTTGCATCCACTCTCGACTTGTGTCTCTACATCCTACCTCGATTCTACTAATCAAGTGCTTGTCAAGACTAAGCAATAACCTTTACAATAAATATTTTTAAAGCTAAACAATAACATTTATAATCAATTTCTTTCTTCATAATGTGTTCAAAATACACAAGAAAAGATACATTTGAAGTACATGACTAAGCCTTTAAAATAGGTAGATATAAAAGTTATAGTCCAATTAATAACTCACACAAAACATAGATGCAAAGGTTAGTGTCCAATAAGTGTCTGTATGAAAACTACCTTCAACCAATATGAAATTAATAAATCATTTAAAATATAAGCCAAGTAGATTGTGTAACACTCAGACCATAATCAAGCATGCTTAGCTACTAATTAAGTATGTTTTTTTGCTAATTACCATCGAATTAGGTTGGATTTAATTTGTTTTGTCTTTGTGGGTTATATTTAAGTTATAAATAGGTAGTTGGGTTGAATTGAATCTTACCTAAGTAGTGAAAGCCCTTTTTCATAATTTTGAAGCTCATAAGTTTACATCATTTATACATCATATTAACATCATCACATTCGTTTCATTGAGCTTGTCAACTTTTGTACTTGACTCGAATACGTTGGAGTTTGTTTATGTTAGTTGGACCTTTATTTAACTTGAATTGTAATTACCTTAAAAAATAAAAACTTTCTTATAAACTCTAGAAAATATCCTGTATATATTAGGATCTATTATTCCCAATCGATACTGTTCTTCTTTGACACTCTTGTTTTTGTCCTAAAGTCTTATTTTTCTCCTCTATCACGTTTCTCTTATCAAATCAGGAGAATTGAGGTTGTACTATAAGATTGGAGGCTCATATTAGCACTCTAGTGTCTATTCTCATCTCCTTTTTCATTTTTCACATGCATCTCATTAGGTTCCAGAATTAGAGTTTCCTCAAGTTGAACCAAGCGTAAGCGTAGTAACTTGAATTCTGAATTCTAAATCAAGGCAAATAGAAGCAAATTCTGGTTTAACACATGTTAGTATCGATGATTCTTGTATATTATTCACTCCTGTGCATTCAGCCCTAATATGTTTTCCTTTCTCAATTTCACCGTATGATGAAGTTTAATCTTTCTGACATAGTATGAGTTAAAACAAAGATAGCTAAACGAATGAAATAAAGAGGACATATCCTAGTATAAACTCAAGTTGTGAAACTTGTCAGGAATTTGCTTCAGAAAGTGGCTTCAAACGTGAAGTTACTTCATAAAATTAAAGCTTACGGATAAGTCGTAAGGAAGTTACGGCTCACGGCCAGAGAGCGAAAGTATCATGTTTTCTTCTACGGCAAAGCTAAAGCTGAACTATAAAATGTACAACGGCTCAGCCGTAGGTTATGTACGGGTAAACCGTAGAAGAGAATACGGTTAAATCGTAAATACGGAGGAAATTTGGATATCTACGGCTAAGCCATAATGTATTTTACTGCTAAACCGTAGAATACCTATAGCTAAGCCATAAGTCACCTATGGAAAAGTCATAAGGTTTTTGCAAATTAAGGTTAAGTAAGTACTATTGCAAGACGTTGTAAGGCCTTAGCTTATGAGTTCCTTTATACTATTAATCGGCCCAATGGAATAATGAAAGATTATGAAAAGTCTTAGGGGCTGAGACTTATTCATGTGATGTTATCCATTTGTTAAGAATCTCCCCATGGGTGTTGGCTTAATGGACTTCAATACTCATTTTCGACACAGTATAACATCAAAAGGAGACAACTGTGTATCGGTCAAAACTACATCATCATGCATGGTTAAAAACAAATGGATGATTAAATTATGGTTAGCTAGTAAAACTACCTTGATTCTATTAAATTGAATTGCATAACATATTTGATGATTGTTATTGTCTTCTACTTTTTCAATAATGACTTGAATTGAAATGATCATTGTATATATTGAATCCATTTGAAACATTTCTTGACAGTCTTGATATTATATTGATATTGAATTGAATACAAACGTATTACACGAATGAACTGAATGTATACAGTTTGTTATTGTTCTCCTTCAATGAATGACTTACGTAATTACTCAAGTTCAATTATATATTGAATTAAAATGGTCTGGCTTTACTCAACTTCAACCTTATGATACCCGGCGGGGTTGACTTTAGTGTAGCACGAACGTTGCTAATGCAGTGTGCTATTTTGGAGCTTTCGGACTCTATGTACGAGAGATCCATTTATACATTGGTCCGGTCGATAGTGTTTTCAATGCATAGATCTCTAAAGGAAGGATATGACAAATATAATAGCCAAATAGTAAAGTATTTCTGTTATTTTATTCTTATAGCATGATTACCCAATTGCACAACATGCCAGTATACTAAATTGACCTCTCTAATTACATGATAATGACTCTTGTAGATATAATGCGTGTTATCTTGATTTTGCTTATACTTTGCTAAATAGTGTTATTCATTAGTTATCTATGGTATTACAGGCTCAATTCTCTGTTTCGATTTTTCGAAGATCGAGAAGACTCTAAAGGAGACTTTTGGAACCCTTTTGGCCTAGACGAATGCACAGTGGATTCTTGCTGATTGATCCACCATGGAGTGCACTAAAGCATAGTAAGCCTTCTTTTAGGTTTTTGGGAAATAACTGCATTTAGGGTATAATAATTTGCATTTAACTTTATTTTGTCATGTACGGTTCATGATCCTTGTATTTTGGAAATTGTATCACTCTTGTATCTTGTTTAGAAACTTTCTTTCATTTTGTAAACATGTTCCATTACAACTCTTGTTCGTAGCATTTCATGTCAATATGTATAATAGTTGGTTAAATTATCTTGTTTCATGAATGTTACTCACAAGCTTCTGTGTTTGAATATTTGGACAGATGTCCGTTATAAGCATCTCACCCATGTAAGTAATGTAACTTTCCCTTATATAATTCCGTTTAGACTCGAGTCTAGGTGTATATTGCACAGGAGTACGTATCACTATTTGGGGCTAATCCTCATACCTGAATTCTTGAACTTGGGTTGTGATAGATTGATAATGAACTGGAGCTTCATTTGGCTTTCAAAAGATGTGAAATTAAGAAATAATTTGATTGAGGCAATATGTTAGACACATTTATAAGTATCAGCTTAATCGAAGTTTGAAAATCAAAGCACTATAAGTTTAGTAAAGTTTCAAAAGCATGATATGTGATGAAAGTGCATTTTTGAATCCAAAATACACAATAGTGCGAAAATGATTTTCATGTGATCGATTCAAAATTATGAGATTCAACTAAGGAAAGAAATATGCTATAAAAGGTATTAGAAGTTTATGTCTAAGCATTGTTAAAACCAAAATATAAAATAGATTTGAAAATGATATTTATGTAATTGGAATCAAATAAATAAAGATTCAATTAAGCATATAAATCATGCTATATATGAAAGAAATCAAAAGTTATAACAAAGCATGATAACTTTAGAAATAAAGATTTAAACTTAGCTCGCTGCGAATTATTTGAAAATCCTTGTTTTAGTTTATCATCTCACTCTCTAGCCTCCTTTAACTCAAACCCTTTTATTTGCATTTTCTCTCCACAAAAAATCACTCTCTTAAGCCATTTAAACGAGCTTTGAATAGATAAAAAAAGTTCCAACGGCCATCACGATGGCTAGTTTGACTTTAGGTCAGTACAGATAGGTTAACCGACTTTAACAAAAGGCTAACTGACTTTAATAAGAGGTTAACCAACTTTCATAGATAGATAACTGACAAGTGACTAAGATCCATAATTTGAAAGTTGTGCTCGGGAAATCTAACCGCAAATGAGTAGCGGTTAATAAAAAATTTTCAAATTTCAAACTTAATTTGGGCAATGAAAAGGAGCTTGAAACTCATAAAAATCAGACTTAGATTTATGTTTAAAGTATTTAAAAGTTCTTTTTCAAAACATGGACCTAAGATTCCTAATATGATATGAAATTAAAGTTAATCAAAATGCATGAGAAATTAATGTTTGAAAGTTAAAAACACGCATGAAAATCAAGGTTAAAACATGAAAGCATATCCAATCAAATTGTAACAACATAAAATCTCTAACAGTAATCTAATATGCATCTAGCTACTAGTATCATATTAGAGATGAATCCTTTATTTATGCGAAGTTTCTTCCACATTATCACTTGTCTTTTATGCATGGGATCTGCAGATGGGAATTACATATATAAAATTTGCAAGTAACAATTGAAATATAATTCCATATATGTACCCCAAGGAAATAGTTCTTGCTCATCCGAATTGGGCAATTTTCAGGTCGGAGGAAAAGGTCCAAAAGCTGGGCTGGCAAGGTATACCCTGAGTCATAAAAAAAAGCATGAAATATAATCAGAGTTTTTACATAAACCCCTTTAAAATTAAGAAATATGAAAAAGGGCCCAAACGTGTCATAATAAGGGCAAAGGGCCTCTATTCTATTATATTATGGAAAGAAACTACATGCAAATTTCATGAAAAAGGGCCAATCCTTTATATTATGGAATAATCTTACAATCCATATTATTATGGAATTGGTACATTTGTATGTCGGATTATCTATATTATGAAATATAAGTTTATTTCATAATATCATAAAATAGAGGTCATTTGCTGTCATTATAAAATATTTGAGCCTTCCATCATGTTTTTTTACTTTAAAGGGACTTTTTCCCATTAAAATTCACATAAAGTAAACGTCAAGTGATTCAGACTATATATCAACAATTTTTATCTCAAAATCTACAAAAATTTAAGAAATGAAACGAAAAAATTTTTTTTTAAATTAAAGAGTACAAAAGATTTAAATGATTCACATTAGAACTTTGGGATCATAAGAGTCACAAAAGTAAAAGAGAGGGAACATGTGTTAGAACTGTGACCTCACAAGCACCTCACTTTTACCAATGCTTCTCTAGCTAAAGAGGTGTATAGCACTTTTACATGTTACACCTTTCAAAGTGCCGAGATCTTTATTTTTAAAATGAACTCGTTTACACGCTAGTTTAACACGTCATTTGAGCACAAAAAAATGTCATAGACATGCTTTACTGGATCATCACATGCGGACGAACCCTCTCTCCTGCCTAGACTTGCATCACCTATTTGTACTGGTCTTAGCTGCACACTTCCCGTGATCCAAAAATGAAAATTTTGGCCACATTGCTCAATGATCAGCACTATAATATGTGTATATATAATGTTTATATGCTACTCTATAATTCGGTTCCAGATGAAAACAACAATATAAAGTTTGAATCGAATTAGAAATATTCAATCACCATGCTTTATTTTTTTATATATTTTAAGTGAATTGGTCGTACTTGGTTTGATATTGCATACCACTCGTTCTGCCATCTTCCGTGATTGTTTGTTTTACTTCAAAATTGGTTGTGGCCCCCGTTGCATGCATGCTTTTCGTTGGTTGGGTTGGAAGGAGGCACACCATCATGGAATATCCTCACTCAAAACCCTCCCTTCTCTTAGAACCCACACAAGCTCAAATTTGACAATCATCCAACTGTTACTCATCATTTAATTAAATCTATTGAGGCGTGGGCTCCATTCAATGAAGAATATTAAAAAGTATTTTCAGTGCCTCTCTAATACAGTTTTGATAGGAATGATTAGCAAAGGTATCAAAACTAATTGATCATTAGTTCAAATCCTACGAGGAATGACTCGATGCTAAAAATTGCGTGTCGTTAAAAGTACGCCGACGAGTTCCACCTATGGGGGGAGAGAAAACTTAATAAAATCCAATGAAAAACTAGTGATTTTTAAAATTATTGAACTCGAAGACCATAGATCAAAGCGCGAGGATGATCTAATAGGATTTTATCTTTTTATGCCCTTCGGTCTCATTCAGAGCTTTCGATCCCCTTCTTCCCCCCGTGCTTAGCATGGCCCTAGGTGGGCTACAAAAGATAGTGGTTATAGAAGATGCTAAGGCCGACCCATCACAGCATGCATGAGGTAAAAGTCTAAGTCCTTCATGGGACCCACTTGGATGCAATGTCAGTCTTGGGAGGATAGTGTGATGAGAATGTCTCATTATGGATATGAATTTGGATCTCAATTAAATCATCACAACCATTGACTTGTAGGGCTTAAATTTTAACAATTTCTTAAATAAAACATTTTATAAAATTCAATCCAATGGTTAGTAAAATCAGTATTAGTTTCAAATTAGGGTCAGTGCTAATCTATGATATTTGGATATTTATACAAGCCCATGTCGAACCGACATGACACTTGCATTGGTACCCAATACTGCACCAATACTTGTAAGGTGCAAGTTTAACATAGCCTACTCACCAAGCCCTTTATTTTGTATACTTCTTTTAATTTTTCTATACCTCAACATAAAAAATGCAACAAATTAATATAAACGATAATAATTTCATTGATTCAAAAGTGATCTAAAGAAACTTAGGCTAACTATATTCGTATCCATGTCATATATTTTCAAGAATGAGGAGCTGTATTAGTGTCTGTATCTGTGTCCATAATAGGTGCCAATTCATGGAATTTAGTGAGTATGAGGGGCTTGAATTGATCATAAAGGGTCCTATGTGGTGGTACTAAAGTTGTCTCACACATAAGCCGTGAAAGGTAGCTTTTACCAGAATATATATATATATATATATATGTAGGTGTAGTATGCCTCAAGCCAACAACATTGTATCGATAAAATGAACACCTTCCACCTGTGCTACTTATCAAAAGGTCTAAACTGAGGAGTTTTAAAAAATAGAAGCAATTTGATCATCATAGCCTTTGATTGGATAGTCTTCAAATTGACCTTTTTTTTTCCTTTAGACCTTTTTTCGTTTCTTGCATGACAAATCCACTAGTAATAAATATCAAAGCAGTCGCATATTGAGATTAATTTTAATGGGGTAGTAGGTGTGAGAGGTGAAAGGGTAAATTAGATCACAGCTGAACTCAGGTGAGCCCACCAGGCAAGCACCTAATTGCATGATAGCAGCCCTGCGCCCTGTATAATTTTGCTATATGATATGGATCATCATACTCGGACAAAGTACTCAATAATTGCTTCTTATTAGAAAAATCCTTCAATTCTTTGGAGAGGATGTACCATACTCAAATCTATCTTACATCAGGTGCTCAGCTACCATTGCATATATCAACAGTTCAACTTAGCAGAAATGACAGATGGAACTATGTTTTCGGGTAAGTTAGGTGCTACTTTCATTTAAAACTCAACTAAGGTATTACCACTGACCTGATTTGCTTCACGGCCACATGTTAAATTCAGTACTGCATGGGCCTGGATCATTGGCTGGAAGCCTTACAGGTGGGTCGTGTAGAAATTGCAGTGTCCTCTTCCATTGTCCCTTTCGTGGGCCACCAATAAGATGGTTGGGACCGTCTACCCAATGAGCCCTTGCTTCTGTTGCCAATCCCTATCATGACATCAATTTAATATTGAGACAAGGCCCATGTGTTTGAAAAAAGGTAAAAGCACTTGAAAAAAGCGGTAGAGCAGCATTTTGCTTGAAGCAAAACGATATGGACCCCTCCAGTAACATATCTATCAGCATGTGTTATTGTAGTTATCATGGCAATGTTAAAATATTAGAGAGCATGCATATATACTACACCACTGTCATTTGTCCAATAGCAATAGTATATTATGAAGTGAAGACAAAGGCTAGCCTGAAATCCTTAATTAGAACAGTAACTAACAAAAAGGCATCAGTTGGTGAGAGAATCGTGGTCATGAATCCAGCACCAAGCACCTATTTCATTGAAAATTAGACTAGGCTTTACTTGTACAAACAACATCATGACTAAACTATTATTTGCAAATCCTAACAACAATCAAAATAGGATTGTGTGGCCGAATTGATCATTTTTTCTCAGAAGCCTCGAACCATTGTAGCCACCATGTCATGACAGATAGCAACAAAGCAAACCACTTGCTCTGGTTGTACATGGCATGTGCAGGAACCTTTTTGGCAATTTGGGTTTGCATTTTGATGAAATGTCTCAGTTTTAAACCAGTGGAAGGGTTGTATCCAAGCTAAATCAGTCTGCTCCAAGGACTAACCATCTAGTTCTTGTTTTCTATGAAAGCTACTATTTCTTTCTGGTCTGGGACATTTTTGACTCAAGCTGGCCAAAACTTATTATTATTATCTTTTCTAATATATCAGTTAGACCAGACCAAAAGTTCTTTACATGCACTCATTTCTTTTTTGGGTAGAGGTAATTGAGAAGGGCTCGAACCGTGCTACTCTCTGTGGGAGTGGATATCCCTACCAACAAGTTATGCTTGAGGGGAATACAGGGTTTGCTTTCATATGCACCCATATTCCCTTTCAATATACAACAGTGAAGGCTTGACACCTTCTTAATCCCATGGAAGCGCATAGCTTAGTTCTAATCTAGCTAACTTATAAGTTACAGCAAAAAGAAGAAAAAGAAAGAAAAACTATGCTAACTTTTAAGTGATAGGGAAAGGAAGAAAGAAAAACTATGCCTCTTCTAAGTTACAGGAAAAGGGATACATAGAAAGAAAAACTGCTTCAATAATCAATAAGAAAAGATCACACATCTAACCAAATATAGTAGCTCAATGGAGAAGGCACTTAAAATTTTTTTGGCAAAAAGGTGCTTCAGTGTGCCTAGCTGCTGATACCCGAAAATTTTATCTGAATACAAATTATTATACCGTCGTTGTTTTGAAGAGAAATTATGTTTGTAATTTCTTGTTTCTACATCCGATTATGTCGAAATGAGGAAGAAACTACAACATCACCAGATTGAATTGATTATTTTATTAAATAAAAATCTATCTTCACACACTTCCAAAAAAAATAGGGCCCAGTAAAGTGGCATATATGAATTGATTGAGCTAGGCTAAGGGCACTCATCTGAGTATGGAAACTCTTATCTTCTTGGATCGACCATCCAACCAATAGTTAGGGATGTTGCTGCTTCTGTTGATTCTCTTTGTTTTCCAGGTTTCAAGTATCACACAAATATCTAACCATACCCATGTACTCCCAACATCATGTGATGTGATGATGTGTCACATGTTCTTCAAACCCAAGAGATGCATTAGGTAAAGCCCAGAAAAACATCTTCTAATCTGCAATGAGGGGAGTCCATTCATGTGAAGTGGCCCTGCATGTGCATTCAATGTTCGATAGTAGGCCCCTTTTTTTTTTTTTTTTTTCCTTTCTTTCCTTTGTTTTGATATGATGGCCCTTCTCATGAACAATGTACTCCCATTTCTCGGACCTGTACATGATTAGGTCTATTTTGAGAGTGAATGACTTGAATCTCATATGTGTTTGGGAGGCTCAGAAATGAAAATGGCACAGCAAAGCAGCCCTATTATGAGGGAAGTGGATTTTGGGTGAGGTAAGCGAGTCCTCTGGTGAGGAAAGTAGACCTTAGATGAGGTAGAATAGCTGAAATGTGAGGGAAGCTGGCTGCCCAGGTTAAAACCCTGGGCAACTAGGTAAGAACTGTTACCACTAGGGTAAGAAGCCGTTCTTACATAAAGTAAACTTAACTAGGTTGATTTACCTTCCATTTGGGGATTGAGACTTACACTTGCCAAGACATAATCACAAGCCTCAGTTGCCTTAGGACACCATGTTGAACTCACTAGTGCAAGGGTCTGTATCATTGGCGGAGAGCCTTACAGGTGGGCCATGCTGAAATCACAGTGTCCTCTTCCATTGTCTCTTTTGTGGGCAACTGATCAGATGGCTGGGACCATCCACCCAAGAGATTTAGCCTCTGTTGCCAGTCCCCATCGTGACATGAACTCAATTTGAAACGAGGCCACTGTTTTTTTAAAAAAGATGCAAAGCACTTGAGAAATGTGGTGGAGCTACAACAGCATTTTGCTTTAAGCAAAAGGCACACAGAATTAGCATGCCTCTAGACAATAGGATAACATGTTTACATGGGTTTGGTTATTTCAGATTAGTTCGATAACCTTAATCTCAGAACAAACCTTTGTCTGTGGTAATTTGGAGCCATAACTCCTGTATATACCAAAACATCATAACTCTTAAGGCATCCACAAAATGTATTTATGATTACATGCTACGATTTTATAAAGAAGTTTCAGAAAACTTAATGATTACATGCTACATTTTTATAGCAAACTTTAAGAAAACTAGGTTCAAAGACATTATTTTGGGAAGATAATGATTTAATAATTTGAAGTAATTATACTTCTAATTCCTCATTTTCAATGTAAAACATGAGTAGACAGTGACTGAAATGTAGGGTTATCAAAGAAAAATCAAAGGTTTTAAATGATGACACAGCATTCAAACACAGAGAAGATGAATTCAAGCATACTTCTTTTCTAGGAATGAACGAGTCAACACCTATGGACCCTGACTAGAGAGCTAGACATCAATTCATGTCAAAACCATAGCCGGTAAAAGTAGATGAAATCCCATTTCATGGACCCATACTTACAGCAACAATATGCTGCACTGGGAGTCAACTGGGTTCTTAAACTGACAGACGCTTGTCCAGACCTGGTGCATGAACTAGCTTGGCCCAAGTCAGATCCAACCTGCTAACATAGACTTGAGCCAAACCATAAATAGCTGGAAAGATGGCAGCAGGAACACGTCACCACCCAGAATATCATCACCATCACCATATGGAGGGCCCCACATTGATACTTTGGGAGATAAACATGATTCCTCTAGGAAATTGCCAAAAATTACAATTTCCACATCAAAGAGGGCATGCTTTTTTGCTGGTATCAAAGAGAGTATGATAAAAGATGAAGTGCATCTACAAGTTCTTGCATTAATGGCAGACTATGATCTGTTTACAAGAATTTAGCATGTGGAAAATAGATGTGTAAGAAACAATGCCAATAAGAATGCATTCATTATCTACAAATGAATATTGAGCCACTTCAAATGCCATAGATCACATGGATAACGAGATCATAAATTGTTTAATAAACATTAGATTTTGTTTACTTTACACAAAAAAAACGATGGTAGGAATACAGATGCTGATCTCAGTGCTCTTGAAAGCACTCCATTTTCTGAATCGAATAGTCCGTGTTAAAATGAGTGTTAGTGAGGTCATGATTACCATCTAATTCCTATAATCCTTCATTCAAACGCAAGTTAAAAAAAAATAGAACTGTATAAAGTTCAATACTCCAGGTTTCTGAATCCTGTTTCCATCAATAACACCTTCAAAAAAGATACTCTAAAGAAAAAAGATGTCAAAGTTGTAGGCTTGTCTCAGAAACTGAATCCTTCTTTTTCAAATGAGATATTGCAACAGTCTGAATATTTTGTTACATTTAATCTGATCATCATTGTACGTCCCTCGCAAGGGAGCCAATAAAGTGGGGAACCAGTCCATTTCATGTTCAGCTTGTAAGAATTCTTTGTTGTCAAAGGTTTGTTAGGACCCTTTGAAATATATTGTTCTGTCATTCACCAACAGTTCTTTCTCTTGGTGTTTCTGATTATTGATATGGCAGCGGGGGTTGTGTGTTTGAATCCCTGCAGATGTGTTTCTTTCCATGTATGGTCATTTGGTGTGTTGATGTCCAAGCTGAGCCCCACGGCTGACAAGACCCTTTGATATACACTGTTATGTCATTCACTAACAACTTGAGCTTATCTATTCCTATATAGTGATCCAACTATATCTTGGTTCCTTGTGAATTCCACTCTCTGTCATCATCTTCCTCACTAGCTAGCTCAAGCTTTAGGTGTTTCTGATCATTGATATGGTATCCAAGCAGGGGGTCTTGTGTTCGAGTTCCTGGGGATGTTTTTCTGTCCATGTATGGTCGTTTAGCATGTATCTGTCTATGCAAAGTCCCACAGCTGACAGAATTCTATGTTATACATTGTTATGTCGTTTACTAATAGCTCGAGCTTATCTATTCTATATAGTGACCCAACTATATCCAGGTTCCTTGCGAATCCCACTTTGTGTCATCATCTTCCCCACGATTGCAGCATCTTCCCAACTTCCTCCTTCAGCATACACCCTTGACAACAAGATGTAAGCTGCATCATTGTTTGGCATCAACTGCAGCAAATGTTTTGCTGCGAACTCTCCCAACTCTCTATTGCCGTGAATCCTGCAGCCACTGAGAAAAGATCTCCAAATGGCAGGCCAAGGCTCAAATGGCATGTTTTCAATGACTTCTTTTGATTCTTCAAGAAACCCATTTCGTGCAAGTAAATCAACTAGGCAAGCAAAATTCTCTGCAGATGGTATTAGCCCATGATCCAAATTTATTGAATCAAAGAACTTCCGCCCCTGGTCAACACGGCCCAGATGACTACAAGCTGAAATAACTGATACAAAAGTCACATGATTTGGCTGTATGTTAGCTTCCTTCATCCTCTCAAAGAGTTCGATAGCTTTCTCTACTAGACCATGTTGTGCATATGCTGTGATCATGGTATTAAAATGTATTGCATCACCTTCTCTTGATGACTGTTCAAAAGCCATCCTTGAACTATCAATATCTCCACATTTAGCATATGAATCTATGACAGCACTTGTGACACAAAAGTGGCTCTCGAATCCTGTTATGATTACATGCAAATGGATACTTTTAGTCTGGTTTAAAGCAGAGATATTAGCACATGCATTTAAGGTGCTCCCTAATACAAACTCATCTGGCTTTTCACCAGCCTCTCTGAGTCTGTTGAGAAGAACTAGAGCTTCATGGTTACAGCCTTGCTGCAAACATGCTGAAATCATAGCTCCCCATGATGCCAAATCTAATAACTTCATGCTATGAAAAATCTTGAATGGATCATTAATCGTTCCAAATCTTGCATAAGCATTTATCAATGAACAGCATACGAAGTGATTATAACTGAAACCAAACTTAATTATACTAGCATGGATCTGTCTGCCTATATCCTGATGTTCTGTTCTAGAACAAGACTTCAAAATGTTAGAGTACGTTATCTCATTGGGTCCAATTCCCAACTCATGCAAATTACGGAAAAGCTGCAGAGCTTCAATACTGCATCCATTCAAGTTGTACGCAAGAATCATCTCATTCCAAGCACTTATGTCTCTAGTCGGAAGATTTTCAAATATGCAACATGCAACCTCGATCACACCACATCTAGAGAACATTTCGATTGTTGAATTTCTAATTAAGGCAGTGTTGTAGAATCCAAGATGATAGGAAAGGCAGTAGAACTGAAGTCCAAGATGAAGATCCCCAGTAACTCCACACAGCCTAAACAAAATTGAGAAAGTAACTCGGTTTGGCCTCAGTCCAGTTGACAACATTTTAGAAAACAAACCCACAACTTCTCCCTCATTCTCACTTTGTGCATATCCAGTAATTACTGTATTCCAAGAAATGAGATCCCTCTGTTTCATCCGATTGAAAACCATCAAAGCACAATCCTTCATATCAGCCTTGAAGTACATATTCACTAGTGAGTTCATCACTAAGGAACTCAATTCCAACTCATTCTGAATAACTAGAGCATGAATCTGTCGCCCAAATTTCAAACCATCTGAAGATGAGCATCCCTTGAGAGCGCTTGCGAAGGTGGACTGGTCAGCAATCACTCCACTCTGATGCATAGAAGATAAAAGCTCCATCATCTTATGGCAGCATTCATTAAATGCATAGCCACCAATCATGGAATTCCAACAAGCAATGTCGCGATTGTACATCCGCTCAAATACAAGCTCGGCCATTTCAACATCTCCACGCTTTGCATACATTTCCACAAGTGAAGTACCCACAAACTCATTCGCCTCAATTCCAACTTTTAAAGCAGCACAATGAAGGGACGAACCCAGTTCGCCCACCTCCATGCGAGCACATGCCTTCAGAACACTGCCAAAGGCAAATTCATTTGGGCCAAGCCCAGATCTCATCATCTCCAAAAACAGCTCCAGACCCATGTCAAATTCATCATTCTGAATAGAACCCGAGATCATTGAAGTCCAGGAAACAAGATTTCTATCAGGCATTTCATCAAACACTTCAAGTGCAGAGCGAAGATCGCCGCATTTGGAGTACATGGCAATCAGATTGTTCTGATAGAACCTATCATTGGAGAATCCAGACTTGATTAACTGGGCATGGGATTGGATTCCCAGGGAGGGTGTATTTGTATCTGAAGAGAGGATGAGAGCAGGAGCAAAGGCAGATGGGTTTTCTGTTGGAGTTGGGTTGGAAGAAAGTGGAGGGAAGGTTTGAAGAGATGAGGATGGGCTTGCAGAGTGGAATCCATTGACAGAGTTTGATGTGGTCTTAGCATTGCAATAGAAAAGAATACAAGACGTTTTGAATGTATAGCGTAAGAAGGAGCGGATCCTCCAGTCCAGATAAAGCATGGCTGTGGCCTTCATCATGGTGCTGAAAAAATTGCATTTTGGGCATGTTAGAACCAGTGCCCTTTTAGTTTACCGGTTATTCATGTTTCCTTGGGTGATGTAATGTCTGGTGTGTTAGGGTTTGAATTGGATGTGGCCTCATGAAAGTGCACAGGCTACCAGTAGCAACCCCAAGGAGGTAGCTCAGCAGAGAGGAAACCGACCGAATTGATTATTTTACCTACTGGCCCCGCCAGGTCTTTTTAGAGGGCCAACTGTGGGTCTATGGGACAGCAGGAATGAAAATATTTATATAGAATCACTTCAAAGATTAAGTTTGTGCTCAATTATATGTTCATAATTCTTTCGTCCGTAGCCCACAGGATTGGTGTAGGTCTACTAAATTCAAATTTGATCGAAACTCAAAACGCGTGACTATAGGAGTTTTCACGTATTGCAAGATTTAAATTGGATGATAAATAGACCTATCCTGAGTTCTCGTAACAAAATTTTTTTTTGTAAGAACTAGTTTTCGTAGAATTATTTTTCTTTAAATATATGAGCATGAGAAATCTTTTTAGTCCCATCAGCCTTAGTATATATTCCAGAACTTTGGAGTCAGTAAAATAAGGCACTCATAGTCAAAATGCGACCATGATTTTAATTGTATATTTATATTTATTTTTGTTTATTATTATTATTATTATTATTATTATTATTAGTTATGAGCGTGAGTGCTAGGACTAGTGCCCTTTTATCGTGTATTTATTGAAGATGACATGGCTTTCATGTAATGGTGAAATTTTTTTTTTTTTTTTTTTTTGGCATTTTGGACATGTTATGACTGGGGCTGCTTTCTCCGGTTTATTTATGTTTCTTTGGATATTTATATTTGGATCAAGAAAAACAATTACATCTTACTTCTTCTCAATCTGATAATATATTTGGGGGAAATATCTTCCTACGGGACAAGCTCATGCAAACATCCTGATTCGGATGATAAAAAGGTGGGCCCCCATCAATGGTAACAATATATTTGAAGAAGTCCAACCCATTTCAAGATTTGGCTTTAGATTTATTAAAAGGGAGAAATAGAATTATTGTACCCGACCATAAAATAGTTAGGATAAAGCTTTGATGAGGGGGATGTGGACTAGGAGAATGTAAGTTACCACATCATGATGATCAAATGTTTTTTTTTTTTTTTTTTGAAGTAAAATATAAAGTTTTCATTAAATACCATAAAAAATTACAACCTCAGACGTTACTAAATTCTGAGCAAAAGATGGATAACAAATGATTTTATTTCTTAGTTCTAGGTCCTCAAACTTAAATAACTATTTGATTGTGAACTCATTGTAATAAATAACTCGGGCAATTAGGGACATGTATATTGCGTGAGTTTTCATGAATTTAAGTCCTCAAGAAAATAAATAAATAAATAAATAAAGGAAACAAATGGAGAAGAAAGAAAATCCAAGTTACTAATAAGAATGGTGTGAAACTTGGATTGGTGTCCGTCTAAATGGGTTGAGTGTGTGTTTAAGGGATTGCAGCGATCATACATAGGCTCCAATATGAATTTTTTAAAAACTGTGCCAAAAATAAGGTAATCCAAAGAAGCCTCTCAGCCCTTCAAGTCCCATCCCTACTCCATGCATATCAAGAACATAGTAGAACGGACACTATACAATAAGGCCTACCTCCAAAAAATCCAAACCCTTAAAATTAATAATCCTTATCTTTTTATACGTTTTTTTATATAATTTTAGTTCAATAGAAGTTTGTATCATTGTAGTATTGAGAATATAATTAACTATGTGATCAAGATAATCTTACATTTTTTAATTATAAACAATAAACACATTACTAATTATATGCTCAATCTTAAAATGAGATCAATTTTTTTTTATCATAGTAAAGCTTATGTACATCCAATAAAAGGAGAGGGTGTTATTTTTATAGGATTAGACTTTGTATAAGTAAGCACATCTGACTTTTGTTCACCGGTTGGGTTTTTTCTATGGCAACTCTATAAATTTATCATTGTGGCCTACTTTTAAAATCTAAACCGCTAAAACCTTCCTTGAGCTTTCACTGGTAAAATCTAACCTAACTTTAACTGGTAAAATCTAACTTACTTGCACAAGAGTTATTATGCCCACTGTAGGATTGACCTAACGTCACGATGATTGTAACGATAGTGGTAAGAAATTTGGTCGATTGAAAATTTTATGCAATCATACTTCACTGCGGGATAGTAATTTTAATAATTTGGATTTCAAATATAGGCGCCACATATGAATTTATAATTAAGTGCAATCAGAATCTCCAAACCAACCTCATATAATTGACCTACATGTGTGTTTCTTGTATGGGAAATTTTCACATGAGGCCTTAAGGTTTTATGTTATTTCAAAAAAAGTAAGTTTGAAAACTTTTCAAATTAGTCCCTAAGTTTTTTAAGAATTTCAATTTAGGACATTTGTCCATTTAAACTTATTTTGCGAAAAGTTTTTCCCTTAAATTTTTTAATATACCCATGTTATCTTTCATTAAAATAAATTCCTTATTCAATTCTTTTATAATATCCTTTTTTCTTTTTCGGTCATCTTTATGACAATCAAGAAAAACTAACATTTTCATGGTGATTGGCTATATATAGTAATGTTGAAATCATGTTATGGCTTTAAATGATTGCTAATTTTATACTTTAAAAATTAAGAGAAAATCTCTATAAAGTACCTTGAAATGGATGAATGTTTTTAATTAAAAACATCTTAAAAAACATAAAAACTAATTTAAAAAGTTTTGAAACTTGATCCTTTAATGAAATAACGTAAAACCTTTGGGCCTTATTTGAAATTTTCACTTCTTAATCTTTCTCGAACGGGTGTTGAAGTAACTAACACACGACAAAACATGACCGTTTAAAAAAAAAAAAAACACGAAGAAAGTAGAAGCCTCCCTAAAGAAAAATCTATGTAACCGCTCTTACTTTCGATTTTCCTCTTTCTTTCTTCCCAGACGGAAACCGGCGTCTTTGATTCTTCTTCTTACGCCTTTGTTTCTGTGTAAGTTTTGGACGCCATGATCACTTGTGTTTTAGCAGTTTTGCAGTCTATGCAGAAAATCTTCTCCCAGTCTAATTAGACCAAGATGCGGATGATCTAGACTGTTCATGTGGTGGGCCTCAATTCCGATGAACAATGGTCAGAGATGAACTGATAAAAAAAAAACCATTGCTAGCATCTAATGACCCACGAGGGATGGGCCAAAGTTGGTGAACCACAGAATCGTTAGACCCAACCTCTCCCATCAATGGAAGTAGTGTGACTAGTAGGGTCTAGCCAGCCAGCCATTAATAGGCAGTGGAAGAAGTTCCATGATTGGATACTTGGGAATCTGGATCATTTCAATGGACGCGATTTCGGTTGGTCACAGGCCCACCGAATGAATGGACTAGATCACCCAGGGGTGGGACCATGGAGGGTAAAGTCCCAGAGCAATGTGGGTAACACCATATGAATTTCTACAAAGCACGAAAGCGTGTAACAGATTTTTCACACCATTGCAGATGAAGTAGGATTCGCTAGACCATGATCTGGGATGCACATGGAACGTGAGTAATATAAACATTTTTTCCAATGGGAAGTGTCATCAGTAAAGCTGCAAGTGGCATAGGTGCAGCCATTGGCGGTGCATTTGTAGCTCCAATCAAAACAATATTTGGCACATCTTGCGAGTAAGGTTCCATTCATTTCCACATATTGTTTTTGATGAAGTTAGAATCAGTTCTTAAGAGCCTTTCTGATGCAATTGTTCATATCATAATCGAACAAAAAATTATCAATAAGAGAGATCTGAGATCACAAAGTGTTGTATAGTAAGCCAAACACGTGCACATGGGTCTTTCTATTTTGTAGAACACAGTTGAGCAGTCACCACCAAAACAGACCATAAAACAAGTAAACTTCGGTTGAAAGTTAAGATATTGAACAAGTCAGGATACTACTATGTTGTTTTAAAAGATGGCATTGCACATTGAATAACTTACTTACCATAATTCACTAATGTTGTTTCTGATAGCTTCTTTAGTTGTTATCATCTTTCATATCCATTTAATCTGTAGACACTAATGAGCCAATTGCCAGAAAATATTTTTATTGCGAAAACTTAAACATGTGATTTTTCTCATCTTTTGATTCTATGAGTGATGAGGTCAGTGTTGGAAAAAGCGGCGCAACGGAAACAACCTGCGATCAACGGATCTACCACGATGAACACACAGCAATCACACCATCAAACAATCACACACATGACACAGCAGTTTTACGTGGTTCGGCAACCATGCCTACGTCCACGGGAGGAGAGAACTCATCTACTATGATCCCATCTCGATCCCCTCAGGATCTAGGGTTACAGTACATCAATATATATAGTTCTCACTTTCTTGGCCACCAAGAAAACCCATACATAATGACTAAAATACCCCTAACCCTGAGTCTCGGTTCTGGCTAAACCAGACGACCGATCCGGCTAAACCGAAATACAAGACAAAACCCAACAATCTCCACCTTGGCTTGGATTCCGTAAATCCTCAGAGCCACCTTGAGATACCCGGTAATGTCTTCACGCACCTTGCTAAAGGGTACGCCTCCACACACACTATGACCTAGTGTGGCCACAGTTGCCTCCTTTGACCCCAACACCACCATCTTGAACCTCCGAAGTGCTCTCCATTTGTTGCCACATGCATGCATCCGTGCAACACAATGAACCCAACTTCCATCCGTCAAGACAAAACCGAAGACCTCCCCGAATCCGGATCTCACTGGTACCTTGTGAATCCTTCCTTCTGTCTCCATTCCGGTGTTCTTTCTGTCAAATCTGCAACTGTCTTGTTCTAGCTTGTTCTGGTGGGTTGGGCACAGTACATGCGGGTTAGGTATGACCCGATGCTTAAACCGGCTTACTCCGACCTGAACAAAACTACTTTTTTCCCGAGAAAATCATCTCCGTTCAGGGCTTCCTGGATTTCCGCTAGATGATATCATCGAAGATCCATCAATCCATCTTCCGATGATCCGTCGCATCTAACTCCACCTGAACCACAGATTTCCTCCCCTGTTATTTGATATCTTCTTCATTGCTCCACCTGAAAAAGCATACCCTATCAACCTGTAGAGATTTCTGACCATCTCACCCTCCATGATGACCAATGTTCCCTTTTCCACCTTCGTAACTCCACCCGCTACAGTGCACTTGCAGCCTTTGAAGTATAAGGCACACAAAGAAATCCAATTCTTTGTAATCCCGGAACATATATCACAACCGTTAGGGTTTGAATAACATCATTATACATCTGGATTTTTACCGTTCTTATCTCAAATGCTCATCAGTTGCATTATCCCCCCATAAGAACAAATCCATCAACCATGATAGTTATTTGTATCAAACTAATCTCTACGCGAACATATAATAGAAAGAATCTGAATCCCAATACCATGAATCAACAACCGGATCCATACCTGTAGCGACCAAAACTGATTCCCTGTCAACCGAATCCGAGCTTTGTTGCACACTACCTCCTTCTGATTCTGATTCCTTTTGCTTTTTCTTCCACTTTGGCATGTCGCTCCTTTTCGATCCCTTCGACGCGGATCTGAGCTTTCATCAAAGTTTTGGAGCAATCTACAATTATTGACATCAAGTAATACTTTTTCAATCATTGCTGTATCACGGAGTCTAACACTCTATCCTGCCAAACCCTGAAGTCGTTTCTCCATCAAACACTTCAATCTGGCCAGTGACGCTTGAATCCATTGCTATCATCGTGAATCTATCAGTTTCTTCAATCCCCTAATTTTCTGCCCATCAAACTGCCAATATCTTTTATCTGCTTCGTAGATCTCGTTACCGTAAGCACGCTGGAAGAAACGGATCTGAAATCCGACTCCGGATGGCTTCGATATCGCAGAATTAATTCTCTACTCTCCAATTAGTCAAACATCCATGTTGACCGTTGACCAGCCCATCTTCTTCCACAAATGCGTAGATCTCCTCACAACGAGTCCGTAGGTGCAAACGGATCTCCGATCGGACATCGGACGATCAAGTTATCGCAGAAACAATTTCAGCTGTTGAATCTGGTCAAACCTGCCTGTTGACTGTGCTGACGTCACTGCTGACGTCAAGGCTTGCGGGCAAACTGGGCTTCTGAAACGGATCCGGGTCGGGTTCACCTGACCTGTAACTGAACTGAACTGCTCGCTGTCCATGGGCTTCTCTATCACGGGTCAGGTCGAATTGACCCAATGGACCTGGAACTGACCTGTTCTGCAATCTGTCTGGGCTGGCACTGTACCCGGGTCAGGTCTTCACGACCCAACCCAAACCCGACCTGAGGAGATGCTGCTGCTGGGCTACATAAACAGGTCGGGTCGGAACCCGACCCGACCCGACCCTAACCCGAACTCGAGTTCGCCTTCTCCTCTCTCATCCCTGTTCTGCAACAGGGAACCCGGAAAGTGCGTCCGGCGACCAGCGGCAACGGGCGGCAACCTCAACTGCGTCGACGACGGCCGTGGTCAGCGTCTGCTGGAGATGGCGGTAGCAACAACGGCTTCTTCGCCGTTTTCCGATCTGCAACAATGGCGGCGACCTCGACTGCGTCTCTGTTTTCCGATCTGTGGATCTCTCTGTAACAGAACCCAGGTCTTCTTCGCCGGTCTTCTTCCTCGGCTCGACGGGCAGCAGTGAATGAGGCTGGCGACCGCCGGCAAGCTTCTTGTTCTTCCAATCCCGGCTTCCTACGTCTGATACAGCCGCTGTCTCCGACCTGGTCTTCTCTGGAAAGTCGCGCGACGTGGCATGGAGCAAAACAGATTGCTCCAACAGGTCTGTCACTTGTCCGGTTTCCTCCAACAGTCTGTGGCCCTCTTCAAACCGAAAGATCAGTACGAACTTTTCTTCTCCAAGAAGCAGCCTTTCCTCTGCAAACCACAAAACCGATTTCCACTTCAAACTGATGGATCCGGACACGATGTGTCGATCCTCTTCTCCCACTCAAATCCCAGATCCGTTAATCGTAGAACCCGAGCGATCTCCACCTCGCTCTGATACCACTTGTTGGGAAAAGCGGCGCAATGGAAACAACCCGCAATCAACGGATCTACCACGATGAACACACAGCAATCACACCATCAAACAATCACACACATGACACAGCAGTTTTACGTGGTTCGGCAACCATGCCTACGTCCACGGGAGGAGAGAACTCATCTACTATGATCCCATCTCGATCCCCTCAGGATCTAGGGTTACAGTACATCAATATATATAGTTCCCACTTTCTTGGCCACCAAGAAAACCCATACATAATGACTAAAATACCCCTAACCCTGAGTCTCGGTTCTGGCTAAACCAGACGACCGATCCGGCTAAACCGAAATACAAGACAAAACCCAACAGTCAGATCGTCACTAGTATGCAAGTTCAACCTTTGATAGCTTCAAGTAGAAGATGGTAGACAAACAAACACAATCACGTGATACTTGGATCTATCTAGAGTTGCAGAAATCTATGGCAAGAATATATGTAAACAATAATTCATATTAAATGAAATAATCAGGCCATACCTCTAGCCATGGGAAACAAGAAGATGAATAGTTTGGATCTTTGATCAGGTGCTCAGATGGCATAGATAAGCCTCAGCAATTCACCTTTTATTATCGATACCTTTGTGTTCAATGAAACTAGGGGATGTGCCTTGACTGGCTCTAAAAATAAACCTGAATGGTTTCCTAATCATCAAAGAAATCCCCTATTTTGAAATTTGAGAATTATTTTAACCTTAATTTAAGTAACTTAGTGGGAAACTGATGGGGTTTTAAAGTCTCTTGGATGGATGTAATCATACAAGTGTTGCTGTATTGTGTCGGGACTTTTATATTGGTTATTGGTGTCTATAGTTAAAGGGAGTAACACTTGCAATGTGTTTACTGTGTAGGGGTGTTTGTTCAGGAACATGGGACATAACCTGTTTCATCGAGCACCTATGTGTCTCCAATCTGGTGAAACTCTTGATGGTGTTGTGCCTAACTTATATAAGTAAGCTTTCATTGAATTCTCTGTTTTAATCTTAGTTAATTTAACATTAGCTTGCAGCCATTCTATCTGCTTATAGTCACTTTCCTATACATATGTTGTTTTGGTCTCTGAGGCCAGTTCCACAGATGTGAGGGCTAGGTTGGTATTCTGAACTTTTCATCCAGTTCTGCAGACAAGATGAAAAATGCACCATTTAAAAAAAAAAAAAAACCACATAGAAAATCATGCTTGAATTGGTGGCCAGGATCTTCAAATTTCTGCTTTTTTTTTTAAGACTTTTGTCGATGATGGGGTTAGTAGAACAACAATCTAGATTACTAAACCATGAGTTCCACATCCTCAATGCCTCCGTAAACATCTCTAGACGCGCAAGACCCTGTAAATTCTTTCTACCCTGTAAATTATAGCTTTTGTTATAATAGGTATTGAATAAAGGCCTTTCCTGCATGAAATCCTACCTTCAGAACCTTGGATGTGGGGTTCCATGGTGAACTTCTTGTTCATTACTTTCACTCCTAAATAGTTTCTTTTTCTTTATTCATTTATTTTTAGTTTGCCTAATGCCTACTGAATTACTTGACATTGATAGAGAATTAGCCATTATAGGGTATTGAATGGGTCTAGAGTCAATTGTCAAGAATGTAGATCCAAATGTGGCCGTCAAATTGGTAGGATTCAATCTGCTAGGGTGAGGGCTTGGCCATCATTACGTATGAAAATGTTGAAATACTTTGATGGTCATTTATAAATTTTCTTTGATCATTTACTCTTAACCACTTTTGTAGCCTGGATGTTTAGGAAAAAATTCTAGAATTTATTTTCAACTAAGCAAAGGGGCCATTAGTAATTTGCCAAACATTCTGCTAGAAATGGATGAAAACCTGATTGACCAATTTTTCTGCTGTTCTACGCATGATACATGTACCAGGAAAGAAATTGTCTCCGCTGCATAGATGACCAACAGTAGTCACTATGAGTTCCATTGCAGTCTAACAATCTTCTTTAGCTTCAGTGCAGCAAGAGCCTGACTTGCCACAGAACATAAAAACTCATGAACAATGTTCTGTTTTTTAACTATGTAACTTGAAATGTAACACGGCAGTGGAAATATATCCACTTCACTGATTGAACACTGACCTATTTCTTTCTTCTCCTCAGCTTTGTTGTTTGTATACCTCCTATTTAAAGTGGGGATCATCCAATGCATAGGAAGAAGCATCTGTAAAATGACATGGGCCGTGTTCAAGGCTTACTGGTATGCATTAAGAGATTTGAGCTGTTTTTTGTGGTACAAGCTAAAAAACACCAAGCGGGTCTATCGTCGCCGCTTTCAAGATGTGGAAACAGGATACAATTCAAGTGAAGATGATAGTTATTGGGAGGGATATGGGAGTTTAAGCTTGGCCAGCAAGCGGCGGTCGGTGAGGGAAAGGAGGAAAGATCAGATGAGGAGGTCACTAAATCCGGTGAGGGGCAGTTCTAAAGGCAGATATAGGAGTCATAGTCACCATCATGTGAGGTTGAAGACAAGTGAAGTCTCGGTGCGCCTTAGAGATTCTCGTGCAATTCGGAATTCGAGGGGTTTACAGACAAGGAAGGCTTACAAGAGGAGGATCAGGTGATATGATATGCTTAGCATGGAAGATAATTTGAAAATGTGTAACATGTAACATATATATCTCTTGTTTGAAGATCAGCTGCTGATGCTATGTAACGTGTCTCTTGAAGATGAGTTGTTGCCACAAGGGTCATTTGAATCACTTGGAATTACAGAAATGGAGAACGAATGAAATGTTTCCATGTAGCTACATTTTTGACAATGGACCATTGATCTAATCACGGGCCACAATCGGAAACACCTCAATCATATGGGATTATTCCGGCTTTGGGTCCAAATATCCTACTGCCTACACAAGAAACAATTGACTGTAAAAAGCTCTACTTCATATTTAACCTATCCATCTTTCTATTTTCCTCTTCTAATACAAGATTAGGGGCATTCAGCCATATCACAATTTGGGGGAGGATATGAACCATATTATGCCAAATCACAAGCAAATGTTAAATAAGCATAGTTTCTAATTTTATTTTTGGTATGTTTAGCTAAAATTATTTATTTGGCAGTGAATTCACACCAAGATTTTGGTAAATTTTTTTTTGTTGAAGTTATACATAATTTATGACGTATCTATTTGAATTTAAAAAATAACTTGTTGCACTATTAGTTTAGAAGAATGAGTCAAATATATGATATTTACGTTACTTACATTTTTTATTAATTTTTTTTAAATTCTCAAAATGAAGCACTCAATCTTAGTCCTACCCACTGACAGCAAGGGACTGGGTAGGAGGGCGTGAGTTATATTTACGAGAATGGGGGAAAAAAAAGAAGAAAAACACAAAAGGTTGCATTTGAAAATTCTAACCATCTACAGGCAGCACCCAAAATCACTCACCTTCCTATCAAACTTCTCTCCCATCACCACCTTCCATCCCAGGCAACAAACACCTCATGCAACTCTAACACCCAATTTTTCACACCACCAAATCCTTCCTTGCTGCAACAAATCTCACCATCATCATCCTCCACTGCTCACTATCACAGAATCTAACCTCCAAACCCACAGCCAATCACAATGTCCTCATCTCAATACTCCTAACCAAACAGCACCCCATTCTCATGACAAGAAATGCCCACCTAGAAAAAACCCATGTTAACAGGGTTCGGTTCCCACCCTAGTCCCATCAAAGCCTCATTCACTTCCCGCAACGGCCAAAAAGTAACGCTTTCAACCTTAAGGCATCCTCCCCCAGCGTCATGGTAAATCATTTTATTCTATTTATACTTTTCTAAAGCCCTTCTAAAACTCTAATAACCAAACACATTTTTTGATACTTTTGGACTTTGAAAAATCAAAAGCCTTAAAATGTGCTTTTACAGAGCTGAACAAAGCACACCATTAGTCCACTCGAGACGTTCAATTTCTTTCCCAAATTAGTGAAGTTCATACTAATCAGGCCTGAAAAATATTAAAATATATATATATATATATGAAAAATATTCATATGCATATGTCCCTCATATAAGAGCTAGCTCTGTAGAGACGAGGCTGAGGAAAACTTCATACATTATTTGTGCATTCAACTACATTTTAAGTCTCCATTTCAGAATTCAATTTACTCATACTCTGAAGCTGTCCTGGCTCAATTTTGACTAAAAATCTAAAACAGATGCAGTGATCAAAAGTAGAGTTTCTGTCCATCATTCCCTTCTGAAAATTGGCAAAATCAAAATCTAAGGAAAAAAATTATGCGAATTTGAATACTTCATTGTCTAGAAGCTGGCACAACAATTGGTACTCAAACACACCATTTGCTGATTGGCCAAAGAAAATTAACATTTTACACAAGTCATCATCATCAACAGTTACGACAGCTGATAAAGAGAATCCGGGATGAAGAAAATGAAAACCAATTCCCAGTAAAATCATTTGATTTTGCAAACTAATTCCACGGGCACATTTGGAGTTTCAGAATTTGGCGACCCTGTTTCAGAATTTTGCAAACTAATTCCACGGGTACTTCATGATGTAGATGCCGCCTGCCTTAGCTTTGCCTGTAAGACCACGGCAACCTCATCTGCCATGTTTTTCTTCTTAGAAGCAACCTGCATTTTACATTGTAGAACAAGTCACTTAATGGAAAACCGGAAACATAAATGTAGAAATGCAGACCTGGATGAAGTGAGTCCAAACTCCATAATTAAATTCAGTGCTTGAAAGAGTGAGGAAGAAAGGGAAAAAAGGAAAAATAAAGGCAAGAATGAAAAAAAAATACAGAAAATAGAAATCTTCTGTACGCTTTTCCTTCTCCTTTTAAGACTCCTCATAGAAGCCTGATGTATGGGTACCGAAGGGCCTTGTTGTGGAAAATGCTAACTTAACGGAATTATTGCTTAGAAAATCTAGAAGGGAAGCAATAAGAGAGTTTTTGTTTTTCTAGAAGAAGAATAGAGTTTTTTTTTTATAGAAGAAAATAATGAGAGAGAGAGAGAGAGAGAGAGAGAGAGAGAGAGAGAGCATTTATGTCCCCAATTTTAATCCCGCTCCTCCCTGATATAGAACGAAGGTTGTTCTACAGGTCCACCTGCTCGGAGGGCCTTGATCTTGTGGAAAATGGTAACCCATGTGGGTACTAATTGCTTAGGAGAATTGGAAGGGGAGAAACAAGAGAATCTTTCATAGAAACTGTTCCTCAATGAGATATGTGGAAAAAAAATTAGGTTGTCGCTTTCCAACAGGGTCACCAAGTAAAAGATATAAGAAGAGTATCATGGACTTAAAAAGAAGGTGATGTAAAAGATATAAGAAGAGTATCATGGACTTAAAAAGAAGGTGATGTTACAGGTAGCCAAGTTGGACTCTGTTGCCCCACCTTTGGAAACTTAATACCGATGGCGTGACTATGGAACCTTTCCACTCCCTTAAATTCTTTGTTCCTGTAGTGGAAGGTGAATAGACAAATGCATTTTAAGTATAGGGAAGGGTCATCTAGACCACCATGGAGGCTTTCCTTCGAGGCTAATGATATTAGGAGGATGGTTTGTTCAATAGAGGTCTTGTTCTCAGAAGAGGCCAATCACCATACAGAGTTGAATTTCTACGAGCCAAGACTATTTTCGGAAATTCATCAAGCATTCAAGATTTGGAGGCAGATACCATCCACTGGCCAAATATGGAAAAGCTTTGTTTGTCCATACTTTAAAAAAATTCATATTACATTGCCTTCTGTATTCTGTATTTATTTAGTTGAACACATTCATCATTACTTCTTTTATGGGGAAAAAAGACAAAAGGAAGAGAGACAATACATGGTAAGGAGCATAGTCAAAATGATGCAAGAGTCAAATAGAAATAATATAAGAGAAGGGTGAAGCCTGCAATAATGGAAAAGAACCAGGACCAAAATCATGCCCAGTACTCTACAAGGACCAGGGCCACAAACAGGCAAAAAAAATTCCAGTGATCCATGCGCATGGTGGACTACCATCAATATAGTTATTTGTTGATAGTGTTGCATTACATTTTCTTTCAAATTATCCAAGAGCACTAGTACACTAAAGATTCTATTTCTATTCTGAGGATGTTAGCAAGTCAAAATAACATTTGCATCAGCACTGGTATTCTGTGTTGCACTTTGACACCAGTGCAAGTTTTACAGTTAACAAAATTCCAGAACATATGTAATGGAGGATCCGACGGCCAGAGAGTTAGTAGTCTTTGGAACTTTCTAGCTTTTGGAGTTTTGGAGTCATCACCAGCAGCAGCCCTTCGAGTACTCACACAAAGGGAAACATGGTCAAGGAGACAGGATAAGACTCGTCCCAGGGCGGGCCGGCCAACAATGGTTCCAGTGAAAAATTTTTTTTTTTTTCTATACAAGTTGACAACCCACCAAGGAAAGGGGATAGGCTGAAGAGGATATGGATGAAAGTAGTAAAGATAGTTTCTAAAATAGTGCAAACTATCCGAGGACTCAGCTTACGATAGATTGGAATGGATAACAAAATTCATGTAGCTAGCCCCATCAGAGGTGGGACAAGGCTTTGATGATGAACAGGTCCCCTCTTCCATCAAAAAATGAAGAGCTTGACTAATATACGAAAAAAGTGCCTTACCAAGGTGTTTCTGATAAGTGATAAAATCACAATTCACAACCAATGCTTCCAATGCATAGTAAAATTGAAAAAGGATCGAAAAACTCATATATTCCAAATAAATTGAATCTAGAAGACACTTTATTTATTTATTTATTTATTTATTTGACAACAAAGACAATTTTAGAGTTTGGTGCATAAAATTTGCAAGTGGAGAACTGCAGAAATCAGGATAAATTCCTACAACAGCTCATACGCAGAGCGAATCGAACAGACCATAACACATTCTTCCTAAACATCCAACACACTAGAAATCAAAATGAATACTCATAATCCACACATACCAAACAAACATCAATAGCCCTTCGTCCATACAAAGGACATTACCTCAACAAGCTCATCATAGTTGGATTTCAGCAGGTTGATCTTCCTACCGCAATAGTCTTCGCCTTCCGCCATTGTTTTCTAATCAAATCAAAACAAGAACATGATATAATTTCAATTTAAAAACACACACACAGAGACACAGTGACTAGGAGAAAGTTCTGTAAATGAAGAACCTCAATGAAGTATCCGGTGCCGACGTCGACGAGGACCCGATCGGCGTCATCAAGCGTGCCGGGGACGTAGAGAGAAGCGGTAAGAGGAACCAGCATCTTCTTCCCTGTGTGCAGAGGGAGTTAGATAGATATGAAACCCTAGAAATTGTTGCTTCCAATGGTTGAAACGCGAGAGAGAGAGATTAGGAGACAAGGAAGGAGGAGAGGGATGGATTGATTGAGACCTTGAGGGCGGAGGGAGAGGTCGTGGAGCGCGTTGGAGGCGATTTCGAGGCGAGAGGCGGCGGTGCGGATGTTGTTTAAGCTGTCCTGCAGGAGATTGAATTCGAGATCCGATTGCTCTTTGAGGGATTTGAGCTGATCCACGCTCATCTTCTCCATGTCCGATGCCCTAATCACCTTCCCCACCAGCCCTCCCTTCGATCCTGCTGCTCCTCCTGCCATGGCTTTCTCCGGTGTGAGTGTGCGAACGAGAGAGCAGAGGATGATGGAAACAGGGATTGGTTGCATTTGTCATAGGGTGGACATGGTAGGTGGGGCCCACCGAGTGGATGACTCAACAGCCCTGTCATGTGGGGTCCACCTTAGTTGATTGAACTAACTGACCGGGTCATGGATGTGATGGCGTGGATGCACTCTGGAATAGGTCATCATCATCGTCAGAGCACGCTCGAATAGGTCGTCATCATAGCCTTATCCCAACCATGTTGAAATCAGCTGCATTAATTCTATTTTTTCATTTCATTCTATTTTGAGCCAAATTCTTTAATAACGTAAACTTCTATAAATCTGAATCAATGATCTCTGTCCATGTTCACTTGGACTTACTCCTACCTCTTTATGGGCCATCCACCTATATGTACTCTCGGAAAGGTGTAGAGTACAAATAGAGTGAGATTTTTTTAAGATGAACTCATTAAATTTGTGGGGGTTAGGACATCGAATTTACCTGAGATTTGAAAATATGGGACCTACACGCATGGATCCTTTCTGGAAAGATGGGAGTCTACATGATAGATCAGGTCGGCAGCTGCATCAGATCATTTACCTTCTTTATGATCCTCAATTAGTTTGATGGCTCCAATTTTAAACAGGCCCATTCAGCCAAAGAATCGGAACTTCAGATGACAAAGAGGTTCCATCTAGGCCGAGCTAGGTGGGAGATACCCTTGGTTATATAAAAAAAAATTTATATAGGCCCATTGACCACACTCAAAAACAAGGAGTCTATTAATTAAGTCATTTACTGCAGCCGGATTCAATGAGCATACAGAAACGATTGTGGTCCACTTCTCAATCAAAACTTGGTATAGATAGCAGGTCGGTGTAGCGCGTCCGTCTTGTAAACTGAAGGCATGTGGTTTGAGGGGACAATATGAAAATTTTATAGATTACTGTATCCTAATGTTATGATGTACTGTATATATATATATATTTTGGGCTGATTTATCATAACATTTTCTCCCTGTTTCAATCTTTCTCACATTTAGATGATTTAGCTTTCTTGTCTGATTTGGACCCAATTACACATTTCAAGATTACCAAGTTTACATTGCAAGCTTATCATGTCTTTTAGTAGTGGAATTGTATCCAGAGTGACATCAGCATGTAAAACATACAGTACAGCCCATGTCCAAAAGTCCAAAAGTTTTATCCACTACATTTTCCCACTCAACTCCAGAACAGCAAGTGACCAAAACAAACTGATGTAATGCTACATGCCATGACTGAAATGTTTTAGACAAGTCCGTCGCCTTTATGAAAACCATATTTTCTTAACTCCTTATCATCCAACATCATTTTATAGAGCTGTGCCATCAATTGGATGGCTTAACAAGTTTTAGTCAAGACACAGTGCCTACCAAACCAAAAGGCATGGGTTTGAAACAATATGAGCCAAGCTGGTGAAATACATAAGCACTCAACTTGAGTTGATAATCAACCCACAAGTGAGAAGTTCCCATGCCAAAGTGATTCATAAGATTGGATCATTTTTGGCATACAAGATCTGCAAGAGAGTGGTCTACTTAGACAAGTCAGTACACATATTACTGGTTATGCAAAAATCAAGATTCAATGTCACCAAAATCATGACTCCCATGGTTTGTGGAACTTTAAGCTTCTACAATTCCATGGACCCTTACTTTAATACAGATTATAACCAATCTATGTAACCCATTAAATAAACTTTAATTTAACAACATCAATACTAAAGTGATCCAGCCCTCAAACAGAGGCCTGCTGAAGTCCATAATCAAGCTCATGGAGGGCCCATCTTATGCACAGAATCAAAACAAGCTAACTTGTCATTCCCTAAATTTGATGCAGGTTTCTTTCTTAAAATTATGGTAGGGAAAAGATTAAGTAGAGATTAATTTTGTTTCTCATTTACATTAAATATCCATGTAGTTATTGGAGATAATATTGTCAAGAGTTCTGTCTGAGGTTGGCAAGCATCATGATCTTGCCTGCATTAAATCTAGTATTAGAGCATGTCGCTATGCATCATAGTCATACTACGAAGAGATGGCCCAAGAGTTGAGATCAACATCAGCAATTTGGTCACTGAAGGCACAATAAAGTTTTTAGTAATATCAAATTAGTATAATGGGCTATCGAGCTTCCATCATCAACTGATTGCTTCAAGTGACGATGCCAGAGCAACAATAACTGAGTGGAAGTGTTAATTAATGCTCTGATGCTGCCTTGACTAAACTTATTCGGGAATTTGAGCACTAAGGCGTCTAAACTGTAAGTCAGACCTAAACTCCCAAAAAGTCCCCATATAATCATTATGCATTCAGATTATACTGCCTAACTTTGGGCATAATTCAGG
The DNA here is from genome assembly GCA_037013555.1 of Sextonia rubra. Lineage (NCBI taxonomy): Eukaryota > Viridiplantae > Streptophyta > Magnoliopsida > Laurales > Lauraceae > Sextonia > Sextonia rubra. The sequence goes on along the minus strand of JASUAD010000028.1, from coordinate 17,959,272 downwards.
TGTATAGCACCACCAATCAAGGAAATGAAAACAAGGCCCCATAACTGTTCTAAAAGTACCTTTCCACTTTGTATCCATTAATTTATCATGATTGCCTTATCCCCAGCAAAGCTTACTTCTGTAACTTTCCACTACCACTTATGGGATATTTTAGTATTCTCTATTTTGGCTGATGTGGGAATCCTGTGGTATTTGACCCAATAGGACTAATCTCTGGGGTGCATGCACACCTTGTGGGGCATATTAGTGTTGATTGGATTATACAAAATTAAAAGCACAAATAACAAATAGCTCACCCTAGAATACAAGAGAGGCTCAACCTGTTGTAGCTACCACATTAGAGGACAGAAAAAGATTATTAAGGTCATGTTATGCTTAGGACTCAGGAGAGAATTTCTCCAATCCCAAAACAAGAACAAAAAATACAACATATCTAAGCTCCCATGGGTCACTTAGAAGAGAAAATTTGGTCAACTCCCAAAACAAGGAGCTAAACAACACATCTAATTACTAAATCCAATTTTAGATTAAATTCAATCCATCTCATAAATATTTAACTAACAAGGAAATAGCAGAAACTGAACAAATTTTATAAATCCTCAAGCCAATAGAAAAATGGTAACTTAAAGAAAAATATCAAACAGTATTTGTAAGTCCCTACCCAGATCATAAATATTCCAACAAACCTCATTTCCTAGTTACAACCCAGTAGGCATGAAAGAAACTGAAGCTCTTAAACTTTTCCAGCTTCCTGCGGAGTTTTTGCAACAATCGAAAGTGCATGTAAGCCAGATTGCAATTCTTCTCCAAGAAGATCATACACCATACGATGGCGCTTCACAAGGCTCTGCCCTTCAAATTTTGATGAAACAACCTTAACGTTAAAATGTGTTTCATTGGCATTGCCTTGCACACCTGCATGCCCAGCGTGCTGATAGGAAACATCTTCAATTTCTAATACACTTGCTTCCAGTGCAGATTGCAACTTTTGTTTGATTCTAGTGGCTCTTGAGAGCAGAGCATTCACACCCCTTGAGCTCATTGTTTCTCTCTATATCTTTTCGTATTCTTTCAAGGTCTCTAAAATCCAACATAGAGTCTAGGTCAAAAACCCACAATAATACTTGTTTTACATGTATATCCTCTACTTTAGATGAATCACAACGCATTTTCAATTAACTAACAACCAACTTAGATAACCCATGCTTTGCAGTACTATCATGGACTAATCACTAGTAAAACTAAAACAATAGGCAAAAGTACTATCATGAACAAGATTCCACACTATCATCGGCCAAATTTGGCAGTCAGCCTACTCAGAACTCGCAGAAGCGATAAGACATAATCTTTAATGTACATATAGAAGGTGAGCAGCAGATCACACCATCCATTTTAGGACGGGACTATCTTGGGTGGCCCACAGTTCCAACATCACCAATCAGAAAACAAAAGTAATCACTTCTCTCTTGCAACCTCTGAACATCAACAGTTAAACCATCCCAGAGACAATTTTGAGGCCACCCAATTTGTTGGTGCTATGATTTACGGGCAATCCACAGTGGCCAAGAACAATTCGTAATGGATGCAGATAGCTCTCATATTTAACAATAGCATCCCCTCTCTAAAGCCCTAAATCAACAAAATATCTGATGAAAGCTCAAATGGGTCTTTTCGTAGTTAGTCTTTCATTATTCTAATCATAAACAAAATCCCACAAACAGGCCATCACAATAAACACCAAGTCGATTCTGTTCTTGGGTTCTTGGAAAGCCAGGGTTCCCTAGAAAAACTACATCCAATTAAGTTTTTCGCATGAATCGAAAGCAAAAGTACGCATTCCCATCAATAGGCAATTTCAAATATTGAAGATGGAACGAGCCAAAAAGAACAAGGTTGGGAACAACAAAAATTAGGAATCATTTCCAAACATCCAGAGAAGGGGAGGGAGAAGTTACCCAGAGTCAGAGTGGGGAAGAGTTGCAACCCGTGATAACAAACGTGAACGCTTGCGTTGAGTGCGCGATAGAAGAATTATCTTTTTTATATTTTGAGAATCTTAAGTAAGGCCTTAAATTCTTTTCTTATTTTAAAAAAAAGGAGACAATTTTCACAACTTTTTACATTAAGGTCTTAGTTCTTCAATAAGTTTTTAATTAAGGACAATCAGACATGTAAAGGTATCTTTCAATGACTTTTGAGAGCTTCTATTGGCACACCCAAAAAAAAAAATTTTTTTTTCTTCACACATACACAATTTTTTTTTTAATTCTTAAACCCCCATTGCCGCAACCTAAATTCCCCACCCTTGCCACCCAATCCCTCACTCTCTCTATTCTCCCACCCTCTTTTTCTCTCTCCCTCCCTCCCAGTTAACAGCGACAGGCGATCGGGTGGCAACCCTAATCCCCTTGCCCTTGCCGCCTATCCCCCATCGCCATCAACTGGGAGGGAAAGGGATAAGGAGGGAGGGAGACAGAAAAAGAGGGAAGAGAGAATAAAGTGGGAAAAGGAGAGAGAGAGGCAGGGAGAAAGAGAACAAAGTGGGGCCGGGGGGGGGGGGGGGGGGGGGTTTGTGGCATTGAGAGAGAACAGAGGGGGAGGATAAAGAGAGAGGGAGGGGGAGAGAGGGGATGGTGGAGGAGGGATAGTTTAGGAATTTAAAAAAATTGTGTGTGTGAACAGATTTTTTATTGTGCCAATAAAAGCCCTCGTCCACTAGAAGCCCTCATGACTTTACTCAATTTTTTTTAAATACCTAAGTTATCCTTTATTTAAAAAACAAACTTTTAGTTTTGCTATCCTTTTCTATTTTCCTTCACCAACGTCCCATCAAAAACAACTAGTGTGTATAGTGGTCAGTGGTGTAATGGTTGTTGGAAGCATTTTATGGATTTAAATGAACGGTAATTTCAGTGTTTTTGAAAAACTAAGAAAAAAAGTCATTGAAGAATACCTTTCAATGGTAGGATATCCTTAATTAAGAACTTATTCTAAAACTTAAGCCCTAGTCTGAATAGTTTTGGAACTTATTTTCTTTTGGAAACAAGGCAAAAACTTAAGGCTTTATTTGAAACTTTCTCATATCTTTCCATACAAGTAGACCGCACAAGACCCCGATTTCCTCTCATGGGGCCCACCTAGATGCATTCCTATCATCGTAGGTATAATAAATGGAAAGTTCTACCTTACGACTAAGAGCAATGGAAAAAACCAACTCCATTGAATTATCATCAAAGGTATAATAGATAAAAAGCTTAATAATCTTTTTTCTTTTACTAAAACTCAATGATTGATCCTTAATTGTATTAGTGGGTAGGGAGATTTCTCACTACTTGGGCTGCCAGTATATTTCTTTGACAGAATTGGAATAAAAAAAAAGAACTTAGGAAGTAACTACATAGGATGTACATACTTGGTCATCTAAGCTCTTTTCTATATCTCTCTCTCAAATATCCTTCTAAAGTACTAAAAGATAGAAAAAAGATCTTGTGAGTATATAAATAGAAGGATGAATGTTGAGTTGTCGAAAAAAAATATGTGACTCACTGGAAATCTTTTCAATTAAGTCTCATGTAAAGGAAATCTAATTAGAACCAAAAATCCGATTAAAGAGTCTTAGTTAAAAGAGTCTATCTACATTGTGATATTAGTATAATGTGTAAGTGGCCTTTGCTGGAGTAAGTAAGTCATCATCAAGTTATGGACCCAAATAAATGAGATAAGCATTAAATAAGAGATTAGTATGGAAAGTGTTAGTGCTTATATATAAATGACGATATATATGAATTAAAATAGAAATTTTAATATTTAAGGATTCTAAAGTCTTGATAATTTAAGATGGTATGTAAGGATATGGTTGAAGATTATGCTAAAATTCTACGAAAGAGAAAATAGAAATTGCGATGTGTCACAACCTCATGAAGAGTGAAGTGCCACTTGTTGCCCTCTCACAAATGGGGTATTGTTATAATATATGTAATAATAATAATAATTAGCGCTTCAAAGCCCACGCCCAAGGCAGGATATGATAAAAAAAATTTAAAGTTTTTTTTTAAAATAATTAATATTTAAATAAAATAAAAAATGAATATTATCTTATAAATCATAACACAAACATAGTTAAATTTGAAATTAAAAAACCAAAAATTCAAAGAAAAAAATTTATATTTAAGTTCATGCACTTGTTTCAAACACATTTGCTTGTTGTAACTCCTATAACACTTGTGCAATTGTCTTTGCTCTTGTACTTTCTCCACATTTTAGAATCCTATAATGCAGGCCTTGTTTAAAATTTTATATTATTTGTGAATAAAAATATTTATAAATATATAAATTAATTTTAAATTAATATTAACATAAATTTCATTACATAATCATAATTTAATCATAATACTTGAAACCAAAATTTTAAAGGATAAAGAAATGAAATGAGCCAATCAAATTACATAGCATGTCGTATTGGAACACTAGAAGTGTTGAAGGTCAATTATGAATAATTTAATACTTGATGAAAAAGGAAACTTATGAACGTATTTTCCTAAAAGGGAAAAATATTGTAAAATGTTTAACAATAATTTTTGTTTACAAACTTTACAACTAAATTACATATTATTTAAAAATTAATTTCACTTTGGATAAAGGAATTCAAAAATGATAGTTAATGAGATCTTTTCTTAGCCCCAGAAGAAGATTTTTACCAATGGCCATTTACTTATGAGCTATGAAGAGGATTAGGGGGCACATAGGGTAGACTTTCTATAAAACGAGACCTTTTCATTATCTATATCATTATATTCAAGACCAATACAAAAAAAAAAACTTTATTTTTATACATAATATCGAGCCATGACATAGTCATATCACAGACACAAACTGTATATCTGTCAAGTGGATAGATACAACTCACATGCCTGCTATACCTAGGCTATTTCAGGTCTAGATCTTAAACTGATTAGGCCAGGCCATTAAAAAGTCAAATTTTCCCAGGCTCAAGCCTGCCTATGTACAACCCCTCCTAAATTAGTTTGGGTTTGTATTTGCCCATATGTAATGTTGATCAAATGGCTACATATCATCAAATATATTGAAACATTAGGATATTTACCTAGAGTCCTAACACTATCCAACTCATATGCCATGTTGATATGACGGTCACAAATACAAAGAATATGTTGAAATTGTGATATTTACCTGGATTTAGAGGTGTAGATTAGGGCCCGCCCAATACATAGATCAACACACCATGTGCTAGCCCAACACATTGACTGAGCACCGCCTGGCATTGCACTGGTAATGCCTGGGCCATGCTAGGGCTAGGTGCATCAAAGTACGGGTCAATACCTATTAAAACTAATTATGTTTTACAATCAAACTATTTAAATCAATTGTAAAATAATATACAATTAGAATAGTGGCCACATGTTACAGATTTCTCTATCTTACATTTACATGATATTATCATTGCAATTGGATGGGGAATTGTTTAGATGGGTCCCACCTAATAAATAGCTAGAATAGTGGGCACATGTTAAGCGTTGTGATGTGTGTTCAAATAATAATATCAAGTAGTCAAGGTGGCATCATATGACTACTTGATATTATGCAATAATTTGATGGCCAAGATGCATGTCCTCTCATGGGGCCATCATGGTATATTAAGTCTAATGCAAAACCGTTGGGGCTATCAACGTCTCGGGCTATAGAAACATGATTTTTTTTATTTATCTATAAATGAGCAATAGATAGATAAATGAATTAAAATAGGAAGTTTAAATTTTAAGGATTTAAATTTTAAGGATTTTGAAGTTTTCACAATTTGAAATAGATTTTAGGTGAGTAGATTAGATGAGCAGTAAGAGAGAGATTTTAGGGGAGAGGCAATGAGAGAGAATTTTAGGTAGCGTTTGGTTCGCTGGAATGATTGCTGAGAGGAATGGAATGGAGGCTGGAATGAGCCTGGAATGGAATGAGGCAGGAATGGTAATTCTCATTCCAACGTTTGGTTGGACAAAGGAATCAATCCAGTAATAGGATTTTCATTCTAGTTCCTGTGTTTGGCATGCTTGAATGATGCCAGGAATGGAATAAAAATTACATAAAATTGACCAAAATACCCCTATAAAAATTACATAAAATTGACCAAAATACCCCTGGAATGAGAGGTTAGAGACGAAGAGGAAGGAGGCTAGGTCTTATGATTGGACATCTCAGGTCATGCTTGAATGATGCCAGGAATGGAATCAAAATTACATAAAATTGACCAAAATACCCCTAAAAAATTACATAAAATTGACCAAAATACCCCTAAAAAATTACATAAAATTGACCAAAATACCCCTAGAATGAGAGGTTAGAGACGAAGAGGAAGGAGGCTAGGTCTTATGATTGGACATCTAAAGGTTTTGTTTGATGAAAGGGGCATTTTGGACTCAAAGGAAAATTACAATGGAATGGAATGGCCATTCCTCTACCCCCCCAAAGGAATGGTGATTCCCTTGTATAAAGGAATGGTGATTCCTGAAGTAATGGTCATTCCGCCGCTTTTTCACGAACCAAACGTAGGCCATTCCATTCCGACCTTCATTCCAGCGAACCAAACACTACCTTAGGGCTTTAACCGCAATACACCACTTGTTGCGCTCTCATGCTTTCTTACTAAGAGGGGAATTCTCTTTATATTGAAAAACTTCAGAATCCTTAATTGCGGCCTTATGCTCTCACACTAAGAGGGCGAATTCTCTTTATATATATATAATACTAGCGCTTCAAGGCTCGAGCCCAACGATTTAAAAAATTAAATAATTTTAGGGCTTTATATATATATATATATAACTAGCACCCAATGCTTCAAGGCAGGCCATGGAAAAAATATATTTTATTTTTTTTAAAAAATATTGTTAAATATTTTAATATTTTAATAAAATATAAGTAAATATTCTCATATGAATCATAAGAGAAACATAGTCAAAATTTAATTTAAAAAATAAAATATTTTAAAAAGACATTTTATAAATTTTTAGTCACATGCTTGTATTTTTTATGTGAATTATCGTATGTAGATTTAACATTGGGTGGATGAACCGTACATAATACATACATTCGCACATGCTAGAATCCAAAAACCTATAGTTTGAAGTCAAACTGGGATTAAGTTGCAACTACCGAGCTTAAGCAAAAGGGCCAGAAAATCTAGCCCATCTTATATATATATAATTATATTTGCAAAAGAGGTAGGATTGGGAAGTTCTAATTTGGATTATAGGTGGTTCAATTATTCATATGATGTGATATTTTAGTCACAATGATAAATTTAAGTAAACTTTCTATTACAATTTATGCTAAAATTAAGACTATAATGCAGTAAAAACGTAAAACAAAGAAAAAAAAACCACAGGAAAAACACAAGAAACCACCTAAGTAAAAAAGAAAAAAAAAACGCCATGCACTACAATATATTGCTCCAACAATAGAAGAATCCTTGGAAAAATAATCACTAGTAGCGAGAGTCTAGACGCTCCATGCTTGCCAGTTTTACAACAGAAATGGAAACAAATTGAAAATATATGTGGATGATGTGGTTATATGTAAGATAAAAGATGTGTTTTAAGATAAAAGATGTGTTTTAGAAATGTGAAAGAAATCTAGGATATCATGAAAAAAATAAAATTTTTTAAGGAGAATCTTTTGGGCATAGATAGATATTAGCATTAATTAGTTGTATATGGGATGTTGAGAAAAATATGAGGGATTTGAGAAATTATCAGTCAAAGTCTTCTATTCTTTTCTACATATTTCTTAGTCCATGCTAAGCCCCGGCACTACTTGATATTGTGCAATAAATTGATGGCCAAGATGCATGTCCTCCCAGGGGGCCCATCATGGTATATTAAAAAACTTCTCAACCAGGATGATATTGATGCTAGTTCTTTTTGATAGTTTATTACTTTGGTTGCGTTCTTACTATTTTGATAAGTTTTTTAATTTTTTTGGTACTTACTTACAATTTATAATGTTGAATGTAGTTCCCATTTATAACTGTTATATTCACACGTAATTTGCAGGTAGCACGAATGGCGTTTTTCCAAGTTGGATGCTGGGTAAAGGGTGGGAAGGGTATGAATTATGATGTGGATTAGGGTTCTTGCCAAACCACTCTGATCATATGCTTATAACCCCTAATTTGATGATGTTCATAATGATTTTGCAAGTGCAGTTTTATTGTCATTCTAGCCATGAATGATGAAGGTGTGAGATCAATGCCAAACTGGGTGGGTTAATGCAAATTGCTTACTTGAGGATTTGAACTGAAATCTCTCTCTCTCTCTCTGTTCATCTTGTCCCTATCATTTCTCATTGTTGAACAAGTCAAAGCACATTTAGTAATTACAAGATTAGAGTTTGGATCGGTTGAAGATTGAGTTGCATCCTTAGGCCCAAACTAAGTTTAACATATTTATTGTGGTAGTTGGAATTATGAAACAATCTGTAATGAGAAATTTGCATATCACAGCTTACTTACGATCTTTTTGGTTATTTATAAACAATTATAAACAATTAACTCAGACATTTGTTTTGCACATACTATAGGCTGATCACCATAATCAGGGATCAAATTTATTGCTAATTCAAATAAAAATATCAAATTACCTTCTTTTCATTAAATAAGTAGAATTACTATCATCACGTTATTTTTCAACCACTTTCTCACGATATTTCATCACGTTATTTTTCAACCACTTTATCACGATATCTCTATCTTAGTTTGAATTATTATATTTTGAATTATTATATTTCATTTTTTGAGGTTGAACTTAAACCAATGCAAAATGTGGAGTCAGGTGGTCAAATTTAAAATTTTCAATTGTTAATGGTCCAATTGGGGCTAAGTTGGCAAGCCCATATCCTCTGATTATTCACACCATAGTGACCGTGGGCAGACCCTATCACAGTCCACCATGTCACTGAGGGGCATTCTACCATGCACGTGAGCAGTTGCCCCATGCAAGGTAGGGCTGTACGTTATCGCAAGGCTATCCCATGGTGATGTGATAGCCCCTGATATGTCCACCCCATTATGAATAAGGCGCCTACTCCCATAACTCCCATTGCCTATGGTGGAAACCCTAGTGGGAGCCCTTTACTAACTGTGCCTTGTCCACTAGGCCAACCGAGTAGAAATATTAAAAAAAATTGGGACATATGTAATTTAATTTAATTAGGATGAACGATCATTCAAATGACTACAAAATTGATAAAAAGCCTGATTTAGCCCGACTTGATTGGTTAAAAGGGCAGGCTTGGGCCTAACTTTTATGGCCCATATCGGGCTTGGTTCGGAGTTGGACAGGTGTTTTAAAATTCAAGCCGACCTTGGATATGCTTTAGCCCGGCCCGGCCTAGCCCGGCCCTTGAACATCCCTACACCCACATTATGGTCAATTCAAATCCCAAATTATGATCAAGATGATGAGGCCTAATTAATTCAAATATCAAACCCTCACATGAACAAATCCATGTGTATTGGCATTTTGCCCAATTTGAGAGTCATCAGACCACTGTCTACCATAGGATTGAAGTGGAGAAAAAAAAAAGCATGTTTTAAAAAGTGAACCCCATAGAGTTTTTACTTTTGGTAAATCTCCACAATAGGATTGATGTGGGCCCATGCATATATTCAGTTATGAGGAACAACTTTATCCACATCATAGATATGAGGCTGATAATGGAAAAAAAAAAGAGAAAAAAAAACCTGAAGCAGTTGTTTATGTTATCTTTGATGGGGCCCAACCATGGTCATTTCAAATCTCAAAATATATAACCATCTCGGTGTGGACTTGCATTCTTCTCGGCATGCAATTTAAGAAACAAAGTTTAAGACCGTTGGATTATTTGGAGCATTTGTTGAGAGAGACAGCAAATTTAGGAGTCATATGTAGAAAAAGTAGGAGCCAAAAGTTAGCCGATAGAGAGAGAGACAGAGAGATTGCGGGCCATTTTAGCCATTCAACCCATTTGCTTTCCGCTTTTTTGGAGATAACACAATTAATTCCAAGACGACTTAGACATGTTTCATTCGTTCATAGTATGGGGCGTCACACAAGCCTCCTTATATATATATATATATATATATATATATAGGGAGTTCCTCCCCTAAGCTCAAGCTTAGGATAAAGCAAGCTTAGGTATGTGGCTTACACCTGTAAGCCTACCTAGGGACCCACATGGAGATGGAGATAGGAGGATTTGAAAGACTCCCTACGACCGCCCTCGTTGCAAAAAATTAGCCCCGTTTGACTAAAAATTCGTGGAAATGTGAAATTTAGAGGAGTCGTGTGTTTGGTCTATTTGGATGAAACAAAGGTAGGCCCTAGGGGCTTGGGCTTACGGAATTTTTTATATAAATTTGAGCTTAAAAGAGGCTTGCCAATATAATATAGATATATATCTAGGGACATTATAAAAAACTGCACTGTTGATTTAAAAATGCCCATTTTTTCATATCTAAATCTTTTTAAACACACTACCCCATGTAGTGTCACAATTCAAAATTGACACTTATCCAAATCTTCTTCACCATGGATAATTTCATGGATTTAATATTTTAAATCAATGAACTTCCGTAATTATAATGCAATTCAATGGACCCAACTAAGAGAGACATTTTCTTCTAAAAAAAATGTTAATGTTATTGACTCCTCCTTTTTGTTAGATGCCGAAAGAATCCCATCCGAAAGACGAGGTCTAATTTTTTTCTTGGCCGTGCAAACTGCAAATCCTACGAAAAGAAATTTAAAGAAACTCGTCCCACGTAGATTAAATTCCAAAAAGTTACACACCTTCACCAATCTTCAGATATCAAGTGCCGTCTAAGGATGCAAACGTAAAAGATCAGTGCAAATGAGTCGAATAAAAAGTAGAAATAACAAATTTATCATACCATTTGTCCACAAAGTCATTGGTCTTTCTATATAAATTGATGTTATTCGAAGATTTAGCCCAAGATATCTATTTCAAAAGTAAAATTTATGTGGCTGATCCCCACATAATAAGAAGAAGGCTCTCATGTTTCTAGGGGCCCACTACGGTCATTGCTGACGATTTCTCACAATTTTTTTGTGCTATCTTGAAAAATACATGTTTGGTCCTGGGATGACCAATGATTTGGTAAAATCGACCTCTCGAAGAAAGACTGAATTGGACATTAATTTTGTGTGCTGGAAACCTATTTTATGGGACCCTTAATTAAGATTTGAACCATTAATGATGTTTACAAAGTTAAAAACGGCTACAAGGTCAACTATAAAAGATTCCTTCATCACAGATTTTAAGATATTTGCAAAATAATCCACAACTTTGGACCACAATTTCTGAAATTTTGTGAGCCAAATTTGACATCGTGAGAAAATGGCTCAAAACGTTTATACTGTTGATTTGATCGACCGCACAAAACAAAAGGACAAAAATGGTGAAGTCTTTCCCGTCCCTTTTTAACATTTTTTTAGCTCTTGTGGGCCCTAAAATTGTAATATGAGTTGTGCATCATTTCACAGAGCTAAGGGATCAAATTTAATGAGTTGATCGTTCATGATTTTTGAGATACCAGACACACACACACACACATATAATATTCCTACGGGCCCTTTTGCTATATCAATTTTTTTTCCTATGGATTCCTATGGGGTGAAAACTTAGGCCCTGATTTTTCATGAATGTTGAGAAAATAATAAAAAAAAAAGAAAGAAAAAAAGCTCATAACCATTGGATTACACATCCTACAAAAATCGTCTTTGAGGATACTTTGGAGTAGTTGCATGGTTATGTAATAGCAATTCCAAGAACGAAATACTCTAGATTCATTCAAGAATCATATAGTTAATTAGAAAATCATGCATGCTTAGTACGGGTGATATAATTGATTGTATTAAATACTTATTTAAAAATATAATTTAAAATTTTTTTATTAGTAAAAGTAGGAAAATAGAGAATCAATAAACTAAATACATAGATCTAAAAAAAATGATAGAAAATGTAAAAAAAAAAATTCTTCAAATTCTAGCTTAAAATCAAAAACTAAAATGATTAGTTAAAAATTAAAAGACAAATAAAAGAAAGCGCTAATACCTAATCTTAGATTTGGGTAGTGGGGCTACATATCTAAGGTGTTGTATCAATAATGAAGAGGCAAAAGCTCAAATCTTCCTAGAATTCTAAATAATAAGAAATTTCTAAAATCTCTTCCTCAAGTCAAAGTTAGGTGAGATGGAAACGTGCCTGCACTTAGCACATGTGATATAATTGATTATATTAAATGTTTATTTAAAAATAAATGTAATGAATTGTTTATCCTCCTCTTCCTCCCTTCTTCCTCTGCTCTCCCTCCCTCTTACTCCTCTTGCTCTCCTCTTTCTCTCTTTTTTTTTTCTCCTCTCCTCCCTCTTCCTTTCCCTTTTCCTCTCCCCTCCCTCTTCTTCTCCTCTCATCTCCCTCTGCCTCTCCTCTCTGCCTTGTTCTGTCTTACGAGGCTGAACATCAACGTGATGTTCGGCCTCGTAGGGCCGAATAGGGTGGAGATGAGAGGAAGAGTGAGGAAGGAGGGAGAGGTGAGGAAGATGAAGAAGGGCCCAGTGAGGAGGAGAGGCGAGGAAAAGGGAGAGGAAGAGGGAGGAGAGGAAGAGGAAGAGAGAGAGCGAGAGAGGGAGACCTCCCTTCCTGTTGGCTAGAGCTTGTTGCCGACCGGAGGGAAAAGGGTTGGAGAGAGGAGGGATGGAGAGATATGTATCGGGTCTTTTGGGGATTTTATTTTTTTAAAAAAATCTTTGACTGAAGAGAGAAATTCCTTGTATTTAAATATCAGCGCTCGGGAATGAAATAAGGGAGGAGAGAGAGAAATAATAAAGAAATGAGAGAGAATTGAAATAAGAGATGAGAGAGAATGGAGAGAAAGGATAAAAGAGAGGAGAGAGAGAGAGAGAGAGGTCAATTTGCTGGGTGGGGTGGGGAAAAACGAGTGGAGGGAGAGTGAGGAGGGAAAAAGGGAAATGGGTTGGCCTTTTGGGTTACTTATCAAATTGTCGCGTATTTAATTTTTGGGGTTAAAATTGATTTTGGACATAACTTATAAACCGTAGGTCGGATTGGGTTATCGGAAGAGTCAACACTCACGAAATAAAATTCGCTTTTTAAAGAGCTCACTTTTGGCATATTTTGAAATAGTTGGAATTTTGGCACTATTTAATGGGTTTTTGGGTAGTTATATAAAAAGGCTTATTTGTTGGAAATAAAATATTTTGTGGCCAAGATGGGTACGATTTGGGTAAAGGAATAAAAGAAAATGAACTTAAATTAGGAGAGCTACCCGTTGAATCCAAAACCTCAAAATTAAAAAAAAAAAAAACTACGAAACAGGCTTCTTACTTCCTAAATTTACAAACCTCCCTATTGAGCTCAAACGAGCTTGAAACCCGATGAGATTTTGGACACACGATTCTAACAATAAATCAGACTTACTTGGATTCTAAACACACTTAATTGACTAGTAGGCAATTAATTAAAACTAACTACACCCTGGGAGTTTGGAATATTACAATTGGAAATAGTTCTAAGATCAGTTTATGGTATGATAGGTGGCTGGACAACACGACTATTGCAGACAGGTTCCCTCATATTTCTTTCTCTTAGGATGCCAGAGTTTCTCATATCATTGACGGAAACAATTGGGCTTTCCCTCAACACATTCCCACCAAAGTTGGAGATTTCATTGTCAAGGCTAAGGCTATCCAGATCAATCAGCAAGCTCCTGATTCCTTGGTTCTCTCCATCTCCTCCACTACCAAGCTTTCCTTCAGAGGAGCCTGGGAATTAGCTCACTCTAGATTGACTGGTCATCAAGCCTTGGGCTCACTTAATTTGACATCCTCTTATGAATCCTAGATTCTCTTGCTTCTCTTGGAGATTAATGCATAAGAGACTTCCAACTGATCATTGGCTCAATAAATTGGTATCAACCTCTCCTCTGTCTACTCTCTCTGCAACTAGATGGTGAGCCTATGCATCATCTTTTTTTCACCTACTCTTATGCTTTAGACCTATGGAAATGGATTTTTACGGCTGTGGGTTGCACCTTCTCTCATTACAGCCCTAGCTTCTTATGGTCTGTCATTTCTTTTGGTTGTGACAAGCTTGCTAAATAATGTATGGTTGTTGTTTTCTTCTCTATATTATATGTCATCCGGCAATCTAGAAATAAGAGTAGATTTGAGAACAAAGTTTCTTCCATCCATGTCTCGTAAAGGCTTCTTTCGATCTAGCTAAATTCAGCCTTGGATCAACTGCACAAATCTTTTCTTAAACCTTCGCTCGTCGCGATCATTAATTTTTTGAGAGATGCTCCTCTGTAATTATTTTTTCATTTTTATTCTCTTTTTGTTGGCTTTGCTCAGGCCTGTTGAGTGTGGATACCATTTTTTTGGATCCTTCCGTTTCTTCTTTTGGCGAGCTCCTTTCTAAAGCTCTTCCTCCTTAATACAATTTGCTTTTTAACAAAGAAAAAAAAAGGAAAAAGGTCTATGTAGTTGATTTGTGGAACCACCATATCAGTGGTATGTATGATATTAAATATCTTATTGAATCATTTATTGTTGGGCTGTAAAAAAAATCTTACACCATTTTTCTTTTTAGAGGGAGGAGTTAAAAAGCGTAATAGGTAGTACAAGTATAAAACTGTTTTTACCTCTTTCATCATCATCAAAGGCTTATCCCAACCATGTTGGGGTCGGCTACATGAATTCTATTTCTCCATTCCGTTCTATTTTGAGCTAAATCTTTCGATACGTGCAACTTCTTCAAATCTGAATTAATGACTTCTATCCATGTTTTCTTCGGCCTATCCCTACCTCTTGATGGACCCTCCACCTGTATATCCAAACTTTTCTCACCGGTGCCATTACTGACCTACGCTCAACATGCCCAAACCATCTTAAACGAGTTTCTCTAATCTTATCTTCTATTGGTGCTACCCCTGAATGTTCTCGAAAGCACTCATTTCTAATTTTATCTTTCCTAGTTTTACCACACATCCACTTAAGCATTCTCATTTCTGCTACATCCATCTTATGAATATGTGTCTTCTTAATTGGCCAACATTCTGCTCCATATGTCATAGCTAGTCTAACCACTGTCCTGTAAAATTTTCCCTTCAATTTTGTTGGCATTTATCTATCAAAAAGTACTCCCGAAGCTAGTCTCCACTTCAGCTATCCAACTCTTATCCTATGCTCCACATCTTCGTCAATCTCCCTATCCTTACTAATCATCGAGCTTAGGTACCGAAAAGAATCTTTACGTGTTATCTCATGGGTTTCAATTTTGACAGTGGTTTCAACACTTCGTATATGTCCACTAAAATTGCAATCTATATATTCTGTCTTTGTACGACTTATTTTAAAGCCTTTAGATTCTAATGCCCTCCGCCACCTCTTAAGCTTTGCATTTACACCCTCTCTTGATTCATCTACCAATACTATATCATCTGCGAACAACATATACCATGGTACTTCTTCTTGAATATGCACAGTTAACTCATCCATAATTAATGCAAAGAGATAAGGGCTTAAGGATGATCCCTGATGTAAGCCTATGGTCACTGGAAATCCGCCCGTTTCTCCACATGTGGTTTTCACATTTGTTATTGCACATTCGTACATATCTTTTAAAATTTCAATGTAACCTCTTGGGACATTCCTTTTCTTTAAGACCCACCAAATTAAATTCCTCGGTACCCTATCAAAGGGTTTTTCCAAATCGATAAAGACCATATGTAGATTTTTCCTCTTTACTCGGTATTTTTCCATTAATTGCCTAAGTGAAAAGATAGCTTCCATAGTTGATCCCCTGGCATAAAACTAAATTGACTTTCCGAAATCTTAGTCTTTTTTCTCAGTCTTTGCTCTATTATTCTCTCCCATAACTTCATAGTGTGACTCATAAGTTTAATCCCTCGATAGTTGGTACAATTTTGTATATCTCCTTTATTCTTATATATAGGTACTACAATGCTTTTTCTCCATTCATCCGGCATTTTCTTTGTCACAAGTATTTTATTGAATAGTCTACATAACCAACTTACTCCAACCTCTCCTAAGCATTTCCATACCTCTATCGGAATACTATCTGGGCTTGTTGCCTTTCCTGTCTTCATTCGCTTCAATGCTTCCTTCACTTCCACCCCTCTAATTCTACGGAGAAAAGTATACTCTTGTAATGAAGTATCCTCCTCCACTCTTGTATCGCCTAAATATTCTTCATTTAAAAGTTTACTAAAATATTCTTTCCACCTTTCTATAATATCGTTGTCTTTCACCAAAATATTTTCCTCATTGTTCTTGATACATTTGACATGATCTAAGTTTCTACTTTTCTTTTCTCTTATTTTTGCAAGCTTAAAAATATCCTTTTCTCCTTCTCTTGTTTCCAACCTATTATAGAGGTCATCGTATGCTTTGAACTTTGCACTACTTACTACTTTCTTAGCTTCTTTCTTTGCCTTCTTATACAACTCAAAATTTTTTATACTCTTAGTCCCCTGCTAAACTTTGTAACAATGTTTTTTTTTGTCGAATAACTTCCTGAACCTCCATACTCCACCACCATGTTTCTTTATTAATATGTCTCTTCCCTTTTGATTCTCCAAGTACCTCCTTTGCAACATTCCTAATGCAATTAGCCATTTGATTCTACATTACTGTAGTTTCTCCTTCAATATTCCATTTTCCTTTCTCAATCATTTTGTCCTTAAATATATTTGCTATTTCCCCCTTCAAATCTCTCCACCTTGTTTTAGGGTATATTTTGTTTAATACTGCTCTCATTTTACTTCTAATGCAAATATCTAAAACTCCAAGCCTATGTTGCGTAGTCAAACTCTCTCCTGGGATAATCTTACAATCTTTACAAGCCAATCGGTCCTGTTTTTTAACTAGAAAAAAAATCTATCTGACTCCTATTACTCCCACTTTTATATGTAATTAAATGCTCATCTTTCTTTTTAAAGTAAGTATTTGCTACTATAAGATCAAATGCCACTGCAAAGTCCAATATAGTATTTCCGAATTCATTCTTTTCTCCAAATCCATGCCCTCCATGCACTCTCTCATATCTTCTATTATCTCTTCCTATATGCCCGTTTAAATCTCCTCCAAGGAAAATTTTATCACTATTTGGGATTTCTCGCATTAAATCATCCATCTCCTCTCAAAATTGTCTTTTCACACTTTCTTCTAGTCCTACTTGGGGAGCATATGCACTAATGATATGAATTATGTCTTCCTTTAGTACTAGTTTAATTGCTATAATTCTATCACCAAACCTCTTTACCCCCACAATTTTCTCTTTTAAATCCTTATCTATAATTATACCCACTCCATTTCTTGTATTACTCTTTCCTGTATAGAAAAGCTTATACCCATCCATGAGCTCCTTAGCTTTATTCCATTTCCACCTTGTCTCCTGTACACAAGCCACACTAATTCTTCTTCTTTTCATTACCTCAACTAACTCCATGCTCTTGCCTGTTAAGGTTCCTATATTCCAAGTAGCAAGTCTAATTTTCCTATTCCTCATCTTCTTCTCATGGACTAACTTCTTTAACCGCATTAGCCTAAAGTCATGCGGTCGCCCTTGCACACTTTTCACTGCAGCCGGGCGATGCTGCAATGCATCGCTTAAAGCGGGGAACGCCCTAACCTTATCGTAAAATATCATTTGTTCAGAATTCATGTTTGGGTTGTGACAAAGTTTTACGCTGGCTATCACCTACCTAACGCAACTCTCCTCCTTTACCCGGGTTTGGGACCGGCAGCAAAACTGGCGGAGTTTGTTTTTACCTCTTTATTGGAGAAAATATGGGGATCCATTGGGATCTATAGTAAATTGGATATCTTCGTCTTCAGCACTTATATGAAATTTTTTATGATATTTGAAACAAAGAATATTTATCCAATAAATAGGTAATATTAGTTGGTTTTAAATTAAATTTTAGATATCAATTATAATTTTTTTTGTTGATTTGACAATATTTTTATTTTGCTTTTAATGAAAGCTAATACATGATTCTTTTTCCTTTTGTTACCCGGGCAGAGCGTGGGCCTTCTTTGCTAGTAAATATAAAGATAATGAAAATTATATGGAAAATCCATTGAAAACTTCTAAAGGTAAAAGCAAATTGTTTGAGCAAGTTGTTGACAAAGTTTTTTTTTTTTTTTTTTTTTGCAATGGTAACATTATTGGCAAAGTTTAAAATAGAAATTTTTAACAAAATTTTGCAAGTCCCTCATTCACAAGGGGAGAGAGATTCCTTAATTAAATCAATATAGTATAGTAGTTCTTCGCTTTCCTCATAACTTTGGATGAGTTAGATAAAATATTGTATAGGAATTTTTTGTGGAAGGACCAAGAAGATAAGAAAAATATTTATACCATCTGGGTTTGGTGATGGTGTGTTTCAACAAGAAATCAACACCGTGGCTATCCAAGTAGTTGATGAAGATATCAACGTTCCTAATCACAAGGATGGGGTTGAAGGCGAGGCCATTGCAGATGATAGAATTATCCGGGCAAAGAGCTGGGATAACATTGGTGATGATGATACTGATATAGATGAAGTTAGGGTGGAGGATGGGACAAATGAGGAATAAGATGAGGAGCATGTTGATGTTGATGATATGGATGATGATATTGATTATGATATGTAGTTCTTTTTTTTCATGCTTTGTATAAGATAAAATTAATTTGTTTAATGATATTATGTATGTGTTTGCTCTTTCATAGATTTGTTTTACATGTTTTTGTGAATTTACATTCTGTACGTAAAGGTAAATGAATATGTCTTGTATGTTTTACAATGATTATATATATACAATTTAATTCAAAGCAAATAAAGGGTTGAAGTGCTAAGTATTATGTGAGATGATGAATGGTTAAGAGTGAGAAAGGCTGATGAAAGATGGGGCCAAGTCAACCCAAAAAAGAGCTAGACTGGAGTCTAGAAATGAAGTCCATAATAGACTGCAATAGATTTGTGTAGGAACTACGAGGTGCTTTATCAAATATAAGTCTTACTCAGCGCAATCAAGCATCTCATTCCACCAAGGATTTGACATAGAGAAATTTTGAGTGGGAGGAGTGGAACTATGTAATGGCCGACTCCTATTGATGGAAAACTTGGAGATTACCCAATGCCATGGGTGGCTTTTATCTTGAGTGCTTGGATTATTTATGGGTGGTCTCCACTATGGAGTTTCACTCCTATAACTCATGATTTCTCTAAGCCAAAGCCTGCGTTTAGGCAATAAAATGATTTTGCTCAATGTGGATTTTTATTTTCCTTAAGAGAGAAGAATCTTGTATTTTTACTCACCATGTGGGAAATTGAATCCCCTCTTTCGCGAAATATTAGTTCATTCTTTAAAATTTTCACAACCAACATGCGTTGCACCAATTGATAAAAAAAAAATAGAACAATTTTTCTCTTCATTGTAGATTCCTTTTGTCGCACTCATACACCCTTAATAATTAGGTGTTTGAATCCTCTAATTCTCTTATTAGGAGAATTTTTGAGTTAAAGAAGTAAAATTCTGTAGTTAGGCTCATCTTATTGAATATCCGAGCCGCTCAAAATGAACTTTCTCACCATATGTAGGATGTTTCCAAATTTTAGTCCAATAAGAATTAGTGTACTATGAGATTGACCAATATGATTCACAAATTGAGAAGGAAGTCCTAAGTGAGCAGTAAGACATGTTAGCTAGGAGATCCAAGGTTCAACCTATCCTCATGTGTTTGAATTCTCTTCCTGTGGTTGTGGGTTTTTCTCCTCGTATGTGCTAATAGGACCCAACCCCTCCTACATTGGGATACCAAAATAATAATAATAAGCATGATGAAAAGTTAGGTTAAGAAGTATGGGCGACAACTCTGAATTGGTCCACGGGTCCACTGATTAAATCTGACTTGTCTAGGCAATTCAGTCTAAATGTTGACACTACTTATTTTTGCTCGGGCTGGCATTTTTGACCTTTTAAGTAACTGTGCTGGGTTTCTTTTGAGTCTATGCTTGCTTTACCACTGCCGACTTCCGATTTGAGTTTGGATCGACATTCTTACCCCGGTGGAGAAATTTGTTTGCTTAGAGTTAGCCAATAGAAGTGAATAAAAACCGCTTGATTACAGAGTTTAACGCAGTCAAACTCATTGGAATTCCTGGCTTACCATCTTACTTGTTAGGATTTGAGTTGGTTTTTACACAGAGCTGAAAGGCGCAAGGAGATCTTTTAATTCCCTAGGTCTTAATCTTAGGTGGGGTCCCACATTAGCCCTACATTGAATTGCGCACGCTAATCTAGTGCATGTTACTCTATTTGTGTGTGTGTGATGCCCTCTACCCCACTTAGTTGGAACTTATAATGCAATTACGTGTGTCGGCCTGTTCACAGGTTAAAAAAACGTGAGACGACAAATAGAAACTCTAATGCTTTTTCGTCCGAAATTCCTTTCATCTGGCCTATCAAGCCAAATCTCCCATTAAGAGCAATGAAAAAAGGATAGGACAAAAATAAAAATGTTTAAAGGGCTCAAGCTTTGCCTAATTTTTAAATCAAGATAAAAAAAATCTTACATTTCAAATTAGAGCTTAAGTTCTTCATTATATTTCAAATAAGGTGCGTTAGGGGAATAGATGGACGTGTCGCCTAGAACATGGAAGTGAAGATCATTGATCCTGACACCAGAGAGAAAGGCCCTAAGGATAGTTTTTGGTATATTGTAGAAAATGGATATAAAACTTGCCAAAAAAAGTCATATGCTCCAAGATGTCCTCATTTGAAATGTAAATTGAGAACTTAAGCCCTGATTTGAAATATAAGCCTTTTGTCATCCTGATTTAAAAATTAGGTAAATTTTGAGCCCAATTTTGAAAATTTTCCTCAGTGAGTGCACACTTTTTTCTTCTCTCAACTTCAGAAGGAAGGTGCTTTAAATTCAGCATGAAGCAAACCAACAGGGCCCTGGCTTTGAGCTGTTACAAAGGGGGTATTTTTCAGATGCCTCATTCTTCTATAGTCCAATGAAAGTTAAGATAAGAGGGAGATAAACAAACCAATTGTCCAATGAAAGTTAAGATAAGAGGGAGATAAACAAACCAATATTATAATTTTGAGCCCCCATACAGGCTGCTATACATCAGTTTGTTCTTTAGTCACAGATAGAATATCCAAGCTCACCAGATATTTTGTTGACACTCTCCCCACTATCCCTTCCCAGATTCAAAGCACTTCCCCTGCTGCAAATTTCAATGACGACCTGACCTTATCTAAAATCGAATTTAAAAAACAAACAAGGCATGATCTTAAACATGCTTAGTCCACATTACATGAAGATGGATGGTCCATTAAATTTTTTTTCAACTTGCAATCCCCATTCACGTCTATCAACACGTGAAGGAATGGGTTAAGTGCATAAAATTCCACTAACTTCACTTGATGCATCTCTGACACAACCTCCACTTTCCAAGCACTAAAATGCTTCCTATAAAACCCAAAGCAGCTCCCTACTAGTCTCACTCAACACATAATAAGCCCTGCTTTCCTAGTGTAAGGAGTAAAAAATGGGCTTAGCGACATGGGTTTTGACTGGAACAACATGGGCCATCTTGGCCATATTTGTAGGAGCTGAGGACACCTTGTTTAATGGGGAAAGGCTCTTGACCAACCAATTTATAGAGAATGGCCCTTACAAGTTTATAATGCAAGGTGATTGCAACCTTGTGTTGTATGTGAAGCGAGACGGAAACGACAAGGCTCTGTGGGCCAGTAACACCCAAGGCCATGGGGACTCATGCTTCTTGATCTTGCAGAATAATGGCAACTTGGTCGTCTTCTCTGGCTCAGATGTTGTGTGGTCCAGCAGTTCGACCCGCGGTCCCAACACTTATCGACTCGTGGTTCAGACCGATGGTAATGTGGTTATATATGGTGGAGCAACTTGGGCTACTAATACAGTACAATCCAAGTCCAACAGGAAGCTCTACATTGAACCCTCCACTGTCTGAAATAGGTGGCTTCTAGGGTCATGTGAGAAGAAGTTAAAAATCATGTTCATCCTGGTGGTTGATATGTGAGATTCAGTCATAAAATAACATGTGTCATCCAGGGGGTTGATTTGTGTGATTCAGTTTATCTTGTGTGTTGTGGGTGAAGCCAAGTGAGATGGTTGCAAAATACACATCACTGGACCATTGTCAAAATGTCCATCTCAACAATTTTTGGTCTTTTGCACGAGAAAAAAAAAATTGGTCATTTGGGAAATAATTGAGGATGTCCAAAATTTTGGAGTTTCCTCAAGATGGCATCAGGAAAATCTCACTAAAAATAAAATAAATTTAAAAAGAGGACACAAACTTAAAATAGAAGTTATAAAAAAGAGTGTAATACAAGTATAAATATGGAAATTAGAAAATTGGGCAACTTGATGAATTCATTTCTGCAGCATCATATTCGCATTATGTATGATATTGTTTGTGTATGGAAATGTTCCAGTGAGATGAGTAAGTTGGCTTTATATGGCCCACAAGGATGAGTGTCCATGACAAAGGGGCACGAGGGATTGAAAGCTTCTGATAAGGCCTAGGCATGCGAGAACCGGAGAGGTTGGAGAGACCATTATTAGAGCCAGCATTTTAAATGGCCTGTGGACTGCCCAAGGGGGTGTTTAAATACACACAAGATTTTACTTTCCACACAACAAAATATTTTAAAATTTTTTATTTTTTCTCTCCACACCTCTATAATGTCCCTCCACCTATTTCTCTCTACACCCTCCTTCCCCACCACCCCCTCTGCCCCTTTCCAACACCCCTCGAAGGGAGGGAGGGAGGGAGCGTGGGTGTGTGGGGGAGAGAGAGAGGGAGGGGAGGAGGGGGTGGGGGCATTTTGATAATTTTTTGGTCATACTTGTAATAAAATTTTTTTTAAATGACGTGTGTTTCTTAGTTTTTTTTGTGTGTATTCAAAAGCTCCTGCCACTTAATTGTGAATAGATTATAAACCCCCAGATAGTGAAGTTTGTTATTATGATTAAAACCCTACAGTCAGGCACAAAGGCAAAACTGGTACAATGTAAAATATTATGATTCCTTCATATTGTCAGATTATCTGTGGTATTTGTTGTTAGGAGGCAGCCGCCAGGATCTTTAGATACGCGCATAGATCACTGTGGAAATAAGTTTAAACAATAATGATTCAAGAACCATACCTGCGAGATCTCTCTGATTTGATCTCGGTCTTATAACGGCCTGAAAATCTCAAAATCTTCTACTGTATTTCTCTATGCTCGAATTCGCACTGGGGTGTGGGCCTCTTCTGCGAATTCTCCTTGCTCTAAAAAACGAGATTTCTCTTGTGTGTTCTTTCTAGAGAGCAATAGCGCATATATATAGGTTACAATAGGGACCTTAAGAAGGAAATAAGGAATAGGCTTCTTATAGAAATAGGAAACCCTAATTCGACCCAAATTAGAATCCTAGATCCATAAATTACAATTCAGTCCACTAAAGAATTATAATTGTACTCCTGTCCTTATTCTCAAAATAATATTTCGAACTTCTTATTATTAAATGCTTATTAATCTCCCCACGTTAAGATTTCAGATATCTATCGATTAAATAATTACTGACGCCTATATTTAATCGATATCTTTATAATTCTTTGAGATCTTACACTTAACTTATTTGATATGTCGAACACTAAGTCCATCTGCATGGTTTAACATAATAAAAAATTATAAGCTTCATTAAGGGGATATCATCAATCCCTATTACGGGACGTGGATTCCGTCAATAAACTAATATACACCATACACGCGTTGTAGTATCCAATTTACTGAGATTATTGACCCATAAAAGGTCTCACTCCTTTGTAAATCAAAATGCCAAATACTAAATGCACGCGTGTATTATTTATATCGGGATTAAGAGTACAAGTTCTCATAATAACCATTTAGATGTTAATAATCTTGTATAGTCAGTATAAAGATAATAACCCAAAAGTGGTCATGTTCAATACACACAAAGTATACTAGCATAACGCGTCGAAACTATACTGTTTCCTGTAGCCAAGACAAGCCTACTAAAACATCATGCTACAATCGTACCGATGGTGTGTCTAGCTCCATCTAAATTGTAAACAACAATAACTTATATTCTATAAGAACCGACAAATAAGTCTTACGTACATAAGCTAAACTCTACACACTAACTTGTCTATTTTATAGAATAAAAGACGCACTTATGCACAGTAAATAATAATGCAACCATTTATCCATACAAATTCTCATTAAGATGGAAAAAGCAAACTTTACTAATCAGTCAAAGAAAAATACATAAAAGTATGCTTTTAGTATAAATTTCCAACATTTGTAATCTATGGGATATTGCAATGTAACAATTTATAATCAATTTCTCTCAAATGAGAAATAAATTACATTTTCGATTATGACAAGATGGGTTCAACCACAATGAGTGGCTAATTAGGTCCACAATTAGATTTGGAAGCAATCTCCACGATTAACTCATTGAGCAATTGTCCTTGTTGCCACCTTAACGCATATTAGGCCTGTTTGACATTGTTCTCGTATTGTTTTCAATTTTTTGCTCAGATCAGGTCATACAGAGATCGAGTTATATCGAAATTGTACTTCGCAAAACTTATTTTGCAATATTATTTATAATAAAGTACTCTATTGAAACTTGAGAATATGTCATACAGAACTTGTTTGGTCATTGTATAAAAGACTTTCTCCAATGAATGGAACCAAGAGAATCATAAGTTTTAAAATGCGGGACCTACCTTTTAATGTTTAAGACACTTTATTATTGCTGTACATGGGACCCACCTATAGAAGTTACAACGTGGTATCCACCTTTAAAATTAGAACATGAGACTTATAATCATAGGATTTATAAGTTAAGCCTATCTTTATAGGAATTATAATGTGAGCTCACTCTTTTTGAACGTAAATATGGGATTCATCTTTATTAATTATAGCATGGTACACATCTTTAGAATATAGGCTGACATTCATAAAATTTGAAATGTAAGTCCACCTTTTGTGACCATAGTTACGTGACTCACATTTAGGAATTACAAAGTGTAGCTACTTTTTTTTTTTTTTGTGATTTTATACATAGGACTTGCATTTAGAAGTAACAATGTAGTGCCCACATTTAGAAATTATAACAAATTATAATTTAGGCTGTCTTGTTTGTTGATTGTGAATCCGGGACCCATTTAAAAATTACATGGTATTCACCTTTAGAAATGAGAACATAGTGCCACATTCCTAAGAATTACAATGTGGCTCTACCTTTTGTGACTGTGACCATATAACGTATATGTAAAAATTAGAACACGAGGCCTATGCTCAAAGAATTTATAATGTGGTCACACCATTATAACAAATTGGAAATTATAATATGAGCCTACTTTTTTTAGATTCCTTTCATTGAGTTTAAGATTTGAAATAGTATTTGCACATAGCCAACATATTTTTTGCGGCCTTTATCTTATAAAAACATGTAAACATCCAAATGGCAATTTGCTAAAATCTATCCTCAGTTTCGGAAAAAAACAGTTTGATCACAATCCAAACTCAACTACGTCATCATAGATAAAGACTTCAAGCTGCGGATGGCTTTTTGTGTCCACCAACTGCATAATCCTACATGGGCCTTGTGGCACGCAAGCCACACCATTTCTAACATCTACATTGATGCAGTAGGAATCCATACATTGATAAGAACTAAAAAGCAATACTCTTTGTGAAAAAATAGAAGCCTCGAGGAGGGGGTTGTATTGAAAACGTGGATCTGGTGCTTGAGCGGAAAAGAAACTTTATGTGTGACATGGTACATAAAACTAACTTAGGGCCAGGAAGTAATCGAAGTAGTACTGTCTCTGATCTTCGAAAATAACATAGCTGCATGAAACATATGAAAGGGTCGGTGCTCTACTTTCTTTTTAAGCCTGTTTGCATGACTACATAAGAATTGAATAAGCTGAGTTGATGATGAAATGAGCTTTAGGAAACGATTATTAAAGGATGAGGTGATGCAAATGAGACTTTATATTTTTTGGATATTGAAAGGCAGGTTGGATATTCTTCCATTCTCCCCTAAGTTCATTTTCACCGAAGGAAAGTTATTTGATGGTCATTTTTAAATATCCACCTTTGCTTCCTCATTTGAGGTTTTTTCCTTTTTTTTTTTTTTTTTTGGTATCCCCTCATCAAGGACTTAAAGCAACTTACTTTAACATGAATTCGTTATCGTTAAAATATGATTGAGCCAATGTATTAGTATGAATCTAAATTTCTAAAGCTTCAAAGGTACCCATTATGCAATGAAAAATAGGATCTATTTGCTTGCATGAAATTGAACTCCTACAAATTCAAACAAACTCATTTCACCATTAATCATGTTATTTTGAGAATTTAAAACATGTTTGTTTGCATCAATAGAATTCTTAGAAAATCAAATGACCCCACTTTTCTCTTAAGTACTTATCTTGAAATATAATTAGATCTTTTTTGGTTTCATGGAATTGAATTCCTAAAAAAAAATTCATCATCTTGTCACTTGACAAAAACATTGAAAAGAAAAAAACAGTTATTAACCATTTCTTTGATTTAAAAATTGAGGTCAATCTTTCATTTAGTGTATATTATAATATGGGATGTTAATAACTCGGTTGAAAATCTATTGAATTTCTCGAGAACTGCAAAAGAGCAATAATACTACAACCTTGTAATATTATAATATTTTATTCTTCTAGGATTTAAATTTAAAAATATTTCATTTTGTATAGATCCAAATGGCCCTAAAATCCAAAAAACTATAAGAAAGTGCACATTAAAACACCACTCTATTACACAATAATGCTATACATTCTCATCCAAATCCATTTACACCACGTCATTTTCAGCCTACGAATGCAACAATATGAGTTTGAAGGTTTTCGGTGACCAAAATCCTAAACTCATGCATAGGATTGCATTTTTTTTTTTTTTTGTTTTATGCCATAGCCCAAGCATTTTAATCCTCCTAAAATGCTAATCCTCTTAAAATGCTATAATTTAAGATCCACATTTGCAAGTCCCAAACGGCTAATGTGAGGACACTTATATATATTCACCAGATTTCAAATTCAAATTCGCAAGGACTTGCTAGGTAGTCTTGAGGGAACAGCCATGGCAAGGCAAGCTTTGCCGCCTTTGACAGATACTCTAACATACTCCTCCATTCTCCAAGCCCTCGGACCAACCTCTTCTCTCCCTCACGCACAGCAAGCCCACGCCCAAATCCTCAAAACAGGCCTTTCCAACCACACCCACATCTCCACCAAGCTCCTCTCCCTCTATGCCTCCCTCCTCCGCTTTTCAGATGCCTCCCTCCTCCTCCTCTCCCTCCCCCACCCCGACGCCGTCTCCTTCTCCATCCTCATCTCTGCCCTCTCCAAATCCCACCTCTTCCGCCGCGCCCTCTGCCTCCTCCCCCGATTGCTCTCCCTCCGCCTCCCGCCCGACAATTTTGTCCTCCCCAGCGCCCTCAAGGCCTGCGCCGGCCTCTATTCCCTCCCCATCGGTCGCCAGGTCCACGGCCTGGCTTCTGTATCTGGGTTTGCCTCCGATCCCTTTGTTGAGTCCTCGCTCGTCCACATGTATGTTAAATGCGGTGAGATGTATGTTGCCCGCCGTGTGTTTGATGGAATGACCCATCGGAATGTGGTAAGTTGGAGCGCCATGGTGGCAGGTTACGCTCGTCAGGGCTATGTTGATGATGCGATGGAGGTTTTCGATTGGATGAGGAAGTCAGGGGTAGAACCCAATTCGGTGTCGTGGAATGGTTTGATTGCTGGATTCAACCATAATGGTTATGCTACCAAATCAGTCACCGTGCTGCGGAAGATGCATTTGCAAGGGTTTAAGCCTGATGGTAGTAGTATTTCTAGCGTTCTCCCTGCAGTTGGGGATTTAGAGGATCTGGTGTTGGGAATGCAGATTCATGGGTACATTGTTAAGCAAGGATATGGGGGTTATGCCTGTGTGGATAGCGCGCTTGTTGACATGTATGGGAAGTGTGGGTGCACAAAGGAGATGCTGCGGGTGTTTGAGGAGATGGATCAAATGGAGGTGGGTTCATGTAATGCTTTGATTGCTGGACTCTCTCGCAATGGCCTTGTGGATGATGCTTTTAGTGTTTTCAGGGGATTCAAAAATCAAGGCATTGAGCTGAATGTTGTGTCCTGGACATCTATGGTTGCATGTTGTGCACAAAATGGAATGGATATGGAGGCTCTGGAGCTTTTTAGAGAGATGCAGCTTGTAGGGGTTGAGCCCAATTCAGTGACAATTCCATGCCTTTTACCGGCATGTGCAAACATTGCAGCATTGATGCATGGAAAGGCAATCCACTGCTTCTCACTCAGGCGGGTTATTATTGAGAATGTGTATGTGGGTAGTGCTTTGGTTGACATGTATGCGAAATGTGGAAGAATCACAGATGCCCGGTATGTTTTTGAGATGATGCCATCTAGAAACCTTGTTTCTTGGAATGCAATTGTAGGCGGATATGCAATGCATGGGAGGGCTAAGGAAGCCATAGATCTGTTTCTTCTGATGCAGAGGAGTGGCCAGAAGCCTGATTTTATCAGTTTTACCTGTGTACTAGCTGCTTGTAGCCAAACGGGCCTAACAGAAGAAGGGTGGTACTATTTTAAAAGCATGTCTAGTGAGCATGGGATTGCAGCTAGAATGGAGCACTATGCATGCATGGTTAATCTCCTTGGTCGTGCAGGTAGGCTGGAAGAAGCATATGCCATGATCAAGGAGATGCCGTTGGAGCCGGATGCTTGTGTTTGGGGAGCTTTGCTTAGTTCTTGCAGAGTTCACGGAAATATGAGTCTGGGTGAAATGGCAGCGGAGAAGCTTTTTAGACTAGAGCCAGAAAATTCTGGGAACTATGTCCTTCTTTCTAATATATATGCTTCTAAAGGTATGTGGGATAGAGTTGACAGAGTGAGGGATATAATGAAGGGCATGGGATTGAGAAAAAAGCCCGGATGCAGTTGGATTGAGATTAAAAACAAGGTGCACATGCTTCTTGCAGGGGACAAATCACATCCTCAGATGACCCAAATCATCGAGAGATTGGAGAGACTGAGCATGGAGATGAAAAGATCCGGTTATCTTCCAAATACCAACCTTGTCCTCCAAGATGTTGAGGAGCAAGAAAAAGAGCATATCTTGTGTGGGCACAGTGAGAGATTGGCAATTGGATTTGGGCTTCTGAACACTCCAAATGGGTCCTCACTTCGAGTTATTAAGAATCTTCGAATCTGCGGTGATTGCCATGTGGTGATTAAATTTATATCAAGGTTTGAAGGGAGAGAGATATTCGTCAGGGACACCAATCGGTTTCATCATTTCAAGGATGGAGAGTGTTCCTGTCGGGATTACTGGTGAGATGAGGCATGGTTATAGATGTCGTGATTGTTGAGTAGAGAACCATGTGTATGAAAATAGCCCCCGAGATCCTATTTCAAATTGGGTGCTCCGTTCACATGGTTATCGATATTATGGCTTTTGAGTCTCTTGATGTGGCCCTTTTTTTGGGGGTTGCACGATGAAATTTGACGAAGTGGGAGTAGTAATGCTTAGCAGCATGCATCAGTGCCAGGAAATGTATGAATTACTCTGATATGCATGTGAAGTTCAATGGCCACCCAGAAGCAACTAACGATCCAACCACATTGCAGATTGCAATGTTTCAAATGGTCCCTTGCTATTTAAGATGTGAGAAGCAGTGCCACTTATTGACCTTTGATTTACATACCAAGCCACAACAGAAATGGAAAACAGAGGAAGAAGATACTACATAACTCACAGCAGAAATGGGAAGCAGAGGAAGAAGAAATAAAGAAAGAAGGAACAAAATTGAACAGCAACCTAATGGGCGATAAAGCTAATAGAATAGCATGTTCCACCACAAGCACTCAGAAGAAAAGAATAAATGCAAATGTGTTACATAACCACTGGAACAAGTGATACTGAATGTGGTTGTCTAACACTCTTTTAACTTATGAATTTACATTGAACTGAGGGTGCCAGGCCGCATGTTGTTGCAATATGAATTATTGTTGTGCTTTTGTTGACTGTCTTAGAAACACAATTTTGGACCCCCTATTGATCAGATGCGAAAATGGATGGGGTTATCAGGTCAGACTATAATATCTGACCCTTTTCTCGCTTTTTTTTTTTTGAAAAATATATTACAATGCTCAGAAACTTAAATATGACAGATCCTCATTCTTAATGAACTTAAGGCTGTTTTAGGTGTAAATAAAGCCTTTCATTTTAATATTGGCTGTGGTTGCTGTGGTGCAGTTGCATGATGGTTTGGTTATTTTTGTAGCATATGCAGAGTGAATACCTCCACCAAAGTTGATGTGATCATTAGAATCTTGTCAGCAACCAACCTATTGTCAATCGATTGTTCTTTGATTAAGAGGTCAGTTGTCAAACTTGATGTTACTTTTGCCCTGCGTTGGAAAGCTGTAGTAGCACTAGCTCCTCGCTGTTCTCCTGCTGTCTGGTTTTTTTCATTTCAGATCCCCTTTATGTGGAGACTTGATCCCTACTGAATTATCCTTATCAGTGGATAGATATATTCTAATTGTTACATGGCCTACAATTTTGGTGTTAGTTTTAATTTTCAGAAAAAGAAAAAAATGAAAAAAAGAAGAGATTGGAAAATGTTTTATGTACATCAATAGAGAGAATTACTTGGATAGAATTCGTTCCTTATTCCAAGCCTCAACTAGTTCTTTTTGGTTGGATCTTATCATTAAAAAGTCGTATTAATTAAAAGTTGTCCTGCAGATTGACCTATCCATAACAGGGGATAACCGGATTTTAGATCCTACAGATTGACCTATCCACAACATGATCTCTCTCTTATGGTTAGCTAGACTACATGAGCACCCGCTCTGGGGTCAATTACCACCAACTCCTCCATGAGCCATGTTTTTTTATTGGGGAGATGCCCCACCGGAGTTGAACCCCATTCCTCTTCTACAGGAAAGGGTGTCTTTAACACCAGGCCAAGTGTGAATGAGACAAATCTTCTACCATATTAAGATTTTTTCCAAAGTATTAATTTTTCCTTTGAAGTATTATAAAATCCATGAAATTCCAAGCACTAGTGTCATATCTTTTAGATATGGGTCTATTAGGCATCTAAGTGTATCCGAATAACAGCAGATACTACAAATGTTCTTGATTGTGTTCCTTGTCATTAAACTATAGACTGGAAAACCATACACAGGCCTGGTATGCCAATCTGCCTTAGCTGGTATCTGAACAATTTCTGGGTCTTGTGCACATGAAACTTTTAAGTTTGAAACATTTAGCTGAAATAAGGATTAAGAGTCACATTAATTGAAAGGCCTTGAAGATCTTTTTCTCTAAAAATAAGTCATATGATAACATCAAGCTTAAGATTCTGTTTCTGATGCAAACAAAGATGATGGTTGGCCCAAGATCTAACTTTTCAGTCGGAGCCAGATCAATCTGACCCAAAGTAAAATATTTCAACACCAATGATTCTGTTCAAGCAAGTTCCTGCAATTAATGAAAATATCTGGCAAGAAAGGACCCCCAACAGTAATATCAATAGAAGAAATTCAGCACATAGCCTTCCAAATATTCAGATGACGTATGTAGAGTTGCAGAATACTATTTGTTGATTACCAATATGGCTTGATGAACAGATACAGAACCTTATCTTAATACTTTAGCTAACTTAGCCTACTGAACATAATATTCCTTCCAACATCCTAGTTTGGGGGTGTTTGGATAAATACAGAATATAATATCATTAGATTCGAATACTGTAAGATTTCATTATGACAGAATAAAATAATATCATATTATAATATTGTGTCACTTACATTGTTTGGCAATTTATATACATCTTAATATGCTTTCAAGATTGTTTTATACATCATATACTTCAATATTTTAGTATGGAGGTTTTTACAAGAAAGTGAGATATTGTAAGATATCTTTTAAAATATCCAAACAACTACTTTTTAGGTATCTAGATTAAATTCTAAAGTACGATATAATATAGCAAAATCTTTTAAAATAAATGCTTTCCAAACATTCATGAATCTGCAGGCCCATCTTGGAAGGCCCATGACAAGCAGCCCATCATATCTCAAAATTAGATATCCCACATGTGGGAACTTTTAATGGTTTGGTCAACCACATATATAGCTGTAGAATATCAAATACATTGTATTTGTATAGTTTCCTTTCGTACCTGTATTCATTTGTAATTAGGAGGCAATCATAGGCATAGCCTGTGATTAGGAAATTATTGGATATAAATATAGCAGTCTATCCCCTCTTTAGGATATGACGGAATTCTTAAGACTTCTCTCTCTGTTTGTGCTCTTCTTCTCCCTCCCATTCAGGTCAACATAAGGATCCATAGATCCTTACAGAATCAAGCTAACTTCAAAGACACCATTTATCAACATATTGAAATAGCCACCTGTTTGTTAATCTGACAAATGGGCGAGAGACTTACAAATCAACCCTATTAGCAGGCAGACATAAAGAAATCAGTACTATGAAGAAGGCTTAAGCAAGCATAAAATCCAAACCATCATCAAAATCCTTCAAAGAAGTTTTCTTGTCCAGTGCAACTGGGGCAATAAGCAGGAAGAAGAAAGATGAGAGAAGGGGATTTGGCCTCATGCCTTTTGCAGATATTAACAATGAAGGAATGAGAGCATTTTGCATCCATTTTTCACAAAAAGACTGTAGTAAGTTTCAGGCAATCTCATCAACCTCCAGAGGAACTGAATGGTCAAAGTTTAGAAGGCATATTTGTCTTGTTTTCTTAACCAAACATTTTTTTTCTCTAATTCTAAGATGTAATTTATTAATGAGTTATAATCTTATTGAGTAAGTGTATAACAGAAGTCTAACAAATCATCAAACATGTAATGAATTCTAGATATTATTAGACATGTACAAGTGTGATTTCATCTGATTTGGATCTATCAACTTCTCCATCAATCTCATGCAGCATTATCATTCTTGGATGAGGTAACAATGCCCCAGAAACATTACCCCACCAATCGGAATGGCAGGTGTACCAATCAATTGTCTTTTTCAGCCCATCTTCCCAACTAGTGCATTCTGACCAACCCAGCCTTTTAAGTTTTTGATTGTTTAAGAAGTACCTCTGGTCATTGAATGGCCTGTTGTCCACGAACTTAATGACTGCATCAACATCTAAAGAGAAAGACTTACAAATATCTTTCGCCACATCGATCACCCTCCTTTCCTTCTGAGTCCCAATATTATAGACATGGCCAACTTCTCCTCTGTGTAGAATGACTTCAAATGCCACAGCAACATCCTCACAGTAGAGATAACTCCTCACATTTGATCCATCTCCATGGATTGGGAGTGGCTCCCCTCTCATGGCCAATAGGATAAATTTTGGTATCAATTTCTCAGGAAACTGATTGGGGCCATAAACATTGTTTCCTCGAGTCGTTATGACAGGCAATCCATATGATCTTCCATATGCCATCACGAGCATTTCTGCACCAGCTTTTGTTGCAGAATATGGATTGGTGGGAAGGAGCTGGGAGGCCTCATGGTTCCCCACAACAGCGTCTTCATCGGTCTCTCCATACACCTCATCTGTGCTCACATGTATGAACCGACGGATCTGGCTGCCGGTGACTTTGCAGGCCTCAAGAAGAACATGGGTTCCGTAGATGTTATTCTTGGTGAATTCGAAACTGTTTCCAAAGGAGTTGTCAACATGGGTCTGTGCAGCAAAATGCATGATGGTGTCAATAGACTCAGTGACAAGGAGGTAGCTGACGAGGTCAGCACTCCCAATGTCACCCTTGACAAATTTGAATTTGGGGGAGGCTCGCGATGGCAGGAGGTTCTTGAGGTTGGAGCAGTAGTCAAGCTTGTCAAGGACAACAATCTTGTAATCTGGATAGTTCCGGGTGAGGTGGTTTGCAACATGGGAAGCAATAAAGCCGGCAGCACCAGTGATCAAGATGTTCTTGGGTGTGTAAGTTGCCATCTCTCTCTATCCAATTCTAGGAACAAAGGGTATAATTGACACTACATTCAGACAATGGTTATAAATATCAAACTACAACTGTATAAAAAATATATAGGAAATCACAAAGACAGTTGGTGGCTATACTCTCCCTTTCTGCACAACCAAATCCAAGAACAAAACTCATTCATTCAAAGATTTAAGTTTCCAGTAGGACGTTCAAGATTCCAGAAGTAGATAATCTGTTTGGCAACATAAGAGTTTTAAAATGCCAATATGATGGATACTGTCATGTAAAGCTCTTAAATTTTCTATAAAACCTAGAGAGGGCAATTGGTTGGGTTAAATGGGTGACAGCCCTTATTAGGAGCAGGTTTGGGTTCGAGACAGGTGTGGGTTCATAGATTTGGATCCGAGTCGGTTAGTGGCAGCTTCAGGTTATGGCAGCACATACCCAACTTGCCTTGTCTACCATTATTTTGTATATTTCTTTTTGATGGATCATGATAACATAGCTTTGCCTAAAGTAGTTGATAAAAGATCTTTAAAAAGTGTGGAGTCAGTGGTTGCAGGTTCAGATCCTATTAGATGCAAGAGAACCCAAACGCAGTTGTTACTTGTCAGTCAGGCGGGTTGGGTTGAGGTGAATCCAAACGCACCTAATAATATCATAATTCATTTCCATGTACTAAATTACAGAACCAAAGTGGTTCAACCATCTGATTATGAAGAAGCATAGATTTCAAGAAGTTATATAATGCAAATAAATTATATAAAAAATAAAAAACAACACAGAATACATGCGACTACCATATACCAAGAAATTTCATGGTCTCAGAACCCTGCAAAATCTGAGATGAAGTGATTAAACAGTAGAAATCTTGCACTTGTAAAGTTATGAGATCTCTGAATTGGAAATTAATCAAACTAAGTTCATAGAAACACAGGATGCAGCCAACTTTTGCTATGCGCTGTTGGTTAAAGATGGTAGAAACAGTAGCTTAAAAAGTGCTAAATCAAAACCTCAGAAATCGTTCAATCGAAGAGATAGTTTCCCAATAACGTTTCTGGTGGAATCTTGAACTTAAAAGATTCCAAAAACTCCCTTGGAGGATAATGGATAGAGAGACCCTTCAATATATTTCACTGGCAAGTCTGCAAACAGAGAAATAGCAGTGGAAGAGAGTTGTCCGTATTCTCACCCCTTGAACATGTATGACGATATAGAGAATGGGACCTCACTTTTATAGTGTTATTATTGTCCACGAAATTTGGATTAGTCAATTTTCATACAAAAAATCTTTCCTTGCTTTGTAATAGTCCTCGCTAGGCCTTTAGAGGATTCCTTTGTCTCCCTTGAGTAAGAACCAAGCCATCCTCAATGAGGATTTATCATGGAAGGAATCCTTTCAATCCATGTTTGAAAACTCCAAAAAATCCTATCATATATACACTCTATGTCATCCAATGGTTCTACATATTCGCCAATTTCTTCAAATCCATGATGTACAAGTCCGAAACTTCCATCCTCCCACCTGTTTTTGGAATGCCTGAGATGATGCACGGTCTAGATTGTGCAAATGGGACTCACAGGACTAGGGTCCAGACTTTTTCGCAAATATCTTAAGATATATGATGGATCTACGGCTGAAAATTGACATGGTAGTTGTTTTTGCCCTTTTGAAGAAGATGAATGGTTTGAACCATTTTTAAGGGCCCACAGAAATAAGAAGAAAAAAAGAACAGACTACTTACCAAACTCTTTTTTGCGCTATAGCATATAAAAAATGTGGAAGTGTTTTTTTTTTTTTTTTTGTTTTTTATTCGTGATCTACATTGAATAAGTCTACCATATCTGACAACTCAACTCTATTTGACCTTCTGAAGAGGGCGAATGGTCCGGATTGTGACAGGAGGCTCACAGAAATCAAGAACGGATCTTTCGTATTAATATCTCAAAATTTGTAATGAACCAACGGTTGATTTCTTATATATATGTATATATATTATTGTTTGGGGCATTTTGAATATGATAAACGGTTCAGATCTTGATTGATGGTCCTAAAAAAATTGAAATTCTAAACAATTTTCCCTTTTAGTGGAATTTTGTTTACTGTAGTCAGCCTATCTATGCGTGTGCAAAAAGAGGAGAGCCTCACTGCAAGGTGTTTGGCACGATAGTATTTCAAGTAAGGTTGTAAATGGGTATCCGACTCTCTAAGTACCAGAATGTTCCGACTTGTTAATAACTGGATTTGTGTTCTTATTTTGGTTTTGATAAATAAATGGGTCCTGATCTGGATCCTAATTTTCGATCTGTGACTTAAATGGTTTCGGGTCTGGTTCCATCTCGATTCCAACCCGTGGACCTGAAACCTGAAACCTGATATAATACTTAAGTTTTCAAAACAACTTTCCTAAAAAAAAGTCTTTCCTCCACATTATTCTCTGTACAGACTTGGGCCCAGACCCGAACTCACCCGATACACAGAATCAATTCTAGTTCTAGGTCCATATGTTCCTTAACAGTTTCAGTTCCGAAAACCTAGAAATTGGTTCCAAACTGTTTTTGCGTCCGGGTCCAACTTCTAATTAACGGTTTTAAGGTCCGGGCTCACCATGGAACCAAACCCGAACCAACCGATTTGCAACTCTAATTCCGAGGATGAGCAAATCAGCACAATAACCAAACATAAGTTGTCCTAGATCATGAGGAAAACAGTGAGGAACCCTCTTGAGGATGGTTATTAAGCATGCCATAAGTCGTTGGGTGAGGAAATTGATGAATCAGATCCCGCTTCACATAGTTGGATATAGGCTTTTTCCACATCCAGGGATCTTATACATGAACAACGAAGTGTTATGTTATGCTATGCAATCCACCAAAGCACAATCCTCTAACCTAAAATTAAGGATTTTTTTAAAAAAAGTACTCTTAAATACTGACTAGATGAATTAATTATGGAAAATACAAATTTGACAAATTAAGGTGTGGTGCAGTTTTTTTTTTTTATTACTAGAATTACCCTTATAACAATATTTGCATATATGATATATCCCACCCACTGGAACTAATGTTTTAGCTTTTCCATCTTTTGTTTTTAATGAAATTTTCTTGAACATTGAAGACTTAAGGAAATAATTAGTGCTTAGGAGGGCTGTAACCTATAGATTAAAATTAAAGACGGGCTAAAAACCAAGTACACAGGCGCTCATAAGCAAACATCACCCGTTGGATAAGTTTCCAAAACGTCTCTTATCGCCAAAAGATGCCCAAGTGAGCCAATAACACAGCTCATTTTTGCCAACAGCCCCACAGAATATGGGGCAGTCAATTATCTGCCAAAAACCAAAATCAACAAACATTTTTAGAGTGGACAGTAAAATTTGCCATTTCTTTACCAATTGTTTCATGGCTTGTGATCATAATTTCCACACAATCAGTCCCCACCATGTGTGATATCGATGGCTCAGATCATTTAATAGTAGAAGGCAGTGGAGCAGACAGTGATTCATCTACATGGAGACTCGATGCAAACATCAATATAGGATTAATCCTCTTTTAAGGGGAAGCTTTCTTTTAAACGTGTCCACTAGTCTACCTTTATTTGATTTAATCTGTATGTATCATATGGTTATGAGTAAATATGTGCCCTAATTTTTATTTTTTTTATAAAGATGCACCCTAATTTTACATATATACAATTATTGAATCAATCACACGAAAAATTATAGGAACACGGCGACACCTAATGGTACTCCATGAAGTGGTCCATCTGATATGAGCTGATTTAACCAATATTAGATTAAATTAGATAGATGGCCTGTCGTACTGGCTAGAGGACCTCATGGGCCTGACCAACCCCAGCCCAAACTGCATTGGCTAGATATGGGCTGTAATTTTACGGTCATTTGCTGGAAGTGGGCCTAACTTCTGCTTCAACAATAAACAGGCAAGATCAACATATTTAGCTAAAGAAAATTGTTGAATGAATAGCAATTTGAACTCTTTACATGCAAGAGAAAAAATAATACTAAAATCTCCAAAAAACCCCCACACCTCTCTCCCTCCCTCCTCTCTCCTCCTCTTTCCCTCCAGCCGCCAACGAACTCCGGCTGGCGGGAGTGGGCTCTCCCTCCCCCTCTCTCTCCCTCTCCCTATTCCTGCTCCTCTTCCTTCTCCCATTTTTCTTCCTCTCCTCTCCTCTCCCTCCCTTTTCCTCCTCTTCTTCCTCTCCTGTTCTCTCCCTCCCTCTTCCTCCTCCTCTTCCTCTCCTCTCCTCTCCTCTCCCTCCCTTTTCCTCTTTTTCTTCCTCTCCTCTCCTCTCCCTCCCTCTCCCTACTCCTCCTCCTCTCCTCTCCCTTCATCTTCCTCTCCTCTCTCCTCTCCTCTCCTCTCCGCCCAATTCGGCCCTATGAGGCCAAACATCACATTGATGTTCGGCCTCGCAAGACCGAACAACCGGTAAGAAGGAGGGAGAGTAGAGGAGGAGAGGAAAAGGGTGATGAAGATGGAGGAATAGAAGAAGGAGAGGAAGAGGAGAGGAAGAGGAATATGAAGAGCGAGGGGCCCATTGAGGAAGAGGGAGAGAGAGGGAGGGAGGGAGAACCCCCCTCCCTCTGGCCAAAGCTCATAACCAGTTGGCGGGAAAGGGGGAGGAAAGAGGAGAGAGGGAGAGAGGTGTGTGGGGGAGAAAAGGGTATTTTGGGCATTTAAGAAAATTTTTTTTCTTATGTGTGATGAGAGATAAAATTTGTATTCAAATAGCACCACTCTTAGTGAAAACATCTATGTAGATTTTACAACCAAACTAGTCTTGGGCCTAATTTTTAGGCCTTTGTCCTAAACCCATGTTCAAACATTAGGTCTGATAACCAAATAGTTTAGGCTTTAGTGACCTTCAGCTTGTTCCAATATGACCCATGAACACTACTAACAATTGCATGGTTATGCATCTACCTCAATATAAATTCATGGTAACAATCCCCTTTTTACTTTTTTGAAAGAACAGGCTCAAGGGTGCCCATGGGCCAAGCTAGGCCAGCCAAAGCCCGATTCGGGCCCAACCCGCTTTGGCCAGGGCTTGGGTATGTAGTTATTGCTGGTTTAATAACTGGAGCTGGGCTTCAATCAAGTGATAGAAAGCCCTAAGCCTGGCCTGGCCTTTATAAAGAATGCATGTAATTTAATTCAATTAATCCAAAGAATTACTTAAAATGCCCACAAAATTGATAAAAGGCCCAGTTTGGCCCTGCCAGATTGATTAAAAGGGCGGGCCAGGCCTAACTTTAGCAACTCATGTCGGGCTTCAATTGGGCTTGGGCAATGTTCCTAAAGTCAGCTAGGCATAAATGTGCCTTAGCCTGGCTCGGCCCGGCCCATGAACTCCCTTAAATAGGCTTGCTTTGGAGAATTTCTTGCTTCGTTAGTGGATTCCTAAATAGGGTAGACCAGGATTCCAGAGATAAGCTTTATAGCGCATTTATTTACCAAAACTTGTCGAATTCATGTCTCTTGGTTGTTTGGGAATTCTTTGGAATGCTACTAAATTCAGTCATTTCTAAATTTCCTGTTTCATCCATACCTATTCCTACTAGGGGTGTTCATGGGCCCGGTTGAAGCATATCTAGCCCAACCTGCCTTTAGACACTCAAGCCCAAGGCTGGCCCAAGCTTGATTGGGGCCATAATTATTGTGCCCGAGTCCAGCCCATATATAATATATCAGTCTTGGGCCCCCCATTTAGTCAATTGGGCTGGTCTTAGCTTGTCCAATCTTCCATCCCTCTCTATCTT
Organism: Sextonia rubra; assembly: GCA_037013555.1. Classification (NCBI taxonomy): domain Eukaryota; kingdom Viridiplantae; phylum Streptophyta; class Magnoliopsida; order Laurales; family Lauraceae; genus Sextonia; species Sextonia rubra. The sequence goes on along the minus strand of JASUAD010000028.1, from coordinate 17,919,272 downwards.
GCCCACAAACATAGTTCACTTTCTAAAAACATCCATATCGTATTATATATCCCTAACTTGTCTCTCTTCAAGAAATTCTTTCCCTAACTCCTATTTCTCTTAAATCTTATCCCTATCTATATCCCTATTTAGAAGTGGTATTACATGAGTCAACCAAATTGCCCTAAATCCTGAAAGCTAATTTCTTTGGCTATTAGGAAAAAAAAAAAGAAAATACGTGTCAGTCAATGAGATGTTGATGTCTCTCTCTCTCCTCTCCCCTCTCTCCCATTTCTCTCCCTCTAAATAACTACCCACATCCCATAACCACTATACGTCATCTCTCTCCTCCTTTTTTTTTCTTTTTCTCTCAACATGCACGTTAGCAACCAGCAGCACTAAAAATAACTTCCCACTACATGTATAACTCCTCTCCATCTCCCACTTCAAATTAAGAGTACAACACACACACCGAAAAAAAAAAAACAGAGGAAGAAAACAAGGGAACTGAGAAGTTCGGATTGGGCGAGGAGGATAGGAAGAAGAAGAAAACAAGGAGAGCCACTGAAAACAGGTCCATCTCGCCTTTCCTCATCTTTTCTTCCATCTCTTTTTTTTATCTCCATTTCCAATCAAGCATATGCAGCAACCATTACATTATTCTCTATTATGAGTAATCTGCTAGAAAAAAAAAACTGTGAGAAGAAGACAAATTCTCGAAAACTTTAGCAGCTTCACTCTTCTCTTTCAATAGATCTATTTATTTTCCAACAATTGGTATTAGAGCATTAGAATATAGAATTATAAAATCACTATAAGTCAGAACAGAAATTGCTCTGTTCTTTCTCCGGCAGTGGTATGGTGGAGAGCTTCTTCGTTTCTAGCAAAGGTGACCAGTAGAGATCAGCCCTGATGCAGTGTCTGCCTCTTCCTCTCAGGAGTCGGCCAGGCCCTATCCTCTTCTCCATGAGTTGAGATAGCGTTTGAATGCCAAAAAAACCCATCAAAGAAAATATCAAACCAGAGATGGATTATCCAAATACCAACCTGATGCTAGATTTGATCCCCACATTTGATAGGACACTATTGGGCGACCACACTGGCGGTGGTCCCATATGAGTTGGATGGTTGGGCCCCACTATCCGATGTCATCTTCACAGCTGGGTGGGAGAAACCTCTCCATAACAAAACGTGCTGGTTTTTTCGCTTTGGAAAATTTAAAGACAGCACCTAAAGATAGGTAATCTTGTGGAGAGACCTACTTATATGAGCTCTATGATGTTCTGTTAAGAACCTCTTACGGCGTTTGAATGCCACAAAATCCATTAAACAAAAGATCAAATCAGTGATGGGTTATCCAAATACCAACCTAATGCTAGATCTGGTCCCCACATCTAAGAGGACACTATTGGCAAGCACACTGGTGGTGGTCCCATATGAGTTGGACCATTGGGCCCCACCATCCAATGTCATCTTCACAGCTGGGCAGGAGAAGCCTCTCCATAATGAAATGTATTTGGTTTTCTCACTTTGGAAATTTTAATGACCTAAAGGTGGGTAAGCTTGTGGAGAGACCTACTTCTGTGGGCCCTGTGATCTTCTGTTAAGAACCTTTGATGGCGTGATTGATTAGTCTACATTTAGTGATGTGGCATGCTGATCCCGTGATTTAGTTTAGACTTGTTGTGTAGCGTTGGTCGCTATCAAAACCTTGAGACAGATTGGTATTGGATTTACTAACATGCGTCACTATAAATACATGTTTTACCTACATCACATATGACTCTTTTGTTTGTTTATGATTAAATGATATCACATAACATATGCCTCGATCTTTTGTTTGTTTATGTTCGCCTAGCCAATGGCAGTAACTTAATATTTGATTCTGCCTGTTAAGATCTGCATGTTTTTTTTTTTTTTTGGTGCTGGACTCATTTACTTAGGACTCATCATCGGTAAACACTTCATGTCTGTCCATTAAATGTTTCTTAATCTTGAAGCCATGCCATGCTAGAACCAAAGGCAAACCGACGCAGAACTTAAGTGTTCGTAGCTGCTGTAACTCTCATATGTTCAGTTATGGCATGACTCTTTTTCAATTCAGCTTTAGCTAGAAGGCCTTCATCTCACAAAGGGATGATGTAAACTAGAGAGATAGACCAATTAAATAATTTCATTCTCGATCTTCTACACTACACCCATTTAACACCCTCACATAAAACAAATCAAATTATGAAAAAAAAGGTGGAGCCTCATTAAAAATGAAAAATAATGTAAAATATATGTGCCCATCCCCTAAAATGAACATAAAAAAAAAGAAGAAATTCCTGAAAACTTTAATGACCCAAGACCAGAACCAATAATATATTTATATGGGTAAACTTTAATGACCCAAGCCAAAAGCCAAATTCTAGCAAAAGTCCATTCATAGTCTAGGTCCATGCCTGTTTGAGGGATATATGGGTAAACTGGTCATTTTGACCACACTTTCAAGAACTTGGCCCAGGCCTGAAAGCCACCCTATTGAGTTTGTTATTTCAAAACATATTCTGTATAGTAAGGAAGGAATGAAGATGGGTTTTCGAATACCTGAATAATGAAGGCCAAGGCACCCAATTTGAATGATCAGGTTTGGGTCAAAATTGTTCATGTTCAGTTCAATGACATGGACCACAATAAATATTGAATCTGGTTCTAGGTCCTGTGGTATTGAGCTTGAGAACCTAAATATTCAATGCACCTATCACATGATTTAAGATGTACAAGTGTATAATACAATTATTTGTGAATCAACTTGAGTTCTAGTCTAAGCCTTAATATTCATGTTTAGGTTCAAATTCAGGTATTTATTTTAAAGAGTAACGAGGCACGTTTGCAACCTTTGCCAAGTCAGTTCTGGTGAGACGATTATTTGATTTTTTTTAAGGAGTTCCATGGGTTGTCTTTTGATCAAGTTTCGGTTTGTTGCTAGAAATTTTACTGTTGTGGGTTTTTTTGTTATTTTTATTTCCTTATTGAGTTGTAGGAGATAGCACTTTATATGAAGATGAACCTTCATTGAAAATGAAAAATGATGTAAAATGTATGGGCCCATCCCCGAAAATAAACCAAAAAAAGGATATTCCTGAAAACTTTAATAACCCAAGCCAAAAGCCAATAGAAAAAAAATTAAAAAACTTTAATGACCCAAGCCAAAAACGAAGAGAAAAAAAATTAAAAAAATAAAAAGTTAGCAAAAAAACAAGGGTCCAAACATAAAGAATAAACACCAGGAAAAAAAAGAAAAAAGAGGGCTACATTTTACATGACAATAGAAGGAGAAGAATCGGGGGCATCAAAAAAATGTATATAAGAAAATATAAAAAAGTTGAAGAATCACATAAAAAAATGATCCTCAATTCACTTCCCAGTATACGAAATGAGGGACCGCTAGAATAAAAAATAATAATGAATTGTTTTTTCAAAGGAAATTCCTGAAAACTTTAATGACCCAAGCCAAAAAACAAGATGAAAAAAAAAAAGGAAATAAAAACTTAAGCAAAAGAAAAGGCTCCAAACCCAAAGAATAAAAAAAAAAAAAGGCTACAAGACTAACCCATTTTACAAGGGCCAAGAACCACTACACCACACCCATTTAACACCCTCACATATAATGAACCAAATTATGAAAAGGAAGGTGAATCCTCGGTGAAAATGAAAAATTATGTAAAATATATGGGGTCATCACCAAAAATAAATATAAAAAAAGGAAATTTTTGAAAACTTTAATGACCCAAGCCAAAAACCAATAGGAAGAGAAAAAAAGAATACTTCGCTAACACAAGCCAAAAACCAAGAGAAAATAAAACAAAAAAAAAATTAAGCAAAACAAAAGGGTATAAAACTAAAGAATAAACACCAGGGAAAAAAAAAAAGAAAGCTAAAAGACTAACCCATTTGACATGGGCCAGGAACCACACCTAGGTCCATGCATAGCAGGGAGTTGTTCGCTAGTTTTTTCTTCTTTCAAGTGCCCCTCTCTCTCTCTCTCTCTCTCTCTCTCAAAATTAAGGCAATATGTATTGCTCAGGCTTTGGGCATTGGGCTTACTATCCCTTAACCCAAACCGGCCCAAATATTTACCGAGCCCAAAACTTAATCCGGACCCAGCCCAAAATTAGAAATTTGGGGAAAAAACGAGCCCAAGTTGGGCTAAGCCTAGATCGGGCCCAAGTCAGCCCGACCCATGAGCACCCCTAAATGCTGCTTCAAAATTTTTCCATAAAAAAATACCCCGTTTCATAGCTACAAGAATTTCTGATTACACCTGTTATATACATTGTGTATGTACAAATTCAAGTGTAAACAGCTCTCAAATATATATTATTCCAAAGTATAAATATACTATATAGGACACATGTGGGTCTTACTTAGGCTGCGCTAAAGCCTTCTCGGCTTTAGCCCTTTGTCTTTCGGGGTCTGGACTGGACTAAGGAGGCCCAAACCCAAGACATGGGCCAGAAGACCCCTCTCAAATTGTGGCACCACTACAACCTGAACAAAGTTCTCATCTATTCAACTGGCAGTTAATTTCATGTCAAACCCAGACCCAAATCCTTTAAACCGTCTCCCTCATTCAAATTTGACCAACCCAACGGTCCTCAGAGTCTCTTCTCTACTACAAAAATGCACGAATCTCAATCATATCAAACAAGCCCATGCCAAGATCTTCCTTCACGGCCTCCACAACCCTCCTCTTCCAATAACCAAACTCACCCTCTTATACATCTCTTTCAATTCCATCCACTTGCAAATCTTTCTTTTATCACAATTCAAAACCCAAACAGCTACACATGGAATATGATGATAAGGGGTAATTCCACAAATGGCCTCTTCCACCACTCCTTAAAGCTCTATTCCAAAATGATAGAATCTGGTCTAAGACCAGACAAGGATGCGTTCCTCTTTGCCCTCAAATCATGTGCTGGGCTATCTGATTTGCAGATAGGCAAATAGATTCACCAGCATCTCATCTGCCATGGCTGCAGCAATGATCTATTTGTTGGCACTGCTTTGGTTGACATGTACGCAAGATGTGGTTGCATTGAAGATGTCCGCCTTGTGTTTGATAAAAATGACTGTTAGGGATTTGGTTTGTTGGACTTCAATGATTTCTGGGTATTTTCATAATGGTTATGATGCTGAGACTTTGGAATTCTTTGACCTCATGTGGCGCTCTGATGTGAAGCCGCATCAGGTGAGTTTATTGAGTGTTCTGTTGGCATGTGGTCATCTCGGAGCATTGAGGAAGGGTGAGTGGTTCCATAATTATGTGATTCAATCAGACTTAGACTCTGACATCTTGATCTTGACTGCAATGATTGACATGTATGCTAAGTGCGGAAGCTTGGATGTGGCACAGTGTATGTTTGATCAGACCAGAGGGAAAGATGTCGTCTGCTAGAGTGCAATGATAGCAAGTTATGGAGCTCATGGTCTTAGGAGGAATGCTGTCAGCATTTTCAATCAAATGATGGATGCTGGAGTAAAACCAAACGATGTCTCTTTTACTTGTCTCCTTTCTGCTTGCAGCTATTCGGGGTTGCTGGAGGAAGGTTGAAGGTATTTTGAATCAATGAACATCCATTATGTGATTATGCTGAAGCTGAGTCACTATGCATGCATGGTGGATCTTCTTGGTTGGGCCGGACTTTTATTGGAAGCTGAAGAACTTATATTGAGAATGCCATTGGAACCTGATCCCTGTATATGGGGTTCTTTACTTGGTGCTTGTTGAATCCATGGTAATATTGATTTGGGAGAGAGAGTTACAGATTGAATTTTTCAACTAAACCCTACTCAATCTGGGCACTATGTTCTACTCTCAAATATATATGCTATTAACTTGCGATGGGATGAAGTTCAGAAAGTCAGAGAGTTTATGGTGGGAAGGGGTGTAAATAAGATGCAAGGATTTAGTTTAATCGAATTCAATAACTGTCTTTATAAGTTTGGGGTTGGTGACAAGTTGCATCCACAATCAAATAAGATCTACTCTTTCCTAGAAAAATTGGCTGCTCCAATGAGACATTTGCGTTATGTTCCCTTGGCAGATTTTGCACTTCATGATGTTGAAGACGAAATGAAGGAAACTGCACTTTTGCATCATAGTGAACAGCTTGCCATAGCATTTGGCCTTCTCAACACAAGTGCGAACACTCCAATCCGTATTACAAAGAACCTTCGGATCTGTGGGGATTGTCACAATGCAATCAAGTTCATTTCGAAGATTGTGAATCAGACAATCATTGTAAGTGACATGAACCGCTTCCATCAGTTTGAAGATGGGTCATATTCTTGTTCAGATTACTGGTGATGGTGCTAAAATATAATATAGGGATGAATTCAAAGACTCTTGAAGACTATTGAAGAACAGTGACCATTATCAAGCTTTCCAAGTATTGCCAGACATTCACTTACATGAGCTAGAGGTTGACCGACACCAACAAATGGAGCTCTGCATCCATCTATTATCAGTCACAATGGTTGAAGCCAATACACTAACTGAAAATAAGAGCGTTACAATCTAAAACCTATTAGAGTCAAGCAGTTTTAAACTGTTTTTTCTTATTTCTTTTCTCAATAGACTTCCATAAAATTGTCTCCACCCCTAACATAATTCCAAATCACTAAAAAACACAAGATTTGAATTCTTTTGATCACAAAAAATTTACAGCGTTATGCAGCTACATATTGTAGCAACCACTAAGTATCACCCACCACGTAGCGTTTGGGTCACTGGCCACAACCGCAATTTTGGTTCCCCCAAACCACACCCCCCCACCACCCCCCCCCCCCCCCCCCCCCCACACAGCTTCCAAAAGTGGATACGTGAACTATGGGGTTTACTCTCATCCCGTGTAAGATAATGTAAGTTATAGTTTTAGACTTGTTTTGTATGCTATTTTGTGATTCATTTAATGGAATGATTAAGTTGTATGATTTTTTTGAGATGTTAAGAAATTCTTTCAGACCCAATTGGCGAGAATTGGGGAACACTACTCAACTTCTGTCGATTCCATGATTGCATGCAATTCAATTGTGTTTGATAATAAGGTTGTGTGATATCATCATTTGCTTGTCATCATGTCTTCTGTAACTTTGAATAAACATTTTGAACTCCAAGTGTACTTGTGAGAAGGGAGAAAATTGATATGAGAAGTTCTGTAACGTGTATTTGATATATCTGTAGCTCCACAATGCAAAAAAAATATATATATATCTGGATTCTGTGTTCTTGACATTATTTATTTATTTTTTTTCCTTTTTGACCTCATACACAGCACGAGTAATGCAGAAGAAAAATGATTTCACTTGGGCTGTTGCTTTCTCTCTATCTTATGTATTCGTTTCTTGGTATCATAATGAAGTTTTGAAATTGGGATTTTTTATTTGAAGTTGTTAAGAGTGATAGAGTCTTTTAGTTTGCTCTGTTCCTCCCTTCGTTTTTTTTTATATTCTTTGTTGTATTCCTTGAAGCTGTGGAACTTGGGATTTCTTAGTTGGACTTGTTAGAGTGATGGTTCTCTTTTTCTGCTCTTTTCATCCTTTTCATTTTCATTCAATGAAGCTAAGCTACTTGGATTTTACCTTGTTTATTATTTTTCTTCTTCACTCTATTTGCAATGAAGTTTTGGGGTTTTTTGCTTTTGGTTGAAGCCCTTAATTTGATGGAATATTGCAATTTGTTTATGTGATTTGAAATCATCAGAAATTTTATCTGGGAGATTTTTTTTTTCCTGTTTTCCTTTTGGCAAAGCTTTGGTGGCTTTTGCTACAAAAATTAAAACTAATAGAATGAATGATTTGTTTTTCTTTTATGAAGTCTGGGTCTTCCTTTTTTTTACCCCTCCTTTGCATTTTATATTGGATGTAATTTTTTTTTCTATACTTCTTTTCCCCATGTTGAAGTTTTCTTTTTGGGTTTTCTCTACTTTAAATAGCTTTTTCAATTGATCATAGTAAGCCCACCTCAAACAAAAATCCCCCCATCCCACCCCACCCAAAGAAAAAAAAAACACTGCGGAAATTTGTCCTGTCAATCAGGCTGCAACTTATATTGATCATGAGGCCTCATTACAGATATGAAGTGGACCACCTGAGCCATGATCTGAGAGTAATAATTGTCTAATCTCCTCTTGATTTATTGATTTTATATGCTATATAAGAATGTTGAACTTGGAAGGAACTTTAAGCAGATGTTTATGATCATCAGATCTTACCCTCCTTACCACAACAATTGGGTTAGGCCCTACAACCAGGTTCTTAACTTACAAAGTTGCACCAGGTTGTTGTGGAGGATCTTTGCTCTTTGATGTCCTAATTGGTGAATCAAGGACTTAGATGTAAGTTTATGGAAATCTAGACAACTGGAACTATATCTTCATTAAACATTAATGGATCGCAAACTGTCAAACACCGATAAAGCCATTTTTTTCTCTAGTTTAGATGAAACTCTTTATATAGTTGTCATACAACTCCATGTGCTCATATATTGATGTGAACTTATTCAAATCCATTCCTTACACAGCAGACAGATATATCAAAGTAGACAGAAGATACTTTCATTTCAAAGTGTTCCTCCTACAGCAAGTATTTCCTACTTTGAACTGTGTTTATTGCCCAAAGAGCTGCACCATAGATGACCACGTTTCTCAATCAGACGGTAGTGGTTGGGTCCATGTGCACTATTACTCGTCCACACTACGTCAGAACCTGAAAGAACAACGAGGTTCCCATTATTCTGTAAGGTAGCTTGGCATGAAGTACCCCTTCCATTTGTTCTAGAGGATCATAGAGCTCTTGTCCTGTCCACATAAAGCGCAAGGTTGCAATCACTTTGCATGATGAAACGATAGGGCCCATTCTCCAAGAACTCGCCGGTGTTTAGGCTCTGACTGTTGAGCAGGATGTCCTCGGCGGCCACATTGGCTCCAAAGAAACTCAGAGCCAAGAGGATGGCCATGTTGCTTCTCATTGATAAGTAGTAGTAGTAGTGGTGTGGATGCATGTGATTTATAGCTAGAGAGTTTCATTGACTCGTATTTATTTATTTTGGTTGCTTCATTTATTAGTGAATGCTTTTGAGTGTACGTTCGACTAAATTAGTTATCAGGTTTAATATTCTAATTCGGATCATGGGTTGTTCAGGGCTGGTTGAACCGGCAAAAGAATGTCAAGGCCTCGACCAATTAGTTATTAGGTTTAATATTCAAATTCGGGTCATTGGTTAAATGTAAAGCATTCAGGTTTGGATCTAGCCCATGGTTAGATATCAACACTAGGACTAGACAGTTTATGTTCCAAACTGGGATATATATGGAGGTCAAACTGGTGGGAGTGGAAAGTTAGTCTAACCTGGTTGAACAATCTGTTTTTAGTTTTAAGCCATCCCAACTATGACATAGAAGTAATAAAAAATTTATTTTAAAGTAATTATTAGTGGATCTAACCAGTTCAGCTGCCAGTTTTTACTTGGTTAACCACTATTGACCAGTTTTTCACTGCATCCAACCCCTTTTAACCCCTTCAGTTTGAGACTGGCTCAACTGGCTAACACCATCCGTTTTTCCTTGCTCTGTTTCTCAGTTTACCCTTTTTCTCTTCCCCTTATTTTCAAACAAACCTTCTAACAGTGGACCCCACCTAACTCATAAAAAATTGAAACCCTCTTGAAGAGAACTTTGGCCAGTTTTGACTCCATTAGGTAAGCCCATCCATGAGTTGAACTTCTATTAAATATTTTTACAAATTATAAAAAAATTTATATATTTTTTGAGGATTTTACTAATAAAAACTCCTTAAGTGGCTCTTGAATCCTAAAAAACCCCTTAGTACTTTACTTTACAAAGTAGCCCTGTGGGATCACTTTGATTTTTTTTTTTTATGCTTGTAAAAAGCAATATCCAATCCGGCACAAATTTTTTATACCAGTGTCAAATTCAATTCAACCATAGTTTGTTACCTATACCTAATGGGTATCTATGGTTCCAATGGTTACTTTTAATGATGTTGAGATCCAAAGGCTCAATCCTTAAGGGCCATTTTGTATGCCTTGATGTATAGAAAAAATGGAGTAAAATCTTAATCAAGGTCAGAATTTTTATTTCAACCCTGTATGGAAAGGAGCTTTAGGACTAAAGAATAATTATCAACACTATTGGGACTTGTACATAATCATAGCTAAAAGAGAGGGGCTCCACTATAAATTTCCCCCAAAAAAAATTCCATGTTAAGAGAGTATACAGTACTGATGGCCCAGATCTCTAAACGGTCGATATTGGTCAACATAATCTGCGCTGACAGTCATGTGGTCCATTGGGCGCATATCTCACTCAGAGGTTTTGAACATGGGATCCTTGGGATACAGTGACCATGGCGGCACCAATCAAGTTCCGCGATGTCACCACACCACCTGCCATGCACGTCGGCGGTGCATATCACAGTGAGATTTTTTCTTCCTGAATCACAATTCATTTGTTTACTGGGATGGCCAAAGAACTATCATAATAAAAAACCGACAAAAATCAACATAGGGGTTATAGCATTGTGCTGGACATTAGATTCCAACTGGACCTAATGATATCTTTTATGCTCTATCAATTTCTAGAAATTTAGTTTCTATAGATAGCCATCTTCTCGTAGACTCGGGTTTCTATTAAAACAGATAATGCATTAAATCTTTTTTAGGTGGCAAATAAAATTATAAATAAAGAGCAGACTGTCTACACAAATTAAGAGCATATTGTCTACACACAAGTCTGAAAAGTCTGAAAATCAAAGGTTCCTATTCTAGAGAATTGAGCATGGTAAAAATCGAAGACAAAAAGGTACGAGGAAAATGGTTCCTATTGGAGTAATGAGAGATGGTAAAAATTAAAGTGCAAAGAGTAATTACGAATGGTGAATCACAAATTAATTGATGGTTGATATTAGTAGTAGGTCATAATTATTGAATGGTCAAAATGAAATGCGAAATTGAAAATTGAAAACAATCGGCTTCATATATAAGAATTGCATGTTTACCTAATCAATAAATGTAATATATATATATATAGAAAACACAAATGCTCCAAAAAGAAATTTTAAAATCTTATTTCTTTCCAAAGGGGTGGCAGAACCAGTACAATTGGGAAAGCCGTTGAGACACATCCAAAAAACCTATCTTACTTAATCATTAAAGCAATCATAGAAGAATGCGGTGACAAATGGAAAAGCAAGAATAATTATAATAGAATTATGCGAGCCACACTCCTTATCTTACAACTCATCTGACAACCGTCCTTCGTATCACTTTTCCTCTCCCTCATTTTCCTACAGTGTTAAAATAAAACAAATGAAGTTAGGCCTGTCCATAGGACAGTTGTGAGATGAGTTGTAAGATGGAAGTTAGGCCTGTCCATAGGACAATTGTGAGATGAGTTGTAAGATGGAGAGTATAGCTAGTATTATTCATTATAATAATTCCTGCTATGACTTTTGACTTTTCATGCATCCTACATTCAGCTTTAACTAAAACTAATATGAAGATGAGTTTTAAAATAGCGCGAACTACATTTGAGAGGCACAACATATAATTGTCTTGTGAGAAACTTGATAATCTATACCTATATAACCACAACATAAAAAAGAAAATTAGTAGACTTCACCAATAAAATAATAATAAAATCAAGGAAATATAAAATCCTCTTATCACACAAAAACTCTCTTGAAGTTCTCCTAAACGCTCCTAACAAAATTCTGTTAGTCATGTGGGTCCAGACCATTAGTGGGTTCTGTATCTGGGGTGGTTTCCCTAATGATATTAGGAATTTCCTATTTTGTCAAACAGTAGTTTTCTAATAGGTTCGGACTTTCCTTTTTCTTGAAATAGAGTTCTTGGGGGATAAGGATGTAATGGTTATATATATATGATGTAATCTGTAACCCTAGAGAGAGGCTGAGAGTGGCTGAGATTCCAAGGCTGTGGTTTCACAGATTGAAGGAGAACCTAGTAGAAATTGGTTTCTTGTGGACGTAGGCATCTTTGCCGAACTACGTAAATCTTCTTGTCTTCTTGTGTGGTGATTGTTTGATCTTGGTTGCTTTTGCACACACGCGCACAACAAGTGGTATCAAAGCGAAAGTTGTGCGTGGAAGATCATCGAGAGGAGAGATCACCGTCGTGATCTCTGCTGGGCCACACCACAGAAATCATTCTCTATTACAGTAACAGAGATCGTTTCTGCCGTCGCCGGAAGAAGAAGAAGACAATGAGTAGGTTCGGTGGCTGGACATCTTCGTCGGAGAAGAGGTTGCTAGAATTGAGAAAGGCTGCCGAATTTCTCGGGAGGAGGAAGACCGCAAGAAAAAAAAAATTCACTCACCGGTCGCAAGTCGACGGTCGCTGCTGCCCGCCGCCGTCACTGTCGCCAGTAGTCGTCGCCGGTCCCGCTCCGCCGTCGCCGGACCAGGCAGTTGGACCCTGCAGCAGCCGCGGGCCTTGTAACTCTGCGCCGTCTGCAACCCCCAAGCGCAGAGACGAAGAAAACGACCCAGTTTTCTGGGTCTCGGTTTCGGGTCAGTTTGGTCTCGGGTTGGGTCCGTTTGACCTGACCCGCAGTGAAGAATAAGCCCAGCAGTGCGTGCAGGTCAGTTCAAGTTTCGTGTCGGGTAAGTTCAACCCAACCCGTGGTTAAAGCCCAGTCAGCAGCACCAGTGCAGTTTCGGGTCAGGTCAGGTCGACCTGAACCCGGCATCAGATGGTCCAGCCCGTCAGCCACCGCCGACGTCAGCAGAGTGAGTCACCAGGCTGACGTCAACCCACATCATCGGACAGACGGTCAACGGCCAGAGTTGACCAGATTGACGGCAGAAATTTGTTTATGCGATATCTTGATCATCCGACGTCCGATCGGAGATCTGTTTGCGCCTACGGACTCGTTTCGAGCAGATCTACGTGTTAGTGGAAGAAGATTGGTTGTTTGACGGTCAACAAGGAGTTTGACCAACTCGGGTGTGCAGAAAACCATTTTTTTGCGATATCGGAGCCATCCGGAGTCGGATTTTAGATCCGTTTCCTTCTAGCGTGCTCATGTTGACGAGATCTACAGCCTGGTGCAGGAGTTGAGGTCAGTGTTAGTTATTTGTTTTTTCCTGTTACTTAATTTGATTAAGATGGAGAAAAAGACTATCAACACTACCATGGTTAAGCTCAACCATTCCAATTGGTTGATCTGGAAACCGAAAATGGAGGATATTCTCTATTGTAAAAACCTCCATGATCCCGTTGAGAGAGATAGTGCCCGACCAAATAATATGCAAGATGCTGAATGGAACAAATTGCATAGAAAAGTGATTGTTCACATCAGACAGTGGGTTGATAACAGTATATTTCACTACGTGTCAAATGAAACCAATGCGAATACCCTTTGGAAAAAGCTAGAAGCAATGTATGATAAAAAGACCTCAGTGAACAAAACATTTTTTATAAGAAACTTGTGAACATGAAATTCAAGGATGGTGGTTAGATCGAAGATCACATCAATGAGTTCCAAAGTGTGGTAAATCAGTTAGCCACTATGAAGATGATCCTTGATGATGAAATGCAAGCTTTGTTGCTTTTGAGTTCTTTGCCGGATACATGGGAGACATTGGTTGTTTCATTGAGCAACTCTATTCCAGATGGTGCGTTATCTATGAGTCAGGTTACCAGTAGTCTACAGAATGAAGAAACCAGACGGAAATCTGCAGGGACATATAATGCACATGCCTTTGTTACTGAGAACAGGGGGAAGAGTAAGAGTAGAGGACCAAAGGGGGGTCGTGGCAAGTCTAGAGGTGAATCACAGTCCAAGTCTAGCAGTGAATCACAGAGCAAGAAAAAGTCTGTAAAATGCTTTTTCTGTGGCAAGATGAGCCACGTAAGGAAAAATTGTTCTGCCATGAAGGAACAGAAAGGCTCCAACAATGATAAGAAGAATGACAGTGATAACACTACAGCTACTTTGGAATAGGAAGTAGTGATGCTTGCCGGCGATAATGATAAGTGTTTGAGTGTTGCAGATGGTCAGGTTGAGTGGGTTATTGACACAGCAGCATCCTACCATGCTACTCCCTGCAAGGAGATGTTCACGACGTACAAAGCAGGTGGCTTTGGTACTGTGAAGATGGGCAACACGAGTCATTCAGAGATTGTTGGTATCGGTGATGTCTGCATTAAAACCGATATTGGTTGCAAAATGATGCTGAAAGATGTGTGACATGTTCCTGATCTGCGGTTGAATCTGATTTCCGGGACTGCATTGGACCGTGCAGGTTATGAGAATGGCAGATAAAAGCTCACTAAAGGGTCTCTTGTTATTGCGAGAGGTACAGCAGGTAATACTCTTTATAAAACACACGTAAAGCTATGCAAAGATACATTGAATGTAGTTCAAGATAATTCCTCTCTTAATCTGTGGCATAAGAGGCTTGGTCATATGAGTGAGAAAGGCTTGCAGATGTTGGCAAAGAAGGATTTAATTCCTTGCTCCAAAGATATGTCCCTTGACCATTGTGATTATTGTTTGTATGGTAAACAGCATAGGGTTGCTTTCTCTTCGACATCAAAATTGAAATCAAATGTGTTGGATTTGGTATATTCTGATGTTTGTGGTCCCATAGAGGTAGAATCATTGGGTGACAATAAGTTCTTTATCACGTTCATCGATGATGTATCCAGGAAAGTTTGGGTTTATCCGTTGAAATCAAATGATCAAGTGTTCCAGATGTTTCAACAGTTTCATGTTAAGGTTGAAAGAGAAACATGTAAACTCTTGAAGTGTCTCCGATCAGATAATGGGGGAGAGTACACATCCAACCAGTTCAGAAGCTATTGTTTGAAGCATGGCATTCGACATGAAAAGACAGTTCCTGGTACTCCACAGCATAATGGTTTGGCAGAGAGAATGAACCGCACTATTCTTGAGAAGATGAGATGCATGATAAGATTAGTACGGTTGCCTAAGTCATTCTGGGGTGAAGCCGTTCTGACTGCCGTTTATCTGATTAACAGATCTTTCTCAGTTCCTTTGAATTATGATCTTCCAGAGAGAAGATGGACAGGTAAAAATATTTCCTATTCGCCCTTGAAGGTGTTTGGGTGTAAAGAATTTGTACATGTACCAAAGGAGCAGCGTTCCAAGTTGGACGATAAGGCAGTGAGTTGCATCTTTCTTGGTTATGGTGGAGATGAATTTGACTACAGATTATGGGATCAAGAGAAGAGGAAACTTATCAGAAGTAGGGATGTGGTTTTCCATGAAGACCAGTTCTTTGGAGATGTTGAGAAAATTGATAAGTCTTCTGAGAAAGTTGATGGAGTGGTTGATCTCACACCGACTCCTTATCCGGTGCAGACTACAGGTGGAGAAGGTGGACAAAACGATCCGGATCGCGATGAGGCACAGGATTTGCCAGATGATGAGGGTGTTGAGCAGGGGGAGCAGTAGTCTCTTTGGATTGAAACCACGGAACCTCAAGTTAGGAGGTCTACCCGAGAGCGTCAACCATCAACTCGGTATCCTGCATCCGAATATGTTTTGCTTACTGATGAGGGAGAGCCAGAGAGCTTCCGAGAAACAATGACTCATGCTGATAAAGACGAGTGGATGAAGGCTATGCAGGATGAGATGAGTTCTTTAAAGAAGAACAAGACATATGAGCTGGTGCAACTTCCTAAAGATAGGAATGTTCTGAAAAACAAATGGGTGTTCAAGCTAAAAAAGGATGAGAATGGGAAACTGGTAAAGCACAAAGCACGGTTAGTGGTAAAAGGCTTCGCACAGATGAAGGGTATTGACTTTAGTGATGTTTTCTCTCTTGTTGTGAAAATGACTTCTGTTAGAATCGTTTTGGGTCTAGTCACCAGCATGGACCTTGAGCTTGAACAGATGGACGTGAAGACCGCGTTTCTTCACGGTGACTTGAAAGAAGAGATCTACATGACTCACCAGAGGGGTTTGGGGTAGAAGGAAAAGAACAGATGGTTTGCAAGTTGAAGAAGAGTCTCTACGGGCTGAAGCAAGCACCGAGACAATGGTACAAGAGATTTGATTCATTCATGTTGAGTCATGGGTACCGGAGGAAAGCTGCAGATCATTGTGTCTATGTTCGTCGATTTATCGATGGCAGGTTCATCATCCTTCTTTTATATGTAGATGATATGCTGATAGTTGGACAGGATAGCAAGTTGATTGGCAAGTTGAAACAGGAGATGTCAAAGTCGTTTGACATGAAAGACTTGGGTCCCGCACGAACGATATTGGGCATGCAAATACGTCGTGATAGGAGTTCCAAGAAGCTGTGGTTGTCACAGGAGAAATATGTTGAACGAGTACTCGAGTGGTTCAACATGAAGAATGCTAAGCCAGTTAGCATACCTCTAGCCAGTCACTTCAAACTAAGCAAGCACTTGTGTCCTACTACAGATGATGAAAAGGAACGGATGGTATTTGTTCCTTACTCCTCTGCTATGGAGAGTCTCATGTATGCCATGGTTTGTACACGGCCAGACATTGCTCATGCTATGACTTTAGTGAGTAGATTTCTCGCAAACCCTGAAAAAGAGCATTGGGAAGCAGTGAAGTGGATCTTTAGGTATTTGAGAGGTACTTCCAAGGTGTGCTCATGTTTCAGAAGTTCAAAACCAGTCATGGAAGGTTATACCGATGCTGATTTTGCAGGCGATCTTGATCGTCGGTTGTCGACTTCTGGTTATTTATTTACTTTCGTAGGGGGAGCTATCTCCTGGCAATCGAAGTTACAGAAGTGTACAGCACAGTCTACAACTGAAGCGGAATACATAGCTGCTAATGAAGCAGGGAGAGAGATGCTTTGGTTCAAGAGATTCCTTCAAGAACTAGATTTGAAGCAATAAGAATATGTAGTTTACTGTAATAGTCAAAGTGCTATAGATTTCAGTGAGAATGCTACATATCATGGTTGTATGAAGCACATTGATATCAAGTACCGCTGGATTCGTGAGGTGATTGAGAAGAACTTCATGAAGCTGAAAAAGATTCATTCGGACAAGAATCCCTCGGACATGATGACCAAGGTTGTGTCTAAGGGAAAGCTGGAGCTGTGTTCAGAGTTGGCAAGACTGAACTCTCAGTAAGGGGTTTAGGGCATCTTTCCTATGGTCTGGAGGGGGAGATTGTTGGCCATGTGGGTCCAGACCATTAGTGGGTTCTGTATCTGGAGTGGTTTCCCTAATGATATTAGGAATTTCCTGTTTTATCAAACAGTAGTTTTCTAATAGGTTAGGACTTTCCTTTTTCTTGAGACAGAGTTCTTGGGGGATAAGGATGTAATGGTTATATATATGATATCATCTGTAACCCTAGAGAGAGGCTGAGAGTGGCTGAAATTCCAAAGCTGTGGTTTCACAGATTGGAGGAGAACCTAATGGAAATTGGTTTTCTATGGACGTAGGCATCTTTGCCGAACCACGTAAACCTTCTTGTCTTCTTGTGTGGTGATTGTTTGATCTTGGTTGCTTTTGCACACACACGCACAACAAATTCATCATATCTAAAACTTAAAAGTCCATGATTCGGTGTCTGCCCCTTGTTAATTTTTGATGCAGTATTCCTTTCCTCAAATGTTTAATAAACCACATCAACAGTCACAAATAACCTTTGGCATTTTTAGATTCCCAACTTTGTTGACATTGTTCAGATTCTCAAGTGAAGAGAGGATTTGCAAATTTTATGTTGGGGTCAACTTTTGAAAAAAACTGCAAATTCCCCATCTGTAAATTCAATAAATTCTGCTAAGTAAATTAAATGCTAAAATCATGAATTCAATGCAAACCAACGTAAGGCTAGATGAAGATCTTAATATTGACGTTACCCATTTTTTACCAAAAGTAAACACCAACTTCTAACACCACAATCCATATGAAGAATGTAAGGTGTACTAAGTTACCAGGAAGGTAGAAAAAAGTTCAGTGTTTAAAATATGAAAATACGGGATTCCTATAGACTCTGCGATGTCGTTCATCTTTAAGTCTCTTCTTTTGCCGTATGAGGTCGACTCTACACAAATAAAAAACCATCAACTTATCAAACATTATAAGAGCATGGAGATGTGAAAGGATACGTTATTAGAATTGTGCTTACACTGGCTCTACAAATGTGGAAAGAATCTTGTTTCAAGAACATAAAACACAAAGGGAAATCAGAAAAATAGATATCAAAGAAGTTGAACAAGATAACAGATTTTTTTGTCACTACAAAATAACTAATGAAAGAAAGAAGAGTTCAGAGAAACAAAAAGTGATGCAGGAGTATATGGCTTGCCTTCAGTGGATCCTGCGGTAGATCAGGCCCTAAAAACTTCAAATCGAGTTGATCAATCAAATAGGGACTTAATCCACTTTCATGACAATCTTTAATCTCCACAAATATGCAAGAGGATCCAAACGACCATGGCCTATGCAAGCACAACCAATGTATCTCCATGCACCCCCCTTCAGTTGGATCCACGCCCACTCAATGCAAATCTATTTCTTTCCTTGTTTCTCACTCTTGTGGTTTTTCAAATTTGAATGTAAAGGGAATCTAATTTCTAGGATTTTCATTATTCTTAAGCTCGTAATAGATGGATAAGATTTCATTACGCTTTCAAAGATGTTTCAAGCTTCATCTATTATTAATATATTATATATGGAGCTAGTTGATTTCAATTAAGAAATAAGCTTATTGATTTTGACTACCGATGTAATTTTGACCCTTTTTGAGATCTGAATTGATTTATACGGATGGGTTAACTCTTCCAATACTTTATCTCATTTCATTAACTCCTTTGTAATCGTCTTTTAAATCCTCCCAAACGGTTTATTCCAGATTGGCTTAACTCCTCGAAAATGCTCTCCTCCCATTAACTCATCTACAACCATTTCTGTAACACCTTTAAGTCCTCTCCTCTTCTTTCCTAACATGTAAACGTTTGCCAGCGCGCACTCTGATATCAGTAACTCTTGGGATGCAAGGTTCTCTCCTTTCTCTTGGCAACTCACACTTCTCTCCTCTCTCTTCCAGAGATGCAGGCAAAACAATCTCCTCTCTCTTTGGCTTAGCCCTTCGATATCAGTATGCAAGATTCTCTCTTCTCTCGTCAACACACAGATCTCTCCTCTCTTTCAGAGATGCAGGGAAAACCATCTCTCTCTTTAGCTGGAATGAAACATCTTCATTGGCTTCAAAATCATTATCCCCAATGGCACTGCCCCATCCGTGGCTATACTGCAAAATCTTAAGTGGGCTGGAACCGAGATTTATCATTGTACACGTTTCAAACCTGGCCATTACTGCCCTCGCAATACTGTATTCTTGAAACATAACATGGGTTGGCAATTTTAGACAGCAGTCTAAAATTTTTACTTCTTCCAATACTTTTCGAAGTCTCATCTTTTTTTAAGAAAGGGTTAAAAAAATGAGAGAAAGAAATCAAGATAACAGCCCAATCAACTTTCGCGGTACATAATTTTCTTTTGGACTGTCTAATATAGTGCACTAAACCATTTTTTAAGTATGATTGCAATATTTTTCACATTTACAAAAGCAATTGAAAATGATTCCAAATATTTGTTTCACACTTTTTTATGTGATTAAATGTAATAAGTTCGTTGGAATTCATGTTTGATAGATGCTTGATAAAAATTCTACTTGAATTTATGTCTCGTTCAGATATATGAAAATTGGAAATGACATGCAACCTGCATCCATTTCAAGCATTATATCTGCATTCACTTTCCACTTTTGTAAACTACTCCCCAACAAAATCTTTTAATCTTAGAAAACCATACATAGCACATGGCTGCTTATCTACTATTGTGTTTGACCTTGGTGGCTGTGTTGCATCTAAGTTTCTAAGGTCCAAATATTCAAATCAATCTATTATTTGATAGATATGCCGACCTTAAATAAGAAAATATGGTTGGATTGAGATATTTAGGTGTCAACATGAATCTATCTATAGCATGCTGTGTTGCATCTAAGTTTCTAAGGTGCCAAATATTCAAATCAATCTATTATTTGATAGATATGCTGATCTTAAATAAGAACATATGGTTGGATTGAGATATTTAGGTGTCATCATGAATCTGTCTATAGCATCCTGTGATATATGCATTAAAGAAAAAATGCTTCAAGATAAGAATAAAGCAGTAGTTTCTCTTGTTTAATGGCTAGACTATCTATTTATTAGAATATAATTGTGTGTTCGTCAACCCCATGAACAACGCTGCCTCAATTTAAAGTAGGGTCCAAGTTACATATGTTGCCCAGTTTTCCAAGGTTACATGTTTGATTGAGGAATTATGGTGAACATAGCCTGAAATTGAGAATAGGCTATAGTCCAACGTGTACAGTTAGTTTCATTTAAATATTGAGTGTTAAATATTATTTATTATACTTATTTGCACCATAGTATAATGCATCTCCAATATTCTCTCTATCTTTCTCAGTTAAAAGATTTGAGTTGCAATTGTCATTAATTGCTTGACCGCGCTAAGGCATCCTACGCTAGAGTAAGTGATTTCTTGTAAGGAATGATCAAGTCAGCTTTGGAATATATCATGAAAATCAATGAAAGTTGCTTTGAGCCCTTTCTTTTGTTCTTTTATTTCTTCTCCTTGATTGAATTTCTCTTATTGCATCAAGATTTCTATAGTAAATTTTGCGACCAACGGTATTTGAATCTCTCCCTTTTTCTCCTTGTTTGTGGATTCTGTGTTTGAAATTGACGATCAGGATGTCATGGTTTCACCATCAATTGGGATTGGGAACATTGCTTCCCTGCATCAATGAGTTATACTCAGCCAGCATTCTTAAATTTAAATCAAATTTTTAGAACTAATATTGTGAATAGTTCCAAATTTTCTAAGTTTTTAGAACTAATGTGGTAATCAGTGAATAATAAGACGTTCTCAGTAAACATTTAAATTTTGTAGCCTTACTGGTGTATCTTCCATAATCCAATGACTACCATTATTTTCACATATGTAAATTTTTTACAAGACATTTAAAATGCTCTTACGCCCAACACATGATTATCTTTAGTTGTGGGTCCCAAAATACCAACAACATTTGCACTTCCGCCTCTTTAAGTACTTGTAACCGGTTTAGACCTTGATCAACCGCAAGCAAAAAAACTAATTTCAATTGAAAAGAGGAAAGGGACAAAGAACAAATACGTTACAAACAAACAAGAAAAGTCTTCATTTCATTCCTCATTCAGAGAATGTACAACCGAGTTTTCATATAAATAAAAGAGAAAGACCCCGAATGCCACCCAATTAAATATGCCAATGGAAATTTCTATGATAAGGAGATCCAAATTTGGATTTTAACATGAAAAATAAGCAGTGATTAGCATATCATGAAAAATAAGAGTTTATCTCTGTTCTCTAGAGAGAATAATTGGATGAATTAGGACTAAATAGTGGCTTGATCATTATCAGCCAGCTAACATATGAGGTTAATTTAAAATTAAATCCTCTCCAGCTAGTTACCATAACAGAGCAAAAATTATTCCAAATGAATGAAAATTTTCAATTTCAATGGTTCCAGGATATACATTAAGAGGGCCGCTCACATTTTATATATTTTTCTAATTTTTATTAACAATTTGATGAATTCCATAGTTGTAAGGGTTAATTGAATTGGTTTCCACCATATCTAAAACGAGAAAGTAAAAAATCAATAAAATACCAATAAATACATTATTTAAGTGATAAACCATTTTAATTATTAGCTGAGAACGGATCTTAAGATTAGTCATTGGTCAAAAGATAGATAGATTTGGTGTTGCTGTCATCATTTCAAGCAATAAATGGATGGTCTGGAAATAAAGAAAGGATTGTCAATTTCTCAAGAATAATAGTGGTTTGAATATTTATTAAAATTGATTAAGATTCTATGAGTTGTTAGGAGATTATCCTTATCCTTTTGATCAAGTTAGTTCATGTTTGCATTGTAAATGAAATCCTCCAATTTAATAAAAACTCGACACTAAAATTCTGTGCATATGTTAATTTGTGAAATTTTCTCCAGCTGCTCTGGTGATGATCGCAAGGTATGTGTTTGCAGTAATCACCGACATTTTTTTTTATAAAATTGGTCCCATCTACAAACCGTGCTATCTCTCCATTTTCATTAATTTGTACGATTGAAAGCTTCTTATATCTAGTGGGTCACCGTCATTGGCATAGTAAAATAACAAGCATATTGTGACAGTGATGAATCCTTAGACAGATGGTGATAACCTAGAAGATATGAATACGGTTTGTTTAAGTAGTTTTTTATGTTAACAATCACAGATCCTTTATATTAATGGTTAGAGAATATTAGTGCTTAAAATCTATTTGTTAGAATTTTTAGAATGATATGAGGTGTTTGGAGATTATCCTTATCCTCTTAATAATTTCTAACATATTGTAACTGCATGAGTTATTTTGTGAAATTCTTCACTGGCCCCATTTGGGGCCCTTCGATTTAGAATCCTTATAAATGAGAAACAAAAGGAACTTATTATACAAAAGCCTTCATCACTTTTACAAGCATTGAAATATTATGATAATCTCTAGAAAATATTAAATCTTAAATTTTACCAGAAATGATAACTTTCATGAGAAAATCTAGAAGAAAGAAAAATAATAGGGTTTGTAGAAAAATAATAGGGTTTGTTTTCAATAATATCTTGCCGTAATTTGTTATTTATATTTCAATAATAAGTTGAGAAAACCCTAAGATGCTAGAAAATTCAAAAATCACTCAACACCTTCCCTGACGTCACCACCGCAGCCCCATCTCCAACATCCGCCTGCCAAAACCCATACCAATAGAGAGAGAGAGAGAGAGAGAGAGAGAGAATCCAGCCTCTTCTCTGTTGAGTGCAAAAAAAAAAAAAAAAAATCAAAGAGGAGAAGGAGAAGCGAAAGAATGGCGTACTTGGTCTTGTTGTCTCCGCGCACAACTGCACCTTTGTCATCTACTGCGGTCAACATCCAGTCTGCCAGAGTCATCACTCCTTGTAATCGTGAAATCTGTCGCCCACCCATACGTCGTCCAGCTCCACTGCCATCCTCCCAAGGCAAAAAGGAGAAAAACTCAGTCACGTGTGCAATTGTGACACGTGTTTCAGTTTAGGCCAAGTTGAGTTCTGGTCCAATAGGTCATCCAGAAGTTCAGTTATGTCCCATTATACCAACAGCTCAAAAGATACTAGCCAATGCAGTCAGCGTTACAGATTTGCAATAATCAACGGCTAGAAGTTATTTTCGGAATTTTGGAATCATCTAAAGCTTGATTTTCGATCCATCTTCGCCAGTGTGTTTGTGGAGTATGGATCTACACATCAGGTTCGTCCATTCTTTAATTTACGATGAAATTCTATGATACCATAATCTTCAACATACTTCAAAGATATAAATATGAAGATAAATATGGCTCATGGGATTTTAAAAATGAAGTCTATTTTTTATTATTTCTTAATTCAAAACAAGGAGAAATGTTTATTCTTTACTATGGTGACATGTTTTCATGGCTCCAAGACAAGTGCGGATTTGAAGATGAAGAGGAACATGACTTAATTAGTTTTGTAAGAGGCTTGAGACCAAAAATAATAGAGAAAATGAATGACTGCAAGAACATTCATAAAGCATCTTAGAAAGCAATTCATATGAAGCAGATGCTTAAAAGGTCTTATCTAGTGAAAGTTACACTTCAAAAAGAAAAGTAGTCACAAATAGCAACAAAACATATTAAGGAACCAGTGATAGAGGATATATAGTTCGAGAAGCTAGAGCAAGACACAGAAGATTCCACATCTACACTTGGCCCTGAAATTTCTCCTATGAGTAATGATGATCAAGAAGTGCAAACACTAAGGCAAGAAGAACAAGTTGTTGCTATCCCCCACATGCATTCTCACATTGATTTTGTCACTGGGGATCAACAATGGAAATTGGGAGATGAAGAACAACTAAGCCTAGGTTGTGATTCAATGGTGTGACTTCCACATGTGATAATCCAACGGCTCGATCGCACATCCACACAGAATTCAACTTCCGAGATACAGGATGCATCATGGAAGAATATTGCATAGTCTTCAAGATGTGCACAAAAACTCATGTGGCGCAGGCCCGGATCTTCGATTGAGTGTAGATCAATCTCCCCAAGGATTGATTGAATCCAGAGATGGATTCCAGCCCCAAGAGCATCCTCACAAGAGGAAAAACACCATAACAAAGATAAATCTCAAATAAAATTTAATTAATTTGAGATAAGCATAAGCATTACAATGGAAGACTCCTATATATATGTGTGTGTGTGTCACAACCCAAATTTCGGGGCCTTATCGAAATCTGAGTTATAACGCATTTGTATACAATTCACAGGCTTAAATCAAATAAACACATAAGGTATAACATCATGCAAAAATCTGTCTTTTCATACAATCTCCCAATTAATTAACCAACTAATAATATTTGTAGTACCTAACACTTCTCATAATAAAATTGTTTAACTAATTAAAAATACTCAATACTATCAATTCTCAGGATCTTGTTGTAACGCTCTCCTCAACCACACATGTCAAACACTACAGGCTGATCTTTGCTATTCTCTAGTCCACCCGCAACTCGGTTACCTGAAGGGGAAACCCAACATCAGTATAAACTGGTGAATGAATTCCTACTTTAACATACATCCACACTTAATTTAATAGCATCATTAGAAACAATTAAATAATAAACAATAAATAATTCAATCAATGAAATAAGTTCATGCCATGACATTTCTTCGAACTACATTATTGCACCCAATCTACATCATTGTGTCATCTAAATACATCACTACTATTGAGATGCCACACATGCATCTTCTTATCCAGCATCCCTTAGGATCCATTGCTTTAGGACCTCAGTGTCCTATCATCCACTCCCATACACAGCATAACCAAACTTCTAATCGACCCCAGTGGTCCAAAGTCACACAATCATAATAAATCTTATCGTACTAGTAGTTCAGATCATGCCCCCTTCCAATAAAATCATGCATGAAAAAATTTATAATGTAGAATATTTGCTTGTTTATTAATTTGTACCTACCACAATTTCATTCCTAAATTTCAAGATTTCATATAACATAAACCTACTCAAATACAGACTATATATATTATAAGTATCATCACAGTACCCCTTTCCTTTAAACATTAATTATTAAGACATGAAAGGGCTCTTATGTAATTATAATATCAATAGGGGCCTTTTTATAAACTCTTAAACAATATACACTCGACTAGGAATTGAAATCCCTAGCTATCACAGAGCCCTATTTCGGTTCAAACTCTCCTCATGCCAAGTTCATTCTAGGTCATCAGATGGTGGGCCATTAGGGGTCCCCTCCCCTTGGGTCCATCGTAGCTGGGGTCACCCATGGGTCTTCTCCAAGATCCATGGTGCTGATCTACCAGTTGGTGGCCTACCTGGGCTCACAACCTCACGTCACAAATTGTATCTCAGCCGACTGGAAGTTGCAGAAATCCTGTTTGTGGCTCTAATTCTGCATCTTTTACAATAAATCCAAACTAGTTAGGTTCAATTACCCTTTCTCTATTGAGTATTATACAAATCTCTAGGATCCATGGCCATTGATCATACATATTACTCCATAACGATGGTTTATAGAGTCATCCGACACATCAATATTCCATTCTGGGTTCAAAAAAGCAACACGGCAACAAAAACAACAACATAATTTATTGCTCCAGGTATTCCCCTCTTCTAACCATCCTTCAATGGATCTTTACACCAGATTTTCATTCACAGTACCAACGGTAAAGCTTCCAAAGCTCAGATTTGTCATACACATCATAATAGTATTTAAGTAGGAAATTCACTCACCTCTTGTAGACATGCACAATGTTTGGTTGAGAGGGCATCCGTTAACAATCGCTTGGCTGGTTGCCTTCTTCTTCCACTTAGTATCTCCCTTCTCTCTTTCTCTTAGGCTTCTCTCTCTCTCTTGTTCTTGCCTATAGTTTAGAAAGGAGTAAAGTAAGGCAAATAAGAGACTATCCACATTATATAGCAAATCCCCTTCTCTTGTCCTAGAAGAAGTCTCGTTCAAAATTCTACAAAATTCCCCTCTCACTAGAAGTCCTATGCAACAATACTTCCTCTCCCTCCAAAGTCCATTCCTTTTGGGATTGAAGTGTCGTGCCTTTATCCACACTCAACCACTATTATTACTAATAAGGATTGCATCCCATTGCCCTTATACAAAATTTTAAAATCATATAACTTATCCTAATAGTAACTAAATAGTAACAGGGCTTACAAATGAAAATAACAATTTAACATTTAAAACAGGCCTCAAATCCCAACTCAACCATGGATATCACAATATATATGAGTGGCTTTTTCTAAATAACCAAAATTTACTAAATTAAATTAAGCAACTACTAAATCCTATTAGGCAATTACTAAATATTAATCTAACATAAAATAAAAAATAAACCTATTAATTATAAACTATCTAATTAAGAATAGGAATCCCCGATTTTGAACTGATCATGGATCAAGTGGGGCCCATTAATGTGGCCCATCAATGCTGGGCCGAATCTTGGATCTGACTTGTATCAGCTAACTCTGGCTTAAAAAAACTCAACTTCGACAAATTTGCCAACTTAATAAATGCCGGGAAATTTTCAACCATAAGTTGGGGGAAAGGTCCTTTTAGGTCGAAAATCAAGCAAACAAGCTTTTGATGTATCTTTCGATCTTCATTTTTTGTACACGCCGTAGAAGCTTGATGTGTTCATTTTCTCCATATAAAAGTAGATTGGAGGTGTAGTATATTTTGATCTCTGCATTAAACTTTGATGTATAATCTCACTGTTAGATGCCTTCAGTGTAGCCATGCAAACAAGTCACAATCTTCGGATATCCATCGGTGGTCCCCCGAAGACGAAGTCAATGTGGGGGAACTTTAACAATTTGATCTGCTTACAAAACCATTGAATCAACTGATTTGACCTCTGAGGACCCAATTGTATTTGCTGGAAGTGGAGTTGCAATCAGATCTTTAGGATGTTCAGTATTCATGTTAACCCATATAAAGCCTTTAGTGTTTGCTTGCCCTTGTTCTTCTTCAATTCCTTGCGGCTCATAGGTGACATTACTTTGATCAATGTTGTTTGTACTCAAGAAATCTATATTGCCATGAACGTGCCCTTGATTGTCATCCTTGAGGTTTTCTATTTGTGCTTTTTGTGGAATCAAGTCTTTTAGTTCTTCTTTTTGCTCTTACTATGGCTCTTCAGTTGAAGGTGATGATTTAGATGAAGACTGAGCTATTAATGGCAATAGAATGAGTCTAATCCATTTTTATTCTCACGAAAAGATATATGTGTCCATCTCTTTATCATAGTGTGTAACACTTCAACCCAACTTAAGACGAATTAGTGGACAATTAAGTATAACTTTGTTGCTAAGTGTGTTTTGGTTTTGCTTTTCTTTGGTCTTGAGCTATGGATAGGTAGTTTGGTTGAGTTTGACCTGGTTTAGGTAGTTTGAGCCCTTTTTCGTAATTTCTGCTTTTCTTGGACCTTGTCAGTTTTGCGTCATTTTGATGTCAACGCGTGTATTTTGTTAAGCTTGTTAATCTTCGTAACTGTTTCGAATCCAAACGATTTTTTTTGTTTCCGTTGGATCACTAATTGACTCAAACTGGAAATTGTGAACATGTTTGGACTTGTTTGTAATTAGACATTCTTATCTTATAAATATCCTACCTACTACCGTTTCTCTCTCTTTTCTTCAACGATCTTTCTCTCTCGCTCAACTCTCTTTGTCCTTCTCTCATTGCTGTCTTGTTTACGTGAGGAATGGAGCCATGTGTTGTGATCTTCGTGTGTCTCCAGCGGATTGAGCCAAGACAACGACTGGTGTGTGTGTGATTTCCACTTGTGAGGCAAGTATAAGCACAAGTAGCTTGAACACGTATTGGTAATGCTTTGATTGTGTGTATATTTTACTCTTCTTGTATGAATCATTGTTGGACAGCCATATTGAGTAAGTTTTGTTCTTATCCTTTTGTTTTCAGTCGAGAGTTAGCCATTTCTGTAACTGTTTCAAGAAATTGACTCAGCGCACTCACGGTTAAACCGTGAATTGTGCTACTGCTGAGCCGTGAAATGTCTTATGGCTAAGCCGTGACCCAGCCGTCACCTTAACCGTAGATCAATACAGGGTGACATATGAAACAACTGAGAGTTTGCAAATTGCTGCTCTTCTACAGCCCAGCCAGATCTAAGCCGTCTATTGTGTTACCGCTAAACCGTAGAGCAAGATACGGCTACGCCGTAGAGCAAATTACGGTTGAGCCGTAAATGCGGATGAATAGTTTGGGGAACCTCGGTTCCGCCCAGTGCAGATTACGGCTACGCTGTAAGATGCCTACGGCTAAGCCGTATGTTCACCTACGGCTACACCGTGTGACCCTGAGAAATGAATAAAAAGATTAAGTTTAAGGAAGAGACCTGATATAACTCTCATGCTAGAATGTAAACAACCCGAACATGCCCAATGGAATGTCCGAATGACATGAATGATCTCGATGGCTGTGTCTCATTCATGTATGTTATCCAGTTGTTTAGCACCTTCCCATGGGTGTTAGTTTAAGGGACTTTGGTACACTTTCGTTAGAAGATGCAACACTCCTTGATGGAACAACTGTGTATCGAATACCTTAAAACTACATCAGCATGCACGGTTAGAAATACTGGATTACTAGATTCGGCATAATCCAACCACAAGCAAGACGCCATACAGAATCAGAACAACCATGAAGACTCGATACATTTGTTCAAGCTTCTCCAATATTTTAAAAGCATTTGCCAGCCAGATGAGTATCTTGTGGGGCAGGAGCATAGGGTGAAAGAGTATCGTCCAGGTATTCATGATTAGCCATTGATCGCACATAATCATCACACCAACCTATGAAGTTGCTACATACCTATTATTTCTCTCACAAATAATGGCAAATATATGTTGTTATTTGGTACAAATGGGCCAATATAAAAAGATAAAAAGAAAAACAATCAACTATATTGCATACTTACCAGTGCTCATGGACAAGAATAATAGTGTCTACCATATTTATTTGTTGAGCGCAAAACCTTAACCATACAGTTGGCCACACGGCAATGACATAAATGCTGGGGCCAATTGGAATTCCCAATGGAGGAAGATGATGCCATTTATTTTTATTTCAAGCAACGAAGCCTCCAGTCTTAGTCGGTTTAATCAACAGAAGAATAAAGTCAGCCATATACTCTCGAGTGAAAGATCCATAAGGGCATGTTTGGTAACAAAAGAGGAATCTTCTTTTTCATATGATTCCTTAGTGCCATGGAATCAAACATTCTTTACTAAGGTTTGAATCAAACATTCTTTACCAAGGTTTTATGAGGAAGAGGATTCATCATGAACCATGTTTGGGTAGCATCAAACATTCTTCACTAAGGTTTTATGAGAAAGATGATTCATCATGAACCATGTTTGGCTAGCATGGTGGAATCAACATTGAATTTTTCGAATTGATGTTTGGTAAGCATATAGAAATCCACGGAAGAAAGGAAGAGAGAGAAAAAAAACTAACGATCTTAACCAAATGAGAGAGAGAAAGAGCAGGAGATTTGGCTAAGCCATGTGTGCTCTAATGCTTAGCCGTATATTGCACAATGGCTTAGCCGTAATGTCCTTCTACACATATGGCTTAATCGTAGGATCGCCGTAGGCCACTACAACTGAGTCACGGCTGATACAGCTTAGCCGTAAGACATTATACAGCTTAGTCATAGAGGATATTGCAAAAAATGGCTCTCTGGATTTCGAGCCGTAACATGCTTATAGCTTAGCCGTAAGAATGCTACTTTCAGAAGCCCTTGCAGTTTAAGTTTTAATAGGGGTGGGGAGCTCAAACAGGGAAGGAATCCTATGCAGCGATGGATTTTGAAAATAAAAAATCATTTGCATAATAAAGGAGAAGAAGGGCAAAAGAACCATTATGTTGGATCGTCGTGCCCTTTAGAGAAACTGGTGACTGTCTCGAAGACTTGAACAAAAGACGATCGGAGAGAGAGAGAAAGAGAGAGAGACTCGCAATAGTCAGTTACGACCAAACGTTGTCGTCTGTGAGTTAGGAGAGACTCCGATCATGGTATGCGGAAAATGACAGAAGTGGAGTGAGTGGCACAAAAAGTTGGCTTTCAACGAATACCAGAGAGAGAAAATGACAACAAATACTAGAGAGAGAAAATTGTCACAACCCGAGCCCAACCGGATCAAGCTGGGTCGGGGTGTTACAAAAATGAACAAGACAAAGGCGCATAATATTTTCGTTTCCCTCTCCTCTCTTTTCAAAATATGTGGGTCCTACCTATTTTCCAGCTCATAGCCATGTAGGATCGGGCCACAAGTCGGGCACTCCATCAGTATACATAGACTTTTTGGAAGTAGAAAATCCATTGTTCAACTGCTATGAGGAAGAAATGAAGAAAAGGGCATTGTGTATACCACTGAGTGGGGATACCGCTGCTAAGAGGATTTTATATAAAAAAAAATTACCAAATGGGCTCCGTGAGATCCCTTTGGTCTATTGATAACATTGAGGGCATTTTTAGTATACAACATCTCTGAAGGAATTTTTCTAGTCAAATCCTTAAGAATTTATCAGTCTAACTTTTATATATATTACTGATTACTTACATAATTTTATAAAATAGATTAGCAATAAAGAAATATTAGTCGAGAGCTGATAATTAGGAATGAAACATTGTTTATAATAAAAGTAATAGAAACAATAAAAAGAAACGAAAAATGTTGAGTGCTCATTTGAGGCACAGAGTATTACATTTGTCTTTTCTTATCAGGATGTTTAGTTTGCCTCATCTTATAATATCTTTTCAAAGATGTTTTCGGCCCATAAGATTATTGATCCGCTTTTTGGTGTCAGCTAAACTCATATAAATGCACATGCAAAAAATTAAGCCAAATGTATAGAAATGCACACGCAAAAAATTAGGCATAAAGTTCTTCCCAAACTCACACCTTATGTTACTTCGCCAATGCCTCATGCCACTTTTTTTTTTATCATTTTGATGATGAATAACTAATATTCTAATGTCATTAATTTAAATTGGAAATTTATGCTTTTTAATGGGATGTACTCGATCCAATCGAACTGAAGAGTTAAACTCTTACAAAACCCAAGAATTCAAAATTCAAAGCTAAAATATAATGGACACAATTTACATACTACATCGAAAAATCAAAATCACCTATAAACGAGTTGAAACTTGAAATAAATACCACGTATGGGGAGAAATGGTGAGGTACTTTTTTTAGTGGTCCAGACCACATTATGAGGCCCACTTTAACTACCTTCATACATGATAGATGGTTAGATGAGAAGATGCTTATCTGAATTGCTTGTGAGTTGAAATATTATTATAATTGTAAATCATGTTGTTTGGGATCCAAAATAAAATGGCTAGAATTATGCAACTCAACCATTGATTTGAAATGACACTCTCTTGATTCAATGCTACGGTCTTCAAATCAAAGTTTAATTTTGGCGATTTATGGAATAAAGGGTTAAATTTGGGCCACACAATCAAACATGTAAATGTTACATATTTTAAATAAATAATTAAGCAATCAAATGATTAATAAATATATTGTACATGATCTTTTTTTTTCATATTAGTCTGTTCTAACTTACGTCTCTAATCTGTTTGTTGGGAATGCTCCACGTGGAGCCGAGGATGGGCAACCGACCCTGTTCAAATTTTTGTTTCCTTTAGAATCGGAAAAAAATTGCATGCATGTCAATTTTTTGCTCTTTGCCCCTTCTCATATTAGATTTTCTTGTATGACCCTCTTCAACCTTTTTTTTTCCTTTTCCTTTCCCTGAGAGTATATCTTTCAAAATATAGCAGGAGATAAAAAAGACCGCTTATCAATTTCCATTTAGTTTTTCTTATTTTATTCCTCTCTTCGTACATGACAACTGACCAAGGCCTTCTCAATCCCTTTTTTTTTTTTTTTTACCTCTCTTTATACATCACAACTCTTTATGAATTATAATACATGGGTTGGTTCCGATTTGGGTTAAAGGTGGATCTGAAATTGGAATTGTTAACAAGAAGATGAACTCGGAATTGGTTCAAAACAAATTTCCTAGTTTTAGGACCGAAACTATTAATAAGAACTATTTCATTGTATAGGGGCTGATCTAGGTCCAGATTTGTATATAGAATGCTTTGAAAAAAAAATAAAAAACTTTGAAAAAGAATTTTTAAAGAATTAGATAATATGTTGGGTCCTGAATCAACTGGCCGAAATAATGTATAACCGAACTCGAAACCTAAGTCGCGGTTCTAAAGATATGACTTAAATTCAGACTTATTTATTTATTGGAACCTAAATAAAGATATAAATTTGATTATTAAAAGGTTAAACCTTAAGATAATCAGAGAATCAGAGACCAATTTACAGCCTTATTAGAATTTGATAGTATAAGAAAGGTATTGTTAACTATTAAAATTTGCACAAGGGTAGATTTTGTAAAAAATAAATTTGGTCAAGGTTGCGTGCTTTGATTTTGATGGAATTCTTTTCTACTGTGGTAAAATCTCTTTTATGACACTCTGTGCTATTGGATAAAGTGGTTCTTTCAACATTTCAACTTAGCGCACTCAACCTTGGAGAGGGTGTTTTTCTAGCAAGAAAATTTATGCAAAGTGAATTTTAGTTTACTTATTATTATTATTATTATTATTTTGGCCAACTCCCAATGGGGGAAAGGACATTGACTTTTTTTTAAACCCATGAAAGGTGGAATCCATTACGCAAATGGTACTCCGACTAAATGAGCTGGTCCCTGAGAGATTTGACATGCGACTGGGGCTACAATCGGGCTGTTTGGCAAGTCTAAATTTTACTTCTATTTTTCGTAATGTGTTTTAAAATAGAGTTTTAGAGGTAATAGACTATTTGGATGGTGCACTTGATATGTCTGTTTGAACTAGACGTCAGACAAAAAATATATATTTCTTAAGAGCCCATAAATGATTCTTTTTGGCACAGGCCTAAATGTCCTCACACGGACATACTATATTACTGCAGTGGGTTTTTTTACAGTCTGATTTTTTATATTTTTTGAAAAATTCAGGGATTTCAATTATGAACTAAACCATTGAAAGTCGTTAGAATTATGATAAAGGCTATGATGTCAAATTTCAGCCATTAACTCTTCATAAATCTTAAGATACATGTGAAAAAACAGTTAACCATTAGATCTACATTATAGCATTTTGTGGGACCCCTTATCTAGATCTGAACTGTTCATCCTCTTTAAAAAGTGGAAGAATAGCTACTTTATCAAATTTCAAATTTTTAATCCTATGTATCTCAAGATAGTCAAGAAAACCTATTGACCGATGATGGCAATTAGTTTAAAATGGACTGTGTTTTAATGTTATTCAACCTAGGCTGTTTTTTTTTTCAATATTTCTGTTAATTTCAGAATTGTAAATGTCAATCCAAACCATTGGATGTGTTAAGAAGATTAGACACAACCAAGACGCAAATTTCTTGCATGGATCTTTAACAGATCTTTAATTATTTGTTAAAAAACTGATCCATTTGATTTGAATATCTGAATTTTGTGGGCCCTAAGATTATGATTTGAATGATTGAACCTCTTTAGATGGATAAAAGCAGCTAATAGTTCAAGATTTATCCATTAATTCCTTTTGGATGTGAAGTAATCCTTAAAAACATGTTACCCATTGATGTATTGATATATTGAGTGGCTAGGTTCTGATAAGATATTACCTAGGCTGTTTTTGTAATTTTTGTTTTAATTGTGAGCCACCAATGCAAGATCTGAACCGATGAATATCTTAAGAGATTCAGATATGATTACAGTGTTAAATATGAGCCATCGATCTATCATGAATCTTAAGATTTTTGTGAAAAATGAAAAACATTAGATCTTTAGCAATGGACTCCTGTTTGCCCCCAAATCATGATCCAAGCAGCTTATCCTATTTGGCAGGATGACAACAACTAAGGAATGAAATCTCTTGCCTTGATTTGCCATGGATCTCAAAAAATTTGAGAAAAAACTGTGATCCTTCTGATTAAAAAAAATCTACTTCAAGCCAACTTTTTCTCATACTAAACCGTCTAGTTTTCTAACGTCTATTTTATATAGATCTATTCTACACAGATCTGTTTCCTACCATTAAGATTTGCCAAGGAAGGTCTAAATACTAACACTATATGGAATTCTAAAATTAGCGTCCGTCCATAGCCATGAGCTATACATCTCTCTGTTGGGTCTGTGATGTTGACCACGTAGTTTGTCTTGTAGAAATGATGTGAAATTAAAAAAATGAATTATAACTATCATTTCGTAAGTTTGTTGTTATTAGTAAGATATACTCGTAGGGTAGCTGGTTTAATTAGACTTGGGTTTCCCTTTGATAGATTGTGTTCGTTTAGCAGCAACATATGAGTATAATAACCGTCAAATGATCTACTTCTCACCAAGTGCAAAGATGGAGGTGGATGGTGATTTGCTTAAGCAAGCATTGTGTTGAGTTTTATATTTCTACAGCGAACTGGGATTTGCATTTTTTTTTTTATGTTATGGAAGACATATTAATGTTTCTTTTGAATTTCTCAATGTCACCCCCTCAATATGAACACAAGGTAGAGCCCTTTGCCTGCCTTATAAAAAAGAAACATTTATAAACTCCTTTTCATGTTAGTTATCATCAACCATCCCCAAAAATTATTTTGAGTTGATTTGAAATTTAGAATCTTAATTTTTATGGCATTGAAAATGAATATCTTTTCTAGTTGAACCTTCACCTAGCACAATTGTATCGAAGTTCTTAAGAAGTTGTTTGAGCTAGTTGAACCTTCACTCAATGCAATTGCATCAGATTTTACAAGAACCGTTTCATTGAAAAGAGGTGATAGTTCTTATATACTTAACCAGAGCTTGAGCCTGGCCAGCAGGGGTGGACCTAAATGAAGAGATGTGGGTGCACTCGCACCCTTCACATGGCAGTACGCATCTAATTTTTATATAAAAATTTTTGGTCCACTATTAAGAATCAAATAAAAATCACGTGTCCTCCCTCAAACCCCACATAAAAATTATCGATTTGCTCCTAAAACTAAACTACCTATTAGAGTTTGCACCCCTCAAATGAAAATCATAGGTCTGCCACTTTTGGCCAAGAACTTTTCCCCTTGTAAGAAGGTCTTGTGTTACCTAGTCAAGGATTTATCTGCTCCCTTAGCCCAAGGGCCTTCCCACCTCTTTGAGTTTGACTTCTACTCCCATCACCCAAGGTTGGGGCCCTAGTATCCTATAGCAAGGATACCTAATAAAAAAATTATTAACTAAGGACACCAGTCAAGGATATTAGACCATCCATGTACATTTTTTTGTGTGACTTTGATAGTGTTCTTAGAACTCATAATTTATTACTAACACTCAATTCCTATATAAGCTTTTTAACTATGATAGCCATTTTTTTCAAAAATTCATTCTTTTATTTAAATTAGGGTAGCCCAATACATGGGTTTCTACCACTATGGGGTCTGGGGAGAGTCAGATCTACGCAACATTATTCCTGCAAGCGGAGAGACTATTTCCCCATTTTGAACCCATGATGCTAAGGTTGCAATGGGGCAACATTACCATTGTGTTGAGGCCCACCATCTCTTTTATTCAAATTAGTGGGATGAAAATGAAATTAGAAAAAAAAACTACAGTGCAAAAATAATAATAAAACTAGAGAGAACTCAAAAGAAGCAAAATCATTATCATACAACAATAATATATCTTTGATTACTTTCTTAAACTCATAAGAGTCCCTCTATCATATGAATCCAAATAAGACCAACATAATCATAATTATCATATCATGATTCAAGAAAAAAAAAATCAAAGAAAATTTAATAAAAAAAGCAAAAAAATTGTAGTTAAAATTTAAGACCCAACACATAAATCAATCAAATTCCAAGACAAAATGTCTTGGAAAAAAAAATGGAGTATTGGATTATCTTTACTGAGAAAACATAAAAAAAACCCGCAAAAGTATAAATTGCAAAAAAGCAAAGCCAAGATTCAAGAAAAGAATGACTGCGTAAAGGGTTTCGAGGATTTTTGCTCGAGTGAACATTGAGAATAAAAGTAGGAAATTACTTTACAATTTTTCAGATCTATCATGGGGCAACGGCTTCAATGAATGGGGTATGGGCCCTATGGCCCAAGCAAACTGTAAGCTTGTTTGGTTCCCCCCAAGGTTCCTTCAACAAAGGTCCGCGGGGTATGTACCTAAAACTGTTCCTTTTATAGTAGGGTATGGATATTTTTAATCCCTTCTCCTTCTTTATTTCAATCCTTTTCCTATGGCCTTCTCCTTCTTTATTTCAATCCTTTTTGTATGGCCCTTCCTAAATGCAACCCACGGGCTTCACGTGGAGTTGAAAAAAAATTTAAGACGGTTGTTGTGGAGATATTTTTACCACAGTTAATCTTCCACAGACACAATAAATAGGTGTAAGTCCATTTAAATGCCCTGTCCCTAGACTATGAAAAGGCTGACAAGTACCATGAGCAGTAGGTCAGTCAGGTTGTAAATAGGTTACATAGCTCACAACGTGTCACTAAATGCGTGAAACCTACCATTTGAGTTAATTACTTAATTCTCGTGAAAGTGTGCATTTCTGGATTTTGAAATTTGAAATTGAGACATGCTGCAGCATGCGTCTTCTGCAAACCAATCCCATCATTTCTCAGTTGCTTGTCCTCTAATCTTATGCTCTGTGTTTCCTACTTACGTCCACTACCCTACAATCACTTATTACTAAGCTGAAAAGGGGTGAACCCTGGCTTGTCATTAAGTTTAGTAAAAGTTTACTAATCGTCTCTTACATTGTTACACGTGTAGCTTCTTACATGCTTTGTTCGTTTAAAAGGACTTTGAAAGATTAGAATGCCCAGAATTTATTTGAGGTTGTGATTTGATTATTATTTTTATGAATTGAAAAAATAAAAGTAATTAATCTCATAAAAAAGACAACACATAATTTAATGTGAAAATCAAAACGAGAAAAAATCATAAATTTAAAGTGGATGAAATTGATCACTAACTCCTGCAGTATAAGATATACTAATAACTCTACAGTCAGTCACTTAACACAAGACGTTGTAACTGTTCTTAAAAGATCTCCATAATATGTAGGCTATCGGTATCTGCTATTCGTACCTTAATCTCCGCAATGAACAATATCTAT
This sequence comes from Sextonia rubra, assembly GCA_037013555.1. Taxonomy (NCBI): domain Eukaryota; kingdom Viridiplantae; phylum Streptophyta; class Magnoliopsida; order Laurales; family Lauraceae; genus Sextonia; species Sextonia rubra. The sequence goes on along the minus strand of JASUAD010000028.1, from coordinate 17,881,837 downwards.
GCTTCGAGAACAATTTTTAACAAGAAAGTGAAAGTCACAAATCTCTTATGATGAAGTAAAAGCATCAACTTTAGAAATTGAAGCTTTCAGCTTAATCTCTCATTAAAGCTCAGATTATCATTCCAATGAAAATTCTAATTCAGAACAAGGAGAGATTTTTGTAATATATTGTGCTTAGGGTTGAGAGTAACACTCTATTTATAACTCACAATTTGTACCTCATTAAGATAACCCTTGAATAACTCAACTTAATAATTCTAGCGCAAAAAGGAAATAATTTCTTCATAGGAAAACGGGTTCACTGCATGTGATTTTGAGCGCGTGCTTCGCGCGTCTAATGATTTTGTATTCTGCTTGTTGGGCTTGAGCGTGATCTTCATGGGCTTGAGCGTAGTCGCCTAAGCTCGCTCGAGCGCGTGAACATCTCCGCTCGAGTGTATGCTCTAAAATCTGTTTTCTTTAATTTCAACACTTCTTACAACGTGATCAACAGTTCATACTAAAATAATATAAAATACTGATTAATTGATTCAAATTTTGTCCAATATATAAATTTAGCCAATTACAAAGATCTTAACAGACTTTACCTTCTCGTGCTAAGGACTTAAATCCAACTAGGACTATTTTTTTAATGTTTATTGAGTGATAAAGCAAATGAAAAAATGAAGTTAATTCAATGGTCGTTTTTTTTCTTCCTTTCCCATGTTCGGTTAGAAGAGTAGTCTCCAACAAGGCAACAACCAATCTTTTTTTTTTCTTTAAGGAGTTAGAAAATTTGTTAGGATGTTATGAGCTTTTAGTAGATTATCTTTGTCCTTTGCGACAATATTTGTTTCTATTGGATTATAAATGCAACCCTTTCATTTAATACAATTTATTTTAGTTAATAGGAATGACGTGATTTATTTAAACTTATTTATTTATTTTCACCAATAGATTTATCACATCACTTTTTTAACCTGATAAAACAGAGGGAAAGTATAACAAAGTGTAAAAAAAAAATTACTACACCGATTTCTCTCTTACTTTACCTCATGCAAAACTAACACAATCATTATTTCACCACATACCTTATTTCACATTAACTCTAACTCACTTTTACCATTCATATAACACTTACTTCATCTTTAATTTACCACACCTTTAGAACAAAAACTTGTGATAAGAATTTTGGTGGCTAAGATTACTTTATCATGCATTTTACTGTAATACATAAAAAACAAATATTACTAAAAGTTTTCAATTTTTTAAGGAGTAGGCCCCTCTAGAAGCCTCACAAGTTTCTAATAATTAATGTGGAAGCTTAGATGATCATGGATTCAGAGAAAACTTTACTAGTGATTAAATAGATCGAGTTAGGTTTGACCTGCACAATTGCATAGCCCACCTGAGACCGAAGCCGGAGACCAACCTATTTTGACTCTGGCTTCAAAATCCAAACCCAAGTACAAAGCCAGAGTTACATTTTCATTTGGGCCAGGACATTAAGGCTCGGATTCACCTAGCCCAAGTTTCACCTTGACAGCCAGTCGACAAAACTATCACTGCAGTAGCAGAATTGGAGGAAGAATTCTTGCCTTCTCTTGGCATGTTAGGTCCAATACCTGCCCATAACCTAGTACAGGTGTTAAAGAGCCGCAGGAGGCCGGGCGAAGGTTGTCCTTAATTGTTACCCTACCCTCTATATCTAAGGAGTCGAGACTTAGCAGACCGATGCCCTTAGGGGTTGTTTATTAATTTCGCATGTGATGTAAACATGCTTTACATATGTAAATGACTAACATGTGAGTCATTTACATATACAAATGACTCACATGTGAAACATAATTTGTTGTTTGTTATTTTTACACCTCTTCTGATGTGAATATTATTGCACCTAATGTTTACATGTCTTTCATAGTTTTTTGCAAATTTTGAAAAATTCATGGTGAATCAAGTGATGATATTTAATATAGTAAGTATTGTTGGCCTTTTGAAGAAGATCCACGGTTTGGATTAGAAAAAGGAGGTCCACAAAAATTAGAATCTATGAAGTATCAACAATTGAAACTTGATCTACTATCCATGTTTGGCCTTATAAGGAGATTCGATGGTTCAGATATTGAATTTGAGTCTATGGCGATTTAGAAAATTGAAAAAAGCGGACTACCTATTCAACAAATTAAGTTTTGTGTAACAATAGTGTGTGAATCTAATGGCTGATATGTTTTTTGAATATATCTCAAGATTCATTTTGAATCAACTCCTGAAATTTGACCTCATTGGTGAAAATGGCCTTTTGAATAAGATAAACAATTCGGATCGTGAAAATAGGGCCCAGAAAATATCAGAATTGAAGATTAACAGTCTGAATTTATTCATAAATACCTCACAATTTAAGATGATTCAATGACTGAAAATTGGTATCATAGCCATTTTTGGCATTTTAAACACTTTGGACGGTTTAGATCGTGATTGTAGCTACCAAAAAATTAAAACAAATAAAAGGCGTCATTGGCGAAATGGCAATGTAGCACTGCCATTCTGAGAGGGGTGTGAAACAGTTTCACACCTCATCAGGTGTGAAATTGAAAGCCACTTTTTGCATACATTTTACACATCAAAATTACACACCACATGTGTAAAAGTTGCAAACAAATATAAATGGTGTGATATAATTATACATGTGGGATGCTTGCATATGTAAATGGGGTGAAGAGGGCTTGCACTACCTAAGCACTTACCCTACCCTTGAGGCCAATGGCTGGACTAAGGCATAGCTTAAGTCTAAAAAAAGAAAATCATTTTTTTACACTAGTACCTCTTACCTACTGTTACTGAGCATTATCTTGTCTAACATTTATTACGAAGAGATCACTAAGAAAATGTGTGGAGAATAGAAGCAGTCTCTAAAAACTTTCATTTATCAGACAAAGTCATACAGGCTTTAGTGGCTTAGGTTCTAGATATAGTTTTTTTTTTCAAAGAATACAAATGCTTAAAAAGTTTGTTCTATATTAATCCTTTCACAAAATTTCCATGTTCCAACTCCTTCAAAATTTTAAATGATTACATCCACATACCCTTTTATAAATTAACATCACTTTTTATTTAAACCAGTTACATTCACCTACCTTTTGATGAATTGACATCACTTTTAGTTTAACACTAATATGACTATCAAGCATTGTTGGATCAGTCACAAAAATAAATGCACTTAAAATTATTGTTATTTTAGACTTAAAAAAAATCAATAGTTATAAGTATTTTAAGTCACTGATATTGTATATTATTGTTATATCTGTTAAATTTTAGTGTATGATCTTTATGCCCATCCTCATAATATAAAAAATTCATAAATGTGGTCCTTATGTAGGGGTGTAAAACGGGCCATGCCGCCCACAAGCCAACCCACATGCCCCTCATAAGTTTTGTTTAAATTTTTTTAAAAATTTACGTAAATTGGAGGCGACATTATGGAGTTTTAGGATTTCCAACTTGAAATAAATCGAAGCTAATATCCTAAATGCACAAATATGGATCCTAATTTACAAATGAAGAGAAAAACTTTACATGTTTTAAGTTGTATATTTAATTTATATAGAAAATAAATATTTGGGCAGTGACATGTCTTGTAAGTGGGTAAAGTTTATTTGAGTTGAACCAACTATTAAATTGATTGCTAGTTCTTTAAGCTTATTTTACTCAGAAACTTATAATAGCCAAGAAATGTGTAAAACACTTTTCTATAAGATTCTTTAATTTTTTAAATTATCTTAATGTTATGCAAGTGTTTGGGCAATTGGCTTTCAGAAGGAAGTAATGGATGAGGACTTCCTTTCTTTTATGTTTTTAAGATTTAAGATAGAATAATTTGTATTTGGGAGCAAGGATTTTATAAGTTTTGATGGAATAAATTATTGCATTAAAATATAGATTTATTACAAAAGTCCATTCATACATGATATCCAAATACCCGAAAATCATACCTCAATATGGTAGGGCGACGCTCCACCCAAGTCTCTTCCTTCTTTTAGTGTTATGGAAGGGGTACAGTGCTTTTTTTGAATTTTTCAATGCCCACACCTTTGAACATGCAAACACGAATAATCCCCAAAAACTATTTTGATAATGTGGAATTTATAATTTTCATTTTCTTGGCATTGAAAATGAATATCTTTATCGTTGAACCTTCATTTAGCGCAATTCATCAAATTTTGCAAAAAGCTGTGTAGTGACCATAATTATGAATTAAATACTACGGATGAAGGGATTAGAGACATGCCATTGAGGTCAAATTTGATATTGAGGGTGGTTCTACATGGATTTTTCCATCCCTCATCTCATCTCTAGATGGGATCTATAGTGGGCTCCACAAAAAAGTTCGCACGAACTACCCAGGGCAGTTTGCGCGATCCATTATCCTATATTCACAATGTACACATCACATCCTCGCTATTCACTCTCTCCATCATTTATTTTATTTTATTTTTTTAGTTAATTTTTTCTAACACGTTTCATAAGACTTTTGAATGGGCATACTTGACGAAAATGAAATTAGATATGTAATGCACATCCTGCCGATCTTCTAGGTGGGGTTCATTCAAATGAATTAAACCCCGTAAAAGAAATGCCCTGCTCCTTATAAAAATTTTAACTGAATCTGATTTGGTCCAACATCAAATTGCTTTCATATGACACATTTTGAATTTTTTTATAATATCTTATTTGAATGTTTTAAAAGGTATAATCTAAAGACTAGTCATTTTTCTGAAATGAATGTTTTATTACATATACTAAATGTAATCATTGGTTTTCAATATTAATGCTTTACAAGTGAACTTATTATTGTGGACCTTGTAAGGAATGTAATATTGGCAAGTTTATTGGTTGGACAAAACTTAGGTTTAAATGCATTGTAAGTTTACTTTCTAGACGGACTGAACTGCCTAGTAGTGCCACAGATCGAGTTCTACAATTTAAAGGTGCAAATTAAACTTTCTCTCCGTTAGATCGGTCGGATTTTTGGCATATCGGTCGAATTCGTTGGATCTTGCATCACCCAAGCAGAATAGAAGAATGTTTAGTCGGATGAGGTGACCGACCAATCAGATGGGATGTTCGATTGATGTAGGATCCAGCTAATTTGACTGATTTGCTAAGAATTTGACTGACCCAACAGAGAGAAAGTGCGATTTCCACATTTAAATAATAGAGCTTGATTTGTAACACTGGTAGGCACTTCAGTCCTTCTAAAAAGTAAAATTATAGTGCATTTAAACCCAAGTTTTGCCCAGCCAATGAACTTACCAATATTACATTCTTTACAAACCTCTTTTGTAATTAAAGGGAGCTATTCGATGTACATTAATTAAGACTCTTTATACATAGCCTTAAAAATAAAATAAAATAAAATAAAATAATAAAAAATTTTCAAAATACCATCACCATCTTCTTTTCCTACACACACACACACACACACACACACACTCTCTCTCTCTCTCTCTCTCTCTCTCTCTCTCTTCTCTCTTCTCTCTTCTCTCTTTTTTTATCAACTCCCCTCCACCCGGCGAAAAGCTCTAGTGACGTCGCGAGGGGGGGGGGGGGGGGGGGGGTACTTCCCCCTCCCTCCACTCCTCCTCCTTTTCCTCTCTCTATTCTTTCCCTCTCCCTCCCCTATCTCCCTCTCCCCGCAGGAGCTTGCAGCAGGAGACGCCGCAAGGAGAGGGAGAAAGGGTGTTTGTCCAACAAGAGAATTTATGAAAAGTAAGTTTTAGTTTATTTTTCATTTTTATTATTATTTTGGGCCAACTCCTAATGGGAAAAAGGACATTATTTTTTTTTTCGGCCCATGAAAGGTGGAATCCATTACACCAATGGTATTCCACAAAAAGAATTTCATTTTCATGGCATTGAAAATGAATATCTTTTCTAGTTGAACCTTCACCTAGCGCAATCGCATCAAAGTTCATAAGAAGTTGTTCACTGAGCTAGTTGAACCTTCACTCAATGCAATTGCACCAAATTGTAGAAGAACTCTTACTTTACGGAAAGGAGGTGATAGTTTTTATCTGCCTGACCAGGGTTCGAACTTGGCTAGTAGGGGCGGACCTAAATGCAGAGATGTGGGTGCACTCGCACCCATCACACAGGAATATGCATCCAATTTTTATACAAAAATTTTATGTCCACTACCAAGAATCAAATAAAAATCACATGTCCTCAAATCCTACATAAAAGCTCTTCATTTGCTCCCAAAAATAAATTATCAATTAAAGTCCACACCTCTCAAATAAAAATCTTTGGTCTACCACTGCTAGCCAAGAACCTTTTCCCTTGCAAGAAAGTCTTGTGTTACCTCAATTTGCTCCTTAGACTTCCTAGAATCAAATAAAAATAATGTGTTCTCCCTCAAAACCCACATAAAAATTCTCGATTTACTCTAAAAACTAAACTATCTATTAGAACCCGCACCCTTCAAACAAAAATCTTAGGTCCACCACTACTGGCCAGGAGCCTTTCCCCTTGCAAGAAGATCTTGTGTTACCTTGCCCCAAGATTTATCTGCGCCCCTTGCCCAAGGGCCTTCCTACCTCTTTGAGGTCTACTCTCCTCACCAAAGGTGGGTCCCAGCCCCCTATATAAAAAAAAATTATGAACTAACGACCCCAGTTAAGGATATTAGACTAGCCGAGCACAATTTTTTTGTAACTTCGACAGTGCTCTTAAATGCTTGACACTAAGGCCATGTGCTTCTATCCCCGTATGGCAAGTGTGCGAGCAATCTGGGTGAAGCCTCCTCAATAGGAATATCTGCCCCACCCAGGTGACATATGACATGCAATGTTCTGTGTAGAAATATGCTTATGAATAGTTAAAACGCATCAATCATCATATCCTTCTTCCATTGAACAATGTGACACTTTTAATCTGTAAAGAAATCGGCTAACAAATCATCTTTTGTCAGAATATATTGAACAGGAGTCCGGATCCTCTGAGTAAATCCCTAGGGTGACGCATGATCGCTGTATGGGATTTCTTCGCTAAATCCCAATTCACTTAACAGTGACAATTCACTCATTGAGGCTTCCTTTTGTCAAAAGTTGACAATTCACTCATTGAGAAATTGTCATCTTTACTTGTGACCATATGCTTCCCAGAGCCCAAAGATTCAGTGCCCTGTTGTAGTGTTGGGCATATCAAGACTCGATCCTTTCACTGTGGCGTGTTCACTTGTAGATGTAAAGGTATATTTATCCATACAGGTCAACTAAAATCGGCGCATCCGGTGTTTGATAATGCAATGAATATTATATTAGTCTTGAGCATCAGGAATAGGGATACTATATCGAAAAGGGCGGATCGTACGTGGCTTATGGACTCATCAGTTGAGCTAACTGGGCTAAGCCTAATTAAAATCCACTAGCCAGGGCGAGTTTCTTCCAGGACCTTGCCTGACAGTACTACTTAGAAATGCTCATTTAACTAGACGTCTATGAACCTGTTTCTCAGTGAGCCTGGCTCAGGTTAGAAATGTTTTTTCAGAGTCACAGTTCAGAAACACAAACCAAGCGTATGTTCTACGGAGGCTCTCATGGGCTTGACCAGCCTAAGCCCTTCATTTCATTCTTGTCCCACATCATTTTCGTGCCCATCATTTCATGCAAGCCAGTCGAGCCGTTTTCAGCCAGAACAGGTACCTCCCAACTCAATTAGGGGAGAAACATATACGCAATTAAACACTAGTTGACAGCAGTCAAAAGTAAAGCTGAACTGGTAAGATCTGTCATTCATTATTTTAACATAATTTTTTTATCCGAACCGGACTTCAACATGCTTTTGCTTCATTCAACCCGGCCATGAGCAACCAAAAAGGGAGAAATAGTCCAATCACTCAAAAACAATATATATATATATATATTTGTAAAATCAAAAGCAATAATTAATATTAGAATTGAGGCCCTATCATCCCATTTAAAGAAAACGGGATTCATGGCACTATTAGACCAACTGGATAAGCATTTATTTAGGCATTTTGAATTTCAGCCGACGTTGAAACGGTGGCACACGCTATTAGACCAAGAATAAAGAGTAGGGGGATAAGGCACCTTGCTAGTCAATGCATTTACACTGCAATTGGCTGCCTATCCCTTCTCCTCTTGATGTTATCTTTGGACTTTGGAAAGGAGAACCCAAAGAACCAGAAACTCTTAAAGCTATAAAACCACAAGCACATACACTCCTACTAAGAGAGTCAAGGAATGGCAGGGCTTAGAATTAAAGCTATGGCCTTGTTCTTGGCTCTAAGCCTGTTAGCCGCTAGTTCGGATGCAGAGGATCTCATGTTCAACGGCGAGAGCCTAAACGCCGGTGACTTCTTGGAGAATGGGCCTTACCGATTCATCATGCAAAGTGATTGCAACCTCGTGCTCTATGTGAACCGGACAAGGGCTCTTTGGTCCTCTGGAACAAATGGAAGGGGCACTTCATGCCGAGCTACCTTACAGAATAATGGTAACCTTGTTATCCTTTCAGGTTCCGATGTGATCTGGACAAGTAACAGCGCACGGGGAACCAACAATTACCGTCTGATCGTTCAGAGCGACGGAAACGTGGTCATTTATGGGGCAGCTCTTTGGGCAACAAACACAGTTCAAAGTAGAAAACGCTTGTTGTAAGAGTGAAAGTGTCTGTCTGTCAATCTTAATATGTCTATTTGCTGTGCAAGGAATGGATATGAATAAGTTCATATAAAATCTATGAACACATCTCAGTTGTATGACAGCTAAACATATCATTCCATCTAAACTGGAAAGAAGAAAAAGAAAGGCTCCATCAAGTGTGTTTGATATGGTTCATGTTTTATGCGTAATCCCAGCCACCTCGATTTCCATTATCTTGCATCTTAGTCCTTAGATGATTCACGAACATGGACTTCAGGAAACAAGATCAACTGCAAACTAATGCAACTTTTTAAGTTGAGAATCTCATTGTAGGGACCAAAGAAATATCAAACAGATGGTTATTATCAGCGGACCATGCCCCAGGTGGCCCACTCCATATCAATAATGAGATATTCTGATCCCCGCGAACAAACCAATTATAAAATGAGGTGGGTCACAAAATTAGGTATAAGTTGTAGCCTGGTTGGCAGGTCAATTTTTATCAAGAGTTGAATAGCAGCTCCTTTACTGTTCTACACCTATATATTGTCCTCAGAGTCATTCACGTTCAACTCCGTCCAGGGGTCATGAAAAAGAAAAGAACATTTTTACTATTGTTTTGCAATGAAAAAAGGTACGACCACAAGAAAACACATTCAATGATTCACATGATCTTTTTTCACTTTACAGTTGATATTAGAACCATAATCCCATTGCCAGTGAAGAAACAACTTCATCAAGAACATTGGGTTCCTAAACACAGGAGTGGATGGTCTGGACTTTTGTAGATAACGTGGTGGATCAGAACCTCCATTATTTGGGTCACTTAGACTAGTCGAATGGCCTCTTGGCCCATGAGAAACTGGTCACTATAGCATGACCCATACATAATTCCTGAAATTCACGAACCGTCAAAACATCCTCCCATCTTCCCATTTTGACTGGAACCCTATTTCTACATCATTAGAAAACCCTCTGTAACTAAGATCCTCCTCCTTTATGTGGTAAAAAGATGGTTTGACATCCCGATTTCAAGTCATGCGACTCGCCGCGCAGGTCTTGAGTCAAGTCCAAGTTGAGTTGGATCTCAACAGCACTAAATTCATGGTTGGAACGTAAGAAATTTGTTGTAGTTGTCTGTTGCGCATCAATATACGCCCCTGAATTTTCACACAAACTTAAAAAAGATCCTATTTTTTTGTGTTTTTATTACAGCCTCACTTGACTAACAATCAAAGTGGACAAAAGGCAACTAGACCCTCCAAGTTTTTGTTTTTGCCCACTATATATCCTTTTAAGAAAAGCTCAAATGACTTATCTTTTAAGTTAAGATATAATTTTTCCTTTTGACTTTGAGAACCAAAAACCACGCATGCGCTAAGGCTAGGATCATTTGAATAACCTGACATTACATATTTTCCCAATCTACATTCTAGCATGTCAATTGCCATGCTCCGTTATACCTTATAATCTTCATGCATCTTAGGCTGGCCCCACTAAAAGAAGCTCACATTAGTAACATCTACTAATCTTAAAATAAAGGGTATTTTGCCATTTATCTATACAAACAGTAGTCATACCTTACACTGTCAATCACATAAAGTCATTAGCACTGAGTCAATGCTCAATAACACCAAGCCCGATTTATTTATTTATTTTTTAAAAGAATTTTTAACTAGAATTTGTAATGTTGGGAATTTAAAGACATGATGTGATGGTTGTCCCCTTGGCATTTGAAAATGTTGACAACATGTTACGCAAACTAGATAAGGAAGTATGAACTCCTTCCAGTCCTGACGGGCACAAAATCCAGCACTAAAATTTAAAATCTTGAGAAGAAAACATCCACTGGGAAATCTGAATAACCCCTGACTGCTCTATTCGTGCAAAACAATGCAGACCCAATAATACAGTCACTGCTCTTTGGTTCCATTCAGAGCATTGGAGCACGATCATCCAATATTCACATTACTTGTAATTGGTCGTTGAATAGAACAAAAAAAAATTAAAAATTTCATGTAACTTAGGACACCCAAACTTAACAGCTCTGAGCTTTGAAACAAGTTGAGTTACCTCAGTTCAGTCAAAAAGAGCTTTGCAGGCCCTTGCATTTTGTTTTTATGGTACCCATATTTACCATTTGCAATGTAAAAGCCCATCTTTCATGCTTTCTTTCCATCCCAGTGGCCATCTACTTGCTCCCTTTCCTGCAAGGAACCATTTTTATCCTCACTTTGGTTTTCTTCCCTACTTTCATCTGGAAAATCAATTATGCATATCACGTGTTCCTTTCACGTTCTGGCTCGACAGAATGTCTGCCTCTCGGTAAGGCACATAATGGGCATTTATGAGGTAGGTAGGCCGACAATTCATATGTCTGACTAGGTAAACTTGTAATTACCAATACAAATTTCTATTCCTTCAAATATCAAATGACCAAAAGTGCTGAAGGGCTGAAACCTAATCAGGGGATTAGGTTCCGAAATCGACTGCTCCACAACACCAATATAGACAGTACAGACCAGAAACAGAAACTTAAATTTTTGAAGATAATAAAAAAAATGTAAAATAAGATGTTGAGTTCATAAACTTAAAAAAAAAGGTAGAGAGAAAAGAAAAGTCTGAAAAGAGTGGGTGGGGATCATTTACAATGAATATGGTATTTCTGAATAAATGCAACAAAAAGATAAGGATCCTTTAGTGATTTGAAACAAGCCTTATCTCAGAGGTCAACCATGCTACTTATAATGCTTAGAGGATCCACAATAGACTAGCTAAAAGTTCTCATTAGCTAAAATAGCTAGCTCGAAGCAAAACAAGCGATTCCAACAGACTAGCTATCACACTAACTATTTTACGTTGTCTCATTTTGCTTAGCTAAAACATAGCTAGCCACATATACTAGCTAACCAATAAAAAACTTTTTATTGAATTGACTTTGTCATGTAGTATGTACATTAAAATATAATGATTGGAGTATGTATTTAAAAATGAAAAAAAATTAATATTTAAATGAGATAGTGGCAGGATAGATAGTATTGTTGGACTGTGCAGTTGAAAAGGTTGCTAGTTAAAATAGAATTGTGGCTTTTTAGTTAAAATTTGGCTGAAGAATATATAGCCTTGTTGCGGATGCTCATGCCTTACTTTCACATTACATTCACTCACTTCAGTTTTATGTCGGCCATATACAATTGATTTTTTCTGTTTCAATAATTGACAATATTCATTTGGTGCAGAGGTCAGGCCAGGGAGCAGAACATAAGTGGATAAGGGCTGTCACACTGGCCTAGCATGGGACCAATTATAAACTTTCTAGTGGAAATTGAGATTTGAGAAGGCTGAAGAACATATAGCCCATAATTTATTTTGTCGCCTATCTACTTTGCAAGAAGATTCTACCTTCTTACATGACGCGTCCCCAAAGATGGATCTCTGGAAAGGAAACAGCACGTTGCAACTTTACAATAACAGGAATTTTACTATGGCATTCATTAATCAACCAATCTGAGGGAAGTAAACATTGCTTGAAACAAAAAATCAATACTGAATAGGACCAAAATAGGAAAATGATGAAAGAGTTAAAAGGTTCTCATATCTCAAAAAGGTTCCACTGGACAACCTAGTCGGTAACCAATCTGAGGGAAGTAAACATTGCTCGAAACCAAAAATCAACACTGAATAGGATCAAAATAGGAAAATGATGAAAGAGTTAAAGGTTCTCATATCTAAAAAAAGTTTCACCGGACAACCTAGTTGGTAAAGATACAGTAGTGACCTGAAGAGTGGTAGAGTGAATTGAGCTTACATGAGTAAAAACCCAAGGTCAATCAAGTTGGTGCTGGCAGCTGCTCCATGGTGACATGGAGGGACCTAATTGGTCCCCCCACGGTCACTGTGGGGTTTTTAATTAGAGGATCCGGACTCCTGTAGAGTAGGTACATGTAAGCAATCATTTAATTGAGACCCAGAGGCCTCTCATCATTTAAAATGAACTCTCCCGGTGAATCACCTTCATTCCCAATGCCAATAGTTCACTCATGACTCCCCCCAATCCCCATTGGCACAACTAGTTGCTGTTGGGCAAAATAACCAATAATAGATACCCCCTTAAAAAGGAAGAATAAGAAGAAGATGATGTGGAGCTGTAGATGGATCAATCCTCATGATACACAATCATCCTTGGCATTCCCAACTGACTTGCAAGTTGCAATGCTCCTATAGGCTACCATCAGAATTCTCAAGCTTGTTAGAGAAACAACCAGAATACCCAGCAAACCCAGCCTACCCAGCTGTACAAAAGAGTTCCATTTATCTGTAAAAAAACCCATGCAAGAAACGATTAGGTAAAAGCGGCTTCAAAATGCCCTAATGGAAGAACTCAGATCCGAAGATGGGATCCAATTCTTCCCCATGAACCAGAGTACCCAGGAAACTATTTACTTGGACAAAGGCTTCTAGAAACGCCTAGCCCAGTGACCTGAGGACACCAGATGACCATCCGTTCTGTCATCTTTCTGCCATACTAAAGACCAAGGAGAAAGTATATTACTGATTATTAATGGTGGACCCAGAATTTTTGTTTGGGTCGTGCCGGCAGCGGCAGGGTGAAAAAGTCAAATACTAAAACCAAATCATTTAAGGTGTGATTTAAAAAAATTTTCGAATCACATGGGTTCAATGAAACTGGTCTGCCCCTGCTGATTATGAACACCTAAAACTGTAACTGTAAATTCATTATACTAATATATCAGAAGAAGAATAATTAGTACAAAATTATTCAAAAAAGAAAATAGTGGTAATCTTCTGTACTGCAACGCATCCTCATAATATCCATGGAAGTCAAAATGCCAACAGATCTACTCCATCCATATCTTAGAGTAAAGCAACCATGCCTTTTATGTATATTGATAACCAATATATAGAACCATCCACTGAAAAGCATACTTTGTACACCAAGCTCCTAACCTCTGCCTTGTTTTAATTTTCCCAATTGCACCCATGTATCTTGCTAGAGCCTTCTAAATCACCACAGCACACACATCCCACTCCTCTTCCAGAGACATGGTTCAACTAATTTCACTGAAGGTTTGAAATGGCCTTTTAGAGAACAGCATCCTCAAATGAATATGATTATCTGTTACTCATTTTCACCTATATGCTTCTCAAAGAAAAATGAGAGAAGCTTTTCTAGTACAATTTTTTGCCTAGTATTTCTATTGTAACAATGCAGTTGTCTTTCCCATGCAGCACTTTCAACTCTCTAGCACTCCCTCAATTCTTATTAAGTGCCAAGAACTTGTCAATCCGTTACAGCTGCTCACAGTGTCAGAGAAACCATCTTATTCACTGATGTCATACTGGTTAGCAACAAAAATGTCACTTAAAACCTTATGGTTTGTCACAATGCAATTTGATTCAGCATGCAGTGAACAAGTTGCAAAAATATGAAATGTTAAATAATGGAAAACCCATTTAATTGGAGTTAAAAATCAGTCTGAAATTGTTACTTCATTTTAAGTCAACTGGACGCTAACAAATGTCAATAGACATGTTGCAAATTAAACCACACCCACAGAGAAATTTACTTGGAGATTTCCAAATGATCCAATCATGGCGGAACTTAAATTTAGAAAATCAACAACATGTGGCTTTCATTGTGAAATCACTTTCAGAAACACATGATAGCAAAAGGTAAACGTTGACAGACTATATCAATATTTACATTGCAAGAAACAAGACAGGAGCAGGCAACAGCAACAGCAACAGCTATACTTTTATTTGCACTCCAGATTACAGGCTCAAACATTATGACATTGCATACAACAAACCCCATTATTTTCATGCTTTCAAATTCACGAAAAAAATAGAAATAAATACAGTTATAGCTGAAGACAGAACTTACAGTCTTTCATGGAAGCTTCATCTGCAACTTTATATAAATCCTTCACGCATACAAACAGACTTGAGAATGAGATAGAAAGAGAGACTCAGCTACAGCCACAAGCCCAAATCTCTCAAGCTCTTCAGCAAACCATCTCACACACACGCGCTCGACGATGACCGGGAACTGGTTCATCTTGCGGCCCCGCATCGCAAAAGCTATCCTCCATCACATTCAATAACATCAGTGATTAACTAGTTCAGCACAGCAGAGAAGGTCCACCATTCAGCTAGGATTAAAAAGCCCAATTTCATACATGTTCAGTGTTGCAATAAATGCTGCTAGAGAAGATGAGAATTGGAAGTCCCTAGTGTTCCCATCTTGACTTGCTACATCAAATTCATCTCTGCACAATCCCAATTCCTCAATTCATATTCATTCACTTGCAGATGCGGCCGAGAGAATCCGAAAATTTCAAGTTGAGATTTGCCCCAAGACAAAATCCCTATAAACCCCACAAACCCCACAAACCCAATCTCTCTTCCTCCATCAAAAGCCCTCAAACTCTAGATTCAAAAGAAAACAAAAAGGGACACTAATCTTCACCCAAAGAGAAGTTAAGTTGAGGAACCCTAGATGGTCCATCATCCAAATCCACAAGCTCTAAAACCCTAACCCTAGCCCCCACCCGCCCCCAGACACATCAGCGAGGCTCGTCCTCGCTCCTGCCGGAAGCCGCCGACAGCGAAGAGAGCAAATTCAGGTGCCCCTGCGCAATGGGGAGATAGGTTCCGACCCGAGCAGCCGACGCCTCTCCCATGGACGGCAGAAGTCGGCCAGAAATCGCTTGCTGCTGGGGAGGGACGACCATCTCCGGCGCTGCAAAGCTCCACACCTGGCCCAAGTCCGGCCTTGCCGGGAGAGCCCAGAAGCCTGCGGCGGGGGCGGAGACGATCCCGACGCCAAGGCCGGTGGCGGAGCCGCCGTCATCGTCGTCGGAGCGGAAGCGCTTGCCGAGGATGAAGGGGGCGGCGGGGAGGGGCCTGTGGTTGAGCGAGGCGTGGTGGCGGAGGGAGTCGGAGAAGGTGGCGGGCGTGGTTCCGGTGCCGGTTGCGGCGATGATGGAGGGCTCGGCCTGGCGGAGGAGCCACTCGATGGTCTGGCCGTCGGACTTGTGGCCCAGCTCACGTGTGAGCTGGAACACACGCGCGGCGCAGATGATCGGCATCCGGATCCGGCGGCCTCGTCCGTCGACCTTGCTGTGCCGGTCTTTGGTCGGAGGCTTCTTGACGGCGAGGGCGCCGCTACCGTTCGACGACGGAGGAGGTACGGTCTGCAGCTGTAACTGTCGGTGGTGCTCCGTAACCACCGTTAACGCGCCGTTATCTAAATCGTGAGTTGTAGACATTTGAGGAAGACAGAAATGCGTATGTAAGTATGTATGTATTAACTACTAAGAGAGTGGAAAGAAGGCAACAATCACATAGAGTAGATTGGGTGGGGGTGGAGAGAGAGAGAGAGAGAGAGAGAGAGAGAGGACTTGTGTGTATGTCTGTGGCTCCTCAGGGACAGGGGGGTGGGAATGAGAATCTGATGGGAGTGTGTAATGATTGAGGAGGTTGGCAAAAGCAGGAGGATAGTGTGGAGACTGGAAGAGCGAAGGGGCACATGGGGTGGTGGGGCCACGCGCTGACGAATGGAGGCCCCAGTAACAGTGCAGTGAGTGTCGAGATCCCATTCGGCTGACGCTGGTTTTCAGATGAAGTCTACGGAGCAGATGCCATCCATCCGATTTATGCGGGGCTGATTGCTGCCGATTCGAGAGACGCTGGTCGCTGTCCAAAACCAGACCGCCACTACATTTCTTTTTTTTTTTTTTTTTGTAAGAAATATTTTTAAATTACCAACATTTCATTACAAGTGTGTAATGTTTTTTTTTTTGAATAATTACCCTTGTATTCCATTCCACAGTAGCCCCAAAACGGTTGAGAAAAAATAATTCAATTTGTAAAAAAAATAATAAATAAAGAAATGATTTCATCTTTAAAATTTGGAGCCTGAATGCTCTGATTGGTTTCCCCACTCTCACCGTGGGGATTTTCCTCGGATAATCTTAATTCTAAAATTTGATATATCTTAGATACCGCTCAATCTTCTTCTTTCCGCCCAAACCCAAAGCTCAAAGCACAAATTCACCACATAAGATTACTAGCTTATCTGTCAGTGTAGTTGAAAAATATGAGAAAGGATAGTCCACCATAACGATCTCTTCCTGTGATATTATAATTAAAAAAAAGGAGAAAAAAAGGAAGGAGAAGACCTCAATAGCAGGGGTTTTATTGCAGGGTTGGTTTTCTCTATTTATCGAAAAAAATAGCATGATTTTTCCTCTTTTTAGTAAAAGAGAAGAGGGTTAAAATTTTAAATTTTGTACAATATCCTACGGCTATAAGATATAGCACCGTTTCATATTTTACCACTCTTGAATATTACAAGTTTTAAAGATAAAATCGTCACTTACAAGTCATCCTTTCATGTATGAATGAATATATGAAAATTATCTTTTTCTCAACCATTTTAAGGCAACTGTCGAGTATACAGGCATATGTACGGGTGTTATCCATTTATTTTATTTTACTTATTTATTTAGTTTTATAAAGATGACTATTTTCTGTAAGGCCCACCTAAATTCTTGACGATCAATGAGGTCCTCTAGATGGATACGTTTTCATGTGGATTTGGGTTCAAGTTAAATATAGGTCAAGTCAAATGATAGGATTCAAAGGGCCTGTTTATTTAGTATAATTCAGAGAAACAAGAAGAGAGAATTTACTACAATTTTTCTAATCCTTATTGAGTATCACTGTAGAATCGAAAGTGGACATTGGAAACTTAGATCGTATACCTTAGATAGGAAACTTGTTTCTTTGCTGGTAAAACAAAATGGATCACCAGTATTTTTATTTATTTCTTTGTTTTTTATAATAGAATCTTCATTCCAAGGGAGACTAGAAAAGAGTGGGTGAAGAAATGTGATGGATTTTTCAGTTCGACTTCCATGGAAAGGCACTTCGCAAATGCACCAAAAAAATGTTGTCCCCTTGTGGAATTCAAAACAATCGATCTGTAGAAACATTTGTAAATGCTAAGGAGGTTAAAGTCAGGAGAGTTTAAAAGGATATATATAATTTTTCAGATAGTTATAATTCAAAATCCTAACATAGAAACATACTAAATACCAATTAATGTAAAAAAAACTTCCATCACCACAAATTCTCATCGGAGATTATGTGAAAGAACAAACCCATATTCACACTCTAAAAAAAATGAAAATAGAGACAACGAGGACGCACAGACATGGCCATGTGAGTAGAATGGGTGAGTTTCAATCTCAATAGGAAAAAAATCAATGTTGATATTAGATAAGATAGTTATTTTGAATGGTATAAGTTATAAAAGTGGGCCATTACATATGATCAATTTTCTTCTCCAAGTCCCTTGCGGTATCTCTTACGACAGGTTTTAGAAAACTTGAATTTATTTCAGGTTCTTCTTGAATCTAAGAGTAATTAGATATACTTCGGATAAAAAGAAATATCTCACGCTACTAAAACAAAGTAGGAGTTATTTCGGATTCACCCATTTGGAAGAGTGGAAGGGGAGGCTAAAATTTTGTATAAGAACCTGTTGTAATTATAAGTTTTGCATGAAATCAGAACCTATTTGTTTATACTGAATAAATTAGGATTTCATAGACAAATGGGCTCCAAGCTACCAAAGATTAACGAAAGAGGTGTTGGGTTTAAGGTAGTGGTTTAGATAGGATCTGAACTTTTTTACTATTTGAATTACTAAATTGATGGCTGAGAATTCATTTAATTTCTCCCTTTATTTAGTTATATCAAAAGGGTGAATATTTGATGATCATTTTTGGATATCCACTTTAGCTTGTATTAGTTTTGCGGCCGTTTGCTCCCTTCATTTGGTGCAACCCATTTTGCAAATGCATGCTTGTGATATATTACTATCAAGGTAATTGAAACTAAAAAAAAAAAACCAAACAAAACAAAACAAAATGTGAAAAATGGAAATGTTAGCCCACGAGCAACAATCCAGCACTGTAGGGCTCACTTGGGCCTACCTTTCATTAGTATAGCCCCTTCAATAGTCTTTTCATCCCATGATCTTGCTTGAGGGCCAAATTTACACTTAACTATTTACTAAACTTACATTTACCTTTAGATTGAATCTCAAGAAAATCGACAATTAAGATGACATTGAACTTTAAGGTTGTCAATTCAAGAGGTAGGATAATCTTGTTGGTGGGGCTGATTGTTTAGATTCTTGTTGTCCACAAAGTTGCATCTAAATAGACCCCACGAGCTAAATTGCATATAAGCCATGTACATAGGTCCTAGGCAAATATCGTCCAGAAGATACCTTTCCATCTATTTTATTCCAGTAGATGAATGCATCAAAATGGGTCCATGAATTGGACACACGGGCTCAATACCCAATCTCACATGCAAAAAGATTTTTTTCCTAGGTCGACTAATTCCCTTGTCTAAGCCAGGAAATTTTCCATCATGCTTAGTGGCCCTTCCGCGATGTTGCCAACCAGTTTGATGGTCTGATACAATGAAGCTATGAGATTGAACTGTGACAAGAACTTCATTATTCCAGTAATTATAGCCTATAGGCGTAAATAGGCAGCATGTTACGCTTTGAAAACTGTTACAGATATGCTTCGCTTTCACTGCACAGGAATAATAAAGAAATAGTAACGGGGAACAGTGGGAATGAAAGCGACAACCCTTATCACAGGGAGAAGATGTCTCGTTATCTTCATGTTCTGATGCAATTCATTTGTTTTGCATCTATTTAATCTATTGGCATTCTTTTTAAATTCAAGCAGACTCGTCATTATTAAACTAAGTTCAAATCATGGGTGTAATCGATTTAAATATTGACTAGTCTTATCATATTTCTCTCATATGACTCAAAACATTCATAAGTCTTCTCCACCTTCCATCCTTTGTCTAGTAGCTACACTTTTCATCAAGTACATCTGTTTGCCTATAAAACTTGCATTTTGAAAGCTTTACTCTAATTAGTACTAGCAAATTAAATTAAGGTCTAAAATCAAATTTCTAATTTTTATATTTTAGTTTTGTACGGTAAAATTATAAGCTCTTAATCTAGGTGATAATTGGGGCCCACTTTTAGAAATTATGGTAATTGGAACCCATATTTTAGAAATTTCAATATAGAACCCGCTATTTGCATCGTTTTAAAAAAGAAATTATGAGGTCATTTCAGTCCAAAATACTTGTAATTTTTACATTATCCACCTTCATTGGTTTTAGCTAATAAAGTTTTAGAGTAAAAACAAAAACAAGGGATTTTTACAAAAAAATTAACATTAAGTCAGATTAAACAAATTTATTAACAAATACATAAAAACCACCAATTGGGGGCTCTTACATGTTTCTTGTACTAATTTGCTGCGTAATGATATCTTTGCACTAATGATATTGTTAGGCTAACAACAAAACCCCACCTATTCATTTTTTTCTCTTCTTCACTCACTATACTTCTGGTTGATGTTGTTACTAACTTAATTCTATTCCTCATCAGCTAAATTCCTATCAGGAAGGCGATCAACTCCATCACCATCTTGATGTTTTGACAACTTCTAGGAGAGCTTTAATGACTTGGGCAACATGAGTTGATGAGCACGTTAGTCTTAGTGAGACACGTGTTTCTACAACTTTTAGAAATCATGTTGATGGTGAGGTTATGAATTTTCATATAATGGGATTGTGATGTTCTTAAAATCCTGAGTTCTCAATTTTCTTTTCTTACATTTTTTTTTTTGGTGGCAAAAAAACTGAAACCATTGTTGGACTTTGTAATTTGTCACTTTCCTAAAAAATGTGTTATGATATATTTCATCCTTTCTCTCACTCAAAACCTTCTTGTTCTATTGAGTAACTAGTGACGATTGAAGCAAATGGAATGGTGACAGAACGTTGGTAATAGACATAGAGGGGAGAAGAAGTAAAAAAAAGGGAGATCGGTGACGTCTTAACATTAGACTAACAATATTATTAGGGAAAACTAGTAAGATATTGTTAAGAGGCAAATTAGTCCAAAAAAATATACAAGCCCACAATTGGAGGTTTTTATGTATTTGATAATCAATCCGTTTAATCTGGGTTTAAGGCCATTTTTTCGTAAAAATCCCAAAAAACAATTACACTTGGCTTATTTTGTTTAGAGGCATAAGCTCTAATATGTAAATAAGCTTTTAAAAAAAACTACAATTAAAAGTTCACCAAACCTTCTTATATATAAAAAAAACTTTAAATCATAAAGCAAGATATTATTTTTTGAGTTTCCAAATGCCCCCTTAGTTTGTTATTTGTCTTTTGTCATGAGTGTTTGTTTGTTTTTTTTTTCTTTTTTTAAAAAATTTGTGCTGGAAGAGAGCTTTCTTTATTTTCATTCTCTCAATTTAACTTTTCACATATTATGATAGGACTTTTATCCATTATTTCTATACTTATATGGTCCTTATGGGGTGCTCATGGGTTGGGTTACCCTGGGATAGACCTGGGCCAAGCGTTCTTAGGCTAGGTTTGGAATTAAAGTTTTAGTATTCAGGTCAGACGTGGATATGAAATTTGGCCCATTTTATATCTAGGTTTGTCATGGATTAAATGGTTGAAAGTTAAAAGCCTGGCTTGAATATGCAGTGCTTAGTTTCGTGAATTTGTCTACGATTGGAAGCCCGAACAATTGATAGAAAGCTTGAAGAGACCTGGCCCAATTGGTTAAATGGGCAAGCTTGGGCATGACATGTTGTAGGTAGGCTGGGCTTGGGTTGGGCATTTACCGCTTGTGTTAAGCTTGGGCTGGATATGGGCTTACATTTCTTTAGTTGGGTCACATCTGCATATGCCTCAATGCAGCCTGGCTAGGCCATGAACACTTCTAAATTAGTCCAACTAGACCTATATGCATGAGCGATCTCAAAGAAATGGCTAAAACAACTTGACTCAAACATGATAAAATTAGAGAGGAGTGGGTTGAAATAATAGGCTGGATGAATTACTTTTGCTATGTCTAGATGGTGGGAATAAAGTAAGATGCTTTTAGTCTTCACACATTTAGATAACATGAAAACAGTTTTCAAGTTCTTTGAACCATCCACTTTCAAACAAAATTTCATAGTTCCTTTTGAGCTCAAAGAAGTGTTTGTGAAATCAAGGTGCAGGATTAGAATAAGTTGTCGGATATTTTCTACAAAACCAAAAAAAGTAATAAGATAAATCAGTTTTTATGGAAAAATCCTCTTAGACTTTTTGCGGAACAAAAAGGATCCAAAATAAATTTATATTCTGGAGTGGTCTTTTGAGTCCTTTTCCATTTTTTTTCAGATATTTTTCATGAGCTGCGATTTCTATGTTCACCTCAGATAAATCTATGACCATGGTAAATTTCCTCCCTCTAAACCCTAACACTCCTTTCTTTCTCCCTCCAATGGAGCTTTTGTCTACGGTGCACAGGGTATTGCTCTTGTTTTAGATGGCAAAAGCTTGGATGATATCTACCTCAAGCTCCTTGTTAAGGTCCCACTCCCATCTCTACTCCTCTCTCTATATCTTGTCTCTGACATGGAAAAATAAAAATCTAGTCTTTCCTCATGATGATAGTAGCTGTACATATTTCTGGTGCGTCAAATTAGGAACTAGTTCGACGCAGTGATACTTAAGAGGCTTTTCATAAACAGAGTCAACAAGGCCTCCATCTCCCTTTCTAGATTGATCCGTTTCATCAATGGAAAGGTTGGTTCTCTCTCTCTCTCTCTAGATTCATGGTCTTTTGATTGAATGATGGTTTAAATTGTATGTATGACGATAATAACATGATTTAAAGATTCCCTAGAAAGTCCGCAGGTCGTAAGAGACTACCCCATTTGAGTTTTGAAGGTATTTTTTTTTCATCTGAGGTGGATTAAGCATTGTGGGTTGTAGAATTTTCTAAAATGAGACTGGACGGTTGAAAGTGTTTGTGGTGGGTAGGGTTGGGCCGCCGGATCTTATTCTTGAAGATGATTTCATTGATGTTAGAAAGACAGAAGAGATGAGGAATATAGAATGGGGAATGACATCGGGGCACGAGGTTAGAGTGGGGCGTGGGGTTAGAAGGCATTGAGCATATATTTTGCCCATTAATTATTGAAAAAAAAGCAGAAAAGGGCCTAAGGGACAACTCTGGGTCATGAACCTCTTTGAGGTTCATTTTGTTCCACAAATAATCTAAGGGATTTTCCAAAAAGAACCCCTAAAATAAATCTCAAGAGGCACATTAGACTTGGATGTTCCCTTTTAAATATTTTCAATTTTATATCTTTTCAAAAATATATTTGTGCCCCTTGGATGAGATGTGCCTCTTGGGCCTTTTTGAATGGATGTGACCCATTTTCAAGAGTTATTCCAACTCTATAAATTTAAATCTTTTTCAAAGTTTTTTATATGGTATTTAAAAAAAATGAAGAGATTAAAGAGTTTCACTTTTATCATTATTTTTTTTATTTTTAAAGGAAAATTTATATTTTTGATTGTAGTGTGTAGACTTCGAGCCAGAGTTAGACGTTATATATCTACCACAGTAAAATTTCATGAAATTCACTTGCATGTTGATAACTAATGTCTTTAAAAATGCATCTTAATTGGTGTGCCTTGCACAATCTTATTGATTTCTAGATTAATTTCTCACATTTACAATCACTCATAAATTATTTATTCCAATTGTCTTTTTTGTTTTTTACAATCACATATTCTTTGTAAGTAATTTTCCCAATTCATTGCATAAAAAAACGTGTTTTATGTAGCAATGTATGACGACGGAAATTAAAAAAAAAAAAGCATTTTCAACACAAGTGATGAGACATGTTTCTTAAAAAGGGGATAGAAATTGCAGTGATATGAAAAGGCAACTTCCTATTCCATGACACTTGCAGAAGCAGGTCATTAAGGCTCAACGGGTTGCGACCGAAGATGAATGACCCATATTGTAACCCACTCTGACTTGAGAGGTTGTTGGTAAAACTTCTCAAAGAACAATCAAGTCTATAGATTATAAAGTAAGGTCTCAATTGGCTCGTTCCTTCGCAAATGCAGTTGAGATTTCAAATCCTAAACTAGTTAAAATCAATGGGCATTCTTAATTCAATTTGTCAAACTAGATATCAATCTAATGCCTTCAAACCATTCATCCATGGTTCATAAGTTTAACGACTTGATATAAAACAACAAAATCGACCACCGATCCAACGGTTTACTCCATTTGGATTTATCAAAACCCAGTGATACCCCTGTAAATGGGGGGCCGGGGGGGTGATTTTAGATGAGTTGCTAGGATGGACAAGTTGGTGGCTTCATGAGGTGGCTTGTATCATAAGACGGTAAGAGAAACTTGTACAGGAACATTAATCATATATATATATGTATATATATATGAGAAATTCTAAAAAACTTTTGATTAAAAAAAGAAGTTTATTTCCCTTTCGACATATCTAATAAAAATTTGCCACCTTACAAGTGTAAAACAAAAAATACAGGATAGTTAAATTTAAGGAGATGTTGATGATACGCGTTAAAATCTCATAGTCTAGAAAAGGGGCTCTTTTTTTTTTTTTTTTTTTTTGTGAAAACACTTGGAGAGGCTTATAGCATGACCATGCACACACATACACACACACACATATATATATATCTAGGAAGCTCCTCTGTTAAGCATCGAGTGAGCAAAACTTTCTAGTGGGGCATGTTAGGGGCTCCATTGGGGATGGGACCAAGGGGATGGAAAGATCTCTCCTCTACTTACACATACATAGTGAAGGAGGCTCAGATCATCATTTTAATCACTTGCTCAATGGTTGATTAGTTTTCACCATCCAAAATGAGTGTAAACTTATCTAACAGTCCAATCAAATTAGATAGGTGATAAACTTGAGGTTGGTGACTATCACGGGGGAGTGGTGGTGGGAGAAAAATGTTTTATGGTTCACTTGAATGGATTATAAGTTAGGCCCCACTAGGTATTTTGGAAAACGGCGCACACCTTATCATAAGCACTGGTGCTCGGCGAAGGTTTTCCCATATATATATATATATATATGGAGGAGCGTGCCTGAGCATTATACAAAGCAAAATACCACGCTTGTTTAACAAATGAAAAATTACAATTCAGGTGGAGTTGATTTAAAATGCTCCTCTTTTTTCTCCTTCTTTAACGCGAAGCATGACAAGTTTTATTAGAAGTTTCAAACTTTTTTATTCCTTTTTTTATAAAAAAAACAAAGAGTTCTCCTAGATTAGGCTTCCATGTTGAAGACATGTAACACAACTATAGGACCTGTTATCAACCCACAATAAAACTATCATCCAAATACAATAGTTGCACGCATGCATAATGGGACCCAATATGAATATATCATACAAGTAAAATAGTAGCACTCATGCATAATAGGACCCATTATAAAAAAAAATCATAGTTGACCCCATTTGTGAGGCCCAAATTATTTTATAAGAAGGTCTCACTGACCCCATGATTTTGAGATGAAGACAATCATTAGGAAAGAAATGATTTTGAAAGAGAGAAAAAGTGGGGATGGATAATAAAAGAGAGACAAGGTAGGAAGGGCTAATAAAAGAGGAGAGATAATATAACTAATGTAGCACTAAAAAGAAGATATCTTTTCCATTAAAAAAGGAATGACATCTTCAGATGTTTCATTGGAGGTTAGATGGGGGCAAAAATGGCCCTTTTTCAAGGGCAATTGTTAGAATTTTTCATATACATATATATATATACACACATTTTGGTTGGCAAATTCGGGGAAATATGAGCCTAGACTATTTGCATGTATGATCTTTAGTGAATTGCTTGGGCCAAATTTCAAGCTCGAATGGGGCGGCTAATGGGATATTTGTGTTTAGCGGTAGATATATAATTATCCAAAGAAAACTAGGGGTATATTGAGTGTGCATTCATTATATAAAAAATAGTTTCAAATAAGGGTTTGGAGGAGCAACATTCATATAGTGAATCCAACATAATTGGGACAAAACTTAGATGATTTGCTTTGTTTTGAATTAGTGGTTTCTTGTTCACAACCTAATTGGGGTGCAATATTGCTATCCTATATATGATTGCTTATCTTTGAAATGCTCTGACTTGTGCCAAACCCACGGTGATAGATTGGTCCAGTTGAAGTTGGAGAGATATTTGGATTTTCCATTGCTACCACATGTTGCAAGCATAGAGAAGGAAGAGAGAGAAATCTTGAGGGATGATGATGAAGTGAAGGAGATACTAATGTGTAAAAACAAAAAGCAATACCAATGTCCATCCAATTGTAAATGCGTGGAAACAAAATAAGGAGAGAGGAAGGTGTTCACATCTATAATGTAGAGTCAGTTTCGTTTGACCATTTTACTAAAGGTAACTTTGATGAATCAAAAGCTTGGCAGATCAAGAGAAATAAGTTGCTGGTGATTTGTGGTCAATATTCGGATTATAGATATATGAATGCATGTGATTGGATAAGTAAGTTGCTGAATTTTCACTTTTGTTGGAGTAATGGCTTACAAGAAACCTTAAGTTCATAAACCCTGTGCAACAAGCCCTAAAAACTTTTGTCACTGACAGAGGAGACAGAAGTTTATTCAAGATTTTTTGTTTCCTCATTCGAAATGCATGAACCCTAGCTTAAAGATATACTCAGTTACAACGCGTGAAGATCCAAGTGGAATCCACTTATATTTTTTAAAGTACTTTTAGTAGGAGAAAATTCAAAAGATAATAAAGTCGAAGAAACTCTTTTGGCAAAATAATAGTAAGGCAACAAAAGATAATAAAGTGGAAGAAATTCTCTTGGCAAAAGTAAGAGTAGGCAATGGTAAAACTCCATAGTAAGGCCCCCACCCATTGAAGATCCGAGATGCTGAAAACAAACACCCATGCTTAATGTATAAGATTGTAATAATCACATTCATCTCATGATCAATCTCATTGGAAGCATTTTTGCAATTGAGTCATCTCCACTCAGTTTATATAGAATCAAGCGAGCTCGAACTTCCAAAGTAGGAAAACTCAAAGTTTCTAATCACTTATCGAAGAAATGAATTACTTATATAAATTGTTTAGCAAGAGATTATTCAAGACACACCTTCCATTAAAAATGAAAAGAGTAAAAGAAAAATCAATATCAAGTATAAATATGTAATAAATTTATCCTCTATAAAGAGAGGACAAAGAAATTCTTCTGATCAAAACCTGCAAAAGAAGATGAAATGGAAAAGAAAATCTACAATCGAAAAGCATTATGATACTACCACGGCAACATAAAGATCTCAATTTATAGAATAAAAGTGATGATAAAACTACAAACATTAAAAATGGGTTACCTTCCAAAAAACCAAAAAAAAAAAAAACCACTTTCCTAACATCCCCTAAGTATCTCTACTAATATTTCCTAAAATCTCCCTCCCCACATTTAAAAGTTTGTAACTCAAAGAAAAAAAAAAGAAATCTAAAATGTAAACTATGTTGATCTTTCCAAGAAGGTTCAAGCTACACTTCTGTGCTATTGCGACCCCTCTCCTCTTCCTCATTTGAGGTGAATCTTTTCCAAAACCAGTGCTTATTGAAAATCTTGGGCACGTCCTCAATTGGAATGTTCTTTGTCTCCGGAAGAAAAAAAAAACAAATAAACAATGTCATGACAACGAGGATAAACGCGAAGATGAAGAAAAGGCTGAATTTAACATGGCAAAGGGCTGGAAGGAAAACTTGGGCTATAGCAAACATCATGAAAAGGTTGATAGAGGCATTGATAGCTAAACACGCAGATCGGATCTCCAAATGAAAGATCTCACTAGGGACCAGCCATCCAAATGGGCCCCAAGACCACGCGAAGGCAGAAGTATAGAGGCAGATAAGGAACACCACAAAGGCTGCCCATCCCTTAGAAAGAGATGCCACGCCTGCAATCCCAAATTTCCACGCAAGCATGATTCCATTGCCACCTCATCATCATCAAAGCCTTATCCCAACCATGTTGAGGTCGGCTATATGAATTCTGTTTCTCCATTCCGTTCTATTTTGAGATTCCAATTACCACATGCACATAGAAAAACATCAAATCTATAGATCAGCGATGCAGTAATTATGAAAATAGAAAGAAAGAAAGAAGCGCTGTCATTCGTTTACCTGTGCAAGGATCATTTGAATACCACCCTCAAAGAACAAGATGCGTCGCCCAAACTTATCCACAATGACGAGTGCCATAAAGGTGGAAAGCATATTGATACCGCCATTTATTGTGGCGGATATGAGAGAACTATCGTTTTTAAAACCTAAGGTTTGGAAGAGGACGGGTGCGTAGAACATCACTACATTGATGCCGGTAAGCTATTGGAAGAAGGGAATCAGCAAAGACATCACGAGTTGAGGCCTGTACTTCCTGGTCACAATTTTCCTCCATGGATGCTTGACTTTTTTTGAGTCCTCGCTCGCTTTAATGAGATTAGACATCTCCTCATTGACGTCGTCGACCCCTCGAATCTTTTTCAACATGTCCAAGGCCTCCTTTTCTTCGCCTCCCTCAAGTAGAGAATTAGGAGTATCCGGTAGAAAGAAAGTTCCCACAAATACTAGAATGCCGAGGACCCTCGCTAAGCCCAGAGATATTCTCCATCCTTTATCACCATTCATCTTTTTTGTAAAGTAATTCAAGAGATTTGCAACGAAAACTCCAATAGTAATCATCAACTGGAATATGTTGTTCATTAATCCTCTTTACTGTGGTATTGCGATCTTTGACAAAAACATAGGAGTAGCCTGCCCAGATCATTATTTACTAGTGTTAGCTATATATTTTGTTAGTTGATATCATCATCTAGTAACATACACAGCAAGTAGCATTGGGGTTGTAAGGAATTATCTATATGTTAATAATGTTAAGACAAATTTTATTAAAATGAAAGAAAGACTGCGAGAATTATATGTATGTATGTGGGGTTTTACTTGAATCGCTAGACAGATGCCGACACCAAGCAATAACCATCCCAAAATGAGCATCCAAACAGCAATTGCACACCCATTGATGAGTGCCCCAATGAAGAAGATCACTCCACCGAACAACACTGGATGTACGCTTCCTTCCAAAGCGTCTAGTGGCATATGAAGCCACCATGGATGCAATGAATCCCGAAATATACAATGAGGAAGTGAACAAAGTCAATAGTTGGCTGTCAAATTTGCAGTAATTGTTTTGGTGGGAAGATGCAGCTTGCTTTTTCATATAGACGGAAGGAAAGAACTTCTTTAAGAACACATCCATGGAAGTAACTCCACCTGCGAGTGCTGTAAAAAATATTTTTTCTATCAATTCATCCTCCACACATTAATGAGGTACTAAAATCCTTTTTCATGGTTTCTGCTATATAAGTTCGTTCATACCTAATTACCAATTAAAACACCCGTAATTAGGCATTAAACGGGGTCAAGCTGGATCGGAGTGTTACATTTGGGTTGATACATACTTGTACACATCTAGTCTTTAATGAAAGAGGTTGACTTAGGTTAATTTACAAATTCCATAGGCTATCCTTGATGTTGATATGCAAACTGTTTGGCCCTATCAAAGTCGTGGAAAGCCCTTGTTTGGCCATTGTAAATATCTGAGGATTTGAACTAATGGAAATAATCATTTTGAGAATTTTCAAATCCATCCTTCCCTCATAGGATTTGGAAGTCATCACTTCCGTGGATTTGCGACACAAAACCTACTTTTATTCAAGTATGCATTGATAAGCACCAATATCAATGAGAAATACTCAGCTATACAAATTTTCAACGAGGAATCTTTGTTAACTTTGCCAAGGTTTAGGCTTTTTTTCTTTTTTTACAAAGATGAATAAATGGTAAAAACTGGATTTCTTGTTTCTTCTTCACTTTTGAAACTCACTCAAAGTCTCATGAGCCATGTCAATTAAGAACTCAAGTCCTTAGAAATTCTTTTGAAGATGCAATAGGACCAGTGCCTTGAGCAGGTCTTGAACACAAAAAGTGTGGAACAAACCCACCCCTTATGCAACTCCAACTCCTAGGTGCTTCACACATGTTTGTCCTTCTGGTTTCGTAAGAAGTTTGAGAGTTACGTTCAAACTAGAAAGCCACATATACAACGGAAACCTCAACAACGAACTATATCTACTTAGGAAATTAGGTGTGATGATTTTTTTTTTTTTAAATAAGTGTGTCATGTTACTGTAGCTAGGAGCACATGGAAACACACCAATGAACCAGAGGTTGTTTTTGTATCACATCACATAGAAAGGAAACACAATAAAAGAAGCATATGTGTAGTTTAGTTAAAAAGAATCCAGATTTTTAGAATTATCCCTCTTTGGAAAAAAAAACTAAAAAAATTATCATTAATTAATTACTAATTAGTAGGCTCTTTTACAGTTAAGATCCGAAAAACAAATAAAAAAATACTCAAGGTAATAATTGTTTAAATTACATTACTCAAATACAATCAATCAAACACCATTATTACAAGCACATAAATATAAAGCTAGAGCTAGCAAATCCAATCAACACCAACAAAAATGAAAGAAGAACTAGATTAGTAACTATATGGGATCAACGTACCTGATGAGCTAGGTTCCTCTCTCTCTCAACCCAGTATCCTTGAAAAACGAGGGAGAACAGAAGAAAGATATGAATCTTCATGAGTGTGTATGAGTTTGTAAATAGAAAATGAGTGCTGTAGAGTTAGACAAGGAGAGCGATGCTCTCCCCAACTCCTCCCGATTTACAAATTCTCATACAAAAGTATGTACCCAAGTGAGTGGAAATAATTGAACTCAATGTGCGGCCCACCCATTCAATATTATAGCCGCCTAAAATGCATATATCCCTACATATCTTGGGATATCCTCAAAACTCATTCAATGGATGGATACCAACGTTTGGAGATACTAAGGGGATCCTGACTCTAAACTATGTGAGGGTGGGTTCCAACGTTTGGAGACACCAAGGGGATCTGGACTCTAAACTATATGCAGGACTCTCACTTTTATTTTAGTCCAAGTAAGGGGCTCTCACTTTTATTTTAGTTTTAGTCCAATTAATGGGTTGGGTGCTGAGAGGCTTGTACATGTAGAGTCATTGGAACTCGTCAGACAGCTTGCATGTGCGGGATAATAAGAACTCACACATGCAATAAAAACTAACTTGCACATGTGAGGTAATAGGGATTTGAGTTTGGAGCCATGGACCCGATTATTAAGTACATATTTTTTTAATTTTTTAAATATCTCTGATTATGATCTATTGTATAGTGTTCCTTCATTGAGCGGGGTTCATATTTTAATTTCTACTGATAAATACTATGCAATGGAGTTACATAACATAATTACAGATTTCAATTGAAGAAATATACTTTACACGTATGAAAAATTACGAAGGATTACACAAAAATAAAAAACCACCTCAAAGTGCAATAGGGACTAAGAAATCCAAGAGCCACTTAGATTTGTAGAGTCATTAGAAGCCCGGATCCGATCTAAGCCCAAAATTAGATCCGAGTTCGAAATTTTACTTTGGTTTCAAACAGGCGCTTCAAATCTACACATTCTCTGGCAGCCAGGCCTACCACTGCAGACAAGATCTGGCTCGTCAAAGGTAAATTCATCGAGCTATGGATCCAAATCACAACTGGACTGGCTAGAAAAATGACATTCTAAGCCCAACATTAGACCCAATGGATGGGATCTGCATGGGATTCCAATACGTCACCAATTAGAAAAAAAAAAAAAAGGCACAAATCCCACATCAATGTAAATGATAAAAGCTCTTCATCCAACCTCTCCCTGGTTAGTCATGCCTTTAAAAAAAAAACCAATGATCTTCAAGCCGTAGCTATATGGGTTGTATAAATGGAGCTAAATGGAGAAAAGTTCCGAGATTTTATAATAGATCCCCACCAGTTATCTTTGAAAACACTCGTTGGGGCTGCAGGACTAACAAAGTTTAGGAGGAAAACTCACAAACATACCACCACCTTTCCTTTATATATATGTGGATTGCAGTACCTAAAACCTAAACAAATATATCTAAGAATTTACAAGTTGCAGAAAGCTTTTAATGGTCGGCTTTGGGGACACGCTCTATATATATCTCGTCCCTCTTCTTTGATGGTCTAGCCATGAAGGAGAGCTTCATGTCTGGTTGAGCCATGAGCAGTATGGAATAGACCCCAAAAAGTGAGAAGCAACAAAAACCTGTAAGGACCTTTCAGCTTTAGGGTATAAGAATAACATATAACAATCAAACACCATCAAATACCATGCGACCAAATACAAATACAAATCTCCCAAAAACCAAAACCAAACAACTAGGCCACTGATATGCATGCACGCACTCGGCAGAGGTGATCAGGCCCACTCTGCCAAACCGGAGGGTGCCTCTACACTCGGCCCTGCAGCCTCCTCGACCGCCGGGGAGCTGGGCAAGGGATCTGTGCCTGCAACACCACAGACAACACAAATGAATACAACGATCCAGCAAATACAAGTAACAAGGCTGAAACACTCATAGTATCAAGTAGAATAAGGACAGAATAGTAATTTCAGAGTTTCATCTTAGTATGCTATGCAAATCGTGCATAGAAGTAAAGCATGATAAGTGAATCAGAACATAGAAAGACTGAACTAAGTGGCTACTACGCTAACCATATTCTCTCCAATAGAGAGCAAAGCAGAGCAGATGAGAACACCACTGACCGGGCCAAGGGTACAAGTGGGTCTCGGTTTCCTGGGTTCCGGGGTCCCAAGACAAAGCGACACTGCAGTGATACAGAGATACAGAGATCTAAGACAGAGGTAACCCCGTCGGGCATCCTAGGGCTGAGGCTGAGTAGAGCCAGACTAATACCAATCAAATCAAATCTAAAAGAAGGAAGATTATCCGCTTTGGACTCACCGATGGCAAAGACCGGATCTTATCCTCACGTGTTAATCTCTGGGCAGAGCCACCAGGGAATACCCAAAATATACAAAGCCAGAAATATACAAAGCATAGCCAAAATACAGATCAGAACATAGATTAAGTCAAAGCACAGCATAGATCAAAGCGTAGTGCAGATCGAAGAATAACCAGACATACAGGACGAAAGCAAATGACTACGGAATGCATAGACATAGATTGGCAGAACAGAGGGCAAAGCTGTAAACAATATGCAATGCATCTCAGATTAATACGGAGTCAAGGTTCATTACAGGCCAATACTAATCTAGTTGTTCACTGTCACTAACCTTGCATGTTGATGTAGTTTTAAGTTATTCGATGCACCGTTGCCATCCTAGTGTTGCAATGTAATCCTTATGTGCATCGAAGTCCCTTAAACCAACACCCATGGGGAGGTGCTTAACAGAGAATCAACGTTCACATGAATGAGTCACAGCCTAACAGACTATTCATGCGATCCAAAGAATCCATTGGGCCGGTTTACATGGGTGGTTAACCTGTATTTGAGCCCTACAAGTCTCACCATTATCCTAAGTTATATTTCAGAAATTGCCAGGCCTAACGGTTTAGCCATGAGGGACCTATGGTTAAGCCGAAGACATCTTACGCGCTCGTCGTCATATGCACTACGACTTCACCTTGGTTCCATACAACACACAGCTAAACTGGTCATCTTCCACCTCTGATCTGATACCTCTTTCGGCTGGGCTACAGTCAGTATACGGCTTAGCCGTAGACCAATCCACGGCTTGGCCGTAGCATTTCACGGCTTAGCCGTAGCCACACCGTAGGAGTACTGTATTGGAAAAGTTTCGACTGATCAGAGATTTAATTCACGGCTGGGTTACGGTTGGGTCATGGCTAGCTTACGGCTCAGCCGTAGGACAATTTACGGCTCAGCCGTAGCCTAGCCGTAGAACAAAATCGAAATTTCAAGTCTCTGGAATGTGAGCCGTAGAAACTTACGGCTTAGCCGTACAATACAGAACACGAATTCGGGCTGAGTACAGCAACTGAAATTCGGTACAGAAGCTTAACAAAACAAGCTACAGAGGTTCCAAATTCACAAAAATTGGCTGTAAAACATTCTATACAAAGAATAAGAAGGAATCAAAGCCATCAAACAAAACACCCATATGTGTTATCAAATCCTGTACTTATACTTGCCTCAAACTCTGAAAATCCACTGAATCAAGCTCCAAATCAACTAAAATCAAGACAAATCAAAGAAATAAACCATGCATGAGATGTAGACACAGCACAGAGAAAAAGAGGTGCAATTGGAGATGAAGAAGAAAGAAATTTGGAGAGAACCCACTTACCCAAAGCAAGGACAGAGAATAAGCACAGAGAGGAGAGAACTCAAATCGATGGAAACCCAATCCTCAAGAAGAGAGGTGAGGAAGAGAAGAGAAGAGAGAAACAACGTGGAGCTTCTCTGGAGTTTGTTGCATGCAAGCATCAAAGGAAATGAACAAGAAGAAGACACCTGGGTCCTGACTCATATATATAGGTTTTGAAGTTTAAGTCAAAGTCCGGTAAATTTCGGTTATTTACAAATCAAGTCACACGGGGGTCCAACTTCTCCAATTGACTCCGAACGGATCTGACACAGTTACGGAAAATAACGAGCTCAACAAAATACACGTGCTGACACCAAAATGATGCAAAGATGATGCAAGCAAAGCAAAAGCAAAATTACGGAAAAGGGCTTAGAACTACCTATCTCAGGTCAAAGGTTACTCAACTACCTATCCAAGGCCCAAAACCAAGTCCGAAAGAATAAAACAACAGAAACACACACTAATGAGCCACTAATCCGGCTCAAAGGGGATCGGAGTGTTACAGTAGTGGTGCAAAAATGTGGAGCAGTTTGATGGCTGGTTTTGTGCGTGATGTAGACTCACTCAAATTTGTCGAAGAATTCGAACATCATGTTCAAGGTGGAGTTTGACGAAAATATGAACTTTGTGGCAATTCAAAGTTCAAACATTAGTTCAACATGTCAATATGTTACAGGAAGAAGGCTGTGCTTTTGGTGAAGATATTACCGGCTTTATCTCTTGGTGGCTCGAGTTGTGAGATATTCATGCCAATGTAGAGATTGTTCGGGTTAAGTCTTGCAATCCAAGGTTAACCGAATGGGTCATTGAATTGGCCAAGGATCGGGTTTTGGTCAGGGGTGTTATATATTTGTACTGGGGCTTTCTTTGGGCAAAGAAAGCCTGGATCATAAAGATCTTGTAATATGTAACCCTAGACTTTGTAGAAGAGAGAGTGCAGTTCCTCTTGCTCGTGGTATTATTTATACCACATAGGGAAGGCGATGAGAGTATGAGTCTCTAAATGCCTTTGCTTGTTATAGAAAAGTTGGTACCGTCTCCAAGAGTCAAACATCCTGTACGGAAGGAGTGTGCATCTGGCTCCTCAAGGGGATAGTCAGACTATGCAGTAGATGCTATAGACAGAGCAGTATATGCTGAAGACAGGTGACCACTGAGAGAAAAGAAACCTGATACGGTTTTGAGAATATGATGCATCAACATCAGATAGTGGCCATATAGTTGCACATACATTAACGGTTGAGCCATCTATGTATCCGGAGTTAGTGGAAAAGCGGGAAAGTGGTCAATGGGAAGTAACTATGGATGAAGAGTTAGGGTCTCTTGACGGGGAAATTAGGCCATCGGATGCAAGCGGATCAACGAAAAAGAACAAAGTAACTTGTACTGCAAGTTGAGTGAAGTTCAAGATTCCCGATGATGAATGCAGGTCAAAGAAATCATTGTATGGGTTGAAGCAAACTTCTAGACAATGGTACAACTAATTTGGTGCATTCATGAAGCAACTTGCCTTAGCACCATATGAGGCAGTGAGAAGGCAGTAACCAGCGCCTGTGCGCTCCCAGAGGCATGTGAAGGTTGAAAGAAGAGTTTTGAAAGCTTTGGCTCCAATGTTCGCCAAGGTGGAGATTTATTGAAATGTTGGCTCAATAAAAGCCGATAGTGTAGACAAACAAGTGAGCTTTGCAGCCACCCCACTTGCAGCCACATGCAGTAGCCTCTTGACTGACAGCCGCATGCAGCACCACACTACTGACAGCCGCACGTAGTGCCAAAAGGTGCTCTGCAACATCACATGGTAAGGTGTAAATGTAGACTTCCATATCCTGATGAAGTCTATATATGGATCCCTCCATTAGCTTGAGTGAGGGCAGGAAGAAAGAGAGTGAGCAAAGTGTAAGAACTATGTAGTCTCTCTCACTGGTGGTGCTGCCGCACCATGTAGTGAAGCCAGCAAGACTGAGTGAGTGAGGTTCTGGGTGTATAGTGGGATTGGGGCTGAGAGTGCATCTTCTATATGTAAACTTACCTCCTCAATAGTGATATTGTTGCTGTCTTCCCCGTGGACGTGGCCTAAGTGGGTGAACCACATAAATCCTTTCTCTCTCAATTGTTTGCTTTGAAGGCATATGTCTGTGCATCCATTGATCCCTTGTATTTTTCTGCTTCACCACTTTCACAACAAGTGGTATCAACGCCGTTCTAGCACAACAGGACTAAATATTGAAAACACAAGGTCAATATTGAAATGTGGAAAACCTAGTGGAGGTTATTTTAAAAAAAACAAGGGATTAGTAAGAATTCAGACCCACTTACAATTGTAGAGTTAAGGATTCAAGTTTGAGAGCTTAGATCTAAACTTAGTGGTAATCCAGATCTAATCCAAGTTCCTAAGATTTACTTAACATGCAATTCAAATCCATTGTAACCTTCTGGCTCTCAGGCCCCATCATTGCAAACCAGCTCTGGCTTGCCAAAGCTAAATTGATCGAACCATAAAATGGCTTAAGTTGAATCCAAATCAAAATTAGACTAGGTCAGATAATTTCATTCTCACTCCAACATTTGACCCAATGGATCATATCTTGGTCGGGTTTCAATAAACTTGACTTACCCAAACTCTTTGATTATGGATAGACTTATACCTAAACATTATGATTAAATTATATCATTAATATTTTTTCTATTTTTATATAATACTTGGTCTATAAACAAGGGCTTGACCCAGACCTCATTATCTTATATCTTGCGTAAGTTCAGGTCGATTCTTAGACTTGGGAGTTTAATTGATGGTTGGAAAATTCTCTGAGTTGACGCTTGACTCTTCCAAGCCATTTCATTTTGACGAATGGATGAGTCAAATATAGGGGAGACTCAGCCGAGTCATCTTATTTTAATCAATTATTTGCAATCTGAACTAATTTGTTAGGTAAATCTAATTTTAAAAAGTTAATATTTATCTTTAAATAATTGTGAACAAGGTTTGGAGTTAGCATTTTTTAAAATGATGGCTAGAATTCAATTCAAAACATATATTTGATTTTTTTTATATTCAGTTTTTTGAACTAACAAATTATGTAATATACAACATTTTTTTCTTTTCTGTTCCTTATTTTAGTATTTTTCTTGCATATATAAATTTATTAATCTAAACTCATTATCATGATTGCATATCAATAAATGTATATTTATATTTATAAGTAATAATTTCATTTTTAAATATTTTTGAAATTATTAAAAAACACAACTCCTCCAAATTTCCATGGTGACTCTATTTGAGTCAGTTTTTTTACACTAGACAAGCCAAGCCCGAGTCATGAGTTTCCAACCTTGGTTTAACATGGACGATCCGGGCTATACAAGTTTCTGTTCCACTAGATCAGCCTCTATAATCCCTATTTGGTTAGCCCACAACTGGTGGATTTAGTGGTATCGAAGTTAGATTTGGGCCCATAAATGGGCTCCATCCATGGGCTTCTAGGTTAACCCAAATCCAAACCCACATCATGCGACCCGATCAACAGTGAAATTTAGGTTTTGTCATCGGGCTCTAGTCAGGCCCTGGGCTGGTTCTTGAACCCCTCACAGAATTTGGGGTGGGTTTGTTACCCAAATTTGAGCTGGGTACCAATTTTCAAAAGTACGCATGCATATGAGAGCACTACAAAATGTTTTGGCATTTTTACAAGGGCCTTAAGAATTGAAGAAGCACATTTCAACT
The DNA here is from genome assembly GCA_037013555.1 of Sextonia rubra. Taxonomy (NCBI): domain Eukaryota; kingdom Viridiplantae; phylum Streptophyta; class Magnoliopsida; order Laurales; family Lauraceae; genus Sextonia; species Sextonia rubra. The sequence goes on along the minus strand of JASUAD010000028.1, from coordinate 17,844,136 downwards.
TATGGTATAATATATTTTCTCGATACAAAGGGTAGAAAGCTGGAAATGAGAAATTGACTCCTAAAAATGTTATTTTATACACTTTTTTGATGCACGAACCTCATTCGATGACATAGATCTCGTAGTTTTCATATCCACAGAAAGAAAGATGCTTCTTGAATCTCCATAAGCTGAACTGCTTTGACAGCAGATCCTAATAGCTTTTAAATTTTAGATGATGCTTCTAAGATATCTGAAATCGAAGTATCTCCAATGAATTGTCCAAATGTACATCCTTTACTCTATATAATGTAGTGAGAAAATTTCACTCTAGGTAGCGTTGACCATGCACGTATATGTAACACTTTAATGAATATAACAATTTAAACGTTCATTTGAGAACCATGACTGACCTACTATCTAACATGATGGACATGAACTGTGGCCACGAGTGTGTTAGCCTGTTAGGTAAGAGGGAGGTGATGGGTTGGGTGAATTGTGTCGGGTGAATTGTGTTATAAGAGTGTGACAGCTTAAGAGAGAGATTTGGTAAGGGAATCTTATAATATTACTCCAATTTAGAGATCAATTTTTACGTCAACCTTGGTGTGTGGAGTTTAAATATCTTCAAAAAATAAATAAATAAATAAACCCTCATCCAAATGAAAAGATTTGAAAAGTAAAGAGATGATGCAATTTCCAGATTAATGTCATGCAAATGAACAGTATACTAGTTTTAATCATCATAAACTCATAATAATCCTTTGCACAGGAATGTGTGGCCGCATCTCTGAAGGGCAGGTGGACCGGTGGTGTTAGATTGAAGACGGCACCTAATTACGCATAATATATAATTTCAAGACTTAAATACCAAATGATCATTTTTCAAGTTAAGATGGCTTCACGGGTTTTTCCCTCAAGACTTGAACTTGAAAATGTAAGCTTATATGGATAGGCCTGGTCCCCTACTGGGGGCCATTCACAAAATGCTGGGCTTGAACACACCCTTATACCTGGCGTAACCCAGCCCATTAGACACCCAATTCATAATGATTTTTCTTTGGTTCTCACCAAACAACAACTGAGTTCAGATCCTATAGGGCTTTGACTGGATAAATCCTTAGGTTTTTTTTTTTTTTACCTGGCCTAGGGACTGGAGTCTAAGAGAGCTAGCACAAGTGGGAAAGGAGCCAATTCAAGTGGGAAGAGAAGCCAGGTCCTTCTAGTGCATGGTTTCCCCAAGTTTTACCCCAGCTGAGTTGGTCCCATTTGAGATTTATCGTTAGATTAAAGAAACATAACAGTGAATAAGGCATAATATTGAGTTAATATTGTTATTTATTATTATTATTTCAAGCCAATGGGGTAATTTTTGGAGATACCCCCATAGATCAGCTAAGATTTTCAGAAGGTGGGCTCCACTCTGAGTTCCACTCATTCAAATTGAGATTTATCAAAGTCAAAGCTGTGAAGTATTTGGAGTCTTTTCTTTTTTTTCTTTTGTTGCTTGCTTTAAGGTTAATTTGAATTGAAGAGAAAGAAAAGGATGTAAAAAGGCACAAAAGGCCCCAACAGCAGAACCAAGAGCGGATGCCTACAAAAAAAGCACCTGACTGAAACGAAAATTAACACCAGATTGTTTTAAAAAAAAAAACTCCTGAAACTATGTTGCACTATTTGTAAGGTCTGAAATTCCCAAAAAATGAAGGATGGACTGGAGTTGGAGGTTGTGGAATGGTTTAGAGATTTTCTTCAAGGAGAAGATAAGGGCTTCTTGCAAGTGGGATTGAATTCTGCTGAGAGGGCTGGAAAATGGCTTCATTCCTCGCCTTCCAAAGGCCATGGATAACATACAAGAAAACAGTCACCATTGTTGGCCATGTGGGTCCAGACCATGTTTGGGTTCTACGTCTGGGGTGGTTTCCTAACGTATTAGGAATTTCCTATTTTGCTAAATAGTAGTTTTCTAATGGGTTAGGACTTTCCTTTTTCTTGAGATAGAGTTCTTGGGGGATAAGGATGTACTGGTTATATATATGAGATGTAATCTGTAACCCTAGGGCAGACAGTCAGAGAGGCTGAGATTCCAAGGCTGTGGTTTCACAGATTGGAGGAGAACCCAGTGGAAATTGGTTTCCCGTGGACGTAGGCATCTTTGCCGAACCACGTAAATCTTCTTGTCTTCTTGTGTGGTGATTGTTTGATCTTGGTTGCGTTTGCACACACGCGCACAACAAGTGGTATCAGAGCGATTGATTGTGCGTGGAAGATCAACGGGAAGAGAAGAGATCAAGGTTGATCTCTACTGGGCCACACGCAATCGCGGAAGAAAAAGAGGGTTCTCGTTGCTCTGTTTTTTCCTGGAAACAGAGAAGCAGTTGTCAGGGGGGTTTGGTTGCTCCAGATCTGCACAGGAGAAGGAGGGCAGCCGGTTCTGAGGAAGAGGGCCAGAGAATCTCGTCGCTGCGGAGAAGGAGACTCTCGTCGCTGCGGAGAAAAAAAAAAAAAAAACAAACAGTCGGACTTGCACGTCACCTGCAGTTACCCGCCGCCGTAGCCATCACCGTCGCCGTCGCAGACGTTGCTGCCCCCCGTCGCCGCGCCGTCGCCGGTCCCGCGCTGCAGTCGCCGGACCAGGGAAGCCGCAGCCGCAGCAGCACCGGGCGCTGCATCTTTGCGCCGCCTGCAACCGGGTTGCAGACCCAGGCGCAGAGAAGAAGACGACCCAGTCTTCTGGGTCTGGGTCGTTGGGTCGGGTCGGGTCAAGTTTGACTGACCCTCGGAGAAGAGAAGCCCAGCGCCTGTTTTACAGGTTGGGTCAAGTTCCGGGTTGGGTCCGAACCAACCCGCTGTGCAAGCCCACGTCCGTCAGCAGTGCAGGCCGGTTCGGGTCGGGTCGGGTCGGGTCGACCTGAACCCGGACACAGACGGTCCAGCCCGTCAGCCGCCGCGCAGACGTCAGCAGCGTGACGTCATCAGGCTGACGTCAGCCCACGTCATCGGACACGCGGTCAAAGGCCAGAGTTGACCAGATTGACGGCAGAAACTTGTTTCTGCGATATCTTGATCATCCGAAGTCCGATCGGAGATCCGTTTGCGCCTACGGACTCGTTTCGAGCAGATCTACGTGTTAGTGGAAGAAGATTGGCTGTTTGACGGTCAACAAGGAGTTTGACCAAATCAGAAGCGCAGAAAACCGTTTTTGCGATATCGGAGCCATCCGGGGTCGGATTTCAGATCCGTTTCTTCCAGCGTGCTCGTGTTGACGAGATCTACAGCTTGGTGCAGGAGTTGAGGTCAGTGTTAATTATTTGTTTTTCCTGTTACTTAATTTGATTAAGATGGAGAACAATACTATCAACACTACCATGGTTAAGCTCAACCATTCCAATTGGTTGATCTGGAAACCGAAGATGGAGGATATTTTCTATTGTAAAGACCTCCATGATCCCGTTGAGGGGGATAGTGCCCGACCGAAAGATATGCAAGATGCTGATTGGATCAAATTGCATAGAAAAGCGATTAGTCACATCAGACAGTGGGTTGATAACAGTATATTTCACCACGTGTCTAATGAAACCAATGCAAATACCATTTGGAAAAAGCTAGAAGCAATGTATGATAAAAAGACCTCGGTGAACAAAACATTCTTGATCAGAAAGCTTGTGAACATGAAATTCAAGGATGGTGGTCAGATCGAAGATCACATTAATGAGTTCCAAAGTGTGGTAAATCAGTTAGCCACTATGAAGATGATCCTTGATGATGAGATGCAAACTTTGTTGCTTCTGAGTTCTTTGCCAGATTCATGGGAGACATTGGTTGTTTCCTTGAGCAATTCTACTCCAGATGGTGTGTTATCTATGAGTCAGGTTACCAGTAGTCTACAGAATGAAGAAACAAGACGGAAATCTGCAGGGACAGATAATGCACAGGCCTTTGTTACTGAGAACAGGGGGAGGAGTAAGAGTAGATGACCAAAGGGGGGTCGTGGCAAGTCTAGAGGTGAATCACAGTCTAAGTCTCGCAGTGAATCACAGAGCAAGAAAAAGTCTGTAAAGTGCTTTTTCTGTGGCAAGATGGGCCACATCAGGAAAAATTGTTTTGCCATGAAGGAACAGAAAGGATCCAACAATGAGAAGAAGAATGACAATGATAACACTACAGCTACTTTGGAACAGGAAGTAGTGGTGCTCGCCGGCGATGATGATAAGTGTTTGAGTGTTGCAGATGGTCAGATTGAGTGGGTTGTTGACACAGCAGCATCCTACCATGCTACTCCCTGCAGGGAGATGTTCACGACGTACAAAGCAGGTGACTTTGGTACTGTGAAGATGGGCAACACGAGTCATTCAGATATTGTTGGTATCGGTGATGTCTGCATTAAAACCGATATTGGTTGCACAATGACGCTGAAAGATGTGCGACATGTTCCTGATCTGCGGTTGAATCTGATTTCCGGGACTGCATTGGACCGTGCTGGTTATGAGAATTACTTCGGAAATGGCAGATGGAAGCTCACTAAAGGGTCTCTTGTTATTGCGAGAGGAACAGCAGGTAATACTCTTTATAAAACACAAGTAAAGCTGTGCAAAGATGCATTGAATGCAGTTCAAGACAATTCCTCTCTGAATCTGTGGCATAAGAGGCTTGGTCATATGAGTGAGAAAGGCTTGCAGATGTTGGCAAAGAAGGATTTAATTCCTTGCTCCAAAGGTATGTCCCTTGACCCTTGTGATTATTGTTTATATGGTAAACAGCATAGGGTTGCTTTCTCTTCGACATCAAAATTGAAATCACATGTGTTGGATTTGGTATATTCTGATGTTTGTGGTCCCATAGAGGTAGAATCATTGGGTGGCAATAAGTATTTTGTCACATTCATCGATTATGCATCCAGGAAAGTCTGGGTTTATCCGTTGAAATCAAAGAATCAAGTATTCCAGATGTTTCAATAGTTTCATGTCCAGGTTGAAAGAGAAACAGGTAAACTCTTGAAGTGTCTCCGTTCAGATAATGGGGGTGAATACACATCCAACCAGTTCAAAAGCTACTGCTTGAAGTATGGCATTCGACATGAAAAGACAGTTCCTGGTACTCCACAGCACAATGGTGTGGCAGAGAGAATGAACCGCACTATTCTTGAGAAGATGAGATGCATGATAAAATTAGCACGGTTGCCTAAGTCATTCTGGGGTGAAGCCGTTCTGACTGCCGTTTATCTGATTAACAGATCTTTCTCCGTTCCTTTGAATTATGATCTTCCAGAGAGAAGATGGACAGGTAAAAATGTTTCCTATTCACATTTGAAGGTGTTTGGGTGTAAAGCATTTGTGCATGTACCAAAGGAGCAGCGTTCCAAGTTGGACGATAAGGCAGTGAGTTGCATCTTTCTTGGTTATGGTGGAGATGAGTTTGGCTACAGATTATGGGATCCAGAAAAGAGGAAACTTATCAGAAGTAGGGATGTGGTTTTCCATGAAGATCAGTTCTTTGGAGATGTTAAAAAGATTGATAAGTCTTCTGAGAAAGTTGATGGAGTGGTTGATCTCACACCGACTCCTTCTCCGGTGCAGACTACAGGTGGAGAAGGTGGACAAAATGATCCGGATCGTGATGAGGCACAGGGGTTGCCAGATGATGAGGGTGTTGAGCAGGGGGAGCAGCAGTCTCCTCGGATTGAAACCACGGAACCTCCAGCTAGGAGGTCTACCCGAGAGCGTCAACCATCAACTAGGTATCCTGCATCTGAATATGTGTTGCTCACTGATGAGGGAGAGCCAACTAGCTTCCGAGAAGCAATGACTCATGCTGATAAAGATGAGTGGATGAAGGCTATGCAGGATGAGATGAGTTCTTTGAAGAAGAACAAGACTTATGAGCTGGTGCAACTTCCTAAAGATAGGAATGTTCTGAAAAACAAATGGGTGTTCAAGCTGAAAAAGGATGAGAATGGGAAACTGGTGAAGCACAAAGCACGGTTAGTGGTAAAAGGCTTCGCACAGACGAAGGGTATCGACCTCAGTGATGTTTTCTCTCCTGTTGTAAAAATGACTTCTATTAGAATTGTTTTGGGTCTAGCCGCCAGCATGGACCTTGAGCTTGAACAGATGGACGTGAAGACCGCGTTTCTTCACGGTGACTTGAAAGAAGAGATCTACATGACTCAGCCAGAGGGGTTTTAGGTAGAAGGAAAAGAACAGATGGTTTGCAAGTTGAAGAAGAGTCTCTACGGGCTGAAGCAAGCACCGAGACAGTGGTACAAGAAGTTTGATTCATTCATGTTGAGTCATGGGTACCGAAGGACAGCTGCAGATCATTGTGTCTATGTTCGTCGATTTATCGATGGCAGGTTCATCATCCTTCTTTTATATGTAGATGATATGCTGATAGTTGGACAAGATAGTAAGTTGATTGGCAAGTTAAAAGAAGAGATGTCAAAGTCGTTTGACATGAAAGACTTGGGTCCCGCACGAACGATATTGGGCATGCAAATACGTCGTGATAGGAGTTCCAAGCAGCTGTGGTTGTCACAGGAGAAATATGTTGAACGAGTTCTCGAACGGTTCAACATGAAGAATGCTAAGCCAGTTAGCATACCTCTAGCCAGTCACTTCAAACTAAGCAAGCGCTTGTGTCCTACTACAGATGATGAAAAGGAACGGATGGCATGTGTTCCTTACTCCTCTGCTGTGGGGAGTCTTATGTATGCCATGGTTTGTACACGGCCAGACATTGCTCATGCTGTGAGTTTAGTGAGTCGATTTCTCGCAAACCCTGGAAAAGAGCATTGGGAAGCAGTGAAGTGGATCTTTAGGTATTTGAGAGGTACTTCCAAGGTGTGCTTATGTTTCGGAGGCTCAAAACCAGTCATGGAAGGTTACACTGATGTTGATTTTGCAGGCGATCTTGATCGTCGGTTGTCGACTTCTGGATATCTGTTTACTTTTGTAGGGGGAGCTATTTCCTGGCAATCAAAGTTACAGAAGTGTACAGCACAGTCTACAACTGAAGCGGAATATATAGCTGCTAATGAAGCAGGGAGAGAGATGCTTTGGTTGAAGAGATTCCTTCAAGAACTCGGTTTGAAGCAAGAAGAATATGTAGTTTACTGTGATAGTCAGAGTGCTATGGATTTCAGTGAGAATGCTACATATCATGGTCGCATGAAGCACGTTGATATCAAGTACCATTGGATTCGTGAGGTGATCGAGAAGAACTCCATGAAGCTGAAAAAGATTCATTCGGACAAAAATCTCTCGGACATGATGACCAAGGTTGTGTCTAAGGGAAAGCTGGAGCTGTGTTCAGAGTTGGCCGGACTGAACTCCCAGTAAGGGGTTCAGGGCATCTTCCCCATGGTCTGGAGGGGGAGATTGTTGGCCATGTGGGTCCAGACCATGTTTGGGTTCTATGTCTGGGGTGGTTTCCTAACATATTAGGAATTTCCTATTTTGCTAAATAGTAGTTTTCTAATGGGTTAGGACTTTCCTTTTTCTTGAGATAAAGTTCTTGGGGGATAATGATGTACTAGTTATATATATGAGATGTAATCTGTAACCCTAGGGCAGACAGTCAGAGAGGCTGAGATTCCAAGGCTGTGGTTTCACAGATTGGAGGAGAACCCAGTGGAAATTGGTTTCCCGTGGACGTAGGCATCTTTGCCGAACCACGTAAATCTTCTTGTCTTCTTGTGTGGTGATTGTTTGATCTTGGTTGCGTTTGCACACACGCGCACAACAACCATGTACTTTGTTGCTCTTGTGTCACTGCCTCTGGAAAGGGACTGCCAGATTGAAGAAGCAGAGAGGTGGGGAGGAGGTTGGATTTTTGAAAATGGAATGGCTAGAGCCAAAGAGACTAACCTTGCTTGCAGTAGAAAAAGAGGTGAGCGACTTAGTCTTCACCTTGACAACAAATGGCGCATCTTGAGGCTAACAAAAACCAAAACTACCGCAGGCGTTGTTGAGTATAGGTTTTTTGAAGCATCAAGCGCCATCCAAAACAACTAATTTTGGGGAGGGAGATACTATTCCATATTAAAGGAGGCCAGGGTAATTTGCTTGCTATAGATCTGATGGTGTTCCAATCAGCTTAGAAGGGGAACTGCCCATCTGGAGACTATGTGCATGTTAGTCTGCATCTATATAAAACAGTGTGACACATGCTTGGAGCTCTATCGTGTGGGGCCAGCATAGAGACAGCCTCGACTCTGAAAATGAAATCCATCCCTTGTAGTGATATATTCTCAAATTTCAATTCAACATGAACAAAAGTTTTAAAACTTGACACTAGTTAAGGTCCCAACAAAATTGCACTATGAAAATAACCAAAAAATAATTTAGAATAAGCTATCAATCACCACAATAAAGATAGACATACAATTTTTACATGGAAAATCCAAACAGAAAAAACCAAGGGACCAGCCACTAGTCCACCAAGAACAAACACTATACAAGAGAGCTTACAAAAACTACTTACTACTTTTTTTCCCGATTGAACACAACCTAAAGGACTAGAAGCTTTTCATGTCGACGCACATGTCATTCACTTTCTTCACACTTGATCTTCAAGCCTTGATGCCTCTCAAGACAAATCTCCACAGATGAAGAAAAAGATGGATCTCAGGAATTTACTATGCAGCACAGCAAGAAAAGCGAAGCTCCAAAGAAGAAAGGACCTCTCAATATGATTTCTATGGATTTGAATATGAAGAGACTTGCGTTTTCATAAAGAGGGTTGAACCATATATACCCAAACACCGTGGTCATGTTCTCCAATCTGGATTCCCAGAGGATAAAGAAGGATTTGATCGCACAAGTAAGTAGATCCGAAAAATCAGATGTAGATTCGTGTCCCGGCCACCAATCTGCCAATAATCCGACAAATCCGACAGAAAAAATATGCACTTTCAATCTTTAAATAGAAGACCTTGTTCTGTAACTTTGATAGAAGCTTCAATCCTTCTAAAAAATAAAATTACAACGAATTTAATCCCAAGTTTTGTCCAGCCAATGAATTTGCCAACATAACATTCCTTACAATGAATGGGTTCTATCAACTGATTGAGCACATGATAGGACATGGTTAACATTATGTATAAAAAAAACGATGATACATAAGCACCCACTCTCATATTCAATCTGTGATTTATTTTACAGCAAGATGTATGCCAATTAATGTGAAATACGAGGAAATGTCACTAGAGGAGTGAGATTCATCTTGAACAGTTTGGATATTTCTTTGTGGCCCCATGATGGAGTATCAACATATGTAATGTTGTTCACATACAATAGCTAAGGTGGGATTGGGACTGAGGAGAAGCAACAGAGAATGATAACTTTCCCTAGCCTTAGTTAAGCTTTTAGTATAAGAAGAATAGAAAGCACGAAAATGGCCTCTTACCTTGCTTGTAAGAGGTGATCAGTCTCACCTAAATGTTTTAGTGTTCAACTCTGGGCAGTCACCTTCTTCTCGCCGTCTGTCCACTTCTGTTGCCTAAGGGTCCTACTACCTCTTTGAGGTCTACTAGGGTTCACCCCCCTCCACCCGCATATCTGAGATTTAGAGGAAAAAAAAAAAACAACAACACCACCACTCCAGCCCCTATAAGCTTTTCTCTTTAAAAGAGATTAAAAGTGAACTAGTTGCCCACCTATAAAAGATTATGAAATGCTCATGGGCACAAATTATTTAGAATGGACTCTAAATTAAATTAGAAAATGAAAATTAGCTTTACTCTTTTCAATTGGAACATCGAAAGAACATGGTCATTTTCTCTTGCATTGCGATGCAATTTAGATTGTGGAGTCCAACTAATCTTAGATTCAACTACAATTTTCATAATTTGAATCTTTACAGTATACGGAACCACCATTCATCCCTATAATTACTCTCTTTTTATATTTTTTTAGAGATTTCTGTTAAATTGATGTTGCAAATCCCATACCACTCATTTAGAGTTTATAGCGACATCATTTTCTAAACCTCATGCGCTCAAATCCAAATTTACATAGATATCAGCCTATTTTTTATTCATTCACATAACCCAAAATAAAATGGGTAAAGATATTTTATACAAGTTTAATTTTTAGATTTATAGTTGGTCACAAGTTTGTATTTTCTATTTTTTTGTATATATAAAATTACACTTTTGGCCAAATGAAATTGGCTAAACGTGGACCACAAAACGGGCCACGAAATCAAAGTTCAAAACATAAATTTAGTAAACACTCAAACATAGAGAAAATATTTAAATTCTCGGAATCTAGGAAAAGATAAGGAAATTCAAAAAAGTCACTATATCCAAAGGCAGATACAAGTTAGTTTCAGTAATAACTGTTGGCCATGTGGGTCCAGACCATGATTGGGTTCAAATCTGGGGTGGTTTCTTAATGTATTAGGAATTTCCTATTTTGCTAAATAGTAGTTTTCTAATGGGTTAGGACTTTCCTTTCTCTTGAGATAGAGTTCTTGGGGGATAAGGATGTACTGGTTATATATATGAGATGTAATCTGTAACCCTTGAGTAGTCAGTCAGAGAGGCTGAGATTCCAAGGCTGTGGTTTCACAGATTGGAAGAGAACCCAGTGGAAATTGGTTTCCCGTGGACGTAGGCATCTTTGCCGAACCACGTAAATCTTCTTGTCTTCTTGTGTGGTGATTGTTTGATCTTGCTTGCGTTTGCACACACGCGCACAACAAGTGGTATCAGAGCGATTGATTGTGCGTGGAAGATCAACAGGAAGAGGAGAGATCAAGGTTGATCTCTTGCTGGGCCACACGTCACTCGGGCATCTCTGTTTGCAGACAGAGAAACCGATTCGGGAAGAAGAAGAAGTGAAACGGTTCCAGACGCTGCGATCTTCGTTGGAGTATCACCGGATTTTTTTTTTTTTTGGATCTGAGGAAAAAGGCCGGAGAAGAATCATCGCTGCGGAGGAAGAAAACAAAAAAAAAAAAAAAAAAAAACCACTCACCGTCGCCGCTGCCAGAGGTCGCCGGCAAGTCGCAGGTTGCCGCCGCCCGTAGCCGCGCCGTCGCCGGTCCCGCGCGGCAGTCGCCGGACCAGGGAAGCCGCAGCTGCAGCCGCAGCAGCCCCGACCGCGGCCTCTCTGCACCGCCTGCAACTGGGTTGCAGACCCAGGCGCAGAGAAGGGGACGACCCTGTCGTTCTGGGTCTTGGGTGTTGGGTCGGGTCGGGTCAGGTTGCCTGACCCGCGGAGAAGAGAAGCCCAGCGCCTGTTTTACAGGTTGGGTCCAGTTCCGGGTTGGGTCCGAACCAACCCGCTGTGCAAGCCCACGTCCGTCAGCAGTGCAGGCCGGTTCGGGTCGGGTCGGGTCGACCTGAACCCGGAAGCAGACGGACCAGCCCGTCAGCGCCGCGCAGACGTCAGCAGCGTGACATCATCAGGCTGACGTCAGCTCACGTCACCAGACAGACGGTCAACGGCCAGAGTTGACCAGATTGACGGCAGAAACTTGTTTCTGCGATATCTTGATCATCCGAAGTCCGATCGGAGATCCGTTTGCGCCTACGGACTCGTTTCGAGCAGATCTACGTGTTAGTGGAAGAAGATTGGCTATTTGACGGTCAACAAGGAGTTTGACCAAATCAGAAGCGCAGAAAACCGTTTTTGCGATATCGGAGCCATCCGGGGTCGGATTTCAGATCCGTTTCTTCCAGCGTGCTCGTGTTGACGAGATCTACAGCTTGGTGCAGGAGTTGAGGTCAGTGTTAATTATTTGTTTTTTTTCCTGTTACTTAATTTGATTAAGATGGAGAACAATACTATCAACACTACCATGGTTAAGCTCAACCATTCCAATTGGTTGATCTGGAAACCGAAGATGGAGGATATTCTCTATTGTAAAGACCTCCATGATCCCGTTGAGGGGGATAGTGCCCGACCGAAAGATATGCAAGATGCTGATTGTATCAAATTGCATAGAAAAGCGATTGGTCACATCAGACAGTGGGTTGATAACAGTATATTTCACCACGTGTCTAATGAAACCAATGCGAATGCCCTTTGGAAAAAGCTAGAAGCAATGTATGATAAAAAGACCTCGGTGAACAAAACCTTCTTGATCAGGAAGCTTGTGAACATGAAATTCAAGGATGGTGGTCAGATCGAAGATCACATTAATGAGTTCCAAAGTGTGGTAAATCAGTTAGCCACTATGAAGATGATCCTTGATGATGAGATGCAAACTTTGTTGCTTCTGAGTTCTTTGCCAGATTCATGGGAGACATTGGTTGTTTCCTTGAGCAATTCTACTCCAGATGGTGTGTTATCTATGAGTCAGGTTACCAGTAGCCTACAGAATGAAGAAACAAGACGGAAATCTGCAGGGACAGATAATGCACAGGCCTTTGTTACTGAGAACAGGGGGAGGAGTAAGAGTAGATGACCAAAGGGGGGTCGTGGCAAGTCTAGAGGTGAATCACAGTCTAAGTCTCGCAGTGAATCACAGAGCAAGAAAAAGTCTGTAAAGTGCTTTTTCTGTGGCAAGATGGGCCACATCAGGAAAAATTGTTTTGCCATGAAGGAACAGAAAGGATCCAACAATGAGAAGAAGAATGACAATGATAACACTACAGCTACTTTGGAACAGGAAGTAGTGGTGCTCGCCGGCGATGATGATAAGTGTTTGAGTGTTGCAGATGGTCAGATTGAGTGGGTTGTTGACACAGCAGCATCCTACCATGCTACTCCCTGCAGGGAGATGTTCACGACGTACAAAGCAGGTGACTTTGGTACTGTGAAGATGGGCAACACGAGTCATTCAGATATTGTTGGTATCGGTGATGTCTGCATTAAAACCGATATTGGTTGCACAATGACGCTGAAAGATGTGCGACATGTTCCTGATCTGCGGTTGAATCTGATTTCCGGGACTGCATTGGACCGTGCTGGTTATGAGAATTACTTCGGAAATGGCAGATGGAAGCTCACTAAAGGGTCTCTTGTTATTGCGAGAGGAACAGCAGGTAATACTCTTTATAAAACACAAGTAAAGCTGTGCAAAGATGCATTGAATGCAGTTCAAGACAATTCCTCTCTGAATCTGTGGCATAAGAGGCTTGGTCATATGAGTGAGAAAGGCTTGCAGATGTTGGCAAAGAAGGATTTAATTCCTTGCTCCAAAGGTATGTCCCTTGACCCTTGTGATTATTGTTTATATGGTAAACAGCATAGGGTTGCTTTCTCTTCGACATCAAAATTGAAATCACATGTGTTGGATTTGGTATATTCTGATGTTTGTGGTCCCATAGAGGTAGAATCATTGGGTGGCAATAAGTATTTTGTCACATTCATCGATGATGCGTCCAGGAAAGTCTGGGTTTATCCGTTGAAATCAAAGAATCAAGTATTCCAGATGTTTCAACAGTTTCATGTCCAGGTTGAAAGAGAAACAGGTAAACTCTTGAAGTGCCTCCGTTCAGATAATGGGGGTGAATACACATCCAACCAGTTCAAAAGCTACTGCTTGAAGCATGGCATTCGACATGAAAAAACAGTTCCTGGTACTCCACAGCACAATGGTGTGGCAGAGAGAATGAACCGCACCATTCTTGAGAAGATGAGATGCATGATAAAATTAGCACGGTTGCCTAAGTCATTCTGGGGTGAAGCCGTTCTGACTGCCGTTTATCTGATTAACAGATCCTTCTCAGTTCCTTTGAATTATGATCTTCCAGAGAGAAGATGGACAGGTAAAAATGTTTCCTATTCACATCTGAAGGTGTTTGGGTGTAAAGCGTTTGTACATGTACCAAAGGAGCAGCGTTCCAAGTTGGACGATAAGGCAGTGAGTTGCATCTTTCTTGGTTATGGTGGAAATGAGTTTGGCTACAGATTATGGGATCCTGAGAAGAGGAAACTTATCAGAAGTAGGGATGTGGTTTTCCATGAAGATCAGTTCTTTGGAGATGTTGAAAAGATTGATAAGTCTTCTGAGAAAGTTGATGGAGTGGTTGATCTCACACCGACTCCTTCTCCGGTGCAGACTATAGGTGGAGAAGGTGGACAAAACGATCCGGATCGTGATGAGGCACAGGAGTTGCCAGATGATGAGGGTGTTGAGCAGGGGGAGCAGCAGACTCCTCGGATTGAAACCACGGGACCTCCAGCTAGGAGGTCTACCCAAGAGCGTCAACCATCAACTAGGTATCCTGCATCCGAATATGTGTTGCTTACTGATGAGGGAGAGCCAGCTAGCTTCCGAAAAGCAATGACTCATGCTGATAAAGATGAGTGGATGAAGGCTATGCAGGATGAGATGAGTTCTTTGAAGAAGAACAAGACTTATGAGCTGGTGCAACTTCCTAAAGATAGGAATGTTCTGAAAAACAAATGGGTGTTCAAGCTGAAAAAGGATGAGAATGGGAAACTGGTGAAGCACAAAGCACGGTTAGTGGTAAAAGGCTTCGCACAAACGAAGGGTATCGACTTCAGTGATGTTTTCTCTCCTGTTGTAAAAATGACTTCTATCAGAATCATTTTGGGTCTAGTCGCCAGCATGGACCTTGAGCTTGAACAGATGGACGTGAAGACCGCGTTTCTTCACGGTGACTTGAAAGAAGAGATCTACATGACTCAGCCAGAGGGGTTTGAGGTAGAAGGAAAAGAACAGATGGTTTGCAAGTTGAAGAAGAGTCTCTACGGGCTGAAGCAAGCACCGAGACAGTGGTACAAGAAGTTTGATTCATTCATGTTGAGTCATGGGTACCGGAGGACAGCTGCAGATCATTGTGTCTATGTTCGTCGATTTATCGATGGTCGGTTCATCATCCTTCTTTTATATGTAGATGATATGCTGATAGTTGGACAGGATAGCAAGTTGATTGGCAAGTTGACAGAGGAGATGTCAAAGTCGTTTGACATGAAAGACTTGGGTCCCGCACGAACGATATTGGGCATGCAAATACGTCGTGATAGGAGTTCCAAGCAGCTGTGGTTGTCACAGGAGAAATATGTTGAACGAGTTCTCGAACGGTTCAACATGAAGAATGCTAAGCCAGTTAGCATACCTCTAGCCAGTCACTTCAAACTAAGCAAGCGCTTGTGTCCTACTACAGATGATGAAAAGGAACGGATGGCATGTGTTCCTTACTCCTCTGCTGTGGGGAGTCTTATATATGCCATGGTTTGTACACGGCCAGACATTGCTCATGCTGTGAGTTTAGTGAGTCGATTTCTCGCAAACCCTGGAAAAGAGCATTGGGAAGCAGTGAAGTGGATCTTTAGGTATTTGAGAGGTACTTCCAAGGTGTGCTTATGTTTCGGAGGCTCAAAACCAGTCATGGAAGGTTATACTGATGCTGATTTTGCAGGCGATCTTGATCGTCGGTTGTCGACTTCTGGATATCTGTTTACTTTTGTAGGGGGAGCTATTTCCTGGCAATCGAAGTTACAGAAGTGTACAGCACAGTCTACAACTGAAGCGGAATATATAGCTGCTAATGAAGCAGGGAGAGAGATGCTTTGGTTGAAGAGATTCCTTCAAGAACTCGGTTTGAAGCAAGAAGAATATGTAGTTTACTGTGATAGTCAGAGTGCTATGGATTTCAGTGAGAATGCTACATATCATGGTCGCATGAAGCACGTTGATATCAAGTACCATTGGATTCGTGAGGTGATCGAGAAGAACTTCATGAAGCTGAAAAAGATTCATTCGGACAAGAATCCCTCGGACATGATGACCAAGGTTGTGTCTAAGGGAAAGCTGGAGCTGTGTTCAGAGTTGGCTGGACTGAACTCCCAGTAAGGGGTTCAGGGCATCTTCCCCATGGTCTGGAGGGGGAGATTGTTGGCCATGTGGGTCCAGACCATGATTGGGTTCAAATCTGGGGTGGTTTCTTAATGTATTAGGGATTTCTTATTTTGCTAAATAGTAGTTTTCTAATGGGTTAGGACTTTCCTTTCTCTTGAGATAGAGTTCTTGGGGGATAAGGATGTACTGGTTATATATATGAGATGTAATCTGTAACCCTTGAGTAGTCAGTCAGAGAGGCTGAGATTCCAAGGCTGTGGTTTCACAGATTGGAAGAGAACCCAGTGGAAATTGGTTTCCCGTGGACGTAGGCATCTTTGCCGAACCACGTAAATCTTCTTGTCTTCTTGTGTGGTGATTGTTTGATCTTGCTTGCGTTTGCACACCCGCGCACAACAATAACTCATTTAATATACAATTTTATATTATGAACATGAAATAATATCATGCAATAAATTTATCCATAAATAAGGAAATGCACTAAAATTCATTGGATATAATTTTTTCTTCTTTAAATCAATGATTTTTACATCGTGCTCCTGTCGAGATAATTCATCAACAGTTAATTACATCATCCATAAAAGCCTTTAGTTATTAGAACATACGACTTAATACTATAAGATTTACAAAGAAAATACAAAAAGTTAAGAATTGAGAATTAAATGTCCCTGTGCACCGCCTTTGTTGCCAATAAGCTACACTTTTGCCATACATGGCGTTTGATGATTATTGCTCAATTGAATGAGTATTGTTAAGAACAACTCTTTCCCTTAGTCATGAGGAGTGTTGGTTCTTATTGGGAGGTCTTAGGTTCAAACCTTACCTTCTCCCTTTTTGCATATGTAAGTTTTATCACCTCACATGTACTGAGTATTGTTGCATTTTCTCACACATGTGTGTCCCTATTACTTTGCATGTGTGAGGTGTGTATGTCCTTCATATGTATGGGTCCCCATACCTTGCATGTGTGAGTTTAGTGTGGGTCATTTACATGTGTGAGTCCCCATTACCCTCCATGCATGAGTACCTCGCATGTGTGAGGTGTGTATGCCCTTCATATGTACGGGTCCCCATTCCCCGCATGTGTGAGTTGAGTGTGGGTCATTTACATGTGCGAGTCCCCATTACCCTCCATGCATGAGTTGAGTGTTGCTATATGTATATGGGTCCAACCCAAAAAAAAAAAAAAAAAAAAACAATGAATGAGTTCTACAATTGGCACACCAATATCTTCTCTTTATACACAGGGATCTTTTTTTAAGAAAATACCCCCTGTGAAAATACCCAAATGTCCCCACTTCCTCCCTCACTCTTTCTACCCTTCCCCACCTCCCTAACTTTCTCTCCCTCCCCCTCCCCTTCTCAGTTCTTTCCTCTCCCTCTCCCCCCCTTTTTTCCCCCTCTCTGTTCTCTCTCTCTCTCTCTCCCCCACCCCTCCCTGCCCCTCCGCCTACTCTCTCTCCACCCGATGACTATCTTTGAGGCAATCGGAGGGTGGAGAGGAGGAGGGGTGGAACTTTCATGCCCTAATCTCGGGAATTGAGGATTTGAGTGGGCCCCCAGGGCGTATATTCGTAATCCCGTAGTGATCCGTGCCCTGAATGATTGTGCACGAATTCCTACAAGGGAGATTCCACAGGAACGTGTGAGGTATGCCAACACACATAGGAATATAACTCATCATAACGAACTCCTGCGAAATACTCTGTAATGATCAAGAGCAAAACAAGAGAAACATATCCTCCAACATTCATAGATAGATATATATATATATATTTAGATCAGTGCTTAAGACTTTAAATAACATTTCATACAATCTAACTACTACTTAAGGGAGTTAAGTACAAAAGGTCCAATTTGCACATTCCCACCGGAAGACCAAATCACGACTGTAACACCTCCAAAACCGACGCACTTCGTAGGATGACTAATAAAAGACGTCATCATCCTTCCATTCATCTATACCCCAAGGTACCGTTGGAGTACTCTCCGGGGGCGCGTCAACAACCGAGTGGGGATCGGGTTCTGTACCTGCAATACCAAGGGTAACACTATTAACACACCGGTTAAGCAAGTACTGAGCATATGAAACTAGCATAATATATCAAATGAACTTATTATTACATATTGGATAGGAGAGCAATAATGGTCTACTAGGCATAATGTGCATGAGTAACAATAAGTGAAAAATCAAAATCAAGATGTAGTACACACTAATTGGCATCCACACATATTCTCCCAATAAGGAGCATGCATACATATGGGTCACTACGTGATCAAGCTAACTTCCCGAGGAGTGCCGACAACTCCTCCGTAAACTATTACAGTAGTGACTTAATAATACCCCAAAGGGCACAAGCTAAATGGTCCCAACTCTGATTTACCTCTCTCATACTTCCAATCATACTTGCCATAACATACATAGGAATATCAGTCTAGAAATATAATCAATCATGAATACAAACGAACAATTAATCGAAGCATATTTATATGAGCTACGAAGGCTCGAACCTCGGCTATACCCCCTTTTGGCTAGCAAGCACGCACTCAGTAGAAGCTTTGGCTTATCAGACATGCACTCATTAGAAGCTCAAGTCTGAATTGCCTCAGGGATTGACTAGAGAGAGTGAATGCATAAACAAATCATATTGAAGCAAGGTATTTAACAATATGAATGCATTCGGATTGAGTAAGGGTCAAAGGAATTACTAGCCACCCCTATAATAAATAATTCCATGATCCCAAGGTCATTCAACTCGATGTGCTCATAAAACGTCCGGTGCCATTGTGTTACCGCATCTTGGTATTACCTTGTGTATATAAAGGACACCTCTTCTTATGCCAATATCCATGACTTGACATTAGGAGATCATCTGGGAATTTCTCATTCTCTTTAACGTGTACTTACCATTGGCCAATGTGGTGGTAGGAAAGGTGCCAATACTAAGGTCCTCCAAGGTCAGTGAAAGTTTCTAATATCTTAGATTTCACTGGGTTCTTACGGCTTAGCCGTGGATAATGTTACGGCTTAGCCGAGTGGCTCAGGTTTCCTCTAAAAATTCAGGCGCCTTTACTGCTTAGCCGTATGTTAGCCTAAAGCTAGGTTACGGTTGGGCTACGACTGAGCCATAAGGCATTTCACGGTGTAGCCTTGTGCAAGCCGTAGAAGGAAATGAGTTTTCAAGCTCTTTGGAAAGTCCGCCGTAAGAAAGCTTACGGCTTGGGCCCTGGCTGGACATGGCGTAGCCATAGTCCATTTCACGGTGCAGCTGTGGGTAAGCCGCAGTACAAAAGCCAATTTTGTTGCTCTCGAGACTTTGAGCCCTAAACACTCACGGCTTAGCCGTGGCTTCGCCGAACGCTTCAAAAAACTTGAAGTCGGTTCTGTAGCTCAGTTTCAATATGGGATCCATACAGAACCTGATTATGGGGAGTTCCTATGGCTTAATTATAGTGTCCTTGAAGGTGTTCATTACCCACACACCCTCCTATTCCATGTTTACACCCTAACTCAATCTATACCACATTTGTACACAGTTAAAACAATGAAAAATGGGCTGAAATTTGAGAATTAAAAGAACTAACCCAAGAATCAAAACTTAATCATTCATGCAGCACATATGAATTCTAATACTTGTCTCTTAACAGTGTTTGCCTTTCTTAAGTCCTTCTTGTTGTGTGGTTAGGGAAAAACCTCCAAGGAGAAGTGGGTTCTCTACATGGCAACATATAAATGGTGAATGTGATGCATCAATACATGCATGTCATAGATTTGAGTCTTCTTGACTCCAACAAGCCTTAATATTGGAATGGGAGTAAAGCCCTCACCTTAGTGAGCTGTAGCTTGAAGAGGAGGTAATTCCCAAAGAAGAAAATACTCCTATGAAGAAGAGGAAGGTGAGTGAGGACTATCCCTAGCACATGCAGACTCCCAACCTTAGTAGCACTTCAAATTGGAAGTGAAAATAAAGGATTTATGAAGGAGAGGAAGAGCTCTAGCAACAAAAGAAGGAAGAAGAGAGAATGGGACGTTGAGTTCCCTTTTTAAACTTAAATTTGTCCTGCATGTAACATGCAAGTCCAATTTTTTTATGAAATTTCAGTTTAGGCCAAATGGAACTCAATTAGCCCAAGATGAGTTCGAATCGAATTGAGCCCAACACGAAAAATGATCTACATGAAAAATTACACAAGGGGCGATGGAAGAGGTGTCCATAAGATGCAAGAGTAATTTATAAAAAGGTCCTCAATTACTAAAGTAAGGTTCAAACTCCGCCCAACTACCTATCCAAGGTCCAAACCTAATAGTTTTGTATTAGATTAACCTTAATAAGGTTTAATTACTATGCAACGAGATTAACTAAAGTAGATTATGATTACTGGCATCCGGAACCTTACAGGAACAACGGGGGAGGAGTGGCAGTGGGGGCATTTTGGTATTTTCACAGGAGATATCTTTTTAAAAAAAAATCATGTGTGTAAAGAGAAAACAATTGGTGTGCCTATAGTAGCACTGCAATTGAAAATTGATGAAATTGAAGATGATTTTTTATTAGTGGGCCTATGCTTATGCTTTCATAGGCCCACTAGAATTATATATATTATATCCATAAATGGGCTTTAAATGGTCAAGCCACTTTTAAGTTAAATTTTAAAAGGGTTGATGTATCACGTCTAGATCCATAAAAAACGATGGCCATGGGCCCTCATTTTTCTATGGAAACTGACATTCATGGGCAATCGTAAATTTTGAAGTTGTTTTTTAAAAAACGACGGCCATAAACCGTCAGAAAATTCTTAAAAATACGATATCGACAGAGTTGTAATGAATTTCCCGAGAACTATAGGCTATCATTTTTTTAAAATGACACGATGAAAAATGACAACCCATGGCTTTCATTTTTTTACGAAAATTGATGTATTATGTAAGCTTCTAAAGGATTCTAATCATTATGTAGGTTAAAGTCCCAACACAGATTTCTTATATGTAGTTAAATAAACAATTAACCAAAGTTAACAAACAATCAACCACGATGGACTTAGTATTTTTATGTGAAAAACTCAGTTAGGAAAAAACCATAAGACCTAACACCGGTCCACCAAGATCAAGCACTATAAACTTTAAAGTTACAAGATATATTTACTGTTGACATGTAAAAAAGTTCGGAAGAAATTCACAAGTAATTCAACAAATCAAAAGTCAGGTCAGGACTCAAATTAAGCAAAACAATTTACAAACATCTCAAGGACAAAAGTAAAGAAGACACCTTGAAATTTGAAGAAGAAAACAAGTCAAAACATTTCAAAAAGTGAAAAAAGTCTACATTGGTTGACTGAATAAATCAGTGGCCGAATGTACATTGGACGACTGAACAAGTTAGTGGCCGAAGGTACACTAGCTGATAGTTAAAAATTTTTGACAGCTCATTAAGTAGCCGATTGAGATCTAGTAAAATCATTCTAAGTTAATTTTAGCCTAATTGACATGATTCAAAGACAACGATCTTGCTACCACTTCACAAAGCCGATTGTGGGAGGGTAGCTGATCACACAAATGTACGGTCAACTACCCCCTGCTAATTAAAGATTGCTCAATCTTCTCCCTGCCACAACTGATTGGAGAAGACTCTTGGAGACAATAAATACCCCCTTGGGCACCTATTCCAAGAGACAATAGTACAAACAACGCAAGGCACAATATACTGGTGCATACAACACGTAGTAAAGACTTTTCAAATTCTCTTTAAAAAAACTCCAGTGCTTCGACTTCTTCAAGTTCAAGCTTCAACTCTTACAATAAGGTACTTGATCTTCTAAAAATAATTAGAATGATAGTGCCTTAGTCCGAAAGAACCTCCAAGGAAGACAAGTCTTTCGGGACTTTATTCGTTTCTTTCAGTTAGGAGTTGAAGATAAAACGGGTCCAACTATGGCCAACCTATTGGTATAACACAATAAACGATCCATGAAGGCAACCATGACCATAATATCTTCGTTTAAACTCCCCTTAGAATTATATATCCAAGGCAAATAAGTGATATATTATAAAGATTGCTCGATCGACTTAAAATACATAATGGCGGCACACATCTCCAGATTAGTCTCCTTTATCTTTTTTTTTAGTGTAAATTATTATTATTTTCTTTCTTTTGTAAGTGTTGATCATCCAAGACCAAGCAGGGGGGCTGTGATAAAAGGATACATGTAAATAACCTACGCCTGGGAGTCAGAACACAAAAAGAACCTACAAAAATAAACTCAGTATTAAAAAGAGTCGAAAAGTTTGACATTTATTGTTTTCTTTCTCTCTTCCGTGTCTTTTCCTTGCCTTTCAAAAGGGGGTAAATGGAAAAGATTGGCGCCGTCTCTAGGAAATAAAAATTAAAAATAAAAAACAAAGAAAGCCAATTACAAGTTCTAGTTTGATCAACATTTGGAAAAAGAAAAATCTGCATGGAGAGTGGCTGACCCATGCAAGGATCAGCTACCTTCCCAAAAAATAACAACATCTTCCCTTGGGTTTGAAAATTTTGATGCAACCAGCTTAGGTGGCTATGAACTACCTAAGTCTAACCAAGTGGACATGGTGAACATTGATTTGCTATAGTCCTTGGAACAGACATGACTCATGGGGCTAGTTGAAATCGGTTCCGTTAAATGTTGTAATTCAGTTAAACTATGATAGATTTGATCTTTCTCTCCCACTTTGGGACCAATCCTTTCACATCCAAAAGTGCGAAGAAGGTTGGAAAGGGAGAAGGAAAGAAGTAATATCATTAGTCTATATAAACAGCGTGGTGAACATTGATTTGTTGTAGTTTTTAGAATAGATGAAGTCCACATGACTAGTTCAGGCCAGTTATGTTAAATTTTTACACTTCGGTTGAACTAAGTTGAACCTAATTCTTTCTTTTCCCACTACGGGACCACTCCTTTTGTGTCAAAATGTGATGGTGGGAACAAAAAGAAGGGGGAAGTACTAGAATATGTCACAACCCGAGCCCAGAATATCGGGGATTAAGTTGAAACCTAATCAGTGACACACGTACTCCCATGCATACACACTTAGATCCAGTCTAAATGCACATACACAAGGAACACTCACACGTGCAACATATAATGTACACGGAAGCTGTAAATATCATTGCATGAAAAAGAGAATACACACTAACATAAACAAGATTGACACAATATTACATTCATTATATCATATACAAGGAACAAGAAACCCTATCTATACATATACAAGAGTGAGGAAACTGTTTCTAGAGGACTAGTCACAAACAAGCTTCAAGACAAAACATGATGCATCCCACAAACTCCTAGAAGGAGTCTATCATGCCATGCGGCTCTCTGGAGGAGTGCTTACATCCACTCCTCTAGCCCTGATGGGGCTTCTATGGTCTTTTGTGGAGTCTTACCAACTGACGAGAGGTCAGCAGCAGAATTTGAGCCTACAACACCAAGGATAACTAGTAAATACAACGATTCAGCAAATCATAAGTAACAATAAGGTAACACGCGTTCTGTCTAAAAGAAGGATTAACATTTAAGATTGCATAAAGATCAATTTCGTGTGCTAGGTAAGTTGTGTATTAGAATAAAGCATGCTATAAGGATCAATGTATGGATGTACTGTACTATGTGGCTACTACATTTGCCATATCCTCCCTCTATGGATCTTTACATGAAGAACACTATCGACCAGGCCAGGGTACAGATGGGTTCTGAGTTTCCTGGGGTTCGAAAGCCCCATGACATAACCACACTGCAGCAGTACCATACATACTACGCCAAAGTTAACCCCGCTGGGTATCATAAGGTTGAGGCTGAGTAGTGCCTAATCATGTCGATTCAATAATATACTTGGACTTAAGGACTTACATTCACTGCATTCGTGATAAACATTCATACTCAAGTTCATATTAATATCCAAGGGACATAGAATAGTACTTGTCAAGGACATGTCAAGCAAAGCTAATGCATACAAGATCAACAAGACAATACGTTGAACATTCAATCCATACATAAGAGTGGAGGACAATAATCATCATCCAATATGCCATGTAATTCAAATTGATAGAATCAAGACAATGTTACTAGCCAACCCTAATCTAGTCATCCAGTGTTTCTAACCGTGCATGATGATGTAGTTTTGAGTGATCCGATACACTGTTGTCTTTTCTTTATGTTGCAGTATATTGTAAAAGTGTATCGGAGTCTCTTAAACCAACGCCCATGGGGAGGTGCTTAACAATTGGACAACACACATGAATGAGTCACAGCCCTTAAGACCATTTATGATATTCCCATTTCCCATTGGCCAGTTCAGGGTTACTACATTCCAACACAAAGGTCCAAACGGTCTCTTACATACCTACTTTTTCTTATTGCTCAAAGGCCTCATAGCTTAGCTGTGGGTGACCTACGACTTACTGTATGCATCTTACGACTTAGCCATATTATGCACTACGGCTCAGCCGTGGCTTCCTAGAATTTCTTCCGCATTTACGGTGAGCCACGGTTGAACTGTGCATGCTCCTATGACTTAACTGTGATTGTTCTACGGCTCAGTGATGGTTGGGTATTGCTTAGCCATAGCACACCACACAGCTTAGCTATGGCTGAACCGTAGAAGGTTCTCTCAAATTCTACTCCTTGGACATCAAGTTGTAACTTGACCTACGGTTGGGTCACGGCTAGCCTACAGTTTAGTCGTAGTACATTTTACGACTTAGCCATAGCCTGACCGTAATGTAAAGTCAGATTTTGCAACTCTCTGGAAAGTGAGCCGTGAAGCTCTACGGCTTAGCTATAAGCTTCAAAAATTTCACGATCTGAACCTGTTACAGACACAATTGAATTCGGACCAAATGGAAAACAAAAAGAACAAATGAGTATAATCGAACACAAAAGGGGCTGTCGCATATAGAAACCATGAGAAATTAGTGAGAATAAAAGCAATCATCAGCTAGCAATATGTATTCATCCATAATGTGCTTATACTTGCCTTAAATGAGCTTTACTAAGTGAATTATTGTCCTTTGGCTTAAATTAGACGTCTATATGCAGTCCTATTACCATGCATGCCAAGAGTGAGAAGAAAAGTATGCATGCAGTGTATGAGAAGATCGCTAGAGCCCAAGATGTAAGAATTCCAACAATTCTTACTTGCATGCAACACAAGAGATGAACTGTGAAGTGGGTGGAAGGATCGCTTCAACGTCATGGCGAAGAAAATCAAAGAAAAACTCGTGAAGAGGAAGAGAGGAAGAAACAGACGTTAAGAGAAAGAGAGAAAAAAGGAGATGGGGCGGTGCATATATATATATATATATAAGATAAGGATAAACAGAATTATAAATAAGTCCAAACAGAACATTAATTAGTCGTTAAACTGGATTAACTTGGGTCGGAGTGTTACAGAATGCTTATTTGGTCAATTTGCTTTGCAAAACTAATGGCCACCTTCATCATCATCTTCGATGAGACGAAGGAACGCTCATTTCAACACTCCCTCACTTGTGCCCAATCTACACTAAGCAAACCCACTCAGTTCACCACTAGCATCACCAAGGCACCAGTTACTAATACAACTTGGGTCCCGGCCACTAGCTCAAGCAAGGTCCCAACCTCCTGAGACCCATATCGTCTACAGCTAGCATGGCACTATCAAAACCCCTTGTTCCAAAAAAGACAGGCCCAACAACTACACCCTGGGTTTCTAAGTATGCCTAGAACCCCTTTGGAATTCACCTCTAGCCTAAAAAACAACTCACTAGAAGATAGATGACCACACCGCAAAGCAATTATTCTATTAGTCATTGCATCTCCAAGGAGGCAAGCAAGGCCAAAATGGCCCAATTCACCCCAAAAAAGGCATGGGGGCAGAAGAGGATCCGACAGGAATCTACAGTGCCAAGATGTAGCACTTGGTCTCTTGAACCCCAAAAGGCCCAAAGAATTCCACAAGCTGAAGAACCCTTAGGAAGGCATGAGGCAACTCCTTTTACCTTCTGGTTTAAAAAGGAACTCAACCTAAGTCCCAAAGGACCAAGCCAACCACTCAGCACAAAAGCCAACCGCTCAGCACAAAAGCCAAACGCAACACAGGAAGAACCAGTAGAATAAGGCAACAACCACTGAAATTCTATCACTGTTGAATAGGAAAAGACCTACAGTCAAAAGATAGAGGGGAAGAATCAGTAGCACCCTCTCCACCTCTTAAAATGGTCTAGAAATGGATCGTGAAACAAACTTAGCCAATTGTCGTACCAGTCAATATGGTCTAACACGAGTCCGCATGACGGGTCACTAGGAGCATGGCTACAAGACGGGCCTCCTAGCCACTCTTTAGCTCAAAGGAAACTTTAGAAGACCAGGTCCAAATGGATTATAGCTCTGACAATGGTACTGATGCAGGTGAGAGCATCACTGCCCACACATTCTCCTCAGCTAAACCGCACTAGCATTCGGTCTTCATGGCTGAAGGAAGTGGGACGAATTCAGAAAATGCAGAGGAAAATGAGCAAGTCTCCGATAATGACGAAGATGAGGAAGTTAACCTTAATCATTTGGTTAAGAAACAAGGGAGCGGATTGACCAGATCGCCTCTCAACTTCAAGTCTTAGTAGAAAGGACAATGGCATCAGATGACTCTAGTCCTCGACATAAGTCACCCAAAAGCGTAACCCACAAAGACGAGGAAAAACACCAGAAGTTGGGACTTCAGGGGATCACTCTTCCAGCAGTAGCCGGAAAATCAACCTCGACAAGCCAATGATCTACAAAGAGGTCACAAAAATTGTGAACAGTCACAAAAATCATGAACAAGTCGGAGGGAGAAAACTGGTTAAAGAAAAAGGGGATGTTGCCAAATTATCCTCCTAAGTTTGGCTAGGTCCCATTCCTTAAAAATTATAAACAACCTACATCTCAAGCTTATACAGAGCCTATACAGGGAATAGGTCTGCTCATCAACATCTGGTACATTTCAATTCCTTACTTGGAATTCTACCAAATATATATGCTTTGAAGATCTACCTGTTCATCGGCACCATCAAATGGGTTACTTTTAACTAGTATAGACAACTACCAGATCACTCTCTTACCTCATGGGGTGTAAAAGAAGAAAACTTACTACTACACTTTTAGGAAAAGGATCAAGTAGTAACCATCAACTTCCTCTACAACACTAAGTAGGAATATGGCAAATCTGCCCAAGCCTTCATCAGCAGGTAGAGAGCACTTTCTTACAGATCCATGGAACCACCAATGCAAAAATCAATGGTGGATATGTGCATGGATAATCTCAAACCTGAGATTCGTGCCACGATGGTGAGCATCTTTCTAGGCTCATTGAGGAGGTTGTAAGGGCTAAAAACCTCCACAAAGAGCTGGACAAGAAAGTGGGGGAAAAAGAGTAATACCTATGCTTCAAAATTGCCTAGAAGCGAGAAGAAAAAAGAGGAGGTGTTCAATGTTCAGACTGCTAAAGCGCCATGCAAAACTTAAAGCCTAACAAATCAACAAGCTTGCAAGGAGGACCATGAAAAAAGAAAAAAAAATGAAAAATACCCTTTTGATGAGGATATTGAAGTCATCTTTCGATCCTTAGTTGAAAATGAAAAAATTGAACTTCCTCCCCCCAAAAGGCCAAATCAAGAAAGAAAAGTTGATGATCCCAACTATTGTGCATACCACAGGTTGGTCTCGCATCCTTTGAAGGATTGTTTCATCTTCAAGGAAAAGATCAATGAAATGTGGAAGAACGGGATTATCATTTTTGACCAAAAGCATGATTCGACGCCCGTCAATATGTCAATATGATATCTTTCAGGTAATTTGAACCTATGGAGGTTTCCGCACCTCCAACACCAAGATAGTGGAGTTCCAGGTCATAAACCAGATCCAACATGAGAACAGCTTGATACACATCAAAACCAACTCTGAGGAAGAACTTTGGGTCTATCTTGATCTGGTCAATGATGAAGACCGAGAATTGGTCAAAAAGCCACCCTAAAAAAGAAATAAGAAAGGAAAAAAAAGAGCTAGAATGGCAGCTCGCAAGGTTCAAACACCTCCGGTGATCAAAAGGGTTGAAACAGCCCTAGAAGAAAAGGACTCCTCCCCAACTACCAAGAAACCTTTCACACTGGCAGACTCCATGATTCCAATTCATGATGGCAATGAGGAGGACCCGCAGGTCACTAGTTACAAGTGGATATCTTGAGCTAAATATCCCTCCAATTCTGAGAATGAAGATAGAGGAAGTCTATCTTCATGGGATGAACTGGATGATGAAGAATACCTATCGGATGAGGTCTTAAATGAGGACGACATCTTATATCTCGAGATGCTAAAAGCGACTGTGTCCTTCTACAACCCTAATACACCAACAGAAAGTGATTGGCCTATTGAGCAAAGGGTAAGGACAAAGGCTTCACCACAAGGAAGTGCTGACCCCTGCCTACTTAATTGGCTAAACTAACAATTCAACCAAGTTCGCCTTAATAGCGAACTTCAAACTCGAGAAGGTGAGCGGCAAGACTCAAACACCAAGGAAAAAATGCCAATAGCCCCTGATCGCGCTTAAAAATGTAGGCGTGGAAATAAATTACGGAATCAAGGTCCGACATTCACGCACTTTAAGCGTTAAGAAGAATGGGAAATAATTACAGTTCATCATTAATTTCCCTTTTGTTTACATGGGTTCAAGTGCCCTGACCGCGGGGATGCAGGTTGTTTACATACATTTTGAAAGTTTACAACCCCTCCCTCAAGTCTCAGATGTGATTTCAATTTGGAAAATACAAGAAATATACATAAGGTGGAAGAAAATGTGAAAAAGGGGAAAAAATGGGGGGTGACCGTGACCCGCGGTCACTGCCCCAATCCAGTGACCGTGACTCACCCGCGGTCACTGGGGCCTTCCAGTGACCGTGACTCACCCGCGGTCACTGGAACCTGCCAGTGACCGTGGGTCACGGTCACTGACAGACAATGGCCTTGTGCCTCCGTTTTTTGTGCTGTTCGCGCTAGTTCTTTCTTGGAACTTCTTTTAAGTGTTGGAACTCCATTCTTATGACTTTGGAGCGGTGGACAACCATCAAGAAGATCACATTTAACCATGGAATCAATTGAAACCGCTGTATCTCATCATTCGTGCTTACGAACTGCATTTTTGTTTCAAGTCCGAAATGGGCAAATTTGAAGCCGGAGTTGTGTCATTTGAACCTATCATTTTCAAGGAACAAAATGAGGCCTAGAGAGACTTCTTTCACAACTCTTGTAATGGCTAAGAAGCCCTACGAATAAGAGAAACAGAGGTGACAATGTCATCCTCTCAAAGATTGGCGTCGGACGAACATGGTATGGACTTTGGCCATTCCACTTCCTTCTCTCCTTCTGAATTTTCTTGCTCACCTTCAAAACTAAGAAAAGAAGGTGGGAATGGTCGTGGAAGTGCTGCTGGAGTTTGCTTCTTGTTGCCTTAGGTGGTGACTTTCTTCAGTTTCTTCACTTTTCTTCCTTATGTGTGTGTGTTCCCCTTGTTTCTTCAAAATTTTCTCTTTTTATAGACTCCCAATCAGTTTTGTGCAGTTTTGGGGAGTTAATAGCAGTTGTGGGGAGTTGGATTTCGAAGAGGAGTGGAAGGAAACCACCCAAAATCGTGGGAAACATCCTTTGAAGGTCCGTGACCGCAGACTGGGCCACGGACGAGGCCCAATTTCAGGTTCTTCGCGTATGTGGCCCATTTTCATCTATTTTGGGCTCAAACGAAGTCCGATTGCCACCAAACTTGGAGGGATGCTTCTTAACACTATTTTCTACATGTCATAAAAATTTCAGCCCTTTTTGACTTCAGTAAGTTGGTCAACTTTTTCATTAATTGGGCCCCGGTCACGGACAAGGCCCATTTTTGGAACATTGCATATGCGGTCTATTTTCCATTGTTTGAGGCCCGAATGATGTCCAATCATCACGAAACTTGGAGAGATGTTGCTTGACACCATTTTAAGTATTTCATAGAAGTTTCAGCTCTGTTTGACCACCTGAACATGGTCAACTCCTTTTGTTTGTGGGCCCCGGTCACTCCCAAGGCCCATTCTTGGATTTTTGCATATGTGGCTCATTTCCGCCTGTTCGGGGCCCAAACGGTGTCCAATCACCACGAAACTTGGAGGGATGCTTCTTGACATGATTTTGAGTGTGTCATAGAAGTTTCAGCTCTGTTTGACCACCTGAACATGGTCAATTCCTTTTGTTTGTGGGCCCCGGTCACTCCCAAGGCCCATTCTTGGATTTTTGCATATGTGGCTCGTTTCCGCCTGTTCGGGGGGCCCAAACGGTGTCCAATCGCCACGAAATTTGGAGGAACACTTCTTGACACTATTTTGAGTGTGTCACAGAAGTTTCAGCTTTTTTTGACCATTTGAACTTAGTCAACTCTCCAGTTGACTTTTTTTTATAACAATGGGCCCTTGTTTCAGCTGTTTGAAGCCCAAATGACCCCGGTTTGATTTGAAACTTGGAGGGACTGACGTCAAGAACATCTTGGAGTATTCATCCAAATTTCATGCACTTTGGATCTAAGGAAGTAGGATTTCGAACAGTAACCTATTCATTGCATGCGTTAGGTCAATATTCACTCCACATTGAGATAGTTAGCTTGTTTTCTATCCGAACAGCCTCCGCTTGACTTCAAACTTTGGGATAATAACTTGGGGCATTCTTTGAGCATTTGTTCCAAATTTTATCTGCTTTGGCCTTCTGAAAGTAAGATGTTAGCCGATGACCCCCAAATTCGGGATTACAGTCCTCTAAGCTGACATGTAATGAAATTTAGGCCAAACAGAGTCTTTTCATCTTGAAAATTTGCAAAGTATCTTCTGAGCATGACTGAAGCTTCACGTCTAAATTTCATTAATTTTGGACATCGGGAAGCAGGAGTTTGGTCAGTGACCCCCTGGCTTGGGGGGGAACTGACTTCAGGCTGACATGCTTGTGGCTTTTGAGTTTGATGATGTCTGTTCAACCCGAAATTTGAACTTCCTCTGAGAGTTCCAGCTACCTTGATATTCATGGAATGCCGGTTCTCACAGTGATTCCCCAGGATCTGCAAATAACCTCTGTAGCCTAAATTAAGCTGAGATGAGGTGTCTTCGCTGCAGTATTTGCAATTTTTATAGGTCAACAGCCCCAAGCTACCAAAAACAGAAGAGGTCTTCACTACTTGAAGGAGTCCAAGAGAAAAAGAAAACGCAGTCCAAGGAGAATGGACCTAGTCAAGGAGAGATTACAAGGCTAACTATAGCCGGCCATGTGCTTCTTATGTAAACCCCACACAAAGGGGCACCCATGTAAATTTACTTGAAAGCAATAATGAAAAGCCATCAAGCACCTTCAAGTATGATGTTGTAGAACATTTAAAGCACATTCCAGCACACCTGCATATGCTTGACTTGCATCAAATGTCAAAGGAAACATGTGACAACTTGACATGGAAATTACAAGCACTCAATCAAGAGAACTAAGCCCACATAAAGGAAGTCCATTGTATTGAGAACGAATATAAAAGTCAAAGACTGAGGAACTAAAGGGATGTCAGGAATGCCTTTCCATCCAGAATGCGGCTAAGGCAACAGTCTCCTTTTAAAGAGAAGACTTGCTGCTAGTTGAAATTTAGCATACTCAAACCCATTACTTCACGGTAAATGCAAAAGAAATACCAATGCCGATAGTGCAAATCAATCCTGGGTCAACACTCAGCCTCATCACCATAATAGCTCTACAAGAGTTGGGCATCCTGACCAACAAGCTGTCCAGCACAAACACATTGCTACAAGGACATGATGGCAAAGTGCAAAATTCAATTGGAAAAATCCACATCAAATTCCAATTAAGGGACTTAAAATCTGAAGCCACATTGCATGTCATCAAAACAAAAGCCTATTAGAACATCTTGTTAGGAAGACAGTGGCCACATGAATATGTTATCATTCCCTCCACGAAGCATCGGCGCCTTAAGTACATTGATGACAATGGCAAAGTACATCGCATATTTGCAAACAAGCAACACTTCAAAGGAAAAGAAGTATACTTCACAAACACAGCCATGTATAAGGAAGAGTCTAAGGATTCGAAATCCAAGAAAAATAGAGGTAAAGCGCCTCTAATGGAAGAATCGACAAACACCCCTCAAAAGAAATCAGAAAGCCACATTGCATGTCATCAAAACAAGAGCCTATTAGAATATCTTATTAGGAAGACAGTGGCTACATGATTATGTTATCATTCCCTCCATGCCGCATCAGCGCCTCAAGTACATCGATGACAATGGCAAAGTACATCGCGTATTTGCAAACAAGCAACCCTTCAACGGAAAAGAAGTATACTTGATAGACGCAGTCATATATAAGGAAGAGTCTGAGGATTTCAAATCCAAGAAAAACAAATGTAAAGCGCCTCTAATGGAAGAATCGACAAACACCCCTCGAAAGAAATCAAAAAGCAAACCCTGAAGGGTCAGATTTGTCGAACAACCAACTGCAATCTAAGATAAGGATAGCCTGTCAGTCATCCCAGTAAAGGGCTTTTGATATTAAACCTTCATGATCCAAACCAAAAGGCATAACAAGCCAATTATGGTCGTGACATCACAAAAACCAATCTCCATCACCCAACTAGCCAAGGCCAAGCAAAAAGATAATGAGCAGTGCTTGATTTCATTAATAGATGGGTAAAGATGGTTGAAAGATGTGAAGACCCTTGTCAAAGCAAGTTGGTCATTTTTGGTGCTAATACAGACTCCAAAGCTGCATTTGTTCCAGGACGATTGGAATGAAAATTGAAACCCTTAGTCAATTAACTAAAATTGCTACAAGGGTTGGAAAGAATCTTCTACAGCTAAGCTTACCAAGCTATCACATTGATTACAAGGTAAGTAGAGGAAGAATAGGGCAAACAGTCAAGCTGAGGATGCTACTTCAAGTAAAACAGAAACAAGGATAATTATTTCAAAGATTCATCAGCAGGTGGAAAAACTTAGCTGATCAATGTGCTGAGATGCTTTCACAAAGAACTCGCATGACTTTATGCCAACAGGGGCTCCATATTCACATTTGAAAAGCCATGATAGGTATAAAATGAGCTTTATCACTATTGGTATGATTTAAAATGTGCTAATTTATCTTTCCATTGTTGCTCAGTCAAAAAATGCATTGAGAATAAGTTTTGCATTGTGCTAATTTATCACATTTTTTATGCTGCTTTAGTGAATCTGTAAGATGATTAATGGGTTTACATTTTTTTTTCTTTTTTTCTTTCTTTCTTTCTTCTTCTTCTTCCTCTTCTTCTTCTTTCTTTTTTTTTTTTTTTTTTTTTTGGAGGATTCTTCTGTGGTAGTCAACCTTGTGGTGATCTAGTCTCTTCATATAGTGGGACCTTCAGTGGGTGGGTGTTATGAAACCCAAAAATCTTCTCTATCACATAGAAAAATAAGTGAACATTCAATTGTCTATAGCAAAATTAAGTTGGCAGGAATTGGATGCATTTATGTTTTTACACTGAACTCCATCCACTATGTTTCAAGTTGGACCTGCCACGCATTTGATGTTGATTTGGAGAGGACAAGGGGTAAATACAACATCCTGTTTGATATATATAGTTCCCTTTCCACACACTCCTAAACATATAGTGATTCTGAACATCCATTGGTTCTGCTCGAACTTCTTCAAAATATCCTGTACCTCCAAGTTGAAAATAAAATGATAAAGCCCTTTTTAGAATATGAAATTGCCTGTGCTAATATTCTCTAATAAAATCACAGGTTCTATTTTATCCATGTCATCAATTCATATATCACCAAGAGATGAAAACTGTACCATACAAGAATGCCTTCAATTAGTAGATTTGCAACTATGAATGACAAACTTTAGAGGAAGGTAGCTTTAGATGAGTGAGAAGAATAGCTTACCTTCTTAAGTAGGAAAATAGAACAATGACAACTAGAATGTTGGCAACAGAGAGAAAAGAAGAAGGAAAGAAGAGAAATTGGCAACCTGATATCGTTAGAGGGTAACTTAGTTCAAAAAATATACAAACCTCTAATCAAAGGTTTTTGTGTACTTGTTCATAAATCCGTCTAAACAAGTTTAGGATGAATTTTTTTTTTTTGTAAAAAAACCCTTGATATTATTTTAGTTTCATAATATTTCCAATCCGATTAATACGTGCGTCAGTTTATAAGTTTGAGTCAAATGCTGCTTTGGTGGTTAGGTCATGTTCAAATTGTTTTATATGACAAGAGCGTACGGCATATAGTACCAGTATAGAATGGTTTTTATTTGATTATTCAATAATTCTGGTTATCAAATTACATTAATTTGAGTCCTTATTTAATCCACATGATACTTGTAACATTCCTCCACAATCCATGGTTGAAATTGATGAGACTGTTGGGAAGTCGCTCGTCGAGTAACGGCCCACCACTTTTTTCATTTTTTTCTTTTTTTTTCACATGGTTGAGGTCTTTGACTCAATAGGAATACTTCTGCAAGTAGCACCCACTAAATCCATGCAAATACTCACCCAATGAATTGGGGTGGATTTCTAAATGAGAAAAAATACACGCCTAATGTCAGTCCACTACTCTCAGATGGGCGAGTAAGGACCAAGACATGGCACCACCAAAACTCTATCTAAATGAAATTCAGGATCAACAAAACCATAGTAGGATCTCTCTCCTGTAAACCAATCATCTATTACTTGGCATTTTTTAATGGTAATAAGACTCAAACTCCCAACTTTTGTAAGGATCTAGGATAGCTGAGGTGGCCACTAGCCTCCCCTCTCACCTCGGCTCTAGTTAGGGGTGTTCATGGCCCAGGCTAAGGAATATGCATTCCAGCCCGACCTCTAAACTGTAAGTCCAAGCACAGCCAAGCTTGAATTGGGCCATGAGAAGTTGGCCCAAGCCCAGCCAGCCTAGAAGTTTGAAAGCCCGAGCTCAGCCCAAGTTTATTATGTCATTAACAAATAGAGTAAAATTTAATAATTTCTAATGTAGCTCAATTGGCTTGGGGCTGTCTATACCTACAAACGTGCATGGATTTGAATCCCTTCTTCTACCTTAAAATTATTATCCTTTTTTAAATCTGGCTTGGCGGGGTTTTGGTCTCTCTACAGTTGAGTCCAACCCCAGCGCATTTATTAACCGGGCCAAGATAAGACATCCTAGCCCTACCTGAACACTTAAACCAAAGGCCTAAGCTTGGACCAAACTGGGATGGGCTTAAGCCAGCCCGGTCCATGAGCACCCCTAGCTTTAGGAGAGCAGCTTGAGCATGCTCAAGTAGAGCCAGTAGTGAATGGAAGACCTTAGGAATGACCCCTAAACTAATAGATAATTGGGATAGTTTACAATTCATATCTTGTAATGAGAAAAAAAAAAAACCGAAACTCTGTTGTATTAAAATAATCAGATTTTTAATCATTACAATAATGCTACAAATGTGAAGGTGAACAAAATGAATTAGCTAGGGGCTAACATACAATTTCGGGGAATGTTCACGTTAAGCACACTGCATACTTCTTGCAATCCAGCTCCTGCTCATGGGCTAGACTTTGATGCTTGCTCATGAATGGATACATGGAAGGGTACTTTTTATGAATAATGGCCAACAAAAATATCAACCGTATAAGATCATCCTAGCCCTTGCTGTAGTAGACATAAATTTTAAAGCTCTTTCCAGTTTTAGCTTTAGATTTCTTTGATATTCAAGCAATGATGGATAATAATTTGATAAGATACGCTTTAGGCCTGGTGCCAAATCATAGGGGGATGAGAGTTTGAAAAGGTGGGCCCCACTTAGCTGGATTGTTAAAATTGGTGTGCGTAGGAGAACATTTCTCAACAATCGTTACAATAGGTGACTCCAGTAGAAGTGGCAGATGAAATTGATTTGTGGGTAGATGACTGAATAATAATCATGATCAACCTATTGCATTTCATTTGGAAGGATCAGTGGGACGCAACAATGTGCCCCTCACATTTAATGATATGGCAAATTACACATTACACTTTTAACACCATAAATTGCCAAATGAGAGTTTCTTTGTTAAGATTTGTAATTATTGCTCTTGGCGGTTGGCAAGCCTAGGGTGTATTAAGATTTGAGAGACCACCAAAAAACAAATTTCCAACAAACTACTGAGATACTTCTCGTGCCTGTTGGAACTTAAAGAGGAAGCAGCAGACCACCAAAATCTGCAAGAACTGCAAGTCTCCAACACTCAGAAAAAAGAGAAAAAAAAAATAAACGCAACAAACCACAAAGATCCATTTCAAAAAGAGAAAGCACCATTCAGTCCCTCCTTTATCTCTTCATCATCTCCTTTGGATTTCAAACCCACGTCTACAAACAGCAGAAAAGGAGGACACCCATTTTGCAGGAATTGCTCTCTATTAAAAACCCACAAGAGGGAAGGGCCCTTCTCATTCAAAGCAAGGCATTTCTTTACTCACAAGCATTTTTTTTTTTTTTAATTGAGTGGCCTTTGATAAATCCCTCTCTCTCCCCCTCTTCTAGGCTAAGAATTCTACCATTTATATCTATACATGTGGATGTTCTTTTCTTCAATGGACCAAAGTGGGGTACTTCTGGAATTGGATTTTTCACTTTTGTTATAATCAAATATAACCAAAGTGTATTAGTTGAGAAGTAGGATTGAGGGATTCGGTAATCTTTTTATTTAGAAAAGTAAATAGATTTGATTATCTCTTTTTTTAGAAAAGTGAAAGTACTTTCCTGAAAAAAAAGATCTCCGAATCCATCAAACCTACTACTCAACTAATACACTTCTTCAAGGGGTTTCGGTAAACCTCGTTGCCAAAACAACAGAGCAGATTTTTCCTGATCGTCTTCCTTAATCTGTGTGCTGGGTTTTGAATCCAAACATGATGGGATTCAAGGCCTTTAACATTCTGCTTCTCTTTGCATTCCTGGTACTCCAACACCAAGATGGATTCCAAGCTGCAGCACAAGGAAGTTTTGCCAGAACCAGTGGCACCCATTTTGTCAAGGATGGGAAGCCTTTCTATTTGAATGGTTTCAATGCTTACTGGTTGATGTTGAAGGCAGCTGACCCTTCTGACAGGGAGAAGGTGACCTCTGTCTTTCAGGAAGCTTCAAGCTATGGAATGAATGTGGCTAGAACATGGGCTTTCTATGATGGGGGCTACAGATCCTTGCAATATAAACCAGGTTCTTACAATGAGGACATGTTCAAGGTATCATAATATGCATAGTGCTAAAACTAGTATACTACACATGACCCAAGTCTCTCAACTGATGATTTTGTTGATTTGCTCTGTTTTGCTTTACCATTTTCATTTTCAGGGTTTGGATTTTGTGGTATCTGAGGCTAGAAGGCATGGGGTTTTCCTGATACTGAGCCTGGTAAATAACTATGAGAATTTTGGAGGGAGAAAACAATATGTTGAGTGGGCAAAAGAACAGGGGGAGAACGTGAACTCTGATGATGATTTTTACAAGAACACTGTCGTGAAGGGCTACTACAAGAATCATGTCCAGGTACCTGAGAAGAATGAATTTGATTGCATTTGCTTTCATTTATTTAGATAGATTTAGCATTCTGTTACCTCTAAATAAGATTACTACTACTACTACTACTACTATTATTATTTCCTGCATGCATCTTCCTGCAAAAGGGCCTGAGTTGTTTGTCAGTAATTGTAAGTTGAATTAAGAAATTCAGCAGTTCTGCAGATTCCATTCATGGGTTCTTAATTTGCCAATTAACCCATTTATTTTCTTTCCTGATAGTCCAGGAAATTGGAGAGTTCCTGCTATTGTTACGGAATATTCAGCATTTTTTTTTCCAACTTTGAGTGGGTAAATTAGCTTTACGAAGGTATCTTAAGCTTTCGGCAGATAGGTTACTGTGCCTGTGCTGTGTGCCTTCTGTAGGCCACATATTGGGTGCCAGAAAAGGTCCAAATTCAACATGGTGGCCCACTTGCTGAGACATGCACACGGGCACAGCAAAGTTGTCACATGTCACACATGATCATCCCACCCTAGATTGTAGCCTTAGACTTCCTCTTCTTTTTTTTTTCTTTTTATTTTTTTAATTATCTGGGAGCAACATATGAGGTGGGCCTGTAGAGGATCTGACCTGCTCCCAAATTGTGCTCTGTTGGATACTTGGATATATGGCAATGTTATAAAAACTGGACCAGCCATCCATCAAACTGTAACATTGTCAATCATAATCATGCAACAGGTTGATTTAAATTTCAGCCTTTCTTTTTTTTTTGAATTCGAGGTTGTGGATTTGAGCTATGTTACCACATTAGGGTCACAAAAAATTTATTCCCTTTTTTGGGCCTGAAGAGTTGGTCTGGCCCAAATGGATGGGACACCCTCTGTTAGCAAATAAATAAATAAATAAATAATATCAAATTTAATGTTGATTTTGATAACGATCAGTGCATCAATAGGTTTGAAGTTTGGTAAGTAGGAAATGTCCTTGGTGTTTTTTTACAGGTAAGGTCCATTACAATGGATTGCTTTTTTATCTTTTCTCTGTTTTCTTTATTGAATGGATGGGTTTGTTTAGTGGATTGGTGTGGTTTTAACCCATGTCACGTGTTGCGTGGATTCTTTCATTTTAGATTTTGAAAAAGACATGAACACATTATGAGTTCATGTGTAAATAAAATAACAAAATGCACAGGTAGTTCTGCACATGGCTACTATCGTAATTTCATACTTCGAGAAGTGATATACTAGAGCTTCTAAATATACACAATATTTTACTTTTCACGCTTACTATTTTATTTTTTTATTATAATTATATCTTTATTGTAAAAAGATAAAAATGCCCTCCTTCTCCACCCCCATTCCCTACCTCCCCCTCCGCCCCTCCCATTCCCCACTTGCTCCGCCCCTTCCCCACCTCTCCTCCTCCCCTTCCCCTCTCTCGCTCCCTCTCCCTTTTTCTCTCTTTCTCGCTCCCTCCTACTCGTCTTTCTCCCTCTCTTTCTCTTTGTTCCCTCCCTCTCTCTTGCTACCTATCTCTGTCTTCTTTGGAGAACCGAAGAAGTGGAGGATGTGAGGTGGGAAAGGGGTGAAGGGGGTGTGGGGAGGGGCAGAGGAGGAGATGGGGAAGGGGTGGAGGAGGAGGTGCGGAAGGTGGGTGTAGAGAGAAATGGGTAGATGTTAGTTTAGGTATAATGAGAGATTGTTGAGAAAAAAATTAATAATTTTTAAATACTACGTTAGGTGTTTAGAGAAAGTGGGTGTGAAAAGAAATTCCGTGGGTGTATTTAGAAGCTCCCTACTTGTTACTTTTTTATTACTACATAATTGTGTTTCTCCCTTCTTATTTATCTTAAGCCAAATCCTCCAGTATATATCTACTTATTCAATTTTATTATAATTTCAAAATCATAAGCCGAATACTCGGTAGGTTGTCGCTTAGTTATTATTACTACTAGGGTTTTTGTTGAGTTTTTGTCTTGTATTCCGGTTTAGCGGGATGGGTGCATTGAGTTAGTTAAGGACCAGGTTAAGGTCATGAATATTTTGGTAATTGCACCGTTGCTTTTTTTATGGCCAAGAAAGCGGAGATTATATATGTGTATAGTTTGTAACTATAGATTTTGCACTAAAAAGAATAGTCTCTCTTGTCCATGGTGTTCTTACACCATATAAGAGAGACAATGAAAACATGTGTGTCTCTATATGCCTTTACTTATGATATTGAAGATAGTATCATCTCTGTACACATGGATACAGTCTTGTTTGGGTGAACCATGTAAATCCTATATGTGTTATCTTCTTTTATGTGGCTTTAATTATCGATTGCAGGTTTCGCGTTTCCACACATGCACAACAGTTTTTCTATACAATCACCATTAGCTATCGGTTTTCACTCCTAGTGACCAGATTAAAGATATTTTCCTATAACTTCATTTTTGCAATATCGTAAAACTTTTTTGCAATGTGGTATAAAATTTCATTGAATTATGCTATATTGCACACAACTGCCTTATTAAAACTTAAGGTGCCCCTTTTTATTTTTATTTTAACGGTTGTTTCCAATAATCCAATAAAATTATGAGATATCACATGACAATGGATTACTAAAGAAAACGTTTGGGGAAATACCTTGACTTTGACCACCATGCATTGAAATCAATGGGTAATGGTAACCGTACAGGCTAACCCCTTATTACAATTTGAGCTTTTATTCATTGTTTATATTAGAGCTCCATTTCTCCATAAACATAAATGGTGAGTACGACTGCGGACAGTATTGTGTGAAAAGGGCATAGATTCACGTTTCAATACTAAAGATTTCATTAGTCTGTCAGATGACGGTTGGACCATCTCATCAGATTGATTATTTTATTGTCATATTCTCATTTGATTTAATTGATTTTGTTTTTTAATTTTTGTGCTTGCTGCAGGCAGTTTTGATGAGAATAAACTCGATCACAGGAGTGGCTTACAAGGATGATCCCACGATCTTTGCTTGGGAACTCATAAACGAGCCTCGCTGTGAAAGCGACCTCTCTGGAACAACTTTACAGGTTACAATAACAAATCTTCTCCCCGGACGTTTCTCACCTCAGCCCCTTTCCTTCCCCAAGGGCTCAACATGGGTCCAGTCACTTGAGCGTGGTACCCAAAAAATAAGAACAATTACTTATACTAGAAATTTTCTGAAGGACATTCACACATGTTAAATACACTACCAATCATGAAGCAATATTGATTGGTTTAAATATGGTTAGATATCCCTTGCTTCTCTAGTTATTTATTAGTTTGTGTCATGACTAATGATTGTTTTGCAGGACTGGATCACAGAAATGGCAGCTCATGTAAAAAATATCGATGGAAACCACCTATTGGAAATTGGACTTGAAGGATTTTATGGAGGATCAAACCATGAAAGGATGCAATTTAATCCTGGCTACCAAGTTGGAACTGATTTCCTCTCCAATAACAACATACCAGGAATTGATTTTGCCACCATCCATGCGTACCCAGATCAATGGTAACTTGGCCCATTTCATTTGAGTGAGTTTTATTAGCTTCTTTTGTCTGACATAATCATTTGTGTGATGTACTTGTTTCTCTTGCTCTCTCACAGGTTATCAGGTTCAACTGAGCAGGCCCAAACCGATTTTGTTCTTAGATGGATGCAAGCCCACATCCAAGATGCAGACTCAGTCCTTAGAAAACCACTTCTTATCACAGAATTTGGCAAATCCTCATTGGCGTCAGGGTATTCCACAAGCCAAAGGGACTCCTTGTTTGAGACTGTCTACAACAGTATCTATGACTCAGCCCGGAGTGGGGGGTCATATGTTGGTGGGCTATTCTGGCAGCTCCTGGCCCAAGGGATGGATAACATGAGAGATGGCTACGAAGTTATACTTGCCCAAGACACATCCACATCAAGCATCATAGCTCAGCAGTCCAACAGGCTATCCTCAATGGATAAAAGTTTAAAATGAATGACAGATGGGGGGAGTTGTTTTTTTCTTTTGATTAAAAAGCTGGATATTGATCTTCTTGGAGACGAGTGGGGTTCATCCATTAGGACTTTTGGTTAGCATTACAATAAATGAGCAAAAAAAAAAATTAATTTATAATATGTAGGGTTGTTTGGATGTAGGACAATGATGATAGGGATGGTAATTACTGGTAGACTTCTGCAATAGTTAGCAACTCTTTACTGGGGTTTATCAGTTGTTTATGACAACTTATTGCAGTAATCAATGTGAAAGCTCTCTGGAAGAGTGAAAAGGGGATTCCAATTTTCTTGTGTTTCCTCTTAGTTAATATTTAGCAGTGGGACTCTTTGTCACTATCTTATATTTGGCATTTGATTTGATGGGTGAAGAGAGCTAAGGGTTTATGATAAGATGTATCAAGGGGACCATCAATTTTTCCACCTTCATGCTAAATCATTTCTCTTTTTATCTTCTTCTGAATCTCATCACCAAAAGAGAGAGAGAGAGAGAGAGAGGAAACTTGTGTGATACTCAAACTTCGCATTAATCATCCCATTATTTTTTTACACCTTTCAGCTTTCTCTAACCCTTCCACCTTCCTACGAAAATAATATAAAAATGAATGAAGTCTGGATTTACATTTTGTACTATTGGTGGCGAGTTGCCCGGATGGGTGAACAAGTACTTAAACCCAGAAAAAAAAATGATGCACTGCAGATATGAATAAAAGGGGTATGGAGTTTATTTTCCTGAATGACCCTGTAGTAACGGACCATTTTAATGGTAACATCCACTAGTACTCTTGTGAATATAGACATAAAATAGGAATTATTAGCCTTGTGACTCATAAGTCATAACACAGTCCTTGTAATTCCTTTTTAATCTTTTTTTAGGTTTAAAATGTTGGAGGCCTTACAAAAACTTCATCCCTTTTTATGAAAACTTAACATTATGGTTTCCCCAAGCCTTTCCTACCATGTATAACCCTTCGCCCCAACTTGTGATGTCTTGTGAATGTATTACCTTGACAAATTGATGCTTGCAGAACACAAGAAAAATTGCTTAAACCTAACAAATGGGTTCCAAACAACCAGTAATGATACATACTTATAGATTGATTTTTAAAAACTCATGTTAAAACTGGAAATAATTGTAAAAAAAAATTAGAAAATTCATCTCAGGCCACTCATAAACATCACATTTAGACCACACACAGTATAAGACAACACAACATTGACTTAACAATAGAATAAGAAATGGATAGAAGTTAGTAGTAGTAATAATAAATGATGATGATGATGGGAAACCCTCTTTGGCCTACTTGAATTGCTGTGTACAAAAGCCAACAGTTTTCCAAGTGTAAGTATTTGCAACTATGTTGGGTTTATGTCTAGTGTTCCAGGTTCACCGATTGGTCCATAAGGTTAGTCTTGGATCAGGCTTTGAGTCAGGAGTATTTTGGTTTTTGTACCGGATTTTCTTAGAAGCTAAGAAACAGAGAGTTTTATATGTGATGTAACATGTAATCTTAGACCTAAGCAGAAGAGTACAATAAAAGAGTAAAGTTCTCTTTTGGCCGTGAATGTAGGCACATCACTAAACTACGTAAATCTCTCATGTGTGCTCTTATGTACTTGTCTATCTTCTTGCATGTGGCTTGATTGTCGACCGCAAGTGATGGGCTTCTGCACGTGCACAACAAAGTATAACATTGGTTAGGCACCTTCCATCAGGGGAGCTAGGTATCAT
Source organism: Sextonia rubra (assembly GCA_037013555.1). Classification (NCBI taxonomy): domain Eukaryota; kingdom Viridiplantae; phylum Streptophyta; class Magnoliopsida; order Laurales; family Lauraceae; genus Sextonia; species Sextonia rubra. The sequence goes on along the minus strand of JASUAD010000028.1, from coordinate 17,801,076 downwards.
TCAATTGAAGGAGCTTAAGGCTTTGCCATCTGCAATGAGCCTTTTATGCCTCTTCTATCGATATCAATAACGGCGCAAATAGGAATTTGGGAATAATATATCGATGGTGTCACCTTTTGCCTCAACCAATAATGTAATATTTACAATAGTATGTTGGGTTTATGTATTGTATTCCGGTTTAGCCGGATGGGTCCACTGGGTTAGCCAATGACTGGTTTAAGGTCAAGGCTGTTTTGGTAATTATACCGGGCCTTTCTTAGTGGCCAAGAAAGCGGAGATTATATATGTGTATAGTCTGCAATATTAAATCTTGCGCTGAAGAGAGGTGAGAGCTCTCTTGCCTGTGGTATTTTCACACCACGTAGGAGAGACGATGTGAGAGAATGAGAGTCTCTGTATGCTTTACTTGTCATAGTGAAGATGATCGTCTATGTGCCCGTAGATGTAGCCCTATTTAGGTGAACCACGTAAATCTTTGTGTCTTTTTTTGTGTGTGGTTGCTTCTTGTTGATCTTGTAAGTCATGTATGTGCACAACGGGTGATATCAAAAATCGCAACAATTGGTATCAAAGCCGAGGTGGTGTTCCTCGGGTTTCTGAGCGAGGTGGAGATCGCTCGGTGGCGTGGAGGTTGTGTGTGAAAGATCGACAGATTTGAATCCTCGTCATTCGATATCTCTGTTTTTCGAAATAGAGAAAAAGAGAGATTAGTTTCGTGAACTTTAGTTGGGCCACCATTGAAAAAGAAGACGACGAGATTGGATTCTTTGTTTGCAGCTGGGATTAGAGGAAGAAGAAGTCCTCAATTTTTTGCTCTTGAAGAGGCGCCTGTATTGATGTTGCAAGCCCCACGGTTTCAAGGTCTCTGGGCTGGTTCTGCTAATTGGAATCGGAAAAGAAAACAATTTTTTCTTTGATTCCCGAAGGTGTTCGACTGCATGCCGCCATCCGCATCGTCGTTCGGTCACCGTTTGTCATCACTTCCACCTCCGGTCGTTGTCCCTCTCGTCCGAGCACATTGCCACTGCCGAAGTGGACCGGGGGTTGTGTTGGGGGGGGGGGGGGGGTGGCGCCTGGAGTTATTTGGTCCGTCGCTGTTGCAGAACAAGGGTTTCAGTCCCTGTAACAGGGACGAGAGTAGGAACATGCCAACGTTTTAAGGCCTGTGTCTGTTCCAGTTTAGGGTTGGCCGTTGTCGGAGAGCGCTCCCCCACAGCCATCAACCACAGCCGGTCCTTGTCCACTGCAGCCGATGAAGAAAAAGGTGCCAACACAGTTTTGCAGTCTCTCTGATTGCAGAACTAGAGCAGAGGAAAGAGGAGGGGGAAGGCCGGTCGGGTCGAAGTCAGGTCAGGTTGAACCCTGTTAACAAGTAGCCCGCCCAAAAGAAAGGTAAAGCATGGCAGGTTGGTTCGGTTCCAGGTCGGGTTAGGTCAGTTCGACCTGACCCGTGGTGTAGAAGCCTAGGTAGAATTCCAGGTTAGTTTCCTTTTAGGTCAGGTTAATCCAAAACCCATTTGCAGCAATCCAGCCTGCCAGCAAAGCGTTGTTGCCAGCATACGTCAGCAGGATCGTAGGGTCAAAGTTAGAGTTGACCAGATTGACGGCTGAAATTATTTCTATGATATCTTCATATCTGATGTCCGATCGGAGATCCGTTTGAGCTTACAGACTCATTTTGAGTAAATCTAGTTAGTGGAAGAGGGTGATTGGCTGTTGGATAGTCAACAAGGAGGTTTGACCGATCGGAGTGTAGAAACTTTTTTCTACGATATCGGAGCCATTCGAACTCGGACTTCAGATCCGTTTTTTCTAGCGTGCTCATGTTAATGAGATCTACAGCTTGGTGCATAAATTTTAAAAAGAGAAGATTGTTGCTCCCCACTTGCCTAGATAGGAGAAATCTGGATCTGCATACCTTGCCAGGAGACGTCCTGTCTTGATTACAGAAGGAAGAGGGAGTTTTAGGCAACACCAACTTCTCTTGTAGAGAAGATCTGAACAGATGTGGGTTCAGGTTAAAATCAGGTTTACTCGACCTAGTTGTAGTTGCAAACCCAATAGTAGGAGTCACTGGCCTAGTTGCAAATGGTTTACTAATTCAAACGAAGTTGTTCGTTTGGGATTCACATGTTTTCCGAATCACATGTGATGTCATTTATCTTGCCAAATCCAAGCCAATGAAGAAGCAGCAAGGAGGAGCTGATGCATGCTTACATCAGTAGTTGTCAAACATGTGTTTGATTGATCAGAGGCTAGGTCAAATAGAGTTTTTTACCACTCAGAGGCAGAGGTTGTTCTGCAATTGTAGAGTCATCTGGACTTGTATTCCTGATCTATTTTACTGGCATGCTTGTGGTGATTGGATCTTCATAGTGATATTGAAGATGGGGTAGGATAGTGAGTGATTCAGATATCGATATCACTTAGATTCATCAATGAATTTGAGCTTTAAGTTCGAGGTGGAGTTTGACGATAAGATAAACTTTGTTCAAAGTTCATGTGCTGGTTCAATATGTCAAAGTGTTGAAGAAAGTAGACTGTACCCCTAGTGCAGTGATGTATCATTCAGCAAGGTACGTGAAGACATTGCCGGTTTTATCTCCTGGTCGCTCAAGTTGTTACTGAATTCAAGCCAAGATAGAGATTGTTCCGTTTATGTCTTGTATTTCCGTTTAGCCGAATGAATCCACTGGGTTAGCCAGTGACTGGTTTAAGGTCAATGGTATTTTGGTAATTGTACCGGGCCTTTCTTGGTGGCCAAGAAAGCAGAGATTATATATGTGTATAATCTATAACCCGAAATCTTGTGCTGAAGAGAGGTAAGAACTCTCTTGCCTATGGTGTTCCCACACCACGTAGAAGAGACAATGTGAGAGAGTGAGAGTCTCTGTATGCTTTACTTGTCATAGTGAAGATGATCGTCTTTGTGCCCATGAATGTAGCCCTGTTTGGGTGAACCACGTAAATCTCTGTGCCTCTTCTTGTGTGTGGTTGCTTCTTGTTAATTTTGTGATTCATGTATATACACAACGGGTGATGTCAAAAATCGCAACATAGTAATGGTAAGAGGTAGTTGTTTTTACGTACCTGACCAGTCAAGACAAGCACCTTTCCCACGCAAAAGGGCCCTTGTTACCTCACTCAAAATCTATCCACTTTCCTTGTTTGAGAGCTTTACCTACCTTTCTGAGGTCTGCTTTCCTCTATCGAGGGTGAGGCCTAGCCTCCTATATATAGCTGGGATATTAAAAAAAAACAGTGGTAAGACAATGACAGACCAAATTTTTATCTCATAAATGAGCCACAAATCACTATCACAAATGATCTCATTTACCTAAAATAAATATGGAACCCACACAAAAATGAAATAACCTCATTTCAAGATTGTAGTAGGTCATGCTAAAACATGGAATCTATCCTTTCATTTGTAATAAAGGATTAAAGATACAGTAAGCAGGCACCTTTTTTGTCTTCCCCTGCTTGCTTATGGTGTTGTATCTGAAGCCCCAATATGTGGATTAGAGTTGCTATGGCCTGCGGGGCAAAATTTTTATATTTACAACAACTAGCAATAGAAAAAGGTTAACACTTGAAATTTTGAAAATGAATGATCCACGAAAGAATGAATGATCCACGAGAGAATCTCTGCCTGGTGAGGACGACACAAAGAATTAAAGAGATCGTGCAAGTACTTGAATGTAATAGATATATCTTCTACTCTCCGTGAAAACTTAGATGGCCTCTCAACAAGAACATCTGCAAGCTCCAAAATATGTACCTTTAGTTCTCCGTTAAGAGATCTCAACTCCTTTTTGAAATCTGGATGCAGAAACGAACTCTTATACCAGACAACATTTCCGATAAGAGGATAACTCATTTCATAATTGGCTTGCAAATTTCTTACAGGCTTTGTGTTTACATTAGAAAAGCAATCTAGCACTAATTGCATGTCCAATATCCTTGCACAAGGTCACATGACATCTGCTATACATAATAAGCAGAATAAAAACCAGAGTGTACTAAGCAATGCTGCGTATTTCTAGAAGGTGATGCATCAGAAAGAATTGAAATGACACATAGAAACAAAACAACCTCCTAAGCCCTAACATAAAAGAGAATCTAGCAACAAAACAAACCATGAAGCTGCTCATTATGTTATTTTACGTAGGATTAAAATGTGCATGCTAGAATGTGATTGCATTGACCCACTGCTATTGCACATTAGTGCATATCAAATAGTTAAGTGGTGCACACCCCTTGAAGCATTCTAGTGTTTCACCTGTTGATAATAATCACTTACCGTCTAAAATGATAGCCAGCTATGAAAACAGGAAACAAGATATCCCCTCTGGATGGATTACAGGGTTCCACTTCTTCAAAAATCTTAGCTACAAAACGAACTTGTGTCACTTCTTTTCACATATTGATGAACATTTTGCAGCTTACCTTAAAGCAACACACATGCCACCATAATCACTAAAAGAAAAAAAGAAATCTGAAAACAAGCACAGCCTTAGGTTAACAATTTTGAATTAAGTGAGCCAATGTTGTCGTGAACACCAAGGCCTATATGATTGGCTCCAAGGATCAGCCATCATATCGTAACTTCCAAGGATCATACACAATGATTATTTCTGGCATGAAAACAGAAGCAGCAATTCCGTCATTACTGGAATTCCACCATTGTTTACTTCTAACACATAGAGGGATTGCAGTTGACTGATACAAACTAATGATATTCCCTGAGGGCCTAATGGTGTCTCAACTTAAGCTGCAAGGATATCAGATTAAGCTGTACAGCATATCCTTTGTAATGCAAATGAGCAGAATTTAATGTAAGGACAACACATAAATGGGTTGCAGAGAAACGAAGAAAACGAGCATGGAAAAGAAATGAAAGAAGAAATCTAGCTTCAAAGAAACAAGAGTGAGGAAGGTTTTCCTCTACTGCTTTTCATGATTTCTGATGGGGTTCTTCCCTACATCTTCCCATTCCCCTGTATTTCCAGTTTTTGCTCTATTTACCAACTTCTAGTGGCTATGGCATTAATCTACAGATACTACTGTAAAAATAAAGATTTCTAATGGAGAACAGATATTTAAGCAAAACCATAGTTAGAAAACTAGAAAAACATCAAAAGATGCACATGAAAACATCAGTGTTTGTAATGCCATCTGGGCTTAGTGTTTATGCTAATGGAGTTCTGCTAATTAAACTCTAAACAAACTAACATACAAAATCCCATCTATCTTAGTAGAACTAGAAAGTAAAGGTGTGCGCGCTTGTGGATTGTTTTCCGAACTCATTGGGGGAACATTCTTCAATTGATTATTCTTGCTTTGATAGGTATTATTCAGCATAGACAAACATAAAAATGTGAAATTGTTGAGAGAATTGAATAAAAAAAAATCCAATCTTTCGTCCTTCTCCTATCCAAGAAGAAGAAACCCAAGAAGCCGAGAGGTGGGTGGAAATGAAATGAAGAAATGTACGAATATTGTATTGGGACCCTTTGATATTCATTTGTTTTGTTGTCCACTAATAGGTCGAACTTTTGGTGATTCTAGTTAATAACATATACCAGAGCTGGGTTCATGTGTTAGAATCCCTCAGGACATGTTTCCGTCCACGTGAGGGGGGCTATCAAGATCCTTTAATATTCATTGTTATGTCATTCACAAACTGATTGAGCTTTTGGTGATTCTAGTTATTAACACAGTATGGCCTTTTTGGCACAACTGCCACTAGTGGCGGACTCTAAGATACTCATTTGAGGGATGCAGACCTTAACAGGTAGTTTGGTTTTTGGGGCAACTGAAAATTTTTACATAAATTTTGAAGGTGGACTTATGATTTTCATTAAATTTTGTAACTGTGCCAGACTTTTCATATAGAGTCTGAAAGTGCACCATGCTTCGACAGGTGTGACCGCACCCACTTACCCATGCATGGGTCTGCCCCTGGCTGCCACATACCTTGCTCTTCAAAGTAGGCCGTGAGTCTATTGCGAAAAATACATCAACAACAATGAACAATGGAGAAAATCTTTTACATGTCAATTTCTAGTGCAACCACTCACATTGGAGGCATGGTTTATATCATCTTAAGATGAGCCATGTATTTTGTGATCAAGGGCACTCGACCTGCTCTGTTCACTAATAGGAGTCTTTTTGGGCTGGGTATTTCCTTGAAGAAGTTTTGGTGCGAATATGTCATATTGTTAGTTAGCTATTGTGTGTGTCATGAAGGTAGTTTTGAATGAAATAAGGGATGAAAATCTTTTGTGCAACAGCTATTGAGAAGTGGGCCCCACCTGATGGGGAACATTAAAAAGTATTTATGGTGCTTCTACTAACACCTCAAGGTTTTAGTAAAAATGGTTAGCAGAGGAAATTCAATTTGATATCAGAGCCAACTGGTCATGAGTTCGAATCCTATGAGAAAAAAAAACTCAATGCTATGAGAAAATGTGTGTCGCCTATAGTGCGCCGACCGAGTTCCACCTAAAAAGGGTATTGAGGAGTGGGCTCCACCTAATGGAAAATATTAAAAAGTATTTTCAGTACCTCTACGAATACCTCGAGGTTTTGATAAAAATGATTAGTAAAGGAAATTTAATAAAAACTACTCACTGGTGCAATCTCCCATATGAGATTTTTAGCTTCTTCTTACACTACCTCTTGAGAAGTGAGGTCTATTCTTCACCTTTGGTCAGGATTCCAAGAAAATCACGTATCAAATTCCGAAGAATTTCAAAAGACAGTAAGAGAAAGAATGAATGGCCCATCACCATCACCCTCTCAATCAATTTATCTATCCATCCATCTACTCGAACCGCTAAAAATATAGTTTATCCCCTTGAATGAGTTGAAGTTTTATGTAAGGTTGAGAGTATGACATCCTGCGTTTTGCCCATTTGAGTGAACTTAAAAAACAGCCCACTTTGCATTATCATGCAAATTAAACCTTTAATTTTATCTTTCCATACTTATAAATTGCTTCAAATGCTGCCCTCTCAACCATAGGCATCATGACCCATCTTATGATCACAAGTAAGCTATCAATGGGTTTCATTAATCAATAGTGGACTGATTGGTTTATATGTGATCATTTAGGCTTAAGTCCTAGCTACTAGGATGGCAATGGGTCAGGTATAACAGGGCCCCCCTCTCGACCCGATCCTATTAGGAGTGGGTTTGGTAATGGTTTTCTTAGTGCGGGGGAGGTTTGGGTTTTGTTGTCCTAACCCGCCCTGCCTAAACATATAATATTTATATACTTATTATAGTGATAGAGAAAACTCATATGGTGTATGTGGTTTTGGGTCTTAACACAAGACATATGGAAGAAAAGGTAGCATGTTCAATCTCTACTACTTACATTCTCACTTCTTCTTCTTCTTCTTCTTCTTCTTTTTTAATGTATTTTAAAAGTTTTAAGCTTTAAATTTGACTTGATCTACTCAAATGAAGTGGATTTGGTATCACATATCAGTGATCCATTATAAGACGGGGTGTATTTGGATTTACCCCAATCCGTACCAAACCTACCCACCCATTGCCATCTCCCTTAGCTACTTTGATTATAGTGACACATAACTCTCAATGCTCAGAAAAGGAGAAACATAATCTTTTAAGCGATCATAATATTCACCATCAAAGCCTTTTCCCAATGTATGTTAGGTAAGATACATGAAGTCTATCTATTTCTCAAACAGAGTCCTATCATTTCCATATTTTAACCCGCCGAACAAAGTTTTGAGAAATGATATCTTTAAAAATAGTGGAGCAATTTTAAATTTAGGAATTTTTTAAGATATTGTTTGAAAAATACAAAAAATTTATTTTAAGAAATTAGTAATGAAGCAATACATATAAAATGCTATTGGTTGACCATCACTTTCAGAAAATTCTGAAAATTTTATTTTAAATAATTAGTAATGAAGCAATAAATATGAAAGACCACTGCCCACATTGGAGACGGCCAAACCTTCTCCAGAGTCCAGATTCCTTAGTCTAGATTCCGGAACACAACTACCGTTTGGGATTGCATAGGGATGCCACCATTGATGAATGCCATCATCTCTTTTTTCAATCAGTCCTACTCATGTTCTCCACAATAAGTAATTATTTTGTTTCAACGCAAGGTTCACATAATTGTTTACAGTTGAGAATTGAAGGCTATGGGTATTTGTTGCTAGGCTTTGGAGAAACCCATTTCTCTCATGTATCTTTCTGAAAGAAGCCCTTTGGACATTGTATACTGCATTTAGTGAGGCAGATTTCAGGGTAGTTTGATAAGACAAGAGCTGATACATGCAAAGATGAACCAATCCATTCTTCATTGGCAAAGCAACAGACAAGTGATTACACTTCCACTGTGAGGTGCAAATGCACCACAGGCAGCCATTGTTTGGACTTAAAAAATTGAATTGAAACAAAAAAAAAAAAAAAGAATTGCTCCCCTTCATCCATTTGTGTCCTCTCCTTTTGCATAGCCTTTTTCTTCAAGGTGCAGATTGATCGGGAGAGTGGTCGCTGCTGGGTGATGTATGATGTTCGTGTTCATCGTCAGGAATAAGCCGCCCCCAGAACCAATGCTTCTTCCACACCCTATTCATCTCTTCAATGGGGACGTTCTTCGTCTCAGGGACAAAGAAGAAAATGAAAACAGTCATTATAAGCACAAAGGCTGCGAAGAAGAAGAAGAGGCCAAACTTGAGGTGGCAAAGCATGGAAAGGAAGCACTGAGCAATGATGAAGGTGAAGAGAAGGTTTACAGCGACAGTGATCGCCTGACCCGCAGACCGGATCTCCAACGAGAAGCACTCACTTGGAACCAACCACCCAAGAGGTCCCCATGACCATGCAAATGCAGCCACATAGACGCAGATAAGGGTCAGAAGCAAGTCTGCAAAGCCTTTTGACAGTGACCCCGTGCCAGCTACGCCAAATTTCAAGCCAATAATGACCCCAATTGCTACCTGCAGCCCACACAAGTAGTCGTAATGAGATGACAACAATAGAGAACTACGTTGCAGATGAGTTTGTCTTTGATTAGGATTAGAGCATATGAGAGTTATGATGTGATTAGTTCATTGATATTTTAATCTATACATAGCAATTGGCTATTTATTCTCAATGAAATAACATGGAGAACTTGGCAAGGACATTGTGTTAGGGTCACTTAGATACTTAGTGACCTTTCTATTGCAATTGTTTATATTACAAAAGGAAATCTTTTCATGAGTAGTAGTGAAATCTAATATCATGAAGGGATTTATGTTGATTAGAGGGTTTGAGTTGTATTGTTAACCAAACACCTACAAAATTGCATGCGCATCAAACCAAATCTTCTACCTGGCATATAAGCATCTGAATTCCACCCTCGAGGAACAACATCCTTCTCCCATACTTGTCGACGGTGAAGATAGAGACAAATGTAGCAAACACATTAACAAGGCCGCTTATGACCGCAGACATCAGAGAGGCATCATCACCAAAGCCCAAGGTCTTAAAGAGCACGGGCGCATAGAACATGATTACATTGATGCCAGTGAGTTGCTGGAAGAAGGGAATGGCAATGGCCATCGTTAGCTGAGGCCTGTACTTCTTCTGCAGGATGTTAGACCAGGGGTTCTGAACCTGCATAGCGGACTCACTGGCTTCAATAAGGTCTTGGAACTCCTCATCCACATCACTTGTGCCACGGACCTTTTGCAACATCGCCCTGGCCTGCTCCCTGTGGCCTCTCTCAATGAGAGAGTTGGGGGTGTCAGGAAGGAACAGGGCACCAATTGTCATCAAGATTGCCGGAACACCTGCCAAACCCAGTGACACTCTCCATCCATATCCTCCCTTGATCTTGTTTGTTCCATAGTTCACAAGATTAGCAATAAAGATACCAATGGTGATGGCCAGTTGGAAGCCAATGTTAAGGGCTCCTCTGAGTTGAGCAGGCGCCATTTCCGATAGATAGACTGGAACTGACTGCACTCATCAAGAAAAGCAACATTTCAATTATTGTCAGTTACTAGTGCAGTTTAAACTGGAATTGAAAGAAGATGGATTTTTTATTTGAATCAAACTCATAATATTTATACTGTGTAATCTCCAATTACTGGCATTGGCATGACAACAAACTGAAGGCAATTTCATCGATAATTCAATTTGTGAGGATCATATTAGTAGCTTCAATCCATTCATTGCATCATGGTGCCACTGGCATATGTAGAAAATCAAATGAGATGATCGCCCTTTTAAGGAAGGATTGGCAGAATTGACATCTTCACCGTGATAGAAAGCATTCATATTTGTATATAAAGGATACAGTAGGTTAGTTTGTGGTCCGTCCAAAGACTTGCAGATGTTCTTTAACCTCTCATTGGCATTTCTCTCAACTCAATAGCTAAGTTGCATTGTAATTTGCTTTTCATGGACCATTGATCATTCAACTAGATAGATGAGATTTTTCTTTTCTGTTATCTTACTCATAATTTCTTGAATAGTTAACACATTAAGCTAATAACAAATCGATAGGGCAAGGCGGCTAAATGATGATTATGACCAGTTGCTCGACCAAAAGAGTTGAATGAGTTACCTGATTAGCAAATCCTACACCCACACCAAGTAATATGCGACCAATGAGAAGCATGGCTACATTTACTGCCACGCCATTGACAATGGAGCCAATCAAGAATGATGCTCCCCCAATCAACATTGACACCTTCCGCCCAAAAGCTCTAGTTGTTGCAGCTGCAAAGAAGGATGCGATAAGCCCGGCAATATAGAGAGATGAAGTGAAACTGGTGAGCAATGGGCTGTCGAACTTGCAATACTGGTTGGTGTCAGCGGTCACTTTCATCTTGCGGTACACATCAGGGAAGAACTGCTTGAGGAACACATCCATGGAAGTCACACCCCCTACAAATCCACGAGGACCCCATCCAATCCTTGTTAAGAAAAATAAAAATAAATTTTCACGTAATCATATACATTATCTTCATTGCATCAACAATTTCTGATACCTGAAATTCCAATGTCGTAGCCGAAGATGAGGCCGCCAGTGGCCGCCACCATACATGTTATCAGCACAAACATGGTTATCTTCCCCTGATAGTGCTTCACATCGCCTTGCGAAACAAATCCACCCCCTGCCATCTTTGAACCAGCAAAAGCAGTCTCGGCACTAAAGGTGGGATCAGAAAGGCTGAAAACTTTAACTAGTACTCAGTAATCTTGAATAAGTCTCAAACTCCTGGATTGATCCCTTTGTTTTCTCTTTCACTTTCCACTTCTGTAGAGGCTGGTCTGGGTGTGGGCTTTTAAAGCACCCTCATATGGCTCAAGTGAGGAGAAAGAGGTTAACGGATTTTCAAAAATAGTATGGAACTAAGCGTTTTTGGCTCACTTGGACAAATTCAGGTCTACGTTTTCTTTCCACCATGTTTCAAGGGCTACTTGTGGTCCGTTGTAGGAGTGGATTTTACCCAATTGGGCTGTTGAATGTTATGCTCTTTCCCTTCTTTGATGGGGACTGGTGTCATTTGGATGAGTTGTTTTATGAACACGTGCTGTTCTGGCTATTGGTCGTATTAGTTATATTGGAGAGAGAGAGTATGGAATTCATGTGGATGTTGGAGAGGCCGGTACTCTCCTTTCAGGCTAACTCCCCTCCCGTCCTAGTCTCAAAGTGGAATACTCTGATGACTTAATTGGGGTGATTTTGGGCCGGGCCAACTTGACCCGAATATAGCCGCATGGGCTGTTTAAACTTGTGGGCTGGCCGTGGGCCTAGTTTTCTCTGTATGAGTAGTTAGCACAATGGTTATACATTTTCCATAAAACAGACCAGACCCGGGCGTGAATGTTAAGCCCATTAACTAAAACAGAATGGCTCGAAGAAGCTTCGCTCAGACCCAACCTAACCCATGAACGGCCCCATCTAGACATGAGGATTTAAGGAGGGGCATTTATGACCCTACTCTAAATATATGATAAGAGCATGATGATTGAAGTGAAAATTTGATTTACAGCATGTTGTGATCAATGAGAAAAGCAAGCTTGAAAAGAAAGTTTTATCGGACAACCATTCCACTAACAATGACTTATAGGGTAGAATGTTAGCCAGACAATAAGTAATATATGCACCAAATGTATGTATAAAGATGAAAATGTTGAGATAAATGTATAGCAAAAATAGGATTGATAAAATTAAAATCAAGTGTATTTAGGAGTAGCATCAATAGATAATAAATTAGAATGAAAAGTCTTTGCTAATGGCCCGTCTAAGGAAAGAGGTTAGGCTAAAGAGAATATGGATAAACGCAGTGCAACTTATCCAATGATTTAACTTATGATCCTCACGCAGTTAAGATAAGGACTTAATTATAATAATGGTGACAATGAATTCTTTATTTATCACATCACAGCTAGCCCAGCCAAAATATAAGTACATATGATATTGTCCATTTGACTCATGTACGGCACAAGGTATTTTGGAGATTACCTATTATGGTACTACTCTCACCAGAGGATGTTTACTTAAGAGTTCTTAAAAGGGTTTAAAACACGTCAATTTGGGATAACCCCTGTGCTTGAATGATGGCTGGGATTATCTATATGTGGGGCCTATCTTAAACCTAAGCGACTGCTACAAAATCCTGTCCTGCTTTCCAATTCAATGTACCGCAGGACTGATCATCCTCTCGCTCTCTGTCTGTCTCTCTCTCTCTCTCTCTCTCTCTCTCTCCCTCATGGCAAGTGGCATAAGCAGCTCTGCAACGGTCCTCAAAAACCCTACTAAAATCCTAAATCCTATCTGCTTCTTCTTCTTCTCTCGCCCCAAAACCACATGTGCCCAGTACGTCAGCTCCAGAGCGCTTGACCCCACCTTCGAGAAGCTCATGCGCCGCTACAAAAACCTCCTCAAAGTCGTCGCCGTCCAGGACCTCATCCTCGCCTCCCCCGACCTCTCCCTCCCCCTCCCCCTCCTCTCCCGCCTCTCCCAAAAGCTCCACCTCAACCGTGGCGCCGCCTCCTTCCTCCGCCGCTACCCCCACATCTTCTCCATCTCCCCCGCCTCCTGCCGCCTCACCCCCGCCGCATCCCTCATCTCCCGCCTGGAGTCCTCCGCCGCCTCCTCCTCCCTCCCCTCCGCCGTCGACGGCCTCCTCCGCCTCCTCTCCATCTCCCCCTCCCGTTCTCTCCCCCTGCGCGCCGTCTTCAAGGTCTGGAGGGAGCTCGGCCTCCCCGACGACTTCGAAGACTCCGTCATCGCCCAAAACCCTCGCCTTTTCGCCCTCCGCGACGCCCCCAACGAACCCAACACCCACATTCTCAAGCTTGTTCAAAACCCAAGCCCTATTTTCACCCCCGCCGTCGAGAATTGGAGGCGGCGAGCCAGCGAGGGCGGCGAGAATTGCAGGTTGGAGGAGGCGGAAATTCGGTTTGGATTCAAGCAGGGGTTCCCTCCCGGGATGAAATTGAGCAAGGATTTCAGGGCTAGGTTGAAGGAATGGCAGAGGTTGGCCTATGTGGGGCCGTACGAGGAAATGGGAGGGGCGAGGAGATCGAAGGCGTCGGAGAAACGGGCGGTGGGGATCGTTCATGAGTTCTTGAGCTTGACAGTGGAGAAGATGGTGGAGGTGGAGAAGATTAGTCATTTCAGGAAGTGGTTTGGGATTGAATTGAATATAAGGGACTTGTTCTTGGATCATCCTGGGATGTTTTATCTCTCTACTAAGGGGAAGAGGCACACTATTTTCTTGAGGGAGGCGTATGAGAGGGGGCGTTTGATCGAGCCGAATCCAATTTATGATGCAAGGAGGAAGCTTCTTGAGCTTGTCATTTTGGGACGTCGAGGCCTCAATGTCGCTGGGACAGAGGTGAGGACGGTTGAAGCGAGCGAAGAAGAGGATGATGATGATGATGACGATGATGAATTGCAGGAAGAGAATGTTGATTGAGAGTGTGGTTGGAATTCGGATATCCATCTTCACATTTCAAGCAGGATTTTGAATTCTTGGGCTACTGATTTTGAGAAGGAAATGGAAGAAAAACTGTATCTTGGGCAACTTGGTTTCTGTTTTCTAGGTAGATAGAACAGTAAACAATAAATTTCAGGAGCCTGCATTACCATTTGATCCAAGAAGACCCTAAATTTGTGTTGTATGGGGGCTGATGGAATTGAAGTCAATGAGTAATGTGCAGATTCTGTGCAGTAATGGGACAGGTTCTGAAGATCTGTACTGATCTTCTGAGTGTTTTATGGTTGAGGAGAATTGGAGGGAGAGTGGAGATTAAATTGCAGGAAGAGCATGGAGATTGAGTTTATGATTTAGCAGGGGATTGCAATGGCTATATTGATGGTGGTGACAGGCGAGTCATTTATGTGATTTTCTTAGACAATTGACTGGTCTTAAGTGTAATTAGTCATGGGAATTTTGGTTGTTATTGAATTGATCTAAAAGAGATTCAGATCTTTTTCGGGGCAGAGGAGGTTTAGGATTGAATTTTTAAGAAGCCATGCTAATTCTGGTTGTCCAGCAGAAGTTGGTCTTTGTTTCGGACGTCGTATGGTTTCTACTATGCTTCTTGGATTTTTTATTTTTTATTGACTCTGTGAAAGGTGTCAGTATTGGATAATAACGTTTCTAAAGCATGTCACGCGGGTTTAATTAGCTTTGTCAAGATTTATGTTTGGGTTTCACAGTACAACTTTTTGTGGGATTTGGGAGGTTCTACAAAAGGGAATATGAGAGAGGGCTCCTGGAAAGACAATAAGTCTCAAGAGAGACTCTGCCATGGAGCCTACAAACCAAGGATTTTTCTTCAGAATTCAGATCATCAGAAGGATTCATCCCTTTGGTGATAAGATTCTCGATCCTCCTATGGAGCTCCCAAAGCTTACCAATCTGCTTGATTTTTTTTTAAGAGATGGGATTCCACAGAACAATCTGATGGTGTTTTAAAGCAAATGCAATCCATTGGAAGCTAGGCAAGTCGTCAAATCAAGAAATTGTGCATTTGGGTCTTCAATCCAAGTGGACCAATGCTCAACTCTAGGTTGTCTTCGCAGCAGAGGAGGTGGATAGCTTGTATGGTGATAACTCTGGCAGGTTTGATTGTTATGATGTACTCAAACCATACCTAGGTAAACTTCTTTGAATATACAAAAATGAGTGTCCATATATCTCTATTAACAAAAAATGCATCTATCTAGAAACACTTCTTATTCTTCTTGAATCCTGCATATTTAAAGCCAATTCTCTACCAAAATTTTTAACGATATCTCAGCCTTTCCAGCGGAAACAGTATTTGAATTTCTGACAGGTGATGTAACTGATAGCTAGGATGCTGTTTGCGATTGCTGCTTATCCATACAAATCAATATTAAAGAATTAATTGATAATTACTTAAAGACCATCGTTCTCTGAGTTCATTAACACGCTTTGATTTTCCACGTCGTCAAATATGCCCTTCGGCTTTGAGAAGCGAGCAAACGGAATTATTTGTTAACGGGTCGGTCCATGTTGATCCTCAACCCTGATCTGATGGCTCCAACTTGAACCAGACCTATATTCAAAGCCCAACTCATCTCAGAGTAAATTATAACCACATTACATATTTCATTAGATTATATAACTATGCTAATCTAACAAATATGAAGGAGAATATGTTTACGTATATTAATATGGAGAGAGATTTTCTTTTACAGGTGACCAACATACAGCGCATTCTAATCCTTGAGTCAATCCCACGGATGATGATGATGAATTGGGCCTGTACCGGATTATAGGGGGATGACAGTGTGAAAGACCCTGAACTAATGAAAGGTGGATACAATTAAACACATGTGGCTGGACTAAACATGCTGTTGCACGTATAACATTTCTGCATTTAAATGATTTGTAAAATTACATGACCATTTCATATATAAAGTTTTATATATACATTGAATGCATTCTACATCAGGCATTTGGTCCAAAGTCGATTCAACCACGAACTAGACCTGACCAGCAGCCGTCCAAAATGTGGACCTAAACTCCAGTCCAATGATCACTCAGGTCCAAAAAATAGGTCCATGGACGAATCTTTCATAGAACTGCACCTCCTAGCCGAAGGGATTATAGTAACCAATTCATTATTGCAGACCTATCAAGTAGGAGAAAAGACAAAATATAGATTTTTCTTATAACTAAAGATATCTGCTGTTCAGCCCAGCTCAGGAGCCTTTGACGCTGGGAATGATGGACACTCAATTCTGGACGGCCAATAACTAATCCCCCGGAGCCACATGCACTGGGTAAAACTATGGGAGGTGGCCAACAAGATAAGCGTCGACCACAATACCCCTCCGCTTCTTGAGGCACAGAATATATCACCATGATTTCTATTTAATTTTTAATAAAGATTTTATAATTAATACATCCATCACCACTCACTGTTAACTAAACAAAAAACTATCACAACAGTTTGCTTAATGGTCCGAAACTGCAAAGGGTTAGATTTGACCTCATTCCATGCACATAAATCTTGCATGGATCCAAACCTGGGCCAAGTTGGAAAACAGGTCTGTTTAATGTCATATTTAAAATTTATATTGAAGGCCTGCTTTAACTCGAAGCCCAACTTAAGAAATGGATCAGGCTCGAGCCTAATATTTCGTTTTTAGTAGGCAGGTTGACAAATGATTCAACTGAAACAACACAAGCAATTGGGTTATTATATCAAACTTTTGGCATTACGCCTTGCCATCACCAACAAAAACTGGAGCTTTCTACCCTATGCTAGTGTTAATCATCAACTCCCAAAAACTGAATCCTCCTGCCTGTGCTAAAGGTTTCAGCCAGGGCCAACACCAATTTTCACTGGAGTCTAGTCACCCAGAATGTATTAGGTCACAGTCAGCAACCAAATCCTCAAGGAAATAATTTCGGCCTCCTACCAAGTTGTGGGAATATCCAAAGATTTGTACTAATGGAAATCCTCATAGGATCTAAATATCCTCATTTTTGCAAATTTGCTCGCCAAAACCAATTTTTATCTACAATAAGTTTCAAGATGCGTTGATATTGATGTTAAATCCTCAACAAGCCATCCTTGTTCAAGGCTCATTAAGGAATATTCATATCTACAAATTCCTGAATGATTCTACACCTATTACCAAATGTGCTCATAGAGTTTCATCTAGAACTTTTTTCTTACCACCTTTATATTTTGAAAAAAAGCAATTCAAAACAAAGATTCACAAAGTTTTCATATTTTAAATATTTCTTAACTTATTTTTAGGTACAAAGTCAAGGACCGATGTATCAGCATACCATAACAGTCTGAAAGCCTAGTTATAAAAATCTTAAGGTTACCACCTCACGTTGGCTAGAAACATCAGCAAAGCGCAAGCACCCAGATTATATGGATAAAATAAATGGTCTGCTAGTCAACAGTACAACATTACACTAACGTAATCGGCACATTGATGTCTACCTGGAACTGTCCTTTAGACATGGGATAAAAAGAACATTCCATGGACTGGAGAGCTTTAATTTCATTGAGAATGAACCAAAATCACCAACATTGTTTCCTGCCAAAAAGAAAACAACTATCCTTGGACACCATGGAGGTCCACTGTCCACCAGATGGCATTCGATGGGTCCTCAGAGAATAGCTTCCATGAAATGATGATAAATAAATTCTCACCATCTTACATGTTGCCTAGATATCTACTCAATTTGAATTGACCCACTGAACAAGGTCGGAAAAGCAACTTAATATCCCCACTGGAGTCATATTTCAGCAAGTTACCAATGCTGAAAACTCCATATATTGGGCCAGATCCAGTCTACGTCTTTTTCCTTTTTTTATCTTGTGGTAATATACCCAGTTTACATCTTAGGGGCATTGAACACGTCACTTTTAATGGGCATCAAGAGTACGAATAGTCAAGCAGTGTTAGTAAAACATGCAATGTGTACCGATTCATACCTTCCCAGTACTAACAATTCAAGCTTCCCAATCGTCATCACTGTCATTTGCATCCTGGAAATAGACAAAAGAAACAAATAAGAGATCTCAATAGCCAAAAAGCATGCATCACACAGCAGCAGCGAAAAAAAATACAAAGTAGTGCACTGGTCGAGGCATTGTTCCTCTAAGAGAAGTTTAAGGATAAAATCGGTGCAGGTCTGAAGCAGTGCAGGGGAAGAAAATTAGCCAACGGGCTAATCTCCAAGCCAAAAGGCTTAGGGATAAGTTGTCTAGGTGTCTCACCAAAGACAAATAAACTCTCTCAACTGAGAACCAATTCCAAATCTTTATTCAATATGAAAGTCTATCTCTCTTGAAGAAATTACATCCTTATTTATAACTAAAACATCATCTAAGAAAGAAAACAACTAATTCTAAACAAATAAGAAGTCCTAAATTAAATACAATTGGACTTGCCAAATATCAATAAAACAACTAAAGCAACTACTATTAATATAGTCTATTCTAATTCTACTATGCTTTATTGGTCATAGGTCCAATAGCTGGCCAATCATGAATCTGGCCTGCATCAGTTCTCCCCTGCTTGGAGGAGAACTCGTCCTCGAGTTCTGTAAATATCCACCGGGGTCGAAAGTCATTCGAACAAACTTTTGTTTTATCTTCAAATCCATATTTTCATGACATGGCTTGAAAGCTTGTTGCAGTCTTTTCCTCCATGTAATAGTAGATCGGAATGTTTTCGACTGTGGGTCTTTGCATGGAGCTTGGATGTGTGAACAAACCAGTAGATGTTGCAAGTATTGACAGTCAGATATCCATATGTGATCTCTGAAGATGAAGTCAATGTGGGGAACTTTTATAACTTAAACTACTTGTGAGATAACTGGAACAAGGAATTTCACTGTTGGTGTCCTAATTGGATTTTTTGGAAAAGGCAGAACAATCAATTCTCTTGGATGTTCAATGTCAGCTTGATGTACCTTTTGCTTCGCACTTGAAGTTGCAATAAGTCTTCCTTTCCATGAATGGGCTTTTCAACATCCTCGTTGGAATTTGTTTCTTCCCTGTGTTCATCTTGTGACTCTTCAATTGATAGTGATGAGGTAGATGAAGATGTTGCTGGTTGTAATGGAACAAGATCAACGTATTGTCCTTTCCAATAGAAAGAATAGATATTCTTCTCTTTGTCATATTGCACTTTCCGATTAAGAAGCCATGGTTGTCCCAAAAGAATATGAGTGATATTCATAGGAATTACATCACACCAAATTTTATCTTCATATACACCAATCTTGAAAGATACTAAACATCTGTGAGTTACAGTAATGACAGAAGCATTAGACCATGTAACTTCGTAAGGCATTGGAAGAATCTCCGTAGGCCAATTGAGTTTATCAATAACATATTGTGCCACAAAATTGATAGTACTGTCATGATCAATAACTAGATTAGTTAATCGATCTTCACACCTTACTCGCGTTCGGAATACTATAGTCTGTTTCCACTCTTTGTCTTCCTTTTCATTGGTGGTGAGAAGTCTGCGAATGACAAGAGTGTGAGTATCTTTGCCTTCAAATTTTGTTCCCATCAGATGATCTTTCGTTCGTTGTGGAGAATGTTCTTGCTTAGGCTTGACTTGTTGCAGGTGGGACCATTGAAGCATGTGCTCAATATGAATTGCTTCTTTGTATGTTTCATGAACACTGTGACATGGTTTCATCTTCTCAAGAATGTCTAGCTTCAAACCTCTGATAAAGCGAGTTATATCATGCAGCTCATTCTGTTCCAAGCCACAAACTTGGTGCAGTCTCGAAAATTGATTTAAATATTCATAAACTGTCAAATTTGCCTGTCTAAGATTGAGGAACTGTTCAAAGTAGACCTTATTTGCAAAATACCAATCTCCATATTTATACTCATATAACATGCTTTGAACTTCATCAGATGGTCCAAAGATTTGCATATTGACTTTACTGTAAGAAATTCAAAAATCTTCTGAATGCTCAAAATTAATTAACCTGATGGCTTGATCTTATTGACAAAAAGACGCAAGTGAAGATGGAGCGTGAATCAGACTAAAATATTATCTTTTGAGAAGCAATGGCTAAGATCAATCAATCCAAAAAGAATGGATTATTTTTTGCTGGGCCCACTTATATATATATATATATTTTTTGTACTGCTGTAGATCTGAACTTGGGTTGGGTTAGACCTAAACTTGAGACCAACTTGATATGGGTTTAAAGTAGACTCGGGTCAAGTGGGACGTGAACTCAACCCACAACAGGAAATGTTCAATACAAGAGCCCTTGAGATGTCAATGAGCTGGGTCGGAATCTGACCTGTACTAAAGCCCAGAAGAGGAGTCGAGTTGTTATCACGCACGTGACACACACACGTGACTTGAGAAGGACCCGTGAAGAAGTAAAAGGGGTTCGACGCCCTCTCTTTCTCGAAGCCTATCTGCACGTCGCGGCTACTGTTGCTGTAACGAGAGGAGAACAACAGGGGTTTTCGAAACCCTTGCTTCGTCGACTGCTGTGATGCTTCAAACGGCACAGGAACAGAGGAGGCGGGGGCAGAGGAGGTGGACGACGACGATGCCGACGACGATGACCAAGTGCGGTCCGCGTTGTAGTGGAGCGATGAGATCCAGGTACGCCCAATGTCTCTACTTCGCTGCTCTCTTGTCTGCTGCGTTTCTTTCGCGTCCGTCTTCTCTCTCTCTCTCTCTCTTTTTCTTTTCTTGGTTTGGGGTTTTGCTGAGCAAAGAGGATCGGAGGCTAGGATGGTGGTGGGTTGGTTACAGCAGTGTTGGAGATGGCGTTTGGTTTCAGTGGAAAGGGATATGGTCGAAAGTGGTCTCGTGAAGGGGTTGGGCTTGGTTTAGGGTGTGCGGTGGGTTATGGAAGGGGTCTGTGGAGGGTATGGAGGGCGGTGGTGATGCGGGAGAGGGCTAGGGTTTTCGGTATTGCTGTGGTGGTGTGCGGTGGGTTATGGAAGGGGTCTGTGGAGGGTATGGAGTGCGGTGGTGATGCGGGAGAGGGCGAGGGTTTCGGTATTGCTGTGGTTGGTGGAAAGGGTTGGGGATTTCGGGATGAGGGGATCTGGGTTACTGGTTTAGGGGTTTGGCTGGGGCGATGGAGAGTTTTCCGGTGGGCTGCGGGGTTGGATCGGGTCGGGGATGGATCGGGTGGGCGCCGGAATGGAGATGGAGTCTGGATTGGTTGCCGGTGAGGGTTCCAGAGAGTTGACAGGGGGGGGGGGGGGGGTTTTGGGGACTCGGGGGTGAGGTCGATTGTAGTGGAGGAGATGGAGATGGAGATGGGTGTCAGTGGAAGGGGGGGTATCGGTAGGGTTGGAGAAGTTGGGTTGTGGGAAGGTGAGGGAGATGGTGGGAAGGGTACTGACGACAGAGGAAGATGATGAACGAAGACTTGAACCAAACGAACAGTTACCTCGAATCGGCGATCAGACGGCGATCCGAGATTGGATCTTCGGCTCTGATACCAATTGAAGCAGTGCAGGGGAAGAAGATTAGCCAACGGGCTAATCTCCAAGCCAAAAGGCTTAGGGATAAGTTGTCTAGGTGTCTCACCAAAGACAAATAAACTCTCTCAACTGAGAACCAATTCCAAATCTTTATTCAATATGAAAGTCTATCTCTCTTGAAGAGATTACATCCTTATTTATAACTAAAACATCATCTAAGAAAAAAAACAACTAATTCTAAACAAATAAGAAGTCCTAAATTAAATACAATTGGACTTGTCAAATATCAATAAAACAACTAAAGCAACTACTATTAATATAGTCTATTCTAATTCTACTATGCTTTATTGGTCATAGGTCCAATAGCTGGCCAATCATGAATCTGGCCTGCATCAAGGTCATAACTCAGTTTGGTCCTGCCCTTACGGAATAAAAGAAATTATGGAAGCTATTTTTAAAGTCAATCCAGATATAAAAGAAAAGAGCAGACGTGCACAACTTTCCAATTATGCACAGACTGTGAAATCAGCAGTGCTATTAGATTGGGCTGACTGCGCCATGTTGAAACACAGTTTCTGACCTGCAGTCAACCTTTGAGAACCTGATGGAGATTTTGTGTCCAACTTACTGAACAGGGTTTAAACCTAAAGTTTGACCACGCTGACTTAGTTCAGCTTAGTTCTGGCTCTAGATCTAGGGCCATGCTGGTTGGACCTACATCAATGTATGCCTGCTTCACCAATCAAAGCTTTTTCACTCCATTCATTTGGCCGTTCTTTTCTGCTGCTCCTAGATGTACCTGATGGACCTTGCCGCTCCCAGATGCTCCATGTGCAAGAAGACCAGAGGCCATCTTATATTTTGGAGACAAAAAACCCCAGCCATTTTAGGTTCGTTTTAAAGCACTCAACCTTCTGGTGGGCCTTTCCCCAGGTTTGGCATGCCCTCGTAATCTGAAATATACCATTTCCCATTTCTTTTCTTCTAATAATATATGTGCAAATGATTTTTATCTTAATAATATTACCATTTGCCATTCCCACCAATGGCAAGAAAAAAAAAAGACAGCTTATTTAAATAATCAACTGGGTCATCAGTCCTCCTTATCAGTGGAATAAAGAACCCGCTGTGAGACCCACATGAGTGCTACATAATCCCAAGAAATGGAAATGGAGAGACTGGTGTGTCGAGTAGGCTGTGACAAAAATTGTCCCTATCAGGTCACTCTAATCCTTGATCACTGGTCTCTAACTTGATTAATTTTCAACCTTTGATAAAATGGACTTCTGTCTTCATGTATGCTACAAGCCCATAAACTTTCCCTGGCAACTGGGGAAGGGATTTGAGCTAACTTCCAAAGGAAAGTATACTCAATATATTGGTTAGCAAGCTTTTATCGCCTACCGCAATCTCAACCATTTCCCCACTTTGGCCAGAACACGTTGAACCATGATATCTGGCAGAGGAAAAGCCATGGCATGGTGTTCAACCAAGTCAACAAAACAAGCCATACAAAGGACCAATGCAATTGACACACATAAGGGAGAGGGCAAATTGACCAATGGGGGGTCAGCCTTCAAAGCTAAAGCCTCAAAATTTCACAAAACCTGACAATATATGGACCACCACCGGTCTTCCAACACCAAACCAAAGAAAAATCACCCAGACCATTATGTCCATATCATTCAAAGTCTCTCCAACAACTACAAGAACATATGAAGGCATTGACTCTAGTGGGTATTCCGTAAATTGCATTCCAAGCATATTACTTAACTGGATAGATTCTCTTCCAAGTTTTAGATATTGATACACAATAAAATTAAGGACTGATTCTTCATCTACTTAAAGAGTTATAGGACTTTCAAAATGCAACAAGCTGACAAGATAAGTCAAAACAAATATAAATCTACAGTGATTCATTCCTCTTAAATGTGTAGGTCATCCCACATGTCTCACACACAAGTTGGATGGGGTCCCATATCACTAAAGTGACATTTTAACATGTGTTGAATTGCACATTTATGCGAGTGGCCCAAATGACAACTTGTGCTGTGGAGGGCCATGTGTTTCTTTCATGAGGGGGGTTTTGGTCCATCGGCCAGATTTATAGGCCTTGGGCTAGATCAATCCCATTCCAAAAGCCCATTCTACGGCAACCCTTCTTGGTTACATCAGTAATGCTCACCCAATGTCCGCTCAAAGATAGGAGACCATTGAAGGAGAGGATATCTCTAACGTAATTAGCTTAAAATCATTAAAATGGACCATTAAAAGGATCAAATGGACCATCAAATATCCTTAATCCAGTCATACGTTCTGATAATTAGATGATGAGGCATTTCAGTACCTCAAGACAGCAATATAACGATTGCCAAAAAAAGTAATAAAACAATACTAATGATTGGAAAATAAATAAGTAGCATGCAAAACCTGTGAATCGCTTGAGATCTCTTCTATCTCATCATCATGCACCTGAGAAATTAACTAACAATGTCAACCATTATTAAGTAAAATGACAATGATGATGCCACACTTACAAGATGACATTTGAAGCAAGATACCATAAGAAAATGTCCATATCATACAATCATCAAGAAAAAGCATAATTATAAATGACTTGGATAAGCCAATACATACAACTGCAACTCTTTTATACAACATGCTGTAGATTTGTTGTCGTACAACTTCAATACATAATAACTTGCTAAAAGGCCGACAAGGAAATTACTCACAAATAGGCCCAGAAAAGTCCTACACAAAACTACTTCAGTTTCAAATACACCAAAATAATGATGCAGAAACTTCAGTTACATTGTGCACAAACCAGAAGACCGCCACACCCCACCGCCGCCGCCGCCGCCAACCCCCCTGCAACCCAACACACCAACCCCTTCCCCGCCCCCTAAAAAAATTTTGAAAAATAAAAAAGCTCCAAGCGTGAACGTGCACACACCCTGCCCAATTCCTGCTAGAGAAAAAGGAGAGATGGTTTTTTTTTTTTCTGGATCATAGGAGGCACCAGTGGGCACCTATATATATATAGAGAGAGAGAGAGAGAGAGAGAGAGACTGCCTTCTTACTTCATCCTTACTAAAACCACCTAGATCCAATACTTAAACCATCAAGACCCATCTCAGATGTGCCATCATGATCTTGTCTAATGAAGAAGACAATAAATTATTTAATTTGCAAGCACCCACTAACCAAAAAAAGAAAAAAAATCCCATGTACTCATTAAGAGATAAAAGAAGGTAGGAAGATGAAACACCAATCCAAACTAATCTACCAAACCATTCATCCATGTGCGGAAAGGATTGCCTATTGTCGAGGAACAGTTCAAGGAATCTCCACTACAACCACGACCTCCTAGTTCACTTGATGACGATGATGACAACAACAATGGGAGTAGTGGGGTAACCAATATTAAAAGGAAGTGGTAAAGACAGAGATGATAATGTAAAGGTGGTAGAGAAGGACAACAAGGAGAAGAAAGATGATGAGATTCAAGAGAAGGGAATGAAGAAGAATAGGGAATAAAGGAAGTGAGGTCGGGTTGAAATCAAGAGTTTTGGAAGCATTGGTTCCTAAGCTGATTTCGTTGAGCTTAAGCATGGAGGGAGATGGTGATGAATGCATAGGAGTCTTAAAGCGGAACTGCAACAGAAGAATGGAGGAGTAAAAAGGAAATGATGTAGGCCACCATAGGTCGGCCAACCCGTTGTGCCCGTCCATAGGTTCAACAGGACATCTAGTCATTTAGTAGCATTAATTAAGTAGTTTGATTTATTTGGAAATATTTAGCCCAACACGCATTGCAGCATCGCCCGGCTGCAGTGAAAAGTGTGCAAGGGCTACCGCATGACTTTGGGCTAATGCGGTTAAAGAAGTTAGTCCATGAGAAGAAGAGGAGGAATAGGAAAATTAGACTTGCTACTTGGAATATAGGAACCTTGACAGGCAAGAGCATGGAGTTGGTTGAGGTAATGAAAAGAAGAAGAATTAGTGTGGCTTGTATACAGGAGACAAGGTGGAAAAGGAATAAAGCTAAGGAGCTCATGGATGGGTATAAGCTTTTCTATGCAGGAAAGAGTAATACAAGAAATGGAGTGGGTATAATTATAGATAAGGATTTAAAAGAGAAAATTGTGAGGGTAAAGAGGTTTGGTGATAGAATTATAGCAATTAAACTAGTACTAGAGGAAGACATAATTCATATCATTAGTGCATATGCTCCCCAAGTAGGACTAGAAGAAAGTGTGAAACGACAATTTTGGGAAGAGATGGATGATTTAATGCGAGAAATCCCAAATAGTGATAAAATTTTCCTTGGAGGGGATTTAAGCGGGCATATAGAAAGAGATAATAGAGGATATGAGAGAGTGCATGGAGGGCATGGATTTGGAGAAAAGAATGAATTCGGAAACACTATATTGGACTTTGCAGTGGCATTTGATGTTATAGTAACAAATACTTACTTTAAAAAAAGAGATGAGCATTTAATTACATATAAAAGTGGGAGTAATAGGAGTCAGATAGACTTTTTTCTAGTTAGAAAACAGGACCGATTGGCTTGTAAAGATTGTAAGATTATCCCAGGAGAGAGTTTGACTACGCAACATAGGCTTGGAGTTTTAGATATTTGCATTAGAAGTAAAAAGAGAGTAGTAGTAAACAAAATGGACCCTAAAACAAGGTGGAGAGATTTGAAGGGGGAAAGAGCAAATATATTTAAGGACAAAATGATTGAGAAAGGAGAATGGAATGTTGAAGGAGAAACTACAGTAATGTGGAATCAAATGGCTAATTGCATTAGGAATGTTGCAAAGGAGGTACTTGGAGAATCAAAAGGGAAAAGACATATTAATAAAGAAACATGGTGGTGGAGTATGGAGGTTCAGGAAGTTATTCAACAAAAAAAACATTGCTACAAAGTTTGGCAGGGGACTAAGAGTATAGAAAATTTTGAGTTGTATAAGAAGGCAAAGAAAGAAGCTAAGAAAGTAGTAAGTAGCGCAAAGTTCAAAGCATACGATGACCTTTATAATCGGTTGGGAACAAGAGAAGGAGAAAAGGATATTTTTAAGCTTGCAAAAATAAGAGAAAAGAAAAGAAGGGACTTAAATCATGTCAAATGTATCAAGCACAATGCGGAAAATATTTTAGTGAAGGACAACGATATTATAAAAAGGTGGAAAGAATATTTTAGTAAACTTTTAAATGAAGAATATTTGGGCGATACAAGAGTGGAGGAGGATACTTCATTACAAGAGTATACTTTTCTCCGTAGAATTAGAAGGGTGGAAGTGAAGGAAGCATTAAAGCGAATAAAGACAGGAAAGGCAACAGGCCCAGATGGTATTCCGATAGAGGTATGGAAATGCTTAGGAGAGGTTGGAGTAAGTTGGTTATGTAGACTATTCAATAAGATACTTGTGACAAAGAAAATGCCGGATAAATGGAGAAGAAGCATTGTAGTACCTATATATAAGAATAAAGGAGATATACAAAATTATACCAACTATCGAGGGATTAAACTTATGAGTCACACTATGAAGTTATGGGAGAGAATAATAGAGCAAAAACTGAGAAAAAAGACTAAGATTTCGGAAAATCAATTTGATTTTATGCCAGGGAGATCAACTATGGAAGCTATCTTTTCACTTAGGCAATTAATAGAAAAATACCGAGCAAAGAGGAAAAATCTACATATGGTCTTTATCGATTTGGAAAAAGCCTATGATAGGGTACCGAGGAATTTAATTTGGTGGGTCTTAAAGAAAAGGAATGTCCCAAGAGGTTACATTGAAATTTTAAAGGATATGTACGAAGGTGCAATAACAAATGTGAAAACCACATGTGGAGAAACGGGCGGATTTCCCGTGACTATAGGCTTACATCAAGGATCATCCTTAAGCCCTTATCTCTTTGCATTAATTATGGATGAGTTAACTGTGCATATTCAAGAAGAAGAACCATGGTGTATATTGTTCGCAGATGATATAGTATTGGTGGATGAATCAAGAGAGGGTGTAAATGCAAAGCTTAAGAGATGGCGGAGGGCATTAGAATCTAGAGGCTTTAAAATAAGTCGTACAAAGACAGAATATATGAATTGCAATTTCAGTGGACATATACAAAGTGTTGAAACCACTGTCAAAATTGAAACCCATGAGATACCACGTAAAGATTCTTTTCGGTACCTAGGCTCGATGATTAGTAAGGATGGGGAGATTGACGAAGATGTGGAGCATAGGATAAGAGCTGGATGGCTGAAGTGGATACTAGCTTCGGGAGTACTTTGTGATAGACAAATGCCAACAAAATTGAAGGGAAAATTTTATAGGACAGTGGTTAGACCAGCTATGACATATGGAGCAGAATGTTGGCCAATTAAGAAGACACATTCATAAGATGGATGTAGCGGAAATGAGAATGCTTAGGTGGATGTGTGGTAAAACTAGGAAAGATAAAATTAGAAATGAGCGCTTTCGAGAACATTTAGGGGTAGCACCAATAGGAGATAAGATTAGAGAAACTCGTTTAAGATGGTTTGGGCATATTGAGCGTAGGCCAGTAATGGCACCGGTGAGAAAAAGTTTGGATATACAGGTGGAGGGTCCATCAAGAGGTAGGGGTAGGCCGAAGAAAACATGGATGGAAGTCATTAATTCAGATTTGAAGAAGTTGCACTTATCGAAAGATTTAGCTCAAAATAGAACGGAATGGAGAAATAGAATTCATGTAGCCGACCCCAACATGGTTGGGATAAGGCTTTGATGATGATGATGATATTTTAAGAAAGATTGTTAAGAAAGTTAATGATTTAGTTTCCTTTATTGTCTAGGGAAATCTTGGTGTCCAAGTTATCCTACTCTATATAAGGATGATAAGGCTACATTGTATTTAGAATGCTTATTATCAATTATATCTTAGTTCTTTGTCATGAGAGTTTTATCTTCAATTATGGTGTTTTCTCCTCTTATGAGGGTGCCCTTCCTTGGATTCAACCAATCCTTCACGAGATGGATCTATTTTCCGGTCGCAGATCCGAGGTTACGTCAAGAAAGAGAACAGAGGCATATGGACATGGTTGGAAGGCAGCAGCAAATACTCAAATGGTCTCAACATTCAGCTCGAAGGAGAGAGGGCCAAGAAAGCTACTTTAGAGAAGGAACTATGGGCACTCAAGCACAAGAACGTAGTTGAGAGAGAGAGAGAGAGAGAGAGAGAGAGGATATGACTACATGGGGCTTGCAACATGAATCGTGCAACGTAAGGACACTGCATAACTCATGCACTAGCTCAGCACTCTATACAGTATATATAGAGGGGTTCCTAGTGGACATAGAAGCTTATGGGGCCCACTTAGGGATGGGCCAGGGGGAATCTCTTCATCCAGTTGGGTCCTACCTATGTTCAGAATATGGGCCCCACCTGATCATCCCAACCCCTTCATCAACGGCCCACAAATTTCACCCCTTAAAAAAATTGACCCAGCAATCCAATGGTGCAATCCATTCTGATTGATGTTAAAATACATGGATCGGTGATTAGCAAGGTGGGAGGGATGTGTTGGGGTGTATACATGTGATCCAATTGGATGGGTCATTGGTCCATGGGCCCCACAATGAGGTGTACACTGAATAATCTCTCTATAATATACAACACCAGTTACAGCAGCTTACTATTGGTCCAAGACTAGATAAAAGGAGGAGGTGCACTACGTTGACAACCAAAATAAAGTTTTTGTCACATCTAAACCATGAATTCCAAAAAAAGGTGAAACAAGAATACCTGTAGCTGACCCAACATAGTTGGAACAAGACATTGATGATGAAGTTAATACTATTACACACAAGCACACAGCCACACACGCAAGCTTGCACCACTACTAGCTCATGCACGTGCACACAGGCACACTCACACACCAACATACTTATGTTCCATACGTCCCCAACTATGCAAAACTTATGTCATTCACCTACTTTACAAGTAGCTTCTACACCTAAATTAACGACTCACTGGCTTCTATGGTGTACATGCTTACTATTATCTTATCACTATCACCATAAAAGTGCCATTCACATCTATTTGGGGCAGTCAACTTGCATCACCATCATCAAAGACTACCCAATTATGGCGGCACAGTCCACTTTGTACATTGATATTTCCATGCTCCATAGCACTAAATAATCGAAGTGCCAGAATAAGAATAGTGGTGGCTTGAAGCTCAAAATTTTAATAAGAAACTAGAGATGCTTGAATCAGCAAGAGAATAGACAGAACAATTTTAACTTTGTACCGACTCTAATATGTGACATGGCAAGCACTTGGTTATCATCATCTATTGATTTGTTTCATGTAACAAGAAATGAGAGCAAAATTAGAACAAATGGGACGGTGCCATTTGTAAAACCCATAGTAAGAAATATATAGTATTTAAATTTGATCTATGCATAACCAACAAAAGATCCGGTTATACCTGAGTTCGCTTTTGTCGTGCCCCAGTTTTTGTCCCTGTAATTTTGACAAACCATACATGCACACATACAGAGAACTTAGTTTTTAGGAATACTAGAAAACTGGTGGGAACAAACAGGTGTTTACACCAGACAATTAAATTTTCAGGATCAATTATCGTAAGCAACAGTAAATTTAAAAAAATAGTAATAATGTCATTACCCAGGTCCTGCCGAAGCAGGGTCCCGGGAGTTGGGAGGATCCAGAC
Source organism: Sextonia rubra (assembly GCA_037013555.1). Taxonomy (NCBI): domain Eukaryota; kingdom Viridiplantae; phylum Streptophyta; class Magnoliopsida; order Laurales; family Lauraceae; genus Sextonia; species Sextonia rubra. The sequence goes on along the minus strand of JASUAD010000028.1, from coordinate 17,770,865 downwards.
TAGAGACAGACCTAACATTTGGTCATTTTGCACAAGGTGGCTGCTTGCAGGTCTCGAACCTACGTTATCACGTATGGAACCCGAGACTTTTACCATTGCACTAAAGCAATGACCTTTGTAAGTGATAGTGAATTAAACTATTTAATATAGCAGCTACTCATCAAAACTTTAACTTTTGAAAATTACATAGATTTGCAATTTTTAAAAGAAATATTAGCCCAAATTTCTCTTTGACTCAGAGTATAAAACCGTTTTAACAAAAAATCAGCAAACACTAACCAGTCTTCGATCCCTTCTTCTGTTCCTCTTTCTTGCTAGTCTCCCCAACCTGCAACAAGAATAACCAGCACGCTTCTTTAGCACTCTGTTTAAATTGTCCAAGGCCATTTGTCTATCACATAAACCTCGTCTCAGTGTTTCACAGCTGAGAAAGGCAAAATGGATTTCTAGGTGTAACAAAAGATTGCAACTCCGAACCTTCATTCGTTTAGACCTTTGATTTGAATCATTAACATTCCTTTTCTCTACAGAACCTGCAAGACAGAACTAGTGAAGAATCACGTTGACAAGGTGCAGCAGCATTTATTCTTGTCTAATTTAAATTGATGTATTATACTGCAATTATAATAATAACACTAGAAAAGGTACCAACCTTTTGGTTTTGGTGATTTCTTCACACTACCTGTTGATTTCTGAAATTCCAAGTATATAAGATAAGTTCACTAAGAATGACAGAGAACAATGTTGTTTTCACGCAGAAATTTTAACTTTATATAAAGCATCATAACAGGCAGAAAACAATTAACAATTAAATAAAAAGAGCTAAAATGCTTGTGCATGTAGACAACAATGAAAAGGGCTACAGGTCCATAAATTTTCCCCTCTTCAAGTCATTGTCATTTTTCCTTGTTTCTGCAAGAGGCTCCAGAAAACAGTTTTGCAGATTTTCAACTGTGGGACATTTTCTATTTATCTTTAGTAACAGAAAATCACAACATCTGCAATTACAGTTCTACACTTCTACGTACATTTATTGACCAGAATCTTCAAGCTATTGATGCAGCACAAGAGGGGTTGCCAAATAATGGGATTTCAGATAATGGGCAAGATCAAACTGATGACCCGTGGCTCTGGCACAGGCCCAGGCCCAGGTCTATTTGCACAAGCCCAGCACCATGGTTGGCCCAACATGCCCAAAGGTGTACAGTTGGAAGCCCAATTGAGTAATATTTTCATTTTAGTAGCTTTCTTATTATTTCACTTGAGATAAAATTAGAAATGAATGCATTAAGGATATATGGAATTAGAAATTAATGCATTCGCCATTCAAGGGCATTTAGGGGTAGCATCAAAAGGAAATAAATTAAGAGAGATTCGTCTGAGATGGTTTCGAGATGTCCAATGCATCGCAAGAATGGCACCGATAAGAAAAGTTTTTCTATACAAGTTGATGGACCGCCAAGTTGGGAAGGCCGAAGAGAACATGGATGGAAGTGAAAATGTTAGATCTAAAAAAGTGAAACCTATCCAAGGATTTGACCCAAGACAAACAAGAATGTCGAAACATAATTCAATAGCTTACCAAAACATAGTTAGGACAAGGCTTTAACAATGATGATGGTGATCTGCCTTCTTATTGTTTTATTTAAGCATCTGCCTTATTATTGTTCAATGAATGTCTTATTTAAGGGAAGGAAATTCATCTGTAAAAAGAAATTTCTTTTCTCATCTCTTTGTGTTAGAACCCTAGAAGCAATTGCCTAAGGTTTAGCTTGAGGGCACCTACAATTGGGCAGATCCTTCTACATCAATCTGGTTGTGTCAGCCACATTTGCAGATTTTTCAACTGTGGCATTTCATTGTACTTTTTTTGTACATTAAGGATATTATTTATGGAGAAAAAAGGACTTCCAACAGTGTTGGCAGGATAAAAGCAAATGAAAATTGTCCATTCCCAATGCACATAATCTAAACGAAAGCAATAACCATCTGTTATTCTGAGAAGGAATATTGCATGTCAGAACTCAGAGACCTTCCATCTCAGGATGATTATGACTTTTTTTTTTCCTGATCAGTAACAATAAAATATATTAAAAGAAGAAAGCCATATACAAGAAGCCCCTCAAAAAACCAAAAGGGCTAATGGTATACAAGAGTTATAGCACCAAATGGAAACATCACACAGTGAAAGCTACCAAGTTAGAAGACCTATTCACCCCTAGCTTAGCAAATGAATCTGCAAGTCCATTTGCCGAACTCCCAATATGTTGAAATTTCACTTGAATCAAAGAAAATAGAATATGATTAAGAATATGAGACCATAATGAAATGAAATTGCTGCTCATGAGAGGCAAAAATAACTAAATGGACTCTTTCCAAGAGGCATAAATCAACATTTCAGTAGCCGACATGATTGTTGTTTAACAGTAACAAATATTGACATCAGCATATCCATGTCATGCATGTGCATATGCACAAGAACGTTAATGCATGTGTGTAATACTAACAGCCTAACGCTCACATGTGACCTTCCAAAAATCACCATGTGAAAGCTCTCCTATATTTCCAAAAGCCAGGTTCCCGACAATGAAAACAGTTGTGAAGGTTTAAAATGTGGTGAGATGATGTGGATGGAAAATGCTTCACCAAAAGAGGCTGCAGTACAGAAACTTCTTTTGTAAGAATTACATATTTAAATTTTTAATAATTGAAAAGAAAACAGAAATTTGAAACTACAGTTATTAGAAAGGAGAAAACTAAGGACCCATTTGTTTCATGTAATTCAATTCCTAAAAATTCTTAGACTTTGATTTCTAAAATTGGTTCAACTTAAAATTGAATAAACAAAAGTGAATATCAAAAAATGACCATTAAATAATGTCGCCTTTCATAGAAAACAATGAAAGAGAAGATGAGAAATGAATACCCAGCCATCATAGTAGTAATTCAAATCTTAGTAAATTCAAGGTCTCATCTACATCTCTACCTTATATCCTTCGCCCTAGGCCTCGTTAATAATCCTACATAGGAGCCCCTTTGACCATGAATTCCAACATGTTGAATTAGGCACAAACAAGTGTGCCCTAATCTTCAAATTAAATTGTTTCAGATTTCATGAAATGTCCATGTTTGTTTCAGTATTGTTAGAAGCCTTGGGTGGTTAAGCCTCAAGGCTTGCCTTAGGGTGGGGCTTCCCAAAAATGTCTTAAGCCCCACGTCTGATACATGGTGTGCATTTAGAGCGTAAGTATCACCATACGATGCAAATTTGAGGCATACACCCCAGATGGAGTGGTGCTTCACTCGTGCTATATATTGGGGGCATAAAAAATTTACCATTAATTTAAGATTGTTGCAACTAGATTTAACTTAATTCAACCCTAATTAACTCCTTGCAAGGCTTAAAAGCAGTCACACTGCTGCTTTGTTTCTATTTTATTGATACTTTGTTTCTATTTTATTGATACATGCTTTTTTAATATCATTATTTATTAAGAGGGAATGCTCATGGGACTTACACTCCACTGAGGGTAATACACTCCACTGAGGCTAATGCCCCCACACTGTGGGCCATTGGAGCACACTCACACCTCACATTCTAAATTATAGCCTTCTAAAAACCATTTTCATAATTTTGGCAGGAGCTTCGTGCATGGGCTGCCCTTTTTTAGTGAAGTTCTATGATGCCGAAGATACAACATCAATATAGTGAGGACACCATGGATACGACAGGAAGACAAATTTCGAACATAGAAAAATTATCATACAAATTCTCCATTTTGAAGTATCATGATTTCATAGGTGATGTTCCGATCCAGCCCTCTGGTCATCACCAATTATATCATAAGCTACTCTTATTTTCCAAAAAACATGTTCCTAATACAGTATTGGGTTTCCTCATAACATGGTTTAGACATGCTCCCAGCAGTTAGCATGTGACAACTGCAATTTTAAGAGTTTAATTCCATTCACAACTTTATCAACAAAAAGGAGATTTTTGAACATTTATCTGAGCCCGTCCAGTTCATCATAACAAACAAAATTATCAACCTGAAGTATATTATTGCATCTTAATAAAACTAGAAAATTGATATATTTTTCATGGGCAGATATTCTTTGACCACGCAAGAATTCTTCACATGACCACTCATTCATGTGACAAATTTTCAAAAATGATTACTTGCGTAAAGAAATCAGACAAATGCTAGCTCTGACCTAATTTTGTTTTAGTTGTTAGGGTACAGCCAGTAGAGACTTACTTTTTCCGTCACTTTCTCGAACAAAGAAGATAAGGTAGCTTGAACAAGCGCACCCCTTTTGCTAGCAGAAGCTACTTTAGACTTCTTCGACGACAGAGAAGACTGAAAAACTTTTCCTAACACCTCAGTGTCCTCGTTCTCTGAACCAAGAGGGCTTGAGACTGCTGCACTGGAATCTACAGTCTGTACCATCATTTAAGAAACAACAAATGTGTAGAATACACAAATGCAAAACTACCATACCATTTTAACATGGATAAATTCTGAAATAAGAAAGAGCATGATATCAGCATAAAATATAAATCATATCCACTGGAATCAGGATATTGCCTAGCATAGAACTCTTCACTGCATCATTTTCGTTGTCTCTCTCTTCTTTCATCTCAGATATCACAGGATCACTACCGGCAGAATTATCTTCAGAAGAACTCTCTGCATATCTTCTCCAGAAAATAAAATTAAAAAATTAACTTAGCCCACAAAAAATAAGAAAGTTATAGATTTACACCTTTGACTCCTATAAGCCAAGTGATAAAACCAAAAACTTCCTAGCATAATGCAGAAATTCACAATTAATTTAAGAAAGCACAAAAAAATTCAGTACAGAATTAGTTGGGCATATTATGTTTATGTCATTAATTCCATGGATGCAAATGGAATGAATGTGAAGCTTCAAATGAGGATGCTTTCTTCCAAAACCAGTAAATCCTCAAACTCAACCCTCAAGACCATGCCCAAATGAGACAATTCTTTAATCATCATGGCATTGATGCGTCTGGCAACTGAAGAACAATTCAGTTGTTTCCGGTTACAACCTTCTGCATTTGATATGAATGCATCTAAAGGTCTTTTCACATTTTATAGATGCTCCTAACAAACTTTAAAACCAAAGTGTCCTCAGTTATCTTGACAAATTGCTAAAACCATTATCAAGGGGTTTATCTCACGCTTTTGTACAAGATGCACATAAAATTAGCAACCATAAACAAAGAAGGCAGAGTGAAATGGTTCCCAAACAAGCAATGAATGAAAAGCCTTCTTCCCACAATGCCGATTTGAGATTAGATACACGACCAAGGATGCAGAAATTTTGATGGTCATATAAATTTAAAATAGTCGATAGAAAACTAATTTTAAAAAATGATTCACGAAGGAAAACAGCAAGGTTGAACGGCACATGCCACATGGTACTTCCAATCCATGTTCAGAACAAAAAACCAATGGACCATCTTAACCCAGGGAACTAAAATTTGACTACCATTAACAGCTTTACTAGCTGTTAAACATCTTAAGACTAGCAAACAGGAAACTAAAATTTGACTGCCAATACATGTTCAGAACACAAACCAATGGACAATCTTAACCCAGGAAACTAAAATATGACTGCCATTAACAGCTTTACTAGCTGTTAAACATCCTAGGACTAGCAAACAGGCATATAGCTGAAATTTGAAGCAAAAATAGTACTTGAGCACTTTTCCAGCTGTTCTTGCGGAGTGTCGGACTGGAGTCAATTCCATCGCATCATTTTCAGCCTTTCCAGTTAAAAGACCAGAATCATCAGATACATCATCCTTCAGCTCAGTATCAGGAGAGGGTGATTCAACATATTCCTTTATAGGCTTACTAACGGTAGATTTCTCCACAGATACTGCACCAGCCCCACCTTTAAAATCATAGTCAGAATGTTTGCCCTGGATACAAAGACCAAAAAAGGGCAACATGGAGAACAATAGTCATTCAACACCAGCAAGAAAAGCCACTGCCAAACTCTAACAGAAGCAAACCTCATCAAGTTGCTTAGGAAACTCAAGCTGAACTTCTTCTGGGTTTTCATCCTTTTTTCCAATCCACCATGCATCAGAGAATACAACCTACAACATTACAGAACCAAAGATCAACCAAAAAGAACAACAAGAAGGAGAAGATGATGATGATGATGATGATTCTCACCATGTTCTCGAAGCAATCCTCGCACATGACGTTCTTGCCCCCTCTGGCAAACTGCAAAGTCAGGTACTTGTTCTTCGGATAAACAATAGTGCCAAACAGCTTCATCCGGCCCTGCCAGCCAAACCCCAATTCGAATTCAAGCCCCAAAATAAAAACCCAAATCTCCAAACTTGAAAAAAACCACCCAACACAGAGGGACAATTGAAGATTTCTGCATAGAACCTGAGGGAAATCGATGTAAAGGACGGGATTCTTCGTTCCGAGATCCTTCAATTCGCCAATCTTGCCGGAGGAGACTGGAGCGAGAAGGCCCGGAAAGGAGAAGAGGAATCTGTTCTTTCTCTGGCCCTTCTTGAAGATGTCTCTGCCTTGGTGTTTGAGGATGAGATTGGAAGGGGCGAGAGGAGAGATGGGCTTTGAAGGCGCATTGGAGAGAAGATTTCTGGACAAGGCGTGGGATTTTAGCCTTTTTCGATCTTCGGTCTCTGGATTCGGATCAGATCTTTCTTCTTCCGCGGCTTCGGATTTCTTCGGTCGGGCCATGGTTGGATTTGTGAACTTCTTCTTCTTCTTCTTCTTCTTCTCCTTGGATTTCAGGGTTTTTCTGGTTCCAGGGTTTTGCTGCAGAGGCAGGAGCTGGCAGGGGAGGAAATGGTGTTCTTCCAAATGGCACAAGTGGGACCCACTTACTATAGGTGTGGCCCACCAGTTTCTTTACAAGCTCAGGAATCGGGGCTGTGGTGTGGCCCACCCGTTGCTGTTCGCAGAGTGATCTTGACCGTTGGATGTGCAAATGCAGACTGAGGATTTTGGGTTATCAGTTGGTTTGGTGTTGGTCCGGATAGTAGAGATGACCTTCATTGCAGTCCTTCAAGCCACAAGTCTTATACCCCCATTTCTACCTTTGAAAAATGGAATTTTGTGAAAAGTTGAAAAACTTTTCTAATTATTTGGCCTTCAAAGAAAGTGCTCCCGCCTTTTTAGTTGGACTAATTAAATCCCCTACAATAAGTAAACCCTAATTCTCAGCTTGTTGAACTAATGATGTTGACTTTTTTCAATACTTGTGATATTATATAGTATTTTTCTGCAAAATCATAAAATTTTAATTGAATCAAGCAACATTGCAAAAAATTGTCTGATTAATAAGTTAAGTTCACACACTATATTGTCCAAGATCGCATAATTTATTGGAGAGAAGATCCCCTGTCCATGGCTGATGGTGGCAGTACTGGAGAAATTTTCCAAAAGGATTAAAAAATACCTTAGTTCTTCATCCAAGCTTGGACCATCAATACACTCCCTTGAACTATAGTTATATATAGCAGGCTATTGACTAGCCAATCCATCTCAATTTTGGCCGGTCCAATTAATTTCAACTTCAAAAACTTAAAAAAGAACTTGAACTCAAATGTCTACAAGACATTTAATCAGCCAGATTCTAACATTAGTATTCATAGGATATAATTGAGAAAAATTGGCCCTTTGATCGCACTTCTTTTCTGAAACTCTGAAACAAAAATGATAAATAAACTCTCGTTGTGGCACATGGCTGATTCAGAAATCCAACATCATCTCTTGCACTGAAGCTAGATGATAGATGAGCATAAACTCTCAAGGGGCCTATCTTAACTACATTCTGTAAGCACCACAAGTGTCAAAAAATATTTTGGATAATTACAATGTGACATAGCAATGCAAGGGAGATATTCTCCCATGAGCTGCTGCTCCATATGTAGCCAAACTCTGTGGGGGCCTATATGGGTATATGGGCCCACCCTCTTACGAAATTGGTAAACCAGTGTCGGTCAAACGGGGAAGAAGATAAAAATGGTTAGCATTTAAGAATGTAACAGCCATATCAAAAACAACCAAGGGTTAGAGATATTGGATGGCTTCATACTTCCTAGACATGATCATTAGAACACGAGCCCTGTTTGCACTCTATATTAAGTACTGTTTTTTTATAGTATAAAACAATAGATGCATTCCTAGAAAGGGACTTTTGGTGAGGGTGGAAGGCTCATAAAAATAGCAAAATATGCGTTCTCCTTGTTCACCAGTTGGATCCCACTTATATATGATTGATTATACAAAACATTACTACTCCGTCATGCCCAGTCATAGATGGAAGCATGGTCACATAACAAAATCCCACTAGAAGAAAACACTAGACAAGAAAGTAGAAAAACAATCAGAGTCGTCTCCACTACAAGAGATTTTGACCATTCATGAAACTTTCCTTCACTAGTCTGATCTTGCGAAGGCACGCTTCAGCCCTCTCGATGGCAATATCAACTCTAGCATCTGAGGATTCCAACCAACGGATTCGTCTCTTGGGTATCGAATCCGCAACTCCCATTTCCCGGATTTGAGCACCTTTCCTCTTCCTCCTCCTGTTGGATGACACTGTACAAACGAAGATATTAGAAAAAAAGGGAGGAAAGTGGTAAAATGATACGAAACAAACATGAAACACCCATTTCATTAGAAAAGATGAGATTTGCGTTCGTACCTTGAGTAGCTACAGAGGTAGAGACGGCGGCACAAGGAGAAAGATGTTGTGAGGGGTGATGGGAAGAAGAAGAAGTGAAGTTGGCAAAAGTAAACTCAGAGATGAAGGACTTGAGCTCGAGCTTGAGGTAGTCGAACCGCCCCGGATGTTGGGCTTCAAGTATCTGCAGCTCCTCTTTTGCCTGTTCCAATATCCAAGACTCGGATGCCATTGATAGTTATACTTGATAGTTGATACTCTCTCTCTCTCTCTCTCTCTCTCTCTCTCTCTCCCACCCACCCAGACACTCTCTCTCTCTCTCTCTCTCTCTCTCTCCCACCCACCCAGAAACCCAGAAACATAGAGGAGGATACTAGGAAAGTGGGAGGAAAAGAGGGATTACTTTACTTGCATTTACATGGCCCAAAAGCCGTTTTTAAGCGTTGGAATTGACTGAAATGAAGGTGGGGTGGGGTTTTAATGTCCCATCAAAAGACCAGCCGTCAAGTCAGCAAAGGCGACCAGAGAAACGAGGCATCCTGCCCTCGAGTTAAGAAATATAGCCGTTTGGTTGAGCCCTTTGTGTTGCGGTGGGCCAGAGAGCGCCTGCTGTACAGAGCATGGTTCCCGGGAAAGGTTTCCCGCCAATTTGAGCGCACGGGGACAGACAGGTGATATCAGACATCAAATAAATTAATCTTTTGGGTAAATTTTTCGATGGACGGTCCAGATAACTCATCAAACTATCCAACCCGGTTAGTTTTGGTGTTATTTTCAGCCTCGGTTACGAAGGCTGCAGTGGCGTGTATGGTCACTGATTGACATGGACAACTCGACAGACCATGAATTTTTATGTGGCACCAAAACAGCAGGAATTAGGTGATCAGACAAAATGGGACTGCTTGAGCGCTTGAGCTCAGGGTAAGGCAATTAAAATGTCTGGTTTCTGGCCCCACCTAAGGACACGAGGGGATAACAGATTTAAAGGAATTCTCGATACCCTCTTTCTCTAAATAATAATAATAATAATAATTTCAACCATAGATTTTATCATTTCTATCTGGACTTTAAAATTTAATAATCAACAATCGTTTCAGATCGGTAGACAGTTGAGCCAAAGATTTAATAAATTCAAATTTAACTAAAAATTGATAAACATATGGAATTCAAAGGGATCATCTTTTAGCTCATTTGAATAGATGAAGGGTGGGACCCAAAGGCTCCGACTTTCAAAATTTTGTATATAAACTCACACTTAAGGGAGCTTTTCCATATACATATATATATAATGTAACAAATTATTTTTTCTTCCTCTTCTTTTTTAATCAAGGCAATGAGTTAATTGATTTGAGCTTTAAATTTGCTCTCCAAAATCTCAATTTCGACTCCGCCCCCTGCATCATTCGGATCCTATACGTGCGTTACAAAGTAACCCTTACGAGGGATACTTAGGTCATTAAATATAGATATATATATATATATATTATTTTGTTTTTAGGCCCTCGTGAGATCCCAAGAATTTTCAGCAGAGAAGCTGCGAACATTTAATCTAGATGCAACAAACAATTCTTAGCTCCCGATCTTGCAACAAAGTATCTTAATAGGAGAATTCTCAACTATTTCTGATAAACCAGTACCGGAAAATAAAATAAAATCTGCCAAAAACAGAGCTCTAAAAGTATCTACACACCAAAAGGCATATGGTTGGAAGGGTTTCCAGTCTAGAACAAATCATTTCGAATTTACAAGTTTGCATTAAGGACGAGAGACCTGATGAGATGTCATTTTTTCACAGTTCGAATATTTGGTAGCATAAAATGAAAACCCAATGGCAAAGAGCATGTTTAAATGCACCGAACCAAATCAACAGTCCACATCTCATTCATGCTATGAAAATAAATCTAATTTTGGAATCACTTTCAGATTCTTTCTCCTGGCCCCTTTTAAGAGTCTAGTCAGAAATTTGCTCCTGCCTGTAGAGATAACATCCAAACCGTTCTCAACCCACCACTAGTTCTCGACTAAAGGGAGGGTTGTCAGCAACCACACAAATAATGGATTCCAATCAAACAGCTCACATCAACCAACTAGTATGACTTTTAGCTTTGATCCATCAACAGTTGATCCAACAAATTAACTCTGGATATCATATGCATATGGCACAAACTGTGGATTTAAGGAAATGTTTGACTGAATGCACTAGCACAAGCAAGCATTTTGCCAAAACCAAGCACTTGAAAATAAAAGCTATTGTACCAATGACTGAACCTAATATAATAGAAGACATGTAGACTAGAAAATTTGTGTAAGGGATTAAATAAAACACAAACGACAGTGAATATATCATTTGAAGCTTCTTTCAGTTTACAAATAGAGAGAATGCAAAATAAAGAAAATAAAAGAAAGCTTGTCTAAATAGATTCTATGGTGATCCAGCTACTCCACTTCAGCTAAATAATCATCGATTTCTGCTGGGCTCAACACCCTGCAACAATTATGCATAAGAACATGAGTTAAAGATGCCCATATTAGTGCTTGTGAATGTGACAAACTTTGAAAAGGGGAAAAAGGTGAGTGACAGAAACCAGGTTTTAAAAACCCAAACGAGCTTGAGTTGCAAGGATGTGCAGCTTTGACCAAACTGGTTTCACTGCTCATTTGCTTCAGTTTGACTATAAATTTTTTTTCTGGTCAATCACTTTGAAAAAAAAGTCAAATGATCAAAAAGTTCCAGAAAAAAGTAGAAAATATTCAAAACCATTTTGGAACAGTTAACCAGCCAGTTCATGTGAATACTTGTCACTTGAAAGCAATAAAAAAACTAAAATGAAAATACTTAATAGTTTATCCTTGAAGCAGGAAAAACATATTTTACAGAAACAGGAGAGAGAGAGAGAGAGAGAGAGAGAGAGAGAGATATCTGACACACTTCATAAAGGTACAAACCTTCTATTCTAGGGTCACCCGGTCCAAAGTGATCCACCCTCCTCACCCTCACTTATCAACCACTCCCCCCCCCCCCCCCCCCCCTCTCCTCTTTCTCAATTGTGTGTGTGTGTGTGTGTGTGTGTGTGTGTGAGAGAGAGAGAGAGAGAGAGGGAGCTTGCCATCCTTCTAGGTGGGCCCCTCCCCACAGCAAGGTTTTGCACAACTCCAGTGCAAATGGTGTGCAGTGGATATCACTCATGCATAAATATTTACATAAGTAACATATGTATAAACCTCCATCCTTCCAGGTGGGCCCCACAGCAAGGTTTCACACAAGTCAGGTGCAAATTGTGCAGTGCATCATCACTCATACATATAAACCTTACATATTTCACCCTTCCAGTGTGAAAATATAGAGGTTATTATATTTTCAAAAGCATCCTTTCGAAAATTGTGCTTGGCAAAGATCGTTTACTGAAGAATGACTGGGCATTTAATTGGGATTGCATTAACATGGTCCATAATTTTGTTGCATTGAAAAGCAATGAGAAGCTTGCCTGAATGTTCTGTCGGCACCAATTATTCCAATCTCAATGTTTTTGCCAGAAATTTGCCCTTCAAACCTACAGGTACAGAAGGAAACAAAATGAGAACAAGACATGATCAGATTTGGAGAGTTGGGAAATGACAGTTAGCATGAAGCTGGAGTCATGTACCCCTCTTTCAGTGTCAAAATGGCTGTGTGGACAGCATCATCAAGCTCCATGTCATCAGTGTACCTACAGTAGTTAAAAGAACCTCGTGAAGAACTTAAATAGAAGAAGAATTGAGAACATAAACAAGAAGCCAGGATTACAACTAGTAAAAAAGCACACAGAGAAAAGTCATAAATTAAAAGTCACAGTTTTTAACATATACTATATTCACATTAAGAAAATTGTGAAAAAAGTGCGACAAATCCATCCCTCAGGAGTTGCTGTTCACTGTGACAGTACAAAATTTCTCAATCCCCATTTATGGATGACTTTGCTATATTCACATTAAGAAAATTGTGAAATAAGTGCGACAAATCCATCCCTCAGGAGTTGCTGTTCACTGTGACAGTACAAAATTTCTCAATCCCCATTTATGGATGACTTTGACAATAAGACCAAGTGGCTGACTTTAGATACCCGAAATGGAACCAGATTTGTGTACAGGGAGGGAAAGCATAAGTTCTCAAGTATGTTACCAGCCAAAAGCAATGGTCAAAATTATTTCTCAGGATGGATCGAATTGGAAACAGAATTCATGTATCCAAATCCAACATAGTTGGAACAAGAACTTTCATGATGATGATCAATAAATAAGCTTCTTCTACAGATTTTATTTGAGGAGACGGGGAAAAAATAATGTAAGAAAGAAATCAAGATTTGCAAGAAAAGACTTGAATCTATTAAAGACGAACAGCTGTCCCATTAAGTACAGATGGGGAGCTGATAGGAAGGTCAAATTGTGTACCTCTTCTCAAGAAATGTCTTTGCATTTGAAACGTTCTTACCCATGGCTGAAGCTTTCCAAGAGAAGTATGAACCTGATGGGTCCACCTAAAGAAAAGTGAATACAAAGGAGAATGTGAAAATTTCTTCAGGATAATTCTGTCAGAAGTTAAAGATATTAGAGAATTAGAGACAACAACATTTTTTTTTTAATAACAGAGGGTGTCCCAACCCTTTGGGCAGGACCAATGCCAAAGAAAAGATTTAAATTGAACAATAAATCACATCGTTCTTTACCTTTTTCTTAGAAGCTTTAATCTTGAAGGGTTGTACTGCAATTAAATGCAGACTGTGCTTGGATATATTTAGAATCAAATTTCGTTTGTATATTTTGGGATGGTTGAGTTTAGGCATTATGGTAACATGGAAGTCAGAAACGATAAATAAATGAGTAACCATCTATTTAGCAAAATATTTCAAACCCACTTGTGGCTTGCTGAACATTAAAAATGCATCCATCACACGAAATCCATCTTTATTTACACCAGAATTTGCTTATATTCAGAAATAGTACATAATGTAAAATCAGGCTCAACAGTAAAGCACTAGTAACCTGATACAACTGTGGACCATTATCATCAAATCCGGCAACCAGCAGTGAAACTCCAAACGGCCTTACCCCACTGCCAAAAGAAAGTAGTTTGTGGGTTATTTGATCAGAAGAAGAAATCCCCAGATGATATTTAAAAAAAAAAGTTACATGCTGAAAAGTTTTAAGAACTTGAAACAAAGATCAGGTTAGGGGCCAAACCCAGTTTGATAGTAATAGCTAGGTACACATTACACAATCAAGTCATTGTAGAGTACCTTGAGTAGAAGGTTCCTATTCTTAGAGTGTCTTCCCAGAAACTTGTAGTCATTTACAAGCAAAACAGAACAAACCAAGTATTCAATTCAATCTTTAGTATGACACATTTTCATGTAATTCCAAGTTTCTAAAGTATTCAATCATAGTTTCCACATGCGTTATTAAGCTATTTCAAATATTACAGTCACATACTCTCTGTTAACACGTTAAGCCTTTATCAACTGACAAAAACTTTCAAGATTACTTGATGAGATCTTAAACCATGTTCCAAATTGCTTGCAGTTACAGGCCAGATAAGACATGAGGCTTTCTGAATTTGTAATTCCGATTTTATCTTAAAAGTGCTGGACAGCGTGTGCATGAGTGCATGCAAACAGATGGTTGGTTGCCTTTGTGAATCTTTCACCTGATCTAAGTCATAGAGTGGCACATTATGAGATTAAAACAAGTTGCTTTTCTTGATTTTCTTTAGTTATTCGATATTTTATTTTAGACCGACCGCTCATTTTACTTAATTCTCAATCCCATGCATTGCACCTTTTTCAAGTTTTGCACCATTTGGGCCATTTCACAGTTTAAAAATCTTTCTTTTTGGTTTTTATTAAAAGCTATTGGAGTAATCCTGAAGTTTTCCCAGATCAATACCTGACCATCATCATCATTAGCAGCAGAGCCTTGTCCCAACTACATAGGAGTCGGCCACTTGAATTTTGTTTATCCATCCCGATCTATGTTGAGCCAATGCACTCCGTCATATCTATTTTTACTACCTCCACCATGTTCTCGTTGACCTACCCATTTCCCTTTTCAGGCCATCAATCTGCATAGCCAAACTTTTTCTTACTTGCGCTATTATCAACCTGCGTTGGACATACTCAAACCATCTTAAATATGTTTCTCAAATGTTATCCCCTTTGTTGATGCTATCCTTAAATGCTCTTGAAAGCGCTAATTTCTAATTTTATCCTTCTAGTTTTACCACACATCCATCTTAACATTCTCACCTCTGCTACATCCATTTTGTGAATATGTTACTCCTTAATTGGCCAGCATTCTACTCCATAGGTCATAGCCGGTCTAATTAGTGTCTTACAAAAATTTCCCTTCACTCTTGTTGGCATTTGCTGATCACAAAGCATTCCAAAAGCAATACTCCACCTCAACCATCATGCTTGTGTCCCATGTTTAACATTTTCATCAATCTCTCAATCGTTAGTAATCTTAATATTTTTTGGCCATTTTCTTGATATTTCCCAAGATATTTTATATTTTACTGATTTTTTCATAGCATTTATAATTTTTTTTTCACTTTCCCTTTTTCCCAAAATATAATTTTTTTTCACAAATAAATGCTGATCCAAATCCATGCCTCGCGTAAATCAGTACCTAACATTCATGAACTTGTATAAACTTCCTATCTTCAGAAAATATTTTCGAAATTTTGGACCGTACTCTCTCTCGCTTTTTCATTTATCATTTCAATGGGCTTTAACTTTTAAGATTTGGTAAATTGAAGTAGATTTGATCAAATATGGAACAGGCGGCACTCAATCCTGCAAGTTTTGGTCTGTAAACTAAACCAACACTAGACGATTCTGAGCTATGAGACTATCAAAGAGTAAATGCATGTATTTGACTTGTACTTAAAGAAATTAAGCCAATGGCATGAATGAAATGACTGAGCCCGATTCCACAGCTTAGTTCATTCACCCATGCATCACATAAATGACCTAAATGATTAACACAAGTAGACAAACAACCTGCGGAGAATCTCAGAGACAATGAAAATGAAGCATACAAACTTAGGAGAAGTATTTGTTCCGTCAACACAAAAAGGGAGAGTTTTTTGCCCATTCACATTGTCCATTAAAGATCATTTTCTTTTCAAAACAGAAGCTTCAAAGAAAGTAGTGGAAGAGGAAGGCATTACCCAGATTGAGTGAACTCCTGCATAACAGCCGCTGTTTCTCTTACAAGTTGTGTAACAGGGATTGCCTCCTACAATCACAATAACACTGTGCTGATTAAAACTTGTTTCTCATAATTGATAGAAACAAATGTATAACTGAAAGCAACAGACATAATGCCAATGAAAAACATAGCATAAGTGATGTAGGAGCTAATGACTCATACCAGTGGGGATATGTGACAAATCTAGCCCTTGATTACTATATCAGTTTGATTGAGCAAAAAGGTTCATGATCGATGTAAATCGGGGCAGATCAATAAGGGTCAAAACAAGGAAAGAAGGACCAAGATGGATGCAAAACAGATTCTAAATTAAAGCAAAATTATTTTAAAATATGTGGGGATTCAAATCAGAAAATTAATTGATCATTTGATCCCACCCATCCATCGCAATTTGACTAAAATAGGGCCCCATATTGCAGGATTTAATGGACAACAATGTGATAGATTTGACCTGCATAATTATGACCCAAACCGGGCCCACAATGGATGCCCAACCTGGGTCTATAAAACCAGTTATGCAGCTGGTCCTACAAGTACAGATGGTGGGGGTCCATAGCCCGACTAAAGGGACACCTAATATTGCTTGGAGAGGAACTAATTTCCAATGTTCGGTTTCTTTTCCCATTTGGAGACTACATAAAAGTGGAATGGGAATCTTTTCTAGTGGAACTTGGATATAAAGAAAAGTACAAGTGGCAAGTCACAAAGAAGAAACAAGGGACCAAGAATCTAAGAGATAAGAGCATGCAAGTGGAGAAGCTTCAATGTTCTGTTTCTTTTTGTTTTTAAGAAAACTTATTATATGCATTGTAATAAGAGCTCTTTAAAGTTGCATTTCTTTTCTGAGTACTTAGGGATTATGATTACATGAAAATTGGGGAGTAGTTTTAGGATTTTGTTATTGGGAAACATTATATATGCCCCAGTAAGCGTCATCCAAGGCTATATCTTATTTATTCTCAGAATTCAATAAAGTTTGTATTATTTGCAACTATGATCCTCCTCGCCATTAGTTTCTCTCCCAACAATTAAAGACTTCATGTGGTGGATTGCATATTTGGGATTAAAGCTTTCTACTACTTTCTCCTTTTGTTTCCTCAAGTTCTGTAGATTCAAGTTAGAGATTGGAATTAGGATTTTCAATCATTTGGGTATCACTTTTTTGGCTGTGCCAATAAGACTGATAGGCGCAAAAAATTAAAGTTTGAAATAAGGATTAACAGGAGAAAAAAAATGGGCTACAGGTAACTGCTCTCTAGCAAGATCTAATATCATCATCATCACCACCACCACCACCACACAACTGATAATTGACTAGATGAAGAAAGTGTCAACGATCAAGAGAAAAGAAAAAAAAAAATAGAACTGATAGCATGAATAGAATTCTAAGTGAGGCCACCAACATGTCAAGAGTGTAAACTAGTAAAAGAAATTTAGAAGACTCAGCAGAAAATGTTTATGATAGACCTTTTTCTAAATATCTGATAGAAAACATCCATTAGAAAATTAACAGAAACGAAGCTATAGAAGTTTGTGAGATTAAGAAGTTTGTGAGATTAAAAACACCAAGGAAAAAGAAAAGAGCATTCCAAACTAATACTTTGTAAAGCCTGTAATACTGTTGTGCCTGCTTCCTACTTTTCCGAACCAACACTCTTGAGTCTGGGCCCATTCCACTGCAGAAGAACAAGCAAGGTGTTACCTGTTAGAAACAGCCTAGAAACTGAAAAGAAGGAGAGAAACAATCATAAAAATAAATAGAACTGACATACAAGTCTCTGGTGTTTGTTAGTTTAATTTCAACACTAACAACGAACAAGAAATTGGGAGTTGAACACTGTGGCTAGAGGATTTTAAGTAGCTACGTATTGAGATGGATTCCCAATAAGTCAAAATCGGAGGAAATTATTGATGCATATCAGGGTTGTCCTGTATCCCACTCTTGCATGCTCCATTTCACTTCTCTTATTACCATAATGCATCCTTCCATTTCACTTCTCTTTTTCCCAAATCAGAACAAGAGGATTAGACATCCGGATGAAATGAAATCAAAATCTCCAAGGGTTTTTCCAGCCTGCACTTATGCCAGCATAATGAAATGGAGGTAACAAACGCCTTACAAAGTGGGTACCAAGGTTTAAAAAGAAATATTCTGAAACATACAGATTATGCTGACAAATAATGTTCAGGAAATTTGACGCAGCATGTGACAGCTCGAGTAACATGGAAAAACTCCAAAAACTCCAACCAACAAAAACAAAAGAAAATCAAGCAACACAAACTAGATAATAGCCATACTAGTGTCGAGAAATATGAGACACCCAAGTGGGAAGGGGTGTCTCATCTCACACAGCTACCCAGTACCATACCACTGTCCCAGCTTATAAAAAAAAAAAACCAAAATAAATAAATAATAGCGTTGTTTCATAGCCACAGTCTCACTCAAAAGGTCCTCGATGGCAGAAACTCAAAGTCGGAGAAGATGATGAAATTTCGAAACATATCCAATATTGTGCTGGTCTACAGTTCTACCCATGCTTATGTATGTTATTGCAATGAAAGAAAGCCATAAAACAGTTTGAACTTATGGGAGATGTTTTGATCCATTTGATCCAGGCCATTATTAACTCATGAAAGCAAAAAATGTCAGACCATCTGTACTTTAATTAAACAATGAAATAAAAATAATGAAGTTGTGGGGATTGTCCAAAGCTTCAAACTTGTGCATGCTTGTTTGCATGGATCTTGCACCTAAACATGACTCCATGTGGACCATCTTCTCAATCCATCGGTGGGCCACCCATGATCATCAGTTGATCCTTGTAATAAATAGTTGGTGCTTCAATTTGTCTAATCTAAGTGCTCTTCAGCCAAGGAAAGCACTCGATCAGGCTCTATCTCATCCAGATTGTCATTACAGACTATGTATTTATCCAACTGCGACAAGTCAATACTCAGTTACCGTTTTCCTTTTTCTTTTTATTTTTTGAACAGCGATCACTTATCATTCCCAAAAAAAAATAATCTATCCATTAGGAGTCTAGTGGTAATGCAGCCGTCAAATGACGAACAAAATCAACACTCAACAAGAAAAAATAAAATAAAACAATGCACATGTGATGTGAACACTATGCTTTTTTTTTATTGGCACGCAAACACTAGTCTCCATCTGCATTTTCTATATAAAAATAAATAAATAAATAAATAAATAAAGAGGAAGGAGGGCATGGGGGGCGCAGCGCAGTGCAAGAGGCTCCTGCCAGTGCGGAGTCTAGGGAGGGTCAGCGTATGCAGATTTGCTTGCTTTATAATTTACTTAATTTTATTGCACCAAGAAGAAAGGATATAGAAACAACGAATATGAGGAGCACAAATGCAAATATGTAAACAAAGAAAAAGAGAAAGCCCCAAGATACCACCCACCCCACCCTGTGACACACACGGAGCCACTGACAACTAAACAGCTGACAAAGGGGAAAACTTGGCCATGGGCCTGGCCCAGTAAAAGAACACACCTACAAAACACCAGTGTACATTAAATAGTTATAATATAATACTATTCCTAGTGCTTCTTAACATTGGTTATCAGGTGCACACCAGGCGCATGGTGTGCACACAGCTGTGGGCGCACCAGGTGTAAAACTCCCATCCAAATCGACTGCCCACTGATCAACTGCACCACATTCATGCAAATGGACTTTGAACTTTGAAGGCATTAAACTTGTGGGGCCCAAGTAAAGATGATACAATGATAAATAGGTAGATAGGGCCCACATAGATCTTTAAGTCCCCCTGGTCCCATCCAAAGGCTGGTGCGTGCGCATGCATGCCAAGTGATGACTACTGCTATTAATTATTATAAATGCTGAAAAGATGGTTGAACAAGCCATGATGGCGTACACAAGATAGATTGCTCCACAATGGCTAGAGAGACGAAATGAAGAGGGAGACAACATTGATGTAAACTAACAATGAGCACCCAACACTGCGTTGCCAGTGTCTCCTTCCCCATTAGCCCCCTTCCCCATTAGCCCCTCCTCTAATATGAGAAGAAGTGTCATGAAAGACCTCGGGTTGTCCTGGATCTCATCAACAATGGTGGGTGCTCTCTCAAGGGCAGGGGACTGACTGCTAAATTTATAGCACTAGAAAGACACCATAAAGCAGCAGACCCCCAAAACTTTCATATGGAGCCATGGCACAGGGCGAGTCAAAAAAGAAAAGGAAAAAAATTGCTAGTAGGATAATAGAAAACAGTAAGCATGCATTGATAGCCCAACAAAAGCAAGATCTTATTATGTGTAGTGCAAGGCCCCTCAACTTCTTAGCAGCGTAAAAGGTTGATTATGTTTAGCAGTCATTCCTCTTCACAGACTAACAACCCCACCCTTAACGCCATTCCTCTTCAGACTGTAGCAACCCATCCTTAACATCATTCCTCTTCACAGACTCTAACAACCCCACCCTTAGCACCATTAATTTCACAGGACTTATGTTAATCACACCAACCAGGTCCAAGAAAATGTTGTAAAACAAAAAAAAAATCTCACAAAGCATGCAATTACATGAATCACCAATAAAGAGAAAAAAACCCAGGAATAAATTCATATAACACTCGACAGAACAGAATACTAATTCAAGTATGCATAGACCATAGGCACTAAACAGAATATGTTCAGTAAATTTAGATCTTAATAATATCTCACTGTCATCAACAACTATACTAAGCACCCTGTAGCAAAGTAGCATCTACAATCTACACCATAATATATGCAATTCCAAATTGTAAATCCACTAATAGCTCAGTGACAAGGAATCTCCCTCTCTACAGAAACAACCAAGGATCCGTGGCTGTAGCTCCACTAGTTAGGGACTTGTGTACAGAGAGGATTTACCATAGAAAGAAAAAAAAAAGAATATGCATTAACATGTCCATTTAAAGTGCCCTAAATAGCACCTAAAATTACCTGTATACTACTCCAATATTCGTAGATAAAAGCTGGATTTTTTGTACCTGCAATTAAATAATACCAAAAAGGGAATATTGTCCATCAGTGTCAACAAATTATACCAGAAACTAAGAGATAATAGAACCTGCAAAAACATGTATATCCAAATTTGACATGAAAAAATACATCAAAAACAACAAACAATGCAACAGATGTGAAGAAATTACCAGTGTGATGACCATGCTTTGATGTTACGCATAGAAAATTAATAGTTTGTGGATAAAGATGAAAGCTATAACTTAAAGCACTTGCAGCGATTATCCAATGGCAGAACATGGTAGACAAAAACTCAAATTCAGAGCCCACATTGACAAGGAGAATGGCTAATCCATTTCTTATCATGCCTCTAGGCCCCAACAACTGAACAATCCATCAAGACACTTGAAATTCAAAATGAAGCAGCCAAATCTGATCTTTTATGACCTTTTGCTTTAGCCAAGTAAGTTGATCCCTCTTCCCTGTTTTCATCACTTACTGACCTTTGAATCTCCTGCTAACCTTGCAGGAGTCGCTACAACCACTACTGAATGACCTGACAAAATCATTCTAATGCCTTTTACACACATGACACATGATCTTCATTCCTGGCTTTCTTACTAGCTTGTCTTTCTGCATTAAATCTCTCAACAGCCATGCCCTCCCCAGATGCGTCAATCAAATCTCAAAGAGTTACAATCAATACCAGACAGAAGACACCCTGCATCAAGATTAAAAACTACCATTGCAGAGGAAAAAAATCTATACCCCAGCCTCATTCTAAAATGGAATTTTCATTTCTCAACTCACTTAACCAAGAATTCACTTATTTGACAAGACTTCCTTCTCACACTTTGCCATGACAAACTAGGATCCTAGAACAGCCTCACATCATATCAAATAAGATCATCAACAAATTCGCTGAACTACATCAATGTGCAGCTGTGCCAAATTAACCTCATAACAAATGTAGAGAGATAATCAAAACTAAAGGAAACATTATTTTCACTGAGATAAGATCAAAGCCAGACATCATTCCTTGAGACAAGAAATTCGCACTGCATGGGAACAAAGCTACACCTACGCTCATTATAGAATAGAATCCTTTTGTCTCAATTCATTTGTAACTGATCAGGAAGAAAATCTCAACTCTTGCAGATAACAATGATTCACTTATTTAACAAGACTCCTGCCTCACATGCACTTAAGCCACGACAAACTAGTATGGCCTCAAATACAATGAAATCATATAAGAATTTGTTAAACTAAATATATGTGCAAATTTACCTCATACTAACAACTGCACAAAGATCAGCAAACTACAGTACGCATGTCAATTTACTTCATACAACCATGCATACAGTAGAGAGCTTATCAAAGTGAAATGAAACGGTCAACTATGCTCTTACTTTGTAATTTTGTTAACATCCTTTCCTCGAAATAGCAGACAGAATTCATATAAGTCAACAAAGCATTGAAAGTGAGGCTCATACCAATGGGTATGCAACAATTCCCTCCATAGTTGGCCACCATCTTCACCATCAGAATCAATTCATGGGTTCTGTATGTATCCTTGACAAACTCAACTATATTATCACTAAATTTGGCTGAAGGACAAGAAGAAACAAAGGGATGGTCACTGATTATCACCTGTCTATGCAGACTACAGAGTAAAGATTGCATACAAATGTATTCTCTAGTCAGGAAGGAGACCCAAATAATGGAACAAGATATGGAACCAATATAGGTGTGAGTCAAGGTAGCAAGTCCACCCATTCATGCATGGAATATTGTAACTAAGGGTCTGTTTGTTTGCATGGAATTGAATTCCGAGGAACTCATAGTAAAATGGTTCCAGCAAAAGATTTTTAAAGACATGAGGGGTGGAGCATATAAGGTAGAGATGTAGATGGGACACTGTGATGTAGGCTAAAGAAGACAAGCATATGCCCAATCCATTAAGAAGGCCCATAAGTGATTAAATGATTATTAGTCAAATGTTAAGGGCATTTTGGCTATGTCACATGTCAAATCTCAAATTTCATAAAGCTCTACTTTGAGAGAATCAACTTTACTATAATCTTCTTAAATTTAGAAAGAGGTGTAAGCCGATGTCTTTAGGACTGTCGATTACAAATTATAATCTCTAATTAGGAGTCAAAAGAATGCTGACTACTCTAATTAAAAATATAATTGTATAAACTCTAATTGAGAGGCAAGATTTAAAGTAGTTAAGGTTTGCCAAAGAATCAATAAACATTTTCCTCTCTTCTAATATTTAGGGCACATTTGCTAAACCGGAAGAAGGAATCTCCTATCTAGATGATACCTTCATTCCCCTAGAATCATGCTATCCTCTTTGAGGATTTTTTTTATGGGAGGAATCACCACATCCCAATTTTGAGAAACACAATGGATTCACTCGCAAGTGCTTTTTTGCCACTGAGGATTTGCATAATTCAATAGGGGGAGGTGGAAACTGAGGAATCAATGGAAGAGAGGATTTTTTGTGGGTTGGGAGGATTTTGACAATCCTCTCTCACTTTTCCTCTCTTCACCCAAAAGTCTATTTCCTTAACAGTCGAAGAAAATGAGAGGAATCCTCTCTAAAGATGTTATCCAAAGATGCCCCCCGTGTAATAAAACTCTCTTAGCCTGGTGTAAAGACGCCAAGGCAACTCCCACGAGTGAAGGCTCCAATAGGATGGATTGAAGATGTGTATAACAACTCCACATTTATCCACCCCACATAACCCTAACTTTCCTAGGATTTGATTTACTACGGTGCTGGTTGGTTATTCATATTCCATCTCCCCTTAATTCATATTCCATTAAAGGAGATTATTTGATGCCCTTTTATGGACATTCAACTTTGTTCCTATAATTTTAAATGCTTTAGGAATGCAATTTTTTAAATGTTAAGTTGGTAACTTTTCATTAAAAGTTAGCACCTCAAGAGGACTACATTGACAAGCTTAAAACACAAGAGACGCAAAGCCACATAACACCAAAGAAAACAAGAAACTAAGAAAAAAACAACGAGCTAAGGCACTACCAAAGAGAGAGCCACTTCATTTCAATTTTGCATAATTTGATCCAAAGAGTAGCCTTTGAAATGATGCTTAACGGTTACCCAAGAAGCAACCGAGAACTTAATCTTTTCCAGCAAGACTCTCTCTCTCTCTCTCTCTCTCTCTCTCTCTCTCTCTCTCTCTCTCTCTCTCTCTCTCTCTCTCTCTCTCTCTCTCTCTAAACACCTTGAGTTTCTCTCCTTCCATAAGATCCAAATAACTGCTAAAAAGGACAACCTCCACAACTCCTTCCCCTTAGGTGAGCCAATTGGAGGATACCATGCTCCACTTTAGGAATGCATCTCTAAGAATTCCAAAGAATCCAATTCCATGCAAACAAATGGAGGCTAAGAGTGCATGAATGCAAGCAAAATAAAAGTTGTTATACCATATCATGTTAAAGAATGATATTCTGAGTGTGCAAGTGGGTTCTTTTCCTACAAACAAGCCTGAACACAGCTAAGAATGCTGTGAAAGACGAAGGAAGAATGAAGAAATAAAAGTAAAAGAAATGTGATAACCAGTATAATGGAATCATACAGCAAGGAATCATATACACTTACGGAAGTCTCATCAACTAAGATGGATGGCAATTTCTTCTCAGTCGCAATAACAACACCATTAGCAGCTGCAACCATCAGAGCGTAATTTTTAATAATTCAATTACAACAAGAATTCCAATCATAGCCAGGCAAGACAGCTTATACTATAAAATTGAAGAGCCAAAAAGAGCAACTAAATGATAGACACCACACAACAAGTTATCAGATTATTGAACTGAAGCCACCGGTATGAAATTCTACACAAGCTTCATGAATACAACCAGTTCATTTACCAACTTCCATTCATGCAAATAGGAATGACTGAAAATGGGCCATTTCCTCTTCGATCTCAATTTCAACAGAAACCTACTTCTTTGATTACAAATCAGTGCATGAAGGTCACAAATTCTCTACAGAAACAATATGTCATTTAGCAGAGGACACTTACAATCCCTCTTTCCTTTCTTTTATTTAATGGTTCGATGCTTGCTGATTGTGATCTTCTCATTGATCAATTCTTTTAATAAAATAAATGGCTGTTTTCATCATTTTGCATTATGAGGATCTAACTGTCAACCACAAACGGAAGACCTAGGCAGTAACTTAGAAAATTCACCATCAACGTGCTACACTGTTTACAAGTGTGTAGGCCTTTCCACAAACATGAATAGTGTCCCATACTAGAACTACCAAAACTTGATTGTCAGTATCATATTCACTGTTTCTTCGTATAAATGCTTCGACCAAACTGTGATTTCCACCATTTATGAGATTTAAAGTTCAAAATCAAACACAAACTTCATACTAACATGGATTAAGAGTGGCAACAAAATGTCATCAGATTTTTTTGATACCTTTTCAGTATACGGCTCTTCTACTGTTTGGCTGCTTTCAATGAAATATAGCTACCATGTAGGGAAAAAAAGAATAACACTGGCCATGATGCGAAACTCATATTAATACAGATACATGTAGACTGTAGAGTCGCTTGTGGAATGTGCTCCAACTGAGTGTGACACTTGGTTTGTTATATTTGAAGATGGAAAATTTTACTTTAGTGTAACAAACGTATTAAAGAAAAGTATAAACAATGTCTTGCTTAAAACTACATTCGAGCATTAAGAATCACATTGCATCTAGCGGGCTCAAAAGACTACGTCATTTAATAAAAGGGAGAAATCAGCAGCACATATAAAATGTTTCAAGTAAGTATAATGAAATTACACCTAAATTATTTGTTATGACCAGGATACCCATATGTCGATTCGTGTCCCCACAACCAACTGTTCCCAACTCCATGGAACTTGAGCAGAGAGCAGAGACACCGTCCCGGATTCAAGTCATAATCACATGATGAAGAAAGTTCAGCTACAAACAATTCGCAAGTTCAAAACTTGCAATCACAGGGCTAACACTGATTAGGGATATAAACAAAACCAGCACGATCTAACAATTATGACCACGAATCTAAGTACCCCATAATTTATCTATATCGCGGGTGCGCGGGCAACCATCAAAATCTCAGACCCACATAAACAGATGCCTAAAACACCCACATCATACTGATATTTGATCCACCCCACAAGACCTAGTAGAGTATCCAAGACGACCCATTTAGTCTTTTCAACTCAAAATCGAATATTCACACATGCAAACGACTCAGACATTAAAAAAGAAGGCACTTTAAGCATCCGAAACCTTTCTTTCGCCAGAGATCAGATGGACAATACCTTTGATTCCTAGCGATGTTTGACCAGACCCGACGGCCATTAGAGCATGCTCGATCTGGACAAGCTTCCCCGAAGGACTGTTACGATATGGAACCCAGATGAGATTGAGATTTCGGCGATTACAACCAGAAAACATCGAGACATAAAAATCTAATCTTTAGAGACAGAGAGAGAGAGATTTGAATGATGCGAATACCTGAATGTAGTGAGAGAGAAGGAGTATTGACTGTCTCCCATTGAATATGATTTTAGAAACAAGTGCAGAGAGAGAGAGAGAAGAGAGAGAGAGGTGTTTGGATTGAAGAATATGAAGATGAAGATGAAGATGAAGAAGAAGAAGAACCCTTTCGCAAGAAAAGAGTGTATATTGTCTCAATAAAGGGTTGGAGGGCTGTTTTTTGTAAGTATAACCCTGTTGAAGTTTGAATTTAGGATGGTGCCCCTGCCGCAGTAGTGGGCCGGACGGACTAGGCCTGTAGGTCATGCATAGGCACATGGATGGGGTCTTTTTGAGTTGAGATGCATTTGTTCGGGTGGGGAGCCGGTATGAAAGGCCATACCCAAAAAACAACATTCCCATTCTGAAAGACTACTAAACAAAATTCCAGTTTTTATGTAGAGGGTTTTCTCAATGTTTCAAGGAGGTATGCCCTCGCCCCTGGGTGCCCCACAACCCACTTGAAGAGGTAATTGAGCATTTAGAATTTCGCTTGCTTGATAATATTTGGAGAATTTCAAATTCTCATGGATAAGATTCTCAAAGGTTTTTGTGCACAGATTGCCCCTTGCTGTTGAAGAGAGAACAAAATCTAAGAGCGTGATGTTTTATTATTAAGGATTTATACATAGTATTTCTTTAATGGAGAATTTTCATATGCATCCGTCCTTCACCATTTTTTTCGTGAGAACTCTGAGTGGTGCTTATATATCACTTAATCCAAATCTTGCAACACACATGGGACCCTATGAAAGCAACTCGCCCCAACTTTCAATCAGATCCGAATTTATTGGACCATTGGATCGACTATACACCAATTTGAACGGAATGAATTTGTGAGCCATTGATAAAGGTGTTAGGGATGTGTAATTGGGACCAAATTTGATATATAGGATGCTTTCACATAGATCTTTCCAACCCCCCAGTCTCATCCCTTGGTGGGGTCCACAGTGTGCCTCACCAAAGAGTGTGTACGAATAGCCCATGAGGGACGTATGCACAAAAAAAGGCCCCTTCTTTAATTATGTGCATATTGCATCATATGGGTTGACAGCCAATCTAAGAGCAAATAGAGGTTCTAACCCGTAGCTCCAAACCCGGCATATTATCTTAATTTTTTTATATTTTTTTCTTAAAACCAATTTCCCTTTTTTTTTATCCACATCAGTCGCTATGCAAACTCGGACCCACACCTGAACCCGCGCCATAGGTAAATCGATTCCAATTTTGAATCCAAGTCTATCTTCTTATTAATGGTTCTGATTTCGAGTCCACCATGGACTTGGATCAAAAGTATCTATTATCCATTTAACCGTCCTCAATGCCTTCCTTCTTAAAAATCCTTCTCTCATTATAATCCTTTAACATCACATCATATGCTTCATGATCTACATATTTTACAAAACATAATATAAGAAGGCTTGAACATGTCTTTGACACCGGGTTCAAGGCCACGGCCCCCAGAAAATTCAAATAGGCCCTTTACATTTTTTAATATATTTTTATTCTTTTACAAATGGGCCTGCCAAAATTTTTAGAAAACCCCCTATGTATTTTAAAAACTATATTTATTTTTATATGTGGCCATTCCAAAACGTTTTTTTAGACAAATCGACCCCTAGAAGAAAAAAATCCTAGGTCCACCCCTACAAACATACAAGTAGTGCTCGTTTAGCCTTAACATACCTACAGAAGTACATGTTGCAAGCAAGGCAAAGAGAGTGGGGGTTGAATGCAAATTTGAATGTTCATTTGAAATATAAGAGTATTTCTCAAACAATTTATATCCTTTACATTTTTGACCCGGTCATCTACTTTTTCTTCTATCCAACTAGAAATTTAAAAATAACTCAACGATACTTTTGTCATTCATTTGATTGCAAAAGAGCAAGTAAAACTTTTCCAAATTTTAAGAAGTGTTTGTAACTTGCAATCTATCAATCAATCAATTAAATCTTTTCATCCCTCTTTCTCTACCAAATATATTTCATTCACCACAATTTTAGAAAAGTCTTTCAGTGCAAATTTATTTGGCTCTCCTAGCTTTTTCTTTGGATCCAATTTCAAACGCTTATCCACAATTGAGTTATAAAGAAATCTATGGTTAAAAGACTACTAAATTGTGTGGCCATTAAATTAAGGGCCAGTGAGATAATCTTTATAGAAATCCAAACTGTTAAAAACTTGGGCACTATCCTGAGTTTGGTTGTCTTCAAATTTTTTTGAAATAGAAGTTGGTCCTTCCTTATTGAGCATATGAGTAAAAATATTATGTTCTCAATTTTATGACATGTTCGGGCTAAATCTTATTGAAGTAAAATTTGGAAAAAGCACTTAAGGGGGTGGTAGTTTATTCTAAGTAGCATGGGTATTATTCCTCGATTATTATCTTTTTTTATAACATTAGTACATGACTATCAATAGTATGCTTTTAACCACGTATACCATTGTAAGCACCATAAACCATCAAAAAAATTACAAATAATCAATCAATGGACTTTCAATCATTCACGTCAATAACAAGCATTCTGGCACATTAATTATCATGACTATCCCATCTATTTATAGAAAATTATAGATGAAAATATTTACAAGTGATCAATCGTGCATGGACCCTACTAAGAAATCCGATGGTCCCCCGTAAGAATTTTGTTTCCAATATTCTCAATAAAAAGTCTGATGTGCTGGTGACATTGCAAAAAAGTAGTTCTGAAAAATTATGATGCACCAAACGTATTACAAATGATTTCTTTGAAGAAAACTGTCTCAATTTCCACAGAAAAGTGTTACACAAACATGGCCTAAATGATTATTTTGAGTAGTTTAAATTGGTTATGATGAGTCATATTATTTTTGCATTTTAACTACCCTTAAAGTTTTTGAGAAATTATGTCTTTAAAAGCATCTAGGTATTTTCAAATAGGATCTTATTTCTTTGGTTATAATTAAAAAAATATAAAAAAATAAATACATATTTTTAAGTGATAAGCAAAAAATTATAAATATAAAAATATTATCCCTTGAAAATAAATTTGGCTTTTCTGCTATTATTAAACTAGTATTTACCCTAACTGGAAAAAAAATCCTGACTCCACGATAGGTTGCATGGCTTTTCATTTCATTTATATTACAATAGATTATCAATGATAGAAATTCGTCACTCATGTTTAAAGTTTGTGTTCTTGTTAAAAGGATAGAATCAGCTGAAGTGGGGGCATTACCTATGAAAGGATAAAAAATAAAACCAGCTGCAATCTCTCCATCTATCATTGAGGATATTCATATTCTCTAACACTTACAGCCTCTGGATGGCACAACAACAATTTTCCGATGGACCTACATTCATTTGATTCTTAAAATCTCTCTTTTAATACAAATATTACTGTAATTAATGTGTTGTCATTATAAATATAGATAATAAAAATGCACCAGTAGTGCCCCGTTGGAAGACAAATATCAGTAAAAAACTATAGTGTCATTTTATTACCTATTTAACCCAGCTTATTGCCTTCCTATCAAAGAAATTCTTTTTTATCTAATATTGCACATGCCATAATGTAAGAAAGTTTGAATGTCACTTTGATAAGTAATAATCCACCTAATCACATTTGGGGGACAGGCAAACTCCTATAAATTTTAAAATATTTAGAAGATTTTTCTGGAAAAATCCCCTTATATTCACAATAAACCAAAATTGACCTAAAAGATTTGTATCAACCATAGTAGTCTGAGGGGCCCTTTTTTGTTTTTGTTTTTGTTTTTGTTTTTTGTTGTTTTGCCCAACAACGATATCTCTATTCGTCTGTCTACTTGCCTGCGTACGTGATGGGAATATTCTACTCATTTTTTCTTCTTCTTTATAGTTAAGTGGCAGGGGATATTGCTGCCCATGTTAGTTTCAAAAACAAAAATAAAAAAGAAAAAGCTTTGTTTTTGGGTGGTGATAATGGGTGAATTTAGAGATAGTGGTGAAAGAAAAACGTTAGAGATTGAGGTTGGTTTAGATTTGGTGAATTGGAATGGTAAGAAAAGGGGATACAGAGGAAATGAGATAAAATGATAATAGGTTAGAATACTTGGGCAGTGCCCATAAGATGTTTGATGAAATGACTAAGAGAGACGCCAGTTTATAGAGAACTTGGATGAATGTATGACAATGTGACAGCTTGGGATATGCTTATAGGGTATTTTAATGAAATGACTGAGAGAGACACCTAATTGTAGAATGCTTTGATTGCTAGCTACAGAAATAAATATAACCTAAGGTGGGTTGCAGAGATTAAGATTGAAAAGAGATGTGGAAGATGATAGATTTAAATAGGTACATATAATACCAATGTATTTTGGTAATAAGCTCTTACTTGCATCAAAGTCTAAAACAATGAAGTCACCATGTCATGAGAGAAAATGTTGTATGCGTTGGAGGTTAGTTGGATGAGGCGGAAGGAGTTGGAGAAAAAAGGAGGAGGAGGAGGAAGAAGGAAAAATGAGCGGGGATATCCCCACTCATATATGCAAGTGAGAGGAGATATCGCCGCTCAGCAAAAAAAAAAAAAAAAAACTAAAAAGGGCTTGTGAGACCACTGCGGTGGATACATATATTTTAAGTAATTTTTTTGTTTTTAGGGAGTCTAAGGAAATTTTTTTGGTAAAATCCTCAAATGTTTATATTTGCCTAGCTTACATTTAGCATTTTTTGTGATGGCCATGTGCGCATTGAGAGAGAGAGAGAGAGAGAGAGAGAGAGAGAGAGAGAGAGTTGATTTTCCAGTGCTGACACAAACTTATTGTGCTTGGCTAGCCTCAAACCATATGCACTAGCATTTTAGGGCTTTATGATTGTTTTAAGACCATTAAAATTATGGTTATTG
The DNA here is from genome assembly GCA_037013555.1 of Sextonia rubra. Lineage (NCBI taxonomy): Eukaryota > Viridiplantae > Streptophyta > Magnoliopsida > Laurales > Lauraceae > Sextonia > Sextonia rubra. The sequence continues at coordinate 17,739,498 of JASUAD010000028.1, read as the reverse complement.
AAATTCAATAGGTCTCATTTAAAATAAAAACAATTATTTTGTATGGTTTAGATTTTTACTAGCAAAGCCTAACAACTATTTTGCTCATTAAAAACTATTTGGCTCAAATACTCCTATTTTGTTTGCATTAAAGTACATGGAAAATAAGTTTAAGAATTTATACAATTACTAATTTTAAAAAGAGGCTTTTACCAGAAATATCATCTTTGAATTACAAATCAATGCATTTTATCGAGAATCCAACCTTTAAATCTCTTTGAATTTTAAGGGAGACATGAGCATTGAATTTGATGCTTGTGTAAAACACCTGCATCGAATTCAATGCTCGCCTCTTACATTAACATAAAACACTGAAGTGGCTACACTTGACTACTCTGGTGTGAGATGACTTGTTAGGTTAAGCGGTCACCCAAGATGATTTTTCCGATAGAGTTCTCTAAAAATAAAGATTAGCTATGCATTTTAAAGGGAAAATTTTAAAACAAGGCTCTAAAATTTTGACTTATGTTAAGAAAGGACACAAGTTTTAAAACTTTTTAAATTAGCATGTAAGTTTTTAAAGAAGTTTCCAATTAAAAACATTCATCCATTTAGAACAAATTTTTTTGGCAACTTTTTCTCAATTTTTTAAAATATACAAATTACCCTTCATTGAAATAAAACCATCATTCGCTTTTTCTATACATTTTGCATTTATTTTACTAATATTATGACAGTAATTAAAGACAACCAATGTCTCCACAATGATCGGCTACAATTTAGTGGCTATCGGAACCATGTCATGGCTTTAAATAAGGGGCCATTTTAGTGTGTTTTAAAAAACTGAGAAAAAATGTCCCCTAAGAAATACCTTTAAATAAATGACCGGATGCCTGTAATTAAAAAAAAATTAGTGGCTAATTTGAAATGTCTTGAAATATGTGTCTATATATATATTTGAAAAAAGGCAAAAGCTTAAGACCTTATTTGAAACTTCCCATTTTAAAAATGACCATGTAATAAGTTTTACTTATGGAAAAATAGAAAACGAATATTTCCATCTTCTTATTTCCCTAAAAAAACTGGTCATATGATGCTTTGTATAAATTACTTGCCTTTGTTCAAGTGAGAATTGTTCTTACGGAGTTACTGTGAGAACTTTTATGGGGCTCACTTGTGGATCCCATCTAGATATAAAACTAAGGGGATGAAAATATCTATTGGAACCACCAAAAGTAACAAGTTTGACCTAAATTTTAAGCTCCGAACTCCTTTATCCGTGGTCCACAAGTTTAATCATTTCATATTTAAAAAAATTCAACCCTCCATTCAATGGTCAATCCCTTCGGATGTGTATCATATGTTGTTATCAATGACTATCACAGGAGGGTCCCAATTTGGATAGATTGTTAAGTGGCTCCACCAACGGTTCTCACTGGAGCATGGTGAGGGCTAGTTGTCACTGGTATGATAGACATTATATGCTTATTTTTATTAGAAATGAAGTGACCAGCTTCTCATTTTCAACATATTGTGATAAACGGTTAAAATTTATTACTTTACTACCAGCTTTACTCACCCACCCCATAGCACAAGCGGAGACTTAAATTGTTTTCCTGGTTTCAATTCGGACTGGCTGAGCTGAGTCACAGGAATGGAGGACTTTGATTCTTCTTGATCTAGAATCGGCTATTGTCTGCCAAAATGGTTTTAACTAGAACTGTTAGATGTTCTTTTTACCCGACAAGTGCTTTCCAAACAGGTGTTTCTATCTATGCTCTCTCTGCAACCTCCCTTTCTTCATTTTTTTCCGATCCAAATAGAATGGATTCCAAATCTCTCCAAGACTCGATTCCTGATGATGTTTTTACTAATACCCAGCTCCACATTTGTTTAAATAGTATTTGTAAATCTGAAAAATTCATGATTGATGATGCACTGCACCTGTTCGACAAAATGCTTCTGATGAAACCCCATCCATCAATTTCTGTTTTTAATCACCTGTTTGGAGCTACTTCCAAATTCAGATACTATTCCAATGTGGTTGCTTTCTTTCAGGCGATAAATTTGGTTGGAATCAGACCCAATGTACATACACTGAGCATTCTGGTTAATTGCTTCTGCCACTTGAATCGGGTTGATTTTGGTTTCGGGGTCTTTGGGGGAATCCTCAAAATGGGTTACAAACCAAACACTGTGGTGTTCACAACTTTGACTAAAGGGCTTTGTATGGTGGATGAGGTCAGTGATGCGGTTGAGTTCTTTGTAAAAATGGTGGGCCAGGGGTACTCCCCCAATGTAATCACATATGGTACGCTCATCAATGGGCTTTGCAAAGCAGGGAATGTTGAGCCGGCTTTCGGGTTGGTGAGGGCAATGGAGAAGGGAAGATGTACACCAAATTCTACAGTGTATACAATGATCATTGATGGTCTCTTTAAAAAAGGATTGGTGAATGAGGCTAGAGATCTTTTTGCAGAAATGATGGAGAAAGGGTACCCTTGCGACGCTGTTTTGTATGGAACTATCGTTAATGGTTTTTGTAGAATTGGAAATAATAGTGCGGCTCTTGCAGTGTTAAATGAAATGGAGACGAGAAGATGTAAGCCGGATGTGAGGGCGTATAGCATGATCATTGATAGTCTCTGCAAAGATGGAATGGTAAATGAGGCCATAGAGCTCTTTTTGAAAATGCTTGACAATGGTACTTCACCTGATGTTATAGCTTACAACTCTTTAATTCATGGCCTCTGCACCTCAGGAAAATGGAAAGAAACCATGAGGTTCTTTGATGAAATGGTGGGTAAGGGAATCTTGCCAAATGTGATGACATTGAACATACTGATGGATGGTCTATGCGAAGAGGGGATGGTAGAGGAAGCACATAAGTTGTTGGAAATGATCATTCAAATTGGTGGGAAACCTACAACATCCACTTATAATACACTGATGAATGGGTACTATTTGAAAGACCAAATGGATGATGCACTGAAGCTTTTTGATTCTATGGTAGGAAGGGGTGTTGAGCAAAATGAGATTAGCTATACCATATTGATTAAATGTTATTGCAAGTGCAGGAAAATGGACGTGGCAATGGGGCTTTTCAAAGAAATGGGTCGTAAAGGGTTGGTGCCAAATATTTTTACATACAACACTCTTTTAGGTGGATTGTTCAATGCTGGTGGAGTTGGACTTGCAGAAGATCTCTTCAGTGAGATGCAATCTCATGGCCCGAATGCCAACCTTATTACATATGCTATATTGTTGGATGGGTACTGTAAAAATAAAAAAGTTGCCAAGGCGCTGGAACTATTTCAGTTGATGATTGACTCTGGAATCCAACCTGATATCAAAATTTTTAATATCCTCATTGGGGGAATGTGTAATGGTGGGAAACTTGAAGCTGCAAAGGAAATATTTAATGCTATCTCTAGCAAAGGTTTGGTCCCAGATGCTATAACATATAGCACATTGATCAATGGCCTTTGTAAAAAAGGGCTAATGCAAGAGGCCAATGAAATGTTGTTGCAAATGGAAAAGGATGGCTATGTGGCAGATACTTGGACTTTCAATATAATGATCCGTGGATTTTGTGAAAACAAAGAGATGGATAAAGCAATGCAGTTTCTACATCTAATGGCTGAGAGAGATGTCAATCCAAATGCAATCACTGCCTCAGTTATTGTTGAGTTGCTTTCCAAGGATGATCGGTACAAGGAGCGGCTAGGAAGCCTTCCTACGTTTTCCAGAAAGAGCAAAGCTGAAGGTGATGTGGGTTAAGGCATTGCCATCATTTCTTGCGGCTCATTATGCTTTCCATTGGATATCTTCATGAGACGCAAACTCTGCCGCAGAATCTATAAATTAAAATTAAGGATCCTGCTTTATAAATAGAAATTACATTTTCTTATTGTGATATATATTTTTTTAATGGTTTGTGATATAAACATCTCATATAAATTAATCTTTCGTATAATATAGGAGAATTTAATTCCTGATCTGCGATGCAATTGTGGGTGTGAATTGATGGCAAAAAAATATTCAAGGTTTGCAGGTCTTCAGATTTTAAAATGAAGGTGATTTAATTTATTTCTTTTTTTAAAATTTTTTCGTAGCAAGAGTTTTCTTTTTCTTTTATTCTTTTCTCATTTGATGCTTTGAATCATTTAGAAACTTAGACAACTTGATTTAGAAATTGAGGTTCAATTTGGCAATAGTTTGCTCAACGGAACTCCCAATTTTGACTCAATTTTAACTTTGTTTTTTCAAATAAGGAGAATCCATCTAAGTGTCATGCATGAATTGATTTCTTAAGCCTTAATTGGGATTCAATTTTAAGTTCCAAATTCTAATGACTTTAAATTTTCTGATTTTCCTTTAGATTTTGTTTATTGCTCTAGATTTTTGCTTTTATTTCTTAAACTTCTAATGACTTCTAAAACAAATGTTTTAAAATTGATATTTATTAGATAATAAATGAAAATAGAAAAGATGAGATTGTATTAAGTTAGGATGTAATTTTGAAACCCAAAAAAAAATTCTCACATACCTTTTTTTCCATGTCACGATGCTAAAAGATCTTATGTGAAAACCCCAATAGATGGGACCTACATGGAAAAGGACGCTGTAGTTTTTACCGCGCGAGCAAGGACCTCGTGCCAAAATTCTCTCTTTTTTTTTATGGAAGATTTTAAGAATAATTTCTTCTTCATGAACTTGACTCTGGATCTCTTCTCCTCGACACATGATCTCTTCTCCTCGACACTTTCGGATCAGTTTCATTTGCTATAGTCGGAGAAATCAGAGGCTTCCCGTGATATTTGGATTCTCTATTGTTTTTTTTTTCTGTTTTGCAGAGTGGGTTTTCGATTTTTCTCTAATTTGTAGAATGGAGTTCTCATCTTTCTTGTGGTTTTCTCTGTTTTGCTGAAGGGAGTTCTCATGGTTCTTGTTGAAGTAAAAGCATGGACGAGTGAAGCTGGCATCGTTCCCCATATAAAAGGAGGAGCAATGCTAGCATTTGAGACAGAAGGGCGATTGGCATTTGAAACTGAGGGTGAGCAAGACTCGATAGACAGAAAAGAAAGAGAGAAAGAAGAGCAAAAGGGGAAAAGGAGGAGGGTGGGGGACGATTGATAGTGGAGTGTTGCTGATTGATAAGACAGAAAGAGCACAAATAAGGTGGAAGTGAAGAAGAAGGAAGTGAGTACTTGTCTAGATACCCTCATATCCTCCTTCAATGCCTGCATTATCGACCTCCAAGAACTCGTCATCGCTCGCAATAGTAAGCAACCTTACTTCCTACCTTACTTCTTCTCCTATGTATATTCTTCATTCATTCCATTATAAGGTTTCTCTCTCTCTCTCTCTCTCTCTCTCTCTCTCTCGTTCATTCCACAGTGAATCTGGCCACTGCGATCACTGATCTAACCGTCGTTGATACTGTTGTGAAGACGCTGGAATGCCAAATGCAAGCAATTAATGTGGCTCGCCTTGTTATTACCAAGAACCATTAGAACTCCACTATGCAAGAGAAAAGCTGAGAAATCACAACAAAAACCATGAGCATGTTGGGTTTTAAAGGGTTTTAAAATTGAGTTTTATACAGTGCTTTTTTCAAGAGTATCAGAAAAGTATAAATTTTTTTATCACTATATATTTAAATCATTCTCCTTTATACTTAAGCTATTTTGGGCTTTTTTGCTACAAGCCCTATGCACGCATACGAGCCGAGCTTGGGCCAAGGAGTTCAATCCAGAAATCGTTTAACCAGCCGGACGCGCATCTTGCTTCAGACAAGAAATTGTTATCAAAATCTTCTATCAAAAGAGCGAAAATTGGCAGGACATTTACTGAAAAATTAATTGGTAGAATCCTCAAGATACTATGATTGCAATTGAGAAAAATTAATTTTATAATTTACTTAAGAATGAACTCATTGTAATTATTAAGAATGTTTTCAAGCACAAGATAAGAGCTCAAGATAGTAGGGGCTTAAAAAAAAAAAGAAAACCAAGTATTAAAATAAAACAAAGTATCAAATAATGTTTTGCATCAAAAGTTCTTTTAATAGGTCTCATTTTCTTATTAAATCACATTCCCTTAATGAGCCAAATTCAGGCCACATCTGTGTCCTAATTCACCTTGTAATGTACTTATTTGTAAAATTGAGTGGCCAATGTCCCTCTTATGTTTTTTAAAAAATTAATATACTTTGACTCAAGTTTAAATTATGCTAGCTAAATTGATTAAAAAGTACAATAAAATCATAAAAATCCCTTTTATTATATATATATTTATTAGACAATATGCTATTTTGATAGTACATATACATAATTTATATACGTAAAAGTAAAACCTTCAAAAATAAATAGTTAGCTCAACTTGCATGAAAATATAACAGGAATAACTTTCTAAGAAAATAAGATAAAATATGAATGAGGCTGGGATATCTTGAGAAATGAATGGGAGTTATGGATTAAAATAAAAGAACATGTCTTATTTATATATTAAAAAAGTCATGGATGCTTGATATATATTTTTTAAATAATGGGTTACAATTGACTGTGGTGGACCTACATGGTAGAGCCTCGGGCTGAAGCCCCCACCCAACCTAAAAAATATTCATATGGGCTACAAGGCACTACTGGCCCATCTCCCACTTATAAAAGCTAATAAGCCCCCGCTTGTAGTGTATGATTGGGCTCAAGGTGATCTAGACTTCTATTTTGATGGAGCTCAAGGTGTTGGCCAATGCCAAGAAAAATAAAATATCAAAAATGAAAGATCTTGGCCACCACAATTTCCATCATCAAGTAAATGAATATGGGCATTAACTTCATATTTTTCTTGTTCTGTAATGTCTCTCATTATACATCATATGAAGCAATATATTCATAAAAATCCTTAACACATCACCATCTAGTGACATATATATGATGATGATGATGATGAATTGCTGATGGACGCAAATATCTAAAATAAGATGATATGGATGGATTCCACAATGTATGTAAATAAATCTTGACTGTCGTTGGACCCCCTCAAGTGAAAATTTTGGGTCCATCTATGATAATTATGCATTCAGAATTCCACTTAATTGACAAAATTAGGAGAATTTCACATTCTCATGGATAAAAACTCTCCAAATTTTTACAAACAAATAAGCCGTTGAGGTTGAAGAGAAAACAAATTCTAAAAGAATGAGGTATTATTGACTATTTATATGTAGTATTTTTTTTTTAATTATGCGTATCATATAGGTCGATAGCGATTCCAAAACCAAATACAGGTTGAGATATATAAATCGATGCCAACTCCACACCCAGCACAACAACAATAAGACCACACATTCCAACAGGGGTGGGCTTTGGGACGAGGGCATTCAGCCATTTTCCATTTAACCCAGGTCATTGCCTTCCTTCTCAAAAATTATGCTTCATATCTAAATATTTTAGAAAGCATAATTTGAGAAGGCTTGAACGTCTCTTTAATAAGCAATAATCAACACCATCACATTTGGGACCGGGAAACTTTACATTTAAAAAAAATGAAAGTAAAAACCAATGCATGTAATTGTGAGGCACTCTTTTTTTTCAGTAGAAAGCACATATAGAGAAAAAGAGCAGTATTTCGAGTTCAGACACATATATGTAGTGCTTGCATATATAGAATTCTGCAATTCATTGCATTCCGATAAATTTACCGTATGTTTTATTGAACGAAGAGACTTATATTTATAAGTAACTCTAAATTAACCTTATTCTTAAGATAATGATATAACTGAAATCTCTTAACATCCTAGTAATAATAACTAGGACAAATAATATTTCCAACATCCTCCCTCAATCACAAGGTCACTTCATGAAAGGATATGTCTGATGGTGGACAAATAAAAAATAATAACTTTAAATCTCTCCCTAGATGTAAAATTGAAAAATAAAAACTTTGATCTCCTAAAACTAAATTGTAAAGTGAGGGACATCAATCTTTCATGTTTTTATAGTGATCACTATTTATCCATCTAGGTCTATCACAGTTTGAAGGTTTTGGGGGAGATCATTTAAACTAGATTTATGCAATTAGTCTCAATAATATGCGTGCAAACAATCAATTATACAGCAAAAATAAATCAAACTACAAGCATACATCACAAGAAGACACAGTTTTTACATGAAAACCGAAATCGAGAAAAAACTAAGAGTCCGACCTACAATAATAATCAAGCACTATGAATTATCACGGAGTTACAAGCCACTTACAGATATCTCTATGACTTTATAGCGTCAACATCTTGTGAAAAATCACTCTACAACGACCGCCTGCCATTACTTGCTACAAATCCAATCAACTAAATGCTTTCTAATTGTTAGCTTGACTTCTTAAATCTTCTACGCTTAAAAGACGATTTTCTACAAAAGATGTTGTCACTCCCCGAAATTTGAGATCCTCGGGACCCTCAAATCCTGAGGCATTACTAGCCCACAACAAATAAATTAAATAAATTCCAACTTTATTAAAATAATTCAAGTGTGATCATGTGAGTAATATCCCATAAAAGTCAATTAATTGAATACATTCGAAGTGAGAACAATTCTCTAAAACATAATAATAACATCCTAGATGCAAATAAGTTCTTAGTTCAATCTTTCGAAACTAATATTCATCATCCTGCAGCTCTTTCCTCAATCTTGGTTCAAGCAAAACAAGTTAGGTTTCCTCATGTTCTGGCTCAACCTCGAAATCTATGGGGAGAAAAATATGGGTGAGTAAAACTCAACAAGTAATACAAACCATAAAACATAGCAAACAATTAACAATCTAAGAGGTCAAATTGAGAGTCATGGTTTGAGCATACGAGTATATCAGGAAGGTAGTGTAACCAAAATTCACGGCAATTCAATTGAATGAGCACATAACCAAAACCACAACTAAAAGGAAGGTATATCACAGTAAACAAAATATCAAAGTATGCTTGTCAGAATTAGACCTAAACCAACACAAAGTACCCACTAAGTACAAACCGTTTTATTTCCATATAAAGTTGGTGCGAAGCCTAAAAATATCGGTAATCTCCAAAATAAAGTGGGATCTAACTGTAGACTAGCAATATCGCACAAAGAGGTCCCAATTCCAATATCATACCGAAAAAGAAGCTAAAAATCAGTGTGTGGGTGTACCACGATGTGTTACCCATACTTTAGAGAATGCCTTACAATAAAAGAGCATGATAGCAATTACAACAAAATTCCAAGTTTTTCAATCACAAAAGAAGCCAATATTGAAATCACGAATCAAACCCTATCTTATCATAATTTTCACAGTCTACATCAAATGGCAAATAGATTAATACTTTACAAACAGTCCCTTTTTCATAACTTGATAATGTCAAAGGGAACGAGATTGGATATATTACAATCATGGTATTCCAAACAAGTCAAAGGCATCAAAATACCTTTATATTCTAGGATTATTTCAATAATTTCCAATATCTCACATTTATATTAAATTGAGACAAGAACATAAAACTCTAATACTATGGAGTCATGGTAAGACTACTTGCCTAGGTTATCAGTGATCGGAGAATTTGACTTGACTCGGTCTGGAAGTTCGGTGCGAGTTCTTGTTTATGATGGTATGTAAACAAATTAGATATTGAGTATAGGGAATGGGCTCATACATGGGCTATTGGGTTTAGTCATAATCACACGAGATGAAATTGGGCCAATGTATATTCACATCCTTGATTGGGCCCAATTTATCTAATCATGCAAATGGACTTTAAGGAATGTGAGTTATGCATTCACGTAGGTTAGATGGGGTGAACTTAAGTAAATGAATAGTGTGCCAATTAATAAATGGACTAAAACTGGGGTCATGTGCTTGGGCCTACATCATCGATGGAGTCTATAGGTCTGGTGGGCTAGGAATATTGAGTAAATTTGATTTAAAAGAAAGTGGCTTTAAAGTGGTAAATGCACTAAGAAGAATGACAGTAAGATAAGAGAAGAGGAGAGCAACAGAACAGAGAGAAAAACAAAGGAAAGAGGAATGGCACCCAGTGGAGGAAAACAAGAGGAAAGAGAGAAGGAAGGAGAGGAAGAAAAGAAAAGAGAAGAAAGCAATAAATAGAAACGAAAGAGAGAGGGAAGAAGAGAGAGAGCAATTTATAGAGTAAAACTTTAGCCCTTCAACTCTCCAATGAAAAACTCTAGAGATGGTGATCTTAAATAAGCAATCTTTATTTTGAACAATGAGATCTGTATTCTATGCTTTAAGGTTGAGAGAGAATCCTTTTTTATAGCTCAAAATTCGTGCGTAACAAGTATTTTTTAATTAGGAAAGGAGTTCGCACAAAACAGATAAGTTTCTCTTCGGATTGAAAAATCGCAAGTCGGAGAACTTTTCTGCACCAGTCCGATCAGTTTAATTAATGGTCCAATCAGTCGGATTAAGCTTTTGCTTGGGGTGAAATTTTAGCATATTTCTTGTAAATTTACGAAGGCCATAACTTTCTCGTTTTAGGTCCGATTGAGATAATATTGGGCTCTACGAATATCTACTCAAAACGAACTTTCCAACAGTAGGTCGTTTGCCTATATCTGACGCTTGGTTTGTGAGAGATAACCTTTTTAATCTATATTGTCCATAAACAATCATTTCAGTTTATTGCTCTTTCTTCTATTTCTTTACTTCAGTGCATCACGTAACTCAAACAATTGTCTATACTCAAAGATATGTAAAATACAATATTAATGAATTTAAGTTTTGTCCAACCCATAAATTAGCTAACACAAAAATTCTTACACATTCGCAACTCATTTCTTTTAAGTTTGTCGGTACCAGTGAGCTCTTTAGTAGTATGTGGTGGAGGGCTCTTGTGAGGGATCTTCCTCTTCCATGTTTTTCAGCCTAAGTAATGAGCTTTTCCAACTCCAAATGTTCCCCTCCTCCATCCTCTCTTGCTCTTCTTATGCAACCGTGAAAGTAAGAAAAAAAAAAAACTTGGCAGATATTTTCACACCGCCCATTTAATCATTTCAGGCACAGCTCTATCTAGATCTCATCACCGGTTACCCCACCATAAAGGCAAGGCCAAATATCAGATTGTCTACTCATATTCTTAAAGTTTTCACCTTCATGCCAATTATTGGGCTTGGATCTCTGCTATTTTGTTATCCCTCATTGTATTTGAATCATGCATTTGAATCATGTAGTTGACATTTCATAATAGTATCCTGAATTTGATTTTGCAGAGTTCTTATACGAGGAAAATTAATATAATTCGTCATCATAATTTCTCATGTCATCTTCAAGTATGTGATTGAAAACACTTTATTTTTGCCTAATATGTAAATCTTATGTATGTTGAACTCAAATTTAGGACAAGGCCAAATTGAAGCTAGAATGGAAGAAATGGTAGGCTCCATTTAAGAAATGAGGCTAGAAATAAGACGTCTGAGAGAAAGTACGGAGTGCCAAAATATGGGAAGAAGACGCGAAAATGGATTTGCCTAACTATTTGTCATTGTTCTCTTTTTCGCTACAGGTATGTGGTGTGTGAAAAATGGATGTGCCAATTGGAGTTGACGTAGTTATTGTCCTTAGTGGTTAGGTATGCAGCGCCCTGTGTGAAAAAAGAATTAACCTTTTACATCTTGATGGCGACAAAAATAGAGGATTTTGGTAGGCAGGCATTAAAGTCGGCAGAATGTAATGCAAATGTTTCTGTTGCCAATAAGCAATAAAGCCATCCACTTGATACTAGCCCTGTCGTTGTGTTACTACTTGAATTTTTATGGCTGTCATGGCTGGATCTTATAATCAACAACCACTGAAAACCAGATTAAAGAAAGATTTAGGTTCCATTTGTAATCAATTCTTGAGTTTGAGCGGATTAGATGTCCAAGAAATGGAGTGATACCCAACATGTATTATCTGAACATTCAAAGCAACCCCCCTAGCCACAAGCCAGGGATTCCATATTGGGTGTAACATGGTGTTTAATCTAACTGTTTCACTCCATTCTGAGTGATATTTGGAACTGCAGTAATTCTAATGGAGAGGGTTTGATTGCCTAACTGCCTGGATTTGATAAATATGAGCTCCATCATGGGGGCTTGTGAAAAGTTTCCTTGCACCTAAGTCAAATGATCATTTTTCTCGTCCTTGTACCAAAAACTTCAAAAATATTATAGTACTAATCACGTGATTACATAATAGTGCCCAAAATTAGACATGTTTTACTAAACCCACCTCCGTGCATGATATTTACTAGAGCATATTGCAATTGGAAAACTTCAATGCAGCTTAGAGGTTGGCCATCATAGCCATCTTAAATTAATGGAGCAGTTGTAACCATCATAATAATCTGTCATCTAATAACAGTGGCCTGATAAAACAAGAAGGAATTTCTTCCAAGATACCAACACCAACAAGAAGGATATGTGAAGTGAACCACACCATTTTCTTCTATCTGAATGGGTCTCAATAACTGTCTACATGATGAACTGGCAGCATTACATGTTGGGCTCATAGACTCAGAAACCCAAGAAGAAGATTAACATATCTTGGCAAAGAAGCTGAGCATATCTTGGCAATGTTAGAATCAAAAGGCCTGAAAGACCAACTACTGATCAATACATGTTCAATAAAGTCGACAACCATCAACACAATGTGACAGAAATTGTTGTTTGATTACATTCAACTATAAAATAATTAATGATCCTTAGGTACTCAAAGCTCAATAGCCAAAGATGAGATCCAATGCTTGAATGCTCCAAAGCCTCCAGTAAAAGCAAGTCCACTCAGTTCCCATTTACGGCCACAATTAAAGCAAGCTCACTCAGCTCCCTACGACTGCAATCAAATAACAATTCAGATTAGCCAACACAATCTGATAAAGTAAATAAATCTTAATATTTTTCTGCAGTCAAATGACAACACAGATGGGCCTGAATTCCAATTTCTACCAAGCGAGAAAATTGCATTGCAAACTGATACATTACAATGGCAATATACATTGCATCAAATATGTGACGAGGAAAAGTAGAGTGACTTCTCACTTCAACTCTCATGTTAAATCCAAAATGCTGAAAATAAAAATAACCCACCATTAGTCAGAATGGTTTAAGCCAATAGGTTACACCATCAAGCCGAACTATGGAGAGTGGAGACATGACATCGATACTAACAGAAAAATAACCCACCACAGCTAAATAACAGAAACCATGAATTTCAACAACAACAAACTGAAACTTTTTGTATCTCTGTATCATCTTTATTACCTTATTTAGAATCCATTGATGCAAAAAATCATCCATCATCATCAAAACCGGTATGCATTTCTTCCAATTTTCTCCATCCATCTCTTTCATGTGGAAATTGCTGCAGAGATTCTTCAGCCATGCCTCACACACGTGTGGGCCAGGAGGACTGACTGATGGGCCCACCCACAACTGCCTGTGCTAGCAATTCGGACACATCCATGTCCTTTTCCCGACACAATACCACAAAACCGAGGTTTTTCCCACTCGCCCTCCCTCGGCTAAAGACACGAGCTTTCTTGACTTGGCGGGACAGGCGGTTTTCCAAAGCCGCTGGTATTCATCCGAGCCCGGTTTTCCGCCATGACGGGAGGCGACGACGACCCAGCTCTCCCTCCCTCCGAGCTCCGCTGCAGACGAAGCGACGGGAAGTTATGGCAATGCAAGAACTGGAGAGTCCACGGCAAGAGCTACTGCCAGGACCATTTTCTTCAGAGTCGAGCTAAGCAAGAGAAACGAAAATCTGGGGTTTTGGAAGCTGGTAAGAAGAGGAATCAGGGACCCAAGAAGCGGAAGATTGAGGTGTCGAAAGGGAAAGATGGTGATGGTGGAAGTGAAGAGAAAGCGGTTTCGGCCCCTGCGAAGAAGAAGCGCGGGAGGCCGAAAGGGACGGTTTTGAAACGGCCCCGAGGGAAGAAAAATGTGGGGTTGATCGATTTCACATCCATGTTGGAGATTTTGGGTGGTTTTCTTCTCTTGATTGGTGTTTGGGTTTTTGATGATTTTGGGTTTTGCAGGGTTTGGGGTGCAAGAAGGGGGGTGGAGAGAAATCCACCTTTTGTCATCAATGTCGTTGCAGTGGTAGAAAGAATATTGCTTGGTGTTCAAAGTGTAAAAGAAAGAGATATTGCAAGATATGCATCAAGAGATGGTATATGTTCTGTTTTTCTTCCCTTACTACTAGCTCACTTAATGCTATTTTTCATTGATAGATAGATGCATTTACATTTCATTTCTCTGCGCTGAATTCTCTGTTTCTGTTTGTTTGGCTTTGATTGTTGCTCTTGTTATAAAATGTTGTGTTATCTTATTCTTCTTTTGAGCATGGGGTGTAGGTACCCAAAGATGTCAATGGCAGAAGCTGCAAGTGCTTGCCCATTCTGTCGTGGAAACTGCAATTGTAAGGCTTGCTTGCGTTTGGATATACTTGAGGTCTGTCATTTGCATTTTTGCATACAGCACTTGTGGAGATGAGATTACTACTTACTCTCTTCTATTCATGACATATGATGCATATTTTACTGCTTGCATGCAGAAATCAGAGCGGAAGATTGACAAAGATAGCATAATAAGGCACTCCCGTTATTTAGTACATGCACTTCTTCCATATTTGAAACAGTTGCGCCAGGAACAAATAGTGGAAAAAGAGATAGAGGCCAAAATTCAAGGTATGACTTGATTGTCTTCTGTTGTTGTTCCTTTTTTGAGGCGTTTACTGGTTGTTTCATTTGAAATAGGATTACCATCAACTGAGATGAAGATTGAACAGGCGGCTACTTTGATCGATGAACGTTCTTTCTGGTATGGTATGACTTTCTTTTCCAAATAACTGAGCACGCTTTTGAACTTGTTGAATGTCTCTTGTTTACTTGTGCTGACAAACTAATAGGTTGAAGATCTAACCATGTAATGTGGTATATGTTGTTGGAGCAGTAACAACTGCAGAACTTCTATTGTTGATTTTCATAGAAGCTGTTCAAACTGTTTGTATGAACTCTGTTTGAGTTGCTGCCGTGAGATTCGTGAAGGCCATCCTCAGAGAGCTTCCAGGGTAGTGGTTTTGCATTTTCCTCTCAGAGGAGAAGGTTATATGCATGGTGGAGAACCTACTCATGTGACTACTGGGCAGAAGATTGATTCTGATGAACAAGTGGAGAAGAACTATGCAGATCATCTTAGTCCATCGATTGAATGGAAAGCTAACAGTAACGGAAGCATTCCTTGTCCCCCTAAGGCATTGGGTGGCTGTGGTGAATTCCTTTTGGACATAAAATGTATCTTTCCTGAAAACTGGCTTCTGGACTTGGAAGAAAAGGCAGAAGAAATAGTTCAGAGCTATGAATGTCTCAAACTTTCTGATGAGTGCTCCTGTTTTCAGGATGGCCAGATCGATGTTGGTAATAAAAATTTGAGGAAAGCTGCACAAAGAGAAAATTCCAATGACAACCATATATATTGTCCAACTGCTAGGGACATTCAGCATGGAGACCTAGATCATTTCCAAAAGCATTGGATTAAAGGTGAGCCTGTAATAGTTCGGCATGTTCTTGAGCTTACAACTGGCTTGAGCTGGGAGCCGACGGTTATGTGGCGTGCATTTCGTACTGTAAGGTCCAAGTCTGCTAGTTCCAACTCTTTGACTGTGAATGCTATCGAATGCCTAAGTTGGTGTGAGGTTAGTCCTACCATCCTCATTGTGTGGTTAAGTTACATTTGATATGTTGATCAGCATGCATATGCCTGTAGCTCATACACTTCAAGAGACGTAAAGACATAACTACAGATCTCTTTTACCTACTAATGCATACAATCTCATGGCATCAAGTCACTGACCATTGCTTGGTAACTTTTCCTTTTGAGGAGAAAAAAGTTTAATCCAGGTGAGGGAACAATAGAAACACGTTGAAAAACAGTGGAAGGGCTAACAAACCATACACGCATGCATTACTCTACAATCTAGAAATCCTATTTAAGCTGGCTGCTTTAGGTGATTAGAGGAGATATCACGAATCTCCTGAAATGCATCAAAGCTTTAATTTGTCTAATCCAATTAAATCCTCTACAATGGAAATGGTTTCTTGAAGTAAAGCACCTTGCTGCCTTTTTTTTGAAAATTAGAATTGTATCTCAAATTGTTCAAAGGGATGAATCAAATTGTATTGTGAATCATATCATGAATTGTAGGATTTTTAAAAATTTTCTCATACAATGAAAAATAAACTAAAGAGTTTTTTTTTTTGAGGAAAGAAAACAAGGTATTTATTCATGGATAAGATAGCCTCTGTTTTGCCTTTAAAATACATCAGTAATCCAATGGTTCTAGTTGTAGCTTTATTGATTCTTTTACTTAAGATTTATTTACCATAAGACTACAACTGGAATAAAATTCCTTGGCTCTGATCCCCTAGAAGAATATGTGTAAAATCTCCATGAAGATAAGTAATTTTTCATTGATCTTGTTGTAGCCCAAACCAGACTAAATTTCTATAAGGAAGAAAACCAAATAGCTGAAGGAAAGGACAATGCAACAATAAGTGATTCACATTTTCAAGTACATAATACACCCATTAGGAATGCTATGGTTCCAGCCAATAACAAAGGGAATTGCTGTTCAGTCAGTCGTGAGGAAGTTAAGAAAGAAGAAGATGGAGTTTGCATATGTTTTTTATTTTCATTGATTTAGAGCACCGTTGTTATGTTATGATTTTCTGTTTGCTATGCCGATTCCTGTCATTATATGTTTCTACTTGTAAGCCGTATATTTTCTTTGATACATTTTATGATGCCCAAATACGACATTGATAAAATTGAAACAACATATACAATGCAATTTGGATATGTCGCCATTTGTGAGGTATCTGGGTATCACAAGGGTATAATAATACCCTGTTGGTGGTCCCATCTCTCATTTGATGGCACCTACTATGGATAGCATCGCCATTCCCTACACGCTCAAGTGCGTATGATCTAATTATTGGTTTGCAAATGCAAAGTCGAAATAGGACATATGTAAAGGTCCATATTTGCCTATACAAAGGGGAAAATGCTTTTGATGATTGAGATTGTTGCGCTGAGATTTTTGCTCCATCATATATCCAAGGTGGGCCCACTGGATAAATGATATTGACGAGTAAAAGATGGTTCCCATTGTTATGGACTGCTTTGCATGGACTGTAAATTGGGCCATGCATTGGTTGGTCTTGTGCTAAATAGATGCTGTGATATGATAATATGAATTTCAGTTGTGATTGTATGCTTCAAAAATCTGACATCATGCAAACCAAACTAATTGGTTTAGCTCTGTGGAGACCTAACTCTAGTTTACTTTTAAGTCTTCAGTAATATGGAAGATCGATTACTTCCCTTTTTCTTTGGAAAAACCTCTAGTAAGCACAATGCAATCAGAATTCAATAATGGAGCTTTGCTTTTTATTTTTATTTTTTAATATATGGTAGAACACAAGGTTCTAAAATTCGTCCAAAACCAATTTACAACACCTGATACCAACAATGTTCGGCAATACATAAAGGTTTTAAAACCCTTGCGATACCAATAAGTTATTTTATGTACATCTGAAGTACATTAAAGCAAATTAAAAGTGAAGATTCACATTTTTTTCTTCTAAGATTCTTTCTTTTAGGAAAAAGGTTCAAACAACCCTAAATATCAATTAGGAAATATCAGTCAATATGTAAAATTTCTGGCAATGGCTGATACAGTGTCCAAAACTGTGTTAAAAAAACACGGCAGAACGCCTATTATTCTAACTGTGTCTTGCTATTCTTTTTCCCTTGGATTGGAAGGTTCGTCATAAGACTAGTTTTTTCTACTTGGGTCATGCATGTATTTTATACTGGTCATTGGTCAATCATAACTCACATTGAATTGAAGTTTGTGATGATTTTCAGGTTGAAATTTCTATACTCCAGTTTTTCAAAGGTTATGTGGAAGGCCGAAGTCATGCAAATATATGGCCTGAAATGCTGAAACTAAAGGATTGGCCACCTTCCAATTCCTTCGAGGAGCGCTTACCTCGCCACGGTGCTGAATTCATTAGTGCTTTACCGTATCAGGAATACACGAATCCTAGGTTTGGCCTTCTTAATCTTGCGGTAAAGTTGCCTGAGAAAGCTCTCAAACCTGACCTAGGGCCAAAGACTTATATTGCTTATGGATTTGCTGAAGAGCTGGGTAGGGGAGATTCTGTGACTAAGCTTCACTGTGACATGTCTGATGCGGTATTGCTTATTTCTTGTCATCTGATAAATGGGCCTCCAAGTTTCACCAGGACCTTGTTTGCCTATTTCTAATAAATTTTTGGTGCCATTCTAAAAAATCAACTTTTGATTCAATGCAAAACTGAAGGATTTTATATGAATAACATGTTAGACTCAGAATGAGGAACCCGAGTTTATTGAATTACTTTTGCGATTGACTCGATACTCCCTGTTGCTAACAGTAGCAACTCAAATAATTATTGTCTTTTGGAGTTTTCACTTGCAATTGTGTTCATTGATGATATTAGCTTTAACTGCAACAATTTATGATGCTTCGGTGATAAATTGTGAAAGGTTAGCCTGTTTCTCCTTTTTGGTTATGTGTGAAATCATTTCTAAGTAAACATATATAATATATTTATGGAAATACTATTAATTAACTGAAGCCCTTTGGGTGGTTAACTATTTTGGTGAAAGTTGGTTATTTTGATTCCTTAAGTTTCTTTGGTTCCTTGGGTGCTCTGTGTGTGTGTATGGGAAATAATCCATTAAGAACTAGTTCTCATCATTTTTTTTTGGAGAACTCTAGGTGGGGCCCATTTATCATCCAATCCAAACCTTACAATATACAAACACCCCCTTGATAGTCACTCGCCCCAAGTTTTGGTCAGATCCGAATTTACTGGACTGCTGGATCTACTGTGCACCAATCCGAATGGACTGAATTTGTGGGCTATAGATGAAAGGGTTAAGGACATGTGATTGGGGTCAAATTGGATACGTGGGGCGGTCCCACATATATCTTTCCACCCCTTAGTCTCATCTCCAAATGGGACCCACAAGTGGGCCCCATAAAAAGTTTTCATTGTAGGTGCGTGAGAACAGTTCTCATAGGATTAGAGCCCTATATATATATGGGGCGCGCCATCTCCTCAGCTCAAGCTTAGGGTAAGGTAACCTCGAAGTGTGTGGTTCACATAGCTGGAGACCCACATGGGGATGGGGATGGGGGGATTTGAATGACTCCCTGGGACCCTTCTTTTTACAAAAAATCAGCTGCAACTGTGGTTTCTATCATCTTCATCTGGGCTCCAAAAGTTTAATTGTCAATAGTCCATTCGGATTGGTGTACAGTCGATTCAATGGTCTAGTAAATTCGGATTTGACCAAAAATTGGTGGACATGTGGAATTCAGGAGGGTGGTGTGTTTGGTCCATTGGATGGACCAAGGGTGGGCCCCAAGGGCTCGGGCTTACGAACTATTTTTCACCATTTTTGATAGTATGGTCCACGTTGCAAGCCATCTAAATGGATCACACAATTACTCCCGTGAATTTCACATGTCCACCAATTCTGGGTCTCATCCGAATATATTGGACCGTTGGATCGACTACAAAACTATCCTCACATGACCATTTCTCTCATATATATATGGACTTCCTTTTTAGACCTAACAAGGTCAAAAAGGTCAAAAAGGTGTCATGAGTGATGCTTTTGTCATTTTTCACGTTAATACTTTGCAAATATAGAGTGTCCCTCTCAATTTTGGTGAAGACATATGTACATGGATTTCCTTTTTTAGACCTAACAAGGTAAAAAAGGTATAATGAGTGTGATGGTTTTATCTTTTTCCACATTAATATTTTTCAAATATGGAGTGTCGCTCACCATTTTGGTGAGGGACATATGCACATGAATATTCTCCTATATATATATATGGAAAATAATCTTAATAGTTCTCACAACAGTTTTGTGAGAGGTCTAGGTGGAGTCCATCTATCACCCAATCCAAATCTTGCAATACACGGGAACCCCCATAGTAGTCACATGTCCTAAGTTTTAGTCAAATCTGAATTTACTTGACCGTTAGATCGACTGTGCACTAATCCGAATGGATTGGATGTGTGGGCTATGGATGAAGGGGTTATGGACATGTGATTGTGGCCAAACTTGATATTTAAGGTAGTCCCACATAGATATTTCATCCTCCTTGGTCCCATCCTCAAATGGGACCCACAAGTGGGCCCCATAAAAAGTTCTCACTGTAGGTGTGTGAGAATACTTCTCATAGGATTAAAGCTCATATATATATTGTTAGGCCTAAAAAAGGTGTCATGAGTCTGATGGTTTTGTCCTTTTTTACATTAATTCTTTTCAAATATGGAGTGTCATTCACCAAAATGGTGAGGGATGTATGCACATGAATGTTGTCCTTTATTCTTTTCCATATTAATATTTTCCAAATATAGAGTATCACTCACCGAAATGGTGTGGGATGTATGCATATGAATATTGTTCTATATATATATGGGAAATGCTAGTATGCATCCTTCCTTCACCATCTATGAAGCACGGGTACTGGTACGAGTATGGTACGGGTACGCCGATCTGGCAAAGTCCTAAAAAAACTGGATACGAGTATGGCTGGGGTACGTCCATTAAGGAATTATATTTTTTAAAATTTTAATAATGCAATATGCTAATAATTAAAATAGGTTAGAATTTTTAGATGCAACAAGCCAACATTTACTTAATACTATTACAAATTCAACCTAATAAAAAAAAAGAGCAATAGCAATATTATTTTTTATATTTCGTAATCCATCATTCCTTTTTTTTTTCTTCTTCTTCTTCCTCCTTTCCATTTTTTTTTCCCGTTGGAAACGAGGGGATTGGAGATGGGTTAGGGCGAAAGCTTTTATCCTTTTAAGTTTGTCAAAAAGGGTTAGAGCTAAAGTAAAAAATTATATTTTTAGCCTTTTCAAATTCTTACAAAAGTTTTTACAAAAAAAAAAAAGACTTTTACAAAAGTAACAGGAATGTCTCATCCCATATCCATCCTGTACTCACAAAGTCAAAACATACCGGGTACGTTTGACTATACCGATATGTTTTTTGCCGTACCTATACCCGGTACGTGTACGGGTAAGTACCCGATACGGGTACGTATACATTGTGGAAGTACCCGTGTTTCATAGTTCACCATAGAGTAAGGGATGCTTACATGGCTTTCCTTATTTGTACATGAGCATTCCTCTTTTTTATATATATTTTTGCTTTTTGCACATGAATATTTCCAATTGTACAAATGTTCCTCACTTATGGTGAGGAAAGGATGCATACTAGCATCTTCCATATATATATATATGTATATATAGGGAAAGACTACAATGCATCCATCCCTCACCGCAGGGTGAGGGACAATTCCTTTTTTAGCCCTAACAAGGTTAAAAAGGTGTATTGATGTGTGATGGTTTTTCTCTTTAGTACATCAATACTTTCCAAAAATGAAAGTATCTCTCACCATAGTGTGAGGGATATATGCATAGTAGTTTTGTCCATATATATGTGTATATATATTATTTGGGAAATCCTACGAGAACTAGTTCTCACCACTACTTTGTAAAAAGTCTAGTTGGGGCCCATCTATCACTCAATCCAAATTTTGTAATACACATGGACCCCCCAAGAGTCATACGCCCCAAGTTTTGGTTAAGTCCAAATTTACTTGACCGTTGGATAGACTATGCATTAGTCCAAATGGACTGGATTTGTGGGCCACGGATGAAGGGGTTAGGAACATGTGATTGGGGCCAAACTTGATATTTAGGGTGGTCTCACATAGATATTTCCATCCCCCGTAGTCCCATCCTCAAATGGGACCCACAGTGGGCCCCATAAAAGTTCTCACGGTAGCTGTGTGAGAACACTTCTCATAGGATTAAAGCCTTTTAAAACTTAAAGTGATGTTTGTCACTGTCCACAACACGAGAAGTGTCTTTTATTCTACATGCTACTAAGTCACAGTTGAGATATCCCCTTAGTTATTCCATAGTTCATTATTCCACTACTTTATGGCTCAGGTAAATGTTTTAACACATACTGCGGAAGTAGTTTGTACTGAGGATCAGCTTTCAAGTATAGAGAAGTTGAAGAAACTGCACAGTGATCAAGATCAAAGAGAACATCTTGGTATTGTTCAACTGGTGCATGAAAAGGATGATCAAAAGCATCCAGTATCATCTGCACGAAAATCCTTGACAGAGCTGGATGATTGCAACTCGTATCTCTTCACTAGTAATGGGGAGTCACTTCCATCTGAAGCTTCCACTTTAAAGATAGATCAGACTTGTATGGGGCCTGTAGTTGATAGACATTCTGATGATAGTGCTGATCGGCAGAAAGGAGATGCCATTGTCTTCGATGCTAATCCTAATCGGGATAAGGTAGATGTTGCATTTGAAGATGGCAAAGATGTAGGAACTTGTGTGTCTGGTTTGGAAACTGCAGTAAGTGATGAACTGTCATGCATTGAAGAACATAATTTGCGAGAAAGAGGTTTTGTTGCTGTTGAGACTAGAGCTGGTGACGAATGTGATAGGAAAAGGCAAGGGCAGGAGAAAGTTGAAGGTGAGTCTCATGCATCTCATGCAAACGATTACCTGTCTAATGAATTTCATCAACAGAAGGGGGATGCTGTTGTTATCGATCCTGAACAGAATGTTTTAGATACTTGTGTCCTTGAATCTAAGGTTGACATGAGTGAACAACCTGCTGGAATTGAAAAACAGAGTGAGGGAGTGAGTGGTATGGTTGGTACTAAACATGGAGACATTGAAGAGTGTATGATGACAGAAACAAACAAAGGGTTTGATGTTCTATTCAACAGACAGGAGGGAGAAAACCGCCTTTCTTGTTTTATTGATCGAAAGCTTATCACAAAAAAATTGGAAGAGCTACGCGCTACTGATGGAAGAGGGAGTCCTGGTATAGACCAAAAGGATCTAAGAATGGTTGATGAAATGCACATAGATAGCCAACCTAATAATGGGCAAAAAGGAGATTTAGACAACTTGGACATTTCACCTGCACCAAATGGTCCAGATGTTGAAATTTTAATTCAGAGAAAAGATACTAATAATGTTGATATAAAAATTGAAGTAACTGAAAAACTTATGAGAATTGATGAGCAGGGTAAGGGTGACTATTTGTTTAGCAAAACCGAAAGCAATGTAGACTTTGGTAAAATTGCTGTACAAGAAGTGAAGGTTGCTGCTTTTCCTTATACCAGAACTGAGGGTGATGTTATGCTTGATGTACTAGTTGAAAGAGAACATGGTGGTAGCACTTTTCCCGATTTAAATCCCATTGAGGAAGTTAAGCACTGTAATGTAGAGGAAGCTGAAACTTGCACAGAAGGTTTGAGAGAGAGTGTGGATGGGGGAAAAATTGTTCAAGGCAGGGGGGAAAATGGGAGAAGACTGGTAGGTTCAGGTGGCGAGTTAAAGAAACTAAGAACTTTGGGGGATTTACAAAATAAAAATGCAGGTGATTCAGATGCTATCAAAACAAATAGAAATGAAGAACTTGGTTGGAATGGGACCTATGATGATGGTGGTGCTGGTTCATCTGACAGTAAAGTTGCAACAATTGAAGTACTTGACATACTCATTCAGACCCAGAACAGAGAAAAACAACTTTCTGGCCATCCGTCAGTGATGGGAATAACAAATAATACGAGGGAGGAAGCAGCTGGCTGTGAATATCTTTCTGAAGTCTCAGATAGTGCAGGCAGGAAGCAAGTTTCGGATAGAAAGAGGAGTCCTGCAGTTTCTGGCAAAAATTTGATTTCTAGTTTGACAACAAGCAGTGCTCTGGGGAAACTGGAGAATGAGGGTGATACTGATTCTTTTCCTGGTAGAACTGATATTGGTGAAGAACTTGATGGGAATGGGATAGAAGTTGCTGATGGTGTATTGTGTCATGCTAAAGCTGAGACTGACAAGACAGCTAAGGCTTTGATTAACAAGGAGAAGGAAAATGGCCTTTGCTTGCTGCCTCTAGGACATGGACAAAAGGATAAGGTGGTGGAGGAAACAGGTTGCTACCAGAATATACCTGAGCTTTCAGAGAAAAGTGCAGGGAGAAAGCTTGCTAGGATTAGAAAGAGGAAGAGAGGGCAAAAACGTATGGTTTCAGACAACAAATTTAGATCCAAACCTAAATTAAGAGGCAGTGCTCTTTGGGATATTTTTCGACGTGAAGATGTTCATAAGCTAGAGGAATACCTGCGGAAGCACTCAAGAGAATTCAGACACATTTATTGTTCTCCTGTAGAGGAGGTAAGCCATGTTTATATTCAAGCTAGTGATAATGCGATATGCACAATTTCCTTGCAACGAGTGTATGACAATAGTCTTTTTAAATTTATGATCAGGTTGTTCACCCCATTCATGATCAATCTTTCTATTTAAATTCGGAGCATAAAAGAAAGCTTAAGGAGGAATTTGGTTTGTTTATCTTTCTTCTTTCTATTTTCTCCTTTGTTATATTCTTTTCAGGTTGTTTATGTTTTACTGGGTTTTTCCCCCCACCAAACATTTAGGAATTGAACCATGGACTTTTGTGCAAAAGCTTGGTGAGGCAGTGTTTATTCCTGCTGGATGTCCTCATCAAGTTAGAAATCTCAAGGTTTGTAAGACAAGAACTTCATAACACATGCTTTTAACTGTTTGGTAACCCACATGGGCGCCTTCAATTTGGTTCTATGTTTCTCTGGTAAATGTAGAATGAGAAATATAGATTTGGTTCTAATTGCGCACTTCAACATCCTTGAGTGATCCAATCAATTTTTTAATCAACAACGTGATTTATATTCTGAAGCTCTTGCTTTCTACTTGTTCAGTCTTGTACGAAGGTAGCTGTTGACTTTGTCTCACCTGAAAATGTTAATGAATGCATCCGTTTGACGGAAGAATTTCGTAGACTTCCTCAGAACCACGTGGCCAAGGAAGACAAACTAGAGGTAGTGCTGTCACTTTCTACAAGACTTATCACTGTTTCTGTCAGCCAGTATTTTTAATGCATGCATGTATTAGGAACTATCATGTGCACCAATGTACTCTGGAGCCAAGTTTTTGGGCAGACGTTGAAGTGTATGTGTCGACTTTAGCTGCAGTAGGATTGTTGTCCCAACAAATTCACAGCTTACATTGCTTAACTCTTGGCTATTTGCTCTGTGGAGCAATACAAACTGTCGACCATTAGAAGAAACACTTCTTCAGTCTCTTGTGAACTTTCTGCTATCTTTTCATGCAAAGCAGGTAAAGAAAATGACTCTTCATGCAATCAACCAGGCTGTGAAAGACTTAATGGAGCTCACGTCTACTGGAAAGTGAGTGGCTTGATATCTCATGCATGTGCTAGTGTTTTATTCGATATCGGTTTACATGGTGCCCCTTAGATGCATTTATTTTAATTCTTATGGGAATGCTGCTATTAATAATGACTCCAGAGGAAGGTGTGCCAATATACTATATGGATCTTCTTTATTATGGTGCTGCTGCTTAGTATCATGGTTCATGTACATTTTGGGTGCTAGCTTGTTTCCTTGCCGTTGCTTGAAATCAATAACAATATCTGGATGTTCAGGCTTCATCTCCACAGCTGAGTCCTTCCAGTCTTCTGGTGTTTATTTTAAGCGTTTTTGAAGCAGAGCAGGGGAAGAAGAATAGCCAACGGGTTAATCTTTAAGCCAAAAGGCTTATGGGTAGAATGTCTAGGTGCTTCACCAAAGACAAACAAAAATCTCTCAATTGAGAACCAAACTTAAATTCTTATTCAATATGAATGTTTGTCTCTCATGAAGAGATTACATCCTTATTTATAACTAAGATATTAACTAAGAAAAGAAACAACTAATTCCAATCAAATAAGAAGTCCTAAACCAAACATGACTGGACTTGCCAAATATTAATAAAGCAACTAAATCAACTACTAATAATATAATTTACTCTAATCTATTGGGCTTTGGGCCTGCGGGTATAGACTTTTAGATGGGGCCAATTAGTATGGCCTGTATCAGTTTTTAAATCTGATCAGTAATTGGAAAGTATAAATTGAGGGATAAAGGTTTTTATTTAAGGGTTTAAACAAAAATAAAGCTCTGAACATCAATTGAGCCACATGTCTCTCGCAATAATTAAATGAGATGTTTTACTCTCATCTTTAGGTAACCAAATAATAGAATTATGAAAAAAAAAAAAATATTCCTTGCAGTGTAGCTATAATTACCCTATCAAAGAAGGGGCTATAACATCTTGTTCAATTCTTGTCAGCAGTGCACGAGCTCTCTCGTTGGCACTTGAAATAGTAGTCAAACAATCCATTAAATTACCCACTAAATGTTATGTGATTCCGACATTTTTTTCTTGATTAATAACTAAATTTCTTTGAATAAGAAGAATGTGCAGCATTAAGGTATATTGCTGTAAGCTATGATGCTTAGATACGGCATGGATATGACAAGGACACTCTACGGACATGATAGGGACACAGATTTTACATATAGGAAGTGAAGTATTTGATACAATATGACATGATATGTTGGCTATTTTGAAGTATCCTAAGCATACCCAATCCGGAAGATCTTTTTTCACTCCTTTATTTGCGAAGATCAGTTATCAATTATCAGATTTTGCCAAAGCATCTCTTTTCACTCCTTTGCCAATGAACATGATGCTTCATTTGGCTCCTATAAAAATGCTTGAACATGATGAATGACAACAAAAATATACCCAATGGTACTCCCATCTTCCTTCATGCCTAATTATTGAATTCTTTGAGTCACCTTCTTTTTGAAGATCCATCTAACATGTTACCATATATGAATGTTACACATGTGAAACATCTTAACATATAACATTCACATATGCGAATGTTACACATATGAAACATGTTACCATGTTTGTCGAAATCGCCATTTTCATGTGAGTAAATGAATTCATCCAATGGCTTTAGATGTATTTGGATTTTTTTCACAAATTTCTCAAAATCTGTGAATAATTAAGATAAAATGGGCATCCTAGTGCAAGAAGCTCCTGTCGCTGTGGGGTTTGGGGAGGGTCAGGTGTATGCAACCTTATGGCAAGCGGAGAGGTTGTCTTTGCGTTTTGAATATGTGGCGCCTAGGTCGCAACGGAGCGACCTTGTTGTTTTGCCAATGCCCATAAAAGTGTGTAATACTAAATATCTCGATGATTACTTTTAATACAAGAATATTGAATGGTTTAGATCATGAATTGGTGGTCCATAAAAGTGTAGAAAATTAGATCTATAGGTTAGGGATTTTTCAGAAATTACTAAGAATTTCTAAAGATTTAGGATCATCTTTACGATCTAGGGTCTATTAGTCTAATAAATAGTTTTGAATGGTTTGGATTACAAATATGGCGTCTGAAAGTGTAAGTTTGGAACAATGCAAGTCCTAGAGGGAGGGAGGGTGGTGGAGTGAATAGGACTTGTTAAAATTTTTACCAATTTTAGGACCAATTTGACCAATACAACCACAAGCTTAAAAGGCACTTAATTATGCACAACAATTATGACTTTTGAAACAATCCAATTGGGTTAGCTAGTGTGCAATGTTTAAGGTGTGTGTGCTAGCAATTTTGAGATATTCCAATTTGAACAATTTGTACTAGCACAAGTGAAACAAATAAAGGAAAGTATAACTCAAGTGAATAAGTCAGTTAAGTGACCAAGTGAAGGATGCTCAAGTTGTGTGTGCTAGCAACAAAGTGATATTCCAATTTATACAAATTAAACTAGGACATATGAGATGCATTTCAAACAAAGATACAGCAATCTAATCAATGAGAGGAAATCATCCACCACAATACAAGAGATTTATAGTGATTCAATTCTACAGCTACATCCACTCCAAGCAAATCACAATCCAATGATTTCTTGGCTTTTCACTATAGGAAGTTTTCAAATAGGTGCACCTCAAAACCTTTATCACCAATTTCTTGATGTGGTGGTTCAATTTCCAATTCTACATCCACCAATTACAATTTTTTGATGCGGTGGTTCGAATTCCCAATTCTACGTCTACCAAATGCAATATGAAAATTGATTGTGAAGTTGAACATTAGCCTCTGGACAAGTTACCTTAATATTGAGGGTGCTTTTGATTCTTGAAGCTTGAGAGAAGACTTCCAAGTTTTGACCTCTTCCAATTGCTCCTTGGTGAAGTTGATCTTTCAATGAGTGCACAACCAAGGGAAGGAGAGGTTTTGGGTCTAGGTATGGTATAAGTTTAGCTTGTTAGGCTTAAGGTTTTCCCTAGATTGAAATCCACGTAACACTCTACAATGAGCTTAGAAAGCTCTTAGATTTAACTATAAAAAAGTAGGAGAGTGAATGGAGAAAGGGGTTGGAGCCTTGGAAAAGATTTCCCAAGTGAAGGCATAAATGTATGTGAGAGCTCTTAAGAATTTCTTACAACTTGGGTTCAAAAGAGAGCTTTAAATATATATAGAAAAAGCTCCAATGGATAGTTTTATGGCTATCCTTGAGTACCCACGGCTAGCTGACCAACGGTCGGATTGTCCAAAAAATCAAACTAGCAATTTGTTCTAAGGCTAGCCATGGACACTTCTAAGGCTAGCCATAAGGCATTCTGAAAAAATGCGGTGCTTCTGGAAATTTAGCCGTGGACTAAAGCTATGGCTGGTAGGGTTCTGAACCTAGTTAGCCGTGAAAGCTTAGAAATCAAAAGTATAACAAAGTGAATTTTTCAGAAAAACTTTGGAATTTCTAAGGGCCTTTCTAAGTTGATTTTATGTGTCAATTTACCTTTGGCACTCACGGAAGTCATCCAATAAATGAGTTACATGCCTTCCCAAGCGTTGGTCTTCAATCTTGTTCATAATCTTCCTTGAATGGTCTAGATGAAGCTTTGACTTGGTCTTTCGACACTGGATTGACAACCTAGGAAATGTGCAAATCTAACTATGGCACTAATAGGGTCCCGCAAGAATGAAAAAATAGGATGGGGACCATGGGAATGCAATCACTGTGTAAGAGTTGTACTAGCACCTTTTGCAAGGGGTGAAAATTTTCACACCTTTTTTAGGTGTGAAAATTTTGGTGTGTAAATGGCCTTATTTCACAACTAATTTACATGTCACATGCACAAATGAGTCCAAACAAATGTGAAAAAGCGTAACCATTATGCATCTGAATAATTTACATAGGTAAATGATTGCAAGCAAACAACCTCTAAAAGGATCCTTTTGAGTTCTGCTATGTGAGACCCCAATCTGCCTGGGTAATTCCTTGAGGCAAGATCAGGCCAAGTGATCACGGTGGGGTGCTTTAGTTAGCACCGTCACGCTTTGTCCAAGTCCCACATTGAAGACATCCAAGTTTTGACCTTGGGCTTTTAAGTCAAACCCCATCTTACCTCAACACGAGGCATTTTAAATCCTTGCAGTCCAGATCCCATAAGAATTACAATGTTAAGCGTGCTGAGTTTCATAGTTGTTTTATTTTATAAGATTAAAACAAAGTAATGAAATGCCTTTGTTTTTTTGTTATTGATTATTTTTTTTAGTCTTACCTGGGTTTGAATTTTGAAACCCCGTCTATGGCTCACACAAGCCGATGTGCTCTATTCCAAAAAACTGTCTAGGAAAGAAGAACCAAGAGTTTGAGCTTATCTATCCAGCGGGGGATTAAAACTTCCATTCTTAACTATTACTTGGCTATATTTGCAAACTTGAATAATTTTCTGAGTTGTGTCTTTAGTTATACTTTAAATGTTACATTTCAGTTTTGGGGCCATGGAGGAAGACCAGAAAAAACTAATGGAAACAGCGCAGCAGTCTTTTCCAGATCCAACACAGCAATTAGAACATATGCCGCAATCGCCACTGTCAACATCACTATTACCCCGATCAGAATCCTTGGAGCGTCCAGCAGATAAATTACTAGTACCTTCAGAAGCATCTACACTACCTCTGCCAGATATATCACTAGTACCTTCAGAAGCATCTACACTACCTCCCGCTGCATCACTGCTGCCTCCTGAAGAGCTCGCAAGTGTCTCCGAACATGCCATAGACTTCAGCTTGTGAGGGCTTGCTAAGCTTCTGATGGGGCATGCTAGCTTTTGATGTAAAGTTTGACAATTCTCTGTAGAGCTACCACTGTTTAATTTACTCAATCCTCTTGTGCAGAAAATGCATTTTACTGAGGGTTGTTTTTTCTTCCCCTAAATTTTTTATTATATTCATTTGCCTGAAGTTAATAGCAGAGGAGATATGGCCTCTGTTGTGCTCTCTGCGAAAATGGCAATGACAAAGTGCTTCTAACAATTAAAATGGTAAGAGGCATCAAAATGTTGTTTGAACTTTGAACAGAAACGAAAGTTTTTAGCTATGCAAATTGAACAAAATTGTATTTCAGACGTCTGATAGTAAGTTTTCATGGGTCAGGTAATTCTGCGACTCTTCCTTGTTAATCAACAGGAGGGAGAACCTGAAACGACTTGTTAGGATCGGGTTTAGGGCTAAACACGCATCATGCACCACACACAAGGAAGAAAACAAGTAATCCACACGACATACAGTTTACAGGGTTTGGTAAAAATGCTTACGTTCAAGGGCACGTAGATTTTACTACGAAGAAATCTCTCTCACTCCCTTACAATGATCTCTTTGTATTTCCCTTTGTCTTGTTTGCTTGCAAAGAATGACCCTAACAGAGAACATGTAAGACCGGCCTTAATTAATTGGCCCTAATGAAAACTACTCATAGGCCAAATAAGGGCCTTTCTGAGCCAAACACAACAAGACTAAATAATTCTGCATTGTTCTATTAGTAGTTGCCAGGCACTTGGAAAGAAGCTAATCCAAAACGAATGTGGAGCAACTGATTTTGCCACATTTTTGCATGGAAATGCTAAAAAGAAAAGAGAAGAATATGTGAAACATTTCATTTTGCAACACCTTGTGTATGGCATGCCAAATTGGGTATTTCTTAGTAAAAGCAAATTGTATTGTACTAACAGCCGACTGTCAATGTGTGTAGTGCTTTTTTATTTTTTATTTTTTATTTTTATTATCCAAGATATCTCTCGCCAACCCAACTTTTAGATTTTTAGCCTTCGGTCTGGGGTGACCCAATTATGACGAACAAAAATTATTCTTTGAAGGTACATATGTGGCCACACATATCTCACCTCTCACTTGGTTTTGATTAGATTAAATGAATGATTACCTCCCACCATTGGATTTGTGCCATTTCTGTGGATTAAATTGGACAACAACAAAGGGATTAAAAAGAAAAATAAGGGCAGCAACGAATGCCAGACTGCCTAGTAGGGCGTGTCGGATTATCAATCCTAGGCAGTCAGATCATCAATCTGCCATCACTTAATATTTGAACTTTATGTACAGTGGAGATCATCAAACAAGAATGTCTTGTTAATTGCTCTTAGTTTTCCTAACCGTGTGCTGCCAGATGGAAAAGAAAACCTGCCTACCTATGATACCGCTAGGCTGGGAAGAGTGAATGTGAACCCTACCATGTAATGACTATTGGCATCTATGATAGAGCTCACTTGTGTTTGCATGTGGGTGGACTCCAACACAGGAAGATGCCCCTCACAAGGAGTCTATTTGGATAAAGAGGCTATGTGTTAATCCTTGTAAGGCTCAAATTCTAATTGAGAGAGTAAGCCAAGTCTCATTCTAAATCCTATTCTACCTTGAATTGGAGTTTATTACCCATTAAGCCATATGCTATAAATACATATGGCAGGGTGGTAGTAGAACAATGCAAAACCAATAAGTGAAGTCTAGGGATAAGTTATTCATCATTATCTTCTCCATTATGGTATCTATTATTGCCTTGAGATTGTAAAGAGTGAATTCCACCTGGCTAATCTCTAGTAGACAGTCAATGATCTTTATGCCCATTGCTTGATCCAAGCCGGCACTATCCTCTTCGAGTTCATAGTGGCCATGTGATCTTGAACTATGCGGATTAATATTGTAATTCACAAAGGTGGGCCCATATATTACTTATCAGTGATGGATGATTTCAAGACAAATCCCAAAATTTTCAGTTCCTTAAAATATCGATGGTGGAAATATATGGAAATTCTAGCAACGAATTAGAGAGAACGTCCTTCCCAAATGTAATGTGCTTGATGGAATTTAGAAATAGGGGATGACTACTAAGAGTAATCATTTGAGAGTAATCTAAAAGAAAGAACAACCATCAATTAGAGGTCCTACTTCCAAAACTCCCACAAACGATAATTAGGAGAGATTTTAGGAAAAGATAATGGTCAACTTTCCTAGGGTAATACATGACAATCAAAACGTGGAAGGGTTCCACTGGACTACATCTCCCTTGGAATAAATTATGGGCTGTCCCTCTTCCCTCTAAAATTCGTTTTTACCTGTGGAAACCATTGCGGGAGAGACTCCATCTCAGGGCTTTCTTACACCAAATCACTCCAAACATCATCCTTAACCGAATCTTATGCCACCGAGCTCAAGAAGCAGTAGATCACCTCTTCTGTTATTGCACAATAACCCAGACCATTTTTTATTACATCCATAGACATCACTTCATCCAAACCCCAACAACATCCTTCACTCAATGGTTCTGGTCAGATACTACCTCACTCCACCCCTTAATCATTTGGTTTGGAAGGCAAGGAATGCTATCATCTTTCAATGTCAACTACTACACCCTCCCTCCATCCTAACAAAGATATACCATGCTCTACATGAATGGAATGTGGCTACTGCTCTCCTCCGACATAAAGGACACAAGGCCGATTACAATTGAGGAATGGGACCCACCACCACAGAATTGTTTTAAAATCAACATTGATGGATCATACAACCCCCACCACCAGACTGCAGGGATTGGTGGAATCATAAGAGATACTTTCACAAATTGCGCTTTAGAGGCTGAACTTAAAGCCACACCGATGAAGACTCAATTATGTGCTTCCAACCTTTTCCATGATATAATCACCGAAGGGGACTCATTTATCGTCTGACAAAGCCTCCAATCTGATGGAGGCGTTCCCTGGACACTAATGTTAGGTGACAGTTGCCATGAAATGGTGGGATGCCAAATTTGGCATGTGGAAAAGCAACATGCCAAATTATTTTCTGAATATTTAGGGTCCGAGCAATGAAAAAGCTTCTTGAAAAAAAAAAAAAGTCAAAAAGTCAAAAGATAAAAATGTAATTAAATTCTAAGTTTCGCACATCAGATGAGGTTCGTACCTTTATAAAATGTTAAATTCTAACATTTCCAATTGCCACATAAGCCTTGAAATGAAATTTGATATCTTTAAAGTAACGTCTCTCTTGGAGATGCTCTAATGCACATTTGAAAACGGCGCTCTAATGCACATTTGAAAACGGCTGATCAACTCACTGACAAAATTACCCAAATGGAGGGCTGTTCTTTGCGGACGGTCTGCCAACATTGTCAGTGACCAACTAGCTAAACTAGTAAAACCATAGGAAACTATCTTCTACTCTTCGTTTCAAATCCATATCTGGGGCCAGTTTTCAAGAGAGCTCTCTTTGCAGGAAAAGCAGCAGAGACAGTTACAACTCTAACAGGGAACAACAGTTTTTGGAAACGTCGTCCTCACGCCACAATTTTGCCCTCCTTGTGTAACTTTGGGACCTTTTGGAAGTTTTGGAACATCACCTTCGGGCTACATAGTATCCAAGAAACATCAAAGCACTACTTATGTTCCTTTCGAAATTTTGGAAGCTTAGGAACCTCTCTACCAACTTGGGTTCTTTCCAGTAGCACTGCCACTGGGGTGCACACCTGCCTATCTTTTGTATCTTATATCAATTCAATATAAGCTCTTATTTTAGCCAAAAAAAAAAATGGAAGGGTTATTTTAGGGGACCGTAATTGGGATTTTATGAGTAACGGAAATGAAAAGATTGGATTAAGAGAAAAGGTATGAAAATATAAATGGAGTGATCAGATCTGTTATTTATGAAATTTTAGAAATTCCGCCTTTTGAGTCCTATTTAAAAATGACGAGGCTTTACAAGTTTTATTTTTTCACAAACGGTCGTGCTTATGTGGCATTGCGTACATGCATCATGCCTATGTACCAATATGAATCATTTTGATTCAATAATAAAATATAAGGGCTGGGGCCACTTGAATAAGTGTCTTGGCCAATGGAGGCTTTTTATTTTGTTTTGTTTTTTTAAAGACTCAAACCCTAGCATCCTCTACCTTTTCTCTCTCTCACACACACACCCCCGTTCGTTTCCAAGGTACTTAAGGAGGGGACTATTTTATATATCCTTTCAATTATAATTGGACCTTTTTTCTTTAATCAAAGGGTGTCCTCAGACTAATCTCTTTGGGCCTAAGATGAGTTGGGATAATTGCCTAAGCCCCGATGTGGTAGTGTAGTTTGATCCCACAACCTTTGAGAGCAAATAGTGGCCCTAAGTTAGTTGAATTGGTAAATTAGCTTGTCAAGGCCATCTAAAGCACTCATAAAATGCACATTGGAATACGCATTAATCCACTGCTTTTGAACAAATTCAATTCATATTAATATATTAATGTACTTTCTGCAGACTAATAACATTACATTCGACACAAGTGAATTGGTGGTTGACAATCCAGGTACCAGTACCACTTCTTCTGTTTTTCCTTTTTGGTCTCCATTCCTAGGTAAGTCTTGAGCACGAGCATTTTCACAAAACCCTCTGTCCCTACTTGAGTTACTGGGGGAAACAATCCAAATCCCAATTTTTTATATCAAAACATTGACTTTGAAAGCTTAATCAATTTTGTTTTATGCCAGAGAGATCAACTATGGAAATTATCTTTTCACTTAGACAATTAATGGAAAAGTACCGAGCAAAGAGGAAAAATTTACATATGGTCTTTATCGATTTGAAAAAAGCTTATGATAGGGTACTGAGGAATTTAATTTGGTGGGTTTTAAAGAAAATGAATGTCTTCAGATGTTATATTGAAAATTTTAAGGAGGAAAGAGCAATAACAAATGTAAAAACCACATGTGGAGAAACAGGTGGATTCCCCGTGACTATAGGTTTACATCAGGGATTAACTTTAAGCCCTTATCTCTTTACATTAATTATGGATGAGTTAACTGTGCATATTCAAAAAGAAGTACCATGGTGTATGTTGTTTGCAGATGATATAATATTGGTGGATGAATTAAGAGAAGGTGTAAGTGCAAAACTTGAGAGATGGTTGGGGGAATTAGAATCTAGAGGTTTTAAAGAAAGTCGTATAAAGATAGAATATATGGATTACAACTTTAGTGAACATCTATAAAGTGTTGAAACCACTGTTAAAATTGAAACCCATGAGATACCACGTAGAGATTCTTTTCGGTACGTAAGCTTGAAGATTAGTAAGAATGGAGAGATTGACGAAGATGTGGAGCATCTGATAAAAGCTCGATGGCTGAAGTGGAGACTAACTTCGAGAGTGCTTTGTGACAGACGAATGCCAACGAAATTAAAGGGCAAATTTTACAGGACAATGGTTAGACTAGCTATGACATGTGGAGCAGAATGTTGGCCAATTAAAAAGACGCATATTCATAAGATGAATGTAGTGGAAATGAGAATGCTTAGGTGGATGTGTGGTAAAACTAGGAAAGATAAAATTAGAAATGAGCGCTTTTGAGAACATTTAGGGGTAGCACCAATAGGGGATAAGATTAGAGAAACCGGTATAAGATGGTTTGGGCTTGTTGAGCGTATGCCAGTAATGGCATCGGTGAGAAAAAATATGGATATACATATGAAGGGCCCATCAAGAGATAGGGGTAAGCAGAAGAAAACATGGATGGAAGTCATTAATTCAGACTTGAAGAAGTTTCACTTATCGAAAGATTTAGTTCAAAATAGAACGGAATGGAAAAATAGAATTCATGTAGTCGACTCCAACATAGTTGAGATAAGGCTTTGATGATAATGATGATGATAATTGACTTTAAAAGCTTAATTGTATAATAATTACATTAAGGGAAAATTTGATAAAAGGTATTAACTTTAGGCTCATTTTAAAAAAATTTATACAAAAATTTAAATATTTCAAAAAGGCATAAAAAATTTTCACAATTACTTCAATTAAACCCTCCTATTGAAGCATTTAAGAATTTAAGAGAAATGATCAAGTCCAACCTATATGACCTACTGAGGCTCACTTCAACTACCTTTTATGTATGGATTGGTTACGCAAGGGGATTCCAAGTGACTAAAAATCTAGCTTCAATAAATAATTGTGATCATCAAATCCAACCCAAATGAACTAGTGGTGCCTAGTTCAGCTACCTACCATTATGTATATGGATGGTTAAAAAAGAAAATTCCAAATGACAAAAAAGTAACTTCATTAAATGATCATGAAGATCAAAATCACTGATTTTTGGGCGAAAAGAGATTAAGAAAAGACAAAAACTAGTTATTCGAAAAGGGCATTTTTGTCATTAATAAAAAACATTTTATGGAGAAGTTAAACATTGTGGAAAAACTTTATACTTTTTTGACTTAGTCTATTCTTCATGTAGTTTTTTAAAAATGAGCCAACAGTTTTATGCCTTTTTTAAAACTTCCCTTCTATCAACATATAGTTAAAAATTACTAAAAAAACCCAAATACAAGATATAGAAATAACAAATTAAAAAGATTCAAACACTATTCATTGTCAATATTATAGTGGGCCATCTCCTATCTAACTTGAATACACAGAGTGCACAAAAGAATATCGATTTGATTGGTTTAAAACTTTTTTCCTTACAGCTAAAGCCGTTTTAGGTTTTAAAGGGGCCGCCCTGTTCAAAGGCTTTTGAGTTAGGAAAATCAGTGTCACAGTTCGGGCTCATTGACACAAAATTGGCCCATTTAAAATGAGCACCGTTCAGACTGTATATAAAATATAGGAGATTTTAGCTGAAAAACTCATTAGATGGGTCATATACTAAAAAAGCTCTATAGCCCTGACAGGACAAGATTGATCCTCAAAGTATGATATGGTGAAAAATTTGAAACAGAATAGATTGGGAAAAAAAAAAAGAATCTCGATTCAGATTAAATTTAACCTGTGTCGCTGTTGTTCGAAAGCTCGATTGGATTGATCTGGTAAAAGAAGAAGAAAATCTAGATCCCTCAATGCAGGAGAAAAACAAAAAATCTTTTTGCAGACGATTTCGAATTGGATTGGATTGAATCAGATTGGATCATTTCTCCAATGCCATAGAAAGGAGAGAATAAGAAGAAAGCTTTTAGTTTCCAGTTGTGATCTTTATGAGTTATTGCAGAAATAAAAAATGCAAAAGGTTAAAAATAAGATTGAATTGAATCGAATCTGTGCTGTGATCGTTCGAAAGCTCTATTGGATTGCGTAATGTTTTTCAGCAACCTCAAAAGAGCACCAGATTGAGCGACATTAATGTCGCAAGTGCAATCCATTTCCTACGTTTGATGCCATGGCTATTAACATGCCAAGTGCCCTCTATTCATTTGTCCAAGATACTGACCAGTTCTAGCATTTGTGGCAACTCATGGAGCTTGCAACACGCATGTTTCCTCATTAATAATGAGCTCAGAGCTTAAGCGGTATTTTGGCTGCTGCTCTTTTGAGGAGAGGTGTTTTTGGTTGGTGGTTTTGGAGCATCTAGTCCATCACCGAAGTGAGATAAGTTGTGGGAATTTGTGGTGAAGGTGGGTGCCATTTCAATTTTATTATAGACATTGCTCTTCCTATTGACAATGTTAGTGTTGCTCTTTCAACCTCAAAGGTGGGCCACCATTTTTAGGAAGCTACATAGAAAAATAGTGACGTTAACATCCCATTCCTCCTCTACTTTTCTCAATGTTTTCATTAGATCAGTCCTAAAACTATAATGCCTTTTTAAATATAAGATCTATCTAATGAGTGTTTTTTTTATATAAAATATATAAAAATATATATCAAAATTTACCACTTAAAATAAATAACTTTTACCTTTAAGTTTAACTAAAATATATATTAAAACATATTCTAGTAAAAGTTGGACTCACTTTAAGATTGATCGTTTATTTAAAAATATAATTAACATGATGTTATTATTCATTATTACTTAGATTGTTAATCAAATGACAAATTGTCATGTTAAAACTAACAAATTGTCTTCTTCCAACCTTTATTAGAAGAGTATAGAACTGAAGAGAAGCTCTTCTCCTTCTTCTTCTTCTTCTTCTTCTTCTGCAACTGCTAAAAGACCCATCAATGGCGGCTGATTCTTCATCATCTCCCTCTTACAAGAAATTCAGCAGCAGACCGAGAAACCCAGAGCCCAAAACCTCCGCTCTTCTCGTAATCGACATGCAAAACCACTTCTCCTCCATCGCCAAACCCATCCTCCCCGCCATCACCACCACCATCAGCCTCTGCAGAACCGCCCAAGTGCCCGTCCTCTTCACCCGCCACGCCCACAAGTCCCCCGCCGACTACGGCATGCTTGCCGAGTGGTGGAACAACGACCTCATCCTCGACGGCACCGTAGAATCCCAGCTCCTGCCGGAGATCGGCCGCCGGACCGGCGAGAGGGTCTTCGAGAAGACCACCTACAGCGCCTTCCAGGGGACGGATCTGGAGAGGGCATTGAAGGAAATGGGCATTGAGGAGGTGATAATTACTGGGGTGATGACGAATCTCTGCTGCGAGACGACTGCTAGGGACGCTTTTGTTAGGGGTTTTAGGGTTTTCTTTTCCACGGATGCGACTGCCACTTCGAGCAAGGAGATGCATGAGGCGACTCTGTTGAATCTGGGCTATGGTTTTGCTTATTTGGTTGATTGCAATAGCCTTGAAAAGGGATTTGGCAAGTAAAGGGTTTGAAGAGTTTCTTTCTGTCTCTCTCTCTCTAGACTATATCATATGATCATTATCTTCAGTTTGCATGTTATTAAACTGGTTACATTGTGGTAATGAATCTCTTAAATGGGTGTTTTAGAAGTTTAGTTGCAGGTAATTGTAGTGTGGCTAGCTCTATAGTTTTTGTAGATTATTGTTAGTTTAAGTGATGTTTTGTAGGGTTGTGAATTGTCATTGTTGTTTATGACTTATGGGGTATGTTGATTGCTTGGCTTGCGGTCAGGTTTGGGTGGGTTGGTCTAGACTTGTGGGTTGAGAGTGGACTCAACTTTAATGTGTGCTCACCTCGACTTGATTGAGTTGACTCAACTTAAGCTGCACTGAGTTGAACCAGTAGGACCAGTATGCAAAAAACTAAATTAAACTGATAATTCAAGTTTTACAACCATGGTTTGTCACATCCTTTTGTGTGCTGAACTCAAATATTATCAATGTAATCTCTTTGACCATAAAAAATAATATGGAAGAATTAACTATGGAATGTTGTTTAGACCAGTGTATAAAATTAGGGTTTGTGGATTAAGTACTTATGAGCTTCATGGGATGTTGCTGGAAGCTTCCGTCAAAGGCAGTGATTCCAAGCCATTCACTGCTTTTCGTGCTAGTTTTAATGCATTCTCACAGCCTTTTATACAGCGGCTAGCAGAATATCTTGTCTAATATCTTATCCAGAATTCTTCTTTTATATGGTAAATCAACCATTTAAAATTGATGTGTTGCCTTCTGGTATACTCTCTTCGCTGTACAAACAAGCAGTGGATCAGCTCACAAGACTCTTTAGCAAGGGTATAGTTTTTTTTTTTTTTTTTTTTTTTTTGGTGAGTGAAATTGGCTTCTAGTTTTTCTGTTGTCATGATGGTGTTGTTAGAAGAACATATCTGCTGAAATATATATAGGTAATGTGACTTAAAACCACAACCGTGAGGTTGCAAGAGTGAGCATCATGGTTCAAAATAGCGGCCGCTATGCTATTTTGAAAATAATAGTGCTACTGTCTAGAACCTTCTAAACATTACTTTCCCTATTTCTTATCCTCAATTCCCTTTCCTAAAGTTGCCTCTACACTTAAATAGTTTCAAATCACTGAAAAACACAAGATTCACTATTATACAAGACTTAAAAAATTCACACTGCTATACCGCTATATATTGCCGCAGCCGGTACATTTTGCTTGCTACGTAGCCTTTTGGCCAATGGCCACTGGCCACCACATCCACCACAACTACTATTTTGACCCTTGGTGAGCACCTTCCACTCTATCCTAGGCTTATTGTCTTAGTGTCAGTTAAAATATTGGTAAATAGTTCATGTTTCGAACAAAATAAGAATTTGGGTGATACAGAGTCACTGAAGGTCTATTTGGCATTAGGTATTATCTTAAATGTTCTTCATATCATGAAAATACCGACCAAAAAAACAAAAGTTTAGATGCTTTATGTTCATACTGACATTGTCCTCTCTATCCTGGCTTTTCCTTTTCTGATGCTTATTTCTCTGAAACAACTTTTCTACAAGTTTTCATCCATAGTGAGCAGGCTTTCATTATAAAGTTGTAGCTGATCTGTGGTGTGAACTTGTATCTGGTAAGAGCTAAATCTGTTGCTTCGAGATAAGTTATCTGACATTTGTATTGAGAAGTGACAAATGACTTGCACTCAAAAGGCAGGTATGCAAGTGTGTGCCTGACAAGGTTTTCATACAAGATTGAATGTTGTAGCATGGCAAGTTGATAAGCAATAATCTTTACCTCATCAATATAATCAACAATTACTCAGGCCTTACTCTTTACTGTTTGACTCTGCATCTTGCATTGATAGACATGAGCATTACGTTGAGAGGGAAACATCTGACCTAGTGCCTCCCCGACATCCTGAGAGGTCTGTAGTTTGAGCACTTGTGCTGCCTTGGAAGGTGTCATGGTTGCATTGAGCCAACTGATCTGAGGATGATCGGTTTGTTTCTAAACAACACATGTTGGATTCCCCTCTTTCTCCAGCACTTGAGTACTTGTGTTCGTGAGGTATCTCCTAACAACCAGGACTGATTTGACTCTTATTTATTTGAACTTTTGTCCTAGTTGTTACATGACTTTAATTTATTTGAACTTTTGTCCTAGTTGTTACATGAACTATTTTTGTTTTCTCTACCCAGAGTTCTAATTGAGTAAATCATGTAATTAGTGGTTCTATATGAGAAGACATACTCAACACTTTCAGAAGATAGAGAAACAATTATTTACACCAGTTCAATTCCTCACATTTTACCAAATTAGAAATGATCCGCAGTTCCTATGTTCTGTTTCAAATCTATCTCTCACCCTAAGGGCATTTTCCGCCAGTTCTGCTATCCTGTCTTCTCCTACCCTTCCCACTGGCCTGGAATACAGAATCTATCTCAAGTTTCTATTAAGTTGAACTGCACTGATGTGGAAGAGCCATTTGTTTTTGCTCTGGTACATACTCCTTCCCCATGCACAGAAACGCCGAGCAGAGTCCCTCTATCCAAGAGAGCCAGGATTGTTTCCTAGTGGTTTCCGTGGAGTGGAAGATGCCTCACCACTGGGCCAACAGTGGATTGGCGGAATAGTCAATTGTTGCTTTCTATGTCTGACACCACTTCCTCCAGAGCCTTGAGAACGGGTTAAGGCCACACCAGCATCTTGTGGTAAATCTTTCACCATTTATCCTGCTTCCATGGCTGGACGAAGAAAAGATCAACTTCTATTATTAAGTTGGTTCCATGCGATCCTTACCCCTCCTCTTTGTCCTTATTTGTTGGATATATACAGCTTGAGATAACACTCTCAACAGTTGAAAGGTCCTTTATTCTCAAGTGCATGCATGACTATCAAATCAAACACAAACTGCCTAGCATTCACAATGGGTTGCTGTCCATTAAAAACTGCCTGGACAAAGCACAAATCTTACAGATGAACTGTCTGCTTTTGACATCCAGTTATTTATTTATTTATTTATTATTATATAAAGATCTCATTTTTTTACTCCTAGTTGAGAACGTCTCCTTGAGTGCTATCTATCCTATCTATGAGGTCTTTATGCATGCTCTTAAGGAAAAATGTAGCTAATGTTATCATCGCAGTTCAACTGGAACTGCTGGTGCTGGACTCTCTTATTTCCCATCACTGAAATGGCTGCAGTGATGGTTGAGGCACTGGTCAGGGATGCAATGATGCGCATTGTGGTGTAGCCACGATCCATGATTGAAAAGAATAGATCAATCTCCCGAAGGATTGATCAAATCCACAATGGATTTAGCCCCTATGGGCATCCTCACAAGAGGAGCAAATACCATAAGAGAAAACATCTGAATTCTCAAATGAGAACTTTTATTAATTGAAACTCAACATGCATAACGATGAGGCCTAACATCCTTCATATAGAAGTTGGCTTGATCCCTAACCAACAAACTTACTAATATTAGAAAAAGCCTAAATAAAATAAAATGCCTGATATTAATCTTAATTAAACTAAACTATTTAAAATATCCCTAAATAACTAAATGTCCTGTTGGGCTTATGGATTGGGCCCAAAGGGTTGGCCGACCTATGGTCTGGCTTGCATCAACTCTCCTTGGCTTGGAAAAACTCGACTCCGACGAGTTTGCCAAATTGAGAAATGCCGGAGGAGTTCGACCGCAAGGTGAGGGAAACTTCCTCTGGGGTCGAAAATCAAATGCACAAATTTCTTCCGCTGCTTTTGACCCGTATTTGCATGACATGGCTTGAAAACTCGCTGCATTCTTTTCCTCCATGTAAAATTAGATCGAAATTTTCTAGACTGTTGATCTCTGCATGGAGTTTAGATGTGGTGTTGAACCTTTAGATACTGCAATTGTTGTCTTTCAGATATCCATATTTGATCCCCGAAGATGAAGTCAATATGTGGAACTTCAACAACTTGAATTGCTTGTGAGACAACTAAAACAATTGATTTCACTGTTGATGACCTAATTGGATTTTTTGAAAGTGGTGGGACAATCAAATCTCTTGGATGTTCAATATTATTGCTAAACCGATTAATGTCTTTAATATTTATTTCTCTATGTTTTTCTTTTGAAGCCTATTGATCAAATTCTTTAATGTGCACTTGTTTTTGTTCCTCTTCTAGCGCTTGTGGCCCTTGATTAACACTATATTGATCATATTCTACTTGTTCTGAATATAGCATGAGATCAGCTTTGCCTTGACCTTGTTTAGGTGTTGTGTTGTGAATGTCAGCTGTCATGGTTGGCATGTCCTTTAGTGCAATCATGATGTTAATTTCTTCTTCTTGCGCCTTTGGTGGCTCTTCAGTTGGAGATGAGGATGTAGAGGACGAAGGAGTTGATGGTAATGGAGTGAGCATAATCCGTTTTCCTTCCCACTTAGTAGTATAGGTATTCATCTCTTTATCGTTGTGCACTTTCTGATCAAAAAGCCATTGTTTGCCAAAAATAATATAAGCAATATTCATACGGATCCATCACTCCAAATTTTGTCTTCATAATTGCCAATCTTGAATGATACTAAAGATCTATGGATTGCTGAAATAACATAACCATTAGACCATGTAACTTGGTAGGGCTTGCAAAGGGGCTCAATGGGCAGTTGAAGCTTTTCAATGACCTCTTATGTGATAAAATTGAATGCACTGCAATTGTCAACAATCAAATTGGCGACTCTGTCTTTGACTCATACCCGCGTATGGAACTTTTTGGACTTCTCCATTTTTCTTCTTTCATCTCATTTGTATTCAAGAGGTGACAGATGACAATTGTGGGATTATTTTTTCCGGCGACAAGTTTTTCAACAACATGAGCATGTAGCCGTTGTTGAGATGCACATTGTTGCATGCGAATTGTTTATGCATATGCTCAACATGAATAGCGTTTGAGTAGGCCTCGTGAATGGTGTCACAAAATTTCACTTGTGCACTTATTTCCGGCCTTAGACCTCTGATATAACGTTCTCTATCATTCCTATCACACTCCCATAAGCCACACAGACTTTCCAACTCTTGATACCCGCAGGTATATTCATCAACAGTCAAATGAGATTGCTTAAAATTAATGTGCTGCTCAAGGTAAGACTCTTTTTTAAAATACTGATTTCCATATCGGAACTCATACATAACACTTTCAATGTGTCTCATATTGAATTGGATGCAAAGATATCAAATTGAATTGCCTTTGAAGAATGGATAGGTGGAATTTGCACTAACTGTTAAGTTAAATGGGCAGGATTGATGACTCACAAAAAAGTTGGATTGGAATTAGCCTACTTGATCTTGAGTTTTCTCCTCTTTTTTTTTTTTAAATAATTACAGTTGAATGGAATTGGGTTGGATCAGAACTAACTGTATTGCAGGTCCAAACAGTTGCTAGATTCAGTTGGGCAGGTCAGACCAACCTTAGGCCCAAACAATAGTTGGGTTCACTGAAGTCTGGAAGCACTTGTTGCAGGCCTAAGTGGATGAGGCCCTAAGGCTGGTTTGACACGTGCGATGGAACATATGAAGGGAGAAACATTGTCTCCTTTTCTCTTCGTCAGTTCTCCGCAGAAAAAGGAAAAAAGACGAAAGGCTTATGGTGGTGGTTTTGCTTATGGTTTGGAGGTTGC
The DNA here is from genome assembly GCA_037013555.1 of Sextonia rubra. Lineage (NCBI taxonomy): Eukaryota > Viridiplantae > Streptophyta > Magnoliopsida > Laurales > Lauraceae > Sextonia > Sextonia rubra. The sequence goes on along the minus strand of JASUAD010000028.1, from coordinate 17,694,879 downwards.
TGGAAGCTCCGCAGATAGTAACAACAGCGACGGTGAGGATCTCCCATGTTGTGACAATGAAGGATGGAGCGTTTGCTAGGTATGCTCCTGCTTTGTCCCTTCTTCTTCTTCTACTTCTTTCTTTGTATTTTTTCGTTCTTTTCTCTGGATTTGGGCTTGGATGATGGAGATCCGGGGACAGAGGGGTGGGAATTAGGCTCGGCTGTGGTTGGGGGTGGATTTAGTGGGGTTTTTAGTGGCAGCAAGGGTGTGGGATGGGATGAAGGGTCTTTGATGAAGTGGCTATGGTGTTGGAACGACATGGGGATGTCAAGAGTGGCTGGGGAGGGTTAGGTGAGTAGAGATGGGTTTGGGACTGGGTATGGATGGGGTTTAGGGTCTTGGTTGAGGGTTGGGTGACCAATGGAAGGAAGGTGTGGTTTTTTTTTTTGGAGTTGGGGTTTTGCGGGGTGGATTTTTGTGATGGAATTGGAGGTGGGCTTCGGTTGGGGACAGCAGAGAGTTGATTGGGTTCAAAGGGGAGTGGAATGGGTTTTTTTTTGGGCCGGGGGGGGGGGGGGGGTGTGTCAACTGACTTGAGGGATGTGGACGGTAGTGGGTTTTGGGGTCTTGGGATGATGTTGGCGTTGTTGAGGGGGTTTTGTGGAGGGGTGAAGAGGGTCGGATGTGATTTTGGGAGTGAGGTGGTGTTTCGGTGAATTGGGATGGGTTGATTGTAGTGGAAGTGGATGGTAGTGGATAGAAAGATGATGAAATAGGAATCCATGAGGATTGCTGCCTTCCTGGTGATCGCTTTTTGTCTTTGATACCAATTGGTGTAGCCACGATCTATGATCGCGAAAAATAGGTCAGTCTTCCGAAGGATTGATCGAATGCACGATGGATTCAGCCCAGGGGCATCCTCACAAGAGGAGCAAACACTACAAGAGATAACATCTAAAATCTCAAAAGAGAACTTTTATTAATTAAAACTCAGCATGCATAACAATAAGGCCTAACATCCTTTGCATAGGAGTTGGCTTGATCCCTAAGCAACAAACTTATTAATATTAGAATAAGCTTAAATAAAATAAAAATTGATTAATATTAATCCTAATCAAACTAAATTACTTAAAATATCCCTAAATAATTGAATGTCCTGTTGGGCTTATGGATTGAGCCCAAGGGGTTGGCCGACCTATTGTCTAGCCTGGATCACACTGTAATGGTTATGGCCGTAACTGAAGGGATCAGACCAATCAGGCGCCTTACTCCAGTAATCATTCTAGTGTTTCATCCTATGATGTTGCAAATGATACACCTCCGGTCATTTTCCAAACTGTCGCAAATCAGATCATGGTGCCCCTAGATGTTGACAAGTCTGTAATTACTTTCATCACCGAAAGGATCTTCTTGCAGCCTTCTTTGCTGTTAAAGTTGCCTTCAGCCTCGTCTGATATCACATGGTGTCAATACTCAAGACGGCAATCGACCTATTTACAGCTGATCCAACAATATGCTGCATGAAATGATTTACATTGGCAATAAGCAACTGGCAGCGAATGGTAATACTCCTCAAATCATTGGTTTTGTTTATATAAATCATAACACGCGACCTACTTCATGTTCCATACATTCAAGCTAATCTCATTTCATTTTCTCACTTTGTGAAAGATAATGACTGTATTTTTTCATCCCTCTAGTTTCTGTGTTAAGGACTATTGCACGGGGAGGCTCCCAAATGCATGCCTGAATAAAAATGATCTCTTCCCTATTGAATCTTCCACCAGATTGCACACTTGCAGTGACAATTACTCTTGATTGCTTTGTGGCCTTGCGGGTCCTGTTTCTTATGTTTCATCTCCACAAAATTAGAACTGATGCTGGGGTCATCTTTGCTTACGTAATTTAGATTGGATGGTTGAAATAAATGCCTTTATTTTATTGGTGACCGAAAGGATTTCAGTTACTTGGACTGTTCTGAAGGAAGTTGATTGAAATGTCTCTCCACTGAATATATTTCTGCTGCACTTTCTCATATTATAACAAACGGATGTGCGGTAGCCAGCCCTAGAATTATCATGTGGACCTGTTATTGGTGCTATATCTTCTTTATTACTGGCTACGCTCAATTCACTTAGCTTTGTCCTATGGTACGCAAACTTGGTGGTAATTGACCAATTTTGCAACCTCAAATCGGCTGTTTTTGTTTTTTTTTTTTAGGTAGAAACATCCAGAAGATGATGTTGAAAACATGTTTGGCACCAAGGTAAAAGTTTTTCAATCCTGAGTACAAAATTTGAAAACAGAGTTGGATCATCTGTTAACAACTGAAAAACTACAACACCAATGGTCTTGTCTAGAGTCTAGACACTCCTGGGCAGAATGGAGTGGAGTGGAAGCATCGCTGTTTTGCAGAAACAGGGCTCATGTTATCAGTTGGCGGAGACATTTCTGGGTGGTGGTTTTTTGTTTTATTTTTACTTCTGTTTTTCTAATTAATAGAGCACCTGTTATAAACCCGGGTTCTAATTTCATCTTATGAGCTTATATTTCAAGTGCTACTTAATTATGCAGTCTTTAAGATGTTTTGGATGCCAATGCTTCCTTCTACTTCTTTCTTCTTGGCCCAATGATGATCTGATAAACTCTCTGCTAGAAGTACTGAATCTATTTTTCTTGACTATGGTTGTGGAAATAGAGGTATTGCTGTTTTGATCCATGGCATGGTGAATCTACGTATCTCAACATTTTAGATATAATGAGGATATTTATCCCTCTACGATGTCCTCTTCTGCTTGCTCTCCAGTTCTGATTTTGTACAATTGGTCTCACCATCTGACCCCTCGTATGCTACTGTGCTTGGATTTGCTCACCGATCATGTCTGCTGCTCGTGTGCCCCTGCTATCAATGCTTGTGCTAAGAAGGAAATGTACTCTATTTAACCTATGTAGTCTTCTTCTAATTGAAACAGTACCCTGTTGCTAGGTAGTCTACTGGTATTTCTGTAAGCACATTTACCTGTAATTTGAGATGGTCAAACATACTCTAGTGATCCTTCATTGGTTGTGTTTTATGGTGATTACCAGCATATGGTTTCTTCTGTGTTTGACTGCATGTAGGTGGGCTCCATTATAATTTGATTTTGGAGCGAGTCCATTCCATCTTCATTGGGTGGACACCTCTAAGGTTTCCATCATGATTTGTGAATAGTGTTAAATGCACAAGACCTGGTCCCTTGGTTGTGGCTTAGCTGGTCAAGGGCATGAGTGTGTGAGTTGGAACCTATGCATATAGGACCAACTTTTGATCATGATAAACTCTTGGACTTCAACCTAGAGACATGGCAAGTGAGCTTGAGAAACTCTCCAAAAAGAGTCTTGGTTGCCATTGGATTAAAGCACACCTCCCATGCACATGGTTCAAGCAATGGATAATATCACTCCTGCACGGTTGACTTTACAGACTCATCACACTTGCAGAGGTAGGTTGAGATTCAAAGGGGTGTTGCCTTCATGTGGGCCATCATATGTGATGTAATTTTCATATACCACTAGCTACTGTGCTGTGTAGATATATATAAAAGAAGTTATTTCAAATCATTTTATATTTAATGAGGCCATGGCAAAATTCAAATGCCTTCACTATATCCCTCTGAGTCTGATGTGATCCACATCTTAAAATCTAGAAATGCAATTAATCACAATTCCAAAAGGTCCAGACCATGAATTACTTCCAAATGTTGAACTTCCAGCCATCAAACCTCTTGACCAAAGCAAGTTTGTCAAATCTAAAATTAGGGTCCAGAATCAGACATCCACGATCCTAGTAGCTAAAACAAAGCTGCACCCAGTCTCAACCAACAACCCCATGAAATACTCTAGCCCATCACTTATGCATATAAACTGGTGGAAGTAAACAATAAAAACTTTTCAAACATTCTTTTTCCCGTGTTCCTCCACAATGGGCGAACATCCCACAAGTGGTACTGCTACCTCTTCAAAATGACAATGCCCAGTTACTCACTAAAATGCCTAGTATCTTATCAAGCGTCAGGCAATGCCGTAATTGCCGCTCCAAAACATTGCAGTCATCAGCAGCAGCACTACCACTATCGCTTGCCTCGACCACTGCCTCACCTCCCATGGCTAAAAGAAAATCTGTTGGTGTTGCACCGGAGACCATACCCTCACTATCATCTGCTACATCGGCATCTATTGTCCAATCTTTTGAAAAGAAACTACCAATGAAATCTGCTAAATTCCTCAGGCTCTTCCCTAGGCCAATCCCCATCTTTTGCCCTAGGTTCAAGCTACCGGCCATGGGTGCAAAGCAAAGCAGCAACCAAATCCACGGGGAGACCAGTACTCTCTTTGGCCAGCACAAGGGCCGTATAAAAGCCTTGCCGTCCAAGAGACCCCAAGCAGCTGCACCCCCTTGATCCTACTTGATCTTGCTTTGCCAACAGCGAAGCTCGTGCAGGAGACGGCATCAGGCCATGTGCGCATCTCACTCGAGTGCAAGAAGCACACAGGCAGCAAGACGAGGCTCATGGATGAGCCAGTGTGGACCATGTACTGTGATGGGCAGAAGATGGGCAATGGCAAGAGGAGGGAGCCTACCAACAAGGGCCGCAATGTCATGCAGTTGCTGAAGGTTGTGTCCATGGGTGTGGGGGTGCTTCCTAGTGTTAAGGAAGAGCCATCTGAAGGGGACCTCACCTATGTGCGGGCCAATATCGAGTGCGTAATCGGCTCTGAAGATTCTGAGACTTTCTACATGGCCAGTCCAGATCAAAACATCACGCTTGAAGTAAGCACCTTCTCTCAGAATCTGAGTTTTCATCCATACACAATCTGAGTTTTCATCCATACACCAGCTTCTCCTTTTGAATAGAGTGTATATAGGATGTTGCTAGTGACAATGTTTCCTGTCTAGATCAAGTCATCATCATCAAAGTGTTTATAAAAGTTTTGAGGATGATAAAATCTTTGCGACTTTCTTGTATGATGTGTCCTTCTTGTAGAAATCCTGCAAATTTTTTTGCCATTTGTTCTTGCAGATTCATTGGTTACTAAATGCTAAAAATAAATATTTAGAACAAAAAAAAAGTTGTAGTAATGATTTTAAGATTGATATACCACTCATATCTTTTATTCAAAATGGATTTCCAAAAGAGCTTACGGATGTCAAAGAAAATCCGTTCCATACATGAAAAACAAAAAAAAAAAAAAAAATGAAGTGGGCACAAATCAGCCATGATCAATGAACGGCAATGCTTGTATGTGCATCTCCTATATATGTAGGCTTGGCTGCGGATCAAATCTTCAACTTTTTGTAGTTGTTTTATCCTCTAATTCCATGTCCTATATAGGCAACCTGACTAAACAAAAAATTTGTTTACTTTAGGACATGATCACGCCCATTCGAATGGAATTGGCAATGTTCATGGCACTAGGCAGGTTGCACTGGAGCATGTCAATGTTTTTTGGTAAACCATACTCATTAATGAAGGAAAGCAAGTCAGCCAAACATCAAATAGCATACCAAAAATACATAAAGCAGCCCCTTAACTCAAGGAGTCCGAAAGAAGTCCCTATGTAAGGAAAAACTCTTAACTTAGCTGGTAAAGGAGCAGATCCATTTTAAAACAATTGAGTTAATTGGCCCAATCAAAATCACCATTTAAAGCTTCAATTACCAGCCCATTTATCCATCGGTGGAAACACACCCACCCCCCCAACCTCTCATATTGTGGAGTTTTCTTTTACGTGTATTCCTTTTAATGACAATTATTATATGATGGCCCCTCCTTTTAATGACAAGTATTATATGATGACCCCTCCTTTTAATGGCAATTGTTATACGATGGCCCCTTCAAGATTATCATTTTTCAAATTAAATATTAGGAATCTAATCTGGGTTTCCAAAACAAGAACTAAATAATACCTGATTTTAGGGAAAAATGTCTACTAAAAGAAGAAAGAAAATTAAATAAAAGAAGGGATGAGGGATATTTTAGATATTATTTACCCAATTCTATCATCTTCATTGCTACATTGATTTGAGACTGTCATAATTTCATTGGAGAGAGTTGGAAAACTTCAATTGTTGTGCTATGGAGGCTATGAAAGGGTTTGGAGTTGTTTTTTTACATCATCATAGGTATGAGAAGGAAGGTTGAATAATGCAACAATTCTTTCATTTTATATATTTACAATTATAAATGATTTGGTTTTTTGTGCATTATTTTTTCTTTTCAATCATGAAGCTTATACTTGAAATCTAACATATTCAAAATCACTTCTTATTTATGTTCTACTAGTTTAAAAAAATTTTAGCTGATTGAAATTACATCCACCATTGATAGTTAATATATATATTTTTAATTTTCAATGTTTAATTTTGATTATGAATATCAGATTAAATTCGATTAGAAAAAAATCATTTTAGGAGACAAAAAGGCCGAGGAACCATGCTTCTGAATGGTTTGGATTTCACATATGTGTCATAACCATTAATCGCCTTTCATTTATTTTGTAAAAGTAGGTATAAAAAGAGAAGAGAAGATTAATAACCCACTTTAAGAATGGTTTTCTTTTGCTTCATGCAATGGAAGATGAGTTTCTTTAATAAAATTGTTGAAAAATTCGATATTGAAACAATAATAGATGATTTCAACTCAAATGAAAGAATGCAGAGCACAAACTTTAATAATTTGTATGTTTTAATTTGTTAGTAATTTTGTAATTTTTTATAAAGGGGATTTTATGGGAAAAACCTAAGTAGATGATACTCATATTGAAAAGGATATATTAGTTCGTACCCCACTTAAAAGGGCTTCTAAGGGGTTCTCAGTGCAACTTTTTTTAATTTTATTTTAATGTGGAGCGATGCCGAATTATTTTCTTCTTCGGTGGGGTGATGCACCAAATATCATAAGATCTATGAGAACTCCAATATGCAAATCAGAGAAAACTAGAGAACCCAAATCCCTAACTTTTCTTCTCCGGTTAGAAATGAACTACTTAAGCCTTTATTCTCCGGTAAGGACAGAACCATGAGAGCTCTACTCTCCAAATTAACAAAATAAAAAATCAAAATGCAAACCTTTTCTTCTCGGGCAAGAAAAGGACCAGGATAACTCAACAGAAAAAAAACACAACACACACGCACAAGGCACACACCTTTCATATTAGTTAATCCCCACTAGAAAAAAAAGGAGAAGAGAAGAAATAATTGAAAAAGGAATGGCATATAGAGCGGATGATGATTACGATTATCTGTTCAAGGTCGTTTTGATCGTGTTGGGAAGTCCAATCTTCTCTCAAGATTCACAAGAAATGAGTTCATCCTCGAATCAAAATCCGCGAATGGTGTTGAATTCGCCATGCGCAGCACCCATGTCGTCAGGGCCCAGATTAGCCACGCGCAACATCTTCTGTTTTGTTGATGGATCTTAATCTCAACTGATTTGTTTCCTCTTGCAATTAGTTCACTGTGATTGTGTCATGTTGACTATGCCGCATATGCAATGATGTGTCGCGATCCAGCATCTGCCTGGGAGGGACTCGTTTGAATTGGTTATTGAATTTGCAATTTAGACTTCCGTGTGGGGACGCTAGCATCGCTTGCAACAATAAAAGGTTTAGTGATGCTAGCTTCGCTACATTTGCATGAGGTGGTATTTTTCTTACTAGAGAAAAGGATTTGACATTTGGATTATTGGTTTTTCTCTTATTTGCAAAGTAGAGTTCTAGTACTATTTGGTGCATTGCATCATCGTAGAAGAAAGTATTTTGGTTCTCTTTTTTTCTAGGTGTCTCTGCACACTAATTTTTTTAAAATAGTTTCATCAGAAAGCCTCTAGAATCCCTTTCTTGTGGGGTATGAAATTATAAGTCCTTTTTAGTATGGGTATCATCTAATGAAGTTTTTCATATAAAATCTCCTTGTATAAATTTAGTTGCGGATTTTACGAAAAAAATTTTAGTACAATCCCATACTAGAAAGGACATATTAGTTCATTTTTTTTAATGTGGAGCGATACACAAAAAGATAAAAACCAAAAATCTTTTTTCTCTGGTGTGTGACGCACTAAATACCACGAGATCAACGAGAACTCCATCATACAAATTGGAGAAAAATCGAGAATCCAAATCCCAAACCTTTCTTTTTCAGTAAAAAAAGAACTATGAGAACTCCATTGTAAGAACCCAAATCAGAAAGAACCCAAATCACAAGTCTTTTTTTTGGGTACAAAAATAACCATGAGATCTTCACTTTGCAACCGAGAACCAAAACAAAGGCCTTTCTTCTACAATAAAAAAAGAAAAGCCTTTTTATTGCAGTTCTTGCAGTTCTTTTTTTATTGCAGTTTTTGCCCAATTGGATCAGTAGCTGGGACCAGTAGCGGAACATTAACCAATTGGATCCATAAGCCATAACAAAGCCAGGGGCCCAAGGTGAATGAAAAGAGCTCTATTTGCCAGTGCAGACTACAACACACGAGAAGATGGACACATTAATAGCAGGCATCAATGTGAGGTCACTCAAAAATCAAAATAGCTAGCACTGTACAATACAGTTTTCAGTACATTTTTCTGTCCTCGCTAGAGCCCATGATAAAATCCGATTGGTTATCAGTTTGCATAGGAAGGGCAAGAATTGCAATAAGCCAACTATTAATGCGATGGGTCTCACAAAAGATGGTCAAGAACACTCACTCCGTGGGCTCCACCACAGTTTGACAAAAATAATTAATAAATTGGAGAATTTTCTAATACCAAATGGGACCCACGTGGGCCCACCGTTCATGAATTTAATTTTCTAATACCGTTGGACTGAGAATCTCCAAAAAAAGTTTCACATAAACCTACAAGAATAACAAATGAAATACAAAAAGAGGGAAAAAGTTTGTATTACTGTAATGAATTTCCGAGAAAATAAAATTTTTAGAATGGAGCTTTTGGAAGGTGATGATTGGCCAGGAAGTGCGTGATAAGCTCTTGAGCTTGCTTGGGAACAAAAGTTGGAACTTGATGGCCTGCCCCTCGCAGTGTGACAAATGTCAGTCCGTCATAGTGTATCGTCCATCCTCCAACCTATAAACAATAAAAAAAGTTACAGATTATCCATACAAAGAAAAAAAATGAAAAGAATGAGAAATAAACAATAAAAAAAGTTACAGATTATACATATTTCACACCTGCATGTGGCTGTACCATGGAGTCCAGTCCTCAGTAATTGGCAATCCAAGCTTGTTCAATGTATATCTTGTGGATGTAACCGGCACTCTTCCATCGGTATCGCCACTGGTTGGAAAATTTTGTGAATTAATATTTCTTAAAAAAAATCAAATGTAAGCCCTAAAATGCAACAGAAAATAAAAAAAATTGATTTGCTCTAAAAAAAACCAAGCTGATGAGTATGCTACAAATGATAGAGGTTATAACTGTTTCTTGTGTGACTTTACCTGAAAATCCAAACCCGGAGTCCTCCTGCTACCAGTTTGCTTAGAATGGGAAGCACGGTATTGGGAGAATCATTCCATTTGTTTATGGCAGCACTGTTGGTAAATTCAAGCTTTATATTAGTAATGGTAAAGAGACATTCCAAACTTCAAAGTGGGAGTCATCTTCTTCTTCCCTTGGGAAACAAGACTTTTATTTTGTGTCTTCAGAAAATGGAATTACCTGCAAGGAGTCCACTTGTAGGGTATTTTTGTGACATTGGCATGCAGAGCCTTTTGAACATCCGGCCTATTGAAGTAGGCTTCCACATGATGATCCATGCATGGATCGTAGCCTGCTGGCTTCTTAAACCATCCTTTCTGAAGGAAATTAAATAAGTAGATAGTTTGGTTAGTACAAACAATGACATACTTATTTTTCAAAAGTACGTGCTTTGGTGTGCACCAAAACGTAATATGGTGCTAATTGTAACTGACACTTGTTTTAACATATAGGGCCCACCCATTTTAATCGTTGCTTTCATAGGCAAAAACTCTTTTACTGGAATGATATGCAACATTGAATGATTATATATAATAGTTAGTGTTAGTCTTCAAGCATGATTATTGATTAATTCAGTGTCGGACACTGGGAATATATATTGTTGGTTTTAAAGGAATGATTAATTCTTTTATGACACTTAATGTTAGTGTATTGCAAGGCAGTAATCTACAAGATATGATGGGGGTTGTGGGGTTGACTATACAAAGGAGGCCTCACACAAATAGAATTAAGAAGAAATCTGGGCCGTATTCACCTTGGCTTGACATTATTTCAGGAGAAATAGTCTACAAGAGAAGCGAAGATTTTGGACAATTGTTCTATATATTGATTGAATGAAATCAAGTCCCATCGCCAAATAGACAAATATTTTGGCTATGGCTGATGCCAATTTAGAATGTATTGGGACCCATTTCAACTTTGTTATGTAACTGAAACATAAAAAACCCTAAACAAATTGAATGTATTGGTCTCGTGGTTCATTTTTCACAAATTGTTTCAGTTTTAAGGACCATAACAAAATAATATATCATCTACAGTTGTAGCTTGGCTGGTTTGATCTAGGCAAGGTAATATTGAATAGAAGAACCCACATAATTCAAATGGTTGAATTCATGGAAATCTATAGATACCAAAGAACTCATTTATATGCTTCAAGGAAATAAATATCTTTGTAGATTTTTCATTTCTAATCAAGTTTACCATTTCAATGCAAAATGTATAACTAATCAAATGCTTGCAATGTGTAAAATTAAGCTTAATCTAAGAACGATGACGACTTACTAATTTGGGAGGTGCAATGCCCTTGATCATTTGCCATTGTCTCGAAGTCGAAGCACCACTCATGTTGACACATGTGGGAGTATACAAACTATACATGTCGATAATATCATATGCTGCATAATACTCATCCATGGCCTTGTTACATGCTAAAGTCCAATTGCTGTTAGTAAAATTGCAGATTTTCTTGATCGTTTGGTATAATTTATCAGAGATTACAGCGTGATGCCAAGCATAATCGATCATTCCTTGACTATCTGTCTCATCATCCATCCATGCATTACCAATCTACAAAGGAATTTTAATTAGAAACTGAAATGAATTAGCAATCATAAATACAATCGCTTACAGTAGATACCTAGAAAGAAATGTTTCGGTCTGCCATCCAATGATATTGAGGGAAGTTGATAGCTTTACACACGTGATTTCGTTCATTGATCTAACTTGACCCAAAAGTGAATGAAGACCATATGCGTACATGTCTTACAATGTATTCTACGAGGACCTCTTGTATAGAGTGAACATTTAGCTGTTCCTACATAGAGAGGTCCATGTGATATGGGCAAGTTTGATCACAAAAGAGTCACCCCTACATAGGTTTAATCAGCTAGATAGCTACAATCAGATCGCACAATCATTTATAGTATGTGTGAACTTAGTTTCCTGCATTTGCTCATTCGTATAGATTCATACAAGCACTTGTATCTGCCTACCACAAATGAGCTTGAATTTTGAACTAATCACGAATGGGCTAAACAAATCTCAGGTTTTCAGTCTATGTGTGAAAGAAAATCCTAAGTGCTTTAAATCTTGTATGGATGAATAATGCTCAAGTGAAAAATCTAGAGAGTACTTCCATAAAAGCAAACAACTTACCATCAACCCTTTGAAGTTTATGTAATTCTCCTTGTCTGTCCTCTTGTTCTCATCAAAGATGACCTCTGAAAGCTGTGGAACATAATGTCCTACAACAACAAAAGAACAAGAAGAAAAAAAGGATAAAAAATACATTACTATTTATGTTTTATTGAAAAATGTATCCTTTAGAAGGTAAGCAATTTTCTTCTACCTGCATAGCTTTCACCAGCGATATAAAAGTCATGGGATTTGTATTGTGGGAAGCGCCGAAACCAATTGATAAGAAATGAATATGAGTCCTTTGCTGAAATTATACAAAAAGTAAGAGGAGGGGAAACTACAAATTGGATGCACAATGTATGGAGATATTAAACAAAGGTATCGGAATTATCTACGGATGAGAAGGATTACCAGTGATGCGGTCACCAAGGTTATCTAGATCGGAACTTGTGTTTGTATATGAAAATCCAACACCAACAGGAGACTCCAGAAATAACAAATTGGCCTCTGAAATGTAGATAAATGCAGGCATGTTAGATCTTTTTCCATTTCATTCCAAACGGTATAAGATCATTGAGAGGTTTTTCTTTTTGGTAAAATGCAAAGTATATCATGCAAGTAGGAAAAAAAGAAAAAGAAAAAACTAGTGAAATTTCATGATAGACCATCATTTCATTTCCATCCATTTCCTTCTAGTTACATGAAAACAAGCATCCGTATAATTTCCTAATTGATGGGAAAACAAGGATAATGAAAATGGGGTCGGTAGAGCCTTGCCTGTGTTCCAGGTGTGGTTATTGAATTCGATATTAGTTGTTCCCTTTTTCACCAGGAAGGGGCCAAGTTCTTCTGCTTCACCATATGCAACAGAAGAGCATCCGGGTCCTAAAATTATTGTCAGAGAAAGAAGCAAAATACAATATAGTCAGCAAACTCTAAAAAGAAAATTATTGTTAAAAAAATTAACAATAAACTCTCACTTCAGTCAAAGTGGAAATATCTTCTTTAAAATTCAACCCACTCAAAATCATTGCACTACCTTATTTTATCATCAATGAAATTCTCATTTCAATCAAAGTTGCAACATGCAAAACGCTTAATTTGTTTGCTGCTTTTTTTATTTTTACTAATATGCAAATGGTATTATAAAGGGAGAAAAGAAAAGCAAAAAAAAATAGGCCCAAAAAAAAAAAACAAAAAAAAAAGCATAGAGAGGCTCAACTCAACAGAGCAAAACCAACAAAAAGAAATTACAAGGGAATATATAGCTTTATTTCCTATTGAACATCGTACATAGACTTGATCAATCTAATAATGGGCGTATCATTGAGTTGCATGGAAGATGATCAGAACTCCTTTTGATGGATATAATTGCATATTTAAGGCATACATTTCGTTGAAGACAAGGGTGTCAATGGGCCAAAAACTAATAACAACATTTAGGAGGGCTTCAAGATGAATTTAGGCAACATGCCCAATTTAAATCTATGTTTAGGGTGCAAAATTCTTTAACTCAACGTTCCTTTTACCAAAAAAGGATCAGGATGGTAGATGCAACATGAAAAGAGCATTTATTTAATGATATTTTAGGTGGCCTGTTTGTTTTCTTAGAAAAATTTGAATTGAATGCATATGAATTCATGCTATGAGTGGTTAACAATGAAGAGAAGAACAGCTTCTTACCTTATTGGTAAGGAGTATTGATTCTTACCGGAAGGATTGCTACACTTCAAATGCGGATTTTATTGTTGAGTGGAAAAGCATTTTTGCTTTACATGCTTTTGCTAGAAAAGAAATTAATTTAAACAAGAAATCCTATATATGTATATTACATGTAAACAAACGGGACCTTAAGCATTTCTTATGTATTTTAGCTGGGTCATATAGATTAGATATGAAACAAAATGTGCCAATGGGCTTTAAATTGATAGGCACACAGGCTTGAATGTATTCTAAATGTGTGGGATTAAAAATAAGCACGAGGGTCTGTGTTGGATCCGAAACCAGGCTTGGACCCCTCTATTGTAAAGGAAGTAAAAACTCAGCGAGAAGTTAACCGATTTATAGCCTTATTTATTGCAATTCCTTTCATTACATGGGTAGAGGGGAATTAGCAAAACTTTTGCCATCCATCAGAGTACTACTACAGGTATGCTTCTAATTTGGAACAAGAAAAGCAAGGTCTGATAATTACGTTATTTAATATTCAATGAGCAAAGCTTAAGTTCTATTTGGAGGACAAAATATTCCAACTTTTGACTGTTATATTTGGAGGTTATACAATATCTCCAACTAACTCCCACAATGCTTATAAGAGATAAAAAAACACATGTTTTTTTTTTTCAACACACACACACACATTTAATATATCAAGTGAGGTCATCATATTTTAACAATAGAATCTAACAGTAGAATCTAAGACCATCTATATTCTCTTTGTCCACTAGAAGAAAAATAAACTTGCTTAAAAAATATAAAAAATGACCAATTTGGTTTTTCCCAAATCAATCGTCAACTCAACCCTTAATTATATATGAATAATAATTCAAACATTGACTAATTTTTCTTTATATATCTTCAAACTTCTATCATCTTCATTTATGAGGCATTCACTATATTGAAACAAACTTCAGCTAATTATTTAAATAATAGTGCAATAACAACTGTGAATATTATAATAACAATAAGAGTATATGTTGCATTACAACCAGGAGGTAATACCTACTAGAACAGAGAAAACTCTGCCTGGACTCAGGAAAAAAGACCTAAGGTCAAACTTAAGAAAGATGGTTGGCATTCTTATACCTCAATGTATGCTAAAAAACACCGGAAGAAACGTCAATATATGCTAAAAATAAACACCAGGAGAAACCTCAATGTATGCTAAAAATACACATCAGCAGAAACGTCATTCAAGTAGATTAAAGAGAATAAGGAAAACATACAATCCTAAGTAAAGGAAAAGCTCTATGCTTGTGTGTTTTTTTTTAAAACTTATGATGAGCACTTTCCTTTAATGAGTTAGAGCTCTGGTTTTCATGCTTCTCTTTCTTGGTCATTGTTGTTTCGCTCCAGTTTTCTTTTCAATTCAAATTTGCATCTTTGCCAGAGAGAGAGAGAGAGAGAGAGAGAGAGAGAGAGAGAGAGAGTAAAGGAAAAGCTAATGTGTCAATGGTCTATTGGTTAGAGAATTCAATGAGATGGCAGTTCAATTCTAACCAACCAACCCTTAAGAGGGCACACAAGAAAAGAAAAATAAAAAAAGAAAAGAAGTCTCATTTTAGGGTAGAAGTAGAACACTTGTTTTCGTTACATTCTGTGCTTTGCTGTTTGGTGGAGTGGAATTCAACTCCCAGACTTATTACCATAGAAAAGAAAACGCATATCTTCCACATAGTTAAACAAACAAGTCCTTAGAGTAGTCTTGGTGCTCTAAATTGCAGCTATATCCTAATTTCTAATTCTGAATAGGTGAGATTGTCCAGTGTCCAAAACATAAGATAGTGGGCATTGGTCATAATGTGAAGAGAAATATTCAATGAGAGAATTGAATAAAAAACAACTCTTACTGATTCCTTAAAAATAGTTTAAGATATTTAAATTGCTGAATTCGATATATTTAAAGGCTGCAAGAATGGCATTAAAAGTCTAAACAGAAATCTTCTTGAAATGTAGAAAATAGACTATATTGTTGTTATAAAAAAAATGTTATTACCAGAAAGAGGCAAAAGAAAAGAAAATATATCATATAAAACCCATTAATCAAAAGAAAAACGCCTAGAGACTAATCTTTTTTTGTTTTTTTTTGGGTGTGAGTTCAAAAAAGCCAAACTCAATCAAGAATTCTTGTTGGAATATTGCAAAAAGAGATGGATAGTTTTCTTCACTCTCTTATGGCACATTCATGCAACCAATCTTCCCTAGAAAAAGAATGAAAACTGGAGATGCTTTTCCAGTGCATTTAAAATTTTACTTTTAGTGCAACTGCCTTTTTCTCAAAGAAATCAAAAAAATGTGCCAAAAAAAAATAATTTCAAATAAGAGAAGATTGAAAAAGGTATTTTGTGAAAATGAAAACTTTTTTCCACAAAAGTGATTTTTTACAATGTTACACAAACATGCTCTAAAACCTTCTCCAAAGTGAGATACAAGTAAAGTAGCAAAGGATCCTCGATGGGCCACATAAGCAAAATGTGTCTCCAACTAAAGAAACAAAGCCATGTAGCAAAAATGCTACTTCATTCCGTACACATCAAATTTGAAGGGTGAAATAGTGAAGTAGCAAAATTCTTATCCATTAAACTAATGGCACAAATGTTCACAAACAGCCATTAAAATAATGAACTTTGCTACTTCCATTGGAGTGCCGCATTCTAAAAGTAGCAAACTGCGGTAGCAAATTTGTATATGGGGTAGCGAAGTACAAAATTGCTACCTCAAATTTGAAGGGTGGATTGGAGATGGTCTAAGAGACCAAACAAACTCAAAAAATAAAAGACAAGGCAAGATGGCATGAAAGGAGAATGAAGAAATCCTTGAAATACCTCCATTAAGCCAAAGAAGAAGTGGTTTCTTCTCTGGCTTGTTAATGGCTTCAAAGAACCAATAGAAGAGTGCCTTTCCATGGCTCTCATCTACAGTCACATACCCAGCAAAGTGCTTGAAATTCACAGGGGGCTGCCCGGGCAGACTGGTAACTCGGTCTGCCTCCTGCAGAGCCAAGATCTCAGGGCTCAGTCCGCCTGGCTGGGTGCGTCCATGGCTAAGAGGCACTACCACAAGGAGAAGAAAAAGACAGAAGAGAAGCAGACGTGAAGAGGCCATAGCAGATGGATTGATGGGTACATGAAAGAAGCATGTATTCTCAAACTTGTTTATATAATCACGTAAAGGGATCTTTGACAGATAAGTTATGGTCTTCCAGTTATGAAGATTCCATTTTTAGAAGATGATGTTATCTATCAATTCTTTTCAGTTTTAGCAAGTGCTAACAAAAGGGCAATTTCTCCGCCAGTAATATGGGTGGACTCCGGATCCTTGTCCCTTGAAGTATGCAACTCGAGCAATAATTATATAATCACGTAAAGGGATCTTTGACAGATAAGTTATGGTCTTCTAGTTTTGAAGATTACATTTTTAGAAGATGATGATATCTATCAATTCTTTTCAGTTTTAGCAAGTGCTAACAAAAGGGCAATTTCTCCGCCAGTAATATGGGTGGACTCCGGATCCTTGTCCCTTGAAGTATGCAACTCGAGCAATAAACTCCATGCGCGCCCCCCCCCCCCCCCCCCCCCCCCCCACCACCCCACAACACTCAAAGTGAATGTCCAAATCGATCAATTCTAAATTTCCCTTTAATTGGAGTTGTCCCACCTTGAGATTGATGATATATTTAATAATGTAATTAATGCATAGAATATGGTATAAGATTGTACCAATTACATTATTAATTATATGCTTAAGTTTACCATTGCAACAACTCTTATTAGAGTTAATCCCATGGCAAGTATGGCTGAATGACACCAATTTTCAATAGCTGGGCCTTATACTCACTCACATAATGATCCCAACTCATTTAGGTGATGCGATTTTCGTAAGCAAAATGGTGTCTGTTGTTTACCTTTTCAGGCTCCAAACCCCAATCCACTGATAGCTTGCTGCGATGAAAGTTTCTTTTATAAAAACAATCATGGATCAATTCTTAATTGTAACGTCGATGATGAGGTACTTAGATGAGCCTGTGTAGTTGTTGTGTGAGCAAATAGCATCACTGCATGATATATGGTCTAATCTTAGGTGATCATGGTCCCACACGCACCTAGTTTTTCAAAATTCCCAAAATTTTATAGCCCTTGAAAATAAAAGCAAACCCAAAGTTTTGTATTCAGCTCCCCTCTCTAAAAATATTGATAAAAGCTGAAAGCGATTTCAATATGGCATTATTGGATCCATTTACAAAATAATTGAAGTCAATTGCTTTCGTCTTGAGAGATTTGACAGCTAAAATTTAAAGCGGGTCAAAGAAACTGAGAATCGAATACATATGGAAATGTTCTCCGTTCCCTGAAAAATTTTAATTACCCTAACAAAAATACCGCTAGACTCAAGCCCATCCAAATCAGCACAATTGTTTTTCTAGAGACAAAATCTTCCGTACTTGTATCCCATGCCATCTATACGTGGTTGAGGAACAACTCATTTCCCAGTCAATCAAGGTAACTCATGAGCAAGTAACTCAAATGTGGAACAATCTTGGTAGAGGGCCTTGTGTAGGAGGTGGCTGTTCTTACATGTTTGGTAAGGCACCTTTTGCTACAAGAGGGCCTTGTGACATCTCACATGTGGTTTGTTTGTTTTCCATGCTTATGGACTCTTCCTACCTCTTTGGGATCTACTTCCTTCAATCGTACGTGGGTTCCAACCTCCTAAGTTGGGATACTAAAAAAAATTCAAATGTGAAACAATCTTGGTAAAGTTATATACTAATAATCACTACACTAAAATTTGCAATCAAGAACGGCTTAAATTCATTCCAAATCAAATATGAAACGGTTTTAAGCCATTTCAGATAAGCCCGTCATAGAAAAATTGGAACAGACCAATGCCGTTCTAGAAAAATAAATCATGAACGGCTTAAATCCATTCCAGACTTATATTTTTGGAACGGTTTATAGCCGTTCATCAAAATTTTGAGCTTGTTTTTAGATATATTAAACACTTTTACATTTAACTTGGAACGGTTCATCATAGTTGAGAATTATTACTGAATCGCACTTTAAAACTGTTGAAAACCGTTCCTAAATAATTCTAAATTTGTTCCAAAAAGAAGTTTCTAACTATTTTTTTATTTGGATACAAATTTTTGAGGGCTATTTATATTTCATTCAAATGATTAAAATGATTTCAAGCAGCTAATGATATAGAAAAAGTCATTTAATCATCCAATAACTGAATTCACATTCATACTAAATTAACATTGCTCATTAATGGTAACATTTATTTATTACATTCATCAACGTAAATCAAAATATGCAAATAATGTATCTTTTGCTTTAGAGTAAATTTTATTAATTGAAAAAACATTCATTACAAATAAAGTAAAGCCTAAAAAATAATTGCTACAAATATTGAAACTGCTTCTCCTCCGTCTCCTCCATGATCTTGTGACCAAGTAGCCCTAGTTCATTCAATTTCTGTGACCAAGCAATCGATCTTGTTCTCTTGCACCTGTACTCAAAACTACTAACCCAGAAGCCCTCGTTCGAGTTCGGGAAATTCAACATAAAGTTCCTGCATTGGTCTTGACAAATTTCCAATTAAGTCATAGAAAGTATTGTGATTAGTTGTATGCCACTACAAGAAAAAACACTTTTCATATTTGAATGAGCCAAGCCTTATAATCCTATGGAGATCAAGAATGAAGATGATAATGGCTACTCAGAGAATTCAGTGTTATAGGGAAAGTAAGAATCCCTGTGTTATTGAGTTGCCTAATATGCATCACTGAATCAGACACATCCAAAACAAACAATGCATTCACACATGGTACAGTTTCGTGTCAAATCAGCAGCTTATTTTCCAGTCTTGATGCCATCCAAACTCCTCTAGGAATGCCAACACCACCCCATTCGACCAACCAAAACCCGTCTGCACCACAAATCATGCACACAGAAAAATTAATATGTAAATGAATGTGTTAAAGGCAACAAGTCGATGGTTAATTATTAGTTTTCCACCTATAAAGAAAATGAAAATGGGACACCAGACACACCCTTAGACAAACAGGCTTCAATTTTTATAGAAAAAACAGTAGTCACAAAGAAGGGTTTTTTCCCCCTTTTGCAGAAGTGAAAATATGTTCTCATTGCATTCTAACAAATCTAAGGCATATTCCTCTTAGGATTTGAATAAATTTCTTCCCAAAAATGATTTTCTTAGCATAAATGTTCTCATAATATGGATATATAATTCTTACCTGACAGACATACTCACCGCCCCGCCAGTCTTCCCACCAGTTTCCACTTCATATTTCTTATGCATTGCACTAGTTTTCTTGTAAGCAACATAATTTGTTCTAATCCACTTCATAGCATTATCTTCTGCCAGAATCCTTGCTTCCTTTGATCCAGATCTCACTACACCTTCAGCAATCATATGCTGCAATGGAGCCCAACCATTTGGAAAATCCCTGTTCAAAATAAACAGTTTTCAGTCATTTCTTACACTCAAAAGCAGAAAGGAAAAAAAATATTGATGATATCAAAGGAAGCAAGATCTTGCTCCTTTTTCTGTTCACATATCTCAAGCACTTTGCAAATTAGAAAATGTAACTTGTAAGTCTAAGTTGGTAAGTATCACTTACCACTGTTGTCCTGAATTTGACAAAGATGTTGCAGTTCCAGCATCACGAAGCAAGCCAGAGTTTTCGAGACTTTTTGTAACTTTCTTCACCAAGGCTCCATCTTTACAGAAAAATTGTAAGTCATTCTTCTATGTCTATATCATATAATAATTGATTTTTGAGCTTGTATATAGGTCAAAACAGAAATGTCAAGTAAAGTGGTCACAAGAGGAAACACCTAGATGCTTCTGTCAACAGCTATCTAATCTGTGGATAAGATTAATGAATTTAAATTGACATTTGCAACAACTTTCTATCAGCTGTTATCATGAAAAAGTAAATTTATTCCGTACATATAATATATTTTAGACGTAAATTAATTAACTACAGAATTAAAGGTGCTTATCTCATGTATGAGGATCCAATACGTTCCAAGTTGTTGTGAACGAACAATTGATGCAGCAGGAAAACAAAAACATTTCAGTAACCTGGATAGGCATCTACAGAAGAAAGATCATCAGATCTAGGAAAAAAAAAAAAAAGATTGCGCTGTTTTGTAAGTTGCATTAAATGTTGTGTGTGTCTTCATTCACAACTTCAAATCCCCTATTAACTTAAAAGAAGAATTATCAAAATTTTCACCTTGCATGAGTTGCTATCAGTGAGCCAATAATCAAGCCACTGGTCCATCTTGGCATTCCAAAAGACGGAGTTGATAGTTGCACACTGAGCTTGAGAAGCTGCAGAGAACTTTTCTACAGCAGAGTGATCCCCAATGAGCCTTGCAAAGAAGGCTACGTTTAGCTCCATCTGGACAAATAAAAGTATTAGATCCCATCATGCCATCTTTTACCTAAAGCAGAGGTAGAATCATTGTCATCATCATCATCATCAGAGCCCTTATCCCAACTATGTTAGGATGGGCCACATGAATTTTGTCTCTCGATTCTATTTTAGAAACAGAATCATATAAATATTGTTAAATAATAATTGGTACAGATAAATTGCTTCACTAAAATATTGATAATTCTTGTAAAAAAGTGATATTGAATAGCAAAATATAGGAGCCACTTCTTTATTCTTTATTACAGGAAATGGATGAACTACCTTCATCTTTAGAAATGTTACTAGTAAAAAGTTGGCATTTCTCCTGGAACATATTCAAATGTAAAAGTAACAGTTAAGAGTGAAGATCTCTTTCTTTTTTACTTTTTGATAAGGTCCTCACAAATACCTGAAGTATGTATGCGTTCAGGTCTATAGTTATAATTGATGTTGTAGCTAATGTTGTAAGATCTGAAGAGTTCCTGCACAACGTAGAAAAGTTGTCAGAAAAATAACATACAGGCCAAAACATGATAAGAAGTGCTTGGGAAACATTCAACGTAAAAGTTCTACGAGAAATTAAGCACAGCTCATGTGTTTTTGCAAACATTTCAAGATTAACATTTCAAGAAATCAACTAGTTATATGATTAACAAGGAACTTAATTCAAGGAGTTTTTACATATAAACATCCTTTTGAGACATTTAGAAAAGGATCACTTGTGCTAGATATCCACCTCAAGAATACCTTAGAAACTTGCAAGAAAAAAAAAGAAAAAAAGAAAAATAAAAACCTTGCTTGCATAGGTATATATGAGTGTACTTGTTTGTAGCAAATAAAACTTGTTTGCATAGATATATCAATTCTAACTTTTCCACCCTCTCCTTATCATATTTCAACACTTGATCAATAAAATCCCATACCACAAAACCAAGATACCAAACTAAAAGAATGCAGAAACCATAGAAAAAATAGTAATAATAATAATAATAATAAAAAACTATAAGAAGGAATGGGCCTTTTGCAAAAGATAATAATCATTTGATCTAAGTTTAACAAAATATATAAGCCTAATACAAAACATAGCCCTTCAGTGTATCTGAGAAACATCTTAACAAAATAGAGAATTTCTAATCCGTGAATTTGGTAAAATTCATAGGCTAAGCTACAAAAGATCCATTCCCAACTTCGCCTAAAGTCAAATGATAACCATCTGAATATGACAGTTTGATCTCTCAATGATATCAACAATAACCTTATATACATATTTCGGAAGAGGTTTTGAATGAATTTGTAGGGACCCATTCCCTGCATAGGCCCTTTCATGAGCAATAACCTCGTGACACCAATCCATCAATATGCATGGGCGCAATCTTATTGAAGGTTGATTATTGGCTACTATATTTGAAGCCGCAACTGACTCTAGCATCTTTGATGGGAATGATGTGCTTTCTTGAGATCCTAAAGTTACATGTTGCTATAAATTTATTTTAACAATGTGTTATTAATTCACTTCTGAGTACATGTAAAAAAAATAAAATATAATGAAAATTTAAATAAAAATCCTATAATTCTAATAGAGACTTACCTCAAGCAACTGTTGGATTCTACTAAGTTTTTCAACAAGGTTTTTTTGTTCTTCAAGTAAGTGATTTACTTGGGATTGTAGATTCTTGATTGAGGTCGATTGCTTAGTTGCATTTTTTTCATTGATGGCTAGTTTTTCAAGAGCGAAAGAGGACACTAGAATTTGAGTTCTTGATATGACATTCCCAACACCACGAGCACGACCTTTTGTATCAATACTAAATACTTGAGTCAATGGGTCATTGAGGATGTCGTGGGAATTTACTTCAACTTGACTAGAAAATATCTCTTTTAATCTTTCTTTCCAAATTATGCATTCATCAAATAAGGAAACTTTTTATATTATTTTTTATCCTATCAAGTTAAATATAAGATGATGAATTTACCACATGTGAAGACACAGACTGGGGATAGAACCATCTTTTCTTGTGTGGACTGCGATCCATACTTCAGCTCTAGTAATTGGGGGGTCATTCTCTGTCTTTTAACATTTCTATAGGTGCACATATTTTATATTATTAGTTGTTAATATACAAACCTACTAGACATATATGTTATATATACATGCAAATACTTACCATTTTTTCTTCGAGTCTCGCATGACCATCTCTACTAGTTGTATGAAAAATTTTTATTTTCTTTCTCACCTCCGTGTTCTTTTTCGTTATTCTATTATATAGGGACTCAAATTATGCTCAACAAATGCTGCCCAATCTTCAGGCCTAACTCCTAGAGGACGATTGTTCAATTTCTCTTCATGACTTATATAAGGTTTAGGGCATTTTTGCCTCAATTTTGTCTTATACTTTCTTATCATGTTACACATGTTCTTGAGGCACTTGTCCTTATAAGATTGAGAAACATCAAAATCCTTCTGTTAAAATAAAAAATTATAATCAATAACTTTGCAGAAAATAAGATGAGTGTTCCATCCAAATTCAATAGAGATATCATGGTAATTCATACTAGAAGGAGATTCCAAAGTTCATCTTTCTTACTCTTAGGTACGGCATGCCAGTCTTTAATGGAAATAGGAACATAGGTGCAAACAATCTCCCCATATTTTTATACCAACTTGATTGAATTATCGTCCATATGTGGGCCGTATTTATTTAAGGTAATTACCGGCCTCTGTCTTGGTAATGTGGAAGTTCCTAACAAATAGAAATAGAATGTGTTATAAAACAAATACTATTAAAAATAAAGTACGATAGTGTTTGAGCAGTAAAATTCAAATTTTTTAAACTTGCATTTATAGGACTTGTGTTGTCTTCCACCTCCATTAGAACACCCATGCCTCAAATGTCATTGTCACTTAGAATAAGCAATTCATAGTCAACAATCAATAAAATAAACAAAAACTGCATTGAATGGAACTTTCAATAATAAGCATGATCATAATCAAGGCACCATAAGCATAAGCATAAGCATAAAGTACATATTAAAAAGTAGATAATACTATCAAGCATGAAAATTTTGAAATCAAAACTAAACGCGTCCAACTTTACAATTCATAGTTAATTTCTTTTAGAACATTTTCTAAATTTGCATTTTCACCAACAAAGTAAGAAAAGTGACTAGGATATTCAAGTGCTTCCACATCTTTTGTTAGTCTCTTTGGGGCTATTAGAACAATAGACCATGCAGACTTTGTTTGATCTTTGGAGTAAAACACTTGACTTGCTTAAGATGTTAATATGAATGGCTCATCTCCTTCCTTATCATTTCCTTTACTTTCTCTGCATTTACCATTGTCAAATTTATCTCAGGATCAACAATGCACTCATTGGTCTTCTCCTCTACTTTGAACCAATCACAACAAAAAACCGTTTGATGAAAATCATTGTGATCCAGCTCAATTATCTGTTTAACAACCCCATAAGAAGTAGTCTCATCTTCTTTGTAATTCTTATCTCTAGCACTTGTCTGTTTTTAGTGATGACTTTCATTGAAACCCTGCTATTTTGTGTTAACTTATTAGTTTCATATTCGATTGGAGAAAACACAAAACTATTAACACGATATTTGTTATAACATTTTGCCTTAAACATAGGACCATCTGCTAGTCGCTTCAAAGTTGGCTTGCCATCAACAGATTCTATCTACAAATAAAAAGGGCAATTTCATAATAGTTGGCATATGAGCATGCATATCATCCAATATTTGAAATTGAATAAATAAATAATACCTTCTTCCACAACCAACTAATGAAATCAGGTTCATCATTCTTAGATACATTGCCCTTCTTTTTTTGTCCCTTTGAAGATGTTGCTCTTATATATGTTTGATATTTCCTAAATCAGTGACAAGTACATTACTATGTATATCTTTCAACATTTTATCTAATTTCTACAACTAACATGTTATTAAATAAAATTTATTCATTCACAAATTTCAGCTTGCAATCTTATCATAACAATGCAAAACCCATCTACGAACTTGTTGATGTTGTATGTTATTTAAGTACACACTGTTGCTTTTATCTAAAGGCTTTTCATCACACTCACCATCATCGTCCAAGAACCTTTGGTGCATTTTCTTGTGATTACCTTTATCACTATCTGGCATGTATTCTATATAATACAAAATAGATTCCTTTACAATGTAGCGCTTTGCAATGCATCCTTTAGGGTGTGCTATATTTTTTACATAACCTTTATAAATTTTCATTAACCTGTTGAAATATGTTAAATTAGCGTTATAATATACAATTAAAAGAAAACATATTTAGAGTTAGAGCTTTACCGTTCAAAAGGATACATCCACCGAAATCTAACTGGACTACAAGCTAATGCTTCATCGGCTAGATGCACAATGAGTCAATGAGGTGAACGCTAATAACAAAAAATGAAGGTGGAAAGAATTTTTCCAAAATGCACATTGCCTCGATAAGTCGTTGTTTGGGAACAATAATATTATCTGCATTGATGGTCTTCAAACACAAGATATTTAAAAAGTTGCAAATTTGAACAATAGCATCTTTCAATTTCTTAGGCTTTGAGAAAGCATGTGGTAGCAAAACAGGTAATAGTCGTTGCATTATCATGTGATAATCATGTGACTTGAGCCCCTCTATCTCAAAGTTTTGTAGGTTCACTAGATGTTTAAATCTTGAACTATACTCTGTTCGAACCTTCAAGTCATGTAAAGTATGACAAAATATTTCTTTTTCCTTACGACTTAGAGTGAAAGGTGCTTTTGGTTTAATAGTTCTACCACCCAATTCTTGTAATTATAGTTCTTTTTGAATGTTCATGCTTTTTAAATCCTTCTGTTCACTTTTATCATCCTTTGTTTTATCTTTGACATCTAATATGGTCGACAAAAGATGGTCACCAATATTCTTTACAACATGCATCACATCCAAGTTATGATGAACTGGTAGATCTTGTCAAATCAGATTTCAGATTAATTTTTAACTTGTTATCCATTAAAATACAAGTACATGAAATACAATGCAAAATTATGGAAATCAACTTCCAATATAGTAGGTCAGATAGGATTGATCTCTTATATCAAGTAGTTATATGTTCAGCTGACTCATCAATATAACTTTTTTGTTTCTTCCCCTTTGATTTACCTCTATCCATTTGAATACTTCCTATATTCTTTTCAACTTCTAAACCACTCAATTGATGTGGAGGTCTTCCTTCTTCCAATTTATTATTGAAAATTGACTTTTGGACTCTAAAAACATGATTATTTGGAAGAAATCTTCGATGACCCCGATAAGAATACTTCTTGCTATTCTTAAGGCGTTCAGCACTGGTTCCCTCGCCCAAATGGGGCAAGTATCTTGTACATGTGTTACACAACCCGATAAACTCCCATATGCAGGAAAATCATTAATTCTCCACATCAACATGGCTCTGAGATTAAAAATTTTCCTCGAATGAGAATCATATGTTCAAGCCATAACCCCTTCAACTAATCAACCAATGGTTGTAGGTAAACATCAATGTCTTTCTTTGGTCCTTTTGAATCCTGTATCAACACTGTCAATATTGAAGATTCTCTTTTTATGCGATCAAGGGGGGAAGATTGTAGGGCACTAAAATAACAGGCCAACAATTGTAAATGCTACTGAGATGTCCAAAAGGATTAAAACTATTAATCGCAAGTCCTAGACGGACATTACGATGTTCCTCTGAAAAATTTGGCCACTTGCCATTTATTACCATCCAACTTGAAGAATCAGATGGATGTGGCATCATATCATTATATTCTTTCGATCGAGCATGCCAAGTCATTTGCTTTGCAATCCATGGCACATTGCATAACAAAATTAGAAAAATAAATAATTATCAAACTTCATACCTATACACAATTAGGATAACCAATAAACTATATTTAACCTTGAAATCTAACTTGTATAGCCTTTGTAGCCTTGGTGTTAAAGGAAAATATCTCAAAACCTTTAATGTGACTTTAACACTTTTTTTTTTTTTGCCAAGTAACTTGACCTCCATCGAGATGTATGACATATT
The DNA here is from genome assembly GCA_037013555.1 of Sextonia rubra. NCBI lineage: Eukaryota > Viridiplantae > Streptophyta > Magnoliopsida > Laurales > Lauraceae > Sextonia > Sextonia rubra. Next base: position 17,668,005 of record JASUAD010000028.1, on the reverse strand, counting down.
GGACAATTTTGTTTATCTTTATACTCTTTTCAATAAAGAATGTAATCATTTGGGCATGCATGTATGGACTCATAGATCTTTCCAAGTGAGTTAACCATCTTCTTAGCATGATATGTGCTTTCGGGTAATGTGTTTCCTGGTGGGAGCAATTTCTTCACCAATTGAAGTAGCTCATTAAAGCTATTGTCTGACCAATCATTTTGTGCCTTTAAACTATAAAGCTTAACAGTAACTCATAATTTTATGAGTTCCCTCGGATAAGAATGATATAAAGGTTGCCTTGTATCATCAAATAAATACTTGTACGTTCTTGTTTTATGGTCTTCATGCCCTTTAAAGTTTGTATTTATTTCATGAAAATCTTCATTCCTAACAAGATTGTTCATAAGAGAATCTGCATGTTCCCCAATTTTCTTAAACACATCATTTACAAGTTCCTCCATTCTTGGATATATATCATCGGGGTGAATTTCAGACTTTAATACTGATGTCTTCTTATTCGTTTTTGAGATACTCTCTCCATGAAAAATCCATTGTGTACGTGATTGATCAATACTATTAATGAGCAAATGCTTATGAATCAATTCAAGGGTAATCATTCCATGCACATTTCGACATTTAGTACATGGATATGGAAAATGTTTAAATCCACCACCATTTTTCTTTGTAAACTCAATGAAATGAACAAGCCCATTCAAATACTCTGGACTTAATTTATATTTGGTTAACCACGTTTTATTACTCAGTGACGACATTCTATAATCAATAAGGTAACATATCATTATCTATGAAGCATTGTCATATATTTAAAATGGAGATATAGTGAACTAGTCAATTTAATAATTATTATATATAAAATTTAGGAAAAGATATTTATCAAAGAAATTAGGTGAATGGTCAAAGTGCAAGTTTAAAAGGACCATTAAAATTATCATTTCATCCTTCACATATAAAGCGGTTCATGCCTTAGCAAAATTGTATCAAGCTAGGAAAATTGTACCTAATAAAACAAGGATTCTATCAAAATGTCATGCCCAATGCTTGCATATCAAAAGCCCAATAAAGAAACAAGTTAACATAAAAGAAACATCAAGAAGAAGAAACTCCCTAGAATTACAGGGAGTTGTTTAGTCTTTTTTATTTGTTTATTGGTAACATGACTCAAATGCGCTACTTCTTTCTACTATTCTATATGGGCTGCGTAAAGGTGATGGGGGACAAATAAAAGCCAACATTCACAAAAACCATTCCAAGAATAAATGAAACCTCAATATCCAAAGCCTCATCCACTAAAAAAAAGAAAAGAGCAGAGACAGAGAAACCATAAAAAATATGAAGACCCATCTAAAACCACATGAAGAGCCTATAAGTGCGCAAAGAAGGAGAACGCATCTGGAAAATAAAGAAAGATGAGAACATTATACTGAGCAAAACCACCTGACCCAAAAATAATGTGATATTTCTTACAATAATGAACTAAAATCCTTGTCCAGGCAGTATCCATGCCACATATTTGTTACTTGGCGTGCAAATTCTTTGGTTGATCACTTGCATGCTTTTCTATGTATTTCCAGTTTCCAGTTCCTGGATCGGTGAAGAATGATATGGGCATCGTGGAACTACTGTTCATGCTTAAGTTCAACATTCCAGAGGTTAATTTAGGTGGTGGTGCATCCAAAGGACTTTTTCCTGTATTAACAGCTGTATCGCTATGGAAAAGGTTTTCCAGCCGCTGTTTCTCTATAAGAAATGCCATCTAATAATAATAATAATAATAATAATAAACCTACAAACTATTCGTAATTAGTTTGAGGTAATTCTGTTGACGGAGTTTTCCATGTAGGCTTTGCCAATTTAGCATGTAGTTTTGACTGCTAGTGATGTTCCCTGCTGTTTGAATTAAGCAATAAAGTTTTTTTTTTTTTGACAAGTGGATTGATCAGTCATCTCTCTCTCTCTCTCTCTCTCTCTCTCTCTCTGTATGAGCACGCGCACGCGTGCAATAGAGATCAAATTTAGCTAATATTCACTTCCCCCATCCTGCTAATTGGAATGAGCTCAGTCTGCTCATACCTCCGGATTGTCATTGAAGTAATCTTCATCAGAAATTCGTCTGGGGCACATCATTTACGGCAATATAGGCCAGATTCATTTATTTGAACCATCTGGCCTGGGGGAAGGAGATTGAAGATGATTGATAGTCAATGACAAGGGTATAGATGGATTACTAACAGGGACGGTTGAAATGATTTCTTTTGGACTGTCAATTTCGGAACTCAGAAAAGAGGCTAGAATTATACAACGAAGATGATATTTTGTGAACATTTACTCCACTAAATCTGTGTATCTTAGGGCTAGCGGACTGACCAATATGCCAGGTGTGCTCACTTGGAAATCTTTATACCACAGCCTTATTTTTCTCTGTCTGGTGGAGTGGTGCTGGCTAAGAATTCAGTTGCCCCGACTTGTCTATTGGGATGTGGTGTGTGGGTGCTACAGGTTATGTGGCATGTGATGGTGCCCTCCCATTTCTATCTATAAAAATAACAGAAAAATGATGAATGCAAACTGTTAATCTATTATATAGGGGGTATGAAGGAGAAAAAATTCCCACAATTTGACAATGGTTTCGTCAGCCTTCACTCAAGCTCAGGGACATGTGCCCTTATATATATATATGAGAATCTTCATACGCATCCGTCAGAGCTCAAGCCTTGGTTGGGTTTGTTCTAATTGACCCTGGGCTGAGCTCAATTTAGTGCTATCCTATGATGCCCGGATACGAACATGGGTACGGATATGGATATGGGGATCAGGGATACGACTCCGCACTTTGGAAAATTTAGGATACGGATACGGATACGGGTGTCCTAAATTTTCCTTTAAATTATAATTTATTTAATGAAATTATCATTGTTTATGCTCAATTCTAACATTTTTCATGTTGAAAAGTAAGAAAACCTAAAGAAATAAACGAAATAATGGACTTGCTAAGTAGGATATATTAAACTTATACCCCGGAAGTATCGGTGCAGTATCAGGTATCAGTACAAGTATCGTATCAGTCCGATACGGATACGTTGGACTTGTATAAGTATCCGGGTATCATAGGTGCTATCTACCTGAACTCAGCTTAGCTCAAGCCTAGCTCAAGCGAGGCAACCCAAGGTTGGCTTGTTTTAAGATCAAACCATGGTCAAACTGGTCTAAGGTCAGCTTGGATTACACCTGTAATTGGGTAGAACTTCAAATTCAGTTGAATTACTATTGCAATACAGCCCAGCGATGGTCCTGTCCCCAACTAATACTATATGGGGATTTATATATTCCGGTCCGGTATGATGTTGTAACCTAACAAAGATTTCTTTTGTCAACCACGAAAAGATTAGTACACCTGTTTTGTTTCCTGATACTACATTACTAGTTAATAATCCCATGATAGAATTTAAAGCCAAGTCCCAACGTCCATGTTGGGAACCAGATCATGTCACCATTTTATACCTTCTACTTGTACTCTGTTTCTCTTGGTTCGGGTCCTGCTCAAGCACTTTATTCTGAGTCCAGAAACCTCAAAGCAATTCTCGATTGATCTGAGGAATCCTGAAATGCAAACGCTTGACTTTACATGCCAAATAGGCCTTGTTCGTATAGCCAACTCTCCTTCTACCATTTCTTTTAAACACAATCAATCTAATGGTGGTCCAAATCTTCTTTACGTAAAATTTGCTGATTGTAAATTTAAAGAAGAAAACATTAAGAAAATATAAAACAGAGTATAGAAGAATAACTATTTTGGGTGGTTGGGATTTTAAATGTGGGCTCAAGTGATGGGACTTTTAGCTTCGATACCATATGAATTAGCTCACCATTACATTAATTCAAAAGAAAATCAATTAAACATATCCCATCGAATTTTTTGATCATTCTAAGTCTGAAATTATCAATTGCAAACTCGAATGCGTAATAATAGAACTGCAAACCAAAACTCTATGATAAACAACACATCCAACCCAAGAAAGGAGCTAGCCCAAACCTAACCCATAGTGTAAAGAACCTAATGATTCAATAGGGCCGGAGAACACCGAAAAAGGGGAATGGAGTTTGTTCTCCAAGCAACTAACCAAAAATCATATATGGATGCGATGATGGTAGGGTATGGGATCATACCTGAAAAAGGGAAGCCAGTCGACGGGGAAGAGGAGTAGCACGTTGTGGTGACTCCTTAGGGCAGCACGGCGCCCTTCACAATGGCAAGCTAAGCAGAGGGGAATTGGGAGGGAAGGGGAAGGGACTAATGCTTTTGAACAAAATGCGGAGGGAAGGGGATGGGAGTCAAAAGTTTTGGGCAGCAAATGGGTGTTACGGTGATACATTTCTTATATACTGTTAAGAGGAAAGAAAAAAAAAAAAAAACAAAGGCGGGACAGAGGAATTGTTGGGAGCGCGCGAACAATTTCTCTAGTGTTTTTATAACAAGTACTCATTATTTAAAAGACGAACAGTATTTCAACCGGTGTAAGTGATTGAGTCTGTTCCAATTTAGAGATAGATGAGGTCCATTGCAACCCACCGTTTCTGATTGCAAATTTTGGTGTAGTGAATGGTTGGGCATCTACTACTACAGTGCCATTATATTGATATGAGGTGCGGTTATCAAATTATTATTATTATTATTATTATTATTAGATATTAAGAGAATTGACCCCCTTTTTGAGGGAGGACGGGGGTGCAATACGTGGCATGCATTTAATGAAGGCATGATATTAATTTTTTAAAAATTTCTCCTTCATTTCATATCTATTCTGTCAAGGAAAATCTCTCTCCCCCAAATTTCTATATTTCATTCCTTCCATATCTAACGATTCTCACGAATACTTCTCCTAAGATCACATTTATAGAAGGGATGATGATCCGAAAGTTGAGGTTGAATGTGGCACTTAGGTGTGGGAAACTCTAGAGATATATGGATTAGGCTGGGTCAAGACCTCACTTGACATGACTTGACAAAAGGGCAGATCCAAGAAGTCCATGTTTAAACCTCAACATAGATGCACCCTATTCTGCTCATTGGATAGTCCTAATTCCTGACATTATAGGGCCCAGACAAATCTACAATAGAGTTGGGTATATAAGAAGACTAACAGCAAGTGGGTTCTGTAATTTGTTTTGGCTATCCTATTGGATCCGAATCCTTCTTGTGTTAATATTGGGCAAAATCTTTGGCACCATTGATATAGATTTTACTTTTTTTTTTCATAACCTTGAATACAATTGACAACTGCAATTAAAGTGTATTGGGTCAACCGAAACTTAATTTGACAATGCCCCACCGTATAGACACCCTTAAAAAAATTTTAAGGGAGTTTTCATCTAGATCACATCATTTTGGAAGGTAGGGTTGCTTTGAAAAACTTGTTTTTTTTGGCTTGGGCCCCATTAGAGAACCTGTCCTTCATTCTTCAACCCCATTTTTTAAATTTCCCATTAGAGAACCCGTCCTACATTCTTCAAACCCCATGTTTTTCTTTTCCTTTCTTTTATCCTTCTTTTTCCTTTTTTTGGCTTCATAATGTGGTCTATATCTAGCTCTAGATTGAGGCTTGAGTCTTAGGATGGCAAAAGGACGGGTTTGGTATGGGTTGGGGTAAACCCAAACCCACTTTGTCTCATATTTATCTCATCCAAACCTGCCCTGCCCATTGATGGGTCACTGATTATGTTACCATTCCCACCCGTTTTAGTGGATCAAGTCAAATTTAAATTTTAAAACTTTGAAAATATATAAAATAGATGAGAATTGTGTAATAGAGTTTCAACATGCCACATTCTTGTCCCATATGCCTTATGTAAAGGCCCAAAATGACTTACGCTACATGCATTTTGTCTATTACGTTAGCAATAAGTATATACACCTTCTCTTCCCATATGCTTTATATTAAGGCCAAAAACCACCTACACCATGTGCATTTTGTCTATTACTTTATTAATAAGTATATAAACATTATATATTCGGGGTGAGGTGGATTGGGTCAACAAAACCCAAACCTGCCCCCACTATCAATCTCGCCCCTAATAGGAGCAAGGTAAGGCGGGTCCCATTTATACCCGACCCATTACCATCCTTATCGAGTCTACATGGGTCTATGATAATTGTAGCTTCAATCTAGTATAGTCGTTTGAAACCCTTTATGTCAAGTCATGGATAAACCACTTAGTAGTGCCATACAGCCATTTGTTGTGTGCTACATACTGACTTGCATATGCTTCATGTTTCATTTTGGGTAAATTAAGGATCCCAATTGTGTTGTATAACCATCATTTTATTTCTTAGCACAACTTGTTCCAAGGCATTTAAAACTTTAATAGGAATGGAAACATTTGAGATGGAAGATAAATAGGTGTCAAAAGGGTGGAGGAATAAATTTGTATTCTAATAAACACTTGCAAATTCCATCTTTGTATCTTTAGACTTGGCCCCCTATAATGTTTTACCAAAGTACTACCTTTGACGGACACCCTATCACAAAAGCATTTTAAGGTGCTCATATTTGATATATTGCAAATCTACCATGAATAGGTTTCGTAAATAAATTTGTCTCATGAAAGCTATTTTTCTTTTTTCCTTATAGGAATAGGAGGTCTAGGTGAAGAGTAAGATACTTTTTTTTTGCTATAAGGTAATTATATATTGAAGAGGAGAAGAAAAAAAAAAAAAACAAGGCATAGATGCCCCAAGACAGTGCAGGCCATTGAGGCAACAAAAAAGCAAAAAAGGAAACAGAGAGAAGCTTACGTCCAAAAGAAAAAAGGAGAAAATAAAATACACCAAAAGAGAAGGATATAAGAACATGATATATATATATTTAGAAAATTACAAAAATCTTGAAGAGATTGGCCAGCAAAGGGTTTGTCTATACGCCAGAGAGCGAAGGAGAGAAGCTCGGTGAGATAGAAATTGGCCTTCGTCTAGGATGCTTTGTAGCTTTTGAAAATTTGGTCATTTCTTCATTTCCATATGAGATAAGTCGTGGTGAAGAAAATACAAGAGGCACCTTTTCGAGCCAATACGTTGCTGTTGAAAGATAACGAATGCCAAATTATAGGAGGAGATATAGTAGATGAGGGTTGCGAACCCATAGCTTTAAGAGTTCACCTCCAGAGAGAAGTAGCAAATGGGTAGTGAAAGAAGAGGTGAAGATCTGATTCAATTGCTTGAATTATAGAGCAGACACATTGAAGCTAAAGAGATGCCCACTGATTGGGCCCAGACTTGAGTCGGGGTCTTCCGATGCGTTAGCCTTCAAGCAAAGAAGGATACCATGGGTTGAATGAGAGAATTCCAAAAAAAAGGAGCCCAAACAACTTCAGAGTCCCTAAAGCACTCTAAGTTCCAAGCCTCCTTAAGAGATAGGTTTTTACTCGCGTGAAATTTCCAATAAATTTTGTCATTGTAGTGTTTGGTTGGAGAAATGTCCACGGTAGCTTAGAGCAACAAGCTAGCTATGGGGGAAAGGATGTTGATTGGAATGACCCAGGAATTGCCTTTCAAGATTAAAGCCACCTTTTGATGAGGAGGGAGGGGAATTAAAGGAAAATTTGGGGCAATACTGAAATCATTAGCCCAAGCGTCATACCATAGGTTAGCAAGTTTTCCATTTCCAATTTCCCACCGGGCACCTGAGTGTAGAGGGTAAGCCAAATTTCTCAATTTGAGCCAAATGTAGGACCCAAATTTTGGGGTGGACAAGCATCAAATAGTCTAGTTTTTGAAATATCTGTTCCTAAATTGGGTGCCCCATAAAAAGGAAAAAAAGGTAGATGCCCAGCCAAGCTTGAGGGGGGAGGCTCCATTTTGATCATGAATTTTCTAGATGCCCAAACCCCTTTCTAGAGAGGGGAGACAAACTGTGTCCCAGTGAATTTGACTTCCTTTAAAGGGGCTAGCAGCAGCGGACCAAATTAAGGAAATTGCACATAAGATGCTTAATGTCGTTGATGATTGACTTAGAGAGGCAAAAGACCATTGCAATGTAAGTAGCCATACTACCCAGCACTTGTCTCACAAGGATTCTACGCCCAGCAAGAGAAAGTAACCAAGATTTCTATCTTACAAGTTTGGATAGGATTTTGTCGAGAAGGGGGTGATATTATGTCTCTTTGGATTGCTAATGAAGAGAGGGGCCCCAAGGTACATTGAGGAATGAGGGCTTTTAGTGAATTCAAGTATGTCCAGAGTCAGTCTTTTGGTTCTCAGATTGCATTTACTAATAAAAAGTTTGCTTTTGGGAGAGTTGATGACTTGACCCAAAGCTCCTTGATAATTGGTGAGACATTTTTTCAAGGTAAGAAGACTTTTCTTTTTGCCTCTTATGAAAAGAAGAATGTCATCAATGTATGGCAAATGGCAGGGAGTATTTGACACTTTGGAGACTGGGAAGATGAGGCCCTTGAAGATTAAATTTTGGATGTTTAGGCTAAGGATTTGTCACGACCTGAGCCTAAGAAATTAGAGATTGGCATTAAACTCAAATCAGTAACATGTACTCCCATGCAATTCACACCCAGACTGGAGTATAAATGGAATTACACAAGGGACAGTCGCATACTTATACGTGTGAAGTGTTGAATGGAACATCTGGCCAAGCATTCAATGCGCGAAAGCTTGTCAATATCACCTATAATTTTTCTTCACTTTTCAATGAATAGTTCAGCTATATTCTTACAACCATGAATATATTCATAGAACGGTCCAAATCTTAAATATTTAAAGAACGTAAGATTATTATATTAATTCTATACATTACCTGTAAACCCAAACATGATATGCACATGCATGCAATTATGTCAAGGACAAACATTCTATGAAGAGAATGTAGAAAAACAGAGTACAGGAAGGTAAAGACAAACGTAACGGGATCAAATTATTAAGTTATACAACTGCAGTCTACATGGATGCAAATATGTGCAAATACTAAAAGTCCCAAAATACCTAATTTACAGCCTCCTAAGATATTAGTGAGTTGCTCTTGGCGTATGGATCAGGCAGGAAGCTTCTGCTGTCTATTCGTTACAGCCTGAAGGAACGACTGCGGTCTCCTTCTCTGACTCCTGGTTCTGTGCCAGGCCGGGCTTGGGATCTGAATTTGTGACACCATTAGACAACTCATGAATAAGACTATTCAGCAAAGTGTAAGCATGATTAAGGTAATATGCGTTACGTCTAAATGAATTAATGACATGTGATTAAAAAAGTTCAACTTAGTATACTAGGCATATCATGCATTTGAAATAAGTATGCTGTAAGAATCAATATGTGAAATACATACTATTTGACTACTACATTTGCCATCTCCTCCCTCTAGGGATTTATGTGTTGAGAACACTATTGTCTAGGCCAAGGTACGAATGAGTATCTCTTTCTTAGAGTCCGGAAACCCCAAGATAAGCACACTACAGTGGCAACATACATGCTATACTAAAGTTAACATTGTCGGGTATCATAAGGCTGAAGCTGAGTACAGCCAAACTATGTCGGTTCATTCATATCTTTGAGCTTGAATAATCATGCAATACATTTCATTCATTCGTGTAAACGTTCGTACTTAATTCGATGTCAATAGTCAATGTTAATCGAATATCAAGAACATATCAAGTAGATCCAATGCATATAATATTGGAAGATTAGAAGTTAAGACATATGATAATCATTCAATTCCTTTCATAAAAGTGAAGGACAGTGACCATCATCTAATATGCCATGCAATCCAATTTAATAGAATCAACGTAGTTTTACTTGCCAACCATAATCTAGCCATCCATTATTTCTAACTGTGCATGATGATATAGTTTTAAGTTATCCGATACACAATTGTCTTTCTTTTAGTGTTACATTGTATTACGAAGGTGTATTAAAGTCCCTTAAACCAACACCCATGAGGAGGTGCTTAACGAATTGACAACACCACATGATTGAGTCAATCTCAGCCCTCAAGACTCTTCATGATGTTCAATTATTCCTTTGGGCCAGTTAATAGGGTATAGGGATTCAAAAGCTAAGGTCCTACAAGGTTTCACAACAGTACCCACTTAATTCTAGTTCTTAGTGGCCTTATGGCTTAGCCATAGGTGAGTACGGCTTAGCCGTAAGCATCTTACAGTTTAACCGTAACATGCACTACAGCTTAGCCGTAGTTACCCAGATTTTCCCGTATTCATGGTTGAACTGTGGTTTGTTTTTCGGCTTAGCTATATTTGCTTTATGGTTGAGCTACGGTTTGGCTATGGTTTAACCGTAACACATTATATGGCTTGACCGTGGTTTAGCCGTAGAAGATTCTCTATTTTCCATGCTCTCGGGTTTTCAAACCGTAAAATTACTTGCAGCTAGACCACGGCTAGGTTATGGTTTAGTCATAGTACATCCTATGGCTTAGCAATAGCTTGGCCATAGTATAAAGTCCAATTTTGTTGCTCTCTGGAATTTGAGCCATAGGAGACTTACGGCATAGCCATAAGCTTCATTTTTCTGAAGAACTTCAGGTCATTTCAGTGGAATAGGGGTACAATTAAGGGCTGCAAAAATACATTAAAATTGATGGATTTAAAAGAATTATAATATACCAACATGCATTAAATCAAAATTTGCTTATACTTGCTTTAGATTAAGCTTTCATCCAATTAATTCTTCACTTGGCTCAATTTGAAGAGTAGCACCAAATTCTTGAGCCTAAATGCCATGCATGCAAGAAATGAGGAAGGGGATAAGTGCATGTGTTAGAATGAGAGTCTGCTTGACTCATTGAACCAAGAAGTATATAAATGGAGGGAGATCTTACTTGATATAGTAACTAGAGAGCAATTTGAGAAGGAAGAACCTATTATCTTCAATTCCTAGCAACGAAAGAAGGTAGAGGAGAGTTAGAATGATGGAGTGGGTGCTTAAAATCTCATATGCAAGACCTCTCTTGCTCTCTTGATAAAGAAGAAGAAAAGAAGGAGAGAAGAAGAGCTCTACAACAACAAGGGAGAGAGCAGCGGTGATCGAACAAAAATGAGCTCTAAAACCCTTGACTATATATATAGTGTGGGGTTTAAATATAATGTGGGGTTTAAAAGAAAGTCGTTCTATTTTATTTTATTTCTAATATAAGTCAAATAAAGGTCCAACTGAGTTAAATGAGGTCTAATATATTCAAGTTCAGTACGAAAGTTGATGAGCTCAACAAGACAATCGTGATGGTGTCAGTATGATGCATGAATGACAGGAAATCATTAATTCTAAAATTACGAAAAAAGGCTTTCTTCTACTTAGATAAGGTCAAACACAACCTAACTACCTATTCATGACCTGAACTTAACCCACTGGGCTTCACAAGACCAAAATAGGCTTAGTTAAGAGAAAATCACATTAATTGGTTTGTAATCACAATTATTTACTAGCTAATTAAGCTTAGCTTGGGTCGGAGTGTTGCAAGATTTCTTCGGCTATAATGAAAAAAAGGTAAGGGGAGAGAGGGTCACCTTGTCTTAGGCCATAGGAGGAAGCAATGATGCCATAAGGACTTCTATTGATAAGGATAGAAGCCTTTGTGGTACAGACACATTGCTTAATGAGGTTGATTCAGGTTTGGGTGAAGCTAAAGAAAGAAGGAGCTTTGATAAGATAAACCCAATTAAGCTTGTCAAAAGCCTTAGATATGTCCAGTTGCAAGCAAAGAGATGCTCCACTAATTTTGCAGTGAAGTTTTTGGAAAAGTTTAGAGGCTAAGACAAAGTGTTGATGTATGGGACGATCATTTATGAAGGTAGCTTGACGATTTGAGATGATAGAGGGGGAGATGAGTGCGAGTTTGGAAGCTAAGATTTTAGAGACAATCTTGTAGGAGAAATTGAGGAGGCTAATTGGTCTGTAATCCAAAAAGGAGGAATGAGACTATATTTTTAGGATCAAGGTTAAGAAATATGCATTTGAGGCTGTAAGATACTTGGTGAGTCACAAAACTGGGCATCTTCTACTGTTATGATTTATATGATAATGTTCATTTATATTTTATTAGAATATTAATAATTTTTGACAAAAATAAATTTTTTTAATAAAATTTAATTTTTTTTCCATGGCTTGTGTTGGGTGCGGGCCTTAAAACACTAGTTATATATTAAAAGAATTTTCCCCTTGGTGTGAAGCGCAACACGTGGCATCTCTAAACTTAAAATATCTTTCATTTCTCCTAAAATCTCTCTCCATGCCGTGTCCCCAGTCATTCAACTTTCCAAGATCCTATTTCTTCTCATAAACACAAGTAAATATAAAAAAAAAAATTCAAATGAGCAAGTCTCTAATGATATGCCACTTCTCTTTCTCAATAGAAGACCAACAAAGGGTCCCATCTGTAGCAACTGATTCCTTAGAAGACAATGCCAGATGTAGAACTCCCTGATTCTGTTGTATATAATAGTCAGAAGTTTATCTCCAAGTCCTTCCTATCGACGGTGGCCCACCTCAAGGTCTTATTTATTAGTTTTAATACTTGAGCTAAGCAATTCTCAACCTAAGTCTTAGTTTTTATTATTTTTTTATTTTTTTTCTACTTGAGATTAGCACGACCCTGTTGACAGAAGAAAAGATTGAACAAATGGAATAATGAATCTCTCTTGCACAAGATAACATCCTTATTATTTTATGTACAAACTCTATTCTAAATCTTGGTATGTGTTTTTTTTAAGGTGTGTACTGGTATCATGATCAAGAAAGCTAATATGGTTACTATTGTCGTGCTTCACATTTGATTATTATCATTATTATTTTTAAATACTTAACCTAACCAATTCTCAGCTCAAGTGTCAGTTCCTAATTAATTGTTGCTCATTGTTTTAATGACTACTAGATTTTTGTTGTGAACTTTGACTTGACAATATGCAATTAAAATGTGTTTATGGTTTTAATGATTACTAAAGTTTTGTAGTGAACTTTAACATGACAATATGCCATTAAAATGTTGGATTGGTCAATAGTGTTGGTCTGAAAATTTATTTAGAAAGATCTTTTTCTTTTTTTCTTTTCCATCCTTGCTATTCTACATGTTAACTAATAATCCATTTTGTGAGTGTGCCTAATTTTTAGTTATTCTTTTAGTCCAGAATTTTGGTCCCATGCTCAATCTTTATTATTTTCAATTTTTTTAGATGTTTTAAAAAAAAAATAACTAGAGGACTAGTGTCACTATAGATTTTTGAAAATTTTCCAAAGTAAATAATTCAATGGGAGCAAGAAGATTAGTGTCTTATGAGTTGAAAAATTATTTGTAGTTCTTTGTGATTATTGTTTGCCCCCGTCAAACAAATATCTTGGGTCTGCCATTGGGTGGGGCGATGCAACAAATATTGCATCCAATCTTCCCTATAGATTCACAAGAAATGAGTTCATCCTTGAATCAAAATCCAGCATTTGTGTTGAATTCGCCACGCGCAACATCTACGTCGATGATAAGGTTATCAAGGCCTAGATTTCCCACGAGCAGCTCAACTGTTGTGTTCATGCATCTTAACCTCAACCGATTTGTTGCCTCCTTGCAATTAGTTTACAGTGATCATGTCATGTTGACTATGCCGCGCATACAAGGATGTGTCGCGATCCAGCATTTGTGTTGTCTGGGAGGGATTCTATTGAGCTGATTATTGACTTGGCAATTCTGATTTCTGCATGGGGGCGCTAGCGTGTATTAAAGAGGGAGAGATGCTAGCGTCGCTAGCCAAAGGGGTAGCAATGCTATTGTTGCTCGCAGTAATAAAAGTGCTAGCGACGTTAGAGTCACTCCATCCGTAGAGTGGGATTCTCATAGTTCTTTTTTTACTGTAGAAAAAATTTTTGAGATTTAAATTTTCTCTTTTTCTCTTATTTGCATAATAAATTTCTTGTGGTTCTCATGTTATTTGGTGCATTGCTCCACTAAAGAAGAAAGTATATTGGTTCACTTTTTTTCCAGGTGTCACACCACATTAATTTTTTTAAAAAAGTAGTTGCATCGGAAAATTCCTAAACTCTTTCCAGCAAGGTGCGAACTAATAAATCCTTTTTAGTATCGGTATCATCTATTGAGTTTTTTTTTGCATAAAATCCCCTTCTCTAAATTTTCTTAGGGATTTTATGCAAAAAACCTTAGTAGATGAAAACCATATTGAAAAGAACTTATTAGTTTGTACACCATCAGAATTCTAGGGGCTTTTCGGTGCAACTTTTTTTTTTTTAATGTGGAGCGACTAGAAAAAAAAAAGAACAAAAAAACTTTCTTCTCCAATGGGGCATCATGCCAAATATTATGAGAACCATGAAAACTCCACTATGCAAATTAAAGAAAAAAGAGAACTTAAATCTCAAGCCTTTCTTTTCTGGGAAAAAAAGAACCAAGAGAACTCACTTTGCAATTCAAAAAAACCAAAAACTCAAATCTCAAACCTTTCTTTTCTTGTAAGAAAACAATCACGGGAACCTCCGCAAATTAAAAAAAAACTGAAAACCAAATCTTAAGCCTTTCTTCTCCGGCAATAAAAGAATCCCACTCTGCAGATGGAGCGATGCTAGCGTTGTGGGCCCTTTTATATTGTGAGCAACACTAGCATTACTACCTTTTTGGCGAGCATGCTAGCGTTGTCCCCCTTTTTATTAACGGAGAACGACGCTAGTGTCCTTCTGCGGAAGTCTGAATTGCCAATTCAATAATCAGCTTAATAGAATCCCTCCCAGGCAAATTCAGATGCTGGATCGCGATACATCATTGTATGCGCGGCATAGTCAACATGACACGATCACTTTGAACTAATTGCAAGAGGCAACAAATCGGTTGAGATTAAGACGCATCAACACAACACAAGATACTGCGCGTGCGAATCTAGGCCTTGGCAACCTTATCATCGACGTGGATGCCGCACGTGGCGCATTTAACACCTGATGGTGGATTTTGATTCGAAGCTAAACTCATTTCTTTTGAATCTGGAGAGAAGATTGGTTTCCCAATGCCAGAATAGCCAATCAAAATGACCTTGACCAGGTAATCGTAATCATCATCAGCTCTGTATGCCAGTCCGCCCTTTCAATTATTTCTTCTCTTCTTCTTTCTTTCTACTGGGGATTAACTAGTATCTAAGGTGTGTGCTGTGCGTTGTGTTAGCTATTTGGAATGCTGAAAAAATTTTCATTCGAGGGAGGTAGGTAGGACGACACTAGCGTCGTTTGCCAGTAAAAAAAAGTGGGGCCATGCTATCATCGCTCTCCAGTAATTTCTCTGCTTTGCCGTGATTCTCGTGGTATTTAGTGCATCGCTCCCACTAAAAAAAGTACTTTGTTTTCGTTTTCTCTATAGAGTGATGCCACCTTAAAATCTTTTTAAAAAGAGTTGCACCCGAAAGCTCTCAGAAGTCCAGTGGTATACAAACTAATGAGTGCTTTTCTAGGTCTTAAAAGCCTTTCTCGTGCAGTATGAACTAATAAGGCCTTTTCAATCTAGGTATCATCTATTGAGATTTTTCACATAAAAACCTCTCTTTTCTGGTGAGGTATGAACTAACTAGTGCTATATGCATAGCTGGGACCAGTAGCGGAACAGTAACCAATTAGATCCATAAGCCATAACGAAGCCAGGGCCCAAGGTGAATGAAAAGAGCTCACTTTGCCACTGGAGACTACAACAGTCGAGAACATGGACACATCAATGGCAGGCATCAATGGGAGATCACTCAAAAATCAAAATAGCTAGCACTGTACTATACTCAGTTTTCAGCCCATTTTTCTGTCCTCGCCAAAGCCCTTGATGAAATCCGTTTGGTTCAGTTATCAGTTTGCATAGGAACGGCAAGAATTGCAATAAGCCAACTATTAATGCGGTGGGTCTCACAAAAGATGATCAAGAACACTCATTCCGACGGCTCCACCACAGTTTGACAAAAACAATTAATAAATTGGAGAATTTTCTAATACCAAATGGGGCCCAGTGGGCCCACCATTCATCAGTGTAACATCTTTCACACTCATATGGCCCCATCATCTGCAATCATGTCCAAATTTATGTCCATTAAACCTTTACTCTCTGTTTGACCGAGAATCTCTAAAAAAATATATGGTTAAAAGACCATTAAAATTTTAGGCTATTAAACCAAGGTCTACTCATTTAAATAAAATAAGTTACTGATAAACCTACAAGAACAGCACAGGAAATACTAAAAGGAGGGAAAAAGTTTATATTATTATAATGACTTTCCGAGAAAATAAAACTTTTAGAATGGAGCTTTTGGAAGGTGCTGATTGGCCAAGAAGTGCTTGATAAGCTGTAGAGATTGCTTGGGAACAAAAGTTGGAACCTGATGGCCAGCCCCTCGCAATGTGATGAATGTCAGTCCCTTATAGCCTAATTTCCATCCTCCAACCTATAAACAATAAAAAAAAGTTACAGATTATCCGTATAAACCAAAAACATAAAAGGAACGAGAAATAAAAGTATATCACACCTGCTTGTGGCTGTACCATGGAGTCCAGTCCTCAGTAATTGGCAATCCAAGCTTGTTCAATGTATATGGCGTCGATGTAACCGGCACTCTTCCATCGGTATCACCACTGGTAGGAAAATTTTATGAATTATCTTTTTTTAAAAAATCAAATGTAAATCCTAAAATGCAATAGACAATAAAAAAAAATTGGCTTGTTTCTTAAAAAAAAAAAAGGCTGATGAGTATGCCACAAAGGATAGGAGGTTATAATTGTTTCTTGTGTGACTTTACCTGTAAATCCAAACCCGAAGTCCTCCTGCTACCAGTTTGCTTAGAATGGGAAGCATGGTAAAAGGAGCATCATTCCATTTGTTTATGGCATCACTGTTGGTAAATTCAAGCTTTACATTCGTAATGGTAAAGAGACATTCCAAACTTCAATGTGGGGGTCATCTTCATCTTACAGTTGGAAAGAAGGCTTTTATTTTATGTCTTCAGAGAATAGAATTACCTGCAAAGAGTCCAGTCGTAGGGTATTTTTGTGACATTGGCATATAGAGCCTCTTGAACATCCGGCCTATTGAAGTAGGCTTCCACATGATGATCCATGCATGGATCGTAGCCTGCTGGCTTCTTAAGCCATCCTTTCTGAAGTAAAATAAATAAACGCATTGTATGGTTAGTACAACCAATGACATATTTATTTTTCTAAAGTATACATGCTTTGGTGTGCACCAAAATGTAGTATGGTGCTAATAGTCGCTAACACTTGTTTTAACATTTAGGGCCCACCCATTTTAATCATTGCTTATATTGTTTCTCTTTGTATTAGCAATAACTCTTTGATTGGAGTGGTATGCACCATTGAATGATTATATATAATATTTAGTGTTAGTCTTAAAGCTTGATTAATTCATCAGTGTCCGATACTTGGAATATTTATTGTTGGTTTTAAAGGCATGATTAATTTTTGTATGACACTTAATGTTAGTATATTTCTGGCCAGTAATTTACAAGATATGATGGGGGTTGGGGGGTTGACTATCCAAAGGTGGCCTCGCACAATTAAAATTAAGAAGATATCTGCCATTAGGCTTGACATTTTCACTTGGAGAAATAGTTCACAAGAGAAGTTAAGATTTTGGATAATTGTTCTATATATAGCTCGGCTGAAATCAAGTCCCATTGCGCTATTGGCAAATACTTTGGCAATTGCTGATGCCAATTTAGAATGTATTGGGACCCATTTCTACTTTGTTATTTAACTGAAATCTAAAAATCCTAAGGGCACATTTGGTAACAGGTGAGAAATTCGCAGTTTCACAAATTCCTCACTATATCTAGAAAATGATCACTAAGGATTTTTCCTATTTAATATTTGGTTAGGACTATAAAATGCCTAAGGGCCCATTTGTTAATTTAACCGGTAGAGTGAAGTGAGGTGAATGATCATTTTGAAAGATAAAAAAATGAGAGGGGTTAAATCAATTCAATGATTAAATTTTGTTTTTTAGTGAAAAGAGAATGTAACTTTTTGATTTTTTATGTTAAAAGTAGATATTTTTTGTCAGTTGGAGGGATAAAAAGTAACTTTTTGACTTTTTTGTGTAAATAGGTAGAAGATTTTTTTCAAAATATGGTATTTTGATTGGACTCTTTTAGGTTAATGTGTTTTGAAATAAAAGATTGCTTTAACTTTACAATGAGGGGGAATTAACAAACTGGCCATAAGGATTTTCACAAGCCATGTGTATTCTTTTTGGTAGAGGTGTTCATGGGCCAAGCCAGGCCAGGCTAAGACATATTTGAACCCGGCTTAGGCTAAGACATATCTAGGCCCGGCTAGACTTTATAAACACTTGCATAGGCCCGGCCTAAGCTCGACACGGGTAATAAAAGTTAAGCCTGAGCCCACCCATTTAATCAATCGGGCTGAGCTAAATTGGATTTTTTAAAACATTTTGAGCCATTTAGTAATTTTTTGTACTATTTACATTAAATTACACGCATTCCTTATATGGGCGGGGCTGGGTTTTGGGCTTTCTATCACTTAATTCTTTCTTGACCCAATTATTAAATGGGTTCTACTTACCTATCCTAGCCCGGCTTGACTTTAGAAACACTAGCGTATGCCTAGCCCAAGCCCAAGCCCGACATGGGCAAGGCCGAATCGGGTTTTTTTTTGTTATCAATTTTGTGGCCATTTCAATAATTGCTTGTACTAATTACATTAAATTACATGTATTCCTTACATTAGTGGATCGAGCTTTAGGCTTTCCATCACTTAATCCAACCTCTGGCCCAATTGTTAAATGGGCCCTACTTAACTATCCAACCCCCCAAAACTTGGTTGAGCCCAAATCGGGCTAGGGCTGGCCCAGCCCATGAGCATCGTATCTTTTGGGTGAGGATTTGTCTCTTATTTTTCTTCTTTTGGATGAAATGATTTGAAAAACCGATGAGAGGAGGTAGAATCTGAAAATTACAAGAAGTGAAGACTTGATTTCGCCAAAATCATTGGAAATTTGCTAGATACCTTGAAAATCGATATTGATATTGATAGATACCTTGAAAATCGAATTTTCTTTCTTAAATGATCTTGTTACAAAATATACCCTAGATAAATAGAGCTTTTAATTTAAAAGTGACTATTCAAAGTCTTTTGGTTCATTTTTCACAAATTATTTTGGTTTTCAAGACCATAACAAAATAATATATTATTTGCAGTTGTAGCTCAGCTAGTTAACGACAAGTGAGGGAGTGTTTGAGCGCGCAAGTTTAAGTCCCAATTGGAGCATTGGAAAAAAATCAATATATTTGTGCTTATATGCAATGTTTCAACTTTGGCGGTTAGTTTTTGAAGCCATATATCAATTCGATCATGTAAACCAACAAAATGGAGTATTGAAATTGTTTTATTGGATAAAGAAACTAAACTATAATCTAAATTTAAAGAAGTGGAATAAGCAATAAATAAAAAAAAAGGTAGAAATATAATCTTAATCTAGGTTAGGTAATATTGAATAGAAGAAGCTACATAATTCAAATGGTTAATTCATGGAAATCCATAGATACCAAAGAACTCATTTAAATTCTTCAAGCAAATATATGTCTTCGTAGATTTTTCATTTCTAATTATGTTTACCATTTCAATGCAAAATGTATAACTAATCAAATGCTTGCTATGTGTGAAATTAAGCTTGATCTAAGAATGATGATGACTTACTAATTTGGAAGGTGGAATGCCCTTGAACATTTGCTGTTGTCTCGAAGCACCATTCATGTTGACACATGTGGGAGTATACAAACTCTATATGTCGATAATATCATATACTGCATAGTACTCATCTACGGCCTTGTTACATGGTCGAGTCCAATTGCTGTCACTAAAATTGCAGTTCTTTTTTATCGTATGGTATAATTTATCAGAGATTACGGCGTGATCCCAAGCATAATCGATCATACCTTCCATATCTGTCTCATCATCCATCCATGCATTACCAATCCACAAGGGGATTTTATTTAGAAACTGAAATGAATTAGCAGTCATAAATACAATTGCTTACATTAGCCACCTAGAAAGTTCGGTCTGCTGTCCTATGATATTGAGGGAAGTCAATACCTAATTTTACATATGTGCTCAC
This sequence comes from Sextonia rubra, assembly GCA_037013555.1. NCBI lineage: Eukaryota > Viridiplantae > Streptophyta > Magnoliopsida > Laurales > Lauraceae > Sextonia > Sextonia rubra. The sequence goes on along the minus strand of JASUAD010000028.1, from coordinate 17,647,885 downwards.
CTCATTGATCTTATAACTTGTTCATATTAAATGTCTTTGGATGGACATTGACCCAAAAGTGAATGGAGACCATATGCTTAACATGTGTTACTATGTATTCTACAATTTTTTCTAAAATGCAAATGGAATTATAAAGGGCAGGAAGAAAAGCTGAAAAACAAAACAACAAGAACGAGAAAAAGGAGGCTTAGCTCAACAGACCTAAGCAAAACCAACAGAAAAGAAAATTATAAAGGAATATAAGCTCCCATAAATTGACGAATATAAATTAGAGTTTGACCAAGGAAAGGCCTAGGGGGGTCATCTAGTGCTGGATTTAGCACAATCCAAAGAAGCCTTTTTTCAGAGAGGCCTTTTGGCAGATGGTAAGGATGGTCTTTTCCCTTCAAAACGGACCTCATTTCTAAATTTCTAGAAGGCCTGAATGGTCATGAAGAAACCATAGCAATGCTCTGTTTTGTAGTGTTATCACAAAAGGATGTAAGAGAATTCCATCGCAAGGATGTAGAAGTGAATAGAAGAGGAGCGTGTTGAGCCATAGCCAAGAACCAACCCTAAAGTTTGACAGCAAAAGAGCAAAAGAAGAGAAGAGGCTAGTCATTTTCGTCATCCTTGTTACAAAGAGATAACCTAGAGTAAAGGCTACAACCAAAATGTTCAGCGTTACCATCAGTAGGAGTTCTTTGGAGAAGGTGCCAAGAGAAGCAAGATAGTCTTGAGTTCATTCAAGGACTCCAAACCATAGTAGCCCAAGATATAGTGCATGACCTGGATCACACAATATTTCAGGCATCTTTGAAATAGAACCCAGTATCAGGATTTGGAGATCAAATTAAAGCATCTTGAGAATGGGAGTTTAGCTAGATAGATTTAGCTTTGAAGAGAAAATTAGCAACAAGAGGCAGGAAGTCAGATGGGATTCTCCAAATATTTTCAGAGATGATACTAGAGACTTTTGCATTCAAAGGAAAATGGAATTGAGAATATTTCCCCACTAATATAGAATTTTCCAGCTCCCATCAATCCACACGTTAATGGAGCTACCATTTTCAATTTTCCAATGGTTGTTAAGAACAATCAAAGGAGATAACTTCTGGATAATCTTCAAGATACATGATCCAGAAATTGATGTTTAAGGGTATCATATGGAGAGGTTTCTGAAGTACCTGCTTCTATACCAAGATGAGCAAAGAGAGGTAGAAAAGCCAAGTTTAAGCATTGGAGCCACATTTAGCTCCATAACTCTCTTCAAACCCAGCCCCCGTTTGGTTTTAGGAAGGTAGACCACATGCCAACTCACTAGATTTCTCTTAGGCAAATCACTGGAACCTGACTAAAGGAAATTTCGTAAAATCTTGTCTATTTCTTGGGCAAGGCGAACAGGGATAGGAACTGCCAAGGGGGAGTGGAAAGGGATGACACAAAGAACATACTTGACAAGGATTAACCTACCTGCAAAGGAGAGAACTCAGTTTTTCCAACTTGAGAGTTTCTTGAGAAGGGAATCTATCAAGAACCTAAAGCAGGCACTTTTTGGTTGACCAATGAACATCGGCATACCCAGATAATTAGAGGGGTTTGGAGAGGTTGGAATTTGGAGGATGTTAGAGATGGAATTTCCAACCCTCATTATATAAAGACAAAAAAAAAAAAACTTGTTCAAATTAAAAATTTGGCTAGAAGACATCTCATAAGAAGAAAGAAGATATTTGAGGCATCTATAGTTTTTGGAGCTAGCCACTTATGATATCATTAGTGCATAATAAATGACTAATAACCAATTGGTTGATGGACAGAGACTGGCTTTTACCTTGGGTCAGTAGATGGAATATTTGAAGGCTCAAGATTTCTTCTGCAAGAATGGAAAGATAGGGGGAAAGGGGATCTCCCTGGTGAACAACTCCTTTAGAAAGAAAGAAACCACAGGGAATTCGGTTTATCAATACAGGATCTCTAGTTGTGTAAATGAATTTAGAAATCAATTGAATCTAATGTTTAGAGAAGCCAAAGAATCTGAGAGCTTTAAAGAGGAATTCCCAATTGAGTCTGTCAAAAGCCTTGGTAATGTCAAGTTTAATGCACATAGAGCCCCGTTTGGAATCCACTTTCAACCTTAGAAAAAGTTTATGGGCAAGGCCAATTTGATGGGATATAGACCTGCCTTTAATGAAAGCACCTTGGTTTTCTAAGATAAATAAAGGCAAAATAGATAAGAGTTTTGCAGCAAGGATCTTAAAGATGATCTTGTTGGAGAAATAGAGAAGGCTTATGGGTCTGTAGTCAGAGAAAGAGGAAGGAGATTGGACTTTGGGGATAAGGGCAAGCATATAAGTGTTAGAAGCTCTAAGGATCCTCCCCCTTGGGAGGAAATGTAAAATAGCTTTGATAGTATCCATGCTCACAACAAACCCGGCAGCAGTGTAAAAAGACCCAGAAAAATCATCAGGTCCATGAGAACTACTGCTATTGATAGAGAAAACTGCATCTTTAACCTCATTAGTCGGCATAGCAGAGAGAGAGGAATTCTAATTAACTGATAGCTTGGGGCTAGAAATGTTAAAGATAGAATCATCCTTGGAGGTAGGAGGAGATTTAAACAGGTTATAGAAATACCTGACAACCGCAGCTTGAATTTGACTTGGATCATCTATAGAGACACCATTCTCTTGGATTGCATCAATACGGTTTGCATGAACCCTGGCCTTGGCTGAAAGGTGAGCAAATCTGGTGTTTCTATCTCTCCATTTTTCAGCCAATTTGCCCTAGACTTTTGGTGTTAGTGAATCTCCTCATCTCTTACGGGGTTATGGAGCTTAGCTTTGACTGAGTTGTGAAGAGAAGCAGCCGACTTAGAAGGCAGCCGACTTAGAAGGAGACTGATCAAAGTTGTGCTGAAGCATCAGTAATTCTTGTTTAGCAGCACAGATATCAGTTTGAAGCTTGCCAAACGTTTCCACATTCCATACCTTCCAGAACTGCTTGAGAGCCTTAAGTTACTGGAACACGACAAATTGAAGGTTGCCATAAACCAAATGATGCCAAGAAGCTTGAACAACTTCTAGAAAAAAAGGGTGGTTGATCCACATTGATTCAAACTTGAAAGGAGCCTTTTTATGCTAGAGGGGGCTTCTATGGGAGAGGAGAATACGATAATGATCAGAAGATAATTTTTTTAGGTTGGTACGCAAGGGATCAGTGTAAGTTTCCAACCATTTGTGATTGACCAAAGCTCTATCTAGCCGAGCACAAACAAGAGAGGTGCTAGCTCTATTATTTGACCAAGTAAATTTTGGGCCCTTGCAAGCAACATCAGACAAAGCTGAAAGTTGTATATTGTGATTGAAATCATTGGTAGAAGTATGCCTTGAAGTCCTAATGCTGAGTTTTTCTGCGGGGGCAGATGTGGCATTGAAGTCACCAAGAACACACCAAGGAAGCTGAAAATACAACCTTGCAATCAGGTAGTTCCACAAATGTCTCCTTTGCGTGTAGTCAGTAGAGCCATAAATCCCAGTAACAAGGCAAGATAAACCCACAGACCAGTTATTTAATTGGATGGTGAGATGTTGGGAGGAGGAGTTTAAAAGAATACGTTGGAACTTGGTGGAAGACTTTGAAAGGCACCAAATGGTGGGGATGTTGGGACCTGGGGGGTTAGCAAAGAAGGTGTCATACCCAAGGCGAGCTAAAGTAATGGAATGAAGAGATTTGAACATAACTAAAGGTTCTGATATGAAGATGATGTCAGGGGGAATGGGAAGAGAACAAAACTTTTAGGGTATTTATTGTAGGGGCATTTGAAATCCCCCTACAATTCCAGCAGAAGAACTTAATCATTGGAGATTTTTACATGGACCTCTTGTATAAAGTGAAATTTGAACTGTTACTATGTAGAGAGGTCCATGTGATATGAGAAAGTTTGATCACAAAAGAGTCACCCCTACACAGGTTTAATCAACTAGATAGCTACAATCAGATCCTTACAATCATTTCGAGTATGTGTAAACTTAGTTTCCTGCATTTTCTCATTCATACAGATCCATACAAGCACTTGGAACTGTCCACCGCATATGAGCTTGAATTTTGAACTAATCAAGCATGGGCTAAACAAATCTCAGATGTTCCAGTCCATGTGTGGGAGACAATATTAAGTGCTCTAAATCTTGCATGGATCAATAGTGCCCAAGTGAGAAATCTAGAGAGCACTGCCATAGAACCAAACAAGCTTAGCATCAAACCTTTGAAGTTTGTGTAATTATTCTTGGCTATCCTCTTATTCTCATCAAAGATGACCTCTGAAAGTTGTGGAACATAATGTCCTGTAACGACAAAAGAACAAAAAGAAAAAAAAAAGATAAAAAGATATTACTATTTATGTTTTATTGAAAAATATAAATATGTATCCCCTAGAAGGTAAGCAGTTTTTTCTCTGCTGCATAGCTTTCACCAGAAATATAAAAGTCATGGGATTTGTATTGTGGAAAGCACCGAAACCAATTGATAAGAAATGAATATGAGTCCTTCGCTGAAATTATACAAAAAGTAAGAGGAGGGGAAACTACAAATTTGGAAATGCACAATGTATGGAGATAGTGAACAAAGGTATCAGGATTATCTACGAAAGAGAAAGATTACCGGTGATGCGGTCGCCAAGGTTATTTAAATCAGAACTTGTGTTTGTATATGAAAATCCAACACCAACAAGAGACTCTAGAAATAACAAATTGGCCTCTGAAATGTAGATAAAGGAAGGCGTGTTAGATCTTTTACCATTTCCTTCCAAACGGTTTATGTAGTTTAAAACTAAAGTCACTGTATTTTTGTCTTTCAAATTATGATCATGCAAAAGATTTTTTTTCCTAAAATACAAAGTATATCATGCAATTAGAAACAAAAACTAGTGAAATTTCATGAGAGACCGTCATTTCATTTCCATCCATTTCCTTGTAATTACATGAAAACAAGCATCCCTATATTTTCCTAATTGATGGGAAAACAAGGATAATAATGAAAATGGGGTTGGTAGAAACTTGCCTGTGTTCCAGGTGTATTTATTTAATTTGATCTCAAGCGTTCCCTTTTTCACCAGGAAGGGGCCAAGTTCTTCTGCTTCACCATATCCAATAGAAGAGCATCCGGGTCCTAAAATTATTGTGGGAGACAGAAGCCAAATACATTAAAGTCAACAAAACTCTAAATATATATATATATATATTGGGAATAGTCCTGTTACCATTTCTCATTGTCTTAGATAATGCGGCCTATGTTGCAAGCCATCCAAATGGATCACACACATTATCCTCATGAATTGCATACGTCCACCAATTTTGTATATAAGTATATTCTGTATATAAGTATGCAGTCAATCTAATGGTCCAATCTAATCGGATGGGACTCAAAATTGGTGGATGTATGCAATTCATGGAAAGTAATGTGTGTGATCTATTTGGACGGTTTGGAACGTGGGTTGCACCATCTAAAGTGGTGACAAATGGTCTGTAAGGGCTGTCTGTACAGAACTGTCTCTCATATAGATATATATATACACACACATACATATCTTGTTAGAAAAAGTAATAGTAAATTCTCACTTCAATCAATTAGCAACATGCAAAACGCTTCATTTTTTTTTGTTTCTTTTCCTATTTTAGTTGAACGTTACAGACTGATCTCAACAATGGGCATATCCTGAAGCTGCATTGAAGATGATCTAGACTTCTTTTGATGGATGTAATTGCTTATTTAAGGTATACATAACATTGAAGCTAAGGGTGTCAAAGGGCCAAAAACTAATAAGAAGATCTAGGAGGGCTTCAACATGCATTCAAGTCTAACAGGCCCAACTTAGATCTATGTTTAGGGTCCAAAATTCATTAACTCAACATGCTTTTATCAAAGAAGGATCAAGATGGCCTAGATGCGTTGCATGAAAAGAGCTTTTATTTAATGATATTTTACTGTTTGTTCCACGGAAATGTAAGAAGTGAATGCATATGAATTCATACTATGAGTGATTAACAATGAAGAGAAAGGAGAATCTAAATTGCTATGAAAGTGAAGGAACATGGAAAATGAATACTTATGTAAAAATTACTATAATCTAAATGTGAATTTTATTATTGCATGGATAAGCATTTTTGCTTTACATGCTTTTGCTATGGAAAAGTGACTACACAAATGTGTCGTAAAAAAGAAACTAGTTTAATCATGAAATCCTATGTATATGTATTCTATGTAAACAAAGAGGACCTTAACATTTTTTATGAATTAAAGCTCGGTCATGTAGCCCAGATATGAAACAAAATGTCCTAATGGGCTTTAAATGGATAGACACACAGGCTTGAATGTTTTCTAAATGTGTGGTCTTATAAATAAGCAATTGGTCTGTGGTGGACCAGAACCCAGGCCTGGACCTCTCTATTGTAAAGGAAGTAAAAAATGGGCCAGAATTCAGCCTATTTATACCTTATTTAATGCAATTTCTTTCCTTACTTCCGCCAGCCGTTAGAGCACTACTACAGGTATGCTTTTGATTTGGAACAAGAAAAGCAAGGTCTGATAATTACGTTATTTAATATTCAATAAGCAAACATTAAGTTCCTCCTGTTGTGCGCGTGTGTGCAAAGGCAACCAAGATCAACCAATCACCACACAAGAAGACAAGAGGATTTACGTGGTTCGGCAAAGATGCCTACGTCCACGGGAAACCAATTTTCACTAGGTTCTCCTCCAATCTGTGAAACCACAGCCTTGGAATCTCAGCCACTCTCAGCCTCTCTGACTGACTTACTATCCAGGGTTACAGATTACATCATATATATAACCAGTACATCCTTATCCCCCAAGAACTCTATCTCAAGAAAAAAGGAAAGTCCTGACATATTAGAAAACTACTATTTGACAAAATAGGAAATTCCTAATATCATTAGGAAACCACCCTAGATATAGAACCCAATCATGGTCTAGACCCACATGGCCAACAATCTCCCCCTCCAGACCATAGGGAAGATGCCCTGAACCCATTAATGGGAGTTCAGTCCGGCCAACTCTAAACACAGCTCTAGCTTTCCCTTAGACACAACTTTGGTCATCATGTCCGAGGGATTCTTGTCCGAATGAATCTTTTCCAGCGTCATGAAGTTTTTCTCGATCACCTCACGAATCCAATGGTACTTGATGTCAACGTGCTTCATGCGACCATGATATGTAGCATTCTCACTGAAATCCATAGCACTCTGACTATCACAGTAAACTACATATTCTTCTTGCTTCAAACCTAGTTCTTGAAGGAATCTCTTCAACCAAAGCATCTCTCTCCCTACTTCATTAGCAGCTATGTATTCCGCTTCAGTTGTAAACTGTGCTGTACACTTCTGTAACTTCGATTGCCAGGAAATAGCTCCCCCTACGAAAGTAAACAAATAACTGGAAGTCGACAACCGACGATTAAGATCGCTTGCAAAATCAGCATCAGTATAACCTTCCTTTTTTTTCTTTCTTTTTCTTGCAGCTGTCCCTTCTTCAATTTCTCTGTTTCTGCTACCGGCCTCTTCCATCTCTCTGCAGTCTCTCCAATCTGTTGCACAGCGGCCCACAAGAGATCACGCTTGATCTCTTCTCCTTGATCTTCCACGCACGACATTGTTATGGCCAACAGATCACAGCCGATCTTCTTCTCTGTTTCCGGAAAAAACAGAGAACACCGTAGAACCCAAATTCTTTCTTCTTTCCTGATCGTGTGTGGCCCAGCAGATAGATCACAATAGCAGCAACTGACTTTGAGAGATCTGAAACAACCCGTGAATCTTTTTCCTCCGATCCAGCAAAATCGGAGAACCCAATCTCATCTTCTTCTTCTCCGATGGTGGCCTAACCAGGATGCGCACAACCTCCAAGCCACTGAGCGATTTCTACCTCGCTTAGAAACCCGAGGAATACCAACCTCAGCTCTGATACCAATTGTTATGGCTCTGATACCACTTATTGTGCGCGTGTGTGCAAAGGCAACCAAGATCAACCAATCACCACACAAGAAGACAAGAAGATTTACGTGGTTCGGCAAAGATGCCTACGTTCACGGGAAACTAATTTCCACTAGGTTCTCGTCCAATCTGTGAAACCACAGCCTTGGAATCTCAGCCACTCTCAGCCTCTCTGACTGACTTACTATCCAGGATTACGGATTACATCATATATATAACCAGTACATCCTTATCCCCCAAGAACTCTATCTCAAGAAAAAAGGAAAGTCCTAACATATTAGAAAACTACTATTTGACAAAATAAGAAATTCCTAATATCATTAGGAAACCACCCCAGATATAGAACCCAATTATGGTCTGGACCCAATCAGATATAGAACCTCCATGATGTGGGGTTTTTCACCATTACATTCATTTTTTCATTTGAGCGAGAGAAAGGCTTGTATTTCTTATTTCTAGAAGGAAAGAAATAGATAACTTTTTTTTCACATGTCGTTACTATTCATATTCTTCCTTGTTTTTTGGCAAATCATATTCTTCCTTGTTTTGATTCTAGAAATATACTTCTAAATCCTGTTGTGAGATATTTTGGTGATTATTTTGATATTACAGTTGTGACTGGATTGGCATGGTGTGAAGGAGAAGTATATATCTATTCGCATGACTTAGTATCATTTGGAGGATAAAATATTCCAACTTCTTACTGTTATATTTGGAGGTTATACAATGTCTCCAACCAACTCCCACAACACTTACAAGAGATAGAAAATGCACACGTTTTTTTTTTCAACACACACACACATTTAATATATCAAGTGGGGTCATCATATTTCAACAATAGAATCTAAGGCCATCTATATTCTCTTCCTCCACTAGAAGAAAAAGACAAAACTCTAAGTTATCAAATGTTAGGGATATCAAAGAAATTTGTATCGAGCAGATTGCTTCAAAAAATATAAAAAAATGTCCAGTTTGGTTTCTCCCAAATCAATCGTCAACTCAACCCTTAAGTATATATGAATAATAATTCAAACATTGACTAATTTTTCTTTATATATCTTCAAACTTCTATCATCTTCATTTATGAGGCATTCAATATATTGAAACAAACTTCAGCCAATTTTTTAAATAATAGTGCAATAACAACTGTAAACATTATAATAACAATAAGAGTGTATGTAGCATTACAACTAGGAAGTAATACCAGGAAATATATTTAAAGGCTGCAAGAATGGCATTCAAAGTCAAAATAGAAATCTTTTTGAAATGTAGGAAATAGACTATATTTTAGTTATAAACAAATGTTATTACCAAAAAAAAGGCAAAAGAAGGGAAAATATACCATATAAAGCCCATTAATCAAAAGGAAAATGCTTAGCAACTGATTTTTTTTTTTGTTTTTGTTTTTTTTTTTTTTTTTTTTTTTTTGTGTTCATGCAAGCCCAGCTCAATCTAGAATTCTTGTTTGAATATTGCCAAAACAGGTGGATTCGTCACTCTCTTAGGGCACATTTGTGACAGAAAAATAGTAAAAAGTGGATGCTTTTTATACAGAGTTTAAAACTTCACTTTTAGTGAAGCCTCCTTTTCTCAAGGAAATTAGAAAAATGAAGAAACTTTTCTACTATGCCATGAAAAAATAATTTCTAATAGGAGTATAGGACAAGGTTTTTCGTGAAAAACGAGAACTTTTTTTTTGTATATAAGTGATTTTTTGCAACGTTATACAAACGGTCCCTAAGAGACCAAACAAACTCAAAAAATAAAGCATGAGGTAATATGGCATGAAAGGGGAATGAAGAAATCCTTGAAATACCTCCATTGAGCCAAAGAAGAAGTGGTTTCTTCTCTGGCTTGTTAATGGCTTCAAAGAACCAATAGAAGAGTGCCTTTCCATGGCTTTTGTCTATAGTCACATACCCAGCAAACTTCTTGAATTTCACATGGTGACTCGGTCTGCCTCCTGTAGAGCCAAGATCTCATGGTGCCCCTAGATGTTGACAAGTCTGTAATTACTTTCATCACCGAAAGGATCTTCTTGCAGCCTTCTTTGCTGTTAAAGTTGCCTTCAGCCTCGTCTGATATCACATGGTGTCAATACTCAAGACGGCAATCGACCTATTTACAGCTGATCCAACAATATGCTGCATGAAATGATTTACATTGGCAATGAGCAACTGGTAGCGAATGGTAATACTCCTCAAATCCTTGGTTTTGTTTATATAAATCATAACACGCGACCTACTTCATGTTCCATACATTCAAGCTAATCTCATTTCATTTTCTTGCTCTGTGAAAGATAATGACTGTATTTTTTCATCCCTCTAGTTTCTGCATTAAGGACTATTGCACGGGGAGGCTCCCAAATGCATGCCTGAATAAAAATGATCTTTTCCCTATTGAATCTTCCACCAGATTGCACACTTGCAGTGACAATTGCTCTTGATTGCTTTGTGGCCTTGCGGGTCCTGTTTCTTGTGATTCATCTCCACAAAATTAGAACTGATGCTGGGGTCATCTTTGCTTACGTATTTTAGATTATATGGTTGAAATAAGTGCCTTTATTTTATTGGTGACCGAAAGGATTTCAGTTACTTGGACTGTTCTGAAGGAAGTCGATTCAAATGTCTCTCCATTGAATATATTTCTGCTGCACTTTCTCATATTATAACAAACGGATGTGCGGTGGCCAGCCCTAGAATTATTATGTAGACCTGTTATTGGTGCTATATCTTCTTTATTACTGTCTATGCTCAATTCACTCGGCTCTGTCCTATGGTATGCAAACTTGGTGGTAATTGACCAATTTTGCAACCTCAAATCAGCTATTTTTTTTTTTAGGTAGAAACATCCAGAAAAAGATGTTGAAAACATGTTTGGCACCAACGTAAAAGTTTTTCAATCCTGAGTAAAAAAATTGAAAACAGAGTTGGATCATCTGTTAACAACTGAAAAACTACAACACCAATGGTCTTGTTTAGACGCTCCTGGGCAGAATGGAGTGGAGTGGAAGCATCGCTGTTTTGCAGAAACAGGGCTCATGTTATCAGTTGGCGGAGACATTTCTGGGTGGTGGTTTTTTGTTTTATTTTTACTTCTGTTTTTCTAATTAATAGAGCACCTGTTGCAAACCCGGGTTCTAATTTCATCTTATGAGCTTATATTTCAAGTGCTACTTAATTATGCAGTCTTTAAGATGTTTTGGATGCCAATGCTTCCTTCTTCTTCCTTCTTCTTGGGCCAATGATGATCTGATAAACTCTCTGCTAGAAGTACTGAATCTATTTTCCTTGACTATGGCTGTGGAAATAGAGGTATTGCTGTTTTGATCCATGGCATGGTGAATCTACGTATCTCAACATTTTAGATATAATGAGGATATTTATCCCTCTACGATGTCCTCTTCTGCTTGCTCTCCAGTTTTGATTTTGTACAATTGGTCTCACCATCTGACCCCTCGTATGCTACTGTGCTTGGATTTTGTAACACTCCGATCTCCTTTGAGCCAGTTTAGTGGCTCATTAGTTTGCTTTTGTGTTGTTTATTTCTTTTGGACTTGGTTTCGGGTCATGGATATGTAGTTGGATAGCCTTTGACCTGTGATAGATAGTTCTAAGCCTTTTTTTGTAATTTTGCATTTGCTTTGAGTACATCATTCTTGCATCATCTTGGTGTCAGCACGTGTATTTTGTTGAGCTCGTTATTTTCCCGTAATTGCCTCAGACCCATTCGGAGTCAATCGGAGGAATTGGACCCTCATGTGACTTGAATTGTAAATAGCTTAAACCCATTGGACTTTAATTTAAACTCCAAATCTATATAATGAGTCATCAGTCCAGATGTCTTCTCTCCTGCTCATTTCCTTAGTTGTTGCATGCAACAACTCCAGGGAGAGCTCCACGTCCACTCTCCCTCCTCTTCACTTCTCTTCCTCACTCCTCGTTGGTGTTGGGTTTTCCACCCAGTTTCGATTGGGTTCTCTCCCCCTCCTCTCTGTCTATGCTTTGAGGTAAGTGGGTTCTTCATTTCTTCTTCTCCAATTTGGATCTCCCATCTCTCTCTCTTTCTGTATTCTCATGGATCTGTGTTGTTGCTTTGCTTTGCTTGGGTTTTAGCTGGTTTTGAGCATGACTTCAGTGGTTTGACAAAGCTCTTGAGGCAAGTACAAGTACAGGATTTGATAACACATATGGGCAGATTGATTGATTGCTTTGATTTCTTCCTCTTGCATGTATGGGATGTTTTACAGCCTAATCCTAAGGTGTTGGGATCTATTGAACTAGTTGTGATTAGTTTCTGTACAAATTTTCAGTTTCTGTACTCAACTCTATTTCATTTTCTGTACTGTACGGCTAAGCCGTAACTCTGTACGGCTCAGACTCCAGAAACTCTATTTTTACATTTTGTTCTACGGCTAGGCTACGGCTAAGCCGTAAATCGTTCTACGGCTGAGCTGTAAGCTAGCTGTGATCCAACCGTGAAGTAACACTCTGATCAGTCGAAACTTTCCGGACATAGTACTCTTACGGTGTGGCTACGGCTAAGCCGTGGATTGGTCTACGGCTAAGCCGTAGACTCAACCGTAGCTCAGCCGTAAAAGTGTCAAATCAGATGTGGAAGATGTCCAGTTTAGCCGTGTTCTGAAGGGAACTACGGTTAAGCCGTAGTGCATGTTACGGCTAGGCTGTAAGATGTCTACGGCTAAGCCGTAGGTCACCCACGGCTAAGCCGTAAGATCTGAAATTCCTGAAACTAAACTTAGGTTAATGATACAACCTTGTAGGGCTAAAATACAGGTTAACTACCTATGTAAACCGGCCCAATGGATTCTTTGGACCGCATGAATAGTCTGTTAGGTTGTGACTTATTCATGTGAGCGTTGATTTATTGTTAAGCACCTCCCCATGGGTGTTGGTTTAAGGGACTTCAGTGCACGTAAGGATTACATTACAATATTTTGATGGCAACGGTGTATCGAATAACTTAAAACTACACCAACATGCACGGTTAGTGACAGTGAACAACTAGATTAGAGTTGGCTTGTAATTAACCTTGATTCCGTGTTAATATGAGATGCATTGCATATTGCTTATAGTTTTGCCCTCTGTTCTGCTGATCTATGTCTATGCATTACGAGATCATTTTGCTTTCGTTCTGTATATTTGTTTTATTCTTCGGTCATTACTATGCTTTGATCTACGCTATGCTTTGACTTATGTTACGCTATGCTCCGTATATCTCTGGCTTTGTAAATCTCTGATTCACTAGTATCCCCAAGTGGCTCTACCCAGAGATTAAGACGTGAGGATAAGACCCGGCCTTGCCGTCGGTGAGTCTAAAGCGGATAATCTCCCTTCTCCTTGGATTTGATTTGATTGGTATCAGTCTGGCTCTACTCAGCCTCAGCCCTAAGATACCCGACGGGGTTACCTCTGGCTTGGTTCTCTGTATCGCTGTAGTGTATTGTTGTCTTGGGATCCCAGAACCCAGGAAACCGAGACCCACTTGCACCCATGGCCAGGTTGGTGGTGTTCTCATCTATCTGTTCTCTATGTGAGGGAATATGGTTAATGTAGTAGCCACTTAGTTTAGTATTTCTATACTTTGATTCATTTATCATGCTTTACTCCTATGCACGATTTGCTTAGTATACTAATATGAAACTTTGTATTTGATCTTTTGTCATTATTCAATTTGATACGATGAGTGTTACGTTCCTGTTACTTATAATTGCTGGATCGTTGTATTCATGGAGTTGTCTGTGGTGTTGCAGGCTCAGATCCCTTGTCTGGTTCCCCGGCGGTCGAAGAGACTGCAAGGCAGGACTTAGAGGCTCCCTCCGGCCTGACAGAGTGGGCTTGATTACCTCTGCCGAGTAAGTATCTGCATATCATCTGGGGTCTATTTGTTTTGAGTTTTGGAGACCTTGTATTTTAGACTTTGACCTCATTCTCTTGTATTATTTTGTATATCAGTATTTTGGTATGTACTCAGACTTGTATTTGGTTTTATAACTGTGTATGTTATCTACGTCTTTTCCTATTTCGCATTTTGGTTTTCCGCTTGTTCTCTTTTGTTTTGCTTGCTACGATATCTACAGCTTCCGCGTACGCTTGATTCGCACGTGTTAGATCCCTTGTGTGTGTACATCTAGATATGGGTTTGGATGTACGTGCACGGGAGTACGTGTGTCACCGGTTAGGTTTTTGCTAACCTCCGATTTTTGGGCTCGAGTTGTGACAGATTTCCTCACCAATCATGTCTGCTGCTCGTGTGCCCCTGCTATCAATGCTTGTGCTAAGAAGGAAATGTACTCTATTTAACCTATGTAGTCATCTTCTAATTGAAACAGTACCCTGTTGCTAGGTAGTCTACTGGTATTTCTGTAAGCACATTTACCTGTAATTTGAGATGGTCAAACATACTCTAGTGCTCTTTCATTGGCTGTGTTTTATGGTGATTACGAGCATATGGTTTCTTCTGTGTTTGACTGCATGTAGGTGGGCTCCATTATAATTTGATTTTGGAGTAAGTCCATTGCATCTTCATTGGGTGGACACCTCTAAGGTTTCCATCATGATTCGTGAATAGTGTTAAATGCACAAGACCTGGTCCCTTGGTTGTAGCTTAGCTGGTCAAGGGCATGAGTGTGTGAGTTAGAACCTATGCATATGGGACCAACTTTTGATCATGATAAACTCTCGGACTTCAACCTAGAGACATGGCAAGTGAGCTTGAGAAACTGTCCAAAAAGAGTCTTGGTCGCCGTTGGATTAAAGCACACCTCCCATGCACATGGTTCAATCAATGGATAATATCACTCCTGCATGGTTGACTTTACAGACTCATCACACTTGCAGAGGTAGGTTGAGATCCAAAGGGGTGTTGCTTTCATGTGGGCCATCATATATGTTGTAATTTTCATATACCACTAGCTACTGTGCTGTGTAGATATATATAAAAGAAGTTATTTCAAATCATTTTATATTTAATTAGGCCATGGCAAAATTCAAATGCCAGCACTATATCCCTCTGAGTCTGATGTGATCCACATCTTAAAATCTAGAAATGCAGTTAATCACAATTCCAAAAGGTCCAGACCATGAATTACTTCCAAATGTTGAACTTCCAGCCATCAAACCTCTTGACCAAAGCAAGTTTGTCAAATCTAAAATTAGGGTCCAGAATCAGACATCCACGATCCTAGTAGCTAAAACAAAGCTGCACCCCATCTCAACCAACAACCCCATGAAATACTCTAGCCCATCACTTATGCATATAAACTGGCGGAAGTAAACAATAAAAACTTTTCAAACATTGTTTTCCCATGTTCCTCCACAATGAGTGTGTTGAAACATTTTCTAAATTTAACTTTGAAAAGACACAACTTTTCTACTTCCTTGTAAGGGTGTCTTGAACAGTCATAACCCTTCTACGTCCTTGTAAGGGTGTCTTGAACAGTCACAACCATTTTAGATCCTTGTTGAGGTGGTTTTTACTGAAGAAAAAACTGTCCTAACTGCAATTTCATACAAATACTATAAATCGACTCTTAAGGGTAGTTTTTTGGAGGGCAAGACCAATAAACCAGAAATTTCATTGTATCCTAGAGGAAATTTGTTGAACTTTCTGCACAAGGAGATAAATATTCCTTTAGGAAAGTGGCATTGATATACATCTTGAAGTTTTGGTTCTTTTCTTATAAACTTATCTTCTATATCCCTTGTTTTTTCTAACAATCTAAAGGAATATTTATTAAGATCAATGGTTGCACTATATACTTTGAGGGAATTGGCTACCGATTTTGTCAAATTGGAAAGGTTTGTGGAGGAAACTTTTTTCGATGGCAAAGGAGGGTTCATTTTCTGTTGGTTTCTCTCCAAGTGGTGTATGTTTTAAATACACTAAAACCAACGGAGACCGAGAATGAATCGGAAATTAGGAGAAGGCAGAAATTTGATCATGATGATGAAGTTACTAGAGGACACATCTCAATGCAATGTTGGACTCTTTATTTGACATCTATCAAGGAGTCCCTACAGCAAAGGAATTGTGGGAAAAATTGGAGACTCGGTACATGCAAGAAGACTTCACAGGTGAGAAATTTCTTGTCACTCGCTTCAATCAATATAAAATGATAGCTGATAGATCATTGATGGATCAACTATATGAATTGGAGAGAATGTTAAACAATTATTGATCGCACTTCATGCATATGGATGATACCATCATTGTGTCCAGTATCATTGATAAGTTACCTCCATCATGGAAAGATTTCAAAAGAAGTCTTAAGCACAAAAAAGAAGATATGTCATTTGAGGATTTGGCCAAGAACTTGCGTGTGGAAGAAGAATTTTGTATATGCAAGAGGAACCAAAGGAACCCATAGTTCCAGTTTCCAAGGTGCATATGGTGGAAGATAAAATTTTTTCTAAGAACTCCACAAAAAGGTCACATTCTAATGTTGGAGGACAGAAGGGCAAGAAGAAATTCAATGGGAATTGCTTTTTCTGCGGAAAACTAGGACATGTTAAGAAGGATTGTCGATTCCTCAAGAAAAAAAAAGAGAAGGGGTCAACAAGTGTTGAAAATGACAATTTAATGGCCATGATCTCTGAAGTGAATATGCTTGATGAGGATTTGGCATGGTGGATTGACTCCGATGCCACAAGACATGTTTGCAACAATAAGGAATTCTTCAAGACCATGAAATCGGTGCAAGAAGGCGTGAGGCTATACATGGGAAACTCCTCCGCGGCTAAGGTTATGGGAATTGGAAATGTGGAATTGGAGTTCACTTCTGGAAAGAAATTGGCTTAAACTAATATGTATTATATACCAGAAGTTAAGAAGAACCTTGTATTTGGTAGTTTGTTGAACAAATTTGGGTTCAAACTTGTCTTTAAGGTAGATAACTTTGTATTGTCCAAAGGAGGAATACTTGTTGGGAAGGGTTATCTTAGTAATGGTATGTTTAAATTTAATGTAGCCATGAATAATAATAATAATAATAATAATCATAATAAGAAGGCTATTTTTGATTATATTGTTGAGTCCAAATTTTTATGGCACCATCGGCGAGGACATGTTAACTTTAGAAGATTACATGATATTGTAAGGTTAGATTTGTTACCATGTTTTAATAAAGGTCATGAAAAATGCAATCCTTGTATGTTGACTAAAATTACTAGGAACTCCTTTCTTAAAATTAAAAGGACAACAAGCATTTTAGAGTTGATACATAGTGATGTGGGCGACATGCATAGTACTCCTAGCATAGGTGGAGAGAAATTCTATGTTACTTTCATTGATGACTTTTCTAGATATTGCTATGTATATTTGCTAGTTCTAAAGATGAAGTTACAAAAAAATTTAGGATAGGATTTTTAAATCTGAAGTTGAGTTTCATTGCGAGACCTTTATTAAATGTTTAAGGTCGGATCGGAGAGGAGAATACTATGATCCGAACTATTTCAAATTCACTGAGATTATGCATGAAACAACGGCACCATATACATCACAACAAAATGGTGTGGTTAAATAGAAAAATCTGGTGTTAACAGAGATGGTCAATGCTATGCTTTCCTACTCTGGGCTGAGCCAAGGTCATTGGGGTGAAGCTTTACTAACGGCTTGCCATATTCTAAACCGAGTTCCTAATAAAAGGAGCAATATCACCCCATATGAACTCTAGAATAAACAGCAATATCACCCCATACTGTGATGGGTAGAAGATGGGCAATGGCAAGAGGAGGGAGCCTACCAACAAGGACCGCAATGTCATGCAGTTGCTGAAGGTTGTGTCCATGGGTGTGGGGGTGCTTCCTACTGCTAAGGAAGAGCCATCTGAAGGGGACCTCACCTATGTGCGGGCCAATATCGAGTGCGTAATCGGCTCTGAAGATTCTGAGACTTTCTACATGGCCAGTCCAGATCAAAACAGCACGCTTGAAGTAAGCATCTTCTTTCTCAGAATCTGAGTTTTCATCCATACACCAGCTTCTCCTTTTGAATAGAGTATATATAGGATGTTGCTAGTGACAATGTTTCATGTCTAGATCAAGTCATCACCATCAAAGTGTTTATGAAAGTTTTGAGGATGATAAAATCTTTGCGACTTTCTTGTATGATGTATCCTTGTTATAAAAATCCTGCAATTTTTTTGCCATTTGTTCTTGCAGATTCATTGGTTACTAGTTTAAATGCTAAAAATAAATATTTAGAACAAAAAAAGTTGTAGTAATGATTTTAAGATTGATATACCAATCATATCTTTTATTCAAAATGGATTTCCAAGAGAGCTTACGGATGTCAAAGAAAATCCGTTCCATACATGAAAAACAAAAAAAATGAAGTGGGCACAAATCAGCCATGATCAATGAACGGCACTGCTTGTATGTGCATCTCCTATGTATGTAGGCTTGGCTGCGGATCAAATCTTCAACTTTTGTAGTTGTTTTTATCCTCTAATTCCATGTCCTATATAGGCAACCTGACTAAACAAAAAATTTGTTTAGTTTAGAACATGATCACGCCCATTCGAAAGGAATTGGCAATGTTCATGGCACTAGGCAGGTTGCACTGGAGCATGTCAATGTTTTTTGGTAAACCATACTCATTAATGAAGGAAAGCAAGTCAGCCAAACATCAAATAGCATACCAAAAATACATAAAGCAGCCCCTTAACTCAAAAGAGTCCGAAAGAAGTCCCTATGTAAGGAAAAACCCTAACTTAGCTGGTAAAGGAGCAGATCCATTTTAAAAAATTGAGTTAATTGGCCCAATCAAAATCACCATTTAAAGCTTCAATTACCAGCCCATTTATCCATAGGTGGAAACACACCAACATTGTGGAGTTTTCTTTTACCTGTATTCCTTCTAATGGCAATTATTAAATGATGGCCCCTCCTTTTAATGACAATTATTATATGATGACCCCTCCTTTTAACAGCAAATGTTATACAATGGCCCCTTCAAGATTATCATTTTTCAAATTAAATATTAGGAATCCAATCTGGGTTTCCAAAACAAGAACTAAATAATAGCTGATTTTAGGGAAAAATGTCTAATGAAAGAAGAAAGAAAATTAAATGAAAGAAGGGATGAGGGATATATTAGATATTATTTACCCAATTCTATCATCTTCACTGCTACATTGATTTGAGACTGTCATAATTTCATTAGAGAGAGGTGGAGAACTTGGATTGTTGTGCTATGGAGGATATGAAAGGGTTTGGAGTTGTTCTTATTTTATCATAGGTATAAGAAGGAAGGTTGAATAATGCAACGATTCTTTCATTTTATATATTTACGATTACAAATGCACTGATTTTCTGTGCATTATTTTTTCATTTCAGTCCTGAAGCTTATACTTGAAATCTAACACATTCAAAATCACTTCCTATTTATGTTCAACTAGTTTAAAAAAATTTTAGCTGATCGAAATTACATCCACCATAGATAGTTAATATATATTTTTAATTTTCAACGTTTAATTTTGATTGTGAATATCATATTAAATTTGATTATAAAAAAATTATTTTAAGAGACAAAAGGCCGTGGAACCATGCTTCTG
This sequence comes from Sextonia rubra, assembly GCA_037013555.1. Classification (NCBI taxonomy): domain Eukaryota; kingdom Viridiplantae; phylum Streptophyta; class Magnoliopsida; order Laurales; family Lauraceae; genus Sextonia; species Sextonia rubra. The sequence continues at coordinate 17,628,328 of JASUAD010000028.1, read as the reverse complement.
AATGGTTTGGATTTCACATATGTATCATAACCGTTAATTACCTTTCATTTGTTATATAAAAGTAGGTATAAAGAGAGGAGAAGATCAATAACCCACTTTAAGAATGGTTTTCTTTTGCTTTATGCAATGGAAGATGAATTTCTTTAATGAAATTACTGAAACATTCGATATTGAAACAATAATAAATGATTTCAACTCAAATGAAAGAATGCAGAGCACAAACTTTAATAGTTTTTATTGTGTAATTTGTTATTAATTTTGTAATTTTTTATAAAGGGGATTTTACCGGAAAAACCTAAGTAGATGATACCCAATTGAAAAGGATATATTAGTTTGTACCCCACCAAAAAGGGCTTCTAAGGGGATCTTAGTGCAACTTTTTTTAATTTTATTTTAATGTGGAGCAATGCTAAAAAAACTAAGAACTAAATTATTTTCTTCTTTGGTGGGGTGACGCACAAAATATCTTGAGATCCATGAGAATTCCAATATGCAAATCAGAGAAAAATAAAGAACCCAAATCCCTAACCTTTCTTCTTCGGTAATAAACGAACCACGTAAGCCTTTCTTCTTCGTAAGGAAGGAACCACGAGAGCTCTACTCTCCAAATTAGCAAAATCAAGAACCAAAATACCAACCTTTTCTCCTCCGGCAAGAAAAGGACCGCGAGAACTCATCAGAAAAAAAACACAACACACGCACAAGGCACACACCTTTCACATTAGTTAATCCCCAATAGAAAGAAAGGAGAAGAGAAGAAATAATAGAAATAGGAATGGCATATAGAGCGGATGATGATTACGATTATCTGTTCAGGTCGTTTTGATTGCGTTGGGAAGTCGAATCTTCTCTCAAGTTTCACAAGAAATGAGCTCATCCTCAAATCAAAATCCGTGAATGGTGTTGAATTTGCCACACGCAGCACCAATGTCATCTTAATCTCAACTGATTCGTTTCCTCTTGCAATTAGTTCACAGTGATTGTGTCATGTTGACTATGCCGCATATGCAATAATGTGTGGCGATCCAGCATCTGTGTTGCCAGGGAAGTACTCTTTTGAATTGACTATTGAATTTGCAATTTAGACTTCCGTGCGGGGATGCTAGCATCGCTTGCAATAATAAAAGGGTCAGTGATGCTAGCTTCTCTACATTTGCATGAGGTGGTTTTTTAATAACTGGAGAAGAAAGATTTGACATTTGGATTATTGATTTTTCTCTGATTTGCAGAATAGAGTTCTAGTAGGATAACAAATGAAATACTAAAAAGAGGGAAAAAGTTTATATTATTGTAATGAATTTCTGAGAAAATAAAAATTTTAGAATGGAGCTTTTGGAAGGTGCTGATTGGCCAGGAAGTGCTTGATAAGCTGGAGAGCTTGCTTGGGAACAAAAACTGGAACTTTATGGCCTGCCCCTCGCAATGTGACGAATGTCAGGCCGTCATACTGTATTGTCCATCCTCCAACCTATAAACAATAAAAAAAGTTACAGGTTATCCATACAAAGAAAAAAATAAAAAGAATAAGAAATAAACAATAAAAAATGTTACAGAGTATACATATTTCACACCTGCATGTGGCTGTACCATGGAGTCCAGTCCTCAGTAATTGGCAATCCAAGCTTGTTCAATGTATATCTCGTGGATGTAACCGGCACTCTTCCATCGGTATCGCCACTGGTCGGAAAATTTTGTGAATTAATATTTCTTAAAAAAAATCAAATGTAAGCCCTAAAATGCAACAGAAAAAAAAATTGATTTGTTCTAAAAAAAAAACCAAGCTGATGAGTATGCTACAAATGATAGAGGTTATAACTGTTTCTTGTGTGACTTTACCTGTAAATCCAAACCCGGAGTCCTCCTGCTACCAGTTTGCTTAGAACGGGAAGCACGGTATAGGGAGAATCATTCCATATGGTTATGACATCACTGTTGGTAAATTCAAGCTTTATATTAGTAATGGTAAAGAGACATTCCAAACTTCAAAGTGGGAGTCATCTTCTTCTTCCCTTGGAAAAGAAGGCTTTTATTTTATGTCTTCAGAAAATAGAATTACCTGCAAGGAGTCCACTTGTAGGGTATTTTTGTGACATTGGCATGTAGAGCCTTTTGAACATCCGGCCTATTGAAGTAGGCTTCCACATGATGATCCATGCATGGATCGTAGCCTGCTGGCTTCTTAAGCCATCCTTTCTGAAGTAAAATAAATAAACACATTGTATGGTTAGTACAACCAATGACATAATCATTTTTCAAAAGTACGTGCTTTGGTGTGCACCAAAAGGTAATATGGTGCTAATTGTAACTGGCAATTGTTTTAACATATAGGGCCCACCCATTTTAGTCATTGCTTTCATAGGCAAAAACTCTTTTATTGGAATGATATGCAACATTGAATAATCATATATAATATTTAGTGTTAGTCTTCAGGCGTGATTACTGATCAGTGTCGGACACTGGGAATATTTATTGTTGGTTTTAAAGGCATGATTAATTCTTTTATGACAGTAAATGTTAGTTTATTGCAGGGCAGTAATTTACAAGATTTGATGGGGGTTGGGGGGTTGACTATACAAAGGAGGCCTCACACAAATAGGATTAAGAAGAAATCTGATACGTATTGACCTTGGCTTGACATCATTTCAGGAGAAATAGTCTACAAGAGAAGCTAAGATTTTGGACAATTGTTCGATATATTGCTCGAATGAAATCAAGTCCCATCGCCAAATAGGCAAACATTTTGGCGATGGCTGATGCCAATTTAGAATGTATTGGGACACATTTCAACTTTGTTTTGTAACTGAAACCTAAAAAACCCTAAACAAATTAAAGATTTTAATTTAAAAGTGACTATTCAAAGTCTCGTGGTTCATTTTTCACAAATTGTTTCAGTTTTAAGGACCATAACAAAATAATATATCATCTACAGTTGTAGTTCAGCTGGTTTGATCTAGGTTAGGTAATATTGAATAGAAGAAGCTACATAATTCAAATGGTTGAATTCATGGAAATCTATAGATACGAAAGAACTTATTTATATGCTTCAAGGAAATAAATATCTTTGTAGATTTTTCATTTCTAATCAAGTTTACCATTTCAATGCAAAATGTATAACTAATCAAATGCTTGCAATGTGTGAAATTAAGCTTAATCTAAGAACGATGATGACTTACTAATTTGGGAGGTGCAATGCCCCTGATCATTTGCCGTTGTCTGGAAGTCGAAGCACCACTCATGTTGACACATGTGGGAGTATACAAACTATACATGTCGATAATATCATACACTCCATAATACTCATCCACGGCATTGTTACATGCTAAAGTCCAAGTGCTGTTAGTAAAATTGCAGTTCTTTTTGATCGTTTGGTATAATTTATCAGAGATTACGGCGTGATGCCAAGCATAATCGATCATTCCTTGATTATCTGTCTCACTATCCATCCATGCATTACCAATCTACAAAGGAATTTTAATTAGAAACTGAAACGAATTAGCAAGAATTTTAATTAGAAATTGAAATGAATTAGCAATCATAAATACAATCGCTTACATTAGCTACCTAGAAAGAAATGTTTCGGTCTGCCGTCCAATGATATTGAGGGAAGTTAATACCTTTACATACGTGCTCTCGTTCATTGATCTAACTTGACCCAAAAGTGAATCGAGACCATATGCGTAGATGTCTTCCTATGTATTCTACATGGACCTCTTGTATATAGTGAAAATTTAGTTGTTCCTACGCAGAGAGGTCCATGTGATATGGGCAAGTTTGATCACAAAAGAGTCACCCATACATAGGTTTAATCAGCTAGATAGCTACAATCAGATCACACAAGCACTTGTATCTGCCTACCACTGATGAGCTTGAATTTTGAACTAATCACGCATGGGCTAAACAAATTTCAGGTTTTTAGTAAGAAAATCTTAAGTGCTTTAAATCTTGTATGGATGAATAATGCTCAAGTGAAAAATCTAGAGAGTACTTCCATAAAAGCAAACTTACCATGAACCCTTTGAAGTTTATGTAATTCTTCTTGGCTGTCCTCTTATTCTCATCAAAGATGACCTCTGAAAGCTGTGGAACATAATGTCCTACAACGGACAAAGAACAAGAAGAAAAAAAGATAAAAAAGACATTACTATTTATGTTTTATTGAAAAATGTATCCCTTAGAAGGTAAGCAATTTTCTTCTACCTGCATAGCTTTCACCAGCGATATAAAAGTCATGGGATTTGTATTGTGGGAAGCGCCGAAACCAATTGATAAGAAATGAATATGAGTCCTTCGCTGAAATTATACAAGAAGTAAGAGGAGGGGAAACTACAAATTGGAAGCACAATGTATGGAGATAGTGAACAAAGGTATCGGAATTATCGACGGATGAGAAAGAATACCAGTGATGCGGTCACCAAGGTTATCTATATCAGAACTTGTGTTTGTATATGAAAATCCAACACCAACAGGAGTCTCCAGAAATAGCAAATTGGCCTCTGAAATGTAGATAAAGGCAAGCGTGTTAGATATTTTTCCATTTCCTTCCAAACGGTTTAAGATCATGAGAGGTTTTTTTTTCTGCTAAAATGTAAAGTATATCATGCAAGTAGGAAACAAAGAAAAAGAAAAAACCAGTGAAATTTCATGATAGACCATTATTTCATTTCCATCCATTTCCTTCTAGTTACATGAAAACAAGCATCCGTATAATTTCCTAATTGATGGGAAAACAAGGATAATGAAAATGGGGTCGGTAGAGCCTTGCCTTTGTTCCAAGTGTATTGATTGAATTCGATATTAGCTGTTCCATTTTTCACCAAGAAGGGCCCCAATATTTCTGCTTCACCATTTCCAACTGAAGAGCATCCGGGTCCTAAAATTATTGTGGGAGAAAGAAGCAAAATACATTATAGACAGCATATCTAAAACAAATTCTTGTTAAAAAAATTAATAGTAAACTCAGTTCAATCAAAGTGAAAATATCATCTTTGAAATTCAACCCACTCAACATCATTGAACTACCTTATTTAATCATCAATGAAATTCTCACTTCAATCAAAATGACAACATGCAAAACGCTTTATTTGTTTGCTGCTTTTCTTATTTTTGCTAAAATGCAATTGATACTATAAAAGGAGCGAAGAAAAGATTATAACCATGCCAAAAAAAAAAACCAAAAAAGAGCACAAAGAGGCTCAACTCAACACAGCAAAACCAACAGAAAATAAATTACAAAGGAATATAAAGCTTCATTCCCTATTAAGCATTGTAGGTAGACTTGATCAATCTAATAATGGGCATATCATTGAGATGCATTGAAGATGATCCGAACTCCTTTTAATGGATGTAATTGCTTATTTAAGGCATACGTTTCGTTGAAGAAAAGGGTGTCAATGGGATAGAAACTAATATTTAATGACAAGATGATAGACGCAACATGAAAAGTGCATTTATTTAATTATATTTTAGGTGGACTGTTTATTTCCTAAGAAATATTAGAATTGAATGCATAGCTATGAGTGATAAACAATGAACATAAGAATAGCCCCTTACCCTTTTGGTAAGGAGTGTTGGATCTTACTAGGAGGATTGCTACACTCTAGATGTGGATTTTATTGTTGTGTGAAAAAGCATTTTTGCTTTACATGCTTTTGCTATGACACATGAGTACACAAACATGTTCTAAAAAAAATTAATTTAAACAAGAAATCCTATATATGTATTTTATATGTAAACAAATAGGACCTTAAGCATTTCTTATGAATTTTAGCTGGGTCATATACATCGGATATGAAAAAAAAAGTGAAAATGGGTTTTAAATTGATAGGCACACAGGCTTAAATGTATTCTAAATGTGTGGTCTTATAAATAGCACGAGGGTCTGTGTTGGAACCGAAACCAGGCTTGGACCCCTCTATTGTAAAGGAAGTGAAAACTCAGCAAGAAGTTAGCCTATTTATAGCCTTATTCAATGCAAGTCCTTTCATTACATGGGTAGAGGGGAATTAGCAAAACTTTTGCCATCCATTAGAGCACTACTACAGGTACGCTTCTGATTTGGAAGCAGAAGTAGGGTCCGATAATTACGTTATTTAATATTCAATGAGCAAAGATTAAGTTCAATTTGGAGGACATAATATTCCAACTTCTGACTGTTATATTTGGAGGTTATACAATGTCTCCAACTAACTCCCACAATGCTTACAAGAGAAACAAAAAACACATGTTTTTTTTTTCAACACACACACACATTTAATATATCAAGTGGGGTCATCATATTTCAACAATAGAATCTAACAATAGATTCCAAGACCATCTATACTCTCTTCCTGCACTAGAAGAAAAATACAAAACCCTAAGTTATCAAATGTTTAGGGGTATGAAAGAAACTTGTATCTACAAAATTGCTTAAAAAAATATAAAAAAATGTCCAATTTGGTTTCTCCCAAATCAATCGACAACTCAACCCTCATTTATATATGAATAATAATTCAAACATTGAATAATTTTTCTTTCTATATCTTCAAACTTCTATCATCTTCAATTATGAGGCATTCAATATATTGAAACAAACTTCAGCAGATTTTTTAAATAACAGTGCAATAACAACTGTGAATATTATAATAACAATAAGAGTATATGCAGCATTGCAACCAGGAGGTAATACCTTCTGGAACAGAGAAAATTCTAACTGGACTCCGGAAAAAAAGACCTAAGGTCAAACCTAAGAGAGATGGTTGGCATTCTTATACCACAATGTATGCTAAAAATAAACACCGGAAGAAACGTCAATATATGCTAAAAATAAACACCGGAAGAAACGTCAATATATGCTAAAAATAAACACCAGGAGAAACGTCATTCAAGTAGATTAAAGAGAATAAGGAAAACATACAATCCTAAGTAAAGGAAAGCTCTATGCTTGTCTGTTTTTTTTAAAGGTTGTAATGAGCTCTTTCCTTTAATGAGTTAGCTCTTTCCTTTAATGAGTTAAAGCTCTGGTTTTCATGCTTCTCTTTCTTGGTCATTGTTGTTTCGCTCCACTTTTCTTTTCAATTCAAATTTGCATCTTAGCCAAAGAGAGAGAGAGAGAGAGAGAGAGAGAGAGAGAGAGAGAGAGAGAGAGAGAGAGAGAGAGAGAGAGAGAAGGAAAAGCTAAAGTGTAAATGGTCTATTGGTTATAGAATTCAACTTCCAACCGACACCAAAACAATTAATAACATTCTGTCATATGACTGAGATGGAAGTTTAATTCTAACCAACCAACCCTTAAGAGGGCACACAAAAAAGGAAAAATAAAAAAAAGGAAAGAAGTTTCATTTTTGGGCAGAAGTAGAACACTTGTTTTCTTTACATTCTGTGCTTTGCTGTTTGGTGGAGTGGAAAATCAAAATTTTCAATTGACTTTTTCTCGCTGAGGTTTGGAAAGTGGAATTCAACTCCCAGACTCATTGCCATAGAAAAGAAAACCCATATCTTCCACATAGTTAAACAAACAAGTCCTTAGAGTGGTCTTGGTGCTCTCAATTGTAGCTATATCCTAGTTTCTAATTCCGAATAGGAGAGATTGTCCAGTGTCAAAACCGTAAGATTGTGGGCATTGGTCATAATGTGAAGAGAAATATTCAATGAGAGAATTGAATAAAAAACAACTCTTACTGATTTCATAAACATAGTTTAAGATATTTAAATTGCCGAATTCAATATATTTAAATTCTGCAAGAATGACATTCAAAGTCTAAATAGAAATCTTCTCAAAATGAAGAAAATAGACTATATTATTGTTATAAAAAAATGTTATTACCAAAAAGAGGCAAAAGAAAAGAAAATATGTCATATAAAAGCCATTAATCAAAAGAAAAACGCTTTGCGACTAGTCTTTTCTTGTTTTTTTTTGTGTGTGAGTTCAAAAAAGCAAAACTCAATCAAGAATTCTTGTTGGAATATTACAAAAGGAAAAGGATAGCTTTCTTCTCACTCTTAGGGCACATTTATTCAACCAGTCTTTCTTAGAAAAAGAATGAAAACTAGGGATGTTTTTCCAGTGCATTTAAAATTTTACTTTTAGTGCAACTGCCTTTTTCTCAAGGAAATAAAAAAAAGAACAAACTTTGCCACGAAAAAAATAATTTCAAATAAGAAAAGATTGAAAACGGTATTTTGTGAAAATGAAAAATATTTTCCACAAAAGTGATTTTTCACAATGTTACACAAAAGTGACTTGAGACCTTCTCCAAAGAGAGATACAAGCAGCAAAGTATCCTTGATGGGCCATGTAAGTAAAATGTGTCCCCATCCAAAGAAGCAAAGCCACGTAGCAAAAATGCTACTTCATTCTGTACACAACAAATTTGAAGGGTGAAATAGTGAAGTAGAAAAATTCTGGGCCATTAAACAAATGGCACAAATGTTCATAAACGGACATTAAAATAATTTCATTAAAGAAATGATGGAAGGACAAAATAATAAAATAATGAACTCTGCTACTTCCATCGGAGTGCCACATTTTAAAAGTAGCAAAGTGAGGTACGAAATTTATATATGAGGTAGCAAAGTACAATTTGCTACCTCAAATTTGAAGGGTGGGTTGGAGATGGTCTAAGAGACCAAACAAACTCAAAAAAATAAAAAACAAAGCAAGATAGCATGAAAGGAGAATGAAGAAATCCTTGAAATACCTCCATTGAGCCAAAGAAGAAGCGGTTTCTTCTCTGGCTTGTTAATGGCTTCAAAGAACCAATAGAAGAGTGCCTTTCCATGGCTCTTATCTACAGTCACATACCCAGCAAAGTGCTTGAAGTTCACAGGGGGCTGCCCGGGCAGACTGGTAACTCGGTCTGCCTCCTGCAGAGCCAAGATCTCAGGGCTCAGCCCGCCTGGCTGGGTGCGTCCATGGCTTAAAGGCACAACCACAAGGAGAAGAAAATAATAGAAGAGAAGCAGACGTGAAGAGGCCATAGCAGAAGGATTGAAGGGTACATGAAAGAAGCATGGATTCTCAAACTTGTTTATATAATCACGTAAAGGGATCTTTGACAGATAAGTTATGGTCTTCTAGTTTTGAAGATTACATTTTTAGAAGATGATGATATCTATCAATTCTTTTCAGTTTTAGCAAGTGCTAACAAAAGGACCATTTCTCCGCCAGTAATAGGGGTGGACTCCGGATCCTTGTCCCTTGAAGTATGCAACTCGAGCAATAATTATATAATCACGTAAAGGGATCTTTGACAGATAAGTTATGGTCTTCTAGTTTTGAAGATTACATTTTTAGAAGATGATGATATCTATCAATTCTTTTCAGTTTTAGCAAGTGCTAACAAAAGGACCATTTCTCCGCCAGCAATATGGGTGGACTCCGGATCCTTGTCCCTTGAAGTATGCAACTCGAGCAATAAACTCCATGCCGCCCCCGCACCCCACCCCCACCAACACTCAAAGTGAATGTCCAAATCGATCAATTCTAAATTTCCCTTTAATTGGAGTTGTCCCACCTTGAGATTGATGACATATTTAATAATGTAATTAATGCATAGAATATGGTATAAGATTGTACCAATTACATTATTAATTATATGCTTAATTTTACCATTGCAACAACTGTTATTAGAGTTAATCCCATGGCAAGTATGGCTGAATGATACAATTTGCAATAGTTGGGCCTCACTATATAGTTCCTACCTATTCACTCACATAACGATCCCAACTCATTTAGGTGAGCAAAATGGTGTAAAATATCTGTCGTTTACCTTTACGGGCTCCAAACCCGGATCCACTGATAGCTTGCTGCGATGTACTTCTCTTTTTTAAAAACAATCATGGATCAATTCTTAATTGTAATGTCGATGATGAGGTACTTAGATGAGCCTGTGTAGTTGGTGTGTGAGCAAATAGCATCACTGGATGATAGATGGTCTAATCTTAGGTGATCATGGTCCCACACGCACATAGTTTTTCAAAATTCCCAAAATTTTATAGCCCTTGAAAATAAGAGCAAACCCAAATTTTTGTATTCAGCTCCTCTCTCTAAAAATATTGATAACAGATGAAAGCGATTTCAATATGGCATTATTGGATCCATTTAAAAAATAATTGAAGTCAATTGCTTTCGTCTTGAGAGATTTGAGAGCTAAAATTTAAAGCGGGTCAAAGATACTGAGAATCGAATACATATGGAAATGTTCTCCGTTCCCTGAATTATGGGATTCTATTAAATTTTAATTACCTTGACAAAAATACCGCTAGATTCAAGCCCATCCAAATCGGCACAATTGTTTTTCTAGAGACAAAGTCTTTCGTACTTGTATCCAATGCCATCTATATGTGGTTGAGGAACAACTCGTTACCCCGTCAATCATGGTAACTCATGAGCAAGTAACTCAAATGTGAAACAATCTTGGTAGAGGGCTTTGTGCACGAGGTGGCTGTTCTTACATGTCTGGAGAGGCACCTTTTTTTTGGCAAGAGGGCCTTGTGACATCTCACCTGTGGTTTGCCTGTTTTCCTCATCTAAGAACTCTTTCTACCTCTTTGAAGTCTATTTCCCTCACTCATGAGTGGGCTTTAGCGCCCTAAGTTGGGATATTAAAAAAAAATCAAATGGGGAACAATCTTGGTAAAGTTATGTACTAATAATGGTTGGTCATTTGCTACTACAGTGCATTAGATATGATATGAGGTGTGGTTATCAAATTATTATTATTATATATTAAGAGAATTTTGAGGGAGGGTGGGAGTGCCATGCATGGCATGCAGTTAATGAAGGCATGATATCAATTTTCCTAAAATTTCTCTTCATTTCATATTTATTCTGTTAAGTAAAATCCCTCTCCCCCTAATTTCTATCTTTCATTCCTTCCATATCTAACTATTCTCACAAATACTTCCCCTAAGATCACATTTATAGATGGGATGATGATCCGAAAGTTTGAGGTTGAATGTGGCAGTTAGGTGTCGGAAACTCTGGAGATTTATGGATTAGGCTGGGTCAAGACCTCACTTGACGTGACTCGACAAATGGGCAGATCCAAGAAGTCCATGTTTAAACCTGAACATAGATGCACCCTATTCTGCTCATTGGACAGTCTTAATTCCCGACATTATATGGCCCAGACAAATCTACAATAGAGTTTGGTCTATTAGAAGACTAACAGCAAGTGGGTTCTACAATTTGTTTTGGCTATCCTATTGGATCCGAATCTTTCTTGTGTTAATATTGGACAAAATCTTAGGCATCATTGATAAAGATTTTACCTTTTTTTTCAGTACTTTGAATACAATTGACAACTGCAGTTAAAATGTATTGGGTCAACCGAAACTTAATTTGACAATACCCCCACCGGATAGACACCCTTAAAAAAAAAAATTTTAAGGGTGTTTTCAACCAACATTCAAAAAAGGAAAAGGGTGTTTTCATCCAGATTGCATCACTTTGGTAGGTGGGGCTGCCTTGAAAAACTTATTTTTATGGCTTGGGCCCTATTAGAGAACCTGTCCTTCATTCTTCAACCCCATTTTTTTAAATTTCCCATTAGAGAACCCGTCCTACATTCTTCAACCCCATGTTTTCCTTTTATATTTTCCTTTCTTTTATCTTTCTTTTTCCTTTTTTCGGCTTCATAATGTGGTCTTTATCTAGCTCTAGATTGAGGCTTGAGTCGTAGGATGGCAATAGGGCGGGTTTGGTATGGGTTGGGGTAAATCCAAACCCACCTTGTCTCATATTTATCTCATCCAAACCTGCCCCACCCACTGACGGGTCACTGATTATGTTACCATTCCCGCCACGTTTTAATGGATCAAGTCAAATTTAAAATTTAAAACCTTTAAAATATATAAAATGGATGAGAATGTTTGTAGTAGAGTTTCAACATGCCACATTCTCATCCCATATGCCTTATGTAAAGGCCCAAAACTACCTACACTACATTCATTTTGTCTATTACCTTAGCAATAAGTATATACACCTTCTTTTCCCATATGCTTTATATTAAGACCCAAAAGCACCTACACCACATCCATTTTGTCTATTACTTTATCAATAAGTATATAAACATTATATATTCGGGGCAGGGTGGATTGGGTTAACAAAACCCAAATCCGCCCCTACATAAGAAAAATCACTATCAATCCCACCCCTAATAGGAGTACGGCAAGCGGGTCCCGTTTATACCCGACCCATTGCCATCCCTATCGAGTCTACATGAGTCTATGATAATTGTAGCTTCAATCTAGTACAGTCACTTGAGCCCGTTTACGTCAAGTCATGGATATACCACTTGGTAGTGCCATACAGTCATTTGTTGTGTGCTACTTACTAACTTGCATATGCTCCATGTTTCATTTTTGGTAAATTAAGGATCCCAGTTTTGTTGTTTAACCATCATTTCATTTCTTAGCATGGCTTGTTCCAAGGCATTTAAAACTTTAATAGGAATGGAAACATTCGAGATGGAAGATAAACAGGTGTCAAAAGGATGGAGGAATAAATATGTATTCTAATAAACACTTGCAAATTCCATCTTTGTATCTTTAGACTTGGCCCCCTGTGATGTTTTACCAAAATACTGACTCTAAGAGACACCCTATCACAAAAGAATTTTAAGATGCTCATATTTGTATATTGCAAATCTATCATGAATAGGTTTTGAGAATAAATCTGTCTTATGAAAGCCTTTTTTTCATTTTTCCTTATAGGAACAGGAGGTCTATGCAAGGCATAGATGCCCCAAGATAGGGCGGGCCATTGAGGCAACAAAAAAGGAAACAGAGAGAAGCTTACATCCAAAAGAAAAAGGGAGAAAATAAAATACACCAAAAGAGAAGGATATAAGAACTTGCTATATATTTAGAAAATTACAAAAATTTTGAAGAGACAGGCCAGATAAGTGCTTGTCTATACGCTAGAGAGCGAAGGAGAGAAGCTTGGTGAGATAGAGCTTGGCCTTCGTCTAGGAAGCTTTGCAGCTTTTGAAAATTTGGTCATTTTTACATTTCTATATGACATAAACCGTAGTGAAGAAAATACAGGAGGCACCTTTTTGAGCCAACAAGTTGATGTTCAAATATGATGTGTGCCAAATTGTAGATGGAGATATGGTAGATGAGGGGTGTTAACCCGTAGCTTCAAGAGTTCACCTCCAGAGAGAAGTAGCAAACAGGCAGTGAAAGAGAAGGTGAAGATCTAATTCAGTGCTTGAATTACAGAGTAGACACATTGAGGCTAAAGAGATGCCCACTGATTGGGCCTAGACTTGAGTTGGGGTCTTCCGATGCATTAGCCTTCAAGCAAAGAAGGATACCATGGGTTGAATGAGAGAATTTCAAACAAAAGGAGCCCAAGCAACTTCAGAGTCCCTAAAGCGCACTAAGTGCCAGGCCTCCTTGAGAGATGGGTTTTTAGTCGGGTGAGATTTCAAATAAACTTTGTCATTGCAGTGTTAGTCTGGAGAAATGTCCATGGTAGCTTAGAGAAACAAGTTAGCTATGGGGCAAAGGATGTTGATTGGAATGACCCAGGAATTGCCATTAAAGATTGAAGCCATCTTTTTATGAAGAGGGAGGGGAACTGAAGGAAGATTTGAGGCAATATTGAAATCATTAGCCTAAGCGTCATACCATAGGTCAACAAGTTTTCCATTTCCAATTTCCCACCGGACACCTGAGTGCACAGAGGGTAAGCTAAATTTCTCAATTTCTGCCAAATGTAGGACCCAAACTTTGGGGTAGACAATCACCAAATAGTCTTGTTTTTGAAATATCTGTTCCTAAACCAGGTGCCCCATAAAGAGGAAGAAGAGGTAGATGCCCATCCAAGCTTGAGGAGGGAGGCTTCATTTTGATCATGAATTTTCTAGATGCCCAAACCCCTTTCTAGAGAGGGGAGATAAATCGTGTCCCAGTGAATTTGACTCCTTTTAAAGGGGCTAGCAGACCAAAGGAAATTGCGCATAAGACGCTTAATGTCTTTGATGATTGACTTAGGGAGGCAAAAGACCATTGCAATGTAAGTAGCTATACTACCTAACACATGTCTCACAAGGATTTTGCACCTAGCAAGAGAAAGTAACCAAGATTTCCATCCTACAAGTTTGGGTAGGATTTTGTCGAGCAGGGGGTGATATAATGTCTTTTTGGACTGCCAATGAAGAGAGGCCTCAACGTACATTGAGGAATGAGGGCTTTCAGTGAATTCAAAGATATCCAGAGTCAGTCTTTTTGTTCTCAGATTGCATTTACCGATAAAAAGTTTGTTTTTAGGAGAGTTGATGACTTGACCCAAAGCTCCTTGATAATTGGTGAGACATTTTTTCAAGGCAAGAAGACTTTTCTTTTGGCCTCTTATGAAAAGAAGAATGTCATGAGCATATGGCAAATGGTAGGGAGTATTTGGCACTTTGGAGATTGGGAAGATGAGGCCCTTGTCGATTAAATTTTGGATGTTTACGCTGAGGATTTCTTCGGCTATAATGAAGAGGTAAGGGGAGAGAGGGTTGCCTTGTCTTAGGCCATAAGTGGAAGAAAAGAACCCACAGGGACTTCTATTGATAAGGATAGAAGCCTTTGTGGTATAGACACATTGCTTGATGAGGTTGATTCAAGTTTGGGTGAAGCCAAAGAAAGAAAGATCTTTGAAAAGATAAACCCAATTAAGTTTGTCAAAAGCCTTAGATATGTCAAGTTGCAAGCAAAGAGATACTCCACTAATTTTGCAGTGAAGTTTTTGGAAAAGTTCATAGGCTAAGGCAATGTGTTGATATGTGGGACGATCATTTATGAAGGCGGCTTGATGATTTGAGGTGATAAAAGGGGTGATGAGTGTGTGTTTGGAGGCCAGGATTTTAGAGACAATTTTGTAGGAGAAATTGAGGAGGTTAATTGGTTTGTAATCCAAAAAGTAGGAAGGAGACTGGGTTTTTGGGATCAAGGTTAAGAAATCTGCATTTGAGGTTGTAAGATACTTAGTGAGTCACAAAATTGAGCAACTTCTACTGTTATGTTGTTTTTTTTTTCTTTTTCATTGCTCTTGGCTAATAAAAAAATAATCTTTGCGCAAATTACTTCAACAAGACAAGAATTAAAGGATTTTTTTGCATTATGATTTATATGATAATATTCATTTATATTTTATTATAATATTAAAAATTTTTAATAAAAATAAAATTTTTAATAAAATTTAATTTTTTTCCATGGCTTGTGTTGGGCGCGGGCCTTAAAGCACTAGTTATATATTAAAAGAAATTTCCCCTTGGTGAGAAAGCGTGGAGCGCAACACATGGCATCACTGAAACTTAAAATATCTCTCATCTCTCCTAAAATCTCTCTCTATGCCATGTCCCCAGTCATTCAACTTTCCATGATCTTATGTCTTCTCATAAACATAGGTAAATCGGAAACAATTCAAATGAGCAAGTCTCTAATGATATGCTACTTCTCTTTCTCAATAGAAAACCAACAAGGGGGCCCATCTGTAGCAACTGATTCCTTAGAAGACAATGCCAGAGGTAGAACTCCCTAACTCTGTTGTGTCCAACAGTAAGAAGTTTATCTCTAAGTCCTTCCTATTGACGGTGGCCCACCTCAAGGTCTTATTTATTATTTTTAATACTTGAGCTAAGCCATTCTCAACCTAAGTTTTAGTTTTTTATTATTTTTTTATTTTCTTCTACTTGAGATTAGCACGACCTTTTGACAGAACAAAAGATTGAACAGATGGAATAACAAATCTCTCTTGCACAAGATAACATCTTTATTATTTTATGTACAAACTCTATTCTAAATTTTGGTATGTGTTTTTTTTAAGGTGTGTACCAATATCATGATCAAGAAAGCTAATATGGGTACTATTGTCATGTTTCACATTTGGTTATTATTATTATTATTATTATTATTTTTAAATGCTTAACCTAGCAATTCTCAGCTCAAGTGTCAGTTCCTAATTAATTGTTGTTCACTGTTTTAATGACTACTAGATTTCTGTTGTGAACTTTGACTTGACAATATGCAACTAAAATGTGTTTATAGTTTTAATGACTACTAAATTTTTGTAGTGAACTTTAACATGACAATATGCCATTTAAATGTTGGATTGGTCAATTGTGTTGGTCTGAAAATTTATTTAGAAAGATCTTTTTCTTTTTTTCTTTTCCATCCTTGCTATTCTACATGTTAACGCATAATCCATTTTGTGAGTGTGCCCAATTTTTAGTTATTCTCTTAGTCTAGAATTTTGGTCTCATGCTCAATCTTTATTATTTTCAATTTTTTAGATGTTTTAAAAAAAATTTAACTAGAGGACTAGTGTCACTATAGATTTTTGAAAACTTTTCAAATTAAATAGTTTAATGGGAGCAAGAGGATTATGACTTATGAGTTGAAAAATTATTTGTAATTCTTTGTGATTATTGTCGGCCCCCATTGAACAAACATCCTAGGCCCGCCACTAGGTGGGGCGATGCACCAAATACCATAAGATCCACGTGAACTCTACTCTGCAAATCCGAGAAAAGCTAAGAACTGAAGTCCCAAGCCTTGCTTTTTCCGTAAAAAAAGAACCATGAGAACTCGACTCTGCAAGCCTTTATTCTCTGATAAGAAAAGAACTTCAGACTCTGCAAGCCTTTATTCTCTAGTAAGAAAGGAACCATGAGAACTCGACTCTATGAATAAAAAAAAATTGAGAATTAAAATCTCAACCCTTCCCACTTTGCCGATGCATTGCTCCCCCTTATATTAATGGTGAGCAACGCTAGCGTCGCCACTTTTTTTTTTTATTACTGGCGAGTGATGCTAGCGTCGTCCTTCCCTCCCTCCCTCAAATGAAATTATTTTCAGCATTCCAAATAGCTGACACAACATACACGCGCAAGGCACACACTTTTGATATTAGCTAATCCCCAATAGAAAGAAAGAGGGAGAGAAGTAATAATTGAAAGAAATGAATGGCATACAGAGTGGATGATGATTGCGATTATCTGTTCAAGGTCATTTTGATTCGCTATTCTGGCATTGGGAAATCCAATATTCTCTATAGATTCATAAGAAATGAGTTCACCCTTGAATCAAAATCCACTATTTGTGTTGAATTCGTCACGCGCAGCATCCACGGCGATGACAAGGTTATCAAAGCCTAGATTTGCCACGAGCAGCTCTACTGTTGTGTTGATGCATCTTAATTTCAACCGATTTATCGCCTCTTGCAATTAGTTCACACTGATCATGTCATGTTGACTATCCCGCACATGCAACGATGTGTCGCGATCCAGCATTTGTATTGCCTGGGAGGGATTCTATTGAGCTGATTATTGACTTGGCAATTTTGATTTTCGCATGGAGATACTAGCATTGCTAGCATGTATTAAAGAGGAAGAGACGCTAGCATCGCTTGCCAAAGGGGTAGCAATGCTATTGTTGCTTGCACTAATAAAAGTGTTAGCGATGCTAGAGTCGCTTCATGTGCAGAGTGGGTTTCTCATAGTTCTTTTCTCACTGGAGAAAGAAGGTTTTAGATTTAAATTTTCTCTTTTTCTCTGATTTGCAGAGTAAATTTCTTGTAGTTCTCATGGTATTTAGTGCATTGCTCCACCAAAGAAGAAAGTATTTTGGTTCACTTTTTTTCTAGGTGTCACACCAGATTAATTTTCTTTTTAAAAATAGTTGCACCAAAAAATTCTTAAACCTTTTCTGGTGGGGTGCAAATTAATAAGTCCTTTTTAGTATCGGTATCATCTACTAAGTTTTTTTTGCATAAAATCCCCTTCTCTAAATTTTCTTGCGGATTTTATGCAAAAAACCTCAATAGATGAAAACCATGTTGAAAAGAACTTATTAGTTTGTACACCACTAGAATTCTAGGGGCTTTCCTGTGCAACCTTTTTTTAATGTGGAGTGATGCTCGAAAAAACAAAAACAAAAAAACCTTCTTCTCTAGTGGGGTGACACACCAAATACTACGAGAACTATGAGAACTCTACTCTGCAAATTAAAGAAGAAATGAGAAGTTAAATCCCAAGTCTTTCTTTTCTAGTAAAAAAAAAACCGATGAGAACTCACTCTACAATTCAGAAAAATCCAGAACCCAAATCCCAAACCTTTCTTTTCAGGTAAGAAAACAACCACAGGAACTCTACTCCGCAAAGAAAAACTGAAAAACAAATCTTAAGCCTTTCTTATCTGGTAAGAACAGACTCCCACTCTGTAGATGGAGCGACGCTAGCATTGTGGGCCCTTTTTTTTGTGAGTGACGCTACCACTTTGGCGAGCATGGTAGCGTTGTCTCCCTTTTTATTTATGGAGAATGACGCTAGCGTCCTTATGTGGAAGTCTGAATTACCAATTCAATAATCGGCTCAATAGAATCCCTCTTAGGCAAATACAGATGCTGGATCATGATACATCATTGTATGCGCGGGCATAGTCAACATGACACGATCGATCACTTTGAACTAATTGCAAGAGGCAACAAATCGGTTGAGATTAAGAAGCATCAACACAACAGAAGACACTGTGCGTGCGAATCTAGGCCTTGACAACCTTATCATCGACGTGGATGCCGCGCGTGGCGAATTCAACACCTGATGGTGGATTTTGATTCGAACCTGAACTCATTTCTTTTGAATCTGGAGAGAAGATTGGTTTCCCAACACCAGAATAGCCAATCAAAATAACCTTGAACAGGTAATTGTAATCATCATCCGCTCTATATGCCAGTCCTTTCTTTCAATTATTTCTTCTCTTCTTCTTTCTTTCTATTGGGGATAAACTAATATCTAAGGTGTGTGCTGTGTGTTGTGTTAGCTATTTGGAATGCTGGAGGTAGGCAGGACGACACTTGCATGTTCGCCAATAATAAGAAGTGGGGCGATGCTAGCATCGCTCTCTCCAGTAATTTCTTTAACTTAGTGCATCGCTCTCACGAAAATAGGCATTTTGGTTTTCGTTTTTTCTATAGAGTGAGGCCACATGAAAATCCTTTTTAAAAAAAGTTGCACCCGAAAGCTCCTAGAAGTCCTTTCAAGTGGTGTACAAACTAACGCCTTGTTTGGCATCTCTAGTTTTATTTTAATAGAGTCATCCAAAATAGAGCTATAAAATCAAGAGCTATTAAAAAAAAAGAGGCTAAAAAAAAGTGTGATTGGAATTCAACTGACTATACAAAATAGACAGTTTGGTATACCCTCTTTTTTCCTCTTATTAGAGGGGTAGTATTTGTCATTACTTAAAGAAAGAATTTATCCACATGATCTAATGTTCTTATAAAATGGAATAAGTAACAAATAGAACAAGTTGGATTTGGAATGCTAAAATCAATTCCTTGTCAGTGCATCAAATTTTTTTACTAAATTGGATTATACTGCCCATCATGTAACTGTGATAACCTCAAGCATTTCCCTAAAAAATAAACAATAATCCCCATATAAAAAATGTAAAAGCCAAAGTAACACATGTAACCAAACAATCACAAAGCTCAACATTCAACATTATCAAGTTGTGGTTGATAAAAATGGCAGCATCCTTCTCTCCCCCAGTTGCATGAATTGGCTACATCCCATCTTTCTCAGGTGTGTTCAACAGCCACACAAGCTACAGCAATTAAAAAAAAAAAATTAAAACAAAACTCAACCAGCAATAGAACAATTTCCTCCCCTCCACCTCTAGTTACATCAAATCTCAAGGATTTGTGTTCATAAGCCACAAAAAAACCAAAATTGTAGGAAAAAAAAAAAAAGAAACACCACCACTCAGCCGTCATCGTGCTCCTGGACCAAACCACTATGCCATCGTCATCCCTTACAAACCCAATATCTGATGCAATTGTCTCAAAAATAAGGTAAAATGAAGGGCCAATATCTCTCAAACAAACTATCAAACATATAGAGTGCAGCTGATACCTAACCAGATTTTATAAAACATTTAGAGTGCTCTGTATCTTCCTGAGTTTCACCATCCAAGGGGCCACAATCTACAATCTACAGCACTAATCAAATAGCCCTCACCATCAACAACCAATAATCATACATTTCGACAACCCAAATTCCCACCACCCTCTGCTCACTTAAAATCCAATCTTCAATCTCAGATTTTGTGACTCTGTGGTGTATACAGCCATAAAGAAAAGTGAACTCTTTTCGTCAATCTCATCCCACCACCTCCATATGCAGATGGCTTTGAAAGAGCAAGCACAAAGAAATCTAAGATCCAAGCCCTCAAAGCCCATTGTCAATGTTATCCCACCACCTCTGTCTCCTAATCCTAAGTTAGCTCCGCTGCAAATGCTCTTCGGAATACTATTGAGGATGACAACGATTCCTGGAAGTACTTGAGATGCGGATTCTCTTTCCTCTCCTCCATTCTCTCGTCTTTCCTCTGCTCTTTCCCCTTCCAGCCGTCTCTCACTCTCTCGTCTTGGGCGTAAAGGGTTGCGTTGAATGGGAGCCAAAACCTCTTATTTTCACATGCTCAGGTTGGGGACATTTCATTTTAAGAGGGTGTACCTCTACTTGTCTAAAAGGGATAGAGGATAAATTTATATGCTAAACACTCTTATTTTAAAAACCTCTGCCCACTTTAGATATTTAGATAAAAAAAGGATAAATATAGAGATACCAAACAAGGGCTAATTAAGTCCTTTTCTAGCACTTAAAAGCCTTTCTCGTGGGGTATAAATTAATAAGGCCTTTTCAGTTTAGGTGTCATCCACTGAGAGTTTTCACATAAAAACCTCTCTATTTGGTGGGGTACGAACTAACAAGGGATATACGCATAGCTGGGACCACCAGGGGAACGTTAACAAATTGGATCCATAAGCCATAACAAAGCCAAGGGCCCAAAGTGAATGAAAAGAGCTCTAATTGCCACTGGAGACTACAACACTCGAGAACATGGGCACATTAATGGCAGGCATCAATGGGCGATCACACAAAAATCAAGATAGCTAGCACTGCACTACACTCAGTTTTCAGCCCATTTTTCTGTCCTCGCGAAAGCCCACGATGAAATCCTTTTGGTTCAGTTATCAGTTAGCATAGGAAGGGCGAGAATTGCAAAAAGCCAACTATTAATGCGATGGGTCTCACAAATGATGACCAAGAACACTCATTCCGACGGCTCCACCACAGTTTGACAAAAATAATTAATAAATTGGAGAATTTTCTAATACCAAATGGGGCCACGTGGGCCCACCATTCAGCAATTTAACACCTTTCATACTTTTATGGCCCATTATTTGCAATCATGTCCAAATTTATGTCCATTAAACTTTTACTCTCCGTTGGACTGAGAATTTCTAAAAAAAGTCTATGGTTAAAAGACCATTAAAATTTTATGCTATTAAACAAAGGCTACTCCTCATCTACAAGAACAACACATGGAATACTAAAAAAAGGTAAAAAGGTTTATATTATTGTAATGAATTTCCGAGAAAATAAAACTTCTAGAATGGAGCTTTTGGAAGGTGTTGATTGACCAGGAAGTGCTTGATAAGCTGTAGAGATTGCTTGGGAACAAAAGTTGGAACTTGATGGCCTGCCCCTCGCAATGTGACGAATGTTAGTCCCTTATAGCCTAATGTCCATCCTCCAACCTATAAACAAAAAAAAATAAAGTTACAGATTATCCATATGAACAAAAAAATAAAAAGAATGAGAAATAAAAGTATCACACCTGCTTGTGGCTGTACCATGGAGTCCAGTCCTCAGTAATTGGCAATCCAAGCTTGTTCAATGTATATCGCGTTGATGTAACCGGTACTCTTCCATCGGTATCACCACTGGTCGGAAAATTTTATGAATTAATTTTTTTTAAAAAAATCAAATGTAAGTCCTAAAATGCAATAGACAATAAAAAAAAATTGACTTGTTCTTAAAAAAACAAAAAAAAAAGCTGATGAGTATGCTACAAAGGATAGGAGGTTATAATTGTTTCTTGTGTGACTTTACCTGTAAATCCAAACCCGGAGTCCTCCTGCTACCAGTTTGCTTAGAATGGGAAGCATGGTAAAGGGAGCATCATTCCATTTGTTTATGGCAGCACTGTTGGAAAATTCAAGCTTTATATTAGTAATGGTAGAGAGACATTCCAAACTTCAAAGTGGGGGTCATCTTCATCTTCCATTTGGAAAGAAGGCTTTTATTTTATGTCTGCAGAAAATAGAATTACCTGCAAAGAGTCCAGTCGTAGGGTATTTTTGTGACATTGGCATGTAGAGCCTCTTGAACATCTGGCCTATTGAAGTAGGCTTCCACATGATAATCCATGCATGGATCGTAGCCTGCTGGCTTCTTAAACCATCCTTTCTGAAGTAAAATAAATAAATAAACAGTTTGGTTAGTACAACCAATGACATTTATTTTTCAAAAGTATACATGCTTTGGTGTGCACCAAAATGTAATATGGTGCTAATAGTCGCTAACACTTGTTTTAACATTTAGGGCCCACCCATTTTAATCATTGCTTATATTGCTTCTCTTTGTATAAGCAATAACTCTTTGATTGCAGTGATATGCACCATTGAATGATTATATATAATATTTAGTGTTAGTCTTAAAGCTTGATTAATTCATCAGTGCCCAATACTTAGAATATTTATTGTTGGTTTTAAAGGCATGATTAATTCTTGTATGACAATTAATGTTAGTGTATTTCTGGCCAGTAATTTACAAGATATGATGGCGGTTGTGGGGTTGACTATCCAAAGGTGGCCTCACACAATTAAAGTTAAGAAGATATCTGTCGTTAGGCTTGACATCATTTCACTTGGAGAAACAGTCTACAAGGGAAGTTAAGATTTTGGATAATTGTTCCATATATAGCTCGGCTGAAATCAAGTCCCATTGCCCTATTGGCAAATATTTTGGCGATTGCTGATGCCAATTTAATTAGAATGTATTGGGACCCATTTTTACTTTGTTATTTAACTGAAATCTAAAAATTCTAAGGGCACATTTGGTAACGGGTGAGAAATTTATAGTTTCACAAATTCCTCACTACATCTAGAAAATGATTACTAAGGATTTCTCCTATTTAATGTTTGGTTAGAACTATGAAATGCCCGAGGATTTTTACAAGCCTTGTGTATTCTTTTTGGTAGAGGTGTTCATGGGCCAAGCCGGGCTAGGCTAAGACATATTCAAGCCTGGCTTAGGCTCAAACATATCTAGGCCTGGCTTGACTTTAGAAACACTTGCATAGGCTCTGCCCAAGCCTGACACGGGCCATAAAAGTTAAGCCCGAGCCCACCCATTAATCAATCGGGTTGAGCCAAATTGGATTTTTTTTATCATTTTTGAGCCATTTTAGTAATTTTTTGTACTATTTACATTAAATTACACGCATTCTTTACATGGGCGGGGCTAGGTTTTGGGCTTTCTATTACTTAATTCTTACTCGGCCCTATTATTAAATAGGCTCTACTTACCTATCCAAGCCTGGCTTGACTTTAGAAACATTGGAATAGGCCTAGCCCAAGCCAAACATGGGCTAGGCCAAATCGTGTTTTTTTTTTATTATCAATTTTGTGGCCATTTCAATAATTGCTTGTACTAATTACATTAAATTACATGCATGCCTTACATTGGGTGGATCGAGTTTTAGGCTTTCTATCACTTAATCCAAGCCTTAGCCCAATTGTTAAATGGGCCCTATTTAACTATCCAATCCCTCCCAAACTTGGCTGAGCCCAAATTGGGCTAGGGCTAGCCTAGCCCATGAGCACCGTATTTTTTGGGCAAGGATTTGCCTCTTATTTTTCTTCTTTTGGATGAGATGATTTGAAAATCCGATGGGAGGAGGTAGAATTTGAAAATCACAAGAAGTGAGGACTCGATTTTGCCAAAATCTTCGGAAATTTGCCCACACCAAACATGAATATTAATAGATATGTTGAAAATCGAATTTTTTTCTTAAATGATTTCGTTATGAAATATGCCCTAAATAAATAGAGCTTTTAATTTAAAAGTGATTATTCAAAGTCTTTTGGTTCATTTTTCACAAATTATTTTAGTTTTTGAACAATAACAAAATAATATATTATCTGCAGTTGTAGCTTAGCTAGTTTACGACAAGTGTGGGAGTGTTTGAGTGTGCTAGTTTAAGTCCCAATTAGAGCATTGGAAAAAAAAATCAAAATATTTGTGCTGATATGCAATGTATCAACTTTGGCGGTTAGTTTTTGAAGCCATATATCAATTCGATCACGTAAACCAACAAAATGGAGTATTGAAACTGTTTTATTGGAAAAAGAAACTAAACTATGATCTAAATTTAAAGAAGTGGAATGAGCAAGAAATAAAGAAAAGGCAGAAACATAATCTTGATCTACATTAGGTAATATTGAATAGAAGAAGCGACATAATTCAAATGGCCGAATTCATGGAAATCTATAGATACCAAAGAACTCTTTTAAATTCTTCAAGCAATTATACATCTTTGTAGATGTTTCATTTCTAATTAAGTTTACGATTTCAATGCAAAATGTATAACTAATTAAATGCTTGCTATGTGTGAAATTAAGCTTGATCTAAGAACAATGACAACTTACTAATTTGGAAGGTGCAATGCCCTTGAACATTTGCCGTCGTCTTGAAGCACCGTTCATGTTGACACATGTGGGAGTATACAAACTGTACATGTCGATAATATCATATACTGCATAGTACTCATCCACGGCCTTGTTACATGGTCGAGTCCAATTGCTGTCACTAAAATTGCAGTTCTTTTTGATCGTATGGTATAATTTATCAGAGATTACAGCGTGAT
The DNA here is from genome assembly GCA_037013555.1 of Sextonia rubra. Taxonomy (NCBI): domain Eukaryota; kingdom Viridiplantae; phylum Streptophyta; class Magnoliopsida; order Laurales; family Lauraceae; genus Sextonia; species Sextonia rubra. The sequence goes on along the minus strand of JASUAD010000028.1, from coordinate 17,603,578 downwards.
CCCAAGCATAATCGATCATACCTTCCGTATCGGTCTCATCATCCATCCATGCATTACCAATCTACAAGGGGATTTTAATTAGAAACTGAAATGAATTAGCAATCATAAATACAATTGCTTACATTAGCTACCTAGAAAGAAATGATTTCGGTCTGCTGTCCTATGAAATTGAGGGAAGTTAATACCTAATTTTACGTACGTGCTCACCTTCATTGATCTTGTAACTTGCTCATATTAAATGTCTCTGGATGGACATTGACCCAAAAGTGAATGGAGACCATATGCTTAACATGTGTTACTATGTATTCAATAATTTTTGCTAAAATGCAAATGGAATTATAGAGGGTGGGAAGAAAAGCTGAAAAACAGCCCCAAAAAACAACAAGAACAAGAATAAAGAGGCTCAGCTCAGCAGACTTGAGCAAAACCAGCAGAAAAGAAAATTATAAAGGAATATAAGCTCCCATAAATTGACGAATATTTAGAGTTTGACCAAGGAAAGGCGGGGGGGGGGGGGGGGGGGGGGGTCATCCAGTGCTAGATTTAGTAGAATACAAAGAAGCCTTTTGTCAGAGAAGCCTTTCGGCTGGGGCTAAGGATGGTCTTTTCCCTTCAAAATGGACATGATTTCTAAATTTCTAGAGGGCCTGAATGGTCATGAAGAAAACCATAGCAATGCCTTCTTTTGTAATGTTATCACAAAAGGATGTAAGAGAATTCCGTAGAACATATACATAAGTGAATAGAAGAGGAGCGCGGTGAGCCACAGTCAAGACCCAACCCCAAAGTTTGACAGTGAAAGACCAAAAGAAGAGAAGATGTAGGTCATTTTCATCATCCTTGTTACAAAGAGATAACCTAGAGTAAACGGTACAACCAAAATGTTGAGCGTTACCACCAGTAGGAGTTCTTTGGAGAAGGTGCTAAGAGAAGCAAGACGGTCTTGAGTTCATCCAAGGACTCTAAACCATAGTAGCCCAAGATTTAGCACATGATCTGCATTGCACAATATTTTAGGCATCCTTGAAATAGAACCCAACATCAGGATTTGGAGATCAAATTAGAGCATCTTGAGAATGGGAGTTTAGCTATACAGATTTAGCTTTGAAGAGAAAATCAGCAACAAGAGGCGGGAAGTCAGATGGGATTCTCTAACTATTTTCGGAGATGATATTAGAGACTTTTGCATTCAAAGGAAAATTGAATTGAGAAAATCTCCCCGCTAATATAGAATTTTCCAGGCGCCCATCAACCCACTCGTTAATGGAGCTACTATTTTCAATTTTCCAATGGTTGTTAAGAAGAATCAAAGGAGATAACTTCCTGATATTTTTCAGGATACACGATCCAGAAATTGATGTTTGAGGGTGTCATATGGAGAGGTTTCTGAAGTACCTGCTTTTGTACCAGGATGAGCAAAGAGAGGTAGAAAAGCCAAGTTTAAGCATTGGAGCCTCATTTAGCTTCATAACTCTTTTCAAACCCAGCCCCCTTTCACTTTTAGGAAGGTAGACCACATGCCAACTCACTAGATTTCTCTTAGGCAAATCTTTGGAACCTGACCAAAGGAAAAATTTTAAAATCTTCTCTATATCTTGGGCAAGGTGAGGAGGGATAGGAACCGCCACGAGGGAGTGGAAAGGGATGACACTACGAACATACTTGACAAGGATTAACCTACCTGCAAAGGAGAGAACTCAATTTTTCCAATGTGAGAGTTTCTTGAGAAGGGAGTCTATCAAGAACCTAAAGCAGGCACTTTTTGGTTGACCAATGAACATTGGCACACCCAGATAATTAGAAAGGTTTGGAGAGGTTGGAATTTGGGGGATGTTAGAGATGGAATTCCCAACCCTCAAGCTATAAAGACAAAAAAAACTTGTTCAAATTAAAAATTTGGCTAGAAGACATCTCCTAAGAAGAAAGAAGATATTTGAGGTGTCTATAGTTTTTGGAGCTAGCCCGCAAGAAATAATGAAATCATTAGCATATAATAAATGACTAATAAGCAGTTGGTTGATAGACACAGAGTGGCTTGTACCTTGGGTCAGTAGATGAAATATTTGAAGGCTCAAGATTTCTTCTGCAAGAATGGAAAGATAGGGGGAAAGGGGATCTCCTTGGTGAACACCTCCTTCAGAAAGAAAGAAACGCACAAGGAATTTGGTTTATCAATACAGGAACTCTAGTTGTGCAAATGATTTTAGAAATCAATTGATTCTAATGTTTAGAGAAGCCAAAGAATCTGAGAGCTTTGAAGAGGAATTCCCGGTTGAGTTTGTCAAAAGCCTTGGTAATGTCAAGTTTAATGCACATAGAGCCCCATTTGGAATTCACTTTCAACCTTAGAAAAAGTTATGGGCAAGCCAATTTGATGAGATATAGACCTGCCTTTAATGAAAGCACCTTGGTTTTCTGAGATTAATAAAGGCGAAATAGATGAGAGTTTTGCAGCAAGGATCTTAAAGATGATATTGTAGGAGAAATTGAGAAGGCTTATGGGTTTGTAGTTAGAGAAAGAGGAAGGAGATTGGACTTTGGGGATAAGGGCAAGCATATAAGTGTTAGAGGCTCTAAGGATCATCCCACTTGAGAAGAAATGTAAAATAGCTTTGATAGTATCCTTGCTCACAACAAACCAGGCAGCAGTGTAAAAAGACCCGGAAAAATCATCAGGTCCATGAGAACTGCTGCTATTGATAGAGAAACTGCATCTTTAACCTCTTCATTAGTCGGCATAGCAGAGAGAAAGGAATTCTAATTATCTGATAGCTTGGGGCTAGAAATGTTAAAGATACAATCATCCATGGGGGCAGGAGTAGATTTAAACAGGTTAGAGAAATATCTGACAACAGCAGCTTGAATTTGACTTGGATCATCTATAGAGACACCAGTCTCTTGGATCGCATCAATACGGTTTGCGTGAACCCTGGCCTTGGCTGAAAGGTGAACAAATCTGGTGTTTCTGTCTCTCCATTTTTTAGCCAATTTACCCTAGACTTTTGGTGTCACGGAATCTCCCCATCTCTTAAGGGGTTATGGAGCTTAGCTTTGATTGAGTTGAGAAGGAAAGCAGCCGACTTAGAAGGCAGCCGACTTAGAAGGAGACTGATCAAAGTTATGCTGAAGCATCAGTAATTCTAGTTTAGCAGCAAAGATATCGGTTTGAAGATTGCCAAACATTTCCACATTCCATACCTTCCAGAACTGCTTGAGAGCCTTAAGTTACTGGAACACGACAAATTGAAGGTTGCCATAAACCAAATGATGCCAATAAGCTTGAACAACTTGTTGAAAAAAAAGGGTAGTTGATCCACATTGATTCAAACTTGAAAGGAGCCTTTTTATGCTAGAGGGGGCTTCTATGGGAGAGGAGAATAGGATAATGATCAGAAGATAATTTTTTTCGGTTGGTACGCAAGGGATCAGTGTTAGTTTCCAACCATTTGTGACTGACCAAAGCTCTATCTAGCCGAGCACAAACAAGAGAGGTGCTAGTTCTGTTATTTGACCAACTAAATTTTGGGCCCTTGCAGGCAACATCAGACAAAGCTGAAAGTTGTATCATGTGATTGAAATCATTGGTAGAAGTATGCCTTGAAGTCCTAACGCTGAGTTTTTCTGCGGGGGTAGATATGGCATTGAAGTCACCAAGAACACACCAAGGAAGCTGAGAAGAAGAGTTTGCAATCAGGTAGTTCCACAAATGTCTCCTTTGGATGTAGTCAAAGAGCCATAAATCCCAGTAACAAGGCAAGATAAACCCAAAGACCAACTATTTAATTGGATGGTGAGATGTTGGGAGGAGGAGTTTAAAAGAATATGTTGGAAATTAGAGGAAGACTTTGAAAGGCACCAAATGGTGGGGATGTTGGGACCTGGGGGTTAACAAAGAAGGTGTCATACCCAAGGTGAGCTAAACTAATGGAATGAAAAGATTTGAACATAACTAAAGGTTCTGATATGAAGATGATGTTAGGAGAATGGGAAGAGAACAAAAGTTTCAGAGTATTTATAGTAGGGGCATTTGAAATCCCCCTAAAATTCCAGTAGAAGAGCTTAAAGCATTCGAGATTTTTACATGGACCTCTTGTATAAAGTGAAATTTGAGCCGTTCCTACGTAGAGAGGTCCATGTGATATGGGCAAGTTTGATCAAAAAAGAGTCACCCCTACACAGGTTTAATCAGTTAGAAAGCTACAACCAGATCACACAATCATTTATAGTATGTGTAAACTTAGTTTCCTGCATTTGCTCATTCGTACAGATCCATACAAGCACTTGTATCTGCCTACCACAGATGAGCTTGAATTTTGAACTAATCACGCATGGGCTAAACAAATCTCAGGTTTTCAGTCTGTGTGTGAAAGAAAATCTTAAGTGCTTTAAATCTTGTATGGATGAATAATGCTCAAGTGAAAAATCTAGAGAGTACTTCCATAAAAGCAAACAACTTACCATGAACCCTTTGAAGTTTATGTAATTCTTCTTGGCTGTCCTCTTATTCTCATCAAAGATGACCTCTGAAAGCTGTGGAACATAATGTCCTACAATGACAAAAGAACAAGAAGAAAAAAAGATAAAAAAGACATTACTATTTATGCTTTATTGAAAAATGTATCCCTTAGAAGGTAAGCAATTTTCTTCTACCTGCATAGCTTTCACCAGCGATATAGAAGTCATGGGATTTGTATTGTGGGAAGCGCCGAAACCAATTGATAAGAAATGAATATGAGTCCTTCGCTAAAATTATACAAAAAGTAAGAGGAGGGGGAACTACAAATTGGAAATGCACAATGTACGGAGATAGTGAACAAAGGTATCGGGATTATCTACGGAAGAGAAAGATTACCGGTAATGCGGTCGCCAAGGTTATTTAAATCAGAACTTGTGTTTGTATATGAAAATCCAGCACCAACAGGAGACTCCAGAAATAACAAATTGGCCTCTGAAATGTAGATAAAGGAAGGCGTGTTAAATATTTTTCCATTTCCTTCCAAACGGTTTATGTATTTTAAAACTTTAAGTCACTGTATTTTTGTCTTTCAAAATATGATCACGCAAAAGATTTTTTTTTTCTAAAATGCAAAGTATATCATGCAAGTATAAAAAAAAAACCAGTGAAATTTCATAAGAGACCGTCATTTCATTTCCATCCATTTCCTTGTAATTACATGAAAACAAACATCCCTATATTTTCCTAATTGACCGGAAAACAAGGATAATAATGAAAATGGGGTTGTTAGAAACTTGCCTGTGTTCCAAGTGTATTTATTGAATTTGATCTTAGGTGTTCCCTTTTTCACCAGGAACGGGCCAAGTTCTTCTGCTTCACCATATCCAATGGAAGAGCATCCAGGTCCTAAAATTATTGTGGGAGATAGAAGCCAAATACATTAAAGTCAACAAAACTCCAAAAAATATATATATATATGGAAATGGTCCTCTCACCATTTTCATCGTTTTAGATAGTGTAGCCTACGTTGCGAGCCGTCCAAATGGATCATACACATTACCCTTATAAATTGCACACGTCCACCAATTTTGGGTCCAATTTGATTAGATTGGATCATTAGATCGATTGCACATCCATCCGAATAGACTCTATATATGAGTGTGCAGTCCATCTAGTGGTCCAATATAATCAGATGGGATCCAAAATTGGTGGATGTATGCAATTCACGGGGGTAATGCGTGTGATCCATTTGAATGGTTCATAACGTGGGTCGCACTATCTAAAGCGGCGAGAAATAATCTGTAGGGACTGTCTTTGCAGGACTGTTATATATATATATACATATCTTGTTAGAAAAAGTAATAGTAAATTCTCACTTCAATCAAAGTGGCAACACGCAAAATGCTTCATTTTTTTTGTTTCTTTTCCTATTTTAATTGAACGCTACAGACTGATCTTAACAATGGGCATATCCTGAAGCTGCATTGAAGATGATCTAGACTTATTTTGATGGATGTAATTGCTTATTTAAGGTATACATAACATTGAAGCTAAGGGTGTCAAAGGGCCAAAAACTAATAAGAAGATTTAGGAGGGCTTCAACATGCATTTAAGTCCAACAGGCGCAACTTAGATCTATGTTTAGGGTCCAAAATTTGTTAACGCAACATGCTTTTATCAAAGAAGGATCAAGATGGGCTAGATGCGTTGCATGAAAGAGCTTTTATTTAATGATATCTTACTGTTTGTTCCATGGAAATTGAAGAATTGAATGCACAGGAATTCATGCTATGAGTGATTAACAATGACGAGAAAGGAGAATCTATATTGCTATGAAAGTGAAAGAAGATGGAAAATGAATACTTATGTAAGAATTACTATAATCTAAATGTGACTTTTATTATTCCATGGATAAGCGTTCTTGCTTTACATGTTTTGCTATGGAAAAGTGACTACATAAATGTATTGTATAAAAAAAAAAAAAACTAGTTTAAACATGAAATCCTATGTATGTATTCTATGTAAACAAAGAGGACCTTAACATTTTTTATGAATTAAAGCTGGGTCATATAGCCCAGATATGAAACAAAATGTCCTAATGGGCTTTAAATGGATAGACACACAGGCTTGAATGTTTTCTAAATGTGTGGTCTTATAAATAAGCAATTGGTCTGTGGTGGACCAGAACCCAGGCCTGGACCGCTCTATTGTAAAGAAAGTAAAAAATGGGCCAGAATTCAGCCTATTTATAGCCTTATTTAATGCAATTTCTTTCCGTACTTCCGCCAGCCGTTAGAGCACTACTACAGGTATGCTTCTGATTTGGACAAGGTCTGATAATTACGTTATTTAATATTCAATAAGCAAACAGTGAGTTCGTCCATGATGTGGGGTTTTTCACCATTACATTCATTTTTTCATTTGAGCGAGAGAAAGGCTTGTATTTCTTATTTATAGAAGGAAAGAAATAGATACCTTTTTTTTCACTTGTCGTTACTCTTCATATTCTTCCTTATTTTTTGGCAAATCATATTCTTCCTTGTTTTGATTCTAGAAATATACTTCTAAATCCTGTTGTGAGATATTTTGGTGATTATTTTGATATTACAGTTGTGACTGGATTGGCATGGTGTGAAGGAGAAGTATATATCTATTCTCATGACTTTGTATCATTTGGAGGATAAAATATTCCAACTTCTGACTGTTTTATTTGGAGGTTATACAATGTCTCCAACTAACTCCCACAATACTTACAAGAGATACAAAAAGCACATGTTTTTTTTTTCAACACACACAAACACAAATTTAATATATCAAGTGGGGTCATCATATTTCAACAATAGAATCTAAGACCATCTATCATCTCTTCCTCCACTAGAAGAAAAAGACAAAACCCTTAGTTATCAAATGTTAGGGATATGAAAGAAACTTGTATCCAGCAAATTGCTTTAAAAAATATAAAAAAAATGTCCAATTTGGTTTCTCCCAAATCAGTTGTCAAGTCAACCCTTAATTATATATGAATAATAACTCAAGCATTGACTAATTTTCTTTATATATCTTCAAACTTCTATCATCTTCATTTATAAGGCATTCAATATATTGAAACAAACTTCGGCTAATTTTTTAAATAAAAGTGCAATAACAATTGGAAACATTATAGGGGAATATTCATGTGCATACATCCCTCACCATTATGGTGAGGGATACTTTCTTTTTTATACTTAACAAGGTCAAAAAGGTAAAATGATGTGTTTTGTCCTTTTGCATATTAATACCTTCCAAAAAAAGAGTATCCCTCACCATTTTGGTGAAGGATGTATGTACTTGAATATTGTCCAACATTATAATAACAATAAGAGTATATGTAGCATTACAACCAAGACCAAGAAGTCATACCTTTTAGAACAAAGAAAATTCTACCTGGACTCTAGAAAAAAAGACCTAAGGTCAAATCTAAGATGGTTGGCATTCTTATACCGCCATGTACGCTAAAAATAAACACCAGGAGCAACGTCATTCTCAAGTAGATTAAAGAGAAAAAAAAGGAAAACATACAATCCAAAGTAAAGGAAAAGGTAATGTGTCAATGATCTATTCGATAGAGAATTCAACTTCCAACCCACACTAAGAAAATTAATAACCTTCTCTCATATGACTAAGATGAAGTTCAATTTTTACCAGCATACTAGCCAAAAAAGAAAAAAGAAAAGAGAAAAAAGTCTAATTTTTGGCACGATTGCGCAGGGAATTTTCTGCAAAAGTAGAACACTTGTAATCAAAATTTTCAATTGACTTTCTCTCGCTAAGAGGCGAAAGTAGAATCCAACTCCGAGACTCATTTCCATAGAAAAGGAAACCCATATTTTCTAGAGTTACACAAACAAGTCCTTAGAGGAGTCTTGGTGCTCTTTTGTAGGTATCCTAATTACTAATTCTGAAAGGTGAGACTGTCCAATGTCCATAATATAGGATTGTGGGCATTGGTGATAATGTGAAGGAAAAAACTCAATGAAAGAATTGAATAGTGGATAACTCAGACTAATTTCTTAAACACAGTTTAAGATACTTAAGGGGTGTTTGGATGAACATAGCATATAATATTAATAGGGCTCTAATCCTATCAAAACGGTTCTCACACATATACCGAGAAAACTTTTTATGGGGCCCACTTGTGAGTCTCATTTGGAGATGAGATTAGGGGGATGGAAAGATTTATGTGAAACCATGAGCCCAATGACATGGCCAACAAATCCAATCTATTCGGATTAATGTATAGTCAATGCAATGGTCTAGTAAAACTTGGGGTAGACTATTAGAAGGTTCTTATTTATTGCAGGGTTTGGATTGAATAATAGATGTGTCCCACCTAGATTTCTTACAAGAAAAAAAAAAGGGTGAGAACTGGTTCTCATAATATCATATTATAGGTGATGATATTTAGTGGTATCTTGAAAAATTCATTTCCGAGATATTTTGCTCCTATGGTGATTTGGAGAAGAAAAAAATCTTGTAATTTTTAGTAGAAAGTAATATATTGTAGAATACATTCTACTTAGCTAAACAACTAATTTTTAGGTAAGTAGATTCTATTACAATGTAGCCTACAATATCACATAATCTTTTAAAATATCTTATTACCAAATACCCTCTAACATTGATGAACTCAATATATTTAAATATATTTAAAGGCTACAAGAATGGCATTCAAAGTCAAAATATAAATCTTTTTGAAATGTAGAAAATGGACTATATTTTAGTTATAAACAAATGATATTACCAAAAAAAAAAGGCAAAGGAAGAGAAAATATACCATATAAAACCCATTAATCAAAAGGAATACACTTAGCTACTGATTTTTTTTTTTTTTTTGGGTGTTCAAGCAAGCCCAACTCAATCTAGAATTCATGTTTGAATATTGCCAAAAGAGGTGGATTCTTCACTCTCTTAGGGCACATTTGTGATAGAAAAATAATATAAAGTTGAGATGCTTTTCTACGGAGTTTATACTTCACTTTTAGTGAAGCCTCCTTTTCTCAAGGATATCAGAAAGATGAAGAAACTTTTCCACTATGCCATGAAAAAAATAATTTCCAATAAGAGAAGGTTTTTCGTGAACAATGAGAACTTTTTTTTCTATAAAAGTGATTTTTTATAACATTACACAAATGTGCCCTAAGAGACCAAACAAACTCAAAAAATAAAACATGAGGTAATATGGCATGAAAGGAGAATGAAGAAATCCATGAAATAGCTCCATTGAGCCAAAGAAGAAGTGGTTTCTTCTCTGGCTTGTTAATCGCTTCAAAGAACCAATAGAAGAGTGCCCTTCCATGGCTCTCGTCTACAATCACATAGCCAGCAAACTGCTTGAATTTCACAGGGGGCTGCCCTGGTAGTCTGGTGACCCGGTCTGCCTCCTGCAGAGCCAAGATCTCAGGTCTCAGTCTCAGCCTGCCTGGCTGGGTGCGTCCATGGCTTAAAGGCACAACCACAAGGAGAAGAAAAATATAGAAGAGAAGCAGACCTGAAGAGGCCATAGCAGATGGAATGTTGGGTACATGAAAGAAACATGGATTCTCAAACTCGTTTATATGATAACGTAAAGGGATTGTGATAGATAAGTGAAGATCTTTTTGTTATGGAGATAACTTTTATTTAAAGATGATATCATCACTTCTTTACAATTTTAGTAAAGCGCGAACGAAAAGGCCATTGCTCTGCGAGTTAAATGGGTCGACTCCGGATCCTTGAAGTAGCAACTCAGGCAAGGAACCCCATGGTGGGCCCCTAACGAAATTCAAATTGATCAAATTGAATGCCCTCCTTGACATGTTTTTTTTTTTTCAAAATTTCCTCTAACTCTCATTATTATTATTATTATTATTATTATTATTATTTTGATAACAGAGGGTGTCCCAAGTCCCCCGGACTAATCTCTTTAGACCGACGGGGAGGCTGGAAATCTCTTGTGGCCCTATTGTGGTAGTTCAGCTTGAACCTATAACCTCTAGGTGAAAATTGTGGTCCTAGGCCTTATCCCCCCGCAAGGTTAAACTCTTATTAATTATATGCTTAAATTTGCCACTGCAGTAACTTTTATTAGTGTTAATCCCATCACAATTAAGGCTGAATGATATGAAGTTTCAATAGTTGGGCCTCACTATTTAGTGATTCTATTTTGAAAAGCTAAATGGTTTAACATATGTGCTGTTTAATTTTATGGGCTTCAAACCCCAATCCATTGATAGCTTGCTGGAGAGGTACGTTCCTTTCATAGAAACAATTATAGATCAATTCTTAATGGAACATTGATGATGAAGTACTTAGGTGACCATGTGTGGTTGGTGTGTGAGCAAATAACATCATTGGATGAGAGGCTGTCTAAACTTAGGTGAGCATGGTCCACACACACAGATGTATATATATATATATATGCATACATCTACACCATGCTGTGTAATAATATATCTTTCCAACATTATATACCCTTTGAAAATAAAAGCAAACCCAAAGTTTTGTCTTGATAACCCAACCTTGCAACTCAACCAAATTGCACTGGTAATTTGAAAATAGCATGCGTCGAGTACCTTTTGTAAATAGGATCAATTTATGGTATGATAGGTGGGACTATTTTAGCTAGAATAGTTCCCTCATTTTTCCTTCCCCTGGAAGCCAGAGTTTCTCTCATCATTATTGGTAACAATTGGGCGTTCTCCAAACACCTTCCCACTGAAGTTGCAGATTTCTTGCTCAAGGCTAGGGCAATCCAGATCAATTATTTAGTTCCGGATTCCTTGGTATTGTCTAACTGCACCATTGCTAAGTTTTCCTTCAGATTTTCCTGGGATTTATTTTGCTTAAGATCAGGTAGCAAGAATTTTGCATAGGAGACTTCCAACTGATGATTGGGCTCAAAAAATTGGTGTGAACCTCTCCTCCATTTGCTTTCTTTGCAACTCAAATGGCTAATCTATGTATCATCTTTTCTTTTCCAGCTCGTATGCTTGTGACCTTTGGAAATGGATTCTCACGGCTCTGGGTTGCAACTCCTCTTGTTTAGGCCTTGCTTCTTATGGTCCGTCCTCATCTCTAGATGTGACAAGCTTGCTAAGCAAGGTATGGCTGTAGTTTTCTTCTTCACAATTTATGTCATTTGGGAATTCAGGAATATGAATAGATTTGAGAACAAAGTCCCTTCCATTGATGTCTTGGAAAGGCTTCTTTGGATCGGCTAAATTCAGCCTTGGATCAATTGCAAAAGCCTTTCTTTGAGCCTTCGCTTTCTGCCATCATTAATTTTTTGAGAAATATCCTTGTGTGGATCCATCTAACTTCACCCGGCAATATGAGACCGAAGCATTCCACATTCATGGCTCCTACAGATTCCACTATCTTGATTCACAGGCATGTGCACCTTGGTTCTGTCTTGATCGTGCCTCAAAGGCTTTCCCAGCGGGATTGGGGGTCTCACATTTCCGGCTGGTGGTAGCCTCCAATATCATTTGTAACTATCCGAGTAGCCCACTGGCCCAATAACTTGATAACCCTATCATGTAGCCCAAAATATTTAAGCTCAAGTTATTAGTAGTAACTTACATGGTTCATTATATATTAGACTTATATTTCATTTTTAAGCAATGTGGGATGGGGTTATAATGGACTTCCAAATTTGCATTGCAAAGGGGGGAAGAGTTAAAGATTTTGTCATGAGCCGGGCCCGAGATTAGGTTAATTCAACTAGGCCCGTGATGTGGCACGCGTAATCTCGTAATAATTTACGTCTCACTAAGGCAACCATGGACCACTACAAGGAAATTTTACAATTTACATGTGTTGAAGATGCATAAACACATGCACATTCAAATCCAACTGCGGAACTTAGTGTTCAATATATCCATTGAACACTTTGTGCTAGTAAAATAGTGTAAACAAATACATTCCATTATAAACCTACTAAATGAGTTACTGAATCAATCATGATCCCATGAATGTCTATATGCCCAAACATGACCCCTAACGCTCTATGCATAGATGACCAGTAGAAGACGTCATCCAGTCTCCACACATCTAGTCCTGAAGGTACTGTTGAGATATCCTCCACGTGTCGATAATCAGGTTCGTATTGAAATCCGGCCATGTAATACCAAGGGTAACACCCTGAGCATAACAATTCAACTAGAAATAGGCAATCAATATTCTCACATGTGGGACTAATTAGAGTTAGAGAATACAGTAATTAAAGATGTCAAAATGCATAACTAAGCATGCTAGCATGTGAATTAAGCTTATATGTGAGAATCAAGATGACATAACACCATAACATCTAATTGGCAAACCATATGGTTGCAATCATCTTCGAGAGAGATACATCACAAAACGTAATGGAGAAATCAGGTGGCTAATCTAATTGTACAAAGGAGCGTCGACTTACTCTATAGAAAAAACCAGCTGTAGTGACACATAAATTTCAGCTCATACTTAGCAGAGTCAAGCTCAGTGGTGTAGACTCCATGATCAATATAGATAGAACATAAAGCACCATCATGCTATCATACTTGCTTTCTTAATAGAAACTACTTGTTCACTAATCATATTATACTTGCGTATCATCTGGAGTAATTTAAAGCTTAATGATATCAGATAAAGGATAACAATAGACAATTGACAATGTAAGGAAATAGAATGTGCATAATGAATTTTACATATAAGAATAGTGAAGAAGAGAAATAATCATAACAATATGTATAATTTCCTAATTTATAAGAATTAACGATGATTTATAAGGTAAGCTAATCTAAGATATCCGTGTCCTTACCCTTCCACTTCAATGTGATCATAGTTAATCAAGGTCATGTGTTACAGAAATTCTTGGCATTGTGTAGTGAATAAATATGGACAATGGATTCTTAAACCCACATGCAAGGGCATGGCGTCGGAGCAACCCAAACATCTACAAGGATGGATGATAGTCAACATCTACCTTGTTACCCAATTTGATTTCGTTGGATAAAGTTTAATGTATAATGGTTCTAAGAAATAAAGTCCTACACAATCACAGGGTTCACCTAGTGTTCTAAATCAACACTTGACCATGGGTTATGTCCAAAATGTTCTAATTGGAATAATAAATAAATAATTAGATAAATAACAAATAAAATAGGAATTTGGGAGCCTGATACACATTTTTCGAAATAACTGAAAGTATTGAATGTGCACTTCAGTGCGCCTATGTAAAACCGAAGTTTCAAATCTGTTTCGGTTTGATGCTCTATACATTTATTCCCCCTTTGACAACCTACATTATGGCATTCGATAATGTTTCCAATCTACCATTTACACCTCCATTCAACCTCATTTAATTCATTCTACTTTAAATCAAAATTCACCCACCATGACATCCTCCATTAATGAAATACAAGAAGAAAGATGGGTTTTGTAATGCAATAGAGCATAAACATAGTAAGAAACTAACAAATATCCCATCATGCATGTTACTACTGCCTTATACTTGCCTTTACTAGATGCTTTTACCCCACCTTAGCCAGAATAGTGGAAATCTCAAATGTAGAAGCTCAATCAAATCCCTAATCATGGAAATGCCATGAAAAGATGAATAATGAGATGAATGACATGAAAAGGTGGTGTAAATGAGATGCTATGCTAAGGAAATCCATTCTAATCTACTTAAATGGCACAAACTCTAAGATAGATTGAGTTTCTCACCTTGAAAGTTGCGCAAAAGAAGGAATAGAGCTTTTCACTCCAAACAAACACTAAATTGGTAAAAGGGAATGTGGAGAAGAAGATGAAAAAAAATATCTAACAAGGCTTAAATTCTTTCTCTCACATACTCTAGGCTTGTAGGAGGAAGAAGAATAAAAGAGTGACTAGGGTTTTTGGTTACGTGGCAAGAGAGGGTCTTGCTTTGGGAATAATTTAGGTATCTACTAGCAAGTCTATTGGTTTATTTTCTTTACAAAAAAGGGATCATATGGGTGCAACGGAAACAACCCGCGATCAACGGATCTACCACGATCTACGAAAGCAAACACACCATCAAGCAATCACACACATGACACAGCAGTTTTACGTGGTTCGGCAACTTGCCTACGTCCACGGGAGGAGAAAACTCATCTACTATGATCCCATCTCGATCCCCTCAGGGTCTAGGGTTATAATACATCAATATATATAGTTCCCGCTTTCTTGGCCACCAAGAAAACCCATACATAATGACTAAAATACCCCTAACCCTGAGTCTCGGTTCTGGCTAACCCAGACGACCGATCTGGCTAAACCGGAATACAAGACACAACCCAACAATCTCCACCTTGGCTTGGATTCCGCAAATCCTTAGAGCCACCTTGAGATACCTGGTAATGTCTTTCACGCACCTTGCTGAAGGGTACGTCTCCGCACACGCTACAACCTAGCGTGGCCACAGTTGCCTCCTTTGACCTCAACACCACCGTCTTGAACCTCCGAAGTGCTCTCCATTTGTTGCCACATGCATGCATCCTTGCAATACAATGAACCTAACTTCCATCCGTCAAGACAAAACTGAAGACCTCCCCGAATCCAGATCTCACTGGTACCTTGTGAATCCTTCCTTCTGTCTTCATTCCGGTGTTCTTTTCGTCAAATCTGCAACTGTCCTGTTCTAGCTTGTTCTGGTGGGTTGGGCACAGTACATGCGGGTTAAGTATGACCCGATGCTTAAACCGGCTTACTCCGACCAGAACAAAACTACCTTTTCTTCCCCGAGAAAATCATCTCCGTTCAGGGCTTCCTGGATTTCTACTAGATGATATCATTGAAGATCCATCAATCCATCTTCCGACGATCCGTCGCATCTAACTCCACCTGAACCACAGATTTCCTCCCCTGTTATTTGATGTCTCCTTCACCGTTCCACCTGAAAAAGCATCTCCTATCAACCTGCAGAGATTTCTGACCATCTCACCCTCCATGATGACCAATGTTCCCTTTTCCACCTTCGTAACTCCACCCGCTACAGTGCACTTGCAGCCTTTGAAGTATAAGGCACACAAAGAAATCCAATTCTTCGTAATCCCGGAACATATATCACAACCGTTAGGGTTTGAATAACATCATTATACATCTGGATTTCTACCGTTCTTATCTCAAATGCTCATCAGTTGCATTATCCCCCCATAAGAACAAATCCATCAACCATGATAGTTATTTGCATCAAACTAATCTCTACACGAACATATAATAGAAAGAATCTGAATCCCAATACCATGAATCAACAACCGGATCCATACCTGTAGCGACCAAAACTGATTCCCTGTTAACTGAATCCGAGCTTTGTTGCACACTACCTCCTTCTGATTCTGATTCCTTTTGCTTTTTCTTCCACTTTGGCATGTCGCTCCTTCTTGATCCCTTCGATGCGGATCTGAGCTTTCCATCAAAGTACTTGGAGCAATCTACCATTGACGACATCAAGTAACACTTTTCAATCATTGCTGTGTCACGGAGTCTAACACTCTATCCTGCCAATCTCTGAAGTCGTTTCTCCATCAAACACTTCAATCTGGCCCGTGATGCTTGAATCCAGTGCTATCATCGTGAATCTGTCAGTTTCTTCAATCCCCCAATTTTCTGCCCATCAAACTGCCAATATCTTTTATCAACCTCATAGATCTCGTCACCGTGAGCACGCTGGAAGAAACGGATCTGAAATCCGACTCCGGATGGCTTCGATATCGCAGAATTAATTCTCTACACTCCAATTGGTCAAACATCCATGTTGACCGTTGACCAGCCCATCTTCTTCCACAAACGCGTAGATCTCCTCACAACGAGTCCGTAGGCTCAAACGGATCCCCGATCGGACATCGGACGATCAAGATATCGCAGAAACAATTTCAGCCGTTGAATCTGGTCAAACCTGCCTGTTGACCGTGCTGACGTCACTGCTGACGTCACGGCTTCTGGCAAACTGGGCTTCGTAAACGGACCCGGGTCGGGTTCACCTGACCCGCAACTGAACCGAACTGCTCGCTCTGCTGGGCTTCTCTACCGTACCGGGTTCGGGTCCGACCTGACCTGACCCGGAACCGAACCGTCTCTGAACTGCTGGGCTTCTAGTACACGGACCAGGTCAACCCGACCCGACCTGGCCTGAACCTGCTGCTGGACTCTGCTGCACCACGGGTTGGGTCCGACCCAACTCGAAACCCGGACCGACCTGAAACCTCGCTGGGCTTATACTCCAGTACGGGTCAGGTCAAACTGACCCGACCCGAACCCAGATTGCCTGCGTCGTCTTCAACCTCCCAGGCGCTGTTCCTCTGTTCTGCAACCCTTTGTCTGCAAGTGCCGCTGTCTTCGTCGGCTACAGCGAACTGGTCCGGCGACCAGCAGCTACGGGCGGCGACCTCGACTGCGTCGACGACGGCCGCGGTCAGCGTCTGCTGGAGATGGCGGCAGCAACAACGGTGGTCTTTGTTTTTGTCTGCAACAGGGAAGCGACTTCGTCGTCCTCGGTAACGGCAGAGAGTCCGGGGAACCGGCGACAGCGGTGGCTGGAGGTGAGGACGACGACGACGATCGGCTTCCGGCGATTGGTGGCGGCGATGACGGCAGTGTCAGAATCCCTTCGTCTGTAACAACGCCGATTTAAGATCCAAGTCTCGATCACCGTTTTCAACGCCCGACTTGGCGATAACTAGCAACGGCGTGATGATCTCAGAAGGCCCTTCTTCTCCGGCGATCTGTCATCTTCTCCGATCAAATCAAAGGACCTTCTCTCTGCACAGTGATCAAATAGAGGCCCAGCAAAGATCACGACGTTGATCTCTGCTTTTTCTGAAACGTGAATCGTAGAACTCCAAATCCTCCAAGAAGATCCGATCCATTGATCGCAAATCCGAGCGATCTCAACCTGGCTTTGATACCACTTGTTGGGAAAAAGCGGCGCAACGGAAACAACCCGCGATCAACGGATCTACCACGATCTACGAAAGCAAACACACCATCAAGCAATCACACACATGACACAGCAGTTTTACGTGGTTCGGCAACTTGCCTACGTCCACGGGAGAAGAGAACTCATCTACTATGATCTCATCTCGATCCCCTCAGGGTCTAGGGTTACAATACATCAATATATATAGTTCCTGCTTTCTTGGCCACCAAGAAAACCCATACATAATGACTAAAATACCCCTAACCCTGAGTCTCGGTTCTGGCTAACCCAGATGACCGATCCGGCTAAACCGGAATACAAGACACAACCCAACATGTTTTTCCATTTTTAATTCTCTACCTGTAACTTGATTGGAGAAATGGAGAAAGCCTTTTGATAGCTTTCCAAAAGCAAGAACCACAAGAAGAATTGTTTTAATTTCAGATTATGTTAGTGTGGAAGTGTTTGGCCTTGAACCAAAATTCTCATAAGGAGGAAGTAGTGGAGCTTAATCAGCTCAATTTGATTATACAAGCTTCATTCATTTGAGCAACCGTACGGATTCCAACCCCCCCCCCCTTGGTAAATAGATTGTTTCCCAACAAACCAAGTTCTTTTTTGTTTGATAGAGACCTGAAGACCGGAGAAAATTTCTCATTATCTTTTCAATTATGAGGCTCACCTTCTTCGGGAAAGGTAATGCAAGAAAGAGGTGTATGGCCATGCTTGCCAAAACATGATGCACCATCACAAGACGACTTGTAAAAGACAAGAAATTCCTTTCCCAACCTGCGAACTTTGCACTCAAAGAATCAAGTAGCCTCGAGAAATGTGTGAATCTTGGACATCCAAAGAAGAGAGGAATACCCAAGTAGACTGTTGGTGGTGTGGCTATAGTGATGTTTAAGTTCGCTATAATAGATCTTTTCCTCCTGTGATTGCACTTAACAAAGAAGAGATGACTCTTAGAGAGTTAAAGACTTAACTAGTAACATTTTGGTATTTCAAGAGAAGATGCTTAATGTAAGAGATGCTTCTAGGTTTGGCCCTCAAGAAGAACAATAGATCATCATCATAGAGGAGAAGATAAGGTTTAGAAGACACCCTAGTGATAGATTGGATAAGGTGTTTAGATAGAAGGTCTTGGATATTGAGGTCCAGACTTACCCCTTGGAGGTATAAATTAATTCTTTTATTAGAGAAATCCAAGAGCTAAAGAACTTCAAGAATTTCAAAGCTTTAAAGAGAATGGACATTGCAGTATATCAAAAGCTTTTGAGAGATTCATTTTCATACATATGGCTCCATCTTTCATTTTGGTGTTCAATTTTTGGAAAAGCTTAATTATGAGCAAGGAGAGAGTGTTGATGGATAGACCTTCCTCTCACAAAAGCAGCTTGGGTAGGAGAAATAAGTAATGGGAGAATGGAAGAAAGTCTATTTGGCAATGATTTTGGAAATAATTTTTTATGAGAAATTAAGAAGGCTAATAGAGTGAAAGTCAGCAAATGAAGTGGGGGATTGGATTTTGGGGACTAAAACCAAGAAGTAAGTGTTCATTGACCGAAGAAGCTTGCCATAAATGAAGAAATTTTGGACTGCCAGAGAAACATCATTTCCAACCACTGACCAAGCTGAGGTTAAAAAAAAAAAATGCACCTGTAAATCCATTTGAACTTGGAGAATTGCTCCTTCTCATGCCAAATGCCGTCTTTTTTATTTCCATCTCTGATGGAACTGCCATCGGAATATCATTTTGCTTAGTTGAAACCGAAGGACCATCAACATTGAAGAGACCATCATCTAACTGGATAGGAGGTTGGTTGCCATTTTCTGAATTTGAAGAGGATCTTCAATATAGGTGTCATTTTTTATAGAATTTATCTAGAGCATAAGGATCCACAATAGGTTAGTCGTCTTATATTTCTAGCTTATGTGTGACACATACAGGGGGAACGCAACACAAGCATTTTTCAGAAGAAGAAAGCGACTCTTTCAATTGTGTTGTAGGTTGTTCTTAAAAAAATGCGTAGTTGGATTGTATTAGTTTATCATTGCCTAACAGATGTGCTAACAAGTGTGATATGCCTTTTATGGACCATACTACTTTTTCAAAGGCTAAGACAAATAGCCATCTCAGATGTACTTTATCTATCTCTCACTTACCTCCTACACGGGCAGGTATTTTATGGGGAGATAAGGGCAAACAGGAAGATGGCTTAATACAGTTTGATTTGGACTACTTTGGGATTGTGTTTAACCTCCTTCAATTGATTCCCTATGATGTTCATGTAGTTGGTATTGAGGGTGATCATGGTTTGACTAAGGTGCTTCAAGACCCATCAACATCCCCTTGGTAATAGAGATTTAAAGCTAGGAAATTGTAGCTTTAACTTAAAAGAGTGTTGCATATCTATTACTTATAGATCTCTCATCGATCTCTCCAATAAGTAGATTGAAGGAGATGAGTCTAGGTTTGACTGACAAAGAAGAAGGTTTTGCTTTGCTAGATCTATGTTAGATTTAAGGTTTTTTAAAGGTGAGTTTATTCCAACTTTTGAGATGAACTTTTAACCCTTTTCAGTTTTTGAACTAGGAGAAACTACATACAGAAGCTTCCAGTTAAAGGCAATGGTCTCAAGGTAGGATGGATCTTGGGACCATATCTGTTCAAATTTGAAAGGATAATTTTTTAACAAGAGGGGTGGTTTATGAGAAAGAAAAAGAGGACTGTGGTCAGAGGCCAATCTAGGAAGATGAGAGATTGTAGGGGTCATTAAAAGTCTTTAACGATTTAGAGTTGCATTGGCCATGGTTAAAACGGGGGGCAACATAGGTGGCACCCTTCCTATTGTTGGACCACGTTAAGTTGTTTCCTGTGTACCCAATATCATTAAGGTAGTACCTAGGCATCCCTATGGTATTTGGATCCCCCAAAAAAGCGAAATTTCCACTACCTTATAGACAAAATCAATTCCAAGCTAATGGCTTGGAAAGCAAGAAGTCTATCTTTTGCAGGCCATCTTATCCTCATCAGGCATGTACTCTCTAGGACCCCTTTACATACAGCTTCAATTCTCCCCTTGCTGACCTCCATTTGTCAGGGCATTGAAAAAATAATGAGAACTTTTCTCTGGTCAGGCATTGTCATGACCTGAGCCCTAGAATCCTTTAATTAGGGCTAATCTCAAGGCGTGACATGCATAGTCCCGCATAATTCACACCCGGACTAAAGTCAAAGCAGAATTACACAAGGGATATTCACATTTTTACACATGTGAGGCACTTTAAATAGATATTTGTTCAGGTATTTAACACGCGGAAGCTTGTCAATATCACCTATAAAAATTTTCTCCAACAGTTCAACATTTCATTATATATCAATTCTTGAAACAATACACACCAACAAACTGATATAAGGAGAAACATAACTACATTAATAAATTGAAACCTATGTAACCACATCTACATGATATGAACATGTGAGAGTTTATATAATAGTGAGACAAATATATACAATTATCACATATCTATGCCACATATCTATGCCAAAGAGACATAAAAGTTATGGACAATAACAAAAGATATACATTGCCTCAAAAGATAATGAATCATGATCTATGCATGAGAAAACTATTGCAAAATGTCTTGAAACCCTAATGCTTCCAAAATCCCAAAATAGAAGGTCCTATGCAATCATGTCGCCCTCCGCAGGGCAAATCAGTTAAATTGCTCATGTTGTCTACTCATCGAGGCCTGAAGGAACCTTAAAGGCCTCCTCTTAAAGCCTTCTTAGTCATTGCAAGACCAGGATTGAGATTTAAGCCTATAACACCATTAGATAACTATGAATAAGATAATTTAGCAAAGTATAAGCATGATTAAAGTACACGCGTTGTATTTAAGAGAATTATTAACAATTGATCATAGAAATTAATTTAGTATACTAAGTATATTGTGCATTGAATAAAACATGATATAAGAATCAATGAAAGAAATATTTTAAACTATTTGGCTACTACATTTACTATATCCTCCCAATAAGGATCTTTCCATTCAGAACACCATTGTTCCGGCCAAAGGTATAATTGGGTTCCTACAATCCTGCAGTTCAAAAGTTTCAAAGACACACTGTAGTTGGACCATTTCATTCTACCACAGTAAATTCAACCCCACCAGGTATCATAAAGCTGAGGCTAAATAGAGCCATATTATTTTGAATCATATAATGGAACTTGAGTAAATCGTGTAATTTGTTAGATTGAGAAATAATTTTTTATACGTTCAATTCATTTTTATTCAATTCAATGTTGACAAAAGATAATTGGATATTAATATGAAGAATTTGAACTAGAATCAATTCATATCATGACTATTTCATAACTATTTCATAATAGATAGCAACTATAAGAATTTCAATATGCTATGCAATATTAATTAGCAAAATTCAAGGAAGCTTATTTGCCAATCTTAACCTACTCATTTATTCTTTCTAACTGTATATGATGATGTAGTTTTAAGTTATTTGATATACAGTTGTCTCTATTTAGTGTCACATTGTGTAAGACAAGTTTTATCAAAATCCCTTAAACCAACACTCATGGGTAGGTGCTTAACAAATGAACAACATTATATCAATGAGTCCCAGTCCTCAAGACACTTCATGCTAAGTGATTTTTCCATTGGGTTAGGGGAACTGAAGAACTAAGGCCCTATAAAGTCTTTTAAAAGTCCTAACAATGTCTAAAGCTTTTAGGTTGTCATGGCTTGGCCGTAGGTATCCTACTACTTAACCGTGGCATATGCAGGATTTGAATCGACATCTACGGTTTGGCCATAGGTAGCTTACAACTAGGCTACAGTTTAGCCATAGTATAGTTTACAGCCTAATCATAATCTGAGTTGTAGAAGAAAAGTTTCAACTTTTCTTTTTGATCAGGCTTTTGTGCTTATACGGCTTAGTCGTAGTATATTTTACGGCTTAGCTACAAGCTTCAAAATCTCTAGAGCCGACCAGTTACAGAATTCTCTTCTTTCAGCCCATCATGTTGGGTTCCAACTGCACTTCTGCTACCTGTTCCAATGTAGTAATCTCTACTCAAATTAACCATTTAACATTTCCAAATCCATTTTCTCATTCACTTAAGCATTCAAGTCATGCAATTCAAACAAGTATTAAGGGCTGAAACCAATTTAGATTTTAATAGATTTACAAGAATCATAAGTTACCAACATGCATTTAACAATAATTGGTTTATATTTACCTTTGATTTTGTATTCAAACCACTACTTCTCCTCTTGGTTCAAAGTAAGAAGAAGATCCCAATTTTCTTGGCCTTAAGATGTCATGCATGTAAAAAGTAATGAAGAATGTGAGTGCATGTTAGAGATAAGAGTCTTTTTGACTCCAATGAATCTAAAATTTTACAAGTGGGTAAGCAAAGTCACCTTAGGAACTGATTAGGAAGAAAAGCTGCTTAGATCCTACACGAAAAGAATGTGAGGAGAGGTAGAAGATAATGGAGATGAAGATGGTCTCAAGAGAAAATGGTGATGGAAGGAAGAAAGAGAATGAGAAACCTCTACAACCTAAGGAGGAAGAAAAACAATCGAATGAAATGAGGCTTACTTAGTTTAAATATTGGAGTTTTGCAAACTTACTGGAAAATCTTGTTTCTTAATTTTATTTTGAATTTAAGTCATTTGGAGGTCTACTTGGCCCAATTGGAGTTAAATGAACTTAGATTCAACAAGAAAGTTGTCGTGCTCGACGAGACGAACGCGATGATA
Organism: Sextonia rubra; assembly: GCA_037013555.1. Lineage (NCBI taxonomy): Eukaryota > Viridiplantae > Streptophyta > Magnoliopsida > Laurales > Lauraceae > Sextonia > Sextonia rubra. The sequence goes on along the minus strand of JASUAD010000028.1, from coordinate 17,580,392 downwards.
TCAATATGTAATGCATATGATGCAAAAATAAAAAATCAAAATTATAACAAGGGCTTTCCTCTACCTAAATAAGGTCAAATCCAATCCAAACTACCTATTTATGACCCGAACTTGAGCCACTAAACTCAATAAGACAGAAATAAACTTAATCTAGCGTAATTAGATTTTAAACATCATTATTTAGAATTATCCTTAGATGTTAAACATCATTATTTAGAATTATCCTATATTAATTAGATAAAATCACTTAATTAATCACTAAACATGCTCAAGTGGGATTGGAGTGTTACCGGCAGTGCCCCCACCAAGAAGATTAACTATGTATGCTAGCCAAATGTTTTTCTCCCCAAAGATGAAGGAGGCCTAGCAATCAAAATAGTTTCGGAAATCAATGATGCTTGCCTAATAAGACTTGGCTGGCAAACTGCAACAAGCTCGTTATGGGCTAGACGGTTCAAGTCTCGCTATTTTAAAAGTAACTTGATTTGGAGTTCTCTAAATCCGCAAAGTGGATCTTGTATTTGGAGGAGGATTAGGTGTCTATCCTCTTTTATCTACCTCGATAGTAATTCGATAGTTGGAAATGGACGACAGATCAACATTTGACAACACGCTTGGTGGAAGAACAAGCTCCTCTCTGCATGCTTTCCTATGTTCCACTTGCCTCTCGGACAAAGGCTGTCCTCTGTCTTCCACAATGATGCATGGACCATTCCTTCTGACCTCACTCAAACCATCCAAGATATGCCCCATGAAGCCTCAATTCTGCACTCACTTGTCTCAAATAGACCAAATAACCTCAACTGGAAGGACGACTCTGATGGTGATTTATCTATCAAAGCCTCCTAGAACCTCATCAGAACCAAAGCTTCTAAAAAGTCTTGGGCTCCCATCATTTGGAAGAGTATAAATCTTCCAAGAATTGCTTGCTTTGGTTGGCGTTTTATGCTCCAGAAAACCCCTACCTAGCTATATCTTCAACGATTGGGAATCTCCGTAGCCTCAAGGTGCATTCTTTGTTGTTCTGCCGAGGAATCAGCACATCACTTGTTTTCTACATGTATCTTCGCCAAACTACTTGGACTTGAATATTTCACACAACTAGTGCTACCCCTCCATCAAGCTGGTCTATATCAATCTTTTGGAATTCTCTTTTTGCGGAATGTGACCAACCAGCTAGGAAGCACATGGGGACCATTCTACTATATGTCATCAGCTAGAAATCAGGCCACTTTCAACAACATTAAAGCCTCTCTTCAGAGAACTAGCCTCCTCTTCCAAGAGCTCCTCTCTTTCTCTTTTTTGGAAGATAAACAAGAAATCCCAAGGGAAAACTAAAAATTCTTCCAACAATCAGCATCTTTAATCTCTTTTACAGTCCTCAGGTGTTTAAGTGGCTCCTCTCAACAGTAACTAACTTTCGATTTTCCTTTATTCCACCTTTGGGTATATTTGGTTTTCCATTTTTCCACCTTTGGGTATACTTGTATGGATGTTTTCTTTTAGCATTGGCTGCTTGTTTCCCTTCTGGGGGCTCTTTGAGCCTATGTTCTCTTTCTTCGTTTTCTTAATTCAAATTAACCCTCTCAGGAAAAAAAAAAAATCCTCAAGGCCTGCCATAACCACCGTACAGTTGAATTCATTTATGGAAACCAGAGAAAGAGGCCTTCTGCTTAGTTTTTCAAATGGCATATGGCATTGAAATCATCCAACAAACTCCACGGCAGATGCAATCCTTAGTTTTTCTCAACCATACTAAATTTAGCTAAAGATTATAAATAATTAACTCAGAGTAACTTCAAGATAGAAAAAATATCTCAGCAATTAACTTCCATACTTTCAATGGCGCTCCATGTAAAGTACTCTCACACTAAAGAGGTTTTGATAATCAAACGAAAAACTCATTTAGGCATGCTTTACTGGTCCATTCAATTCTCATTTAACTTTTCGATATTTATTTATAAAGAAGAGTAATGAATGAGTTACAAGCTCTCAACACACTGTTTTATGTTACATATATATAGATATTCTTGTATATATATGTATCTCCCATGTATCCATTCTTAAAGTCACTAGCAAAATTTTTTATTCTCGTAACAAGTCACCAGTAATAGCTAAAAGAGGAAGAAGACCGTAAGGCTTATACACATGACAATAGCAAGAAAAATGTTCGTGGTCTTGATCTTTGTGTCAGGTTGTGTTGTATTCCAGTTTAGCTGGATTGGATATCTGATTTCGCTAGAACCGAGGTTCATGGTTAAGGGTATTTTAGTCATTATGTATGGATTTTCATATTGGCCAAGGAAGCAAAAACTAAATATTGATGTACTCTAACCTTAGATCCGAGGAGATTGAGATGAAATTATAATAAATGAGTTCTCTCCTCCATAGACGTAGGCAAGGTAGCCAAACCACATAAAATAGTTATATTTGTGTGTATGATTACTTGATAGTGTGATTGCTTGTGCTCATCGTGATTGATCTGTTGATTGTGGGTGTTTCTGTTGCACTGTTTTTCCCAATACTTTGTGGCCTACTCAACTGTATGGGTGGAGCCAGTGATCACAAATTTGCGATTTGGTTAGCCTTTTGATGAGCCTTTCTACGGATTTTGGCGAGGGAACAACAAGCTATGTTGGTCACCCCTGATCAGGGCAAAATGGTGCTGGTCTCAGATCTATTGTGCTGTCTTGGAAGGGAGTAAATTGAGCCCCTCTTATTGTCAGATCATAGAAAGTATAGACGACTAGTGTTTTTCTGGGAGCTTGAAGAGCGACTCATTCTACAAGAATTATTGCCTATCAGGGAATGACTTGCACACGCACCTACTACCCATAGACAAATATAAACCCACATGTATTAAGAGTTTGTATACTTGGATGCTTTTACTAAAATAAGGAGAGAGGTTTTCTCTGGAATTGATGTAAAAGATCTTTCTCTATTATCCTAAAACCATGTGTTTCTTAACACTTCAGATCGTGGACGGAGTCTGTCTTAGGATTTAAGTCTGATATATTTATAGCTGTCATGTTTGCTTTATGTACTCCCTTTCTTTTAGTATATATTCCTTTCTGGAAACGCAATAATAATAATAATAATAATAATAATAGTAGTAGTAGTAGTAGTAGTAGTAGTACCGTAAAATCTATTCGTGATTGGAATTTTACCGTGGCCAATTACTAAGTAAAAGATCATAGGTCTGATAAGATCATGTAATGGAGATGAATTTGATTAGTACTCTATGTCAAATAATAGGTTGCAGGAGCCATCTGGTTCTCTATCCTTTAGTCAGTGGTTCTAGTTGGTCTCAAAAGCATGATCACTGTATAGTGGGACATTTTTTTTTGCTAAAGGGCAAAATGTATTACAAAAAAAAGTGGAAAGCTAGAAAGCTAGATCCAAAAAGAAGAATCATAAAAGAAGCAACTAGAAAGGAAAAAAAAGAAAAAAAAACTTACAAAGACTACAAAGGAGTAGTCACTCCCAGAAAGAGTTCTATGTGAAAGATGTTAGTGTTATGTGGTGGTTTCAAAAAATGCTTTTTGCTTTCTTTTTGTTTTTCATCTCTACCAAAAGTAAAAGGGAACTTTGTGTATTTACTAAAGTCCCACATTAGAACAGTGCAAAACCTTTGAGCATTATGTAAGTTATTCTTTGTCTTTTACACTTCAAGCTCTTTGGACTCTTTTGCCACAAACCCTATGCTCAAACATGAGCCGAGCTAGGCCCGAGGGCCTCAATTCGGAAAATATTTAATTGGGCACGTGCCCATGATGTGCATCCTGCGTGATAATCGAGTGCAGGGGGTGCAAATCTAAGCAGCTTGGCATACTAGGGGTTCCCATATTATGATATAGTAAAGGGTAGTTTTTGTCTTTTAATAAATTAAATTCATTTATTTTAAAACGTTTCAAAATGTTTAAAGCTTGATTTAAAATTTCTTAACATTCGTTTTTATAATTGTTTAATGTGCTTTTAAAACATTGGTGTTATTGCTCTTAATGCCCAACGTCAAGAAATTTTTAGATAAATAGGGGATGCCTAGGTTCCTAAAAAATATAGAGAAAGATATCACTTCTTTCTCCCCTCCTCTGTTTTGCTTACTGTGTTGTGTGCTGGGCTTACCATTTGCTTGGTGTGAAACTAAGACAGATCACTAGTAGGGGCTGTTGTATCCTGAGGGTGGTATGCTAAGAACCTTTTGCATTTGGATTTTATCCGGAGGGGTTGAACTCATCCTAAAGAAAGCACTGTTCGATGTGCCTCGGCCACTGCCTATTGTTACTACTACTATTGCTCATCCGTTTCCACCAACATGAATTCCTCCACTGATAATCAGATTTGTATTGTTGTTTAATTTTATTTACATATCGGCCATTTCTAACTAACCACCAAAAACGATTTTAGGACGAATTACATGGCTACCTCTGCTGTTAAGTTCATGCATTAGGATCTGGTTCAGTTGGATAGTTTTGACAGATCCAACTTTTGACGTTGGCAATAGAAAGTTTTATTTTTGTTGATAGCTTTGAAAGTAGCATTTGTATTAACTAAATGATGCCCCGATCGTGAAGAGAAACCAGGAAGCTCATATGCATGGAAAAAATGGAAAAAATGGAAAAAAGATGATTTTTTAATGCAAAGGCCATATCCTTAACCTAGTAGTAGACAACATCTCCAGTCTTTACTCTGATGCTTATATTGGGAAAGACCTTTGGAAAGCACTTGATAAGAAATATAAAACAGAGGAATCCGGGGCTAAAAAATATGTAGTGGGTCGCTATTTGAACTTCAAAATGGTAGATGATAAACCCATTCTTCCTCAAGTACACGATTTTATAGACTTTAGTAAATGAAATTATCAAGGAAGGTATTTGAGTTGATGAACAATTTCAAGTGGCAACCATAATTGAGAAACTGCCATCAACTTGGAAGGATATTCAAAAGATCCTTAAACATAAACAAATGGATTATTCACTGGAACGTCTCCAACATTATTTGAGGATTGAAAACAAAGCCTGGATAAGTGATCAAACTGGTTTGATTAAAAATGGTAGCAAAATAAATTTTGTTAAGCCTAAATCCAAAGATGATGGTGACAAAAAGGAAAATTTGATCAATATCTGGGTAGAAATAAAAACAATAATCCTTCATTTAAACCCAAGAAGCAGAACCAAAATCAAAGAAAAGTCTCAAATAAACATCAAAACCAAGGGACTAACAAGTCACAAACCAAGGGTGGCTGTTTTGTTTGTGGGTAACTGGGTAATTTTGCTAGAGAATGTAGCCATCGAAAGAAGCTCCCACAATAGACTCAATCCAACAAGCCGCTAGCAAATGTCATTAAAGGAGAACACTTTGTGGCTATTAACTTTGAAGTGAACACAATCGGCACAGGAAAAAGTGCAAGATGGTGGATTGACACAGGTGCGACCACTCATGTTACCTTTGATAAAGTTATGTTAAAGACTTATGAAGAGGTCAAGAACGATTGTAAACTCACTCTGGGGACTACCGTTACTACTTAAGTAATTGGTAAAGGGAAGGTTAAACGTCAATTCACTATTGGAAAAATTGAGACATTGATGAATGTGCTTCATGCTTCAGAGATGAGAAAGAATTTGGTTTCTGGTTATTTTCTTAATAAGGCAGGCTTCAAACAGGTAATAGAATATGATCATTGTAATCACTAAGAAAGGTGTTTTTGTTGGTAAGGCCTATGCTTGTAAAGGAATGTTTAAATTGAATATTATCAATAATACTGCATCTTTTTCTGCTTATATAGTTGCTTCTGTTCAAGACTGATATGGTAGACTAGGTCATAATTTCAAAACTTTAAAAAATTTGAGTAATGATGGATTGATTGATAAATATAAAGACAAATATGAGAAATATGAAATTTGTTCTCAATCCAATGATACTATGATTAGAGGTTGAAAATATTATTTTATTACTTTTATTGATGACTGTTCTAGATATACCTATGTATATTTACTTAGAACTAAAGATGAAGCTCTATCTAAATTTAAAATTTATGTGTCTGAAGTTGAAAATAAAATGGATAAAAAGGTAATAAAGTTTAGAAGTGATAGAGGTGATGAGTTTACTTCAAAAGAATTTTCGGACTTCTGTGGATCTAAAGGAATCAAAAGAACAATACTGCTCCCTATACACATTAACAAAATGGGATAGTATTAAAAAACCGGACTTTGATTGAAATGGTTAATTGTATTTTGATTTTATCCGATAGTCCAAAAAGTTTGTGGGGTGAAGCTCTGCTCACTGCATGTACTATCTTAATAGAACTTTGCACTCTAAGACAAAATGCACACCCCTTGAGATTTGGGAGGGGAGGAAACCTAATCTTAGATATTTTAAAGTTTGGGGTTGTTTGGTCCATATTAGGATAGTAAATCCAAAAAAGGCTTAAGTTAGGATCTCATTCATGGGAATGTATGTTTATTGGATATGCACAATATAGTATTGCTTATAGATTTTTGAGAATAAAAGACCACAGTCTAGTTGAATCTAGAAATGCGGACTTCTTTGAAGCTGTTTTTCCTTTTAAGACTAGAATTATATTTGACTCTTCCTTATCTAAACAAGTTCTACAAACTCTAGAGGACAATGAATCCCAACATAGGAGAAGTAAGAGAATTAGAATATCTACTAGTTTTGGCTTTGACTTTGAGACCTATCTAGTAAACTAGGACCGTCAACTTATAAAGAGGCCATGCCGGCTCGTGATGCTGCATTTTGGAAGGAAGCTTAGATAATGAAATTGAACCTATTTTAGCAAATAATACTTGGAAACTAGTTGATTTACCTTTAGCTGCCAAACCTTTTAGGTTACAAATGGGTTCTTAAGAAAAACTAAGGCCTGATGGGTTAATAGAGAAATACAAAGCCAAGTTAGTAACCAAAAACTTAGGCAAAGAGACGGGGTAGACTTCTTTGACACTTATTCACCTGTATCATGCATCAGCTCTAATAGAACTTTAATTGCTATAAGTACTGTGCATGATTTGTCTATTCATCAAATGGATGTTAAAACCGCTTTTCTAAATGGAGAATTAAAGGAGGAGATTTAGATGGAACAACCTGAGCGTTGTGTGATAAAAGGATAAGAGCATAAGGTGTATAAGTTGATAAAGTCCTTATATGGACTACAATAAGCACCAAAATAGTGGTATATGACGTTTGATCAAGTGATACTTTCTAATGGCTTCAAAATAAATGAGGCTGAAAAATGTATCTATTATAACTCTTAGGGTAGTTCAACTATAATTTTGTACCTTTATGTTTATGATTTGCTCATTGTTGGGGGCAAACTTGGATTGTGTTCAAGAAACTAAAACACTTTTTTCCAATAATTTTCTTATGAAAGATTTGGGAGAAGCAAGTATGACATTGGAAATCAAAATGATTAGAGATGCTTTAAAATTAAATTGTCTTAATCACACTATATTGAAAAAGTGTTGAAAAAATTTGATCACTTTGCTTGTAAACGAGTTTCAAGTCGTTTTGATCCTAGTTTCAAACTAGTAAAACACGACGCTGAAAGTGTTGTACAACCTAATTATGCCAGTATAATTAGTAATTTAATATATGCTATGAACTATAGTCGTCCTGATATAGCTTATGCTGTAAGTAAATTAAGTATGTATACTAGTAATCCGGTATTGAAAATTGAGATGCTATATCTAGAGTACTTAAATATTTAAAGCATACTATAGATTATGCATCGTGTTATTCTATTTATCTAGTTGTAAGTGAGTGTTATAGCAATGCTAATTGAAACTCAGACTTGGATGATTTCCAGTCCACAAGTGGTTATATTTTTACCTTGGGCGGTGCTGCAATATCTGTTGGGAAGAAAAAGAACAAGAAGTACACAATCTACACACAATGAACATGAGATTTACGTGGTTTATCCGATGTGGGCTATGTCCACGGAGACTCAAGCCTGTTCACTATTGTTAAAGATCACCACACACGAAGAACAACCCTCTTCTTGTGATTACAAGAGTATAAAACTCTCCCTTGGTTTATTCTTTGCAGAGCAACCATCCTCTCTTTTTCTCTCACCTCACAATAATACGAAGCCCTAATTAATAATATTTGGGCATTTACAATCGTCGGATCTGGCCTTATAACAAAGGGTTTAGATTAAATTGACAGATCACATATTGATCCCAATAAAATATTGGATATACCCAGATTAGGATTCACTAACCCATCAATATCTTGAAAACTCAAGAAAAAAAAACTTCTATATCACATTCCACTAAAGATTTGGAATTCCTGACTCTAGGAGCCACTACAACGGAAGCCGAATGGATTAGAAATTTATTATATGATATTCCTTTCTGGCCTAAACCTATTCCTCCTATTATTATTCACTATGATAACATTGCAACAATTATAAATGCACTCAATGCAACATATAATTGAAAGTCTAGAAAAGTATAATTGCAATATAGATATGTAAGACAATTACTCAATAAAGGAGTGATTGCAATTGATTATGTGAAATCAAAAGACAATTTAGCAGATCTTTTACCAAAAGGCCTTGCAAGGGAAAAGATAAAGGAAACATCTAAAAGGATAGGTCTTAAACTCATAACTCATCAATAGCGGGAACTCAACGTAATGACAGGAGATCTTGCGAAATAGGTTCAATGAGAAAACAAGCTACTTTGATGATTGGAGTATTGACCAAATGAGATAATGTGTTTCTTAAAAACTCATCCCTATCATGTTATGTCAAGTAAGATTAAATGTCAGTACATTACCTGTAATGAGTGAGGTTGGATTTGATCTTTAATGAGATCTATAGTTTATATGGTGGGATGCACAGCTACAAGAGCACTCTTGATAGACTCACCTACATGAGTGTAAAAGTGGGGCCGCTTTTTATGAGAATTAGGGAAAATTCTCTAGAGCACTCATGAAATCTAGGATAAAAGTATATGGCTGTAAAGTGCTGACCTATGATCTCTAAGCAAATAAAACTTGGTATTTTTTTGGACTAATATAAAGAGTTGAAGTTCAAGACTTTGGTCACTTTAACTCCAAAAGGTTTGAAAATTTACTATAATAGTGAGGTTCAAGTTTTGTCACTTTACTAGTATAATGTTCAGTGAATATTTTGAAACAAGGGGAGATTGTTAGTGTTATGTGGTAGTTTCAAAACATGCTTCTTGCTTTCTCTTTGTTTTTATCTCTACCAAAAGCAAAAGGGAACTTTGTGTATTTGTTAGAGTCACACATTGGAAAAGTGCAAAACCTTTGAGCACAATATAAGTTATTCCTTGCCCTTTACACTTTAAGCTCTTTGGACGCTTTTGCCACAAGCCTTATCGCGCACATGAGTCAGGCGGCCCAAGGCTCTTGATCTGGAAAATGTTTATTGTGAATGCTTTTAATAAATTAAATTCATTTATTTTAAAACATTTTTAAAATAAAGCCATGATACAAACATTTCAAAATGTTTAAAGCTTGATTTAAAATTTTTTAACGTTCGTTGTTTTTATTACTGTTTAATGTGCTTTTAAAACGTTGGTATTATTGCCCTTAATGCTCAACATCAATATATTTTTATATAAATAAGGGATGCTTGGGTTCACAAAAAAAAATATAGAAAAATAGATCACTTCTTTCTCCCCTCCTCTGTTCTGCTTACTGTGTTGTGCATTGGGTCTACGATTTGCTTGGTGTGTGGCTAAGACAGATCACTAGTGGAGGCCATTGTATCCTAGAAGTGGTACACTGAGAACCTCTCGCATCTGGATCTTATCCGGAGGGGTCGAACTCATCCTAAAGAAAGCGCTATCCGGCATGCCTCGGCCACTATCTATTGTTATTGCTACTGCTGCTCATCCATGTCCGCCAACACGAATTCTTCCACTGATAATTAGATTGGTATTGTTGTTTAATCTTGTTTACATATCAGCCATTTCTTATTAGCCACCAATAACAAGAGAGAGACAAATGTATTTGTACCTAGTAAGTTGCCTATAGAACAGTATATCATTTTTTTAATCAGATGCTTGGTTGAAGATAAAGTAGGAACAACTCCATGGAAGATCGCATTGTTTCTTTGTAACCAAATTGCATTAGCAACATTCGAAGAAGATGACAACACAATATTGTTTATCTGAAGACATTCTGCTTGAAGTTAAAGTTGGCCATAAGCTTGAAGGAGAGGGGAGATTGGTTGGACAAAGCAATTTAATGCATTGAGCATCCAACACCAGAGATTTGTAGAGTATGGGTAGAGAAAGAATAGGTGAAGATCATCTTCAGAGCTATAGAGGTAGAGAGAGCAATGGGAGGCAAGGTTAACACCAATTCTATGAGCCCAAGATTCAGTTGGAGTTTTTCTATGGAGCAGACGCTAGGCAAAGCGGGATAACCTTGGGTTCATGGCGAATCCCAAATGAGCTTTGACCAAGTCTTTGAGAAATTTTAGAACACAAAAAGTCTACAATGTCATCTGGAAGGCTAGGTGGGACATGCCACCCACCATTAGAAACGAGAGCTGAAAGGCGATCATCAAATGGGAATGTGTAGTTTGGGCACAAGGAAGCTATATGGGGACTTTGAAACCACCGATCATACCAAAGATTGATCTTCTTACCATTACTAGAAACCCAATCACAATGAGGAGATAAGAAAATAGATAGCTTTGAGATCTTTTTCCAAATACAAGAGTCAGCTCTAACATTAGCTTTATTCCAGAAAAAAGAGGAAGGAAAGTATTTTTTACGAAACCAAGTCGCCCATAGAGAATATGAGAAAGCTTCTTGCCGACCAAGTTTGAGAAGACAAGCATCTTTGGTCTCTGCCAACCTTTTACGCCCTAAGCCTCCCTCTACCTTAGAAAGACAAAATATTTTTCATTTGATTAGGTTCCTTTTGTTGTGATTTTGAACATCACCCGTTGTACGCACACATGAATAACAAGATCAACAAGAAACAACCACACACAAGAAGAGACACGAGATTTACGTGGTTCACCTAAACAGAGCTACATCCACGGGCACAGAGACGATCATCTTCACTATCACAAGTAAAGTACAGAGAGATACACGTTCTCTTACATCGTCTCACCTACGTGGCGTGGGAACACCACGGGTAGGAGAACTCTCACCTCTCTTCAACTACACAAGATATAAGGTTACAGACTACACACATATATAGTCTCCGCTTTCTTGGCAACCAAAAAAGCCCCGGTACAATTACCAAAACACCCTTGACCTTAAACCAGTCCCTAGCTAATCTAGTGGACTTATTCGCCTAAACTGGAATACAAGACATAAACCCAACAATCTCCACCTTGGCTTGAATTCCGCGCAACTCGAACCACCAGAAGATAAAACTAGCAATGTCTTCACGTACCTTGCTGAATGGTACGTCACTACACCAACGATGCAGTCTTCTTCAACATTTTGACTTATTGAACTAGCACATGAACTTTGAGCAAAGTTCATCTCGTCAAACTCCACCTCGAACTTACAGCTCGAAACCATTGACGAATCTGAGTGATATCGATATCTGAATCACTCACCATCCTGGCTCATCTTCAACATCACTTTGAAGATCCAACCACCACAAGCATGTAAGCAAAACAGATCGGGAATACAAGTACAGATGACTTTACAATTGCAGAAACCTCTGCCTCCGAGCGGTAAAAAACCTCCATCTGACCGGGCCTCTGATCAATCAAACACATGTTTGACAACTGTTAATACATCAGCTCCTCCTTGCTGCTTTTCTGGCTTTGGCAAGATGAACAACATCACATGCGATTCAGAAAGCATGTGAACCCCAAACGAACAACTACGTTTGAATCAGCAAACCCTTTGTAATTAGGCCGGCGACTCTTACTATTGGGTTTGCAACAACAACCAGGTCGAGTAGACCTGATTCTAACCTGAATTCACATCTGTTCAGATCTTCTTTAGATTTCTGTATTAAGTTGTAGATCTCGTCAACATGAGCACGCTGGAAGAAACGGATCTAAAATCCGAGTTTGGATGGCTCCGATATTGCAGAAACAAGTTTCTATGCTCCTAATTGGTCAAACTCTTCGTTGATTGTCAAACAACCAATCACCCTCTTCCATTGCGAAGATCTACTCGAAACGAGTTCGTAGGCGCAAACGGATTTCTGATCGGATGTCAGATGATCAAGATATCGTAGAAACAATTTCAACCATTGAAATTGGTCAAACTGACGTTGACCTCCTCTGTTGACGTATGCTGACGTCAGCATTGTAATGCGGCACTGGGCTGGACTCTGCTCACACGGGTCAGGTCAGACCCGGCCCGAATTGGCTGACTTATTGGATTGAACTGTTGAGTTGGGCTTCTAGTACATAGACTAGGTAGACCCGACCCGACCCGGCTTACAATTGCTGCTTGACTGGGCTGTCACCGCGGGTTGGGTCGAAACAACCCGACCCGAAACCAAAACCCAGAAATGTTGTCCTGGGCTTGTTCTCCATGGCGGGTCAGGTCAAACTAACCCAACCCGATACCCAATTGACTCAGAACATGGGTCGTCTGCAACCTCAGCGCTGCGCCTCTGTCCAGCAACCGATTGCAGTCCCCAGTCTCCTTTGACTCCGGCGTACTGGTTTGGCGACTAGCGGCAGCGCGCGGTGACGACGACGGCAATGTTGGTGACTGCGGTGACTGGGACTGGTATAACGTGCACCGACAACGATCAGTTGTTTGTTTTTTTTTTTTTTTTCTTTTTCCAATCTTCCTCTTGTAACAGTGTAAACGATTCTCCTCCGGTCTTCGTCTCCTCTTCCCTGTCAGAGGCAACGATGCACAGGCAGGCGATGGCGGTGGCAGTCAGAGCACCACGGACGGTGCCAACCGGCAACAGCAGTGGCACACAACACGATCCCATCGATACAAGAAACCAGTGATGGCGATGGATCTGTCGTCGAGCACCTCTTCGCAAAACGAGTCCAACAGAGACTACTCTCTGTTTTAGCTAAGAACCATGATCCAAACCTAAAACCCTTTTACGACGAAGATTTGCAGCACAACCGGGAACCTGCTCTTCTTGAAAAACCGATTTCTCTGTGAAATCAATTTTCTCCTGTGGCCCATCTGTGATCAACGTGCTCCAATCTTCTCCTTCTCAGATCTGGAAAACCAGGAAATCGAACCAGCCGCGATTGACTCCGAAATCTGAAAACATGTGAATCCTTTTTCCTCCAGTCCAATGAGATTGGAGAACCCAATCTCGTCTTCTTCTTCTCCGATGGTGGCCCAAACAGAGATCACGAACTTGATCTCTCTTCTTCTCTGTTTCGAAAACAGAGATCCGAACCCTTCGACAGGGGTTCAATCAGTTGATCTTTATGCGCACAACCTCCAAGCTACTGAGCAATCTCTACCTCGCTCAGAAACTCGAGGAACACCAACCTCGGCTCTGATACTACTTATTGTTATTTTGAATATCACCCGTTGTGCGCGCATATGAATAACAAGATCAACAAGAAACAACCACACACAAGAAGAGACATGAGATTTACGTGGTTCACCCAGACAGGGTTACATCCACGGGCACAGAGACGATCATCTTCACTATCATAAGTAAAGTACAAAAAAATATACGTTCTCTCACATCGTCTCACCTACGTGGTGTGAGAACACCACGTGCAAGATAGCTCTCACCTCTCTTCAACTGCGCAAGATCTAGGGTTACAGACTACATACATATATAGTCTCCGCTTTCTTGGCCACCAAGAAAGCCCCGGTACAATTACTAAAACACCCTTGACCTTAAACCAGTCATGGCTAACCCAGTGGACTCATCCAATCAAATCGGAATACAAGACATAAACCCAACACCTTTTGACTTGGTAGGAGTCAGCTGACTCCTAAAAGTTAGTGAGACACTTGGAAAGCACGAAACAACTATCTTTTCAATCTCTTTGACTGCCCTTCATTCTAAATCACTAGAAATCAATGCATGTGGCCTTTGCAGATTCTACAGTGGCGTTATCAGCTTTAGAAGGGGATTTGTTGGCTCTATTACATGCATGGTCTTCTGCTTTGCAAGGAACTAGATTTACAATCCACGGCCTCCATCGAAAATATTGTTCCGAAATTCCTTGCACATTCACAATAAGTCTGCTAATTTGCAAGAATGTCAGAGGGTAGCACGCAACAGTAGCGGGTAGGAATGAGATTGGTTTTGGCAGTGTTTTCGGGGGTAGCAGTTCTGTTCTGGATAATGTTTTGAAGGTTTCATGCTTGTCTGACTATCACTACTCGGTCAGCGCTTTCTGTAAGTACAGATGTAAATGATACTGCCTATGTTTTTTATGCTACTAACCAGGTCCAGCTCAAAGATTGTTGTGACCACAAGCGAACTCTGAAAATGGGGCTTCCATACATTAGAATAAAATTTTCATTAAAACATAGTTTTATAATTTTTTGGTATATCTCGATGGTATGAGAAGATTTTAATAATCGTATGAAAAGAATATACACAAGCGAGGGGGACAAAATGAACCTTCTCTCTATATGCATGTCATAATTGAGTCTAATGTCAATTACCTCTTTTATTATATGATTTGACATTAGTCATATGCTATAATTTAATATTAGACTATGAAAATTGCTATAGAAAAATTGAGAACATAAGACTGTATAAAATTGAGTTTAGTGTCATAAGCGAGTATACATATGATTTTGTAGATAAATTTATGCCATCAAGTTTCTAAGGTTGAAAATGTCTTTAATTTTCTAAGGTTGTTTAATCTCTAACCACAAAAAAGTGATTTTTACTGGTGGAAAAATTTTTAGCACTATTTCATGTGTATTTTCTATATTTCCAAAGTAAAAAAGGCACTTTTAGTGGCAGTTAAATCAACTTTTTTTTTTTTTTGCTCACTTTGTTCAGTGGCCAAGAGTGGGGGCCCAAAGCCAATGCTTCGTCTGTGTCTCCAAGGGCCAGGCGTGCTACTAACCTAGCCTTTGTGTAGTTCTTCTTTATTAGATGGGTTAGCTTTTGTTTGTTTGCTGTTTCCTTTCATTTTTGTTAATATAATATCCTTTCTAGAAAAAATAATAAAAAAACAACAGGTTGTGGGCCCCATCCACCAAATGGAGCTTGATTAAACTTAGATAATAAAGATAGCTGGCAATCATATTACAAAAGCAAATTAAAAATAGAGAAATTTATCGGAAAGCCTAATTAGAATTGGTGAAGACAAAAAAAATCCTCAAATTTTAACATCAACTGAAAGGATCCTAAACGGGGATATCCTGCTTTTCTTTTTTTTTTTTTTTCTAAGAGAGAGGGGATATTGTAGCTTATAAAGTTTAAGGGGATTTTTCCAGTAAAGTCTTCTTAAATCTAAGATCTTAAAGATTGCATAAATGAGCACATTTTGACATGGAAACCTTTTTTGTTTTTATTATGAGAAACCTGCCGACTCCCTTGCATTTCATCATTGGTAAAACCTCATACACAAAACACCCCCAACTAACGTTATATGTCAGGTAAGGTGTCAAATGGTTCTTGCCTTGATCACTTATATATGCCTGTGACCTAATTTTGCATGATTTAAACATAATCCCTTGTTTAGGCACTGATCAAAATTTCACCCTTGATCAATCCATGGCATAGAAAGTACCACTTCCATTAATAACCAGCGAAACATTACACGCTAACAACTAGCTAGAACAATTTAAAATAATATTGAAAAACAAGTTCTATAAAGCATAGAATAGGTACAACTTGATTTAAGCACAATCCACCTCAGCGCAAAATCAAAACCAACAAAAAAATGATGCCAAAAGGCCCCAAGTTTCTTCAGCGATCACAAATATCAAGACGGACAGCCATTGCCACTGATGATGTTGACTTAATTTCTTGGATGTCATGACGGGACAAAATGCCCCTTTTAATTAGGGCACCTAGGTTCCTTAAAAAAAAAAAAAGGGAACCTAGGATGCTTCAAGATAGTGGGCCATGTTGCAATTTTGGGTTGTCAAATGCAATTAGTTTCAAAATGCTCGTGATGTGATGTGGAAAAGAGTCAAACTCATGTAGTGTTCTTTGCCTGGCGGTGGCAAAAGTTAATCCAACCAGCAAACCTAACCCATATCTAACCTGCATTTGGTCCACATAATTCTAACCCATATCATATGCGGGTTTCCTGTGGCCCAAATAAACTAAATTCGTAGTAAAACTAGTTGGGTTAGATTTGGCCTGCATGACTTGCATAATCCATTTAAATGAGGTGGATTAGAATTAACCCATATATCTAAATCTATTTAAAGAGTATGGTGGTTTAATATTTTTATGTTTTGGACGTTTTGGCCTGCACACCAAAATTTAATCCTTTTGCACTTGAAATGAACTGTGCTTGGGCCAAGCATTAATGAGCTGGGTGTGGTTCGTTCAATCAGGTGAAATGCTTGCCCCATATTGGATGCAGGTTAAACATGTCGGATTGACTCGCTTAAAAAAATGAGACCATCCTCAGAGAGGGATGATGATTGCTAAGCATGAAATAAAATGACATTAACCATATGGGATTCCACATTCCATGTGAAAAGAAAAATGTCATCAACATACGTGCATGAGTATGTTCCAAACCCTTAAAAAGAAGGACTAAAGAAGAAAAGACATTAATTCAATGGTGGGGCCATCAGTAAGCAACAGATGGGAGCCTTTCATTGGCTAAGAAGTGCCTCATGAGTTGGAGAGAACGCTTTGGGGCAAATGTTGGGACTTGGTGACCGGCGCCTCTAACAGTAACGAATGTCAATCCCTCATAGATAATAGTCCAACCACCAACCTACCAAAGGAAGAAAAATAGAGTCATTTGCAATTTCAAAGAATTTTAAGACACAGACACCCCATCTTCTGGCTTTGCAAAAAGTAGAAAATGACAATGGGTTGATGCATCCATGCAATGCAAGGTTTGGTGCAATTTCTACAACGGTTAGTGGTCCTGTGTATGTGGGATTTTATCAATGATCAACTATAAAGGGGTCAACAAGTTGCTGGTCATAAAAAAAAAAGATTTGGCGCAATTTCTGCAGTAGAGGAAAGTTATTATCATTTTTTGTCCACCTCATTGTTTCATTTTTGGGTGCTAGTGCTATGCATTTTCATTACATAAAAAAATAAACTAATTTTTTCCGATATAGAGGGTTTTGATTTTCTACAAAAGAGTTAGGAATGCATGATATCTTTCTCATAGAAAGAAAAATCTGTGGTGAGCAGAATTTTCTTGTTGCACAAATAAGTCTTAAAAGATAAGGAACAGTATTCTTACCTCCTTATGGTTATACCAAGGAGCCCATTCCTCTGTAGTGTTCAATCCAAGCTTGTTTAATGTATATCTTGTTGAGGTTACTGGAACTCTCCCATCAGTATCTCCACTGGTAATCACACTTTTGCTTTAGTTAAAAGTAGTCAAGGCTAGACCCGTAGAAGAACATTAAAACTTTGCTTTTAGCCTTCTTAACTAAAATGGTTCCTTCGGCTATAACAAGTATCGATTTACCTGAAGATCCAAACTCGGAGATGACCATCGACAAGTTTTTTTATAATTGGGAGAACAGAAGTTTGCGAATCCGTCCAGTCCATGTTGACTTCTTTGCTATGGAGAAATTCAAGAGCAGGTGATTAGAAATGACAGAGAAAAATAGATATAAGATTGTACATTGATGTGAATAAATTTAAATTTCATAGTACTTTGAAAGTGGGAATTTCGCTCTAAACTCTAAAATGTTGAATCACCTGCAAAGAGACCATGGACGAGAAATTTTAGTTACATTTGCATGCAGGGCTTCTTGAACATCTGGTCGGTTAAAATATGCTGTTGCATATTTCCGCAGGCATGGATCATAACCAGCTGGTAGTCTACGTAAAAGCTCCTGCAGCATTGAGGGAAGAAATTAGATGAAAGCTAAAGAACAGACAATTTTAACATACATTTAAATTTAGACACATACATAACGCTAATTTGGGCCTCAGGGTTGCACATTTGCAGTGCATAGTTAGAGCCACCTATGATCACTCCAAAACTTCCCTGTTCCCTTGCACTCACTATCCTACTCGCCCGAATTTGCCTAATTATGGCCCATATTATTGCTAGATTTGATCTCCCAAAAATAGCTTAGTTTGAAAATCATAAAAAATACAAAGCCTTTCATCAAGGTTAATGGAAATTAGATGGGGTAGATTCTCCTTTTTATGGTGATTGAATTTTCACCCCTTGTTCATGTTCAGAACCTTTCATCTCTCCCATCTCACTAAGTGACTAGTGGGGAGATGGGAGTACAAATTACCAATAAAGACTTCGAATGACCTAACAAAATGTGACTTTAAATAGGATAGAGAAAAACCACTAGGAGACATTGCTTACAATTTTAATGATGAACTTTGGTGCCTCTCTCTGGGGGTTGGTTAGAGATTTGACAGCAGAACTTCCACTGACGCAGCGTGGAGTATACAAGCTATACATGTCAATGATGTTGTAGAGGGAATAGTATTGACGGAGGGCTTTCTGACAATCCATAGTTTGATTTTCTTTGGCAAAGTCACAATTAGTTTTAATGGAGTGATAAAGTTTGTCAGAGATAACGGCATGACCCCATGCATAATCTATCATTCCCTTAAGATCAGTTTCATCATCCATCAACCCATTCCCAACCTGCAAAATAAAATTCATAATTGAATTTGCAATAAAGATATGATAGGGTCTTGTCATAGTTGTGCTCCTGGACTGTGGGCTTTGTTTCTCTCCTATCTCAACCACAATGGAAGTCATAATCATAAATGTGTGGACCCCATCATGAGTGATCATCATGAGTTAATCTTCTTCAGATAGAGAGAATTGAATTGAGATGAAACAAACATACCATGATGCCTTTGAGATTAATGTAATTCTCCATGGTCTCTTTCTTGTTGGCATCAAAGACCACCTGTGCAAGCTGAGGAATGTAGTGCCCTGAAGAGAAATGGAGAAAACAACGAATGTATGTAGAGAACAAGCGAAAAAACACCTACTTCATTTACTAGTCCAAAGTATAAGATTATATTCCTACCTGCATAGCTCTCTCCAGCAATATAAAATTCGTTGCTTTTGTATTGTGGGAACCTTTTAAACCAATTCAGTAGAAACTTATACGAATCATTTGCTAAAAAGGAAGCAAAACGAATTGCAGTCAGAAATGCATTCAGAAATGTTGGCCTAAAAAATTATATTCATCCATGTGGCAATGGGAAAGAAAGATATTGGCTTAATTTTCTGGCTTGATAGATAGTTAAGCAGGCAGGAACGCTGGACATGGCCCTAGCTATATACCCAAGAAAGTCTGGCACGACACATGTAATACATGAAAGAGAACATAAGTTTTTTCAGATGGGCTGGGCACTGACCATCTTTCATGGGCCAAGGTGGATCTGGGCCTCAATAATAGCTCCAGTAACTAAATGAAAGTTCGGACAAAATATGGCTTAGACCAATCCAGAACATGAACAACCCTCCCTACTGACATTCCATGGCCATAGAATCTCAACTCTTGACTTTCTAGACCTTAAATTCAGACTAGAAGCCCAAACCTACTCAAAGCATAAAAATATGGGCTCCTAATCAATTACTCTTGGGCTGTGACACAAAACCATTGTTGAGATATAGTTTCAACTTGTAATATATATTAATCGCTGGAAGACATATAACAGTAGTAAACAGGCTGGGTTGAGTGAAAATGCGTCATGTTGAGTAGGGATATCGATGGGTTGAACCACAACTCAAATCCGACGCATTTTTAAAATGAGTTACGTAATCCATGGTGTTAACCTGACCCGACTGCATCCACTGTTGGTCAACCTGTTTAGCCTAACTCAACTTGTGTAAGCTTGGGCCAAGCTTAGTCCATTTATAAAAAAGGGCAACATTTTAGTTCAGTTGCAAGCAGATAAAAGCCTAGCGTAAGCTCCGCTCATTCCATAAAAGTAAACTATTTTAAGTACAAAATGATTAAACTATCAAACTATTCAAATGGGTTTAGATGGGTAGGTCAACATTAACCCGACCCAATTAAATGAATTACATGGGTTATGTGTCAACCCTAACCTAACCTATTTAAATCTAGTTTCGGTTTTCATAACCCATGAGTGACCAATAATTATCGTGGGTCGAGTTATGTGGGTCAAATGGATATCAAATCGGATTTTATCAGCAGGGTTGACTTCGTCAGTTTCATATCTTTAAATGATGAAAAAAATTGTTTAGAATATTAAAATGCTTTTAGATTGCCTGCATGTAAATAAACTTTTCAAATGTAATATAAGAGAGAGAAGATGCATTTAAAGAGAGTTAACACTAGTCAGAACAAAACTAGGTACCACAAAATTGACATCTGGTCACGCCCAAAACTTAGTAAGTATTAGGCAAAACATTATATTATTAACTAGCAACCAAGGTCTCTGCTAAGCCCGGGCCAAAAAATAAATTATGGTAAAATTTGAAATATTATTATAAAAAACATATTAAAAAACTTATAGAAATGCAAGTAACATTTCTTATCTATAGCTTATTTTAGTTTATTCTTAAAATTGAAAAACTGATTAGGAGTTTACCGAAATAGTTCCACATATAAAAGAATCGTGAAAATCACATCCAAAGCATTAGATAGCAATTCTTTGGAGAAAATATATTTATTGCAAAATAGAAAATTGATTATTATATCCATAGATTGATTCTATCTTCTCTTTGAACATAGTTATGAACCTAATCAATAACTTTAAATGCTTACCTGAGGAGGCCCACTAATGCCATGCTGAGCCCGGGTCAAGAAAATCAAGTACATCTCAAAGGTTTTAATATTGTTCAGTATAAAAAATGATATTCATAACGACAATGGCATGGGTACATCTTTATTTGCAAAAAATTGTATGCGTAAAAATACCAAATTGTAAATCATACATAATTTGAGAAATACTTAAATAGTAAGAGCTGATTCTTTTTCTTTTAATTTAATAGTATCATACAATAATCATTAACATCTGATGATAATCAAATGAATGAATAAATTAACGTTTTAATCCCAATGGACTGACCACCAGTAATACATTATAATACTTAATAAAAAACATTGAAATCTAATGTTTTTTTAAATTTTATTTTTGAATACTTTAAATTTAATGAGAATACAATGTACAATTGTCCACTTTAATAATAAATAATTTATCAATGGAGCCGACATTGATAATAGTAGCTAGATGAGAGTTTTCCTGATTTTAAATTCTAGCAATAAAAATATATTTTTGGAATGATAAATAGAGTGATTCGATATTAAGAGGGAAAATCAAATGGAAATTTTAGATGATAAAAAGAGAGATTTTAAGATATCCAAGTTTAAAAAATACTTATTACATAAAAGATAAGAAGGAGGGAGAGAGATTATAAAATGAGAGATTACTGCATTTTAAGATGCTGATGTGGCATTCTAAAAAAGTAAAAAATAAAAGGTGCTGATGTGGCACGCTTCAAAGGCCTATGTTAGACCATAGCCAAAGCGTGAGGCCCAAGAACACCACGTACGGTACCTATCTATCTCGGCCGGTGCATTGCCCAGCCAATGGTAAATATCCTCCGACAACCTCGCTGTTGGTACTATCTACCATAAACCAGACTTGCCCCAAAAGACTCGGATGAGCATCGAGTCGAATAACCTGGACGAGTTTGACCAAGCCCGTTGGAGTTGAGTTGACTCAGCCCAGACAAACCGAGTCCAATCGAACTTACCAAGCATGGTAGAAACGTTTTCTGACAGAAGGGATGACAACACACGTACCTGTGATATTGTCACCCTGGACTTTGAGGTCAGAGCTGGTATTCGAATACGAGAAGCCTACGCCCGCTGGTGATTCCAAGAAGAGCAGATTTGCAGCTGAATGAGCATTTGATGAACAAATCAAGATCCCAAGTGAAACCAGATTAATTAATCATCAATGTAACAAAATAACATCCAAGGAATATTTCTCCTGTTCTATTGTTGATGTCCGACAGTGACTGGAGGGGTGATAAAACTCACCGACGGTCGAGGAGGCTTGGGATGCGGCCCATGTGGGCCCCACCAGTGTGCAGAGCTCATAGTGGATGTGTGTGGGAAAGGTATTGAGCCCACTTGCTTGGAAAAACCTTTTGACATTTGTGAGCACTCGCACTCGAGAAAATGACAGGCATAATCTCATCCTCAAAAAGTTCTAACAGGGGACCAACGCTCTGAAGACGATGATAGCCCTTGTGTCTTTTTCCAACACGAGAAAAAAATAAACATAAAAGAAGAAATAATAGTGGGATATGTGGTAGAGCCTTAAAGCATGTGAGGAGATTTATATGAGGTGTTGAAGCACATTTATTTTTAGCGACTTAGATAGAGGAGCTCCATTCTGTAATTCTATTAGCATAACTTAGAATTTTGAGTTAAAGACTCCAAGTATTTGGACTTTGGTGCGTCATGTGGGTAGAGCAATCTAGGTCGAGACATGATGACTGATGAAAAGCAGAAGAAAGTAGGTTAACTTGCCTTTATTCCAGGTGTAGTTATTGAATTTGAGCTCTGGCACTCCTTTCTTAACCAGAAATGGCCCAAGCTCTTGAGCTGCTCCGAACCCAACAGAGGAACAACCAGGCCCTGCATTTTGTAAAAAGTAAATTAGTTCAGAGGGACACTCCCAAGTAAATATTCAAAAACTTATTTAACACTCAAAGTCTTAAAGTAAATATCAGACCTTCCAAAAGTCTATCGAGTTTTAAATGTTTGACAGGGAAAGGAAGGATCCCATGAAGGTAAAACGTCTTAATCTAAATACCAGACCATCCAAAAGTCTACACTGTAAAATGTTAAGTAGGTGAAGTACAGAAGCCGATTAAGACCTGTGGGAGAGAGAGAGAGAGAGAGAGCAATGGAGGTAAACTGCCCGTTTTCATCTTGGGTAAAACCCGGGTCAACTATAATTACCGGATTCTATTCAGAATTGACAGATCTGGTCAAGTTTGGACCCTAAAACACTAACTTTGTAGGTAGAGTCGAGTTGGGCTTGGGTCTAATTTGACCTGGTTAGAGGCACCTATTTGCTATAATTAACTGAATTTTCTCTAAACATTGGACGATCCATCCCAACATCAGCTCAGGAATCTAAGTTCGGAATGTATCAAGTTGCCCAGGTCCAAAGGCTAGGATATTGATCCATGCTATTCATAAGCTACTTTTCTCTTCATTATCCATACTAAGACATCTCTACAGTAGCATGCATGTATTCCTTATTAAAAACTGCAGTAATACAGTAAATAATCAATTACAAGAAGCTGACAGCAATGCCATATGCAGTATAAACACAGGCCAAGACCCAACAAAGCTGTGGCAAAAATTCAGTCTAATATTAGCTAAACCTTGAACCACTTGTGCATGGGCCTCACGCCTGCCAGATCATATAAGTGCAGTACCTCCATTGAGCCACAGAAGGAGCGGCTTCCCGGCCGGCTTATGCATAGCTTCAAAAAACCAGTAGAAAAGAGCCTTCCCGTGACTCTTATCTATCGTCACATATCCCGCATACTGCTGAAATGTCACCGGTGGATGGCCAGGAAGTCTAATAACCCGATCAGCTTCCTGTAGCGCCTTGATGTTTGGTTCCAGTCTTGTTTTATCATGAAATGGAACTGATAGAGAGAAAGAAAGGGATAAAAGGAGGATGAGGAGTGTAAAATAGGGAGCAAGAAGAGGAAGAGCCATTGGAGGAGAATTGATGCAATGGAAAGGTATGCATTCTCAACCGTATATATATGAGCGAGTCTTGTTGTCTAAGACAAACAGTAACATCTTATACTAGTGTCAAGAAATACAACTGACAAGAAATATGCACTTCGCTTTAGTGGAAAAGAATGAAAGTGAAAGACAAATTTCACAAGAAATGAAGCTGTTTTATGCTTGATCCCTGGCTCCATGTATTTGGATTTGTCAGAAATTCTTTACAGAAGTGAGTATATGGTTGGAAAACTCTAGAGAATCCAGGGCGTCCATGCCATAAGCCTTTTCATGATTTCATAGATGACCCATGACTGAGGCACATGGCGTATAAGAACGCTAATTCTTACAGTCTGAATTGTGGCCCTTGTTTCGGTCTGGCTTATCATAATAATATAGTTTCAAAACTCAGCTATCATATATGATATATTGGCCCATTCCATACAACTTTTAATGGTAAACTCTATTCATATTCTAAAGTCTACATCAAAAGCATTTTAGAACCATTATGAACGTTTATGTGTGTGGACCTGAGACTTTTTATTTATCACAGCCTCTTAAAGAATTCAGAAGTTATATAAAAAATAAAATAAAAAAACAGACCAATAGGCCTTTATATCATCAAGAAGGAACCATCTTAAGCCGATTTGGGTTCAAAACCCATGTCTCAAAATGATGGTCAAGATTCATTAAATCAGATGGGTGCAGTGGCCAATGCACTCATGATTGAGTGGTTTTAATGTATCAGTTCCACACATCAGTGCAAGGATTGATTTTGAGGTCATGGAGCTTAAGTATCACTCTTGTACTATTTACCCAATTTGCAAAAAAAAAAAAAAAAAAGAAGTGTACTAATTGGATCATCTACGTGTGTGCGTATATATATATGTATATAGAAAAATACTATTATGCATATGTCCCTCACACAATAGTAAGGGATAATTTCTTTTTTAGACCTAATAAGGTAAAAAAAGTGTCGTGAGATATGATGGTTTTACTTTTTTACACATTAATACTTTTCAAAAAAGAAAGTGTTCCTCACTATAGTGCGAGGGACATATGCATAGTAGTTTTATCCATATATATATATAAACTCAGGGTAGGTAAATAAATGTACGTGGGCATAATTCTTAACTAGAATTCAGAGTTTATTTATGAAGGATTTCTAAATTGTCAAATATGTGGCGTTTCTTAATCCTCCTTTTGTACTTGTACATGTAGGAATTCCACCAAAAAGTAAAAGAGTTTGCATTTCATGATTTTCAAAGGTCATTTAAAGCCATTTAGGTGATAAAATTTTAGACTTTTGAAGATGAAACATCGCATTTACAAATGCCAATGGATAAGCCATCACATCATTTTTAAAATAACCTAAACATGTCACATTGTTGTCAGAAATTCTAATAAAAGAATACAACATAAACACTTGTATCTATAAAATGTGAAATTTCTAAAAACTTTTAGTAAAAAGGTTTGCTTAATATAAGGTAGATATGTAGATGATCCTTTAACACTTTTTCGATATGCTTTACTTGTGTATTCTATTTTTTATCTTTCTGCCATTTATTTTTCCCATTAAAAGAGTAGATTATTCAATAAATACTTATAAATTCTTCCCACCTTCAGTACTCATCCACTTCTAAAACATATATTTTAAAAAAGTAGTAATTCAATTCATACAAACAAATAGTGTTAAGGTAGAAGTGTATAATGTGTCATTTTAAAAAGTCGGCAAATCATTTCGCCTCGAGAGCGAGGGAACCGGCGAAAAGGTCGCTTTTTCGTGTCTATTTCCTCATGGGAGGAAAAGTTCGACGATCAGATCGGCAATTCCTCGGTCTACTGTGGCCGGCGTGCATGTGTCCGGTCAAAGGAAGGATTTATGATAACTTCACGTAACAACAATGCATCATAGCTTTGCAACCACGCACCCACGACATGTGGACAAAATAAATTATCAATTTTGACTTTGACCACTTGTCTGGTGGGCCATGGCCCGAAGATTGGTCTGACCGAGTGAGTTGGCCCTAACTCCCAGGTTCCATCAGTGTTTTTATTCATGCAAAGATCCTTCCAAAAGTAATCTTATGCTAATTAGACACCAATGGGCCTGTTTGGTTTGGATCTTTGGAACCAAGCGCATGTAATTCGGCGTTTTTGCTTAAATTGGACTTTAGGAATTTGGCCTTGAACATGATTATATTAACATATAGGTTGATTGCTGCTAAAGAATGGGTTTATAAGGATCCAAACAGGCTCTCTCCACAGCATGAGTTAGATAAAAATTGTCTTCTTCTCTAAGTTAAGTAACTGCAGGCAGTGGGAGATGAATAGGGTATTGGTTCTGAGTTGGACCGACGGGGGCCAAAGTCCAGGCCCGATGGAGATCAAAAGTCCCACCTCTGTATTTGGGTCTAATGTGTGCCTTAGATCCATGTTTGAGCCTGCCCAATAAGAAATATTTGAGCACCGACTTTGTATGCTGAGGATCGCAGTCCAATATAAGCCTGATAACCATCAAAATGCTCTCTTTATACCATTCAAAAAATTAAAAAAGTATGATATACCAACTATATTTTTATACACCATCTACTTTTTGTGAATACATATAGTATATGAATATAGAAAACAGAAATAGCTAGAGTGAGATAAACAAAAATAAGCAAGGGGTAGGTCGAAGAAAAGGTGGATGGAGGTGATAAAATTAAATTTGTAGAAATTTAACTTATTTGAAAATTTGGCTCAGGATGGATCGGAATGAAGAAACATAATTTATGTAGGTGACTTCAACTTTAACATAGTTGATATATAGCTTTGATGATGATAAAATAACCGATGTTACTAGTGCAAGATAGGGTGGGGTGCAATGCTTCTAAGTTCTTTCATCCTAGCCTAGCCCTCCCTGCCACACGCAAATAGTGTGTGTGCTTTTATCATAATGTTTTTGTATTATGGCTAGGGTTGTCAATCCGGCCCTTTGAGGAGGAGACCCGACTTGGATCAGCCTACAAAAGCATTCGAAGCGAGGGCTTTTTTTGTGTCCTAAAGCTTGAGGTTAGGATATGGCCCCGTTTTGAAAAAGCAAGCAATCTTAAGGACTGAGCTATAGCTTGCTTTATTCGGCTCAAGGGGGCCCGGCGTGGCCATTGTTTATCAAGTATTAATATAAATTAAATTTATAATATATGATACATGTATAATATATCTAAGCAATTTTGCCCTTTTAAAAATTTTGTAACACCTACCCAAGCATTTCCTTTTCTATATTTACAACAATCACAAATTGTTATAATACTCAGACAATAATTACATTTTTTTTACAATAGTCACATTTAAGGAGCATTCAGATTTTTTTGTTAGAAAGTCATAATTACCCATCGTAGGCTAAAGTGCAATGGTTATGTTAAGGTTTAATTTGGTTTTTCAATCATGAACACCCTAAAATGCATATCTATAACTATCTCTTCATCAACGACTCTCCAAATCCTCACATTTTAAGAATTGGTCTTGTCTTCTTCTTTTTCTCATTTTAGTTTTGTTGTGATTTTGACATCACCCGTTGTGCGCATACATCAATCACAAAATCAACACGAAAGCAAGCCACACACAAGAAGAGACACCATATTTACGTGGTTCACCCAAACAGGGCTACGTCCACGGGCACAGAGGCGATCATCTTCACTATCACAAGTAAAGTACACAGACACACACAGTTCTCTTACATCGTCTCACCTATGTGGTGTGGGAATACCACGGGCAAGAGAGCTCTCACCTCTCTTCAGCCCAAGATCTAGGGTTACAGACTACACACATATATAGTCTTCGCTTTCTTGGCCACCAAGAAAGCCCCGATATAATTACCAAAATACCCTTGACCTTAAACCAGTCCTTGGCTTACCCAATGGACTCATCCGACTAAACCGGAATATAAGACATAAACCCAACAATCTCCACCTTGGCTTGAATTCCGCACAACTCGAGCTACTAGGAGATAAAACCAGCAAAGTCTTCACGTACCTTGCGGAATGGTACGTCACTGCACCAACGATGCAGTCTTCTTCAACATTTTGACTTGTTGAACCAGCACATGAACTTTGAGCAAAGTTCATCTCGTCAAACTCCACCTCGAACTTAAAGCTCGAAACCATTGACGAATCTGAGTGATATCCTAAATCACTCACCATCCTGCCCCATCCTCAACATCACTTTAAAAATCCAATCACCGCAACCAAGTAAGCAAAACAGATCGGGAATACAAGTCCAAATGACTTCACAATTGCAGAAACCTCTGCCTCCGAGCGGTCAAAAGCTCCATTTGACCGAGCCTCTGATCAATCAAACACATGTTTGACAACTGTTGACACATCAGCTCCTCCTTACTGCTTTTCCGGCTTTGGCAAGATGGACAACATCACATGTGATCCAGAAAGCATGTGAACCCCAAACGAACAACTTCGTTTAAATCAACAAACCTTTTGTAACTAGGCTGGTGACTCCTATTATTGGGTTTGCAACAACAACCAGGTCGAGTATACTTGATTTTAGCCTAAATCCACATCTGTTCAGATCTCCTTCAGATTTTTGCATCAAGTTGTAGATTTCGTCAATATGAGCACGTTGGAAGAAACGGATCTGAAATCCAAGTTTGGATGGCTCCGATATCGCAGAAACAAGTTTCTACGCTCCTAATTGGTCAAACCTCCTCGTTGATTGTCAAACAGCCAATCACCATTTTCCATGGCGTAGATTTGCTCGAAACGAGTCCATAGGCGCAAATAGATCTCCGATCAGATATCAGACGAGCAAGATATCGCAGAAACAATTTAAGGCGTTGAAACTAATTAAATCTTCTTGTTGACTGTTGCTGGCGTCACTGCTGACGTCACTGCCTGTTCTGCTGGGCTTTCGAAGCGGACCTGGGTCTGGTTCACCTGACCCAGAACTAAACTGAACTCTTCTCGCTGGGCTTTGCGCACACGGGTCAAAACTGACTCGACCCGAACTGGAACTGCATTCTGCTGGATGCACTACTGGGCTAGGCTTCTAGTACACAGACCTGGTCGACCCAACCCGACCCGGACTAAACCTGCTGCTCATAGACTGGGCTTGCACCACGAGTTGGGCGGACCCAACCCGAAACTCGAAGATCGGATCCTGTTGACCTGATCTTTATCTCCATGGGTCAGGTCAAACTGACTCGACCCGAACCCAAAACCGAGCGAAATGTCTTCTTCAACCCCGCGTCTGTCTACAACCTGGTTGTAGACCTATAGTCTTCTTTGGCAACGCCGACCTGTAGCGGCTCGGGATGGGCGACAGCGACCACCAGCGGACGACGGTGACGGCGGCGAGTTAGCGGGGACCAGCGGTGATGGCTACCAGCGGCGACTGGCAGTGGTGACCCTGACGAATTTTTTTTTTCTTCTTTCCCCAGGTCGTCCTCCTCAATTCCAGTAGCACCTCTTCTTCTCCGATGAAAATCATCAGCAACAGAGCCCAACCTTTGTCGTTTTCTTCGAGTTCTGCAAGAAACCGTTTTCTCTATTTCAGTAACAGAGAAAACGTTTTTCTTCTGTGGCCCAGCAGTTTCTCGCTAATCTTTGCTTCAACGATATCTGATTCGAAACAACATGGGGCCCACCTGTGATCTTGATCCACACCTGATCTCTTTGCGAGAACTTCGCATCTGAATATCGAGAACTTCGGATCTGATCTTATCTTCTCTGATTTACCCGGAAACCAAGACCTTCTCCTCTGTTTCTCCCCAGTTCTCGTCTTCAATTTCTGCTTCTGGCGACAACAACAGTGGCTCACAATGACGGGAAGCAAGCCGATCCATTGATCCTTAGATCACAACAGCAGATCTAACTCCAAGATCTGAATGAAACCTGTGAATCCTTTGTCCTCCGATCCAGGGAGACCGGAGAACCCAATCTCCTTTTCTTCTTCTTCTCCGATGGTGGCCCAACCAGAGATCACGAAACTGATCTCTCTTTCTCTGTTATGAAAACAGAGATCTGAACCCTTCAACAAGGATTCAAACAGTTGATCTTCATCCGCACAACCTCTAAGCCACTGAGTGATCTCCACCTTGCTCAGAAACCCGAGGAACACTAACTCGACTCTGATACCAATTGTTGTGATTTTGACATCGCCCGTTGTGCGCATACATCAATCACAAGATCAACACGAAAACAAGCCACACATAAGAAGAGACACCAGATTTACGTGTTTCACCTAAACAGGGCTACATCCACGGGCATAAAGACGATCATCTTCACTATCACAAGTAAAGTATACAGAGACATACAGTTCTCTCACATCGTCTCACCTACGTGGTGTGGGAACACCACGGGCAAGAGAGTTCTCACCTCTCTTCAACGCAAGATCTAGAGTTACAGACTACACACATATATAGTCTCCGCTTTCTTGACCACCAAGAAAGCCCGGTACAATTAGCAAAATACCCTTGACCTTAAACCAGTCCTTGGCTTATCCAATGGACTCATCTGGCTAAACCGGAATACAAGACATAAACCCAACAAGTTTCTCTCTATATATATTTTGATCTTACTCTCAGAAATCAAAAGTCACATCACTCACTTACATTTTTCTTCTTCTTCTTTCTACTGCTCTCAGTCTCGCAAGTTACAACACTCATCTAGTTATTGGGTTGATAGATAGTTAATTCAACAAAATATCCATTCATTTAAATAATGGCTAATGAACATTTTAGAAATTTCTGTTGCCTTTGAATTGACATTTAGTATAGGAGGGAGAGTATTTGACTAGTATAGGGATTGTTATTAATCTAATGCTTTAGAAGTCCTAATTTGTGCACAAAACTAGATATGTTTGCAACAACACTGATAATAAAGCATTAGATGATCTTTTAGATATTTAAAAGTAGATTATTTATATGAATTATCATTATAGAATTATTGTCATATGCTTTATGTTTTACATTATAAAAATTATTTTATCCCACCATCAATGTTCCAATAAAATTTTTTTTAACTTTGCCATGCTGCTTTTTGCATTGCATTGCTAGTCCCTATCCTAGACAAAGAAGAAAGGTACGTGAGCACTGGGTTCGAAGTCGGTGGTGGTGTAGAAAATATTTATTTTCTTGAAAAATCTTTTTCCTTTCTTTAGGCCTTGGATCAAACTTAGCCCGGTCCAGGCCCTGGCTCAACCTTAGCCCGGCCCAGGCCCTTAAGGGTAGGATAAAGGCCTAAAAATTATAGGCCTACTTTAAAAGTCAAGGGCTTATGCTCATTTAGGCGCAGCCTGCATATATAAGGGTAGAATAAGGGCTTATCTTTGCTTGGCCTAGGCCTGGCCCTCTGACAGACCTAATTATAGCTAAAATCCAGTGGGCTTAGCCACACAATCCTATGCCACTCCACCAACTCTTTGGTAGGAGAAAGCCCATTTATTTTCAAGAGAAGTGTTCAGATGTTTTTCAGATTCCGCATTCTTCTTGGAATATTGTTTGAAGAATTGTTGTGTCAACACTACAAGAAATCACATCTTTAGCTACGAAAAATTTCGTCGCTAAAATGCCACAAAACGTCGGTAAAAACTTTTACCGATGAAAATTTTTTCGTCGCTAGAATGTCGGTAACTAAATGTCAGCAAAACCCTATACCGACGAAATCCAAAAACGTCGGTGAAAATTATATTTTACCAACGATAAAATATACATTTACCGACATTAAAAAACGTCGGCAAAAATCATTAATTTAAATTTGACTTTTACCGATGAAAATTTAATGTCGGTAAATAATTTCTCGTATTTACTAAATTTTAAAATCTCATTTTACTGATGTTTCTAAACGTCGGTAAAAGTCATTTTATTTAATTTATTTATTTTTTAAAAATTTAAAAGACTTTTACAGACGTTTTCAACTTTTGCCGAGACAGCGAGAAAGAGAGCAGAGAGAGCAGCGAGAGAGAGAGTAGCGAGAGAGAGAGCAACGAGAGAGAGTAGCGAGAGAGAGAGAGCAGAGAGAGAGAGAGCAGAGAGAGCAGCGAGAGAGAGCAGAGAAAGCAGCGAGAGAGAGCAGAGAAAGCAACGAGTGAGAGAGAGCAGAGAGAGCACTGAGAGAAAGCAGAGAGAGCAGCGAGAGAGACAGCAGAGAGAGCAGCGAGAGAGACAGCAGAGAGAGCAGCGAGAGAGAGAGTAGAGAGAGCAGCGAAAGAGAGGAGAGAGAGAGAGAGAGAGCAGTGAGAGAGTGAGTAGAGAGAGAGCAGAGAGAGCAGAGAGAGCAGCGAGAGAGAGAGAGCAGAGAGATCAGCAATAAATCAGAGAGTGTGAGAGAGATAAACGAAATGGGGGCGAGGGAATGAAAAAGGGGAAAGATGCGAAACCAAATGGGGGCGGGGAATGAAAAAGGAGAAAGATGGGCGGGAGATTTTAAAAAATTTTTACCGACGATAAATTTTTGTCGCACAAAATCTCATTTCGTCGGCAAATGTTTCTTAAAATCATTACACCTTTATTGAAGTATAAAAAAGACATTTAGCGACGTTTTTTAGAAAACGTCGGTAAAAGTCTAAACTGCTTGTGGAATAAAGGCTAGACTTTTAGCGACGTTTTCTCTAAAAACGTCGGTAAAGGTGACTTTTAGCTACGTTTTTTAGAAAAAGTCGGTAAAGATCTAAACTGCTAGTGGAATAAAGGCTAGACTTTTAGCGACGTTTTTTCAATAAAGGTCGGTAACGGTGACTTTTACCGACGTTTTTTGAAAACGTCGCTAAAAGTCACCTTTTCATCGAAAAATTTATATGTGTCGGTAAATAATAGTCATTAGCAATGAAATTATAAATTCGTCGCCAAAAAACGTCGCCAAAAGTACAACTTGTTGTAGTGCAAATGAGTATATTTAAATTATTGAAATAATAACAAATATTCAAAATATTGTATGAACGATTTAAAGTTAACATGGTGGATCCATTACACACACATATCACATTGATATGGCATATGAGAAAGGAATGGTGACCAGCCAAATTAGTATATTAAAATCATTAAATCTTCCTTACCTCACGTGTGTGATTTATGTCTATATCCCATATATGCAGGTCCCAATTAACTCATATGTGTGAGTTGTGTGATGGACTACTAATAGGGTTTCTGAAAATATTCCATTATTTTTGTTAATTAAATTACTCAAAAAATGCCTTCTTTGTTCCAGTCAAATCCCTTAAAACTTTTTTTTAGAGGACAAAGTAACGCTGACCTAGACGCATGAATACTAATGTCCAGACCGCCGATTGGTCATTGATATCTAACCAATCAAATCATTGATCCTCGCATTTGGTTTTAGATTTTAGACCTCCAAAGATTAATGACCATAATATTGTGACAAATTCGTCAATAATGTCTGAACCCATGAAAAATTAGGACGTTATAGATTGAATCGACCAAAAGATATGGCTTTTATAAAATATAAAGGATGAGGTTTGGAAAAAGTGGGTTATCTAGAGAATTTTCCTAATTTTTTTTTTCATGATTTATCAAAATTATGATATATAATCATGGGCCCCACATGTGCTAGTGTCTTACTTTTGGGGTCGAATACGATCCACAAAATAGAAAGTCCATCCCATTCTTTCTTCAACTGGCCGGTTGTCTTCCCGTTAACGCTTCAATTTTAACACTCCCCTTCCCATTTTGCCCATCATCTTATTGGAACGAGAGGGTTTTGCAAAGGTTTCTGGGACC
Organism: Sextonia rubra; assembly: GCA_037013555.1. Taxonomy (NCBI): domain Eukaryota; kingdom Viridiplantae; phylum Streptophyta; class Magnoliopsida; order Laurales; family Lauraceae; genus Sextonia; species Sextonia rubra. Next base: position 17,546,852 of record JASUAD010000028.1, on the reverse strand, counting down.
ACCAGCTCCTTCTCGTTTCTCACAAGCGCAATTTTCAATGGCGCTTCTGTTTCAGAAATTCCAAGAGATAATCTTTCAACCCAGTCTTAAAATTTCCTGTCTTTTTTTTTTTTTGTTATTCTCGCTTGATCTTCACTCTAACTATCCTAGACTATGGTTTCATGATTGATTATCCTTTTTTGCTTTTTTTTTTTCTGTTTTGAATTTTTTTTTTTTTGGGTTGAGGAATCTCTATTCTGGGTTTAGTTGGAATACTGTTTTAGATTCCTAGAAATCAAATTCCTCTTGAAGAATACATGTGAACTACCAGCCTTTGCAAAAGCTAATATTTACTTACACATAAAGACTTTTGTCATGATTTCTCTGCACCAAATTGATATCTTTCACTAGGCAGATCTAATTAGAACGTGTAACTTGGATGGGAAGGTAGCTACCCCATTAATCTTTCTAGGAATATCCAAATGCGCTCTTAAAATGTTTTATTCCTAGTTTGAAAAGATTGCATTTGGAATGATGAACAAGGGTTGTTCGATGTGACTGCCCCTCGTGATTTTATCACTACTGAATGTGGAAATGAGATGACTTTCACCATTTCTGTTTTTGGGATTTTGAGGACAGACATGAGAGGCATATTTACATCTCTATCTACCTATTTGTTTCTCGAATAAATTTTTATTGGCTATTGTTAACGCAGCCCTAGTCCGTGATACTGTCCATGTTTCTTCCGGTGCTCCAATTTCTATGACGATAAAGATACCCTCATTATAGAATTGACGAGCTGAAGAAGAGAAGAACAAACCCGTTGTGAGATTCCATCTCACTTTAATTATGATTAAGAGTAATTAATCTCGTTTAGTGCTAATTTAAATTAGTTTCATGCTAACTAATTTTTTTTAATCTTATTTTGACTTTTTTGATTGAATTTGGGCTATGAATAGGTGGTTGAGTTGAATTGGGCTGACAAAGCCTGACGAGATTGAAAATTTTTTTTGTAATTTGTATTTTTACGGTCTTACATCATTTGGACAACATCTTGGTTACATCATTCGTATTTCAGCATGTATATAAATTTGATTTGGATCCATTTAAGCTCAATTAGGGTCAAGTAGACCCAAATTTGTAAATAGGATTTGTTATATATAAACCCAGAAAACTAATGCTTCAAAAACAACCCCAACCCATTCAAATCGACATTTTCCCTGTAAAGAGCTGTTGGAGCCTTCTTCTTTCCATGCCAACTGAACTCCAGAGCCGTTGCTTGTGCCAAGTGAAGGGTCCATCATCTTCCTCGTCTTCTCCCCTATCTTTCCATGGGCTTGGATTGCCTCATTTGATCATCGCTTCTTTTCCTTTTACATCTAAGGTAAGACCTCTCATCTTTCTACAAATTTTTGGTAAGTATTGAGTCAAGGAGACTCTAATTTACTGCATGCACCTCCTTCTCTACCATTTCATCTATCTTGCATGCTAGGGTTGAGAATTGTGGTTTTCTTCTTCATTTGGGCCAAGAGACAAGGGATTTGTTGGTTCTTATGGTTATTCAACAATGAATCTCGACTACAGCTCACACCTATGTCCTTCCCCTATTTTATTATGTTTAAATGGTGTAACGTGATGAAGTGATGGGAAGTCTGTTGGATCGAAATGTATGGAGGTGTTTCAGTGCTGAATCTGAAGATGAGAGGTGTTTAATGTAGGTGAAGGTCTGAGATATGAAGGGGGAAGAGTAGACCCGAAGCAGACTTCTGAACATGTAAATTCGTTAGGCCCGCTCGAGCGAGCTCTGTGTGCAAGGTCTGGGGCTCGGACTGATGAAAATTGGGAGATTTGAGATTTGTCAAGTCTGCTCGAGCAGCTAAATGCCCACTCGAGCGGAAAATCCTTCTGTCTAGGTGTTCCTTCATGACCACAGAAGTCTATTTAGACCTTTTTATACCATTTTAATCTTTCTATAATTTATCCAAATGCCAATTATGTTGTAACCCAGGACTTTTAGGATCACTAGGCTTTGGTGGACCTTGTCGGACCTTGGAATGGACCCTTCACCCAATCTCAAGAGACCAAATGCTATAATTCTTACACATGAAAGGGGTTGTGAGTTGACTTAAAACAGTGGATTACCAGTTTGGACTATAATTGCCTGTGGGTGTAGGTTTAGGATATCCAATGGGAATCCTCATACCCAATGTAATACCAAGGTTAATGTAGCATACTCATTGGATACTCTAAACCTACAATGGAATGGGTGGCTAAAGGCAATGGATGATATAGAATAGGCTTGGCTAGTAGTTACACCTTGATTCTCATCAATCAAATAAATACATATTGTTATATCCTTATAGTGATCTGAGATTGAAGTGTATTGTATTCCAAATAGTTGCATTGATAATTCTTGTACTGTTGCTTCATTCACATTACCATGTTACTTGCTTATTGTCATACTATATTCTTTTTAATATATGAGAATTGAATTGCAACCTGTTTACTTAAGTCTATGGGTTGAGGTATATGTGACACCCCATCATGATTTAATCTTGATTATTGCCAATTAATTATAGAATTATATTAAATAATTGCATTAATGTGAAATCTCACCGATTACTTGTGCCTTGTCTTAGGATGCTTAATTGGGCCAAGCTAGGGTCATGAATGGGTCGGTTTGACCTTGGTCAAATGAAGAAAAGCCCATTTTCGTAATTATCAATTTCTTTGAGAATACATTTTGTGCCTGATCTTGGTATCACCATATGTATCTTGTTAAGTATATCAATTTTATTTTTGGCATTACCTCCTTAGATTTCATTGCAATTAATTAGGCTTGCAAATGACTGAAATTGAAATACTGTAAGAAAAGTGGACTTATTCGTAATTATAAGAAACTCTGTCTTTAAAAGAGGAATTAATCCTCATTTCATCGACCCTTCTTCTTCCTCTTCCTGTGAGCTTTTTCCTCCTTTTCCCATCTTCCTCGATCTCTTGGATCGCTGCCTAGGAAGAACTTGCATGCAAGCTTGGAAAGCTTCCACACCATTTCCTTCCTTCCCTCTAACTTCTTCTTGAGTGGAAGACCCCAATTTTCTTCCCTACCTCCTTTACAAGAGCCCAAGGTAAGAAGTCCTTCTTTATTGTTGATGCCAAATGAATTGAAACATGTAACGATTGCATGCATGCTCAAATTCTCATCATCATTTTCATGTCTTCTTCACGATTAGGGTTGTAGGGTTTTGGGCTTCTCCTCAAGTGAACTCAAAGGAAGCCATTAGAGAGATCTTAGCACTCACTAAAGGCAAGTGCAAGCAAGATTTTGTAAATGCATGTTGTATTAGACAAATATTATAAGTTGAACCTCTTAGTTTGTATGTGTGACTGACAATATGTTTTCCCTAATTTTGATGAATGGAGATGGGCTCCTTGAAAGGAAGGGTTTTATGGCAAGGGAGAATTTGGTAAGAGTAATGATGTTACTTAATTAGTGCAGAGTAACATGATGTTCTTTACAGAGGTGGAGTGGAAGAAAGTAGGAGTAAAAGTTACAAAAACTGCAGAGTTCAAAGCACTTCGTGACCTACCCGACTGATCGGACTTGGAGTCCGACCTGTTAGACTATCATTCTGGATTCGCCCTGTAATAGTTATAATCTGCCCACCAGATCAGATTTAGGTTCCGACCGGTCGGATTACCTTTTTGGAATCAGTCCGACCGATTGGACCCTATTCCGACTGGTCGGCTAGGCCTTGGAACTGACCTATGGTTTGGGTTCTGAAGTAAGCTTTGAAGCCTGTTTAACCTCATCACGGACATAGTGGAGCCGTGCAACACATGAGCGCTCTTGAGGACTTGAGAAACCTCATGTACGCCACCTAATCAGTCTAGTGTCTACCATTGGGCTGAGTTAAGGCATATTAATGTACTACCCATATTGATAATGTAACACTAACGATAGTTGTATATTGGGTGTCTTAAACCACTCCTAAATGGATGGCAATAAACGATAGGTGAATAAGTTAGTATTGGTTAGTGAGCTCTCTTGAACATTCGACTATGATGTGAAACTATTCTCCGTTTAATTTTGATATGGTGATAGTATTACTATTCCTTGTTGTTATGATGCATTAAGATGGAATATGAACACAAGGGTCTTTGAATCAAGTAAGAAATAGGAACTAAGGACTCAATTGGCCATTGTAGTGGATAATAGGAGTGTTCGAAACTCCATTCGGATAATCAGTTGTACCTAGGCCTAGGACACTGATTATTTCCCACATGATTTACTTAAGCTCTCGTGGAAGAGCAGCATTAAGCCATCTAAAGAATAAATGTCATATGATTCATTTGAGCTCTCATGGAAGAGCACAATAAGCCACCCTACGAGTTTCCAACCAAGAATATCATCTAAGGCATGATTTGAATATGTTGAAATATATGTTGAAATGTAAATATGTAGTTCTCATATATTCATATAATGTGCATCACTTTATTTTGCTTCTACTTAGTTGAATCGTTGTATTCATAGCTATTCAATTGATGTTATAGGCTCAACTGTCAATTCCGGTTCAGCCAATGCCGAGAAGATTTCGAAGGAGACCCCAGAGGCTCCTACAGGATTACAAGAGTGGACTGCTGAGGGAATCCCCTAATCAGTCGCATGGAGCGCGTCATTTTGGATTTTATTTTGGAAATTTGACTAGATAATGTTGTACTATGCCACCCTATCCTTCATAATTGGTCATACTTGGGATGGTATTGGTTTTCTTTTGTAGTCTGAACTTGTGAATGATGTATATGATTTTTGTAGCGAAGTGGTTCAAATTCTTTTGGGTATAAATTAGTGTTCAAAAGTTAAAAGTTTTAGACTGTTCAACTATGATATTTCGTGATTTTGAATTGTACAGGTGATAACTACGACCTTCCACTGGAGACACTCATTGACATGTGCGATTAAGGAGTCCTCGACCGCGTGAAGCTTGTAAGTATCCCTTGTGGATTCTATCCTGACGCGGAGTTTGGTGGAATTTCATGGGAGTACGCATGTCACACCTCACAAATTACCCTAATTAAGGGAAGCCCGGGCTCGGGTTGTGATAGTATATCACACCGAATTGAATTGGAGTGGGAACAATAGTCTTCCAAAGTTGATAATTGGAGTTTATAGCGTTGGCACTACCTAGCTACGATCATAGGAAGCCCCTTGGGATTGAACATGGTTTAGAGATTTTATTCTCCTTTGTTGGGTTTAGTGAGTTACCAGTACTCTCGTGAGTTGCCAAATACTCTCGTGAGGACAGTGGTGATTTCCCAATTAGTGTTTAGTGCTTGCCTTTTTAGGACGCACGCTTTCTTTCCAGGGTTGCATTGGTGCTCTAAGGTTGAGAGAATTTAGCTGAAGTAGTTGCCAAGTTAGTGTACAGTTCTTTCATGATCCTATTCATTGCATGATTATTTCAATTGCACAATTGCCTAGTTTTTCTTTAATTGACATCTATAATCACATGTCTTTAATTCTTTATCGACACTGTGTGTATTTATTTATATTGCCTTATGCTTGCTTAGCTGTTGTTTTGACTGTGTTGCTGTTGGTATTACAGGCTCAGATATCGATATTATCGTCGACGCGGTTGCTGCAGAATCGAAGGAGACCCAGATGATACTCTAGGACTAGAGGAGTGGACCGCAAAAGAAATATTTTGGACTTCTGAGGGGAGTGTATCACACGAGGATATCTTAGGGATTCTATTTTGGGTTCTTTTGGATATATGGCCATTGGAGTGGCTCCTACGTTTTGTTTTGTCATCTCATGGTCATGTATATCATTTTGTTATGCATATTTCTATCTTTTGGACAGGTGTTGTGCAGACTTGCCGGCGTACAGTCTGTTTAGTCTTTTGACTATAGTTTGTATACAGGTGTTCTTCATTATACATACATGTAGACGTCTTTTGTATTTTTTCTCATGTATTATGTTGTCTCTACACTTTAATGAATGATAAAGCTTTTAGGGAGATGTATATTGTAACATTAACAGTGTGGGACAGTTATACTTTGATTGCTACTATGCAGCGATTGTTGACATAGGTGATATACACAGACTTCGGCTTACAATTTTAGTGGACACGTGTTGAACAATAATCATTACACATTGTAACATGTGTCTATCCCTTGTGGAGTCTGTCAATGCTTAGGTATTAGCATAATTTTTCACTAGCACTTCAGGGTCCGTGCTCAACACGGGCCTTACTTAATAATTATATTCTTTTATAAAATTCATTAAAATCTTTATTTTTTAAAAGAAAATTCACAAAATAGAAAGAAGAACCATATGCTAGTGGATTTGGGAAATCCAAAACAAATCAATGAAAATAAGATCTTGTTCTCCTAGCTAGGAAAAAAATGACATATAAAAAACCCTAACAAAATCCACAAAATGTGATCCTTTCAAAAACAAAATACATGAATGATTAATCTAACTATATCACACAATACAATGAAAATTAGTAATATAAAAAGGAAAGACCAAATGGACTTGAGAAAAATAAAAGCAAAAAGTAAAAAAAAAAGGTAAAAAAATTTAAAAGTCATTTTTAATAGGCACCACATGTTGACAGGAAAAAAAGGCCCTTTGAAAAGTAAAAGAGTACAAATAAATAAATATATATTATATATTGGACAAACCTTGTATCCGATATTCTGCCCATTCCCTAAAATTGACAATATCGTCAAAGTGGGTCCCATGAATTAATAAACCCCACAAAAGATTTTGTAAATTTGATGTCTGCGTCAATTTATTATCTCTTCTTAACCATCATTGGTAGGTAACAGGGTAAAAGAGATTTCAACTTGAGAGAGAGTTGAGCTAAACAAATCCAAGTTAAAGGCCATCATGGTAAATTGTGAGGGTTGGTCTTACACCCCTAATGTGGTTTTAGAATTTCAATGGGCGGACCATTATTTCAATTGATTGGCATAGTTTCCATCAATAGGTGTGTTACACTAACATTCCTATCAATGAATGTAACTCATTGGGTTTTCATGATGTAGGCAGGGCAACAAAGTTTTATATTAATGTGGGAGCCCGCAATTGTTTGTAGGAGATTAAATAGTGAATGAGTTTTCTACTATTTAATCTCTCTTATCATTTTAGGTAAGAGACAAGAGATAAGAGAGGTTTCTGGGGAAGGGAATAAATTTTAGGAAAGGAGATCACTTGAGGTTGTTTATGAGATAAAATATAAGGTTTTCTATTATTCAATTTCTCTTATCATGAAAGGTGAGAGGTAAGAGAGATTTTTGGGGAGGGGATTAAATTCTAGAAAAGCACCATCAGGAAATCAATGCTGAATTAATTTCATTAGATGCTGGATCAGTGATGTGTAATCCCCAACACAGTCCACTTTACCCTACCTTGCCAATGTGGATCTCTCATATTCACAAACAATTTTCACACTTAAGATAAAAATGAATAGTATTCACAAAACAGTCACTTCATTGCAGGGCATAAAACTTTAGTGACCATCACAAGAGAAAGTTTACGATGGCCTTTAAAATGATTTTACCTTTCTTCTACGAAAATTGTTTCAAAGATCCATTAACCATGAACTCTGTGGCAGTTGCTAAAGTTCCCTCAGGACCATCACGAACTATAGCATAGAAAGAAACAACATTGGAATGATACAATGAACTCAATATCAAAGACTCCTTGCACAAGTATGCAATTTGTTAGAGCAACAGAACAAATCCATAATCAACTTACATCTAAATATTGAAGATAAACAATGAAAAGGAAAAAAAAAATCTGATACCATTCTTGAGGCCATAAGATTTTTCGGCAAGACTTAGACAATCAAGTACGTGGGTTGTTAAGATTTGAGGGAAGATTTGGATTCTCTAGCATAGATTACAATATAAAGACTTACTTCCTATTTATAAGGAAAGAAAATAAATTTAATGGGAGTTGGTGGATTAAGAGAATCTGTAGCTAGAGGGAGAGAGTGTAAGGGGTGATGGAGAAACCGTGGGAAAGGGAGACACTTTAGTTAGGGGTGAGATTTTAGGGGTAGACTTTAGTGGGGGGAGAGATTTTAAGGAAATAAATCAAATAAATGAGAGAGGATAGAGGGAGATGAGAGATTTTAGGGTTGATGAAAAAATGGGAGGGGATAGATTTGAGGAAAACCATTTCATTCATGGGGGAATGCTACGCTTGAGATTTTTACCCAATTGGAGTACTGGGCATGATGGCTTCCTGTGCAATTCCCAAATCACCATTCGTCCGAGCCAATGCAATCCCCAAGCCCCACCACAATTACTAATTGTTAATGGAAAGGGCCCACATAGATCAATCCAATAAACAAGATAGATTTAGATAAAATACTGTTATTTGCCATTGGATGTAAAAAAATATATGTACATATATATATATATATATTTATACCTCTTTGAGGCCTAAAATAAGGTAGATTTAGATAGAATACTATGAGACCCACTTTAACAGGTCCGACCATTTTCTGCCACTGTTGATCATAGCCATTTAATTGGGCCATTGACAGTTGGGTTTTACTCTATCTGAGGAGAAAGATTTAGATAGACTACGTTGATCATAGCCATCCTGGGAAATAGATTTATATATTATTAGTTATAGATTGATTTTAGAAAGAGAGAATTGTTGAAATGAGGATGTGACCACACCATGAAAAATAGAATGATCATAGTAGCATTCTAATAATGCATTAATCATCATCTCATATAATGCATCACTCCATCCCATATTGCCCTGCAAAATAATTTCAATCTTTTTATTTTATGTTGAGAGAAATTAGGGAGGGAGAGATTTTATAGAAATCCAATGAGAGATTTTAAGAAAATTAAGAGATTTTAGAAAGGTAATATAAATAGAGTCTAGCTAATATGGATAAAATCCTTAGATTACGCCACGTGTCGCCTTTTCATGAAGAGCGATGTGCCACGTGTCACCCTCCCGCCAAAGGGGGTATTGTTATAATATATATAATATAATGGGATTACCCCTGCCTCACCTCGGTGATTACCCTAATCATGGGGTTTTTGGAATTGGGGCGTGACGCCCTTGATGAGACCCAAAGGTTTGATGTGGTGCTCTTGTAACCATCTATGTAGAAAATAATGTGTCTTTCCGTTGTACTGTATTCAATAGTGGTTATTCGGTTTCTACGATAAGACATACCAACCATCCAGAAAACAAGGAGAAAGCCTAGGATAAGGTTTCATGGAAATAAAAGGCCGCTCTGTAGTAATGGGAGACACACTTCAATGTTGGTCAAGACCTTTCCCTAGGTGTTTACCTAGTCAAAATGTCTTATAATCACTAATAAAGGAGAGAAAAAGGTTCGTTATAATCCAATATGATGGCATGTGTGTGAGATCCCACCCGCTGGACTCTACAAGTCCCATATCAGTAATTGACCCTAGGTTTATAAGTCAAATTCCGTATTTACTCAATATCGGGCCTTATGCCAAGGAATCTATTTTGCTTGTGCCCTCATAAGAGAAGAAAATATCGTAGGAAAAAATCTCAAAAGAGATAGAATCTCAAATAAAATTTAATTGATTGGAAAAAAATATGCATTATAAAGGGGTTTTAATTCCAATGTCATACCCAAAAGAACTAAAATCAGTGTGTAAGCATCTCCACTTTTGTGTTGCCCATACTTTAGAGAATGTCTTTGAAATCAGTGGTATACAAATAACAAAATCAAAAAAATTCATGACTTTCCAATTCACAATTTTAAGTGCACAAATAGGATCATGATTGGAAATATGAATTAATCCAATGTTATCAAATTTTCAGCAAAATTCCATCATTCTTAAATCAAATAACAAATCACTAATAATAACACATAAATCAATTTAATTTATAACAAGATGGTGTCAACGGAAAGAATATCAAGTTTAGTGAATATCAAACAAATCAAAGGCAGCAATAATCTTCGAAAATCCTATGATTATTTCAATAAAACCTAAAATTATGATTTAAAGAAAAATTTGGATAAGGAATAGGAAACTCAATGCTTGGGTGCTGTAGTAAGACTGCTCTCCTAGATCGACGGTGATCAGCGAATCTAACTTGATCTAGATGTCCAAGTGTTTCAGAGTGGGATCCTAATAATGATGTTTTAAACTTAGATTAGCAATGGGGTCAAATGATTCAGGTTCATGCACTAGTTATTTGACTTGGGTCAGGTGTAGGTACGGGTCACATATCATGGGTTAACACATATTGGTTTAGGCTGGAATAGTGTGAGCTATGCATGCATATAAGTTAAATGGACTGGACATAGATCAATAAGTGGTGTGGGAAAAATCAATTAATGGGCTCAAGCATGGATTCCTATACTTGGATGGGACTTAGTCTAGCCTGGGTATATATTGAGTTGGGCCCAGGTTAATAAATCATAAAGGAGGACTTGAATTGAGCATGCATGCAAGGTGATTCAACACTGTGGGTTGCATTAGTGGCTAAGGGATGAGTCACAAGTGATGAGTCAGTCTTGGATTGGGCACAGTTTATTTAGTTATACAGGTGGGCCAGGGGCAGTGGGTCATGAGTTCTAACTCAGAATATGCTGGTATCAAGCATGTGAGAGAGCTCAAGAGGAGGTGCAAAGGATTAAGGATCCGGATGGCCTTATCTTTATACAGGCACAGATGTTTGTTTAACAGAAGGGAGGAAGAAAAATGAAAACAAAAGAATAAGCACAAAAGAGGAATAAGAAAAGATAAGCAAAGAGGGAGGAAACAAAGAAGAAGAAAAAAAGGGACTCGAGGTGCAGTCTGGGTTCTGCTTGTTTCAGGGAAACAGTATCTGCGTAGGTTTGCAGAAGAAAAGGAAGGAGCAGAAACGAGCATGGAAACCGGTGGAGAAGAAGGGGAACAAAATGAAAAAGTAGAAGAACATGCAGAAGATGGAAAAGAGATGGAGACAAGATGGCATAGAAGCAGTGTTAAGATGAAATTAGAAAAAAGAAGAAAAGAATGAAGGGAAGGAAGAGAGAATGGCAGTGGAGGCAGGGAGACAATGGTGCAGTTCGCAGGTATGAGTGTTGTAGTGTAGCAAGGTGGGCAGCAGTTACAGGGACTTAGGAGCCTGGAACATGGTGGAGTAAAAACGATGACTTCAATGGCATAGATGGAGGAGATCGGATTTAGTGTTGAGAATGAATGAGATGAGTTGTTTGGTTAGGAGAACATATTTCTATAGGTGGGTAAAGGGTTGGTGCAGTGGGTGGTAGAATGAGGAAAGATGAAGTCTAAGTTCGACCAGTTATCAACAAAAGGAGGAGATGACAATGGAAGGAAGTGAATTGAGTTCCAAGATTCTACAGAGATGAGAGTAAAGAGAGGAATGAAGAAAGAAAAAAGATGGATGGGCTCAGGTTGGGTTAGGTGGGTTGAGTGGCTAGGTCTAGTTGGCTGGCCTGGGTTTAGAGAGTTGCAGTTGAACTGGGTCATGGGTCGCTTCTTCTTGGCAGTGCCATGCCCAAGGATGGATCTCAATTGGGTTAAGGGTTTTGGTCACCATGGTAGGTAGGGTGGGCCGGGGTGATAACATGATGCTTGCATGATGGCCAAAATGATGGTGACAATGGCTGGGTGATGATGATGCTCATGATGGAGTTGAAGGGTGGCTAGATGATGAAGAAGTTGGATTAGATGATGAGATCCATGTATTGGCAAGGAAAAAATAACAAAATAAGGAAAACTTAAATAAGCATGCCATGGGGAACATTGTTTGTTGCTAACGAATATGGTAACTTGAAAAGGAAATAGAGAAAGTGTTGGGTTTATGTCTTGTATTTTGAGTTTATTGGATTGGTTTATAAGGTTAGTTTTATACCGGGCTTTAGGTCAGGGCTATTTTGGTCTTTGTATCGGGCTTTCTTAGGGGCTTTGAAAGAGAGAGTAATATATATGATGTAACTTGCAACCCTAAACCTACGCAGAATAGTGCAGTAAAATAGTAGAGCTCTCTTTTGTCCGTGGACGTAGGCATCTCGCCGAATCACGTAAATCTTTTATGTGTACTCTTATGTGCTTGTCTTTTCTTGTGTGTGGCTTTGATTATTGATTGCAGGTTATGTACTTCCGTATGTTCACAACAAGTGGTATCAGAGCCTGGGTTGTGCCAACGATTGAGGAAGAAAGTTGGGCTCAATTACAATTTCGAGACAAGGAGAGGCCTCCCTTTCAGGTTCAAATTGCTGCAACGAGTGAGCTTTGTTTTGGTGGAGGAATCACAAAGAAGCCACGTTGTGGCTTGTGTTTGTTTGCAGAAACCAAATGGCCACTGTTTTCTATTTGCAGGAACTATAAGGAGAGAGAGTCTTCGTCACGTGTTGGTGATTAGTAAAATTGTTTCTTTGAAAAGAAACAAAGGTGGGAGAGATTTGAGTAAAAAACAAAAAACACGAGATTCTCGATAGAACTCTGTGGTCTCCGCCTTAGTTGCCGGAGACCTTTGGCCGAAGTGCACTGACCGGCTGGACTGCTGCTTGCTTTCATCACCGCCGTCGGTTCGCCATTCCCATTGCCACTGCTGAAGGAGAAGACAACTGGCTGGAATCGGTTCCTGTCGCAATAGTGTTAGTGTCATTGTAAGAGTGTGTTGTCAATTACGTGACCAAAGTATAGTTCGGTTCTAGAACGATCTAGTTTACCTCGGAAGTTCATTAAAGATCAAGCCAAGTTCAAAGACGTTCAAGCAAGTTCAAGACCATTCAAGAAAGACCTATCAATGAAGACTAAGCAAAGAAGTTCAAGATCATTCAAAGAAGAACATCTGTGAGTGCCAAAGGATAAGGCAACTGTGATCCCTAAGTGTCCATAGAAATAAAATAGGATATTAGGTTTTTCAAACACCCTGTTCTATTCTACGGCTTGGACCACGACTAAGCCGTAGATCCTACGGCTCACTTTCCAGAGAGTATATTTTGGAGCTTTTTGTTCCACGGCTGACCCTACGGCTACACCGAAAAATGTTACGGCTAAGCCGTAGTGTGTTTCACGGCTAAGCCGTAAAATCTACGGGCCACAATCCAGAGAGTGTACTTGGCCATATAATGCCTACGGTTGACCTTGCGGCCAAGCCGAAAGGCCTTCACGGCTAAGCCGTAAGGTTATTCACGGCTAAGCCGTAAAGATTACGGGCCACTCTCCAGAGAGCAGTATTTGGGAGATTTCAGTCTACGGTTGACCACGGCTAGGCCGAAAGGTGCTCACGGCTAAGCCGTATAAGGATTTACAGCTAAGCCGTAAGCTTAACCATAAGAAGGAATTTTTGTTGAATCTGGTCAAACTAGCCGTTGGATGTTGTCAGAACTTACGGCTAAGCCGTAGACCATTTTGTTCTTAGCCGTAGATCTGTCCATTGGAGCTCATCTGTATTTAAAGAGGACGTCTCCCTTGCTCCAACCACTGAATTTATTGCTGAGAAAATCACTAGTATAGCTGAGCCTTTGCACCTCCATTTGAATCATCTTCAAAGCTCCCACAACCACCTACTCTCCAAAACCAAAAGGTGCCATTATTGTTACAAGAAGAGTAGTTGGTGAGTTAGGAAAGGCTTCATTAAATCTGAGAGAATACCTTAGCCTTCCAAACCCTCTTAAAACCTCTTCCCTTGGCTGAGCTCACATCTGAAGATCTTCATCTCCAAGGAGCAAGAACAAGAGGCCAAAGCTTGGAGGTAGTCTTCAAGCATCAAGAGCACCACTCAAAACCAAGGTATACAATTCCTTGTTTAGGTGTTTTTTAATATTTCAATTCTCATTGCTGTATTTGGTGAAAGACAAACCACCGCATCAAAAATTGTTGTAGTTGGTGGACTAGATCAAGGATCAACCACCTGATCAAAAACTCTAGTTGGTGGAAGACAAACCACCGAATCAAAAACTGTTGCAAGAGGTGTATGTTATGTAAGTACCTCTTATTTAGTGGAACCAAGAGAGATTGCTCTTGAGAGTGGATGTAGGTCTAGGACCGAACCACTATAAATCATTGTGTTTATTGTTTGCTGTGTATGGATGTTGCCTTGCATTCTTGTCACTTGAGTTGATGATCTTTTATAAGCTACATCTTTGTTGCCCTAGTTGTATTTCTAAACACTCATAACTCTGAATATCTCTCTCAATTTTAATAATCTTTCAGATTGCTCTCTAATAACACCTAAGTCTTGAAAAGAAATTTTTAATAGTCCTATTCACCCCCCCTCTAGGACTTGGTGAGATCTAGTTATTGCACTTTCAATTGGTATCAGAGAGGGTTACTTCTTAAGGGTGTAATAACCTGAAGTAGATCCATCTTTTGCTAGATTCACCATGAATCCTGAAGGAAGTTCTATCACCCGTCCACCTTTCTTCGATGGAACAAATTATGCCTTTTGGAAAGCCCGGATGACAGCATTCTTAAAATCCATGGACTGGGCTGTTTGGGAGGCTATAGAGAAAGGCTAGACGGAACCCACTGAAGATGTGACTACAAATGGTGTCCCAACCACCAAACCATTAGATCCAGCCAAATGGTCTCAAGCTCAGCTAAATCTTAGACAAAATAATGCTAGAGCGTACAATGCTATAGTGTGTGCCATGAATCAAGAAGAGTTTAAAAAGATCATGACAACCACTAATGCAAAACAGGCATGGAGAATCCTTGAAGTAACTTATGAGGGTACCTCAGTTGTCAAAAGATCTAAACTTCAGATGCTCACAAGTCAGTTCGAAAACATTCGCATGGAAGAAAATGAAATGTTTACTGACTTCCATACTAAGCTCATGAAAATTGTAAATGAAATGTGGGCTCTTGGGGAAACTCTTCCGGAAGGTAAAATTTGTAGTAAAATCTTGAGATCACTTCCGGAAAGATTCCATCCTAAGGTAACCTCTATAGAAGAACACAAGGATTCGGAACAAATGAAAATTGAAGATTTAGTGGGATCCCTTCAGACCTTTGAACTCAAATTTAACAATGACAAAAAGAAATCAATAGCTCTAATCACCTCTCATAACACATCTTCCTCTAAAGATGACATAGGAATAACTAGTAATGACGAGGATGAAGATGTGGCCCTTTTGGCTAAAAGATTTTTGAAACAATTTAAGAAAAAGAGGGTGAAAGAGTATAAAAATGAAACCACAAATGATAAATACAAAGGTCGGTCAAGTTCCCTCTCTAGAAGTAAACATAAGGAACCTATGTGTTACAGATGCAAGAAAATTGGACACATATCCACCGATTGTCCTCAAAAAGGGAAATTCAAAAAGAAGAATCTTGTAGCCACTTGGGACGATTCATCTGAATCAGATTCTGACTCAGATGAATCACATCAAAATGAATCAGACAAATATACAGTTCTGATGGCTACCACTGCCACCTTCAGTCTTTCTGAGGAAATGATTAAAATATCGAATGAAGAAATCTCAGGCAATGAGTCAGAGGGTGAGTATGAAAATTCAGATGATGAGGATAATGACAACACCACGGATTTGTATGAACTACTCTATGAGGGAACATGTAGGCTCGTTGAAACTTTAAGCAATCAACAAAACAAAATTAAGAATTTAAAGGAAAAGGTTGATAATATTAATGCTGAAAAGGAAGAATTGCTCAAAGAACTCGAAAGTGTAAAAATCCAATTATCAACAGAAAGAGAAAATGTACTCAAATTAAGAGAACATGAAAAATCCCTTTTAAAAATAAAAGATGAAAATAATGCTCTCCACAATAAAGTGACTATTCTGAAACGGTATAAAGAAAAGTATGAGTACAGATTTACTCAAAATGATGAGAAATACATTAGACTATTCAAAATTGGGAAAGCTTATAAAGACATGACCGGTTTTGGATATGACAAAAATGCTAATCAGTCCTCAAGTTTCGGAACTGTTTTTGCCAAAGTTCCTTAAAGAATGAAGATACTAGTGTTCAAAACACGTTGGATAAGGCATCTACTAGTACTCATACTGTTTCATCAAATGTCCTCTGTCATTATTGTGGAAAAAGAGGTCATTTCAAAATGGAGTGCAAGTTAAGAAAAATTCATTATAACATCAGTCAGAAAATTGAGAAAAACACCATTAAGAAAGTGGAACCTGAAAACAAAAAGCAGAAGTCTCAAATAAACACATTCCCCTTGAACCAAAAGATGAATAATTTGCTAAAAGAAGTCCAAAAGTTAAGAAAACAGTTTGAAATATACAAAAAAAATGGAGCAAACATTCCTATTCCCCAACATAAAACCTTTCAAGTAAAACACCAAAAATCAACTGTGATCCCCACTACTAGTACACTTAAATGGATACCTAAAAACAAGAATCTAGTGGTCCACACAGCCTTTAAAGCTGCAGAACAATCAAGATGGTATCTGGATAGTGGATGCTCAAAACATACGACTGGTGATAAATCTTGTTTGTCTAAAATGATTGAATTCGATGGAGGCACAGTTACTTTTGGTGATGGCAGTACTGCGAAAATTATTGGGAAAGGAACTCTAAATGTTCCAAACTTACCACCTTTTGAGAATGTTTTGTGCGTTGATGGGTTGAAACATAATTTACTTAGCATATCTCAAATCTGTGATAAAGATTATGCCGTAAACTTCAGTAGTCATAGTTGTGAGATCTCAAGGAATGGAAGGATAATATTGAGAGGTCTTAGAACTACCGATAACTGTTATGTGGTGGGAAAAACAAATACTTCATCCTCTGCTTCTTGCCTACTAACTAGTATTGATCAAGCTAAGTTGTGGCATCAAAGGCTTGGGCATGTAAACTACAGGGACTTATCCCATCTAAACAAATATGTTGAAGGACTGCCCAAGATCAGTAGCCAAGAAAAGATGATCTGTGGAGAGTGCCTTCAAGGAAAACAAATTAGAATTGCCCATAAAATGGTGAATGCTATGAAAACTACTCGACCTCTAGAACTTATTCATATGGACTTGGTTGGACCAACTAAAAGAGAGAGTCGAGGTAAGAAAAGGTACTTTCTTGTTATGGTAGATGATTTCTCTAGATTCACTTGGGTTGCATTCTTGAGAGAAAAATCTGAAGCCTTTGGAGAATTCAAAAGGATTGTAAAACAAATTCAGACTGAAAAGGGTACTTCAGTAGCCCGAATCAGAAGTGATCATGGTGGAGAATTTGAAAATGATCAATTTGACAAATTTTGTGAGAAATATGGGATTCATCATGAATATTCATCACCCAAAACTCCACAACAAAATGGGGTGGCTGAAAGAAAAAATAGAGTTCTCCAAGACATGGCCACAGTCATGCTTCATAGTAAGAATCTTCCTAGAGACTTGTGGGCCGAAGCTGTTAATACCACCTGCTACATCATCAACCGAGTTTATCTCAGGACTGGTACAAATCAGACAGCTTATGAATTGTGGCATGCGAAGAAACCAAATGTGAAATATTTTAAGGTCTTTGGAAGTAAATGTTACATCTTGAAGGATAGAGAACAACTGAGTAAATTTGACTCAAAAAATGATGAAGGTATATTCTTAGGCTATTCAACGCGGAGTCGAGCCTATCGTGTACTCAATATGAGAACCGGAGTAATCCAAGAATCAATAAATGTCATTAGAGATGATGAATCCACATTGTCTGATAATGTTGATGAAGTGGAAGTGCCCTCAATGATTGAACCCACACGATCCACAATAAAAACTGATGTACCTATCGCTACTGAAAATTTGGTAAATGTAAAAGATCATCCTATAGATCAGATTATTGGTGACCCCCTAACAGGTGTAAAAACTAGGAAACAATTGGAGAACATTATGAGTCACTTGTACTTTACTTCTGTTTTAGAACCTACTTGCTTTGATGAAGCCTTTTCAGATAATGATTGGATAAAAGCTATGTAAGAAGAATTGAATCAGTTTACAAAAAGTGATGTTTGGTACCTAATTCCAAGACCAAAGGATAAAACTGTGATAGGCACTAAATGGATCTTCAAAAATAAACTTGATGAAAATGGAGTTATTGTTAGGAACAAAGCTAGGTTGGTAGCGCAGGGATATTCTCAAATTGAAGGTATTGACTTTGACGAGACCTTTGCTCCAGTTGCTCGTTTAGAATCAATTAGAATTTTACTATCTATAGCTTATTTTTTAAAGTTCAAATTGTTTCAAATGGATGTTAAGAGTGCTTTTCTAAATGAAATTTTGAATGAGGAAGTATATGTTGAACAACCTAAAGGTTTTATAGATTCAAAATTCCCTGACCATGTGTTTAGACTGAAGAAAGCTCTGTATGGTCTTAAGCAAGCACCACGTGCTTGGTATGAAAGGTTGACTAAATTCTTGTTAGACAATAATTTTCAAAGAGATAGTGTTGATAAAACCCTTTTTATCCAAAAGACAAGAAAGTCAGTGTTAATAGCGCAAATATATGTAGATGATATCATCTTTGGTTCCACATCTAATGAATTGACTACTCAGTTCGCTAATCTAATGCAATCTGAATTCGAAATGAGTATGGTTGGCGAATTGAATTTCTTCTTAGGCTTACAAGTCAAACAATTACGTGATGGTATTTTCATTTCCCAGTCCAAGTATGCTAAAGAACTGGTAAAACAATTTGGTTTGATGACTGGGAAACATGTCAAAACCCCCATGAGTACAACCATCAAACTTACTAAAGATACAAATGGTAAAGGGGTTGACTCTAGCCTATATAGAAGTATGATCGGTAGCCTGTTGTACCTTATTGCAAGTAGGCCAGACATAGCATTTAGCGTGGGAGCATGTGCTCGATATCAAGCGGATCCAAAAGAATCTCATCTAACTGCTGTAAAAAGAATCATTAAATACATTGCCGATACAGCTGAATATGGTCTATGGTATCCTCATGACTCCTCATCCTCCATTGCTGGATACTCAGATGCTGATTGGGCATGAAACTTAGATGATAGAAAATCCACAAGTGGCGGCTG
Organism: Sextonia rubra; assembly: GCA_037013555.1. Classification (NCBI taxonomy): domain Eukaryota; kingdom Viridiplantae; phylum Streptophyta; class Magnoliopsida; order Laurales; family Lauraceae; genus Sextonia; species Sextonia rubra. Next base: position 17,527,886 of record JASUAD010000028.1, on the reverse strand, counting down.
TTTTTATGTTGGAAATTGTCTAGTAGCTTGGCATAGTAAAAAGCAAAATTCGATATCTCTCTCCACTGCCGAAGCTAAATACATAGCTGCCGGAAGCTGCTGTTCTCAACTCTTGTGGATGAAGCAAATGCTTATGGACTATGGTATAACACAAGGCATAATGAGCCTGTATTGTGATAACATGAGTGCCATACACATTTCTAAAAATCCAGTCCAGCACTCTCGCACCAAACACATTGATATTCGACATCATTTCATTAGAGAATTGGTTGAAGAAGGAATCATTGAGCTCGAATATATTCAGACTGAAAAACAACTTGCAGACATCTTGACTAAACCTCTTGATGTGTTAAAAGTTGAAAATTTGAGGAAATCAATTGGTGTTTGCTGTTTGGATTAACTTGTGTTTTTGCCCAGGGTCTACGGCTAAGCCGTACACCACTTTACGGCTAAGCCGTAAGTGTTTATGGCTGAGCCGTAAAACACTCTACGGCTAAACCGTAAGTACTTTTTCCGTCCTCGTTCTGCGCGCCGAGACCTTCTTAACCCGACGCTTCGCCTTTTTCTTTTCTCTGCGGGAAAACACTCTCTGCTCTTTCTTCTTTTCTCCTCCGGTCTTCCTTCTCCGGCCCTCCTTCTCCGGCGTGTGGCTTCCTTCTCCGGCCTTCCTCCTTCTTCCTTCTCCGGCGTACTCCTCCTCCGGCCTTCCTCCTCCAGTGTCCTCCTCTTCCTTCCTTTCTCTTCTTCCTCTTCTGGCACCGTCTTTCTCTTCCTCGTCTCTGTTCGGCATCTTCCTTCTCCGACGCCTTCCTTCTCCGTCGTCCTTCTCCGGCGTCCTCCTCTATTTTTGGTTACTGTATTGTTCTCCTTTCTCTCTCTTTTTTTTTTCTCACTGTTTCATTCGATTTACTGTGCTCTGTGTGCTTGTTCCTCCTGTTTGTGGTGTGTGGCCTTCCCTCGGATTATCATCATGCCTCCACGCACCAAGAATGCCTACCCTCCGAGTAAGAGGCCTCGTGCCTCCGGTAGCTCTTCCCGGGCTCGTCAGCCATCTCCACCCTCTCCCCGAGTTTTGGTTCCACGGGAACCCACTCGTGATTGGTCTTTCTTTTCGAGACCCATCACTGTAGAGCGCGATGTTAATATTCTCGCTGTTGAGGGCTATGGAGTCCACACCCTTCTCACTCACATTGGGTGGGAAAATATTCTGAAGTGGGGTGGTCCTGGCTTCCCCTCGATTGTGCGTACCATGTATGCATCTATCTCACACGCATCGATCGACACCATGTCCTTTGACCTTGGGTTCAGTGATGGCACCAATACCATCACCCCTGCCATCATCTCCTCCCTGTTGTGTGTGCCTCTCTCCGATTCTACTCCGGTCATCTCGGATTCTCTATCCGAAGAGGAGAAACACACTGCCACTTTCGCCCTCTGTGGCGCCTCCATCCCATGGAAGGACAAGGGGTTCCTTTCTGCAGCCTCCTTGCTCCCTCATTACCGGATCCTCCATGCCATCTTCACCTGTAACATCTATCCTCGGAGGGGGAACTTCTCTGACCTCACCCCGTTCATGGTTAATGTACTCTACTCAGTCCACATGGGGGGTCAGAGTGTGTCTTCCGTCGCTCATCTGTGCCACCATTATTTGATTTTGGCAGTGCCCAGGCAGAGGCACCAATGCATGTGTCTTTGGGTATCTCATGACTCGCCTCGCCTCTCAGTGTGGGGTCACTTTACCTATAGATGAGGCTCCTGAGTCTCACCCCACCTTTGGCACCATTAACATTCAGAACATGCACTTCTCCAAACAGCAAGCAGCTGGTCCCTGGCTTCCTGACTCCGGAGACGAAGAAGATTCACCGGTTGCGCCTCCTTCTGCAGCACCCTTTACCACTTCTCCGGTTCCGGTTCCTCCCCCGGCTTCTTCCTCTTCTTTGTTTGAAGCTCGGTTGGCCGCCCTCGAACAGAGGCAAACTAAGATGGAGAAGCTCTTGAAGAAATCCTTTCAGTACTTGTCAAAGATCTCCAAGAGCTGCCGGCGCGACGATGTGGCGATTCCTTCCCCTTCTCCTCCTTCGGATTGATGTCTGTTATTGTTTTTTGTTTGTATTTTGGGCAATGGCTGTACCTCACCTGTTAGTCTTGTTTGTTCTCTCATGTATGCTTATGGGTGATGTATTGTTTTGCTATGGTTGTACTGCTCCTCATTTTTACATCTAATATAACCATTCCTTTGCCATTGCTTATTTTTGTGTGCCCTTCTGTTCTTATTTATGCTTTCTCTCTTTGTCAATATTGTGCCAAAAAGGGGGAGAATTGTATGCATGTGTTTAGGGGGAGCTTTCTAACCTCCCACCTTTCTAGTAGATTGTGTTTGCAGCCTTTTGCAGGTTAAGCATCGTCAAAGGGGGAGTTTCAAAGTGTTGTGTATGTAGATGTGGGTGCTTAAGGTGTATTCACTAATGTAATACTTTGTGTATCTCAATTGCTGAGCTTAAATGTTGTATCTTCTTAACATTTTGTAATTTTATCACGAAATTGACAAAGGGGGAGATTGTTAGTGTCATTGTAAGAGTGTGTTGTCAATTACGTGACCAAAGTATAGTTCGGTTCTAGAACGATCTAGTTCACCTCGGAAGTTCATTAAAGATCAAGCCAAGTTCAAAGACGTTCAAGCAAGTTCAAGACCATTCAAGAAAGACCTATCAATGAAGACTAAGCAAAGAAGTTTAAGATCATTCAAAGAAGAACATCTGTGAGTGCCAAGGGATAAGGCAACTGTGATCCCTAAGTGTCCATAGAAATAAAATAGGATATTAGGTTTTTCAAACACCCTGTTCTGTTCTACGGCTTGGACCACGGCTAAGCCGTAGATCCTACGGCTCACTTTCCAGAGAGTATATTTTGGAGCTTTTTGTTCTACGGCTGACCCTACGGCTATACCAAAAAATGTTACGGCTAAGCCGTAGTGTGTTTCACGGCTAAGCCGTAAAATCTACGGGCCACAATCCAAAGAGTGTACTTGGCCATATAATGCCTACGGTTGACCTTGCGGCCAAGCCGAAAGGCCTTCACGGCTAAGCCGTAAGGTTATTCACGGCTAAGCCGTAAAGATTACGGGCCACTCTCCAGAGAGCAGTATTTGGGAGATTTCAGTTTACGGCTGACCCACGGCTAGGCCAAAAGGTGCTCACGGCTAAGCCATATAAGGATTTACGGCTAAGCCGTAAGCTTAACCGTAAGAAGGAATTTTTGTTGAATCTGGTCAAATTAGCCGTTGGATGTTGTCAGAACTTACGGCTAAGCCGTAGACCATTCTGTTCTTAGCCGTAGATCTGTCCGTTGGAGCTCATCTGTATTTAAAGAGGACCTCTCCCTTGCTCCAACCACTGAATTTATTGCTGAGAAAATCACTAGTATAGCTGAGCCTTTGCACCTCCATTTGAATCATCTTCAAAGCTCCCATAACCACCTACTCTCCAAAACCAAAAGGTGCCATTATTGTTACAAGAAGAGTAGTTGGTGAGTTAGGAAAGGCTTCATTAAATCTGAGAGAATACCTTAGCCTTCCAAACCCTCTTAAAACCTCTTCCCTTGGCTGAGCTCACATCTGAAGATCTTCATCTCCAAGGAGCAAGAACAAGAGGCCAAAGCTTGGAGGTAGTCTTCAAGCATCAAGAGCACCACTCAAAACCAAGGTATACAATTCCTTGTTTAGGTGTTCTTTAATATTTCAGTTCTCATTGCTGTATTTGGTGGAAGACAAACCACCGCATCAAAAATTGTTGTAGTTGGTGGACTAGATCAAGGATCAACCACCTGATCAAAAACTCTAGTTGGTGGAAGACAAACCACCGAATCAAAAACTGTTGCAAGAGGTGTATGTTATGTAAGTACCTCTTATTTAGTGGAACCAAGAGAGATTGCTCTTGAGAGTGGATGTAGGTCTAGGACCGAACCACTATAAATCATTGTGTTTATTGTTTGCTGTGTGTGGATGTTGCCTTGCATTCTTGTCACTTGAGTTGATGATCTTTTATAAGCTACATCTTTGTTGCTCTAGTTGTATTTCTAAACACTCACAACTCTGAATATCTCTCTCAATTTTAATAATCTTTCAGATTGCTCTCTAATAACACCTAAGTCTTGAAAAGAAATTTTTAATAGTCCTATTCACCCCCCCCCCTCTAGGACTTGGTGAGATCTAGTTATTGCACTTTCAAATAGTAGGAGGAAGGAGAAGGCGGTTCTTGTTCTAGGTCAGGTTGGGTTTGGGTTGAGGTCAAGTTAGGTTGACTTGACTTGTTAGCAGTAGCCCAGCTAGAGGTTGTAGGTCGGGTCAACTTTCTTCATGAGCAGAGCCTAACCCACTAGCAAGTGCAGGGCTGATGTCAGCAGGTACGGTCAAATCATTTTGATCGTGAATTGATGGCAGAAACTTCTTTCTGCGATATCTTGATCATCCGGTGTGCGATCGGAGATCCGTTTGCGCTCATAGACTCATTTTGAGTAGATCTATGTAGTGGAAGAGGGAGATTGGCTATTTGACAGTCAATGAGGAGGTTTGATCGATCAGAGTATAGAAACTTGTTTCTACGTTATCGGAGCCATTCGAATTTAGATTTCAGGTTCGTTTGTTCCAGCGTGTTTATGGTGATGAGATCTACAGTATGGTGCAGAAATTTTGCAAGAATGGAATCAAAATTTGAAGTTGAAAATTTTAACGGTAGGAATGATTTCAGCTTGTAATGCATGAAGGTGAATGCTTTGTTAGTTTAAAAGGGCTGTAGAAAGTATTGAAGGGAAAGAATGCCCTTTCTGCGATGATGTTAGAAAACGAAAATGAGGATATGTTAGAGAAGGCATATAGAGTGATTTTGTCATGCTTAAGCGATGGAGTACTACAAAAGGTCAGGAGAAAACTGCTGCTAGGTTGCGGCTAAGATTAGAGAATCTGTACATGACCAAGTCTCTAACGAACCGTTTATATCTGAAGGAATAGTTGTTCTCACTCCAGATGCAGGACGGTATGTCCCTTGATACCCATGTTGATGCATTTAATAAAACTATCATGGATCTGAAAAATATTGATGTTTCAATTGGTGATGAAGACCAAGGTATAATGCTGTTATGTTCTTTACAACCCTCATATGAGCATTTTGTTGATACCATGATGTATGGTAAAGATACTCTTTCAAAAGAAAATATAGAGCAGCCTTGAACTCTAAGGAGTTGAAAAAAAAAGGTTATGTCTGAAAACAATGATAACTCGGGTGAGAGTTTGATTGCAAGAGAAAAAACAATCGACTCCAGTAAAAGGGGTAAATATAGATCCAAATCTAAATCCAACAGGAAGAACATTGAATGCTATTATTATCATAAGAAAGGGCACATTCGAAAGAATTGTCCTGGCAGGAAAGGAAATGGAAATAAATAGAAGAATCATCCTTTGATGATTCAATCAATATTGTAAAGGGAAGATTAGGTTTTGATGTCGATAGTACATTTTTTGTGATATCAAAAGGTATTCATTGTCCAGATGAATGGATTCTTAATTTTGGATGTTCCTACCATATGTTTCCTAATAGGGATTGATTTAACACTTATTGCCATGTCAACAGTGGTAGTGTCTTGATGGTAAATAATGTTACATGTAAGACAGTTGGGATTGGAACAATCAGAATAAAAATGTATGATGTAATCGTCAGAACATTGACAGAGGTTCGGCATGTCCTTGATCTGAAAAAGAATCTTATTTCTTTTGGTGCTTTGGACTCCGACGGTTGTAAGTTTTCAGTTGAAGGTGTAATCATGAAGGTTGTGACTGGTGCTCTGGTTTTTATGAGAGGCAATAGAGTTGGAAACTTGTATGTTTTATCTGGAAATACTGATTCAGGTGGAGCTTCAGTGTCTTCATCAGATGACCATTAATATGTTTCAACGCATTTATGGCACTTGCGTATGGGTCACATCAGTGAGAAGGGCTTAACAATGCTGAGTAAATGGAATTTGCTATGTGGCACCAAGACAGGTAAGTTGGATTTCTCTGAGAAATGGATATTCGAAAAATACTGTAGGGTTAGTTTCAAAACAGGTATTCATCGCATGAAAGATATCCTTGATTACATTTATTCAAATGTGTGGGGTCCTTCTAAGGTTTATTACAAAGATGGGCCTCGATTTATGTTGACTTTCATCGATGATTATTCAAAGAAAGTATGAGTTTATATACTGAAAATGAAGGATCAGACCTTTAAAACATTCAATTGATAGAAAGTTAATGGTTGAGAAACAAACTGGCATGAAGGTGAGGAAGTTGATGACAAATATGGGCAAGGAGTACAGATCCAATGAGTTTGAGAGCTATTGCAAGGATAAAGGTATAGTTCGACATTACACCACCATAGGAACTCCACAGCAAATGGAGTTGCAAAGAGGATGAATAGAATGATCTTGTAAAGAGTTCGTTGTATGTTGTTTATTGCAGGATTGTCCGAAGACTTTTGGGTTGATGCAGTACATGCTGTAGGCTACTTGGTTAATAGGTCTCCACACTCGGGGATTGGTTGCAAAACATCTGAAGAAATGTGGCCACGTAATCTAGCTGATTATTCTAAATTGAGGGTTTTTGCTTGTCCAGCGTAGTATGCTCATGTGAAAATGGATAACTTGGAACCATGGGTTGTAAAGTGCATGTTGCTGGGATATGCTTATGGGGTGAAACGATACAGGTTATGGTGTACCGATCGGGATTCACTCAAATTTATCACCAGTAAGAATGTTACATTTCATGAGGATGCTTTGCTCGATGTGAGAAAGCAGGTAGAGAATACAGAAATAGGTAGCAGCAGTGGTACCATTCAAGTGGAGTCAGACATTTCAGTTTGGAAGGAGAGTGCATCCAACTTTTCCCAGGATACTGAGGGTAGTTAGACTGAGCAGTACACAGGTAGACCACTGAGAGTGAGGAAACCGCCAGTCAGATACAGTTTCAAGGATATATTGGTAACATATGATATGGTTGTATATGCATTGACAGTTGAGCCATCCACGTATCCGGAGTCAGTGGAAGGGCAAAAAAGTGATCAATAGGCAACAATTATAGATGAAGTGATGGAGTCTCTTGATGATGACAATCAGGCCATTGGATGCAAGTGGGTCTATGAAGATAAGGAAGGAACTTCTCATGCTGGTGGAGCGAAGTTTTAGATTCCTGATCATGCAAGCAACTCAGAGAAATCATTATATGGGTCGAAGCAAGCTTCTGGACAATGGTACAAGTGATTTAGGGCATTCATGATGACAGTGGTTAAGGACAAGTTCAAGTCTTGTTTGGACTTGATCCATGTCACTCATCATTGAAGAGTGAAGATTGTGCCTGGTGATAGTGGGCACAAAAACGTACCTTTTAGTGGGGTATGTGGGGCTTAAGACATTGCCAGTTATTCTTCTGGTAGCTCGAGTACTATGGAATCCAAGCTAAGGTAGAGATTGTTGGGTTTATGTCTTGTATTCTGGGTTCACCGGATTGGTCTATAGGATTAGTTTTGGACTGAGCTTTGGGTCAAGGATATTTTGGTCTTTGTACCGGGTTTTCTTAGGGGTTAAAAAAGAGAGAGTTATATATATGATGTAACCTGTAACCCTAAACCTAAGTAGAAGAGTGTAGTAAAGGAGTAGAATTCCCTTTTAGCGGTGGACGTAGGCATCTTGCTGAACCACGTAAATCACTTGTGTGTGCTTTTGTGTGCTTGTCTCTTCTTGTGTATGGGTTTGATTGTTGATGGTAGGTTAAGTGCTTCCGCACGTTTACAACAGAAAGAAAAGAGAGACCATACCTTAAGGACAAGAAAACTCTTAGCAATGAGGGGAGGAATTTAAGATATACATAGATGAGAGGAGTGGGGTGCTCTATATATAGAAAGATCAAAAGAAGAGTCCAAAAGATTTTTAGCCCTATCTAAGCTTAGCTAAAGAGTATTACGGAGGATTAATCTGAATTCAAGTTTTTCTCTAAGGTAGAGTTAGGACAAACAATACCACTCAAGAGTTCATGCCAAAGGAAACTTATTTCTACTAGAACTTCAATATTCGGATAGAGTTATGATGGAAAACAAGCACTTCAAGAATTCTTAACGCATTGAAACTCTTGGTTTAGCTAGACTTCCTAATAATCCAAATTCTGGCAAAATATGGGTCTCACAAATAATACCAAAATTTAAATAAAAATAATATAAATGCATGTGGGGTCCATCATAGATCAAATCAAAGGTAAAATCAAATCAAAAGCCATCTTAACGAATTTGGTCTTCTAGATTTTACTAAAATGGTAATAAGAAATTAGAGGGGCAACTATTTGGAAGTAACAAAATAGATGTCATGTTGGGCCTATGATTGGGCTTAATGGGCGAGCTGACCCATGGTATGGCCTTCATCAGGTCTCCACGGCTTGGAGATAGCTCTCCCTCGAATTCTTTCAGTTTTCTCCTGGATAAAAAATCAAGCACAAAAAGTTTTGATTTTTTTTTAGATCTTCATTTTCTATACTTGCCTTAGAAGCTTGAGCTGTCCCTTGCATTTTCTGACGTCTACATTTAACTTGGATGTGTAATTGGACCATTAGATGTCTTGAATGTCGCCATACTAATAGATCCCAATCATCAAATATCCATTGGTGATCCCCGAAGATGAAGTCATTGTGGGGGACTCCCATAACTTGATCTACTTGCGACCCCACTAGAGCAATTGATTTGATTTCTGATGACCCAATTGAATTTGTTGGAAGTGGTAGATCCACTGGATGTTCAATCTCTGTAACACTCCGACCCGATTTGATCCGGATTAGTGGGTAATTGCGTGCGATTTTGTCGTTAAGTGTGTTTTGATTTTGCTTTTCTTTGGTTTTGAGTCATGGAGAGATCGTTTAGGTTGAGTTGACTTGGTTTAGGTAGTTCGAGCCCTTTTTTGTAATTTTGGCTTTTGATTGACCTTGTCAGTTTTGCGTCATTTGGACGTCATCGCGTGTATTTCGTTAAGCTTGTCGATCTTCGTAACTGTCTTGGATCCGAATGATTTTGTTTGCTTCCGTTGGATCGTCAGTTGACTCAAACTGACAATTGTGTAATCTGTTGGACTTGTTTGTAATTTGGATTCCTTTTTATCTTATAAATATCTTACCTAACCTCTCTCTCGATCGTTCTCTACTTGTCTCTTTCTCCTTCGTTTAGCTCTTCTCTTTCTCTTCTTTTCCTTCCTGTTTGTTGTACGTGAGGAAGAAGGGAGTTAATTTGTGTGTGTTTCCAGTGGACTGAACCAAAGTAATGACCGTAGGGTGTGTGATTTCCGTTTGTGAGGCAAGTATAAGCACAAGTAGCATGAACACTGATTGGTATTGTTTTGATTGTTTATATCCTACTCTTTGTTGTATGCATCAGTGTTAGACAACCCTATTGAGTCAGTTTTTCTGTTGTCTTCCTGTTTTCAGTTCGCTTTCTGTATGTCTGTAACTGTTTCAGAAAATGACCCAGTGCACTCACGGCTAAACCGTGAAATGTGCTACGGCTGAGCCGTGACATGGCTTACGGCTAAGCCGAGACCCAGCCGTAACCCTAACCGTAGAGCAATACAGGGTGACAATTGAAATAACTGAGAATTGGCAAATTGTTACTCTTCTACGGCCCAGCCTGATCTAAGCCATACAGTGTACTACGGTTAAGCCGTAGACCAGGATACGGCTGCGCCGTAGAGTAAATCACGGTTGAGCCGTAAATGCGGATGAACAGTTTGGGGAACCTCGGCTCCGCCACAGTGCAGATTATGGCTAAGCCGTAAGATGCCTACGGCTAAGCCGTAAGGTCACCTATGGCTACACCATGTGATCTTGAGAAAGGAATAAAAAAACTAGGCTTAAGAAAGAGACCGTATAGGACCTTCATGTAGAATGTAACTGACCTGCACATGCCCAATGGAATGTCTGAATGACATGAATGATCTCGAGGGTTGTGAATCATTCATGCCCGTTATCCAGTTGTTTAGCACCTCCCCATGGGTGTTGGTTTAAGGGACTTCGGTGCACATTCCAGATACTCTGCAACACTAGACAATGGTGCATCGGATAACTTAAAACTACATCAACATGCACGGTTAGAAACACTGGGTAATTAGGTTAGGATTGGCTTGTAATTGACCTTGATTCATCAAAGTACTCTGATTTGTATAGCATATTGACTTCGGTTATGCCATCTTATGTGTTTTGTGCTGGACCTCTCGATTCTGTGGGAAATGCAGCAACCCCAGAGCGAAGCCCGGGCGGGACCATTCTATTACTGTGTTTTTATCGTTGCTCTGGTGGAGTACTTGAGTCAATGATTATTTGTTATTGGTACTCAATTGTCAGTGCTTCTGTTATTGAATTCAGTATCAGTATCAGTATCAGTATATGTGATGCACTTCCTATTGTTCGTTTATTGTGATATGTGAGATCTGTATGTGATATGCTTGATTGATTGAGGTGCATCATCCGATTTGATTGTGATTGGTATATGGCACTACTGAGCCTCAGCCTTAGGATGCCCGACGGGGTTGACTTTGATTTAGTTTATGTGTTTGCCTCTGCAGAGTGATCTGTCCTGGGACTCTGGAACCCAGGAACTAGAGACCCATGCGTACCCTGGCCCGGTCGCTGGTGTTCTCATTCCGACTGCTCTCGAAAGGGAGAATATGGCCAATGTAGTAGCCACTTTGCCTGTTATCTGTTTATGATTCTGACAGCATGCTTATTCATTTGCACAATTGCTTAGTATACGAACATGCTTACTATGGATCTTGCATTGTGACTTTTGCTCATTAATAGACACAATTCGTGTTATCTTCTTGTGGCTTATATTTTGCTAAGTCGTTGTACTTATGAATTGTTATTGGTGTTGTAGGTTCAGATCCCTCTCCCGATCCTGCGTCGGTCGACCCGACCCCAGGAGAGGCTCGCGAGGCCCCCTCCGGCCTAGAGGAGTGGACTTGATCCATCCTCCAGAGTACGGTTTGCATCATTTTGTTTCCCCATTCATTTAAGTCTAGGTCTATTTGGGGGATTTTTCTGTAACTTGTCCCGTGGGCTTGATTGATATCTGTATTTTGATTTTTGTAAGCCCTCTTTATTGTCATACCTTCTTGTAATTGTTCTTGTCATCAGGCTAATGCTTTTGTAATCCATTATATCTTTTGGTATGTTGTGGTATGCCTTGATACGTACAGCTTCCGCGTACATTGTTTGCACGTGTGAATGATCCCTTGTGTGTGTATGCTTGGACGGGGTCTAGGTGTACATGCACGGGAGTACGTGTGTCATTGGTTAGACTTTCTCTGACCCCCCGGTCCCTGGGCTCGGGTTGTGACAATCTCCTTGGTACCCTGCTCAAAGTCTTTAATTGTTGCCTATTTTTGTTCTTCCTCTACCTTATGTGACCCTTGATTAACATTATCTTGATAGGACTCTACTTGTTCTGAATGTTTCATAAAATCAACTTTGCTTTGACCTTACTCAGTTGTTGCATCTTTAATGTCAGCCATCATGAGTGGCATCTCCTTTGGTGCAATCATGATATCATCATCTTCTTTTTACTCTTTTTGTGGTTCTTCAGTTGAAGATGATGATATAGCTAGGTAAAGACCGGGCTGTCGATGGCAATGGATTGAGTCTAATCCATATTCTTTTCCATGCAAAGGTACATTTTTTCATCTCTTTATCTTGGTGCGCACTTTCCTATAAAAAATCCAAGGTTGTCTAAAAAGAATATGAGCAATATTCATATGGATCACATCAAACCAAATTTTGTCTTCATAATTGTCAATCATAAGTGATATCAAGCATCTGTAAGTCATAGGGATGACATAACTATTAGATCATGTGACTTAGTAGGGCTTAGGAAGCGTCTCAATGGACAAATGAAGCTTGTTAATAACCTATTGTGTGAAAAAATTAATTGCACTGCCATTGTCAACAATCAAATTAACGGACCTATCTTTAGCTCTTACCTGCGTGTGGAATTTTTGAGTGTCTTCATGCTTCTTCTTCCTTCTCATTTGTATTGCGGAGTTGGCGAATGACAATTGTGGGATTATTTTCTTCGGCAAAAAGTCTTTTCACAAAATGTGCTCTTGGTCTTTCTTGAGATTGTCGATGCATACGCTCAACATGGACTGCATCTAAGTATGCCTCATGAATGGTTTTGCAGTAATCCTTATGCTCCACAATATCTGGTCTTAATCCTCTTACATAGTGAATTAAATAATGTAGCTCATCTATCTCATGCTTTTCTAGTTACATATGTCTTGCAGCTTTTGAAATTGGTGGGTATATTCATCAACAATCAAATGTTCAAACTTCAAATTAAGATATTTCTCAAAATAAACGTCATTATCAAAATACCAATTTCCATATGTATCCCGATATAATTTTCTTTGTTGTGCAATTAAAAATCTAGCAAATCTCATGGTGACTTCGATTCAAGTAAATAAAAAATTTAACTCTTTTGAAAAATAAGCTGACTTGTTGTGTGAATCTTGGTAAGTGGGGCCCCAAGTAGGCTGCACTAGAAAATGGTGCTCACCTTAGAGGGGCTTCCATAATATATATATATATATATGATATATATATATATATGGAAAACCTCTGTTCAGCATCGATGCTCATGATAAAGTGAGCACCGTTTTCCACAATAGCTAGTGGGCCCTAACTTATGATCTATCTAAATGGACCATAAAACAATTATCCCCCATGATAGTCACCGACCCCAAGTTTAGCACCTATTCAATTTGATTAGACTGTTGGATCTGCTTGCACTTATTTTGGATGTTTAAAACTTGTTGGCCAATATCAAGGGGTTAAGATGATGATTTGACCCTCTATCACCATACATGGGTATGTGGAGGGGAGATCTGTCGATCCCCTTGGCCTAATCCCTACGTGAGGCCTTTAGTGGGCCCCACTAGAAAGTGGTGCTCATAATAAATGAGTTGTGAGCAACGGTGCTCAGCAGAGGAGCTCCACATATATATGGAAAATAATTTTGTGAGAACTAGTTCCTACCATTTTTTTGTGAGAACTCTAGGTCGGGCCCATCTTACACCCAATTCAAACCTTGCAATACATAGGCATCCATTTAATAGTCACACGCCCAAAGTTTATGGGTCATGGATTAAGGGGTTAGGGATATGTGGTTGAGGCCAAACTTAATATTTAGAGTGATCCTACATAGATCTTTTAATCTCCCATGATCCCATCCCCAAATGGAACTCATAAGTGGGTCCCACAAAAAGTTCTTACGGTAGGTGCATGAGAATTGCTCTCACAGGATTAGGCCCTTATATGGGAAATAATCTGGTGAGACCTAGTTCTCACAATTTTTTTGTAAGAACTCTATGTGAGGCCTATCTCACACCTAATCTAAACCTTGCAATACATAGGCACCCATTTGATAGTCATACATCCAAAGTTTTGGTTAAGTACAAATTTACTGGACTGTTGGTTCTTTGTGAGTCACGGATGAAGAGGTTAGGGATATGTGATTGAGGTCAAACTTAATATTTTGAATGGCCCCACATAGATCTTTTCATTTCCCCTAGTCCCATTCCCAATGGGTCCCATAAAAAGTTCTTACGGTAGGTACATGAGAACTGTTCTTACAGAATTAGGCCCTATATATATAATGCACTAAGTGTTTTGTAAAGGGGAACGCCCATAATGTTTAATAGATGAACATTCGGTACAAAGCTTATGTGGATTGCCAAAATTAAGTAATAGAAAAGGATCTAAGTAAGTTTCTGATTTTTCTCTTTTATGTTCTCCTTTTTCTCTTTCTCATTAAATCACCTATACAAAGCTTTTCATCTAAACAAAATTATAACTCCATGAGTGGGACCCTTTATGCGTTAAATAGTGTGAACCTTAGATTTGCTTTCATATGACCCACAAAAAAAAAAAAAAAATCCACCAATGGGAACACTCCTTTTTTTTTTTTTTTTGGTTGTTTGATTGCTGTGATCAAATCGGGTTTATATGAATACAAAGCCCACTGTCCAAAATAAAGAAGGGCAAAAAATTGGTATTATTTCCATCTGTGGGGCCCTCTCAATTATGTGAATTTATTCAAAAGATTCTAAGTGTAAGGACATGATTTTTCTCATTTTTGGTTCTAATTTAAGAACAAGACTGTTTGAAGTATGAAAATTGGTTTAAACAAGAGATACACTACAAGAAATTGCATCTTTCCCGGCTATTTTTCCTGGCAAAAAATTTAAACGCCGGGAAAAGATAGCTTTTTCCGACGAAAAAACTTAATTCGCCGGGAATAGATGTATTTTTTGCAGCACAATAAAATGCCGGTGAAAGTATGGATTTTTTGGGAGAATTTTTTTTTCCGCCGGAAAAAATTTCATTTTTACCGGCGAAAAATCTGTCTCGTCAGGAAATGTATTATTTTCACCGGCGTATTATTTATATCGCTGGCAAAATTCTCCAATTTCATTTTCGTGCCTTTTCTTCCTGGTTCCTATAAACACAGACCCTAAGTTAATTTCCCCAAAACGCCTCTTTCGCGCCCCAAAACACTACTCCTGCTGCTCGTGAAGCCCCCAGGCACTGCTCCAGGTGCTACTGCTGCTCCCAAGCGCTGCTGCTGCTCCCAGGGGCTGCTGCTGCTCCAGGCGTTGCTGTTGCTCCAGGAGCTACTGCTGCTCAAGGCGTTGCTGTTGCTCCAGGAGCTACTGCTGCTCAAGGCGTTGCAAAAGAGACCACATAGAGAGAGAGAGAGAACCAGCAAAAGAGATCAGAGAGAGAGAGAGAGAACCTGCCATAGCAGGGTACTGGAGTGAGCCCACCACCATCGTCTGCCTTTCACCGCCACCATTTGCTACTGCAGCTCTTCTTCTTTCTCATACCAAAACCAAGGCCACTCACATCAATCTCAAGGTCAAGGGGTAGGTATAGGGTTTCTTTTGTGCATTTTTTCCCTTTCAATTTCATCTATATTTTCATTGTAGAGGAAATTGTTTACCGATTTAATGTGTGTATTTTTTTATGGGTTCTGTGGGTTTATGGGTTCTTCTTTTGTGCATTTTTTTATGGGTTTACTTGTTCACTGATTTATCTATTTTTTTTTCCATTTTTTGTTGGTGTTTCTGTTTAATTTTTAATGGTATTTTAGATTGTATGTACTGTGAGTTTGAATATGCACATAGTGTTTGACAAAATGCCACAATGACTTAAAAACGTTGGACAAGGAGGAGCCATTGATTAGAGTCATCATATTTCTTATGAATAGCCCAAGTTGTTTCATATGACAACCCCACTAGATGATCCTTGATCACCAATTTTACATTTGGCTGCAATTTTCCATTTCCAATGAGATAGTTACTAGGTTCATATGATAGCCCAAGTCTAAAAGTTAAAGTCGTGCCTTGTTTTAAATGATCGCATAGTTGCCAAGCACATAGCAAACATTGATAGCTATGTACTTGCATCCATAGGTTATCCATTATTATAACACAACCAAGAAGAGCAGTTCAATTGGAAGCAAGTTTGGTGTGTGGCTATGGGTGTGTGTGTGTGGGCAATGGTGTATGGGTTTGGGTGTGTGTGTATGGGATGTGGGTGTACTCCCCTTTGGGTTAAAAAGATCTTCTCCCCTACCTCTGGCAGCGATTTCAAATAAATCATCCACAGCTTCATTAGCAAACTTTGTAATTTCCATAGTTGATTGTGCATGGAGCTCTATTTTTTACTTTGGATTCCATGTCTGAAACATGGGCAATTTCAACTTTGAGTAGAGTTTACAAAAGAAAACTGGAGCAGTTATTCAACTGATTGCATACCTTAGTTTCTTTTGCTTTTTCAAGACATTCCCTCCCTTTCTTCATTCTCTCCTCGATCCATGACTTCATCAGGTTCAAGATGACTGTATCAACTTCATATGGCTCCATCTCCCTCACAATCCCTTTCCCACCATTTGCGCAGTCAATAGAGTCTTCCACGACCATCTGAACTAAAACATTCTCTAGCTCTCTAGCAGTTTGTAAGACCTGAATCGTGTCAACTGTTAGCATTAGTAACAGATGATTTTTGCAAAAAACCTAACAAACAAATCAAGCCAATAGATAAGAATTTTTAAGAAGGAAAATAGTGTTATTCAAGAAGTTCCTATCTTGTTGAATCCAGAGCTAACAAAGATCTCCTCCTCTCTCCTTCCCGGGTCCCCTGGCTAAGCCTCTTTTGAATGGCCCTCCCTTTCCCCAGTCTGGATCAGGCTGCAAGGAATCCCTTATCACTGTTGGAGTAGCAACATCCTTCTCTCGATCGCCAGTTTAGTTCTGGTGATTTCCTACAAAAATAGGTTCGACAAATGAAACTGTGCACATAATTAACTGTGGGGTGCATGAACTAATATGCATGGACTATGTGGGTTCCAAAAAACACTACAGAAATCAGAATTTTAAGGGGCTGATTCAGTTTAGTTCAGAACTGAAACTTATTAAATTCTTAGTGCAGAAAAATCAGTTTTAAACTGGTTCAAATCAGTTTTCAATTTATCACACAATTACACACATGGTTCGATCATTATAGAAATTTGTTTTCTGCACTGTTTACAGCATGGCATACAGACTGAATTTAGTAAGTTTTAGGTCTGATTTTTTGGTTTCTTAATTAGTCGAAACATTTAGCATATGAGATGTGAATACGTGCACAATATGCCTATAAGATCTTACTAAACAGTTTCAGATTTGGCTTGAGGTAATAAACTATTTTCTGTTTTTTATCACATAAACAATGTAACTTTCAAATCTATAAATATGATTTCTGAGATTAGCATAAACACTAACCCTGATCATGTTCCAAAAAATTTAAAATAAGCATGAAACTAGTGCAATTTTCAGCAATAAATTGTCCATAGCAAAACTGTAAACATTAAGTGTGCAGGATTTTAAATAGATGTGTTGAAAATAAAGGTGGTATGCATAAATCAAAGGAGGCAGATTTGAAATTAAAAGTTGTAAAACTTTTAATTGCTAGAATCCTAGTGAATCACTGCTGAACCTCTGCTCCCTCGAATAGTGTGCAGGATTCTGTGGTTTTCTACAGAAACTAGATTTACCTCTTCCATTTCAAGTCTCTCTCTCACTCTCTCTACTTAGCATTCTTGTAAATCTTGGGGAATATTAATCTTTTCTAATTTGGGGTTTTGGGGCTTTAAAGTTTTGAAATCTTGGGGTTTGTCCTTGGTCGATGATGGGTCTGGAAGTATTAAAGTTCTAAAATTCTAAAGTTTAGAATTTTAAAATTTTAAAATTCTATTAATTTTCTTAATGACATCTTTTATTGAATTTGAGTTAACTATCACCTTGCATATATGAACAGATATGGACAAGAGTTGGATGTTACTGTATCAGAATAGATTCAGTCAGCCGTATATGGACGGGGTGAATTCTTTTATGAATTTGCAAAGGCAAATTCAGGTGGAAGTAGAGTGATAAAGTGCCCGTGTAACAACTGTTGCAATAGTTATAAACATGACTATGAGATTGTGAGAGAACATCTGCTCCGACATGGGATGCTGGTATCCTACGACACCTGGTTACACCATGGGGAACTTACACAATCCGATGAATCGGCTAATAGCGAGGATGAATCTAACGAAGATCTGGATGGATATGGTGAGTTACTAGTGGACCATGGAAGGGGGACTTACATGGTGGATGATACCTTAGGGATGGATGACATGCGGAACTTTGAAATTATGCTAAAAGCTTCTCAGTGTAGTTTGTACCCAGGTTGTAAAGATTCTGAAACCCTGTTAGCGTTTGTCATTAAGATGCTAGATGTGAAGGTAAAACACAAGTGGAGCAACAAGTCATTTGACAAGGTCTTGGAGATATTGAAAGACACCCTACCAGAAGGTAATGTGGTTCCGGCTTCCAATTATGAGGCGAAGAAGATACTGCGTGACTTGTGCTTGTGGTATGAGCACATTGACGCATGCTATAATGATTGCATATTGTTTTGGAAGGAGAATTCTCACTTGGAGAAGTGTCCGGAATGTGGGGAACCTAGGTATAAGGTCAATGATGGCAAGGGTAAGCAGATCGCTTATAAGATACTGCGTTACTTCCCCTTGACACCTAGGTTGCGGAGATTATACATGTCTAGGATAATAGCTAAAGAGATGAGACGGTACCATGAGAATCGCATGGATGGCAACCTAGGTAGGCATCCAGCCAACTATAAAGAATGGAAGGAATTTGATTTGAAATTTCCAGAGTTTGCCCGAGAGATCTGCAATGTGAGGTTAGGAGTAGCCACTGATGGGTTCAACCCATTCGGCAACATGAGCACTTCTTACAGCATGTGGCCTGTCATACTTACGCCTTATAACCTTCCACCCTGGATGTGCATGAAGGATCCATTTTTCATGATGTCTTTACTTATTCCAGGACCACGAGCACCTGAGAAGGAGGTCGATGTGTACCTGAGGCCCTTGGTTGACGAGTTGAAGGAGTTATGGGAGAATGGTGTCCCGACTTACGATGCTCACAGTAAACAAACCTTCCAGATGCATGCGGCTGTGATGTGGACCATAAATGACTTTCCCGCATACGGTAGCTTATCTGGTTGGAGCACAAAAGGTTATAAAGCTTGTCCCACTTGCAATGAAGATTCATTATCACTTAGGCTAAAAAGTAAGATTGGTTGGGTGGGACATCGAACTTACTTGCCTAAGAACCATCAATGGAGAACGAGCAAGAAGTTCAACGGTCAGCCAGAAAATAACATGAAATCCTTGGAGTTACCGGTGCAAAAGGTACTAGATCAGTTAGATCGACTACCGGAAAGTAGATTCGGGAAGGGCCCCACCAACAGGAAAAGACCTCGTGAGCCTGCATTGTTGAATTGGACAAAGAAAAGCATCCTGTATGAGCTACCGTATTGGAAGAACCTAAACCTCAGGCATAACCTTGATGTCATGCACATAGAAAAGAACATTTGTGAAAATGTTGTTGGGACAGTGTTGGGCATAGATAAAAAGAACAAGGACACGGACAAAGCACGTGAGGATTTAGAAGAAATGGGCATCAGGCCAGAATTGCATCTGTAAAGGAATGAAAAAGGAACCTGTGTAAAACCCCAAGCGTTCTACACATTAGACCAGAAACAAAGGGAGGGTTTTTACGAATTCTTGAAATCGATCAAGTACCCAGATGGCTATGCAGCTAACCTTTCGAGGTGTGTGACCTCTAAAAATGGCAAGTTATCGGGTATGAAAAGTCACGACTATCATATCCTCCTTCAGCGTCTTCTTCCAATTGGCCTGCGTGGTTATGTAGACAAGGAGTTAAGTATAACTCTATTTGAGTTGGGTAGTTTTTTCCAGGACCTATGCTCGAAAACATTGAAGCAGAGCGATTTAGAAAAACTGGAGGAACGGGGAGTGCTTATACTTTGCAAGCTCGAGAGGATATTTCCTCCTGCATTCTTCGATGTAATGGTCCATCTGGCTATTCACTTGCCACGTGAGGCCATGCTTGCTGGACCGGTGCAATATCGGTGGATGTACTCCATCGAAAGGTAACTATTACCATCCTATGAAGCGTTGCTCATGTAGTAGTGTGATTGTCTTACATAAGTAACTTTATTACTAATTTTTCCTTGTTTGAAGGTTTCTCGGGACTTTAAAAGGTTATGTTACCAACAGAGCACGACCCGAAGGTTCGATTGCAGAAACATATATTGTTAAAGAGTGTTTGACTTTCTGCTCAATGTACCTAAAAGGTTTTGATCAAAACGAATGAAATGATGATGGTGGCGTGTGTGGTCCCGGGATGGAGATCTTCATGCAAATTGTCCGTCCCTTTGCACCGATTACAAGGGCACCAGATCCTTCTTAGAATGAATGCGATATGGCTCATTGGTTTGTATTGCATAATAGTCCCGAGTTAGAGCCGTATCTTGAGTAAGTGGTTTGGTTTATACAAATTTGTACATAAATTATGAACTTGTTGATTCTTCCTCTACTTTTATATGCTCATGAATTGCATTTCCTTAAATAGAGAACACAGGAATACAATACAAAATCCAAGAGGGCATAACATCAATCAAATACAGCGAGACACATTTCCAAAATGGTTTAAGCAACGCGTAAGATATATGATTCCTTAGTAACAAGATGAACATTATCTAACTTGGCTTCAATTGACATTAACTTGATAAATTTGCTGTATGTTGCTCATGTAGATGAATGAATTACGAAATCTAGGGTCACCAGAAGCAACTGATGAAATGTGGTCGTTAGCAAATGGCCCTGGTTCGATAGTTTATCTATATTCAGGGTGCATATCCAATGGTGTTCGATTCCACACTAGAGATCGCGAGAACCGGCATAAGTGCCAAAATAGTGGTTTGGTGGTGGCAGGGGAGCATAAAGGAAAGACAATTGACTTCTATAGGTACTTGTGCAAAGTCTGGGAATTAATATATATGCATGGGGGTAGAGTGGTTCTATTTCAGTGTGAATGGTACAACACTGGTACCAGAAACAAAATACATATTGATCAACATGTAACAAGCATTGATGTAATGGGCCGGTGGTATAAAGATGATCCATTTGTCCTACCAAGTCAAGCGAATCAAGTTTTTTATGTTAGTGATACCATCAGAGGCAACAACTGGAGAGTTGTTGAACGAGTCAAGCATCGGGGAGTGTGGGATGTAGCGGATTTGGATGATGTCCCTGATGAGGCCTTTCAGCAACATGAAACCACTGATGCTGTCCCAATCTATGTTGAAGATAGTGATGTTTATTACTGTAGGGATGATATTCTGCTAGAGATAGTTAATGGTGATGAGCCGATGGAGGAGCATAGCGACGATGATGATGAAACTATGGCAGAGTATATAGATGATGATGAAAAATGATTTGCATAGCCGGTTTGATCCAGATATAGATCCTGATATAGACTATGATGTGTAGTGTTTGTTTTCTAATTTGTGTATGGACAAGTGTTCTAAATTAGTAAAGTTGTTGGTTTACATATCATGGCTCACTATATATATTTCATTTCATTTTATTTTGTTTTCTTCATTTTTCTTGTATGTCAAATATAGTTGTCAAGAATGCACAAGGGAGGCAAAACGTTTGTCAAGCCCGGCTGGGTGGCCAAGCAGGCAAAGTTGACAGAATACGAGAAGGTGAAAATAAGAACATCATAGATAACAACGCCAGATGTCGTGCTCTGGGGGTGAAGCACATGGCTAGCACAATTTTTGGAATGGATCAAATGAGCAAGTGGAAAAATGGGGAGGGAAATAGAAAATCCGGTGAAGATGATAATGACGAGGAGTATATACCACCACAGGGTGATGTAGGGTTGGTCTACTTGGATGAAGATACATGTGATGACGAGGATGATGAGTCTTTTGGGTCTCAGGCGAATATGGTAATATATGTGTCTAAATCAAGTTATTTTCAATTATTGATTTCTGATATGCAAGCCATACTAGTTGCAAACATCTTTCTTTCACTTTAAGTGAGCATTTATGTACTAATAATTCATTGTTTTATTATGACAGGTTACTCATATGAATCGAGGGAAGCGAAGTAGACATGCTCATGTTGTAGCAGCTGCACTGGCCCAGGCTACACTAGTACAGCCTCCAGCAGCTGCACTGGCTCAGGTTACACTGGTACAGCCTTTAGCAGCTGCACTGGCCCAGGCCCAGGCTACACTGGTACAGCCTCTAGCAGCTGCACTGGCCCAGGCTACACTGGTACAGCCTCCAGCAGCTGCACTGGCCCAGTCTACACTGGTACAGCCTCCAGTCATACAAACTCCTCGTGCAGAAAGCATACCTGAGGGGGTAGCCCAGGCTACACTGGCACAGCCTCCAGTCACATGGTTTTCTCATGTGGGTAGTATGCCACCTTCGTTAGCAACCCATGCGAGACTGATGGATCCTACACAAGTTGCCAATTCATCTGGCCAACCTGACCAAGTTTTAAGTCCACATACGGTTGGCAGTAGTGTTGGTGAGAAATATATAAATATTTAAGTATAAAGGCCTACCTTCTTTTAATGTGATATGCTTAGTAACTCAATTAATATTGTGGCCATGACAGCTTCAGCCTCAATTGAGGGCTCGAGCCATGTACGGGGTGGGACACGTGGGGTGAAGGTAGCAAAGCTGAGGAGGCAGCTTGGCCATGCCATCCCAATTTCGATCCCAGCTTCAAGCAATGCGCCAGAGGGCGAATTTGCCACTACTTTGGCGAACCTTCTCGATTCTGAACATGTTCTGAACATAATTCCTACAAATTAGTACCAGCGACAGCAGCACAATTAATCTTTCTCTTCTGCAAGAACAAGAAAGTCCCTGAAGCCTTTGGGAAATCCACCACGACCCCATTTGATAGAGCTCTTCTCCTCTTTGCATACTTAATTTCTTTAAAGACAGAAAACTGGCAGTTCCCATGAACTGCTCCTTTTTGCAGGTGATCGATATGCAAGCGCATGTGCATTTGGAAGAAGCTACAGAAGAGATCTCCATTATATAATATGAGTAGAATCCTATACAGAAAAATGGAGAGGGAGAACACAAGAGATTCAATGCTCTCTACTCTGGAAATGCAATCTAATGAGAGAAAAGAAGGCCCTTCCTTTCGATTTAGAAGTTGGGTATTCTGGGTTTTGTTTTTTGAAGAATGAGAGGGGTGGTGCAATTCAAATCGAAATGAAATGAAAATCCTAGAAAGGAGTGAGATAAATGTGTCTGCTGTTGGGTTTTGATTTTGGTTCTATTCAATCAAACAGAAACCCAGAAAGTAGAGAGATGGTTGAGCCTTTCTCATCTGGAACATGAAGTTTGGAGCTGTAGATAGCAGATAGACTTTTCTTTAAGAGTACAATAGTTAGAAGCGCCCAAAAATAACAAAGAAAACTTATAGTAGCGGTTTGGTGGGAGAAAACTTAAAGAAGCTATTTGGTGGGAGGCTCGATTGATGAAAGCTTATGATATGACCAAGGGTAGAGATTTTGAGACTTCTCCATGCTTAAATATCGTTTGATAGAAGCCCATGGCCATGATCAAATTACTTCAGTGCTTACTTCTTCTTTTTCTTCCTTTTTTTTTTATATGCACACGAATGTGAGTCAAGGATCATAAATATGATGCTGTGCTTTTGGATAACCTGGATATGGATATGTACATGACTATTGAAATCTTTTTAGAACATTTCTGAATTAATGAAATTGTCATACTTTTGAATCAAATTAAACTTCTTTTGTGTGGAGAAGTAAGAAAATAATATAACTACATGAAAGACTACATGTGGGTCTGTGTATTCAATCCCATGGACCAATCATGATGCATGTTTTATTTGAATTTATAGTCAAACTACCCAGCTCATTTTATGTTGTTTTTCTCATACAGATTAAGTAAAAAAATGAAGAAAGACTCCATGGAGCTAAGATGCAGCACACATGAAGGACAAGTATATATGAAGAGTAACAGACTTTTGTGTATTGAAATGGGATGCAAGAGGTTGTTCTAAGCAATGTTGCAACAATGACATGATTATATGAACATGTAAATTTTCATTGGTATTTGAATGTTGGATAGAATAGAATGTTATCATGGGTTTTAAATTTGTAATGGTAAAGTGCTTCCAATGTTGAAATGGTATTTGAATATTGTTGAAAGGATGTTTGTTGAATATTAATATGAAGTGGAATGAATTTTCTTGTTGTATTTTTTGGTGGTTTTGGATTGAAAATGGAAATAAGGTGTGGAATAGATTTGGTATTGAATAATGGAATGAGAGAGGTTGGAAAATATAACAAATTAATGTATCAATAGGGGAAAGACAATTAAAAATAAAAGAAATAGAGAAGATGATATTATTATTATTGCCGGCGCAATTTTAAGTATTTCTGGCAAACAAAATCGCCGGTAAAAAACCTTCAAAAGCAATTAAATAACAAATATAATAGTTATTGCTGGCGATAAAAAATACCGGTAAATGAATTTGATAAATTTTTTCCCGTAAATTTTAAAAATTTTACCGGCATTATAAATCGCCGGTGAAAAGCCTTAAAAAACAATTAAAATAAAAAATATAATAGCTATTGTCGGCGATCAAAAAAGCCGGTAAATGAATTTGAAAAATTTTTTCCTGTAAATTTAAAAATTTTTACCGTCGTTATAAAACGCTGGAAAAAGTTATCCCTTCTCGCCGGCAGTTAATATGATTTATCGGTGTTTACATTTTATCGCCGGTAAATAGAAGCCCAGGCGAATTTTTCTCGGCGGAATGCCGGCGCATAAGATTTCGCCGGAAATGTATTTTGCCGGCGTTTTGTTTACTTTTATCGGCGCATATTTTGCACCGGCAATGATGAAATCTATTGTAGTGATAATTTCTCTAACTTATCTCTTATTTGTGTAGAAACCAATTAAATAGATGTAACTTCCAATATCAAGTGGATAGATGCTGGTGGCACTTTTCATGTGTGTAATTATGTGCATGGCTTCATTTTAAGCTAAAGTCTATGTAATGGTCAAAGTTCTCTCTTTATTGGAAATCGGCAAGAGGCTAAAGTTGAAGCTATATGGACTTATCAGCTTATCTTGGACATTGGATTTCAATTGAACCTCTTTGACACCTTTTACATTCCTTCCAAATTGATTTTCTTGTCAAAAATAGACAATAATGGTTTTGTGTTTAATTTTGGATATGAAATTTTGAGTGTCCATAGGAATAATATTCTAATTGGAAGTGGTGTTGCGTGTGATCGTTTGTATAAGTTAAAGTTAGATCCATTATTTGCAATGTCTTTGATAGTCATAAATACAAATATTAGTCTACAAGTGGTAATAAAAGAGGATTAATTAATGAGAACTCATATATGTTGTAGCATTAAAGGCTTGGACACATCTTGAAAGAGAGGGTAAATAGGTTGGGTGAAACAATGTCCAATTCAGCCGGGCATGTGGTTGTGTGTTTTGTTGATACAGTTGTGTGGACTTTTTTTTTTCATTTTTTCATTTTGATAAGATGTATGGCAGTTCTTCGCTGATCTTAGATAAGATGTAAAAGGTGATAGATACAAATGTTTTCTTTTTTTGCTCTTGGGACAAAATGTGCATATTTTAAATTCTCTTTTCTCCAGTAGGACTACTACCCACCAATAGGGTAAAAAAAAAATTTGCTCAACACCCTGTCTACTAAATCAGACTCTCAAAAATCCCTTTTAAAAACGGTGGTGCCAGAGAGTAGGATTCTGCTTAAAAACGTCGCCTACAACGACAATGTGTAATCGTCTTTAACTCACTTTAAGATTGCAATAACTTCAATATACATGAAAATTTAAAAAGAGATTATTTATTAGAATGCTATAAAATCAGGTAATACTTAGGATAAACAAAAAAGTTGAGATTGTAAAAAATATGTTTCGTTGAGTAAAAATTACATTTATGCTTCTTATTGGAGTTTTCATTAAATAGGATGCAACACTCATTTTTATATAAAATGGCCAAATTTCCTTAAAAAACAAAAATAAAATGTGCATGGGTGTCGCATGATGGGGTTTAGGTTAAATTATTACAAGAAAAAGAAAAGAAACTAAAGACTTATGACCCTCTATCATCTTTCTATTGTCCAGAGGACCCATACTTAGATGTGTGTCTACCATTGCTGTCGAAGGGTTTGGAACTGCCTAATGTAGATAAAGGTAAGTACCATAATCTTTAATTTCACAGCCTTAGAAGTTAATTATCTTTTCACTAAAAGCATTTTGAGTAGAGTTGCAAATGGGTTCCCGACTATCCTACTACCTGGAGGTTTGGACCTATTAATAATCAGGTTTGGATCGTAGGTTTAAATAAGTAAATAGGTCCAGGTCTGAATACTATTTTTGGGTCCATAATCTAAACAATTATGGTTTGGTTTCACCTTGGTTTTGGTCCATGGACCAAAGGCCCGACATATTATCTAAGTTTTCTTGAATTTTTCCTAAAAGTTAGTTTTTCTCCAAATCATTCTCTACACAGACTTAGACCTGCTCCATACATGGAACCCGGTCCTGAATAGGAAGCGACCATTTACAATCCTAATTTTGAGACTCCAGCAAATCATATGATTGTGAAATTATCCGAGGGAGGTAATGAGTAATGAAGAGGCACGTAATGAGAGGTGGGCCCAAGTTGATTGCCAAATTGCCTCTGGTGACATATAGTGGGAGAGGCAATGAGTGTGAAGGGGGTACATCTAGGTGGCCCAAAGTAGTCCCATCGGACTAGACTGCAAAAAAATCCTCTTGGAGGCCTACTGGCTTTATTTAGTAAAACAGAAATTTGGAATCTAATTATTCTCTAAATTTGGAAACAGTATATTAAACATTGTAGTTATCAACTATAATGAGATGAATGAAGAAAAAAAATAATAAAAATAAATGCATGTCCTGTCTTTTTCAACAGTCTATTTTAAAATTTTAGGTTGGACACGTAAAAGCAACCAAGAGACCTTTTTTTTCTCTAGAAAAAATCTTAGGGATTTAACATGAAAAAATTCCTTCACTAGCATCGTTCCCTACTAATACAGGGGCTAGCAACGATCACTCTATAGTAATAAAAGGGTTGGTGACTCTAGAATAATAAAAGGGGAAACGACTCTCACCAGAGAGGAACCAATGTCACGTCATCCGCTCGAGCTAAGAATCCAAACCAAGTCAAGTTTGCTCAGATAGATAAATGTGGTTCAGATTGGCAAGCTGTTTGCCACCCCTAACAAGCCACTCAAAGACAAGTTTTCACAGCTATTTGACATCCCTGACCCAACCCAACTCATGACCAACCTTGTAAATTGAGGGCTTGGTTTTACACAATCAACTCCCGCATCGTTTCTCCCTGGACATTTTCAACTTGTTTAACGAATGCATCTAATTAGTGTTAGGCCTACAAATAATTGCCATAGTGCTCAACACATTTTGAGCCTGCCTTTAACGGTGTGGGCCTGTCAAACTAATGCTATGATGTTGTACATCCTGCACTAGCAACATTAGTTTTACAAAAAGATCCGACCATGGAAACTATGGGTCACTTCCATGTTTCATATGGTCGTGATGGTTACTATGAGGCGCTTGGATTTAGGAACGTGACCCTGTCAAGATCCCAACATCAAGAAGCAATATCTTGTAAAGATAATATCACCAGCTTGCACTTTTATTTTAGGAATAGTTGTTCTTTAAAAAGCTCAAACAGAGTAAGAGTGTTAAACTGCACATTATGCCAAAGTGTTGGATCCATTTTGATTTGAGCGTGGGTTTTGTCTACTAAATCTAGGTGTGTTCAAGGTCCAAGAGTGAGCAAAAAATAATTATAATAATAAGAATGTTATGAGTTTGGGGTGCACCTCTTACACTATATTGACCAAATCCCAATATAAATAACCAATATTTTGTAACGATTATGTTAAAAAAAAACATTCCGAAAAGAAACCTTCCAAAAAAAAAAAGATGACGTTGTAAGAGTGTGTCCAATTTTGAACTAAATTCCTCCCCATTAAAAACCTCTCACACCATTCCTCACAACCAACTTACACCATTTCAAAACCTACTATGGAGAAGACATCTTTCAAGTTCATTTTCTTGGTCATATTGTTGGTGATGGCCTCCGTTTAGCTTTTTCTTCTTCCAACTCTCTCACACACACACACACACACACACACACACACACACACACACATTGAATTAGAGTTGTACCACTCAAACTGCTAGTTTGACTTTATCTGGCATAATATCAAATTTCTAAGAGCTATTAGCAATGTCAGTTTTAGCCAATATATATATATATATATTGACAAGGAAAGGATTAGATGCTCATCTAGATCTCCAACTTAATCCTTCACACCTTGCCACTTTTAGTACCCTCTAGATAACCTCAAGTGGTTTCTCAAATGAGTGAGGACCACAATTTGCTCTTGGAGATTGTTGGTTCGAACTATGTTACCATACTGGGGCCGTGGGGAATTTTACCATGCTGCCCTGGGAGAGATCCTCTAAAATGGATTAATGCAATCAATCACAATATTGTATGTGCAAACAATGAACTATGCAGTGGAAATAAATCAAACAAAAGCACACACCACAAAAAGACACAGATTTTATGTGGAAACACAAACCGAAAAAAAACCATGATCAAGAATTAAGCACAATAAATTATATTATAGTTATAAGAGAATACTCACAACTTTTATCCAGTCACCAATCAACCTAAAGACTTTATGATTCCCTTGCACAGCTCCTTGCTGCAACGACCCTCTGCTGTTTTTTGTGATAGATTCAAACACCTAGATGCCTTCTAGATGTAGCACTTGACTCCTCATAGCAATCTTTTACACTTAGAGAAGTAAAAGATAAGGATCTCTAGAACAGTACTTCAGCCCTTCAACTCTCCAATGAAAGAACTCTATATAAGATAATCTCCAAGAAGCAATCTCTTCTTAAAATAATGAGATCTGTGTTCCACACCTTAGGATTGAAAAAGAACTCTCTTTTATAGCCCCAAATTTGTACATCATAAGTATATTTTAATCAGGAAAGAAGTTGGCATGAAACATGCAAGTTTCCCATCAAATCAAACTGAGAAATCGTAAGTCGGCGAACTTTCTGCACCTATCTGATTGGTCGGATGAATGATCTGATTAGTCAGATTAAGGTTCTACCCGGGTAAAAATTTAGCACATTTTCTACAAGCTTTCAAAGGCCATAACTTTCTCATTTTAGCTCCGATTAAGGCAATCTTAAGCTCTACAGATATTCATTCGAAACGAGCTTTCCAACGGTAAATCGCAAGCCCATATCCGACACTCGATTTGTGAAATATGACCTTTCTAATCCATGTTGTCCGTAGAAAATCACCTGAATTTGCCGCTTTTTCTTCGATTTCTTCACTTCAATACATCCGGCGACTTAACCCACTATCCATACTCAAAGACATGTAAAATACAACACTAATGGACTCAAGTTTTGTCCAACTCATAAATTTGCCGACACAAAAAACCTTATGGGGGTGTCCAACCCCTTGAGTCGGACTAATCTCTCCAAAAACCTTCACCCCCTAAAAAAAATTACCCTCTAGATGATAAAACTATTTTTACAATGAATTCTTTGGAATTTAATGTAAATTAAGCTAATTAGCTAAATAAACACTAGATGGTTTTTTATCGGACCATATTGCCTCAAGGGATATTATTTGAATTTACCCCACAATCCTCTGAAGTTGTATTAGATAATGAATATGGTTTGAAAAGTTTGGGCTATGTTATTTTTGCACTGGATGGCTTATGTATGGTTCATTTATTTGAAAATATGTGCAGATCTGCCATTTTCAACAGTGAATAGAGTTGAAGGTATAGCGAATATAATGAATGCACCTTGCAACTAGCCCATTGATTGTTGAGCTATGATGCCCAGATACGGCATGAATATGGCAAGGACACGCTATGGACACGGCAGGAGCATGGATTTTACACAAAAAAATTGAAGTATTAGATACGATATGACACAATACATTGGTCATTTTGAAGTATCTGTGCATTATAGTTGCCAAGACTATTGTACATCGGGATGCATGAGAATACTTTGTGTGTATCACAAATGTGTCTGTGGATGCGATCCCTAAAGATTAGGTCCAATCTTAGGGGTACCAGAATAAATATTCCCTTCTTGATTTGTTAAGAGGGATTTATTGCTCTTGTGTTCTCGTCCTAATAAGTGAAAATAATTGAAAAAAGGAAGAGCTTCCAATAACTACAATGTCTGTTGTCACTATTCCAACCATATTTGTTCAGTAAGGGTGCTCATGGGCCACTGCAGCCTGGACTTGAACTGATCGTAACGTAATGATTTCTCAGGGATGCTAATAGGACAAACCAAGACATGGGTTGATTGATTTTGGCTTTCATTTTTTATCGTTTTTGACTTGTGCCTTTATTTACAAGTGTAGGATCGGGCCCTTGGCATTTCTAATCTTATTCTGAAAATTGGCTGCGTAATAAGACATCTTTAGCATATAGCGGGCTCCATGAAGAAATAATTCTGTTGGGTCAAAGACCTTGTAGGTACTATGTAGTAAAAATAACAAAAAAGGAGACAACTTTAGCACAATGGAGCACAAATCTGTTGGTTTTAACCTGCAATCATGCGGTTGGACCTAGTCTTAAAATTTGGCCTAACAGGAAGAATGGGGATGAGCTCGAACTTGGTTCAACATAAGTTGGACTAACGCATGAATGCTCAGGGTATAAGGTTTAATTTAATGGCTTAGATGAAGATAAAATAGGAAGAAAAACCAATCCTAAAAGTTTTAGGACAGGTTTTCCTCTTATTCTTTTTCCCTTCTTATAGACTGATGATAGTAAAAGTTCGTCCCAGATTTAAATTTTTAGAGTACCACGACTTGCACTCTCCAAATAGCTCCACGTCAACCCATTGCAATAAAAACAACGACAATTCCAAGATCTCCTTTCACAAATGTGCAATTAAAAAGTTAGTCCATCTTCCAGAAATACCCTCTCACAATCTCAAACTTACTATTATGTCCTTTTCTCAATTTTCTTTTACCTCTCTTACAACAGTGTGTACAACATATCCCATTGTTCTTGGATTCTCTCACCTCTGTGTTATAAATCCACTAATAGATCAGGTAAATCACTCAAAATTATAATACTCTATCTGCCTCATTGGCCCAAATTTTACTCTTTTTAAAAATAAGACCCATAATTAGGGCTGTCAATCCAAACCTTTGACAAGGGGGCCTGGCCCAGCTCGGCCTTCAAATGCCCTCAAAAGGAGGGTTTCCTTTTCTCGCTAAAGCCCGAGGGTAGAGTAGTGCCTAATTTAGAAAAGCCTGCAATCTTGAGGCCTGAGCTAAGGTTTTGTTGTAGTTGGCCTGAGGTGCCCTGACCCGGCCCTTTGTTTATTAATATGTGAAATAAATAATGTAGGGATTTTCACAAAAAGCTATAAAACAATTATCTTCAATTGGAGACTAATAGTAAACTTGATAATTTTTCAAACAATATTAACAAGATTTTAGGTAAAAAGACTTTATGGCTATCCCATTGATCACAATATTGTAGATATGTTTAAATTTAGTTTCTCTTTTAAAAAGTATACTTGATTCTTCGTTTGCCAAACATTGGCATATTCCTCAATGAAGATATAGTTAATGTTGTCATTCATTAGATATAATTTGAAAGGATATAAGTCATGAATTTCCATCCATGTATGTACTGGAGCCCAGATGTGCGTAAAGCCAGTCTATTTGAGTTGGACACACTTTTAGATTGATTGCAGATTTTTTAAACTTATGTTTGCTCAGAGATTTATAATAACCAAGAAATGTATAAAGCACTTTTCTATAAAATTTTGAAATTATATTGATAATAAGTAATGTGTTTGGGCAATTGGCTTTTGGAAGAATGTAATCGATGACGACTCCCTTTATTCTTCTTTTAAAATATATTAATGCCATGTATGCGTCTGGGCAATTTGCTTTTGCAAGAAGCTTCGGTTACATACATAGCATTAATATTTATTACCAAAAAGTGCTTTAGACTATCATAAATCTCTGTCTTGGCAAATATAACATATGTTTTAGAATAAAAAAAAAACCACAATCAATCTAATAGAGGGTCTAAATAAAAAAATTAGATTTCTCCGACCTCCAATACAGACATTAAAAGTATTATGTTATTGAAGTTATGTTATTGAAGACATTAGAAGCCTTAAAGGATTATCTCACATCATATTCAAATGAAAGAATCTCAAATCTGAATCATTTTCTATCTCTTAAATTAATTGGCAAAATTAAAATTACAAAAATTGAGAGATGGCTTGTAATAAGTTAAACTGCACTTGCTTAATATATATAAGTAGCATCATACCCCGTGCGGAGCATCCGTCATTTGAAAAATTATTAAAATAGTAAAGATCATATATTATAAATTAAAAACTGATTCAATTAAGAAATATAGAAAGACTTAATTAATTAAGTACCCTCCCAACCTGTCATGGATGTGTCATCCAACCAAAATGTCCAGTCCTTAAATTTCGTTTCCAAGAGGCTCCAAGACCCAGCTTTGGATTCAATTACGTATTCACCATCCTAACCGTCACTTTTTATGGTCTACTTCTTTGTGTTTCTCTTCATCTTCTTCTAGTGCTTAACTGTGTCTGAAAAGTTCCTGGAGACTCCTAGAACAAGGAGTGGTTGAACTGGAGGTCCCTATATGGGTCTTGGGCTCCGTGTACCGGTTATGAATGTTAGATCAGACCCAAATGCCCATTCATTGAACGGATGGGCTCAAATGCGACTTTGTTGCACTATACTATAGTGCAACGACTTGCACCCTCCAATGATGCAGCTCCACGTCAGTCCATTGGAACAAAAACTCAAAACAACATTTCCAAAGTTTCTTTTCACAAATATGCATTTAAAAGTGCAAGGATCTTTGTATTGGCTAATTCATAGGTTGGATAAAACTTGCGTCCATGGGTATTGTATTTTATATATCTTTTAGTATGGACTGTGTTATGAGTCGCTGGATCCACTAAAGGGAAGAAATCGAAGAAAGATTGACAAATTGAAGTGTTTTTTTTTTCTAAGCATAACATGGTTTACAAAGGTCATATTTCACAAACCGAACATTGGATATGGGCAAACTACCTACCATTTGAAAGCTCATTTCGAGTACATATCCGTAGAGCTCAATTGATTAGGGACGCATAGAAACCAACTGACTTGCGCGAAATTACTTCATGTTTGTCCCAGAGTTGCTTGTTTTGTTTCTACTTGGACTTCAACCGTAAGGTAGAAATTGTGAGTTATAAAAAGGGGTTTTCTCTCATTATTCTAAGTTGAAAATACTCATTGACGGTCATCCTTATTTTCTAGAGCTATCATAGGAGAGAGTTTGTTGATGACTTTGTGTTCTAGAGCTATAGTTTCTACTTTCTTGTAGGAGATTTGTCATTTCTTCTTCATCGTAGGAGATCGCCATCATCTCAGTATGTGAGATCCGTTTAGCCTTACAGAATTAAGGTGGTCATTAAACACAAGAGCAGGGCACGCAGAGTCGAATCGTGTCCTGGATTCTTGCAAGAAAAACTACATCCTGTGGTCGAGGGACTAACTGTGTAAGGTTGTGAGTATATCTTATAATTGCTCAAAATTAGTGCTTAATTAGTTTGTTGTGTCTTGTGGTTTTTTCCCATTGGCGATTTCAAGTAAAAATCTGTGTGTCTTCTTCTTGAGTGGTTGATTGTTTAGTGATTGCAAGCTTACCATATTTATTTTGCTGCATATTGTTTAGCTTGCAATCTAAAATCCGAGACCCTATAAAAGTTTCAATTAGTATTAAAGCGGGTTTTGCAAATCTGCTGTGCTAGATCATTTAAGATTTTTGGAATGGAATTCAATCGAGAAGGCACATCTATAACCAAGCATTGTGTTTTGAAAGATAATAAATTTAGTTTGAAGAAGATGCTCAAATATGAGACTGAGAAGAAAAAACCTAGATTTATATAATTCTTTGAATGCAAAGGGTTTAGCCATAGAGCATTTGAATGTGCACTAGAAAAAGAAGAGTTGTTGTAAAGTTGATGATCTTGAGGATGCAGAAAATTCATTTCCTTACACTGCCAATGCTAAGTTTGTTACTTTCATGGCTAGGTCTTCATGTGTTTCTTTTAAAGCTAATTTTGAATATGATAATTGTGAGTTACAGGATGAACATGATTGGAAGGCAGAATATCATATTTTGTTTGAAAAATCTATGAAGATGGCAAAGATGAATAAGGAGGTTGTAATTATTTGGCAAGCTGTAGAAGAACATATTTCTCCACTAGAAGCTGAATTCACTAAGCTCATGAGAAGGTAAAACTCTTTGATAATAATAAGAATGGTTTAGCTAACAAGTTGACTGATGTATCACAAAAGTATGAATTGTTGATTGTTGATCATGAGAATTCTACTCAAGAGATGGAAAATTGAAGGAAAGCTATAAACTTGTCAAACTAAGAATGTTGACTTGAATGGTAAATTAAATATGACATTGTCATAGCTGAATACTTCAAAGGAATAGGTTAACAATATGAATGCTAGCTCTACAAAGGTTAATGGCATCTTGTGTAATCAGAAACAAGGCAATGACAAATGTGGTCTTGGATGTGATGAAGGTGCATCCACTTCAAAAGGCTAAAGGTAAAACTTTTTCTATTAAAAGTTTTTCTTTAAATTCTTTTTCATCCACTACACATCATGCTACACAAAAAAATCATATTGATGGTGCATCAAAGAAGATGAACTTCACACGTGTTGCTCTTAAAGTTACACTCACATGTCATCATTATAGAATTAAAGGACACATTTGACCCCACTGCAATAAGCTGAAAAGTTTTGACAAAGAATTCGCAATGGAGGAAGCAATTGTCTGAACCAAATGATCAAGACTAGAGCTATCTGGGTCAAGAAAGATGATCTGCCTAATGTATTATACATTGTGCTAAAAGTCTTAAATTCGTATGTGTAGGTACCAAAATTTGGAAACCCCTTATCAAGAAGATCAAGCTCCCACCCGAGCTGCTATGAGGATATCATTAAGTGAAGTTAAAATTGAGGGAGAGCTACTACTGGATCCTAAATGATAGATTTGTTGCATGCGGACATCATAAATTTATGAATTATGGATAAAAGAGGGGAGATATGTAGAATTCAGGGAGATTCAAAAGACAAATTGAGCTAAAGAATGGTACAATTGGTTCAGAGCTGAATGGTGTAAAAAATTTTTTTTTTTTTGCAATTTAATGTACTAGTGTAATTTTGGTTTTATTTTGGGGTAAATTGATTGTATATGAAGTTTTTTCCAGGAATTGTCAAACCCACCGACTTGAGCGAAATTGTTTCCTATTTGTATTTATTCCTACTTGAACTTTAATCTTAAGGTACAAATTATAAGTTACAAAAAAGAGTTTTCTCTCAATCCTAAACACATATCTCATTATTCTAAGTTGAAAGTTCTTTGGAGGTTATCCTTATTTTCTAGAGCCTCCATTAGAGAGGGTTTGCTAAAGGCTTTGAGTTTTAGTGCTATAACTTTTATTTTCTTGTAGGATATTTGTTGCTTTTACTTCATTGTAAGAGATCATTGTCTCGGTGCTCGAGATTTATTCAACCTTACAAAATTAGGGTGCTCATTAAGCATGAAGAGAACGGCACGCAGAGTTGAGTCATGTCGTGGATTATTGCAAAAAGAACTACATCCTGTGGTTGAGGGACTGATTGTGTAAGGTTATGAGTATATCAGGTAACTGCTTGAAATTAGTGCTTGATTAGTCTATTGTGACTTGTGGTTTTTCCTATTGGGGTTTCCTTTTAAAAATCTGCATGTCTTCTTCTTGTGTGGTTGATTGCTTGTTGCTTGCAAGTTTACTTTATTTATCCCACTGTTTATTGTTTCACTTGCAATCTAGAAATCTACGAACTTATAAAACTTTCAAGAAAGTTAGCCTTTCTTCAAAAAATGTCATTTAGTTATATACCATGTTATAAAGGTGGATACCCATATGGACCCACATGTGATAAAGAGCCTACATGGAATAAGAGTTTTATTACAATATGTTACTTGGAGAGGAAGTTATCTCATTCTATAAATTTGTCTTCCTCCTCTATGTTGACATATAAAAAATCTCATCAACACAAGGTTTACAATTAAGAAAGTGCATGAAGAATTCAACCTTCACTTAGATGTAAGCTCACAAAAGGATTCTATGTCTTGTAACCCTAAGGCTTTAGGAACACAGAATGAAGTGATGCTACTACATGGTTAAAGTGGATAAAATTCACACGAAAGGTTATGAGTGTGATCATCATGCATTAGTCCAGGTTTTAGGCCAATTAGACTCCATTTGGGCCCAGTGCAAGGAACATCAATGGTCTGTAACTCAAAACTATGGGAACATTGTGCAAAATGGTATCTTCAAAAGACTAAATTTGTTGAGATTTATATGGGGAGATCAAAATATGCTCAAAAGCATTTCTTCAAAGTTTGCATTAGACTTTATTTGGCTCAAATCCAAGACGTAAGGATTGCAATTCAAACTCATGAGGGCACTGAATAAAGTTTGGTCTCCCGGTAGTCAAATTACTTGAAATTCATCTAAAGATCTTAAAAGATGCTCAAGAATGATTCCCCCAAGTTTCAAGCTAATTGGGCTTCATTTTATCAAAGAACTCACAAGTTGCCAATTACCTTGGGGATAATGAGTAAATTATATATGGTCATGGAGAAACTAACCGAAGTGTCACTTTTGGAAATAAAAAAAATGATGGAACTCTTATAACAATCTTGAAATAGTGTTATAAGGCTTTTCTCAAATTTTCATAAAGATTGGACATCATTTAGGCCTCAAACCATCAGTGTTCGAATTCCCCACACCAACTGAATGCTTGCAGTGTCCGAATTGCCTACAGCGACTAAATGCCTATAGTATTTGAATTCCCTGTAGTGATTGAATACCTTATAGTATCGAAATACTAGCAGTGTCTAAATACCTTGCAACGGCCAAATGCCGTGCAGTATCAGAATGTCTATAGTATCTGAATACTCTGCAGCATCCAAATGTCTGTAGTGTCTGAATTCCTCATAGCAACTAAATACCTATAGTGTCTATCACAACCCAAGTCCAAAAAATTGAGGATTGGAGTTAAACAAAATTAGTGACACATGTACTCCCATGTAATTCACACCCCAGACTGAAGTCTGAATGGAATTTCATAAGGGATATTCACATGTTTACACGTGTGATATGCTAAACAGATCATCTGTCCAAGTATTTAATGCGCGGAAGCCTATTAATATCGCCTATAATTTTTCTTCACTATTCATTAAACAGTTCAGCAATATTATCATAACTATGGAACAGTCCAAATCTTAAATATTTAAGAACATAACATTAACATATTAATTCTACACATCATCTGTACAACCCAGCATGATATGCACATGTATGCAACTACACCAAGGATACTTTCTATGAAGAGAAGATAGAATAACGGAGTACAAAAAGGGAAAGGCATACGTAATGAGATCAAGATTATCCAGATATACCCATGCAGTCTACATGGATGCAATTATATGCAAATGCTAAAAGTCCCAAAATACTCAATTTACAAACTCCCAAGATATTAGTGAGTTGCTCTCGGCATATGGATCAGGCAGGAACTTCTGTTGCCCATTCGTTACAGCCTAAAGGAACGACTGCGGTCTCTTTCTTTGATTCCTGGGTCTGTGCTAGGCTGGGTTCGGGATTTGGACATGTAACACCATTAGACAACTTATGAATAAGACTATTCAGTAAAGTATAAGCATAATTAAGGTAGTACGCGTTGTATCTAAAAGAATTAATGGCATGTGATTAACAGAGTTCAAGTTAATATACTAGGCATA
Organism: Sextonia rubra; assembly: GCA_037013555.1. Lineage (NCBI taxonomy): Eukaryota > Viridiplantae > Streptophyta > Magnoliopsida > Laurales > Lauraceae > Sextonia > Sextonia rubra. The sequence goes on along the minus strand of JASUAD010000028.1, from coordinate 17,490,336 downwards.
TCGTGCATTTGAAATAAGCATGCTATAAGAATCAATATATGAAATACATACTATTTGGCTACTACATTTACCCTCTCCTGCCTTTAGGGATCTATGCATTGAGAACACCATTGATCGGGCCAAGGTATGAATGGGTCTCGAGTTCCTGGAGTCCGGAAGCCCCCAAGAAAAATACACTGCAGTAGTAACATACATGCTATACTAAAGTCAACCCCGCCGAATATCATAAGGTTGAGGCTAAGTAGAGCCAGACTATGTCGATTCAGTCATATCATTGAGCTTGAATAATCATGCAATGCATTTCATTCATTCGTGCAAACATTCGTACTCCATTCAATGTCAATAGTCATTTTCAATTGAATATAAAAAACATATCAAGCAGATCCAATGCGTACAATATTGGAATATTAGAAGTCAAGACATACAATAATTGTTCAATTCCTTTCATAAGAGTGGAGGACAATGACCATCATCCAATATGCCATGCAATCTAATTTAATAGAATCAAGGTAGTTTTACTAGTCAACCTTAATCTAATCATCCATTGTTTCTAACCGTACATGATAATGTAGTTTTAAGTTTTTAGATACACAATTGTTTTTCTTTCGGTGTTACATTGTATTAGGAAGGCATATCGAAGTCCCTTAAACCAACATCCATAGGGAGTTGCTTAACGCATAGACAATATCATATGAATGAGTCTCAGCCCTCAAGACTCTTCATGATGTTCAATTATTCCTTTGGGCTAGTTAATAGGATATAGGGATCCAAAAGCTAAGGTCCTACAAAGTCTCACAACAGTACCAACTTAATCCTAGTTTTCAGTAGCCTTACAGCTTAGCCGTGGTTGACTTACGGCTTAGTTGTAGGCATTTTACGGCTTAGCCGTAATATGCACTACAACTTAGCCGTAGTTACCAGATTCTCCTGCATTCACAGTTGAACTCTGGTTTGTCTTACGGCTTCGCCATTTTGTTCTACGGTTGAACCACGATTTTGCTATGGCTTAGCCGTAGTGCATTCTACGGCTTGACTATGGCTTAATCGTAGAAAGATTTCAATTTTTTCATACTCTCGGGTTTTCAAACCGTAAAATTGCTTACGGCTAGACCACGACTAGGTTACGGTGTAGCCGTAGTATATCCTACAGCTTAGCCGTAGCTTGGCTATAGTACAAATTTTAAATTCGTTGCTCTTTGGAATTTGAGCCGTAAAAGACTTATGGCGTAGCCATAAGCTTTAGATTTCCTGAAGCTTAAGTACTGCACGTATAGTGTTATAACTTGCAACTTAACATGAATTTTTAGTCGATGGAAGAGAGCTATAAATAAAGGGCTGTAAAACACAATACAATTGAAAGATTTGGAATAATTATAAGAATCATCTTATACCAACATGCATTCATCCAAAATTTGCTTATACTTGCCTTAGATTAAGTTTTCAACTAGCTATTGCTTCTCTTGGCTCAACTTGAGGAGAGGTACCAAATTCTTGAGCCCAAATACCATGCATGCAAGAAATGAGGAAGAAGATGAGTGCATGTGTTAAAATGAGAGTCTCCTTAACTCATTAAATCATGAAGTATATAAATGGAGGGAGATCCTACTTGATTCAGTAACTAGAGAGTAGTTTGAGAAGGAAGAACCTACTGTCTTTAATTCTTAACAAGGAAAAAAAGGTAGAGGAGAGCTGGAATGATGGAGTGGTTGCTTAAAGTCCCACATGCAAGACCTTTGTTGCTCTCTTGATGAAGAAGAAGAAGAAAAGAAGAGCTCCATAGAACCAAAGGAAGAGATGATTGTACAAAATGGGTATTGAAACCCATTTGACTTTATATATATAATGTGGGGTTTAAAAGAAAGTCCTTCTAGTTTGTTTTATTTCCAATTTAAGTCAAATGAGGGTCCAACTGTGTCAAATAAAGTCTAATACGTTCAACTCTAGTGCGAAAGTTGACGAGCTCAATAAAACAAACATGATGGTGTCAATATGATACATGTATGACATGAAATCATGAATTCTGAAATTATGAAAAAGGGTTTTCATCTACTTAAGTAAGGTCAAACCCAACCCAACTACCTATCCATGACATGAACTTGATTTGCTCGACTTCATAAGACTAAAATAGACTTATTTACAATAAAACCACATTAATTAGCTTGTAATAACAATTAATTACTTGCTAATCATGCTTAACTTGGGTCAGAGTGTTACAGTGTCTAAATTCCCTGTAGTGCCCAAATGCCTGTAGTGTCCAAATACCCTGCAGCGACTAAATGCCTACAGTGTCCAAGTTCCCTACAGCTACCGAATTCCCTACAGTGTCTAAATTCCCTGCTGTCACTGCCATTTGCGATAGTTTTCTACTTTTATTCAAAATGCAACCTTCTAGAATTACTCCAACCACTTCCAAGGGTAATAAATAACACCCTCCACCCCTTTGGAAGGGCAGTGATTGACAGATCAACTAGCTGGCATTCACTCAACCCTTGGCATTTAAGGTGACTCCTTAACATCTTCATGCATCAAAGACTCTGCAGAATTCTCAAGATCTCTTCTTCTTTCTTCACCAATAGAAGGTGATAATTGGTTTGGGAGGGAGAGGGCCTTTTTGTTATACTCTAGCAATTCATGATAGTCTCAACCTTATGCCAAAAAAAAAAAAAATGCCATCGAAGGAGAAGAATGGGATGAAAGAATGGGATGAACTTTATTTTCTTTGGTTCTCCTACCAAAGGGTAAAAATCCATTCCAATGGTTGTGTAAAGACCTCCTATGATTTCATTCTAATTCTAAAATACATGGAGTTTGAGTGACACAACCTTGGCTATTTGTTGGTACAAATTCCATTTGCCCCCTTGGATTTTACACAAAATGCGATTCATGACAAAATCTAGTGATCACCAAAGATTAAAAGTGATTCTTGGTGTTCAAATAATATTACAAAGTGTCCAAACTTCAGAACTGGAAAAAAAGGTAACTCTGAGAGAAACTTAAAAGAAAAAGAAGAAGTAATGTAAATAGTGGCATAGACCTTAAGTGTCCCAATGGAGCCAGTGTCACTCATTCTCATGCACCTCTTGCAACTTTTATGTAATTTTTTATATTTTTTCAATTTTAACCACATCTGAGATTGGACGGAGGGGCTATGATGTATACGTTTAGTACATAGCCTGCACCCTCGAGTTCAGAGCTATGAACCCATGTAAAGAAAAAAAGGAATGAATAATTGCACAATCTTTTTAGAGTTTGTTCCCATTTTTCTGTTTGTTGAGACTGCGTGGCTGACATCACAGCCTTGTGAGATTTTTTCACGAACACTCCCATCATGTACACATCTCATTAATAAGAATTTCTTCCTATTTTTCTCCCTACTTCTCTTTCTTCTTATATTCTCTTCTTCTTCATTGGGTTTGTTATTTTCTAATATGTTATCAGTATGAGGCTTTGTTCTTCTTTTTTAGTTCAAGTTGAAAAAAAAAATTAAAAACCATGCTTGAGACGCACTGAGCCGCCCTTAGCCAGAGCTACCAGAGCCATCCAGACTCACAAGCAGAGTACAGTTCAATCATAAAAACTTCAAATCGTGATATATTAGCCATCCGGAGTTTGATTAACGATCTGTTTACATCTATGAAATCCTTGCAAACAGATCTACACATTGGTAGTAAAAGGAAGACGATTCAACGGTTAAGTATTTTTTTCCCTTATTTTATGATCTTTTATTATTTTGATAATTATATGCAAGTCTTTATCTTTATTATTTTTGAGATCTGCAAATATTTAGGATTTTACTTTAATTCACTGGATGAGTGATTTATTCTATTCCTTCTCACATCGAAGGGTAATTAAAGTAGAATTTCAAATCATGGATCATGATAATAAATAGAAGCAAAAGTTCTATATCTTATAAACAATCTGGGCCCAAAGTTTCGTCCGTTATTTTAATCTAGGACTAGTAGTTGTAAGATTTGTAATAGTTTATGTGAACCTAGAGATTCATATTCATAATCAAACCTGAAGCTTTGATTTTAATATTAAGATCTAAAGCAATATCGATCAATACAAAGGCCATAACATCAAGCATGAAGCCTTCATAGAACCAGAAATTCTGATTCATAAGTTAAGAACTTGAAGTTCTAACTTTAATTGGCCAACTCTAATTGCCAATCCTTTGTCGCATTATTGTTATTGTTGGGTGTTAAGAGCCCAAAGTTTTTACTTTTATTTTTGTAAAATTCATTCTCTAAATATTTTTAATTTTTGTTATAGTTATTGAAAAGATATCAAACCTTACTGAGCTAGACTTTAAGGATTTTGTGATTGATGGAGAAAACTATTTATTATGGAAATTAGATGCTAACATCTATTTACAATAAAAAAAAACTTGGTGATGCCATTAAAGAAGGAAATAAAATTTACCAGGATGACAGAACATTAGCTCTTATTTTTCTACTCCATCATATCCATGATAATCTAAAGAATGAGTATTTGACTAAGTTAGACCCCTTAGAGCTTTGGAAATATCTAAAGAAAAGATATAATCACTAGAAGATGGTCATACTTCTCAATGCTCAAAGTGAATAGTTGAACTTGATGTTCCAAGATTATAAGACATTTTTTGAATATAACTCTACTCTATTTAATATTGTTTCTCGTCTGTGATTATGTGGTGAAAAAGGTTATTGAAGAGCAAATGTTAGAAAAAACTCTTTCTACCTTTCACGCCTCAAATGTGCTCCTGCATCAACAATATCAAGAAAGACATTTCTCTAAATGTTTTGAACTTATAACTTGTCTCCTTGTTGCCGAATAAGATAGCAAATCCTAATAAAAAACCATAACTCTAGACTAACTAGATTTATGACAATTCCTAAAGCAATGCCAATTTTAGTCATAATAGAGGCAGATAAAGGGGGCAACACAATTCATCTCCAAGAGGCAGGCGACACAATAATTTCTCTAGGAGAGATAGTTATAGTGGTCCCACCCCTCTAAAGTTCAAGAACCACCAGAAGCGATCTACTCCTCATACTAAGAAGAATCAGAATTAGAATCCACCTGCATGTTCTACTCACTTGCCTGATGATACTTGCCAAATATGTGGAAAGACAGGGCATTGGTCACGTACTTGTTGTACACTAAAACATGTGGTAGAACAAGACAAAGCTTCTATTAATTCTATGGAGACAAGCAAATTGGAAGAGTTTGATGAAAAACTATCTATACCAAAGGGGTATGAGCTTGATATTACAAACTTAGAGTGTCGAGATTTCTTTGAAGATATTGATGGCTAGCCTATTAGTAATGAAGTATTTATAACTCAATTGGGAGAACCACCAAGCATGGTCTAAAAGACCTATAACTATGTAATATTTTCATATAATAGACAATTTAATTGTTTTTAGTTTTGTTTTAGTTATCCCTCTATGTTTTGTGGAACTATTCTTTTATCTCCCATGTTCTATGTCTAGATATTATATTTGCTTTCAATGAGTTAGTTATTTTTTAATTTAATTTTTGCCATGCGATTGAGTAGTTGAATTATTTTATTATTTTTCAAAGTATGGATTAATGAATGCATGAAAGTGAGGACAATCTCTGTCTGGTAGATAGTATCACAACATAACTTATATTTAAAAACCAAAAGCTTTTCATAGAGTTAGTGTATAATTTGGCAGAGCATCCACCATAGTTGAACCCGTACAAATAATTAAAGGCTCCATAAGAGCCTACATAATGTTACCAAATGGTACTCACATATTCATTAAAGATGCATTATTTTTAAGTAATTCCCGAAGAAACTTACTCAACTTCAAAGACATCAGAATAATGGGTACCACATAGAAACTATAAGTGATGTTAACAAGGGATATTTGTGAATCATTACTAGTATTGGAATCCCGAAGATGATACAAAAAACGCTAAGTGCATTTTTCTCTGGACTATACTACACAACAATCTCCAATGTTGAATCACACTATGCTATGAGCAACATGATAAAATCAAGCCCGAAGCTTAAACCAAGCCCAAAGCTTAGTGATCCTAAAACCATAACTCTTTTGCATGACAGATAAGGGCATCTAGGGACAAATATGTTGAGGAAAATAATAGATAACACTTTTGGGCACCCCTTAGCAAACAATTAGTTGACTATACCTAGTGTGTACTTATGTATCCCATGTTCAAAAGGTATATTTATCTCTAGACCTTCCTTTTTTAAGGTTGCATTTGATTCTCCATCCTTCCTACAGAGGATACAAGGTGACATTTATGGCCCAGTAAATCCTTCTAGTTGATCTTTTAGGTATTTCATGGTCTTAATTGATGCTTCCACTCATTAGTCTTATGTTTTCTTATTTTCCACTAGAAATTTGGCTTTTGCCCACCTATTAGCTCAAATCATTAAACTTAGGGCTCAATTTCTTGAACACACTATTAAGTCTATAAGGCTTAATAATGCAAGAGAAATTACATCTTAGGTTTTTATGATTATTGTTCATCAATAGGAATTGATGTTGAACACCTCGTTCCCCATGTTCACACCCAGAATGGATTAACTGAATTCCTGATCAAATAAATTCAACTCATTCTTAGGCCTTTATTGTTGAAATCCAAATTATCAGTTAGTGCATGGGGCCATGCTATACTGCATGCATCAATGTTAATAAAGCTTCGACCTACAGCCTATCATCAATACTCCCTTGCACAACTTATAACAGGTAATGAACAAAATATATCATGTTTTTATAAATTTCGTTGTGCGGTTGAAGTCCCCATTCCACAACCTCAACTCACTAAGATGAGCCCCCAACGTAGGTTGTGAATTTATGTCGGTTATGAGTTTCCCTCAATTATTTGATATCTAGAATTAATGATAGGAGATGTGTTTACTACTCATTTTGTGGATTGTCATTTTGATGAGATAGTATTTCTACCGTTAGGGTGAGATATGGAAGTTTCTGGAGAATGTCTTGTTCTTGTAGAATAACTCATTCCTGAAGAACAACGAAAATTAACATAGAATGTTCCCACTTTATCTTATCTACATCTATGTATTTCATAATGTGAGAATGAAATATGGAAAATAGTAAACTAACAAGAAATTGCAAACGGATTACTTGATGCATTTAATGATGTAGAAAAAGTGATTAGGTTACATGTGCTAATTATTAATACACTTGTACGAATAATGTCCCTATAGGACAAAATCCAAATATGGTAGCAAATTAAATCTCTCACATGCAAAAAGCGTGGTAGACCAATAGGGTAATAGGAATCAGCTCCCTAGAAGAGGAGAAATGAATAATCATGTCCCAATTGTACTTTTGAAAAGGTACACTTTCGAATGTTGATATGCAAAAGCGTTTGAAAGAAATTCAAAAGAAATTCAAGCAAATCAAAAGGCAAAGTCAAGACTCAAACATAACTCAAACACATCAAAATAAAGTACAAATTACTGATCTATAAAAAAATACAAATATTGTAGCGAAGACATTACGAGTAAATTTTAAACCAATGATACATAAACCTTGGGATTGTGGAATGGCAAGTCAAGTACAGCATCCAGATGTTCAGAGTTGGTGTAATCCATTCAGAAGACTTCAAATGAGCTCAGAATGTAGATTTCAAACTTCAGAGTTAGTGGACCTCGTTTCGTTACTCGACTCACTAAATACCAAATTCAGGGTTCATTGACTCAAAATCTAGGGATCACTGAGCACACTCAAGGTTCTGAATCACCAAAGTGGATGAAAGTCACATGGTAACTCCAAGGCATGCTTGGGAATGATATTTCAAAGTTTCAAAGCATTTGAACTTCATCTCGACTTAAACCAAGCTTCAGTAACTGTTTGCGAGCTCCTTGGGGATCACTGTGGAAATTGACACTTCTACATATTGAAGCAAGCTCAAACTCAATGGAATGCCTTCAAGTACATTTAAGGGCATCCTTCAAATATTCAGAGCATTTGAACATCATGTGGACCCAAATTCAGTTCAAATAGTCATCTATTAAGCTCTGTAGGGTCACTGTGCAAAATGACATCTCATGAAGATCAAATCAATTGAAACTCCTAGAGGAAGCTCAAATCACATTCAAAAGAATCTCTGCAAAATTTCAGGTGAAACGAACATCAATTGACCCAAAATCTACAAACATGTTAACTTTGGGTCAGTGACCTCCAAGCCATGGGGTCATTGACCAAAGTCCTATTTTCTGACCCCCAAAATCAATGAAAATTGGGCACAAAGCTTCATTCATGCTCCAAAGAAGTTTTGCAAATTTTCAAGTCAAATGGATTTCGTTTGATCCCACTTTCACTGCATGTCAACTCAAAAGTCAATGACCCTTGAGCCATGGAGGTCACTAGCCAAAATCTTATATTTAGGAGGCCAAAGCTGATGAAATTCGGAATAAATATTCAAAATATGTTCAAAGTTAATTTCGCAAAGTTTCAAGTCAATTGAACATCGTTCGGGTTGAAAACAAGCTAACTACCTACAATATGGAGTGAATAGTGACTTGGAACATACAACAAATAGGTCATTATTCGAAATCCTACTTCCCCAAATCCAAACTACATGAAATTTAGATAAATACTCTTAGATACCCCTGACATCAGTCCTTCCAAGTTTCAAACCAAATTGAGGTCATTTGGGCCTCAAGCACCTACAACAAGGGCCCATTTTCATGAAAAGTCAATGGGGGAGTTGACTAACTTCAAGAGGTCAAAATGGGTTAAAACTTCTATGACATACTCAAAATAGTGTCAAGAAGCATCCCTCCAAGTTTTGTGAAGATCGGACATCGTTTGGACCCAAACAGGCGAAAATAGGTCGCATACACAAAAGTCCAAAAAACAGGCCTTGAGAGTGACCGCGTCTACAGTCACTGACTTCCATAGAGCAGTTCCTGTGGTTTTGGGCAGTTTTCCTTACTTCTTTTTGAAGTTCAACCTCCCATAACTTCTCTTTAACATCTTGTAACTCCCTAAAACCACCGTGGCAGTCTATAAAAGGGATTGCATTTGAGAAAAAAAGGATATAGAGAAGGGGGGGGGGGGGGGGGGGGGGGGGAGAAAAAAGCACAAGAAAGGCAAAAAAGCAACTTCTAAAAAGCTCCAAGCTCCAAGAAGGCATCCTCCAGCACTCTAACCACTTCTTCTTTTCTTCTCAGTCACTCAAGGTGAGAAATGGTTCAGAGAAGGAAGAAAAGTATGGGCATTATCTAAAAGGGAACTATGTTCAAACAATGGCAAGCCTTTGAAGGATGATGTTGGTTCCTTTGTTTTTCTCACTCGAAGGGTTTTTTAGCCATCATAGGAGTTGTGAACCAGCCTTTCTAGGCCTCATTTTGTTCTTTGAAAATTATAGGTTCTGAATGATATAACTTTAGCTTTATACAGAACCCTTTTTGGACCTGTACAAAAACTGGTTCATAAACAACAATAATGATCAACAAAGGTTTTGATCGATTTCATGGTTGAATTTGATCTTCCTGATGGTCATTCAATGCCTCATAGATCATAAAAGAGAGTTTCAGTACTTTAAAGAAATTACAGACAAGAAACAGTGCAAAACAGTAGGCAAAACAGTGACTTTTCAGTCACTGTTTGCTAGTGGCTGTGGGCCACGGTCACTGGTAGGAAGCCAGTAACTGTAAGCCATGGTTATTAGCAGAATCCCAATGACTATGAGCCATGGTCACTGGCAGGGGGCCAGTGACCGTGACCCACGTCACCCCCCCAATTTTTTTTCTTTTTTTTTTTTTTGCATGTTTTCCATTTTTTGTACATTTTCTTGTATTTTCCAAATTTGGATTACATCTAAGACTTGAGGGAGGGGTTGTAAACTTTTCAAAACTATGTAAACAACCTGTATCTCCGTGGTTAGATCATTTGAACCCTTGTAAATAAAAGGGAAATTAATGATGAACAATAGTTGATTCCCATTTTTCTTAACATTTGAAGGGCATGAATGTTGGACTCGAATCCATTGCACATTTTCAGCTATTTTTCAAGTGCAATCACAAATAGCTTAAGGACAAAGCCTAATTAAGAAGACACCTTAAAGTTTGAAGAAGTAAGTGAAAATATTTTAAAAAGTGGAAAATTTCTACATTAGCCGATTAAACAAATCATTGGCCGAATGTATACTGGCCAACTAAACAAATTAGTGGCCAAATGTACACTAGCCGAATGAACGAATTAGTAGCCGAATATACACTGGCTAATAGAGGAAAGTGACAAGCCAACAGTTAAAATTTTGACAGCTCATTGAGTAGCTGATTGAGATTTGGTCAAATCATTCAGAACTAAGTTTAAGCTGATTAGCATGATCCAAGGACGAAGATCCGGCTACCATTTCACAAAGTTGGCTGTGGGAGGGTAATCGACCATACAAATATACAGTCGGCTACCCCCTACGAATTAAATTTTGCTCAATATTTTCTCTGCCACAAATGCCTAGAGAAGACTCTTGACTCTTGGTGCTTATAAATACCCCCTTTGGTGCCCAATCCAAGACACAACAAGGACAACACAGTACATAAACGACAAGTAATAGAAACTCTTCAGATTCTCTTTGAGAAGACTTTGGTGCTTCAACTTCTCCAAGTTTGAACCTTGACTCCATTAACATGGTAGTTGATCTTCTGACCATGATTACCTAGATGGATATGCATCATCATGCCCATGATTAGCCAAAAATCACGAAGACCATTTTAACTATTCAAATGAACCATTTCAAATGCATTCACCTATCCAAAAAGAGTTAAATAATGCTCTAACCAAAATCCAATGATTAAAATTTCAGGGTGGAATGGTGCCCCATATATATATATTCTAGGGATTTTTACGAAAAAATTAATCCTAAATTTAGATTATACGAATTGATTAAGAGAGATTAGAAAAAATCCAATTTGGAGTTCGTACTCCATCAAAAGACAAATATGCCCTCAGCTAATGATATCGTTAGGGGTACAAAACTTCACAAATATTTCCTTCCGTCTCTTCTCTATCTTCTCTTCTCCATCTTGAGATTTTGTTAGTCTTTATTTCTCACCCTACAATAGCATTACCATCAGCATCCTATCTTTTTTCTTATTCTTTATCTTTTATTTCTTTCTTTTTCTGTAGAATTGGTATTCCCTCCTCATCCTTCTCCTCCTCGTCCTTTTTGTTTCACTAGTACGCCCTTTTCTTGTTCTTTTTCTTTTCCTTTAATCTCTATTTCAATTCTGACAATTCCTTCACCTTCTCATGTTTTTCTTTTCTTACATTCCTCTCTGTCCTCTCTCTCACTCTCTTTGTTTTCTCATATTCTCAGCCCTTCTATTTCTCTCTTCTCTATGCCAAGTTATTTTTAATTTTTATTTTGTTTCTTTTCTTCTCTCGTAAGTCCTCTCTGCTTTCCTCCTACTGTCATCCCACTCGATCTCCTTCTTCTTTTCCTTTTTTTCTCATTTTTTTCTTTTCATTTTTCTTTCATTTCAATTTTTTCCCCTTTAGCCATAAGCCCAAAATACCAAAAAATTACTCCCTAGATTGTGGCCCGTGAGTTCTACAGCGTAGTTGTCACAACCCGAGCCCAAGAGTTTGGGGGTTAGCAGAAGCCTAACCGATGACACACGTACTCCCATGCCTGTACACATAGACCTGGTCTAAATGCACATGCATAAGGAAAGATTCACATATGCCAAATATGTACGCGGAAGCTGTAGGTATTAAACACAACATAAGAAAGATGGAAACCAAGCATCTAGCTAAAAGATGAAATAGATAGATACAGGTTTTACAAAATAAAGCAAAAGATATATTTACAAATCATGACTGGATTCAATCGTGACAAATCTCAAAATAAAGAAGACTCATATGTAAGTATGTCCATGGCGCTTTCCGATGGAGTGACTACATCCACTCCTCTAGTTCGGATGGGACCTCGGGGGCTTCTCTAGGAGTCTGGTCGATCAACGAGGGGTCGGTCTGGGTATCTGAGCCTGCAACACTAAAGACAACTTGTGAATATAACGATTCAGCAAAGTATAAGCCATAACAAGTTAACGCATGTTGTGTCTAATAGAATAAAAAACATAAGAGAAAATCATAGCAGTTCACGTTCGTATACTAAGCCAATGTGCAAGGATTACAGTATGTCATGTGAATCAAGGTATATGTGCTGTGTACATAACTAGTTGGCTACTACATTGCCATATGCTCCCAAAATAGGGATCTTATATCCTTGCTGAAAACACCATTGACCGGGCCAGGGTACGAATGGGTCTCGGGTTCCTGGGGTCCAGATTCCCCAAGACAAATCCTTACTGCAGCAAGGCCATATAACTGCACCAAATTTACCCCGTCGGGATCCTTAGGCTGAGGCTAAGTAGTGCATAACCATACCAAGTCAATCATGAAAACCCTGAGTAGATCGTGCTAAGCATATCAGGCACGCATAATCAAGAGCATGTCTTATACGTGCAAACTTACTAACATAGATGCATACTCAATGTACTGAAAACATAGGAAGAAAATCAACCATTCGATGTTACATGAACCAAATCAATCGTGCTTATGAGTGGAGATCAATGATCATACTACAAAATGCCATGTAAGCAAGTAATATCATATCGAATCAAGTGTCTTTACTATCCACTCCTAATCTAATTATCCAGTATTTCTAACCGTACATGATGATGTAGTTTTAAGTCATTCGATTCACCGTTGTCTAGTGTTGCATTGCATCATCGGATGCACCAAAGTTCCTTAAACTAACACCCATGGGGAGGTGCTTAACAGCTGGATAACGAACATGAATGATTCGCAGCCCTCGAGATCATTCATGCATATTATCATGCTCCGTTGGGCAAGTCGAGGTTGCATACCTTCTATTTCAGAGGCCCTACAAGTCTCCTTTCTTTCCTGACTTTCTTACTGTTTAGGTCTTCCGGCTCAGCCATGGGTGACCTTACGGCTCAGCAATAAAAAGCTTCACGGCTTAGCCGTGGCTGGGCCGTAAAAGAGTTGCTGATTTGCATCCTCTCAGTTATTTTTCAAACACACCCTGTATTGATCTACGGCTGGGTCTCGGCTAGGTTCACGGCTTAGCCGTAGCACATTTCACGGCTTAGCAGAGCATGCGCTGGGTCGATTTCTGAATCAATTACAGAAAAGCTGTAAAGACATGAAAAGAAAAAAATCACTGCAGAGAAAGGGAGAATAAGCTCAAATTGGGCTGTAACCATACTGTGCATGCAAGATCATGAGAATCATTCAAACTCAAGCATCTATCAACATGGGTTCATACAAAGTATGCTTATACTTGCCTCAATTGAGTTCTAACACACCAATTGTCGTCCTTGGGGCTTAATTCACGTCCAAACCCACTCCTAATCACCATGCATGAAAGAAAACAAGTGACATGAGTGCAAGTCCAGGAAATTGACGTGAAGAATGAGAGTAAAAGGTGGAAATCAAATCCAAAACCAAAGCTCACCTCACTTCCACCCACAAAAGATGAATCAAGAGTCACGGGCACAAATCCTCTTCCTTGGCTTGATTGGTGGAGGAGAAGAAATTGAAATGGAAGAGAAGAGGAAGAGAGAAAAGAACGACAGAGAGAAAGAGGCAGTGGAGGCTTTAGATATAAGATAAGGATAACCCAAATTGCAAGAAAGTCCAAGGGTTAAGGTTAATTACAGTTCGAGTCAAATCCGGGTCCAATGAAATCATATGACCTCTTTTGCAAATGACGTAGTTACGGTAGTTAACGAGCTCAACGAAAGACACATGTTGACACTAAGATGATGCGTGAATGACGATGTCTGATAAAAGCTAAAATTACGAAAAAGGGCTTGGTCTACCTAAACCAAGTCAAACTCTACTCAACTACCTATCCATGACCCGCAAAAACAAAAAACAATTAACAGCTAAGGCAACATTAATTAATCGCTAAACGGGGTCAAGCTAGGTCGGAGTGTTACAGAAGCCATAAATCGTTTTATGACTAAGCCGTAAGAAACTTACAGCTTCTCCGTATGGTTAGCCGTAAGTGAAAAATAACAAAAAAACTCCCTGGATAGTGGCCTGTGAGTTATACGGCTTAGCCGTAAGCACCATACGGCTTAGCCATAATAGAATTCAAAATTCAGGAATGAATATATAACTGTCAAGTGACAATATTATTACCATCTTTAACGCTTTATATCCCCATTTTGGTTTCCAACATTCATTCTCTAAATATTTTTATACTAAGATACCCAAACTATGTAAAGGGTGTTGGAATTGACTCAAAAAAATTGGATTCATGTAGTAATATATAATTGTCAGGTAACGATATTGTTACTATTCTTTATGTATTATCATCCCCAGTTTGGTTCTATTCATTCATTCTGTAAATATCTTTATATTGAGATACATAAACTATGTAGAGGGCATAGGAATTGACAAAAAAAAAAAAAAAAGATTCACATAGGAATTTATAACTTTGAGGTAATGATATCGTTACCATTTTTTAACGCTTTATATGCCCCTTTTTTTTATTTCATCTTGAGAGGGTTTTGGGTCAAATTCTAATTCCCTATGCCCTTTCCATATTTTAGGTATCTTAGTTTAAACAAAATGGATGTTGGAAACCAAGCTGGGGAAGATAATGCTTAAGGAATGGTAATGATATCATTAATTGAAAGTTATATATTAATACATAAATCCATTTTTTTGGTCAATTCCTTTGCCCTCTACATAGTTTATATATCTGAGTATAAAGATATTTAGGAAATGAATGTTTGAAATCAAAATGGGCATATAAAGCATTAAAAATTGTAATGATATCATTACCTGAAAGTTATAAATCCATGCACGAATCAAATTATTTGGGTCAATTTCTATGCCCTCTATATAGTTTATATATCTCAGTAGTTTATGTATCCCAGTATAAAGATATTTAGAGAATGAATTTTAGGAACCAAACTGAACATATAAAGTATTAAAAATAGTAACGATATTGTTACCTAACTGTTACGGCTTAGCCGTAAGTGAAAAAATACTGTGTAAACACGGTCCACTCGTAAAATAACCTACGGCTCAGCCATAAATCAAATTCAAGTAATGATATCATTCCCTGAAACTTATATACTCATGCATGAATCAAATTATTTGGGTCAATTTCTATACCCTCTGCATAGTTTATGTATTTTAGTATAAAGATATTTAGAAAATGAATTTTGGGAACCAAACTGGACATATAAAGCGTTAAAGATGGTAACAATATCATTACCTAACTGTTAAGGCTTAGCCGTACGACTTAACCATAAGTGAAAAAATACTATGCAAATATGGTTTACCTGTAAAATGACCTACGACTTAGCCGTAAATGGACTACTGCTTAACCGTAAAGCCTAGCTGTAAGTTAAAAAGTACTGCATAAACATGGTCCACTTGTAAAATGACCTACGGTTCAGTCGTAAATGCACTACGGCTTAACGTAGGGCATAGCCATAAGTGAAAAACCTTGTGCAAATACGGTCCGATCAAAGCTAAGGGTATATTTGTCTTTCAATGGAGTACGAACTCCAAATTAAATCTTTTTAAGCCTTTTTAAATCAATTGGTATAATCTAAATTTAGAATTAATTTTTTGGTAAAAATCCCTATATTCTATATAGAATGCACTTTCACATTATATATATTAAGCAAGTGTAGTTTTATTACAAATTGTCTCTCAACTTTGTAATAAAAATTTTGGGTTATAGATTTTTGAATCCCAAGTTGAGCAAATTGTCTCTCAACCTTAGTATTTTTCTAAGATTGCAAAAAGGGATTTTTCAATTAGCAATTCTAGTTTTATTTTAAGGATGATATAATTTAGCATATTTTTTTAAAATCTCTTTTCTACCTAAAAATTAATGAAAAGTAGAAAATATATAATTATTTGCATTTTTTATTAATTTTTATTTTTTTAAAGTTTTTTTTAAAATGATAAAATTTAGCATATTTTTAAATCTATCTAAAAATTAATGGAAACTTCATTTTTTTTATAATTATACATAGTGACGGCGTCCTCCCTATCAGCGACTATATTTAGGCATATTGAGTTTAACTTCTTATGAAATAATGTTTTGTATTAGATCTCGTATAATCAAAAAATAAATCAAACTAATTTTTATTTTTTATTGTAAAAAATAATTGATATTTTTATATAGTTATATTGATCATGATAAGAATTTGCATATTGATTGATCTTACTAGGGATGCTCATGGAATAAGTTGGCCTCAGCCCAACGGGGAGTGCATTTGGATTGACTTTAGCCTTAGGTTTTACTATACCGGCCAAGCTTGGACCTAAAATCTATGTAGGTTTAAGACACAAGCCAGACGTCGATTTAGTGGCAAAGAGACCGAAGCCCAGCCTGACCAAAATAAGATACACGATTTAATCAAAAATATCTTTATAATAGGGTGAAAACTAAAAGTTTGGGCATTCTCGCACGGGCACGTACCAACCAGGTTACATACTACTTGGAAATATTAGTATAAGCATTTTTATTTTATATAAACATTACCTACACTAGCTCGTGCTTTCACTTTTTCAAGCGCACTGAGCCAAGCTCTATACTGAGGAAGCAAAATGTCTATTATCATTATTTCATTTTGCTCAAGTAGTACAACAAATCTTTAGCATAAAAATTTTGAACCTCACAATTTCTAGAATGATATCATTTAATTATTTACTTTTAGATGCATATCATGTATTTGATTTATATTTATTAAATGATTATTTAGTTTATAGCTATCATTAATGAAGACTTCCTTTATTTCTTAATTGAATGAGTTTTAAATTTATGATATATGATCTTTACTATTTTAATATATAAATTTTTAAATGACAGTGTGGAAAATTACAGCCGCGCTCAGCATGGGGCCGGGTATGTTGCTAGTTGTATGTATGTATATATATATATATATATTAAGCAAGTGCAATTTTATTACAAATGGTCTCTCAATTTTGTAATACATTTTAATTTTCACGAGGGTCCAATAAATTTAAGAATAGAAAATTATCCAAATTTGAGACTCTTTCTTTTGGATATGACGTGAGATAATCCTTTAATACCTTTGATGTTTGGATTGGAGGTGGGAGAAATCTTATCTTTTTTTTTTTTTTTTTTTGTTAGATTGATTTTAGGTTTTTTTTAATTCTAAAACTTATTATAAATTTGCCAACATAGAGATTTATGATAGCCAAAACAATGTCTAAAACACTTTTTTTTAATAAACATTAATGCTAAGTATGTAACATAAGCTTCTTCCAAAAGCTAATTGCCAAACGCATACATAGAATTAATATAATTTAAATGAAGAAGGAAGGAAGTCCTCATCGATTACCTTCTTCCAAAAGCCAATTGCCCAAACACATGCTTAGTATTATTATAATTTTAAAAATTTATAATAAAAGTGTTTTACACATTTCTTGGTTATTATAAATCTATAAGCAAACATAAGCTTAAAAAACATGCAATCAATCTAATGGTGGGTCCAACTCAAATTGACTAGCTTTACCCACATCCAGGCTCCAATACATACATCATACATGGATAGAAATTCATGACTTATATCCTTTCAAATTATATGTAATGAATGACAACATTAACTATTTCTTCATTGAGGAATATGTCCATGTTTGGAAAACGAAGAATCAAGTATAGTTTTTAAAAGAAACATTAAAATTAAATATATGTACAATATTGTGATCAACGGGATAGCCATAGAGTTTTTTTTCCTAAAATATTGTTATTATTGTTTGAAAAAATATCAAATTTATTATTAGACTCCAATTAGAAGATTATTTTATATTTTTTGAGAAAGTCCCTATATTATTTATTTTACATATTAATAAACAAAGGGTCGGGCCATGGCCCCTCGAGCCGGCTACAGCAAGCCTCAGCTAGGCCCTCAAGATTGTGGCCTTTTCAAAATTGGACCCTACCCTACCCTCGGGTTTTAGGAAATAAAGAAAACCCCTCCCTTTGAGGGCTTTTGTAGGCTGAGCCGGGCCAAGGCCCCTCGTCAAAGGGTTGGATTGACAGCCCTAATTGTTGGTTATATCCGGAAAAAAAGAAAAAACAGTAAAATTTGAGCCAACGAGGGAGAGTGAGTATTATGATTTTCACTGGCTTACCTTGATCTATTAGTGGGTTTATATGACCGAGGTGAGCGAATCCAAGAAGAATGGGATAGGTTGTATACAGTGTTTAAAGATAGGTACAAGAAAATTGCCAAAAGGATATCACGGTAAGTTTGAAAAGTCTCTTTAAAAGATTGTATGTGAATGGAGGTCTCGAAAATATTGTTTCACGGTTTTATTGCAATGGGCTAACGTGAAGCTGTATCATTGGAGAGTGCAAGTAGTGGTTTTTCTTTGTGGTCGATTGTTTTTATTTGTCAATTCTTTTATTTTCCGTCACAGTTAAATGAACTACACTCTACAAATGCGGATTTGGGACAAATAAATCTAGATCTAGGACAAACTTTCACTACCATTAGTCAATAAGAGAGGAAAGAGAATAAGGGAGAAACATGTCCTTAAACATCTGCCAATTAAACGCTCATGATCTAAATCATTAGTTTAAACATTTAAACCCAAGTATTCATGCGTTCGTACAATTTATGTTGAATCAATTTCGAGCTCATCCCCATTATTGTTGTTGAGGGAAATTTTGACACTAGGTCCAACAGGATGGTTGCTGGTTAAAACCAACAGATTTGTGCTCCATTGTGCAAAAGATGTCTCTTCTGCTGTTCCTTTTACTACCTAGTAACTACAAGGACTTTGATCCAACAAAACCAATCTCCTGAGGCTGAGGAACCACTATATTCTAAAAATGTCTCATTACTCGGCCAATTTTCAACGTAAGATTAGAAATGCAAGGGCCCGATCCTACACTTGTAACTAAAGACACAGGCCAACCATAAAAATGAAAGCCAAATCAATCAGCCCATGTCCTGGTTGTCCTGGTTTGTCCTATTTGCATCCGTGAGAAATCATTATTTTACAATCAGTTCAAGTCAAGGCCCATGAGCACCCTTATTGAACAAATATTGTTGGAATAGTGACAACAAACATTGTAGTTATTGGAAGCTCTTGCTTTTCTCAATTATTTTAATTTATTAGGACAAAAATGCAAGAGCAATAAATCCCTCTTAACAAATCAAGAAGGGAATATTTATTCTGGTACCCCTAAGATTGGACCTAATCTTAGGGATCGCATCCACAGACGCATTGGTGATACACGCAAAGTATTCTCATGCATCCTGGTGTACAATAGTCTCGGCAATCTATGGGCTGGTTGCAAGATGCATTCATTATATTCGCTCTACCTTCGACTCCATTCACTGTTGAAAATGGCATCCCTGCGCATATTTTCAAAAAAATGAACTGCACATAAGGCTTCCAATGCAAAAATAACACAACCCAAACTTTTCAAACCATATTCATAATCCAATACAACTTCAGGGGATTGTGGGGTAAATTCAAATAACATCCGTTGAGACAATATGGTCTGATAAAAAGCTATCTAGTGTTTAGCAAAAAAAAAAAAAAAAAAAAAAAAGGCTATCTAGTGTTTATTCAGCTCGTTAGCTTGATTCACTTTGAATTCTGGAGAGTTCATTGCAAAAATAGTTTTATCACGTAGAGATAACTCCTCTTTTTTTTTTTTTTTTTTTTTATGATGGAGGATGTCTCAATCCTTTGAGCCGGACTAATCTCCTAGGGCATTGGGTAGCCCGATAAGATTTTGTATGGCTCTAGTATGGTATTGTAGTTCGAAGCCACATTCTCCGAGAGCAAACCGTGGTTCTAAGTTAGTTGAGCTACAGGGTACTAAAAGAAACTAGCAGTGAATGATTAAGTTGAAGATCTAAATGAGCGTCTAATCCTTTCCTTGTCAACTTTTTTTCATAAAAATAACGTTTTTGTTAGCTCTTATAAATTTTATATAAGACCAAACAAAGTTTTTTTTTTTTTTTGGCAGAAAAGACCAAACAAAGTTAAACTAATAGTTTGCATGTTACAACTCTAATTCAATGTGAGAGAGTGAGAGAGTGAGAGAGTTGGAAGAAGAAAAAGCTAACCGGAGGCCATCACCAACAAGATGACCAAGAAAGCAAACTTGAAAGATGTCTTCTCCATGGTAGGTTTAGTATTGGTGTAAGTTGGTTTTGAGGAATGGTGTGAGGGGCTTTTTATAGGGAGGAATTTAGTTCAAAATTGGACACACTCCTAAAACGTAATCTTTTTTTTCTTTTTATGGAAGATTTTTTTTTTTTTGAAGTTTTTTTTTTTGAAGGTGTTTTTTTTCAACGTAATCTTTACAAGATATTAGTTCTTTATATTGAGATTTGGTCAATATAGCGCGAGAGGTGCACCCTAAACTCATAATACTATTACTTTTTTACTTTTTACGCACTCTTGGATTCTTAAGATGTACATCCAAACTTAGTAGACTAAATCCACTCTGATATCAAAATGGATTCAACACTTGTAGCATGATGTGGAGCCTAACTTGGGCCTTTTAAAGAACAATGATGGCTAAAATAAGAGTGCAAGCTGGTGATACTATCTTTACAAGATTATTGCTTCTTGATGTTGGGATCTTGAGGAGGCCACGCTTTCCTAAATCCAAGAGACTCATAATAACCATCACGACCATTTGTAACATGGAAGTGACCCATAGTTTCTGTGGTGGGATATTTTTGTAAAACTAATGTTGCTATTGCAGGATGTAAAGCACCACAGCATTAGTTTGCCAGGCCCACACGTTGAAAGGCAGGCTCAAAATGTGTTGAGCACTGTTGGCAAATATTTGTAGGCCTAACAGTAATTAGATGCATTTGTACATGTTAAGCAAGTTTCAAATATCCATGGAGAAGCAATTCGGGAGTTAAATGTGCAAAACCAAGCCCTCAATTTACAAGGTTGGTCATGAGGTGGTTTGGGTCACGGATGTCAACTAGCATTGCAAACTTGGCTTTGTTTGGCTTGTTAGGGGTGGCAAACAACTTGCAAATCGGGCCACATTTAACTAGCTGAGAAAACTTGGCTTTGTTTGGCTTGTTAGCTCGAGCAGATGACCCGACATTGGGTCTTCTCCTGTGGGAGTTGTTCCTCTCTTTATTACTAAAAAGCGAAGCACTCTTCTAGCATCGCCGGCCCTTTTATTACTAAAGAGCAACCATCACTAGCCCTTTATTACTAGGGAACGATGCTAGCGAAGGGATTTTTTTTGTTTTAAATGCCCAAAATTTTTTTCTCAAGAAAGAAAGGTCACTTAGATGCTTTTAGGTGTCCAACCTAAAATTTTAAAATAGACTATGGACAAATAAAGGACATGCTTTTATCTTATTTTTTTTCTTCATTCATCTCATTATACCTTTTTTTTTTTTTTTTTTTTTTTTGCTGTAGGCAAGATTGTATTGAAAGAGAATAGGAAACAAAGGCTTTAAATCCCTGCAGAGAACAGACACAACTACAGATTACAAGAGAAGAAAAGGAGGAAAATGTACACAAAAACAAGAGGAAAAGAAAGACCACCAAGAACTCAGCACCTAGGCCTTAGTGGATACTGAAAAGTCTGCAAAAAGCCTAAAGAGGCCTACCGAAAAAAGGTTTATCTATTTGCCTGAGAGAGAAAGATCAAAGCAGCTCTGTCAGTTAGTGTCTGGCCTTCATTTGAGACACTTTACAGGTGTTGATTATATGCAAGATTTCCATAAGACAAAAGTAGTGGTTAAGAAAATACATGAAGCTCCATTTAAAGCTGGCTGATCAAAGTTGAGAAAGAGCTTTTTCCAGATATTAGTGGGAGAAAGAGAAGATATATCTGGACATTCTGCTGCTTAATTAAGAATCCATTTCCAGAGAGAGATTGCAAAAGGACACTGGGAAAAAAAAAAGATGAGATGTTGTGTATGTACAACCTTTTGTTGTGAGCGTGTGTGCAAAGGCAACCAAGATCAACAAATCACTACACAAGAAGACAAGAAGATTTATATGGTTCGGCAAAGATGCCTACGTCCACGGGAAACCAATTTCCACTAGGTTCTCCTCCAATTTGTGAAACCACAGCCTTGAAATCTCAGCCACTCTCAGCCTCTCTGACTGACTCTCTAGGGTTACAAATTACATCATATATATAACCATTACATCCTTATCCCCCAAGAACTCTATCTCAAGAAAAAGGAAAGTCCTAACCCATTAGAAAACTACTGTTTGACAAAACAGGAAATTCCTAATATCATTAGGAAACTGTCACGACCCGAGCCCAGAATTCGGGGGTTAGCGAAAAGCTAAACCGGTGACACACGTACTCCCGTGCACGTGCACCCAAACCCAGTCCAGATGCACGCACACAAGGGATCTAACACGTGCGAACTAAGCGTACGCGGAAGCTGTACATATCATAGCAAGCAACAAAGGAAAATAAAATAGCGGAAGCCAAAGCCAATACGAAACGGAAAAGACAAAGACAATTACACTGAGATAAAACCGAATACACACCAAAATCAATATATACAAAATATACAGAATACAAGTCCAAAGTCCAAAGTCCAAATACAAGCTCTCAAAAACCAAAACGCAAAATAAAAGCCACTGGTATGCATGCACGCACTTGGCAGAAGTGATCAGGCCCACTCTGCCAGACCGGAGGGTGCCTCTACACTCGCCCCTGCAGCCTCCTCGACCGCCGGGGAGCTGGGCAAGGTATCTGTGCCTGCAACACCACAGACAACACAAATGAATACAACGATCCAGCAAATATAAGTAACAGGAAAGAAACACGCATAGTATCAAAGCGAATGAAATAGGAACAGAAGATTAAATACAGAGTCCATCTTAGTATGCTAAGCAAATCGTGCATAGGAGTAAAACATGATAATGGAATCAAAACATAGAATACTGAACTAGTTGGCTACTACGTTAACCATGTTCTCTCCAAAAGAGAGCAGAGCAGAGCAGAGGAGAACACCGCTGTCCAGGCCAAAGGTACAAGCGGGTCTCGGTTCCTGGGTTCCGGGGTCCCAAGACAAAGCAACACTGCAGTTAAAACAGAGATACAGAGATCTACGCCAGAGGTAACCCCGTCGGGTATCCTAGGGCTGAGGCTGAGTAGAGCCAGACTAATACCAATCAAATCAAATCCATAGAAAGGGGAGATTATCCGCTTTGGGCTCACCGATGACAAAGACCGGATCTCGTCCTCACGTTTAATCTCTGGGCAGAGCCACCGGGGAATACCCAAAAATCAGAGATATACAAAGCCAGAGAATATACAAAGCATAGCATAGATCAAAACATAGTACAGAGCGAAGAATAATACAGATATACAGAACGAAAGCAAAATGACTGAGGAAATGCATACATAGATTAACAGAGCAGAGGGCAAAACTATAAACAATATGAAATGCATCTCAGATTAATACGGAATCAAGGTTAATTACAAGCCAAGCCTAATCTAGTTGCACCACTATCACTAACCGTGCATGATGATGTAGTTTTAAGTTATTCGATGCACCGTTGTCATCCTAGTGTTGCAATATAATCCTCAAGTGCATCGAAGTCCCTTAACCCAACACCCATGGGGAGGTGCTTAACAGTGATCAACGCTCACATGAATAAGTCACAGCCTAACAGACTATTCATGCGATCCAAAGAATCCATTGGGCCGATTTACGGGTATGGTTAACCTGTGTTTGAGCCCTACAAGGTCACACCATTATCCTACGTTTAAGTGTTATTTTACAGGTCTTATGGTTTAGCCATGGGTGACCTACGGCTTAGCCGTGGCATCCTACGGCGTAGCCGTATTATGCACTACGGCTTAGCCGTGGTTCCCTTCAGAACACGGCTAAACTGTCAGCTTTTCCACCTCTGATCTGATATATCTCACGGCTGAGCTACAGTCAGTATACGGCTTAGCCGTAGACCAATCCACGGCTTGGCCGTAGCATTCCACGGCTTAGCCGTAGCCTCACCGTAGGAGTACTGATATCAGAAAAGTTTCGACTGATCAGAGATTTAATTCACGGCTGGGGTACGGTTGGGTCACGGCTAGCTTACGGCTCAGCCGTAGAACAAATTACGGCTTAGCCGTAGCCTAGCCGTAGAACAAAACTCAAATTTCGAGTCTCTGGAAACCAAGCCGTAGAAGTTCACGGCTTAGCCGTACAATACAGAGATGAATTCGGGCTGAGTACAGAAACTGAAATTTGATACAGAAACTAAATAAAATGAGTTACAGAGGTTCCAAATTCACAAATTGTGGCTGTAAAACATGCTAGACAAAGAATAAGAGTGAATCAAAGCCATCAAACAAACACCCATATGTGTTATCAAAGCCTGTACTTATACTTGCCTCAAATCTGACAAATCCTCTGAAATCAAGCTCCAAGCAACTAAAATCAAAACAAATCAAAGCAATCACACATGCATGAGATGAAGACAAAGCAACAGAGAATGGGAGATGTAATTTGGAGAAGAAATACAAAGAGTTGGGAAAGAACCCACTTACCAAGCCACAACACAGATGAGAGAAAAGAAACAAAACCCAATCCAAAGAAGAGTAGCCAACCCAAATCCAACAAGGGATCCAACCCACAATCGAGCAAGAGAAGGAAAGAAGAGAGAGAAAGAAAACGTGGAGAGCTTCTCCTGGAGTCTCCTCTGGAATTGCATGCACGTTGAAGAGAGAAATGAGCAAGGGAGAGACATCTGTAAGATGACTCACTTATATATGGGTTTTGAAAGTTAAGTCAAAGTCCGGAGAGTTAAGACTAATTACAGTTCAAGTCACACGAAGGTCCATCTTCCCCAATTGACTCCAAACGGTTCTGAGACAGTTACGGAAATTGTCGAGCTCAACGAAATACGCGTGCTGACACCAAGATGATGCAAAGATGATATGAGCAAAACAAAAGCAAAATTACGAAAAAGGGCTTAGAACTACCTATTCCAGGTCAAAGGTCACTCAACTACCTATCCATGACCCAAAACAAGTTCAAAAGAAATAAACAAAACAAAACACACACTAATGAGCCACTAATCCGGCTCAAAGGGGATCGGAGTGTTACATCCTCCCCCACTAGGAATCATTCCGTCCTCGGAATGACTACCTACCTGCGCAAAGAGATGGGGGTACTGGCGCGCTAGCTGCTCCTCTAGCTCCCAAGTAGCCTCATCCGGACCGTGATGCTCCCACAACACTTTAACCCATCTGATAGTCCTGGTACGGAGAATCTGCTCTCGTGTCCCAACGATACGAAGCGGACGCTCAACGTAAGTCGCATTAGGCTGAATCTGAATGTCATCGTAGCGAATCACATGGCTCGGATCTGGCACATACTTACGGAGCATCGACACATGGAACACATCGTGAACACCGGAGAACTCAACTGGAAGTGTCAACCGATAGGCTAAATCTCCAACTCGGCTCTTGACTTCGAACGGTCCTACATATCTCGGAGCTAACTTGCCCTTCTGACCAAATCGAACTGTGCCCTTCATCGGAGAAACTTTAAGGAATACCCAATCTCCGACTTGGAATGCCAAAGGTCTCCTCCGAGTATCCGCATAGCTCTTCTGCCTGGACCGAGCAATCTTCAAATTCTCTATCACTTTCTGCACTTTCTCCGTCGTCTCTGCTATGATCGTCGGACCATGAAAACTTCTAGTTCCAACTTCTTCCCAGCACACCGGGGTCCTGCACTTGCGTCCGTATAGAGCCTCATAGGGTGCCATACCAATGCTCTCATGGAAGCTGTTGTTGTAAGCAAACTCACACAATGCCAAATGCATATCCCATTCCTTCTCAAAGTTCAGCACACTAGCTCTGAGCATATCCTCCAACGTCTGAATGGTACGCTCCGACTGTCCATCAGTCTGGGGGTGGTATGCCGTACTAAAACTCAGCTTCGTACCCATAGCTTCCTGAAATGCTCTCCAGAATGAAGATACAAAACGACTGTCTCGATCTGACACAATCGATACTGGGGTGCCATGCAATCTGACTATCTCGTCAACAAACTTCCTGGCCATCTCCGTGAATGTCATCCCTTTCTTGAACGGAAGGAAATGTGCTGACTTGGTCAATCTGTCCACTATGACCCAGATCGCATTATTCTTCCTACTGGTCGGCGGAAAACCGGAGACGAAATCCATCGTAATGTGCTCCCACTTCCACTGCGGAGTGTGCAATGGATGCAATGATCCTGGAGGTCGCTGATGATCCGCTTTTACCCTCTGACAGGTCAAACATCGAGCTACGAACCCTGCGATCTCCCGCTTCATATTGTTCCACCAAAATCTATCCTTCAAGTTCCGGTACATCTTCGTACTCCCGGGATGCATCGCATATCGGGCATCGTGCGCATCTGTCATCAATTTCTCTCTCAACTCATCCACAGCGGGAACACACAATCTGTTCCTGAAGTACAAAACTCCATCTACTAGGCTAAAATCCGGTCGATCTGAAATCCGATCTCTGAACTTCACCAGGAGGGGGTCCTCAAACTGGCGATCCTTGATCTGCTGAATCACCTCAGGCTGAAACACGACAGTAGTAGCTAATGTCACCGAGTCTCCTACCATCTGAACCTCTACAGGCTGATCATGCACAAGCATATAGAATCCTGCTAACACCTGAAGACTGTCTGTCCTCCTGCTAAGTGCATCTGCAACTACATTGCCTTTGCCTGGGTGGTACTTGATCGGAAAGTCGTAATCTTTGATGAACTCCAACCACCTTCGCTGCCTCATATTCAAGTCATGCTGATCAAACAGGTACTGCAAACTGTGATGATCGGAATGGACCTCAAACTTCACACCGTACAGGTAATGTCGCCACAACTTCAGTGCAAATACAATGGCTGCTAACTCCAGATCATGTGTGGCATAGTTCTTCTCATGTTCTTTCAGCTGTCTGGATCCATATGCAATCACCCTCTGATTCTGCATCAGTACACAACCTAGTCCAACGCGAGAAGCATCGGAATAAATCACGAATCCCTCACTACCATCCGGGAGAGTCAACACTGGCGCCGTAGTGAGCTTTTCTTTCAACATCTGGAAACTATGCTCACATTTCTCTGTCCACTCATACGGGACCTTCTTCCGAGTCAACTGAGTCAGCGGGGCTGAAATCTTTGAGAAGTCCTGCACGAACCTGCGGTAATATCCCGCCAATCCCAGAAAACTCCGAACCTCTGTCACCGATCTAGGACGGGGCCAATGGACTACTGCCTCAATCTTAGCCGGATCCACCATCAATCCATCTCTAGAAATCTTATGACCCAGAAATGCAACTTGCTCTAACCAGAAATCACACTTGGACAACTTGGCATACAACTTGTGATCTCGAAGCAGCTGCAATGCCTTCCTCAGATGGTCTGTATGTTCCTCAGCAGTCTTCGAATAGACCAATATGTCATCTATAAAAACCACAACGAACTGGTCCAAGAAGGAAGTAAACACCCTGTTCATCAACGCCATAAAAGCTGCGGGTGCATTCGTCAAACCAAACGGCATGACAAGGAACTCGTAGTGTCCATACCGAGTCCTGAACGCCGTCTTCGGAACATCCTCATCCTTCACCCTGAGCTGGTGATATCCTGACCTCAAGTCGATCTTAGAGAAATAAGCTGCACCCTGAAGTTGATCGAACAACTCATCAATCCTAGGCAATGGGTATTTGTTCTTGATAGTTACTTTGTTCAACTGCCTGTAGTCAATGCACATCCGAAAACTGCCATCCTTCTTCTTGACAAACAATACAGGAGCTCCCCAAGGTGAAACACTGGGGCGTATGAACCCTTTGTCCAACAGATCCTGCAACTGTTTCTTCAATTCCAACAACTCTGCAGGTGCCATACGATATGGAGCTCTACTGATAGGTGCTGTACCTGGTACCACGTCAATAGCAAATTCTACCTCCCGAACTGGTGGCAACTCTGGCACATCCTCCGGAAAGACATCCGGAAACTCGCTGACTACTGGAATCTCACTGAGCTGTCGCTGATCTTTCTTCTCTGAAATGAATGCAAGAAATCCCTCACATCCCCTACGAAGCATCCTGTCTGCTTTACAAGCAGAGATCACACGTCTTGGGCACTTCGTCTGGCTGCCCTCAAATCGGAATCCGCTGCCCAAATCAAAGTAGATAGCCTTGCTGTAGCAATTGATACACGCATGATATCTCGCAAGCCAGTCCATACCAAGGATCACATCAAAATCCAGTGTCGTGAGCAACACGAGGTCTACTGGGAGCTGATGACCAGCTATCCGCACATCACACTGAGGGTAGAAAACACTGCACTCCACCCGTTTACCAACCGGAGTGGATACTAACAACAAGTAGGGAAGTGGTGTAGGTCGCTGTCGAAGCTGCACAGCAAAATGGGGTGCTACGTACGAACGCGTAGACCCGGAGTCAAATAAAGCTAAAGCTTCTGCATCGGAAATTAAAATTTTACCTTCCACGACCGTGGCCTCCTCCGCGCCCTCATGCGTAGCAGCATAGGCTCGGGCTGTCTGGCGGTTCTGCTTCTGGCCTGGGCGAGCTGGCTGGGATCTGCCCTGTGAGGTAGGTCCTGTCTGTCTCGTCTGTGGAGAGGACTGAAACTTCGGGCATTGGGCCCGCCTGTGGTCCGTAGAGCCACACCCGAAACAAGCCCCACTCTTCCTCCAACATCGGTCTGTGGGGTGATCCTTCCCACAGTGACCGCAAACTATCTGAGAACTGCTCGAACTGCCCTGTTTACCCTTGAACTTCTTCTGGAACTGACTTCTGCCACTGAAACCTGCTGCCCTCTTAGCCTCTGTTCGCTCCTCCTCAAAGATGGCCTCTGCATCATAAGCCCTGTCAATAGCGTCATCCAAGGTAGCCGGCCACATACAAGCAACCACGTGGCGTTTGTGTCTCGGATTCAGACCGTTGACGAAGCGAGTCACCTTCTTATGCTCAGTGTTCACCATGTCCTCTGCGAAGTGAGACAACTCTGTAAACTTGTGTACATAATCTGCAACTGACATCTGTCTCTGCTGAAGGTTGAAGAATTCCACTTCCTTGGCTCGCTGAATATGGAGAGGCATGAACTTCCGACGGAATTGCTGCTTGAAGGTCTCCCAAACTGTGGCACTGGGCATAGTCTGAAATGAAGTCTTAACACTCCTCCACCATGTCTTGGCTACACTCCGAAGCATAGAGGCTGTGAGAACTACCTTCTGCTTGTTACTGCACACAATCGTGTCAAATAGCTCTTCAGTCTGCTCCAACCATTGCTCCGCCTGCAATGCATCCTCTATCCCATGAAACTCGGTCGCCCCTCGCTTACGGAACTTGTCGAAAAGAGCATTCGGATCTGATTCCTTAGGCTGGAAAATCACTTGCTGATCTATACGAGGTGATGCTACTGCAGCAGCCTGACTCTGTCTATCTACCATGGATGCCATCTGCGCCTGTAATGATTGCATAGACTGCATCATCATCATCATTCGTTCCTCACTACTGATGTGTGGAGGTACTGATCCACTATCACCGTCATGGCCCTGTTGATTCTCATCTCGAGATCCTGATCCTGATGCCATCCTGTAAAAGGAAAAGAAACACAACACACAAATATAACATGCCCTGAGTTAGTCAAACCCCAAATCAACATATGAGACCTCGGGTCAAATAGTTGATATCGTCATCTCACCACGATCTTAGATGCCTACATGCTTATAACTAGCATGCTCTGATACCATACAATACGTATGTCACGACCCGAGCCCAGAATTCGGGGGTTAGCGAAAAGCTAAACCGGTGACACACGTACTCCCGTGCACGTGCACCCAAACCCAGTCCAGATGCACGCACACAAGGGATCTAACACGTGCGAACTAAGCGTACGCGGAAGCTGTACATATCATAGCAAGCAACAAAGGAAAATAAAATAGCGGAAGCCAAAGCCAATACGAAACGGAAAAGACAAAGACAATTACACTGAGATAAAACCGAATACACACCAAAATCAATATATACAAAATATACAGAATACAAGTCCAAAGTCCAAAGTCCAAATACAAGCTCTCAAAAACCAAAACGCAAAATAAAAGCCACTGGTGTGCATGCACGCACTTGGCAGAAGTGATCAGGCCCACTCTGCCAGACCGGAGGGTGCCTCTACACTCGCCCCTGCAGCCTCCTCGACCGCCGGGGAGCTGGGCAAGGTATCTGTGCCTGCAACACCACAGACAACACAAATGAATACAACGATCCAGCAAATATAAGTAACAGGAAAGAAACACGCATAGTATCAAAGCGAATGAAATAGGAACAGAAGATTAAATACAGAGTCCATCTTAGTATGCTAAGCAAATCGTGCATAGGAGTAAAACATGATAATGGAATCAAAACATAGAATACTGAACTAGTTGGCTACTACGTTAACCATGTTCTCTCCAAAAGAGAGCAGAGCAGAGCAGAGGAGAACACCGCTGTCCAGGCCAAAGGTACAAGCGGGTCTCGGTTCCTGGGTTCCGGGGTCCCAAGACAAAGCAACACTGCAGTTAAAACAGAGATACAGAGATCTACGCCAGAGGTAACCCCGTCGGGTATCCTAGGGCTGAGGCTGAGTAGAGCCAGACTAATACCAATCAAATCAAATCCATAGAAAGGGGAGATTATCCGCTTTGGGCTCACCGATGACAAAGACCGGATCTCGTCCTCACGTTTAATCTCTGGGCAGAGCCACCGGGGAATACCCAAAAATCAGAGATATACAAAGCCAGAGAATATACAAAGCATAGCATAGATCAAAACATAGTACAGAGCGAAGAATAATACAGATATACAGAACGAAAGCAAAATGACTGAGGAAATGCATACATAGATTAACAGAGCAGAGGGCAAAACTATAAACAATATGAAATGCATCTCAGATTAATACGGAATCAAGGTTAATTACAAGCCAAGCCTAATCTAGTTGCACCACTATCACTAACCGTGCATGATGATGTAGTTTTAAGTTATTCGATGCACCGTTGTCATCCTAGTGTTGCAATATAATCCTCAAGTGCATCGAAGTCCCTTAACCCAACACCCATGGGGAGGTGCTTAACAGTGATCAACGCTCACATGAATAAGTCACAGCCTAACAGACTATTCATGCGATCCAAAGAATCCATTGGGCCGATTTACGGGTATGGTTAACCTGTGTTTGAGCCCTACAAGGTCACACCATTATCCTACGTTTAAGTGTTATTTTACAGGTCTTATGGTTTAGCCATGGGTGACCTACGGCTTAGCCGTGGCATCCTACGGCGTAGCCGTATTATGCACTACGGCTTAGCCGTGGTTCCCTTCAGAACACGGCTAAACTGTCAGCTTTTCCACCTCTGATCTGATATATCTCACGGCTGAGCTACAGTCAGTATACGGCTTAGCCGTAGACCAATCCACGGCTTGGCCGTAGCATTCCACGGCTTAGCCGTAGCCTCACCGTAGGAGTACTGATATCAGAAAAGTTTCGACTGATCAGAGATTTAATTCACGGCTGGGGTACGGTTGGGTCACGGCTAGCTTACGGCTCAGCCGTAGAACAAATTACGGCTTAGCCGTAGCCTAGCCGTAGAACAAAACTCAAATTTCGAGTCTCTGGAAACCAAGCCGTAGAAGTTCACGGCTTAGCCGTACAATACAGAGATGAATTCGGGCTGAGTACAGAAACTGAAATTTGATACAGAAACTAAATAAAATGAGTTACAGAGGTTCCAAATTCACAAATTGTGGCTGTAAAACATGCTAGACAAAGAATAAGAGTGAATCAAAGCCATCAAACAAACACCCATATGTGTTATCAAAGCCTGTACTTATACTTGCCTCAAATCTGACAAATCCTCTGAAATCAAGCTCCAAGCAACTAAAATCAAAACAAATCAAAGCAATCACACATGCATGAGATGAAGACAAAGCAACAGAGAATGGGAGATGTAATTTGGAGAAGAAATACAAAGAGTTGGGAAAGAACCCACTTACCAAGCCACAACACAGATGAGAGAAAAGAAACAAAACCCAATCCAAAGAAGAGTAGCCAACCCAAATCCAACAAGGGATCCAACCCACAATCGAGCAAGAGAAGGAAAGAAGAGAGAGAAAGAAAACGTGGAGAGCTTCTCCTGGAGTCTCCTCTGGAATTGCATGCACGTTGAAGAGAGAAATGAGCAAGGGAGAGACATCTGTAAGATGACTCACTTATATATGGGTTTTGAAAGTTAAGTCAAAGTCCGGAGAGTTAAGACTAATTACAGTTCAAGTCACACGAAGGTCCATCTTCCCCAATTGACTCCAAACGGTTCTGAGACAGTTACGGAAATTGTCGAGCTCAACGAAATACGCGTGCTGACACCAAGATGATGCAAAGATGATATGAGCAAAACAAAAGCAAAATTACGAAAAAGGGCTTAGAACTACCTATTCCAGGTCAAAGGTCACTCAACTACCTATCCATGACCCAAAACAAGTTCAAAAGAAATAAACAAAACAAAACACACACTAATGAGCCACTAATCCGGCTCAAAGGGGATCGGAGTGTTACAGAAACCACCCCAGATATAGAACCCAATCATGGTCTGGACCCACATGGCCAACAATCTCCCCCTCCAGACCATATGGAAGATGCCCTGAACCCCTTAATGGGAGTTCAGTCCGGCCAACTCTGAACACAGCTCCAGCTTTCCCTTAGACACAACCTTGGTCATCATATCCGAGGGATTATTGTCCGAATGAATCTTGTCCAGCTTCATGAGTTCTTCTCGATCACCTCACGAATCCAATGGTACTTGATATCAACGTGCTTCATGCGACCATGATATGTAGCATTCTTACTGAAATCCATAGCACTCTGACTATCACAGTAAACTACATATTCCTCTTGCTTCAAACCTAGTTCTTGAAGGAATCTCTTCAACCAAAGCATCTCTCTCCCTGCTTCATTAGCAGCTATGTATTCCGCTTCAGTTGTAGACTGTGCTGTACACTTCTGTAACTTTGATTGCCAGGAAATAGCTCCCCCTACGAAAGTAAACAAATAACCAGAAGTCGACAACCGACGATCAAGATCGCCTGTAAAATCAGCATCAGTATAACCTCCCATGACTGGTTTTGAACCTCTGAAACATAAGCGCACCTTGGAAGTACCTCTCAAATACCTAAAGATCCACTTCACTGCTTTCCAATGCTCTTTTCCAGGGTTTGCGAGAAATCTACTCACTAAACTCACAGCATGAGCAATGTCTGGCCTGTACAAACCATAGCATACATGAGACTCTCCACAGCAGAGGAATAAGGAACACATGCCATCCATTCTTTTTCATCATCTGTAGTAGGACACAACCGCTTGCTTAGTTTGAAGTGACTGGCTAGAGGTATCCTAACTGGCTTAGCATTCTTCATGTTAAACCGTTCGAGAACTCGTTCAACATATTTCTCCTGTGACAGCCACAGCTGCTTAGAACTCCTATCACGACGTATTTGCATGCCCAATATCGTTCGTGCAGGACCCAAGTCTTTCATGTCAAACGACTTTGACATCTCCTCTTTTAACTTGCCAATCAACTTGCTATCCTGTCCAACTATCAACATATCATCTACATATAAAAGAAGGATGATGAACCTGCCATCGATAAATCGACTTACATAGACACAATGATCTGCAGCTGTCCTCCGGTACCCATGACTCAACATGAATGAATCAAACTTCTTGTACCACTGTCTCGGTGCTTGCTTCAGCCCGTAGAGACTCTTCTTCAACTTGCAAACCATTTGTTCTTTTCCTTCTACCTCAAACCCCTCTGGCTGAGTCATGTAGATCTCTTCTTTCAAGTCACCGTGAAGAAACGCGGTCTTCACGTCCATCTGTTCAAGCTCAAGGTCCATGCTGGCGACTAGACCCAAAACGATTCTAACAGAAGTCATTTTCACAACAGGAGAGAAAACATCACTGAAGTCGATACCCTTCGTTTGTGCGAAGCCTTTTACCACTAACCGTGCTTTGTGCTTCACCAGTTTCTCATTCTCATCCTTTTTCAGCTTGAACACCCATTTGTTTTTTAGAACATTCCTATCTTTGAGAAGTTGCACTAGCTCATAAGTCTTGTTCTTCTTCAAAGAACTCATCTCATCCTGTATAGCCTTCATCCACTCATCTTTATCAGCATGAGTCATTGCTTCTCGGAAGCTAGCTGGCTCTCCCTCATCAGTAAGCAATACATATTCGGATGCAGGATACCTAGTTGATGGTTGACGCTCCCGTGTAGACCTCCTAACTTGAGGTTCTGTGGTTTCAATCCGAGGAGACTGCTGCTCCCCCTGCTCAACACCCTCATCATCTGGCAACCCCTGTGCCTCATCACGATCCGGATCGTTTTGTCCACCTTCTCCACCTGTAGTCTGCACCGGAGAAGGAGTCGGTGTGAGATCAACCACTCCATCAACTTTCTCAGAAGGCTTATTAATCTTCTCAGCATCTCCAAGGAACTGGTCTTCATGGAAAACCACATCCCTACTTCTGATAAGTTTCCTCTTCTCTGGATCCCATAATCTGTAGCCAAACTCATCTCCACCATAACCAAGAAAGATGCAACTCACTGCCTTATCGTCCAACTTGGAACGCTACTCCTTTGGTACATGCACAAATGCTTTACGCCCAAACACCTTCAAATGTGAATAGGAAACATTTTTACCTGTCCATCTTCTCTCTGGAAGATCGTAATTCAAAAGAACTGAGAAAGTTCTATTAATCAGATAAACGGCAGTCAGAACGGCTTCACCCCAGAATGACTTAGGCAACCGCGCTAATCTTATCATGCATCTCATCTTCTCAAGCGTAGTGCGGTTCATTCTCTCTGCCACACCATTGTGTTGTGGAGTACCAGGAACTGTCTTTTCATGTCGAATGCCATGCTTCAAGCAATAGCTTTTGAACTGGTTGGATGTGTATTCACCCCCATTATCTGAACGGAGACACTTTAAGAGTTTACCTGTTTCTCTTTCAACCTGGACATGAAACTGTTGAAACATCTGGAATACTTGATTCTTTGATTTCAACGGATAAACCCAGACTTTCCTGGATGCATCATCGATGAACGTGACAAAGTACTTATCGCCACCCAATGATTCTACCTCTATGGGACCACAAACATCAGAATATACCAAATCCAATACATGTGATTTCAATTTTGATGTCGAAGAGAAAGTAACCCTATGCTGTTTACCATATAAACAATAATCACAAGGGTCAAGGGACATACCTTTGGAGCAAGGAATTAAATCCTTCTTTGCCAACATCTGCAAGCCTTTCTCACTCATATGACCAAGCCTCTTATGCCACAGATTCAGAGAGGAATTGTCTTGAACTGCATTCAACCCATCTTTGCACAGCTTTACTTGTGTTTTATAAAGAGTATTACCTGCTGTACCTCTCGCAATAACAAGAGACCATTTAGTGAGCTTCTGCTATTTCCGAAGTAATTCTCATAACATGCACGGTCCAATGCAGTCCCGGAAATCAGATTCAACTGCAGATCAGGAACATGTCGCACATCTTTCAGCGTCATTATGCAACCAATATCGGTTTTAATGCAGACATCACCGATACCGACAATATCTGAATGACTCGTGTTGCCCATCTTCACAGTACCAAAGTCACCTGCTTTGTACGTCGTGAACATCTCCCTGCAAAGAATAGCATGGTAGGATGCTGCTGTGTCAACAACCCACTCAACCTGACCATCTGCAACACTCAAACACTTATCATCATTGCCGGCGAGCACCACTACTTCCTGTTCCAAAGTAGCTGTAGTATTATCACTGTCATTCTTCTTCTCATTGTTGGATTCTTTCTGTTCCCTCATGGCAAAACAATTTTTCCTGATGTGGCCCATCTTGCAACAGAAAAAGCATTTTACAGACTTTTTCTTGCTCTGTGATTCACTGCTAAACTTAGACTGTGATTCACCTCTAGATTTGCCACGACCCCCCTTTGGACCTCTACTCTTACTCCTCCCCCTGTTCTCAGTAACAAAGGCCTGTGCATTATCTGTCCCTGCAGATTTCCATCTAGTTTCTTCATTCTGTAGACTACTGGTAACATGACTGATGGATAACACACCATCTGGAGTAGAGTTGCTCACGGAAACAACTAATGTCTCCCATGTATCTGGCAAAGAACTCAGAAGCAACAAAGCTTGCATCTCATCATCAAGGATCATCTTCATAGTGGCTAACTGATTTACCACACTTTGGAACTCATTGATGTGATCTTCGATCTGACCACCATCCTTGAATTTCATGTTCACAAGCTTTCTGATCAAGAAGGTTTTGTTTACTGAGGTCTTTTTATCATACGTTGCTTCTAGCTTTTTCCAAAGGGCATTCGCATTGGTTTCATTAGACACGTGGTGAAATATACTATTATCAACCCACTATCTGATGTGACCAATCGCTTTTCTATGCAATTTATTCCATTCAGCATCTTGCATATCTTTTGGTCGGGCACTATCCCCCTCAACGGGATCATGGAGGTCTTTACAATAGAGAATATCCTCCATCTTCGGTTTCCAGATCAACCAATTGGAATGGTTGAGCTTAACCATGGTAGTGTTGATAGTATTGTTCTCCATCTTAATCAAATTAAGTAACAGGAAAAACAAATAATTAACACTGACCTCAACTCCTGCACCAAGTTGTAGATCTCGTCAACACGAGCATGCTGGAAGAAACGGATCTGAAATCCGACTCCGGATGGCTCCGATATCGCAAAAACGGTTTTCTGCACTCCCGATTTGGTCAAACTCCTTGTGACCATCAAACAACCAATCTTCTTCCACTAACACGTAGATTTGCTCGAAACGAGTCCGTAGGCGCAAACGGATCTCCGATCGGACGTCGGATGATCAAGATATCACAGAAACAAATTCCTGCGGTCAATCTAGTCAACTCTGGCCGTTGACCGTCGGTCTGATGACGTGGGCTGACGTCAGCCTGATGATGTCACGCTGCTGATGTCTGCGCGGCGGCTGACGGGCTAGACCATCTGTTGCCGGGTTCAGGTCGACCCGATCCGAACCGGCCTGCACTGCTAACTGAACTGGGCTTGCACCGCGGGTTGGTTCGGACCCAACCCGAAACGTAACCCAACCTGAAAAAGGCGCTGGGCTTATACTCCAAGGCGGGTCAGGTGGAACTGACCCGACCCGTACCCAAAGACCTAGTAAACTGGGTCGTCTTCAACCCAGCGACAGGCGCCTCTGTCTGCAACCCGTGATGCAGCGGCCGGCTGCGCTTCTTCTCCGGAGGACTGGTCCGGCGACCAGCGGCGACGAGAGGCGGCGGCGACTGCGTCTGCGACGGCGATGGCGACGGCGGCGGGTAACGGCAGGCGACGGATTATCTACGGCGGCGGCCGTGATTGGCAGCGACCGGGGTCTATTACGTCTTCTTCTCCAGTCCTCTTCTGCAGATCCGAGAAATCCAGTTCTTCTCCAACGAAGATCGCCAGCAACTGGAACCTCCTCATTTCTTCTTCTTCCCGGTTTCTCTGTTGCGGCAAACAGGGATCCCCGTGTGGCCCAGCAGAGATCGTTGGTCCAACGATCTCTTCTGCCAATGATCTTTCACGCACAATCAATTGCTCTGATACCACTTGTTGTGAGCGTGTGTGCAAAGGCAACCAAGATCAACAAATCACCACACAAGAAGACAAGAAGATTTACGTGGTTCGGCAAAGATGCCTACGTCCACGGGAAACCAATTTCCACTAGGTTCTCCTCCAATCTGTGAAACCAGAGCCTTAGAATCTCAGCCACTCTCAGCCTCTCTGATTGACTCTCTAGGGTTACAGATTACATCATATATATA
This sequence comes from Sextonia rubra, assembly GCA_037013555.1. Taxonomy (NCBI): domain Eukaryota; kingdom Viridiplantae; phylum Streptophyta; class Magnoliopsida; order Laurales; family Lauraceae; genus Sextonia; species Sextonia rubra. The sequence continues at coordinate 17,452,392 of JASUAD010000028.1, read as the reverse complement.
ACTATTACATCCTTATCCCCTAAGAACTCTATCTCAAGAAAAAGGAAAGTCCTAACCCATTAGAAAACTACTGTTTGACAAAACAGGAAATTCCTAATATCATTAGGAAACCACCCCAGATATAGAATCCAATCATGGTCTGGACCCACATGGCCAACACCTTTGCAGAGAGAACACATTGAGGCAAGACTGATTCCCACTAATTGAGCCCACGCTTGAGTCAGAGTCTTTCGATCCATCATTCTCCAAGCAAAGGAGACCCTTGGAGGCATCAAGGAGTTCCAAACCAAGGGAGCCCGAGCAACAATAGGTCTTCTAGATTGTAGCATATTCCATGACTCCTTGAGAGAAAGAGTTTGGTCCGAGTGAGATGTCCAGTAGATACTATCTTTAGGAAGCTAATCAGGAGTGATGTCCTAGGTGCTTGAGACCTAGATTTCGGCTATGGAGTTAGGAAGATTGACTCAATGGAATGACCCAGTTGTTACCATTCATAAGGAGAGCAACCTTTTGGTTGTGAGCGAATGAGAAAGTCGGGATTTTTGTAACAATGGTAACATCTTCAGCCCAAGCATCATGCCAAAGGTTTGTGACCTTCCCATTGCCTAAACACCACCTACTACCCATTTGAAGAAAATGATCTAATTTTTGGATTTTGTGCCAAATACGAGAACTAGGGAGTGGAGGGGTTCTACGTAGCCTTGTTTTTTAATATCTACACCTTATCTAGTTTGCCCACATAGAGTTATAGGAGGCTGCTGCCCAACCAAGCTAATTAAGGAATGATGCCTCATTATCCGCATTAGACAGTCCCAAACCCTTTAACTGAGATGTTAGACATGTATCTAAGTATGTGTCCTCTGGACTAGAGCTGGCAAACTCAAGTCCAACCTGTCAACCAGTATCGACATGATCCGTTTTTGACCCACCTAACTCGACCTGTTTGAAATACGGGTTGGGTTAGGATTAGAGTTTACCAACACGTATAAAAACGAGTCGAGTTAGGGTTGATCCACCTAACCCGCTCTAACCCATTTGACCCGTTTAGATTTTACTAAATTACCATGACTTTTTAATTTTCATGTGACTTTTTTTTTATTCATATGAGCCATAAACTATGTACTCTTAATCTTTTGTGGGAGAGTTATGTAAAATTTTAATACTTAGAATATAAATTTTATTTTTTATTTGAAAATATGATGTTTTTGTAGTTGAAATATTAATGTGTTTTTTATTTTTATGTTGGCATATAAATTTACCTCTAAAATATGGATATGAATGAAATACAATATTGTTGAATTGTACTTATAATCAAAATGGAATTATGAAATTGAACAAAAATTGAAAATGGATTATCTCAAATTCTCTGTAAATGGGTTAGAAAATATTTATAGATTCCCCATGAATGAAATACGATATCGTTGAATTATACTTATAATCAAATATGGAATTATAAATTGAAAAAAAATTGAAAATGGATTATCTCAAATTCGCAGTAAATGGGTTAGAAAATATTTATAGATTCCCCATTTTTTGTACCTTGAAAAATGATAAATTATAAATTTATACTCAATGTAACATTTTAAATGAATCTAGATGTAAGAACAACTTTACAAATGCAATTGGGCCACATAAAATGAGTTAAATCATACACAAAATGGGAATTAAATATATTAGGTATGGTCAACTTGACCCAACTAGCATCAAATTTGGGTCAGGCAGGTCGGGTTGGGTTGACCCTCCACGGGTGTAGGTTGAAGGTTTCTAACCCGTTTTAAAATGGATTGGGTTAGAATTGAAACCAACAAATTCGGGTTCGGGTTGACCCGACCCAATTTTGGTCAACCCAACCCATTTGTCAGGTCTATTCTGGACAATAAAAAGATCATAGAGGGTCATAAGTCTTTTGTTTCATTTCTTTTTCTTTTATTAACTGAACTTAAACCCAATCATGTGACACCTATGCACATTTTATTTTTATTTTTTTAAAGAAATTTAGTCATTTTATATAAAAATGACTGTTTCATCCTATTCAGTGAAAATTACAATAAGAAGCATAAATGTAATTCTTACTAAACAAAACAGATTTTATATGATCTAACCATTTTATTCTAAGTCTTACCTGATTATATTGCAATCAAATAATATCTTTTTAAAATTTCATGTATATTGAAGTTATTGCAATCTTAAAGAAGATTAAGCCACATTTTTAAGCCGAATCATACTCTCTGGCACCGCTGTTTTTAAAAGGGACTTTGAAGAGATAGATTTCGTAGATAGGGTGTTGAGCAAAATTTTTTTACCCTATTGGTGGGTAATAGTCCTACCGGAGAAAATAGAATTCAGTATATGCTCATTTTGTCCCAAGAGTCACTGGAAATAGAAAAAACATGGACACACTTGTATCTATCAGCTTTTGCTTCTTATCTAAGATTAGCGCGAAGAACTGCCATACATCTTACATTCTTACCCAAAAAATTGAAATGAAAAGGTCCACACAGCTGTATCAACAAAACACACAGCGCCACATACACGGCTGAATTGGACATTGTTATACCTCATATCTCTAAAATCATAAAAAGCAGTGCTCGTCTGACGACCAAGTGAAGTGAGAGAGAGTATGAGAATCAATATTTACTATTTTGTTAGACTCATTAATGCCATTATCGATGGGAAGAACGGCATAATGCTATTTGATTTTTTTTTTTATTTTAGAGATTGTTGGTTATTTCTTCTTTTATAAGATTGTTCATGAAAATTGATTGAAATTCTGATATGGGTCCCTCATTATGGATGTTCGGTGCGCAATAAATCAGGCTTTGAATCTTTGATTTAACGCACTTGAAGTTTAACGGTGGTGTAATATGTGATTTGTTTTAAAGATCAATCTAACGGTGCATATGGTTCCACTGAAAGTCAAATTCCGCTTAATTCCAATTCAAAGAGTAATGGTAATTATAATTGAGTTAAGCTGATCAAAGGTGGGCCCCGCATAGACTAATTCAAAACTGAACTGAAGAGAATATCAAAGACGCATAATTTGTGCGTAGCTTTTCGACCAATATTAATGACTCATATAAATATTAATTAATGTAGATTTTATTTGACACCACATCAATGGTTTGAAATGTCATAGGAGCCTAACTTTTTTGGAGAACCCACGTCATTATGAAGACCCCTTACACTAAGTTCACCCAATAGTCCTGATCAAGAATGGTCAATAACTTTGTATTGGTGCATAACTTTGTCCACGATGATGTGTGCATTCTTCCTACTACTTCGTCGGGGCTCTCTTATTTCTTTGGAATACCATTCTCCAATAAGACTCTCTCGCTAATTCTTTTGAAGAAGAAATTATCTGGACTTTGGAGGATTTGAGATCCTTTACTGTCAAATCAGCTTATGATAGTCTTACTTAGTTTTCGTCTCATCAAGTATTGCTTTGGATTCATTTGGTTTGGTTTAAAGGTTTTATTCTTAAGCATTTAATGTGTATAGTGATGGTTTTTTTTTAGGAAGCTTTAAAACCAGGACTTTTCTTATATCTAGAGGGTACATTGTGATGATTTATATATGTGTTCATTGTAATTCCCAAAGAAAAGATGTCAATTACCTGTTTCTATCTTGCCCATTCTCACAAACAATTTGGACAGGCTTGGTAGATGGAGTAAGAATTCAAGTGCATCCTAGTCAATCAATTCAGGATTTGGTTTCTTTTGTAATCTTGGCTATGAATAATGCTACTGATGGAGTAGTGTGTTTGACTCATCTAATTTTTTCAGCCTTTTCTCGAAATATTTAGAGAGAGCATAATAGTAGAATATTTTTCAATAAATTCAAAAGTCCTTTACAAATCATGTATGGGATTATTTAGCAGATTCAAGGTAGAATAATATACTAAAACCTCTCTCTTCCCCCTTCTTTAGATAGTTTGTGGAATTTACCTCGAATATTGGTCAAAGGCATATAATTCAAAGGCAGGTCTAAATATCCAAGGGGTGGCATTATTCTATTCTTCACTCTGGGGATTCCTTATTTGGCATTTTGTAGCAACTAAGCGGTAGACCACTGGAAGCTTTTGTTCAACTCGATGATCATTATGAGGATGCTCTTCTTTTCCTTATTCGGCAGATCTTAAATTATCTTCTTTCTATAATTTAGGAAATAGATGGTAAATTATTAGGATATTTACGTGATCCAGTAAATTCTCCTTGGAGATCCAGATTTGCTTATAGAAGAATAACCTAGCTGATTCATCAAGTGAATGAGCTTTCTTATTTCCAGATTCCTTCCATTGTATGGTAATTGGTAAAAAAGATTAGAAGGCTATACACCCCTTTAGTAGCTGTGGATTGAAATACTTGTAATGCTATTTTACATGGTACTTGAGCCCGGGTTGTGGGTTATTTTCGTGGTTTTTTAGATTTATTCTTTATTGTTTTTTTTAAGGGGTATGTCCCTTCAAGATCTTCAACTTGATAAATTCTTTCTGTATCGTATTTTTTGGTTAATAAAAGGATTGCTAACCTTTCCAAAAAAAAAAGATGGTCAGTGATCACTAACAATTTAAGTCTTGACTCAGATCTTTTTAGGCTTTAACCTAGAGAAATCCTGTGTCAAGAAAGAAGAGCAAAATGACACTCATGTTTGGACATCTAAATTGCTCAAAGTAAGTGCCAATCAAATATATATATATATGGGGCATCCTCAAATATTATGTTAATCCATGTCTGTTGGACTATTGAATTGAAGTTTTCATGATAACATGATAATGAAAATGCATAAAACTATTCTATGCATATTTTTCGTCAAACAGTGAATTTAATGGTGAAAAACACTTGGATTAAAATAATATTTGAGGATTTCTTATAAAATAGACAGTGTTTGTTTGCAATGGTTTGAATTTCAATTTGTTGGGCCCCACTTTGGGATTTCTCTAGGGGAAGGCCTAGGATTCCAATTCGCGCCTCCCCACTACCTGGGTTTTATTGGGACTAATCTATCCTGCAAACCTTCTTAATCGCAAGAAACTTCCTCACGCTTTCCTTCCAACCCCCCGGAAAACTGTCAAGGATTTGCCATCCAACCAAAATGTCCCCTCCTAAAATTTCATTTCCAAGGGGACCCTAGACCCCAGCTCTGGATTCAATTACCTATTCACCATCCTAAACGTTACTTTTCACAGTCTCCTTTATTTTTCTCATCAACTTCTTCTTGTGTTTAACTGCCTTCGAAAATTTGACTGAAGAGTGAAGACTCTAGACCGACGGATTGGAGGTCCCTATAGGGCTCTTGGGCTACTTGTACCATTCATGGAATTTAGATCAGACCCAAATGCCCTTTCCATGAATGAATGGGCTCAAATGCAACGTGGCTGCACTATACTATAGTACATGACTTGCACCCTCCAATGATGCATCTCCACGTCAGTCCATTGGAACAGAAACCCGAAACACATTTCCAAAGTATCTTTTGACAAATGTGCATTTAAAGAGTTAGTTTTTCTTTCAAAAATGCTTTCACAATTTTTAAAGAGACTTTTGAAACTTCCCTCTATTATCTTTTGACGATTTTCTTCCGCCCCTTTTTTAAGTTTCAGTTGGCCGTCACCGCTTTGGTGATAGACATGAAGCATAATTATACATTATCATAATACTTAATAGAATGAGTAATTGTGTTTGGTGCTTAACACTAAAATAGTGCTATGCACCAGCACGTAAAAACTACTCCTCTTTAAAATTAGTCTACACCATTTTTCATTGTGCTTGGATTCTCTCCCCTCCATCACGTAAATCCACTAATGGATCAAGCTAAAACACTCAAAATCATAGTATTGTCTCTCTCCCTCACTGGGCCAAATTTTACTCTTCCTAGAGATAGGACCCACAATATATGGATCCCAAACACATGTGAAGTGTACATTGATGTAAATAAATTAACAAAATATAACAGGCGTAGAAGTGATGCCGCATCTCTCAATAGGATGCCTATTCATTTCCGAATGTTTTTAAACTATCTTCTGATTTTTGGATATTTGAATATCAAGTTTAAATAGATTCTTAGATGGAGTTCTATAAACAGGGGATGACGGCCCATTAGCGGCTCATCACATAAAAATCTCAACCGTATAATAATCCTTTCTGTTTCCGTGGTGTGTTGTACATATTATACAGTACTCCTATTCACATATATAAAATTAGGGCGACAAACACCAGAGGCCTACATGATGATTGAAGTGATCCATATATGAGTGATCCCTATTGATAACAACTTGGATCTTGCAACAGAACAATGGCCTCGATGGATACACAACATGATGCCCATTTAGCCAAAAATCACATATTCCGTTCTAACCCTTCAAATGAACCATTTCAAATGCATTCACCTAACTAAAAAGAGTTAAAGAATGCTCCAATCAAAATCCAATGATTAAACTTTTAGTGCAGAATAGGGCCCCATGTTTATATTTTCTATGTAGAATGCACTTTCACATTATATATATATATATATATATATTTATATATTAAGCAAGTGTAGTTTTCTTACAAATCGACTCTCAATTTTATAATAAAAGATTTGGGTTAATAGATTTTTGAAACCCAAGTTGAGCATTTCAGATTTAGGGTTAGTATTTTCTTAGATTTTGAATAGGGATTTTTCAATTAGCAATGCGAGTCTTATTTTAAGAATGATATAATTTAGCATATTTTTAAATCTCTTTTTCTATCTAAAAATTAATGAAAAGTAGAAAATATATGATTTCTTTGTACTTTTTATTATTTTAATTTTTAAATTTTATTTTAAAAATGATAAATTTTAACATATTTTTTAAATCTATTTTCTATCTAAAAATTAATGGAAACTTCATTTTTTTTATAATTATACATAGTGACAGTATCTTCCCTATCAACGACTATATTTAGGCATATTGAGTCTTTGTCAAGTCACATGGTCTAATGGTTATATCATCCCTGTGACTCATTGATGTTTGATATCATTCAAGATTGACAATTATGAAGACAAAGTTTAGTGTGATGTGATCCATATGAACATTGCTTATTTCATTTTTGGACGACTATGGATTTTTTATGGGAAACTACAGCATGATAAAGAGATAAATAAATATACCTTTGTGTGGGAAGAAAAATGGATTAGACTCAATCCATTGCTATTGACAACTCGGTTTTTACCTACAAAAAAAAGTAGAGACTTAGATAATGTCAAATGTATCAAAAACAATGAGGAAAAGATTTTGGTGAACAACAACGATATTAAAGAAAGGTGAGAGGAATATTATAGCAAACTACTAAATGAAGAACATTTGGGCTATGCAAGAGTTAAGGAGGATACATCATCATTAGAGCATACTTTTCTCTATAGAATTAGAGGGGTGGAAGTAAAAGAAGCATTGAAACGAATGAAGATAGGAAGGGCAATAGGCCTAGATGGTATTCCGATAGAGGTATGGAAATGCTTAGGAGAGGTTGAGGTAAGTTGGTTATGTAGACTATATATTCAATAAGATACTTGTGACAAAGAAAATGCCGGATGAATGAAGAAGAAGCATTGTAGTACCTATATATAAGAATAAGGACATATACAAAATTGTACCAACTATTGAGGGATTAAACTTATGAGTCATACTATGAAGTTATGGGAGAGAATAATGGAGCAAAGACTGAAAAAGAAGACCAAGATCTCTAAAAATAAATTTGATTTTATGCCAAGGAGATAAACTATGGAAGCTATCTTTTCACTTAGGCAATTAATGAAAAAATACCGAGCAAAGAGGAAAAATCTATGTATGGTTTTTATTGATTTGGAAAAAGCCTATGATAAGGTATCGAGGAATTTAATTTGGTGGGTTTTAAAGAAATGGAATGTTCCCAGAGGTTACATTGAAATTTTTAATGATATTGTAACACTCCGACCCAGCTTGACCTTGTTTAGCAGTTAGTTAATCTTGTTTTCGTTGCCAATCGTGTTTTGTTTGTATTTTCTTTTCGTTACGGGTCATGGATAGGTAGTTGGGTTGAGTTTGACCTGGATTAAGTAGACCAAGCCCTTTTTCGTAATTTTAGCTTTTCTTAGACATGGTCATTTTTGCATCATCTTGATGTCAACACGTGTCTTTCGTTGAGCTCGTTAACTTTCGTAACTACGTTGTTTGCAACCGAGGTCGTGTGATTCAATTGGACCTTGATTTGACTCAAACTGAAAATAGACTTATGACTTGGACCCTCTTGTAATTTGACCACTCATGAGCTTATATATACTTCATCCATCGACACCAACACTCACGTTCTCTCTCTCTCTCTCTCTCATTTTCATTTGCCTGCACTGCACGTGGAATCTCCCTCCTTCACTTGATATTTCTCTCCTCCATCGATCAGAGAGGAATTTGGGTTCTTGCATGTGAGGTGAGTGGGACATTCTTCCATCTCTCTCATCTCTTTCCACTCTTTCTTCTCCTTCTTGTTCTTATTGGTGGGTCTATGATCCCAATTCTCATGCATGCATGTGGTTTTGATTGTGTTAGGTTGTGTTTGGGCTTGAGGACAACGAATTGTGCATTTGATTTCCAAATTGAGGCAAGTATAACCATATCTTGTGAGAACCCATGTTGGTATGATTTGGATCTTGGTTAGCTCACATTAATGTGTATGGAAAAATGTGTTTACAGCCCATTTGCTTACTACTTTGTCTATCTCCATTGGAGAATTGAAATTCTGATGCTTTCCCAGACATTCTGTACATGTTTCAGATTATTGACTGCGTACAGGTACGGCTAAGCCGTATGACCCTTACGGCTCAAAGTCCAGAGAGGAGAAAAACCCAGTTTTCCTCTACGGCTAGGGCACGGCTAAGCCGTGGATTGCCCTACGGCTAAGCCGAAGCTCAGCCGTGGCCCAGCCGTAGATCAATACAGGGTGCATTTTCTGGAATAACTGAGAGTCAGCAACTGACAGACCTTCTACGGCCCAGCCACGGCTAAGCCGTAGACCACACACGGCTAAACCGTATCACACACACGGCTAAGCCGTATCCACACTAGACTAATGAAAGAAAAACAAGGATAGGTGTAATGGAAAGACCGATATGGCCTTCATGATAAAACGTAGGACACCTAGACCTGCCCAACGGAATGTGATACAACGCGTGAATGATCTCGAGGGCTACGAATCATTCAGGTTCGTTATCCGGATGTTAAGCACCTCCCCATGGGTGTTGGTTTAAAGGACTTCGTGCACCGCCCGATTCAATGCAACACTAGACAACGGTGCATCGAATACCTTAAAACTACATCATCATGCACGGTTAGAAACACCGGATAATTAGATTAGAATTGGGTTGTAAATAAAGATGATTCGATTTCACATGATTTGTTACATAACATATTGCATTCGATCCGTGATCTCAACTCTCTAACATGTTTACTTGTGTTCAGTTATATTCACATTGTGGTTCTTTACCTTGAGTATGAGTATGCATGTATAATATGTTCACAGATACGTACATATGATTTATCGTCACGATCGACTCAAGGTTTTCATGATTGACTCTGTATAGTCAGGCACTACTTAGCCTCAGCCTTAGGATCCCGACGGGGTGAATTTGGTATAGTTATATGGACTTGCTGCAGTAAGGATAAGTCTTGGGGAACCGGACCCCAGGGAACCGAGACCCATTGTACCCTGGCCCGGACAATGGTGTTCTTTGCATGTTATAAGATCCCTCCTTTGGGAGCATATGGTAATGTAGTAGCCACTAGTATGTACACAGCATGTATTCGTTGATTCACTTAGCATATTTCCTTCTTGCATGACAGCCTAATATACGAAAATGCATTCTTTAATCACATGATGTTCTTTATTCTATTAGACACAGCGTGCGTTAACTTGCTATGGTTTATACTTTGCTGAATCTTCGTATTCACAGTTGTTTTTGGTGTTGCAGGCCCAGATACCCCTGCCGAACCCTCGCCGGTCTGCCAGACTCCAGATGAGACCCCCGGGGCCCCATCAGGCCTAGAGGAGTGGATGTGATCACTCCACGGGAGAGCGTTCATGGCATGCATATCTTTGGAGTCTTGTTTTGAGGATTTGTTCATTTATGTATATGTCATGACTGTATATGTTATTTTGTTCTTTTTGTAAGACGTTCATATATGTAATTATGTCAGTTCGTTCTTTGTATCCTCTTCTTGCACTGTTAGTTTTCTGTTTCTGATATTTACAGCTTCCGCGTACATGTTTGGCACGTGTGAATGTTCCCTTGTGCGTGTGCATTTAGACTCGGTCTACGTGTGCATGCACGGGAGTACGTGTGTCATTAGGTTTGGCTTTTGCTAACCCCCGAACCCTGGGCTCGGGTTGTGACATACGTATTGTATGGTATCAAAGCCTTTCCTTGCTCATTTCTTGTGATAAGCATGTAGGCATGTAGGATCGTGGTGAGGATACGATTATTTCTTAGTGATCTTTCTAGATTTTGGGGTTTGTTGGGCGCTATTGTTTTGTCTGACTCTTTCCATTTTACAGGATGGCATCAGGTTCGGGTTCTCAGCAGAACACCGGAAATAATGAAAGCGGATCCGCACCATCACCGCAGACACAGAACACAGATGAACGCATCCTTGTGCTATTTCAGTCTCTACAAGCACAATCGCAATCCATGCAGAACTTGCAAGCCCAAGTGACAACCATGTTAGACCGACAAAGCCAAGTCCCAGCTCAGTCACATATAGATCAGCAGGTGATCTTACAGCCTCGAGAGAGTGACCCGAATGCCCTCTACGGCAAGTTTCGCAAGCGAGGAGCAATTGAGTTTTTCGGGACAGAAGAGCCATTGAAGGCAGAACAGTGGTTGGAACAGACGGAGGATGTCTTTGAGACCGTCGTGTGCACGAACCGACAGAAGGTCGGGCTAGCAACTTCTATGTTTAGAGATGTCGCAAAAACTTGGTGGAAAAGCGTGAAAGACTCATACCGAGCCATTCCTAGTGTGACAGTTTGGGAGATGTTCAAGCAGCAGTTTAGGAGGAAGTTCATCCCGGCTCATGTGTTTCGAGACAAGGAGGTTGAGTTTTTAGCCCTCCGCCAGCAGCAGATGACAGTAGCAGAATATGTGAACAAGTTTATGCAGTTGTCGCACTTTGCTCCGGATATGATCAGCACCGAAGAAAGGAAGGTGAACCGGTTTGTTGAAGGTTTGCATCCCCGGTACATGCACCACGTGACAGCGTTTCAGCGTCCGGCTACATTTGACGATGCAGTGGACAGGGCCTATTCTGCCGAGGCCATCCACTAAGCTGCGAGAGCCGTTGAGCCCAAGCGACAGCCGCCCTTCAGTGCACGAGGACAAGTACAGAAGAAGACGAAAGGCCAGCAGAGTACGTCTAGTTCTATCGGAGTGACTTGTGGGCATTGTGGCAAGAACCACGCGACTGATGCGTGTTGGAGGAAGGCAGGTGCTTGTTTTATCTGTGGTTCTAGAGAGCATATGATCGCCAATTGTCCCCGACATAGAGCCTCCGGTGCAGCCCCATCTGGTCCTACCTCCGGTGCAGTTCCTAGCAGACCCAGTGCACCTACAGCTCCGAGCAAGTCACAGTCAGCTCGTCCAGGCTCGAGACAGCCTCGCCAGACAGCCCGTGCGTACGCTGCTACCCATGAGAGTGCTGAGGATCCACAGGTGGTTGAAGGTACTGTTTTGATTTCGCACGTCGCGGCATTAGCTTTATTCGATTCGGGGTCTACACGGTCTTATGTAGCACCTCATTTCGCCGAGTGGTTACATCAGCCGTCTAAGCCGTTGCCATATGTGCTGGTTGTATCCACCCCAGTTGGCAAGCGAGTGGAGTGTAGTATGTACTACCCCCATTGCGACGTGCAGATTGTAAGTCATCAGTTACCTGTTGATTTGATCCTGTTGTCGATGCTGGATTTCGACGTGATCCTTGGTATGGATTGGCTCGCTCGATATCGTGCCTGTGTTAACTGTTACAACAGGACGATCTTCTTCGATTTAGGCAAGGGCTTCCGTTTCGAGGGCAGTCGGCAAAGATGCCCCAGGCGTGTGATTTCAGCGTGTAGGGCAGATCGCTTGATCCGCCGAGGGTGTGAAGGCTTCATTGCCTTTATCTCATCGAAGAAGGAGACGAAGCAGCTAGGTGAGATCCAGGTGGTCTGTGACTTTCCCGACATTTTCCCAGACGATGTGCCAGACTTACCCCCGGTTCGAGATGTGGAGTTCGCTATTGAGCTTGTTCCCGGCACGGCACCGATCAACAAGGCTCCGTATCGCATGGCCCCAGCAAAGTTGTTTGAGTTGAAGAAGCAATTGCAGGAGCTTTTGGACAAGGGTTTCATTCGCCCGAGCGTCTCACCTTGGGGAGCACCAGTCTTGTTTGTCAAGAAGAAGGATGGTACCTTTCGGATGTGCATAGACTACCGCCAGCTGAACAAAGTGACTATCAAGAACAAGTACCCCCTACCCAGGATCGATGAGCTGTTTGATCAACTTCAGGGTGCAGCATATTTTTCGAAGATTGATTTGAGGTCTGGATATCACCAGTTGAGGGTCAAAGAAGATGACATTCCTAAGACTGCCTTCCGGACTCGTTATGGTCATTATGAATTCCTCGTGATGCCTTTTGGACTAACCAACGCCCCTGCAGCTTTTATGGCATTGATGAATCAGATCTTTGCTCCTTTCTTGGACCAGTTCGTAGTTGTTTTTATTGATGATATCCTGATATACTCTAAGTCAGCAGAGGAGCATAGGGAGCACTTGAGAAAAGCCTTGTCGTTGTTGAGAGAACATCGATTGTTTGCCAAGTTGTCGAAGTGTGATTTTTGGCTTGAGCAGGTGGCATTTTTAGGTCATATCATTTCACGAGAGGGATTGGCAGTTGATCCATCTAAAGTGGAGGCAGTAGTGAATTGGCCTAGCCCTAAGACAGTGACAGAGGTTCTCAGTTTCCTTGGTCTAGCAGGTTACTATCGTCGATTTGTCTAGGACTTTGCTAAGATCTCTTCTCCTTTGACGAAGTTGACCAGGAAGAATGTACCATTTGATTGGACTGAGGAGTGTGAAGCCCGTTTCCGGACTTTGAAAGAGAAGTTGACTACGGTCCCAGTGTTAGCCTTGCCAGATGGTAGTGAAGGATTCGTGGTTTATTCAGATGCTTCTCGAGTTGGTCTAGGTTGTGTGTTGATGCAGCACGGGAAGGTTATTGCTTATGGATCGAGACAGTTGCGAGAGCATGAGAAGAATTACGCCACCCATGATTTGGAATTGGCAGCCATCGTGTTTGCATTGAAGCTGTGGAGACATTATCTGTATGGTGTGCAGTTTGAGGTTCGTTCTGACCACCACAGTTTGCAGTACTTATTCACGCAGCAGGAGCTGAACATGAGACAGCGAAGATGGCTTGAACTTATTAAGGATTATGACTTCCCGATCAGATATCAGCCAGGCAAGGGGAATGTGGTGGCAGATGCGCTTAGTAGGAAAGCAGAGTCAGTGCAGCTATTGAGCAGTTTCCTCTTAGAGTTCCATGGTCTCCCTGGTGAAGTAAAACTAGTGGATGAGTGCGTGACTTTGGCTAGTACGCTAGTGTTTCAGCCTGAGATGATTCAGCAGATTAAAGACAGGCAATTTGAAGATCTAACCTTGAAACGCATTCGAGACCACATTGGAGACAGACCCGATTTCAGACTCGAGGATGGTGTACTCTATTTTCGGAGTAGGTTGTGCGTGCCAGCAGTTGATGATTTCAAGGAGAAACTGATGAACGAAGCGCATTACGCTCGCTACGCGATGCACCCAGGCAGCACGAAGATGTTTCGGAATCTCAAAGATCGCTTCTGGTGGAATAACATGAAGAGAGAAGTCGCAGGATTTGTTGCTCGCTGTTTGACTTACCAGAAGGTGAAGGCAGATCATCAGAGACCGCCAGGCTCGTTGCATCCTTTGCATATACCGCAGTGGAAGTGGGAAAACATCACCATGGACTTCGTTTCCGGGTTACTACCGACGAGCAGGAAGAACAACGCCATTTGGGTGATTGTAGATCGATTGACGAAGTCAGCCCATTTCATTCCTTTTCGGAAGGGTATGACATTTTCAGAGATGGCTAGGAAGTTCGTGGATGAGATCGTCAAGCTCCATGGTACCCCCGTGTCGATTGTATCCGATCGTGACAGCCGTTTTGTTTCATCTTTCTGGAGAGCATTCCAAGAGGCTTTGGGTACGAAGTTGAGCTTCAGCACGGCATACCACCCACAGACGGATGGGCAATCAGAGCGGACGATTCAGACTTTGGAGGACATGTTGCGAGCCAGCGTGTTGAGCTACGAGAAAGAATGGGATCTACATCTATCGTTGTGCGAGTTCGCCTACAACAACAGCTTCCACGAGAGCATTGGGATGGCGCCATATGAAGCATTGTACGGGAAGAAGTGTAGAAGTCCGGTATGTTGGGAAGAAGTTGGAACTCGAAGTTTTCACGGACCGACGATCATTGCCGAGACTACGGAGAAGGTACAGAAAGCAATTGAGAACTTGAAAGTTGCTCGGTCGAGGCAGAAGAGTTATGCAGATGCCCGCAGACGACCCTTAGAGTTTCAAGTTGGCGAGTGGGTTTTTTTGAAAGTCTCACCGATGAAGGGTACAATCCGTTTCGGGCAGAAAGGCAAGTTAGCTCCACGCTATGTTGGACCGTTCGAGATCAAGAGTCAGATTGGTGATTTGGCCTATCGATTAGAGCTTCCCGAGATGTTTTCAGGAGTGCACAACATTTTCCACATTTCGATGCTTCGGAAATATGTTCATGATCCCTCCCATGTCATTCGTTACGATGAGGTTCAGATTCAGCCGAGTGCTGCATACGTTGAGCGACCGCTCCGTATCGTGGGAACCCGAGAGCAGATACTCCGCACCAGGACAATTCGATGGGTCAAAGTGCTTTGGGAGCATCACAGTCCCGATGAGGCTACTTGGGAGTTAGAAGAGCAGATGGCACGACAATACCCCGATTTGTTTTCCCAGGTATGAGTGAGCCAGTGTTCATTCCGGGGACGGAATGATTCTCAAGTAGGGGAGGATGTAACACTCCGACCCAGCTTGACCTCGTTTAGCAGTTAGTTAATCTTGTTTTCGTTGCCAATCGTGTTTTGTTTGTGTTTTCTTTTCGTTACGGGTCATGGATAGGTAGTTGGGTTGAGTTTGACCTGGATTAAGTAGACCAAGCCGTTTTCGTAATTTTAGCTTTTCTTAGACATGGTCATTTTTGCATCATCTTGATGTCAACACGTGTCTTTCGTTGAGCTCGTTAACTTTCTTAACTACGTTGTTTGCAACCGAGGTCGTGTGATTCAATTGGACCTTGATTTGACTCAAACTGAAAATAGACTTATGACTTGGACCCTCTTGTAATTTGACCACTCATGAGCTTATATATACTTCATCCATCGACACCAACACTCACGTTCTCTCTCTCTCTCTCTCTCATTTTCATTTGCCTGCACTGCACGTGGAATCTCCCTCCTTCACTTGATATTTCTCTCCTCCATCGATCAAAGAGGAATTTGGGTTCTTGCATGTGAGGTGAGTGGGACATTCTTCCATCTCTCTCATCTCTTTCCCCTCTTTCTTCTCCTTGTTCTTATTGGTGGGTCTATGATCCCAATTCTCATGCATGCATGTGATTTTGATTGTGTTAGGTTGTGTTTGGGCTTGAGGACAACGAATTGTGCAATTGATTTCCAAATTGAGGCAAGTATAACCATATCTTGTGAGAACCCATGTTGGTATGATTTGGATCTTGGTTAGCTCACATTAATGTGTATGGAAAAATGTGTTTACAGCCATTTGCTTACTACTTTGTCTATCTCCATTGGAGAATTGAAATTCTGATGCTTTCCCAGACATTCTGTACATGTTTCAGATTATTGACTGCGTACAGGTACGGCTAAGCCGTATGACCCTTACGGCTCAAAGTCCAGAGAGGAGAAAAACCCAGTTTTCCTCTACGGCTAGGGCACGGCTAAGCCGTGGATTGCCCTACGGCTAAGCCGAAGCTCAGCCGTGGCCCAGCCGTAGATCAATACAGGGTGCATTTTCTGGAATAACTGAGAGTCAGCAACTGACAGACCTTCTACGGCCCAGCCACGGCTAAGCCGTAGACCACACACGGCTAAGCCGTATCACACACACGGCTAAGCCGTATCCACACTAGACTAATGAAAGAAAAACAAGGATAGGTGTAATGGAAAGACCGATATGGCCTTCATGATAGAACCTAGGACACCTAGACCTGCCCAACGAAATGTGATACAACGCGTGAATGATCTCGAGGGCTGCGAATCATTCAGGTTCGTTATCCGGATGTTAAGCACCTCCCCATGGGTGTTGGTTTAAGGGACTTTGTGCACCGCCCGATTCAATGCAACACTAGACAACGGTGCATCGAATACCTTAAAACTACATCATCATGCACGGTTAGAAACACCGGATAATTAGATTAGAATTGGGTTGTAAATAAAGATGATTCGATTTCGCATGATTTGTTACATAACATATTGGATTTGATCCGTGATCTCAACTCTCTAACATGTTTACTTGTGTTCAGTTATATTCACATTGTGGTTCTTTACCTTGAGTATGAGTATGCATGTATAATATGTTCACAGATACGTACATATGATTTATCGTCACGATCGACTCAAGGTTTTCATGATTGACTCTGTATAGTCAGGCACTACTTAGCCTCAGCCTTAGGATCCCGACGGGGTGAATTGGGTATAGTTATATGGACTTGCTGCAGTAAGGATAAGTCTTGGGGAACCGGACCCCAGGGAACCGAGACCCATTGTACCCTGGCCCGGACAATGGTGTTCTTTGCATGTTATAAGATCCCTCCTTTGGGAGCATATGGTAATGTAGTAGCCACTAGTATGTACACAGCATGTATTCGTTGATTCACTTAGCATATTTCCTTCTTGCATGACAGCCTAGTATACGAAAATGCCTTCTTTAATCACATGATGTTCTTTATTCTATTAGACACAGCGTGTGTTAACTTGCTATGGTTTATACTTTGCTGAATCTTCGTATTCACAGTTGTTTTTGGTGTTGCAGGCCCAGATACCCCTGCCGAACCCTCGCTGGTCGGCCAGACTCCAGATGAGACCCCCGGGGCCCCATCAGGCCTAGAGGAGTGGATGTGATCACTCCACGGGAGAGCGTTCATGGTATGCATATCTTTGGAGTCTTGTTTTGAGGATTTGTTCATTTATGTATATGTCATGACTGTATATGTTATTTTGTTCTTTTTGTAAGACGTTCATATATGTAATTATGTCAGTTCGTTCTTTGTATCCTCTTCTTGCGCTGTTAGTTTTCTGTTTCTGATATTTACAGCTTCCGCGTACATGTTTGGCACGTGTGAATGTTCCCTTGTGCGTGTGCATTTAGACTCGGTCTACGTGTACATGCACGGGAGTACGTGTGTCATTAGGTTTGGCTTTTGCTAACCCCCGAACCCTGGGCTCGGGTTGTGACAGATATGTACGAAGGAGCAATAATAAATGTGAGAATCACATGTGGAGAAACAGGTAGATTCCCCGTGACTATAGGTTTACATCAGCGATCAACCTTTAGCCCTTATCTCTTTGTATTAATTATGGATGAGTTAACTGTGCATATTCAATAAGAAGTACCATGGTGTATGTTGTTTGTAGATGATATAATATTGGTGGATGAATCAAGAGATGGTGTAAATGCAAAGCTTGAGAGATGGCAGGGGGCATTAGAATCTAGAGGCTTTAAAATAAGTTGTAGAAAGACAAAATATACAGATTGCAACTTTAGTGAACATATACAAAGTGTTGAAACCACTATCAAAATTGAAACCCATGAGATACAACGTAGAGATTCTTTTCAGTACCTAGGATCGATGATTAGTAAGGATGGGGAGATTGACGAAGATGTGGAGCATAGGATAAAAGCTGGATGGCTGAAGTTGAGACTAGCTTCGGGAGTGTTTTGTGACAGACGAATGTCAATGAAATTGAATGGCAAATTTTACACGGCAGTGGTTGGACCAGCTATGACATATGGAGCAGAATATTTGCCAATTATGTAGACGCATATTCATAAGATGGATGTATCGGAAATGAGAATGCTTAAGTGGATGTGTGGTAAAGTTAGGAAAGATAAAATTAGAAATGAGGGCTTTCGAGAGCATTTAGGGATAGCACCAATAGGGGGTAAGATTAGAGAAACCCGTTTAAGATGATTTGGGCATGTTGAGCGTAGGCTAGTAATGGCACCGGTGAGAAAAAGTTTGGATATACAGATGGATGGCCCACCAAGAGGTAGGGGTAGGCCGAGGAAAACATGGATGGAAGTCATTAATTCAAATTTAAAGAAGTTTAACTTATCGAAAGAGTTGGCTCAAAATAGAACGGAATAGAGAAACAGAATTCATGTAGTCGACCCCAACATAGTTGGGATAAGGCTTTGATGATGATGGATCATCTTCATTTGAAAAACCACAAAATGAGCGAGAAGTTGTTAATATCATGATTACACCAAAAAAGATGCCATCATGATAGCTGATAGTAAGGATGCAATAACTGAACAAGGTCAGGGCAAAGTTAATC
The DNA here is from genome assembly GCA_037013555.1 of Sextonia rubra. Classification (NCBI taxonomy): domain Eukaryota; kingdom Viridiplantae; phylum Streptophyta; class Magnoliopsida; order Laurales; family Lauraceae; genus Sextonia; species Sextonia rubra. The sequence goes on along the minus strand of JASUAD010000028.1, from coordinate 17,433,721 downwards.
TTATGAAACAGTTAGAACAAGTAGAATTAGATAAAGATAATGTTCATTAAGGGTCACATAAGGTAGACAAAAAGCAAAAACAAGCACAAATTGAAGAATTTGAGCAGAGTACCTAGAATATTGAACACTCAAATTCAATTGGGTCACGAAAATCAAATCAATTGCTCTAGTGGTTTCACAAATAGATCAAGTTGTTGGAGTCCCCCACATTGACTTCATCTTCGAGCATCACCAATGAATATCTGACAATTATGATCTGTTAGCATGGCGACATTCAAGGCATTTAATAATCCGATTACACATCCAAGTTAAATGTAGACATCAGAAGATGCAACACCTACAATATATTACTACATGGAAGAATGGGACTAATCAATTTTCTAAGGCAAGCATAGAAAATGAAGATCTAAAGAAAAATCAAAAGTTTATGCGCTTGATTTTTTAGGCTAAGGCTTTTAACAAACTTAATTGGGTTTTTCTTTTCAAATGTCTTTCTTTCTTCGGCTTCTCCCAAACTTGAATCAACCTCATTAAGCAATATGTCTGCATCGTAAAGGCTTCTATCCTCATCAATAAAAGTCTATGTGGGTTCTTTGCTTCCTCCTGTAGCTTAAGACAGGTTGGTCATCCTCCCCTTACCTCTTCATTATAGCCGAAGAAATCCTTAACCTAAACATCCAGAATTTAATCAACAACGGCCTCATATTCCTAGTCTCCAAAGTGCCAAATACTCCCTGCTATTTGCTATACGATGATGACATTCTTCTTTTTCTAAAAGGCCAAAAGAAAAGTCTTCTTGCCTTGAAAAATATCTCAACAATTATCAAGGAGCTTCGGGTCAAGTCATCAACTCTCCCAAAAGCAAACATTTTATTGGTAATTGCAATATGAGGACCAAAAGACTGATTCTAGATATTCTTGAATTCCCTGAAAGCCCTCATTGCTAAGTGTACCTTGGGGCCCCTCTTTTCATTAGCATTCTAAAGAGACATTATTTCACCTCTCCTGCTTGACAAAATCCTATCCAAACTTGTAGGATGGAAATCTCGGTTACTTTCTCTTGCTAGGCGTAGAATCCTTGCGGGACATGTGCTGGGTAGTATGGCAACTTACATTGCAATGGTCTTTCGCCTCCCTAAGTAAATCATCAAAGACACTGAGCGTCTTATGCGTAATTTCCTTTGGTCCACTGCTGCTACTCCCTTTAAAGAAGTCAGATTTGCTAGGACACGGTTTGTCTCCCCTCTCTAGAAGGGGATTTGGGCATCACAAAAATTCATGATCAAAATGAAGCCTCCCCCCTCAAGCTTGGCTGGGCAGCTACCTCTTCTTCTTCTTTATGGGCCACCTAGTTTAGGAATAGATATTTCAAAAACAAGACTATTCGGTGTTTGTCCACCCCAAAATCTGGGTCATGCATTTGGTGCAAATTGAGAAATTTGGCTTACCCTCTACACTCAGGTGCCAAGTGGGAAATTGGAAATGAAAAACTTGCTGGCCTTTGGTATGACGCTGGGCTGATGATTTCAGTATTGCCTTAAAATTTCCTATAGTTCCCCTCCCTCTTCATCAAAAGGTGGCTTCAATCTTGAATGGTAATTCCTAAGTCATTCCAGTCAACACCCCTTCTCCTATGGCTAACTTCTTACTCTTAACTATCGTGGACATTTCTCCGGACCAACACTGCAATAACAAAGTTTATTGGAAATCTCACCCGAATAAAAACCTATCTTTCAAGGAGGCTTGGCACTTTGTGCGCTCTAGGGACTTTGGAGTATAGCTTGGGCTCCTTTTGTTTGGAATTCTCTCATTCAACCCAGGGTATCCTTTTTTGCTTAGAGGCTAATGCAACAAAAGACCCTGACTCAAGTATGAGCCCAATCAGTGGGCATCTTTTTAGCCTCAATGTGTCGCTTTATGATTCACACATTGAATCAAATCTTCACCTTTTCTTCCATTGCCCATTTGCTACTTCTCTATGGAGGTGGACTCTTGAAGATGTGGGTTTGCAACCATTATCTACTATATCTCCTTTTACAATTTAGCAAACGCTATCTTTCAATAGTGACTTGTTGGCTCAAAAAGGTGCCTCTTGTATTTTCCTCACCACAGTTTATGTCATATGAATATGAAGAAATCAGAAAATTTTCAAAAGCTGCAAAGCTTCCCAAATGAAGGCCAAGCTCTATCTCACCAAGCTTCTCTCATTCTTTCTCTGGCGTATAGACAAGCCTTTTTTGGTTGGCGTCTTCAAAATTTTTGTAATTTCCTAAATATATAACATGTTCTTGCAAGAAAATAAAATGCAACAAAAGAGAAAGTTACAAATTGTAACTTTCTCTTTTGGTGTATTTTATTTTCTTCCTTTTTCTTTTGGATGTAAGCTTCTCTCTGTTTCTTTTTGTTGCTTCAACGGCTTGCCCTACTTTAGGGCATCTATGCCTTGTATTTTTCTTCTCCTCTTCAATATATAATTACCTTATAGCAAAAAAAAAAAAAAAAAAAAAATCTCTCCAAGCTGAGGAGAGCTAATGGAGGCCAAACCATGGGTCGGCCCAGCCATTGGGGCCAATCCATAGCCCAACATGACATCTATTTATTTAGGGATTTTATTAATTAGTTTAATTATATTAGAGTTAATATTAGTGAGTTTCTTATTTTGTTTAGTAGTATTCCAATATTAGTAAATTTGTTGCTTAGGAATCAAACTAACTCCTCTATATGAGGATGTTAAGCCTTATTGTAATACATGTTTATTTCCAATCAATTAAATTTTATTTGATATTCTATCTATTATGCGATTTTGTCTCTTATGGTATTTTCTCCTTAAAGCAAAACAGATCCCCAGGCACAAGGCCTCATATTGAGTTAATACGAGATTTGACTTGTAAGCCTAGGGTCAAGATATGGCTATTTCTGATGTAAGACATGTGGAGTCCAGACCTTGGAGACAAGCAAGCATCACACCTTGGCAATTAAGAGAGACAAGACATGCCCACGCTGGTGGAATCTCACACACATGCCAGCATATTGGATTATGACAAACCTTTTTCTCTCATTTATTAGTGATTACAATTTACAAGGACATTTTGACCCGGTAAAAACCTAGGGAAATGGCCTTAACCAACATGGAACTGTGGCTCCCATTACAACAGAGGCTTCTTTTATTTCCTTGAAACCATATCCTAGGCGTTCTCCTTGTTTTCTGAATAGGTTATGTATTATCGTAGAAACCAAATAACTACTACTGAATATAGTACAACGGAATGACACATCATTTTCTGCATAGATGGTTACAAAAGCACCACATCAAACATTTGGGATCCATCAAGGGTGTCATGCCTCAAGTCCGAGAACCCACAATTAAGATAATACCCGAGGTGAGACATGCGTACCACCATAAAAAAACTATGCCAATCCCAAAGCTCTGACGGACTCCACAAGGATAGACAGAAATTTCAACGTGTGCATGTGTCCACTAAAATATAAAGCGTAAGTCTGTGTATATTACCAAGCAATCCCTGCATAGTTGCAATCAAAGTATAACAGTAACATTAATTAACAGTCCACACTATTAATGTTACAATATACATGTACCCAAAAGCTTTATCATTCATTTTAAGTTGGCAGACAACATACTACATGACTAAAAATACAAAACATGTCTATACAGAAGTATAGTGAAGAACACCAGTATACAAACTATAGTCAAAAGACTATATACAGAGTGTACACCGGCAAGTCTAGACAACAACTGCCCAAAACATAGAAATATGCATAACAAAATGATAGACATGACCATGAGATGACAAAATAAAAAGAACTGAGCAACTCCAATGGCCATCTATCCAAAAGAACCCAAAATAGAATCCCTAAGATATCCTCATGTGACGCACTACCCATCAGAGGTCTAAAACATATCCTTTGCAGCCCACTCCTCTAGTGCTGGAGGTACCATCTGGGTCTCTTCCGGTTCTGCAGTTGCCACATTAGCCGTGGTATCAGTATTTGAGCCTGAAATACAAAGAGCAACACAATTAGCATAACAGCTGAGCAAGCATAAGGCAGTATAAATAAATACACGCTACGTCAATAAAGGATTAAAGACGTGACTATAGATGTCAATTAAAGGAAAACTAGGCACTCGTGCAATTGAAATAATCACGCTATGAATAGGATGTTGAAAGAATTGTACACTAATTGGGCAACTATATCAGCTCTATTCTCTCAACCATAGTGCACCAATGTAGCCTTGAAAAGAGAGTACGCGTCCCAAAACTGTGATCACTAAATAGTAATTGGGAAATCACCGGTGCCCTGGCCAAGAAACATTTGGCCACCCACGAGAGTACCAGTAACATACTGTACCCCATAGAGGAGAATAAAATCTCTAAACCATGTTAAGCGCCAACGGGCTTCCGATGATCGCATCTAGGTCGTGCGGACGCTATATATTCCAATTATCAACTATGGAAGACTATTGTTCCCATTCCATTTCAATTCGATCGGTATGATATACCTCAATTCAATCCTGTAGGACTTAAGTAAACAGGTTGCAATTCAATTCTCAGGTATTAAAAAGAATATAGTACGACAATAAGTAGGTAAAATGGTGATGTGAATGAAGCAACACTACAAGAATTATCAATGCAACTATTTGGAATACAATACAGTTCACTTTCAGATCACTATAAGGATATAACAATATGTATGCATTTGATTGATGAGAATCAAGGTGTAATTACGAGCCAAGCCTACTCTATATCACTCGTTACTACTGGTTCGTTGAAGCTTTAAAGTATTCAATGAGTGTTCTACCTTAACCTTGGTATTACACTGTGTATGAGAATTTCCATTGGATACCCTAAACCAACACCCATGGGTAACTACAGTCCAAATGGGTAATCCACATGTCTTAAGGCAGCTCACAACCCTTTTCATGTGTAAGAATTATGCCATTTGGTCTCTTAGGATTGGTAAAGGATCCATTCTAAGGTTCTACAAGGTCCACCAAAGCCTAGTGATCCTAAAAGTATTGGGTTACACCATAATTGGCATTTGGATAAATTATAGAAAGATTAAAAGGGTATAAAAAGGTCTAAACAAACTTCTGAGGTCATAAAGGAACCCCTGAACAGGAGGGTTGTCCGCTTCAGTATGAGGGCTGCTGTATGAGCAACATCATTATTTCATTCATGTTATTTTCGAAGACTTCCATTGTTAAATCTCTCTTGCTTTCTCAGTTAGAATTGAACATAAATGGATCTGCGAGGAAAAATTCCATGAAAATGAATTACTTCCACAGCAACAGTAGTGGAAGAGAATCTGAACATTCCATATTACTCTGTTTCTAAAATTTCGTATTGTCTCTTCCACATCTTCCAATCGCCAATATTATCCACATGTTGTAAGTACATATAAAGATTACCATTTTCATTCTTTCGGCTGCAATTTTTCCTTTTTCTTATTATGATAGTTTAGTGTCTCTCTACACAAATTTTTTTTTATATATTTTTAATAAGCTTGTTCAAATCTCAATGATCACCTGGCTTGAGGGTCAATATGGTCAGATTCTCTCAATTCCCCTCTGGGCATGTTTGTTTATTTGTTTATTTATTTGAAAAAGGAAGCCTTTTTTTTTTTTTTAGAATATAGGAATTCATGGTCCAACAAACTCACCAAAAGTTCATAAAAGAGTTGAAGGACGTATGAAGGGCATATTTGGTAGCTAAGAATACACAACTATTTCCTAAGATTTGATCTACTCGGGTGGTGGTTAGTGAGTAGATAATTTGATGACAATTTTTAAAAATCCACAGTTGTTAGTATGCATCCTTCTCTCACTATAAGATACGGGTTGCTTACATGGCTTTACTTATGATGAGGGAATAATGCCTACTAACATTCCTCTTTTTACTCAAAAAAAAAAAAAACATTCCTCTTTTTAGAAATAGAAGTCTTACTCTTCATATGTATCCCAGGTTTCTCATTGGGATCTCACACACATGTAGCTTAATCAGGCTTGATTTTGGGCCTCCATTTAGCACTGCCCCATGATAATAAAAGGGTCATGCACTCATGCTTGAGCCGGGCATGTGCCTCAAAAATAGATTGCTCCGGCCATCCTTTTAAAGGGTTGTGATAGGCCCAGACCACCCAAATGACCTGGATGTAGAACTCATGTTTGATGATAGTATTATTAAATTTCACAGGACAGCCATGAGCCACACTTGAAAGATAAGCGAGCAAGCTTGGGATTGTTTAGGGAGAACTCACCTAGGAACCCCCTCCAAGATTCAAGCTTGCGAAATCATTCAGAGGCAACCAACATGATCCAGTAATTGCCACCATCAATTTAAAGGCCCAAGATTTCACTACAAAAATGCATTGTAAGAACGGATTGTAAGCCCAGTTTTGGGCCGTTCTTGAAATAAAACGGATTTGACCATTTCTACACGAACCCACTTGAGAAGGAATAGGTTTTACCACTTGATAATTTTTTTCTTCCCGCTCTTCTTCTTCTACTTCTACTCTCTCTTCTTCCCGATCAAGGCAAGTTAGTGTTTTTCTTCTTCACCATTGATGCTTTAATTGATCTCTTAACTCTTAGATCCTTCTTGTTTTTGGTAGATCTAAATCTGGATTTCTTTTTTAGTTTCGATTGATGGAACAAATCTTCCTGTTTTCGGGCTTCTTCTCTTTAGATCGATCGAAGAGATCCTTTGCTTTAGGGTTTGATCATTCGATTTTGAAGATCCATATGTCTGATCTGATTAGTGCTTTGCTGTTGTTTTTGAATTAAGTTGCAAACTGCATGCTAATGCAGAGGAGAATGGCGAATCAGAAGGACTTGTAGATCCTCCAAAGGTTGAGGAGAAGGTCGGAGGCGTTGTTCCTAATGGATTATCATTAATAGGTTTGTGGTTTGATCTTGCTTTTGATGGATTTGTTGTCTCTCATTGGTTGCAGGAGAAGAGAAGAGACGGCTAGGGTTATATATGACCTCATTGATTGCAGATTATCGTCACCAAGTAACAAAGCATGGATGTCTAAACACAGATTAAGTCGAGAGTATTTGGATGGACTTGTGCATTTCTTTGAGTTTGTAAAGAAAAATGGTGGCGGATTGCAGCATTTTCCTTATCCATGTGTTAAATGTCGAAATGGGCATGGAATGATTGACCTTAACTTGATTTATGACCATTTGCTCATTTATGGTATTGATCAGTCATACATACATTGGATTTTTTATAGAGAAAATTTCAACACAGCGAATGAGAAACCATCAACATCGAAGTCTTGTGACCAAATCGATGATGTATATCTTAGAATGGAGGAGCTTGTAAATGATACATTTGAGAAAATTGGTGAACATGTTGATTCTCTCATAGATGATCTCCTAAGTAATGAAGATTTAAATGAAGATTCTCTAAGGTTTCAAGGGCATGATGACCATGAAGCAAGAAGATATAAGTCTTCATTTGATGATGTAAGGCAATCTTTGTATCCTTCATGTCCTAGGGAACTTACAAAATTGTCATTGTTGAGTTGTACAGTTTAAAAGCAGAAAATGGTTGGTAAGACAATAGCTTTAATGATCTCCTTCAATTGGTAAAGAAGTTTCTACTGGTAGGAAATACATTAACAAAAAGCACATTTTAAGCTAAGAAAATAATCAACTTACTTGGAATGACTTATGAGTGTATACATGCATGCCCGAATAATTGCATTCTTTACTGGAAAGAGTATAAAGTTAGGTAAGATTGTCTAATCTATCATACATTCAGATGGAAGTCAGATTACTTGGTAAAAAAGAAAAGTGTTAAAGTTCCATCAAAGGTTTTGAGCTATTTTCTTTTGACACCTAGGCTGCAGAGGTTATACAAGTTAGATTTCAGGGTTAAATTTATTTTCTAGGTCATTCTATTCTCTATTGGGATATTGCAATCTATTACTAATTAATTAATTGTATACTTTGCTGTGTAGTGTACCATAGATAGTGGAGCAAATGATTTGGCATTCTCGATTGAAAGAATATAGCGGTGTTATGCGCCATCCATCTGATTCATCAAGTTGGATGGTAGTAAATATTAAGTGGCCAAGTTTTTCCGAGTAACATCATAATGTCCATTTTGTAATTGATGGGTTTATTCCTTTTAGACATCTTAGTAGCTTTTATAGTTTTTATAGTCATTATCGTGCCTTACAATCTTCCCCCTCGATGTGCATGAAAATAGAATTTTCAATATTGATACTGTTGATACCAGGTTTAAAAAGACCATGTAAAGTCATTGATCTTTACTTACAACCATTGGTCGATGAGTTGAAGGAATTATGGCTTAATGCAGTACAACTATATGATTCTCATTTAAGAACAGTTTTTAATTTAAAAGCTATGTTGATGTGGAGAATTCATGATTTTCCTGCATATGGGAGTTTTTCAGTTTGTGTAATACATACACAATATGCTTGCCCTGTTTGTACTGAGAGAATCGTTGTCAAACGTCTTAAGAGTGGAATGAAGTACTCTTATCAGGGTCATCGAAAATTACTTCCTATTAATCATCTTTTTATGACCCAAAAAGTGGCTTTCAATGGTAAATCAAAGGAAGGAAAACCTCCTCGTCAATTGAGTGGTTCAGAGGTTCATGACAAGGTAGCAAGTATTCGGATGGATATTGGTAAATCAAAGGGGATGAAATGAAAATTTTTTGATGATGAGTTGACCAATAATATAACTGCTTAGTACAAGAGATCCATTTTTTTTACTTACCATATTGAAAGGCGATTTTACTTTGGCATTATATCTTTTATACATCCCATTTTAATGAATAGACAGCTAATCAATTTTCATTAATATGCTTTAACAGGATTTACCAATTCATCATAACATAGATGTGATGCATGTTGTGAAGAACGTTGGTGAGCATCTTTTGTCGTCGATCTTAGATGTCAAAAATAAAACAAATGATAACACAAGTGCACGTGAGGATTTGAAATGAATGAACATTAGAAAAGAACTATGGTTATAAGAATTAGATGGTAAGAGTATTAAACTAAAGGCACCATTTACTTTAAGTCGTGTGGAAAAAGAATTATTCTATCGTACTTTACATGACTTGAAGGTTCCAGAATGGTTTAGTTCTAGGTTTAAACATCTTTTGAACCTACAAAATCTTAAAATGAAGGGACTTAAGTCACATGATTACCATGTCATAATGCAACAATTACTATTTGTTTTGTTACAACATGCTTTAAAAGAGTATAAGACGCTAAAGGGTACTATTCAACAAATTTGCAACTTCTTTAATGTCTTGTGCTCAAAGACAATTAGTACAGATAGTATTATTGTTGTCCAAGAATAGCTTATTGTTGCAATGTGCATTTTGAAGAAGTTTTTTCCACCGTCATTTTTTGTAATTAGCGTTCACCTCATGGTGCACTTAGCCGACAAAGCATTAGCTTGCTGTCCAGTTAGATTTCGCTAGATGTATCCTTTTGAATGGTAAAGTTCTAACTCCAAAGATGTATTTTGAATGGTATAATATAATGCTAATTTGAAATCTCTCAACAGGTTGATGAAGGTCTATAAAGGATATGTAAAGAATGCAGTACACCCTGAAGGGTGCATTGCTGAGTACTATATTGTAGAGGAATCTATTTTATGTTGTATAGAGTACATACTAGATGGTGCTAGAGGTGGTCACAAGAGGACACATGAAAGATTCCTAAATGAGGACGGTATGTAGATGAAGAGCCCTTAGATAGAGGCAAGATTTTGTACCTAACTAACACACAACATCAACAAGTACGTAGATGGGTCTTGAATTGCTATGATGGAATTACGGGTTGGTAAGAGTCAGTGGATAAAGTTTTTTAAATAACTTGTAAGTCTAGTAATTAGATAACATGTACATAAATATAAATAGTAATATGTCTGTCATTGATGTAGGAAATATAAAATGTATCTAAGAACAAGCAATTTGAAAGGACAAAAAAAGAAATGCAATGTGTATTATCTAAGAACAATGAGCCTGATTTCATCAGTTGGTTTAGGAAGGAGGTATTATTTTTTGTTATTTACTAGGTTTTATGTATTGGACAATTAATGCCTATTTGTATATGCTGAGTACCGTGAAATCTCAATGTTTATTTGCAGATGGAATTTATCGAGAGCAATCAGACTGATCTGAAATGACTTGCAGATGGCCCAATGTTTAGGGAAAAATATTATAATAAATATCATGTTAATGGATTTGTATTTTCTCCAATTGAATATGAGACCAACAAGTCAACACAAAATAGCGAGGTCTTAATGAATGCCATCACTAAATTTAGGGCAAGTGCTAAAGATAATAATTACAAAGAAGATGAGACCACCTATTATGGAGTTGTAAAATAGATAATCGAGTTGAATTATATTGATTTTCATCAAACAGTATTTTATTGTGATTGGTTTAGAGTAGAGAATCGGACCAATAGGTGCATTGTTGATTTTGATGCAAATTTGACAATGGTGAACATGGAGAAATTTAAAAGAAAAGACAAGGAAGGAGATGAGCCATTCATATTGGCATTTCAGGCAGGTGTTCTACTCTCAAGATCAAGCAAGGACTGGATGCTTTATTATTCTAATGGCACCAAAAAGATTAACAAAAGCTATTGATGCACTTGAAGATTCTAATCTCTTTTCTTCCTTTGATGGTGAAAGTGCAAATTTGGAAAACATACTAAAAGAAATTGACAATGAATTGTAGAGCTGGACACGTAATAAATTTGATTTTCAAAATTTTTTTTACTGTTGGTTTTATCCACATATTGATAATTTGAAATATAGACTTTGTGCTTACACTCATGCTTAATCTCATAGTGCCTTGATTATTCTCATGCTTATGGTGTTTTGAATATGCTAATGTTCAAATATTGGTTTTATCCACATATTGATAATTTTATTGAATGTTGATAGCTATGAATTGATTATGCTTAGTGTCATCAAGTCATTTGAGACATAGGTGTTTCAATAGTGGAGGAGCACAATGCATATCTAACTATCTTATCTAAACAGAAGCTAGTGATTACCCTCAGTGATAATGCCTTACCTGTGAGTGATCATTCGATCCAGTTGGTGTTAAGATGTGGAGAGGTTGTCCACACCATTGTCCCCATTTCCATCAAAGATTGGAGTGCGGTGGCTAAGACCATGAAAGATCGGTTTTGGAAACTCGTCCAGGTATGAAATCGTAGTATATTTCCACTTGAAATGGCTTTACTACAACAGTGAGCCATATCTATTTACTTTCATCATGTAAGGTGTCCACGTGCAAAGTGGGTGTAGACATGTTGCTTCACTACAACAGAATGTGGTAGTAACAGATGGTCCACTTGGGTGGTCCATTTTCTTGCCATACAAGAATGATCAATTGAACTACATGTTCATCATTGGTTTTGCCAGGAGAATATTCAAGCTGGCTTATAAATATTCAAGTCAAGCTTAAGCTCAACTTAAAACAAATATGAATTTAATAAAGATTTTTCAATCAAGACTCCCTTAATCAAAAGGTGAGTAGTGTGAATGACCTTTATACTATTTAATGACAATTACAATTGTGTAGAGATATGATTTTCACGTTTTTGTATAAAAACCATTGACTAATAAACTAAGGTAGGTGATAGAAGTATACTCGAAATTACCCTTTAGATTGATAATGCAAACTTGGCAGTTGGCATATGAATGCTAATATTGAATTCTTTCTTACTTAACCTTATTGATAATTTCTTTTAGAACGAATATGTTGTTCTTCAATCCTATCAAGGTCAATGCCTTAAGAGCATGTCTGACATGATGAGGAAGCATAAGACAAAATTGAGAAAGAAATACCTTGATCCTCATCCAACTCGTGAACGTAGATTGAACAATCATCCTCCTGGAGTTAGGCCAGAATACTGGGAAGCTTTTATTAAAAAGAATTCGAGTCCCAAAACCATAGAACAAAGGAAAAAAAAATGCAGATGTGAAGAATAAGCTAAACATGAACCATACAAGTTGCATGTATGGCCACGCAAGACTAGAGGAGAAAATGGTAAGTATTGGCATTTGTTTATAACATAAATTTCATATTGATTTTTCGCTTAAAAACTGATTATGTGAAATTCATGCAAATATAGAAACGCCAAAGGAAGGAGGACGACCCTCCGTTATCTAAAGCTGAAGTGTGGGTAGAAGCTCATAAAAGGAAAGATGGTTCTGTCCCTAATACCGTGTCTTCACCTATGGTGAGTTTATTTTTCTCATGTTATTGTATTATGCAAACTCTCATATGTGTAGATGGTACGAATGGATTATAAATGGTACTATCCAAAGTCATAATTTCTATTGGTATAAAAGTTTTTTTTTATTTAACCCATGACTGTGAAAATGTGTGAAAATGGTTTTATAGTTAATAAAGTCACTGTTTACATCATCAGAGTGGTTAGAAATATTAAATGAATGTAGTTTTTACAAGTTTGACCATCTAATGGTTTGCATTGCTCACATGCATGTGTTTCTTGATGGTATTGATTTAAAGTAGAAAAATTAAGGCAACAGTATTCTAATAATGTGATTTTCATTTTTATTGGACCCTATGAATTTGACAGGAAAGAATAAAAGAACTATTTTCTAAGAAAGATGAAGTAGATTCACCTGACATCCTCAATGATCCCTTGGCTAGAGTATTTGGTGTTGATACAAGGGGTCGTGTGCGAGGCATTGGCAACGTATTAAGAACGTAAATTATAAGATCCTTTGCTATTATTGAAAAACTAGCTGCCAAGGAAAAGAAAGTTATTGAGCAATCATCAGCAATTAAGAATCTGGAGTCCTAAGTAACTGCATAATCGAAAAACAAAAACACATTTTTAAAGAACCTAGTGGTATAAAACAAATGATTGAGGTAAAGTAATATTGAAATCATTGGGGTTTTTTGTTTTTTAAATATTTTCACATTGAAAGCATTTTTGAATAATACTTTAAAATATTATTACAGCAGCGCATGCCTTTAGGATCCCAAGCAAGCAGTTTCTTACCATCGAAGACAACAGAGTCTATTGCAATTTCCAACATAGTAGGAAGTAATGACCATTCAATGAGATTGCAGCCATGCAACTTGATGTCATGGCGTCAATAAATTGTCACTCACGGAAGGGCTCATATCGGTAATGGTACCCAACTCATTCCTTATAAACCTCTTCCGAAAAATGCATACAAGATTACAATTGACGTCATTGACAAAGGAGATGTCGACCTACTTTATCTGGGCAATTATCATTCTACTTTGGGAGAAGTTGAGAGTGGATCCTTTGTAGCATGGCCTAAGGCTTTTACTATATTCACTGATTAGAACTATGATCAGGTGAATATCATAGAGCATTAATATTTGATTTTTTTCCCTTTTTTTTTCCTTTCCCGCATCATTTTAGTTTGTTACATTTTCTTTACCTTTTTGCTTATATCCAAGTGCATTGAACAGTCATGCCACCAGGCCAGTCAAGCTTTGACAGTCATTTTATCAGGCCAGTCATTTGGTTAAGCACTTAGCTTTACCCAACTCAAGCACTCAGCTTTCTTTCTTTCTTTGGATTGCATGTATATAAATTTAGATCAAATGTTAGTGGGTATATGAGAATGAGATCATCATGACTATCTTTGAGTGGAAGTTCTGAAGAGAAGAAGGCAAATAAGTAGTTTTGTGCATAAAGGAATTAAGAATAATGGAATGGTATTTTGTTTCTGTTTGGATGTGAATTGACATCATAGGATTTGTGGTTTGTAGTTAGTTTAGGGGTGATTTTCCTTCTTTTGGGATGTAGAATTCTAAACAATCAAACTTAAAATCTCTTAACCCAAAAATATTTACTTCATTGTCTCTTTGTGCATAATGTAAGATGCTTGCAAGTAGCTATTCTCAAGTGTTGAATCAATGGCTACTTCAAGAATTTTGTTTCTTTGTATATGACTCTTTATATATATATATATATTTTTTCATCTCTTATTCCATGTGGATGTACGAGCTGTTTTTGAATTTGTGGGACTCTTCCTGCCGAAAACCATCAAAGTTCTGCAGTTACAACCAATGTTTGAGCATCATGCAAAGCCAACCTTTTGTTGGGTGCGTTGAGCATTCTGTATCTACTACATTAACACCGTTATACTGTAATTCTTAACTTATGGTCCTCAAATGTGCTGGTTGATAGTTTCCATGACCTTCATCTTGCTATAAGGTTTTTTGAAACTAAAATGTTGTTTCCAAACATCGTAAAGCCACAAGTGGCTTGTGGAGTAACTGATGCCCATAACGTGGTATGATTTTGCATGTGTGATTGAATCTATATATGCAATCTTGATGAGAGGTTCCTATTAGGTTTCAAAGATATGAAAATAATATTCATTAGAGAAGAAGGAAGAGAGTTGGAAGAAATGGTCGCATCCTTTTTGGATCAACTTATCTGAATTATATTATAAAAGCCTCTAGGCTTGAATGTATTGTCATTTGAGATTCTATAGAAATTGAATCCATATTTCCATTTGAGAGCGAAGCAACGTAATAAGAAGAATAGCCAATGGGCTAATCTCCAAGTCAAAAGGCTTAAGGATAGGATGTCTAGGCGCCTCACCAAAGGCAAACAAAACTCTCTCAACTGAAAATCAAACTTAAATTCTTATTCAATATCAATGTTTATATCCCATAAAGAGATTACATCCTTATTTATAACTAAGATATTATCTAATAAAGGAAACAATTGATTCCAATCAACTAAGAAGTTCTAAACTAAACATGAGTGGACTTGCCAAATATTAAGAAAGCAACTAAAACAACTACTAATAATAGAATCTACTCTAATCTACTGGGCCTTGGGCATGCAGGTATAAACTTTCAGACGGGGCTCATTAGTATGGCCTACATTAGCTCTTTCCGACTTGGAAAAATTCTGACGAGTTGTTAGCTTGGTACTACTTATATAAATCTGGATTAATTCGTTGAAAATTGGTAACCGTAATCTATGTAGCTTCAGAGAATGGTTTGCTTTTCCACTTGACAAGGAATTTATGAAATCCGCCATTCTTGGTTGAAATGATTTGATCATAAAAAACATCTTCAATTTCATCTGGAGGAAATTAATGGATAGGGAGGTGAAGTGCTTGTTCCTAAAAGGATTCATTGATGCGATGCCCGTGATAAAATGCCAAATCTTCAACATTAAAGGTGGAACTGATATTCATGTCTGAAGAAGATCGAGAACATATGCATTGGAATTGATTTTATTTAGAATTTTAAAAGAATCTTCACTTCGTGGATACAGCTTTTTGTATTTACTTGCAAGAAATTGTTTGGGCTTCAAATGGACCATTACCATATTGCCTGCGGCAAATTCAACATGGCATTTGCAAGAATTCATGTGCTTTTTATATGCTTCATTACTTGTAGTAATTTGCCGGCGAACTTCATCATGAACATCCTTCATATGTTGTGCAAACTGTTCAGTATCCTAACTTGATCTAGAGTCAACTGGTAATGGGCTTAAATCAAGAGGAAGGCGCAGCTTGACACCAGTGACAACTTCCAATGGTGATCTTCCTGTTGTTCTATTGACAGAATTATTGTAGGCAAACTCCGCCATAGGTAAAAGAAGATCCCATGAAGCAACATGTTCTCCGATAAGACAGTGAAGAAGATTTCCTAAACTACAATTGACGACCTTTATCTGGCCATCAGTTTGCGGATGATAAGTACTTGAGTATTGGAGTTTTGTGCGCATCATGTGCCATAAAGTCTTCCAGAAGAAACTCATGAACTTTGTATCTTTGTCAGATACTATTGTCTTGGGAAGGCCATGCAAATGAACAGCTTCTTTAAAGAAAAGAATTGTAATCTTCTTGGCATCTACTGTGTGAGAACAAGGGATAAAATTTGCCATTTTTGAGAAACGATCTACAACAACAAATATAGAATCTACCTTTTTTGCTATTTTTGGTAAGCCCAACACAAAGTCCATGCTCAAATCTTACTAAGGTACATGTGGAATAGGAAGGGGCTGATATAAACCTGTATTCTTCTTGTGACCTTTCACAAATTGGCATACTTTGCATAATTCACAAATACGGCCAACATCTGCTTTTAAGCGTGGCCAAAAGAAACGGTCTTCCACAATAGCCATTGTCTTATCACGCCCAAAATATCCAATACATCCACCACCATGTAATTCACGTCTCACAAACTCATAGATAGATATAGCTGGTAGACATAACTGATTAAATTTCCACGAAAGAGATATCCATTATGACGGAAAACCTTTGGATGTTCTACAACTTCACCATTTCGAAGATTTGTATGAATGCGACCAAAGTCATGATCAGTAGTATATTCTCTGCATATTTCTTTAAAGCTAGGAACATTGACGGAAATTGTCATAAGAATATAAGTTCAACAACTCAAAACATCTGCGACTTTATTTTCCGTACCAGATTTATGATGCAGAACAAAAGTAAACTCTTGTAGGTATGCACTCCATTTGACATGATCGGTACTCATCTTCTTTTGAGAATTCAAGTGTTGCAAGGTTTCATAGTCAAAGTATAAGACAAACTCTTTTCCGATGAGATAATGATAACACTAATGAAGAGCTTGAACCACTGCATAATATTCTAGATCATAAACAATATATTTCTTACGGGAGTCATTTAACTTCTCGCTGAAGTAAGCAACTGGATGATCGTCTTGACTTAAGACTCTGCCAATACCGACGTGGTAAGCATCACAACTAACTTCGAAGACTTTGTCAAAGTCTGGAAGTTTTAAAACCTGTGCCTCTGTCATTTTTCGCTTAATCTGCTCAACTGCTTGAGAAGCACATTGGTCCAAGTGAACTGACCTTTTTTCATGTAATCAGTTATAGGGGCCATGATGGTACTGAAATTACAAATGAATCTCCTATAAAAGGTAGTCAATCCATGAAAACTACGTACCTCATGTATAGAAGTGGGAATGGGCCAACTAATGATCACTTTGAATTTATCTAAATCAGGTTCAACTCTTTAGGCCGAAATAACAAAGCCCAAAAATATGACTTTGGAATTAAAAAATGTACAATTTTTCAAATTAATGTAAAACTTTTCTTTTCGAAGTGCACGCATGACATACCTCAGATGGTCAAGATGAGCTTCTTTTGATTTGCTAAAGACCAAAATGTCATCAAAATATATCATAACAAATTTGCCAAGAAAAGGCCGTAGAAGTTGAGTGATTACTATCATAAAAGTGTTGGGAGTATTTGATAAACCGAACGGCATGACCAACCATTCGTATAATCCAACTTTGGTCTTGAATGCTATTTTCCATTCATCTCCGGGCTGCATACAAAGTTAGTGATATTCGCTCCGGAGATCAATCTTGGAAAAGACAGATGATCCAGACATCATATCAAGCATGTCATCCACTTGGGGAATCAGAAATCGATATTTGATGGTAATCTTGTTAATTGCTCGGCTATCGACTCACATTCGCCAAGAACCATCTTTCTTCAGTGTTAAGAGGGCTGAAACTACGCAAAGACTCATGATTTCTTGAATATAACTCTTCTTGAGTAAGTCTTCAACCTGTCTTCGCAACTCGGCATGTTTAGCGAAGCTCATACGATACGCAGGTAAATTAGGAAAGGTAGATCCAAGGACTAAATCAATGGCATATTGTATATCCCGCTTAGGAGGTAGTTCATCAGGAAGCTCTGCTGGTATCAAATCTTGAAAATCATGGAGCAATGACTTGATTTCTAGTAGTGTAGAATCCTATTGTTTATCATCTGCTTCTTGGATTTCTTTAGAAAAAAGAGCATAAATAACTCTTTGGTCTTTGCTTTCCATTTCAAACTTCCTCATAGAGAGAACATGAAGGTTTGATTGGATGGCAGAAACTGTCGAAGCAGATGTTAATGGGGGCAATGTAAGGAGATCCACCACTTGTCCCTTCCATTTAAAAGAATGTATGTGCCTTTTTTAATTAATATGTACCTTTGGATCATATAGCTAGGGTCGGCCAAGTAGAATTGAGCAATATTTATAGGAATAATATTACATCATATGTCATATTCATATATGCTAATTTTAAAATGAACCAAGCAACGATGGGTTACGGGGATTGAATGATCATCTACCCAAGCGACATTGTAAGGCTTTGAGTGCTTTTTAATAGGCAAATTAAGTTTCATGATCACTTCCTATGAAACGATATTCATGGCACTTCCTCTATCAACAATTAAATTGCATACCTTAACTTTGCATCTCACGCGTGTCCTAAAGATTGAAGTACATTGTCAATCAACTTTTTCTTGCTCATTGGTGAGGAGAAGTCTACATATAATAAGGATTGGACTGCCTTCTTTTGCACTGGTGGTGGTGTGATGAGGAGGATCAGATTGAGCCTCTTGCTATGGATTCGGTTGAGCTTCTAATTGGACGGGGTTAGGAGGAGGCTTCATTTCAAGATGCTCATCATATTCTTCTCACGTATAAGGATCTTCATCACAATAATAAAGATTGAGAACCTAAGGGCATTCATTAGCAAAGTGCCCTTATTGACCACATCGGTAAAAACCATCAGTCTGTCAATCCTGTTAAAAAGGTCCACGACTACGCTTATCTTGCTCCTGTGGCACTGTTCCCCTTTGATTTTGAGCAAAAAGACGCTGATTGGGGTGATTGTGTTGTTGTTTCGGAGGTGGACAATAACCCGCTGGTGGAGCACGGTTATATTGAGAATTATTCTGATTTAGTGGAGCAAGACTATTATTCTGAAAGGCAGGGACTGGACGAGTTGTTGACTCCCCGGCTTGAGTGCTAAATCGTCTCAAAGTGGACGACTGTAACTCTTGCTCAACCCATTTTGAATTTTTATATAAATATCATTAATAGTTTCGAAGTCATGCATAAAGACCTCATGTCTTATTTCTTCAAGTAAACCAGTTCTGTACCAGTTGACTAGTATGAAATTATTATCTTGAATTTTACACCGCATAACATAATCATTGAATTTTTCTATGTACTTACTTGGTGATAATGTGCCTTTCTTGAAAACAAAATATTCTTGCTGAAGGAGACTCAAATAATTAGAGGGCAGGTATTTACCTTCAAGCTTTTCATGCATATCATCCCACTTGGTAATAGCAGGGCATCCCATGACAAGATTGTTATATCAACGCTGTGCCATCAAATATGTGCTGAATTTTTAAGTCTGACTTTGACAAAAGCAACACATTGTGCATGATCCATATGATATCAAGAGAAATAATCTTAAAGAGAATTAAGCCAGTCAATAAAAACCTTTGGATTGAGACGACCAGAGAAATCGGCTATATCAATTTTTACTCGCTTTGTGATATTATTAAATTTTGGTATGATAGGTGTATCTGTAGGATCCTTTAGTGAAAAGACGCTGAATGAAATCATGAATAGATTCTTGTGGGCCTGTGTCTGCATGTCTACCAGAATTTTGTTGATTTCCAGCGCTAGAGGATGTTTCTACAGCAGGTCTCTGTGAATTTCGGGACATGACTTCCAATGCATGTACCCTTTTAGATAGCTCTATTATCATGGCATCACATTGGTGATAAAAGAATTTGCCCCGATATGATTGACCACTTTTGTTTGACATTGCTTGCAAGAAGGAAAGGAAACAAAAGATTGCTGGCTTTTTTTTGTTTTTGTTTGTGTTTTTTTGTTTTTTGTTTTTGTTTTTTTTTCTTTTTTATGCTATTGTGGTCTTGGGTTGGGGTCAGGTTAGACCCAGACTGAACCCAATATGCTTTTGGTCTCGAGTGAGACTCAAGTTAGTAGTTTCGGCCTAAATTCTGTTGGCCCAACTGCTGAATATGGTTATAGCAATGCAGGGAAAGAAAAAAAAACACAAAAGGAGGGCTTTGCCTTTGCTGCAGGAATCAAACAAAAGAAATAGAGGAAGGAAGAGGGGCTTAGCTGCTCGACGAAGAGGCTGAAGAGGGCGTGCGGCTGCTGTAACTGCTAGCGACGGCGAATACAGGGAGAGGAGGAGCTGGGCTAGCTCTGTTAGAGTCTAGCGACCGATTGTGAGTGGCCAGATGTCGTCGGTGTACGGTACGTTTTCTATCGCGTTCTCTTCTTCTCTGTTCTCTGTCTTTTTTCTTTTCCCCTTTTTTTTTATTTTTGTTTTCTTTTCTCTGGGTTTGGGGATGGCTGACAACGACCGATGCGTAGGTTTGGCTGGAGTCGGTGGGTCGTTTGGTCGGTTTAGAAGGCAGATGATGGTCGAAAGGGGGCTGCAGCGTAAGATTCTTAGGGGATTGAAAGGATTTGGGGTTTCTGGCGAGGGACAGAGAAGGTTTGGGTTTCCGGTGAGGGATAGAAGTGGGGCTAAGGGTGGAAAGCATTGGGGATTTCTGGATTAGGGGATCTGGGTTACTGGTTAGGGATTTGGGTTAGGGATTTGGATGATGGATTTGGGTTTAGATTTAGGGATTTGGGTTCGGATAGGTTGTCGTGGGATGAGGAAGATGAGGATAAAGGAGAGGTGGTGGGATTTGGAGGGTGACCATGAATTGGTGGACTGTGATTGAGAGGATTTGCGGTGAAGGGATTTGGTGGGCTGTGATGGCGAGGGTGATAAATGAAGATGATGATGAATGATGGATGGATGAAAATATGGGGATGGGTAGCTTGGGTTACCTCGGATCGGCGATCAAAATGGTGATCTGAGAATGGATCTTCGCTTTGATACGAATTGAAGCAACGTAGGAAGAAGAATAGTCAATCGGCTAATCTCCAAGTCAAAAGGCTTAAGAATAGGATGTCTAGGTATCTCACTAAAGACAAACAAAACTCTTTTAACTCAGAATCAAATTCAAATTCTTATTCAATATCAATGTCTCTATCCCATGAAGAGATTACATTCTTATTTATAACAAAGATATTATCTAATAAAGGGAACAACTAATTCCAATCAAATAAAAAATCCCAAACCAAACATGAGTGGACCTACTAAATAGTAAGAAAGCAACTAAAATAACTTCTAATAATAGAATCTACTTTAATCTACTGGGCCTTGGCCCTGCAGGTATAGACTTTTAGAGGAGGCCCATTAGTATGGCCTGCATCAAAGAGCCTCTCTCAATCAATCAAATTTTGCAGTCTTGTAGATCCTAATATACTATTGCACCCCAGCTTTTGTCATTTGAAACCGGTGTGTGTGTGTGTGTGTGTGTGTGTGTGTGTGTGTGTGTGTGTGTGTGTGTTGAAAAGAATCGGAATACTGCAATTGTCGTAAGAATTGGAATATTGCAGTTGTCGTAAGACACTTCAATTATAAACCTTTTCTGAATCAATTGTGCTTGGTCACTGGCATAATGAAAACAATTAGTACTTCTTGGAAGTAATACACTATCTTGAATGCTGTCTGTCATTTCATTATTGTAATTAACCTTTTCCCTTCACAGGCGATAGTCTTTAAAGGTGAAGATTTTAAGAATTTGAGTGTTCCTCTTCCAGAAATCATTCAGGTACTAGAGAAAAATGGTAGAGAAAAATGGTGGGAAAACGCATCATTCTTGCTTAGGTGCTATATTTGTTGCTCCTAGTCAATTTTTACTATGCTAAAGAACAAAGTTCTTCTTTGTCAAGTTGCTGGTGAAAATAGAACCAAAGAGGAAACAAGGCTCCTGTCACTATTATAGTCGTTATCTAGGCTCTCTGAAAGCAATATTTGCAAACTCATATCTGACATGATTCGAGAATTTGGTATCCAAGTGTTGAACCTTTTTCCAGAAGCTGCCAGATTGATGATTGACGTTTTCTCTTCAAATTTGAGTGCTTGTACTTGATATTTCCGGCAAGCTCTTGGTAATTTTAGGTGGAGCTGAGATTTAGTGAATCTCAAACAAAAAATTTGGTGGAAGCAAACTGAAATTGATAGTTTTTTAGTTCCATTATGGCATGCCATGTTGCCAACTGTATTTTGAAAGTTCAGTTATTGGAAATGTAGGAATACATTGAACATGGGTCCTTCTTGTTCAAGTTTTACGTATTGGGTGGTAAAATTTTCCATGCCGTAAAGGAAACCATGCCGAACTCCCGTTTCCTGTTGTCTTCATCAGAGGAAAATGGATTCAAACTAATCACATTTGACAGGTATATAAGGTGATCTTGTTATGGTTTCCCTCCTTGTTGAGAATCTGCCTAATCTTGATTTCTCTGTGCACAGCCTTAAATCCCTCCCCACGGATGAGGACATGCACTTGAACACCAAGGAGCAACCTCTTGATGTGGGTTTAGTTACTGATGCTGCAAATTTGCTGAGGAAAAGGCTTAATCTCACCATTTTCGGATTTGAGTCATTGTAAGTGAATCATTTACTTTCCATTGGCTAAAAAACTACTTGATTCATCAAGTTAGGTGGGCCTTTCTATATCTTTATATACCACTTGTTGGGAAAAACGGCGCAACGAAAATAACCAGCGATCAACAGATCAACTACGATGAACACAAGCAATCACACCATCAAGCAATTGCACACATGAACATAGCAATTATACGTGGTTCGGCAACCTAACCTATGTCCACGGAGGAGATAACTCATCTATCATAATCCCATCTCAATCTCCTCAGGATCTAGGGTTAGAGTATATCAATATATATAGTTCCTGCTTTATTGGCTAACAAGAAAACCCATATATAATGATTAAAGTACCCCTAACCTGATCCTCAATTATGGCTAAACTAGACGACTGATCCGACTAAACCGGAATGCAAGATAAAACCCAACAAAGAGAACATCTATTCCTGTTGTTTTAGTTCCAATGCCTCGTGTTCCCTGTGGATGTGAGATTGGCTTCCTCTGGCCTTCTAAACAGTGAGATTGCGGATGACCTCTCCTTGTACAAAAGCTTAGAGATACTTGATTTGTGGGGTTGTAGAAGCATTGCAGATCATGGGCTTATTTCGATTTCAAGACTTTGTCAATTGACTACCCTGAATCTTGGAGGAGCTGATGTTACTGACAGTGGTGTATCAGTTCTTGGCTGTGGGAATGCACCAATTGTATTCTTATGTCTTCGTGGTTGTAAAAGAGTTACTGGGTGGCTTTTCTCCTGCTAGAGGGAGGAGTTATTGCAAAACTTTATCAGCACTTGATTTGGGTTACATGCCAGGCATATCAGATAGAGCTATTTATACAATTATTCAGTCTGGTTTTAACATCATTGACCTTTGTATTCGGAATTGTTTTTATATAACTGACGCCTCAGTAGCTGCATTGGCTTCAAAGGAATGGTTTGGTGAGGGAAAGAAACCACTTAGAAGACTTGATCTTAATCACTGCAGTGGTTTGTCCTTCAAATTGTTGGAGTTGCTAAGGAGGCCTTTTTTTTCATGTTTTACGCTGGCTTGGTATTGGTGGGACTTGTTTGTCGAGTAGAGGTGAGACAAGTTTGTCAGAAATCTACCACAATTGGCAATGCCTAGGTATTTGTTTGAGTGGTTGTGAAATGGGCTGTTATACTGGATGCATGAACTAATTTTAGAAGTAGCAATTTTTTTTTGTCTCTCATGCCATTTTTCATCACTTTCAGAAGCTCCAAATTGAAGATCAGAAAGAGCAACCAGATTTGTTCTGATAATACTTTGGAAGCAGGCTGTGGAAGCAACATCAAGAATAAGGAAGTGAGGTGGGTCTGTGGAGACTCCAATGGATGGTCCCTCCCAAGGCTGTGAATCTTCAATATATATTTTTTTGCATCTTCTACTTCAAGAAATTCCAAATACATGCGAACTGATGGAATATTTGGGCTTGGATTTCAAGAGACCTCAATTTTTGCATTGCCACAATTCGAGGCACATGTTTTCCTTTTTCATTTTTATTTTAAAAAAATGAAATTACTTGTTAAAAAATGTTATATGTACAAATTTTTTAATGATTGTGTTAAAATTATATTTAATTATTGTGTTTTTATGAATGCATATGCCACAATTTATTTTATTTTCCTTTTTAAATATATAATTAGTAGTCTCTTAATAAAGATTATCATGTTTTAAAAAAAAACTGTTCCAACAAACACTCAAGAATAAATGGTGAAACATTATTTGAAACGGTTTTAAACGATTCGGAATGGTTCAAAACCGTTCCAAAAGACAGTAATTTGGAGCGATTTTAAACCGTTCCAAAAATAGAAATTCAGGAATAGTTTAAAACCGCCCAAACAATCTGTGACACCCTATTTTGGAATTGTTTTGAATGTTCCATGACCATCTAGGAACAGCTCAAAATCGTTGTTAATGGCCTTTTTTGGTGTAGTGTTTATTAGAAATATGAGCCAATATAAAACAAGTTTACTTTTAGGACCTGACATAAAATGGGGATGATTTCCATTGGCATTCAAATTTTAGTCATCAAACATGTATCTAAAAAAGCCGGTAGCTCATTTTGATAATTTCTTCTACATTATGATATGCTAAAAACTTATCATCGAAGTCTTGTCTCAACCATATTAAAGTTAGCTATATGAATTGTGCTTCTGCGCTCCAAACTATCTTGAGCCAAATCCTCATGTCAAAAAAAGTTATAGTGTTTTTTCCCTTTCCCTTCCTTTGCATTTTAAAAGAGAAATGCAACTCATAAACATCAATTATAGGTGTTCATTGGCCAGCCCTATCGTGCCAAACCTTGTACAAGCCCAGCCCATTCAGTGATTGCTCCTAATATTCAAAGCCCACTGGCCACCAAAATGATTGATCTAGAGCATGCATCAGCAACAAAAAGGACAAAAAAAAGCCACGGAGGGAGACATTCACATGTAGGCAAACCACACCATATGAGTCAATTTTTTTCTTTTTAATTTTATTTCCTCGTTTTTAGAGTTTTTTTGTACACCAAATACAAGAAATAAGGAAAAAGACAACAACAATAACAAAGGAGAGAAAATGGTGAAAGAGGAAGGAGAAGAAAGGAGTAGGCTAAAACCGAGAAGATGGTAAAGGAGCACCAGAAAGGAAATGGGAGAAGAGAGAAAGAGACTGGGCTGGGGCAAAGACCGGGACCTGGTGACCTGCCCCTCGCACTGTAGCTAAGGTCAAGCCTTCATATTCAACAACCCACCCGGCCACTTGGTTCTTGTGATACCATGCTCTCCATTCCTTCCTTACCTTTAACCCCATCTCATTTATACTGTATCTTGTTGACGTTATAGGCACTCTCCCATCAGTGTCTCCACTGCGGTAACAAAAAACAACATCAAACAATAAATAATAATAATAATTACAACCGCCACCCATTTACTGGCTTGGCATGCTGGATAACATGTTGGCTCAACTCAATCTGAGCTTCTTTCTGTTTTTTCCCTTTTTTTTTTCTAATAAGGGGTGTCTTAGCCCTTTAGGCTGGACAAATTATTTGAGCCTGGGGGAGCCCGATAAATTTCTTGTGGCCCCACTGTCCATGGTAGTACAACTCAATCCCACAACCTCCAAGAGCAAACTATCATCCTCGGCCAGTAGCTACCTATATGGTTTAATTCAATCCTACCTTGAACGGCATGTGAGTAAATCCAAATTTGAACCCCTGATACTAGTAAAGAAAAAACCTAATGAAGGTTGTGATCTTGTTCATTAGGTTCAGATTTTTCATGCTAGCTACTGTTCTGTTGTTTGGCAGAATATTTCTATTGCGGAAGAAAGTAAAAATGAGCTGATTTTCTCAATAGAGAATATTTTAATTTCTTATGAGAGCAACAATATAGGATTTCTCTCTCTCATAGAAATAAAAATATGGAGCACTTGATCCCAAGTCCTAAGTGAATTGTAAATTCCCTACCCAAGTGCAATTATGGTTGGCTTAGGTTCATGGTACCCAAATTTTTGAATTTTCTTACTTTATATGAAGGGTAAAACATCAAAGTTCATATACGTTATACAAATTGAGCTCTATTTAGGGATGAAAAATGTAAGAATGAGCCCAGCCAAAATTCATATCCAAACAAGTTCAACATAAAAATCTCATTTTGGCTGAGCAGGATCATGTGGATGTGGGGGTTAGGTCATGTACCAAACCAATATATATAAAGTGTCCCTCACCCTATGATGAGGGAGGGATACATCTTAGCATTCTCATATATAGGGTGAGGGAGGGATGCACCTTAGCATTCTCATATATATATATATATATATATATATATATAGGAAAGCCTCTCCTAAACTCAAGCTAATAAGAAATTTTGGAGGTCGTAGCCCTTGGGGCCACTTTTGGTTCATTCAAATGGACCAAACACAAAACCCCTCTTAATTACACATGTCTACTAGTTTTTGTCAAATTCAAATACATTAGTCCGTTGGATCTATTGTACATCGATCCGAATGGACTATTGATCGGCCCATATGGAGATGATGGAAACCATGGTTAAGGCTGATGTTTTGCAAAGAGGAGGGTCCTAGGAAGTCTTTCGAATCCTCTCCATCTCCAGGTGGGCTCCACAAGAGTGATCTACACACTTGAGCTTACCTTCTCTTAAGTTTGAGCTTAGAAGAGAGGCTTTCTATATATGTGAGGAAGTCTCAAAAACTTCATTTAAAAAGAGGAGTTTATGCCCCTTTCAACATGTCAAAAAAAAAAAAAAAAAAAAGCTGCCACCTCACAAGTGCAAAATAAAAAATAAGGGATAGCTAATTTTAAGTAGATATTGATAACACGTGTTAAAACCTCATAGGTTGAAAAAAGCGCCCGGAGACTTTTGTAGCTTGACTATATATATATATTATATCCAAGGAATTGGGACGATGGCCCTCTCATGAGGGAAGTAGACCCCGGATAAGTTAAAACAGCCCTCTAATGAGAGAAGGTGTGCGTGTACTCTACTCCTAAATCAAAGTTAATAAAGCTCAAATTTAGACAGTGCAAATTGTCCATAATTGATGCATATGACAAAATGTGTATGGTACGAAACGTATTCCAGTATAATTCAAAGTGAGCACACCTGTAGACCCAGATCTTCAAGCCTGATTTACTGAGCTTAGAGAGGATGGGGAGTATGGGTTCCGGGCAATCATTCCATTTCCTGATAACGTAGCTGCATGTGATGTAAGATAAAGCCCACCGGTTAACATATTGTCCTTTAACTCTCAAATTAGCAACAAAATTACTCACCATCGTCTTCTTTCCATCAAAGCCATTTTCCTATGTAAAATCAAGTTCACACCTCAAAGGGAAAGAAATGAAGGAGCATTTTCCAACAGAGAACCGTAGTTTATTCAAGGTTAAAGGCCTGTTTATGGAGAATTCCAATTAATACTGACTCCCACGAAGTAGAATTCCATGCTATTGGGTAGGAGTCCTATATAAGTTTCAGATTTTAGAGAATTCAGCCTGCCAAAAGTGACTTTTCACTTGGCATCACTTTTGGCTAACCTAGGAAATTCTCACCTCAAAATCTATATCAAATAGGGAATTATGACATGCAATTAGGGTGTGTAAAACTTTAGCGTTTAAAGCCATGTTTGCTTGCATTCAAACACTAGGGGATTGAATACGAAGTGGTTAAGAGAATATCAATAGTGAATTTTCAACATTGCGAATAGCATTTTCTTTTGATTTTGTTTCCCTAAAAATAAATTCTATTTGATGTTCACCTTGAATCTTAAGTGTTAACCACCCTATATATAATTCATTAGTACTCTAATGCAAACAAACAAGTAAATAAATGCTAAAAAACTTCCAGGTTAGGAGCCTTGACTCACGCAGCTTGCACTCGTGCACTCAGTAAATTAAACTCCCGCTAGGGAACCTAAAGCTTCTACCCATTCATTTTTTGTGCCTTATGAAAATTCAAGTTTGAGTGTGAGGGTACTTTTGTGAACGTAGATTTTTTTTTTATTAATTACTTAACCATAAATAATAAGATTTGGTTTAATTAATAAAAAATATTTTATTGCAACGTTCATGGAAATCTCTTTCATCAACAACCAAAGGTTGCACTTGAGATAATCAAATAATTTTAAATAGAGTGTTTTGCACATACCCCACCGAGGATTTTAGAATTTGTAAATAGGCGGCTACAGTTTTTATAATTGCATATAGCCTCCTGCCTTTTCATTCTAGTACCTTTCATCTCACAAAATTAGTAGCCTTACAATTACCATAAGTTTTTAATGTAACATGATACTTTTGTCCACGTCTTTATCTTTATATGCATAGTTTCAAAAGCATGGATTTAATTTTTTTTTAAAGCTTGCAACACTAAGAATTAGTGTAGCACACGTAGTAAGGGAGACTAACCCTACATAAATATATTTTTGTCAATATAGGGCCCATTTTATTAAATTCAAAACGATTATAACCGATATCAATACTTGGTTAAAATTGACCCAATGCATGTATAACCCACTTTTGGATTGATGTATGTTTTAAAATATATAATTAGGTTTCATCTGCATTGGAGAATTATTAAGAGAAAAACCACTGAAACTTGAAATAAAGTAATAATAATTTTTAAAACTAAAATAATCATTTTCGTTTAATGGATGGCAAAGTAGTTATTTTTATAATAATGCATACAAATCTCTTGATGGTTACTCATTTTCATTAGAACCATTGATATTGGGGATATGGAAGGAATTGAAACGAAAAGACAAGGGGCATACATAAATATTGAAACCAGAGGTGCTAATTTAGAAATTTTATAAATCTTAGCAGGGTATATGCAAAACACTCTTTTAGATATACATTTATGGAATGTCGGAAGATATAAAGGTGTACTGCAATGGAAATTGTTTTCCCAGCACTACTCATTAATCAATGTCTATATATCTAAACCAAATAAAGATGGTATAATAAATGATGAAGGTTATGCTAATGATGATGATGATAGTAAAATGACATTAATAGCACATACCTGCAAGGGGTATATGGGTACGATAACTTAGTGACATTGGCATGTAGGGCTTTCTGAACATCCTTCTTATTGAAATATTTCTCTGTATAGTCCACTGTACAAGGATCATAACCCGAAGGTAGCTTATGCCAAAGTTCCTGAGATCAATACAGTTTATGAGTAGGGTTGTGGAAGGGCTTTGCCTAGATGAGGGCTTTCCTTATTCTGCCTCAACATATGCAAGTAGATCAGGTGTAGCATAGGCCAAAGGCCCCTAAGGCTAACCCCGTGCAATGCATAAGCATCAGGACAAGCTAGGGGGAAACACACAAGTTGTTCCAGTTGGCCGAGAAAAAGTAGAAAATATTTATTACTGAAGATATAAAGTAGTGTAGAAATCTAAAATCAATAAAATTGCATAAGAATAGAAAAATATTGGAAGTAATTGATTGCAAGGAGTTGAAATAGATAAGAAGTATTTAATTCATATGGGCATGTACTGTTTGCATGAAATTGAATATGTAGATAAAAAACATCAACATATATGTAATGTAATTAAAAAAGAAACTGATCTTGTATTTCTACACTTCTAATTAAAAGAAGGTTGTAAAATGAATCACATTAGTCGCATTTAAAATCTTAACCACTAAAATTGTATATTACCCTATTTTATTTAGTAATCATTGATCAAATTTCTTTCCATTGAAGTCAATTCCTAGCATTAGACTTTTGATGAATAATAATCCATATCATTCACTCATTCTTTTTATTATCTTAATCAAGCGACTTAGACAAGATGAACATGGATGATGTGTGGGTTGATGATATACCTCTCAAGATTGTTTTCCCAAGGCTATATCTGTTAAACGGTAATAAAGAGGGGTGCATTGCTGAGTTTTGCTGTGAAGGCACGGACGGCGGGGACTTTTGGGATATCAGTTTCAGACGGACTTTGTTTTGCTGGGAAGAGAATAATCGATTGGAATTGCTCAGTCGACTCCCTGACAATCTTTCTTTATCTAAACAAATGGAGGATCAGTTGATTTGGAAGGCAAATTCTTCGGCCGTATTTTTTGTTGTAGATGTCAGAAGGTGGCTCAATCAAAGGCAATGACTAGAACGATCAAATTGGCATCTGGTGTGGGTTAAAGGTGTTCCTCTGAAGGTTCAATTTACAGGTTGGTTGACATAGAACAACAGGCTTAAAACGGGTGCTCACTTAAAAAGACTAGGAGTGATTCCAGCTAATGAGGAAGTGCCATGCTTTTTTTGTTCCCTCCAAGAGGAGATAATCGATCATCTGATGCTTCACTGCCCACTAGTGTGGAGGTCATGGTCTAGTATATTCCAATGGTGGGGGTGGGTGTTTTTTATGCCAAGATCAATAGCTAATCTTCTAACAGGTTGGAATCTAATCAATTGGGGAGGGAGAAGGAAATTACTTTGGGAAATGATCCCCGTAGCCGTATTCTAGTTTGTCTGGGCTTGGAGAAATCGGCTGAGATGTGATGGTATTAGACCCAATTGGGGACATGCTGCAGATATAGTAAAGATTAGAATCGCTTTATGGGCCAAAAACTACGCTAAGAAGCAAAAGGTTTCCATAGATGAGTTCTCTTTCACTTGGATAAGTTGTGCTAGCAGCGATCTCGGGTCCATATTTCGGCTGGAGGCAGCTGAGGCTGGAGGATTACTTTTCCAATCACGTCCATTATGTGTATGGTTCTGCTTCAAGAGGTTTTGGAGGGTTAGGCTCTAGATTGTCTGTAGTTATTTTTGATGTTTGGTTAGTTGGTATCTTACCAACTTTGTTGGGAGCTCTTTGCATATGATTGGACCGGTCAAGGGGGCCAACCTAGTTGGGCTTTTTGATATCTGGTGATGATGCCTGTTTTGAGCCTCCCTTTCCTTCTGTTGTTATATTGTAGGCCTTTTGATTTTTCGATTTTAATAATATTTTCTGTTCTTTGGCTGATCAAAAAAAATGGATGATGCAACCAATTGCCAAGTTTTCCATACAAATACATAAATGGGATTTCGAGTCCTCGTGCCTCCTGTGATCGAGCAAGATTTCTCTTTTCAAAATTATAACTGAAGAAAAAGCAGACAAAACAGAATGATGGGAAAAGATTCAAGCAACACAGGTGCTCCAGAATTTGAACTAAAAGTAGCCGTTGGATGAAACAAGTCCCTGTAGCAGGATAAGGATCATGAGGCTATCGTGACATGAAGACCAAACAAACACGAATTTATTGAAAATGCAAAGAAAAACATGATTTAGGACTTTCTATAGCTCTAATTTTTCCAAGATAAACAGCTAGGATGACAGCAATTAACGGCCTTAATTATATGGATAGAGATGGGTTAGTAGTATATTTTGGAAGGACAAAATCTTCACCAAGTGAAAAGAACATGCAAGGATTTCAACTAAAGTTACCTAGTTCATCACATTAGGTGGTCAACTTATGCATTATTTCTCCCGATTAAATGAATATTTTGAGGTCAACATGGCATTTTCTCTCTCCTTCAAGCTTGGAAGCTCATATGATCTTGTGCTCTTGTTTGGACCCTTTTTGTCTCTCCCAGAGTTAGTTGCATGATTTGGAGGCTTCTCCAAAAGAGAACTTCTACTAAATCTTGGACAAAATCTAAAGGAGTTTCTCTAGCTTTGAGATACTACAACTATCACTGTAATGAAGAAATAGATGCTCACCTCTTCTTTAATTGTCACTTTACTTCCTCTCTTTGGTCATGGCTTCTTTCAATCAATGGATCCTCTCCATCTCACCTGTCCTTTGCTGCCACCATTTGGACATCTCTGTCTTGTAGAGACAATTCTAGAAAAGAATGCGTAGCTAGCTACCATCTTCTTCCACTTTATCTTTATCATTTGGATAGCTAGAAATGGATGTAAGTTTAAGAACAAGAAGACTTCTCTTCATAGTGCAAAACCTCTCTTTGCAGATTGTCTGTCAGATGTGATCTTCAGTGTACGAGATCATCTTCAAGTTCAGGCTTTTCATTCCATTCTGTCTACTCTGGAAATTGTTACTACTTAATTTCTTTTTCTCTATTTTTGGTTTTTGTTGGTGTTGTTTATTTTGTTTTTTAGCCTTTTTGGCTCTTGGGGGCCTGACCATGTTCTTTCTCTTTTTTTCAATAAAATTATACCTCTTAGCAAAAAAAAAAAAAAAAAAAAGAATATTTTGAGGTTAACGGGGAAATAGCTTTGCTGCTTGCAAGGATAAGGCCTAGTATATGTAACCTTCTTTGGACCCAATAGTGGAAGGACACTTGTGTAATAGGCTGCCCTTTTTTAAGTACACAAATGGACGAGAACCATAAAATGATAAAAGAAAAATAAAGAAACGATAGATAAGAAAAGAAAAATAAAGAGACGACAGATCATAAGAAAAGGAATAAATAAGAGTTGTTGCCACTGGAAAGTAGTAAAAGTAGAATTTCTTTCAAGGAGAATAAAGCACTGTCATTTGACAATCGTCTAGAATTTCAGTCATCCCCATACAACAATAAATTATATATCCATCAAATTTCACTAACTAGCAGGTTTTTATAATTTTTAAATAAATGGATCATATGCATATGGCTTAACGACCTAAAACAAGAAGAACAACCATGGTTAAAAACTTCAAAAAAAAAATTTTTTTCTAAAGC
Organism: Sextonia rubra; assembly: GCA_037013555.1. Classification (NCBI taxonomy): domain Eukaryota; kingdom Viridiplantae; phylum Streptophyta; class Magnoliopsida; order Laurales; family Lauraceae; genus Sextonia; species Sextonia rubra. The sequence goes on along the minus strand of JASUAD010000028.1, from coordinate 17,401,135 downwards.
TCAGGACATGCTGACAAGGGCGGACCCAAATGTTGGTGCTCCATTTTTCTATTTTATTCATTTATCTAGCCATATGAAGGTGCTTTTATTTTCAACTAATTATTTAGACTTTTTTCTTTATTTCTATTCTTTGGTTTTAATGATAGTAAAGAAGTAACAATTATATTTGTATTTTAGTAAACAACAGAGTCCGTGAGTGAAAATTGTGAAAGATAATATATATGTTTTTTTAATTAAAATTTGATTACTATAAAAATGTTTATATTCTTTCTATTTTCAATAATAATATCTGGTATGTTTTCAATATTGTTGCCCGTGCTTAGCGCGGGCATGTTTTGCTAGTTTATATATATATTAATGGTATAGGATTCCATTTTGAAATTATCAAATTGATTTGAGAATTTGAGCCAAATTATCTAATTAATTTAAAAAATTGAGCCAAATTATCTAATTAATTTAAAAAATTAAGCCAAATTATTTAATTGATTTGAGAAATTGAGCCTCTAATTTTAACCATTAAAGAGTCCAATTTAATAGGACTCTTATTAAATGTTAAAATTCTTGTCCGGGTTACAACTCACAAACCGTAGTTCAAAATGCAATGTTGTAGAAGATAAATATTTTGAAAATTAAATTAGCTTTTATATGAGCCCAATATTGGCATGGTTTAGAGAACGTGAAATTTTTATCTAACTTTGTGGGTTTTGACCTAATTAGGCTTTACGACCAAACTTTAATGAAACGGTGGGTTAAACGACTCCGAATGGACTTGGTCGAAACATAAAAGTTGTAGAGTTTGATTTTATCTATTAAATAGAGCCAGACAAAAAATTTAAAAATTACCAACAGTCCCTTACAATTTTCATAAATTTACAAATTTGCCCCTAAAGTCACTTGGACTTAGCCCAACGCACTCAAAATTTCCCAATGCTACTCAAAACATATTCTAACCCAAAAACTAAGTTGGTTTACATCTAAATCACCCTTAAAAACCATTTAACTATTTTATTTACCCTTGATTAACACTTATTATATATAATTATCGGTCGGGTCTTTACAATTGATATATGGGCCCACTACCAAGATTTAAGTGTAAGTATTAGTGCTTTCTTTTCTCTATCTTAATTTTTACTATTCTTTATAGTTTCTGATTTTTTAAGTAGAATTTGAAGGTTATTTCTTTTTCTATAATTTTTCCATATCGATGTTCTTAGCTTATTTATTCTCTATTTTTCTTCTTTTACTATCTAAATAAGGCTTTTGGGAACATCAAAACTCTTTTCCATATCACACTTAATGAAGAGATTTTAAGAATGCCAAATTATTTAGACTTTTAGGAAGGTTTGGACTCTTGGTTTTTTTATTATTTATGCAAGTAGGTTTATAATTTTAGTTACAAGACCTTTGATATATGGGCCCACTGCCCATATCTAATTGTAGGTATTAGTGCCTTCTTTTCTCTGTCTTAACTTTTAACTATTGCTTATAGTTTCTAATTTTTAGCAGAACGTAAAGATATTTTTTATTTTTCTATCACTTTTTCATATTTATCTATTTAGTTTATTGATTCTCTATTTTTCTATTTTTACCATGTCCTTTCTTTTTATTTTAGGAACTTGCAAAATTTTACAAGAATTTAATTGCACTTGATTTTGTGCAGCACTGAAATGAAAATGAAAAATGTAAGACAAGTTCTTGTTGAAACACAAATTGTAAGTTCTTTTATTGGCAGTTCCCAATTGTGGCTAAAAGGAGTTTTCTTTTGAAGGTACCAATCTTCTACAGTCTCTAATCAATCAATTCATATTTAAAATTTTGTTATCTAATGGTGTTCATGGATCATGGTAGCCTAATCCCATATTTGGCCCAGCCCGCTTTAGCTGGGCTAGGACATTAAGCTTGAGTACTTTGGCCGGAATTGGAGGTGATAGGTTTTATGGATTTATATTTTTCTTCTTTTATATTTGGCTTTAACCTTTGCTTTTTAGTCATTGGGTTTCATCACTTTGTTTGTTTCTTCTAAGTTATTATTATTATTATATTGTCTAAAGACTTTTGTTTTCATGTTGTATTTTTGTGGTATTTTATCAAGTTTTTTTTATGATAGATTTATTGTTTTGATTTCAAAAGAATGTTTGAAGAAAAAAAATACTCAACTCAATTTAAACAAATTTAAGTGATTTTATTTTAGAATTTACAATTATCTTTTGTTATTATTATAGGACTTAATTTTTATTGTAATTTTTACTGCCTTAATGTAATTTAAACTAAATATTCTTTTAGATACGAGTGTCTAAAAGATGAATCCTCTCTTGGCTTCATGGATGTACAAGAAGATCTTCATCATTTATTGATCTCTTTTAATGTAATTCAAACCTAGAATTTCCTTAATATTTAATATATTAAAAAATATTTTTTATAATTATAATCAGTAGATATACTTTATATTTTTCATTATGCATTTTTTTAGAAGAAAAGAAAAAAACAATTGTAACTGGTTGCTAACAAACTGAAGGGGTTCTTATTTGAAAGTTAATCACTTATCTATTTCTTACTTATGGATATTGACCTCTATTAAAAAATTGTCAACTTTAAACTTTTATATAAAATTTTATGTTGTGAATTATCACGGGCATGTTTTGCTAGTTAAGAATTAAACCCTATTTTCAGGAAACTAAGAATTGGACTTGGAGACCCACAGCAATAGTACCTTTTACAATGCACAGATTTTAAATTTTCTACAAACTCCCATATTTATCACGATTTTATATGGGCCTCATAGGAAAGACTGTTCCAAGCTTGCAGTCCCAAAAAATGGCCTAGTGAGATTATGGTTGTAAAGTATTTAGTAAGGATTTTTATTGATTTGATCAAATATTATTTGGACATGTCATCAATTTATTTTCTTAGTTGGTCTAATAATCATATAACTATTAATTTTCCACCCATGATCTTATTAAGGAAATAAATCTTTCACGGTATTTTTCTAGGGACTTTATAGGTTAATCCCTCTAAAACTTGGGTTCCACGATATGGTGACAAAAGTTCCCAAAATATTAGCAAATTTGCTTGACTCTCGTCAAACAAATAAATGATCATGATTTTTTCGGAAACAACCAAGATAATTAATAAGGAAAACCCACTTTTTTTTCGTTCTCCGTACATTGTGTTCATATAAAAGAACATACTCGTTAATATTAAAAGCTAAAAATTGGTAAATCTTTTCACCTAAATCTATTCAAAACGCCACAATATAATGGGATAATCACATAATATCAGGAAATTTATTAAGTGGGTAACACATGATGTGACTCATATATCATGCAATTGAAATTCTATGAGTGTTTGCCCAAAGGAAACCATAGGTGGACTACTCACAATTCACTGTGTCTTCTTGAGAAAACCCTGTTTTGAATGGAACCGGCTGGCCGGATGCAATGTCAACCCATGGTCACTGTACGACAAACACTGGGACGATGGAAAGTCGCATATTATTGGTCTGTGCAAAGTCATAACAAATATTTGACCATGCTTTGCTTACATTTTTACAACTTTTTGTCATTATCTCATAGTACCGAATATTAGTGGAATCCCTACCGCGCGTCACTAGTGGGGGTTTCCCTCGTATAATCTTATTTCAATATTATAGGGCCAGCCAGACACGTGAAGGCTTTTCAATCACTGTTCAAGTGGCTATACATGTCCCAGTAGACGTCAGAAAAACAGACATAAACAGAAATATGCTTACAGGCTGCGAGAAAGGCCGTGGAGCGACAAGGAGCCTTTTAGAACCCCTCTTCCTCTCCAAATCTCTGACACAAAGAGGCGTGTAGATGCTGTAGATATCGATATCTAAATAAGCCTGCAAGAAGAGCCTCTCAGCCAAAACGCAGCTGTTGGTTGGGCTGCCCATCTTGAAGTCACACTCCTTAGTTAAGGTGTGGTGGAGCTGGTCTGATATGATACCATGGCTCCACGCAAAATCAATCATCCCATTTGAGTCCGTCAGATCATTCAATACAGCATTCCCGATCTATGTTAAAAGGAAAAAAAAATCCAAATCAGAGTTCTCATTCTCATTGTTAAGCTAACAATTCTCTTCAAAATCTGCTGTACATATGTGGATGCACGAAATCTGCGATCCATAGTCAAGCTATACACAACTGAAAACTACACAATAATACACAAAAGAGATTTACACGATTAAGTAATGTGCCCGCGTCTACGGTTAAAGGGAACTGACTCTTTCTTTACTACGCGTCGCATAGGCTTAGGTTATAATCCTTAATCCCAAAGAAAGCACAGTACAATAACCAATATACTCCTAACCCAAAGTTTAGACCAATCCAGTGAATTCAAAATATAAGAGATAATCAGATAAACCCAACAAAATCTTTACCATGAAACCCTTGAGATTGATGTAAGACCGGTTGCTGGCATGCTTGTTTCGTTCGTAAATGACTTGGGCAAGCTGGGGAACGTAATGCCCTGAAAATTAAGAGCTTTTTTTGGTAAAACCCATGTCCTAATATAGCGTTTTCAATCTTGGGGATAAAGGAATTAAATAATGTAGAAATGATTGATATTTGATACCAGCGTAGCTCTCTCCTGCTATGTAAAAATCATGGGATTTGAAGGTTGGGAATCGACGAAACCAGTTAATGAGAAATGCATAAGAGTCTTCAGCGGTGACGCGGTCTCCAAGACTCATTAGATCCATGGAATTGTTGGTGTAAGAGAAGCCAACTCCTACAGGAGACTCAAGGAACAGAAGATTTGCAGCTGCATTATTCCAGTAAGTCAGTTGATAAATGAACTTGGAGAGGAGGATAAAATGTCTTAAGTACATAAGGAAATTAATAACAATGGATTTGTTAAGTCACAAGTGCTTGCCCTTGTTCCAGGAGAATTTGTTGAGTAGAAGCTCTGATTGGTTACTATGCATAAGAAATGGACCCAACTCCTGTACTGCACCGAAGGCAACCGAAGAGCAGCCGGGGCCTGCATTTACCATTGTTTCATTGTTAATTAAAGAGATTAGAGATGGTTAGAAGCAGTGACTAGGATATGGTTCGAGCTGCAGTTCCATACTGGGCCACAAGGGAAGAATCAGGACACCAACCATTAGAAAATAAATAAATAAAAAATTAAGGTATCCATGGGAGAGAAACTTGCCATTTTGTTATTTAAGACATTTTAAATCCTTTTACAGTCGGTACTCGTAGCCTTTCTCAGTATTTAGTACCAATTCATTTCTTTTTTTTTTTTTTTTTTTTTTTTGGCCAGACTTGTAACCCTATAGCCTCAAAAGGCAACAAATCTCACTTGCCCAAAAGCAGTGATAGGGCAAGAGTTTTCTCGAGGGGGTAAGCGAAAGTTTGGTTGATAATGTTTTATACTTATCTATTTATTCCTAATTATTTAAAATAAAAATTATATATCTTTTTTGCAGAAAAACCCTAAATTTGAAAATACCCAACAGTGTTTAAGATAGAAATTCTAGAAGCTTTGAAATGGAAGTAGTCTTTTCTTCTCGTTTAAGCATTCAGAGTTGTTTCACATGACTCTAGCCAAAGTATGACTTTAAGCCGGATTGATCATAAGTAAATCAATTTGTTGGTTTATCAGTTACAAACTGCAACCAGTCTTTGAACATGGTTATTATTTATCTGGAAAAAAAGAAACCAGAAACCACCTGCTTTTCCAATACCAACCACCCCATCCCCTCTCCATCAGAAGCAAAACTGTAGAAGCCCTTCTTGAATAGAAACCACCTTCTTGTGGTAGTTCATCCTAATTACCGTATCCTCGTGCTTGGTAGGTGTTTTGCTTGTCAGTTTTGTACTCCTCCCCTCCCCCACATTCTGTTAATGGACAATCTATGCCATTGTAAGTGGGCCTCAACCCACATCTTTTCCTTAGTTTAGTTTAAATATATTACTTTTTTACGCAATATATATATATATATATATATGTGCATGGAAGTAATACAATATCTTAATTTTCTGGAAATCCTGAAATGGAAACTTGTAATTCAAAAACAAAAAACTGTATGTGTTCTCATAAAATAACTATCTCAAAATAAATTTTCATTTCAAAAATTAGATAAAATCGCTGCTTAGAGTAAAAATAAAATGAGTAGAGTAAAATCTCAACAATATATAGAAAAGTTCAGAAGTGAACTGACCTCCGTTGAGCCGTAGAACCAGAGGCTTCTCGGAGACACCGCCATCGGCTTCGAAGAACCAATAGAAGAGAGCCTTTTCTTCTTTTGGCCTGAGCTTCACCAATCCAGCGTAATGCTGGAACTTCACTGGCGGTTGCCCCGGCAAATTTGTTACCCTGTCCGCTTCGCGAGAAGCTTCTGAATAAAAAATTGATAGCAACAGAAGAAAAATGGAAAGACGAAGGAAGAATGAAAGAGAAACAGCCATTTCAGGGCAGTGGCTTCTTCTGCAGAGGTTTCTTTAGAAAGTTTGGGGTGGCGGAGGTTTATTTTGATAGTTGAGGTGGGACTGGGCAATGCTTTCGTTTGAACGTACTTGGGGGTGGGAGTGCCCTCGTTTTATAGGGTCTGGGCTATCTTTCAGATCCCTGCATTGCCCTTACATTTTACCCTAAATACTAAAGTACCCTTACATTGTTTTATATATGTACACCCTTGGGCTTGGTAATGGTTGATATGAGATGAAATTTTGGTCAGGGAGTTCAAAACAAGCCAATCAAAACATGTTTTTTGCGAGCTAGGAAAGATAGTGTAATTAAACTAATGAAAAGGTCTGGTGGACTAAGGTCCACTTACAATGGCATAGGATGTCCTTCGACAGAATGTGGGGGAGGGGAGGAGTACAAAACTGACAAACTTAACACCTACTAAGCACGAGGATGCGTTAATTAGGATGGACTACTAGAAACTGGTTAAGCAAGACAAAAGAGATTGTGCATTCACAAAACCACATAAGATAACTCATTTGAGGAGCCGGTATTTTGTGCTATTATTGAACCATTCACCAGATGGGTCCTCTATGTTAGTTACAATTTGCAAGAGCTGAACTTGGTTAGACAATCTCAGTGGTCCATCTATTTGACCGCCTACAAATGGCGGAGTAAAAATTGATAAATGTGGATCCCATGATATCATTTATTTTTTTTATAGAATTGACGAAAAGAATTTGTAAATTTAGAGCACCCACTGATTGATTAGTAACGTGGATATCGTTTTTCAAAGCTTAGTATTTGGTGAAAGATAAAATTCGTCAAAAAATATTTGAAAAAGAGAATCCCACGAAATCATGATTTTGGAGTCTTTGTCAATATCCTGTGGAACCCGGCCTTAAGAGTCAAGCGGGACAAAATCATTAAAAATAATCCAATTAATAGTAAATAAATAATCACACATACAGTTTAGTCTTCTCTTCCCTTTATGTTTTATCATGCAACTTATGCTTTTTTCGGTTTGTAAACCCCTAATATTTTTTTCTCGGTGTATGATATAAGATTGATGTTTTGCTTCCATATTGTTCTGCAGCATGATAAATTAAAGCACCGCACGAGGCCCTCACACCAACTCTCTTAGCAAGCTTGAAAATCAAAAGTTTTCAATGTTAATGGCTTACTTACTATACATGTGTGTTTTTTTCTTTTATTCAAATCGTTGGTTGGTGATAAAAAAATCAATTTATAAAAGAAAAAGATAAATTTTGTGCATGTTATATTGCTAAGCATCAGTGGATAACAAGCCAGGGAGAATTGATTTTAACTTTTACAGAATTTGCCATTAATGGTGAAGGTTCTTTCATAGGCTATGACAGATATATATAGAATTTGCCATTAATGGTGAAGGCGTTCTTTCTTTGGCTAATATATATATATATATATATATAAAGCGTATAGGATTCAATTTCTCAATCGTCCAATTGATTTGAAAAATTAAGCCTGATTTTAAAGAGTCCAATTTAGATTCATATTGATTGATTTTAAAGAGCTTAATTTAATAGGACCCTTATTAAATATCAGATATTCTTATCTACGAAGGTGTGCCACACTTATCAAAACTAGCAGCTTACATCCTCACCTATAGATTTTTATCTATGAAAGCGGGCCACACTTATCAAAACTAGCAAGTTACATCCTCACCTAGAGATTTTTATCTATGAAAGCGGGCCACCAAGAAAGCCACGGGCAAGAGAGCTCTCACCTCTCTTCGGCTGCAAGATCTAGGGTTACAGACTATATATATATAGTCTCCGCTTTCTGGGCCACCAAGAAAGCCCCGGTACAATTACCAAAATACCCTTGACCTTAAACCAATCTCTGGCTAACTCAGTGGACTCATCCGACTAAACCGGAATACAAGACATATACCCAACATCTCCTTCACATATTATCAAAGTGTCTCTCCTACTCCTAAAATCACTCACTTTAATCTTGAGAAAATCTCTCCTAAACTTTTTTTAATTCAATATTTGGTCATTATACAACTCGTATATCAAATCAAGTTGAGATCGTAGAATAATCCAATGGTTGCCATCGAAAAGTTCAAAATGATTGGAGTCTTCACATGTTCCTTCCATCACATCTAGTATCTTTTTTTCCTACTCCACTCAGGTAGACAAAACCAATGATATTTCAGTTTAAGGTCTTAGACGTGTGACGACCAACCAAACTTCAAAACAAAAAAAAAAAAGCAAATGTAAGAAGATATAATGGGCACATCAAATGATTGTAATACTTTTAAAGGAACAACAAACCTTTTAATTAATTTTAAAAAAACAAGAAAAAACCATTTTGTAATTAAAAACTCATGTTCGTACATTATAGAGATTGATTGAAATTTATTTATTGATTTCCTATACATAAGAGAAATCTTCATTATTCACTAACGACTGTTTGGTTGACAGAGTTTCAAATGTAACTGCACCAATTGTCAGGAATTTCGGATAGAAATATAGGGGGTGTCCCTTGGAATTCTAAATTCTTTTTCTTGAATTTAAAATGATGAGAATTTACATAGTTGGTATTTAAAAATACCACTTTTGATCACGAGATATTCTCAAAATTTTGATTTCAAACTGCTTGTAAACCCCTCAAATCCTTCAAATCCTCTAAGAATGATATTTTCCAATGTTTGGGACCAAATGGGCCCCCACAAAATAGAATAGGTTATAATGAGTACATGAGTTGTTATTTCTAACGATTACACTATATTATGGGCATCAATAGTCGTGGGTGGGTCACCCGAGATAAGTCTACTAAAGTATGTCCAGCAAACCACCTGGTGACTGACACACTAGAGGGTCTACACAAGTGCGTGCCAAAGGAATCGATTCCCATTCACATTATGGCTAGAATTGGAGAGACCTGCTTTTGGCCAAAATCCTAAACTGGAGAAACACTGAAAAGTCTATGTGCTATTTACTGAAAACATTACCCATGGAATCTCCAAAGTGGGTTTTGCAAATTCAGGTATTTTGGAGAGCTTCGGTGCAGCGAGCGTCACCTTTATCCAAAGGCAGGATGACACCTGTCTATGGAGAATGTCGAGAGGCACTTCTTTCACTCTGCCAATAGTCTTCTGCATATAGTCGTATTATTTTTCATCCTTTTTGCCCTTTAAGCCCTCTCAACTGTTTCTTACCTTCTGTTAGCAAATATATAAGGCACTGAGGCTAGCATTATACAATCAAAAGCAGGTCCCACTTGAATCGAAACTATTGAAAATAGATGCAGACATTTGTACTGCATCCACTGGCACTTGCCCAAAACCCACTCCAATCGATTGGGTCTTGGGTCTTGATCATGTAGTGAAAACTTAATTAAACTACAACATATGGTCAATCTGATAAGTGGCTCCACACTTGACTGAGTGAATTTTGATAGAAATAGGCATGCGTTTAAGAGATGGCCACTTTGATGAGTTGATGTGGATTTCCTAAGAGCATCTAGCCTTTGGTTAATCAATATTCACAAATAAAGGCCAATAATTATTGAGAATGTGTGCCATATATCTGTTTAGTGTAAATTTAAAGTCACAGTCGCCAAGTAAATTTAAAAGTTGCTTCATAGTTGTCATAGCTTGTCAGAAAAATTCTTTTCTTGAACCCAAAATATATATACATATAATTTTTTTAAAAATATATTAAAAAAAATACTAGAATCCAATATATTTTTTTCACAGCTACATGTTGTCCAAAGTCCAAACCTTTACAAATAATTTCTCGTGCCTTAGTTGTGCCATACTAGTCCAAAAGCATTGCGCTACACGCATGGCATAACCCAAATATTTAAAAAATATTTATTTCTTATATAAATTAAATATAAATCTTAAAATAATTGAAGTTTTTCTCTTCATTTGTAAATTAACATCGGTATTTGTGCATTTATGATATTAGTTTCAATTTTATTTCAAGTTGAAAATCCTAAAAGTTCATAATGTCTCCTTCAATTTATATAAAAAATCATAAAAATTTAAACAAAACTTAAGAATGGCATGTGGGCCGGCTTATGAGCAGTATGGCCCGTTTTACACCCCTACATAGGGGTCACACTTATATATGGATTTTTATATTACGAGGATGGGCCTAATGATCATACACTAAAATTTAACATATTTAATAGTAATATACAATATCAGTGACTTAGGTAAATCTGATATTATATATAAAGTGTATGGAATTGGATTTTGAAATTGAGGTCCAATTTCGCAATTAAGTGAGAAATTAAGCCTCAATTGAGATTTCAATTTTGCTCTAGTTTTAACTAGGCCTATTTTTGTTATTTTTAATAGACAAGCCAGGCTTGAATTAAATGGTAGTGAGACCAAAACCGGTCCAACCCGATTGTAAAAATAATCGTGGTAAAAAAAAGGAAGGCGTTTGATTGCATGATGTCTCATTGAAACACAAATACCCAAACCAGTTAAGGTAAGGGCAAGAATCTACAAAAGAGGCCCTTTTGCTGCAAACTTAGAAATCGAGCCAGGCATGGACATTCCTCATTACAACGCAACACGGCCCATGAACACTCTTGTTATCTAATGACATCATGGGTAAGCACATCTTATCTAATGTCATATTAAAGAGTCTATCATGTGAACCTTTCATCACTTATTTCATGCAATCACATCATGATTTCCGATTTTAAATGGGGTTCTATTGGATCTGCACTCTTTAATCAAATTATAAATATCAACATTCTAATAATTACTTTTTTAATGATTTTTGCTATAATATCATGTCATATCTCTTCCTTTTCTTATATTTTTTTCTTTTTTATGTTTTTTTTAAGTTTAATTTTGGTTTTTTGTTATCATAGTTTTGTTCTATTATTTCTTTCAATTTTGATGGGTTCTTTTAGTTTCCGTGGTGATTGGTTTTCATTGATTTATATTTTTCATTTTATTTTTTAACTTTAATTTTTTTTAGGTATTGGATTTTCATGAGTTTATTTGTTTCTAATAATGTTGTATTTTCATGGTATTTTTAATAAATTTATATTTTTATTATGACTTTATTCTTCTGATTTCAAAAGAATTTTTAAAGTAAAATACTCAAACTCATTTGAAAAAATTAAAGTATTTCCAATTTGAAATTTACCCATTTTTTGTTATTATTATACATTTTAATTTTGATAAAAAATCTCATCACCTTAATATATATATATATATAATTTAGGCTAAATTCAAATATTTAAGTGAAACATTATGATACTAATTTTGAACGTTAGTCATGATTTTTGGCTTGTAACTTATCCCAATGAATGCACCACTTTCTCTCCCCAGTTAGTTGGTAACTCCCAGCTCATAACTCCATTCTGGTCTCTTATCCAGTACAACTAACTAATCTTATCCCATGTAACTACTTAAATCTACTCTTCACTTTTTTTCATTCTTCTTACCCATTTTACAAAACCTCCTATTTTATCTAGATTATATTTATTTCTGTATAGTCTCCTGCTCATTGTGTATCCTACATCTCCTACTACTTTCAGGGCAGACCTATGTAGGGGCAACCCAGGGCGGTCGCCCTAGGTTGTTTTGGAGTAAAAGCTCAAAAGGTCATGGCCCATATGGCAATGCCCCATGTCAAAATAGATATCGCACCACCCTCCCCCCTTCCCCTTCCAATTATACTAATGAAATGTAATTTTTCTTTTCTTTTCTTTTCTTTCTAATTAATAACTACCTCATGAAGTTACCTTATATGATTATGTGTCTGGCTGTCTTGTTAAATAAGAAGATGGGCAAGATCTTCTGGTTGGTCATCTTACACCACCTAGGGCCCAAATAATAGGATGAGTTTTTGCACTTCCACCATCTATAGTCAAGGCTAATGGCATACAAATTCTGATATATCTATATCTACATATATTAATATAAGTAAATTACATCAACACCCATTGTAGTTTAATAAAAAAAAAACAATGACACTGTTTGATTTTTTGAATTTACACTGACATCTCTTGTTAGACATTGTCTCTTGACAGAGATCACGGAAATAGCCATTTTACCTTGTTACCCTTGACGGAATTTCATTTTATAATTAAAATTTTCATTTTCTATATTGAGTTCCACTAACGGCAGCACCTCCCTAGCAAGAGTCTAGTTGCATTTCACATCAATGGTGGGCCCCATCATATGAACAATCATGATCCTCAACCACCATATGAATAATTAAGACCCTCCACAATTTAATCTAAAATGGGTCCTGCACTTCAATCCTGACCATCAATCCAACAAAAAATCCATATGGTTTTTGTTCCACATGGTGGGCACCACCAGATGATCGATCTGGATCGCTGTAACAATCATGACTTCAAATTACTAAGGCAATTGGGAGAAATCGATGGAGAAGAAAGGAGTGGCAGCAAGGATACTACGGCTCAACATCTTCTTCACCAAATCAAAAGCCAAATTTGAGTCATCCATCGCCACAGCCAATCTAGTGAAAGTAGCCTCATTTGGAGCGATTTGGTCGACACCCATTTGATGAAAGATATCAAAACCCCTATTTGGACCTAAATCCAAAGCAAGAGGAGGGGGAGTAGCAGTAGAGGAGAATATTATAATGGTATTGAGATAGAGGAACACTAGCGGAGAGAGCTTTGTCGTAAAGGCATAGAGTTTCTCCAAGATTGCCTTTTTTGGAGCAAAGGTTGAGCTTGTAGTGGAGCTGGTTCTCGGGGCGTTCTCAACGCTGCTGCCTCTTTGACTTGGAAAGATTGGATTTTTCTACAGATGGTGGAGATGGGTGGCGATTGGATAGATGGGGGCTTTTTGCCTTGGTCACTGAGAGGATTTTGAGAGAAGAGAAAGAGGAAGAAGAAGAAGAGAAGGCATGAGAATGAGTGAGATGGAGAAATGGAGAAGGGGTTTTGGAGAAGAAGGAGAATGCCCGCCGCACACCATCGTTATCCGGAGCAATGGCAGCGATAGAACCCTAGCCGAGTCCTGGCATCTTATTGCGATCTATTGCATGATCGGTGGTTATTAGAAGCCGAGCCTGATCTAGAAATCAATCACATGAATCATCCATGATCCACTAACGACCTTGAGAATTGCCTGATTCACAATGAAGTTGGTGAACTGGAAGATCAGCCCACGCAGAAACCACCAGTATCTTTATGTCGAAGCTTCTCTGTGATCAACTTGAAAGTTGCAGAGAGGAGAGAGAGAGAGAGAGAAAAAGAGAAAGGGATAGGGGGGTTGGTGTGGGGTAAAATAGGTATTATACATAGATTTTTTTGTTGACATTATCACCTTTGTCAGCTGTGGGTACGATAATTTCAGCAGAGGATACGGATATAACAACATATGAATTAGTAGTAGGTGCAGTATTATTTTAAAAAAAAGAAGGGATGTCTCTGTAATTAGGGTAAAATACAGGGAGTTGTGGATATAATTTTCCCTATTATTTTATATTTTTTAAAATATTTGTTCAAATGTCAAGAGAAACCCAATGTGCCAATTAGAAAGATGGAAAGCTACATTAACACAACATCAATCAATTGCAAATAGCACATGTCTCTCTAATACCCACTCTAAGCCATTCTCATCCTCTTTCTACCTTAGATTTGTTTTCCATTTACAATCACTCTACATCATGTATTAGGTCATACATGGTATATGTGATTATTTTCATTAAAGAGTGATGGTCGATTCTCAAAACTTTCCAATGAAATGCCTATACAATTTTGATAATGAGTTAATTAAGACTATCTTAGGTAGTTGAAGATTTTGGTGATACAAATAATAGAGTTAGGACAATGATGCTAAAAAGGGTGCCTACATGCGAAAACACTCATCTACAGAAGGCGTGCTAAGCATTTTTCTGTGGATAGTTGGGATTTAAGGCTTAAGTTCCATAATTCCAAATTTGTAATTATTCTATATTGGTAGTCCAAGTTGGTTAAATATTTTGTGTTTATTTAAATACAATGTGGAGAAGGTATAACAAAAGAATGCTAGGCTTTTCTAATTGACCATCCTCCGCCCCATCTAAACAAAAATTTTGTATCCGCCACTGACTAACTTTGTAGTCATGTTTGAATCAGCTAATATTGTCATGATCTTTTCTTTCTAAAAAACTACTTTTGTGTATAATGTTGATTTGCATATATTATATTTGATAAATTATTTAAATTTAATTATTCTTCAAGGGTATGTTGTTTTCTTTTAATCATTAATCAAGAGAAGAGTTTTTTTTTAATGAAGAGAAAAGAATTTTCTCAATTTGTTTCTCTCTTTATTCCAAACTTGTTTATTGTGATTTTCTCCCTATTCTCAAATTAGCCAATCGATTAATCTAGGTCTTCTAGAAATTTTGAATCTTAATTTGCAATGGTCATTAATTAAGTTTTATCTATGTATATTTTCATAATATGTGGATGTTTAATTGGGCAGTGTATAGACATACCTATGCTGAGCACAGGTTATTATGTTAGTACATATATAATTATAATCAAAGGAACTGTGCCCAAGCTCGCAGCATTCTAGCCTGCTGGCTGAACTTGTTCCATTATCACACCCCTAAAGCCCTCCATTGTAGGACAAACAAGGTTTTATGATGGTGGTGCTAATTACCTAAAAACACAACTTAAAAAAAAAAGAAAAAAAATGAAGGGACTGTCGATTGGTAAAGAAGTGGGGCACCAATACCATACTATACAGGCCCCACCTTCCTAATGGTGGGTCCTAACTTTTCTTTGGTAGATAGTGGATCCCAATTAACTTGAAATTTTGGTTATGGTTTGGGAACAAGAGATACACAGTTGAGAGTTGCTTGTAACCTTTAGGGCTTGTTTATTTACAAAACATTTTTATAAGAATTTGTCATATTATTTTTTTTATATGATGTGACATCTTGCTCCTTTGATATTTGCAAATGTGGTGTTGCTTCACAAGAAGGGAACATTTGGTAGCACTCGTAGAAGAGGAAATGGGGCATTGTACATATTTGACACACTATCTGGATTTAACCACTCACTACAAGAAATCACATCTTTAGCTACGAAAACTTTCGTAACAAAAATGCTAGAAAACGTCGGTAAACAATTTTACCGACGAAAATATTTTTGTCGCAAGAACGTCGGTAACGAAACGTCAGCAAAACCCTTTACCGACGAAAACAAAAAACGTTGGCAAAAATTATATTTACCGACGATAAAATATACATTTACCGACGTTATAAAACGTCGGTAAAAATCATTTTATTTAATTTTAATTTAAATTTCACTTTTACCGACGAAAAGTTAACGTCGGTAAATAATTTCTCATATTTACTAAATTTTAAAGTGACTTTTACCGACATTTTTTAACGTCGGTAAAAGTCATTTTATCTAATTTTAATTTCCATTTAACTTTTAGCGACGCATTTTTAACGTCGGCAGTATATTTATTTTTTAAAAAATTAACTTACTTTTACCGACATTAATTATTTGTCGGAAAAAGTGAAATTAAAATTAAAATTAAATAAAATGATGTTTACTGATGTTTGATAACATCGGTAAAAATCAATTTCACTTTTTCCGACGAATAATTAACATCGGTAAATAATTTCTCGTATTTACTAAATTATAAAATGACTTTTACAGACGTTTTTTAACGTCGGTAATTATTTACCGACGTTAATTATTCGTCGGAAAAATTGAAATTAAAATTAAAATTAAATAAAATGTCGTTTACCGACGTTTGATAACGTCGGTAAAAATCAGTTTCACTTTTTCCGACGAATAATTAACGTCGGTAAATAATTTCTCGTATTTACTAAATTTTAAAATGACTTTTACCGACGTTGTTTAATGTCGGTAAAAGTCGTTTTATTTAATTTTAATTTCCATTTAGCTTTTACCGACGAATTTTTAACGTCGGCAATTCAATATTATTAAAAAAACAGAAATTAAAATTGACTTTTGCCGATGTTTTAAAACGTTGGCAAAAGTGTTTTTTCGTCGGCAATAATTTGATCTTTTTTACAATGTATTTACTGTTATTTCATTATAATTTTCCAATAAACCTATTTATAGCTGCTATTCATGCACCTTTATTTAACAAAAAGAAATCCATCCATACAAGAATTACCGAATAAACAAACAAACATCACCATTTCTCATCAAATCATTCATCTCATTTAGCAAATATTACAATAATACAGTCCCATATAAATATCCAATATACAAATACAAATAGACTAAGTTGAAAAAAAAAAGTCCTCCATGTCTGCTATCGAACCGAACCGAACTCGTCCATCAATCTGTAATGACAAAAATAACATTAGAACCTTTTTAATGAATTAAAAAATTACAAATGTAACATCATTGTCCCTAATAACAAAGCAAAAGAGAAACTACAAATGGATCATTCAGTAAATGGTATAAACACTAAATTATGAAGAAGAAAAGAAGATGCAACGAGTAAGACTTGGAACCAGGATATAATGAATTATAAATGAAACGATCATTGCACATATCAAATTGGATGAGGCATAAGATGCATTTGTGGTGGGCTCAATTAACTCCTAACCACACCGCAATCAACCGAAGAAAGTACCATTCCCAATACACGGTGTTATATACGTGCTGGAAATAATGAAAATTTTGAAATTAAGAGGGATAACTTTTTTTTATATTTGTTGATATTGATTCCTAACATTTTTATTTATCGCATCTAGCTGTTAGCACTTCAGATAATAAAAAAGTAGCAGATGTGAAAATGATTCATATGCTTGCCACAAATCTAATTGTCATGTTATGAATGGTTATTCCCTCCTGTGTTGCAAGGGCCAAAAAATATTTTTCCATGTACTAACAAAGCCATTTGACATCATTACACAATATTTAAGAGAGCCTGAATTGCTTGCTCATTTCCTAATGATTCACAGTTTTCTCTGCCACAAGTTTGGGTCACAATGCTCAGTTGAAAAGTTTAACTTGTTCACTTGGGTTGCGCATCTAGAGGATTCCAATACTGACATATCACAATCTCCCATCTCCATTCCCATATGGGAAACTATCAAAACAAATCACAAGTTTCCTCAAATCATAGAATCCTCTTGACTTCTGCAACACCCTTGACAACTATAGCCATTGAACTTTAAAACCCTCCAATAGATTATTAGGATTAAATGAATGATCAACCTGTAATCCACACTCTGACCTACCAATTGCAGGTAATCTCCATGATTTATATGCATCAAAGGGAAAAAAAATGTGTTCACAATAATAAATGACTCCTAGTTGTATATTAACCAACAATGAAGTTTATTATTTGTGGGCACGCTCAGAGACAAACACAAAGAGAGGGCCATAAGATCTACCATCACTGTCCTGTGGACCCAACATATACAGAACATTGCTCCCCACCAGGCAATACATTTGAAAACACCACTACCATTCACATTATCATTTGATATCTTGACTACGTCAAACTCAGCAATAAGATCAAGATTATCATCTTAGCCTCATTGCATCAATCAGTGAGGGACTTACATAACAAATTATAAAGAGTTTAGGAAGAATACACACTATAAATATAAACTTTAGGCAGACTCATGGTTACAACAAAAATATTTTGAACACATCACAGCTAATGATTTTACAAAAATTTGATGTTTGTGAAATCTAGCCTTCTATTAGAAGAAACCACAAAAATCGAGAGAGTGACCAACTAGAAGAATATCAAGACATCATCGATCCTTAGATCTACTGCCAAACAATCAATCGAATGAGGGCTATGTGCGAATCAAATCAAAAAACAACTACTCGTATGTAGATCTGCAAGAGATTCCTAAACAGCTTGGGATGCTCAGGAACCTGCAGATTATGTTTCTTTATTACAATCAATTTTCCGGGGCTATCCCTAATGAACTAGGGAATTGCACAAACCTCGGAACTCTTGCTCTCTATGCAAACAATCTGGTGGGTGACATACCTCAAGAGATTGGGAATCTCAGCAATTTGCAGAAGCTGTACCTTTACCGGAATGGTATATATGGAACAATCCCAAAGGAGATTGGGAATCCTTCCATTTCAAATGAAGTTTCCTTGGATTCTTTGCATTCAATCCCCCATGGGGAAACAGGGGAACAAGATATTAATGATGATGGGGAATTTTAGCGAGATACCCCAGCCATTGACATATTTGACAGGTAAATTCTACTACTTGACATACTTGCCATTATAACCATTTTAATATTTCAAGAGAATATTATACTAACCAAGGGGTCGCATCACGCCCTGTAGTAGCTGTGCCATCACCAGCAGAACTGGACCCTCTAGAGACGTTGAGGCAAATTATTGGATTTATCCTTGCCGCAGCTGCCAGCTGTTGAACGAGGGCCTCGAGTGCACCTGTCCTCCTGTCCTGCTCAGCCTGCCTCCTAACCTGCTCAGCTAGCTGCTCACGCAAGGCGATCACCTCAAGATGCTGCGCTCGAGACTGTGTGGAAGATGAAGAGGTCCTCATGTATATACCATACCCATTCAAATAACCAGACCTCTTCCCAAGTACATCAACAACAATTTGTTCCTCAGTCATCAGAGCTGTGACAGAGGGCTGTGACTGCTTCTCAGTCCGCTGCACCGAGGCCTCCTGCCATTCAAATCAATAAGGGATTTAGAATGCTTCTAATATAATTATTGATCAAAGTTGAATCGAAGAGCAAACATACATATCTCTGTTAAGCCACGTCGTTTACTCACGAATTACTCTTTTGTCTATAATGAGTGTCATGGAAAAACTGAGTAATAGAAGGCGCCTGACCGGCATTCTGTGCCATCTGTCATTTGAAATTAACTTGTATTAGAAATGAATTTACATATTGATAAATTAATAAACTTAATCAAGTTTGCTCATATGAATATAATTAGTACCATCAGAGACATCTTCGATGGAAATGACCTGGAGCCACTAGTATGATTGTATGGCAGTTTGGCTCGACTTTCTTGAGCCTTTTTCGACTTGTCCTACATAGAAGAGTAATAATACAAAAGCTCTTTTTCATTGAATCATACCTAATAAAATTACGTTGAAATATAATTAACTATTGTAGACAACATCCAAATGTTACCCTCCACTATGGTGATTCCCAACATTGCGAGATCATCAACTGCCAGTCGGCTGGATCACAGCCATTTGCCGAGTGGTCCTGGGGTCGGGGAACTCCCTGCTCCAACAACTCAAGATAATGGCTATGCAGCTCATATTTCCAATTCTTGTACAAAATCCTGCACTGGCGGTCAATGTCCGCCCTGAGCTACATATCACCTTCGTAGTCCCCAATATCAAATACTTGCTACAATTAAGAAAGAGCCATATAACGATTAGTAATAATAAAATATAATCCATGCCTTCTAATGACAAGTACAACTATCATAAATTTGGTTGATAATTCTCGTTGTAGTTTACCTGAACTAATCCAATGACAACAAGCTTGATCCCACTATCAAGCTTCTTCCAACCATGAGGTCGGACTAGGGCCATCTCTCTAATGGCTAACCCAAGATGGTTAACCAATGATGGTGTATGTTCCCCCTCTGGCCTATGACTCGAGTTGGGGATCGAAACTGGGATGTTATGACCTAACTCTTTCCTCAGCTTTGCCGCATTCTTCCCTCACGTAACTCCCCTTACACGACTCCGAACCTCCGAGATTGGGGCTGATGCTGTTAAGATGACAATGCTAAATGAGTTAGTAAACATAAAACATTAAATTGAGGTGAATCCAAGATTTTAAGAGGTCATACCAACACTGCTAGCAAGTGTATGAGGACTCGGCGGAGTCAGGGACAGTGGAGATACCCTCGGCAATGGCTGTGTGATAGGAGGCTGGGTCAATGAAGGCTGTGTGGTATATGGCTGCAACGGTATATCCTATTTAGTCAGTGGCTGTATCGGCAATTGAGGCTGTGTCGCAGCCTCGGGTGTGCTCTCTGCACGTGCTAACCCAAGTGCAGCTGTGATACTCCGAGCACGCCTAGCCCTCTTCTGCCGAGGCATATCTGCAACCTAACTTAGAGCCAAGTAACAAGGAAAATAAATATTTATTAGCCCAAATCAATAATATTATTTTAGCATAGGTGTCACTATAAAAAACTAATATTTTAAAGCGCATGTCATAGACATTCACATAAAGATTGCCTCATCCGATTTTGACGAAAATGTATCGTCATCTACGCCATCATCTTGTGGGGGACTGTAGTTCTCGTCGTTATTATTCCCACTAACCATTTTCTTTCTGTTCCCGTTTGTCCCTTTAGCCGAACCAAATATAGCACGTATTGTAGTCGACGGGAGCCCTAGAGAAACAAGTTTATCTGCATTCTGCTTAATTGTCCTTTTTCTCTTTAATAAATAATTGAATGCTTGTACGTGACGGGACAGCTCTCCTGGTTTGACCCATTTTTTCCCTCCGTTTGCCATCGTTTGCAACTATAATATATATAAATAACCATAAAACGTAAAATATAGAAATGGTATATCCATATATGAACAAATCACAAGAGAAAATGAACTTTCAGAAAATGTCATTCTGTACGGTAAGATCTTTATTAATTTACTTAATCATTATATGTGCAAAACTTGAATCACATACTACATGTCATATTCCATGTCAGAGTCAGACTGACTAAGTACATCATTGTCTTCTTCATCTTCATACTCCACCAGTGTTTCATCCTTGTCTTGGCCCTTCTCGTCTTCTGACTCATCACTGTGAACAATCTCAGGATCTATATCATCCCTAGAGTATTGGACATTAGTACCATCAACGAGGATTGGGACAACATATGTCGTTTCTCCCTACTGAAATGCATCATTACACGCATCATCATTGTCATCATCATCCCGCTTAGCAGGTACATCCCATACTCCCCGAGGCTTGACCCGTTCTACAACTCTCCAATTTTTTCCTCTAATGGTGTCATTGACGTAGAAGACTTGTGTCACGTGGCTTGGTAGTACAAATGGATTATCCTTACACCAACGACCCGTTATATCAAGGCTTGTAGCATGTTCTTCAATATTTATCTTGTGCTTGGTGCTAGTGTTGTACCATTCACATTCAAATAAAACTACTTTACCCCCGTGCAAATAGGACAACTCCCAGATTTTGTGGATGTATCCATAATAGTCATGTTTCTCTCCTTCATATTCCCCATTCACAACTAAGCCACTACTCTGACTTCTACGACAATTCTCATAGTCTTTAGTGTGATATCGGACACCATTGCTATCACACCCTTGATATAGATTCACTAGTGATCTGGGCCCATTTGCTAATGAACAAATCTCCTCAGTAGCTTCAGGTGACCCACTAGTTCGTAATTGATTCATCTACATAAGCACATTAAGACAAATATATTATGCTCATGTCATTTGAAGTGTAATCCAATAATATATAGCAATTAAAATGATAAAATTTTATATGTCTTATATGTTGTTTGAACCATTTGGCAAATTCTTTTCGTTGTACACGCCCAATTTCTCCATTGTGTTGATTTTGTACTAAATTCTTGTGGACCCTACTCAAGGCCGCTTTTAGTGAATAATTAAAAGTAGAGAATAAATCAAACAGTTAACAAGCAATGCATAAATATAGTTAGATTGAAGCACGTACTGTAGATACGGCTCCACCTCAAGGGTATTATTCAGCACAAACCAATGAGCCATGTCACGCTCTTTCTGCGAAGGATCATGTGCCCTTGCCATCAGTCCGATTGGATGGACAGTTTGTCTAAATACTGACATCCCCGGGCCACGTTCGCCACCATCATCATAGCGTTCAACTCGATTAGTTTGCCTTAAATACATTTAACAAAAAGTAAGACATTCTTTGACAATATAAACCTCGGCGATCGAACCTTCTGGCCGAGCTCGGTTGCAAACATACCCTTTTAGGGTCTTCAGAAACCTTTAAACAACTAATGATATCATTTACGATTTTCATTGCAAGGCAATTGCAATAATAAATGAACAATTAATCAATGGAACAATAACTATTACCTTTCTATCGAGTACATCCACCGATATTGCACCGGTCCACCAAGCATGGCCTCGCGTGGTAAGTGAACCGATAGATGAACCATTACATCAAAGAAAGCAGGAGGAAAAATCATTTCCAACTTGCACAATATTAAAACTATATGCTCCTCTAATTTTTTCAAATCATCGTGTCTCTGTGTTTTCGAGCAAAGGTCTTGGAAAAAAGAGCCTAACTCAAACAATGTTATACAAATATCCTTATTTAGAAAGCCACGCATACCAATAGGAAGGATGCGTTGGATAAGGATATGGCAATCATGGCTCTTTAAACCAGATAAATTACCATTTTTCGAGGTTACACACCTCGAGAGATTCGCCGCATAGCCGTCTGGATATTAATCGACTTCAAGAATTCATAAAAAGCATCTCTCTGTTTTGATTCCAAAGTGTAAGAGGCATGCGGCTTCAAGCTAGATCCATCGCCCCTCTCCACTAGATGCAACTCTGGCCTGATGCCCATATTTTTCAAATCCTTACGTGCTTTCTCCGTATCCTTGGTTTTGCCCATTATGCCCAAAATTGTTCCAACCAAAGTTACACAAATATTCTTCTCAATGTGCATAGGATCAAGGTTGTGCCGAAGTTTTTTGCACTTCCAGTAGGGCCATTCATATAGGATGCTTTTCTTTCTCCAATTCAGTTCTCCAGAGTCACGCGGTCTTTTCTTATTCTTGCCAAACTGGACCGGCGCTAGTTCTTCTAGCTGGTCTAATACCTTTTGCACCGGTAAATCCAAAGAATTTTTTTCATACTCAGGCTGACCATTGAAGGCCTTGCTTCTACTCCATTGGTGGTTCAGTTCCAAGTATTTTCGATGGCCAATATACCCAATCTTATCTTTCAACTTCACCCCCAATGAGCTGTCGTTGCATGAAGGGCAAGCGTTATATCCTTTTGTGCTCCACCTAGACAAGTTGCCAAATGCAGGAAAGTCATTTATAGTCCACATCACAGCCGCATGCATCTGAAAGGTCTATTTAGTGGAGGCATCAAAAGTGGATACACCATTATCCCACAAGTCCTTCAACTCATCAACCAAGGGCCTCAGATATACATCAATCTCATTTCCCGGTGAGCTTGGTCCGGGAATAAGTAATGACATCATAAAAAATGGCTCCTTCATGCACATCCATGGTGGCAAATTATAAGGCATAAGTATGACAGGCCACATGCTATAAGAGGTGCTCAAGTTACCAAAAGGGTTAAATCCATTGGTAGCTAACCCCAGCCTCACATTACGTGTCTCTCGAGCAAACTCTAGATATTTTTTTTATCAAATTCTTTCCATTCCACGGAGTCAGCCTGATGCCTCGCTATCCCATCATCAACACGCTTCTCACTGTGCCATCTCATATATATGGCTGTCTTCCTTGACATATACAATCTGCGCGACCTCGGTGTCAATGGGAAGTAACGGAGCACCTTATGAGGGATCTTCTTTTGCTTGCCATCATTGACCTTGTACCTAGGCTCTTGACATTCTGAACATTTATCCAATTGAACATTTTCATTCCAACACAACACACAATCATGTTTGCAGGCATCTATGTTCTTGTACCCCATGCCCAAGTCACGTAATAATTTCTTCGCTTCGTAAATTGAAGCTGGCACCACATGACCTTCGGGTAAGAAGTTCTTAAAAATCTATAGGACGTTGTTAAACGACTTATTGCTACACCCACTTTCGACCTTCACATGCAATATCCTGATAACAAACGCTAACAGAGTATCTGAGCTCTTGCATCCTGGGTACAAGCCACGCTGGGAAGCTTGCAACAATCTTTCAAAATCTTGCACATCATCCCCCTCTTGAGTATCTTCCTGTAAGTAAGTTCCCCTACGATGGTCCTCTATTAACTCATCGTATTCATCTTGATTCTCTTCCGATTCATCCTCGCTCTCATCCACATCATTAGGTTGAACTATAGGTTCCCCGTGAGTTATCCACCGTTGGTATGAGACTATCATTCCATAAATGTGCAAATGACTTCTCACGATTCCATAGTCAAGCCTCCGATGGTTACAACAATCATTACATGGGCACTAAATGACCGCTGCCCCATTCGAATTCGCCTTTGCAAAATCAATAAATGAGTTCACCCCGGCAATGTACTCCGTACTAAATCGGTTTTGATAGTGTAATATCCAACTCTTGTCCATATCTGACCTAATCACAAGCAATTAGAAATATTTAGAACAAAACTCTCAGTTTAAGAAATAGAAAGATGCTGTCCCCGGACACTTTAAGAACTTCAAACTAAAAGCTCATATGTCATGACAATACCCAACAACTTTTCTTGTTCTGTCAGTTTTCTTTTAACACAATAATCAAATGTAACCTTGTTCTGTAAAGCATTTTTATTCATCTTTAAGAGGACATTGGATAGTAAATTCAATCAAGGCCTTCAATTGTTTATACTTGGACAAGAACAGATCTTGGTACAGAGAGAGAGAGAGAGAGAGAGAGAGAGAGAGTTGAATAGAAAGTTCAATCAAGGCCTTCTATTATTTATACTTAGACAGGAACACATCTTGGTACACACAGAAACAGAGAGAGAGAAAGAGAGAGAGAGAGAGAGAATTGGTCTTTTTATGGTCATTCAATTTGGTCCTCTCTGGAACATACGTATAACGTGCCATTACTCTATGGATGAGAGAGAGAAAGAGAAAGAATTGGTCTTATTAAGGTCATTCAATTTGGTCCTCTCTGGTACATACATATAATGTGCCATTACTCTAAGGATGAGAGAGAGAGAGAGAGCGAGAGAATTGTATGATTAAAATCTCTATTAGATTTGATTTAAGTGTATCTATCCATCTATATGTTTTTTTAGGCAAGCATCTGTTCCATGCCCATTTTAATCCAACATGGCCCACCTTGGATCAATCCATTCTCTTATAGTTTAGCCACCCTCCCGATAAGTTGGTAAAGAGCCCAACTTTTGACATTCATATACTGTAAATGCTACCGTTGGGTTCAATTTTGATGAAAATGCAACTTATAAAACCATTGACCGAGGCCACTTTAATCAAAGTCAAGGATAACCTGGTGGGGTGATTTTTTCGCCCAAACTAAATATGAGACTGTCCGGGTAGACAATGGATCCCTAGTGGCTTATCAAAGAGAAACAATTTGACCCATTCATTCATAGGCTTTGGTAATAGGTCGGGCCAAACATCAAATTCCATGGTGCTATGAGTTCTTTCATATATTTTGATTTGAGAGGGAGCAACATAGCATAGTAAATCCATTATATTTATTTGGGCCAAACTTTTTGTTCTTATTTATGGCCCAAACATTCATGAAAAGCTCAGTTAAGTTGCCTGTTACACGGGAGCCAATCAAAACAAATATACATTAATATCTTGGGCTTGAGCTACTGGATCACAAAATACTAAAACATGTTTACAATAATAGCCACATACCGAGTCCATTCGCAAAAAAAATGATATACACAATAACATAAAGACATGGTCCAAAAAATCTCTTAGCACGCAATACGTAGCGGGTAAATGGTGTGTACATTCTTATACATTTTGGACTAAAACACGAGGGCCCAAGCTTTATATTCAAATGTTAGATATGAAAAACAGGCACTGCTCTTGTCCATCTATATTCAGACAGCCATTGAAGCCCACCTAGGCTCCATATATTATGAGAGAGGTGGGGATGAAAAGATCTATGTCATTAAGTATAAAATTTCAAGTCAACCGAATGATCTTAACCCCTTGGTCTATAGCTTACAAAATTTAACAAATTTTAATCAAAAAATATTTTGACAGTCGGTTCATTTCCCAACGGATCAGTGCAAATGGATTATGTGACATATAGGGAATTGTTTATATGTTCTATTTGGATTCATCAACAGGTGGGCCTACAAGTCGTCTCACATGTTAATTATCAAGTTAATATAGTGCAAGACAGTTTCACTGGAGCAAATGCCTAGTCAAAACAACATACCATCTTATCTTAGCACGATGCCTAGATCAAGGACACTTTGAAAAGCTGCCAGACATGAACACAACTTCAAAAATCTAACCATAAAATTAAGAAATGGCATGCTTAGACTTTTGTCTGGCCAAATCGATGTATTCACTAGGCCCAAACAAAAGTCATTCAATTGGGTCCAAAGAGCCAACCATTATGTAAAAAGGGGGACCATATCCTTTCTTTAGTCTGTGGACTCCAGTGTCCTCAAAAGAGCTTTTTTGTCAAATTTCAACCACCCAAAGGCCACCCCAATCTAGTAGGGAAAAGCCAAAATCTCTTTTTTTACTTATTTTATAACACTTTGCCCAAGGGTCTTTCTCCCTCCCTCCCTCTCTCTCCCTCTCTCATTGTAGACATTTCAACTACAAACATACTAGCATAGCTTCCACGGGCAATGTCCAATTTATAGATTGCTAATCCCTGCGTAGAGCTTTTTTTTGGACAAAACTTTTAGCATCTTTAAGCTTTTCTTCAGACAAAACTTTTAGCCGAACCAGCAATCTATAAATTGGATTTTTTGAATTTGATAAGAAAGACCACATCTTCTGTGAAATAATTAGAAACCCAATTGAAAAAATCTCACAAAGGATCGAAAGCAGCCAATCAATCAATCAGAAGAAGCTAAAAAAAAACCCAACAACACCTCATAGGCAATTCCACAAACATTCACTGCGCAATTAAATTTCCTTTCTTTTTATCTGAATTGATTCATGTACGAGGAAGCTTGGATAGATATGTCATACCTGATAACGTCCAGGGTTTGGAAGCTTCAGGAGGAGGAGAATGGTGTCTGCTCCACTTTAATATAATCAAGCCCAAGAGGCGTGTTGAAGAAAGACTGATGTTTGGCCCAGCACATGATGCTTGGATCCTGGTGCGTTGTGCAGAGAAAGGAGACAATGGTGGCGACGGACTTTGGGACTCTGCGCTACTATGATAGGGTCTCGCTGCTGGTTTAATCGGAACTGAAGGAACTGGTTTAACTTGGAATGGCATGTGAAGGAAGTTGTGTCTGTGGCTTTCTCCAAATCCCAGCACAGAGGGTTTTTGAAAACCCTTTATCTTCTTGTTGTCTGGATTCAATAAGAGGGAGAAGGGAAAGAAAGGAGCAGCAACGAGATGCCGCGGGGTGGTGCTAGATGGTGAGGGTGATGGCGCAGAAGCGGTGCTTGGTGCTGGTCAAACCTCCATATCTATTTTCTGTTGCTTTTTCTCGGTTCTCTGTTCTCTCTCTGTCTCTCTCGTTTCCCTTTTTTTTTCACTGTTCTGGGTTGGGGACGAATGGGGGTAGAGGCCTCGGCGAAAGCAGAGGCGAGGGGTTCAAGTTTCTGCTACTGGTTTCGGGGTAATGTGGATTTGGCGAGAAGGGCTTTGGGTATGGATGTAGGGTTTGAAGTCTTGGTTGATTTGGAGAAGCAGTTGGGATTTTGAAAGGGATTTGGAGTTTCGATTTGGGGTTTTTCAGGGTTGGGCAACGGATTTGGTGTGATGGGGTTTGAAAGGTTTGAGGATCTTGGTAGCAAGGACTGTGTAGATTGATTGGGAGGATCGAAGGAGTTGGAATGTTGATTAGGGTCTTGGAAGATCTGGGTTTACGGTTATGGGAGATCTATGGTGTTGATGGAGTTTGGTTACATGGGATTTGCGAAGTGGGCTTCCGCTGGGGTGGCAAGGAAGATGGTGTCTACTGGTTGTGGTTTGGAGTAGTTTGAATGAGGTGGGATGGGGTTAGAGGTATTCGGCCAAGGGAACCCAGAGTTTAGAGATCGGAGAGAGCGAGCGAGTGATCAGAGAGATCAGAGAGAACCCAACACCAGAGCAGATCGGAGAGAGCGAGCTAGCGAGCTTGAAAAACCAGCACCAGAGCAGATCGGGAGAGAGAGAGAGAAGCCAGCACCAGAGCACATCGGGAGAGAGAGAGAGAGAGAACCCAGCGAGCCGGAGAGAGCGAGCGAGCCAGCGGAGACTCCAACGACCAGATCGGGACAGAGAGAGACCAGCGATCGATCGGGCAAAGGAAAAGGGGAAAGAGAGGGGTGCGAAAATCGGCAAAATTTTCGGATTTTTACTGACGATAAATTTTCGTCGTAAAAATACAATTTCGTTGCAAAAAATTCGTTATTTACCGACAAAATTTTATTTTCGTCGGTAAAATGTACGTTTTACCGACGTTTTATAGAAAACGTCGGTAAAATTTATTTTTACCGACGGAAATAATTTTGCGTCGGTAAAAAGTAGCCTTTACCGACGAAATTTGAAAACGTCGGTAATGAACGTCACCAAAACTGCAAATTGTTGTGGTGACTTATACTATATAGTGATGCCTCTTAATTTTTACCCTAGATTAAATGTTTTTAGCATGATTTAAAGGACATTGATTATTAACACATTTAAAAAAAAAATTTAGATGCCATGCATTATGTATTACCACTTAGATTCTCATCTTGCATTACAACATTACATTCTACTGAGGTAAAAATACTATAAAATAATAATAAAAGAAAACAAAAAGAAAAATTAGAAAACTAGAAAGTAATGAAATTATCAACATTAAGGCCCACATGACTTTGAGAAAGGCCTAAGTCCATTTCCCATACTTAGATTGCCTAAATTATCAATAATAATAAGAAAAACTAAAAAGCAAAGGTTTGAAACTCTCATGCAAATTTTATCATTCTTTCACAATTTCTTGATCAATTTTATCATTCTTTCACAATCTCTTGATCGTCTAAGTGTTTAGCCAATTTTAATTTACTCATGAAGAGCTTTGCAACAGTATATAGAACTACAAAATTTTGACAGGTAAATCAAAAGTTTTGAGACTTGAGCCATAACACCTAACACGAACACAATGGGACCCACTCTTAGAAAATCATTTCTTCTAATGTAATCTTCCTCCTAAATGTCAAAATTCAATTCTTTCATCTCAAATTAAACATTTACGTACATCATAATCTCATGACCTCGGGATGATTTGGTGTCTGGCACAGGCTACTCGATGGGCCCATTTTGATAACCGAATGCTCAAGTTCCCTCCATTATATCATCAATTCATCATTTATTCTATCATCATCAACATCATCATTGCTATTATCGTCATCATTATTATTATTTACTTTAGTTACGTTCATCGCATGTGGGTGTCCATCATGGAATACATAGGCATGAGCGTCCCACAGGAGTCCGTTCATGGGGTTGACTAACCTGGGCCCTCGAATCATCAAGTCAACTCTAAGCGTGTTCGATCCCTTAGTCCAAATCCAAACTAACTTGGGTCCTTGACCGATCAACCCAACTCTAAACCCAACCCGACACTTTCACTCACCAACTGAAACTCTAACCCGTGACCCATGTCCCACCCACCTTCTCATCGACAACCCTATCTCAACCGTCCAATTCCATCCCAGCCAACCCACCAATTTCAAATTCAAACCCGCTGCCCAATCACACGAGACGATTCAATGATTTCGATTCTCCATCGCTATCCATCCTTATCCCATAAGGAAAGAAAAACGAAAAGAAGAGAAGATAAAAGTGGAAACCGATTTCAATTTCTCATCGATATACATCCCCATCCCAAAAAAGAAAGAAAAACGAAATGCAAATTATGGTCATTTGAAAAAAGAAAAAGAAGAAGAAGAAATTCTTGAAATTCATTGACAAGAAACTATTGTATTTATCCATTAAAAATAAAGGTTAATGTATTTGAATTAAAATACCTATTCCATAGAGGGATTTTATGGTCCTAAGGTAGAGAAATGTAATAAGATATGATCGATAATTAAAATTGGACCATGTTGGTGTTCTACATCTATCACTAGTGGGATTGTCATATATATGGCCCATTTTAGATTGAGAATATCCATACACATGCAAAAATAAGTATGTGACCAACTGAATAGATATTTATAAAAAAATAGTAGCAGTCCAAAAGAAATGATAATGGACTCAAATGCTTCACCACAATTTGGTGGTATATTCAAAACACTAGCTTGAAAACTTAACAATTAAAAAAAATCTTATGTGCCCTAAAACTCAAAATTCATTACTAGAGATTAGATTTTTTCTTTTGAATAATGCAAAAATAGGATTTTTCTTAAACCTAAGTCCATAAACACCTGCTATACCCTAGCAGCAAAAAAAAAAAAATAAAAGAAAATAAAACAAAACAAAAAAAAAACAAAAAAAAAACCTGGATTTCCTTTAGGGCACAACTATTTCAAACATTTGGACTCAATCATTTTTTTACAAAATAGTTGCAACTTTTAAAGTTAATGGTCTCTCAATCATCCAATCATTCAAAGGATAAATAAGTTGTGGGACAGTGGGATATACTCCACAATGGCCAATGGGAACATATTGAGCCACCATCCCCATCATCATCACTATCCCCACATCATTACTGATAACCCCCACTGAACAGCCACAGATCACACACCCGAAGCTCTTTTGTACTCACCCGAAATCACAATATTTGAAAGACATGGGCCTCTCTAATTAAGAAAAATCACAATGGTAAAATATATATCAATATTATTGGTATATGGTAACATCACCTGAAATCGTATTTGTTTTAGAAACATAATACTGATTTTTTTTATCAGCCAAAGAAAGTAAATGTTATTAATATCAAGGTGCCAAAGAACATATAAATATAATGGCAACTAGATACGGAAACTCACGAGAGCATCATCACCAAATATTAAAGAGCCCAACTAGGTTGGCCCCCTTGACAGGCCCAATCATATGCTTGGAGCCCCCAAAACAAAGTTGATAAGATACCAACTACCTCCAAACAACAACAACACAAAAAAAGAAAAAAAAAAAAAAAAAAAAAAAACCCCAAGCAATCTAGCACCCACCCCACCCTAACCTCTACCAGCAGCACCAAGATCACCATGAAGTTGAAGAAACAAAAGAGCTAAAAAAAACCAAAATGGCTTGCATGACAACCAAATTCCTTTGACCTCCATTGCCTCCAACCAATCAAAGACACCACTAACACTGCTATCACAACTTATCCACGTGAAATAGGACATCATCAATTGGATACCTTTTTCTTCTTACTATAGCTTCTAGCCGATAAGGCAACCCTAACCTATACTAATTATGCAGCACGTCCTTATTCAGGTTTAATACCATCACATCTCAACCAGTTTCTCCAAGGCCAAACAAACCAAAAGACGGCCATAGGAATAATTTTCCACAGCAATTTTCTCCTTCCTCCCCAATTTATTAAGTTCCAACCTCCAAGAAAATCAACTACTGATTTTGGCATGACAAACACCCATTCCCACCAGTTAAAAATACTAGTTCACACCCCCCACACCTACAGACAATGTAGCATCAAGTGACCGATTGTCTCCTCTTGGAAAAAACAAAATAAGCATGGCACTTCCTCATTGGCAATGAGGACTCCTATACTTTTTAAGTGAGCACCCGTTTTGAACCTATTGTTCCATGTCAACCAACCTGAAAGTTAGACCTTAAGGGAAACACCTTTAACCGACACCAAATTCCAATTTGATCACGCTGATCCTTGTTTCTGATTGAACCGCTTTCTAACACCTGCAACAGAGAACACAGCCGAAGAATTTGCCTTCCAACACATTTGATCCTCCTTTTGTTTAGATAAGGAAAGATGCCCAAGGAGAAGCCTAACCAACTCCAAGCGATTGTCCTCTTCCTAGCAGAACAAATTTCCTGCTGAAGTTGATGACCCAGTAACCCTTGCCATTTGTACCCCCACACCAAAAATCAGCAATGCACCCCTCTTTATTATTGTTTAACAAATATAGCCTTGGAAAGACATTCTTGAGAGGAAAATCACCAACCCACACATCGTCCTAGAACCTTACCTTGGACCCAGAGCTCAAAAGAAGGCTACAATTTGATTGAAAAAATTGGAAAAAGCCTAGAGCAGAATTACCCACATCCATAATGTCCCTCCAAACAATTGAGGCTTCTAACTTGGCCTCCTCCTTTGGAACCCATGCCCTACTATCATACCCATACATATGACATAGAACTTTCCTCTACAACGCAGCATTCTCCACACCAAACCTACACCACTACTTCAAAAGGATGGTCATATTGAACTCCTTAATATTTATGATCCCCAAGCCACCGAGCTTTTTGCCTTTGGAAATTGCATCCCACTTCACCATATGCGAATTTCTTTTCCGATCACTATCCCTCCACAAAAAACTTACTTGTAATCTATCAATTTTTTTGGCCACCCCATGTGGCATTCTAAATAGAGCCAAATAATAGAAAGGGATCAAAGACAGCACTAAAGAGATTAGAGTTATTTTACCTCCAACAGATAGAACTAGCTTTTTCCAAGACGCTAACTTAGCCTTCACATTCCTAATGATAGGTAGCCAAGTTTTCCTTCTCCTTGGGTTCGCCCCTAAAGGTAGCCCCAAATACTTAAAAGGTAGAGACTCCCCCGATAGTGTAGAATTTTTGCCAACTTTGCAATTTCATCTTTTGTTATCCCAACACCACGTACCTTGCTCTTTGTATAATTAATTTTCAAGTCTGACATGATCTCAAAACACTGAAACTGATGATAATAAGAATTACAAAGTCTATTTGGTATAATTGCTCCACGGCTTTCGAAGAGAACCCTTCCCTTCCCCATGTAGAGCAAAAATACAAGAAACTTTCTTTTGAGAATAAAGTTTGCATATCAGTATTTGGTTGGCTTTGTAAAAAGCCAAAACTTATTTCAACATCTACTATATTTCCATACGTATCAGTATTTAGTTGGCTTTGTAAAAAGCCAAACCTCATTTCAGCATCTTACTATATTTCCATACGAATATCATCCTCCAAAGCTTAGAGTCTATGACGAGAATATTTCTATTGATGTGATCTCTATCACATGATCTCCATCGCGAGGGAACCAGTGATAAAGCAAAAGCTGTCACATTGCCATTTGGAACCAATTGGACTGTTCCTCTATGTTTAGAAATTGCTGTTAGGTTTATGTCTTGTATTCCAGTTTAGCCAGATTGGTTTATTGGTTTAGCTAATGACCAGTTAGGATCAAGGGTAATTTGGTCTTTGTACCGGGACTTTCTTGATGGCCAAGAAAGCAGACATTATATATTCATGTAATGTGATCCTAGACTCTGTGTAGGAGATGTAACAGATCTCTTTCCTGTGGTGTAAACCACGTAAGGCCATGTAGGGTGTACAGAAGTATGAGCTTTCTTTCCCATGGTGTTGACATACCACGTATGGCAAAGTGCTATGAGAGCAAGATTAAGATCTATGAAGATTAAGGAGCTAAGTGTTAGAGGAAAGAGAGTCCTTGTAACAAATTGCCCAGTTTCTTTCATAGTGAAATCGAGCAGGATACGTATAGCCCTTGGAGGTAGCATTTATAGTGAACCACATAAAATTTCTGTGTCATGGTTGCACAGTTTTCTTGTTCTTTATGTGTGTGATGATGTTGATTGCTTCCGCATGTGCACTACAATTGCCATCTACAATTAATTGGGCTGTTCCTCTATGCTTAGAAAATGCCCCACCTTTAGCAAGTTCCACTATAGGGATTGGTCCTCCACCAAGGTCGTTTTCTAGAGTTATATATGCACGCGGGCATTTTTATTTTTTTTTCCGATAGACAATACAAGTGCTCCACTCCACTCTTTTACTGGTGCTTCACCTGGGTACTTGCACGGTATGCTCCTCTCTGCCCATGCATTCTTTCATCAGTCCTCCTCGACCACACAAGAATCCATGCTGTGGTCCACCAAGTGAGTGAACTCTTGTCTTCTGTCCTTTCAAATTTCCAAAACTGAATGAAAATTCTTCCAATCTCGTCGTATGTCGTATCTATAACTATTCTTAGACAATAATAATGCAAAAGCAATCTAATTATCAAAAGTAAGAGCAAAAAGAAAGCAGCAAATGATTTCTCTCTCTTCAATCTTCCCCATGCTTTCTTTTAAAGACAACAATTCTACTTTTATCTTTTTTGAACCTGTCTTCTTGTTTCGTTTTGAATGGATTTTTTTTAATGGAAGAGAGAAGAGAGACGCTGGCATGAGAGGCATGGTTATATGTAACGGCACCTGCTGGTTTTGTGAATTTTATCTTCTTATTATTACCGAGGTTTCGATGAAGAGAAATGGATAAGAACCCATGAAAAATATCATTCAAATTTGAAGTTGTGGGTTTAAGTCATGATCGTTTGTTTTGTCCATGACTCCAAGTCACTTAGTCACATTGGATACAATATATATATATATATATATATTTATTTATGAACTCCCCTTTTTTAAATGGGGAGTTTTTGAGAGTTCCTCATATATATATATATATATATGAGAAATATTTATGTGCATATATCCCTCACCACTTTTTTCGTGAGAACTCTAGGTGGGAACCACTGTATGGTCCATCTAAATGGATCACATATATGACTCCCTTAAATTGAACATACTTACCAATTTTTGATCAAATCTAAATTTATTGGACCGTTGGATTGACCATGCACCTATTCGAATATAATGAATTTGTTGGTTATCGATAAAGGAGTTAGGGACATGTGATTGGAGTTAAACTTGATATGCAGGGTGGTCCCGCATAGATGTTTCTATCCCCCCAGTCTCATCCCTTGGTTGGGTCCACCATGGGCCCCACAGAGGAGTATGCAGAGTCCCTTGGTGAGGGACATATGTATATGAATATTCTCCTATACAACATGCTTGATTTGGAAAATTGAAGAGTCCAATTTAGCTCCAATTATCTAATTGAGCAATTGATGATTGATTTTAAAGAGTCTAATTTAGCTCCAACACCAAATAAATTGAGTTTGGGTAATGCCTTGGTCAGTGTGGTCTCAACTCATCATATAGATAGATAAAAATTAAGATCTTCTCGTGGGTAAATTGGATCAATTGGATAGGCCCCACCTGGCAAGGTTGGTGGTTACTTGAAAATGAAACTGTAAATTGGCTAATTTTTAGGAGTCGTTTGCTCATCCAATACACTGCTCAAAATTAAGCATCAAACTTGCTTGAAAATTAAACTGCAAATTACTCATATTGGGCAGGCATGCGGAATACCGTGGATGAGAAGTTACTATTTTATGCTACAACACTTGCATAAGGGGAATGAGGCCTGTCATCATCATCACCATAGAAGCAAAGAATGATCCATTTATATTTTATGTAAGATTTGTTATCTCCTAATTACATATATTAAAGCTTTAAAAACCAAAGCCTCTGGAGAGAGCCGCATCAGCAATATTTTTTTTTTCTAGAGCTCAGCATCTCCTATTTTCTCTCATTATCCTCAACTCCCCTCAATCTTAGAGATATTTATGATTTCATACGTGATTGATCACTATCTCAATATATACAGTTTTTAAATTTCAAATCAATACATTTTTAAATTATCTCGTTCAAATTTTAAATGTTCTTCTACCAATCTAATTAAATTTTAAATTTCTTTCCTTTTGGATGAAAGCTATCATAATCCTTATCCCCCATGAATAAATGAGATGAATCCTAAAATCTCTCAATTTTCCTTTTTGTTCTTGATAATATTCATGTTTGTTTAAAAAACTAATTCAAGTCATAGGCTACCACGGCACTAAATCCTAAGATCTCTCTTTTTATGCCCATGTATATCTTTAGGTGAATGGTATTTTTATTTTCATCTCCTAAAATCTCTATTTTACGATTGTGATATTGCTATTGCCATAAAGATGACAAAATTTGACCCAATGAATTCTGAATCAAACGATCCAATCTTATGGTTCTTTAATGTCCAACATCTATTTATGGCATTATGTAGTGAGGGACGAAATATTTTCAGTACTCATGGGGCTTAGTCAGATTCCCATGGTGCTCTAGGAATCAATGGTGACAAATGCACTCTATTTTATCAAAATTAACAGGGAAAAGATAACCAAGATGACCAAAAGACAGTTGAAAACACCTGCACAGATTATTGGAATGCTTATTTGGGATGATCTAGATGCAAAAAGTTCTTGTTTGTGAATATTAACATTTCCATTGGTTTTCTTTTACAGGCAAATGACCTTTGTAGAGTAGTTCTAAAAATAGAACTCTTCACCCAGAACATGAAAAAGCATACTTCTGTAATAAACAATCTCAGTTGCTTGATAAATGTTGGCTGATTTTATAAGTTATTGTAATTTTAGTGTCCAATTACGGTACAGTTTCCTATAGGTGTGGCTTCAACATTTTCATCTCCGATGACTTGCTCCATCATGTTGAAGTCAATTATGATCTTAGTGCATGCATTTCCTACATGAGTGCCTCCAAATAATTGCACAACTCTGTTGTGACAATTGCCAAAAAATGTGTCGTGCATTGACTTCCATGATCCATAACTTGCTACACTTGTTTTATTTGGTGGTGTTGGTAGTGTCTTGGAGAACTCAAGAGATAAATATTTTTGCCTCAGTTAATTGCAATTGTACATAATCTTTCTTCTATGGTTTCCCGTCAAACCCTTCAAATGACCTGTTTTTCATTTTCTTTTTCTACTAGGGATATTTACATTGATGTACCTAAGGTCACTTGATCAAAGGCGGTCTAAAGTTTTCTTCTGTTTTTCGCCTTTTCATTTTTCATTTCGATTTGTCAGGATTCTATTATCTTCATTTATGGCAAAAAAAAAATTTCAGACCAAGAGCTTTTGTTCTATTGTCCTCATTTTTTAGGGCTTATTTTACTCTGCAACACATTTCACAACTCAAAAAGTGGCAATCTCACCTCTTGGCTATCAATCTAATTGGATGTTTAGACACTTTCAATGTGGATAGTAAATTCTATTCTCTTTCTATTTTTGCTCTTGGTAAGAAGTGTGATTCTCGAAGGTTGATAGGTTGTTGATAGGAAGAAGGGAATTCCTAACTGAAATTGTAGATTTCACTTGGTTGTTTGACCATGTCCTTATTATTGCAAAGAGAAGTGTTCTTGTCATTAGGTTTGACTTTCTTAGCGCCCTAAGGTGTTTGGAGAATAATCCAGTGTTTTCTATTCCTATTCTAGAAAAAGTTTAGCAGTGCCATAGATGTGTGCTTCACTTTTGATGGACAAGAAAGAATGTATGTCCAGGATGTTGGGAGGGTCACTTGGGATCAGTTGGATGTTAGCAGATTATAATGTACATGGTATCTTATGATAATTAGTTTAATTCCTATCTTTATTTCTTATTTTTATTAAGTTTAGACTATTTTAAATATTCTTTTATAATTAAATTAACATATTATCAGAATCATGCACAAACCTCTTTTCTTCTTATTATAAAATTTTAATAATATCTCTAAATTTAATATATCTTTATCATACAGTCGGGCGTAGCACGAGCCTTTGTTGCTAGTTAAAATTAAAGGTGCTAGAGCAAAACGCCCTATGCAACTTTTTCATATTGCATTATCATACAGTCTAATTGCCATGATCAATGTTCATCCTAGAGAAAAGTTCTAAGAGCAATTTTGCATGCAGTCCAGCTCCGTAGGGACCATTTGCTCACCTTTGATTAGTGTGGGCCTTTTCACACATGCATCCGCCTCTGATTTGACATGAACCCCAATTTCACTCCCATCCACCCATAATGTAATAGAAGCTTTAATTTTACTCTTATCAAAACTTTATCCAGTATTGGATTGATTTGATTTTGCAATTTAGCTCCAATTTTATAATTAATTAAAAATTTTGGGCTTAATTTCAATGTTAATTTTGAATTAGTTTTCACTTGAGCGAAAGGTTTCATGGATTTGATAGAAATTTTTTATTTTAGCCATCTCAATAAAGAGGCGAATTTAAAAGAAGTTGCCTTTTAAATGGTCCAGTCTTCCATAGTATCTAATCAATCAATCAATATTTAGATTTTCTTATCTATCCAAGGTATTCAAAAGAACAAGGAGATCGGGATTGGTGGCTGATCCCAGAAAAGATGCGCATGTCCAGTTGTCTCTGAGCAAGCTGTCACTGGAGTTATAAAACCGGAAAGAGGAGATCAAATCAAGTCTTGGATTTGCTGGTTATTTACGGAAAGAGACAATCGATGATTCTTTTCCATAGTTGGCGCCGAGAAAGATAGAGGAATTCTAGTTTGCTAAAGGAACAAAGGGCCACAGATTCAGAGGAGATCGGGACTTAGCATCTTCTGTGGGAGTCTCGTGTTGTAGAACGGAACCGGGGTGGTCGTAGCATCATCATTCACCATCGAAGATGACTGCTGCTTGTCACTACTGTTCTCTGATTGTTGGTTACCGGTCTGGGGTTTCTTTCTTTTGTTTCTCTATTACAGAGAAAACAAGGAAGGAAAAGCCTGGCTTGGGTTTTGCTAGGCCAGGTTAGTTTGGGCCAGGTTAAAACTGAACCTGTTTGTTGCAATACAACCTGAGCATTAGCACAATGCTGATGTCGGCACACGTTACCAAGTATCGTATGATCAAAGGCAGATTGACCAGATCGGAAGCATAAACTTTATTATATGATATCTTGAGCATTCGAAGTCCGATCAAAGATCTGTTTGTGCCTACAGACTCATTTCAAGTAGATCTATATATTGGGAGCAAAAGGAGGACGATTCAATAGTTAAGTAATTTCTCCTTATTTTATGATCTTTTACTAGTATGATAGTTATATACATGCATTTGTCTTTACCCTTTTGGGGTCTATAAGTATTTATAATTTTAATTTGAGTGATGAATAATTCATTGTCTCTTATCAAAGGGACATCATGATAGAATTGCAAATCATAGATCATAAATATGACTAAAAGTTCTATATAAGTAATTGAAACTCGAAGTTTCTTACGATATTTTGAAATAGAAGTTCTATATAGAATAAATAACCCGAAGTTCTGTACATTATTTTAGTTTAGAACTGGAAGTTCTAATCCGAATCCAAAGATCAGTGGGTATTCTAATCTGAAACCAAAATTTCTGAAATTCACAATATGAACCCGGAAATTCATCAAACTTGAAGTTTGATGTTTAGATCTAGAAATATGATAAATTAATACTAGGTCATAAAACCAAGTATGGAGTCTTAACAAAACTAGAAGTTTTGATTCAAACTTAAAGTTTTAACAAAATCAGAAGTTTTAGTTCAAACCTGAAGATTTCATGGAACCAAAAGTTTTGATTTAAAACTAAAGTTTTGACGGAATCAGAAGTTTTGATTTATATCTAAAGCATTAACAGAACTAGAAGATATAATTCATAGGTTAAGAACCTAAAGTTCTAACTTAAGCCTGAAATCTTGACAATAGTAGAAGTGCCGATTTTTAAGTTGAGAACCTAATATTCTAACTTTTAATCGGCCAATTCTTCATTATATTTTTTCATTGCATATTGAGAACTTGAAGTTCTATGTTTTTTTTATTATTTTTATTTTTTGTGATTGTTATTGTTAAATCAATATCTACACACTCAAAAAACTTGGTGATGCCATCAAAGAGGGAAATAAAATATCCTTAGAGAATATAATAGAAGCCCTCATTTTTTACACCATTATATCCCTGATGGACAAGTTTAATTACCCGAAATGCCAAACCAGTTAAATAGAATTCCTCCAGAAGAGTAAACATAATAGTTCCTCTAGTAGAGATGAGACAAATCATCCTACGAGAGGTGATTAATAAGGTATTTTTCTAAATTAGGATAACCATCAACTATTGTCACACCCCAAACCCGAGAATTAGGGATGTATTGTGGATTTCGAGGCGTAACACATGTACTCGTGACAATTCGTGCCATGACAAGACACGTACAAATTATCGCAAGGGTGATCCCACAGGTACATGTGAGAAAGATCCGTAAACATATATTATCAAATATAATGTAATTAAACAGAAACTTGGAGAGTTCACCTGTACATATCATAGGCATCAATAAAACATTCACTTCAGTTCATTAAATAAGCAAAGTCTATTAATTATCCTAACTACATGCATAAGGTATGAAAAGTCCATAAATAATACAAAATATCAAGTGTTAAGATGAACCCTAAGCCAATCCATGGCTAAGCTAAGTCAACCCAAAATAACCCTGTTTTGCACTGTTGAGGAGGATCAAGAAAAGACATTTTTCTCGTTCCACTTGTTCACATCCTGAGGTAATGCTGGGGTTCCCTCCGGGAGTGCACTGAATGCCGAACTGGTAATGGGTTCCATACCTGTAACACTATGGTAACCTTATTAACACGACGGTTAAGCAAAGATAAGGATACACAAGCTTAACATGATACAAACAATTGAATCAAAATGACGTAATGATTAAAAGAGAGCAATATTGAAATCTAGGCATTTATACATATGAGTAAGCATGAATAAGGAATCATGAATAAATAATACTTCATACCAAATGGCAACCACATTGCTATCTCCTCTCTAATAAAAGAGTATACTGATCCGTGGGAAATCACCAGCGATTGGGCCAGGACCGACTAGCTACCCTAAGAGCGTCGACTCATTCTTCTGAGAACTACTGCAGTAGATAACTGATAAAATACTCCCATTCGGTCTCGTCAAACCTCCTATGAGGTATAAGCAAAGTGGCGCCAACTTTAAAAATATCAGAATTAATCTGGAACCCATACTCATCGTATATTGATCTATGTATATTCATACGGAAATGTATTTCAATCTTGATGAAAATGCCAATCATAGAATCACAACTAAGTAGAATACTGATTATCATTAATGCACACTGATATGAACCATTATGTTGAGGTCAAGGTTGCTATCAATATGAATGCAATTCGATTGAGAGGTTATCAAGAATAGTTACTAGCTAACCCTATGCTAGATAATCCAAGTTTCTAAAGTCATTCAATACGGTGTATTTATAAGACGTTCGGTGTCATTGTATTACCATTTTCGGTATTACATTATATATGTAAATGATACTTTATCTTATGCCAACACCCATGACGTGACATTGAAAACTAATCGGAGAATCAGAAGGGAAAGAGTGAGAGCTCAATACTCTTCCTTCTCCATGTTTAGTTACCATTGGGCTAGTTTGGTGTCGCAAAGGATCCACTTCTATGGTCATAAATGGTCTTGGGTTAAACCTATAACTTATAGTAAGGGTGGGTGGATACCTCGGTCTCTTTCTAAGGTTTAAGAGAGTAACCCATCATTAGGCTATTCCGTAGACTATAAAAAGTCCACAGTCAAGCATAAAGTCATTTTTAGAATGCATTCCTATAATCTAAAGGTTAAACTTACCTGACCGATTGGGTATTGGTCCGGCCGGTTGGACCTATCTAAAAATGAAATTCAACTGGTCGGGAAGACTGGCTGACTGGTCGAACTATCCGAAAGGCAATTCTACCGATCGAGCAGATTGGCAGACCTGTCGGACTACCCTGAGAGGCAATTCAACCGATCTGGCTTCAGGACCGACCGGTTGGCCATGAAACACTCTGTTATGGGTATGTTTAGTTCCCAATTGGTTTTCTTTTCCATTCTCCTATTTCACCTGCGTTCAAACCAATATGGAGGCTTCCATTCCACACTCTTAGGTTCCCTAATGACCACTATCATTTTATTCATCCCAAAGTCGTTAAAATCATGAATCAATTCTATGCATTATCCATTAAAATTAGAAGAGCTGTAAAAAGGGGTAAATCATAAGAATACATTAAGGATCAAGAAAACAGCCATACATGTAAAGAAAATGTATCCTTATACTTGCCTTAGGCTTGATGCTTCACTCCAATCAATCTATTCGTTGGTGTAAAGGTACAAAAAGTTCTCCTAAGAAGAAGATCTAGAACATGCATGGAAATACAAAAGCATGAGATGCATGCATGCCAAATCCTTGGGTTTCTTTGCCCCCAATGAACCCAATAACTCAAATGGCGATGGGGTTTCCATACCTCAAGGCCTACGTAAGCTATTCAAGAAGAAGATAATGCCTTAACTTCAAGAAGGAGAGCAAGAAAAGTGAAGAAAAAGAAGAAACAACCCAAACTTGTTGCACGCAAGCCTCCAATCGCCTTTTATTAGAGAGAAGAAGAAAAGAGCATGAAGGGAAGGGAGGAGACCATTGTTATAGCAAAATGAGGGAAGAAGGAAAAGGGATGACAGTTGGGGTCTTTTAAAGGGCTAAGTTTCCTAAAATTACAAGCAGGTCCAAGTTTTTCCTGATTTCTCAAATTAGATCAAATGGGCTTGCACTGGGCCAAAATGAGTCCAAATGAAATTGGGCTAAACATAAAAGATATCCCACAAGATGAAACTCATCCAATGCAACTAATATGATGAATAAATGATACAAAACTATGAAAATGCTAAAATACAAAAGGTCCTGGACTACATAGTAAGGTTCGAACCCGACCCAACTACCTATCCATGACCCAAACCCCTAGAAATTTGGGCTCAATTAGCCTAATAACATATTAATTAAAGTAAAACCAACTTAATTATTATAAATCATAATTATCTAGGGTTTGGACCTTACAACTATAATCTAAAAAACCTATAACTATTATTATGAATTTGAATATTGGGGCCAGTTTTTAAATATTTTGTTGAGTGCTGGGAGTTATTCTTTTAACCCATGTATCTTGTATGTATTATGTTTGCTTTGAATGGTGAATTGTTTAGCTATTCTAAATTTTATTTTTGTTATGCAAGTGAGAGTTTATTATTTCTTGCAATATGGATTATAGA
The DNA here is from genome assembly GCA_037013555.1 of Sextonia rubra. Taxonomy (NCBI): domain Eukaryota; kingdom Viridiplantae; phylum Streptophyta; class Magnoliopsida; order Laurales; family Lauraceae; genus Sextonia; species Sextonia rubra. The sequence continues at coordinate 17,357,924 of JASUAD010000028.1, read as the reverse complement.
ATGTATGAAACTGAGGATAATATCTATCCGGTAGACAGTGCCACAAGACAAACTATATTAAAAACCAAAAGTTTTTTCTCACGTTTTGTGTTTAATTTGTGTAAGATATCAACCATAGTTGGATCTATACAACTACTTAAATATTCTAGAAGAGTTCACATAATGTTGCCAAATAATAACCACATATGCATTAAGGATGCATTATATATTTAGTAGTTCCCGAATAAACTTACTTAGCTTTAAAGACATCAAGATAAATGAGAACTACATATAAAAACTATAACTGAAGGTAACACAGAATACTTATACATCATTATTAGTATTAACTGCCAAAAGCTGATACTAAAAAAGCTAAGTGCATTCTCCTTAGACCTTGGGGTTATATTACAAGACAATCTCCAATATTGAATCACATTCGATTATGAAAAAAACAACAAAGCCAAGCCAAAAGCTTAAAATAAGATTGAGGCTTAGTGACCTTAAGGCTTTAATGCTTGAGCATGATAAGATAGGTCACCCTAGGGCTACTATGTTAAGGCTAATTATTGAAAAATCTTTTGAGCACTCCTTAGGATATCATCAATTGGCCATTCTTCTGCAAAGGATATAAGGTGACAGTTGTGAACCTATAAAAGCCCCTTAGTGGACTTTTTTAGGTATTTTATGGTTTTGATTAATGCCTCCACTTGTTGGTTGGATGTTTGCTGATTTTCTTGAGCATCTGCCCATCTATTAGAACAAATTATTAAACTTAAGGTATACTTTCATGATCATTCTATTAAGCCATAAGGCTTGATATCATAGGTTTGTGACCTGCAAGAACCCACAATATGGATTGAGAATCTATATTAGTTATGATTCACCCCAATTATTAGATATCTAGAACTGATGATATGAGATGTATTTACTACTTATTTTTCTTATTGTCATCTTGATGAGACAATCTTCTCACCGTTAGGGAGAAATAAGAGAGTTCTTAAAGAACGCCTTATTCCTGTAAAACAACCTGTTCTTGAAAAATGACAAAAATTAACATGAAATACTTTCACTGTGTCTCATCTAAATCTACTCTATTTCATCTAGATCTATAATGTGAGGATGAAGTATGAAGAATTGTGCACTTTTACAAATAAATTCCTTGCTACTTTTAAGGATGCAGCAAAAGTGACTAAATCCCACATATTAACTATAAGCACATCTGCACGAATTAATGTCTCTATAGGACAAGCACGAATTAATATCCCTGTAGGACAAAAATCCAAATATGATGGCAAATGAATCTATTATGCACCAAAAACATGGCAAACATATAATTCCGAGGACTCAGCTCCCTGGAAAAGGAGAAATGAGCAGTCATATCCAAATTATACTCCTGAAGAAGTTATGAAAATTGTACACTCCTGCATAACTACACTATTTCACTCAAGAAAAGGTTATAGCAAAATCCACTCTCTCTAAAATTCTTGAAGAAGTTAATGTCCTGAAAAAGACACGAGTCTTGTGTAAGATCCCGGCCCAAATTAATAAATTTAATTCAAATAAAAATAATTTACGAAATAAATAATGACATTAATCGAATTGGGGGAAATTAACTCACGATGAACAACTAGGGCAGAATTGGGGCACAAACGCGATTAGGACTTAATCTGGGAATTTTATATGCGTGTTGGTAATTTTTAGACAATATGAAGGGTATTTTCGTAATTTTAAAAACATAGCCAATATGGGGCTCATTGGATAGAGAATAATTAATTATGCAACTTTCTCTTAAGGCCCGAACTCATCCGGATTAATCTAATGCCTTGTTGATAGAGATTTAAATAAACCCACTACTAGTGGTGTGGGGGACCACGTGGTTGTCTCATATTCAAAGAAGAGAAGAATTTACCTTCGTAGGAGTTTGGTTGGGATACAATAAGGCTAAGGCTAGAGAGACATCCTAGGACTCTATATGGGAAAAAGGAGAATTCCACCCTACCTCTACTTCCTAGTTTTACTCTAAGTACCTTTATTATATTCTATATATATGTATATGACTAGAGCCCCTCTCCTACATACGATTCTCTCCAACTCTCTCTCCCTAGTTCTCTCTCCTTCAACTAGAAGGTTCAACTTTAGGCTTAAGGATTTGAAAGGAAGCCATAGAAGAAATATCTTGAGGCTCTCTACGGGTTTGGAATTTCGGCAATTAAGGCAAGTGCACAAACCCATCATGTTTCTACCTGATTTTTATCTCTAAAACGTGATGTGTATGATTTTGTTTTGTAAACCTGATTTGTAATATAATATATAAGGTTTTCATAATTCTAACCTTATTCGTGTTATTTTCTACTGTATGGTGTGAATTGATTTTTATCAAGCCGGTCATCACTGTCATCATGTTTTATATGTAACTTCTGATGATGTCCTGGTAGTATGTGGTATGCCTATGGGACAGAGGAAACCCCTTCTGGAATAGGAATTTCTAGAACCGGACTGTTTCTGTGCCTCTTCTTGAAATAGATTGTGGAGCCGGGTGGACCATTGGATCTCAGATTTGAACCATGGATCTGTAAGTAGATCCATGGGCAACCATAGAGAACCTGGACTCATATGGGTTGGGTCCCATCGGGGCATCCATCTAACTGACCAAAATCTGCCCATTAGATGGACAGAAATTGACGACAGTGGTATGTAGTATTTAGGCTTGCAGCTCCTACCACACTTTTGTGAAACTTTGCAAATCTGTACTAATGAATACAAAGGATCCTTAGGAGTTATTCTCTTCCCATTCCAACCTGTAATTGTAGAAGAAACCCACGGTGAAAAAAAAAAACCAGTCAGGTTCGTTTTACAACAGTTTTTATGTTTGGGATTGTGGGGCCCATATGACCCACATGATCGAGGATCTGGCCCAGCCATCTAAAGACCCATCCTTGGGCGACCCTGGGGATTTAGTCTGGTTGTGACGAGTCCCACTCAGAGCCATCATCTTTGAAGCTTGAATGGCAGAGGCGTGAGACCCAATTCTCATGCCATGTTGCAGAAAACTGTGTAAGCACTGTCTTGACTGGTTCTTAGTCTACATAAGTTCCCGGAAGCCTTGGATAAACCTACCTCCTTTAGATGTGTTACTATGGCCCATCATCCAAGTGACCTGATGATAAAAGGCGTTGGACCATTCTGTACCCAGCAAAGTTGAAACAGTTAGGAAGGAAGCACTTTAGCTCTTTTGGAATTTTATGTGAACTCCTGAGAGACTACAAATAAGCCCTTTATCTTAGATTAATTACTAATAAAACCTCTGTGCTATTTTTATTAAAAGGTTTCCATGAATATGAGAATCTAATCTTATGTGTAAAGTCCTCCATTAAGGACTGATTTAAACCATGATCTGTGTTTAATCAATTTTGATATTCCTTTCTTTAGTGTAGATTATAAGATTATGAGACATTACATGTACCCTTAACTATGATTAAGCTAGGGATTTTCTTTAAGATTATGGATTTAGTTTTAATGTAAAATTTATGTACCCAAACTAAATCTAAAGCAATGATAAGTCATGTTGCCATTGCTTGACATCCACCTTCAAATTAGCTTAAAACTTGCCTAGAGTTAATAAACTTAATGGTATGACGTCATGGGTTCTTCAAACACCAACCAACTTCAGAAGCGCCAACAAAGAATTAACCCAAATCTAAAGAGGACATCCTCGCGATCATCCAAATTAGATTTAGGGCAAGTATACGGTGTTTGAGAATCCCATGATGTCATAGGGTTAAGTTCGCTTAGACTCGACGTGCAGTATGACCCGTAAAATCTTGATTTTTGTATCTTGGAAATTTATTATTTGGTTTTATGTTTTCAATCAAACCTAAAATGTACTCTGACATGATAAAATATGTTTTTCTCCGTTATATGGTTTATGGTATTTAGACGTTGCACATGTCAACTTTGGAATCTGTTATATGTAAATAAATTCTATTTTTATGATTATTTGGCTGTTTATCCGTATTTTGAATTAAGGCGATACCACTAGGCTGTTTTAAGTCTAGCATAGTGGGGCACCACTGTGTAGGGGCTATTCTTCTGAAACTATCTGCAGATTAGTTAACTTTCTGTCTGTGACAATCAGTCACTTCGGTACCAAACTCTGTTACTCTGTTCTGATGGCCAATGGCCATAACTCTGAATCTCTGGGTACCAAACTCTGTTCTCTGTTCCCGTCACGTTAAAGGGGGCCGCTATAATACCTGTGACAACTTAGCCAATGTGGGACGCCAATTTATTTTGAATGCTATGATATTTGTAAAATCTTTACTTGGTTTTATGCATGAATCTACATCTCGTATTATTATATCTTATCAATTTATTTTGAAAACCCCGTGATTTATCTGCCTTTGATTTTTACTCAAAAATGGTATGGAATATGAAAATTGGGTAGGTATACTTGCTGAGGTTATTTCATAACCTGACCCCCTTCTGATTGGCGCTTGTAGGTAACAACACCCCTTCCAATGAACCGGATGGAACGGCGGTTGAGGAGGAACCGCAGGGGAACTACACGTGGAGCGCAGACGATATAGCTTAAAAATATCGTGCCTGCGCGAGAGAGACGATAATTAGATAATTAGTTTATTTATGCTGAGTTTAATTTTAGATTAATTGTAAGCCCTTGGTTGGCTATTTGTGTTAGGATTTAGTTAATTGAATTATGTTATTACCTATGGATTTATTCATGACTTTGATGCATTTATATTATTAAATTGAGTAGAATTAATTACTTTGTCTTGTGAAGGTACCTATGATGGTTTTACAACTATGTTTCCGCTGTGATTATGTTCAGTTGGCTAATCTCACATTGTGGATCCATTTAATTTCATCATTAACACCTTAAAATTGGGAGTTCTTCGGAAATCCGAATTTTGGGGTCGTTACAGCTGGTATCAAACCAGGCAAGGATCTAGGAAATAAAATACTCTAGGAACCTTAGAACGCGATGTGAGATTCGGGGTATACGTTATATGGGTAACGATTAATGACGTATAAATTTTTGTATAAGTCTGACCTCACTCGTTTGACAGATAAATGGCGACAGAAGACGGTGGCAACCCCCATGACAATAATAACGCGGATAACAGATTCGAGACGCTTCTTCAAGCCTTCTATGCTTCTCAGCAAAATCAGACGGTTACACAGAATGAATTTAATAGACAACTGCTGGATACCTTTAAGAGTGTCACGCAACAATTGCAGAATTCACAGCCTCAACAAGTGACCTTGGCTCCGCGTGAATCCGACCCAATTACACTATATGAGAAATTCCGAAAAATGGGAGCACCAGAGTTTGGTGGTGGTACAGATCCACTACAGGCTGATGAATGGGTGGTTAGGATAGAGAAGATTTTCAAAGTGTCTAAATGTACTGGGCGCCAACAGGTGTCATTGGCTGCTTATATGTTCAAAGAAGAAGCAGAATCCTGGTGGAAGAGTGTGGAGGCACCTTATGAGACCATTGATGATGCTACTGCTTGGGAAACTTTTAGAAAACAATTCCGTAAGAAATTCATTCCAGAACATATCAGTGCCCAGAAGTTAATTGAGTTTGAGAAGCTAATACAAGGAAGTATGACAGTCGCCGAATACCAGCAGAAATTCATAAGGTTGTCACGTTTTGCTGAAGAGCTCATTAAGCCCGAATCCGAAAAGGTCCGTCGCTTTATCCGAGGCCTTAGATATGACATTCAAAAGGACGTGACTAGCACACAACTTGAGTCCTTTGATGAAAATCTAAAGAAAGCCTATTGGTCAGAGGAGTATATTAATAAGATTGCACATATGAAAGAGCCAAGGCAGAGGAATGGACAACACGTCAACAAAACGAGCAATCAGGTCCCTCAACAGGGGAAGCGGCCACGACTTGATGCACCTTCTCAGCAAGCTGTACAATGCGCACATTGTGGAAAGAACCATGATACCAGCTTGTGCAGATGTAAAAACGAAGCTTGTTTTAGTTGCGGAGAAATTGGCCACATGGTGAAGGATTGCCCACAAAAGAGAAATCAATCTCAAGGACCTCCGCCACAGCCTCCTAAATCTCAGCTGCCTGCACCACCGATAAGGCTAGCTTTACCAGCACCAACTCGGCCACAGCAACAACAGCAGCAGAAGCCACCCTATCAGCAGAAACAGCAACCCCAACAGAAGTGGCCTTATTATGATAACACAAAGAAACAACAGGTTGCAGGAAGAGTTTATGCAATGACTCAAGCTGATGCGGATGCCGAAACACACGTGGTCGAAGGTACACTTACTATCTGTAATAAAAAAGCTAAAGTCCTTTTTGATCCTGGTTCTACACATTCATACTTATCTCCTTCCTTTGCTAAGAACATAAATGCATATGATGTAGACTTAGATTATGAGTTAACTGTAACTACCCCTGTGGGGAAGAAAGTTACGTGTAACACTTGTTACCCAGATTGCATAGTTGAAATTGGAGAATTCCATATGCCCGCGAACCTCATATTACTAGACATGAATGATTTCGATGTAATCTTGGGTATGGACTGGTTATCGGGGTATCATCCACACATGGATTGCTTCAACAAAATCATTAGATTTAAAGTGGGGGAAGGCTACGGGGATATCAAATTTGTAGGCACTCGAAAGAAGAGATCAACTCCTCTCATATCGGCACTTAAGGCGGATCGCCTTCTCAAAGTGGGTTGTAAAGGGTATATTGCCTTTATCACGGAGGATAAAGAATCCAAAGGGGTGGAGGAGATTCTAGTAGTGAAAGAATTTCCAGATGTCTTTCCGGACGAAATTCCAGGATTACCACCAGTGAGGGAGTTAGATTTCACAATTGAGCTTATGCCGGGGACAACACCCATCTCAAGGGCACCTTATCGCATGGCTCCAGCTGAATTAAGAGAGCTGAAGGATCAATTGCAAGACCTGTTGGATAAAGGGTTTATTCGACCAAGCGTCTCACCTTGGGGAGCTCCGGTCTTATTTGTGAAAAAGAAGGATGGATCGATGAGAATGTGTATTGATTATCGTCAATTGAATCAGGTGACGATCAAAAATAAATATCCCTTACCAAGAATAGATGAGTTATTTGATCAATTGCAGGGTGCACAACATTTTTCCAAGATTGACTTGAGATCGGGATATCATCAATTAAGGGTCCGAGAACAAGATGTACCAAAAACGGCATTTAGGACCAGGTATGGGCACTATGAATTCCTAGTTATGCCTTTTGGACTAACAAATGCGCCTGCAGTTTTTATGGCTTTGATGAACAGGATCTTCGCATCATACCTAGATCAATTTATTGTCGTGTTCATCGATGATATTTTGGTATATTCTAAGTCAAAAGAAGAGCATGAACACCACCTTCGGACCTCTTTGCAGTTGTTAAGGGATAATCAATTGTATGCCAAGCTGAGCAAATGTGAATTTTGGTTGACTCAAGTTGCCTTTTTAGGGCATATCATATCCAAAGATGGGTTAGCAGTAGATCCTGCAAAGATTGAAGCCATTGTAAATTGGGAACGCCCGAAAAATGTGTCTGAAGTGCGAAGTTTTCTAGGTTTGGCAGGATATTATCGACGATTTGTTGAAGGTTTCTCATCTATTGCAGCTCCTTTGACAAAGCTTACTAGGAAAAATACACCATTTGTGTGGTCAGGAGAGTGTGAAGTGAATTTCCGACGATTGAAAGAAAGGTTAACTTCAGCTCCTATTCTTACTCTCCCATCCGGAAGCGAAGGATTTGTTATCTATACCGATGCATCGAATGTGGGATTGGGATGTGTATTGATGCAGAATGGGAAAGTTATAGCTTATGGGTCAAGGCAATTGAAGGATCATGAGCGAAATTATGCAACACATGACTTAGAACTCGCTGCCGTGGTATTTGCCTTAAAGATGTGGAGACATTATTTATATGGGGAAAAATTTGAGGTATATTCAGATCATCGCAGTCTCCAATACTTGTTCTCCCAGAATGACTTGAACATGCGACAAAGGAGATGGATGGAGTATATAAAGGATTATGACTTTCCAATTAAGTATCACCCAGGAAAGGCAAATGTAGTTGCAGATGCCTTAAGCAGAAAGTCGGTGACCATTTCTTGCATGATTGGAGAGTGGAGTCTAATTGAGAAGTTCCGAGACATGGACATAAACTTCCAACCTCGAGGGGAGAAATTATTACTTGCCAACATGTCCTCTCTCGAGCCAACCATTATCCAAAGAATAAAAGATAATCAGCGGAATGATCCGGAATTAGCAAGAATTGTTGACCATATCTCGGAGAGACCAGACTTTGAGATCGTTGACGACATCCTTTACTTTCATAATAGATTGTGTGTTCCAAATGTGGAAGACTTAAAGAATGAAATCATGACAGAAGCTCATCATACGAGATACACCATTCATCCAGGTAGTACCAAGATGTACAGGAATTTGAAGAATCAATATTGGTGGAACAACATGAAGCGTGAGATTGCAGGATTCGTTTCACGCTGCTTGGTATGCCAACAAATCAAGGCTGACCATCGGAAGCCTCCAGGACTACTTCAGCCATTAGGAATCCCAACATGGAAATGGGAGCATGTTACAATGGATTTCATTTCAGGACTTCCAAATACAAAAAGGGGTCGCAATGCGATTTGGGTGATCGTTGATCGATTGACTAAGTCTGCACACTTCCTACCATTCAATACTTCAGCCGCAACTGCAGATAAGCTAGCTAAAAAGTATGTCGAAGAAATTGTGAGATTACACGGGGCACCTAAATCGATTGTATCAGATAGAGACAGTAAATTTGTTTCAAGGTTTTGGACTACCCTGCAGCAAGCTATGGGTACCAAGCTGAATTTTAGCACTGCTTACCATCCACAAACCGATGGTCAGACAGAGAGAACTAACCAAACATTGGAAGATATGTTAAGGGCTTGTGTGTTGGACTTCAAGAAAGAATGGGACGAATGTCTACCACTATGTGAGTTCGCTTACAATAATAGCTATCACTCTAGTATTGGCATGGTTCCATTTGAGGCTTTATATGGACGTAGATGCAGAACTCCGGTATGCTGGGAAGAAGTCGGAGTTCGAAGTTTGCATGGACCGTCTCTGGTGAGTGAGACAAGCGACAAGGTAAAATTAATTCAAGAAAGATTGAAAATAGCCCAAAGCAGACAAAAGAGCTATGCTGACAATCGGAGAAGAGATTTAGAGTTTCAAGTCGGTGATAAAGTATTTTTGAAGGTATCACCTACGAGGGGAACCTTAAGATTTGGGCAAAAGGGCAAGTTATCTCAAAGATACATTGGTCCTTTTGAAATTCTTAGACGAGTTCAAGCAGTGGCATATCAATTGGCGCTACCGCCAGAATTGGCGGGAATACATGACGTATTCCACGTCTCGATGTTGAAGAAATATGTTACAGATCCTGCCCATGTGCTACATTATGAACCCTTGGCTATTCAAGATGATGCAACGTATATAGAAAAGCCTGTGCGGATCATTGACACTCGTGATCAAGTGCTAAGGACTAAGACTATCAGCTGGGTAAAAGTTCAATGGGAAAACCATGGACCAGAAGAAGCCACTTGGGAACTTCGGGATCAAGTTCAAAAGCAATATCCTCATCTTTTACCTGAGGTACGTTATTTATATTTGGAGGACCAAATGCTTCTAAGGGGGGGAGGATGTAAGATCCCGGCCCAAATTAATAAATTTAATTCAAATAAAAATAATTTACGAAATAAATAATGACATTAATCGAATTGGGGGAAATTAACTCACGATGAACAACTAGGGCAGAATTGGGGCACAAACGCGATTAGGACTTAATCTGGGAATTTTATATGCGTGTTGGTAATTTTTAGACAATATGAAGGGTATTTTCGTAATTTTAAAAACATAGCCAATATGGGGCTCATTGGATAGAGAATAATTAATTATGCAACTTTCTCTTAAGGCCCGAACTCATCCGGATTAATCTAATGCCTTGTTGATAGAGATTTAAATAAACCCACTACTAGTGGTGTGGGGGACCACGTGGTTGTCTCATATTCAAAGAAGAGAAGAATTTACCTTCGTAGGAGTTTGGTTGGGATACAATAAGGCTAAGGCTAGAGAGACATCCTAGGACTCTATATGGGAAAAAGGAGAATTCCACCCTACCTCTACTTCCTAGTTTTACTCTAAGTACCTTTATTATATTCTATATATATGTATATGACTAGAGCCCCTCTCCTACATACGATTCTCTCCAACTCTCTCTCCCTAGTTCTCTCTCCTTCAACTAGAAGGTTCAACTTTAGGCTTAAGGATTTGAAAGGAAGCCATAGAAGAAATATCTTGAGGCTCTCTACGGGTTTGGAATTTCGGCAATTAAGGCAAGTGCACAAACCCATCATGTTTCTACCTGATTTTTATCTCTAAAACGTGATGTGTATGATTTTGTTTTGTAAACCTGATTTGTAATATAATATATAAGGTTTTCATAATTCTAACCTTATTCGTGTTATTTTCTACTGTATGGTGTGAATTGATTTTTATCAAGCCGGTCATCACTGTCATCATGTTTTATATGTAACTTCTGATGATGTCCTGGTAGTATGTGGTATGCCTATGGGACAGAGGAAACCCCTTCTGGAATAGGAATTTCTAGAACCGGACTGTTTCTGTGCCTCTTCTTGAAATAGATTGTGGAGCCGGGTGGACCATTGGATCTCAGATTTGAACCATGGATCTGTAAGTAGATCCATGGGCAACCATAGAGAACCTGGACTCATATGGGTTGGGTCCCATCGGGGCATCCATCTAACTGACCAAAATCTGCCCATTAGATGGACAGAAATTGACGACAGTGGTATGTAGTATTTAGGCTTGCAGCTCCTACCACACTTTTGTGAAACTTTGCAAATCTGTACTAATGAATACAAAGGATCCTTAGGAGTTATTCTCTTCCCATTCCAACCTGTAATTGTAGAAGAAACCCACGGTGAAAAAAAAAAACCAGTCAGGTTCGTTTTACAACAGTTTTTATGTTTGGGATTGTGGGGCCCATATGACCCACATGATCGAGGATCTGGCCCAGCCATCTAAAGACCCATCCTTGGGCGACCCTGGGGATTTAGTCTGGTTGTGACGAGTCCCACTCAGAGCCATCATCTTTGAAGCTTGAATGGCAGAGGCGTGAGACCCAATTCTCATGCCATGTTGCAGAAAACTGTGTAAGCACTGTCTTGACTGGTTCTTAGTCTACATAAGTTCCCGGAAGCCTTGGATAAACCTACCTCCTTTAGATGTGTTACTATGGCCCATCATCCAAGTGACCTGATGATAAAAGGCGTTGGACCATTCTGTACCCAGCAAAGTTGAAACAGTTAGGAAGGAAGCACTTTAGCTCTTTTGGAATTTTATGTGAACTCCTGAGAGACTACAAATAAGCCCTTTATCTTAGATTAATTACTAATAAAACCTCTGTGCTATTTTTATTAAAAGGTTTCCATGAATATGAGAATCTAATCTTATGTGTAAAGTCCTCCATTAAGGACTGATTTAAACCATGATCTGTGTTTAATCAATTTTGATATTCCTTTCTTTAGTGTAGATTATAAGATTATGAGACATTACATGTACCCTTAACTATGATTAAGCTAGGGATTTTCTTTAAGATTATGGATTTAGTTTTAATGTAAAATTTATGTACCCAAACTAAATCTAAAGCAATGATAAGTCATGTTGCCATTGCTTGACATCCACCTTCAAATTAGCTTAAAACTTGCCTAGAGTTAATAAACTTAATGGTATGACGTCATGGGTTCTTCAAACACCAACCAACTTCAGAAGCGCCAACAAAGAATTAACCCAAATCTAAAGAGGACATCCTCGCGATCATCCAAATTAGATTTAGGGCAAGTATACGGTGTTTGAGAATCCCATGATGTCATAGGGTTAAGTTCGCTTAGACTCGACGTGCAGTATGACCCGTAAAATCTTGATTTTTGTATCTTGGAAATTTATTATTTGGTTTTATGTTTTCAATCAAACCTAAAATGTACTCTGACATGATAAAATATGTTTTTCTCCGTTATATGGTTTATGGTATTTAGACGTTGCACATGTCAACTTTGGAATCTGTTATATGTAAATAAATTCTATTTTTATGATTATTTGGCTGTTTATCCGTATTTTGAATTAAGGCGATACCACTAGGCTGTTTTAAGTCTAGCATAGTGGGGCACCACTGTGTAGGGGCTATTCTTCTGAAACTATCTGCAGATTAGTTAACTTTCTGTCTGTGACAATCAGTCACTTCGGTACCAAACTCTGTTACTCTGTTCTGATGGCCAATGGCCATAACTCTAAATCTCTGGGTACCAAACTCTGTTCTCTGTTCCCGTCACGTTAAAGGGGGCCGCTATAATACCTGTGACAACTTAGCCAATGTGGGACGCCAATTTATTTTGAATGCTATGATATTTGTAAAATCTTTACTTGGTTTTATGCATGAATCTACATCTCGTATTATTATATCTTATCAATTTATTTTGAAAACCCCGTGATTTATCTGCCTTTGATTTTTACTCAAAAATGGTATGGAATATGAAAATTGGGTAGGTATACTTGCTGAGGTTATTTCATAACCTGACCCCCTTCTGATTGGCGCTTGTAGGTAACAACACCCCTTCCAATGAACCGGATGGAACGGCGGTTGAGGAGGAACCGCAGGGGAACTACACGTGGAGCGCAGACGATATAGCTTAAAAATATCGTGCCTGCGCGAGAGAGACGATAATTAGATAATTAGTTTATTTATGCTGAGTTTAATTTTAGATTAATTGTAAGCCCTTGGTTGGCTATTTGTGTTAGGATTTAGTTAATTGAATTATGTTATTACCTATGGATTTATTCATGACTTTGATGCATTTATATTATTAAATTGAGTAGAATTAATTACTTTGTCTTGTGAAGGTACCTATGATGGTTTTACAACTATGTTTCCGCTGTGATTATGTTCAGTTGGCTAATCTCACATTGTGGATCCATTTAATTTCATCATTAACACCTTAAAATTGGGAGTTCTTCGGAAATCCGAATTTTGGGGTCGTTACATCTTGAAAAAGACTCTAGAAGCCTTTGAAGAGGTAAGGGTACCTAATCATGAAGAGATCTTTATACTTCATAATTATTCAATAGAGAGATGGGATAAAAAAATTATCATTAATGTTGCAGTTGTATATGTGGTAACTACATAAATATCGAAGGAAAATGAAAATGATGATTAGGATATAGAATCATGTACTATATATAAATATCGACAAAAAAAAAAAAGATTGGCCAAAATGGAAAAGTGCTATCACAGAAGAGTTAGTCTCTCAATAGACGTAGTGTATTTGGACCTATAGTACAAATCACAAAAGTTGTTAACCCTGTAGGTCACAAATAGGTGCTTGCAAGAAAAATAAATAAAATTATTAGAAACAAGGCAAGACTTGTAGTACAAGTTGTCCTATAACTTGGGATTGAAAACATACACAAACATATATATGAAAATCTCAGAAGAATTTATTCTGCCGAAAGTAAAGTCAAATACGTACTTAATACAATTAAGACATTTATTGTATAGCTTGAAGCGATCTAGAAAAATATGGTACAATTGTCCTAGTGAATCTAATCAAGACTCCAGAAGAACTCGAAAAAACGATTGACTATTTATAGATGATTTTGTCTTAACTGGCAAATTAAAAAAAGTTCTAATAGGATATTTCATTCTTTGTAAATATGTCTGCCATATATAGTTTTGTAATAACTCAAAGGCGAATTGGTATCAAACAAATTAATTGGTATTTATATCTATTTCATTTTTATGGTTGCAAAGACTCAAACGTTGTAGAATATGCAAATTCAGGATATCTTTCTGATTCTCATAAGAGTCAATCACAGATACGTTATGTGTTCCATGATGGTAATGCCGCAATTTTTTGGTGTTCTAAATAGATTTTTGTAGCTACTGTTTATAACTATGTTGAGATTTTAACCATTTATAAAGTTAGTCGGGAATGTGTATGGCTGAAATCTTTAATTCGGCATATTCAGAGTTTTTGTCAATTGTTTCTTAGTACAGGTACCCGAAGCATTATCTATGAAGAAAATGAGGCATGTATTCAATAGATTAAAGAATGGTACACTAAAGGTGGCAAGAAGAAGCACAATGCATCAAAGTTTTCTTCACACATGAGCTTTAAAAGAATAATGAGATTAAAGTCAAGCAAGTTCGTTCCAACAACAACCTGGTTAATTTGTGTAACAGTTCGACCCAACGTAATCTGGTTTAGCGACTAATTACTGATGAATTGGTTGCTAATTGTGTTTTGCCCTTGTTTTTGCTTTGTTCCGGGTTATGGATAGGTAGTTGGGTTGAGTTGACCTGGTTTAGGTAGACATAAGCCCTTCTTCGTAATTTTAGATTTTGTAAAATATTGCCACTCATGCATCATCTTGGCATTAACGCGTGTCTTTTGTTACGCTCGTTGATTCTCGTAACTACTTTGTTTGTTAAATATGGCGTTTGTTTTCGTTGGACCTGTAATTGACTTGAACCGTAATTAGTAATATGGCCTTGACTTTCTTGCAAATTGTCTTAATTCTTATCCTTATCCTTATAAACTCCACCGACTCTCTTAGTCCTCATTCTCTTCTTTCTCTCAACGTTCAGCTTCTTCCTTTCTCTCCACGATCTCAGCCAAGGAGGGGATCTTGTGCATTCTTCTTCTATTCTTCGTATATACCGTAAAGGTAAGCTTGAGCTTTGGGTTTCTTCTTCTTCTCCTCTTCCACTTCATGTTGCCGACTGTTACATGCACTCACGCCTTTCTCTTTTTCTTTTTTTCCTTGCATGGGTATTGGATCAGTGGTTAGCAGTGTGAATTGAGCCCAAGGATAACAAAGAGCATGTTAGAACTCATTTGAGGCAAGTAAAAGCATGATTTATATAAACCATGTGGGTAGATGTTTGATTGTGATTAATTCATATAATCTTGCATGTGAATTAAGTTTACAACCCATCTTAGGTTAGTCTCCATTTATTTCATGTGATTTTGTCATTTTGTACGCAATCAGTTGTCTCTGTAACAGGTTCAGAACATAACCCCGAGCAGTCTACGGCTAAGCTGTAAACCCCCTACGGTTCATAGCCCAGAGAATTAAAAGCCCAGATTTCTTCTATGGCTAGGACACAACTAAACCGTGTAATGGACTATGGCTGAGCCGTAGCTCAGCGATGGCCCTGCCGGAAATCAGTACAGGGTGGGTTTTGCTGGATTAACTAAGAGTAAGCATTTTGACAGACCTTTTACGGCCCAGCCATGTCTAAGCCGTCAAATGTGCTACGGCTAAGCCGTAGAACAGGATACGGCTGAGCCATAGAACGAAATAAGGTTGAACCGTAATTGCGGATGAATAGTAAGGGGAACCGCGGTTGAGCCGCAGTGCATATTACAGCTAAGCCGTAAGATGCCTATGGTTAAGCCGTATGTTCACCTACGGCTAAGCCGTACCACCCCTGAGAAATGACAAAAAAGGGATAGGACTAAGGAGCGGACATATGGCCTTTATGATAGAATATAGATCACTTGAACTTGCCAATGGAATGGACGAATAGCATGAATGATCTCGAGGGCTGCGACTCATTCATGTATGTTATCCAGTTGTTAAGCACCTCCCCATGGGTGTTGGTTTAAGGGACTTCGGTACACATTCCAGATACAATGCAACACTAGACAATGATGTATCGGACAACTTAAAACTACATCATCATGCACGGTTAGAAACACTAAATAACTAGAATAGGATTGCTAGTAAAAAATCGTGATCCCCGCATGATAATCTGACTTGCATTGCATCTTGGCTTCGGTCTTTGCCCTCTCATACGCGTTCTGCACTGGGGCAACGATTGGGTATTTCCTGGCTCTGTCCATGGTTAATTCCGGGTAGAACATCGGTCTTGCATGTTCGATACTACCCGTTTGATTCATTTGAGTTGAGATGCCTTCATCTTTTGTTATCTTGCTTATTTCTTTATAATCGGTTGGCATCCATTATATCATTTGATTTGGTAAGTTTGATTGGTTGTTTTATTTGATTTGTATGATTAGTTTAGCTCGTATGACCTCTTGATTTGTTTGCTATATGCCTGACAAGACATGCACGTCATGTTCTGATAAGATATACATGTTATGATATGTATATGTTATGATATGCACGTTATGATAAATTATGCATGTTCTTATGTTTATTTGACTCCATATGGTCTGGCACTACTAAGCCTTAGCCTTAGGATCTCGACGGGGTGAATTTGGTATAGTTTACATGGCTTTGCTGCAGTGAGGATACATCTTGGAGAATCCGGACCGTAGGAAACCGAGACCCATCTAGCCCATGGTGTTCTCACTACAGATATAAGATCCCTTTTTGGGAGCATATGGCATATGTAGTAGCATACATGTTATGTATACATTGATCCTGAGAGTATGTTTTAATTCGAATGCACAACTGCCTAGAATACGAAATTGAAATGCTATGATTTACCTAACGTCATCTATTATATTAGATACCACATGTGTTAACTTATTATTGCTTATGCTTTGCTGAATCATCGTATTCACAAGTTGTCCTTGGTGTTGAAGGCTCAGAGCCCTTGACCGAGTCCTCGTTGGTCATTTAGATTTCAAGGGAGCCTCCAACTGTCCCTTCAGAGTCGTGGAGTGTGGTCATCACTCCATCAGAGTGCGATAGTGTCATACATGCATATTGTCTTCATTCCATGCCATTGGTTTATCCCTATTCTGTATATTTGTACTTTGATTTAGTTTGTATATCTCCAACCTTTATGTAAACTTTTGGATATCCTTTCATTTGGTTTTCCTGAATGTTTAGTGTTACGATTTGATACCTACAGCTTCCGCGTATACGTTTGTACATGTGACTTTCCCTTATGCGTGTGCATCTAGACCTGGTCTTAGTGCATATGCACGAGAGTACGTGCGTCGCTAGTTAGATTTTGCTAACCCCCGATCTCCTAGGCTCGGGTTGTGACATACGTATTGTATAGTATCAGAGCGTTATTGCTCTAGTTAATAAGCATGTAGGCATGTTGGCACATGGTGAGCAAACGTTATGTCAATAGTTGGTCTTCAATGCCAATTTTTTAGTAGGGTTGGTCGGAATGTGTTAATCTTTTACAGGAGTTTTTGTTCACAGGTGTTTTTCTTTCGCAGGTGTTCACTAAGTGTTTGTTAAGAAAGAATGGATGGGATTTACACATAACATACTGGGTTTCTAGTGTTAAAGCTCATGGCAGCCGAAGGCTTTTTAGAGCCTTACATTGACGTTCTCCGTTGGGAGCTAGGGCATTTCAGAGGCATACCTTTTGTTGTCCGGACAATGGCATCGGTGGATCTACTTCAAGAAGTTGAACTGTCCCGAGATCGATATACTTTAGAAGAGAGCATCAAGCATCTCCTCCCAGACACCTACATAATTGTGTGCAGAAGAAGGCGACTCCTACTGTACGCATTTAGAGTACGGGAGTTGCTCAAGATGCATTTCGACTATCCATATACCTCCTAGATGGAAGGTAGTTACGTTACACTTGAAATATATTTCCACGCTTGTATAGAAGCATTGCTCGCGCAGCGTAATGAGTACGTCAACACGCTCCAAGGAGTTATTGCCTGGTATGCGCTTCATCGAGGACCTCACGCCTTTATCACACCCTATTAGAGGCGACTCCTTCATTGTGCTTGAGGAACTGGATGTCCACGTTCTCCTACCTTTCTTATCTTCTCCTTTTTGCACTAGCTAGTAGATTAGGTGTTACTTGATCGAAGGAATCGTCGAGACCTGAGACGTCTATATTTAGAGTATTGAGATGTACTGACCACTGACTTTGTAATGCTAGAATGAGTGAATTTATTTAGTTACCTTTCGCTCTCACTCTATTTGGATGACAAAATCTTGGTCTACCTTAGATTGCAGACGGTGTTGAGATAAATAATGTGGGCGAATTATATCGGCACTGCACAGTAGATGGTAGTCGTAGTAGTCATGACTCGAGTTCATGGACTATACGCACTCGTGTGAGAAGCCTTGTTCATTTTTTGAGTGGGGAAGCTTACAGTGGGACAAAGGAGATTATTTGTGGATTACAACAGTTATCAGACAAATCTAATCTCACGAATACGAAGTAGATATCCTTTGTTTTGGAGAATGTATAAGGAATGATTATAATGGCCTACTTGGCGCATATGAGGGAAGCTTGCAGTTCCTAATCTTATTAGCCCTCTGATGAGTTGCTTGAGAATGAAGATGATCGATCATAGGCCTTGATTATAGGAGACTTGTCGTTGACACGTTTGAGAGATGACTTGAGAGTTGTTGGTTGTTTCCATCTAGGAGAGTCAAGTGTCATGCTTAGTGCTTTATTATTCCTACGATTCTCTCCTTCTATAGCATGTTCGACCCTCGTTCTCTCTCCATAGATTTTTGGTTTGTGTCATTCCCGTGAGACATCTTTTGCCGCTGATAAGTCCTCTCTTGTTGACTCCATTGCTTACTATATGTTCAGTCCGCTGAGCATTTCTTTTCTTTTTCTATGCCTGTTAACATGTGTTTGATCTTTGCGTTCTATTTTTCTCTATCAGCTTGCATCTTATTTTTCTTGATTCTGTCATTGGGATGTTTTGTAGAACACTACTTCTTCGATGCAGATACTTGATCCTTAATGTCTCCGATCTTTTCCTATGGCGTTTTTCTTTTTGAGTCAAGAGCTTCTCTTTTTTAGTCCAGCCATTCTTGGTGTTCCATGCATGATCTTTATGCCATCAATTAACTTCCTCATGACCATTCCCCCTGAATTATAGAAGGCCTTGATGATTTGTCAAACGCCCAGAAAGACATCAATTGGATCGTATGCATTTTGTTGTTTATCATTTCCACTGTTTCGGTGTTCTTCTTGCTTTTTCTCTACCTTGTTTTGCTTGGCCACTTGTTTTCTTTTAGTAGATATAAGCCTCTCTCTTTCTTTTACTTGTATTTGGAAGCATTTTCTTGGTTTGTTGTGGATAGACGAGTTCCACTATTCTCTGAAAGCCAGAGTTTCTTTTCTTTGGAATCAATGCACTTGCCCTATCGTAAGGTTTTGCTTCCTTTCTTTGGACTATGCACTCACTCCTTGCCTCCCATAAATTGCCGCCTTGTCAGGTAGTTTCCTTGCCCAGTGACCTCTGATTCCTTGTTATCTGTCCCATCCATCCCTGACACACAATAATTGGGTGAGTAACATCATGGGTATAGGACGATGTTTTCGACGGGATTTCTTCTTCGTTCACCTTCACCTTCCGATGGACCGTATTGCTACAAATAGTGACTTAAGCAACAGGTTAGTTCTTCGGAAGTGGGAAATGTCCATTCCATGGCAGGATCTTATCAACGCTCCTGGTAAAGTGAACAAATGGCTGCAAATCGTCGAGAAGATGGTCAGGTTGCCTACTGTGCTTGTGGTTGCTATTTTGGACATGATAAAAGGTTACTCCATACTCTGTCTAATGTCTCGTAGGGATATCATGTCGTAGTCTGGTTTGGCGAGACGACGTCAGGATGAGAAGAGCCCTGCTGTGAAGCTAAGGAAGCCTTTCGACCTTCTGCATTATGCTGAGCTTTCCTGATGGGCAGACATCGTACGGTTTAACCACCAGATAGGTGAACTGGCTCCGAGAGTTTGTTAGATAGTCTGAGAAGCCTATAAGTTGGCATGTTAGCTCATTCGGGGAAAAGTCCATGTTTGAGGCTGCGACCGTGACCCTCCTTCGTTATCCGATGTGATGAGATACTGTTCCGCAGTATGTCTTCGAGTTTACACATTGCTTCCTACGATAGGCACGAAGTGTCAACACAATACATCACACGCAGACAGACGGACAATTAGAGCAGCTAATGTAGACGGACAATTGAAGATTGCTCAGTCCAGATAAGAAGCTATATAGACTTGTAGAAGACTGTTGAAATTCCTAGTTGAGGATTGAGTTTTCTGAAGGTCTAGCAGATGAAGGGTATGATCCGTCCGGTCAAGAAGGCAAATTAGCTCCAAGATATGTTGCACTGTTCGAAATCAAGAATAGAATCGGTGAGTTGGCACACAGATTGATTCTTCCATGGAGTTTTCTAAAAGACATGCTATATTCCATGCCTCAATACTTCACCAGTGTGTTCATAACCCTACCCGCGTTATTCGTTATGACGACGTGTGGAGTCAGCCAAAACGCCATATGTGAAGCGACTGCTCCGTTTCGTGGGAACCCGAGAATCGACCTTGCCTACCAGAACGAGTCGAGAAGGTCAAGTGCTATGTCGACATCACAGTTTAGACGAGGCCACCTGGGAGTTGGAAGAACAAATGGTACGATAATGCACGCAAGTGTGTGTTCATTCCAAGGACGGAATGAGGCTTAAGTGGGGGAGGATGTAACACTCCGACTTAACTTAATTTGGTTTAGCGACTAATTACTAATGAATTGGTTGCTAATTATCTTTTGCCCTTGTTTTTGCTTTGTTCCGGGTTATGGATAGGTAGTTGGGTTAAGTTGACCTAGTTTAGGTAGAAATAAGCCCTTTCCGTAATTTTAGATTTCGTAAGATATCGCCACTCAAGCATCATCTTGGCATTAACGCGTGTCTTTTGTTACGCTTGTTGATTCTTGTAACTACTTTGTTTGTTAAATATGGCGTTTGTTTTCGTTGGACCCGTAATTGACTTGAACCGTAATTAGTAATATGGCTTAGCCTTTCTTGCGAATTGTCTTAATTCTTATCCTTATCCTTATAAACTCCACCGACTCTCTTAGTCCTCATTCTCTACTTTCTCTCAACGTCCAGCTTCTTCCTTTCTCTCCACGATCTCAGCCAAGGAGGGGATCTTGTGCATTCTTCTTCTATTCTTCGTATATACCGTAAAGGTAAGCTTGAGCTTTGGGTTTCTTCTTCTTCTCCTTTTCCACTTCATGTTGCCGACTGTTACATGCACTCACGCCTTTCTCTTCTTCTTTTTTTCCATGCATGGGTATTGGATCAGTGGTTAGCAGTGTGAATTGAGCCCAAGGATAACAAAGAGCATGTTAGAACTCATTTGAGGCAAATAAAAGCATGATTTATATAAACCATGTGGGTAGATGTTTGATTGTGATTAATTCGTATAATCTTGCATGTGACTTAAGTTTACAACCTATCTTAGGTTAGTCTCCATTTATTTCATGTGATTTTGTCATTTTGTATGCAATCAGTTATCTCTGTAATAGGTTCAGAACATAACCCCGAGCAGTCTACGGTTAAGCCGTAAACAGCCTACGGTTCATAGCCGAGAGAGTTAAAAGCTCAGATTTCTTCTATAGCCAGGACATGGCTAAGCCGTGTAATGGACTACGGCTGAGCCGTAGCTCAGCCGTGACCCAGCCGCAAATCAGTACAGGGTGGATTTTGCTGGATTAATTGAAAGTAAGCATTTTGATAGACCTTTACGGCCCAGCCATGTCTAAGCCATCAACTGTGCTACGGCTAAGCCGTAGAATAGGATACGGCTGAGCCGTAGAATGGAATACGGTTGAACCATAAATGCAGATAAATAGTAAGGGGAACCGCGACTGAGCAGCAGTGCATATTACGGTTAAGCCGTATGTTCACTTCCGGCTAAGCCGTACAACCCCTGAGAAATGACTAAAAAGGGACAAGACTAAGGAACAGACTGATATGGCCTTTATGATAGAATGTAGATCACCTGAACTTGCCCAATGGAATGGATAAATA
Organism: Sextonia rubra; assembly: GCA_037013555.1. Lineage (NCBI taxonomy): Eukaryota > Viridiplantae > Streptophyta > Magnoliopsida > Laurales > Lauraceae > Sextonia > Sextonia rubra. The sequence continues at coordinate 17,336,063 of JASUAD010000028.1, read as the reverse complement.
GCATGAATGATCTCGAGGGCTGCGACTCATTCATGTACGTTATCCAGTTGTTAAGCACCTCCCCATGGGTGTTGGTTTAAGGGACTTCGGTACACATTCCAGATACAATGCAACACTAGACAATGGTGCATCGGACAACTTAAAACTACAATCATCATGCACGGTTAGAAATACTAAATAACTAGAATAGGATTGGCTAGTAAAAGATCGTGATCCCCATAAGATAATTTGACATGCATTGCATCTTGGCTTCAGTCTTTGCCCTCTCATATGCGTTCTGCACTGGGGCTATGATTGGGTATTTCCTGGCTCTGTCCATGGTTAATTCCGGGTGGAACAACGGTCTTGCATGTTCGATACTACCCGTTTGATTCATATGAGTTGAGATGCCTTCATCTTTTGTTATCTTGCTTATTTCTTTATAATCTGTTGGCATCCATTATATCATTTGATCTAGTAAGCTTGATTGGTTGTTTTATTCAATTTGTATGATTAGTTTAACTCGTATGACCTCTTGATTTGTTTGCTATATGCCTAACAAGACATGCACGTCATGTTCTGAAAAGATATACATGTTATGATATGTATATGTTATGATATGCACGTTATGATAAATTACGCATGTTCTTATGTTTATTTGACTCCATATGGTCTGTCACTACTAAGCCTTAGCCTTAAGATCCCGACGGGGTGAATTTGGTACAGTTTACATGGCCTTGCTGCAGTGAGGAAACGTCTTGGGGAATTCGGACCGTAGGAAACCGAGATCCATCTAGCCCATAGTGTTCTCAGCACGGATATAAGATCCCTTTTTGGGAGCATATGGCATATGTAGTAGCCACCTAGTATATACATGTTATGTATACATTGATCTTGAGAGCATGTTTTAATTCAAATGCACAACTGCCTAGAATATGAAATTGAAATGCTATGATTTACCTAACGTCATCTATTATATTAGGTACCACATGTGTTAACTTGTTATTGCTTATGCTTTGCTGAATCGTTGTATTCACGAGTTGTCCTTGGTGTTGAAGGCTCAGAGCCCTTTACCGAGTCCTTGTTGGTCATTTAGATTTCAAGGGAGCCTCCAGCTGTCCTTTCAGATTCGTGGAGTGTGGTCATCACTCCATCAGAGTGCAACAGTGTCATAGATGCATATTGTCTTCATTCCATGCCATTGGTTTATCCCTATTCTATATATTTGTACTTTGATTCAATTTATATATCTTCAACCTTTATGTAAGCTTTTGGATATCCTTTCATTTGGTTTTTTTGAATGTTTAGTGTTACGATTTGATACCTACAGCTTCTGCGTACATGTTTGCACTTGTGACTTTCCCTTGTGCCTGTGCATCTAGACCGGGTCTAAGTGCATATGCATAGGAGTACGTGTGTCGTTGGTTAGATTTTGCTAACCCTCGATCTCCTAGGCTCAGGTTGTGACAATTTGTTTCCTAAATCATTACCAAAATCAATATTTTAAAAGCTCGTATATTAGATCTTTCTGCATAAAATCTATCATCAAATAATGTAAAAGTTGTTGTTAGGGGGAGTAATTAATTCAGGGCATCTTAAAACATGTTACTCAGGACATATGTGTATTGTACTTTATTTCCTTTTCTAGGTTTTATCTCATTGGATTTTCCTAGTTTAGATTTTAGCATGGCAGTATTATGCACGTCCAATAGTTAATACAATGATCCTAATGAATGTTGCACACTTCTTCCATTACTTGGTTTTTCCAATGGGTTTTTCAATTGCAAGGTTTTCATGGTACAACTATCATTGAATGGTAGTCATCCAAAGAACAGTATTGTAAGATGTATTATCATAGGTAGATGCCCACATTAGGACCCACATGAGATAAGGAGAACACTTAGGATTAGAGTCCTATTAAGTTGCTTGTAGCTTAAAACAAGAACTATAAAAAAAAAAAAGAAAGAAAAGAAAAAAAAAGGAAAAGAATATCACTAGTCAACATGACACTTGTCCATGAAGGTACAAAAAAAGATTTTAAGAAAACCCTTAATTTCCTTAAGTTCTGAATAAACAGAGTAACTACATGTAGATTGACTGATTTTTTTTTTTTTTGGTTGAAAATTGGAAATATGGTATAAAAAAGCCTATATTTAATTGAAGCAGGTATTAATCTAGACTTCTTTCGCATATGGAGAAATTAAGAAGAAAATAAGAGAGAATAAAAGAGGCAGAGGGAAAAAGAAGAGGCTAAGAGCTTAAAAGTGGGGAGCGGGGAATAGTCCATTTTGTTCTGAGAATCACATTCAAATCCCACCCAAATGGGGTTTCAAAGAAAAAAAATATAATAAAAGAATAAAAGAGAAAACAATAGAGGTAGAGGGAAAGCCTTTTTCATCTATTGCATGAAGGAACAAGGATTGCAAATCTATGCTTTAGCAGAAAGAAAAAAAAGGATAAGAGCAGAAAAGAGGGAAAAACAAGAGAAACACCCATCCATTTTCTTCCATGAATCATTGTGTCACGCACTAGTTTCTCTCCAGTTCACGGCCGGCAAAAATTAGGAAGCTACTTTCCATTGTGAAGTGTGTACCCATTTGCTTATTTATAAAGATAACTAGCAACAAAAGGCCCGTGCTTAGCCCGTGCCCAAAATAAATTTAAATTTACGTGTTTTATTTGAAATATTATTGATAACAATAAATAATAAATAAAGGCTTGTGCTAAGCACACATCAAAAAAAGAAAAATTATATTCAAATTTATTGTTTTTTAAATATTTTTTATATAAAACTTAAATGGAGAATCTTCATACACATCCGTCCCTCACCATTTTTTTCGTGAGAACTCTAGGTGGGGCCCATCTATCACTCAATCTAAACCTTGTAACACACATGATACCCCATGATAGCAACTCACCTCAACTTTTGGTCAGATCCAAATTTATTGGACCGTTAAATCGACTATACATCAATCCGAACGGAATGAATTTTTGAGCCATGGATGAAGGGGTTAGGGATATGTAATTGGGACCAAATTTGATATATAGAATGCTTTCACATAGATCTTTCCAACCCCCCCAGCCTCATCCCTTGGTGGAGTCCGCAGTGGGCCCCACCAAAGAGTGTGCACGAAAAGTCCATGAGGGACATATGCACAGGAAAAGGCCCTAACTTAAAAATAAATTATCATAACATTTATCAAAAAAGGGCATAGGCAATGGAGGAGTTCATGCATTTATCATGTGATGACTGAATGGTCAATACAAGACTTAAATAAATCATTTCAAAAAGATATACCAATAATGTATAAGCTGAATGTGTAAAGGTTCCTCTTCAATAATATTTCAAAGTAGAAGATTCCAACGATTTACAACAATTTGCAATGATGATCAGTAACACAATTGCAAAGTAGAAGATTCCAAAGAATTGCTTGCTATTAAGACCTAGGGTCGATTTGGATGCACTATAGTGCACCTTTTCTAAGATCAAAAGCGCAACTTTAATCTTACAATGATGCTCCGAGTCGATGCCATAAGGACCGCAGGTGGCGATGGAAAGGACCATAGGTGGCGACGAAGGGTTCTTGGCGAATCTTCTTCTTCAAATCTGCTATGAGAGAGATCACAGAGTCCGAGTGGAGGCCAAATCTTCTTCTTCAGATCTTTTCTGAGTGAGATCGCAGGGTTTGAGTGAAGGCCGACTTGGAGTCCAACTCGATGCCGCGAGTAGAAACCCCAGTCTCTTCTTTCGCTTTGAATCTAGTTTAAGAGTTTGCAGTAGACTCCCGTTTACAAAGTCCGAGATCGCAGAGTCCGAGTGAAGGCTACGATCTTCTTTTTCTTTAGATCCTATCTGAGTGAGTTTAGATGCTGATGTACCGTGAGAGGAGTTGTTGATGTTAATGGAAATTGGATCGTAGAGTGTGCTTTAGATCTGATGCTGATGTGTCGTGGGAGGAGATGTGAAGACTATTGTTGATGAAGGATATGTGATGTGATTAAAAAGGATTTGTAGGATATGTGATAATAAAAGAGATTGAAAAAGATGGAACGTTGGGAGAATTGGGATGCTGAGGTGGCGCTCCTGAAAAAAAGAAAAATAAGAGGTACTGATGTGGCACCCCTCATAAGCCTCGGTTCTTAGAGCTTTAATATATATAATTATTAACTTTTACTTTTAAAAAGCCTTATTAAAAAGTTAATAACCAAACGAGATTTGTAAGACTTTTTGGGCTTTTTTATAGCAAAAGCCCTTATCAAGATGAACCAAACACACCCTAAATCTTTTACAAATCTCTTCCTAAAATAACTCTCATTCAATTTTGAACTTTTCTTTTCTTTTTTCAATTTTTTTTTTGTTTTTATCTTTGATTCCTAAATTCTTCCAATTTTAGCTAATTGATATATGATGGAAGGAAGTTGACCATAGGTTAGGTGGGCTATAGCTACAATATGGCATAAGGATGCGTTTATCATGAGCTTCCTTTATGGTGATTAAAGCGATTGATTAAATATGAAATGGAATAGCATTAGAAGATACAAATAAGGTTGCCAAATATTTATCGAATGCCCCATGTTGGGCCCCCTTGTCACCTTCAATGAGTTTTCTCTCAATCCCTTGGTAGACAGCTGAGGCTTTTAAATTAATATTAGAAATAAGTGTTTTGAGTGGATGCATGCTCATCAAAGCAATTTGGACATAGCCTTGTCTAAATATTCTGTTAAATCCAAAAATCCAATTAAATACTAAAAAATTCAGAAAAATCTGAATTTTTTCCCTTTTTTTAAGAAAAACAAAAAGAGAAACTACAATTAAGTGCAACAAAGTTATGTAAGCAAGCTAAATGATTAAGCACCTAGTAATGCAATAGATTGACGAATAAGAATATGCCTCAAAAAATGAAAAATAGATTTAACACAAAAAAAAATCAGATTTGGCTCCCCTGTGGTGACGCTAAAAATTTGATGTGAAATTAATTCAATCTCTTAAAACTGTAAGTGCACAGATGTCCTTCTGAGACAATAGTAATACAGGTCAATCCCACATGGAGCACTTTTTGAAATTTCTGTTTTTCTTTTCAATTTGGATTTTTTTATAAATCACAATAAAATAAATATGAATCAAAATAAATCAAGATATGAATAAGAAATCAAAATAAAACTTCTATGCAAATAATTTGATGACAATAATGATAAAAGTAGATCAAAGCAACAAAGAATCCATTAAATAAATTTAATAATCAATCTATGAATTTTTATTAATCTTTAGTCTTGATAATAACTCATATTGGAAACAACTCATTGTTTCTGATTCGAAGAATTTTTCCTTTTAAAAACCAACTTTTAACAAAAAGAACCAAGATCTCCATCAACTCATTAAAGTAGAAATTATTTTAAGCGTCATTCATCAAATTAAGTATAAAATATCAAAAGCATGTAAGCCTATACATATTTTATCAAAATAAGAATAAATAATCAAAAAATAATTTATTATGAACATAAAACGGAGGTTTGCCTAAGGCACGATGACAAATCTATTATTATAAGCATGCATTATAGAAACACTTAAAAGAATAAATTAAAAACATAAATTGATACTCCAAGAAGTTTTGCCGAAATTCCGAAATATCAAAATATTTCATCTTAGAGACTAAACCAAAATTATGACCGAAACCAAAAATTTACATTTTTTTTCTTAAATTTTACCACTTCTTTTTTCTTTTTCTTTTTCTTGAAAAATGTTAGTATGCATCCTTCCATCACCATAGTGTGAGGGTTGCTTACATGACTTTTCTTATGATGAGGAAATAATGCATATTAACATTCCTCTTTTTACCAAAAAAAATTCCTCTTTTTAGAAATAGAAGTCTTACTCTTCATACCCAGATGTAGCTTAATCAGGCTTGATTTTGGGCCTCTATTTAGCATTGCCCCATGATAATAAATGGGTCATGCACTCAGGCCTAAGCTGGGCATGTGCCTCAAAAATAGATCTGCTCCGGCCATCCTTTCTAGAGTTGTGATAGGCCCAGACCACCCAAATGACCTGGATATAGAATTAATGCTTGATGACAGTATTATTAAATTTCACAGGACAGCCATGAGCCACCCTTGAAAGATAAGCGAGCAAGCCAGCGATTGTTTTGGGAGAACTCACCTAGGAACCACCTCCAAGATTCAAGCTCGCAAAATCATTCAGAGGCAGCCAACAAGATTCAGTAATTGCCGCCATCAATTAATTAAGGGCCCAAGATTTATGAGAAATATGAGCCAATATACAACCATTTTACTTTTAGGCCCTGTTATAAAAAGGGGATGATTTCCATTGGCATTTAAATTTTAGTCATCATACATGTATCTAAAACAGCCAGCAGCCCATTGTGATAATTTCTTCTACATTATGATATGCTAAAAATTTATCATCATCAAAGTCCGTCCCAACTATTTTAGAGTTAGCTATATAAATTGTGCTACTTCACTCCAAACTATCTTGAGCCAAATCCTCATGTGAAAAAGTTATAGTGTTTTTTCCATTTCCCTTTGCTTTTTAAAAGAGAAATGCAACTCATAAACATTAATTACAGGTGTTCATTGGCCTGTCCTAATCGTGCCAATGCTTATACAAGCCCAGTCCATTTAGTGATTGCTCGTAATATTCAAAGCCCACTGGCCACCAAAATTGATTGATCTCGAGCATCCATTAGAAACAAAAAAGGAAAAAAAAAAGCCATGGAGGGAGACATTAACATGAAGGCAAACCACACCATATGAGTCAAAAAAAAAAATTTTAATTTTATTTCCTTGTTTTTAGAGTCTTTCCGTACCCCAAATACAAGAAATAACGAAAAAGACAACAACGATCACAAAGTAGAGAAAATGGTGAAACAGAAAGGAAGAAGAAAGGAGTAGGCTAAAAGCGAGAAGAAGGTAAGCCTGAAGGAATATACTCATACACGAGAAAGCCGAGCGACAACGAGCTCTTTGGAAGCCCTCCTCCTCTCGAAGTCAGTGACACAAACAGGCGTTGCATGTCTGCTTTTCTAATGCCTACTGGACATATAAGGCCACCAAGTGAATGAAAGCCTTCACTTGCCTGTCTGGCTCTATAATTTTGAATTTAGGTTATACGAGGAAACCCCACGCTGACGGACACAAATGAGATGATCGATTATGCGTGGCGCCATGCTATAATATCGAACCAGCTTTACCACAGCCTAAACAAGCACTGCGACTTCAAGATGGACAACCAAACGAACAGCAGCTATTTGGCGGAGCGTTTCCTTCATGCGTATTTTGACATCGATAGTATCTATCGATAGGGTATCGATATCTATCCATAGATACTATCGATGTCGAAATACGCGTGAAGGAATAGCTTCACAGCGATAGCAGCCGTTGGTTTGGTTGTCCATCTTGTAGTCACAGCGCTTGTTTACGCTGTAGTAAAGCTAGTCTGATATCATAGCATGGCTCCATGCATAATTGATTATCCTATTCGTGTCCGTCACCGTGGGGTTTCCCTCATATAATCCCAATTCAAAATTATAGGTCCAGCCAGGCACGTGAAGACTTATTACGCACAAGAAATTGACCCAACTCCTGTACTGCACCGAAGGCAACCGAGAAGCATGCGGGGCCTGCATTTACCATTCTTTCATAGTTAATTAAAGAGATTAGAGATGGTTAGAAGCTGTAAAAAGGATATGGTATTTGAAGATTAGACCATACTGAATTAAATTAACTGAAAAGGTAACAAAAACATCCCGGGAAAAGGGGGCAGGTAACCATACAGCGGGTTACTGGATAGTCGTAACACACAACCAAATGTAAGAGAGATAGAAGCAGAGAGAACGAAATATGAACATGTTCGAAAGAGGGGTACAGAAGCAGAACAACAACAAAAGATAACTAGAGATTTTAGCCATCCTACTATATATCCGTTAATAGTAAAAGATGATCACAACAGCATATATATACGGAAGTAGCTAGATACAATATCAGAAACAAAAAACTGTATGTGAAGCAGAACAACAACAAAAGATAACTTGAGATTTTAGCCATCCAGTTATATATCCGTTAGAGTAAAACATGATCACAACGGCATATATATGGAAGTAGCTAGATACAATATTTTTTTTTCATGATTTTTTTTCTGGAAATCGTGAAATGGAAACTTGTAATTCAAAAACAAAAAACAGTATGTGAAGCGGAAGCGACCTTCACTAATCCAGCCCCGATTCCTGAACGTTGGGTGTGGCCGCGGGAGACTGGGAGTGCTTTAGTTTTATAGGGGCTGGGCTGTCTTTCAGATTTCTGCAATGCCCTTACAGTTTACCCTAAATACTAAACTACCCTTACATTGTTTTACATATAGACAACCTTGGGCTTGGTAATTGTTGATATGAGATGAAAACTTGATCAGGGAAATCAAAACAAGCCAATCAAAACTTCGTTTTCTTTTTGCGAGAAAAGGTAGTGTAATTAAACTAACGAAAAGGCTTGTTGGTCTCCATTTCACTTACAATGGCATAGGCTGTCCTTTGACAGAATGTGGGGGAGGGGAGGAGTTCAAAAACTGACAAACATAACACCTACTAAGCACAACGATGCGGTAATTAGGATGGACTACTAGAAGCCTGTTAAGCAAGAGTGCAAGACAAAAGAGATTGTGCATTCACAAAACCACATAAGATAACTCATTTGAGGAGGCAGTACTTTTGCTCAATTATTTTAACCATTCACCAGATGGATCCACTATGTTAGTCACAACTCACAAGAGCTGAACTTGGTTAGACACTCTCAGCGGTCCATCCAATTGACCACCTACAAACGGCAAAGTAAAAATTGACAAATGTGAATCCCATGATCTCATTTCTTTTTTTTTAATAGAATTTATAAAAAAATTGTAAATTTATAGCACCCACAGATTGATTAGTAACGTGGATCTCGTTCAAAACTTAGAATATAGTGAAAGATAAGACTCGTCAAAAAATATTTGAAAAAGAAAATTGCACGAAATCATGATTCTGTGGTCTTTTCTTTTGTCAATATCCTGTGGAACCTGGCCTTAGGAGTTAAAGAGGGACAAATTTATTAAAAATAATCCAATTAAGAGTAAATAACTAATCAGACATACAGTTTAGTCTTATCTTCCCTTTAAGTTTTATCATGCAACTTATGCTTTTTTCGGTTTAATTACCCCTAATATTTTTTTTCTCGTTGTATGGTATAAGATTGATGTTTTGCTTCCATATTGTTTTGCAGCATGATAAATTAAAGCCCCGCACAAGGCCCTCACACCAACTCTCTTAGCGAGCTTGAATATCAAAAGTTCTTCAATGTTAATAGCTTACTTACTGTACATGTGTTTTTTTTTTTTTTATTCAAATCGTTGTTTGGTGATAGAAAAATTGATTTGTAAAAGAAAAAGATATATTTTGTGTATGTTGTATTTTGAGCATTAGTGGATAACAAGCCAAGGAGAATTGATTTTAGTTTTTACGAAATTTTCCATTAAAGGTGAAGGTTCTTTCTTTGGCTAATATATGTATATATATATATATATAAAGCGTATAGGATTCAATTTCTCAATTTTCTAATTGATTTGAAAAATTAAGCCTGATTTTAAAGAGTCCAATTTAGATTCATATTGATTGATTTTGAAGAGCCCGGTTTAATAGGACTCTTATTAAATATTTGATATTCTTATCTACGAAGGTGTGCCACACTTACGAAAACCAGCAACTTACATCCTCACCTAGCGATTTTTATCTATGAAAGTGGGCCACACTTATCAAAACCAGCAACTTTTGTTCTAATCCTCGACCGATTTGGATTTCAACAAGTGTTTCCATCTTGGAGTTCCAATCCTTTAATTGAAGATCCTGTGTTGCTAATTTCATCATCTCTCAACATGTATTATAAATTTCTTTTAATTAAGACTCTCAACTTGCAAATTGCAATAAAGTTCCCTTTTAATTAGGACTTCTTTGTAAGGCTTAAGTTATCTCAAAGGTTTTTTTTTATTTTAACTTTTCTATGAATCTCTTATCATTGTACAAAATCTCCTTCACATATTATCAAAGTGTCTCTCCTCCTCCTAAAATCTCTCCCTTTAATCCAGAGAAAATCTCTCCTAAACTTTTTTTAATTCAATATTTGGGCAATATAAAACTCATATATCTAATCAAGTTGAAATCGTAGAACAATCCAATGGTTTCCAACGATAAGTTTAAGTAGTAAAAACTCTCACATCCAGCAAAATGAGAGGAGTCTTCGCATGTTCCTTCCATTAAATCTGGCATTTTTTTTCCTACTACAATCTGGTAGACAAAAATGATGATATTTCAATTTAAGGTCTTAGTCAAAACCAACCAAACTTCAAAAAAATAAAAGAATAAAAAAGAGAAAATGTAAGAAGATAGAATGGGCACATCAAATGATTGTAATAATTTTAAAAACAATAAACCTTTTAATTAATTTTAAACAAACAGAAGATTTTTTATTTTGAAACTGACAACTCATGCTTATACATTATAGAGATTGATTGAAATTCATTAATTGATTTCCTAAACATAAGAGAAATCTTCATCATTAGTTAACAATTGTTTGCTTGAGGGGGCCTTTTCCTGTACATACGTCCTTCATGAACTTTTCGTGCACACTCTTTAGTGGGACCCACTATAGACCCCACCAAGGGATGAGACTGGGGGGGTTAAAAAGATCTATGTGAAAGCATCCCATATATCAAATTTGGCCTCAATCACATATCCCTAACCTATTCATCCATGGCTTATAAATTCATTCCGTTCGGATTGGTGTACAATGAATCCAATAGTCCAATAAATTTGGATCCGACCAAAACTTGGGGCGAGTTGCTATCATGGGGTCCCATATGTGTTGCAAGGCTTGGATTGAGTGATAGATGGGCCCCACCTAGAGTTTTCACAAAAAAATGGTGAAGGACGGATGCGTATGAAGATTCTCCTTGTTTGAGAGTGTTTCAGATGAAACTGCACCCCTTGTCAAGAATTTCGGAAGGAAATATAGGGGCTGTCCCTTGGAATTCTAAATTTTTTTCGTTGAATTTAAAATGATGAGAATTTACTTAGTTGATATTGAAAAAATCACTTTTGATCACTGAGTTATTCTCAAAATTTCTAACTGCTTGTAAACGCCTCAAATCCTTCAAATCCCCTAATAAAGATATTTCCCAATGTTTGCCACCAAATGGCCCTCACAAAAGAGAATAGATTATGATGAGTGAGTTGTTATTTCTAACAATTACATTCAACTATGGGCATCAAAAGTCTTGGGTGGGCCACCCGAGATGAGTCTACTACTAAATAATGTCCAACAAACCACGTGGTGACACACAAAAGGGTCTACACAAGTAAGTGCCCAAAGGAATCATTTCTCATTTACTTTTATAGTTAGAATTGGAGAGACCTGCTTTTAGCCAAATTCCTAAACTTGAGAAACACTGAAAAGTGTATGTGCTATTTACTGAAAACATTACCCGGGGAATCTCCATAAGGTGTTGCAAATTCAGGAATTTTGGAGAGCTTCGGTGCAGAGAGCGTCACCTTTATCCAAAGGCAGGATGACACCTGTGTATTCAGAATTTCAACAGGCACTTCTTTCACTCTTCCAATAGTCTTCCGCATATAGTCGTATTATTTTTTTTACTTGTAGCCCTTTAAGCCCTTTCAACTGTTTCTTACCTTGTGTTAAAAAATATATTAGGCACTGAGGCTAGCATTATACAATCAAAAGCAGGTCCCACTTGAATCGAAACTATTGAAAATAGATGCGGACTTTTGTACTGCATCAACCAGCACTTGCCCAAAACCCACTCCAATCGATTGGATCTTGGGTCTTCATCATGTAGGAAAAACTTAATTAAACTAAAATATGTAGTCAATCTGATAAGTGACTCCACACTTAACTGAGTGAATTTTAATAGAATGAGGTTTGGATTTAAGAGTGGGCCACTTTGATGAGTTGCTGTGGATTTTCTTAGAGCATCTAGCTTTTTATTAATTAATATTCACAAATAAAAGACAATAATTATTGAGAATGTGTACCATATATCAATTTTGTGTAAATTTAAGGTCACAGTCGATCAGGTAAATTTACGCGTTACTTCATAGTTATTGTGGGTTGTCACAAAAATTTTTTCCTTGAACCCCAAATTTATATACACAGAATTTTTTTAAGAATATTGAAAAAAATACTAGAATCCAATATATTATTTTCACAACAACATGTTGGCCAAAGTCCAAACCTTTGCAAATAATTTCCCGCGCTTAGTCATGTCATGCTGGCCAGAGCAGCACAACCTAGATATTTAAAAAATATTTATTTATTATATAAATTAAATATATAACTTAAAACAATTGAAGTTTTTCTCTTCATTTGTAAATTAGCATCCATATTTGTGCATTTACGATATTAGTTTCAATTTTATTTCAAGTAGAAAATTCTAAAAGTTCATGTCTCTTTCAATGTATATAAAAAATCTTAAAAAATTAAACAAAACTTAAGAGGGGCATGTGGACTAGCTTGTGAGAAGCACAGCCCATTCTACACCCCCACATAGGGGGCCACACTTATGGATTTTTCTATTATGAGGATGGGCCTAAAGATCATACACTAAAATTTAACTTATTTAACAATAATGTACAATATCAATGACTTAGGTAAATCTAGTCTTATATATTAAGCGAATCGAATTGGATTTTGAAATTGAGGTCCAATTTCATAATTAAGTGAGAAATTAAGCCTCAATTGAGTTTCAATTTTGCTCCAATTTCTAATTAGGCTTTAAGTTTTAGCATTTGGCCTAGTCTTGGACTATTTAACTGGGCCCATTTTTGTTATTTTTAATAGACGGGTCAGGCTTGAATTAAATGGTAGAGAGACCAAGCCTAATCCAACTCAATTGTAAAAATAACTGTGAGAAAAAAAAGGAAGCCGTTTGATTGCATGATATCTCATTGAAACACAAGTACCCAAACCAATTAAGATAAGGGCAATAATATATAAAAAGAGGCCCTTTTTGTTATAATGGTAACTTAGGTTGGGCTCAAGCTTAATATGTTTTAGGCAGGTTGGGCTCAAGTTATCCAATATGGCACAATCCGGGCTTAGTACATAAGCTTAGAAATCGAGATGGGCATGAACATTCCTCATTCCAACCCAATGCTGCCCATGAACACTCTTATTAACTAACGACGTTGTGGATAAGCACATCTTATCTAATGTTGTAAGCATATCTTATTTGATGTTACATTAATGAGTCTATCATGTGAACCTTTCATCAGTTATTTCATGCAATTCCTTTATTAATTTTGATTTTAAATGGGGTTCTATTGGATCTACACTCTTTAATCTTAGATTGAACATTTATGTACTCTATAATCTTATGATCTCGGGATGACTTAGTGTCTGGCCCAGGCTACACGATGGCCCCATTTTGATAATCCAATGCTTAAGATCCCTCCATTTTATCATCAATTCATCATTCATTCTATCATCATCAACATCATCATGGCCATTATCATCATCATCATTATTATGATTTACTTCAGTTAAGTTCATCGCATGTGGGTCCCTATTGTTCATCATAGAATACATAGGCATGGGCGTCCCACGTGTCACGACCCGAGCCCAGAAATCGGGGGTTAGCGAAAAGCCAAACCAGTGACACACGTACTCCCGTGCACGTGCATCCAAACCCAGTCCAGATGCACACACACAAGGGATCTAACACGTGCGAAACAGACGAACGCGGAAGCTGTAGATATCATAGCAAGCACCAAAGAAAAAAAAAAATATATATATATATAGCGGAAGCCAAAGCAAATACAAAACGGAATGACAAAGACAAATACACTGATAGAAAACCGAATACACACCAAAACAATATATACAAAATATACAGAATACAAGTCCAAAGTCCAAAGTCTAAATACAAGCTCTCAAAATCCCAAAACGAAACACCACTGGAAGCATGCATGAACGCACTCGGCAGAGATGATCAGGCCCACTCTGCCAAACCTGAGGGTGCCTCTACACTTGCCCCTGCAGCCTCCTCGACCGCCGGGGAGCTGGGCAAGGTATCTGTGCCTGCAACACCACAGACAACACAAATGAATACAACGATCCAGCAAATATAAGTAGCAGAGATGAAACACTCATAGTATCAAAGTGAGTAAGGACAGAATAGTAATTTCAGAGTTTCATCTTAGTATGCTAAGCAAATCGTGCGTAGAAGTAAAGCATGATATGTGAATCAAAACATAGAAATACTGACTATGTGGCTACTACGTTAACCATGTTCTCTCCAATAGAGAGCAGAGCAAAGCAAAGTAGAGGAGAACACCACTGACCGGGCCAGGGTACAAGTGGGTCTCAGGTTCCTGGGTTCCGGGGTCCCAAGACAAAGCGACACTGCAGTGAATACAGAGATACAGAGATCTAAGCCAAAGGTAACCCCGTCGGGCATCCTGGGGCTGAGGCTGAGTAGAGCCAGACTAATACCAATCAAATCAATTCCATAGAAAGGGAGATTATCCGCTTTGGACTCACCGATGGCAAAGACCGGATCTTATCCTCACGTATTAACCTCTGGGCAGAGCCACCCGGGAATACCCAAAATCAGAGATAAACAAAGCCAACAAAGCAGATATATAAAGCCGAAGCATAGCATAGATCAAAGCTTAGTGCAGAACGAAGAATAAAACCGATATACAGAACGAAAACAAAATGACTACGGAATGCATAACATAGATTAACAGAACTGAGGGCAAAACTATAAACAATATGAAATGCATCTCAGATTAATACGGAGTCAAGGTTCATTACCAGCCAGTCCTAAGCTAGTTGTTCACTGTCACTAACCGTGCATGTTGATGTAGTTTTAAGTTAGTCAATGCACCGTTGTCATCAAAGTGTTGCGTAATCTTTGCGTGCACCGACGTCCCTTAAACCAACACCCATGGGGAGGTGCTTAACAGTAAATCAACGCTCACATGAATAAGTCACAGCCTAACAGACTATTCATGCGATCCAAGAATCCATTGGGCCGGTTTACATGAGTGGTTAACCTGTATTTGAGCCCTACAAGTCTCACCATTATCCTAAGTTACATTTCCGAATTGCCATGCCTAACGGTTTAGCTATGAGGGACCTAGGGTTGAGCCGAAGACATCTTACGCACTCGTCGTAATATGCACTAAGGCTTCACCTTGGTTCCATTCAAAACACAGCTAAACTGATCATCTTCCACCTCTGATCTGATACCTTTTTCGGCCGAGCTATAGTCAGGATACGGCTTAGCCGTAGACCAATCCACGGCTTGGCCGTAGCATTCCACGGCTTAGCCGTAGCCACACCGTAGGAACACTGTCTCTGGAAAGTTTCGACTGATCAGAGATTTAATTCACGGTTGGGTTACGGGTTGGGTCACGGCTAGCTTACGGCTCAGCCGTAGAACAAGTTACGGCTTAGCCGTAGCCTAGCCGTAGAACAAAACTCAAAATTGCAGTCTCTGGAAGTCAAACCGTAGAAACTTACGGCTTAGCCGTACAATACAGAACACGAATTCGGGATAGTTACAGAAACTGAAATTTGGTACAGAAACTGAACAAAATGAGTTATAGAGGTTCCAAATTCACAAAATGTGGCTGTAAAGCATTTGATACACTAAAGAAGATGGAAATCAAAGCATTCAAATAGAGCACCCATGTGTGTTATACAAGTCTGTACTTATACTTGCCTCAAATCTGACAAATCCTCTGAAACAAGCTCCAAATCCACTAAAATTCAAACAAAGCAAAGTAAATGACAAATCCATGAGCATGCACAGAGAGAGAAAGAGATGGGAGATCAAATTTGGAGAAGAAACTCAAAGAACCCACTTACCTCAAGCAATAGACAGAGATGAGAGAGAAGAAACCCAAGTCACACTCACACCAACCAGACGTGAGGAAGAGAAAGAAGTGAGAAGAAGAGAGAGATGGAACGTGGAGCTTCTCCTGGAGATCTCTCTTGCATGCAACGATCAAGTGAATGAGCAAGAGAGGGGGACACCTGGAGTGACTCATATATATATGGTTTGGAAGTTTAAAACAAGGTCCAAGGAATTTGGGTTATTTACAAATCGAGTCACACGAGGGTCCAACTTCTCCAATTGACTCCAATTAGATTTGACACAGTTACAGAAATTGACGAGCTCAACAAAATACACATGCTGACACCAAGATGATGCAATTATGATGCACTCAAAGTAAAAGCGAAATTACGAAAAAGGGCTTAGAACTACCTATCTCAGGTCAAAGGTTACTCAACTACCTATCCAAGGCCCAAAACCAAGTCCAAAAGAATAAAACAAAACAAAACACACTAATGAGCCACTAATCCGGCTCAAAGGGGATCGGAGTGTTACATCCTCCCCCACTGGGAATCATTCCGTCCTCGGAATGACTACCTACCTGCGCAAAGAGATGGGGGTACTGGCGTGCTAGCTGCTCCTCTAGCTCCCAAGTAGCCTCATCTGGACCATGATGCTCCCACAACACTTTAACCCATCTGATAGTCCTGGTACGGAGAATCTGCTCTCGTGTGCCAACGATGCGAAGCGGACGCTCAACGTAGGTTGCATTAGGCTGAATCTGAACGTCATCGTAGCGAATCACATGGCTCGGATCTGGCATATACTTACGGAGCATCGACACATGGAAAACATCGTGCACACCGGAGAACTCAACTGGAAGCGTCAACCGATAAGCTAAATCTCCAACTCGGCTCTTGACTTCGAACGGTCCTACATATCTCGGAGCTAACTTGCCCTTCTGACCAAATCGAACTGTGCCCTTCATCGGAGAAACTCTAAGAAATACCCAATCTCCGACTTGGAATGCCAAAGGTCTCCTCCGAGTATCCGCATAGCTCTTCTGTCTGGATCGAGCAATCTTCAGATTCTCTATCACCTTCTGCACTTTCTCTGTCGTCTCAGCTATGATGGTCGGACCATGGAAACTTCTTGTTCCTACCTCTTCCCAACACACTGGGGTCCTACACTTACGTCCGTAGAGAGCCTCATAAGGTGCCATACCAATACTCTCGTGGAAGCTGTTGTTGTATGCAAACTCACACAATGCTAGATGCATATCCCATTCCTTCTCAAAGTTCAGCACACTAGCTCTGAGCATATCCTCCAACGTCTGAATGGTACGCTCCGACTGTCCATCGGTCTGGGGGTGGTATGCTGTACTAAAACTCAACTTCGTGCCCATAACTTCCTGAAATGCTCTCCAGAATGAAGATACAAAACGACTATCACGATCCGACACAATCGATACTGGGGTGCCATGCAATCTGACTATCTCGTCAACAAACTTCCTGGCCATCTCCGTGAATGTCATCCCCTTCTTGAACGGAAGGAAATGTGCTGACTTCGTCAATCTGTCCACTATTACCCAGATAGCATTGTTCTTTCTACTGGTCGGCGGAAAACCGGAGACGAAATCCATCGTAATGTGCTCCCACTTCCACTGCGGAGTATGCAATGGATGCAATGATCCTGGAGGTCACTGATGGTCAGCTTTCACCCTCTGACAGGTCAAACATCGAGCTACGAACCCTGCGATCTCCCGCTTCATATTGTTCCACCAAAATCTATCTTTCAAGTTCCGGTACATCTTCGTACTCCCGGGGTGCATTGCATATCGGGCATCGTGCGCATCTGTCATCAACTTATCTTTCAGCTCATCCACAGCGGGAACACACAATCTATTCCTGAAGTACAAAACTCCATCTACCAAGCTGAAATCCGGTCGATCTGCAATCCGATCTCTGAACTTCACCAGGAGGGGGTCCTCAAACTGGCGATCCTTGATCTGCTGAATCACCTCAGGCTGAAACACGACAGTAGTAGCTAATGTCACCAACTTACCTACCATCCGAACCTCAACAGGCTGATCATGCACAAGCATATAGAATCCTGCCAACATCTGAAGACTGTCTGTCCTCCTGCTAAGCGCATCAGCAACTACATTGCCTTTGCCTGGGTGGTACTTGATCGGAAAGTCGTAGTCCTTGATGAACTCTAACCACCTTCGCTGCCTCATATTCAAATCATGCTGGTCAAACAGGTACTGCAGACTGTGATGATCGGAATGGACCTCGAACTTCACACCGTACAAGTAATGCCGCCACAATTTCAGTGCAAATACAATGGCTGCTAGCTCCAAGTCATGTGTGGCATAGTTCTTCTCATGTTCTTTCAGCTGTCTGGATCCATAGGCAATCACTTTCTGATTCTGCATCAGTACACAGCCTAGCCCAACGCGAGAAGCATCGGAATAAATCACGAATCCCTCACTACCATCCGGGAGAGTCAACACTGGCGCCGTAGTGAGCTTTTCTTTCAACATCTGAAAACTACGCTCACACTTCTCTGTCCACTCATACGGGACCTTCTTCCGAGTCAACTGAGTCAGCGGGGCTGAGATCTTCGAGAAGTCCTGTACAAACCTGCGGTAATATCCCGCCAATCCCAGAAAACTCCGAATCTCTGTTACTGATCTAGGACGGGGCCAATGGACTACTGCTTCAATCTTTGCCGGATCCACCATCAATCCCTCTCGAGAAATCTTATGACCCAGAAATGCAACTTGTTCTAGCCAGAAATCACACTTAGACAACTTTGCATACAACTTGTGATCTCTAAGCAGCTGCAATGCTTTTCTCAGATGGTCTGTATGTTCCTCAGCAGTCTTCGAATAGACCAATATGTCATCTATGAAAACCACAACGAACTGGTCCAAAAAGGAAGTGAACACTCTATTCATCAATGCCATGAAAGCTGCGGGTGCGTTCGTCAAACCAAACGGCATGACAAGGAACTCGTAGTGTCCATACCGAGTCCTGAAAGCTATCTTAGGAACATCCTCATCCTTCACTCGGAGCTGGTGATATCCTGACCTCAAGTCGATCTTCGAGAAGTAAGCTGCACCCTGAAGTTGATCGAACAACTCATCAATCCTAGGCAATGGATATTTGTTCTTGATGGTCACCTTGTTCAACTGCCTGTAGTCAATGCACATCCTGAAACTGCCATCCTTCTTCTTGACAAACAATACAGGAGCTCCCCAAGGTGAAACACTTGGGCGTATGAACCCTTTATCCAACAAATCCTGCAACTGTTTCTTCAATTCCAACAATTCTGCAGGTGCCATACGATAAGGAGCTCTACTGATGGGTGCTGTACCTGGTATCACGTCGATCGAGAACTCTACCTCTCGAACTGGAGGTAACTCTGGCACATCCTCTGGAAAAACATCCGGGAACTCGCTGACTACTGGGATCTCACTGAGCTGTCGCTGATCCTTCTTCTCTGAAATGACTGCGAGAAATCCTTCACATCCCCTACGAAGCATCCTGTCTTCCTTACAAGCAGATATCACACGCCTTGGGCACTTCGTCTGGCTACCCTCAAATCGAAATCCGCTGCCCAGATCAAAGTAGATAGCCTTGCTGTAGCAATTGATACATGCATGATATCTTGCAAGCCAGTCCATACCAAGAATCACATCAAAATCCAGTGTCGTGAGCAACACGAGGTCTACTGGGAGCTGATGACCAGCTATCCGCACATCACACTGGGGGTAGCAAACACTGCACTCCACCCGCTTACCAACCGGAGTGGATACTAACAACACATATGGAAGGGGTGTGGGTCGCTGTCGAAGCTGCACAGCAAAATGGGGTGCTACGTACGAACGCGTAGACCCGGAGTCAAATAAGGCTAAAGCTTCAGCATCAGAAATTAGAATTTTACCTTCCACTACCGTGGCCTCCTCCGTGCCCTCATGCGTAGTAGCATAGGCTCGGGCTGTCTGGCGGTTCGGCTTCTGGGCTGGGCGAGCTGGCTGAGATTTGCCCTGCGCTGTAGGTCCTGCCGGTCTCGTCTGTGGAGAGGACTGAAACTTCGGGCATTGGGCCCGCCTGTGGTCCGTAGAGCCACAACCAAAACAAGTTCCACTCTTCCTCCAACATCTGTCGGTGGGGTGATCCTTCCCACAGTGACCACATACCAACGGAGTACTGCTCGAACTGCTCTGCTTACCCTTGAACCTTTTCTGAAACTGACTTTTGCCACTGGAACCTGCCGCCCTCTTAGCCTCTGTTCGCTCCTCCTCAAATATGGCCTCTGCATCATAAGCTCTATCAATAGCGTCATCCAAGGTAGCCGGCCACATACATGCAACTACGTGGCGTTTGTGCCTCGGATTCAGGCCGTTGACGAAGCGAGTCACCTTCTTATGCTCAGTGTTCACCATGTCCTCTGCAAAGTGAGACAACTCTGTAAACCTGTGTACGTAATCTGCAATTGACATCTGTCTCTGCTGAAGGTTGAAGAATTCCACTTCCTTGGCTCGCTGAATATGGAGAGGCATGAACTTCCGACGGAATTGCTGCTTGAAGGTCTCCCAAACTGTGGCACCGGGCATAGTCTGAAATGAGCTCTTGACACTCCTCCACCATGTCTTGGCTACACTCCGAAGCATAGAGGCTGTGAGAACTACCTTCTGCTTGTTGCTACACACAATCGTATCAAATAACTCTTCAGTCTACTCCAACCATTGCTCAGCCTGTAATGCATCCTCTGTCCCATGAAACTCAATCGCCCCTCGCTTACGGAACTTGTCAAAGAGAGCATTAGGATCTGATTCCTTGGGCTGAAAAATCACTTGCTGGTCTATACGAGGTGACGCTACTGCAGCAGCCTGACTCTGTCTATCTACCATGGATGCCATCTGTGCCTGTAATGACTGCATAGACTGCATCATCATCATCATCCGCTCTTCACTACTGATGTGTGGGGGTACTGATCCACTATCACCGTTATGGCCCTGTTGATTTTCATCCCGAGATCCTGATCCTGATGCCATCCTGAAAAAAGAAAAGAAACACAACACACAAATATAAAATGCCCTGAGTTAGTCAAATCCCAAATCAACATATTCGACCTCGAGTCAAATAGTTGATAGCGTTATCTCACCACGATCTTAGATGCCTACATGCTTATACTAGCATGCTCTGATACCATACAATACGTATGTCACGACCCGAGCCCAGAAATCGGGGGTTAGCGAAAAGCCAAACCAGTGACACACGTACTCCCGTGCACGTGCATCCAAACCCAGTCCAGATGCACACACACAAGGGATCTAACACGTGCGAAACAGACGAACGCGGAAGCTGTAGATATCATAGCAAGCACCAAAGAAAAAAAAAATATATATATATATATAGCGGAAGCCAAAGCAAATACAAAACGGAATGACAAAGACAAATACACTGATAGAAAACCGAATACACACCAAAACAATATATACAAAATATACAGAATACAAGTCCAAAGTCCAAAGTCTAAATACAAGCTCTCAAAATCCCAAAAAGAAACACCACTGGAAGCATGCATGAACGCACTCGGCAGAGATGATCAGGCCCACTCTGCCAAACCTGAGGGTGCCTCTACACTTGCCCCTGCAGCCTCCTCGACCGCCGGGGAGCTGGGCAAGGTATCTGTGCCTGCAACACCACAGACAACACAAATGAATACAACGATCCAGCAAATATAAGTAGCAGAGATGAAACACTCATAGTATCAAAGTGAGTAAGGACAGAATAGTAATTTCAGAGTTTCATCTTAGTATGCTAAGCAAATCGTGCGTAGAAGTAAAGCATGATATGTGAATCAAAACATAGAAATACTGACTATGTGGCTACTACGTTAACCATGTTCTCTCCAATAGAGAGCAGAGCAAAGCAAAATAGAGGAGAACACCACTGACCGGGCCAGGGTACAAGTGGGTCTCAGGTTCCTGGGTTCCGGGGTCCCAAGACAAAGCGACACTGCAGTGAATACAGAGATACAGAGATCTAAGCCAAAGGTAACCCCGTCGGGCATCCTGGGGCTGAGGCTGAGTAGAGCCAGACTAATACCAATCAAATCAATTCCATAGAAAGGGAGATTATTCGCTTTGGACTCACCGATGGCAAAGACCGGATCTTATCCTCACGTATTAACCTCTGGGCAGAGCCACCCGGGAATACCCAAAATCAGAGATAAACAAAGCCAACAAAGCAGATATATAAAGCCGAAGCATAGCATAGATCAAAGCTTAGTGCAGAACGAAGAATAAAACCGATATACAGAACGAAAGCAAAATGACTACGGAATGCATAACATAGATTAACAGAACTGAGGGCAAAACTATAAACAATATGAAATGCATCTCAGATTAATACGGAGTCAAGGTTCATTACCAGCCAGTCCTAAGCTAGTTGTTCACTGTCACTAACCGTGCATGTTGATGTAATTTTAAGTTAGTCAATGCACCGTTGTCATCAAAGTGTTGCGTAATCTTTGCGTGCACCGACGTCCCTTAAACCAACACCCATGGGGAGGTGCTTAACAGTAAATCAACGCTCACATGAATAAGTCACAGCCTAACAGACTATTCATGCGATCCAAGAATCCATTGGGCCGGTTTACATGAGTGGTTAACCTGTATTTGAGCCCTACAAGTCTCACCATTATCCTAAGTTACATTTCCGAATTGCCATGCCTAACGGTTTAGCTATGAGGGACCTAGGGTTGAGCCGAAGACATCTTACGCACTCGTCGTAATATGCACTAAGGCTTCACCTTGGTTCCATTCAAAACACAGCTAAACTGATCATCTTCCACCTCTGATCTGATACCTTTTTCGGCCGAGCTACAGTCAGGATACGGCTTAGCCGTAGACCAATCCACGGCTTGGCCGTAGCATTCCACGGCTTAGCCGTAGCCACACCGTAGGAACACTGTCTCTGGAAAGTTTCGACTGATCAGAGATTTAATTCACGGCTGGGTTACGGGTTGGGTCACGGCTAGCTTACGGCTCAGCCGTAGAACAAGTTACGGCTTAGCCGTAGCCTAGCCGTAGAACAAAACTCAAAATTGCAGTCTCTGGAAGTCAAACCGTAGAAACTTACGGCTTAGCCGTACAATACAGAACACGAATTCGGGATAGTTACAGAAACTGAAATTTGGTACAGAAACTGAACAAAATGAGTTATAGAGGTTCCAAATTCACAAAATGTGGCTGTAAAGCATTTGATACACTAAAGAAGATGGAAATCAAAGCATTCAAATAGAGCACCCATGTGTGTTATACAAGTCTGTACTTATACTTGCCTCAAATCTGACAAATCCTCTGAAACAAGCTCCAAATCCACTAAAATTCAAACAAAGCAAAGTAAATGACAAATCCATGAGCATGCACAGAGAGAGAAAGAGATGGGAGATCAAATTTGGAGAAGAAACTCAAAGAACCCACTTACCTCAAGCAATAGACAGAGATGAGAGAGAAGAAACCCAAGTCACACTCACACCAACCAGACGTGAGGAAGAGAAAGAAGTGAGAAGAAGAGAGAGATGGAACGTGGAGCTTCTCCTGGAGATCTCTCTTGCATGCAACGATCAAGTGAATGAGCAAGAGAGGGGGACACCTGGAGTGACTCATATATATATGGTTTGGAAGTTTAAAACAAGGTCCAAGGAATTTGGGTTATTTACAAATCGAGTCACACGAGGGTCCAACTTCTCCAATTGACTCCAATTAGATTTGACACAGTTACAGAAATTGATGAGCTCAACAAAATACACATGCTGACACCAAGATGATGCAATTATGATGCACTCAAAGTAAAAGCGAAATTACGAAAAAGGGCTTAGAACTACCTATCTCAGGTCAAAGGTTACTCAACTACCTATCCAAGGCCCAAAACCAAGTCCAAAAGAATAAAACAAAACAAAACACACTAATGAGCTACTAATCCGGCTCAAAGGGGATCGGAGTGTTACACCACGTAAGTCCACTCATGTGGTTGACTAACTTGGGCCCTCGAATCAACTACTCAAATCTAAGCCAAACTTGGGGTTTCGACCCCTTAGTCCAAATCCAAACCAAACTTGTGTCCTTGACCCCCAACCCAACTCTAAACCCTACCTGAGTCTTTGACTCACCATCCGGAACTCTAGCAGTGACACCCACCGTCTCATGGACAGCCCCATCTCAACCGTCCAACTCCATCCGAGCCAACCCACCAATTTCAAATTCGAACCCGCTGCCCCATCACAAGAGACGATTCAAAGATTACGATTCTCTATCGCTATCCATCCTTATCCCAAAAGGAAAGAAAGCGAAAAGAATAGAAGATTAAAGTGGAAACTGATTTCGATTCCTCATCGATATCCATCTCCATCCCAAAAGGAAAGAAAAACGAAAAGAAGCGAAGAGAAAAGTGGGCCGAAAACAGAAACTGAGAGATGACGAACATCAGAGAAAAACTGAGAGTTGTTCGTTCAAGAGAACCACCTATCAGCAGAACCCGCACCCCATCTCTGCTATAGACTGTTTTGAGAAGAGTATTCCAGATAAAAAGGTTGAAGAGTAAAGGAAGAATTAGGGAAGAAACAGAATGAAACTGAGAAGGAAACCAGAACAAGAAGAATCAGGAATGAAAGAGAAGGAAGAGAAAGAGAAAATCTGCACTCAAGAGGAATTCTGTAACTTTTATTGTTCTCCTCCAATACACTTCCTGTTTGTACATTTATATTCCTGAATTGAGAATAACAGCAGCCAGTTACAACAACTCAACATTGCACCTGACTCCGTTATGACATCTCAGCATTGCAACTGACTTTTGTTAACAACTGACTAACAAACTCCCTGACTGACTAACCTCCTGGTTAACCCACTGACTTATAGCTAGTGTAATGCAAATTTCTGCTAATTCTAACTGTTGCATATCATTCCCCCACCCTTTAAGAACCCTTGTCCCCAAGGTTGAATAAAGGGAAACGTTGCTGAAGATCAAATGCAAACTCCCAAGTAGCATCTGCTGGTGAGGAATTTGTCCAATGAACTAGGACCTGTGTAGCAGCCCGGTTCCCTCTCTTCACCATTCTTCTATCCAAAATTGCTTGAGGCACATAAGTGTGAGATGAAAAGATGGAATCTGGCAAAGGAAAGAATTGGTCAGTTTGTGAAGCCTTCTTTAGCTGAGATATATGAAATGTGTGATGTACTTGAGCTGATGGAGGCAATGCCAACTGATAAGCTACTGTACCCACTTTATCAATAATTCGAAAAGGTCCAAAGTACTTCGGAGCTAATTTCTGGGAGCTCCTATGATGTACTGAGGTTTGAACATAGGGCTGAAGCTTAAGATAAACCCAATCCCCAATTTGAAATTGCCTTTCAGTTCTATGCTTGTCAGCTAGCTGCTTCATTCTTTTTTGAGCTCTCAGCAAGTGATGCTTGAGTAATTGTATCATTGCTTCTCTGTCTTGCAAGTAAACATCAACAGCTGCTACGGCTGAATCCTTAGGAATGTGTGGAATATGCAGTGGTGGAGGATAACCATACAAAGCTTCAAAAGGGGTAAGATGAGTAGAAGTATGGTAATTCGTATTGTACCAAAATTTAGCCAAGGGTAACCATTTTGACCAAGTTGAAGGTGAACCTCCTGCCATACATCTCAGATATGTTTCCAAACACTTGTTGATTACCTCAGTTTGTCCATCAGTTTGAGGATGATAGGCAGTAGAAAGATTTAAAGAAACTCCTTGTAGTTTAAAGAGCTCCTGCCAAAAGTTACTAAGGAAAATGGGATCTCTGTCACTAACTATAGAACCAGGAAGCCCATGTAGCTTATAAATGTTGTCTAAAAAGACTTGTGCTACTGTACAAGCTGTGTATGGATGTGACAAAGCCATGAAATGGGCATATTTAGTAAGCCTATCCACCACCACCATAATCACTTGTTTCCCTTGAGATTTAGGCAACCCTTCAATGAAATCCATACTAATATCAGTGAAAATTCCTTCAGGAATAGGAAGAGGTTGTAGCAGGCCAGGAGTGGCTACATTTTCTGATTTATTTTGTTGACAAATTCTGCAGTCCCTTATGAAATTTCTAACATGCTTCCATAACCCTTTCCAGTAGATAATAGCAGAAATCTTCTTGGCTGTAACCTGTACCCCAGAACGGCCTCCCACTGCACTACTGTGAAATAAACTTATAATATTCCTTTGTAACTCCTTATCCTTACCCACCATAAGCTTTCCTTTCCTTCTTAATTGATTGTTGACCCAAGAGTACTTAGAAGAAGCTTCAGGATTAGCCTGCAACTTGGCAATAAGGTGCTGCAGATGAGAATCAATCCTCCAACTGGCTTTAATTTGATGGAAAAGATCTGAGGATATGGTGGATAAAGCCATTAGTGTAAGGTCATGGCTTTTGACTCTTGATAGAGCATCTGCCACAACATTTTCATTCCCCTTCTTGTACCTTATTTCATAATCATACTCCATTAATTTTGCCAACCAAGTAAACTGACTAGGTGTTGTTACCCTTTGTTCTAGAAGGTATTTAAGACTTTGGTGATTTGTCTTAATGATGAAGTGTCCTCCCATTAAGTAATGGTGCCACTTTTTTATAGCATACAGAATTGCAAACATTTCCTTCTCATATACAGACAATGATTGATGTTTGGGTGATAGAACCTTACTGATAAATGCCAATGGATGCCCCTGCTGTATCAATACTGCTCCAATACCTATACCAGAAGCATCAGTCTCCACAATGAATTCCTTAGTAAAATCAAGTAGTGCTAATACAGGAGCTGAGACCATAGCTTGTTTCAGGGCTTCAAAGGCTGTAGAAGCTACCTCCGTCCACTCAAATGAATCCCTTTTTAATAATGCTGTGAGTGGTTGAGAAATTTTACCATAATCCCTTACAAACCTCCTGTAATACCCTGTCAGCCCCAAGAATCCTCTCAGTTGCTTCATAGTTTTTGGCACAAGCCAGTTTTGAACAGCTTGAATCTTCTTAGGATCAGTAGAAACTCCTTCAGAGGATATGTAATGGCCGAGGTACTCAACCTTGTTGCCCCCAAAATTGCATTTACTTCTCTTGGCAAATAGAGTATGATTTCTAAGCACCAAGAAAGTTTGTCTCAAATGCTGTAAATGATCTTCAATGCTGTTGCTATACACAAGGATGTCATCGAAGAATACCAATATAAACTTTCTCAAAAAAGGTCTGAAGATATCATTCATTAGACTTTGAAAGGTTGATGGTGCATTGGTTAAGCCAAATGGCATCACCAAAAACTCATAATGGCCATCATGAGTCCTAAATGCTGTTTTGTGTACATCTGGAGGGTGCATTCTAATTTGGTGATAACCTGATCGGAGGTCAATTTTGGAGAAAATACAGGAACCATGTAACTCATCCAATAACTCCTCAATCACAGGAATGGGAAATTTGTCCTTGATAGTAAGTTTATTCAGGCTCCTGAAATCTATACACATCCTCCAAGTTTGATCCTTCTTTTTAACCAGTACCACAGGTGATGAGAAAGGACTGGTACTTGGTTGAATTACCCCAGATTCCAACATTTCTTTTGTCATCTGTTCTATGATGTCCTTCTGCATATTAGCATGCCTATAAGGCCTAATATTCACAGGTTGTGAACCCTCTTTGAGGGGAATTCTGTGATCATGTGCCCTATGAGGTGGTAGGCCTTTGGGTTCATTGAATATATCTGAGAATGCCTGAAGTAAAACCTTCAATGAAGGCTGAGCACCCTCAATAAGATTCCCAGTAACCTTTTCCTTACTTGCAGCTCCAACACTACTCTCATCTACATCTCTCTCTTTACCAGATTGTGAGGAAGCTACCACATTAGCTTGCAAATTGTATAATTGAACCCCAGCTAACTGTGGTGTCTTCGATAGCAATTTGCTTAATTGCTTATTAGAAATAGCCTGCACTTCATTCTCCGATTTCCCTATTAGCACACATTCTTTTCCTTCCACTGTAAATTTCATTTTTAACTCCTTGAAATTCCACATGATATCCCCTAGAGTTGCTAACCATTGAATTCCCAAGACAATGTCATAATTGTCTAAAGGAAGGATAAACATATCGGCAATATACTCATTTCCTTGCATTCTCCAGTGGAATCCCTTGTACATATCATTACAAAGGATCTCACTTCCATTAGCTGTTACTACTCTTATTGGGCTTATGTTAACTAATTTACACCCCAACTTTTTTGCCATGCTTCTATCCAAGAAATTATGAGTACTGCCAGAGTCTATCAAAATGTACACCACTCTCTTGTTTACCATACCAGTAACTCTCATGGTTTGAAAACTGAGCGTACCTGTGAGAGCATGGATTGAGAGTTGAGGGACCATTTCTTCTGCTGTGATCTCAGAAAAGCCTTCCTTTTCTTCTAATTGTTCTTCTATATCACCTTGGATTTCTATCATGAACAACTGCTTCTTCTTGCATCTGTGACTAGGAACAAATTTTTCATCACACCAGAAACATAGTCCTTTAGCCCTTCTATCATCCATCTCCTTGCTCGTGAGAGTTTTAGTAGCTTTAGGTTGTGATTTGAAGTTCTTGTTATTGGCAGGATCTGGCAATGGCAGTATACCAGATTGGGTTTGAAATGGTTTTGGGGTAATTAAAGGCAATGTTGAGGCTGATTTGGGTTGCAATAACAAGGAAGGTCTAGATGTAGCTAACAATGAGGGTTTTGGTGAGGATTTTGAATGAGGATACAAGGCCAATAAGGTGGCTTCTTGTAATTTGGCTAATGAATAAGCATCCTGCAAAGATCTAGGATTAAACATTCTTACCGGTAGTTGAATCTCTTCTTTCAAACCCCCCAAGAAACAGCTTACAGCATATTCCTCACTCAATTTCACCCTATTCAAGAGCTGATCAAATTCGTCCAAGTAGTCTTGCAATGGTCCTTGTTGCCTCAGATTTTTGAGGTCTGACATTGGATCAGCATAGGCCATTTCACCAAACTGAGCACTGATGGCTTGGACATAGTCTCCCCACGTCATTACTCCCCCATTGCTTCTTGTCTTCATAAAGATTTGGTGCCATTGTAAGGCTTTTCCTTCTAAGTGAATGGCAGCTAATTTCACCTTTACTTCTTCAGGTGTAGCATCCACCTCAAAGTATTGGTCACATTTATATAACCAATCCATAAGATCATTTCCATTGAACCTTGGAAATTCAACCCTTGAGAGTCTGGTAGCAGTCTGAATCCCCATTGAAACCCCATTTGTTGCTGCAACATTTTGTGCTTGACTCCTCAGCTCATGATGTTGCAGGTTGAGTCCATTAATCAAAACCTTGATCTCTGCAATGGCTTTATCATGTCTCTGTTCAGTATCCTTGATTTGGGACTCCAACTTTTTGTAATCTTGTGAACATGTACCTTCAGCCATGGTTGCCAAGATCGTGCTCTGATACCACTTGCTATAGACTGTTTTGAGAAAAGTATTCCCGATAAAAAGCATGAAGAGTAAAGGAAGAATTAGGGAAGAAACAGAATGAAACTGAGAAGGAAACCAGAACAAGAAGAATCAGGAATGAAAGAGAAGGAAGAGAAAGAGAAAATCTGCACTCAAGAGGAATTCTGTAACTTTTATTGTTCTCCTTCAATACATTTCCTGTTTGTACATTTATATTCCTGAATTGAGAATAACAGTAGCCAGTTACAACAACTCAACATTGCACCTAACTCCGTCATGACATCTCAGCATTGCAACTGACTTTTGTTAACAACTGACTAACAAACTCCCTAACTGACTAACCTCCTGGTTAACCCACTGACTCATAGCTAGTGTAATGCAAATTTCTGCTAATTCTAACTGTTGCATATCAATCTCCACCATCACTTCTCTGGCTGTCTCACAACCCTTCACCATCAACATCACCATCCTCACATCCCCACGTCATTAGTAATATTGCCCACTGATCAGCCACCGATCACATACCCGAAGCTCCATCACTGTTCAACTAATATTTCTCAATTCTACCAAAAAGATTTTCAATGGTGGCCGTCGCCGGGACAGCTTCCTTTGCCCTCACACGAAATCACAATATTTGAAAGATATGCCCTCTGTAATTGAGAAAAATCATACTAGTAAAATCTATGTTGGGTTTATGTCTTGTATTCCGGTTTAACCGGATGAGTCCACTGGGTTAGCCAGGGACTGGTTTAAGGTCAAGGGTATTTTGGTACTTGTACCGGGGCTTTCTTGGTGACCAAGAAAGCGGGGCTTTCTTGGTGGCAAGAAAGCGGGGCTTTCTTGGTGGCAAGAAAGCGGAGATTATATATATGTATAGTCTGTAACCCTAGACCTTGCGGCGGCAGTTGCCCATGGTGTTCCCACACCACGTAGGAGAGATGAGGTGAGAGAGTGGGAATCTCTTGTATGTTTTACTTGTTATAGTGAAGATGTTCGTCCTCCTGTGCCCGTGGATGTAGCCCTGTTTGGGTGAACCACGTAAATCTCGTATCTCTTCTTGTGTGTGGCTTGCTTCGTGTTGATCTTGTAATTAATGGGTGCGCACAATGGGTGATGTTCAGAAAATCACAACAATTGGTATCAGAGCCGAAGTTAGTGTTCCTCGGGTTTCTGAGCGAGGTGGAGATCGCTCATTAACTTGGTGGTTGTTGTGCATGGAAGATTAACAGATCGGATCTTCTTTGAGGATCCGGAGTTCTGCGATTCTCGTTGCAGAAAAATCAGAGATCACAGGTGATCTTTAGTTGAACCACGGATTAGAGTTTCCAATCGGAGAAGAAGAAGACGAGATTGGGTTCTCCGGTCTCACTGGGATCGGAGGAAAAAGGATCACAGGTTGTTTAGATTTCGGAGTAAATTGTTGCGGCTGTGATTGGATCTTGTTGGGTTCAGATCTGTTTTTATCATGGAAACAGAGGATCTGGTTTTCCATATCTGTGAGGGAGAAGACCGAATCACGCTGATCTCTGATGGGCCACTTGAAGAAGAAGAAGATGATCGGCGTCCTGTTGCAGTAACAGGAGGAGAGATCAAACACTGATCCCGGTTGTGGGCATAGTCAGAGGAGAGAGAGATCGGTTTGATCTCAGTGGCCATTGAATCCGCTGCAACTGTTTGCAGACGATTGGAAGAAATCGAAGCCGGTCATCGTGAGCCACTACTGCCGTTGTCGCCAGATTACAGAAGTCGAAATTGAGGAAGAGATTTGACCAAAAAAAAAAATCTCACCGGGATTTTTGCTGGGATTCTCGCCGTCTTCGTTGCCTTCGCCGAAATTATCGATGAGGAAGAGGAAGAGCAGAGGTCGCTGCTGCTCTTGCCGCTGCCGGAGAAGACGACCGCTTGTAGTCGCTGCCGCTGCATCGCCGCTACCAGCCCCCGATCGCCGACGCCGTCGCCTGTCGTTACCGTCGCCGTTGCAGCTACCAGCCGTCGCTGGTCGCCGGACCAGCCACACCCTCTGCCGCGGCCGCGTGCATATATCGTTTCCATCCGGGTTGCAGTCGCTGTTGCAGACCCAGGCAGCGTTGTTGATGACGACCCAGGTTACGGGTCTCGGGTCAGGTCAATTTGACCTGACCCGCCGCGGAGAAAGCCCAGTCAGCGTTAAGTGTGGGTCTGTTCGGTTTTCGGGTCGGTCAGTTAGATCCAACCCGTGGTGCAACCCAATCCAGCAGCAAGATTTCAAGTCGGTTCCGGGTCGAATCGGGTCGACCTGGTCCATGTTCCCAAAGCCCAACCCAGCAGTGCATCCAGCAGTTTCGAGCCAATTCGGGTCGGGTCCACCTGACCCGTGTGCACAGAGTTCAGCCCAATGCAACAGAGCAGCAGAACTGACGTCAGCAGTGACGTCAACAGCGGTCAACAGTCAGATTTGACCAGATTTGTGGCTGAAATTGTTTCTCCAATATCTTGATCGTCCGATGTCCGATCGGAGATCCGTTTGCGCCTACAAACTCGTTTCGAGCAGATCTATGCAGTAAAAGAGGTTGATTGGATGTTTGACAGTCAAGGAGGAAGTTTGATCGATTGGAGCGTAGAAACTTGTTTCTGCGATATCGAAGCCATCCTGAGTCAGATTTCAGATCCGTTTCTTCCAGCGTGCTCGTGTTGACGAGATCTATAGTTTGATGTAGAAATTTGGAGGAGATCTGAACAGATGTGGATTCAGGCTTGAATCGGGTCTACTCGACCTAGTTGTTGTTGCAAACCCAATAATAGGAGTCGCCGGCCTAGTTGCAAAGGGTTTGCTGATTCAAACGAAGTTGTTTGTTTGGGGTTCACATGATCGCATGTGATGTTGTGTATCTTGCCAGAGTAAAGCCGGAAAAGCAGCAAGGAGGAGCTCATGCGTCAGCATTTGTCAAACATTTGTTTGATTGATTGATCGGAGGCCCGGTCAAATGGAGTTTTTGACTGTTCGGAGGCAGATGTTGTTCTGCAATGGAGTCATCTGGACTTATATTCCCGATCTGTTTTGCTTGCATGCTTGTGGTGATTGGATCTTCATGGTGATGTTGAAGATGGGGCAAGATGGTGAGTGATTCAGATATCACTCAGATTCGTCAATGGTTTCGAGGTTTTAGTTCGAGGCGGAGTTTGACGAGGGTATGAACTTTGCTTAAAGTTCATGTGCTGGTTTAACATGTCAAAGTGTTGAAGAAGACTGCATCCCTGGTGTAGTGACGTGCCATTCAGCAGGGTACGTGAAGACATTACCGGTTTTTGTTTCTCCTGGTGGCTCGAGTTGTACGGAGTTGTACGGAATTCAAGCAAAAGTTGAGATTGTTGGGTTTATGTCTTGTATTCCGGTTTAACCGGATGAGTCCACTAGGTTAGCCAGGGATTGGTTTAAGGTCAAGGGTGTTTTGGTACTTGTACCGGGGCTTTCTTGGTGGCCAAGAAAGCGGAGATTATATATATGTATAGTTTGTAATCCTAGACCTTGCGGCGGCAGTTGCCCGTGGTGTTCCCACACCACGTAGGAGAGATGAGGTGAGAGAGTGGGAATCTCTTGTATACTTTACTTGTTATAGTGAAGATGTTCGTCCTCCTGTGCCCGTGGATGTAGCCCTGTTTGGGTGAACCACGTAAATCTCGTGTCTCTTCTTGTGTGTAGATTGCTTCATGTTGATCTTGTAATTGATGGGTGCGCACAATGGGTGATGTTCAGAAAATCACAACAATTGGTATCAGAGCCGAAGTTAGTGTTCCTCGGGTTTCTGAGCGAGGTGGAGATCACTCATTAACATATCAATATTATTGGTATATGGTAACATCACCCGAAACATAATACTGATGATAATAAGAATTACCAAGTCCACTTGGTATAATTGCTCTACGGCTTTCGAAGAGAACCCTTCTCTTCCCTATGTAGAGCAAAAATACAAGAAACTATCTTTTGAGAATAAAGTTTGCATATCAGTATTTGGTTGGCTTTGTGAAAAGCCAAAACTCATTTCAGCATCTTAGTATATTTCCATAGAAATATCATCGTCCAAAGCTTAGAGTCTGTGACGAGAATATTTCTATTGATGTGATCTCTATCACATGATCTCCATCGTGAGGGAACCCGTGATAAATTAAAAGCTGTGACGTTGCCATTTGGAACCAATTGGACTGTTCCTCCATGCTTAGAAATTGCCATCTGCAATCAATTGGTCTGTTCCTTAGAAAATTCCCCAACTTTAGCGAGTTCCACTACAGAGATTGGTCCTCCACCAAGGTCGTTTTCTAGAGTTATAAATGCACGCGGGCTTTTTTTTTTTCGATCGACGAAACAAGTGCTTCACTCCACTCTTTTACTGGTACATGCACGGTATACTCCGCTCTGCCCATGCATTCTTCATCAGTCCTCCACCACACAAGAATCCATGCTGTGGTCCACCAAGTGAGTGAACTCGTCTTCGGTCCTTTCAAATTTCCAAAACTGAATGTAGATTCTTCCAGTCTCGTCGTATGTCGTATCTATAACTATTATTAGACAACAATAATGCAAAAGCAATCTAATTATCAAAAGTGAAAGTAAAAAGAAAGCAGGAAATGATTTTGATTTCTCTCTCTTCCATCTTTCCCATGCTTTCTTTTAAAGACAAGAATTCTAACTTTTTCTTTTTTCAACTTTTCTTCTTGTTTCGTTTTGAATGGATTTTTTTTATTGGAAGGAAGGAGAGAGACGCTGGCATGAGAGGCATGGTTATATGGAACGGCACCTGCTGGTTTTGTGAATTTTATCTTCTTATTATTTCCAAGGTTTCGATGAAGAGAAATGGATAAGAACCCATGATAAATATCACTTCAAATTTGAAGTTGTGGGTTTAAGTCATGATCGTTTGTTTTGTCTAAGACTCCAAGTCACATTGGATATACATGAGGCATGCTAGAGAAACGAGCGCATTCGGTTAAAATAAAAAAAACATCCCTTTTCCATTTAATTTTATCTTTACCTAAAATATCTGTTATGTTACATCTTCGTACAATTTCTCTCTAAAAATTTCTCAGATACAGCTCTATCATCAAAATCATACGAAACACCTATAAAGGTCACAATGGAAGTCCCACTTTCTTAGGGCCTACTAATGCACATACAACTATTCAGTAATGCACCTGTTGTCTAGTCTACAGTGAGGCCATTGACAAGCTTTCGTTTAGATTTTGATGAAATCTTAGGGCCAATTTGATAATTGATCTAGTTGGACTACAAGGAAGCCCGACTAATATATGGGGCCCCCTTTCTTTCGCTCATGTACAGGATAGGGGCATCCACTCAAGGGTGTGGGGCCAACCTAGGGATCCACATGAGGATTTGGGGAGGGGGGATAGGGCGGATTTGAATTACACAAAAAGGCCCTCCCCCCTGTAAAAACTCAACCCCATATATGATTTTTATCATCTTCATCTAAGCCACAAAAGTATAATAGTGTACAGTCAATTTGGACTAGTGTCACTCGATCCAACAGTCTAATTCAATCAAATGGAGCTAAAAATTTGTGGGCTAGTGGAATTAAGGGGAGGCCCTATGGTTGATACATTTGGATGGACCAAAAGTAGGCCCCTCCCTAGGTAGTGGACAGCCCTCTCCCATCCGTTTGAGTTGAGGAGAGGGCTACTCTTATATACATATATATATATATATATATATATATGAAGGTGTGTGAGGTGTAATGTTTTTGTTTTTTCTTTTTTTTTTTTTGTATATGAATACTTTTCAAAAAAAAGAGTGCCCCTCACCAAAACCGTGAGGAACATATGCACATAAAAATTGTCTATATATAGTAATGAAATATTACTATGCATCTATCCCTCATGCTATGGTGAGGGATAATTAATTTTTCAGACCTAACAAGGTCAAAAGTGTCATGAGGTGTGCTGACTTCTACGTACAAGCTAGAGAAGAGCCGAGTTAGCCCTAGATCGCTGATCACTGCTTTCCGGTGGCATTGCTCGCTGCCTTATCCCTAATGGCCCTGCTCGCTGCCTTCTCCCTAATGGCCCTGCTCTATCTCCTCTCAACCTCTCAACTTTGGTCGAACAGGACCCAAAAAACCAAGGAGGGCTTGGTAGTGGTCGTTGAACAGAGAAGAAGAAGAATAGAAAAGAAATAAGAGAAAGGAAGAAAAAGAAAAAAAAAACAAGAAAGGAGATAGAAGAGGTGGGGATGAGGGGCTGGGCAGAGTTTAGATCTCCTCCTTGTAGGCCTTGAATCTCAAACCCTAACCCTCCCTGTAGTTTTCAAAAAAAGAAAGAATGTTGAAGAATCATGGCTATAAGCGAGGTTTTTCTTTTCCTTTAAAGATGTTTTGATCTAGGTTTTTTTGGGTTTTCTTCATCTGACTGAGCTTTCGGGGGTTCTATCTTACCATCTTCTACCTCTACTTAATTAGGGGTTTGTTGGAAGATCTTGTTTCCCATCTGATTGGGCTTTTAGAGGTTTTATTCCACCAGCATCTATCCGATCAAGGGCTTGTTTATTTTTATTAGGGCTGTGTTAATCAAATTGGATTCTATTCTTCCATCTTCGGATTAATCTAGGGTTTGTTTAGGTTTTGAAAATTGGTTATAATTATTGCTGCTTATATTTACTTTTAACAACCAATATTCCACCATCTCTTGGTTTGTCCATTGTAAGATTAGGCAGGACCAAAATGGGGGGTTGACATGAAGGGTGGAGGTGGTGTCCGGAAAAGGAAAGCAAAGGCAGACGATGGAGAATGGCAGCCGGATATCTACAACCATGGTAGGAGGAAACAAGGACAGAAGTACTTTGACAGCAGAGAGCTGATTAGCATTTTGTGGATAATCTACCGGAGATAATAAGGAGGGGGCGGGCGCTGTTCAAACTTTTCAACAATTTTGGCATTGTCAGGGATGTATTCATCCTCAAAAAAGAAGGGAAAAAACAAGCTCCAAGCTCGGTTTTGTTAGGTATAACTACAAGGTTGCAGCTAAGATGGCGGTTCAGAAAGCTGATGGGCTATGGATAGAAGATAAAGAGCTATATGTCAAAATGGCCAAGCATTCCCACAGAAGATCATTAGGCAATGAATACAGGGGCAGCACTGCCCTGCAAAAACTTGATCTTATTGGATCTGGTCAGTCAAGTCCTCACTCGAAGAGAAGAAGCTGGAGACCAAAGGTGTTTCTCTCCACCCAAGGGGGTTATGAAGGTCGAAATCCTATGGCAAGTGATACTTACAAAGAGAGATCAGGCTGGAAAGAACGAGGTACTTCTTATGAAGAGATTCTTAAAGGTAATGGAGTTAAGAATTTCTCTTCAAACAATAACAAATTCATTGTTAATGCCAAGGAAGTGGGTGATGGGTGGTTGTACTGCAGCGCGCTTGTAGAGCTCCATGACTTACAACCCATAGACTCAGTCAGGAAAGTCTTTGCTACGCAAGTGAATTGGAAGTCCAGCAGTTGGCTTGTGGGGGGAAAAAAGGTGCTTGTCACGTTTAAATCTGAAGAAGACATGTCAAAATCACTGACTGAGAACAGAGAACTATTTTCAGACTAGTTTGCGGATATAAAACCTTGGAACAAGGAGATTGGTGCTGAACAAGCCAGGGAGATCTGGATTAATTGTTATGCAATGCCTTTTCATCTGTGGAATATGGAGAATTTTTACTCCATTGGCAAGTGTTTTGGGGAGGTTCTCACAGTAGATAGGGCTACTTCCATGATGGCATCCTTACAAAGTTGGAGATTAAAACTCCTAACCAAGAAAATGGATACAATTAATTCTATTGTTAACTTGATCTGTAAAGGAAAGAGTTATGAAGTTAGAGTAGCGGAAGAACAGATCGTGAATGTCCAGTACTTCCAGCAAAGCCTTGATTGAACTGTCCATGCAAATACAAGTGTAGTGGTTTCCCTAATGGTGCAATGGAGAACGATGGTGAAGTGATGGTTCATTTTCTAAAGGATGACGTGGAGTTAGCTGACAACGTGGAGGAAGCTATGTCGTCCACAAGTGTAACACTCCGACCCGAGTTGATCCGGATTAGTGAGTAATCGCGTGCGATTTTGTCGCTAAGTGTGTTTTGATTTTGTTTTTCTTTGGTTTGAGCCTTAGAGAGATTGTTTGGGTTGAGTTGACTTGGTATAGGTAGTTCGAGCCCTTTTTCGTAATTTTGGCTTTTGATTGACTTTGTCAGTTTTGCGTACTTTTGACGTCGTCGCGTGTATTTCGTTGAGCTTGTCAATCTTCGTAACTATCTTGGATCCGAATGATTCCGTTTGCTCTCGTTGGACCGTCATTTGACTCAAACTGACATTTATGTAAGTGACTTGGACTTGTTTGTAATTTTGGACTCATTTTAGTTTAAATATCCTACCTACCCCATTTCTTTCTCTCGATCGTTCTCTCAGCTCACTCTCTCTCTCAGTCGTCTCTCTCTCTGTTCAGCTCTCTTTCTCTCCTTCTCCTTCTCTGTTTCTGTTGCTCGAGGGAGGAAGAAAGGAGCCAATTCGTGTGTGTTTCCCGGTGGACTGAGCCAAGCAACGAAGTGATTTCCATTTGTGAGGCAAGTATAAGCCCAAGTAGTATGAACACCAATTGATATGGATTTGATTGTTGTGTTTTTATACTTCATTGTATTTCTCAGTATTAGACAGCCCCATTGAGTTTGTTTCACTGTTATTTGCTGTTTTTCGGTCGATTCGTTCACTTTCTGTATGACTGTGACAATTTCAAGAAAATGAGTTCGTGCACTCACGGCTACGCCGTGAAATGTGCTACGGCTAAGCCGTAAAATGGCTTACGGCTAAGCCGAGACCCAGCCGTAACCCTAACCGTAGAACAGTACAGACTGTTATCTGAAAATAACTGAGAGTTGGCAAATTGCCATTCTTCTACGGCCCAGCCTGATCTAAGCCGTACATTGTCTTACGGCTAAGCTGTAGACCAGGATACGGCTGCGCCGTAGAGTAAAATACGGTTGAGCCGTAAATCCGGATGGATATTGGGGGAACCTCAGCTCAGCCGCAGTGTA
Source organism: Sextonia rubra (assembly GCA_037013555.1). NCBI lineage: Eukaryota > Viridiplantae > Streptophyta > Magnoliopsida > Laurales > Lauraceae > Sextonia > Sextonia rubra. The sequence continues at coordinate 17,297,618 of JASUAD010000028.1, read as the reverse complement.
TATTACGGCTAAGTCGTAAGATGCTCGGCTAAGCCGTAAGGTCACCTACGGCTACACCGTGAGACCCTGAGAATTGAATGAAAAGGACTAGGTTTAAGCAAAAGACCGTATATGACTTTCATATTAGAATGTAGCTAACCTGAACCTGCCAATGGAATATTTGCATGACATGAATGATCTCATGGGCTGTGAATCATTCATGACTGTATCCAGTCGTTTAGCACCTCCCCATGGGTGTTGGTTTAAGGGACTTCGATGCACACTCCAGACACTGCAACACTAGATAATGGTGCATCGGACAACTTAAAACTACATCAACATGCACGGTTAGAAACACTGGATAATTAGTTTAGGATTGGCTTGTAATTGACCTTGATTCGTACAAGTATTCTAATTTGTATAGCATATTAATTTCGGTTATGCCCTCTTATGTGTTCTGCGCTGGACCTCTCGATTCTGTGGGAAATGCAGCAACCCCAGAGCGAAGCCCGGGCGGAACCATTCTATTCTTGTGTTTTACTGTTGCTCCACTGGAGTACTTGCATCAGTGCTTAATTGTTACTAGTACTTGAGATTGTTCTTGGTAACTGCTTATCCGCATTTGGTATTGTTATTCGTATTCAGTACCTTCCGTTATTGCTTAAGTGCATTCAGTATCAGTATCAGTATCAGTTTATGTGATGCACTTCCTATTGTTTGTTTAGCGTGATATGTGAGATATGTATGTGATATGACTGATTGATTGAGGTGCATCATCCGAGTTGATTGTGATTGTTATATGGCACTACTGAGCCTCGGCCTTAGGATACCCGACGGGGTTAACTTTGGTTTAGTTTATGTGTTTGCCTCTGTAGAGTGTTCTGTCCTGGGACTCCGGACCCCGGGAACTAGAGACCCATGCGTACCCTGGCCCGGTCGCTGGTGTTCTCATTCCGACTGCTCTCGAAAGGGAGAAAATGGCCAATGTAGTAGCCACTTTGATTGTTATCTGTTTATGATTCTGATAGCATGCTTATTCATTTGCATAATTGCTTAGTATACGAACATGCCTTCTATAGATCTTGCATCCTGACTATTGCTCATATTAGATACAATTTGTGTTATCATCTTGTGGCTTATATTTTGCTAAGTCGTCGTACTTATTAGTTGTCTTTGTGTGTTGCAGGCTCAGATCCCTCTCCCAATCCTGCGTCGGTCGACCTGACTCCAGGAGAGGCTCGCGAGGCCCCCTCCGTCCTAGAGGAGTGGACTTGATCCATCCTCCAGAGTACGGTTTGCATCATTTTGTTCTCCCCATTCATTTGAGTCCGAGTCTATTGAGGGGAATTTTCTGTACTTGTACCGTGGGCTTGAGTGATATCTGTATTTTGATTTTTGATTATTGTAAGCCCGCTATATTGTCATACGTTCTTGTAATTATTCTTGTCATCAGTTTAATGTTGTTTTTGTGTAATCTCCTATGTTTCTTGGTGTGTTGTTATATGCCTTGATACGTACAGCTTCCGCGTACAGTTGTTTGCACGTGTGATTGATCCCTTGTGTGTGTATGCTTGGACGAGGTCTAGGTGTGCATGCACGGGAGTACGTGTGTCATTGGTTAGACTTCCTCTGACCCCCGGTTCCTGGGCTCGGGTTGTGACAACAAGTAAGTGCGTGAATTCCATAGAGCCCATAGAACTTGAGGGCAATAATGCTGGGGCATGCGCTATTTATGGGATAGAAACAAATCCAGAGGAATTTGTGGAGGAGCACAACAGAGCTATTTCCCTCCCAGTACTCTAGGGGTCAGGTGCCTGTGAGTTTGATGACGTTACATTATTAGTGTTGGGTTTGGCTCAAAAGGTTTTTTATTGGGCCTGAGTGGAGAGTCCAGTTGATTAGGGTTAGCATCATATATATATATATATACTATCTTTGTTGTAGAGAGAAAACACTGTAAGAGTGTGAGAGATAGATTTCTAAATTGTGAAATCCTTGTGCTCGTGACGTAGGTAATTTTGTCGAACCACATAAATCCTTGTGTCTTCTGTGTATATGTGATTGCTTGTTGTTTTTCTCAATTGTGGTGTGTGTTTGGCCAGATCCAGATTCAACAAGTGGTATTAGAGAGTTTGTTGAGATTGTGGAATCGTGGAGATTGATCTCGACGGACTACACAGATCGGAAGGAAGAGGGCTTTACCCTGTTTTAGGCTATGAAAAAGAAAAAACAGTTTTTCTGCAGTCGCCGGAGCACATCACTGCATTCGTGTGCTGCCGGTTTTTCCTGCCGCCGCCGTTCTCGTCGTGCCTCCGTCCGCAGCTGCTGCCGGAGCAATCGTGCATCCAAAGCCACCGCTGCTGCCTCTGCATCAGTCACCGACTCCATCGGTGAAGATCGTTCACCTCTGTCGCTGCGCCTGCCGGCTTCCATCGCTGCCGCTGCTGCTCACCGCAGACGAAGGAGGAAGATACCCGGTCCTCTGTTGCAGAAACGTGAGGAAGAAGACAACCCAGGCAGGTTGGGTCAGGTCACGTTCCAGGTCCAGGTCGGGTTGAACCTACCCAGTTCTGCACCCAGTCCAGATCCAGGTCACAGGTCACAGGTTAGGTCAGGCGTACGTGACCCATAATAGAACCGAGCCCAGCGTCTCACCGGTCCAGGTTAAATTCGGGTCAGGTGAACCTGACCCGGTTCTGCAGCCCAGCCTGTCAAAGTAGAAGTTCTTCAGTGTGGGTCGACCTGACCGGAACCCGTCTGCATCAGCCTAGTCCGCCAGCACCAATCAGAATACAGTTCGGGTCGACCTGACCCGAACCCGTCTGCACCAGCCCGGCCCAGCAGCAGTGCTGATGTCATCCAACGTCAGCAGTTGACCACTTTGACCAGATTCAACGGTCAAAATTCAAACTCAATTTTCGGAGCCATTCGGACTCGGAATTGAGCTCTGTTTTTTCCAGTGGACTCCTGGCGACAAGATCTACAACGTGAATGGAGTAGATTCACAATTTGACAAGCAGATATTTGAGTGAGTTGTTTTTTGAGTTATCTTCATATTTACCATGGCCACAGTGGGGACTTCTACTGTAGGAGGTATCAAATTTGAAATTAAAAAATTTGATGGAAGAATAAACTTTGGTTTATGACAGTGGAAGATAAGAAATATCTTAATTCAATAAAGTATTAAGGTAGCAATATTAGGCAAAGAAAAGAAGCCTGATAAGATAAATAATGAAGCTTGGGCAGACATAGATGAAAAGGGAGTCAGCTCTATTCAATTCTATCTCTCTGATGAAGTCATGCACAATGTCATGGAGGTGGAGACTGCAAAGGGTTTATGGGACACATTGAAGAGTTTTTACATGGGTAAGAATCTCACAAACAAGTTGCATCTCAAGAAACAGTTGTATGGGTTGAAAATGGAAGAAAGTTTTGATGTGCTGGGGCACATGAATGTTTTTAACAGAATGATTAATGATTTGTTGAGGCTCGATGTGAAATTCGATGATGAAGACAAGTCCTTACTGCTATTGAATTCTCTTCCTGACTCATATGATCATTTTGTGACTACTTTGCTGTATGGAAAAAACACATTCAAATTCGAGGATGTTAGGCAAGACATCATCTCCAATGTTGTAAGGAAGAAGCCCATTAAAACCAATTCACATGCAAAGGGACTTCTAGTAAAGCAAGGCTCCAGTCAACGCGGCAGGTCCAGCAATAGGGGCAAATCAAAGAGGAACAACTCCAAATCAAAATCACGAAGCAAGCAGAATTCAGAGTGCTTCTTTTGTAAAAGGAAAGGACACTAGAAAAAGGATTGCAGAGAATACAAGGCATCCAAAGATGGGAAAAATAAAGCTGTCAATAGTGACTCCGCTAGCATTGCTTCAGAAACTGAAGTGGAACTCCTATCTGTCTCGCAAGGTAACCATTTATCTGATGCTTAGATTTTAGATTCCAGTTGTTCTTATCACATGTGCCCTAGTCATGATTGATGTAACACTCCGATCCCCTTTGAGCCGGATTAGTGGCTCATTAGTGTGTGTTTCTGTTGTGTTATTCTTTTGGGCTTGGTTTTGGGCCTTGGATAGGTAGTTGAGTAACCTTTGACCTGGAATAGGTAGTTCTAAGCCCTTTTTCGTAATTTTGCTTTTGCTTCGCTTGCATCATATTTGCATCATCTTGGTGTCAGCACGTGTATTTTGTTGAGCTCGTTATATTCCATAACTGTGTTAGATCCGTTCGAAGTCAATTGGAGAAGTTAGACCTTCGTGTGACTTGAACTGTAAATAGTCAGAACTTTTCGGACTTTGACTTAAACTTCCAAAACTATATATATAAGGGTCAGCTTCCAGATGTCCAACTCCTTGCCCATTTGTCTTCATCGTTGCATGCAAGAAGATCTCCAGGAGAAGCTCCCTCCACGTCCATTTTTCTTCTTCTCTTCTCTTCCTCACTTCCGGTTTGTGTGAGTGTGACTTGGGTTCTTCCTCTTTTCCTCTCATCTCTGTCTGTGTTTGTGGCTTTGTAAGTGGGCTCTTCCCAAGTCTTTCTTCTTCATCTCCAATTGCACCTCCTTTTCTCTTTGCTATGTCTTCATCTCATGCATGGTTTCTTTCTTTGATTTGTTTTGATTTTAGTTGATTTGGAGCTTGATTCAGTGGATTGTTAGAGCTTTGAGGCAAGTATAAGTACAGGATTGATAACACATATGGGTGTTTGTTTGATTGCTTTGATTCAGCCTTATTCTCTGTATAAAATGTTTTACAGCCATTTTCTAAGATGTTAGAATCAGTTGAGCTTGTTTTGACACATTTCTGTACCAAATTTCAGTTTCTGTACTCAGCCCGAATTCGTGTTCTGTATTGTACGGCTAAGCCGTAAGTTTCTACGGCTCACATTCCAGAGACTTGAAATTTTGATTTTGTTCTACGGCTAGGCAACGGCTGAGCCGTAAATTGTCCTACGGCTGAGCCGTAAGCTAGCCGAGACCCAACCGTAACCCAGCCGTGGATTAAATCTCTGATCAGTCGAAACTTTTCCATTACAGTACTCCTACGGTGTGGCTACGGCTAAGCCGTGAATTGCTACGGCTAAGCCGTGGATTGGTCTACGGCTAAGCCGTATACTGACTGTAGCTTAGCCGAAAAAGGTATCAGATCAGAGGTGGAAGATGACCAGTTTAGCTGTGTTTTGAATGGAACCAAGGTGAAGCCGTCGTGCATATTACGACGAGCGCGTAAGATGTCTTCGGCTTAACCATAGGTTCCTCATGGCTAAACCGTTAGGCATGGCAGTTCTGAATATAACTTAGGATAATGGTGAGACTTGTAGGGCTCAAATGCAGGGTAACCACCTATGTAAACTGGCCCAATGGATTCCTTGGATCGCATGAAGAGTCCGTTAGGCTGTGACTTATTCATGTGAGCGTTGATCACTGTTAGGCACCTCCCCATGGGTGTTGGTTTAAGGGACTTCGATGCACATAAGGATTACATTGCAACACTAGGATGGCAACGGTGCATCGAATAACTTAAAACTACATCAACATGCACGGTTAGTGACAGTGAAGAACCATATTAGGGTTGGCTTGTAATGAACCTTGACTCCGTATTAATCTAAGATGCATTGCATATTGTTTATAGTTTTGCCCTCTGTTCTGCCAATCTAAGTATGCATTCCGCAGTCATTTTGCTTTCGTCCTGTATGTCTGTTTATTCTTCGATCTGCACTACGCTTTGATCTATGCTGTGCTTTGACTTAATCTATGTTCTGATCTGTATTTTGGCTATGCTTTGTATATTTCTGGCCTTGTATATTTTGGGTATTCCCTGATGGCTCTGCCCAAAGGTTAATACGTGAGGATAAGATCCGGTCTTTGTCATCAGTGAGTCCAAAGCGGATAATCTCCCTTTCTATGGATTTGATTTGATTGGTATTAGTCTGGCTCTACTCAGCCTCAGCCCTATGATGCCCGACGGGGATTACCTTTAGCTTAGATCTCTGTATCTCTGTAACTGCAGTGTCGCTTTGTCTTGGGACCCCGGAACCCAGGAAACCGAGACCCACTTGTACCCTTGGCCCGGTCAGTGGTGTTCTCATCTGCTCTGCTTTGCTCTCTATTGGAGAGAATATGGTTAACGTAGTAGCCACTTAGTTCAGTCTTTCTATGTTCTGATCCACTTATCATGCTTTAATTCTATGCACGATCTACTTAGCATACTAAGATGAAACTCTGTAAATTCTATTCTGTCATTATTCTATTGATACTATGAGTGTTTCATCCCTGTTACTTATATTTGCTGGATCGTTGTATTCATTTGTGTTGTCTGTGTGTTGCAGGCACATATCCCTTGCCCAGCTCCCCGGCGGTCGAGGAGGCTGCAGGGCCGAGTGTAGAGGCACCCTCCGGTTTAGCAAAGTGGGCCTGATCACCTCTGCCGAGTGCGTGCATGCATATCAGTGGCCTTCTGTTTTGAGTTTTGGTTTTTGAGATTTTGTATTTTGGCACTATGGACTCTGCACTCTGTATATTTGTACATTTTTATTTTGTCATATACTCAGACTTGTATTTGGTTTTCCAGTTGTAATTATCTTGTCTTTTCCGTTTCGCATTTGTTTTGGCTTCCGCTATTTTTCCTTTGTTGTTTGCTATGATATATACCGCTTCCGCGTACGCTTAGTTCGCACGTGTTAGATCCCTTGTGTGCGTGCATCTGGACTGGGTTTGGATGCACGTGCACGGGAGTACGTGTGTCACCGGTTTAGCTTTTCGCTAACCCCCGATTTCTGGGCTCGAGTCGTGACAATTGATTTGAGACCTATGAGGAATGTAATGGTGGTAGCGTTCAAATGGGCAATGATGCACCCTGTAAGACCATTGGAATTGGTACCATTAATATTAAAATGGCAGATAGAGTTGTGAGAATCCTGGGTGATGTGAGGCATATGCCAGCACTAAAGAAAAACCTAATCTCATTTGGCTAACTTGAATCAAAAGGGTGCACATTCACGGCAAAAGATGGTTTGCTAAAAGTGTCAAAAGGTGTTCTGGTATTAATGAAAGGTACTATAGTGGGAAACAACCTGTACAAGCTTATGAGAAACACAATTGTAGGTAGAGCGGCAGTCTCCACAGATGACAAAACCAGTGATGATGAATCTCAGCTATGGTATATGCGTCTAGGGCATATGAGTGAGAGAGGCATGTTAGAACTACACAAAAGACAGTTGTTAAAAGGTGTGAAAACATGTAAGCTGGACTTTTGTAGATACTGTGTTTTTGGCAAGCAGAGAAAAGTGTCATTCAAAACTGCGGGCAACAATTGTAGAAGCAGTGGTATTGTAGATTATATTCACTCCGATGTGTGGGGACCAGCTCCGGTTATGTCAAAAGGTAGAGCATATTACTTTGTGACATTCATTGATGATTTTTCAATAAAGGTTTGGGTCTACTTTATGAAAGAGAAATCTGAAGTCTTCACTAAATTCAAAGAACGGAAGGTAGAACTAGAAAATCAAAGAAGCAGAAAAATCAAATATCTGAGATCAGATAATGCGGCTGAATAAAAAAATGGCAAGTTTCTACAATTTTGCAAAGATGAAGGCATCATAAGGCACTTCACTATTCCAAAGAATCCTCAGCAAAACAGAGTTGCAGAAAGAATAAACAGAACACTTCTAGAAAGATCAAGGAGTATGAGACTTCATGCAGGGATATCTGAAAGTTTTTAGGTTGAAGCGGTTAACCATGCATGCTATGTGGTTAATCGATCACCATCAAGACCCCTTGACTGTAAAGTTGCAAAAGAAGTGTCGACAGGTAAGGAGGTGGACTATTCGTCATTGAATGTATTCCGTTGTCCAACTTATGTACATATTCCTAGTGATGAAATATCCAAGTTAGACTCTAAGTCACTCAAATACATATTCCTTGGGTTTGAAAAAGGTGAAAGGGGTACAAACTATAGGATCCAAAAAATAGGAAAAAGATCTGCAGCAGAGATGTTGTGTTTGATGAAGCTTCTATGCTAAATCGAGAACATAACAGTGAAGTCAAAGGGCACAGTATTGAAAAAGTGGTTACAGAAGTTATTCCTCTTGCAGATAATACAGCCAAGGAAAAAGCTCAAAGTTCATCAGGGGTTGGTACATCTGGAGGTGAGGAACAACATGAGGTTCAACAGGAACCCTCAAGTCTAGCATGAAGAAAAGCAAAGAGAACCATCAAGCCACCTTAACGGAATAGATGGGATGAGGATGAAGTACACTTTGCTCTTATTACCAACAGTGGTGATCCAACCTCATTTCAAGAAGCTATGAAAAGCAGTGAAAGACAAGGTTGGATGGGTGCTATGATAGATGAGATGGAATCTCTCCAAAAGAACTCAGTTTGGGAGTTAGTTCCTAAACCCAAAGACAGAACAACAGTTGGCTGCAAATGGGTGTTTAGGAGAAAAGAAACTTCGCAAAAAAATACATAACGAAGGTTTAAGGCATGTTTAGTAGCAAAGGGGTACTCACAAAAGGAAGGGGTTGATTATGATGAGATCTTTTCCGCAGTTGTGAAACACACTTCCATTAGGGTGTTGTTGGCATTGGTAGCACAGTTCGACATGGAGCTCGAACAATTAGATGTAAAGACAGCTTTCCTTCACGGTGACTTGGAGGAAACAATTTACATGGAGCAACCTAAAAGATTCAAGGAAGTCGGAAAAGAACACCATGTGTATAAGTTGAAGAGATCATTGTACGGGCTAAAACAATCTCCAAGACAATGGTACAAGCATTTCGACTCCTACATGTTGCATATCAGCTACCATCGATGTGAGTATGATTGTTGTGTTTATTACAAAATTTTAGATGATAATTCTATTATTATTCTGCTACTTTATGTGGATGACATGCTTATTGCATGTAATGACATGTCAAAAGTTGATAAACTCAAATATCAGTTGAGAAAAGAGTTTGACTTGAAAGACTTTGGGGCATGTAACATTCCGATCCCCTTTGAGCCAGATTAAGGGCTCATTAGTGTGTTTTTCTGTTGTTTAATTCTTTCGGATTTGGTTTCGGGTCTTGGATAGGTAGTTGAGTAACCCTTGACCTGGGATAGGTAGTTCTAAGCCCTTTTTCGTAATTTTGCTTTTGCTTTGAGTGCATCATCTTTGCATCATCTTGGTGTCAGCACATGTATTTTGTTGAGCTCGTCAATTTCCGTAACTGTCTCAGACTCATTCGGAGTCAATTGGAGAAGTTGGACCCTCGTATGACTTGATTTGTAAATAACTAAAATTCACTAGACTTTGTTCTAAACTTCAGAAAACTATATATATATATAAGTCACATGTACAAATGTCTTCATTTCTACTCTTTTTCTTCAACGTTGCATGCAACAACTCCAGAGCACTCCATGTCTCCACGTTTTCTTCTCTTCTCTTCATTCTCTTCTTCCGTCTTATGGTGTTGGGATTTTCCATCTATTCCGATTGGGTTTTCTATCTCATCTCTGTCTTTGCTTTAGGTAAGCGGGTTCTCTCCAAGTCTTCTTCTTCTTCTTCTCCAATTGGATCACCCATCTCTCTCTACATGCTCATGGTTTGTGTTTGGATTTGTTTTGCTTAGGTTGTAGTTGGACTTGAGCTTGGCTTCAGTGATTGACAGAGCTTTGAGGCAAGTATAAGTACAGGATTGTATAACACATATGGGTATTTTGTTTGACTGCTTTGATTTCATCTATTACATCCTATACATGATTGTTGTGTTTTACAGCCAAATTCTGTGATGTTGGAACCTCTGGAACTTGTTTTGTTAAGTTTCTGTACCAAATTTCAGTTTCTGTACTCAGCCCGAATTCGATTCTGTATTATACGGCTAAGCCGTAACTTTGTACGGTTCAAATTCCAGAGACTTGAATTTTCGTATTTTGTTCTATGGCTAGGCTACGACTGAACTGTAAATTGTTCTACGGCTGAGCCGTAAGCTAGCCGTGACCCAGCCGTGAATTATCACCCTGATCAGTCGAAACTTTCTGATTTCAGTACTCTTACGGGGAAGCTACGGCTAAGCCGTGGATTGGTCTACGGCTAAGCCGTTGACTCCACCGTAGCTTAGCCGTGAAATGTATCAGATCAGAGGTAGAAGATGACCAGTTTAGCTGTGTATTGAAGGGAACCACGGTTAAGCCGTAGTGCAAGTTACAGCTAGGCCGTAAAGTGTATACGGCTAAGCCGTAGGTCACCCATGGCTAAACCGTAAGACCTGGAAATCTGAAATAAAACTTAGGATGATGGTGTGACTTTGTAGGGCTAAAATACAGGTTAACCACCCATGTAAACATGCCCAATGGACTCTTGGGACCGCATGAATAGTCTGTTAGGCTGTCACTTATTCATGTGAGCGTTGATTTACTATTAAGCACCTCCCCATGGGTGTTGGTTTAAGGGACTTCGGTGCACGTGAGGATTACTTTGCAACACTTGGATGGCAACAGTGCATCGAATAACTTAAAACTACATCAACATGCATGGTTAGTGACAGTGAACAACTAGATTAGTGTTGGCTTGTAATTAACCTTGATTTCGTATTAATCTGAGATGCATTGCATATTGTTTACAGTTTTGCCCTCTGCTCTGTAAATCTATGTCTATGCATTACGAGGTCATTTTGTTTTCGTCCTGTATATCTGTTTGATTCTTCGATCTGCACTAAGCTTTGATCTATGCTGTGCTTTGACTTAATCCATGCTATGCTTTATATTTCTGTTATGCTCTGTATATCTCTAGCTTTGTACATCCCTGATTTATTGGGTATTCCCTGGTGGCTCTGCCCAGAGATTAATACGTGAGGATAAGATCCGGTCTTTGCCATCGGTGAGTCCAAAGCGGATAATCTCCCTTTTTTTGGATTTGATTTGATTGGTATTAGTCTGGCTCTACTCAGCCTCAGCCCTAGGATGCCCGACGGGGTTACCTTTGGCTTAGATCTCTGTATCTCTATATCACTGCAGTGTCGATTTGTCTTGGGACCCCGGAACCCAGGAAACCGAGACCCACTTGTACCTTTGGCCCGGTCAGTGGTGTTCTCATCTGCTCTGCTCTGCTCTCTATTGGAGAGAATATGGTTAACGTAGTAGCCACTTAGTTCAGCATTTCTATGCTTTGATTCACATATTATGCTTTACCTCTATGCACGATTTGCTTAGCATACTAATGTGAAACTCTGTAATTAATATTCTGTCATTATTCACTTTGATACTATGAGTGTTTCATCCCTGTTACTTATATTTGCTGGATCGTTGTATTCACTGCGTTGTCTGTGGTGTTGCAGGCACAGATCCCTTGCCCGGCTCCCCGGCGGTCGAGGAGGCTACAGGGCAGAGCCTAGAGGCACCCTCCGGGTTGGCAGAGTGGGCCTGATCACCTCTGCCGAGTGCGTACATACATATCTTCCGTAGCTTTTGGGTTTTGGTTTTTGGAGCTATGTATTTTGTACTTCGGACTTTGTCACTCTGTATATTTGTACATCTTGATTTTGTCGTGTACTCAGACTTGTATCTGGTTTTCGAGTATTGTATTTAGCTTTGTCTTTTCGTTCTGCATTTGTTTTGGCTTCCGCTATTTCTGTGTTGCTTGCTATGATATCTACAGCTTTCGCGTTCGTTGGTTTCGCACGTGTTAGATCCCTTGTGTGTGTGCATCTGGACTGGGTTTGGATGCACGTGCACGGGAGTACGTGTGTCACAGGTTTGGCTTTTCGCTAACCCCCGATTTCTGGGCTCGGGTTGTGACAGGGCAGCCACAAAATGTTAGGCATGGAAATTAGGTGAGACAGGAAGGCTAGAAAGCTATGGTTATCACAGAAAAAGCACATCTTCTAGGTACTTGAAAAATTCAATGTGTTAAATGCTAAGCCAGTGTCTACTCCACTTGCAAGTCACTTTCGTTTAAGTGCCAAACAATGTCCAAGTGATGATGAGAAAATTGAAGAAATGTCCAGGATACCGTATGCAAATGCTGTAGGATGTATGATGTATGCCATGGTTTGCACAAGACCAGATATATCTCAAGCAGTGAGTGTAGTGAGTAAGTACATGACGAATCCAGGAAAAGAGCATTAGAATACCGTAAAGTGGATTCTGAGGTACTTGAAGGGAATTAAAGACTTGGGTATTCTGTTTGAAAGAAAACATGGGTCAGAGGTTGTAATTGGATATGTAGATTCTGATTTTGTATGAGACCTAGACAAAAAAAGATCTACTACCGGATACATCTACACACTTGCTAGCGGACCGATAAGTTGGAGATCGGTGCTTCAGTCTACAACCGCATTATCCACTACAGAGGCATAATACATGGTAGCAACAGAGGCTTCTAAGGAAACAATCTGGTTGAGAGGTTTGGTAAATGAGATGGGTATCAAGCATAAATCAATCTTGCTACACTGTGATAGTCAGAGTGCAATATACCTATCAAAGAATCAGGTATATCATCCAAGGACAAAACACATAGCTGTTACTTATCAGAGAATTCGAGATTGGATTGCTACATGTGAGATCTCCATTCAAAAGATTCACACAGATGATAATCCAGCTGACATGCTTACCAAGCCAGTGATTACAGAGAAGTTTAAGCATTGCTTGGACTTGCTCAATCTTTTCTCTTGTTAAATAGTGAATGTGCACCTCATCTCATTTGGGGTGCAGTTATGGTGGGATAGCATTCCCACAAAGTATGTGTTCTAAACACTCAACAATTCTTCAAAAGGTTGGACATTTTTCGCCAAGGTGGAGATTGTTGGGTTTAACTCAAAAGGTCCTTATTCGGCCTGAGTGGAGAGCCCAATTGATTAGGGTTAGCATCATATATATATACTTTCTTTGTTGCTTTTGTTCTAGGGCAACCAACAGAGGGAAACCAAGGGGACAACCACAAGGGAACACAGAGAGAAAACACTGTAAGGGGGTGAGAGAGAGATTTCTAAATAGTGAAATCTTTGTGCCCGTGGACGTAGGCAATCTTACTGAACCACGTAAATCCTCGTGTCTTCTATGTGTATGATTGCTTGTTGTTTTTCTCAGTTGTGGTGTGTGCTTGGCCATATCCAAATTCAACAATTTGGCAACGCATCTGGTGAGGCGTTTCATGTTGTAAAGGGGTCAGCTAGAAATAAGGGGCTTTTTAGGGTGGGTTGGACTGGACCCATAGATGAGTACCCAGATGGCTTTGCCATCAGCATAGATAGCAGGATGAACTTTCCAGAGATTGACTTAAGGTTTGCTATGTCACACGTGCACATGAGTCCAGAACAATATATGCTGGGCTCAATTAGGGGCTAGTGAGCAGGTGAATGGATCGAAGGAACTGGCTTCGTTTGCAAATAAGGAAATTAGATTAGAAAAAACAGGTGTCCAATCGCTCCATCTCCAAGCTTTTTCAAAGGATCAGTCGCTTCATCTGCACCATGAAGGGCATTAGGAGGTGGATACAAGTGCTAAGCAAAAGAAAAAAAGCTAAGAGGGAAGCCAAAAAGTCTTGCAGAAAGGTTTTCATGGAGCTGACTGGGATTGAAACAACTAGAAGCTTACTAGCAAGTATGGGTGCAAAGAACACTTTCTTGGTAGCTGAGGGTGGTAGTCCAAATGACCACCGCCCATTGCATGTAATGCTCCTCTCCTCTCCATCAATACACTTCAATCTATTTTTCAGTTTTTCCTGTGTTTATTCTCCATGAATGCAATGTTGCAACGCTCCATAATGAGAAGGAACGTTGCAATCGTCCATTGATAGTCGGACGGCTATAAAAGCCGGGGAACTCCCTCATCTTCACATACACTGACTCAAAGGACAAAGCTTAACATCACCATCAATTTGCTAGCATCAAGAGAAGACCGAGGGAGTTGTAATTTCCAGTTTTTACAGCTGTTCCGTACTCTTTAGTAATGGATTCAGGTATGCCCTAAAATTTTGGAGATCTATCTACGTTTAATCATGCCATTGGAGTGCGAATCTAATCCGTTCAAAGTGCTCAGAATGGGCCATTTTAGCTAACACACTTCAGTTGATGCTAAGCGGAAAGCTAAACAAGCAAGAAGGAGGGTAGTAATAGCTACATTAGAAATGGGGAAAACGCTTGTTATTATGATTACGGGCAATGAGGAAATAGTGGTAAACAACTTGGTTAATATGGAGGTTAGGGACTGTTTGGCAAGATCCCCTTAGGCCGAGACTTGACACCGTCTCTAGCTCGTTTTCCATTGTGTTATTTGGTTTTATAAAGAGATTTTAAGCTAGAATTGTAGGGGGATCTCGAAGGAGATAAAGAGACGAAAGGTGAAATAATTCGTTAAGGATCTAAAAGTAGATATGTTGTTCCTGCAAGATACTAAAATGAAGAGGGTGGAAAGGCGTTTCATTCAGTCACTCTGGCCGGATGGAAACTTTAAATTCATGGAAATAAATGCAGTGGATTCTGCTGGGGGTCTTCTTTGCGTATGGGATGGGGATGCTTTTTTGCTCAAGGAGGCAGTTGGTTGTAGAAATGCACTGCTATTATCTGGTTGTTAGGCTGACGGTTTTCTATGTACAGTTGGGAATCTTCATGTGCCAAACACCTTGAACTGTAGAAAGAGGTTATGGACTTTGTTGAGTCAGTGAAAAAGTACTTTCGTTAATCCGTGGTGTTTGGCGGGGGACTTTAATAAAGTTAAATGCAATTCTAAAAGAATCAGCTATTCGTCAACATTCCCATGTATTTAATCGTTCAATGAGTTTAGTACGAGTATTGAACTGTAAGATTTACCACTGGCAAGTAGAAAATTCACATGCTGTAGTTATGCGGATGGAACGAGATGGAGCAGACTTGATAGATTTCTAGTGCACCTAGATTGGCTGGCAAAGTCTAATCTTAAACAAGGATGTCTGCCTAGAACCCTTTCGGATCATGTCCCAATTACACTGCTAGAAGAAACATCGGATTGGGGTCCACGTCCCTTCCGGTCTCTCAATATTTGGCTCAAGCACCCTCAGTTCATGAAGGTAGTGGAGGACTCCTGGAAGCCAGTCCAAATTCAAGGGTTGGCGGGTTTCAAGCTTAATAAGAGGCTTTTGGTATTAAAGCACATTTGTTAAGTCTCGGAATCGATACGAGTTTGGTGACATCGAAGCTAAGCTAAAGGATGTGGAGGAAGCGTTGGACAGCTTGGATCTAAAAACAGAGTCATTGTTGCTTTTAGAGGAGGCTAAATTTAGGAATCACCTTAAATCTTAGGTATGGAATTTAAATGATTTGGTGTGCAGACTTTGGCTTCAAAAATCTCATTTGAACTGGGAGCATAATGGGGATAAAAATACAAAATTTTTTCATATTTTTGCCTCCCAAAGGCGTACCAAGAACTCTATCAATAAGCTTCTAGTCAATGGAGTGTGGCTTAAAGATCCCTCAAGCATCAAAGTTGGGCTTAAAAACCATTTCCAAAGTTTGTATAAGGAACAATGGCTTTCTAGACCGTGGTTACTAAGGAGAGATGAGCCCTGTGTTTCATCTTTGGACATAATCGCAATTGACAGGGCTTTTTCAGAAGAGGAAGTATTTTTCGTGCTTAAAAGTGCTGATGGGAATAAAGCTCCTGGACCCAATGGTTTTAATCTCCAATTTTTTAAAAAATGTTGGGATCTTGTTAGAGGACATAATGGGTTTTATGTATGAATTCTTCTACATCAAGAAGATTCTCAAATGCTTCAAATCTACCTTTATTGCTTTGATCCCGAAATGCAAGAACTCAAACAAAGTTGAGGAATTTAGGCCCATTAGCCTCATTGGTTCAACCTATAAAATTTTGGCTATGGTATTGGCTCAAAAGCTTAAAAAAGTAGCTCCTAAAATCATTGGGCTGGAGCAATCTGCGTTTATGGTAGGCAGGAATATCTTAGATGGCGTTGTGATTGCTAAGGAGATTATTCATTAATGGAAATGCAAAAAAAAAAAAAAAAGAGCATTCTTATAAAATTAGATTTCGAGAAGGCTTATGATTTGGTCAATTGGGGGTTTCTTTGCAAAATGATGGAGCAAATGGGACTTGGGGTCAGATGGAGGAATTGGATTTAGGAGTGTATTTCTTTCAATAGGCTGCTATTTAGATCAATTCATCGCCTTCTTCAGAATTCGTAATGCATAGAGGATTAAGACAGGGGGACCCCCTGTCTCCTTTTCTCTTTTATTTAGTGGTGGAAGGTTGAATTGGCTTTTTAAAATAGCTAAAGTAAAAGGCTTCATCAAAGGAGTTTTAGTGGGTGGCAGTGGTTTCTCTATTACCCAATTACAGTTTGCCAATGACACATTGATCTTGTGCGAGCCTAGTGCAGAAGAGGTGCTTATGATGTTTTGAAATCATGTTAGGCTCAATGATTAATTTCTCCAAAAGCAAACTCTGTGGTGTGGGTGTGCCAAATTTGGTTTTGGAAGAATTTGCTTCCATTCTCAATTGCAGAGGGGAGGCCCTCGTTTTTAAATATCTTGGGCTTCCTTTGGGGGCCAATCCTAGGAGGCTAAGTATGTGGAATCCTATCATCTCAAAATAAAAAACAAGTTGTCTCCTTGGAGGATGTAGGTGCGCTCTATTGGGGGTAGGCTCACTCTTATTAAGTCGGTCTTGTTAGCCTTCCCAATCTATTTGCTTGCTCTTTTCAGAATTCTGCAAGGGATCTCCTTGGAAATAAATATGCTTCAAGCTAAATTTTTATTGGGTAGTGGTGAGGGGTTAAGAAACTGCACTTGGTTAAGTGGGACATTGTGACCAATAGTGGAGACCAAGGTGGCTTAGGCATTATCAATATCAAGGATCTAAACAAGGCTCTACTCCTTAAGTGATGGTGGAAATTTGCTGTGGATAGATCCTCCCTATAGAGGAAGGTTTTCTGTGAATTGTATGGAATAGATGTTAATTCATATAATCTTCAGGAGTCTCTTGGGTGGTCGGCCTCTAGAATATGGAAGGATAATTTCAAGGTGGTCATTTCATCATAGGAGTTTCTCCAATTCTTTCAGGAGAACACTTGCATCAAGGTGGAGTCTGGCTCTAGAGTAAAATTCTGGGTGGATCGGTGGCTGGACAAAAACCATTGGGAACAACCTTTCCAAGACTCTTCTTAATATGCTCTAAAAAGCAAGGAACTGTTTCTGAGTTCTGGAACCATCTAAGGTCAGATTCTAGGTGGAGCGTACCATTTAGGAGGAATCTTTTCTTATGGGATGAAGACCAGCTGAAGTCATTTTTACAATCTTTACCTACTCAACCTGTGCTAGATCAGGTGAAGGAAGATTACAAGATTTGGAAAGCCAATTCCTCGGGCAGTTATTTTGTGATAGGCACAAGAGCTTAGTTGTTGCAAAGATCGGGCATTGTGGTGGAAAATTGGAAGCTCATTTGGATTAAGGAGGCTTCGTTGAAAGCGCAAATCCTTGGTTGGTTTGCTTGGATGGGTAGATTGAAAACTCAGGCCCATCTGAAGTACTTTGGTGTTCCTTAGACTTTGCAAGATTGCAGATGCCCTTTTTGTTTGGGTGATGAAGAATCCTCAACACACTTTCTGCTTCATTGTCACAAGGTTTGGCTTATTTGGGTTGATATACACAATTCGTGGGGTTTAGAGTTTGTCATGCCTAAGTCTCTTCCAGACTTGTTGAGTGGTTGAAGCACATGGATTTGGGGAGGAAAAAAGGGCAAATTGTGGATTTTGATTCCTATAGCGATTGTTTGGTCAGTGTGGTCTTTACGCAACCGGTTTATTTTCAAAAAGATTATGCCAGATTAGGGATATGCCGCTGACCTTGTCAAGGTTCAATTGGTTAATTGGGCTAAGAACTCTAAAAAAATTGCTTCCTTATCCTTAGATGATGTGCTTTTCAACATTAACAAGGTGTAATGTAGGGTGGGTCTTGATCAGGCCTTTGGTGGTTCAGTAGTAGACTCTATTGGGGTGGTGGGTGCTGGCATTTCTTCTTGTAGCTTTTTCTTTGCTGGTGTTCCCTCTTGGGTAGTTGGCCCTTTTTTCCTTGCTTATGGGTTCTGTTTGTTGTTTTTGCTCTTGTTGATGCCTTACCAACCTTGTTTCAGGTTTTCTTTTGTTGGTAGGTGTTAGCACAGGATTGGCCAGGTGGGAGGAGTCAACCTAGTTGGGTTCTCCTGCTTTAGTAATGATGTTTGGTCTTACCTTCCCTTGGTTTTTCTCTCTTTTCCTATTCATGTAAATCCTTTTGATTTAATGAATCGGTTTTTTTGGCTAATCAAAAAAAAAAAAAAAAGGTGTGATGATTTTGTCTTCTTGCACATTAATACTTTCCAAAGAAGAAAGTGTCCCCTACCATAGTACGAGGGACAGATGCATAGTAGTTTTGTCCATACGTATATCTATGTATATATATAGATATAAATATATATATATATATATCGTGACTCTGCTAAGGCTTAGCTTGTGAGGCACACCATTGGTTACTCCAAACAGACCAAACACACAACTCCCTTGAATTTCACATCTCCACAAAGTTTTAGCTAAATCCAAATTTACTACACTGGACACCCATCTGAATGGGCTATTAATCATTAAACTTTTGGCGTCTAAATAGATATGATAGAAATCAAGGTTGAGGTTGATTTTCTACATAGATGAGGGCTCTAGGGAGTCCTTTAAACCCCCATCTACATCCCCATGTGGGTCCCTAGGTGGGCCCCATAGATGTGAGCATACAAGTTTATCCCAAACTCAAGATATATATATATTATATATATATATATATATATTATATGAGGAATTCTAATGAGCATCCCACTTAAAAATGCCCCTTTTCCCAACCCTCTTCTTTTTGGTCATGAGGCCCATGTTGATTTAATCTACTCTTTTCATACATACTATCCCCTATGAATGGTTATAAGTCTAAGTTTGACACCCGTTCAACTTTTTTCATCGTTGAATAGAAATCATGATAGAATGATGCTTTTAAACCATTAAATTGTAAAGCCACAGATCAAAGGTTGGGATTATCCTATGGACTCAAGATTTTGCATATAAACAGACCTCATATGGATCTTTACATCAAATGGACTTCGATGACATCATGCATCTAAGTGGGCCCCAACAAGGAGGGGTGTTTTTTCTTTTAAAAACACCCAGGCGCTATGTAGCTCTCCCCAATTTAGATATATAGATGAATTCTCAAAAACTCCCCACTTAAAAAAGGAGAATTTTTTATGGTGAAAAACGCCTGAGGGGTTTTGTATGGGAGTGTCTTTTGTGAAAAACGCCCGAAAAGTTTTGCAGTTTGACTCATATATATATATATATATAGGAGATCCTTTGCTTCACATTGGGTGAGCACCACTTGGGGATGGGACCGGTGGGGATTGAAAGATCTCCCCACCACTAATCCTTCCATGGTGATGGCAGCTCAAATCATTATTATAAGCACTTTATCAATGGTTGACAAGTTTTTACCATCCAATATGAGTGCAATCCAATCCTACCGTTTAATCCATTTGGATGGTTGCCATACTTAGTATCGGTGACAATCACAGGGGGTACTTATATTATGGTCCACTTGGAAGGATCATAAGTTGGGCCCTTCTAGTGTTTTGATACCCGCTACTCACCTTATTGTGAGCACCGAGTGCTCAGGGGCTTTTTTTTAATAAAGTTTGGCATTTTCTAAACAAAGAGGAACAACCTAATTGGTTCCAGATGGCAATGTGAATATTTTAGGCCCAATATTATAAAAAAAAGAATATTTTTTTAATGATCCTAAATATTATTATTGATAATTAAAAGGTTCCATTTTAGAGAAAGTCTACCCCATGTGCCCCCATAATCCTCTTCATAGCTCATAAGCAAATGGCGGTTGATGCACTATTCTCGTAGAGCTAAAAACAAGTCTCAATAAAAATTATTCCTGAACACCTTGTGAAAAGTAAGATTAATTTTTAAATAATATGTTATTTAATTTTAAAGTTTGTAACTAAAAATCATCGTTAAACATGTTATAAGATTTTTTCCATGTTTGGGACTCGAGCCTAAAAATTGATTTGATATTTTATGGATGCTCATAACTTGGCTTAGCCTGAGCTCAGCATCGAAGCCCACACTATGCTAAAGCCTGATTATTAAAGGCCGAGTCTGAATGCTCCATATTCTTTGAAGCCTGAAGTTGACCTATTTTACTCATATGAGACATATTTTTCAAATGGGTCTTTTTCTTTTCTATTCATTTTCAATTGATTAATTTTTTTCATAGTAAGAAGGTTGGTTGACGTAATGATTCTATGTATATTAGACTATTCCATCTAATCTTTTTCTATATAATTTTTTTTCTTGAATTGAGTTTACAGATTAAAGGAAAATGATCTAACTTTCTTCTATTATTATGCTATTGAAACTCTATGGGTACATTATTTTTCTTTTTTATTTAATTTTACTAAATGTATTTAGTTTTTTAAGAGCATATTAAAATATTTAAAATTATGTTTATACAATGAATTTTATATTAATAATTTTCATAAGTTATTTAAGTATTTATAAATAATTTTATTTATCATCATCATCATCATCATCAAAGCCTTATTCCAACCATGTTGGGGTCGGCTACATGAATTCTATTTCTCCATTCCGTTCTATTTTGAGCTAAATCTTTCGATCAGTGAAACTTCTTCAAATCTGAATTAATGACTTCCATTCATGTTTTCTTCGGCCTACCCTTACCTCTTGAAAGGCCATCCACTTATATATCCAAACTTTTTCTCACCGGTGCAATTACTGGCCTACGCTCAACATGCCCAAACCATCTTAAACGAATTTCTCTAATCTTATCTTCTATTGGTGCTACCTCTAAATGTTCTCGAAAGTGCTCATTTCTAATTTTATCTTTCCTACGTTTACCACACATCCACTTAAGCATTCTCATTTCCGGTACATCCATCTTATGAATATGTGTCTTCTTAATTGGCCAACATTCTACTCCATATGTCATAGCTGGTCTAACCACTGTCCTGTAAAATTTTCCCTTCAATTTTGTTGGCATTCGTCTATCACAAAGCACTCCCGAAGCTAGTCTCC
Source organism: Sextonia rubra (assembly GCA_037013555.1). NCBI lineage: Eukaryota > Viridiplantae > Streptophyta > Magnoliopsida > Laurales > Lauraceae > Sextonia > Sextonia rubra. The sequence goes on along the minus strand of JASUAD010000028.1, from coordinate 17,276,538 downwards.
ACTTCAGCCATCCAGCTCTTATCCTATGCTCCATATCTTCGTCAATCTCCCCATCCTTACTAATCATCGAGCCTAGGTACTAAAACGAATCTTTACGTGGTATTTCATGGGTTTCAATTTTGATAGTAGTTTCAACACTTTGTATATGTCCACTGAAATTGCAATCTATATATTCTGTCTTTGTACGACTTATTTTAAAGCTTCTAGATTCTAATGCCCCCAGTCATCTCTCAAGATTTGCATTTACACCCTCTCTTGATTCATCCACCAATACTATATCATCTGCGAACGACATACACCATGGTACTTCTTCTTGAATATGGATAGTTAACTCATCCATAATTAATGCAAAGAGATAAGGGCTTACGGTTGATCCCTAATGTAAACCTATAGTTACAGAAAATCACCCATTTCTCCACATGTGGTTCTCACATTTGTTAAAAATTTCAATGTAACCTCTTAGGACATTCCTTTTCTTTAAGACCCACCAAATTAAATTCCTCAGTACCCTATCATAGGCTTTTTCCAAATCGATAAAGACCATATGTAGATTTTTCCTTTTTACTCGGTATTTTTCTATTAATTGCCTAAGTGAAAAGATAGCTTCCATAGTTGATCTCCCTAGCATAAAACCAAATTGATTTTCAGAAATCTTAGTCTTTTTTCTCAGTTTTTGCTCTATTATTCTCTCCCATAACTTCATAGTGTGACTCATAAGTTTAATCCCTCGATAGTTGGTACAATTTTGTATATCTCCTTTTCTTATATATAGGTACTACAATGCTTCTTCTCCATTCATCCGGCATTTTCTTTGTCACAAGTATCTTATTGAATAGTCTACATAACCAACTTACTCCAACCTCTCCTAAGCATTTCCATACCTCTGTCGGAATACCATCTGGGCCTGTTGCCTTTCATGTCTTCATTCGCTTCAATGCTTCCTTCACTTCCACCCCTCTAATTCTACGAAGAAAAGTATACTCTTGTAATGAAGTATCCTCCTCCACTCTTATATCGCCCAAATATTCTTCATTTAAAAGTTTGCTAAAATATTCCTTCCACCTTTTTTTAATATCGTTGTCCTTCACCAAAATATTTTCCTCATTGTCCTTGATATATTTGATATGATCTAAGTCCTTACTTTTCTTTTCTCTTATTTTGCAAGCTTAAAAATAACCTTTTCTCCTTCTCTTATTCCCAACCTATTATAGAGGTCATCATATGCTTTAAACTTTACACTACTTACTATTTTCTTAGCTTTTTTCTTTGCCTTCTTATACAACTCAAAATTTTCTACACTCTTAGTCCCCTGCCAAACTTTGTAGCAATGTTTTTTTTGTCGAATAACTTCCTGCACCTCTATACTCCACCACCATTTTTCTTTATTAATATGTCTCTTCCCTTTTGATTCTCCAAGTACCTCCTTTGTAACATTCCTAATGCAATCAACCATTTGATTCCACATTACTGTAGTTTCTCCTTCAATATTCCATTCTCCTTTCTCAATCATTTTGTCCTTAAATATATTTGTTTTTTCCCCCTTCAAATCTCTCCACCTTGTTTTAGGGACCATTTTGTTTATTACTGCTCTCTTTTTACTTCTAATGCAAATATCTAAAACTCCAAGCCTATGTTGCGTAGTCAAACTCTCTCCTGGGATAACCTTACAATCTTTACAAGCCAATCGATCCTGTTTTCTAACTAGAAAAAAGTCTATCTGACTCCTATTACTCCTACTTTTATATGTAATTAAATGCTCATCTCTCTTTTTAAAGTAAGTATTTGCTACTACAAGATCAAATGCCACTGCAAAGTCCAATATAGTGTTTCCGAATTCATTCTTTTCTCCAAATCCATGCCCTCGATGCACTCTCTCATATCCTCTATTATCTCTTTCTATATGCCCGTTTAAATCCCCTCCAAGGAAAATCTTATCACTATTTGGGATTTCTCGCATTAAATCATCCATCTCCTCCCAAAATTGTCTTTTCACACTTTCTTCTAGTCCTACTTGGGGAGCATATGCACTAATGATATGAATTATGTCTTCCTCTAGTACTAGTTAATTGCTATCAGTCTATCACCAAACCTCTTTACCCCCACAATTTTCTCTTTTAAATCCTTATCTATAATTATGCCCACTCCATTTCTTGTATTACTCTTTCCTGCATAGAAAAACTTATACCCATCCGTGAGCTCCTTAGCTTTATTCCCTTTCCATCTTGTCTCCTGTATACAAGCCACACTAATTCTTCTTCTTTTCATTACCTCAACCAACTCCATGCTCTTGCCTGTCAAGGTTCCTATATTCCAAGTAGCAAGTCTAATTTTCCTATTCCTTCTCTTCTTCTCATGGACTAAATTCTTTAACCGCACTAGCCCAAAGTCATGCGGTAACCGTTGCATACTTTTCACTGCAGCCGGGCAATACTGTAATGCGTCGCTTAAAGCGGGGAACGCCCTAGCCTTATTGTGAAATATCATTTGTTCAAAATTCATGTTTGGGTTGTGACAAAGTTTTACGCTGGTTGTCACCTACCTAACGCAACCCTCTTCCTTTACTCGGGCTTGGGACCAGCAGCAAAACTGGCGGAGTTAAATAATTTTATTTATAAATAATATAATTATTAAACGTGGCCTGAAGCGCTAATTTTTGTATTAAAGCGATAACTTTATATATATTAAAGCTACAAGAATGGAGGCCTCTCGAGGGTGCCATATCAGCACCTCTTATTTTTCTTTTTATTTTTAGAGCGCCACGTCAGCATCTTCAAAAATTACATGTGGCACCAAGAAATTACTAATTCCCCTAAAATCTCTCCATCTACTATTATCACTAAAATCTCTCGCTCATCTACCTTTTTTGCACCTTTTTTTTATTGCCTAATTCTATTTGTTGCTTAAATAGTAGAATGATAATTTTTCTTATGGGGCCTCTTTATAAAGATTTGACACCAATCAAAATAGATGAGTTCATTTCTTATAGTACCATCAAATTATAAAAACTTTGTAATACTTTCAAAATATGGAAGTGAGCCTCACCAAAATCATACCCAGAGGATATGTCTCTAGGCCACCATTAAATTATGAAAATTTCAAGTTTTTTTATAGTTATAATGGACTCAGCTTATGCTCATTTGAAATTTAGTTTGGATAAATCTAAGCCCGTAACACTTACTTCTCTAATTTGATATGAAATGTTGTTTTATCTATTTTTTTTTTTCAAAATGGTTTCCAAGTTAAATCAACTTTATTCAAGCAACTCCAAGGAAGAAGATTGATGTTGCATTTTTTTAGATTATAAAAATAAAGCTTCTCAAGTAATTTTGGTATTTTGTTACTTGCTTATTTCTAATTGATTTTAAAGATAAGGATTTTGTGATTTTTTCCTTGGACATTTAACTTGCTGGAATAATGTTCATATAATATCCTTTATTCTTCCTCCTTTTTTTTCTAAGTAGGAAGTAATCCTTTTTAATAAAAATTTTTGGAATTTAAGTAGACTCAAACTACAAGAATTTTTTTCCTTTGAGGATGTTATTTTTTAATTTTATTAAGATAAATTCTCAATCATCATCATCATCATTTCCTTTTTTGTAATTCCTTTTTTTTATCAATTTTAAAGCAAGTAACATTAGTATTTCACTCTAATTCTAATAAATAAATTAACTTGATAGATAATATATTTATCTGTTATTTATTTATTTTTATTAACAATATTTTGAAGAATACAATAATATTTGATGTATTAATTTTATGCAGCAAAAACCTTAAAAATATCTATTATAAGTAAGGACTAACAGTGCAGGCCCGTTTTTAGCCTAGACCTATATAAAAAATTTAAATAGTTTATTGCAAAGTTTATAAAAATAATAAAAGTTCATATGTTTATAAGATTTAATAGATTTTTGAATTTTTTTTCTTTTATTTAAACCATGGGAACCATTCAATGGACTATTTACATTTTCAAATATTTTTTATTTTTATTTTATTCATTTAGTAGATGGACTTCTATAAATATCTAAAATTTTGAATTTTTATAATTTTTTAATAAACTATTTAATTTTTTTAATGGAGGTCAGGGCTATGCACGGACCTGTGTTACTAGTTTGTATTAAAGTGATTTGAGGTTCTCATTCTCCCATGCGCTCATCGGGCCCTTGACGAGCATCCGAGGCATTTGGGCCCAAGGACCAGGCGCTTAAAAGTGTTGTGGAATGACAGGCTTAGATTATTTCTAACAGGAAAAAGAAAGGCTAGGATTGTTCGAGGTTGTTCACTTAGTTGGGAAAGACAATGTACATGGACGGTGAGTGGAGTTTTAGAGCTTAGTTGAAAAAGGGTGACATAGAGCTTAGTTGAAAAAGGGTGACATAGGCAGACATGGAGACACATGGGAGAGCTTGTGTAACAAAAATAGGTTCTTTTGCACCCGTATCCTCCATTCACGTCAAGAGGGGTTCACATGCCATTCATCGGTGGCTATTTTTGCCATGGACAACACAAAAAGATGGGCATCTATGTTGATTACTTTTTATCAATAAGCCTACGAGCCTATGATTGTGATGCCTCCACATGTAGACGTGAACCATCCAACGATCCGGAGACCTCTGGAGATGAGTTGCAACTTGCATCAAAGTGCAAAGGGTGCATATAACCCTAGAAAAGGACCTTGGTGGAGGACCAATCTCTGTAGTGGCACTTGCTAACGTTGGGGCATTTTCTAAGCATAGAGGAACAGCCCAATTGATTGCAGATGGCAATTTCTAAACATAGAGGAACAGTCCAATTGGCTCCAAATGGCAACGTGACAGCTTTTACTTTATCACTGGTTCCCTCACGACGGAGATCATGTGATAGAGATCACATCAATAGAAATATTCTCGTCACAGACTCTAAGCTTTGGAGGATGATATTTCTGTGGAAATCTAGTAAGATGCTGAAATGAGTTTTGGCTTTTTACAAAGCCAACCAAATACTGACATGTATGGAAATATACTAAGATGCTGAAATGAGTTTTGGCTTTTTACAAAGCCAACCAAATACTGATATGCAAACTTTATTCTCAAAAGAAAGTTTCTTGTATTTTGCTCTACATAGGGACGGGAAGGGTTCTCTTCGAAAGCCGTGGAGCAATTATACCAAATGGACTTTGTAATTCTTATTATCATCAGTATTATGTTTCTAAAACACGAACGGTTTCGGGTGATGTTACCATAAACCAATAAACTTGATATATAGATTTTACTAGTGTGATTTTTTACAGAGGGCATGTCTTTCAAATATTGTGATTTCGTGTGATTACAAAAGAAGCTGTTCCGGCGACGGCCACCATTGAAAAACTTTTTGGTAGAATTGAGAAATATTAGTTGAACAGTGATGGAGCTTCGGGTATGTGATCGGTGGCTGATCAGTGGGCATTATCACTAATGATGTGGGTTGTGAGAAAGCCAAAGAAGTGATGGTGGAGATGGGGTGCGGGTTCTGCTGTTAGGTGGTTCTCTTGAACGAACAACTTGTTGTGCGCGTGTGTGCAAATGCAACCTAGATCAAACAATCACCACACAAAAAGACAAGAAGATTTACGTGATTCGGCAAAGATGCTTATGTCCACGGGAAACTAATTTCCACTAGGTTCTCCTCCAATCTGTGAAACCACAGCCTTGGAATCTCAGCCACTCTCAGCCTCTCTGACTGACTCTCCAGGGTTACAGATTACATCATATATATAACCATTACATCCTTATCCCCCAAGAACTCTATCTCAAGAAAAAAGGAAAGTCCTAACTTATTAGAAAACTGCTGTTTGACAAAACAGCAAATTCCTAATATCATTAGGAAAATCACCCCAGATACTGAACCCACTAATGGTCTGGACCCACATGGCCAACAATCTCCCCCTCCAAACCATAAGGAAGATGCCCTGAACCCCTTACTGGGAGTTCAGTCCTACTAACTCTGAACACAGCTCCAGTTTTCCCTTAGACACAATGTTGGTCATCATGTCGAAGGATTCTTGTCCGAATGAATCTTTTCCAGCTTCATGAAGTTCTTCTCAATCATCTCACGAATCCAATGGTACTTGATATCAACGTGCTTCATGCGGCTATAATATGTAGCATTCTCACTAAAATCCATAGCACTCTGACTATCACAGTAAACTACATATTCTTCTTGCTTCAAACCTAGTTCTTGAAGGAATCTTTTCAATCAAAGCATCTCTCTCCCTACTTCATTAGCAGCTATGTATTCCGCTTCAGTTGTAGACTGTGCTGTACACTTCTGTAACTTTGATTGCTAGGAAATAGTTCCCCCTACGAAAGTACTCTCAGTTTTTCTCTGTTGTTCCTCATCTCTCAGTTTCTGTTTTCGGCCCACTTTTCTCTTCCCTTCTTTTCATTTTTCTTTCCTCTTTAGGATGCTGATGGATATCGATAAGGAATCGAAATCATTTTCCGGTTTTCTCTTCTCTTCTTTTCGTTTTCTCTTTCCTTCTAGGATAAGGAAGGATAGCGATGGAGAATTGAAATCTTTGAATTGTCTCTTGTGATTGGGCAGCGGGTTTGAAATTGAAATTGGTGGGTTGGCTGGGATGGAGTTGGACGGTTGAGATGGGGTTGTCCACGAGAGGTTGGGTGGGACATGGGTCATTGCTAGAGTTTCGGCTGGTGAGTCAAAGACTCAGGTAAGGTTTAGAGTTGGGTTGATGAGTCAAGGACCCAAGTTTGGTTTAGATTTGGACTAACGGGTTGAACCCCCAAGTCTGACTTGGAGCTGAGTTGATGATTCGAGGCCGAGGTTAGTCGACCCCATGAGTGGATTCATGTGGGACGCCCATGCCTATGTATTCTATGACGAACATTGGGGATCCACATGCCATGAACTTAACTAAAATAAATGATAATAATGATGATGATGGTAATAGCAATGATGATGCTGATGATGATAGAATGAATGATGAATGGATGATAGAATGGAGGGATCTTGAGTGTTCGATTATCAAAATGGGTCCCATTGTATAGCCTGGGTCTGACACTCAGTCATCCCTCATGAGATTATAAAGTACATAAATGTTAAATCTGAGATAAAAGAATTGAGTTTTGACATTTAGGAGGAAGACTAAATCAGAAGAAATGATTTTCTAAGAGTGGGCCTCATTGTGTTTAGGTTAGGTGTGATGAGCTCCAAGTCTCATAAATTTTGATTTGTTCGTCAAAATCTTGTAGTTCTATATATTGCCGGAAAGCTCTTGACGACTAGATTAAAATGGGCTAAATACTTAGACAAGCAAGAGATTGTGAAAGAAAGAAAAACTTTGGGTGAGTGTTTCTAACCACTGCTTTTTGGTTTTTCTTATTATTATTGATAATTCACACAATCTAAGTATGGGAAATGGACTTAGGCCTTTCTCAAAGTTACGAGGGCATTCATGTTGATAATTTTATTACTTTCTAGTTTTCTAATTTTTCCTTTTCTTTCTTCTTATTTATTTATTTATTTTTAGCATTTTTACCTTAGTAGAATGCAATGTATTAATACAAGATGAGAATCTAAGTAGTAAAAAGTAATGCATGGCACCTAAAGTTCTTTTTTAAATGCATGTGTTAATAATCAATGCCCTTTAAATCATGCAAAAAACATTTAATCCGGGGTAAAAAGGCGCATCACTTGAAATGATAAGTGGTTTAATTCAAATAGGGTGCCAAATAAGGTGTCTATAATGCCTGATTTCCTCATCTACGAGTGCTACCAAACGCTCCCTCAAAATTCTCTCAAAGAAATTCCTAAATTCTCTCTTATACTTGCCCATTCAAAAATTTCACCAAAAAGCAAAAGGAGCTATAATTCTTGAAATCCCAAATTATGTCATTTGAGTCTTTTTAGGTGCTTGCAAGTTCGAAATGCTTGTTAAGCAACATGGCATTTGCAAATGTCAAAGAAGCATTATGGCACATCATATAAAAAAATAATATGACAAATTATTGTAAGAAATTTTTGTAAAGAAACAGGCCCTAAAGGTTCCAAGTAGCTCCCAACCGTGTATCTCTTGTTCCCGAACGATAACCGAAATTTCAAATTGGGATCCACTGTCTACCAAAGAAAAGTTGGAAACCATTAGGAAGGTGGGTATGCATAGTATGGTATTGGTGTCCCACTTCTTTACCAATCAATAGTCCTTATTTTATTCTATTTTTTAATTTTTTTACCTTTTGGTAGAGTTGTGTTGTTAGGTAATTAGCACCACCATCAGAAAACCCTGTTGGCCCTAAAAAGGAGGGCTTTAGGGGTATGATAATGGAACAAGTTCAGTCAGCAGGCCAGAATGCTGCGAGCTTGAGCCCAATTCCTTTGATTATAATTGTGTACTAGTATAATAACCTATGCTCAACATAGGTATGTCCATACACTGCCAATTACGCATCCACACATTATAAAAATTTATATTGATAAAAACTTAATTAGTGACCATTGCAAATTAAGATTCAAAATTTCTAGTAGACTTAGATTAAGTAATTGGCTAATTTGAGAACAGGGAGAAAATCACAATAAACAAGTTGGGAATAACTGGAGAAACAAATTGAGCAAAATTCTTTCTCCTCATTAAAAAAAAACAAAAAACCTTTTCTCTTTGATTAACGATCAATAGAAAACAACATACGTTTGAAGAATAATTTACTTTAAATAATTTACCAATTATATTATATGCAAATCAACATTATACACAAAAGTAGATTTTTAGAAAAAAAAAAGATCATGACAATATTAGTTGATTAAAAAATGACTACAAAGGTAGTAGGAGATGTAGGATACACAATGAATAGAAGAATACGCAAAAATAAATATAATCCGAAGAGAATAGGAGGTTTTGTAAATTGGGTAAGGAGAATGAAAAATGTAAAAGATAGATTTAAGTGATTTCATGAGATAAGATTAGTTAGTTGTATGGGAAAAGAGATAAGAAGAGGGTTATGAGTTGGGAGTTACCAACTTACCATTAGAAGTGGGGCAATAAAGTGCTATATTCATTGGGATAAGTTACAAGTCAAAATCATCACTAACATTCAAATTACTGTTATAATGTTTGGCTTTAATATAATGAGTAAATTAGTGAAACATACCTGCTAGAATAGTTCTACTCGGTTCAATCCACACTTAGACTTATTCCAAGTTAAGGTCCCTAATTGGCCAACTCATCTTTTTTCAGGACTGATTTACCCTTCAGTAAATAATTTTGTGCTTTGAATTTCATAACTTTTGTTCTCGGTATTAGTTTTTGGAAAAATGATATATTTGGAACCTACTCATCAAGACCTTTTAAACAACACCCATGTTGCATATGAAATCCTAAAAAAAAATTATCAAAACTACTTTGAATTTTACCTCAAAGCAAAATTCATATAAATTTATGCAAAATTCATATAAACTCATATGAAAAGCTAAACAGTTTTTGGCAAAAAGTTTGAAATGGGTAGATGGGGCTAATTATCTTATTTTTCAGTAAAATTTAAGCAATTTAAAGTTCAACATGTAGTATTTCATATCGCAGAATTTTAAGTCAAAATAATTTCAGGAAGCAGGTAAAACAGAGGTTTAAACATGCTGAATTTTTCCTCAAAGCAAAACTAAACAGTTTTTGACAAAAAGTTTGAAATGGGTAGACCAATCTAATCATCTTATTTTTTAGTAAAATTTGGAATTTTAAAGTTTAATATGTAGTCTTTCATATCCCAAAATTTTAGGTCAAAACAATTTTTGAAAGTGGGTAAACCAGAAGCTTAAACATAGGCCATTAGTCAAATAGTACAGAAATTCTACATAGAAATTCATATAAATTATGTTCAAACTCATATAAATTCTGTTCAACTCATATAAATTTTATTTAAAGCTAGATAAATTTAATTGAGTTTAATCAAAATTTATCTGACCTAAGGGCTTCACTTCTTCTTCTTCCTTTCTCCCTTCCCAATAAATTGAATTGAGTTTGATCAAAATTTATCTGACTTAAGGGAATTACTTCTTCTTCTTCTTCTTCCTTTCTAACCTTGTGCAGCTTTCTTACTTTTATTTTCTGGATCATTCACAAAATGATATCAGAGCCTACGGTTTTTGTATGTGATCGGCAGATCAGATCTTTTTTGAAGGTTAGGATTTATGTAGGTAGTTGCAGAAAGTTAGGGATTTGTTTTGATCTCTGTGTTGGAATATGGCATCATGGATTCATTTCTCCAATCTATTGCCAAGAATACAGCAAAATGAAAGCCTAATTCAAAGATCATATAGGCCAAAAACGTAAGGATTGCAGAGAAAATCAGTCATGACACAGAAATCACCGCTTATAACAAGAAAATCATTAAAACCCCATCACCCAAAGAGGGGAGAAATCAATAAGAACACAAAATTTGATACAAATCCTTCACAAAAAACCTGAATTCAAGAGAAAAACAAAGGGGCAGAGAGAAATGGTACAATGCAGGCAACGAAGCCTAGCAAGTTTACATGTCGACGGTTGAGATTCCATTGCGCCATATGATGGGATGGTGGAGATCCAATTGAGGATGAGAGGGAAGAAGGAGATGCTGAGTCGGTTGTAAAGAAGGAGAGGGACGAGAAAAGATGGGACGAGGGTCTATTGAGTGAGAAGGTAAGATAGGGTTTTGGAGGGTTTGGAGAATGTAATTTGATGAGTAAATTTGCCAAACGCCCCTCGAGGTTGGCTGCATCGTAGCACAACCAAAAGAGGGTTTGGGATTTTGTTACTATTGTGTCACTGCTACTGCCATTGAAGCACCACCTTCTACTGGTCTCCATCGCTCTGACCGCTCATTGAAGAAATATGTTTAGAAGGAAACCTTGGTGTTTTATATACAAGGAGGGCATTTGAACTTTTTAAGTAATTAAATTTGAAAAAGGATCTTTGCCTCTATGACAAAACATCCTGGACCTTTCGCCAAAAAGTAAAATGTTGGGGGGCCTGTAGCCGAATGCTCCTTAATATATTATAACTAGCTTAACATGCTTGCGCTTAGCACGGGCAATATATAATTTATAATATTAAAAATAATAAAGATTTTGAGTTTAGTCTAAATTATGTATATTAAGGTGGTGAAATTTTTAATCAAAATTAAAATCTATAATAATAATAATAATAATAATAATAATAATAATAAGCTTGGTAGATCTCAAAATGAAAACATTTGAGGATTTTACTGGAAAAAACCCCTTAGATTTGCAATAAACACAATTAAGTCCAATTTTTCAATGTGCACGAATTGGGTCCATGGGGCCTACTTGTGCAGGCGTAATTTTTTTTTCTTTTTTTTTTTGTGCATGTGCGGTTGAGTGACACTAGCATCACTCAAGTGTGCATAGAAATAAACAAGCAGAGAAGAAAGGAAAAAGACAAAAGAAAGAAGAAAGGAAGAAGAAGAGAGGAGAAAGAAGAGAGAAGAAAGGATGGAAAAGAAGAAGAAGAAGAAGAAGAGGAGAGGAAGAAAGGAAGAAAAAGAGAGGAAAAAAAAGAACGGAAGAAGAAGAGAGGACAAAGAAGAGAAGAAAGGAAAATAAAACATAAAAAAACACTTAATCCATTACCTTCTTCCTCTCCTCTTCTTCTTCCTTTCCTTCCTTTCTTTGTCTCCACTTTTTCTTCATTTCCTTCCTTTCTTCCTCTCCTTTTCTTCTTCCTTTCTCCTCTCTATTTCTCTTATTTCTACTCTCTTCTTCTTCCTTTCTTCTTTCTCTCTATTCTTTGTTTCATCTTTGCATTTTTTTTTTCTATAGGGCTGAATGACACCTGCACACAAAAAAAAAAAAAAAAAAAAAGCATCTCTTAGCCCCATGGACAAAAAAATGTAGAGAAGAAAGGAAGAAGAGAGGAGAAAGGAAGAAAAAGAAAGAGAGTAAAAAAGGAAGGAAAGGAAGAAGAAGAAGAGAGGAAGAAAGGAAGGGATTAAGTCTTTATTTTTTCCTCCTCTCTTCTTCTTCTTTTCTTCCTCCTTCATCCTTTCTACTTCCTCCTTTTTTTTCCTTTCTTTCTTCCCCTCATTCCTTTCTTCCTCCTTTCATTGCTTTCTTCCTCTCCCTCTTTTTCCTTTCTTCTTTATTCTCTTTTCTTCCTTTCTTCTCTGTGTTGGCTTTTCTTTTTTTTTTTTCTTATGTGCAGTTGAATGTCACTCAGCCACACATGCAAAAAAAAATAAATAAATAAATAAGAAAAATAAAAAATTGCACATGACTAGGCCCTATGAACCCAATCTATGCACCTTAAAATTTTGGGCTTTATCATGTTTAGCGCAAATCTAAGGGGTATATTCAGGTGAAATCCTCAAAGCATTTTAATCTATTTCAAATGAGTTTGAGTATTTTACTTTAAACATTCTTTCGAAATCAGACAAATAAAGTCATGATAAAAATATAAATTTATTAAAATACCATAAAAACACAACATTATTGTAAACATATAAATTCATGAAAATCCAATAGCGAAAAAAATTGAAGCTAAAAAATAAAATGAAAAAAAAATCAATAAAAACCCTATCAGTACAGAAACTAAACGAACCCATCAAAATTGAAAGAAATAAAAGAATAGAACCATGATAAAAAAATTCCAAAATTAAAATACCAAAAAATACATAAAAAGCTAAAAAAATATAAGAAATGGAAGAGATATGACATGATATTATAGCAAATATCATTAAAAATGTAATCATTAGAACCTTGTTATTATAATTTGATTAAAGAGTGTAGATCTAATAGAACCCCATTTAAAATTGAAAATAATGATGGGATTGCATGAAATAAGTGATGAAAGGTTCACATGATAGACTCGTTAATATAATAAGATGCGCTTATAACATCAGATAAGATATGCTTACCCACAACGTCATTAGATAATAGGAGTGCTCATGGGCCGTGTTGGGTTGGAATGAGGAATGGCCTGCTCGGCTTGATTTCTAAGCTTATGGACTAAGCCCTAATTAGGCCATAATTGGATAACTTGAGCCCGACTTGCCTCAAACATATTAAGCTCAAGCCCAGCCTAAGTTAACATTATAACAAAGAAGGCCACCTTTTATATATTCTTGCCCTTATCTTATTGGTTTGGGTGCTTGTGTTTCAATGAGATTTCATGCATTCAAAAGGCTTCCTCTTTTTTCCTACAATTATTTTTACAATCGTGTTTGACCGGGCTTTGTCTCTCTATCATTTAATCCAAGCCTAGCTTGTCTATTAAAAATAACAAAAATGGGCCCAGTAAATAGTCCAAGACTGGGCTAAGTACTCAAACTTAAAGTCTAATTTGAAATTGGAGCAAAATTGAAATCCCAATTGTGGCTCTATTTCTCACTTAATTGTGACATTGGACCTCGATTTCAAAATCCAATTCTATATGCTTAATATATAATAATAGAATTACCTAAGTCATTGATATCGTATATTATTGTTAAACATGTTAAATTTTAGTGTATGATCTTTAGGGCCATCCTCATAATATAAAAATCCATAATTGTGGCCCCATTGTTGGGGATGTGAAATGGACTGTGCTGCTCACAAGTCGGGCCACATGCCCCTCTTAAGTTTTGTTTAAAATTTTAAGATATTTTATATAAATTGAAGAAGATATTGTGGACTTTTAGGATTTTTAACTTGAAATAAAATTGAAACTAATATCATAAATACACAAATATGGATGCTAATTTACAAATGAAGAGAAGAATTTCAATTGTTTTAAGTTGCATATTTAATTTATATAAGAAATAAATATTGTTTAAATATCTGGGTCGTGCTGCACAATGCCTCTCGCCCAGCATGGCACAAACAAGGCACAGGAAATTATTTGTAAAGTTTGGACTTTGGCCAACAAGTAGCTGTGAAAAAGAATATTGGATTCTAGTTTTTTTTTTCAACATTCTTCAAAAATTTATATGTATATAAATTTTGGGTCCAAGAAAAGAAATTTTGTGACAAGCTGCGACAACTATGAAGCAACCTGTAAATTTACTTGGTCGATTGTGACCTCAAATTTATACTAAATTGATATATGGTACACATTCTCAATAATTATTGTCCTTTATTTGTGAATATTAATTAATATATAAAGGCTAGATGCTCAAAGGAAATCCGCATCAACTCATCAAAGTGGCCTTCTCTTAAACCCAAACCTCATTCTATCAAAATTTACTCTGTGAGTGTGGCGCGATTTAACAGGTTGATCACATGTTGTAGTTTAAATCAATTTTTACCACATGATCATGACCCAAGACCAATTGGAGTGGGTTTTGGGCAAGTGGTAGTAGATGCAGTACAAAAGTCTGGCATCTATTTTCAATAGTTTAGATTCAAGTGGGACTTACTTCTGATTGTATAATGCATGCCTCAGTGCCTTACTTATTTTTTAACAGAAGGTAAGAAAGAGTTGAAAGGACTTAAAGGGCAAAAAGAAAAAAAATAATAATAATACAACTATATGCGGAAGACTATTGGAAGAGTGAAAGAAGTAACTGGCTCTTGAAATTCTCCATATACAGGTGTCATCCTGCGTTTGGATAAAGGTGATGCTCGCTGCACCGAAGCTCCCCGAATTTGCAAACCTCTTCTGTGTCAGTCACCAGGTGGTTTGTTGGACATAATTTAGGAGACTCATCTTGGGTGGCCCACCCAGGACTTTTGATGCCCATAGTATAATGTAATCGTTAGAAATAACAACTCATGCACTCATTATAATCTATTCTATTTTTGTGAGTGTCCATTTGGTGGCAAACATTGGGAAATATCTTTATTAGAGGATTTGAAGGATTTGAGGGGTTTACAAGCAGTTTGAAATCAAAATTTCTAAAATATCTTGTGATCAAAAGTGATTTTTTTTAATGCCAACTAAGTAAATTCTCATCATTCTAGATTCAACAAATATAATTTAGGATTCCAAGGGACAATGCCTATATTTCTATTCAAAATTGTTGACAATGCCTATATTTCTATTCAAAATTGTTGACAACAGGTGCACTTACGTCTGAAACGCTGTCAACCAAATAGTTTTTTTTTATCAGCCAAAGAATGAAAATTTTATTAATATCAAGGTGCCAAAGAGCATACAATGCAATGGCAAATAGGGAGGAAATCTCACTAAAGCATTATCATCAGATATCAAGGAACCCAACTAGGTTGGCTCCCTTGATTGGTTCAATCATATGCACGGAGCCCCCAAACAGAGTTGATAAGATACTAACTAAAACCAAGTGACAAAAAGTACCCCAAGCAATCTAGAGCCCACCCCACCCTAACCTCTACCAGCATTACCAAAAACATCAAGAGGTTGAAGAAAGAAAGAAGCCTAAAACTAAGGTGGCCTATAAGACAACCATGATCCTCCGACCTCCGATGCCTCCCACCAATCAGAGACACCAATAACACTGCTAACACAGCTTATTCACATGCAAAAAAATATCATCAATAGAAACCTTCTTCTTCTTAGCATAGCTTTTGGCTCATAAGGCAATTCTAATTAAAAGGTTGTTAGTGAACGATGAAGATTTCTCTTATATGTAGGAAATCAATTAGTGAATTTCAATAAATCTCTATAATGTATAAACATGAGTTGTTAATTTCAAAATAAAAGATTTTCTATTTGTTTAAAATTAATTAAAAGGTTTGCTGTTTCTTTAAAATGATTACAATCATTTGATGTGGCCATTATATCTTCTTACATCTGCTTTTTTTTTTTAGTTTGTTTGTTTTAAAGTTTTGTTGGTCATCTCATGTCTAAGATCTTAAACTGAAATATCATCGTTTTTGTTACTAGAGTGCACTAGCAAAAAAAAAAAATACCAGATGTGATGGAAGGAACATGCGAAGACTTATATCATTTTGATAGATGTGAGAGCTTTTAGTACTTGAACTTATCGATAGAAACCATTGGATTATTCTACGATTTCAACTTAATTTGATATATGAGTTGAATAATGACCGAAACAAAGTAAATATTGAATTAAAGGGATAGATTTTAGGAGGAGGAGAAAGATTTTGATAATATGTGAAGGAGATTTTGCATGATGATAAGAGATTCATAGAAAATTAAAAAAAAAACTTTGAGATAACTTAGGGCCCTACAAAGTAGTCCTAATTAAAAGGGAAATAAATTGCAATTTGCAAGTTGAGAGTTCTAATTAAAAGAATTTTATAATACACGTTGAGAGATGATGAAGTTAGCAACACAGGATCCTTAATTAAAGGATTGGAACTCCAAGATGGGGACACTTGGTGAGATCCAAATCGGTTGAGGAATAGAACAAAAGTTGTTGGCTTTGATAAGTATGGCCCACTTTCATAGATAAGAATCTCTAGGTGAGGATGTAAGTTGCTGGTTTTGATAACTGTGGTGCACCTTTGTAGATAAAAATATCAAATATTTAATAAGGGTCTTATTAAATAAAAATATCCAAGTATTTAATAAGCATCTTCTTAAATCGGGCTCTTTAAAATCAATCAATATGAATCTAAATGGGACTCTTTAAAATCAAAATTAATTTCTCAAATCAATTTGAAATTGAGAAATTGAATTCTATGCACTTAATATATATATATAGGCCTAAGAAAGAACCTTCACTGTTAATGGCAAATTCTGTAAAAACGCAAATCATTCTCCCTGGCTTGTTATCCACTAATGCTCAACAATATTACACAAAATATATCTTTTAATTTATAGATCGATTTTTCTATCACCAACCAACAATTGAAAAAACGAAAAAAAAAAAAAGAACACATGTATAGTAAGTAAGATATTAACATTGAACAACTTTTGATTTTCAATCTCGCTAAGAGAGTTGGTGTAATGGCCTCTTGAGGCGCTCTAATTTATCATGCTGCAAAACAATACGGTAGCAAAACATCAATCTTGTATCATAAAACCAGAAAAAAATATTAGGGGTTTATAAACGGAAAAAAGCATAAGGTGCATGATAAAACTTAAAGGGAAGAGAAGACTAAAGTGTATGTGTGATTATCTATTTACTATTAATTGGATTATTTTTTAATGATTTTGTCCCGCTTAACTCTTAAGGTTGGGTTCCATAGGATATTGACAAAAGACCCCAAAATCATGATTTCGTGAGATTTTCTTTTTCAAATATTTTTTGATGAGTTTTATCTTTCACTATGTACTAAGTTTTGAAAAACGAGATCCACGTTACTAATCAATCAGTAGGTTCTATAAATTTTCAAATTCTTTTTATAAAGTCTATAAAAAAAATAAATGATGTCATGGGCTACACATTTATCAAATTTTCACTTTGCCATTTGTAGGTGGTCAAGTGGATGGACCACTGAGATTGTCTTGTGAGTTGTGACTAACATGGTGGACCCATCGGGTGAATGGTTCAAATAATTGAGCAAAGTACCGCCTCCTTCAAATGAGTTCTCTTTTGTGGTTTTGTGAATGAATGCACAATCTCTTGTCTTGCTTAACAGGCTTCTAGTAGTCCATACTCCATCCTAATTACTGTATCCTCGTGCTTAGTAGGTCTTTTGTTTGTCAGCTTTGTACTCCTCCCCTCCCACACTCTCTGTAAAAGGACAGCCTATTGCCACCTTTTCGTTAGTTTAATTACACAAGCTTTTCTCGCAAAAAGCAAACGAGTTTTGATTGGCTTGTTTTGATTTCCTGATCAAATTTTCATCTGATATCAACCATTACCAAGCCCAAGGGTGTATATATAGAAAATAATGTGAGGGTAGTTTAGCACTTAGGGTAAAATGTGAGGGCATTGCAAGAATCTGAAAGACATCCCAGCCCGTATAAAACGAAAGCACTCCCACCTGGAGTCATAGGGTGTCTCTGTGCATAGGGCACCTGACTCCCACGGTCCCTCCCAGGGAAAGAAGGTTTCCTGGCCACTAGGCCAATTAGAAAAGAAAAAAAAAAAGCAAAGCACTCTCACCCCAAGTTTCAAACGAAAGCACTGCCAGCCACCCCAACTTTCAAACGAAACCACTGCAGACACTGCATCAAACCTCTCAATGGCTTCTCTTTCATGCTTCCTTCGTCTTCCCAATTTTCTTCTATTTTACCAAAATTTTTTTTCAGAAGCATCTTGCGAAGCCGACAGGGTAATAAATTTGCTTGGGGCAGCCTCCAGTGAAGTTCCAGCATTAGGCTGGGTTAGTGAAGCTCCCGCGAAAGGAAGGCTCTATTCTATTGGTTCTTCGAAGCCAATGGCGGCATCTCAGAGAAACCTCTGGTTCTTCGGCTCAACTGAGGTCAATTAAATTCTGAATCTTTCCCATATGTTGTTCAGATTCTATTACTCTACTCTTTTTTTTTCTTTACTCTGAAAGCAGCGATTTTATCTAATTTTTGAAAATTTATTCACATTCTGTTAATGGACAGCCTACGCCATTGTAAGTGGGCCTCAACCCACATCCTTTCCTTAATTTATTTATATTACCTTTTCTCGGGAAATGATATGCATGTAAGTAGATACAATATCTTATTTTTCTGGAAATCGTGAAATGGAAACTTGTAATTCAAAAGCTAGAAACTATATTCTCAAAAAATCACTATCTCAAAATAAATTCTCATTTAAAAAATCAGATAAAAATCGCTGCCTACATAACAAATAAAATGAGTAGAGTAAAATCTCAACAATATATATATGGAAAAGATTCAAAACTGACCTCTGTTGAGCCAAAGAATCAGAGGTTTCTCCGAGACGCCGCCGTCAGCTTCGAAGAAGCAACAGAATAGAGCATTCTCTTCTTTTGGCCGGAGCTTCACTAATCCAGCGTAACGCTTGAACTTCACCGGAGGTTGCCCCGGCAAATTTCTTACCCAGTCGGCTTTGCGAGAAGCTGCTAAAAAAAATTGATAAGCCATTGAGAGGTTTCAGTGCAGTGGTTTCTTCCGCAGTGCTTTCGTTTGAAAGTTGGGGGTGGCAGTGTTTCTTTTGAAAGTTGGGGGCAAAGGAACGCGGCAGCGCTAGTTAGCAATATCGACTTTGTAAAGTCATAAGAGCGTATGATTGCCGACTTGATCAAAGGCGTATCTCACTCGTCATCTGGTGTTCGGGCTGACTTCATCTTGTGGCATGCCGGGCACCCACGTCAAGTACGTGTTCATCCCTTTCCTTATCAAGTCAATCAGATGGTAAGAGAAGAGCCCACGTCATCTACACCAAAGCCGATCTACACAGCCGACTTACCGTTGCGTGCAGACCCGGCATGTCGTCATGCATTACTGTCTTGATTTAAGGGCTGTCTTTACTACCACAATTTTTCTTACCACCTATGATCATGTATCATGTATATATATATATATATATATTTCTGTGTGTTTGTGTGTGTGTGTGAGAGAGAGAGAGAGACGGCTTATGGCATGTATCACTTGAGTTTGTATAGAGTGCATTCGCAGTAGCCATATTTGGTGAGTGGGTCCATATTATATCAGAGTGTTTATAATAGTTTTCCTCCATTTGATAGTTGAATAAAATTATCATTGTGTGTGCATGTTGGTGAGTGATTGCATTGTGTGAGCCCACCCAATTCCCTACATGGCTGCCTTTCAGGTTCCCCAATGCCCTTACATTTTACCCTAAAAACTAAATTACCCCTACATTCTTAGATGAAATTTTATTTTTACCTGATGTGAAATGTTAAAAAGTATTTTCGCTGCATTTTGAAGTGTTGGTATCAATGATTAATTGAGAAAATTTAATATGGTATCAGAGCCAATCGGTTATGAGTTTAAATCCCAATTAAAATCTCTAGTTATCTTTTGTTGGTATTCTACTTCTGTACCCCTCTTTGGAATATGTTCATGTTTCTTTCTCTCTGCTTCCATCTCTCTTACAGTTGGTTCTGTATTACGGCTATCTAGTAACCCACTATATGTTTAACTGCCCCACTTTCTAGGGCCATTTTTGCTACCTTTTCAGTTAATATAATTCAGTAAGGTAGTCCAGTTTGAACCCATATCCTATTTACAGCTTCTAACCATCTTTAATCTTTTTAATTAACTATGAAAGAATGGTAAATGCAGGCCCCGCCTGCTCTTCAGAGAGGGAATTTCCACATTAACCTCAAAATATCATTTAACCAGGAGAAAAAATGCATAAGTTGACCACATAATGTGATCAACTAGGTAACTTTAGTTGAAATTCTTACAAGTTCTTTTCGCTTGAAGATCTTGTCATTCCAAAATATATTATAACTAACTCATCCTCATCCATATAATTAAGGTCGTTAATTGCTGTCATCGTAGCTGTTTGCCGTGGAAAAATTAGAGCCATGGAAAGTCATTAATCATGTTTTTCTTTGTTCCCATTTTCATTAAATACATGTTTTTTTCGCCTTCATATTACGATAGCCTCATGATATCCTTATCCTACTACAAGGAATTTGTTTCATCCAACGGCTACTTTTAGTTCAAATTCTGGACTACCTGTGCTTCTTGAATCTTTTTCTGTTATTCTGTTTTGTCCGCTTTTTCGTCGGTAGTGATTTTGAAAATAGAAATCTTGCTCACGGGAGGCATGAGGACTCGAGATCATATTTATATATTTCTATGGAAAACTTGGCAATTGGTTTCATCATCCATGTTCATCTTGCCTACATCGCTTGATTAAAATAAAATTAAAAAAAACGAGTGAATCATATGGATTATTATTCATCCTCAGTCTAATAGTGGGAATTCACTCAAATGGAATGAAATTTGATCAATGATTAGTAAATAATATAGGGTAATAATTTTAGTGGTTAAGATTTTAAACGTGACTTACGTGATTCATCTTACAACCTTCTTTAAATTAGAAGCGTAGTTATATAAGATCCAGTTTTTTGAATTACATTACATATATGTTGATATTTTTTTATCTACATATTCAATTTCATGCAAACAGTACATGCCCATATGAATTAAATACTGCTTATCTATTTCAACTCCTTGATATCAATTACTTCCAATATTTTTCAATTCGTATGAAATTTTACTGATTATAGATTTCTATACTACTTTATATCTCGAGTGATAAATACTTCCTACTTTTCTTCTAGCCAACCAACAAAATTTGTGTGTTTCCCCCTAACTTGTCCTGTTGCTGATGCATTGCATGGGGTTAGCCCAGGGGCCTTTGGCCTATGCTACACCTGATCTACTTGCATATGTTGAGGGTAGAGTTAGGAAAGCCCTCATCCAGGCCAAGCCCTTTGACAACCCTACTTATGAACTCAAAAACTCTTACACGAGCTACCTTCATATTCTAATACTTTTTTTTTTAAATTTTGCTAAGAGGTAAAATTTTATTAAAAAGAAGAGGAAGAACAAGGGCAAAGGCCTACAAAAGCCAAAGAGGCTAAAAAACTAAAAAAGCAACACCAACAAAAACCAAAGACAGAGAAAAAAAAATTACGCAATAACAATTTCCAGAGTAGACAGAATGGGATGAATAGCTTGACCTCGGAGACAATTCCGTAAAGTGAAGATCATATCTGACAGACAGTCAACAAAGAGGGTTTTTGCATTATGAAGAAAGGTCTTCTTGTTTTCAAACTTAAATCCATTCCAAGATGTCCAAATGATAAAGGTGAGGTGGAAGAAGATGACAGCTATGCATTTTTTTTCTAGAGTCATCTCTACCAGACGACAAAGATGTCCAAATGGTGGCAACAGAGGTCGGCTAGGAACGAGAGGATCCATTGATTGAGAGAAGCCATGACTAAAGAGAGGAAGCAAAGTACCAATTAAAGAAGAAATGAGCATTTTTTTTTTCTTTATTACGGTGACAATTGTAGCATCTCAAACTTAGAGAAACTCCTTTAGATTTTGCCCAAGATTTAGTAAGAGTTCTCTTTTGGAGAAGCCTTCAAATCATGTAACTAACTCTGGGAGAGACAAAAGGGGGTCCAAATATGAGCAGCCCAGCGAACAAATTCAACACGAGATCGGATGAGCTTCCAAGCTTGACAGAGAGAGAAAATGCCATTGTTGTTGCCAGTGCATATTAGAGAGTCTAAAGATAAAACAGGGGTAAATTAAATGCCATTGTTGTTGCCAGTGCATATTAGATAGTCTAAAGATAAAATAGGGGCAAATTAAATGCCATTGACATGCTGTTGCAAATAAGTCCTAATTCTAAAGGAAGTTAGTCAGGAATGCTCTAAGAATTTCCATTTATTATGGTAGCAACTATCTCAAGCTGGGAGAATTGGAAATGGTGGAACTTTAGTGCAATATGATCATGATCTAACCACCTATCAAACCACGAACTGATGGAGGAGCCATTGCCCACCTTACGCCTACTACTGTAATGGAGGAAAGGGGATAGAATTCTAATGCGTTTCCAAATGCAAAAGCCTAACGTGGGGTTGTTAGGATGCCACAAAGATGACGATCTGATGTAATGAAGTTTAAACCGAGAGGCCCAAAGGGAGGAAGTAGTAGTTGCTCCTCAACCATGCTTTAACATGCATGCATCGTTGAATTCCTTCACATGCCTGATGTTAAGGCCAGCTTTAGATTTAGGGAGGCAAACAACATCCCATTGTACTAGGTTGCAATTAATTCTATCAGCATCTCCTGACCAAAAAAGGTTTCTTATCAACTTCTCCATAGCGAGGCATATTTTCTTTGGGATTGGAATAGAGAGAGATGTGTGGATTGGAATAGAAGCCAAAACATGTTTCATCGTAATCAACCTACCTGTAAAGGAGAGGGACTTGGATTTCCAACCTTACAACTTAGCCCATAAGGAGTCCAAGAGCTTAGAAAAGTAGCTGTGTTTTAAAGAACTAAAAAAATAGAGGGATGCCCAAATAAAGAGAAAGGAGAGAAGCTTGCGGGATAGTAACTAGATTTGAGATCATTCTAGCTCTTTTTAATGCTACATTTACTAGTAAATAATTGGCTCTGTTGGAGATTAAAACGCTGGCCTGTAAGAAGTTCATAGTGTGAAGAAGAAACTTTATATGTTTTAAACTTCTTTTGCTAGCCTTGAAGAAAAGAAGGACATCATCCATATAGAAAGGATGACATGGGGTGGATGGAGTTGTAGAGACTAGAGAGATAAAACCTTTCATTTTGAGAGACTCTAGCTTTAAATTCAGGATTTCCTCAGCAAGAATGAAGAGGTCAAGCAATAAGATGTCCCTTTGGCAAAGACCACAGGACTCCCCAAAAAAGCCACAAGGACTTCTATTGATGAGAACTGAGCCTTTGGTTGTGCAAATGAGTTCATGAAGCTAATCTAAGATAGAGGAACTTAAAAAATTCCAAAGCCCTGAAGAGTAACCTCCATTGAAGTTTATCAAACGCCTTAGAAATGTCCAATTTTAGACAAGCAATACCTTCTCTAACCTTGGACTTGGGCTTTTGCAAGAGCTCATGGCCTAAGGTTGCATGGTGATGGATAGATCTCCCAGAGACAAAAGCTGCTTGGTGGCTAGAAATGAGAAAAGGCAAAACCTTAGAGAGATGGTTGGCCATAATTTTTGAAATAATTTTATAAGTAAAGTACAGTAAGCTGATAGGCCAATAATCAGTGAAGTTGGGAGAATCTAATTTGGGGATTAAGGTAAGGAAGTAAGTGTTGGAAGCACTGAGCAAGCGACATGGGGAGAAAAAGTGGCTCATAGCAGAGATCACATCTTGACCAATAATATGCCAAGTGGAATGAAAGAAGACACTTGAGAAGCCATCAGGCCCAGGAGAACTACCCGTTTTTAGGGAGAAACTGCCGCCCTTATTTCAGTTAGGGAAAGAGATGCTGTTAGGATAAAATTCTGAAGCTTAGAGACAGAGGGACCATCCACATTGAAAAACTCTTCATCCACCACTTCAGGGAGAGCTTGGAAGAGGATTGAGAAATGCATGGCAGCCATAGCTTTGAATTGGGACTGGTCTTCAATGGTATGCCCGCCAAGTGAAATCTTGTCAATGCAGTCGAAACTACCTCTAGACTTCGCTGAAAGATGGAAAAATCTGGTGTTCTTATCACCATCACATAACCAGTTTACCTTTGATTTCTGCTTCCAATGAGTATATTTAGCAGCTAGCTAGGAATGAAGGTTTGCCTTTGCAGAGTTGAACTCCAGAAGAAGTTGGCCTGATGGAGAGTTATCCAAAGCAATTTGACAGTCCTGAACTTGAATTTCTGCTGTTGAAATGTTTGTCCTCAGGTGGCCACAGGTATCCTAATTCCAACGCTTTAGCTGTTACTTCAAAATTTTGAGCTTCTTACTCAATGAATTGAGGGGTGCCCTCAACAGAAATAGACCAGCTCCTCTCCACCAAGTCAAAGAAAGAAGGGTACGAAGTCCGCATTTGCTGAAACTTGAAGGGAATATTCTAGCCAGGAGAAACGGGGTTGTGAGTGAGAAGCAGAGGGGAGTGATCAGAACATTGTCTAGGAAGGTGGGAAACAGATGGATCATCAAGAGTTTCTAGCCATTGGGCATTTGAGAAAGCCCGATCTAGTCTGGCAGCAACATAAGCTTGACCTCCCCTATTCTTTGCCCAGGTGAACTTGTTTCCAATGAAGCCAAGATCTTTTAGACCTCAGGAAAGGACCATATCATTGAATTCTCTAACAAAGATGGGAGGTGGAGGGGAAAAACCAAGTTTTTTCATAAGGATGGCATTAAAATCACCAATTACACACCAAGGCCCTTGAGTGGAAGATTTGTGGACAAGATAGTCCCATAAATCCCTTCTGGTTCAGTAGTTAGTTGACCCATGGATACCTGTGACGAGCAGAACAGTTTGAAGATGCGTCATAAATGCTAATAGAGATGTGCTGCGTAGAGTGGTCTAAGAGAGGGAGAGAAATTAGAACTGCTTCTAGAAAGGCACCAAAGAGTATTAACAGAGGTGGTAGAGGAGTTTGTGAAGATGGAATCAAAGCCAAGGGAGTGCAGGGAACCAAAATGAAAGGACTGAGACTGAATCATGGGTTCAGAAAAGAAAACAGGGTCAGGGAATGAACAAAGAGCAGGTGGTGTAACATTCTTATTGGAGGGGTGTTACCAATAACCCTGCAATTCCAATGGAGAACTTTAATCATGGAAACATTTAGACAGATGGAGGCCATCTTTGATCCAATCAGCACCTTTTTGAGACTTCTTGCCTACTTTAGCTTTTGTTTTTTTCTTATCATGAAAGGATACACCAATTTTGATCAGCTGAGCAGGGTGACCAAATGAGAGAGGAGGTTTTTGGATGTTACCTTGGAGGGAGGGTTAACCACAGCAAAGGATGAGGCATCCGGAAGGACTTGGATCTGAAGCTCAATAGATAAGCCACTAGAGATATCTTTAGCATTCAGCAAAGAGATATCGTCTAGGCTTTGGTCTTGAACGGGGGTGAGAGTAACAGGTTCATGTAATTGAGGATCTACTGGGGGTGAAGTAGTGGAGTGGGGTGGGGCCATAAAAGGGACTTGATCAAGAATGGAGAAAGGATTACTGAGCAGCAGGCTGGTATCTTGGATCTATGTTTCACTGTGAGGGATAGGAGCTGGTGGAGTTGGAAGTATGCCTGGGGTTGAACTGGGAGCAAGGGCAATGAATCTATATTTTTAGCGTCAGGGGTAGAGAGGCATTCTCCATTCGCACGCCCTGCGCCTAGGCAAGTGGAAGATTAAAATGGAGTATATCCTCGTTCAATGAACTATATAACGAAATATTTCAATAGGAGCATATTTAGTAACCCCTACATGCCAATCACACTGACTTATCGTACCCATATACCCCTTGCAGGCATGTGTTATTAATGTCATTTTACTATCATCATCATCATTTTCATAGAGAGCTGCTGGTCAAACACCAAATTTTACTCAGTATAGATAGCACTTAAAATAAGAAAAAAAAACTTGGAGAATCTCCAAAATACCCCCTTTCCCTTCTCTCCAAACACATTCCCTACCCCTCCCACTTCCTTCCCCTCCGGCTGAGGGACCCAGAGCTTTCCCTCCCCTCCCTCTTCCTCTTTCTCTTCCTCCCTCTATTCTCTTTCTATATGTACTATATTGTGATCAATGTGATAGCCATAAAATTTTTTTACCTAAAATCTTGTTATTATTGTTTGAAAAAATATCAAAATTTTTATTAGTCTACAATAAGAAGATTATTTAATAACTTTTTGTGAAAATCCCTATATTACTTTAAATATTAATAAGCAAAGAGCCGGGCTGCGCCCCTCGAGTCAGCTGCAACATGTCTTAGCTCGACCCTTAAGATTGCGGGCTTTTAAAAATTAGGCTCTACCCCACCCTCGAGATTTAGGACAAAAAGAATACCCCTCCCTTTGACGGCTTTTGCTAGCCAAGTTGGGCTAAGCTGCCTCATCCAAGGGTTGGATC
This sequence comes from Sextonia rubra, assembly GCA_037013555.1. Lineage (NCBI taxonomy): Eukaryota > Viridiplantae > Streptophyta > Magnoliopsida > Laurales > Lauraceae > Sextonia > Sextonia rubra. Next base: position 17,250,196 of record JASUAD010000028.1, on the reverse strand, counting down.
GACAACCCTCATCATGTGTCCTATCTGCAAAACAAGTGATATTTAGGCCAGATAGGGAGGGAGCATTATAATTTTGAGTGGTTTACCATGATCTATTAGTAGATTTATATGACAGAGGTGAGAGAATCCAAGAACAATAGGATTTGTTATATATAGTGTTTAAAGAGAGGTACAAGAAAATTGTCATGAGGATTTAGGGGTGAGTTTGTTAAGTCTATTTAAAAGATTGTGAGAGGGCATTTCTGGAAGAAACAATAACGTTTTGAATGTACACTTGTGAATGGAGATCTCCAAAACGATGTTTCATGTTTTAATTGCAATGGGCTGATGTGGAGCTGTATCATTAGATGGTGCAAGTCGTGGTGTTGTGTTTTTTGCTTAAAAAATTAATTCATGTGCCTCTCTTCTTTTGTGGTTGATTGCTTTGATTTGTTAATTTTTTTATTTTCTGCCATTGTTAATTAAATTGCACTCTAGATATTTGGATCTGGGGTGAACTTTCACTATCATTAGTCCATAAGAAGGGAAAAAGAATAAGAGAGAAACCTGTACTAAAACTTTTACAATTGTATATATATATATATATATATATATTTTGCCTAATTTATCTTCATCTAAATCATTAGTTTAAACCTTTTTACCCCAAGTATTCATGCATTAGTCCAATTTATGTTGAATCAATTTTGAGCTCATCCCCATTCTTGTTGTTAGGCCAAATTTTGAGACTAGGTCCAACTGAAAAGTTGCAAGTTAAAACCAACATATTCGTGCTCCATTGTGCTCAAGATGACTCTTCTTTTGTTGTTTTTACTACATAGTAAGCATAAGGTCATTGACCCAACAAAACTAATTTCCCATGGAATCCGCTATGCTAAAGATGCCTTATTACTCGGCCAATTTTTAAAGTAAGTTTGAAAATTACAAGGGCCCCATACTACACTTGTAAATAAAGACACAAGCCAAATCCTATAAAAATGTGAGCCGAAATCAATCATCCTATGTCCTGGCTTGTCCTATTAGCATCCCTGAGAAATCATTATTTTATGATCAATTCAAGCCTAGGCAGGAGTGGCCCATGATCACCCTTGTTGAACAAATATGGTTGGAATAGTGAAGACAACCATTGTAGTAATTGGAAGCTCTTGCTTCTTTCAATTATTTTAAATTAGGAGAAAAATACAAGAGCAATAATCCATCTTAACAAATCAAGAAGGAAATATTTATTCTACTCCAAAGATTGGACCTAATCTTTAGGTATCGCATCCACAGACACATTTGTGAGACACGCAAAGTATTAACTTGCATCCCGGTGTACAATAGTCTCGGCAATCTATGGGCTGGATGCAAGATGGTAAATCATCAGCTCCATTCACCATTGAAAATGCCATACCTGCACATAGTTTCAAAAAAGAAATAAAGCGCTCATAAGCCATCCAGTGCAAACATAACACAACACAAGCCTTTCAAATCATATTCAAAATCTAATACAACTCTTTAGAGGATTGTGGAGTAAATTCAAATAACATCCCTTCAGGCAATATGGTCCAATAAAAAACAATCTACTGTTTATTCAGCTCAGTAGCTTAATTCAAATTGAATTCTTGAGAATTCATTGTAAAAATAGTTTTATCATCTATAGAGGGTAGTTTTTTTTTTTGGGATAATAGAGGGTTTCCGAACCCTTTGAGCGGGATTGATCCTCTCGAGCTTAGGGAGACGGGTTAAATTCCATGTGACACCAGTATGGTAGCATAGTTCACACCCACAATCTCGAAAACAAACCGTGGTCCTAAGCCAGTTTAAATATACCTCAAAGTTATCTATACAGAATTAAAAGAGGCAAGAAGTCAAGTCTTAAGTTGGAGATCTAGATGAGGATCTAATTCTTTCCTTGTCAGGCCAAACAAAGTTAAACTAATAGTTTGAATGGTACAACTCTAAGTCAATGTGAGAGAGTGAAAGAGTGAAAGAAAGAGAGTTGGAGGAAGAAAAAGCCAACCGGAGGCCATCACCAACAATACAACCAAGAAAGCGAACTTGAGAGATGTCTTCTCCATGGTAGGTTTTGAAATGGTGTTACTGGGTTTTGAGGAATGGTATGTAGGGCTTTTTATAGGGAGAAATTTAATCCAAAATTGGACACACTGCCACAACGTAATCTTCTTATTTTTAAGGAGGGTATTCTTTTTTTTAGGTTTTTTGGAAGGTTTCTTTTTAAAAGGTTTTTTTTTTACAACCTAATCTTTACAAGATATTTGTTCTTTATATTGGGATTTGGTTAATATAGTATGATTGCACTCAGATCTTGAACACACCCACCCAAACTTAGTAGACTAAACCCACACTCATATCAAAATGGATCTAAAATGGATCTAATACTTTGATATGATGTGGAGCCTAGCACTCTTACTATGTTTGGGCATTTTAAAGAACATTTATGCCTAAAATAAAATTGCGAGCTGGTGATATTATCTTTCCAAGATTTTGCTTTTTAATGTCGGGATCTTGAGAGGGTCACTCTTTCCTAAATCCAAGCGACGCATAGTAACCACCACGACCATTTGTAACTTGAAAGTGACCCATAGTTTTCATGGTCTGATCTTTTTGTAAAACAAATGTTGCTAGTGCAGGATGTACAGCATCATATATAGCATTAGTTTGCCAGGTCCACACAATGAAGTGCAGGCTCAAAATGTGTTGAGAATGTGGCAATTATTTGTAGTCCTAACACTAATTAGATGAATTTGTTAAACAAGTTGAAAATGTCCAAGGAGGAACAATTCGGGAGTTAAATGTGAAAAAGCGAACCCTCAATTTATAAGGTTGGTCTTGAGTTGGGTTCAGTCACGGATGTCAACTAGCTGACCAAACTTGGCTTTGTTTCGGCTTTTAAGGGGTGACAAACAACTTGCCAATCAGACCCACATTTTACTAGCTGGAACTTGGCTTTGTTTGGCTTGTTAGCTCGAGCGGATGACCCCACATTGGGTCTTCTCCAGTGGGAGGCATTTGCCCATTTATCACTGAAAAGCAACATTCTCTTCTACCGTCGCTGGCCCATTTTTTACTAAAGAGTGACCAGTCACTAGTCTTTTTATCACTAGTGAGGGGATTTTTTCAAGTTAAATACCCAAGATTTTTTTCTCTAGAAACAAAAGGTCTCTTAAATGCTTTTAGTTGTCCTACCTAAGTTATTAAAATAGACCGTTGACAAAATAGGTCATGCTTTTATATTTTTTTTCTTCATTCATCTCATTATACTAGATAACTACAATGTCTAATATACTTTTTCTAAATTTAGAGAATAATTACATTTTTTTTTCTTCATTCATCTCATTATACTTGATAACTACAATGCCCAATATACTTTTTACAAATTCAGAGAATAATTAGATTCCAAATTTCTGCTTTACTAGATAAAGCCAGTAGGCCTACAAAAGGATTTCTTGTGCAGTCTAGTTCCATGGGGTTCCTTTGGGCCACCTTTGATCATGTTGATGTACCCCCTTGACACGCATTGCCTCTCCCATTATATGGCATCAGATGCAATTTGTCAACAAGGCTTTGAATCTTTGATTTAAGGCACATGAAGTTTGGCAGTGGTATAATATGTGATTTGTTTTAAAGATGAATCTAACGGTGCATATGATTCCACTGTAAGTCAAATTCGGCTTGATTCCAATTCAAAGAGTGATGGTAATTATAATGGAGTTAAACAAACAACAGGTGGGCCTCACATAGACTAATTAAAAACTGCTCAATTGAAGAAAATATTAAAGATGCATTATTTATGCGTTGTTTTTTGACCAATATTAATGACTCAAATAATTAATGTAGATTTTATTTGACACCACATCAATGGTTTGAATTGTCATACGAGCCTGACTTTTTTGGAGAACCCACGTCAGTATGAAGACCCCTTACACTATGCTGACCCAATTGTCCTGATCAAGAATGATCAATGATCACTACTCGGGATCCTTTTAGGCTTTAACCTAGAGAAATCCTGAGTTAAGAAAGTAGATCAAAATTACACTCATGTTTGAACATCTAAATTGCTCAAAATAAGTGCCAATTGGATACATGGGACATCCTCAAATATTATTTTAATCCGTGTCTGTTTGACTATTGAATTGATGTTTTCATATAAACATGACAGTGAAAATGCACAATTCTACGCATATTTTTCGTCAAATAGTGAATCTAATGCTGAAAAACACTCCGATTAAAGTAACATTTGAGGATTTCTTATAAAATTAGACGGTGTTTATTTGCAATGGTTTGCATTTCAATTGGCGGGGCCCACTTTGTGATTTCTCTAGGGTAAGGACTAGGATCCCAATTTGCGTGTCTACCCACCACCCAGGTTTTATTGGGACTAATAAACCCTCCTACCCCCCTTAATTGTAGGAAACTTCCTTGCGCTTTCTTTCCAACCCACAAGAAACTTCTCCTTCGTCTACAATGTGGAATAAACAGTAAAGGGCAACATAAAAAATGTGAAGGGCCTATTTGGCATTGTTCCCGTGTTGCTTCCAAATTTATGCTCAGATTTGGTTGTGTTGAGACCGAGTTGTGCTGGGACTAAATTCTGCAGAACTTATTTGACAACCTTATATTAAAATATTGTACTGAGAATATGCCCCACGAAACTTATTTGGTAATAGTGTAAAAAAAATTTTCCAACGAATGTTAGCAAGAGAATCATGGGATCTAAAATGTGGGACCCACCGTTAACATTTGCGCAACTTTATTATTGGCGAACATGGGACGCACCTATAAAAGTTACAACGTAGCACCCATTTTTAGATATTAGAACATGGGGCCCATATTCATAAGACTTCTGGACCTACCTTTATACGATTTATAATATGGGTCCACCTCTTTTAATGTAAATATGAGACCCATCTTTATAAATTATAACATGGTACACACCTTTAGAAATTAAAATATGAACCCACATTTATAAGATTTATAATGTATGTCCACCTTTTGTGATTGTGACTACGTGACCTACATTTAGAAATTACGAAGTGGAGACACATTTTTTGAGATTTTGTACATAAGACCCCACATTTAAAAATTATAATGTGGTGCCCATCTTTGGAAATTATAATAAATTATAATGTGTGGTCATCCTCTTTATTTATTGTGAACACGATATGCACTTTAAAAATTATGTGGTACCCATCTTTAGAAATTAGAACATGGGACTACAATCATAAGAATTACCATCTGGCTTGACATTTTGTCTTTTCTTCTTTTTGAAAGATTAAATATTTTTTTGAAAGATTATATATTTTTTTAAATGATTAAAGCTTTGTTGAAAGATAAATATATTTTTAAAGATTAAATATTTTTATGAAAGATTAGATATTTTTTTGAAATATTAAATATTTTTTGAAAGATTACATTTTTTTTGAAAGATTAGATATTTTTTAAATTAAATATTTATTTTTGAAAGGTTAACTTTATTTTGAAAGGTTTAATATTTTCTTTAAAGATAATATTTTTTTGACGATATCACCCACATTTAGAAATTAGAACATAGGGCCCACACTCAACAGATTTATAATATGGTCCCAACATTATATGAAATTAATAATTATAATATGGGCCCACCATTTGTTATTGTTACCATGTATCCTACTTTAGAAATTAGGAGGTAGAGTCACATTCAGATATGTAGGAAACAACTGTGCCAGCAAGTTGTTTTTTTTAAAATAAAAAAACAAAGTTTTTTTGTCCCCTGTTTCTTAAGCCAGCGAATTCAGATTTTGAGATTCCTTCTAGCGAGACCAAAACTCAAAATACTAATTTGTATATATGTGACATACCAAACATGTTTTGTGCATGCTTATCTCATGGGAACATAGGAACCTCCAAATGGCACGAAGCCAAATGCACCCTAAAAAACTACTCCTACACTTTGGTTTTTACAACTATTTTTGCCAATCACAATTTTTCGATTGCTCACTAGATTTCTTGACTACTCATAACAATCACTAATGTGAAATTAGAAAAAGGAAAATTTCAAAACAGAGCTCATGTTTTGCCCAAATTTTAAAAATAGGACAAAAAAAATCTTACATCTCAAATTAGGACTTAAGTTTTCAATTTACATTTCAGATCGGGACATTCTGTGAAAATGTGAACATCCGAGCCACTTATTCCTTTTCATTTCTCAAATTACCCAAATTGCACTTATCCACTTTATTATTCCTCCCTCCCTCCCAACCACCATTATTGTTGGTAACTTAAATCCAGATGAAATTTGGGTATTTTGAGATGTTTTCCATTTTAGTTGTGTCTAAATGAATTTCTAAATTCGTCTTTTTCATATTTACATGGTTTTGGGATTTGTTCCCATTAGATTGGATATTGAATTATCATGATATGGCTGGGCATGGGAATGTATGCAATTGCCACTCCTGGAGGAGTCCATAAAACTGCATTTTTTCATGCATAATTTCATACATTTTAAGGTCTTAATCATTCTAAATTGCACAAATTAGGGTAAAATCATGATTAGTGTACTTGAAATCCATTTTTTATGTTTTAATACATAATTCTTTCAAAAATCATTATTTTCGCACAAAATCATGAAAACTACTTTTCTAAACCCTAATTTCTCAAAATATTGTCAAACTTTGATTCTTCATGAAATTATTTAAAATTCCTTCATCATTAGTTTATTTAAGTGAAAAAATTTGCAATGATGTTAGCTTATGCTATCATTTCATGTGAAATGAGTTCGCATTGATGCATTTGTGATTTCAGGAGTAAAACTGTCATTTTACATAAAATATCACAGTTTCATGATGAAATCATCGGAACCATCATTCATTATATTATTCCTCTTATTTTATATCATTTCTCAAAATTTTGGAAGAATCCTAGTTGAATCAGGATTATTTGCGAAGGTCTCAGTTGGACTAGATTCAACTAATTTTTATCATTTGTACTTTTTTTTACAGGTATTGTAAAAATTGAGACCCGCTCGATCAATTGGAAAAAATGCCTTTCCTAGATGAAGAGTCCTACTAACATTAGAATTCTTGCTTAGGACTCATACGCAGCTCAAAAAATCATATTGGGTAATGTAGTGAAGATTGAAGCTGAAAATGTGCTAACAAAAAGAAGAACAGAGAAGAATTAAAGTTATTGAACCCCAAAAACATTAACACATGTGGAGAACTGATAGATGTGCCATGCGTAAAAGGGGGGTTTACTCATTCCACTTGAACTATCCCTATAGCCTTTTTCAAAAAAGTTTGAAAAAATACCACGATGATGCAGTAATTGAAGAAAAAAATGCAAGAAGGAGTTTGCGTAGTCACTAGAGAACCCACACACAAGCATTCACATCCAGGCCTCTTCTATTTTCATGTTGGGATCACACTTAAACTCTCTTAAATTATCTCCCCCTTATTTATATAAAATTTGAGAAAGAAAGGAAATAATTTATGAGAGAAAATAGAGTTTTAGTGGAGAAAAGGATAACCCATCACAGAAGATAGACCTCTATCCTTTCAAAGATTATTTTTCACATTGAAGGGAGGCTCTCCCTTAGCCTTGGACGTCCATCCAATGAGGTGGACCCTACTCCACTTGCAATTGAAGAAAAAATTAAAGAAAACTAGGCCCTTCCATGTGTTTTAACATTCTACTTCAAGTGAGCCCTATTGTCATTTGTTTTGGCTCAAATTCAAGGAAATTTTCAGCAACAAAACTCCTTATCTTATCCTTTTCAACCTTAGAGATTAAGAAGCAAAGAGAAAGTAATAATTGGAAAAAAAAAAAAAGAAGAGCCCTATCAAAAGAAGGAAAGTCAATCTTAGTTTTTAGGATAATATGGTTTAAAATGATCATATCTCTCAAATCTTGCATCTGATTAGGTCAATCTAGGTACCATTGGAAAGATCTTTCAATGTAAATATTCATAAAACCCCAGATTGTATAATTTGTCGCTGAAATGAGAAAATTATGACTCCAAGAAATATGTTTTTTTTTGTGCATGTGTAGTTCAGTGACACTAGCATCAATCAAGTGTACACAAAAATAAAAAAGCAGAGAAGAACGGAAAAAGACAAAAGAAAGAAGAAATGAAGAAGAAGAGAGGAGAAAGAAAAGAGAAGAAATGGAAAAGAAGAAGAAGAAGAAGAAGAAGAAGAGAGGAAGAAAGGAAGAAAAAGAGGGAGAAAAAGAAAGGAAGAAGAAGAGAGGACAAAGAAGAGAAGAAAGGAAAATAAAAAATAAAAAAACACTTAATCCATTACCTTCTTCCTCTCCTCTTCTTCTTCCTTTCCTTCCTTTCTTCATCTCCTCTTTTTCTTCATTTCCTTCCTTTCTTCCTCTCCTCTTCTTCTTCCTTTCTCCTCTCTATTTCTCTTCTTTCTCCTCTCTTCTTCTTCCTTGCTTCTTTCTCTCTATTCTTTGTTTCATTTTTGCATTTTTTTTCTATAGGGCTGAATGACAGCTGCACATAAAAAAAAAAAAAGCATCTCTTAGCCCCATGGAAAAAAAAAATGTAGAGAAGAAAGGAAGAAGAGAGGAGAAAGGAAGAAAAAGAGAGAGAGTAAAAAAGGAAGGAAAGGAAGAAGAAGAAGAGAGGAAGAAAGGAAAGGATTAAGTGTTTATTTTTCCTCCTCTCTTCTTCTTCATTTCTTCCTCCTTTATCCTTTCTACTTCCTCCTTTTTTTTTCTTTCTTTCTTCCCCTCATTCCTTTCTTCCTCCTTTCATTCCTTTCTTCCTCTCCCTCTTTTTCCTTTCTTCTTTATTCTCTTTTCTTCATTTCTTCTCTGCGTTGGCTTTTCTTTTTTTTTTTTTTTTTATGTGCAGCTGAATATCACTCAGCCACACATGCAAAAAAAAAAAAAAAAAAAAAAATGCAAACGACTAGGCCCTATGAACCCGATCTATGCACCTTAAAATTTTGGGCTTTATCATGTTTAGTGCAAATCTAAGGGGTATTTTCAGGTAAAACCCTCAAAACATTTTAATCTATTTCAAATGAGTTTGAGTATTTTACTTTAAACATTCTTTCAAAATCAGACAAATAAAGTCATAATAAAAATATAAATTTATTAAAATACCACAAAAATACAACATTATTGTAAACAAATAAATTCATGAAAATCCAATACCGAAAAAAATTGAAGCTAAAAAATAAAATGAAAACAAAAATCAATAAAAACCCTATCACTACGGAAACTAAACGAACCCATTAAAATTGAAAGAAATAAAAGAATAGAACTATGATAAAAAAAATACCAAAAAATACATAAAAAGCTAAAAAAATATAAGAAATGGAAGAGATATGACATGATATTATAGCAAAAGTCATTAAAAATGTAATTATTAGAACCTTGTTATTATAATTTGATTAAAGAGTGTAGATCCAATAGAACCCCATTTAAAATTGAAAATAATGATGGGATTGCATGAAATAAGTGATGAAAGGTTCACATGATAGACTCATTAATATAATAAGATGTGCTTATAACATCAGATAAGATATGCTTACCCACAACGTCATTAGATGATAGGAGTGCTCATGGGCCGTGTTGGGTTGGAATGAGGAATGGCCATGCTCGGCTCGATTTCTAAGCTTATGGACTAAGCCCTGATTAGGTCATAATTGGATAACTTGAGCCCGACTTGCCTCAAACATATTAAACTCGAGCCCAGCCTAAGTTAACATTATAACAAAAAAGGCCACTTTTTATATATTCTTGCCCTTATCTTACTGGTTTGGGTGCTTGTGTTTCAATGAGATTTCATGCATTCAAAAGGCTTCCTCTTTTTTCCTACAATTATTTTTACAATCGGGTTTGACCGGGCTTTGTCTCTCTATCATTTAATCTAAGCCTAGCCTGTCTATTAAAAATAACAAAAATGGGCCCAGTAAATAGTCCAAGACTAGGCCAAGTACACAAACTTAAAGTCTAATTTGAAATTGGAGCAAAATTGAAATCTCAATTGAGGCTCTATTTCTCACTTAATTGCGAAATTGGACCTCGATTTCAAAATCCAATTCTATACGCTTAATATATAATAATAGAATTACCTAAGTCATTGATATCGTATATTATTGTTAAACATGTTAAATTTTAGTGTATGATCTTTAGGGCCATCCTCATAATATAAAAATCCATAAGTGTGGCCCTGAGGATGTGAAATGGACCGCGTTGCTCACAAGTCGGGCCACATGCCCCTCTTAAGTTTTGTTTAAATCTTTAAGATATTTTATATAAACTGAAGAAGACATTATGGACTTTTAGGATTTTCAACTTGAAATAAAATTGAAACTAATATCATAAATGCACAAATATGGATGCTAATTTACAAATGAACCTTTTCTGTGTCAGTCACCAGGTGGTTTGTTGGACATAATTTAGTAGACTCATCTCGGGTGGCCCACCCAGGACTTTTGATGCCCATAGTATAATGTAATCGTTAGAAATAACAACTCGTGCACTCATTATAATCTATTCTATTTTTGTGAGTGTCCATTTGGTGGCAAACATTGGGAAATATCTTTCTTAGAGGATTTGAAGGATTTGAGGGGTTTACAAGCAGTTTGAAATCAAAAATTTGAAAATATCTTGTGATCAAAAGTGATTTTTTTAATGCCAACTAAGTAAATTCTCATCATTTTAGATTCAACAAATAGAATTTAGGATTCCAAGGGACAATGCCTATATTTCTATTCAAAATTGTTGACAACAAGTGCACTTACATCTGAAACGCTATCAACCAAATAGTTTTTTTTTATCAGCCAAAGAATGAAAATTTTATTAATATCAAGGTGCCAAAGAGCATACAATACAATGGCAAATAGGGAGGAAATCTCACTCAAGCATCATCATCAGATATCAAGGAGCCCAACTAGGTTGGCTCCCTTGATCGGTTCAATCATATGCATGGAGCCCCCAAACAGAGTTGATAAGATACTAACTAAAACCAAGTGACAAAAAGTACCCCAAGCAATCTAGAGCCCACCCCACCCTAACCTCTATCAGCATTACCAAAAACATCAAGAGGTTGAAGAAAGAAAGAAACCTAAAACTAAGGTGGCCTATAAGACAACCATGATCCTCTGACCTCCGATGCCTCCCACCAATCAGAGACACCAATAACACAGCTAACACAGCTTATTCACATGCAAAAGAATATCATCAATAGAAACCTTCTTCTTCTTAGCATAGCTTTTGGCCCATAAGGCAATTCTAATTAAAAGGTTGTTAGTGAATGATGAAGATTTCTCTTATATGTAGGAAATCAATTAGTGAATTTCAATAAATCTCTATAATGTATAAACATGAGTTGTTAATTTCAAAATAAAAGATTTTCTATTTGTTTAAAATTAATTAAAAGGTTCACTATTTCTTTAAAATTATTACAATCATTTGATGTGGCCATTATATCTTCTTACATCTGCTTTTTTTTTTTTTAGTTTGTTTGTTTTAAAGTTTTGTTGGTCATCTCATGTCTAATATCTTAAACTGAAATATCATCGTTTTTGTTACTAGAGTGCAGTAGGGAAAAAAAATACCAGATGTGATGGAAGGAACATGCGAAGACTTATATCATTTTGATAGATGCGAGAGCTTTTAGTACTTGAACTTATCGATAGAAACCATTGGATTATTCTATGATTTCAACTTAATTTGATATATGAGTTGAATAATGACCAAAACAAAGTAAATATTGAATTAAACAAAGTTTAGGAGAGATTTTCTCATGATTAAAGGGATAGATTTTAGGAGGAGGAGAAACATTTTGATAATATGTGAAGGAGATTTTGCATGATGATAAGAGATTCATAGAAAATTAAAAAAAAAAACTTTGAGATAACTTAGGGCCCTACAAAGTAGTCCTAATTAAAAGGGAAATAAATTGCAATTTGCAAGTTGAGAGTTCTAATTAAAAGAATTTTATAATACACGTTGAGAGATGATGAAGTTAGCAACACAGGATCCTTAATTAAAGGATTGGAACTCCAAGATGGGGACACTTGTTGAGATCCAAATCGGTTGAGGAATAGAACAAAAGTTGTTGGTTTTGATAAGTATGGCCCACTTTCATAGATAAGAATATCTAGGTAAGGATGTAAGTTGCTGGTTTTGATAAGTGTGGTGCACCTTTGTAGATAAAAATATCAAATATTTAATAAGCGTCTTATTAAATAAAAATATCCAAGTATTTAATAAGCGTCTTCTTAAATCGGGCTCTTTAAAATCAATCAATATGAATCTAAATGGGACTCTTTAAAATCAAGATTAATTTCTCAAATCAATTTGAAATTGAGAAATTGAATTCTATGCGCTTAATATATATATATATATATATATATATATATAGGCCAAAGAAAGAACCTTCACTGTTAATTGCAAATTCTGTAAAAACGCAAATCATTCTCCCTGGCTTGTTATCCACTAATGTTCAGCAATATTACACAAAATATATCTTTTAATTTATAGATCGATTTTTCTATCACCAACCAACAATTGAAAAAAAAAAAAAAAAAACACATGTATAGTAAGTAAGATATTAACATTGAACAACTTTTGATTTTCAATCTTGCTAAGAGAGTTGGTGTAATGGCCTCTTGAGGCACTCTAATTTATCATGCTGCAAAACAATACGGCAGCAAAACATCAATCTTGTATCATAAAACCAGAAAAAAATATTAGGGGCTTATAAACGGAAAAAAGCATAAGGTGCATGATAAAACTTAAAGGGAAGAGAAGACTAAAGTGTATGTGTGATTATCTATTTACTCTTAATTGGATTATTTTTTAATGATTTTGTCCCTCTTAACTCTTAAGGTTGGGTTCTATAGGATACTGACAAAAGACCCCAAAATCTTGATTTCGTGAGATTTTCTTTTTCAAATATTTTTTGATGAGTTTTATCTTTCACCATGTACTAAGTTTTGAAAAACGAGATCCACGTTAATAATCAATCAGTAGGTTCTATAAATTTTCAAATTCTTTTTTATAAATTCTCTAAAAAAAAATAAATGATGTCATGGGCTACACATTTATCAATTTTTCACTTTGCCATTTGTAGGTGGTCAAGTGGATGGACCACTCAAATTATCTAACCAAGTTCACCTCTTGTGGGTTGTGACTAACATGGTCGACCCACCGGGTGAATGGTTCAAAAAATTGAGCAGAGTACCGCCTCCTCAAATGAGTTCTCTTTTGTGGTTTTGTGAATGAATGCACAATCTCTTGTCTTGTTTAACAGGCTTCTAGTAGTCCCTACTCCAACCTAATTACTGTATCCTCGTGCTTAGTAGGTCTTTTGTTTGTCAGTTTTGTACTCCTCCCCTCCCGCACTTTCTGTAAAAGGACAGCCTATTGCGACCTTTTCGTTAGTTTAATTACAAGACCTTTTCTCGCAAAAAGCAAACGAGTTTTGATTGGCTTGTTTTGATTTCCTGATCAAATTTTCATCTGATATCAACCATTACCCAGCCCAAGGGTGTATACATAGAAAATAATGTAAGGGTAGTTTAGTATTTAGGGTAAAATGTGAGGGCATTGCAGGAATCTGAAAGACATCCCCGCCCGTATAAAACGAAAGCACTCCCACCGGGAGTCATAGGGTGTCTCTGTGCATAGGCACCCGACTCCCACGGTCCCTCCCAGGGAAAGAAGGTTTCCTGGCCACTAGGCCAATTAGAAAAAAAAAAAAAAAAAAAAAAAGCAAAGCACTCTCACCCCAAGTTTCAAACGAAAGCACCGCCAGCCACCCCAACTTTCAAACGAAACCACTGCAGACACGGCATCAAACCTCTCAATGTCTTCTCTTTCATGCTTCCTTCATCTTCCCAATTTTCTTCTATTTTACCAAAATCTTTTTTCAAAAGCCTCTTGCGAAGCCGACAGGGTAATAAAGTTGCTTGGGGCAGCTCCAGTGAAGTTCCAACATTAGGCTGGGTTAGTGAAGCTCCCGCGAAAAGAAGGCTCTATTCTATTGGTTCTTCGAAGCCAGTGGCGGCATCTCAGAGAAACCTCTGGTTCTTTGGCTCAACTGAGGTCAATTAAATTCTGAATCTTTCCCATATGTTGTTGAGATTCTATTACTCTACTCTTTTTTTTTCTTTACTCTGAAAGCAGCGATTTTATCTAATTTTTGAAAATTTATTCACATTCTGTTAATGGACAGCTTACGCCATTGTAAGTGGGCCTCAACCCACATCCTTTCCTTAATTTATTTATATAACCTTTTCTTGGGAAATGATATGCATGTAAGTAGATACAATATCTTATTTTTCTGGAAATCGTGAAATGGAAACTTGTAATTCAAAAGCTAGAAACTATATTCTCAAAAAATCACTATCTCAAAATAAATTCTCATTTAAAAAATCAGATAAAAATTGCTGCCTACATAACAAATAAAATGGGTAGAGTAAAATCTCAACAATATATATATGGAAAAGATTCAAAACGGACCTCCGTTGAGCCAAAGAATCAGAGGTTTCTCTGAGACGCCGCCATCAGCTTCGAAGAAGCAACAGAATAGAGCGTTCTCTTCTTTTGGCCGGAGCTTCACTAATCCAGCGTAATGCTAGAACTTCATCGGAGGTTGCCATGGCAAATTTCTTACCCAGTCGGCTTCGTGAGAAGCTGCTAAAAAAAATTGATAAAAAGCCATTGAGAGGTTTCGGTGCAGTGGTTTCTTCCGCAGTGCTTTCGTATGAAAGTTGGGGGTGGCATTGTTTCTTTTGAAAGTTGGGGGCAAAGGAACGCGGCAGCGCTGGTTAGCAATACCGACTTTGTAAAGTCATAAGAGCGTATGATTGCCGACTTGATCAAAGGCGTATCTCACTCGTCATCTGGTGTTCGGGCCGACTTCATCTTGTGGCATGCCGGGCACCCACGTCAAGTACACGTTCATCCCTCTCCTTATCAAGTCAATCAGATGGTAAGAGAAGAGCCCACGTCATCTACACCAAAGCAGATCTACACAGCCGACTTACCGTTGCGTGCAGATCCGGCACGTCGTCATGCATTACTGTCTTGATTTAAGGGCTGTGAAGAAGTAGTAACGTGGCCCACTTTACTGCCACAATTTTTCTTACCACCTATGATCATGTATCATGTATATATATATATATATTTGTGTGTGTGTCAGTGTGTGTGTGTGTGCGCGCGCCTGTGTGTGTGTGTGAGAGATGGCTTATGGCATGTATCACTTGAGTTTGTATAGAGTGCATTCACAGTAGCCATATTTGGTGAGTGGGTCCATATTATATCAGAGTGTTTATAATAGTTTTCCTCCATTTGATAGTTGAATAAAATTACCATTGTGTGTGCATGTTGGTGAGTGATTGCGTTGTGTGAGCCCACCCAATTCCCTACATGGCTGCCTTTCAGGTTCCCCAATGCCCTTACATTTTACCCTAAAAACCAAATTACCCCTACATTCTGAGATGAAAATTTATTTTTACCTGATGTGAAATGTTAAAAAGTATTTTCGCTGCATTTTGAAGTGTTGGTATCAATGATTAATTGTGAAAATTTAATATGGTATTAGAGCCAATCGGTTGTGAGTTCAAATCCCAATTAAAATCTCTAGTTATCTTTTGTTGTTGTTCTACTTCTGTACCCCTCTTTGGAATATGTTCATGTTTCTTTCTCTCTGCTGCCATCTCTCTTACAGTTGGTTCTGTATTTTGGCTATCTAGTAACCCACTGTATGTTTAACTGCCCCACTTTCCAAGGCCGTTTTTGCTACCTTTTCAGTTAATATAATTCAGTAAGGTAGTCCAGTTTGAACCCATATCCTATTTATAGCTTCTAACCATCTTTAATCTCTCTAATTAACTATGAAAGAATGGTAAATGCAGGCCCCGCCTGCTCTTCGGAGAGGGAATTTCCACATTAACCTTAAAATATCATTTAACCAGGAGAAAAAATGCATAAGTTGACCACATAATGTGATCAACTAGGTAACTTTAGTTGAAATTCTTACAAGTTCTTTTCGCTTGAAGATCTTGTCCTTCCAAAATATATTATAACTAACTCATCCTTATCCATATAATTAAGGTCGTTAATTGCTGTCATCGTAGCTGTTTGCCGTGGAAAAATTAGAGCCATGGAAAGTCATTAATCATGTTTTTCTTTGTTCCCATTTTCATTAAATACATGTTTGTTTCGTCTTCATATTACGATAGCCTCATGATATCCTTACCCTACTATAAGGACTTTGTTTCATCCAACGGCTACTTTTAGTTCAAATTCTGGACCACCTGTGCTGCTTGAATCTTTTTCTGTTATTCTGTTTTGTCCGCTTTTTCGTCGGTGGTGATTTTGAAAATAGAAATCTTGCTCACGGGAGGCACGAGGACTCGAGATCATATTTATATATTTCTATGGAAAACTTGGCAATTGGTTTCATCATCCATGTTCATCTTGCCTACATTGCTTGATTAAAATAAAATAAAAAAAACGAGTGAATCATATGGATTATTATTCATCCTCAGTCTAATAGTGGGAATTCACTCAAATGGAAAGAGATTTGATCAATGATTAATAAATAATATAGGGTAATAATTTTAGTGGTTAAGATTTTAAACATGACTTACGTGATTCATCTTACAACCTTCTTTAAATTAGAAGTGTAGTTATATAAGATCCAGTTTTTTGAATTACATTACATATATGTTGATATTTTTTTATCTACATATTCAATTTCATGCAAACAGTACATGCCCATATGAATTAAATACTCTTATCTATTTCAACTCCTTGATATCAATTACTTCCAATATTTTTCAATTCGTATGAAATTTTACTGATTATAGATTTCTATACTACTTTATATCTCGAGTGATAAATACTTCCTACTTTTCTTCTAGCCAACCAACAAAATTTGTGTGTTTCCCTCTAACTTGTCCTGTTGCTGATGCATTGCATGGGGTTAGCCCAGGGGCCTTTGGCTTATGCTACACCTGATCTACTTGCATATGTTGAGGGTAGAGTTAGGAAAGCCCTAATCCAGGCCAAGCCCTTTGACAACCCTACTTATGAACTCAAAAACTCTTACACGAGCTACCTTCATATTCTAATACTTTTTTTTTAAATTTTGCTAAGAGGTAAAATTTTATTGAAAAAAAGAGGAAGAACAAGGGCAAGGGCCTAAAAAAGCCAAAGAGGCTAAAAAACTAAAAAAGCAACACCAACAAAAACCAAAGACAGAGAAAAAAAAATTACGCAATAACAATTTCCAGAGTAGACAGAATGGGATGAATAGCTTGACCCCGGAGACAATTCCGTAAAGTGAAGATCATATCTGACAGACAGTCAACAAAGAGGGTTTTTGCATTATGAAGAAAGGTCTTCTTGTTTTCAAACTTAAATCCATTCCAAGATGTCCAAATGATAAAGATGAGGTGGAAGAAGATGACAGCTATGCATTTTTTTTCTAGAGTCATCTCTACCAGACGACAAAGATGTCCAAATGGTGACAACAGAGGTCGGCTAGGAACGAGAGGATCCATTGATTGAAAGAAGCCATGACCAAAGAGAGGAAGCAAAGTAGCAATTAAAGAAGAAATGAGCATTTTTTTTCTTTATTACAGTGACAATTGTAGCATCTCAAACTTAGAGAAACTCCTTTAGATTTTGCCCAAGATTTAGTAAGAGTTCTCTTTTGGAGAAGCCTTCAAATCATGCAAGTAACTCTGGGAAAGACAAAAGGGGGTCCAAATAAGAGCAGCCCAGCGAACAAATTCAACACGAGATCAGATGAGCTTCCAAGCTTGACAGAGAGAGAAAATGCCATTGTTGTTGCCAGTGCATATTAGATAGTCTAAAGATAAAACAGGGGTAAATTAAATGCCATTGTTGTTGCCAGTGCATATTAGATAGTCTAAAGATAAAACAGGGGTAAATTAAATGCCATTGACATGCTGTTGCAAATAAGTCCTAATTCTAAAGGAAGTTATTCAGGAATGCTCCAAGAATTTCCATTTATTATGGTAGCAACTATCTTAAGCTGGGAGAATTGGAAATGGTGGAACTTTAGTGCAATAGGATCATGATCTAACCACCTATCAAACCACGAACTGATGGAGAAGCCATTGCCCACCTTACGCCTACTACTGTAATGGAGGAAAGGGGATAGAATTCTAATGCGTTTCCAAATGCAAAACCCTAACGTGGGATTGTTAGGATGACACAAAGATGACGATCTGATGTAATGAAGTTTAAACCAAGAGGCCCAAAGGGAGGAAGTAGTAGCTGCTCCTCAACCAAGCTTTAACATGCATGCATCGTTGAATTCCTTCACATGCCTGATGTTAAGGCCAGCTTCAGATTTAGGGAGGCAAACAACATCCCATTGTACTAGGTTGCAATTAATTCTATCAGCATCTCCTGACCAAAAAAGGTTTCTTATCAACTTCTCTATAGCGAGGCATATTTTCCTTGGGATTGGAATAGAAAGAGATGTGTGGATTGGAATAGAAGCCAAAACATGTTTCATCGTAATCAACCTACCTGTAAAGGAGAGGGACTTGGATTTCCAACCTTACAACTTAGCCCGTAAGGAGTCCAAGAGCTTAGAAAAGTAGCTGTGTTTTAAAGAACTAAAAAAATAGAGGGATGCCCAAATAAAGAGAAAGGAGAGAAGCCTGCGGGATAGTAACTAGATTTGAGATCATTCTAACTCTTTTAATGCTACATTTACTAGTAAATAATTGGCTCTATTGGAGATTAAAACGCTGGCCTGTAAGAAGTTCATAGTGTGAAGAAGAAACTTTATATGTTTTAAACTTCTTTTGCTAGCCTTGAAGAAAAGAAGGACATCATCCATATAGAAAGGATGACATGGGGTGGATGGAGTTGTAGAGACTAGAGAGATAAAACCTTTCATTTTGAGAGACTCTAGCTTTAAATTCATGATTTCCTCAGCAAGAATGAAGAGGTCAGGCAATAAGATGTCTCCTTGGCGAAGACCACAGGACTCCCCAAAAAAGCCATAAGGACTTCTATTGATGAGAACTGAGCCTTTGGTTGTGCAAATGAGTTCATGAAGCTAATCTAAGATGGAGGAACTTAAAAAATTCCAAAGCCCTGAAGAGGAACCTCCATTGAAGTTTATCAAACGCCTTAGAAATGTCCAATTTCAGACAAGCAATACCTTCTCTAACCTTGGACTTGGGCTTCTGCAAGAGCTCACGGCCTACGGTTGCATGGTGATGAATAGATCTCCCAGAGACAAAAGCTGCTCGGTGGCTAGAAATGAGAAAAGGCAAAACTTTAGAGAGATGGTTGGCCATAATTTTTGAAATAATTTTATAAGTAAAGTACAGTAAGCTAATAGGCCAATAATCAGTGAAGTTGGGAGAATTTAATTTGGGGATTAAGGTAAGGAAGTAGGTGTTGGAAGCACGGAGCAAGCGTCCTGAGGAGAAAAAGTGGCTCATAGCAGAGATCACATCTTGACCAATAATATGCCTAGTGGTATGAAAGAAGGCACTTGAGAAGCCATCAGGCCCAGGAGAACTATCCTTTTTTAGGGAGAAAACTGCCGCTCTTATTTCAGTTAGGGAAAGAGATGCTGTTAGGATAAAATTCTGAAGCTTAGAGACAGAGGGACCATCCACATTGAAAAACTCTTCATCCGCCACTTCAGGGAGAGCTTGGAAGAGGATTGAGAAATGCATGGCAGCCATAGCTTTGAATTGGGACTGGTCTTCAATGGTATGCCCGCCAATTGAAATCTTGTCAATGCAGTCAAAACTACCTCTAGACTTCGCTGAAAGATGGAAAAATCTGGTGTTCTTGTCACCATCACATAACCAGTTTACCTTTATTTCTGCTTCCAATGAGTAGATTCAGCAGCTAGCTAGGAATGAAGGTTTGCCTTTGCAGAGTTGAACTCCAGAAGAAGTTGGCCTGATGGAGAGTTATCCAAAGCAATTTGACAGTCCTGAACTTGAATTTCTGCTGTTGAAATGTTTGTCCTCAGGTGGCCACAGGTATCTGTTAGGTTTATGTCTTGTATTCCGGTTTAGCCGGATGAGTCCACTGGGTTAGCCAGGGACTGGTTTAAGGTCAAGGGTATTTTGGTAATTGTACCGGGGCTTTCTTGGTGGCCAAGAAAGCGGAGATTATATATTGTATAGTCTGTAACCCTAGACCTTGCGGCGGCGGCGGCAGTAGTTGCCCGTGGTGCTCCCACACCACGTAGGAGAGATGAGGTGAGAGTGTGGGAATCTCTTGTACGCTTTACTTGTCATAGTGAAGATGTTCGTCCTCCTGTGCCCGTGGATGTAGCCCTATTTGGGTGAACCACGTAAATCTCGGTGTCTCTTCTTGTGTATGGATGGTTGATTGTTGATCTTGTGATTCCGCGAATGCGCACAACGGGTGATTGTTCAGAAAATCACAACAATTGGTATCAGAGCCAAGGTTGGTATTCCTTGGGTTTCTGAGCGAGGTGGAGGTCGCTCGGTGGTTTGGAAGTTGTGCGCATGAAGATTAACTGAGATCAAGTTCGTGCTCTTTGGTTTGGCCACCATCGGAGAAGAAGAAGACGAGATTGGGTTCTCCGATCTCGCTTGGATCGGAGGAAAAAGATTCACATGTTGTTTCAGATCTCTCAGAGCCGATTGGTGCGATTGTGATCTAATCACAGAATGAATAGGAGATTGTGAGCCACTGTTGCTGTTGCCAGAAGCAGAAAGTGAAGACGAGAACTGGGGAGGAGGGGCTCTTGTTCTCCGGGTATATCGGAGAAGATAAGATCGGATCCTAAGTTCTCGAGATCAGATCCGAAATTCTCGAAATTCAGTTTCGATGTTCTTGCACAGATTGATCTGAGAAGGAGAGAAATCGGTTTTGCAGAGTGGGTTCTGTTGGTGCCTTTTGATTTCCTGATCCTGCTGGAATTTCTGTGAAGAAGAAGACCCAAAAGAGAACTCTTAGAACAACTGTATGATATCAGCAGGTTCCTAAAGAAGCCACGAAAAAGTCTAAATCTACATCTCTATATATGCTGGGTCGGAAACAGGGATGTATATATGGAGACTTCAGATATTTGAATGATTGAATCCCCATTGTAATTTCAAGAAAAGCTTTGGCACGGTTTACATGCGCAGCGCACATTCAGACTATTGCAGAGGCAGGACCCATCTGTGAAATTCACGTGTTCTGACTGCGCAGAAGATCCGAAAATCGCGCACCCCAAATCATCTCGGTCACCACCGAGATCTTCGCCGGGATCCTCGCCGTCCTTGTCGCCGGAGATGGAGTCTTCCGCCGCTGCCACCATCGCCGTGGGGCCGTCGCCGTGAGGCCGCTGCAAACCGGGTTGCAGTCCTCTGTTGCAGACTGCAGAAACAGAGGAGAAAGGAAGAAGGAGAAGAAGGTTCGGGCCAAGGTCGGGTCAGATCGGGTCAGGTTCGACCCGACCCGGTTGCAGCGTAAGCCCATTGGCAGAAACGGGCTACGGGCCAGGTCAGGTCAGGTTAGACCCGACCCGATCGCACAGAAGCCCAGCAGTTCAGAGGAGGTTTGGCTCTGGGTCAGGTCAGGTCCGACCCGACCCATTATCAGCAGGTCCAGCCCAGTCAGCAGGTTCAGGCCCGGTCAGGTCAGGTACGACCCGACCTGTTAGCAGACGGTCCAAAAGCCCAGCGCAAGTGCAGTTCAGTTCCGGGTCAGGTGAACCCGACCCGGGTCCGCTCCAGAAGCCCAGCAGACAGCGCAGAGTGACGTCAGCAACGGTCAACAGGCAGATTTGACCAGATTTGCGGCTGAAATTGTTTCTGCGATATCTTGATCGTCCGATGTCCGATCGGAGATCCGTTTGAGCCTACGGACTCGTTTCGAGCAGATCTATGCAGTGGAAGAGGTTGATTGGCTGTTTGACAATCAAGGAGGAGGTTTGATCGATTAGAGCGTAGAAACTTGTTTCTACGTTATCAGAGCCATCCTGAGTCGGATTTCAGATCCGTTTCTTCCAGTGTGCTTGTGTCGACGAGATCTATGATTTGATGCAGAAATCTTGAGGAGATCTGAACAGATGTGGATTCAGGCTTGAATCGGGTCTACTGACCTGGTTGTTGTTGCAAACCCAATAATAGGAGTCGCCGGCCTAGTTGCAAAGGGTTTGTTGATCACATGATCGCATGTGATGCTATTCATCTTGCCAGAGCCAAGCCGAAAAAGCAGCAAGGAGGAGCTGATGTATCAGCAGTTGATCGGAGGCCCGGTCAAATGGAGTTTTTTGACCGCTCGGAGGCAGAGGTTGTTCTGCAATGGAGTCATCTGGACTTGTATTCCCGATCTGTTTGCTTGCATGCTTGTGGTGATTGGATCTTCACAGTGATGTTGAAGATGGGGCAAGATGGTGAGTGATTCAGATATCACTCAGATTCGTCAATGGTTTCGAGCTTCTAGTTCGAGGTGGAGTTTGACGAGGGTATGAACTTTGCTCAAAGTTCATGTGCTGGTTCAACATGTCAAAGTGTTGAAGAAGACTGCATCCCTGGTGCAGTGACGTGCCATTCAGCAGGGTACGTGAAGACATTGCCGGTTTTATCTCCTAGTAGCTCGAGTTGTACGGAATTCAAGCCAAGGTGGAGATTGTTAGGTTTATGTTTTGTATTCCGGTTTAGCCGGATGAGTCCACTGGGTTAGCCAGGGACTGGTTTAAGGTCAAGGGTATTTTGGTAATTGTACCGGGGCTTTCTTGGTGGCCAAGAAAGCGGAGATTATATATTGTATAGTCTGTAACCCTAGACCTTGCGGCGACGGCGGCAGTAGTTGCCCGTGGTGCTCCCACACCACGTCGGAGAGATGAGGTGAGAGTGTGGGAATCTCTTGTACGCTTTACTTGTCATAGTGAAGATGTTCGTCCTCCTGTGCCCGTGGATGTAGCCCTATTTGGGTGAACCACGTAAATCTCGGTGTCTCTTCTTGTGTATGGTTGGTTGATTGTTGATCTTGTGATTCCGCGAATGCGCACAACGGGTGACTGTTCAGAAAATCACAACAATTGGTATCAGAGCCAAGGTTGGTATTCCTTGGGTTTCTGAGCGAGGTGGAGGTCGCTCGGTGGTTTGGAAGTTGTGCGCATGAAGATTAACTGAGATCAAGTTCGTGCTCTTTGGTTTGGCCACCATCGGAGAAGAAGAAGACGAGATTGGGTTCTCCGATCTCGCTTGGATCGGAGGAAAAAGATTCACATGTTGTTTCAGATCTCTCAGAGCCGATTGGTGCGATTGTGATCTAATCACAGAATGAATAGGAGATTGTGAGCCACTGTTGCTGTTGCCAGAAGCAGAAAGTGAAGACGAGAACTGGGGAGGAGGGGCTCTTGTTCTCCGGGTATATCGGAGAAGATAAGATCGGATCCGAAGTTCTCGAGATCAGATCCGAAATTCTCGAAATTCAGTTTCGATGTTCTTGCACAGATTGATCTGAGAAGGAGAGAAATCGGTTTTGCAGAGTGGGTTCTGTTGGTGCCTTTTGATTTCCTGATCCTGCTGGAATTTCTGTAAAGAAGAAGACCCAAAAGAGAACTCTTAGAAGAACTGTATGATATCAGCAGGTTCCTAAAGAAGCCACGAAAAAGTCTAAATCTACATCTCTATATATGCTGGGTCGGAAACAGGGATGTATATATGGAGACTTCAGATATTTGAATGATCGAATCCCCATTGTAATTTCAAGAAAAGCTTTGGCACGGTTTACATGCGCAGCGCACATTCAGACTATTGCAGAGGCAGGACCCATCTGTGAAATTCACGTGTTCTGACTGCGCAGAAGATCCGAAAATCGCGCACCCCAAATCATCTCGGTCACCACCGAGATCTTCGCCGGGATCCTCGCCGTCCTTGTCGCCGGAGATGGAGTCTTCCGCCGCTGCCACCATCGCCGTGGGGCCGTCGCCGTGAGGCCGCTGCAAACCGGGTTGCAGTCCTCTGTTGCAGACTGCAGAAACAGAGGAGAAAGGAAGAAGGAGAAGAAGGTTCGGGCCAAGGTCGGGTCAGATCGGGTCAGGTTCGACCCGACCCGGTTGCAGCGCAAGCCCATTGGCAGAAACGGGCTACGGGCCAGGTCAGGTCAGGTTAGACCCGACCCGATCGCACAGAAGCCCAGCAGTTCAGAGGAGGTTTGGCTCTGGGTCAGGTCAGGTCCGACCCGACCCATTATCAGCAGGTCCAGCCCAGTCAGCAGGTTCAGGCCCGGTCAGGTCAGGTCCGACCCGACCTGTTAACAGACGGTCCAAAAGCCCAGCGCAAGTGCAGTTCAGTTCCGGGTCAGGTGAACCCGACCCGGGTCCGCTCCAGAAGCCCAGCAGACAGCGCAGAGTGACGTCAGCAACGGTCAACAGGCAGATTTGACCAGATTTGCGGCTGAAATTGTTTCTGCGATATCTTGATCGTCCGATGTCCGATCGGAGATCCGTTTGAGCCTACGGACTCGTTTCGAGCAGATCTACGCAGTGGAAGAGGTTGATTGGCTGTTTGACAATCAAGGAGGAGGTTTGATCGATTGGAGCGTAGAAACTTGTTTCTACGTTATCGGAGCCATCCTGAGTCGGATTTCAGATCCGTTTCTTCCAGTGTGCTTGTGTCGACGAGATCTATGATTTGATGCAGAAATCTTTAGGAGATCTGAACAGATGTGGATTCAGGCTTGAATCGGGTCTACTGACCTGGTTGTTGTTGCAAACCCAATAATAGGAGTCGCCGGCCTAGTTGCAAAGGGTTTGCTGATCACATGATCGCATGTGATGCTATTCATCTTGCCAGAGCCAAGCCGAAAAAGCAGCAAGGAGGAGCTGATGTATCAGCAGTTGATCGGAGGC
Source organism: Sextonia rubra (assembly GCA_037013555.1). Taxonomy (NCBI): domain Eukaryota; kingdom Viridiplantae; phylum Streptophyta; class Magnoliopsida; order Laurales; family Lauraceae; genus Sextonia; species Sextonia rubra. The sequence goes on along the minus strand of JASUAD010000028.1, from coordinate 17,225,352 downwards.
CCGGTCAAATGGAGTTTTTTGACCGCTCGGAGGCAGAGGTTGTTCTGCAATGGAGTCATCTGGACTTGTATTCCCGATCTGTTTGCTTGCATGCTTGTGGTGATTGGATCTTCACAGTGATGTTGAAGATGGGGCAAGATGGTGAGTGATTCAGATATCACTCAGATTCGTCAATGGTTTCGAGCTTCTAGTTCGAGGTGGAGTTTGACGAGGGTATGAACTTTGCTCAAAGTTCATGTGCTGGTTCAACATGTCAAAGTGTTGAAGAAGACTGCATCCCTGGTGCAGTGACGTGCCATTCAGCAGGGTACGTGAAGACATTGCCGGTTTTATCTCCTAGTAGCTCGAGTTGTACGGAATTCAAGCCAAGGTGGAGATTGTTAGGTTTATGTTTTGTATTCCGGTTTAGCCGGATGAGTCCACTGGGTTAGCCAGGGACTGGTTTAAGGTCAAGGGTATTTTGGTAATTGTACCGGGGCTTTCTTGGTGGCCAAGAAAGCGGAGATTATATATTGTATAGTCTGTAACCCTAGACCTTGCGGCGGCGGCGGCAGTAGTTGCCCGTGGTGCTCCCACACCACGTAGGAGAGATGAGGTGAGAGTGTGGGAATCTCTTGTACGCTTTACTTGTCATAGTGAAGATGTTCGTCCTCCTGTGCCCGTGGATGTAGCCCTATTTGGGTGAACCACGTAAATCTCGGTGTCTCTTCTTGTGTATGGATGGTTGATTGTTGATCTTGTGATTCCGCGAATGCGCACAACGGGTGATTGTTCAGAAAATCACAACAATTGGTATCAGAGCCAAGGTTGGTATTCCTTGGGTTTCTGAGCGAGGTGGAGGTCGCTCGGTGGTTTGGAAGTTGTGCGCATGAAGATTAACTGAGATCAAGTTCGTGCTCTTTGGTTTGGCCACCATCGGAGAAGAAGAAGACGAGATTGGGTTCTCCGATCTCGCTTGGATCGGAGGAAAAAGATTCACATGTTGTTTCAGATCTCTCAGAGCCGATTGGTGCGATTGTGATCTAATCACAGAATGAATAGGAGATTGTGAGCCACTGTTGCTGTTGCCAGAAGCAGAAAGTGAAGACGAGAACTGGGGAGGAGGGGCTCTTGTTCTCCGGGTATATCGGAGAAGATAAGATCGGATCCGAAGTTCTCGAGATCAGATCCGAAATTCTCGAAATTCAGTTTCGATGTTCTTGCACAGATTGATCTGAGAAGGAGAGAAATCGGTTTTGCAGAGTGGGTTCTGTTGGTGCCTTTTGATTTCCTGATCCTGCTGGAATTTCTGTAAAGAAGAAGACCCAAAAGAGAACTCGTAGAACAACTGTATGATATCAGCAGGTTCCTAAAGAAGCCACGAAAAAGTCTAAATCTACATCTCTATATATGCTGGGTCGGAAACAGGGATGTATATATGGAGACTTCAGATATTTGAATGATTGAATCCCCATTGTAATTTCAAGAAAAGCTTTGGCACGGTTTACATGCGCAGCGCACATTCAGACTATTGCAGAGGCAGGACCCATCTGTGAAATTCACGTGTTCTGACTGCGCAGAAGATCCGAAAATCGCGCACCCCAAATCATCTCGGTCACCACCGAGATCTTCGCCGGGATCCTCGCCGTCCTTGTCGCCGGAGATGGAGTCTTCCGCCGCTGCCACCATCGCCGTGGGGCCGTCGCCGTGAGGCCGCTGCAAACCGGGTTGCAATCCTCTGTTGCAGACTGCAGAAACAGAGGAGAAAGGAAGAAGGAGAAGAAGGTTCGGGCCAAGGTCGGGTCAGATCGGGTCAGGTTCGACCCGACCCGGTTGCAGCGCAAGCCCATTGGCAGAAACGGGCTACGGGCCAGGTCAGGTCAGGTTAGACCCGACCCGATCGCACAGAAGCCCAGCAGTTCAGAGGAGGTTTGGCTCTGGGTCAGGTCAGGTCCGACCCGACCCATTATCAGCAGGTCCAGCCCAGTCAGCAGGTTCAGGCCCGGTCAGGTCAGGTCCGACCCGACCTGTTAGCAGACGGTCCAAAAGCCCAGCGCAAGTGCAGTTCAGTTCCGGGTCAGGTGAACCCGACCCGGGTCCGCTCCAGAAGCCCAGCAGACAGCGCAGAGTGACGTCAGCAGTGACGTCAGCAACGGTCAACAGGCAGATTTGACCAGATTTGCGGCTGAAATTGTTTCTGTGATATCTTGATCGTCCAATGTCCGATCGGAGATCCGTTTGAGCCTACGGACTCGTTTCGAGGAGATCTACGCAGTGGAAGAGGTTGATTGGCTGTTTGACAATCAAGGAGGAGGTTTGATCGATTGGAGCGTAGAAACTTGTTTCTACGTTATCGGAGCCATCCTGAGTCGGATTTCAGATCCGTTTCTTCCAGTGTGCTTGTGTCGACGAGATCTATGATTTGATGCAGAAATCTTGAGGAGATCTGAACAGATGTGGATTCAGGCTTGAATCGGGTCTACTGACCTGGTTGTTGTTGCAAACCCAATAATAGGAGTCGCCGGCCTAGTTGCAAAGGGTTTGCTGATCACATGATCGCATGTGATGCTATTCATCTTGCCAGAGCCAAGCCGAAAAAGCAGCAAGGAGGAGCTGATGTATCAGCAGTTGATCGGAGGCCCGGTCAAATGGAGTTTTTTGACCGCTCGGAGGCAGAGGTTGTTCTGCAATGGAGTCATCTGGACTTGTATTCCCGATCTGTTTGCTTGCATGCTTGTGGTGATTGGATCTTCACAGTGATGTTGAAGATGGGGCAAGATGGTGAGTGACTCAGATATCACTCAGATTCGTCAATGGTTTCGAGCTTCTAGTTCGAGGTGGAGTTTGACGAGGGTATGAACTTTGCTCAAAGTTCATGTGCTGGTTCAACATGTCAAAGTGTTGAAGAAGACTGCATCCCTGGTGCAGTGACGTGCCATTCAGCAGGGTACGTGAAGACATTGCCGGTTTTATCTCCTAGTAGCTCGAGTTGTACGGAGTTGTACGGAATTCAAGCCAAGGTGGAGATTGTTAGGTTTATGTTTTGTATTCCGGTTTAGCCGGATGAGTCCACTGGGTTAGCCAGGGACTGGTTTAAGGTCAAGGGTATTTTGGTAATTATACCGGGGCTTTCTTGGTGGCCAAGAAAGCGGAGATTATATATTGTATAGTCTGTAACCCTAGACCTTGCGGCGGCGGCGGCAGTAGTTGCCCGTGGTGCTCCCACACCACGTAGGAGAGATGAGGTGAGAGTGTGGGAATCTCTTGTACGCTTTACTTGTCATAGTGAAGATGTTCGTCCTCCTGTGCCCGTGGATGTAGCCCTATTTGGGTGAACCACGTAAATCTCGGTGTCTCTTCTTGTGTATGGTTGGTTGATTGTTGATCTTGTGATTCCGCGAATGCGCACAACGGGTGATTGTTCAGAAAATCACAACAATTGGTATCAGAGCCAAGGTTGGTATTCCTTGGGTTTCTGAGCGAGGTGGAGGTCGTTCGGTGGTTTGGAAGTTGTGCGCATGAAGATTAACTGAGATCAAGTTCGTGCTCTTTGGTTTGGCCACCATCGGAGAAGAAGAAGACGAGATTGGGTTTTCCGATCTCGCTTGGATCGGAGGAAAAAGATTCACATGTTGTTTCAGATCTCTCAGAGCCGATTGGTGCGATTGTGATCTAATCACAGAATGAATAGGAGATTGTGAGCCACTGTTGCTGTTGCCAGAAGCAGAAAGTGAAGACGAGAACTGGGGAGGAGGGGCTCTTGTTCTCCGGGTATATCGGAGAAGATAAGATCGGATCCGAAGTTCTCGAGATCAGATCCGAAATTCTCGAAATTCAGTTTCGATGTTCTTGCACAGATTGATCTGAGAAGGAGAGAAATCGGTTTTGCAGAGTGGGTTCTGTTGGTGCCTTTTGATTTCCTGATCCTGCTGGAATTTCTGTGAAGAAGAAGACCCAAAAGAGAACTCTTAGAACAACTGTATGATATCAGCAGGTTCCTAAAGAAGCCACGAAAAAGTCTAAATCTACATCTCTATATATGCTGGGTCAGAAACAGGGATGTATATATGGAGACTTCAGATATTTGAATGATTGAATCCCCATTGTAATTTCAAGAAAAGCTTTGGCACGGTTTACATGCGCAGCGCACATTCAGACTATTGCAGAGGCAGGACCCATCTGTGAAATTCACGTGTTCTGACTGCGCAGAAGATCCGAAAATCGCGCACCCCAAATCATCTCGGTCACCACCGAGATCTTCGCCGGGATCCTCGCCGTCCTTGTCGCCGGAGATGGAGTCTTCCGCCGCTGCCACCATCGCCGTGGGGCCGTCGCCGTGAGGCCGCTGCAAACCGGGTTGCAATCCTCTGTTGCAGACTGCAGAAACAGAGGAGAAAGGAAGAAGGAGAAGAAGGTTCGGGCCAAGGTCGGGTCAGATCGGGTCAGGTTCGACCCGACCCGGTTGCAGCGCAAGCCCATTGGCAGAAACGGGCTACGGGCCAGGTCAGGTCAGGTTAGACCCGACCCGATCGCACAGAAGCCCAGCAGTTCAGAGGAGGTTTGGCTCTGGGTCAGGTCAGGTCCGACCCGACCCATTATCAGCAGGTCCAGCCCAGTCAGCAGGTTCAGGCCCGGTCAGGTCAGGTCCGACCCGACCTGTTAGCAGACGGTCCAAAAGCCCAGCGCAAGTGCAGTTCAGTTCCGGGTCAGGTGAACCCGACCCGGGTCCGCTCCAGAAGCCCAGCAGACAGCGCAGAGTGACGTCAGCAGTGACGTCAGCAACGGTCAACAGGCAGATTTGACCAGATTTGCGGCTGAAATTGTTTCTGTGATATCTTGATCGTCCAATGTCCGATCGGAGATCCGTTTGAGCCTACGGACTCGTTTCGAGGAGATCTACGCAGTGGAAGAGGTTGATTGGCTGTTTGACAATCAAGGAGGAGGTTTGATCGATTGGAGCGTAGAAACTTGTTTCTACGTTATCGGAGCCATCCTGAGTCGGATTTCAGATCCGTTTCTTCCAGTGTGCTCGTGTCGACGAGATCTATGATTTGATGCAGAAATCTTGAGGAGATCTGAACAGATGTGGATTCAGGCTTGAATCGGGTCTACTGACCTGGTTGTTGTTGCAAACCCAATAATAGGAGTCGCCGGCCTAGTTGCAAAGGGTTTGCTGATCACATGATCGCATGTGATGCTATTCATCTTGCCAGAGCCAAGCCGAAAAAGCAGCAAGGAGGAGCTGATGTATCAGCAGTTGATCGGAGGCCCGGTCAAATGGAGTTTTTTGACCGCTCGGAGGCAGAGGTTGTTCTGCAATGGAGTCATCTGGACTTGTATTCCCGATCTGTTTGCTTGCATGCTTGTGGTGATTGGATCTTCACAGTGATGTTGAAGATGGGGCAAGATGGTGAGTGATTCAGATATCACTCAGATTCGTCAATGGTTTCGAGCTTCTAGTTCGAGGTGGAGTTTGACGAGGGTATGAACTTTGCTCAAAGTTCATGTGCTGGTTCAACATGTCAAAGTGTTGAAGAAGACTGCATCCCTGGTGCAGTGACGTGCCATTCAGCAGGGTACGTGAAGACATTGCCGGTTTTATCTCCTAGTAGCTCGAGTTGTACGGAGTTGTACGGAATTCAAGCCAAGGTGGAGATTGTTAGGTTTATGTTTTGTATTCCGGTTTAGCCGGATGAGTCCACTGGGTTAGCCAGGGACTGGTTTAAGGTCAAGGGTATTTTGGTAATTGTACCGGGGCTTTCTTGGTGGCCAAGAAAGCGGAGATTATATATTGTATAGTCTGTAACCCTAGACCTTGCGGCGGCGGCGGCAGTAGTTGCCCGTGGTGCTCCCACACCACGTCGGAGAGATGAGGTGAGAGTGTGGGAATCTCTTGTACGCTTTACTTGTCATAGTGAAGATGTTCGTCCTCCTGTGCCCGTGGATGTAGCCCTATTTGGGTGAACCACGTAAATCTCGGTGTCTCTTCTTGTGTATGGATGGTTGATTGTTGATCTTGTGATTCCGCGAATGCGCACAACGTGTGATTGTTCAGAAAATCACAACAATTGGTATCAGAGCCAAGGTTGGTATTCCTTGGGTTTCTGAGCGAGGTGGAGGTCGCTCGGTGGTTTGGAAGTTGTGCGCATGAAGATTAACTGAGATCAAGTTCGTGCTCTTTGGTTTGGCCACCATCGGAGAAGAAGAAGACGAGATTGGGTTCTCCGATCTCGCTTGGATCGGAGGAAAAAGATTCACATGTTGTTTCAGATCTCTCAGAGCCGATTGGTGCGATTGTGATCTAATCACAGAATGAATAGGAGATTGTGAGCCACTGTTGCTGTTGCCAGAAGCAGAAAGTGAAGACGAGAACTGGGGAGGAGGGGCTCTTGTTCTCCGGGTATATCGGAGAAGATAAGATCGGATCCGAAGTTCTCGAGATCAGATCCGAAATTCTCGAAATTCAGTTTCGATGTTCTTGCACAGATTGATCTGAGAAGGAGAGAAATCGGTTTTGCAGAGTGGGTTCTGTTGGTGCCTTTTGATTTCCTGATCCTGCTGGAATTTCTGTAAAGAAGAAGACCCAAAAGAGAACTCGTAGAACAACTGTATGATATCAGCAGGTTCCTAAAGAAGCCACGAAAAAGTCTAAATCTACATCTCTATATATGCTGGGTCGGAAACAGGGATGTATATATGGAGACTTCAGATATTTGAATGATTGAATCCCCATTGTAATTTCAAGAAAAGCTTTGGCACGGTTTACATGCGCAGCGCACATTCAGACTATTGCAGAGGCAGGACCCATCTGTGAAATTCACGTGTTCTGACTGCGCAGAAGATCCGAAAATCGCGCACCCCAAATCATCTCGGTCACCACCGAGATCTTCGCCGGGATCCTCGCCGTCCTTGTCGCCGGAGATGGAGTCTTCCGCCGCTGCCACCATCGCCGTGGGGCCGTCGCCGTGAGGCCGCTGCAAACCGGGTTGCAATCCTCTGTTGCAGACTGCAGAAACAGAGGAGAAAGGAAGAAGGAGAAGAAGGTTCGGGCCAAGGTCGGGTCAGATCGGGTCAGGTTCGACCCGACCCGGTTGCAGCGCAAGCCCATTGGCAGAAACGGGCTACGGGCCAGGTCAGGTCAGGTTAGACCCGACCCGATCGCACAGAAGCCCAGCAGTTCAGAGGAGGTTTGGCTCTGGGTCAGGTCAGGTCCGACCCGACCCATTATCAGCAGGTCCAGCCCAGTCAGCAGGTTCAGGCCCGGTCAGGTCAGGTCCGACCCGACCTGTTAGCAGACGGTCCAAAAGCCCAGCGCAAGTGCAGTTCAGTTCCGGGTCAGGTGAACCCGACCCGGGTCCGCTCCAGAAGCCCAGCAGACAGCGCAGAGTGACGTCAGCAGTGACGTCAGCAACGGTCAACAGGCAGATTTGACCAGATTTGCGGCTGAAATTGTTTCTGTGATATCTTGATCGTCCAATGTCCGATCGGAGATCCGTTTGAGCCTACGGACTCGTTTCGAGGAGATCTACGCAGTGGAAGAGGTTGATTGGCTGTTTGACAATCAAGGAGGAGGTTTGATCGATTGGAGCGTAGAAACTTGTTTCTACGTTATCGGAGCCATCCTGAGTCGGATTTCAGATCCGTTTCTTCCAGTGTGCTTGTGTCGACGAGATCTATGATTTGATGCAGAAATCTTGAGGAGATCTGAACAGATGTGGATTCAGGCTTGAATCGGGTCTACTGACCTGGTTGTTGTTGCAAACCCAATAATAGGAGTCGCCGGCCTAGTTGCAAAGGGTTTGCTGATCACATGATCGCATGTGATGCTATTCATCTTGCCAGAGCCAAGCCGAAAAAGCAGCAAGGAGGAGCTGATGTATCAGCAGTTGATCGGAGGCCCGGTCAAATGGAGTTTTTTGACCGCTCGGAGGCAGAGGTTGTTCTGCAATGGAGTCATCTGGACTTGTATTCCCGATCTGTTTGCTTGCATGCTTGTGGTGATTGGATCTTCACAGTGATGTTGAAGATGGGGCAAGATGGTGAGTGACTCAGATATCACTCAGATTCGTCAATGGTTTCGAGCTTCTAGTTCGAGGTGGAGTTTGACGAGGGTATGAACTTTGCTCAAAGTTCATGTGCTGGTTCAACATGTCAAAGTGTTGAAGAAGACTGCATCCCTGGTGCAGTGACGTGCCATTCAGCAGGGTACGTGAAGACATTGCCGGTTTTATCTCCTAGTAGCTCGAGTTGTACGGAGTTGTACGGAATTCAAGCCAAGGTGGAGATTGTTAGGTTTATGTTTTGTATTCCGGTTTAGCCGGATGAGTCCACTGGGTTAGCCAGGGACTGGTTTAAGGTCAAGGGTATTTTGGTAATTATACCGGGGCTTTCTTGGTGGCCAAGAAAGCGGAGATTATATATTGTATAGTCTGTAACCCTAGACCTTGCGGCGGCGGCGGCAGTAGTTGCCCGTGGTGCTCCCACACCACGTAGGAGAGATGAGGTGAGAGTGTGGGAATCTCTTGTACGCTTTACTTGTCATAGTGAAGATGTTCGTCCTCCTGTGCCCGTGGATGTAGCCCTATTTGGGTGAACCACGTAAATCTCGGTGTCTCTTCTTGTGTATGGTTGGTTGATTGTTGATCTTGTGATTCCGCGAATGCGCACAACGGGTGATTGTTCAGAAAATCACAACAATTGGTATCAGAGCCAAGGTTGGTATTCCTTGGGTTTCTGAGCGAGGTGGAGGTCGTTCGGTGGTTTGGAAGTTGTGCGCATGAAGATTAACTGAGATCAAGTTCGTGCTCTTTGGTTTGGCCACCATCGGAGAAGAAGAAGACGAGATTGGGTTTTCCGATCTCGCTTGGATCGGAGGAAAAAGATTCACATGTTGTTTCAGATCTCTCAGAGCCGATTGGTGCGATTGTGATCTAATCACAGAATGAATAGGAGATTGTGAGCCACTGTTGCTGTTGCCAGAAGCAGAAAGTGAAGACGAGAACTGGGGAGGAGGGGCTCTTGTTCTCCGGGTATATCGGAGAAGATAAGATCGGATCCGAAGTTCTCGAGATCAGATCCGAAATTCTCGAAATTCAGTTTCGATGTTCTTGCACAGATTGATCTGAGAAGGAGAGAAATCGGTTTTGCAGAGTGGGTTCTGTTGGTGCCTTTTGATTTCCTGATCCTGCTGGAATTTCTGTGAAGAAGAAGACCCAAAAGAGAACTCTTAGAACAACTGTATGATATCAGCAGGTTCCTAAAGAAGCCACGAAAAAGTCTAAATCTACATCTCTATATATGCTGGGTCAGAAACAGGGATGTATATATGGAGACTTCAGATATTTGAATGATTGAATCCCCATTGTAATTTCAAGAAAAGCTTTGGCACGGTTTACATGCGCAGCGCACATTCAGACTATTGCAGAGGCAGGACCCATCTGTGAAATTCACGTGTTCTGACTGCGCAGAAGATCCGAAAATCGCGCACCCCAAATCATCTCGGTCACCACCGAGATCTTCGCCGGGATCCTCGCCGTCCTTGTCGCCGGAGATGGAGTCTTCCGCCGCTGCCACCATCGCCGTGGGGCCGTCGCCGTGAGGCCGCTGCAAACCGGGTTGCAATCCTCTGTTGCAGACTGCAGAAACAGAGGAGAAAGGAAGAAGGAGAAGAAGGTTCGGGCCAAGGTCGGGTCAGATCGGGTCAGGTTCGACCCGACCCGGTTGCAGCGCAAGCCCATTGGCAGAAACGGGCTACGGGCCAGGTCAGGTCAGGTTAGACCCGACCCGATCGCACAGAAGCCCAGCAGTTCAGAGGAGGTTTGGCTCTGGGTCAGGTCAGGTCCGACCCGACCCATTATCAGCAGGTCCAGCCCAGTCAGCAGGTTCAGGCCCGGTCAGGTCAGGTCCGACCCGACCTGTTAGCAGACGGTCCAAAAGCCCAGCGCAAGTGCAGTTCAGTTCCGGGTCAGGTGAACCCGACCCGGGTCCGCTCCAGAAGCCCAGCAGACAGCGCAGAGTGACGTCAGCAGTGACGTCAGCAACGGTCAACAGGCAGATTTGACCAGATTTGCGGCTGAAATTGTTTCTGTGATATCTTGATCGTCCAATGTCCGATCGGAGATCCGTTTGAGCCTACGGACTCGTTTCGAGGAGATCTACGCAGTGGAAGAGGTTGATTGGCTGTTTGACAATCAAGGAGGAGGTTTGATCGATTGGAGCGTAGAAACTTGTTTCTACGTTATCGGAGCCATCCTGAGTCGGATTTCAGATCCGTTTCTTCCAGTGTGCTCGTGTCGACGAGATCTATGATTTGATGCAGAAATCTTGAGGAGATCTGAACAGATGTGGATTCAGCCTTGAATCGGGTCTACTGACCTGGTTGTTGTTGCAAACCCAATAATAGGAGTCGCCGGCCTAGTTGCAAAGGGTTTGCTGATCACATGATCGCATGTGATGCTATTCATCTTGCCAGAGCCAAGCCGAAAAAGCAGCAAGGAGGAGCTGATGTATCAGCAGTTGATCGGAGGCCCGGTCAAATGGAGTTTTTTGACCGCTCGGAGGCAGAGGTTGTTCTGCAATGGAGTCATCTGGACTTGTATTCCCGATCTGTTTGCTTGCATGCTTGTGGTGATTGGATCTTCACAGTGATGTTGAAGATGGGGCAAGATGGTGAGTGATTCAGATATCACTCAGATTCGTCAATGGTTTCGAGCTTCTAGTTCGAGGTGGAGTTTGACGAGGGTATGAACTTTGCTCAAAGTTCATGTGCTGGTTCAACATGTCAAAGTGTTGAAGAAGACTGCATCCCTGGTGCAGTGACGTGCCATTCAGCAGGGTACGTGAAGACATTGCCGGTTTTATCTCCTAGTAGCTCGAGTTGTACGGAGTTGTACGGAATTCAAGCCAAGGTGGAGATTGTTAGGTTTATGTTTTGTATTCCGGTTTAGCCGGATGAGTCCACTGGGTTAGCCAGGGACTGGTTTAAGGTCAAGGGTATTTTGGTAATTGTACCGGGGCTTTCTTGGTGGCCAAGAAAGCGGAGATTATATATTGTATAGTCTGTAACCCTAGACCTTGCGGCGGCGGCGGCAGTAGTTGCCCGTGGTGCTCCCACACCACGTCGGAGAGATGAGGTGAGAGTGTGGGAATCTCTTGTACGCTTTACTTGTCATAGTGAAGATGTTCGTCCTCCTGTGCCCGTGGATGTAGCCCTATTTGGGTGAACCACGTAAATCTCGGTGTCTCTTCTTGTGTATGGATGGTTGATTGTTGATCTTGTGATTCCGCGAATGCGCACAACGTGTGATTGTTCAGAAAATCACAACAATTGGTATCAGAGCCAAGGTTGGTATTCCTTGGGTTTCTGAGCGAGGTGGAGGTCGCTCGGTGGTTTGGAAGTTGTGCGCATGAAGATTAACTGAGATCAAGTTCGTGCTCTTTGGTTTGGCCACCATCGGAGAAGAAGAAGACGAGATTGGGTTCTCCGATCTCGCTTGGATCGGAGGAAAAAGATTCACATGTTGTTTCAGATCTCTCAGAGCCGATTGGTGCGATTGTGATCTAATCACAGAATGAATAGGAGATTGTGAGCCACTGTTGCTGTTGCCAGAAGCAGAAAGTGAAGACGAGAACTGGGGAGGAGGGGCTCTTGTTCTCCGGGTATATCGGAGAAGATAAGATCGGATCCGAAGTTCTCGAGATCAGATCCGAAATTCTCGAAATTCAGTTTCGATGTTCTTGCACAGATTGATCTGAGAAGGAGAGAAATCGGTTTTGCAGAGTGGGTTCTGTTGGTGCCTTTTGATTTCCTGATCCTGCTGGAATTTCTGTAAAGAAGAAGACCCAAAAGAGAACTCGTAGAACAACTGTATGATATCAGCAGGTTCCTAAAGAAGCCACGAAAAAGTCTAAATCTACATCTCTATATATGCTGGGTCGGAAACAGGGATGTATATATGGAGACTTCAGATATTTGAATGATTGAATCCCCATTGTAATTTCAAGAAAAGCTTTGGCACGGTTTACATGCGCAGCGCACATTCAGACTATTGCAGAGGCAGGACCCATCTGTGAAATTCACGTGTTCTGACTGCGCAGAAGATCCGAAAATCGCGCACCCCAAATCATCTCGGTCACCACCGAGATCTTCGCCGGGATCCTCGCCGTCCTTGTCGCCGGAGATGGAGTCTTCCGCCGCTGCCACCATCGCCGTGGGGCCGTCGCCGTGAGGCCGCTGCAAACCGGGTTGCAATCCTCTGTTGCAGACTGCAGAAACAGAGGAGAAAGGAAGAAGGAGAAGAAGGTTCGGGCCAAGGTCGGGTCAGATCGGGTCAGGTTCGACCCGACCCGGTTGCAGCGCAAGCCCATTGGCAGAAACGGGCTACGGGCCAGGTCAGGTCAGGTTAGACCCGACCCGATCGCACAGAAGCCCAGCAGTTCAGAGGAGGTTTGGCTCTGGGTCAGGTCAGGTCCGACCCGACCCATTATCAGCAGGTCCAGCCCAGTCAGCAGGTTCAGGCCCGGTCAGGTCAGGTCCGACCCGACCTGTTAGCAGACGGTCCAAAAGCCCAGCGCAAGTGCAGTTCAGTTCCGGGTCAGGTGAACCCGACCCGGGTCCGCTCCAGAAGCCCAGCAGACAGCGCAGAGTGACGTCAGCAGTGACGTCAGCAACGGTCAACAGGCAGATTTGACCAGATTTGCGGCTGAAATTGTTTCTGTGATATCTTGATCGTCCAATGTCCGATCGGAGATCCGTTTGAGCCTACGGACTCGTTTCGAGGAGATCTACGCAGTGGAAGAGGTTGATTGGCTGTTTGACAATCAAGGAGGAGGTTTGATCGATTGGAGCGTAGAAACTTGTTTCTACGTTATCGGAGCCATCCTGAGTCGGATTTCAGATCCGTTTCTTCCAGTGTGCTTGTGTCGACGAGATCTATGATTTGATGCAGAAATCTTGAGGAGATCTGAACAGATGTGGATTCAGGCTTGAATCGGGTCTACTGACCTGGTTGTTGTTGCAAACCCAATAATAGGAGTCGCCGGCCTAGTTGCAAAGGGTTTGCTGATCACATGATCGCATGTGATGCTATTCATCTTGCCAGAGCCAAGCCGAAAAAGCAGCAAGGAGGAGCTGATGTATCAGCAGTTGATCGGAGGCCCGGTCAAATGGAGTTTTTTGACCGCTCGGAGGCAGAGGTTGTTCTGCAATGGAGTCATCTGGACTTGTATTCCCGATCTGTTTGCTTGCATGCTTGTGGTGATTGGATCTTCACAGTGATGTTGAAGATGGGGCAAGATGGTGAGTGACTCAGATATCACTCAGATTCGTCAATGGTTTCGAGCTTCTAGTTCGAGGTGGAGTTTGACGAGGGTATGAACTTTGCTCAAAGTTCATGTGCTGGTTCAACATGTCAAAGTGTTGAAGAAGACTGCATCCCTGGTGCAGTGACGTGCCATTCAGCAGGGTACGTGAAGACATTGCCGGTTTTATCTCCTAGTAGCTCGAGTTGTACGGAGTTGTACGGAATTCAAGCCAAGGTGGAGATTGTTAGGTTTATGTTTTGTATTCCGGTTTAGCCGGATGAGTCCACTGGGTTAGCCAGGGACTGGTTTAAGGTCAAGGGTATTTTGGTAATTATACCGGGGCTTTCTTGGTGGCCAAGAAAGCGGAGATTATATATTGTATAGTCTGTAACCCTAGACCTTGCGGCGGCGGCGGCAGTAGTTGCCCGTGGTGCTCCCACACCACGTAGGAGAGATGAGGTGAGAGTGTGGGAATCTCTTGTACGCTTTACTTGTCATAGTGAAGATGTTCGTCCTCCTGTGCCCGTGGATGTAGCCCTATTTGGGTGAACCACGTAAATCTCGGTGTCTCTTCTTGTGTATGGTTGGTTGATTGTTGATCTTGTGATTCCGCGAATGCGCACAACGGGTGATTGTTCAGAAAATCACAACAATTGGTATCAGAGCCAAGGTTGGTATTCCTTGGGTTTCTGAGCGAGGTGGAGGTCGTTCGGTGGTTTGGAAGTTGTGCGCATGAAGATTAACTGAGATCAAGTTCGTGCTCTTTGGTTTGGCCACCATCGGAGAAGAAGAAGACGAGATTGGGTTTTCCGATCTCGCTTGGATCGGAGGAAAAAGATTCACATGTTGTTTCAGATCTCTCAGAGCCGATTGGTGCGATTGTGATCTAATCACAGAATGAATAGGAGATTGTGAGCCACTGTTGCTGTTGCCAGAAGCAGAAAGTGAAGACGAGAACTGGGGAGGAGGGGCTCTTGTTCTCCGGGTATATCGGAGAAGATAAGATCGGATCCGAAGTTCTCGAGATCAGATCCGAAATTCTCGAAATTCAGTTTCGATGTTCTTGCACAGATTGATCTGAGAAGGAGAGAAATCGGTTTTGCAGAGTGGGTTCTGTTGGTGCCTTTTGATTTCCTGATCCTGCTGGAATTTCTGTGAAGAAGAAGACCCAAAAGAGAACTCTTAGAACAACTGTATGATATCAGCAGGTTCCTAAAGAAGCCACGAAAAAGTCTAAATCTACATCTCTATATATGCTGGGTCAGAAACAGGGATGTATATATGGAGACTTCAGATATTTGAATGATTGAATCCCCATTGTAATTTCAAGAAAAGCTTTGGCACGGTTTACATGCGCAGCGCACATTCAGACTATTGCAGAGGCAGGACCCATCTGTGAAATTCACGTGTTCTGACTGCGCAGAAGATCCGAAAATCGCGCACCCCAAATCATCTCGGTCACCACCGAGATCTTCGCCGGGATCCTCGCCGTCCTTGTCGCCGGAGATGGAGTCTTCCGCCGCTGCCACCATCGCCGTGGGGCCGTCGCCGTGAGGCCGCTGCAAACCGGGTTGCAGTCCTCTGTTGCAGACTGCAGAAACAGAGGAGAAAGGAAGAAGGAGAAGAAGGTTCGGGCCAAGGTCGGGTCAGATCGGGTCAGGTTCGACCCGACCCGGTTGCAGCGCAAGCCCATTGGCAGAAACGGGCTACGGGCCAGGTCAGGTCAGGTTAGACCCGACCCGATCGCACAGAAGCCCAGCAGTTCAGAGGAGGTTTGGCTCTGGGTCAGGTCAGGTCCGACCCGACCCATTATCAGCAGGTCCAGCCCAGTCAGCAGGTTCAGGCCCGGTCAGGTCAGGTCCGACCCGACCTGTTAGCAGACGGTCCAAAAGCCCAGCGCAAGTGCAGTTCAGTTCCGGGTCAGGTGAACCCGACCCGGGTCCGCTCCAGAAGCCCAGCAGACAGCGCAGAGTGACGTCAGCAGTGACGTCAGCAACGGTCAACAGGCAGATTTGACCAGATTTGCGGCTGAAATTGTTTCTGTGATATCTTGATCGTCCAATGTCCGATCGGAGATCCGTTTGAGCCTACGGACTCGTTTCGAGGAGATCTACGCAGTGGAAGAGGTTGATTGGCTGTTTGACAATCAAGGAGGAGGTTTGATCGATTGGAGCGTAGAAACTTGTTTCTACGTTATCGGAGCCATCCTGAGTCGGATTTCAGATCCGTTTCTTCCAGTGTGCTCGTGTCGACGAGATCTATGATTTGATGCAGAAATCTTGAGGAGATCTGAACAGATGTGGATTCAGCCTTGAATCGGGTCTACTGACCTGGTTGTTGTTGCAAACCCAATAATAGGAGTCGCCGGCCTAGTTGCAAAGGGTTTGCTGATCACATGATCGCATGTGATGCTATTCATCTTGCCAGAGCCAAGCCGAAAAAGCAGCAAGGAGGAGCTGATGTATCAGCAGTTGATCGGAGGCCCGGTCAAATGGAGTTTTTTGACCGCTCGGAGGCAGAGGTTGTTCTGCAATGGAGTCATCTGGACTTGTATTCCCGATCTGTTTGCTTGCATGCTTGTGGTGATTGGATCTTCACAGTGATGTTGAAGATGGGGCAAGATGGTGAGTGATTCAGATATCACTCAGATTCGTCAATGGTTTCGAGCTTCTAGTTCGAGGTGGAGTTTGACGAGGGTATGAACTTTGCTCAAAGTTCATGTGCTGGTTCAACATGTCAAAGTGTTGAAGAAGACTGCATCCCTGGTGCAGTGACGTGCCATTCAGCAGGGTACGTGAAGACATTGCCGGTTTTATCTCCTAGTAGCTCGAGTTGTACGGAGTTGTACGGAATTCAAGCCAAGGTGGAGATTGTTAGGTTTATGTTTTGTATTCCGGTTTAGCCGGATGAGTCCACTGGGTTAGCCAGGGACTGGTTTAAGGTCAAGGGTATTTTGGTAATTGTACCGGGGCTTTCTTGGTGGCCAAGAAAGCGGAGATTATATATTGTATAGTCTGTAACCCTAGACCTTGCGGCGGCGGCGGCAGTAGTTGCCCGTGGTGCTCCCACACCACGTCGGAGAGATGAGGTGAGAGTGTGGGAATCTCTTGTACGCTTTACTTGTCATAGTGAAGATGTTCGTCCTCCTGTGCCCGTGGATGTAGCCCTATTTGGGTGAACCACGTAAATCTCGGTGTCTCTTCTTGTGTATGGTTGGTTGATTGTTGATCTTGTGATTCCGCGAATGCGCACAACGGGTGATTGTTCAGAAAATCACAACAATTGGTATCAGAGCCAAGGTTGGTATTCCTTGGGTTTCTGAGCGAGGTGGAGGTCGCTCGGTGGTTTGGAAGTTGTGCGCATGAAGATTAACTGAGATCAAGTTCGTGCTCTTTGGTTTGGCCACCATCGGAGAAGAAGAAGACGAGATTGGGTTCTCCGATCTCGCTTGGATCGGAGGAAAAAGATTCACATGTTGTTTCAGATCTCTCAGAGCCGATTGGTGCGATTGTGATCTAATCACAGAATGAATAGGAGATTGTGAGCCACTGTTGCTGTTGCCAGAAGCAGAAAGTGAAGACGAGAACTGGGGAGGAGGGGCTCTTGTTCTCCGGGTATATCGGAGAAGATAAGATCGGATCCTAAGTTCTCGAGATCAGATCCGAAATTCTCGAAATTCAGTTTCGATGTTCTTGCACAGATTGATCTGAGAAGGAGAGAAATCGGTTTTGCAGAGTGGGTTCTGTTGGTGCCTTTTGATTTCCTGATCCTGCTGGAATTTCTGTGAAGAAGAAGACCCAAAAGAGAACTCTTAGAACAACTGTATGATATCAGCAGGTTCCTAAAGAAGCCACGAAAAAGTCTAAATCTACATCTCTATATATGCTGGGTCGGAAACAGGGATGTATATATGGAGACTTCAGATATTTGAATGATTGAATCCCCATTGTAATTTCAAGAAAAGCTTTGGCACGGTTTACATGCGCAGCGCACATTCAGACTATTGCAGAGGCAGGACCCATCTGTGAAATTCACGTGTTCTGACTGCGCAGAAGATCCGAAAATCGCGCACCCCAAATCATCTCGGTCACCACCGAGATCTTCGCCGGGATCCTCGCCGTCCTTGTCGCCGGAGATGGAGTCTTCCGCCGCTGCCACCATCGCCGTGGGGCCGTCGCCGTGAGGCCGCTGCAAACCGGGTTGCAGTCCTCTGTTGCAGACTGCAGAAACAGAGGAGAAAGGAAGAAGGAGAAGAAGGTTCGGGCCAAGGTCGGGTCAGATCGGGTCAGGTTCGACCCGACCCGGTTGCAGCGCAAGCCCATTGGCAGAAACGGGCTACGGGCCAGGTCAGGTCAGGTTAGACCCGACCCGATCGCACAGAAGCCCAGCAGTTCAGAGGAGGTTTGGCTCTGGGTCAGGTCAGGTCCGACCCGGCCCATTATCAGCAGGTCCAGCCCAGTCAGCAGGTTCAGGCCCGGTCAGGTCAGGTCCGACCCGACCTGTTAGCAGACGGTCCAAAAGCCCAGCGCAAGTGCAGTTCAGTTCCGGGTCAGGTGAACCCGACCCGGGTCCGCTCCAGAAGCCCAGCAGACAGCGCAGAGTGACGTCAGCAGTGACGTCAGCAACGGTCAACAGGCAGATTTGACCAGATTTGCGGCTGAAATTGTTTCTGCGATATCTTGATCGTCCGATGTCCGATCGGAGATCCGTTTGAGCCTACGGACTCGTTTCGAGCAGATCTACGCAGTGGAAGAGGTTGATTGGCTGTTTGACAATCAAGGAGGAGGTTTGATCGATTGGAGCGTAGAAACTTGTTTCTACGTTATCGGAGCCATCCTGAGTCGGATTTCAGATCCGTTTCTTCCAGTGTGCTCGTGTTGACGAGATCTATGATTTGATGCAGAAATCTTGAGGAGATCTGAACAGATGTGGATTCAGGCTTGAATCGGGTCTACTGACCTGGTTGTTGTTGCAAACCCAATAATAGGAGTCGCCGGCCTAGTTGCAAAGGGTTTGCTGATCACATGATCGCATGTGATGCTATTCATCTTGCCAGAGCCAAGCCGAAAAAGCAGCAAGGAGGAGCTGATGTATCAGCAGTTGATCGGAGGCCCGGTCAAATGGAGTTTTTTGACCGCTCGGAGGCAGAGGTTGTTCTGCAATGGAGTCATCTGGACTTGTATTCCCGATCTGTTTGCTTGCATGCTTGTGGTGATTGGATCTTCACAGTGATGTTGAAGATGGGGCAAGATGGTGAGTGATTCAGATATCACTCAGATTCGTCAATGGTTTCGAGCTTCTAGTTCGAGGTGGAGTTTGACGAGGGTATGAACTTTGCTCAAAGTTCATGTGCTGGTTCAACATGTCAAAGTGTTGAAGAAGACTGCATCCCTGGTGCAGTGACGTGCCATTCAGCAGGGTACGTGAAGACATTGCCGGTTTTATCTCCTAGTAGCTCGAGTTGTACGGAGTTGTACGGAATTCAAGCCAAGGTGGAGATTGTTAGGTTTATGTTTTGTATTCCGGTTTAGCCGGATGAGTCCACTGGGTTAGCCAGGGACTGGTTTAAGGTCAAGGGTATTTTGGTAATTATACCGGGGCTTTCTTGGTGGCCAAGAAAGCGGAGATTATATATTGTATAGTCTGTAACCCTAGACCTTGCGGCGGCGGCGGCAGTAGTTGCCCGTGGTGCTCCCACACCACGTAGGAGAGATGAGGTGAGAGTGTGGGAATCTCTTGTACGCTTTACTTGTCATAGTGAAGATGTTCGTCCTCCTGTGCCCGTGGATGTAGCCCTATTTGGGTGAACCACGTAAATCTCGGTGTCTCTTCTTGTGTATGGTTGGTTGATTGTTGATCTTGTGATTCCGCGAATGCGCACAACGGGTGATTGTTCAGAAAATCACAACAATTGGTATCAGAGCCAAGGTTGGTATTCCTTGGGTTTCTGAGCGAGGTGGAGGTCGCTCGGTGGTTTGGAAGTTGTGCGCATGAAGATTAACTGAGATCAAGTTCGTGCTCTTTGGTTTGGCCACCATCGGAGAAGAAGAAGACGAGATTGGGTTCTCCGATCTCGCTTGGATCGGAGGAAAAAGATTCACATGTTGTTTCAGATCTCTCAGAGCCGATTGGTGCGATTGTGATCTAATCACAGAATGAATAGGAGATTGTGAGCCACTGTTGCTGTTGCCAGAAGCAGAAAGTGAAAACGAGAACTGGGGAGGAGGGGCTCTTGTTCTCCGGGTATATCGGAGAAGATAAGATCGGATCCGAAGTTCTCGAGATCAGATCCGAAATTCTCGAAATTCAGTTTCGATGTTCTTGCACAGATTGATCTGAGAAGGAGAGAAATCGGTTTTGCAGAGTGGGTTCTGTTGGTGCCTTTTGATTTCCTGATCCTGCTGGAATTTCTGTGAAGAAGAAGACCCAAAAGAGAACTCTTAGAACAACTGTATGATATCAGCAGGTTCCTAAAGAAGCCACGAAAAAGTCTAAATCTACATCTCTATATATGCTGGGTCGGAAACAGGGATGTATATATGGAGACTTCAGATATTTGAATGATTGAATCCCCATTGTAATTTCAAGAAAAGCTTTGGCACGGTTTACATGCGCAGCGCACATTCAGACTATTGCAGAGGCAGGACCCATCTGTGAAATTCACGTGTTCTGACTGCGCAGAAGATCCGAAAATCGCGCACCCCAAATCATCTCGGTCACCACCGAGATCTTCGCCGGGATCCTCGCCGTCCTTGTCGCCGGAGATGGAGTCTTCCGCCGCTGCCACCATCGTCGTGGGGCCGTCGCCGTGAGGCCGCTGCAAACCGGGTTGCAGTCCTCTGTTGCAGACTGCAGAAACAGAGGAGAAAGGAAGAAGGAGAAGAAGGTTCGGGCCAAGGTCGGGTCAGATCGGGTCAGGTTCGACCCGACCCGGTTGCAGCGCAAGCCCATTGGCAGAAACGGGCTACGGGCCAGGTCAGGTCAGGTTAGACCCGACCCGATCGCACAGAAGCCCAGCAGTTCAGAGGAGGTTTGGCTCTGGGTCAGGTCAGGTCCGACCCGGCCCATTATCAGCAGGTCCAGCCCAGTCAGCAGGTTCAGGCCCGGTCAGGTCAGGTCCGACCCGACCTGTTAGCAGACGGTCCAAAAGCCCAGCGCAAGTGCAGTTCAGTTCCGGGTCAGGTGAACCCGACCCGGGTCCGCTCCAGAAGCCCAGCAGACAGCGCAGAGTGACGTCAGCAGTGACGTCAGCAACGGTCAACAGGCAGATTTGACCAGATTTGCGGCTGAAATTGTTTCTGCGATATCTTGATCGTCCGATGTCCGATCGGAGATCCGTTTGAGCCTACGGACTCGTTTCGAGCAGATCTACGCAGTGGAAGAGGTTGATTGGCTGTTTGACAATCAAGGAGGAGGTTTGATCGATTGGAGCGTAGAAACTTGTTTCTACGTTATCGGAGCCATCCTGAGTCGGATTTCAGATCCGTTTCTTCCAGTGTGCTCGTGTTGACGAGATCTATGATTTGATGCAGAAATCTTGAGGAGATCTGAACAGATGTGGATTCAGGCTTGAATCGGGTCTACTGACCTGGTTGTTGTTGCAAACCCAATAATAGGAGTCGCCGGCCTAGTTGCAAAGGGTTTGCTGATCACATGATCGCATGTGATGCTATTCATCTTGCCAGAGCCAAGCCGAAAAAGCAGCAAGGAGGAGCTGATGTATCAGCAGTTGATCGGAGGCCCGGTCAAATGGAGTTTTTTGACCGCTCGGAGGCAGAGGTTGTTCTGCAATGGAGTCATCTGGACTTGTATTCCCGATCTGTTTGCTTGCATGCTTGTGGTGATTGGATCTTCACAGTGATGTTGAAGATGGGGCAAGATGGTGAGTGATTCAGATATCACTCAGATTCGTCAATGGTTTCGAGCTTCTAGTTCGAGGTGGAGTTTGACGAGGGTATGAACTTTGCTCAAAGTTCATGTGCTGGTTCAACATGTCAAAGTGTTGAAGAAGACTGCATCCCTGGTGCAGTGACGTGCCATTCAGCAGGGTACGTGAAGACATTGCCGGTTTTATCTCCTAGTAGCTCGAGTTGTACGGAGTTGTACGGAATTCAAGCCAAGGTGGAGATTGTTAGGTTTATGTTTTGTATTCCGGTTTAGCCGGATGAGTCCACTGGGTTAGCCAGGGACTGGTTTAAGGTCAAGGGTATTTTGGTAATTATACCGGGGCTTTCTTGGTGGCCAAGAAAGCGGAGATTATATATTGTATAGTCTGTAACCCTAGACCTTGCGGCGGCGGCGGCAGTAGTTGCCCGTGGTGCTCCCACACCACGTAGGAGAGATGAGGTGAGAGTGTGGGAATCTCTTGTACGCTTTACTTGTCATAGTGAAGATGTTCGTCCTCCTGTGCCCGTGGATGTAGCCCTATTTGGGTGAACCACGTAAATCTCGGTGTCTCTTCTTGTGTATGGTTGGTTGATTGTTGATCTTGTGATTCCGCGAATGCGCACAACGGGTGATTGTTCAGAAAATCACAACAATTGGTATCAGAGCCAAGGTTGGTATTCCTTGGGTTTCTGAGCGAGGTGGAGGTCGCTCGGTGGTTTGGAAGTTGTGCGCATGAAGATTAACTGAGATCAAGTTCGTGCTCTTTGGTTTGGCCACCATCGGAGAAGAAGAAGACGAGATTGGGTTCTCCGATCTCGCTTGGATCGGAGGAAAAAGATTCACATGTTGTTTCAGATCTCTCAGAGCCGATTGGTGCGATTGTGATCTAATCACAGAATGAATAGGAGATTGTGAGCCACTGTTGCTGTTGCCAGAAGCAGAAAGTGAAAACGAGAACTGGGGAGGAGGGGCTCTTGTTCTCCGGGTATATCGGAGAAGATAAGATCGGATCCGAAGTTCTCGAGATCAGATCCGAAATTCTCGAAATTCAGTTTCGATGTTCTTGCACAGATTGATCTGAGAAGGAGAGAAATCGGTTTTGCAGAGTGGGTTCTGTTGGTGCCTTTTGATTTCCTGATCCTGCTGGAATTTCTGTGAAGAAGAAGACCCAAAAGAGAACTCTTAGAACAACTGTATGATATCAGCAGGTTCCTAAAGAAGCCACGAAAAAGTCTAAATCTACATCTCTATATATGCTGGGTCGGAAACAGGGATGTATATATGGAGACTTCAGATATTTGAATGATTGAATCCCCATTGTAATTTCAAGAAAAGCTTTGGCACGGTTTACATGCGCAGCGCACATTCAGACTATTGCAGAGGCAGGACCCATCTGTGAAATTCACGTGTTCTGACTGCGCAGAAGATCCGAAAATCGCGCACCCCAAATCATCTCGGTCACCACCGAGATCTTCGCCGGGATCCTCGCCGTCCTTGTCGCCGGAGATGGAGTCTTCCGCCGCTGCCACCATCGTCGTGGGGCCGTCGCCGTGAGGCCGCTGCAAACCGGGTTGCAGTCCTCTGTTGCAGACTGCAGAAACAGAGGAGAAAGGAAGAAGGAGAAGAAGGTTCGGGCCAAGGTCGGGTCAGATCGGGTCAGGTTCGACCCGACCTGGTTGCAGCGCAAGCCCATTGGCAGAAACGGGCTATGGGCCAGGTCAGGTCAGGTTAGACCCGACCCGATCGCACAGAAGCCCAGCAGTTCAGAGGAGGTTTGGCTCTGGGTCAGATCAGGTCCGACCCGGCCCATTATCAGCAGGTCCAGCCCAGTCAGCAGGTTCAGGCCCGGTCAGGTCAGGTCCGACCCGACCTGTTAGCAGACGGTCCAAAAGCCCAGCGCAAGTGCAGTTCAGTTCCGGGTCAGGTGAACCCGACCCGGGTCCGCTCCAGAAGCCCAGCAGACAGCGCAGAGTGACGTCAGCAGTGACGTCAGCAACGGTCAACAGGCAGATTTGACCAGATTTGCGGCTGAAATTGTTTCTGCGATATCTTGATCGTCCGATGTCCGATCGGAGATCCGTTTGAGCCTACGGACTCGTTTTGAGCAGATCTACGCAGTGGAAGAGGTTGATTGGCTGTTTGACAATCAAGGAGGAGGTTTGATCGATTGGAGCGTAGAAACTTGTTTCTACGTTATCGGAGCCATCCTGAGTCGGATTTCAGATCCGTTTCTTCCAGTGTGCTCGTGTCGACGAGATCTATGATTTGATGCAGAAATCTTGAGGAGATCTGAACAGATGTGGATTCAGGCTTGAATCGGGTCTACTGACCTGGTTGTTGTTGCAAACCCAATAATAGGAGTCGCCGGCCTAGTTGCAAAGGGTTTGCTGATCACATGATCGCATGTGATGCTATTAATCTTGCCAGAGCCAAGCCGAAAAAGCAGCAAGGAGGAGCTGATGTATCAGCAGTTGATCGGAGGCCCGGTCAAATGGAGTTTTTTGACCGCTCGGAGGCAGAGGTTGTTCTGCAATGGAGTCATCTGGACTTGTATTCCCGATCTGTTTGCTTGCATGCTTGTGGTGATTGGATCTTCACAGTGATGTTGAAGATGGGGCAAGATGGTGAGTGATTCAGATATCACTCAGATTCGTCAATGGTTTCGAGCTTCTAGTTCGAGGTGGAGTTTGACGAGGGTATGAACTTTGCTCAAAGTTCATGTGCTGGTTCAACATGTCAAAGTGTTGAAGAAGACTGCATCCCTGGTGCAGTGACGTGCCATTCAGCAGGGTACGTGAAGACATTGCCGGTTTTATCTCCTAGTAGCTCGAGTTGTACGGAGTTGTACGGAATTCAAGCCAAGGTGGAGATTGTTAGGTTTATGTTTTGTATTCCGGTTTAGCCGGATGAGTCCACTGGGTTAGCCAGGGACTGGTTTAAGGTCAAGGGTATTTTGGTAATTGTACCGGGGCTTTCTTGGTGGCCAAGAAAGCGGAGATTATATATTGTATAGTCTGTAACCCTAGACCTTGCGGCGGCGGCGGCAGTAGTTGCCCGTGGTGCTCCCACACCACGTCGGAGAGATGAGGTGAGAGTGTGGGAATCTCTTGTACGCTTTACTTGTCATAGTGAAGATGTTCGTCCTCCTGTGCCCGTGGATGTAGCCCTATTTGGGTGAACCACGTAAATCTCGGTGTCTCTTCTTGTGTATGGTTGGTTGATTGTTGATCTTGTGATTCCGCGAATGCGCACAACGGGTGATTGTTCAGAAAATCACAACAATTGGTATCAGAGCCAAGGTTGGTATTCCTTGGGTTTCTGAGCGAGGTGGAGGTCGCTCGGTGGTTTGGAAGTTGTGCGCATGAAGATTAACTGAGATCAAGTTCGTGCTCTTTGGTTTGGCCACCATCGGAGAAGAAGAAGACGAGATTGGGTTCTCCGAACTCGCTTGGATCGGAGGAAAAAGATTCACATGTTGTTTCAGATCTCTCAGAGCCGATTGGTGCGATTGTGATCTAATCACAGAATGAATAGGAGATTGTGAGCCACTGTTGCTGTTGCCAGAAGCAGAAAGTGAAGACGAGAACTGGGGAGGAGGGGCTCTTGTTCTCCGGGTATATCGGAGAAGATAAGATCGGATCCGAAGTTCTCGAGATCAGATCCGAAATTCTCGAAATTCAGTTTCGATGTTCTTGCACAGATTGATCTGAGAAGGAGAGAAATCGGTTTTGCAGAGTGGGTTCTGTTGGTGCCTTTTGATTTCCTGATCCTGCTGGAATTTCTGTGAAGAAGAAGACCCAAAAGAGAACTCTTAGAACAACTGTATGATATCAGCAGGTTCCTAAAGAAGCCACGAAAAAGTCTAAATCTACATCTCTATATATGCTGGGTCGGAAACAGGGATGTATATATGGAGACTTCAGATATTTGAATGATTGAATCCCCATTGTAATTTCAAGAAAAGCTTTGGCACGGTTTACATGCGCAGCGCACATTCAGACTATTGCAGAGGCAGGACCCATCTGTGAAATTCACGTGTTCTGACTGCGCAGAAGATCCGAAAATCGCGCACCCCAAATCATCTCGGTCACCACCGAGATCTTCGCCGGGATCCTCGCCGTCCTTGTCGCCGGAGATGGAGTCTTCCGCCGCTGCCACCATCGCCGTGGGGCCGTCGCCGTGAGGCCGCTGCAAACCGGGTTGCAGTCCTCTGTTGCAGACTGCAGAAACAGAGGAGAAAGGAAGAAGGAGAAGAAGGTTCGGGCCAAGGTCGGGTCAGATCGGGTCAGGTTCGACCCGACCCGGTTGCAGCGCAAGCCCATTGGCAGAAACGGGCTACGGGCCAGGTCAGGTCAGGTTAGACCCGACCCGATCGCACAGAAGCCCAGCAGTTCAGAGGAGGTTTGGCTCTGGGTCAGGTCAGGTCCGACCCGGCCCATTATCAGCAGGTCCAGCCCAATCAGCAGGTTCAGGCCCGGTCAGGTCAGGTCCGACCCGACCTGTTAGCAGACGGTCCAAAAGCCCAGCGCAAGTGCAGTTCAGTTCCGGGTCAGGTGAACCCGACCCGGGTCCGCTCCAGAAGCCCAGCAGACAGCGCAGAGTGACGTCAGCAGTGACGTCAGCAACGGTCAACAGGCAGATTTGACCAGATTTGCGGCTGAAATTGTTTCTGCGATATCTTGATCGTCCGATGTCCGATCGGAGATCCGTTTGAGCCTACGGACTCGTTTCGAGCAGATCTACGCAGTGGAAGAGGTTGATTGGCTGTTTGACAATCAAGGAGGAGGTTTGATCGATTGGAGCGTAGAAACTTGTTTCTACGTTATCGGAGCCATCCTGAGTCGGATTTCAGATCCGTTTCTTCCAGTGTGCTTGTGTCGACGAGATCTATGATTTGATGCAGAAATCTTGAGGAGATCTGAACAGATGTGGATTCAGGCTTGAATCGGGTCTACTGACCTGGTTGTTGTTGCAAACCCAATAATAGGAGTCGCCGGCCTAGTTGCAAAGGGTTTGCTGATCACATGATCGCATGTGATGCTATTCATCTTGCCAGAGCCAAGCCGAAAAAGTAGCAAGGAGGAGCTGATGTATCAGCAGTTGATCGGAGGCCCGGTCAAATGGAGTTTTTTGACCGCTCGGAGGCAGAGGTTGTTCTGCAATGGAGTCATCTGGACTTGTATTCCCGATCTGTTTGCTTGCATGCTTGTGGTGATTGGATCTTCACAGTGATGTTGAAGATGGGGCAAGATGGTGAGTGATTCAGATATCACTCAGATTCGTCAATGGTTTCGAGCTTCTAGTTCGAGGTGGAGTTTGACGAGGGTATGAACTTTGCTCAAAGTTCATGTGCTGGTTCAACATGTCAAAGTGTTGAAGAAGACTGCATCCCTGGTGCAGTGACGTGCCATTCAGCAGGGTACGTGAAGACATTGCCGGTTTTATCTCCTAGTAGCTCGAGTTGTACGGAGTTGTACGGAATTCAAGCCAAGGTGGAGATTGTTAGGTTTATGTTTTGTATTCCGGTTTAGCCGGATGAGTCCACTGGGTTAGCCAGGGACTGGTTTAAGGTCAAGGGTATTTTGGTAATTGTACCGGGGCTTTCTTGGTGGCCAAGAAAGCGGAGATTATATATTGTATAGTCTGTAACCCTAGACCTTGCGGCGGCGGCGGCAGTAGTTGCCCGTGGTGCTCCCACACCACGTAGGAGAGATGAGGTGAGAGTGTGGGAATCTCTTGTACGCTTTACTTGTCATAGTGAAGATGTTCGTCCTCCTGTGCCCGTGGATGTAGCCCTATTTGGGTGAACCACGTAAATCTCGGTGTCTCTTCTTGTGTATGGTTGGTTGATTGTTGATCTTGTGATTCCGCGAATGCGCACAACGGGTGATTGTTCAGAAAATCACAACAATTGGTATCAGAGCCAAGGTTGGTATTCCTTGGGTTTCTGAGCGAGGTGGAGGTCGCTCGGTGGTTTGGAAGTTGTGCGCATGAAGATTAACTGAGATCAAGTTCGTGCTCTTTGGTTTGGCCACCATCGGAGAAGAAGAAGACGAGATTGGGTTCTCCGAACTCGCTTGGATCGGAGGAAAAAGATTCACATGTTGTTTCAGATCTCTCAGAGCCGATTGGTGCGATTGTGATCTAATCACAGAATGAATAGGAGATTGTGAGCCACTGTTGCTGTTGCCAGAAGCAGAAAGTGAAGACGAGAACTGGGGAGGAGGGGCTCTTGTTCTCCGGGTATATCGGAGAAGATAAGATCGGATCCGAAGTTCTCGAGATCAGATCCGAAATTCTCGAAATTCAGTTTCGATGTTCTTGCACAGATTGATCTGAGAAGGAGAGAAATCGGTTTTGCAGAGTGGGTTCTGTTGGTGCCTTTTGATTTCCTGATCCTGCTGGAATTTCTGTGAAGAAGAAGACCCAAAAGAGAACTCTTAGAACAACTGTATGATATCAGCAGGTTCCTAAAGAAGCCACGAAAAAGTCTAAATCTACATCTCTATATATGCTGGGTCGGAAACAGGGATGTATATATGGAGACTTCAGATATTTGAATGATTGAATCCCCATTGTAATTTCAAGAAAAGCTTTGGCACGGTTTACATGCGCAGCGCACATTCAGACTATTGCAGAGGCAGGACCCATCTGTGAAATTCACGTGTTCTGACTGCGCAGAAGATCCGAAAATCGCGCACCCCAAATCATCTCGGTCACCACCGAGATCTTCGCCGGGATCCTCGCCGTCCTTGTCGCCGGAGATGGAGTCTTCCGCCGCTGCCACCATCGCCGTGGGGCCGTCGCCGTGAGGCCGCTGCAAACCGGGTTGCAGTCCTCTGTTGCAGACTGCAGAAACAGAGGAGAAAGGAAGAAGGAGAAGAAGGTTCGGGCCAAGGTCGGGTCAGATCGGGTCAGGTTCGACCCGACCCGGTTGCAGCGCAAGCCCATTGGCAGAAACGGGCTATGGGCCAGGTCAGGTCAGGTTAGACCCGACCCGATCGCACAGAAGCCCAGCAGTTCAGAGGAGGTTTGGCTCTGGGTCAGGTCAGGTCCGACCCGGCCCATTATCAGCAGGTCCAGCCCAGTCAGCAGGTTCAGGCCCGGTCAGGTCAGGTCCGACCCGACCTGTTAGCAGACGGTCCAAAAGCCCAGCGCAAGTGCAGTTCAGTTCCGGGTCAGGTGAACCCGACCCGGGTCCGCTCCAGAAGCCCAGCAGACAGCGCAGAGTGACGTCAGCAGTGACGTCAGCAACGGTCAACAGGCAGATTTGACCAGATTTGCGGCTGAAATTGTTTCTGCGATATCTTGATCGTCCGATGTCCGATCGGAGATCCGTTTGAGCCTACGGACTCGTTTCGAGCAGATCTACGCAGTGGAAGAGGTTGATTGGCTGTTTGACAATCAAGGAGGAGGTTTGATCGATTGGAGCGTAGAAACTTGTTTCTACGTTATCGGAGCCATCCTGAGTCGGATTTCAGATCCGTTTCTTCCAGTGTGCTTGTGTCGACGAGATCTATGATTTGATGCAGAAATCTTGAGGAGATCTGAACAGATGTGGATTCAGGCTTGAATCGGGTCTACTGACCTGGTTGTTGTTGCAAACCCAATAATAGGAGTCGCCGGCCTAGTTGCAAAGGGTTTGCTGATCACATGATCGCATGTGATGCTATTCATCTTGCCAGAGCCAAGCCGAAAAAGTAGCAAGGAGGAGCTGATGTATCAGCAGTTGATCGGAGGCCCGGTCAAATGGAGTTTTTTGACCGCTCGGAGGCAGAGGTTGTTCTGCAATGGAGTCATCTGGACTTGTATTCCCGATCTGTTTGCTTGCATGCTTGTGGTGATTGGATCTTCACAGTGATGTCGAAGATGGGGCAAGATGGTGAGTGATTCAGATATCACTCAGATTCGTCAATGGTTTCGAGCTTCTAGTTCGAGGTGGAGTTTGACGAGGGTATGAACTTTGCTCAAAGTTCATGTGCTGGTTCAACATGTCAAAGTGTTGAAGAAGACTGCATCCCTGGTGCAGTGACGTGCCATTCAGCAAGGTACGTGAAGACATTGCCGGTTTTATCTCCTAGTAGCTCGAGTTGTACGGAATTCAAGCCAAGGTGGAGATTGTTAGGTTTATGTTTTGTATTCCGGTTTAGCCGGATGAGTCCACTGGGTTAGCCAGGGACTGGTTTAAGGTCAAGAGTATTTTGGTAATTGTACCGGGGCTTTCTTGGTGGCCAAGAAAGCGGAGATTATATATTGTATAGTCTGTAACCCTAGACCATGCGGCGGCGGCGGCAGTAGTTGCCCGTGGTGCTCCCACACCACGTAGGAGAGTTGAGGTGAGAGTGTGGGAATCTCTTGTACGCTTTACTTGTCATAGTGAAGATGTTCGTCCTCCTGTGCCCGTGGATGTAGCCCTATTTGGGTGAACCACGTAAATCTCGGTGTCTCTTCTTGTGTATGGTTGGTTGATTGTTGATCTTGTGATTCCGCGAATGCGCACAACGGGTGATTGTTCAGAAAATCACAACAGTATCCTAATTCCAACGCTTTAGCTGTTACTTCAAAATTTTGAGCTTCTTACTCAATGAATTGACGGGTGCCCTCAACAGAAATAGACCAGCTCCTCTCCACTAAGTCAAAGAAAGAAGGGTAAGAAGTCCACATTTGCTGAAACTTGAAGGGAATATTCTAGCCAGGAGAAGGGGGGTTGTGAGTGAGAAGCAGAGGGGAGTGATCAGAACATTGTCTAGGAAGGTGGGAAACAGATGGATCATCAAAAGTTTCTAGCCATTGGGCATTTGAGAAAGCCCGATCTAGTCTGGCAGCAACATAAGCTTGACCTCCCCTATTCTTTGCCCAGGTGAACTTGTTTCCAATGAAGCCAAGATCTTTCAGACCTGAGGAAAGGACCATATCATTGAATTCTCTAACAAAGATGGGAGGTGGAGGGGAAAAACCAAGTTTTTTCATAAGGATGGCATTAAAATCACCAATTACACACCAAGGCCCTTGAGTGGAAGATCTGTGGACAAGATAGTCCCATAAATCCCTTCTGGTTCAGTAGTTAGTTGACCCATGGATACCTGTGACGAGCAGAACAGTTTGAAGATGCGTCATAAATGCTAATAGAAATGTGCCGCGTAGAGTGGTCTAAGAGAGGGAGAGAAATTAGAACTGCTTCTAGAAAGGCACCAAAGAGTATTAACAGAGGTGGTAGAGGAGTTTGTGAAGAAGGAATCAAAGCCAAGGGAGTGCAGGGAACCAAAATGAAAGGACTGAGACTGAATCATGGGTTCAGAAAAGAAAACAGGGTCAGGGAATGAACAAAGAGCAGGTGGTGTAACATTCTTAATGGAGGGGTGTTACCAATAACCCTGCAATTCCAATGGAGAACTTTAATCATGGAAACATTTAGAAAGATGGAGGCCATCTTTGATCCTATCAGCACCTTTTTGAGACTTCTTGCCTACTATAGTTTTTGTTTTTTTCTTATCATGAAAGGATACACCAATTTTGATCAGCTGAGCAGGGTGACCAAATGAGAGAGGAGGTTTTGGATGTTACCTTGGAGGGAGGGTTAACCACAGCAAAGGATGAGGCATCCGGAAGGACTTGGATCTGAAGCTCAATAGATAAGCCACTAGAGATATCTTTAGCATGCAGCAAAGAGATATCGTCTAGGTTTTGGTCTTCAAGGGGGGTGAGAGTAACAGGTTCATGTAATTGAGGATCTACTGGGGGTGAAGTAGTGGAGTGGGGTGGGGCCATAAAAGGGACTTGATCAAGAATGGAGAAAGGATTACTGAGCAGCAGGCTGGTATCTTGGATCTATGTTTCACTGTGAGGGATAGGAGCTGGTGGAGTTGGAAGTATGCCTGGGGTTGAACTGGGAGCATGGGCAATGAATCTATTTTTTTTAGCGTCAGGGGTAGAGAGGCATTCTCCATTCGCACGCCCTGCGCCTAGGCAAGTGGAACATTAAAATGGAGTATATCCTCGTACAATGAACTATATAACGAAATATTTCAATAGGAGCATATTTAGTAACCCCTACATGCCAATCACACTGACTTATCGTACCCATATACCCCTTGCAGGCATGTGTTATTAATGTCATTTTACTATCATAATCATCATTTTCATAGAGAGCTGCTGGTCAAACACCAAATTTTACTCAGCATAGATAGCACTTAAAAGAAAAAAAAAAACTTAGAGAATCTCCAAAATACCCCCTTTCCCTTCTCTCCAAATACATTCCCTCCCCCTCCCACTTCCTTCCCCTCCGGCTGAGGGAGCCAGAGCTTTTCCTCCCCTCCCTCTTCCTCTTTCTCTTCCTCCCTCTATTCTCTTTCTATATGTACTATATTGTGATCAATGTGATAGCCATAAAATTTTTTTACCTAAAATCTTGTTATTATTGTTTGAAAAAATATCAAAATTTTTATTAGTCTACAATAAGAAGATTATTTAATAACTTTTTGTGAAAATCCCTATATTACTTTAAATATTAATAAGCAAAGAGCCGGGCTGCGCCCCTCGAGTCAGCTGCAACATGTCTTAGCTCGACCCTCAAGATTGCGGGCTTTTAAAAATTAGGCTCTACCCTACCCTCGAGATTTAGGACAAAAAGAATACCCCTCCCTTTGACGGCTTTTGCTAGCCAAGTTGGGCCAAGCTACCTCATCCAAGGGTTGGATTGACAACCCTCATCATGTGTCCTATCTCCAAAACAAGTGATATTTAGGTCAGATAGGGAGGGAGCATTATAATTTTGAGTGGTTTACCATGATCTATTAGTAGATTTATATGACAGAGGTGAGAGAATCCAAGAACAATAGGATTTGTTATATATAGTGTTTAAAGAGAGGTATAAGAAAATTGTCATGAGGATTTAGCGGTGAGTTTGTTAAGTCTATTTAAAAGATTGTGAGAGGGCATTTCTGGAAGAAACAATAATGTTTTGAATGTACACTTGTGAATGGAGATCTGCAAAATGATGTTTCATGTTTTAATTGCAATGGGCTGATGTGGAGCTGTATCATTAGATGGTGCAAGTCGTGGTGTTGTGTTTTTTGCTTAAAAAATTAATTCATGTGCCTCTCTTCTTTTGTGGTTGATTGCTTTGATTTGTTAATTTTTTTATTTTCTGCCATTGTTAATTAAATTGCACTCTAGATATTTGGATTTGGGGTGAACTTTCACTATCATTAGTCCATAAGAAGGGAAAAAGAATAAGAGAGAAACCTGTGCTAAAACTTTTACAATTGTAATTTTTTTTTTTGCCTAATTTATCTTCATCTAAATCATTAGTTTAAACCTTTTTACCCCAAGTATTCATGCATTAGTCCAATTTATGTTGAATCAATTTTGAGCTCATCCCCATTCTTGTTGTTAGGCCAAATTTTGAGACTAGGTCCAACTGAAAAGTTGCAAGTTAAAACCAACATATTCGTGCTCCATTGTGCTCAAGATGACTCTTCTTTTGTTGTTTTTACTACATAGTAAGCGTAAGGTCATTGACCCAACAAAACTAATCTCCCATGGAATCCGCTATGCTAAAGATGCCTTATTACTCGGCCAATTTTTAAAGTAAGTTTGAAAATTACAAGGGCCCCATACTACACTTGTAAATAAAGACACAAGCCAAATCCTATAAAAATGTGAGCCGAAATCAATCATCCTATGTCCTGGCTTGTCCTATTAGCATCCCTGAGAAATCATTATTTTATGATCAATTCAAGCCTAGGCAGGAGTGGCCCATGATCACCCTTGTTGAACAAATATGGTTGGAATAGTGATGACAAACATTGTAGTAATTGGAAGCTCTTGCTTCTTTCAATTATTTTAAATTATTAGGAGAAAAATACAAGAGCAATAATCCATCTTAACAAATCAAGAAGGAAATATTTATTCTACTCCAAAGATTGGACCTAATCTTTAGGTATCGCATCCACAGACGCATTTGTGAGACACGCAAAGTATTAACTTGCATCCCGGTGTACAATAGTCTCGGCAATCTATGGGCTGGATGCAAGATGGTAAATCATCAGCTCCATTCACCATTGAAAATGCCATACCTGCACATAGTTTCAAAAAAGAAATAAAGCGCTCATAAGCCATCCAGTGCAAACATAACACAACACAAGCCTTTCAAATCATATTCAAAATCTAATACAACTCTTTAGAGGATTGTGGAGTAAATTCAAATAACATCCCTTCAGGCAATATGGTCCAATAAAAAACAATCTAGTGTTTATTCAGCTCAGTAGCTTAATTCAAATTGAATTCTTGAGAATTCATTGTAAAAATAGTTTTATCATCTATAGAGGGTAGTTTCTTTTTTGGATAATAGAGGGTTTCCGAACCCTTTGAGCGGGATTGATCCTCTCGAGCTTAGGGAGATGGGTTAAATTCCATGTGACACCGGTATGGTAGCATAGTTCACACCCACAATCTCGAAAGCAAACCGTGGTCCTAAGCCAGTTTAAATATACCTCAAAGTTATCTATAGGGTATTAAAAGAGGCAAGAAGTCAAGTCTTAAGTTGGAGATCTAGATGAGGATCTAATTCTTTCCTTGTCAGGCCAAACAAAGTTAAACTAATAGTTTGAATGGTACAACTCTAAGTCAATGTGAGAGAGTGGAAGAGTGAAAGAAAGAGAGTTGGAGGAAGAAAAAGCCAACCGGAGGCCATCACCAACAATACGACCAAGAAAGCGAACTTGAGAGATGTCTTCTCCATGGTAGGTTTTGAAATGGTGTTACTGGGTTTTGAGGAATGGTATGTAGGGCTTTTTATAGGGAGAAATTTAATCCAAAATTGGACACACTGCCACAACGTAATCTTCTTATTTTTAAGGAGGGTATTCTTTTTTTTAGGTTTTTTGGAAGGTTTCTTTTTAAAAGGTTTTTTTTTTACAACCTAATCTTTACAAGATATTTGTTCTTTATATTGGGATTTGGTTAATATAGTATGATTGCACTCAGATCTTGAACACACCCACCCAAACTTAGTAGACTAAACCCACACTCATATCAAAATGGATCTAAAATGGATCTAACACTTTGATATGATGTGGAGCCTAGCACTCTTACTATGTTTGGGCATTTTAAAGAACATTTATGCCTAAAATAAAATTGCGAGCTGGTGATATTATCTTTCCAAGATTTTGCTTTTTAATGCCGGGATCTTGAGAGGGTCACGCTTTCCTAAATCCAAGCGACGCATAGTAACCACCACGACCATTTGTAACTTGAAAGTGACCCATAGTTTTCATGGTCTGATCTTTTTGTAAAACAAATGTTGCTATTGCAGGATGTACAGCATCATATATAGCATTAGTTTGCCAGGTCCACACAATGAAGTGCAGGCTCAAAATGTGTTGAGAATGTGGCAATTATTTGTAGTCCTAACACTAATTAGATGAATTTGTTAAACAAGTTGAAAATGTCCAAGGAGGAACAATTCGGGAGTTAAATGTGAAAAAGCAAACCCTCAATTTATAAGGTTGGTCTTGAGTTGGGTTCAGTCACGGATGTCAACTAGCTGACCAAACTTGGCTTTGTTTCGGCTTTTAAGGGGTGACAAACAACTTGCCAATCAGACCCACATTTTACTAGCTGGAACTTGGCTTTGTTTGGCTTGTTAGCTCGAGCGGATGATCCCACATTGGGTCTTCTCCAGTGGGAGGCATTTGCCCATTTATCACTGAAAAGCAACATTCTCTTCTACCGTCGCTGGCCCATTTTTTACTAAAGAGTGACCAGTCACTAGTGTTTTTATCACTAGTGAGGGGATTTTTTCATGTTAAATACCCAAGATTTTTTTCTCTAGAAACAAAAGCTCTCTTAAATGCTTTTAGTTGTCCTACCTAAGTTATTAAAATAGACCGTTGACAAAATAGGTCATGCTTTTATATTTTTTTTCTTCATTCATCTCATTATACTAGATAACTACAATGTCTAATATACTTTTTCCAAATTTAGAGAATAATTACATTTTTTTTCTTCATTCATCTCATTATACTTGATAACTTCAATGCCCAATATACTTTTTACAAATTGAGAGAATAATTAGATTCCAAATTTCTGCTTTACTAGATAAAGCCAGTAGGCCTACAAAAGGATTTCTTGTGCAGTCTAGTTCCATGGCGTTCCTTTGGGCCACCTTTGATCATGTTGATGTACCCCCTTGACACGCATTGCCTCTCCCATTATATGGCATCAGATGCAATTTGTCAACAAGGCTTTGAATCTTTGATTTAAGGCACATGAAGTTTGGCAGTGGTATAATATGTGATTTGTTTTAAAGATGAATCTAACGGTGCATATGATTCCACTGTAAGTCAAATTCGGCTTGATTCCAATTCAAAGAGTGATGGTAATTATAATGGAGTTAAACAAACAACAGGTGGGCCTCACATAGACTAATTAAAAACTGCTCAATTGAAGATAATATTAAAGATGCATTATTTATGCGTTGTTTTTTGACCAATATTAATGACTCATATAATTAATGTAGATTTTATTTGACACCACATCAATGGTTTGAATTGTCATACGAGCCTGACTTTTTTGGAGAACCCACGTCAGTATGAAGACCCCTTACACTATGCTGACCCAATTGTCCTGATCAAGAATGATCAATGATCACTACTCGGGATCCTTTTAGGCTTTAACCTAGAGAAATCCTGAGTTAAGAAAGTAGATCAAAATTACACTCATGTTTGAACATCTAAATTGCTCAAAATAAGTGCCAATTGGATACATGGGACATCCTCAAATACTATTTTAATCCATGTCTGTTTGACTATTGAATTGATGTTTTCATATAAACATGACAGTGAAAATGCACAATTCTACGCATATTTTTCGTCAAATAGTGAATCTAATGCTGAAAAACACTACGATTAAAGTAACATTTGAGGATTTCTTATAAAATTAGACGGTGTTTATTTGCAATGGTTTGCATTTGAATTGGCAGGGCCCACTTTGTGATTTCTCTAGGGTAAGGCCTAGGATCCCAATTTGCGTGTCTACCCACCACCCAGGTTTTATTGGGACTAATAAACCCTCGTACCCCACTTAATTGTAGGAAACTTCCTTGCGCTTTCTTTCCAACCCACAAGAAACTTCTCCTTCGTCTACAATGTGGAATAAACAGTAAAGGGCAATGTAAAAAATGTGAAGGGCCTATTTGGCATTGTTCCCTTGTTGCTCCCAAATTTATGCTCAGATTTGGTTGTATTGAGACCGAGTTGTGCTAAGACTAAATTCTGCAGAACTTATTTGCCAACCTTATATTAAAATATTCTACTGAGAATATGCCCCATGAAACTTATTTGGTAATAGTGTAAAAAAAAAATTTTCCAACGAATTTTAGCAAGAGAATCATGGGATCTAAAATGTGGGACCCACCTTTTAGCATTTGCACAACTTTATTATTGGCGAACATAGGACACACCTATAAAAGTTACAACGTAGCACCCATTTTTAGATATTAGAACATGTGGCCCATATTCATAAGACTTCTGGACCTACCTTTATACAATTTATAATATAGGTCCACCTCTTTTAATGTAAATATGAGACCCATCTTTATAAATTATAGCATGGTACACACTTTTAGAAATTAAAATATGAACCCACATTTATAAGATTTATAATGTATATCCACCTTTTGTGATTGTGACTACGTGAAATTATGAAGTGGAGACACATTTTTTAAGTTTTTGTACGTAAGACCCCTCATTTAAAAATTATAATGTGGTGCCCATCTTTGGAAATTATAATAAATAATAATGTGTGGTCATCCTCTTTATTTATTGTGAACATGATATGCACTTTAAAAATAATGTGGTACCCATCTTTAGAAATTAGAACATGGGACTACAATCATAAGAATTACAATCTGGCTTCACATTTTTTCTTTTCTTCTTTTTGAAAGATTAAATATTTTTTTGAAAGATTATATTTTTTTTAAATGATTAAAGCTTTGTTGAATGATAAATATATTTTTAAAGATTAAATATTTTTATGAAAGATTAGATTTTTTTTGAAATATTAAATATTTTTTGAAAGATTACATTTTTTTTGAAAGATTATATATTTTTTAAATTAAATATTTATTTTTGAAAGGTTAACTTTATTTTGAAAGGTTTAATATTTTTTTAAAGATAATATTTTTTTAACGATATCACCCATATTTAAAAATTAGAACATAGGGCCCACACTCAACAGATTTATAATATGGTCCCAACATTATATGAAATTAATAATTATAATATGGGCCCACCATTTGTTATTGTTATCATGTATCCTACTTTAGAAATTAGGTGGTAGAGTCACATTCAGATATGTAGGAAACAACTGTGCCAGCAAGTTGATTTTTTTTTAAATAAAAAAACAAAGTTTTTTTGTCCCCTGTTTCTTAAGCCAGCTAATTCAGATTTTGAGATTCCTTCTAGCGAGACCAAAACTCAAAATACTAATTTGTATATATGTGACATACCAAACATGTTTTGTGCATGCTTATCTCATGGGAACATAGGAACCTCCAAATGGCACGAAGCCAAATGCACCCTAAAAAACTACTCCTACACTTTGGTTTTTACAACTATTTTTGCCAATCACAATTTTTCGATTGCTCACTAGATTTCTTGACTACTCATAACAATCACTAATGTGAAATTAGAAAAAGGAAAATTTCAAAACAGAGCTCATGTTTTGCCCAAATTTTAAAAATAGGACAAAAAAAATCTTACATCTCAAATTAGGACTTAAGTTTTCAATTTACATTTCAGATCGGGACATTCTGTGAAAATGTGAACATCCGAGCCACTTATTCCTTTTCATTTCTCAAATTACCCAAATTGCACTTATCCACTTTATTATTCCTCCCTCCCTCCCAACCACCATTATTGTTGGTAACTTAAATCCAGATGAAATTTGGGTATTTTGAGATGTTTTCCATTTCAGTTGTGTCTAAATGAATTTCTAGATACGTCTTTTTCTGATTTACATGGTTTTGGGATTTGTTCCCATTAGATTGGATATTGAATTATCATGATATGGCTGGGCATGGGAATGTATGCAATTGCCACTCCTTGAGGAGTCCGTAAAATTGCATTTTTTCATGCATAATTTCATACATTTTAAGGTCTTAATCATTCAAAATTGCACAAATTAGGGTAGAATCATGATTAGTGTACTTGAAATCCATTTTTTATGTTTTAATGCATAATTCTTTCAAAAATCATTATTTTCGCACAAAATCATGAAAACTACTTTTCTAAACCTTAATTTCTCAAAATATTGTCAAACCCTGATTCTTCATGAAATTATTTAAAATTCCTTCATCATTAGTTTATTTAAGTGAAAAAATTTGCAATGATGTTAACTTATGCTATCATTTCATGTGAAATGAGTTCGCATTGATGCATTTGTGATTTTAGGAGTAAAACTGTCATTTTACATAAAATATCACAGTTTCATGATGAAATCATTGGAACCATCATTCATTATATTATTCCTCTTATTTTATATCATTTCTCAACATTTTGGAGGAATCCTAGTTGAATCAGGATTATTTGCGAAGGTCTCAGTTGGACTAGATTCAACTAATTTTTATCATTTGCACTTTTTTTTACAGGTATTGTAAAAATTGAGACCCGCTCGATCAATTGGAAAAGATGCCCTTCCTAGAAGAAGAGTCCTACTGACATTAGAATTCTTGTTTAGGACTCATACGCAGCTCAAAAAATCATATTGGGTAATGCAGTGAAGATTGAAGCTGAAAATGTGCTAATAAAAAGAAGAACAGAGAAGAATTAAAGTTATTGGACCCCAAAAACATCAACACATGTGGAGAACTGACACATGTGCCATGGGTAAAAGGGGGGTTTACTCATTCCACTTGAACTATCCCTATAGCCTTTTTCAGAAAAGTTTGAAAAAATACCATGATGATGCAGTAATTGAAAAAAAAAATGCAAGAAGGAGTTTGCAAAGTCACTAGAGAACCCACACACAAGCATTCACATCCAAGCCTCTTCTATTTTCATGTTGGGATCACACTTAAACTCTCTTAAATTATCTCCCCCTTATTTATATAAAATTTGAGAAAGAAAGGAAATAATTTATGAGAGAAAATAGAGTTTTAGTGGAGAAAAGGATAACCCATCACAAAAGATAGACCCCTATCCTTTCAACGAGTATTTTTCACATCGAAGGGAGGCTCTCCCTTAGCCTTGGATGTCCATCCAATGAGGTGGACCCTACTCCACTTGCAATTGAAGAAAAAAAGTTAAAGAAAACTAGGCCCTTCCATGTGTTTTAACATTCTACTTCAAGTGAGCCCTACTATCATTTGTTTTGGCTTAAATTCAAGGAAATTTTCAGCAACAAAACTCCTTCTTATCTTATCCTTATCAACCTTAGAGATTAAGAAGCAAAGAGAAAGTGATAATTGGAAAAAAAACAAAAAAAAAAAAAAAGAAGAGCCCTATCAAAAGAAGGAATGTCAATCTTGGTTTTTAGGATAATATGGTTTAAAATGATCATATCTCTCAAATCATGCATCGGATTAGGCCAATCTTGGTACCATTGGAAAGATCTTTCAATGTAAATATTCATAAAACCCAAGATTGTATAATTTGTAGCTGAAATGAGAAAATTATGACTCCAAGAAGATGGCTGTGATTTTTCTACTCAAGATTGAAATTGTCTCATCAAAGGTAGACCTTATCCTTTGTCAAGTTTTAGCAAAAATTCAAATGATGAATACACTTAGAATTTCATAAAGAAATATCTCTTTTACTCACTCCAAATCTCATCCAAAGTTGTTGGCTGAGAAACAAACCCCATTTGAAAGGAGATTGTTGTAATTTTCAAAGGAGTTTCATGAAAGAGGGACTTGGAATGCCAAAATCTATTTAAGGAATAAGGCTTGCATGACCTTAGCTATGGTTGGCTCCTTCCTCCCTCTACTAATCCTCTCTTCACTACATTTTCTCTACTTCAAGTTCTCTCCATCAAAAAGGCTCATCAAGAAGGTTCGATATTGGCCACACCACCAACTTAGTTCGCCATCTAGAAGAAGAAGAAGGTTCCAATCCATCCTAGTATAAGTAGTAATTCTTTTTTGTTTTAATTGATGTAATTTCTTGTAAAGAACACTACTTCATTAGTAAAACTCTATTTTTCTTCTAGATCTTGTCTTTTGCATGGTTCATCTAATTTTGTTTTGATTATAATTTTTATGATGGGATTGACAACCCTAATCTGAGGTGTTATGGTTAAAGTGATGGATAGATTTTGTGATAAATTTGATTTTTAGAAAAATGGACTACTACTTGAACTACTTTTACTATATGTTTACTATATTTAAATTCTTGTCAACTACATTTACATTTAAGTTTACTACATTTAAATTCCTTGTTTGTACACTTTTCTTCTTATTATGTTCAGATCTTACATAACTTATGGATGAAATTAGGTTTTAAAATCATGCATAATCGTTACATGAGATTTAGTTTTTGAAATTTTAATACTCAGATCTGAAATTTATGCATTTTAAATGAAAGTAAAAAGTTGAAATTCAGATTAGAAAAGAGATTGCACAAAAAGACAACATACAGTGTTATTTTTAGTCCGAATTTTGAAATTTTAAAACTCTACTCATTAATATTATTTTGCCCTCAAATTTGGAGGAATTGTTGCTTAATGAAATAAATTTAAACCATAAAAATTTTAGAGAGAAAAGATTTTGGGTTAAAAGATTTTTAGAGGCTTAAACACATACTAGTAAAACAGTTTGTATACAGGTTTCTGCAGCGGGGCAGATTATTGTTTGAAAATTTGGAATTGATTACCCTATCAATACATTGAATTTTTCTGTAAAAATTGGTGGAATTCAATTTGAAAGTTTTGATTTCAAACCTCTAAGTTTCAAGTGAAAATAAATTCGAAAAGTTTAGAAATAAAGGGCTTGAACACAAAGTGGACAGACAATTTGTGTGCAGAAATTTTGCAGTTTCAGATTGTATTGGTCATCTTCATTGATGCATATTTTTTTCATTTTAGACTTTTTTTAAATTCCATTTTTTTTTTTTTGGTTTGTAACATGCGTCATTAATTTTTAAATTCTGTCTATTAAGTTTAAATTTAGATCATTTTAGGTTTGTCACACAGAACTTTGAAAAAGGGGCTATATACAAGTAGTTTCATAGCTAGAAGAATTTCAGCATGCATCATAGTATTTTGATTTTCTAGGATTGAGTCATTCATGCATTGTTTCATGCATATCATGCATTGATTAGAGTGTAGGAATAGGCTTTGGATTGACTTTAGAATTAGGAATAATTTATTTTAATTTTATTTGCTTTAATCATTTATTTCATTAGATCGGCCTTTTGTTAAGTTAAAAATGACCTAACCATATTTGCTCTCTGTGGACTCGACCCTATACTTACCAGGATATTACTACATCGGACAACTCTGTACTAGGAGCTTTGTGATCACTTCTCTTTCTCTCTTTTCTTGATTAATTGGTGGGGCCCACTTGATCAATGATCTACAACCAAGCCATCAACCATCAAATAGGTTCAAATTCTCTCATGGGGCCCACTTGATCAATGATCTACAACCCTTCCTCAAATTTGGTTTGATTCAGAATAGTGTCCTGAAGTGGTCTGGATCCGAACACAGAATAGAGTGGTTCTCATTCTTTGAAGGGGCCCACTCCATTAACAATATGTAGTCCCTCTCACATCTAGGTTCATTTTCTACGGCCCAAATTGTAACTACATCATGAAACGGAATCCGGTATCAGAATCGGAACTAATATTGACATTGTATCCTGAAGTGATTCGGATGTTTTCCACT
Organism: Sextonia rubra; assembly: GCA_037013555.1. Classification (NCBI taxonomy): domain Eukaryota; kingdom Viridiplantae; phylum Streptophyta; class Magnoliopsida; order Laurales; family Lauraceae; genus Sextonia; species Sextonia rubra. The sequence continues at coordinate 17,183,301 of JASUAD010000028.1, read as the reverse complement.
TTTGTTGGGTTAAAGCTACCAACGATAATGGTGGTTAGGAAGAAGGAAAAAGAAAGTGGGTAAGAGCAATTTGGGTATTTTGGGAAAAATAGATGAATAAGCTGCAGGAAAATTTACATTTTTCATCGGATGTTCTGAAATATAAATTGAAAACTTAAGTCCTGATTTAAAATGTAAGATTTTTTTGTCCTGTTTTGAAATCTAGGAAAAACTTGAACCCTTTTTTGAAATTTTCCCATTAGCAAAAGGCCCCCCACACCCCCCCCCCCCCCCCAAACAACTGTACGTTCTCCTATCTTTGTCTTGGCTTGCACATGAACTCCACCTCTAAGATTTCCACTGCTTGGTAAGACCAACAACAACATTTCTTCTTCTTCTTCTTCTTTTCCTCGTCTTAAAAACCATAGATTTCTCGAATCCTCGTGGAGAAATTCGTTTTTCGTTACATTTTGGAAGAAGCCTCGACCGATATGTTGGCGTTTTTTATTAGATTTCCTCTTGTGTTCTAGCTGAAAGACCCTAGATTTGTTGCTTATTTTGTTGGATTTCGAGAATTTGGAGAATTTCAGCTAAGGTTCGTTCGTAAATCAGTGTTTTGAGTTGTAAATGTCCAAAATTGCTTATGGTGTTGATCTCAGTTTGTTTGAATTCCAATTTTGTTTAGGGCCTGTTGTATGTAGTCGAGGAGATTATTTGGTTTTGTTTCCAATACCAACATGATTCATTTGTTTCAATACCAACATGAAGATTTGTCTTTGTATTGTAGGTTCCTTGGATTTCTGAAATGCATTGTGATGTTTTTGTTCTCATTAGATTTCACATGCCTAGATGTCTTTCTTCTCATTGGATTTCTCTTGATGTTTTTTTTGAATTTCATTTTCATATCTTGAAGTGGATGTTTTCAATAATTTGTGGTTGTTTGTTCTTATATTGATTTTAATGATTTTAATTTGTTCCTACATTGACTGACAATGAATTGAAAGGCATGAATGATTTCTCATTTTCCTTTTATTTTAATGGAAAGCCCAAAAGGCATGGAGGCAGAGGAGGGGAAGCTTTTTCCCTAACATGGACAAGTGGTATAAATAATGTAACTTCCTACTTTTAGCTCTATCTAGGTATTCTACTTAGTCTTGGAATCAATAATGACTTTGTGAGTTTTAAGGGATCTAAGTTGCTACATTGAAGAAGGAAAGATGAGATTTTGATGGGAGTGAGATGTAACACTCCAACCTTAATTAAGCATGTTTAGTGACTAATTGATTTAGTTAATAGTGATTTTCCCGAGAATTAGTCTAGTTATTAATGTTTTGTCTTAATGAGTCATGTTTCTGGTCTTGGATAGGTAGTTGGGTTGAGTTTAACCGAGATTAGGTAGATACGAGCCCTTTTTTGAAATTTTAGACTTTGTAAGACTACATCATTCATGCATCATATTGGTGTCGTCACCTGTATTCCGCTAAGCTTGATAACTTCCGTAATTGACTCGAACACAAATGAAGTCGTTTGAATTAGTTGGTCGCTAACTTGACTTAATTTGAAATTACCCTAAAGAATATTCACTTTCTTATAACCCGAGGAGAAAAAAAAATGTCATATAAAAAGGCTCACCTACCCAATCGATACTCTTTTCATGCATGCAATTTCTCTCCAACGTCCCTCCAATGTCTGCTTCTTTTTCTTCTATCTCTTCACCACTTTTTCTCTTGAGTCATGGAGATAGAAGCTTTGCATGTGTGACTTCAGAGTATTCCTCTTCATTTCCAACATCCTTGAGAGCTCCTCTTGTCTTTGAAGTGGAAGACTTAAGCATCTTCTTATTCTAATCCATCTTTAAGGTAAGAATTTGCTTTTCATTACAACTTCCTTGAGTCTAGAAGATTCTCATTTCTCTGCATGCACTCATCTCTTTTCTTAATTTTCGCATGCATAGCAATTAAGTCTAAAAATACCCAAATTGAGCCAAGGGAAGGATTAATAGCTTGAAAAGCTTAATCGAAGGTAAGTATAAGCAAATTTTGGTTAAAAGCATGTTGATATGTCTTGATTCTTATGATTCCTACAAATCTTTCCATTTTAATGTGTTTTACAGCCCTTCTTTTATACTTCTATTATTCCTTGGTTGAATCTTCATATAAATTTTATTCTGAATGAAATCAAACTGCTCTAGAACATCTGAAGCGTATAGCTATGCCGTAAGTCCTCCACGGCTCCAACTCTAAAGAGTTGCAAATTTGAAATTTATACTACAACTAAGTTATGGTTAAGCTGTAGGATGTACTACGGCTACACCGTAACCTAACTGTAGCATAACCGTAAGAAAATTTATAGTTTGAAAACTCAAAATTATGGAAAACTGAATACCTCCTATGGCTAAGCCACGGCCAAGCCATATAAAGTGCTACGGCATAGCTCAACCATAAGATGAATACAGCTAAGCCATAAGACAAACTATGGTTCAAACATGAATGGGGGAGAATCCGGGTAACTATGGCTAAGCTGTGGTGCATATTACGACTAAGCCGTAAGTCACCTATGACTAAGCTGTGAGGCCACTGAATACCAAGGTTAATTTAGGTATCATTAGGAAACCTTGTAGAGCCTTAGTTTTGGATCCCTTTACCTCATAAACTAGTCCCATGGAATAACTGAATATCATTAAGGTTCTTGGGGGCTGAGACTCATTCATGAATGTCGTCCATTTGTTAAGCAACCCCCATGGGTGTTGGTTTAAGGGACTTCGGTACACATCCCTGATACAATGTAACACAAAAAAAGAACACAACTGTGTATTGAATAATTTAAAACTACATCAGCATGTATGGTTAGAAATAATGGAAAACTAGACTAGGGTTAGTTAGTAAACTACCTTGATCTTATGAAACTGAATTATATTGTATAGCATATTGAATTATGGTTAATGTCTTCTATTCTTCCAATAATAATTTGCATTGGATGATCATTTCTCAATTAATTATATATGTGTATTTCTTGATATACATTTCCTATTAATCTTGATATTGAATTGAATGCAAATGAATTGAGTATTAATGTATATTACATGCTGTTGTCCTTTTTCAATGAATGGATTGTATAATCTACTCAAGTTCACGTATATGAATAAATTGAAATGTTCTGGCTCTAGTCAGCCTCAGCCTTATGATACCCAGTGGGGTTGGCTTTGGTGTAGCATGAATATTGCCGCGGCAGTGTACTTTTCTTGGAGCTTCTGGACTCCAGCAACTAGATACCTATTTGTACCCTGGCCAGGTTGATGGTTCTCAATGCATAGATCTCTAAAGGGAGGATAAGGCAAATGTAGTAACCACATAGTAAAATATTTTAGTTAATTGAATCTTATAACATGTTCTATTCGAATGCACAAATGCCTAGTACACTAAATTGAAAATCTATCTATGATCGTCTGTTAGTGATTCTTGTAGATACGAATGTGTTACCTTAATTTTGCTTATGCTTTGCTGGATAATTTTATTCACTGGTTGTCCATTGGTGTTATAGGCTCAGGTCCCTCTTTCGATCCCTCGAAGGTCGACGAGACTTCAGAGGGGATCTCCAAGGTCCCATGGGTTTAGACAAATGGATAGCAATTCATATCTAACTGATCCACCCCAGAGTGTGACTTGGATTAGTATAGATCTTATATTTGGATTGTGGTTACATTAAGTTCGTGTTATTATGTATGGGCCATGACTCCATGTATTTTGTCTACTGTATAAATGATCCATCTTTTCAAAAACTTTTTTTCCCTTTTGTAAAGACACGTTTCCTTTTTACTCTATACATATAGATGTGTTTTTAATTATTGTATATTGTATATGTATCCTCTTGTTTCTTTGTATGATACTGATAGTTTCCACGTATGAATGCTTGGACAAAAGTCCACTAATAGCAATCACACGTGTGTCTTTCCCTTATGTGTGTACAGTTAGACTTCGGTTTAAATGTGTATACACGGGAGTATGTATGTCACTATTTTAGGATTAATCCTAATACAAAAATTCTTGGGCTCAGGATGTAACATACGTATAAGATGGAATCAAAGCATGAAACAATCCTTTTAAACATTATAGGCATGTAGGAACATAGTGAGGATACATTAGAATTAAGCAAATATCAAACATTTGACTCTATAGTCTAATATTTTATTTGTTATGGGGGAAGGTAGTTAGGTACATCTAAAGTAAGAGTGTTAATTTCTTGTTTTACAGGCCATGGCATCATAATCTGGTACAAATAACAATAATGAAGTTAACATGAATCCACTTATAGAAATGAGTGGATCTGCTCCCCAACAATCGCCTTTAAATACGAAGAATGTTTTATAATGGTGATGCAAGCAATTTAAGCACAATCCCAAACAATGTAGGCACAGATGCAAGTAATGCAGTCCTTGCAAGCACAAATGGCTTCTATAGTGGAACGACAGAGTCCAGGTTTAGTCTAACCACATGTAGAGCAATAAGTAGTTTTTCAACCGAAGGAAAGTGACCCTAATGCCTTGTATGAAAATTTTAGGAAAAGAGGGGCCACAGAATTTCATGGAAAAGAAAATGCTCTGCAAGCAGATAAATGGTTGGAGCATACTAATGATATGTTTGATATGGTTGTTTACACCAATAGACAAAAGGTCCTGCTCACTGTTTCAATATTTTACAGTGTGGCAAAAACATGGTGGAAGAGTGTGAGAGACTCATATAAAGACATGCCTGGTGCTACAGTAGGAGACTTTTAAGAAGTAGTTTAAAAGGAAGTTTATTCTAGCTCACATTCAAAGGGAAAAAGAGGTGGAGTTCTTAGCATTACAGCAATAATAAATGTCAGTAGCAGACTATGTACATATTTTTACTCAATTGTCTCACTATGCGGAAGACATAATCAACATGAAAAAGAAAAGGCTAACAGGTTTTTGACTGGCCTGAATCCCATGTATAAGGATTACATTACAGCTTTCTAACGACTTGCTATATTTGATGATGCAGTAGATAGGGCCTATTCTGCAGAGGTAAATACTCGAGAAAAGAAAACTGCAGACCCCAAAATAAACACATCTTTTGGTGCTAAAGGGCAAGTACAAAAAAATATGAAAGGTGGACAAGGTACTCTAAGTATATCAGTTTTGAAATATGGTCATTGTGGAAATTCTTACAAGACTGAGTTATGCTGGAGGAATACAGGAGCTGTTTGATTTATGGTTCAATGGAACATCATATGGCTCAATGTCCAAAGTACAAGCCCACCCAACAGACAAGGCCTATTGCTCCCACTACTCAAAGCAAACTACAAAAATCACATCAAGGTCAAAAGCAGAATTGGTAAAATGCTCGTGCTTATGCCGCCACTCACGAGAGCGTGAAGGATGCTGATGTGGTGGGAGGTATTCTTTGTATTGATAATGAAGAAGCACAAGCCTTGTTTGACTCGGGGTCTATGTGCTCGTACGTAACACCCTATTTTGCTGTAAAGCTAGGGAAGCCGCTTAAGCTGGTACCATATGTATTGGTGGTGACTACTCCTATTGGTAATATAGTGGAATGTAGTTTATATACCCCCAAATGTGATGTGCAGATAGAAGGTCATTGACTCCCCATTGACTTAATTTTGCTGTCGATGTTAGATTTCGATGTCATTCTTGGAATGGATTGGTTAACAAGGTATCCTGCCTATGTGAATTGTTATAATAGGACAATCGACTTTGATTTGGGAAATGGGTTCCGTTTTGAAGGAAGTAAGAAAAAATTCCCTAAGCGCGTTATCTCCACATTCAAACCGGATAGGGTGATATGTAAGGAGTCTGAAGGCTTTATTGCCTTTGTCTCTGAGAAAAAGGAATTCAAGAAGCTTGGTGTAACACTCCGATCCCCTTTGAGCCGGTTTAGTGGCTCATTAGTGTGTTTTTGTGTTGTTTATTTCCTTTGGGTTTGGTTTCGGATCATGGATAGGTAGTTGAGTAACCTTTGACCTAGAATAGGTAGTTCTAAGCCCTTTTTCATAATTTTGCATTTGCTTTGAATGCATCATATTTGCATCATCTTGGTTTTAACACGTGTATTTCGTTGAGCTCGTCATTTCCCGTAACTGTCTCAGACTCATTCGGAGTCAATTGGAGAACTTGAACACTCGTGTGACTTGAATTGTAATTAGCATAAACCTGACAGACTCTGTTTTAAACTCCAAAACTATATATTGAGTCATCAGTCCAGATGTCTCTTCCCTGCTCATTTCATTTGCTTAGACGTTGCATGCAAACTCCAGGGAGAGCTCCACGTCCGTTCTCTTCTCTTCTCCTCTTCACTTCTTTTCTTTCTTTGGTTGGTGTTAGGTTTCGATTGGGTTCTTTTCTTCTTCTCTGTGTCTGTGCTTTGAGGTAAGTGGGTTCTTCATTTCTTCTTCTCCAATTTGGAATTCCCATCTCTCTTGCTGTGTTCTCATGGCTGCATGTGTGTCTCTTTGATTTACTTGGGTTTCTAGTTGGATTGGAGATTGAATTCAGTGGTTTGCCAAAGCCTTGAGGCAAGTATAAGTACAGGATTTGCTTAACACATATGGGTGTATTGCTTGATTTCTTGATTTCTTTCTCTTGTACATATGGGATGTTTTACAGCCAATTCTAAAGTGTTGGGAGCTATTGAGCTTGTTTTGCTAAGGTTCTGTATCAATTTCCACTCTATGTATTCAGCTCGATTTCGTTTTTTGTATTGCACGGCTAAGCCATAATTCTGTACGGCTCAGACTCCAGAGACGTGATTTTTGAACTTTGTTCTACGGCTAGGCTACGGCTAAGCCGTACATTGCTCTACAGTTGAGCCGTGAGTTAGCCGTGACCCAGCCGTGAATTAACACTCTGATCAGTCGAAACTTTCTGATTCTAGTACTCTTACGGTGAAGCTACGGCTAAGCCATGGATTGGTCTACGGCTAAGTTGGGGACTCCACCGTAGCTCAGCCGTAAAAGATATCAAATCAGAGGTGAAAGATGACTAGTTTAGCCGTGTCCTGAAGGAAACCACGTCTAAGCCATAGTGCAGGTTACGGCGAGGCCATAAGCTATCATGGCTAAGCCGTAGGTCACCCATGGCTAAGCCGTAAGATCAGAAATTGCTGAAATTAACCTTAAGCTAATGGTGTGACTTTGTAGGGCTTATATACAGGTTAATAACCCATATAAACCGGCCCACTGGATACTTGGATTGCATGAACAGTCTGTTAGGCTGTGACTTGTTCATGTGAGCGTTGATTTACTGTTAAGCACCGCCCCATGGGTGTTGGTTTAAGAGACTTTGGTGTACGTGAGGATTTCATTGCAACACTTTGATGGCAACGGTGCATCGAATAACTTAAAACTACACCAACATACACAGTTAGTGACAGTGAACAACTAAATTAGAGTTGGCTTGTAATTAACCTTGATTTCGTATTAATCTGAAATGCATTACATATTGCTTACAGTTTTGCCCTCTATTCTGTTGATTTATGTCTATGCATTATGAGATCATTTTGCTTTCGTCCGTATATATTGTTTTATGCTTTGGTCCGTACCATACTTCGATCTATGCTATGCTTTGACTTCTTTTACATTATGCTATGTATATCTCTGGCTTTGTAAATCTCTGATTCACTGGGTATTCCTAAGTGGCTCTGCCCAGAAATTAATACGTCAGGATAAGATCCGACCCTTGCCGTCGTTGAGTCCAAAGCGGATAATCTCCCTTCTTCTTTGGATTTGAATTGATTAGTATCAGTCTGGCTCTACTAAGCCTCAACCCTAGGATACCCGACGGGTTACCTATGGCTTGGTTCTCTGTGCTTTGTATCTCTGCAGTGTATATCTATCTTGGGACCCCGGAACCCAAGAAACCGAGACCCACTTGTACCCATGGCCAGGTCGGTGGTGTTCTCATCTGCCTGTTCTATCTGCTCTCTATGTGTGAGAATATGGTCAATGTAGTAGCCACCTAGTTCAGTATTTCTATGCTTTGATTCATTTACCATGCTTTACTTCTATGCACGATTTGCTTAGTATACTAATATGAAACTCTGTATTTAATCTTCTGTTATTATTCGATTTGATACCATGAGTGTTACGTCCCTGTTACTTATATTTGCTAGATCGTTGTATTCATTGTGTTGTCTGTGGTGTTGCAGATACAGATACCTTGCCCAGCTCCCCGGCGGTCGAGGAGGCTGCAGGGCAGAGCGTAGAGACACCTTCCGGCCTGGCAGAGTAGGCTTGATCACTTCTGCCTAGTGCGTTCATGCATATCATCAGTGGTCTTTTGTTTTGGTTTTTGGAGATGTTGTATTTTGAACTTTGGACTTTGTTACTCTGTATCTTTGTACATAATGTTTTTGGAGTGTACTCAGACTTACATATGGTTTTTTAGTGGTGTATCTATCTTCGTCTTTTCTGCTCCGCATTTTTTTTGGCTTCCGCTATTTCTTTTGTTGCTTGCTATGATATGTACAGCTTCCGCGTACGCTTCGTCCGCACGTGTTAGATCCCTTTGTGTGTGTGCATCTAGACTGGGTTTGGATGCACATGCACGGGAGTACGTGTGTCACTGGTTTGGCTTTTCGCTAACCCCCGATTTCTGGGCTCGGGTTGTGACATACGTATTGTATGGTATCAGAGCATGCTAGTTTTAAGCATGTAGACATCTAAGATCGTGGTGAGATAACGATGTCAACTATTTGACTTGGAGTCTAATATGTTGATCCTTGGGGGTTGACTAACTCGGGGCGTTGTCTATTTGTATTTTGTTCCTTTTCCTTTTGCAGGACAAAGCATCATGGTATCAGGATCAGGGTCTAGGGATGAGAATCAGCAGGGCCACAATGGTGAGAGTAGATCGCTACCCCCACCCATGAGTAGTGAGGAGCGTATGATGATGATGATGCAGTCCATGCAGTCCCTGCAGGCTCAGGTGGTATCTTTAGTGGACAGGCAGAGTCAGGCACCTCCGGATGCGTCAATAATTCCTAGAGTAGAACAGCAAGTGATCTTCCAACCCAAGGAAACAGATCCAAATGCTTTTTTCGATAAGTTCCGTAAGCGTGGGGGGACTGAGTTCCACGATACGGAGGATGCATTGCAGGCTGAGCAGTGGCTGGAGCAGACAGAGGAACTTTTTGATACTATTGTGTGCACAAACAAACAAAAAGTAGTTCTCACGGCCTCTATGCTCAGGAGTGTAGCCAAGACGTGGTGGAGGAGTGTCAAGAGTTCTTTCCAGGATATGCCTAGTGATACGGTTTGAGAGACCTTCAAGTAGCAGTTCCGTCGAAAGTTCATGCCTCTTCATGTTCAGCGAGCCAAGGAAGTGGAATTCTTTAACCTTCAGCAGCGACAGACATCGGTTGCAGATTATGTACACAAGTTTACAGAGCTGTCTCACTTCGCAGAGGATATGGTGAACACTGAGCAGAAGAAGGTGACTCACTTCGTCAAGAGCCTGAACCCGAAGCATAAGCGCCACGTGGTTGCATTTATGTGGCCGGCTACCTTAGATGACGCTATTGACCGGGCCTATGATGCTGAGGCCATATTTGAGGAGGAGCGAACTAAGTCTAAGAGGGCGGCAGTCTCTAGTGGTCGGGGACAATTCCAGAAGAAATTCAAAGGCAAGCAGGGCAGTTCGAGTAGTGCTCAGGTGGTTTGTGGTCACTGTGGGAAAGATCATCCGACCGAGAAATGCTTGAGGAAGAGTGGGGCCTTCTTCGGTTGTGGCTCCATGGATCACAGGTGGGCCCAGTGCCCGAAGTTTCAGTCCTCTCCACAAACGAGGTTCACAGGATCTACAGCGCAGGGCAAGTCTCAGCCAGCTCGCCCAGCCCAAAAGTAGAACCGCCAGACAGCTCGAGCTTATGCTGCTACGTATGAGGGCACGGAGGAGGCTACGGTCGTGGAAGGTAAGATTTTAATTTCTGATGCTGAAGCTTTAGCCTTATTTGACTCCGAGTCTACGCGTTCGTACGTAGCACCCCATTTTGCTATGCAGCTACGACAGCGACCCACACCGCTCCCGTACTTGTTGATGGTATCCACTCCAGTTGGTAAACGGGTGGAGTGTAGTGTTTTCTACCCTCAGTGCGATATGCGGATAGCTGGTCATCAGCTCCCTGTAGACCTTGTGTTGCTTATGACACTGGATTTTGATGTGATTCTTGGCATAGATTGGCTTGCGAGGTATCATGCTTGTATCAAGTGTTACAGCAAGGCTATCTACTTTGATTTAGGCAGCGGATTTCGATTCGAGGGCAGCCAGACGAGGTGTCCGAGACGCGTGATATCTGCTTGTAAGGTAGACAGGATGCTTCGCAGAGGATGTGAGCGATTTCTTACATTCATTTCAGAGAAGAAGGATCAACGACAACTCAGTGAGATTCCAGTAGTCAGTGAGTTCCCGTATGTCTTTCTGGAGGATGTGCCAGAGTTGCCACCGGTTCGGGGAGGTAGAGTTCTCGATTAATTTGATGCCAGGTACAGCACCCATCAGTAGAGCTCCATATCGTATGGTACGTGCAGAGTTGTTAGAATTGAAGAAACCGTTACAGGATCTGTTGGATAAAGGGTTCATACGCCTAAGTGTCTCACTTTGGGGAGCTCCTGTATTATTCGTAAAGAAGAAGGATGGCAGTTTCCGGATGTGCATGGACTACAGGCAGTTGAACAAAGTGACCATCAATAACAAATATCCATTGCCTAGGATTGATGAGTTGTTCGATCCGCTTCAGGGTGCAGCTTACTTCTCGAAGATCTATTTGAGGTCAGGGTATCACCAGCTCCGGGTGAAGGATGAGGATGTTCCTAAGACAGCTTTTAGGACTTGGTATGGACACTACGAGTTCCTTGTCATGCCTTTCGGTTTGACGAATGCACCCGTAGCTTTCATGGCATTGATGAATAGGGTGTTTACTTCCTTTTTGGACCAGTTTGTTGTGGTATTTATAGATGATATATTGGTCTATTCAAAGACTACTGAGGAGCATACAGACCATCTGCGGAAGGCATTGCAGTTGCTTAGAGATCACCAGTTGTATGCAAAGCTGTCCAAGTGTGATTTCTGGCTAAAGCAAGTTGCATTTCTAGGTCATGTGATTTCTCGAGATCGATTGAGGGTGGATTCAGCTAAGGTTAAGGCAGTAGTCCATTGGCCCCGTCCTAGATTAGTGATGGAGATTCGGAGTTTTATGGGGTTGGCAGGATATTACCGCAAGTTCGTGCAGGACTTCTCGAAAATTTCAGCCCTGCTGACTTAGTTGACTCGGAATAAAGTCCCGTATGAGTGGACAAAGAAATGTGAGAGTAGCTTTCAGACGTTGAAAGAAAAGCTCACTACGGCGCTAGTGTTGACTCTTCCTGATGGTAGCGAGGGATTCGTGATTTATTCAAATGCCTCTCGAGTTGGACTAGACTGTGTACTGATGCAGAATCAGAGAGTGATTGCCTATGGTTTCAGACAACCGAAAGAGCACAAGAAGAACTATGCCACCCATGACCTGGAGTTAGCAGCCATTGTGTTTGCGCTGAAGTTGTGGTGGCATTACTTGTACGGTGTGAAGTTCGAGGTCCATTCCGATCATCACAGTCTGCAGTACTTGTTTACTCAGCATGAATTGAATATGAGGCAGCAGAGATGATTGGAGTTCATCAAAGACTACGACTTCCCGATCAAGTACCATCCAGGCAAGGGTAATGTGGTGGCAGATGCACTTAGCAGGAGAGCAGAAAGTCTTCAGGTGTTGGCAGGATTCTATGTCCTTGTGCATGATCAGCCTGTTGAGGTTCAGAAGGTGGATGAGTTGGTGACATTAGCTACTACTGTGGTGTTTCAGCCTGAGGTGATTCAGCAGATTAAGGACCGTCAGTTTGAGGATCCCCTTCGGATGACCTTCAGAGATTTGATTGCAGATCGACTTGATTTCAGTCTGGCAGACGGAGTGTTGTACTTCAGGAGTAGATTATGTGTTCCCGCTGTGGATGAGCTGAAGGAAAACTTGATGACAGATGCGCACCATGCCCGTTATGTGATGCACCCAGGGAGTACGAAGATGTACCGGAACTTGAAGGCTAGGTTTTGGTGGAACAATATGAAGCGGGAGATCGTAGAGTTCGTGGCTCGATGTTTGACCTGTCAGAAGGTAAAAGCTGATCAACAGCAACCTCCAAGATCATTGCATCCATTACACATTCCGCAATGGAAGTGGGAGCACATTACCATGGATTTCGTCTCAGGATTTCCGCCGACTAGTAAGAAGAACAATGCGGTCTGGGTGTTAGTGGACAGATTGACGAAGTCAATACATTTCCTTTCGTTCAAGAAAGGGATGACATTCACAGAGATGGCCAGGAAGTTTGTTGACGAGATAGTCAGATTGCATGGCACCCCAATATTGATTGTGTCTGATCGTGACAGTCGTTTTGTGTCCTTATTCTGGAGGGCATTTCAGGAATCTATGGGCATGAAGTTGAGTTTTAGTACGGCATACCACCCGCAGACTGATGGACAGTCAGAACGTACCATTCAGACGTTGGAGGATATGCTCCGAGCTAGCGTGCTGAACTTTGAGAAGGAATGGGATATGCATCTGGCATTGTATGAGTTTGCCTACAACAACAGCTTCCATGAGAGCATTGGCATGGCATCCTATGAGGCTCTATACGGACGCAAGTGCAGGACTCTAGTGTGTTGGGAGGAGGTAGGAACGAGGAGTTTCCATGGCCTGACGATCATTGCTAAGCCGACAAAGAAAGTACAAAAAGTGATAGAGAATCTGAAAGTCGCTCGATCCAGGCAGAAAAATTACGCAGATACTCGGAGGAGACCTTTGGTATTCCAAGTTAGAGATTGGGTGTTCCTTAAAGTTTCCCCGATGAAAGTTACTATGCGGTTTGGTCAGAAGGGCAAGTTAGCTCCGAGATATGTGGGACCGTTTGAAGTTAAGAGTAGAGTTGGGAGATTTAGCCTATCGGTTGATGCTTCCAGTTGAGTTTTCCGGAGTCCACGATGTATTCCATGCGTCGATGCTCCGTAAGTACGTGCCAGATCCGAGCCATGTGATTCGATATGATGACATTCAGATTCAGCCTAACGCGACCTACATTGAGCGTCCGCTTCGCATCGTGGGTACACGGGAGCAGATTCTCCGCACCAGGACTATTAGATGGGTTAAGGTGTTGTGGGAGCATCACGGTCCAATGAGGCTACATGGGAGCTAGAAGAGCAGTTAGCACACCAGTACCCCCAACTCTTCGCGCAGGTAGGTGGTCATTCCGAGGACGGAATGATTCCTAGTGGGGGAGGATGTAACACTCTGATCCCCTTTGAGCCGGTTTAGTGGCTCATTAGTGTGTTTTTTTGTTGTTTATTTCCTTTGGGCTTGGTTTCGGATCATGGATAGGTGGTTGAGTAACCTTTGACCTAGAATAGGTAGTTCTAAGCCCTTTTTTGTAATTTTGCATTTGCTTTGAGTGTATCATATTTGCATCATCTTGGTGTCAGCACGTGTATTTCGTTGAGCTCGTCATTTCCCGTAACTGTCTCAGACTCATTCGGAGTCAATTGGAGAACTTGAACACTCGTGTGACTTGAATTGTAATTAGCATAAACCTGACAGACTCTGTTTTAAACTCCAAAACTATATATTGAGTCATCAGTCCAGATGTCTCTTCCCTGCTCATTTCATTTGCTTAGACGTTGCATGCAAACTCCAGGGAGAGCTCCACGTCCGTTCTCTTCTCTTCTCCTCTTCACTTCTTTTCTCTCCTTGTTTGGTGTTGGGTTTCGATTGGGTTCTCTTCTTCTTCTCTGTGTCTGTGCTTTGAGGTAAGTGGGTTCTTCATTTCTTCTTCTCTAATTTGGAATTCCCATCTCTCTTGCTGTGTTCTCATGGCTGCATGTGTGTCTCTTTGATTTGCTTGGGTTTCTAGTTGGATTGGAGATTGAATTCAACGGTTTGCCAAAGCCTTGAGGCAAGTATAAGTACAGGATTTGCTTAACACATATGGGTGTATTGCTTGATTTCTTTCTCTTGTACGTATGGGATGTTTTACAGCCAATTCTAAGGTGTTGGGAGCTATTGAGCTTGTTTTGCTAAGTTTCTGTATCAATTTCCACTCTATGTATTCAGCTCGATTTCGTTTTTTGTATTGCACGGCTAAGCCATAATTCTGTACGGCTCAGACTCCAGAGACGTGATTTTTGAACTTTGTTCTACGGCTAGGCTACGGCTGAGCCGTACATTGCTATACGGTTGAGCCATAAGCTAGCCGTGACCCAGCCGTGAATTAACACTCTGATCAGTCTAAACTTTCTAATTCCAGTACTCTTACGGTGAAACTACGGCTAAGCCATGGATTGGTCTACGGTTAAGCCGTGGACTCCACCGTAGCTCAACCGTAAAAGATATCAGATCAGAGGTGGAAGATGACTAGTTTAGCCGTGTCCGTCAGGACACGGCTAAGCCGTAGTGCAGGTTACGGCGAGGCCGTAAGCTGTTTATGGCTAAGCCGTAGGTCACCCATGGCTAAGCCATACGATCAGAAATTGCTGAAATTAACCTTAGGCTAATGGTGTGACTTTGTTGGGCTTATATATAGGTTAACCACCCATATAAACCGGCCCACTAGATACTTGGATTGCATGAACAGTCTGTTAGGCTGTGACTTGTTCATGTGAGCGTTGATTTACTGTTAAGCACCTCCCCATAGGTGTTGGTTTAATAGACTTCAGTGTACATGAGTATTTCATTGCAACACTTTGATGGCAACGGTGCATCGAATAACTTAAAACTACACCAACATGCACGGTTAGTGATAGTGAACAACTAGATTAGAGTTGGCTTGTAATTAACCTTGATTTCGTGTTAATCTGAAATGCATTGCATATTGCTTATAGTTTTGCCCTCTATTCTGCCGATTTATGTCTATGCATTACGAGATCATTTTGCTTTCGTCCGTATATATTGTTTTATGCTTTGGTCCATACCATACTTCGATCTATGCTATGCTTTGACTTCTTTTACGCTATGCTCTGTATATCTCTGGCTTTGTAAATCTCTGATTCACTGGGTATTCCCAAGTGGATCTGCCCAGAAATTAATACGTCAGGATAAGATCCGGCCCTTGCCGTCGGTGAGTCCAAAGCGGATAATCTCCCTTCTTCTTTGGATTTGAATTGATTGGTATCAGTCTGGCTCTACTAAGCCTCAGCTCTAAGATACCCAACGGGGTTACCTCTGGCTTGGTTCTCTGTACTTTGTATCTCTGCAGTGTATATCTGTCTTGGGACCCCGGAACCCAGGAAACTGAGACCCACTTGTACCCATGGCTAGGTCGGTGGTGTTCTCATCTGCCTGCTCTGTCTGCTCTCTATGTGAGAGAATATGGTCAATGTAGTAGCCACCTAGTTCAGTATTTCTATGCTTTGATTCATTTACCATGCTTTACTTCTATGTACGATTTGCTTAGTATACTAATATGAAACTCTGTATTTAATCTTCTGTTATTATTCGATTTGCTACCATGAGTGTTATGTCCCTATTACTTATATTTGCTAGATCGTTGTATTCATTGTGTTGTCTGTGGTGTTAAGGCACAGATACCTTGCCCAGCTCCCTGGCGGTCGAGGAGGCTGCAGGGCAGAGCGTAGAGACACCTTCTGGCCTGGCAGAGCGGGCTTGATCACTTCTGCCGAGTGCGTTCATGCATATCATCAGTGGTCTTTTGTTTTGGTTTTTGGAGATCTTGTATTTCGAACTTTGGACTTTGTTACTCTGTATATTTGTACATAATGTTTTTGGAGTGTACTCAGACTTGCATATGGTTTTTTAGTGGTGTATCTATCTTCGTCTTTTCTGTTCCGCATTTTATTTGGCTTCCGCTATTTCTTTTGTTACTTGCTATGATATGTACAGCTTCTACGTACGCTTCGTCGACACGTGTTAGATCCCTTGTGTGTGTGCATCTGGACTGGGTTTGGATGCACGTGCACGGGAGTACGTGTGTCACTGGTTTAGCTTTTTGCTAACCCCCGATTTCTGGGCTCGGGCTGTGACACTTGGAGAGATTTTGGTTGTACACGATTTCCCAGACATATTCCCTGAAGAAGTTCCAGAGTTACCTTTTGGTAGAGAAGTTGAATTCTCCATCAAACTTGTGCCAGGTACAGCTCCAATTAATGAATTATTTGACCAACTCCAAGGTGCGGTGTATGTAACACTTTGACCCTAATTAAGCCCATTTAGTAACTAATTAATCCCGTTGTCAGCAATTTTCCAGTAAATTAATTTTTTTTTGTCTTTTTGAGTTATATTTGTAGTCATGGATAGGTAGTTAGGTTGAGTTTAATTTGGATTAGGTAGATACGAGCCCTTTTTCATAATTTTTGCCTTTGTAAGATTTCGTCATTTATGCATCATCTTAGCGACATCACGTGCATCTCATCAAGCTTATTGACTTCCATAATTAACTCGTATACAAATGACTTCGTTTGTAATAGTTGGACGCTTATTTGACTCAAATTGAAATTTCCTTTAATACAGGGACTTTCTTATAAACTCCATCAAATACTTGTCTTATATATAAGGAGAATTCACCGACCCAACTTATCACTGACTCATTTCTCTCTTCTCTTCCAACGTAAGTCTTTTCCCTTCCTTCTTTCCATCTTCTTCTTTTCTTCTGTTATCCAAGTAAGAACGTAGGATCCTCTTTGCGTCTATTCTACCGATTTATCTCTTTTGTGTGATTTAAGGTAAGAATTGGTTTCATTACAACATCCTTGAGTTTAGTGTTCTTCTTATTCACTGCATGCACTCATTTCTTTTCTCAAATTCTTGGCATGCATGGCTTTTAGGTCTTGTTATACCGAAGTTGAGACAAAGGACGGATTAATAACATTGGAGGCAAGTATAAGTAAATTTTGGATGATCACATATTGGTATACCTTGAGTGTTATGATTCTTACAAGTTTTCAAGTTGCATATGTTTTACAACCCTTTTGTATATTTTCATATGTTCTTGTTTCATTATAGATGGACTTTTCCAAGTTCTGAACTGTTCGTGGACTTTTGGAGTTTCAAAATTTTTGAAACTTATGGCTAAGCCGTAGGTTTCCATGGCTCCAATTCCAAAGAGTAGTAGAATTGAATTTATATTATGGTCAAGCTACAACTAAGCCATAGGATGCACTATAGCTTAGCCGTAACCTAGCCGTGGTCCAACCGTAAGCCATTTTACGATTTGAAAACCCGAAAGTCTGAAAATGGGAAAATCTTCTACGGCAAAGCTGCGATCAAGTTGTATATTGTGTTACGACTAAATTGTAACCACACCGTAGCTTAACCGTAGAACAGATACAGCTAAGCATAAGACAATCTGCGGTTCAACCATAATGTGAGAGAATCTGGGCAACTACAGCTAAGCCCTAGTGCATAATACGGCTAAGTCATAAGGTGCCTACGGTTAAGCCGTAAGTCACCCACGGCAAAGTCGTGAGACCACTAAAAACTAAGGTTCAATTAGGTAAATAAGAGACCTTGTAAGGCTTTAGTCTTGGATCCTTTTTCCCCATGAACTTGTCCAATGGAAGAAGTAGATAGCATGAATGATCTGGAGGGCTGTGACTCATTCATGTATGTGTTGTCCATTTGTTAAGCATCTCCCCATGGGTGTTGATTTAAGGGACTTCGATACACATTTTCGATATAATGTGGCACCAAAGAAGGACAACAGTGTATTTGATAACTTAAAGCTACATCCACATGTACGGTTAAAAATAATAGATGGCTAGATTAGGGTTGGCTAGTAAATTATTATGATTCCATGAAACTAAATTGAGTTGCATAGCATGTTGATGATGGTTATTGCCTTCTATTATGTTCATAATGATTTGAATTGAATAATCATTTTGTAATTGATCTTATTGTGATACTCTTGATATACATGTTTCATTGACTTTGATTTGAATTGAATTGAATACGAATGAATGACTCAAGTTCACATGTATGAAATGATTGAAGTGGTCTGGCTTTTCTTAGCCTCAGCTTTATGAAACCTGGCGGGGTTAACTTTGGTGTAGCATGTTTGGTGCCACTGCAGTGTGCTTTGTCTTGGGGCTTCCAGACTCCAGGAGCTAAAAACCTATTCTTACCCTAGCCCAGTCGATGGTGTTCTCAATGCATAGATCCCTAGAGGAAGGATATGACAAATGTAGTAGCCACATAGTAAAGAATATATGTTCATTGAATCTTACATCACGCTTTATTCAAATGCACGATTTCTTAGTCTATAAAATTGAACATCTATTTATAATCACCTATTAATGATCCTTGTAAATACAATGAGTGTTACCTTAGTTTTGCTTATGCTTTGCTGAATAGTCTTATTCACTTGTTGTCCGTTGGTGTTACACGCTCAGATCCCACGCCCGATCCCTCGAAGGTCAGCGAAACTTCGAAGGAGCTCTCCGAGGTGCCCACAGGGTTAGGCAAGTGGACTATAATTCATGACTGATCGATCCACCCGAAGTGCTACTCGGCCTTCTTTTAGCTTTAAGTTGCATTTTGTTCATTTTGTTTTGAAATGGGCCATGAGTCCCTGAATCTAGTGCACTATATAAATGCATAGTTTTGTTAGGAAATTTCTTCTTTCTTTTCTTTTTTTTTTTTTTTTTTGTGTAGATTTTTTTCTTTTTCATTTTGTTGCCTGTAAATATTGTTTTATTTTTGTTATGTTCCCTTATTCCCTGTGATGATACTTACAACTTCTAAATACAATGGTATTGTAGTGTGATTTTCTTTTGTGTGTGTGCACTTAGACTGGGGTCTAGGTGTGTATATATGTAACACTCCAACCCAACTTTATCTGGTTTATTGACTAATTATGATGCTTTAGTTGTTAAATGTGTTTTGACATTGTTTTGGTTTTGTTCAAGGTCATGGATAGGTAGTTGGGTTGAGTTTAACTTTGATTAAGTAGACATGAGCCCTTTTTTGTAATTTTAGATTTTATACGACGTTGTCGTTCATGCATCATCTTAGTGTCAACATGTGTATTTCTTCATGCTCGTCAATTTTCGTAACTGACTCGTATGCATTCGACTTCATTTGCTTCCGTTGGACCCTAATTTGACTTGAACTATAATTAGCATAAACTATTGGACTGTTCTCTAATTTTTCTCGACCTTATCTTATATAAGGCATTTGACTCCACCGGCTCTCCCATTTCTTCTCTTTGTTTCTCCACTTCTCTCCAACGTCGGTTCCTCTCTTCTTCTCCTCTTGTTTTCTTCTTCTTGATCAAGCCAAGTAAGGGGAATTGGTGCAGTTCATCTTCACCTCCTTCTTGTGTGACTTAAGGCACGCTTGGGTTTTGGTTTTCTTCTTCTCCTTCTCCTTCTCGTCAACCATGGCATGTGCTCACTGTCTCTCTCTCTCTCTCTCTTTTTCTCTCATGCATGATAGATTAAAATCATGTTGGGACGTCGAATTTGAGCCCAAGGACAACCGTTTGCGTATTAGAACTCTTTTGAGGCAATTATAAGCATGATTTGAATAAACTCATATTGGTACACACCGTGATTGCTATTTGTTTTCTCTTTACTCTCAAGTGTGTTTTGATGTACAGCCCTTATGTGAGTGTATGATCTTGATCTTTTGTGAAATTGAGGTACAAAGTCTTCATTTTTACTCCTAGTCATTATGTAACTCATTTTTACTCCTAGTCATTCTGTAACAGAATGGACTGTCCGATCGATTGGGCTTCAGAGCTGACCGATTGGGCACACCCAAAACCGAAATTCGACGGTCGGGCCTCTCAACAGACCGATCGGACTTGAAGCGTTCTGCTTTAGGAAATTAAGCCTGTACACTGGGAAGCTTGTATCCATTTATATTCTCCCACTTTGCATACCAACCAAGGAACCTTTTAGGTTATATTCCCGAGCCCCGTGGCTCTTAAATTATCTAAGGAAGTCTTTCTAGAGACCTACAATAATAAGTATGTATGAATTGGACTTTGTAGGGCCTTCACATTAGAATATTGGTGACCTGTAACTTACTCAGTGGAAATGTGAATCGCATGAATAGTTTTGAGGGCTATGACTCATTCATGTGTGTTGTTCAGTGTTAAACACCTCCCCATGGATGTTGGTTTAAGGGATTTTGATGCACATTTATGATACAATGCAACACTAAACAATAGTGCATCGGATAACTTAAAACTACATCATCATGCACGGTTAGAAACACTGGATAACTAGATTAGGGTTGGCTAGTAAATAATCTTAATTCGATTGAATATTGAGTTGCATAGCATTTTGTATGACGATCAATGATCTCCATTCTTTAATAGGGTTTGGTTAGTTCTCGTTATGCCCATTTGTAAGTTCGAATTATTTGAGTTGTTCGATATGTTTCCAGAACTTTGAGTATTGTACGCATATATGTATGAATTGACCGTATGCATGTATGATGTATGCTTAATATGATATGCATGATCTACTCAAAGTCTAGTATATGATTGACTATATATGGTCAGGCACTACTCAGCTTTAGTCTTAGGATATCTGATGGGGTTGAATTTGGCGTAGTATATATGGCATCGCTGCAGTGAGTATATGTCTTGGGGCTTCCAAACCCTAAGAAACCAAGACTTATTTGTACCCTGGCCCGATCGATGGTGTTCTCAGTATGTATGTAAGATCCCTTCTTGGGAGCATATGGCACATGCAGTAGCCACCTAGTTATGTTCACATTATGTATACATAGATTCTAATAGCATGTGTTATCTGACTACACGACTGCCTAGTGTACGAAATTTAAACTCTATGATTTATTCATAATCACTTATTCTACTAAATACAACATGCGTTAACTTGTTGTTCCTTATACTTTGCTAAATCGTTGTATTCATAAGTTGTCCTTGGTGTTGTAGGCTCAGATCCCTCAACCGACCCCTCGTTGGTCAACCAAACTCCAAGGGAGACCCCAGATGCCCCATCAGGGTTACAGGAGTGGATGTGATCCCTCCACCAGAGTGCAACTATAACATGCATGCATATGGGTCTTCCTGATTTTAGGATTTTGGAATTCTGGTGTATTCATGATCTGTATAATTGTATTTTGATTCATTTTATATAACTCTAACTCTTATGTAATCTTTTGCCAATATATCCTTTTGTCAGCATGTATTTCCTTGTTATGTTTGATACCTACAGCTTCCGCATACATGTATTAGCATGTGTGAATTTTCCTTGTGCGTGTGCACCTGGACTGGGTCTAAGTGTATATGCACGGGAGTACGTGTGTCCTTGGTTAGGTTTTTACTAACCCCCAATCTCTTGGGCTCGGGTTGTGACATATGTATTGTATGGTATCAGAGCATTGTTGCTCTAATTGATAAGCATGTAGGCATGTAGGAACGTGATGAGGATACAACTGTCAACATTTGACTTTGTAATCTTTTGGGGGATAGTGTAGTTGGGAACGTCTTGTATTTTAGTATTAACCTTTTGCATCTTACAGGATATGGCTTCTGGCTCAGGTACCAATAACAACCATGGAAATAATGAACGTGGTGAGGATACAACTGTCAACATTTGACTTTGTAATCTTTTGGGGAATAGTGTAGTTGGGAACGTCTTGTATTTGAGTATTAACCTTTTGCATCTTGCAGGATATGGCTTCTAGCTCAGGTACCAATAACAACCATGGAAATAATGAAAGTGGGTCAACACGTCACCCTAGACCATGAGTACTGACGAGCGCATTCTCATGTTATTCTAGGCTATGCGGGCTCAATCACAGTCAATGCAAAATCTGCAGGCACAAGTAGCGTCCATATTAGACAAGCAAAGTCAAACACTAGCTCAGCCCCATGTGGAGCAGCAAGTGGTCTTCCAACCAAAGGAAAGTGACCCTAACGCACTCTACGACAAGTTTCGGAAAAAAAGAGCCACAGAATTCTATGGGAGCGAAGACCCACTTAAAGCGGAACAATGGCTCATGCATGCAGAGGATCTATTTGAGACGGTGGTGTGCACTGTAACGACCTAGTCCCAAAAAGTACATCTGAATGAAAGAATATAAGTAATAATCCGTCCTAAACTGTCGAGGTGCCTTTTGGGGACAAAACCGTGAGGACTTCCATAAAAAACTATAAAGTTAAGCGTGCTCGAGTCAGAGCAATTTCAGGATGGGTGACCTCCTGGGAAGTCCAAAGCTAACAATACCTCGATGGTGCAGGGCGGGTTGTTACAGATGGTATCAAAGCAGGGGATGGCTCTCCTCTGAGTGGTGGAGGGTGAGGCTATTAGGCCGGACCCCTTAGGGATCGCTTGAATCCTGCTTCCCTCTCGAATCCTGCCCTCCACAAATAGGGGGGAATGAAGGAGGAGGAACGAAGTCCCATATCACTTATGAGGCCGTCTTCGGTCCGACAGTCTAGATATGTAGATATGGGGACATATCCGGCGGAAGCTGGTGGGCCTGTAACAACCCTATCCCAAAAAGTACATCTGAATGAAATAATATAAGTAATAATCTGTCCTAAATTATCAAGGCGCCTTTTGGGGACAAAACCGTGAGGACTTTTATAAAAAACTATAAAGTTAAGCGTGCTCGAGTCAGAGCAATTTTAGGATGGGTGACCTCCTGGGAAGTCCAAAGCGGACAATACCTCGATGGTGCGGGATAGGTTGTTACATGCACTAACAGACAGAAGGTCGGACTGACAGCTTCTCTGTTTCGCTATGTCGCGAAGACCTGGTGGAAAAGTGTGAAGGACTCATATCAAGACCTGCCCAATGTCATTGTTTGGGAGACGTTTAAGAAACAATTTAGAAGGAAGTTTATTCCAGCTCATGTCCAGCAGCTATCTCATTTTGCGAAGGACATGATTAACATGGAGGAAAAGAAGGTGAATCACTTTATCAATGGCCTGAACCCCCGATACATGAATCATGTGACCGCCTTTCAGCGACCAGCCACTTTTGATGATGCAGTGGACAGGGCCTATGCTGCCGAGGTCATTCACCAAGCAAAAAGAGCCGCTGATTCCAAGAGGCATGCACCATTTAATGCACGGGGGCAAGCACAGAAAAAAAATGAAAGGCAAGCAAGGCACCTCTAGTTCGGCTGGAATGAGTGTGAGCATTGTGGCAAAGGCCACAAGTCGGAGCAATGTTGGAGGAAGACAGAAGCTTGTTTCATTTGCGGCTCCATGGACCATATAATGGCTAACTATCCAAAATACAAGTCTTCCCAACCTCAATAGTCCAAGGCCACTACTTTAATAGCTCCAGGCAGATCCCATGTTTCTACAGCCCCAAACAAACTCCAGCAATCTCGACAAAGCCAGAAACCGCAACGCTAGACTGCTCGCATATATGCGGCGAATCATGAGAGTGCCGAGGAGGCGAACATGGTAGAAGGTACTATCTTGATTTCGCAAGTTGAAGCTTTAGCATTGTTTGATTCGCAGTCTATGCATTCGTACGTAGCACCCCGTTTTGCAGAGCAATTATGGCAGCTGCCTAAGCCGCTACCATATGTGTTGGTGATGTCACTCCTGTTGGTAAGAAGGTGGAGTGTAGTGTATACTACCCCCAATGCGATGTGCAGATTGAAGGGCGTCAACTCCCAGTTGACCTTATTTTGTTGTCGATGCCGGATTTCGACGTGATCCTTGGAATGGATTGGCTCGTGCGATATTGTGCCTATGTTAACTGTTACAATAGGACGACTTACTTTGATCTAGGTAATGGCTTCTATTTCGAGAGAAGTCAAAAGAAATGCCCAAGGCATGTTATCTCTGCATACAATGCGGATCGGTTGATACGCAAGAGGTGTGAAAGCTTCATTGCCTTTATCTCAGAGAAAAAGGAGTAGAAGCAACTTGCTGAGATTCCAATGGTGTGCGATTTTCCAGACATTTTTCCAGATGATGTGCCCGAGTTACCCTCGGTGCGAGAAGTGGAATTCACCATTGATCTTGTGTCAGGCACAAGACCGACTAGTAAAGCTCCATACCGTATGGCCCCAACAGAATTATTAGAATTGAAGAAGCAATTACAGAAGTTGTTGGACAAGGGTTTTATACATCCAAGTGTCTCACCTTGGGGAGTGCCGGTTTTGTTTGTTAAGCAGAAAGATGGCACTTTTCGGATGTGAATTGATTACCGGCAATTGAATAAGGTAACAATAATTGATTACCGGCAATTGAATAAGGTAACAATAAAGAACAAGTATCCCCTACCACTGATTGATGAGTTGTTTGATCAACTTCAGGGTGCGGCCTATTTTTCGAAGATTGATTTGAGGTCTGGATATCACCAGTTAAGGGTAACAGAAGACGACATTCCCAAAACTACCTTCAGGACACGGTATGGACATTATGAATTCCTCGTGATGCCATTTGGACTAACTAATGCACTTGTCGCGTTTATGGCATTGATGAATCGAATTTTTGCTCCCTTCTTGGACCAATTTGTTGTTGTGTTCATTGATGATATTTTGGTCTATTCTAAGACAGTTAAGGAGCATAAGGAGCATTTAAGGAAAGCCTTGACTTTATTGAAAAGACATCAATTATATGCCAAGTTGTTGAAATGTGATTTTTGGCTTGAGTGGGTGGCATTTTTGGGTCATACCAGTTCATGAGAAAGTTTGGCAGTTGATCCCTTCAAAGTAGAGGCAGTTGTGAATTGGCCCCGCCTAAAGACGGTGAACGAAATTCGGAGTTTTCTTGGACTGGTAGGCTACTATCGCAGATTTGTCCAAGACTTTGCTAAGCTATCCGCGCTTTTAACTATATTGACTTGGAAGAACATTTCTTTTAATTGGACTAAGAAGTGTGAAGCCAGTTTCCAAGTTTTGAAAGAGAAGTTAATTACTGTTCTGGTTTTGACTTTACCGAATGGAGGTGAATGATACGTAATCTATTCAAATGCTTCTCGAGTTGGTTTGGGATGTGTGTTGATGCAACACGGTAAGGTGATCGCGTATGGATCGAGGCAACTTCGGGAGCATGAGAAGAACTATGCCACACATGATTTAAAACTGGCAACCATCATGTTTGCATTTAAACTTTGGAGACATTATCTATATGGCATGAAATTTAAAGTCCATTCAGATCATCACAATTTGCAATACTTGTTCACGCAGCATGAGTTGAACATGAGGTAGCACAGATGGTTGGAGTTTATCAAGGATTATGATTTTCCAATCAAGTATCAGATGGGGAAAGGTAATATAGTGGCAGATGCACTCAGTAGGAAATCAGAGACTGTAAATGTATTAGCCAATTTTCTTCTGATGATGCATGACAAGCTGATTAAAGTGAGAATGGTGGATAACTAGGTGATATTGACTAGTACGCTAGTCTTCCAACTGGAAGTGATTCAGCAGATTAAGGACCGGTAATTTGAAGATTTAACTTTGAAGCATATTCGTGATCATATCGGAGATCGACCTGACTTCAGATTGAAGGATGGTGTACTGTATTTTCGGAACCGATTGTGCGTCCCTGCAGTCGATGATTTGAAGGAGAAATTGATGACAAAGGCATACTATACTAGATATGCAATGCACCCAAGTAGTATGAAGATGTACCGAAACATCAAAGATCAATTTTGGTGGAATAACATGAAAAAAGAAATAGCAGGGTTCGTCGCTCAATACTTAACATGTCAGAAGGTGAAAGTAGATCATCAGAGGCCTCCAGGTTCGTTGCACCCATTGCACATACTGCAGTGGAAGTGGGAGCACATTACCATGGACTTTGCTTCAGGGTTACCTCCGACGTGTTGATGTGTCTATGTGTTCCATGTGTCGATACTTCGCAAATACGTTCATGACCCTACCCACGTCATTCGCTACGATGATGTGCAAATCTAGCTGAATGCGACATACGTTGAGCGACCATTTCGTATCGTGGAAACCAGAGAGTAGATATTGCGTACTAGAACAATCCGATGGGTCAAAGTGCTATGGGAGCATCACAGTCCAGATGAAGCCACCTAGGAGTTAGAAGAGCAAATGGCGAGACAGTATCCCGACCAATTCACGCAGGTACATGTTCATTCTAGGGACGGAATGATGCTTAAGTGGGGGAGGATGTAACACTCCGACCCAACTTAATCCGGTTTAGTGACTAATTAATGACTCTTTAGTTGTTAATTGTGTTTTGACGTCATTTTGATTTTGTTCCGGGGCATGGATAAGTAGTTGGGTTGAGTTTAACCTTGATTAGGTAAACATGAGCCCTTTTTCGTAATTTTAGATTTTGTAAGACATCGCCATTCATGCATCATCTTAGTGTTAACATTTGTATTTCGTCATGCTTGTCAATTTTCGTAACTGACTCGTATGCATTCGACTTTATTTGGTTCCGTTGGACCCTGATTTGACTTGAACTATAATTAGTATAAACTTTCGGACTGTTCTCTAATTTTTCTCAACCTTATCTAATATAAGGCATTTGACTCCACTGACTCTCCCATTTTTTCTCTTCATTTCTCCTCTTTTCTCCAAAGTCGGTTCCTCTCCTATTCTCCTCTTGTTTTTTTCTTCTTGATTAAGCTAAGCAAGGGGAATTGGTGTAGTTCGTCTTCACTTTCTTCTTGTGTGACTTAAGGTACGCTTGGATTTTGGTTTTCTTCTTCTCCTTCTCCTTCTTGTCAGCCATGGCATGTGCTCACTATCTCTCTCTCTCTCTCTCTTTTTCTCTCATACATGGTAGATTAGAATCGTGTTTGGACATCGAATTTGAGCCCAAGGACAACCATTTACATATTAGAACACTTTTGAGGCAAGTATAAGCATGATTTGAATAAACTCATGTTGGTACACCGTGATTGCTATGAGTTTTCTCTTTACTCTCAAAAGTGTTTTGATGTACAGCCCTTATGTGAGTGTATGATCTTGATCTTTTGTGAAATTGAGGTGCAAAGTCTTCATTTTTACTCCTAGTCACTCTGTAACAGAATGGACTATCCTACCGATCGGGCTTCATAGCCGACCGATTAAGCGTTCCCAGAACCGAAATTCAACCAGTCGGGCCTCTCAATTGACCAATCGGCCCTGAAGCATTCTGCTTCAGGAAATTAAGCCTGTACACTAGGAACCTTGTATCTATTTCTATTCTCCTACTTTGCACACCAACCAAAGAACCTTTTAGGCTTTATTCCTGGGCCCCGTGGCTCGTGAATTATATAAGGAAGTCTTTCCAGAGACCTAAAATAATAGGTACGTATAAATTGGACTTTGTAGGGCCTTCATATTAGAATATTGGTGACCCGTAACTTGCTCAATGGAAATGAGAATCGTATGAATAGTCTTGAGGGTTGTGACTCATTCATATGTGTCGTTCAGTGTTAAGCACCTCCCCATGGGTGTTGCTTTAAGAGACTTCAATGCACATTTATGATACAATGCAACACTAGACAACGGTGCATCGGTTAACTTAAAACTACATCATCATGCACGGTTAGAAACACTGGATAACTAGATTAGGGTTGGCGAGTAAATGATCTTGATTCAATTGAATATTGAATTCCATGGCATTTTGTATGACAATCATTGACCTCCACTCTTCAGTAGAGTTTGGTTATTCTCATTATGCCTATTTGTAAGTTCAAATTGTTTGAGTTGTTTAATATGTTTCCAGAACTTTGAGTATTGTACGCATATATGTCTGAATTGACCGTATGCACGTATGATGTATGCATGATATGATATGCATGATCTACTCAAAGTCTAGTATATGATTGACTCTATATAGTCAGGCACTATTCGCCTCAACCTTAGGACACCTGACGAGGTTGAATTTGGCGTAGTATATATGGCCTCGCTGCAGTGAGTATATTTCTTGGGGCTTCCAGACCCCAAGAACCCAAGACCCATTCGTATGCTAGCCCAGTCGATGGTGTTCTCAGCATGTATGTAAGATCCCTTCTTGGGAGCATGTGGCACATGTAGTAGCCACCTAGTTATGTTCACATCATGTATACATTCATTCTGATAGCATGTGTTATCTGACTACATGGCTGCCTAGTATACAAAATTGAAACTCTATGATTTATTCGTAATCACTTATTCTACTCGATACAACATGCGTTAACTTTTTGTTCCTTATACTTTGCTGAATCATTGTATTCAGAAGTTGTCCTTGGTGTTGCAAGCTCAGATCCCTCGACCGATCCCTCGTCGGTCAACTAGATTCCAGGGGAGACCCCAGATGCCCCATCAGGGTTAGATAAGTGGATGTGATCCCTCCGCCGGAGCGCGACTATAACATGCATGCATCTGAGTCTTCCTAATTTTGGGGTTTTGGGATTTTGGTGTATTCATGATCTGTATAATTGTATTTTGATTCATTTTGTATAACTCTGACTCTTATGTAATCTTTTGTCAATATATCCTTTTGTTAGCATGTATTTCCTTGTTATGTTTGATACCTACAGCTTTCACATATATGCATTAGCACGTGTGAATTTCCCTTGTGCGTGTGCACTAGACGGGGTCTAAGTGTATATGCACGGGAGTACGTGTGTCCTTAGTTAGGTTTTACTAACCCCCGATCTCCTGGGCTCAGGTTGTGACAATACACGGGAGTACGTGTGTCACTGATTAGGGTTTAGCTCTAATCCCCGATTTCTTCCGCTCGGGTCGTAACATATGTATTGTATGGTATCAAAGCATGTACAATCATTTACCTTTGATAAGCATGTAGGCATGTAGGAACGTGGTGAGGATACGTTAGACTTAAGCGAATATCAAATATTTGACTCTTTAGATTGATATTTTGATTTGTTATGGGGAAATGTAATCGAGTAAGTCTTTCGTATGAGTATTGATGTTTTTATGGTTGTAGGCAATGGCATCTGGATCGAGTACCAATAACAATAATGAAGTGAACATAAATCCACCCATAGAATCAAATGAATCTCCTCCGCGACAACCACCTTCAAATACTGAAGACCATCTTATAATGATGATGCAAGCAATCCAAGCATAATTTTAAGCAATGTAGGCACAGATGTAGGCAATGCAATCCTTACAAGCAAAAATGGCATCAATTGCTGAACAACAGACTCAAAGATCTATCCAACCGCATGTGGAGCAATAAGTAGTTCTTCAACCAAAGGAGAATGACCCCAACGCTTTGTATGAAAAATTTTAAAAACGTGGGGCTACTGAATTCTATGGAAAAGAAGATGCTCTATAGGCAGATGAATGGTTGGAGCATACAGATGATATGTTTGACACAGTAGTTTGTACCAACAAATAGAAAGTATTGCTCACTGCTTCGTTGTTTCGTGGCGTGGCAAACACATGGTGGAAGAGTATGAGAGATTCCTATAAAGACATGCTTGGTGCTACGGTAAGGGAGACCTTTAAGAAGCAGTTTAAAAGGAAGCTTCTCCTGGATCATGTTCAGCGGGAAAAAGAAGTGGAGTTTTTGGCATTACAGTAAGAACAGATATCGGTGGCAAACTATGTGCATGCGTTCACTCAGTTGTCCCACTATGCAGAAGATATGATTAATATGGAAGAGAAAAAGGTAGATAGGTTTATTCTTGGCTTGAACCCCATGTGTAAGGACTATGTGACAGCTTTTCAACGGCCCGCTACATTTGATGATGCAATAGACAAGGCCTATTCTGTAGAGGTAAATGCTTGTGAAAAGAGAGTTGCATACCCGAAAAGAAACACACCCTTTGGTGCTAAGGGGCAAGCACAAAAGAAGATGAAAGGTGGACAAGGGACTCTAAGTTGAGTAGGTGTGAAATGCGGACATTGTGGAAAGCCTCACAAGATTGAGTTATGTTGGAGGAAGAACATCTAATCGCTCAATGTCCAAAGTACAAGCCCACCCAATAGACCAAATCTACTGTTTCCACTACTCAAAGCAAAGCACAGTAATCCTGTTAAGGCCAGAAGCAGAGTCGTCAGAGTGCTCGTGCTTATACCACTACTCATGAGAGCACTCAGGATGCTAATGTGGTGGAAGGGTTTCTTTCTATTGATAATGGAAAAGCACAAGCTTTGTTTGATTTGGGGTCTGCATGTTCATAGGTAGCACCTCATTTTGCTGTGAAGCTATGGAAGCTGCTCAAGCTGTTACCATATGTATTGGTGGTATCCACTCTTGTTGGCAAGAGAGTGGAATGTAATGTATACTATCCCCAATGCAATGTGCGGATAGAAGGTCGTCAACTCTTCGTTGTCTTAATTCTACTGTCAATGTTAGATTTCGATGTCATTCTTGGAATGGACTAGTTAACAAGGTATCATGCTTGTGTGAACT
The DNA here is from genome assembly GCA_037013555.1 of Sextonia rubra. NCBI lineage: Eukaryota > Viridiplantae > Streptophyta > Magnoliopsida > Laurales > Lauraceae > Sextonia > Sextonia rubra. The sequence goes on along the minus strand of JASUAD010000028.1, from coordinate 17,152,974 downwards.
GTTATAATAAGATGATCTACTTTGATTTAGGAAGTGGATTCTATTTTGAGGGAAGTAAGAAGACATGCCCTAAGTGCGTGATCTCCGCATTCAAAGCAAATAGGATGATACGTAAAGGGTGTGAAGGCTTTATTGCCTTTGTCTCAGAGAAGAAGGAACTCAAGAAGCTTAGAGAGTTTTCGGTAGTACGTGATTTCCCAGGCATATTTCCCGAAGAAGTGCCAGTGCTACTGTCACACCCCAAAAATCAAAGATCTTTAAAACCCTCAAATTCAAGGCATGACAGTCCCACAGGCTTAGGCTAAAACAACAAATTTATTAAAATTAAATACTCAAAATAAAATGTCATCAAGGATAACCTAAGCAATAAAAGAGATCAAATCCAACTAAAGGAAGGAAACAAGTCTAAATATGTCCACCATACTGTAATAGCAACACTTTCTAATTCAACTCTCCTAAAGTCCCTATGATCCAATCTCGCGGCTTAGTTGTTGTCCCGCCCCTGTAAGTAACTAAGCTTCTTTAGATCCAAGTGCTACCGCAAAATCTATGTAAAAAGGTGAACACGAGTGAGTAAAACTCAATAATTAATACAACCATAAATCCTAGCAATAGGTAACAATCTAGAAAATCAAATCTAGAGCCACGGTTCGTATGCACAAGGTATAACAAGGATGGTATGTGCAAAATTTTGAAAACTACAAGAAGGTAATGTAACCTCAATCTAAGCTATTTCAAGTGGTGAGCAAATAACCAAAACAACAGATAAAAAGGCATCTCCTCGGTAAAACATAATAACAAAGTATGTTCGCCAAAGTTAGGCCTGAACCAAGCACAGTGTACCTGCCAAGTACAAACGAAATAATATCCAAAAATGGCATGAGGCCTAAGAATACCGGTAATCTCCACAAAACGCAGTGAGATCTAGTTGTAGACTAATAATATTGCACAAAGGGGCTCCCAATAGCAATGTCATATTCAAAAGGGGCTAAAATCCACTTATGGGTGTACCACAGTGCGTTGCCCATACTTTAGAGAATGCCTTGCAAAAGAGAATAATAGCAATTATGAAAATTTCCAAGTTTTTTTTCGATCACAAAAAGAACAAAGGTTGAGATCACAAATCAAACTCTATGTTACGACAATTTACATCAAAAGGCAAGTAGATCAATATTTCACAAATAGTCTTTTTATACCCTGACAATGTTAAGAGAAATGAGATTGGGTCTATCACAATCATAGTATTCCAAATTAAGTCAAAGGCATCAAAGTATCCTAATATCCTAAGATTATCAAATTGAGATAAGGACATGAAAACTTTAGTACTAAGGAATCATGGTAGGACTACTTGCCTGGAGCAATGATGATTAGAGAATTTGGTCTGTCCTTTTCTGGATGTCCGGTGTGTGTCCCTGCTAGGATGGTTAACCAATAAGTAGGGTTCAAAACAATGAACCAATGGGACAGACATAAGCAAAAGTCAAGTATAATAGGTTGAGAAGTCTTGGCTTAAATTATTAAAGAATGCACGTTGGGCCCTACATAGTGATTATGCATGTTTGCAGAATTATTGGGCTGGACCAAGGTCAGTGATTCACACTAGTTCAACTAAGTGGAACCTGAATTAGTGGGTTGGGTTGCAAAGGCTAGAAATTAAGAAACCTTGAATAATATCAATTTAACACGTGGTCAGAAAAGTTAAGTGTTACAAATGTACTGGTGATCGTGAGTTCCAAGTGCAGAACCGTGATGTAGTAATAAACTGGTGAGACAAGGTCGATCCTCAGGGAGCAATGTGTTTTAAGGTTCATTTTTCAACTTGTACCTACCCTAAATGAAAATATAAAAATAGCCTAATTTAAAATCTAACAAATACAAACATCTTACTTAATCAAAATTAAATTAGTTACAAACCAATGAAAGAAACTTTCCTAAAACTAAAAACCTAAATCTAAAAATTCCTAAAATAAAACTAAAATTGTTGCAAAACTAAAACACAAGTTAGAACTTCCAAAAATAAAAACTAAAATTAGAAACTAACTAAACTAAACAATGTTAGAAACAAAATTAACAAAATTAAGAAACTTTCCTAAGTTAGAATTTTCAAAACTAAAAAAGCTTTCCAATTTAAAATCTTCAATTAAAACAATTTTAGAAAGATATTTTAATTATGGAAATTAACTAAAACAATCAAAAACATAAAACTAGGAACAAATTTAAAATTAGAAAGTTAGTAAAATTAGTAATGCAATGCATGCCATGAGATGCTGAAAAATTCTAAGTCTGAAAAACTAATATGCTGATGCAAATTTTAGGCATAATTTGAACTACTCTAATTAATCCTAAATCTAAATTTAATGGCTGGAGTTTATGCTCTACTAATGCAAGAAACTAACAAAAAAACGGAAGTAAAAAAGGATCTAAAACGAAAAAGTTATGAATGCATGAACATGATAACTTTGCAAAATTCTGTACAGAAATTCTGATTCAGGTTGACTGATTGGCAAAGTTTAAGCCTCTGGTTCACAAGCCTTCCGAAATTATTTTGATCTGAAATTCTAGGGAATGAAAGACCACATCATAAACTTTAATTTTCGTAAGTTTTAAAGAAAAATATTATGATTTGACTGGTTTACCCACTTCGAACTTTTTGCTAAAAACTGCTTCTGCAGTTTGCTGAAACTGTTAAGTTATGCTGTTTATATATTGAGTCCGAATTTAATCATTAGATTCAGATTTGAAGGCTTAATTTTCATCAACTTAAATATGCACAAAATCTTATGATATGAAAATATACACAATGATTCCTAATCCAACCATCAAACTATGCAAAAAAAAAACTTAACATCAACATGAACATAACAGGAAAATAACAAAAGTGCAGAAAATAAACTGCAAGTGCAGGAAAATAAAATTGTAGAAATTTAAAATTAAAACTGCAATGAAAGAAAATAAGAATTGCAGGAAGTCAAAGGTAGTATAACTGAAGTCAAAGGCGGTAAACAATGGAAGTTAAAGGCGGTATATTCACTCAAAATTCTCCCTTAGTCTAAGCCTAACAATTTCTTAAAGTATGCTCTTCTATTTAGGTCGTCAATCCAAACAAAAAAAAACACAAATTAAGTAATCATACAACCATAAGAATAAGAAGAATAACAAGATGAATATTATTGAGCTAGTATGACAATCCTTTACATTAGAAAAGAAAAAAATTAAACCAAAAGATTATACATACTAGGATGGAAAAGAATTCCTCCTTCTAGTTGATCTTCAAGGTTGGTGGTGTGGCTTTAAGGCTAAGCCTCCTTGATGACTTAAGATGTAGAGACAAGAGAGGGAGAGATGGAGTGTAGAAATATAGAGGTGGGAGGTGGGTAATTCTTCCATGAAGAATATGAGAGAAGGGTGCCCTATTTATACTTTTTCAAGTCCTACTCCTTCTTAAACTTTAAAATCTCAAAAATAATTAAAAAATTGAAAGAAAAAGGGATCCAACCAATGCTTTGGACGTGCAATTCGTTGGGGATTTTTTTTCTTTTTATTTTTCTCTTCGTTGCTTGCTTGCTTTGTCTAGAAGTCCCTCTTGGATGCTTCTTTCCTTTCTTGTATGTGCCACCTTGCATTGAGATCTTTTGAGAGATGAAATAGGGATAAGAATCCTCTCTTAGAATCAAACTTGGCCCACATGAGGTGTAGAACTTCCCCTTTTATCTCTTTGCATCGTCAACTTTCCTTTTTTGGAAACTTCTCCTTGTTGGCTCCTAACTTGAAGAGATCTTCTAGATAATTCTCCCTTGATTTTTTCCTTTACTTTCTCAACCAAAATCTGATCCAAAATCCTCTTTTGGACGTGGAACAGCTAGTTTGGATATTTTTTAATTTTTTTTTCAATTAAATCTTCTCCTTCTCAAAAAAGAACTCCTATGTGGCTTTCTTTGTCCATCTTTGATGAGATATTCTTCAAATTCTCTTCAAAATCTCTTGAAAATATTCAACAAATAAATGGACCCCATCTTGGATTTTTTACAAGTGTGCCCCACACATGTGAATGTGTGTGTGGGACTATGATGCCGACTTTTTGCAATTTTCTTCCAATTTCCTTTTCTCTTCAATTCTACTCTCCTTTCTCTTAAAAATCAATTTCTTGCCTCAATTCTTTACAAATGGGACCCATATCATCAATTTCCTACAAAAAAAATGTGAATTCATGTGAAAAGACCATTTTACCCCTAAGATCATAAATGCATAACCGTAGGCCCATCTCTCATGAAATGATAATAAAAATGTACATCATTTTTCATGATTCTATGTAAATGAACTAATGACGATTAAAACTCAATTTATTTTCTGAGAAAAATTATTTTCACAAAACTTTCCAAAAATAGCAGGTTTCATGAATTTATAAGTCCTTAAAATAGGTCAAAATGTATATGAAAATATGCATTTTTGAAGACTCATCACACCCCCTAACCAACGTTTTGCTAGTCCCTAGCAAAAAAAAAATGCGAAAATTATGAGGCTTCCGTCCTAACCTAATCTAATCTTAAACTAATGCAATACAATAAAACTAAACATGAATGCAATGCCACTTTCGCTGGCACTCTTAACTGCATTTAGCTTATGCAGCAAGCCCTTAAACCCCTAGGTTCCCCCTAGTGGACGAGTTGTGCCTCGTGAGGGTTTGTAGTGAATATACCCACAAAATTCTCTTCTTTTTTTTAAGGAAAAACAAATAAACAAAAGTAAAGGAGAAAAAAAATTTCCCAAAAGATAATTCACTCATATCGGATATCGTTAAAAACTAGAATAATTAAACTTTCAGACTTTTCAAAATTTGGTCCACAATTCTATTTTTAAAAACTTTCTCAAATTCATAACCAACTTGCGTGCACTATGGGAAATTGTATACATTAAAAACCTATTTCAAATATTCCACAATAATGCTGCAAAAACAGAATTTTTCCTTCAAATAGTCTGATCCCCTGAAATTTAGTAAAAAGAAATTTCCTCTCAAAGTTACTAAGACAATTGCCACTTTACTATTTACTTCGGTTGGCCTCTTTTCTCTTCACTATCTTTGTCCTACGCAAGAGTTCCTAAGTTCATACGATATAAGAAAAGTTAGAATCCAGAGAGCAAATCTGGTCCTTGTCCTTGCCCGCACATACTTCCTTGCAAACTCTTACGGACACTTTTCGCTCTCTTACTTTTTCCAACGTAGAATTTTCCAAGTTCATATGATATAGCAAAAGTTGGGATCTAAGGAGCAAACTTAGTCCTTATGCTTTTCCACACATATCCCTTGAAATTTTCTACGAACACTCGTTGGGCCATAATTCATTATCATTTTCTTTTTTGTTGTTTTTCTTATTCTTGTGACTGTGCAATGTTTAGGTCCCTTAAGCTTTCTATTTAACCCATGTAGCGAGTGTTAGGCTAATGACTCCCAAACCAGAATGCTTTAGGGCACTAGATATAGAAATATCCCTCCGAGCTTACTAGCTCGAGTTAAAAAGGCTACAAACCCAAACTAGTCATAAAATGCTTATTATATGCTTTTTTTTTTCACTCTTTTTTTTTAAACCAAAGTAAACACTAGGTGGCAATTCTCATTTCACTCGAATTAATTCATTTTGGTTCTAATATATACAATTTACCAAAAATGAACCAGGAAACAAAAATATTCTAGAAACTAAATTTCAAGTTCACATTATATTCTCCAAAAACAAATTCCAAAAACAAATAGCATCAAAGCTTCATATCCAAAATTTCGAAAAATGTATACGTGTATATATGTGAAGAGCAAGTTTTGGTTATCTTTTGATAGGTTTTCTCCTTTAGAAAATGCAAACTTTCTTTTTACTTCCTTCCAAAAGTATCAAAATTCCATATTTCTATATATCTTCAAATCGCTTCAATTCTTTTGAAAACTTTCTTTTCCAAAATGAAAAATAAATACCAACGAAAAAAAAAATTTCCTGTCCTAATTTTTTTGTTTTTTGAAAAAAACTAAAATCATTAAAAACTGACTAAAATGATAAAAATGATAGAAAAATCAAAAAAAATTTTGTCTAAAATTGGACAAGCGTGCTTGGTCCCACCCCCCAACCTAAGATGAACATCGTCCTCGATGTTTATGCATGCAACGCAGAGCTGTAAAAGTAATATGAGGAAACATAAATGGAAATGAGGGTAGAGAGAAAAAGTCACCTAAAGATGTGTCCGAGTTGCTCCCTGTCCAAGGTTAAACAAAACAAAAAAACAAGAACAACAATACAAGAAACTACTCTAAAAGGAAATATCTACGCTACAAAGAAAAGAAAAATAACCTACACTACTGGATGCGAAATCATGAGTCCACCCGGATCCCAAATGAAATTTTCCTTCACACAATTTACAAGAAGCACAGAAAGAGATGAAACCATGAGGACTACATATTTCTGTAGACTGTGTGAAAAAGGGACCATAAAGAAAATTTCTTTCTCCTCCCTTAAAAATGGATATTTGAAAGAGAGGAGAGGATGTAATGAACAGCTAGGTGGCCCTAGGTCCTCGCGTGCTAGAAATTCTTTTAAATTGATTTCCACAGTTTGTTTAGGCACGAGCTCAAAGGATTCCAAATTATCGGACTTTGGTCTCTGAATAGGACCACTACTCCTTAATTCTGCAAGTTTTTCTAAATAACATTGAGGGCCAATAAATGCGAGGGCAATTTCTCTAAGGGTTGGATCATTAGATTTCATGAAGAAGTTAGTACATAATTCCAAAGATTCCAGATTATCCGACTCAGAAATCTAAAAAATGGGGTCATCCTCCCAATTTTAATCTTCCTTTTGATGCTCAGTAGGTTCATTTGCAGTTTCCTCAATTGTAGGAACATCAAATTTGGGAAAAACTACAATGCCAAATTCATCAGAGGAATCTGAATCATAGAAAAGATTTATGTAAAATGGCATAGATTCCTCTTTAATGAAGTGGAATGGCCGGTACCGAGGAAAAGTGGGGCACACATGCTCATGTGATTCATCAATTGGTTCATGCATCACCCCATCATCCATGTACTCATGTACACCCTTGGATATCCACTGTGTGTTTGTGTGATCCATATCTACGAGTTCTTTAATGAATGTAGGATCATCTTTAATTCCAATAGTGGCATTTTGTTTTCTCATTTCAAGCCTTGTTTGATTAATCGAAGTCATTAGGCTTTTCATGTTGTGTTCATTTTTTTGTAAGATTTGCATGGTATTTTGTGTGAACTCAACCAATTTGGCTAAAGTATCCTCCAAAGAATTTTTCAGGGTTGGTGGTGGTTCATATGACCATTCAGGTGGTCAGGAATCACGTGGTGCATATGACCAGGGAAAAGAAGGGGGTGCATATGATGTATCCTTTGAGGGATAGTCATACGACCCGGCCTAAGTAAATTCTTCAGAATAAGAGACATGATCCATATTGGGCCCGTTTCGCCAATTATCGAGTGGTTGATCATCCCAATTTGGACTACATATGTTACCCATTTTATTGTGGTAATGCCATTGATTTGAATTTAATTCAGCTCGCCATGGAAATCTCACATCCATAGGAGTGAATGATTGTATGGGGTATGGGTAATTATGTGGGACCCTTATTGGTTGATGATCTGAGTTAATCATTCCATTAAAATCCTCCACAAATTCCTCATTGTAACAATGATCATAGTGATTGGCCCATTCCCATTCATAAGATCCAGTTGAACAATATCTTTGATGTAACTTTTCAATTCTTTCTTGTTCACACAAGGCACGCCAAGACTTTGGTGGGCCATCAGTATTGATTCCATTTCCATTAGTTTGCCCATTATTAAGTCTCCTCATGTTTGTGGATTCCCACGAATCCTTTTTTTTTTTTTTAGGAATCACTTTTTTTTTTTTGAATTTAGAGATTTTTTTAGAAAGAAAAATGAAAAAAAAACCTAAGTTATGAAAGCAACTAAATAACTCCCTAGGGTTGAAAAGTTTCCTTAAGTTTTCCAATCTAGTCCTATGAAACCAACTCGGCCAGGTTAGCCACCAGAAAGTGGTAGAGTCACAGATGGACCCGTTTGAAAGACCAATTTCCTGAACAGTCAAACTATCGCGCACTACAGGGGCAAAGGCCTCCTTAGACACCGAGAAGATTAAGGACAATGATTAGATCACTTTTGGTATACTTTCTTCCCAAAAGAAGTTGAGACAAGTTGAAAAATAGTAACTTTTCTTTATTTTAGAAGGTTTCTAAAAATAACAGTGATGTGTACTTTCTAGCATTCCATGCACATTCCTACTCCAAATTAGGGCGGCTCATCCTTCCATGCATGTCCTCCTATTTCTAGAAAGACGCCAAAATTAAACCACACCTACAAAGCAATGTAAATAAGGAAAGTTAGAAAAGTTACCTTAAATGGCTCTCCCCGGCAACGGTGCCAAAACTTGATCGTGAGTTCTAAGTGCAGAATCGCGATGTAGTAATAAACTGGTGAGACCAGGTCGATCCTCAGGGAGCAATGTGTTTTAAGGTTCCTTTTTCAACTTGTACCTACCCTAAATGAAAATATAAAACTAGCTTAATTTAAAATCTAACAAATACAAACATCTTACTTAACCAAAATTAAATTAGTTACAAACCACTGAAAGAAACTTTCCTAAAACTAAACACCTAAATCTAAAAATTCCTAAAATAAAACTAAAATTGTTGCAAAACTAAAACACAAGTTAGAACTTCCAAAAATAAAAACTAAAATTAGAAACTAACTAAACTAAACAATTTTAGAAACAAAATTAACAAAATTAAGAAACTTTCCTAAGTTAGAATTTTCAAAACTAAAAAAACTTTCCAATTTAAAATCTTCAATTAAAACAATTTTAGAAAGATATTTTAATTATGGAAATTAACTAAAACAATCAAAAAAATAAAATTAGGAACAAATTTAAAATTAGAAAGTTATAAAATTAGTAATGCAATGCATGCCATGAGATGCTGAAAAATTCTAAATCTGAAAAACTAATATGCTGATGCAAATTTTATGAATAATTTGAACTACTCTAATTAACCCTAAATCTAAATTTAATGGCAGGAATTTATACTCTACTAATGCAAGAAACTAACAAAAAAACGGAAGTAAAAAAGGATGTAAAACGAAAAAGTTATGAATGCATGAAATTGACAACTTTGCAAACTTCTGTGCAGAAATTCTGATTCAAGTTGACTGATTGGCAAAGTTTAAGCCTCTGATTCACAAGCCTTCCGAAATTATTTTGATCTGAAATTCTAGGGAATGAAAGACCACATCAGAAACTTTAATTTTCGTAAGTTTTAAAGAAAAATATTATGATTTGACTGGTTTACCCACTTCGAACTTTTTGCTAAAAACTGCTTCTGCAGTTTGCTGAAACTGTTAAGTTATGTTGTTTATATATTGAGTCCGAATTTAATCATTAGATTCAGATTTGAAGGCTTAATTTTCATCAACTTAAATATGCACAAAATCTTATGATATGAAAATATACGCAATGATTCCTAATCCAACAATCAAACTATGCAAAAACAAAACTTAACATCAACATGAACATAACAGGAAAATAACAAAAGTGCAGAAAATAAACTGCAAGTGCAGGAAAATAAAATTGTAGAAATTTAAAATTAAAAGTGCAATGAAACAAAATAAGAATTGCAGGAAGTCAAAGGTAGTATAACTAAAGTCAAAGGCGGTAAACAATGGAAGTTAAAGGCGGTATATTCACTCAAAATTCTCCCTTAGTCTAGGCCTAACAATTTCTTAAAGTATCTCTTCTATTTAGGTCGTCAATCCAAACAAAAAAAAAAACACAAATTAAGTAATCATACAACCATAAGAATAAGAAGAATAACAAGATGAATATTATTGAGCTAGTATGACAATCCTTTACATTAGAAGGGAAAAAAATTAAACCAAAAGATTATACATACTAGGATGGAAAAAAATTCCTCCTTCTAGTTGATTTTCAAGGTTGGTGGTGTGGCTTTAGGGCTAAGCCTCCTTGATGACTTAAGATGTAGAGACAAGAGAGGGAGAGATGGAGTGTAGAAATATAGAGGTGGGAGGTGGGTAATTCTTCCATGAAGAATATGGGAGAAGGGTGCCCTATTTATACTTTTTCAAGTCCTACTCCTTCTTAAACTTTAAAATCTCAAAAATAATTAAAAAATTGAAAGAAAAAGGGATCCAACCAATGCTTTGGACGTGCAATTCGTTGGGGATTTTTTTTCTTTTTATTTTTCTCTTCGTTGCTTGCTTGCTTTGTCTAGAAGTCCCTCTTGGATGCTTCTTTCCTTTCTTGTATGTGCCACCTTGCATTGAGATCTTTTGAGAGATGAAATAGGGATAAGAATCCTCTCTTAGAATCAAACTTGGCCCACATGAGGTGTAGAACTTCCCCTTTTATCTCTTTGCATCGTTAACTTTCCTTTTTTGGAAACTTCTCCTTGTTGGCTCTTAACTTGAAGAGATCTTCTAGATAATTCTCCCTTGATTTTTTCCTTTACTTTCTCAACCAAAATCTGATCCAAAATCCTCTTTTGGACGTGGAATAGCTAGTTTGGATATTTTTTTTATTTTTTTTCAATTAAATCTTCTCCTTCTCAAAAAAGAACTCCTATGTGGCTTTCTTTGTCCGTCTTTGATGAGATATTCTTCAAATTCTCTTCAAAATCTCTTGAAAATATTCAACAAATAAATGGACCCCATCTTGGATTTTTTACAAGTGTGCCCCACACATGTGCATGTGTGTGTGGGACTATGACGCCGACTTTTTGCAATTTTCTTCCAATTTCCTTTTCTCTTCAATTCTACTCTCCTTTCTCTTAAAAATCAATTCCTTGCCTCAATTCTTTACAAATGGAACCCATATCATCAATTTCCTACAAAACAAATGTGAATTCATGTGAAAAGACCATTTTACCCCTAAGATCACAAATGCATAACCGTGGGCCCATCTCTCATGAAATGATAATAAAAATGTACATCATTTTTCATGATTATATGTGAATGAACTAATGACGATTAAAACTCAATTTATTTTCTGAGAAAAATTATTTTCACAAAACTTTCCAAAAATAGCAGGTTTCATGAATTTAAGCAAAAACTGTGATTTTTAAACAATTTATGCAGGAATGCACTAGAATGATTTTAAAATACTTGAAACCATGATATTCTACTAAATGAGGCTCTTTCAAGTTAATAAGTCCTTAAAATGGGTCAAAATGTGTATGAAAATATGCATTTTTAAAGACTCATCAACTGGGCTAAGTTTAGCTTAGGCTTGATTGGAGAGTTTGGCCAGGCATGTAACTGAATATAATGGTTTGGATAAAATCACCAAGGCTAATGGGTTATAATTTGACTCGGGTGAGGTAATGCAAATGGGCTAGAATACTTGAGTCATGACCATGAGAGACAAATTTGGGCTAAGGTACTGTGACAAGTGATGGATAAGCACTGCCTTGATTGGGCCCAGTTATTTAATCATGCAAGTTGGTCTAAGAAACAAACTAGGCTAGGGACAATTGTTTAAATGGGTTGCCTACATGGGCTAGAGAATGGGTAGACACTTCATGGTTTGGGCCCAAATCAAAGTAAAAATGATAAAAACAGTGGCTTGGGCTATTTTCAGGGAAAATGATAAAGAATAGGTGGCTTAGGCTATTTGCAAGGAGAGGAAAAAATGACTGTAAAGGAAGAGAAGATGAGAATGGAGAGCCATCACCCTTGTGACCTCCAGTTTTTGCAAGGGTTCTATTCAGTTGGTGAGGGAGAAAGATGAAGAAGGAAAGCAAAATGAAGGAAGAAATAGAGGAAAGGAGGGTCTAACTTCAGAACACTGCCACAAAGAAAGATAGATGAGGTAGTTCGGCCATGGTTAGAGAAAAGAATTGGGGCCTGATTTGTCTTAAGCTCTATGTGGGCATAGAAGTAGAAAAAGGAAGATACATAGAGAGAATGATTGAGTTGCAGAGATGGAAGTCATGGGGTGGTCATGGTGGCAGAGGAGAAGAATAAAAAGGAGGAAAGAAACAATAAGAAAATAAAAGAAGAAGAAAATAGCAAGAAGGAGATGATGGAAACGAAGGTGGGTTGAGAATGTCAGGAGAGAGTCGTTGAGTTTTGAAGAAGAAAGAGAAAGAGGACAAGGAAATAGAAGATTTACAGAGGAGAATAAAGAGAGCAGAAACAATAAAGAAGAAAGGTAGAAGAAGAAAAGAAATAGAGGATGGCTGGGTTGACTTGGCGGTACACCCAGAGGGAGGAGATGAGTTGCAAGTGATTCGGTTGATCTTGGTGGCTAGGTATTGAGTTGAAATGGTTGATGGTGGTTCGAAGAAAAACAGAAAATGTAAGGACTGAATATTGAGGAGATGTCACTAAAAGATTTTGTGTTTGGTTAGAGGTAAAAATATTAACTCAGATCGTGAGTTTCAATCCGCTTGGATGAGAGGATAAGATGAAGATGGTCTTGCCAATGGGTGTCGTGGAGATGGGCTGTATGCAAAGGGTGAAGATGAGTACTTTCTAAGATTAGTTATTTGGTTAGGGGAATAAGTTCCTACAGGTGGGTAAAGAGGTGTTGCAGTGAGTAGAATAAGGAAGATGAAGTTTGGGTTGTCATGTTTGTTTTAGGTAGAATATGGGCCATGATGGTGTTGGTGGCCTATGGCAGATGGGTCGATGGTGATGATTGCCAATGGGTTGCATAGGGTGGTGTGGGGGTGATGACATGATGCATAGTGAAACATGATATACAGTCAACCAAAAGCAGTATGATCAAAACTTGTCTGAAGAGATTAGCCCTTATGTTAACATATGAGCACCCACCAACTAAAGTAGTAAGCATGTAAAAGAAAGAGAGAGAATGAGACTGTTACCTATGGGAGCAAAAAATGTGAAATGGTTGTTTGCCTGGTACTAGTTTGATGAAGAAGAAAGAACAAAGAGTTGGTATGAGAGAGAAGCTTGAGGTGAATAGTCATCGTATGAGACCATTTATAAAAGGAAGAGGGGAAAAGCAAAGGTCCACTATGCACATTAAATGGAGACTAAAAAAGCCACAGTGATGACACTCTAATGGCTAACGTTACCAGTAAGTGTACATCCGTTTAAAGAAACAAAATAACCCCCTCCATTGAAATTCATACTTCAAGACCCTTAAATTTCCATTAGTCTAACATAAATTTAGTTTTAATAACCCATGGGTGCCACCAGTTAAAAACAATAATAATATAAATAGCGAGTTGCCCAAAAAATAAATAAATAAATAAATGGGCCCACAATATCATATCTAAGGTTATATTAACAAGATAATAATGATAATAATAACACTAATAAAATAAAATTGGGTTTTTACAGTTACCTCCTGTTAGAGAAGTGGAATTCTCTATTGAACTTGTGCCAAGTACAACACCGATTAGTAAAGCTTCATATCACATTGTTCCTAAAGAGTTACTGGAGTTGAAAAAGTAAGTACGTGATCTACTGGATAAGGGTTTCATACGCCCTAGTGTATCACTGTGGGGAGCCCGATATTATTTGTAAAGAAAAAGGATGGCACACTTTGAATGTGTACTAATTATCGGCAGTTGAATAAGGTAACAATAATGAATAAATTTCTCCTGCCGCATATTGATAAATTATTTGACCAACTTCAAGGTGCATCATATTTCTCAAAAATTGATTTGAGATCTTGTTATCACCAATTACGAATTAAGGAAGAGGATGTTTCTAAAACTGCCTTCAGAATAAGATATTTACATTTCTCATGATGCCTTTTGGGTTGACTAATCGCCTACTGCTTTTATAGCTTTGATGAATAAGGTATTCACTCCTTTGTTGGATCACTTCATTGTGGTTTTCGCTGATGATATCTTAGTGTATTCAAAGACCACATAGGAACATGCAAATCATTTGAGGAAAGCCTTACAATTGTTAAAAGAACATTGATTATATGCTAAGTTAGCAAAATTTGAATTTTGGCTTGAGCAGATAGCTTTTCTTGGTCATATTATTTCACGAGATGATTTGGCAGTTGATCTAGTAAAAGCTGAGGCAGTGGTAAATTGGCCAAGTCCAAAATCTGTGACAGAGATTAGGAGCTTTCTTAGACTTGCAGGGCATTATGGAAGATTTGTTCAAGATTTCTCTAAGATATCAACTCCCTTAACAAAGTTAACTTGGAAGAATGTGCCCTTTAATTAGACCGAAGATTGTGAAGCAAGCTTTAAGACTTTGAAAGAAAAGTTAACTACCACTCCAGTATTAACTCTACCTGATGGAGATGAAGGATTTGTGATATATTTAGATACGTCTAAAATCAGATTGGGGTGTGTTTTGATGCAACATGGTAAGTGATTACATATGGTCCTAGACAATTAAAAAAGCATAAAAGGAACTATGCCACACATGATCTGAAACTGGCTGCTATTATGTTCGCTTTGAAATTATGGTGACATTACCTGTATGTGAAAAGTTTGAGCTACATTCAGATCACTGCAGTTTACAATATTTATTTAAATAGCATGATTTAAATATGAGGCAACGCAGATGGTTTGAATTCATGAAGGATTTTGATTTCCCTATCAAGTATTACCCAGGTAAAGAGAATGCTGTGGCAGATGCTCTCAACAAGAAGTCAGAGAGTCTCATTGCCTTATTGAGCTCAAATTTGTTCATACAAGATGAATTCAAAGATATGCCTGTGGAAGTGAAATTAGTAGATGATTTGGTGACGTTTGCAAGTATCGTTGCTTTCCAGCTTGCTATTATTCAATAAATTAAGGATAGACAATTTGAAGATCTGAATTTGGTGCGAATTAAAGATCATATAGGAGATTGACCAGATTTCCACCTGAAGGATGGTGTCCTTTATTTCTAGAACAAAATATGGGTACCAGCAATTGATGGTCTAAAGGAGAGCCTAATAACTAATGCACATTATGCTAGGTATGTAATGCACCCCGGTAGTATGAAGACGGACTGAAACTTAAAGGATCAGTTGTGGTGGAACAATATGAAAAGGGAGATCGTAGGATTCGTAGCTAAGTGCTTTACATGCCAAAAGGTGAAGGCTAATCATTAGAGGCCTCCCAATTCTTTATATCCATTGCATATCCCTCAGTGGAAATGGGAATACATCACAATGGATTTCATGTCAGGATTACCTCCAACGAGCAAGAAGAATAATGTCATTTGGGTGATTATGGATAGGCTAATGAAGTCACCTCACTTTATTCCTTTCAAGAAGGGTATGACATTTTCTAAGATGGCTAGAAAGTTTGTGGATGATATTGTAAGGCTGCATGGTACGCCAGTTTCCATAGTTTCCGATCGTGATAGTCGATTTGTATTTTCATATTGGAAAGCTTTTCAACAGTTATAGGTACCAAACTGAGTTTCAATACTGCATACCAACCACAGACGGATGAACAATCTGAACACACTATTTAGACTTTGGAAGACATGTTATAAGCCAGTGTCTTAAACTTTGACAAAGAATGAGATAAACATCTCTCATTATGTGAGTTTGCCTATAATAATAGCTTCTATGAAAGTATTGGTATGGCTCTGTATGAAGCATTGTGTGGACATAAATGTCAGAGTCCAATTTGTTGCGAGGAAGTTGGAACTAGAAGTTTTCACGGACCGACAATTATTGCTGAAACTATAAAGAAGGTACAAAAAGCGATTGAGAATTTGAAGGTTGCTCGGTCAAGACAGAAGAGTTATGCTGATACTCGTAAAGGAGACTTAGAGTTTTAGATTGGTGATTGGGTTTTTCTAAAAGTTTTTCGTATGAAGGTTACTCTACGTTTTGGCTAGAAAGGCAAATTAGCTCTAAGGTATGTTGGCCCATTCAAAGTCAAGAGTAAAATCAGTGATCTAGCTTACAAGTTGGCTCTTCCTATTGAATTCTCCGGAGTATATGATGTATTTCAAATGTCAATGCTCCGCAAGTATGTTACAGACCATACCCATGTTATTAGATATGATGATGTCCAAGTTTAGCCGAATACATCATACGTTGAGTGCCTGCTCCGTATCGTAGGTACAAGGAAGCAAATACTCCGTACAAGGCCTATATGATGGGTGAAAGTTCTTTTGGAACATCATGGTCCAGATGAAACCACCTAGGAATTGGAAAATCAAATGGCACGATAATATCCCAATCACTTCACACAGGTATGTTTTCATTTAGAGGACTGAATGATTCTTAAGGGGGGGAGGACATAACACGCCAACCCTAATTAAGCTCGTTTGGTGACTAATTAAGCCCGTTGTTAGCAATTTTCCAATAAATTAGCATTGTTGTTGTTTTGTCTTTTCGAGTTATGTTTGTAATAATGGATAGGTAATTGGGTTGAGTTTAATCTGGATTAGGTAGAAACGAGCCCTTTTCGAAATTTTTGACTTTGTAAGATTTCATCATTTATGCATCATCTTGGTGTCATCACGTGTATCTCGTCAAGCTTGTCGACTTCCATAATTGACTCATATACAAATGACTTTGTTTGTAATAGTTGGATACTTATTTGACTTAAATTGAAATTTCCTTTAAAAACAGGGACTTTTTTATAAACTCCATCAAATAATTGTCTTATATATAAGGAGAATTCACCAACTTAACTTAGCACCGACTCATTTCTCTCTTCTCTTCCAACGTAAGTCTTTTCTCTTCCTTCTTTCCATTTTCTTCTTTTCTTCTGCTATCCAAGTAAGAATGTAGATCCTTTTTGCATCTATTCTACCGGTTTATCCCTTTTGTGTGATTTGAGGTAAGAATTGGTTTCATTACAACATCCTTGAGTTTAGTACTCTTCTTATTCGCTACATGCACTCTTTTTTTTTCTCAAATTCTTGGCATGCATGGCTTTTAGGTCTCGTTATACCCAAGTTGAGCCAAAGGACGAATTAATAACATTGGAGGCAAGTATAAGCAAATTTTGGATGAACACATATTGGTATACCTTGAGTGTTATGATTCTCACAAGCTTTCAAGTTGCATATGTTTTACAGCCCTTTTGTATACTTTTATATTTTCTTGTTTCATTATCGATGGAATTTTCCAAGTTCTAAATTGTCTGGGGACTTTTGGAGATTCAGAATTTCTGAAACTTATCGCTAAGCCGTTGGTTTCCACAGCTCCAATTCTAGAGAGCAGCAGAATTGAATTTGTACTACGGTCAAGTTAGACTAAGCCACAGGATGTACTACGACTGAGCTGTAACCTAGCCATGGTCCAGCCATAAGCCATTTTACAGTTTGAAAATCCGAAAGTTTGATAATGGGAAAATCTTCTCCGGTGAAGCTACAGTCAAGCCATATATTGTATTAAAGCTAAGCCATAAACACACTGTAGCTTAACCATAGAACAGATACGACTAAGCCGTAAGACAATCCACGATTCAATCGTAAATGCAGGAGAATCTGGGCAACTACGGGTAAGCCTTAGTGCATAATATGACTAAGCTATAAGATGCCTACGGTTAAGCTGTGAAACCACTAAAAACTAAAGTTCAATTCGGTAAATAAGAAACCTTACAGGGCCTTAATCTTGGATCCTTTTTCGCCATGAACTTGTCCAATGGAAGAAGTGGATAGCATGAATGATCTTGAGGGCTGTGACTCATTCATGTGTATGTTGCCTATTTGTTAAGCACCTCCCCATGGGTGTTGGTTTAAGGGACTTCGATATACATTTTTGATACAATGTGGCACCAAAGAAGGATAACAGTGTATCCGATAACTTAAAACTACATGCACATGCACAGTTAGAAACAATGGATGACCAAATTAGGGTTGGCTAGTAAATTATCGTGATTCCATGAAATTGAATTGAATTGCATAGCATGTTGATGACGGTTATTGCATTCTAGTCTTTTAATAATGATTTAAATTGAATGATCATTTTGTAATTGATCTTATTGTGATACTCTTGATATACATATTTCATTAACTTTGACTTGAATTGAATTGAATACAAATGAATGACTTAAGTTCACATGTATAAAATGATTGAAATGGTCTGGCTCTACTTAGCCTCAGCTTTATGATACCCGGTGGGGT
The DNA here is from genome assembly GCA_037013555.1 of Sextonia rubra. Classification (NCBI taxonomy): domain Eukaryota; kingdom Viridiplantae; phylum Streptophyta; class Magnoliopsida; order Laurales; family Lauraceae; genus Sextonia; species Sextonia rubra. Next base: position 17,134,865 of record JASUAD010000028.1, on the reverse strand, counting down.
TAACTTTGGTGTAGTATGTTTGGTACTGCTATAATGTGTTTTTTTTTAGGGCTTCCAAACTCCAGCAACTAGAGACCCATTCATACCCTGCCTTGGTCGATGGAGTTCTCAACGCATAGATCCCTAGAGCAAGGATATGGCAAATGTAGTAGCCATATAGTAAAGTATATATGTTCATTGAATCTTATATTATGCTTTATTCAAATGCACGGTTTGCTTAGTCTACGAAATTGAACATCTATTTATAATCATCTATGAATGATCCTGGTAAATATAACGCGTGTTACCTTAGTTTTGCTTATACTTTACTGAATAGTCTTATTCACTTGTTGTTCATTGGTGTTATAGGCTCATACCCACTCCCAATCCCTCGAAGGTCGGCAAGACTTTAAGGGAGCTCTCCGAGGCGCCCTCAGGGTTAAATGAGTGGACTATAATTCATGACTGATCGATCCACCCGAAGTGCTACTCGGCCTTCTTTTAGCTTTAAGTTACGTTATGTTCATTTTGTTTTAAAATGGGCCATGAGTCCCTGAATCTAGTGCACTATATAAATGCATAGTTTTGTCAGAAGCTTTTTTCTTTCTTTTTCTTTTTTTGTACAAATCTGTTTCCTTTTCATTTTGTTGCATGTAAATATTTTTTTTATTTTGATTGTGTTCCTTTATGTCTAGTGATAATACTTACAATTTCCGTGCATAATGGTATTGCATGTGTGATTTTTCCTTGTGTTTGTGCACTTAAACTGGGGTCTAGGTGTGTATACATGGGAGTACGTGTGTCACTAATTAGGGTTTAACCTTAATCTCCTATTTTTTGGGCTCGGGTCATGACAGCGTATTTCTCAAAAATTGATTTAAGATTTGGTTATCACCAATTAAGAGTTAAGGAAGATGATATTTCTAAAACTGCCTTTAGAACAAGTTATGGTCATTATGAATTTCTTGTGATGCCTTTTGGATTGACTAGTGCGCATGCTGCCTTTTTGGCTTTGATGAATAGGGTTTTCGCTCCCTTTTTGGATCACTTTGTTGTGGTTTTCATTGATGATATTTTGGTATGTATTCAAAGACCGCAGAGGAGCATGTGGACCATTTGAAAAGAGCCTTACAATTGTTACGAGAACATCAATTATATGCAAAGTTAGAGAAATGTGAATTCTGGCTTAAGCAAGTAGCTTTTCTTGGTCATATCATTTCACGAGATCGTTTGGCAGTTGATCCAGCAAAAATTGATGAAGTCGTAAATTGGCCAAGTCCAAAATCTGTGACAGAGATTAGTAGGTTTTTTGGACTTGCCGAGTATTATAGAAGATTTGTTTAAGATTTCTCAAAGATATTTGGCTTCTTTGACTAAGCTAACTCGAAAAAATGTACCTTTTAATTGGACTGAAGACTGTAAATTAAGTTTTAGGACCTTGAAAGAAAAATTAACCACCGCTCCAGTATTAACTCTACCAGATGGAGTTGAAGGATTTATGATATATTCAGATGCATCTAGAGTTGGATTGGAGTTTATTTTGATGCAACATGGCAAGGTGATTGCATACAGTTCTAGACAATTAAAGGAGCATGAAAGGAACTATGCCACACATGATCTGGAACTGGAAGCTATTGTGTTCGCATTGAAACTTTGGTGAATTTACCTGTACGGTGAAAAGTTTGAGGTACATTTAGATCACCACAACTTGCAATATTTATTCAATCAGCATGATTTAAATATGATGCAGCGTAGATGGCTTGAATTCATCAAAGATTATGATTTCCCTATCAAATATGCCCCAGGAAAAGGAAATGTTATGGCAAATGCTCTTGGCAGAAAGACAAAAAGTCTCAGTGCCTTGTTAAGCTCCAATTTGTTCATACAAGATGAATTCAAAGACATGCCTGTGGAAGTAAAATTGGTGGATGATTTGGTGATGTTTGCAAGTACAGTTACTTTCCAGCCTAATATAATTCAAGCAACTAAGGATAGATAGTTTGAAGATCTAAATTTAAAACAAATAAAAGACCATCTAGTAGCTAGATAGACCAAATTTCCACCTGGAAGATGGTGTCTTATATTTCAAGAATAGATTATGCGTACCAGCTCTTGATAGTCTGAAAAAGAGCCTAATGATAGATGCACATTATTCTAGGTATGCAATGCACCCAGGTAACACGAAGATGTATTGGAATTTAAAGGATCGGTTTTGGTGGAATAATATGAATAGAGAAATCGCAAGATTCGTAGGTACGTGCCTTTCATGCCAAAAGGTGAAAGCTGATAATCAGAGGCCTCCTAATTCCTTACACCCATTGCATATTCCTCAGTAGAAATGGGAACATATCATGATGGATTTCGTTTTAGGTGTACCCCCAACAAGTAAGATGAATAATGCAATTTGGGTGATTGTGGATAAGCTAACGAGTCAGCCCATTTTATTCCTCAAAAAAGGGTATAACATTTTCCGAGATGGCCAGGAAGTTTGTAGATGACATTGTAAGGCTGTATCATATGCTACTGTCCATAGTTTCCAGTCGTGACAGTAAATTTGTATCATACTTTTGGAAGGCTTTTCATGAAGCTATGAGTACCAAACTGAGTTTTAGTACAGTAAACCACCCACAGACAAATGGACAATCTAAGTGCACTATTCAGACTTTGGAAAACATGTTGTGAGCCAGTGTCTTAAGCTTTGACAAAGAATGGGATAAAACATCTATTATTATGTGAATTTGTATATAATAACAATTTCCATGAAAGCATTGGTATGGCTCCGTATGGAGTATTGTATGGACGTAAATGTCAGAGTCCAGTTTGTTGGGAAGAAGTTGGAACTAGAAGTTTCCCCGAATCAACAATTATTGTTAAAACTATCGACAAGGTATAGAAAGCCATTGAAAATTTAAAGGTTGCCCTTGCAAGATGGGAGAGTTATGTTGATACTCGTAGAAGAAACTTGTAGTTTCAAATTGGTGACTGGGTTTTTCTAAAAGTCTCTCCTATAAAGGGCACAATATGTTTTGGCCAGAAAGGCAAATTGGCTCTGAGGTGCAAGGCCCATTCAAAATCAAGAGTAGGGTTGGTGATTTAGCTTGCAGGTTAGCACTCATTGTTGAGCTCTCTGGAGTACACGATGTGTTTCATATATCAATGCTCCGTAAATATGTTTATGATCCTACCCACGTCATTCAATATGATGATGTCTATATTCGACCGGATGTATCATACATCGAGCACCCGCTCTGTATCATAGGTACAAAGGAACAAATACTACGTACGAGGACCATACAATAGGTCAAAGTCCTTTGGGAACATCATGGTCCCGATGAATCCACTTGGGAACTTGAAGAACAAATGGCCCAACAATATTATAACCTCTTCACGCAGGTATGTTTTCATTCATAAGACTGAATGATTCTTAAGCAGGGGAGGATGTAACATTCTGACCCTAATTAAGCATGCTCCAGGACTAATTGATTTAGTTAGTAGCGATTTTCCCGAGAATTAGTCTAGTTATTAATGTTTTGTCTTAATGAGTTACGTTTCAAGTCTTGGATAGGTAATTGGGTTGAGTTTAACCTGGATTAGGTAGATACGAGCCCTTTTTTGAAATTTTAGACTTTGTAAGACTACATCATTCATGCATCATATTGGTGTCATCACGTGTGTTCCGTCAAGCTTAATAACTTTCGTAATTGACTTGAATGCAAATGAAGTCGTTTGAATTAGTTGGTTGTTTACTTGACTTAATTTGAAATTACCCTAAAGAATATGGACTTTCTTATAACCCCAGGCAAAAAATATGACCTATAAAAAGGCTCACCTACCTAGTCAAGACTCTCTTCTTGCATGCCATTTCTCTCCAACGTCCCTCTAACGTCTGCTTCTTCTTCTTCTATCTCTTCACCACTTTTTCTCTTGAGTCATGGAGATAGAAGCTTTGCATGTGTGACTTCAGAGTATTCCTCTTCATTTCCAACAACCTTGAGCTCTCCTCTTATCTTTGAAGTGAAAGACTTAAGCATCTTATTATTCTAATCCATCTTTAAGGTAAGAATTTGTTTTTCATTATAGCTTTCTTGAGTTTGGAGGATTCTCGTTTCTTTGCATGCACTCATCTCTTTTCTCAATTTTTGCATGCATGCCAATTAAGTCTAAAAATACCCAATTTGAGCCAAGGGAAGGATTAATAGCTTGAAAATCTTAATCGAAGGTAAGTATAAGCAAATTTTGGTTGAATGAATATTGGTATGTCTTGATACTTATAATTCCTACAGATCTTTCCATTTTAATGTGTTTTATAACCCTTTGTTTATACTTGTATTGTTTCTTGGTTGAACCTTCATATAACTTTTCATTTTGAACTAAGTCAAACCGCTCCAGAACATCTGAAGCTTACTGCTATGGCATAGGTCCTCCACGGCTCCAACTCCAAATAGCAGCAAATTTGAAATTTATACTATAGCTAAGCTACAGCTAGGCCGTAAGATGTACTATAACTACACTGTGACCTAGCCGTGGCATAACCATAAGAAAATTTACAGTTTGAAAACCCAAGAGCATGGAAAACCGAATACCTCCTACAGCTAAGCCATGGCCAAGCCATATAAAGTGCTACAGTTAAGCCGTAGCCAACTCGTGGCTGAACTGTAGGATAAATAAGGCTAAGCCGCAAGACAAACCACAGTTCAACCATGAATGGGGGAGAATCTAAGTAACTATGACTTAATTGCAATGCATATTACGGCTAAGCTGTAAGTCACCCATGACTAAGCTGTAAGGCCACTAAACACCAAGGTTAATTTAGGTATTGTTGGGAGACCTTGAAGGGCCTTAGTTTTGGATCCCTTTACCTCATAAATTGAACCCATGGAATAATTGAATATTATGAAGGGTCTTGGGGGCTGAGACTTAGTCATGAATGTTGTCCATTTGTTAAACACTTCTCCATGGGTATTGGTTTAAGGGACTTCGGTACAAATCACGAATACAATGTAACACTAAAAGAAAGACAATTGTATATCAAATAACTTTAAACTACATTAGTATGCATGGTTAGAAACAATGGATGACTAGAGTAGGGTTGGCTAGTAAACTACCTTGATCTCATGAAACTGAATTATATTGCATAGCATATTAAGTTATGGTTAATGTCTTTTATTCTTCCAATAATGATTTGCATTGAATAATCTTTTCTCAATTAATTATATTTGTGTATTTCTTGATATACGTTTTCTATTAATCTTGACATTGAATTAAATACGAATGAATTGAGTATTAATGTATATTGCATGCTATTGTCCTTCTTCAATGAATGGATTGTATGATCTACTCAAGTCCACATATATGAATGAATCGAAATGTTATGGCTCTACTTAGCCTCAGCCTTATGATACCAGCGGGGTTGACTTTGATATAGCATGAATGTTGCCGCTACAGTGCGCTTTTCTTGGGGCTTCCGGACCCCAAAAACTAAAAACCCATTCATACCCTAGCCCAGTCGATGGTATTTTCAATGCATAGATTCCTAGAAGGAGGATATAGCAAATGTAGTAACCACATAGTAAAGTATTTCTATTAATTGAATCTTATAACGTGTTCTATTTGAATGTACAACATGCCTATTATACTAAATTAAAAATCCATTTATGATCACTTGTTAGTGATTCTTGTAGATACAATACGTGTTACCTTAATTTTACTCATACTTTACTGAATAGTCTTATTCACTCGTTGTCCATTAGTGTTACAGGCTTAGATCCCTCTTCCGATCCCTTGAAGGTTCACGAGACTCAAGAGGGGATCTCCGAGGTCCCATCAAGTTTAGATGAGTGGACAGCAAATCATATTTGACCGATCTGCCCCAAAGTGTGACTTAAATTAGTATAGGTCTTATATTTGGGTTGTGGTTGCATTACGTTCATGTTGTTATGTATGTGCCATGACTCCATGTATTTTGTCTACTGTATAAATGATCCATCTTTTCAGAAACTTTCTTTCCCTTTTGTAAAGACACGTTTCCTTTTTTACTTTGTACATATAGATGTGTTTTTAGTTATTGTATGTTGTATATGTATCCTCTTGTTTCTTCATATGATACTGACAACTTCCGCGTATGAATGCTTGGACAAAAGTTTACTAATAGCAATCACATTTTTATCTTTCCCTTGTGTGTTTGCACTTAGACTTGGGTTTAGGTGTATATACATAGGAGTACATGTGCCACTATTTTAGGATTAATCCTGATACCCGAATTCTTGGGTTCGGGATGTGACATGAGAGGTGTCTTAGACTCATTTGGATAGTGAATACGTGGGTGGGTTGGACTATAGTTTTTTTGGTTGATGATGGTATTCTTGTTGTGCTTAACTTGATATTAATTGATAGCTTGCCCTTCGAATATTGTGATTCCTCCTCCATTCTTTTTTGTCCGTGAGAAAAAATCCGTTCTGAGAAGTCATCGAAAATCTTCAATTTTCTCTTTTTGGGGGTGAGACGTTTTTCATGATTTCTTTCAATTGAAATACTTCTTTTCCAGGATTCTTGGGGGAGTTCTCCGATTTCTTTTAACACCCGAACATGGAGCCCACTGTCCATGAATCTTAAACTACTTATGATGTAGACATGCATGGAGAAGTTCATTACAACGTTCCCAACACCTATAGTAATATTCTCTTTCTTTGTGTTTGAAATTTATCATAAGCCTTTTCAAGATGTTGGTTTAATGAAGTGGGAAAAATTTTTTTAAAAACTTGCGAACAATGTCGGCCCATAAAGCAATTGAATTGGGCTGTAAGGAGTGAAGCCTTGCTTTTGCCTTATCTTTGAGGGAGAATGGAAATAATTGAAATTTTATAATGTCCTCTCTCATATTGTTAAAGTGAGGTGTTGCACACACTTCCTCAAATTCCTTTATGTGTAGGTATGCACTTTCCGTTTTGAGTCTATAGAATTTAGGAAGAAGTTGGATGACCCTAGCTTAATATCAAATTGACCCGCACCTACGGGTATAGCCATGGATGAAGGCATAGCATGATGTGTTAGTTGGTAGTAATCACGTAAACTCCTAAGGTATTGGTTCAACTCTTTATTATTGGGATTAGGCCCATTTCCATTTCTATTCCTAGGTCCATATCCATTGCTATGGGGATTTATCAATTGGTTATTATTGTCATGATCACTGTGTGCATCCGCCATTGTTTCCAAACCACTGGGTGGTCTAAGAGATCTAGATTGATTGTGGATTTCACTTAATTTTTGTTTTTCTTATGCATACAAGGATTGAATCAAGAGGGCAGATAAGGATTTCCAAATTTTTTAGTTCTTTTTTTATTTTTTATTTTTTGAAATTTTTTTTAAGCTAAAGTCCTAAGAAAACAAATTTCTAAATCTAAAACTAATGGAAAAGATAAGGTTCCAATGAAAGTTCTAAAACTTTTAGATCTAGGCATTTATCTTGGACAAAAAGCCAAATCGGAATGGGTTTTTAACTCGCCTTTTTAAGGAAAGTTTCAGAATTTTTTTAGAAACTTCTAAGATGTAAAAATCATCAAATAATAGCAAAGAAACTAAATTAAACAAGTCCTAATAAGTAGCAAAAAGAATTAGAAAGAAACAACCTAAACTAGCTCACAATTAGCTAAGTTAACAAGGCAATTAATTTTGACAAATAGATGGGATTTTTGCAAAAAGCAGAAAAATTAATTTTTCAGATTTGAATTAATCCAAATTTTAGCAAAAATCAAAGATGAAATTTTCCTTTATAATGGTTTAGAGCTGGTATAAACATTCCATGCATGCATCATCTAAATCTAGAATGATGCCAACAATATTATTCCACACCCACAAAGTGAAAAAGGAAAGTTAGGAAAATACCTCTGCAATGGCGCTCCCCAGCAACAGCACCAAAAACTTGATCAACATGGACCAAGTGCAAGGCCACAATTGTAGTTTTACCTGGTGAGTCTAGAATCGTATCCACAGGGAGCTAATTTTCACAAAAAACTATTTCCTAATTAAAAAACTAATGCTAGCTTAATAAAATCTATAAAAATACACACTACCAAATCCAAAAATGAAATTTAAAGTACAATTCCAAATCTAAAAAATCACAAATTAAATCTAACCTTAAAACCCTAAACTAAAACAATCCTAGAACTAGAAACTGCAAAACAATAAAGTAGATCAAACCACCAATTGAAGAAAAATAAATAGACCATGCATAGAACTAAAAATCAAAAATAAATCATTCAAATATAATGGGTAAAAAAATAAAATGAAAAGAATTCTATTTTTTCTTATTATGGGAAATTAGAACACTGTATTAGCATAATTAATAAAAGTCCATAAAAACATCGTACCAAGTGCGTACTGTCACCACACACAAACAGACGATGCCGATTCAAGGCAGAACACCTTGACCTCACTAATTATGTATTTTAAAATAAAACCAACTAATACAACCGATAATACCCAAAAATAATTAAAACTAGAAAAAGAAATTTCTCCTTACCCTAGATCAAGATATCAAGAAAAAAAGGGGGCTTGCGCATAATCCAGCTTCAATCTTCGTGCATCACCAAGAGAGGAATAGATGAAAGAAAGAAGATGGAATAGAGAAGATGGGTCTAAGTGGGCTTTGCCAAACCCCCCTTTGGATTACGCGTGTGACGTGAGAGATGGAGAGGATGGTATGAATGGTGGGACGGAGGGGTGATGGCGTGAGATATGAGGGAGAGAGTGGTTGTTGTGATTGAATAATGGTATGACAAGAGAGAGATGTATTGATGGCTGACGATTGAATGGTGTACATATATATATATATATGAATGGGCTAATCTTGAACGTCTTTTTTTTTATTCATGGGGTTGGTGATGTATGGGAATTAATATATATATAAGAGAGTTTTGAATGGTAGATGAGATGGGTATGGAAAACAAACTGACATGTGGAATGGTCATTACAACAAGTTGCACTTTTGGCTACGTTTTTTGGCGATGAATTTATAATTTCGTTGCCAAAGACTATTATTTACCGACACATATAAATTTGTCGGTGAAAATGTGACTTTTAGCGACGTTTTTTTCTAAAAACGTCGGTAAAGATGACTTTTACGGACGTTTTCTGAAAAAACATCGCTAAAAGTGACTTTTAGCGACGTTTTCTAAAAACATCGGTAAAAGTCTAGCCTTTATTCCACTAGCAGTTAGACTTTTACCGACGTTTTTTAAAAAATGTTGCTAAATGTCTTTATTATACTTCAATAAAGGTGTAATGATTTTAAGAAACATTTGCCGACGAAATGAGATTTTGTGCGACGAAAATTAATCGTCGGTAAAAATTTTATAAAATCTCCCGCCATCTTTCTCCTTTTTCATTCCCCGCCCCCATTTGATTTCGCATCTTTCCCCTTTTTCATTTCCCCGCCCCCATTTCGTTTCTCTCTCTCACACTCTCTGATTTATTTCTGATCTCTCTGCTCTCTCTCTTGCTGCTCTCCCTGCTCTCTCTCGCTGCTCTCTCTCTGCTCTCTCTGCTCTCTCTCTCGCTGCTCTATATGCTCTCTCTCTCGTTGCTCTCTCTGCTCTCTATCTCTCTCGTTGCTCTCTCTACTCTCTCTCGCCGCTCTCTCTGCTCTCTCTCTCGCTGCTCTCTCTGCTCTCTCTCTGCTCTCTCTGCTCTCTCTCTCGTTGTTCTCTCTGCTCTCTCTCTCGCTGCTCTCTCTGCTCTCTCTCTCTCGCTGCTCTCTCTGCTCTCTCTCTCGCTGCTCTCTCTCTTACTCTCTCTGCTCTTTCTCTCGCTGCTCTCTCTGCTCTCTCTCTCTGCGCTCTCTCTGCTTTCTCTCACTGCTCTCTTGCTCTTTCTCTCGCTGCTCTCTCTGCGCTCTCTCTCTCTCGCTGCTCTCTCTGCGCTCTCTCTCGCTCGCTGCTCTCTCTCTCGTCGCTCTCTCTGCTCTCTCCCTTGCTGCTCTCTTTGCTCTCTCTCTCACTGCTCTCACTGCTCTCTCTCTGCTTTCTCTCTCGCTGCTCTCGCTGCTCTCTCTCTCGCTGCTCTCTTTGCTCTCTCTCTCGCTGCTCGGCAAAAGTTGAAAACGTCGGTAAAAGTCATTTAAATTTTTAAAAAATAAATAAATTAAATAAAATGAATTTTACCAATGTTTTCAAAACGTTGGCAAAAGTAATTTAAATTTTTAAAAAATAAATTAATTAAATTAAATGACTTTTACCGACGTTTAGAAACGTCGGTAAAATGAGATTTTAAAATTTCGTAAATATGAGAAATTATTTACCGACGTTAAATTTTTGTCGGTAAAAGTCAAATTTAAATTAATGATTTTTGCCGACGTTTTTTAACGTCGGTAAATGTATATTTTATCGTTGGTAAAATATAATTTTCGCCGACGTTTTTGGATTTCGTCAGTGTAGGGTTTTGTTGACATTTAGTTACCGACGTTCTGGCGACGAAAAAATTTTCATCGGTAAAAGTTTTTACCGATGTGTTGTGGCATTTTGGCAACGAAATTTTTCGTAGATAAAGATGTGATTTCTTGTAGTGGGTGTGTTGGTGACATTAGAATTCGTTTCTAATATGGAAAGTGATTGGTTATATGGAGAAAGTGGGTTGGAAAGAGTGGCTGATGTGTACTTGAAATCCTCTTTGTTTCCTTGTATACTTCAAATTTGTAGCTTTACTACAATTCCATTAAGTAAGATTTTTTCTTTGGCTCCATGTTTGCAAAAAATTAGGAAGTGTGAAGAGAAATTAGCTTGCCAATCTTGGGAGTTCATGCCAATGCACACTTTCTAATTATGTATCTCGTATAACTTTCCATGGAATGCGCCCACTGTTGATTGATAATAATTTTCATTAATAGCCTTTGGTAAACCTTCAAATGACTTCATTTGATGAAGTGGGGCCCCATTTGTGCTTCAATTTCTTCTTTTCTTCATTTTTCTCTTTCTTGAATCGCTTCACAAATAGTTTCTTAACTTCCAATTTTTGAAACATGTCCTTTTTCTTCAATTTTCCTACACACAAAAGTGATTTTTAGTTAAAATAACAATTTTCACTACAAGTCACAAATGCACTAATGTGGGCCTAATTTACATAAAATGACACCGTAAATTTACATCATTAATCATGATTTATCTTTAAATAATTAATGATTATGAGAAAATTTATCATTTCATATAAAAATCATGAGTTTGAAAAACCTTCTAAAAATGGAAAGTTCTATGATTTTATGGAAAATCAATGATTCTCAAAGATTTTTGCAAGAAAACTCTAACATTAATTATAAAATCATAAAAGCTTGATTTCCAATAAAATAAAGAGATTTCTAATGAATAAGTCCTTAAAATTCCCTAAAATGAAAATAAAATAATTTATTTTTTAAAGACTTATCAGGTTTATTTTCTTTTGGAGGAAGATAGGAGTTTCATATGTTGAAAAATCTACCTTAGTTTTAACCATTGCTCTTTGTTGCACCCTATTAAACCCTAAAATTGAAATCTTCAATTCAAGTTTCTACGTGTTATGAAACTAACGAAGTGACACTAACTACTTCTCACAATTCTTTGTTTTCAAATCCAACGGACTTATTCACCCAATTTTATAACGAATGTATAAAGGAAAATAAAAGCATCATAGTGAAGCAAGTAGCAATAGCTTAGAGATTTTAAAAATGGTTCACAATAAGGAACTATAATTTTTTTTTAAGGCATGAGGAACTGTGGTTCAAGATAGAGAGAAAAACTTACTCTTTTGAGGTAATATTGCTAGATTTACCAAAATCATAGGATCAACTTTAATGAATCAGATCTAAATAATACAATATAAATTACATACATACTTGCCTCCATTGTATGTTGATCATATAGAGAAGAACAAGTTATTCACGTGTGGGGTTTATAACTCACTTCTACTTCTCCTTTATGCGTACTAGTGATGAGAGAGCCACGCAGTAATCTCTTGAAGTGAAACAAGTTACCGTAAACTCATATATTTATAGATCTTTGTAATAGTTCCCTTCTCATCATAGAACTCCTAAGTTAATTAGGATTATCCCTCTCATTAGTAATTTGGGTAGGAAGTAAACTATTAGTTTCTAAGAAGTTACTATGAGTTTCTAAGTCCAATAGGATTTTCAAATACCAAATAAAAAAGGAGTCTTTAATTACTTTGGACTCCAAGGGTGGGACCCATGTATAGACATGTGGTCAAGTGGACCACACATCCAATGCTAACAACAATATATCTCTCTTCCTCGGTCGGCAATTTCTTTTTAAGCCTCCTTGTATGCCTTATCTCTCTGAAGGTCTTTCCTGTTTCTCTCCTCATCCTTTTTGCTTTCTTGGCCCACATACTTCTTCCATTCGTTGTCGACATAAATCGAGACCCATTTAAGCAACTCAGTGGCAAGAAAGAAAAGAAGCTACCTTCATGTGATTACCCAGATTTATCGAACTACCTTCATGTGATGACCCAGATTTAGCGAAATTGCTTGGTTGCAGATGTAGAGAAACATTTTGTAACAGAATGCCCCTGTATAAAATGAATTCAGAAGCCCATACATTAAACAATGAATAATAATTAACAAGTGACCCTAAGTTTTTTTTTATTGGTGTAGTGAAAAGTAGAGGTTAAGACTATATGAATGAACAGTTACAGCAATACCAATTTTGGATAAGTGAAATGGTACTCAGACAATGCCTTCGGATGTTGCTTAATGGCCTCATGGTTTGACATGTAATGTATCTCAACAGAAAATGTGGCCACCAAATAGCTCAAGAAGTTGGGATGACATGTATCTCTGATACCACTTGTTGTGCGCATGTGTGCGTAAGCAACTAAGATTAACAATCACCACACAAAAAAACAAGAGATTTACGTGGTTTGGCAAAGATGCCTACGTCCACGGGAAACCAATTTCCACTAGGTTCACCTCCAATCTGTGAAACAACAGCCTTGGAATCTCAGCCACTCTCAACCACTCTCAGCCTCTCTGTCTCTAGGGTTACAGATTACATCATATATATAATCATTACATCCTTATCCCCCAAGAACTCTATTTCAGAAAAAAGGAAAGTCCTAACTCATTAGAAAACTACTATTTAATAAAACAGAAAATTCCTAATATAATTAGAGAAATCACCCCAGATACTGAACCCAATTATGGTCTGGACCCACTTGGCTAACAATCTCCCCCTCCAGACCATGGGGAAGACACCCTGAACCCCTTATTGGAAGTTCAACCCTGCCAATTCTGAACACAGCTCCAGCTTTCCGTTAGACACAACCTTTGTCATCATGTCCGAGGGATTTTTGTCCGAATGAATCTTTTCCAGCTTCATGAAGTTCTTCTCGATCACCTCGCGAATCCAATGGTACTTGATATCAACGTGCTTCATGCGACCATGATATGTAGCATTCTCACTGAAATCCATAACACTCTGACTATCACAGTAAACTACATATTCTTCTTGCTTCAAACCTAGTTCTTGAAGGAAACTTTTCAACCAAAGCATCTCTCTCCCTGCTTCATTAGCAACTATGTATTCTGCTTCAGTTGTAGACTGTGCTATACATTTCTGCAACTTCAATTGCCAGGAGATAGCTCCCCCTACGAAAGTAAACAAATAACCAGAAGTTGACAACCGACGATCAAGATCGCCTGCAAAATCAACATCAGTATAACCTTCCACTACTGGTTTTAAGCCTCTGAAACACAAGCACACTTTGGAAGTACCTCTCAAATATCTAAAGATCCACTTCACTGCTTCTCAATGCTCTTTTCCAGGGTTAGAGAGAAATCTACTCATTAAACTCACAGCATGAGCAATGTCTGGCCGTGTACAAACCATGGCAAATATAAGGTCCCCACAGCATAGGAGTAAGGAACACATGCCATCCGTTCCTTTTCATCATCTGTAGTAGGACACAAGCGCTTGCTTAGTTTGAAGTGACTAGCTAGAGGTATGCCAACTGGCTTAGCATTCTTCATGTTGAACCGCTCGAGCACTTGTTCAACATATTTCTCCTATGACAACCACAGCTGCTTGGACCTCCTATCACGACATATTTGCATACCCAATATCATTCGTGCGAGACCCAAGTCTTTCATGTCAAACGACTTTGACATCTCCTCTTTCAACTTGCCAATCAACTTGCTATCCTATCCAACTATCAGCATATCATCTACATATAAAAGAAGGATGATGAACATGCCATCGATAAATCGATGAACATAGACACAATGATCTGCTGCTGTCCTCCAGTACCCATGACTGAACATGAATGAATCAAATTTCTTGTACCACTATCTCGGTGCTTGCTTTAGCCCGTAGAGACTCTTCTTCAACTTGCAAACCATCTGTTCTTTTCCTTCTACCTCAAACCCCTCTGGCTGAGTCATGTAGATCTCTTCTTTCAAGTTACCATGAAAAAACATGGTCTTCACGTCCATCTATTCAAGCTCAAGGTCCATACTGGCGGCTAGACCCAAGACGACTCTGACAGAAGTCATTTTCACAACAGGAGAGAAAACATCACTGATGTTGATGCCCTTCATCTGTGCGAAGTCTTTTACTACTAACCGTGCTTTGTGCTTCACCAGTTTTCCATTCTCATCCTTTTTCAGCTTGAACACCCATTTGTTTTTTAGAACATTCCTATCTTTACGAAGTTGCACCAGCTCATATGTCTTGTTCTTCTTTAAAGAACTCATCTCATCCTGCATAGCCTTCTTCCACTCATCTTTATCAGCATGAGTCATTGCTTCTCGAAAGCTCTTTGGTTCCCCTTCATCAATAAGCAAAATATATTCGGATGCAGGATACCTAGTTGATAGTTGACGCTCTCGTGTAGACCTCCTAACTTGAGGTTCTGTGGTTTCCAACCGAGGAGACTATAGCTCCCCCTGCTCAACACCCTCATCATCTGGCAACCCCTGTGCCTCATCACGATCCGGATTGTTTTGTCTACCTTCTCTACCTGTAGTATGCACCGAAGAAGGAGTCGGTGTGAGATCAACCACTCCATCAACTATCTCAGAAGACTTTTCAGGCTTCTCAACATCTCCAAAGAACTGGTCTTCATGGAAAACCACATCCCTACTTATGATAATCTTTCTCTTTTCTAGATCCCATAACCTGTAGCCAAACTCATCTCCACCACCATAGCCAAGAAAGATGCAACTCACTGCCTTATCGTCCAACTTAGAACGCTGCTCCTTTGGTACATGTACAAATGCCTTACACCCAAACACCTTCAAGTGTGAATAGGAAACATTTTTACATATCCATCTTCTCTCTGGAAGATCAAAATTCAAAGAAACTGAGAAAGATCTATTGATTAGATAAACGGCAGTCAGAACGGCTTCACCCCAGAATGACTTAGGTAACCGTGCTAATCTTATCATGCATCTCATCTTCTTAAGAATAGTGCAGTTCATTCTCTCTGCCACACCATTATGTTGTGGAGTACCAGGAACTGTCTTTTCATATCGAATACCATGCTTCAAGCAATAACTTCTGAACTGGTTGGATGTGTACTCTCCCCCATTATCTGTGCGAAGACACTTCAAGAGTTTACCTGTTTCTCTTTCAACCTTGATATGAAATTGTTGAAAACTCTGGAATACTTGATCCTTTGATTTCAACGGATAAACCTAGACTTTTCTGAATGCATCATCGATGAACGTGACAAAGAACTTATTGCCACTCAATGATTCTACCTCCATGGGACCACAAACATTAGAATATACCAAATCCAACACATTTGATTTCAATTTTGATGTCGAAGAGAAAACAACCCTATGCTGTTTGCCATACAAACAATAATCACAAGGGTCAAGGGATATACCTTTGGAGCAAGGAATTAAATCCTTCTTTACCAACATCTACAGGCCTTTCTCACTCATATGACCAAGCCTCTTATGCCACAGATTTAAAGAGGAACTGTCTTGAACTGTATTCAAACACCTTTGAATAGCTTTACTTGTGTTTTATAAAGAGTATAACCTGTTTTTTCTCTCGCAATAACAAAAGACCCTTTAGTGAGCTTCCATCTGCCATTTCCGAAGTAATTCTCATAACCTACACGATCCAATGCAGTCCTAGAAATCAGATTCAACCGCAGATCAGGAACATGTCGCACATCTTTCAGCGTCATTGTGCAACCAATATTGGTTTTAATGCAGACATCAACGATACCAACAATCTCTGAATGACTCATGTTGCCCATCTTCACAGTACCAAAGTCGCCTGCTTTGTACGTCATGAACATCTCCCTGCATGGAGTAACATGGTGGGATGCTACTGTGTCAACAACCCACTCAACCTGACCATCTGCAACACTTAAACACTTATTATCATCACCAGCGAGCACCACTACTTCCTGTTCCAAAGTAGCTGCAGTGTTATCACTGTCATTCTTCTTTTCATTGTTAGAGCCTTTTTGTTCCTTCATGGCAAAGCAATTTTTCCTGATGTGGCCCATCTTGTCACAGAAAAATTATTTTATAGACTTTTTCTTATTCTGTGATTCACTGCTAGACTTAGCCTGTGATTCACCTTTAGACTTGCCACAACCCCCCTTTGGACCCCTACTCTTACTCCTCCCCCTGTTCTCAGTAACAAAGGCCTGTGCATTATCTATCTCTGCAGATTTCCTTCTAGTTTCTTCATTCTATAGACTACTGGTAACCTAAATCATGGACAATACACCATCTGGAGTAGAATTGCTCATGGAAACAACCAATGTCTCCCATGTATCCGGCAAAGAACTCAGAAGCAACAAAGCTTGCATCTCATCATCAAGGACCATTTTCATAGTGGCTAACTGATTTACCACACTTTGGAACTCATTGATGTGATCTTCGATCTGACCACCATCCTTGAATTTCATGTTCACAAGCTTTCTGATCAAGAAGGTTTTGTTCATTGTGGTCTTTTTATCATACATTGCTTCTAACTTTTTCCAAAGGGTATTTGCATTGGTTTCATTAGACACGTGGTGAAATATACTATTATCAACCCACTGTCTGATGTGACCAATCACTTTTCTATGCAACTTATTCCATTCAGCATCTTGCATATCTTTTGGTCAAGCACTATCCCCCTCAACGGGAACATAAAGGTCTTTACAATAGAGAATATCCTCCATCTTTGATTTCCAGATCAACCAATTGGAATGGTTGAGCTTAACTATGGTAGTGTTGATAGTGTTGTTCTCCATCTTAATTAAATTAAGCAACAGGGAAAAACAAACAACTAACACTGACCTCAACTCCTACACCAAGCTGTAGATCTCATCAACACGAGCACGCTGGAAGAAACAGATTTGAAATCCAACTATGGATGGCTCCGATATCGCAAAAATAGGTTTATGCGCTTCTGGTTTGATCAAACTCCTCGTTGACCGTCAAACAGCCAGTCTTCTTCCACAAACATGTAGATATACTCGAAACGAATCCATAGACGCAAACAGATCTCTGATCGGACTTCGGATGATCAAGATATCGTAGAAACAAATTTCTACCGTCAATCTAGTCAACTCTGCTGTTGACCCTATTTTGATGACATGGGCTGACGTCAGCCTGATGACGTCACTTTGCTAACGTCGTCGGCGACGGCTGACAGGCTGGACCGACTGCTACGGGTTTAGCTCAACCCGACCCGAACTGGCCTGTATTGTTTAACTGCCTTGGGCTTGCACCACGGGTTAGGTCAAACTGACCCGACCCGTAACCTGAACCGACCTGAAACCGGACGCTGGGCTTTACTTCAAACAAGCTAGGTCAACCTGACCTAACCCGAAATAGAGCTGACCTACACTTGCCGCTTCTGGGCTTCTCTCCACGGTGGGTCAGGTCGAGCAAACCTTACCCGGGCCTAGACCCAAAAACCTAGAAAACTAGGTCGTCCTCCTTTGCAACCCAGTTGCAGATGTGCAACGTTAGTCACGCCGTGGTCTTCTGTGGCGCCGGCGAGGAGATCCGGCGACATGCGGCAACGACGCGGTGACGGCGACGGCGATAGTGGCGGCGGCGGGGCAGCGTACGGCTGGCGGCTGACTTTTTTTTTTTTTCTATTTTCTTTCCTCCGGTCTTCCTCCTCAAATCCGGCAGCCAACGACGATCTTCTCCGACGAAGATGTCCAACAGCAGCAAAACCAACTTTTTTGTCTTCTTTCCGTGGACTGCAAAAACTCGATTTCTGTTATAGTAACAGAGAAACGAATTTCTCCCGGCCCAGCATAGATCATGGCTGATCTCTTCTTCGCGTTGATCTTCCATGCACAAGCTTCCTCTCTGATACCACTTGTTGTGCTCGTGTGTGCGTAAGCAACCAAGATCAGCAATCACCACACAAGAAGACAAGAGATTTACGTGGTTCGGCAAAGATGTCTACGTCCATAGGAAATTAATTTCCACTATGTTCACCTCCAATCTATGAAACCACAACCTTGGAATCTCAGCCACTCTCAGCCTCTCTGTCTCTAAGGTTACAGATTACATCATATATATAATCATTACATTCTTATCCCCTAAGTACTCTATCTCAGAAAAAAGGAAAGTCCTAACCAATTAGAAAACTACTGTTTGACAAAATAGGAAATTTCTAATATAATTAAGGAAATCACCCCAGATACTGAACCCAATTATGGTCTGGACCCATTTAGCCAACATCAGCAAAGTGGTCTCATATCAGAAGCTTCGTCAGCAATGGTTTCCCTTTAACATAACAGTTGTAGCTAACTGAAAGGAACTCATGTAATTGCTATTTAACTGGGTCTTGTAACAACCAGTTCACCATCCTGTTAGAGATACAATTGACTGGTACCTTGCCGTGTAAGCTTTGATTCTGAAATCAGTAATACAAATCACAGAATTCTCTGTGATTGCTTTGGTTCTTCTGATTCATTCTCTTCTTCTGATTCATCCTGTTATAACTACTCACATCTCTGCTGAAAGTTACAACTGCTTGACACAGCTCCTACCTGATTGACATGTTCAAAGCAACAAAGGAAAGACAGCAACTACCTCATGGCCCATAACCTTTCTTATGCAAGGCAACGGTTCAGATTGTTTTCCCTATCAATCATTCCCCGTGTACAACCTCGTCCTCAAGGTTGACTCCAGGACACTTCTTTTCTATGGAGCGGTACCTTCCCCAAGTTGCATCACTTTCTGAAGTCCCGTGCCATTGAACCAGGATTTCGACATCCGCAGTGTTTCCACGATTTACCAAGTGTCGGGCCAAAATAGCTTCAGGATAAGGATGTAATGTACCTTGTTCGGTCAATGGAGTTGAGGAAGGATGCCATTTTCGACGCGCTGCTTTAATTTGGAGACATGAAAAACTGGGTAGAGTTTACATTCAGCTGGCAGCTCCAATTTATAGGCTACAGTTCATCATCCTGTAATAAATACAGATTACTGGTATCTTGTCGCGTAAGCTTGGATTCTGAAATCAGTAGTACTAATCAGAGAATTCTTTGTGATTGCTTTGGTTCTTCTGATCCATTCTCTTCTTCTTGTTTTTATGAATGCCAATGTCAGATATGAACAGTTGAAATCAGCACAAAGGCATAGTCCAAGATTTTTTTTCGTCCTGCTCTGGTAAATAACTCAAGCACAGACATACACACCCTTCCCAAGGCCCTTACCCTCGGCGCTACAACCAATGATACCTACTTGTTTTGGTGGAGGTGAGGTGCCCCAACGCTAAGCTAGCTACGGGTGGATTAGCCAGAGTTCAAGAGTCATATCAGAAAGATTAGTTTCAATAAATGCTAACGAGTAACTCAAACACAACATTGCCAATGTCAGGCATCGGGACAATGCAACACTGAACATTAAGGCATTGGTGGACAGCCTCACGATCTATTACTACTCAGCTTGCATTGACCTCTGTGTCTGTGAGAGTCTTTCCGGATAACGTGTGAAAAGGAGCAATGTGTAAAGAGATAGCTCAAAGTTTTGGAATGCCCAAAATTTATTCTAGATTGAAATTTGATTCTACTTTTATGCGCCGAAATAATGAAAGTAATCAAGCAAACAAAGATGACAACACGCAATTTAACGTGAAAATCCAAATAGAAAAAAATAATAAGTTTAAAGTGGACAAAATTAATCGCTAACTTTTATGGTACAAATTATATTTACAACCCTACAATCAGTTTATCGACATGGGAAGTAGGGGTGTATAAGAAATCCGTCGATCTGAAAAACTAAGCCGATCCGATCCGATGGTTAATGGTTTAGTAATTGATTGAAAAAATCATAATCCATTAATAACAGTTTGATGATGGAATTTACCCTTAATTAGACGATTAAAATTGATCCGAACCGTCGAAATAATATATGTTTCTATATATATAAAATATTAAAAAGCAACATTTTAGCCATTCATCATCTAACTTTTAATCTCAACTATTCACTCTTCATATAAAATAATGAGGAAACAGTTGGTACTATCGTTAATGGATTGAACGGTTTTAACCTAACCGAAATATTGATTCATGGTTCGATTCGGTTCAGTTTTTAATCAGCAACGGATACAAAACTGTTAATCCGTAGGTAAAGGATTAGTGATGGATTAGGCTCAAACTGATCCAATCCAAACCGTGTATACCCCCTAGTGAGAAGAAAAGTAATCAACATAGATTTGGGGGTTGTGTACAAAATAGCATGATCCAATAATTGTCACCATCAATTTAAGGCCCCCAGATTTATTAGAAATATGAGCCAGTATAAACCATTTTACTTTTAGTCCCTGAAATAAAATCAGGATGATTTCTATTGGCATTCAAATTTTAGTCATCATAAATGTATTTGAAAGAGCCAGTGGCTCATTTTGATAATTTCTTCTACATCATATGCTAAAAAATTTATCATCATCAAAGCCTTATCCCAATTATATTAGAGTCAGCTACAAGAATTTTGCTTCTTCACTCCAAACTATCTTGAGCTAAATCCTCATATCAAAAAGTTATAGTGTTTTTTCCCTTTCCCTTGTTCCTTTGCTTCTTAAAAGAGAAATTAACGCAACTCATAAATATCAATTACAGGTGTTTATAGGCCAGTCCTATCATGCCAAAGATTGTACAAGCCCAACCCATTTAGTGATTGCTCCAAATATTCAAAGCCCACTGGCCACCAAAATTGATTGATCTAGAGAATCCATTAGCAACAAAGAAGAAAAAGAAAAGAAAAGGCCATGGAGGGAGACATTCACGTGAAGGCAAACCACACCATATGAGTCAATTTTTTTTCCTTTTAATTATACTTCCTTGTTTTTAGAGTCTTTTTGTACCCCAAATACAAGAAATAAGGAAAAAGACGACAACAATAGCAAAGGAGAGAAAATGGTGAAAGAGGAAGGAAGAAGAAAGGAGTAGGCTAAAAGCGAGAAGATGGTAAAGGAGCACCAGAGAGGAAATGGGAGAAGAGAGAAAGAGACTGGGCTGGGGCAAAGACCGGGACCTGGTGACCTGCCCCTCTCACTGTAGCAAAAGTCAAGCCTTCATATTCAACAACCCACCCGGCCACTTGGTGCCTGTGAAACCATGCCCTCCATCCTTTCCTTACCTTTAACCCCATCTCATTTATACTGTATCTTGTTGATGTTACAGGCACTCTCCCATCGGTGTCTCCACTGCAGTACCAAAAACACAACATCAAAATAATAATAATAATAATAATAATAATAATACAACCACCACCCATTTATTGCCTTGGCATGCTGGATAACATATTCGCTCAATTCAATCCTAGCTTCTCTTTTTTTTTTAATAGAGGGTGTCCCGGCCCTTTGGGCCGGACTAATTGATTTAGTCCAGGGGGAGCCCGATAAATTTCTTGTGGCTCCAGTGTCGTAGCACAATCCACAAATTCCAAGAGCAAACTGCTGTCCTAGGCCAGCAGAGCTTCCCCTTGGATTTAATTCAATCCTCGCTTGAACAACATGTGAGTAACTCTGAATTTGAACCCTTGATACTAACCAAAATATTAATGAAGATTGTCATCTTGTTCATCAGGCTCAGATTGTCCATGCTACCTACTATTCTATTGTTTGGCAAAATATTTCTCCAGTAGAGGAAAGGAAAAATGAACTGATTTTTCTCAATAGAGAAGGTCTTAATTTCTTATGACAATAAGAATGTAGGATTTCCCTTTCTCGCAGAAATAAAAATAAGGAGCACGAAATCCCCTCGTAGCCCAAAAAAGTCCTATGTGAATTATAAATTCCCTACCCAAGTGCAATTAAGGTAAGACATCCATATGATGGGAGAAGGTGTGCGTCCAAGTTTCAAACCATGGGCAGCCAAGTAAGAATTCACGCCTCTTACCAAACTAAGTTTCAAGTATACTCCTAAATCAAAGTTAATAAAGCTCAAATTTTGACAGTGCAAATTGTCCATAATTGGTGCAAATGACAAAGTTAATATGGTACGAGATGCAGTCCAGTATAATTCAAAGTGAGTATACCTGTAGACCCAGATCCTCAAGCCTGATTTACTGAGCTTGGACAGGATGGGGAGTATGGTTTCCGGAGAATCATTCCATTTCCTAATAACACCGCTGCATGTGATGTAAGACAAAGCCCACCGGTTAACATATTGTCCTTTAACTCCCAAATTAATAACAAAATTACTCACCACCGTCTTAACTCCCAAATCAATAACAAAATTACTCACCACCGTCTTCTTTGCATCAAATCCATTTTCCTATGTAAAATCTAGTTCACACCTCAAAGGGAAAGAAATGAGGGAATATTTTCTAGCAGAGAACCGCAGTTTACTCAAGGTTAAAGCCCTGTTTATCTGAGATTTGTTTTCTGGAGAATTCCAATGAATCCTTAAATCCCACGAAGTAGAATTCCATAACACTATTGGGTTAGGAGTACTATCGATATTGCATATAGCCTCTTGCCTTTACATTTTCATACCTTCCATCTCACAACACTAGTAGCCTTACAACCACCGTAAATTTTTTACATAAAAGGATACTTTTGTCTACCTCTATATCTCTATATGCATAATTTCAAAAGCATGGATTTAATTTTTTTAAAGCTTGCTACACTAACAATTAGTGTAGGGTGTGTAGTAAGAGAGAGTAACCTTACATACATCTATTTTTATCAATATAGGGCCCATTTTATTAAATCCAAATCCCCATTTTATTAAATCCAAATCGATTATAACCTATACCTATAATTGGTTAAAACTGACCCAATCCATTTATGACTCACTATTGGATTGATGTATATTTCAAAATATATAACTAAGCGTCATATGCATTGGAGAATTTTTAAGAGAAAAACTATTGAAATTATGCAAAAACTCTTTTAAATATGTATTTATGGAATGTCGGAAGATATAAAGGTGTATTGCAATGGAAATTTTTTTCCCAGCCACTACTCAGCAATCAATGTCTGTATATCTAAACCAAATAAAGATGGTATAATAAATGATGATTGTTATGATAATGATGTGGATGATAATAAACTGACATTAATAACATATACCTGCAAGGGGTATATGGGTATGATAACTCAGTGACATTGGCATGTAGGGCTTTCTGAACATCTTTCCTATTAAAATATTCCGTTATATAGTCCACCGTACAAGGATCATAACCTGAAGGTAGCTTGTGCCAGAGTTCCTGAGATCAAAACAGTTCATAAGTAGGGCTGTCAAAGAGCTTGGCCTAGATGAGGGCTTTCCTAACTCTACTGTCAACACATGCAAGTAGATCAGATGTAGCATAGGCCAAAGGCCCCAGGGCTAACCCCATACAATGCATAAGCAAGAGCACAAGTTAGGGGGGAAACACACAAGTTTTGCTGGTTAGCTGGGGAAAAAGTAGAAAATATTTATTACTGAAGATATAAAGTAGTATAGAAATCAATAATCAATAAAATTGCATAAGAATTGAAAAATATTGGAAGTAATTGATAGCAGGCAGTTGAATAGATATGCTGTATTTAATTCACATGGGCTTGTACTGTTTGCATGAAATTGAATATGTAGATAAAAAATATCAACATATATGTAATGTAATTAAAAAAACTGGATCTTGTATATCTACACTTCTAATTAAAAGAAGGTTGTAAAATGAATCACGTGAGTCACGTTTAAAATCTTAAACTCTAAAATTATTACCGTATTTTATTTAGTAATCATTGATTAAATGTCTTTCCATTTGAGTCAATTCCCACTATTACACTGATGATGAATAAGAATCCATATGATTCACTCATGTTTTTTAGACTAGATCACACACATGGTTGTGCCCTTAAGAAGCCTAACGAGAGGAAGTTTTGATTGTCAAAGATAGGATGATCAACTGATGTAGAGATTGAGATCATTCACTAGAGATCGACCCCATCTATTAAGCTCCAGAAGGGCAAGGGTAGATAATTGTAAAGCGAGATGATGAAAGGGATCAGATGGCTCCATCATACTTATAAGCAGGTTTTGACCAAGATGAAAATCTTCTCTCTTTTCTATTTCTTTTCTTCACCAGTCTAACGAAGAGAGTTTATTTGAGAAGGTCTATTGAGCATGTTTTTTTTTTTTTTTTGATTAAAAGTGGCTGTCTTGGCCCTGAACTAATCCCTTTAGGATCAAGAAAAGTTAGATAAATCCCCTGCAGCCATAGTGAGATGGCAAAACTCGAACTCACAACCTTTAGAGCAAAACAATGGTCACCCCTTCAGTTAATTGAGCACTTATTTATGCCAAATTGAAGCTTTATGTCTTCTGTCTTAATCAAAGGAGGAAAGTGAGAACAACTCTCCAACTCTTTATTGGGAGATAAAGACGACGATAGGGAGATTCAAATCTCACTTCCCTCTCATAACACCACATGTGGGTTCGAAATTACATAGGCTCCACTTCTATCGGGTCGGGCCTGCCAATAGATGCCAACACATCACGTGCTGATTCTTTCCACCAAACCAAAGTATTAACTAGTTTAAGATTCAAAATTCCTTGCAGATGGGAGACATATAGAATTCTAGTTTGTCATGTAAGTTTTTGCAACCATCCTTAGTAATTTGACACTTAAGAATTAAACCCTTCTTTCAAGGAACTAAGAATTGGACTTTGAGACCCACAACAATAGTACCCTTTATAATGAAGAGATTCTCAACTTTCTTCAAGCTCGTGTGGTCATTCAGACTAAATGTAAAATTGTTAGACGTGAGTGGTCCTCATGACCACAAGTCTAATATTGTTTGGTCCTCACATGTTGAATCCACTATCTTAAGATGATTTTCCCTTTTGATTTTACTAAATATATCTTGAATTCAATCTTAGTAAACTGAATCAATTAAGAAATCTTGTCTGAACGACTATTCTTAGTTTGCCGTCCCAAAAATGGCCCAATGAGAGTATGGTTGTAAATTATTTAGTAAGGATTTTTTATTGATTTGATCAAATATTATTTGGACAGGCCATCAATTTATTTTCTTAGTTGCTCTAATAATCATATAACTATTAATTTTCCACCCATCTTGTCAAGGAAATGAATCTTATTGTCAAGGAAATAAATCTTACATAGTATTTTTTTAGGGACTTTATAAGTTAATCCCTATTAAACCCGGGTTCCATGATATGGTGACAAAAGTTTCCAAAATATTAGCAATGTTGCGTGACTCTTGTCAAACAAGTAAATGATAATTTTTCGTGAAAAACCCATGATAATTAATCAGAAAAATCCACTTTTTTTTCCTTCTCGGTACATTGAGTTTAGATAAAAGAAAACATACTCATTAATATTAAAAGCTAGAAATTCATAAATCTTTTCACTTAAATCTATTCAAAACCCAATATAATAGGATAATCACAACGCATCGTGAAATTTATTAAGTAGATGACACATGAGGTTGTGACTCATATATCAAGGAATTGAGATTCTGTGAGTGTTTCCACGGTGATCATAGGTGGACCACTTACAGTCCACTACATCATTTTAGGGTAGTCCTGTTTTGGATGGAGCTTTGGCCCATGTCCACCTATGGTCACTGTAGGGCAAACACTTGGCGACGGGACCCACATTTGATGGGTCTGTGCAAAGTCATAAAAAATATTTGACCATGCTTTTCTTATATTTTTCACAACTTTTGTCATTATCTCGTAGTACCCAATATTAGTGGAATCCCCACAATGACCGCCACTTGCCCCCTGTTGACGTGGGGGGACCAATCCGTCCACCCTTGGGGTTGCAATCATATAATCTCAATTCAATATTATAGGGCCAGCCAGGCACGTGAAGGCTTTCAATCGCCGTTAAAGTGGCCTTATACGTCCCAGTTGACGTTGGAAAAGCATACATAAACAGAAATAAGCTTACCTGCTGCGAGAAGGGCCGAGGAGCGACAACCAGCTTTTTGGAAGCCCACCTCTTAGTGACACAAACAGGCGTGTAGATACTGAAGATGTCGATGTCAACATATGCGTGAAGGAAACTCTTGACAGCCATATAGCAGCTGCTCGTATGGTTCTCCATTTGGAAGTGGCAGTGCTTGTTGAGGCTCTCGTAAAGCTGGTCCGATATTATCGCATGGCTCCACGCATAATCGATCATCCCATTTGTGTCAGTCAGATCATTCATTACAGCATTCCCAATCTATGTTAAAGAAAAAAGAATCCAAATCAGAGTTCTCAGTCTCATTGTTAAACTAAAAATCCTCTTTACAATTAATCTTTACCATGAGACCCTTGAGATTGATGTAAGAGCGTTTGCTGGCATGCTTGTTTCGGTCATAAATGACTTGGGCAAGCTGGGGAACATAATGACCTGAAAACAAAGAGCTTTTTTATGTAAGACCCATGTCCTAATATAGCTTTTTGATTGTTGGGGGTCAAGGAAATAATTTCGAAAATGATTGATATTTGATACCGGCATAGCTCTCTCCTGCTATGTAAAAGTCATGGGATTTGAAGGTTGGGAATCTATGAAACCAGTTAATGAGAAAGGCATAAGAGTCTTCGGCGGTGATGCGGTCTCCTAGCCTCTTTAGATCCATGGAATTGTTGGTGTAAGAGAAGCCAACTCCCACAGGAGCCTCAAGGAATAGAAGATTTGCAGCTGCATTATTCCAGTAAGTCAGTTGAAAAGGAACTTGGAGAGGAGGATAAAATGTCTTAAGTACGTAAGGAAATTAATAACAATGGAGTTGTTAAGTCACAAGTGCTTGCCCTTGTTCCAGGAGAAATTGTTGAGTAGAAGCTGTGATTGGTTACTACGCACAAGAAATGGACCCAACTCCTGTACTGCACCGAAGGCAACCGAAGAGCAGGCGGGTCCTGCATTTACCATTCGTTCATAGTTAAAGAGATTAGAGATGGTTAGAAGCTTTGAATAGGATATGGTATTTGAAGATTAGAAATAGGTCGGGTTCGAACTGATGAATTGTATTAACAGAAAAGAAAAGGTAACAAAAACATCCCTGGACAGTGGGGCAGGTAACCATACAGCGGGTTACTGGATAGTCGTAACACACAACCAAATGTAAGAGAGATAGAAGCAGAGAGAACGAAACATGAACATGTTCGAAAGAGGGTTACAGAAGCAGAACAACAACAAAAGATAACTAGAGATTTTAGCCATCCTACTATATATCCGTTAATAGTAAAAGATGATCACAACAGCATATATATACGGAAGTTGCTGGATAGTGGATACAATATCTTTTCTTTTCTTTTCTTTTCTTTTTTCTGAAAAACTTGAAATGGAAACTTGTAATTCAAAAAAAAAAAAAAAAAAAACAAAAAACTGTATGTGTTCTCAAAAAATCACTATCTCAAAATAAATTTTCATTTCAAAAATAAGATAAAATCGCTGCTTAGAGTAAATATAGAATGAGTAGCGGAGTAGAATTTCAACAATTTATGGAAAGATTTAGAAGTGAACTGACCTCCGTTGAGCCACAGAACCAGTGGTTTGTCGGAGACACCGCCATCGGCTTCGAAGAACCAATAGAAGAGAGCCTTTTCTTCTTTTGGCCGGAGCTTCACCAATCCAGCGTAATGCTGGAACGTCACTGGCGGTTGCCCCGGCAAATTTTTCACCCTGTCCGCTTCGCGAGAAGCTTCTGAAAAAAAAATTGATAGTAACAGAATAAAAACGGAAAGAAGAAGGAAGAACGAGAGAGAAACAGCCATTTCAGGGCAGTGGCTTCTTGTGCAGAGGTTACTTTTGAAAGTTTGGAGTGGCAGGGGCTTATTTTGATAGTTGGGGTGGGACTTGGGAATGCTTTCGTTTGAACGTGCTTGGGGGTGGGAGTGCCCCCGTTTTATAGGGCCTGGGCTGTCTTTCAGATCCCCGCAATGCCCTTACATTTTACCCTAAATACTAAAGCACCCTTACATTGTTTTATATATACACACCCTTGGGATTGATAATGGTTGATATGAGATGAAATTTTGATCAGGGAAATCAAAATAAGCCAATCAAAACTTGTCTGTGTTTTGCGAGAAAAGGTCGTGTAATTAATCCAAGCTAAAGGTTTGGCGGACTGAGGTCCACCTACAATGGCATTGGCTGTCCTTTGACAGAATGTGGGGCAGGGGAGGAGTGCAAAACTGACAAACATGACACCTATTAAGCACAAAGCCACGTTAGATAACTCATTTGAGGAAGCGGTACTTTTCTCAGTTATTTGAACCATTCACCAGATGGATTCACTATGTTAGTCACAATTCTCACCAGATGGATTCACTATATTAGTCACAATTCACAAGAGCTGAACTTGGTTAGACAATCTCAGTGGTCCATCTAATTGACCACCTACAAATGGCAACGTAAAAATTGATAAATGTGTACCCATGCTATCATTTATTTTTTTTATAGAATTTATAAAAAACAAAAGTTGTAAATTTATAGCACCCACTGATTGATTAGTAACGTGGATCTCGTTTTTCAAAACTTTGTATATGGTGAAAGATAAAAGTCGTCAAAAAATATTTGAAAAAGAAAATCCCTTGAAATCATGATTTTGGGGTCTTTTGTCATTATCCTGTGGAACCCGGTCTAACGAATTAAGAGGGACAAAATCATTAAAAATAATCCAAGTAAAAGTAAATAAATAGTCACACATACAGCTTAGTCTTCTCCTCCCTATAAGTTTTATCATGCAACTAATGCTTTTTTAGGTTTGTAAACCCCTAATACTTTTTTCTGGTTTTATGCTATAAGATTGATGTTTTGCTCCCATACTGTTTTACAGCATGATAAACTAGAGCCCCGCAAGAGGCCTTCACAGCAACTCTCTTAGCGAGCTTGAAAATCAAAAGTAGTTCAATGTTAATTAAGATCGATCTTACTGTACATCTGGTTTTTTTTTTCTCAATTGTTGGTTGGTGATAGAAAAATCGATTTATGAAAGAAAAAGATATATTTTGTGTATGTTATTTTGCTGAGCATTAGTGGATAAGAGGCCAGGGAGAATGATTTTCATTTTTACAGAATTTGCCATTAACGGTGAAGGTTCTTTCTTTGGCCTATATATATATATATATATTAAGTGCATAAGATTCAATTTCTCAATTTCTAATTGATTTGAGAAATTAAGCCTGATTTTAAAGAGTCCCATTTAGATTCAAATTGATTAATTTTAAAGAGCCAGATTTAATAAGACGTTGTTAAATATTTGATATTTTTTTCTATGAAGGTGTGCCACCCTTATCAAAACCAACAACTTACATCCTCACCTAGAGACTCTTATCTATGAAAGTGGGCCACAGTTATCAAAACCAACAACTTTTGCTCTAATCCTCAACCAATTTGGATTTCAACAAGTGTCCCCATCTTGGAATTCTTCCAATCCTTTAATTAAGGATCCTGTGTTGCTAACTTTACCATCTCTCAACGTGTATTATAAAATTCTAAAGTTCTTTTAATTAGGACTCTCAACTTGCAAATTGCTATGTAGTTCCCTTTTAATTAGGACTACTTTGTATGACCCTAAGTTATCTCAATTTTTTTTTTTAAACTTTTCTATGAATCTCTTATCATCATACAAAACCCCCTTCACAAATTACCAAAGTGTCTCTCCTCCTCCTAAAATCTTCCCTTTAATCATGAGAAAATCTCTCCTAAACTTTTTTTAATTCAATATTTACTTTGTTTTGGTCATTATTCAACTCGTATATCAAATCAAGTTGAAATCATAGAATAATCCAATGGTTTTTGTCAATAAGTTCAAGTAGTAAAAGCTCTTGCATCTATCGAAATGATAAGAGTTTTTGTATGTTCCTTCCATCACATTTGGTGTTTTTTTTTCCTATTGCACTCTAGTAGACAAAAATGATGATATTTCAGTTTAAGGTCTTACAAATGTGACGACCAACCAAACTTTAAAACAAAAAAAAAAAGAAGAAGCAAATGTAACAAGATATAATGGGCACATCTAATGATTGTAATAATTTTAAAAAAAATAGCAAACCTTTTAATTAATTTTAAACAAATAGAAAATCTTTTATTTTGAAATTAACAACTCATGTTTATACATTATAGAGATTTATTGAAATTCATTAATTTATTTCCTACACATAAGAAAAATCTTCATCATTCACTAACAACTGTTTGGTTGACAGCGTTTCAGACATAACTGCACCCATTGTCAAAAATTTCGAATAGAAATATAGGCACTATCCCTTGAAATTCTAAATTCTATTTTGTTGAATTTAAAATGATGAGAATTTACTTAGCTGATGTTAAAAAAATCACTTTTGATCATGAGATATTCTCAAAATTTTGATTTCAAACTACTTGTAAACCCCTCAAATCCTTCAAATCCTCTAATAAAGATATTTCCCAATGTTCGCCACCAAATGGGCCCTCAGAAAAATAGAATAGATTATGATTGGTGAGTTGTTATTTCTAACGATTACATTATACTATAGGCATCAAAAGTCTTGGGTGGGCTACCCGAGATGAGTCTACTAAATTATGTCCAACAAGTCGTGACTGACACACAAGAGGGTCTGCTCACGTAAGTCTAGAAAGGAATCAGTTCTCATTTACCATTATAGCTAGAATTGGAGAGACCTGCTTTTGGCCAAAATCCTAAACTTGAGAAACACTGAAAAGTCTATGTGCTATTTATTGAAAACATTACCCATGGAATCTCCAAAGTGGGTTTTGCAAATTCAGGGAGCTTCGGTGCAGCGAGCGTTACCTTTATCTAAAGGCAGGATGACACCTGTGTACGGAGAATATCAAGAGCCATTTACTTCTTTCACTCTTCCAATAGTCTTCCGCATAGAGTGCTTGTATTATTTTACTTTTTTTTCCTTTTTGCACTTTAAGCCCTTTCAACTGTTTCTTACCTTCTGTTAAAAAAGAAATGAGGCACTGAGGCTAGTACAATAAAAAACAGGTCCCACCTGAATCTAAACTATTGAAAATAGATACCCACTTTTGTGCTACATCTACTACCACTTGTCCAAAACCCACTCCAATCGACTGGGTCTTGGGTCTTGATCATGTAGTAAAAACTTAATTAAATTACAACATATGATCAATCTTATAAGTGACTCCACACTTACTGAGTGAATTTTGATAGAATGAGGCTTGGGTTTCAGAGTTGGCCACTTTGATGAGTTGATGTGAATTTCCTTTGAGCAACTTGCCATTTATTAATCAATATTCACAAATAAAAGCCAATAATTGTTGAGAATGTGTGCCATATATCAATTAAGTGTAAATTTAAGGTCACAGTCGGCCAAGTACATTTATAGGTTGCTTCATAGTTGTCACATCTTGTCACAAAATTTCTTTCCTGAACCCAAAATTTATATACATATAAAATTTTTAAGAATATTGAAAAAAGAAATAGTAGAATCCAATATATTTTTTTTCACAGCTACATGTTGGCCAAGGTCCAAACCTTTACAAATAATTTCTCGTACCTTAGTCGTGATATGTTGGGCCAAAGGTGTTGCGCAACAAGACATGGAATGACCCATTTATTTAAGATATTTATTACTTATATAAATTAAATATACAACTTAAAACGGTTGAAGTTTTTCTCTTCAATTAAAAATTAGCATCCATATTTGTGCATTTATGATATTAGTTTTGCTTTTATTTCAAGTTGAAAATCCTAAAAGTCCATAATATCTCCAATTTATATAAAAAATCTTGTGGGCCAGCTTGTGAGCAGCATGGCCCGTTTTACACCCCTACATAGGGGTCACACTTATAGAGTTTTATATTACGATTATTTAACAATAATATATGATATTGTGACTTAGGTAAATCTATTATTATGTATTAAGAGTATAGAATTGGATTTTGAAATTGAGGTCCAATTTTGCAATTAAGTGAGAAATTGAACCTCAATTGAGATTTCAATTTTGCTCCAATTTGAATTAAACTTTAAGTTTTGAGCACTTGGCCCAGTCTTGGACTATTTAACTGGGCCCATTTTTGTTATTTTTAATAGACAGGCAGGCTTAGATTAAATGGTAAAGAGAGCAAGCTTAGTCCAACCCAATTGTAAAGCTAATTGTTGAAAAAAAGAGGAAGGCGTTTGATTGCGTGATATCTCATTGAAATACAAGTACCCAAACCAATTAAGATAAGGGCAGGAATATATAAAAAGAGGTCTTTTTCTTTTATAATGTTAACTTAGGCTGGGCACGGGCTTAGTTGTTTTAGGCAGGTCGGGCTTGGGTTATCCAATTATGGCCCAATCCAAGCTTAGTCCATAGGCTTAGAAATCGAGCCGGGCATGGACATTCCTCATTTCAACCCAAGACACCCCATGAACACTCCTATTATCTAATGACATCGTGGGTCAGCACATCTTATCTAATATTATATTATAGAGTCTATCATGTGAACCTTTCATCACTTATTTCATGCAATAATATCATGATTTTCAATTTTAAATGGGGTTCTATTGGATCTACACTCTTTGATTGAATTATAATGACAAGGTTCTAATAATTACATTTTTAATAATTTCTTCTATAATATCATGTCATATCCCTTCCATTTGTTATATTTTTTTCCTTTTTATGTATTTTTTGGTATTTTAATTTTTCTTTTTTTTTATCATGGTTATGTTCTATTATTTCTTTCGATTTTGATGGGTTCTTTTATTTTTTGTGATAATTGGTTTTCATTGATTTATGGTTTTCATTTTATTTTTTAGCTTCAATTTTTTTTAGGTATTAGATTTTCATGAGTTTATTTGTTTCTAATAATGTTGTATTTTCATGATATTTTTAATAAATTTATATTTTTATTATGATTTTATTCTTCTGATTTCAAAAGAATGTTTAAAGTAAAATACTCAAACTCAGTTGAAACAAATTAAAGTGTTTTCATTTTGAAATTTATCCTTTTTTGCTTATTATTATAGAATTTAATTTTGATTTAAAATTTCACCACCTTAATATATACATATAATTTAGACTAAGTTCAAAATCATTGTTATTTTTAATATTTTAAATTATATATTGGCTGTGCTAAGTGCGGGCATGTTTGGCTAGTTATAAAATATTATAGTCAAATAATATAACACTAATTTTGAACGTTAATCATGATTTTGACTTGTAGCATATCCCAATGAATGCACCATTTTCTCTCCCTAGTAAGTTGTTAACTTTGAACTCATAACTCCCTCCTTATCTCTTATCCCATAAAACTAACTAATCTTATCCCATGCAACCACTTAAATCTACCTTTTACATTTTTTCATTCTCCTTACCCACTTTACAAAACCTCCTATTTTATCCATATTATATTTATTTTTGCATATTCTCTTGCTCATTGTGTATCCTACATTTCCTACTACCTTTGTGGTTGTTTTTGAATAAGCTAATATTGCCATGATCTTTTCTTTCTAAAAATCTACTTCTGTGTATAATGTTGATTTGTAGAAAATATATTTGGTAAATTATTTAAAGTTAATTACTCTTCAAACGTATGTTGTTCTCTTTTGATCATTAATCAGGAGAGGAGGGGCTTTTGTTTTTTTTTTTTTTTTTTTTTTTTTTTTTGAATGAGGAGAAAAGAATTTTGCTCAATTTGTTTCTCCCTTTATTCCTAACTTGTTTATTGTGATTTTCTCGCAATTCTTAAATTAGTCAATTAGTTAATCTATCTCTTCTAGAAAGTCTGAATCTTAGTTTGCAATGGTCATTAATTAAGTTTTTATCTATGCATATTTTTGTCATGTGTGGATGTTTAATTGGGCAGTGCATGGATATACCTATCACGGGTTATTATGTTAGTACATAATTATAATCAAAGGAACTGGGCCCAAGCGTGCAGCATTCTAGCCTGCTGTTTGAACTTGTTCCATTATCATACCGCTAAAGCCCTCCATTTTAGGACAAACAGGGTTTTTTGATGGTGGTGCTAATTACCTAACAACAATACTTTACCAAAAAAAAGAAAAAAGGATTATCGATTGGTAAAGAGGTGGGGCACCAATACCGTACTATACATACCCAGCTTCCTAATGGTGGGCCCCAACTTTTCTTTGGTAGACGGTGGATCCCAACTTGAAATTTTGGTTATGGTTTTGGAACGAGAGATACCCGGTTGAGAGTTGCTTGTAACGTTTAAAGCTTGTTTTTTGTATGATGTGACATCTTGCCCATTTGACATTTGTAAATGCCGTGTTGCTTCACAAGCATTTCAAAATTTCAAGCACCTAAAAGTTCTCAAATGATGTCATTTGGGATTTAAGAAGTTATAGCTCCTTTTTCCTTTCGGCGAGATCTTTGAATGCTTGTGTATAAGAGAGAATTTAGGATTAAA
The DNA here is from genome assembly GCA_037013555.1 of Sextonia rubra. Classification (NCBI taxonomy): domain Eukaryota; kingdom Viridiplantae; phylum Streptophyta; class Magnoliopsida; order Laurales; family Lauraceae; genus Sextonia; species Sextonia rubra. The sequence goes on along the minus strand of JASUAD010000028.1, from coordinate 17,100,088 downwards.
CTACTTATCATATATAGTGAGTGCTGTAACGCCCCACTCTACATGCATGTATGATATTGTCCATTTTGGCCTATGGGATTTTGATTCTAGTGAGCCTCAATCCCATCAAAAGGTCGCATGCAAGGTAAAGGTGCAAGCTCTACATATAAGATTAGTTACTTTCTTCTTTATAGTCGATGTAGAACTCTATGATATCACAATCCACCCCCTTTAGGGTGTATGTCCCAGTACAATAATCTACCAGCCTTCTTGGCCTCAAGGGCGGTGGCACATGGGGTCAGTGGTGTCAAGTGACACCACTAAAATTTGAAAATTTTTTCCTTTTTATAATTTTTGTATAATTTTATTAATTCTATGGGATTTTATGAAATCGAACCCAGTGAAAATTTTAAAAAATACTAAAGATAGGGATCACTTTAAAAATATTTTTATATGTTATTTGACAATGGTATTGACCATTAACATAAATTCTAAGCCATGGCAGAGACCCACACTTGAACTAGTCAAAAGTTGTCTCTGATATCATTTGTAACACCCCACCTCACACGTATGCATGATATTATCCACTTTTGCCTATGGGCTTCATGGTTTTGCTTTTGAGCCTATCAAAAGACGTTATGCAAGATAAGGGTGCAGGCTCTACATATATATAAGTTTAGTCACTTTTTTTTATATAGTCAATATGAGACTCTAGGATGTCACACATGCATTACGTATTGCCGCTTAGACTCTCATCTTGAATTAAAACATCGCATTCTACTAAGGTAAAAATACTAAAAAAATAATAAAAGAAAACAAAAAAGAAAATTTAGAAAACTAGAAAGTATTAAAATTATCGACATGAATGCCCGCATGACTTTGAGAAAGGCCTAAAACCATTTCCCATACTTAGATTGCCTGAATTATCAATAATAATAAGAAAAACCAAAAAGCAAATGTTAGAAACACTTACCCAAATTTTATCATTCTTCACAATCTGTTGATTGATTTTAGCATTCTTGCACAAAGTCTTGATCATCTACGTGTTTAGCCCATTTTAATATACTCATCAAGAGCTTAAAAAAAAAAATAGAACTACAAAATTTCGTCAGGCAAATCAAAATTTATGAGACCCGGAGCTCATCACACCTAATGCGAGCAATATGGGGCCCACTCTTAGGAAATCATTTCTTCTTATATAATCTTCCTCCTAAATGTCAAATTTCAATTCTATTCTTATATAATCTTCCGCCTAAATGTCAAAATTCAATTTTTTCATCTCAATACATTTATGTACGTTAAATCTCATGACCTCGAGATGACTTAGTGTCTGGCCCAGGCTACACGATGGGCCCCATTTTGATAATCCAATGCTCAAGATCCCTCCATTATATCATCAATTCATCATTCATTCTATCATCATCAACATTATCATCGCTATTATCATCATCATTATTCTTGTTTATTTTAGTTAAGTTCATCGCATGTGTTTCGCCATTGTTCATCATACAATACATGGGCATGGGCGTCCCACATGAGTCCACTCATGGGGTCGACTAACCTGGGCCCTCGACTCATCAACTCAACTCTAAGCCAGACTTGGGTGTTCGACCCATTAGTCCAAATCCAAACAAAATTGGGTCCTTGACCCATCAACCCGACTTTAAACCCGACCTGAGTCTTTAACTCACCAACCGAAACTCTAGCCCATGACCCATGTCCCACCCACCTTCTCATCGACAACCCCATCTCAACCGTCCAACTATATCCGAGCCAACCGGCCAATTTCACATTCAAACCCGCTGCCCAATCACAAGAGACGAGTCAAATATTTCGATTCTGCATCGCTATCCATCCTTATCCCAAAAGGAAACAAAAAACGAAAAGAAGAGAAGAGAAAAGTAGAAACTGATTTCGATTCCTCATCGATATCAATCCCCATCCCAAAAAAGAAATAAAAACGAAAGGAAGTGGAGAGAAACGTGGGCCGAAAACAGAAACTGACAGATGAGGAAGATCAGAGAGAAACTGAGAGTCGTTCGTTCAAGAGAACCACCTAACAGCAGAACCCGCACCCCATCTCCACCATCAATTCTCTGGCTTTCTCACAACCTTCCACCATCAACATCACCATCCCTACATCCCCACATCATTACTGATAATCCCCACTGATCAGCCACCGATCACACGCCCGAAGCTCCATCACTGTTCAACTAATATTTCTCGATTCTACCAAAAAGTTTTTCAATGGTGACCGTCGCCGGAACAGCTTCTTTTGTACTCACACAAAATCACAAGAAAAATCACACTAGTAAAATCTACATATCAATATTATTGGTATATGGTAACATCACCAGAAACCGTTCATGTTTTAAAAACATAATACTGATGATAATAAGAATTACAAAGTCCATTTGGTATAATTGTGTTTGGTTTTCTCTTGTATTTCGGTTTAGCCGGATTGGTAGTCTGATTTAGTTAAAACCAAGGCTCAGGGTTAGGGGTATTTTAGTCATTATGTATAGGTTTTCTTGTTGGCCAAAAAAGCGGAAACTATATATGTTGATGTACTGTAATCTTAGATCCTGAGAGGATTGAGATGGAATTATAGTAGATGAGTTTTTCTCCTCCCATGGACGTAGGTAAGTTGCCGAACCACGTAAAAATTGTTGTGTTTATGTATGTGATTGCTTGATAGTATAATTGTTTATATTCATCGTGGTTGATCCGTTGATTGCGGGTATTTCCATTTTGCCGCTTTTTCCAACAAATGGTATCAAAGCGAGGTGGAGATCGCTCGAGTTTCTGAGATTTTGCAGATCGGATCTGCCTTAGTAGAAGAGTGGTTCTCGAGTTTGGCTGGTGATATTCGTCCGAGAAAATCAAGGGGTTTTTTTGGGCTAGGCGGTTATTGGCTAAAGGAGATCAGAGATCTTTGTTGCAGTGCACAAAACAGAGAGATTGAAGAGGCCGTCGGCAACATGAAACAGGGAGATTGAAGAGGCCGCCGCTGAGTCTGCCGGTTGCAGTCACCCTGCACAGTCTGTCGGTTGCTGCCGCGGTGCGCAGTCCGCCGGTGCACTGCCGCCGCCAGTTGCCGGCCTCCGCGGATTAGAAGAAAAAGGGGGCAGCGTCGCACGGCTAGGCCTCATCGTGCCAACGTCCTCAGCGTCGCCGTTGCTAGAAGCATTATCCCCCACCGGTCGTTCACCCACGGGTCGTCGGCCCGCTAATCCCTCGCTGCCGCAGCTGAGGAAGAAGGCGCAGGGGCATCTCTGCAGAACAAGGGCGAGAGAGAAGAAGAGGAACTAGAGTTCGGGTTTCAGCCGAGTCGGGTGAGTCAGGTTCGGACATTACCTGTTCTTACAGAAAGCCCAGCAGCAGCATCTCTGCAGGTCAGGTCCGGGTTGGGTCATTCAGACCTAACCTACTTACAATGGCAGCCTAGGGAGCATCGAAGGTTGCAGGTTGGTTCGGTCCAGGTCGGTTCCGACCTGGCCCGTGTAGCATCTGACTAGAGTAGTTTTCAGACCCAGGTTCAGGTCGGCCCAGGTTCGGACCTGAGCCTGTTTATGCAGCAAGCCCAGCAGCAACAGTTCCACGTCGGTTTTGGGTCGGGTAAGATCTGACCCATGTGCTCAGAGTCTAGCCCTGTTTGCCAGCAAGCGCTGACATCAGCACGGTCAACAGGCACGTTTGACCAGATTCAACTGCTGAAATTGTTTCTGCAATATCTTGATCATTCGATGTCCGATCGGAGATTCGTTTGAGCCTACGGACTAGTTGTGAGGAGATCTACGCATATGTGGAAGCAGATGGGCTGCCCAACGGTCAACATGGATGTTTGACCAATCGGAGTGTAGAAAATTATTTCTGCGATATCGAAGCCATTCAGAGTTGGATTTCAGATCCGTTTCTTCTAGCGTGCTTATGGTGACGAGATCTATGAGGTAGATAAAAGATATTGATAGTTTGATGGGTAGAATATTTAGGGGACTGAAGAAACTAATAGATTTACAATGATAGTAATGGATTTAAGCATCACAGGGCAGATTGAAATGTTTAATGGAGAAAACGACTTCAGGGAATGGCAGGGAAGAGTGTCAGACTCTGTTACACAGCAATGATTGAAAAGTGTTACTTGATGTCATAAATAGGAGATTGCTCCGAGTACTTTGATGGAAAGCTCAAATCCGTGTTGAATGGATTAGGAAGGAGCGACATGCCAAAGGGGAAAAAAAAACAAAAGAATCAGAATCGGAAGGAGGTAATGTGCAAGAAAGCTCGGATTCGATTGACAAGGAATCGGTTTTAGTCGCTATAGGTATGGATCGGGTTGATTCATGGTATTGCGATTCAGATTCTTCCTATCATGTGATTGAGTAGAGATTAGTTTGATGCAAATAACTCTAATTGTTGATGGATTTGTTCTTATGAGAGAGAATGCAAATTGATGAGCATTTAAGATAAGAGCAGTGGAGATCCATGTGTAAGATGATGTTATTCAAACCCTAATGGCTGTGATATAATGCAACACTAGACAACGGTGCATCGAATAACTTAAAACTACATCATCATGCACGGTTAGAAACACCGGATAATTAGATTAGAATTGGCTTGTAAATAAAGATGATCCGATTTCGCATGATTTGTTGCATAACATACTGCATTCGATCATTGATCTCTACTCTCTGATATCTTGTTTTCCGTTACTTTCACATTGTGGCTCTTTACCTTGAGTATGCATGTGTAATTTCACGTTTAAGACATGTCCACAGATATGCACGTATGATATGTTGTCACGATCTACTCAGGATTTTCATGATTGATTCTGTATGGTCAGGCACTACTTAGCCTCAACCTTAAGATCCCGACGGGGTGAATTTGGTATAGTTTACATGGCCTTGCTGCAGTAAGGAAACGTCTTGGGGAACTGGACCCCAGGAAACCGAGACCCATTGTACTCTGGCCCGGACAATGGTATTCTTTGCACGATACAAGATCCCTCTTTTGGGAGCATATGGTAATATAGTAGCCACTAGTTATGTACACTGCATGTATACATTGATTTGCATAGCATGTTTCTTTCTTGCATGACAGCCTAGTATACGAAAATGTCTTGTTTAATTTACATGATATTCTTCATTCTATTAGACACAGCGTGTGTTAACTTGTTATGGTTTATACTTTGCTGAATTGTCGTATTCACAATTGTTTTTGGTGTTGCAGGCTCATATACCCCTGCCGACCCCTCGCCGATCTGCCAGACTCCAGATGAGACCCCCGAGGCCCCATCAGGCCTAGAGGAGTGGATGTGATCACTCCACGGGAGAACGTTCTTGACATGCATGGCATTGGAGTCTTGTTTTTGAGGATTTTCACACTTGTATATGTCATGATTGTATATCTTATTTTGTTCATTTTGAAAGACCTTCACATGTAATTATGTCAGTTCTTTCTTCGTATTCTCTTTTTGCCCTGTTAGTTTGATGTTTCTGATATTTACAGCTTCCGCGTACATGTTTGGCACGTGTGAATGTTCCCTTGTGCGTGTGCATTTAGACCAGGTCTACGTGTACAGGCACGGGAGTACGTGTGTCATTGGTTTGACTTTTGCTAACCCCCGAACCCTGGGCTCGGGTTGTGACATGTTCCAGGTTTACAAAGAAATTGGATTTTTTTGTGTGCCTTAGACTTCAAAAGCTATAAGTGCACTGTAGCGGGTAGAGTTACGAAGGTGGAAAATGGAACATTGGTCATCATGGAGGGTGCGATGGTCAGAAATCTCTGCAGGTTGATATGGGATACTTTTTCAGGTGGAGCAGTGAACGAGACATCAAATAACAGGGGAGGAAATCTATGGTTCAGGTGGAGTTAGATGCGATGGATCCTTGGAAGATGGATTGATCGGTCTTCGATGATATCATCTAGAGGAAATCTAGGAAGCCCTGAATGGATATGATTTTCTTTGGAAAAGGTGGTCTAGCTCAGGTCGGAGTAAGCTGGTTTAAGCATCGGGTCATACCTAACCTGCATGTATTGTGCCCAACCCACCAGAACAAGCTAGAACATGACAGTTACAGGTTTAACGGAAAGAAAACCGGAATGGAGACAGAAGGAATGATTCACAAGGTACCAGTAAGATCCGAATTTGGGGAGGTCTTCAGTTTTGTCTTGATGAACGGAAGTTAAGTTCATTGTGTTGCAAGGATGCATGCATGTGGCAATAAATGAAGAGCACTTCGGAGGTTCAAGACGGTGGTGTTGACGTCAAAGAAGGCAACTGTGGCCACACTAGGTCGTAGCGTGTGCGGAGGCATACCTTTCAGCGAGGTATGTGAAGTGCTGGTTCAACACATTAGAGTGTTGAAAAGAGAAGACTGCGCCATTGGTGTAGTGACGTACTCTTCAACAAGGTGCATGAAGACATTATCGAGTATCTCAAGGTGGCTTTCAGGATTTGCAGAATTCAAACCAAGGTGGAGATTGTTGGGTTTTGTCTTGTATTCCGGTTTAGCTGGATCGGTCATCTCGTTTAGCCAGAACTGAGGCTCAGGAGTAAGGGTATTTTAGTAATTATATATGGGTTTTCTTGTTGGCCAAGAAAGCGGAAACTATATTTGCTTGATGGTGTGATTGCTTATATTCATCGTGGTTGATCCGTTGATTGCAGGTATTTCCGTTGCGCCGCTTTTCCCAACAAATTGCTCAACGGCTTTTGAAGAGAACCCTTCCCTTCCCTTGTAGAGCAAAAATACAAGAAACTTTCATTTTAGAATAAAGTTTGCATATCAGTATTTGGTTGGCTTTGTAAAAAGCCAACACTCATTTCAGCATCTTACTATATTTCCATAGAAATTTCATCCTCCAAAGCTTGGAGTCTGTGACGAGAATATTTCCATTTCTATTGATGTGATCTCTATCACATGATATCCATCGTGAGGGAACCAGTGATAAAGCAGAAGCTGTCACGTTGCCATTTGGAACCAATCGGACTGTTCCTCTATGCGTAGAAATTGCCATCTGCAATCAATTGGGCTGTTCCTCTATGCTTAGAAAATGCCCCAACTTTAGTCAGTTCCACTACAGAGATTGGTCCTCCACCAAGGTCGTTTTCTAGAGTTATATATGCATGCGGGCATTTTTTTTTTTTGGTTCGATAGACAAAACAAGTGCTCTACTCCACTCTTTTACCTTCACCTGTGCACTTGCACGGTATACTCCGCTCTGCGCATCCATTCTTTCATCAGTCCTCCACCACACAAGAATCCATGCTGTGGTCCACCAAGTGAGTGAACTCTTGTCTTCGGTCCTTTCAAATTTCCAAAACTGAATGAAGATTCGTCCAGTCTCGTCGTATGTCGTATTTATAACTATTATTAGGCAATAATAATGCAAAAGCAATCTAATTATCAAAAGTAAAAGTGAAAAGAAAGCAGCAAATGATTTCTCTCTCTTCCGTTTTTCCCATGCTTTCTTTTAAAGACAAGAATTCTACTTTTTTCTTGTTTGAACTTTTCTTCTTGTTTCGTTTTGAATGGAATTTTTTTACTGGAAGAGAGCAGAGAGACGCTGGCATGAGAAGCACGGTTATATGGAACGGCAGCTGCTGGTTTTGTGAATTTTATCTTCTTATTATTACCAAGGTTTCGATGAAGAGAAATGGATAAGAACCCATGATAAATATCACTGCAAATTTGAAGTTGTGGGTTTAAGTCATGTTGGCTTGTTTTGTCCAAGACTCCAAGTCACATTGGATATGCATGAGGCATGCTAGAGAAACGAGCACATTCTGTTGAAAAAGAAAAGATCCCTTTTCTATTTAATTTTATCTTTACCTAAAATCTATCTTATATTTCTTCTTCGTACAATTTCTCTCTAAAAATTTCTCAAATGTAGCTCTACCATCAAAATGATACAAAACACCTATAAGGCCACAATGGAAGTCCCACTTTCTTAGGGCCTACTAATGCACATACAACTATTCAGTAATGCACCTGTTGTCCATTCTACCGTAAGGAAGCCTGACTAATATATGGGGCCCCCTCTCTTTGGGCCATATCCACTCAAAGGTGTGGGGCCTACCTAGGGATCCACATGAGGATTTGTTTGTGTGGGGTGGGGGGGGGGGGGGGGGGGGGGGTGGATGGATTTGAATCACACAAAAAGGTCCTCCTCCCTGCAAAAACTCAACCCCATCTATGATCTCTATCATCTCCATCTAAGCCACAAAAGTATAACGGAGTCAATTTCGACTAGTGTCACTCGATCCAACGGTCTAGTTCAATCAGATGGAGCCAAAAATTTGTGGGCCAGTGGAATTGAGGGGGCCCATGTGGTTGGTGCATTTGGATGGAGCAAAGTGAGCCCCACCTTAGGTAGTGTATAGCCCTCTCCCATCCACTTGAGTTGAGGAGAGGCTGCCCTTATATATATATATATATATGGGGAATATTCATATGCATATGTCCTTCACCATTTTTTTCGTGAGAACTCTATGTGGGACCCACTGTATGGTCCATTCAAATGGATCACACACACAACCGCTTGAATTGAACACGTTTACCAATTTTTGGTTAAATCCAAATTTATTGGACCGTTAGATCGACTATGCACCCATTCGAATAGAATGAATTTGTGGGTCACGGATAAAAGGGTTAGGGATATGTGATTCGGGCCAAACTTGGTATGTAGGGTCATCCCGCATGGATCTTTCCATCCCCCCTAATCTCATCCATTGGTGGGGTCCACCATGGGCCCCCACAAAGGAGTATACACGGTCTCTTGGTAAGGGACATATGCACATGAATATCCCCCTATATATATATGAAGGTATATGAGGTGTGATGTTTTTGTCCTTTTGCACATTAATACTTTCCAAAAAAAGGAGTGTCCCTCACTAAAATGGTGAGCAACATATGCACATAAAGATTGTCTATATATATATGTAGAGAAAGATTACTATGCATCTATCCCTCATACTATGGTGAGGGACAATTTCTTTTGTAGACCTAACAAGGTCAAAAGTTTTCATAAGGCGTAATGATTTTGTCTTCTAGCACATTAATGCTTTTTGAAAAAAAAAGTGTCCCCCACCATAGTGTGAGGGACAAATGCATAATAGTTTTGTCTATATATATGTATATATATAGCATGACTGTCCTAAGGCTTAAATTGGGGGCACACCTTTGGTTCATCAAATGGACCAGACACACAACCCCCCTAAATTTCACATCTCCAGAAATCTTTGCCAAATTCGAATTTAATATGCTGGACACCCATCTGAATGAACTGTTAATCAGTAAACTTTTGGAGTCTAAATAGAGATGATAGAAATCAGGGTTGGAGTTGATTTTTTTTTTTAGAGAGGAGGGCCCAAGAGAGTCCTTCAAACCCCCTATCTGCATCCCCATGTGGGTCCCTAGGTGGGCTCCACAGACGTGAGCATACAGGTTTATCCAAAGCTCAAGATACATATATATATTATATCAGGAATTCAAACGAGTGTCTCACTTTAAAAATGCCCTTTTTTCCACCTCTCTTCTTTTTTGTCATAAGGCCCATGTTGATTTAATCTACTCTTTTCATACACACTACCCACTATGAATGGTCATAAGTCTAAATTTGACACTCATCCAACTTTTTTCACCGTTTGATTGAAACCTTGATAGAATGATGCTTCTAAACTAATAAATTTTAGGGCCATAGTTCAAAGGTTGGGATTATCTTATGGACTCAAGATTTTGCCTATAAACAAGCTTCATATGGATCTTTACATCCAATGGACTTCCATGATATCATGCATCTAAGTGGGCCCCAACAAGGAGGGGCGTTTTTTCTTTAAAGCACACCCAGGCGCTATGTAGCGCTCCCCAATTTATAAATATATATGTATAGGAATTCAAAAAAACTCCCCATTTAAAAAAGGGGAGGTTTTTTTTTTTTTTTTTGTGAGAAACGCCTGAGGGGTTTTGTAAGGGTGTTTTTTTGGTGAAAAACGCTCGAGAAGTTTTGTAGCATGACCTATATATATAGGAGCTCCTATATATATATAGGAGAGAGTGACTGAGAGAAAGCAGAGAGATCAAAGAAAGTGAGCGAGAGAGAGAAAGAGAGAGCCGAGAGACCGAAGAGAGTGAGAGAGAGAGAGAGAAGGCCCAGAGATCAGAGAGAGGGAGTGAGACAGAGAGAGACCAGAGATCGGAGAGAGCGGGAGATCAGAGAGAGTGAGAGAGAGAAACAAAATGGGGGCGGGTGACTAAAAAAGGGGAAAGAGGGAGGAGCAAAGTTTTGTAAAATTTTTATTGATGATAAGTTTTGTCGCCAAAAGATGGATTTCACGACAAATACTCTTTGAAAATAATTAGGACTTTATTGACGTATAATAATTTTGGCTCAATAAAATTAACCTTTACCGACATTTTATAATTTTTACCAACGAATTTATACGTGGGTAAAAATTTTTTCTTTTTTCTAAAAATAAGTAAAAAAATATGTAAATTTACTTTAGTCTTTTAATTTTACATCGGTAACAGTGATTCATGTTTCTTGCCGACGTTATATTTTACGTTAGTAAAATGTATTAATAACAACGAAAATTAAAAACATCGGAAAAAGTCAGATTTACCGGCGCTTATTTTCACCGTTAAAACAAAACAATTCATCGGAAATAATTTAATTTCATTTTATTATTTTATAAAAAAGAAGATAATTAACTATTGACCTTAGCCGATGAACTCTCAAATAACGTCGATAAATATTCTAGTTTTACTGACGTTTTATTTGTGTTTCAAATAAGAAAAAAATTTTGAATTTCAAATATTTTATTTTGCTCTACCTACAAACAAACAGCTATCTTCTCCAGTTGACCCTAGAGGAAATCTAATTTTGTCCTCATTGGTGTGATCTTTTCCATGAAAGTGAAAGTGGTTTCTGTTGGACGAATATGGAATTGAGTCATTTACTCAATTGTCGTCAGTAGCAATGATGACAAAGGCCTTCTTACGTTTTATCTTTTTAGGTCTTGTTTGACAAATCTTATTTATATGAAACAAATCTCTATGATATAGATCTGTTTAAAAAGAGTAGTTTGAAATAGATGTTAACTAAATAAACTGTTTGGTAAGTTGAAGAATCTAATTGAAATTGAGTTTCAATAATCCAATGGTTCTCAAATTTTCATCATTTTCTCAATATCTACAACAAATCAAGGGTTGAAATTTGGACTCATAGCCATTTGCAATCTTCCTGAGAGGATTAGCAGTTTGGATCATGCTTTTGGGCCCCAAAAAACTCTAGATATTCAAGTCTAATGTTAGCAAATATCTTGATATTAGAGATACATCAATGGATCAAAGTTGGCCCCATAGTTGTATTTTAGTTTAAAATTTTTTTTAACGGTCTGGATCATAGTTTATTAGGCAAAATCTGAAGACAAATGTAAAAAGGTAAAAATTCCATATAACTGGCCGCTAACCTGAGCATATCCAACAGTAGTAATTTCTTCTTCATTTTTCTATAGACCTCAAATGAATCAGGGGCTAGAATTTGGACACATAACTATTTTAAGTGTTGCCCACAAAACTCCATAAATATAGATATAAGGTTCTGATTGTTTTTGCAAATATCTCAAGATTTGGGATGGATCAAAGGTTCAAATCTAGGCCCATCGCGGTGTTTGGTCATATAAATACTTCCAATGATTCAGATTTACATTTAGGCTCAAAAAATTATAAAAAATTGAAAAATCTATTGTGCTGGGGAATCACGTTTCTAGCACTGGTCCAACGCCCATATGTGCGCTTAATATGCCTAGGTCTATTTCAAATGTGGTACCTGGGTGCCTTCTTCAAATAGAGACAAAACCTCTTTATGAGGTTTCAAATAGAGGTGGGAAAAACATTTACCAAACAAATTAAATGAGTTTTGGAACAACTTTAAGAGATTAAGAGGGAAAAATTAGATTGGCCAAACACCACCTTATATTTTTTAAAACAGACTTTCCATCATTCCATATATTATGGAATATAAGGTTATTGTGTGGCCGGTGAAATTAACATGTTGGATTATTCTATAATATCAAGGGCTATCGGATTATTCCATGAGCTAGTACTATATAAAGTCCCACTCGTTGTGTGCTGTTTAGGCCATCCCATCCATCTTTTATCATATATTTAAAAGTTATTTTTTTCTTAAAAACTCCTAATGATCATATATGGGATAAGAGTTGGCTATCTTTTATTAAAGATTGATACAACAACATGTTGACAATGTTTTTTTACTGACGCTTTTATAATTTCATCGCTAAACACTATTATTTACCGACGCACATAACTTTCGTTGTTGAAAATTAGACATTTACCGACGTTTATCTAAAACGTTGATAAATGTCTAATTTTCACCGACGAAAATTATGTGTGTCGTTAAATAATAGTCTTTAACGATGAAATTATAAAAGCGTCGGTAAAAAACGTTACCAAAAGTGCATGTTGTTGTAGTGGTTGTACAAATAGCGAGCATAATAATATAATCAACCAAATAGTTACATGCACATCATCAATAAAATATGTAAATCCACTTGCTCTTGATGAAGAATGTAAAATGGGTATGCCCTAGCTCACCAATAAGTCCAATGAAGCTCAAACTCAAGCAACTCTGAATCCAACACAAAACCAACCTACAAATGCAAAGAATAGAACCTAATGAGCATGCTAAAAACCATTCTAGACCAAAACTCCATATGCCTTAGCTTATGGGAAGGAGGAACTGTACTTAGGGTTTTTTGGATGGGGAGGAAATTTGAATAATGGGTTCCTTGGGAAGATGGAGGCTTAAAGAGGAAGATGGAGGGAGAAGAGAAAGCTCCGGCAGTGGTAGCAATGGGAACGGATTCTGAGGGTAGCAGCAAGGGAGAAAGAAAATGGGGAAAAAGAGAAAGAGGGATAGTAGAGAGAAAAGGAGAAGAAGAAAAGGAAAGATGGGCGGGGGTGATGGCTTGATTAGGAGAAGAGAGTGAAAAATGGAGTGGAGAGGTGCTACTGTTGAGCTTGGTGTAGTTGGGACAGTGAGGGAGTGAGGGAAAGTGAGGAATAGAGATGAGAGAAATGAGGGAACAAGGAAATAAAAAAAGAAAGAAGAAAAAAAAAAGAATATAAAGCAAAGGAGAGAGAGAGAGAGAGAGACTCATTAATGGAAGAAGGTAAAATGAGTGATGGAGTGAGGGGAGACAGTGAGGGAAAATGGGAAATGGGTTGGGATTTTGAGAGATTTATAAAATTGACACTCATTTAATAATTTGGCTAAAAACCTATTTTGGCCATAACTTGTGAACTATAGGTCAAATTGAGTCACCATAAGTGTCACTGTTCATGAAATAAAATAATCTTTCCAATGAGTATACTTTTGGCATGATTTCGAAGAAGAGAAATTTTGGCCTATTTTAATGGGGTTTTGGGTATTTTTCATAAAAAGGCTTAATTTTAAAAAATGAAGTATTTGGTAGCCAAGATAGGTTTGGATCGGTTAGGTAGAAGGATAAGGTTAATGGAATTAGAAAAGCTACACAATGAGCCTAAAACCTTGCAAATTGGAAAACTAACTATGATAATATGCCTTTACACTTTCTGAAAATCGCTAGCTACCGTCTACTGAGCTTAGGAAGACTCGAAACCTGATGAAACTGCACACACACTTAACTAGACCACGCTTAAACTCTAAGGAGCTTATTTAGTTATAATACAACTTAGTCTATAATAAAAATATAAGTAGGGTGTAGAATGCTTCAGTAACTCTATGAGGAAAAGATAGAACAGTAATAGATGTTTATGCAATAATTGATATGAATTTAATGAATCTACTTAAAACTACAAGTGTACAGTTGTCTTGTTGAGATAGTGGCAAATACAAGTCGATCCCACATAGAGCACTTTTGAACTTTTTAATTAAAATTTTGAATTTTTTCAGAAGGAAAAAAATAATAAAAGAGAGGTGTGATATGCAAATTAGAAATTAAATAAATTAGTAACAATGATAAGAAACAGAACAGAGCAGTCAGAATCTGCTAAGTTATTTAAAAATCTAATTTATGCAATTAATTTACCCTTTTTCTCTCAATTATTACTCAGATCAGAAACAAATCAATGTTTCTGATTTGGATGATTTGACTATTGCAAAAACTAATTTTTAATTAAGAAAAAAAAACAAAATCAATACTCAAGACCTCTTTCACCTCATAAAAGAATGAACATCCTAAGCATCACCATCAAACTAAGCATAAACTATCAAAGATAACAAAAAATCTAAGCATAATTTATCAACGTAAGTATAAATGATCAAAATTTATTCATTAAGAGCATAAATCAGAGGTTTGCCTTTGGCATGAAGACAGACCTATTATTATCTTGTAAAAGCATATTAACAAGAGACAATAAAAAAGAGTAAAATAATAAATATAAACTAGAATATTAAAATACTTAAATTCATCTTTTGCTCCAATTAAAAACTCCGCCCACCATTGCAAAGAACCTCAAAAATAAATTTATTGATATTTTCTTCTCATACAATGGTCTTTCATAATTCTCTCTTCTGGACCCTATTTTCTAGAACAAGGCTCCAGAATACCTTTAAAATAAAAACAGAAATTAATGGAGGGGAGAGGTGAAAAAGAGAGGGAGAAAGAGATTTGGGATTTCCAGATCTGGTTGGGAATGAGAAGGAGCATCCCCATGGTGGCCTCCTTTTATAGTTTTCTGGCTCCTCCGGTTCATTGAATTTGGACCTCTTTTTGGTGGATTGAGAAATAAGATTTATTGCTTGTTGATTGGATTTATCTCTTTAAATGAGAGAGATCTTGGAGATAAGATGAAGTCGAAGCTTTTGGCACTTCTATCTAATCTTCATATGGGGTCCATAGAGGAGTGTGTAACAGTTATACTTCAATGGTGTGGATGCAATTACAATCCCACCTAAAAATGTACACGAAATTTTCCAGGCCCATAACTTTCTCATTTTAGCTCCGATATATGTAATCTTGACTACATGGACATCTATTCTGAAAGTGCTTTCCAACGGTAGATCATTCGCTCCGATCTGATATCCGAATTGAGAATTATGGTCATTTTAAGATTGGCTATCCTAAGAAAAGGGGATTCAATTTTAAATTTTAATTTGCAATGGACTCATCTCTGCAGTAGTTGTAATTTGTTAGCTAAGTCAGAAAAATATTTCTTGGCACAATAGGTTGAGATAAGATCTTCTGGAAACCTTAGCTGATCTTCAGGTGGGATCCACAAACAAATAAACTCTAAGTGTGTGGATCTTTAAGCAGTAGAACCCAAATCATCCCAGGGTTCTATGGGTCCTACAAATTTCATTTTCTGCACATTCTAATTAAACTCATCAAATACTGAAAACCCACATTGATGCGAGACCCATCCAGATAGAGTCTACTCCAACTGGGATTCTTTAGAGAAAAATTGCAAACATTCTTAATTAATGCATAAAATGTGCAAAAATTATATAAATTCCAATTTCTACGTAAAAAATACATGAAATGATAAAATCGAATGAATAGTTATGCATTTAACTTAATTAAGTCCCTAATCTAATCTAAAATGATGCCTGAATTATGCAAATTCATGAACTTAACAATAATATAATTGGTTAAGTTGGAGGTTAAAACAATACCATGAGAACTTCCATTAATTGTTTATGACCTAAGAATTTATTTAAGCTGGGGAATGGTGGGAATCTTCACCCAACGGCATTAAGCTCTCAATAATCAAGGGGTTCATATTAAATACATTTATGCTTGTACCCCATAGTCATAGGAAAGAGAATATCATGTCTCTTCAGCAATCCTTAATTTATAAAAAGAATAAAATGAAATGAAATACAAAGACCATAAAACCAAAAGGGCATTTCTATTCTAATCAAATTTTTTGACAATGGAACATAAGCGATAAGCCCCAACGAAAAAAAAAAATAAAAAAGAATAAAATGAAATGAAATACAAAGACCATAAAACCAAAAGGTATCACTATACTATTTCAAAATTTTAGACAATAGAACATAGGCTACAACTATTAATATATTTGAAACGGATAGGATTTTATCTTGAAATTTTTAATTGATTTGAGAAATTAAGCCAAATTATCTTATTGATTTGAGAAATTGAGCTCAATTTTCTAAATTGAAGAGTCCAATTTAGGTCTAATTATTATATTATATATGAAGCGAATCGATTTCAATTGAAAGCAGCTTCAATTGATTTTGACAATAGCCTTGGTGTATTTTGACCCCTTTTTGATTTGTTCGTAACTTTACATTAGGGGTTTTTTCTTTGTAGCCTTGTTTAATTCTTTTTGTGCTTTATGAAATCTCTTTTTTACCATTTTTTTTTGTTTTAATAATTTTGTACAATAAATCTCCTTTTACTCTTCTGTGAACAGGTCTCTCTCATGGCCTTTCCACCTTATAAAGCGTACACCATTAAAGCCAATAAATAGCTCTACCTCACTGCCTCTCTCCTTGATGAACGTATAGCATTAAAGCACGTTGATTTTTGCACACTCTATATTATTCATAGGGGTTTCCACCGAAGGACAGCGAAAATTAAAGCAAGAATTAATGGGGAGACTGGGAAAGAAAAGAAAGTATATCGAAGGTCTTTTGGTAATGGTTGTTAGGGCTTCCCTTTTACAAATCGTCATAATACTTTCTCTATCTTCTCTCTTTCGATTTTGCATTTAGAAATCAATGTTTTCATCTGTCACTACTTCAAGACCTATCTCTATCCCTTTTGTAAGATGTCACGACCCGAGCCCAGAATTCGGGGGTTAGCGAAAAGCTAAACCGGTGACACACGTACTCCCGTGCACGTACATCCAAACCCAGTCCAGATGCACGCACACAAGGGATCTAACACGTGCGAACTAAGCATACGCAGAAGCTGTATATATCATAGCAAGCAACAAAGGAAAATAGCGGAAGCCAAAACAAATGCGAAACGGAAAAGACAAGATAATTACAACTGGAAAACCCATACAAGTCTGAGTACACGACAAAATGAAGATGTACAAATATACAGAGTACAAAGTCCAAAGTGCCAAAGTGCCAAAATACAAAATCTCAAAAACCAAAACTCAAAACAGAAGGCCACTGATATGCATGCACGCACTCGGCAGAGGTGATCAGGCCCACTCTGCCAAACCGGAGGGTACCTCTACACTCGGCCCTGCAGCCTCCTCGACCGCCGGGGAGCTGGGCAAGGGATCTGTGCCTGCAACACCACAGACAACACAAATGAATACAACGATCCAGCAAATACAAGTAACAGGGATGAAACACTCATAGTATCAATAGAATAATGACAGAATAGAATTTACAGAGTTTCATCTTAGTATGCTAAGCAAATCGTGCATAGGAATAAAGCATGATATGGGAATCAAAACATAGAAATACTGAACTAAGTGGCTACTACGTTAACCGTATTCTCTCCAGTAGAGAGCAGAGCAAAGCAGAGCAGAGGAGAACACCACTGACCGGGCCAGGGTACAAGTGGGTCTCATTTTCCTGGGTTCCGGGGTCCCAAGACAAAGCGACACTGCAGTTACAGAGATACAGAGATCTAAGCCAAAGGTAACCCCGTCGGGCATCCTAGGGCTGAGGTTGAGTAGAGCCATATTAATATCAATCAAATCAAATCCATAGAAAGGGAGATTATCCGCTTTGGACTCACCGATGACAAAGACCGGATCTTATCATCACGTATTAACCTCTGGGCAGAGCCACCCGGGAATACCCAAAATATACAAAGCCAGCAATATACAAAGCATAGCCAAAATACCGATCAGAACATAGATTAAGTCAAAGCACAGCATAGATCAAAGCGTAGTGCAGATCGAAGAATAAACAGACATACAGGACGAAAGCAAAATGACTGCGGAATGCATATACATAGATTGGCAGAACAGAGGGCAAGATTATAAACAATATGCAATGCATCTCAGATTTATACGGAGTCAAGGTTCATTACAAGCCAACCCTAATATAGTTCTTTACTGTCACTAACCGTGCATGTTGATGTAGTTTTAAGTTAGTCAATGCACCGTTGCCATCAAAGTGTTGCAATGTAATCTTTGCGTGCACCGACGTCCCTTAAACCAACACCCATGGGGAGGTGCTTAACAGTGATCAACGCTCACATGAATAAGTCACAGCCTAACAGACTCTTCATGCGATCCAAGGAATCCATTGGGCCGGTTTACATAGGTGGTTAACATGTATTTGAGCCCTACAAGTCTCACCATTATCCTAAGTCATATTTCAGAAATTGCCAGGCCTAACGGTTTAGCCATGAGGGACCTATGGTTAAGCCGAAGACATCTTATGCGCTCGTCGTAATATGCACTACGACTTCACCTAGGTTCCATTCAAAATACAGCTAAACTGGTCATCTTCCACCTCTGATCTGATACCTTTTTCGGCTAAGCTACAGTCAGTATACGGCTTAGCCGTAGAACAATCCACGGCTTAGCCGTAACAATTCACGGCTTAGCCGTAGCCACACCATAGGAGTACTGTATTGGAAAAGTTTCGACTGATCAGAGATTTAATTCACGGCTGGGTTACGGTTGGGTCACGGCTAGCTTACGGCTCAGCCGTAGGACAATTTACGGCTCAGCCGTAGCCTAGCCGTAGAACAAAATCAAAATTTCAAGTCTCTAGAACATGAGCCGTAGAAAGTTACGGCTTAGCCGTACAATACAGAACACGAATTCGGGATAGTTACAGAAACTGAAATTTGGTACAGAAACGTCTCCAAACAAATTACAGAGGTTCCAAATTCACAAAAACTTGGCTGTAAAACATTCTATACAAAGAATAAGAGAGAATCAAAGCAATCAAACAAAACACTCATATGTGTTATCAAAGCCTGTACTTATACTTGCCTCAAACTCTGAAAATCCACTGAATCAAGCTCCAAATCAACTAAAATCAAGACAAATCAAAGAAATAAACCATGCATGAGGTGTAGACACAGCATAGAGAAAGAGAGGTGCAATTGGAGATGAAGAAGAAAGAATTGCAAAGGACCCACTTACCTCAAGCCACAGACAGAGATGAAAGGAGAAAGAAAACCCAAATCAAGATGGGTGCAAACTCCCAACACTAAACAAGAACGAGAAGAGAATGAAGAGAAGGGAGAGAGAGAGAGAGAACACGTGAAGCTTCTCCTGGAGATCTCTCTTGCATGCAATGTTGGAGACAAATGGGCAGAGATGAGGACATCTGTAAGATGACTCAATATATATGTTTGGAGTTTAAAACAAGATCCAAGGAGTTTAAGCTATTTACAGTTTAAGTCATACGAGGGTCTAACTTCTCCAATTGACTCCGAACGGATCTGACACAGTTACGAAATATAACGAGCTCAACAAAATACACGTGCTGACACCAAGATGATGCAAAGATGATGCAAGCAAAGCAAAAGCAAAATTACGAAAAAGGGCTTAGAACTACCTATTCCAGGTCAAAGGTTACTCAACTACCTATCCACGGCCTAAAACCAAGTCCAAAAGAATAAAACAACAGAAATACACACTAATGAGCCACTAATCCGGCTCAAAGGGGATCGGAGTGTTACATAAGATCTGTTAAGTTTCTTGATAACAAGTATCCAAGTGATATCTAGGAATAGAAAGTTATGTTACGAAAGAATGAGGAAAGGGCTAAAGATTTTTAAATGGTTTGTAGAAAGAAAAGGTTAACGATTTTCTCTTTTTTTTTATTTGACCGGATTTTGGTCTTTTTTTTTAATCAGCAAAAGAGAGTAAATTTTATTAATATCAAGGAGCCAAAGAACATACAAATATAATGGCAGCTAGAGAAGAAAACTAACCAAAGCATCATCACCAGACATCAAAGAGCCCAACTAGGATGGCCCCCTTGACTGGTCCAATCATATGCAAGGAGCCCTAAAACAAAGTTGATAAGATACCAATTAAAACCAAGCGACAAAAAATACCCCCAAACAATCTAAAACCCACCCCACCCTATCTTTTGCCAGTAGCACCAAGAATATCATGAGGCTGAAGAAAGAAAAAAGCTTAAAAACTAAGTTGGCCTACAAGATAACCATGTTCCTTCGACCTCCTCTGCTTCCAGCTAATCAAAGACACCGTTAACACTGCTATCACAGCTTATCCAGATGAAATAGAACATCATCAATAGAAACCTTCTTCTTCTTATCATAAATTTTGACCCATAAGGCGATTCTAGCCTTAGGAGATAAAACCGGCAATGTCTTCATGTACCTTGCTGAATGGTACGTCACTGCACCAACGATGCAGTTTTCTTCAACATTTTAACATGTTGAACCAGCACATGAACTTTGAGCAAAGTTCATCTCGTCAAACTCTACCTCGAACTTAAAGTTCGAAATCATTGACGAATCTGAGTGATATCTATCTGAATCACTCACCATCCTGCCCCATCTTTAACATCACTGTGAAGATCCAATCACTACAAGCATGTAAGCAAAACAGATTGGGAATACAAGTTCATATGACTTTACAATTGCAGAAACCTCCGCCTCCGAGCGGTCAAAAAACTTCATTTGACCGGGCCTCCGATCAATCAATCAAACAACTGTTTGACAACTGCTAACACATCAGCTCCTCCTTGCTGCTTTTCTGACTTTGCTCTAGCAAGATAAATAACATCACATGCGATCCGGAAAGCATGTGAACCCCAAACAAACAACTTCGTTTGAATCAGCAAACCCTTTGCAACTAGGCCGGCGACTCCTACTATTAGGTTTGCAACAACAACTAGGTCGAGTAGACTCAATTCTAGCCTCAATCCACATCTGTTTAGATCTCCTCCAGATTTCTGCATCAAGTTATAGATCTCGTCACCACGAGCACGCTGGAAGAAACAGATCTGAAATCCGACTCAGGATGACTCCAATAACGTAGAAACAAGTTTCTACGCTCCAATCTGTCAAACCTCCTCCTTGACTGTCAAACAGCCAATCAACCTCTTCCACTGCGTAGATCTGCTCGAAACGAGTCCGTAGGTGCAAACGGATCTCCGATTGGACGTCGGATGATCAAGATATCGCAGAAACAATTTCAGCCGTTCAACCTGGTCAAACCTGCCTGTTGACAGTTGATGACAACATTGCTGACGTCAGTTCTGCTGCTCTGCTGCACTGGGCTGAACTCTGCGCACACGGGTCAGGTCAGACCTGACCCGAACTGGCTCGGAACTATTGGATGCACTGCTGGGTTGGGCTCTGGGAACATAGGTCAGGTCTTACCTGACCCGGCCCGACTTGCAATCGCTGCTGGACTGGGCTGCACCACGGGTTGGGTCGAAACGACGCGACCCGAAACCAAAACCCGGAACTTGCTGTCCTGGGCTTGTTCTCCACGGCGGGTCAGGTCGAACTGACCCGACCCGAACTCGAAAATCCCAAAACTGGGTCGTCTCCTTCAATAGGTGCCTGTTGTGCGCGTGGGTTCTTTGCAACCCGGTTGCAGACGGTGGATCACACCACGGTCTGCTGCGGCACCGGTGACCAGCAGCGCGGCACTGAGACGGCACGGCGACGGCGATCAGCTTCTGGCGACGGCAATCGGTGAACGGCCGGCAGTACCCTTTTTTTTTCTGGTTTCTGGTTCTGTAACCAAACGGCTCCCCAGCCATTTTCCTCGGCTGCGATGGGCATGGACCGGCAACAGCGACGGCTGGCGGCGACTGCGACAGCGTCGACTGGAAGTCCAGCGAAGGCGACGGAGACGGCGAGAATCCCGGCGAAAGTCCCGATGAGAATCTGATGTATTCGAACGTTTCGAACGACAGTTTTTTTTTTCTTTGTAGATGATTTTCATCTCTTGCAGCAGTATAAACGATTCTCTGCCGGTCTTCTTCTTCTCAGATTTGAAAACCAGATCCTCTGTTCGAACCAGCCGCGATTACTCCGAGATCTGAAAAACATGTAAATCCTTTGTACTCCGATCCAACGAGACTGGAGAACCCAATCTCGTCTTCTTCTTCTCCGATGGTGGCCCAACTAGAAATCATGAACCTGATCTCTCTTCCTCTGTTACAAAAACAGAGATCCGAACCCTTCGACAAGATTCAATCAGTTGATCTTCATGCACACAACATTCAAGCCACTGAGCGATCTCCACCTTGCTCAAAAAACCCGAGGAACACCAACCTCGGCTCTGATACCACTTGTTGTACGCGTGTGTGCAAAGGCAACCAAGATCAAACAATCACCACACAAGAAGACAAGAAGATTTACGTGGTTCGGCAAAGATGCCTACATCCACGGGAAACTAATTTCCACTAGGTTCTCCTCTAATTTATGAAACCACAGCTTTGGAATTTCAGCCACTCTCAGCCCCTTTCTCTCTTCTTCTTCAAGTTTTGCAAGAAACCGTTTTGGCTTTACTGTAACAGAGAAAACGTGTTTCTCCTGTGGTGAGGCCCAGCAGAGATCACAATCGCAGCAATTGACTCTGAGAGATCTGAAACATGTGAATCCTTTGTCCTCCGATCTACCCAAACCGGAGAACCCAATCTCGTCTTCTTCTTCTCCGATGGTAGCCCAACTAGAAATTATGAACCTGATCTCGCTTCCTCTATTATGAAAACAGAGATCCGAACCCTTCGACAAGGATTCAATCAGTTGATCTTCATGCACACAACCTCTAAATCACTGAACGATCTCCACCTCGCTCAGAAACCTGAGGAACACCAACCTCGGCTCTGATACCAATTGTTGTGATTTTTTGACAATCACCCGTTGTGCGCATACATCAATCACAGGATCAACAAGAACAAGCCACACACAAGAAGAGACACGAGATTTACGTGGTTCACCCAAACAGGGCTACATCCACGGGCACAGAGACGATCATCTTCACTATCACAAGTAAAGTACACGAAACACACGTTCTTTCCCATCGTCTCACCTACGTGATGTGGGAACACCACGGGCAAGAGAGCTCTTACCTCTCTTCAGCGCGCAAGATCTAGGGTTACAGACTATACATATATATAATCTCCGCTTTTTTGGCCACCAAGAAAGCCCCGGTACAATTACCAAAATACCCTTGACCTTAAACCAGTCCCTGACTAAACCAATGGACTTATCCGGCTAAACCGGAATACAAGACATAAACCTAACAATAACTTGGGTAGCTGTGCATGTCGTGGATTCTTCAGGGCGTAAAATTGTTGTATGGATTATTGAAAATAGAGTAGAGACGTGACTTTTTTATACAGTGTGTTTTAGATCTTGGGAATGGAGATCCTTGTACTGTCACATTTATGCACTCTCTCTAATCCGCTTGCTCGGTTTGAAGGTGTGTAGGAACTAA
The DNA here is from genome assembly GCA_037013555.1 of Sextonia rubra. Lineage (NCBI taxonomy): Eukaryota > Viridiplantae > Streptophyta > Magnoliopsida > Laurales > Lauraceae > Sextonia > Sextonia rubra. Next base: position 17,076,713 of record JASUAD010000028.1, on the reverse strand, counting down.
ATTAAGTGGCTAGGAAATTGTCGGGGATTTTAAACTCACTCATTTTCCTAGTGAATGAAGTTGAAGGATAAACGGTAAAAGTGTTCTGGGTACTGGGATGGATGCGGTTTCTGTTGTGTAAAAAATTAAGAGATCTGAAAGGTAAGCTCAAAGAGTAGAAGAAAGCATAATATTGTCAGATAGAAGATGAATTGATTGATCTGATTATTCATATCCAACATTTAGAATTGAAAAAGAAACTGAGGCATAATCAAAGACTGAAAGAGATCACCTTGAAGGAAAAACTTATGAAAAAATCTACCTAGGAAGAAATTATATTTAGACAAAGATGAAGGCTAAATGGGCGAAGGAGGGTAACCGGAACAAAAGATCTTCATGCTATTGCAAATGCAGTGAGAAGGATCACACGCTCACATTGCTCCTATTGAAGAAAGGGGATGACTTGGGATACTGAAGAGGGTACTAATCGTCAGGTTAATGTCTCTTTCTAACAGTAAAGTCCACTTGGACTAAAACTGGATGGCCTGGAATTTGACTTTATATGCCCAGAGTTAGCGCAGGGGGTAGGGGCGCCCTTCACGAGTTATAGATTGCTATTTTTATTTTTGAATTAGGAGGGCACTGTGCAGTGTGCACCAGTCTTTGATAGATACGTTATGGTTTTCTCCTGAAAATCTTGGGAGATAATTAAAAAAGATGTCATGAGTTTTTTAAATGAATTCTTCTCTCATGGAAAATTGACCAACGGCATGGCAGCTGCCTTTTTTGTTTTGGTCCCAAAAGAGGAGCAACCAACACTAGGAAAGGCAAGGGGTCAGTCGTTGTTATCGTGTTGTTGGAAGCTGTTGTGGTGGAACGGGGGGGGGGGGGGGGGGGGGGGGGGGGGGGGGGGTGGGGTGGGTTTTTGTCCGAAAAGGGACAACTCGCATTACATAAAACTGGTTGCAATTCGAGGAGTTTTTCGATTGTTCAGGGAATCTGATTGTAGAGGCCGATTCCAGAAACGACTTGGCTTTGGCCAGGAAGTCGTAAAGATCAAGACGATTCTCTTACCGACAGCATAAAGAAATCTGGAGGGCCAGCTTCTGCGGAGTGGCTACGAACGCAGATTGTGGCCTCTGGGAAGGCCGTGGGCTTTTCTGTTGGTGACAACAATGATTGGGAGCCCCTAAATTTGCTGAGGCTCATAACATTGCTGTCGGGTCAGAAGGAATACGGAAGATGAAAGCCATCAGGAGTTTGAAGTCCTCAGTGAACTATGATAGGAAAGTAGACAATGGGCTATGTTGGAAAGTATTTTTTAGTTAGAAAATTTTTATACGGGATTATAGTCAATTGGTTGTGTTCAAATTTTATGAGGAATGATTTAGTGCTAAAAAATAATGCGCATTACCAAAAGTGTGTTGATTGACGGGGAATATTAAGGAATGGGCTCCACCCGATAAGAAAGTTGAAAAATATTTATGCAACCTCTACTAACTCCATGAGTTTTGGTAGGAATGGCTAGCTAAGAAAATTTAATAGGTTCATCCATTGTAAAATTCACTGTTAGGATATTTATATTGTCTAAATTCTTGTTAGGGCATTTGTATTGACTAAATTCATGTATTGGACAAAGCATGGGTCCATTGAGTTGTATTTTATATTTAGAATGGATTGTGGCTAGGAGCCGGATAAGCTGTGTTAAAGATAATGAAAATTGAACTGTTTTTTTTTCAAAGGACAATATAGATTAAAAAAGTCATATCTCATAAAATAAGTGTCAGATATAGGCAATCTACTTGCCATTGGAAAGCTTATTTTGAGTAGATATGCTTAGAGTCTAAGATTGTGTAAATGGGAGTTAAAACGACAAAATTATGGCCTCCGGAAGTTTGTTATTTTGCGTAGGAAATTCTAGAGACCAGGCACGAGCGCTGAAGGCAGTGGCGAGAGTGCTTGAGCACCCATTTGACCGCGCTTGATAACACGGACGGCATAAGCGCACTAACCTGCATGAAAACCTTTCCTATTTGTGTTAGAATTGCCTATTTTACTTGGATTTGGTTTCTAAACCTAATGCACGAATTTTGGGCTATATAAAGAGGTTCTTTCTCAACCCTAAACACAATACAACGCATATAGCTCATTGTAGGAGATTTGTGGCTTCTACTTCCTTGTAGATGATCGCGCTTAAAAAGTAGGCGTGGAAAATGAATTACGGAATTAAGGTCCGACATTCACGCACTTCAAGCGTTAAAAAGAAAGAGAAATAATTACAGTTCATCATTAATTTTCCTTTGTTTACATGGGTTCAAGTGCCCTGATCGAGGGGATGCAGGTTATTTACATGAGTTTATAAAGTTTACAACCCCTCCCTCAAGTCTTAGATGTGATCTTAATTTGGAAATTACAAGAAAATGTACACAAAGTAGGAAAAAATGCAAAAAAAAGATGGAAAAATGGGGTGACCGTGACCCGCAGTCACTGCCCCATTCCAGTGATCGTGACTCACCCATGGTCACTAGGGCCTTTCAGTGATCGTAACTCACCCACGGTCACTGGGGCCTTTCAGTGACCGTGGGTCACGGTCACTAGCAGACGGTGGCCGTGAAGCCACTGTTTGCCTCTGTTTTTTGTGCTGTTCGCGTTGGTTCTTTCGTGAAACTTCTTTCAAGTGTTGGAACTCCATTTTTATGACTTTGGAGTGGTGGACAACCATCAGGAAGATCACATTTAACCATGGAATCAATTGAAACCTCTGTAACTCATCATTCGTGCTTACGGACTGAGTTTTTGTTTCAAGTCCGAAATGGGCAAATATGAAGCCGGAGTTGTGTCATTTTGAACCTATCATTTTCAAGGAACAAAATGAGGCCTAGAGAGACTTCTTTCACAACTCTTGTGATCGCTAAGAGGCTCTACGAATAAGAGAAACAGAGGTAACAATGTCATCCTCTCAGAAATTGCCGACATACGAACATAGCATGAACTTTGGCCATTCCACTTCCTTCTCTTCTTCTGAATTTTCTTCCTCACCTTCAAAACTGAGAAAGAAGGTGGGAATGGTCATAGAAGTGCTGCTAGAGTTTGCTTCTTTGTTGCTTTAAGTGCTTTTTTCTTTAATTTCTTCTCTTTTCTTCTTTGTGTATGTGTTCCTCCCTCTTTTCCCTTCAAAATTTGATCCTTTTATAGACTCCCCATCAGTTTTGTGCAGTTTTGGGGAGTTAATAGTAGTTGTGAGGAGTTTGATTTCGAAGAGGAGTGGAAAGAAACTGCCCAAAATCGTGGGAAACATCTTTTGAAGGTCCGTGACCGCAGGCTGGGTCACGGATGAGGCCCAATTTTGGGTTTTCGTGTATGTGGCCCATTTTCATGTGTTTTGGGCTCAAACGAAGTCCGATTGCCACGAAACTTGGAGGGATACTTCTTGACACTATTTTCTGCATGTCATAAAAATCTCAACCTGTTTTGACTCCAGGAAGTTGGTCAACTTTTTCATTAATTGGGCCCCGGTCACGGACAAGGCCCACTTTTGGAACATTGCATATGCGATCTATTTTCAACTGTTTGAGGCCCGAACGATGTCCAATCGCCATGAAACTTGGAGGAACACTTCCTGAGACTGTTTTGAGTGTGTCACAGAAGTTTCAGCTGTATTTGACCACCTGAACTTGGTCAACTCCTTTTGTTTGTGGGCCCCGGTCACTCCCAAGGCCCATTCTTGGATTTTTGCATATGTGGCTTGTTTCCTCCTGTTCGGGGCCCAAACAGTGTCCAATCGCCACGAAACTTGGAGAAATGCTTCTTGACACTATTTTGAGTGTGTCATAAAAGTTTCAACTCTGTTTGACCACCTAAACTTGGTCAACTCTCCAGTTGACTTTTTATGACAGTGGGCCCTTGTTTCAGCTGTTTGAAGACCAAATGACCTCAGTTTGATTTGAAACTTGGAGGGACTGATGTTAGAGGTATCTTGGAGTGTTCATCCAAATTTCATCGATTTTAGACCTCGGAAAGCAGGACTCGGTCAGTGACCTCAAGAGGCATGTTCTGTGCTTTTTCTAGTCGAATGATGCCGTTTTGTCTTGAAATTTTGCAGAGCTTCTCTCAGTCATAACTGGTTTAGTCTTCATGAGATGTCACTCTACACAGAGACTCACAGAGCATAGTATATCATCACTTCGCCATGTAGGAATACCGGGTCTCACAGTGATTCCCCAGGATCTGGCAAATAACCTCTGTAGCCTAAATTAAGCTGAGATCAGGTGTTTTCGCTACAGTATTTGCAATTTTTTATGAGTCAACAGTAGAAGATTGTTCTTTAAATGTAGATAATTGTTCGTAGTGGAAATCAAGTCACTAATGGCGGGGACCGAGGGACTATGTGCTGTGGAGATCTACCAAGAACAACTACAACTCTTCATGTCAAGTGATTGACTGTGGGTTGTGAGTATATCTTATGCCGCGGAAGTTAATGATTGATTTTATCCACTTTAGACTCATGGTTTTTTTTCCTTTTTAGGTTTCCATGTTAAATTTGGTGGGTTTTTTTTTTTTTTTTTTTTGTGATTGATTACTTTTATAATTTCACTATATAGAAGTAGTAATTAAATCACAATCTAGAATATATTCCTGGCATTCTAAATCTTTTAATTGGTAAATTGTTATGTGTCGATCCAAAGGATTTTCTAGAATGAAATTTAACAAGGAAAAATGCCTTTATACTATAAAGCCTCCTTTGCTGAAAGGTTCTGTTAACAATGCTTATTGGAATGCACGTATGATAGCCTTTTTGAGATCAATAGATGAAGGAATTTGAAGAATAGTGTTGAATGGATATTTCTTGCCTGTTAACACTATTGACGGACAAACTATTGAAAAGCCTATGACTTCATAGTCCAAAGATGAAATCTATGCCTACAATTGTAACAACAAGGCTATTAATGCTATTCACAATAGAGTATCAATGATTGAATTTCATATGATCTCTACTTGTAAGAATACAAAAGAGGCATGAGACATCCTTCAAGCAGTTCATGAGGGTACTAAAAAAGTGAAAAAGCCAAGATGCAAAGCTCATCATTTGCTTTGAAACTATAGAGGATGAGTGATGAGAAAAGGTTTAATGACTTTTATACTAAATTGAGTAATAATGTTAATTCAAGTCACAACCTAGGAGAATCTATTCCTGAAAAGAAAATTGTAAAAAAGATTCTTAGGTTTCTCCCAGTGAGTTTCATTCCTAAGGCTATTGCAATTGCTGAATCCAATAAACTAAATAATTTGAGACTTGATGAGTTGGTTAGCAACTTGCAAACCTTTAAGACTGAATTTATTAACCTCCAGCCAAAGTTTTTTGGACTTGCTTTGAAAACTACCAAAGCTTACAAGTTTTCCAAAGGTTCGAAAAAGGTGGAAGTTACATTTGAATTTGATTATGAAGAAGCATATATGCAATTGTCTTCTGAGTTTGTACAACAATTTAACAGGCTAATTGCAAATACTGGTTATAAACTGGTTGCAACAGAAAAAACTAGCTGCTCAAAGGGCGTCAAGTACTTTAAATGTCAAGGCTATGGGCATATAGTTAATGATTATGCTAATAAGAAAAAGAAGCCCACAGTCAACAGTAGTAAAGTTTTGAACATCACTTGGGATATTGATGAAATTGCTGATGAGGAAGAGTTCCTTGAAACTGAACCTAATTTGTCTGAAAAGGGTAAAGAAAAGTTTATGGCTTTTATGGCTACATCTTTACCATCTGATGTTAATTCTGATAATAATAATGATGATGAAGAAGTGTAAGGCCCAAATCCAAGAAAATCATAATTTATAATAATTAACTTGTTTTACTTTGATTAATATGCAATTTGGTTAATTTAACTCAAATCCCTTTAGATTTGGGTTTCGGATAGGTAGTTGAGTCGGGTTCGAACATTACCTAGGTAGTCAAGGACTTTTTTTTATTTTAGAATTCTATAGTTTTGCATAATTAAGGCATCATATTAATTGCATTAAGTGTCTCATCGTGATGGTCATCTTTCATATTTGGCCCAATTCCATTCGGATTCATCTCGGCCCATTTAAAGCCAACTGACTTAACTTGAAAATCTAAGAAAATAGAGGGCCTGTTTGTAATTTCCAAAAACACACATTTAAAAACCCAGAAAACCCATCGTTCCTCTTCTCCTCCTTCCCTTTTTTCTGCTATGGCAACAGTTTCCTTTTCTTCTCCTATGCTCTCTTCTTCTTCATAGACTTCATTTAGGCAGTTGAAGTGTTGCATGCGAAGGAATAGAGCTTCTTCTTCTTCCTCTTCACTCTTCTTGCTCTCCTTCTTGGAATCAAGGTCTCATTTCCTTCATTGTGGTTGTAGAAGACTTGAGGGAAGAAAACCCCCATCGCCATTTCATTTTAAGGGTTTTATAGGGTCAAGAGATCTAATCTATTAGCATGCATGCATCACATTCTCATTTTTCTCCATGCATGTGTTAGATCAATCTCTAGTGAAGCCTTTTCCACCATCTAACCAAAGGGCAAATTGATTTGGGTGAAGCACTGCACTTAAGGCAAGTATAAGGGTGCATATTCTCTACATGTATGGTTATTAGATTGATTCTTGATGAGCTCCTCGCATGTATCAAATTAAAGCTCTTTTGATCTTCCATTGAGGTTGTGTAAAATTGATTTTAGTATTAATGTTTGGTTTGTTGAATGAATGTTGAAAATGGATGGTAGGGAGATCCAATATGTAGTAGGGGTAGTTTTCTTTGGGTGTATGAATGTAGGGAATTAGAATAAGCAAGAAGAGATAACAGTTAGAAGCTGAATTTCCCGGAGTAGAGTGCTTCAAGGCTGACCAGTCTGTCCTGAAGTCCAATCGGTCGGATTTCGGTTCTAGGAGGTGTCCGACCGGTCAGACACCATACCTGATTGGTCGGGTAACCTAGTATTCTACATTGAAAATTCTGTTTTAAATATGGTTCCATGACGGCCCATAGGCCTTCCATGGTCCATAGTGTGGCACAAGGAGGGGCTACACCCTTGATTCTTGGTGAAGCTAAGGTGTTTTAAGCTAATTCTACCCTAGGATTGTAAGTATAATCGAAGATCATTTAGGGCCTTAGAAGTGGAACCTTTACCTTAAGCGGACTAAGCCAACAGTAATTATATACTAAGAAAGAAGAGTGTTAAGCTATTACTCATTCCCTCATGATTTTTCAGTCAGTTTCCAATGTTACGTCATGGGTGTTGGCATAGGAAGAGGTGTCTTCTGCATATATAATGTAACACCAAAATTTTGGTAACACATGACACCGGATGTTTTATGAATACATCGTATTGAATGTTACGTCACGGGTGTTGGCATAGGAAGAGGTGTCTTCTGCATATATAATGTAACACAGAAATTTTGGTAACATATAACACCGGACCTTGGAAACTCGGAATATCTAGTATAGGGTTGGGTAGTAAATTTCCTTCATAACCCTCAATATATATACATTCATATTGTCAAGTAAACCTTGTCCTCAACATGATTTAATCATGTACCCATTCCTCTTAGTGAACCTTAAGGCAAAATTGGATACGGTGGTTCTACTAAGTATGAGCCCATGAGCCAAGATAGGTGTAGCTAAGGTTGAGAGGGTTCGAACTCTGATGGCTCGTGTATGCATTACTAATATTAGTCATTCCGTTTAATTCTGATTCTATGATTGGTTATGATCTCAAGATTGATATAAGTTTCTGTAGAAGTACGAGTCAATCGCTATGTATGATAAGTATGAATTCGGACTAGTCTTGATATATTGAGTCAGCACCACTTAGCTTGCAGCCAGAGGAAGTTCGACGGGACCCAATGAGGGTATTCAATATGTTACCTACTGTAGTAGTTATATGAAGAGTTGGTCGACGCTCTTAGAATAGCTAGACGGTCTTGGCCTGATCTCTAGTGATTTTCCACAGTATAATATGCTCTTTTACTATAGAGAAGTTAGCAACGTAGATGCCAATTAGTGTAATATTGTCTTCCATCTATGATTATTCTTTCATGCTTACTTACATGCACAACTTGCCTAGTTTTCAGTTATTGATCTCTTTTAATCATTATGTTATTCAATTTCAATTGTTACATCATAATAGGCTTACATACCCTTATATTTATTTAACCGTTGTGTTGATAGTACTACCCTTAGTGTTACAGGTACGGAACCTAGCACCGATACGGTAATTGAAACGCTCCTAGAGGGAACCACAGCGGCACCTCAGGATGTGAACAAGTGGTATGAGGATGATATAGTTTATTAGTCATCCTTCACAAGCGTAACAAGGTTCTTTTGGGGTTGTTAGTGTATAACCATAGTTTAGCTTGTAGTTGAACTTGTCATCCTGCATTTCATTTATGTTTATGGGACTTTTATACCATGTGCATGTGGATTGGGAAATTAATAGACTTTGGTTATATTAATGAAATAGTAAATTTTTTATTAATGTCTATGATATGTACAGGTGAATTTTCCAGGTTTCCGCTTAAAATTTTGAAATCATTGATACGTGTTTACGAATCCTCCTCACACGTACTTGTGGAATCACATTTGTGACAGTACGTATATGTCTTGATATGGCACGAATTGTCACGGGTTACGTGTACTACGCCTCGGGATCCACTATTAATCCCCAATTCTCGGGTGCGGGCCATGATAAGAAGTGTCGTATGAGAATATTTATTGGGAAGTACAGTACAAATTCTTATTTAGAGAAAGCAAGAAACTAGAATGTATGCTGCAAAACTTGTGAAACGAGTTAAAGATTTTAAAACTAAAATTCGATCTCTTAAGAAGAATTTAGAATAAGCACAGGCACATATCATCCTTGTTGAAGGATATAAGGGTTCTTTGCTTGAGAGTTTGACTTCTGAAAGCAGGAGAATAAGTTTTTGAGAATAAAAGTGTTGAAAAGCAGAGTTGAGATTGATGATCTAAATGTCAAGTTCAAAATGGCATTGACAAAGCTGGATGCTCCTATTACTACATATGTCAGTGCAACTGCACTTGATCACATCTTGAATATTTAGAAGCTGTATACTGTCAAAATTAGTCTTAGATGCGCTGATGGTGCTTCAACATTAAAATCTATAGATAATATTGTCTTTGTTAAACGCACTGCAAATGCATCCACTGCACGACATACTACACAAAAAAAAACATGTTGATTTTGCATCAAAGAGTGAGTCATGTCCTAAAGTTTCACGAGCACCCACATGTCACCATTATGAAATACGAGAACACATCCGTCCCTATTGCAACAAGCTGAAAGCTATGCCAATATCTAAGCAATGGAAAACTCAATTTTTTACACCAAAATCTAGTACAATCTGGGTTAAAAAGGAAAACTTGTTATCTGTTTGGTTCACATTTTGCTGAGATTCTTTAATGTACAAGCTTGGGTACCAAAATTCTAAAGCCTTTGATCAAGAAGATTAAGCCCCCACCCCTAATGTCGATCCAAATATATCATTTAGGGGGACAAATTGAGGGGGAGTCATTGCTGGATCCTAATTGACAAACATGCTGCGTGTCAATACTATAAATTTGTCAATTACAAAAAAAAAGGTGGAAAATGAGGCATTAAGAAGGAATATTAAAGATTGAAGATGTGATTTAAGAAGCTGATGATGTATTCTGACAGTAATGTTTGTCTTCAATTGGTTGCTAGCTAAAGATACAATAATTTTTTTCACTGGCAATTTTCTCAATGTAATGAATGTATTTTTGGATTTATTTTGAGTAGATTGAATGTATAGGAAGTTATGTCCATGAATTGACAAAGGGGGAAATTGTTGGGACATTTGTATTGTTTAAATTCTTGTTAGGACATTTGTATTGGCTAAATTCATGTATTAAACAACACTTGGGTCCATTGAATTGTATTTCATATTTAGAATAGACTATGGTTGGGTGTCGAATAAGCTAAATTAAAGATAACACAAATTGAAATGTTTTTCTAGGGATAACATGGATTAAAAAGGTCATTTCTCACAAACCAAGTATTAAATATAGCCAAGCTATATACCATTAGAAAACTCGTTTTGAATAGATATCTATAGAGTCTAAGATTACGTAAATTGGAGCTAAAATGACAAAGTTATGGCCTTTAGAAGTTTGTTGTTATGCGTTAGAAATTCAAGCGGACTTTTGCACCGAAAGCAATGGCGAGCACGCTTAAGTGCCCATTTGACCATACTCGAGCGCATTGATGGTAAAACCGCACCGACCTACTCAAAAACCTTTCTTATTTAGACCAAAATTACCTGTTTCATTTGGATTTGGTTTCCAAACGTAAGGCACGAATTTTGGGCTATAAAAAGGTGTTCTCTCTCAACCCTAAACACAATACAACACATAGAGCTCTTTAAGTTCTGAATTGGAGACTGCCATTGGAGAGATTATCTAGAGTTTCTATGAGAAATTGGGCTGAAGATTTCAAGTTTTAGAGTTGATACTTCTACTTTATTGTAGGAGATTTGCGACTTCTACTTCCTTGTAGAAAATTGTTCTTTAAGCGTAGAGAATTATTCGTAGTGGAAATCAAGGCACTAATAGTGGGGCACCGAGGTATTGTGTGTTGTAAAAATCTACCAAGAACAACTACAATGCCTTGTGTTGACGGATTGGCTCTGGGGTTGTGAGTATATCTTGTACCACTGAAGTTAGTGATTGATTTTGTCCACTTTGGACTCGTGGTTTTTTTCCGTTTGGGTTTTCACATTACATTTGATGTTGTTTTCTTTGTATAATAGATTGCTTTTTACTATTCCACTGCATAGAAGTAGTAATCGAATCACAATCTAAAACATATTCCTGGCATTCTAAATCTTTTATTCACCATGGCAACCTTTCTAGTATTTTGATTTCTAAAACTTTTCTTTATCCTTACATATTAATTACTATCTCTAAATAATTAGTTATTATACTCTTCTCTTAAACTATTTAAAATATATTTTTTCTCTGCGATAATTTCCTAATAATTTCCCAATATAACTTTCAAAATTTATACACATATTTGTAGAGAAAAAAAAAAGAAGTAAAGAAAGACCCAATTTCGGTATTTGTACCACTAAACATCAATTGCATGTAAATGTTAAAAACATCGTTCTAATTTGAAATCACATGATCACAATGGTTGAAGAATTCAATCAAATCTTGATCTAGATCAGTTATTGTAAGATTATTATTATTTTTATATTGGCTAAAATGATAAAAAAAAACATATTTAAAGTTTTAAATAATAAAAAATTTATAGATATTGGTGATTCATCCATTTCCCATCCACAGCAACGTTAGTCAAGTGACCTACAAGGCTGATGCCCTCATATGAGACAAATGATGTCATATCAATGTCAGGAATGATATGTGCGAATAATACAATATGTGTAAGGGGCTTTAATCATTTGAGAAGTGTTTTCACACATCTAGTGTAAAAACTTTTTATGAGGCTTATTTGTGGATTCCGTTTGGAGATGGGAACAAGCAGGGATAGAAAGATCTATGCAGACCAATCAAAATATTAATTTTGGCTTCAATCACATGTCCCTAACCCCCTCATCCGTAGCCCACAAATTCAATCTATTCGGATTAGGATACCGTTGATCCAACAGTTCAATAAATTTAGATTTTATGGAAATTTAGAGCATGTGACTATCGGAAGGTTATTGTGTATCTCAAGATTTAGATTGAGTGATAGATGGCTCCACCTAGACTCTCACAAAAAAAGTGATAAGAACTAATTTTCATAGGATTATTTCTCATGTTTAGAATACTAGCCTCTCTAGGAAATTTTAAAAAGTTGTGTTTTTGTTCTCTTAAATAGAAGGGAAAAAAAGTCCAAATCATCAATGTTACATTATTAGGATGTGTCACTTGAAGTCTTTTATTTTTTTGGTAACCTAGCCAAAGAGGAGTTAGGACCCAAACGAAGAGCCCATACACACTGGGTCCACTATAGTCGGAAAGAAAGCCTACAAATGTGGGAAAAGGACCAAGAAGTGACATAAATTCAACTCCTAGGCAACTAGATAAGAACACACACCTCTTACCATTAAGATAAAATGAGAGCTCTAAGAATGTGTCCTTCAAAGTTAAAAGAAAAAAATAAGAGTAAGAAGAATATAGGGCATCCATTATACACTCAAGCTATCCAGTCACACACCTCTTACTTGTTTTTCCATGAACTTCTCCAAAACCCTACAGATTCTTATCTTATATGGTTTCCTTAATCTCGAATAACTTAAAGAAAAATAGGGAAACAAAGAATAAAATTAGCAAATAAAATTAGCCATTCAAGTTTGGTATCAACATTGTGAATCGTTGGATTCTAGTATCAACAATGAGAAGGATGCAAATACCAATATACCACGTGAATTAGATCTTCGGGACATAAGCTTGAACTGCTCACTGCTTTCAAAATTTCATTGTCCGCTTTGTTTTCCATTGGTTCGACCACAAGTAACTTGACAAGGTTATTGTTTTTATAATTTCATTTAATGAGCCAAGGTAGATTCAACCATTTAAACATTTATAGCGAACTCTGCTTTACTCTATTCATTTTTTTTATAGAAGGTTTTAAAACCAGCAAAGAGATTGAGAATTAGCGGTTGCTCAGCTTTTTTTCCATGCATGCAGGCTCTCTCCCATGCGTGTGGTGAAATCATGGGTCGTAGCCCCCTCCAGCGCAACAAAAGAAAAAAAGAAAAATGCTGCAGCTAAGAATTGGCTTGACCAACGCCCAACTATTGTTGTTATTCACGTGTTAATTTTTTAAAAACCTCTGCTGCTTTTTCACATTGGATTGTGCAGAAGTGCTTGTGACGTGATATAAGACCAAAGCCTACTATAGTTTATGTTTTTTTTTTTTTTTTAATATCATTTGGTACAACTTCGTGTCTAGAGACCTTCATTTTCCCTTAAAGACACAGCTGAAACATCTGGAGCTTTTGATGGAGAGTGAAACATGGTGTCTTAGCTGGAGATGAGCAGTTATCTTATTATCTTAGCCATCCACTCGATACAGTCTACTTTTATTTAAGTGCCACCTTCATCTGCACCCACCTCGTACCATCACACACAGCACTCAATCAGGAGAGAGAGAGAGAGAGAGAGAGAGAGAGAGAGAGAGATGGTTTTTTCGAGAGTTCTTGTGGGTTGTTTTCTGCTCCTTACAGTCACCTTAGGAGCGAATGCACAGCCTCTTGTTCCTGCACTCATCGTCTTCGGGGACTCCATGAATGATGTGGGCAACAACAACAAGCTCATCACAATTGCCAAGTCCAATTTCCTTCCCAACGGCAGGGACTTCGCCAATCATACACCCACTGGAAGTTCTGCAATGGCAAAATAGCCCCAGATTTCACCTGTAACGAACTTTGAACTCTGTAATCATATATGGGTTTTTTCTCTCACTCATGAAAATGGATTTGTTAGTGGTGATTTTGTTGGAACAGCTGAGAACATTGGATTCAATGCATACCCACCAGCTTACCTAAGCCCAGAAGCAGCAGGAGAGAGACTCTTGACTGGAGCCAACTTTGCGTCCGCAGCTTTAGGCTATTATGACGAAACAGCCAAGTTTTTTGTACAGTAACAAGGCTCTAATAATAACATAAGAAGAAACGAAGATGATCAAGTGATCTAATCTTAATTTATTTGTTCTTGTAGAATGTAATATCATTGAGCAAGCAGCTAGAGTACTACAAGGAGTACCAGTCGAAGGTAGTTAGTATGGTAGGAAAGAAGAATGCATCATCTATCTTCTCCGGTGCCATCTACATGTTGAGTGCTGGGATCGCTGACTTCGTCCTAAACTATTACATCAATCCTCTTCTCAACATCTATTATACGCCGGGCCAGTTCTCTGAAATTCTCGTCCATAACTTCACCACTTTCATTCAGGTCTAGTCTCTACTCTCTTTCTCCATCTCAGAGTTCATATATATACTAATTACTATCAGAATCCAAGTCATCGAGGCCAACGGGGAAGTATACTAATTACTAAGGTCCACCACGGAACCAAGGGGAAGTCATTCATGGGTAGTGGTGTCCCATCCCAGGCAATCCTTCTCCGATGTGGCAGATCGGGATTTGTACGCTCAAGATGTCACCGTGGGTTAAAAGCCTCATACAATCCCCATTCTTATATGATAAAGTCCTGTATGTAATAGACGATCTCAGCCATCCAATAGGTCGGCCCCTTGTCATTTGGTGTGGTCCACCATTGAAATGTATCAAAATCATCATGTAGTTTTTTGTTTGGTTTGTGGCAGGAATTGTACAATCAGGGGGCGAGGAAGGTGTGGGTAATGTCGCTGTCACCACTTGGGTGCTTGCCTGTTTCCATCACCTTGTTCGGATCAGGCAGCAACAAGTGCGTGGAAAGGATCAACAATGACACCCTTCATTTCAATAACAAGCTCAATGCCACTGCTCAAGGGCTGCAGAAGAAGCTGTCTGGCCTCACCATCGTCTTCTGGGACATCTACACTCCTCTCTTTGACATCATCCAAAAGCCTTCCGACTATGGTATTTTTTTTCCTGACTAGCTATCTTAACTCGGACCTAAATCAAAACTTAATTAAATAAAACTGTATCCTGAACCATCAATGCCATTTTGTTCAACTAATTTTAAGAACCAATCAAGAATCCAAGTCGACCCATCAAGTCATACCAGCCCAGTTGAACATGGGTGCTCGACTCTGAGTCGCTGGGGTGGCAAACAAGTCAGGTTTACCGGATCTGCTCCCAAGGTGGGTCAATCCAACCCGACCCATATTGACCCACATAATACACAGTGATTCAGGTCAACCCGCCTAAGTCATATCGACTCGTGACCGAGAGTAGATTGAACCAGAAAATAGCATGGGGTTTACTCCTCCCTCTAGTTCGACCCCTAATAACTGGCCTGCATTTCATCTGGGTCGGGTTTTTCCGGACAAATGTGGTCCAGTTAGCTGGTCGGGTCAATTTTTTATCCCCCTACCTGTGGTGGGTTGGGAGCCAGATGTGAGAGCCAACCATGTATGCGTGTGATAACTAATGTAGAATCGGAATTCTATGAGTCATTTGATTAATGGTGACAGTAAGTAGACCAATTAGGATGGAGGTAAACAACTGTGCATGCAAATGGCAAGCATCCTCCGTTGATATGCTGAACTGTGATTCGTCCAGACTCAACTAACATATGTTGTTGGGAAATGGAGCAGGGTTCTTGGAGGCGAGGAAAGCATGCTGCGGAACGGGACTCATGGAGACGGCCATTCTGTGCAATGCCAAGTCTCCTGGGACATGTACAAATGCCTCAGTCTATGTGTTTTGGGATAGCCTCCATCCTAGTGAAGCTGCAAACAAGCTCTTGTTCGATAAGCTTTTGATGCAGGAGCTCTCTCCTCTCCTAAGACAGAATAGGTGGATGGGATCCAAATATACACAATAGTCGTCGTTATCAGCTGCAGTGCTGTGTGATCAGGGTGGTTGCGGGGGATGGAAAGGGACCCACCTGATAGGGTGTGATTAAAACTACATCTATGCTAGATTGATGTTTTTCCTCTCAAATCGAAGATTGAAACATAAGCGGTGAAAAGAGGTTGTGATTGTCAATTGATGTTTTGATGTGGCCATTAGGCTTGGATGGGGTGAAATTTGCTTGAAACACCCTCCACGCAGGTGGATTCCTTTCCATCTTCCATCGACATTACAATATAAACCATCAACTATTTATGTATCTATATATGTATGTAGTAAATGCATGTATTTACTAGTAAAATGCAGTACAATATGCCCAGAGACTCACTCTTTCTCTCGCAAAGTTACACACAAAATCAATTTAAATTGTAGTGAATAGGATTATATTTTCATTCTACATTATTGGGATTTTCTATAAAAAAACAAACGAACGACTAGATTTGGCTTAATTCTAAAAGATGATTTTAAGGAAGAAAACCCATTATATATAAATTGCACATAAAATGACCTCATAGTCTTAACTGCACAAGAAAGGCCCTCCAGCTAGCTTTAACTATTTTTAGTGCGCAGTCGACAATATCATTGCACAGAATTATTAAAACCCTTCTTTTTGAAACTATTCCTGAAATTCCAGTTGATTAACTTTTTCTAAATCCACATTTCAGCTCAACAATTAAAGCATGAAAAAAAAAACACCTTCTTTAAATCAGAAAATCTCCTCGATATGACGTTAATCCCAACTAAGTTTGAAGCGAACCTTACAGCCTCATAATTAGCTTTATGATTAAGCCTTTTCTTTTTCAGAATTAGGGCAAACCTGGGAGGTTTTTGGGGAAAAAGTTCACATTACAATATAGTACTTGTTACGAATTGCAACTTGTAAGTGCACCATGGATGGGTTTTTGAAAGACATGCAATTCAGCTCCACCAAAATGAAAGTGGACATTAATTATAACAAAATCAACCGAAGTAGTAAGGAGCGGCAATTCTCACCTAGCTATCGAGGGTTTAAACCTTGGCTATTACAACTTTTTTCAACATATTCAAGTCTTTTTTTAAGTATGCAGGCTCTCTCTTGGATACTTGACTAGGGTTCAAAAAAAAAAAAAAGTTGACCATATTGTCTTTAATCACACTGATTGTTGTCTTTTTATCGATAGCTGGTAATTAAATTCCTCTTTTATGTGGTGGTATCAATGAACCTTATTCACAAGCCACATTTCCATATAAAGTACGTTACCATTAACATATTTTAGTTGCATCCAAAGTAAAATCTGGGTAATGCACCAAACTCAATGCATTTCAATTTTTGTACTCATCCAGAGCGTGGAAACCTTCTTGGACTCGAACCTATATCTGAACGAGATTAAATATTTTTATGTTAGATCTCAGGTCTCGCTGCACCCAACACAAACCCAGCGTGTTACAGCCGACTCTCAACAAAACAATACCATTGAAACAAAAACACGATAGAGAAAGGACAGCTTAATACGACTGCCAAAAAGAGAGAAAAAAAGGCTAAAAAGGGTCCAGCTGAAAATCATCAGTTAAAAATCTCAAGGGCTGTTATCAGCACTGGACCCCCACAGATTGAATGGCAGCAAAATCTTCAATCACCTCTATCTTCATGGGTCCCTTTCAATCCTCTTACTCGTGCTTAGGACCCATTGCCCCTGAGGGGCTTCAAAGCCATCTACCTTGCCTGATATAAGTGTCATTTCCTGTTAATCACTGCTTATTTGATCATCATACGGGCACCACCCTCCTTTCACCTGAGGAACTGCTGCAGCTACATATTGCAGGATTTCCAACCACGCCGACTAAGGGAAAACGGCTCCTCAAGCTCCACATTGATTGCATCGGCACCTCCCCATTTTTACCATGGGGCCTGAGCAGAGTATAAAAATGCACTTGCAGCAACATTTTGAAGACCACAAAGGCTGGGGGATACTATCAGAATGAGATATTTGGCCAACCAACCAACATCATACCCCTCTCATTACCCTCGCTGAGATTGGATGCATCAATCGGCTCTCATGCAAACTTGTTTTTCTTAATTTTGTTCTAAGTAATCAGTAATTGATAAAGCACTTATGCACAATTTTATTTATATGCAGCAACACTAAATAGTCACTTCCAACTTCCGAGTATATTCAAGTTTTCAAAGGTGGCCCTCTTAGTCATGGGCTGACCACGGGGGCAGAAAATGGGCAACAACAGCACAGGCCCATCATTAGTCCAGCAAACTCAAGGATGGGATTTGGGCACTAATAACATTAAAATAATAATAATAATAATAATAATAATAAAATCTGACAAAAAAAATGATGAGTCATATCAACCTTATGCATCTCCGAATCCACAGACCGCCACATCAGAAAAACAATATTTAGCAGTGACTATGACCTCCCTCATAAAACAATGACAAAGGCAGAAGAAAATACCATTCAGTGAGAATTCCTGACCCTCAGCAACCAGGCCTTCAATGTCTTTTTAACTATGATGCCCAGATAAGACATGGATACAAGTGGGATACGCTGTGAACATAGCAAGGATATGAATTTTACACTTAAAAAGCAAAGTATCAGTTAAGACACAATACGTTGCCGATTTTGAAGTGTCTGTGTATCATAGCTTTTGAACACTGCAAGCCAATCACTCTTGTTAGTGGACAAAGTAGGTCGTTCTCAGCCTGCAACTAGCTCCACCTTCGCCGGTCTTCCTCTTCGTCGACTGGGGTATACCATGAAGGCCGGCGCTTTGAATTGCTTAACCTGTAGTTCAAGAAAACTTCTTCATTACACAGCGTCCTTGTTGCAACCAGAACAAGCATCTTCATGACTGGAATGTCCACCTCAGCATCACTGGAACCACCAGACTTGAACCAGAAGCTGCCGAACCTCTTCATCCTAACCTTTTCTTCAGTTCCAAACAATACATTAGGAATGTAAGCTCTCATTTCTGCCTCAGTCAGGGGGAAATCATACGGGCAAACCATGACATTTGGCTCAGTCCCATTTGCTGGGTGGTTTGCAAAGTGGCCAAAAGCAAGTGGATTGCGCCGCTCCAACACTTCAGCACCATTTTCCCCATGCCTGCTATCCAAGGGCTTGGTAAGCAGCCTCCAGAAACGATCAGAACTTCTATCAACACCTTCTGATGGATTACATTTAAGTTCTGCCAGCAAAACACCATCCCATACTTGGCGGGTCTCTCCACCAGTACCCCATGGCTGGGCATTGATGACAATCCCATCATATCTGGTAATCAGATAAGGGTTATTAGCATCAACTCTAGGGTATCCAGGGATGTTCCGGTAGTAAGCAGGGGAGTATATTACACCAGGGTAGAAGGCTATCACTGCTCCTACGTTTGCTTCCCCACTTATAAATAAACCCTGGCCAGCTTCCTTGTGTGGAATTTGAGATGGTTTGAGATCCAAGGTGTAGCCAATCTGATCCATCAACCTGTGGGATACTTCCATACGAGTCAACGGCTGTGTCTCAGGTATAGCTGTGCTGAAAACAACATAAGTCAGATTCTAAGAGTTCATGAGACATGTTGCTCTTTTCTCCAATGAAATTTCTAGTATTTGGCTATCAGCTGTATACCTAAAACAAACCCAATTTCAAGCAACCTGAATACTTGCAAGCATTATGAACAAATTACACTATATGAGTGCAAGGATCAAAATAGCGGTTGTGATGGGCATAGCGGTCAGTAGCCAAAACGCTAAGCGCTAGTGGCAGTATGTAGCAATTTGAATTGAAAATTTTGTCAAAAATTTTTGAAAAAATATCCAGAAAATCCAGAATATTGGAAAATGTTAAAAATTGATGCTCTTTTCCAATATTAACTAAAATGGGGGGATGTAGCTATCAATTTAGCGTATAGAAGTTCAATAAATGATTATAAAATAAGAGTATTGATCTAATTGTTCCCACACATTTATGTTGATTAGCTATACACTAAGCTATTATGCATTTCTAAATTCATAATTCAAATAATTAATTTAGCACAATTGTATGTAAAAAAGAATTTATAAATTATAAAGTAATGCGTAAAAAAAGTTTGAGGTTCAAACCAAATAACAAATTAAGTTTCATTAAAACAAACAATGGATTTTGATTAAGAGTAGAGAAAAGAATACAGCTACCAAAAAGGATATCTGCTAGTACATTACCTAAAGAAGAGCCCTTGAAAGGAATTGTCTCCATCGTCTTTAATTCAATAATATCTTATATGTTTTAGTGGTCTTTTAAGTATAGAAGGGTAGAAGAGTTGCGTAAAATATTGTTTGGAGAAAAGAACGAAAGAAGTAAGCCCTACTATGCATTTTAAATTTTTTTAAAAGGTAGCTATCAGTCACACTTTGTAGCGGGCCCATAGCGGTCCGTAGCAGCCTGCAACAGTCTATAGTGGCCCTGTAGCGGTCTATAGCGGCAGAAGTGTGGGCGGTGTTAAATTCAATTTAAGCCGTTACGCCCGATATAGCAGTCCATGCGTGAGCATGAAGCGTGTGCATCATGGTTTTGAATTTTGCTATCAAACCCCATATATAAGCATATCACCACTATGATTTAGAAAAAAAGGCACAAATTTTTGAAAAAAAAAAAGAAGGTCTGAAAAATAAAAAGTTGGGAAATGCAGAATTTGTATTTTTTTTAAAAGATTATCTGCCCCTTTTATGAGCATTTTAGTAAAGAATATAGGCTATGTATGACTTTGAACACTACAGAGTAAAACTTTCACGTATTTTTAAAGCACAGTCAACTGAAAATTCTGTTTTATTCGTAGTTAGCTATTACTTTCTAAATTGAGTGTTTTCAATGAGTGCATAACTTTACTACATTATTTTATTTTATTTTATTTTTATTCTTTTCTAAATTGAATCTTCAATGACTGAAGAATTTCAGACCATTATTTTATTTCATTTTTATTCTTCTGAGTTTGTAAACTTGACTAATAAAAATATCCAATAGTTACAACTTCCTATAATAATTCACCAACTGCATCACTGACGCAGGCCAGATCCATGATTGACCAGGCCATTGGACCCAAGATCAATACAGCCTAATAGATTAGAGTAGATTATATTATTAGTAGTTGTTTAGTTGCTTTATTAAAATTTGGTAAGTTCAGTTGTATTTGATTTAGGACTTCTTATTTGTTTAGAATTAGTTGTTTCTTTTCTTAGATAATGTTTTAGTTATAAATAAGGATGTAATCTCTTCATGACAGATAGACTTTCATATTGAATAAAGATTTTGAGTCAGTTCTCAGTTGAGAAAGTTTGTTTGTCTTTTGGTAAGGCACTTAGACAACCTATCCCTAAGCCTTTTGGCTTGGAGATTAGCCCGTTGGCTAATCTTCTTCCCTGCGCTGCTTCAATTGGTATCAAAGCCGAAGATCCAATCTCGGACCGCCGTCTGATCGCCGATTCGAGGTAACCGTTCGTTTGGTTCAGTCTTCATTCATCATCTTCATCTGTCGTCAGTACCCATCCCACCATCTACCTCACCTTCCCACAATCACAACCCACAGCGAACACTAACCACTACTCAAACCCAACCCCTTCACAGAACCCCTTTCCGACACTTCTTCCTCCCCGCCAGAAAAACAAAACAAAAATACCCAAACCTACACCGACCCCATCTGCCCTTCTTTACCATCATCTTGAGTCCACCCCTAATCACATCCACAATCCACACCCCTTCCCCCACTCTACTGAAACCCTCATTGTAACCACGCCAGACTCATTCCCCTTACCCTAACGATACCCCCCCTTCCATTGACACCCAAATCCATTCCCGCAGCCACTGAAACTCTTCCACCAACCTTCAACCCTTTCGCCCGCACCCCTGTCCCAACGCGACCCGCACCACACCAACCCATCTCTTTACCAAAACTCCAAATCAGACCCAACCCTCTGATTGCTATCAACCATCCCCAAACCCAGAGAAGGAAAAAAAAAAAGAGACGAGAAAGACAGAGAAGGAGAGACGTAATAGAAGAAAGAGAGATCTCGTACCTGTCACCGGAGAAGAAGGCACCCACTAGCACAGCGTACCTGTCACCGGAGACGAAGGCAACCACTATCACAGCAGCATCGCAGACGAAGGCACCCACCAACGCAATAGCGTCGCAACACCACGGCACCACCTCCGGTTCTCGCTGTGGCCACCGTCTACACCACCCAGAAGCATTGTCTTCCCTGCAGCGTTGCCGTCGAAGGGAGCCCCTGCAGATAAGCTCATCGATCCCTTCCTCTCTTTCCTTTAGTTTCTGCAACAGAGCACTTTCCCACTTTCCCTTGTTTTTATCTATCTTCTCATTACTGTAACAAGAGGACAAAAAAAAAAAAAAAGTTGAGCAATTGGGCCGATAACAGTTTGGGCCAAAACTGCTGACCCGACACCCACCCCAGTCCAAACCACTTTTGATTCAGTCCGGGTCTAACCTGACCCAAATTCAGATCCACAGCGGTACAAAAAAAAATTATATATATGTGGGCCTAACAAAAAAAAATCATCCAGTCTTTTTTGGATTGATTGATCTCAGCCATTGCTTCTCAAAAAATAATATTTTTGTCTGAGTCACGCTCCATCTTCACTTATGTCTTTTTGTCAACAAGATCAAGCCATCAGGTTAGTTCATTTTGAGCATTCAGAAGATTTTGACTTTCTTACAGTAAAGTCAATATGCAAATCTTTGGACCATCTGATGAATTTCAAAGTATGTTGTATGAGTATAAATATGGAGATTGGTATTTTGCCAATAAGGTCTACTTTGAGCGGTTCCTCACTCTCAGACAGGCAGATTCGACAGTTTATGAATATTTAAATCAATTTTCGAGACTGCACCAAGTTTGTGGCTTGGAACAGGATGAGCTGCATGATTTAACTCGCTTTATCAGAGGTTTGAAGCTAGACATTCTTGAGAAGATGGAACCATGTCACAGTGTTACTAAAGCATACAAGGAAGCAATTCATATTGAGCACATGATTCAATGGTCCCACCTGCAACAAGTCAAGCCTAAGCAAGAACATTCTCCACAACGAACGAGCAATCATCTGATGGAAACAAAATTTGAAGGAGAAGATACTCACACCATTATCATTCGCAGACTTCTCACCACCAATGAACGAGAAGACAAAGAGTGGAAGCAGACTATGGTATTCCGGACGCGAGTAAGGTGTGAAGATCGATTAACTAATCTAGTCATTGATCATGACAGTACTATCAATTTTGTGGCACAATATGTAATTGGCAAACTCAATTGGCCTACAGAGACTCTTCCAATGCCTTACGAAGTTACATGGTCTAATGCTTCTGTCATTACTGTAACTCACAGATGTTTAATATCTTTCAAGATTGGTGTATATGAAGATAAAATTTGGTGTGATGTAATTCCCATGAATATCACTCATATTCTTTTGGGACAACCATGGCTTCTTAATCGGAAAATGTAATATGACAAAGAGAAGAATATTTATTCTTTCTATTGGAAAGGACAATATGTTGACCTTGTTCAATTACAATCAACAACATCTTCATCTACCTCATCACCATCAATTGAAGAGTCACAAGATGAACACAGGAAAAAAACAAATTCCAATGATGATGTTGAAAAGCCCATTCATGGAAAGGAAGATCTTATTGCAACTTCAAGTGAGAAGCAAAAGGTACATCAAGCTGACATTGAACATCTAAGAGAATTGATTGTTCTGCCTTTTCCAGAAAATCCAATTAGGACACCAACAGTGAAATTCCTTGTTCCAGTTATCTCACAAGTAGTTCAAGTTATAAAAGTTCCCCACATTGACTTCATCTTTAGAGATCACATATGGATATCTAACTGGCAACACTTACAGCATCTACTGGTTTGTTTACACATCCAAGCTCCATGCAAAGACCCACAGTCGAAAACATTCCTATCTACTATTACATGGAGGAAAAGACTGCAACAAGCTTTCAAGCAATGTCATGAAAATATGGATCTGAAGATAAAACAAAAATTTGTTCGAGTGACTTTCAACCCCGGTGGGTATTTACAGAACTCGAGGACGAGTTCTCCTCCAAGCAGGGGAGAACTGATGCAGGCCAGATCCATGATTGACCAGGCCATTGGACCCAAGATCAATATAGCCTAATAGATTAGAGTAGATTATATTATTAGTAGTTGTTTAGTTGCTTTATTAAAATTTGGCAAGTCCAGTTGTATTTGATTTAGGACTTCTTATTTGTTTAGAATTAGTTGTTTCCTTTCTTAGATAATGTTTTAGTTATAAATAAGGATGTAATCTCTTCATGAAAGATAGACTTTCATATTAAATAAAGATTTTGAGTTGGTTCTCAATTGAGAGAGTTTGTTTGTCTTTTGATGAGGCACCTAAACAACCTATCCCTAAGCCTTTTGGCTTGGAGATTAGCCCGTTGGCTAATATTCTTCCCTACGCTGCTTCAATCACTGTCTCACCAACAGTCTTTAATATTTGGTGAGTCAATCAAGTTAGAAATCACATGTACAACTCCAAATAATGTGGTGTCCGTGTATGCATTTGTCACTTCTTGTGGGGCTTACTTGGATGGATGGAAATCAAATGAAAGGAGGGAAGGGATAGGTTAGCAAGTGCACCATGGGTGACCTCAATATCAGTCCAACTAAATGATCCTAACCCTTGATTTTAGATCCTCAAAGTTTTATAGCTACATTTTGTGTAAATTTGTTGTGATAAAATCTAGCAGTTACTTATGTCCGTATTATTGTCAAACAAGGACTGCCGCCAATTCAAAGGGCTCGATGTTATGTGAAGGGATAAATTGATCATAGGTGGAATATATGTAAATGAAAAGGGGACTCAATACAAGGGGTGTTTGTGGGTCCATTCTTTATAGTCTTGATTCTATAAATGATAAATAATTTAATAAGAATCATTAGTCTCTGACTTGCTGGTTAAGGTGCCAAGTTCTGTAGCTAAGAGCATGAGTTCATACCTAGAAAGATGCATTTTTTATGCAAACATTTTTTCTTTTAATCATTTGAAGGCTGGCTAATAACTCCGCCAATTTTTACTGCCAGTCCTAAGCCCAGGTAAAAAGGCAGAGAATTGCGTAAGGTAGGTTGACAGCCAGCGTAAAGCTTTGTCACAACCCAAATATAAATTCTGAGATAACAATATTTTGCGATAAGGCTAAGGTGTTCCCCGCTTTAAGCGACGCATTGCAGTGTCACCTAAGTACAATAAAAAGTGTGCGAGGGCTACCACATGACTTTGGGCTAATGTGGTTAAAGAAGTTAGTCCGTGAGAAGAATAAGAGGAATAGGAAAATTAGACTTTCTAATTGACGGGCAAGAGCATGGAGTTGGTCGAGGTAATGTGATGCAGGACAATGTGAAATCTAATCTAATGCAATGCAATGCAATCAAGAAATAGATTAATTAACAAAAAAAATTCAGATCTTGCCAATTACCAATAATAAATTAATTCCAATGAATGAATCAACTATAGATCCAGGCCATTTCACAGATCCCGCAGTAGTAATAATCAGATTTGAATGGAAGATCTTAATGGAAGGTAGGACTTTCAACACTTAGGGTTTTGATTTGTGAGGAAAAGGATTCATAAATTAAAAAAAAAAAAAAAAACGAAGCCAAATGTGCTCAATTTCATATATGGGGTTATTGGCTCCACAACCTACTCAGCAGATCTGAAGTAATATGGTTATATTTAATGATTACTCAGCAGATCTGAAGTACTCAAGAAGGGAAAAGTATAAGAGATACTGGTTACCTTTATTGAGCTCTCACCAAACTCTAATCACAGGAGACTTTAATGGCGGTTGACAAGAAAGGCGGCTTGCAAACCCAAGATGAAGAAGAACTCTCTTTTCTTATTCAATAATCAATCTCATACATAGCATGGGGAAGAAAGAAAACCCTAGATCTGAAAATAAAAGAGGTCTGCCCACCAAAAATGGAAAAAAAATCAAACAAAACAAGAAAAGAAGGAAGAGAAGGAGGGGAAGGGGTGCGCAAGATGTGACTTGCGCACGTCTTGGGATTCGTGCGCAAGTCACATCTTGCGCACGCTTTTTTTCTTTAATTGCGGTCCCCCTTTTCTCTTCTATTACATGAGACTAAACGCGGGTCTCTCTTCACTAATAGAGTCTTAACATGGGAATAAACAAATAAAACAAAACAAATTAAAATATGGGACCTAACAAATTAAACATGAGAACAATCAAATTAAAACATGGGGCCCTTCCACTTTAAAAGATCTTTATTTTTAACCCATGTGACACTTCCCTATGTGAGGTCTTCAATGAGATTGTGCACATGGGGCCTTCATTGCTCCACTGGTGTCATCATCCAAAATCCAACCAACGGTGACAATCCAACGGTGGATTTATGTCTTCCTCGCGATCAAAGCCAGGATATTGATCATCCATCCAAATCAAAGCTTGATCCACTGCCCTACGCCTTCTTCGTTGATATACTTTGAATGGATTTGGGGTATTTGGCATAATGTCCCTATCATAATGAAAAGAAGAATTACTGTGGCTTGTATACAGGAAACAAGGTAGAAAGAGAAATAAAGCTAAGGAGCTCACAAATGAGTATAAGCTTTTTTATGTAGAAAAAAGTAATACAAGAAATGGAGTGGGTACAGTGGTAGATAAGGATTTGAAAGAGAAAGTAGGACTAGAGGAATGTGTGAAAAAACAATTTTGGGAGAAAATGGATGATTTACTGCGAGAAATCGCAAATAGTGATAAGATTTTCCTTGGAAGGGATTTAAACAGGCATATAGAAAGAGATAATAAAGGATACAAGACAGTGCATAGAGGCAAGGATTTGGAGAAAAAAATGAATTTGGAAACACTATATTGGATTTTACAGTGGCTTTTGATCTTGTATCAGCAAACACTTACTTTAAAAAGAGAGATGAGCATTTAATTACCTATAATAGTGGGAGCAATAGGAGTCAGAAAGACTTTTTTCTAGTTAAAAAACAGGAATAATTGGCTTGTAAAGATTGCAAGGTTATCGCAGGAAAGAGTTTGACCACCTAACATAGGCTCGTAGTTTAGATATTTACATTAGAAGTAGAAAGAGAGTGGCAGTAAACAAAATGAGCACTAAAACAATGTGGAGAGATTTGAAAGGGGAAAGAGCAAATATATTTAAAGACAAAATGATTGAGAATGGAGAATGAAATCTTGAAAGAAAAACTACAGCAATGTAAAATCAAATGGCTAATTGCATTAGGAAGGTTGCAAAGAAGGTACTTGGAGAATTAAAAAAAAAAAAAAGAGAGACATGTTAATAACAAAACATGCTGGTGAAGTATGGAGGTTCAGGAAGTTATTCGAGAGAAAACACATTGCTACAAAGTTTGACAAGGGACTAAGAGTATGAAAAATTTTGAGTTGTATAAGAAGGCAAAAATTTTGAGTTGTATAAGAAGGCAAAGAAAAAAGTTAAGAAAGTAGTAAGTAGTGCAAAGTCCAAAGTATATGATGACCTCTATAATAGGTTGGGAACAAAAGAAGGAGAGATGGATATTTTTAAGCTCGCAAAAATAAGAGAAAAGAAAAGTACGAACTTAAATCATGTCAAATGTATCAAAGACAATGAGGAAAATATTCTGGTGAAAGACAACAATATTAAAGAAAAGTGGAAAGAATATTTTAGTAAACTTTTAAATGAAGAACATATGGGGGATACAAGAACTAGAAAACAGGCTTCATTAGCAGAGCATACTTTTCTTCGTAGAATTAGAGCAGTGGAAGTGAAGGTCGCATTGAAGCGAATGAAGATAGGAAAGGTTATATGCCTAGATGATATTCTAATAGAGGTATGGAAATGCTTAGGAAAGGTTAGGGTGAGTTGGTTATATAAACTCTTCAATAAGATACTTGTAATAAAAAAAATGCCAAATGAATGGAGAAAAAGCATTGTAGTACCTATATATAAAAATAAGAGAGATATACAAAATTGTACCAACTATCGAGGGATTAAACTTATAAGTCAAACTATGAAGTTATGAGAGAGAATAACAGAGCAAAGACTTAAACAGAAAACTAAGATTGCTGAAAATCAATATGATTTTATACCAAAGAGGTCAACTATGAAAGCTATCTTTTCACTTAGGCAATTAATGGAAAAATATCGAGCAAAAAGGAAAAATCTACACATGGTCTTTATCAATTTAGAAAAAGCTTATAATAGGGTACCGAGGGATTTAATTTGGTAGGTTTTGAAGAAAAGGAATATCCCCAGCGGTTACATTAAAATTTTTAAGGATATGTATGAAGGAGCAGTACAAATGTGAGGACTACAGTAGAGAAACAAGTGAATTCCCCATGACTATAGGTTTGCATCAGGGATCAACCTTAAGCCCTTATCTCTTTGCATTGATTATGGATGAGTAAACTGTGCATATTTAAGAAGAAGTACCATAGTGTATGTTGTTTGCAAATAATGTAGTATTGGTGGATGAATCAAGAGATGCTGTAAATGCAAAACTCGATATATGACGGGGCATTAGAATCTAGAAGCTTTAAAATAAATCGTACAAAGACAGAATATATGGATTGTAACTTCAATAGACATATACAAAGTGTTGAAACCACTGTCAAAATTAAAACCCATGAGATACCACTTAGAGATTTTTTTGGGTATCTGGGCTCGATAATTAGTAAGGATGGAGAGATTGACGAAGATGTTAAGCATAGAATAAAAGCTGGATGGCTGAAGTGAAGACTAGCTTCTAGAGTGACAGACGAATGTTAACGAAATTGAAGGGCAAATTTTATAGGACAGTGGTTAGACGAGCTATAACATATGGAGCAAAATGTTGCCAATTAAAAAAACACATATACATAAGATAGATGTGGCAGAGATGAGAATGCTTAGGTGGATGTATAGTAAAACTAGAAAAGATAAAATTAGAAATAAGCGCTTTCGAGAGTATTTAGGGGTAGCACCAATAGGGGATAAAATTAGAGAAAACCTTTTCAGATGGTTTAGGCATATTGAGCGTAGGCCAGTTATGGTACCGGTGAGGAAAAGTTTAGCTACCCAAGTGGATGGCCCATCAAGAGGTAGGCCGAAGAAAATATTGATGGAGATCATTAAATCAGATTTGAAGAAGTTTAATTTATCTAAAGATTTGGCTTAAAATAGAATGGAATGGAGAAACAAAATTCATGTAACCAAACCCAACATGGTTGGAACAAGACTTTGATGATGATAATGATGATGATAAAGGTTGGCTAATATGACTAATACAAATTGGTCGTATCAGTGTGTATCAGCCAATACCAATGCAATACATGTATCAACATGGTTCCACTCAATGGCCAGGCGAAAAGCCAATACATATCGGTCTCTTTGTAAAACCACAACGTGTGTCCAAAAATGTGTATAAAATACACATAGCATTCATGGAAAAAAGATGTTGGCATAGACATTTTCCATTTTCTCATACAATTTCATGTAGACATGTAACATGAATTCAAATAACGGCCTTCATGTAAGTTGAGAAGTGACAAAGGCTTCTCCAGAGGTATAGTGATGTCATACAGGAAAGAGACTAACATAACAGCAAGCAATCCAATTCCTTGTGCATTATTTCATACACAGATCTTTAGAGGAATAGAACCATGGATTGAAACATCTAAATGGGAAAATGTCAATTTGAATTGAAATCCACTTATGCTAAACTTGATGTGTAGTAAAATCAAATTTACAAGTCCATAGCTCATACAGACATGCAAACACAGGATCAAATAAATAGATACATGATCGACACATGCACACAGAAATAAAATGTGGAAATGCATTCGTGCACGTGCACGTAAATCACCAATGGTGATATATGGACATATTTCAAAGCCAACTGATTCAAAACAAGAAAACATTACATAAGCAGTCACATAGCACTAGACATGCCTGCAGTTTTCCAGAGAAAGAGAAGCATTATATTGTCCTCCACAATCTAACAAGTCAGAAACCATTACTTCCAAGTCTTTATCATCCTCCCCACCCCGATCATCCTAGCACATTATAGCACCCAGCTCTCTTTATGCAAGGGCTGCTACAAGAGTTCTTTGACAAACCCAAACAATCTGATTGGGACCAATGACAGAGAGAGTCTTCATACATGCACCTCAGATGCTTTTGGAGGTATCACTATCGGCAACCCAAAAGAGTCTTCACACAAGGGGAAACAATTCCTCAAAGCAACCATAATAATGGAGGGAAGGATAGTCCAGCCTATGAGGAACACGAAAAACAGGTTTCTTTGCTTCCATTAAAATATAGGAAGAACAGAAACATTATATTTTTGACAGGCAAAAACAACATGCACTTCACACTCCTAAAACACATCTCATTTATTTGGTCTATCAACCTACAAGGAGAGATATAGGAAAACCAAAATACCAGATGTAAAGCTTGCATCAGCATATGATTTAGGTACCAGGAATTTTAGCATGTGGTATAGAAATTTTGAGAACCCTACTCTGTACTTATAAGAAATATTCCTTTCCTAAGAACAATTACAGAATTCTATTTTTTTTTTAAAGGAAGTTCCTTCTCATCATTAAATGAAGTTCATAACAGCTCCACATACCACATTCCTTATTCAACGATTGTTAGAAAGATATTAAGAATATTACTCAGAAAAACTCACCAGGTTGGTTGGTGGGTGGCGAACTTCTACCAATGGCAAAACTCAATCCACTCCCGGGAGGAACACTTCGTGATTCACTAGATGAAGTGACTAGATCATGGGCACTCTTGTAATTCGGAAGGAGAATGTCATCCATCGATGAGCAAAAGGTTTTTATTTGTGAATGGATGTTTTCTTGGACTTGTTTCTGCTGGTCCACAAGAGATGCTTTGCTTGCCATGTCAATGATCTCTTCTGCATCTGCTTCATCGGCATTCTTTCCCAATCGATTATAGCTGAAAAATAATATGACCACTATGAATACAATTATACAACCGATTTAGTGCAAGCATATAGAAATCATAACATACAAATTGGCCATTATTTAACTAGTTGTCCAAAAAAATAATGGTTAGGACATGCAATGAGTGAAATGATGGTCAATAACTTATACTACAAAACTAAACAACAATCATACACATTGATTCAGTTAGCCATTATGATATAATAAACAAAGCCGTCATAATTTCCTAGGCTTGAAAAGATTCATTTTGCATGGTCTTGATTCAAAGTCTGTATTCAAGAAATCAAACCGAAAATTATTACCAAAAATAATCTACGCAATTCTTCCACAGAATCATCTGCCTTCCACCATAAATGCAAGTGGATGAACAGGACCCACAATATGGGTTTTACTTGTACTACAATTGTTGTAAAATCAATTGGATTAGAACATCACTCATTTTATAATATAAAATTCAGTATTTAAATTTTAAATGCACTCTCTCAGATGTATCAATGTCAGGTTCTACACACATCACCAGGCACACACGCTAAATAAACTAAGAAATTATTAATCAATACAAGAGACAGAAGTTTCAATAGGCAAGTCATACCTAGTATAGAGGAATAAGCGATTTACATCAGCTTCAAATTGGATCTGCCTTGGATCTCTAGCAAACTTTGGACTCTTTGCAAGAGTTTTCACAACCTGAAGATACAATGGGCATATCAAATTACCTTCTAATAATGTGCTGGCCATAAAATTAACATAGTTTTTAAGCATTCACTATTTCAGTGCTCCAGCTTTACAAAAATCTGAAAAAAAAAAAAATCATTTAGTCCATGCTTCTGTCTTACTAGTTGTGGTTTTGCAGGATCTCCAATGTTCCAGAACATAGTAAAAAGGGGAGAATGGGATCCTTCTAAAAAATAAATATATCAGTAACAAAAGATTTTATTAAAGAGAGAACGATGAAACAGCCTTGAAGCAACGGTAAGGTTGCTCCATTGTGACCTAGGCGTCACATGTTCGAAATGCGAAATCAACCTGATGCAGGTCAGACCCATGGTCCTTCGTGGGTCGACCCGTCTTTGGGCCTAGCCCACCTATCCTAGTTTATTTAGGGTTTTATTTGATTTAAGTTGTTTCAATAAGATGTTTTCATGATGTTTTAATATTGGCCATCAATGTGATTGGATGGTCTAAATTAGTCTTAGGGTTAGTCTTTTATCTATTTAAGCATTGTAAAGCCTCTTTAGCTTGGTAGTTATAGATTGATTAATGGAAATTATTGGGATCTTCCCACGTTCTGCGAGTTCTCCTTGAAATCTTTAATGTCTCCTGCGACTGGAGTTTGGTGAGAGCCCAATTTTCCCCTTATCTCCATCTTTCACCTTTCCCACCTCGCGTCTCCATTCCGTTCCGCATTACAGCCTCTTTGCTTGCAAGGGTAAAGGCTATATACATCTGACCCTCCCCAGACCCCACAGTAGCGGGAGCCTTGCATACTAGGCTGCCCTTTTTTATAGAAAAAGATAAGATGGCCAACGACTTGGAAGACAACAAGTAGGTAGACAGTCAATGCTTATAAAAACAAGTTTGACCCAATTTCAATTTCATATTTCAAGGTAGAGCTATTTCTGAGAGATCTTTATGGACTCATTTAATGTCTCTGTTAAAGGTAACTGCATTTTCCTCTTACAGACAGCATACATCTCTTATGGTATTTTCTCTATTGTTGTACATTTCCACTAATTAAAAAAAAATGTCTACACAAATATGCTTGGAAATAAACTTGAGAAACCCCTTGCTTCCTGCAAAAAGTCACTGGTCCTATTTCCACAAATGCGATAGACATAGAAGCAGCAAACACTTCAATTTATCAAATAATAAAAGCCAATCTCTGTGGTTCCTTTGCCTCGGAAGCTCAAAAATAAATATGAAAAGATGCTACACAACCAAAGAAGTTTTTCTTGAACAAATTTCAAAGGTTTTTACATATTTAACAACTTTTCTTCAATTGATTCATTCAAGTCCACTGCCATAAAAAAGAAATCAATATAGAATCATTGTCATTCTTAAGGACAAGCTCCTAGGAAACATGCCCAATCCAGCACTTGCATATCCACACAAATTTCTTGATGGCTCTAGCTTACCTAGGATGCACTATCGATGTTCAGTGTCACCACCCCTAATGAGGTCCTTTCAAATTTTATGTCCTACCTAAGTTTTTCTTGCGTCCTAAAATTGTAGCATGACAAAAAATTATGAACTCTGAGATGATATGCCTGGAAACTTCTACTGATAAGCCATTAACTACATTCCTTGGTATGTCAATCAAACTAGAAGCACAAATCCCCTTTCATACTGGACTACCTTGTTATTTCTTTCCTTCCAAATGCACCATCTCTTGTGGAAGAACTCTTAATGCTAACTGAATTATTTCTAAGAAAAAATTTTACTCCATCACTGAAAGTTCTCCACATGCAAATTGCTGAAGCTTAACTTTGCAACAAAAACAGGTTCAGTGATTACAGTGGATCTCAGCAGTCGAGACTAAGAGCTTCCAAAATCCCAGCATGGTATCAAATGCAACAAAAGTTAAATATAGATACCATTTTGAAATAGAAAGAAGAGCTAAATCAACAAAGTGAAATAACAATATAGACATATCCAAAACTATTTATATCTAGGTTTTTGATGTTTGTGCTATACCAATAACCCTACAAGCTGAGAATGGACTCACAGACACAAGCCTTTGTGAAAAGATATTAAATTCCATCATCCCATCTGAAGCTTCCATCAAAATGGTCCACCACTTTCTATTCCTCTTGCTTTTACAGTAGGATACCAGTGTGCTTATCCAGCAAATGATTCTTACAAGCTTGTAAGATATTTGAGGTTGAGAGAGAAATAACTAAAGAGATAATTGAAGAGAATTATTCTGATCAGGCTCCGTGGCTAAAGCCCCATTTGGTAAATTGGAGGAACCTGTGAAAGTGTACCATGAAAACCAAGAAAGTTTTTTTTTGGGAGAAAGATAGGACACATGCCAGCATATTGGATTATAACGAACCCTTTTTTTCTCCTTTATTAGTGATTACAATTTACAAGGACATTTCACCCAAGTAAAAGCCTAGGGAAAGGGTCTTAGGGTTCCAACGTGGCACTGTGGCTCCCATTACAACAAGGCTTCTTTTATTTCCTTGAAGCCTTATCCTAGGCTTTCTCCTTATTTTTTGAATAGTTGCAATGTCTCATCCTAGAAACCAAATAACCAGTGGCAGACCCAGAATTTTCATTTAGGTGGAGCTAAACTTTTGCTAGACTTTGGTAGACATTTTTCACATAAACAATAGCAAATGAAAAACATATTGCATTTAATTAGACAAAAAATATTTAACCGCATCAATAATAAAGAAAGTCTAGAGAACTCCAAAGAAGTAATTATCATTATCATGTGAAAATGAACACCTCTTCAGTCTTAGTCCTTTCCTTAAACCCATAACAGTTCCTCTATCAAATGAATCCAAATGAGACCACCTATGTTTATAAATGAACATTGTCAGCATAATCATAAATCTCATATCATGGTCCAAGAAAAAAACTTCCAGAAAATGAAGAAGAAGAAATAAGCAGTTAAAGCTCAATTCCAATAATTTTATTGTCATCCACTTTCCCTTACCAGAAAATACTGAAGTTGCATCCTCCTAAGTGCTCACTCACATAGACAATCCAACCGGGTGCTTTATGGAAATGCGGTTGGATGCCCCTTTCTACAATTGGCTTTTAAATAAAAGAATTTCAATTCCTAGACCAAGTCCAATGGGTTTTTAGCAACTGTGCTATATGGATTATAGTTTTTAATAAATGATTTGATTCTATGTAGTAATAGCATCAACACAGTTTCTTTAGAAAATGTCCAACTTAAGTGGAACACAACTAGATGCACAACAATTATTGGAGATGGGGCAATAAAGAGGAAAGGATATTAATCAGAAGTACCAAAAAGTATTAGACGGGTAAAAAATGATTTTAACATTAATTTTAGATATTCAAACTTACATTATAGTGGGGTAAGATGACTTGATAATTTTACCACATCAACTTTAATATATCTTTCTAAAACAAGCCATTCATCAAGACCTATATTTTTATACTTGTGACCTGTTCATGAGTCAGCAAAGACTAGCCCCCTCTCTCTTCTCAAGGACTAAGTGGTAAAACCAAGAGAGTTAAAAATACTTTTTTCTTACCTCTCTTCACAAAAGAACAAAAGTTCATTTGCAGCAAAGACAAAACCCACATCTTTCCTGTTTCTATTTCAAGAAATGAATCATGCCCTTATTTTCTCTGTTCTACTGAGTTCCAGAAAATGATGAAATCCACCAAGTTCTCACCTTCTTGCTTGGAGATCAAAAGCGTTCTTGAGGTTAGATCTGTTCGTGATCTGAGCCGCCCAACAAGAGCACAACGCCCCTCTTACTAGCACTCTTTTCCATAGATCAAGAGAACCATGGGATGTACTGTGCTTAGATCTGATCTGTGTAGCACACAGTTGCATAACTGATAGCCCTTCTTCTTCTTCTGTTGTTGACAGTGCTCAAAAACCAGAACGCACGCGCCACAACACCGCCCCCCCACCCCCCCACCCCCACCCCCAAAAAAAAAACCTCCCCCTAGTTCTCTTATGTCAAAAAGCGTGATTTGAAGCATGATTTCAGGAACAAGAATTGCTACGGTACCTGGGACTGTTTAGATGTGGGGCCACATTTTAGACATATATGGGGCATGATCTACGGTCTCATTTGATCCTCTAAGGATTTTAAAATCAATCTGGGGGCGACCACCCCAGATCATCATAAGGTGGGTCCGCCCCTGCAAATAACTACAATTGAATACTGTACTATGGAAAAAAAAATCATCATTTTCCGCATAGATGGTTACAAGAGCATCACATCAAACATTTGGGATGCATCAATGTTTTTGTTCAGGTCCACTTCAGCTCATCAATTCAGTCCCATTCAAGACCAACAATGAGGGTATTTTCATCTTCATAGAAATTGGAGCACTGTAAGAAAACATGGACACAGTGCAACAAAGTAGGGGAATGTGGAAGTGGTATCATGGACTAGGGTTGCTTTAACAAGTGCCAATAAAAATCTATTCAACAAAAAAAAAAAAAAAAAAAAAAAAAAACTCTCACACATAGAGATGTAAATAAAAAGAGAAAATCTAAGCTAATGTGGGGTCTCATGGTGTCCTCAAAATCCAAAAAACAGAAATGGTGAAAGGCATCTCACTGCCACACTCAGTAGTCAAAACAATAACAAGGAGGAGTAGTCACATCGAACTATCGAAGATCGTCATTTCAAATCCAATATTTTCAAAATAGGAAGAAGACATCCCTTCTGTGTAATTAAGAGCGCGCATTTACTTATTCCTAAAAGCAAATTAATGGGGTGGTTGCTTTTCCATCCAAGTTACTACCTTTCACGTTCTAATTAGATCAAATTGGTGAAAGATATCAACTTGGTCTATAAAAATTAAGGAAAATGGCAGTTCAAATGCATCATATTAAGAGTATCCTTTGAGAGGGATTTGATTTCTAGGAATCCAGAACAGTATTCCTAGTAAACCCAGAAAAGTGATTCATCAACACAAACAGAAGAAATCAAAACATGGGAAAAAAAAGAAGGAAAAAAGGATAATCAATCATCAAACCATATTAGAGAATCATGTGGTAGAAGCCTAAACGATTCTTAGAGTGAAGATCAATCGAAAGCAACAAGTAAAGATAGGAAATCTTAATACTTGGGGGATGAAAACATACCTCTTGGAATTTCTGAAACAGAAGCGCCATTGAAAATCGCCCGAGAGAAACGAGAGGAGCTGGCCGCAGAAACCTCTGAAAACCCTCTCGTGCAATGGGCAAAATGGGAAGGAGGGTGTAAAAATGTAACGGCGTTAACGGGAAGATAACGGGCCAGATGAAGAAGGAATGGGCTGGGCTTTCTATTTTGTGGATCTTATTAGGCCCATAAAGTAAGACACTATTACATGTGGGGCCCCAAGATCATGGATCATGTTTTTTAAGAAATCATGAAAAAAAAAAACTTTTAGGAAAATTCTCTAGATTACCCTTTTTTTTTATGAAAGCCAAAGACCTTGATTGATTCAATCTAATTTTGCACGCTAACTTTCGTTACAGTATTAGTCATTAATCTTTGAAGACCTAAAACCAAATGCAAGGATCAACGATTGGCTGCATATATTTTTATTTTGTCTTCCCCTAATCCATGTCTGAACCTTTTAGTTGTGGGGCTGCCATTTGTTTTCATGCAACTAGATGAGCCATGCATCATTTTTTCTAAAAAAAAATTATTTAAGGGGTTTGATTCAAATAAAGAAGCTATTTGTTGAATAATTTATTTTAAAAAAAACAGTGGAAAAAAAAACTCAGAAACCCCGTTAGTGGTCCATGGAAAAGGGCCCATCACAAACCTGCAAAGTGGCACTCATCGCAATGTTTATCTGATTACTATTTTCCATATGATTCAATTCCAATAAGGAAATTGGATTTACAAAACTAAATATTGAAGGCCTGATTTGGCCAGGCCGCCATACCCATGTGATATGTGTGCTGTGGACCCACCATGATAACTTTAAAATCGTTCATGCAATATTTTGTAAATTTTTTACTATTTCTATAATTTAAGATGTGGACACAACATTTTTCAAGCAATACCCCACGAGAAGCATGGAATTTGAAAAACATCCAGACACTTCTTTTGAAAACAATCATCTTGGATTTGCCCAGTGGGCAATTGTGTGGGCTTTTGGGTGCCACATAAAGGGATTGTGGTCAAAGACTCCACGTCATTGGAACAAAAAACAAAAGCTGTCAAAATGGCTAGGGATAGACCAAACCTATCCACTGAGAAATCAGGCCCATGAACAATACACTTGCAAGGTATTAAATTCTTGCATTGTTAATTTTAGTTCCATACAGTGGTTCTATTTTGAGTTCAATTCTTCTGTATACAATTATGCTTGAGTCAGCCTATATTTGTTGGGCACCAACCCACTTTCTTAGACCAAAACATTAAGTAAGTATAGAAGCTTTTGAAGGGTGGGAGCCTATATTTGTTGGGGCCCAACCGATTTTCTTAGACCAAAACATTAAGTAAATGTAGCAGTTTTTGAAGGGTGGGAACCATGAAAGTAATTCAACGATCACATCTTACAAAAACCAATGAAACTAAAAACCACAAACAAAAATGGTGCATTTGGATCTTGATAATATGTAATATCTAACCGTATTACAGGATTCATCTGGCCTTTTAGTTTATTACTGTTTAGGAAACTGTGCGCTGGCTGATTAAAATTATTAACATATAATATTTAATTAAAAAAATTCGCGCTGGGGATGTAGCTCAGATGGTAGAGCGCTCGCTTAGCATGCGAGAGGTACGGGGATCGATACCCCGCATCTCCACTTTTTTATATTTATTTTTGTGTTTTTTGTTTTTGTCTTTTCTTTTTCCCCTTGTATTTCCAACTTAGATATGAAAACTATTCTCTATCAGTTTTTCCTCTTATGATAAGAATTTTTTTTTTAGTTTTTTTGTTTTTAATATGTCTTAATTTCCTTATTTTTCATTTTTTATTTTTTATGATTAGTAAATAATCAAATCTTTTCTCTTTTTTTTTTTATTTTTTTATGTCTTCCTTTTTGTGAGGGCCAGACTAATTCTATCCCGAAATAGTTATGATTGCTGTCAATATTTATTTTTTTGTACCTCTACCTTAAATATGACAAACATAATTTTATAGGTCTTATTTTTCATTTTTATATGCTTTTTATAGTTAGTGTATGTCAAATCTATTCTTTTTTATCTTTTTTTTAATCTCTTTTGTAATTGTGAGTCTAATCTTAGCTTGATTTAGTCTTGCTTGTTGTTGAGGTTCACTTTTTTTCTCATAGCTCCAGCTTAGTTAAGACAAATTTATTTTATCATTTTTTCTCCCAGGATAAGAGTGATTCCAACTCCTATTGATTTTTCATATCTTATTTTCCTTTTTTATATTTTCAATCATCCTTTATCTTAGGATAAAAGTGATTCTAGCTTTTAGTTTAATATTTGATGTTTTATTTTCCATTTTTTTTTTTTTTTGCCTTTTCTTTTCCCCCCTGCACTTCCAACTTAGATGTCTATGAAAACTATTTTCTTATAGTTTTCCCCTTAGGAGAAGAGTTATTTTCTCTCGGTTTATTTTTTTACTATGTA
Organism: Sextonia rubra; assembly: GCA_037013555.1. Classification (NCBI taxonomy): domain Eukaryota; kingdom Viridiplantae; phylum Streptophyta; class Magnoliopsida; order Laurales; family Lauraceae; genus Sextonia; species Sextonia rubra. Next base: position 17,037,964 of record JASUAD010000028.1, on the reverse strand, counting down.
TTATTTTTCGTATTGTTAACTGTTATTTTTATGATTAGTAAATGATCAAATCTATTCTCTTTCTTTTTCTTCCTTTTATGTCCTCCTTTTTGTAAGGGCGAGACTAATTCTATCCTGATATAGTTATGATTGTTGTCAAGGTTCATTTTTTTCCGCACCAATAGCTTAAATATGACAAATATAATTTTATATGCTTTTCATAGTTAGAGTCTGTCAAATCTATTCTTTTTTATCTTTTTGAATCTCTTTGCAATTGTGAGACGAATCTCTTTGTAATTGTGAGACTTAGGTTCATTTTTCTCTCATAGCTCCAACTGAAATACGACAAATCTCTTTCATCATTTTTTTCTCCTAGGATAAGTGTGATTCCAACCCAGGTTAATTTTAATATCTTATTTTCCCATTTTATATTTGCAATCATCTTTTGTCTTAGGATAAAAGTGATTATGTTTTTTCAATTTAATACTTGATGTTTTATTTTCCTTATTTTATGTTCTAAGCTTTGATCAATTATTATATATACTAAAGCTATAAGAATGAAGGTTTCTAGATGGTGCCACATCAGCATTTTTTTTTTCAAGAGCGCCATGTCATCTTCTAAAAATATCAAGAAATGGCTTTTCTAAAATTCCTTCCTCTTCCTCCACCGTTTTTATATCATTCCCTAAAATCTCTCATTCTACCCTCCTCTCTCTCATTTATTCCATTTATTCACAAAAAAATCTCTCTATTTAAATGGTATTCAAACCTCGTTCTCTCAATTCAAAATTTTCCTCTAAAATCTCTCTTCTCACTAAAATCTCCCCCCTTATCCATCGTTTCTATATCACCCTTAAAACCACTTAATCAAAATCACGCTACCCATGATGAGTGAAGGTCTGCCTGGTAAGGCTCCAGTTCAGCGACCTTCAAATATTGACTTTTCGTAGGGCGAAAAGCAGCTACTACAAAGTTTTTATAGAATGCTCTTGGTAGTGTTTGCTTTTTTTTTTATCAATAAATGTTCCTGGTAGTGTGCTACTTCTTTATCCGTTAATAGCTTTCTATTTTGACTTCTAATAAACTCAGTTGTAGCAAGATAGCCACTTGATATAAATTTACTGCTGTAAAAATTGTAAATTCATGACCTCAGCCATTACATCACTTTTTTAGGTGCCCTCCTTTCATGGGGAGCCAATTTTTGCTAATCAAGATTTAATACGAATGGACATACAATGGATGTGGGATTCCTATTGCCTAGGCTCATATATAGAATTGGTATGCTTCAAATATATGGTTAAGAGCTATGTCTATTTTACGTAGATAGTCATATATGTCTAACAATGGAACTAAACACTACATTGATACTTGTAAGAAACATTTTAGTAGATTCTACCATACAAATTTTTTCTTTTTTTAATAAAAAATATTGTGAAGAAAAAGCAAATAATGATAAATTTCATTAATTTAGGGCTTTGTAGTAGACTCAAACTCACTGATCATACAAGCACACTTTATAATTGAGGCTTTATTTCTATACTCAAACTCAATATGCAAGCATACTTTATAATTGAGGTTTTTTCCCTATAAAACTTCTTAATTCTTTATTTTTTCATGTTTACAATACTTTTTCTCACTTTTTCTCCTTTCATAATTTGAGTGGATTACTCATACATTTTTAACAATGTTATAGTGCTACTATAATTTTATGAATGATTCTAAAATTTCAGATATGATCAAATATTTGTACTTCACTGTATTTATTGAGAAAATGTATTTTATCTTTCCATTTTTAGGCGATATATATTGACTTTTAGCCTCTAGTTATTGTATTTTTTTTTACAAGATAACTGCACTTTTGGCCAAACTAATCCCTTCGCTCCCAGGTGGAGCCAGGTAAATCCCTTGAGGTGTGATAAAAATGATTTGATATTCAAACTTGGTAAGAATATTAGATTCAAACTTTCTCAATTATCTTCTCAGAAATTATACTTATATAATTCAATTATCTCCACTGATTTACCAAATGCACTAAATTAGTTTATAAATTATTTTATGTTACATTAATATAATATTCAATTATCTCCACAGATTTAGCAAATGCACTAAATTAATTTATAAATTATTTTAGATTACATTAATACAATATAATATTTAAGTGCAAATAATACGAAAACTTTTGAAATGTGACTCTTTTATTATAGGGCCCGAGCTAAGTACGAGCTTTTGTTGCTAGTTATATATATTATAACAGTACCCCCTTTCATGGGAGGCTGACACGTGGCGCAGTCTTTTCACAGGAAAACGACACGTGGCGCACTCTAATTAAAGTCCTAAAATCTATAAATATCTTACTACTCTCTTTCCTATATTTTCCTAAAATTTCTCTCTAAGCAATCCATTGTATCAAATTAATCTAGAATGAACTTTACAAGGAAGTTGTATCTTCTCATATGGTAGAATTCCATTGAAAATCACTATGTGTGAGGTGGGACATGGATCCACACATTATTACATGACATGCATCAGTTTGACATTCACAAATGAGACCAAGTTTATGAACCAAGGAGATTGGATCGTGCGCTTTTATACAAAAGTGGGACCCAGTTTATCAGCCCGTCTTCGTTCAGTCATAAAAAGTGATCCCAATCCATGTGTTGCTTCTATCCAATATCAAATATAAGATCCCTTAATTTTTAGAATTTCATAGCATCCTTGGCCCCACATTTATACATCAAGTGTGCATGTTTGGGCTTCCGTAAAATCGTTAACGTGGGATTTGGTCATGTACTTTTACAAGTAGCGTGTCTCAATTATGAGCTTGTCTTTCCTTGGGTATTTATAAAGTGGAACCAATTCACATTTGTATGCATCCAAATTTTTATTTCAAAATTAAACAGGATCTCAGGGTTTCTTTTCCCCCTCTAATTTCTATAACAAACTTCAATAACTACTAATGATTTTGTAAAAATACAAAAAATGTAACATCTAATTAAAATGGGCCCACTGTTAGATTCTATCCAATATCAAATACAAGATCTTTTAATTTTTAAAATTTCATAGCATCCTTGGCCCCACATTCATAGATCAAGTGCGCATGTTTGTGCTTCCGTAAAACCGTTTACATAGGATTCAATCATTCACTTTTACAAGTAGCGGGTCTCAATTATGAGCCTATCCTTCCTTGGGCATTTATAAAATGGACCCAGCTCACATTTTGTATGCATCCAAATTTTTATTTCAAATTAAACAGGATCTTAGGGTTTTTTTTTCTTCTAATTTCTATGACAAACTTCAATAACTACAAATATCAATTTTGCATATCCAATTGCCCGCCATGTGATTGATTATGTAAAAAAACAAATAACGTAAAATCTAATTGAAATGGGCCCATTGTTAGATTGATCATGTTTGAAACAATTTGCATCTTGAAAAATAAATATAATGCTTAAAAGTTTACTACATATAATATACATACACTTATATATATATGTGTTTATACAAATTTAATTTCACAGGGTATTACTTCATCATGGAATAACACTTGGCCAAAATCCTATACAAGAGGATTTCAATTGGTGAGGTGGGCCCATTATTAGAAGATTTGTTGGGAGGAGAGAGAAAGAGAGAGAAAACAAAGATAACATAATGAAAAGAGAGTAAAAGCCCATTATAATTAGATATAACATTTGCCTCAAACAATGGAAAATTTCCACCTATACCCATAACAGATTGATCAACGTTCTCTTAATGATGAACTTCTTTATCGATCAAGGGACATGACCACAAAAACTCTGCATTAAGACATTGTAAAGGTGCGCCTCAGTGTGCAATGCAAGCACGATCATTGAGACATGTAACCTCTATATTTGCTCATTACCACCTCTTATAATTATAGCAATTTTATAATTTTTATAAAAGAGATGGTGCACAAGTATAAACTTCTCAATTATTTGTAACTATGCATATGACTGTGTACTTTGTAGCACACAAAGTAATAATGATAGTAATGTGTTGTTATTTAATTCCTTTTTAAAAATTCTTTACACATGCGTAAGATAATATCCTAATCCTCTCTACGACTTTTAGAACCCAATCCAAAAATAAATGTTTATTTATAGTTTTAATTAATTTAAGTTTTCTTTAAAAATTTTAAATTCTTTTAGTCATTTTCTCTTTCTAAATTTCATATATTTATTGTTTTTTTAATTTTGGTAGGCATTTTATTTCCTCTTTAATCCTCATCATCAATTTTGATTTTCCTAAAAATTCTCAAAGCAATCCCTTTCATTTAATCTCAACATAATCTACAATCCATATCCTTATCATAGATAATCTCAAATTATCAAATAATCCTTAAAATATAAACTTCCTATTTTAATTGATATATGTATATAAGTATATACAGTAATTCATATATGAAATGGGTTGTCAGGTCAGAAAGGTGGAGTCTACAATTTGGATTCTAACCAAAATCTAACCTTTATTTAAAAGGAGTTGGATTCTTCCAAGCCACAACGTGGCTAGCTGGTCAACCTTACTTGACCCAGTGGACATTACAATACTTTTTTTGGACATCCATTTTAGGTTGTTGTGTGCGGGAAAGTGGAATTTGGCTTGGATATCAAGGTGGGGGAAATTGGAATTTGAGTTTGATGGGCTGAATTGAGCTATGGGTTGACGTCTATATGATGAATTGATATGAATTTGGGGAGGCATGAATGAACTGGATAAGGTGGATCGGGTAGGACTAAGTTGGATGTGACCAAGCTATTTGGGGACTAATCCCACACTAGCTACTTTCCTCTTAATTTAGTTTTGTGAGTGGGCTTCATAAATGGGGTACATGTGATGCCACAATATATGTGCCAAATATGTAAATCAATGAGTTAATTGTAGGCCCCATTTGGATGAAATAGCCAATATATTATCTAGATTAGGTAATTATGACCATCGGATTTGACTATCTGGGCTCCGCTTGAGTAAGTTAATGCTCAAGCCCTAAAATTGATAGATATTTCCTATTTCAATCACTTAGAATGATACTATAGCATGACAATTTTAAATTTGGATTAATACTCTCATTCAATTTTAAATTTTACATAACCTAATCAATCTTTATCTCTTATCCTAAAATCTTTCAATTGTATATACAACATCTTTTGTGGTTAGATTAATACAACCTTTGGAAGGTGGACAATCATATTCATTTTTATTTTGACTCCACTCGCCATGAATGGGTGGGTTTTGAAATTCAATTTTTCCATATAACAATAGGAGGATAAAAAAAAAAAAATAGGGAATGACTAGGTCATCAGCTTATAGGTTTTATATGAGAATATGAAGCATGGTATATGCATAGGGACACCATCAAACAACTCACCGCTGAGAGTAAGTATAGTTCTGCTTTCTTTAAACACCAAAATTTTTTATGGTTTATATATATATATTTGTTTTAAATGTTAAGAAGATAGTTATGCTATTTTTTCCTGTTAATTATTTAATTTCTCTTTTCTCTCTATATCTTTCGAGGCCATGATCATTACATTTTTATAGGTATCAATTTTAATATGCTAATATATATATTAACTAAGCGTGTCTTTCATGTTAGAATGCCCATGGTAATGTAAATGGCATTTTATACTTAGTATAAGACTAATGCAATTTTTTTCTACCGATATAGAGACTGAAAGTGTATCCCATATTTTAATGTCCACCACTCAATTAAAGATCATCTTAGGTTTTGTTACATTTACTCGAAATTTTTCTTTCTATTTTTATTTATTTTTTTATTTGAGTTATGCACAAATGAGCAAGTGATCGACTACAAGAAAAAACCTTTTTGTCAACGCATTTATGCATTGGCAAAGGTTAGTATTTATGTTGCTAAACACATTCTGCAACGTAATTGAGTGCGTTGCCAGCATGTTGCCAAAGCTTCGTCAATAAAAGTATTCCGCGACGCAATTTGACCACGTTGGGAAAAGTTAACTTTTCAACAACGTAATATTCGTTGCGAAAATACGTTGCCGAATCATTTTAAACGTTGCTAAAAGATGATTTGTTGTAGAAATTAATTGACATACGCCGACACAATAAGTGCGTTGGTAAAAGTTTTGAACCTTTTCCAACGCATGTGGCGCGTTGGCAAAAGTCTACTTTCCACAACGCACGTGGCGCGTTGGCAAAAGTCTACTTTTTGCAACACACTTGTTGCGTTGGCAAATATTCACTTTTCGCAACGCAAGTGGTGCGTTGGCAAAAAAATTACTTTCCGTAGCGCACGCGGCGCATTGGCAAAAGTTCACATTTCTCATCGCACGTGACTCGTTGGCAAAAGTCCACTTTCTGCAACGCACTTGGCGTGTTGTTAAGAGTCCACTTTTAGCAACGCAATATCTACGTTGACAAATAATCTTTTTCCTTCGCAAAACAAATAAGTGCGTTGGAAACATTATTACATATCATGTAAGCATGTTCAAAATTTGCTTTTGCCAATGCTATTATTAGCATTAGCAAAGGTATAACATCACACCTAATATTTTCTAATTTTTATACACAACCTGTATTCATATAAACTCATTGCAATTGAAAATAAGTTTTCAATCTCAAACATAAAAATAAAAAACCAACCTCAATGTGCATTCATAATAAAATTCATTCAAACCTCAAACATTTGCATTTATTATAAAATTATATCCAATTCAATTCCAAAACAAACCTCCCCCAAATATCAAAATAAAAAAAAGATAAAATAAAAATATTCAAATAGTATCTAGACAATGTATTAAATTCAAGTAGATTCTCTCTTTCTTTCTCTCATGTTTCATCAAAGCTGCCATGTATTCCATAATGTCGCTCATCCATCTGTGACAAAAGAAGAAAGAAATGCATCAAACATGTTTTCAAGCACATTTCGAGTATAATATACGTGCAGAAAATTTAGACTGAAATTAAAGAAGCCATTGGAGTTTTTAATCAAGCAACTCAATAAATATAAATGCATGTTTTATTCTGAACTAGAACAGAAATTCTAAAATTGATGTATTAAAATTCATACAATAAACATGAATTTACTAATCAAGAAGGCTCAGGCTCCACACGATCAGCTTCCGACACACTTGCCCCACCAGGTGATGATGTCGAAAAGAATCCTGCTCGCTGTAAGGCTTCCATTGCCATAGCCTGAAAAGCCGAGAATTCTTCAATTCTTTTATTTGCAACTTCAATCTGCTCTTTGAGGCTTTGCACCTCATAATCACGTACTCGAGTGTCAATGGCACTCCTAGAAGACGAAGGCTTCGGTCTAACCCCAAATCCCTTCAAGTACCCCACTCTCGGCCGAAGCACCTCAATCGAGATCTCCTCCTCACTCATCGGAGCTGCACCGGGTTGTAAACACCTATCTCGCAACTTTACTAATTTATCTTGTTATTTTTACAAAGAATTAACAATTAATTAAATTGAGAAATAATATTATTACCATCTAAATAGATTAAAAACCAAAGTAAAAAAGTAATAACCAATATTACATACGTAATATGCTATAAGCACGCTATAAACAAAGTAGTCTATCCACTGCATTATAGCTAGTATCACAGGATTCGAGTGACACATGTACACACACACACATTCTCATTATATACATACATGATTTTCCTTGCATTTTGGATTCACCCAATCGTTCTTTGATTTACTCCAATGAGAGTCTTTATAAAAGTCCACAAAGTGGGGCTTTTGGCCTCCATTCTCTGCCGCCTGATTTCATTAATTAGTTTCATGAGAAATGTTATATGTAAGTACTATAATCTAATTAACATTATTTTTTGAAATTATCAAGAATTAACATCACCATGATATACAACGTTGATGGAAAGGACCTCGACCCGCATGCTTGATTGTAGGGCAAAAGTGCACGAGATGCTTTGGCTTTCTCTGACTTAGCCTACCAAAATTAAGGAGAAAATAAAAAAAAGTTAGTAAATCTCAATCGTGTTAAATTTTAACCAATAGACATTTATGACAAATAACTTAGTGACATATATAATGCATAGATGTTACCTTCCACTTCTCATCAGTCCAAACATGGTCGATCATGTAGTTCCAATGCTCTGGCTTAATGTTATTAGGCGGTTGAGTTTTGGGGTCAACACCTTTTTCCAACATATTCTTATACTTAAGGTGCAAGCTATACTTCCAGCCTCTATATAATGTTTGACATTTTTTATCAACTGCCGCCTGTACTTTAGGGTCAGTTGTATAATCCTTGATCTCAAACTTCTCCTGCAAACATAATATTAGTGTATTGATACCTATGAAATAATACAAATTAATGTTATTAGTTAATTAATAAATTTCAATTACCAAAGCTTGTTGTATGATGGCCGCTCTAAGTGAACTATCAATATCAGTCCATGTATTAATGCCCTGTAGCGGTGCTACCCCTCTAATCTCTTTGCCAAGCTCCATTGCAAAAGAAGGGGCATTAAGCCCCACTGGCACATTGCAATCATCCGGGAACTCCACTGGGAGTTTTTTACCTAATCGTGCTATAAGCCTCTCAGTCCTCCTACCTTTTGTCGGGCCTCGTACAGACCTTTTGGTCGAGCTTGAGGCTGTAAAGACAAAAATGTTGTTTATGCTTCTATGCATAATTTATTAAAGTAAGATAAAAATTATAAGCGAAGAACATTAGATTCTTACCTACACTGCTGACCTAGGTGGTTGGTGTATTTTCTAAAGGCACATGTTGGATCTGTGCAAGTTGGGACTGTGCCAAAGGAAGATGTGGGGTCTGTGCAGGTTGGGATTGTACCTCTGGAATTAGGGACTGTGTGGGTATGGAAACTGGTAGATAACGAGCCAATTGACGTTTAACAAACATCGATATACCCTGAAAGAAAAGAAAATAATAGATTACGTGTACATATATTACTAATTACCAATAATCAACATATTATGGGTACAATATCACTAATTATCAATAATACAAAGAAGTGTATACCAAACTAGTTAATTGTTGGTAAATATAAAATCAGTCTTAGATGCACACTCACGCACATTACTTTTTTCACTTGAGATCCAGAACACTTATCATCACCATCATTACCATACTCTTCATCATCCTCATTGGAGTAACTTGAGCCTTCCTCACTCTCCGGCGGACTGTACTCGTCATCATCTTCCTCAACCATGTTTCTTTTTCTCTTTTTAACTGAATTCATATGGGTGATCTTCTCAACCGATGCCCTCCAAGAATTTGCCGCCTTGTACAACCCCAAAGCTTTAAGTCTCATTTGATTTTCCGCAATGGTAGCCATTCTTTCTTTTTTAATATTTGACATCTTCTGCCTCAGAAACCCGGGTTTGACCCACAATTTTTCATTCTTAGGCATTTTAGCAAATACTAGTTACTGAAAAATGATGAAAACATGTATGAATATCAACTAACATCAAAATCTCATCAAGAATAAAATGTTGTCATATATTTAACCATCTATATAGCTTGCCAGTGAGAAAACATCGGCATTAATATACTTGTAACAAATATATAGCCAAAAACTGTAGATGGTAAATAGCAAATTTCTAGAAGTAAAGCTGAATAAAACATTTATCCATATGCAAATGACAAATTTATTAAAAACATTTATCCATATGTAAAGGAAAAAAAATACTACATATCGCATTCTAAATCGGGATCTATTTCCGAATCAGAATGCCTTTGTTGGACATCTTCTTCATCATCTGTATTCTCTGTCATCGTTTCATCCTCGTTATCATTATGGTCAATCATTTGTGCATCACCAATATGTACTTCGTTGCTTGAATGCAAAACCCTATTTCTTGGAATAATCTCGGGATCAATACCATCCCTACGATATTGAATATGAGTATCTTCAATGAAAATTTGGATAGCTCCGGTTGTTTCTTCTTGCTGGTACGCATCATTATGTTCGGGTACTTCTACTGAGCTATGTTCATCACCATCCAACTTTGGTACATCCCAAAATCCTCGATGTCGAACTCGTTGTACAACTTGCCAATTTTTATCTAATTTTGTATCTTTAACGTAGAAGACTTGCTGCATTTGACTTGGCAAAACAAAGGGATCACTTTGATACCACCGATTTCTGACATCAATATTTGTGCAATGGGCATCTATTTGTATTGTTCTCCTACTATCAGTCTTGAACCATTCACATTGGAACAAAACAACTTTGTGCCCATACAAGTATTTCAGTTCCCAAACTTTGCATAGGTACCCATAGAAGTCAATCGTTTGTCCCTTATGATTGCCTTGTACAACCAACCCACTATTTTGGGTTTTACGACGGTTGTCTCGATCTCTAGTATGGAATCGAATTCCATTACAAATGCAACCCGAATAAAGATTGACTATTGCATCGGGACCATTTGCTAATGACCAGTGGTCATCGGTTACTTCTGGTGACCCTTGCGACCGCATTTGATTCATCTGCATCAACAACATATAGTAGATGTATTAAGTTACTGTTAAGTCAAGCATAATAAAAAAAATATCTTATATATCTTACACGTAATTTAAACCAGTTCAGAAAATCTTGCCGTTGTAATTGAGTGATATCACGTCCGCTTAAATTTTGTAGTAGATTTTTGTATTCCCTAATTATAAAAATTTGAATCATAAGTAAAAAACTTGAAAACTCAAAAAATTTTACAAGTTATGCATATACTTGATTAGATAACCACATACTCTAGGTACTTCTCCACTTCGATGCTATTATATAACACAAACCACTGCGCCATATTAAGTTCCTTCTCGGACACCTCGGGAGCCCTTGTCAATCGTCCAAAAGGATGAACATTTTGTTTGAAGACTGTCAATCCCAAACCATGATGACCATCATCAGCATTCCGTTCATCTCGATTAAATACAGTTTCGACTTCATTAAGGTACATTGAGCAAAAAGTTAAACATTCTTTGACAATATAAGCCTTAGGCCGAGCTCTATTGGTGACGTACCCTTCCAAAGTCCCTAAAAATCTTCAAACAATCACCAACTAGAATTAAATTACAAATGCAACACAATTAGACAAAAATATAATTTTAAAATCACACTAGAGTAGTAACAATTACCTTTCAATTGGGTACATCCAACGATACTGCACTGGGCCTGCAAGCATGGCCTCATGTGGTAAGTGGATTGCTAAATGGAGCATCACATCGAAGAATGCTGGAGGAAAAACCTTTTCCAACTTGCAAAGTATGAGAACTATGCGCTCTTCTAATTTCTCCAAATCATTTATCCTCAATGTCTTAGAGCACAACTCCTCAAAAAAATTACCCAACTCGAACAATGTAGTACAAATATCCTTGCTAAAGTACCTACGCATCCTAATTGGCATAAGTCGTTGTAAAAGGACATGACAATCATGGCTTTTCAAACCTGATAATCTACCATTTGCTGTGGTCACACATCTCGAGATATTTGCTGCATAGCCATCTGGAAACTTAATAGATTTCAAGAATTCACAAAAACCCTCTCTCTCCTTCGGGGACAATGTGTACATTGCCGGAGGCATCACATATTCACCATCGGCATGCTTCTGTATGTGCAATTCTTTTCTAATGCCCATGTCCTCCAAATCTCGACGAGCTTTTTCTGTATCTTTGTTCTTCCTATCTATGTTCAATAATGTTCCAAGGAACTGATCACATATATTTTTTTCGATGTGCATGACGTCTAGGTTGTGTCAGAGTTTTAGTTTCTTCCAGTACTGAAGCTCATAAAAGATACTTTTTTTTTGTCCAATTCAGTTCTTCAATGCTACGAGGTCTCTTCTTGTTGCTTTTATGCTTCCCAAACTTGACAGTTGGTAAGCGATCTAGCTGCTCTAGTGTCTTCTCCACTGGTAACTCCAAGGATTTTATTTGGAGCTCAACCTTTCCATTAAAGGCCTTACTCTTTCGCCAATGGTGGTCCTCAGGCAAGTAACATCGATGGCCCAAGTACCCAATCTTACTTCTCAAACCTTGCGACAATGGATTATCATTACAATTTGGACATGCTAAATAACCTTTTGTACTCCAGCCAGACAAGTTACCATATACAGGAAAGTCGTTTATAGTCCAAATTATAGCTGCATGCATTCGAAAAGTCTGTTTGCTGAAGGCATCATAAGTCAATATACCATTTTCCCACAATTCATTCAACTCATCAATTAGCTGTCGCATGTAAATATCGATCTCTCTTCCAGGTGCTTGCGGTCCTGGAATAAGTAAGGACATCATGAAAAATGGCTCCTTCATGCACTTCCAGGATGGAAGGTTGTAGGGCATAAGTATTACAGGCCACATACTATAGGAGTTGCTCATGTTTCCAAAAGGATTGAATCAATCTGTGGCAAGCCCTAGTCTTACATTACGAGGCTCAAATGCGAACTTGGGATATTTTATATCAAAGTCCTTCCACTCCTGACAATCAGCAGGATGTCTCAATATCCCATCATCAACACGCTTATCACTATGCCATCTCATATCCATAGCGTCTTCCTAGACATGTATAGTCTCTGCAACCTTGGAGTCAATTGGAAGTAACGTAAGACTTTATGAGGGATCTTCTTACCATTACCATCATTGACTTTATATCTAGACTCTTCACATGTCGGACATTTTTCTAGATTTGCATTCTCTTTCCAAAATAGTGCACAATCATGCTGACAAGCATGGATGACCTCGTATCCCATGCCTAACTCACGGAGGAACTTCTTGGCTTTATAGATTGAACTTGGAACTAAATTACCTTCTGGTAAAAGATCTATCAATACCCCCATCAACATGTCAAATGACTTATTGCTCCACTTGCTCAATACCTTTACATGAAGCATTGTAATCACAAACTTCAAAAGAGTATACTTTTTGCAACCTGGATACACCTCACGTTGGGCAGCTTCCATCAGTTTTTCAATATTTTTTACCTCTTCCCTCTGGACGGTATACGCAACTTGTGCAGATCCGGATTCTCCCCAATCACGGTCCATGTAAGTCCCCCTGTAATAGTCTTCCATTAATTCAGGGAGTTCATCCCCAACATCATCTTTATTATTTGCTATTTCATTATTACCATCATCATCGTCACCATCATCTAATACATAGGGGTCATTATCAGGAACGGGTTCACCGTGGTAGACCCAATGCTTGTAAGATAGCATCATCCCATGAAGGGTCAAATGATTTTTCACAACTTCACTGGTATACCAATCAACGTTCAAACACTTATTACACGGGCACCGAATCTTACCATCTTGACCTGCATTCTCCATTGCAAACTCAACAAATGACCTAACCCCTTCACGATACTGCTCACTTAATCTCTGTCTAAACCCAATTAAAGTTATCCAACTCTTGTCCATAGCTGATTACATATAAGATCATATTAGAAAGAATGTGATTATATTAGATTACAAGTGTTATATATTAAGCCTCAAAGAAACAAAGGCTAAGATAGTGGATTATTTTTCTTGTTTCTTAGACCAAGTAATCTATATTTAACAAACAACTTTAATCTTTCAAAATGATGCCTTAATTTATTCCACTACTGTGGTAATTAAGTTTAATATTTTTTTTTGAGAGTGTGCTAAAATATTAAAATTATGTTTGTATAATGAGTTTTCTATTAATATTAATATACAATTCATTTTTATATTTATAAATATTTTTAGTTACAAATAATGCAATTATTAAACAAGGCCAATGCCCAACGCAGGCTCTATAGCACTAGTTATATATATTAAGAGCATTCATCCCCTTTGTGAGAAAGAAGGAGGAAGTGACGGGTGGCACACCTAAATTTTTTAAAATCTAAAATATTTCTCCTTTTTGCTAAAATCTCTCATGATTTTTTTGGTTTCCTTGTGAAAAGAAGTCTTATTTTGGTAGACTAATCTCTCCTCTGGCTAGCTTTCACAATCCTAATTTCTTCTTATTGATAAACTTATAAATCTAATAAGAAAAGACTACCTCTAATCTATATTTTCTTAAAAATTATGTGCCTCAACTCATCTCGTGGGAACCATTTTGATGAATCGATTCAATTTATCTACCCATTGTGGAGATCTACCTACTTTACTAGATCCACCCATCCACATAGGAAATCAAATTATCAAGCCCATCTAACATCTACTTTGGTTAGATAAACAAAGATGGGCTTAAGGGTGAATTCCTTGGCATCCTTGTGCGATTTTTTTTAATTATGTGTTTGTCATGTGATCAATATCATAATAATGCAAATTCGATTAAAATTAATTCTAAACATATTTAATGTGAGTCGATTTTCAAGTAAGATGAGAAAAATATATAGTAACTATGAGCTCCAGGCAGTGGGGTCTACTTTGATGCTTTTTTATAACTAGGTGATGCATGGAACGGCCATCCAACGACAAAAACTTAACATCTTTGATTAAAATCGTCAGCACAAAAACTTTTTAATTCCACATCCAACTTACAAAGGATCTTGCTCTTTAAAATTTTCCCCTTTTGAATAGATTTTAATATATATAGTTTAAAAAATGAGTAAAACTTAAGATATTAACTTTTTCAGAATTCACATTACATTATATATAGTTATATTTAAATTTCCTACAATTAAATATGACATTACCGGATTCATATTTCTTCAATTTAAAATTTTTATTCGTTTTACATTTAAATAGATCTATCTCTTTTTAATAATGGCAATGCAGATCGGAATTTATAAAATTTAAATGATATAAAAAAATTATGTAAATCTTTGAAATTGGTTTTATGACTTTAGATTTAGTAACTTATTACGAGATGAGATGAACATTAATTTAACTTAACATGTTTTCTCAAATTTTCAATCTTAACATTAATTCAAAAATCATTGTAGCTTTTATAATTTTACATCACTACTTACTTTTTAAAAAAAATTTTAGGTAGAGAATTTTTTTAATGCTAAATACAATATAATTTTATTTATATAAGTACTAGTTTTTAATGCTAGATTTATGCTTTTTTCATTAATATTGTAAAGAAATATATATATATTCTATTAAAAAATTTTCTTTGGCACGGGCCATTTTGCTAATAGATGAATCTTTCTCTGTCCATTAAACATTGGATAAAATCACATTCTTAGGTTCCTTTAAAATGCTTTGGACACTTAATTATGAGGGCCAAGAAGTAGATTGCATAAAGTGAGAGGGCTTACTTGTAATTTATAGAAACTACACAAGCCACATTCCCAAACAGAAGACGATCTGTTGTGAATGAGTTGCAGAGGAACGTCTTCCTCCTTAACTCCTTCTTATCAGTTACATGGACAATGGGTCGCAGTGGACCCGATCCACAAGGAAACTCGAGCCCTATGGTCGCCGAGTATCCCTTTCCTAGATGAGCGTCTTGGATCTCTGATCAATTGGGACAAGTGGGCCCACAAGGCTTGGCAACCATTACCGATTCAAGCTTTGAAAAGCGGAAGTTTAATCTGGTTTTCTTCCTCTTTTTACAAATTGGTAGTGTGGGGATCATTGCATAAAGACTGTTGATCTCTTAGAAAGGCAATTTATCAAACCCCACTTCCAGATTTGAAGTTTCTAACACCTAATCTCTACCATTAATGGCTGTCATCAGTTTCTTCCTTAATATGGACAGATTTAGGCTAGTTGGATAGTGGGCCATAGAGATCGTAATCCATACGGGTTCATCATGTTTAGGGTCGCCCATGTGTGGTCCAATGGATAATCGGATTAGATCTTCCATCAAGTGATCTCACAACATATATCTATAAAAAAAAAAAGAACAAAATCGTTGAACAGAGGTGCAATGTCTGTAACAGAGAAACAATGGAAACATTGGAATTGCTAATACATGTACAGAGAAAGAAACGGTGGACAACATACATCTATTAAAAAAAGCAAAAAAAAAAAAAAAAACACAAACGTAGAATAACAGAGATGTATAGAGAAGTGCAAATAAGATGCTTCCACCCACCTGTATGTATGCCCTTGATCGTTGCATGCACTGTAGCAAGAAGCTTGCTCTTCCTCTTCTCAACTTGGTCTTCTTCTCATCTTAAAATCTAGGCTTAGGTTTAGGGTGCTAGATTTTAAGGCTAAAAATAGAGGGAGAAGTTATGGGATTCTAGGTAATATTATACTATATATAGAAAAATTAAGTGGGCCTACATTCTTTTTTTTTTTTTTTTCTAAAGAGAGTGGTTCAATTATTTGGGCTGAACTAATCCTCTTGTGCAAAAAAAAAAAAAGGGTAATATTCCTAATGGCACTAGTGTGGTAGTAGTGTGCCCGAACCCTGAAACTTCTGGGTTGAATTATTCTTTTTTTCTTGTATATATATGGAAAAGTCTAGTTTAATAAAATAAATAGCAAGTTTTAATCAAATCTAGTTTTTCAAATTTTCACTTCCACCTAACAAGCACTACAAAATTGAAATATTCAGACGGGTCTACAACAATTGTCCAGCCTTAGCTTGTTAGTTATTAGTGCTTATTTTTCTGGTCTATATTCAGTGCATGGACCTTTAGGCCTAGCTTGCCCTGTTCAACCATCTATATTGGAAATCAGTTCTAAGCCTAGAAATTAGTCCCTAGCCCCTGTGGGAACTAATCTTTAAGTAAGGTGAACAATCATCTTAAAAGACAAAAAAAAAAAAAAAAAGAAAGGAGATCAAACCAAAAGGTGATGGCTCTTTGACAAAGTTTAGATTGGGCAAGGGGCCTAATTTTACAGTCATCAAACCATCACTTATTACTTACTATATATTGATTTAAATCTAAAAAAAAGTTATATTATAAAAGAACCATTAAAATTTAAGGCCATTGGATTATATGATAATTTGAACCGTAAAAAATTATAAAATGAGAATATCACTATAGATAATTATGATGGGTCTTCACCAACACAAATAGTGTGTTGGCAATTAAGGTGGGTCTTTGCCAACGTATATAGTGCGTTGGCAATTACTATGGGTATTTGCCAACGCACATAGTGCGTTGGCAATTAAGAGTGGTCTTCGCCAACGCATGCAATGCGTTGGCAATGTTTAGGGTGCCTTTCCCAACGTACCTATGTGTGTTGCAAATAAGTCAAACCATTGCCAACACATTGTTTATGTCGCCAAAGGTTAATATTTCGTTGCCAAAATCTTTACTGTATTTACGGCACAATTTTTGTATAATTTCAACATCTTTTGCCAACGCAGCCTCATTTGCGTTGGCAAAAGTATATAATTTTGTAACTTTTGCCAACACATTGTTATTTACGTTGGCAAAAGGTAACATTTAGCAACTCCTTTCAAATGACGTTGGTAAAAAGCGTTGGGGATTGCGTAATTTGTTGTAGCTGAAATTTTGTGATGATCATGATTACTGGCTTCTTTTCACCTAATTCAAAATTTTTGTAGTGACAAGATTAGTTGAACTAATAGTTCTTTGCATAGTGGAGTATTCCATCTAATTTATATTACTATATAATATTTTTTTCTCTTGACTTGATTTTACAGAATAAAGGAAAATTTATTTTTTATTAATATTCTAATAAAATTCTACAAATACATTTTTTTCATTTTTATTTAGTTTTACTAATATGACATTTACTTCTTAAAAGTGCACTAAAATATTTAAGATTATGATTGTAAAATAAATTTAATGTTAATATTAAATTAAAAATCATTTAAATATTTATAAATATTCTTATTTACAAATAAAATAATTATTAAATAAGGCCCGCGGTAGGCGTGGGCCCTGAATCGTTAGTATATATTAAGAGAATTCACTTATTGTGAGAAAGTGTAGGAGACCGACACGTGGCACTTATAAAATCTAAAATATCTCTCTTTACTCCTAAAATCTCTAAAATACAAAATCTCTCTCATACTTCTCTCTATCATTTTCCTAAAATGTCTCTTTCTTTAATAGCACTTTACTATAAACTCGAACTCTCTAAAAGGAAACTCATAACTTAAGCTTTTATTTCGTTCTTCATAATTTAATCTAATGTAACTATTACTATCAAAGTAAGGTCCACTGATAATGGCTTTTGATTTAAACTCAAACTCTCTAAAGGGAAACTCATAATTCAAACTCCTCCTTCGTTCTTCATAATTTGATCTAACATAACTATTATTATCAAAATGGGGTCCGCTGATAATGGCTTCCAATCTAAGTTGACGACATCAATTATCAAATTTTAAAATTATTAATGAATATATCACGTGGGCAATGTATATGCAAGTGTTTTTCTTTCCTCTTATATCCCATAATACAAGATTCAAATATATCCAAATGTTTTGCGGCAAATGATGCTTTATTATGGAAACTGGAAAAAAATGACATTAGGATGACTATGCCTGCACCATCAAGCATTTTTAAATTCTGGAAGGAGAGCTTTGATCATCATTCTCCGTGCTATATCATGTCAAGCATACCCTGTATATTTTTTGTTCTTTTTATTTTTATTTTAGAAATAGTCATTATACGTATTCGAAGTTGCATGTGATTTCATCCTATCATCTACTTTTGAAGACTAATGACTTTTGTTCGGATTTTTTTGTAATTCTCTCTCTCTCTCTCTTTCTCTCTCTCTCTCTCTCTCTCTCTCTCTCTCTCTCTCTCTCAGCTTCTGGATTCCAAGGGTCATTGTAGGCTTTATTCCATTTATATGTTATTTCTCACCAATTTGAGCAATAAATGATGAATTTTAGGCATCATGTAACACCTTGAACGATGTGGTATGCCTACAAATCTCCTCCTTCAAATATGTGGGACTGACTTTAGTAGATTTATGTAAGGGAAACAATGCAATTGATGAGACCCAAGAGGGAATGAATCTATCCAAGTTGGCCCCATTTTCAATACCTTTTGTTTTTCATCTAATATATATTCTATTTTCAAAACTTTGGCGCTAATCAATAACTATTGGGCAATTTTCTTCTATGGATTTCTAACCTGTAATATTAAATATTGCAATACCATTTATTTTACCATTAGTATTGATATTATAGTTATACTCCCTTTTTTTAATTTTTTTAAGGCATGGAATAGGCATGAGCCTCCTTTGCTGCCAGCAGCCAAAATGCGGCTAATCTGTAGTTGATTTCATCTCATTTTTTTTCTTTTCTCTTTTTATATTCTTATTCTAAAAAAATCTTAAACTCTCTGTATTCTGTGTTGGAATGGTTCCTATTTCGAGAGATCAACATTATTGCCCCCTAGGTGCTACCCGCTAAACCCACATAAATACACACCTGGTAAATCTAAGGTGGTTTTGTACAAGACATGATAAGCAAACTCGTGCCTTATGCCACTCTACCAACTATTGAGAGAATGATGATTTTATATATTAGCAGAGAGTGACATATTTTATTTAAATATTCATTATTTTTAAGAAGACTTAACTATTATTATTTTCATGGCCCGCATTAGGTGCTGGCCGTGAAGCACCTGTTATATATATTAAGAGAATTCACTCTATTTGTGAGAGAGAAGGAGGGAGCGACACATGGTACCCCTAAAATATAAAATATCTTTCCTTTCTCCTACAATCTCTCATGATTTATTTGGTTTCCTTAGAAGAAGAGTCCTATTTTGGTAGCCTAATCTCCCCTTTAACTAGCTTTCCTAATCCTAATTTCTTCTTAATAAAAAACTTCTAAATTTAATTAAAAAAAAGACTACCTCTAATCTATATTTTTGTAAAAAGCATGTACTCATCTCGTGGTACCCGTTTTGATGAATGCATTCATTCATCAACCCATTGTGGAGACCTGCCTACTCTACCAGATCCACCTATCCACATAGGAAATCAAATTTTCAAGCCCATCAAACCTTCTACTTTGGTAAGATCAACAAAGATGGGCTTGAGGGTCAAGTTTTCAAGTGCCCTTAGCATCTTTGTGCAATTAACTTTAATTACATGTTTTTTATGTGATCAATACCATGATAATGCAAATTTGGTTAAAATTAATTCTAAATACATTTAATGTGGGTTGATTTTCAAGTAAGATGAGAAAAATATACAATGATTATGAACTCCAAGCAGTGGGGTCCACTTAGATGCTTTTTTATAACTAGGCGATACTTGGAAAAGCCATCCAACAATAAAGAATCACCATTTTCTTAGCCGCCTAAAATATGAAGTATATCTCTCCAACCATAGCCACGGGACCTACCTAATCAATCCAAATCCACAATATCTCTCCAACTAAAGAAAACACTGAGTTTTCTTGATGGAGTCATAGCATAGTATTATTGTTATTATTACTAGCAATAAAGGCCCTTGCTGAGCCTAAGCCCTAATAAAAAATTAATATTTTAAAATTATATATTGATTTTTTTATTTATAAAATGCTCAATTTGTGTTTAAAAATGAAATAGGTACACTTGGTCACGTTAGTAATTTTTAGAACCCAAACATAAAATTAAGTAAAAGACAGTTAAGTTTACTTTATAAGATCGTTTCTTATAATTAAATCTAGGCATAGAAAATCCAACCAAGCTCAGAATCAATCCTTTTCAACACAATAAAGGACTGGGTTAACCAGCCCATAAAAAAAGTTCAAGCACACTAATTAGGGTCTAATTCTACTACACCAACATCGTTAGTTATTTATTTTTATATATTTATTTTGCCACCAACACCACTAACATTATTAAAAAAAATTAAAACACTTAACTTTCAAATAATATAATTTGATATGTGTATCATATGCCATGCAAATTAACCAAACAAAATAAAAATAACGCATTAAAATCAGACTGCAATTAAAATATTCAAAGCAAAAAGTAGGTACAACAATCACAAATAACTGAGCATGTGTTCACATGTACTCCAACTATGCAATCAATTTTGACTAACTCATTTAAATGGATTATATAGATAAACTCTTACTCGACCCATTTGACCACACCTGTATAGATCCATATTAGATGTGGGTTAGACTTTGCAATAAAGATTAAATTATAGGTCGGGTTAGATTTTCTTATCCTTTTGTTTAAGCCCAATAGTTGCAACTTAATCTTATTTTGGATTCAAATGATTGTTGAGCATAGACTTTTGGAGCTTAGAAAATACTAAGCTCGGCCTCGCTTTCTTTAGATATATATATACATATATATTTGAGCATATGTAGGTTTATTTGAGCATGATTCTAATGTGGGGTTTTTATGTGATTCTTATATTATTTTTTTGTAAATAAAATGCAGACATTATAAATGCAACGCACCCCTCTTAATTGTTATGGTACTAGGTGGGTCGACATGGAGTATCATTCCTAAACTAGGAGCCACGTTTATAACAAAAGCATGCCTTGCAATTGTATTATATGCAGAGTTCGCTCATAATAAGTATTATTTTCTAAGATAATTTATTTCGAATAGCTGAGAACCATCCTCAAAATCAAAATTTCAAAATTAATGTAGGGCCACCTCAGTGCATACTAATCACAAGGGTAGGGCAGGATTGATATTTCTTGATGTAAACTATAGTCCTTTCATCATCACCATTTCTAAGAATTCTAATATTTAATAATTATAAATATTAGATCATATTAACAATTGATCCACCTATAATCCAAATCAAAACTTTTCAATGTTGCCTCCTTTGATAAGATAATTTTATATATTAAATCGGCTAGATTTCTAATCCGTTTGCTTAAGCCAAATAGTTGTAATTTAGTCCCATTTGACTTCAAATAATGGATTACTAGAGATTTTTAGGTTCTGGCATATATAAATGTATATATCATGTGCGGTTCAGCCACCCTCACGTTAGACCTACACTCGATAATTCACATCAAGCATATAACCAAACATTGTGTATAAATTTTCTGCTTAGGATATTTGATATTTTAAATTTAATTTTAACTATGTTTGTGTTATGATTTATATGATAATATTAATTTAGATTTTATTAAAATATTAAAAACTTAAAAAATTTATTTTTTTATGGCCCACATTGGGCGCGGGCCTTGAAGCGCTAGTAGAATATATAAAACAATTCATATTCATTGAATGCTCCCATAAGTACAATATTATTTTTAGATTACAAGTCGAGTCCATTTTTCAGATCAAAGATTTTAAGTAATTGATATTATTATTTCCCAATCTCAATCATTTTGTAATCTAAATAAACATTAGACAAATGAGAAGTTTGGTTCCAATCCACCTACTTTCTTCCATCACGTAAACCCATTTCTATCATCATTGCATTATATATTATGTATATTTTCTGGGGAGTTTGATCACATAATTGCCCTTGACATAACATTTCCATAACGTTGAAGTTTTATTAGCTCATATAGAATTATTCGTACAATAATGACCTTAGGATATCAAACAGGGCAATATATGCGGTGCGCACTGCTTTATAATATTGCACAAACAGTTTTATAGGAAATATTTAAATTTTGACCACTCATGTGCAAAACTAGGGTCAATGGGGGCAATATCCCTATTTTTTGAAACTTATTTTCAAAGACTTCTATGGGTAAATCTCTCCTTTTTTTTATTTTTTCTCAATTAGTAGAACTAAACTAAAATTAATCTGTGAAGGAAAATTCATGAAAGTGAATTACTTTGATAGCAACAGTAGAGGGGGAGGATTTTCACAATGAACATTCTATAGTACTCTATTTCTAAACATTTCATTTTGGCCCTTCCACATCATCCAATTGTCAATATTATCCACATGATGTAAAGACATATTAAGAATCCCATTTTTATCCTTTCAATTGCATTTTTTTTTCATATGATGATAGTTCAGCGTCTCTTTGCACAAAAATCTCTTTTTATAAGCTTGTTCGAATATCAATAACTCAATTTCCTTAAAGACATGTTTATTTGCATTAACCATGAGGGGTAGCTCAACTAACTTAGGACCACGGTTTACTTCTTGGGGTTATGGGTCTAATCTGCACTACTACACTGGAGCTACAAGGGATTTACCCGGCTCCCCCTGGGCCCGAAGGGATTAGTCCGGCTCCCATTGGGGCCAGTACACCCTCAGTTAGTATAAAAAAGAAAAAAAGCTTATTTGCATTGAAGGCATAGAAATTGACTGCATAAAAATTCATGGTGATCAAACAAACTAATTGAAAGCTCATAAAAGAGTTGAAGGATAAAGGACTTAAGGTAGCAATGTATATGCAATCATTTCCTAAAATTTGATTTACTAGGGTAGTGGTTGGGTATTCATTTCTCACTTAGCCTCAATTCTTTTTTATTAGTGTGGAGATAATTTGATGACAATTTTTAAGAATTTACATTTGTTTCTTCAATTTTAACCATTTTTAAGAAATAGAAGTCTTAGTATACATATGTATCCAAGGTTTTGTCATTGGTATCTCACACATATAGCTTAATCAAAGATGATTTTGGGCCTTGACTTAGAATTGCCGAATGATAATAAAAGGATCATGCTTGTGCCGGCCATCTGGCTCAAAAAAGATCTACTCTAACCATCCTTTCTAAAGTTGTGATAGGCTTCCACCCAAATGACCCTGAAAAACCCTACTTTGATGACAGTATTCTTAAATTTCCTAAGTCTGCCACGAGCCACATTTGAAAAATAAGTAAGCAAGTCTACAATCAATAATACTATAGTGACATGAAATGTTGACACAAAGCATTTATATGCTTATGTGTCAATACCATAATTAGCTAAAGTAAATGGCTAGGCATTCACAAAGTTGAATGATAGTGAATCATGGTGATAACACATCAATATGTAAATGTTTTGTGTCAACATTTTATGTTACCATAGCATTACTGGTCGACAATTGGTTTGAGAGAACTCATCTGGGAACCACATCCAAAATTCAAGCTTGCAAAATCCTTCAGAGATAGCTTGGATAATGCTAAGTATGGGGCTTAAGTGGGAAGAAAAGCAGTTGGCATAGATTTTGGGGTGTGTACAAAATAACATGATCCAATAATTGGCACAATCAATTTAAGGGCCCAAAATTTATTAAGTTATAGAAGCAAATATAAAACCATTTAACTTTGGGGCCCTAATATAAATGGGGATGCACTACAAGATTATGCACTTTTAGCGACATTTGTTACCGACGCTTTTATATTTCCGTCGCTAAAAACTAATTTTTATGACGATTATCATATTCGCCGGTAAAAATAATAAATTTACCGATGTTTTTAAAAAAAATGTCGGTAAAAGTAAGCCTTTCACCGGCGTGTTCTAAAAAACGGCGGTAAAAATTACTTTTACCGATGTTTATAGTTTTCGTCGGCAATAGTATGTACTTGGGCCTTTTTTTACCGACGAATTTAAAAAATGTCAGTAAAAATACAATTTTTACCGACGTTGTTAGAAAATCATCGGTAAAAGTATGTACTTAGGAAGAGAATTTTTTCCACTATAGCAATTTTTTTGCCGACGAATTTAAAGAATTTCGGTAAAAATATAATTTTTACCAACGCTTGTAGAAAATCGTCAGTAAAACTTATTTTTACCGACGAAAAATAATTTATGTCTGTAAAAGTTTTGAAAATTTTCTCCCCGTTTTACCGATGAAATTTTGATTTGCCGATGAAAATTAAGGGTCGGTAAAAATTTATATTTATCGGCAAAAAATTATTTATGTCGTAAAAAATTATAACTTTTACCGACGAAATTAATATTTTGCGATGAAAATTAACCGTCAGTAAAAGCTTGGGCGCCACCATTTCCATTTCCCGCCCCAAATTGGATTTTCTTTCTCCCTCGTGCTGTTCTCTCTCCCTCGCACTCACCCAAATTTCTTTCTCTCACCCTCTCTGATCTCTCGCTCTCTCTCTCGCCCCAAATGCGTCTCTCTCTCTGCTCTCTCTCTGATATCTCGATCTCTCTCTCGCCCCATATCCTCTCTCTGCTCCCTTTCTCTCACTCTCTCTGCTTTCTCGTTCTCTCTCGCCCCAGATCCTCTCTCACTCTCTTTCTCTCACTCTTTCTGCTCTCTCGCCCCATATCCTCTCACTACTCTCTTTTTCTCACTCTCTCTGCTCTCTTTCTCTCACTCTCTCTGCTCTCTCGCCCCATATCCTCTCGCTGCTCTCTTTCTCTCACTCTCTCTACTCTCTCGCTCTCTCTCTCTCGCCCCAGAGCGTCTCTCTGCTCTCTTTCTCTCTCTCTCGCCCGAGATCCTCTCTCTACTCTCTTTCTCTCACTCTCTCTGATCTCTTGCTGTCTCTCTCGCCCCCAAATTCCTCTCTCTCTCTGTTCTCTTTCTCTTACTCTTTCTGATCAGTCGCTCTCTCTCGCCCCCAAATTCCTCTCTCTCTGCTCTGTTTCTCTCACTCTCTCTCGCTCTCTGCTCTCTCTTTCTCCCTGATCTCTCTCTCGCTCTCTCTCTGCTCTCTCTCTTATCTCTCTCTCTCTCTCTCGCTCTCTCTGCTCTATTTTTCTGACTCTCTCGCTCTCTCTGCTCTCTATCTCCGGTCTCTCTCTCTCGCTCTCTCTCTCTCGCTCTCTCTCCAATCTCTCTTTCTCGCTCTCTCGCTCTCTCTCTCACTCTCTCTGCTCTTTCTCTTGCTCTCTCTGCTCTCTCTCTCGCTCTCTCTGCTCTCTCTCTTTCTCACACTCTCTCTCGCTCTCTCTGCTCTCTCTCTCTCTCGCTCTCTCTCTGCTCTCTCTCTTTGCCATATTTTCTGTGTGATTGTTTTTAATTGCATAATTGTATCGCAACTTATGGTTGCTATTCACATCAGTAGTTGTTTGTTTTTCCACAAGTTTGTTGGAATGCACACTCACACACTCACTAATGGCAAGCGATTGGACATCACCCATCCTTAGTACGTATGTAGATCTTCTTGCTCCGTATCAGAGAGGTGGGAAAATTGGCTTGTTTGGTGGTGCTAAAGTCGGCAAGACTCTGCTTATCATGGAGCTGATCGACAATGTTGCCAAAGCTCATGGTTAACATCTTAGAGATGCACGTTGTGGAATTCAAAATTGTGTTTGATTACTTTGCTTATCATGCTTTGCTACGTTTTGTCAGGTGGTTTCTCTGTCTTTGCTGGAGTCAGGGAATGCACTCGAGAGGGTAATGACCTATATGGGGAAATGATTGAGAGTGGTGTGATTAAGCTCAAAGAGAAGCAGGTCCATATAATAGTTCACCTTTTGTTATCCTTCTATTTATCTGCCATTTCCATTGAATGGTCTCCTTTTTATTGTAGAGTGAAAGTAAGTGTGCACTTGTTTATAGGCAAATGAATGAACCTCCGGTGCTCGTGCTCGTGCTTGTGTTGGACTGACTGGGTTGACAGTGGCTGAGCATTTCTGAGATGCTGAAGGGCAAGATGTACTTCTCTTCATTGACAACATTTTCCGCTTTACCCAGGTATGCTGACTTATTTATGAATATGTTCAATAATGTGTGTTTCATTGCCAAGAAAAAAAGCTCCTTGTCTTTAATCTGCTTAGTGCTGTTGTTGTTTGTTTGTTTGTTTCTGTGTGCAAATGGTGTGTAATATTTGGTTTGTGATATCCATTTATTTCTTTAGTGCTTAGAACTTGGTTGTTATTTATTTGTAAATCGTTAAATTGTTCTCATGCTCAATGGCGACTCTGTGACTTTTCTAGATCCTTCTCCACTAGCATTTTTTGTTGGATCATATTCAGATGGATTAGCCTGTTGCTTTCAAGAAACTTCAGATTTTTTGTAAAAGGTACAATGAACCGTTTAGGTAGTTGCGGTCATCATCCATGAGAGATAGTTACATGTTTATGATCTTACATTTGTAATTTAATTCATTGAAAAGGTTTTAATGCTATTTTTGCCATTACAGATTGATGGACGATATGGATTCGGTTGCAGACTTGAAGCGGTGTTTTATTTTTATTTGAATCTATTTGTATTTGTATTTTGGATAATTAAATGAGAATGTATCATTGTAGTATTTGTTAAATGAAATGAATGATTTGGATGATTTGGGTAATGACATTGTTAATTTGTTTATTTAATAATTCTTGTGTGGATGGGTGGATTTCTTATTTTAAATACAGGTATACTTGAATAGGTTTATTGGAGGATTATAATGAAAAATAAATATTGTATTTTTAAAAAAACAAAATTATTGGCGACGAAAACTTGCCTTTGCCGACGTTTTTAAACGTCAGCAAAGGTAAAATTCTATTTTTAAATACATTACCGACGTTTTTTAACGTTGGCAAAAGTATATACAATTTTTAAAAATTAATATTGTAAAACATGGTTTTGCCGACGTTTTGGAACGTCGGCAAAGGAAAAATAAAAAATTAAAAAATTCAAATTACTTTACCGGCGTTAAATCCTCGTCGTAAGCGTTAATGCTTATTAAGTGATTATTAAATTTATATTTCTTGGCCAAATCATTTTTACCGACGTTTTCTTACATATAAACGTCGGTAAATATTTTTTATAAAAGTCATATATTTTTAAAAAATGTGTGACTTTGGCCGACGATTTGAAACGTTAGTAAAAGTAAATTAATTTTATTAAACAGATGGCTTTTATCGACGTTAAGTAAACGTCGATAAAATAAATTAATATTTACCGACGTATTTTTAACGTCGGTAAAAGCTATTTGAAATGAAATTTTATAACTTTTACCGACGTTGAAAAACGTCAGTGAAAGTTTCCCTGGTGCGTCGGTAAAGTGGACTTTTGCCGACGAAATTGAAAAACGTGGGTAAAATATTTTGGTGACTTTGTTTTTACCGGCGTTCAAGCGGCGAAAATTTTTTCGTCGGTAAAAATCTTTGCCAACGTTTTGAATACTTTTAGCGACGAAAAAATGCGTCGCTAAAACTGTTAATTGTTGTAGTGATGGTTTCCATTGGCATTCAAATTTTAGTCATCATACAAGTATCTAAGAGAGCTAGTAGCTCACTTTGGCTCATTTTGATAATTCTTACTACATTTTGATATTTTAAAAATTCAACATTGTCATCAAAGTTTTATCCCAATACGTTAGAAGTCAATTATAGATATGAATTATATTTCTTCACTCTGAACTATCTTGAGCCAAATCCTCACATCTAAAAAGTATAGTGTTTTTCCCTTTTTTTCCCTTTCCCTTCTTCCTTTGCTTTTGAAAAGAGAAATGCAACTCATGAACATCAATTTACAGGTGTTCATGGGCAAGTCCCGTAGGGCCAAAGCTTGTATAAGCCCAGCCCATTTAGTGATTGCTTCTAATATGCACAGCCCACCGGCCAACAAAATTAATTGATCTAAAGCATCCATTAGCCAAAAAAACAAAAAAAAACAAAAAAAAAGCCATAGAGGGAGACATTCACTTGAAAGCAAACCAGACCATATCATGCAATTATTTTCCTTTTTAATTTTGTTCCCTTGTTTTTAGAGTTTTTTGAACCCCAAATACAAGAATATGGAAAAAGACAGCATCAATGACAATAGGAGAGGAAATGGTGAAAGAGGAAGGAAATGGCAAAAGAGGAAGGAAGAAGAAAAGAGAACCAAGGGAGAAGGCTAAAAGCGAGATGACGGTAAAGGAGCACCAGAGAGGAAAAGGGAGAAGAGAGAAAGAGACTGGGCTGGGGCAATGACCGGGACCTGGTGACCGGCACCTCTCACCGTAGCTAAGGTCAAGCCTTCATATTCAACAACCCACCCGGCCACTTGGTGCTGGTGAAACCATGCCCTCCATCCCTTCCTTACCTTTAACCCCATCTTATTTATACTGTATCTGGTTGATGTTATAGGCACTCTCCCATCAGTATCACCACTGCAGTACCAAACGACACAGCAATATCAAATAACATTAACAACGACCACATAGATAAAAAGAGGGTCTAAAAAAACCCAAAAATCATCTAACCAACCAAACCAAACCAACTATTAATAATAGTATTTCACAGTTCCATTATAGCAGTGGTTATTAAAATTTGAAAACAGTGCTGCATGGTTCAATTTCGGTTTTTCGTCTTGATTCATGTTATTAACTAAATTGAATCATTACACACCAAGTTATATTTTTAAATCAATTTCCACTGTTGATCTCTTATCACAGAACCTCCACAACTGTCTGATATTTAAACATTTTCTTAGTACAGTTAACCGTAACCAAACCGTTTAATACAGTTAACTATAGTTCAGTTTTTTAGTAGTTTTTTAGGATATAGTTACGGTTACGGTTTTTAAAAACTAAAAACCGTATAATATCGGTTTTTCTAAAACACATGGTTAACTGAACTATTACGCCCTTATAGATAAAGATAAATACCCATTTATTAGCTTGCCCCACTTACAGGTGCAAATCGGTAGGCCGGAGAACATATTGGCCCAATTCAATCCTAGCTTGAACAGCATGTGAATAAATTCAAATTTGAACCCCAGATAATAATTAAAAAAAAAACTAATCAAGGTCGTGTTCTTGTTCAATCAACAAGAGGAATCTGCAATATAGTGGTAATTTGTTCAGATTTTCCGTGCAATCTACTATTCTATTGTTTGGCAAAATAGTTCTCTTGTGGAAGAAAGAAAAAATGAAATGATTTTTCTCAATAGGGAAGATTTTAATTTCCTATGATAGTAGGAATATAGGATTCCTATCTTTCACGAAAAATAAAAATCTATAGAGCACATAATCCCCTCAATGTACAAATAAGTCCCATGTGAATTACAAACTCCCTACCCAAGTGCAATTGAGGTTGACTTTGGCTGAGGGCACCCAAATTTCTAAATTTATTGGCTTTATGAAGGTTAAAATATTAAAAATTCATATGCGTTATACAAACTGAGTTCTATTCAGTTTGTGGCATGGGAGGTGTAGTGAGAAGAAGGTCCATTTGGTGGATTGGGCGGCGGTGTGTAAACCAATATCAGAAGAGGGCTTGGGCATTAGACGTCTAACGTTGATGAATTAACCTCTATTAGGCATGGTTATGGAGGCTAGGAGATGATGATGAAGGTTTGTACAAACAATTGTTATTGGCAAAATACGGTGCCTCTAGAAATGGGTGGGGGCTTCAGGGATTCACTAAAAAAGGGTCTACTATTTGGAAGGGGATCAAATCTGTAGAGGAACATTTCAAAAAGAATATAAAATACAGGGTAGGTTCAGGAGATAATATTCTTTTTTGGTATGATAACTGGAGTAGTGACCGCCCATTAGCAGATCAATTCCCTGAACTGGTGAACTGTGCTTTGGATAAGAAAGTGAGGGTTTCTAGTTACCTAGGGAGATCTCATTCAAGGGGTCCATTGATTTGGAGTCCCATCTTTACAAGAAATCTTAAAGGATGTGAGGAAAATCAGGCTATTCATTTTCTCAACCTCCTGAGTAACATCCATATTTCGGAAAAATGTCAAGATGCTAGGATTTGGAATGCTTCCAAAGATGATGATTTCTCTGTTTCTTCTTTCTTTTTCGTATTATCAGGGAGAGCCACAACAAGAAGCTCTTTTAATAGGATTTGGAAATTAAAAATCCCCCCTAGAGTAATGGTGTTTGGGTGGCTTGGCCTTAAAAGCATAATTCTTACCAAGGATAACCTAAGGAGAAGAGGTATGGTTTTGGTGAATGCTTGTCTCTTGTGCTTAAGTGATGAGGAGTTGGTGGATCATCTTCTTCTTAAGTGCAAGTTCACCTATAGGATATGGAGTGCAGTGCTTAACTGGTTTGGATGCAGTTGGGTCCTTCTAAGCTCCCTCAGCAACCTCTTTCAAGCCTGGACTTCTCCATTGCAGTCGTTTAGAGGCAAAGAAATGTGGAAGTTGTCATTCCGTGCTACCATTTGGTTGTTATGGAAGGAGAAAATTGCTAGATGTTTTGAAGGAACTAAGTTGAATGCTGATTCTCTTATAAAGAAGATTCAGTTTACAGTTGCTCAGTGGGTGTTGATCAATCCCCTAGTCCTTGGGCTCTCAATGGAACATGTCTTGCTAAATTGGAAGGATGTGGCCTCATGATGGTTCTTATGCCTTTTGGTGTTTTTTGTATTGTTGAAGGTGTATCAAGAGTATGTAGTTCTCCTGTCTTTTCTTTTTTTGGGGTTTTAGGTGCTTTGCTTGCAATATAGTCCTCTTGTACATCAAGCCTTTTATCATCAATTTTAACTATTAAAAAAAAACCTGAGCTCTATTCAGGTATGAAAAATCTAAGCATGGGCCCTAGTCAAAATTCATATCAAAACAAGGTCAACAAAAAATCTCATTTTAGTAGAGCAGGAAAACAATGATGGATGTGGGGGTTGGCTTGTGTACCAAACCAAGTTTTTTTTTTTTTTTTTGGTACCCGAGGGGAGGACCATAGGCATTTGGTGAGGGAAGTAGGCTTCAGTTACCATAGAACAGTTATTTGGTGAGAAAAGTAGGCTTCAGTAGAGCAGTCCTATAGTGAGAGAGAGTGACTGCCTAGTTTCGAACTTGAGCCTAGGTTGCCAAGTAAGCACTAATGCCTCTTACCTAAGTTGAAAGCTTACAAAGTTGGAAAGTGGAGATTGTACCATAATTGGTGCATATGACAAAATTAATATGGTACAAAATGCATTACAGTATAGGTTTCTTTTTTTTTTTTTTTTTTTTTGGTTTTTTTTTAGAAAAAAATTTTCATCAGAAACAATGAGATAAAACAATTTATAAAATACAAGCTGGTTAAAACACCCACATCCACCATAAAACCTAGCATTCCAGTATAATTGCAAATGAGCATACCTGTAGACCCAGATCCTCAAGCCTGCTTTACTGAGCTTGGAGAGGATGGGAAGTACGGTTTCTGGAGAATCATTCCATTCCTTGATAACATCGCTGAATGTGATGTAAGACAAAGCCCACTAGTTAACATATTGTCCCTTTAACTCTCAAATTAATAACAAAATTACTCACAACTGTCTTCTTTGCTTCAAAGCCATTTTTCTATGTAAAACTGTTAAATCAAGTTCACACCTCAAAAGGAAAGGAACGAAGGAATACACTCAAGTAGAAGTGGCAATCAAGTTAGGTTGGGCTACTTGGGTAGGACTCATTTATTAAATGGGTCAAAACAGCCTAATTCGCATCTACCCATTTATTAAATGGGTCAAAATCTCCTAACCCACACTCATCGTGAGTCAATCCAACCCCACTCACTTTAACCTGCATAGCTTATGCTAGTTATACGGGTTAGTTTGAACCGCATAACCCTCGTCCATTGCATTTGTTAAATCAATTTTCAACCACAATATAAGCATAGCTTATGTAACTAGGGCAAGCATATCACAATTTATAAATTATTTAAAAAAACCCATCCATATAAGATGAATAATTCTAAATTGCCTGGCTCATGATAAGCATAAATGTTACTTATTCATGCTACAACAAGTATGAAATATAAAATCACTGCCAAACTAACAATTCTACCATGTGTTATCCTTACATTAACTATTGTAACTCAAAACTGACAAAATCCAAAAGCATTAAATAACATGAGTTCCTCTTTTTTTCAAGCACCAATACTTTGACAATTAGATGTGTTGAATATGAGTTAAAAGCAAAGAAGAAAGTGGAGAGTAAGGAAGAAACCAATGACTGTGAAAGGATGGAAGTAGAGATAACTGCAAGGTATCTTAAACTTAGTACCCATGTTCTTAAATAGGTTTAGATTATTAGTAAAGATATAAATTAATGCAGGTTTTATGGGTTAAACGAATCAACAGTAACCCAACCCATTTAATTGTGAGCCAGAAATTCTTAACCTATGCTCGACTCACCTATTATGTGGGTTATACACGGGTCGGGTCAATTTATGTTTTCCCAGCCCTATCTTCAACAAAAATCTGCAGTTTACTCAAAGTGAAAGGCCTGCTTAGTTGAAATATGTTTTCTAGAGAATTTCAAATCCTTACTCCCAAGAAGTAGAATTCCATAATGCTATTTGATTAGGAGCATTATAAGTTTCAGATTTTAGAGAATTCAGCTTTCAAATTTCTCTTGGAATCACTTTTGGCCAGCTAAGGAAATTCTCACCTTAAAATCTAGATCAAGTAAGGAATTATGACATGCAACTAGGGTTTGTAAAGCTTAAGCTATTTAAGCCTGGTTTGCTTGCATTAAAATACTAAGGGATTGAATACATTGTGGTTAAAAATGATTATCAATAGTCAATTCCCAACATTGAGCATCAAATAGCATTTTCTTTTGATTCTATTTTCCTAAAAAATAAATGTTATTTGATGTTCACTTTTAAAAATCCACCTTTAATATTCATTTTTAACCCACCCTCTATGGATAATTTCTAAGTATTCTAATGCAAACAAAGAGATAAATACATGCTAAGAAAACTTCCAGGTTAAGATCCTGGACTCATGCTGCTTGCACTAGTGCACTCAATAATTAAAAAAATACTGCTAGGATAACTACAGCTTCCACCAAATCACTTTTTATGTCTTATGAAAATTCAAGTTTGACTAGGAGGGTACTTTTGTAAACATAGATTGTTTGATTAATTACTTAAGCATAAATATTAAGATAGATTTAATTAATAATAAAATTGTTTTATTGCGAGTGTCCTGGAAATCTCTTTCGTCAACAACCAAAGATTGCCCATGAGATTATCAGATAATGTTAAATTTGTATTTATGGAATGTCACAAGATATAAAGGTGTATCGCAACCGAAATTTTTTTTCCCAGCACAACTCATTAATCAATGTCTGTGTATCTAAAACAAATAAAGATGGTAAAAATAAATGATGATGATGATGATGATGATGATGTCCATGATGGTAATGAAGCTAGTAACACATACCTGCAAGGGGTATATGGGTACGATAACTCAGTGACATTTGCATGCAGGGCTCTCTGAACATCCTTCCTATTGAAATATTTTTCTGCATAGTACTCTGTGCAAGGATCATAACCCGAAGGCAGCTTGTGCCAGAGTTCCTGAGATCAACATAGTTCATAAGTAGGGGTGTGAAGAGGCTTGCCCCGGGTGAGGGGTGTCCTTACTCCAGTCTTAAAGGAAGGTCAGCTGTAGCATAGGCTAAAGCCCCCAGGGCTTAACCCATGCAATGCGTATGAAACAGGACATTTTTTTTTGGTTGACACACAAGTTTTTCTAGTTGGCTGGTGGAAATGTAGAAAATATTTATTACTTAAGATATAAAGTAGTGTAGAAATGCATAAACAATAACACTGCATAAGAATTGAAAAATATTGGAAGGAATTGATTGCATAGAATTGAAATAGATGAAGTATTTAATTTATATGGGCTTCTTTGTTTGCATGTAATTGAATGTGTGGATAAATAAATCAACATATATTTAATGTAATTACAAAAAATGATCTCATATATTACATTTTTAATTAAAAGAAAGTTGTAAAATGAATCACATGTAAAGGTTTGAGAGTGGGTGAAAAAGAAAGTCGCAAGTCACTACAGGTCCCACCAAAGCAGGGCCTTGGGAGGGCCCAAATAGGAGACAAACCTAACATTTCGTGCATTATCATGCATAGCACCTGTGACTCTTACCATTACACCAAAGCAATGACCCTGGGATTGACAGTGAGTATTTTTGTAATTATGAAGTTCATAGAAAGACTTATATATATATTTATATATCTCTGAGAAAAACTACTATACATCCATCCTTCACCTTATGGTGAGGGACAATTCCCTTTTTAAACCTGATAAGGTCAAAAAGGTGTCATGTAGGTGATGGTTTTATCTTCTTGCATACTAATTCTTTCTATATATGGAAGCGTATATATATATAGGGACTAATCCTATAAGAAAAATTCTCATGCACCTATCATGAGAACTTTTTATGGGACTTACTTGGTCCCATTTGAGAAAAAAATGAAAAAATTTATATAGGACTACCCCAAATATCAAATTTGGCATAATCACATGTTCCTAATCCCTTCATCCGTGGTCACATAAAAAATTCTCACAGTAAGTATGTGAGAACACTTCTTATAGTATTAAAGCCCTATATATATATCACATATGTAATTATATTATATATATTATATATAGAGAGCTTTAATCTTATAAGAAGTATTTTTACACATCTACTATAAAAATATTTTATGTAGGTCCCATTTGGAGATGAAACCTGAGGGATGAAAAGATCTAAGTGGGATCACCCCAAATATAAAGTTTGGCCGCAATCAAATGTCCCTAACCCTTTCATCCGTGACATACAAATCGAATCCATTCAAACTGCTGTACAGTCAATCCAACAATCCAATAAATTCAGATTTACCTGAAATTTGGGACATGTGAATATCATAAGGTCCCTGCATATTGCAAGATTTGAATTAAGCGATAGCTGGCCTCGCCTAAACTTCTCACAAAAAAGTGGTGAGAACTAGTTCTCAAAGAATTATTTCCCCATAATATGGGGAAATAATATGTGGAAATAATCCTTTGAGAACTAGTTCTCGCCACTTTTTTTGTGAGAAGTCCAGACGCGGTCCAGCTATCGCTCAATCCAAATGTTACAATCCATAGGAACTCCTTTCATAGTCCCCTGCCCCGAGTTTCGACCAAATCCTAAATTACTGAACTGTTGAATTGACTGTGCACTACTTCAAATGGATTGAATCTGTGGACTACAGATAAAGGGATTAAGGATATGTAATTGGAGCCAAACTTGATATTTAGGGTGATCCCACATAAATCTTTCATCCCCTCTGGTCCCATCTGCAAATGGGACTAACAAGTGGGTCGCATAAAAAGTTTTCACAATATTTGCATGAGAACAGTTCTCACATGATCAAACCCCATATATGTATATATATATAATAGTAAACAATCCAAGGGCTAAGGTAGGCTTATTATTGTCCTAGATCGGCCCTCAATTGGCAAGCCTGCAGATTTTTTGTCTTTATCATACCCTCGGCCTCTCATAGGTTTAGGCAAAGAATTCTGAGTCCAATAGTGACTAGCCTTTAAAATCTAAAATGCTAAAATTACTACCCATTCTATTTAGTCATTGACCAAATTTTATTCCATTAGAGTCAATTCCCAGCATTAGATTTATAATGAATAATACATATGATTGACTCATTTATTTTTATTATCTTAATCAAGTGATCATGTAGACAAGATCAACATGGAGGAGGAAACCAATCGCCAAGTTCCACATAGAAATAAATGCGATCTCGAGTAATTTAAAATACCATCCTGCCTCTCGTGAGCAAGATTTCTCTTTTCAAAATCGCCAGACAACAAAGCAGACAAAACAGAATAACGGATCAGTGTTGGAAAGAACCAAACTACAGGTGGTCCCCAATTTGAACTAAAACTAGCCGTTGGCTGAAACAAAGTCCCTCTAGTAGGATAACGATCATAAGGCTCTCGTAATATGAAGACCAAACCACCGTGAAGTAAATGAAAGTCGGCACAAAGAAAAACATGATTACCGACTTTCTATAGCTTTAATTTTTCCTAGTTAAACAGCTACTGGGACAGCAATTCATAGCCTTGGATGGATAAAGATGGGTTAGTAATATATTTTGAAAGGCCAAAATCTTCACCAAGTGAACAGAACATGTAAGGATTTCATTTAAACTTATTTAGTTGATCACATTATGTGGTCAACTTGTGCATTAT
Organism: Sextonia rubra; assembly: GCA_037013555.1. Lineage (NCBI taxonomy): Eukaryota > Viridiplantae > Streptophyta > Magnoliopsida > Laurales > Lauraceae > Sextonia > Sextonia rubra. The sequence continues at coordinate 17,001,430 of JASUAD010000028.1, read as the reverse complement.
TTCTCCTGGTTAAATGAATCTTTGATCCTTCTTTTGTCTCTTTTATGGATATAGAATACTTTGTGACTTAACACACAGGTTGAAGAGGAAGATACTCTGAGAAAGGATGATAAGCTCTCCTCTTCAAGCGATGATGGTGAAGAAAATGGAAAAAAATTTAAATGGGATATGATGTCCACAAACAGATGAGAACGGTAAACTTATGAAAGATAAATGAAGAAACGATCAGTAACAAAGGTGAAAAAAGGGATAAGAACAGTTGTGCCACTGCAGAGAAGTGTGAGAGAGGTGAAAGGAGAATCAAGCTGTGTCATTTGACACTCCGATAAAATTCCAGTAATCCCCATACAACAATAACTTAAACATCGATCATTTTTCACTAACTAGTAGGTTCTTATAATTTATAAAAAAAATTATTAAAAATATGAATAAATGGGAGAGCACTTTACTAATTAAAATGACCTTAAATAACCAGTATATAAGAAAGAGTAAATTAGCTGTAGCCACGGAACCACCCTAGTATTTTTTTTTAATGTAAAATAAACCAAGGTCAAATTTGACCCTCTTTTATAATAAGATGGGTCGAATTTGACCCTCATTCAAAGAAAAAAAACAACAATAATGCTCAATCAATGAAAATTTCATTTCCTCTTTAATGAAACTTGAGTGTTGTTGACATCAATTTCTGTTGTTTTCCATCACGAACTAACATTGGCCAACTCTATGACCGATGTTTTAGCTAAACAAGGGGAGGATATATCCTTAAGAGAGTTTTATTAGGTAAAGTAGGGGTTACATTACTCTTTTTACTCATTTTTTGTAATCTCCTTTTTTCTTTAATAAAAGTCTTTGTTACCATCTCAAAAAAAAAAAAAAAAAAAGAATGTTTAGGTTGATTAGTGATGATGCAGCCACATATAAACAAACCATAGTCCTATATACTCTCTGTGTGTACTTAACATTTTTAGGAAGCAACAAAAATTAGGTTGTTCAAACATTAAGAACCAATTGTTTTTTTTTTTTTAATTTGAATGAGGGTCGAATTAGACTCTGATTTATTTTATATTAAAAAAATATCGGTAATATATTCTTTTTTGTATAATGATCGCCTAAGCCATTTTTGTAATAAAATCCTCTATGAATAGTGGTTAAACGGCCTAAAACAAGAACGGCCATGGTAAAAAAAACTTAAAAAAGAATCAACAGATCAGTGGGACATATGCTGAACAGACGAAATGAGAAAAGCCATAATGTCACGACAACCCGTGACATTGATTGTTCACCTCGTGAGTACCCACTTGTTTAGATGACTGAATCTCGAATAGTCGAAGCATTTTGGCGTCTGTATTTATCGATTGGAATTTAGATTCAGTGAGGAAGAACCTCACGGTTACTGTGGTCAGTGGGCCCCTCCCCCAACCCCACAAAAAATGAAATGCAGTAGAGAAGTTACAAAGCTACAGGCAGTAAAGCCAATAAGTTTGAACTGTGAAGCCGACGGACCCATGGGCCATGCTATAACAGGATCTGAGTGCATCTATTTCATAAATAGTCCATAGAATGATTAGGTCTCATTCTCATTCATTCACCAGGAATTCTGTGGCCTCAACTGTACGTCTAGGATCAGGGAGATCAACATGATAGCCGGGCTATTGCCCTCATGTGATGCCAAAGACCTTTTCTCTTTTTTTTTTTTTTTTTGTTATTTATTTTCTAGATGGGGTATTGGTAGAAACTTGAGGGTCAACCAACCTTCATAGGTATCGATCCCTGAGCAGCAGCTACCCAATAAGACACCCTCACCAATGGGGTGACGTCCTAAATTCCATGACAAAGTAGTTTAAAAAAAAATGTAGCTTTCACTAGACTTGATTGCACGAATGCTTGTGTCCTAAAGAAGCCTACCACCAAGAGGAACTTTTGATTGTCAAAGATAGGATGATCAACTGATGTAGAGATTGAGATCATTTACTAGAGAATCGATCCCAACTATTAATCTCCACGAGGGCAAGAGTAGATAATTGTGAAGTAAGATGATGAACGTATATACCAGATGGCTCCATCAAACTTACAAGCAGGTTTCCATCATCTCTCCTCTCTATCCCTTTACTCCACCGGTCTAATGAAGAGAGCTTATTTGATAGGGTTTGGGTGTATTGAGCAATAATTTATGGCAAAGGGATGCCTTTTCTCTTATCTCTTAATCAAAGGAGGTAATACCTACCCCTCAAACTCTTTGTATCTCCCTTCCCGCTCATGACACCACATGTGGGCGCAATTACATATGAGAGGCTCCATTTCTGTTGGTTCGGACCCACCAGTAGATGCCAACACTTCACATGCTAACTCTTTCCTCCAACCAAAAGAATAATACCTACTTTAATATTCAACATTCACCTATACTGCCTTGTAGATGGGAGACATCTAGGGTTCTAGTTTATCATGTAAGGTTTTGCAATCATCCCTTGTAATTTGACAAGAATTCGACCCCCTTTTTTGTTTTCCAGAAAACTAAGAACTGAACTTTGAGACCCACAGAAATGGTAACTTTTATAATGCAATGATTTTTATGTGGGCCTCATTAGGAACGACCGTTCCAAGCTAGCAGTCCCAAAAAATGGCCCAGTGAGAGTATGTTCGTAAAGTATTTAGTAAGAATTTGTATTGATTCCATTAAGTCTTATTTGGACAAGTCATTAATTTATTTTCTTACTTGGTCTAATAATCATAATAATTGTTAATTTCCCACCCCTCTTATTAAGGAAATAAATCTTACATGGCATTTTTCTAGGAAATTTATGGTTTAATCCCTCTTAATCTCGGGTTCTGCGAGATAATGACAAAAGTCTCCAAAATGTTAGCAAAGCCCCTTAACTCTGGTAAAAAAAATTAAATGATGATTTGGCCCAAATTTCCCATCATAATTAATCAGGAAAACCTTCAGCTAAATTGAGTTCTGAGAAAAGAAAAACATATTCGTCAATCACTAAGAGCTAGAAATTTGCAAATCTTTTCACCTAAATCTGAGCAAAAACCCACAATATCATGGGATAATCACATAATATCATGGAATTTATTAAGTAGAAAACGCTTGATGTTGGGACTCACTTATCACGAGTCTGGGCAAAGTCATAAGATCAAGCAACTTTGCTAAACATTTTCCACAACTTTTTGTCTTTTTTATCTCATGGTACCCAATATTATAGGGTCAGACACGTGAAGGCTTTTAATCCCTATCAAAGTGGCCATATATGTCCCTGTGACCAGTAGACGTTAGAAAAGCAGACAGAAAACAGATAAGATGCTTACATGCTGCAAGAAAGACCGAGGAGCGACAGCGAGCTTTTTGGAAACCCTCCTCCTCCCGAAATCACTGACACAAACAGGCGTGTAGATGCTGTAGATATCGATATCTGAATAAGCCTGAAGAAAGAGCTTCACAGCCAAAGAGCAGTTGATGGTTTGGTTGTTGTTGGTTTGGTTGCCCGTCTTGAAGTCACACTCCTTGCTTAAGCTATGGTAAAGCTGGTCTGATATGATAGCATGGCTCCACGCATAATCGATCATCCCATTTGCGTCAGTCAGATCATTTAATGCAGCATTCCCAATCTATGTTAAGGAAAAGAAAATTCCGATTCAGAGTTCTCAGTCTCATTGTTAAACTAAAAAAATCCTCTTTATAATCTTTACCATGAAACCCTTGAGATTGATGTAAGAACGTTTGCTGGCATGCTTGTTTCGATCATAAATGACTTGGGCAAGCTGGGGAACGTAATGCCCTGAAAACAAAGAGCTTTTTTTATGTAAAATCCATGTCGTAATATAACCTTTCGAATCCTGGGGATCAAGGAAATAATGTGAAAGTTGATTGATATTTCATACCGGCATAGCTCTCTCCTGCTATGTAAAAGTCGTGGGATTTGAACGTTGGGAATCGACGAAACCAGTTAATGAGAAAGGCATAAGAGTCTTGAGCGGTGACGCGGTCTCCTAGCCTCATTAGATCCCTGGAATTGTTGGTGTAAGAGAAGCCAACCCCCACAGGAGCCTCAAGGAACAGAAGGTTTGCGGCTGCAATAAGTCAGTGGATAAATGAAATTGGAGAGGAGGATAAAAGGTCTAAGTGTTAATAAATCAGAATCACCGAAAGCTCAACCTAATAATTAACGACAAAACAATGTATATCAAAGGGTCCTAAGTGAAAAATAATAATAATGACGTAGTTGTGAAGTGACAAGTGCTTGCCCTTGTTCCAGGAGAAATTGTTGAGTAGAAGCTGTGACTGGTTACTACGCACGAGAAACGGACCCAACTCCTGTACTGCACCGTAGGCAACCGAAGAGCAGCCGGGGCCTGCAAGTTAATTAAAGAGATTAGAGATGGTTAGAAGCTGTGAACATGATATGGTACTTGAAGATTAGAAATAGGTATCAATTATGGGAGAGAGCGTTGCCATTTTGGTATTTAAGACATTTTAGTCCATTTACGATCAGAGGTAAACTTTCTCATTATTTAAATAAATAACAATTCATTTCGCTTTTTTTGTGGTCAGATTTGTAACCTATATAGCCTCAAAAGGCAACATATCTCACTTGGCCCAAAAGCAGCGATAGGGAAAGAATTTTCTTGAGGGGGTAAGCGAAAGTTTGGTTGATAGTGTTTTATATTTATTGATTTATTACTAATTATTTGATATAAAATTTTTATTTTTTTAATAATATTTGAAGGAAAACCGTTAATTTAAAAAGCCCCAACAGTTTTCAAGATACAATTTGTAAAAAAACTTTGCAATGAAAATAATCATTTCTCCTCGTTTTAGATTTATTAGTTGTATCACATGATTATAACCAAACTAGGATTTATGATGGATTGATGATATGTAAATCAATTTGTTGTTTGTTTTACATGTAATCATTTGATGGGCCATAATGCTACGGTGGTTCACGTAGATGATTGAAAAGGCAGTATTTAACGTGCCATTCACTAGCCAAGTCATGAAAAGATTACTCCAAAAGTATATATGGTATAATAATGCAAAATTAGGAATTAGGGTCCTTTGGTAGTTTCACCTATATTTAATTTACATGAGGGGTTGGTAAAATCACACCAGAGCCCACTTATTTAATATTCAAACCATTCAAAATAAAATTTCCACCCTAAGTGGATTCTTCTTCAAATTTTAATCCAATATGAGTTATCCCACAACAAAATTGAGCTTATCTAATTAAGAATGTCGGATACTCAATTCTACCGTACAAACCAACTCTCATTGTCATAAAATTTGAAATCAACCACTTAATAGGATGACATCCATTTTTAGTGATTTGAATTTTCATTAGGTGAACCTAATGTCAGAGTTTCACGCACTTCATTGCAATCCGAGAGGCCTAGAAAAGCTGCCCGAAGGTGTGCACATACTTTATTGTAGTTTATTGAGTTATGTAACTATACACAAACATATCGCATTGATAGCTCTTACTACTAATGCAAATTCAAGAGTCAAAATTCCTACAATTTTATCTCGAGGGTTTCACTATTTCTAGTATGACATGCCTTATATGTTCCGATAAAGTGAAGTATGATGAAGGTCCTTGTACGTTTTTAGGGACATGTAAAGGAAATAAGTATTATATTTTCTCAACTAACCATTGCTGCAAATGGTATCAGAGCTAATTGATCTCGAGTTCGAATTTCAAGATAAATAACTTCGCTCTAAAAAATTGAGTGTTACCAAAAGTGCTCTGACCGAGTTCCACCTGAGCAGAAGCATTGAGGACTGAACTCCACCTAACGAAAAATGCTAAAAAATATTTTTACTACATCAACTAATACCTTAAGATTTCAGTACGAATGGTTAGTTGATGAAATCTAATAATAAGGCAACCACCTAGATCTTGTTTCATTAAGAGACTATTCATTTCCATTGTACGTCATATGGTATCTTGACTCTGAGACATCTCATAAGAAGATAAGACACTCTTCAGGCATGTTTGGCAAAGGAGTAAGGTAAAGTAGAGTAAAGTTAAATTTTAAAAATTCAACATTTTCTCCTTTTTTTAAAAAAAATCAAATTTCCCTCACCTTTTTTCACAAAAAGTCAAAAAGTCATTACCAAACTATAAAAAAATATCTACTTTCTATACCAAAAGTCAAAAATATTCATTTCAAACAAATAAAAATAAAAAGTCATCATAACTAAATCATATATTATTATTTTTTAATTTTTGGTTTACTCTACTTTACTTTACCATACCCCTCTCCTGAATATGCCATAAAAGGTGTTGTCCTAGTGAAGAAATGGCAGAGAAAATGAAAGGAAAGGAGAGGAAAAAGCGACTTTCTTTGGACCCCCTCCTGCTGGAAAGGGCAATGGGGAATCCTAATCATTCACTGTCGATTCCCAAAACCCAATTAAAACTAATCAATCTCTGGTTGCATTGCCTTTTTCCAAAAGCATCACGGTGACAATCTTTCCTTTTCCTTTTCAGTCAATTTGCTATAATTCCCATAATCAAAAGAAGTGGAAGACTGACACTTTTACTGTAGACCGTAGCAATTTTTTTTCCTTCTTCTTTGTATAGAGACAAACCACCGACTAGTTTCTTTTTTATTTGTAAAGAGATATAATAAACCAATCAGAAAGAAGGCATTCCACGTTTTTTTCAACCCAACCAACAACGGGGTTGGAGGCCAACACACATGAGAAAACGAAGACTCTACCACACCCACACAAATGGAAAAAGAAATAGACGTGGTAAAAGTGACATACTTTATAATTAATTTTTGATGGCCAGGCGAGGTGCGGGTTGCCAACCACCAAGGAACCCCTTCTACTGGACCCATTCAGCTTAGGCTTTCATTTTTGGCTCTCTCGCAGTCAAAAGAGAGAGTAGTTAGTACCTCAAAGGATTTCGTTTCTGATCATAATGGTAACAATCAAGCATCTGGCAGACATGGACGAGATCGTAAATTCAAGGTGTTTTAATTGTGGTGGACCACCAGCAAAATAAATAACCTCGTCAGATAGTTTTCGGCTGCATTCCATAAAATACCAGATGAACATCCAAAAGAGAGTGATTGTCATTAAATGGGCCAATTCACATCAATTTCACAATTGACAGTCACCATCATCCCACTGATACAATGAACATACACATCTACCGTATGTACGACCGCATAGTACTTAAGCACAACAACTATCTCACACACATAAGATTACAACTTGAATTTCATCAGGGCCCTGGGAAGGGGAAGGCATCTGACTAGAAATTTAAAAAAACATCACAATGTTAGACATGCGCCTCACAAAAGCATGAAATCTTTAAGCCACCATCTCAGTTTAATATCGATGAATTAGGAACGCGTGATCAATCTTTCCACTTAGATGTAGGAAGATGAAAAGGGTAAATATTGCACGAGGCAATATAATTAAGTTTCATTAGCATATAATTCCAACCAAAATTTTACGATATTCGTCCTCACGTGTATAAGTATTTTTGTGTTAGCAAATTCATGGGTTGGACAAAACTTGAGTTCATTAGTATTGTATTTTACATATCTTTGAGTATAGATAATGGTTTGAGTCGCCGGATGCACTGAAGTGAAAAAATAGAAGAAAAAGCGACAAATTGAAGTGATTTTCTACGGACAATATGGATTAAAAAGGTCATATCTCACAAACCGAGTGTCGGATATTGGCATGCGACCTACCATTAGAAAGCTCATTTCGAGAGGATTCTGTAGAGCCCAAGATCGCCTCAATCGGAGTTGAAACAAGAAAGTTATAGCCTTCGGAAGTTTATAGGAAAATGTTGAAATTTTCACCCGGGTAGAACCCTAATCCGACCGGTCGAGCAATTTATCTGACCGGTCTGGCAAGTGCAGAAAGTGCGCCAACTTGCAATTTTTCAGTTCAAATTGAAAGGAAACTTACCTGTTTGATACCAACTCCTTTCTTAATCGTATTATACTTATGAGGCACGAATTTAGAGCTATAAAAAAGGGTTCTCTCTCAACCCTAAGCAGAAGAATACAGATCTCAATATTCTAAGAAGAAGATTATTATTGAAGATCACCTTCTATAAAGTTCTTCCATTGGAGAGTTAAAGGGCTGAAGTTCTGCTCTAGAGATCATTGTCTTCTACTTCTCTGAGTATAGAAGATTGCTTTGGGGAGTCAAGTACAACATCTAGAAGGCATCTAGGTATCTTCGATCTATCACAGAGAACAGTAGGGGGTCGTTGCAGCAGGGAGCTGTACAAGGGAATCACAAGGTCCTTAGGTTGACGAGCAACTGGATAAGGGTTGTGAGTATTCTCTTGTAACTGTAGTATGATTCATAGTGCTTGATTCTTGATCGTGGTTTTTTCCCGTTTGGGTTTCCACGTAAAATCTGTGTCTTCTTGTGGTGTGTACTTATGGTTTGATTTATTTTCGTTGCGTGGATGATTGTTTGCATACATATAATTAAGATTGCCATTAAACCATTCTAAAGGATCTCTCCCCAAAAACCTTCAATGTGGAATCAAATTCTCAACAATTATACAATATAAGGTCTGAGATCAAGGCTTGCTTGTTGGTAATTCCATCTCTCACTCAGCTGCGTAAGGTTTAATTGCTGCATATCCTACTGTCATTCCACATGTTTGGTCTCTCTCTTTTTATGTGTGTGGGCCACCTCTTTCTACATGTGCAAGCTCTTTCATGAGTTCCAACCCCTCGGACAGGTACCTAATAAGGCTTTGCAATACAAGATATTTACTCGAATTATAGCTCGCAACTCAAATATCCAAAGCTTGACATAAAAACCCCTGCTAACATATCCAACCATATATAAAACCAAACGCTTTATATTATCAGTGAATTATCATTTCAAAGGAGTATTAAGTTATATATATATATTAATTTCTCGGTTCTCTCTAGATAGTATCAGAAAAATATGGTGAAAATTATAAGTTTTTAATGTTAAAGATTGAAGTAATTTTAATAGGTAACTCCCAACCTTTTTCTCATACTATTGCAATTGTCTTGTTGATATTTTCAATTTTTATGGTATTATATATCACAATATTATAAAAAAAAATACTGTGTCAAATAAATATCTCTATATTCTCAAGATACTCTATTTTCAAATGTCACCTGTACATCTGAGCTGTGACTGGTGCTTAGGTGAATAATTCAAAATAGATCTCCATGATCTAATTTCAGATATAAATGATACATGGAATATATGTATGCAGATGGACCACCTATGATGGCCCCCATAACAGTACTACAATTCGATCGGATTACTGAGCCAAGGGCCCACGTGTGTGCGTTGTCAGCCTCAATACAGCGGTAGCTCGTTTTCAAAGTGTGCCGCACGCCGCACGCCGAAAGTATCATCGTCGCTGATAAGAAGATACCTGGTGGGGGACGCACAGGTTGACAATCCCCACAGTACGGAATGAAGCAACGTCCATGTCTTGAAATGTCAATGTTTCATTTGGATGGACAGGATGACTAGTAAATCAAATTCTCCGGGGACCCCCTTCTCCTGCGAACTTTATTTTTGTTGTCTAAAAGCTTTAGTTATGATCGATCTAATTCCTTTACTTACTTTAGAATTAACATTTTGAGCATGTTTGTTTGCATAAAATATAGTGAAATGAAACATTGGAATTCATGATGAAATGAGCTATGGCTATGTAACATTAAAAATGTAAAAAGTGATGCACATGAGGTCAGAGGTGAAGTGTATAACTTATAAGGAGAAGAGGTTTAGATGGAAGTTTGAACTTTCTAAGAATTAAATTACTAGGGTGATAGTTGTGTGAGCATTTATACTTTCGTCTTCCCTTACTTCATTTTTTTATTAGAGATGACGTTATTTGATAGTTACATTTTTTTATATCCGCATTTAGTTCTTCATTTTTAGCCATATGTTAAAATCTAATATTAGACGGTCAATTACATGAAACTAATATTAGCCCTATGTTTTTGTTATGGTTTTGATACTTATCTAGGCATTAGTCACCAATAAATTATTATCACAGTAAAAATATTATGGCGTAAGGATCCTTAAGGTTCTTAACCTAATAGGATTGACTAATCCTCTCGGTGGTGTCCGGTAAATCTAATCAAACACACATCGAGCAAAATTTGAGGTAATTTTAAATAAAAAATAAGAGAAGCAAACCCCACTCAACTAACTCCTGGGTGGGTATCACAGTGAGTCTTTTCTATTTATTTAAAACGTCTAACTTTTGAGATCCAAAATCATAGGCTTTCACTTAATCCCACTGACGCCACAATCATTCCTAATCCCTATTTAAAAACCTACTCCTGCCACCCCCGCTCTTTATTTTCGAACAGACTAGGCTAGGCCCCACAGTAGGTGGACACAATTCTTTTTAAAAAATGCAACGGCGTGCCGTGAGCGTGACTCCAGTTTCTAACGGTAGAAAGGTTTTTGGTCCCTTACAAGTTTACCAACAAGAAGGTAAAATAAAATTTGCAGTAGTGTGCCCGTCAGACAAAGGATGTGAACAGCCTTTTCTAGATCCCTCCTTCATGACAAAGAAAAGGAAAGGCATTTCAGATCTCTTAATAGTGAACAAATGTCGTTCTTATAAGATAATTATACAACAGCAGCCTCTTCCCTCTTGTTTTTTAACGGCGTTTGAACAACGAGACATGTGGGAGTAGATGTAGTATCTTATTTCTTTAGAAATTGTGAAATCTTCCGATTCAAAAGTGAAAAATCCTGGTCTCGAAAAAATCAGGATTTCAAAAAAAAAATTTTTTTATTAGAGAAAATCTTAACTTAGAGCAAAAATTAAATGAATAGAATCTCAACGATGGAAAATCAAGACTGACCTCCGTTGAGCCAAAGAACGAGAGGCTTCTCCGAGACGCCGCCGTCGGCTTCGAAGAACCAATAGAACAGCGCCTTCTCGTCGTCCCGCCGGAGTTTTACATATCCGGCGTAATGCCGGAACTTGACCGGAGGTTGTCCGGGCAAATCCGTGACCCTGTCGGCTTCTCGTCGGAGATCTTCAGCTGCTTTGGCCTTTTCAGCAAAAGCTTCCGGAAGAGAGAAGGATAGTGACAGAAGAAAAACCGGAAACCAGAGGGAGGATGAGAGAGAAACCGCCATCTGAAAACCACCAGGCGGTTTTGGTTTCGGTTTCGGTTTCCTTCTCCTCTCTGTTTTTCTTATCAAGAAATGGAAGAGTGTGTGAGAGGTTTCTTTTGAAAGTTTGCGGTGGAAAGTTGCAAGGCGTTGGGGTGCTTTTTTTATAAGTAAAAGAAAGGAGGAGGAAAGGAAAAACACATATATATATATTTTTTTAAAAATGATATTTTAATATTAATCTATTTTTAATTTAAAATTAGAAGGATATGGACATGGACATGGACGTGAGTGGATTTCGCTTTCGGAGGCCATAAGACTGTAAACATGGGGTCGGCTGTCTTTCAGATTCCTGCAATGCTCTTATATTTTACCTTAAATACTAAACAACCGCTGCAATTTATATATATATATATATATATAGACCCTAGGGGTTGGCAATGGTTGACATGAGATGGAAATCTGACCAAGGAAATCTAAACAAGCCAATCAAAACTCATTTGTTTTTGTTGGATTATTTTTATGGTTTTGTCTCTCTTGATCTTGACGCCTGGTTCACTAGGATATAAAATAACAAAACACCTCAAAATCATGATTTCGTGGGATTTTGTTTCAAATAGTTTCTTGACCAATTTTATCTTTCACTGTTTATTAAGTTTTGAAAACGAAATCCACATTATTAATCATCTAGTGGGCACTATAAATTTACAATTTTTTTAACATATTCTATAAAAAAAAAAGGAATGATATCATGGGATACAGATTTCTCAGTTTTTGAAAACTACATTAACCAAAAACAACAAGGGAAATGTGTTCCTATCTTTACCATATGTTGAAACAACCACTAGTAGCTCATTTGGTGAGGGGCCTTCCTTTTACATAAATAGTTAGGGATCAATCTGCTTGTAGCATAGAGGGTGAGGGACTTGTGTGAGTGCATGAGTGGTTATCTTTAAGAAATAAAACAAAACAAAATTCAAATTTGGTAAGCATTCAATGAGAGTTAAAGAATTTTTTGCATATACCCCCATTAAGGTTTATAAGATTTATAAATAAATTTTTATGGTTGCAGTATTTGCATATAACCTTCTACCTTTTCATTTCAATGCCTTCCATGTCCCCAAATTTAGAAGTTATGATGAAAATGAGAAACTGCCAAGAAATTTGTATAAAAATTTTATAAAAATGACTGCTTTGCCGTTATATCCCTTAAAACATAAGTACATCATTATGTACACGAAAGATTGTTATTTTATCTCAAGCATATAATAGGTTTATAAATTATGGGATGAGTTTATATTTTGACTACAAACTACCTATTTGATGATATTACATGGGATTTATATCACTATTCATTTGATTTGATTATTAGTACACAGGTAACACCATAGGGCCTCTTTTAAAATAATTAGGTCAGTGGGTCATAAGATATGAAACATGCCCTTTATAGCAATGCTTAAAATAAATAAATAAATAAATAAAGGATAGTGGGGTACTCTCACTGTACCAAGAGTTAGGATTAAACTCGTGACTATGTGGAGTCCATTGGCCACCCACATCATATATGAAAAAAAGAGAGAAAGTTTTGTTTTCTTTTAGAGATTTTTGGACTAGAGAAATACCAAATATGTAAGTTCTTATGGATACTATCATTGTCAAAACAAAAATGCCAAGGAAACTATAATAAGCTCCTTAATAATTTGAAAAAAAAATATTGTGATTTTATCTCAATATTCATTGATTTCTCTCTTAATAATTCTCCAATGCACATGAAGCCTAATTATGTATTTTAAAACATACATTAATCCAACAATGGGTCATCCATAGAATGGGTCAATAGTATAGGTCATGATCAATTTGAATTTAATGATATGAATCCCATATTACTAAAAATAGATTCATATAGGCTTACTCTCTCCTGCTAAATGCATTACACTAATGGTAAATATTACAAGCTTAAGAGAAAATTGAATTTAAGCTTTTGAAATTATATTTATAGAGATAAAGAGGTGAACAAAAGTATCATTTTACTCTAAGAAACTTATGGTGGTTGTGAACCTACTGATTTTGAGACATGGAAGATATTAGAATGAAAATACAAGGGGCTATATGCAAATAATAAAACTATAAAGGTCTATTTACAAATCCTAAGAAACTTAGCAAGGTATGTACAAAATTCTCAAAAAAAAAAAAAAGAAAAAAAAACCAAAATATCATGGGTTCATGGCATTTAATTATTAGTTTTGACAAAATGGTGAAAAGAGAAAAATTGGCTAAAGTCAATCAACTTTGCTTTCATTTTAAGGTCTTTTTACTATATATTGTAGATTACAATTTTAAGAGGGATCAAACCATAAGACCTCCGTTTTTACCTCTCTCTAGGCAATGATATGAGATTAAATTTCATCGGGGACACTTCATGTATTTTCCAACTGGTAGATGTTGATCCTCCCATTGATTGATAATGTCTGGTCTAGAAGTGGTACTTGCATAAGTTGACTATATATCAGAGGGAAAAAAATGCAAGAAATTGGAATATGCCGCTTTTTCTAACAAGTTAGGCCGGGTCAACCTTCCATCAACACAATGTCTGTTGCCAGCTACGCAAATGTCTAGGATGACTCTTTCCAAAACATATGTTCATTGGCCAATCTAGGTTTATGTCTCTTTCCACCCAGGTTTATGTCTCTTTCCACCCAGACCAGCAGACCCAGACCAGCAGACCCAGCCCAGCTTCTTTGACAAAAATAGGTTTGATATTTGCTCATAGGTTGAGGCCGTAAGGTTGAAACGTGGCTGGAAATCAAGGCCAGCTACGTAACAGACAAAATGCTAGTCTTTGGAAGAGATTTGGCCAGCCCATGCTAACCCCTAAGCTAGTTCTTGCTTCACGTTACAGTCCATGGATTAATTACTTTTTGTAGTGCTAGTGGGTGTGATTGTCTATATGAGTACTTACCATACTAAAATAAACCAAAACAGAACAAAATTCACATTTAGTTACCATTCAGTGTGAGCAACAAACCTGCGCACGCTTTTTTTTTTTTATACAAATTCTGCAAAAAAGAACACGCACAGACACAATATCATGGTATCGTGGGATTTATTATTTTTGCCAAAATGGTCAAAAGAAAAAAAATTGGCCAAAGTCAAGCGAACTTGCAGTCATTTTAGGGTCTTTTGTTATTATCTTGTAGATTACGAATTTAGATGGCATTAAACAATAAAAAGCCCTTTTTCCCTTCTCTCTGGGGAATTATATGAGATTAAATTTGACTGGGGACACTTCATGTATTTTCCAACTAATAGAAATTGGCCCACGCATTGATTGATAATATCGGGCCTAGAAGTGGTACTTGCATCAGTTTGAGTATTTATCAGAGGGGGAAAAATGCTAGAAATGAGAATAGGTTGCTTTTTCCAACAAGTTGGGCCGACCACCTTCCCTATTGGGTGCTCGAATTCAACAGGAAACAATCTACAAGTGTTGCACATATTGTTACTGGGATAATATCTTCCAGAGAAAAAGCTGAAATAATTTCTGTTTTTTTTTAAATTTTATTAGGCTATAAAAATATTATTGGATATAAATAAGTTTTAAAAATTAGAATTAAAATAAAATCCAAATATATTGTGATCATCTTGAGTCTTTATTGCATTTCTGTTGGATCATTCTTATAACAATGTCAAGAAAATATGGTTTTGGAGGAAAATTGAATAGGACAAATTCAAAATATTAGAGATATCAAACAAATTCAAAATATCAGAGACATCTGTTTCATGGCAAACACTGATTGATCAATAGGCAACTTGCCCTTACCCGCCTCCTTTATGTCAATTTGGTAGCTCAGATGAATTCGTGGTAGATATGCTCGGACTGCATTCACCAAGCATGCCACACAATGTCTCTAACCAACTTAGCAATAGTAGAGGAATACTCTTATATATTTAACGCAAAAATTTCTTCTCTTTTATGAGATCAGCCAAAGGGCAACCATCCTTTAGGAGTTGTTCGAGCAACAGAGCATTCTATGCTTTTGTGCATTTTTGCTTCCACGTAGTACTCCTTGCATTTATATCTCTTTAATAGGAAGTCAAGATCTTCTCTATTGAAAAAAAATCAATTTATTTCTTTTTCTTTTCTACTCGAAAAAGTAATCACACTAGAAAGTCGAAATAATGGTCTACACATAAAATCAGAACAAGTTTCCTCTTTGTTGCCCTTTTGATTTTGAATGTATTAGGGCCTGAGCACATATGTTCATCGGCACATATGCAATGTGGATTTTAGCCTCTTTCCACTCAAAAGCCTAACTAATCAACACAAATAGGTTTGATATTTTGCTCATGGGCTGAGTCTGCCCTGACGCTGGAAATCGAGGCCAGTTACATATAAAACAGAGAAAAAGCTAGTCTTAGACGAGATTTGGCCCAGCCCATGTTAACCTCTTAGATAGTTCTTGCTTCATGTTGGGCCCATAGTTGTAACCTGCAGATATCAATTAATAACTCCTTGGATATCATTAAGACCTCTTATAATGTCACTAGATTGTAGCCAAAAAGCCTAGAAAGTAGAAAGGTTGTTATTTTTTCCAGGCAAAAACATCACTTTACAAAGAATATTATACAATACTTCACCATCCCAGGAAAGGTTAAGCGACAAGGTACAAAGTTCATTATCATTTCAGGTAAAAGTGTAAAACATCTTTACAACAATTTCCAAATATTCCATCCTATGCATTGAAAATATCAGAAGAGACAAGTCACCCAAATCCGAGTACTTAGGTTTGATTCAACCCCAGCAATAATAATACCATCTTATGAATGGAAAAAAAAATTCAGCAGAGATTCCAATCACCTAAGTTTGAGCACTGGGGTTCGATTTAACCACGACAATAATAAAATCATCTTATGCATCGAAAAGCCAGTGGAGATTACAGTCACCCAAATTTGAGTTCTTGGGTTTGACCGAATCCCAGCAATCATAATGCATCATGCCATGCATGGTTTCACAACTGAGAGCCGGACATTTTCAGACTCTACTACGGTGACAGATATACTACCCTTGAAGACCATTGACTTTTCCCTCTCATGTGGGGTCCACTTGGTGATGATTTCCACAAAAGGTGGGTCCCAAAGTCCTAACTGCCACTCATTTCGCAGTGCCTCACTCTCAATGATATGTTGGTCAAGTGGCTGGTTCTATTCTTGATAGCGATAGTCGGGTCAGTCTCTAATACTATGATAGAAGTTAGCTTACTTCCAAACATCACGTGAAACACAGCCAACAGTGGGTTGGGCCATGTCTCCCTCTGTTAGAAATTTGGCCACATTGATGCCTTTTGCTTTTTGACCAATGATTTACAAGTTGCCTAAAAGGTATTGGAGCTTGGGATTGTCACATAGATAAGCGTTGGGTTTTGTTTTGTATTCCGGTTTAGCCGGATTAGTCACCAGAGTTAGGTCAAAACCGAGATTTATGGTTAGGGGTATTTTAGTTATCATGTATGAGTTTTCTTATTGGCCAAGAAAGCGAGAACTATATATATTGAAACACTGTAACCCTGGATCCCAGGAGATTGAGATGGCATTTTGATAGATGAGTTCTCTCCTCCATGGACATAAGCAAGGATGTCGAACCACGTAAAATTGTTATGTTCATGTGTGTGATTGCTTGATAATATGATTGTGTGTGTTTATTGTGGTTGATCCGCCGATCTGTGTAGTTTTTGTTGCACTGCTTTTCCTAACAAGTGATATCAAAGCGAGGTGGAGATTGCTCGAGTTTTGTGATTGACCGATAAAGACTCGCCTACATGGAAAAAGAGGATTAGCGGATTGTGCCCGAATCCATCTTCCTTTGGCCGGATCAAATTCAAAAAAAAGGTTGTACAAATCTGCTAGGAGGAAAGATGAGTTCTGGCTAGCAAAGCACAAGGGATGGCAAAGTTTCTTTTGTGAAAGAGACGGTGGGTTGGTTGCGGCTTGGAAATGTTGAAAAACTACAGAAGGCAGTAAGATGGGAGGGCACAATTGCCTCCCATTGGTTATCGCTGCCAGGAGCAATGGTTAAGGTTGGATAAAAGGGAAGATCGTCAGATTCCCTAGATGTGCCCACGGCTACATGAGAAGAACTGTCGCACGAAGCCATTCATATTCACCGTTGGATTCTTCGTTGTTGCCGAAGATGGAGCCGTGGCCCATCATCGCCTTAGCTTAAGAAGAAGGAGAAAGGGGATCGTCGAGGTCGCCGTGCAGCCTCTGTCCCCACCATCCGTGTTGCTACCGCTGGTATTAAAATATGATCGGAGAAGGGGAGTTCGCCGCTGCGCATTGCAACTGTGCTAGTCGCCAACTTACCGCTCCCGCCCACTCCTCACTGGCTGCCAGACGCAATGCTTGCCACTACAATTGCTGGCAGCCACCATTGCGCCACAACTGTAACAAGAAGAAGGGGGTTGAGGTTTCTACCTGGGTTCTTTTCATAGGAACCAGTGAGGAAAGAGAAGAGGCCCGGTCAATCCAAGTCTTGGGTCGAGTCAGGTAGCCTGACTTGTTTTGCAACAGCATAGGCCAAGTCAGGTTCGGGTCAGGTCAACTTGACTAATGAAAAAGCCATAAGAAGCCTAGCACAACCAAGTCCAGATCAGTTCAAGTAGGACTTGACCCATTGCACAGAGTCCAACCTAGTTTGCTAGCAGGGGCGGTGCTGATGTCAGCAGAGTAGGTCAAAGGCAGTTTGATTGGATTAACAACTAAGATTGTTTCTACGATATCTTAATCGTTCCATATCCGATTGAAGATCCGTTTGAGCTTATGGACGCATTGAGAGCAGATCTACGCATCTGTGGAAGAAGATTGGTAGTTCAACGATCAACATTGATGTTTAACAATGTTGACCCATAAAAAATAGCAAATAATGCAGCAAAGACACTACAAGCTTTGGATTATAAAATTCCAAAGTTTTTAAAGCATTTGGACCTCATCTCAGTTCAAGTTAGGCTTCGAAGGCTGTTTGCCAGCTTTTTGGGAATCACTGTGGGACCTAGCACTTCCACATATCGAAGCAATCTCCTATTCAACGAAATGCTTTCAAGTACATTTGAAGACTATCCATCAAGGATTCAGAGCATTTGGATATCATTCGGATCCAAACTCGATCTAAATGGTTATATACTGTGCTCTGTGAGCCTCAGTACAAAGCGACAACTTGCGAAGATCAAACCAGCTGAAACTCTCAAAAGAAGCTCAAATTGTGCCGGCCCTACAAATTTTCAAGATAAATATATATCATTTGACCCAAAAGCTACAAGCATGTCAACTTGGGGTCAGTCCCCCCCAAGCCATGGGGTCACTGACCAGAGTCCTGCTTCCCAGAGTCCAAAATTGATCAAATTTGGGCGTGAAGCTTTAGTTATGCTCAGAAGATATTCTGCAAATTTTTAAGTCGAAAGGACTTCGTTCGGTCTGACTTTCATTGCATATTAGCTTAGAAGACAATGACCCCGAGTTAGGGAGGTCACCAACTGAAATCCTACTTCCAGGGGATCAGAGCTGTTGAAATTCAGAATAAATACTCAGAATATGTTCAAAGTTGCTTTATCGAAGTTTCAGGTCAACTGGACGTTGTTCAGGTTAAAAACAAGTTGACTACCTACTGTGTGGAGTGAATAGTGACTTCACACATGCAATGAATAGGCCACTGTTCGAAATCCTACTTCCTCAAATCCAAACTGCATGAAATTGAATGAACACTCCAAGATATCCCTGATGTCAGTTCCTCCAAGTTTCGAACCAAACCGAAGTCATTTGAGCCTCAAACAGCTGAAACAAGGCCCACTTTCATAAAAATTCAACTAGAGAGTTGACCAACTGTCGAAAGTAAAAAGAGGTTGAAACTTCTATGATATGGTCAAAATAATGTCAAGAAGCATCTCTCCAAGTTTCGTTGCGATCGGACATCATTCGGGCCCTAAACTGGCGAAAACAGGTCACATATACAAAAGTCCGAAAATGGGCTTTATCCGTGACCGTGGTCCAATCAACGAGGGAGTTGACCAACTTCAGATGGTCAAAACAATCTAAAACTTCTATGAAATTCTTAAAATAGTGTCAAGAAGTATCCCCCCAAGTTTCGTGAAGATTGGACTTCGTTCGGACCCCAAACAGGTGAAAACGGGTCACAAATACAAAAGTCTAAAAATGGGCCTTGGGAGTGACCGCGACCTGTTCATCAGGGGAGTTGACCAACTTCAGATGGTCAAAACGAGCTAAAACTTCTATGACAGCCTTAAAATAGTGTCAAGAAGCATCCCCCCAAGTTTCGTAAAGATTAGACTTCGTTCGGACCCCAAACAGGTGAAAACGGGTTACAAATGCAAAAGTCTAAAAATGGGCCTTGGGAGTGACCGCGGCCTGTTCATCAAGGGAGTTAACCAACTTCAGATCGTCAAAACGAGTTGAAACTTTTATGACATGGTCAAAGTAGTGTCAAGAAGCATCCCTCCAATTTTCGTGGCGATTGGACTTCGTTTGGACCCCAAACAAGCGAAAATGGGTCACAAATGCAAAAGCCCAAAATTGGGCCTTGTTCGCAGCGGCTGCAGTCATGGACCCCCAAAGGACACTTCCTGTGGTTTTGGATGATTTTTCTCCACTTCCTTTCGAAGTATAACTTTCCACAACTCCCTTCAACTCAGTGGAACTGCCAAAAAACCACCTAAATGCTCTATAAAAAGGGTAGTGTTTGAAGGAAGGAGACACAGTGAACACACAGAGAATTTCAAGAATACAAAAGGCAATCAAAAGCATTCACGCAAGAGGACAGCAACATTGCACGACCTTTTCACCTCTTTTTCTCAATTACCAAGGTGAGCAAGAAGGTTTAGAGGAGGAGGAGAAGAGGGGGTGGCTAAAGAAAGAACCATGTCCATGCATTGATGTCTATTCGAAGGATGACGTTGTTATCTTTGTTTTTCTCATTCGGGGGGGTTTTTGAGCCATTACAAAGGTTGTGAACAAGCCCCTTTGTGTCACGCCCTGATCCCAGGAGTTTGGGGATTTGAGTGGGCCCCCAGGGTGTGGATCGTAATCCAGTAGAAACTCGTGCCCTAAAGAATGATGCACGAATTCCTACAAGGGAGATTCCACAGGAACGTATGAGGTACATCAACACACGTAGGAATGTAAATCATCATAACCTGTGAAATACTCAGTAATAATCAAGAGCACGTTAAGAACATAGTCTGTTAACTTTCATAAGCAAACATACATACATATAATAGAGTTGAAATCCTTTGTCATGCTCATACATTCCAAGAATACTACTTAAAAGTTTGCTACCAAGGGTCCAAAATCAAGATCGTAGCATCTTCAAAAGAGTCAACGCGCTCCCTAGGATGGCTAGTAGAAAAAATCGCCATCCTTCCACTTGTCTACACCCCGAGGTACGGTTGGGGTACCCTCCGGGGGCGTGTCAATACCCGTGTTGGAACCGAGTTCGATACCTGCAATACCAAGAGTAACACTGTTAACACGATAAGGCATAGTATTAACACAACATAACATATCAACAAGGATCAACACTGAACTTAGGATGCATGAGTGAGGAATTGCAATTTAAATGTCATACATACTGTTTGGCAACCATGATGCTCTATTCTCCCAGAAAAGGGAGCATACATAAAACATATGGGTCGCTAGGGGATCAAGCTAGCTTCCCGAGGAGCGTCGACAACCCCTCCGTAAACCTACTGCAGTGGTGACATACATATACCCAAAAGGGCAAAAGCTAAGTGGTGCCAACTTGGATTCAATCATAACGTGCATAAGGGGTAGTCAATTAGGGAAGCAAAACAAATAATTACCAAAACACATGCATATGGGCTACAAGGCCCGGACTCGGCTATACCCTTGGCTAGTAAGCACACACTCAGTAGAAGCTCTGGCTTGTCAGACACGCACTCAGTAGAAGCTCGTGTCTGAATTGCCTTGGGTTTGCTAGAGGAAGTGAATCCGATAACAAATCATGATGATGGTAATATATCATAGCGACATGAATGCATTTAGCTTGAGGGAGTACCCAAGGATCACTATTCACCCTCTATAATAAGCAACCCATGATCCCCAATGAACATTCAACACAATGTACTCATAAAATGTCCGGTGTCGTTGTGTTACCGCGTCTTGGTATCACCTTCTTATGCAAACATCCATGACTTGCCATTGGGAGACCATCTGAGTGTCATTTATTCTCTCCAACATGTGCTTGCCATTGAGCCAGTGTAGTGGTATAGAAGGTGCCAATACTAAGGCCCTACAAAGTCATTGAATGTCCTTAACCCCTATGTTTACTGGGTTTTTACGGCTTAGCCGTGTACAAGGCTACGGCTTAGCCAAGTGGGTCAAATTCCTTCTGGATTTTCAGGCGCATTTACGACCCAACCATATGTTAGCCTATGGCTTAGCCGTGCTAAGCCTATGGCTAGGTTACGGCATAGCCGTAATGTATTGCACAGTGCAGCCGGGGATAAACCGTAGAAGAAACTGGGTTTCATGAGCTCTCTAGAAAGCTCGCCGTAGAAAGACCTACGGCTTGGGTACAAGCTGGTCACGGCGTAACCGTAGTACGTTTCACGGTGCAGCCGTGAATGAGCCGTAGTTCAAAATCAGGTTTTGCTGCTCTCTGGACTTTGAGCCGTAAGTACTCACGGCTTAGCCGTAACTTCACCTTAAGCTTCAGAAACGTGAATTTGATTCTGTAGCTCAGTCCAGTTCGGGATTCATTAGAACTTAACTTAGAAAAGGTGTTCCTGACTTAGTTGAATTGTCCCTAAGGTTTTTCAACACTCAACACACCCTCCTATTCCATGTCGATCATCCTAACTCAGCCCAACCTTATTTATGCTCAGTTAAAACAAGAAACAGTGACTGAAATGGAAGTGGGTAAGAAACTAACTCAATAATTCAGGACTTAATAACATATGCAGTACACATGACTCTAGTACTTGCCTTTTCACCAGTGCTAGCTCTCCCTAGTTCTCCTTGTCGTGTGGGTAGAGGGAAAACTCCAAATTGAAATGGGTTCTCTACAATAAAACATGCAATGATCAAAATGGGGTTTAGATTCACATGCATGTCTAGTAATGGAGTTTTTATGACCCTAATAAACCTAAGAGAATGAAACAGGAACTCATTCTTCACCTTATATTGTTGTAGCTTGGAGGGAAGAGCACTTTATACAGAAAGTGTAAAGGAAAGGAGAAGAAGGAAGAAAAAGGTGGGTGGAGACCATTCTCTGCGCATGCACACTCCCAAAATCCCCGCAGCACTTCGATTGCAAGGAGGAGAGGAGAAAAAACCTAGAAGAAAGGAGAGCTCCAACAGTTACACGAGAGAAGAAGGAGAAGGTACGTTGAGTTTTCTTTTCAAACATAATTTTCCTGAAATTACAGGCAAGTCCACCCTTTTTCTAGGAATTTCAGTTTAGGCCAAATGCACCTCAATTGGGCCAAGATAAGTCTGGATCAAGTCGGGCCAAACACGAAAGATGATCCACGCGAAAGATTACATGAAAGGAAATGGACGAGGGGTCTAAAAGATGTCAGGACAATTTACAAAAAGGCCCCTAACTACTGAAGTGAGGTCCAAACCCCGCCCAACTCCCTATCCAAGACCCAAACCCCATAATTGCGAATTAAATTAGCCTTAATAAGGTTTAATCAATATAAAACGAGCTTAATTACCATAATTAAGATTAGTGGGATTCGGGACCTTACACTTTGGGCCTCATTTTGTTCCTTGAAAGCAATGGGTTCAGAATGACACAACTTTGGCTTCATATGATACTCTCTTCGGACTTGAACAAAAGACAGTCCGTAAATATGAATAATGAATTATAAAGTTTTCAATCGATTCCATGGTTGAATTCGATTTTCTCGACGGTTGTTCGACACCCCAAGAGTCATAAAAAAAGAGTCTTAGCACTTGAAAAGAGTTGGGAAGAAGAACCAACACAAACAGCACGAAAACAAAGGCAAAATAGTGACTGTAAAGTCACTAGCAGGTGCCAGTGACCGTGACCCACAGTCACTGGCCTGGGGCAGTGACCGTAGGTCATGGTCACCCCATTTTTCCTTCTTTTTTTTTTTTGCATTTTCTTCCATTTTTTGTACATTTTCTTGTGTTTTCCAAATTGAGATCACATCTAAGACTTGAGGGAGGGGTTGTAAACTTTGCAAACTCATGTAAATAGCCTGCATTCCCGTGGTCAGGGCATTAGAATCCATGTAAACAAAGGAAAATTAATGATGAGCTGTAGTTAATTCCCATTCTTCTTAACGCTTGAAGTGCGTGAATGTCGGACATTGAATCCATTACACATTTCCACACCATTTTAAGCGCGATTAGAAACAAATAAGAGAGCTAAAAGCTATTTCTATAATATTGAAGCATTCGGAGTCGGATTTTGGATCTATTTCTTCCAGCGTAGTTACGGTGACGAGATCTATGAGGCAAGCAGAAGATATTGACAGTTTGATGGGTAGAAATTGAAAGATTAAAAAACCCAATGATTCACGATAATAGCAATGGATTCAAGCATCACGGGCTAGTTTGAAGTGTTTAATGAGAAAACAACTTCAGGGATAGGCAGGAAAGAGTCTTAGACTCCATGACACAGCAAGAGTTAAAAAAGTGTCACTTGATATCATAGACATGAGATTGCTTCGAGTACTTAGTTGGAAAGCTTAGATCCACATCGAAGAGATCGAAAAAGAGCGATATGCCAAAGTAGAAGGAAAAGCAGAAGAATCAGAATCAGAAGGAAGTAGTATGCAAGAAAGCTAGAATTCAAATGATAGGGAATCACTTTTGGCCATTACAGGTATAGATTGAGTTGATGATTCATGGTATTGGAATTCAAATTCTAGATCTTTCTATCAGTGTTCAAGTAGAGATTGGTTTGATGCGAATAACTTTGATTATTGATGGATCTATTCTTATGAGAGATAATGTAAGTGATTAACGACCATTTGAGATAAGAGTGGTAAAGATCTAGGTATATGATGAAATTGTTCAAACCCTAACAGATGTGATGAATGTTCCGAGTTTGTAAAGAAGTTGGATTTCTTTGGTTGCCTTAGACTTTAAGGGCGATAAGTGCACTGTAGCAAGTGAAGTTACGAAGGTGGAAAATGGAACATTAATCATCATAGAAAGTGAGATGGTCAAAAATCTCTACAGGTTGATAGGAGATGCTTTTTAAGTAGAGCAGTGAGAGAGACATCAAATAACAGGGGAGAAAATCCATAGTTCAAGTGGAGTTAGATGCGACGGATCATCGGAAGATGGATTGATGGGTCTTAGATGATATCATCTAGCGGAAATCTAAGAAGAATTGATTGGAGATTATTTTCTAAGAAAGGGCAATCTTGTTCAGGTTCAAATAAGCCAGTTTAGCATCGGGTCATACCTAACCCGCATATGCAGTGCCTAACCCATCAGAGCAGGCCATGTTTAGGCTCGAACATGACAGTTATATGTTTAATGGGAGAAACACTGGAATGGAAATAGAAGGAAGGATTCACAAGGTACCTGTGAGATCTGGATTCAAGAGGTCTTCAGTTTTGTCTTGATGGATAGAAGTTAGGTTCATTGTGTTACAAAGATGCATACATGTGGTAATAAATGGAGGGCACTTCGGAGGCTCAAAACTAGGTGTTGAGGTCAAAGGAGGCAACTATGGAAAGTCTCAAGTCGGTTTGGGCTTGATTGACACCAGACAATGATGAGATTGTCTGTGCACCTAAGATAGGGGGTGCAGGTACCGGGCTTGGTAGTAGCATCTGCAGAAGCATACTTTTCAACGAGGTATGAGAAATCTCTAGTCAATTTGGACTTGATTGATACCAAAGAATGTTGAGATTATCTGTCCGTCCAGACTAGAAGGTGCAAGAGTCGTCCTAGGTTGTAGCATGTGTAGAGGCATACCTTTCAGTGAGGTACGTGAAGTGCTGGTTCAACATATTAGAGTGTTGAAGAATGAAGACTGTGCCATCGTGTAGTGACGTACCATTCAGCAAGGTATGTGAAGATAACACCGGGTATCTCAAGGTGGCTCCAAGGATTTGTGGAATTCAAGCCAAAGTGAAGATTGTTGGGTTTTGTCTTATGTTCTGGTTTAGCCAGATTGGTCGTCTAAGTTAGCTAGAACCGAGGTTCAGGGTTAAGGTTACTTTTGTTGGCCAAGAAGGCAAGAACTACATATATTGATATACTGTAACCTTATATCCCAAGGGATTGAGATGGGATTATGATAATTAAGTTTTTTCCTCCATTAACGTAGGCAAGGTTGCCAAACTACGTAAAAGTATTGTATTCATGTGCGTGATTGCTTGATGGTATGATTGTGTATATTCATAGTGGTTAATCCATCGATCGCGGGTAGTTTTTGTTGCACCACTTTTCCCAACAATAAGGTTCTTCTGAGGAGACTACCAAAATGAGATGTATTGAGGCAGACACATCTGGACACATGAAAGTGACAAGGGGTTTGTCAAATATATATCACTTGGCCAGGGCATCAAAGGCCTAGTTGTAGTTGTGGAATGAGACGATTCTATCATAGATGGTAAAAAGTTATTTTTGTTTTCATGAGGTCCATTATTATTTTTGGTGTAACACATTTTTTAGGGTTATTATCATACGAAGGCTCTTAAACCTGATAAATACCCAAAAATCATCTACTAAAAGTTAGTTATCACACATGTTCGTATAGAACAGGTCACCCAAAAAATGATGATTTTGCCTTTAAGCTTGCAATATGCTAAAGCAATAGGATGTCAAACCATGCGATATCCTAAAAATATAGGATATCACAGGGTTTGATATCTTACTACGTTAGGATATCAAATTCTGTGATATCCTAACAATATAGGATATCGAATAAATTCAATTTTTTTACCCCTTTCCCCAAACCTATAGTGCATTTTTATCACGAAACTATGTTTCATCTTCATTGTTTCTTCATTTTTTAGATTCTTGAATTGGAGCTCTTCGTTTTATATCATTTAGAGATCATTTATTTCAGTCATTAAAAGAGGTATGTGACCTCTATCTCATTTGTTAAGTGGTGTAAAATCACTTAACAAGATTTAGATCCTTACATATGATGTAGAACCTATATGAGAATGCCTCCTTATATATGATGGATGATGGTTCTGTATTGATTTTGAAATTTATGGATTTTTCAATGAACTGATGGGGCTTATTGCTAAGCTTGAGACATTGTAAGTTATCATCTACAAATATAAAGTGGAGCGAGATGAGCTCTAAATAAGGGCGTGGGCCATTCAGCCCATAATTTTATCTCTTTATGGAGTTTTATCTAACCACACCCACATTATAGAATATTTATGGTGCCTCTTAAATTCTATGGGACATAATACAAATCCTGAAATTCATAGGAGGGAAGATGATAGGAATGTCTTGCTATTAATGATTAGGTATGGAAAAAAATTATATCTCTTTCACCAGTCCGAAGAGCCTCACAATTTTGCAATTTTCCACCATTAGAGTTTTTTGTTGTGCTTGATCATTAGATAAAATGAATTGTTATGCTTAAATCTAATAGTGGCTATTAGTGTGGCAAGTCACAAGAGGTACATAAATGAGGGTTCCAGTATTTGTTGAAAATGCTAAGATCAAGGGATGATCCCTATTGTTATTTTGGAGAGAAAGTTCCTCACCACTGAGGTGAAAATATATTGGCATTTACTTTAGTTTCTTATACATTAATTCCTTTACCTCCATATCTTTCACCTTTAACCTCTGTAATAGTGTGTTGGTAAAGCATAATTTACTTTGAATTCTTATGTTTTATATTGAAAACTAAGAAGGTAAACATTATTTTTAAAAAAAAGCCTTCAGTCTTTTTAGGTACTATTTTTGTAACATCATATTGTTTTTATAAATACCATAGTATAAGATTTGATGTTATAATCTGTTTTAATATAGATATAGTTTTTCAATCGATGTAAAGAGATGACCTCTATTTTTTATTGATAAAATCCAAATTTGTTCAATATCTTACATCATTAGTATATCATAAAGTTCGATATCTTAACTTAGTTGGATATCAAACCTTGTGATTTTCTACCTTTTTAAGATATCATACAGTTCGATATCCTACTGATTTAGGATATCGCAAGTTTAGGGGTAAAATCAATATTTTTCAGGCATCCTTTTTTATACGAATACTTATGTGATAAATAACTTTTGGTGGGCAGTTTTTGAATATTTGTCTAGTTTATGAGCTTCCATACGATAATAATCCCATGCTTTTTTCTTTCGAGAAAGGAAAAAATAAATTAAGTTTTTTAAATGGATAGAATTTTGGTATTCTATGGATATTGTAGGATTCCTGTCTTCTGTAAAAAAAAATAATAATAAATAATGGAATCCTCATTTTTACTATGTATTGGAGCTTCTCATTTTTTGTTTAAGAAGCTCCATGCTTCAAATGTATGATTTGCCAAGTAACTGTAGACTCTAGAGAGAGCTGATATATCATGGGAAACGCGTTTCACTAACATTATACGTTGTGGTCATTGAGGTGTATTTGGAACACGAGAACATAAATGTAAGGTTATATTGATTCTCACTCCAATCTTCATTTCTGGGGGGTTCTTTTTTTGTTTTTTGCAATATACACAACTAAAATAATAAAATAGAAAATAAAACTTGGTGGGAATGAGGTTTCATTACATTTTAGGATTCAAAGTGCACATACAAAAAATTGGAATTAGTCATGATCAAACCATTGTATTGGTTACTACAACCCAGATGGGAAACCAAATTGGAAGTAACAATTAGTTAGGGCTTATTTGTATATAATGTTTGGGGGATTTTATGAGCTTCTAAATGCTATCACCCATATGATTTCACAAATGCTACTAAATTTTTTCAACTAACAATTCATATTAAAATCTCGAGGTGTTAGTAGAGGCAGTAGAAATACTTTTTAATATTCCTCATCCAATAGAGTTTAGTCCTCAATACTCTTTCTCGGGTGGAACTCAGTCAGCGCACTTTTGGTAACACTTTTTTTTTTAGCATCGAGTTGTTCATCCTACGAATCAAACTCACAACCGGTTAGCTTTGATACCATAATAAATTTTCTCAACTGACCATTTATACTAAAAACCTTGAGTTAGTAGATGTAGTAGAAATACATTTCAATATTTCCTATCGGGTGAAGCTCACTCCTCACTATTACAAACTAACAATGACTTTTTATAAGACTGATTTTATGAATTCTCACTGTTGAAATAGGAAAGCCAAAGTTCTTGAGGGACAACAACTGTCATTGATATAAGAAACTCCATAAATGCGGAATTTCTATAGGAAATACCTCTAACCAAATGGGCTTTTACTCTTGTTCCTACATAAATTTTCCAACATAGTACCTCTCCCATAACTAGTGTGTGACCTTAGCATCCATGAAATACTGGTTTATAAGTGTATATGATTTTAAACAGAAGGGCATTACAAGAAATGGATGCAAGAAAAAAGAATGCTAGGAATTACTCATGTGAAATTTGTCGTAAGTTTTTTGGTATAAGTATATACCAAAACGTGATAGCCAAAGAGCAAGGACAGAAGATTCAGAACATCCCAATCATAATCTTCACTAATCACTACTTGACATAATCCCATTGAGCGATACGGAATGCCTAGACCAACCATGCATTAACTGATTCATTGCATAAGACCCCCTCTTTGGTATTAACTGCCTCCCACTCTTTGGCATTAACTGCCTAATTATATAAAACCAACCCATATTTGGTATTATAAATTAATTCATTATATAAATCCCAACCCGCCATGTAGACACTAGCTGGGCTTTTTTCTTTTTTTCTTTTTTTCTTTTTTTCTTTTTTTTTTTTTTTTGCATTAGATAGTATAGGAGTTGAATACACAAGAATTAATGCTAAAGTAGTTAAAAATGAAGAGCAAAGGTTAATATCTGAAAAAAAAACCCTCAAATAGCTTCTCCTTTAATGGAACTTGAATTAATGGAAGATGGTAAAAATGTTAATCAGAAACATCACCTTACTCAATCTTTGATTGGGAATAAATACGCCTCAACTACAGCCTTAACAATGTGATCTCGATAGGATAATCAATGTAATATGTATAGAAGAGCTGTAACCCTTAAACCCTATATATAGGTTTTCATAGATCCTTTCCATTATAGAGTTTTACTTCAATTAGGATTTAGATTCCTCTTAGCATAGAAATACTATAAGGTTAGCAATTTTATCCAAATATCAAAGTAATCTCTATCAAAGAGACTTATTAACATTAGAGTCCTAATTTAATGTGGTCTACTAAAGTGGTGGACCCACATTGGCATGTGGTCATTGGGCCATACTTAATACCCAATAATTCTAACATTCTCCCACGTGGTCCATATGTCCATAAGCATTACTCCAATATCCTTTAGTTATTGTGATCATAAAAAATTCTTCAATGTGACTAATCATTCTTATTTGTGTTAAGATTTTATACTTTGATCAAATGAAAAACTGTTAATGCGAATCATGATAGCTATACATCTTTATTGTGACATGCTTTCTTCTATGTATTACACTCATCAACAATCTCCACTTGACTAGCTTTTTCATAGAGGTAATAGGATCCTTTTCATGACCATATCCTATTAAATTGTTTACACTAAAATTGTCATATCCCAAATTTCAGACTTTATTAATCTCATCACATGTGTATAAATAAATAAAGAAAGAACATAAAATTGTCCAACAAAAATTAATATCAACTAAAATTTGATCAATTTCAAATAGTAAGAAATTAATAATCCTTATCATGGCAACTTTACAAGCCCTAGGTTAGTGACATGTTTCTTAAATGCTTTTGGCGTCAATACCTTAGTCAAAGGATCTGCAATTATGAGATTTGTGGTGATCCCCTCAATAGACATCGGATGATTTCAAATATTTTTTCTCATGACAAAATACGTAACATCAAAAGATTTGGAATTACTTGAGCGCTTATCATTGTTAGCAGTTCTTCTAGCTGCAGTATTATCACAAAATATCTATAATGACTCTGCAATAGAATATATGATTGCAGCCCTGAAATCAAATCACGCAACCACAATGCTTGACCCGTAGCTTCAAAGCATATCACGTATTCAGCATCAAATGCAGATGGAGTAACAATGTTTGCTTGGCACTCCTCCATGAAATTGCACATTTCACGAATAAGAAAACATAACCAAATATAGATCTCCTAGTATTGAGGCATCCCGTAACAGTACCCAATCACTTCTAAGTGATTGATCTTCTATATATGAACATATAATTCATCATACCTTTAAGATACCTTAAAACTATCTTAGCTACTCTCCAATGTTCTAACCCTGGATCACTTTGATATCTGCTAAGTACACCAGATGCAAAGCTAATATCCAGTCTTATACATATTTGAGCATACATGATGCATACCACAGCAGCGGCGTAAGGACTATTGTCCATTTGTTTTCTCTTAATTTCATTTTGTGGACACTGACTTTTATGAAGCATATCTCCCTTAGAAATAGGAGCATCTTGTGCTATAAAACCTTCCAAATTAAATCTTTTGATAATTGATTTAGTATAGAAAGTCTAAGATAACTCAATAATTCTTGAGATCGATCCCGATATATTTCAATTCCGATTAC
Source organism: Sextonia rubra (assembly GCA_037013555.1). Lineage (NCBI taxonomy): Eukaryota > Viridiplantae > Streptophyta > Magnoliopsida > Laurales > Lauraceae > Sextonia > Sextonia rubra. Next base: position 16,970,576 of record JASUAD010000028.1, on the reverse strand, counting down.
AAAGGATGTTTCGCCCATGTCTTTTGTATAAAAATTCTTATCAAGATATTTTTTTAGTTTTATGCAAAATTACCAAGGTATTATTAGCTAGAAAAATATATCCACATATAGTACTAAAATTATAAACTTACTCCCACTAATCTTCAAATATATACATTGATCAACGATGTTTTTCGTAAATTCGAAATAGGTAATGATTTCATGGGAGTTTAAATATTATTCCCTGAAAGCTTATTTAAGTCCATATAAGGATTTTTTTAATTTGCAAACCAATCTTTCATTTCCCTATTTCATAAAATCTTTGAGTTACTTCATGTAGACTTCTTCTTCTAGATTCTCATTTAAGAACTCAGTTTTAATGTCCATTTGATGTAACTCAAGAGCTACAAAAGCCATAATGATTCTAAAAGAGTTTTTCTTGGAAAATGGAGAAAATGTTTATATATAATCGATACCTTCCCCTCAAATAAAAAATTTTGCTACTAATTTGGCTTTGGCCTTATATCATTTAATATTTCCTTTAGAGTCCTTCTTGGTCTTAAAGACCCATAATTATAGCCAATAGCTTTAGACCCTTTCAAAAGTTCAACTAAATCCCAGACTTCATTGCTAGTGATTGAATTCATCCTATCTTTCATGGCATCCAACCACTTTCAGAATCAATAATATCTATGGCTTCTTTGAACGTTAGTGGATCTTTAATTCCAACATCACCATCTACCTCTTGCAAATACACAATGTAATTGTCAGGAATTGCTGATCTCCTTTGATGGGATGATCTTCTTAAGTCTTCCTAATCGATTTCATTTCCAACTAGATGTGTATCTTCTGAATGAGTCACAACATTCTCATCTTAAAGTTCCATAATGATGGGTTGTTGTTCCACAATAATGTCATGCGGAATAACAATTCCATCTCCAATAGCAGGTGTTTCATCCCGATTTCGAACTTTCAAAAGTGCAAGATTACGAGATTCGATACTTCCACCAATGTCATGATCCTCCATTAACTTAGCATTATTTGATTCACAATTCTTACATTGTGATTAGGACAATAAAACTTATGCCCTTTGAACCTTTTTAGATAACTAATAAAATATCTATTAGCAATTCTAGGGTTCAACTTCCTTTCTGGTAGGTTGTAAAGCATCATCTCAAATGGACAACCCCAAATGTGTAAATATGTCAAACTGGGTTTCCTACCCATTCATAATGCGAAAGGAGTTTTAGGAATAGCTTTACTAAGTACCCGGTTTGGAATATACACAGTAATCTTTAATGCTTTATTCCACAAAAATTCAAGTAAATTAAATTACTTACCATATTCCTAACCATATCTATAAGTGTTTTATTCAACCATTCTGCAACAACATTCTGTTGCATCATTCCGAGCATCTTATATTGAGCTACAATGCCCTCTTATTCAAGGAATTTAGTAAATGGGCCAAGGTTACAACCTATTTCATCATATCTACCATAATATTCACTACCTCTATCCGATCTCGTAACTTTAATCTTTCTATCTAATTGATATTCCACTTCTGCCTTAAATACCTTAAAGGAATTCAAAGCATCAGATTTTCTATGTAATAAATAAATGTAATAGAGACGTGAGAAATCGTCATTTAAGGTTTTAAAATATTCTACCCCCGAAATACAAGGAATATGCAATTTTTCTTCAAATATTTGTGTGGATAAGTTGTAAAAGTCCAGAATCCCTTGTGGTTATTTTCTCATTTGATTTGACTTACTTTCCTTTAATGAGTCAATGCAGGCACGGAAGTTAGTGAAACTTAGATTCCGTAAAATCTCATCTTTCAGTAACCTATTATTCTCTCCTTTGGGATGTGTCCAATTGTTTATGCCACAACACACACACACACACACGCACATATATATATATATGAGTTCTCATTAATTAATCATCTTTTACTGCCACTATGTAAACTAACATTTGTGTTTATGACTATCAAGGACTTTACAAATATTAACTCAACTTTAACTTGTACAAACCATCACATGCAAAACCACTTTCAATTAGAATATCATTCTTATAGATACTTAAAATCCCATGTCCAAAGTTAAACATAAAACCATCATTGTCTAATTTTGATAAGGAAATTAAATTTCTACTAATTGAAGAAATATAAAGGTGTTAGTGAAGTTCAATCGAAATCCAATGTCCAAGATAAGCTGTTAAGTCCCCATAACTTCAATCTTAGCCTCTTGCCCATTTTTCATAAAGATAGAATTTTGTCCATTACTTGGGTTTCAATTTGAAATGAAGTTATGCACACAATTACATACATGAACAGTAGTACCGAAATCTATCTATCAGGTATTGAAAGGCACTTTTATTGAATTGGTTTCCAAATAAACAAAAAATAAGCCAAAAAAATTACCTCCTTGTTTTAATCGATTTATATGCTTCAAATTGTCCTTCTTTACTTCAGAACTTAAAGTGAAAGAAATTATATACTTACACTCAACAAAGATATTTTTGACAAAAGTAAGACTATTTACTAATTGAGCAAGCAAAGTCAAGTTAATGGCAATTGATGAACCCACATTAATCAAACATGCTTTGAATTAAATTATGTAATGTCTAATTCAATTTGATTTAAAATAATGGGACGAAATAAATTAAATTTTTTAGTAATCCTACATCATCATCTTTCTCTTTTAGGCCAAAAGATAATTTGCTAATTGATTACTTTTAATAAACCAATCATCTCAATAAGGCTATCCCACTACGTACAAAATAAAAAGATGAGTGACACTTGTAGGCAAGACAACTATAATCTAATTAGAAAGTACGCATTAAGACACCTTATCCAGATCTCCTAACTGGATCACAATAACCAAAGGATATTGTACTATTGTTTGTAGTCATGTGGACCAAGAAGGAAAATGTTAGAATTATTGGGTAATAAGTATGGCCAAATGACCATATGCCAACGTGGGTCCCCCACTTTAGTAGACACTATCAATTAGGACTCCAATGTTGGTAAGTCTCCTTCATGGAGATTACTTTGATATTTGGGTAAAGTTGCTAATCTTTTAGTATTTCAATGCTAACAAGAATCTAAAACCTAATTGATAGTAGTCTACTAAAGTGGGGGACCCACATTAGAATGTGGTTATTAAGCCACACTTAATACCCAATAATTCTAACAAAAGGAACAACCAGCCATCACCCTAGTAAAATCAAAGCCTATGAAAGCCAAGGTCCCATTTGCGTCTCTATTTTATATTTATATTAACCCCTCACCTCACATCCTTCACTTTCATCTCTTTAATAAATTCTTTCGTGGAGCTACCATAGATTCTTATGTATTCAAGTCCAATATAATCTAATATAAACAAACAGGTCTTCATTTTGTTTTTTTTTATTGCCAAAGTTTAGGCTGAAGTGTAAAAAAAGAATGTAGATAACTAGACCATTTTCTCAAATAACTACTATGTATGAGGTCCCGCAAGGAATACTCTTGAAGAAGATAGGAGTTCAGTCAAGAGGATTTTAGAAATTAAAGAACCCCTTACCTACCCATTTCATTATGTGGAGGAGGGAAGATGTGCTGATATTTATAGCGTTTAAGTTTCACTTCAACAAATTACATTTTTAGCCACGTAAAATTTGTCGGCAAAGACACCTAAAATGTTGGTGAAAATATTTACCAATGAAATAATTTGCATCGGTTGGTCGTTGGCAAATGTCAATAGGGAAAAGTACTAATCAATGAAAAACAATTATAATGGCAAATGTCGGAGTTTCTCCGACAAAAATTTATGTCGGTAAAGATTTTTTCCAATTTCCAAAATTTTAAAGGAAAGTATTTTTTCAACCTTTTCTTTTACCTCTGAAAATAATTTTATATAATATATTTTTAAACTTTTCCCTACGTTAATATAACGTTCGGTGGAATATTTTTCTTTTTTTTAAATATTCTTAACTTTTGCCGACATTATTTTTTTGTCTGCAGAAATTTTATATTTTAAAAGAAAATATTTAAAATATTTTTCAACATTTACTAACTTCAATTAAATATTTTCTTTTTTAAAAAATATTTTTAGATGTTTCATGACGTTAACTAACTTTCGTGAAATTATAAAGATGTCCCCAAAAATGCATCTTCTTGTAGTAGTCAAGTCATATGTCTTATCATAACTCTTGTTCCTTTCCCCATGTCAGCCTCCAAGCCTTCTTAGTTTGAACCTCATCACTCCTCGCCTTGGAGTGTAAAGTTAAGTTAAGTGAAATCTCAAATCAAGAGAAAATAAAATATAATGGGATCTAATCATGATAAGATGACTTTTGTATTTACTGGCTTGATAAGAAATCTTTACTTTTGTATTTACTGGCTTGATAAGAAATCTTTTTTACTTTTTCTTTTTTAAAAGAAGATAGTTTTTTTTTTTTTTTGTCATTTAGTCTGTTGAGAAGGTTGCTTTTAAAAAAGAATAAAAGGGGGAAATTTAATTTCTTGTACCTTTGATATTATTCACTCATCTTTTTATATCTCTTAAATTGAGGCTTCACTCCACTTTACTAGTTAAATATATGAACAAACCTGAGGGTTTGACTCCTCAAATTTTTTATCCTGTGGTAATAGCTTGCAAACCATCTGAACTGCAAGAAAAAATAAATGGAAATAGTAAGGGTAGATGTAAAGAAGTATCAACTAAGCATTTAGCCTAAGATAAATTAGAATGGAGAAATGGAATTTAAGTGCATGGCAGACCAAGTGGCTGTGATTATGATGAACTTGTTCATCATAAGAAATGTAGCGAATAATAAGAGTACTGAGAGTCACCTTCTCATGAACAAAATGATAGCCCATTTTAATGTGTCTAGCCCTCGCATGAATCTTAAAGTGTGAATGATGAGTGATGACATATCATCCTAAATTGTATCAGTTAGGGGATACGTATCGTAATAGCTCTTCAATAATTCAATCATCATAGCCACCAAGCTAACTGGCCAACTGTTGGAACATGCATGTGTTGGAGCATATTTGCATGGATGTCATGGGCCATGGGCTTATGTTGACTGAGGGATAAAAATATCATCAAAAGTTTTGATGTCAAGAAAATAATGAAGCGATTGAGTTCCTTCATTGCATATTCACGTCCCGACTGATCAATGAGCTAATTGAAAATTTTCATATATAGAATCATCAGTAAAAATAATATCATCTGCATAAAGCAGAAGCAAAACAATGCTAGGAGTTCTTTTGCAAATTAACAAAGTGGAGCCTTTATACAAAAAAAAAAAAAAAACGAAGTGGAGCCTATTTTTTTACAAAACAATTGCAAAATAAATATATAATTAAGTACTAAATCAATCAAATCAAGCTAAACCAGCCTGGATGAGACATAGAGAACACAACGTAGTTAATCATTCTGATTTAGCAAATCATCATTGACAAACAAGGAGGTTACTTTGTAAATGATTCACTCATATGTTTATCTAATAAGCCATTTGTGGATTTTGCATGAAAAAACCCCTCATATATCCTGTGAACCGAAAAAACTCTTATAATTCTATTATAAAATCCCTCATGAGCAACAATATCATCATTTATTTCAATTGAGCGGTGATATCATCAATTGTGTCTTCTTCTTCCTATTCTCCCTTCTCATTCACCATTTTACAACTCCAATTTTCACTCAACGAACCACCCTAAACACCTCCATCATCTTCAACACCTTACATCCCAACCAACCCATTTCTATTTTCTCATTCTCAGACCATTCATCTTCACCTTCACCTCAAACAGAACCCACTCGAACCATCTCTGCAATTTGCCGCTATCTATAGGGCCCATCTCGACGGCTCAACTTGTAAGATAACGTTCCCATAGATGTGTTTAGTACTAATTAAATTTTATTATAGCGATTTAAGCATGTTTAGAGATTTAAAAAGTTCAATCACTGTTAGAATCGTGTGTTCGAAGTTTCATTGTGCTCTGAGCTCCTTTGAGTATAATAGGAGACAATTTGTAATTTTAGAAATTATAGTAGGGCTTGTTCGTAATTTCCAATTTGTGAGGTTTTGGGCTCATAGGCAGGGGCAAACCCACATGTAACCCATATGGGGCAGTTGCCCTAGATGGGATAAGAAAATCCTCTTATACTTGTAATGGGCCAAGGGCCCATGCCCCATATATTTGAAATCCCCCGCCCCATGTCCCAAAAGATAAAGCCCATTTGTGTCGTGTTGACTGCTGCGGAAGGTTTTCCAGAAAAAACTCAAGAGGAACGCTTTGGGCTCAAAGAGAAGGAGCAAGCGGAAAAGCCCTTTCTAGAGAATGCCTTTCTCATAGACATTCGTGGAACTGGTGGAGAGCAAGAGAGGGCTCTGAAGAAACTGTTTCTTTTTTTTCTTTTTTTTTATTTTTTTTATTTTTTTTATTTTGAGAGGAGAAGATTGGATTACAAAGATTGTTAGGATTTCATTATTTTCAGAGGGCATTTTTTTATGGGGTTGGAGTTGGGTCAGGTTGGCCCAAATTTGATTGGACAGGGACCGAAAAGTCAGGCCAGTCTGGTCTTGGGAGGAGATCGTTAGAAAGGGAGAAATCGGACCATGAGAGATGGATCTAGGATTAGGATTTTTGAGGAAAATGGGAAAGGGGATTCACACTATGTAAATAAGCTTTCCATCTTTCCGATTTGTATTCGATTACATGCGATGATTGCTTGAGCGTTTTCAGGTTCTATATATAAACAGATCTCTGCTTCCCGCCATTTCTCTCCCCCGTTGCTTTCATTTGCGCAAGATGAAGAGGATGGAGTTAAAGCGGTGCCCACTTTGGATTGATGATAATCTTGAAGACCATTGTTTTAGTAATGTGGAGTGGATCATGATAAATACATCAGTGGGCCTCATTACAATTTCTCTGGGTCGAAGATAGTACAAGAGGCTTGGGACTTTGAGCAAAATTGGGTTCTAGACCAACTGAGGGTGGGCTGCACTGAATAATAAATGGGTCTGGAGTATGACAATTGACAACTCAAAATTCTAACTCGGCAGCAGACTGCCTAAAACATTCATGTTGAGGATGAATTCTGAAAAAAAGAAAAAAACAAAGGTGATTCCCAGTTCCCATTGTACATATTTGAAATTCCACCCTCTCAAGATTTTTAATTTCACAAAATGTATTTCAAATTAGTTTTTTTTCATTCATTTTTATTATAAAATATTCCCATGATGAGATAAATGTATGCTAGATAATGCAGTTATATAATTTAGTCAATTCAAATGCAATACATTTTCTCTATTTCTAGTGTTATGTGAAACAAGCATAGTAGAAATTTAGCTCCACCTAAATGAAAATCTTAGATCCGCATAGAATAGACAACTTAATTATGAAAACTTTATCTTTCTACCTCGACACAATCCAAATCCCCGAAACCATTTAGGTCACCCAAAATCATACCCAGTTCAACTAAAGACTTTATGTAATCTTACTAAACCCCAAACCTAAATAAAACCAACTACCCTCTTCTCTTTTTATTTCTTTCTCTTTCTCTCATTTTCTTCTCGTTTTGCTTTCCTCTCTTTCTCCTCACTCCCTCCCTACTGCTGTGAAGCCCAAGCCACCCTCAAGCCACCACAAGCACCCTTTTCATCTTCCTCAAGCCTCCCTAATCCCAAGGATCCATCTCTCGAACCATTCCTCAACCGATCCATCTCCAGGTAAGCTCGTTTGTCTGTAGGAGTTTGCTCCTTGGAGTTTTGGAGTTAGAAATGCATTTGAAGAGTCCTTAGCTTCTTCTTCTTCTTCTTCTTCCTTTTGTAGGGTCATTCGTTTTTGGGTTTGGATTTGCTCAAGTTTGAGTTCCGAGAAGTCATCGTGAGTTAGGGCATTCACCTTTTTACGTATTTCTTCATCAAGGGAAGTAGACACACGTTCCCAATTGATGATATGCATTGATTGCACCTGATCCTAGCATCTCTGTTGCCTATTGATCTTTGTTTTGCTCACTTCATCAAAATGGATTAAAAATGCTAGAATTGGGCCATGGAATGAATGAAATGGATTGGAGGCTGATATATGAATGGCTTCCATGCCAGATGGAGGGGTTAGGCCCGTGTATTTGTTTGGTAAAGGTTGGGTTGGAAGAGGGATATGCTTCCTCCTGTTTTTGAACAGAAACAGACACACTTTTGAAGGTTTTGTAGCTTCTTGGAGAGCCACTCGACTAGCCGAAAATGTGAAGAAAAATGTACTTCGGTGAGCCCTCGGCTAGCCGAGTAGCTAACGGGCATCTCTTTGTTTCTAGAGAGCCTGGGGATATTTTAATGGATTTTCTACTGGTGTTTTACAGTTTGCCTTCGGCCAGCTGAGGAGGTCCTTGATAATTGACCGCACAGAGAGTTGGAATTAAATCTGAACTCTTCTTCTTCAGCTTGGCAAGCCAAGGTGTATACTTCAGCTAAATGAGAGATCATTGAGAAGTTCCATTTAAGCAAGGGAATTTTAGGGACTTTAGGCTTGGTTCTTGAGACCCTTTTCCTACCAAAATGTGAACTCACTATTAGACTTTGAGTAAGAGACATTGTGAGCTAACACACTCTTACAGATTATACAGTTCTCGTACAATATACAATCTATCCATACTCGGATGATGTGGGAATTCAAGACATCCATTAATGGTCTATGCACTGATGAATGGAAAGGATGCCTTGTCTTACTCCACATGTGGTTCAGGTCGAGATATTGAGTATGCAAATTGTGATTATTGTCCTACCAGTTTGGTTTGTAAACACTCCTTAGCCTTTGGGTTTACATTACATTGCACTATCATCGTCTTTCACATGTCTTGGACATGTTCTATAGCTTTGTCCGTATTGCATTGTAGGGATCCCCTTTTTATGAACTTAGAATGATGTACTTGGATCCCCTTTGATTTTGACTGAGTGATTGAGGCTTGGTCATGTACTGTATTGTTCGAGGAGGACTACTTGTACTTGGATTGTGATTATCGAATGTGTATTGAACTATAAAAATGATGTAGTTTCTCTATCTTTGGATCTGTTTGGACAGGAAGCCAACCCATCACTATTGGACATAGGATTCTTTGGTCGAGCACCACTAAGATATATAATTCCAGCATAGTAGAGGCACCTCTATGTAGAGACTATTGACTATGAATTTAGGTCTTTTGGATGACTACAGATCGATTTTGGACACGAGTATACACCATGATTTGGACAGGATTCTTTATCACCCGATGCAGGGTTATATCAAAGAATTTGATTGGACAGACCACCCAATGCTATGGACGGAGCCTTGTGCTCTATGATTATAGACAAGATGTTATACATCCAAAGGCAGATTGATCCTCCATATATGACTGGGTTCTTATCCAATGCTCAGCCCATGTGGGTTTCTCACTTTGTAGCATATTGGATTAGGACTTCCTTTTTTCATAACATTGTTTATTGTTATTATTCTCACATAATGTCACAACCCGAGCCTAGGGAATCGGGGATTAGTTTAAACCTAACTAGTAACACACGTACTCCCGTGCACATACACTTAGACTCGGTTTAAATGCATACGCACAAGGGAATTTCACACGTGCCAAAACCTCTACGCGGAAGCTGTAGGTATCAAACCATAACAAGAGACATACACTAAAACAAAATAATATACATACAAAAGATTAAATAAAGTTTAGAGTTATACAAAACGGGCCAAATTACAAGGCATAAAGATCATGACTGAATCCAAAATTCCTCTAAGATCCCAAAATGAGGAAGACCTATATGCATGTATGACATAGTCGTGCTCCGATAGAGTGATCACATCCATTCATTTAGTCCTGATGGGACATCGGGGGTCTCCCTTGGAGTCTGATTACCCGACGAGGGGTCGGTCGAGAGATCTGAGCCTGCAACACCAAGGACAACTTATGAACACAACGATTCAGCAAAGTATAAGCAACAAAAAGTTAACGTACGTTGTATCTAGTAGAATAAGTAATCATGAATAAATCATAGAATTTCAATTTCGTATATTAGGCAATCGTGCAATCAGATGAACATACTATCAGAATCAATGTATACATGATGTGCACATTATAGGTGGCTACTACATATGCCATATGCTCCCAAAAAAGGGATCTTACATACACACTGAGAACACCATCGGCCGGGCCAGGGTGCGTATGGGTCTTGAGTTCCTAGGGTCCGAAAGCCCTAAAACATAAACTCACTGCAGCGGTGCCATCCATACTACGCCAAATTCAACTCCGTCAGGTATCATAAGGCTGAGGCTGAGTAGTGCCTGACCATATGGAGTCATTCATATACAAGAACTTGAGTAAACCATGCGTATCATATCAAACATGTATCATACGTTTCAAACATATGCGTAACTCATACGTACAAAACTCAAAGTATCATACTGGACATGTCAAACATAACGGATCAAACATAACGGAAACATAGTGAACATGTCAAACATAACGGGAACATGTCAAACAAACCAAATTTATCATAGCAAATGGGCATATCGAACTAGACAAACTATACAGAAGAATAGAGTCCAATAAACGTAAATCAAGATGTCATGCAACTCATTTTTGCTCGAATCAAGAACATTTACTAGCTAATCCTAATCTAGTCATCCAGTGTTTCTAACCGTGCATGATGATGTAGTTTTAAGTTATCCAATGCACAGTTGTCTTTTATAAGTGTTGCATTGTATTCAAGAAAGTGCATCAAAGTCCCTTAAACCAACACCCATGGGGAGGTGCTTAACACTGAACGACACACATGAATGAGTCACAGCCCTCAAGACCATTCATGCGATTCTCATATTCCAATGGGCAAGTTAAGGGTCACCAATATTCTACTGTGAAGGCCCTATCAGGTCCAATTCATACCTACCTTTTATTGGAGGTCTCTGGAAAAATTTCCTTACATAATTCACGAGCCACAGGGCCCGGAAATATAGCCTAAAAGGTTCCTTAGTTGGTGTGAAAGGTCGGAGAATAGAAATGAATACAAAAGTTTTCAGTGTACAGACTGAACCTCATGAAGCAGAACACTTCAGGGCCGATCGGTCGGTCAGGAAGCCCACCCAGTCGAATTTCGGTTCTGAGAATGTCTGATCGGTCGACTCTAAAGCCCGATCGGTCAAACAGTATGTTCTGTTACAGCTGTTCTGGGAGTATCCGATTGGTCGGCTCTGAAGCCTGATCGCTCTGACAGTCTGTTCTGTTACAGAATGACTGGAGTGAAGCCTGCAGTGCTCGACGAAAAGCAAGCAAGAAATTACATCACAAGAGCTGTAATTCACTACATACTTGTGAGATTGAAGGAAACTTATAGCAATCACAGTATACCAACATGAGTTCATCCAAATCATGCTTATACTTGCCTCAATTGAGTCTCAAAAGTTCTAATACACAAATGGTTGTCCTTGGGCTCAAATTCAACGTCCAAACACCTTCCTATCATCATGCATGCAAAAGAAGAAAGAAAGAGAGGGAAGTTAAGTGCATGTGCAATAGCCGACATGAAGAAGATGATAAAGAAGAAAATCAAGAACCCGAAACTCACCTCAAACCACACGAGAGAGGAATTGAGAACGAAAGTGCACGAATCCCCCTTTTTGCTTGGCTTGATCGAGAAGAAGGTGAAGAGATTCGAGAGAAGGAGAAGAAGAACGTTAAGAGGAAGAAAAGGGATGAAGGTCGGTGGGGGTTATCTCTTTATACAAGATAAGGATAAGAGGAAATTGTCAATAAGTCCAAAGGTTTATACTAATTACAGTTCAAGTCAAATGAAGGTCCAACAGAAACAAACGAAATCTGTTGCATACGAAGCAGTTATGGAAATTGACGAGCTCAATGAAAGACACGTGTTGACACCAAGATGATGTATGAATGACGAGCTCATACAAAATCTAAAATTACGAAAAAGGGCTCATGTCTACCTAAACCAGGTTAAACTCAACCCAACTACCTATCCATGACCCGGAACAAAACAAAACAAAGTCAAAACACAATTAACAACTAATTCTTCATTAATTAGTCGCTAAACCTGATTAAGTTTGGTCGAAGTGTTATACAAAATCACGATGTCTTTATTCGCATTGATATTGTATATATATATATATATGGTATGGTTTATGTCTATCTACATGCCGAATCATGTAGTATAATGATGTTGTACTTGGTGTATAGGTATCGAACCTTTCTATCCCAAGGAGAAAGAGGGGGTGAAACGCTTCAAGCGCTTGTACCTTTTGACGAGCCCGAGTCGTGTGTTGATAACACTTTCTAAGTCATCTAGGCCAGCACATAAGTGACATCTGTCTTGGGTTTCTTTGATTCTATTCTTTTGTAGCCTGGGTTTTTGGTGGGCTTGTAACTAGTTATACTTTTGTCTAACTTTGAAACTTTAACTCTAATCCAATATCTTTTGATGTATATACTCTAATGTTGTTTATTTATACCAACTGATATTGAACGCTTCCGCATATATATTGGTGATTATTAAATATGTAAACTCACCACAGACCTATGATCCTATGTGGGACTGTAATTAGGAGCCACGTATTTTATTAAACACAAAAAATTTTAATTGGCCCATAATTTCACGTTATTATCTGGTTTTTGAACTGGGGACGTGGCAAAACTCAACCAACACCCACAAACAATAGCAATCATACACTTGGTGCAATCACCTTACCCACCTAATAACCCATTGAATCCACCATATCTTCTTACCCACACCCATCTCCAGGCTACCATCTAACCAACTCACCTAAGCCTAAAACCAACCCATAGAGACCATCACAAGAATAGCTCCTTACCCTAATGGTAAAGAGTATTGGTTCTTACTAAGAGCTCTAAGGTTCAAACCTCACCTCTCCCCTCTTTGTATATGTAAGTTTTATCAACTCATGTGTGCGAGTTGTATTGTGTTTTCTTATACATGCAAGTCTCCATTATATCGCATGTGTGAGTTGTGTGTGTCCTTCACATGTACAAGCCTCCATTACCTCGTAAGTGTGAGGTGCGCGTGTCCCTCACATGTGTTAGTTCCTATCATCTAATATGTGTGAGTTGAGTATATGTCCGTCGTATTTGTAAATCTCCATTACCTCGCATATGTATTGGTGTCATGTTGTTGTCTATATACGGGTCATTGCCTCTCAATTGGTTACCAAAAAAGAGCATCCTTTGAAAAAAAAAAAAAAAAGAAAAACAACCTGCGACTACCCATTTCTCCTCCAACTTCCATCCTCCCGTCATCTTCACAACCCATCTACATCCTGTGACCCATTTAACCCACCTTCATCATCCATCCTGCATCCCATTATGGATGTGTTGAGGGTGATAGGCTAAGTAAGAAATGGAGTGGAGAGAGAAAAAGAGGGAAAACGGGCACGGTGTCATGGCTCAGTTGAAAAGACTGGCGATGTCGACACTCATTTAGAAAGGGAAAAAAAAAAACTAGTAAAAATAGGAGGGTCATTACGATTGCAAAGAAACTATGAGGGGTTTTTTTTTTTAGGTTCACCTGACATCCAAGCGCATATTTCCCATAAAATTCTCAAGGCATTTTTAACATCAAATTGTCAAATAATAAGAACCCACTTAAGAGACATACATTTCCGGCCCAAGTCTGACATCAATCCTAAGTGCCGGGCCTAAGCACAATTCACTTTAAACAGGTCAAGACCAAGCCCGATTACAGCCCAATTATTACTGAAAATTTAAAATGGCATAGAGATCTCAAGTTCAAATACAGAACAATCTTAAATTAAAATACATTATACAGATAACATTAAAACAAAAGAAATATATATTATTCATCACATATGGCTTCCATGTTCTGATCGTCCCAGGCCAACCTGTAACTTAAATCCAAGCCTGGCGTAAACATTACACATGCCTCCAAATCTTAGATCCAGGGCCCTGAATAATAAAACCGAACGCCCAGTGGTCTCAAAACAGGTTGGCTCTGGTCCCGCTCGGCCCATTGCAACACTGCATACCAGATGCTATGAATTCTATCTTTTGTGTGGGACGGACACATTCTTTATATGGTGGTGGTGGATCCATTTATGCTCCAGCCATGGCCATAAGGTGGATTGACGGTGGTTCCATTGTTAGGAAAGTTCAAATGTGGCTTGACCAACGGATAAGGCCCATCGTAGTTCCAGCTAATAGTCAAGGCCTCTGCTTTGATCGAATCATTGTATGGGCAATAACATGAAGGAAGTTTGATAAACAAATATGTCCATCTAATTCCTTCGGTTTTGTGGGGCTCTTCATGATACTAAATCATTTGGTGGATCTCATATGGAAATCTAATAAATGGACATTTATAGATTACCAAATTAGGAAAAGGAATTTATACCTAGAAGGCTATAGGTGACAGACACTCTTAACAAACAACACGTGAAAAGAAATGGGTTTATAATTTAGGTGGCGATTAGGTTTCACAAATAAAAATTGAAAACAAAATGAAAGGAAATTTCTAGATTGCTACTTGTAAGAAACTCCAAAAAAGAAAGACCAACTAAAGAGATAGCTGATTTTCGTATGATAAGACCTGGAGGTTAGGGCCGGATTGTTATCATGAAATAGAATTACTAGAAAATCATGGTAAAATCAGATCCGCAATCAGATTTAACAACGGATGAGGATTTGTTGTATTCAACTAAACAAATTGTCATGAACCCAGTAGAATTCATGACCATAAGGATTTGTTTGTGTGAGGAGAGAATTTTGCTCTCATGAATTTTTATTCTATAGAAGTGCAAATTCCACGAAAGAGGAATACTGCATTTCTACCCCTTTCAAAATATATATATGTGGCACCATACGGTGCACTATATAAAATTATTTTAATAATTTTTCTCTTTTCGGACAAATATACCCACAAAGAATACATACTTTAGCATATAGCTTCAAATGGGGAACTCCTTCCTGAAATACTTAATATTAAGGAGGGTCGAACTCAAGAGGCAGATCAAGTGTGGCCTAAGATTATGATTTCCTTTTGGAAGTTGCAGGCTCAGACTGTATTACCATACTGAAACTACAAGAATTTACCTAGTTTCCTGGGCAATGGGCCGGGACACCCTCCTCCATTGACAACTAAATAAATACTAAGGGGGGCTCAAAATGAAGATATGAAAATATCACCTCGCCGTCTTTTAACAAAGTCATTTCAAGTCATTTCTACTTATATCTGAACTGCACATGATCTATGAGAACAAATGCACAATTATCCCTTCCTTTTTGGGCTATTTTTTAAGTGTATGAATAGTTAAACAACAGACCACCTGTGAAGCTGACCCATGTTGTTCCATCAAGTGCAAGAGTTGACAGACCTCATCCCCATTATACTTCCCTTTAAAAAAAATTTTTTTTTCTCAAAATCTTGGTACACCTATATAGATGCGGATTTCAAACTAGGTATACATGCAAAACTCAAGGTTAAGGGAATCGGAAGGTCTCGTCACAATCAGATATCCTTAACCATATGGTTAAATGGTTCAAAAGTTGCATAAAGCCCTGTACTTCCATATCTTTATCAACGTGAAAAGCTTAGTCGGTGGGACACCAATGGGCGACTAAATTTGGATGTAGAGGTCACGGTGAGGGCCCTGGGCGAGTATGTCATTAGGTGTGTCAGCATTTACAAAGAGCAAAAACCGCCAGTAATCACATTGTTATGATCATCCAATCATGCCTACGTGGTTCTAGTTACCTAATCCATGATAAAACCTTCCAGTCCCCCACCCCTCTTTGTCGTCATCAAGATGGGCCACACCCAAGATATGCAGCACCTATGGTATATTTCCTATGATGTGACACAAGTGCTCAGCCGACTATCACGGCGGGGTGGGGTCGGGGGCGGCGTGGAAGTGGCTAGTCAACTTGCCTAGGTAAGTTTACCCAAAAAACAAAAATTCCCTAGGTATGTTGAGCTACTCATCTAAAAGACCGTTGTAAAACGGTCCTCCAAGTCAAGACCTTGAATTCTTATGGCCGCCATCAGATACAGATCAAATTGTTGATCCAACCATCAGTACTTACATTCGTTGTCCTTTCTCTAAGCCAACCCCTAATAAACGTAGCTCAACGGCCACAGCTACTATTGACCCCTCACATTCAAAAACGTTTCAAACATCAGCTTCCGCTCCTCTTGACCCCCGAACAGATTGTTTAACTCCATTTACCATTCATTTCTTCCCATTGCAAGCAAATTACCAAGCTCCAACATCCCAAACTTCAGCTCACCAAATCAAAACAACTACAGAAAGCAAATTACTGCAAGAAACTCCCCCACATCCAACTCCTATAACACTAGACCAACCGACCCCCGCAATACCATGCATTTCCCATCACCACCCCTCTCCCTCCCAACATGAATTCTGGCAACCAAACAGCCCTCTCCCCCATCCTCCTTCCCGGGAACACTGCGTCCCAACGACTACTGCCGGAGATCGAAAAGCTCGAGCTGTTCCTCGCCGTCGTCTTCTTTGTAGCCATACACTCCCTCAGGCAGCAGAAGCACCATGGCCTGCCCATATGGCCATTTCTTGGCATGCTACCGTCGTTGATCCTCGGCCTTCGAACCAACATGTATGAATGGGTCACCGACGTGCTCTCGAGACGGAACGGGACGTTCACGTTCATGGGGCCGTGGTTCAGTAATCTCAATTGTGTCGTGACCGCGGACCCTCGCAACCTTGAGCACCTCCTCAAGACCAAATTCTCCAACTTCCCGAAGGGCGAGTACTTCCGGAGCACTGTCCGGGATCTTCTTGGGGATGGGATATTCAACGCCGACGGTGAGACATGGCAGCGGCAAAGGAAGACTGCGAGCATTGAGTTCCACTCCGCCAAGTTCCGAACGTTGACGGCCGAGTCACTGGTGGAGCTTGTGCACTCTCGGCTACTACCTGTCTTGGAGGCTTCCATTGAGCAGCATCAGCCGATCGACTTGCAGGACGTGCTTCTTCGCCTAACATTCGACAATGTGTGCATGATCGCCTTCGGCGTCGACCCGGGTTGCCTAAGCCTAGGCCTCCCGGAGATACCCTTTGCCAAGGCCTTTGAGGAGGCCACTGAGGCAA
This sequence comes from Sextonia rubra, assembly GCA_037013555.1. Lineage (NCBI taxonomy): Eukaryota > Viridiplantae > Streptophyta > Magnoliopsida > Laurales > Lauraceae > Sextonia > Sextonia rubra. The sequence continues at coordinate 16,953,457 of JASUAD010000028.1, read as the reverse complement.
CGATCATGCGGTTTCTTATGCCAACGGTCATGTGGAGAACCATGCGGTTTCTCAATGTGGGAGTGGAGAAGAAGCTCAAGGAATCAATTAAGGGCGTCGACCAATTCGCCAGGGACGTGATCCACACAAGGAAGAAGGAGCTGAGTTTGGAGTCGGACCATGGAGTGTCAAGATCCGACATCTTAACCATCTTCATGAAGCTGAAAGGTGATGATGGCAAGCCATTCCCGGACAAGTTGTTAAAGGACATATGCGTGAATTTCATACTGGCGGGGCGGGATACGTCGTCGGTGGCGTTGGCTTGGTTTTTCTGGCTACTTGATCAGAACCCAGAAGTTGAGAAACAGATTCTGGACGAGATCAGCTGCATAGTCAATGAAAGGGTGCGTTCTGATGAGGAGGCAGTGGAAGTTCCGATGGTATTTAGGCCAGAAGAGGTGAAACGAATGGAATATTTGCAGGCAGCTCTGTCGGAATCTCTTCGGTTGTATCCTTCAGTACCAGTTGATCACAAAGAGGTATACATAAATGAGCCATGTTAGCCAGAGTCCCCATTCACTTTCCCTCTCCATCATTTCTATAATTTTAAAAACAAAACAAATGACTTAGGCTTGCCACATTGGACGGTTATAAGATAAATTATAAAATGGAGAGTGTGTCTAACATTATTCTATATAAATACGCTACATTAAAATTTAATGTAAAAGGGGGAAGGAAAGCATAGTGTAAGAGAAAAAAAACAAAGTAAAATAAAGAAAAGAACACTTCTTCTAAGCAATAAAATTTACTAATAATATATGCGGTTTTGCTCAGGTGAGAACTATAATAGGGAATCATGGCAAGAACTTTTTGTCAAGCCCAACTGTTGGTCTCATTCGAGATGGGACTAGGGAGATGAAAACATATATGTGCAACCACTTCTAATATCAAATTTGGCCCCAATTTCATACCCTTGACCTCTTCATCCATGCCCAGATTTAGCAATTTCATATTTAAGAAAAATTTCAACCCTCAAGCATGGTCCAATTCTTCATATGGGTGTCAAACCTCGAGATCAGTGACTATCCTGGAGGTCCCTATTGGTAGACAATTTGGATAAGGTGCTTGGTGGATCTCATCATAAGTTCTCACGAAAGTTTATTAAAAACCTGTACTCACATGAATATTTTTGTTAATATATAAAGAAAAAAAATTGTCCTTTGCACCGTGAAACCAAGGCCTGGATGATCTGAAGGGTCCATTTTTAGCCCATTCCTACTCCACGCCCACACCTATTCATCCCCATGTTGCACACATCTAAGTGGGCTCCATGAGGCTGGAGCTCTTTAAGCTTAAAAGAATGCTGCCATGGGATGATTTCTAAGATTTAGAATAACATCAAAAAAATTTCATTATAAAAAAAATTTATGGTTTGATGTTGTTTAAGAGAAATCACTGAAGCTTTGAATGTTTCTTTGGGTCAGGTGCTTGAAGATGATGTGTTCCCTGATGGAACCGTATTGAAGAAAGGACAGAAGGTCATCTATGCCATCTACACAATGGGGAGAATGGAGAGTATATGGGGCAAGGACTGCAGAGAGTTCAAGCCGGAGAGATGGCTTAGAGATGGAAGATTCATGAGTGAATCAGCATATAAATTTACAGCTTTCAATGGGGGACCAAGGCTATGCTTGGGTAAGGATTTTGCTTATTACCAAATGAAATTTGTCGCTGCCTCAATCCTTTACCGCTACCGTGTGAAGGTGGTTAAGAACTTCCTTGTGGCTCCAAAACTTGCTTTGACCATGTACATGAAGAATGGGTTGGAGGTGATGCTCTCTAAGCGAGAAGAGTTTTGAGATTAAGAGACCAGATCCTGAGATTCAAAATGCCAATGTGGACGGCTTCTTTTTTCTTCTTCTTGGCTTTTACCTATTATCAAGTGCTTGAATGATACCGCTACTATCTGTCAGAAAGAAAAGCCAAAACATAAATGCGATTGTATTCTAGTGATAGATTACACAATAATAAAAGTAAATGAAATCGTCATTGAGTTTCATAGCATGTCCTTAACCACTAGAAACATGAAAACAAAATATAACAAGAACTTTGGTACCTTATCAAGTGTACAAAACCAAACGCCAAGTTATGTGTGTTGAGTTTCATCTATCCGTTGCGAAATGGCATAGTAGATGCTTTAGTTAAGTTGGGGTTAAAAAGAGATGCAGCTTTTGTTAGCTCCTATGTAACCTTTTTTTTTATGCATGAGTATTAACTCTTAAACAGCTCCCTTGCTTTTATTTTTCTCCTTTTCTTATGGTTGTATCTTTTCTTAAGTCTTTAACTTAAGTTACTCTTACCAATAAAAAGAACATTCATGCATTCACTTGGAGAAGAGAAATTAACAATTTAGGTCAAGATGCGCCTGAGATGTTTTTGTGAAAAAGCTAAGATAGAATGAGAATCGGTGATTGTGTTATGTCTTAACGTATTACATTTATGGGCATATGGCTTATACAATATTGGAGAGATTTTCTCTTATAAAAAGGCAAGCGTATCTATTTACATAAATATGAGATCAAGAGGATAAGATCCTACAATCAATTATGGCCTCGATTGACATTGGATTGAAGTGGGTCAACAACTCTATCTTAATGACTCATCATCTCTTGTCATCAGTTGCTTAACAGTCTCCTCAGTTAACCATTGTTATTAAAACCTTAAGGTATTGGTAGAGGTAGAAGAAATGCTTTTCAACATTTTTTATCGGGTGGAACTCACTCTTCAATACACCCCCTCAGATAGAACCCGGTTGGCACACTTTTAGCTACACACAACTTTTTAGCACCAAGTTATTCCTCCTGGAATTCGACGATCAATTTACTCTGATACCATGTGAAAGCTAGGATGGAATGAGAATCAATGATTGTATTATGTATTGACATATTTAATTTATAGACATATGTCTATATAATATTGGAGAGATTTTCTCTTACAAAAAGGAAAGTGTGTCTGTTTACACAGATATGAGATCAAGAGGATAAGATCCTTCAATCAATTATGGCCTAGATTGATATTGGATTGAAGTAGGTCAATGACCCTATTTTAATGACTCATCATCTCTTATCATAAGTTGCTTAACAGTTTCTCTTTTTTTTTTTAACCTAGCCAAGGGTGCTAACGCCCATGAGAGAGCTCACACACACAAAAAGGCAGTCCACTTAAGTGAAAAAGTAGCCTATACCAGCATAAGAAAGCCTATACATATAGGTAGGAGCTGTTCTCTAAACCTCACGTGATCATTATTTACCTCTATTGGTGGGTGTAACCTCTTAAAACGTGCCTCCGTGATGGATTGATAACCTGAGAGCATTCCTGTAAACATGCATATGTAGTTGCAAGCGGTAAACAGCAAATTGGAACTTGAAATGTGAGGAATCATACCATTCTCAGCAATCATCATTTTATTGCCCGAACGGGTTTGATAACAAAAAAGTAAGGTTACGTGAGATAATAAATGTGAAACTTATACACCACCATAAACCTAGTCCATAAGAGTTTTCCCTCCTTCTATAAGGGATACTAGATCGACCCAACGCCCTTTGACGGGTAGGACACGGGCGTTACAGGCGAAGTGTAGCGTGATGCTAAGAATAGTCTACCAGCCACGCATCTAAACGAGTACATTTTCAGTTTTTCCAGTCAAACAGCTTCAAATAAATTTTTGTTCGTTGGAACAATGACAGCCAGAAGAGGGTCATCAAATATACACTTTCTAAGTCGGCCATTTTCGGACACCATAGTTTTTACTTCAATTTAGACTATATTGATGCAGCATATGCCACAAAGTCCCCCATAGTGAGATCTGAATCATTCATTCTCCACAGTGAGATCTGAATCATTCATTCTTTAGCCATTTTTATGGACAAATACTGTATTCACTTTCAAACCATTCACAAACCAGTGGTCAAAGTATTGTCTCCCAAATATTCTGGCATAGATTTGGGACATCAGCAGTTGCAATAAGCTAAAAAAAAAAAAGGACCTGCATGCACCTAAATGGTCGGCCTGGCAAACTTCATGCCTCCGGAGGCTAAAAGCCCTATAATTATTATGAATCACAAGAGATGATATGTTACTCTACCCCATGTTTTGAACAATGTGTAGTATAATGAGGCCCTGATTTTGTAAATGTGAGGCCCACAATTTGCCCCAGAGGGTACGGGTTCAAGCTACGCTATTATATTGGGACCACGAGGAATTTAGCCAACTCCCCCTAGGCCCGAAGGAATTAGTTCCGCCCAAAGGGCCCGGATACCCTCCATTAGCAAAGAAAAAAACTGTGGAGGCCACGGTTTGGAAATCTAGATGACTTATTTTATTACCGATGAATATTTATATATGAAGGATTATTACAATGCATCCATTCGTTACCATAGGATGAGGGATACTTTCAAGGCTTTTTCTATTTATACATGAACATTCCTCTTCTACATATGACCAAAAATATATTCTTCTCTTTTGCACATGAACATTTTCACTTGTGTAAATATCCTCCACCTAATGATGAGGGATGAATACATAGAAAATAACTTATATATTGAAAGATTCTGGCCATTCTAAAATTTCACCTTTTAGTTTTACATTAAATATGTGCCACTACTGTGTTTCCCGTTTCTCTCATCAATTTCGAGGCTGTTAGGCAAATGGTTAGGATTTTGAAATGGGTGAGAATTTTGAGGTATGGTTCATACCATGTGGCTCACCAGAGCAGGGCTCGGAGACACTGAGCGGAGTATCATGTGTAAAAAATCCTAAATGGTAGATTTGGATTTGGATTGCATACTGTAGAGTTCCAACAAGCTATGTATAACACCAAGATTCAGGACTTGAAAATAGCATAAGATACAAATCTGACAATGAAAATTAAATCGGTAAACGAGTAGCTTTCCAGGTGACCTACAGCATACTCAGAGAATAACTGTTCTTGTAACTGTGAAGAAAAATGAGAAACCCATGTAGAGATGATATTAAGTTGAGCGTCTAGCACAGTGAAGTCTGGATCAACATCAAAGATGTGCTTATATAAGGGAAAATTAATGGAATCAAGCTCGGCCATCCCACTCTTCATAAAATTCTGCCAAGAAGTCTTGCATGAATTTGTGCCGTTTCTCAGCCCTTCTTTGGCCAGCCTGAAATATTTATCATCCAAAAATCCATATATATATATATATATATATATCAATCAGATGAATAGTCGTTGCAAATTGATATCAAACCCAATTGGTATTTGATTGCCACACTCGATCAACAGTATTTTAATTATCAACTTATCTATATGCGGCCATGTGGCAACAAAGTACAGCATCTAGGCTGTTCATCTGCCAATGCCAACTATTGATAGGAAACCACCTTAATCTTACATGTTATTACATTAATCAGATAATTATGCAAAGCTTTCATTTTATTACATTGAAGAAGGGCAGCTCAGAAAACCTGGATCTGATGTCAGTGGTCTCCTCGTAGGTGTAATAAAAAGTAATGTTTTCCTAATTATCTGATTAATGTGGTGTACTATCATAAGTTGGCATTAGCAGATGAACAGCCTAGAGGCAATAATGTACAACATCAAGGCTGTTCAACTGCTGAAACCAATATCACCTCAATCCAAATAATTATGCAGTCCTTCAGCAGTTTCTCTGGAAGAGCAACCCAGAAAATCTGGGTTTCAAGTAGGGGTGACAATCCTAACCTGACCATCAACCCAACCTAAACCAAATGCAGTAGTTCAGGGATCTGGTTGACCTTTTTACATTTTCAGTTTAGGTTCAGTTGACATTTTTGACCCATTGGCAAATGAAATGAATTTGGGCTACTCAACCTGGCTAATTGCATATTGCCAGCCAAAGACTAAGATTTCAGGTTGAACCTTATTCAACTTGATTAATAAATGGGCTGGGTATAGGGTTGAACCTACAGCCACAGTGCTCAATCAATTCCAACCCGTTGCCATCCCTAGTTCTAAGGTTAGGCCTTCATAAGGTTATGTCTCAATGACATCATCTGAGAGTTGGCAGGGGTATGAACAATGTGTTTCTTTCTGTAATTTAGCTCTCTCAATAACAACATTTTTAGGAAGAATAAGAGCCCTAATTTTCTTTTTCTAATTAATATACGACCATAAATTCTTATGATTGAGTTTATGAAAACTGGGATTGCTTTTCTGCTTCGCAGAGAAAACTCCCCTTCTATAAGCTTCACGCCTTCTATTAATGGACAATCACTTTAAAAGATTTTCTATCATTGCTCACTTTTCATGCTAACCTTGTAGATTACTATCACTAAGCCCCGATCTAGCCCTTCATTAACAGGAAATCTGTATGCACAGACTACATGCTCATTTTTTTAATTCTGTGGATGCACATCCATGCCTACACAAAATTTTGATTGTCCATCCTACATTTCCAACATTTTGATTGTCCGAGGATTTGGCTCACAATAGACCGAAATGTGAAAACAAAATTCATGTAGCACACCGCAACAAGGCTTTGATAATGATGATCCTACATTGTCGTTTTCAGTTCATCACATGACAACTGATCAGATGACTGAACCATCTAACTAAACTGGGTTTTCAAATTTATAAATAAATAAATAAATAAAATCAATTTTCACCCCCTAATAGATTGATAGCATCACCAAATGCTTCCCAGCCCTAGTGACATAGAATGGTTTATTAATGTGTGACCCTTTCTATTATCAATTATCTACACCCTACAATTTTGTATGGCATTGGAAGGACAACTAAGATCATCCAAATGTTCTTGGTTAAGGCAATTTCAATTCGTGAAGCATGGGTTCGACTTGATGGATTGATCCATGTGATAATGCAAGTGTTTTTTTTCATTGTGTGGCTCCATGATTTCAAAAGCTCATCAACACGAGTTATATGTCACATGCTTTCCTGTCTTACCTTTGTTTTCATCATGTCTTTCAGCTTCAAAAGCTTCTCATGGAAATGATTAACTGTAGTCTGCTTCTCATCTTTTTTCATATAATCTTCCTTTGACAAATTCAGACGTGGCTGAATAGCAGGGTCATGCAATACTTGCATCCTATTTCCGCCAAAAGTAAAGCAACGAGCAATTCCTGAAACAAATTACAACATTATATCTCTACAATCGCATCTTCACATGCAGTTATATGCAAAGATTCTGTTATGACTACAAGAACTATAATGAAGAAAGGACTGTATTATAATCAGATCAGAAATGTCCAGACAGTTCATCGAGACAAAAGGAAAAACAGGACCAAGTCTGATACATTGTTCATTTGCCTTTAGACTCCCAAATTTACAACTGCAACAAAATTGAATCAGTATGTCTAACATAGTGCTTGAGTTCCAATCTTACCAATAGAAAATATTCATAACTGGACCTTTTCATTGAGAAAGGACAGTTCAAATGTGCCTTTTGTTGCAGCCACAAGATTCTGGATTCAACTCAGCACAGCCATATCACTTCTCCGGTATATAAAGTATAAACTTCTTTAAGACTTTAATGTGTTTCTAGTCTTGAATGTTTTCTAATATATACTCACAATACAAGAACCCAACATTTCCAGGTACTCTCAAATACTGTATGAACACCTAAAACTGCACCCTTTATATGTGTGGCAGAATTTGTGACAAAAATCTCTACATTTTGACACTAAGCAGGCAACACAAAACATGCCACTGGAGCATAGTGAAGAAGAATAGACATTCAACCATAGAGAAGACAGAACTGCGCCCACATAGTGCCGGGGTCTTAAGAAAGGTATTAGGTTTACACCGTCTGTAGCTCATACTGGAAGCAAATAATGAAGGCAGCAACTGAGATTCAACATTGCATTACAAGGAAAATATGTAACACCATGCAGAGCTAATGAATCAACCATGTAAAACATTTTTCAACAGATATCATACTATGGATCTTATAGAATCCAAAATCTTTACCAATAGCACCAATTGCGTCAAGACGGTCAGCATCTTGAACAACTCCAAATTCAGTACAAGAATCATGACATGCAATCTGTGCGAGCTCATCCTTGAAACCTGAAATTAAAAAGAGAATCTTAGTCTGTTGTCAATTCATTATTAAAAACAAATGATATGGAAATCAAGCATGGCTGGCAAGTAGACTGCCTGCAGACAGCAATTGGACTCGGCTCCAACTTCCATATTAGTGAGCACCAAAGAATGACAGTTCATAGTAGGCAAAAGGGTTAGCAAGTAACAACGTTAAAAATCATGAGCAATATCTTGAACTTCTAAAAATTCTAAGACTTTTAATAAAATCATCAGAATACACGTCATGAAAAGCAATATTTCATGACAACCTAATTCCAATGACATTAGAATTGAGAATATAGACAGGTTGGGTCAGAGTTCAGTACAGCCAGAACAAGAACTGGGTGATTAGATTGGTCAGGAATTCAGGACAAGGCTTGGGTCAGGGTCCAATCCTAGAATCAATGCCAAGACAAAACTCAATGATGTCTAATTTGATCAGTTTTGGGCCCAAAGTACATCTAGATATTATACAGTAAGAAAATTTTGCTGCTTTCACAAGATGAAAGCGGCAGAACAAAACCAAAATGAGACAGTTTCTTGAACTGGGTTTGTCCTATTATACTCTATTTGCCTGTCTAAAAAGAACCCAAATCAGAACTGCAGCAATGCCAGGGGGGACAGCAGCTTGTTTGTACATCTATATTCACAAAAACTGCAAAATAAAAAGATTTCCAGAAAATCGCCAATTTTCCAAGTGAACTGGGTTTGTCCTATTATACTCTAAAAGCCAGCATCTTCTATAAAATCAGCAGATAGAGGTCCTAATAAAATGGTAAATTTGCCTTGACCCGATCAAGTTATATCCAGAAACGAGAAAGCATAAGACCGATCTCTAAGTTAGGCTTGCATTATGAACATCAAAGTATCATAAGCTGCTAATCTCCTCTCCAATGGACCTAGCATAAACAAAGTTTTATCCAAAATAGGCATTGGAAACTTAGAATGGGAGTTGAGGAAAGGCTGAAGCTCCAAGACATTGTTGACAGAAGCTTACCCATTCCCTTTATGATCGTCAGTATCTTTTCTTTTATGCTTTCATCTAACTCCTGCTCTCCGAGAAACCTCTCAACAATAACCGCCTCTTCAGATAGCTCCCTGCACCAGCTCCACAAATTAAAGAAAATTCAAAATCAACCAAAATAACTAAAATGTTCAAGTCATTCAACAAAATCTAACAAGTTCACAAGAAAGATTGGCTCAGTCCTTTTTTTTTTCTTCTTCTTCTGAATGGTGTATTTATATAAGCAGGAAAAACTAAAAGGATATTTTAAAAAAACTATGGAGTATATGAGAATATCATGAAACAAAAAATAAAAACAAGAGGCAGCTAAATCGATATACAAGCCAAACGAGCCAGCCCCAAAAGGAAAATTAAACAGAAAACCACCTCCATAAGGAGGTAAAAGTAAAACAGCTTCTCAAGAAAGGATTCCCACCATGCTCAACTCTTCAGTCTTTCCTTTTTTTTTGAATGGTTGGACTCTGTTCAGTCTTGCATACCAAAAATCCTTGTCACATCATCTACCATCTACATGTCATTCAAGTATGCCCATCCAGAGTATCCAATCTATAAGACTTATTTAGAATGGCCACACATTGAAACTCACTCTGATCAAACTATCAATTACAAATAACATTTCATGTAGTCGGCAAAGAACAGTTGAAAAAATATTGATCAACAAAAAAATTCAACAACTAAAATAAGATTGTTACTATTAGAGTTTTGATAGTGTTTGGGGCGGTGCTTCATATAAGAACTATTCGTCTCAAGTCTCAGGTGTAGCTTGCATTTAGAGTGTATGTCTCACTGTATGAGGCGTTTTGAGGTGTGCTCTTCAGATGAAATGTGCATTAAAGTCATGTTCCGTATTGGGAGGAGCAATATGTAAGTTTAAGGTTCTTAAAATACTTTTCTAATTTAAGACTAACCTAACTAGATTAAACTTAACCATAATTAACTCATTAGAAGAGAAAAAAACAGCCAAACTACTACTGTTTTCTATTTTGTTTGTACAATTCTTTTGAATGTAATTATTCATTCATTAAAAAGACATGTTCAAGATGCTTATCTTCCATGCTTTGAGGTTTACGCCCCGTGCTTTGGGAAATTGGAATTCTCTTCTCAAGCCTCAATATTCCATATCATTGGTCATGATTGTTCAATCAGAGTTATCTGTCGCTTAACTCAAAATTTCTTCACCATGTTCTGTTCAAAGGAACCTGCCCATCCTAAGCCCAAAAAGTGGAGGGTTGCACCAGACAAAATATTGGGCATAGAAAAATGTGCCAGTTTCCAAGTATATTTTGATTTTCAAAAAAAAAAAAAAGAGTAACACTCAGCCCACCCACATTGATGGGGAAAAGTTTCCAGCAGGTGAGGATATTGATCTTTTCATTCTTTTGGTCAAACATATTGAAAACAATGCCCCGCAATTCGGTTCATTTTCTTTTTCATCAGGTGATTTTAATTATCAAACCAGTTGCTCAAAAAAAAAAAAATCCAGCCAAAACCTTACTGAAGGGATGATTTTCATCAATTAAGAAAACACTTTGTCATCAATCTACATCATCAATTTAAAAGGTTCACCTTAGACTTCATGCTTCATGCAGAAAAATGGAAGGTAAAGTGAAAAACCGTCCAAACTCCCTATCATCAGGATCATTTGATCAACATATTAATTAGTTGGCATATGAGAAGTAGAGAGATACAGAAAATAATGATTGCTGATATGGTTTGTTTAATTGTGTCAAACAGGATACTGCTCTAACCGAAAATAAAAGACCACTTATGAATCCTAGAATTAATTGGTACAATGAGAAATTATATATATAATACAAAATTCATTGCACTCACCTCATGCTTCAATTTTCTGATAGAAGATTAAAAAATCTAGATAATACAGAAAACCTAGCCATTATAAGCAAGAACATCACCGTACTTCACATATTTGTAGTCTCCTGCAAACGCAAGCACCCATTACATAATGAAATCAATACACTGAAATTGGAAGAACAGAAGTATTTCAGAAGTGAGTGGGGAAAAAAAAGGGAATACAGCTGAGGTGGACACGCATGCAAGCGTGTCACACAGAAAGAGAGAGAGAGAGAGAGACCTATGTCATGGAGAAGGGCTGCAAGTTCCACCTACAAGGATTTCAAAATTAAATAAAATAAGATTTACGAAAGAAAATTGCATTCAAATAGAAAATCACAGCAGCCCTATAAGCACTCTATTTCCGAAGTGCAGGGTGTAGGAAATGAAAGCCAGGAATGATAATGATCATTAAAGATTGCAGAGGATAAAACAAAACAGCACAAAAAATATAGTAGTAGCCCATTAGGCTGGAGAACTCCCAAGTGTACAAGAACAAGAACTTTATCAACATCAAACAAGTTTTTAAGTTATCATTATCAATATTGACCACAAGAAAGCAGCTCGTGTTACTTGCAACCCCACAATGCAACTAATGAAGATCAATGGATGAGTCCCACAAATTAATCCCTCAGTCCATGATGGGTCCCATAAATCATACATAGTTGCCCATCTTTAAAGTACGTAGAAATTTCATTTTTTCTTTTCTAAATGGGGCATTAACGTGCCAAACATTGTCTGAATGACACAAAATTAGGCATATTTAAGGAGTGATTCAATTCAATTAACTATCCAACAAGTTCAACCTTAAGCAGTTCGAAGTTAAGATAAGTATTAAAGCAGCTATGGTCCATTTCTTGAAAGAGCATGGAGCAGTTGCAAGTTTCAAAGGGTGCCTTAGTCATAGACTCATAGTAGACATGTTATTCATCATGTTCACAAGTGTGATGTAACTTAAAGATGTTTGTCATGTAACTCAATGTATACTTATATTGCCAGTCAAGTCAAGTTATTAAATAAGAGTGTTATCAGTAATACCTTTCAGCGGGATCATATAAGGAATGTAATATTGGCCAATTCATTGGTTGGACAAAACTTGGGCTTAATTGAGTTGTAATTTTACTTTCTAGTAGGACTAAAGTGCCAGCCAAAGTTGCAAATCAAGAAACAAAGGTTTAAAGGCTAAAAACAAACTCTCTCAATACCGAACTGGTCAAATTAATAACAGACCAATTGGATTAACCACTTCAAAAGTTACCTAGACAGAAGGTGAACCCGACTGGTCGGATGGGGTGCCCGACCGATCGGACCCATGTCCACTCCATCCGACCAGTCGGCTGGGCGATAAGTTTGAATCCGAAATTTCAGATCTCCTCTCCTTGCAAACCAATCTTCCTTAATCTCTTTAGAAACTATCTCCTAGTGCATCCCACGTCATTGGCCTATATTGATCATCCCTCCTTGCCCAAGATACCTCTCTCACAATTCAAACCCCTAGATATCCTTTGAGAGATCCCTTCTTCTTCTCTGGAGGTTTTCTTCCATTGCTGGGCTGCATATTGGGTCCTTGAGATTCACCTTCTTCTTACATCTTGGAGATTTGTCATGAGGGACGTCAAGACACGTAGATCAAGCATGAAGAAGGCTAACAACGTGTGCATCTACAAGAAGAACTTCAAATCCTTTAAGTTGTCTGCAACTAGGAAAAGGGTAACAAGTAGATCTTGTAACCTTTCTTGCATAGTGCTTATTCTTGGCGGATTGGTGGTTGGTCCCATGATTTTTTCCCAATTGAGTTTTCCACGTAAAAATCGCATGTCTATCACTTGTGGTGATTGCTTTTTAACTAAGATTAATTGGTTGTTTATCTATATACTAGAAATCTATATTGGGAGCTTAACCTATGTCAAGGTAAGAAGTCTTTCAAGTAGTATCAGAGCAAGTTCACACAAGTCGTTCGTGTGAGATCTATTCAAATTTTTGATATGGAGATTCATAGAGATGGTACTTTAACTAATAAACCTTCATATCTGGATGGAACAAACTATGCTAATTGGAAAGTCAGAATGGTTGCCTTTTTGAAGTCTATTGATATAGATGTTTGGCAATCCATTAAGAATGCCTATGTTCCTCCTACTGTTATATCTGATGGGGAAATTGAGATTCCAAAGCCTATGGCTCAATGGACCAAAGAGGAGAGAACCACATTTCTTACCAATAGTAGGGCAATAAATGCTATCTTTAATGGTATTTTACCCACAGTTCTGACAAATCTCTAAATGTAACATTGCTAAAGAAGCTTGGGAATTTTGGAAAAGGATCATGAAGGAATAGGAAGGGCCAAACGTTCAAACCTTCAAAAATTGGCCACTACCTTTGAAACCTTGATAATGGATGAAAATAAAATGTTTGATGAGTTTTATGCTAAACTCAATGATGTTGTCAATTCTACCTTTAATTTGGGAGAGACCATTCCTAAAAACAAAATTGTTCAAAAGATTATGCAGTCACTTCCTGAAAGGTTTGATTCCAAAGTAGTGGCAATTGAGGAAACTAGTGATACAGATGCCCTTCAGGTTGATGAGCTCATTGGTAATATGCAAACTTTTGAAGCTAATCTCAGGTCAACCAGAAAATCAAAGGGTATGGCACTAGTCTCTTCAAAGTCAATCAATGACAGTGATGTTTTTGAACCGGACTCTGATGATTTCGAGTCTGATGCCTTTTTGGTGAAAAAATTTAAAAAGGCCATGAGAAATTTAGACAAAAAGGATTGGAAAAAGGCTTATACAAAGAATAAAGCTAAGAATAGGTCTAACTTCATGTCGAATTTTAAGCTTAATTCTAATCTATTGTCTAAGCCTGAAAAGAAAACCTCTAAGATCCCCCCAAAGAATACCCAATGTTTTGAATGTAAAGGCTTTGGACATTATGCATCCCAATGTATTAACCAGACATTTAGAAATCAAGGGAACCAAGGTAAGGTGTTAAGCGTCACTTGAGATGACGATGAGGAAGAAGATCACAATACAGAACCCGAATCCTCTGATAATAGTAGATTCATTACGTTTATGGATAATTCTAACAGTTTTATTGTCAAGGATACTTCTGTTGCAGGTTCTAGTTCGGATTATGATAGTGATGATTCTTTTGATGCTATGCCTCAATCTGAAAAAAAGTTGTTGGAAGCAAATGATCAACTGTGGAAAGACTTTAGAAGAGCTGCATTGATTAATGACGCTCTAAAGCTCAAACTAGAGTCTGCTGAAAAAGTGATTTTATCACTTAAGAAAGAAATTAAAGAAGCTCATGGTAAGATATCTTCCTTGGACTCACAATGAGTTATCTTAGCTAACAAATTATCTAATGCAGGTAATAACTGGAACTTACTGCATGACCAATCTGTGAAGTCATCCAAAGAATTGGAAACCCTAAAAGAAGAGCTTAGATTTAGCAAGGCAAAAAATGCAAAATTGAGCAAAAAGCTACACATGACCGATACAAAACTCGCTATTGCTAAAGCTGATATGACAAAGATGAACATTGGCTAAAGAAATTAGATGAAACTTTGGGAGTTCAAAAGAATAGTGCTGACAAACGTGGTCTTGGATACGAACATGGTTCCACATCAACGAATTTAGGTAAGTTTGTAAAAGGCACTACATCGGTCTCCATGATCCCCACCATTCATGCACCCTCTCAAGTGAATTTTGTCAGTAACCATACTGTTGCTCGTACATAAAAATGGAATATGAAACGTCCCACCTTTATACCAGTATGTCATTTCAGTGGGATCAAGGGTCATATAAGGCCACATTGTAACAAACTTCAAAACCAATATAGAAATCAGCCTAGAAAGAGATTCTACTCTCCACAAAAGGTCAAGACTGAGCAAATTTGGATTCACAAGTCTGACCTTCTCTGTAATGTGGTCCTTACAACTCTAAGAGCACAAAATTTACATGTGGTATTTGGACAGCCGGTGTTCTAGACACATGTCTGGAGATAGATCATTGTTTACTTCTCTTGAGAAGTGCAACAGTGGTAGTATTCAATTTAGTGGTAGTAACAAATCCAAAGTCATTGGTAAGGGCACTGTCAACATACCCATATGTCTTCTCTCCTTAATGTTTTTCTTGCTGATGATCTTAAAGTAAATCTTCTAAGTATCAATCAACTTTGTGAATCTAAGCATGAAGTGCACTTTTCCTTGAATGATTGCATTATTGTAAATAAACAAGGAAAAAATGCACTGTCTCGAAAGTCATGACAGGTTTTTCAGGTTCAAATAGTACAGAATTGAAGAATCAAAGTTTTTTTTTTATTTGGGTCGTCTGGGTAGATTGCTCAGTTTAAGAAGTTTTGTCTATAAATTGCCAAAGGGGAAGATTATAAGAAATGTAATATTGGCTAATTCATTAGTTAGACAAAACTCGGGCTTAATTGAGTTGTAATTTTACTTTCTCGTAGGACTGAAGCGCTAGCCATAGTGCAAATCAAGAACAAAGGTTTAAAGGCTAAAAACAGACTCTCTCAATGCCGGACTGGTCGGATTAATGATGGATCTGTCGGATTGATCACTTCAAAAGTCACCCAAAGAGAAGGTGAACCCGACCGGTCGGATGGGGCACCCGACGGATCGGACACTCCATCCGACCGGTCGGCTGGGCGATAAATTTGAATCCAAAATTTTGGATCTCCTCTCTTGCAAACCAATCTTCCTTCATCTCTTTAGAAACTGTCTCCTAGTGCATCCCACGTCATTGGACTACATATTGATCACCCCTCCTTGCCCAAGATACCTCTCTCACAATTCAAAACCCTAGATATCCTTTGAGGGATCCCTTTTTCTTCTGTGGAGCTTTTCTTCCATTGCTGGGCTGCATACTGGGTCCCTGAGATTCATCTTCTTCTTACATCTTGGAGATTCGTCTTGAGGGATGTCAAGACACGTAGATCAAGCATGAAGAAGGCTAACGGTGTGTGCGTCGACAAGAAGAACTTCAAGTCCTTTAGGTTGTGTGCAACTAGAAAAAGGATAGTAAGTAGATCTTGTCACCGCTCTTGCATAGTGCTTATCCTTGGTGGATCGGTGGTTGGTCCCGTAGTTTTTTCTTGTTTGGATTTTTCACATAAAAATCGCGTGTCTATCTCTTGTGGTGATTGCTTTTCAACTTAGAATAATTGGTTATTTATCTACATACTAGAAATCTGTGTTGGGACCTTAACCTGTATCTAGCTTAGAAGTCTTTCAGATCACATAAGTAATTCTTAAATTGGGATTTACTTGATAATCATGCAATGAATGTGACAAGCCCCTATATATGAAATAAGCTGTGGCAGACCCAGAAAAAAAAAACAGTGAATGTGACAAGTTTTTGCCCATTGTGATGAAATTCCATCTAGCCAAATAAGTCATGGGGTTTGGGGATTTTTCCATCTGTAACCATATCTGTAATTTCATGCTTTCACAACTTACAGAGCAAGTGGAACTAATTTGAGTTCGAATTTGGTGTTGTATGTCCTGGAAAGTAAGAGAGAGATAATAGACGAAGAAGAAGAAGAAGAAGAAGAGAAAAGGAGGAGCATACAATAAGGAGAGAATGAGGAGAGGAAGAGAGACCCTCTTCGTGGGCTAACGAAAGAGCGAGGTCTCTGACTCTAAAGGCATGAGCTGCGTCGTGAGAAGCATCGTTCCCTTTCATTGCCCTTTGCACTAATTCCTCTGCTCTTCTCACCACCAACACCTCCATCTCTCTCTCTCTCTCTCTCTCTCTCTCTCTCTCTCTCTCTCTTCTGGGGTTGGACTTTGGGAAGCCCGAGTCAAAAAAATGGGCTCTCTTTGGCAAAACGGCGGTGGATACTTGGGGAAGAAAGGGGTGCTTTGGTTACTTCTCTAAAATATATAGAGGATGAGTAGGAGTGGTGTCCCTATTCCTGGGTATAGGATTTTGGCTTAATGGGCTCGCAGTATGAGAGTGGGAATGCGCCTAGTCCTCATGACTGTAGCAATGGGGTGGGTTTAGAGTGGAAAATGGGTTGGGTTTAAATGCAGAATGGACTCCATCCATACACTCTTATTATACTAGTTTGGTAGTGGTTTTCTTTGACCTGGGGCGAATTTAAATGGGCAATGGATTCCATCCGTCCACTCTTATTATACTGGTTTGGTAGTGGTTTTCTTTGACTTAAGGCGGATTTGTTTGGCTGCAAATTAAACAGAAATTGATAAACACTCATATGTATTTGAGTGAAATAGTGGTTAGATTACTTAGCTAAAAAGATAAGGGGTCATGAGCTATCCCTCCCTTTGTTGGAATATGAATCTTAAAAGCCAAACACTTCGTTAAAAATTGCAATTTAGCAAGGATATGTAGCTTCCAAACTATCCTCCAAGGTAATTGGGGAGTGGGAACCTAGGCACTAAATACTCTGTCCTTGCTGGCTCGGATACCCAACATAAGATATCTTGTCCTCCTGATGGGATTGCCAAAATTTTTTGCTCCATTGATGTGGGCAATAAATAGCTAGGAAGTTGCATATTTCAGGCCCGTTGCCTTCCCACAGAGTTCTACTATTTTGATTGCTTGTGGTTTGATTGGATAATTCATTAAGACGTCAAAATGGGGAAATCCAGGTCTTCACAAATTTAGATTATTTGTGGCCTCTCCTTCCAACCATCTTAGAGTAATTAAAATGATCTCCCTACTCTTTTTTATTATCGCTTTTTTTAAGTGGGGTATCTGAAGATTTTGCTTTTTCGCTCCTTAAATTTACAAGATCGAAAGATTGTCCTTGAGAATTGGGGTACAAAGAGAATGACCTTGCTGTAAGGACCTTCATATAAGATAGGAAATGATGGCCTCTTTTGTATCATAGTTGATCATTTCATTTATGTGTTCATTTCAATTTGGATCCAAAATAAAATATTTTAATATTTTAAAATCATGAAGAAACTTTTCGGAAACATGTAAAAAAAAAAAAAATTAATCAATTCAGTCACAAACTTGTAACTTATATCCCAATTATAGTATACTAATTGCTTTTAAACGAGGACTTAGTCTCATAGTTGTCAATTAATGCCATTTATCAAGAATGGGTGACATAAAAAAAAAGGTGCGTTTAAAATTTTCTTTTAAATGAATCACTTCTTAACTTAATCAAACCGAACAAAGAAAAAGACATTTAAAAAGGAAATGGTAAAGATGAGAAATAATTTAATTTGAATATTATCTTTGGATTTAATTTTATGTAATTCATATTGGTCATGATAATCCCGGGCCATATTAAAAATTCTGCAAATCAACCACCAGCTCCGAGGCTTGATTCATCCCTATAACGTGGCAAATGGGTCATGGCAAGAAAATTGGCGCTCACAGCATCGTTTAGGAACTTGCATCATTGTTGAATCTAGGATTTTTTTGGAAGATGATAAGCTCTTTACCATACTGTTATGTATGGATTTTATACTATGGAAAGTTATTTCCCATCTTGTTCTGTTAGATAATTGATTTTGGTTGTTTTTGAAAAAATTCATACAGACTTCTCATAGATTTCTAATGGATTTGTGGGTTGCTTGCTACAAAATTTCTGATTTTGTTCACCAAGAAATTCCTAATAGATCTGTGAGTTACCTGCAACAACTTTTTCTGGTTTTGTTGCTCATTGAGTTTCTTTTGATAGATTTTTAAATAATCTATAACATATTTTTTATTGTTGGTATTTTACGATAGACCTGTGAGTTACCTGCAAACAGTTTGTCAGATATTGTTGTTGTTTGAAGTTTTTCTGATAGATCTAAGATAGCAACAATTTTTCAAATTCAAAACAGAATACTATTACAGCTCCATTTGTTTTTTTTTCCCCCAACATGGTTAGGATAAGGCTTTGATGATGATAATGATGGTGTGTTTTTTATTTAATCCTTATGAAGGAAATATTATTAATAAAATACACACCATGAATGCATTGTATAAGAGCCCTCTATCTTACAAGAGTTCGCTCTATGTTTCTGGATTGAAGGGTATAAATAGAAAACACTTGTAGGACATGTTAACATTGTGTAAGATATGCTAGAAGATTGGTGCTTAGAAAGTTATCATTAACCTTTTTCTAAACTAATGCCTTCAATATAGTGGGCAAAACATGAAACAACTCACATCTAACTTAGTGGCCATAGCGAGGGACTTGGGTGCGTGTTTGAGTGTTTAACAACCCCACTTATTAAAAAGAATCTTGTTAATACTTTGAGTATCCAACATCAGTCATTTTCACTGGGGGGGCATGTTTAACTGGTAAGCAATTCATAAGATAATTGCAGATTTGAGAATTCCTTATTGTCCTTAGACTAGGAATTTCTTACTGGAAATTTTTCTTCAATATCAATGTGCTTGATACACAAAGCTTAGAAAAACTGAGATCAATATATAAATTCGAAAAATGAGAATTTCCAAATCATATAGGGTCAGACCTGACAATCCTAAAAAATGAGAATTTGAATGGCCCAAATCCTCGATGTTCACTGTTTCCAAACACATCTTAATGAAAAATTAGTGAGATATCCACAAGGATTTGATTGCCAAACACGACCAGAAGGTATTATTCTTGTCCATTATTGGTCTAATCATTCACAATTTTTTTAAAGATTACATTATTATTATTATTAATTATAATTGATTTTCTGTAGAATTTTAAGAAAGCAGCCTCATTTCAGTCCCTCCAAAATCCAAGATTATATAGGAGTAATTTTAAAAAATTAACTATATATTAAAATTAGTAAAACTGAAAGGCTGTAATTTGGCGCCTATTAGGTGCATGAAATATAAAGTTTTATAATCATGGGATTGTAGCTCATAGGCATGCAATTGAACACAAATATTTCTGATAAAAATGCAAATTTTGTAGAATTCAAATGTTTCAAATTTTTAATACTCGTGGGGTTTTATTTATTTTTTTTAAGATGACTTTATTATACACACTTTTATTTCATTTTTGGAGCCCATCTTAACCATAAGAAATTAGATCTGAACCCTGTTTTCAATTGGGTCCGAATTAAGATAAATCAAAGACCATTTTTTAATCAAACAGATCCAAGTAATCAGTTGCCTAATCATCCTTATGGTCTATTTAGATTTAACCCATCCACGGATTTTATCATGGCTATCAAAAGCAAAGTCCTATGGCGCTGAGCGTCGGCTCTAATATAAAAATGTATAAATCTGAAAACTGAAAATTACTTACAGCAATAACAAATTTCACTTTTAGAGGTCATTCGGAATTTCCAAATACTTAAAGATAAGTGAAAGGAGAAAATTCATGGAGAACTGGAATCTTCATAAAGTTTTCTAAAATAAATGGGACAGAAACTTAATAAAAATTTTCCCAATCTAAGATGATCTTAAAGAGAAGTAGAGTTTTCATAGGGATGATTTTGACTTGTATGGTCCACTGATGTATAATGCAGTTGCATGAAATAGTTAGTTTGAAAATGAAGCCCCTTCCTGATGATTCAAGAAATGACTGTATATTGTTTAAAATCAAGGCAAGCCTCGCTTGAGATTTTTTCCTAGATCATAAAATTCATTCGATGGGCATAACTCAGGAAGATCAATGATAGCATAATTAAGAAGAGATTCATCACATAAGCATAAATATATAATCAGTCTACCTGTCATGCCACACGGTAAAGAAACACCCTACCAGTATGAAAGTGTACAAACCTTAAATATATACATGCACACATAAACATTAAGTACAACAAATAAACATTCAGTACAACAATTTCTTCTAATGATTCATGGCAAAGGAAGCATAAAAACTATAGCACCCCATCCCACGTTGCTTATGAATGAAATATAAATTTAATAAATAATGAACTATATAAAGTACTATTAATAATTTGAGTTTAAGCATTTTTGGCTTTGTGACAGGCTTACCAAATTATTGGATCAGTCTACTACTTAGGTCATAACAAACAATATCTATGGACCCCGTAAAAAATAGTATAATAGACATCCATTCCATCAAAAGACTCTAAAAACCATCTCTAATTATAAAAAAAAAATTTCAAACAAATTTTAGAGGCTATATCTGTGGAAGCTAGAAGTTTTTAATGGCCGGTTTTGTCTTTATGTTATTATTCATTGCGATTGATATCGATAAATCGACAGCTATTTAGTATCAATCAAGCTCGAAAATCTAAGCCATACCTAGTACAAAATGAATCATTGTCCAAGCTGCAAACCTTACAACTTAATCTCATCAATTTCAAAGGTTGGATTTGAAGCACTCATGCTTAATAGTGTAAGTCCTGTACAAATTTTCAGCACGCCAAAATTTGGCATGATCTGAACCATTTGATGGACACTTCGCTCATCAAACCAATCTAACGATAAGATACAGCATATAATTTTAGGATACAGCTCTCTTATATTTTACGAAAAAAAAAGACAAAATTAGAAAAACTCATCCAAGATTGAGCTAAACAATAAATATCGTATGAAATCTTTGGTTATAACTTAAAAGGAATATTTTCATTTTGACAACTAGCCCCTTTTGTTTTATTTTAATATTACAAAACTCAAAATCCATTGTATATTCGATGGTTGTTTTTCCCCTTTCACTCTTATATTTAAAGTTCTTCCATTTTATTTAGATTTTTTTACTGGATGGAGAAATGGCATTTCTTGTCATGTCATTCAATGTGCTTCTTTTCTGAATTTAAATTATATTTTTCTCTCTTTGAAAAGTTAAAATTTCTCTTCTTCCCTCCATTTTAATTTTTATAACTATAATTTTTTAGGATTATAAGTTTGACCATAGCACTCCACTTTAGACTGAGATTTCCAGGGACTTACTTCTAGCAGTTGCAAGTATGATGTATCAAATACAACCAAAATGTGATATTCACACCAGTATCCATGTCGTACCCCGTGCCCATAACGTATTTTACATGATACCATACCCGTATTCATATCCTAAATTTCTGAAGTTGCCATGTGAAGTCCTCATTCTCTATGTCAGTATCTATATCCGTGTCCTTATCTGGAAACCCATTTATTAATTAGGCTCAATCCTGTTGTTGGTGGGGCCCACTCCAAATACCATCATTGATCAAAGTTCAGGGGAGTCATGTTTTATGATACTTTCGAATCTGTCCATAATCGCCGAAAACCTTCCAATGGAAGGGAGCACCAAAAATGGGTTTCTTTCTTACGATTAGAAGCTGACATGACTTATGTGAGTTGCAACTTGAGATTTGATTTGTAAAAAAGCTGGGTTTTTCTTAACCAAGTCTCATCCCTAACAAATCCGAAAAATTAATCTTGGTTATGCTAACATGTCCATTCATATAGGACTAGCTTTAATTTACCCACGTCGAGGCTCCAATTCATACATCATACATGGATGGAAATTCATGACTTATATCCTTTCAAATTATATCTAATGAATGACCTCATTAACTATATGTATATTGAGGAATATGTCCATATTTGGCATACGAAGAATCAAGTATCCTATTTAAAAGAAAAGGTGAAATTAAACATATGTACAATATTGTGATTAATGGGATAGCCATAAAGTTTTTTTTACCTAAAATATTGTTATTAGTGTTTGTAAAAATATCATATTTATTATTAGTCTGCAATTACAAGATTTTTTTATATTTTTTGTGAAAATTCCTATATTATTTATTTTACATATTAATAAACAAAGAACTAGGCCAGGGCCCCTTGATCCAGCTACGATAAGCCCTAGCTTGGTTATCAAGATTGCGAGCTTTTCAAAATTGGATCCTATCCTACTCTCAGGCTTTAGGACATAAAGAAAGCCCCCCGCCCCCTTTGATGGCTTTTGCAAGCCAAGCCCGAACCTCTCATTAAAGGGTTGGATTGACAGCCCTGATTGTGGGTTGTATCCCCAAAAAGAATAAAATTTGGGCCACCGAGAGAGAGTGAGTATTATGATTTTGAGTGGTTTACATTGATCTATTAGTGGATTTATGTCATAGAGGTGAGAGAATCCAAGAAGAATGAGATATGTTGGATACAGAGTTAAAAGAGAGGTACAAGAAAATTGTCAAAAGGATATAAGGGTAACTTTGAAAAGTCTCTTTAAATGATTGTGAGAGGGTATTTTTTGAAGAAGCACTAACTTTTAAAATGCACATTTGTGATTGGAGATCTCAGAAATATTGTTTCGCGTTTTTATTGCAATGGGCTGACATGGACCTGTATCATTGGAAAGTGCAAGTCGTGGTTCTTCCTTTGTGGTTAATTGTTTTGATTTATCAATTTTTTATTTTCTGCTATAGTTAAATGAACTACACTCTATAAATCCGGATTGGAGACGAACTTTCACTACTTTTAGTTCATAAGAAGGGAAAGAGAATAAGAGAGAAACATGCTTTAAAACTTTTACAATTGGTTTTTCTGCCAATTTTGTGTTCTTGCACGAAATCATTAGTTTAAACCCTTTACCCCAAGTATTCATGCGTTAATACAATTTATGTTGAATCAATTTTGAGCTCATCCCCTCTGTTGTTGTTAGGGCAAATTTTGAGACTAGGTCCAACCGTCTTCTTTTATTCTTTTTACTACATAGTAACTACAAGGTCCAAAACCCAATAGAAATAATCCCCGGTAGAACCCGCTATATTCTAAAGATGTCTTATTAATCGGCCAATTTTCAACGTAAGATTAGAAATGCAAGGGCCCAATCCCACACTTGTAAATAAAGACACAAGCCAAATACTATAAAAATGAAAGCCAAATCAATGAACCCATGTTTGGTTTGGCTTATTAGCATCCCTGAAAAATCATTATTTTATGATGAGTTCAAGCCTAGGCTAGAGTGGCCCATGAGCGCCAGCCCTTAACAAATTTGGTTGGAATTGTGACAACAAACATTGAAGTTATTGGAAGCTCTTGCTTTTTTCAATTGTTTTAACTTATTCGGAGAGAAATACAAGAGCAATAAATCCCTCTTAACAAATCAAGAAGGGAATATTTATTCTAGTACCCCTAAGATTGGACCTAATCTTCAAGGATAGCATCCACAGACGCATTCGTGATACACGCATAGTATTCTCGTGCATCCCGGTTTACATAAGTCTCGGCAATCTATAGGCTGGTTGCAAATTGCACTCATTATATTTGCCCTACCTTCAACTCCATTCACTGTTGAAAATGGCATACCTGCACATGTTTTCAAATAAATGAACCATACATAAGCCATCCAGTGCAAAAATAACACAACCCAAACTTTTCAAACCATATTCATTGTGTAATGCAACTGCAGAGGATTGTGGGGTAAATTAAGATAACATCCCTTGAGGCAATATGGTCTGATAAAAAACTATCATGTGTTTATTCAGCTCATTAGCTTGATTCACATTGAATTCTAGAGAGTTCATTGTAAAAATAGTTTTATCATGTAGAGGGTAATTATTTATTATTATTATTATTTTTTAACGGAGGGTGTCCTAACCCTTTGAGCAAGACTAATCTCTAGGGTCTTGGGCAGCCGGCTAGAGCCCAAGCATGGTAGCATAGTTCAAACCCACAATCTCCAAGAGCAAACAGTGATCCCAAGTCAGTTGAATTACCATTTAAGGTTATTTAGAGGGTACTAAAAGAGGCCAACAGTAAAGATAAAGTTGGAGATCTATATGAGTATTTAATCCCTTCCTTGTCAACTTTTTTTGATAAAAATAATGTGGCTGATAGCTCTTATAAATTTGATATAAGACCAAAAAAGTAAAACAAATAGTTTGAGTCGTACAACTCTAATTCAATGTGAGAGAGTGAAAGGAGAGTTTTGGAAGAAGAAAAAGCTAACCAGAGGCCATCACCAACAATATGACCAAGAAAGCAAACTTGAAAGATGTCTTCTCCATGGTAGGTCTTGAAATGGTGGAAGTTGGTTTTGAGGAATGGTGTGAGGGGCTTTTTATAGGGAGGAATTTAGTTCAAAATTGGACACACTCATACAACATAAGATTTCTTTTTGGAAGGCGTTTTTTCATAAGGTCTCTTTTTTTTTTTCTTTTTTGGAAGATTTTTTTTACAATGTAATCTTTGCAAGATTTGGTTCTTTATATTGGGATTTGGTCAATATAGTGTGAGAGATGCACCCCCAAACTCAAAACACTCCTTTTTTTTTTCTTTTTTTTTCTTTTTGCTTACTCTTAGATTCTTAAGACATCCACCCAGACTTAATATACTAAACCCACACTCATATCAAAATGGATCCAACACTTGGCAAGATGTGAAGCCAACACTCTTACTTTGTTTGGGCTTTTTAAAGAGCAATTATGCCTAAAATAAGAGTGCAAGCTGGTGATATTATCTTTACAAGATATTGCTTCTTGATGTTGGGATCTTTACAGGGTCACGCTTTCCTAAATCCAAGAGACTCATAATAACCATCACGACCATTTGTAACATGGAAGTGCCCCATAGTTTCTGTGGTGGGATCTTTTTGTAAAACTAATGTTGCTACTGCAGGATGTACAGCACCATAGCATTGGTTTGCCAGGCCCACACCATGAAAGGCAGCCTCATAATGTGTTGAGCACTGTGGCAATTATTTGTAGACCTAACACTAATTAGATGCATTTATTAAACAAATTGAAAATGTCCATGGAGAAAACATTATCGAGTTAAATGTGTAAAACCAAGCCCTCAATTTAGAAGGTTGGTCATGAGTTGGGTTGGGTCACGGATGTCAACTAGCTGAGCAAAGTTGGCTTTGTTTGCTTGTTAGGGGTGGCAAACAACTTGCCAATCGGACCCACATTTAACTAGCTGAGAAAACTTGGCTTTGTTTGCCTCATTAGCTCGAGCGGATGGCCCGACATTGGGTCTTCTCCGGTGGGAGTAGTTTCCCCTTTTATTACTGAAGAGTGACCATTGCTAGCCCTTTTATTACTGGGGAATGACATTAGAGAAAGGATTTTTTTGTTTTAAATCCCCAAGTTTTTTTCTCATGACAAAAAGGTCTCTTAGATGCTTTGAGGTGTCAAACCTGAAACTTTAAAAGTGACTATTGACAAATAAAGGACATGCTTTTATATTTTTTTTCTTCATTCATCTCATTAAACCTTTTCTCTTTCTTTTTTTTGGGTTGCAATACGTCAAGATTTTATTGAAAGAGAATAAGAAACAATGACTTAAAAGAGCAGCAGAAAATAGACACAACTACAGATTATAAGAGAAGAAAAGAAAAAAAATGTACACAAAAGCAAGAGAGGAAAAAAGATCACCAAGTACTAAGCACCTAGGCCTCGGTGGATAGTCAAAAGTATGCAAAAAGCCTAAAGAGGCCTACTAGAAAAAGACTCATCTATTTTCCTGAGAAAGAAAGAAAGAAACTTTGTCAGATAGTGTTTGGCTTTTGTCTGAGAGACTTTACATCTGTTGAAGATATGTGAGATTCGCATAAGACAAAAGTGGTGGTTAAGAAAATACATGAAGATCCATTTAAAGCTACATGATCACAATTGAGAGAGAGCTCTTTCCAGATTTTAGTGGGAGAAAGAGAAAATATATATGGACATTCTGCTGCTTGAAGAATCGATTTCCAAAGAGATTGCAAAAGGACACTAGAAAAACAGATGAAATATTATTTATGGACTACCTTTGCAAAGAGTACACATGAGGCAAATTGATTCCCACTGATTGAGCCCACGCTTGAGTCGGAGTCTTCTGATACATCATTCTCCACGCAAAGAAGTTGACCCTTGGAGGCATCAAGGAGTTCCAAACCAAGGGAGCCTAAGCAACAACAGATCTTCTAGACTGCAACATATTCCATGACTCCTTAAGAGAGAGTTTTGTCCGGATGATACTTCCAATAGATACAATCTTCACGAAGTTGATCAGGAGTGATGTCCCCGGTGGCTGAGAGTAAGAAGTCGGCCAAGGACTTAGGAAAACTCAATGGAATCACCCAGTTGTTACCATTCATAAGGAGAGAAACCCTTCGGTTGTGAGGAAATGAGAAAGTCGGGAATTTTGTAGCAATGCTAACATCTTCAAACCTAGCATCATGCCAAAGGTCTACGAGCTTTCCATTGCTTAAACACCACCTAGTACCCATTCGAAGAAAATGAGCAAATTTCCAGATTTTGTGCCAAATACAAGAACCAGGGAGTGGAGGGGCTCCAAATAGCCTTGTTTTTTGCATATCTAGTCATCTAATTTGAGTTAGAGGAGGCTACCACCTAACCAAGCTTGAGGAACGAGGCTTCATTATGCTCATGGATTTTCTTGAAACCCAACCCGCCTTCCTGAATGGGGAGACATACCAAGTCCCAACGAATGTGACCTTTTCAAAAAGGAGAAGTGTCAATAGACCAAAGAAAATCACACAATAGGCGCTCAATGGCATTGGTGACCAAATTTGGCAGAGGGAAAACCATTGCAATGTGGATGACCATACTTCCCAACACGTGCCTCACAAAAGTTCTCCCACCAAAGGAAAGCAATTTGGATTTCCAACCCCAAACTGTGAAGAGAATTCTATCCAGGAAAGGAGAAGTACTGCCTCTTTGGGCTTCCAATGAAGAGAGAGGCGCAACGTACTTAGAAGAAAGGGGCTCTGAGGAAAATCTAAAGAAGCCAAGATTTTTCTTTTGGTCATCAAATTGCATTTGCCAATAAAAAGTTTGTTTTTATTCAAGTTGATTATTTGGCCTGCAGCAAGTTGATATTTGGTAAGAGTAGATTTCTGCCATGAGGCTTTCTCTCTGAGCTCTCATGCATAACAGGATGGCATCGGCATAAAACAGGTGGCGTGGCCAGTGGCGAGGCTGGGGTGGGTGGGGGGCCATGGTCCTTATGGCCATGAATGAATAAACAATATATATAAATATATATATGCCATTGCCCAAGGAAATAAATTTTTGGTAAAAATTTATTATAAAAAAAATGGTTTACTAGATGTTACTGATTTTTTAATTTTAGAATATGAAATGGACTATTAGCAAATAAACGAAGAAGTTTCTTTCTTCAGTTTTTATTTTATAGCATTAAATAAAAAAAGCTTGCAACATCTAATGTATGAATTTTTTTTAACTAACTTTAAATATATTAAGTTGTTGGGAGCCAACCGCCAGAATCCCTAGATATTGTATTCAGATTATTGCGGAAATAATTTTAGATGATAATGATTCAAGAACCATATCTACAAGATCTCTATGATTTGATCTCAGCCTTACAGCAATCCGAAAATTTTAAGACCTTTTATTGTATTCCTCTGTGCTCGAACTCATACCTGGGTGTGGACCTCTTTTGCGAATTCTCTTTACTATAAAAAGTGAGATTTCTCTATGTGTTTTTCCTAAAAAGCAATAGCAGATATATATATAAGCTACAATAGAGACCTTAGGAAGGAAATAAGGAATAGGCTTCTTATGAAAATAGAAAACCCTAATTGGACCCAAATTAGAATCCTCGTTCTATAAATTACAATTCAGTCCACTAGAGAATTATAATTGTACTCTTGTCCTTATTGTCAAAATTATATTTCGAGCTTCTTATTATTAAATGCTTATTAATCTCCCCACCTTAAGATTTCAGATATATATTGATTAAATAATTACTGACATCTATGTTTAATTTATATCTTTATAATTTCTTGAGACCTTACACTTATTTTTTTTAATATATCAGACACAAAGTCCACCTACAGGGTTTAACATAATTAAAACTTATAAGTTTCATCAAGAGGATATCATCAATCCCTATTACGGGACGTGGATTCCATCAATAAACTAATATTCACCATATATGCAGTGTAGTCATCCAATTTAATAAGATTATTGACCCATAAAATGTCTCATTTCTTTATAAATCAAAATGTCAAACACTAAATACATGTGTCTATTATTTATATCAGGGGAATTAGGAGTACAAGCACTCATAATAACCATTTATGTGTTAATCATCTCATATAATTAATATAAAAACAATAAACCTAAAAGCGGTCATATTCAATAGACACAAAACGTACTAGCATAAGAAGTCAAAACTATACTGTTTCCCCCAGTCAAGACAAGGCTGTTAAAACATCATGCTACAATTATACCGAAGGTGTGTCTAACTCTATATAGATTGTGAACAACTTATATTTTATAAAAACCGATAAAAAAGTCTTCCTTGTGTAGCTAAACTCTACATACCAATTTGTCTACTTTATAGAATAAAAGACACACTTATACATAATAAATAACAATGCAACCATTTGCTCGTACAAATTCTCTTTAAGATGAAAAGACAAACTTTACTAATAAATAAATTAATTAAAAATAAATACATAAAAGTATACTTTTAGTATAAATTTCCAACAATTACTTTAGTAAATGGGCAAAATATCCAATACATTTTCTTTTGAAAAACTTTTCCTTGTTTTCATAGATTTTTATTCTGACCTTTTTTAATCAAGAAAAACTTTTCAGTTGTTTAACCTAATAGTAGGGAAGCATTTAAAATTATTTTTAAATTTAAATGCCTTTTAATAATTGATTTTTTAGGGACTTCCTCAAAACTAAAAAAGGAACTATGGGGCATTTTTAAAAAATTGCTTTTGATTTTGGGCTTAAATTAAAGGCATTTTATTATTATTATTATTATTATTTTTGTCTAATAGCAATTGAAGATAATGAAATTTGAAAACCACTATTTAAAGGTGTTTTTATAAAAAAGAAATGTTATATAAATTGAGGAGGTTTAGAAACTCAAAAGGCTGGATATATTTTAGAAATGACTCAAATCACAAGATGGAATTAGAAAAATCTCTCGTACATATATCTCGCAAGAAAAGAATACAATGTGAGGCTACAAGGAGCCATCCACCCCTCAAAAGTCTACTTGGGATTTTTATATGATTTTTTAAAATAATAGATGGCAATGAACTATAACCCTAACATCATTTGACATGGTCACTTTAAAAAACAAGGAACCAAATTCCATTAAATATTATTATAACACATGATTGTATAAATTGAAAGAGAGATTGTTGAAAAACTTACAACGGAGTCAATCATAGATGACTTCCATGACCTAAAAACTTATCGAGCACTGTTTTAATTGATTAATCGCTTCTTGTATATTAAGAAAACTATATTTATTGTCTTGAGGATTTAAAATAAAAGAAATTTCATTACAATTTCTGTATACTAGATTTTTTTACGAGTATATTGTTGGCCTCGGCACTTCCTACTATAGAATCCTGGCTTCGCCACTGGGCATGGGGTGGCAGGAATTATAGAGACTAGGAAAATGAGACCCCGGTGATCAAGCTCTGGATGTTGAGGTTTAGAATTTCTTCGCCTAGAATGAAAAGGTATGGGGATAATGGGTCCCCCTATCTAAGGCCACACTTGGAACCAAAAGAGCCACAAAGATTTCTATTTATAAGGATGGAGCCCTTGGCAGTGCAAATACATTGCATAATGAGGTCAATGTTGGAACACCTTTTAAGATGGTCCACATGACCACCAAATGAGATCTCTCTCTCTCTTCCTCCATGTGTATCGACACATGCATGCAAGGAGGCTCTTCCTTCCTGAATTTTTCTTCTTGTTCATTCATTGTCATTAAGGAAATATTCATGGCTTGCATCCCTTGATGGAAGGGATGCATTTGGGAAGGCCTATAAAAGTTGACATATTGGATAACTCTATACACTTGTGAAATTGTGTAGACTCCCATCACTCATATTTGTAGAAAGGAGGAAGTTGCAGAGAATTGTAAAACCCATCTTTCAATACTAAATTCCATGGATTCTAGGGGTATGATTTTTCTTTTAAATTATATACATCATATCTTTAGTTTTATTCATATTATAACCAATCATATCATTCTTGTGGTTTTGGGTAAATTCAACAATTGGTATCAGAGCCTTTGATTTTTTTTGTATTAAATTGAATAATACTCATTGATCTCTTTTGGGTATTTGTATTTGTGCTGTGTTCATTAATTCTTCTTCCTTGCAAGTTTAGGCAGTTTTCTGCCATGAAAGGTACATGCATGAAAGATGTATAAGAAACTTTTTCTCGATTGTGTTATGCACATTCGTTCTTTGCATAGCATTAGTACATTTCAATGCGTTGAACTCTCATTTCTTCTAAAAAAACAAAAAAAGGTTCGAAGTATTGTGTGCAACTTCTTCTCTAGAATTAAAGTTTGGTCATATTAGTTTGCACAAAGCTTAAATAAGGACCTTTAATTTGACTCATTATAAAACTGATTTAAGAGATCCAAACCATTAAAATTATTTATCTAAATGTCTTTAACTTACTGATATGACTAGTCAACACCCAGGTTAACCAAATTCAAGAAAAATTGAATGACTGAAAATTTGTTTTTGTGATTATGGACTCATTTGGGCTTCAATTTTTTATCCTTCTCCATCTATAATTTTGTTTTAGCGAGATCTTCATGATTAACGATTCAGATCAATCATAAAGTGATTTTAATTTTGTGCATAATTTATAAACTTTACTTTGACTCATTAAAGTTTTATTTCCACACTTAATTTATTATAATCAGAGTTTAATTTATTACAATCAGAGTTAATAGTCATTATTTATATACATGTTTTATGATCATATGCCAAATGGATTGAATGAATCCATCATGTTGATAAAGCAATTAAGGATATTAGAGCTTGATCAATGGCCTAATTAAATTATCTTAGACAATTAATCATATAAAGGATACCTATAAATAGAAATGTCGCATAGTCAAATAATCATTACTTAGATATAATGATCTAAAGGGACTTATGATCACATAGTATTGTTGTATGTATTAATTCAAAATATACATTTTTTTATTAATTTGGTAGTCACTAAAGTAGCCCAGTTATAATAAAATTATGTATTTTGAAGTTAAAATTAAATCAATCACCAATTCAATTGTGTGATAAACAATATCACTAAATGGCAATTTCATTCAGGAGATTAAGCAACAGCCCAAAGGTTTGATAATTTTTCTTTTCATAAGTTGAAAATATTGGAATAAGACATGCTTAATGAACATTTCGATGATTAATTGTTTATGACTCAAAGGTAAAGGCAATTTATTTGAGATAAGATTTATTAACATGGTCTTATTAATTATAAAAGATTAATAAATCACATATTGTTTTTCAACCCAAAGGTGGAATTACAATGATGTACCATTATTCTCAAAGTTATTGTTATTATTAATATCTTTTCAAATTCAAAGCATAAATTTATTGTGTGTATATTTATTTTACAACCTCTAAATCTATGTCTTTACCTTCTTGCCTATGGGCCACTCCAATCTTGAATGGATCAAACTTTATTGACTGGCTAGACATGCTAATGCTAGCATTTACCTATTTGGACTTGGACATGACTGTTGATGAAACTATGCCTCCAAAGCCTACAAAAACGAGTACAGCCACTGATGAGGCAAATTATGATAAATAGACAAGATGTAGTAAAGTTTGCCTTAAGATAATCTCAAATTCTATCTCTAAAAGTATTAGGGGTCACTTATAATTAAGGATAATGCTAAGAACCTCCTTGAATCGGTAAAAAAGCAATTTGAGATAACATATAAGGCCCTAGGTGGATCTTTGATGAATTGCCTAGTAAATTTGAAATATAATGAGACCATAAAAGTAAGAGAGCATATGTTAACCATGATGAATCTTGTTGCAAAATTGAAGGATCTCAACATGAGTGTATCTAATGGATATTTTATCCAATTCATCCTTGACTCTCTTCATCTCTAGTTCAGCCCATTTAAAGTGGCATATAATCAAAGCTCAACTCCGTAAACTATAAGTGAATTGATCGCTAGATGTGATCTATAACAACTTGAATTTTGATTTTTAATTAAAATTAATCTTGACCTTTGATTTAATCTTGATGGACCCCTCATGTGATTATAATTAATTTTATAACTTTACGCTATTTAAATTTGGATAATTAATTAGTTGCCATATGAGTCCCAAAAACTACTAAAGTTTGAGAATTTTAGAGGTGTGCTCAAAATTGGAAATATTTTTGGATTGAACCTCTGAATTTTATTGATCTATCCTAACTCTACTTGGGGATAGAATTCCATTGGAATTAAACTTCGTTGGCTACGTTTGGCTAGGACTGAAACTTTTTTGGGACTTTGCTTTTATTTTCCTATAAATAGAAACCACTTTCCCTCTCTTGAATCACATCACAGACTCTAAGTTATAGAGTTTTCTCTTTCTTCTTAAAGTACGGTCCCTCTCTTCCTTATCTCTTTCTTTTAAAAGTTACTATTATAGTAGGTAGGTTATTTTAATTTCCTTTCATGCTAACATAGTTTTCAAATTTATCACCCATGCCATGCCATGCCATGTAAATCATTACCTTCATTTTCATCTAGGCATTATTGTCACCATCATCTATCTATGAGGCCCACCTAGTCATCACCATACAGGCCAGGCCAGCAACCGTGGACCACCTCTGACGGGCCCAGACCCACCATAGCAGAGCTCGGCCCAGCGAAACCCAGTCACCATCATCGTCTTCTTCCTCGCGTCTTTTTCTCTGTTTCTTTCCCTCTTCTGATTTTCGTCTCTTTCTTCTTCTTTTCTGCATGTTTTGTTTTTCCTCTTCGTTTGCTCTCCTCTCTCTTGCTCTCTTTTCTTCTCTTTCTCTGTCTCTTCTTCTTTCTCTCCTCCTATTTCTTCATCATCTCCATCACCAATGCACGTCACCGGGCCACACTGTGTACCAACCACCATTGCCCAGCCACCTGTCTGGTCATCAACCTCATCACCCAGAACCCATCTCTCGGCAAGCACAAGAACCCACTGCCATTTTCTTTTTCTTCCTGTTTCATGCTTTTCTTCTCCTCTATCTTCTTCTGCTCTTTGTTTCCCCGTTTTCTTCTCCTCTCTCTCTCTCTTTCTATCTGACCGAACTCGACACATCTTCATCTTTTCTCTTCTGGTTTTCATCTCTTTCTCCTCCAAGTTCCTTACCTTCTTCCTCCGTTTTCTTTCTTCTTCCTCTTGC
The DNA here is from genome assembly GCA_037013555.1 of Sextonia rubra. Taxonomy (NCBI): domain Eukaryota; kingdom Viridiplantae; phylum Streptophyta; class Magnoliopsida; order Laurales; family Lauraceae; genus Sextonia; species Sextonia rubra. The sequence continues at coordinate 16,919,455 of JASUAD010000028.1, read as the reverse complement.
TGTCTTCTCCCTACTTTTCTTTCTTTCTTCCTGTTCTGCTCGTTTCTCTCCTGTTCTTCGCGTCTCTTCTTCCTCTTTTCTGGTTTCCTTCTATCCAAACAGACCCCACCGAACTCCTCTTCTCCTTCTTTTCTTTCTCCCTGTCCCTGACCGGGAAACCAGTCCGAAACTGGTACCCATCTCGGTACCAGTTCAGCTGGGTTGGTACTCCTTCTGCATCATCTTCTTCCTCTCCCTCTACTGGTTCTTCTCCTCCCATCGTCTTTCTTCTTCCTGGTTTCCTTTTCTTCTCCGTTTCTGAACTACTTTCTTTCCTCTTGTTCTTCGTCTGCAAGTTCTTCTTTTGGTGTTTCTTCTTCCTTTCCATCGCTTGTCTTTTCTTCTTCCTTCTTCCTCCTTTCTTCTTCTCTTCTCTTCTTCCCTCGGTCCTGTGTTCTCTGCTGTTGCTGTTTCTCCATTCTTTCTCCTTCTTCTTGTTTCCTGTTTCTCCCTCTGTCTTCTTTTACCTGATTCCTCGTCTCCCTCTTTGCATCTTTTTCCATCTTCTTTGTCTTCTCCTGTCTTCTGTTCTTTCTCTGGAACTGAACCCAGTGCAGCTCTGCATCTTCTTCTCCTTGTTTCTTTCTCCTGTTTTCTTTTCTCTTTCTTCTTCCCCCCTTGCTGTTTCTCTTCTCTGCCGATCTCTGGCTCTCCTTCTTCCTTTTTCCTTCTTCCTTAACTACCTTCCCTCTCTTCCACCTGCAATCTTCTTTCTCCCTTATCTACTGTTCATCTTCTTCTCTATCACCCACCTGACGAGTTTCTTTTTCTTCTCCATCCTGCTTCTTTCTTTCTCTCCATTCTTTTTCCTTGTTATTTTCTTCTTGTTCCCCTGTTTTCTCGTCTTTCTTTTATTTTCCCTCTTTCGTCAACTGGTCCACTTCTCTTCACCCGTCTTTTCTTTTCCTTTCTTCTTGCTTTCCTTTTTCTTCTTTACCTGCTCATGGCCGAACCCACTTGCACTCTCTGTACCCATCTTCTTCTTCCTTTCTTTCTTCTTCATCTATTTCTCCTCTTCTCTGTCTTTCTCTTCTTCACTTTCATTCTCCTGCATGCTCCTCTCTTCTTCTCGTTTTCTGTTAATCTGTGTCTTCAACTTCTTCATGCAGCCACCATAGTACCCCTGTAACCCATACCCACTTCCAGATTACTTCACAACCTCAGATCCTCCTCCTCCTCCTCTTTCTGTCCTTGACCCATGCGACTTCTTCTTTTAACTTTTCTTTCTCCCTCGTTTCCTCCCTTCTCCTCTTTTATCTGTCAACCCAACTAATTACTCTATCTAATTACTCTATCTAACATGGGACTCAGTTACCAAACCGAGGCCAACTTAACTATGGAACTGAACCAAGCCAACCCATTTAGTTAACCACCACCCTGACATTTATGACTAAGTTAAGTCATTTGGGCCACTAGTATGATTTACTAACTTGGGCCCAACTCAGAAATACATTGAACCAGGTCCTTGCCAAAACTCAGGCCTAGGCCCATAGATACAACGTATTTGACCTACTGTCCCTGGCCCACTTGATACACATGCATTATTTAAAATACTCAGGCCCACTTGATTTAGTTTTATAATTGGGTTCAAATCAATATGCGTTGACTCATCACTTAGCCTATTTATGTAACCCACATGTACTTGACCCACCTGCATGACTAAATAATTTGGCCTAACCCATATGTCTCAACCCATTATACACAATTCAAACCTAAATTCGGTCTATTATTTGCATATGAACCTGAATCACAACCTATACACTAATGTTCCCTGGCCAAAATTGGAACCATCAACCCCGTTCATTGACACGACTCAAACTCATATAATTCCCTGAGAATTATTTAATCTGATTTGATTATTTGCATATGAATTTATATTCTCCTATCTTAATAGGAACTCACACCAGACTTCCAAAACAGGTTAAGCAAAATTCTCCGATCGCTGACAATCAAGGCAAGTAGTTTTATCATGGTTCCTTAGCACTTTAATTTTCTTGTCCTTGACTCAATTTGATTTAAAATATGAAATTTTGTAAATTGCTGAAATAATTTTAGAATATCAGGATATTTTGATGCCTTTGACTTGTTTAAGAAACCATGATTGTGATATACTCGATCTCGTTCCCTTTGGCATTATCAAGTTATAAAGGGACTGTTTGCGAAGTATTGATCCATTTGTCATTAATGTAAATTGTGAAAATTGTGATAACATAGGGTTCGATTTGTGATCTCAACCCTAGCTTCTGTTGTGTTTGAAAATTTTGGAATTTGTTGCAATTACTATTAAGCTCTTTGTATTATAAAGCATTCTCTAAGGTACGGGCAACGCATCGTGGGGATGCTCATGTGCCGATTTTAGCCCTTTTTAGGTATGACATTGGGATTGGGACCCTTTTGTGCGATATTGCTAATCTGCAACTAGTTCCCACTTTGTTTTGGAGATTACCAGCATTCTCAAGCCTTGTGCCAACTTTGTATAAGAAAATGGCCAGTACTTTGCAGGTACTTTGTGCTTGGTTCAAGCTTAACTCTAGCGAGCACACTTTAATATTTTGTTTATTATAGAGATGCATTTCCTTTTTATTTGTTAATTTGGTTATTTGCTCATTTATCTGAAATACCTTGAATTTCGGTCACATTATCTTCTTATTACTTCCAAGATATTGCACTCACCTTACTTGATATGCGAACCATGACTCTAAATTTGATTTCTTAGATTGTTACCTGTTTGCTAGGTTATATGGTTCGTATTACTTATTGAGTTTTACTCACTCTTATTTTTCTCCCCACAGATTTTGAGGTTGGGCCAGAATCTGAGGAAACCTAGCTTGTTTTACGGAATCGAGATTGATGGATGAGCTGTAGGACTTCAGCCTTAGATGTAGAGGATTGATTTAGGATTTTATTAGAGTTGAGAATTCGTTTATATTATTTTTGAAGATCACTTGCACTTCAGGTTTATTTATTATGTTAATAGATTGATTTATTATTTAGTGTGGGATATTGATCATGTTATTCCATTTATATTAATTTAATAAAGTTTGGATTTTATTTATTTATTTTAAATTTTTTATTGTGAACCCGTCATGTCCCTTAATTTGAGGTCCCAAGGACCTCGGATTTCAAGGCGTGACATGATAAAAAAAGAACGTAGGTTGAAGGTTGAGGGGCAAATTATAATTAATATGGTCTCTTCAAAGATATTTAGAGGAAAGAAAAAAGAAAAGACCCTAGTTCCCAAGAAAGGTGGAAAGCCAAGAAAAATGAAAGGGGCTATAAAGAAGTGTTTTTTCTTTGGAAAGAATGGCCATTTCAAAGCGGACTATCTAAAAAGGAAAACTTGGTTCGAATTAAGAAGTAATCATAAAAATTTATCTATTGTTTATTCCAAAACTAATTTAGCAGATGTCCCATCAAATACCTAGTGGTTCGACTCTGCAACAACTGTTCACGTATCTGGTTGTGTGCAGAGATTCCTTTTAAGGTGGAGTCCAAGTGATGGTCAACGAACCATCACGATGGAGAACCAATAGGAATTGAGAGTTGAGGCGATGGCACCTACCGACTTGTGATGGATACTGGATTCTCGTTAGATCTTATGATACTTTCTATATCCCGGCTATATCTAGAAATTTAATTTCAATTTCAAAATTAGATTATGTTGGTTTTGTATTTAATTTTGAACGCAGATTGTTAAAAGTTTATAAAAATGCTATTTTAGTTAGAAATGGATTTTTATGCGATGGAATGTATAGATTAAGGTTCAATTCAGCGTATGCACAATCACTTTATACCCAGCGCATTAATTATTGGATGAACATCGGTGTAACACTCCGATCCCCTTTGAGCCGGATTAGTGGCTCATTAGTGTGCATTTCTGTTAATTAATCCTTTTGGACTTGGTTTCGGGTCTTGGATAGGTAGTTGAGTAACCTATGACCTGGAATAGGTAGTTCTAAGCCCTTTTTCGTAATTTTGCACTACGGCCTAGTCGTAACTTGCACTACGGCTTAACCGTGGTTCCCTTCAATACACAGCTAAACTGGTCATCTTTCACCTCTGATCTGATATATTTCACGGCTGAGCTACGGTGGAGTCCACGGCTTAGCCGTAGACCAATCCACGGCTTAGCCGTAGCCTCACCGTAAGAGGACTGATAGCAGAAAGTTTCGACTGATCAGGGTGATAATTCACGGCTGGGTCACAGCTAGCTTACGGCTCAGCCGTAGGACAATTTATGGCTCAGCCGTAGCCTAGCCATAGAACAAATACGAAAATTCAAGTCTCTAGAATCTGAGCCGTACAAGGTTACGGCTTAGCCGTACAATACAGAATCGAATTCGGGCTAAGTACAGAAACTGAAATCTGATACAGACATTCAGCAAAACATGTTCCAGAGGTTGCAAAATCACAGAAAATGGCTGTAAAACACAACAGACATGTCTAGAATGTAGTAGATGCAATCAAATCAGTCAAATACAAAACCCATATGTGTTATACAATCCTGTACTTATACTTGCCTCAAAGCTCTATCAATCACTGAAGCCAAGCCCAAATCCAACTACAACCCAAGCAAAACAAATCCAAACACAACCATGAGCATGCAGAGAGAGAGATGGGAGATCCAATTGGAGAAGAAGAAGAAGACTTGGAGAGAACCCACTTACCTCAAGTACAGACAGAGATGAGAGAAGGGAAAGAACCCAACCAAACGGAGAGTAGCAAAACCCAATCGCCCAATTATGCAACCTCCCAACACCACAAGATAGAAGAAGAGAAGGAAGAGAAGAGAACGTGGAGTGCTCTGGAGTTGCATGCAGTCGATCAATGCAATGAACAAGACATCTGGCTGATGACTCAACATATATAGTTTTGGGAGTTTAAGTCAACAGCCAATGAGTTTTAGCTATTTACAGTTTAAGTCACACGAAGGTCCAACTTCTCCAATTGACTCCGAACGGATCTGACATAGTTACGAAAAATGACGAGCTCAACAAAATACACGTGCTGACACCAAGATGATGCAAAGATGATGCACTCAAAGCAAAAGCAAAATTACGAAAAAACATATTCAGCGAGCCAAGGAAGTGGAATTCTTCAACCTTCAGCAGAGACAGACATCAGTGGCAGATTATGTACACAAGTTTACAGAGCTATCCCACTTTGCAGAGGACATGGTGAACACTGAGCATAAGAAGGTGACTCGCTTCGTCAACGGCTTGAACCCGAGGCATAAACGCCACGTGGTTGCTTGTATGTGGCCGGCTACCTTGGATGACGCTATTGACAGGGCCTATGATCCAGAGGCCATATTTGAGGAGGAGCAAACTGAGGCTAAGAGGGCGGCAGGTTCCAGTGGTAGAAGTCAGTTTCAGAAGAAGTTCAACGGTAAGCAGGGTAGTTCGAGCAGTGCTCAGGTGGTTTGTGGTCACTGTGGGAAGGATCACCCAATAGACAGATGTTGGAGGAAGAGTGGGGCCTGTTTCGGTTGTGGCTCTACGGACCACAAGCGGGCCCAATGCCGGAAGTTTCAGTCCTCTCCACAGACGAGATATGCAGGGTCTACAGCGCAGGGCAAGTCTCAGACAGCTCGCCCAGCCCAGAAGCAGAACCGCCAGACAGTTCGAGCTTATGCTGCTACACATGAGGGCGCGGAGGAGGCTATGGTCGTGGAAGGTAAAATTTTAATTTCTGATGCTGAAGCTTTAGCCTTATTTGACTCCGGGTCTACGCGTTCGTACGTAGCACCCCATTTTGCTGTGCAGCTTCGACAGCGACCCACACCGCTCCCATACTTGTTGCTAGTATCCACTCCGGTTGGTAAACGGGTGGAGTGTAGTGTCTTCTACCCTCAGTGTGATGTGCGGATAGCTGGTCATCAGCTCCCAGTAGACCTCGTGTTGCTCACGACACTGGACTTTGATGTGATTCTTGGTATGGACTGGCTTGCGAGAAATCATGCTTGTATCAATTACTACAGCAAGGCTATCTATTTTGATCTGGGCAGCGGATTTCGATTTGAGGGCAGCCAGACGAAGTGCCCAAGGCGTGTGATATCTGCTTGTAAAGCAGACAGGATGCTTCATAGGGGATGTGAGGGATTTCTTGCGTTCATTTCAGAGAAGAAGGATCAGCGACAGCTCAGTGAGATCCTAGTAGTCAAAGAGTTCCCGGATGTCTTTCCGGAGGATGTGCCAGAGTTGCCACCAGCTAGAGAGGTAGAGTTCTCGATTGACTTGATGCCAGGTACAGCACCCATCAGTAGAGCTCCATATCGTATGGCACCTGCAAAGTTGTCGGAATTGAAGAAACAGTTGCAGGATTTGTTGGATAAAGGGTTCATACGCCCAAGTGTTTCACCTTGGGGAGCTCCTGTATTGTTTGTTAAGAAGAAGGATGGCAGTTTCCGGATGTACATTGACTACAGGCAGTTGAACAAAGTGACCATCAAGAACAAATATCCATTGCCTAGGATTGATGAGTTGTTCAATCAACTTCAAGGTGCAGCTTACTTCTCGAAGATCGACTTGAGGTCAGGATATCACCAGCTTCGGGTGAAGGATGAGGATATTCCTAAGACAGCTTTCAGGACTCGGTATGGACACTACGAGTTCCTTGTCATGCCTTTTGGTTTGACGAATGCACCCGCAGCTTTTATGGCATTGATGAATAGGGTGTTTACTTCCTTTTTGGACCAGTTTGTTGTGGTATTTATAGATGATATATTGGTCTATTCGAAGACTGCTGAGGAACATACAGATCATCTGAGGAAAGCATTGCAGCTGCTTAGAGATCACAAGTTGAATGCAAAGTTGTCTAAGTGTGATTTCTGGCTAGAGCAAGTTGCATTTCTGGGTCATATGATTTCTAGAGAGGGATTGATGGTGGATCCGGCTAAGATTGAGGCAGTAGTCCATTGGCCCCGTCCTAGATCAGTGACAGAGATTCGGAGCTTTCTGGGATTGGCGGGATATTACCGCAGGTTCGTGCAGGACTTCTCGAAGATCTCAGCCCCGCTAACTAAGTTGACTCGGAAGAAGGTCCCGTATGAGTGGACAGAGAAGTGTGAGCGTAGTTTTCAGATGTTAAAAGAAAAGCTCACTACGGCGCCAGTGTTGACTCTCCCGGATGGTAGTGAAGGATTCGTGATTTATTCCGATGCCTCTCGAGTTGGACTAGGCTGTGTACTGATGCAGAATCAGAAAGTGATTACCTATGGATCCAGACAGCTGAAAGAGCATGAGAAGAACTATGCCACCCATGACCTGGAGCTAGCAGCCATTGTATTTGCACTAAAGTTGTGGCGGCATTACTTTTACGGTGTGAAGTTCGAGGTCCATTCCGATCATCACAGTCTGCAGTATCTGTTTGATCAGCACGACTTGAATATGAGGCAGCGGAGGTAGTTGGAGTTCATCAAGGACTATGACTTTCCGATCAAGTACCACCCAGGCAAGGGGAATGTGGTTGCAGATGCACTTAGCAGGAGAGCAGAAAGTCTTCAGGTGTTCGCAGGATTCTATATGCTTGTGCATGATCAGCCTGTTGAGGTTCGGATGGTAGGTGGATTGGTGACATTAGCTACTACCGTCGTGTTTCAGCCTGAGGTGATTCAGCAGATCAAGGATCGCCAGTTTGAGGATCCCCTTCTGGTGACTTTCAGAGATCGGATTGCAGATCGACTTGATTTCAACTTGGTAGACGGAGTTTTGTACTTCAGGAATAGATTGTGTGTTCCCGCTGTGGATGAGCTGAAAGAAAAGTTGATGACAGATGCACACGATGCCCGATATGCGATGCGCCCCGGGAGTACAAAGATGTACCGGAACTTGAAAGATAGATTTTGGTGGAACAATATGAAGCGGGAGATCGCAGGGTTCGTAGCTCGATGTTTGACCTGTCAGAGGGTGAAAGCTGATCATCAGCGACCTCCAGGATCATTGCATCCCTTACACACTCCACAGTGGAAGTGGGAGCACATTACCATGGATTTCGTCTCCGGTTTTCCGCCGACCAGTAGAAAGAACAATGCGATCTGGGTAATAGTGGATAGATTGACGAAGTCAGCACATTTCCTTCCGTTCAAGAAAGGGATGACGTTTACAGAGATGGCCAGGAAGTTTGTTGACGAGATAGTCAGATTGCATGGCACCCCAGTATCGATTGTGTCTGATCGCAACAGTCGTTTTGTGTTTTCATTTTGGAGAGCTTTTCAGGAAGCTATGGGCACGAAACTGAGTTTTAGTACGGCATACCACCCCCAGACTGATGGGCAGTCGGAGCGTACCATTCAGACGTTGGAGGATATGCTCAGAGCTAGCGTGCTGAACTTTGAGAAGGAATGGGATATGCATCTGGCATTGTGTGAGTTTGCCTACAACAACAGCTTCCATGAGGGCATTGGTATGGCACCCTATGAGGCTCTATACGGACGTAAGTGCAGGACCCCAGTGTGCTGGGAAGAGGTAGGAACAAGAAGTTTCCATGGTCCGACAATCATTGCTGAGACGACAGAGAAACTGCAGAAAGTAATAGAGAGTCTGAAGATTGCTCGATCCAGGCAGAAGAGCTATGCAGATACTCGGAGGAGACCTTTGGCATTCCAAGTCGGAGATTGGGTGTTCCTTAAAGTTTCTTCGATGAAGGGCACTGTGCGGTTTGGTCAGAAGGGCAAGTTAGCTCCAAGATATGTGCGACCGTTTGAAGTCAAGAGCCGAGTTGGAGATTTAGCCTATCGGTTAACGCTTCCAGTTGAGTTCTCCGGTGTGCACGATGTATTCCATGTGTCGATGCTCCGTAAGTATGTGCCAGATCCGAGCCATGTGATTCGTTACGATGATATTCAGATTCAGCCTAATGCAACTTACGTTGAACGTCCGCTCCGCATCGTTGGTACACGAGAACAGATTCTCTGTACCCGGACTATCAGATGGGTTAAAGTGTTGTGGGAACATCACGGTCCATATGAGGCTACCTGGGAGCTAGAGGAGCAGCTAGCGCGCCAGTACCCACAGCTCTTTGCGCAAGTAGGTGGTCATTCCGAGGACGGAATGATTCCTAGTGGGGGAGGATGTAACACTCCGATCCCCTTTGAGCCGGATTAGTGGCTCATTAGTGTGCGTTTCTGTTAATTAATCCTTTTGGACTTGGTTTCGGGTTTTGGATAGGTAGTTGAGCAACCTATGACCTGGGATAGGTAGTTCTAAGCCCTTTTTCGTAATTTTGCTTTTGCTTTGAGTGCATCATCTTTGCATCATCTTGGTGTCAGCACGTGTATTTTGTTGAGCTCGTCATTTTTCGTAACTGTGTCAGATCCGTTCGGAGTCAATTGGAGAAGTTGGACCTTCGTGTGACTTAAACTGTAAATAGCTAAAACTCATTGGCTGTTGACTTAAACTCCCAAAACTATATATGTTGAGTCATCAGCCAGATGTCTTGTTCATTGCATTGATCGACTGCATGCAACTCCAGAGCACTCCACGTTCTCTTCTCTTCCTTCTCTTCTTCTATCTTGTGGTGTTGGGAGGTTGCATAATTGGGCGATTGGGTTTTGCTACTCTCCGTTTGGTTGGGTTCTTTCCCTTCTCTCATCTCTGTCTGTACTTGAGGTAAGTGGGTTCTCTCCAAGTCTTCTTCTTCTTCTCCAATTGGATCTCCCATCTCTCTCTCTGCATGCTCATGGTTGTGTTTGGATTTGTTTTGCTTGGGTTGTAGTTGGATTTGGGCTTGGCTTCAGTGATTGATAGAGCTTTGAGGCAAGTATAAGTACATGATTGTATAACACATATAGGTTTTGTATTTGACTGATTTGATTGCATCTACTACATTCTAGACATGTCTGTTGTGTTTTACAGCCATTTTCTGTGATTTTGCAACCTCTGGAACATGTTTTGCTGAATGTCTATATCAGATTTCAGTTTCTGTACTCAGCTCGAATTCGATTCTGTATTGTACAGCTAAGCCGTAACCTTGTACGGCTCAGATTCCAGAGACTTGAATTTTCGTATTTGTTCTACGGCTAGGCTACGGCTGAGCCATAAATTGTACTACGGCTGAGCCGTAAGCTAACCGTGACCCAACCGTGAATTATCACCCTGATCAGTCGAAACTTTCTGCTATCAGTCCTCTTACGGTGAGGCTACGGCTAAGCCGTGGATTGGTCTACAGCTAAGCCGTGGACTCCACCGTAGCTCAGCCGTGAAATGTATCAGATCAGAGGTGGAAGATAACCAGTTTAGCTGTGTATTGAAGGGAACCACGGTTAAGCCGTAGTGCAAGTTACGGCTAGGCCGTAAAGTGTATACAGCTAAGCCGTAGGTCACCCATGGCTAAACCGTAAGACCTGGAAAATCTGAAATAAAACTTAGGATAATGGTGTGACCTTGTAGGGCTAAAATACAGGTTGACCACCCATGTAGACATGCCCAATGGACTCCTTGGACCGCATGAATATTCTGTTAGGCTGTGACTTATTCATGTGAGCGTTGACCACTGTTAAGCACCTTCCCATGGGTGTTGGTTTAAGGGACTTCGGTGCACGTGAGGATTTCATTGTAACACTTGGATGGCAACGGTGCATCGAATAACTTCAAACTACATCAACATGCACGGTTAGTGACAGTGAACAACTAGATTAGGGTGGGCTTGTAATTAACCTTGATTCCCTATTAATCTGAGATGCATTGCATATTGTTTACAGTCTTACCCTCTGTTCAGCTAAGCTATGTTTATGCATTACGAAGTCATTTTGCTTTCGTCCTGTATTCGTTTTATTCTTCGTTCCGCACTACGCTTTGATATGTGCTGTGCTATGCTCTGTATATCTCTGCCTTTGTATATCTCCGATTATTTTGGGGTATTCCCTGGTGGCTCTACCCAGAGATTAATACGTGAGGATAAGATCCGGTCTTTGCCATCGGTGAGTCCAAAGCGGATAATCTCCCTTCTTTTGGGATTTGATTTGATTGGTATTAGTCTGGCTCTACTCAGCCTCAGCCCTAAGATGCCCGACGGGGTTACCTCTGGTTTAGATCTCTGTATTACTACAGTGTCACTTTGTCTTGGGACCCCGGAACCCAGGAAACCGAGACCCACTTGTACCCTTGGCCCGGTCAGTGGTGTTCTCATCTGCTCTGCTCTGTTCTCTATTGGAGAGAATATAGTTAACGTAGTAGCCACTTAGTTCATTCTGTAATTAATATTTTGTCCTTATTCCATTTGATACTGTGAGTGTTTCATCCCTGTTACTGATATTTGCTGAATCGTTGTACTCACTGTGTTGTCTGTGGTGTTGCAGGTACAGATCCCTTGCCCAGCTCCCCGGCGGTCGAGGAGACTGCAGGGCAGAGCCTAGAGGCACCGTCCGGTATGGCAGAGTGGACCTGATCACGTTTGTCGAGTGCGTACATGCATATCTTCCATGGCCTTCTGTTTTGGGTTTTGGTTTTTGGAGATTTTGTATTTGGCACTTAAGACTCTGATACTCTGTATAATTGTACATCTTGATTTTGTAGTGTACTCGGACTTGTATTTCGTTTTCGAGTATTGTATTTAGCTTTGTCTTTTCCGTTCCGTATTTGTTTTGGCTTCCGCTACTTCTTTGTTGCTTGCTATGATATCTACAGCTTCCGCGTTCGTTTTATTCGCACGTGTTAGATCCCTTGTGTGTGTGCATTTGGACTGGGTTTGGATGCACGTGCATGGGAGTACGTGTGTCACAGGTTTGGCTTTTCGCTAACCCCCGATTTCTGGGCTCGGGTTGTGACAATCGGCATAAAAAGAGACGTAATAAATTAGAACTCTTCTAACTTGTGGCATAAGAGATTGGGACACATCTCACGAGAAAGAATGGTGAGATTGGTGAAGGATAAAATTTTATCAAACCTTGATTTTACTGATTTCAGTGTCCGCATTGATTGTATTAAAGGTGAACAGCCTAAGACAATCAAGAAAACTACTATAAGGAGTTCTGAACTTCTCAAGTTAATTCATATGAATATTTGTGATAAAATGCATATACCTAGTTTTATAGGTGAAACATGTTTTATCACCTTCATTGACGATTACTCACGTTATGGTTATATTTATCTAATTAAAGAAAAATATGAAACCTTGAATGTTTTCAAAATATTTAAAGCTGAAGTAGAAAAGCAATTAGATAAAAGAATTTAGTTGGGAGGACTGATAGGGGTGGGGAATATTATGGAAGATGCACCGAATCAGGTCGTAACCTAGGTCCATTCGCTAAATTCCTCGAATAAGAAGACATTGTTGCCTAATATATAATCCCTGGAACGCCTCAGCAGAATTGTGTTGCTAAGAGAAAAAATAGGACGTTGATGGATATGGTTGGGAGTATGGTCAGCAATACCACATCACCCGAGTCTATATGGGGTGAAGTACTAAAGATGGCAATGTACATTTTGAACCGTGTACCTAATAAAGCAATTCCAAAAACTCCTCTTGAGTTATGGACTGGAAAAAAACACAGCCTACACCATTTTTGAGTATGGGGTTGTCCATCTAAAGTGAGAGTATTTAACCCACAAGAAAAAAAATTAGACCCTAGAATAGTAAATGGATATTTTATTGGATATCCGAAAAGGTCTAAGAGATCTAAGTTTTACTGTCTAAATCATACCACTAGGATTGTGGAATCCAATAATGCCAAATTTCTGGAAAATCACCAAAATAGTGAAAGTAATGACATAAAAAAAATTACTTATAAAGAATCAAGGACTCAATATTACCTGACAGAAGTGCCATAGTTATCCCATTTGATGTTGGTATTCAAGATGAACAACTACCACCAAATGAACGGGTTGACTTAGATGTTCCTCCTGATAACATGGACATCGATAATATAGAGGAACAACAACCGAAAACACTCCGATGACAAACTATTGAAGGTGATCAAATTCCAAATATTTCATAACCAAATGTTAGTGAAATAAATGCAGAAGAATTGAGAAGGTAAACTCGGGTGAGAAGACCTGCAGTTACAGATGATTATGTTGTGCATTTAGTAGAGGCAAATATTGGAATAAAAGAAGATCCTAAAACTTTAATAGTGACAATTCTGACAAATTGATAAAATCTATGAAAGATGAATTAAAATCCACAGCAAAAAACCAAGTTTGGGATCTTGTTGAACTACTTAAGGGATCCAAAACTGTTGGATGTAAATGGGTCTTTGAGACTAAAAGGGATTCCAAAAGAAAAGTCGAATGATTCAAAACTCGACTTGTAGCCAAGGGTTTACTTAGAAAAAAGGTATTAATTATAATGAAACATACTCTCCTCTATCAAAGAAAGATTCATTCAGAATTGTTATAGCTCTTGTGGTTTATTTTAACTTAGAACTACATCAAATGGACATCAAAACTGCATTTCTAAATGAGAATCTTGAAAAGGAAGTCTACATGGAACAACCTAAAGGTTTTGTAGAGTAGGGTAACAATAAACAAGTTTGTAAATTAAAGAAGTTAATATATAGTCTTAAACAAACTTCTAGACAATAGTATCTAAAGTTCAACAACATTATCATAGCATTTGGTTGTACCAAAAATATTGTTGACCAATGCATTTATCTTAAAATCAAATAGGAGCAAGTTTATGATTTTAGTCTTGTACGTTGATGACATTTTATTAGTTAGTAATGACCTTAGTATGATGCGTGAGACCAAAGATTATCTTGAAAATAATTTTGATATGAAAGATATGGGCAAAGCGACCTTTGTAGTAGGAATTGAGATATTTCGAGATAGATCTTGAGAATTATTTGGGTTGTCTCAAGAAGCCTACATCAATACTATTCTCAAGAAATTATTTTTTTTTTATGTGGGGCTAAGTGATGCTTAGCTGCACATACAAAAAAAAAAAGAAACGCAGCGAAGAAAGGAATAAGAGAGAAGAAAAAAGAAAGGAAGAAGAAGAGAGAGAGGAAGAAAGGAAGGAAAGGAAGAAGAAGAAGAGAGGAAAAAATGAAAAAAAAGAAAGGAGAAAGAAGAAAGGAAGAAGATGAGATGAGAAAGAAAAGAAGAAAGGAAAGGAAAAAAAAAAAAACCCCTTAATCCCTTGCTTTCTTTTTCTCCTCTTCTTCTTCCTTTCCATCCTTTCTTCCTCTCACTTTTTATTCCTGTCTCCTCTCTTTTTCTTCCTTTCTTCCTCTCTTCCTTCCTTTCTTTTCTCTTCTTCTTCTTTTTTTTTTCCCTCTTCTTTTTCCTCTCTTCTTCTTCCTTTCTTCCTCTCTTCTTCGTCATTTCTTCCTCCTCTCTGCGTTGTTATTGCTATGTCAGTCCCACATACAAAAAATATATATGTCACGCCCCGAATTCTGAGAGCCTTAGGACCCTCAGAGTTCATGGCGTAACAGTCCCACATTTCATATTATAAATCATTCATTTAATTGAATCATTACTTAAGAGGATTCAGAGTCAACTAGATTGGGTTAAATCATTAATAGTTAAGTCATTAATAGAAGATAAACAGAAATGCTTAATACCAATGCTATCAAAGTAATGAAATATTAAAATAAATGACATAGTCCAACTACATAATAAAACCAAATAAACACTAAAAAACTAAGTAATGACTCGACTCTCAAGATTCGCCTATTTCCCGCAAATAAGCTAAGGTTCTTCATTATTGGTGGGATCAATCTCAATGTCTGAAAAGAAAAAAAAACAAACACATATGAGCATAAAGCTCCACAAGTAAACAAACTATAGAACTATAGCAAACGATTGTTCAATCAAATGATAGCAATCTGTGTACGATGAACAAATAATGATTAATTCAAGGATAATCTAGTAAAAATGAGGTGTTAAGAAATATTAAAAAGATAATGGTAACATGAATAATTTTGCAATAATTTATGTATATTGACAATAAAATAAAGATCACATGATCTATTTTAAGAAAAGGCATCTCCTCAGCCACAATACACATATAAGGGCCCAAAGCCATAATCACATATATGAGGACCCGAAGCCATAATCACACATATAAGGGCCCGAAGCCATAAGGGACTAACTACAGTCTAGTTATCATGCACAAAGGGGTTCCCAGGCCCCAATGTCATACCCATAAAGTGGGCTAGAGTCCGCATGTGAAAATCTCCACGTTGCGTTGCCCATGCGTTGGATAATGCCTCAAAAGTTAAGGATTGCATTCAAGGGTGGACCATAAGACTCAAAATTAAATTTTCTTAATTACAAAATATGATGTGGAACATTTTTGCAACATAATTAGAATTATGTCATAATTTTGGAATCCAACCATGATATAAATATTTCTAGCAAGGGATCATATAAGAATTTCTATATCTCATGGTAGCATCAAATGAACATGGAATAAGTTCAATATTTACAATTTGATCATTGTTAAGTTCACAAATTAATTCATAAAGGTACAATCATATCAATAAAATCAATGGCCCTATATAAGCTAAGATGCCAAGATTGAGCCCCGCATGAAACCAAGGATCACATAACAATTTAATATTTTGGAAGGCAAATTAGAAAATTCTAATACTAGAGAACCATAGTAAGGTTACTTGCCTGGATTCACGGTGATCACCTGATCAAACTTGTCATGACCTGGATGTTTTGGAATCTTAGTGTGGTTCCCTGGTCATGGTAGGTAACAAATAAATAGGATTCGGGTTTGTGTACAATTAACGGGTTTGGTCTGGGTAAAGGTTAAATTTGATGGGTTGAGATATATGGCTTAAGCCCAAATTATTAAGTAGTGTAAGTAGGCACTATATAGTAGGAGTTACACATGCACATATTTAAGGTGAACAATGGCCAATAGTTTGTGTAAATGGATAGTGAGTGGGCTTAGACTACTTGATCATGAACTTGGGCAAGTACATGAACGAAACCTATAGACCAAGTAGGCTAGGATGGTGGGCCACAGTGACATGGACTTATATTGGTATCTTACGCGGGTCAAGGGTGGTGGGTCCAAGAGGTCTAATGGAAAGTTTGGATATTGAACTCAAGTGGGACCAACTATTGGTGATGTGATATATATAGGTTCTCAGTTGCATGGCACTGAGTTGAATGGTTGAATTTATATATTATAAATGATTTTGGTGATTTACTTGTAATGAAGATTGGAGGTAAATGAGAAACTAGTTGAGTCTAGACTTAGATTAGATGGGTCCATTGGTGATGAATGGGCCGATTGTTTCCATGGTAAATTGTAACAATTTATGAAGTTGTGTCTGGCCTACTAGAATAAAAGGTGGAGAATGATGGGTTGTTTGGTTGGAGGAACATAGTAGAATACAAAGGCGGAGATGGGGACTTGAAAATAGTTAAAAAGAAATAAATAAATAAATAAATAAAGTGGAGAAGTATGAGTGTAATAGAAATAGAAAGAAGTAGAAAAACTGTAGAAAAGGAAGAACTTTTTGAGTTGCAGAGATTGAGAATGGCTTGTTTGTTAAGAGGGATAGCATAGTTGGGTACTGGTTCTTAAAGTAAGACAGCCTAGTTTTAAAGTTTTGAGTTACAGCAGCCACAAACACTTAAGTTCTAAGTTGGTTTCCTACTAGATTCTGCGCATAGTTTCTATGAGGAAGATGAGAATGTGATAATGGAGAGATGCAGTGCAGAGGCTTGGGTTCAACCTCAAGTGAAGTGTTGGCCTTGAATTTAAAATTCTGCAAGTGGGTGGAATGGCAAGTGTGTGTAATGTTTGGATTTTTATGATAGGTGAAATACGCATTTGGAGGCTTACAGCAGTGAAGATGGGTTCTTCATCTCGATGACTATACATGATGTATAATTAAAACAGAGCATCAAAGAAATTAACAGACGAGATGAAACTACAAAATAAATATGAAAGAACGCATAACATAAATGAATATGAAAAAGTCAGAAGAAACCAAAGAAAAGAATATTGTTACAGTGGTATATGATGGAGATGATGACTGAGAGATGAAGAAGAATGCAGTAAAATATGATGTGAAGGAAAACATGGAACACCATAAACATGGGTGAAAACAAATAAAGGAAATAGAGGTAGGTGATAGAGCTAACAAAGAAACTAGTGTTAGGTGATAGAGTTAACAAAGAAACTAGTGTTCTGTTTGTTTAAGAGAATAAGGCATAGGTCCATATTGTAAACATGGGTTGGTGTAGGTGTTGAGAGAAGGTAGAAAATCAATTTTGCAAAGGTAATGATATGGGTATGCAAAAGCAAAGCATACAAATAATAATAAATCAATATTCCTAAAAGAAGTAAAAGAAAAAGGAAAGGAATAAAACAAATATGGTTATAGTAAACTAGAAATTATCAGAGAAAGGAGATGTGTGAATTACCTTGAAGGGGAAGGAGACCTTGTATGGAGAAGAAAATCTGTAAGAAAGAGAGCTTGAAAGGTAGTAAAGACTGGTATGATAGAGAGAGATTGGTACTTAGGAAGTGTTGTAAAGAAAAGGTTCGCGCAGGTAAGATCTCTTCATATAAGGAGGACAGAGGAAGTCTTTTCTTTGTTTTAGTGGGAAGGAGATATGCTCAACGTGGTTTCTCCCTGTAGTTCAATTGAGGTAGGTGGAGGAGATGGTGTAAGATACATTCTTTGTATGAAGAGAGAGAGAAATCTAGTGGGACATATGGGTTCGTTTTATGATATTCCAATTTGACCGAGGCATGATTCCCCTTGCAAAGTTTACCATTTTAAAATCTAAATCCCCATCATTCAATGTTGGGTCCCACCCAAAATAAGATGATATCACAAAGATGACTAATTTAATTCAATGAATGGGTGGGGTCCAAGCATGGTCCAATTTTACAATTAAAATTAAATAATAAAAATAAAGTTAATAATAATAATAATATATAAATAACAATCTTGGGATCGGGTCCTTACAATATATATATATTTTTTACAGAAATTCAAGCTAAATTAACTCAATTCGTGCACATTGAAAAATTAAACTTAATCATATTTAATACAAATCTAAGGGACTTTTTCCTTAAAATCCTCTTTTTATAACATACTATTCTTTATTTACTTTTTTTAATCCATTCCAAAAGTTTTATACCCTTTTTAATTTTTCCCTTATATAATTCCCCTCAGCATAATCTCGTAGGGTTTCAGAGTCTCTCTCAAAAAACATGCACAACACCGGGTATTAATACATTGGAAGAAGTGAAGAAGAAGAAGAAAATCTACCTGCAATGCAATTATCTGTGTTAGCTGAGTTGAGTACCCAATCTTCTGTCATCACTTGATTGAAGGAGATGAAAAGACTCCAGCTTTCAGCGCTTTTGAGTTCAAGACCAGTGGATTCTATGTCCAGTCTCCATCCTCATCTTTGAAAAGAAGCAAGCAAAGAGAAATCAAAACAAGATGCTCTCCAAAATCTCTCAATTTCAACAAAACAGGTGCGCCCATATCTTCTTCTCTCCACTTTTCAACACCCACATCTCAAATTTCCCTAAAACCAGACCCATCTCTTCCACCACCCCAGAAGCCAACGATGAAGCAGATGTCGATACCATTTTCCGATTGATCAACACAACTTCCCCAAATGAAAACATGAAAGAATTGCTCAAAACATGCGGAGTATTCCTTTCAAATGATTTGATTGACAGGGTATTGAAAAGGGTTAGATTCAGTCATGGAAATCCCACACAAGCACTCGAATTCTTCTCCATAACAGGAAAGAGAAGAGGGTTCTACCACACACCATTTTCTTACGACACCATGCTTTACATTCTTGGAAGAAGCCGGAAATTTGATAAGGCATGGGAAGTGCTTGTAGAAATGCGTATGAAGGACCGGTCTTTAATAACCTCCCGCACGATACAGATAGTCCTAGCCAGGATTGCTAAAGTTTGCTCTGTTCGCCAGACCGTCGAAAGCTTTAGGAAGTTTAGAAAGCTTGTTGTGGAATTTGACACTGAATGTTTCAATGCCCTACTTAGAACTCTTTGTCAAGAGAAGAGCATGACCGATGCGAGGAATGTATATCATTCGCTAAAACATGAGTTCCGCCCGAACTTGCAGACATTTAATATACTGTTATCGGGTTGGAAATCATCGGATGAGGCAGAGAGGTTCTTTGGTGAGATGATTGAATTGGGTGTTAACCCGGATTTGGTTTCGTACAATTGTTTGGTTGATGTCTACTGTAAGAGTAGGGAAATGGAGAAGGCTTATAAGATTGTCGATAAGATGAGAGATGAGGAGATTTATCCTGATGTTTTTATTTATACAAGTATTATTGGAGGGTTGGGATTGGTTGGTCAGCCTGACAAGGCGAGAGATGTTCTTAAGGAGATGAAGGAGCATGGGTGTTATCCTGATACCGCTGCTTTTAATGCTGCGATAAGGAATTTTTGTATTGCAAAGCGGCTTGGAGATGCTTATAATTTGATGGATGAGATGGTTGGAAGGGGATTGGATCCAAATGCGACTACATACAATCTGTTCTTTCGGTGTTTTTATTGGTCGAATGATTTGGGGAGTGCTTGGAGCTTGTATCAGAGGATGATGGATAGCGGATGTTTGCCAAATACGCAATCATGTATGTTTCTTGTTAGATTGTTCCGTAGGCAAGAGAAAGTGGAAATGGCACTTAGTCTGTGGGGTGATATGGTAGAGAAGGGTTTTGGGTCATATATCTTAGTGTCGGATGTGTTGTTTGATCTACTTTGTGACATGGGAAAGTTGGACGAAGCGGAGAAGTGTTTTCTACAAATGCTCGAGAAGAGGCAGAAGCCAAGTAATGTGGCTTTCAAAAGGATCAAGGTTCTTATGGAACTGGCTAATAGGCGTGAGGCTCTTCGGAATTTGACAGAGAAGATGGCGATTTTTGGGCATTTAAATTATGGGCTTGATGAAAATGCTGAGATGACAGAAATGGAATCATCAGTTCAGCAACTCTGTTGAATTTTTTTAAAATTTTTCTAGTTGTTGTAATTTATTACAATTTGGCTTTAACATATGGTGAGTTGCCCTTTCTGATGATTTCTTCATTGCCTTCATTAATCATTCATTCATTTGAGTAAAAATATATACATATATATGTTTCTTTCATTAAATTAAAAATTGTCTTCTTGGAAATGTCTTGGGGTTTGTTCTGATGCACTTGAAATAGTAATTATTTTTATTATTGTGGCAGAATTGGTGTCTAACAAAAAAAGACAGAGAATGTTCATTACCTTTTATAATTTTTGACATGTATACAATTCCTTTCTGCCCCCCAGCTGTGGTGTGAGTGTGACTCCATGAGCCCATTTTAGTGAGACTCCAGGAGCCCATCTAAAGCTGTTTCAAATACAACCTTGGGGTCTAGACCGCAGCAACATCGAAATATCTTGTTCTTGGTTAGACAACTTCAATCTCTAAAAAAATAAATAAATAAAATAAAATCATGATGAGGAACTATAAGCGTTTGGGACGTGTTAACTATTAGTTTATTAAATATTCTTGGGGTCGTCATCTCTGTGTTTTGGAGTTATGCAGTTGTTGCATAATTTTCCTTGCATGACAATATTTTCTTAGCATTGATTAATTTAAATAGAAGTTGTTTGAAGAACCCCACAACCAGCAGAGAGCTCATGAGCAATTCCTTTTTTCACCTGCACATGCCCCATTGAATGAAAGTGGTTCAAAATATATTTACACATTTGATGCTGATGCTAATATAACTTCTGACTGCACATGGAAGGTGCTCGTTGTTGCAATCACAGGGTTGCAAGTTCAAGACATTTTACCAAGATATATATATATATTCCTATATTGAACTCTTTTCCTATTTTTGTGACCA
This sequence comes from Sextonia rubra, assembly GCA_037013555.1. Lineage (NCBI taxonomy): Eukaryota > Viridiplantae > Streptophyta > Magnoliopsida > Laurales > Lauraceae > Sextonia > Sextonia rubra. The sequence goes on along the minus strand of JASUAD010000028.1, from coordinate 16,898,624 downwards.
CAATTTTAGTTGTTCACTGTTGCTGTATTGAAGATCCTTCATATTCTGGGAATCACTGTAAGGAAATTATGATGTAAAGGCTTGCGTCAGTTATGATGGTTTTTGTTTTCTTTTTCCTTGAATTGTAAAAATTTCATTGACAATGGAATATAAAATTGTGATGTATAAGAGAGCTATGTTGAGAATTAGGAGGTGTAGGGCAGGCCCAAACAACAAAAGGGCAATTGCCTTAAAGGCTTCCTCCAAAAGACGAAGAGGCAGAGGCCCAAGAGGGCCTCTAGGCATAATGTAGAGCAGAGTAACTTCGACAGCCTGCCCAAGCAATTAGACAGGAAGAGGGATTATTTTGCCGAAGGTGAGACCATTACGCTGTACTCCTTCCTTGGTTATTGTGTCTGATTCCTTGTTGCTGCAGTGGAGAATATGCTTGAAGGATGCTTGGAACAATTGGACCCAGCCTACAATCTCTTCTCCTATATCCACTAACCACTTTGGAGGTAACAGACTTATGGCATAAGCCAACTTGCCTCTGCTGCTATGAGAAAGAATTGGAACCTCTTGGCTTCAAGAAGATCAATCCAGAAGGCTGTCCTCACAATATGAAGTGCGATAGTTTCTCGCTACTTGATAACAGTAGCATCATAGAACCTCTTGGCTTCAAGAAGATCAATCCAGAAAGCTATCCTCACAATATGAAGTGTGATAGTTTCTTGCTACTTGATAACAGTAACATCATAGAACCCCTTGGCTTCAAGAAGATCAATCCAGAAAGCTGTCCTCACAATATGAAGTGTGATAGTTTCTCGCTACTTGATAACAGTAACATCATAGATGTTTAGCTTTGAGGTATTGCTTTTATATTTTGTTAATTTTACGTTCCTCTCATCATATGTTTTATGGAGTTTTCTTGCTTCCTTAAAATTTAACAAAAGGTTTTTGCTACATATTATGTAGAAAAGTGCCGCTTCTCCTCGAAGTGTCCTGCAATCCTTCACACACATGCACATCTATGTCTGTGTTGTTCTGGGAAACCCATTACCTACTAGCTGCATACATTTGCAAGAACAAAGTTGGTCATCAGTGGACTGACAAAATTCAACAGCTGTGATAAAACTATTTCATGGAAACAGTTGATACTAAGAGAGGGTGGAAACTCACCTCTGTGCTCTTCAAAAGAATCCTTCAAAATCACCAGAATTCCTAGAAAACATGGGCGACCAGAATTATGCTACTCTTCCAGAGATCAGATGCTGTGATGGTGTGGCCCACTGTTTGATCAGCTGCTGATCCGGACAATAGGTTGCGTGCAGCAGCAGTTGTGATGTTTCAGGAGGAGCCAAGGATCATCGTGGGCTCTAATACCACGACAAAATGATAAAGCAATCATTTAATATCAGTCAAGGGATAATTGCTTGATGAAAATCTACCTAGAAGGGTTAATCCTTAGCTCCACTCATATACAATAGTAGCCTTAGTTAAGGCCTACAATTAGCATAAATTACATTCAATCTTTAATCAATTATTCCTTTGGAATCTAACACAAAATGAAGATGTTGCTGTACAGTTTGACTAAGTCCTCTCACGTGGGATCTCATGTGCTATTGGGTCACAGCCCATTTATTGTACAGTTGGGTCAGATGCCCATTTATTGTACAGTTGGGTCAGACTTATATACATGGGCCTTTGTTACCATGGACAACATAACATGTGGCCCATTTGATTAGCTGATTGGACTGAGTTTTTTGTGCTCATGGATGCATACAATGAAACCCATTGATGAACTCCTCTCGGGTTTTACCCACATGATCCAGACGGGCACACCTGCTAATTAGTAGTTTAGTAAGAGCAGAGATGTTTATGATTAAAAACCCTTTAAAATGTCCAGATAGGAACTATTAAGATGTCCAGATAGGACCTATGTATTATCAATTGAATGAGACTTTGAGCAAATTTGTAATACATCTGTTTTTTATTTTTCTTCCTTTTTTTAGATGTAAGTATTTTGGCAAGCAAACTGCCCTATGTTTCTTCAAATTCATTTATTCAAAACCTTGCATCTTTTTTATTTGATTTTCTGTGTATTTTACTGTATTTTGTAAGTGCTTATTTAGTGATCAAGAAGATGATTTGGAACACTCTTAGCATATGGACAGCGAAAGGCAGTGGCTGCCTTATATTGAAAAGAGGAAAAATTAGTTATCATCTTTGACACCTGGATGCTTCTAACCGGACAACATATCCTACTGTTATTGAGTATCTGAGATATCCATTTTATATATAAAATCTGCATCCTTGCTATATCCATGGTGTGTTCTAGCCATATCCATCTGCATCTGTGCTTCATAGAATTTCATTCAAGGATTGGTTTAGGTTTTGCCTTTCCCACAAACTCAATTTATTATTCTAGGAAGTATAATTCTCATTTACACAACATTACTTATCCTGCTGATTTGACATTTAATTTACATTACTTTCTCAGTAAAATATTCAAACATGCCGGGTCTGATTGGATGCCCCTGTCTAGAGGGTTATCCTGAACATTTGACATTAGGAATGTGGATTTGAAAAAGGCAAAAAAATATAATCCTGGTAGGTGTGATTTCTGTTCTCTGTGCTACCCCATGCACAAACTCCCCAAACAGCCATTTAAACTTCTGTTCTCTGTGCTACCCCATGCACAAACTCCCAAACTGCCATATCCAGTTTAAATGGCCAAAAATCCATGGGTTCTGCCCCTAATCTACCTTAGACCTTTCCAACCTAGACCCATGATTACCAAGCAACAGGAAGACTCCATAAATATTTGCTGACCTACAATACGTAAGCACTGAACTTATCTGATATCACCATCTTATCTACACCATTTATAAAAAAGGACAGTCTGTTTAGCAGGTGTTCTCCTATTTCCTCATGTGTGCTTGTATCTTTTTCCCCCTGTCCTAGGTGTCACATACATGCAAGAGTTTTGCCCAACATGATTGCCTTGTCATGATTGAATGTCTGCGTTGTCATGCTTGAGAAAAGAAAGGCATTCATCTTCTCTACAGTGCCCTAGAAAAGGAAACACCAAAGCACCTGCCTGGGATTTCTCTCCATCTCACCTCAACGAAAATCATCTCCAACCGAAAGATGATCAGGTACCATCAGTTATGTTCCTTCCCCCCTTCTCTCCATCTTTCATTTTCTAATTGATTTCTCATGTTGGCTTCCGATTCCTCTTCTCATCTCATGGGTTTGAAAAAAAAAAAAATACACCAAACTTCTTTGGTGAAGAAGAAGAAATCTGTACGTCTTTGGTGCTTAGGTGAAAGTCTCCCATGGTTCTACTGCTTTTTTGTACTTTTTCTACTATTGGAGCATATACATACGCATATGATGTCTTTTTTCTCTTCTTTTTCCTTTTTGCACATATCTTAAGTTGAGAATGAAGTGTTTGATTTGTCTAATAGAATGTGAATCTAAGTTGTTTATGCTTTTCTTTTCTTCCTTTATAAATCTCATGTTGAGCATGAAGCATTTGATTAAATATCTGCTATAAAGTGATGTTAATGCTTTGATTATTTGAGCATAATGCAAAGAAGGGTAAGGAGGAAAACAAGGTAAAAGATTCAAACATACCTAAATGTGGTCAAATTGCCTTCTTTTTTTCCATGTATGCAATCCCCTCTCTGTTCTTTTTTTGCTTGCTTTTGTTTTATTTTCAATATAGATATTGGAAATTGATTAATAGCTAAAGTTGTCTCTGCATGTGTTTAACTGCTCTCTCTCTCTCTCTCTCTCTCTCTCTCTAAGGCTTACCTACTGAAATGATAGAAATCATGATGAGCCCACTCACCCAAAAAAAAGTGGTTGCATATTAATGATGAAAATTGCTGCAGCCCAACCCATCTAGATGATAGAAGCACTTTAATCATGTTTAGAAAGACTGCTGACAAATGCATCAAACAAACTTACTAAAACAAGTGTGCAAGCAATTGCAGCTAATCAGAGTCAGTAAAAAATAGCAGCTTCATTGCTATTGTGATAATCTTCTGTCAAGAACTCAAGGCACCTGGTAAGAATTACTTTGGTATGTCAAGGGATTATGTGAATTAGTACCTCCATGACTCAAACCTACACCCTTGTCATTGCAATGCTAAACACCTTCCAGATGTGCTACGGAATTGACCTCCTTTAGAATTAGTTGAGGAAGGATGTCCACTGCTTATGTCAAAACTCATATGTTACCTATAAAACGTATTAAAGCCTTTGTGGACTAATTTTCTGATAGATTAACAGTTTCTTTATGTCATGAGTATGTTTCTAATTTTTTCCATTTATTAATATTATCATTTATAAAATGTGGTTTATGCCTTCTTCGACTTTAATTTATACAATAGTCTCTTGAGAGCCAAGTCATTAAATTTATATAACTTGTTTATTCTATGTTTAAGAGTCTAAAATTAAGGAGTTAAGAGGCAGTGCAATTTTTATCTTTTCTGCTTTACAAGAGGCTTGAATTCATGCGCCTACTTACACTAAAAGATATCACTAACAAACTTAGCAACAACCACGGACATGTATATATATCTAGGATTAGGAAGTAAGTACCTTAGTTTGAGAAATTTTGTTTTTATTTACATTTGGTTGCATTGTGTTCTCCTTTCAGACTTGGAATAAGAGTAGAGCTTGTTAACTTCATTTTTGTGTAGCTTTTGTTTTTCTTTTTCAAAAGGGTTAATTTTGTTTTATTTTATTTTATTTTTTCATACATGCATAAACAATGGACATTGTTTACATGCATATGCCCGCCTAGAAAATGGAGACTACAAAGTCTGAAACTCATGAATGTTAGAAAATGAAAAGTGATATAAAGAAAAAGCATCTTAAAATATGAATTCTAGAGCAAAGTAGTTATCGCCTTTTCATGAGTGGCTAGATTTTGCTATATATTCTGCATAATTGTCTCTTGCTTCGACTTACGACCCTCCTTTTTTAGTAGAGACGCAAACGAAATTGTTTATATGAATATACATAGATTCGAAATAGTATTAGTGATCTAATTAGAAATGATTTATATTCCAATCCTCATTAGTTGATTGTTCCTTGAATGGTCATGGCTATATGATGAGCATTGATGAATCTGCCCTGCATCTCTCAAGTTATTTCTTGGCTGAACTACCCTTTGAGGTGCTGCATCTGTAATAGCCCCTGAACAAATGAAAAAAAAATTAAGAGAATGGAATTATATCATGTGCTATTATTATTTGAGAGAGAGACTAAATCACTTAGCGAGAAATTGAGCAGATCATGTGGTTTATTAAGTCCCCTCATGCAATCAAACTCCAAAAGAAAATATAAAATGCTCTTACAAAAACTGAATAATTAAATAGGTTTCTTTGGAGCCATGTCTCAAAGGAAACAAAAACACAAAATTAAAGCTCAAAAGAGCAATTAAGAGAAAGTTCTTATTTTGCGATCCCTCATTGATAGTATTTGAATTCGAATTCCTTGTCTTCTTTTCAGATTTTGGCCTTAATATTAATTATTGATGACCTTTTTAACAAATATTTAGCCAGAAGATTGGGATGATAAGGACTACATTCCCGATCCTAAAGATAACAAGCCAAAGATACTCTTTTGCATCTCATGGAAAACGAACAAGTATTCTTTTAGAAAATTTTGGCTTAGAAAATTAGTTTTTACTTTCGATCATCATAAATGTATTTGCTGCTTGACTATCAATCTAGGACCACTATATCATTATCATTATTTTCATTGCCACTGCCATTATCCAAAGCAGTATAAGAATTATTGTTGTTACAAGAATCGCCTAGCATTTATATAAAAGCAAGTAGGTGAAGAGGAGTAATGACTCGTCCTTACCTTCTTGTGGTTGCTTTCAAGTGGAACACTTTCATTTTTCTTTTGTGTACCCTTGCGGTCACGTTAATACAGAAAAGATAAGAAAATGAAAATTTTTATTTTTCTTCTGGATATTCTCTGTTACATTTATGGAGCCATTCTTTTCCTATTTTGGCATAATCTTTCAACTTTTGCATATTGTAATGCATTTTCTTAGTTTGATTTTGTGTCCTCTACTATTTGTTCTTAACAGTTCCTTAGCCATTTATTTTCTCAACCCATCTATTTATTTAGTCTTTTTTTTTATAGTTATTGGCTAATATATTTTTACTCTTGTTGTTCTTGAATGCTGCATTCTCCAACCAAACTACTAACTAGAGCAGTTATTGTGCTAATTTGTCTTGCTGAAAACTGTTCTGCTTGTGCATGCTTCCTTGCCATCTCTTTGTTACTTGTGAAAAACATATCCTCTCATGGAAGTGACTGATTTTGTTTACATGCAAAGGGAAAGTCCATGTAATATTTTCACTCAATGAGAGGAATCACTTGATCAAGGACATTTCTTGTGAGACTGACCAACTTGCTTTTATCTTTACACACTCATCATCTGCTCAGTTGGGACATACAGTGTCCTTATTGATAACAATGAGAAGCAATTAGAGAGTGTATGCTGATTGGGACACACTAACACCAAGCAAAAAATAGGATCCTGAAGCCAAAAAGCAACTATTTACATTGCCTCTCTAACTATTGTTAGTGCGCTATACTATTAGGATTGCCAACTAATGGTGAAATAGTTATAGGAACGGATATTAATGGACCAGCCCTCCTTTTCAAGGATACTCGAAGAATATAACCTAAAAAAAAAAAAGTACCCAATCGTCAGGAGAGTTAAGCCCAAAAAATAGGTTGTAGTCCTCATTTACAACCTAGCAACTACATCTACTAAAATAAAACATCAACTGGATCATCCTTTTTTTTTTTTGTCACATGCTTTTTCTAATAGTGCCGTGTACCCACAATGTTGCATAGTTATCTAGAATTCCTTGTCTTCTTTTCATGTTTTGGCCTTAATATTGGATTATTGATGACCTCTTTTTTACATATATGTAGCTAGAAAATTGGGATGATGAGAAGTACATTCCTCATCCCGAAGATAACAAGGTAGAGGTACTCTTCTGCATCTCATGGAAAACGACCAAGTATTCTTTTAGAAAATACTGGCTTGGAAAAATGTTTGACTATCAATCAATTATCTCATATTTGTGATATTGTAATTACAATACCACAAATATGTTTTGAGGGCCCAAATCCATCAATTTTGAATAGAATTCAATAATTATAACTGACACTGGTTGGACAACTCTAACGAAAATTTGAATCCTATTTTAATGATATACTCTTTATCACAATTGAACTGTTCCTACCATGTTTTTTGAAGTATTTTTTATATCTTTGCATTTAATTACATTTTACTTGGGATAATACAATTAGCTACTTTTTTTCTTGCTTCTCATGATAAATCATAACTTATCTTTTTTTAGCCAGGTGTATCCATTGCATTCAATAAGTAAATCCATTTTTTTGCCTATTGTCATTTGAAGTAAAATCATAACCATTCTTAAATCTTCACTCTTCAGCAGAGTTGTCAGTATTGGAATGGCAGCCGCCAATATTTCATTAAAACAATTACTACTCAATTGCTACAACCTTTAAGCTGATATTGCATTTGAAGCAAGTCTTATTGCCATGTGCATGCATTCGACAATGCTACAGAACATTCCTCTATTATAGTTGGAGAAAGTCATATAACCATGCATGATTATTTCTCATAGCAACACCTGATTAATTAAGCACACACTTGGCGCAAGTCCTTTTGCCATGTGAATGCATTAACACTTGAAACACACCTTTCTTAACTATACTGACAAAGCATGTTCAACTTGCAGAACTAGAAGCTTAAAGCAGCTAACATGGCAAAGACGATTCAGCTTCTAGAAATCTCTAAGTGGTTAGAAGATCACTTTAAAATTTTATGCACAGACTAGAAAATATATGAAAATCCTTTTTTTCCCCAGATATTTCTATACTTAATATCATAACCTTATCCTTTTTTGCCCAAATATCATTTTTTCAGGCAGCTTTTAGGAGATAGCCTGGGATCATGTTCCATAGAGGAACTGCAACAAATAGAGGACAAATTGGAAGAAAGCCTAAGAAAGATTAGAGGAAGAAAGGTATATCACAGGAAAAAAGTGTGACATTCAATGAAGAAGTTCATGATGTTCACATTTTGATTTCTGACATTGAGCACTTACTGTTGTTCAATCTTAGTCTATGATTCCCATATACGAACATGGATACGGACACGGATACGAGAATCGGAGATACGACTCTGCACTTTGAAAATCTTAAGACATGGATACGGAGATGGGTGTCCTAAGTTTTCCTTTAAATTACATTTTAATTAATGAAATTATCTTTGTTTATGTTTAATTCTAACATTTTCCATGTTGAAAAGTAAGAAAACTTAATGAAATAAACGAAATAATGGACTTTCCAAGTAGGATATACTAAACTTATACTCCAGAAGTATCAGTGCAGTATCAGGTACTAGTATAAGTATCGTATCGGTTCGATACGGATGCGTTGGGCTTATACAAGTATCCGGGTATCATAGGTCTTAGTTGTTTAGATTAGATTGATCAATTAAAAGAAAAGGTATACCTAAGTATACCTAGAAAAACACAAGTAATAGATTGTTTTCCACAAAATTAGAATGTCTCCTTGTTTACTGACTTTCAATGTGGATAAAATGCACAACAGGATATGATATAGTACAACTGGTGACACAAATTCTACACAAGTTGAAAGATATTCAAAGGAAACTGACTGAAGCTTCAAATATCCTTTGCAAATAAGTGAAAATTAATCAAAATCATGGTCTATGCCTCAGTTCTGATAAGGCTATTGGATGTACCAATGTCAACATTTGGAGCTGAGGATTTGATTGATTCGTCATATTTGATGTATTAGTCTTGCTATTTTTACGTAAACAACTTACGTGCGATGACAGTCCACTAGTCATTAAAAAAAAACATGAAGCACGTTGGAGATCAGACAAGGACAATAACTCCTCAGCAACTGTGAGACAGAATAGACAGATACTGGGGCAGATACATGAATATATGGAGCTGAGAAGATAGCTATTATTTTCTTTTATTTTACCCACTACCTACAAACGTGGAAGATCAAAGTGAGGATAAGACATTGGATGGCCGCATCTCCTCTTTAAAAAAAACCCAAAAAGGAACGCTTTTAAGTCCTTTTGTCCATGGCCTGTTATGATAATGGAGCAAACGCCTGCCAACTCATTTGGAGCAGTAAGTGATGAGACCTCAGTGCTTGTCAAAAAGCTTATTATATAAAAATTCAATTCAAAGATATTTTGCTTTTTGTTATACAATTTTTAACCCAAAAAAACACTCAAACACAAGTTCTTCAAAACACCTCCCTCACTTTTACATCTATATTCTTTTTCACGCACAGCCCCATGAATTTCACATACAGCACCCACAGGCCCAGAGGAGAATACTTTCCTCACAGACATAACCTGTCAGGTAGCAGATTTTATACTGATTCATTGCATCTCATATAGTCATATAACTCTGAAGTCCTCAGATTTGGATGTCTTTAGGATTGCTCAAGCTGGCCTGAGTTTAAATTTGATTCCATTTAATTCTTGGGTCGGGCTTAAATTAAGCGATAGAGAGCCTAGAGCCTAGCCTGCACCTAATTGACTAAATGGGCAAGCTAAGACCTGACATGATGAAGGCGAGCAAAGCCTGAGCAGGTAACCTATGGCTTGTATCGAGCTTCGGTCGGATACAAGCACGTGTTTCTAAGACTAGGCCGCTCTCAGCCTGCCCTACCAAGCCCAGGAAGGCCCGTAGATTTCTTTTTCCAAGAGGTTCTTCTAACAGCTTGAGTGAAAAGTAAGTTTTTTCTGCACCAGCGAGACCCCATCATCAATACAAACCCCTCACACACACACGCACACACACACACACACACACACAGAGTAACCCACGTGAGATGACATTCATCCTTATTTCACACTAATTTGAATTATATTCAACATTGAATTGGGTTTTTGTAAAATATCTATATATATATATATATGATATAAGGAACTTTAAGCTTTAGGTTCCTAAACCAATTATAGTAATGATATAATTGAATATAATTTTTATTTAAAATCATATCCACAATGAGACCTTTTCATCAAATTATAGATCTTCCATCCAAATGGATCCCAAAGAAAACATGCATTTTCTTTTCCCTCTAGCGCACAGGCTGTGAGAGGTTCCTCTCAACAGAGCATAACCCCTTGAAACATAAATACAGCCACAATTTTACATACAGGAAGTAGCTTAATCCACACACTAACCAGGGCCAGCCATTTACCACGTAGGCAACTAGAGTAGTTGGCTCAACTTCTAGTTAGGCAGTCTCCTCAGTTGTCCTCTGTAAATAATTCATTCCACCCCACCAAGGCACAAAATACTCGTTCTTTATTTGCACGCATGAGACATGGAAAAGCATGACATTAGTTTAATAATACAAAAGAACAGCAAGTATAAGAAATGCAATCCGGATTAACCGTAATCTTGTTAAGATACGTGAGTATTCGATTTTAGATTAAGGGGAGAGCACGCTCTCACGAGATCACCATATAATATAGATTGAGCAAAAACAAAGCAAAGCAAAAGCCCCCATATCTAAGATCACTTAGAGCCTATTTGTTTGCATGGATCAATACACAAGAATTGATATCATAAATGGTTAAAAATAAAGATTCAAAGTGAATTATATAAAAATGATGATCAAATAACCTCCCATTTAATGGAAAGTGAATCATGGAAAATGAAAAATGTATTCCCGGCCATCACCCGAATCATTCAAATCTTAGAAAAGTTAAGGTCTTTTTAAAAATGCTTGAGGGGCCGAGTGTGTACATGTCTGCAGGAGAAAATGAGCCTCATTTTGTCATTTCTATAGGTGGAGAAAAAGTCAAAAGCATTTGCATTTGACGCATTTCATTCCACAGCCCCTGGCCTTAGGCTACTTAGCGTGGTACCATCCTCATGACTAATGAAATTATTAAAAATGCTTAGGGAGACCACTTGAACTATCACTGGCTAATCCCACGAGTCGTATTCATAAAAGCCTAATCCGGCTTCCTTTTTATTTTATTTACTGACGAGGTTATTCCCATGCATTTGACCTGACAGGACCAACCAGGCTTCTTCACCCCTGAAAGCACAGCTCATAATAAAACATGGCAATTTCTTCCAGTGGATTGCCATTTAGACCAATAGATGCCAATGTTTGGGCTCAATCTTAAGGCCACATTTGGTAAACGCAAACAATCCGTTAATACATAGCATTCCTCTTACATTCTTGGATTTAGGCTATCCTGATTTTTGAGGGAGACTATAATTAGAATCCACCTTTGACAAACAAAAGGGATTTGTGCATTTATATATATGAGATCCAACGGTCATAAGTTTTTTGCAATTTTCTCAAAATCCATAAAGAATCAATCCCTAAAATTTAAACCCCTATTAGTTTTTGGCCTACCGCAGATGATGGACATTTCCAATTTTCATTGTGGGTCCCACAAAAATTTTAAAAATTTATTTTTACAATGTAAACTTTTTTATAAATATATCAAAATATATGATGAATCAACAGATGAAAAGTCATCTAATAGACTTTTTTGACTTTTTAAACAAGCTTAACGGTTTGGATTGTGATTCTAGGACCCATAAGTTAGGCTTTCAAATAAAAAAAATGATAACCTATAAATGACGCCATTGCCACTGTCCATGCGGAACTTTTTTTTTTTTTTTTTTTGGGTTTGCTGTTCATGCAGAAAGGTACTATTCATTCAAAAATTTACATTTGGTTAATAAATGATCATAATTATTTTTGCTAGTTTTTCACTATCCATAATGAAGTAGGCTACCAAATTTGATTTCATATTTCTTTTTGGCCTTTTGAAGAGACTGGATGATTTGGATCTTACAAAAGTGGTCCATAGGAACTCAGAAATCATGATCAATGGTCAGACCTTTTTTTTTAAAATATCCAAAAGATATAAGAAATCAACGGGTGATATTTGACTGCATAACCATTTGGAACCTTTTACACATGATAAATAGTTTAGATCTTGACTTTAAGATCCATAAGGTAAGTTCCCACAACAAAACCCGTTAATGCATAAACTATCGTGTTCCTTACTGTTCATTAGTTGCACTGCCGCCTTTTGCACTTGTGAGGAGAAAAAGAATCCGATTGGGGGGGAAAGAATCCGATGGGGGGAGGTGGAGACTAAAGATTCATCGATAGCATGGATTTTTTAGGGTTTAAGAGGATTATGATAATCCTCCCTTGATTTCCCTCTTTTTACTCGAACATAGGTTCTCTTCGAAATCAAGGAAAACCAAAATGGATTCCTCTCCAAGAATGTTACCCAAACATGATCTAAAAGATTTGGCTATTTAAATAAGCCCAAGTTGAGAATGACCCAAGTGGTAAAGAGTGGTAGTTTTTACCTGGCTATCTATGATTCGAATAGTAGGCATGCCCCCTCTTCCTGCTTGTGCAGCTACTTTTCTACTAAAGTGGGCTACTTTTATATGTTAGCAGGCTCTCTCGTGGGTCCCAACACCCTTGATTGGTGCATCAAAAATAAGCACAAAATTGGACTCGGAGAAAATGATTCCCGGCCTTTTGAAAGCCTTTGTTTGATATTACATTTTTTGTTTGAAAGATAGTATTGATGTTACTTTCCTTTATCCCCAACGACGAATTAGCACACAACAAATTACCAAGACAACAGATTCCTCTAGAATTAAAGTAGTTGGTGTTTTATACTTCATAGACCTAGAATAACATTTAAACAAACTTATTTTAAATTAACATCAATCAAATTAAACTTGAGAATTTTATCCGAAAAAACTCCTTAGATTACACTAATCACGATCAGACTCCAATTTTTAATGTGCACTGATCAAATCCATGGAGCCTGATCGTATGCAAAAACAAAACTTCTTTTGAATGTTTGGTTGATTGACGCTAAATATGAAAAAAAGAAAGTACAGAGAAGAAAGGAAGAAGGGAGGAGAAAAAAAAAAAGGAAGAAGAAAAGAGGAAGAAAGGAAGAAGAAGAGAGGAGAAAGAAAGAAAGAAGAAGAAGAAGAAGAAGAAGAAGAGAGAGACAGAGAGAGAGAGAGAGAGAAGAAGAAGAAGAAGAGAAGAAGAGAGGAAGTAGAGAAGAAAGGAGGAGAAAAAAAGAGAAAAAGGTAAAAAAAAAAAAAATTAATCCCTTCCTTTTTTCCTCTCTTCTTCTTCCTTTCTTGCTCTTATCTTCTTCTTTTATTCCTTCCTCTCTCTCCTCTTTTTTTGCGTTTCTTCTCTGCATTTTTTTTTCATATGTAAAATTTTTTTTCCACACGATCAGGCCCCTTGGATCCTATCAATGCACACTAAAAATTAAAGCCTGATCATGATTAATGTACATCTAAAGAGTTTTTTTCCAATAAAATCCTCAATAAACTTTCATGAGAGCTTATATTCACTACTAATTTCTTTTATGTATCTATGTGATTAATCTTTGAGTTTGAGGCATTTAAATTGATTGCTATGATTATTTGATAAGCATGGCTAGTGGGTTATATTACTAATCCGTGGCAGGAGTCACAACTCACAACAGCTTCTCATCTTGCATCTACTCTGCAAGAGGGGGAGAAAAGAAAAACCTTTACAATACGGCTTGTAGTTCGTAAAAGACAAAAGGTCAGGGAGACCATTTCTTTCAAACTTGGAAACGTGACGAACATATCACAATATACTATGGTTACCTTAGAAATGCCTGTAGTTTATAGAAATTTAATCACAATCAATACCATTGTTTTCATTCTAGAAGAACATATAGACTGAAATTTGGAAATTTGAGGCCACGGTGATCCGGTCTTTGCAACTGTTCTCTTTTTTTGAAAAACAATTCAACAATCCTGCGTGGGAAAATATTCTGCTGCGGGCAGCAGTCCGCAGGAGCACAAATCCATTGGGACCCAAGGCAGGACCCCCACAATTTCATTGTCACACCTGTGATGACCAATCCATTGTACCATAAGTGCAGGAACACAGGAGAATACCTTCCATTTTGTGGGATTTTCTTCCACAGAAGTCTCACATGACTACTGTGCATAATTTTATGATCAGTGCCTCTGATACAGAGAGGGTTGTGTTCTGTGGATGGTGGGGATTGAAAAATGAAAAAGCCCACACCATCCTTGCAGAAGACTCTAGTGGATGAATGCTTAGCGTTGATTTTATTTGCAAAAAATACATTAGATAAGATCTCTAACATTCCTATAGTGGGCCCTATTTGATGCTGCCCTTAGAAAGAATGATGGATGATCCAACGGTCTAACATGTGATAGAAACCCATCACATCCGTCCATGTGGCAGAGGGACTAATTATATTCGGAGAGTCCAATTACTGCCGAAACAAAGTTGTCCATGGAAGGAAAACCCCATCATTGATGGGACGCTTATGGCCATCCTATCGACCAAAATGAAACATATTGGCATTTGCTTGGAGGAACTTCTAATATGAATGCTAATATATTGGAAATTTCTAACATCAATTTGCCTAGTGAGATTCCAACAAATTTCTAGCTTTCTAAATGCTGAGCTACTTGAACATTTGTCTATTCAGCCACAAGATGGCATTTGGGACCATAAACCCAATTAAAACTCATAAATATCCTGCAAGACAAAAACGCCCTACGATAAAAATATTTGATAGATGTAGCATTGTGTCTTGCACTCTTGGCTAACCGGATTAGTCATTTGGGTTAGCCAAGATATAATTAGGATGAATGGGCATTTTGGTCTTTGCATGAGAGCTTTCTTAGACTTAAGAATGATGTATTTATATTGATGATGTAATATGTAGATGGTTGAGTATTATTTCTCATAGACAGAAGCATATTATCGAACTACATATATTATTGTAACATTAGTGTGTGGGTCAACAATATTATGGTTGATAATATTAAAATGTTCGAGAAGACTGACATGGGCCCATTTCTATTGTGAAAATATTCAAACGACTATAGGCCCCAGTCATATTAATAATCATTTACCATAAACAAATGAAGCTAGTGGTTTGGACTCTAATGAGTAGTTTTTTACAATTTGGAGTCAAGTCAGGGCTTCAATCTCATCACCTTCCATTTGGGCACTGGATTAGGTTCTCATTTTTGACGTTGACATTGATTCACTTTGGGTGAACTTTTCTCACAAATGCGGCCAATCAATGTTTTGGTGGCAGTTAGTTGGTGCACAAACTATGGACGATTGTTTTGTCTTTGTAGACAGAGAAGCGACAAACACAAGAGGTTGAATGTAACACACAAAGGGTCTATTAAGAAAAAAACATGGGCACTGACGAGTGCTGATCCATTTCATCTAAGGAGCCATGATTGTTGGATTTTTCCACAAAAGCCAAGAGGCTTCCAAATGGCATAAAATTGAAATCTATTAGCTCCACCATTAGAACTTGATATTGTTAAGGAATCTATCAAAATCTAGTCACGTAAGTCATTAACAACCATGATCTGATCTTAGATAATAAATTAACGGTCAAAATGATTGGAGCCCATGCTATTGACCTCTACTTGGGCAACTGTAGAAAACTTACTATAGTCATGCTGGAGAGGACCCGGGCTCTAGCTCTTTCCAGAGACACCTTAAAAAATTTGAATAATGGGTAGTTGGTTCATTTAAAAGTTTTTAAACATTCCATGATTTGGGTAACTTACTCGAAGGCCTGATATAATAAGTGGAGTCTATCTTTTCAACAAGCGTGTGCACCTTTGCAAAACGTGCTTCCCTCTTAACGTGGCTCTACTTGAAATATGTTGGTGTGTGGATACACGATGACCATGTCCCGAGACTTATTTTCACCAACCCAAAATTCGTCCTCTACTAGTAGAATTTTGTTTTTTCATTTTTTTTTTTTGAAAAAAAATGAGGGGTACTTAGAGTTCCAACTATGAAAAGACAAATAAAAACTGTCACTTTTTATCACTAAAGTAAGGATGTTGGGTTTTTTCTTATATTCTGATTTAATTAAATCGGTCGTTTGATTTAGTTAGAACTGAGGTTCAGAGTTAGGAGTATTTTAATCATTATGTATGGGTTTTCTTATTGGCTAAAAAAGCAAAAATTATATATATTGATGTACTGTAATCCTAAATTCTGAGAAAATTAAGATGGGATCATGATAGATTTTTTCATGATCACCAACCTCATGACACTATCAAATATTTGCTGTGCATTTGTATTCAATTTGTACGGAATGGAAAGATTTTTCAAAGCCTCTAACAGTGACAATCTTTAATTTTGGAGCCTAAAACTTTAATAATTCTCAGAGACCAAAATGCATTTTTTTCTGTCATTGCATTTAAAGTTGGGCACTTATAGGATCAATATCAAATTAGAGTGAGCAGAGGCCATAAGATGAATGTGAATGGCTTTTGTCAAGTGTCACTGTACAAAATATCAAAGGATAGAAAGGGCTCTTGAATGAAAATGAGTGGCAATGAGAAAAAGCCCTTGAAAGAGCAAACCAGATAATTTTAAGCCGAAATGACAGCATCATACTCTTGATAGCTACACTTCTCTTCATTGCATGATATACTCTCCTTACCGACACAAACTAGATTTATGGAGATAACTCTACAAAGTGCCCTGATGCTGCAAATCAAATTTTATTATCCACAACAAGAACTCAGTTACAAATAAGCCGGGCGAAGTTGAGTTTAAGCTTATTGGGCTACTTGTCCAAAGATCACTCGTTCAAAAAGTGATCATTGGGCATTTGTATGCGAAACAAAGGTACTGTAAGCACCATTGAACCTTGAGTATGTTGGCTTAGATCGGTTTCATTTGGTTCCCCAAATTACTCAGTACAATATGCATTATGTATAAAATTATATTATATAAAATCTTATAGGTAAATTTATCATATGCAAAATTCTTTTGACTAATATAAAAATTATAATATATATAGGTATTAATAATATGCATAATTACATAAATATATATAATGCAACAAGTAAAACAAGACAAGTGGAGGTTGAGCTCATGGGTGAGGCACCTCTTTCCATAGAAATGACCGGGGTTTGATCCTAGCCATTATTAAGAATTTCTTTTGAGTGTGTAAATTTTACAAAAGCAAAAGAGTTGGGAAAATACAAGTGGTGGCAAGCAAATTAGCCAAACATGAGCAGAACTTGATCTCCACCCAAGTTGAACCAGGCCAATGTTAGATTTTGTGGACTCAATCCATCAATTGATGTAATAAATTGATTAATTTCTTTATTTATCAATAAAATCATGCTTTGCTTTCATGAGATGAGTGTTATTTTACTAATTCATGCACATGACCAATACATATGACATAATGGTTCATGAGTTGAACCGGGTCCCATTAGTATATTAGATGTGATATATGTGCATGGATGAGATCCACACGCGGTAGATATATGTCACAAATCTTATACTTAAATAGCTTCAAAACCAATAATGAGACTGGGCATCTCATTTGATAAGGTTGCAGCACTTTGATCACTATGAAATAGTGTGATTCGTCTCGATCATCAGAATGTAAGATTCTGGATCACGGTGCTGGTACATTGGATGTATTGAAGGATCATGAGATGCACCTTATGAAATTCCGTCTCAATAATAAGGTATGCTCTCATAATTTCCTAGCAATAGGCTCTCAATCCTGAAACATTGATGAACTCAAGTTTCTATCTATTCATTTGCTTTGAGTCACCAATGAGTAAGGCCGACTGTAGGTTAACACCTCGGTGTCTTGGGTATGTGGTAGTAGAACTGTGGGAACGTTGAATGATCAAGATGGAATCTATCTCTATTATCCCCTTGTGCCAATTAATGGATTGTCATTAGTAAGTGCGCACCCATCTCAATTAAGAGTTAATTGGATGGTACTGATGATTACTGTGATTAATTGGGGCTCAAGGATAATAAGATGTGGAACTTAGATTGGAAGAGACGGATTTATTCCAATTGATCCACGGATATTGATAGAGGGGCCTACTTGTGATAATTGGGAAGTTTAGGGTCTTTATTGTAATTTATTCCTAAGACTGGAGTACAATTGCATTTATATAGTGGTGTTATTTGCAATTAACTGAGGGCCCGGATTGCACATGAGATGTGGGGTCACGGTGTTCCAGTTGGAGCCAACTTTCTAAGGAATCCCTAGTGGTCCCTACGCTAGCCCAAGTTATTGGAAAATACTAATCCGACTCGAACTCTAGAAAGAAGGGATAAGAAAGGAGAAAGTTGCTAATTGCTTTGGAAGTAAGACTTCTATTTCAATTAGGCAAGGATGAGATTTGAAAATTTATAAAATCTCCTTGGACGTCCAAAAGAGTCTCTCTCACGCCCAAAACCTTTTCGTGCAAGAGTTGCACGAGTTACTCTCTCCTTCTTTCTTCTAGTTCCTTGGAGTTTCGAGTTGGGATTTCTCCTGAAGATTCCACCATTCTTCTTAAGAAAGAAATCCAATTTGGGTTATAGCGTGGAAGGCTAAAAAGTGTTGAAAAAATCCATTAGAGCACTGCGGATCTCCAAATGTATGATCTACTTCTTGCATGTCGTAGATTATTATGGATGTTTAAGTGCTGGTAGAATATTTACTATACATGGTCACGAGATTGAGGGTAATGCATCATGGATTGGGTTTTGGTCTTATGGATAGTTGATCCCTTTGTCAAGTGGGTCAAAAGTTTTGAAAATCTATCCACGAGACCCACCTGCTTCCAACAGTCAAAACATCCCTAATTAGGATCATGGTGTCAAAGATGGTCTCTCTTAAGTGACATTAATTTATTAACGTTTAATCTCAGTCAAGATTACTCATTCTCACAAGTTAACTGTTTTATAAAATTACAGTCCAAACCGTTTCAACAGATCTAAATGGTTGCTGAGAATTTGACTATTTGATAAAATTACAGTCCAAACCATTTCAATAGATTTAAATGGTTGGGAGGAGTAGCTTTCCCTGTCTGATACAAGAGTTACCCAAAAACAAGCACAAAGAAATATATGTCTTAAATGTTGCTAATTATAAAATCTAAAGCCCAAATACAAATTTTCAATACTTTCCACTCTGATCACTGTCTAAGAATTTATCAGTAGGGCCACTGATAACTTAATAAGAGGGGCATCAGATATTTGAACTTGAAATTCCGGATGGTGGATCTACACCACAAGACAATGGCACATCAAAAAGCTACTAAAAGCAGGCGTAGCGTGTCAGTAGCATGAGAGAGCCACGTATCAAAGTTATCATCCTAACACACACTTAAGTGGCTGTTAGAAGTTGCTTTTACTAAACTTTCCACAGCGGAACCACCCAAAATTCTGCCACTGATGTGCCTTCAACCCATGGCTGGACCCAAGCATCGGCACGTGGGTGTGGTCGCACCTGTAAAATTGTAGTACGCTTTCAAAAGTCATGTAAAAATTTCTGATCTATTTTCAAAAACTTAATAAAAAATGTGGGCGCATTCTCAAAATTCACGTAAAACTTCACAGCTTATTCCCAAAACCAAACTACCAAACTACTTTCTAAGGTTTGCACCCCGTCAGTAAAAATTTTGGGTCCACTACCGCCCCAACCAATACGTTCACCTTTTTTAACCGGACCAATTTTGTCAATTGAATCCTACCCACTCTAGTCAAAATGAAGCTTCTAAACTATAATTGTAAAGCATGACTGGACCATCAGGTCAAAGGACTACAAATTTACCAAGTCCTGCAAACCACCATATCAGTCTACGCGAGACTTTCAATTGAGAAAGCCCATCGATATCTACAAATTTCCGTTCCAAACCATTTCAAAACCCGATTTTCTTTTCCCTCGATTTCAAAGGGCACATGAAATCCACTGGAGACGTCGTCTCCCGCACCAATCTCTCCTTCCATGGCCACCAACCAGAAGAAGAAGAAGACCCCAAAACCCCCAGAACCCAGACCCAAAAATTCATGCTTTCCCCCATGTTTCGGTTTCAGTCGTACCGTTTCGGATGTTAAAAAGCCACCCAGCGATACAAAGTGGGGAAAGAAGAGAACCCCTTGGTTTTCCTGGTCCAGTTATCGGAAGAGGAAATCGGGGAGCAAGACCGTGCCGGTCGATGTAGCGGTCGTTGGAGAGAAGGCCACACGTGGGGCCGGCACGGTAGCGGAGATGGGTGAAGTAACGAAACGGGTTTCCGAGAAAACGGTCGGAAAGCGCCAGGTTCATGTGGGAGAAGCCGTTACGGTTGCGGAGAAAGGCGATCTCGACAAATCTCGGAAGGTACTGACAAAGTGAAATTTTGATTAGTTCGGTTATTCCTGGGATTGTTGTCGTTTGTTTGTCGGTACCGTTTTCCCAGTAATCTGATTTCCTCAGTGTCCTTTTTTTTTTAAGGAAACTTTTGTACAATCCTTTTTTTTTTTTTTTTTTTGCAAAGAAGGCGAAGATTGCAAAAATAATTTTCCACACTATAGTAAAATCAATGTTTGTTACAATCGCATTTTCCCATGGCAAAGGCTGAAAATGGCTTAATTTTTTCTACAATTTCTCATAAAATAAGTTTTTACTCTAGGGGTTCTTGTCTATTGTCGGTAGCATTTTCCAAGTACTTTGATTTTCTTAGTCTTCTTTTTCAAAAAAGTTCCTTATTTTTTAAGGTAATTTTTGTAGAATCAATCTTATGAAGAGAAAGCGAGAATTGGATAAATAGTTTTTCAGTATTTGTTGCAACCGCATTTTTCCATCGAAAATTTCCGAAATGGCTTATATTTTTTGTGATTTCATAAAAAATAAGATTTTATTAAGTTGAAAACAAATCGTCAATGGAACTAGTTTTTTGGGAATGTACACAAAGTGGCCCTAACGGTATCTTAGCTCTTTTCACTGCTTTGACCTTTTCAACCGTACTTTTCTCTCTTCTTCGTCACTTCATTGTTTGGACGTCGTGAAAACTTTCTCTAATTCAAGTTTCCACTGTGGGCACTTTTCTCAGCCTCCATTTTCTCCCAACAGATCCATTTGGAAAACGGTGTCCATGTCACAATCTGAATTGTAGAGGGCAGCAAACACAGTGCTGTCGTGTGGCAAACTAGTATAGATTCCCGTGAATTATTCATGCATGATTTCGCGGGACTTGTCAATGTCTCGTCAAAAATATCGCCGCCTTGCCGGCGTAATACGGCAGTAATTTGTCAGTTTTGCGCCACCCGGCGTATTTTAGCGCTCCTAACGCTCCTGCGTTTGATTCTTATTTTCAAGAGCAAGTTCGGAAGCGGTAGGCCCCAGCGAACAGAGCCCCATCCTTCAATCCCAGCCGTTGAATCCCGCAAGCCAACCACGATCGCTGGAAGAGACGACACGGGTCAAAACCAAGCCAGGAAAACACGGCCCATCTCGCCAGAAGCCGAGCCGAGCCGATCCCTCACGGCCTCCTCCTCGTTTCCTCCCCCAAGCCGCCGGAAATCAGCGCAGCCGGCCTTAATTTCCCGGCTTTCAGGCCGGGAAGATGACCCACTTGCCGGAAAATTGGATCCAACGGTGGGGATGTCGATTTTGATCGTGACCCTCGCGATCCTGCTGTTGTGGGGGCGGTTCTGCGCCGTGGTGTGCACGTCGGCTTGGTTTTTTTTCATTCCTCGGCTGAAAATTACAGGGGGAAAATCAGAGACAGTTGTGGAAAATCGGATGCGTTGTGGAAAATCAGACATTGACATTGATTCCAGTGAGTATAAGAAGAAGGTGGTTTTGGAAGGGTTTTTGGAGAGAAATCATAGGAATCTGGGTGCAGGAACTCTGTGAAGTATTTGGGTTATGTTTACTGTCTGAATTTCTCACCAATCAACTTACTGTATTACTTGTAATATCAACACTAAATCTATAAAAATGCACAGGAGAGTGGATATGAAAGATTTAGACTGAGATTTCTGATCACATGGTTGGTGCTATGCTCTATTGCTTTTTTTACTTGTTTTTCTTGTTTACTATGTAATTGCGTAAATCTATTGCAAGGGTGAAAGTCAAAAAGTTAGTTTTTACCCCTATGGCTCTGCTCTTTTGGGTTCCAACTCTCTTGACAGAGTAGAAAAGAAATGAGCCAATTTTATTAAAAAAAACAAAAAAAGATTTTCATTTTCATTTTATTAAAGGGTGGAGCCCTACCAGCATGTAATGGGCCATACAGTAAAAATGTGACCGATTATTATTAATTTTTTTATCGGTAATAAAAACTTTCATTAAAAGAAGGTGATAATACAAAGGGGAAGAAAAAAAAGAAAAACTCTAAAGAGAAAGAGAGGATAAGAACAATGTAATCACTTACAAGAAACTAATTAAACAATACCCACCCAAGGAATATCTTTCTCAACCTCCAATTTTGCTAGAGCATGATGGTAAGATTTTGTAGATAACATACAAATTTCATTAAAATGAAATTGAAACTTCTAAAGGTTAGTTTTTCTATTAAAGACTCAAGCCACTAGATTAGAAGAGTCGCTTTTCACAAAAATATTGCCATTGAAATGACTTAAAAAACACCGAAAAACTTCCAAAATTGCTAAGACATCCGTTCCACATACTTAAAAAACATCAATAATACTTCACCATTGTGATTGATTATTATAATGTAGCAAATTTCTTAACATTGGCCATTTTTCTGACTTGCTAAGTTGGGCTATTGGTCATGAAGCGCTACTTCAACTAGAGAATGTAAGGATTGATCCTAGGTATGTGTGTGAAACCAAGGTACCAACTCTACTCAGCTGTGAGTTTTTTTTGCAACATTGGCCTTAATTATTATTATTATTATTATTATTTATTTATTGATAAAGAAATTTGATCTTTATCTTATTTAATAAGAATAAAACTAAAATTTAAGACAAACAATTGCCGAATGGTTGAAATTAAGTTATATATATATGTAGGGGCCTGATCTTATAAAAATGTTCCCATGCACCTACCGTAAGAACTTTTTATGAAACCCACTTTTGAGTCCATTTGGAGATGAAACAAGGGGGAATGAAAAGATCTATGTGGGACTACTCCAAATATCAAGTTTGGCTTCAATCACATGTCCCTGATCACTTCATTTGTGATCCACAAATCTAGTTCATTCGGATTTGTGCACAATCAAACAAACAGTCCAATAAATTTGAATTTCACCGAAACTTAGGATATGTGAGTAACAGAGGTTTCCTATGTATTGCAACATTTAGATTGGGTGAAAAAAGGGTCCCACCTAGAGTTTTCACAAAAAGTTGGTGAGAACTAGTTCTTACAAGATTATTTTCCAATTAATTAAATTATTATTATATTTATTTATTTATCTTGGTGTGCAATGCAAATTAAATTACACTGTTGACCATTGTATGAAACACGTGATTTGCCCACAGTTAACTTCTTGAAAGTGATTTTCCCTTAATTAACGTCTACAAGTTTTGACAATTTAATTTACAATATTTGTTCACACATGTCATTGTATGAAACACGTGAATTACCTAAGATTAATTTCTACTAGTTTCATAACCTAATAGTCTTTCATTTTATGTGTTTTATTCCAATTGCAATGACAGCAGCATCTAATGTTGATGTTTAATTGATGAGAAAATGACCCCATCTACCCATCATTAACAAAAATTAAAAATAAAAAAGTGGTCACTATCCGGGAGGAAAGACCTACACTCTTTATATGACCTAAAAGAAAACATTGATTAGCTTTCAAGAGAACAGGGGCCACATAGATCATGTAAAAGAAGCAGTCGCATATGCTTTCATGAATCTAATTTGACATCAATGAACTTATTATCCAGCATGAATTCAATCATAATGAAGGTGTGCTTGCAAAAATGTCAAACGTTAAGGTCATAAATGATGCAATTAGAACAATATTTGGCAACTCATGATATCCAATTTGCAAGTGGCATAAATCCAGTTTAGCCCCACAAACAAAAATGTTTTCGTACCACCCGGCCCTCAATCATGAGCTGTTAAAAGGACTAGGATTTGTTTCGTCACACTTATCATAAGTGCTTATTGGCTTTTGACTTGTTAAAAGCCAAGCCTGTAAAACAGTAAAAGGTTGTTTTCAAAAGAACTGCCAAATGAGCAAAAGTAACCCTTGCCACTTCGGTTTCCTCACGTCATGTTTAGGATGAGCTTACATGGCATCATAAAGGAAAGAAGAGTCACCAAGGAAAGAAGAGTCACCAAGGAAAGAAGAGTCACCAAAGACTCTTCTCTCACAATTACTATGGAGAAACATGCTTCCCATTCAACCTCAAACTTGATGTCCTCTGAGACCAACTAAAATGAGCTAGTTTAACTACCAACCTACAACCAGAAGAGCAACATTCATTCATGTCAGCTACGACATTAAGAGCCGGCCTTCTTTCTCTACTGCAGGCATGGTTTTAAAACTTAAAACTCGAACTGGGGGTTCCCACAAAATTTAGCATTCGTTGAACTTCTTGGGCTTCTTGGGGCTAAAAAAAAGGTATATATAGGATTTTATTTGCAACCTTAAAATTTTTTTTCAAGGGTCTTGCATACAATGTTATTATTTTTATTATAAAAAATTTAATGTGTCACCAAGCCTTTTTATAATAAAAAGCTATTTTTATTTTTTCACCAAAATAACTTTGAATGCTTTTTCCATTAAAAAATAGGTATAGAAGTTGAGTTTTTTTTTTTTTTTTTTGTATCGCAGTGATAGGGGTTGGGCCCCACCCACAGGTGAGTGAAGCAGACCTCAAAGATATAGGAAGAATCCTCAAACAAAGGGAGTACATAAGCCTCGGAAGAGGTAACACAAGGCTCTCTTGTGAGAGAAAAGTACTTGCCCAAGTTCGAACCCCCATCAGGCAAATAAGAACTGTCACCTCTAATTCATAAGGTAGGAGACTCTTATTAGGCACAAAAGTTAAGTTAACCAGACAATCTTTTTTTCTAAAAGGCTGCTATAAAGAAGTAGATTTTTAAAAGATGCTTTTTTCAAAAGCACTTTTGATTTTTAAGAAGTGATGCTTTTTCAAAAGCACTTCTCATTTTTAAGAAGTTGAAACAAACATTCCCCAAAATATTTTATGTGGCTTGCTATATATGGGAAGGGACACCCTATGATTTTGACACAGAGAAAGCTATGGTGGAAGTGACTACAACCTACATGCTCAAAGTCGAATCTGAGTCAACCACATCAAGTGATATGCCTAATGCTACTAAGGTCCTTAAAAGCATGGTAGCGAACGACAGTCATGCTTGCTCAGTCGAATCAGCAATAGTGGAAATAAAGATTTATCAAGCCCTGTTTTTTTTTTTTTGCTAAGATTCTTGACTAGAATTCTTCTTGATGATTATTGACATCGTATCAACAATTGCGATCCAAATTTTTTGGGCATGTTTTGTAAATTAAGAGGAATCCTCTATTTAAAGAATTCTTTTATTCCCTTATAACCAAACTATCATCTTTAAGGATTTTTTATAAGATGAGTCATTGCATCCTAGGTTTAAGAAAGCCAAGATTCATTCACAACTACTTCTTTATATGTGTGGATTTGCAAAATTTGATGTGGAGAGGTGAAGATGGAGAAAATAATGGAAGAGAGGATTTTTGATGGGTTAGGACAATTTAGATAGTCCCCTCTCACTTTTCTTCTCTTTACTCGAATGTAAATTTTCTTTATAATGGAGGAAAATCAAAGAGAATTCCTCTCAGAGGATAATATCCAAACATGCCCTTAAAATTCACATTTCGGTTGCGAACTTTGATATTAAAGCATTTTTTTATATAATTATAAAAATTCTTTAAATTTTAACTTTCAAAATGCCCGGATACTTTTAAACATTTTTTAAATTTTATTTGAAGATGGTGTTTTGATAGTTGAGACTATCGATACCCCAATATTAACTAATATTTCCACTAATCAATGGGGTTTTTGAAAGAAGGAGCTAGGCCGAGATGGTTTTACTTGCCATCTTGGTTGCTAGAAGGATAAAGGATGCATATCTGCATCTTCCAAGCCACGTCAACAGTGCGTGAATCTCGAGGTTGATGCATGTGGCAGCATGAAATACGCGTGAATTGCACCATCAGCCATAAATGCATATCTAACTTCTACAATGGAAGAAGAGAAACACAGCTCCACGTCCATCCATCCAGCTATGCTAATTTTGTTGTCTTAGGAAAGTCTATTTGCATCCTCTTACTCTTTTAAAGAGGTTTGAAAAAGCTAAAGTGTGTCCGATGATTACTCCAGGCACCATTGTTTGAGACCTCAAAAAGCATTCTAACGTCTATATCACACAGCTCTAGAAATGAGGATAATCCAAATAGACTTCTTCGTCTGAAGCGGGAAGACAACATGAGTGGGATGGTGATTCCGCATCACCGTTCTTCTGTTTTCATTTTTATAATTACAAGACCCCACAGTATTATCCAGACCATTGGAAATCGAAAGAAGATTAAAAAAAAGGGGGCTACAACACTGCACCAAAAATGCCCATTTGGAATGGTTTAAAACTGTTCTTGAATGAATCTGGAACGGTTTCAAACCATTCCAAAAATGGGTATCGCAGAAATTTTGGAACGGTTTTGAATCGTTCCAGATTTTCAAATATGGAACGGTTTTGAAAGTCTGGAATTGTTCAAAACCGTTCCATATTTTCTTGCCATTTTTTTTTAACTTCTTTAAAACATTTTTAATAATATTTTTTTAAATCATAAGTTTTTTAAACCACTACTAATCATATATTTAAAAATGAAATAAAATAATTGTGGTATTCACATTCATATAAATGCAATCATTAAAATTCTTTTTTAACACAATAATTAATATATTTTTTGTCATGAAATTAAATAAACTTGATTTAAATATGGATTAATATATCAAAATTTAAAATACAATATCTCATTTTTCATTTTTGTTTGGCAAAGCCATATAGGCTTTTATTCTTCAAAATTTTCCACAAGAGTTGTAAACCAATACTCCTTTATATCAAAGTAGACGCTTACGAGATTCTCGTCAACTACGAATTTTTTTAACAGGGGACACAGGATCCTGCCATAACAGTCTATGACTAATCTGTGAAAGTAACATTTGTCTCAATCTGGCGCGGGAATGTGACCCTTGTCGCAATAAGCTTGAGGGAAAGCATGTTCTAGTTTTCATCAAGCACTCCTTATATAGATATCTTGCAGATTTTTTTAAGATGATAATTGAGCATGTCTTGGACCTTAAGCATGTAAAGATCCTCCTAACTAGAGCATCTAATTCCCAGTTTGCTTAAGTTCAACAGGTCGAGTGTTTTGCAGGTTAGAGCTCCCTAAACACACTCCCATTGAGAACAAGGGCAGTGACACAGAAAAACAGACAGGCAGACTAACATATGTAGTGGAAGATGTAGAACTGTAGAATTAGCTTGAGGAGCCTTCTTCTTCCTCCCTCCTTCAATGTTGAGCGAATCCCCATGTTGAGCCCTGCCATGTACTTTGATCGCATTGACCCTTTTTAGCTGCCCCATTTCTCATACCAGAGCAGGTTTCAGGACCTAGCCTATAAACCACACTCTACAACATCTAACAGTCATTTCATCAAACAGCTTGCCTCCAATTTTCAATCCTAGCCTATCGCACCCAATTGGCAGGCCATTGATCAAACAGCTTCTGTGCGTCATTCACCACCAGTCCCCAATTCTTATCCATTTTTGTTATTTGATGGTGTTGCATGCTAAGAGTAGTTGAAGGAGAAAAGTCATATTACAAATCACAATCCTCCAAAACCATATTCCAGGATTTTCTTTGAATAGCCATTCCACAAATTACAAACCATCAACAATCGTTCTAAAAATTCATTTCAATCACACAAAACACGAGAGAGAGAGAGAGAAAGAGAGAGAGAGAGAGAGAGAGAGAGAGAGAGAGAGAGAGATCATAATTCAAACAAAAACATAACAAAATCCAAAACCTAACTTTTTCATTTTTACTTCAAAACCATAACTTAAACATATCACAGGAACTTGAAACATCAGACATCTAAAAACACAATCAAACAAAAACCCTAGAAACAGACCTAGATCTGGCGAACGACCTTGACACGCTTCCTGGAGAGAGAGTCTCGAGAAGATCTGTATGTTGGAGAGAGACTCTGCAACTTGTTCTACACCAAATCGAAATAAAAAAACCAAACAATCAAAAAAAGAACAAATCAACAAGATCATCATCATTATCCAAAAAATGAAAACCCTAGAATCAAACCCGATCACCTTGTTCAGATGGTGAAAATCTCTAAGAGAAACCCTCGTTTGAAAAGCTCCTGAAATCGAAAAATCTTGAGAGAAGGCGAAGAACAGTGGGAACGGATCTGCCCCTTGCCTTTTGCAAACAGATCTGTGGGAAGAACACCAATTACGCGCATGCGAGTGTCCCTGGCGATGCGATTGTAGTTGTCGACAATGCTGAGAAGGACGAGGGGGTGGAAGATTACCTTGTCGATCGGCCTCGACGAGATCTAGCAAGAGTAGCGAGAATAGAAGAAGAGCGTAGAAGAAGAGCAAGAGCGTAGAAGAAGAGTAAGAGCAGCGAGAACGGATAGCAAATGATGATAGGGAACAGTAAATCCCTTTTTCTTCTTAAGTGGGCCTCGTTCAGAACGGATCAAACCCCTTTCAATTCAAGAATGGCCCAAAACCGAGCCCATAGTCCGTTCCTAAACTCCATTTTTGGTGTAGGGCAGTATCAAATTTGAGCCGTTGATCTGTGATAGATTTCAATATATTTGCAAAAAATATCTAAACCATGGATCTAAGTTTTTGGGAACTCTGTGGGACCCATAACATGATACAAACCATTGATCCTCTTTGAATGACTAAAAACGCCCTGTCTCCATATTTCAGCCTCTCACTTGATCTAGATCTTGAGAAAATGATGAAAACTTGATGGCCGTTGGATAGGAAATGTGATGGGTATCTGTCCATTTTTTTCATTTTTATCTTTGGTTTGGGGCTAGGAAGCTAAGATCTGATCCGATGGAAATATTCATCAGTTCAAAAACAAATATTGGCTCAAACTTGAACTGTTGATCTATCAAAAATTTCAAGATATTGACAAAAAGGTATAAATAATTTGAGCTTATTATTTATATTTTGCGGGCCCCAAACCTAAGATCCAAACCATTAAACTTATTTAGAAGGTTAAACATAGCTATGGGATCAATTTCTAAAGGTTGATTCTTCATGGATCTCGAAAAATTTGAGAAATACTTTTAAGCATGGATTTAACAAAGTCTAGTTCAATTAGTTTTCGTGTCTTGCCAAATGAGACTATTCCTAAAGCATCAATTTTAAACGGGGCCATTTGAAACAGTTCTGTTATATGTAGACCTATTTCAAACAAATAAGATTTGTTAAACTAGCCCTTAATTAACTCAGATCGAGTTACGCGATCTTTAAATGGATGATGTGTTCTAAATTTATCCATACTTGATAGATAAATTGATAAGTTAATGAAGCAGACAGCTTCAGTCCAATACTCCTACTTTATGAAACTAGTCTCAAAAACAGATTACGTCGAATTTAAGCAGTTTGGATTAGGCACACTAATGTAATTATTATAAGTTGGCTCTTCGAAATCTATGGGTTCATGCCAACACTCAAAGTTGAGTGGTATTGACACCTTACCATCACAGTTGTGAGTTTACAAGTTTAAAGTATCATTCCAAACTAATAGTCCTACTCCAACTAAGCCCTAACCAGCGGTCAATGGATAAGATCCACTCTGTTGGTCATTGATTTGAATGGGCTCCAACTTAACGCAAAAGCACGCAGTGGGACCAATTGAATAAGTTTTATCATCTGAACAAGGTTGGAGAAATATGCCTCGACTATACATTGCTGAGAAACAGCGTGGGTTGAAAAAGATGGCTGAAGAGGATGCCTAAACTCAGGGCAATGCAGAACGATTAGTGGCCATGGCTGTTTGAAAAATCTTGTCCTTTTACCTATGACCCCCCTCGAAAAATTTCTCTCCGGGCCCTTCAAAGAAATTTCCTATGTTCTTCCATGCCTAAACTACAATGGCAGTTAAAGAAATGAATACTAAAAAGTACTGTAAAAGTCATGATTTCCAAATAAAACAGGCATAACTGCATTCATATATCATTCTGCATAATGCTAACCCACCTGCTACCTTAATTCATATAGGCCTGGAAACATTATTCCCCATACACGAGTTTTCATAACTTGCACGAAATTCCTAGAATTTTATTGTGATTTTAGTTCTAGCAATTAGAGAGAAAGGAGGTGTTCTTTTTTCCTACAAGTAATAAGGAAAAGCAGGCGTTCCTTTTTCCTACAAATGTGAGGGTTTCAATCTCCATGGCCCAGCACAAGCAACAGACCTATGAATTAAAATTAGTGTGGACCAGATTCCTTGACAGCAACTATGCAGGAGTTATCTTTAAAAAGGTAAGGATGGTGATATTGGCGACACCATCAGTCTTTCTATTTATAGTTTGATGATGGCAAGGTAATCATTCCTACTAAAAATAAGATTAATTGACATCAATTTTTAGTTTGTGCCTTTACTTCGTCAATTTTAGAACCATCGATAACAAGTCATTACATGGAATTCTTAATAATTCAATAGGAATAAATAAATTTATACACTCATAGTTCGGTGAGTGGGCATATTCTCCCTCCCCATACGAACAAATTCAAATTTTCTTTTGAGTGATTCATGTATCAATAGTAAGGACCACTGAAGCATATTATTAAATTTATTTGTTAGAATTATTTGGCATTAAATGTGGCCCAATGACCATATACCAATGTGGGTCCTCCACTTTAGTGTACCACTATCAATTAGGACTTCAATGTTTGTAAGTCTCCTTATGGAGATTACTTTAATGCTTGGGTAAAATTACTAACCTTATAGTATTTTTTATGCTAAAAGGAATTTAAATCTCAATTAAAGTAAGACTGCATGATGGGAAGAGAGTGTCTATAAAAACCTATATACAGGGTTTAGAGCTTATAGCTCTTTTCCACAAATTACATTGATTATTCAATCGAAATCACATTATCTAGGCCGTAGTTGATGAGTGTTATAAATCTTCAATCAAAGATCCAATTAAAGTGACGTTAGTTTTTGCCCCAACATTTTTGTGATTCTAGAATAAGAGGATTTGGACTCTGCACTGAGATTGCAAATTAATACATTTTGATATGTGACGGAGCGAATCAAGCAAGAAATGAAGTAGGCTGTAAAAAAATCCTAGTTGTCATTTGTTTTCCAGTTTTCCTTTAATGGAAAGAAACAATATGCAATGCCTTCTCTTCACCATTATATCTTTTTATACAATTAATATGATTCTAGAATCTTGAAAGAAAAAAACAACGATGAGAGAGACAGAGTTAAGCTACCTGAATGGGAGAAAACCACTCATCACATAAGATAATTAAAAACATGAATTATAGTAAGTGATTAGACTATGGTTTTAACTTTAAATATCCCACCAAACTTGGCTACAATCGACTACATCAACATGACTCAGAAGTCTGGCAAGTTTTAACAAGTTCGATCTCCACTAGAGTCGGCGAGTTACTGGGTTGATTGCTTCTGATTCAATTCCAAAACTTAAGCCGAATTGCTCGGCTTCATTCCGTTTTGAGTTGTGTCTCAATTTGGATTTTAAAACAACATATTAAACCATTTAAGCAACCTCTTGACCTTCTTACAAGTTGGCTGAAAGAGTTGGACCCTTGAAGGCCAGGAATCACAAGAAATTTCATATGATTCTGTCATTGGGTTTTCTAAAATGAGCAAGTTAGATCATATAGCATTGAGCTTTACCTGCAATAAATTAGATATTAGTTACAAGTTAGATCATATAGCATTGAGCTTTACCTGCAATAAATTAGATATTAGTTACTGCCAACCGTGCACCAATGACAACATAGAATATACTTTTTTTTATAATATAAATGGGGATCAACTCCTAAAAATGACATAAATGCACACAAATTTTGTCAGGATTAAGCTAAAGTTGCAGATTGGGAGCTTTCAATATCCCCAACACCTGTTAATTTGTTTTCAGCTCAATTTCAAAAAAGAAGTTATATGTAGTCATATTTCAACTCATGATAATTCAAAATGGAGAAACAAAATTTATACAACTGACCCAATATAATTAGGATAAGGTTTTATTGATGTGATGACGATGATGTTACTATTTTCAGAAAATCCATTTGTAGGTGCTTGAATGGTTACTGGTTGGACCGATTGTCCATTGTAGCCCCCCAGCCGCGTTTAGCAACAGTGACGGATGGTGAGTGTGAATTTAACTGGGAAGAAATGGGTAGAAACCTTTCTAGTACTCCTCTAAATTAAGAACTAGCTTTCAAATTACAAGTTTCCTTTCAAATTCCACCTAGAGTCTGTCCAACCCCTCTGAAACAAGATAGCTACAATTGGGTCATTCACTGTTTATCTATTTCAGTGCAATTCGATTGAGTAGTACATTCAAACCCACATATGAGTTCTAATCATGCTACAGTTGGGTCATTCACTGTTTATCTATTTCGGTGCAATTCGATTGAGTAGTACATTCAAACCCACATATGAGTTCTAATCATGGTTTGCAAATGTCCTTCATATAACAATTTCACCCGTTACATACCAATTTTAATTTTGACTGTCACAGTTAACACAGTAATAAGGTAGGAACATGAAATATATTTGTTTATAGACAAAACATTCCAAAAAGATCCTTAAAATTGGATGTTTTCTAAACTTCTATTTTATTTTTTTTAATCATAACTCTTTATTGGAATTCTTCTCAAGGGACAAAAATATTACTGAAGTGAGCCAGCAAAATGGTTTTAACCATTACATATCGATTGTTTCCCTGTTTCATAATGGTTTTGGCCTTGGCTGTAAAAGGGTCCGAGTCCATGTTCTTAAGGTGTTAATTGATATTAATATCTGGTAACCCCACATTTTGGATAAACCTAATCCACATCTTATCATATCCATATTACAAACAAATGGAACTCACAAATTGTCCGCTTAATCGGGGATGAACAGCCGATTGGTTGAAAATAAAACAAATTAACTGAATCATCTGCTCATAATATAGAGGCAGTGAAATAAAGACACAGTTTGTGGGTCTAACTAAACCCACCAGCTGCTAGACCGCTTTAAGATATAGCCATAAAAAAAGAGAGAGAGAGAGAGAGAGAGAGAGAGAGAAATAATACGTGCACACACAAAAAAACTCGTGAGATATTGCTCCATCCGTCAAAGATAAGTGAAAAACTTATCAGATGAAAAAAAGCCCTTGTTTCTTTTTTTTCACTAAAACGTATCCAAGGTAGCAGGTACAAGTTTGATGTCATAAGACAATTGCATTATCCTTTGATTACGTTCTGAAGAGGACTTTTATCACTGTCACTCCTGTAGCTGATGTGGTAGCAGCCACAAAGGTACATTTAATTTTTTTTTAATTGCAATCGCTTACCTAGCAAATAGCGATTAAGCATTAGATTTGGAAGACTCATAACGTAGGTATCTCGTGCAATAAAACTATGGTGCTAAATAATGACTTCTGTGGTGCTAAAACAGGGACTTTGAGCCGTTATCCTTCTGCAAATACCGACAATATTTTCAGTAGATCTCGATGACTTCATGGCATGTTCTTAAAATGGCCTTGCTGTAATATTCTCATGATAAACTTAACTAATCACAAGATATTTCCATTATATCATTATTATTATCGAATAGTACAGCCAAAAAAATATTGTCCCCAAGACGGAGAGGGTCAAACACCAGTAACTGTTTTATATAAACCAAGGTGACTAGGCCCTTAACAGACCTGATTGACGCTAGAGTGAATCCGAATTCACAGAGGGAATAAGACCGTCTGTAAATGCAGGAAAGAGGATGAAGGTTGAGAATGAAATTCCCAACCCCGATGACTAGCATACAAATAGCACTCACTAATTTCTCGAAAGAGAGAATGGAGAGATTGGTGAAAGATAAGTTGTTACCATATTTAGATTTCACTATTTTTGGTATCTATGTTGATTGTATTAAAGGCAAACAAATAATGACAACCAAGAAAACTGCTACAAGGAGTTCAAGACTTCTCGGATTAATTCATACGGACATCTGAGAAAAAATTGCATATATCTTGTTTTACTGGAAAAGAATATTTCATCACATTCATAAATGACTACTTATGGTATGGATATGTCTATCTCATTAAAGATAAATTTGAAACTTCGAATGTCTTTAAAATATTCAAGGCGGAGGTAGAGAGACAACTAGACAAAAAAATTAAAATTATGAGATCAGATTGAGGCAGTGAATACTATGGCCGATATGATGAATCAAGCCGTAATCCGGGGCCATTTGCTAGATTCCTGGAAGAAGAAGGCATTGGAACTCAATATACAGTGCCAGGAACCCCTTAACAGAATGGTGTTGTTGTGAGGAGAAATAGAACACTTGTAGATATAGTTAGGAGCATGATGATTAATACCAATTTACCTAATTCAATATGAGGAAAAGCATTGAAGATAGCTATTTATATTTTAAATCATGTTCCTACTAAGGCAGTCCCCAAAATCCCATTTGAATTATAGACTGGTAGGAAACTCAGTTTAACCTATTTGAGTATAGGATTGTCCATCTGAAGTAAGAGTCTTCAATCCACATGAAAAGAAATTAGACCCAAGAACTGTTAGCAAATTTTTTATTTGTTATCCGCAAAGGTCTAAAGGATATAGGTTTTACTGTCCAAACCATAGTATTAAGATTGTAGAATCCAATAACGTTAAATTCTTAGAGGATCACGAAAACAGTAGGAGCCATTATGCTAGAAACAATACTTTCAATGAAATTAGGAAACAAGTTTTGTTGCCTAATGCAAATGATGGTGTTGAAATTTCTCTTGATATTACTTATAAAGATAACTTAGAGGAGGAATAACCCATTAACGTAGAGATACTCCCAAAACAAACTCTCATAAATGATCTTATCATGAAGGATACACAACAGAATGTTAATGAAATAGATACAGGAGAATTGAGAAGGTCTACTCGAGAAAGAAAACCTATATTCTCGGACGATTATGTTGGGGTCCAAAGCCGTTAGCTATAAATGGGTCTTTAAGACCAAAAGGGACTCTGAAGGAAAAATTGAATGATTTAAAGCCCAACTTACAGCTAAGGGTTTCAATTAAAAAGAAGGCATCAATTACAATGAAACGTACTCATAAGTATCAAAGAAATGTACTCATAAGTATCAAAAAAGGATTCATTCATAATAATTATGGCATTTGTAGCATATTATAATTTAGAACTACATCAAATGGATGTCAAAATGGCATTTCTAAATGGGAATCTAAAAGAGGAAGTTTACATGATCCAACTTGAAGGGTTCATTGAATAGGTAGAAAAAAGTTTAGTATGTAAATTAAAGAGGTCAATATATGAATTTAAACAAGCTTCTAGACGGTGCAACTTAAAAGTCAATCAAATTATCACATCTTTCAATTTTACCGAAAATATTGTAAACCGTTGTAGATATCTTAAAATCAATAGGAGCAAATTTATGATATTAGTCCTATATGTTAACGACATCTTATTAGCCAGTAACCATCTTGGTATGATCCTTAAGACCAAAGATTATCTTAAGGCAAACTATAATATGAAAGATTTGGGCGAAACATCCTTTGTAATAGGAATTGAGATATATCGGGACCGATCTCGAGGATTACATAAGTTGTTTGAAAAAGCCTATATCAAAACAATCCTCAAGAGGTTTAATATGGAAGGCTGTAAATCACAAGATGCTCCTATAATCAAAGGAGACAAATTTAATAAAAACCAATGTCCAAAGAATAAAATAGAAAAGAAGCAAATAAAAAAGTGTCTTTATGCAGCAGCTATTGACAGCTTGAAGTATGCTCAAACATGTACAAAACCAGAAATAAGTTTTGCAGTGAGAATGCTTAGCAGATACCAAAGTAGTTCGGGCCTATTTCACTGGCAAGCAGCAACGAAAGTATTCCGTTATTTAAGCGGTACTCAAAGATATATGCTCACTTATAAAAGATCCGATCATTTGGAGGTTATTGGATATTCTGATTCAGACTTTGCAGGATATTCTGATACTAGAAAATCTACTTTAGCATATCTTTTCCTACTAGCAAGTGGAGCAATTTTGTAGAGGAGTGCAAAGCAGACTTTGACTACTCCATCTACGTTTTATGCAGAGTACATGGCTTGCTTTGAAGCCACGAGTCATGCGTTATGGATACATAATTTCATCTTAGGACTTCGGATTCTGAATTGTATCTCGAAGCCACTGATGATTTACTGTGACAATTATGCAACAATGCGTTTTGCCAATAATGACAAGTGTTCCAGCAATATAAAGTATCTGAAACTTAAATACCTTGTACTTAAAGAACAAGTCTAAAATGACTTAGTGTCTCTTGTTAGAGCTCTGACGAGTCTCATGCTTGCTCATCCATTAACGAAGGCATTAGCACCTAAAGCCTATAAGGAACATGTTGTAAATATGGGCCTGCAGGATTTGTTTAAGTAGGATTATTTTATATTATATTGACACTATTAATGAGATAATTAAAGTTGCAAATTTTATATTTCGTAATTCTTATCTCTTATATTATTTGTACATGTGATTATTGTAGAAAAGAATAAGAATATAAAGCTATGATATTAAAGTACCCACCAAAATTGGGACTGTCATGTCCCAAATCCTAATTTTACTCTCGTTAAAGACTTGGTTAGGCAAAGATGTACTTATAATGATCATGGAAGGAAATGCGTCATTATAGATATGTAATCTCTATGCTTTGCATCGACAAGTTTGTTTAATCGCAGATTAAAGATTTAGATCAAAGTTTGAATGGGAGGAATTTTATAGGTGCACCGGTCAAAGTCAGTTTTCCAAACTCCTAAGCCCAAATTGAGTCATTTTTCAAAATAAATTATTTTATATAAAAATAAGTAAATAAATTGAGGATGTAGTTTGCGGTCAACTGGCCCAAGTGGGAGAATGTTAGCATTGGACGTATAGTCCACTTAACAACATACTCATGCATGGGTCCTACCTCTAAAGTCCAAAGTAATTAAAGACTCCTCTTCTATTTGGTATTTGAAAACTCTATTGGAATTGGAACTTAATAGTTACTTTTTACTTAAATTACTAATAAGAGGGATAATCTTAATCAACTTAAGAGTTCCATGATGAGAATGGAACTATCATAGAGATCTATAAATATATGGGTTTACGGTAACTTGATTCACTTCAAGAGATTACTGCTTCGCTCTCTCATCACTTGCATGCATAAAGGAGAAGTAGAAGTGAGTTGTAAACTCCGCACGTGAATAGCTTGTTCTTCACCACACGATTAACATACGATAAAGCTACGTATGCATGTTATTTATATTATATTATTCAAATCTGATCCATTAAAGTTGATCCTATGATTATGGTAAATCTAATACTAAGGTGATCTATTTGATGTCATCTTTATCTTCAACATATGCGAGGTTTTGCTGCTTTGACATTTATTGGAGTACTCTGGATTCAGTGCTCAGGTATATACATCATCAGGATTTAAGTCTTGTGATTGAAATCGAGGCTGCTAAAATTCAATGTCTCAACTTTCTAATTAGAGTTTTGCCCATTCTTGGATTGATGATTGGATAGAGTTTCAAGTCATCTAATTATGTTTATCTCTCCATGGTAGCCTATAAAAAAATTTCTATTTTGCAACGGCGACAAGAAGGGACGGTGAAGTTATTTCTCTAACGAGAGATGCAAAATGAATACTCAACTATCACTATAGTTATTTAAATTAAAAGCATTATCTCTGCCTTGTACCCTTCACCCTACTTTTTAAAATAACCCAAGAATTTCTCTGTGTTCAATTCTATTCTATGCGAGCAAAAGGGCCCTAAGATCTTGGTGGCTTATTTCACCAACTTATATTGAGATCTAATGTAGGGAATACCTCACCTCCTTTCTCTTATAACACTATTCTACAAGTCCCACCCATCCGTTCCCTTGTGGTGGCTCTCAGGTAGGCCCATAAAATGTCGTCTCTTAGGATCAGTTCATGAAACTTTTGTTATGGATGCTTTATGTATATTATACAGCATAACTGCTTCTGTAAGCATCTTCTGCAGCAAAAATAAATAAAAATAAAGTATCAACCTATACAATTACAAGTGTTGGTGAGGGGGAGTTCCCTTTTATCTGAAAATTAAGACATCCATCTATTAATGACAAGATATGGATGACTTGGGTTGCCTGTTTTACATTGCGGTCTGCACTGTTTGCTTGTTCAAAATCTCCAACGTCGTTATCTTTAGTAACTGTAGAATTAGTGGCAGATGGTCTTATATTTCGTACCAATCCAATAAATATTCATGCTTGATTTAGGCCCCATATGGCAAAGGCCCATCAACAGCCCTCAACTGTCATTTCTCAGGACCATCATCCTTTCTGTGGCTATCACTAGCCCCACAACAATAGAGTAAAAAGTTCTTTCATGTCCCCTAGCCAATTCCCTGATTGAGCACTTACCTGACCAGAATAATTAGATTCATCATTCCACAATCTTCATCATGGTCCACTCAGTTCATCCTGGCCACTACCTTTTGTATAATTTTAACTAAATCTTCTTGGAAATTAAATGCTGTCTTGGAAATTAAATGCTGGTCTTTGATATAGTTATTGCGCTCACATGGAGAGAGAGAGAGAGAGAGAGAGAGAAATTCCATTTCACTTATGATAGGGATTTCCATGTAAATTCCATTTCATTTATGATAGGGATTTCCATGTGAAACGGGTTCTATAGACTGTATGGTCCAATATCCATTTCTTCCAGCCGAGAAAATAGACTGGAAGAGGTCAAACAGAGTGTGAGGTTCATTTTCTGTGAAAAATAGAAGGCTAGTTTTTAAAAGAAGATTGATTTTCCATTGTTCTTTGTAACAGTTTCTACAGATTAATTAATTTTTTTAGTAAAATCATAAGAGGTAGAAACACAATTCAGAAAATTTGTTGCGTCGAACAATATTAACTGACATTGTAAAAATGAAATCTCCATTTTTCATTTCCTCCATAAGACATACTTGCTAGCGATTCCCATGATTCAGAGAACTCTTCAACCAAGTCAAATATTTTAGAATCAAAAGGCTCGTCTCAATCCAAACCTACTGCTGTTACATAACAGTATTTGAACAAGTACTGTGCAATAATTACCATGAAAAATCAAATGCTGTGTAAGATTCTGGGGCTGTAATATGGTCTAAATCTTTTCTTTTCTTTTCTTTTCTTTTCTTTTCTATTTTTTTTTTCATATTGTACCTTTGAATGTTGTTATTGTATTCTGCACCGTTTAATATTAATGTTAGAGAAAAAATAATGCATCTCACTGCCTCTGATAATATAATGGGGCCTTGATCTACATTGTAAGGTTGTGACTTAAGTAGGTCTGGTCCAGTATCAGCTCAGCCCAAGCCCGATGTAATTTTTTTTTTTTTCGTTTTTGTTTTTCGATGATGAGGAACCTGCCGATGGCCCGATACCCCTTGCTGATACCCTCGTGGTGGATCATTGTTAAAGCCCAAGATACACAAAAACACCTAGTACTAATACTATATCAGGTTTTATAAGTGAAGTAAGCTTGACAGCCGAAACCAACATGAGTGAAACCTGAACATGTCTGACCTGACCTATCCTGAACTGTAGATTATCTACCAGAGTGCAGTTCGGTTTGATAAGGTTAATATATCATGAAGCCGAGTGCTCAAATGTTTTGATTAGGTTTCCTTTTCAAGGATACAAAATTTAGAAAGTTGGGTACCCAGAGCAAATTTGGGCCCCAACCTAACCTGAATTCTATGCAGATTTCAAGTTCCAGGCCTGAGACCGACTTAAACCTTCTAACATAACCCAAATTTCATTGCCGATCAGGTCGGATCATGTGTTGCCTACAGGTCGGATCAATGTGCTGCACCCCAAGTATCTAGATGGAGCCCATGGCTTCTGTTGATGGGCCAATATATAAGTGAGATATCACTGGATCCAGCCCACTATGGGCTACTCAAAAAGGATATGGTGGAACCCAAACCTAGATATTGTAATTATCTGGGACTCATCCACATCAAAGTCCCAACCATAGGAAATGGACCTGAACTTATACATGATATAAAGATAATCATCTCTGGGCGGGCCCATGGCTGTAGACGAAGTAATTTTTAAATATACTAAGTCTATCTATCATCAAAGTGTTTGGGTCAATCGTGTCCCTACTCAGATCCAATCCATTGGCGCTAATCCTGGAGTCACACTGCCATTTTTCAAGCGAGGCCAGTAGTCATTTGGGTCCAACCTCAGCCATTTTATAGCTCGATCAATTTAGCTTTGACAAGCCAGATATGGTCCACAGCTATAGGGCCTTACAGCCAGAAAGATTGCAATGGATTTAAAGTACATAATTGAAATCAAAGTATATTTCCAATTTGGATCTAATTTTGGGCTTGTATCTGGATTGCCATTAAGTCCCAATTAGGATCTCATGAACTATTTGCTTGCGTCAACCTTACACTGTGGACTTGTATCTAAGCTCTCATATCCAAAGCTGAATCCCAACTCTACATATATATATAAGCAGATTTTGATCAAGATCTTACGTGGGTTTAACCCAGATCTCATCCCTTAATAGCCTTAGGCATATTTCTGTGATTCTGGGCGAGGCACTCAATGTCGAGATCAGTAATGATTCATAAAATGATGCACATGATGAGGAAAGTCTCCCCGCATGGTTGCCTATCAAATTGACATCTAGAAAGAAAGCTAGGCAACACACTTACAGAGGAGTGGTGTACCAGGCAAGGAAACGCACTTGCACAGGCAAGGAATAGGACCTGGATTAGATGGGGAGGCGGCACACACATAGGGTCATAACCAGATCTGAACTGGTTGGGGTCCACGGTGGATCTAGAATCGGAACAATTAATGAGAAAATCGACCTGAAACGAAACTCATCGAAACCGTTAAGGGGAATATGGAGCCAGAATAAGAACCAATTCCTTACATGAGGTGGGTTTGGGTCCGAGTCTTTGTAGAAAATACTTTGGAAAAAAACTAATTTTTAGAGAAAAAAATTTTCGAAAACTAAGATAATATGTTAGGTCTCGAGTCTACAAGCCAAAACCAATGTGGAACTATACCCGAACCAACCCATTTACTTATCATGACCTAAATAAGGACTCAAATCCGATTATTAATGGTTTGAAACATTCAGGTAATTGGAAAATAGGAGACCCATTTACGACCCTACACACAAAGGGAGATCCCCACATACAGAGGTAGAGAGGACCTATAGATATAGGAAGAAGCGCTCACACATAAGAGAAGACATGCACATGTGGAAAAAGGACACACCCAAGTAAGAGGTGGGTTCTTAATAAACAAGCAACTCTACTTTCTCCTAAGTTCTCAAATTTGAATGTAAAAATCATTTGAAATTAGACAACTGAGAGTGATAAATAAATATGCATATCACTAAATTTGACTTGGATGATAATAGGATAGGCCTGTGTGATTTCAGAACTTTTTTTTTTTATTCTTGATTTGATGGGCTATTGGTTTAGGTTTGATACTTCAACTTAAGGATCCATGAATGATTCTTGGGCATATGTGTGAAACTATTGCCAAAATCGTTCAACCATTACTGTTTTGGCAATTTCAGAGCTTTATATATTTTTGTTTTTTTTTATTTCTAATATCTTCCATGTCTCAAGATTGATTGCCTTAATGGGAATAGGCAATCACATTTAGGTTTGTGCTCGCAGCATGGGCCAATGAGACCACATTTGAGGCCTTTAAATATCCAAAAAAAAAAAAATGATCACAACGTTGCAGGGCCCATTTCATCACCGAGCCAACTGGTCAATCATGAACTTGGATAAATTATAATAGAGTTACTCAAATGAAAATAACACTAAGACCGACGCATTTTGAATCAAAATAGCTTGGCATATATTTAAAAGGTCCTCTAATTAATACTCCTCCGTAGAAATAAATAAAACAAATAAAATATATAGACGAGTGCAAAGAAAAAACAACTCCTCAAACCCCAGCAAATCATCAATCCCTAAAGCCCTAGCTTTTAAAAAATTCTTTTAAAACTGCATCAAATTTTAGTTTCTTCTAATTCCAGAGGGCCCCACTCTTTTCTACAAGCAGATTGCAAATAGGTTATTTGTCAACCGTCTAGCTCATGATGCCTGCTTTTATGCAAGTTTATCAGTCCCACTAGCTTATTTATCTCTTGATTTAACAGTGTTAAAGTTTGTAATTAGTATATTTGAGGTTTAATCGGATGGTGAGTGAAGGTTTGAACAGTGTACAATAGGGGTCAAATGGTAAGATAAAAATATTATTGAAGGGCCAGAAATGAGTGAAGTGTGGTGCCCAAAGGGAACACACAGTGGTTGACTGCACTGCAGAAAACTACTTTCTCAAAACCCTAGCAAACCCCCCATCTCTGCAGGACCCAAACCTTCATCAACCCCCAATCCCTCAAAACTCCCAATTCCTTCCAGCCACCCCCAAAACCCCAGTGCCCCTAAAACCCTACTCTCTCTCTGTCTTCAAAAAAGAGGCTAAGGTTCTTCCAGTTCTGGAAGCATGTGGAGCCGAGTGGCCAGCAGAAGCAGAGCTCTCCTTCCAATCCACTCTGCAAGGCGCTCCTACGGCCTCATCCCCATGGTCATCGAGCACACCTCCCGCGGCGAGCGCGCCTACGACATCTTCTCCCGCCTCCTCAAGGAGCGCATCGTCTGCATCAACGGCCCCGTCTCCGACGACACCGCCTCCGTCGTCGTCGCCCAGCTCCTCTTCCTCGAATCCGAGAACCCCTCCAAGCCAATCAACATGTACATCAACTCCCCCGGCGGCGTCGTCACCGC
The DNA here is from genome assembly GCA_037013555.1 of Sextonia rubra. Lineage (NCBI taxonomy): Eukaryota > Viridiplantae > Streptophyta > Magnoliopsida > Laurales > Lauraceae > Sextonia > Sextonia rubra. The sequence continues at coordinate 16,855,579 of JASUAD010000028.1, read as the reverse complement.
CGGCCTCGCCATCTACGACACCATGCAGTACATCCGCTCCCCCGTCAGCACCCTCTGCATCGGCCAGGCCGCCTCCATGGGCTCTCTCCTCCTCACCGCCGGCGCCCCCGGCGAGCGCCGCGCCCTCCCCAACGCCCGCGTCATGATCCACCAGCCCTCCGGCGGCGCCAGCGGGCAGGCGAGCGACATCGCCATCCAAGCCAAGGAGATTTTGAAGGTGAGGGAGAGGTTGAATTCGCTCTATGCCAAGCATACCGGGCAGAAGATTGAGAGAATTGAGCAATGCATGGAGAGAGATATGTTCATGTCGCCCGAGGAGGCGAAGGAGTTTGGGCTTGTGGACGAGGTTATCGAGCATAGGCCGATGGCGCTGGTGACCGATGCGGTCGCGGGTGAGAGCAAGGGAAAGGATGGCAGCTCAAGCTAGAACGCTGCTGCAGTGGGGATGATTTGGGCATTTTGTTTTTTAATTGTTCCTTTTTGAGGTATGCAACTTTGAGGAGCAATTCTGATCTGGGGTTATTTGAATTTTGAATTACATTGAACTGATGCATTTGATGGAATGCTAAAGTGGTTCAATTTCAGTTTTATTTATAGCAGTGTTCTTTTTATTTGCTGTTAGTGAGTTTTTGGTGATTCTAATATATGCTAATGATATTGAAGTAATGGCTGGTTTATAAATCATGAGTATCATCTGCCCTAGGCGTCCCAAGGCTGGACGCTTAAAATTGTTGAAATTTGATGTCATCATATATATTAGATGGAAGAAAAGTATCTATTTGGCTGCAAAATTCAACCTTTTCACCACATTTCTTGAACCTAGTAAGAAATGCATAATTAAAATCTATTTCATCATAATGGCCCATTCACTTGTGGTTTCCTGGTTGCATCAAAGAGAGCCTTTACATGTTGAAAGCAGTGCTTGAAAGGTTTGGAGTTTGTTGTGTTAGTGTTATGATCTTTGTGAGCTGTTTGTGTGCATGATAGATGGAGTTTCACTGAAGAAAAGGTGTTTTCTGAGTATGGAAGGACTGGAAGAGGTCTAACCTTGCTGTTTTTTTTTTATTGGTTTAATGCATTGCCTTTTTGTCAATGAGTTTGTATTATAATTGTTATTTTATTGAATGCTATTCATTTTCATGGATGTATCTTTGACGTAGTGCATGTGGGGAAGAATAGCAAGCGGGCTATTTTCTAAGCCAAAGCTTATGGATGCGGATCCATAGGATCAAATCGTCTAGGTCTCACACAAGGGCTGAAATTATCTCAAAAAGAAAACTCAAATTCTTATTCAATATGCCATCATCGGTTGTAGGAGGATTACAATCCTTTAAACAGATTAACCAATACTATTTGGAAACAGATAAAATAGAAACTATTTAATTTTTCTATAAACTTTAGTACCTTCCAAAAATTAGAGAAATCTAGGAAAATCATCTAGAATACTGCAAAATAGGTAAGTGTAGCTTGGAAACACATTCTGAGAATTTTCTTATTCATTGGGCCTTTTTTGGCTTAGGCCTTCGGGTGTAGACGTTTGGGTTGGGCTCATTAGTCTTGCCTGCATCAATCTTGCTTCTGTGGCACTCTTTTCGGGGATGTCAAGAGGTGGGGGCAAGTTTTAGCCCAAGCCCAATCTGTTGATTTTTCCCAAAATTCAGGTCAAAATATGCTTGAGGCCTGGTTTTTAGGCAACTTCATTGAAATCCTCCTATTCTCAATTAAACTGTATATTTTTATTTTCATTTTACCATCCTTTCTGGGGCCAATAATTAGGTGGTTACAGTCATCACCTGAATATCTAATTGCATGAATATGAATTCACACATTGGAATCTAGCACTGGTATCAGGTATCTGTTTCTACAAATTAAAACAAAAAGGGAGGGGGGGGGGTTGGTTTGTGTTTCATAACAAGTAACGACCACTTTGACCTCTATTTGAGAAGTCCTACACTGGCAGTTTTTTAGTAATTGGAGTATCAAGTACCACCACAATACGGATGCCTGACACTCCTCCAAGTATCCCTGTTATCCTGTTACAAAGAACAACCACGTAAGTCTGGGTTTCCCAAACTTCCCCTAGTTACAGAATACCCTTGAATCTTGCTGCATTAATCGGTGCTTAATTGCTTTCAGAAATGGGTAGTTTACCCATTTCTAAAAGGAATAGATAATAACCCTTTCCTGTTGACTGGAAAATGTGGCACATCTGTTGGTTGAAGTGAAAAAAAATTTTTTTTTGCTTCAATTTTGAGGGTGTGAAGGACTACAGCTGTTTCCCCCTACATACTTGATCCTTCGGAAAAATCTTATCCTCGGTGTCTTTTCGGAGCCACTACAGAACAGAAGTGCTTATGGGGAAAATGCTTGTGTATGCTGTAATGGGAACCGACAATTTGATTATTTAGATTACTTTGCATAGTCTGTCAGCTTCTGAGTCCATGTCATTTTAGGATATAATAAATGTTATTTCCTCATTTCAAGAGAAATGAATATATATAAAAAAAACTCAAGAAAGGATAAATTTTTTGGATTGCATAGCATATACAAGCTACATGCCATTGTTTTATCACTTAATTCAGGTTTTCTTAAGCAAGTTAATTTGCTCATTCTTTCTGATTGTACTTTGTGTATCATGGCTGTCTTTGATGATTCTGTGAGTACAAGACTCAAATAATTCAATGTAATTTATATACACCTTAACGTTATTGTAGAGATCTCTCTATGATATGCCACACATACACCAAACTATTTTCTCATACTGCTTGCAAATGCTTGTACCAATCCTACCATTGCTGCCCCAATTAAATACCATGTAATTCCTGCTAATATAGCCTGTAAAAAAGAGCTATTTATAACTCCCAAGGCCATGGAACCACCAATATGCTCTTCCAAGCTACCACCCATCCTATCTCCACTTTCGAATCCTACAATAACTGCTGCAACTGTTGCAATCACCATGGGAATGGTAGAAGTCAGGGGATTTTCCCACTTCTTGTTATCAGTAACCACGTTGGTTACCTCTTCCTTCACCTTTTGCTGAACAGGTGGGGAGTTTGAGGGCATGCTGTTGGACTGGTTTGTCAGGGGTGGAAGACTGAGTGTTGGGGTCCAATAGTCATCATAGAATCTGTAAACCGTTTTGTTTTGTGAGGCCTTCTGTCCTGTGTTTTCCCTTTCCCGGCGTCTGGCTGCTGCTTCTTGTAGTCTACCCGTGTTGGGCTCTGTTGTCTTCTTCTCAGGGATGCATAGGAGGTTCTTCTGGTGAGTTTGTGGGGCGTGTCTTGCAGGTGATTGCCAGTACAACCAGTTTGTGATTGATCTTATAGCTTGCATGGCTGAAGCTTGTGCATCTCTTTGGAGATCTGGGTCCTGAATTAAAATTGGAGCATATATAAGTCATTTCAGTAATTGTTGGTTGCTATAAGAAAGTATTTCAGTCTCTGCCGTAAACACCAAAGATCTGATGAGATTCATGTGCTGCATAAGGTGGATTATGTTTGCTGAGAAGGTTTGTTGACTGTAGTATCATGTTTTGGCTAGTATAATACCTTGGAGGAGTGTCCCTTCGAAGCCTCCCTGTCCTTCATCTGGTGGAATTTGCTTTGAAATTTGTTGACATCCACGAATATGTTGGAGACACATTTCCCAACTGTGTTACCTGCACTCATTCGCACACTCCCACGTGGTTGCTTTGACATCAGAAATTCAAGGGCTGCCAGGTTTGACCTCTCCACTATCCTGACAACAGATAATAGCATAATTCAACTTTAAAGAGTTGCTTATTGTTAATGCCTGTTGCTTAGCTGGCTAGGGAGATGGGTATATGTGTATGTGAGTTTGAGTCTCCAATGTAACCCCTAAGAATAAAAGAAAAGAGTCCTCAACTGCCATGTAACATGTAGTGCCCATTGTTTCTGTTTGCAGACACGGAAATGGATTTCAACAGTGTGTTTGTCTCCCATCTCAGTGAGCCATAACTGATATTTACTGGGTTTGGGACAGAATATAGTAACCTGAAACTGTTCCCCTAAAAAGTGCTGACATTTCTTTCTTAGGTTTCTACCAAAAATGCTATGTCGAAATTTGAAAAATGAATTGATATATGCATTCCTATTCTTGCTTTGCTCAGTTTCTCCGCTGGTATGTGATTTTATGCCTGAGTTGATTTATTGTATACCTGAAATTATGCTTTATGAGTTTAAAACTATTCTATTCGGTGGCATATGCTCTTTTACCCCTTGTTACAAAAACTATGGATGCAAGTACTGGGGGCTGGGGATTTATGAAATTGGTTACAAATTCCATGACCATGGCCAAACATAATAAAACTTGCTTTCATGAGCTATGAGAGAGAGAGAGAGAGAGAGAGAGAGAGAGAGAGAGAGAGAGATCACACGAGATGCAGTCGACGGGGCATGATTGTATGGCATCCTGAATTTTGTGCTCAGGATCAGCCCATTGTCCAACTACACGGGCTCGCCCATAAACAGATTCTATTGCAAATGTTTTCTCTGCAAATAAGGCACATTTCAGGCAACCAACGCACTTTATTTCATCAACAAACACTGCACGCTGTTCTGTCTCTGATCCAAACCACACTGAGTAGAGAGGTTTCCCTGTGTAACCACGGAATTCTGCCATCTTTGCTTGCTCCTACACAACCAAAACCCACCTCCTTTCAATTGTATCTATTTTAGTCATGATAAAGCTTTTGGTTATGAAAAATTGATGTGGCTAGGACACGTACAGATTAGTATATCTGCCCTGTAGAGGGAGATTTGATCATTCATTTTATGACTGATAAATCAGCAAAAGACAGAGATCCACAGTGAACAACATAAAGAGGTTTTCGTATAGACATGAAAGCTATGATGCCCAAATACGGACACGGGTACGGATACAGACACGGGAAATGAGAGTTTGATATTCCGACTTGAAAATTTTAGGATACGAATACGAGTATGGCATTCCAAAAAATATATAAATATAAATACTTATCGTAGTGCACAAATATTAGAGGCCTACTGTGTGGATCAAATTTTCAATGAGGTGGGCCTGACAGCATTTTAACATAAAAGAAAAGAAAAAAAAGTGGGCCAAGTGTCTTGGTTGGCCTAATAGCTCAACATTAAAATAGAAAAACTATAGAAAAATCCAACGGGCCGGTTCTCATTAATAAAATGCGACAGGTTCTTTTGCCCATTTTACATCTCTGAGGCATCATCGAACGAAAAAGAAGAAGAATGAATGAATAAGAAGAAAAGGAGGCATACATGGCACCTAAAGCTAGAAGCTCGAAGTAGCAACAGTAGCAAAAAACAACACAATGGTCTATCACCTAGTTGAAGAAGCAACCCGTCAAAACAAAAGCAGTCGCCCCTATCAGTTTAGTTATCTTCTTCCTCGTTGCCACCTTCTCCTCCTCCTCTTCTCCTTCTTTTTTGCTTTTCTTTGGATCAAACTGAGAGATGACTCATTTAGAAGTAAATTGGTTAAAATGGACAAAATATGTCGTAATTTTAGGTAAAAAATATTGCACAGCCGTATTCTAAATTTGAGGGCTGTATCCAAGCCGTATCTTACTGTATCCTGTACCCGTATCCATATCATATCGTATCAATAGGATACCATAGAGCATTTGGAGTATCCAGGTATTATAGCATGAAAGTGGCTTTTATTGATAACATGAGCAGAGAGGGTTTTTTTATTTTTTTTTATAACTCGGTGTCTCTTGCCCAGCCTTGGCCCAGGAGCCTTTGGCCCTTAGCCCAAGGGGCACTTGGTTCTGAATAGCCAAGAACTAATTTTAAGAGCATGTGCAAACCCTCTTATCCACATGCACTAAGTGAAACTGTAGGAGGTAGCCAACGAAGCTAGGTGTCCAACACAAGGCCTCTCCGCTTTGCAAAGTTCTTGGCCGACTGGCTACCACTTGTTCGGAGTAAAAATAGTTTCTGGGCCTTTGGCAATAGGGCTTACTTTCAAATTATTTTCTCTTTTGCTAAATGGGTGGGTCAAAATGGTCCAAACCCGGAATAGCACCATGTTTGGGTTGACTCGGTCAGCATAGAAAAAACTCCCAAGTGCATTTACAAAAGAATTGTGTACAGTACAGAGGAATGTTCATGCAGACCTTGTCATAGACATAACGTGAATTCGGATTGGAAAGAACTGCATATGCTTCATTGAGTATAATTGCCATGTCGTGCCCAGCACGCCCTGCGATGTCTGGGTGACACCGTTTCTGCAATGATCTGTAGGCGTTCTTTATCTGTGACTGATCAGAAGAGCTGTCGATGCCAAGAAGGTCGTAAAGATCGTAGTCGATGATGGAAGAAGCCCTGCATTTCAGTGAATTATACTGCAGTTTCCTTCCTAAAGAGTAGTGATTGGATTTCTTGGGTTTTACAGGACTGTTGATGATTGAAGGAGAGAGACTGTGTAGGAGACTTGAAGAAGAAGGCATGGTTTCAGTTGTGTTGTGTTTGTTTCAATGGAGGTGGTGAGGATAAGGAAAAGGTTAAGGGAGGGTGGCTTTTGTACGTTGAGAAGATATTTTTGTGTTTTGATTGAGACTATGGAAAATATCGAGGAAGAATGAGAGAGTTGACTCAAAAATTTGAGAGGTGGAACAATCACAGACGTGCCATTTGTGAGAGCCGTTCAAGACATACAGCCATCTATGGGTGCTAATGTTCATCAAATGTCTCTAGCCATTCAATCTAAGGGGATTGAAAGAGTGTTTTTTCCTTTCTTTTTTATCTTACATTTCATATGCATTAGCCTTGGATGGGTCAAAAGGCTTAATGGGACTGAAATTTTCTATACCCCTTAATCGTGAGACTCCCTCTTCTGGTGCATTCAGATGGGCCCTATCGACATGGCTGGTGGCCTTTCTTTATTAGAGAATAGAACTATTGATTGAAGCAGAGCAGCCAGATTCCTATATGCTTTTGCCCCCATTGGTGACCAACAACAGACTCTCTATGGTATCTATAAAACACATAAAAACTCAAAAATTTCCACATCTATATTATACTCTAGTTATATTTACATCTAAAATACCATGTGCAATTTGTTGTCATGTAAATTAGTGTGCTTTTAAAGAGGGTGGACAAGGCTTGGATAAATGGTAAGGATGATATTCAAATGGCGGATATGGATTGTCGGAAACGTTACAGAAATTGGCAATGTATAGTAAAAAAAAAATTTTTTCTTTTTTTTTAGAGAGAGAGAGAGAGAGAGAGAGAGAGAGAGAGAGAGAGATCCATGGGTAGGGGGTGAAACTATGAAAAAGAACTTTTCAGATCCGACCTGTTCTATATATAAGGAAAATTAAATATCCATTTGCCTATAGAACTCAATTTTTAATACAAAATGCATTGGTTATAGTAGTTTCCACACTATGTTTAATTTGTGCCATTATCTATGTTCCATCAGATCCATTTTCCATTCATTCTACATTTTTTCCACCTTCCCCACTGCTTAGGCAATCCAAACACAAACACACCCACAAAGTTAAGATGCATATTTCCAACAATCAAAGCTGTATCATGTAGCAAGGGCAATTTAGGCTGCATCCTTGTGAACGATCACGCGAAAATTGGAGTTTCATAATCCAGTTTAAGGAATCTATAAAAGTAATAATAGAACTATATATGAAGATGCATAGGGATGTTCATGGGGCTGGGCTGGCCTGGGCCAGCTGCTTTTTCCCAGGCTCGGGCCTTGGGGAACAGTCATTGGGCTAGACCTGGATTAAAAATTTTAGGCCCGTTTTTATATGGGACGAGCTTAGGTTAAGTGGTAGCAAGCCCAAAGCCCAGGCAAAATAGGTGGATTAGGTTGCAATTTCCTTTTCTTACGTTTCTTATATTGCATGCAAATTTTTATACTAGAAATTTTAAAAAAATTTTATCAAAAAATACTATTCAAAAGACAAACAATGTTCATTCTAATTGGTTTGTACCAGACAAAGATCTATTTGTTACACCAATGCAGCTATGCTTTGTTAATGAGTTATATGCTTTTATTTTAAAAAAAAAGAGACAATATTACTCAAAGAGTAGAAAAGATAGATTTATATAAAGATTACAATTACTTTTAATAAAGATTTTGTTTCATTTTAGATAGATTCATGTAGATGTAACCATGTGTATAATAGGAATTAGTGCATGATAGCCATGTTGGCCCCCACCAAATACCAAAGGTGCTTAATAATCAGGCCCAAACAAGACCAGGCCCGATTAATATATGGGCCAGGCTCGGGCTTAATAGAGTTTATGGCCCAGCCCATGAGCACACCTAATTAGATGCATAAAACACCATTAAAAAATACTTAAAATGAATAACTAGTTAGTATTCCTGTAAAACTTTAAAAAAGTTAAAAACAAGACTAAGATGAATTTGAATATCAGATATAAAGATGAATCATTGAATACTTTCCTGTATTAGAATTTAGTAAACCCTGTTTTATCAATGAATGGAAACTTTCATTTAAAGCTAGCTTATAGGAAAAACATAATAAAAGAGTCTAGTGGGCCCATGGATGTTAGATGTGTGATCAGGTGGCCCACAGCCGTATATCAAAACGGGGAATTATGGACGAGTGAGATTTCACTGGAAACAAGACATAAGCGATGCGTGGAAGCGATTCGCTTTGGAAAGACGTAGCGTTTTGGACTCTGGAGAGATGCCAAGGACGTTGAAATAGAATCTCATCCCTGCTTTTATCCAACTCCTCCCATGACTGGGCTGTGTAATCCCCCACTATATGCCTTTTTTTTATAATATTCTAGTTACGTGGATGTTATCCGACATTCCAACTGCAATTTTCCAAATGTGGGGGGAAAGGGAGAAGTGTGGGATAGCCTAGTAGTAAGGGGCATTTCTGTAGTGGGGTAGAGTAAAGTGGAGTAAAGTAGACTTCAAATCAAGAGAGAATAATATATAATGTGGTTATAATCAATTTTTGTTTTTTAGTTTTTTTATGGGGTTTTTTGTATAAAAAGTAGATACTAAAGTAGATGATTTTTTGTGATTTAGTGGTTATTATTTGACATTTTTTTTAAAGAAGGAAATTTTGAATTTTTTAAAAAAGAAGGAAAAAATTTTGAATTTCAAATATTTCGCTTTACTCCACATTACTCTATCCTACAAACAAACAGGTGCTACGATTAACCCTTGGCACCAATGATGTTCAAATGTGCTTGGTGCATAGCTCGGCGCATTGGAGAGGAGCACTATCGTGGAAATAAAGCAAGAAGAACATAGCCAACGAATGGAGCTACCCCAAAGCTAAAGTCTCCACCTAGATTAAGCAAGTTTAAGACAAAGATAGTTTACAATTCCTCCCATATATAATAGCAAAATAATAATGATAATAATAATAATCATAATAAAAAGTGAAGGGAAAGGATGACTGAAAACGAAGAGAGAGAATACATAACTTTGTATAGTAGCTACCTTTGTATGTATAGATGGGCTCCACATATCGTGTGTCCTGTATCATAATGTGTAAGTAGCATTAGTTAATTGGTTGGTAGTCAATTAAGTCATTTAGAGTCTAAGCAAGTCCAAAATACTATTGGGATCATGTGTACGAAGTTTTGTCTGGTTTTGAGTCCATTTGGGTGTAGTAGGAGAAAAGTTTGCAATTTTAAAAAGTTTTAGAGAACTTTTTATAATTTTTTATTTGTGAGATTTTAAGTTCATTTGATAGATAACCTAATTCAATTAGCTTTATCCTTTTATCTCCACTTAAGCTGAACCTTTGAAGACCTCCGAAAACCCTACCCACTTAAACCAAGGACTAAATTCCCTTTTAAAACCCACCAACTCCCACCAATTTCTTTCTTTACCTCTTTTCTTTCTTTTTTTACTTCTTTCCTTTCTCTTTTCTTCCTTCTCCCTCCATATTTATATATTTGAATGTATGTGGGCTTATTTGGGCAGATTCTTACATTAGTTCTTATGTGATCTTTATATTAATTTTTTTATATTATGATTCTTATGTGATTTCATGTGATTCTTATATGTTCTTTTTTTTTAGTTATTTTTGCATTTGCCTTATTTATGCACAATTGATATATATATATAATATAAATGAAAATATTCAAGTGGGAACTAGTTCTCACCATTCTTCATTAAGAACTATTAGTGGGGCCCACCTGTTAACCCATCCAATCTACGTGCAAACAGGGACCCCCTCTAGTAGTCACTAATTCCAAAATGTAACACCCATCCAAATGGATTTGATCATTGGATGGAGGGTTAGATTTTTTTTTTTAAAATATGAATCCAGTAAACTTGTAGGCCATGAATGACGAGGTTAGGACATGATATTAGGGCCAAACTTGATACTTGTAATGATCCCATAAATATTTTTCCATCCTTCTGGTCTTATCCCCAAATGGGCCTTACAAGTGGGCCCCATGAAAAGCTCTCATGGTAAACTCCATGCGAACAATTCTCATAAGAACAAATCTATTAGAGAGCGTATGTCTGTTGATTCTTAAATGGGTTCTTAACGGCATGAGATGTCTCTTTATTTATTGAGTATTATATTGAAGCATTATATTTAAATTCAATTCCAATGATCAACCTCTAATTGGATGGATGACAACCTAACAAGAAAACAAAGTGCTACAAAAACTCTATAGCATATGGTGTAGGAGAAATTATGAAACTATTTATACATGTAGTATATAATTTATTTGTTTGTTCAGTATTTAATTTGTGAGATTTAATGCAATGCACTGTATCTCCGCAATCATGTTGCTTTTTGTATTGCATTAATGGTCCTAAGCTCAGGTAAAGGAGGAAGAATGTCATGGTCATACTTGATGCACTATCAAGCTGTAGAAAAATTAAAAATTTGTTTTTCATATCTGGACCTAACTTCATATCCATGCATTTTCTATCTGAGTCGCTAACTATATTTTGAAGAAGAAACACTGAGAGGGTAGCTTCAAATGAGTTTTACTATATTTGGTTTACTTCATTTCCTTGATTGGGCTCCATTGGAGGAAAGTATTAAAAAACATTTATATTGTTTCTACTAATACCTCTTGGTTGAAAAAGTTTTGCTAAAAATATATAATATGATATCAAAGCTAATTGATCATGTATTTGAATCTAATGATGAATGGCTTGAATGCAAAGATCAGGCATGTTTGTTTGTAGGGGTGAAATAAAGTAAGTAAAGTGAAATATATGAAATTCAAATATTCCTCTTTTTTCAAAAAAAGTCAAAAAAGCAACCATTAAATTACAAAAAAACTATCTATTTTTTTTATGAAAAGTAAAAAGATTTTTTTATCAAACAACTAAAGATAAAAAATCATCATGACCCCATCATTTATTATCTCCACTAATGAAAAATATGAAAAAGTTTATATGCTACCTCTACTAATGCCTTGTTGGAATGATTTACTAAAAAACTTAATAGCAAATACAAATTTTCTTATATAAAAAGTGAAGTGAATCCCTTTTTTTTTTACTAGCCCTCCATTTATATGTTTATCTTTTCTTTTTCATATGGTGGCCACCACATTAAGTTTTTAACATTTAGAATGCTCAATCATGAGCCCATCAACCTGGGAATTATAAAGTTCCACTTTAGCCTGAGCCATGGGCCCTTTGTTCTTGATTTGATGGTTAGTTGGCCAGTTCTTTTCTATGTCCACATACATGTCCACATACAAGGCTGAAAAAGTTAGCCACCCACATCGATTTAAATGAATATTGTTGCACGAGAACATTGACAACAGATCATGACCAGGAAGATGGCACAAAGGAAAAAGTGGATTAGATGGAAAAAAGAAAAACTTTAAAACTCAAAACTACACACACATTTCAGCATTTCTAGAAATAAGATAAGAATTTAAAAAATGTTCAAAAAAAGAAGTTCATTAAAGCAATTAAAACTCAAGTCGAACATTTTTTGGGTCTAGCTCTCACCGAATCCAGATTTAGAGGCAAAGCCAATCATCATTTGGGACTAGGGCTCTGACTTCATTAAAAAGAAAAAAAAGGAGACCTTTAGCGGTGGAAAAAAAATTACCTTTAGAGGTTTTTTTTTCTACATTAAAAAAATTTTTTTTACCGTCGAGATTTTTTTTCTGCTAAACCCACCTTAATCCACTAGATGTTAAACTAAGATACTTTCATGGCAGCTATCGCGGGCAATTTTTGATAAGCTTTCGAATCATTTGCCAAATCTTTTCATAGTGACTTAAAGTATCATGAAAATGGTTTCTTTCAGGATTAACATAACGCTTGCAGATAATGGTTTCTCACGTCTAGGCTTAGACGCATACATGTGTGTGACATGACACATGTTTAGGTGCAGGTCCTCCATCGATGTGTAAGGGCGGATTGTACAGCCCTGTGCGACGGAGCCAGAAATTTCTTCCTGAGGGGCCAAAAAGAATTTCAAACTTTCATTAAACAAAAAAGTATTAAAAAAAAGTAACAAATCGTATTAACATAATACTTGTAAATCAATTAGCTGTTCAATTACATCAATATTTCTTGATTAAGAATAAGTAACCGTTATTCACCTTTTTTTCTTTTTTTATTTTTAATTTATTTAAAACTATATTTTTTAAATATTTTACAAGCACAATCAATTATATACTCAATCGAACAGTAGGCTCCATTCCTATTGATATGAGATTTTAGGATATATCATGAGAGGGGATGCTATTCATTTTGAATGATTTGGATTGTAATGATGTTGGCTCTATCGGTTGTAATTATGTTGGCTCTGTCATAGATTTCCAAAGGCCTATAAGTCAACATATAATAGTGACTTTTGAATATGTAAAATAATTAAAAATAAATGATTTGGATTGTAATGATGTTGGCTCTATCGATTGTAATCATGTTGGCTCTCTCATAGATTCCCAAGGCTTAGAAGTCAACGTCTAATAGTAAGTTTTGAATATGCAAAATAATTAAAAGGTAGGTAATTTATTCACTGCACTCTTTTGTTGACATTTCTAACATATAATAAGACTAGAAACATAAGTGGTAAATAATGGAACTTATAAGTAATAAAATTGTGGTATCATAAAGACTACCTGCATTTGATCTAGTATGTCATCATTATTGCTAAACTAATATATTCATTTACATAGCACTAAATTTTCAATCCAATCAAATCCAAGTCAATAATCTTGAAAGATTTAAAAGAACATCGCATAAAAAACTTACAACATAAATTAAAGAGAAAAATGAATGCAAGAAGTAACTTTATTTAACAAAAATACAGAAGACATAAAGAAAACATTAATAAATGTACTAAAATATACTCATTAAAGAGGGATTCATTGAACTAAAAAAAAAAAAGAGAAACAAAAGGGAAATGGGTTGAAGAATTTCCTATGAATGAGAACCAACTCAAATGAGTAAAAAGAGGAGACCAAAGAGGAGAGCCATTGTCATGTCTAAAGATGACCTGCTTTTGAAGAAATAAAAAGACGGATCTACCCAGGTTTCTTTTCTAATATTACTGGGAGCTTTCATTAGCACAGTGGCTTTTTCTCTCTCCATTGCAAAAATAAATAAATAAATAAAAATAAAAATCTCTAAACTAGCCCCTCCTTCTTCCTCTTCCCCACCATGTCATCCACCCTCCTTCCCATCCTTTCACCTCCCTCGTCCTCGCCCTCCCAGTTGTCGGTGGGGTGCAAGATTGGCCAAAAGCCTTCCTTCTCCCTCTTCCTCCTTCCTCCTCTTTTTTCTCCAAGAGAGAGAGAGAGAGAGTTTTCAAAACCATGGTAAGATGGATGAAACTAAAACTAGGGGGTGCTCATGGACCGTCATATCACATGCCTAGCTCACTTTAGAAACACAGGTCCCTGTCCAACTCAAGCCCTCTGCATGTACTAATTTCATGACTTGAGCTCAATCCACCTCAACAATCATGTCAAGCTTGACTTTTGAGCCTTCACATGTTGGGTTTTATTTTGTATTTCAATTTAGCAGGATCGGTGATCTGAGTTAACTAAAACCAATGCTCAGAGTTAAGGGTATTTTAGTCATTATGCATGAGATTTCCTGTTGGACAAAAAAATGAGAACTATATATATTGATGTTTTGTAACCTTAGATTTTAGGGGATTAAGATGGGATCATGATAGATGAGTTTCCTCTTTCGTGAATGCAGGTAAGGTTGTCAAACCATATAAAATTATTGTATTTATGTGTGCGATTATTTGATGGTGTAATTGTGTGCGTTCATCGTGATTGATCCGTCGATTGTAAATAAATTTCGTCGCACCACTTTTCCAACACCACATTCAGTCAATCGGACCAAACCATCCCCTTCTGACACTTTTTTTAGCAAATAACTCCCTCACAAACCAATACTTATTTGTGGCCTAGTCAAGTTTGGCTCAATCATTTATCACTTAATCCAAGTCTAGCCCAAACATTAAACATGCATAAAATTCTAAATCCATCCCACCCAGGTACTAAATAATCATAATCCTCCAAGGAATTATTCTCATGGTGGCCGTCGGTGGTCCTATTAGGGTTCTCAAGGCAGCCCTTGTCAACAAACCCACCCGCGCGCATGCTAGGCTGCCTCAGCCACGCGGACCCCGATATGTCCACTCGCAATCAAAGCAACCTTGGTGGGCCCACCCCTACAAATAAATAAGAGTATAACCACATCACCGGAACAGAACCTCAAAAAATTCCACAGTGACTGCTGAGTAGAGTTAATGGCTTCCCGTATACCACCCATGCATCCATATCCATCCCATACATCCGTATGAAAAACGAGTCCATTCTGTTCCCACTATCATCATCACCGTCGTCAGCATCCATTCGATACAACCCAGAAGCAGCAGCAGCAGCAGCAGCAGCAGCGCGCATCGACCGTTGCAAAGCACTGAAAGAGAGAGAGAGAGAGAGAGAGAGAGAGAGAGAGAGAAGAGAAGAGAAGAAGAGAAGAGAAGAAGAGTAGTCTGATAAAAGAGAGAGAGAGAGAAAGTAGGAGAGCTAGGATTTAGGACAGCCACAGCTTTTCTTGGCAAGTTTTTCTGTCTCTTTCTGTTTCATTTTTCCTGCGCTGACTTGCATCACTCCCTCTTTTCCTCTTCTTCTCCATCACCGTTGGCGTTCTTTTACCGACGCGGGTGAAGATAATCAAGGTATAGGCTCTCTCTCCATCAACCATCATCTCCATTTGTTTGGCCACAATTCTATTATTAGGGTTGGGAACGTGGAATCAGTCCAATTAGGGTTTGTAAATGATGATTTTGCCCTATCTAGATTCTTTTTTCATATGGGTTGTGATGGGTTTTTGAAGGTCAATTCTAGATGCTGATTGTGATGGGTTTTTGAAGTTGTAATTTGTTTATGTTGGTTAGAGAAATATTGAATGTTGTTGATGTGTTCTTGTATGGGAGATGTTTTAGAATTACGTATCGCCCGCCCCCATTAAATCTCTTGTGCGCGCTGCGATGAAGAGATTTTACTTTCATGTTTCAGAGGTAGGGGTCTGGATATTGGTTTATTTGAGTCTGTTAAGTTGACCCAGATCGACAAGACGGGTCTCGGATTATATTATGGTGTTGTTGTTGTTGTTGTTGTTGATGATGATGATGATGATGATATGGTTTGTTGGTGCGGCTAAATTGCTGGATTTGTATGGGTCCAGTTTAGGGAAACTGCTGTTAATATGCAAGCGGTATGGAATTTTATATTCCTCTATTGGGTTAAGGAAATTTTGGCTTTTCTTGGTTTTTTTTTTTAAATGTCTGTTATGGAGGGGGAACCGCTATTTTATGCTTTTGCGGTAGCTATTGAATGATCATATACAGCTTGCTAATAGGAATGTACTTTGGAAATTGATCTTGAATGGAATGGGATGCCCTATTTGTTATGCATCACCTCAATGGTCTATGTAACAGCTTTTGCTCTTCTCATCTCTTTAGGTTTTAGAATTGCAGATAAAGATACTATTAGACTATTTTATTTTGCTCACTGTATGCGGGATGATAGTTCTCAAAACAAAACAGATTGAACTAACCATAATGGCTAGATTGGTTGTATTGGAAAGGAAATTCTACAAGATCCAGCTTGTTCATCAGGCAGTCCCTTGCATGTGTCCTGGCATGAAATTTAGGACTGTTTACCCATCAGGTCTGTGGTACCTGTTTTCTTTGAATGTTGGTCATTGTTAATTTTTATTATCAAATGATTTTGCGGCCTACCTAATGAGTGGCTTATTTTTTCGCTAAAGAAATAAATGCATGCAGAATAGTTATTTCTAATCCTTTGGATGGGCCTTATGATTAAATATGCCATTGTTTTTTCGTCATTAGAGCCTTTCTTTAATTTCCTATCTTTTGTGAGGAAAACTCTCTCTCTCTCTCTCTCTCTCTCTATCTATCTCTATCTCTCATAGCTGTCGATTCTATTGTGGTCCCCATTCCAGTTTGACCTTGTAGAGGAACGTTTCGGCATTTTGTTCTAGAAAAGACATGATTGAAAAGTTAAAACAACTACAAAAGATGACCTAAAATTGAAATGAATAGTTGAATGCAAAAGTAATAGTGAAAATGGATACTTATTTTCAACAATAACTTTCATTGAGGCTAAACAGTACAAGAGAAGAATACTGTTGATCAAGAAAACACCCTCAAAAAACAGCCAACAGAACAGCCAACCAGAAAAAAAGAAAAATCAAGAATCAGAATAAGATAGGACGATGAACTCCCTCCTTAGTTAAAGCATCAGCATCTGAATTAGCAGTTCTGATTATGTGGACAAAGGAAGCATCAACAGATCTTGCGAGAGTAGAAATGGATACTTACACCACTTAAATTAAGCTATGCTTTACCATTGACAATTTTCTAGTTTTCACGACATATGAATGGCAGTAAGAAACATGTGCCAGAATGGGGCGGAATTGGGCCAGAATTGAACCTAGAACTGGGACTGGAATGGACTAGAATGACTGGAATAGACCGGACTTGAGCTCAGAAACTTTTATCGAGACATTCCATTCCGCCCTAGGCCAATTCCAGGACAGAACGGAATTGACAATAATGCTCTCTCTTTATCTGTTTATATCTTAATCTCTGAAGGACACTAACTCTCTTAATTAGAACTGCATGGGAAAAAAATCTATTAATTGGAACACCCATATGGTGCCATGGACAGATTAAAATCTCTTAATGGATGTGACCGTAGTGCTCATGGCAGTTTCTTTTCGCTATGCTAGCTGGAGTGCCAACGAAGAGACTGATTCATTGGCAGAATCCAGGGTAATTATTGGCTTATGTAAATTTGGATACATTTGTACTGTAGATTGAGATTACTCTTTCTTTCCTTTTCTAGGCAGGTGGAGATTATAGTTGTACATTCACTCCTGCAGGACTCCAGCAGTGCAGGGCTCTCTAATAGTGCATATGTTTTTTTTTTTCCTTTAATCATTTGGTGGGTACAAATTTGTCTCTAAACAAAACATATTCTAGAAACTATGATACCCGAATACTTGTACAAGCCCAACATATCCATATCAGACCAATATGAGACTTGTATAGTTGTTTTGGTGCCCGATACTACACCGATACTTCTAGGGTATAAGTTTAGCATATTCTACTTAGCAAGTCCGTTGTTTTATTTAGTAATTTAAGTTTTCTTATTTCTCAACATAGAAAATGTTAGAAAGGAACGTAAACAATGATAATTTTATTAATTCAAACGTGACCTAAAGATAAAATTAGGACACCCATATCCATGTCTGTGACCTAGATTTCCAAGATTGTAGAGTCATATTCCCGATCCCCGTATTTGTGTCCGTACCCGTATTCATAACTGTGCATCATAGTTTAGAAACTTATGTGCTATTTCTTTTGTCCATGTTGCCAAGGGTACATTCTGAGATCCAATTTATTGTCTTTGTTCCTTGGTGTATGTTGATTGCAAAAGATGCAGTGCTAATTAATGGGATAACGAATAAACTATAGAGTAAATGATAAGCTAGAAATTTTTGGAGACGCTTTCAAGGACAACCGTTTTAAGATTTCTAAGACAAACAATAATGAGTGCTATTTTTGTGGTGTGTATTTTAGGGAAGATTTCTAGGACAGACAATAATGAGTGTTATTTTTGTGGTGTGTATTTTAGGGAAGATGTTCTTGTAAGAATTGAAAGCCACTTGGTGTTACAATGATATGGATTCCAGTGACTAGGAGCCTTTAGAACAAAAAGGACTATTTAGCGAGTTAAAACGTAATATGACTCACTTGTGCAATTTCTAGTTAGTTAATGGTGCTTTTATAGTAGTTTTTTTAATTATAAAAAGGCCCCTATATTTTCATAAAAACCGAAAAGAGCCCCTATTTGTAGTTTTAGTTTTTTTTTACTAAAATCTCCCTTACTGATGTTCAAACTTACACAAGTAACCACTATCATTACCACTCTCCAACTTTCTCTTTTTGACTGATCTACCCCTTCCCCTTATTGCAAAGATTTAAAAACAATATTGCCACTAGCAGCCTCCTCCGCTTGTGATTTCAACTAGTCTGGCAATGCAAAGGACAAATGGTTCTGAATGATATAGCAGAAGTAGCACTTGAACCTTCTACAATTTTCATTATTTTTTCCTTTTGGTTTTCAACCTAGCATTTTTAAGAAATTATTTTTCTAGATTTTAATCATTATGTTGGTAGTGTATTTGTTACATAGTATCTTCTAAGTCACAATTCTTAAGTTGGGAATTATTGTATTTTTTGTAGATTTATATGGTTTTAAATAATATATATTTGTTTATAAAGAGAGCCACTACAAAACTCCTAGCATTTTCTTAAAGATACAACAAAAGTAGCACTCGAACCTTCTACAATTTTCATTATTTTTTCCTTTTGATTTTCAACCTTGCATTTTTAAGAAATTATTTTCCTAAATCTTAATCATTATGTCAGTAGTGTATTTGTTACATAGAATCTTCTAAGTCACAATTCATAAGTTGGGAGTTATTTTATTTTATGTAGATTTATATTGTTTAAAATATTTTTTTATTTATGAAGAGAGCCACTACGAAATGCCTAGCATTTTCTTAAAGCATTCTTACTTTAAGTGGGGCCCACTTGGATGCAGGATGGCCAAGGGATGCATGGTGATGGGAAAGCTCGCATGTGGATTTGAAAAATATGTAATATCAAGCTGATAAATTGATCCTATCCTTTAGTTTTAGGCCGTCATAGTTAAATGACCGTACATTGCATACACTTTTTTTTTTTTTTTTTGATAGAATACAATGGCGAATGATGTCCAAAATATCATGAAGTGGAATTAGTTCCGATTAAGGTTCCCAGTGTGTGTGAATGGTTTGAATTGACACAAGGTAGGCCCCTACACAAAAGACTAAAAGGTGTTCAAAGTTACAAGATGGGCTAAGTTTTCCATTGAGTCATGAATCAATCACGTCCCCATATGGAGGGTCCTTATCCTAAGTTTTGGGGAAGTGAATGCCAACTACGACATGCTGGTCCAGTTAATGATGAAATGGTCAATATGACTTTTCTTCATTTCACAAAATGAAAGGGGTAAATCAGTCACTCCTGGATAGTGCCAACTGTAGAAGGAAGTTAGTCAAGGTAGCTTTAAGTGAAAACACAAAATATAGGAGCTTGTATGAGGCTGTGTGAAAATATAGGAGCATTTTATTTAAAAAAAAAACTCTTTTCTAATGACTATTTTTCTTTGTTATGGTGCTTCTAATTTAGGATGTTACTTGTGGAAATTTGTGGCTTCCTGTTTTTAGTTTTCTGTTTGAACTTTGAATTATCATTATTCATGACCTCCACTGCCACACTACCATCATTAATCATTGTTAGCATTTTCTCATCATCATTGTCATCAGGAGAGCCTTATCCCAAGCAATTTTTCGAAGCATTCTTATTCCTATTAATCATTTCTGTAATACCATCTTGGACAGGCACAACAAAAGGTGCAGTGTGCCCTTGGGAGAACTGGTTGCCGCATTGGGAAATTTTGGGAGCTTTATCAAAAAGATCAATAGAACTGAATAATTTGCAAAATTTGTTTGAAGGTAATACCTTTTCTGGATATGGACATCATGAATTGAAAAACTTGGAAATGCATTTTGATTCATATGTTCTGTGCAGTGGATTCAGTCCATATCCTGTGGTGTTGATAATGGACAAGCATTATTTTTATCCAGGACCCAGCAATATCGCTACTATTCGATGAAAATGGAGTGCTACTGACATGCAGCGGCGTTAGCATTAGCAGCTATCAGTATCACATAGTGTTTTAAGTAATCAGCTTAAATAGCTAACCCGTTCATAAAAAAGTTGTAGTTTTTCTTTAAACTTGGTTTTATGTCAACTTCTGCTAGTAAATTGCATGCAACCATCAGAATTGGCTGCAGCCATATTATCCACTTTCAAAGGAAATTTAAATAACTATTTTTTCCCGGGACTAGAGTTTTTTCAAATATTTTATCTCGTGTGTTTCAGTGGGCACAACTCCTCTTAGAGTAAAATTTCTCAAGGGCCCGTATCAGCAGATATTCAGGGCCCCATTGGAGATCCCCATGGATGTGGAATTCTCAATATAACCCACTTTTTTTAGTGCCCTTTTTGCATTTTCATACTTGGAGCCTACCTTTATTTATTCCTATTTGTTTGCACACACTATTCCAAGCATTTGTCACCATGAGATTTTATCACAACAGATTTGCACTGGAATAGCAATTAAACTGAAGGACTTAAAACTAAGGACTACAATCATTCGATTGGACTGCTAAGATATCTCATATTCCTCTCATCTAATTCCAAACCTTTGCATTGTCTTGCCTCTCTTCATTGTCATTCATCCAGTTGGGCTCCACTGGACGCATACTTTTCTTTTAAAATAAATGTCTACACTCTGAAAAGAATGCCTGATCAATCTGACTGTTGGGCTAATTCCAATTGCTGTGAAATTTTTCCATGGCCCATATCAGGAGTCATTTATTTGAGTAGTTTGGATTTTTGACAAGTGGGTCCCATAGAAGATTGTCATGAATTTTGTACATAGTCAAACCATTACAGGATCCAAACTTTTTGCTAATGACCTCTTTCCCTTAAGGAGGACTCCCAACCATTTTGTCTTGTTACTTATCTATTTATAATATTTATGTGTGAAGTTTAGAAAGAACTCTATTATAGTGTAGTTTTCTGTAATGCATTGTCTTTTTTTTTTAAGAGAGAGAGAGAGAGAGAGAGAGAGAGAGAGAGAGAGAGAGTATTTTGCACATAAAATATTTAAAAAAAGGCATGTGTCTCAAAGAAACACATTTTTCCTTTTTTTTTTTTTTTTGCGGGAGGTGTGGTGGTGGGGATGAGAATGCATTAAAGAAAATTGCATGATAAAGAGTTCATTCTAAAATTCACATTCAAACATTAAAAAAATGAAATTAAATATTAAGAGAAATTTGGGTCAGTTGATAAGGTTAAGATTCATTTTTCATTCTAAATTTCCTTTAAAGTGCAAATAATATGGTGGCAGCCAATCATTACAGCTGTTTGTAATATATTAAAAGTGGTTAATGTAAAACCAGGTAAGGGAAACTAGAACCTTTTATGATGGGCTTGTCCATTTAAGCTGATTACTTAAGCTTTCATTTAGAACTGACAACTGGTTTGCTGATTACAGCTTTTTGGCGGCAGCTGTCCATTTTCATTGGATGAATCAAAGGGGCCAAAGATTAGAAAATTTTCTCCTGGGCATTCCGTAGAACAGCTCATATCTATAAAAATTTCGCTCTGGCACTATCTAGAAAGTTCATATCTATATCTGTATATGCTTTTCCTGGATTAAAGTTATTTTTTGCACAAGTATGAAAAGGATGTGATGAGAACATATAGCATTGAGAGGTCCTGCCAATGGACACCATTTCAAATACAGTCAGTGATGTGCTTTTATAGGTATTCTGCAAGGTCTCTTTTCGACCCTTTCAGATTTTTACATGAATGGAATGCACAATTATGCAGAGGCAGAGGACTGTATCCGTGGTGGGAGTGGGCCCACATCAAAAGGGCTTATCATTACTGGCTTCTTATTTCCATTTCACATTTAAACCACGCCTATTGTTTTATTCCTTTGAGTTTGGGGAATGAATGAAGATGTAGGCTAGAATGGCTTGTTGTTTCTTTTCACTTGACAGGTGTATTATTCTCAGATTGTTATTGAACTTGGCACACATTGGAAATTCCTCCACAGGGGTTTGAACTGAGAAACCCCTTGAGTTCTGAAGCGCTTATATAGATGGAAGTTCTTGACTCAGTTTCTCAGCCTCCTGCTATTTCATTCCATCCAATGCGTTATGCGAGGTTAACTGCAGCCACCAGTTTGTCCAGCACAAATATTCAAGGATTATCTCGGAACCCCCATTGTTCAGTACAAAAAAGAACTAAATCTGCTGCAGTTTCTCTCGGTTATTGCCAGAAGAAATGTAACATATCCACCAACTCATCTGGAGAGGTTTGTGTTATTTCCATTGCTGCTGGATCAGCTGATTCAGTCAATGATATCTCCAAAGTTGAGAAGCCTACAAAAAGAAGTTCAAGAAAGAAAGGGAAGAGGAAGGGGAAACAACAGAGAGCACCACCCTCTTTGTGCAGTACAGATGGAGCAGTTGCTCTTGATGAAGTTATCCGTCGCACTTCTGTATTTGAAAGCTGCTCTAGCAAAGCTGCATCTTGTGGGGATCGAAATATTTTAGCTGATAGCTTTTCTGAGAGTGCAAAACCATGTGACATATCACTCGAGGTCTCTGCAACTCCCACAACATCTGTGTCTTACAGTGGTGAGGAAGATGAGTCAGAAACACAAGCTTCTTTATCCCAGGGTTTTAGTGGTGATGACTTCAATCAATCACGTATAAGTGGGAGAGCACATGATCTAATTGCTTCTAAAAGCATGATTCATGCCACTGATGTAATTTTGTCAAATTGTGGTGGAGAGATTGCTGATGGATATCAGAAGCAAAGCAGCATTCGAGATGACTCTTCTTCTGGTATCTTTTCTGATGAGTATTGTGCTCCTATCATGGATTCATTTTCTGATTGCTGGAACAGTGATGGTAGTACGCACGGTGGTGATGACATTGACGCTCAACCATGTACCAAAGGTGGGAATGGAATAGATCTTTTGGGAACTAGGAGAGTTTTGGGTTACAGTAGGTCTGGCACATCTCTGCATTATACAAGAGACAGTAAGGAAATTTTCAGACGTGAAACTTCATGCAATTTGGCTAATGAAAGGACCAACAGTAACAGTCCTCCACAATCTAAGGCTGTTGATGCTCATTATACCAATAGATCAAGCAGTGGTGGTCGTGGCTGTGGCAGCATTGACACTCTTTCAATTAAGAGAGGTAGGCAGGGCGGAAAAATTCTTGGAAGTATGATGGAGGTGCACAGGCCCTCTAGTGGTGGAACTATGCATGGGCGGGCAGGAAAGGAATACAGTCATTCTGTCTGGCAGAAAGTTCGAAAGGATGATACTGGAGAATGTATTTGTGATCCAAAGGACAGAAATGATGGTTGCTTACTGTTTGCAGGTTCAAAAGAGGTTCACCCATGTGTGAGACATGATACAGTTGTGTGCCGGAAAAAAAATGAGCTTGAAAAATCCACAAGATCTGTTTATTCAAGTGAAATTCCTTCGCATACTGACATGCTTGAAAGGGCTGCAAGTGCTTTTGATTCAGTTGTATTCTCATCAAAGTCAGAATTCGACGAGTTGAGTAAAAAGGACTCTGAAAAGTTGAAAAGGAAGCCATGTCTAGGATCAAAGGAAGAAAACCATAATTCTAGGAAGGGACCTCATTCTGCTAAAACCAACTTGACTAGGTCTTCAAGGACAAACATGCAACAAAAGGGCTTGGAAAACCCAAAGCCTGTAGTTATTAACAAAAATTTTGGTGCTAGTTTAAGATTTCCTTATGCTGATGGTCAAAGAGTAGGGATTACTCTGACGAGTAGAGTCAATTGGTGTCCTTCGGAGCCTCTTCAGAATAATCAAAATCATTTACAAGAACGAAAACTTCCAGGACCAGTTAGTAGTACTTTAGTTCCTGATACGAATGCTCTAGCTGCACAAAAACTAATCAGCCCACCGTCTAAAACATCAGATTCTTCGCCGCAAGCACATCCACTCAAAATGCACTTGGAAGTTGGCTCTAAATTTCATAAAGATTTACCTAAAGTTCCTTGTCTTCCAATGGGTAACAAAGCTAATGAATCTGCAAAGCTGGAAATTGACTTTCCTCATGCAGAAAATGGCAAACAAGACCATTTCTCTGGGTCAATCTCCCAGAAGTGGGTTCCTGTTGGGAGAAAAGTTGGCGTGTTGGACACTTGCAGCAAATTATCAACTAATCATCTGGTAGGAGTGGCTCCTGATAGGTGGAATTTGAAGAACATTGAAGAAGTTCTATTGAGTTCCAATTCTCCAAACCTTGGTCCCTCAACAAATGCTAAAGTGCCATGCCTGGGCCCTGATTCATTAAGCTTAAATTTCCCTTCTCCAGTTGATGGGGGGCAGACAGAAAATTTGGGACATCATGCACCACCAAGTGTCAACAGAGAACATAGTAGCATGCACAGTTCGGCAAACTGCCACTCAGCTCTTGAAGATAAAAGTAGGCGCATATCTTTATTTGGGACAGTTGCAAATTATATTCCACAAGTTGTAATCGATGCATACAGGTTACAAATTGAATCTGAAAAAGTTCAGATGGCCACAGGCAGCCCACTTGCTGAGTTTGAGAGACTTCTTCATTCTGCTTCCCCAGTTGTTGCCCAAGCATTTGGTTTTAAAGATTGCTACGCTTGCAAAGGGGATCGGCTTATTGGTAATTCTCTGTGCAGGCACCGGATTCCTAATATTTCTTTGGAAAGCATTTGGCAGTGGTATGAAGGGCCAGGCAGCTATGGATTGGAAGTCAAGGCAGAGGATTATTGTAATTCTAAGAGAATGGGCCGCGCTCGTTTTGAGTTTCGTGCATACTTTGTTCCCTTTCTGTCTGCAGTCCAGCTCTTTGGTCACTCTAGTAGTTCCTTGTGTTGTAGTAGTGATGCCAGTCCAAATATTGAGCTGGAAACAACATCAAATAATTCATCTCATTTGGATAAGATCTTCTCAATACTACTCCCCCGACCTTGCAGAGCTGAGAATACAAGCATATCTCCATCTGTGAGTTCATTGTGCACTTCATATTCATCAGTTGCTACAGACCGAGATGATTACTGTGCTCAATCATCTACTGGCACTTGTGATGATGATTCAGAGCTACTCTTTGAGTATTTTGAATCTGAACAACCTCAACATAGGCGGCCGTTGTTTGAAAAGTACGTTCATGATCATTGCACTTATTTCTTTATTTCTTATTTATCTATTTGTGGAAAGTAGAAAACTTTTAAGGAGCCCAAATTGGATAATTTGAACCCTTATAGTTGGTAAGTATGAATGAACATTATTTGTAAGATCTCTCGACAAGATCAGGGAGGCCTAGAAAATTCATGACATTGATAATTTAAATCAATATGGGACCTTCAATCTTTTTCTGGAGAATTGCAGCTGTTATTTGATGGCATTTTTCTTGAATGTCTTTATGTCTCCATTCTGTGATTGTTTCTAGAGAACTTCATGGTTGGCATTTGGCTGTGCATTGTTTATTTTTATAGTACTAACATTCATGCCAGAGGAGTCCTCCTTCAAGTATTACTTAGTGTCAATAATGATGTGGGTGCTAGCTTTTATCTTACATCCAATATAGAGCTACCATCAGTTATTTTAAATCCTTGGATGAAGATGGTTCTACAGGCGTTCTTCAGCTGGTAGAATTCCCCCCTATTGTGCATGACTGTTCTTCATGAGTTGTGTTTTTAGTTGAAAAGTGTGCTCTGTAACATCAGGCTTTGTAAAATTTGAGGGGCATGTTAAGGAAAATCCAGCAAGGGGTCAAACTGGTTACGATAATGATCTTCCATCAATTGAGGAGAAGGCAGAATGAAACGAAAACCTTTGAGATAATTGGTTTGTTTGATCACCCAAAGTGATTGAGTTGGAGTGATCACATGGGAATGACCGAATGAGAACAGTGGTTGTTAATTCAAAAATTGCTCTGATTGTTAGTTTTTGACAATTTTGAATGGGCTGGAAAGCAACTGCTGCCTAGCTAGTGATAATGTATTTTTCATGTATTTAGTGTACTCTCTTTCTGTTCCTTCCTAATTTAATATTTTACCTTTTACTCATCCAAAAAGGAGGACATCCTTCCCATATTAGCATTGGATTACCTAATTCATCTGGCCTCCTGTTCCATGTATTGGATCCTGATAATGTGTTGAAATTTGTGTTGATTGTTGAACAATTTCCATTTGCATTCAGTTTTTGATCATTACTATGTATTTTTATTGGATTCTTAATTCAATCTGGCTTCCCATTCCGAGTATTGGATCCTGATAATGTGTTAAACTTTGTGTTGATTGTTGAACAATTTTCATTTCTATTCAGTTTTTTGTCATTGCTAACTGCTATGTGTTTGTGCTTCTAAACTTGTGAACTATTCTAGTGAACTGATGGTTCTCTTGTTTTGTCACTTGGCATCATTTTCAATCTCTATTATCTCATTCAGGATAAAGGAGCTGGTTAGAGGCGATACGATTTCAAATGGCCATATATTTGGTGATTCTACAAAGTTAGATTGCTTACGACTGCATGATCTCCATCCTTCCTCTTGGTTAGAAATTCCCTCTGCTTCCAATTGTATGCATCAATCTGTCAAAGGATTACTGTTAAGAACTTGTGGATCGAAATCATTTTCCTCACCATATTTTTGCTTTATATAATTTTGACACTGTTGGTTTTTCAGGTATTCTGTAGCATGGTATCCTATTTATCGAATACCAGATGGTAATTTTCGTGCTGCATTTTTGACATTCCATTCGCTTGGCCACTTCATTCATAGAAGTTCCTCTTTGGAGACCCTTGGGGAAGATAGTATCGTCTCTCCAGCTGTTGGTCTGCAAAGTTACAATGCTCAGGTAATTCTTGTCATGTTGATCCTCACTATTGTTTCTTATTAGGATTTATGATTCCATCTGAGACCCCGAGAAACTTAAGTTTTCATTCTTGAATAATAAATTGGAGGTTTGCTAATGGATGCATCACTTTCACATGCCCATTTCCATGCTTCCAAGTACGGATGTGACCCATATGCCACTTCCAACCATGCATCATGGACACTACATAAATCACCTGTCTCTAAAATAGGTTATTCTTATTCTTCTACTCATGAGGCAGGTTCAACATCTATTTTTTACTCTACGGTGTTCCTGCTGGGTGGTTTGGCATCATTCTTGGAATGGAGCATTTATGTAGTAGGGGTATTGATATAAGGGAAAAAACGGGTTTGGTAAACGAGACTAAGATCTAATGCCAAGTCTCTCAAATTTCAATAGTCTTATCTAGTTAATGAATAGAAAAAAAATTTTTTTTTGGTAAATAAGTTAATGAACAGATTCGAGATCCAATTTGCTTGATCTGTTTGGTTGCTTGAAGAACCAAATTGGAACCTTCAAACCAGTGGCACAATATGTACGAGGTTGAAAGCGTAAGGCACAATGACATGAAGGAAAGATGCTAGGCCTTAACCCGCATGATAGGAATCAACTAAACTCCTAAGTTGTCAATTTTGTTTTAGACCCCATGTGGGTTTTGCTTCAAAGTGAAATGCTTCAACAGATTCAAAATTCAAAATTTTTTTTTTTAAAGAAAGTATCCTTATATTTGCAACTCTCCTACACCCTAGAAAATTGCTATGCGTCAAGTCCTTTAAACTTGGGCCCGATGGAAAGCTACTTGAATAAGCTATCAAATGGATCCAAATTCAAATCATTTTGATATCATTTGACACATGAAATCAGTCCAACATTAAATAAGATGGAAGTAAATTATCAACTTGCCGCAATTCAAAAAATAATTATTGTTAGAATAATTACAACTTCCCCACGGCCCATCTTTGGGGCATGGCTTGGGTTCATTTGATTGAGGGTTGGGATCAAGTGGGTCCTAACCATACAGGCTGCATCAGTTGTCCTTAAAAATGACTCATATTCAGTTAATCATGTCACATTTCATGTGGGCTCCACTATTTGGAACTTATAAAGTTGCCTCCTCCAGCTTGTAGCTGTTTTTTTTTTAAAGACGAAAATATTAAACCAAGTAAAAAACAAAAAATATGAAAAGAGACTGTGCAGCATGTAAGGTGCTCATTATGGCAACCTTGAGGTTGTGAGATCAAATAACGTTGATGATCAAAATATACTGAGGACCACCCATGCAGAAAAAATGTGCTGTCTAACTATTAAAAAAACAAAATTTGACACATGCAACTGTTATTGTCTGTTTGAAATTAAAGAAAAAAAAATGCCTTTAGAAGCCATCAAACTTGTGGGCCATAGACCATGGGGTTCAAATGATCCAATGGGGTTGATTGAGATCTTTTTCTTCTCCCCCTCTTTGTGTTTGCATGGCCCCAAGTGAGCCCTACAGGAATTTCAGCATCCTTGTGGGCGGATGATTCTCACCTGGGCAGAAAAATGTTTGTGTGCATGCATACGCTTTCAACTGAGAGGGGTGTGTGTGTGTGTCTCTCACGGCTTGGATGGGCAATTACTTTTCTGCCATGATGTGGGAGCCCTAGTGATCATCGAACCCCATTACACTCATTAACCTCCCATGAGTTGGCACTTATCTTAGTTTGACACTAATTGGAATGGTACTGTTCGTTGGAATGAATTTTATAAAATTTGTTACCTAGAAAAACCATTGAACTTTTAAGGCCCCTAAATCAATGTTCTCGATGATGTGATAGAGAATTTTTGCCTAAAATCATATTTATAGTGAGACATTTCCATTACACTTGCCTCTTGGGATTGGCATGCATTAAAGATAATTTTTGGTAAGAGATATAAAGCCCTCTTGGTTGCCTTGCAAAGGTGGGGGGGATGATCAGTTTCCAAAGAAAATAGTTATTCTTCCCTCGTGAAAACGATTTGTAAATGTGATTAGTAGATCTCTATCTAAAGCCCTTTATTACTTTGATCAAACTACTTTCCTTGTAAACTAGTATGATAGTGACAAACATGCGTTGGAGTGTGCATGCATGTGTTTTATGCATTTGGACTTGTTTAAATATCTTGTTTATGCAGGGGGAATGCTGGTTCCAACAAAGGAACTCTGTGATTCAGACGAAAGAGAACCCATCTTTTGACTCTTCTGAAATTCTGAGAGAGCGTTTGAGAACACTCGAGCAAACAGCGTCGGTGATGGCAAGGGCCTCTATTCATAAAGGTGGCCAGAAATCCGTAAATAGGCAACCAGATTATGAGTTTTTTCTCTCACGGAGAAGGTAGCCTCTGTCCCAAGTCTGCACTACTCTCTGTGTTGCATCTGCATGTCTTTTAATTAATGCAGATCAGAGTAACACTAACACAGCAAAGAATCTAATTTGGAGCAGGAGTTATAGGCAGTTTCCATCTTATCATTTTCTTGTACAGTTTCTGTATATGAAAATTTAGGTAGTTTCCTATGTTTTTGCATGTCGAAACTTCAAAAGCACTGCTGCATTTAAAATTAGTGCTCTTTGAACACTGTAACTATATGGTTTCTTTGTAAAGTTCTCATTAGCAAATAGCAAGCATTTTACCTCAGTTTTACTCTAGTTTCACTTTTTGGTTTAGTATTTAGATTTTTCCTAGCATCTACAGTTCAATCCAACAATTTGATTTGGTTATTATGTTTCATGAGCATATCGCATGTATCTTAGTTGTCAAGTTTGTATTTTGTCTCCTAGATTAACTGCCTAGAAGTTTGGTTTTTGTTTAAACATCTTCAAGTTGACAGTATTTGGGGCCTCCTATGGACACTGAACGTGACTAGCTGATTAGCTTTTGGCTTGATTTACTACAGATTGCATGGTGACTTGTTCATGCCTTTTCACATATTTATGAGTGAAAGATCTATGCTTTGTGGGCCATGAGGGGTTATTTCTATTTTATTGTTATTTCGATGATTGGATTTTTAACCTGGAAAGGCTCTCAACATTAGACATGTTTGGATATTTGTAAAATGAGTGCAGGTAACTTAGTTCATGTGTTTGGATGACCTTAGTTACTTGTCAAGCGACAGTTGTTTTGTTCAGGTAATCTTGAGTGCAGGGCAATTGATTTCCAGAGACATGTAATGGGTCCTAACATTGCAGACACAAAATTTTATTTATTTATTTATTTATTGTAGAAATATTGTTTATTGTTGAATATCGAGGTGACAGTGAGTCATGGGGACATACTTGAGTTTGCAATGTATTCAAGTTTATTAAATCATGCCAATGTGAGACATTTTTTGTGCCTCTGCTACATGAACTCGCTCGCACGCACGTGCACACATCGCTAACAGCTGGGAAACTTGCAGTGGTCGATGCTTTGATGTGTGACGTCAAAAAGAGAGAGAGAGAGAGAGGTAGGACTGACACATCGACGAAGATTGTTTATGAATTTGAGTTCATATTTATAAAATATTGAAGAAGATGTGCCTGTGGTCTCCACGAGACAAGTTTCTGTTAAATTTGTTATGACCGAGAAAACAGCTAGGACCCAAATCTTGTAGCCGATAATCAAATCAGGTTGTGGATGGCTTATCTAGCATATGGTGTTTGTCTCCCCCTCTGGTCCATGATTTCTTTCTTGAAGAATTGCAAAAAGCAACCACATACGCTAATACTTTCCATCACCATGGCCCTGAAGTGAGGACTGCTTCTGCACTTGTGGACGAACCAAACCGCCCAGGCATTTCTACCTCAGGTCTTCACACATCATGGTAGGCTTCCTGTTTGTGTGCTGACTACTAATTTGTGAGGGAAGTCTGGGCGTTATTTTGGATTGTAGGTCTCTGTCGGTACTGTCATGACACGGGTTGGTTTGCTGTACGTAGGCCTCTCTACTAAAAGTCTTTTCTTTATGTACTTCTGTCTAGCAAGTTGGTGTTATGTACATGGAACAATACCACTTGAAAAAAAAAACGTAGGTTTCTACGTTGGCTTTCTGTATGGTTATTTCAAAATTTTCCTAACCAAACTAGCCTATGGTGGCTTGACTTTTCAACAGTGAAAAGGCCCAGAAATGTGCCAAATCAAACACTGTAAGACTTACTGCAAAGCTCGACTAAGAAGTGGACTGGCCCATTGCCAATTCAATGGCCTACAGCCCTCTATGCAGTCGTGTACCATTGGTTATATTTGTTGGTCCTTGCAAAACTTGAGTGGATTCTCCAACTCCCAGCTCACGGGACAAGCTCTTTTAGTTGGTTGCTGCTTCTTTGGCGTGCCAAAGACTGAAACAAGATTCCACTTGCGGTGTGTGCAGAGTTTTTTCCACCCTCATGTCCCCATTTTCTCCTCTTTCAAAGAGATTTGTGAATCGGAATAAAAGAGCAGTGGCACACTATCTTGTGGACCCACCTGGTCCCACTCCCCCTACCTATCTATGAATGGTGAGGATGTTCAAATCATCATTCTAATCACTTAGTCAATGGCCAATAAGTTTTTATCATTCAAAATGAGTACAAGTCAATCCAAAGGTTTAATCCATTCAAATGGGTGCCAATACCTTTTTTCTATGGTCCAATTGAATGGATCATAATTTGGGCCCCCTTAGGTGTTTTGGAATGCGGTGCTCATGATGCTCGGTAGCGGAAATTTTTTCTTTTAATTGCTTCCAGGATGTTTTGTAGGTAAAACAACAATTTATAGAACACGAAATGGATCTTATTTGTATTTTAGATGGTTTGATAATCTATTTAATCACTATATCCATGGTTATCTCCTTGAAATAGCATTCATTTTTTGTTTTTTTTATTCTCTAGCCTCTGTTTGCTGGTTCGTTGAATGTCAATAATTTTCTAGGGTGCAC
Source organism: Sextonia rubra (assembly GCA_037013555.1). NCBI lineage: Eukaryota > Viridiplantae > Streptophyta > Magnoliopsida > Laurales > Lauraceae > Sextonia > Sextonia rubra. The sequence goes on along the minus strand of JASUAD010000028.1, from coordinate 16,823,565 downwards.
TTTCTGGAGAACCCTTGGATGAGGGGGAGAAGACCTTTGAGGGGAACCTTGACTCTCCAGTAGTTAAACAAAAAGTTGCCAGAAGATATTAGTCTCTATCATCTTTAAATACAAGTTACATGCACTTATAACCATAATTTGACCCACTCTCTATAGCTAATACCTCCACCTCTACCACAACTTCACCTACTACTTACACTCCGACAAAGATTTGCACCCACTACTTGCACTAATTAAAATATGAAAACTACTACTCATAGGCAAACCAACTACCCATTTGACCCACTATCTATAGCTAATACCTCCACCTCTACCACAACTTCACCTACTACTTACACACTCCGACAAACATTTGCACCCACTACTTGCACTAACTAAAATATGGAAACTACTACTCATGGGCAAACCAACTGACTACCCAGGACTCACTACTTCACCTGAGTAGTAGTTTTCATATTTTGCATAGATTTGAGTTCTCTGCAAAGATTTGTAGGGAATTTTAAAGATGTCTGCATAGATTTGAATACTGGGAAGGCAAATAAAAACAAGCACTGTTATTGAAACGTAGGGCCCTAGAAAGTGAAAAAAGAAAGAACGGTTATTGTTATTCTACTGAGAAATTTACTGTAGCACCGCTACATCTGTTTGCTCAAGACTAGGATGCCTCTTTCAATTCAACGTAAAATCCAGGCTGGGCAGAAATAGAGCTTCAACATCTTAATGAGTTTTCCAAACGGAGGGTCCCAACATCGTAACCAAACAATGTATTTGGGTTTTGAAACAGTTTTAATACAAAAATTAGAGCATAAAAATTGACTGCCAAATAGGCACTTGATCAAATGAGAATTAGCCAATCTCTAAGCCATACCCTTCTCATTCCCCCGACCCTATCATCGGAGTGCATCCAGGAAGGCTTTCATTTAAACTTAGCCAAGCATTTTAGAAGCAGACATGAGTTTTTCCCTAGATTACATTCATCCGTGAAAGGGACCATCACCTATGATACACATTTCACATAATCCAACATATCTCGATAGATGAAACCTGTTTAAACTACAAGCATTCTTATAATAATGCAAATGATGGGAAGAGGGAATTTAAAGAGTTTCTATCGTGTGTATTATTGGGGAAGTCTAGCGAAAGGTGGACTATCTGATTGTAAGGACCTCATCAAAGATGGAGAACTTCTAAACCCACTTTATATTTTATATATTTTCTGAACAAAATTGCTCTCATTGTAACTACCCCAAAAAAGTAACAATTTGGGCTAAGTGACAATCCGATAAACTGTGTCATGGGTGGTATAGGTGGACCCCATTATCCAAGGTCACAAGGCCCAGATGGGATTTGCATTTTTCTCATTTTACCAACCCACCCTCACCAATTAGGGCTAACAATGGATCTCTGATTCTAACATTACCTAGTGGTTCCGGTTCTGAAAAATCTAGGTAAGGAACCAAAATTTGGTTTCTGTTATGCTCCTAAATACTTTTAAGACTTGATTTGACGCATTCTATCAGTCTTGACGTTTTTGGCTTATTGGCTTTTCTATAATTATTCAGGTGGGGGATTCATACATTATCCTCAGACCCAATAACAACCATTTCTGCTAATTTTGATTGCTTTTTATGATTTTATGATAGATTGAGTTTGAGATTTTTCTGCTGCACTAGTTCTGTTAGATATAGAGATTTAGGAGTTGATTTTTGTAAATTCTTGATAGAATTGGTGATATTTTGTGATTTAAGATATTTTGTGATTTTGATTTTCTTAGAACTAAATTTTGTGATTTAGCAGGAGTTTCTGATGATGAACGAACGAGCCTTCGTGATGACAGATTTTTAAACAAAGTAACATTTCCCGTGAATCATTTTCCATTAAAAATGTGTCCCTTTTTTCAATTCTATAATTGCGGTTATAACACAGGAAATTTGCCACATCGACGTCCTTCCTTAATGTGGAGTGGATGAAGTAGATAATCCTCTAAAGCAGAAAAGCAGGGTATAACATTCAATACATTCAAAGTTTTCATGTGATAAATCTTTATAAGATTTATTATGGCCTTTAAAGTTTATTATTATTATTATTTTATATATAGCATCTTGGTTACCTATAGATCGTATTTTCATGTGATAAAATGGGCTTTTTCCAATTTAGGGCCCCTGGATATGTGAATGAGACTCATTTCAAAACATAATAAGGCTAATTTATATATCAAATTTACATATGTGAATTATTTACAAATGTAAATAAGTGAACTCAAAACTTTGAATCTCTTTCCATTTATTTGAAGATGAAAATATTTTTTTTTAGAAGATTTTACGGGAAAAACTCTCTAATTGGAACTGCACAAAATTGGACTTGAATAAATTTAATGTACGGAATCGATCCTTTGGGTCCAATACAATGAAAAAAAATAAATTGATGCATTTTCTAGAGATGAGGTTGCCATCAAAAGCGCCAGTGTGTTAAGTAACACTTAAAATTATGCATATACTTTTTATGGTTTATGCAACAATATATAAATTTATTAATAGAATCTAATAATTTTAATTGTATTTTAAATGAACAGGGCCATGCACGTCTAGGAAGAAAGGACTCGGGAAAACCAGGGGCATTACACTCACAAAGAGGAGGTGTGAGTAGGAAATGGTAGCGGTAGATATTCCACCAGACCTGATGCAAGCTGTCGGGAACAATACTTAAGCGTTAATCACTTAGTTGGGTATCATTATAAGACGAATGGCCCTACTTCAGTTTTCCAAATGGAAGGCAATTACAAATGATAACAAGAATAAAATGTGGCATGCTACGAACGTAAATAATTTAAATTAGGAAGGTCGTGTGTTAAATTGTAAAATTATAATTACATTTGATGTTACTACATTGCATTTATGTTTACTAACTTACTCTATAATATTGTCCAACAAAAGTTTTTTCTTCAAGAGGAACTTCATATTCAGGAGGTTATATATCAGTAATTGAATTGCTAATATAGGGACTATCGGTATAGGCTGCATAAAAACTACTATTCGAAGTTTGAAACGGATGAGATGAGACTGGAGAATCTCCCTCTCGCCCCACCCCTACCAAGGTGTAAACCAAGATGTCTAGATCGATCTTATTAGGCATTTTGAATCTGAAGAATTTAAGGTATGCATGTTAATTTCAAGCTTATCTTGTTTACCCCTTTGGATTTATCATTTATACTTATTTTACTTATAATTTATAGTTCTTAAATGCAAAAAATGAGCAAGAAAATCAAAGATAACTAGAAAAAGCAGAAAATCCGCCATATTGCTTGGATGAAGGCTTTTGCTCAAATCAGCAATGATAATGTAAACTTCACTCATAATGTTTAAGGCAATTTATTGTTAAATTTATATTATATGTGTTAACTTATGTAATGATAGTGTAATCTTGAGGTGGAAAATGAGCCCTCTCAGACTAATTTATAGTTCACTACGCAATTTGGCCTAAAGAAAAATACTTGGGTAGATCTAACTTTGCAGCAAGTCTATGTAACTTATTGCTCACTTTTCTATTTCTCTATTAATATTTTTATATTATAATATAACTAAATTGATAAATTATCATAATTGGTTTTCAAATGTAGGAGGAGTTTTGGAGGCTAGAGTCTTAGCCATCAAAGGAGAGCGTTGCTTCCGTGACTGAGGATTAAAGGTTTGAGGTAGTGATTAAACTAGAGCGATCAAAATATATACGTGGTCGTGGGGCTGGTCCAAAGCCCATGACATCTATAGCTAGGCAATAGATTTGTGCGAGGCTAGAGAGGAAGAATGAGGAGCTCAGGAGTCAAGTCAAGGAGGATAGGAGGCGAGCTGAGGAGGATAAGAGGCTCCTCATGTAGCCACAAATGGAGAAAAATGAGATGGCTTTGCAACTAAAGTCCTTAAAGTCCTAGATAGGCTCACAAAAGGAATAGATGCATACTGAGGTACAAGCAAAGCTCAAGTCTCAATTCACCACCCTCTTCAATTAGTTCAAATAGTCAAAGGAATTTCTGGCGTAATGTGTAACTACTGAACAACCTGATAATCATGACTTTTTTTTTAAATTTTATTTGAGCTCTTTTTTTTTATGTGATGTAAATTTACCTTTTGCTACTCAAATACTTTTTGGAGCTTAATGCTTTTAAATTTAAAGGTATATTTCAATACATAGTGTAGATGACAATTTTATTTTTCTTATCTTATATAAGCAAGTTCCAAGAGAAGAAAATAAATAAAATGAAAAAATTTAATAAATTGATATTATTTCCTTTTATTTTTTATTTTAACTTTTTGAGCAATAGCATGTCGCGAGTAAAACTCTTATATGTAATACTTTTAGTGACAGCTTGTGATTGCTACTAATAGTTGAACTTTTAGTTGAAACTGCAAGTCACCACTAAAATTACCAATACAACTATCATAAATGATATTTGTAGTGGTGATTTATATTTGTCACTAAAGGTTTAGAATTTAGTTGCATCAATAAGTTGTCACTAAAACTATTAAGTCTATTACATTTAAATTTTAATGGTAACTTATAGTCGCGTGTTGCTAAAAGTTATACATTGAGCTGCAACTAAAAGTCGCTACTAACACTCCAATTCTATATGCTTATGATGATTTTTTAGTAGTAATTTTATACTTTTAGTTACAATTATTTTTAAAATTATTATTATTATTATTATTATTATTATTATTATTATGCCCTTGCCAGGCTCCTACGGGTACGTGTGAGTGAGTGCAGAATAAGGAGCAAGAATGGCCTTAGCTGGAGATGGCAATTGGTTAGGTTTAAGCGGGCACCAGGCCCCACCCAACCCAATCATATTAGGGTGCTGGTTTTGTAGTGTGTTAGTAGAGTTTGGGTTAGTTATGGTCTTGCATATTTAGACCCAAGTTGGGTTCATGGCAGTTTAGATTGTGGGACTCACCTTGCCCGGTATGTCCTTATTTGATATATACTATTAAGTAAAGTCTTACATATGAAATGTTATTAGTGTAGGAGGTAGCAAGGATTGTTATTACATTATGGGTTCAAATTTTTATTAAAGCATTTTTTTTTCTATTTTCAAAATGCATTAAATTAACCAAATCCATAAACTGTCTCGGGTGAGTTTCTTACGACAACTATATAATCTTCCACGAGTCGGGGCGGGTATGGGGAAATACAAGTTACCAAGCAGGTCGGGTTTGGTAATGCCTAAATCCGAACCGTTCCGCGCCCATTGCGATGAGTCACACTCAAAACTTAGAAGAAGAGCACCAACAGATTGAGAACGAGACTGAGAATGGCGTTATGGTTTTCCGCACTTCTAGATGCTTCGGAGCATCATTAGGGCCGGGGCCTTGCCTGATGGCCCAATATCAGAGCTCAATAAGACCCGGATCGGGTCATGAGTACCCCAATATCCATTGACCTATTTGGAAATTCTGTACAACGTGCATGCATGCATAGGTTTGGTTTTGGGTACATTGATCTGAACGTGCTTGCAATTATCAACCACCACCTCATATTCTCTGTTTATTTAATCATCAATCTAATTAAGATAATATTGTTACGATTGTTTCCTTTTATTCTCCTATAAAGGCAGACCAGGCCAGTTCTAGCATCTTGTATTAGCCATTTGAGAACATAAAGCCTTCTTATCTTTGAGGTGCAAGTAGAAGATGGAAAGAAGGGAAAGCAATGAAAAGCCTTACAGCTTGTTTTCTTTTAGTCTTGATGGTTCAAGTCATGGGCTTGAGGCCAGTAGCGGGGTTCGACTACGGGGAGGCGCTTGAGAAAAGCTTGATGTTCTTTGAGGCTCAAAGATCCGGCAAGCTACCAACCCATCAACGCGTGAAATGGCGCGGAGATTCCGGCCTAAAAGATGGGTTTCTTCAAGGAGTATGTCACCCTTTCTGCTCAGTCTCTTTCTTTCTCAATTTGATTTTTTTTTTTTTCTTCTTCTTCTTCCTTATGATTACAATATTGAATAATAATTAGAACTTGGACAGAGTCAATTTAACTCAGCTGAGTTGACACAAGAGGCTGTCTAGTAAATTGAGTTGGGGAGTTATGCTACATATACTTGGCCAGACTCAGTTGATTTACTAGAATAGACAGGGTTTCAGTCCAAGTTATTTGAGTTAGTTTTGAGTTCCAAGTTTTCAAGCCATAGTTTGACAGCTAACCGAGTCAGCTCAGTGACTCAGATGAAGCTACCTGTGCCGAGCTCCATTGATTACTTGTACCGAGCCAGACTCGTCTAAATGAACCTGAGACACCAGCAACTTGGAGGATTCAGACGAGTCAATGGCCGAGTTATGCAACTCGGTCAAATGGTGACTTTTCTTTGTCTTTCTTTCTTTTTTTTTTTTTTTTTTTTTACTTTTGAATGATCAAATTGTGAACATGCATATTCGAGATGTAAAAGATTAATTTTTGTTAGGCCTCAGATCCATATCAACCTATTCAGCTGCCGGGTGAGGGAGAATGATAGATCTTATGGGGTCATGAATTTTTTTTAACAGACTTGACTTGGCCGAGTTAACTGAAAATCAGTGAGCTAGTCAGCGAGTTTGTCTAGAAAGTCAGTCAGACTCAATCAAGCAACTAGCTAGACTCGACAGGATTTTGTGTTGACCATAAGTTTCAAGTTTTAAAACATTTCCTTCAACATAATCAGTTTTCCTGATTTGATTGGCAGGATTATTAAAACCCCATGTTAAAATTTCAGGTAGACTTGGTGGGAGGCTATTACGATTCTGGGGATCATGTGAAGTTCGGATTGCCCATGGCTTACAGTGTGACCATGCTTTCGTGGGGTGCAGTTGATTATCAGAAAGAGATCGTAGCTTGCAACCAATTAGACCCTACATTGAAGGCTATTAGATGGGGAACTGATTACTTCATCAAAGCACACAGGCAACCCAACCTTCCCTGGGGACAGGTTAGAACTTGGAATTGATCCATCCAAACTTGTTTGATCCTGATATTCTCATTAGAACAAATTGATATTTTCCACTCTTGAGACAGTAGTAGTGCACACATGACCGCAAGGAGTTTGTATTCCACTCTAATTTGAAGTTAAACTAGTTGCTTTTGGGTTGTGTACTTGTGTTTGCTGTTTTGCATAAAGATGATCATCTTCGGAGAATAAAAATATGATAAAAGTAGTTCCTACTTTTCCTCTAGATTTATTGGTCAGTGTCCCATTTTTCATTGCAACAATAGTGCCCTCATTTCATGTGCATTGCTTTTTTCTCACAAGCAAATTTGTCTTGGGGTTCATTTGTTTAATTGGTATTCACTTTTTAGAATTTCAATGCAATATCTGTGATTAAAAGAGACTAGAAGTGAATGATTAAAAGTAAAGATGGACAAATTAGGTCATCAAATAATCTCCCCTCAAAGTGAATGTCTGCCTATCGTCCTACTAAATTAAATCATAAAAAAGTAATGGTCCAACAATGTGGCTCTTTATCTACTTCAACACAAATGGACCCAACATTTCACTCAAGGCACATTTCACATCATAGAAGTTATAAGCAACGACCCCTTATGAAATGAGCCGAAAGTGCAGGATTAAATATCCTATTCACATAGGGCATCAACTTAAATTTTACTAATATGAGTAAGCTGCTGCTTTCTTATTGGCCAAAAAATATTCAGGTGGGTGATGGAGATTCCGATCATTACTGTTGGGAGCGTGCTGAAGATATGTCGACGCCAAGGACCGCCTACAAGATCGATTCCAGTCATCCCGGCTCAGATCTTGCCGGGGAGACAGCAACTGCATTGGCTGCAGCTTCCTTAGCTTTCAAGCCTTATGATTCTACGTACTCTCAGCTACTCTTATTGCATGCAAAGCAAGTAAGTATAGGAATAACAAGGTTGTTTCAGTAGTATATACCCCATTTGTTTCCTATAATTGTAATTGCAATTTGATGTTGTGGCAGCTCTTTTCCTTCGCCGATAGATTTCGGGGCCGCTACGATGATTGCATCCAAGTTGCTAAGCACTACTACCCCTCATCAGGCTACTTGGTATGGGAAAAAAAAACATGAACATTTTCCATTTTCTCTCTCTTACTGAAGTGTTTAATGCATCAGCATGTCCCGAACTTATTTTTGCTCTGTATTTTAAACATTAGTAACAGGGCTGTGAAGGAATGTTACACCGAAACAGTTCATCCATCCAGATAAAAAATGAAAATAAGACCATATTTTAAAAAAATAATGGTTTTATTTATTTATTTATTTATTTATTTTTCCTTCTATTTTTGACCGCATAAGATCATTTATGAGGGTTGTGGCTGACATATCAAATCTTAAACCTAACCGGGTGGAATCATCAGTACTCTGGTTGGTTAGACAGGGTGATACGGTCCAGTTTTTAGTAACACTTCTGTAGGGCAGTTCTTTTGTGTAATTATAATTTCTCATTAATCCCTTTTTCGTTTTGTGTGTATGTTGAAGGCTGAACTGTTATGGGCAGCTGCATGGCTTTTCCGAGCAACAGGTGATGAATATTATCTAAAATATGTTGTGGATAATGCCATTTCTATGGGTGGCACTGGATGGGCTTTTAGGGAATTCTCTTGGGACAACAAATATGCTGGTGTGCAGGTTCTTCTATCCAAGGTGACTCGAGATATTTCTCTTCCTCAACACCATTTCATAAATTGGGATCCTTTTTTCAACATGGCCTATTTGACCATTTTAATGTGTAATTTGATCCATTTGATCCAAACGAAAATAATAATTAAGATGCAGATTATGTTAAGATGACAAAACGTAATATTAATGAAGAATGTCCTGCTGAAATTTACAACCAGGTATTGATGGATGGTGTTGGTGGAGCTTACACTTCCACATTAAAGCAATACCGGGCCAAGGCTGAGTACTTCTTCTGTGCTTGTTTGCAAAAGAACAATGGCTACAATGTGGATAGAACACCAGGTCTCTCTCTCTCTCTCTCTCTCTCTCTCTCTCTCTCTCTCTCTCTCTCTGGCCTAGTGGAATCAAGGCCCTCCTATGTTTGTTTAGTATTTTTCCTGAAGGACTTTAATCATCTTCAACTCCTTCCTATATTGGTTTGTTTATGTTTTACTCCCTATCAGGGGGCTTGCTGTATGTTGATGAGTGGAATAACATGCAATATGTTTCATCGGCTGCATTTCTCATGGCCGCCTACTCTAGCTATCTCTCAGCAGCTAATGCTCAGCTTACTTGTCCAGAAGCTAAAATCCAGCCTTTGGAACTACTCAAGTTTGCCCAATCTCACGTATGATTCTGTCCTAAATTGCCACGTGTGGGTATTGATTAGGCGTACAGGAATTATGGGTCAAATGACTGTAAATCAATAAAATTAGAAATGCCCAAGGACAGCTAATGAACGTTTATGATTGATGGGGTTTAACAACTGACTAATTAAGTCCATACCTTTGATGGGTTTTTGCTTTAGACTGTTACACTTCTAAGTAATGCCTATTTCTGCAATGAGCTCTGCAGTTGGACCCAAACGCAAGCCCAATTGCCAGTAACATCGAAAATTGTTAAAAAGAAACAGGAAAAAATCTACCTCTTGAGTTTTTAATAGCTTTCATAACCAGATATCTAAATTCTAACAAGCTTACTATGCTCACAACCACAGGCGGATTACATTCTTGGGAAGAAACCCAAGTCCATGAGCTACTCAGTCAGGTACGGATCAAGCTACCCTGTCCAAGTCCACCACAGAGGCGCCTCCATTGAATCCATAAACCTTCTTCCTTCCAAGGTGGGATGCATTGATGGGTTCGAGAAGTGGTACAGCCTCAATGAAAGCAACTCCAACGTCATTATCGGCGCCCTCGTCGGAGGGCCTCATCGGGAAGATGAATTCTCTGACTGCCGCGGCAACTATGAGCCGACAGAGCCCTCCATTGCTGGAAGTGCTCCCCTTGCAGGCCTTTTTGGCAAATTGAAGAATGTGTTCGGAAATTCAGGTACATATCCTACCTTTTCATGAAACATGACCCATGAACATTTCAAAGTTAGAACTTGTGGGGAAGCTCCCAGAGCGAAATAGCTGTTCAGGCTAGAAATTGAACAGCCCGAATTTTTAGTTTTGGTCAACTTGGGTCGGGTCCTGATCCGAGTTCAACCCATATAACAAGTAGTGGAAATTATTGAATTAATCCGGTAATTCAGTTAGAATCAGGTTAATATTTCTGACCACAGTAATAAATGCTAGTGTTTGGGTTAAGTTCGAACTTGTGACTCAACCTTGCTAACTGACACAATCTATTCTCATTCCATTATGACCGCAAGCCAAGCTTGAAACCAACCTCTTAATTAGGGTTTCAGGTTGACCCTTTAACTTTTTAAACTTTTAAATAAAAAAACTCTTAGATTTATAAATGGCTCAGGTTCAAGTTGAGCCTAATGGGTTCGGTTTAATCCTACCAATTGCCAACCCTACCTGTCTTCTTAATCTCACTCAACCCATTCACAGCCCTAGTGAGATCTAATCCAGTTATCCTTTCAATTCTGCAGGCCCAATGTCCAAAGAATCAACTGCACCTGAATCAGTTCCCACAACTCAATACACAAGTAAGTAGGCTCATAGCATTATTGGCAATTCAATTACATGCATTGCCACAATATACGTTTTGATGAATGGAGAAGTGAGGAGGAGAAAAACATTCCTCTAGCGACCTCTTCCCTATTTGCAAAATATAGCATTAGTGTTTTCCTTTATGAGTTGGAGAAATCACCGTTTCCCAATAAAACTGACATTTTATCTCTTGACACTTTGTTTCTTGCAAAGAAGTGCGCCCAAGGTTTTCTCTTATATAGCTTTCTCAATAAAAATTCAGATAAGGAACGGAGGATATATTTATGGGGTGAATCTAAGTCTACCCCCAAAACTCATATGAAAATCTTAGTCCCCACCACCCCGAAACAAAAATCTTGGATCCGCAGCTGATTCGAAACCAAATAGAATCAGAGCAATTCATCACATGTAATATATTCCTCATTTCTCCACATGCAGAGGATTCGTCATTCATCATTTTCTCTCATCCCAATGGGCAAATAGAATTCTTCTTTCTTTCCCAACCATTGCATTTCAACATTAAAGTTCAAGTACTGAACTGGGTTTTGTGCATCATCATCATGAATCAACTGCAGCAGCTCCAATTATATTCGTTCACTCGATAACCGACAAATGGATGGTTGGATCGACAACTTACTACCGCCACAAGGTGTTAGTGAAGAACACATCCCGTAAGACGATCACCAAGCTCAAGCTTACAGTCAAGAATCTCTCAGGCTCTATCTGGGGCCTTTCACCGTGCCCTGAGAAGAACACCTTCCAGCTTCCACCATGGATCAATGTCCTGAAGCCAGACTCTCAGTTCAGCTTGTCCATGTTCAAGAAGGTCCACAGGCCAATGTTTCGGTCCTTAGCTACAGCTAAACTTTTCACGGGAAGTTTTAATTTTCGGAATGAGGAAATGGGTTTACACTTTACACTGTTTTTTTTTATTGTTCATCTGTTATTTTTTATGATCAAAGTTGTTTCAATTGAATAGAAATTTTTGTTAATAAAACATGTTGTACTAGTTCATGAAGATTCAAATAGGCCCAAAGGCTAGTCTGGCATGTAAAGTAAGAATTGAAGGTTTTCCCAGATGGTAATATATAAATGGCCAAGGAACTAAGAGCCCATTTGTTTCATGCAATTGAATGCCTAGAATTTTTTATAACGTGTATTCATAAAAGTGACTAAAATTAAGAAATAAATGTGAATATCCAAAATCAATATCAAATATGTTAAAACATTTTTGTGTTGGCTAATTCATAGGTTGGATAAAATTCTAGGTTCATTGAGTTATAATTTTTTATTTTTTTTTAGAATGGACTATCGTATGAGTAACCGGATGCACTAAAGTGAAGAAATTGAAGAAAGAATGTAAATTGAAGTATTTTGAAGTGATTTTCTAAGGTTAATATGGATTGAAGAAGTCATATCTCACAAACCGAATATCAAATTAGGACAAGCTACCTACCATTAGAAAGTTTGTTTCAAGTATATATCCATAGAGCGCAAGATTACATAATCGAAGCTAAAACGATAAAATTATAACCTTAAGAAATTTAATGATGTGTGCAAAAAAAATCAAGCGTGCTTGAGCGAGAGTTTAATTGGACTATAGCGCCAAAGATAGTGGCGAGCGCGCTTGAACACCCATTTGATTGCGCTCAAGTGCACGAACGACAGAAGCGTACCAACCTACATGAAAATCTTATTTGTGCCAAACTTACCTGTTTCACTTGGATTTTGTCTCTAAACCTAATGCACGAATTGTAGATTATAAAAAAGGTATTTCTTTCAACCAAAAATATCCTTCTTCTCTAGAGCAGCCATTAGAGAAATTGTGTTGAAGCGTTAAGTTGTAGAGATTTGTGCTTCTACTTTTTTGTAGAATTTTGACTTCTCTTGTAGAAGGTTCGTTTACTTTACGGATTCAAAGTGGTTGTTTCAAGTGCGATTAGCTATGAACGACTAATTGTTAGCAAGAAGAGCTGCAGTCCTTAAGTTAAGTAGCAACTGATAAAGGATATATGAGTATATCTTGTAATTGCTTATTATTACTGTTTGGTTTTTGTTGATCCAAAGATGACTCGTAGTTTTTCTCGAATAAGGTTTTCCATATAAAAATCTACGTTTCTTCTTCTTGTGCTGTGTGATTAATTTATTTGCCAGTTTTTTTTTTATTTTTCCGCTGCATATATTTTGAATTGCAATCTATAAAAACAGAGCTGAGATATTCTTTCAAAATAATCACCCTTTTAATGGAAAATAAATTAAAAAAATATAAGAAATGAATATCCAGTCATCACCCTGTCAAGGTCTATTTACATCTCCAATCGTAATACCTTATATTATTACCCCTCACATGTTTGACAATCCTTTGGTAGCTCACAAACGAGCGCATGCAGACAGGGCATTCATAGTCTGTTAAGGTCTCCACGAGAAAAGCCTCCAATTTGCAATTTTATAATTCGTAGTCAATGGACGATGTTGGTCAGGTGGAACATGAACGGTTGGGTGAAATGGAAATTAATAACCTAATGCGCCATCTGGTTCATTCTTCTAGGCTTGTACTCAAGAACCATGTCACGCTCAAAAAGTTATGCCAACGTGCCTCCTTGGGACTCAGTTTGTGCCTCCTTGGGACTTAGTTTCTTCTAAGTTTGAAGTGTTGAAAATTGAATTAGAATTGTCTAGTTTCAAAAAAGTTATATGAATTTTAAACTGGGACCTCGTTTCCTAGGCTATATATGGTAATTAGGGTAATTTGGATCCACCAAAGGCCCAACTGTCGTGAGCATAGATTCCACAACAAGAGACATTTCGGGCAAATGGAGATGCATGAGGGCCCCTCAAAATGCATTTGCAATGCCTTTCGCATGTTGGCCAAGTGGGTCCAGACTAATTTTGGTTCAGTATCTTAAGTAGTTTCCTTAATTATATTAGGAATTTCTTGTTTGTTAAAACAGTAATTTTTTAATAGGTTAGGACTTTCCTTTTTTTCTAAGATAGGTTCTTGGGTGATAAGGAAGTGATGATTATATATATGATGTAATCTATAACCCTGGATATAAGCTGAGATTTCAAAGCTGTGGTTTCACAGATTTGAGAAGAACTTAGTGGAAATTGGTTTCCCATGGATGTAAGCATCTTTGCCGAACCACGTAAATCTCGTCTTCTTGTGTGGTTGATTATTGATCTTGTTTGTTTACGTACACATGCGCACAACAAATGGTATCAGAGCCTGGCTAGGGTCTCCTAGGGCTTGGAAGTTGTGCGTAGAAGATCGATGGGTTCGGAGATCTCTGTGTTTGGAAACAAAGAAGTAAAGATCATTTGATCGATCTTTGTTTGGGCCACTTGGAGAAGAAAAAAGAAAGGGTTCTCAGTTGTGCTGGAGATCTTCATCGGAAAAGGGGCTTTTCGCTACCGGATTTAAGAAGAAGACCGAAAAGAAAAAAATAAAAATAAACAAAAAAAAAGGGGCTGCAACTACCGGTCTTCGTTTCTTTGTCGTCGCCATCGTCGCCAGATGTTGCCGCCGTCAACAGCATCGCCGTCGCCGGACCAGCCGTTTGCCGCTGCCACTGGTTTTCGGACCAATCTGCCGGAGCCGGAGCAGACAGGCTCTGCAACCTTCTTTGATCAGTTGCAGAACAGAGACCTACAAAAGAAGAGGACGAGGCCTGGGTTCCTAACCTAGGTCACTTGGGTTTTTGGGTCAAATCGTTTCGACCCAACCCGTGGAGAGAAGCCTAGCAGCACAAATGCATATCTGGTTCCGGTCGAGTTTGACCTGAACCGTCCGTTTGTAGTCCGTCAAGCCCGTCAGTTGCTGCCGATGTCAGCAGGGTGATGTCATCAGGTTAACGTCAGCACACGTCATCAATCCAACAATCAAAGGCCAAAGTTGACTAGATTGATGGCAGAATTTTGTTTCTGCAATATCTTGATCATCCGACGTCTGATCGAAGATCCGTTTGCGCCCACGGACTCATTTCGAGCAGATCTATGTGTTTGTGAAAGAAGATTGGCTGTTTGATAGTCAACGAGGAGTTTGACCAAATTGGAAGCACAGAAAACCGTTTTTGTAATATCGGAGTTATCTGAAGTCAGATTTCAGATCAGTTTCTTCCAGTGTGCTTGTGTTTACGAGATCTACAACTTGGTGCAGGAGTTGAAGTCAGTGTTAGTTGTTTGTTTTTTTCTGTTGCTTAATTTAATTAAGATGGAGAACAACACTATCAACACTACCATGGTTAAGCTCAACCATTCTAATTGGTTAATCTGGAAACCGAAGACGGATGATATTCTTTATTGTAAAGACCTTCATAATCCCATTGAAGGGGATAGTGCCCGACCAAAAGATATACAAGATGTTGAATGGAACAAATTACATAGAAAAGCAATTGGTCACATTAGACAGTGGGTTGATAATAGTATATTTCACCACGTGTCTAATGAAACCAATACAAATACACTTTGAAAAAAGTTAGAAGCAATGTATGATAAAAAGACCACAGTGAACAAAACCCTTTTATCAGAAAGCTTGTGAACATGAAATTCAAGGATGGTGGTCAGATCAAATATCACATCAATGAGTTCTAAAGTGTGGTAAATCAGTTAGCCACTATGAAGATGGTCCTTGATGATGAGATAGAAGCTTTGTTGCTTCTGGGTTCTTTACCGGATACATGGGAGACATTAATTGTTTCCGTGAGCAACTCTACTCCAGATGATGTGTTGTCCATGAGTCAGGTTACCAGTAGTCTATAGAATGAAGAAACTAGAAGGAAATCTGTAGGGACAGATAATGCACAGGCCTTTGTTACTGAAAACAGATGGAGGAGTAAGAGTAGATGACCAAAGGGGGGTTGTGGCAAGTCTAAAGGTGAATAACAAGCCAAGTCTAGCAGTGAATCATAGACCAAGAAAAAGTCCATGAACTGCTTTTACCGTGGTAAGATAGGCCACTTCAGGAAAAATTGTTTTGCCTTGAAGGAACAAAAAGAAACCAACAATGAAAAGAAGAATGACAGTGATAACACTATAATTACTTTGGAAGAGGAAGTAGCGGTTCTCGCCGGCGATGATGAGAAGTATTTAAGTGTTGCAGATGATCAGGTTAAGTGGGTTGTTGACACAGCAGCATCCTACCATGCCACTCCTTATAGGGAGATGTTCACAACGTACAAAGTAGGTGACTTTGGTACTGTGAAGATGGGCAACATAAGTCATTCAAAGATTGCTGGTATCAGTGATGTCTGCGTTAAAATCGATATTGGTTTCATAATAACGCTGAAAGATGTGCAACATGTTCCTAATCTATGGTTGAATCTGATTTCTGGGAATGCATTGGATCGTGCAGGTTATGAGATTTACTTTGAAAATGGCAGATAGAAACTCACTAGAGGGTCTCTTGTTATTGCGAGAAGAAACGCGGGTAATACACTTTATAAAACACAAGAAAAGCTGTGCAAAAGTGTGTTGAATACAGTTCAAAACAATTCTTCTTTGAATATGTGGCATAAGAGGCTTGGTCATATGAGGGAGAAAGGCTTGCAGATGTTGACAAAGAAGGATTTAATTCCTTGCTTCAAAGGTATATCGCTTGACTCTTGTAATTATTATCTGTATAGCAAACAGCATAGGGTTGCTTTCTCTTCGACATCATAATTGAAATCTAATGTGTTGGATTTGATATATTCTAATGTTTATAATCCTCTACAGGTAGAATCATTGGGTGGCAATAAGTTTTTTGTCACATTCATCAATGATGCATCCAGGAAAGTCTGAGTTTATCCATTGAATTGAAATGATCAAGTGTTCTAGATTTTTCAACAGTTTCATGTCAAGGTTGAAAAAGAAACAAGTAAACTCTTGAAGTGTCTCCGCACAGATAATGGGGTGAATACACATTCAACCAGTTCAGAAACTATTGCTTGAAGCATGGCATTTGATATGAAAAGACAGTTCTTGGTTCTCCACAACACAATAGTGTGGTAGTGAGAATGAACCATACTATTCTTGAGAAGATGAGATGCATGATGAGATTAGCACGGTTGCCTAAGTCATTCTTGGGTGAAGCCGTTCTGACTGTCGTTTATCTGATTAACAGATCTTTCTCGGTTCCTTTGAATTATGATCTTCTAGAGAGAAGATGGACAGGTAAAAATGTTTCCTATTCACACTTGAAGGTGTTGGGTGTAAGGCGTTTACACATGTACCAAAGGAACAGCATTCCAAAATGGACAATAAGGCAGTGAGTTGCATCTTTCTTGGCTATGGTGGAGATGAGTTTGCCTACAGGTTATGGGATCCAAAAAAGAGGAAAATTATCAGAAGTAGAGATGGAGTTTTCCATAAAGACCAGTTCTTTGGAGATGTTGAGAAGATTGATAAGTCTTCTGAGACAGTTGATGGAGTGGTTGACCTCACACTGAATCCTTCTCCGGTGCAGACTATAGGTAGAGAAGGTGGACAAAATGATCTGGATCGTGATGAGGCATAGGGGTTACCAGATGATAAGGGTGTTGAGCAGGGGGAGCTGCAGTCTCCTCGGTTGGAAACCACGGAACCTCAAGTTAGGAGGTTTACACGAGAGCGTCAACCATCAACTAAGTGTCCTGCATCCGAATATGTTTGACTTACTGATGAGGGGAAGCTAGAGAGCTTCCGAAAAGCAATGACTCATGCTGATAAAGATGAGTGGATGAAGGCTATGCAGGATGAGATAAGTTCTTTAAAGAAAAACAAGACATATAAGCTAATGCAACTTCCTAAAGATAGGAATGTTCTGAAAAACAAATGGGTGTTCAAGCTAAAAAAAGATGAGAATGGAAAACTGGTGAAGCACAAAGCACGGTTAATGGTAAAAGGCTTCTCACAGACGAAATGTATCGACTTCAGTGATGTTTTCTCTCCTGTTGTGAAAATGACTTCTGTCAGAATTGTCTTGGGTCTAGCAGCCAGTATGGACCTTAAGCTTGAACAGATGGACGTGAAGACCGCATTTCTTCGTGGTGACTTGAAACAAGAGATCTACATGACTCAGCCAGAGGGGTTTGAGGTAGAAGGAAAAGAACAAATGGCTTGCAAGTTAAAGAAGAGTCTTTATAGGCTGAAGCAAGCACTGAGACAGTGGTACAAAAAGTTTGATTCATTCATGTTGAGTCATGGGTGCTGGATGATAGCTGTAGATCATTGTGTCTATGTTCGTCGATTTATCGATGACAGGTTCATCATCCTTCTTTTATATGTAGATGATATGCTGATAGTTGGATAGGATAGCAAGTTAATTAGCAAGTTAAAAGAGGAAATGTCAAAGTCGTTTAACATGAAAGACTTGGGTTCCGCACGAACGATATTGGGCATGCAAATACGTCGTGATAGGAGTTCCAAGTAACTGTGGTTGTCACAGGAGAAATATGTTGAATGAGTACTCGAACGGTTCAACATAAAGAATGCTAAGCCAGTTAGCATACATCTAGCCAGTCACTTTAAACTAAGCAAGTACTTGTGTCCTACTACAGATGATGAAAAGGAACGGATGGCATGTGTTCTTTACTCCTTTGCTGTAGGGAGTCTTAAGTATGCCATGGTTTCTACACGGCCAGACATTGCTCATGCTGTAAGTTTAGTGAGTAGATTTCTCTCTAACCCTGGAAAAGAGCATTGGGAGGCAGTGAAGTGCATATTTAGGTATTTGAGCAGTACTTCCAAAGTGTGCTTGTATTTCGGAGGCTCAAAACCAGTGGTAGAAGGTTATACTGATGCTAATTTTATAGGAGATCTTAATCGTTGGTTGTGGACTTCTGGTTATTTGTTTACTTTTGTAGGGGGAGTTATCTCCTGGCAATCGAAGTTGCAGAAGTGTACAACACAGTCTACAACTGAAACGGAATACATAGCTGCTAATGAAGCAGGGAGAGAGATACTTTAGTTGAAAAGATTCCTTCAAGAACTATGTTTGAAGCAAGAACAATATGTAGTTTACTGTGATAGTCAGAGTGCTATGAATTTCAGTGAGAATACTACATATTATGGTCGCATGAGGCACGTTAATATCAAATACCATTGGATTCATGAGGTGATTGAAAAGAACTTCATGAAGCTGGAAAAGATTCATTCGAACAAGAATTCCTCGGACATAATGACTAAAGTTGTGTCTAAGGAAAAGCTGAAGCTGTGTTCAGAGTTGGCATGGCTGAACTCCTAATAAGGGGTTCGGAGCATCTTTCCCATGGTCTGGAGGGGGAGATTGTTGGTCAAGTGAGTCCAGACCAATTGGGTTCAGTATCTTGGGTAGTTTCCCTAATTATATTATGAATTTTCTGTTTGTTTAAGTAGTAGTTTCTTAATAGGTTAGGACTTTCCTTTTTTTCTAAGATAGAGTTATTGGGGGATAAGGAAGTGATGATTATATATATGATATAATCTGTAACCCTGGATATAGGTTGAGATTCCAAGGCTGTGGTTTCACGGATTGGAAGATAACTTAGTAGAAATTGGTTTTCCATGAACGTAGGTATCTTTGTCGAACCACGTAAATCTCTTATCTTTTTGTGTGGTTGATTGTTGATCTTGATTGTTTACGTACACACGTGCACAACATCGCTGTCAGTCATGTGTCATGAGCCAGTCGTGGGACGTGTAGTTAAAAAAGGTGAAAGCAAATAGAGCGAACGAAATTACTCACCACTTGGGAATCACGAGCCCCAATCCTGGTCGCAGCTATTACACAAACCAAATTACACTTTCATGAAACGATCTCTGCGAGGGAGTCTCATTCCTTCTAGCCTCGTATTTTCGAATTTTAGCTCAAAAGGAGTGGATCTCACCATATCATTGAGCACCATGAAAAAGATATAATTAATACTATATCAAAAACATTGCTACATCAGCGCCACGGGACTCATGTCATTTGTGCTGAAACTTATATATATATATATATATATCATTAGAGGATATACTATCCACTTTGAGGAGTCCGCATTTGCTCTACGGTACCCATGATAGAATCCCATAAAAGTATTACATGTTTCCTGTGTGATAGCTAGGACAATGGATACGAAATTTGGGAAATTACTGTTTTTGTGAAGAATGAATCTGCATCACTCAATGGGTCGAGCCCAGACCAGAACCTAGGAACTTGACCAATATACTATTGGTTGTCGAGCGTAGACCCAAAATGGCCTTCTGTATAGTAGGTTTAAGACCCAGTTTCAATATATAAAATGAATTGGGACTCAACTCCAAGTCTGACTCGAATCTCTAGCGCATGATTTTAAATTTATTATGAACAAAGAATTAGTTTGCAATATTTTCGTATATTCCATATTTCCATGTGATTTTTTTGGTACCCTAGCAAAAGGGGCTGGGTCCAATGAGAGAGCCCTCGCAGATGAGAACATAAGTTTACACAAGTAGAAACAGGAGCTTGAAGAACATAATAGCGACTCCAACAGCTACTTCAAATAGCCAACTAAGGATCCAACGGCCACATTTGACATGTGATGCTTCCTCAAAGGGCTATGCCAAAGCTGGACATTTGGCATAGCCCAAGGCATGTCAAATTTGACATGGGTAAAAGGCAACTGCCAAACACAATTATTGAATTTAATGGCTGGCCCTCTCAAATTTTGAATGCACACAGCCATTGGAGATTTTATGTGTTAAAATAATGAATTTGACATCTCCTTGGAGTTGCCCAAATTGAAGATTCCAAATTCCAAATTCCAAATTTTAAATGCCAAAATTGCTACTTAAGCCTTCAAATGCATTTTGGCATCTCCAAATTTAAAGTAGCATCCTACCTGGCACTTCTAGCTGTAACAAAAGTTATTTAAAGACTCTCAAGCTGAAATGCCAAACTGACAGCATGGAAAGCTAGGATGCCAAATTTGACATATGAAAAAACAACATGTCATTTATCTTTTTTAATACTTTAAGATGTGGGAGCCCGAGAATGCAAAAGTTTTTAAAAGTTCTAAAAACCTTTTTATAATGTAGATCCCACAAAAGTGCAAAAATAAAATAAAATAATATAGTTGACAAATTAGGTGGCATTCCTCCTTTTGAAGATGTCACATTCCAAACATTCAAATTACAATATATTAGCTTTCAAACAAAATTTGACATCCCCAAAATAACATCTAAATAGAGAGTCCGGATCGTCTATCGTCACTGTGATACCGTCATCGTCAGTGGGCAAATGGATGGGCGACACGTCAAGGCTAGCAAATGTCATCAGCTCAAAAATGGCTCACCCTGAATCCTTTTTTAAAGGAGGAGTGCAAGAAGGAGAGAGGGGAGAACGATGAATGATCCCTGCTGCTGCTGGACTCGTTTTGGCGCTCAAAAGAGAAGAGTAATCGGTAGAACTTTATTTATCCCTCTCAGGTTTTGATATTTATGAAAAGCCCCCTTTCATATGATATATTTGCAACAGAACCAGTTTAAAGGAAAAAGAATGGTGAGCCGATGTGAGCCGATGACATCCACATCTCATACGTGTCATGGATCCGTTCGCCCACTTACGGTGATGGTATTACATCTGTTGCAGGTGATCCGGACTCCCTGTAACAGATGTAATACCGTCACCGTAAGTGGGCGAACGGATCCATGACACGTATGAGATGTGGATGTCATCGGCTCACATCGGCTCACCATTCTTTTTCCTTTAAACTGGTTCTGTTGCAAATATATCATATGAAAGGGGGCTTTCCATAAATATCAAAACCTGAAAGGGATAAATAAAGTTCTATCGATTGCTCTTCTCTTTTGGGCGCCAAAACGAGTCCAGCAGCAGCAGGGATCATTCATCGTTCTCCCCTCTCTCCTTCTTGCACTCCTCCTTTGGTGCTAAACTTCTTCCAGCAAGAGATAGATCGAAGGAACTTCTTCTCAAAGAGAAATCACCCCACGAGGCTTAGATCGTCCTAATCTAGGTATATTTTCTCCCTTTTCTTTCTTCCATTTCATCTTTTTCGTAAGACAATGGGGATTGATGATCCGGACTCGATGTTTTAAGGGCTTATCAATGGCTCTTTTGACTCTGCAATGTTTCTGTGTTTGACTGAAAAGCCCATTTTCAAAAGGCATATTGTTGTTGTCATGAGGAAAAAAAAATCACGTTGTTGTTACTGTTGTCTAGAAATTTATGAAAATTTATGGAAAAAATCATAGTGCCTTCCTTGATAAGTATGATCTGGGGTTGCTGCACAAACCCCACCCCAATCAATCCTATTTACATTGATTACATCAGATCACAGACACAACACAAGAGGAGAAGAGTTTTCAATGCTGATAATTGAACGCTGATGTGAATTTTATTGTCATGTGGCCCATCCGATCAAGCATCAATACCCCACATGATGGAAGACTCTAGGACTGGATCCCCTAAAGAATTTGACCGTCATATTTCAACAGCACTAAAAGTTTCCAATTCAAACCAAAAACACTTGGAGGTTTTGTCTTACTTACATAAAAAAAAGGAGTTTTTTTCATGGATAAAAAACAGGTAGGGGTCCGATTGGGTTGCCTTTAATATTTTTCTTGATTAAACCATCTAATTAGAATTTAAATTTAATTATTTTATAAAAATCCCAAAAAAAGAAAAAATTTCAAGGACTCAGGATTCATTTTTTTATTTTTAGCACTTAGATTTTAGTAAGTTGGCCCTACTTAGAGCCTTACTAATTTCTAGTTAGTAAGAGCAACAACAATAAAAGCTTCTGTATATGTAAGTTACTTCTACTAAAACCTGTTAATTCTAACTATTGTACTAAATCTAATGGCCCTTTCTTTCCAACAAATTGTGCCACATTTCCTATACTACAAAAATTTGCAAAAGCTTCTGGTTGTACGTTGAGGAGGATATAAAAACATAAACAAACTATTTGGAAGAAATACACTTAGGTCTGCAAGGGAGGCTTACTTATCTCCCGAGAATTTTCCTTTACAAACATGCCTTTCCAATAGTAGGAGTAGGGAAAATCAAGGGGTTCCCAGTTTTTGGATGGCCCCCTTCCTCATTGGCACCAATAGGGGAATATTTGCATTCATCTTTGGTGCAGGACTCGAGATGAAAAATTGGCTGGGCCACCCAAGCTTGGCATGGCGTTGATAGGGTCGTGGCCCTCTCCGGCACCTTGATTGGCCTGGTATGGCCCAACCCATGCCAAGCATTGGCTGGGCGGGCATAGGAGCCGTGGTCAGTGGACAACCTGATAAGGTTAGGCCTCCTAGTTTTTATAATTTCAAGGGATATTGCCCCACGGAGTCGGACATAATATTCCCCCTTAAAAAGTTAGAGTTTAAGTATTTCCTTCGGAGTTGTTCGTGTGATATCCTAGGTCATGTGATATTGCGTGTAGAATATTCTAAGGCCTCGTGATATCTTACATATCACCATGTGTGATATTTTAGAGTTGTGTGATATCCTACAACTATTGCATTAATATCTCTGTAGATACTACTAAAATTTCGACTATTTTGGAACAAATTTTCTGTTTAAAGCTAGTTATATGGCCAATATTCCAACCAAGGGATAGGCCCAATCAAGGGCGGACCCACATTGGATCCATAGGGGGCATTGGACTTATTGGATTCCAAAAAAATGACCAAATGTGCTGCTTGTCCACCTGCCATTCAACCCAAAACAATATATTTAGTATTTATATAATCTATTGCAAATTCTAACAAGTTTAATACAGTAGGCCATTGGTTCAAATGCTAAATAATCATTGTAGGTGTTATTGGTTCAAATCCCAAATCTTTCAACATTTTTGTATACTACCGTCTTCTCTGTTTTTATTAAAAGTTTTCTCAACTGATAGTTATATTGTACAAAACTTAATGAGACTCTTCATCTTTTTTTTTATTTTTGACCAAATTTTCCTTAAAAAGAGACTCATATTTCAAAACCCTTTAAATCAATGATTTGGATAATTTTTACAACGCTAAAATTTGTGATCAGCCTTGGATGAGTAATAAGCACTGCACTATTGCTTTTGATTTATTTTTATTAAATCCTTTTATTGTTCGAATATACTATTGCTAGAGTAGAAAGGGGTGTACTCCTATTAAGAACATACATGTTATGTGAATATATTTTACTTTCAAGAGGCAAAGAAACTTGTATATGTGTGATTTGTTATTTATTTATTTATTTTTTGGTATGTCAAAAGAGGGATCTTTTAGTGATGTGTATGGATTTAATAGTTTATGTTACAGATCTATCTAATATATGAAGCAGATGGTGATTACTTTATTTCTTCCTTTTTAACCTTTTAAATATTTTGTGGTGTTGGGTTTGGCTTTGTGCTATTCTTGTTAGAGTCTAAACAATTCTGTTTCTTTCATTTTGCTATATCAAAGTTTTACAAATTAAATAGTTCAATAGGACAGAGAGGGCTGGTGTCTTATGAGTTGAAAAATTATTTATAGTTCCTTGTAATTATCAGTGCCCCCCTCGAACAAAAATCATGGGTCCAACATTGGGCCCGATCAGTACTTTACCAACCCTCTTTTACTTCCTCCTCTGTTTCTCTTTTACTTCTCTTCTCTATTCTTCCCATTATTACAGCTTTATTTGCTCGTCATTATTAGTTTTTCCTATATAAGGGCTACCATAATGTCCATGAAAGAGAGACAAAGAACGGGTCCTTTTACTCTTAACATTTTTTTCCAATATTAATTGCACTCACAAGCTGCCTCAACTAATTCTCTCGTTTTCATACAAGGTTGGCACTTTACTAGAGTAGAATAGAGTAAAGTAGTTCATCAATTAAGAGAGATGAAAAGAGCTATTGGTCATATAAAAAATATAAAAAATCAAAATTCCCCCTTCATTTTTCAAAAAAAGGTAAAAAAAAAAAACAATATTCATGAGCCACTAAACGACAATAAATCATCTACTTTTTATACCAACAAATCTTTTTACAGCAAAATGTCAAAAAATAAAAAAAATATCCTTCTCAAGTCACTAAAGATAAAAAAATAAAAAAATACGACATAATAATTAAACTTATCATATTTTATTCTCTCTTAATTTGAAATTTCTCCTCATTCAACGTTTACTACTTTAGTACCAAACGGCCCAAGTCTATTGCTCACCTAAGTAGTAGACGCAATAGTGAGCACCCATCATAATATGGCCCATTGGCCTGTTGTATAAATCAATTGACAGAAAGGCTTGGAAGCTCAGGTCACTTGATGCAAACTCTGTGACAATTTTTTAATGCTCACAAAACTAGGTCATAAAGAGACTCGACAGAGACATAAATTTGAGAAGCTAATGGGCTAGCCTGGCCTAGCGTGGCCCAAAATGGCACGATTGAGAGCCATGCTAGACGAACCCTGGCCAACCTTAGCCTAGCACAGCCCCGCTCAACATAGGTATATGAAAATACCCAACAGTACTAGCTCATTTCTATGCAGGACAAACACATGGTCTTCATAGGTAGAGCAATATTTGAGTGCAGCCCACGATCAAGCTTGTATGCGCACCTCATTCATTTTATGATATTTTTATTTTATATAGACTTTTTAATTATATTTTTAATTATTTTTAAGTTTGATGTTTTAATCATGTGCATCAATGTATTTATAACACCCATATTAGTTCTAGGGTTATTTTTCCCCAATATGTAAAGCCAAACAGGCTTAAAAAATATCCCTAGGTACTAATATTGAGTTTTTTTTGAGTTTTCCTTAATTTGAGTTCTTTCCAAGTGCTCTTTGAAAGCTTTTGCCTCTTGGATTGGATTTGGCTTGAGCATGATGTCCTAGAATTCTTGATTTCTCTATTCTCTCCATTCACTACAACAGAATGCCTCTATGGTGAGGAAATATGGCAAAACTGATTATTGGAGACGAAATTTATTTTTCAAAAAAATAGATTTATTTTAGCTAGGAATAAAATGTTGTTTCTTAATGGTAAATTTCTATTGCCTAAAGTCATTATTAGCGACACAAAGTATATGTCATCGCCAATTTTTTAAAAATCCATATTTTTTTCCAACAAAATGAGAGTTCGTTGCCTTACGTGTACATAAGCGACGAGAAAATTAATTTCGTCACCTATAGTCCCTAAAGTTTTATGTCTTTATCTGTTCATTCGGTTCCTTCTTCTCCTCTGTGTCTTTTGCATTGCTCTGCTTTGCTTCGACCTCTGACCTCTCCTCTCGATGACCTCAGCCCTACGACCTTCGATCCATTTGATACCCTAAATCTCTTGGTTTTAATCCAGGTCCATTTCATTGTGAGTCCGGATCCTCTATCGCTATTGTGATACCGTTAGCGTGAGTGGTCCAATGGATTGGGGACAGGTGGATAAAAGGGTACACATCATCTGCTATGTTTGACTCACTCATTTCTTTCTTCAGGTGGATTTGCACAAAATAAATGAATGCAAGGGGGCTGCTTTTCATAAACAACAAAAGATTATTCCCCAAAATGAAACGATCCTGAGAAGCTTTTCGTATGAGTGCCAAAGCTTTCAGCTTCTCAATCAGAGCGCCAAAACCTTTTTCTTTTTCATCAAAGTGCCAAACCTTCATCTTCATTAGTAGAAATTGCACCCATCTTCTTCTCCAATAGAAATCACACGAAGCAGGCCTAGATTGAGCATGCTCCTCTCCTAGACAAATCTCATCTAACCTAGGTATATTTCCTCCCTCTTTTTTCCTTCCATTTATTCATCTTTCCCCTTTCCATTTGTATCATCATCTATCCTTTATCTTGTGATGGGTTTTTAGGTGGATTCTTGACTTTTTATTTTTTCTGAGTCTACTATTGGTTTGCATATTTTCATTTGTAAATCTTAATTTAAAAAAAAAAAAACAGAAGAGTATTTATGGATTATTTTCTTATGTGAGATTGCAATGACTATCTGAAAAGGATGAGATATTGTATCACTTACAGTGACATTCAATGTTGAATTAGATACCGAACTTTTGGGTCCGTAAAAATGATACCTAAATATGTCCAATCAAGCTAGTTTTGGATCATCCTTTATCAATGGCGGGACCCTCCACTCGTTGCTAAGTGGAAACATTTTTTTAGGTTCAGATGGAAATTCTTAATGTGGATTAATGGTGCACTAAAAAGGGCTCTGTATTAGTTTATAATTTGTGATGCAAGAGGCTTGGGATTTTACTGATTTTATTAAGTGTAGAGTTTTTTCATTAAATATAATCGTGAATGGTAGTATGGTATGTGTCAGGTTGTGGACTATGGGAAGGGGGTGTGGGGTTCTTGGTAATTGGTACTATGAGTGGGTTGATTGATCATAGGGCTTGCACTTGAGCGACCCCAGATGTGATATGTGTGGTGCATACTTCAATTGAGAAACAAACTTCAACTGTGTATCATTATGTGTTTGGTACTCTTAAAGATTAAATCATATTGCTAATTGTAAAGAATACAGTACAATCCGAAAAGAATATAGTACAATCAGGTTATTGACTTATCTATGGCTCTTATGATTATTTAGGTGCATTCATTAGAATTATAGTAAGGGCGCTCAACTTTCCAAAATGAGAAAATTTTTACTGTGTTCAATTCCTATATCAAATGCATAAAGCATGCACATCAATGAGGAGAAATTTCTCTTATGATGGCCCTTGAATGAAAAGGGGTAACACCAAAAAGGACATGGATGAATGTAGTGCTGATGGATTTAATGAAGTGCAACCTATGTGAGGATTTGGTAAGGGATAGAGTTGAATAGTGATGACCTAAAATTCATGGAGCAGACACTATTGTCACTACCAAACTTAACTGTTCATTGAGTTGACCTATTACCAAACTTACTAGCATTATTGATGTGGAAAAAATTGCTTAGCGCCATTGCTAACATGGCTGCCTTGGTATTTCCATAATTCTCTTCACTGTAACTTGGATTGCCGAGATGTTTGTACAGGAAGAAGGCACAACACAACCCCATGTCTAAAAAGGCTATAATTAGTTTATGTAATGTTCTTGTTAAATGATGCTTGATTTGACTAAACATTAATATTGTACACTAGTTTGTACTATTTATGTGCTAAAGTCTGAATATATTGAGCTAATAGCATGTCCGTGAGTTAATAGTATGTCTGTAACATGCTCAATCCATCAGTAACTTACTTGGATACATGCAAATGCCAATCACCAGTGTTTGGTTCTATTAACAAAGATTTACAAAACGATGCCATGTAGAAGTGTTGTGGTGGATTTCGATTCACTGACTTGCTCTTGTGAAAGTTAAGCTTTGAATATAGATTCTAATCAACAACATTTGAAGTTCTTGCTATTTAGCAATTCTGTGGAACAACCGAACATGTCTTTTAAGGAGGCGCAGAGTTAGCTATCACTTAAGAAGGCATAAAAGAGCTAGAGTCTGTACTCAGATGAGCTCACTATGAACAAACAAAAATAATTTACTAAAATATTGTCACCATCATTTTTACTGTAGTGATGCATGCGCTAAGGTTAGGGCTCGCGTAGGGGTGCCGAAACTATGATCCATCATTTTTACTGTAGTGATCCATCTTTGTCCTTATTATCATTAGAAACTGTAACTCCAATTCATTTTCCATCGCAAACTAGTTTTTGGAACTATTGTTGCTTAGCCTTTTTCTTTTGCACTGTTGTTGCTCAATCATGCGTTAATTAGCCTATTTATATTTATTTTGATCAATTTAGGTTTTTAATAGATTATTGGAGTCGAGTGAGTTAATGGGTTGTGCACGATGTGACAACTCAATTTGGTTTGTTTTGTTGTGAGTTTTTACTAGGAAGAAGATGAAGTTGTTGGTGACACTAATAACCATAATATTGGGTGAAGTGGGGAAGATTGAAGAAATACTTAGGTTCGACCTTGACATACTAAGGTTTATATTCTGTATACTATGGTTTGCTTAACAGAATACTAAGGTTTCAAGAAATGAGAACACAACAGTATAGGGACAAACATAGGCTCAAAGCACACTACTAAATAGATTCTAAATCACAAATATAACTTCAAAAGCATATTTTTCTCCTCCCCATATGGCCTCTTACAAAATATAAATAACACTCTGGCAAAATATCCTTAAAAAGGTGCACCTGAATTTCTAGCCTGAGATCTTAGTCTCAAGTGATTTGCTGTAGTGGTAGAGCACAATTGATTTATGTCATATGGGTGATTTACTACCTCATTTCTGTTTATTTCTTCGTTAGTGTGGAATTGTATATAATCTTTGTACTGTGCTTTTCAATGTTCTATCATTTATTTTGGATTGCCATTGTCTTGCTATCTCATTGTGCTTCTTTTTTTTTTAATTATAGGGACCCTTCTTAACTTAAGCAAGTGGAAGTTAGAACAAAACTAAGATATGGTAATTATTAAAAATTATTTTGATTCATGAATATTTTTTTCATTTAAATTTATTATTTATATATATTTCTTTTGCTGTAAATTCATACAGGAAAATCAGACTGTTTCTGCAGCTGTGAAGCTAGACACTAGATGTTGCCCATCTAGATTTATTAAGTTTATGCAAGGTTTAAATCTAGATGATGTTTATATTGATGTGATAAAAGAAACACCTTTTAAACATTTTATGGATATCCCAATGAACTTGAAATGTCAGCGTACATTTCTATCTACAATAATATCTAGATGGAATGTTGAAAAAAGTGCTTTTCATCTTGGAGGAAAGCTCCTTCCAATTCTACCTTAAGACATTGCTCTGATAATGGGGTTGAGTATGAATGGAGAGAAAATACAATTAAAAAAAAAGGTCGAGCTATGAAGTTAGTGACTTTGTTGACAAATATTTCAATAATGACTCTCCAGAAGTAGATTCATTAGAGAAGCACTTGAAAGCAATTTCAAAAAAGAGGTCATCAGAAAAAAAGAAGTTGTCAGATAAGAAGATTGCTGATTTCAAGAAGCTTTACGTGTTATATGTTTGTAGTACCCTACTTTTTCCAAAGTCATGTTGGACATTTCCATTCAATCTTATCTACATGGTTGATAATTTGGAGAAAATTGAAAAGTATGCATGGGCTGTTGCTGTACATGAGTTTTTAGTTGAAAGTATACACATATGCGCCAAGAAGACAACTGGGTATATAAATGGATGTGTCATGGTGTTGGAAGTAAGTACTAATCCTTTTTTTTCATTTATAGTTTTATAATTTTATAATCTTGTAAAAGTTGTGACTTTTATTCCATTACTTATATTTTATAATTTTTTTACAGCCATGGTTTTATGAACATATTAATCAATATGAGCCTGATAGAGTTGATTTATATCCACGTTATTTGCGATGGGCGAAGGCTTCCAAATATAGCCAATGCAAATCCTTTAGGGCTATTTTGGATAATCTTAAATATACAGAGGTGTACATACCTTCCCTATTCTAAATTATATATATTTCATGGCAGTGTTTTATATTAAAAACATTAAATTACATTCATCTATATTTTGTCGGTTATTACAGAAATTACCCCTGTAGAAGATGAGAAGATCCTCTTGTTTCCTCCATTAGTCTCTTCGGTATCACCTAGAATTACATTTATTATTTATCACAAAGCACATGGTCATATATTTTTATAATTGTATCCTTATTGTTGTGTGTGTGTGTGTGTGTTTTTTTTTTAAATTATGGGTTACAGGAGACAGCTATAATGGCTGATCACATAGTGAAACAGATGGAAAGCAAAATGAAAGAGATCATGGTAACTAAGAACGAATTTGATTTAGAGACTTTAATTTTAATGTTTTGTAAATTATTATTTACTTACTATTTGAAATTTTTATAGGATGATCGTGAAAAATACAGAATACAAATTAAGGAGTTGGAGTATAAACTTGTGAGAATGGAAGAAGACAATGAACGATTGAGGATTGAAAATATGGAGTTACGAAAGAAAGGAAGATTCATGCCTCGATGTAATGAGAATATAAATGCTTCACACTCTCTTAAAGATTATCATTCTTCTCCACAGCCGTCAATGCACGACTATGTTGCATCATCAGGAGTTGTTAAGGATACTAAAAAGAAATATGGGCGTAGGATACGGAAGCCATCACAGGTTTTACGAACCCCATACGATTCGCGCACAAGAGGAAAGAAAAAGATAAGAGCCTGTAAGAGAGGAAGATTGATTTGTGATGATAAGATGGGAAAACCATATATCTTGAAAGAAGAGGAGGATGCAATTGCAAGTTTTGCAAGCAAGAATGGAAAAGAGTGTGAACCGAATATCTTGTTTACTTAATAAGCTAATCATAAAATGCTCCCTGTGCATGTTAATTTTCCTTAGTGATAGGTATTTGTAACTATTCATTACTTTATAACAATGATTGTTTTTTATAGTGCTGAGGAGGTGGGCCAACTAAAAATTTGGCGTTCAGAAATCATGAATTTGTTGAATGAAAAAGGTTGGATTTCCGATCAGGTTAGCATTTGATTTCACAACATATTCTAAACATTTATTTGTGCATACCAATTTTGAATATTAGTAAATAACAATGACTGTGCTATACTAAGTTGCAGGTTATTGATGGTTATGCAAAGATATTGATTGGCAAAAAACCAATGGGAAAGTTGAAGTGTCACTTCTTCACAACATGGCTTAATGTAACACCTCTTCTCACTGAATTCAGTATTGTTGGAATTTACTTAAATAACAATCTAACGTGTAGCTTGTTAACTCTCAGGTAGCTTTACATTCCAAAAATGAAGGATTAATTGAAAAACATTTGAATATCCATAACTTGAAGTCCACTATAACTTCCTGTGACAGAATATTTTTCCCAATGAATTGGCAATCTAAACATTGGCTTCTTCTTGTACTTGATTCGAAAAGAAAGTCAATTTGTGTATATAACTCTTTGAAGTTATGTATTGATGTAGGCTACGTGAATCAAACGATGAGTTCAATGCATAAGATATACAAACTTCTGAATTCAATGCAACAAACCATTAACTTTTTATAAAATCCTTAATCTTTCTCAATGATCGATGCATGTAGCTTTATTAAAACAACAATTTAAACAAAGAAAGATTATGAAATAGGATGAAGCTGCTGTTTGTTTCATTGATGATTGTCCCCAACAGGATAATGGATATGTTTTCTTATTAAATATTCTTGTGTGAAATCTTATTCGAATATGAAATCTTATATCCAGTTGAACTAGTATAGTAATGTTTTTCTCATTTGTTGTTTTCACAGTTTCGACTGTGGTGTCTTTGTGGTTAAATTCATGGACTGTCTATCCCGTGGAGATACTTTAGATTTTCAGCCGGTAAATACTTTGTCATTCTAGAGTGATACTTGTATTATGTTTGCAATTATATGAGATTAATTTGTCTTTCCTTCAATCTGTCTTTTGTTTTAATAGGATGAGATTCCAATATATAGAAAGAAACTGGCTGCTCATTTACTGCTTGGGCGTATTCCGGAGGACGACATCCATGGATTCTAGAAGAATTGAAATTGAATTTTTTGACTGTTGGTGCTTGCAAATATATAATGTGTGCAATTTGCTCTTTATAGATTTTCAAGTGTATATGTCAATACACTATGTAATAGATGTACATTTGAATGATATAGAACTTTTTTTGTCAAAGAAATATATTTCTATTCAATTTGCTCTTCATTGATGTTTACTAGAATGAAATTTTGAGCTAAGGTTTACATTCCATCGTATAAAGGATGCCTTCTTCTATTTTTAAAAAATTCATTTTTTAAAGATGTGAAATCATTAAAAAGAACCTAGATGGTGAAAATAATCCAGTACAAGAAGAAGCAATTGTAACTATCATCATAACAGGAGGAAGGTGATGGGCCACCGTTTAAAGAATTATCATGGTCGACTTGTCAATTCAATTGAGGCACACAAAATGTATCATTTGTCTTTACACCCACCACATATTCAAGCACCTCTTCTTTTGATGGGCAAATTAATTGTGCATATCTCAATTTAGTCTGATTGCAACAATAACTAATTGGCCGTAGTATAAAGGATCTACATTCCCGTATTACTGAACCGTAGTATTAATGTCATCAAACCTCAGTATAAAAAGACCAAACCTTGTAATTTCATTCATTCAACCTTAGTATCTAAGGAAAAATTCTATTGTAGGCATATAGCCAAGATGCTAAGGTCATCTAAAACCTGATGATGGAGGAACATCAGAAATACTGAGGTTCAACCCCCAAATACTAATGTTTCAATTCTGTGTACTGAGGTCTACTCAAGAAAATACTCAGGTTCAGAGATGAGAGCATTGCAATAACTATTAAGTTATTAGTCAGACTATTTCCTATTGCCCTATACGAAATTGAATTTGTAACTTCACAAGTTTTATGATATTGAACCATAATGGAAAATATACAATACTATATCTATGATCACATAAAAGGATCCGTCCTTCTCCGACTACTGAACCGTAGTATTCCTTTCATCAAACCTCAGTATAAAGAAACCAAACCTCAGCATTTCATTCATTCAACCTTAGTATCTAAAGAAAAATTCTATCATAGGCAACACCAAGATACTAAGGTCTTCTAAAACCTGATGATGGAGGAACATTAGAACATACTGAGGTTCAACCCCCAAATATTAATGTTTCATTTCTGTATACTGAGGTCTATTCAAGCAAATACTCAGGTTCAGAGATGCGAGCATTACAATGACCCTTAAGTTAGTATTCAAACTATTTCCTATTGACATATACGAAATTGATTTTGTAACTTCACAAGTTTTATGATTTTGAACCACAATGGAAAATATATAATATTATATCTATGGTCACTTAAAAGGATCCGTTCTTCTCCGATTACTGAACCGTAGTATTCCTTTCATCAAACCTTAGTATAAAGAGACCAAATCTCAGCATTTCATTCATCCAACCTTAGTATCTAAGGAAAAATTCTATTGCAGGAATCACCAAGATATTAAAGTCCTATAAAACCTGATGATGGAGGAACATCAGAACATACTGAGGTTCGACCCCGAAATACTAATGTTTCATTTCTGTGTACTGAGGTCTATTCAAGCAAATACTCAGGTTCAGAGATGCGAGCATTGCAATGACTGTTAAGTTACTATTCAAACTATTTCCTATTGCCCTATACAAAATTGATTTTGTAACTTCACAAGTTTTATGATCTTGAACCATAATGGAAAATATACAATACTATATCTATGATCACATAAAAGGATCCGTCCTTCTCCGATTACTGAACTGTAGTATTCCTTTCATCAAACCTCAGTATAAAGAGACCAAACCTCAGCATTTCATTCATTCAACCTTAGTATCTTAGGAAAAATTCTATTGTAGGCATATAGCCAAGATACTAAGGTCATCTAAAACCTGATGATGGAGGAACATCAGAAATATTGAGGTTCAACCCCCGAATACTAATATTTCAATTCTGTGTACTGAGGTCTACTCAAGAAAATACTCAGGTTCAGAGATGAGAGCATTGCAATGACTATTAAGTTATTAGTCAGACTATTTCCTATTGCCCTATACGAAATTGATTTTGTAACTTCACAAGTTTTTTGATCTTGAACCATAATGGAAAATATACAATACTATATCTATGATCACATAAAAGGATCTGTCTTTCTCCAACTACTGAACCGTAGCATTCCTTTCATCAAACCTCAGTACAAAGAGACCAAACCTCAACATTTCATTCATTCAACCTTAGTATCTTAGGAAAAATTCTATTGTAGGCATATAGCCAAGATACTAAGGTCATCTAAAACCTAATGATGGAGGAACATCAGAAATACTGAGGTTCAACCCCCGAATACTAATGTTTCAATTCTGTGTACTGAGGTTTACTAAACAAAATACTCAGGTTCAAAGATGCGAGCATTGCAATGACTGTTAAGTTACTAGTCAAACTATTTCTTATTGCCCTATATGAAAGAGATTTTATAACTTCACAAATTTTATGATTTTGAACCATAATGGAAAATATACAATATTATATCTATGATCATATAAAAGGATCCATCCTTCACCGATTACTTAACCGTAGTATTCCTTTCATCAAACCTCAGTATAAAGAGACCAAACCTCAGCATTTCATTCATTCAACCTTAGTATTACAGGAAAAATTCTATTGTATATAGCCAAGATCCTAAGATCATCTAAAACCTGATGATAGAGGAATATCAGAAAATACTGAGGTTTGACCCCCAATTACTAAAGTTTCAATTCTGTGTACCGAGGTTTACTCAACAAAATACCGAGTTTCAGAGCTGCGAACATTGCAATGAATGTTAAGTTGCTAACAAGAATCTCTGTAGTCCTTCATGTCTTTTAAAAACAATAGTATTTTTTTTTTCATTCAACCATTTTCTAACACTGAATTGGAACCTAAAAATTCTATGATTTTAAACCATATTAGACTACACAAAATCCAAAATTGTTATGATCAAATGAAATAATCATTTGCCTTTTTTCAAAATACTTAACCTTAGTAGTTCATTCGTTAAACCTCAGTATATAAGGTATAGTCCTTAGTATTTCTTTCATCAAAACTTAATATTATTAAATAAGAATCATTGCAGTCTGTCCTGTCCTTTAAAAACATTTATGATTTTTTCATCCAACCTTTTTCAAAATACTGAACCTCAGTAGTTCATTCATAAAACCTCAGTATATAAGATATAATCCTTAGTATGTCTTTCATCAAACGTTAGTATCATAATGCAAGAATCACTGCAGCCTTTCATGCCATTTCAAAACATTCATATTCTGATTCATCCAACCTTTTTCAAACACAGAATCCGTGTGGAGAGCCATTGTATATGTCATAAGGTGATACTAAAACGGTAGAACTTTCTCAGTTAACCTTACTTTACATAGTTGGTACATTGGTTCAAAGTAATGATTCAAAATAATGATTCCTTTCAATCAAAATACAAAAAAAGACAATTACAATTCACTGTTCTAGGTACTTCTAATATGTCACTAATTACATTGATCGATTCATTCGATATGGTATACACACATTTGTACAATCTATATTCTTTTCAGTTACATACAGAAAAAAGCTTGGCACTACACATTAGAGATTAAAATAGGAATGGACATAGGATATGCAAAAAATAATGGAATGTCAACCATCTGCCACAGAACTCCCTACGAATCTTCAAAAAATATATTTCATAAGGAGCTCATATAACCATCAAAATTATCCAAAAAACCAAAATATGAACAATAGCATCTGGGGTGTCTAACCTGCAAAACCAAATTAACCAACTTAAAATTAGTACGTTCACGATAATATATCA
This sequence comes from Sextonia rubra, assembly GCA_037013555.1. Taxonomy (NCBI): domain Eukaryota; kingdom Viridiplantae; phylum Streptophyta; class Magnoliopsida; order Laurales; family Lauraceae; genus Sextonia; species Sextonia rubra. The sequence goes on along the minus strand of JASUAD010000028.1, from coordinate 16,787,686 downwards.
AAATGTATCATGGAGAGAGATTTAATCTTACATGCAACTCATCTATTGGATCAGCTCTCTTGAAGATTCCTCAAGGATGTTTTCAGTAGTACATTCATTCATGATTGTTGAGATATTATGGCAAAACACTGGATTCATTCCACCACCATATGTTCTCTATATAAGGAAAAAAATTAATTATTTATTGGAAACAATTTGAACATTCTTCTATCAAGTAGAATGAAATATGATAAACTGTTTCATACCTTTGATATGTAGGTCGAGGGATCAGTCCGAAGATGGTACTGATTGCTAGAAGATATTGGTTTATACAAATTACCTAATGATCCCTGAGTAAGAAGAGTAATACAAAATCTTGACTTAAAATTGCTATTAATTAGATATGCACTAATGAACAATATTATCAATATAACAATAAACATACACGTGGCAACCAGTTTAGTAGATCAGTAATAGGATATTGAATTGAAGCCATCCCAATACTATATGGTTCCTGCAAGAAACATAGTAAGCCACAATCCTTTAATGCACTATTTCTCTATAATTTTTCTTTATAAATTTATAGATTTTTATTGGCAGACATACATTGACTAGAGTAGAACAAGTGTTAGGTGGAATGGTGCTTGTTGTGCCCTCAGGTTCATGCTTTCTACTTCTTTTCTTTAATCTTTTTTCAAGACAACTTTTAGCTCTGCGCCTACTACGACAATTATCCTGCTTTTTTTTAATTTCACAAACAACATGCCTTTCTTCACAAGTGTTAGTATTTGAAAACACTTCCTCAGCCCCTTTTACTGTCTCAACCCCTATGGGGGCAACATCCATTAAGTTTAAAATTGTGGTTTTACTTACTGGAACTCTCTCTATGTCATGTAACAATGAATCTAATCCTTTAAATGCACATAAAAATTTCTCTTCACTTTCAGCAGCCTTTGATGCTATTTTAACAAAATGACGAAGAAGAACATTGTAACGACGCGACATGTCTGCCTTACGATCACCTGTTATACATCCACTTGGCTTACCAGATGAATGTGAAGCAGCTTCTTGTGTCCACCTCTTTAACATAATTTTTGATGGGATACGTTGGATGACGTGAATTATTGCCATTAATGAATGGTCACATAAAATTCCAACAAATTCAAATTTTTTACAGCTACATGAGATAGCATCATCCGTTGAGTCAAATGTAACTGTGTGCTTGCTACCATTTCTAGTGAAGACACAATATTTTCTCATAGGCCCCTCATCATTGCTTAATTGAACTTGCCAACTTAGGCCACTGAGGTATTCAGCTTCAAACATTTTATAAATGGTTGGTGTATAAACTTGTGCTGCATGCCTCAAAATTGGAACATCAACCATTAATGTTGGCGAGGTTTGCGTCATCCTGAAATTGGCTTCCAATTCTGCATACCTTCTCTCATCCAACAACCTTTCAAAATGACCAAAAAAGTTCACAATATTTCTTCTAGGATCCAAGTAATTCTTTAGTTCTTTATTCATACTTTCACTACGCTGTGTACTTTTCATATCTGCACAAAATGTATTTCTTCCATACACTAAGGCCCACTTTTCTTTATCATCAAATAATCTTGACAACCAACAATTATTGCGAAGATCATACCGTTCAAGCAAATTATCCCATGCTGTAAGAAACTCATCTTCTTCATCAAAATCATATACACAGTTACTGAAATCATTAAGAAAAGATTTTGACCCACTAATAACATGTCTAAGATGCTTTAGTGCATTTTGAAACATATGCCATACACAAATGCGATGAACTGCTCCTGGTAATGCTTTCTCAATTGCTGTTGACATTGCCTTATCTTGATCCGTGAGAATAGTTTGTGGCCTTTTTCCAGACATTGCATCACAAAATGTTTCAAATAACCATACAAAAGAATCAATTGTCTCATCATAAAGAAGCGCAGCACCAAAAATTATGGTTTGCTTATGGTGATTAACTCCAATAAAAGGTGCAAAAGGCCGGCCATAAGAATTTGTCTTATAAGTAGTATCAAAGCAAACAACGTCTCCAAAACGTTCATAGTCTATTAACATTCTTCCATCAGCCCAGAAAATATTAGTTATAAAATCATCTGCATCGAGTTGCATAGAGTAAAAGAATGTCGGATCTTCAACCTGCTTCTTTTTAAAATATCCTAGAAGACCTCCAGCATCAAAGGACTCCATGTTCTTCATTCTCTTTGTTCGCAAATAATTTTTGTAATCAACTGGAAGGAATCCAATATTTTGTCTACCGCCTACTTGCTTACTCATTAAATCAAAAGTTGATTTTGGTCGTATGCCAGATTTATCACAGTCCTCAGCTACTGCAGCTTGAGCAAGTGCAATTTTTCTTTGTGATCTTAACATATGTGCTTTATCTGGAGATGCAAGAGGATGATTGTGATTGTCATTAAAATCTACAATACAATATTTTCCATTCATTCCCAAAATCACTCTCATGTAACTTGTACATCCAGTTCTTGTTTCATCACGGCGGTACTTCACATATGCATCTCGCTTATCATGTCTGCGCTGACCTTCTTTAGAACATACAAATATCCTTTTTTTCATTACACCACTTTTGTCCATTGTAGCGTGATGCTTTCGAATGCTGAAACCTCGTACTCTCCCAAATCGATTATAGAAATCATAAGCATCTTCCATTGTTTCAAACTCAATGCCGACCTTTATGATAGGGGATGCTTCTTCTGTACAATCTTTTGCATTTGATTCAAAGGTTGTTCCCACTTGCTCAGATTGATTTTCACTAACTGCAATATAGTTCTTTACAGTATGATTTGATGCATCTATGTTCAAGTTAATTTGCCATCTAACATCTTCATACTGCTCACATGTGCAAATTTCTTTGCTCTCCATCAACCTATAATAAAAAAATGTATTTAAATTAATATTAAGAAGCATTGAATATTATGACATACCATGCAATGCCTTAATATGGAATACATAATTTTGTCTTTCATAATTTTAATAAAATGACAATAAAATTGGTGAGACTATTCAACTCTCAGTCATCATGTTATATGGACAAAAAAAATTTATAAAAACCCAATGTAGACTCTGTAAAAATAAAATCAAGAAAACACTAAAAAAAAAAACCCCAAACAAGATGAAGGATAAATATGAACCAAACATAACAGTTGCTCAGTCATATGGTGAGGAGAAGAATATGTTTTCAAAATTATGTTTGTGATTTAGAATCTATTTAGTAGTGTGCTTCACTCCTTTATTTATCTCAGTATTGTTGTGCTCCTGTCTCTGAAACTTTAGTATTCTGTTAAGCAAAGCATAGTATACAGAATATAAACCTTAGTAATTCAAGGTTGAACCTTAGAATTTCTTCAATCTTCCCTACTTCACATGCTATTGTGGTTATTGGTGTCACCACTACCGTCATCTTCTTCATACTAAAAACTTACAATACAACAAACCAAACTTAGCTGTCACATCAGGCACAACCCATCAACTCACTCGAGTCCAACTATCTATTAAAGACTTAAATTGGTCAAAATAAACATAAATAAACTAACTCACTCATCATTGAGTGGTACTGGCACCTTAACATCACTTGTATGCCAAGGAATTGTCTTTCAAATTTAAAGCCTCAAATCTGACCAGTTGTTCAGCTTAGAAAAAATAAACTAAAAAAATGTAAATAAATTGGGGGTTGACAAATCCACTACTAAGAAGTGGCCAATATTTTATCCTGAGGTGTGTCACGACCCGAGCCCAGAAATCGGGGGTTAGCGAAAAGCTAAACCGGTGACACACGTACTCCCGTGCACGTGCATCCAAACCCAGTTCAGATGCGTGCACACAAGGGATCTCACACGTGCGAACTAAGCGTACGCGGAAGCTGTACATATCATAGCAAGCAACAAAGAAAATAGCGGAAGCCAAAGCAAATACAAAACGGAATGACAAAGACAAATACACTGATAGAAAACCGAATACACACCAAAACAATATATAAAAAATATACAGAATACAAGTCCAAAGTCCAAAGTCCAAATACAAGCTCTCAAAATCCCAAAACGAAACACCACTGGAAGCATGCATGAACGCACTCGGCAGAGATGATCAGGCCCACTCTGCCAAACCTGAGGGTGCCTCTACACTTGCCCCTGCAGCCTCCTCGACCGCCGGGGAGCTGGGCAAGGTATCTGTGCCTGCAACACCACAGACAACACCAATGAATACAACGATCCAGCAAATATAAGTAACAGGGAAGAAACACGCATAGTATCAAAGAGAATAAAATAATGACAGAAGATCAATTACAGAGTTTCATCTTAGTATGCTAAGTAAATCGCGCGTAGAAGTAAAGCATGTTATTTGAATCAAAACATAGAAATACTGACTAAGTGGCTACTACGTTGACCATGTTCTCTCCAATAGAGAGCAGAGCAAAGCAGAGCAGAGGAGAACACCACTGACCGGGCCAGGGTACAAGTGGGTCTCAGGTTCCTGGGTTCCGGGGTCCCAAGACAAAGCGACACTGCAGTGATACAGAGATACAGAGATCTAAGCCAGAGGTAACCCCGTCGGGCATCCTAGGGCTGAGGCTGAGTAGAGCCAGACTAATATCAATCAAATCAAATCCATAGAAAGGGAGATTATCCGCTTTGGACTCACCGATGGCAAAGACCGGATCTTATCCTCACGTGTTAATCTCTGGGCAGAGCCACCAGGGAATACCCAAAATCAGAGATAGACAAAGCCAACAAAGTGTATATATAAAGCCAAAGCATAGCATAGATCAAAGCTTAGTGCAGAACGAAGAATAAAACGGATATACAGAACGAAGCAAAAATGACTACGGAATGCATAACAAAGATTAACAGAACTGAGGGCAAAACTATAACAATATGAAATGCATCTCAGATTAATACGGAGTCAAGGTTCATTACAAGCCAGTCCTAAGCTAGTTGTTTACTGTCACTAACCGTGCATGTTGATGTAGTTTTAAGTTAGTCAATGCACCGTTGCCATCAAAGTGTTGCGTAATCCTTGCGTGCACCGACGTCCCTTAAACCAACACCCATGGGGAGGTGCTTAACAGTGATCAACGCTCACATGAATGAGTCACAGCCTAACAGACTATTCATGCGATCCAAAGCATCCATTGGGCCGGTTTACACGGGTGGTTAACCTGTATTTGAACCCTACGAGTCTCACCATTATCCTAAGTTATATTTCAGAATTGCCATGCCTAACGGTTTAGCCATGAGGGACCTATGGTTGGGCCGGAGACATCTTACGCACTCGACGTATTATGCACTACAGCTTAACCATGGTTCCATTCAAAACACAGCTAAACTGGTCATCTTCCACCTCTGATCTGATAGCTCTTTCGGCTGAGCTACGGTCAGTATACGGCTTAGCCGTAGACCAATCCACGGCTTGGCCGTAGCATTCCACGGCTTAGCCGTAGCCACACCGTAGGAGTTCTGTGTTGGAAAAGTTTCGACTGATCAGAGATTTAATTCACGGCTGGGTTACGGGTTGGGTCACGGCTAGCTTACGGCTCAGCCGTAGAACAAGTTACGGCTTAGCCGTAGCCTAGCCGTAGAACAAAACTCAAAATTTAAGTCTCTGGAAGTCAAACCGTAGAAACTTACGGCTTAGCCGTACAATACAGAACACGAATTCGGGATAGTTACAGAAATTGAAATGTGGTACAGAAATTGAACAAAATGAGTTATAGAGGTTCCAAATTCACAAAATGTGGCTGTAAAGCATTTGTGTACAGAGAATAAGAGTGAATCAAAGCAATCAAAGGAACAACCCATATGTGTTATCAAAGCCTGTACTTATACTTGCCTCAAATCTGACAAATCCTCTGAAACAAGCTCCAAATCCACTAAAATCAAAGCAAATCAAAGAGATACACCATGCATGAGAAGAAGACACAGAAATCAGAGAATGAGAGGTGTAATTGGAGAAGAAGAAGAAAGAGTTGGGAAAGAACCCACTTACCTCAAAGCCACAAAACATAGACAGAGAGGAGAGAGAGGAGAAAAGAACCCAACTCAAAAATGAGAATCCAACATCAAACGAGCAAGAGAAGAGAGAGAGAGAACGTGGAGGGAGCTTCTCCTGGAGATCCTCTTGCATGCACGTTGAAGAAAGAGATGAGCAAGGGAGAGACATCTGGAGCATGACTCATCTATATAGGTTTTGAAAGTTAAGTCAAAGTCCGGAGAGTTTATACTAATTACAGTTCAAGTCACACGAAGGTCCATCTTCCCCAACTGACTCCAAACGGATCTGACACAGTTATGGAAATTGTCGAGCTCAACGAAATACGCGTGCTGACACCAAGATGATGCAAAGATGATATGAGCAAAACAAAAGCAAAATTACGAAAAAGGGCTTAGAACTAACTATCTCAGGTCAAAGGTCACTCAACTACCTATCCAAGGCCCAAAACCAAGTCCAAAAGAATAAAACATCAAAAACACACACTAATGAGCCACTAATCCGGCTCAAAGGGGATCGGAGTGTTACATCCTCCCCCACTAGGAATCATTCCGTCCTCGGAATGACTACCTACCTGCGCAAAGAGATAGGGGTACTGGCGTGCTAGCTGCTCCTCTAGCTCCCAAGTAGCCTCATCTGGACCGTGATGCTCCCACAACACTTTAACCCATCTGATGGTCCTGGTGCGGAGAATCTGCTCTCGTGTACCAACGATGCGAAGCGGACGCTCAACGTAAGTTGCATTAGGCTGAATCTGAATGTCATCGTAGCGAATCACATGGCTCGGATCTGGTACATACTTACGGAGCATCGACACATGGAAAACATCGTGCACACCGGAGAACTCAACTGGAAGCGTCAACCGATAAGCTAAATCTCCAACTCGGCTCTTGACTTCGAACGGTCCTACATATCTCGGAGCTAACTTGCCCTTCTGACCAAATCGAACTGTGCCCTTCATCGGAGAAACTCTAAGAAATACCCAATCGCCGACTTGGAATGCCAAAGGTCTCCTCCGAGTATCCGCATAGCTCTTCTGCCTGGATCGAGCGATCTTCAAATTCTCTATCACTTTCTGCACTTTCTCTGTCGTCTCAGCTATGATTGTCGGACCATGGAAACTCCTTGCTCCTACTTCTTCCCAGCACACCGGGGTCCTGCACTTGCGTCCGTAGAGAGCCTCATAGGGTGCCATACCAATGCTCTCATGAAAGCTGTTGTTGTAGGCAAACTCACACAATGCTAGATGCGTATCCCATTCCTTCTCAAAGTTCAGCACACTAGCTCTGAGCATATCCTCCAACGTCTGAATGGTACGCTCCGACTGTCCATCAGTCTGGGGGTGGAATGCCGTACTAAAACTCAGCTTCGTGCCCATAGCTTCCTGAAATGCTCTCCAAAATGAAGACACAAAACGACTGTCTCGATCAGACACAATAGATACTGGGGTGCCATGCAATCTGACTATCTCGTCAACAAACTTCCTGGCCATCTCTGTGAATGTCATCCCTTTCTTGAACGGAAGGAAATGCGCTGACTTGGTCAATCTGTCCACTATGACCCAGATCGCATTGTTCTTTCTACTGGTCGGCGGAAAACCGGAGACGAAATCCATCGTAATATGCTCCCACTTCCACTGCGGAGTGTGCAATGGATGCAATGATCCTGGAGGTCGCTGATGATCAGCTTTTACCCTCTGACAGGTCAAACATCGAGCTACGAACCCTGCGATCTCCCGCTTCATATTGTTCCACCAAAATCTGTCCTTCAAGTTTCGGTACATCTTCGTACTCCCTGGGTGCATCGCATATCGGGCATCGTGCGCATCTGTCATCAACTTATCTTTCAACTCATCCACAGCGGGAACACACAATCTATTCCGGAAGTACAAAACTCCATCTACTAAGCTGAAATCCGGTCGATCTGCAATCCGATCTCTGAACTTCACCAGGAGGGGGTCCTCAAACTGGCGATCCTTGATCTGCTGGATCACCTCAGGCTGAAACACGACGATAGTAGGTAATGTCACCAATCCACCTACCATCCGAACCTCTACAGGCTGATCATGCACAAGCATATAGAATCCTGCCAACACCTGAAGACTGTCTGTCCTCCTGCTAAGTGCATCTGCAACTACATTGCCCTTGCCTGGGTGGTACTTGATCGGAAAGTCGTAATCTTTGATAAACTCCAACCATCTCCGTTGCCTCATATTCAAGTCATGCTGATCAAACAAGTACTGGAGACTGTGATGATCGGAATGGACCTCGAACTTCGCACCGTATAAGTAATGCCGCCACAACTTCAGTGCAAATACAATAGCTGCTAACTCCAAGTCATGTGTGGCATAGTTCTTCTCATGCTCTTTCAGCTGTCTGGATCCATAGGCAATCACTTTCTGATTCTGCATCAGTACACAGCCTAATCCAACGCGAGAAGCATCGGAATAAATCACGAATCCCTCACTACCATCCGGGAGAGTCAACACTGGCGCCGTAGTGAGCTTTTCTTTCAACATCTGAAAACTACGCTCACACTTCTCCGTCCACTCATACGGAACCTTCTTCCGAGTCAACTGAGTCAGCGGGGCTGATATCTTCGAGAAGTCCTGTACAAACCTGCGGTAATATCCCGCCAATCCCAGAAAACTCCGAATCTCTGTCACTGATCTAGGACGGGGCCAATGGACTACTGCCTCAATCTTAGCCGGATCCACCATCAATCCCTCTCTAGAAATCTTATGTCCCAGAAATGCAACTTGCTCTAACCAGAAATCACACTTAGACAACTTTGCATACAACTTGTGATCTCTAAGCAGCTGCAATGCTTTCCTCAGATGGTCTGTATGTTCCTCAGCAGTCTTCGAATAGACCAATATGTCATCTATGAAAACCACAACGAACTGGTCCAAGAAGGAAGTAAACACCCTGTTCATCAATGCCATGAAAGCTGCGGGTGCATTCGTCAAACCAAAAGGCATGACAAGGAACTCGTAGTGTCCATACCGAGTCCTGAAAGCTGTCTTCGGAACATCCTCACCCTTCACCCTGAGCTGGTGATATCCTGACCTCAAGTCGATCTTCGAGAAATAAGCTGCACCCTGAAGTTGATCGAACAACTCATCAATCCTAGGCAATGGATATTTGTTCTTGATGGTCACTTTGTTCAACTGCCTGTAGTCAATGCACATCCGGAAACTGCCATCCTTCTTCTTGACAAACAATACAGGAGCTCCCCAAGGTGAAACACTTGGGCGTATGAACCCTTTGTCCAACAGATCCTGCAACTGTTTCTTCAATTCCAACAACTCTGCAGGTGCCATACGATATGGAGCTCTACTGATGGGTGCTGTACCGGGCATCAAGTCAATAGCAAATTCTACCTCCCGAACTGGTGGCAACTCTGGCACGTCCTGTCACGACCCGAGCCCAGAATTCGGGGGTTAGCGAAAAGCTAAACCTGTGACACACGTACTCCCGTACACGTGCACCCAAACCCAGTCCAGATGCACGCACACAAGGGATCTAACACGTGCGAACTAAGCGTACGCGGAAGCTGTACATATCATAGCAAGCAACAAAGAAAATAAATAGCGGAAGCTAAAACAAATGCGGAACAGAAAAGACAAAGATAACACAACTGGAAAACCAATACAAGTCTGAATACACGACAAAACAAAAATGTACAAATATACAGATGATAAAGTCCAAAGTCCAAAGAGTCCCAAAATACAAAGTCCCCTAAAACCAAAACTCAAAACAAAATCCACGGGTATGCATGTACGCTCTCGGCAGAAGTGATCAAGCCCACTCTGCCAGACCGGAAGGTGCCTCTACACTCGGCCCTGCAGCCTCCTCGACCGCCGGGGAGCCGGGCAAGGTATCTGTGCCTGCAACACCACAGACAACACAAATGAATACAACGATCCAGCAAATATAAGTAGCAGAGATGAAACACTCATAGTATCAAAGCTGAATAAATGACAGAATAATGATTTCAGAGTTTCATCTTAGTATGCTAAGCAAATCGTGCGTAGACGTAAAGCATGATATGCGAATCGAAACATAGAAATACTGACTAAGTGGCTACTACGTTAACCATGTTCTCTCCAATAGAGAGCAGAGCAAAGCAGAGCAGAGGAGAACACCACTGACCGGGCCAGGGTACCAGTGGGTCTCAGGTTCCTGGGTTCCGGGGTCCCAAGACAAAGCGACACTGCAGTGAATACAGAGATACAGAGATCTAAGCCAAAGGTAACCCCGTCGGGCATCCTAGGGCTGAGGCTGAGTAGAGCCAGACCAATATCAATCAAATCAAATCCATAGAAAGGGAGATTATCCGCTTTGGACTCACCGATGACAAAGACCGGATCTTATCCTCACGTATTAATCTCTGGGCAGAGCCACTAGGGAATACCCAAACTCAGAGATAAGCAAAGCCAGCAGAGCATAGATATAAATCCAAAGCACAGCATAGATCAAAGCATAGTGCGGAACGAAGCATAGAACAGCTATACAGGACGAAAACAAAAATGACTACGGAATGCATAAACATAGATTAACAGAACAGAGGGCAAAACCATAAACAATATGCACTGCATCTCAGATTCATACGGAGTCAAGGTTCATTACAAGCCAGTCCTAAGCTAGTTGTTCACTGTCACTAACCGTGCATGTTGATGTAGTTTTAAGTTAGTCAATGCACCGTTGCCATCAAAGTGTTGCAATGTAATCTGTGCGTGCACCGACGTCCCTTAAACCAACACCCATGGGGAGGTGCTTAACAGTAAAACAACACTCACATGAATAAGTCACAGCCTAACAGACTATTCATGCGTTCCAAGAATCCATTTGGGCCGGTTTACATGAGTGGTCAACCCGTGTTTGAGCCCTACAAGTCTCACCCTTATCCTAAGTAATGTTTCAGAATTGCCATGCCTAACGGTTTAGCCATGAGGGACCTATGGTTGAGCCGGAGACATCTTACGCGCTCGACGTATTATGCACCACAGCTTAACCCTGGTTCCATTCAAAACACAGCTAAACTGATCATCTTTCACCTCTGATCTGATGCCTTTTTCGGCTGAGCTACAGTCAGTATACGGCTTAGCCGTAGACCAATCCACGGCTTAGCCGTAGCATTCCACGGCTTAGCCGTAGCCTCACCGTAGGAGTACTGATATCAGAAAAGTTTCGACTGATCAGAGATTTAATTCACGGCTGGGGTACGGTTGGGTCACGGCTAGCTTACGGCTCAGCCGTAGGACAAATTACGGCTTAGCCGTAGCCTAGCCGTAGAACAAAACTCAAATTTCGAGTCTCTGGAAATCAAGCCGTAGAAGTTCACGGCTTAGCCGTACAATACAGAGATGAATTCGGGCTGAGTACAGAAACTGAAATTTGACACAGAAACATCTCCAAACAAGCTACAGAGGTTCCAAATTCACAAGCATTGGCTGTAAACATCAGCTACACTAAAGAAGATGGAAAGCAAAGCATTCAAACAGAGTACCCATGTGTGTTATCAAAGTCTGTACTTATACTTGCCTCAAACTCTGAAAAATCCTCTGAAATCAAGCTCCAATCCACTAAGAATCAAAACAAATCAAAGCAATAGCACATGCATGAGATGAGGGAAACACACATAGCTTGGAGAAAGAATCCAATCGAAGATGAAGAATGCAAAACCCACTTACCTAAGCAATTACAGAGAGGGGAGAAGAAAAGAACCCAATCGGTGGGTGCAAGCTCCCAACCCAACTTAGAACGAGAAGAGGATGAAGAGAAGAGAGAGAGAGAGAGAGAACGTGAGCTCCTGAATTCTCCTTGCATGCAACGTTGAGGAATGAAATGAGCAGGAGAGAGAGACATCTGGAGCTAACTTACTTATATAGGTTTGGAAGTTTAACACAAGATCCAATGAGTTTAGACTAATTACAGTTCAAGTCACACGGGGGTCCAACTTCTCCAATAGACTCCAAACGGATCTGACACCGTTACGGAAATTGTTGAGCTCAACGAAATACATATGCTGACACCAATATGATGCAAATATGATGCAAGCAACGCAAAAGCAAAATTACGAAAAAGGGCTTAGAACTACCTATCTCAGGTCAAAGGTTGCTCAACTACCTATCCATGACCCAAAACAAGTCCAAAAGAAATAAACAAAACAAAACACACACTAATGAGCCACTAATCCGGCTCAAAGGGGATCGGAGTGTTACACGTCCTCCGGAAAGACATCCGGAAACTCGCTGACTACGGGGATCTCACTGAGCTGTCGCTGATCTTTCTTCTCTGAGATGAATGCAAGAAATCCTTCACATCCCCTACGAAGCATCCTGTCTGCCTTACAAGCAGATATCACACGCCTTGGGCACTTCGTCTGGCTGCCCTCAAATCGAAATCCGCTGCCCAAATCAAAGTAGATCGCCTTGCTGTAGCAATTGATACATGCATGATATCTAGCAAGCCAGTCCATACCAAGAATCACATCAAAATCCAGTGTTGTGAGCAACACGAGGTCTACAGGGAGCTGATGACCAGCTATCCGCACATCACACTGAGGGTAGAAAACACTGCACTCCACCCGTTTACCAACCGGAGTGGATACTAGTAACAAGTATGGAAGTGGTGTGGGTCGCTGTCGAAGCTACACAACAAAATGGGGTGCTACGTACGAACGCGTAGACCCGGAGTCAAATAAGGCTAAAGCTTCAGCATCAGAAATTAAAATTTTACCTTCCACTACCATGGCCTCCTCCGCGCCCTCATGCGTAGCAGCATAGGCTCGGGCTGTCTGGCGGTTCTGCTTCTGGGCTGGGCGAGCTGTCTGAGATCTGCCCTGCGCTGTAGGTCCTGTCTGTCTCGTCTGTGGAGAGGACTGAAACTTCTGGCATTGGGCCCGCTTGTGGTCCGTAGAGCCACACCCGAAACAAGCCCCACTCTTCCTCCAACATCTGTCGGTGGGGTGATCCTTCCCACAGTGACTACAAACCACCTGAGAACTGCTCGAACTACCCTGCTTACCCTTGAACTTCTTCTGGAACTGACTTCTGCCACTGGAACCTGCTGCCCTCTTAGCCTCTGTTCGCTCCTCCTCAAATATGGCCTCTGCATCATAGGCCCTGTCAATAGCGTCGTCCAATGTAGCCGGCCACATACATGCAACTACGTGGCGTTTGTGCCTCGGATTCAGGCCGTTGACGAAGCGAGTCACTTTCTTATGCTCAGTGTTCACCATGTCCTCTGCAAAATGAGACAACTCTGTAAACCTGTGTACATAATCTGCAACTGACATCTGTCTCTGCTGAAGGTTGAAGAATTCCACTTCCTTGGCTCGCTGAATGTGGAGAGGCATGAACTTCCGACGGAATTGCTGCTTGAAGGTCTCCCAAACTGTGGCACTGGGCATAGTCTGGAATGAGCTCTTGACACTTCTCCACCATGTCTTGGCTACACTCCGAAGCATAGAGGCTGTGAGAACTACCTTCTGCTTGTTACTGCACACAATCGTATCAAATAGCTCTTCAGTCTGCTCCAACCATTGCTCAGCCTGCAATGCATCTTCAATCCCATGGAACTCAGTCGCCCCTCGCTTACGGAACTTGTCGAAAAGAGCATTTGGATCTGATTCCTTTGGCTGAAAAAATCACTTGCTGGTCTATACGAGGTGATGCTACTGCAGCAGCCTGACTCTGTCTATCTACCATGGATGCCATCTGAGCCTGTAATGACTGCATAGACTGCATCATCATCATCATCCGCTCCTCACTACTGATATATGGGGGTACCGATCCACTATCACCGTTATGGCCCTGTTGATTTTCATCCCGAGATCCTGATCCTGATGCCATCCTGAAAAAGAAAAGAAACACAACACACAAATATAAAATGCCCTGAGTTAGTCAAATCCCAAATCAACATATTCGACCTCGAGTCAAATAGTTGATAACGTTATCTCACCACGATCTTAGATGCCTACATGCTTATACTAGCATGCTCTGATACCATACAATACGTATGTCACGACCCGAGCCCAGAAATCGGGGGTTAGCGAAAAGCTAAACCGGTGACACACGTACTCCCGTGCACGTGCATCCAAACCCAGTTCAGATGCGCGCACACAAGGGATCTCACACGTGCGAACTAAGCGTACGCGGAAGCTGTACATATCATAGCAAGCAACAAAGAAAATAGCGGAAGCCAAAGCAAATACAAAACGGAATGACAAAGACAAGTACACTGATAGAAAACCGAATACACACCAAAACAATATATAAAAAATATACAGAATACAAGTCCAAAGTCCAAAGTCCAAATACAAGCTCTCAAAATCCCAAAACGAAACACCACTGGAAGCATGCATGAACGCACTCGGCAGAGATGATCAGGCCCACTCTGCCAAACCTGAGGGTGCCTCTACACTTGCCCCTGCAGCCTCCTCGACCGCCGGGGAGCTGGGCAAGGTATCTGTGCCTGCAACACCACAGACAACACCAATGAACACAACGATCCAGCAAATATAAGTAACAGGGAAGAAACACGCATAGTATCAAAGAGAATAAAATAATGACAGAAGATCAATTACAGAGTTTCATCTTAGTATGCTAAGTAAATCGCGCGTAGAAGTAAAGCATGTTATTTGAATCAAAACATAGAAATACTGACTAAGTGGCTACTACGTTGACCATGTTCTCTCCAATAGAGAGCAGAGCAAAGCAGAGCAGAGGAGAACACCACTGACCGGGCCAGGGTACAAGTGGGTCTCAGGTTCCTGGGTTCCGGGGTCCCAAGACAAAGCGACACTGCAGTGATACAGAGATACAGAGATCTAAGCCAGAGGTAACCCCGTCGGGCATCCTAGGGCTGAGGCTGAGTAGAGCCAGACTAATATCAATCAAATCAAATCCATAGAAAGGGAGATTATCCGCTTTGGACTCACCGATGGCAAAGACCGGATCTTATCCTCACGTGTTAATCTCTGGGCAGAGCCACCAGGGAATACCCAAAATCAGAGATAGACAAAGCCAACAAAGTGTATATATAAAGCCAAAGCATAGCATAGATCAAAGCTTAGTGCAGAACGAAGAATAAAACGGATATACAGAACGAAGCAAAAATGACTACGGAATGCATAACAAAGATTAACAGAACTGAGGGCAAAACTATAACAATATGAAATGCATCTCAGATTAATACGGAGTCAAGGTTCATTACAAGCCAGTCCTAAGCTAGTTGTTTACTGTCACTAACCGTGCATGTTGATGTAGTTTTAAGTTAGTCAATGCACCGTTGCCATCAAAGTGTTGCGTAATCCTTGCGTGCACCGACGTCCCTTAAACCAACACCCATGGGGAGGTGCTTAACAGTGATCAACGCTCACATGAATGAGTCACAGCCTAACAGACTATTCATGCGATCCAAAGCATCCATTGGGCCGGTTTACACGGGTGGTTAACCTGTATTTGAGCCCTACGAGTCTCACCATTATCCTAAGTTATATTTCAGAATTGCCATGCCTAACGGTTTAGCCATGAGGGACCTATGGTTGGGCCGGAGACATCTTACGCGCTCGACGTATTATGCACTACAGCTTAACCATGGTTCCATTCAAAACACAGCTAAACTGGTCATCTTCCACCTCTGATCTGATAGCTCTTTCGGCTGAGCTACGGTCAGTATACGGCTTAGCCGTAGACCAATCCACGGCTTGGCCGTAGCATTCCACGGCTTAGCCGTAGCCACACCGTAGGAGTTCTGTGTTGGAAAAGTTTCGACTGATCAGAGATTTAATTCACGGCTGGGTTACGGGTTGGGTCACGGCTAGCTTACGGCTCAGCCGTAGAACAAGTTACGGCTTAGCCGTAGCCTAGCCGTAGAACAAAACTCAAAATTTAAGTCTCTGGAAGTCAAACCGTAGAAACTTACGGCTTAGCCGTACAATACAGAACACGAATTCGGGATAGTTACAGAAACTGAAATGTGGTACAGAAATTGAACAAAATGAGTTATAGAGGTTCCAAATTCACAAAATGTGGCTGTAAAGCATTTGTGTACAGAGAATAAGAGTGAATCAAAGCAATCAAAGGAACAACCCATATGTGTTATCAAAGCCTGTACTTATACTTGCCTCAAATCTGACAAATCCTCTGAAACAAGCTCCAAATCCACTAAAATCAAAGCAAATCAAAGAGATACACCATGCATGAGAAGAAGACACAGAAATCAGAGAATGAGAGGTGTAATTGGAGAAGAAGAAGAAAGAGTTGGGAAAGAACCCACTTACCTCAAAGCCACAAAACATAGACAGAGAGGAGAGAGAGGAGAAAAGAACCCAACTCAAAAATGAGAATCCAACATCAAACGAGCAAGAGAAGAGAGAGAGAGAACGTGGAGGGAGCTTCTCCTGGAGATCCTCTTGCATGCACGTTGAAGAAAGAGATGAGCAAGGGAGAGACATCTGGAGCATGACTCATCTATATAGGTTTTGAAAGTTAAGTCAAAGTCCGGAGAGTTTATACTAATTACAGTTCAAGTCACACGAAGGTCCATCTTCCCCAACTGACTCCAAACGGATCTGACACAGTTATGGAAATTGTCGAGCTCAACGAAATACGCGTGCTGACACCAAGATGATGCAAAGATGATATGAGCAAAACAAAAGCAAAATTACGAAAAAGGGCTTAGAACTAACTATCTCAGGTCAAAGGTCACTCAACTACCTATCCAAGGCCCAAAACCAAGTCCAAAAGAATAAAACATCAAAAACACACACTAATGAGCCACTAATCCGGCTCAAAGGGGATCGGAGTGTTACATCCTCCCCCACTAGGAATCATTCCGTCCTCGGAATGACTACCTACCTGCGCAAAGAGATAGGGGTACTGGCGTGCTAGCTGCTCCTCTAGCTCCCAAGTAGCCTCATCTGGACCGTGATGCTCCCACAACACTTTAACCCATCTGATGGTCCTGGTGCGGAGAATCTGCTCTCGTGTACCAACGATGCGAAGCGGACGCTCAACGTAAGTTGCATTAGGCTGAATCTGAATGTCATCGTAGCGAATCACATGGCTCGGATCTGGTACATACTTACGGAGCATCGACACATGGAAAACATCGTGCACACCGGAGAACTCAACTGGAAGCGTCAACCGATAAGCTAAATCTCCAACTCGGCTCTTGACTTCGAACGGTCCTACATATCTCGGAGCTAACTTGCCCTTCTGACCAAATCGAACTGTGCCCTTCATCGGAGAAACTCTAAGAAATACCCAATCGCCGACTTGGAATGCCAAAGGTCTCCTCCGAGTATCCGCATAGCTCTTCTGCCTGGATCGAGCGATCTTCAAATTCTCTATCACTTTCTGCACTTTCTCTGTCGTCTCAGCTATGATTGTCGGACCATGGAAACTCCTTGCTCCTACTTCTTCCCAGCACACCGGGGTCCTGCACTTGCGTCCGTAGAGAGCCTCATAGGGTGCCATACCAATGCTCTCATGAAAGCTGTTGTTGTAGGCAAACTCACACAATGCTAGATGCGTATCCCATTCCTTCTCAAAGTTCAGCACACTAGCTCTGAGCATATCCTCCAACGTCTGAATGGTACGCTCCGACTGTCCATCAGTCTGGGGGTGGAATGCCGTACTAAAACTCAGCTTCGTGCCCATAGCTTCCTGAAATGCTCTCCAAAATGAAGACACAAAACGACTGTCTCGATCAGACACAATAGATACTGGGGTGCCATGCAATCTGACTATCTCGTCAACAAACTTCCTGGCCATCTCTGTGAATGTCATCCCTTTCTTGAACGGAAGGAAATGCGCTGACTTGGTCAATCTGTCCACTATGACCCAGATCGCATTGTTCTTTCTACTGGTCGGCGGAAAACCGGAGACGAAATCCATCGTAATATGCTCCCACTTCCACTGCGGAGTGTGCAATGGATGCAATGATCCTGGAGGTCGCTGATGATCAGCTTTTACCCTCTGACAGGTCAAACATCGAGCTACGAACCCTGCGATCTCCCGCTTCATATTGTTCCACCAAAATCTGTCCTTCAAGTTTCGGTACATCTTCGTACTCCCTGGGTGCATCGCATATCGGGCATCGTGCGCATCTGTCATCAACTTATCTTTCAACTCATCCACAGCGGGAACACACAATCTATTCCGGAAGTACAAAACTCCATCTACTAAGCTGAAATCCGGTCGATCTGCAATCCGATCTCTGAACTTCACCAGGAGGGGGTCCTCAAACTGGCGATCCTTGATCTGCTGGATCACCTCAGGCTGAAACACGACGATAGTAGGTAATGTCACCAATCCACCTACCATCCGAACCTCTACAGGCTGATCATGCACAAGCATATAGAATCCTGCCAACACCTGAAGACTGTCTGTCCTCCTGCTAAGTGCATCTGCAACTACATTGCCCTTGCCTGGGTGGTACTTGATCGGAAAGTCGTAATCTTTGATAAACTCCAACCATCTCCGTTGCCTCATATTCAAGTCATGCTGATCAAACAAGTACTGGAGACTGTGATGATCGGAATGGACCTCGAACTTCGCACCGTATAAGTAATGCCGCCACAACTTCAGTACAAATACAATAGCTGCTAACTCCAAGTCATGTGTGGCATAGTTCTTCTCATGCTCTTTCAGCTGTCTGGATCCATAGGCAATCACTTTCTGATTCTGCATCAGTACACAGCCTAATCCAACGCGAGAAGCATCGGAATAAATCACGAATCCCTCACTACCATCCGGGAGAGTCAACACTGGCGCCGTAGTGAGCTTTTCTTTCAACATCTGAAAACTACGCTCACACTTCTCCGTCCACTCATACGGAACCTTCTTCCGAGTCAACTGAGTCAGCGGGGCTGATATCTTCGAGAAGTCCTGTACAAACCTGCGGTAATATCCCGCCAATCCCAGAAAACTCCGAATCTCTGTCACTGATCTAGGACGGGGCCAATGGACTACTGCCTCAATCTTAGCCGGATCCACCATCAATCCCTCTCTAGAAATCTTATGTCCCAGAAATGCAACTTGCTCTAACCAGAAATCACACTTAGACAACTTTGCATACAACTTGTGATCTCTAAGCAGCTGCAATGCTTTCCTCAGATGGTCTGTATGTTCCTCAGCAGTCTTCGAATAGACCAATATGTCATCTATGAAAACCACAACGAACTGGTCCAAGAAGGAAGTAAACACCCTGTTCATCAATGCCATGAAAGCTGCGGGTGCATTCGTCAAACCAAAAGGCATGACAAGGAACTCGTAGTGTCCATACCGAGTCCTGAAAGCTGTCTTCGGAACATCCTCACCCTTCACCCTGAGCTGGTGATATCCTGACCTCAAGTCGATCTTCGAGAAATAAGCTGCACCCTGAAGTTGATCGAACAACTCATCAATCCTAGGCAATGGATATTTGTTCTTGATGGTCACTTTGTTCAACTGCCTGTAGTCAATGCACATCCGGAAACTGCCATCCTTCTTCTTGACAAACAATACAGGAGCTCCCCAAGGTGAAACACTTGGGCGTATGAACCCTTTGTCCAACAGATCCTGCAACTGTTTCTTCAATTCCAACAACTCTGCAGGTGCCATACGATATGGAGCTCTACTGATGGGTGCTGTACCGGGCATCAAGTCAATAGCAAATTCTACCTCCCGAACTGGTGGCAACTCTGGCACGTCCTGTCACGACCCGAGCCCAGAATTCGGGGGTTAGCGAAAAGCTAAACCTGTGACACACGTACTCCCGTACACGTGCACCCAAACCCAGTCCAGATGCACGCACACAAGGGATCTAACACGTGCGAACTAAGCGTACGCGGAAGCTGTACATATCATAGCAAGCAACAAAGAAAATAAATAGCGGAAGCTAAAACAAATGCGGAACAGAAAAGACAAAGATAACACAACTGGAAAACCAATACAAGTCTGAATACACGACAAAACAAAAATGTACAAATATACAGATGATAAAGTCCAAAGTCCAAAGAGTCCCAAAATACAAAGTCCCCTAAAACCAAAACTCAAAACAAAATCCACGGGTATGCATGTACGCTCTCGGCAGAAGTGATCAAGCCCACTCTGCCAGACCGGAAGGTGCCTCTACACTCGGCCCTGCAGCCTCCTCGACCGCCGGGGAGCCGGGCAAGGTATCTGTGCCTGCAACACCACAGACAACACAAATGAATACAACGATCCAGCAAATATAAGTAGCAGAGATGAAACACTCATAGTATCAAAGCTGAATAAATGACAGAATAATGATTTCAGAGTTTCATCTTAGTATGCTAAGCAAATCGTGCGTAGACGTAAAGCATGATATGCGAATCGAAACATAGAAATACTGACTAAGTGGCTACTACGTTAACCATGTTCTCTCCAATAGAGAGCAGAGCAAAGCAGAGCAGAGGAGAACACCACTGACCGGGCCAGGGTACCAGTGGGTCTCAGGTTCCTGGGTTCCGGGGTCCCAAGACAAAGCGACACTGCAGTGAATACAGAGATACAGAGATCTAAGCCAAAGGTAACCCCGTCGGGCATCCTAGGGCTGAGGCTGAGTAGAGCCAGACCAATATCAATCAAATCAAATCCATAGAAAGGGAGATTATCCGCTTTGGACTCACCGATGACAAAGACCGGATCTTATCCTCACGTATTAATCTCTGGGCAGAGCCACTAGGGAATACCCAAACTCAGAGATAAGCAAAGCCAGCAGAGCATAGATATAAATCCAAAGCACAGCATAGATCAAAGCATAGTGCGGAACGAAGCATAGAACAGCTATACAGGACGAAAACAAAAATGACTACGGAATGCATAAACATAGATTAACAGAACAGAGGGCAAAACCATAAACAATATGCACTGCATCTCAGATTCATACGGAGTCAAGGTTCATTACAAGCCAGTCCTAAGCTAGTTGTTCACTGTCACTAACCGTGCATGTTGATGTAGTTTTAAGTTAGTCAATGCACCGTTGCCATCAAAGTGTTGCAATGTAATCTGTGCGTGCACCGACGTCCCTTAAACCAACACCCATGGGGAGGTGCTTAACAGTAAAACAACACTCACATGAATAAGTCACAGCCTAACAGACTATTCATGCGTTCCAAGAATCCATTTGGGCCGGTTTACATGAGTGGTCAACCCGTGTTTGAGCCCTACAAGTCTCACCCTTATCCTAAGTAATGTTTCAGAATTGCCATGCCTAACGGTTTAGCCATGAGGGACCTATGGTTGAGCCGGAGACATCTTACGCGCTCGACGTATTATGCACCACAGCTTAACCCTGGTTCCATTCAAAACACAGCTAAACTGATCATCTTTCACCTCTGATCTGATGCCTTTTTCGGCTGAGCTACAGTCAGTATACGGCTTAGCCGTAGACCAATCCACGGCTTAGCCGTAGCATTCCACGGCTTAGCCGTAGCCTCACCGTAGGAGTACTGATATCAGAAAAGTTTCGACTGATCAGAGATTTAATTCACGGCTGGGGTACGGTTGGGTCACGGCTAGCTTACGGCTCAGCCGTAGGACAAATTACGGCTTAGCCGTAGCCTAGCCGTAGAACAAAACTCAAATTTCGAGTCTCTGGAAATCAAGCCGTAGAAGTTCACGGCTTAGCCGTACAATACAGAGATGAATTCGGGCTGAGTACAGAAACTGAAATTTGACACAGAAACATCTCCAAACAAGCTACAGAGGTTCCAAATTCACAAGCATTGGCTGTAAACATCAGCTACACTAAAGAAGATGGAAAGCAAAGCATTCAAACAGAGTACCCATGTGTGTTATCAAAGTCTGTACTTATACTTGCCTCAAACTCTGAAAAATCCTCTGAAATCAAGCTCCAATCCACTAAGAATCAAAACAAATCAAAGCAATAGCACATGCATGAGATGAGGGAAACACACATAGCTTGGAGAAAGAATCCAATCGAAGATGAAGAATGCAAAACCCACTTACCTAAGCAATTACAGAGAGGGGAGAAGAAAAGAACCCAATCGGTGGGTGCAAGCTCCCAACCCAACTTAGAACGAGAAGAGGATGAAGAGAAGAGAGAGAGAGAGAGAGAACGTGAGCTCCTGAATTCTCCTTGCATGCAACGTTGAGGAATGAAATGAGCAGGAGAGAGAGACATCTGGAGCTAACTTACTTATATAGGTTTGGAAGTTTAACACAAGATCCAATGAGTTTAGACTAATTACAGTTCAAGTCACACGGGGGTCCAACTTCTCCAATAGACTCCAAACGGATCTGACACCGTTACGGAAATTGTTGAGCTCAACGAAATACATATGCTGACACCAATATGATGCAAATATGATGCAAGCAACGCAAAAGCAAAATTACGAAAAAGGGCTTAGAACTACCTATCTCAGGTCAAAGGTTGCTCAACTACCTATCCATGACCCAAAACAAGTCCAAAAGAAATAAACAAAACAAAACACACACTAATGAGCCACTAATCCGGCTCAAAGGGGATCGGAGTGTTACACGTCCTCCGGAAAGACATCCGGAAACTCGCTGACTACGGGGATCTCACTGAGCTGTCGCTGATCTTTCTTCTCTGAGATGAATGCAAGAAATCCTTCACATCCCCTACGAAGCATCCTGTCTGCCTTACAAGCAGATATCACACGCCTTGGGCACTTCGTCTGGCTGCCCTCAAATCGAAATCCGCTGCCCAAATCAAAGTAGATCGCCTTGCTGTAGCAATTGATACATGCATGATATCTAGCAAGCCAGTCCATACCAAGAATCACATCAAAATCCAGTGTTGTGAGCAACACGAGGTCTACAGGGAGCTGATGACCAGCTATCCGCACATCACACTGAGGGTAGAAAACACTGCACTCCACCCGTTTACCAACCGGAGTGGATACTAGTAACAAGTATGGAAGTGGTGTGGGTCGCTGTCGAAGCTGCACAACAAAATGGGGTGCTACGTACGAACGCGTAGACCCGGAGTCAAATAAGGCTAAAGCTTCAGCATCAGAAATTAAAATTTTACCTTCCACTACCGTGGCCTCCTCCGCGCCCTCATGCGTAGCAGCATAGGCTCGGGCTGTCTGGCGGTTCTGCTTCTGGGCTGGGCGAGCTGTCTGAGATCTGCCCTGCGCTGTAGGTCCTGTCTGTCTCGTCTGTGGAGAGGACTGAAACTTCGGGCATTGGGCCCGCTTGTGGTCCGTAGAGCCACACCCGAAACAAGCCCCACTCTTCCTCCAACATCTGTCGGTGGGGTGATCCTTCCCACAGTGACTACAAACCACCTGAGAACTGCTCGAACTACCCTGCTTACCCTTGAACTTCTTCTGGAACTGACTTCTGCCACTGGAACCTGCTGCCCTCTTAGCCTCTGTTCGCTCCTCCTCAAATATGGCCTCTGCATCATAGGCCCTGTCAATAGCGTCGTCCAATGTAGCCGGCCACATACATGCAACTACGTGGCGTTTGTGCCTCGGATTCAGGCCGTTGACGAAGCGAGTCACTTTCTTATGCTCAGTGTTCACCATGTCCTCTGCAAAATGAGACAACTCTGTAAACCTGTGTACATAATCTGCAACTGACATCTGTCTCTGCTGAAGGTTGAAGAATTCCACTTCCTTGGCTCGCTGAATGTGGAGAGGCATGAACTTCCGACGGAATTGCTGCTTGAAGGTCTCCCAAACTGTGGCACTGGGCATAGTCTGGAATGAGCTCTTGACACTTCTCCACCATGTCTTGGCTACACTCCGAAGCATAGAGGCTGTGAGAACTACCTTCTGCTTGTTACTGCACACAATCGTATCAAATAGCTCTTCAGTCTGCTCCAACCATTGCTCAGCCTGCAATGCATCTTCAATCCCATGGAACTCAGTCGCCCCTCGCTTACGGAACTTGTCGAAAAGAGCATTTGGATCTGATTCCTTTGGCTGAAAAAATCACTTGCTGGTCTATACGAGGTGATGCTACTGCAGCAGCCTGACTCTGTCTATCTACCATGGATGCCATCTGAGCCTGTAATGACTGCATAGACTGCATCATCATCATCATCCGCTCCTCACTACTGATATGTGGGGGTACCGATCCACTATCACCGTTATGGCCCTGTTGATTTTCATCCCGAGATCCTGATCCTGATGCCATCCTGAAAAAGAAAAGAAACACAACACACAAATATAAAATGCCCTGAGTTAGTCAAATCCCAAATCAACATATTCGACCTCGAGTCAAATAGTTGATAACGTTATCTCACCACGATCTTAGATGCCTACATGCTTATACTAGCATGCTCTGATACCATACAATACGTATGTCACGACCCGAGCCCAGAAATCGGGGGTTAGCGAAAAGCTAAACCGGTGACACACGTACTCCCGTGCACGTGCATCCAAACCCAGTTCAGATGCGCGCACACAAGGGATCTCACACGTGCGAACTAAGCGTACGCGGAAGCTGTACATATCATAGCAAGCAACAAAGAAAATAGCGGAAGCCAAAGCAAATACAAAACGGAATGACAAAGACAAATACACTGATAGAAAACCGAATACACACCAAAACAATATATAAAAAATATACAGAATACAAGTCCAAAGTCCAAAGTCCAAATACAAGCTCTCAAAATCCCAAAACGAAACACCACTGGAAGCATGCATGAACGCACTCGGCAGAGATGATCAGGCCCACTCTGCCAAACCTGAGGGTGCCTCTACACTTGCCCCTGCAGCCTCCTCGACCGCCGGGGAGCTGGGCAAGGTATCTGTGCCTGCAACACCACAGACAACACCAATGAACACAACGATCCAGCAAATATAAGTAACAGGGAAGAAACACGCATAGTATCAAAGAGAATAAAATAATGACAGAAGATCAATTACAGAGTTTCATCTTAGTATGCTAAGTAAATCGCGCGTAGAAGTAAAGCATGTTATTTGAATCAAAACATAGAAATACTGACTAAGTGGCTACTACGTTGACCATGTTCTCTCCAATAGAGAGCAGAGCAAAGCAGAGCAGAGGAGAACACCACTGACCGGGCCAGGGTACAAGTGGGTCTCAGGTTCCTGGGTTCCGGGGTCCCAAGACAAAGCGACACTGCAGTGATACAGAGATACAGAGATCTAAGCCAGAGGTAACCCCGTCGGGCATCCTAGGGCTGAGGCTGAGTAGAGCCAGACTAATATCAATCAAATCAAATCCATAGAAAGGGAGATTATCCGCTTTGGACTCACCGATGGCAAAGACCGGATCTTATCCTCACGTGTTAATCTCTGGGCAGAGCCACCAGGGAATACCCAAAATCAGAGATAGACAAAGCCAACAAAGTGTATATATAAAGCCAAAGCATAGCATAGATCAAAGCTTAGTGCAGAACGAAGAATAAAACGGATATACAGAACGAAGCAAAAATGACTACGGAATGCATAACAAAGATTAACAGAACTGAGGGCAAAACTATAACAATATGAAATGCATCTCAGATTAATACGGAGTCAAGGTTCATTACAAGCCAGTCCTAAGCTAGTTGTTTACTGTCACTAACCGTGCATGTTGATGTAGTTTTAAGTTAGTCAATGCACCGTTGCCATCAAAGTGTTGCGTAATCCTTGCGTGCACCGACGTCCCTTAAACCAACACCCATGGGGAGGTGCTTAACAGTGATCAACGCTCACATGAATGAGTCACAGCCTAACAGACTATTCATGCGATCCAAAGCATCCATTGGGCCGGTTTACACGGGTGGTTAACCTGTATTTGAGCCCTACGAGTCTCACCATTATCCTAAGTTATATTTCAGAATTGCCATGCCTAACGGTTTAGCCATGAGGGACCTATGGTTGGGCCGGAGACATCTTACGCGCTCGACGTATTATGCACTACAGCTTAACCATGGTTCCATTCAAAACACAGCTAAACTGGTCATCTTCCACCTCTGATCTGATAGCTCTTTCGGCTGAGCTACGGTCAGTATACGGCTTAGCCGTAGACCAATCCACGGCTTGGCCGTAGCATTCCACGGCTTAGCCGTAGCCACACCGTAGGAGTTCTGTGTTGGAAAAGTTTCGACTGATCAGAGATTTAATTCACGGCTGGGTTACGGGTTGGGTCACGGCTAGCTTACGGCTCAGCCGTAGAACAAGTTACGGCTTAGCCGTAGCCTAGCCGTAGAACAAAACTCAAAATTTAAGTCTCTGGAAGTCAAACCGTAGAAACTTACGGCTTAGCCGTACAATACAGAACACGAATTCGGGATAGTTACAGAAACTGAAATGTGGTACAGAAATTGAACAAAATGAGTTATAGAGGTTCCAAATTCACAAAATGTGGCTGTAAAGCATTTGTGTACAGAGAATAAGAGTGAATCAAAGCAATCAAAGGAACAACCCATATGTGTTATCAAAGCCTGTACTTATACTTGCCTCAAATCTGACAAATCCTCTGAAACAAGCTCCAAATCCACTAAAATCAAAGCAAATCAAAGAGATACACCATGCATGAGAAGAAGACACAGAAATCAGAGAATGAGAGGTGTAATTGGAGAAGAAGAAGAAAGAGTTGGGAAAGAACCCACTTACCTCAAAGCCACAAAACATAGACAGAGAGGAGAGAGAGGAGAAAAGAACCCAACTCAAAAATGAGAATCCAACATCAAACGAGCAAGAGAAGAGAGAGAGAGAACGTGGAGGGAGCTTCTCCTGGAGATCCTCTTGCATGCACGTTGAAGAAAGAGATGAGCAAGGGAGAGACATCTGGAGCATGACTCATCTATATAGGTTTTGAAAGTTAAGTCAAAGTCCGGAGAGTTTATACTAATTACAGTTCAAGTCACACGAAGGTCCATCTTCCCCAACTGACTCCAAACGGATCTGACACAGTTATGGAAATTGTCGAGCTCAACGAAATACGCGTGCTGACACCAAGATGATGCAAAGATGATATGAGCAAAACAAAAGCAAAATTACGAAAAAGGGCTTAGAACTAACTATCTCAGGTCAAAGGTCACTCAACTACCTATCCAAGGCCCAAAACCAAGTCCAAAAGAATAAAACATCAAAAACACACACTAATGAGCCACTAATCCGGCTCAAAGGGGATCGGAGTGTTACATCCTCCCCCACTAGGAATCATTCCGTCCTCGGAATGACTACCTACCTGCGCAAAGAGATAGGGGTACTGGCGTGCTAGCTGCTCCTCTAGCTCCCAAGTAGCCTCATCTGGACCGTGATGCTCCCACAACACTTTAACCCATCTGATGGTCCTGGTGCGGAGAATCTGCTCTCGTGTACCAACGATGCGAAGCGGACGCTCAACGTAAGTTGCATTAGGCTGAATCTGAATGTCATCGTAGCGAATCACATGGCTCGGATCTGGTACATACTTACGGAGCATCGACACATGGAAAACATCGTGCACACCGGAGAACTCAACTGGAAGCGTCAACCGATAAGCTAAATCTCCAACTCGGCTCTTGACTTCGAACGGTCCTACATATCTCGGAGCTAACTTGCCCTTCTGACCAAATCGAACTGTGCCCTTCATCGGAGAAACTCTAAGAAATACCCAATCGCCGACTTGGAATGCCAAAGGTCTCCTCCGAGTATCCGCATAGCTCTTCTGCCTGGATCGAGCGATCTTCAAATTCTCTATCACTTTCTGCACTTTCTCTGTCGTCTCAGCTATGATTGTCGGACCATGGAAACTCCTTGCTCCTACTTCTTCCCAGCACACCGGGGTCCTGCACTTGCGTCCGTAGAGAGCCTCATAGGGTGCCATACCAATGCTCTCATGAAAGCTGTTGTTGTAGGCAAACTCACACAATGCTAGATGCGTATCCCATTCCTTCTCAAAGTTCAGCACACTAGCTCTGAGCATATCCTCCAACGTCTGAATGGTACGCTCCGACTGTCCATCAGTCTGGGGGTGGAATGCCGTACTAAAACTCAGCTTCGTGCCCATAGCTTCCTGAAATGCTCTCCAAAATGAAGACACAAAACGACTGTCTCGATCAGACACAATAGATACTGGGGTGCCATGCAATCTGACTATCTCGTCAACAAACTTCCTGGCCATCTCTGTGAATGTCATCCCTTTCTTGAACGGAAGGAAATGCGCTGACTTGGTCAATCTGTCCACTATGACCCAGATCGCATTGTTCTTTCTACTGGTCGGCGGAAAACCGGAGACGAAATCCATCGTAATATGCTCCCACTTCCACTGCGGAGTGTGCAATGGATGCAATGATCCTGGAGGTCGCTGATGATCAGCTTTTACCCTCTGACAGGTCAAACATCGAGCTACGAACCCTGCGATCTCCCGCTTCATATTGTTCCACCAAAATCTGTCCTTCAAGTTTCGGTACATCTTCGTACTCCCTGGGTGCATCGCATATCGGGCATCGTGCGCATCTGTCATCAACTTATCTTTCAACTCATCCACAGCGGGAACACACAATCTATTCCGGAAGTACAAAACTCCATCTACTAAGCTGAAATCCGGTCGATCTGCAATCCGATCTCTGAACTTCACCAGGAGGGGGTCCTCAAACTGGCGATCCTTGATCTGCTGGATCACCTCAGGCTGAAACACGACGATAGTAGGTAATGTCACCAATCCACCTACCATCCGAACCTCTACAGGCTGATCATGCACAAGCATATAGAATCCTGCCAACACCTGAAGACTGTCTGTCCTCCTGCTAAGTGCATCTGCAACTACATTGCCCTTGCCTGGGTGGTACTTGATCGGAAAGTCGTAATCTTTGATAAACTCCAACCATCTCCGTTGCCTCATATTCAAGTCATGCTGATCAAACAAGTACTGGAGACTGTGATGATCGGAATGGACCTCGAACTTCGCACCGTATAAGTAATGCCGCCACAACTTCAGTACAAATACAATAGCTGCTAACTCCAAGTCATGTGTGGCATAGTTCTTCTCATGCTCTTTCAGCTGTCTGGATCCATAGGCAATCACTTTCTGATTCTGCATCAGTACACAGCCTAATCCAACGCGAGAAGCATCGGAATAAATCACGAATCCCTCACTACCATCCGGGAGAGTCAACACTGGCGCCGTAGTGAGCTTTTCTTTCAACATCTGAAAACTACGCTCACACTTCTCCGTCCACTCATACGGAACCTTCTTCCGAGTCAACTGAGTCAGCGGGGCTGATATCTTCGAGAAGTCCTGTACAAACCTGCGGTAATATCCCGCCAATCCCAGAAAACTCCGAATCTCTGTCACTGATCTAGGACGGGGCCAATGGACTACTGCCTCAATCTTAGCCGGATCCACCATCAATCCCTCTCTAGAAATCTTATGTCCCAGAAATGCAACTTGCTCTAACCAGAAATCACACTTAGACAACTTTGCATACAACTTGTGATCTCTAAGCAGCTGCAATGCTTTCCTCAGATGGTCTGTATGTTCCTCAGCAGTCTTCGAATAGACCAATATGTCATCTATGAAAACCACAACGAACTGGTCCAAGAAGGAAGTAAACACCCTGTTCATCAATGCCATGAAAGCTGCGGGTGCATTCGTCAAACCAAAAGGCATGACAAGGAACTCGTAGTGTCCATACCGAGTCCTGAAAGCTGTCTTCGGAACATCCTCACCCTTCACCCTGAGCTGGTGATATCCTGACCTCAAGTCGATCTTCGAGAAATAAGCTGCACCCTGAAGTTGATCGAACAACTCATCAATCCTAGGCAATGGATATTTGTTCTTGATGGTCACTTTGTTCAACTGCCTGTAGTCAATGCACATCCGGAAACTGCCATCCTTCTTCTTGACAAACAATACAGGAGCTCCCCAAGGTGAAACACTTGGGCGTATGAACCCTTTGTCCAACAGATCCTGCAACTGTTTCTTCAATTCCAACAACTCTGCAGGTGCCATACGATATGGAGCTCTACTGATGGGTGCTGTACCGGGCATCAAGTCAATAGCAAATTCTACCTCCCGAACTGGTGGCAACTCTGGCACGTCCTGTCACGACCCGAGCCCAGAATTCGGGGGTTAGCGAAAAGCTAAACCTGTGACACACGTACTCCCGTACACGTGCACCCAAACCCAGTCCAGATGCACGCACACAAGGGATCTAACACGTGCGAACTAAGCGTACGCGGAAGCTGTACATATCATAGCAAGCAACAAAGAAAATAAATAGCGGAAGCTAAAACAAATGCGGAACAGAAAAGACAAAGATAACACAACTGGAAAACCAATACAAGTCTGAATACACGACAAAACAAAAATGTACAAATATACAGATGATAAAGTCCAAAGTCCAAAGAGTCCCAAAATACAAAGTCCCCTAAAACCAAAACTCAAAACAAAATCCACGGGTATGCATGTACGCTCTCGGCAGAAGTGATCAAGCCCACTCTGCCAGACCGGAAGGTGCCTCTACACTCGGCCCTGCAGCCTCCTCGACCGCCGGGGAGCCGGGCAAGGTATCTGTGCCTGCAACACCACAGACAACACAAATGAATACAACGATCCAGCAAATATAAGTAGCAGAGATGAAACACTCATAGTATCAAAGCTGAATAAATGACAGAATAATGATTTCAGAGTTTCATCTTAGTATGCTAAGCAAATCGTGCGTAGACGTAAAGCATGATATGCGAATCGAAACATAGAAATACTGACTAAGTGGCTACTACGTTAACCATGTTCTCTCCAATAGAGAGCAGAGCAAAGCAGAGCAGAGGAGAACACCACTGACCGGGCCAGGGTACCAGTGGGTCTCAGGTTCCTGGGTTCCGGGGTCCCAAGACAAAGCGACACTGCAGTGAATACAGAGATACAGAGATCTAAGCCAAAGGTAACCCCGTCGGGCATCCTAGGGCTGAGGCTGAGTAGAGCCAGACCAATATCAATCAAATCAAATCCATAGAAAGGGAGATTATCCGCTTTGGACTCACCGATGACAAAGACCGGATCTTATCCTCACGTATTAATCTCTGGGCAGAGCCACTAGGGAATACCCAAACTCAGAGATAAGCAAAGCCAGCAGAGCATAGATATAAATCCAAAGCACAGCATAGATCAAAGCATAGTGCGGAACGAAGCATAGAACAGCTATACAGGACGAAAACAAAAATGACTACGGAATGCATAAACATAGATTAACAGAACAGAGGGCAAAACCATAAACAATATGCACTGCATCTCAGATTCATACGGAGTCAAGGTTCATTACAAGCCAGTCCTAAGCTAGTTGTTCACTGTCACTAACCGTGCATGTTGATGTAGTTTTAAGTTAGTCAATGCACCGTTGCCATCAAAGTGTTGCAATGTAATCTGTGCGTGCACCGACGTCCCTTAAACCAACACCCATGGGGAGGTGCTTAACAGTAAAACAACACTCACATGAATAAGTCACAGCCTAACAGACTATTCATGCGTTCCAAGAATCCATTTGGGCCGGTTTACATGAGTGGTCAACCCGTGTTTGAGCCCTACAAGTCTCACCCTTATCCTAAGTAATGTTTCAGAATTGCCATGCCTAACGGTTTAGCCATGAGGGACCTATGGTTGAGCCGGAGACATCTTACGCGCTCGACGTATTATGCACCACAGCTTAACCCTGGTTCCATTCAAAACACAGCTAAACTGATCATCTTTCACCTCTGATCTGATGCCTTTTTCGGCTGAGCTACAGTCAGTATACGGCTTAGCCGTAGACCAATCCACGGCTTAGCCGTAGCATTCCACGGCTTAGCCGTAGCCTCACCGTAGGAGTACTGATATCAGAAAAGTTTCGACTGATCAGAGATTTAATTCACGGCTGGGGTACGGTTGGGTCACGGCTAGCTTACGGCTCAGCCGTAGGACAAATTACGGCTTAGCCGTAGCCTAGCCGTAGAACAAAACTCAAATTTCGAGTCTCTGGAAATCAAGCCGTAGAAGTTCACGGCTTAGCCGTACAATACAGAGATGAATTCGGGCTGAGTACAGAAACTGAAATTTGACACAGAAACATCTCCAAACAAGCTACAGAGGTTCCAAATTCACAAGCATTGGCTGTAAACATCAGCTACACTAAAGAAGATGGAAAGCAAAGCATTCAAACAGAGTACCCATGTGTGTTATCAAAGTCTGTACTTATACTTGCCTCAAACTCTGAAAAATCCTCTGAAATCAAGCTCCAATCCACTAAGAATCAAAACAAATCAAAGCAATAGCACATGCATGAGATGAGGGAAACACACATAGCTTGGAGAAAGAATCCAATCGAAGATGAAGAATGCAAAACCCACTTACCTAAGCAATTACAGAGAGGGGAGAAGAAAAGAACCCAATCGGTGGGTGCAAGCTCCCAACCCAACTTAGAACGAGAAGAGGATGAAGAGAAGAGAGAGAGAGAGAGAGAACGTGAGCTCCTGAATTCTCCTTGCATGCAACGTTGAGGAATGAAATGAGCAGGAGAGAGAGACATCTGGAGCTAACTTACTTATATAGGTTTGGAAGTTTAACACAAGATCCAATGAGTTTAGACTAATTACAGTTCAAGTCACACGGGGGTCCAACTTCTCCAATAGACTCCAAACGGATCTGACACCGTTACGGAAATTGTTGAGCTCAACGAAATACATATGCTGACACCAATATGATGCAAATATGATGCAAGCAACGCAAAAGCAAAATTACGAAAAAGGGCTTAGAACTACCTATCTCAGGTCAAAGGTTGCTCAACTACCTATCCATGACCCAAAACAAGTCCAAAAGAAATAAACAAAACAAAACACACACTAATGAGCCACTAATCCGGCTCAAAGGGGATCGGAGTGTTACACGTCCTCCGGAAAGACATCCGGAAACTCGCTGACTACGGGGATCTCACTGAGCTGTCGCTGATCTTTCTTCTCTGAGATGAATGCAAGAAATCCTTCACATCCCCTACGAAGCATCCTGTCTGCCTTACAAGCAGATATCACACGCCTTGGGCACTTCGTCTGGCTGCCCTCAAATCGAAATCCGCTGCCCAAATCAAAGTAGATCGCCTTGCTGTAGCAATTGATACATGCATGATATCTAGCAAGCCAGTCCATACCAAGAATCACATCAAAATCCAGTGTTGTGAGCAACACGAGGTCTACAGGGAGCTGATGACCAGCTATCCGCACATCACACTGAGGGTAGAAAACACTGCACTCCACCCGTTTACCAACCGGAGTGGATACTAGTAACAAGTATGGAAGTGGTGTGGGTCGCTGTCGAAGCTGCACAACAAAATGGGGTGCTACGTACGAACGCGTAGACCCGGAGTCAAATAAGGCTAAAGCTTCAGCATCAGAAATTAAAATTTTACCTTCCACTACCGTGGCCTCCTCCGCGCCCTCATGCGTAGCAGCATAGGCTCGGGCTGTCTGGCGGTTCTGCTTCTGGGCTGGGCGAGCTGTCTGAGATCTGCCCTGCGCTGTAGGTCCTGTCTGTCTCGTCTGTGGAGAGGACTGAAACTTCGGGCATTGGGCCCGCTTGTGGTCCGTAGAGCCACACCCGAAACAAGCCCCACTCTTCCTCCAACATCTGTCGGTGGGGTGATCCTTCCCACAGTGACTACAAACCACCTGAGAACTGCTCGAACTACCCTGCTTACCCTTGAACTTCTTCTGGAACTGACTTCTGCCACTGGAACCTGCTGCCCTCTTAGCCTCTGTTCGCTCCTCCTCAAATATGGCCTCTGCATCATAGGCCCTGTCAATAGCGTCGTCCAATGTAGCCGGCCACATACATGCAACTACGTGGCGTTTGTGCCTCGGATTCAGGCCGTTGACGAAGCGAGTCACTTTCTTATGCTCAGTGTTCACCATGTCCTCTGCAAAATGAGACAACTCTGTAAACCTGTGTACATAATCTGCAACTGACATCTGTCTCTGCTGAAGGTTGAAGAATTCCACTTCCTTGGCTCGCTGAATGTGGAGAGGCATGAACTTCCGACGGAATTGCTGCTTGAAGGTCTCCCAAACTGTGGCACTGGGCATAGTCTGGAATGAGCTCTTGACACTTCTCCACCATGTCTTGGCTACACTCCGAAGCATAGAGGCTGTGAGAACTACCTTCTGCTTGTTACTGCACACAATCGTATCAAATAGCTCTTCAGTCTGCTCCAACCATTGCTCAGCCTGCAATGCATCTTCAATCCCATGGAACTCAGTCGCCCCTCGCTTACGGAACTTGTCGAAAAGAGCATTTGGATCTGATTCCTTTGGCTGAAAAAATCACTTGCTGGTCTATACGAGGTGATGCTACTGCAGCAGCCTGACTCTGTCTATCTACCATGGATGCCATCTGAGCCTGTAATGACTGCATAGACTGCATCATCATCATCATCCGCTCCTCACTACTGATATATGGGGGTACCGATCCACTATCACCGTTATGGCCCTGTTGATTTTCATCCCGAGATCCTGATCCTGATGCCATCCTGAAAAAGAAAAGAAACACAACACACAAATATAAAATGCCCTGAGTTAGTCAAATCCCAAATCAACATATTCGACCTCGAGTCAAATAGTTGATAACGTTATCTCACCACGATCTTAGATGCCTACATGCTTATACTAGCATGCTCTGATACCATACAATACGTATGTCACGACCCGAGCCCAGAAATCGGGGGTTAGCGAAAAGCTAAACCGGTGACACACGTACTCCCGTGCACGTGCATCCAAACCCAGTTCAGATGCGCGCACACAAGGGATCTCACACGTGCGAACTAAGCGTACGCGGAAGCTGTACATATCATAGCAAGCAACAAAGAAAATAGCGGAAGCCAAAGCAAATACAAAACGGAATGACAAAGACAAGTACACTGATAGAAAACCGAATACACACCAAAACAATATATAAAAAATATACAGAATACAAGTCCAAAGTCCAAAGTCCAAATACAAGCTCTCAAAATCCCAAAACGAAACACCACTGGAAGCATGCATGAACGCACTCGGCAGAGATGATCAGGCCCACTCTGCCAAACCTGAGGGTGCCTCTACACTTGCCCCTGCAGCCTCCTCGACCGCCGGGGAGCTGGGCAAGGTATCTGTGCCTGCAACACCACAGACAACACCAATGAACACAACGATCCAGCAAATATAAGTAACAGGGAAGAAACACGCATAGTATCAAAGAGAATAAAATAATGACAGAAGATCAATTACAGAGTTTCATCTTAGTATGCTAAGTAAATCGCGCGTAGAAGTAAAGCATGTTATTTGAATCAAAACATAGAAATACTGACTAAGTGGCTACTACGTTGACCATGTTCTCTCCAATAGAGAGCAGAGCAAAGCAGAGCAGAGGAGAACACCACTGACCGGGCCAGGGTACAAGTGGGTCTCAGGTTCCTGGGTTCCGGGGTCCCAAGACAAAGCGACACTGCAGTGATACAGAGATACAGAGATCTAAGCCAGAGGTAACCCCGTCGGGCATCCTAGGGCTGAGGCTGAGTAGAGCCAGACTAATATCAATCAAATCAAATCCATAGAAAGGGAGATTATCCGCTTTGGACTCACCGATGGCAAAGACCGGATCTTATCCTCACGTGTTAATCTCTGGGCAGAGCCACCAGGGAATACCCAAAATCAGAGATAGACAAAGCCAACAAAGTGTATATATAAAGCCAAAGCATAGCATAGATCAAAGCTTAGTGCAGAACGAAGAATAAAACGGATATACAGAACGAAGCAAAAATGACTACGGAATGCATAACAAAGATTAACAGAACTGAGGGCAAAACTATAACAATATGAAATGCATCTCAGATTAATACGGAGTCAAGGTTCATTACAAGCCAGTCCTAAGCTAGTTGTTTACTGTCACTAACCGTGCATGTTGATGTAGTTTTAAGTTAGTCAATGCACCGTTGCCATCAAAGTGTTGCGTAATCCTTGCGTGCACCGACGTCCCTTAAACCAACACCCATGGGGAGGTGCTTAACAGTGATCAACGCTCACATGAATGAGTCACAGCCTAACAGACTATTCATGCGATCCAAAGCATCCATTGGGCCGGTTTACACGGGTGGTTAACCTGTATTTGAGCCCTACGAGTCTCACCATTATCCTAAGTTATATTTCAGAATTGCCATGCCTAACGGTTTAGCCATGAGGGACCTATGGTTGGGCCGGAGACATCTTACGCGCTCGACGTATTATGCACTACAGCTTAACCATGGTTCCATTCAAAACACAGCTAAACTGGTCATCTTCCACCTCTGATCTGATAGCTCTTTCGGCTGAGCTACGGTCAGTATACGGCTTAGCCGTAGACCAATCCACGGCTTGGCCGTAGCATTCCACGGCTTAGCCGTAGCCACACCGTAGGAGTTCTGTGTTGGAAAAGTTTCGACTGATCAGAGATTTAATTCACGGCTGGGTTACGGGTTGGGTCACGGCTAGCTTACGGCTCAGCCGTAGAACAAGTTACGGCTTAGCCGTAGCCTAGCCGTAGAACAAAACTCAAAATTTAAGTCTCTGGAAGTCAAACCGTAGAAACTTACGGCTTAGCCGTACAATACAGAACACGAATTCGGGATAGTTACAGAAACTGAAATGTGGTACAGAAATTGAACAAAATGAGTTATAGAGGTTCCAAATTCACAAAATGTGGCTGTAAAGCATTTGTGTACAGAGAATAAGAGTGAATCAAAGCAATCAAAGGAACAACCCATATGTGTTATCAAAGCCTGTACTTATACTTGCCTCAAATCTGACAAATCCTCTGAAACAAGCTCCAAATCCACTAAAATCAAAGCAAATCAAAGAGATACACCATGCATGAGAAGAAGACACAGAAATCAGAGAATGAGAGGTGTAATTGGAGAAGAAGAAGAAAGAGTTGGGAAAGAACCCACTTACCTCAAAGCCACAAAACATAGACAGAGAGGAGAGAGAGGAGAAAAGAACCCAACTCAAAAATGAGAATCCAACATCAAACGAGCAAGAGAAGAGAGAGAGAGAACGTGGAGGGAGCTTCTCCTGGAGATCCTCTTGCATGCACGTTGAAGAAAGAGATGAGCAAGGGAGAGACATCTGGAGCATGACTCATCTATATAGGTTTTGAAAGTTAAGTCAAAGTCCGGAGAGTTTATACTAATTACAGTTCAAGTCACACGAAGGTCCATCTTCCCCAACTGACTCCAAACGGATCTGACACAGTTATGGAAATTGTCGAGCTCAACGAAATACGCGTGCTGACACCAAGATGATGCAAAGATGATATGAGCAAAACAAAAGCAAAATTACGAAAAAGGGCTTAGAACTAACTATCTCAGGTCAAAGGTCACTCAACTACCTATCCAAGGCCCAAAACCAAGTCCAAAAGAATAAAACATCAAAAACACACACTAATGAGCCACTAATCCGGCTCAAAGGGGATCGGAGTGTTACATCCTCCCCCACTAGGAATCATTCCGTCCTCGGAATGACTACCTACCTGCGCAAAGAGATAGGGGTACTGGCGTGCTAGCTGCTCCTCTAGCTCCCAAGTAGCCTCATCTGGACCGTGATGCTCCCACAACACTTTAACCCATCTGATGGTCCTGGTGCGGAGAATCTGCTCTCGTGTACCAACGATGCGAAGCGGACGCTCAACGTAAGTTGCATTAGGCTGAATCTGAATGTCATCGTAGCGAATCACATGGCTCGGATCTGGTACATACTTACGGAGCATCGACACATGGAAAACATCGTGCACACCGGAGAACTCAACTGGAAGCGTCAACCGATAAGCTAAATCTCCAACTCGGCTCTTGACTTCGAACGGTCCTACATATCTCGGAGCTAACTTGCCCTTCTGACCAAATCGAACTGTGCCCTTCATCGGAGAAACTCTAAGAAATACCCAATCGCCGACTTGGAATGCCAAAGGTCTCCTCCGAGTATCCGCATAGCTCTTCTGCCTGGATCGAGCGATCTTCAAATTCTCTATCACTTTCTGCACTTTCTCTGTCGTCTCAGCTATGATTGTCGGACCATGGAAACTCCTTGCTCCTACTTCTTCCCAGCACACCGGGGTCCTGCACTTGCGTCCGTAGAGAGCCTCATAGGGTGCCATACCAATGCTCTCATGAAAGCTGTTGTTGTAGGCAAACTCACACAATGCTAGATGCGTATCCCATTCCTTCTCAAAGTTCAGCACACTAGCTCTGAGCATATCCTCCAACGTCTGAATGGTACGCTCCGACTGTCCATCAGTCTGGGGGTGGAATGCCGTACTAAAACTCAGCTTCGTGCCCATAGCTTCCTGAAATGCTCTCCAAAATGAAGACACAAAACGACTGTCTCGATCAGACACAATAGATACTGGGGTGCCATGCAATCTGACTATCTCGTCAACAAACTTCCTGGCCATCTCTGTGAATGTCATCCCTTTCTTGAACGGAAGGAAATGCGCTGACTTGGTCAATCTGTCCACTATGACCCAGATCGCATTGTTCTTTCTACTGGTCGGCGGAAAACCGGAGACGAAATCCATCGTAATATGCTCCCACTTCCACTGCGGAGTATGCAATGGATGCAATGATCCTGGAGGTCGCTGATGATCAGCTTTTACCCTCTGACAGGTCAAACATCGAGCTACGAACCCTGCGATCTCCCGCTTCATATTGTTCCACCAAAATCTGTCCTTCAAGTTTCGGTACATCTTCGTACTCCCTGGGTGCATCGCATATCGGGCATCGTGCGCATCTGTCATCAACTTATCTTTCAACTCATCCACAGCGGGAACACACAATCTATTCCGGAAGTACAAAACTCCATCTACTAAGCTGAAATCCGGTCGATCTGCAATCCGATCTCTGAACTTCACCAGGAGGGGGTCCTCAAACTGGCGATCCTTGATCTGCTGGATCACCTCAGGCTGAAACACGACGATAGTAGGTAATGTCACCAATCCACCTACCATCCGAACCTCTACAGGCTGATCATGCACAAGCATATAGAATCCTGCCAACACCTGAAGACTGTCTGTCCTCCTGCTAAGTGCATCTGCAACTACATTGCCCTTGCCTGGGTGGTACTTGATCGGAAAGTCGTAATCTTTGATAAACTCCAACCATCTCCGTTGCCTCATATTCAAGTCATGCTGATCAAACAAGTACTGGAGACTGTGATGATCGGAATGGACCTCGAACTTCGCACCGTATAAGTAATGCCGCCACAACTTCAGTACAAATACAATAGCTGCTAACTCCAAGTCATGTGTGGCATAGTTCTTCTCATGCTCTTTCAGCTGTCTGGATCCATAGGCAATCACTTTCTGATTCTGCATCAGTACACAGCCTAATCCAACGCGAGAAGCATCGGAATAAATCACGAATCCCTCACTACCATCCGGGAGAGTCAACACTGGCGCCGTAGTGAGCTTTTCTTTCAACATCTGAAAACTACGCTCACACTTCTCCGTCCACTCATACGGAACCTTCTTCCGAGTCAACTGAGTCAGCGGGGCTGATATCTTCGAGAAGTCCTGTACAAACCTGCGGTAATATCCCGCCAATCCCAGAAAACTCCGAATCTCTGTCACTGATCTAGGACGGGGCCAATGGACTACTGCCTCAATCTTAGCCGGATCCACCATCAATCCCTCTCTAGAAATCTTATGTCCCAGAAATGCAACTTGCTCTAACCAGAAATCACACTTAGACAACTTTGCATACAACTTGTGATCTCTAAGCAGCTGCAATGCTTTCCTCAGATGGTCTGTATGTTCCTCAGCAGTCTTCGAATAGACCAATATGTCATCTATGAAAACCACAACGAACTGGTCCAAGAAGGAAGTAAACACCCTGTTCATCAATGCCATGAAAGCTGCGGGTGCATTCGTCAAACCAAAAGGCATGACAAGGAACTCGTAGTGTCCATACCGAGTCCTGAAAGCTGTCTTCGGAACATCCTCACCCTTCACCCTGAGCTGGTGATATCCTGACCTCAAGTCGATCTTCGAGAAATAAGCTGCACCCTGAAGTTGATCGAACAACTCATCAATCCTAGGCAATGGATATTTGTTCTTGATGGTCACTTTGTTCAACTGCCTGTAGTCAATGCACATCCGGAAACTGCCATCCTTCTTCTTGACAAACAATACAGGAGCTCCCCAAGGTGAAACACTTGGGCGTATGAACCCTTTGTCCAACAGATCCTGCAACTGTTTCTTCAATTCCAACAACTCTGCAGGTGCCATACGATATGGAGCTCTACTGATGGGTGCTGTACCGGGCATCAAGTCAATAGCAAATTCTACCTCCCGAACTGGTGGCAACTCTGGCACGTCCTGTCACGACCCGAGCCCAGAATTCGGGGGTTAGCGAAAAGCTAAACCTGTGACACACGTACTCCCGTACACGTGCACCCAAACCCAGTCCAGATGCACGCACACAAGGGATCTAACACGTGCGAACTAAGCGTACGCGGAAGCTGTACATATCATAGCAAGCAACAAAGAAAATAAATAGCGGAAGCTAAAACAAATGCGGAACAGAAAAGACAAAGATAACACAACTGGAAAACCAATACAAGTCTGAATACACGACAAAACAAAAATGTACAAATATACAGATGATAAAGTCCAAAGTCCAAAGAGTCCCAAAATACAAAGTCCCCTAAAACCAAAACTCAAAACAAAATCCACGGGTATGCATGTACGCTCTCGGCAGAAGTGATCAAGCCCACTCTGCCAGACCGGAAGGTGCCTCTACACTCGGCCCTGCAGCCTCCTCGACCGCCGGGGAGCCGGGCAAGGTATCTGTGCCTGCAACACCACAGACAACACAAATGAATACAACGATCCAGCAAATATAAGTAGCAGAGATGAAACACTCATAGTATCAAAGCTGAATAAATGACAGAATAATGATTTCAGAGTTTCATCTTAGTATGCTAAGCAAATCGTGCGTAGACGTAAAGCATGATATGCGAATCGAAACATAGAAATACTGACTAAGTGGCTACTACGTTAACCATGTTCTCTCCAATAGAGAGCAGAGCAAAGCAGAGCAGAGGAGAACACCACTGACCGGGCCAGGGTACCAGTGGGTCTCAGGTTCCTGGGTTCCGGGGTCCCAAGACAAAGCGACACTGCAGTGAATACAGAGATACAGAGATCTAAGCCAAAGGTAACCCCGTCGGGCATCCTAGGGCTGAGGCTGAGTAGAGCCAGACCAATATCAATCAAATCAAATCCATAGAAAGGGAGATTATCCGCTTTGGACTCACCGATGACAAAGACCGGATCTTATCCTCACGTATTAATCTCTGGGCAGAGCCACTAGGGAATACCCAAACTCAGAGATAAGCAAAGCCAGCAGAGCATAGATATAAATCCAAAGCACAGCATAGATCAAAGCATAGTGCGGAACGAAGCATAGAACAGCTATACAGGACGAAAACAAAAATGACTACGGAATGCATAAACATAGATTAACAGAACAGAGGGCAAAACCATAAACAATATGCACTGCATCTCAGATTCATACGGAGTCAAGGTTCATTACAAGCCAGTCCTAAGCTAGTTGTTCACTGTCACTAACCGTGCATGTTGATGTAGTTTTAAGTTAGTCAATGCACCGTTGCCATCAAAGTGTTGCAATGTAATCTGTGCGTGCACCGACGTCCCTTAAACCAACACCCATGGGGAGGTGCTTAACAGTAAAACAACACTCACATGAATAAGTCACAGCCTAACAGACTATTCATGCGTTCCAAGAATCCATTTGGGCCGGTTTACATGAGTGGTCAACCCGTGTTTGAGCCCTACAAGTCTCACCCTTATCCTAAGTAATGTTTCAGAATTGCCATGCCTAACGGTTTAGCCATGAGGGACCTATGGTTGAGCCGGAGACATCTTACGCGCTCGACGTATTATGCACCACAGCTTAACCCTGGTTCCATTCAAAACACAGCTAAACTGATCATCTTTCACCTCTGATCTGATGCCTTTTTCGGCTGAGCTACAGTCAGTATACGGCTTAGCCGTAGACCAATCCACGGCTTAGCCGTAGCATTCCACGGCTTAGCCGTAGCCTCACCGTAGGAGTACTGATATCAGAAAAGTTTCGACTGATCAGAGATTTAATTCACGGCTGGGGTACGGTTGGGTCACGGCTAGCTTACGGCTCAGCCGTAGGACAAATTACGGCTTAGCCGTAGCCTAGCCGTAGAACAAAACTCAAATTTCGAGTCTCTGGAAATCAAGCCGTAGAAGTTCACGGCTTAGCCGTACAATACAGAGATGAATTCGGGCTGAGTACAGAAACTGAAATTTGACACAGAAACATCTCCAAACAAGCTACAGAGGTTCCAAATTCACAAGCATTGGCTGTAAACATCAGCTACACTAAAGAAGATGGAAAGCAAAGCATTCAAACAGAGTACCCATGTGTGTTATCAAAGTCTGTACTTATACTTGCCTCAAACTCTGAAAAATCCTCTGAAATCAAGCTCCAATCCACTAAGAATCAAAACAAATCAAAGCAATAGCACATGCATGAGATGAGGGAAACACACATAGCTTGGAGAAAGAATCCAATCGAAGATGAAGAATGCAAAACCCACTTACCTAAGCAATTACAGAGAGGGGAGAAGAAAAGAACCCAATCGGTGGGTGCAAGCTCCCAACCCAACTTAGAACGAGAAGAGGATGAAGAGAAGAGAGAGAGAGAGAGAGAACGTGAGCTCCTGAATTCTCCTTGCATGCAACGTTGAGGAATGAAATGAGCAGGAGAGAGAGACATCTGGAGCTAACTTACTTATATAGGTTTGGAAGTTTAACACAAGATCCAATGAGTTTAGACTAATTACAGTTCAAGTCACACGGGGGTCCAACTTCTCCAATAGACTCCAAACGGATCTGACACCGTTACGGAAATTGTTGAGCTCAACGAAATACATATGCTGACACCAATATGATGCAAATATGATGCAAGCAACGCAAAAGCAAAATTACGAAAAAGGGCTTAGAACTACCTATCTCAGGTCAAAGGTTGCTCAACTACCTATCCATGACCCAAAACAAGTCCAAAAGAAATAAACAAAACAAAACACACACTAATGAGCCACTAATCCGGCTCAAAGGGGATCGGAGTGTTACACGTCCTCCGGAAAGACATCCGGAAACTCGCTGACTACGGGGATCTCACTGAGCTGTCGCTGATCTTTCTTCTCTGAGATGAATGCAAGAAATCCTTCACATCCCCTACGAAGCATCCTGTCTGCCTTACAAGCAGATATCACACGCCTTGGGCACTTCGTCTGGCTGCCCTCAAATCGAAATCCGCTGCCCAAATCAAAGTAGATCGCCTTGCTGTAGCAATTGATACATGCATGATATCTAGCAAGCCAGTCCATACCAAGAATCACATCAAAATCCAGTGTTGTGAGCAACACGAGGTCTACAGGGAGCTGATGACCAGCTATCCGCACATCACACTGAGGGTAGAAAACACTGCACTCCACCCGTTTACCAACCGGAGTGGATACTAGTAACAAGTATGGAAGTGGTGTGGGTCGCTGTCGAAGCTGCACAACAAAATGGGGTGCTACGTACGAACGCGTAGACCCGGAGTCAAATAAGGCTAAAGCTTCAGCATCAGAAATTAAAATTTTACCTTCCACTACCGTGGCCTCCTCCGCGCCCTCATGCGTAGCAGCATAGGCTCGGGCTGTCTGGCGGTTCTGCTTCTGGGCTGGGCGAGCTGTCTGAGATCTGCCCTGCGCTGTAGGTCCTGTCTGTCTCGTCTGTGGAGAGGACTGAAACTTCGGGCATTGGGCCCGCTTGTGGTCCGTAGAGCCACACCCGAAACAAGCCCCACTCTTCCTCCAACATCTGTCGGTGGGGTGATCCTTCCCACAGTGACTACAAACCACCTGAGAACTGCTCGAACTACCCTGCTTACCCTTGAACTTCTTCTGGAACTGACTTCTGCCACTGGAACCTGCTGCCCTCTTAGCCTCTGTTCGCTCCTCCTCAAATATGGCCTCTGCATCATAGGCCCTGTCAATAGCGTCGTCCAATGTAGCCGGCCACATACATGCAACTACGTGGCGTTTGTGCCTCGGATTCAGGCCGTTGACGAAGCGAGTCACTTTCTTATGCTCAGTGTTCACCATGTCCTCTGCAAAATGAGACAACTCTGTAAACCTGTGTACATAATCTGCAACTGACATCTGTCTCTGCTGAAGGTTGAAGAATTCCACTTCCTTGGCTCGCTGAATGTGGAGAGGCATGAACTTCCGACGGAATTGCTGCTTGAAGGTCTCCCAAACTGTGGCACTGGGCATAGTCTGGAATGAGCTCTTGACACTTCTCCACCATGTCTTGGCTACACTCCGAAGCATAGAGGCTGTGAGAACTACCTTCTGCTTGTTACTGCACACAATCGTATCAAATAGCTCTTCAGTCTGCTCCAACCATTGCTCAGCCTGCAATGCATCTTCAATCCCATGGAACTCAGTCGCCCCTCGCTTACGGAACTTGTCGAAAAGAGCATTTGGATCTGATTCCTTTGGCTGAAAAAATCACTTGCTGGTCTATACGAGGTGATGCTACTGCAGCAGCCTGACTCTGTCTATCTACCATGGATGCCATCTGAGCCTGTAATGACTGCATAGACTGCATCATCATCATCATCCGCTCCTCACTACTGATATGTGGGGGTACCGATCCACTATCACCGTTATGGCCCTGTTGATTTTCATCCCGAGATCCTGATCCTGATGCCATCCTGAAAAAGAAAAGAAACACAACACACAAATAT
The DNA here is from genome assembly GCA_037013555.1 of Sextonia rubra. Lineage (NCBI taxonomy): Eukaryota > Viridiplantae > Streptophyta > Magnoliopsida > Laurales > Lauraceae > Sextonia > Sextonia rubra. Next base: position 16,742,900 of record JASUAD010000028.1, on the reverse strand, counting down.
AAAATGCCCTGAGTTAGTCAAATCCCAAATCAACATATTCGACCTCGAGTCAAATAGTTGATAACGTTATCTCACCACGATCTTAGATGCCTACATGCTTATACTAGCATGCTCTGATACCATACAATACGTATGTCACGACCCGAGCCCAGAAATCGGGGGTTAGCGAAAAGCTAAACCGGTGACACACGTACTCCCGTGCACGTGCATCCAAACCCAGTTCAGATGCGCGCACACAAGGGATCTCACACGTGCGAACTAAGCGTACGCTGAAGCTGTACATATCATAGCAAGCAACAAAGAAAATAGCGGAAGCCAAAGCAAATACAAAACGGAATGACAAAGACAAGTACACTGATAGAAAACCGAATACACACCAAAACAATATATAAAAAATATACAGAATACAAGTCCAAAGTCCAAAGTCCAAATACAAGCTCTCAAAATCCCAAAACGAAACACCACTGGAAGCATGCATGAACGCACTCGGCAGAGATGATCAGGCCCACTCTGCCAAACCTGAGGGTGCCTCTACACTTGCCCCTGCAGCCTCCTCGACCGCCGGGGAGCTGGGCAAGGTATCTGTGCCTGCAACACCACAGACAACACCAATGAATACAACGATCCAGCAAATATAAGTAACAGGGAAGAAACACGCATAGTATCAAAGAGAATAAAATAATGACAGAAGATCAATTACAGAGTTTCATCTTAGTATGCTAAGTAAATCGCGCGTAGAAGTAAAGCATGTTATTTGAATCAAAACATAGAAATACTGACTAAGTGGCTACTACGTTGACCATGTTCTCTCCAATAGAGAGCAGAGCAAAGCAGAGCAGAGGAGAACACCACTGACCGGGCCAGGGTACAAGTGGGTCTCAGGTTCCTGGGTTCCGGGGTCCCAAGACAAAGCGACACTGCAGTGATACAGAGATACAGAGATCTAAGCCAGAGGTAACCCCGTCGGGCATCCTAGGGCTGAGGCTGAGTAGAGCCAGACTAATATCAATCAAATCAAATCCATAGAAAGGGAGATTATCCGCTTTGGACTCACCGATGGCAAAGACCGGATCTTATCCTCACGTGTTAATCTCTGGGCAGAGCCACCAGGGAATACCCAAAATCAGAGATAGACAAAGCCAACAAAGTGTATATATAAAGCCAAAGCATAGCATAGATCAAAGCTTAGTGCAGAACGAAGAATAAAACGGATATACAGAACGAAGCAAAAATGACTACGGAATGCATAACAAAGATTAACAGAACTGAGGGCAAAACTATAACAATATGAAATGCATCTCAGATTAATACGGAGTCAAGGTTCATTACAAGCCAGTCCTAAGCTAGTTGTTTACTGTCACTAACCGTGCATGTTGATGTAGTTTTAAGTTAGTCAATGCACCGTTGCCATCAAAGTGTTGCGTAATCCTTGCGTGCACCGACGTCCCTTAAACCAACACCCATGGGGAGGTGCTTAACAGTGATCAACGCTCACATGAATGAGTCACAGCCTAACAGACTATTCATGCGATCCAAAGCATCCATTGGGCCGGTTTACACGGGTGGTTAACCTGTATTTGAGCCCTACGAGTCTCACCATTATCCTAAGTTATATTTCAGAATTGCCATGCCTAACGGTTTAGCCATGAGGGACCTATGGTTGGGCCGGAGACATCTTACGCGCTCGACGTATTATGCACTACAGCTTAACCATGGTTCCATTCAAAACACAGCTAAACTGGTCATCTTCCACCTCTGATCTGATAGCTCTTTCGGCTGAGCTACGGTCAGTATACGGCTTAGCCGTAGACCAATCCACGGCTTGGCCGTAGCATTCCACGGCTTAGCCGTAGCCACACCGTAGGAGTTCTGTGTTGGAAAAGTTTCGACTGATCAGAGATTTAATTCACGGCTGGGTTACGGGTTGGGTCACGGCTAGCTTACGGCTCAGCCGTAGAACAAGTTACGGCTTAGCCGTAGCCTAGCCGTAGAACAAAACTCAAAATTTAAGTCTCTGGAAGTCAAACCGTAGAAACTTACGGCTTAGCCGTACAATACAGAACACGAATTCGGGATAGTTACAGAAACTGAAATGTGGTACAGAAATTGAACAAAATGAGTTATAGAGGTTCCAAATTCACAAAATGTGGCTGTAAAGCATTTGTGTACAGAGAATAAGAGTGAATCAAAGCAATCAAAGGAACAACCCATATGTGTTATCAAAGCCTGTACTTATACTTGCCTCAAATCTGACAAATCCTCTGAAACAAGCTCCAAATCCACTAAAATCAAAGCAAATCAAAGAGATACACCATGCATGAGAAGAAGACACAGAAATCAGAGAATGAGAGGTGTAATTGGAGAAGAAGAAGAAAGAGTTGGGAAAGAACCCACTTACCTCAAAGCCACAAAACATAGACAGAGAGGAGAGAGAGGAGAAAAGAACCCAACTCAAAAATGAGAATCCAACATCAAACGAGCAAGAGAAGAGAGAGAGAGAACGTGGAGGGAGCTTCTCCTGGAGATCCTCTTGCATGCACGTTGAAGAAAGAGATGAGCAAGGGAGAGACATCTGGAGCATGACTCATTTATATAGGTTTTGAAAGTTAAGTCAAAGTCCGGAGAGTTTATACTAATTACAGTTCAAGTCACACGAAGGTCCATCTTCCCCAACTGACTCCAAACAGATCTGACACAGTTATGGAAATTGTCGAGCTCAACGAAATACGCGTGCTGACACCAAGATGATGCAAAGATGATATGAGCAAAACAAAAGCAAAATTACGAAAAAGGGCTTAGAACTAACTATCTCAGGTCAAAGGTCACTCAACTACCTATCCAAGGCCCAAAACCAAGTCCAAAAGAATAAAACATCAAAAACACACACTAATGAGCCACTAATCCGGCTCAAAGGGGATCGGAGTGTTACAAGGTGTTTGTCCTACACAAGAATTTGAGAGCCCCAGATGACCCCGAGAATTAAATTCAAAGGCCCAAAAATTTGGCCAAGATATTGACATTCATGAAAATTTGACCCCACATACTCCACATTCATCAATTTAAGAATAGAATAAAATTATTTTGGGGGCTAAAGAAACTTCTTAGTTTTTTTGTTTAAAAAATTCCCAATGAATGCAGAGCCTAATATGGTTCATGTGGAGTTGCTCATGTGCAGGCCTTATGATCAATCAACCCACTCGTAGTACCAATTACCAAGAACCCCACTTCCCCTTCCCCCAGTCCACAACCTGACACCTATCATACTACCATTCACCATTAGATTTAATGAAAAAACTCTGCACTTAATAAAATCAGTAAAATCCCGGGCCTCTTGCATCACTAATGGTTTTAAAACCCACATCACCCTCCATGATACCAGAGAAGTGGTTCAATCTAGTGCCATCAAGGCTGACATAACAATTCAAAGTCTTCAATTTAATACTCTATAGGGTGCTCAAGAAATAAATAAAGCAATGGGATGTAGTACAGCGATTAGGAAATATAAATTCAAAGCAGATTCAGTTCAACCCAATATAAACAAAAAGGACAAGAGTCATGGCCTATTCCAAAAATTATGAATGTTGCAAAGAAAGCATTTTTATTATTTATTATCAACAATGATAAATTCCATTGTTGAAAAAAGAGAAAAAAAAAAACAACAAGTTCTATGAATCTAAGAGGCCTATGAACAATGTTAAAAAAAACAAAAATCAATATCAACATTTCAAAGAAAAAAAACTTTGCAAAACCCTAATAGACTCTTAAAAAATAAAAATAAAAAATCCACAAAAAAAAAAAAGAATGAAAACCCATCACAAGATGAAGGAGAAATGAGATCTAAATGGAAAGGGGAAAAATGAAAATATGAAAGAAAGAACGGGGTGGGAATATACCTAGGTTAGATGAAACTTCTATAGGAGAAGAGCATGCACAATCCAGGCCTGCTTCATACGATTTTCCTTGGAAAATATGAAGATTGTAATTTTTGATGGAGAGAAGATAAAGGAAGAGCACCGATAAAGAAGAAGGAAAACGAAGTTCTTGGCGCCCAAACGAAAACTTCCATCCCTTTGTGTATTGTTTTGTTTTGTGGAATATTTTTCTTACTTATGAAAACCCCCTCCCTGCATTCATTTATTCTTTTTAAATTCATTTGAAAAAGTAAATGGATGAGCCAATTGAGCCGATGACATGTCCATGATATACAAGTGTTGCCATGTCAATCATCCACTCACGCTAACTGTATCGCTATTGCGATAGAGCATCCGGACTCCTTCTACACTCTCTTTTTACATTGTTACTTCCTGATTGGCCAACATTTTGCTCCATAGGTCGTAGTTGATTAAATCATTAGCCTGTAAAATTTTCTTTCAATTTTGTTGGCACGTGCCGATAAAAAAGCACTCCAATCTTTCCATCTTTACTAATTATAGAGCCAAGGTATTGAGAAATTTGTGGTATCTATTGAGCTTCAATTCTCCCATGAACCTCACCTCTTTGCAAATCCTTATTGAAGTTGCAATTCATAGATTCCGTCTTTGTGCAACTTATTTTAAAGCAATTGGATTCTACAATCTAAAGTATTCTGCTTTCACTCAAGTATTCTGCTTTCACTCAAGTTTTGCACCCAAGTTGTGCAACATATCCCGCTTCATCCACCAGTACTAAAGCGTCTCCACCCTGCATATACCAATGTATCTCTTATATAAGAGATACATTGGTGTATGTAGTTTGGAGATGTTATAGTATTGGTGTTGCATGTTGGTGTATACATTGCTCTCTTTTAATGAAAGTTAATTAGAACAAAAAGATAAAGACTTAAACTTGACCTCTAATGCAAACACATAGTTATTGGAAAGTTGCCAATCTCTTTACATGTAGTTCTCACACTAATTACCGCTCTCTTGAACATGTCTTAAATGGTGTCAATATAACTTAGGCTTTCTCTACATCAATGAAAAGCACATGAAGATTTTCCCCTTCTGTCAATATTTTTCAATTTAGTTGTTACATCTTGCAAATGATTTTCTCTGCCTCCAATTACTTTTGTTTAAAATAAAGGTCCAAAATGATTCTCTCCTTGGATAGCTTTCTCATTCCAAATCCAAGTAGAGTAGAGGATCACTGCTACAGAGAAGTGTAACTCTCAGCCCCCTAGATTTTTTCTCGTTTGTCCACCTAGTGGGTGGAAATTACCCGTGATTTTCTCATCATCCAAACAAGCCAAGAGATTTACACATTTTCCACTTCAGATAACAATGATTGAATCCAATAGTACAAGTAGCATGTAAACTGAGGATCCAAACTTCTCATCCTGTGTCATTTTTATCTAAAAAACAATTCTAACCTTTCATCTGGATTTTATTTATTTATTTATTTATTATTATTTTTTTTTTTGAAATAAAACAGGCATGGTCAGACCACTTTTGGTCGAGTATTTCCTCACAATCACCCATACACATCCCTCAAAAAAGCCCTTTAACGAACAGTTAGGAGTGTCAACTTGAGTGGTTTTGAGGCCCTGGCACACTAAGGTAAGTCCTTCTGGCATCCTCACAAATTCCAAACACATAAGAGAAAATGAAATCACTAATAAGGAGCTTAAACTATATGCATTCAACAACCTACCAATCCCAATATAGATCAATAAAATAGTGAACACCCATCTCTTGTTATCACATGCACAAAACAAAAACCAAAAGATTAATGAGACCCAAAAAATAAATAATCCAAAAAAAAAAGGGTTAACAAACACCAAGAAGAATAAATCATTTCTCACCCATTACTTTTGAAGATTAACAGATGTTAGGGTTTTCCTTTGCTTGGGCTTTCTCTTCCTCTTTTACATTGATTTTGATGAGAAATCTAAAATCTTGAATGGAATCTCAGTGAGTGCAATCAGAAGAGAATGATCTGAGTCACCCACCCAATGAGTATTACATGAATCCTAGTGGATGATTTATTGAGATGCTACAGAACAATGTAGAGATTAAAAATAGGAGCATCCACCAAATGAAATGGGAAACAATCCAAAGGAAATGAGAGATGGATGTACGTAGATGAGACAGAGAGTGCTTGCAAAGCCCTCTACAAAATGCCCCTTTCAACAGACTTTTATTGCACTGCTAGAAAAAACCCTGTCGCCCGTGTCGTTTGGTTTTGGTATGGCCTCTGAAATACGAGTCCAGCTTCCGACTTTTTGTAGCATAAATAACAACAAGGGTTGTAAACCCCAGCCCCAAAATCTCCAGATACAACAAGATCAGATTTGGAGTGGGAAGGTCATGCTATTTCTCTCTCAAAGAAAAGATTTCTCTACAAATGAAGAAAAAAGAGGGAGGGAATATACCTAGGTTAGATAAAATTCCTCTTGGAGAAGAGCATGTACAATCAGGTTTAGGGTGCCTTGTTTCTCTCCTTTGATCTCTCTCTTGCTGGAAAATTTTTGGTGCCCAAAGGAGAGTGCATCTGGCGGGATGGATGGTGTCTTTAGGTATGAAGTTTTCTTATTTATGAAGAAGCCCCCTTTCTTCTATTTTATTTGCAGCAGAGCCAATTTAAAAGAGGATTCAGGGTGAGCCATTTTTGAGCCGATGACATCTGCTAGCCTTGACGTGTCGCCCATCCATTTGCCCACTGACGATGACGGTATCACAGTGACGATAGACGATCCGGACTCCTGTTACGGGTGATCCGGACTCGTGACAACCACATAAGAACTGTAGCTGGTTAACACTTGGTAAGGAGGCACTTGTGTGGTTTGGCTGCGTCAGCATATTCCCTGTGATTAAAAAGATATTAACGCAGCTATAGCACCGGTTCCCAATTGGCTGTAGACCCAATGGCTAATTTCCCGCAATAAGAAACAATAGTGGATATCTTACTTTCTATCCTTCACTCTTAGTAGAATCCTCAATCCAAAGAGAACCAAAGACGTGCAAAAAATGCAACTTGTATTCAATATCATAAGAGAAATAATCAATACAGGGACCACTGTCCCTTTACAAAGCTTAGATAGAGCATGTAAGTTAAAATAACCCTAAATCTAAGAACTAAACCATAGCCAGTCATCTTACAGTTCAGAAAATAATCAAGAACCCTAATTTCGAAGTGCTAATATATGATACTTCCCACAGCTAGCTTCTTGGCCTTGAAGGTTGTTTGGCTTGATTCTAAACAAGTGGGTCCAACCGAATTATTGATGGAACAGCGAGCTATATCCATCACATGATAAAATACACCCTAGTAGAAAGTTCTCGAGCCGTCAAATACATGGACGTCGTCGCCTTCTTTTTATCAAACCTGTTATACCTTGGTAGTGGAGAACATCACTCAATGCATGTCATAGCCCAAATCCAACTTGTTGCATATTTTGAGTCTCGAACTTGGAAATTTCATTGTGGCTTTAGTGAAACTCCATAGTGGTCCAACCGTGTAACGTTCGAGCTGCTCAAAACTGAACTTCCTTATCATAAATGAGGTTTTTCTTTTCAAATTTTACTCTAATATGAATTATGCTTATTATAAAATTGATCATACGATGAATAATGTGATTAAGACAATCCTATACACTATTAATCAAGTTATTCATTGACTGGTCAATTTTATAGTGGAGTCAACTCCTAAGTGCTAGATTGCACGCAGAAGAGAGAACCTGGGGGCGCTCAATCATAAATAGCCATAGATGCCAAGCCTATGTTGTATTGGGTTGGGTTTCATCAAAGATTGCCCAACAAGCAGTGACTATTGGGCTAGAAAAGCCTTTGCTTTAGGCCCCTCAAAAAACAAGACCCAAAAAATGTAAATTCTATCTTTTTTTTCAATCCAAAAAAATAAGACTTCAAAAATGTAATTGTAGCAACTTAAGGCCTCATAAAAGTAATTAAAACAACTACCATCTTTTTACATTTTAGAAAAAATAAGTGTTATCTTTTCATATTTCAAAAAAAGAATTGAAGTCTATTTTCACCATTGAGAAAATGTTGCCATTAAAAAACACCCAAAAATCACAATAAGCAAGAAATCATTTTCTATTATGAAAATTTTTCAATTTGCACATTTTTCCCTTTATATCCATGCTGCTTGAAATCGTCAGAAGACAACTTCAAATATAATCCTTTTTTTATATTGAAGAAGCTGCATCAAATTCAAAAGTAATCCACATTTATAATTTTTGTAGCCAACACTAATAAACCACTAAATTAGCTTTTATGGTTCTATGCTTTTAAAAAATTTAATTACAAAATCATATTATATGTTTATTATAGTTAGTGTTTGTTTTATTTGTAAATATTATTAGTTATAATTTATATATATTAAATATGTCTACTAGAAAAATATTGACAATACTTGTAACTGTTTTTTTTTATGGAAATAAGTTTTTAAAAATTAAAATTGATAAAATCCTAATTTAGAACAACAATGTCACAAAAAAGATTAAATAGATTGGCCATACTAGTAATTGAAAAAAATATGTTAGCAAAATTTGAATATAAAAACTTAAATAGTAATATTAATGTATTACAAAAAATAAAAAAATAAATTTTAAATAAAATATTATAATAATATTAAAAACATAAAAAATACCTCATTTAGGATTGTCACTTTAAGCCTCAAATTATTTTGAGCCGGCCCTGCCTCATATAAAGGCTCCTAGAGCGGTGGAGAGCTAAGTAGAAACTGAAAGTAAATGACCTTAAGCTACTGATTCAGATGCGAATTCCTTCTTATCATATTTTAGAAGCACTTGGTGTAAGTTCTGAAAAAATTTCATTCGCGATGAGAGTATTCTTTTTTACTAGCTCCTATTGTCATTGGGTGGGCCCCACTATGCAATTCTCCTCCTTCAATTCATAAATTCTCCAAGTCCACAGCTTGGAGGATATGAACTCATAATTTGGAATCTTAAAGTAATTCATAGGTAGAACAAATTCTATTGATGGGATATGATTTTGACCATTATTTGTTATTCAAGAGCCTTAGAATCTAATGGTTTTCCGTACTCTTTATAAATAAAGCTGCTTTTAAGGACTTCAAAATTCAAATTGATAGTAGTCGATATCTTTGGCACTGATATTTGACCACACAAGTCCAACCGTCTTCCACAGCTAGCTTGTATAGGAAAATCAAATATTTGAGACCCGTTTCCAAGCTTGTAAATAGATATGTATCCAAAATCAAGTTTGGATCGTCTGAGGTTTTCTCCCATGCTGAGCAAGACTGGGTCAATTGTTGGGTTTTGTCTTATTTGAGACCCTTTTCCAAGGTTGCAAATGGATATGTATCTAAAGTCAAGTCTGGATCATATGAGGTTTTCTCCCATGCTAAACATGACTGGGCCAATTGTTGGGTTTTGTCTTACACTTCCGATTAATCGAATTAATTAATTTGAGTTAATCTAGGTGTAAGAGAGTTTGGGGTTATTTTTGGTAATTTTACCAGGGATTTCTTTGGGGCTAAGAAAGACATTTTTGAAGGCCAAGAAAAGCAGGGTATTATATATTGATGTAGCCTATAATCTCAAACTTTGCGGACATGTGTAGAACACAGTAGGGAGAAAAAGAAATTGATGTGATCTTTTCCTATAGACGTAGGCGGTTTTGCTGAACCACATAATTATTATATTTTTCATATTCTTTTCTTTTCTTTTTTTTTGTTTTGTAAAAATCTTCTTCATATTGGTTGCATGAGTTGTGTGTGCGTGCTTGACAGTCAAACACTTAGTCATTTGTTCCACTATGCCAATTTTCCTAACACCAATCATAGCCCTAGGCCTATCCCCTCCAAGGCAAGCTGCCATGTTGAATGTGGGAGATCGTCATTTGTCCACTCACACTCAATATGGGGAAAGCCTCATATAATCCCGATTCTCCAGAGCCTCCAAGACCCAATAAAGTGGATCTTAAAACCTAGTTCTGGATCTAGAAGAAATTTAGATTCATGCATATAGGATATGAAACATTGGAATCCAAGTTTGGATCCTACTACGTTTTGCCCAGGGATCTAGATCAATGTGAATTACATTCACATAATAAAATTTTACATAGCTCGAGTTATATTTATATTTTTGAGAGTTTGCTTAGGTTTAATCATGTACCATTTGATGGTCCTACTTAAGCATTTAAAACATTATTTTAAAGCTCTTTAATCTATTAGTTCTAATGCATTATCTTATTTCAGATTTGGAATTGCAATTGGATTTCTACTTTTTAAGTTGATGTCAGTATCTACAAAAAGATATTGCCAAACATGGGCAACAAAGGGATTATTAAAAAGCCAAGTAACAAGAACAACAATCTGACTCCAGCAGTGGCTTTTGCTAGAACCAGACAACCCTTGCATTTCTTTTCTTATTATTACAATCTCGAGGATACATCGGAAATAAGGATATTCCGGACTATTCATTCGACTGTGCCTAAATTTAATCAATTATCTTTAGCCTCGATGTGGCAACAAGGCGACGGCCCACCTTTGTACACTGCAGAAAAAGCTAGTCCCCCTTTCCCCACATGAAGCGTCCCTTGGATCCCCACCCAACCCCCTTTTTTATTTCTTTGAGTAGAACTTCACCTAGCCCAACCAACCCAGCCCAACCCTACCCTACCCTTCATACTTCTTAGTTCTCAAATTTTCACTAAATATATTCCAAAAACTAGAGTTCAAGGATCCTAGCCAACGGGTCTAGATTTTGATTGATCAGGAGTATACTTTTATAAGATTGACACAAAAAAAAAAAAAAAAAACACCTTGATAAAGCATAATGAACTCTTAAAGATGAGTATTTTTAGTCTATTTACTTGAATGAAATTGAATATGAAAATTTTGATCAAATGAGTTGGAACAAAGGATTATTAAAAAGGCGAGAGATTTGGTAGGTCCATTGGAAAATACCACTGTTTTATTTGACAGTAAAAATTTGAGAAATTCGTAGAAAAAAAATTAAGAAATACGGAGACAAGTGGGTTGAGGCAAGAGACTTTCGTTTTTCTTTTCATTTAGGGTTTTTTTTTTCTGTCATAACTCTTGTGACACATTTGTTGGACCCATCAAACTTTTAGATATTGGAGATGTCAACTGGGGACATTTCTAACTCTATTTTTATATTATTATATATGAAAAAAGACTAATTTGTGAATCCGACTTTGATCAACTTCAATTAATTGTGACCGGATGGCAACGGGTCCAATCAGATTCATGTTTAGGTCAACTTGACCTTGACCTAAATGGCAATGTTTCTACTCCATGCCCATCGTCATGACCTGTGCCAACCACTAGTTGTGTTTGGCATTCTCATACCGGACCTGTCCCATGACTAGTTTATGGCTCGTGATGCGAAATCCACCAGTATGGGTTTGGTCAGATTTCCTAATGGATGATCTTTTATTATTTTCAAATTAAAAAATAATTAGATGTGACCTAAAGAAGCATGTGCATTGCCCCAGAGTCAATTAACTTACCCTAATAGTTAATCATCAAATTTATTATAAATTTTTCATATATTACAAAATCATATTTTAAACTTTTTTTATAGTTTTTTAAAATTATAATATTTTTTATATTATAAAATAGGAGATTACCAAGAAATCCCCTTCAACATGGTGGAGACCAAGAAGGTCCTCAAAATTTTTTATGCATTGGACTAGTCCCTAGGGCCTTTTCTGATTTTTTTTTTTTTTGGTTAAGCAATGATATCGCTGCTCACCTATATATTTGAGCAACAATATCGCCACTTGTATTCTCTAGAGCACTTGGGATGGTGGTGGCGGGTGCTATTGGAGGGTTGATGGTTGGCGCTGCTATTATGAGGAAGAAGATGAGCAAGAGATATGGATATGGATCGTTTCTGCTATTGAAAAAGATTTTACCAAGGAAAACTTGAGAAGCAAAGTTCCTTTCGATATTGTTGTTGATCATGGCATAACTAAAGGCAAGTAGTGACCCAAAATATCCCTAAAAAGATAGAACATGAACATGATACAAGTGGCGATATTGCTGCTCACGTCATACATTAGTGACAATATTGTTGCATGCAAAACAACGGAAAAAAATAATTAAAAAAGTGACAAGAGATCCTTTAAGCCTATATTTTGGGTGTGTTTGGTAACTTCACTGATATAGTGAAATGAGCTCGATGGTCAAATTAAGAGAGGAGGGCTCAAATAAAAAAGTATAATTTTTTGTCATTTGATGAAATGAGAATATAGCTTTTTAATTTTTTTTTTCATTTAGTGATATAAGAATGTAAGTTTTAACTTTTATTTTAAAAAAGTAGATATGTTTTTTTTAAATATGAAATTTTTTATTTGACTCCTTTTTTTATTATTTCTTAAAATGACAATTCACCTACTAAACATGGCGCGTTTTGCTCCTCTACTCACAAATCGAACCAACGGCACCATAGTTACCTGTAATCCACACCCCTCGGCCCACAAATGCAGCCAACAGCCCCTCACCCCGCTGTGGTCAGCACACCCTCATAGGTCCATGTAAATGGTGATTTGCACCTAAGACTGTCGGAATGGTGGACCCAATTAATTATTGTTAGTCCTTTTGTAAGACTTTCTACCTCGATGGTGCTCCAGCAATTTGAATAATTGATCTGAAGCTCTGATACCATTCGTAAGATTTTATATATTATTATTCTTATGAAAATCAATTAGTAATTATGGAGACACAATTTAATATTTTTAAGGCATTGGACATTGCACTTAAAAATCTATTTTTAGAGCAGGCCATAACTTCTTAAGATCATTGAGATTTACGACGCATGCTGCCATGCATTATAAAATAAATGCCTCATTAACCAAAAACAGTATGTCTTCTGTCCATTTCCTTCTTTGATCTTGTACTACATTTGGCCTGTCTTTCTATTTCACTACAAAAAGGACCAACGACCCGTTCTCTTCTACCTCTGCCGTCCTCTCTACCAAACACACCTCTGATCTCTCTCCCTCTCCTTTCCATCTATCATGTCTCTTCTCCAAGATCTCATCAACATCAACCTCACTGACTCAACTGAGAAGATCATCGCCGAATATATATGGTTTTATTCTCTCTCTTTTCACTCTATTCTTCGTTTTCGAATGATCTCTCTTTGTCTTCATCTCTCACTCACTTGTCTTTTCTTTGCTTTGCAGGATTGGTGGGTCTGGCATGGATTTGAGAAGCAAAGCTAGAGTTAGTACTTCAGATTTGTGCTTGTCTCTTTTTTTTTTTTTTTTTTTTTTGGGGGGGGTGTGTGTGTGTGGGTATGTGTGATTTTATGTTATTTCATATGTTTATGTGTGTGGGTGTCAGACGCTTTCGAAGCCGGAATCTGACCCACGGAAGCTTCCGAAGTGGAACTATGATGGGTCATCCACCAACCAGGCACCAGGAGATGACAGTGAAGTCATCCTGCAGTGAGTTTCATTTTTGAGGTTGCGTTGTTTGTCTGTCTTCTTGGATCTTTTTGTTTTTTTCTTTTATGTTGAGCTTGTGGTTGTTTGGATTGCAGTCCTCAGGCAGTCTTCAAGGATCCTTTCAGGAGAGGGAATAATATCCTGGTATATATGATTGTGCTGTTTGGAATCAGGATCCGGTGCTTTCATCTTGATAGTGGCAGATTGCATAATAAGATGAGATCTAAGGGTAATTGTGTGTGTTTTGTTCTGTTGTTTGAAGGTGATGTGCGACGCGTATACTCCTGCTGGTGAGCCCCTCATTAGTAACAAAAGGTTCAACGCTGCCAAGATTTTTAACCATCCAGATGTAGTGGCTGAAGAGCCATGGTAATTGATTTGTTGTTTTTTCTCTGTTTGTCTTTTTTTTTTTTTATAAGTAATGGTCTTTATGAGGATCTGAACCGTTCATCCTATTTAGAGTATTGGGGGGTTCTGGGGACGGGGCTAGGCACACCTAACCATTGAAACTAATCAGAATCACTGGGATGCAATGGTCAATAGAGCTGAAGTTGACTGTTGACCTCTAACTTAATCTTTGGTTAACTTATAGATTTAGAATATTATTTATATATATATTTACATTTATGGGAAATATTACTACGCATACATGCTTCACCATAGAGTGACCATTCCTTTTTTGCATGTGATCAAAAATGACTTTTCCTCCTTTACACATGAATATCTATAATTATATAAATGTCCCGGACATATGCATAGTAATATTTTCCTTTATTTATTATTTAGTGAGTGTTAATGAAAGTTTAAAAATTATTTTCTTTTCATAATTTTAGTGTTTTTTTATTTTTAAAAATCATTTATTGGCAAGCGTTTATTTGCTTTCAAATCGAGATCCATGGAACTTTCAAATGTACAAAGTGGTTCGGTTCCCAGAGCATACTCTCATTAGAGAGTTTCTGCTGCCTTCTCGTTTTATCAATTCAAATTTCAAACTTCACTTCTAGTAGTGGTTAATTGGACAAGATAGCCCTCTCACCTGGGCCCGCTGTCAGCCTAATCAAATCATCCTGACCTTTAGTTTATGGGTTTATATATTTCAATTTTTGGTGATTATAGTTATCATCAGATATGATCGACTTGTTTTTAATTTGTAATAAGGGGGTAGTGGTGACTGGTTATTATCGAGGGTGTTTGTGTGGGAAAGGGATTGAATTGATGAACAGTGGGCCTCTCTGAAGAAGAAGAAATGTTTGTTGGTAATTGGCATTTTGGAAGTTGTATAGACTATAGACTGAGGCTGACCTGACCCCACCTTATGCAGGGCCCATTCGGATGCATTGCGAAGATGGAAAGAAAGATAAAAATGGATGTGGCTAAGGGGGAACCTGATGTCTGATATTGGGTCTCAATATTTAATGTTTATAAATGGAGCATTTTTTTTGCATAAATTGAGAAATGAAAAATAATTGGTGTTAAATTAAAATTTCTGCTGACTGATAGGTCTATGCTTGTTATGGAATTGAATTGATCAAAGGTGGGTCACCTCTTTGAAAGACGGTGGATGATAAGTAAGAGATCCATCTTAACATAGAAAAGAGTTACCTTTGGAGAAGGGTTTTGTGTTCTTATCTCCCCGTCCAAATGATCACGGAATTCTTGGAATAATACTTATGTTCACCTGAAGTTTCGGATGACGCGTTGATGTATGGAATTCACTTTACTAGTCTGTTTTGTCTTCTTATGTCAAAAGAGTCATGAAGACTCTGGGTCATCTAACCTTTGCTCATGAATAAAAAGTGCTAAATCCGGGGCTTGGAAATATTCCTGATGAATGCATTATACAGCATGGCTGGGCTAAGGTTGCGGCCTTCGAAACAGTAGCCTAGGCCCTTTCCTTTGAAACAGGTTTGCCGGGGCCCACCTAACATGTCTTTGGAGTTGGCCCAAGGCGGCCCATATAGTATTATCAATTAGTGCATGTTACATCTGTGGCTGGCATGTTGATGATGCACATGTGCTCATGGTCCATCATGTTGATGGCTCAGATTTGTTTAGAAGGATTAGTGAAATCCAAGCAATCTAGGAATTCTAAGAATTGTATCCTTAAAATGTGATTATGATTGAAGAAATAAAGGTCAAAATAAATAAGAGGATTTTACCAAGAAAATCTCCTTAAATTCCGTATAGACAAAAATGACTTAAAATGTATGTATCCACCACTATAGTCTTAGGGGCCTTTTTTTGTTGTTTTGCACAGTGGTGATATCCCTGTTCATTCTCATATACGAGCAGTGATATTCCCACTCATTTTTCCTTCTTCTTTCTCTTCCTCCTCCTCTTCCTCATTTTTCTTTCAACTCCTTCCACCTCTACCAACTAAAGCCCTACCCACACAACATTTTCCTTCATGATATGAGGACCTGATGATCTTAGACTTGGTGTAAGTGAGAACTTATCACCAAAACACTCCAGCAACATATATACCCACTTAAATAGAATGAAATGGAGAAACAGAATTCATATAGTCGACTCCAACATAGTTAGAATAAGGTTTTGATGATGATAATGATGACAATGATCTTCCATGATCACTTTTTCTCCTACAACCTAAATAAACTCATCTAAACTCATTCATCTTCTCCCAACCAAATGAATGAAACTTCACCCCCATCTCATAGAACTCTCTCTCTCTCTCTATATATATATATATACATTTATATTTCCTTAACCTATCTTTTATCTCTCTTCTTTCTTTCAATTTTTTTTTCTTTATTCTCTTTTCATTCTTACTCTCTGAACCCACCTCAAAGTTATATTTCTTTGCGTAGCCAGCAATCAAAGTGTTCTACATATGGGTTCTACATATGGGTGTCCCTCTCGGTCATTTCATCAAACACCTTGTAGGCATTGCCGAAGCTGTCACTCTTTTCATACATGTCGATAAGTTGATTGGATATAAATACTCTAGGTGTGAACCCAGATGCCATGGTGTGGGCATGGACCTTTCTGTCATCATTGAGGGCTCGCCGTTGGAGGTAGAGCTATAGCATGGTGGCAAAAGGGCGAGTTCTCCATCATCATCTCATCTCATTCCCTTTGTATTCCCTTTTCCTACCGATGTAGTTCACAATACCTAAACCAACCTCATAGCTATAACCAAGAATCTCCAACATTTTTCTTTCACCATTATTTTTAAATTCATTCATCATCATCATCCACCATTATCACCTAGCAACCACCATCTAAAAATAAAGTTTATTTATGTATTTCTGATGAATCTAACCTAGACAACAGTATCTCCACTTAACTATGAAGAAGAAAAAAAAATGAACGGGAATATTTCCGCTCGTGCATACGGTGAGCAGGGATATAGCTGCTGACCAAAATCAAATGAACTAAAAAGGACCCTTAAGACTACTATGGTTGGTATATATCTTTTAAGTTATTTTTGGTTTATTGTGAATCTAAGGGGATTTTTCCAATAAAATCCTCAATAAAAAAATTTGCCATATATAAAATAATCTCACCCCCAATGAAAATTGAATATCCAACCATCACCTTAGATATATCAAATCCTAAGAAATTTAGGCCCATCTACATCTTTACTTATATCATTCACACCCTCACCTCTTTAGCATTCTTTTGTTGGAACGCATTTTCCAATGAATTACTTGGAATTCAATTCAATTGCGCAGAACAAATGGGCCATCAAGAAGCAGATGGCCAGGTCCTGAAGAAATAGATGGCCAGTTGATATTTTTGTCCTTTTGTGATACAGGTATGGAATTGAGCAGGAATATACTCTCCTTCAAAAGAATGTCAACTGGCCACTAGGTTGGCCAGTTGGTGGCTTCCCTGGCCCTCAGGTACATTCACCTTAAATCATTGTCTCATGTGATTGCTTCCTGTAGATGGCTAAACCGCGTTGTTTAGATCTCCCACTGGTGGTCATTTGCTGTCAGCCAAATACAAAGAGAGGGCTTTTGATCCATGGGCTACTAATACTATCCATGCTATGCATAATATATATAGTATTGCGGTTAGCATGAGTGTCCCAAGTTCATAGCAGTAGTATCTTGTTGCGAGAGTTTCGCTAGTTCTAGTAGTGGAACATATTTTCAATTTGCAATAGCATGGTCCACGATTTGCTTCTCCACGGTGCATATGGTATCAATGATTTCCTACCATTCCATCAAGTTCATGCCAATAACAGACGAGCCAGTAGGACTGGATTCAACAACAACTGTTGTGCAATCCAGGCTGAAAATATCCCATTTATATAAATAAACCTTGAGATATGGGTAAACCTTGATGAACTGGTTGGTTGAAACTCTTCAGCTTACTTTAACTGATTTCTATGATGCATTGATTCTTAAAACACATTGGAGTGCCCAAATCTGATACTGGCGTCTGGATAAAGAATTCCCTTTGAGACTTTAATCCAGATTTTCTTAGGCTCTGTGACTTATATGCCCTGCTGGTTATTTGCAATTTCATGTAAACAAAATTATTTAGGGTACAGCCCTGAGTCATACTAGTGTTTTGAGTTGTATTTTTAACTTCATTGCAACTAAGAGCTGTAACTGGTCTTAACCTGATAAACTTTAGATTTAGAGGAACCACTGACCTACAATGGTACCTACTACGTGTATATGTTCAGGTAACATAGGATTGAGCTAAACTGGAATGGACTTTAAAAAAAAGTTCTTCATCAATCCACGTATTTCATAGCTTTAGGTAAGAAGTGTGAAATGATATTTCAGTTCTAGTGAGCTGAACCGATGGTGCATTTATTTTTCCATGCAGGGACCTTACTACTGTGGTATTGGAGCAGACAAGGCATTTGGTCGAGACATAGTCGATTCTCACTACAAAGCATGCATCGTTGCTGGAATTAGCATTAGTGGGATCAACGGCGAAGTTATGCCTGGACAAGTAATTATCTATTGCCTATTTGTTCTTTCGATTTAATGTAATCTTATTTTCTAATGAAAACATATGGTGTTTGGAACTTCAAAAAAAATATTTTCTTTTAATTGCAAGTATTTTTTTTTTTCATTTTTTGAGAGGTCAGTTATAATTTATTCTGTTTGAATTTCTATTTTGGTTTCATTTTTAGTATGACTTGAATTTATAGACATAAGAAATCATGGAAACCATCATTGTGTTTTACCTTTGTTTTTCAATGATGTCTAGTGATGAACATTGTTTATGCTTACATGTTAATCTAGGAGGTTGCTGCATGCCATGAGCCTGATTGAATATACATTTCTTGTGAAATAAAATTAAAAGCCCCCATGTTACTTATGATTCATTATGATATTACGTTAGTCATATGGTGAAGTATTCACCAATGAAAATAGTAACATATTTTATACGCATAAATTTATGTATTTGCTTTCTTTCTTAACTTCTTTCCCAATGTTCCAGAAGGGTAATGGATTTTGGACTTTTATTTTTTATCTTTTCATAAAACTCTTACTGTCTCTTCTGTTCATTTAGCATCTATGAAATGATAGTTTCATTTTTTTTCATTTAAGGTCTGTGAAATGTTACTCGATTGTTTGAACAGTGGGAGTTTCAAGTAGGTCCAGCAGTTGGAATTTCTGCCGGTGATGAGCTATGGGTAGCGCGATATATCCTCGAGGTACATGAAGAAAAATAATGATAAATATAACTCCCTATTGGTCTCTTTTTTATTCTCTAACATGCTCTGTTTTTCCGGAAATCAGAGAATTACAGAAATTGCTGGAGTTGTTCTTTCCTTTGACCCAAAACCAATTCCGGTTAGTTAATCAGATCCGAAGCATTTTGTGCTTGTATTTTTTTTATTTTTTTTATTTTTACAATCTGCAATATACTGCTACTGTAAATACTCATCTGACATCTCCATCTTCTATTACTCCTATCCAAGGGATCATCATAGCACATTTTCCTCTCCATACGATCATTGTTTTGTGAATGTGTTACATTCTTTTAAGATTAGGATAGACAACATGACCTGATTGAGAATTAGCTTAAGTACGATAAACATTGATTTCAAGAAAATCCAAAGAAACTCTGTTAAATATTCAAATCTATTTTTAAAAAAAAATAGAAGAAGTTTTATAAAATTTTTTAAGAAAAAAGATGAAACTCTAGGTGTCAGCAAGGTTGTGTCAACTGTCAATTCTTGATCTTGTGAACTTGTATTATTTCAAAATTCAGACATCTATCTATCATAATTACCACTTGAATAGATACTTAGCTCAAAATGGGATGTTATGCAACACTCTCTGTTTCAATTCTACCCACGCATGATAACACCACATTCATTTGGATTTTGTGTACTAACAATCTTGCAATGTCAATAGATTATAGAATTTTTTATGCAACTTTACTCAGCTTATGTTTAAGCATCTTTTTATTTCTTCTTTGCCTATCCTCTTCACTAGGTAGCTGTCTTTCTCCATTGGTTTTCCATTTGCCTATTATCTACATTTTGGAATGATTTCATAGGTTACATGGCCTGTCTTTGGATTCATACATTGTCTGATCCTAGAGTATTCATTTAACTGTTTGCTTTTATAATATGAATACCAGGGTGATTGGAATGGTGCGGGCGCTCATACAAACTACAGGTGAGTCTCATCCTAGTAGCATTCTTTTAAAAAAATAAAAATATACTGAAAATGATGATCCATCTTCTCAAAAAATTAAAAAAAAAAGGCGATTTTCCATCTTAACACTGTGACTGCTGGGTGTGTGTTGTACCTTTTTCCTATCAGCACCAAGTCCATGAGGAATGATGGCGGTATGGATGTGATCAAGAAGGCCATTGAGAAACTGGGCCTTCGACACAAGGAACACATTTCTGCATATGGAGAGGGAAACGAAAGAAGATTAACTGGTCAGCATGAGACTGCCAACATTAATACATTTTCTTGGGTAAGTAAATGCATAGCTGTGAGTCCATCATTTTTGTATGTTTCGAATGAGTTTTTTGTAGAAAGCCTGCAGTGCGTCGTTTCATTGTTTGGATTGTTTTTTATGTAATCATTAAAGCTATTGTTATCTGCCCAAAAGAAAATGCCTGAAGTATGGATGCATTGTAACTATTTGGCAGCTTACTACATTAGACTTGGCTTTGAATAAATCTTTCTTCTATTTATTACATTCCTATCATATCTTTGTTGGGCATCCCCTTATTCTCTTTTTTCTTTGAATAACTTTTGTTCCGCCCATTGTGTTGTCATAGCTTTCCTTGTCCCTAGAATTGTTTTTGAAAACAATCTCTACTTGCTAACCGATTTTGTTATTGTTCCTAGCCTTGGTATTATCCTATCTATATCATGTGTTTCCCTCTGTTATTTTGTTCAATTATTTATTCATCACAGGGAGTTGCAAACCGAGGTGCCTCTATCCGTGTTGGTCGAGATACAGAGAAGGCAGGCAAAGGTGAGGAATCCACGTTGCAACTTCAATCCATTATCTTAACACACAATGCAATGAGTTTGTGCTATTAGGAACTTGACACAATCACATCAGGCAACAATTTGGAGAAATTCTCTTTTGATCTCACGCTTAATTAGAGCTTACGACTAGATGTTGCTGAATAGGAATGCCTCACACAGAGACCTTTCCATGGATACCTCAAGCTTTCAGGAGCTTCTTGATCAATTTACTTGAACTTGAGAGCCTGAAATGTGTTTGTGTGTGTGGTTTGGCTGCAGCTCCTTCCATTTTGTTATAAAAAATCAATCAATGTCATTTCAGCTCATTAATACTGGTTTGCAAGTTATCTCCAATCTCAACCAAAAATGATTAATTTTTTTTTGTTTTTAGGTACCCATCCCTAATGATTTTGTATAGTCGAAAGAGAAAAGATAAAAGAAAAAGCACTTCAAGTTATTTTAATTGATGAATGTTCTCATTGGCTATCCTTCTCTATGGCAGGCTATTTTGAAGACAGAAGGCCTGCATCCAACATGGACCCATACGTGGTCACATCCATGATTGCTGAAACCACCATTCTCTGGAAACCTTAATTGAAAGGGATGGAAGATGGAGAAGTTCAAAACTATAGAAAGTAGAAAATTAAGATGGCAGTTCTCATTTGCATTCATCATTTGTATTCCCCAACTGGATGTTAGTCTGATTGTGTTCCCCGTAGGTCATTGTTGCATTGAGTGGTTCAGTTGGGTTTCAAGTATTTGTCATATAAACAGATAACCATCAGACAATCAGAAATTTCAAACCTTTATATTTTAAGTACCCTTCAAATTATAATTACTGTAGTCTTTGTTTCATTTGTGTTATTGAAAGTTTTCTGTTGATAAGGAATTATTCAGCAACTGGACATTATCAAGTAATTCATGAACCAGTCGCTCAGCCCAACATGAGTCAGAATTGTTCCAAGAGAAGTAGGCAACCACACAAGCAATGATCTGGGTGGTCTATTGAAAATTATAGTTTCATCTGCAGCTACCAACATTCAAGTGGTATTTATTTTCATGTAGTAGAAGCCGAGGAATGTCAAGTAATTGTGACTTAACCAGTAATACTCTTTTTTCGAGTTTGAAAAGAAATGATTTCTCTGTCTTTATTTCATGCTAAACAATTCATACTTTCTATGATTACAATCGCTTGAAGGCTTGTCAGGCGCAAGATTTCCACTCAAGTCTCAACAGAACTCCTACATCCTGAAGCTACTTGTGAATTGTAGTTTGAATGGCACTACTAATTTTATACCAACTGATTGGAATTGATTTATTCATTTCTTATGTCATTGGTCTTTTTGTATAGTTATGCTCAAGACAAGTCCTTAAAAAATGCTTTCAAACATCTTTTGACCCATAAAAAAAAGCTTTGACACATCTTGCCACCAGGACCACTAGCTATTTCATGTGAATGAAAGGGATGGGCAATGGTACTAGCTTAAAGAAAAATAAAAGGAAGAAAAGGAAAGGGATGGGTGATTGGTGACACATGGACTTCTTGTTCTGTTAATTATTCCCATCCGAATGCACTGAACCGTTGGATGGAGAGCTTTTTTTTTTTAATATGAAGTCATTAAACTTATGGATCAAGCATGACGGAGTTAGAGACATGGGACTAAAGGCAAACTTGATAATTGTGGTAGTCTCACATAGATCTTTTTATCTCCTTGGTCTCATCTCTAGATGGGACCTATAATTGGCCCATAAAAAGTTCTCAAGGTAACTCTGTGAGAATAATTATCACTAGAACAAAGCCTTAAAATAAAAACTTATAGCTTATAAGGTCCGCGACAAATTTCAATCTAATATGAGTTGTCTCACCATCTTCTATGATTATATAATGACTTCCCCCCTCCCCAAAACACCATCCTGCATGTGGTGACAGAGGCTCAATCATCATCCTATATACTTGATCTGCAGCCAGCAAGTTTGCACAACCTAAAAGAGTACACAATAGAACTAATGGTCTAATCTATTTTGATGGGTGCCAAAACTGGGATCATAGGAGATCCCTATTTTATGTCCACTTTGATGGATCATAAGGTTGGCCCTACTAGGTGTTTAGGCACTCAGTCCTCATCTTATCAAGAGCATGGATGCTAGGCAGAGGTTTTTCCTTACATGACTATTTCATAATATTTGATTCATGTGTTTTTTAAGTGGTTAATCCGATAGTGGCCCCAACTCTTCTTTGAGTAAGATTTAGAAGGAGCCCATTCAGCCTTTTAAGTTTTTCACAAGTAGGCCCTACTAAAGACCCTCACAAATTTATTGTAGATCCGAGCCTTGGAAAATCTGGACTCTAAGGAGTGATGCTGAATGGATCTTCAGTTACTAAAAAAACTATGTAACCCTGGTTTACAAGGGGTATTGCAAAATTAGAAGATGGATCTTGTCCCAATCCAGTGGGTTGATGATAATTAGTGGGGTCTACCATCGGCCGGGATGAGTTCAATGACCATCCCTCGCCAGTGTTTTATTATCAAATCCATCAACAACTCAAAGATAATCGACGAATAAGCCGGTATGGTCAGTACCCAATGAAAGCATGATCAGATTTATATACCCATTCCTTCGGTGAGTTCATTTATACACACGGCCATTAAATTCAATGGTTTGGACAACAATTACAGAAAGTTTTCCGATGAAAAGTAAACCCCACGAGATAGAGCGTTCAGATTTAATTGACTTGGGCAACTTCAATAAGGAATGACAATTATTATAATTACTATTATATATGTGCCGTATAGCCCGTATAGAATTCGATTTTGCAATTGAACTCTAATTTCGCAATTAATTGTAAAATTGGAATTCAATCTTGATGTTATTAATTTTTTTTTTCCAATTTTAACTTGAGGGAGAGATTTTAGGGGGATAGAGAGATTTTAGGAATTTGAGAGAAATTTTTTATTATAGCCATCTAAATAAAGACGTTAACCTAAAAGGATTTTTTTTTAAGTGTCCAATCTTGTATGATCTTTAATCAATCAATTCATACTTAGATTTTCTTATCTAATGATATTCATGGATCAAGCCAGCCTGATACCCATATTTTGCCCAGCTCTGCTTAGAACTTAAGTTTAAGTACTTAGGATGGGCTAGAATTTTTTAGCTAGACCGATTAAATAGACAGGTTAGGCGTGGATTGAATGATAGAGAGACATATTTAGATTGTGGGAAAAATAATTGTGTGAAAAATACATATTTAGATTTTCTTATCTAAGGGAGTTCACCACCTTAATATAAATTAAATTAAATATTATTTAAGATTTTTGTTATTTTTAATATTATAAATTATATATTGCCTATGCTAAGCGCACGCGTATTTTTCTATAATATATGAAGGGGACATAATTCAATTTTGTATTTGAGCTTCAATTTCACAATTATTTGAAAATTTGGGATTCAATTTTACTGTTAATATTGAATTAATTTTAATTTGAAGGAGAGATTTTAAGGAGTTGAGAAAGATTTTCAATTTTGGCTACCTAAATAAAGACGCCAGCCTAAAAGTAGTTTTACTGTATCGTTTCACTCCTTTTAAACTTATGATTTCTCTAAGTTAAAGCCTTTTAGGATTGGAAATTTAGACGGAATAGGTAACTTGATACAAGCACATGCTAAGAAGAGGCGATGGGGTTGTATTGCTAAATTCTCACAGCAAGTGCTGACGTGAAGAGCCTAATTTGGAGGAAGCAAGTCTCTACCGCGTGGAGGCCTGGTCCCACCCTAAACCAAGTCATATGCCCACTTTCTTTTCTGGTAAAGATACCTGTTACTATTTTGCTGAATCTCATATCCGGTCATCTTTCTATTTTGGCCTTCTCTTATGTTTACAGGTCTACGTTAAACAGGACTTCTTTTCTATAAGAACCCCAACAAAGCATTCTTTGCATGCCACCTCGAAAGAAGCCTCCTCTCTCTCAAATCCCAAGGAAGATTACAGAAGTTGGAGAAGAACAGTGGTGAGTCATATGTCTAGTTTTGCTGTTATTTGCATGCTATATTCTTATACTGTTCATGGCAATCTTCAGCCCTTTATCGACACTGTTTAGTTAAAGAATGCTACACTGTTTACATCAAGTGGATGAGAATGAACTATAAACGGTACAGAACCTTGGGAAGGATTGAGTTCTTTCCTGTTTCTCTCTCTTTTATAGGACACCTCATATCGGTGAAGAACCAACAATGGAAGAACTCTTCTTTGATCTTCTTGTTGTATTGGTTGAATTTTGTGTTGGATATCATGGGTTTCTTGTTTTTCCTTGCTTCGACTGAACTGGATCAGATATTCGAGATGATGGTTTGATTCAGAGGAGATGGATCCACCAGATTTATAATAATGCTTTAAGCTTCTTTTTTGTTTTTTAATGACAATGCTTTAAGCTTCTTTGAACCATCAAAATCCCCCAATCTTACTTATTACGAAATTTTCTATTAAGTTGGATACTAACTTAAGCTTAGAACCCACCTTTTCTCTCAGTTAAATTGTATGAAACAATTGGAGTCCATATGTGGTTGTATAGGTTCACCAAAATTAGAGAATATCCGTTTTACAATCTTCAACTAGTCTAGAAACCATGGCAACTTTAAATTTTTATCTTCAAAAACTACATAGTTTGATAAAACATTAACTTGCAGTCCGTTTAGTTCTAAAAAAAAACATATTTGGAAAGCAATTTGTTGGATCAGGATCGCAAATTACAAACTCAGAAAGATTTATTTTACAAGTATTATTGACTGTTTATTGATTTACTCTTTAAAATATATTTTTCAAATATTAAATGAAAGCATGACTCAATGGTAGGTTTATTGCTGAATTTAAAGAGCGAATTTTGGATCCAAGTTTGAGCCCTTTAATATCTAAATTTATGCCCAACAGGACTATTACCATGGCTGGTACCTCCTAAAACCACATAAAACGAGTGTACTAAATATTTGGAAGAGTCCCTTTTCTTCATCGTGTTTTTCACAGTCAATTCCTCAATTGTTTTTGCACGATTTTCTCATTATTTTAATATAAATTAATCCTCTAAAATGAAAGCTCCCTACCACCTTAACGTTTAAATTCAAACCTCTCTTTCTTTTCTTATATTCTCCTCTCACATCTTAATCTTTATCTCTCTCAGATGTTGTCATCATGTCTCATTGTTTATTCTGCATTAACCAAGTGCCCCTCCACTATCAGTTTTCTCAAGTTATCAAAAATTCTCAGAGAAGAACGAAATTTTTATTTTTAATTAGATTTAATATGAACTCTTGTTTTGATCTTCACTGGACCCCAATTGCATTTAATTTTTTAAATATTTAATGCTATTTAAAGTTGGTAAATTATTTGATTATAATTAGTGGGTCCCATGTTTGCTAAGAATTTGAGATTTAGAGAGTTTTGTTTAAAAAAGAGTCTCAATTTGTAAAGAATTCTCAAATTAGTTTTCCCATCTCAAACTCAACCTTAAAAATAGAGTCCAGCCCACTACTTTCCTTTCCTTGGCTAAATCTGATTTTGGACTAGTATTCTTTTAGGACTCTCCCTTTTTCCCTCAACGTATGTCTTCTCTCTCCTTTTCCCCCTCTTTTCATGCTTACTATTGTAGATAGGTACATCTTAGTATTTTACTTTTGTTAGCATGGCGTCTTTGTCTCTTTAATTAAGCTTCATCTAGACTTTTATGATCATGGTGGACCACACATCATGTTGCCTTTCATCATCCTGCATCATGCCACATGTCTTCACCCGCAGGCCACCATATGCAACGATTAGCAGCATCCACCAGCTGGGCACACAATATCATCATCACCATTGTTACCATACCCACCTTCCTCTTGGCCATGCACAGCCATCTTCTTCCAAAACAAATCCAAACCTCACTTGAGATCAGCACCATCACTCGTATGGATCCATTAAACCACACTAGCCCACCTAACCCACCCTAGGATTGACCAACCTACCTCTCCTCTTCGCCTTCTATTCTTTTCTTCTTCCTTTTCTAATTCCTCACTTAGGGTGTGTTTGGATATAGGATAAAATAAAATATAGTAAGCTCAAAATCAAGAAAGAATAATATATGATGGGGTTATAATAACTTTTTATTTTTAGTTGCTTGATATGGACTCTTTTTGACTTTTTGTATAAAAAGTAGAAATTTTTTTATAATTTAGTGATGATTTTTTGGCTTTTTTTGAAAAAGAATGAGGAAAATTTGAGAAAATTTGAAATTCAAAGATTTTATTTTACTCTACTCTAATTTACCTTACATCAAAACACACCCTTAGCCTTTACTTTTAGAATCAACAAGGTGACACAAGGCCAATTAGGCTTATATTAATGTGTGCGTAGGTTAATTCTCTCCAAATAACCAATCAAAATTTGCTCCATCTTGGGTTTTCATGCATGCTCAGCCAGTGACCTTTTATCATTCAAATCCTCTTCAAAAACATCAACTCCTACACCCCAGATGTTATTGCCATAGATTAGCATGGTAAGATGTATATATATACAACGCCTAGCGTTTGCAAAGTCAGCCAAATATTTATTTTTTGAAGGAAGGCATCTTTAAGTATTGGAGAGGTTTTTCTTTAAAATTTTTATTTAGGCTTAGAGTGCATGCACAAAATTAGCAGGTTGAGCAAATTTAACTTATGATTTTTTTTTTTTTTTGGTGGCTTCAAAGGTTGATGTTCAGATTCTGAGATAGATGTCATTCTTTGTTTTATTTGACTAAAAGAGTTGAGTAGAATTCTTTCTTCTGCAAATTGTGTTCTTGTAGATAACTAATCGATTGGTAATAGGTTGACTTGGTGATTTGATGTGTTGTAGTTCTTTCTTCTTACTGTTTGATTTGGACCTATTATTTATGCTCAAGTAATTCTATACAATCAAATTAAGGATGGAAGTGTGATAATTAAGGGACGTCTGTTGGCCTTTGTTAGGTATCAACCTATCATAGGAAATAAATTTTAATGATCTTTCTTCTACTGTCATTCTAATTTATATTACTAATAATTTATACTATATAATACTTAAGGGCTACAATTTTAAGGAGTTAAATTGCTCAAGCATATTTTGCTAGTGTATCTGAAGAGGTTTTAGTCAATATAAGAATAAACTCTCTCCATCTATCTCTATTTCTCTCTCCATCTCTGGATGGATTGTAAGAACCTAAATTTTTATTTTTATTTTAAATAAATAAATATGGACCCTAGTTTTTGATCTTCTATGGACCCCACATGCATTATGTTTCCTTTTATGTACTATTACTTAAATTTTAGAAAATTCTTAGTGGTACCTATGTCATGATAGAAGTTGAAATTTAGAAAGTCTCACTCAACAAAGAAATCCAAATCGACTAGGATTCTTGAGTGATAAATCTCTTCTTAACTCTTCCCAGTCCAACTCAAAATACTAATCCCTTTGGCTAACTTTGGGATAGGGCTCTTTTCCTTTTGAGACTCAGTCTCTCTCTCCCTTCCCCAAAGATAACTTTTATTTCAAGTAACTTCCAGAAAGATGACTTCTATTTCAAGTAACTTCCAAATTCCTTTCCTTGTCTCTTCTCTGTGTTACTAATTGCATTCTCTATTTTCCATTAGGTTTCATCTTTAGTTTCCTTTCATGTTATTCTAATTTTATGCTTTGGGTATGATTTTATTTTATCATCCTCGATGACCTACCCTAGATTAGACTTAGGTCTGTCAACTTGTCCCTTTAACAAGGGGGCCCAGCCCTTGAAAAGCCCTTAAGTTGAGGGCTTTCATTTTTTTCCAAAAAGCCCTAGGGCTAGGCTACTACAAAATTTTGTAGGCCCTCTAAGTTTGAGAAGCGGGGCTAGGACAATATTAGGGCCCGCCCGACCTAGCCCTTATATTTTTTTCTTCATTTTCAAACATATATAATTGTATATATGGTTTGAACTACCCCTTGTAATTATATATAGAGTCTAATTATTTTTAGCATATATATAAGAATCATTTATTATTAGACTATATATATAATTATTTATATATATTATTCTAATTATATATAAGAATGCATACAAATGAAACTCTTAAACTTTTTTATAAATATTTTTTAGGAGTATTGTAGGAGATTAGGTAATAAATCTAATTCAGAGAATAAAGTTAAACCAAGTACTCTGCCATCATATGATTATGGCAAAAATGAATTCTTTTGGTATTTATAAGAAAAGAATAAGAAAGGTAGCAGTTAAGGAAAAACTGAATTAGATTATTAGTTCAAAGACTCTAGAGAACAATTTATAATATTAGATATATTAGATTGGTAGAAAAGAACTTCAAGTATCTAATTTTATCAAATATGGCTTATAATATTTTTGTTATTCCTTTTTCCATATGTAGTTACTTTTGAGTCTTCATTTGACACTGGAAGAAAGATACTTAGCGCGCAGACGACTTCTATAAAATCAACAAAAGTAGAGGCCTTATTTTGTCCATAGAATTGGTTTTGTACTGAGAAACATAGTGACAATGAATATGAAGATAATGATGCATTAGAATATTTGTTAGATATATTGAAAGCTGACTAAATTATTAAATTTTAATTTGCCATTAATCAATCAAAATTTTTTAAATTCCGTTGCACTTGCTTCATTACAACCATTGTTGGTTCAAAACCCGAATAAAGGAGGGTGAATGTTAGATTGACACTTGATTCTTGTTGACTATGAGACATCCAAATAGATGAATAAAGTGCAAATCAACAAATGGATAACAATTGCCGCCTTTAATAAGAAGATAAGCGAGTTCTAATAAATTTGATTCTAGATAGGAAAAGAAAAAGGCAAATAAACCCATACACATAGAGAAACACAAATATTTTTCAATCAGGTGGCGTCCCAATGGCTTCACCACAATTACATGAGTTTTCGAAGTTTTTTGGTTTTGAAAATCTATCGTGCCCCAACGCATGTTTGAGTTGCAATTCTTCTATTTAGCCAATATATTATTGTTGTGCCTACGCAGGAGTAATAACTTTTAGTTGTTATAAAGCATTTATCCATTTTCATTTGTTGTTACATTTTTTCCCTCACCTATGCATTTTCAGTTGACAATTCATCTTCACATAATAATATTTTGTAGGATATAAATACCAAAAAGCAAATTTTACAATACAACATTCATTCTACCACATTAGAATTGTAGGGCAAGATAGATATTAGCATGCGGGGTTTTCTTTTTGCTCTTTTCTTTTTCCTCTAATATGCTTCTATTGTCATTGTTTAGTTCAATTCCACCTCTACAGGTACTAGATGGAAGGGGAAAACAAAGATCTCGCAATCGGAATTGATCTTGGTACAACTTATTCATGTGTGGCGGTATGGAAAAATAATCGCATTGAGATCATACCAAATGATCAAGGAAACCGAATCACACCTTCATGTGTAGCCTTTACAAATGAGGTGTGTTTAATTGGAGACGCTGCGGTGAATCAAGCTTCCACCAATTCAATCAACACCATCTTCGGTGAGTTGGCCAAGTCTTAAGCTTTCTTTTAGATCTTCCGTGATTTCTTTTAGTCTTATCTCCTATTGTATGTTGATGATATTTATTTTCCCTCTATAGTACTCTTTACCAAATTGCTCTTAGTGTCTTCAGAAATGTAGTAAACCACGTTGCAACTATTGTTCATACTTTGAATTTAATGCCCCATAATGTTGGTATGTTTTGTGGAAAATGATTATTATGATATTATCATGCTAAATTCTATTTGATGCAATGTCTATTTTTATGGAAATATTTAGCTTGTGTGGCGGCAATAACTGATGGCCAGATGAGAGGGGTTTCAAATCTGGAACTACTGGAAAGAACACAATCATTCATGCTCAATCAATGCATTATAGTTGTCATAGGTTTTTACAATGAATCTTAGAATAATAAATGCCACTACTTGCTGCTTTCTCAAGGTCCCTTTTTTTTTTTTCATTTTCCTCTATATTCAAGTCATTTATACAAATTATTTCTTATTTTTTATTTTCAAATCTTTTTTTTCAATATTTTTCCGATGGGAACACGAAGTTTGAAATTACCCCAATATTATCTCCCATAGATATTATAGTTTTTACCACAATGTCTGCAACATTGATATTAAAGTCAACAAAATAGGCCTAAAAATTTTTTAAATTCTCCATGAATTGGACAGTTGGTAAGGTGAGAGGAGTTTCCGTTCCCTGTTCCATTCCATTGAGTGACATGGGATGCTTGCCAATGTCAATGTTACTTATTTTTGGCAAACCCATCTTCTTTAGAAGGATTCATCTCTATAAAATGTCACTTGCCTTGTTTCTATTGATCCAGTATGTGATTGGTTCTCAATCTAAAGTTATATAGCGCAATATTTATGCCTTATTCATATGTCATTAACATTTTCTATAATAACCAACCTATTTATTCATTATATATTTCAAATCAACTAAGAATCCATGTTGTCATATGATTTCAGAAGTGAAGCGGTTGATTGGCAGAAGATATAGTGATGAATCTGTACAAAATGATATGAAGGTATGGCCATTCAAGGTTATTGCTGGCTCCAATAAGCAACCTATGATTGTTGCCGAGTACAAGGGTGAGGAAAAGCAATTTAGACCCGAAGAGATCTCTTCCATGGTCCTCACCAAGATGCGTGAAATAGCTGAAGATTACCTTGGCTCTGTAGTAAAGAATGCAGTCATCACGGTTCCTGCCTACTTCAATGAATCGCAACGCCAGGCCACCAAAGATGCCGGCCATAGAGCGGGCTTGAATGTAATGAACATTATCAACGAGCCTACTGCTGCAGCCCTTGCCTATGGTTTGGACAATAGTGTGGGTTGCAATGGTAAGAAGAATGTGCTCGTATATGACCTCGGTGGTGGTACTTTTGATGCCTCCATCCTCACCATTGAAAATAACAAATTTGAGGTGAAAGCCGTCACCGGAGATACCCACCTGGGAGGAGGGGACTTCGACCATCGCATGGTAGACCACTTCATTCGAGAGTTCAAGAGAAAGCACCAGAAAGACCTCACTGCAAATCCAATAGGAGTTCGAAGGCTGAGGAGTGCATGTGAGAAGGCTAAGAGGCTCCTCTCATCAGTGTCTGAAACTGCAGTCGAAATTGATTCCTTGCATGATGGAGTAGATTTTCGATCTAGTATCACCCGAGCCTTGTTTGAAGAGTTGAACATGGACTTCTTCACCAGGAGCATTGAGTTAGTGGGCAAGTGTTTAAGGGATGCTAAGATGGACAAGGATTGCATCGATGACGTTGTTTTGGTTGGGGGTTCTACAAGGATTCCCAAGGTTCGGCAACTACTCCAAGAATTTTTTAAGGGTAACAAGCTCTACAAGGACATCAATCCTGATGAGGCCGTTGCTTATGGTGCTGCTGTCCAAGCTACCAAATTGATGGGCAATGAGATGGTGAAGGACCTTGTGCTATTGGATGTCACTCCTCTCTCACTAGGAGTAGGCATAAAAGGAAATTTGATGAGTGTTGTGATTCCAAGGAACACGCCTATTCCCACCACGAGGAAGGACAATTATTTTACCATTGATGACAACCAGACCTGGATGACTCTTCCTATCTACCAAGGGGAAAGGACAATAGGCAACGAAAACCATCGATTAGGAGAAATTAAAGTTTCTGACTTGCCTCCCGCTCCAAGAGGAGATATTGCTGTCACAGCCATCTTCCAAATCGACGCCAATGGTATCCTAACAGTCTCTGCTGAGGTGAAGAAAACAGGGCAAAAGTGCAAGATTACCATCAACAGAGACAAGTACAATCGAAGTGAGAAGGAAGTTAAAGGGATGCTCCAGGATGCGGCGAGATACAAGTTGGAAGATGAAGAGCACGAAAAGAAGGTACTAGCAAAGAATAAAGTGGAGGACTTTTTGTACAAATTGAGGAAATCCATTAAGGAAGGAAAAATTTTGTTCAAACTGACTGCGTCTAAGAAGAGTGTTATAGAGGATGCCATCCAAGAGACCATAAAGCGGTTTCGAACTAGTCAAACTGTGTGGGACAAGATTGATGATGTTGAGTTATCAAAACTTGGGGATGTTCTCATTGATGCCCTGGATAATGCTGATACTGCTCAAACAAGTGCACAAACAAGCAAGTTTTTTCAATGGGTATGTCACCGGCATCCAAAAAGTCCTAGCAAGTCTTCTGCTCGTGAAAGGAACCTCGCTGCTAAGACTCTTGCCAGTGTTCTACTCCAAAGCACTGATATGGATCTCTCTTTTATGGTGAGTATGCTTGAACGGTAATAATGAAGGATGAAATTTCTTCAAGACAGCCCAATTCTCTCTCCCATTGACACTATGAGGCGTTGCTTTTTAGCCATTTGTTTGGAAGCCATTTTTTACTTAATTTTTTAAGTTGGGTAGGATACAGTTTGCGGAATACTAGTAGGACAGTGAGTATTAAGTTGTTAATGGATTTTGTGATGATTTTAGTTTTATAAATGTCAGTAATGACTATTTTTCTAATTACTTACGGTTGAAGTTTAAGTTGAAGCATGAGTAGGTTAATTTTTATATATATATAAATATATATATTTGAAGGTGTGCAGTTTGTAGTTTTTCATGAATGTCTTTCTGATTACTTAATAGTTGACGTTTGAGTAGGAGGATGAGAGTCTGCGTGTGAGTGTGTGTGTTTGAAGGTGTGCAGTTTTGTAGTTTTACAAATTGGCATTGTCCACATTATACCATATTTTGCAACGAGCCCATGGCCCAATAGAAGGTGCTTACTATCCCGGCCTTCTGGTTGGGGGCTCACGCCACATTACTATTCAAAAGGAAAAAAAATGGTTACAACATATTTTGCCTGAAATGTTGATTTTTTGTATTTTATTTTTATTTTCTTTGTGGTGAAGTCTTTTTATTGTAGCTAAAGTGACCTGAACCCAGTCTGGCACTAAGTCCATTATGATCCTTATCTTGCCAGTCCATCATGGATAAACCACTTGATCAGCCCATCCCCCTCTGAGCATCGCACTTGCTCAATCTAGTACCAAACCTTTCCAAATTATCAATTCAATAGTCAGGTCAGCTCCAGTTTTACTAAAAATTTAAATGTGGTTCTTACATTATTGAGAATTTAACTCAAATATTATTATATTCTTTTAAGTTAATTATGTGATAATATTAACTTGTATTCTAAGATTACAGTACTAATGAATTTATCATTCAATCCAGTCTTATTTTTTGGTAATTAATTAATAACTAATTTGAATATAAATTTAATTGGCATAAGCTTTCTGCTAGTATACCTTTATGAAAGTGTGAGACTGCCACTGTCGCCCAGGCCTAACTCTCCCATGCCTCTTTACTTGGCCTCCCTTTCTTTTTTTTCTGTTTATTTCTTACTTTTTCGTTGCTGCAATCAATGGAGATTTCTCCAACCATCCTAGTGGCTGTCCCCAAACGGTCCATATGGCCATCACTGTATGTGGGTGACCTCTACTAGGACTTGACACATGGGCAGCTATTCGGAGTCTTCTGCAACATTGTCGTCCTTGCCTCTCTTCATATCTGCCTACAGACTCCACATTTGCAGTCGCTCCCTCGGACAAAAATATGTCAACCATATTGCCCACCACGTGTCAGATGAACTGTATGATCCGACTGCCATGGGACCCTGCCAAATTGAGGCCGACGGAATCTTAATCTGGTAGATTGTAGAGTCAGATAGGGATTAAACTCTTAATTGCAGAGTTTGCAGCAGGATCACAATCCACAAAATTCCTACATTGGTAAGCAGATCTAAGAGCATTCACATTCATAGCAAAATCTATTGGAACGCTAAAAGGTTCCCGCGAGGTTGGTTCGAACACCCATTGCGATCAGCATGAAGTCTTTTTTGTTTTGTTATGCTTTTTTTTTTATAAACTCATTATCCCCATTTTTTTGTGAAAAGTTTAGGTGAGGCCCATCTATCTCATAATTCAAATCTCCAATGACCCCCCTAATAGCCATATGCCCCAAGTTTTTGTCAAATCCGAATAAACTAGATTTGTGGACTACAGATCGGCTGTACACCAATTCAAATAGGCTGAATTTGTGGGCCACAGATAAAGGAGTTAAGGACATGTAATTAAAGCCAAAATTAATTTTCAGGTGGTCCAACATAGATCTTTTTATCCCCCAGTCTTTAATTTTCAGGTGGTCCAACATAGATCTTTTTATCCCCCAGTCTCATCCACCAATAACACTCACAAGTGAGCCCTATAAAGTTCTCACGGTAAGTGTATGGAACCGTTCACATAGGATTGAGGCCCTTTTTCCATAGCTCTTTATTAATGTATTGTGAGGCTCACAGTTTTATGGTTAGGATACTTCATCCGGTGGGCCTCGCCATCTGTTGGAGGTGTCCAATGATGCCACTCCAAATATGCAAAGTATTCGTATCAGAAAACATCCATGAAGTGCTATCTATGAACTTCTTTTAAAGGGTAATAAATATTTAACTAATATTTAATTTGGATATTGGTTTTTAATTCATTTTTATCGACATCTAATTAGAATGTAAAAAAATGACCGTGCTCTGCACAGGCTATGGTTTGGCCAGTTTAATAGCAACGTTCCAATTTCCAATTGCCAACCAAAGCCTAGCCAAGTCGGGTTCATGAATTGAGCTGCGATGAATAGATTTTGCTGGTCAGGTAGTAAGCATTGACTGAACTCAAAACCAACCTGTTTTCCTGATCAGTTTAAAAGTGCTGAATGAAATTACAAACTGTAAACCTAACCCTGGCTCTAGGCAAATCAGGTAAAATTGCCACCCTAACTTCAGTGACTAGAGACAGGGCTGGCCTGCTCATATAGACTGCACCACTCAAAGACACGCATGGAAGAGCCAACTTTTGGCAAGGACACTGGCCTCACTTTCCAACTCAATGGTTGATTAGCAAGGCCTGGACCTTTGCGTGCTCAAAAGGCCCAACATAGTTAGCACAAAGGTGTCTACAGATGTGAGAATTTCCTAGGCCTAGGCTTCACTTTCATACTTATGGACTGAATCTGGGCCTGGATTTGAGGTCCACTGACTAAATGGACAAGGTTGGCAAGTTTTGACCTGACAAGTGGACACCCCGAGATAATATTTAGCAGCCCAAGAGATGGAACAGGAATAACCCATCCAACACAGAGAAGTAGGCATTTATTTTTTACTTTATTATTTTTTTTTTTGTAACGGGGAGCCAGCCGACCCCGTTGCAGTTGATCATTAGAAAAACCCCGGATATACAAAACCACCCACAGGCCGTGTGTATCAAGTTAAGTCCTTACAGAGGTTCGAACTAAGGACCTCCAGGTCATTCCAGGACTTCCCCCCGCTTGAACATTTTAAGTGCATATAATATTTTAAGTGTGGTTCAGAGAAGTAGGCATTTAACTTGCATTATCCAGAGAAATGAATGCTAAAATAAATCACAATTGGTTTACATTGGCTTACATTGAAATGAATGCTCAAGTGTAAGCAAAACATAAATCACCCATAAGTCTCAATTGTTATGATGTTCACCCTAACAAATTACAGGAGTTACAGGTCATTAGAGTTATTGGCAATGCGAGAATATGGTAGCAGAGTTCCAAGGATCCAAATGGAGACATAGGTTTGCCAATGAATGTGTTAAGGGCTTCCTCTATTGTTCAAGCCCCCAAGTCCAGAAACCTTTATCTTAAATGAATGACCCATCAAAGCTGTAGCTCTGTAGCATCATATATTATTAGATCAGCAACCTTAGCAAGGTTGGTAATCCATGCTAAAGGTTACTTTCAGGCTCATCACATAACATGGCATAGGCAAGGAATCCATTTATCCTCAAACGCATCAACTTGGGTTCCATTTCAAAAAGCCTAACAGCAACTCAAAAGATTCTCATATCAAGTGCGAATCAACCTCGCTCCTTCCCTCTCCGTCTGTAATCCCAGCCGTCATCAAGGCAGGTACAAGTCCTTTTGTAATCACAGTCACTGTGGCGAGATTCTCGTTCTAGGGCTGATGTGCTCTTTCTCTGCAATCCTCTGCCATGTGGCCTTTCTTATTGCAGCAGTAGCCCCTAAGGCTGTCATCTCCTGGAGCTGGATGAGCTGTCTTTTTGTGAGAAGACCTTTGTTTTGGGCTTGGATCCCTCTTTCGGATCCTTTCTGTTCGTAAGCACCTTACTTTTCGCCTCATTGTTCATTCCGGGGACCAGTCAATGCCAAATTGATCGCATGCGTTAGCTTGAAATCCCTATTTTCTTTGGCAAAAACTCTTTTCTTGGTGCATCGGTCTATGAGGACTTTGTCACAAGTGGAGAAAAGGGCCTCCATATGTTTAACAACTTAATAACTTCGTGTTCAAGGGGACTGGTATGAATTAGTTCACCGTGGGAGGGTGGCAGTCCTGCTAAGAATTTCTCCTTCTAGAAGGCTTCCATTGGGTCAGCCAGGTGAAAGATCCTTACAAGGAAAGCCTTTTTTGTAGGAGTCATAGTCCATCACTGAGCGGATTCTCATTTTCATCAATATTGCCTCGTGTGCCTTTTCAAAGTCTTCTATTGGTCCACAAAAGTGGTGGCTGATGTTGGCGAGGAGCTCCTCAACTGTGCTCGAGATTGGCTCATTGTTAGAATCCCTTTCAGCAACGCCCTCCTCATCTATTCTGACAACTGCTTTGATCCCCAATTTCATCTCCCTGGGCAGCAAATCCCACCAGGCTTGCAGTATTCCTGTAAAGCCTTCATAGAGCTGCTCATGGGCTAGTCCCTGGGTCAGTCCCTTGCTAAGATAGGCGTTTGCTGCTGCAATTGCCATGTTGGACAGCACCTTCTGGATTTGCGCCTCGCTCAGACCATCTATATTCCAGAGGGGTAAATTTTATTACCTCCATATCCTCCCTACAACCTAGTGGTGTCCTCATAGGAAAGATCAATAGGAGGATCCATCTTTGATCTTCTATGGAGAGCCCCAAGTCGGGGCATTTCATCTCGGCCGCTAGGGTCCCATTTGGCATTGATCTGATAGAATATGATGCAGTCTGGGCCTCAGCAGTCCTTCTTTAAATTAGATTAAGATTATTATTAGTAGATTTCTAATTAACTTGTTATTAGAAAAGTTTCCATTACTAGCATAAGATTTTCTTACACATTAAGTTTGCTTTTACTATATATATGGCATTGTAGAGAAGAAATTCTCAGATTTGGTTGATTAATAGAATTGGGATTTCCCAAAGAGGCGCGCCCTCGTTTGTGTTGAAGTCATCTTGACGATTCGAGGTGTCCTTGAACACGTGCTTAGGCACTTCCACGCAAGCCCTAACCCTTCGCCTGCATCAGTTTGGTATCAGAGCTAAGATCCACGTCGCTCCGGTCACTCTTCGGTCACCAATCGGAGACACCACTACCCTCCATCTCCTCCAACTCTTCCCGCTGCCGAATCCACGTTCCATCCCCAAACCCAAATCTATACCACCCGACACCCATCCTGACCCAGTATGTCATTCCCACCACTCTCTACACCCCAGACGACCACTACACCTACAAGCCCCATCTCCAACTTTCTGAACCCTCTCAAAAATTCGTCCCGTTCCAAACCCTAATCGCCTACAACCGAACTAACCCTAATCATCAGTTGGCCAGATCCTCATCTCACTGTCGTGCCTCATACCACTGAAAACCCAAAGCCGTCCCTACCCCAGATATATACCCCTCACAGAACCCATCACCCCATCATCTCAAAACCCCATCATCCTCTCCCCGACAAGACGTCTCAAATCCTACCAAAACCCTAGCCCCCAATCCCATTGCCGTTTCTGCCTCATCCCTCCATCCTAGCCAAAACTCTTGAGCCAAGAGTATAAACAAAAAAAAAGGGTGGGGGGGAAGCAAAGTGAGGATCAGCAGCCGAGAGAGAGAAGAGAACGTACCTGGACCACCTGCCGTTGCTGATCGTTGTCGCCGATCAACCCATCTTCCACAATCGGCCTCCTCCAGACGTCCGCACCGCACGCTGTTGTTCCCCACAGCAACGATCGTCTCCCTGCATCGCCGCCCACAATCTACTGCTATCCACTCGCCGTCGTCATCAGTCGTCTAACGCCAGCCACCCTCCTCTCCTCTTGTGTCCACTAAAGCACCAAAGGGCAACAATCCTGTTCTTATCTCCATCTTCTCGTCCCAAAGAGTGAGACAGAGAATTGGACAGGGCACGTTTGTCCTGTTTTTGGGTTACTGAGCCTATATACAAAACGGCCCGTCACTACAATTCATCTAAGAAGAGTTCTAGTCACCTTTTCCACAATTAACGGTCAGAATTTGTTTCTGCAAAATCAACATCAACTGTGCTCCGATTTCCAATCAGTCTTTACCAGCGTACTTCTGAAGAATAGATCTACACATCAGGTCAATCAGATTTACATTTTGCATTTAAAACTAATGCCTCCTAAGAAGCAAGTGGATGTTGAATCTTCATCTTCTTCACTTGAAGATTTGGCTAGTGCCATTAGAGAATTATCCGCAAAAGTTGATGGCATGCACACCACTCTGCAATAATTGGACATTAGAGTGACAAATTTGAAAAATAATCAACGTGCGCATCACCACAGTGATGATGGTGCAAATATTCGGAATCAACAGGATCCGCCAGTCAATAATCCTAATCGAGAATTAGGAATTAAAATTGTGATTCTTGAATATGATAGAAAATTGCAGCCCGCTGAATTCATGGATTGGTTAGTGTGCGTGGATAATATTTTCGCACATAAGCCAATGACTGAGCACCATAAAGTCACACTAATTGCCACTAGATCTCGTAATTATGCTGCAACTTGGTGGGGTAAATTGCAAAGAAAACGGAGGAATCAAAACATGGACCCAGTTGATACATGGACTGAGATAAAGAATATTTTGAAGCAAAAATTCCCCCTGTCAGCTATGCAAGAGATCTCCGTTCCATCTTTCAAAACTTAAAACAAAGGTCTAAGACAGTAATTAAATATTCTGAGGAATTTCTGACTATGCAAGCTTGTTGTGGCTTGACTAAAGATGATGATGTGGTCGTTGATAGATTTTTCAATGGGTTGATAATAGACATTCAGCATATCCTTGCCTTCCAACATTTTAATAATGTCGATGAACTCATCCAATATGCTATCAAAGCTGAGGGAATTGCAAATCATCAAGTACAAAAATCCAAATGGATTTCTCCAAAGAATGCCTCTCTATAAGAAGCTAAATCCAATTAACACAATTTTGCAATGACTGAAGGTCAAAATAAGATGGTTTGTTTTCATTGTAAACAGCACGGGCATCGCGCAGCAGATTATCCAAAGCGAATACATCTGATTGAGATTAAAGGTGCTGATAATAATATCCCAGATGATATTAAGGGCACCGACACTAATCCTAAGGCAAGTGACAATCCCAAGGATATTGACAATGAGGAACTTACTATAATAGATGCAGATACCACAGGTGAAGCTCTTATTGTTATCAAGGACACTCCACCAACTGTTGAGAATAAGTGGTTGAAAAAAAATATCTTCCATTCCGTGGGAACAATTCAGGGACAAAATTGCACGGTTGTTATTGACAGCAGAAGTTGTGAAAATCTCATCTTCCAAGCCTTTGTTGATCGCCTCCAATTAAAAGTTTATAAGCATAACCGTCCTTATTTTGTCAAGTGGCTAATGAATGGTGATCAAGCGCATGTTCGACATACTTGCAAAGTTACTTTTACCATTGGTGAGACTTACAAAGATACAATCTGGTCTGATGCTCTACCCATGGATAGTGGTGATCTTTTATTGGGCCGTCCATGGATGTATGACAAAAATGGGACTCATGGTATGCGCGACAACACCTATGCATTCATGCATAGTGGACAGCAGGTTACTCTTCATCCCGAGAAACCACAACCGCCAAAGAAGAATTCCTGAAAAGCTACCACAAAGGAAGTCATTCATGTTCACCACATTTACAGAGGCAATCCGAAGCATAATCAAGTTCGAGGACGAACTCTTCTTTCGACCCGGGGAGGATGATGCAGTTTGGGCCCCAGCAGTCCTTCTTCAAATTAAATTAGGATTATTATTAGTAGATTTCTAATTAACTTATTATTAGAAAAGTTTCCATTACTAGCATAAGATTTTCTTACACATTAAGTTTGCTTTTACTATATATATGGCATTGTAGAGAAGAGATTCTCAGATTTTATTGATTAATAAAATTGGATTTTCCCAAAGATGCGCGCCCTCGTTTGTGTTGAAGTCATCTTGACGATTCTAGGTGTCCTTAGACACGTGCTTAGGCACTTCCACACAAGCCCTAACCCTTGGCTTACATCAGAATATTTACATTCCCACATTAAAAAAAATAACAAAATAGTGTTTGGTAATAACAAAAGATCTATTCCTACGAAGAGGTCTCGCGGAAATATACGCCGTTAACACAAGAAAATTGGAACGATTAGATTTCATTTTTTTTCTTTACCGGAACAATGGGATACGCATAAAAACAGTCAGTTAAACTCATCTTCCAGTCAGTCATAACAAACACATCTTCAAGGCTTTCCGAACACATAAAATCCTCTCTCTCTCTCTCTCTCTCTCTCTCTCTCTCTCTCTCTAGCATCACCTCTATCTCGCCGTCATACCCTGTACCTCAATCCCCATCCATCCAGCATATCTTGATCGAGCCCACAAACTCCAGCCCCATCTCTCTCTCGGCATCATACCTCAAGTTCCATCCATCCATCCAACATATCTTCTGCAAGCCCCCAAACTCAGATTCATCTCATCTCATCTTCTCCAACTACAAAGGTGATGGTTCTGGATTATTCTCTTTTACCGTGATGGAAGGCCACAGTTCAGTCAAGAGATCGACCTGGTAGTAGGTTTTTCGGGTCTGGAAGAAGGGAGGTGTGAATTCATAAACTGTATAATGAGTTGGGTCTGGGGTTTGCTTGGATTTTTGCCCTGTGCTTCCCTCCTCATTAACAAATAATTTATTTAATGATATCTTCAAGAGTCTGTATTCATAACAAAGCATAAGACTCCAAAAGATACTAAGAAGGACCAGCCTCTACCCAATGCTTAATACCAAGAAGGATGCCATTATTGTGTTATGTTTCATTCAGTTGGTGCTGCCCATAAAATGAGATCAGATTGACCACATACTAGAGATGTGTCGGTACATCAAAAGACCACCATCACACTTGTATCTCTCTTCTTTGGGCAGTTGTTCACTAGAAATTACATGATTAATCAACTAAGAAGCTTGTGATATTCATAAACACATTCATTAATTTTGTTTATTTGTGGCAGTTGATCTGGATTTTAATTTTAATTGCCACTGCTGTTTCATCATCTCACTCTTGGCTTTCAATAGATTTATTTATTTACAAATATCTTAATATTTATGCTTGTTGTAATCTCTCC
This sequence comes from Sextonia rubra, assembly GCA_037013555.1. Classification (NCBI taxonomy): domain Eukaryota; kingdom Viridiplantae; phylum Streptophyta; class Magnoliopsida; order Laurales; family Lauraceae; genus Sextonia; species Sextonia rubra. The sequence continues at coordinate 16,700,595 of JASUAD010000028.1, read as the reverse complement.
ATTAATCACATCACATAACTCTCCAAAAATTTAAACATTAATTACTCTACATCTTGATTGACTGACTATAAACACTATTTGCACTTAACACTCTGGTTACGATAATAAAGTTATGTTATGTTGAACTGCTTGTTTCAAATTTTCAATTGGCTCCCTGCCCATTTAGAAACCATGTTCAGCTTAGCTAACAGAAGAATAAGAGTCCCAAACAGGAGCCTTCAAAGAACTAACAAAAAAATCTCAGTCACATGCTTGTATCAGTATATCCCTCTCCAATGCATGTTTCTCTGGTCATTTTATTTTCCTTTAATATAATACTCTCTGAAGATCAAAAGCGTAGTGGGAGGAGAGACAGTCATGGGGGCATAACATAGACCATAAGCTTTTTTCAATTCATAACTCAGGTAAAACAGACGAGGTCAGAACACTGTGACACTGAATCAAGTCAACTTTGGAATACAGTCACAACATCACTTGGCTCCTCAAATATATACTTCTCACAACAATTGCATTCCAGGATCATCTGAATGTAAAAAACATACATATGATGCGGACTGCAACGAATGCGTCATGAAATTACAATGGTTTGTAAGGGAAGAATATTTTGCATTACTTGGCTTTTTCGGTCAAATGAAACAACACATTCCATGCAAGATTTCTGGAGTTAACCTAACAATATTCCGAATATAACTTTGAAAAAGGAAATTACCATGGTACTGAGTTACATAAGAGTTCATGACAGTGAAGAAGCATACAAAACAAGACCAACCTTTAAATTCTGCAAAAAAATAGAAGAAGGCAGGAGCTTATAGGTCATACTAACCGCATTCAGCCTACCAACTGGGCATAAATCCATTGCAATTGGTCTTCTGCAATTGAAGACACCCACATCAAGGTCCATTGATGAAACCCTCTTTACGGCCTTCGAACCCAGGTCGCATAAGCTTCTTCTCCCTCTTTGCAATCTTCCTCATCTTCTTCTGCTGAATCCTCTCAGCTATGTTACCCGCCCGGGTCTGCTGTTTCTCCGCCCTCGTCTTCTCCCTGCTCTGCACCCTCTCATTCCACTTCTCTGCGCTCTTCGTATGCCTCTTCTTCTCCCTCTTTATACTCTGCTTCAAGAGCTTCGGATCATCGTGAACCTTAACCCCCGCGGCGCGACTCGCCGCGGCCTTCCAGGAATGCTTCTTGGTCACAACCTCCCCCTTCTTCGGATCCTTCTTCGCCTCCTGCAGCTTCTTCGCCCTCTCGAGCGTCTGCTTCTTCGTCAGCTTCTTCTTCTTCTTCTTCCCGTCTTCGTCGCCACCCATCTTCACCTGATTGAAAGCAACATCATCTTCATTCACAGAGAACCCACCCGAACTGCCCGCCGCCTCCGCCGCGGCGGCGGCAGATGTCTTCTCTTCCGTCTCGGCGTCTCGCTTCCGTTTGCCCTGTGTAAAGGCCCGCCTCTTCTCCAATTCGCCCTTCTCCGGCCGATTCCCCCGGAGCTCCTCCATCCGGAGGCGGAATTTACGCCGGAGCTCCTCGTAGGTGAGGGATCGATCGGATTCTTTGGGAGGAAGGGGTTTTTCGATCTGGATGTCGGATTTGGAATCGGTTTCGGCGGTTTGTATGGATTTGTTGAGGAGATCTAGGGTTGTGGACGATTTGTCCGGATCGAGGCGGTCGCGCCGAGATTTCTTGATCTTCTGGCGGGTTTCTTTCTTGGCGGAGGCTTGAGCGGTCTTGCTGAGGCCTTGGAACCAGGGCTTGGTGTCGTCGTCGACGGGGAGGTAGAATCTGGCGGGGATGAGATCGACGAGCTTGTCGAAGAAGATGGAGTGTTCGTGGATTAGGGTTTTGAGATCGAGATTGAGATGGAGATCGGAAGGGGAAGTGGTGGTGGTGGTGGTGGGTTTTGCAGATTTCTTCTTCTTCGTCATGTTTGAGAGTGAGTGAGAGTGGGTGGAAGGATCGGGAAGAGGAGGAGGAGGGCGTATCGAATGTGGGAGAAGGCGGTTAGGGTTCTTACTTTAAATTCGCCTGCTTGCGGCGCGGATTCGTTGTGCCTTCGAAGGTGGGTTTACCTGACCCCATCATCAAAATATGGATTGGGTGTTTGATTGTCTATAATAAAGAATCTAAAGTTTTTAAAAGTGGATTTTACGGGAAAAAAAAATAAAAAAAAAAAAAAATCCCTACACGCTCACTGCACAAAAAACAAAAAAGATCTCGCAGAGTTTCGTGCACATAATAGATCTTGTAAGTATATTTTTGTGCAAAAATATTTTTGAATAAGAGAGGAGGACCGACTATACGAGAGATGCTATCGTTCCTATTTTATTCTCCTTTCTTTTATTGCTTCTCTTCTTCCTCCCTTTCATTCTTTTTTATCCAATCGAGTCCTCTAGCAGCATCCCAGATTCATCTCCTTTGAACTATACCGACAATGTGTCAATTCCATCTCATCTCACACAACAAAATTGGTTCTCTCGGTTGACACTAAGGGCCTGTTTAGATGTAGAGTAGAATAAAATAGAGTAGAGTAAACCTAAAAACAAATCGATCTCACACAGTTTAGCTTAGCAGGCAAATGGAGATATAAAAAAGTTGCATCTGAATGCACTTCCAATGAGGAAATGTTAGTTCTCATTCGATCAAAACTACAACAATACAACCTTTTTCCATTGAATCAATGGCTTAGATCATCGATCCACTCATAGTATCAAGAGATCCAAGCAAATGCAGGCATTTTCGATCAAATCCTTGATAATACCCACTACAAATACATCAAAACGATCTCTCGATGCTCAAAAACCAAAAGAATGCTTCAATATCTAGTTAAAGAACACATAACACTTTCCAAATATCAACTGAAATGGTGCAAAACCTATAACAAGAAGAATACTAAAAAAAAGAGAGAGACATGAGGACCTTGAGGCAATAGCAGAGGGAGAGGAAATCAACAACTAAGGAAAGGGGAGAACGAAGGGATTGAGTAGTGATGGAAGGATCCTAACCGTTGATGTCAGTGGATGGAGTTTCAATGGTCATACAAGCTTTGGAGAAGCTATTTTAGGTAAGAATAGATGGGAATTTGAAAGAAGAAGAAGAAAAGTAAGGGAACAGGAATGAACATGAAGCCAATACCTCTAAAATTGGTTAGCCTTATGACTAAGTTCACATGTCCTTAGCAAGGGAAGCCAACTACAAGAACATGAACAAGTTCAGGTTCCATTGTCATGGGTTTGAATATGAGTTTTAGTTGTGCGTAAAATAGGGGATTAAAATTTAATAGGGAGCATCACTATGAACAATAACTTTTCATGATCGTAAGAAAGAGATCTCGTCCGCTGGGAAGGGAAATCTGTAGAAAGCAATGACAATAATGTTGCTCGTGTAAAAGGGGACTGACGCTATTGTCGCTCCTCCCCACTAATTTTTATAAAAAAAAAACAAAAACAAAAATGAACACACAAAACCTATTATGTGCACTAAACTCTATAGGTTATTTTTTTCGTATGTTGGGCATGAAGGGGAGGGGGGGGGTTGTTTCTTGTAAAATCCTCTTTTCAAAAAGAAATCATCTCTAGAAATTGTAAATCTCAAGAATTTGGGCAATCGGATACAACCCTCTACCTCATATGATTTGAAGATCTGAAATTGATACTAATTATTCTTAGCTATACACACCGATATTGATGTGAGATACTCAGTGAGGAGTCTTCGAACTTGTGGTAGCGATAAATTCCTAAATTGGATGATGCCTACCTAATTTCTTACTTGGTACTTCTATGCAAATGACCATGGATTGTTATTAATGGGATCTCATACAGTAAATCATGCCACTTGCGGTGCATATTTCTTTCTTTCTTTCTTTCTTTTTTGCATAATGAACTTGGATTACATTAAAATAAAGCACTGTTACAGACTACAAAAAAAGCGACATTAAAAGCCCTTGATGTTAAACAATTTGGCACAGTAGAGAAAGTTGAAAGGTGAGTAAAAATAGTTAAAGAGGTGTCATTAGTTCTGTTCACCGCTTTTAACAACGTGTTTGCTGAAGTGAGTTCTTCCAAAAAGACATCCACTGTTGCCGATTGAACTGCAGTGTCATTCGGTGTTCGACGGCCTTGGCCTATTCCATAAAATTTCCTATGAATTATCTGATAATTGTATGACTGAATTCGAGCCCGTTGAAGATGGCTGGACATGGAGTAGAAAGGTGCATATTTCTTTTGAAGCAATTATGCGATGATTTGAAATTTCATCTATTGAAAGCTGCCCATCTGACCTAGATTAACAATTTTTTAAGTTATTCAATGAAACTTTATGTAGTGCAGTGGGTGCTGTTTTTTTTTTTTTTTAAATAATAAATAGTGAGAGATTGTGAGATCTTCATCATCCTTTTGCTCAAAGTCAGTCGCCATGTCTATAACTAGTTTTAAGATTAATCAATCGGGCCGAGCTTTTTTTATCAATTTTGTAGCCATTTAAGTAATTATTTGGACTACTTGAATTAATTACATGTAGTCTTTACATGGGCCGGGCTAAGTTTGGGTTTTCTATCATTTAACCCAAGCTCGGCCAACTATTAAATGGGCCTAGCTACATATCCAAACCCAACCAAAAAGCGAGCACGCCTGTGTCAAGCTTGGGTTGGATTGGCCCATGAGCACCACTACTATAGGATGATTAGATTTAGGATAACTATTTACAGAAATTTCTTGTGTGGGGAATTTCGATACTAACATGAAAGTTGTCCCCTTTGCATCTCAAATATGTTTTTGGCTTTTCTTTTTTGTTGGAATTAAAACTCTTCGACGCTATTTGAAAAGTCATAAATAACCTCTAGAATTATTAGAATTTCAATATTACAAATGCTAAATGGGAGAAAAGGATTTGAATTTTCATGCATTTGAAAATTTCAACTTCTCCAAACAAGAATTCTAAAAATTATTCCATTGAAACGGGCAAAAAATTAAAAAAAAACATGGACTCACAATTTTTGTTGAAAGTCAATATTGATAACATACTCAAAATTAAAAATAAATTGGACAAATTATTGGCTTGCATATATAATATTGATATTTCATTTCATGAGTAAGAGGCTAGGGCTTGCCTGAGGAACTTACTTTACTAATGAACTAGCAAGAAAGTCTAATGCTAGTATGGGGCCAAATTTGAAAATTTATTAAAAATTTAAGACTTTTGAGTATAACTAATAAAATAAATAAATATATTATAAAGAGAAAGGAGGGGAATTAAATTAGGATGGATTATAAAATTCATTAAAAATAATATCCTTATTTTTTAAAAGAAAATCCAAAAAAACATAAAGAAGAATTATATGTCAGGGTTTGAGAAACCCCAATAAATCAATAAAAATAAAATCCTCCTCTCCAAAACGGCAAAAAGGTAAACAAGGTACATCTTATGACACGAATGCCAAAAGTCATCAATTAGCCTTTTGTCATTTAAAACTTTCTCATTTAACACTATATTTTCTTTTTAAATCACTATATTCAGTTTACTTCACGACACTGGTAAAGTTCATCAAAGGATGTTAGGTACACCAATTAAGCTCATAAGTCAACTATGATCACATAGTGGACAACCTTCATTTATAAGTGGGACCACCCACTCATCTCTAGTGATCCATATCTAACAAAATGGAGTTGACAATGCACATAAATAAGAAACTTAACTTAATATTCTTATATATTTGCTTATGACTTCTTTATCAGTGATGAATGAAACTGTGATCATTGAAACTGTGACCATCCGTTATGAAAGCTGCTATTTCAATACTATTTTTAACTTAGTTTAGACATGCTCTGTCTATATACATGTGATTAAGTTAGTCACATTGGTTTTTTATTTTTTACAGTCACCTATTTACCCAACTTATCCCCACTCATCCAAACACATATTTCACTTTCTTTCTCTACACTTGTTTTTTCTCTTTTCTTGATACACTTTGTTTTTCTCTTTTCTTTTTCCTTGATCACTTTCTCTGCACATTTGATCAATCCAAATACAAAGAGCTCATCTCCATTTGATTTTATAAATGTTTAGTTTGAATAAGTTTGATTTTTTAAGGTTTTTGTTTTTGTACTTTTTCTTCTTTTTGATTTCTTAATCGTCGCCCTATTTGGCCCTGCAAGACTTAATAGGACAACTAACTATTCAGCCTCTCAGGGAGGAACATTTCAACTAACTGTTTCTCTTTAAGAGGTCAAACAATTAGTTGTCATGTTTGGTCTCGCAGGGCCGAACAAAGTGACGGCAGTGAAACTATTTTTGAGTGTTCATTTCCTCCTCTATTACACAATTTGTTTGGAAAGCACTATAAAATATGATGTTTGACGAGATAAAAAGAAACGAGAAGGAAAAAAGATGGTCACTTGCATAATGAGTGTGAGGGTCGCTTGCTTAGATTGGAAAAAGAGCATTCAAGGGAAAAGATGATCTCTATTGTATGTGGAAAGTGAGGATGCTCTCTAAAACGAATGAGGAAAGGAGAAAATGAGTATGTGTGTATGAAACGAAATTAGGAATTTGTACTTACAAGGGACAATGGGCTTTTTGTCCTTTCATGAATGGATAAAATTATAATATATTTTTTAAATTCATATTTAAACTGAGTTAAAAGTGGTATTAAAATAGCAACTCTCTTAGTTATCCACCGAGAACCATATGATTTGAATGACTCATATCAATCATAATGGACCCTACAACAGCTTAATTAAAAGGTGTATAGAGAAGAAAAGGAGCTATGGGTTGTTTCGTCTAATTGCCCAAGGTTCTTTTCTAGTTCTTTTTTAAGTTTTTATGAAATTCTTTTGCACACTTGTTTTTTTCCCACTTGTCTGGCCTTCCTTTTAGGGTTGTAAATGTTGTGATGGTTTTGTAAACTCCTGGTTCCTTTGGGTGGGCTAAAATAAAAAATAAAAAAAATTGAAAATTGAAAATTGAAGTTTACTTGATGTAATGAATTCTCTATAATTTGTGTTTTTTTAATTTATTTTTTATTTCCTTATTTGCCACCTTTCCCTCTTACGGGCCGTGCACTCCACGGGTGATTATGGTTGTAAACGGGCTTTTCCTATCAACTTTCAACAATCAACAATCTCTAGGGTTTCCTCGACTTTCAACTTCAGGTACTTCAAAACTCATTCACTTCTTCTACCCCCTCATTCTCTCTACCACTTCAAAATCAAAGACCCTCTTGTGATCAAAATCCATCTCCAAAGATAAATCTTTTTAGGGTTTCTACCATCCCTCACATTCTTCCTGATCCTGTTTGCAATTTCTCTTCTCGATTCACAGGTTTTCCAACCCCCCTCCATTTCTTATCAGAATGAAGACCCCGAAATCTGGGCCTACGAAGAGGACTCCGCCCCTGCCCAAGAAAGAGTCCGAGAATACTCCATCGAAATCCGAACAGGAGGAATCGGCGACCCCGAAAGCTGCCCAATCCAAATCTCCCCCTTCCACGGCGGCCAAGGCCGCGAGGAAGATCGTAAAGAAATCAACGCCCAAATCCGCTCCCAGGCCCGACCCCGTTGAAGAGATTGCACCAGCATCTGATACTCCTCCTGCAAAATCCACCGAGAAAAGGACAGCCCGAAGAAAGAAATCTCCACCTCTGGCGAGAGCAAAAGCCGATTATTCTATTGAGAAGGAAGAAGCGCGGAAACCCGCCGCGGCACAAACAGAGGAAGAGGAGGAGAAAGACGAGGCAGAGGAGGAGGAGCAAAAAATTGTAGAAGATGCGAAGGAACCTGAAGCTATCAATCCTGCAGAGAATCCCACGCGCGAGGATAAGCGCGGCGCCGACGGGGAGGATTACGCCGGAGAAGAGAGGTTGGAAGAGCTGGCGGATGAGGACTACGCGCAAGATGAATTGTCTGAGCCAGAAGACGCGGACGAAGAATCTGGACCGATGGAAGAGGAGCAGATGCAGATGTCGGATCTTGCAAAGGAAAGGAAGCTGAAGAAAGCACAGGAGATATTTGTCGGCGGTCTTGATAGGGATGCTGTGGAGGACGACGTGAAGAAGGCCTTCGAAAAGATTGGAGAGGTCCTTGAAGTTCGCCTGCATAGGAATCTCCAGACAAATAAGAACAAGGGCTTTGCATTTGTCAAGTTTGCGAATCAGGAGCAGGCGAGCCGCGCGCTATCAGAGTTGAAGTCCCCTGTCGTATGATTTTCCCCCTCCTTCAGCGTATTGTTGTATATATATATAGTTGGCATGTTCAGTACATTATTTCTTAGTCTTTGTTGGCAGATACTGGGGAAGCAATGCGGCGTCGCTCCTAGCGAGGACAATGATACGCTCTTCTTGGGCAACATTTGCAATACATGGACAAAGGAAGCAGTGAGATTCTCACACTTGATCGGATGATGTTCTGTTGCTTGTTGCTGGTTTTTTGCTTGACTGTATTGGACTTTGCAGATCAGAAGAAAACTGAAGGATTATGGGGTTGAAGGCGTCGAAAACATTACGCTGGTTGCTGATGCCCAACATGAGGGTTTGAGCCGAGGATTTGCGTTTATCGAGTTCTCTTGCCATGCGGATGCAATGCTTGCATACAAGCGTCTCCAGAAGCCTGACGTTGTTTTCGGCCATTCTGAGAGGACTGTAAAAGTCGCGTTTGCTGAACCTTTGCGCGAGCCTGACCCAGAGATCATGGCTCAGGTTTGTTTTTTTTTCTTTTTTTCCCCCTTAATGGGATAATGTTAAGATTGCAATGCCACTTTACCACATTTTGAACTTTTGTTCCCTGTGCATATATCATCTTCTGTGCAGGTAAAGTCGGTATTCGTGGATGGTCTCCCACCACATTGGGATGAAGACCGTGTGAGGGAGCAGTTTAAAGGTTACGGAGAAATTGAGCGTGTTGTTTTAGCGCGAAACATGGCAACTGCGAAGAGGAAGGATTTTGGGTTTGTTGACTTCACAACTCATGAGGATGCTATTGCTTGCATTGAAGGTGTGAATAACACTGAATTGGGTGATGGAAAGGCAAAGGTTCTCTCCCTCCCTCCCTTTCTATACATATATATACACACACAGAGAGAGAGAGAGATCAATATGTCATTTTTTTAATAGTGACTCATTATATTATATTCTTATCTTCTCTAATGCTGTTCTTCTTTTGTTGATGCATTTCGTTCTTACTTTAAAGTGTTTCATTAAAATATATATATATATATATATACAAGGTTTGGGCAGTTTGTATGTAGAGAGCAAATTCTTAGTACATCATATGAGCTGTATGCATGAAGTTTTATGTTTTACCTTTGTTTTTTGTTCTGGAAACCTCTTTGAGTAGCTGATGCTCTTCCGTGCATTTGCTTTAGTGTGATATTGAGATACTGCAATTGGTAAATTGCTCATTTATTGTCGTATAGGTTGAGGAATTCTTTTAGGGCCCACTTGGGTAATTCACTTGTAAAGTGAATTGAAGTAAAGGGTCACTTTATGAGACAAGAAAAGAAGAGGTCTCTTTTTTCTAAAAAAAGTCAAACAGTGCTTCTCTCATCCATTAAATGACAAAAAGCCTCTTCTTTTTATTCAAAAAAGTCATAAAATGCCACAAAATAACAAGCAGTCAAGAAGGTGAATTATGAAATTTGTCCCTTTTGATATGAACCCTCTTATTTTCTTGTCTCTTAAAATGACCATTCAAGGCCCTTAGGGGTCATTTGCTTGCAATCATTTACATATGGTTGGCCAACGGATCGAATGAGCCCACCTCTTCTAGTTGAATTGGGGTTAAGTGTTGAATTGTGAACTTTGAACTTGAATGTGAATTTGTCGTACTGCGAACCAGCTAACGTTGGAACTTTCTTTCTGTGCAAATGTGATTATAGAAACCAAAATCTGTGTAACTGCTTATGATTCATATCAATTCTGTATCTAGGAACTGTTGTGACTGTTTTATGGAGGATTTCTTCCACAAGTGTGCCTTTTTTTTTATAGTACATAAGAACCCACAAATATGCAAACATTATTTTGATTGCATTCCAGAATGGCCGTTGTAATTTTCTTGAAGTTAACAGAGTTGCACATCTTTGTTGTTGTCATTTTACATCAGGTGAAAGTAAAAGCCAGACTTTCAAATCCTCTGCCCAAAACACAGGCCGTGAAGGGTGGAATGCGTGGTGGATTTCGTATTAGGCACTCTGGTGTTGGCTTTGGTAAGTTCTATTTGTCCACAAAGCACTTGCTTTATGGGTTGTTTTATATAACAGAATCTAGGGAGCAAAGTGACGGATAAGCCACTATGTAATAGATTTCAATGCTTGGGATCAGATCAACTGTCGATTAAAACTAGAGAGTTTGAGGTTATGATGTATAGGATCAGTGTTGGGGTGGGCAAATGGTGACTAGCCATTGGATTGTTACGTGATTATTAAGTGCCCCTTCAGCTGACTAGGCTTTAAAGAAAAGAGAAGTCGCAGAATTGCATGTTGCATGTGTATTGTAAGAGATTTATTTAGCTAAAAGAGAAGATAGAATTAGGAGTGAGATTACATTGGAGGACACTTATGAATAGTTTGTAGAAGTGGATTGAGGGATGTTTCAAATGGTTTGTACATGTTCATCGAAGACTAGAAACAATGTCTGGATGGAATATAGCAGGTGACATGTTCTAGGGATTCTGGAAAGTGGAGACTTGTAATGACCTAGAATGAAGAAGTAAGGAACGATTGTGGATTGTGGAGTTACAAAAGACCTACTTGTAAATAGGATTTAGCAGGGGAGCAAAACTCACGGTCAACCTTAGATATATGGGATAAATCTTAGACGTTGATTTGGCTTTTCTTTTATTTGTTTAGTCTCCCTATAGGGTGCTTGAATTACCTGTATGCATATATGTCTGTATGTGTAGGTAAACTCTTTTTATCAGATCCTATTGCATATTTAAAAATTAAGGACCCCCAATGTGGACCCCCATTTGGTTATCCTAGCCTTTCATACTCACTTTTCTTAGTGAAGGACAAGTAACCTAATCGAGTTTCCTACTATTGTTAAATCATCTATTCATTTTAGTACAAAAAATCCATATAGACTTTTTTATACTGTGAGGCCCATTCATTAAGGTTTTGGTTGATTGAAAGGAACCCTTTTGACTCACCCTTTCATCTGCCAAGGCTTTTTAATCACCTCCCCCTTGCTCAGCAGCAATGGTTGGAATGCATCTAGTTGGGCCCACGGGGAGGACTGCGATTTAAAAATGCAGTTGGTTTGCACTAGGAACATTGCTATGCACACTCATGATCTGCTGAGTAACTCATACGGTAAGCAGTTCCCATCTAGGGTCCACCTAAGATCAAGCCAACTTCACCATTAAAAAAAATGATCAAACCACCTATAACTTGATACTCCTCCCTAATTAACACTATTGGAACTGTGAGGGTTTAAACCATTGACAGTAGCTTCCTATTTTATTCATGAAGGCTCAAAACTGCAAACTATTAAAATCAAATGATATAGGGTTCAGTTCACAATTGTTTAAACATATTAAATTTTGCAGTTTGTTACACGCACTTCCGGGTTCTTTCAAACTGGAATTAAAGATTTTTCCATCTCATCCCTACAAATCCTATCCAGTGGATCCCAATTGTCAGATTCAGATTGCTCAGGATGACTGTCATATGTTGTTCTATTATCAAGAAACATTTCACTCAAAAACCCAGATTATGCTGATCGTTAGGTTGATCCTTTCTAAGAGAGGAGTTGTTCTGATGTTGGTCATAGCTCATAGGAGTGAAATTCTTCTGGATGATAGAACAAGGTGTAACAATTAAGTTGAAAATTTTGGATTTCAAGGGTGGGGTCCATTGATGGATTTATAGCAATGGGCTCAGTGAACTCGACTCTCATCTTCAAAGAATCCAGATTCTACTCATAGAGGAGAATTGAAAATTAACTAGAAAGCAGAATAAGTGGGCTCACCTTTTTAATGGAAGACACTGGAGGGCTGGAGTCATCACAAGCATGTTGACCTCACTGCTCATGGAGTAATCACACATGGAGGGAGACAATTATTTTTTTTAATTGTCTTTCAATAAAAAAAGAAAAATTTTCATCGAATGCATAAACAGGAATATAAGGGAATTGATAGAATATGGGATCACAGTTGTGCCCTCTAGGGATCTTAACGAGAGAATACATTGATTTCCTATCTTATTGATGATATTATTGTGTACATTGATGTCCTTTCCTATTGATGATATTATTGTTTCCATCTCCTGTTTTCTAAATAGGATTTTCTTTCCACTCTCATTGATTACATGTCAATCAACCAATTTGCTAGATCTAAGAAATCTTAAAAGACTTTTCTAGATTAAGAATGTTTATCTAGGAGATCTTGAAAATTTGGTTAACTAAAAATGTGAATCTAAGAAATCTTCTATGATAAGAAGGTGGAGATAGTTTTTTGCAATGGCCTTGCTGACATGTGTTGGATCCAATGGCCAGTGGACTTAACAAGACTTAGCCCAACAGTAGCGCTTAACTGCAGGCCTAACCCTCACTCGAGCCAATCTCTGTATCCTGATTGGTGGCATCTCTCAAATCACAGGGGTGTTGTGGGGAGAGGGAGGGAGGGACCATAAGTGTGTGGGGCCCACTGGGATGCATACCGATTGTGGCAAAAAGGGGATGTAAAGACCTAGCTATGTCTTGGGTGTCCAGAAAACGGAGGCATTTCATCATTCTAAGTCTTGATTTGAGGGCCTCAAAGTAAAACATTTTCCCCTCCCTTTTTTGTACTTTTTGCGTGGTTAAGGTCTGACTCTGAAATTGAAGTGTGCTGATTCTTCCCTTATATTTATCATTGTTATTTTTGTGCATGTGGTTTTTTTTTTCCTCCTAGATGTTCGAGGAAGGGTGGTTTTAGGGAGAGAGTGAGAAAGAGAAAGAGAGAGAGGGGGGGGGGGGGGGGGGGGGGGGAGTGGTGTGGTTGGGGTTGTGTTATTTGGGGGGTGGGTAATGTTGGTCCAGTGGGTCTGAGGCCTACTTACTAGCCTCCATGATAGGAAGCCTACTTAGGCTGATGCCTAGGATTGGTTAGTTGTGGCAGCCGGGGATGGTGTGACATGACAGCTCTGGTCGTTGCATTGATGAGAACGGTGGCTGATGATAGCCGTGGAGATTAGGCAAAGCCTTGGCTTTGACCTCAAATTAAACTCCTGCTTTTACTTCAAGTCATGCTTTTCATTGTGCGCTCCTTCCCTACCTAGAGCTGGAACTTGATGAGGAAAAGAGGGATTTCTTGGATCCACCCTTCCCTTGGTTGCTTACTCATACTCACAGACCAGACCTGCTATTTCATTCTAGTGGTCAGGCTGGTCTGACCTTCTGGCTCCCATCTAAGTCCACCAATAGTTATTCTATTCCCCATGTGCTGATATGCCAAATTGGCTCTCATTCAACTTGTTACTTACTGTTGGATTGAAGCAAAACACCCCCCTCTTATTTTTTTAAAAATTAATTTATATTTTTTTAATATGTTTCTTTCTTGTATATTTTGGCCTTAGAAATGCATACCTGCGATTATGTGACTAGGTTAATTTTTGGGTAATCCCCAAGCAATACATACAAGGCTTCTTTAACTCATGCGAGCATTTTGGTGGTTTATTTCCTTTGAGTTTCAGGGAGAGGATTTGTTCAAGGTAAACGACCTCTGGACAGAGTTGGTTTTGAACGTGGAAGGGTTTTCCATCCGCGTGGACGTGGTCGAATGGGAAGGTCTTCTCAGGCAGATGGTCATGATTTTGGAGGAAGGCGGCCTTTTAGGGGCCGGGGTCATTTTGGTATATCCTTTATTGGCCTTCCCTTTTTAAAGAAATTTCTTTGTTAAAAGCTTGCTAAATTTAAGTAGTTCATTATCATCTCAAAAGAAGAATAAGAAAAGGAAAAAGAAAAAAAAAATTGTGGTACTATCCCATTCATGATTATTTTTTCCTCTAGCAGGAGGAAGAAGAGGGTCCTTTGGTAGAAGTACATATGATGATGAATTTGTGACTCACAGTGCTACATCATCAAGATTTGATCCGGACAGACCTAGACCTGGTGCTCTTGACATAGGCCATGCAGAACCATTCCAATATGGGAGGCATCCATATCCAGAACGAGATTATGGCAGACCATTTGGTGGCAGACATTTTGATGATTCTTATGTATATGAAGGTGCTGGGAGTGGTTTAAAACGAACATTTTCCATGATGGTAAGTGGTGGCATGTGATATTCAATGAATTTCTGTCTCGTGCTTTGTCTTCTTCGCTTATAGATGTTAATGCTGTCTTCAGGATGAGGAATCTGGGTACTTGGACTCCGGGAGTAGGCTGCGCCCTCGCTATGACGTTCCTGATCCAGTATCTCACAGAACACATTACCGAGGTTTGTAATCTTTTTTCGTGGTTGAAATTGGATTTATATATGTAATGATCATATATTTCTGTTAGCAGAATGTGCATTTTTCTGATGTAAGCTATTTATATCTTTTTAGATACTATTGGAACTGGTGGTGGTCTTTACCCGCATGATTATTATGGTTCAGATGTAAGTATTTACTCATTTATTAACTACCTCCCTTTTTCAAATGAATTTAATCATTTGGAACCAATTCTTTGTAAAATTTTGAAAATAATATTCTTTGTAGGATTTCAGTAAAATTTATACTTGTCTGTACATGAATGATTTTCATAGAATATCTACTATTTACCAATGTGTCTTATTCTCTGTTTCTACAGTATGGTGGTAGTGCATATTCATCCCTGTATGAGGATGAATACTCAGTTGGGCGTCGCTATTATTACTAGACCAACATTTGGGTAAATATCAAATTCTCAACTTTAATGTTTAGTCATATTTCTCATAAGTATTTGACTGCATACACTCATGTACATAGATTTTAATTTTTTTAATATTAATTTTGTTCAAGCTGTCTTGCAGATGTGGAACATGGTATTGCAGAGTGATGGCTTGCTGTTTGAATGGAAAAACTTGATTGCCTCCTTTTACCTCTATTTTTAAATGGTTGTGGACCATCTGTTGGTCATTGTCGAATCTGTTTGAATCTGGTCTAGATTTTCTTAGATGAACATTTCAGATAAGCATTGCATTTTCTTACCATAAACTTAATTGGAGGTTTTCTTCTATGACAGTTGGAGATTGATGTTGAAGGAAAAGTCAAAACTCATTGTTTATTATGTTTATGGTAATAGTACTGGTAAAAAAGTGTATGGGTTTAGTCACTTGAGGTCACCATACATGATGCTGATATCATCTTGAGACATGTCTACTTTTGTTGATGGATTATAAATTGATTGGTTGATAATGGTGATAATCTGTAGCCAGGAGGAACATAGATGAACAATTTTGGTGGCTATAAGTTTGGGATGTAGGATTATGTTTCAGTTCTTTTTTGATGATTTGCCATTAAGATGGCTAAGGTTTGTGTTCAATGGGTTATTGGAGTGATATCATTTGGGTGATCCACTGTTATGAGTATTGCAGGGTGAAGATAATATTCTTGATGTTTAGATATGCTATTTTATTTGCCGGAATAAAATGTGGAGCAGTGGTGGTTTTGCTATGATGTTTTTCATGGTCACTTCGATGAATCAGGGGGTTTGATAGTTGTTGTCATCGCTGATGAACCACTAACAAGGCTTTTTTCATGCGGTCTCAGAGATAACAGATATTTGTTTTCTTGCCTGCTATTAGATTTTTATGTGCTTTTTATTATGTTTACATGGTTCCCTGTTCCTCTTGATTTCTGGAAGGAGTCCAAACATGGTTTGTTCTTTATTCCTCTATGAAGGAGAGGTTTTAATGCTTAACAGGAACTTAAATTTATGTGGCTTTGAAATCTGAGAAAACAATTATTTGTATTCTATAATTTAATATTTGTGAACCATTAAAAAAAATCTTGTCTAGGACACTGCTCTTTGTACCACGAACTGATTAGCTTCATTCAGAAATGGGTCAGCTGGAACTAAATTTTTGTGTTTTGTGGAGTGATCTTCATATGATGTTACTAAGGGGAGCCAACTTCCACCAATTGTAGATGTAGATTTGTCATCAAAGTCCTTTTGAAGATATGTGTGTGGATATATCAATATAAAAAGATGATATATGAAAAATGTGAAACATCTTGTATCATTAAAAAGATGTGACGCATCTTTTAACTTTTGGTGATCGGAGGATTTGGAAGTTCATCCAATTTATGTTACTAGTGACATTAGAATATATTTCAAGCCAGGTGGAACTGATGTGCATGTATTGTAGCTTTATTGGCATTAATTTTTGCTGCATCTTCAGGGGAGTGTCAAAATTCTAAATGGATCTATTTTGTTTAGAAAGTTTGTTGAAGAAGTCACTATCGAAAAAAAAGTGGGGCCTACAACTATCACTACTAGCCTTTCTTGTTATAGAAACTTAGGGCTTGTGGTGCATTATAAGATTGTCTTCATTTTAGTCCATCAGAATTTAAGGATCTTATTTCCTGTTTTAATCAATTTTGAGAAGGACGGCTTGGCCCAATGGTAAAGGCTTACCGGTAGCGTCTTGGAGGACGTGGGTTCAAGTCACGGAAACAACCTTTTCCAAATGAAGGTAAGGCTGCATACATCTTGCTCTCCCCAGACCCCGCTATGCGGGAGCCTTGTGCACTAGGCCGCCCCCTTTTTTTTTAATTTCCTGTTTTAATCAATTTTCGAACTCATTTGGTGGTTTGGTATTGGATTAAGTTTTCTTTTATTATTGTCATAGATGGTCCGTGTTCTCAATTTTTTCTTTATCTTACAATTTGGTGGCGCAGTCGTGGTACAGAAAGCATTAAGGAACATTTTTTTTATTTATTTTGGTATTCATTGTGACCCATAGATTTTCGAATGAACTCTTTTCTTCTGAATGAACAATTTGCTTTTGGATGAACTCTTTTCTTTTGAAAGAAATCTTTGCTACTGAAAGAATCTTTATTTCCGTGTGAACTCTTTGCTTCTTAGTGAACTCTTTCCTTCTAAATGAACTCATTTCTTCAAAAGAACTCTTTTCTTCAAATGCACTCTTTTCTTTTGATAAGCTTTTTTCTCCCAAACC
This sequence comes from Sextonia rubra, assembly GCA_037013555.1. Taxonomy (NCBI): domain Eukaryota; kingdom Viridiplantae; phylum Streptophyta; class Magnoliopsida; order Laurales; family Lauraceae; genus Sextonia; species Sextonia rubra. The sequence goes on along the minus strand of JASUAD010000028.1, from coordinate 16,683,487 downwards.
TCAGAAAGGAAGCGAGCAGACCCTGCATGTGTCATCCATCGGTGTTTCAATGAACTGATTCATAATATGACTGTGATCACTATAAGTGCGCTTAATTTTTTGGTTTTTGTGATTGAATCCTAGGGCACTTATCATAATTTTGTTTGCACTGGTAGCTAACTGCCTTTGCCTGGGAGTTTGTTGAAATTAACTTAAATGGGGAGTCAAAATGTTGCCAAATTTACCTAAATTGAACTATTGATCTTTGTGATCTTTAGTCGTTAATTCAATAATGCATTTAGGTTATATGACAGGAATTGGTTGTTGAGATGGTGGCATTAGGCATGTGAATCACTAATTAGGGCCATCAGGCTATGGAGGTAGTTTCAAGTTTTATAAGAAGTGTCCATCTGTATAAACTATTAGTATAATGTCATGTAAATTTGTAGAGAAACAGAAGTGAAATCTCTGAAATTTTTGTTATGGCTGGGGGCTGCAAGAAGGGGAAGATGTCAAACCAAAAAACCTTGGAATGGGTGCATGACCATCCAATATTTTTTGGATAATTGACCAATTAAAACTTGGTTATTCCCTCTGCTTTAGCTGTTTGCAAGATTTGGTTTTTGCAAGGGATGTGTTATTTCCGAAGTAGGCCAAGGAACAAAGAGTCCTTTTTCTCATGTGGTTTGGGTTAGAATGAAGGATATAAACTTTGGAGGGAATTAAGTGGGAGTTGTATGGAGAGAAGAAGAACAATGTGAAGAGGAACAATGATCAAGAAGGCAACCCATGGGTGGTATAGGAGCATGGTCAGTGAAGCACGGGTTCGGTACGGGTATGCCGATGCGGCAAAATTCTAAAAAAATAGAATACGAGTATGGCTGGGGTGCATCCATTAAAGTATTATATTTTTAAAAATTTTAATAATGCAAGGTACTAATAATTAAAATAGGTTTGAATCCTTAGATACAACAAGCCAATAATTACTTAATACAATTACAACTTCAACCTACAAACCATAATTTCATGTCAAAAGGCACGTGCAAGCCAAGAGTTTAATATCATTACAAAAAAAACTACAAACCAAAGCACAAAAAATGAAGTAAAGATCAAAGCAAGTCCTATCAAGCTAAGAATCTTTAGGATTCACATCTAGTCATCCATTAACTTCAACTTCATCGCTTTCATCAAAATAATATAGCTTCCATGTCAGGCGAATCATGTGAAAGATCTGCAATTTCAAGTACCCATACCATACCCAAAACGTCAAAGTCTTAGACAAAGCGTAATGGGTATGTTTGACTATACCTGGAATGTATTTAGTTGTACCCGGTACAGGTATGTGTACATTTTTGGAGTACCCGTGCTTCATAAAGCGTGGTGGAGCTAAGGAGAGCAACAACAGAAAGGTCGGGAGGGTACCAGAGGGAAAGCACAAGAGAACATCATAATAGAGGAAGGTGGATGGAGTCAAGGAAAGGGCACAATGTAACTATGCACAAGTGCTGAAAAAAGGCAAAGAAGATGAGTTACAAGATGATGGGATTGTTTTTTATGTTTATCATCATCATCATCCGCACAGCTTTGCCGCAATTGTTTTGGCTCGGCTACATGAATTCTGATCATCACAGCTTTGATGTTGATGCGTCCAACTTAATATTGGTGGCACAGTGCAGAGTGGTGAAGTTGGGGGAAGAGGTTATAGATGAGCACATGGAGACGCTTGGAAGAAATATGGTGGATGCGAAAGAGAAAGGAAGAATCTATGGAAGAAACTTGCATATGAAAAAGATTTCATGAGCTAATAATATCAACAACTTAAGGGATAAAGTGCTTCCATTGGAGTTTGATTCATAAACAGATTCATTTAAAGGTGAATAGATGGAAGTTGCTCCTTATTGCTGGTGGAAGTTTGTGGATGCTTGGAATCTTTAGTTGTTAATGCCTTGAAGGGGAAAACTTGGTTTTATTGTTATGGGATTCTTCTCATGCGTGGGCAGAACAAGTCTTTCAAGAGGCAGGGAGGAGAATTCAGTAGATGAATTCCATTGTTAAAAGGGCAATAAAGAGTTGGTGTCTCTTATATGTCCTAGACTCCTTGTACCGGTAGAAGTTGCCGATTCCTTGCTGTTGGAACAAGAGATTGAAATGGCTGCCTAAAGCGTCCTTCATCATTGCGGATAGAAAAGATTCGGATCTCATGCTGCCTTGCTGTTGGAACAAGAGATTGAAATGGCTGCCTAGAGTGTCCTTCATCATTGCGGATAGAAAAGATTTGGATCTCATGCTGCAACCAAGTGATGGGTTCATAGATATAGAATTGGTGATGACTAAAGGCCACGTTCAAAACATGTCGTTGGAACTCCAGTGACAGACCAAAGATTGTGTTCTTTGAGTAAAGAAGATTGAGGATGACAAACCGATTCTTTTTTTTTTTATGTTCCCTTTTGGGTTTTTTTGGGTTGGTGGGGGGGGGGGGGGGGGAGGAGTACATGAAGATGTTAAGTTTTAGTGGCTATAATGATCAAGTGTGGGAGAAATGGGTATTAGTTATTTTGGTAGATTGTGAGTATGATGCCACTGTTATTCTTGATAGAATGCATGGGAGAAACTGCGAACAAGCACAACACAAGCAAGCCACTTCAAGCACAATGGCTGTAGTATGAATTGTGGCGGGAACCGAAACAATATAAGGAGAAGATGGATGGGCATAATAAGAATCTCTAAACTGAATACATCAAGACATTAGAAGGGGTTAAAGGAATCAAATTCATTCATTTGGAGAAAGGGGAGCAATGTTTGGAAAGGGAGTCCTATGAGATACAGCTGGGAATTTATTGTATTTTGACAAATTGATGCTGTTTTCATCTATTGATGATGAATTAGAAGTGTTCAACCTTTTTTTTTTGGTCGTCTACAGATAGCTGTATTCATTTTTTTCAAAAATTTTTATGGGCCCAATGATCATGGTTCTAAATATTGGCCTATATATGTACTGGTATCGGCCTGGATGCTGATGGCCACCCAAAATATTGCCTGAATCGGTTGTAATGACCGATATTTGCTGTAACGGCCAAAGAGTTGCATACTCACATGTAGTTGGAGCAAATAATAAGAGGGGGGAGCTGTGCAGCATACATCACATAGTTGTAGGATATGATAGAGAGGGGTACCTGGATGCCGCTAACATCACATGGTTGTAGAATCTGAGAGAGGGAGAGGGCCACCGGCGACTCCATTGATGACTGCAAGCAACATTTCATTGTAGTGTTCGACTTCCCTTCTTTTTCCTTTTCATTTTTTCATCATTCTATTCTTCCTCTTATCTTTTTTTCACTTGGTTTCTACTCTCTTCTTCTCTCCCCTTATCTTCCTCTTGTACATTTTTTTTTCTTTCCCTTTCCTTTTTATTGGTTTGCGGCTCTGCCCTAAGCACTCTCTAGAACTCTTTAAAAGAATCCAGATCTTTGGAGGTAAAAAAGGTTTTGTAGTCCTATCTCTGACATCTATCACCTATTGATGTTACCCCTAAATGCTCCTCAAATGTGCTCTTTTCTGAATCTATCTTTCCTAGTTTTATTAGACATCTATCTCAACATTATCATATTGGCTATGCATAATTTTTTTGGATGTTTTTTTTTTTTGGGAAAAAGGTGACTATATTCATTACTCAAGAAACCATATAGTATAGGATAACTATACTGAAAACAAAAAAAAAAAAAAAAAACCAACAAGAAAAATGGGGAAAGAGCAACCACAGCCAGAAAAGAAAGAGATCCAAAGCCCCCAAAAAGGTGGGCATCAACCCAAAACAAAGAACAGATCACGAAGGAGCAAAAATTAATCGAAGAAGATTTAAGAACTCCCTTTTTAGCTAGATGATTCATATCCGCATTGGCTGATTGGATGATATGAAGGAAAGATAAGTTCAAATCACCCGACAACTGAAGCACCTCATCTATGATATTCGCAGTGTAACTAGGGAGGGGATGAAGGTTGAGTTGCCCACTGATTTACACCAGAAGAATCCCCTTCCACAAAAAGCCGCTAAGGATGAAGCTGCATTTGTTGTTTCCTGATTGGCAAATATTTATGAAAAAAAATGCATCCCTAATTGCTATATTTTAGGAGTCATGTATGACTATCAATGACAAGTATGGGAGTTGTGTGTGAGGAAACATGAGTTCCTCGTTGGACTTGGATTATACTAAGGGTCCACTTGGGCCTGTTCACAACCCTTATTGCAGAGACCATAGTAGCAAATACCCAAAATGTTGTTATTTGCTCTTTTTTTTTAGATGATGTGAGACTAGCAAGACAAGCAAGCAAACAGTAAACTAGAACTATGAGGAAGGCTTTGTGGGCAAGTGGATTAAAAGGTAGCAAATCAAGGATAGAATGTATGATGACTATTCCGATAAAAGGGGGGGAGAGAGGGGATAGAATATATGGACTGCAAGTTTAGTTGATTTATCTATAGGGAAGATGAGTTCGTAAAAGTTGACATAATTTGGTACCACATTGTGATAAATTTGAATATTTATGAGCAAGTATTGAGAAGAACATAAGTGTTTGAACTGGACATGGAAAATAGGATAAGTGCTAGGAGTGGATTGGTCATAGAGTGCCATTTCATTTGAGGGGGCATTTTTACAAGAAGACAATTGTACCTGTGGTAGATGGAGCTTAATGCTAGGTGACAGTGAAGTGAAAATGCAAGTACATCTCACAAAGATGCCATGCTGTTAAGGATGAATGGAATTTCGTGAAAGGACAGAAGTAGGAGTAAGCGTCCCAAAGAAAACTTATGTGTACCTCCATGAAGCAGAAAGTCAAGGAATAGTGTTTGCATTGTTGTGGGTACGTAAAAGCCCTAAAACAATCATTGTAAGACATTCAAAGGTTTATATCATAGATCAAAATATCTATGTACCAGTATCGGCTGGTACCGTACCGATAAATGACAAAGAATCGGTATCAGTATCTCATAGTCAAAATATCGCAAAAATATTGTGATATATCGGCCGATATTTTCAAAATATCGGCAGTCTATGTAAAATAAAATAAAAAACTTGTAACCCTAATTTTTTTCCCTCTTTCTCATCCTTTTACTCATCTTCTACTTCCCAAACATGCTCCAATTGCCGTTAACTCTTCCTTTCACTTGCAAATAAATAAAAAAATCTTTATTTTGGTGGATTTGGTCTAAGAAATCAGCAAAATAACTCTACAAAGGTAGGTATATTATACTTCTTGTATTTTTTTTTGTTTGGTAAAAGCTGAAAATGAGCCATGAATATGATAATTCCATTCCACTCTTTTGTTTGTATGGTTCCATTATTTGGTGTTTTAAAAATAGAGGCTTTTAACTTTTAAGTTTTAATTAGTTGTAACTTTTGTTGAGATTTAGATATTTTTAATGTTAAGAGTTCTAATTATTAATTTTATTTTATTAGTATAAAAATACATGATTTAATGAATTAAACTTGATAGATCTAGTAGTAATACATAGATCTTCAATATGTGAAGGATCTTGGTATATACTATACAAGATACCAATTACCAACACTATATACAAATCACAAATAAATTGTATTTTCTAAAATTTCACACTAATAGATAGTTCGTAAGTCATAATTATGATTCTTATAAACAAAAATTACAGTTTCAGACAAGACAGTGATACATGATGTCATGACAGCGATCATTACAATTATACTTGTTACTAATAAAAAAAAAATTGTTTTCCAGCCTTTTCTAATATTTTGAATTTTTTGGATATTTTTTCAAATTTTTTTTGGAGCAAAAAAAAATTCACACCAAAACGACTACTATGGGTCGCGAACCGCAACCGATGCCAATACCGTCTCGGTTTTTGGGATCGGCCGATACCGCGACTGATACCGCGATTTTCATCCATGGTTTATATATTTAAGGAACTAATGAATGAGGGAGGTTAGTAAATCCCTCAAATGAAGTAGTAGGAAAAGACATGATAGGTAGTGGTGGTATTGTAATTTTGTAATCTTGCTTGCAGATGGAGTTGAGTGGAAAGTGGAACTCACAGAGCTGATGCCAAATCAATGGGAGAATGCTTCGATGATGATAATGGTGGTTGTAGAATGAGGTATTCGGAAGATCCTTGGTCTGGTGGCAAGCTTTTTCAGTCCAAGTTTCCTTGGTTGTTCAAAGGTGTTTTAAGTAAAGGTCTGTTCATAAATAAATTATGATGTTGTCTTTTGAGGTGTAGTTGAAGTTGTTAGGGGCGTTAGTCTTTAGGAGGCCAAAACACAAAGTTCGGGGGAGTATGAGTTGGTATTATTTATTTATATGTTTTCTTCATTCATAAGGGTGCTTTGTACCATAAATCTGGAAATTGGAGTAATTGGGGACCTTTCGAAGAAGGTCAATGTTTGAGACCTTGATTCTCCATTAAAATCATTTGGTTTACTCGAGGGTGTGGGCATGGATCAGTGCCGCCAAGAGTAGAAGCTTTTTTGCTTTTTTTTTTTTTTTTGGTAGCATGAAGGGTATGGAAGATGGATCCATGGAGAAAAGACTCAAGAGAAGTATCACCAAATCAATGGTTTATCCATTTGTTCCTTGTGCAAGAGTGAGAGGGAATCGAGGGATTGTTCATGTGATGTGAGGTTGTGAGGTCCATATGGTCTTCAATGATTGAACTACTTGATATTTGATAGATGCTGTCTCAAATGTTTAAAGAATTAATTTTTTCTTGGGGAGGACTGTTTCCAAAGGAGAGAGTAAGATTCTATGAAAGATAGCATGTTTGGGTGCTCTATATGGTCATTGTAGTAAGAAATACTGAATACAATATTTGAAGCTAGAGAGGCTACAATGGGAGAGATAGGGCTGATGAAAGCAAGAATGGCACATTGGGCTATGGCAAGATGTTCTGTGAAATAGAGAGGCAATTATGTTGGGAGGGAACAAGGAGAAAGTTGCTGTGAAACGGGGGCCTCCTTTGGCTGAGGGAAACTGAGACCAGCAGGAATTGGTGGTGGTTAGAGGAATATGAGGGGGAAAATATTATATTCCCTGGAATAATTTTGGCAATGACAAGTATGCCAAAACTGTTAGGTGGGCTTCTAGAAGTGCGAAGTACTTTAGCGGCTAACATTCATTGCGGGAGAGATTTCAAATCAAACGTTAAATGCTCCCATGCTCCTGTAAACATGTGTGGGAGTGTTAACCAGGCCATAAACACTCTTCGCCGAAAAAAACAAAAGAGGTTAACAAATTTCATTTAAAGATTTAGTTTTTTCCGTAAGGCAATTTCAGGTATATGGATGATGTGGTAGGGTCTAATTTTGGATAATTCCAATATACATCTCTTGTACTGTAAGTGTTCTTTTGCCCTTTTTTACAGTGTATAGTTCTCAAATCTTTTTAAGAAGAATACCATTAATAAAAAATAAGAATGATAAGTTAGTGATCCAGAAAAGAGTGAATGCAAAGCAATGGAAGCTTGTGTTGAAGGTTGTTGGATTGCCATGTGTGCAAGTTTTATCTGATATTTACACATAATGCGATTAGTAGCTTGAATCTTCTATGTAGTTGTCTTCTTGGTTCTTTTGTTCACGGCTTACAGTGTGAACTTTTATATAGTTGCTCGAGGGGCTGTTTGCCTATTATGCATGGCATATGAAAATGGGGTTTACATATGTAAAACTTGCATATGTGAATATATATCTAAAATTTACAAATGTGAAATACATTGCCACATTTGTTTGGAAGCTCCATTTTCATGTAAGCTAAAGTTGGATGGTTTAGATTACATATGTAAAATCTTCATTGATCTTAAACTTGAATAATTACTAATTAACAAGGGCAAATATCACCATCATCTGATCAAAGTGATATTTTTCTCATGTTTGATTTGCTTGAATACCTTCCTGTTCTTCCATGTGAGCCACACAAAGACGGGTGTATGTAGTTTATATAATCTATACATCAATGATGATGACGTAGGTCAGAGAATGCAAAACCCAACAATTGGCTGATGTGGGAGGCTTGAAATGTTCTGTTGTGGGTGCTGGTGTTTTGGGTGGATTATTGATTACCAAATGGCATGAATTTGGGTGTGTTTGATGGATTATTTTATGATCTGACCAACTGATCCAGTATTGTGCTTCTCAAAGAAGTATTGAAGAAGATACGACCCCTTTTACTGAGGTGGTTGTCATTTTGTAATGGTGACTGATAGGTATAGTCTAGTTACGATTTTCAAGAATCAAGAGTCGTAATTAGAATTTTTGGTGCTTTCTTATTTTAAATATCAATGTTGTAATAGATCCAATTCAGTAAGAAGTGACTTGATGTGTGATTGTAAAGATGAGAGCTTGGGGAGTTTAAGGTGAAGAAAATGAGGTGCTTGGAGGTGTCTAAAGGGAAGAATAGCTATGGACAAAAGTAAGTTGGCGTTGAAACCCAGCGGTCAGGGAGGTTATATCTAGAGCTGCACTATTTAAATGATGACAGAAAACAAATAATGAAGATGGATGGTGTAGCCCTGGATCTCTAATCAAGAGTGTGGAGCAATCTCCCGAAAGATTGTTCGATTCTAAAGATCGATTCCAGCCTCTAGGGCACAACTTTACTCACAATAAGAACCACAATGAGAAAAATCTTTGAAATTATAATTGAATAAGCATGTCTATTACAATGAAGGGCTCCTTTTTATATAGGAAGGGCTATTGCTAAATTAGGAAAGAGTAATCCTAAATAATCATGGCTTACTAAATTAAATTAAGTCCTAATTTCAACTCAACATAGAATATGAAATAATTAATTAATTAAAACTATATAACTAAGGATAGGGATTCTCAATCTTGAAGAGATCATGGATCAAGTGGAGGCCATCAAAGTGGCCCATCAATGCCGGGCCGGATCTTGGATCTGGCCTACATCAATGGAGAGAGCTACAAGCTTGCTAAAGTCGTTTGCCTTTTACATGTGCAAATGTTACATACATAAACGTGCCGTGTGAAAATCATACACATGTGAAACACATTACTGTGTTTGTCAAAATCACCATTTTCACTTGTGTTAATGAGTACATCCAATGGTTCTGGATGTGTCTTGGCTTTTTTGGATGTGTTTAAAAATTTTATTAAAATCTATGAAGAACTAAGATATGAAACTTTACATCTTGATGTTTACCATTAATACAAGTCTATTGAACAGTTTGGATCACGAATTGGGGGTGCCACAAGTCCAGAAAACTAGATTATAGGTTTGGGCTTTTGCACTAATTACTCAATCTATGAAGATTTAAGATAATCAGCTTCAAGTTGTTGGGTCAGGGGAGTTAAATAAACAAACTGAATTGTTTGGATTACAAATATGGGGCCTGCAGGGATTGAAAAAGAAATCAACTTTTGATGGGCTTTATGAGTGAAAAAAATCATGTCTTTTAACTGTTCCAGTGCCTCGTGCATTCTCTGGGTGTGTTTCATTTTCACAGTTATTGAGTTGTGAAAATGTTGTGTAAATGACCTCATTTACACACCCCATTTATGCACCACATGTAAATTGTTGCAAACAAATGTGACACATGCATAATGGTTACACATGTGAATTGTTTTCATATTGTAAATGAGCTCAAACAAACTACCCCTAAGAAAGTTGTTTGTGAAGCTGTGTGTGAACCCTAAGGCAATTTATTTATCCAGTTAGGAACCAAGGGGGGAGAGGATATATCTACAAGCTTACCAAGACCATAGAAAGGGAAACCGAAGGTCTTGAAGTAAAAGATTAAAAAGGGAAGAATGCAGGTAAAAATTTTAAAGGTTGAAGATAAATTGCAAAGGTAATTTAAAGATCTATAAAACATGAAATATGCATTAATGCATTAGGAATAAGGATGCCTTTGGGATTATGAAAATTAATGCATTAGGACCATATGGTGAACCTATAAATCCATGGATTTTAATAGGCAAAATTGATATTGATTGGTCTGCCAAATTATTAATGAAATCTTTAGGTTGAAAAGAACACCAGATGAAAAGAAAAAGAGCACTCTGATCCTTTTCTTCAAGAACATAGCCGATACCTAGAGTTTAGTGAACTTCTATTGTGATGCAAAATGGGCCCACAAGTGGTCCCGCCCAAGGTAGTTTAGGGATATTCTTATTTCCTTTTTTTATTTCCCTAATTATATGTTAGCAGGTTTCTAATTGTAATTAGGATTAGATTTCTTATTTCCTAAGTTGATTTTATTTACTTTCCTAGTTTGATTAAGTTTCTTAGCCACCAAGTTTTATCTTCTTATTTATATGCATTGTAAGAGATGGAATTCTTAGAGTTTTATCATTAATAGAATTTTGGTGGGTGTTTATCCATTGAGGTGCGTCCTCGTGTTGAATCTGTACGGGGATCTCATATAGTGTCTGTGGACACTTTCTTCGGCACTTACATGCAAGCCCTAATCCTAGGCCTGCATCACAATGCTTTGGAACTTATTACCCATATGATGAATCTTTGGGAGAGATTTATTAACTATTTATGAAAGAAATCTAATGTTTTAGAGAGAGAATTATGGCTTATTCTGAGTAGGTCAACTATGGAAACTATACCTATTAAGACAACTCACAAAGAATTGTAGAGAGGAGAAAAAAATTTAATCATTATTTTCATTAACCTAGAGATGGCATATGATAGGTTCCAAGGCAATTCATTTAGTGGAAATTAAAGAAGCAATTATACCTAATAATTATATAAAAATCATTGGAGACATTATGGACAGTTCAAGCATGAGAACTGTGTAGGATGGCATCTAAATTCCCGTTTGGTGTAAAGGTTTATATCATATGCCTTGGTAATGAACAATATATCAAAGATGTATTCCTGTGGTGTATGTTTTTCGCTGGTAGACATGGGAGGCAAGCAAATGATGCACTGAAACTTCTGATTAAGGCAATCAAATCAATGGGTTGAGAACTAGCAGATTTATGACCAAATACATGGAATATGAGTTTGGAGTATCTAAGAGTAAGATGTGTTGTCAAAACTGGAAACAGCTTGATACCATAATACCTAGGAGCAATTTTATAATAAAATGGAGGGTTTGAGCAATATGTAGCTGATAGGCAGAGGATAGAGTGGGCAAGGTGAAGACTGGCTGCTGGAGTCATGCGAGCATTGATTGCCATTTTGATTGAAGGGACATCTTTGTAAGACAACGGCTACACCTCTTTTGTTTATATGGAGTAGAACATTAGGCAAAAAAGAAAGAAGCCAAACTACATGCGATTGAGTTGAGCTTGTGTAACAGGAGGGGGTAAAAAGTCAAAGATGTCAAGGAGTGTCATTTTAGATGGTTTGAGCATGTGTATAAACAAAAACAACCCTAGTACAAGAAGTTTGAGTGATAGAAGTACGAGGAACCGAGAGAAGAGAGACACCAGTGATGGCTTAGAATGTATCAGTAAGGAAAGATGTGGAAAATGCGAAGTTACAGAGATCATGATTTGTGGATGAGGCCAATGGATAAGTTAAATATGCAAAAGCAGCCCTGGATGGATGTTGTATGTCTACACAGATAGTGAAGTGGGGATCCCCTACGCCAACTATGGCATGCATGTAGGCATGCAACTGAAAGTAATGACTCCATAGAATTCCCTATGCATGATTGCCTCAGCTGCTAGTACTACTTGCAGTTGAAGCCCCAACTCCAAGGGCCCAAAGTGCATCAAAGAAGCCTTGAATCTGTGGCATGCATATAAGAAAATTATATATGGGATGTAGCTATGCATGTCTTATCTGTTTGGTCACGTGTTTCAAGGCTAATGAAACCGAGCATTTTTGAAACCTTGGTTGGTAGGCTGGATTGTTTTGATCTGTGGATTTATGATCTCGTAATGAAATGTTGGGCGTACATATATCATATGCTTTTGTCCTGATTACATACAGTTCTTTTTTCATTTGTAGTCATGTTAAAGAACATATCATACAGTGCTTGCGTTGCTTTCTTTTGAAGTTGTGTTGTGTTATTGCCTTTATTTTTGTTTGTTGCATTTAGCTATTTTTCACCCAGCAGGGAACCAGTTGGTTTATGTTTGCCCATAAATTTCATTCCCTCCCCACTAAAATTTATTTATTTTATTACTCTTATAGTAACAAAACTCTTAATGGTCTTGTTGGGTATAAATTTTATTTTATTTGTGTCATAGTAACAAAACTCTTATTTGTTGGGTTGTTTGTGCGGACCTTATTGAGAATGACAAGTAGAAATGCAAGATGAAAATTGACGACCCTGCTTCCAGTGTCTCTCTCTCTTTCTCTCGTTTTGTTTTCTAGTTTTTTGTCTTGAAGAGAATCCAAGGATTCATGTACTTGAATTTATGGTTGATTGTATATGTATATGCTGTTTGGGAGTTCTCGAATGATTGCTAGTGGAAGCCATTTGTTGAGTCAAATGTGTCACAATTCCCTACTAACAGGAAGTAAAATTTACCAATGAAAAAGAACTGTACATGTAATTTAATGAAGATAAGAGCTAGGTTGTATGGGAGTTTGTTTACATTATATATATACACACACACACATTCAGAAACCTCTGAATCTAGGTATTGAGAGATGGGTAATGGGGCAAAAGGCTTTTGTTGGGTGAGAGCTATGATACCCATATGTACATGGGTTTTGCCCATGTTACTTTTATGTGCATAACATACAACATACAGCACGGATATCATAGTGTGTAATTATGCCCTTGTTACTTCTACGTCTTATCACATACAATATGCAGCACAGATATCATACTCTTAACTTTTTTACTATGAAAAAAATGAGAATGTATGTGAGATGAGTAAAGAGTCTGGGCTATGAGATTATAGCCATTTACCTTGTTTGAGCCATTAAATAGCTGCTCAACATTAATCACGCCAATTTATTCATCTGGTGGGTGGACGGCTTGTCATATGAAAAAAACAGACGGTCTTCTGACTTGCCCTCTTTTGCAAGCAAGCAGCCGGGACCATTGAATTGATTGTATTATATTTGTTACTTTTTCACTTTGAAAAAATGAGCATCAAAGAACCAATGTGTGTTTCACTTTTAATATTTGTAGAATGTCATCTGACCAAATTGGCAACCACTGTAATTATGAAATTTAAAATATGAAAATAAATATAAACTGATCTTTGCAATGGTAACTTAATCATGGCATTTTTTTGATTTTTTTTGGAAATGTTTGGAAACCCTCCAGGAATTCTATTCCATTGATTTTCTTGGGCTTATGTTATCTGCGACATGGAATGCTGCATGTCACAGATTCAGGAATTCTGCAAGCATCAGAAGGCGGTAAGTCTCTTGTTCCTGAATCCTGTTAGACGGGTTCCATGATCCTGGTCGAGTTCCCCTGAATGGAACTCTTAAAACTATATGCACGATACATTGCAGAAAGGAAATCATTCAATAGTAGTCTGGTGTTGGTATGTTTATGTACCGCAAGGATTCTGCTATTGTGAGGGATCTGCTATTGTGGCGATAAAATGATCAGCACATTTGTATGACCTGCAAATTGATTTCCAATGGAGGTGCAGTTGTGTCCACACATTTGTATGACCTGCAAATGACCCAGGCCCGTCATGCGCATGTTGCAAATGCAGCAACCTTGCCGTTGCACCTATTGCTCTCTTTCCATAATAATGCCATGGGACAACGTCTAACATGCACAAGTGAGTATGAATCTGTTAAACTTCTTTAACTCAGGTCCATGAGGGCCTTTTGAAACTTCAAAACCCAAGTCCACAGAGAATTTTCCTCCAAAATTAAGGTTCAAGCCAATCCTCGGTCATAAGGAACTAAAAGGTTTTCTGTTTGTCATAATCTTCTACAAATGAAAAATGCCACGAGTTTGTCTTTTTGCAAAGAATACATGGAGAGTGTGAGATTTTCTATTTTTTCATGCGAAGGTTCAGGGCCATGCCTCCAGTGAGGTCAACATGACCGTTTGAAAAGAGATTATGGTCAAATGCACTCTACTAGGAATTATTAAGCAATGAGGGGTGGACATGCGGTGTGGGTTGGAAGACATAAGGTGGCATAGGGTGATGGCAGCTTGGTTCATTTCTATCTTCCCTTGATTTAATTTCCACTAAATGGAAGGTTTTTTTCTGATCATGTTTGGATGTTCACCTTTTTTCTTTCATTTTTAATCATTTTGAAATTCAATTACATTAGACAAACATTTGTAGGTGGGATGATTGTAGGACACTAGGACTACGGCTCCAAATATCAAAAGGTTACATAACCAATGTGCTTACTAAGCCAGGAATTTACTTTATTGTCATTACATTCCAAAAGTTGACAGTATTTCTTGAACCATTCCAGCCTCAAATTATGCTCAGATGATAATAACAATAAAATCTGTACAGAAGATTAGGAATGATAACGCCATAAGAAACCAACAGATGCCAGTCAAGTCGACCCATTTTATTGCACAAATCCATTACAAGAAAGTATGTATAAATTTAAATTCACAGCAAAAATTTAAGTTCTTAAAAGAAAAAGGTCTGCAAAATATCTATATGATAAATTACAATGTGACTTTAGCGCACACAACCTCTCTTCCTGCCCTTTACAGGGGAAAAAAAGAACCTACCATAGATCTCATCCATGTTGGAAAATGTTGAATTTGGAAAAGCTTACAACCTGAAAAATCCACGAAAATGACAGATCAAAAGCATGTCTAACTTTGTAAACCGTCCATTCTATATATAGGTTACATTCTACTAAGATTAAATCCAACAGATTGTGTGAGAACTTGTTTACCACCACATAGGACGTGGAGTTTAACCTCTCACCAGATCTGTGAGAGGCATCTCTACTAGAGCATTTCTGCTGAGGTACCTAAATCTATTTATACATTGTCATGATAGCTTCAATCAAGCTCTATCAGCAACCAGGTTCAGCCTGGTAAAAATATTGTCTTGATCATGCAAAATTTGACGATTACATCACTGGGTGGTGCAAGGCTTTCAGATGAATTCACCCAGAATCGTATAGCTACTGTACAGTGCACAAGTACATGCCAGTTTAAACTGTTGCTACACACAAGGAATGATAAATTCCATCACTTTTAAGGAAGCTCAATGGTCTGATGGAAACTTCGTCTAAATCCCTCCAAAAAAAAAAAAAAAAACAACACACCCCACCCCACCCCACCCGACCCCCCCAACCCACATCCTTCCATAACCATCTAACCATTCAACCTAGCTTCGCAACAACACAATTCACACGAGTCTCCTGGTCCACTTAAGATCCTTGTGTCACATACTTAAGAAAAAAGACTTGTGGGCAACGACCCAACAAAACAACAGGGTCCTTGTCAGGGTTTCTTCCAGCAAAACATTTAACTTTTGGATTTTTCTAGTTTAAGAAGCCATGCCCAAGGTTGCCATTTATGGCTGTATAAAGCTGTGAAAAAACAACAAAATAAATTTATAAGTCCCAGCTCTAGAACCAATTAAGTGGCCTCAACTAGGAAACCATTGCGAGGGCAAACGAGCTTAAAATGATGGGGTCATTTTTGTGACATTTTTGTGAACATCCAGTAGTGTAATGGCTTCAAGTCCATGCAAAACCTTGATCTTGAATGGGCTTTAGTTTTTTTCGGTGTGTTCAAAGTGAAACCAGCCTTACTAAACAAAAATAGAAAAATGGCAGAGAATCTTTGAAGTATTAGGGTGCCTAGTGTTTCAGCCAAATTCTTCCAAAAATTCAGATTGTTCATGGAAGAAATAGTGTAGAAGGCATAATCAAAAACCAATTTTAGTAGGAAAAAATTTAAACCCTTGGCTTCATTCATGAGAAAAGCATGGTTTTATTTGTTGTTAACAGTAAAACCAGGCAGTGGATCAGCTTACCAAAGATGAGACCAGATGCAACACAAATCTGTGTCCAATCTGAAACACAGATCTGAACTGGACTATATCAGAAGCATGTGGATCTGAAGCAGCAGAATGCTGCCAAAGAAGGGAAAAGAGATTCAAGCATCAATGGAGAGATAGGAAGAGGAAAGGTTCATATCGACTACATATACCGAGAGAGAGAGAGAGAGGGAGAGGGAGAGGGAGAGGGAGAGAGAAAGAGTTTCAGTAAGGAAGGTGAGGAAGACGAGAGAATGAACGCCTGTTAGTTTTGGAATGTTTCCAGCCTCTATAAATTTTTTTTTTAGGGTTTCGGATAAAGTTTCGATCTGGACCTTTGAGCTTCCTCTACAGGATTTATAATCACATGTAACTAAGTTCACCCAACCAGCCCGACAGAAGGCTACGTATTTATCATCACAATAGTTTCAATCAAGCCTATTATTGACTGGTTTCAGCCTGGTAAAAATTTATTACTTGATCCTGCAAATCTCAGAGAGTACATCAGTGGGTGCAGGGTTTTCAGATGAACTCACCCCATATCATATAGCTATGGTGCAGTGAGTACATGAGAGTCCAAACTGATTGCCTGCATATCAATAAGACCCACTAAAAATAATCCAAAATGTAGCCGAATTGTATGATGCATTCACGATGCATTGCCTGATAAAATGATGTACCTGTCATGGTGCAAGCCTTGCAAGTAGAATCCCACTGAAGACAATAGCTCCGAACCACTTATTAGAAACAAATCTAAGAACAGAAGATCAAAGGTATCAGAAGATAAATGGAAAGTTGCCTTCCAAATTGGATTCTTAAATGACAAATGCCAAACAAGGCAACATTCACAACTATCTAGCTAGCCACTTACAAATGCCTTGTAAAAAAATGATAGGCATACTGGCATTTGATCTTTTTATTCTATTGCAAGTATATAGATGACCATGTCTGCTAGTGCAAGCATAGTGCAGATCCACAACTATCTAGCTAGTCACTTACAAATGCCTCGTGCACAAAATGATAGATACACTAGCATTTGATCTGTTTTTTTTTTTTTTTTTTTTACTGCAAGTATATAGATGTACATGTCTGCCAGTGCAAGCATAGTGCAAATCCACATTGCATGCAAACAGGTGTATGTCACTCATATCTAAAAAAAATGAAGGGAAAAAATCATGTTTTACATCTATCAGCATACCAATGGTCTCCAGCACAGACTAGGTAACCTACTGCATCAAGGGGAGCACAGGAGATGTCATTTTGTGCAACTTTTCTTGCATATTTTCTTAATAAATTCAGTGTTCCTTCAATAAATCATCATGCCTTATATGGTTTTGAATGCACAAGAACAGTTCTCACTTTTCTACACAAGAGCCATTCTTAATAGGGCCCACCTGAATGCATCCCAATTTCGATTATGGGAGACATGGATTATGATTTGCCCAAAAAAACAACATTATCAGATAATAAGATACAGATTTTGAAGATCAACAGAGGAAAAATATGGGGGAAAAAGAGAAAAGAAAAAAGCATTTCAATCCTAACAGTAGCAGTTAAATGAGCATCCAATGGGGGCAAGGGGGCACCCAACTCCTTCCCAGCAGTGAATTAGAACCCACCAAATTTGACAGTCATCCAAGTTGAGTAAACCCTTGTACTGAATATGCTAATTTCCAGTCGCCAACTTTACCAAATCATTAGGATTCGTAACTTTGAGGCCCTCAAAACAGTGCCCCTCATGCTCAAACTGATTCCCATTTTTCAATTAAGGAAGGTCATGGAAAGATCTTTTAAACCCCCTCTTCTCCCCAATTAGCAAAGGCACAAGCCAGGCGCGAAGCCTTTCTAAAGCCAGAGGAGCCAGGTGCACTCCTAAGTATGTGTCAAGTATGCCAAGCACAAGTGTATTGGCCATACAGGCTCATCAAGGCTTCCTTTGATCAAGAAAACCACCCCATACACGCACACATTGTCGCAAAAGAGAGCACTTTGTGCATACAAACTGAGGTTATCACCCAGGCTCCCTCTTTAAGTTGGCATCAGCTCGTGTGGAGTCCTTTAGGGTGCATGACTATCATCGGGGAATAAGGATGAGGAGAGTTTGTCATGGATGAGTCCAAATGAGGGTCAGTGAGGGAAATGACTTAATAGGTAGGATCCATGCGGGTTGTACCTTCATGATCTACATAGCTCAGCCAAATGAAGAAAGAAGAGAGGTTGGCATACACCCAATAGGGCTCCTGAAGGGACGCTTTGGAACAAGGCCTAATATGTATGCATCCAATCACTGGTGTCAAACCATCAATTAACTATTGCAAATATGTGAAAACAAGGACATGAGTCTCATTTTCATGTGAAATAACTCACTTTCTATTGCAATCTGCTCCATTTGACAGGTCAACTGTCCTAATCTGCCACCCTAACTGCCCTGCTGCAACCATCAGGCATGCATAATATGGCCACCCTGTCCTACACAAAAATATAATGCAGTCAGTAAGATTTCTATGAAAATTGTCACCATAAGCCCATCTCAGCTATGAAATGGAAAGGATGGCAAACATACCAAGTTCAGCATTATACCCACTAAGAGTGAGATTACTAATGCATGCGATCCCAAACCCAGTAACCCAATTCTTTGTCAGATCCCCAAACCTCAAAGCCGTAGATTTGACACCCACTTTCAGATCATCTTCTTTGTCCTGAAAAATTGAATGCACAATGCCTTCAGAAAGTGTATAATGGAGAAATCTCTTAAAGGGGCACAAAACAAGCAGCTACGCCAACAATCATAACTAGCAGAAGTTTGATAAAGACAATGGATGAAAACCTGATGAGCATAAATTGTATCATACACGAGTGTCCAACAAACACCAGAAACATACAACGGGAACACAACAGCAGGATCCAGGCTACCTTTAACAGCGCTCCATCCTAACAAAGCTCCCCAGTTAAAGGTTAAACCTAAATATGCTTGAGGCTGCAATCATACATAACACATCAATTTAACGTGATAAGCAAGTAAACAGAATAAAGATGTCCAAAAGTCATACCCAAAATGTCACCCGCTTCATAAGGGGATACGAGAATACTAGTAGCAGTGAAGATGCCCCCAACACTTGACTTCAAGAGGGGAGAGAGAGAGAGAGAGAGAGAGAGAGAGAGAGAGAGAGAGAGATTCAGTAACAGAGTTCCAACGATTATATCAAAGAACAAGATTCTCATTTTTCTCATTTTTCCTTTTTTTTTTTCAACAACTGTCAATAGAGGAGATAAAAAGGCAAAAAGGCTAATCAACAAAACATAGTTCGAACAAGGACTAGAGGCAAATAGAATTTCAAGCTAATCAAGAGGAGTGAAAAAAGACACAACATGATAAAGCTGATAGCCCAAGATAGTAAAGATCATCTGCAACTATTTTTGCCCATTGTGCAACATGGATGTAGGCATTGAATGATCCAAGGATCTCCATCTCATTCACAACAAAGCTGAATCTAGTAGAGGCATCCAATTTTCCTTCCTTCCCTGCTATAACGTCATCGATTCACTTCCCAGATGAAAGGGCTTTGAAACAGAAGCAACACTTTTGAAGACCTTTAGTGCACATTTGTACAGCTGTAAATCCGAGCAAAAAAAGGAGATTAGTGACCCATGTTTCTACACCTATTTTTTCTTCCCATTTGGCGCCGTTGTATTCCCCACATAAAACTTATTTTTTAGGGCATTAAATCTGCGGCCATCTCTGCAGAATAGGAAACCAGGTTTCCTACTCTGCGGTGTTACACAAACAAGCCCTTAGTCCCTTCCTAATGACTGAAATCCCTACCCTATTCAGGTTTCTGAGATCATTATAGTGAAACTTATTTAAAATAATAGTACAGAGAAACAAGAAAAAAATGATATAAAGAACACAAAGTGAAATTAGGATGTAAGAGAAAGATGATACCCAAAATGGCAAAAGAGAGGAGATACACTGCCGTTTGGGGAAGTGTGCTCACTATCTAAAAACATTCTCGGCCCTATAAACTTGAATTTCTACTCAGACAAAAGCCACTGTCCATGAATCAGTCCAGTCCACCACTTCTGGACTTGCAAAAATTCTAAAAGATCTTTCCATTTATTTACAAGATATCACACAACAAGGGGAGAAAAGTTCATTAAGTTTTTCCTTACAAGGGCCACTATCCAACCATTCATGATCTTCACAAAGAAAACCTTTAAGCACCCATGTGACATCAAATATTTAGAAGAGCGCTCCTGCTGCTCCACACTACAGAAGTGATCTCAGAGTGTACATAGAGAAAGGACTCTCACAATCTCACCTTCTCAAGTGCAGAATTCCAATTTTCTTTAATATTTTCTACTTTCATATCTTACCGATTTCTTGGACCTAAAAGAATTTGCTCCTGGTAAGTCAACCGGCCAAAATGCCTCCGGACACCAGTACTTTGAACCATGAAAAGAACAAATCATTGAACTAGGCAGTACAACCATGTGAAGTCCATGCTGCATAGTTTTTTTCCACCTCTCTCAATGACATTATGATCAGATCATTCTAAGATTTAAATGAATGATGTGCAAAATGAACAGTCTGGATTACTTATGATAAAGAAGGTCTAATCATCAATTTGTGTTATCCATTATTATTATTATTTTTGTTTCAACATTGGATTACCATGTTCCTCAAGGTTCACCTTAATCAATCCTAATCATCCAACTGAGAGTTTGACAAAAATGGATGCTCTGATACATAAGATTAATAAAAGAGGCCAATCTAGTTCTGTACAATTACAGCACTGTGCCTGCGTCAAACCTACAGTCTGCAGATCGGCATCTCATATTCACATATTTATGCATGAAGAGGGTAATGAAATGTATCACAAAGTCATGAGAAATGCTGGCAATGAACAATAAAATGCATATTGCCTTCTTTTGAAAGGTAAGAACAACTATACCTATAAGTATTAAGTTGAAGGAGAATCCCTAGACCCAAAAGCAGTTGAAGACCAAGAAAACTGAGACCCTGCAATGGCGTCAAAATGCCAGATGCAATCGGTCTTAGCTTTGTACGCTCCACCTGCAGCAAAGATTTCAACATAATCAAGCGCACAACCACACACGCCTAGATGCCGGGCTTACGCCTCGAAGCCCCACATGCATCTCAAGCTGAAGACATGAATTGAATTGGAGAAGTACCTTTGTATCAATATCACGGTCCAGGAGGTCATTCACGGTACAGCCAGCCCCTCGTAGAAGTAAAGCCCCGCAGCCAAACAACGATAAAAGCTTGAAATCAGGAAGGTTCCCGGGGGTTGCAGCCAGTGTAATTGACCTATAGCATAAAGTGTAAAGCAGAAGTATGATTTACTCACCTAGTGTTTGATAGAATGCCACAAAGACCCTGAAAAAGGCACGGAAGGAGGAGCATACCACATACATGGCCAGGCCAGCAGCCACGTCCCGATCGGCCTGTCCAGCCGCGCAAGCCGAGCATAGGGCCGCACCGACTTGTGAAGATAGAGGTCGATCCAGGAAGACGGTGGTGCCGACTGCGAGACCTTGATCGGAGCTCCATCTCCTCCGCCGCGGCCGCCTCCGGTGCTCCGATCCCGGGCGGTTTCCGCCGCATCAAAGGGCGAGGGAGAGGTGGACAGGCGGGGATCGGTTGGGTTTGGGCTGAGATGGGAAGATTTTGGGGCGGAGAATTCAAAATGGAAGAGGTTGTGAGGGGGGATTAGGGTTTTAGGAAGTGAGGGTTTTGAGAGGGGAGAGGACGGAGAGAGGAGATGATGTTGGAATTGGATTAGAGAAGAAGAGACGATAGATGATCCTCGGAAGCTTCTAGAAGCGCGGGAAAACCAGAACGCCATTCTCAGTCTCCTTCTCTCCCTGTTACTGCTGCCCTTCCGAGTTTTGAGTCTGACTCACGAGGGAAGTGTTGTCGTCAAGAGCCAGACCGACGCCGGCTAGTGACAGCAATGGTTGTAATTCAGTTTGAATTAAGTTTATAAATTAACCAATTTCCAATTTTACATTGATCTGACTGCTTAGGGCCTACTTAGGGCCCCCCACGCAAAATCGCACTAAAAAATCTTTGTTGTGGGCCCCCAGCTGGTTTGGAAGATTTTGATGGGTCTAAGTTGTGCATAGATTTTGAGCCTAGCAAGCATCCTAACTCCTTTATATATGACCCATAAGGTTTCAACCCTTAAAAAACACATGGAGTGTTGACCCAATGGTGCTATTCATTCCAAATGTTGCAAACCCAGGCAACGAGTGACTCTTATTCAACCATTAGATCAAGAATTGAGCAAGGAGTGAAAACCATAGGAGGGTTTGGTGTAGGTCGGGGTTATCTCAAAATTGCTTAACCTCATCCTGTTTGAAGCTTTACACTAAGACAAAGGGGTATTTAGAGATTTTAATCTAATTAATAAGAGTTAATCAGATTATGTTTCAAAATAACAACTCTAATTTTTAATTTCTAATTTATATTAGTATATTTGCTAAAATTATAAAGAAGAAGCTCTTATTTGGTGAGGTAATTGGTGGCTACTTATGAGTAGGGTTGCAAAATGGGTCAGTTCCGGTCTGGGTTCATGGTGGACCTGGAACCAAAACCGTTAATAAGAATATGGATCAGGACTCTGAACCATAACCATTAATAAGAATATGGATTTAGACTTGGAACTAAAACTGTTAATAAGAATATGAATGGAAACCATGAATGAGACGGGTTTGGGACTGTGAACATAATGTTAATAAAAAAGAAACTCTTTATTTCATGAAGCAATTGGTGCCTACTTATGAGTAAGGTTGCAAAGGGGTTGGTTCCAATCTGGGTCGATGGTGGACCCGGACTTGGAACCTTTAACAAGAAGAGAGATCTGGATCCAGACTTGAAACTAAAACCGTTAATAAGAATATGAAACCAGAACCATGAATAAGACGGATTAGGGGTTGTGTAGAGAATGCTTTGGAGAAAATTAGTTTTTAGGAAAAGTTCTCAAAATATGAGATACTCTATTGGGTCTCAAGTCTACTTGTTGGAACTAAGGTGGAGCCAAACTTCAAACTATTTAGGAAACGGGTCCAAAAATAGGATTATGATCCTTTCCCGTTGACTTATCGGGGCCAAAATAAGAACCCAAAGCCGGTAAGTAATGAATTAGAATTTTTGGACAATTGAAAAATCGGGCACCCATTTACGACCCTACTACTATAAGAATTGTAGTAATTCAGCCTCACGGCCCTCACCTTCTATAAATTACAACATACTTCATATTGAAAATTCTATTTGTTTCTTAGTTTTTTATACCGAAGGATGTTCCAATTCTATAGGCCAACTAATCCCTTTGGGCCAGGGGAAGTTGGGTGAATCCTTTGTGGTCTCAGTGTGGTAGCAAATTTCGAACCCACAATCTTCACGAGCAAATCATGGTCCTAGGCCAGTTAAGGGACCCCTTGGGGTGCAAAAATTTATGAGGTTATTTTCATTGAATTGTTTACTCTATCCACTTCAACTAAAAAATTACTAAAATAAGTAAACCCTACAATTATTTTTCTCGAGGCAAAAACTCTAATTTTTAAAATAAGCTCTAAAATTAAATAATATAATTAAAGGTTTGGGAAATGCTTTAATATGTAAATAAACTCTTAATCACAAAATGAGAGCTTATTTTTAGAGTTCTAGACACCCCTAAGTAATACCTGCATTACATAAATATTCCTTATAGTTTTAGCAATAAACATATAATGGGGCATGGCAAAAAAACCCAAAATCCACCTTGAACCTAAGTTAAACATATGTGCACAAATCCATGCACCATCCATCAAACCCACCACTAATAGCAGCGAGTTGGGGTGGATCATTGCTGATTGTCTGGAGTGGGCACCAAACAGATGAAGGGGGAGGATCTGGTAATGAAAGTAGCGGCGGTCGCTCATCATATCTACCAAAGGTGGTGAGGTTCCTTTTGTTGGTGATGGTGCTATGTTTGAAGGGTGGCAATTGTCATTAGTTGGATGGTTTCCAATACTTAATCTGTGACTATCAAGTCTCAATATCCTCACGAATTATCTTGTGCAAGCAATTTCTTTGTTGCGAAAACCCCACCCTCTATGATTTTCATTTAATAAAAAATTACCCCATGGAGAATTTGATCCAAAGGGCATATTACTTCAAATGATAGTGATATAATTGTCCATTCCACTAGAATGGGTTGAATGTCATATGCATTCTGGTCTTGTCCCATAAGGAATTCGAGTGATCTGGGACTTTTGACAATTTAATATAGTATGTGGCAGAGTTAATAGCACCAAGGTGTCGTGGTGTAGTTGGTTATCACGTCAGTCTAACACACTGAAGGTCTCCGGTTCAAGTCCGGGCGACGCCATTTTATTTGTTTGTCTGTAGGTGCCCTTTTTTTATAACTCAAAAAACAACTAATGGGAGATTGCCGAGTTCTTTGTTTTTTTTCTGGTTGTTGGTTTTTTGGACTTAGTAGCTTTCCTAATTATTTTATTTTATTTTTATTTTAAGTCTTATAAGCTTTCATGCAAAACTTAGACTCAGTTACTTCACACATCAAAAAAAAATTGCTAGAAATTTATTGAGTCTTTGAGTTACCATGTTGAGTTGTTTGGGTGATGCCATTTGTGTTTTTCCCCTTATTTTTGAAGACTCTAAGTTGACTCTAGATTCTCCCAAGCCATCTCTAATTTTGATGAAGAACCGAGTCAAATATATGAGAGATTTTGCCAAGTCATTTCATTTTAATGAGTTTTTTTTTTTTTAGTACCCTAGCCACGAAGGTTAAGACTCAAAAGAGAGGCCCACTCATATGAAAACCCACATAAGTAAGAAGAGAGCTCTAAGCCCTTTCACGCGAGAAAAGGCGGGTGCCGAGGTTCAATCTTTGAGTAGTTAGGTGAGAATTGCCACCCTTTACCACTTAGGTAATAAGTTGTTTGCATTATGAATCATTTGATGGGTAGACCTAATATTAAATAATTAATATTTATATGTAATTATTTATGCATGAGATTTAGAGTTAACAATCTAAAAATGATGAATAGAATATAATTTGAAATTTATATTTGACCTTTTACATTTGATATTTATACTAACAATTCATGTAATATGCAATATTTTTTTTGTTGTTATTTTTCTTGTTATAGCAATTTTTTTACACACATATATCTAAATTTATTAATGTGAATGGATTGTTTTGAATGCATGCAAAGTAATGTATACTTGTATTTTATAAGTAATGAACTCATTTTAAAATAACTTTAACATTACTTTAAAACACGACTCTCCCAACTCTCCAAGCTGACTCAACCCCATTGCGTTATAAAAAAAGAAAAAAAAAAAACGGTTAAAAAGATGCCGAGTCTCCGAGTTACCAAGTCAAGCTAATCTTCCACGTTTCATGAACGAATCAATAGGCCCTGGGGACATGATCATAATTTAAAGTTTAAACCCTTGTGACTTGTTCTGTTTTCTCTTTTCACTCAACACCTTCCATGTAAAACTCAGACTGAGTCACTCATCGAGTTACACCAAAAAAAAAAAAAAACCTGCCGAGTCTCCGAGTTACGAGCTCGGTGCCGAGTTAATCTTCAGCGTTTTCATGGAAGAAGCCATAGGCGCCGCCGCCCTGAGGACATGATCGTCATTTAAAATCCTCAACGTGGGCAATCCAGTCATTTAAAAGCCCATCTATATCCCTAACAGTAGTGCTGCGAACACCAGGCCATTCTTTCGATTCGATTTCGAGCAGCAGCCATCTTTCCATGGCCCTCAAAGTTGTCATCTTTCCGGCCTTTCTTCTTCTTCTTCTTCTTCTTCTTTCTGCAACCAGATTCGTCGATTCTGATCGAAATCAAAGCAGCTTCGAATGGCAGATCCTCACCAAGAGGAACTTCTCTGCGCAGATCCGAACCCACCCACACATCCTCCTAATCGTCACCGTTCCTTGTATGTATATTCCATTTCACCATTTGGTTCTCCTGGTCTTTGCATCAAATGGGGTGAATGGTTTTTCTCACAATGGATCACTTTAGTGGATTGGGTTTTCCCAGTTGATGATTATTTTGCCCTTTCTGTTCTTCTTTCGTGATGGGTTTTGCTGTTCAATGCATTTCTGCTACTTCTACCATATGCCCACCATAGCTATGCTTTTTTTTTTTTTTTAATGATGGGTTCTTCATGCTCTCTGTTCATAGTGACGTCCATCAGCTAAGATACCGTAACATGATTGATTTAGATGATTCAGTCACATCTTTTTATGGGGACCATCGATTTGCTCGCATTGGAGTTTTAAAGTCTCATGGAGACTAGAGAGCAATTATTGGATTTAAGAGAATGGGTGTATGTTATCCAAGTCCTGTAATTGGTGTTCAAGTGTTCATTCTTTATTATCAAGTTATAGTTGGAGTTTTAAGTCTAGTGCCTTTTGGACTAATTTCAGGTTGTTTAGTGTGGATGTGTAGAGACACTTGTGGTGTTTGAGTACTTTCCATCTTACTTGGTTTGTGATTCATTTTCCTCCTTTTACGTGGGTTAAGGTTTGTGGTTAGTGAGATTGGAGGATTGCTCGTTTCCTTATCTTTTCTTGTGTTGCAAATTGCAATCCAGGCTAGGTCGAGCTGACGAGGGTTGCATCACTAGGATAAGGATAAGATGTTGTTGATGGGCTGTGATATGCTCATCTGTCTAGCCTTTGTGTCATTTACAGGAGTCATACATATCTCATTGGTTCCGTAGTTCTTGTGGTCTTGGCCTTTTGTCATCATGTTCTTTATTACAGTTTTCCCTTGAGATGAAAATTTGTTATTGATAAACATGCATCTGTGAAGGGTTGCTTGACATTCTTGTATTATTTACATAGGAAGTGGAGGGTTGGAAGAGGACTGAAATGTTGATGACAAATTGACAATGTGTGAAGGAGTAAAGCCAACAGTGAAGACTATCAAAATTTCCCACTTCTGGTGCTCCATCTGGGAGTTGATGAGAAAATATTAAACATCCATGTGGGAAAATTGATTGTGGCTTCCATATTTTTATTACTGGCACTTAAGTCATTACCCTCAGGGAATGCTTCTGACACTTTTCAGCGGAATATTATTTCCATAGCGATTTCATGGAAAATGATAACTGCAGTCTTTATGTCCTACGGTTTTATTTTCTGTTGTTTAGGGTGCGAAGCAAATTTGTGTTGAAATATGTCTCAACATCTTGTATTAGACTGCAAAAATGGTTCCCGACCTCTTGGTTCTTTATCTGCGTTCAGCTGAAATTGTGGAAAATTGCTTTTATCTCAGAAAATAGGAATTTCAGAAAACATTAATAGGGGACAATGGAAATCATTCTCCCTTGGAAATCATTTTCATTTTGAGCAGAAAATGGCCTTCAGAAACATACTGTTTCATCAATGCCACTTACTTGTGTACCAAACAGAAAAAGCGCCAGTTTCTTATGTAAACTGTTGGGAAATGACAAATGACACAAAGGGTTTATTGTCTTACCGGTTGAATGAAACTTGGCATTATAACAAAATCCAGTTTTATGTCATAGCCTTTTGTAGTTTGTTTGGGTAATCTTTCTTATTTTGGTTCTGATAAATGCTTATATATATATATATAAATAAATTTGCAGGGTGTGGTGAATCACGAACCCTTATGAAGGAGTTAGCTAATCAAGTTGCGGCAAAGGAAGATAAATATGGTCATCTAAGGCTGATGATTGTATATAGAAATAATGATAAGATGCTAGCTGATGTCCTTGGTGCCACTGAGGGAATAACAATATTCTTCTATCACCACTCTGTGCGTTACAAATATCGTGGGAGACTACGGATGCAGAATATTTTTACATCTCTTGATCATCTTACATCACTTGCACCTGATGAAATTCCCTTAAAAACCCTAAGCACCATAAAAGATCTGAATACATTTCTTCAGTCAACGGACAAGGCTGTGCTTCTCCTTGAATTTTGTGGCTGGACTCCCAGGTTGCTACACAAAAATAAAGATGATGAAATAGACAGTGCCCTTCATGTACAATATGCATCAGATAATGGTGAGTTACATCAATGACAATTTGTGTCCCATTTATTTTAGTTTCCTTAAAAGTTCTTATTATTGCTGCACAGCATGGTTTTTCACCATTTAGATAGCCTTTACTCAATCATGGTTGAAAAATACATAATTTGACTATTACAAAGAAGCAAAATATATGGATTGATGGCATGATTAAGTATTTATACAAGGTTTCTCTCTTTTTTGGAACAAACTAACTGATCCTTGACCCAAGGATTTTGAGTTTTTTACATGGGTGGTCCATTCTTCATTTATCTGGACTTTGATCTGATTGGCATCATAATGGGTAGACTGTCCTCGAAATTTCAAAGATAAAAAGTCATAGCAAATCTTTGCCTCTGTGTTGAACATGAACAGTTGCTGCTTTTCTTTCTGAACCTTACATTAACAGGCTGTACTTGAAGTTTTATACTATCGTGTTATCCTGTAAAGGTATTTTTGGAGATGTGTCCACTTTGGGCGGATTGTTTAACCATGTGATCCACACATAAAACTCAATGCGTATGCATTCTATGCATATCTTTGGGGTTATGACTTTATGATCTGTCCTGAAACTATGCCTCTCATGCGTCCTGAAAGTTGGCATATCACTCATGTTTTGTTGCTTACTACTTGCCATTAGTGTCATGTAAATTGTTGTTGCTTCTTCTTTTTTTTTTCCCTTTCTCATTAGATATTGACTGAACTCTCTTAATATTGCAGATGGAATCCATGGGGAGAATCTTTCAAGTGGAGTACATCAGACACTTCCATTTGGCATGAAGGAAAACCAGAAGGTTGCTGGTAATTTTTAATATGCACATCATTACAAGACTGATCATGGAATATGAATATAGAAGAGAATTCTTCAAGTACTGAAAACCCTTATTTTGGGTGCTAATGGCTTCAAACAGGGGTTAAAAATCGAAAAGCAAACTTGTGGGGTCGAAAATGGGCTTAATGGGGTTCCATGGCTTGGGGCATTCTACTGGGAAAATGAAACTTCTCCTTTACTTGAAGATGGAGATAATGGTGCTGGTGATGAGGTATGCTGTAAACCTGAAGAGTTTCAGCGATTTGAATCCTTCTTTTTAAAGTTCACAACAATGGCAAGAGAGCATTTCCTTCCTCCTGAAAGGCAACGCTTTGGCCTAGTTTCCAACCGTTCTCTGCTATCGTTTCTTGGTGTAGAAAATCTGGATACATGGTCACTTATGCTTCACTTCACGGGCTGTCCCAATTGTTCAAAGATGCTCAGTAAACAAGAAGAAATTAAGGGTGCCATACTGATGCAACATACACTTGCTTCAGAGGTAGGTCTGCTGATATTGTTTTTTTGCCGTCATCTGTTCCATTGCAGTTAAATTTTCAGTTTAAAACAAGATCATATGATAAAACATATTGTTGTTTTAACCTTCAGTGCTACTTTGTTCCAACCATGTTGTGATCCATATGGATGTCATGTGATGAGAGTCACTAATTTGTAATAATTCTAGATTCTAAGATTGTGGTTTTAAAATATTATTATATGCATAGTCAGGTCTCAGAGAACAGTTTGTATGTGATGCTTGATTGAAGAAACAACATATCATCCATCTATCTATCCATGAACTGGTCCTATGAGGATGGTCTTCGCAGTGAGGAATGCCTAGTGGGGCCCACCTTATGACCCATCTTACTCTCTGACACACACGTAGATATATATATGTGGTGCTATGTTACATGGATTTAGCATTAGTATCGGATGTGGGTGCGCCTCAAGAAAGTATGTCAAATCCCTTACAAAGGAAGTATTGACATGAGTATCGGGTGTGGGTTTGTATGCGTCGGGTGTGGGTGCGTCATGGTTTTAGGCAAGTTCGTGTATCATAGATGTAGTGCATGCCTCAGTGATGCTTCCGGTCAGCACACCCACCTTTCTGCAGTATAAGACTATTATAACTCAATATTCTTATGGGCCTCATGATCAATTGACCATGCCCCAGTTTCTCACCTCTCAATTGATGCCATTTCCCTGATGGAAATGGAGATTTTTAATCACTGTCTACTTTTATAGGATCCAATCAGATGATTATAATAATCTGAAAGGGGAGATTTTCGCATGGTATCCCACCTACCAAGTGGCTAACTTGAGCATTCTGTGTGTAATTCCATTACATTTCGCTACAGATTTATTATCCACTTCTCAAATAGGAGACCCATGCCTGTGTTTGCATTCTGATTAGTCAACATGCTGATGGAAAACTTAGCTGCTATTGTCTTCTTCCTCTCTGACTTGTAGCCAGATTCCTATGCATCAAACACAATGTTGACATCATTTGGAAGGATCCACACGCTTCCAAACCAATATTGTTCTTCATTCAAAACATTTTGGGTCTGATGAAAAGATGATTAACTGATTCACTGTCCTTACTCCTTAAGTCACACGTGACAGCTGTTTGCTACTATCCTCTTTGTTTTCCTAAGATTGTCCATTGTCAAGATTTTGTCTTGGATTGCTAGCTACAAAGCAGCTTCTGGCCTAGGTGGGGCCTTTGCCTTCCACAGGGACATTATTGGGACCTTGATGCTGAACTCACCCACTAGAAGATGTAGAGAAATTTCACTGGAATTCTGCCATTGATGGTGCTTGTCCACACCCTTCTATTTGCGCCTATTCTTGGGAAAGGGTTGATTTCATTAACTGAAGCAAACTAGAGAAATGGGATGATTTCATTAACTGAAGCAAACTAGAGAATTGATTTCCTTCTCCTGTTAGGTTCCTACGGAAAGATGGGTCAAACCAAAGAATGGAAACCATTACTTCAGTACTTTTGCCCCTTCTTTTTATGAACTCTGCTACCAAAAATATTTCCTTGCTGTTTGCTTCAGTACTTTTGCCCCTTCTTTTAATGAACTATCATTATCATCATCAAAGCCTTATCCCAACCATGTTGGGGTTGGCTACATGAATTCTGTTTCTCCATTTCGTTCTATTTTAAGCTTTTTTATAAACTATGCTACAAAAAATATTTCCTTGTTGTACATCTGAGCAAAGCCACAAATCTATCCCAAAGAGGTGCCTCTCCCCTGGAGGAACGAGATGGCTATCATATTTGGTACTCAGATGTTGAAAAATAGTTGGGAACCAAGAAATATGTTTACTTCATCTGGCCATCTCGACCAAGATCCCAATAGAATTATGGTGTCAGACTTGTAAAGCTGTGGGGTTAAATAGAGCAATCTAGCATTTAAGGCTGATGTGGGTTTATCTGTTGGAAAATTTGACCTTTTATGCTTCTAATTCTTTGCTGTTTGGTTTTTCTTTTATATATATTTTAATAATAAAGTAACTGGTTGAACTTTTTTCTTTTTGTTAAAAAAGAAAGAAAAATGGAGTGTTGTTGTTTCATATATATTTGGTTTTCCCTCAGTGGACTGAGCATAATCTAAAATCAATGTTATGTAGGTTTTTCTTTTTCATTTATCTTCTTTTGTTTTCGGTCTTTTATGTTTCAATGCTTCATTCTCTAAAATAATAGTTTTTGCCATGTTGATCTACTGATTTCTCTTACCCCCCATAGCTTGAAGGCAACGGAGGTGATGTTGAGCATGCATTACCTGGAAACAAACCATCAATAATTCTTTTTGTGGATAGATCATCACAATCGTCAAAGATCAGAAGAAAAAGCAAATTGGCCCTTGAGATCTTCAGAAATTTATCTCTTTCCTACCAGCCAATAGAAGAACAAAATAGCATTACCAGTGAGGGTATCTCAAACCAAACTCTCCCTACAATAAGGAGTATAAGCATATCAGATCAGTCCGGTCGTTTGGTTAGGAAACTCTCTCCAGCCCACGAATTGGTGAAGTTTAAGGATAAGATGGCATATATGATTATCAATGAAGGTGAAAACAAAGCCTTAGATAATATAGCTACTGGTGCACAACGAAACTCTGTTCAGGACATTTTGGATCTCCTACTTCAGCAGAAGAACCTTGCATTACCAATGAAGGAAGGAAAAATAAGTATTCTGGCAAAGGAAGTTGGTTTTCAGCTTTTGTCTGATGATTTTGAGGTGAAAATAATGGGCAAAGTGCCACCAAGGGAAGAACATGATCAACCTGAAAAAGACTTGAGCACCAAACTCATGAATCCAGAAATACCTGAACTTCCCATAAAATCGAAGGTTGAAAATGGTGTTGACTTGAGCAGTGGCAATTTACTCAGAACCATAACTAATGTGGCAGTGGGAAATGAGAAGCAGCAAGAACCTGTTGATGTGGAAGCTTCCATTCAAAACAATCGAGAAGATAGACCTTATGATGAAACAAATGCAGAACCATTTAACACTCAATCAGCTCAAGAGGCCGAGAAAGGTGGATTGGGTAATGTTGAGAGTATGAGCATTGGTGAAAATGATCATAGATCTAATGAAAAGGATGTAGGACCATTCAGAGAGAGTTCTGAACAACCTCTCCACTTGGATCAAGACTCGCATTCATCTGGGGTACCTTTTCTTAAAGAACACACCCCTAAAAATCCAGGATCACATGCTGAATATGGCTTCAATTATATGAGCTCCAGTGGAGCTTTAGATACTCACGTTGGTGACAGTTTGGAACCTGCTGTAGTTGGAAATGTTGTAGCCAAAGAGACTCATCCAATAGTGACAAGTGGCAAGGTAAAGGAACATGAAGTTCACCACCAAACTTTCAAGGGCTCCTTTTTCTTTTCTGACGGTGGATATCGGCTGCTTGCGTCCTTGACTGCAGGTTCAAAAGTTCCATCAGTGGTACTAATTGATCCTGGTTTGCAGCAGCATTATGTTTTTCCTGAAGAATCGGTGTTCAGCTATTCTTCTCTGGTTAATTTCGTTAATGGATTTTTGAATGGAAGTCTTCCTTCCTATCGAAGAGTGCAGTCTGTTCCTGTAAGTCCAAGAGGGACTCCTCGGCCACCATTTGTGAACCTGGATTTCCGAGAGGCTGACTCAATCCCGCGAGTCACATTAGATTCATTTTCCGAGCTGGTTTTAGGTTTTAACCAATGTGATACTGGATATGCATTGTCATGCTTTGACAATCAACATACTGGCCCTGCTTGGAAAAAGGATGTGTTGGTACTTTTTAGCAATACTTGGTGTGGGTTTTGCCAAAGAATGGAACTGGTGGTTCGCGAAGTACATCGAGCATTTAAGGGATACATAAATGCGTTGAACAGTGATTCTTGTATTAGAAGCTCAATGCTAATGCAAGGTATACATATTTTATTTATTTGCTGTATTAGGTTTTTTTTTTCCTTCAAAATGAAGGGCACTGATTTTCTCTTATTCTAATGGATCATTCTGCCCTGGTTTCGTCAGTAATCTCAGTTCTTTTCCCCATTTAGGATTTCATTCATAGAATTATTTCTATATACACTATGAGCGCCTCAAAGTTGATTTATATATGTGTAAAGTTTGTTTGATATGTGAATAAAGTTAGTTTGATATATGAGTTTCACTATGACACTTTATACTGTAGAGATACTTTGCTACATACTCTTGTAGGACAAATATTTGCAATAAAAAAAAGATATACATGGTTCAAAATAGCATTGCGGCTGCTTTATTGGCCATAGTTGTTAAGGTTGCTACGCTATTTTGAAAATAGCGGTGCTACGGTCTAAAACCTAGTAGATCCAAGTGGTGCTTTAAATTAAAACACTATTTTTTCTATTTCTTCTCCTCAATAGCCTTTCCTAAAGTTGTCTATACCTTTACATAGCTCCAAGCCACTTAAAAAAATAAAATAAAATACAAGATTGGCTGCTACACAAGATTGCAATTTTATTTACCATTTAAAGAATTTACACTGCTATACTGCTACATATTGCCCAAACGTACCATTTTGGCTACTAGCTGCTGTGCTTGCTGTAACTATTATTTTGATCTTTGGATATACATATTTCAGTGGCCAAAAAGCCATGCAATGAGTAGACACTCTAATAACAGGTAAAAAAAGGGAAAGAGTTGGCACTTTAATCACCTGGCCACATGTTTCTCCTGGAAAGTACCAATTATTAGTTTTTAACAAGAAACAATAATAATTAGATTTTAAGATTTTTTTTGTTTTGTTTTAATAACTCTAAATTTAATTATCCTCAAAGCAGGACAAGGCGCACACAGCCAAGCCCAAAATGGGAGACTGCAAAACAAAAAGCCTACAAAATAAAAATGAAAAAGATACTATACATCAAAAGATAGAGAAGAATGAAAGACTCCTTCATTTGCAAGAGCATCCACCATAGATATTAAGAAAGCTATGAAAAGATTGTATTACTGCTACCATATTTTAAGAGATGATTACAGTTTTTCCAAGAAGTAAGTGATAACTCTTTTTTTAAACCAAAAAGGCAATTTGGAAAGAGAGACTAGCATTTTTACAGTAAGTGGACACATAATTCTCAATATCTTCTTCCTACCTCTTCAGTCTTCCTCATCAGATTCTTCATCTATTTACATCATTTTTTTAGTCTTTGTTGATGCCTTTTCTTTTTCTACTTCTCTAACACAAAACACCACCCCCCAACCCTGCGCCCCAAACAAAAAAAAACCCTCCTCTTTTTTTCCCCTAAACTCTTATCTTGTCTTGCTTTAGTAGGTACATCAGAGCACCCATTTGCATCACCACACACACGGCTAAGATGTTCCTTAGATTTATGCATACCTACATTCAACACGTCATTAAGTACTTGCATTTAACCTTCAACTAGTCTCCACTGATGAGTTCACCTGAGGATAAACCTGATACTCATGTCTTGCGGGCATTGTGGTGGCATTCTACAAATGAAAACCTGAATCATCTTAGAAATTTACACTATGTTTTTTCTTCTTATCTTTGAAATGTATAAATGCGTTTTCACATACCGACAAGATATAAATCAATGGCATAAATGTGTAGATCTAAGATAAAAACCAAAAGCCTATATACCATGTAAGCTATACTGTTTTTTGTTGCTAAAATTGACGTTTAAAATAAAAAAAACACGAATATTATTGTGGTACATATTAAAAAATTGTTAAATGCATGAGTGAACGGTGTGGATTTGAGTATATGATTGTGCAGAGCTAAGCTAAAACAAAGATCTATTCACTACAAAAATTTCCCCTGTTTTCAATTTCGAAAACTTGAAGAGAGAAATAAAGAAAGCACGAGGTGATATTACATATTGAAAATAATTATATGCATAATATATTGAGAAAATGTGAGAGGAACTGTTTTTATCCCTTTTTTAATAAATACCTTTAATTTAAATAGATTATTTTTCCCAACATTAAAGGCATGATTTTTGATCTTCCTTCTTCCTAACAACTGTCTAAAGCAGATGATTTAAAGGAATATATGTATATATTTTTCATTGTTAGCCCAGTGGTAGGGCACCATCCTATCCACTGATACAACTGGGGATCAATCCTTGGGTCTATTGGTAGGGAATGGGGCAGTGTAGTGAGGCGGGGTTTTTTTTTTGTTTGGGTTGGGTGGGGGGGGGGGGGGGGGGGTGGCGGGGTGGGTGTGGGGGTGTTAGTAAAACACAACTCAAACTTAAAAAAAGGTACTTTAAGAAATCTAGGGTATGGTTACGGATATGGCTGCCCTAATTTTTTCTTTAGAACACTTTTGAAATGATGAAATTATCATAGTTTGCATTCCATTCTAACATTTTCATGTTGAGAAGTATAAAAAAGGTAAATGAGTTATATGAAACCCATGATCTTGGTATGTGGGATATGCTAAACATGTACCCTAGAAGTATCAGGCATTGATGTGAGTATTGTCTCGGTCCAACATGGATGCGCTAGGCTTGTGCAAGTACCTCGGTATCATATATCCAAACTTGAGTGAATAATACCTTCAATTTTCTAGGTGGTAGATTTTGATAGAAGAAATTGTTTTGATCTTGAAACTATGTTGCAAAAGCCCCGCTGAGTCTCTCAAGCTTCCAAGTGGCAAAAGCATGAAACAATAGAAAGGTTTTAGAAGCCTTCTCTCCTATTTATAGTCAATGAATTGAAAGTGGGTTGACTTGGCTGACTGGACTGAATCGTGTAGGACTTGCTCGAGTCTTAATAAAAGCCCTAGATCCATGGAAGAGAAAGAAACCCAGGGTGGTGTGGGTTGGAATTGACTTGGTAAATGTTCAGTCTTAGTCAATTTAAACTGGGATGTTTTTCTAAAAGCCACAGGCCTGCTAAACACAACGTTTCAAATGCCACTTTGGCTTTTTATGGAGGACGAGCACATAAAAGAGCCCCCTTTGTTGGGTACAGTCTTTGGAGAGCTTGAAGCTAAAAGCATTTGCCGTACTTCTAATTTATGTGAAATTTGTAGCCCTGTTTCCCCCCTCCCCCACTTTTGCTTTACATAGGTGACAGAACTCAACTCACGCACTCACACGTCCCTAACCAGCTGACCAACAGCCTAGGACATGTAGGGATTTCAGGAACCAAAATGTAATTTTCTCCCATTATTGCAAGACCAATGTGTCACAGTTGCAACCTTGAGGCTGTGGGTTCCAAGTTATGTTACCAATCAAGAAAGAAAAAGTAGCCAAAAGTGACTCCATTTGAAGAATGTTCCTTCGTTTCTTTGAATTAGTTAGTCACTAACTCTACGTTACCCATGCAATTGCTTGTTATGTGAACAGTGGTTCCAGTTGTTCCTTGAGAAAATTGAGGAGGATTCAGAATGGCTTCAAAGTGATTTGTGTTTCTTGACTATTGGTTATTTCTGTGGCAGATAACTTGGACGATGTTGGGTTTAATGCAGTGCCATCCATTTTTTTAATGGACTGCACATTGAATGATTGCAGTGCACTTCTACAGTTGATGGGTCAGGTGACGATTGTGCCTTACATTTAATGCTTACATGTTTCAGATTACCCTGTTCATTTTCATTTCCTTTAATAAGACTATCTCCTTCTTTGGTTTTCTGTCTAATGATCACATGATGGGACTCTTCTGCTCATCGCTTAGATGGAGTATCATCTCAACTTGGGTGTTTTTTCCCTTTGGTCAATAAATATGATCAAAACTCTTTAGATTCTGTTGAAACAGCTATCTGCTTCACTAATATGGAGAATTGAGACCCCCCAACAACCACATTAAATTCTATTGTTTCTTCCAAGTAATACATGTCTACAAAACACAAATTGTTTAAAAATATGGCAAAAGTATATTTGCCACATCCGAGCGTCGCCAAACTACTGATGACTTGGTGGCAAGGGATTGATCCCTGGTCCTCACATTGCAAAATACCAACCCTAGACTGATGACCCAATCTAGCAAAAAGGAGGAAAAAAAAAGGAAGATGACTTTGGCCTCTAAGCTAATTCACCAATTGAAGCACTGGGTAGATTGAGATGCTCATGTTGATCCACTTTCGATTTTCTCTGAAGGCATTCACTTTGTACTGGCTTGCAACTGCTGAATCAAGATAATTGCAACTTTACTGGCTTGCAACTGGTGAATATCGATTCTGGTGTATTATTGTGCCATGAGCCTTACCCAATATATATTTACTTGAAACCCTTGTGAGGCCCATGTTTGGTGATCCACAGTGTTGTGCTGGCCATTATTTAAAAAGTAGGATGTTGCTCAAGTTCACTTGGCCATCAACCAGGTGCAGGTGCTGGTCTTTCTAATATGACCTGATGGGATGGGCCCAACCATCGATGACACAAAACACTGTCTGGAATGTGCTAGCCCTATGATCTCTCACTTTCATGTGGACTGTTAAAGAGATAACATAGCAGTCAATAAAAAAAAACAAATAAATAAAGGAATTCCCCAGCCCTGGAGGTTTTTTGGCCATTCCTCGATGGTAGGGCCCTGAATTGTCTGTATGCATCTAAATATCATGGAGCCTCAGACTTGAGTATATAGAAGAAACATAGTAAATGGCCTCCTCAGCAAACTATTGCACTTGTTGATGACCAAGGACCCCATCAATCTTTATATCTAGTAGTTACTTCAATTTATAATACGAGTCATGTGGTAATAATTATTGCACTGGCTTTTTGTACAATTTGAAATGCTCAGAGAGAAGTTTATCCTGCATTGGTTCTATTTCCTGCGGAAAAGAAGGATGCTGTCCCTTATCATGGACATTTGTCAGTATCGAATGTCATTGAGTTTATAGCAGCTGTTGGAAGCAATTCCCGTCATCTCATTGGAAACAAAGGTAAGCTTTCGTGTATTCTTTGATGCCTTTATTTTCTTTTCTTTCGTTTCTTTTGCTTGTGGGGAGGAGTTCAGTAAATGAATGTGTCATTGGTACTGTTGTCTCTTGTAGCTTCAGCTTTTAGGGCTTATTTTTGTATAATCAGTGCCTAAAACAATTTTCATATGACTTCATTCCAGCACCTGGATGATCGCTTTGTCTATTAAAATAGGGCCTAGGTGCACTTTTAAAAGAAACCTCCTTTTTTTTTGTGATATTTATTTTTTGATAGACTTTCATTGAGGCACTGTCTCTGGAATGTCAATTGTGTAACTGATGTAGCACGTGTGGGTCTTTGTATAGAAACCGTCAATATGAATAATACCAATTTCGTATTGCAGCCACACATAAGAGGCCTATTCCTTAAACACCATGTCTATGCTCAAGTTGCATTGTTAGATAGACACTGTGCTCTTGCAGAACTGTTGACACAGCCCTGGATCCTTGATAAGAAAATAGAACAACTCCACGAGGGGATGGCTGGTTGGATCCTCGAGGGATTCAAGAGAAAGACTGAGCTCCAACTGGGGCTTGGCCAAATTCCCAAGGGATACCAAGTGCACAAACACTCTCGCTGAAGAGAAGCACTCACAACCATAGGCAAACCAATCAAATCTTTATTGCAGAATGAAAGCTGTCTCTCCTAGTTGAGGGGTTACATATTAGACATCCTTTCTTAGTAGGACTTTCTTAAACATTAAAGGAAACTAAATCTCCTAAGACAAACCAAATCAAACCAATTTTCTAATTTAAAGACTCCTGAATAAATAAAAAATCCCAAGTCAGACTCCTAACCAACATAAATCCTCATAGTAAATTGGCTGGACCTGTTGGACTGTGAGCTAGGCCCAGTGGGCCTGGTTGGCCCATGGATCATGGGTCTGGCCTTCATCAACTGTGACCTCAACTTGTGTACATATTTTATGATTTGAAAACTCTAAAAATATGCTCATATTTTATGATTTAGAGCTTATTTACATTTTAGAGTGTTTGATAAACCTTTAGTTGTATTTTCTATTTTTGGAGCTTATTTAAAAATTAGAGGTTTTTCCTCTAAAAAAGATAAGCTAAGGGTGGTTGCCTTTTTTTGAGCTAAAGTGGATGGAGGTGGACAATGCAAGATTTACAAGTGTTTTGGATGAAAAGACATCATAAAATTTTCAAAATGATGTAAATTGTGCCTTGTACGTCGTAATTTTATAAGTGGTCCCCAGCTACCACAATTCCTAAAGGAGGTCCCCAATTACCTCATGAAATAAGACCTTTCTTAGAATTTCACCAAATGGATTGAATTTAAATTAGAACTTAAAAAATTAGAGCTTTTATTTTATCCTTTAATCTAATTGCTTTTATTAATTATACTGGAGTTCCAAACAGCCCATTATGATAATGATATATTACATGAAACCTGTTTGAGATGGCTTGGATGGTGTCCAATGTAGGCTAATAATGGTGCCAATAAGGAATGGTTTTTCTATGAATGTTGATGGGCCTAGAGGAAGTGCGGTAGGCCATAGAGAACATGGATGGTAGTAGTGAGGCTAGATCTAAACAAGTGCTGCCTACCCAAGGATTTGTCTTAGGATAGACTGGAATGGTGAAATAGAATTCATATATTGACTCCAACATAGTTGGGACAAGGCTTTGATGATGGTGATGATAATGATGATGTGTGTTCTCTCTCTCTCTCTCTCTCTCTCTCTCACACACACACACACACACACACACACACACACCAGTCTCGCTGATCATTTGACATATTTTTGACAAAATGGTGTGCCACAGTTACATATTACATAGATCTCCCTGTTACATTGAATAAAAGATATGATGCCACTGGGACACACCATGAATATGGCTTGGAATGGATGTTACCAAAAATGAAATACAGAAATGATACCTATTCATGCCTATTTTTAAATATCCCTGGTCTTGTAGCAAAAATCAACTAAATTGCCTGTGCTTATGTTGTAATCATGTAATTTATATTATTTTCTTTCATTTTTCCTCTGTGCAAAACTCTTTTATTCTCTTCTCCATTTTATATATTGCCGGCATTGCAATTATGAGTCTGTAAAATTCATTTGGTGGAATTGGTAGGCATTTTATGGGCAGGAGTGCAAAAAGTGTACAGGAGCATGGGTCCACTGCAAGAAGCATCTGTTGATCCAGTCCATGAGCAAGTTCCTGTCACAAAGAGCGAGTACCATGAAGTTCTACTGAACATCACAGCGAAGAGAGCAGATAAGCCTCATAGATTCAAAGTTCATACATCGTCTGACCTTAATGGAGAAGGTCAACATGTTGACATTGGGTCTGTTCTTATTGCCACCGACAAGCTTCTCAATGCTCCTCCCTTTGATAATTCCACAATTCTTATTGTGAAGGCAGGTCGAGAAGAGGGATTTCAGGGATTGATTACCAATAAGCGTGTCAAGTGGGACTTTCTTCCTGAGCTAGATGCGGAATTCACATCATTGAAAAATGCTCCTCTGTCTTTTGGTGGGCCAGTCGTAGCACCTGGCATGCCCCTTGTCAGCTTTGCTCGGAGGACTACTGAATTTGGTTACCTAGAAATTGTCCCAAGTTTCTACTATGGTGATCAGATGGCTACTTTTCGAGCAATTGAAGGGATTAAGTCAGGAAACTTATCTGCCATTGACTATTGGTTTTTCTTGGGATACTCAAGTTGGAGTTGGCATCAGCTGTTTGCTGAGCTGGCAGAAGGAGCTTGGCGTATCAGCAATTACCAAATGGAGAAGTTGGAGTGGCCAGAAAGCTGAGTACATCTCTGCCAATTAGTGCAGGGATAGTTAGATTTAGAATATAGTGGGTTTCTCTGCATTATACACACCGACCACTTTTTTTTTCATTTATTTTTTCTAAATTTGATCGGTCCAACCATTACTGTATTACATGTTTTCAATATGTCAGTGCACCAGGAACTATAGAAACGACCAAATTATCCAAAGATATCTCCGGGAAGAGGTTATAGTTTTTGTATTGTTAATCTACTTATTTACTTAGTTCAAGAATTGTAGATTACACTAATTCATTTCCTCATCATTATTGTATGAAAATGGTTCTCTATTTAGAATTTTTTTGCTCAAACTATGATTCATATCAGTAGACATAACTGATGTTGATGTGGATCGGATTATGAAGGTGATCATGTACTGGTGTGGGTGGCAGGGGATTTGAGTGCTGTAGTGATGCTGTGGTGGTTTCAGATGTTAATCAGTTTGACTTATTCCTACCTTAAAATAAAGAAAGTGCATTAGAGGGGGACACACAGAAGCATCATGCTTTTTCTGAATTTGTGTAGTTCATATTTCACTTGTCTCTGGATGCCAAGGAAGTGGGTGCACTGGATGAGTTACTTGATTAGGTTTGCAACATCCCCAGCATGTAATGAGGTTTAAGAAAGTAGCTTGTTTGGATTTTCAATTTTGAAATGATTGCTTTAGGCCAATGGAATTCCTTGGCACTAGAAGAGCATAGTTCAGCTTTGAGTTGCTGGAGTGCTTTTGCTTATTGCTTGGGTATTTCAAAATCCAAACGGGGCCTCCAGAGCTGGAGATGGGAATGCACCAGAAATAATCTTTAATCGATCTCTTACTACAGTTGTCCTCATTAGACG
Source organism: Sextonia rubra (assembly GCA_037013555.1). Lineage (NCBI taxonomy): Eukaryota > Viridiplantae > Streptophyta > Magnoliopsida > Laurales > Lauraceae > Sextonia > Sextonia rubra. The sequence continues at coordinate 16,641,652 of JASUAD010000028.1, read as the reverse complement.
AGGATTACCATATACTCTTTTAAGTGACCAAGCATGCAAGGCCATTCTTCAGATTCTTGATCAATAAAATCACATTCATAGTCTTCAATCTAAAGTGAGCTTGTCCGCGAGCACCTTTGTTCTCAAAACCTCTCTAAATAGATGGTAGCTAATGCTTCATGCATCATCCATTACAGGTGCATATTTAATTTTCCCACGGGACAATAGGCCTAGGATATGCAATTCTGTCCCGGTTGAGAAATGTGCCCATCGGCCTTTTCACTAGCAGCAATGAAATTTGATATTCCATTATATCTAACAGGGTATACCTCTATTCAACTAAAATGATGACATCTATGGGAATTAGAGTTTCCTTCCCATCGAAGTTCTCTCTACAGTTCTCTAGTTTTGGCACAAATGAGGTGGTGTCATTGAATGAAAAAAGTAGTAGATTGATAACCTGTTCACCTGATGATATGCATTCGTTTGATAATTTGCACTTTTTTCACTGAGAGAAACTGAAGGAGTTGAAATGAATGCAGATATACCCCGATAAATAGGGATGACCTTTAAGCAACTCAATTCTAAGATGACTAGCATAGATAAAGCTAGTGAAATTATACTTCTATATCCTCCTCATCTTTCTTCCAGTTTCTATTTGACTTGCAGAAAACCCAACCTGAAATCTACAGTATCCAAACACAGATATGGCAAGTGATGTCACCATTCATCAAACAAATTGTCACGGCCCGTTTTTCTGGCCCATGGAGCATGCTTTAGTAATGCTTCTACTCTTTGTGATTGGTCTTGCTGATGCAGGGCATGCTCAAAATTTGTTTCTCATCTCTAGAAGTCCAGACCACCTCTTATCAACGTAAGGCTCCTTTCCGCCAATATCTGCGTACAGAGTTCAAAAGATCAACTTTGTTAAAACACTAAGTCATGAAGAGACTCGTGCAGTACATGCATCCATGAACTGTTCTTCCATAGGTGACAGAACTGGAAGTCTCAATACAGGCAAGTGAAATCTGTTTTGCCTCTCATTAAGGTAGTCTTAGATCTAACCTACCTCCTTGTTTTGGTATATAGTTGTGGTTGTCATCGCCAGTATAAAATGTGGGATCAGCAGGAGAAAATGCAAGATGCATTTTTATGACCGCTAAATTATTAATCCAATCATCTATCTTGATGAGAAGTGGGCCTTAGAAAGTAAAAATTTACTCACCTGAATCAAACTGTATGGTTAAGTACTGAGTAGCCTAGGTGTGTATAATCTGCACAACTAGCATTTGCATGCAGATACTACACTATCTATGCATTTCAAAAGAGCCTGTGACATAGTGAAACATTCTCATTACTGCTACCTTGAGGTTGTAAGTTTTAAGTCTGGTTACCTATCCAAAACACACACACACACACGAAAAAAAAAATACTATTCATCCCTATTGGAGCTCATGCATTATACAGAAATGCAACCAGGCATAAAATCAGCATTATCCATTAACAAGAATACAGCAGGTAAGTAACTGAAATCATAGCTACCTGCATGAGCTGCTAATTTCATGCTTTGAACATGCATGCTATATAATGCATAAATCCATTCAGGGACATACTCTAGGAATACATGCACAAAGGTGTGAATTCAGCAATGAATGGCTGAAGATATGCACATGGACTCCAAGTATGGAATCGCCTGTTTGGTTACTCAATAGGATAGACTTGCTAGAATGCAGACACCCTCTCATTCTTGCAAGCATATGTAAATACATGAATTTCGCTACATACAATGCCAACTGTGGGGTGATTTCTCACATGACTCGGAGCAAGTGTCCTGCAAAATGAAGCCATGTAAGCTTACTATAGTTCGTGCCACATGGCATATTAAAACAAGTTGCAGAATGGATTAATCCATTGCCTTTACTGAGGTGGTAAGCCGCAGTGTTTCTTGGATTAGTGAGTCAAGACCAACTTCAGAGCCAGGTTTTGCATAGATGACCTGCAGAACCAAAACTGATGATATTAGCAATAATGAATACACTCAAGCTCTTGTTAGCAGGTTGTGTATTTCCAAGAGTGCTTGAGATTGAAAAAGAGGGATCAGGGACTTAAAGATGGATCATCGCCTCCCACTTCAGGCAGCTGCGGTGCATGTTTATCCCCTCTCAAAGGTAGAACCCACACATAGAAGGTTGTATCAATCTGAAACATAGCAATAGTTGGAATTAGTTATTGTTAGGTTCATATCTGGTTGCAATGTTGTCCCATTCTATCAAAATTTGTTACATCTGACAATTGATTCCAAAAGACATAAAATGGCAGACTTATCCGTGAGCTTAAGAATATTCACAGCTATTCTGGTTGATTTGGATTATGGGTCTATCAACAAATGGTTATTGCCGCTTCGACAAACAAAAGAATCAGCTGTGTCGCTTTTACAAGCTAACATGTAGGTGTGCCTGGATTTGTTTTTCAACACCAAAATCAGAACCAGTAATGTAAAATTGGATTTGTTGATAATGTGTAGTTGGGAAGGGAAGAACAGAATCTATGTAATGTAGTATTCAATTTCGATGATGCCACAAACACATGAACCCATATTTTACAGATCTGCTGAAATATTCAAACCATTTCTGATTTGGGTACATCCAAATAACTAGCCATGTGTTTATATTTCTTTAAGAAAATTTGGAAATAGGCTTATGTACAAGAAACTGATTAAAAAAAACAAATATTAAAATTACCTCTCTGCAATAAGGTGAAAAGCAGTTGCTGCATTTTCTTGTGAATGATGTAATGATTCTTCCATCCACTGAGAAACCAAACCCAGAATGCTGGAAACAAAGCAAATGAAAGCAACTCACAGCATCACAAAATTATTTAAATATAGTTACTTATACGCAATTACAGACATGGATACATAACATATCTAAACATACTATACTACCTTTTGCATAGCCAGATGAATGGAAACCTCTGTGTCCTTCTGACCCTCCTCAGCCAAGTCTTCCAACTGCAGCTCTCGGAGTGAGAATATGTAGTCATAGGTCCACTGCCCCTGCCATCTTCCATCGTTTGTAGAGATTGTTATCAGACGGCGTGGAGTCCTTGATCTTTTGCGGAAACTCTTCTTTAAAGACTGCAAATATGCAACATTTATAGAGTTTGAAGTCAGATAGCATCTACGATACCCAGATACTATAAAATATCAATGTATTCAGATTGTAGATTGCATCCTAGTTATTAACTTAAATTCCCTGTCTTAGGATTAAAGGATGGCATCTGTACCTTAAATTCTCATTTAAAGTATGTTAAGCACTTGAGCATGTAAATTGCCTTGGATTTATATTGAAATTATTATGCACTTAGCAGCCTGGTTTGTGAGACTCACTTGGTCCTACCTATGATCAACCCTAATGAAATTCTTTACTGTTACCGATGAAAAGAGGTGTTTGGATGAGGTAGTATAAAAAGTTACCTGGGCATGACCAATGCAAAATTCCACCCAAAACCCCAAGAAGCACAAATTCAACCTTAATTTAAAAAAAATCCATATTATGTGGCATTGGTTCTCCCTAGTCACACCCCAAATGTACCCAAATTGAAGTTGAAAACAAAACTGTAACTAAGCAATGTGCAGATAGGATTACATTGGTAGAATTCAGTTTGGAAAAGCAAGGGAGATAAATATATAAATGATAACTGAGGTGGTGTGGAAAGACAGGTAACATTGGTGATCCTTGGAAAATTGTAGTAGTACCTGTGAAAATTCATCATTTTTGGAAGCTCTTATGTTAGAACATGGACAAGAATATGTTCCTAAGCTTAGGTGATGTGTATTGGGTTTAGAACAGGGAGTGGGGATTGGATTCAAGAGTCTTGAGATGGAATAGCATGCCTTCTCCATTTCTCCTTGTAGTTATTAGGAGAGAAAATCCATCTCGTTTGGGCATCTCTACTGACTTTTCAGTTTTAAGTATTTGGATTCTGGAATGCCTTATCTTATGGAAAGATAGGAAAAGAAAGAGCATGTGTGGTGGTCATTCAACTGGTGGACTAGGACTGGATATTTGGCACTTCACTGCTTCTTGGCCATAACTTGGATGAGCCTAAACCCCACACATTTTCATCATCCTTATGATTTTAACCCTGATATGTGGATTGGCTCCACAGGTGGCAAGTTTGTGATTAATCTAGTGGCCCCAGGAGATGATTATCCAGTAGTGAATGGGCAGGGTTCACCCACTCAGACCTTCTCAGTTCGAGCTCGGCAATTTGGCCGAGAAGGGGCTACGTCCAATGCCCCCACCAAACCCTTAAGTGTTGCAACCATGTCCTTAAAATTCACATCTATTTTGTTAGATTTGGATCGCAGTCTCTGTCCTTCCATTGTCTCTATGTGCTGTGAATTTAACGGTTTAAATCACTTTAGCTTAATCTTTGGTTGTAAAGAGCAGTGCTTTACCTTAGTGGTAAAGAGCGTTGGTTCTTACCGGTATCCTTGGTTATAATTTTTGCTAGTTTATTTATCTATTGGTTGTAATTTTTGCTAGCTTATTCACCCAGAGACTTATAAGGATAGCTTCTATCTAGGAAAGGTAGTCCCCACATGCATCAATAGCACATTATCTACATGAATGCTCCCATGCAAACGTCAGCATGAAGTCATCTCTCTTGTTGAAACAACTTGGATTGGCAAGTACAAAAAACATAAAAATAAAAAATAAAGAGCAATCCTAATCTGAGATGGGTCCTTGATCATTGCATTTGGGTAGGAAAGGTCATACGTGTTAGCTGAAAAAAAAAAGGGGTAAGCATCTGATATAGCCTTGTTTAAGTTGGATTAAATCATAAATGAAAAAACACCCTCACATGTGATCAATTCAATGGTGAATATTGATTGGAGTGAGTTTTGAGCTAATGTCACTCCATGGATGCATAGAATGAATTTGTTAGATTACACATACATGGGTCCCACAAGTAGGGGCAGACCCAGGTACATGGGTCAGAGGGCTGAAACCCTGACCCATTTTCTGAAATTGTTAAAAAAGATCTCATAAATTTTGAAAATAAATATGATTATTTTAACATTTGCCCCTTTTATCAACATTTATTTCACATGAAACCCCCTAGTTCAATTTCCACCGGCATTGACTCAAGATTTAACTACCATTATCAGCTTGCAGACTTCTGACTTCAAGATAATTTCCCAAGTTTAGTACATTGATGAAAATAACCTAAGAGAGATGGAAGCAAGGTGTACGGAATTACTAGGCCGAACAAGCGTTCGTCTCTTCGGTCGTGCCCCCTCTTTCATATGGCCTCAAGTGTCACCACCCACTCTTTCATAAGGATAGCTCTCTCTCTCTCTCTCTCTCTCTCTAACATATGAAATGGCACTTCGGTTTCAATCAGCTCCCATCCAAACTTCAACAGGTTAGTTCACCTAATTCATTTTCAAGTTAAGGGAAAGACCCACTGTTTGTAACTTTCGAATTTCTTAATATATGCTTGTTTGCAGGATTTACTCCTTCCATATCCAGATATGCAGGTTCAAAATTCAACTTCCTAAGATTTTCACGGTCCCATAACTTCTCGCAAATCTCAGTAAGTAAAAGTACCAATTAGAAATTCTTAGAGTCTGTTTGGATGTGAAGAAAAGTTGGATAAACTTGTTTACAATTCAAAGTTGTACTATGAAAAAAAAAAAAAAAAATCTCCACTTGGTTTTGTCCTTTACTTTTATCTACATCCAGAATCCTGGATTTTAATGGAAATGAAACTACTATATTCTGTTTACAACACCACCATTCCTTGTGACTGCTTAATTGAGACAAGAAGTCTCAGACAGCAAGAGGTATTTGATTAATTTGTTTATTTGGTGCATTAGAATGAGTTCTTCCCTCTCCTTCCTATGTAAGTAGTTTGAAGGGGGACGGGAGGGCATTTCCTAGATACAGTTGGTGAAGTGATTCCCAAGCTAAAGCAGGAGTTGTGAAGAGTTTTTATATTTTTAATTTTTATGATTGTTGTGAATAGAGATTTTGTGGCTGGGAGCCGTAGTTGAGAAGAGTGTCTACCGTGCTAGAGCCTCTTTTCCACCAATATTTTGGTGTAGAGATTGAAAACCATGCACAATCCATGATTATAAAAGGGAAATTGCCCAAGAGAGCTATTTTTGACATGATATTCGAAGGAGTATAAGTTTAAGTATTTTCTATAAAGTTGTTTGTGTGATATCCTACATATCACAGTTACGATATTCTAAGATCATACGATATCGCACACATCACCGTGTGTGATATCCGAGTGCCCTGCGATATCCTACTATTGCTGAATGAATAGTTTTGCAGAAAATATTAAAATTTCGATGGTTTTGGAGCAAATGTGAGGTTTATAGTCTGTTGTTCGGTCAAATCCCATTATAAAATAAGAAATGTGAGCAGCCCATCATTACATCTACCTGATCATTGTTGCAGGGGATTTTATCCTTACAACCATATCTAGACTTGATATTCTCATGAGAGGCGAAAGTTTAAGCATTTTCTATAGAGCAGTTAACATGATATCCTAGAGTCATACGATATTGATTGTGCTATATTCTAAAGGCCGTGTGATATCATACATTATGTGATATCTTAGGACGCTACGATATTACATCATTATTGTAGGAATAGTTTTGTGGAAAATATTGAAACTTTACTTGTTTCGAGGCAATATACCTTGTTGCAGTTCCTTTTGGCTCGCATGGGTTCTAATTCATGTTTCCAGAGTTTGTTTTTAAACAAATTCAGACCCATGGGCTTAGAAAAACCCTCTCCTAAAATCTCAAATTTTCCCCACAAGGACATGCACCATTAGTAGTGAAAAATGACTTAAAGGCCCCCTATTCGAGTGCAATGGTAACTCTTAGCATGTTCTACAGTTTGTCTTCTCAAACCACCAGCGTGACAAGGCGAAATCAACCATCTGGAATGTTGCTTATTTACAAGATAAATTTGAGAAGGAAAGAACAGCTGCTTATTTACAATATAAAATTGAAATTATAAGGAACGACTTGTTTTTGCGTTAGTTCATTCATGCTTAGAAGAAATATGAGGGCTTGTATGCAGAGAATGTGATTCGGGTAATGTTGTTACATATCATATTTTCTACATGTCAATATATTTGATTTTTTTTTCTCTTCTTTTCTTTTTGTGAACAATTCTCATATTTAGGCAATCTAACATATCTTCCAATGCACTATATATAACAGGAGATGGCCAAAGGTTCAAGCAGCAGAAGCATGCCACTCTGTCAGGCCATACACAGCACTAATCTCCTAAATGCTATAGTAGCTCACAGCATTCAACCTAGGCCACTGGTTAGCATATCAAGAGATCTTCATAGACTTGAAACTGACAAAGGATATCCGTCATATGCTTTATCAGAACACCTGAGCAAACTAGTACTTGCAGATTTGGATCCATCAACAGCAAAGTTAGCAATTGGACTTGTTGGACCCCTATTGTCAGGATTCGGTTTTTTGTTTATAGTGAGAATTGTTATGTCTTGGTACCCAAAGCTTCCTGTTGGAAAGTTTCCCTACGTTATTGCATATGCACCAACAGAACCACTGCTTAGCCCAACACGGAAATTAATACGACCGGTCGGGGGAGTGGATGTGACGCCTGTGGTTTGGTTTGCAATACTAAGTTTCTTGAATGAAATTTTGGTGGGTCCACAAGGCCTTCTTGTTCTTCTTTCTCAGCAAGTTTAGCTGCTGCTGGTGCTGCTCGTGTTAAGTTCATAATTTTTTTTTATCTGCCATATCATTCTATAAGAATCATCAAGGATGACGCATTCAACTTTCTGATTAACAAACTATGCTTGTCAATACATAAATGAACTGTTGATCTTATGAAATTCGTGTGAGTCATTTCCTCCCAACACTCTTGACTCTTTCTAAAGGCTGAACTGTTAGGCAGGTATCTCAATCTATTGGATAGAATCACTGCAATCTCCACCTTGACACCACTCTTTGGAATTTAAATATCAGCAACAAGGAAATTTCCAAGTGATACCTGCAAGGAGGCACCAGAATGCGTTAGTTAAAAAAATACAGTTAAGACACACTATCACCACAGAGAGAGAGAGAGAGAGAGAGAGAGAGAGAGAGGGAGAGAGCATTAGGAAGGAACGTGTGATTAAGAACGGCCATGAATACCTTTTCACCCATTTTAAATGGAGGGAGACCCTTGTAGGGACAAGTACTACACCGGAATGCATCACCCAGTCCACACTGCAATGTTGATGCACAATAGGTTAAGTATGAAGACAGTAGTGTACTAGCATTCCTCCAAACAAATAAAACAAGTCAATACTTTATCATTTCTAGTTTTCTGAACCATATACGCTTAGAAGTTGAGAGTTCTTATAAGGTTAAGAAATGCATACACGGCCACATGCAGATTGGGGGTTGTTCAGCTGCTCCACAGTTAGCCCCAGCTTCTGCACTTTCTCTTCTTCTTCAGCCCGACCACATGTGCAATTCTTGCAAGCCTTCCTTGTGCTACCCACCTCACAGTCACCAACTACAAAAAATGATTTACCTGTTAGATCACCTCAAAAGAATTATGTGCTTAACATGAACATATAGTTTGCTAATCTGACCAAGAGGCAATTGAGGTTTCTTCAGATCTTCATCGGTCAGAAGACTATCTTCATCAATCAGATCTGAATCATCATCAATCTGAACTCTGGGTAAACTTTTTGTTACTTTCTTAATGGAGAAGGATGATCCCATCTCCCATGATGGCTTCTTCGCCTTGATCTGTGAAGAAAAGTGGGGGAAAATCAGATTCACTGAAGGAAAAGCAAGCTACATTTATGATGCAGCAAAAATATTGAATCTAGTTATGCACCAGAATCTGGTACTTACTGTAAAAGATTGAATGTTTTCCACATGTAACAATGATTTTAGCTGGAGAACTTGTGCATCTAGAAAGCCAGTCAAGAGTAACTTGCGCTGTAATGTGGAGATCAGCTGAAAGAAAACCTCATTAGGACATATTTGTATTTCAGCATTCCACATATTTATCAATGTGATATACATTTGCAATGTATGACGTGTATGAAATACCTTATCTTCCTCATTGGGAGGCACCGTAGTCTGCAGTAGTATTGCCCCACCAGGTTTCAGAACACGAGCAATCTCTTGAAGCCACTGCTCGCTGAAAAATTCAGGGGATTTTGATATGGAAACGACTGTAGTTAATGACAAAGATTCAATTGGCAACTGTCCTGTCATTGCAAATTCAGCAGCAAGTGAATCAGCAAATTGTTCACCCGTTGTAATAATATGGAAACTGTACTAAAATGCCTCTAACACCAAACAGGGGAAAACACCATCTAAGGTTTTTTCTTTCTTTTTTTTAACAAAAAAAAAACTTTTATTAAAGAATCAAACTTATTTTTGCATAAAATAATATTCAATAGAATCAAACTATTTTTGCATAAAATAATATTCTTATGATATTTATTGATATTAATATATATATTCTGTATAATATATAACACGTTTACTCAGATCCAACTATCAATTGCATTATAGAAGGGAGAAAATTGGGATTTTGCAGGTTAAGCGTTAGGAAAAACCAGACGAAAAAGACCCCATGTCAATATGACATCCCTTCTTACCGGTTAAGGTTGCTAGAAAGACAATTGGACAGTTAAACTCACTTCTATGGCCAATGTGTGGCATCTTGTACAACCCTGGTTATTATGGAAGATAAACAGCAGCAGAAACTCAACATAAACAAGGTAAGAACTGGATTGTCATGAATCCTTTGGTTAGAGGACAAGATGAGGATAAATGTTTCACTAAATTTTCTTTTCAGAAAGGCAGCAAAGGCCCAGAGAGAATCACAGACAACAAATTACACAATGCAAACGTTTGAAACAACAAAAATACACTACAAATCAGCTGCTACAAACAAACAGTATAGCTGGCTTAATTGCCATGCAGAATTGATACTGGTTCCTGAATCATACAAAATCCCATGTACCGGTCAATACAATTTGGTACATACGATTTGGCCAATTTTTAAGTGAAGATTTTTACTTGACTTCAATAATCTTTATAAAAGAATAGCACAGTAAGATGTTACAGAATCACATTTGATCATTAAAAACACAATTACAAGGTCCACATGTCATAACTTCACATTTTGTATGATCATCATACTCAAATGAAAAAGCTTTGAATTTCTTGAGCTAACTATTGACTCTTTAAGCTTCTTTTTTCACTACATTAGCTACTATTACTACCATTAAAAGTTTGCAATTTTCTGTTAAGAGTTTATTAAATAAAAAAAAAAGAGCCCCATTTGCTTTTATGTCTACTTTCCATATCTGATTATATTATTGCTTCATATGTCTCAATACAATAATTCATACTTGAAATTATTCCACACTCCAATCTTCATATGGTTATTAGTTCTTGTTAGATTCATAAATAAAAAGTGCACATAATTAATGCTGTAACTTATATTTGAAAAATCTTTATCTGCTGGAGTGAATAAAATCATCAAGCCTCAATAGATTCAACAGTTTTGAGTAAGAAACAATGATGCAAGATTTATTTTAGGTATTTTCCTGCATCTTACTTGACCAAAGAGAATTCCACAACATAACAAATCACAATGATTTATAACTCCAATGTATAACTAGTAGAATAATTTTTGTTGGACTACGATACACATCATGACAATTAAATTGTAGCATTGTAGAAGTAAGACGTTAGAGATACGAATAAACATATTAAAGTGATAGTAGAGGAAAAATTTATTACTCAGATCTGAAGCCTGTGTCATAACCAATGTATCTTCCTCTCCACTTGTTTCATTTCCAACCTCCCTGATTGCCGACAAAACTGCATTGGCAGACAGGATCACTTGATCCGTGAAAACTAGCACACTTCCCTTCAGCATAGCCATATCCTACAAGGTACCAATACCAATTTCAATTGCTTCAGATACAATTCCTACTGTGAAGACAAATGATTCTTACACAGACTCTATTAGCTTGAACAAAGAAAATCTCGAGTATGAATGATATGAGGATGACAAGGAATCCATTACGCTGGCATGACTTCAAAGTTAAACCTTTAATAGAATAACATTTCCGCAAATGCTTAGCAGCAATGTGCATATAACTTCAAATGCATTGAGAAATAGGGTGTTAAAAAAGTAATGAGAGCAGTATACAGGAGTCGTGGCGCGATTCAACAAAAGATAGATGATTACGAAATTGGGGAAACCAATACCAATTATCCAAGCTATGGGCCAAAATGAATACAATTTTATAAATGCAAGGCCTCCATCAATAGTGATATCTATCACATGGTTTACCGAAGGCATGTCCTCAGCATGTTGGAACACATTTAGCCAATGAATATGCCAAGGCATGCATCCCAACACCAAAATTTGACAAATGGCATATCTCTATTACCAATGGCAGACCCATGGTCAATTGAAAAAGTCATTCATTGTTTTGTTATACTTTCTTCGCATTACAATTGGCAAAAGTGAAAATGAATTGCATTTAAATAGATTCAAAATATTTAACTGCAGCAATTAACTAACAATAGATACAAAAAATTTAACTGCATCAACAAACTAACTTTTCTTTTTTAAAATGGTATTGACTAACTCACGTTCTCTCATAAAAAATGATATCTCAACTCTAACAATTGCCCTTTGCCGGTTCTTCATGCTTTCAAAGCATTGCATAATTCTCTCATTGTCAATCCTATTAAATGTCATTTTTGAAACATACAAGCAAGCAACCATTTATCCATTAATCTTCCAATTGATTGTGTAGTCAATTCTTCCCAATACTCATAGTAGAAAAATATTAGCACCAGTTTTAGAAGCAAATAAACTCATGGATGTACAATGTCCTTTTCATCTCAACCGTTTTCTAAGCAAGGCCGTTAATGCCTTTCACTTCTAAATAACTTACTATTAGTGCACATATCAATAATGTAAGTTGCAAGCAAGTTTCACGAAATCTGAGTCTGAAAAATCAATTCGATAAAATAGAGAACAGCGGATCAATATTAGCTTGATGAGTGTAGGGAACGAATCATTTAGATCCAAGCATGACACACAAAGAAGTAACTTGATATTCACCTCATTGAAGCGGTGGTTGGATTCTTAAAGTTGCTTGAGAATAGTAGTGTAAAATATTTCGATGCAAAAATAACATAGGTCTGTCACTTTAGCTTAGTCGTGATTGCTTTCGATTAACAAAAAAATCAGCCATATTAGGAATGATGATTTTATATTTATCACAAATGAACAAACTTCAAACAGGAGAGAATCCCACCCATTATCTCTCATCATTTGTAGCTGTTGGTTCAACATTCTTACTAGTTCCATGGCATTTACAATATATTGATCTTTTCAGTACAATGCCTCTGATAATTCATTTATGATCCCCAATATATCTCTCGTCAAATGCATTTCAAATGCAAAATCAAAAGATTCCAAAGCATTAAGGCCCTGTTTGGCTGTACTATTTTTTGCCTCTGATTGTCTAAATGTCTAAAATATTTAAAGTTTAGAAAAATAACACTGTTTGGCATGTGATTTTAGCCTCTACTATTTTTAGTCATATAAGGGTAAAACCTCTTAAAACCACATGCCCCAAAACTCATTTCCTCAAAATAAGAGGGAAAAAATAATTAGCATTGCTACAATAAAATGTGGTCATCACGCCCAGTACCTTTTTTTTTTCTTTAAATCCGAAATGGTAATAAATGAAGATCCAAACCGTTGAAAATGCACACAAGATCAAACACGGCCATTCATCCAAATTTCAGCCGTTGAATCATCACCAATATTGAGATATGTGCAAAAGAGCGTGAGCCATTGGATATTTTTTAAAAAATTCTTTGGGCCCTAAACACAAGATCCAAATTGTTTGTAACGTTTGGAGGGCTTATTATAGCTATGGAGTCAATTTTCAAGTCTTGACTCCATGTAGATCTCGAGAAATTTGTGAAAAACTTTCAACTATTGATGTAATATGCCCAATTTTGGATTATTCCAAAGGCAGTCCCTTTTTTCTTTTTTATTATTATTCCTGAGACAATAAATCACAATCCAAACAGTTAAAAATGTTTATAAGGTTAGTGATCATTAGAAGACCGGATTTTGGCCGTTGGATCATTGACAATATTGAGATATTTGCTAAAAAGCATGAATTATTTGCTTTTTTATTTTTTATAATTTGTGGGCTTTAAACACAAAATCCAAACAGTTAGATCTCAATGGAAGGATGAACATGGCTATGGAGTCGAAGATCAAAGCTTGATACTTTGTAGATCTTGAGAGATTTGTGAAAAAAAGTTAAACCATTGATTTAAAAAAGTCTATTTAAAATAGATCCTCATATTATCAAATACACATTTTGATACTAGCCTCTTTCTTTTATGTCTCTTTTTTTAATGCCTCTATTTTGGATGCGTCTATAATAATAAGACTAGAGATGCCAAACAAGCCCTAGCTTACCTAAGAAACCCATGTGTTCGCTTGTATCATCTTTGAAATACTTTCAAACATGTCAACCATGGAGGAGAACATGAGAATCAAGTCAACCAATGTATCACGATACAATCCCTAATGGGTATCCCGGACCATTTGAAGCTAGTCTTCTTATTCAAACCCTATCCACTTTTAAGTTCATCAATACTGAAGGTTTCAACAACATTAGCAACTTACATATTTTGCAGCATGTTGTGGCATTTGCATAGGTCTCCAATGACATTCTAACACATTAGAAATCAAGTCAAAGAACATAGTAATTGGTGGGTTTTTTTTTTTTCCAACAATGAGTGTCAATTGAAGTTGATGCGCAAAGCAATGAATGCAAAATGCAAGTTTTACGGCCATTAAGCTCACCCCCCATATCAGTAGCCCCATTATAACATTGCCCAACCAAACTTGTTATGCTCAATCCACGCTTCGAAAAAATCGCTTTAATCGCCGATGTAAGTGATTGAGAAGTAGTGAATGTCATATGTTCTATGGCTAAAAAATACTCAATCACACATCCACATCCCCACATGTCCACATAACGTAGACCAACGGCCATTTTCTCTTTCATAGAGATACTATAAAAATTTTCTACTCAAATAGGAAATGGTGCATCTCCAAGCCCGTTCATGATAGCCTCTAATGCAACTGCAATCACAATGTCTTATTTGAATCTTTGGTGGGGTCAATATTAGGTTTTTAGTAGAATTTTGCAATATAATTCTTTTAATAGCTTCATTCTGATTGGCATTACTTGCAGAAGCTGAAGAAAGTTACAAATGTTGTTTAACTTTTCATATTCATCATGACCATGAAAAGGCAACCCTTGGCGTAAAAGAAAGCAAATGCAATCAAGAGTTGCCTTAAAACTGATTTGATACTCTTCAAGCTTGATCCAAATGCTTGGTAATAATCGACCCAACATATTCTAACTTACTCAATTCTGGCACTTCTGATATGTTTGATTGTGAGCACTGTTGGGCCCTACCACATGATATGATCTCCAATTCTTGTTCTTCCAATTTTTATATCCTCTAGTTACGGAAGTGTCCTATCGTGCTTGCCCTAAAAAAGATAACAAAATAAACAAAATGCAACATCTTTTTCTATATTGTACTCCAACCAACTACCATATCCCTTAAACCAAGCCGGATTAAACCGCCTCTTCCCTTTACCATACTCTGTATAAGGAAATTCATGGTCATTAGGTTAACAAGGGTCCTTTTGTAGATACACTCTTCGGATTGATTTGGTCTAGGTTCGAAAGATGATAACTAGATATTGGATTCCATGGCCCATGATCTGCAGGAAGATCTGCCAATCTGCCAAATTAACCTCCGCACAATTTTTCTCTAACTCCACCCTCATCTTTTCAATGAGGAAGAGAATAAAGAGCAGAAAAACCCACTTCATATCTTCCCTCAAAACCAGCTATAGGCAATTCCCAATACCTTCCCTTCCACTCCATAATTGTAAGAAAGGGGAGAAAAACACTTCAAATCCTCCCTCAAACGATAAGAATGACAATTTGCACAGTCTACACAACTAATTCACAGTACTAAACCTATTTTGTATCCCTGTCACAACCCCAACAAAGGCCCACTTGGTTTATTTTATTTTATTTTTTATTTTCCATCAAAGATAGTTCATCTTCTACAGCAGTGGCAAGAAAACAAGGAAGACCATCGATGACTGCTGAGGCATAGATGAAGCTAAGTATCTTATTTGTGGCCTAACGAGTTGCACATGATGGAACAAAGGCAGATTTGGTGAAAATCTAAGCCAGTACCTACGCAGTGTCATCCCTCTCTCTCTCTCTCTCTGTATCTCTCACATTCTCCACGAAAAGGGTCTGTGCAAATTAATTGTTGTCGTGTTTGGGGGGTTTTCAGGGCTTCTTCTACATCCATCCAACCCTAGTCCCACAAGGCCAAAAAAGGGAGCCACCAATTCTGCCGACATTCAAGAAATTAAGACTTTCGGACATAGAAATGCACCTTAACAAAACCCATAGAATTGTCTCTCCTGGTGTCTTATGTACCTAATCAATACGCCAAAAGTCCCAGGACCGATGGAACACGTCAAATTAAGTCTTATAAACCAAAACCAACCAGAGGATGCAAAATTTTCCAAAATACATGTGTAATGGAAATAGATCCACACCAATTTCAAGGCAAACTTCTCCCAAAGATGCATCTATAGAAACTGACAAGCAATTGAGAAGAACATCTCCAAAGAACACGCCGAAAACTCATAGATCTAACAAAATTTCCACGAGAAAAACGATAAAACCTCGCAGTAGATCATGAATGAGAAGGGAAAGGGACGCTTACCACGCGAAAATCAACAGTAAATGCTGGGAAAACCCGAGATCTGTGTGAAAAGAGGGAGGGAGGGCTTCTGGTACCGTGAAGGGATCTGTTAATAAAGAGGCCCGTGAGAATCACGATCACGATCTGGTCTTATTAAACCGCCCAGGGATGAAATGATGGAAGGATCTAGAATGTCTTTGTATACTGCTGCTATTTATAGGAGAGGGCGAAAACCAGCGGCAGCAAGAGAGAAACCGCTCTTTTCTCTTTCTCCTATGCACCGACTTTTCTTTGAAGAGACCAGAGCGGGCTCCTCCCGGCCCTCGTTTTTTTTAATGTAAATATGTCAAGTGCCAGCGTAATGATGGGTTATGGTGACGACACTGGTGTAACAGGATTGGTAAACTTATGAACGGGGCTGTTTTTGGAAGAATATAAATAATAAAACGTGTATGCTGAGGAATTCTGCTTTTCCACGCAGATGGATAGAGCCAAACTTTTTTTTTTTAACATAAATAGTTTTTTTTTATTTTATAAAATAAGCATGTCCTTGGAGACATAAAGGACATTTAACAGATTATATCTCTTATTTTCTTCATCTAATGGTGTGTTGGATGTGCGGTAGTGTAAAATAGAGTAAAGCAAATCTAAATTCAAGAAAGGATAATAATGATAAGATTATGATGATTTTTTGTTTTTTAATTAATTGATATAAATTCTTTTGACCTTTTGTATAAAAAGTAGAGATTTTTTTTTATAATTTAGTAATGACTTTTTTACTTTTTTTTTTGAAAATGAATGAGAAAATTTTGATTTTTTAAAAAAAAGAAAGGGAAAATTTTGAATTTCAAAAATTTCATTTTACTCTACTTTAATCTACCTTACATACCAATAGATCCTAAATATTTAAGAAAATACATCTGGGAGGTCACACTAAAATGAGGTTTTATATATATAATGGCTTTTTACTAAAGTGGTAAAGAATAACAATTCTCGTTTGGCTATCCATAATCGAAACTTGGGAATAAATTTTCTTCTTGAGTGTGCGGCCTGCCTTTCTACTTTTATAGATTTTTTCTCTGTGTGTGCGGGCTCTTTTATGAGTCTCAGCCTCTTGGTTGGGATAAAAATTATAAAAAAAGAGTATTTAGAAAATAAAAACTCCTAGAGCCATGAAGTATCTTTTATCAATATATATATATATATATAAATAGTAGTTATCCAATGCACAAGGTATAAAATATGGGCGTCCATATTTTATAGGCATGTAGGCCCCGACCAGATGAAAAGATCCCTATGGCTTTGATCTCAAAGTGGGGCTCTAGGTGGGCCCCATATTGAGGTGTTTATTTAAGTTAAAATACGTACCGTATGCATTGGATAACGATATGTATATAGTAAATCTCTTGAGCATTTGATTAAAAATGTAAAAATACAACTATTTCAACCCACTGACTCTCTTCACACATGCTTTAACAAAATGTGTACCTATGATGTACGGATATTTTAAAATAACTAGCGTATAGTCTGATGCTTTATATTTTATGTATAAAATTTGTATTCTTGTCTTGTCCATAGCGTGTACTTATCGTATTTAGGCATCATAGCTATGCACTGCAAGAATAAATTTATGGATATTTCCTTTTAGTTTTCTTATATATGGTGGGGTCCTGATGTAAAAAAGGAAGGACCCAAATGTATTTAAATTTGAGCAAGGGGTTCAGGTCTAGCAACGTTGACCCAGACTCACATATGGGTCCAAGTGCACATCCCTATTTCTAATTGACTTCAGGTTCGGAGCCACCGTAGGCCGCATAGTCCGCATCAGAAGTTGTCCCTTCTTTCCATTCAAACTATTTCCATCCCAAATTCTACACAGGTTTATAAATGGATCCAACTCCAATTGCGCCCAATATAGATAGCTGGCTGGATTCCGCAAAGATGGCACTTGCTGTTGCTGTTGTTGTTAATGGAGTTTTTTTTTTAGGAGTCACCAGGTTTCTCCAGCGTTTGTTTTTATAAAAGTTTTGTTTCCTTGATTGTTTAGATGGTTTGGTCATTAATTTGCAAGTTACGTGTTGCTCTTTATTAACCTTCTTATCAGAAAAAGGCCAAAACAAAAATAATACTAATTTATGTAAGGAAGGTACGTATGACAATGATGGGGGAAACGCGTGCACCACCATATTTGAACTTATTTTAGGTTTTCAACTAGGGCCCGACCCAATCAAAAAGCAAATTGGGTACCGCTTCCCTGGGTTAGGCTAGGACTTGCAGCTGAAAATCAAGACCTGATTTATCATGAATGGAGTTCGAATAATGAGGTCAGGATCATGTTGAGTATTGAATTTTACTATCTGTCAACCTCTCAATGCCGACCCCCTTAGCTGATTTGAGTTCACCATCATAGAATTTGAATCGGTTGGGCTAAGACAGTTCGGGATAAACCATATTTGAGTTTGAATGGCCCTCTTAGAACTCATGTTCAGTTGATTGGCTCAAGACCCACCTAACGGGCCCAACTTGCACTCTCGTGACTAGTTTGACAGTTGCAAATGCTAAATGGTTTAATCCAATGATTTAGTCCAGCGGATGAAAATGGATTTACGAATGTGAGCATACCCAAACAACACAAACTGGACAAATAACAAGCATGGAGGCAATGTTTCTGGACCAATTTCCAATTTGAGTCAAGGTTCACGTCCACTGAATTGACCTCGATTAATTTTGGATTCACATGTGGGTCCACAGAGTTCATATCAAAGGGCGCACATATCTGATGCCACAACAATTATTCTATATTAACTATAACAAGACCCATGCTAAAATATATATAACACAACCAGTAGACTCACGGAAATAGCCTCTTTAAAATAAAGGTAAGACTGCATACATCTTGCCCTCTCCAGACTCCGTTATGTGGAAGTGTCGTGCACTGGATAGCCCTTTTTTTTTCATTTTTTCCTTTTTACAACTAATGGCAGACTCAAGATCTTTTTTGGGTGGGGCTAAATTTTTGTCATAGTTAATTCAAACGTAAAGTCAATTAAGCTAAGACAGTCACAACTATTAATAATCTCCATTTATAGCATATGATAAAGACATGGTTTCAAATTTTTTTATTCTTTTTGTAGGGATTCTACTCCTAACACTCAATTCATATATAATTTTTTTTTAACTACAACACTCATAGAAAAGCTCCTTACCTTAGTGGTAAGGAGTTACCATTATTACTTGGCTCTCCATGGTCAAAGCCTTTGGTATGCCACCCACCTGTGCAGGCAACCTTCTTACTTTGTGGGCTTTTTTCTCATTTCTGTGGGCTTGGGTCTCAACCCTTTAGTTAGGTTACCAATTAAAAAAAAAAAACCCCCACTATGAGATCCAAATTCTAATTTCGTTTTCACTTCTGTGGGCTTGGGTCTTAGCTCTTTGACTGGGTCTCCAAAAATAAAATAAAATAAAATACTACAAAACCCAAATTCCAATTCCTTAAAAAATTAGCACATCAATTAATCACCATACTATAATAATAATAAGAGAAATTGCTTTATTTAGGGCTATTTGGTAAGAAGGAGAGAAGACAGACCACGAGAGGATAAAAAAACAAATGGTGTGAAAAGGATGTCAAAACAGAATGTGGGTTTTTTTTTTTTCTGTGGGGCAATTGTTGGATTTCGAAATGAGCGCATGTGGGTCATGGTTTTATCCATATGAATCTCGAAGTAATTTCAAGAGACTGCCCAGGTCAACACTACATAGGTCCGCCAGTAAATATAAATACCTGGAGATTCTCATAAATGGGCCACATCGGCCCCACAAACACACACTATGGTCCTTTGACAAGGAAAGAAGCGTACCAAACATCATTGCTGTGAATGACTCATCTTTATTAATAAGATAGGATGATAAGACTGAATTGATGTAAATAATATCCGAAACAGAAATAGCTATCTGTTAATTAGATAGGAATGTAACCAAGATCCCTAAGAATATATGTCTTTCTCAATATCCTACAGGCGTCATCCTTCGTGCGAGTGTGATTTGAAAAACGAATCTGCTGTTTTTAGTAAGATATGAAGTTTAAGAACTCTATGTATTTGATAGTGTTTTGTTGATCCTGAATTAGGTTTTACAATGTGAAGAGTCATGATTTCGATGCAATAATCGATCCTTGTTTAGAAAAGAATTGATAGAAAAGATACAACAGTTGAAGTCATAAACGTTAGATTCTCGTAGGTTATTCATTGCTGAAGGGATTCTGATACTCATGACACCAATGAAGCAGTGGTCACTGGTAAGGGCCTGCATCTTTATTATCATTCACAGAATTTTTGTATAGAAAATTGCTAAGCATAGTGAAATTTTTAAATGCTCTATTACACTTGAGCATTTAGAAATTTTACCGAAAGAAAAAGGAGCTGTAATTTAAATCACGTAATCTATAATTAAGTTTAATTTAAAATAATGGAAGGAAATAAATTAAACTATTTATTAGTCCTACATCATCATCTTTCCTCTTTAGTACCAAAAGATAACATGCAAATATATTGCCTTTGATGAACCAATCATCCCAATAAAGCTATCCCACTACATACAATTTAAAAGGACTGGTGACACATTTGGGCAAGACAATCACGGTCTAATTAGGAAGTATGTATTAAGATACCTTATTCCAGTCTCCAAGTCAATGAAAAACAATCATACCTTTGGGCCGATCCTCGATCTCTTAATTGGATCCCGCAATTTCAATGTCATTATCTATTCTACTATAAACAGCAGTAAAAGATTTAATTCAATTCAGAAATCTACAATTAATCATGACCGTGCCACTTTGGCGGCTATGCAACAAATCAAAATTGTGATTCTAAAAATTTCAAAGGTCATTTGAGTCCTTTTAGTTAGCTGAAATACAGAAATTCCTAAAATGAAATATGACATTTGAAAATGAAAGAAGCCAAGCCATCCAGGAGCAGAGAGAGAGAGGAGGTCGAGTGGGGGCAGTTATGGCTATTTGAACTCATGGAAGCAGTTTATAGAATTTTATGGTCTCTTATGATTTTGCCGCCACTCATCTTCTTTTTCATCTGCACAGAGAATTTAAAAAGGGCTTAACGATATTGTTGTCTTTCATTTGGTTGCAAAAGAGTAAGTAAATCATTCTCTAAATTTTAAGGAGTGGTTGCAATTTGCAACCTTCACGGCAATTTTGGAGAAGTCTTTCCTTGTGAATAGATTTGGCTATCTTGGCTTCTTCTTTAGATTGAATTTCACTCTCTTATTCACAATTGAATAATAAAGAAGTTTATCTTTAAAGGGCTACTAATTGTGTGGCTTTTAAATCAAATGTTAGTGATTTAATCTCAATTGAAATTGAAGCTATTAAAAATTCAGTCACTCTCTCTAATTTGGTTGTTCTAAATTTCATTCAAATAAGAGTTGGTCCCACCTTATTGAGCATTTGGTAAAAAATTGTATATGTTCAATCTTATGGTGGGCCAAGGCTAACTCTTCTTGAAGGAAACTTCGAAAAAAATCACTTAAGGGAATAGTATTTATTTTAAGTAGCATGGATATGAAACCTTGATTGTTCATCTTTTTTTAGAACATTAGCAAATGGTCGTCAATAGTATGCTCTCAATCATCTATTCTATTGCAAACATCATGGCCCATCAAAAGATTATAAGTAATCACTCAATGGATTTTCAACTATTCACATCTATAACAGATATTATGGTAATTAAATGATTATAATTAACCAATCAATTTATTTATAAATTGAGGATGGACCTTTTTACAAGTGATTAATCTTGCATGGGCCCTACTTTTAATCAAGTGAGATACAATTTTTAGTTCTAAATGAGTAAGTGATTATTTTGAGTAGTTTGGATTTGTTATGATGAGTCATATATATATATTTTTTAAAAGGTTAGTAAGTCCTTTATTAACCAAAAAATATGATACAGAAAGAGTTCATCAGAAATGATGATCTCAAAGGGGTATACCCCTTAAAACAATAAAAAGCTAAAACAAACCACAAAAGAACTTACATCCGAGGATCAAGTACAGTCTAAAATAGCATTACAAGTATTTGCATCCACAACTACTAGAGGGAAGTACATCTTTCTAATATTTTTAGCCAATCTCCATGCAATAAAAGGAATCTAGGAATAATAAATCTCATGCACTTAAGGAATTTTATGGGCCATTCTTCTATAAATAAATCTAGATCTCCAAGGTGCGTTTACTGGATCATGTAAATATCCTGATAACTTACTATCCATTTCCAAAGTTATAGAATGAAGATAATTTTGGATTTGCCGGATAAGGAAAAATATTGCCTCCTCATAATGAACATCAAGTTGAACAAAAACTTCCATTGGTCTACCACCTAGCTGCCACATAATGCCAAATAAGGAATCTCCATAATGAATAATAGAACAGTGCCATCCCTTGGATATGTCGACTTTCCTTTGAATTATATTCCTTTGACTAATATCCGAAGGGAAATTCCGCAAACTATTCAGAGGGGGAAAAGAGATGTTTAAGTAGATTATTCTACTTTTAATCTGCTGAATAATCTTATACATGATTTGTAATGGCCTTTTGGATTTATTGAAAAATATTCTACTATTACGCTCTCTCCAAAAATTCCAAAAAAAAAAAAAGCTGAAAATTTTATATGAGCCAAACACACTACTCCACCAGCAGCATCATCCATAGCTAAAATCACATAAGACATCAAATCCTGAATTGAATTACTAGGATCCATTAGAATTCTTACTCTATTCATCAATCCTATCCAAACAGTTTATTAAAATGGACAAGAGAGAAAAAAGGTGATTGATATCTTCTCTTTGGGAATTACAAAGGACACATAAGTCATCACAATGAACACCTCGAGATATAAGAAATGTCTTGGTTTTAAGGCTTCCTTAAAATATCATCCAAGCACACATTGAATGCTTAGGAATAAAACGTTTAAAACAAATACGGTGAATCCAAGGCAATATTTGATGAGATGAAAATTTAATAAGACTATCATATGCTGATTTGATAGTAAAAGATCCAAAATCCCCCATGGTCCAAATAATTTCATCTTGAAAAGAACTAACTGGGGTTCTTGTTGGATAATGGTATCCCAAAGAGATGGCTCCCAACGTAGAAGTAGGAAGAATCCATGCATCATCTTGGACAAAGCTATGCACCATTATATCTCTTCCCATACGAAGATCATAGACCGTTCGATGGCCACTAATATCAACTGGACGACCCTGCTTGAACCAAGGATCAGACCAAAAACAAGTTTTCCTACCATCACCGACTAAATGACAAATGAATGGCAAAGCTTTCAGTCTTATAGAAAAAATACAACGCCATCCCCAAGAAGCTATAGAACTAGGCTTTATATCCCAAATAGAATTCCCTTTCAGATATTTGACTTTTACCCAACTCAACTAGCAATTGTCATTTGAGAAGCTACATTCCAGATTTGCTTAAGTTGTCAAGCCTCATTTAAAGTCCTCACCCTTTTAATTCCAAGTCCTCCAAGAGAATGAGGCTTACATATGGTAGTTGAAGCAATGGAATGTAAGTAGTATGTTTTCCATGCATTTTAAAAGAAATTTCGCATAATCCTTTCAATGGCTTCCAAAACTAAAATAGGAAGTATATAAACAGTGGCCTAAAATAGATGCATAGTAGATAAAGTGGATCTAAACAGTTCAGCCCGTACTACATAAGATAAGATTATAGACTTTCATCTAAATAATCTTTTATGAAATTTATCCAATAAAGGCCGACAATCTTGAAAAGTAAGCTTCTTCATTGAAAGGGGGACCCCCAAGTACCTAAAAAGAAATTTACCTTCAGTAACTCCTAGCATATATATTATAGCTTCCTTATCTTCTTCAGAGGTATTGAAACAGAAGATAGAGCTCTTACTCCAATTCACAGCTAGGCTAGAGAATCTTTCAAAAGCTTCAAGGAAAGCTTTCAAATTTCTTACTGCTAATTGAGAAACCCTGCTAAAGATAATTACATCATTAGCAAATAGAAGATGGGACACAGTGGTACCTGCCGTAGAGTAAGGAGAAGGGATCATCATAAAGGTAGCATAAGCATGCAGCATAATAAAAAAGAATTTCATGACAAATGTGAATAAAAATGGTGATAAAGGGCATCTTTGATGAAGACCTCTATTAGCTGGAAAACACCCCTCAGCTTGGCCATTCACTATAACAGAATAATAAGGATTTTTTACATAGGCCATGATGATATTTATAATATGCTTCGGGAATGCCATTTTCTTTAGAGCTATACCAAGAAAGTCCCATCATACACTATCATAAGCTTTTGCCAAATCAATTTTCAAACACATATGAGGATGACCCTTCTTAAGATGAAAATTAAATAATAAGTCTTGGACCAAGAGAATATTACCACCAATAGATCTTTCCGAGATAAAGGTTGACTGAGTAGGTCGAACTATTTTTCCCATGATTGGCTTCAATTTGCCCACCAAAATATGAGTTATAATTTTATAAATCTCATTTGTGAGTGATATTGACCGAAACTTTTCAGGAGTAATAGCATTATCCATCTTTGGCACAAGAACTATAAATGTAGCTTTGACTTGCTGAAGAAGCTTTGAAGAAATAAAGAAATCCTGAATAGCCATACAAACATCATTACCACCAATAGGCCAACAGACTTTAAAAAAATGAGCATTGAAACCATCCGGGCCAGGAGCTTTGTTTGGGTTTGCTATCTTAATAGCATTTTTAATCTCAAGAATTGTGATTGGTTGACTGAAATTTTGAGCATATGCTTCTGAGAGGACTCCATGAGGATCAATACGAGATAAGTCTGAATTTATGTCAGGTAATGTTTTTCCAAATAAAGATGTAAAATGATGGACAAAAATCCCCTATTGCCTTTGGGTCTTGAATATCGAACCCCTCAAAGTCTTGGACTTTTGAAATGTAGGAAATAGACTGCCTCTTCCTCATTAATCAATAAAAATATCAAGTATTCCCATCCCCTAAGTTTATAGCTTGGTCTTGAGATTTTTGTTTAATCATGCTCTCTTTTAACCGGAGCAACATATCAAGATCATTTTTGGCCTCTTTCTCATCGTCCTGAAATCTGAGACATCCAGGATCCAAATTTAAATTATGTTGAATCACATCCAGCCTCTGTTGTGCAAGATAAATTCTTTTTGGAATTTCATGCTTGTTTTGGATCCATATTTTTGAGCATCTTTTTAACATTTTTCAATTTAGAAATCACCCAGAATTTGGGAGTCCCATTTACTTCAATTTGCCATGCAGATTTGACAATATCTAAAAAACCTTCCAATCTAGCCCAATAATTAAAATACCGAAAAGGAGATTTTCTTTTAGAAGCACCAATAAGAGAAAATAATAGAGGAGAGTGATCCGACAAACCTGGCTGAAGAGTTTCACCTCGAAATGAGCTCATATTAAAGAAACCTGGATTTCCCATCCCTCTATCTAGCTTACAAATAATTCTAGAGCCTCCTATAGAAGAATTTGACTAGGTGAATCCAGGTCCATTCATAGGTACATCTTTTAGACATGTAGCAGCAATATCTTAAAGTTTTTGAGAAATTATGCTTTTAAAACTATTTAGATTATTTTCAAATAGGATTTTTTTTTGGATATTATTGAAGAACTTTGAAAAATAAATATATATTTAAAATGACAAGCCAACAATTATAAATGTAAAAATATTATCGTTTTCATTTAAAATAAATTTGATACTATAACTGTTAGTCAATTATTGCTTTCTTTCATTAAAAGAAAATCTTGGCTCCGCTTTTAAAGCCGTCACATTATACCCAAATACACTAATATGCAAAAAACTTGTCAAAAATTCTTTGTAAAGAAATAGAACCTAAGGACACCTTTGTGTTCACAAGGCTTTGCCATACAACATACAACGTTCAGCTGAAGTTATTTTATTGTTGAATATGGATAGAAATGAGCATTAATGTTTTTTTAGATAAGTTTGGTTTTGACGAGTGACGACATCGATCTTTCCCTGTCAAAATGAAGAAGAATTTGTTTTTCCTACATGGTTTTATGCAAATGTGCCCAAAAATTAGTTCCACAACATGAGTGGAAACTTTTGTAGCTCCTAAGGATCGTTGCTTTAGCGAGCCATCATGTGGGTATGGCGTTGCTAATCAACCTTACCGAACCATGTTATTGGTGTCCATCTCATCCCCTATGTCGTGGAAATGTAATTTTGAGTGCACAGTTTGCAAGTTTTGGATCTTTTCTTTAACACCAACGAGACAACAATTGTTGTTGCGGTTGCTGTTATGGTTGTTATTTAATTTACGTTTAAAACTTCTTACAGTGATTAAAAAAATATTTTTTAAGGGGGTAAAAAGTGAAAACTCTTCCTCCTTGATTCGTTTTATCTTCAATATCTTCAATACTAGAGTCAAAAGTCTAAAGTACACCTAAAAGATAAAAACTGCTCTTTCTAGCTAATGTTACCATTTTCAAAAGTTTTTTATGTTAAGAACTTTGAAATAAAGACTGTTATTTTTAACGTCACCATTTTCAAAAGTTTTCTATTACCATTTAAAAGGTGGGCAGTAGACTTATGGTATCAGGACCGTTTGATACACATATTGTAGTGGCCAGTGGCGGACCCACATTATAGTGAGAGGGGGCAATTGCACCCCCTCAACCTCTATTTTTCTTTAAAATAGAAAAAGGAGTAATTAATTTCAAATGGGCATTTTCACTTTGCCCGTCTCCATTTTTCTTATTTTTCATTTTTGCCCCTCATCAAACTTTTTTTGGTCCTTTTGGTAATAATAGAATTATTGAAACTCATCAAGAAGACAACTCTTCAAATGACTTTAAGTACTTATTTTTATCACTTTCCTTCCTGTCTTATTCCTCTAATAAAATATGTATGCATTGTTTCTCCTTCTTGCTTTTTATTTTAAAATTTTTTTATTGAGTGTGTTATCCAAATTCACTCAAGTTTGTCACTCAAAATCAGCACATTTTAAATACTTATCCATTTAAGTTGTTGTTAAACCTGAATTTTTAAAGATTTAAGTTAAAATCTGAATTAATTTAAATCTACTATAATTTTTAAATAAGACATTTCATGTGGCTATAATTAGAGGTGCATCAGGGCTCTCTACACTAATTACATGCCCAAGGTTCCATCAACCATAGCATTTTTGTCTAAGTAGTGAAGGATTTTAACTCAAAACAATGGGCCAAACATCCAGACTTTTTTTTGGACATCATCCCCATAATATGATGTTCTAGAAAATAAATTAATTTGATTTTTTATATCAATAATAATTTGCTCATAAGTCAATATGCTCAAATAAAGCAATTTTTAATTCTTCTCTTATCTTCCAAACCCATTATTATTAAATGTTGTTGGATGTGGAGAGCGAAATGAATTCATCAATTTTAACATCTTTAAGGAATAATCTAATAACTAGTTTATTAGTAAATTAAGATTGAACACATGATCTCAAAACTTTAATATTATGTTAAGATTTTTTTTTTTATTTCTCATTAAATGAGAATTTTTTTTGCCCCTCGAGAAAATCCTAGGTCTGCCACTCGTTGTAGCGTTCACTAGATGCTCCAACTTTGGTGTTGTTAGCTTTTCTATTTTAAAAAGAGGAAAGAATTGATTGAGTCTTGATTTGTTTCCAAGTCCTAACCCCTTACTTGAGTCCTGCAGGTCCGGATTCAGGTACGGTATTGAACTTGTGAACTAAAACCAACTCAGGTTCGAGTTGAACTAGGGTAGTTTGGGTGCGGGTCTCAGTATTACCCAAATATGAGCTGTTTTCGTCCCCCTCTCAAGTTGGCTAACAAGAAATCTGAACCATATGATGAAACAATACAATCTTTAGAACTCACTTACAAGTTCAACATGAAAATTTTAATATTTTTTGGCACATCAGGGAATCGGACTCACAGTCATACTGTCATCCGCATATCCTTACCAGCTGAGCACAACTCGGAGACTTTCGAAAATTTTAATTTATTATTTTACAAATTAAATAAAAAATGTAAGTGCAAAGGAAAAGATAAAAAGATCATGTGTTTACATAGAATAAATAGAATTTTGTGGTCAAGTGATGGTTGGGTATTCATTTCCTGTCTTTCTTGATTCAATTCCCATTAAAGAAAAGGTTATTCGACAGTATTTTTTTAATACATTTGAAGCTTCATTTTTTACAATTTACAGAAATAGAGAGTCTTAGGTCATTTTTGTGTATACATTATGCACATGGAAAACCAGTTCAATGGGGAAAATAATTCTGCACCACTGCCCGCCGCCCCTGCGACCAACGTGGACCCCAAGTGCAAGGTCTCGATGTAATTTTACCCGGTGAGTCCGGGATCGTATCCACAGGGAGCTGGTATTCGCAGAAAACCTGTCTTATTTGAAAAACTAAAGCTACCCTAATAAAATCTACAAAAATTACACACTACTATTTCTAAAAATTAAAATTAGATTACAAATCCAAATCTGAAAAAAAATTACAAATTATATCTAACCTAAAAAAAATTCCTAAACTAAAACAATCTTAAGACTAGAAACTGCAAGACAATGAAATAGATCAAACCACCAATACAGAGAAATAAATAATCATACATTAAATAAAAAATAAAAAATAAAACATTGAGATTTAATAAAAAAAATAATGAAAAGAATACTAGTTTCTCTTATTTTTGGTAGATTAAAACACTATATTGGCAGAATAAAAAAAAATCCACAAAGACACCGCACCAAGTGCGTGCTGTCACCACACACAAACACACGGCGCCGATTCAAGGCGGAACACCTTGAACTCACTAATTGTGTATTTAAATTTGAAACGAACCAATACACCAAATAAACTCCAAAAATAATTACAACTAGAAATAGAAAATCTACCCTTACCCTAGATCAAGACATCAAAAAGAAGGGACTCTGCGTACAATCCAGGCTCTTTTCTTCAATCTTCACACCAAGGAGGATTAGACGAAAGGAGAAGATGGAATGGAGAGGAGAGAAGAAGTGGGTGTAGGAATTGATGTGATATGGTGGAGTATGGAAAAAAAAAGAAAAAGGTGATGGGAAGGTGCTGTGAACGTGTGATGTGGAGAAGAAAAGGAAGAGAGAGAAAGAGAGATGGGAGAGATCTGAGGACGTGAGATGAGGGATAGATGAGGTGGGTTGGACTAATATATATATATATATATATTAGTGGGGCTGATCTCAATTTGGAACGTATCCTGGATGGGCTGATCAAGATGCCTTATATGAATGGTGATATGAGAGAGAGTAGTGGCTAAAATGAAATAGAATTCTTAGATGGTGGGACACGTGATTGATATGGGACGATTTTTGTGGAGTGATTAATAGATAGCTGATGTGAGGAAAATCTTTCCTGGAATGGTGGCTATCCTTCTTAAATTAAAGATTGGGTTGAGATTGGGTGGAATGGTGAGCTGGGACGTTGAAGTTTGAATAGAAGAATGCCTCGTTTGGTATGGAGAAAAGATAGGAATAGAAAGTTGAGAGTAAGTAGAGTTAATGAGTCACCTGTACATGACTTGTGATGAGATGTACATGAGAAAGAAAAAAACTGGCGTATATAATGGTTGGGTGGGACTCGATAATTATGGATGGGAGTGATTGGCATGGGACTTTTCCAGCTAAACTTGGGTTTCCATAAAATAGAAGGTTGCGTAAACTTCCTTCTTTTTCTCCTTTTTTTTTAGCAAATATATAGTGGCATGGTGTCTCACCACCTTTGGACTTCTTTCCTTCCATGGAAACAACTTCATAAGTTTGGCTCCACCTTGGATTTCTTCCCAAATAATTTCTTAGCTTCAAATCTTTTATGTGGGTCCCTTTTCTTCAATTTTCCCTACAAATATAAGTGATTTTCGATTAGGTTAATAATTTTGAATAAAAATCACAAATGCACTAATGTGGGCTTAATTTACATAGAATGACAACATAAATCCATATCATTAATCATGATTTAACTTTAATTAACTAATGATGATGACAAATTCTATCATTCCATGCAAAATCATGAATTTGGAAATTCTTCTAAAAAATGAAAAGTTTCATGATTTAATGAAAAAGTAAGGATTTTCAATGATTTTTGCAAGAAAATTCTAAAATGAATTTTAAAATCATGAAAACATGAATTCTAGTTAAATGAAGAAATTTTCAATGAATAAGTCCTTAAAATTCCTGAAATTTCACATAAAATAACACATTTTTAAGGACTTATCACACCCCCCCGACCCAGCATTTTGCTAGTCCCGAACAAAATATGCGATCTAGAGTAAGAAAACTAAACTAAACTAACCTAAATAAAATGCAGGAAACAAAAAGAAAAACGCCATTTTTGCTGGCACTCTCGACTGTATTTAGCGTATGCAGCAAGCCCTTAAACCCCTAGGTTCCCCCTAATGGACGAGTTGTGCCTCGTGAGGGTTTGCAGTGAATGTACCCACAAAATTCTTTTTTTTAAGGAAAATAAATAAATAACTAAATAAAAGTGAAAAGAGATTTCCCAAAAGAAAATTCACTCATATCGGATATTTTCGAAATCTGAAATAGTCAAAATTTCAGACTTTTCAAAGTCCAGTTTATAGTTCTATTTTTCAAAAACTTTCTCAAATTCAAACCAAACTTGCGTGCACGGTTTAAATGTATAGATAAAAAACTATTTCCAAATATTCCACAATAATGCTGCAAAAACAAAATTTTTTCTTCAAACATTCCGATCCCCAGAAATTCAGCAAAAATAAATTTCCTCTCAAAGCTACTAAGATAGTTGCTACACTATTGTTTACTTCAATAGGCCTCTTTTCTCTTACTTTCTTTTTCCAACGTAAGGGTTCCCGAGTTCATATGATATAAGAAAAGTTAGAATCCAGGGAGCAAACCTGATTCTTATTCATTCCTGCACATACTCCCATGCAAACTCTTGCCGACACTCTTCACTCACTCACTCTTTCCAACGTAGAAATTTCCAAGTCCATATGATATAGGAAAAGTTAGAATCCAGGGAGCAAACCTGGTTCTTATACATTTCTGCACGTATCCCTTGAAAATTCCTACGGACACTCGTTGGGCCAAAATTCATTATCATTTTCTTTTATTATTATTATTATTATTTTTTACTGTGCAATATCTAGGTCCATTAAGCTTTCTAATTAACCCGTGTAGCAAGCGTTAGGCCAATGACTCCCAAACCAAATGGCTTTAAGGCATTAGATATGAAAATACCCCTATGGGCTTACTAGCTCGAGTTAAAAAGGCTACGAATCCAAACTAGTCACAACTGCTCAATATATGCTTTCCTTTTTTTTTCATTTTTTTTAATCGAAAGTAAACACTAGGTGGCAATTCTCATTTTTGCTTGAATTAATTCATTTTGGTTCTAGTATATATAATCCACCAAAATGAACCAGGAAACAAAAATATTTTACAAACTAAATTTCAAGTTCACATTGTATTTTCCTGAAAAATTCTAAAAACAGCATTAAAGTTTCCTATCCAAAACATTGAAATATGTATACGTGTGTGTATGTGTGAAACAAGTTTTGATAATTCTCTGATAGGTTTCCTCCTTTAGAAATAGCGAACTTTCTTTTACTTCCTTCCAAAAGTTTGAAAAATTCCAGATTCCTTTATATCTTCAAATTGCTTCAATTCTTTTGAAAACTTTCTTTTCTAAAATTTTTTTTTTTAAAAAATGACCACACAAATTCTTAAAACCAAAAAAAAAGATCCTAAAAATTCAAAAATTTCCTAAAAACTTAGAAAAAAAATGCAATAAAAATTTTGTCTAAAAGTGGACAAGTGTGCTTGTTCCCACCCCAACCTAAAATGAACATCATCCTCGAGGTTATGCATGAAATACAATATAAAAATGAAAATGATAACATGAGTAAAGTAAATGACAGGAGGGTAAAGTGGACGAAGTACCTGAGTATAGAGCTTTTCGCGCCCTGTCCATAGTTAGACAAAACAAAAGCAAAAGACAATAATATACATATAGTACAAAGAAAGGGGTCATGATCAGATCCAATGCCCGTCAATCCTGATAAACAGGATCGGTCAGAGGAAGCTCAGTGTCCTCTGCAGGAACAGTCTCCAAGAATGGTTTTAAGCGTTGCCCGTTCACTTTAAAGGTTGAACAATTCTTTGGATCCAGGAGAGTTACCACTCCATAAGGAAAAACTTCTTGAACGATATATGGCCCCGTCCAACGAGATCTTAACTTTCCAGGGAACAGGTGAAGTCTAGAATTATACAAGAGGACCTTTTGAGAAGGATGAAAGGATTTTCTCAAAATCCTTTTATCATGAAAAACCTTGGTCCTTTCCTTATAAATTTTAGAGTTCACATAGGGTTCACTTCTCAACTCTTCTAGTTCATTCAAATCCAATTTTCTTTTCTCCCCAGCCTTTTCCAAGTCGAAATTCAGCTGTTTTATTGCCCAATATGCTTTATGTTCTAATTCCACCGGAAGGTGGCATGCTTTCCCATAAACAAGCCGGAAAGGAGACATGCCAATCGGGGTCTTATAGGCAGTGCGATAAGCCCATAATGCATCATTCAATCTAATGGACCAATCTTTTCGATTTGGCTTCACAGTTGTCTCCAATATTCTTTTGATTTCTCTATTTGAAACTTCGGCCTGGCCACTTGTTTGTGGATGATAAGGGATAGCCACTTTGTGAGTAACTCCATATTGTTTGAACAAAGTCTCAATAATGCGGTTACAAAAGTGGGTGCCCCCATCACTGATGATGGTCCTAGGAATTCCAAAACGAGAGAATATATGTCCCATTAGAAAATTTTTAACTGTTTTTGCATTATTTGCCCGGCATGGGATGGCTTCTATCCATTTGGACACATAATCAACTACAACTAAAATATACTGAAAGCCATAGCTAAGAGGAAAAGGTCCCATGAAGTCTATCCCTCATACATCAAAAACTTCTACAATTAAAATTGGGTTTAATGGCATCATGTTTCTTTTGGAAATAGAACCCAATTTTTGACATCGCTCACAAGATTTACAAAAATCAAGTGCATCTTTAAACAAGGTAGGCCAATAAAATCCAGATTGCAAAATCTTGTAAGCGGTCTTTTTGGCAGAAAAATGCCCCCCACATTCCATAGAATGACAGAAAGAGATGACACTGCTAATTTCATGGTCAGGCACACAGCGACTAATGATCTGGTCTGGGCAACATTTAAACATGTATGGATCATCCCAGAAAAACTGCTTGATTTCTGCGAAATTTTTTTTTATCTTGCCGTGTCCAATCTGTCGGTATTTCACCCAAAGCAAGATAATTAGCAATGTCTGCATACCATGGGGACTGAGAACTGGTGAGAAATAAATGTTCATCAGGGAAATTGTCTTGAATTGGTAAAGATTCTAAATTGTCAGAAAGGACAAGTCTTGATAGATGATCGGCCACAACATTTTCTACTCCTTTCTTGTCTTTGATTTTTATGTCAAATTCTTAGAGTAGAAGGATCCATCTAATCAGCCTGGGCTTAGTATCCTTCTTAGAGAGAAGGTACTTAAGAGCAGAATGATCTGTAAAAGTCACAATTTTGGATCCAAGCAGGTAGGGACAGAATTTATCTAGTGCAAAGACGACCGCTAATAATTCTTTTTCAGTTGTAGAATAGTTCATCTGTGCACTATTTAAAGTCCTGCTAGCATAATATATGACAAACAGTTTCTTGTCCTTACATTGCCCAAGAACTGCCCCAACCGCATAATCACTAGCGTCACACATGATCTCAAAGGGCAAGTTCCAGTCTGGAGGTTGCATTATTGGAGCAGATATCAACATGTCTTTAAGCTAGGTAAAAGCTTCTTGGCATGCTGCGGTCCACTCAAATTCTGGTTCCTTTAACAGAAGGTTACATAATGGCCTAGATATGGAACTAAAGTCTTTTATGAACCTTCTATAAAATCCAGCATGCGCTAAGAAAGATCTCACATCTCTTACGGTTTTTAGGGTGGGCAAATTAGCAATCAAATCTATTTTCGCTTTGTCCACTTTTAATCCTTTAGATGATATTATGTGTCCAAGGACAATGCCCTGTCGAACAATAAAATGACAATTTTCCCAATTCAAAACCAGGTTCGTTTCTTCACACCGAGGGAGGACTTTCTCTAAATTGCTCAAACACATTTCAAATGAATCTCTAAAAACTGAGAAATCATCCATGAATACCTCGAGAGAACGCTCCACCATATCACTAAAGATACTTAGCATACATCTCTGAAAGGTAGCGGGAGCATTGCAAAGCCCAAAAGGCATCCTTCGATAAGCAAAGGTACCAAAAGGGCACGTGAAAGTTGTTTTCTCTTGGTTTTCTGGAGTTATTTCTATTTGATTGTACCCAGAGTATCCATCTAAGAAACAATAAAATTTGTGGCCGGCGACCCTTTCTAAACTTTGGTCCAAAAAAGGCAAAGGAAAGTGATCCTTTCGTGTGATAGCATTTAATTTCCTGTAGTCAATACAGAATCGCCAACCTGTGGGTACTCAGGTTGGAATGAGTTCATTGTTTAAGTTCCGGACTACAGTGACACCGGTTTTCTTTGGTACTACCTGGGTAGGGCTGACCCATGAGCTATTTGAAATTGGATAAATGATACCCACATCTAGAAGTTTTAGCACTTCGGCCCTAACCACTTCCTGCATGGTGGGGTTAAGCCGGCGTTGCATTTGTCTAGAGCATTTTGCATTTTCCTCTAGACAAATATGATGAGTGCACACGAGGGGATTAATTCCTTTTATGTCAACCACATTCCAAGCAATTGCACCTTTATGTTTTTTGAGCACATGAAGTAGTTGGACCTCTTGTTCCTTCTCAAGGTGTGCTGAAATAATGACTGGAAATGTGTCATCATCCCCAAGGTAAGCATACTTAAGATCTGAGGGTGAGGGCTTCAACTCAGGTTTGGGCAGCCTCACTTGAGAGGGAAGAGGTGGGGTACCAGTTGGTACAAGCTCTTCAAAAGAAGGTTTCCATGCTGCACTGACCATTTTAACAGTGTCACCTTCCCTATCCTCAGGGTCGCCATATCCTTACTTAATTCAATCAAATTGTATGAGTCGGAATGGACCGACTCTGCAAAAGTCTCCACTACCAAAGTGTTTATGAAATCAACCTCTTCATAGTCATCATTTTCATCCCATGGTTGTTTGCACAGATCAAAGACATTAAGTTCTAATGTCATGTTCCCAAAAGAGAGCGTCATCTTTCCATTCCGGCAATTAATCAATGCATTTGATGTGGCTAAGAATGGTCTCCCAAGAATTACCGGAATCTGAGCTTTGTGGTTTGCCACAGGCTGAGTGTCTAAGACAATGAAATCCACTGGAAAGTAAAATTTGTCAACTTGCACGAGCACATCCTCTACTACCCCTCTTGGTCTTTTTACTGATCGATCGGCAAGCTGAAGGGTAACTTGAGTAGGTTTCAGCTCACCTAGCCCTAGTTTTTTATAGATTGAGTAGGGTAGTAAGTTTACACTCGCCCCAAGATCCAGCAAGGCTTGTTCAATTTGATAGTTTCCAATAATGCATGAAATTGTGGGGCATCCTGGATCATTATATTTGGGAGGAGTGTCGTGCTTCAAAATAGCACTTGCTTGCTCAGTGAGAAACGCTTTCTTTTGGAAATGCATCTTACGCTTTATAGTGCATAACTCCTTGAGAAATTTTGCGTAAGATGGGACTTGCTTAATTGCATCCAACAACGGGATGTTAATTTTGACTTCTTTAAGCACATCTAAGATCTCTTAATTTTGTGTGGATGACTTAGGCGGACTTAAACGGTTTGGAAAAGGTGGCAATGGTTTGAACCCTGGAGGAACTGGGGTTTTCTCTTTTACAGGAATTGCAAGATTTCCTCTTTCTTTTTCTGGCTCTACTTTTTTAATCTGAGAAAGTAGGTTGTTTATCTTTTTCCAAATCAGATTTTTGAATTTCTTTACCACTTCGTAGAGTGGTAACTGCTTGAACATTCTCCTGGGGGTTCGAAGGTCCAGCATGATTGACTTCATACTGTCCTTTTGGGTTTAGTTGAGGTTGGGCCGGAAAAACCCCCCTTATTTTGAGATTGAACAAAATTTTGAATTTCGTTCTTGAAGTCTTGCATTTCCTGTTTTTGAGCCAAAAGAAATTTAGCTAGCATTTCTTCCAAAGGTTGAGTCTGATTTTGAACAATGGGTGGTGACATTTGTTGTGCATTTGGAACAAATTGTCCCGAAGTACCACCATATTGGTTCATCCTTTGAGAGAAATTTGGCTCATTACAAGTGGGTCCATTCCTCCAACTGAAATTGGGGTGATTACGCCAGTTAGGGTTGTACGTGTTACCCAAGAATTGTTGAATGGGCAGTTGTATGTGTTTGTGACATTTGCTTGCTCTAAAAATGCCTCTTGAAATGCAGGGAGTGTGGGGCACTCCGCAGATGTGTGGGTATCACAAGCGCAAATGCCACAAACAATTGCAGGTTCTTTGTTCTTCACAAATTTCAAGGACTCAACTTCTCTTGTCAGATAGGCTATTTTTGCTTGAAGATCATCATTTTCTTTAAGTACATATAACCCCCCTCCTTTGGCCTGATTTGATTGCTTTGCGGGTTCAACACTTTCAGAAGTGTCCCAATTTTGAGCACTATCCGCCAAAAATTGAAGGTATGTCCATGTCTCATTTGGATTTTTAGCCATGAACTCCCCATTGCACATCATCTCAACAAATTGGCGTGTCTCTGGACTTAGTCCGTTATAAAAGTGGCCAATTGTATGATGTAGTTCAAATCCATGATGTGGACATGCAAGGAGAAGTTCATTAAAACGTTCCCAACACCTATAGTAGGACTCTCTATCTTTTTGTTTGAAATTCATTATGAGCCTTCTCAAGGTGTTGGTTTTATGAGGTGGGAAAAATTTTTTCAAGAATTCGTGAACTATGTCGGCCCATAAAGCAATTGAATTGGGCTATAAGGAGTGAAGCCATGCCTTTGCCTTATCTTTAAGGGAGAATGGGAATAATCGAAACTTTATAATGTCCTCCCTTACAGTGTTGAAGTGAAGTGTTGCACACACTTCTTCAAATTCCTTTATGTGCAAGTATGCACTTTCAGATTCAAGTCCATGGAATTTAGGAAGAAGTTAGATAACCCTCGGCTTAATGTCAAATTGACCCACACCTAGAGGTATGGCCATACACGAAGGCATAGCCTGACATGTTGGTTGGAGGTAATCACGTAAACTCCTAAGTGGTTGGTTCACCTCATTATTATTGGGATTGGGCCCATTTCCATTTCCATTCCTAGGTTCACCTCCATTACCATTAGGATTTATCAATGGGTTATTATTGTCATGACCACTGTATGCATCCGCCATTGTTTCAGAACCACTAGGTGGACTAAGAGATCTAGATCGAGTGTAGATTTCACTTAATCTCTTGAATTTGGGTTTCTTACGCATACAATGATTGAATCAAGAGGGTGGATAAGGGTCCCCAAATTTTTTTTTTGAATTTTTGAATTAAAAAAAACTTAAGTCCTAGGAAAACAAATTTCTAAATCTAAACACAAGAAAATGTTCCAATGAAAGTTCCGAAACTTTTAGACTTAGGCACTTTTCTTGACCACAAGGCCAAATCGGAATGTGTTTTTTTAACTTTGCCTTTGTAAGGATAGTTTCAGAATTTTTTGGAAACTTTTTTAACCTAAAAAAGTGATTAAAAACAGAATTTAGACTAATTAGACAAGTCCTAAGAAAAACAACAAAAAGAATTAAAAAGAAACACTTAAACTAGCTAACAATTAGGCAAGTAATCAAGGCACTTTCCACAAATAGACTAGATTTTTGCAAAAATCAGAAAAATTGATTTTTCAGACATGAATTAATCCAAAATTTAGCAAAAATCAGAGATGAAAATTTCCTTTTTAATGGTTTAGGGCTGGTCTAAACATTCCATGCATGCACCACCTAAATCTAGAATGATGCCAACAATATTATTCCACACCCACAAAGTAATAAAAAAGGAAAGTTAGAAAAATACCTTTTGCGAAGGCTCTCCCCGGCAACGGCGCCAAAAACTTGATCAATGTGGGCCCCAAGTGCAAGGTCTCGACGTAGTTTTACTCGGTGAGTCCGGGA
Source organism: Sextonia rubra (assembly GCA_037013555.1). Lineage (NCBI taxonomy): Eukaryota > Viridiplantae > Streptophyta > Magnoliopsida > Laurales > Lauraceae > Sextonia > Sextonia rubra. Next base: position 16,603,534 of record JASUAD010000028.1, on the reverse strand, counting down.
TCGTATCCACAGGGAGCTGGTATTCGCAGAAAACATGTCCTATTTGAAAAACTAAAGCTATCCTAATAAATCTACAAAAATTACACACTACTATTTCTAGAAATTAAAATTAGATTACAAATCCAAATCTGAAAAAAAATTACAAATTATATCTAACCTAAAAAAAATTCCTAAACTAAAACAATTCTAAGACTAGAAACTGCAAGACAATGAAATAGATCAAACCACCCATACAGAGAAATAAATAATCATGCATTAAATAAAAAAATCAAAAATAAAACATTCAGATTTAATAAAAAAATAATGAAAAGAATGCTAGTTTCTCTTGTTTTTGGTAGATTAAAACACTGTATTGGCAGAATAAAAAAAATCCACAAAGACACCGCACCAAGTGCGTGTTGTCACCACACACAAACATACGGCGCCGATTCAAGGCGGAACACCTTGACCTCACTAATTGTGTATTTAAATTTGAAACTAACCAATACACCAAATAAACTCCAAAAATAATTACAACTAGAAATAGAAAATCTACCCTTACCCTAGATCAAGACATCAAAAAGAAGGGACTCTGCGTACAACCCATGCTCTTTTCTTCAATCTTCACACCAAGGAGGATTAGACGAAAGGAGAAGATGGAATGGAGAGGAGAGAAGAAGTGGGTGTAGGAGTTGATGTGATATGGTGGAGTATGGAAAAAAAAAGAAAAAGGTGATGGGAAGGTGCTGTGAACGTGTGATGTGGAGAAAAAAAGGAAGAGAGAGAAAGAGAGATGGGAGAGATATGAGGACGTGAGATGAGGGATGGATGAGGTGGGTTGGACTAATATATATATATATATATTAGTGGGGCTGATCTCAATTTGGAACGTATCCTGGATGGGTTGATCAAGATGCCTTATATGTATGGTGATATGAGAGAGAGTAGTGGCCATAATGAAATAGAATTCTTAGATGGTGGGACACATGATTGATATGGGACAATTTTTGTGGAGTGATTAATAGATAGCTGATGTGAGGAAAATCTTTCCTGGAATGGTGGCTATCCTTCTTAAATTAAAGATTGGGTTGAGATTGGGTGGAATGGTGAGTTGGGACGTTGAAGTTTGAATAGAAGAATGCCTCATTTGGTATGGAGAAAAGATAGGAATAGAAAGTTGAGAGTAAGTAGAGTTACTGAGCCACCTGTACATGACTTGTGATGAGATGTACATGAGAAAGAAAAAAACTGGCGTATATAATGGTTGGGTGGGACTCGATAATTATGGATGGGAGTGATTGGCATGGGACTTCTCCAGCTAGACTTGGGTTTCTATAAGATAGCAGGTTGCGTAAACTTCTTTCTTTTTCTCCTTTTTTTTAGTAAGTATATAATGGCATGATGTCCCACCACCTTTGGACTTCTTTCCTTCCATGGAAACAACTTCATAAGTTTGGCTCCACCTTGGATTTCTTTCCAAATAATTTCTTAGCTTCAAATCTTTTATGCGGGTCCCTTTTCTTCAATTTTCCCTACAAATATAAGTGATTTTCTATTAGGTTAATAATTTTGAATAAAAATCACAAATGCACTAATGTGGGCCTAATTTACATAGAATGACAACATAAGTCCATATCATTAATCATGATTTAACTTTAATTAACTAATGATGATGACAAATTCTATCATTCCATGCAAAATCATGAATTTGAAAATTCTTCTAAAAAATGAAAAGTTTCATGATTTAATGAAAAAGTAAGGATTTTCAATGATTTTTGCAAGAAAATTCTAAAATGAATTTTAAAATCATGAAAACATGAATTCTAGTTAAATGAAGAAATTTCCAATGAATAAGTCTTTAAAATTCCTGAAATTTCACATAAAATAATACATTTTTAAGGACTTATCACCCCCCCCCCCCCCCCCGGGCCACAACCCCCTAAAAGAAAAGCCCTTTTGAGGACTCATGGAAAATTTAGCTCATTTTTATGCGTTTTCTCATAGAAAAAGTGATCACACCAAATTTGAGAAATTTTCACTACTGAACCACACAGTGCCCGTTCAGTACCTGGAAGCTCAGATTAATGAAACACAATATAATGTGGTGTCATCTGATAATTTATGTTAACCACTCTCATAATTTATGTTGGAGGTTCATCCCTCGTAGGGATGAATGCACATGAACATTCCTCTTTATGTTGAGCACCGGTCGTAAGTGAAGAATAATATTTTGGTTTGATATTCCAGCGTCCACAAATAAACGATGCCATTGGATAATATTTCTACCTTTACCCTCTCAAAATACATAATTTGGATAATCTTACCAAGGCGTATCCTCACTAGGGCTGTCAAAGGGCCGGGGCCGGGTTGCGCCTAGGTAAGCCCTTACCTTACCCTTGTATATGCGGGCCGGGCTTAGGTCAAGCCAAAGCCTTCGAATTTCTTAGTGAGCCTACAATACCGAAGCCCTTACCCTACTCTCAAGGGCCAGGGCTAGGCTAGGGCGGGGCTAGGGTCGAAAGAAATACTTCTTTTAAATATTATTATATATAACAATTTTTTTGTACCATTATGCTACCTCGCTTCTTTATTTGAGATACGAATGGGTATAATGCAAAAGTCAATATTTTTGTGCAACTTCCAAAAGAATGAACGAAATTATTTACTTTATCCTCATACAAAAATATTATTTTGGATTACATGAAATAACTAATTTGATAGTATTGTGACATAAGATTAGGCCATGGAAGATATTATTAAATATGTTAACACACTAGCGATAGTTGCATATTCTATAGAATGTATCTAGTTCTATTTTTCATTAGGCTATTGGTAAGGTTGTCACAGGTAGTCATGTATTACATTTTTTAAAAAATAAAGCAGCAATATGGAGCATCATATCTTTATTTATTTTATAACAAAGGATGTCTTAACCCTTTGGGCCAGACTAATCTCTTTGGCTTAGGGCAGCCGAATAAAAATCCCTGTGGCCCCAATAGGGTAGCGCAACTTGAACCCATAACCATGTGATTCAATTAGATTTATTTCAAATAGGCATTAGAGCTTTCCATATAAATTGTTTAGCATGTGTAGTTCAAATAAACATTAGACCAATCTTGAATAAAAATTAACCCTAACTTCTAATTCTTTAAAACATCACCATTGGATTTTATAACAAAGAAATTAAACTTTGACTGCCGAGGATAAATGACTAAGATGATTTGATACATGAGTCACAAGCTTTAACTCGAGATGTGGGTTCCACTTAAATGAAACAATATTAATGAAAGCAAGGGGATATGAATAAATTGACATTGATCAATGGCTACCGGATAAAACTTAATTCCACTTAACTCAATGATGATGTTGACCAATATCCATCTAAACTCTCAAACTTCAATAGTTTACACTGGTTAAAAAAAAAAAACCAATCCAACGGCAATTTGAATTTTATTTTCATTAAAAAATATGTCTATGTTAGGCAAACATAAAATCAAGCTTACCTTAAAAAAAAACGTATAATTAAATATGGGTATAATATTGTCATCTATGAGGATATCCACCAGTTAATATTGTTTGATAAAACATTAAGTCTTTATTATTAATTGCTAATTAGAGGAGTTTTTATTTCTTTTGTAAACTTGCTATATATATTATATATTATTTATTTCATATATTAATAAACAAAGGGAAGGGTCAGGCACCCTCGAGCCTATAAAGTCAAGCCTTAGCTTGGCTCTCAAGATTGCGGGCTTTCCAAAATTAAGCCTTACCCTACCCTTAGGCTTAAAGAAATGCCCTCGCTTTGAGGGCTTTTGCGGGTTGAGCCGGCGAGGCCCCATCACAAAAGGGCCGTATTGACAACCCTAATCCTTACCTCTAATTTTAGTAATATGTCAGCATAATCGAATCTTCTTTCTTGATTGACATGAAAAAAAACCTTCTTTCCTTAATGGGCTGCAATGGTCATAGTTTAAAACCTACTAGAAGAAAAATTATTTAATTAGAGAAAATTGTTGCTTCTTGAATTTATATTTCCAAATTCCTCTCATACAAAAGAGAAAACCTGCAAATTCATGAGGAAAGTGCAAATAAAATTATTATATACATCGCAGAAACCCCAAAAAACATATTTTAGGTTTGAAGGAGCAGTGTAAATATGTTTTGACGCTAATTTATGGGGGTTTTTTTTTTTGGTATTCCAACCAAGGTGGCTAGGACCCAAAAGAGCCCTTACACACATGGGAAGGAGAGCACACACATACGTGGGAAGAGAAGCCCATACATGTGGTAAGAGTGGCATACTCTAGGTATCCAGGTGAGATGTGGGTTGCTAACCAACTACGCAACTCCTTGTTTTAAATATAATTTATATAATTGGCTTTCTCAATTTCCATCAAGCTTATTGCTGAAGATTATTGCATCAGTTATATTATCTGCGTATCACTAATTACTGGGATACTTTCATTTAATCGCCACTTTCATGTGCCAATATGACAATATCCAAGTAGAATAATTTTATTGATGTTGTCCTTTGGCTTCTCAAGCATTCTAATGTAGAATGCACGCATTAGTAAATAGATGAACTATATCTGCACTTGTAAGATACCGATTAATATCTACCCTAGTAAAAAAGAAGAAGAAGAAACTATGCGGATCATTCATATTTGTGTCGAGGCTTCTGCATGTTAGATGAATAAAATCTCAAGAGTGTAAAAATTATTCATATTTTTGCTTGAGGCCTTTGGAAGGTAGAATGAACCGAATGCATGATGTAACTAGTGATATTACGGGGAAGTATCTCTTATGGATGTTCCTGCATGCAAAAGTCACAAAAAAAATTATTGTAGTATTTTAATAATCCACACTATATATGTAATAGTGGGCTGTTAAAAGAAAAATAAAAGAGTTGGCCGGGATAGATACCTGGCTCTTGAATTGGCGGGCCTATAAAAAATTTCTAAGTTGGTCTGTTGGCTTTTTAAGAAAAATAAAAGTCCTCATTTTATTGGCTTTTTAAGAATAGGATACCTGTACCCTTGAAAGAGACCCAATTGATAGCCCTAATCTATCCGTACATATTTACACCTTTTTAAATTTTATTTTTGTGTTGAGATTTGGCCGCACTAAGGATCGATCTTTGGTGGATACTATAAGAGCCAGTGTCCGGTCCACCAGGACAACTTTCTTATCCCTAGTCTATTTGCACATATTTACACTTGCAAGGTCTTGCATTTGGATGTATCTTAAATGAAATATATATTTGAACCTGAATTCGAGAGTTCAGACCGAACTGCAGTTGTCGGTGAAGGAAAATCAATTGAAATGATTGCATCAATGCCCTCATCTTACAACATCTAAATTGAAGTCTAAAGAAACTCGAACATAACTTTTTATTTTTTCTTCTTAATTAATAGAAAACGGTTTACTACAGATGGAACTGAAAGCAATTATAATTTATTAAAGTGAGAAGGATTTTGAATTCGATTTTGACAAAATCTCTTTCAAGTTTGACTTTTTAAAGGGAGGGATTTTGGATTTTGTTTTGACTTTCTTTTTTTATTGAGGATTTGTAAAAAGCTAAAAAAAATGATAGGATTTGAACTAATAAACTTTTACTCTTTGAGAGTAAAGTAGTCTTAACCGCGATAACACTTACACATGTACATCTAAATATTTAACAGAAAAATGTTGAAACTAACTAGAGAAGTGTGCCCGGTCGTGCCAGTGCTTTCCATGAGTTATTGTGCTAGTATAATTTTAAACAAAATAGGCGAAAGTATCCAAATGAATCTTAATAAATTGGTTATTAATCATATCCAAACTCAAATTTAATCAATCCAGTTACCAAAAAGCTCTATATGCGTGAGTGCAGGCCTGTTTTTTAAGGTTAGAAACTTCCAACCTATCTAAATCCCAGAGGCAACTTGGTGAGGTGAGATGCGGTTTTGGGCTAACACAAATCCAGATCAGTGGCCCGGCCAAACTCAACTCAAACCTAATCCTAAATCGTTGACCTCATTTCAGCTCTACTTCAATAAGAATCTGACCCGTCTCATGTTGGGCATTGAACTGACCTGCTTGGCCCATGTAGCAACTCCAGCTTAACATTTTGAAAACCTGGCCAAGGGACTGACGTTTTATTTGGGTGGTTTTTTTTTCCTGTCCCAATCCAATCAAAAACCAAATATGCCCAACTGGGCCAACCCAAATTTCAGTTTCAGCAAGGTCAGATCAGTTTTGGTCAGGTTAGTCGGGTTATGTTTGGGCCTATACCAAATTGCACCCCTGTCCCCAACTAATGATGGGAGATGTTATTCTTCCACTTATGGGGTTCTGACATAGAATCAGAACTGTGGCACAAATTTCCAATCCCATTACCATACTAGGGTTACTCTATTGATTTAAGGGTTACATGCTTTAAGCATATCATTCAAATGGCAATTAAGAGTGCCCACCAACTTCTTTAAACAAGAGACGGGAGAGAGATTAAAAACTGGCACCTGGGGGCAGGAAAGTCGCACACTAGCACCCCTCAGTAGTGAGTGGAAGACAGCACATGGATTCCTTTTCTTTCCCCACCTGCTTTCTACATTCGATCCCTCTCCCTGTCCCTCCCCCTCTCCCTGTCCCTCTGTCCGCTCATCAATTAAACAAACAAAGCCACAAGACCAAAGTCCTCTTATTTCTCACTAGTGGTGCTCCTCCCAACCAAAATAGAAAAAAAAGAAAAAACGGTGGACAAGGACGGTGGCCACACCAATCACTAAAAGCGCTTCTCCACCACTACCATGTGGAATCCTGTTAGGCTTTGGATTAGAAAAGTTCTATCTAAAAGGAGTAAAACTTCATGGCAAGGCTTATCTATTAAAAATTCAAGCAGTGCGAAATAAATATCCTTCCAATAAATTGGATACTTACAAATTTTATCCCAAAAAAGAGTAAGTCCTACCGTGACAATGACTGCTAGAAAAAAAAATAAAACACAATAAACACATTCTTATGCATTATTTATTATTACATTTTTTTATTAAATAATCAATTTTACGGTAAAACCATCTCCTTTCTTAGTGTAAAACTTGATGATACCCCATACATGGTGAGGGCTTTTATTTTCGATGGCTTAGATTTTTAATTAAGTGGAACCCAATATTGAGTTCCACTCATTATTTCCAAGTCCAAGAGGATCCGATCCGGGGGTTCCCGCACATGGGCCCCACCACCCATCCTACATGGAATATCCTACGTGGAGACATGCAACTTGTCGGCCAAGCCATCCATCCAACAGCTATTAAATGTCCCTCTCCTCTGCAAAAAGCTGGTGTGAGGCTTGCGCCTTGGTCATCAAGTGTCTTTGAAGCTCACGGAGAAAGATGGCGGTGAAGACATTGCATGGAAGCGGAATATACTCATCAGTTACCCATTTCCATGTGCGTTTGCTCTTCTTTTGGATGCTCCTAAGTGTAGCATTCTCAGCTAACTTCACCGATCTCTTGCAACCCTTTTGGGCTCCTGATCATATTGTCAATGAAGGCGACCTTGTTAAGCTCACGTTAGATAACACTTCAGGTTCTCTCTCTCTCTCTCTCTCTCTCTCTCTCTCTCTCTCTCTCTCTCTCTCTCTCTCTCTCCTTTTTGTAATAGTGTTGTTGGTGTAGGTTGTGGTATCAGGTCGAGGAGAAATTATCTGTTTGGCGGAGCTAGTGTCCAGATAAAGCTTATAGAAGGCGATTCTGCTGGAACTGTGACTGCATTCTATGTAAGATTGGTTAATCATTCTAAAGACATTTTTAATATGTTAAGCAATATAGATTTGGAGCACATTTTTTATGTTTAGTGTGGTCATATCTCAATATTGTGTCAGCCTTCTGTCTTGGGTGAGAATAGACTTCCCAATGCATTACTTGATTGAGCTACCTACACCCAATAAAAACTGGGTGTGGTCACATGTTAAAAATTTTTTACTTATGGTTACTGAACAAAGTGGTCCTTTTGAGTTTTTTTTTTCATTTTTATTTTCTTTTGGCACGTCCAAGGAATGAGAAATCCTACACATGTCAACTCAGTAGTTTCTATGGAGGGCAAAATCCTTTGTTCCAGCTTCTAACATTTCCTTGAGAAACAGAAATTCTATCTAACAGAGCAAAAGTTAAAGCCGCACCATAGATTGATTGCATACCATAAAAAGATGATCTACTTTCCATTCTGCAGCTTATACAAATAGGCTTTTGGGGTTCGAGAATTCTCGGTGTGGATAGAGCATGTCTAAAACTTGTTCACCAAACCTTAGACATAAGTAATAGTAATGGAATTGAATCACTCAAGCTCTTATGTTATTCATTAGTTTATCTTTCAAAACAAAATGTTTATTAGATAATTAAGTACTGAGGAGAATTTCCTCTGTTCAATTGCAAGAAAGAATTTGAGAAACATATGCTGTCTCGCCCACATCAATTCAAGTATATAACAGAATTTTGAAGAATTTAAAAGGATTACCGTTAGACCAAAGATCGATGCAATCTGATGATGTTAACCATTCAAGGGCCCAAAGTTGACAATCATACAACCACTTGTAAAAATGATGTGAATTTTAAGTCCAATCAAATAATAACTACAAGTGCATAGTTGTCTACTGGTGACAGTCGCAAATACAGGTTGATGCCACAGAGAGCTCCACTAAATTTAAAATAAAAAAATCTAAACCTTTTTAACTAAGCAATAAAATTGCAGAGACTGATTTTGAAGTGAAAACAGATTAGAAACATTCACTAAGTAGAGTGCAGACAAATTCGTAATGAAACATAGATTAAAATAGCCAGGAATCCATCACATGAATTAATTAACTAATTCATGTAATTTAATCTATTTTTTGTTTCAAAATTAACTCAGATAAAAAAAAACTCAATGTTTCTCATTTGGAGGATATTTCTTTGCAAAAATCAGTTTTTTTAAAACAAAGTACAAGATCTCCTTCACCTAATAATTAAATGTAAAAATTATGCTAAGCTTCATTTATCTGATTAAGCGTAAATTACCAAAAGTACACAAACTTAAGCATAATTTATCAAAATAAGAAAAAATAATCAAAAGTAATTTATTAAGAATATAAATCAAAGGTTTGCCTAAGGTATGAAAACAGTTGTATTATTCTAAGTACGTAATCAAGAGACATAAAAAATAGATTAACTATATAAACTCAAAAATTAATTTACTTAACTTTATCCTAGTACTCTGATCTAAAAATTTACTTCTCCGATGAACAAAACTTCATCAATTTCTTCATAAAAATCATTAGATGTTATACAATAGTTCTCTCAAAGGTTCTCTTTTCTATTCCTAAATTCTGAAATAGGGCTCCAGAATACCAAAAAAAGGAAAAGAGAAAGTACAAGTATAGGGGAGGAGAAGTGGAGAAGAGAAAGAGGAGGGAAAATTTTCTCAATTGGAGAGGTATAGGATGATTTAGAAGGTCCCATACATGTGGCTTTTATAAGATTTGAACCCCCTTTGGAATTCTTTATTGGACTTTTTGACACTTATCTTCTTTGAGAAGAATTATTCTCTTAGCCACCAAGACAAATTGCAAATAGAATAGGCTTGCCAACCATGCCAACATTTCTTGTACACCCATAGATAGGCCCCACCCTTGAGAGAGAATTGGTAAGCATGATGGATCTCAAAATAGTTTTGCACTCTTCTTCACTTTGCATGTGATGGACTTACATTAATTTGCTTGCTATGTGACTGCATGGATGTATTATGCTTAAACGTTCATGTGGGTAAAAGAAGTCATTCATCTTGATCTTCTTATCTTACAAATCTCTTGAATTCCTAAGAGATGAGAAGAGAGGATTCAATTTTGTAGTGGAAGTGTGTAACTTCATAGCTGATGTGGTAGTTGGCATGCATACTTGCAAATTTTCAAAATTTAAAATGCTAATCTTTATTGGACTCTAAGTTTTAAAAAACTTGGTGAAGAGATCTTGGAGTTTATTAGATTGGTTTCCAACTCAGATTCTTAGCCACCAAGAGTCTTCTCTAACTGGAATTCTTCATAACTTGTAACTTCCTTCATTGGGGCCTACTTTGATCTTCAAGTTGTATTGGATTTTGTAAGAAGTGGAAACTCAAATCAATGTCGGCCGTGACATGCATGCTACTGGCATGGTATGGGATGTTTGCCTGGGTTGAAATTCACTCCATGTGTGAATTCTTCTGTTTGTAAGCTTCTTTGTGATGCTTGGATTATGGAGGTGAAAACCACAAATATATGATGACAGTCCACATGCAAAGGAGAACTTGGCTGGATGCACATCTAGTGTGAGTTGGGAACATCCAAAAATGTGGGCCCTTCTTAGATGCACAACTTCCTTTTATCACAATATCTCTATGAAATTGGACTTTTTAGGGTTTTTGCGGGTCTTATACTTGTCTGCACATTCTAATTAAATCCATCAAATATTAAAGAGCCCATAATGGAATGGGACTCGTCCGAACAAAGGTCTATCCAACTGAGACTCTTTGGAGAGAAATTGTAAAAATTCTCAATAATGTAGAAATGTGTAAAACTTGTGCAAATTCAAATTTCTAGGTAAAAATACATAAAATGATGAAATTGAATAAATAATGATGCAATTCACCTAATTAAATCCCTAATTCATCCTAAAATGATGTATAATTATGCGAATTCATGGACTAAAAAAAACTTCAAATGTTACGGTTTTTAGTATAGGAGAATGTTCTCCTCTTAACAGACTGCATTGCAAGTGCACCAGTAGGCTTGCCTTCATTCATTGCAGCCCATTTGATACTCTTGTCATCTAATGATCTGGCATTAGGATCAATTTTACACTTACTGAACCTTCACTCACATTTGAATTGAACTCAAAATATTTCTACGGCTAAGATGCTATTAAACTTAAAGCTGTTAAATTAAGGCATCGGTTAATTTGGAGGGGCTGACTTTTTGGGTTCCATTGTCCATAATGAGATCTTTTTATTTGCCCTCCTCCCATTGATAGACATGTACCTTAGTGCACTCCATGAAAATATTGGTCTACATTGTTATAATCCTCAGATAATGTTGATATTCTGGCTCACCTTTTAATCCCTTGTGTTGGGATCAAGGATCAAAATAGCAATGGTGATTGGCGTAGCAGCCGGTAGCCAAAATGCTATGTAGTGGGTAGCAGTGTGATTTGAAAAATTGTCAAAAATTCTAAAAAATTACAGAAAATTTAGAATATTGCAAAAAGATAGAATATGTGTTTTTTTTCAAAAGTAATTAAGATAAGGGGGTGTAGTGGTCTTCTTATTTTATTCTTTTTTTCTTTTAGGCGTGTCTTTTAGCTTTTAGATTGAAAGAAAGTGATGCTGGATATCTAACTTAGAGAAAAATTGTAGGAAAAATGAAAGAAGAAGCAAAGAAGGGGAAACCTCTGAAGTCATCAATATCCAGCTGCTAAGTAGCGGTGCTAACACTTAAATAACATAGCGGCCCTTCGTGTTATGGACGATGAAGCATAGTGGCCGCTAATTTAGTCATGGTTGGCATGTATTAAGGTGGGTTCCACAAAACAGTTCCCAAAGTCCTTGCTGCCCATTCATAGCCAAATTTTCCTCACTAACTACTAATCTAATGCTATTGTCTTGGATTTGTATATTAATCTTTCTTAGTTGATGATTGTATTACTAAGAAATGAAAATTGATTTAAGTGCAGATGTCATCAGATGGGCCAAACCATGATGAGCTAGACTTCGAGTTCCTTGGCAATGTCTCCGGTGAGCCCTACCTCGTCCAGACCAATGTCTATGTCAATGGCGCCGGAAACCGGGAACAACGCCACTCTCTTTGGTTCGATCCAACGGCCGATTTTCATTCCTACTCCTTTCTCTGGAATCGCCATCACATCATGTAAACAAACTTTCTTATACACTAGCAAAGCCCACTTGACCTCCGTTGTTTGAGGCCCACTATCAGTTATTATTTAAACTGTTCATCTAATAGCCCACCACAGATGGTCAAACTCCACCCAACGGTTTGGGCACACCCATCTTCTAGTTGCATGTGAACCATGTTCCACCTGATCATGATGTGTGGGACACACCCATCATGCAACAGGGGGCCAGCTAAGGATGAAACTGGTCTGGGCTGGAGAACGCCAAAATTCAGGTAGACCCAAAATCGCCCGAGTTACTCGGCTTTGTAAGTCACCAAGTCAAATTACTGAAATGAGCTGGACTCGGCCCAGTCAGCCTCTAAGCTAAGTTTTCAAGTTTTTAAGCCGTTAGTTGTTCACTCGTAGACCAGCTATATCTTGCTACTTTGTATGTACCTGATTGTTATATAAGTTGGCAGATTTCTCATTGATGGAATTCCAATCCGTGTATTCACAAACAAAGAAGAAGAAATTGGAGTTCCCTACCCAAAAAATCAAGGGATGGGGATCTATTGCTCAGTGTGGAACGCAGATGACTGGGCCACACACGGAGGGAGGGTGAAGACAGATTGGAGCCATGCACCCTTCATCTCAACCTTTAGATCATTCAACATTGACGCATGCGAGTACATTGAAGACTCAGATGGGATGGTGGGAAAATGCAGGGAGGGAGGAATGTACTGGTGGGACAAACCAGCCTTGAATAGCTTGACCTTGCACCAGAGTCACCAGCTCAAGTGGGTGCGTGCAAAGCACTTGGTTTATGATTACTGTAAAGATACTGGGAGATTTACTGAGCTGCCGAGAGAATGTTTGAGTTAATCAATTGTTAGATTCTAATCAATGTTTCTATTCATGACCTAAAAGGCCTTGTTTTGATCGTGTGAACTCAGTTACTGTGTCCTACCCTGCACTCAGTTTATCTATAGATCAAAGTACTAGTATAAGTTCATTTACCTGTAATTAGTTATGAAGAACAGCACTGTCACTTGAAATGTAACTCAGGTTATCCAAACACATAAATCTGCATTCTGTGTAAACCAAGTCACTTGCACCCGGATTATAGAGCTTGAAATAGGGTAACAACATTAACCTAAAAATGGTATAGGCAAAGAACATAAACACCACTGTCACTGATTACTCCAGTTGTATCAAAATGCATGAACCGTTGTTCATATGTAAACTGAGTCACTTGCATTGAACCACAAAAATCCAAATGGAACCTATCTCTGGGCAAAGAGCAAATAGCCCGTCAGTCAAAGATGGAGCTGAGGTTATTCAAATACAAGAATCCTGATTTCTGCATGTGACATAGTTTCCTGCGCTTGCTTTACAAAGATTCAAACCAGGCATTCCTTTGGATACTTGGAATTCAATTACCCTGCATTCAAGTAACTACATAACTCCGCATACCTGCAACTCTAAAGCTAAATTGCCTATTTCCTCTCATGTCTTACCAACAAAGCAGGGAGTGAAAATAACACCATAAAAAGCCAAAAACACTCGAAACTTATGATGCCCATATATGGCATGGATACGGCTGGACACGGATTTTGCACATAAAAAGTGAAGTATCGGATATGATATGATACGACACGACATACTGTCCATTTTGAAGTATCCGAGCATCATATCTTGAAACTAGGGCCACAAAGGAACAAAGAACTGAGAAGAGTTTGCTGAACCTCAAAGTTGAAGAGGAATAATTTACTTCAGTCAGCAGTCTGATCAATCTCAGCATATTCTGGCTCAAGGTGAGCTTGTTCGGCTTCCAGCACCTCCTTTTCGGTCTTCCTACCTTTTTTTGACTTGTAATACACACTCATGAAAGTCCCCACAGCCCCATACTTTCTTCGACAGTGCTCATAAAGCGAGGCATCAAACATCCGCCAGAAGTTCTTCTCACTCAGCTCAGAAACTGCATATTGGGGCTGGAATCCATGGTTCTCAATTAGCCAATTTTCCATCCTTCGAACAGCTTTAGCTCCATCAAAATCCTCACCTCTCAGAACTGGTCCTGGAGCATAGTAGATGCCAACATCTGTGTACATTTGGGCATTTTCAGTGTCTCCTTGCCTGAGTTCTAACTCAAAACCTGGTTCAGGATATACCATAGTTTTCACAGGAAGCTTGAAAAGCCTATGGGGGCAAAGCCAGATGGGATATAGCTGGAAAGAAACACAAGTTACTTATAGTTACAAGGCAGAACACAAGGGCAAATTGTCCGAAGAGTTTATCATTTACGTATGCAGTGTCAACTCATTACAAATTACCATTAAACAGAAGCTCTTTATCAATCTAAAAAAGCATAAACTTAGAGCTCCTTGAACTCTAAGGGCATCAATCTAATGAAGCATAAACTTTGAAGTCCTAATTGAACTCTGAGGGCAAGTTTGTGTACTCCTGCAAAGCCGGTTCCATGGAATTTTTCTTCTGCTGAAAAAATACTTTTCCAGAACAACAAACCCCCTCCCCCACCACCTCCACCACCAACACACACAGACAAGCACACACAGAAAAAAAAACTAATAATAATAATAATATTTGGAAACACTTTCCACAGAAACATGGAAAACTTAACTCATTTTTGCGCATTACCTCATGAAAAAGTGACCACACCAAACGTGTAAAGTGTTCGACACAAAAGGCCAGACTTTCCATGCTTTTTCTGTAGAAAAAGACCACACAAACAGGCCCTACAGTGAAAGGAAATTTCTGCGTACACTCTATAATCCATGAGTAAAATTACATAGGATTTATAAACATAGCTAAAATACTAGCAGTAGATCAGATAATGCCAGAAATATTTTTACACAAGTAAATGGTCTAACATTTATAATTGTTTTGTTGTGCCCAACATGGATGCAAGACAATCCCTGGGGTAGGGTTTACTGGAATATTTGAACGCAGATTAAAGATGTGTTAAGAAATAGCATGATCTAATGATCCTAACCATACGTGCAAGGGCCCAAAGTTTAATGGTGTAACATGCACTTACAAATCCACTGAACTTTGAGACCTTAATCTGATAGAATGAAATCTATAATAAAAATAATAAATAAATAATTAAGAATATCAAATTGTGTACCCTCCCCTAGTCAATACTGCGACCCACCAATCCTACTGACCCCCTTTGATTTGTATGTGTCCAACTGTCCAAGTGGCACTTGCAAAATGGTTCTCAAATTTGAGATTTGAGAATGGTTCTCATCTGAATATGTGTGCATAGGGATATACAAAGATAATGCTATGACATAAACATCTTCATTTTAGAACATCAGAACTGCAGATGCAACAATTTAATAGTGCGGAAAAATTTTGGTTAATTATTACATAGAATAATGTAATATACACCTTAATGTATACCAACTTGGAATGAAGTGGTGCAAATACACAGGACAAGGGCCACCATTTGCAAATTGAGCTTTTGGATCAGAAACCACTGCTCATTTGCAAATGGCCCATACACCATTAGAAAAAGGGTTAACTGTTGGATTATAGCCTTTTAGCCCCATAAGCTTTGATGCCCAGAAACAGCCTGGATATGGATGAGACACGCAATGGATATGGCAGAGACACAGATTTTACACACAAAAAAAATGTGAATTTTCGAATACAGTATGAAAAGATGTGTTGCCTAAGGTTTGAAGTATCTGAGTATCATAGCCTAGAAGATAAAATGAAGCGTCGCCATGTGAAGGAGATTTTGATTCCAGTGATATCCTCCTTCACAGGAGGGAGTACTTAACACTTCAATATTTATGCTCAACCATGGAATATATTTTTGGTTGGGTGGTGCTTTAGTTTGCATACAAGGTTCTCATGGTTCAGTGATCCAAAAACTTGATATAATCCATCCATTTAAGTAAAGAATCACAGTAAAGTTCAACTTCAGCATAAAAAGGGCTAAAGATTTGGTGGATCACTATGCATTCCAATCTAGAAGAATATCAATTAAGAAAAAGATTTGATCACTGAACCATCCAATCATGCAAACGAAATCAAGTGAAACTGAAAACTTAAAAATAAGATTTGTAAATTTCCTGTAGTTGCACTCCAAATAAAGTGGGTAAAAAGAGAGAGAGGGAACAATTCAAGCAAGAACTTCGTTAAGGTTAGGAAAACAAACAGTCGAACTAACACCATAAAATAAAAGAACATGTATTGTGCAACACTGTCATTTATGTCTGAATTTGTGTCGTGTGTGTGTGTGTGTGTGTGTGAGAGAGAGAGAGAGAGAGAGAGAGAGAGAGAGAGAGAGAGAGAATCATAGGTTCATTCATATTCAATTTGAAGGAGCATGGAACTAAGCCTCATTGGAAAATAAACAACCATGGAAGATGCGAAATCTAGTATCATAGGATGCATTGGAATATATTGTTGAGAGGAAGATAATGAGGGAGAGGGAAAACGGGGAATGTGGATTGCAGATACATTTATCCAAGTGTAAGACTTGCCTGACACCCAAATCTAAGGATGTGAAAGAACAACGAATATTTAATATTTTTATCTAGATATATTTTTCACAATTTCTAGCATGCAACATATTTGTTGTAACCTTTACTCCATATTCAATTCGCAGAAACCTTTACCCCATATTCACATCCATGCACCACCAACATCTAGCATGCTATCAACTTGATCAATTTCTTAAATTTGTTTTGTAAACTTAAATTACTTTAACATAAAATAGTAAAACAACTCAGGATGTGGGTGGACAAATGTAACATCAGAGATAAAATAAATCACTGAAAGCATAAGCAAATAATACAGACTCAAAGGAATGACTGAGAAAGTATGGGGTGAAAAAGAGAAATATACCTCCATTTCATGATGAGAAAACTCTAGGGCATCACCAACCTTATATAGAGGCACCAACATATCCTGGATTACATGCATCTCATGGTAATAGTTCCTGATAGCTTCACCCTGAGTAGCCTTCAGCAAAGACACCTTGGGTGGCATTATCCACCCTAGAGTCCAACGGAACCACCATTGATCAGCAAACGGAAGGATCAGCTTCCCCTCCCAATATAGACACCTTGTATGCCTGTGATAGTATTCTCTGGTTGGAATGTACTCCACAAACTCACCCTTCTTAAGTGCTTTCTGAGCATGCTGGTAGAACCATGGTTTAAACCACCATCCTACGCAATTAATAACGTTCCCCTTCTGTTTAGCTTCCTCCTTTGAAGCATACTTTCCTGTCATGCACACAGCTTCAGTAGGTGAATAAATCATGGTCTCTACAAAATCTGGAACCTTTTCTGGGTTATCCTGATCCCCATCTCTGGGTGCAAAAGAATCAATATATGCCTGAGCAAGTTCCTTCAAGTTACCCCTCACGGGTTTATAGGTCAATTTCATGTACTCCTTCACAGGAATAAGCTTAATCTCAGCTGCAACCAAAAGGCCCAATGTCCCCTGAGACCATGGAATAGCATAGAAAAGGTCTGAGTACTCATTATCCTTTGTCGCCCTGACAACATGCCCATCTGCAAGTACAATTTCATAGGCCACAACCGTATCAGAGAAGAGACCATAAATGTGTGAACTCCCTTCAATTCCATACCCATTGATGAGACCACCTACGGTAAGATCATCGAACTCTGCAACAACGCCAAGAGAAAGATTCATAGGGACTGTAACTCTGCTAATCTGTCCCATGTTAACAAGGGGCTCTACCCTTGCAATCATTCTTTCTCTATCAATATCAAGAATGTTTCTGAATTCTGATAGATCTACCTCAAAATGCCGGGCACGTTTGTAGCCAACGTTTCACATGCCAACAGCAATGTATGGTTTTCTGGCTGTGCAAACAAGGCCATCTTTCAATGGATTTCTCTGTTTAAGACGATTGACTACTTTATTAACATTCTCATCATGTTCCTTCTGACGACGCTTGAATGATTTGCATTCAGATCTGACATCACCAAGGTAGGTAAGGAAGTTTATGGTAAAAGAGATGGGAAGGACAACAAAGATGACAATGATCCACCGGAACTGGACAAAATAGTCTACCCAGATTTTCTTTCTTTTTGGACGAAGTGGTGCCTCCAAATCAGACATGGTGGGAAACCTTTAGACTGCAACCAAACCATCAAGATTGTAAGCTCACAAAACAAGCCGCAAATTCCATAAATTCTTCACTTTAGGATTTGAATGGAACAAGAACAATGTAAGGAAATCAGTAAAACCATAAAATCTGCAGTGTAAAATGAATGAAGGTTGAGAATAGCAAGGAAAATCATCTACATAATGCTCATGCCCAGTGGAATGAGTAAAGTTCCACTACATTGTAGATGGGATGGAGAAAACACAAGGTGTAGATTTTTCCTTTCATTGGTTGGATTGAAGCTTTGAGCTTCAGTGGAGGCATTGCCTGTCATTGAGTAATGAATTTATGATGAACTTGCATACTCTTTTTTATGCATAACCTACACCTAAGCATTTTCTCTTATATATCACCTCAGGTCGTGATGTAAATTATTCATCATGACAAGTGACTAAACAAGCCAGGATAAGATACAAGTAATTGTTTATAAATGATGCTTGTATAAGCATGGAAGACTTTGGAGGAACTTTGGGATGAAAGACACATAACTTTCAAAGGCCCTCATAAATGATGAGTAGCTCATTAATTCGATTTAAAGAATCCATCATACACCAATGAAAAAGCAATTATTGTAGAAGAGCAGGCTTCCATCAAAATTGAACTTTTGACCCAATCCTGCATTGGTACTATCAACACAGTAAAAAAATGAGCCAAAAATCACCCATACAATTACAAAGAAGTTTCTCAAAAGGAAGGTTTCTGTTGGATTAGACATGTGAATCAGGCCAACAAAAAGGACAGAGAATAAAGAAATAAAAGATGTCCTCAACTTTCTGTTAGGAGAGATGCACATCATAAGTGTGGAAGATAAAACACCTGAGAAAATTAGTGTGTACAGATCCCTCACAAATAACAACCCCCGTTAACAAACAAGTAATTATTGACATTCTAGGAACGGACTAACTAAGCTACAGAATAAAATGAATGCTATTTCAAGAACGTAAACATGGATCAAGTGATCATTCTGCTTCAAAAGATACAGGTAGCACATCTGGACTTCAAATTAGTCATCAGAGATAACATTAGTAACTCATAGAATTGTCTAAACCCAATTTATACTTTAAAACACTTTAAAACATTCCCCCACCTCCCATCAAATGAAAGGACATCTCTAAAACAGGCGAGGAAGCATAAATATTGGAAAGTCCTATTTTGCAAGGATTCCCCACCTATGCAAGATATTTTGGACAAACTGAATTTTGAATAGAATTAGATCTTGTTACGAACCGACAACGGTAAAAATTAAGCCAGCATTGATCATCTGTTCATGAAGATAAAAGACAAAAACATTCAGTTCTTAGGTTAACATATACCATTTCTTCTCTCTCTCTCTCTCTCTCTCTCCGGTTTTTTTTTTATAATGTTTTGCGTGGGGAAGTTTCAATCACATTATGAACTGATACAGATGAAAGATTTGACCATACCAAGCTTCCACCAGATTGAATGTGGTGGAATCCATTTTTGCCTTCGAGGACATATCAAGACGACAACCAGAAGGTAGACATTTTCTGGCTGTTCTTAAATTATGGTAAGGCCAATGCATCAAAATGATATCCAGTACTGTGAGTGAATATGGTTATGATATAACAGGACAAGTAATATTTGCATTCACTTCTTCCACTGCATCGCCATGATGCCAAAACCAGGAATGTATTGCAACTCTGGTGCGAGCAGCTACGCATTCAGACATTTGCACCTAGAAGGGACGTACTGAACAATCATAACCAAGTGCAGATCCAGCAAGACAGAAAATTGGCATAAAAATGTATTTGACACAATATAAGAAGACATCTACTCTCTTGTTGCTATGTTGACCATGAAGGTGCTGCTCAAGGTTGGCAATGCAGGCTGGATGTATGTCAACGCATTACAGCCAACTACTACCATTGCATGATAGCCTAGTGTGACCTTTTTCTTTTTGTGTGTGTGTGGAAGAATGTAGGTCTTCATTCAGCATTAAAAGATGACACTCAACATGTAGCTTCGATGTCAATTGCGGCTATTGAGACAACAGGTGACCAATTTTGGGTTTTCTGGTCTCATTATGCTAGAATCTTATGGGCAGAGTTTAAAAATCTCGTTCTTGGTTTCACTTACGTACAGTTTCAGTGAGTACAAGCAATAAACTAAAGCATTTTTTTTAGAAAAAAAAAAGAAGCATAAAAAGACCAAAAGAAAAAGAAAAATAACGGCAGTAAATTCCCATATACTCCAGATCCATCACGGGTATATGATTAGTAAATGATCCATCATGGGTCAACCTTTGTTAATGATTAGTATCATTTATCAAGAGGCATTCTAGAACTTCAATCTGAAGTTTGATTTTTACAATGCAAACGCATCAACAGGGAAAGAGAAATCAACAGACTGCAAAAGAAACACATGCCACAAATGCAGAGTCCAAGAGCTATATTTAAAACTCCGGATTAGAAGGGAATAATATACAGATAGAAACATCAGAAAATCTAGATTCTAGAAATTGCAAGTAAAAAAGAAACGATGCTTGCATGGATTTGTGGAATTCAATTGCAAGTAACTCGAGTTATCCACAAGATAAATCCCTTGTCTATGGCTAACCTGAGTTACAGGTACAGTTCTTTCATTTTTTGTCATACCCAATTCCAGGTACCCAAATTTGTACAGTAGTTAGAACTCCAGGCAATCTGGGTACAGGACAACAGAGTTCCAAGGATCAAAACAGGACCCTAGAAAGCTTTTATTTCCTTGAAGCAATAGAACCATTATAACCCCATCTCCCTAATGCATCCCCAATTCCTATGACTGTTTATGCAATATGCTCGTATCACAGGGACTAAGAGTGTGGAACTGCCCACCCTTTCAACCTAGTGAGTTAAATCCTGATAAAATTCACTTTCACTTGAATTCCTAGGAATTCAATGTAAATTAGCCAAACAGCCCCTTATAGGTAACCTAGGCACCAGCTGTACCCAGCTTCAGTTCAACCCAGTCTAATGCAACCCAACCAAGTGGGACAGGATATCCAAGAATTCAAATTGTGCTTATACAATCAGATCCAAGCTGAACAAAAACTCAGGTATGATCAATCATGTTGGGTTAGTGAAGTTGGGGGCCTAAACTAAGCTGCAGCTTTTTAAAACCTAAAAAAACTTTTTCCGGCATCAGAAACATCCAAACAGGAATATATGCCTCGGGAGTTGGAAAACAAAGAATCAATCAAGGCAGCAATTGCAACAACCAATCAAAAGTGAGATTCTAAAAAAAATCATAAACAGTAGTAACAATGCAGATTAAAGTTTATTCTCCCAAAAGAAGCCAAAAGAACAGATACTGAACGAGTGAATGCAATGCCAACATCAAAGATACACCAACACTTATTTATGACTCCAACAAACATGATTGCTTAGCGATTCTACCCAACAATCAGAACAATGTATTTCAATCAAACATCATAATTATACACAGATAAAAAACGAAGGACAATTATTTTTCAATGCCCATCCAACAAATCTATTCCTAATCCCGGTCCAATCCTTCTTGAGAACATGAAATCATAATAACCACATCACCACAATGCAAGCCAAAGAAAGCACTTCAGCAGTCAAGCAAGCGAAAAAAATGCCCACGATAACAAAAACAGAGAGATCAACCAATTTTGAACTGAATTAAAGCGAGAGAAGCCTCGCAATCCATTCTCAAAAGTAACCCACATGACCCAAATCATATGAACATTGAATAAATTAGTCAAGAACAGTAAAAGAACACTTCCAAAGGCAACAAATCTGCAAATCTTATCCCACAAGAAAATATATATATCAAATCTTAAGAAAAGCAGTAGAAGCACTTCAAATCAGTGGCGTTTCAGATCCGAAGAGCACTACAGAGTAAATATCCTATGCTTTCCCGTAAGAACAATGCATAAAACCCTAGTAGAAGATCAAAACAGCAGAGATTGAAACACAGAATGGAAAAAGTAAAAAGTTACCATCTTGATCTGACTGACCTTGGAAACTAATACATACAGTTCAAAACCAAGACCAAAGCACTAGAAAAATAAACACACAATGTTACACTGACACTGCCAAAGAGCTCAACAAACAAAAGCATTTACAAGAAGTTGGAGAAAAGAAGGAGAATGTCATGATAGATCAATGGCTGAGAATGAGATTAGCTGGTGATCATCGGAACATGAGATGCATGTGAGAGTGCTTGGCAGTGGGAATTGTATTAAAAATAGAGGTGCCATTACATAGGAATCTTTTTCCCTTAACCTGATGAATGCAGAAATGTCGTGAATAACGAGATGGCTGGGACGTGGGCACAAATGAATATGAAACTGATATGAATATGACAAACTGGAGTGGAAGGTTCCAGAAATAATGCAGAAGAAATGGCCGGCCGGCTACTGGTTGGATTGCAATCAAATCTTAATCAAATATATCATGTGGGACTCATTTTGCCTGCTCATCAAAGGGACAAGTCAGGACTTTGGATTGACTGATTGTGACTGAAAAGAAATGACCGGTGATGATCATTTTTCACGTGCTCCAAATTCATTGTTCAGAATTGGTGGATTAATGCTTACGGGGCATTGGGTTAGGCCATTAATCGTGTGCTCATCATTACATATTGTTTTATTTTTTTCTGTAATTTTGTAGACCATAGCATGTGGCTGGCCCGTGAAGCCATTTGAGTCGGCATAATGTCAAGTGTGTCACACGGCAGTGTGTCACTTTGCCTCAAGTACAGGAAATCCATTGTTCTGTTGCGATTGTTGAAAAAAATAATGATACGTAAACAGCAAAACCATATTTCAAATATGGCTGTTGAAAATTAAGGTACCTCATGATTTCTCTCCAGGTAAGGGCCCGCAATGTGTGGGCTTTGGTGAGGCAGACATTATCGCGGTGTTTGAATGTAAGATAAGGGGGAGTAAGTAATTTTTGTATCTTGTCCCACTTATTTTTTGTTTGTTTGCTAGAATTATATTATCCTAGTCTTGACGTTGCAATGAATTAATAGCTAGTATAAGGGCTTAAATAATCCCATGTCGATAATTTGGGTTACGTTTGAGTGAGAGATGATTTTAAACTTTTTTAGGTCTTTTTGTCCTTTGTCCTCCATTTATCCGAACGAAATCAAACATGAGATTGAATTCATCTCTGGAATAAATGAAATCTCATCCCATACAATAATATTATTGGATAGGCTTGGATGGCATTGGCTATCCAATCCTACAGAAAATTTACCCCACTTTCAAATACATCCCATGTAGGTAACCTGTATTTTAGCTTTTTGTTGACTCGTGAAGCGCATGTTTCTTTAGTCGAATTCTAATAGTAAAATTTCAAGTTCTTCAAAAGTTGTTTATTGATGTCGAATTCCAAATCTCTCCTTTTTATAGAGTATTTGAAATTCTAACTAAATACGTAAAGAATGAGATTTCAAAGTTTCCAAAATGTCATTTGAGAGCTTTTTGGTGGTTGGAATTTGAAATTTTAATAAAAAAAATCATTGCATTTTAAATGTCAAGGGATAAAATGTCACATTATATCCAAAAGACCCTAATATATCAAATTCTTGTAAAAAATTTTGATAAAAAAAAATAGGCCCTAAATGTTGCGCAGTGTTCAGTTACATAGCACCATGGGAGACCATTATTATGGCCCACATGAACCACACCAACCATTGGAAAGGTGGGGATCGAGATTCTCATGTGGGATTACTCTAAATTTGAATTTAGTCAATTCAGTAATTCCAACCTGTCATAACCCGAACCCAGGAGTTTGGGGGTTAGCAAAAGCCAAACCGATGACACACGTACTCCCGTACCTATATACGTAGACCTGATCTAAATGCACACGCACAAGGGAAGGTTCACACGTGCCAAACATGTACGCGGAAGTTGTAGATATCAAAACATCACACTAAACAATGCAAGAAGAGAATACGAAAATAGAACTGACATATATAGATAAATGTTTTACAAAATGAAACAAAATAAACATGTACAAATCATGATGGATCCAAGCGTGACAAATCTCAAAATAAGGAAGACTCCTATGCAATGAATGTCCAAGGCGCTCTCCGATGGAGTGATCTCATCCACTCTTCTAGTCCTGATGGGACCTCGGGGGCCTCACTTGGAGTCTGGTCGACCGACGAGGGGTCTGTCGGTGTATCTGAGCCTGCAACACCAAAAACAACTCGTGAATACAACAATTCAGCAAAGTATAAGCCATAACAAGTTAACACATGCTGTTTCTAATAGAATAAAGAATATCATGAAAATCATAACATGGCACATTCGTATACTAAACTGTCATGCAAGAAAGAAACATGCCATGTGAATCAATGTATACATACAGTGTACACAACTAGTTAGCGACTATATTGCCATATGCTCCTAAAAGAAGGATCTTATATCCGTGCAGAGAATACCATTGTCCGGGCCAGGGTACAAATGGGTCTCGGGTTCCTGGGGTCTGGATTCCCCAAGACGTTTCCTTACTGCAGCAAGGCCATGAAAACTACACCAAATTCACCCATTCGGGATCCTAAGACTGAGGCTAAGTAGTGCTTGACCATACAGAGTCAATCATGAAAACCCTGAGTGGATCGTAACAAGCATATCCTGCGTGCATATCCGAGAACGTGTCTTATACGTGCAAGCTTGATAACATACATACTTACATACTCAAGGGGGAAACATAGTACGACTTTTGACATTACATGCAATGATCCTGCTAAGGAGTGGAGATCAATGATCGAAATACAACATGTTATACAAGCAAATCTTACCATATCAAATCACCTTCGTTTACTAGCCAACTCTAATCTAATTATCTAGTGTTTCTAACCGTGCATGATGATGTAGTTTTAAGTTATCCGCTACACCGTTGTCTAGTGTTGCATTGTATCAGCTGGTGCACCGAAGTCCCTTAAACCAACACCCATGGGAAGGTGCTTAACAACTGGATAACGTCCATAAATGATTCGCAGCCCTCAAGATCATTCACGCATTTTATCATGTTCCGTTGGGCAAGTCGAAGTTGTCTACCTTCTACTTTAAAAGTCCTACAGGTCTCCTTCCTTTCCTATCTTTCTTATTGTTCATGTCAGCCAGCTCAGCCGTAGGTGACCCTATGGTTTAGCCGTAAGCTTCTTACGGTTTAGCCGTAGAAGTCTGCATGGCTTAGCCGTGGCTGAGCCGTAGAGGAGGCGCAGAATTGTATACTCTCAGTTATTTTCAGGTGTCACCTTATATTGATCTACGGCTGGGTTCACGGTTAGGTCACGGCTTAGCCGTAGTGTGTTTTACGGCTTAGCCGTAGCACATTTCACGGCTTAACCATGCATGTGTTGGGTCGAATTCTGAATCACTTACAGAAAACCTGTAACAACAGAACAGGAACAAACTCTCAACAGAGAAACGAAAAATGAACTCAAATTGGGTTGTGAACATATTTTCCATGCAAACTCATGTGAATTAACCAAAATCAAGCAAATACCAACATGGGTTCATACATATTATGCTTATACTTGCATTAATGAAGTTCCAACACACCAATTGTTGTCCTTGGGGCTCAATTCACATAAAACACCACTCACAGCTATCATGCATGCATGAGAAAGAGAGAGAAACTTGTGAGCATAGTCATGGAATCATGGAAACGAGAAGAAGAAGATGAAGGAGATGGAGGAGACCTCGAACTCACCTCAATCCAATTACCAAGGAATGAAAGAGCACAATTCCCTCTTCTAAACATGATCGAGAAGAAAAGAATCGAGAGGAAAAGAGAAGTGTCACAACCCGAGCCCAGGGACCGGGGGTCAGAGGAAGTCTAACCAATGACACACGTACTCCCGTGCATGCACACCTAGACCCCGTCCAAGCATACACACACAAGGGATCATTCACACGTGCAAACAACTGTACGCGGAAGCTGTACGTATCAAGGCATACCACAAAATCAAGACATAGGAGAATACAAACTATCAAGAACTGATAACAATAACAAATACAGGAACGTATGTCAAATAAAGCGGGCTCCCAAAAATCAAAATACAATATACAGGTATCACTCGAAGCCCACTGTACAAGTACAGAAAAATCCCCTCAATAGACTCCAACACAAAGAATGGGGAAAACCAAAATGATGCAAACCGTACTCTGGAGGATGGATCAAGTCCACTCCTCTAGGCCGGAGGGGGCCTCGCGAGCCTCTCCTGCAATCGGGTCGACCGACGCAGGATCGGAAGAGGGATCTGAGCCTGCAACACACAAAGACAACGAATAAGTACAACGACTTAGCAAAGTATAAGCCAACAAGAAGATAACACGAATCGTGTCTAATACTGAATAATACTGAACAATAATCATAATGCAATATCCATAGAAAGCATGTTCGTATACTAAACAATTTATGCAATGAATAAGCATGCTACCGGAATCACAAACAGATAACGGTCAAAGTGGCTACTACATTGGCCATTTTCTCCCTTACGAGAGCGGACGGAATGAGAACACCAGCGACCGGGCCAGGGCACGCATGGGTCTCTAGTTCCCGGGGTCCGGAGTCCCAGGACGGAAACACTCTGCAGAGGCAAACACATAAACTACACCAAAGTCAACCCCGTCGGGTATCCTAAGGCTGAGGCTCAGTAGTGCCAATACCAATCACAATCAAGCGGATGATGCACTTCGATCACTTATCACTTATCACTTATCACTTATCACTTATCACTTATCACTTATCACTTATCACTTATCACTTATCACTTATCATACTGAACGAACAATAGAACGTGCATCACATAAACTGATACTGAATGCAAATACTGAATGCATCACACGAATACTGATACGGATACTGATACTGATACGAAATGCAATACAGATACTGAAAGCAAATCATACGGGTAACTGATACTGAATGCACATAAACTGGTGCTGATACTCCAGTGGAGCAACGGTAAACACAATACACAATAATAGAATGTTTCCACCCGGGCTTCGCTCTGGGGTTGCTGCATTTCCCACAGAATCGAGAGGTCCAGCGCAGAACACATAAGAGGGCATAACCGAAATCAATATGCTGTACAAATCAGAATGCTTATGCGAATCAAGGTCCATTACAAGCCAATCCTACACAAATCATCCAGTGCTTCTAACCGTGCATGTTGATGTAGTTTTAAGTTGTTCGATGCACCATTGTCTAGTGTTGCAGTGTCTGGAGTGTGCACCGAAGTCCCTTAAACCAACACCCATGGGGAGGTGCTAAACAACTGGATAACAAGCATGAATGATTCACAGCCCTTGAGATCATTCACGTCATTCAAACATTCCATTGGGCATGTCCAGGTTAGCTACATTCTAACATGAAAGTCATATACGGTCTGTTACTTAAACCTAGTCCCTTTTCATTCAATTCTCAGGGTCTCACGGTGCAGCCGTAGGTAACCTTACGGCTTAGCCGTGGCATCTTACGGCTTAGCCGTAATATGCACTGCGGCTGAGCTGAGGTTCCCCAAATATCCCTTCGGATTTACGGCTTAACCGTATTTTGCTCTACGGCTCAGCCGTATCCTGGTCCACGGCTTGGCCGTAAGCCAATGTACGGCGTAGATCAGGCTGGGCCGTAGAAGAATGGCAAATTGCCAACATCCAGTTATTTTCAGCTAACAGTCTGTACTGTTCTACGGTTTGGGTTACGGTTGGGTCTCGGCTTAGCCGTAAGCCATTTTACGGCTTAGCCGTAGCACATTTCACGGCGTAGCCGTGAGTGCACGGACTCATTTTCCCTGAACTTGTTACAGTCATACAGAAAATGCTCAAAACCGCTGGGAACAGACACAAAACAGCAAAATGAGCTGAATTAGGCTGTCTAACACTGAGAAATACAATAAAGCATAAAACACAACAATCAAATAACTATCAATCGGTGTTCACACATCTTGGGCTTATACTTGCCTCACGGACGAAATCCACACGCTAATTGGCTCAGTCCACCGGAATCACACACGAAAAAGAGCTCCTTTCTTCCTCCCTTAAGCCACGAGCAACAGAGAAGGAGAGGAGAGAAAGAGAGAGCTGAACAGAGAGAAAAGAGAAACGAGCTGAGAGTGAGAGAGCAAGAGCTGAGAAACGATCGAGAGGAATGGGTGGGTTGGTGAGATATTTATACTTAATTTGAGTCCAATTTACATTTAAGGCCAAATAGCTTATACAAATATCAGTTTGAGTCAAATGAGGGTCCCACGAAAGCAAACGAACTCATTCGGATCCAAGACAGTTACGAAAATCGACAAGCTTGACGAAAGACACGCGCTGACGTCAAAATGACGCAAAACTGACAAGGTCAATCAAAAGCCAAAATTACGAAAAAGGGCTCGATCTACTTAGACCAAGTCAAACTCAACCCAACGATCGCTCTACGAGTCAAAACCAAAAGAAAACAAAAATCTAAACACTCTTAGCGATAAAAACACACACAAGTACCCACTAATCCGGGTCAACTCGGGTCGGAGTGTTACATCCTCCCCCACTTGGACATCATTCCGTCCTCGGAATGAAAGCGTACCTGAGCAAACAGATAAGGATACTGACGCGCCATCTGATCTTCTAATTCCCACGTGGCTTCATCAGGTCCATGATGTTCCCAAAGTACCTTGACCCATCTGATAGTCCTCGTACGCAAGAGCTGTTCTCTCGTCCCAACAATACGGAGCGGACGCTCAACGTATGACGCATTGGGTTGCATCTGAATGTCATCGTATCGGATCACGTGCGTCGGGTCACGAACATACTTGCGAAGCATTGACACATGAAAAACATCGTGTACTCCAGAAAACTCCACGGGTAGAATCAGTCTGTACGCTAGATCACCAATCCGGCTCTTGATCTCAAATGGACCCACATATCTTGGCGCTAACTTGCCCTTTTGACCGAACCGTACCGTACCTTTCATCGGTGAGACCTTCAAAAATACCCAATCTCCAACCTGAAATGTCAAGGTTCTTCTTCTCGTATCTGCATAGCTCTTCTGTCTCGATCGGGCAATCTTCAAATTATCAATCACTTTCTGAACTTTCTCTGTCGTCTCAGCAATGATCGTCGGTCCGTGGAAACTCCTTGTTCCAACTTCTTCCCAGCAAACAGGACTCCTACATTTCCGTCCATACAAAGCTTCATAGGGTGCCATTCCAATACTCTCGTGGAAACTATTATTATATACAAACTCGCACAACGAGAGATGTAAATCCCATTCTTTCTCGAAATTCAGTACACTGGCCCGTAACATGTCCTCGAGCGTCTGAATAGTTCGTTCCGACTGTCCATCAGTCTGCGGGTGATACGCTGTACTGAAACTCAACTTCGTTCCCATGGCTTCCTGAAATGCTCTCCAAAACGAAGAAACAAAACGGCTATCTCGATCTGACACAATCGATACAGGCGTACCATGTAGTCTAACGATCTCATCAACGAACTTCTTCGCCATCTCAGAAAATGTCATGCCTTTCTTGAATGGAAGAAAATGGGCTGTCTTCGTCAATCTGTCCACGATCACCCAAATGGCACTGTTCTTCTTGCTCGTCAGGGGTAGTCCTGAAACAAAGTCCATCGAAATGTGCTCCCATTTCCACTGGGGAATGTGCAAAGGATGTAAGGAACCTGAAGGTCTCTGATGGTCAGCTTTCACCTTTTGGCAAGTCAAACATCTGGCAACAAACCCAGCAATTTCTCTCTTCATGTTGTTCCACCAGAATCTGTCCTTGAGAGCTCGGTACATCTTCGTACTTCCAGGATACATAGAATAACGCGCATGGTGTGCTTCGGTCATCAAACTCTCCTTTAAAGCATCTACTGCTGGCACACATAATCTGCTCCTGAAATACAAAACATCACCCTCCAAACGAAAGTCTGGTCGATCTGCAATGCTATCTCGGATTCGCTTCAACATCGCATCCTCAAACTGCTGGTCTTTAATCCGCTGAATGATGTCAGGCTGAAAGCTCACTGTGCTGGCAAGTGTCAAACCACTCTCCACCGATTGCAGTTCCACTGGCTGAGCATGCCTCACAAAATAAAGGCTGTCCAAAGCCTGAAGAATCTCCGACTTCCTACTCAAGGCATCTGCAACAACATTGCCTTTCCCTGGATGGTATTTGATGGGGAAATCAAAATCCTTGATCAACTCAAGCCACCTTCGTTGCCTCATATTCAACTCGGACTGCGTGAAGAGGTACTGTAGACTATGATGATCTGAATGCACTTCAAATGTCACGCCATACAAATAGTGTCTCCACATCTTCAACGCAAAAACAATGGCTGCCAACTCTAAATCATGCGTGGCATAATTCTTCTCGTGCTCCCGAAGTTGTCTCGAGCCATAAGCAATCACTTTGCCATGTTGCATCAAAACACATCCTAAACCGACTCGAGAAGCATCAGAGTAGATCATAAATCCTTCATGCCCATCTGGTAACGTCAAAACTGGAGCCGAAGTAAGCTTCTCCTTCAACATCCGGAAATGGTGCTCGCATTCGTCCGTCCACAGAAAAGGGACATTCTTCCTGGTCAATCGAGTCAACGGGGCTGAAATCTTGGCAAAATCTCGAATAAAGCGACGATAATATCCAGCTAATCCAAGAAAACTCCGTATCTCCGTCACAGTCTTTGGGCTGGGCCAATTCATCACTGCTTCCACTTTCATCTGATCCACTGCCAACCCATCTCGTGAAATGGTATGACCAAGAAAAGCTACCTGCTCGAGCCAAAAATCACACTTCGACAATTTGGCATATAAGCGATGTTCTTTCAACAACTGCAAGGCTCGACGTAGATGTTCCTCATGCTCCTCTGGGGTCTTCGAATACACCAAAATATCGTCAATAAAGACCACCACAAAACAATCCAGAAAAGGAGCGAAAATCCTGTTCATCAATGCCATGAAGGCAGCAGGTGCATTGGTTAATCCAAATGGCATCACGAGAAA
This sequence comes from Sextonia rubra, assembly GCA_037013555.1. Classification (NCBI taxonomy): domain Eukaryota; kingdom Viridiplantae; phylum Streptophyta; class Magnoliopsida; order Laurales; family Lauraceae; genus Sextonia; species Sextonia rubra. The sequence continues at coordinate 16,572,524 of JASUAD010000028.1, read as the reverse complement.
TTCAAAATGTCCATACCGTGTCCTGAAAGCAGTCTTCGCAATATCTTCTTCCTTCACCCTGAGTTGATGATACCCCGATCTCAGATCAATCTTGGAGAAATAAGCAGCACCTTGGAGTTGGTCAAACAACTCATCAATACGCGGCAATGGATATTTGTTCTTGATCGTGACTTTGTTCAACCGCCGGTAGTCGATGCACATCCGCAAGGTACCGTCCTTCTTCTTCACAAACAGCACTGGAGCTCCCCATGGTGACACACTCGGCCGCACAAAACCCTTCTCCAAAAGATCTTGCAATTGCGTCCTCAATTCGAGTAACTCAGCAGGGGCCATACGATAAGGAGCTAAACTAATGGGTGCTGTACCGGGCACTAGGTCAATCGCAAACTCTACATCTCGGACAGGGGGTAACTCGGGTACTTCCTCCGGAAATACATCCGGGAACTCACGTACTACCGAAATATCGCTCAACTGCTTCACCTCCTTCTTCTCCGAGACAAAAGCAAGAAATCCTGCACAACCTCTGCGTATCAAACGATCCGCCTTGCATGCGGAGATGACACGCCTCGGGCATCTCTCCTGATTGCCCTCGAAACGAAACCCCTTCGCAAAATCGAAGTAAATCGTCCTGTTGTAACAGTTAACACAGGCACGATACCGCGCTAGCCAGTCCATTCCAAGGATCACATCGAAATCCAACATGGACAACAAAATCAAATCAACTGGCAGCTGGCGACCTTCAATCACCACGTCGCACTGAGGGTAGTATACACTACACTCCACTCGCTTGCCCACAGGAGTGGACACTACTAACAAATAGGGTAGCGGTTGAGGGGGTTGCGGTAACTGTTCCGCAAAACGAGGGGCAACATACGAACGCGTAGATCCCGAATCAAATAGTGTAAGTGCTTCAGCTCGGGCAATGAGAACTTTACCTTCCACCACTTTCGCATCTTCTGCATGATCATGAGAGGCTGCGTACACACGAGCAGTCTGACGCTGAGGCTTCTGACTCTGGCGAGACGGTTGGGGGCTGTTCGAAGCTGCTGAACTGAGAGACTTAGATGACCCCATAGATCTAGATGACTGAAGAGGCCTAGCTGTCGGGCACTGAGCTATCTTATGCTCCCTCGATCCGCAACTCAAACAAGCTCCGGACTTCTTCCAACATTTCTCCGTCGGATGTCCCAATCCACAAAACTCGCATCTACTCCCAGAGAAACTCGAAGTGCCTTGCTTCCCTTTCCATTTCTTCTGAATCTGTCCCCTGGAACTCACGGGTGCACTCCTCTTAAAGTCCATGGCTCTCTCTGCTAGGTGGTTGGCTTCCGCAGCGTGTGCTCTGTCGACCGCATCATCGAAAGTAGCTGGTCTCTGAAAAGCAGTCACAAAATTCGCATATCTAGGATGCAGACCAGAAATAAAACGATTCACCTTCTTCTCCTCGGTATTGATCATGTCCTCAGCAAAATGGGACAACTGGGTAAAGCGGTGAATGTACTCCGAGACGGTTAGCTGCTGCTGCTGTAGGGCCAGAAACTCAACCTCCTTCACACGTCGAACATGAGCAGGAATGAACTTCCTTCTGAACTGTTTCTGGAACGTCTCCCACACTGTTTCACTCGGCATGGTCAGATAGGCTGCACTAACACTCTTCCACCAGGTCTTTGCTACCTCTCGAAACATCGAGGCCGTAAGCAGAACCTTTTGCCGGTCATCACAAACAATGGTAGAAAAGAGATCTCCGGTATGCTCTAACCACTGATCAGCCTTCAATGCATCTTCATTTCCATAGAATTCTGTAGCTCCACGTTTCCTGAATTTATCGTATAACGCATTCGGATCGCTCTCTTTAGGCGGAAAGACCACTTGCTGCTCTGCAGGCCGAACTGGCGTTTGACTCTGTCGGTCTACTAACGAAACAACCTGCGCTTGCAAAGAATGGATCGCCTGTAGCATAGTCAAGAAGCGCTCATCGAAATTCACAAGTGGCTGTGGAGCGGCTGACCCACTCTCGTTATCTCCCTGATCATTGTTGTTGTGTGTTCCAGATCCCGATGCCATAGCCTGCAAAACACAAAAGTCAATCGACTATCACACGAAGTACTCACACGAACTCACAAGACAAGGGGACCAAACACAATAGTCCAAAACTGGACTACGAAAGCTCACCACGTCCTATATGCCTACATGCTGACACACTAAGATAGAGGCAATGCCCTGAGAGACAAAGCTCTGAGAGACAATGCTCTGATACCATACAATACGTATGTCACAACCCGAGCCCAGGGACCGGGGGTCAGAGGAAGTCTAACCAATGACACACGTACTCCCGTGCATGCACACCTAGACCCCGTCCAAGCATACACACACAAGGGATCATTCACACGTGCAAACAACTGTACGCGGAAGCTGTACGTATCAAGGCATGCCACAAAATCAAGACATAGGAGAATACAAACTATCAAGAACTGATAACAATAACAAATACAGGAACGTATGTCAAATAAAGCGGGCTCCCAAAAATCAAAATACAATATACAGGTATCACTCGAAGCCCACTATACAAGTACAGAAAAATCCCCTCAATAGACTCCAACACAAAGAATGGGGAAAACCAAAATGATGCAAACCGTACTCTGGAGGATGGATCAAGTCCACTCCTCTAGGCCGGAGGGGGCCTCGCGAGCCTCTCCTGCAATCGGGTCGACCGACGCAGGATCGGAAGAGGGATCTGAGCCTGCAACACACAAAGACAACGAATAAGTACAACGACTTAGCAAAGTATAAGCCAACAAGAAGATAACACGAATCGTGTCTAATACTGAATAATACTGAACAATAATCATAATGCAATATCCATAGAAAGCATGTTCGTATACTAAACAATTTATGCAATGAATAAGCATGCTACCGGAATCACAAACAGATAACGGTCAAAGTGGCTACTACATTGGCCATTTTCTCCCTTACGAGAGCGGACGGAATGAGAACACCAGCGACCGGGCCAGGGCACGCATGGGTCTCTAGTTCCCGGGGTCCGGAGTCCCAGGACGGAAACACTCTGCAGAGGCAAACACATAAACTACACCAAAGTCAACCCCGTCGGGTATCCTAAGGCTGAGGCTCAGTAGTGCCAATACCAATCACAATCAAGCGGATGATGCACTTCGATCACTTATCACTTATCACTTATCACTTATCACTTATCACTTATCATACTGAACGAACAATAGAACGTGCATCACATAAACTGATACTGAATGCAAATACTGAATGCATCACACGAATACTGATACGGATACTGATACTGATACGAAATGCAATACAGATACTGAAAGCAAATCATACGGGTAACTGATACTGAATGCACATAAACTGGTGCTGATACTCCAGTGGAGCAACGGTAAACACAATACACAATAATAGAATGTTTCCACCCGGGCTTCGCTCTGGGGTTGCTGCATTTCCCACAGAATCGAGAGGTCCAGCGCAGAACACATAAGAGGGCATAACCGAAATCAATATGCTGTACAAATCAGAATGCTTATGCGAATCAAGGTCCATTACAAGCCAATCCTACACAAATCATCCAGTGCTTCTAACCGTGCATGTTGATGTAGTTTTAAGTTGTTCGATGCACCATTGTCTAGTGTTGCAGTGTCTGGAGTGTGCACCGAAGTCCCTTAAACCAACACCCATGGGGAGGTGCTAAACAACTGGATAACAAGCATGAATGATTCACAGCCCTTGAGATCATTCACGTCATTCAAACATTCCATTGGGCATGTCCAGGTTAGCTACATTCTAACATGAAAGTCATATACGGTCTGTTACTTAAACCTAGTCCCTTTTCATTCAATTCTCAGGGTCTCACGGTGCAGCCGTAGGTAACCTTACGGCTTAGCCGTGGCATCTTACGGCTTAGCCGTAATATGCACTGCGGCTGAGCTGAGGTTCCCCAAATATCCCTTCGGATTTACGGCTTAACCGTATTTTGCTTTACGGCTCAGCCGTATCCTGGTCCACGGCTTGGCCGTAAGCCAATGTACGGCGTAGATCAGGCTGGGCCGTAGAAGAATGGCAAATTGCCAACATCCAGTTATTTTCAGCTAACAGTCTGTACTGTTCTACGGTTTGGGTTACGGTTGGGTCTCGGCTTAGCCGTAAGCCATTTTACGGCTTAGCCGTAGCACATTTCACGGCGTAGCCGTGAGTGCACGGACTCATTTTCCCTGAACTTGTTACAGTCATACAGAAAATGCTCAAAACCGCTGGGAACAGACACAAAACAGCAAAATGAGCTAAATTAGGCTGTCTAACACTGAGAAATACAATAAAGCATAAAACACAACAATCAAATAACTATCAATCGGTGTTCACACATCTTGGGCTTATACTTGCCTCACGGACGAAATCCACACGCTAATTGGCTCAGTCCACCGGAATCACACACGAAAAAGAGCTCCTTTCTTCCTCCCTTAAGCCACGAGCAACAGAGAAGGAGAGGAGAGAAAGAGAGAGCTGAACAGAGAGAAAAGAGAAACGAGCTGAGAGTGAGAGAGAAAGAGCTGAGAAACGATCGAGAGGAATGGGTGGGTTGGTGAGATATTTATACTTAATTTGAGTCCAATTTACATTTAAGGCCAAATAGCTTATACAAATATCAGTTTGAGTCAAATGAGGGTCCCACGAAAGCAAACGAACTCATTCGGATCCAAGACAGTTACGAAAATCGACAAGCTTGACGAAAGACACGCGCTGACGTCAAAATGACGCAAAACTGACAAGGTCAATCAAAAGCCAAAATTACGAAAAAGGGCTCGATCTACTTAGACCAAGTCAAACTCAACCCAACGATCGCTCTACGAGTCAAAACCAAAAGAAAACAAAAATCTAAACACTCTTAGCGATAAAAACACACACAAGTACCCACTAATCCGGGTCAACTCGGGTCGGAGTGTTACAAGAAGGGGACTCCAACGTGAGCTGAGAGAGAAGAGTGAGAAGGAAGAGTCGGTGGACTGACTTATATAAGATAAGGTTAGAGGCCAAATTGCAAGAAAGTCCAATTCATAAACAATTTACAGTTCGAGTCAAATCCGGGTCCAATGGAGTCATACGACATCGGTTACAAACAACGTAGTTACGGAAGTTAATGAGCTCAACGAAAGACACGTGTTGACATCAAGATGATGTGAAAAGGACCATGTCTTATAAAAGCTAAAATTACGAAAAAGGACTTGGTCTACCTAATCCAAGTCAAACTCAACCCAACTACTTATCCATCACTCGTAACGAAAACTAACCAAAAGCAAAACACAATTAACAACTAAAGCAACATTAATTAGTTGTTAAACGAGGTCAAGCTGGGTCGAAATATTACACAACCCTTTGATCTATGGCTCAAACGTTTAACGGTTTAAAATAAAAAAAATCACATTTGATCTAATAGTCTGATTATTTTAGATGTGTAAACACGAGGGGATCCATGAATATTGGGAAGGGAAATTTAGATGGTCCATTTGGATTGATCATATGGTGGCCCTACATGTTGTCTCATACATTTACTCCTTGTGAGGTGTGAGTAGGGTTGTAAATTGGTTGGTTCAGGAACATGTCCCTATTGGACCTTGACCGGGACCCATTTCTAAATCACAATTCTAGTTTCAGAACTGATTTTGACTTGGAACCTATTTTATGTGTTCTGAACCTTGTTCCAATAAGAGAACCCAAATTCGGGTACGGAATTGGGTCTAATTGAAGAATCAGGATCTAATTCCAAAATTGGTTTCAACTACTTTTAACTTTTTTACTTTTTAATTTAAGGATATTGTTCAACTTATAACAATGAATCAACTTTACTCTCTTTAAGATTAAATGTGAAAATGTGAAACCAAAGTTGATTTTGAACTACAATTTGCAAAGTTAAAGGCTCTTGTGCTGGGTTTTAGGTCCCCAGGTCAGAATTGATATGGACCCAGAACCAAAATCGTTTACTAATCAAAACCTAAATTGGGTTCCGGCCTGGACCCATTTATGAATCGGAACCTAAAACAAGTTCCAAACCTGGTTTTTCATGATTCAGAACCTTCAGATAATTGGAAAATTGAATACCTGTTTGCAACCTTAGTTGTGACTCATTATGCACAACGGAGAATGTCTTAAATGGTATTAAAAATCTAACATCACTTAGATATGGAGTTGGGTTAAGTTTCATTGAGACGTCAAAGTGCACCGATAAATTTGGATTATATTAGTTTCAAGTTGATAGGGCAGGTCAAATAGTATGTGCAAAACCAAATATAAATCCTCTTTGTTTATGTTGGAATTAGAGAATTTTACAGAAAAAACCCCTATTTGGACACTATACGAAATTAGTCCCAGATAAATTTAGTGAACAAAATTGGTCCTCTAGGGGCTGATGTCATGCATAATTTTTTTCTTTTTGGTAAGGTAGGGACTATCATCACTCCTTTTTTTACATGAGTGACGTTGCTACTTTCTTCCTCCTCTTTGTCCATCTCCATCCCCTCTTTCTTCCTCTTCATACTCCTCTTTGTATTCAAAGAGAGTTTCCTTTGTGTTTAGGGGTTTAGATCTTGTGAATCAATTTTGGATAGATGAGATTTAGACTCGCTCCATCTTGGGTTCACTCTTGGGCAGTTTCTATTTTATGCAAATAAAAAACTATGAAGGAGGAACAATTTTTCGTTGGGCATGCAAATAGGAGCCCCGTTATTTTGTGTTGTCCATCTAAACCCAAAATGCAAGCATTTGATTTCCTTTTCCCTTCTTTATTTCTTAGGTCAAACCACATGGAAAAGTAAAGTCTTTTTTATTTTAATTTTGATTTTGGATGGACATAGGTATTAGAGTCATGATATCATAATATCACAAGTGCATGTGGTAGTGGTGAGAGAAACATCGGCTACTGCCTTCTCATGTATTGAACAGAGGAATTGGAGTTGCATCCTGCCACATGCACTACTCATAAAAAGAAAAGAAAAAAAGTTCTTGTTTGGTGCCAATGGTTTTAATGAAGAGGAATAAGAAGAGGAAGAAATAGGAGATGAAGATTGATAAAAAAAGAGGAAGAAAAAAGGGAAAGCAGAAGAAAGTAGCAGCGATAGTGTCACTTATGTAAAAGGGGAGTGATGTTGTTGTCACTCCTCCCCACCTTACAAGAAAGAAAATTTTTGCATGAAATCGGCTCTAAAGGACCCATTCTGTGCACTAAATTTATCTAGGACTAATTTCGTATAGTGTCCAACTATGAGATTTTTTCCCTGTAAAATCCTCTTGAAAACATCAACCGTAACTAAAAACGTAATAAAGTTCAACTTAAAATTTTTTTTTATCACAGCTTAGGGGGGCTGGGTCCCCCAACCCTCCAGTGAGGGGAGGAGACCTCAAGTGAGGTCAGGCGCCCTCAAAAGAGGGAATATAGCTTTTGGGGTGGATGAAAGTGCCTAGGTTCAAACCTTGGGTAGTTAGGTAAGAACTAATGCATTTTTCCACTGGAGTAAGAAAACTCAACTAGACTTAAACACGGTTTGAGGCGTTCATGTCGAGTAGTTGCTAAGGATGGCAGATGTGCTCCCACGCTCCCACATTTAAGCCCAAGGATCAATTATTGGGTGACTGGTTGGGACAAGATTTGACAACCCCCATGTCAACCATTCACCACAAAATCTGACATAGAAATCTCATGGTTGCAGGACCAAACGCGGTGGGTCCCACCTTTAAGACTAGATCATTCTTAAAAAAAATTACCCTAGTACTATTCTTTTTTTTTTTTTACCCCAACCAAGGGGTCTATGTCCCATGAGAAAGCCCACACACATGGGAACAAAAGCCCACATACGTGGAAAAGGAAGCTTGCACATACAAGAATATAAGTCCACACACATGGGTAAGGAAGTCCACACCACTGGAAAGGTACTGGCGTGTCCAGGGTTTGAATCCTAAACACCCATGTGAGAACTGACGCTGCTTATCACTTGGGTAAGGAGCCGTTCTCACCCAAACTCCACATAATGGAGAGTTCCCTGTTAAACTTCTAGTGGGGTCCAGCAAGAGGCATAACAGGAATGAAAAATGATCCTAGTCACAGCAAAACCTATTTACGATAATATTTATAATAATAGCAATCATCAAATTCTTGCCTTAACTATGTTAGGTTCTTTCCATTCAATAGGAGAAAATCCACCTTAATTAATGTTCAAGAAAGTTTACAGAATGTGATATTATTAGGATAAATTTCTATCAAAGTGGTTATCCAGAGAAACCGCCCCCAACAACTTACGCAGGTCAGGCAATGACCGACGAGGTCAAAAGAAGGAGGTGGAGAACACAATCATGGATCATAGCCTGCTACAACCGGCAAATTGAGAATTTTTTCCTCTACCAATTGACATTGGGGCTTTTCATATTTAGCCAAATTCATTGAATCAAACAATTGGTTTTTTTTTGGGGGGGGGGGAAAGAGAGTTGATTCCTGAGCTATAACGGTTGTCATAGTTATGTTCATTTGAATTTTGGAAGCGTGCTGAAAGATGCCAAATATAGAAGAAAGTTGACAGAATTTCTACTATATTTTGACGGGTCAGAAAGTGAAGAAAGCTACCCCAAAGCTGTTACAAGGAACATATAAAATAACAAAATAAGTGTGTTCGGGTGCCTAAGTTCAAGTTTCTTGTAAATAAGTGTACATAAGTGTACATAAGTGGGAAGAAGAAGCCCACAAAGTGAAAATGATAGCCCACTCATATGAGAAGCCTTATATACCCAGGAGTCAATCCCTATGTGTCTAGGTGATATGCAGCACTACAAACGAATTGAGCAAAAGTACTTATGCAAATAAGTTGTCACATAAATAAAATACGTTGAAGAAAGTTTCCCTCGCTAACAATTCCCACTAAAATTTCAAGGTACTAATAGAGGTAACAGTAATACTTTTTGATGTTACCGATTGGGTGGAGCTCACTCCTCAATGCTCCATGGAAGTGGAACACGGCTGACGTACTTTTGGCGACACACATTCGTGGGATTTAAACTTGCAATAGATTGGCTCTAATACCAGAACACAATTTGGGAAACTCTGTCTCAACGTGAGATAGAGATATCATTACATCCAATTACTTAACATACTTACACTTATGTATATTGTATGATTTCCCTTCATTCATGGGATAATCATTGAAAAGGAGAAAGGATTCAAAAAATACAGGGAATATTCATACATGGATTGGCACAAAATCCTCTGCTGACTTCAGCCTTATGTCATATAGATAATTGCATAAAAAACAACTTATACTTTCTACTATCTTAGGAAGATTTGATGGAATGTAGAATCAAAGATTGTGAATGATTTTTACGATACATGGCGTAGGAGATCTGGTCAATCATCCATGATCATGGGGAATGAGACAAACTTGCATGATTTTAAGAAATTTGCAATTTGGATGATTTTCATGTCAACTGGATTCGTTCTCAACCTTCAAATTTTATATTGCAGCTTGGCGTTTCCTAATTGTTTTCTCGACAGATTTTCTTTACGTCCATGATCCATGTTGGCTAGCTTAGGAAGTTAATAGAACAGAGAGTGATGAATGCTATAATCAGCACAAAAGTGAATACTGTAAGTATCTTTCGCATTTGGTGAGAACAAAAAAAGACTATCAAAAGGTGGGAAAAACTTGATTGACTTTTATTTAATGATACTTGTTTTGCCTACTCTACCTCTCCTAGTCATAAAAAGTAAAATAAGCCGAAAAGTTCCAAAGTTGGGAATAGTTAGGTTCTTCATAAAAGTAGAGTAAATTTTCAATAAGGAACTATCCCTCACCATAGGATAAGAGACACTAACATCATCCAAAATATTCAAATGCAAAAGATGGAAAGTCATTTATGTTCATATGCAAAAGAGAAATGTACATGTGTAAAGAGACAAAGCCATGTATGTGCCTCTCACATGTTAGTAAAGGATGGATGCATATGAACATTTCTTATTATCAATTATTTTGGTAGCTGTGATGTAACAAATATGGCTCATTTGGCATCATTTTTACAACGGTCATAATCATGTGTTGTTTGCAATCATTTCTATAATGATCCTAATCATGTCACGAGATCAGGTTGTGCTTATTGGGCCAAGATCGTGTTTTGTAGATCTAGAGGGCTTGCACCAAAATAGCAGGGCTTTCACCAAAATAATAGATCCGGTCAAAATTCAGTGTGTCCATCACCCACCAAAGAATACCTGAAAATAAGGATACAAGGACTCTACAAGTCCCATATCAGAAATATCAAGGTCCTCACCCTGGGCTTAAAAGGCAAACCTCGTATTAACTCAATATAAAGCATTTTAAAGTTGTGCAGGACCTAAAACCCATAAGAACTTTGGAATTAAGCGTGCTCAGAGAGTCGGAACGGGATGGCTGTCTTTAGATGTGCATGTGTTTAGGACCTATCTATGAGCAACATGATAATGCCCTACAATCCTAATTGTTATGCCAGAATCAATCCTGTAAATGATTCTTGACCTTAATGGGGCAGTTTCGGAATGCTGCACATCACCAGTTGCGAATGGAAAGGTGATGACTTTCAGTGCAATCATCTGGTGCATAATATTACTGCAACTCTATGAAACTTGAATGAAAAACAGTACCCCAAAACATTACTGTTGCAACGACTTGTACGTAGAGCATGATAAGGTTAGGAGGAGCTTTTTGTCAGGAGAATTAAGTTCTACATTTCATTAATGCTTTTTTTTTTTACAAGTCTTTCAAATGTTTCCAATAATTCAAATAACACATTAATTCAAGGGTGCTACAAGAGAGGCATTGGTTCTTTATTTCACCAAGCATTTTAATCATTTCTCTAAATATGTTGGTAGTAAGAATTTTCTTTTTTTTCTTTTATAACGGAGGTGTCCCAACTCTTTGGGCCAGACTAATCCCTTCAATCCCAAAGGGAGTTTGGTAAATTTCCTATAGCCCAGTGTGATAGAAAAACTTAAACACACAACCTCCGACTTAAACACCTGAGCTGCAGGTCGTTGATAGTAAGTGATTTACTGCAAATAGCAAAGTGGTGTTCCTCCGTCGCCTAAGAGTAATGGAGAGCAATGACTCACAATGTGATCGGTTCAAATCTCTATTACTGTGTAAGCTGGGCAGGTTCAAGTTCGGTCTGAGCTGTCCAAGTCTTAGTTCCTACGCTATGACCCATTTTGTCCCACATATAGATACGATTATGTTATAGTTTTGGCTAGATCCATAGTTATGATCTAATTAACATATAAATAATTACTGAAAAATGCTGTAACATTATATTATTATGTAGCATTCTGCTTAAAGTTGGGCACATCAGATCTTAGGCCCTGTATGTGACTCAACACGATATTGGGTCTAAAAATTGTATAAAACTCTGGCATGTTTTGAGCTAAATCCAGTTGGGTCACAACTCACAAGTTCAACCAACTTATTTATAGCCCTAGAGTTTCTTGCTAATATATATTAACAAAGGTCAAATTAAAGTCTATACATATGGGAAAAAAGCCCACTAATGTTGAAAACAAGTCCACACACGCGAGAAGAAATCCACAAAAATGAAAGAGAGCCCATACATATGGAAGGAAGTGATATTAAGTGACACCTCTTACCACTGGATAAGAGGCATCCTTAACAACCAACCAATCAGACTCAATTGGAATTTTATGCAATGTTTCAACTTCTCAATGTCATGTTTCATGAATGGAATTTTGTCAGAATATTTTTGTCTGGCATATGCCCCAAGCATTCTTTAAACAAGCGATTATTAATAAATCAGATAGAATTGTGGAATTAATCTGTTAGCACGTGAGGCAATATAGTGATCGATCTTCTCCAATACTTTTTGTACAAACGTGGAGATTACAATGAAAATAAGAGCTCATTTGCCTGCTGGAATTGAATTCTTAAAAAATTCATGATTAAATGAGTTCTAAAAAAATGACTTTCATAGGATTTGATTTTTTTTTCTAAGTTGGAACTTGGAATACTAGTCATGAATGATGCTTCAAACTTGAAGAACCATGGATGGATCTCAGAGATGTTTGTGACACTGAGGTGCCAACACAACTCGACTATGAGTGTGTTTGCTCATAGGATTTGATTTACTAAGTTGATGAATGAGGATTCATTACTAGGGTTTTTTTTTCACCTAAGGTATTACTTGCCAATCCAACCTTTAGATCTTCGGCTTCCGGTTCGTGGGTTACCCCATTCTAACGAGTAATGACTAATCCTTGGTGGCTACATACATAGCTAAATATTACCATGATAAAAAGTATTTGGAGTCGAACTCAAGACCTTAGAGAGCAAAACCAAGGTTCAAACCAACTGAGCCACCATTTGACGGAAAATTTTTTCTCTCTCTAATGGGGATTCATTACTAGGTTGATGAATTGGTAGCAGTTTTCTTTCTCTTTGGTTCATTTTCTATTAAAGGGCCTTTTTTTTGTTTGGGATGATTACTGTACGAAAGCTCTTAAACGAGACAAATATTTAAAAATTGTTCACAAAAAATTATTTACCACATAGTTGTTCGTACAGAACAGAATGCTAAAAAATGTCGATTTTACCTCTAAACTTGTGATATCCTAAAGCAATAGAATATTAAATTATGCGATATCCTAAAAAAATAGGTTATTGTAGGGTTCGATATCCTATCAAGATAGAATATCGAACTTTGTAATATACTAATGATGTAGGATATCGAACTTTGTAATATACTAATAATTTAGGATATCGAACAAATTTAGATTTTATCAAAAAAAAAAATGTCATCTTTTTGTATGGATTGAAAATTTGTATTAATTATAAAATAGATTATACCATCAAATCCTATACTATGATATTTATAAAAAAAAAATATGATGCCACAAAAATAATACCTAAAAAGATTAAATGTTTTTTAACATAATTATTAGCTTCTTAGTTTTCAATATAAAATTTAAGAATTTAAAGTAAATTATGCTTTATCAATGTACTATTATAGAGGTTAAAGGTGAAAAATATAGAGGTGAGAGAATTAATATATAAGAAATTAATATAAATGCCTAAACATTATCACTTCAATAGTGAAGAACCTTCTCTCTAAAATAACAATAGAGATTATTCCTTAATTATAATGATGGTGGAGAACTGCAACTTAGTATTTTTATCAAACACTGAAACTCTCATTCATGTACCTCTTATGACTTATTACATCAAAATCAACCACTAAATTTAAGCATAATAAATCATTTTATCTAATGATCAACCAAAACAAAAAAAACTCAAATTGTGGGAAATTACAAAACTGTGAGGCTGTTTAGACTGGTGAAAGGGATATAATTTTTTTTATACCTAGATATTAATAGTATAACATTCACATCATCTTTCCTCTCATGAATTTCTAGATTTGTATTAGATCCCACAAAATTTAAGGGGCAAACTGTAAACATTTCTGTGATGTGGGTGTAGTAACATAAACCTCCATACAAAAATAGAATTATGGGCTGGATGGCCCATGCCTTGGTTCAAAGCTCATCCTGCTTTACTTTACATTTGTAGAGGATAACTTACAATGTCCTAAGCTCAGCAGTAAGCCCCATTAGTTCATGGGAAAATTCTTTAATTTCAAAATCAACACAAAACCATTATCCATTATATATAAGGAGGCATTCTCCTATAACTTTCACATGATATGTAAGGATCCAAATCTTGTTAAATGATTTTACAATTTTCATTAAAAAAAGAAACCGAAAATGGGTTTTTATACCACATAAATTGATTTATCTATACCTTAAAAAATGAGATGGAGGCCACATACCTCTTGTGATGACCACAATTGATGATCTTTAAATGATAAAAAATGAGGAGACCCAGTTTAGGAATCCGAAAAATGTGGAAATGATGAAGATAAAACATAGTTTCTCGGTAAAAATGTGCTTTGGGATTGGAAAAAAGGGTAAAAAAAATCCGAATTTATTCAATATCCTACATCATTAGGATATCAAAGAGTTTGATATCCTAATTTAATAGGAAATCGAATCCTGTGATATTCTATATTTTTAGGTTTTGCAAAATTCGATATTCTATTGCTTTTGGATATTGCAAAGTTAAGGGTAAAATCGATATTTTTTGGGCATCCTTTTCTATACTAACAATTATGTGGTAAATAACTTTGAGTGGACAATTTTTTTGTATTTGTCAGGTTTAAAGACTTCTGTATTGTAATAATCCCTTGTTTTCTATGGTCATCTCCAGATCTTGACATTATATACTTATGGTAACATGACATTTTCCTTATTGTCTACTGTCAACCAAAGTCTCATCATCAAACAACTTACTCACCTACTAACAAGATGTACATTTTCAGCAAAAGTAAAATGTCCATTTGCCCATCACATGGAATATTCTTTATAGTACCACTTCTTTCATTCAATGAGCAGAGCAGTTTTTATAGACTCATATCCGGCCTAAATATGGAAGGGAATGGCTATATGAACACAAAAAGAAACTCAATAGGCACTCATTTATTAAAAAAAAAAAGTGATTTTTTTCAAAATGCCCTTACCCCCTTCTTTCCTCACTCACCTTCTCCTCCCCTTCCTCCGGTGACGATTGGTGGCTTCAGTAAAGGCCTCCATCTCTCTCTTCCTTTCTCTCCCTCTCCCTCCCCTTCTGCTTTCTATTCTCTCTCCCTTTCCCACTTTTCCTCCCTCTCCTTCTCTCCCTCTCTATTCTCCTTCCCCTCCGGCGTCTCCCTATTGTAGGAAGATAAGGATTTGCAACATGGAGTGCCAAGTCTCCCTGCTAGCTATAGAGAGACACCTCTACTGCAGCTCTCGGTTGCTGCTGTAGGGAGACCGAGCACTCTCTACTACATATCATGGTTTTCCTGCAGCAAAGAGATGCCAGCTGCAAAGGAGAATAGAGGGGGAGAGATGGGAAGGACAATAGAGAGGAAGAGACAAAAATGGAGGAAGAGAGGGAAGGACGGAAAGGAAGAAGGAGACTTCAACCGAAGTCATCGATTATCAGTGAAAAGAGAGGTCATCGCTGCCAAAAGAAAGAGAGGTGGTGAGGGGAGGACAAAAGAGAAAGAGGTGAAAAAGGTAAGTAAGGAGAAAAGGCGAATGTGTGCATTTTGGAAAATTTTGCAGTTTGTTTATTTATTTATTTAAGTTGGTGTGTGTACTTAGTTCTTTTTGTGTCCGTATAGCTCTTCCCCGCTTGCAATGTATACCCACATGAACTTCAAAACATTGCGAGAGTGATACAACACCAGCAGAAGCAGAAGTAGTAGCACAACATTCAGGCTCTTCAAAATCATATCCTCGTCAATATCATCGACAAACATGTCATCAGCTGTCAGAATCAGATCTAGAATTTCCTTCACCTAGGGTGTCAATATGATGGATAAACATGTCATCAGCCGACACAAACTGTCCCACTCTCTTTTGAGACGTTTCAGATTAGACTTTTCTGTTTGCTTTAATATAATCCTCCATTACACAGCAAAGACAAACTCATTTAATTAAAAAAATACAAAAAAATCATTAAAAAAGAAAAGTTTGAATGCCTTGGTTACCACCCACATCGACATGACGAAGTCTAACTTCAAATTGTCACGTCCAAACCTTTCCCGAAACTTCACATCCGTTCCGCGGGGCACTCCAAAACAAACATCCAACTGATGACCCTTCGAATCAAATCAAGCGGCAGCAAAATCCTTCCAACTCTCCTTTCTGCCTTCTTAGTCGGTGCCCCAAACGTCCTCCAGAATCCAGGCCCTTCCTTTCCATGGGAAATTTAAGGAGACACCAACGAACCCCCAAAATCAAGACCCTAAAATCAGGTGTCGCCGGAGGTGGTTTTGGAAGCGGCGGATCTGCTGCGGGTGCAAACGGTCCGGAACGTAGTGAAGATCCTTTGCCCCATCCAGACCGTTCATTTTCTATCCGCGGCAGCGAATTTCAATCTTAAGATCAGTCGGTGGGACACGCAGAGGGAAAAGGCTGTGGGGCCCACCTTCTAATCACTATTCATGTAATTATGTAGGTATAACTAAGATAATTAGAAAGGATATCTGTCGATATTCACTCTAGCTTTAGCTTGTCAGTCTGTTGGTGGGTGTCAAAATCAAACAGTAGTTTAGAAGATATCTATCATTGGTGTCCCAGAAGAATTTGGATTGGTTAAATAAAAGTAAGGCCAGTATGGAAATGAAATTTATTAAAAAAAGTTAAATATTTTATAGTGGTTAATCTGATAGTAGGTGAGACTACTCTGGATTTGTTCCCACGTTTGTGTGAATTTCATAGGTGCCACCTAGGAGATTAATCTTGTTGAATTAAAGATTTAAGGATTACCTATGTCATTTATAAAAGAAGAATTCGCCTAGGAGGACCCCTCTAATAGGGGCTATTTATTAAGAATTAAAACAATCAAAATAAATGCCCCATGAATGAATTAGGCCTCCAACATATTTTAGAAAGAAAAATTTTCAAAATGGGGCTTGACTTTTTGGGACATTTTCAATAGAGACAAAATAGGTGTCACTTTAAAATAGGCCTTAAGTTTTTCAAAATTATTTACATCTAGCCATTCCTCTCTACCGTCCGCCACTTTTCTTTATTGCTTCAAAAATTCTAAAATGACCTTTTGCGCTCTTGGATTTTTTGAACTAGCAAATGGATTGGGCATGAGAAGGAGATGATGAAAGATGGTGGCAATGGTAATAGATTTTCATTTGTTGAGTAAGGCAGAGGGAGGCTAACTGTGGATGATGGGCTCGGTGATAGATAGTTGGTGGGATGTGTATTAGTTGTCTGTTTTTATTTTTTATTTTTTATTTTTAGTAAAATGGTGGGATTCATTTGTGTAGTGTGGAAGATGGTGGTGGTTGTGTTTGTTTGCATGGCGGACTCAAGACTTTTATTTGAATGGTGTGGATGATGGTCATTTGAAACCGATTAAAGAAAATAAAATAACGGAAAGTTAATACCTAACAAGTTGTTGCAATAGAAATAAATTAGTCACAGAATACTTTAATAAGAACTAGAAATAGGCAATGAGTTTTATATAGAGACTTTGATGGATTAAAGAGGCAAAAAAATAGCTAATGGGTTTTACATAGTTCTTTTTCTATATGTATGCTTACTTTGGAGATAAACTAATGGCAATATAAATATATCCCAATAGCACAAAAATCAAAATGAAACAAATTAAGAGACCCATCCCTTAAAGTTTTTTAGACCCAAATAAAAAAGAGTTTAAAGTGGCTTTTGCTCTTGCCTAATAATCAAGTACCTGAGAACCTAGAAAAATAAATAAATACACAAAACAAAGACAAAGTTAGGAACTCAAACAAATCCAAAAGTTGTAAAAAAATCAAAATCAAATAATTCCAAAATTCCTACAAGTAAAAAAGGGCGGCCCAGTGCACGAGGCTCCCGCATAGCGGGGTCTGGGGAGGGCAAGATGTACGCAGCCTTACCTTCATTTTTGAAGAGGCTGTTTCCGTGACTTGAACCCGCGTCCTCCAGGACACTATCGGTAAGCTTTTACCGTTGGGCCAAGCCGCCCTTCTAAAAATAGTCTAAAGTAAGTTCACTAATTAAATAATGGATTTTTTTAAAATATGTTTTTAAATACTATTTTAAGTGGAACCCAGAGGTATCTAAGTAGCGAGGCCCTACTTTCGAATGACGTGGATTGTTCATTTACACCAAATGCTGTTGGCCACGGTTTTTATGGCTACATCAATTCATTAGCATGGATGACAATAGATCTCGAGGAGACAGTAGAGGATTTGAAGGTGGGGCGACCTATTACAAATATTTCGGGTACAACAGCCTTTTCGGGTGTTGCGGATCCGCCGCCCCAGGATCCCAGAACAAGGGTCCGCGCATGTTTGTTTGGAAGGATGGGACCAGTAAGGTGTGGAGAAGAAAGAGATGAGTTTTGGATTGGGGAGACAATGACGGAGAGGCAAAGGCTGATGATGTGATGAAGCTACTGGGGCTTTGATGTAACGAAGATGATGATAGAATGTAGTTAAAGATTCGGGTTGTAGTTGGATGTCTACAAGTGGGTGGTTGGACTGATATCGGTTGAGAAAGAGGGTGACGTGCAGGCTGGGTTAATGAAATGGTGGTGAGGTTGCTGGATTGTAGAGATGAGTTCAACTGTTGTAGAGATGGCAAGATAATGAATGCAGCCTACTGGGTGTGGGGAGTTGCAGAGATGGGCTAAGATGAGAGGGAGATGGGTGAGATTTTTGGCTTGGGACCTGAGGATGGGAGAACAGAGTGGTAGGATATGTAGAAAAAATATTTATGGATGAAGATGATGAAGAGACGGTTCTGAGCGGATATGTCTGATGGCTGCCCATGGGCTGGTGTTTGGATAAAGCCGTCGATGATGAAGGTTGGAGAAGTGCGTATAGGTGGATGGGTTTAATTTGTAGCGTTTGGTCGTTTGGTTGAGTAGAGTCCAGAAGAAAGAGAATGTAAGATGGGTGTTGTGGTGATAGTGATAACGGAAGATGAGTAGAGGTGGTTGGGCTTTGTAGTTAGATGAAGAAGATGATCAACATGGGTTTTATTAAGGGCAGCAAGTCTTTTTGGCTATTTGGTTGAGTGGAGTCCAGAAGAGATGAAGAGGAAGAGATGGATGATGGGCTGGGAGAAATGTAGTGGGAACAGTTGGATGGATGAGGGTCCATGATGAAAACCGCCATAAAGAATGAGGAAGAGGATGATGATGAAAATGCAAGGTAAGTTTGTAGATGGGATGAGAGATAAAGAGGCAAGTCCGATGAAGGAGACGGAGGAGGGTGCGTTGAAAGAGTTGCAGAGAAAGAGAAGGGGCAGAGACAAATAGAGATAGAGCAGACGTTGGTTCAAAGAATTTCAAAGGGCATTCTCGGGATTTTTGAAAAAATAGGAAAAAAACTGTCCGGACGGTGGCAAGGAATGACCTGATGTCCTTGAAATAATTTTGAAAAAAATTAAAGCCCACTTTGAATTGTGTCATTTATTTTGTCCTAATTTGAAATGCCCCAGAAAGTTAGGCCCATTTTGAAATTCTACCTTTTAGAAATCTGAATTGGCCTTGTTAGATTAGCTAATTATAGAATATGTTAATAAATTTTAAGAAAATTTTAGATTTTTATAATGCTCAATCCAACAATGAACTAAGTTCTATTGTAGTCAAATTGGACTTGAAATCATTATTACTGTCTAATTAATGATCTTTAATCAAATTGATTAACTTGATTTCTTAATAATCCCACATTTGATAGATTAATGGTCCGCATCATAGGGCGTGGTCAATTTACTAATGGCCCCAACTTCGATTGATATGGAATTTTTCAAAAAATTTATTTCATGTGTGATGTGCATTTTAAATGGTTTAGATCAAGGGCAGGCCTAAGTGTTGTCGCACCTACTTGATTCAAATAATAATTTTAATTAGACCTTAAAGGATTTATTTTTTATATGATTTTAGTATTTGACATCTTCACCCGACCACTGTCCACACCACTCAAACAAACATCATGGTCCGCCATTGGTTTAGATTATAGATATGATTTACAACGATTGATATAGAATATAAGGATGAGCTTAGAGATTATACAGTAAACATATTTAATAGTTAAAAATTGAGCCATAAAGGATGTCAACTTGAAGCTTTTTTAACATACATTTTGCATACAAACAGGTAAGGAACTGTGTGACGCCTCTTGCCTTCTGCATATAAAATTCAGTTGGTTCTATAATTTTTTCCACACTGAACTACTGCAGCATGACGGGGTTCAGAACCCAAAATATGATGACCATGGAGATGGAGGTGCGCACCATCACCACTGAAGACCAAAAAACATAACTACTACTAGAGTTGCTAGCAACTTTTAGAAGACATTAGGACACTTCGGTATTTTAATGGTAAAGCGAAGAGTTAACTTTTAAAGAGACAAGAAAATATGGGTCTTATCTAAAAGTACAAATTTTAAAAATTCCCTAGATGCTACTGTTCTGCTCCCAGGATGACTTCCCATTTAAGTCCAAGTCTGCTACATTAACAAAAAAAAAAAATGTAAGATGAACCAGCCCAACTTCATGTTGGCAGAAACAATGGAAAAATAATAGCCTTGTAACACGTTATCCATAAAATAAAATAAAAATAAAAATAATCAATAGCCTTGTAACTTGGTCCTCTTTTCCATGCCACCCCAAACTCAATGGAATGGTTAATAACAACATATCAGGTTAGTCTGTGACTTGGAATACATTCAATCATATACTTTGAAAGACATGTATGGGCCTTCTGAAAATACAGAAATGAAGGCTAGAGAGCAATAGATCAAGCAATCTAAAGCAATCTAGATAGGTGGGATTGGGGAAAGGAAAACCAGACGTTGTAACAGCTAACTGTACAGAAGGAAGGCGTTGGATTTGTCATGCTTCTGACTGCATAACATGTCTGAAACAGTTCCCTGCAATTTATTAGATCCAAGAAAGATGGAAAATGCTAGATACAATTGATACAATAAAAAAAATATGCCGCCAAGAGAAACTCTGCTAGTGTGCTGAATTTACAGAAATGAAAAAGGTAGATGCAAGATCTGAGCAATCCATGACTTTGAATCTGTTATAAAGGGGTGTCACTGGGAAAAGTTGTCATGATAACTCATTTCTTTCTGCCGCAACCAGGAATACAATTGATGATCTGTTCAATGGAACATCATTAGGAAGAATATTAAGCATGGAATCAGAGACGCTAGAATAAAAACAAGAAGAGGTATTTGAGGAAGAAAAAGAATCCGGGTGTCACGTCTTCCAGCAGCGATCGAAGTACAACTCTAAGATATTGCTTAAGGGGGGAACATAGATGAAAAATGACGTTTCTCTGTAATACTCAACCCAACTAAAAAGTAGTAGCCTTTGCTAGTGCGTTATTTGTATAAATCACAGATCGAAAAGATTAGAACCAGAACCACCAACGCTGATAGAAATCAACACAGCAACACCTGTAGTAGCCTTTGCTAGTGCGCTCTCATTATAAATCATGGATTGAAAAGACTAGAACCACCAACATTGACAGAAATCAACACAGCAACACCAGTGATCACCGCGAACCACAACAATGGTGATCCTGCAAAAATTGAAATCAGCTAGCCCACGTTATAGGTAATAGAATTGGTCAACAAATATAACTGCTGGGATAGCTAGACCGTCTACAGTGTCTGGGCCAAGACTGGAAAGGGCAGTCCTTGACTAATTGGGAGACTTACATGTCTGGATATTGCCCAGAGGACTGGCCAACCTTAAGTCATTAGTTTTGAGCACTGGCCCAAACCAAGCTGAAATTTTGAAGGCCAGACATGCAGCCCACAAGTCAATAAACGCATCCAAAAATCTACCACTAATCCAGAAAAAACCTGGGCCAAACGGCCTGTTGCAACAATACATACCATAAGCTTGACAGATAAATACCAGAATCATCAATGAACAAGGCCCAGTATTACCTTCTGAACCTTCTTGATTGCTTTCAGAATCAGAAGGTATAAACTCTGCACCAGGACCACTTGAGGTTGATATAGTTGGTTCTGAAGTTGTAGTCTCTTCAGAAGGTTTTGTAACTAGTGTTTCAGATGCCACTATGCCTTGAAATTCCTCGCTTACAAGCAATGCTGCAAGTACATCCATAAATGATTCTTGATCTGTTTGGTTGGCAAGATCACTCTGCTTTTGTTCATATATTCCATCTGTTTCTTCAGCATCTGAACTCTCATCATCAGATAAATCAGTATCTAAGTATTCTAGTTGTGCCCCGTCATCTTCTTCATCTTCAACATATGCTTTAAATGTGAGGCGGAGTAATATCTCCCCAGAAGATTTCTTCGGAAATAGTCCCCAACCACCTTGTAAGACTATGATTCTGTCTGTTGGCACAGTGTCTTGAAGAGATCCCAGCTCAACCTGGAAAATATATAGCAAAATAGAAGTGGTCAAAACACTTCTAACTTCTAAGTATGATCAACGCAAGTTCTTTAAACAACATAAGAAAACTACATGTTGATAAATGGAGCTTTATCGTTTCTTCAATCATAACACGACTTGAATCAAGAATCTTTTTTTTGAACAGATGGTCTTTTTCCGCTACTAAAAGTCTTCTTTTTTTTTTTGGTGGAAAGTTTTTTTTTCACCACTAAATGTGCCGTTTTAGCCTCAAAATGCACTGTCCAAGCTTTTGAGGCAGTTTTAGCAGTGCAAAAAAAAAAAAAAAAAATACTGCCTCTAAAAGTGAATTTTTCCACCGCCAAAAGTCAAATGTTTTTGTAGTGGTGAGGCAGGTTCTTTTTACTTTCTTTCCATATAGAGAAAAGGCTTCATAGCAAAGTGTGTGAATAAATTTTAAACTTGTTGGAGCACATTGTATTATTATTATTATTTTTTTTTTATTTAGTCGAAGGCTGTTCTTAGTAGAATCTCAGTCCTTTACTGTAATTTCATAAAACTGTTACAGAAGGGGATATTTTTGTAATTATCAAAAATCTCATTAAAAAAATATATGGACCACGCAGGCACAAAAAATAGGAAATTTAGCAATATGCACTTAGGTCTTCCTCCCAACACTCAGCTCCATTTTTCAATCCAATTGCCGTGTTATTGAAAAGGCCCATTTACATATGAAAAGTGGATTCCAAACCCTTCATGTGGCAAGCACTCTCTCAATATGTAAGTCAACACCATAATAAATATAATAAGAGTTTTATTTGTTTTAAGAGTCAATTAGTCCTAGTGAGAGTCTTTATAGTATTTTAGCAAACTTTGTTGTCAAAAAAATCATAAATGGTCGTGTATGACTTGTAAAGGGGATTCCAAACCCATAGTTCAGCAAGCACTCTCTTATAAATGTAAATCAATGCCATACTAAAGTTTCTCTACAAAAATTTCAGGTTTTCTCCCTTCCATCTTAAAGTTGATGAAAAGTTAACTCCGCCTTCATGATATGATATCATGAGATCATACAGAAGAAGTCTGAGCTGTGTCCTCGTACATCATCTAACATGTAGGTATGCTACTCCTGACATGATCCCATGCGGACTGTAGCTAAACCATGAAGTTGGCCATCCTTCTCAATAGTTGATCTGTCTCTTATTGGTCTGATCCAACTGTTCTAAATACACATCTGCAAGTTCTAAGAAATGACTAATCTGATCCTTGTCAATTCCCAGAAAGTCTCTTGGCAGTAACCTACAATTCTTTAGGCCACTCATCTTCCTTTAGTTACTGTATTTGCTCCAACAAACCTTTATTTTTTTTAGTCAATCCTATTCACATCTTTTTTATTCTGTATGTTTTTTAAAACACAAAAAAGAGATAAAAAGAGTGATCAGGATACAAGGACGTTAAAATAATCACAAAGTGACCTGAAACTCTTTTTAAATGTTCGTAAAGACGAGAATAGAAACCTTTTTTTTTTTCACTTTCCCACTTTTCTAAATCTTTTTGTTTGCTACAGATTCAGCACATGCTTTGCAAGACTTGTCCACCATATGCAAAGATCAATTTAGACATTTCAGATGACTTACCTCCCCTGTGCCTATAGTGTAATCCTTGAACCCAAAGGAGTCTCTCACTTGGATGCATAATCTTTGTTTTTGAGGGTTTGCAACAAGCAAATGAAAATCCTGCCCCAAAGCAGACAAATACTGTCAATAATAGAAATTTCAGCACTTGGAAATAAAATTTTATCAATATAGATGCAGGCTGTCACATTGAACAGATAATTCCATGAAACACAGGAACCTCGAACACGGACAGAACAAAAAAGACCTGATTCCAAATTGGCTCGCCAGGAGGTCCAATGACAGTGGTCTGGCTGTTCTTTTTACTCCGGATTACTTGGTCTCCCAGGCTTAGAACAACATATGGATCCGTCTTCCCTGAATATTTCCACAAAATTTAGTGAGCCTGCATTCATACAGCATAAAATAGTACTCATTGACCAATCGAACTGCCATTTCCACTTTGTGATCCAAACCCATGGTTTTTCTCATAACTATAGTCGCGTTTTTTCCAATTTCCCACAGCAAAACGTGACACTGACACCATAGTGCAGGCAAGTAGCAAGTGAGGAAAAGCAAATCCTTTTCTGAAGAGTGGGGTGTTACATGAACATGCCCTAAATCTCTATAATCATCCACAACAAATATGCAGGATATATTTTAAAAAAATTAAATATGAAACCTTTTGCTGTAAAAATTCAACCGCTAAAAGAATTCTAGCATATGACCATATGACCTAGGGTAGTTCCTTGCAGCTAACAGAGAAATGGATGTCACAAGTGAAAATAAGAGGGAATAGTGGTATATCCATATGACCTAGGGTAGTTAAAATATTACAACACAGCACTGGTAAATAAGATTACAATGAAGTTATGATTTAACGCACAGAGAAAAGTAAATACCATAGAAAACATAAGCAAGCTTCCGAGCATCTACAAGAGTCACTGATAATTCACCAACGAAGTCTTTATTTCCATCTTGAATCACACCAGTCTTAAAACCATCTGAAACAAGACCAAGTGTCCTTCCCTTCTGGAAATCAAGGACAATCTTCTTTGGACGAACAAAGAGTCGAGGAAGATCAACAGTAAGCAGTTTTGTCAAGAACCTGAAAAGATGATAATATATTTTTCAAATTAAGTAATGGATAAATGGGCAATAAAAAAAAACACACACACACAGATGAAGAGTTATACTGCAAATCAGTGAATTTGAGAACAGCGTAACAGACATGCACTATTATCAGCTTGGTGATCCCTTGCAGATACTGTTAACCATATGAGAAATTGTGTGGGCCCTACCTTGGATTCATGTCAGTCAATGGGGTGAGTGAAGGGGAGGTTTTAGTGGCCTGAGAAGAGATCACATAGCTATGAATTTTAAGGACCAAAAGATCTAATCATCAAAAAATAAAGTTGGTTTGCTCCAACAACGAATGTGAACTCCAATCAGCATTACAATTGGGTGCACAACAACAGAGAAGAGAGGAAACTATAGGTGTGCTTACAAGACGATCCACATGGATGATACGCTTAAGGGACCATGCTTATCAGGAAAATTAGTGTTCTTCATCACATGGCTGGCCATTGAATGCCAATAAATAAACAAGTCCACAAGTCCATCCATGCTTTCTCTCAGATTTACAAAAGCAAGTCTTACATTCTAGAAAGCATAATAGAATAAAAAAAATATGAAAAAAATCCTATGATTTCAAAGCATAGAATGATTATGAGTCATAACACTGAAGGGAACTAAAAAAATAGAAAGCTTGTTTGAGTAAGGATGTCACAAACAAGACACAAGGTCAACAGAGTGGAGACATGCTAGTGGACGGCTGTACAATCATTAATTGCCACTTCGGTTGAATGAAGCACTTCTCTAAGACAATGGTAAGACTTCTATTGATGTATGCAGATGTACGCTAGATCTCCAAAAACAAAACATATATGTATGTCAAGGTGAATGCATGGAGTTCAAGAAATGAAAGAATTCATAATGAATACATAAGACTACGAGGAAGCTTAAAGGTGAATGTGATAGCAGAGAAAATCGTAGAATGTCATCGAACATGACACAACAAAAAAAGGGGAAGAAGGTTGACTTGGCACAAAATAGTTAGAAGTGACAACTAGATCACAATGGCAGAAAATTTAGCACTTAAAAAGGAATGGTACAAATGTAGCATTAATGAAGCGTACAACAAATAGATGTAGTCCCTGATGATGTTGATTTTATTTTAAAACATTAAAAATTAAGAACTTCGGTATACCAAGCTCCCACTGTCCACTAATGGTCTATGGGATTCCCAACACATTCAAAACTAAAGTTGAATAGGCATTCACATTTGACAGTGAGTAGGGATCCCCATCCACTATCAATGGGTGGTGGGAGAAGTGGACACAATCTCCTATATACCATGTACCTCAAGAGTAAGTGCAATCTTTTTTTTAAAAGAAAAAGAAGATGAAGATAGTTCACTTACATTGAAAGAACGGGAATCGCTGGTATAGTGTGGTCCATTGCATGCAGAAAACAAATGAGCTTTATGTTAGCAAAATTTCCATGTTAGCTTTAGATAAAACTTATGTAACACACATGAAGTCAATGCTAGAAGCATTAAAATTAGAGAGCATGGTGCAGAAGGAAACAGAAGAAACATCAATCTCTGATATTTAGCAACAAGTCCATAATTTTCAGGAGCAAAATTAATAGTAAATAGAAAGAGGAAATGGATGCTCAATCATGAGGCAGATACCTTTTGACAACAAATGTTAAAACCCATCGATCAATGTTTAAGATGCAATGAAGTGCCAGATCATATAGAACCAAACTGTGGGTGAAAATAGAACTATGATGGCTGTGAGTTATTCCCTGTTGAGCTGATAGGTTTCATTCTCTATTGTACTTCTTAGTTGTATCCTTGTGGTTTTCCTATGGATTTTTCTAATAAATTATTTTTACCTACTAACCGATAGATTCTAATTACCAAAAATTAAACAAAAAACGAAATGCAGCCAACTGGTACAATAATAGTTGTCAATTCTGTTCTAGTCCACATTTGGGTTTGGCCTTGAAGTGGAATATTCTGGAATATCGGTCAATTCTAGTGTTCTGTTTCAAAAATATGTGATTGAAACATTAAAAAAAACTAACAGGTAAAAGATCAGCTAAAATTGAAAAAACAAAATAGTAGAATGCTAAATTAATACTAAAAAAAACATACTTACATTGAAATTAAACTACACACTACAAGTGACTGTTTTCTAGTTTTCACTACTTCTGAATGAAAGTATGAAACATGTTAACTTAGAATAAATTAACCAATTTCATTATTTTCATGCTATTAAGTCAGACCATAAGTCACAACTCACAGCAAGATATTGAAAAGTGAAAACATAGAATGTAGAACATTAAAACTACTCAATAAACATAACAAGAAACTCTTTTCAGAAGATCCAGTCATCCACAGAACTACTAATTGTTCTTCTTATCCTCTTATAAATCACAATAAGTTAAACGTCCCTACAATAAAATATTAAAAAGAGCTAGAAGATAATAAACTTGGAAGTTCTTAATGGCTTGAACATACTAGGATTGAGTAATATTTGAAAGAAGAAACAAGAAAATTGGAGGTGAAAAAGGAATTGAAGGGCCTTTGTATGCTGGAAAGAAGACTCATCATTGCACTGGGGAGAAGAAGGTCCTAACTAATGGGATTTTCTCCTAATATTTGAGACAAAAGGATCTAATAACTCTTATACCCACCAAAGATACACTTTTAGAGGGGTAATTTGGAAAAAAATTGAAGGGAAAAGGGACGGAAGCATGGGTTGGGCACAGTCGCGGCCAACGACAGCTCTCACTTTCGTCAAAACAGGTCCATTTCAGTCAGAACGGCCCAATTTTGACTGAGAGTATTTAAATTGGGCCCAAAGACTGAGCCCAAAAACTTTTAGGGAAGCATTTTTCCACCCCCAACCCAATTCCAGAACAAAACAAAATTGAACCATGTTTACAATGGATCTCAAGTTTAAGGTCAGGCTTGTAACAGATCAAAGTGGCTATTCAGTCATCAAAACCTCCATTTATTAATAAATGGAGTCAAACCTAGTCTAGCTACTTTTAAATTAAAAAAAATCCATCAGAAGAAAAAAAAATACTGGTCACGCAATGCCTGATTAGACAAGAAAAATATAAAAGAGTATCAAAACATTCCTGTTTAGCAAGCCAATCAGCTTTCAAATTTCCTTCCAAGAAAGGTGCTTATAATAAGGTTGGTATTGTGTAAAGTGAATGACATGGCAGATAGTCTTGAAAGGGAAGGAGTTCTTCGGTTTACTATTTCTTTTGTTGTTTAGCTTCTTTGTTTTGTTTGTGCTTTCATTTCTCCAGCTATTTGAATTCCGTTTGTTTCTTTTGTACACTACTCCTTTGAATAAAATTTTATTGTTATAAATAATAATAATAATAATAATAAGAAGAAGAAGAAGAAGAAGAAGAAGAAGGTCGATATCTTAGACATCAGCATATTAAACTAATGATGGAACACCAGCTCAAAAGCTGGATAAATATCCTTCACACGCACGGCAACAAACATATAGCATGATGCTTCTTAATCTGAAAGTTCTTCCAACTAATGAGAGCATCGTGCTCCAGCCATTTTTTAATAGATTTTTATAAATGAAACATAGAAAAAGCATCTTTAGGATTCCCACAGATGTATGGTCCTAAAATACAGGTCCGAGTCCCCAACGTTTAGTTTTGTCTACTTCTCTGATTTGAAACCCATGCAACCAGAAGATGCCAATCCAACAAAAACCAGTTGCTGAAACGATGTGCATCTTAAATGTGCAATTCCAAGTAAGAAATCACATGATAACAGAAGCTAAACTGAACAATTTAAAAATTTTGTTGCTTTAAACCACAGATAACTAATCTAACCCCTTTTTTTATTTTGTTCATAGGAAATTATATAAAAAGATTCAGAATTAGATGATATGATGTGTGGCTAAATACCTAATTTCAAGCAATAAGTAATCACATGAAAACAGAAGCCACGGTAATTACTTGTAGCTAGTCACTTTAAACCACAAATATAAATGTGATAATATTTTGGTTGTTCATTTTGATAGTACGCAATTATACTAAAAGAATCAGAATTAGACGGTAGGATACCAAGACTTACCCATCAGATTGAACAGTCGGAATGGTGACAACTCAAACTTGATCTTTGGCAAGGAAACAAAAGCCCATGACACAGCCCCTACCCAGGGCTCTGATGGTATTAAACGTAATTTGACCCATAGCTCCCCATCAATATCAAAATTCCGGATCCTGACAGGTACAGAAATGGGTATAATGCCAAATTTCAGTGAGAGTGATAGCAGCACACGAGCACCACCTGTATACCGTAGGCCTATTTGGTACCTATATGATGTCATTATGGAAATAAAAGAAATAATCAGATAAATGCAGCATGGATCCTTGCTCCGTGGACACCCCATTAAATCAGAAAAAAAAAAAGAGATGGAATTATGTCCAAACAACATGGTTAAATGGTGCATCATATGGGTATAATTATCTAACAGCATTACAGCAACATTCTTGTGCCCTGTGCAAAATAAGCATGTGCAATCATGGGACCATCCAGGTCAGATACAACTCAAAACTCTGATAAGTGGACTAATTCTGCCACTGCCCAGCATCCGGTCACCAAAAGTAGTTATTTTATAGCCAGATTGCAATCTGAGAATCAGAATGCAGCAGAATTTGATTCGAACTTATTGATAAGTTTTATATTCAGACAAAGCAGAAAGCCAATGACCTTGGCACCAAATATAAGAAAGCTATTCCTATGAGTTCGATTACGGTTTTCCTAGTGACCAAACCAAACTGCTAAGCACCATCTTATACATAAACAACCAAGATCAGATGGATAACCCAAACAACTGCTGAATCATCCAACGTCCCATCAATATTTTGTTTGTAGATCTTATGCAAGCAGCTCTGATTAGACTCACTACGTAGGGATAAAACACACATTAAGAACCTCTAATTTTTTCTTTCTGAATGGCAACAGTCAACGTGAAAAATTCTATTTGCAGACATTACTTATAAGGGAAGGACCGTTTTATTCTGAAATCAGTATTCAAACTCAAACCAAAATTGTTGGCACCCAGTCCACTCCTGTGTGCTGTAAATTTCAGGAAGTTTTTTTTTGCATCTATCTCATGTTATTTCAGGTCCACAATATACATAATACCACAAACTTGGCATATCTTTCCATGCTAGGGAAGAATGTTGGGTGGGGGGAACTACCGTTATGAGCAGCAGAATATCACAAAGTGATGCAATCCAGTAATTATGGAAGAACCTAGGTGGCCATGAGACATCCAAATGGTTGCCGCAATTAATCAAATCAAACATTCAATTGTTGACATCCAGCAAGAAAATTTAGGAAATAGAAAAAGAGGATAATGCTTAGGTTTATTAGCAAAAAACAGAAAGAAAACAAATTAAACCAATCACTAAAACTTCGATTAGCATAATGGTTTATGAAGAACTCACTGTAAATCATTAGCGCGACGAGAAGTTCTGCGCTCGACATTTCTAACAGACAAGGGTTCTTCCCCAAGTGAAAACTGCTTAATTTCAACTCTCTGCACATAATCAGGTTTCTTAAGATTGTTGTCTATGACAGGCTGAAGTAACCCAATGATCCAATTCTCAATCCCAACTCTGTACACCTTCCACAGCTTCCCCAGGACCATGTTCACCCATTCCACGGATTCTTTCCTCTGCAAATCCTTCTCGAGAAATAACGAAAAACTAGTGGGCACCTGCGGCCAGGTACCAGGCTGCGGATTGCGGACAGAATTCTTCCTCTTCCTCGAGGTCCAAAGTTTATCAAAAGCAACCCCAACAAAGAAAAAGAACACAAACAGCCCGGCAATGTTCCGATTGATAGGAGGCGCTGGAATGGGATGAATCACCCCAAGCTGAGTCCTCAACTTATCCACTATGGGATCTTCTCCAAAGTTAGTGAAGTTCGAAGCCATCTGAATACGCTCGCGACTCGATTCTCCATAATCCAACGCATCAGACAACCGTTTGACAACGAACAATTTCTGCGACTTCAAGCCTCGTTTCGCCGAATCGCCCAATTCAAAATTCAAATTCGGGCTTCCACTATCAGAGGAAAGCGAACACACCCCAAATCTCAATCTTCTCCTATGGGTCTCCCCCAAAAGAATTCCTAAAAACACCCTTTCAGGGCAAGTGTTTAACCGATAACGCCGCCGCCCCCTGCAAGCATTGCCAAACTTACACGGGCATGCAAGAGAAGGCGCCCAGCAAACCTGCTGGGCGGCATAACCCGCTGAAGCTGGCGGCACAAACATGACCAGGCAGCCCAAATTCTACTCTGGGCTGTGCAATTCACATGAAATGAAGTGATAAACATAGATTCGAGGCCAGAGTGACTGCTAAAAGAACTCACCTTGAGCTCAAAAAAAACCCCAAATTGGGCTCTTGAATCAAACCAATGGTAAAACTGCGTATCTACAAAAACCCCAAATCGGGTTCTTGAGTAAACTTCTCATTTGTAAAGTGAAGATAAAGTAATCAGAATCGCCGAATCTCTGTTCGAACGAAAACAATCTCCAACTGTCAGATGGTTTCCGAAGCAGAATCGCTGCCAAACAGCAGGAAATCAGGAGGAGATGGAATGTGGAAACCCTATAAAGATGCGGTTTTTACTTCGATTTTGGGCACGAGGCTTCCGTGAAATCGGGAGTGGGGAAATGCGGGACGGAAAGGGCAGTCAGTGGGGAAAACAGGGAATGAAAGCGAGACCGAAATATTTCGTGACTGAAGCGAGCGCGGACGGAAAGGAGGGCGGATTCGGACTCGTGATTGGCGAATGGGAAAAGATGAGATCGTCATCAGATGGTGTTTTCTATTGTTGCGTGTGTTTTCAATTCAAGGCCAGTGTTTTGGATTGTGGAGTGGGGTGGGTGCGTGAGAGTCAGAGGATGAGAGACGTGTTTAAAAACTACTTTGGAAGGATGAGCACATGGGACGGTAGTGATCACGGGCGAGTTATCACGGGCGGAGCAGTAAGACTGAAGACGGACCCAAGCCCGGCCCGGCATGTTGGGATTGGGCTGCGTTTTTGGAGTGTTTTGTGAACTTGGAGTTCAATGGATTATGTCGCCACTTAAGGTCGTAAATGGGTATCTGATTTTTCGATTATCCGAATGTTTTGAGTGTAAAAAACTAGGTTTGAAATTTATTTTAGGTTCTGATTTATAAATGAGTCTAGGTCTAGAATCCAATTTATATTCCAATTAGTAAACGGGTTCATATTTAGGTTCATATAGGTTCAACCCACTCACTCGGGACTTGGCATACATGCCTTTAATGCTGCCAATTGTAGCTCAAAGCTAACTTTGGTTTGGCATTTTTATATTTAATCTGACAGATGGTAGATTGATTTGAACGATATCCTTATTTTAAGAAAAAAAGTAAAAACAAGTTAAAATCATTATTAGAACTAGGTTCCAATTCTCTAGTCAATCCTAGTTTTGAAATCGAATTCAAGTCCTCTTATGGAAACCATGTTTAAAACCAACAAAATAGATTTCAAGTCAAAACGAATTCAAGTCCTCTTATGGAAACTATGTTTAAAACCAACAAAATAGATTTCAAATTAAAACGAGTTTCAAAACTCAAAACCATCTTTTAGAAGTGGATCTATGTCCAGGTTTAAAATGGCTTTAGTTAGAAATCAATCCGTTTGCGACCCTACCTCCACCACGTACCATTCTTCCCTAACCATTTTGATACTCCTTCCATGGAACACATTTCATCAAGAAATTCTAGCTTTTCAATTCCAAGTAAACTAAATGGCCCTTAAAAAGGCTGGTTCTTTTTCTAGAAAGAACAATGATGCACAAAAATCACATATTTTCTGCAGATATTAAACCTTCATCTAACTAAGAGAAAAAAGGCAAGAGCCAAAACTATTTTTAGTAAATTTTATTCTACACAAATGTGCCCTACTTGGGGAAAAAATGGTAAGCAAGGAGATCGATCCATTGCAATCCAACGTGTTATCTTGAGGGCTTCCACATCTCAACACGTTTAATTAGAGACCTGGTTAGAGGACAACCAGTCTAAAGCCCATGAATTGCTTGGGTTCACGCTCACCACTTCAACTTAGACATTCGAAATCAAAGTCTCACATTGGGTTAAATGTCATTCCTTTGTTTTTTTTTTTTTGTTTCCCAAAAATTAAGCTCAAGCTTAAGCGAAGCGAAGCTTGAGCCAAGTTGAGCCAAGTGGATATAATGTATGTATTCATTACAATACTTCAGGATTTTTAGGGAAAAAAAAAAACCCTCCTAAATTACCTATACATGAAAAGGGATCTTCTAAATATCATTGTACATATGTGGTCCAGTGGAGGCGAATTCCGCTTTTTTTTTAAACATTAGAGGGGAGCAAGATATCATCGCTCGCCCATTTGCACACAAGCAAATCAAGTACTAATATGAAAAAAAAAACCTTTGTGGCCTAATTAAAAATACAAAATAAAAAATAAAAAAGGAGCTATCCACAACAAGATGGTCGCCCACAACCAGACATCATCCCTAGGTCAATAACAATTATAATCCAAGCTGCCCACCCTATTGCAATTATAATCCAGGTAGGGCCTGAAAAAGCAAGTGACTGTCAATCAAAATTAATGGTGGATCCAAAATTTTCGTTTAACTAGTGTGGGAATAACAAGTAAAGAAATCTAATACTAATATCAAATCAAAATAAAAAATATTTTTTAAATTTAATTTAAAGAATTTTTCGAAACACGCAAATATAATCACACTCACGTGATAACAGCTAGGTATATACTTGACCAACATTAAAACCCAAGTAACAATCAATGAAAAACATTTTACGAGTGTCACAACCCGAGCCCAGGAGATCGGGGGTTAGTAAAAACCTAACCAGCGACACACGTACTCCCGTGCATATGCACTTAGATCCGTTTACTCTCTTAAGAAGTCCTAAAATGGTTTTGGGGGGAAATTTTGTAGTGTAGTTCATTATGGATCATGAGAAAAAGGCTAAAATCTTGCACCATTGATTTCACACTATGAAAAAATGGGATGAAAAGGAAGCCTTTTTTTTTCTCATTTTTTTCCAATGTGGGACGCTAAAATCATGATCTAAACCATGCATTAACTTGGGAAGGCCAAAAACAACTAGGGTCTTAAATTTTAGTCGTTAATCATTTCTGAATTTGGATATGTTTT
Source organism: Sextonia rubra (assembly GCA_037013555.1). Lineage (NCBI taxonomy): Eukaryota > Viridiplantae > Streptophyta > Magnoliopsida > Laurales > Lauraceae > Sextonia > Sextonia rubra. The sequence goes on along the minus strand of JASUAD010000028.1, from coordinate 16,538,595 downwards.
CAAAAAAAGTCTCAACCCTAAAATATTATATCTTTATTGCTATGGGCCCCATTTGCACTATCCAAACCATTCAAAATTCTCTACATGGACAAGAACGGCTGTGAGATGACAGATGAGAAAAAGTCTATGAGATGAACGATGAGGTCCTACATTTTCATGAATTTTGAGAAATTGCAAGAACAATATAATCATTAGATCACACATCCACAAATCATAGGAATCCTCTTCGTTTGTAAAACTTAGAACTCTTTTATAGAAATCCTTCCAAAGAATATCTTAGTTCCAAAGACTATGGGAATCCTCTAGATAGAGGATTGTCTTCCCTAGCTTGGATGTTTGCCACACGTGCCTCAAGGTTAGGTTTGGTGAGGAAGCTATTAAGCAACAACAAAGACTTTAGTTTTTGGGCAAGATCGTTTTTTATGTATAAGACAAAGGGTGATGATAGCATTATCTATTTGTATTTGGGTGACAATATCATTGCTCGGTCTAACAAGCCAAAAAATGCAAGAAATCTAGCAAGAGGACCTTTTTTTTATGTGGTTTGAATCATGAGAACCTGTTCGTGTAAAAGGCACCGTAAAGTCCTCTAGATACTTTTAAAGTATTATGACTAAATCTTTCATGTTCGAGACTTAATTGAATGTAGAATTGCATATAAAAATATAACATATTATATATAATAATAAATATAATCATATAAAAAAGTAATGATAAACAAGGCTTAACTTTGCTTATCCCCTTTTATAATTAATTGAATTGGTTGTATTACTCTTGAGCCTTGTTTATCCTTAACTTAGATCAACTCATACCGTAAGAGTTTTGCTCATAATTTACTAATCACATATGATTTGGTTTTTCATAAGAGTTTTGCTCGTAATTTACTAATCACATATGATTTGGTTTATTTTCCTTGAACTTTGTTTAATTGTTTGGAGTGAGATTTTTCCTTGGCAAATGCATATGGAGAGGAAGACACATTGAATGGCACATTAGAAAAATAGATTTCATTGTTGGCCTAAAAAGTTAGGGGGCTCTAGAGCCTTTTTTTTTTTTTTTTTTTTTTTTTTGTTTTCTTGTAACGGAGGGTGTTCCAGCCCTTCGAGACAGACGAATCCCATCAGGCTAAAGGGGGGGGTCAGATAAATCCATTGTGGCACCAGTGTAGTAGCAGTTCAAACCCTGAACCTCTTAAAGCAAGCTGTGGTACTAGGCCAACTGAGCTACCCTTTGGAGTTTGTATGTACCTCTCAAAAAGCCCTTATAATGAGGGGTTTTGTTTGTAAGAGAAAAGGTACGAGGGCCAGGCTTTGATAGATTTTTTGCAAGCTCTAAAATTCGATAATTGCTCTTAGCCCAGCCCTGACCCTTTTATTTTCCCTTTATTTCATATATTTTATATCGATTTTCTTTAGTTCTATTTGTAGTTGCCACATTTGTTTTATTTTGCCTTATAGTGGGGTTAATTACAGGAGAAAGTCAGGATATCATTTAAGTTGGCTTGAGCTAGGATGAGAATCAATCGGGTTATACTTGTATCCATGCTGTACCTAGGTAGACCGAAAATAGATTTATTAAATATAACCCATTCCATGACTGAACTTGTCTGGAATGCCCAAAACTTGTTTCCTTATCTGATTTAGATCTAACCTAATCCTTTTTCTTTTTTATCATCATGAGCTTGGCTTATCAATTTAAACTAGCAAAAGGTGTCAGTGCGGCAAAGCAATGAGATATTATTAATTTTCATTGAGATATCACTCTTGATTTGGCTTGGCTTGTTGATTGGACAGCCTGTGGTATGAGATCGAAAGCAATGTAACTTATGACACTGGTTCACGCAACATTTTCTTTTGTATCATTGTGTTTACGTATGTTTTATCATTTCTTTAAGTTTACTTAATTAGTCACTTCCGAGTACAATTTTTTTTATTTCTAGCTAATGTTATATAGATAATTTGCTTGCGCTTGCTCAGTGGACATGTTTACTGCAACTTTGAATTTCATTTTGGATTACAGAGGCAATGTAATAAAATGCAACTTTGTAGCTGCAACTATGAGCTCAAAAAATGGGCATGAAACCTATAAATTGAGTGAAAACCGTTAGTCTTAATTTCTTGTAGAAGTGAATGTTGTTACGAAAGACGACTTGTCTAACGGTAAATGCTTACTAGTAGCGTTTCAGAGGACACATGTTCAAATTACGGAAACAGCCTATTCAAAATAAAGGTAAGGCTGCATATATTTTGCCCTCCCCAAATCCCGCTATGCGGGAGCCTTATGCAATGGGCTGCCTTTTCAAAATTGAGCCAACATCCCTACTCTCCCCTTGAAATAGAAGGATCAGCTGGTTATTTTGTTGGAAAATTGGCCAATGGTCATTTTATAAGCACCAGTTTTACCCTGCTACTAGGGCATAAATGATATTTATTCCTAATGGAGGCCAAAAGTTTGCTGAAGACTGCCTTATGTTATTTTGGCCATCTACATACCCACTTTATATCTTTTATGCCTCTCCACTGTAAAAATCTTTTGTTGTCGATCCCTATGAAAAAATGGGCTAGGTCTAATATCTGGCCAGATAGACAAATGGGCTTTGTGATGCACCTGCGATGTCCAGGGCCACCTCCATTCTTCATTATAGACAAGATGGCACTTGGGTAGAGTAATCACCTCTGAAAAATGAATGGGCCAGCTTCTAAAAGCTCTAATAAGCATGGCTTAGATCAGTTCGAAAAACTGATCAGTTAAATTACTTGAAATGGCCCAATCATATGGTATCAGATTGTGATTATACATTTAACGAAAGTTGGTAACTTATCATGGGAGCAGGGTTAGATCTCTGGATCGGCCACGAGAACAAGATTGTTTCACTAGTCTAAGTTGACTTGATAGTATGATAGCACTGATAAGCTCGATTGTAATAATAACTAAATTTTAATGAGGAAAATTTAAGTTGTAAGATCTACCTAATTCTCAGCAAAGCAGCAAAGCAAAACATATTGGATCTTAATAATCATAGGAGGGCTCAACAAATGACAACAGTACTGAGATTTTGACATTAACTTATGAAGAACAAAACTCATTCAGGACACACATAAGGAAAAAAAAATTTTCAAAATCAGAATAGATGGGTAACAATATTAAATGGGCATTACTATGTGTTAAGCATGAACAACATAATTCATACTATAAGTTAAAGTTCAGTGATTATTATGTGTTAAGCTGATGAATGAATATAATATAATTTATTTCTTTTAGAAAAAGGGACCTGCAAAGCATATTCCAATAATTCCAACAAACTTCTACAATCACTCTGAAAGATAGCATTATTGTACGCACCCACAGTTTATTTTCAATTCATCATAACCCATTACTAAATTATGCCATCTTCCGATTATATTGTTCAGTATCCAATGGGCATTACCCATTTTTTAAATGTATAGAGCAATATTATCTCATTTGAAACAAATTTGGTTACTTCGGTATTTTAACGAACACCGCCTGCACACAGATGTGATAAAATCTGAAAAACTAATGCAACACACAACCAGGAAAAAAAACATAAGAACAATCATTTAAAGGGAACCCATACCTCTTACCTAGATCTCGTGGACTCAGTAAAAGTTTGGGAAGTGGCAAAAAAGTGTTTAATGTAGCTTTAAAGTAGGGTTGAGCAGAGGCCTTTTGAAAATTTTGATTAAGGGTGTCACTGAGAAGGTTGATTTCCAGGCACTTCTAAATAGCAAAGAGTCATGGTATAGAAACCTGCAGAGGCAAGAAAATGGCAAATGGCATTGGAGGTTATGATGAACAGAGTGTGCAGTTGATAGGGTTGCACTACTGCATGCTTTTTTGAGCATTATTTTTGCAGCCGTTTATGAATTGCACACAATAACGAGAGTGTGAATACATGTGGGGGAGGGAAACCAACGGATATGGAGAGATGAAACGGTGGTTAACATTCCTTTAGCGGATTTTGTGGAGCTGATTAGAAATGAAGATGAAACGTTTTCTTCCAATTTTGAACAGTCGGCCATCACTATGAAACGGTTCATTACTTGGCTTAATGTTATTAGGAGGTGTAGAAGGAATAACAGAAAGAGTCTCTGTGGAGAATTTATTAGAGTAAGGGAGGGGAAGTTGAAAATTTTTAAGAGATGATGGGCTGAGAGTTGAGTCCTAAAGAAATTTGAAATGGGGAGAGAGTCAAACTTCAAATGAATAGCAGGTCAAAATCAAAATGTCTGAATTGGCAATTATAATTAACTGGCTTCATATATGATAATATATAACTAGCATGAGATGCCCGTGCTAAACACGGGCAAATAGGTTTTGCCAATTGAAGTTTGAAAATTGTGAAGTAAAAGATACAAAGAAGATTAGAGATGACTCTGCTTTGCTGCAATTGAAAAGTAAAATTAGTAATACCTTTCACTCAAAAGAGTTTTACATTTATAAATATATCTGAAGTAACTATGCAGCTAATCTCATTTTAAAGTATTGCTTTGCCTTCTGAGGGATAAAATCAATACCTAAATTCCGGTATATCTGACATATGCAACCTAATGTAAAACATTTTTCCAAGGTGCATGTTTCAATTAGGTGCTTGTTTTGTTGAATGCGTAGATGATATGCTCTGAGCCCAATTTGATTACATCAATAATAAAAACAATGTTTGGCATTGATAATTAATGAATATAAACAATTGAAATCGATATTGGAATGAAAAAACATTTTTCATACATTATCAAATTCAATTATCTAATCATTTCATTAGTCCTAACATTGTTTCAACCATTACTTGGTCTTAATTTTGATGCAGTTGAACACATGAATTCATGATAAAAATATGCTCTACATCATTTTTGCTGTTGTGAAATCAAAAATTGTATTCATACATGGATAAAATATAAAAAGATGAGATTAGATAAAATTACTTAATTATACACACTATACCCTTATACCAACAAATTATCCAAGACAAGCTTACAAGATATATTGATATTTGAATGCTAATTTTTAGAGTATATAGGTTGTGCAGTTTTATATTAAAATTTAAGATTCTAACTTAAAATTAGCAATCTGCTTTTTGACCTACAATAAATGGAAAAAAGATAAAAATAAAAACAACTTAGGCAGTATCATTGGAAACAAATGAACAAACAAACCATAAAAGCACATTTCCAGTAAGTATCAGGAGGAAGAGATATGACAGTAATGTTCGCTCAAAGTCACTTCTAGTACAGTAGTAGAAATAGTCATTTGTCTAGACATCAAGAGTCAACTTGCTAAAATCAATTTGGATGAAAGTAGCATTATAAGAGAATAGGTAAAACTAAACATTATTAAATCTCATTACCTAAACATTGTTGTAAACAATGTATTGACTGTTCCCCAGGCTTGAGAAGTTAATCTCCACATCAACGCCATCACTTTTTTAATGCCTAATGCATAACAAACCACATGAGTCAAGACCAACATAATCATCAAACATTTCAAGTTGAAACTTAAACGGTACCAAGAAATTGTTGCATTGCTAGACCTCCTACCTTATAAAACTCTATTAGGGGATTTGATTTGGTGACCTTTATAAATGGATTGATCACCTTTGGGGTAGGTGGAATGGATGGATCGCCTTTCCTAGACATAGATGGTGGATGGGGTTTCTCAGTCTTTGTCCCCACACGCGCAACATTACACTATATGCTTGATAGTAGAGAGGGCCTGTCTTCTGGCTGTTTAGCTGCAGGCCGCGGTTTTTTTCTTCTTCAGATTAGATCTGAGCGAAGGTGGTGACGAAGGGTTCTTGGTGGTGAGTGGTTCTTGGATCTGTTGTGAGTGAGTTTGCAGAGGCCTATGATCTTTTTCTTCTTCTCCAGATCCGATCTGAGCGAGATGCCGCGAGAAGGTTTTGAGATCGATCACTGTAGTAGAAGCAAAGGGAAAGAAGGCATAACAGAATCCAAGTGAAGGCCGCGATCTTCTTCTTCTTCAGATTCGATCTGAGCGAAGATTTGAGCGAAGGTGGCAACGGAGGGTTCTTGGCCGGGGGTGGGGGTGTTCCTGGATCTGCTGTGAGCGAGTTCGCAAAGTTCCGTGATCTTCTTTTTCTCCAGATCCGATCTGAGCAAGATGCCGCGAAGAGGGTTTCGAGATCGATCACTGTAGTAGAAGAAGAGGGAAAGAAGAGGGTTTCAAGATCAAGTCACCACTGTAAATGGCCCAATGTGAAGAGCCTCCGCTTCGCCTATGCTCGCAGCATCACCAACTTTGGCCATTACCAGCGCCATCGCAGCCCAGGATCTCCACCATCATCAGCCAACATCTCCCACGTTTTCTCTCACTGAGAAGAGGCAAGAGTCGATAGTCAGCCCCTTTTCGCCCTGTCCAGATCTGATTTGAGGGTTGCCCGATTCTTCTTCAGATTTGATTTGATGATATGATAAGCGTTTGAAACATCCGTGTGATAAAAATAGGGTTCCGAAAAGATGGAAAGTTGTTTTGAACGTAGAGGATTGAGGTGCCTACGTGACGTTCTAGGAAAAAAGATAAATAGAGAGTGCTGATGTGGCACCCTTCAAAAGCCTCAATTTTTAGAGCTTTAATATATAAAATATGTTGGTATTTTGTTCGATAAGGTAAAATGGGCATTGCAAATATATTTTATTCATAATTAGTAGAAACATTAAATTGATTGGTCATAACTTGGTTTTATAATTTGGTCTCCATCAAATTGCTTATTGCAAGCATTGTTTTTCTCACAAATAATGGAGGAGGGCGAATATCACAAATTTTAATTTTTGGCACCGGAAGAAAGCCCACTCAATTGGTAAAGAAAGTTCACATACGTAAAAAAAAATCCACAAAAATGAAAAGAAAGTCCGCACTCAGAACAAGAGAATACATACCTATGTTTCAAATATATAAAATTAATAATTGGTTTACTTGTTTCCGGCCCAAGGTCCGGCCTTGACCTGCGAGGCGAGGGTAGGACAGGCTAAGTGCATAGGTAGTGCAGCCTTCCACAGGGCATTGGCCCGGCCCTGCATATGTTGTGGACAGGGTGAGGCCGGCCCTACTTGCAGGTGACCATTTCATCATAATTCTTAAACCCTAGCTCACTCTAATCAGCTCTGCATCCATCCTTCTCCTCGCTCCCAAAAGCCTGCAAACCCTTCGTAGTGAAAAATCCCCATTCCACCCTCGCCAACCCCAAAAATGTCGATCATCTCCTCTTCTTCTTCCTCTCGATCATCTCCTCTTCTCTCTCACCTCCGCTTCCTCTCCTCCTCTGCAACTCCATTTCCGGACCTCGACGCAATCACGATCTCCCAAGCCAAGCACAAGCTCCGATCCGACCCCAATCCCGACAAGGCCCTCGCCATCTTCTCCTCCGTCTCCGACCGCCTCTCTGACCCCATCTCCGCCCGCTACATCCTCGATCTCGTCGTCCGCCGCCTCGCAGAAGCCCACCGCTCCTCCGACATCGAGAACCTCATCGAATCCCAGAAATCCCTTCCCAAATTCACCCAAGAGCCCTTCTTTGCCACCCTGATCCACGCCTACGGCCGCGCTCGCATGGTCGATCGCGCCATCCAGACCTTCCGCGACATGGACCGCCTGGGCACCCCGCGCTCCGTCATCTCCTTCAACGCCCTCCTCGCCGCCTGCTGCAAGGCGCGGCAATTCAATCAGGCAACCGAGCTCTTCTCTGAAATCACCAAGAATTATGGAATCGCGCCTGATACGGTCTCATATGGGATAGCAATCAAATCGCTGTGCGAATCGGGGCAGCCCGAGTCGGCGATTTCGCTCTTGAACGAAATGGAGCAGAAAGGGATAGGGGTTACTGCATTCTCTTACACACCCATCTTGGATTCGTTGTATAAGAAGAGAAAGGTAGAAGACGCGGAGAAACTCTGGAATGAAATGCGCAGAAAAGGGTGTTCGCCCGATGTGGCAACTTATAATGTTAAGCTCATGCACGCTGGGCTTCGTAAGAAACCAAAGCAAGTGCTTGAATTGATTGATGAAATGGTTTCGGCGGGGCTGAAACCCGACACGATTAGCTATAACTTTCTTATGACTTGTTATTGTAAGAATGGGCAGATGGATGAAGCCATGAAGGTTTTTATGGGTCTGCAAGAGAAGGGATGTAAGCCCAATGTGGCGACGTTCAGGACCCTTCTGTGTTTTCTGTGTAATAATGGGGATTTTGATAGGGGTTTGGAGGTTTTTAAAGCGAGTATGGAAAGGCGTAATAAGACTCCAAAGAACAAGGTCTCAGATTTGGGAAACATGGCAAATCTTATTAGGGGCCTGACGAAGACTTCGAAGTCAGAGGAGGCAAGGCAGTTGCTTATATATGCGGAGAAGAGGTTTCCTGAGAGTTTTATGAATGGCTGGAAGAAGGTGGAGAAGAGCTTGGGTGTACTGATGAGGGCAAATGATCAACTCGGGTAACTGCGTAATAGTAGTGACCCTCCCCTTTCTTTGGGATTGATGATGGTTGATATCAGAGCAATGGGATGGATGGAAATGGTATCAATCAATTTGGAGTAGTAGGTTGGTTACATTATGTTTTTCCCTTCTATTAATTGAAATGATGGACAATTTTGCAAATTGGAAACTTTGAATTTTGCAAATTGGAATCTTTGTGTTGCTTTTTATGTTTTCATAGCTCGGAGCTTGTATTTTGTTAAATAGTATGGTTAACAATGCTGACAGTTTTTGAGAACTTCATCTCAAGTGTCTTAAACTTTGTCAACAGTATAAATCCCTAGAGGTATGGCAATGATAGTAGACCAATGTGAACGAGTCAGCCACTTAAGATGGAATTTGATTATCCAACTGAATTCCTCCTGATGAAAGAGGTGAGAGGTCTCAGAATTCTCATTTTAGCTTCTTTCTTCCTTTTTTCATTAAGTTATTTTTGAAGACTACCTTGTTTAATTATTAATGTATTGTATGGTTTGTATCACCTAGAAATAGAATACTTAATGTTTTGATACAATTGCATCAGCATCAAAATGCATGGCATGAATTGTTACTTATTATTCATTCAAAATTCATTTATTCAAACTGATGATACATGCTGATCCAATCTGGTTTTATGATGCTGGTGTTGCTGGGTCCAATTGATATGGACAGTTATTCAATGGTATGGCTATATGCAGATTCCCCTGAAGCAGCCTTCATTGGAAAACTCCACCATGTGATCACTATATAACATTTTGTCTGAGATCACTTACTTTGTCCCTTCACCAGAACATGAATCAGGGACTCAAAACCCAGACATTTTTTTGTTAAGAAGACACTTGGTCTGGTCACTGTTATCCTAACTCATCCTATGATTCTACCTACTCCCTCAACACTTTGTATTGTATCATCCAATGAGTGTGTTCATTAGATTTGGGAAGTCTGTAAGTTTAGCTTTGCCTAACAAAAAGATGATCACTGCTTTTCATGATTAGCAATGTTTATGCTCACTCTAAGCTTGTAAATTTGATTCTGACTGGGGTAAATTATTTGGCTTTGATCATGATGCGACTTACGAAATTGGCCATTATAATTGATTTTATGGGAAACCCTCTTGCTCCCTATATCTGTAATCACTGTTGAACAAGAAGAGATCACACAAATTATAGCTGGAAGTAAAATTTGAAATTTCATTTGATATGGGGGATTTCTCCTAACCCAGAATGCTGCAGTTACATTTATAATTGTGAAAGCCAGTGTTCTGATTAGTGATCATACAGAAGCTTTTTAGATTTTGATGCAACCCTTTTGAAGAAAATCCTGTATTTTCAAGCTGATAACTGATAACCCACAAGATCAGAAGCCTAGCTCCATGCATCCAATTGCTATGGCCCATAAAATCAGAGCCGTAGCTGCATGTATCCTAATGCTAGGATCACTCGTCTAAACCTACCAAAAATTAACAGTAAGGAGGAGAATAATAGGAGGAAACACCAAGACTAGCCCAAAGTTCCAGGGAAATTCACACTGATTTTTAAAAATTTTTTTGAGTGATTATTGAAATATATTTGAAGATAAGAAATGTACAAGGAGCAATACCCATCGAGATGTGCACAGTGCCCGAGATACAGAACTTAAATGAAAAAGGTTGGGTGCATAGGATCCTGAATCTTACACCATTAGGAATACTACATCCATCCTTGTCAACACCGACTTTGACAATTTATTCGCTTTAGTGTGTGTATATATATATATATATATATATTTGTCCTAGGATGTGTTGAAAATAAGGCATAGTGGCTAATGATACTGATTTTATTTTAGGGGTGTAGAAGAGCGTCCGAGACCTATCCTTGCTACTAGCCTGAAAAATGCCAAAATGCCATTCCATGAGTACCCCTTCTACAATGAGAGTGCCCTGAAACGAGATGAAACCAACTTGAGATGACCTTAGTGATGGCTAAGCTTCTGCTCTGCCCGAGTCTCCTACTTTGACTATGCCTGGAACGGACGTCACAATCTCTCCAGCGTGATTTTTAAAGGTTCCACCTATTCATTGTCGCCCTTGTTGCCTTTAGGCTCACCTGAATTGTTGGGTTGGGTTTGGGTGCGCACAGAAATTGCTACCCCTAGACTGCCTAACCTGTCTTGTCTATAGCTGCCATGAGGCAGATGAGAACAGACTATTGTGGCAAAGCTGGTGTTGGAGACCTTCAGTTGTGGTTGGATGGAATGGTGAAAGGCAGCATTAGATATCCTGGAACTGGATGTTTAGATGAAGATCTTATAGTTGTTGATATCTTGCATGTCAAAATGTGATCCACCAAATGCTGGTTTCTCTACCTTTTTTCCTGGCAAAATCTACATCCTCTCGTTATTTTTTGGGAAAGAAATATATATATATATATATATATAGAGAGAGAGAGAGAGAGAGAGAGAGAGAGAGAGTGGCTCACCCCTGTAAACTTTGTTTATTGATTCAGAAAGTTGGAGCTGGCCCTATGTAAGGAATGAGGTCAAGTGTTTAGAGGAGTTTGGTCTGGAAAATGATGAGGAGCATTTGATCCCATAAATCTTAACCTGATGAACAAGTTGGGGATCAAAGATACGTCACTTGGCTGAAGAAACACATGGATGAATATAGAATCCATATGCATGTTTGGTTCTTTTATGGTTTCACTTGAAATGGACCTGCTGAAACAGTATCATATCGATGGATAATTATGTTCTTATACATTAAAATTTGTTTGGAACCCGAATAATATGAGATAAGTGGGGAAATAAGCAACTTTTTGCATCCTGTCCCACTTATGTCTTGTTTGATTGCATTTTTAGTGCTTGGATTATACTATCATAGTCTCGACGCTATAGTGATACTTACTATTCCGGCTTAGATAATCCTACCTGGGAGGTAAGATAATTTGGGTTGGCTTGGGGGAGAGGATTATGTTTTTTAGGGTTTTTTTGTCCCTTGTCGCCCATTTATCTGGATGCAACTAAACATTGGATTGAATTTATCTTTGGGATAAATAGAGTCTTATCCCATGCAATAATACCATTGGATGAGTTTGGATGGTATTAACTATCCAATCTTACTAAAAATTAATCCCACTTTCATACACATCCCAAAGGCATTGTGACATCTTAGATTTTGAACTTTGTATGGAATCTGTGTTGGAAAAACTTCCATTAGCCGGAACTGCTGCTTTGTATCATTTGAGTAAAAGCAACAGTTGCCTCTCAGGTTGCCTTCTGTCAAGTAGGCCTCTTTACACTCTTGCAACAAACTGTTGATGGTCTTTATGAGCATGTTTGCCTACTCTACGAATTCATATTACTATGTTTTGGGGATCATATTTTTTTAGGTCTTTTTTGTTCCTTGTACCCCATTTATCTGGATGCAACCAAACTTTAGATTGGATTCATCTTTAGGATAAATGGAGTCTCATCCCATGTAATAATACCATTGGATGAGCTTAGACGGTATTAACTATTCCAAAAGTTTATCCCGCTTTGAAACACAGCCTAAAGGCATTGTGACATCTTGGAGTTTAAACTTTGCATGGAAGCTGCATTGGAAAAACTTCCATTAGCCAGTACTGCTGCTTCATTTCATCTGAGTAAAAGCAACGGCTCCCTCTCAAGTTAGCTTCTGTCAAGTAGGCCGCTTTGCACTCTTGTAAACAAACTGTTGATGGCCTCTATGAGCATGTGTGCCTACTCTCTTCGAATTCATATTACTTTGTTGGGGCTTGCTTGCCTACTTCATATTGAATTCCAGGATGTTTTTATAGGAGTATTAAAGGGTGTTGAGTGAAGTTTCTAGACGTTAATGTGGAGATTTAGATGGAAACAATTACTTCCCAACGGTTGACTTGTTAGGGTAGACCCCTTTTGATAGGAAGGCAGTACTTTGAAATCCCATGAAGTTTGAAAATTGAATAGACAAATCTCTCCCTCATAAGATCCAACTCTGGACCTTGTTTGTGGAATCTATTGGAGGTAACAGGCAAACAAGTTAGGGATCCTGAAGAATTTTAGGTCTGGTTCCCAATTCAGTCGTATGAGATTAATAAGATTTTTAATCCAGGTTTGGATCGCCGACAGGTCAGACTTGACAAGGTAAGGCTGTGTCTAGATGGATAAGTTTTTTTAGTCTACAAAGCTTGGATGGTATTTTTGTTAAAAATTTTAACTCAAGCACATGTTCCTAACCTGCTGACTTATAGCGTTTGCATAGTAAGATCATATAATGCCGTTGTAAGAATCAACCAAAATGCTTGACTGATCTCTGTTTTTGGGACTCGTTGGTCCAAGCATAATCATATTAGCATCATTTCTTCTCTTGAATCCTGACCGCTGTATCTTTTATCAGTTGATGATGGATTCGTAATCAATACAGCATGTTGAATCCAGATCGACTTCTAAAAATGGTTGTAGAACTGGAAGCACCATGATTAATTGTTTCCCCTCTATCCAACCTGTTTACACTATACTTTTTATCTTTTTATGACCTAGGAAATTCCTTGCAAGTCTAAGCCTACTCGGAGGTTATCCGATGCTGATGGGCAATAACTATTCTTTAGGAGTATATATATGGCCGTATGCATAATATCCAGATAATGCCAGGAGCGAGAGTTGAACTTTAGACCTTGGAGAGCAAACTGAAAGTTCAAACCAATTGAGTGCTTGACAGCTTATACCCTGGTTTTATACAGTTGCTTTTAACATGCAAGAGCTGACTAGCTTACGTGGTCAGCTTACTCATTTTATCCACAGCTTTGGCCTCTAGCTGATGGTTAGTGTTTATCGGGTGGGTCTCAGGGGCTGAGCCCTATCTACACATCCCAGCAACGAACATGTATTTGAAAGATTCTTCTGGGGCCTTGTAAACAAAAAAAAGTCCTGACATGGCTGTTACTATTAATCCAAGTCGATACAAAATGAACTCTTCCGCCTCTGTTAATGAGTGACTCCATCCAAATCTTGTCAGGGCAGGGCCCACCATCAGATCAATTACTTGTTAAAGAAGTGAATTGCAGTTGATTTACTGCACTTAAAGATTTTACTTCAATTATGCGTTTAGAGTTTGACGATTTAACAGGGCGCCCGTCGGAATGCCCGAGTCCGACAACGGGAGAATGCACTTTCAAGCCCCTTTAAATTTAAGTGGGGCCCAAATTTGCCAGAGTCCTACCACTTAGAATTAGGATATGGCTGCCTTGATGGTCCCACTTTCATCCAAAAGGCCCCACCATAAAGGTTTTAAAATAAAAAACATACTACCACCGGTGCACATTTGGACACCTTGCCACATTAGCTGATCCTAGCCCGTTTCCTTAAAAAAAAAAAAAAAAAAAAATTAAAGTTCTCTTCTCTATTCCAAGTTCATGAATTTTTGTTAAAATTATTTTTTGAAATATGTAGCTGTTGCATACACCATAAATCATTATCGATCATCCATGGCCATGAGCAAAATAGAAAATAGGGTGAAAGGCGCTAATGATACTAAAGCCTTGATAGTGGTGAGAGGGCTTCAAATGATTTGTCACATTGGGATAAGGGATATTATTACAGAAGGAGATTTATTATGGATAGTGAATGCACTAAAGTCTATTCAAAATTTATCAACAGAGGGTCCTTTGTTCGAAGAGATCAAAGTTTTGTTGAATCATTTTAAAAGCTTTGAACTACATCATGTGGTTAGAGATGAGAATGCAGTATCTCATAAATTAAGCAAACATGATCAAACATGGTGATTTGGTGGTATTTTACCCAAACCTTATTAAACAATATGAAATTGTTGATTTCACATTCGCTTTTAAATAATATCTTAAGGGCCCGTTTGTTTATTTAACTGGTGGAGTGAAGTGGGGTGAATGACAATTTTAAAAAATAAAAAAATAAGAGGGGTTAAGTTAATTCAATGATTAAATTTTATTTTTTAGTGAAAAGAGAATATAACTTTTTAACTTTTTGTGTTAAAAGTAGATATTTTTTTATTAGTTAGTGGGATGAAAAGATAATTTTTTGACTTTTTGTGCAAAAGGTAAAAGAATTTTTTTGAAATATGATATTTTAATTTAATTTTTTCAAATTGTTGTATGGTAAAATGAAAAATGACTTTAACTTTACAGAAAATTAACAAATGGCCATAAAGAGTGTTTCACTCGTCAAAGCCTCGTCTGAATTGGGTCGAGGCGGTTTTCTAAATTCTATTTTTCCATATCAATCTATCTCGAACAAATTTGGTTTGTGCTGGTCAAGTAAGCCCCGCAATGCGGGCGCATTGGGCCTTATTCACTGTCTCCGCAGCTCCAAAACCCTAAAGTCACCCTCAGATCCAAAAAAACCAGCTCTCTCGCCCTCCCAAAACCCTGCAACCCTCGCGCAGAGCCCGAATCCCCATTTCACCCACGCCAACTCCCCAAAATGTCGATGCTATCCTCTTCTTCTTCCTCTCGCCGTCACCTTCTTCTCCATCTCCGCCTCCTCTCCTCCTCTGCAGCTCCACTTCCAGACCTCCATGGAATCTCCATCTCCCAAGCCAAATCCCGCCTCCGATCCAACCAAGACCCCGACAATGCCCTCGCCATCATCTCCTCCGTCTCCGACCGCCTCTCCGACCCCGTCTCCTCCCGCTACGTCCTCGATCTCGCCGTCCGTCGCCTCGCCAAATCCGGCCGCTTCTCCGACATCAAAGCCCTCATCGAATCCCATAAATCCAACCCCAATTTCACCCAAGAGCCTCTCCTCGCCACCCTCATCATCTCCTACGGCCGCGCCGGCTCGCCCAGCGCCGCCATCGCCACCTTCCGCGACATGGACCGCCTCGGAACCCCCCGCTCGGTCGTCTCCTTCAACGCGCTCCTCACCGCCTGCACCGAGGCAAAGAAGTTCAACCAGGTACCCAAGCTCTTCGCCCAAATCACCAAGGATTATGGAATTGTGCCCGACAAGGCCTCATATGGGATACTGATCAAATCGCAATGCCAATTGGGTCGGCTCGAGACAGCGATTTCGATCTTGAATGAAATGGGAGAGAAAGGGATTGGAGTTACTACTTCTGCTTATACAACCATCTTGGATTCCTTGTATAAAAAGGGGAAGGTGGAAGACGCGGAGAGAATGTGGGATGAAATGCGCGAAAAAGGGTGTTCGCCTGATGTCGCTGCTTTTAATGTTAAGATCATGCACACCGCGCTTCATGAGAAGCCAGAGCAAGTGCTGAAATTGATCGATGAAATGGCATCGGCCGGGCTGAAACCCGACACCATCAGTTTTAACTTTCTGATGACATGTTATTGTAAGAATGGGCGGATGGATGATGCAATGAAGGTGTACTTGGGTCTGCAGGAGAAAGGGTGCAAGCCAAATGTGGCGACTTTCAAGACACTTGTGCATTATCTGTGTGAGAATGGGGATTTTGAAGCTGGTTTGGAGATTTTTAAAGCGAGCGCTTTAAAGGGAAAGGTTCCTGATTTTGGAACGATGAAGAGTCTGCTTGAGGGCTTGGTGAAGACTTCGAATATGAAGGAGGGAGAGAGGCTGATTGAATATGTGAAGAAGAGGTTTCCTGAGAAATATCTGAATGCCTGGAAGAAAGTGGAAATGGAACTTGGGTTTACTGATGAGAGCAAAGGAGCAACGCAGGCGCCTGCTTGATGGAAAGAGTTCTCTTTGAAATTGGTGATGATTGATATGAGACTTATGGGATATTTATTGATATGGGGAAGTAAGTTGGCAAATGCTAGGTTTTGTTCTCATGTCAATTTTAATGGAGGACATATTTTCAAATTCCCTGTATTGATGGGATAAGGCTCTCTTGATGCTTATGATGATGATTTCACATATTTACAAATTTAAAGTCTTTGTCTTGCATTTTACAATTTCTGTACGTTTCTTGAAGCTAATATTTTGTTTTTGTAGTGATGCTCGCACTTTTAAAAACTTCAGTATGATTCAGACCTTATGTGCTATCAACAAGTAAGGCCAATTGGGGTTTGGCAATGATGCAATGGTGAAATGGCGCTGTCACTGAAGATGGACTTGGATTCTTTTGCTGAATTGTCTCTCACATTTGAGGTAAGAATTCTTTAAATTCTCATTTTTGCTAGCTACTTTATTTTGGCATTAATTCCTTGTTGAAACTATTGCATCTATGATTTAATGTAAGTCCTGTAGGATATTTTATGATCCAGTGTGTTGTTTATTTTGTTGAAATGTATGTTCATTAGTTATTGTTATTAACAATTTCTTCTGAAGTCATTTTTTCTAAATGATAACACCATGACAATACAAATTTATTTTCTAATGTGTGTTAATTCATTGGTACAAGTAATATAGGCAATAGTAGGTCCATATGCAGTTCAGTACAATTGTTTTTGACCCTCAAGGTAGCTTGCATCTTTAACCATCACCACATGATCTAGAAATTGTTTTTTTTAGCTTGAAATCTCTGAAATTATCCTATTACCTGAAGTTTGAATAAGGAACTCAACAGCCAGCACTTGTTAGTAATCATTACCGGCTGCTCTTATTGCTAGCATCCCAAGTTGACCATTATCCACTACGTTCTCACCTTTCCTGGAAGAAAGTGTTAGCATTTATTCTGAGTACTATCATTGCACACACACACACTCATGATTCCCTCGGTGCTTATGACATGTATTCACTGTTGGATCCATATAAGATGTAAGTGGATCACTAGAGTTGATAACACAAATAAAGAATTAGAGCCAGACCCAAATAGGGCTGTGATGTAGGCCATGAGCCAAAACTGCCTTGTTGATGCAGGTTAGACCATGGGTTAGCCAACCCATTGGGCTCAGTCCATAGGCCCAATAGGACATCGAGTTATTTAGGAATGTTATAAATAGTTTGCTTTTATTAGGATTAATATTAGTGAGTTTTCTATTTTGTTTAGTCTTATTCCAATATTAGGAAGTTTTGTTACTTAGAGATCAAGCCTATTCCTTTATATAAGGATGATAAGGCCATAGTGTAATTAGATTTCTTATTATCAATAATATTTGAATTTTGAGACTTTTCTCAGTTATGGTCTTTCTCCTCATGACGAGGATGCCCTAGTGGCTAAATTCATCCTTGGGGAGATTGGTCTATTCATTGATCACAGATCCGGGGCTACATCACTTGTCAAAGTCCCGTGAAGACCAACGTAGGCCAAGTCCACTAAGAGAGCACATAACCTAAGTGATGAATTAGTCACATGCCGAATTTCATTTTTTAGGAAGTTTTCTCTAGAGAGAATCTACTTTATTGTGATTTGCTTAAATTTAGAAAAATGTGCAAGTCAACATATTTTATGATCCTTGATTAGAAATCACAATCTCTAATTAAGAGCCAAAGATTGTTGACTACTCTAATTAGAAGATACAATCTCTAATTGAGAGTTTCGCCACTACTCTTGTATAATAGTTGTAATGGTTCTGCCAAGAAATCAGTGATATTTTACTCTTCCAATATTGAGTGAAATTAGACTCTATTAGCTTGGTTTGAAGACCCCTAGGGAACACCAATGTGTGAAGACTTCGTTGGCATGGTTTCAAGGTGTGTAAGACTCCAGACCATGCTCCATTAGTTTGTCAATAACTCAAGTCAGTTCAAATAGCATGTATGGATCCTACCTAAACCTGATTCATTAATTATTTGGGTTGGGAATGTCTACTTTCAGCTTGAATCACATGGGTGGTGGTTTGAAGTGCAATGAGTTGGGTTGGGTTGTTTAATTGGATGTGGATGTGTACTCAATCTGAACCTGATGCGGATGGTGGATAGATGTGTGAGGCGGGTGGAATAGAGATAGGAGATTGAGGGGGTAGGTCAAGGAAACCTTGAAAATCTCAAAGAGACATTTCAATTCTTTAAATAGGAGAAAACTAAACCTATATCTACTCTCAACCTTCTAAACAATCTTACGGTTGAGATTAAAACAACTTCTTCTCATCTTAAATAAATAAAAGACAAATCGTGTGATATCACTAAATAAAACAAAATATAGTATACAATGGATGGGCCGCGGCCAATGGACTGGTCGAGTTAGATGAGCTGGCCCACAGACTGGTTGACCCATGGGGCCCATGGGTCTGTCCTACATTTGAACCAGACTTTTTATAAGTTGGAATTGAAATATCAAAACCTAACCCTAAATTACTGTGTTGGGTTTGGGGTCAGGTTAGTAAGAGGCTTCTTGGACAGTATGACCTCCCTTCCCATACCAGACAAGATGCAGAAAGACCATCTTATTGGAGCCCTTTGACAATTATGGCCGGGGTGATTGTTGGAAGGTAGTGTCGTGGATGTCACGGGTGTCAGAATCAGATGCTTAAGTGAGCATGTGGTATTTGATTGATGTTATGGATATTCAAATGCAATTTAACAGATGCTTGTTTGCTAATTCATTTCCTGGAAAACTCTACCTTCAAGGTATTTTTTTTTTTTTTTTACTTTGGTAGTTATTTGAAGCCAGTGGCTAACTCTGGTGGATGAACAATAACCAAACGACGCTATCAATCAGAAAGTTGAACTGGCCTTCAGGGGGGAGGTGAATTGTTCGCGAGTTCGGTTGGTGGAATGATGTGGAGCATTTTGGGTCCTTAGTTATTAATCCTATAGACACATTGGGGATACAGTGAAGGACAAGCTTTGGTGAATACATCACTTAGCTGATGAAAGTTTGGGATGGATTTAAATCCAGAGTTGTTGATTATTTATGGTTTGATGGACCATGTGAAACAGTGTAACATCTGGGGATTTTTTATACACTGATGAAGAATTGTGATCTTGGCATTTGAGCTTTGCATGGAAGCTTGCCATGGACAAACTTTCTCTGCCGGTGCTGCAAGACCTGTGGCCTTATTGCCTTTTTGAAGTGCAAGCAACTCTTGGCTCCCAAGTCATTCTATTACGTATAACATCTTGGTTGTTTTCTGCACTTGCACAAGAACCTGTATGAGGGAACTATTGATGGCCATTCAGGGTCTGATTGCTGACCTTGAATTCCTAGGAGTTGATACTAAAGGTGGTTTTATATAGGAGTATTAAAGAGTCGATGAGAGGCTAATGTGGAGATAATGGATGGGACCATCTCTTTCCTGGCGTTACTTTTATGAAGGGTGGGGTGATTGGTGGTTCATTATTTAGTGTCATAGAGGATTTATTTTGTGGCCCATTGTGGATCTACACCTTTAATTCTTCGCTTTTGGTCCGTTGATGAAAAGTCATTGTTTGGAGACTGTAGAAATTTAAGAAACTGGCTAAATAAATCAGCCACTACTAACAGCTTGTTGAACATTAGCATGTGTGTTTCTGCTGTAATATGTAGCCTTTACAGTTGCAGTGGGCATCATTAGTGTTGCTGCAAATTTTCATGTTTTAGCAGAGCGCCTTGCTGTGCAGGGGGCCTACTTGGTCCTATCCAAATTCGACTCTCATTTGACCATACTGTTGGATTAAATCTAAAAAAATGGTATCATTGAAAGCCTGTTGAATTCTGAAGGTTGTAAATTGAGGGTTTGACTAATCTGATGGGGCTTTGTTTTGCCCAACTCTTATCCATGATGTGACCTTTTTTGTCTTCCTTCTCACATTGATAGCCATGCATCTAGGTGGATATGCTCTGAAGGAAAATTCTGTCACAACCCGAGCCCAGGGACCGGGGGTCAGAGGAAGTCTAACCAATGACACACGTACTCCCGTGCATGCACACCTAGACCTCGTCCAAGCATACACACACAAGGGATCAATCGCACGTGCAAACAACTGTACGCGGAAGCTGTACGTATCAAGGCATATAACAACACACCAAGAAACATAGGAGATTACAAAAACAACATTAAACTGATGACAAGAATAATTACAAGAACGTATGACAATATAGCGGGCTTACAATAATCAAAAATCAAAATACAGATATCACTCAAGCCCACGGTACAAGTACAGAAAAATCCCCTCATTAGGCTCGGACTCAATGAATGGGGAAAACAAAAATAATGCAAACCGTACTCTGGAGGATGGATCAAGTCCACTCCTCTAGGCCGGAGGGGGCCTCGCGAGCCTCTCCTGGAGTCGGGTCGACCGACGCAGGATCGGGAGAGGGATCTGAGCCTGCAACACACAAGACAACGAATAAGTACGACGACTTAGCAAAATATAAGCCAACAAGAAGATAACACGAATTGTGTCTAATAATGAGTTACTAGTCACAGTGCAATAATGAGTTACTAGTCACAGTGCAAGATCCATAGAAATCATGTTTGTATACTAAGCAATTATGCAAATGAATAAGCATGCTGTAAGAATCATAAACAGATAACAATCAAAGTGGCTACTACATTGGCCATTTTCTCCCTTACGAGAGCAGTCGGAATGAGAACACCAGCGACCGGGCCAGGGTACGCATGGGTCTCTAGTTCCCGGGGTCCGGAGTCCCAGGACAGAACACTCTGCAGAGGCAAACACATAAACTAAACCAAAGTTAACCCCGTCGGGTATCCTAAGGCTGAGGCTCAGTAGTGCCAATACCAATCACAATCAAATCGGATGATGCACCTCAATCAATCAATCATGTCATATCACATACCACATACAGATCACACATATCACGCTGAACAAACAATAGGAAGTGCATCACACATACTGATACTGAATACTGAATACAATAAGCTGATACTAAAGGCACTGAATGCAAATAAGCCATAAAAGAGGCACTGACAACTCAAGTACCAATAACAATAAGCACTGATGCAAGTACTCCAGTGGAGCAACAGTAAAACACAATACACAATAATAGAATGGTCCCGCCCGGGCTTCGCTCTGGGGTTGCTGCATTTCCCACAGAATCGAGAGGTCCAGCGCAGAACACATAAGAGGGCATAACCGTAATCAATATGCTGTACAAATCAAACAACTCAAGTACTTGTACGAATCAAGGTCAATTACAAGCCAATCCTACACTAATTATCCAGTGTTTCTAACCGTGCATGTTGATGTAGTTTTAAGTTGTCCGATGCACCATTGTCTAGTGTTGCAGTGTCAAGAGTGTGCACCGAAGTCTCTTAAACCAACACCCATGGGGAGGTGCTAAACAACTGGATAACCGCATGAATGATTCACAGCCCTCGAGATCATTCATGTCATTCAGACATTCCATTGGGCATGTTCAGGTTCGCTACATTCTAACATGAAAGTCATATACGGTCTTTTGCTTAAACCTATCCCTTTTCATTCAATTCTCAGGGTCTCACAGTGTAGCCGTAGGTAACCTTACGGCTTAGCCGAGGTATCTTACGGCTTAGCCGTAATATACATTGCGGCTGAGCTGAGGTTCCCCAATATCCATCCGGATTTACGGCTCAACCGTATTTAACTCTACGGCTCAGCCGTATCTTGGTCCACGGCTTAGCCGTAAGACAATGTACGGCTTAGATCAGGCTGGCCGTAGAAGAATGGCAATTTGCCAACTCTCAGTTAATTTCAGATAACATGCTGTATTGTTCTACGGTTAGGGTTACGGCTGGGTCTCGGCTTAGCCGTAAGCCATTTTACGGCTTAGCCGTAGCACATTTCACGGCGTAGCCGTGAGTGCACGGACTCATTTTCCTGAAATTGTCACAGTCATACAGAAAGTGAACGAATCGACTAAAAAACAACAAATAACAGTGAAACAAACTCAATGGGGCTGTCTAAGACTGAGAAATACAATGAAGCATGAAAACACAACAATCAAATCCATATCAATTGGTGTTCATGCTACTTGGGCTTATACTTGCCTCACAAATGGAATCACGTCGTGGTTTTGGCTCAGTCCACCGGGAAACACGCACACAACTTGCTCTTTTCTTCCTCCCTCAAGCAAGCAACCGAAACAGAGAAGGAGAAGGAGAGAAAGAGAGCTGACGAGAGAGAGAGACGAGCTGGAGAGAGAGACAGAGGCGATCGAGAGAGAAAGAAAGTGGTTGGGATATTTATAACTTAATTTGAGTCCAAATTACATATAAGTCTAAATCGCTTATACAAATATCAGTTTGAGTCAAATGACGGTCCAACGAGAGCAAACGAAATCAGTCGGATCCAAGACAGTTACAAAGATCGACAAGCTCAACGAAATACACGCGATGACGTCAAAAGTACGCAAAACTGACAAAGTCAATCAAAAGCCAAAATTACGAAAAAGGGCTCGATCTACCTAGACCAAGTCAAACTCAACCCAAACAATCTCTCTAAAACTCAAAATCAAAGAAAAACAAAATCAAAACACACTTAGCGACAAAATCGCACGCGATTACTCACTAATCCGGATCAACTCGGGTCGGAGTGTTACATCCTCCCCCACTTAGACATCATTCCGTCCTCGGAATGAACGCGTACCTGAGCGAAAAGGTAAGGATACTGACGTGCCATCTGATCTTCTAATTCCCACGTGGCTTCATCAGGTCCATGATGTTCCGAGAGTACCTTGACCCATCGAATAGTCCTCGTACGCAAGAGCTGTTCTCTGGTCCCAACAATACGGAGCGGACGCTCAACGTATGACGCATTAGGTTGCATCTGAATATCATCGTATCGAATCACATGCGTCGGATCTCGAACATACTTGCGAAGCATTGACACATGGAAAACGTCGTGTACTCCAGAAAACTCCACGGGTAGGATCAATCTGTACGCTAGATCGCCAATCCGGCTCTTGATCTCAAATGGACCCACATATCTAGGCGCTAACTTGCCTTTTTGACCGAATCGTATTGTACCTTTCATCGGTGAGACCTTCAAAAATACCCAATCTCCAACATGAAATGCTAATGTTCTTCTCCTCGTATCTGCATAACTCTTCTGTCTCGATCGGGCAACCTTCAAATTGTCAATGACCTTCTGAACTTTCTCTGTAGTCTCAGCAATGATCGTCGGTCCGTGAAAACTCCTTGTTCCAACTTCTTCCCAGCAAACAGGACTTCTACATTTTCGTCCATACAGAGCTTTGTAGGGTGCCATTCCAATACTCTCGTGGAAACTATTATTATACGCAAACTCGCACAACGAGAGATGCAGATCCCATTCTTTCTCAAAATTCAGTACACTGGCCCGCAACATGTCCTCGAGCGTCTGAATAGTTCGTTCTGACTGTCCATCAGTCTGCGGGTGATACGCCGTACTGAAGCTCAACTTCGTTCCCATGGCTTCCTGAAATGCTCTCCAAAATGAAGAAACAAAACGGCTATCTCGATCTGACACGATCGATACAGGCGTACCATGTAGTCTAACGATCTCATCAACGAACTTCTTCGCCATCTCGGAAAATGTCATGCCTTTCTTGAAGGGAAGAAAATGGGTTGTCTTCGTCAATCTGTCCACGATCACCCAAATGGCACTGTTCTTCTTGCTCGTCAGGGGTAAACCTGAAACAAAGTCCATCGTAATGTGCTCCCATTTCCACTGGGGAATATGTAATGGATGTAAGGAACCTGGAGGTCTCTGATGGTCAGCTTTCACCTTTTGGCAAGTCAAACATCTGGCAATAAACCCAGCAATTTCTCTCTTCATATTATTCCACCAGAATCTGTCCTTGAGAGCTCGGTACATCTTCGTACTTCCAGGGTGCATAGAATAACGAGCATGGTGTGCTTCTGTCATCAAACTCTCCTTCAAAGCAGCTACTGCTGGCACACATAGTCTGCTCCTGAAATACAAGACATCACCCTCCAAGCGAAAGTCTGGTCGATCTGCAATG
Source organism: Sextonia rubra (assembly GCA_037013555.1). Classification (NCBI taxonomy): domain Eukaryota; kingdom Viridiplantae; phylum Streptophyta; class Magnoliopsida; order Laurales; family Lauraceae; genus Sextonia; species Sextonia rubra. The sequence continues at coordinate 16,514,369 of JASUAD010000028.1, read as the reverse complement.
CCATCCCGGATTCGCTTCAACATCGCATCTTCAAACTGCTGGTCTTTAATACGCTGAATGATGTCAGGCTGAAAACTCACTGTGCTGGCAAGTGTCAAACAGTTCTCCACCGATTGCAGTTCCACTGGCTGAGCATGCCTCACAAAATAAAGGCTATCTAAGGCCTGAAGAATCTCCGACTTCCTACTCAAGGTGTCTGCAACAACATTGCCTTTCCCTGGATGGTATTTGATGGGGAAATCAAAATCCTTGATCAACTCAAGCCACCTTCGTTGCCTCATATTCAACTCAGACTGCGTGAAGAGATACTGTAGACTATGATGATCTGAATGCACTTCAAATGTCACGCCATACAAATAATGTCTCCACATCTTCAACGCAAAAACGATGGCTGCCAACTCTAAATCATGCGTGGCATAGTTCTTCTCATGCTCCCGAAGTTGTCTCAAGCCATAGGCAATCACTTTGCCATGTTGCATCAAAACACATCCCAAACCGACTCGAGAAGCATCAGAGTAGATCATAAATCCTTCATGCCCATCCGGTAACGTCAAGACTGGAGCCGAAGTAAGCTTATCCTTCAACATCTGGAAATGGTGCTCACATTCGTCCGTCCACAGAAAAGGAATATTCTTCCTGGTCAAGCGAGTCAACGGGGCTGAAATCTTGGCAAAATCCTGAATAAATCGACGATAATAGCCAGCCAATCCAAGAAAACTCCGTATCTCCGTCACTGTCTTCGGGCTGGGCCAATTCATCACTGCCTCAACTTTCGTCTGATCCACTGCCAACCCATTTCGTGAAATGGTATGACCAAGAAAAGCTACCTGTTCGAGCCAAAAATCACACTTTGACAATTTTGCATATAAGCGATGCTCTTTCAACAACTGCAAGGCTCGACGTAGATGTTCCACATGCTCCTCTGGGGTCTTCGAATACACCAAAATATCATCAATAAAGACCACCACGAATCGATCCAGGAAAGGAGCGAAAATCCTGTTCATCAAGGCCATAAAGGCAGCAGGTGCATTGGTTAATCCAAATGGCATCACGAGGAACTCAAAATGTCCATACCGTGTCCTGAAAGTAGTCTTCGCGATATCTTCTTCCTTCACCCGGAGTTGATGATACCCCGATCTCAAATCAATCTTGGAAAAATAGGCAGCACCTTGAAGTTGGTCAAACAACTCGTCAATACGCGACAATGGGTATTTATTCTTGATCGTGACTTTGTTCAGTCGCCGGTAATCTATACACATCCGTAAAGTACCGTCCTTCTTCTTCACAAACAGCACTGGCGCTCCCCACGGTGACACACTCGGCCGTACGAAACCCTTCTCCAACAAATCTTGCAATTGCATCTTCAATTCAAGTAACTCAGCAGGGGCCATACGATAAGGAGTTAAACTAATGGGTGCTGTACCGGGCACTAGATCGATCGCGAACTCTACATCTCGGACAGGGGGTAACTCGGGTACTTCCTCCGGAAATACATCCGAGAACTCACGTACTACCGGAATCTCACCCAACCGCTTCACTTCCTTCTTCTCTGAGACGAAAGCAAGAAAACCTGCGCAACCTCTGCGTATCAAACGATCTGCCTTGCATGCGGAGATGACACGCCTCGGGCATCTCTCCTGATTGCCCTCGAAACGAAACCCCTTCTCAAAATCGAAGTAAATCGTCCTGTTGTAACAGTTAACACAGGCACGATACCGCGCTAGCCAGTCCATTCCAAGGATCACATCGAAATCCAACATGGACAACAAGATCAAATCAACTAGCAGCTGGCGACCTGCAATCACCACGTCGCACTGAGGGTAGTATACACTACACTCCACTCTCTTGCCCACCGGAGTGGACACCACCAGCAAATAGGGTAGTGGCTGAGGGGGTTGCGGTAAATGTGCCGCAAAACGAGGTGCAACATACGAACGCGTAGACCCCGAATCAAATAGTGTGTGTGCTTCAGCTCGGGCAATGAGAACTTTACCTTCCACCACTTTCGCATCTTCTGCATGATCATGGGAGGCTGCATACACGCGAGCAGTCTGACGCTGCGGCTTCTGGTTCTGGCGAGACGGCTGGGGGCTATTCGAAGCTGTAGAACTCAAAGACTTGGATGACCCCATAGATCGAGACGACTGGAAAGTCCTGGCTTTAGGGCACTGAGCTATCTTATGCTCCATCGATCCGCAACTCAAACAAGCGCCGGACTTCTTCCAACACCTCTCCGTCGGATGTCCCAGTCCACAAAACTCGCATCTGCTCCCGGAGAAGCTCGAAGTGCCTTGCTTCCCTTTCCATTTCTTCTGAATCTGTCCCTTGGACCCCACTGGTGCACTCCTCTTGAAGTCCATAGCTCTCTCTGCTAGGTGGTTGGCTTCCGCAGCATGTGCTCTATCGACCGCATCGTCAAAAGTAGCTGGTCTCTGAAAAGCAGTCACAAAATTCGCGTATCTCGGATGCAGACCAGAAATGAAACGATTCACCTTCTTCTCCTCGGTATTGATCATGTCCTCAGCAAAATGGGACAACTGGATAAAGCGGTGAATGTACTTTGAAACGGTCTGCTGCTGCTGCTGTAAGGCCAGAAACTCAACCTCCTTCACGCGCCGAACATGAGCAGGAATGAACTTCCTTCTAAACTGTTTCTGGAACGTCTCCCACACCGTTTCACTAGGCATGGTCAGATAGGCTGCACTGACACTCTTCCACCACGTCTTTGCTACCTCTCGGAACATCGAGGCCGTAAGCATAACCTTTTGCCGGTCATCACAGTTAATGGTCGAGAAGAGATCTCCGGTATGCTCTAGCCACTGATCAGCCTTCAACGCATCTTCATTTCCATAGAATTCTGTGGCTCCACGTTTCCTGAATTTATCGTACAACGCATTTGGATCGCTCTCCTTAGGCTGGAAAACCACTTGTTGCTCTACAGGCCGCTGAACTGGCGCTTGGCTCTGTCGGTCTACTATCGAAACGACCTGCGCTTGTAAAGAATGGATCACCTGTAGCATAGTCAAGAAGCGCTCATCAAAATTCACAAGTGGCTGTGGAGCGGCTGATCCACTCTCATTGTCTCCCTGATTGTTGTTATCGTGTGTTCCAGATCCCGATGCCATAGCCTGCAAAACACAAAAGTCAATCTGCTATCACACTCGGTAACTCACACAGACTCACAAGACAAGGAGACCAACACAACAGTCCAAGACTGGACTACGGAATCTCACCACGTCCTATATGCCTACATGCTTACAGACTAAGATAGAGACAATGCTCTGATACCATACAATACGTATGTCACAACCCGAGCCCAGGGACCGGGGGTCAGAGGAAGTCTAACCAATGACACACGTACTCCCGTGCATGCACACCTAGACCTCGTCCAAGCATACACACACAAGGGATCAATCGCACGTGCAAACAACTGTACGCGGAAGCTGTACGTATCAAGGCATATAACAACACACCAAGAAACATAGGAGATTACAAAAACAACATTAAACTGATGACAAGAATAATTACAAGAACGTATGACAATATAGCGGGCTTACAATAATCAAAAATCAAAATACAGATATCACTCAAGCCCACGGTACAAGTACAGAAAAATCCCCTCATTAGGCTCGGACTCAATGAATGGGGAAAACAAAAATGATGCAAACCGTACTCTGGAGGATGGATCAAGTCCACTCCTTTAAGCCGGAGGGGGCCTCGCGAGCCTCTCCTGGAGTCGGGTCGACCGACGCAGGATCGGGAGAGGGATCTGAGCCTGCAACACACAAGACAACGAATAAGTACGACGACTTAGCAAAATATAAGCCAACAAGAAGATAACACGAATTGTGTCTAATAATGAGTTACTAGTCACAGTGCAATAATGAGTTACTAGTCACAGTGCAAGATCCATAGAAATCATGTTTGTATACTAAGCAATTATGCAAATGAATAAGCATGCTGTAAGAATCATAAACAGATAACAATCAAAGTGGCTACTACATTGGCCATTTTCTCCCTTACGAGAGCAGTCGGAATGAGAACACCAGCGACCGGGCCAGGGTACGCATGGGTCTCTAGTTCCCGGGGTCCGGAGTCCCAGGACAGAACACTCTGCAGAGGCAAACACATAAACTAAACCAAAGTTAACCCCGTCGGGTATCCTAAGGCTGAGGCTCAGTAGTGCCAATACCAATCACAATCAAATCGGATGATGCACCTCAATCAATCAATCATGTCATATCACATACCACATACAGATCACACATATCACGCTGAACAAACAATAGGAAGTGCATCACACATACTGATACTGAATACTGAATACAATAAGCTGATACTAAAGGCACTGAATGCAAATAAGCCATAAAAGAGGCACTGACAACTCAAGTACCAATAACAATAAGCACTGATGCAAGTACTCCAGTGGAGCAACAGTAAAACACAATACACAATAATAGAATGGTCCCGCCCGGGCTTCGCTCTGAGGTTGCTGCATTTCCCACAGAATCGAGAGGTCCAGCGCAGAACACATAAGAGGGCATAACCGTAATCAATATGCTGTACAAATCAAACAACTCAAGTACTTGTACGAATCAAGGTCAATTACAAGCCAATCATACACTAATTATCCAGTGTTTCTAACCGTGCATGTTGATGTAGTTTTAAGTTGTCCGATGCACCATTGTCTAGTGTTGCAGTGTCAAGAGTGTGCACCGAAGTCCCTTAAACCAACACCCATGGGGAGGTGCTAAACAACTGGATAACCGCATGAATGATTCACAGCCCTCGAGATCATTCATGTCATTCAGACATTCCATTGGGCATGTTCAGGTTCGCTACATTCTAACATGAAAGTCATATACGGTCTTTTGCTTAAACCTATCCCTTTTCATTCAATTCTCAGGGTCTCACAGTGTAGCCGTAGGTAACCTTACGGCTTAGCCGAGGTATCTTACGGCTTAGCCGTAATATACACTGTGGCTGAGCTGAGGTTCCCCAATATCCATCCGGATTTACAGCTCAACCGTATTTAACTCTACGGCTCAGCCGTATCCTGGTCCACGGCTTAGCCGTAAGACAATGTACGGCTTAGATCAGGCTGGCCGTAGAAGAATGGCAATTTGCTAACTCTCAGTTAATTTCAGATAACAGGCTGTATTGTTCTACGGTTAGGGTTACGGCTGGGTCTCGGCTTAGCCGTAAGCCATTTTACGGCTTAGCCGTAGCACATTTCACGGCGTAGCCGTGAGTGCACGGACTCATTTTCCTGAAATTGTCACAGTCATACAGAAAGTGAACGAATCGACTAAAAAACAACAAATAACAGTGAAACAAACTCAATGAGGCTGTCTAAGACTGAGAAATACAATGAAGCATGAAAACACAACAATCAAATCCATATCAATTGGTGTTCATGCTACTTGGGCTTATACTTGCCTCACAAATGGAATCACGTCGTGGTTTTGGCTCAGTCCACCGGGAAACACGCACACAACTTGCTCTTTTCTTCCTCCCTCAAGCAAGCAACCGAAACAGAGAAGGAGAAGGAGAGAAAGAGAGCTGACGAGAGAGAGAGACGAGCTGGAGAGAGAGACAGAGGCGATCGAGAGAGAAAGAAAGTGGTTGGGATATTTATAACTTAATTTGAGTCCAAATTACATATAAGTCTAAATCGCTTATACAAATATCAGTTTGAGTCAAATGACGGTCCAACGAGAGCAAACGAAATCAGTCGGATCCAAGACAGTTACAAAGATCGACAAGCTCAACGAAATACACGCGATGACGTCAAAAGTACGCAAAACTGACAAAGTCAATCAAAAGCCAAAATTACGAAAAAGGGCTCGATCTACCTAGACCAAGTCAAACTCAACCCAAACAATCTCTCTAAAACTCAAAATCAAAGAAAAACAAAATCAAAACACACTTAGCGACAAAATCGCACGCGATTACTCACTAATCCGGATCAACTCGGGTCGGAGTGTTACAAATTCCCATATTGCGGTCACAATAAAATGTCTGTGATCATCTCTTGCAACCCTTTTTTCCTGTTTTTTTTAATTGTTGTTGTTTCAAGCAGGCAAACCGTGACAAATTTCAGTAGTATCTTGAAAACAAATTAATATGTGCACTAGGAAAAGAATCTCCAAAATGTTGGCCATGTATGAAAACCTAATTCACACCACAATATGAGGTCACCTAATGCAAAATATGAGGTCATGTAATGCAAAATATGACTTAAATTCTTACCTCGTTAATGTTTAGCCTAGGTTTTGACATACACACCACAATATGAGGTCACGTAATGCAAAATCAAATCCTACATGCAGGATGTAATTTGTGAAGATCCAACTGTATAAGAGTGCCCATCCATGTTTACCTATTTTGTCGATGATTAACTCTAACAAAGGATCAAAATAGCGGTAGGGGATAGCGTCGCTGCCGGTCGCCAAAACGCTACGCAGTGGGTGCTACGTAGCGGCGTCGCGGTGTGATTCAAAAAAATTATCAAAAAAATTTGAAAAAATTCCAGAAAATCCATAAAATTGTTAAGAACTAGAATATGTGTTTGATTTGTAAAAAAGCCTAAAATAAGGGGGTGTAGCGGTCCCCTAAATGCATGATGTCCTGTATCACTGTATAATTAAAAAATAATAGTATCAATCCTATTTTTCACATAGTATCAAGAATCAATATTCAACACTCAAAGTCAAGACTCAAGAGTCAAGAATTTAAGACTTAAAGAGATTAGTCACTAGAGTTAGTGCATGTTTGGCAAGTCTAAAATTTTCCCTCTTATTGTCTAAATGTCTAAAATTTATAGAGTTAACAAAATAGAGGCGTTTGGCATGCATTTTTAGCTCTATTTAATTTAGACAATAAGAGGTAAAAGCTCTATTTTGAAGAGGAGGGGCTGTGATGCATTTCCAAATCAGAGGGAAAAAAAAAGAGGCGCCCAGCTACAGTATTTTGAGGGATCACGCCCAGTACGGTTTTTTCGATTTTTCTCGAAATCCGAGCCCCTAAATCTACATCCAAACCGTTGAAAATGTTCACATGATCAATTACGGCCACCCATCCAAATTTCAGCCGTTAATTCATCCGGAATCTCGAGATATGTGCAAGAAAGCGTGAGCCATTGGATACTAGTTTTTGAATTTTGTGGGGCCCAAACACAAGATCCAAACCATTGGAAATGTTGGGAAGACTAAAAACGGCTATGGGGTCAATTTTCAAGGATTGATTCCTTGTGGATCTCAAGATATTTGTAAAAAACTTTCAACCATTGAATTTAATATGCTGAATTTGTACTAGTCCACAAGCAGCCCCTTTTTTTATTTTTTATTATTATTTCTGGGACAGTAAATAACAATCCAAACCATTGAAAATGTGTAGAAGGTCAATGACCATTATGAGACCAAATTTCAGCCGTTGGATCATCACCAAACTTGAGATATTTATGTAAAAACGTGAATTATTAAATATTTTTTTTTAAAAATTGGGGGCCTCAAACACAAAATCCAAACCGTTAGATCTCTTTGGGAGGCTAAACATGGTTATGAAGTAAAATTTCAAGGCTTAATACCTACTAGATCTCAATATATTTGTGAAAAATTTTCAACTATTGATTTAAAATGGTCTATTTAAAATAGATGCTTTCATTGCCAAACACATATTTTAAATCTAGCCTCTTTTTTTTATAGCTCTTTTTTTAATAGCTCTATTTTAGATGGTCTATAAAAATAAGACTAGACCTACCAAACAAGCCCTTAGTGATTTAACAATCAACATTCAACACAATAAATAATATAATAAATAATAACTTCATAAATAACATTGTACTTAAAGGGTTGAGACATGAGAGTTAATGTAAAGTTGAGATTTAAGAAATGATTAGAGGAATACCTCTATCACCAAAATGAATGTCTAGCAGAATATATGACACTGGCGTCGCTGTCTTCATCGCCATGGTTGTTATCATTGGCACCACTCCACTAGTACCAACATACTGCAACTCCCCTCCATATTGGTAGGCATTGAGATCCTCAAACACAAAGAAATGGGATGGACTTGGATTTGGATGAGGATATTGATCAAACGACCCTGATTCTCAATATTGTTGTGAGAATGATTTCGCTTGACCATGTGCATAGTCCCATGGGACATACGGTTGGTACCTAGAATATGGGTCATGGAAAATAGGATACCAGTTGCTGTTTGTTGCCCTCCAACATTTGCACTCCTACCATCATTTCCTTGTCCATTACGGGGTTTTTGGCGTACATAAATATGACTTGACCTCATACGAGATGGATCTGGAAATTCATCCACAGTCTGAATGGGAGCATTTAATTCGTTTTCATGGTAAGAACCACTTGGCTTGGCCCCGTTACCTCCTCCAGATGGAAAGTCACTACTTGGAGCAATGCTTGAATTCGAACTATCAGAGCTCATTGTAGATACTACATGAGAGGGCTCAGGTTCAATGCCCCTTGATGTTTTAGTTTCTGTAGGTGGTTGAGGCTCACTTTTCCCTTCTCTTTTGTCTTCGTCCATTATTACTCGTATATCCTGGTGTAAATTCTCATCTCCATTTAACAATGGATCTTCTATATCAGCTAACCATGGAAGTAAGGGATCATCTTCCTAAAAGATACTATCCAAATTTATAGGGCAATAATTCGGATCATCCCTTTGCTTCCTTTGTCTATTTCTGACTCTCAACCTCAAATTGTAGTGACAATATACTAGCTTGTTTAGCTTCTGCATTGCTATCCGAGTTCTCAATTTTGTGTGAATTAATGAGAAAGTACTCTAGTTTCTTTCACAATTCGATGAAGATGTTGTTTGGCAAAGGACCCGAATGGCAGCAATTCTCAAGTGTGGAGCAGTTTCTCGAAAATTGATCCACCACTCGGCTGAAATTGGAAAAAAAAAATGAACATAAAAAATTAATCATCCACAATCCCCATTTCACGACAGATAATATAGATAAACTTAAAACTAGTACGTGACTAGGTTAAAACTATTTGTACCAGGATATAAGTTGATTATTGATCTAATTGCCAATGAGTTTGCAAAACTCCCTTGTTTCATTGTGTATATAGAAATCTACCATATGCAAAGTACAAATCATTTTAAATTTGTCATAACTAACAACTTAGGTAAAAATCACAATACATTTAAAATATAATAAACTTTATATCATATTTGACATGTCACTTACTTCTTTTAAGGCTAAAACCTGGTCATTGTGATTAGGAATTATTTTCTTCAATACCTCCTTCAATCCTACTCGCAACTTGCTATCAATTGCTTTTGTATGTTGTTTCTCGTTCGTATAGTAGAACTGAGGGTTTAAAAAATATCTTACAATTCAAATGTCAAATTTGCGTAAGTACATCTCTATACAATACAAAATAAAAGTGAAACTCTTGTAAAATCATAGGTCAATAGTGTAAAAGTTTATTTCACCTATAGCATGCAATGAATGGTGCAGTTGATCATTCCATCGAGCATCAATTATTTGCAAGAATTCTTAATAATACCTGAAATTTTCTTGTATTGCTAGTTTTGCTCGATCAATTGCCTTATAAATATAGCCCATTGTCGGCTTATCATTGTTATCTATAAGCCGCAACACTTTCACTAAGGACTCAAAGACCTTCAAAATATTTCTAACTTTGGACCAAAATTTATCTCTAACAAGATTGGGGATATCAAAGCCAATACCACTCGTTGTTGTTCCCAATTTTGAATTAAGCCATTGTTTTGATGCAAACATCTGAATCAACTCATTTCTATATTGCACAAGGCTATCCATGGCAATGAAGTGGGTGGCAAACTTTGTTGCAGCTGGACGCACCAAGGCTCTTCCATTTGTGAATGTCTTCATTAATGCCAACAACCATGAGTGATAATAGATAAATCTTGTGATGCTTCTACAAGGCATGATGACAGTTTTCACATTTTTCCTCTTTTCGATGTCCTCCAACATTAAATCTATACAATGTGCCGCACATGGGTCCAAAACAAGTTATTTCTCTTTTCCATTAACAACTGCCGGCTTTCTTGAAATTGGCACTATTAGCTGTAACAATTTGCACAACATTTTCCTCACTAACACTTTCAACAACCTTATCCATAAAGCGGTAAATATATTTTGCAGTCCGTTTATGTTCAGATGCATCAACGGACTTAACAAAGACGGTCCCAGCAGCAGAATATACTAAAAAATTTATTAACTGTGTTTGTGTGCTGCTCGTCCATCCGTCACACATAATTGTGACTCCCCTTTCCTCACATATACCGTTAAACGTAGCTACCCAACTTTTTATATCTTCATACTCAATTTCTAAATACTTGGTCTCTACATCATAGACAGAAGGTGCTGTTATACCGGGATCAGCGGTAGCTGCAACATCTAGTATAGTTTGGAAGTAAGGAGAATCCACAGCTTTAGGGGATATGTTCTTGTGAATTAGCCACTTTGCTGTAGCTGAGACTAATCTGTCTCTTGCACTTCTCAAGGCCCCCTTAAACAACTTTGAGATTTTAGGTTGTTTGGTCGACTCATTTCTATGTGCTAGAGCATCAATTGGACCGGGTATAGCATTACTAGGAGTTTGTAATGCTTTACGAGAAGAAATAATCTCAATATCATCCTCCTGTTGTCGAGTGCTGAATGCTCGATGTATTGTTCCAGCTATACCTTTGCCCTTAGATGAGCCCCCTGGCCCCCCTCTCCTAGATGAGCCCCCAGATTCAAACTGTCTACTAGTACTTCTTCGCATTTCATCCATTTGTGCTGTCATAAGTGACTCTCTTCTTGCAGCGTCCATTTCTGGGTCATCACCTTCATCATCAAAATCAGAAGGAATTTGCTCCCCAAATACCTCATAGCGGGCATCATCAACTTCTTGACTTCTTTTTTCTTTGATCTCTACTTTTCTTTCTTTTCCTTTATTTAGAAGCTTTTTCATCTTTTCACTAAGCTCTTTTGGTACAACTGTACATCCTGCCACATTGCCTAAAACATAAGCCAAGTGCTACTTGAATTTTGTAATACCCCCATTAGTGATTTTACCACACAAATTACATTTTATTTTTGACCTATTTTCATCAACTGCTATACTGTGTGCCTATGCAAATTCTACATCGCGCACTATCTTAATTCTTAGCAAATTACAAATGGAAATGATGAGAGAAGTTGAACTTTGAGGCACACAATAAATACCTGCATAATGCATATATGATTTAGTTGACCACATTTAAATATTTTTTTTCAAAAAATCCTATTAATATGGCGTATGAAGTATGAAGTATGAACATGAAAAATTAAATAAATTCAAAAAAGAAAGAAAGAAAGAATGTGTGAATGTGTGATTCAACCATGGGATTCATAGATCTAACACTTGGGAGTGATTTTTAAGCAATTTGGTTAGTGTTTCTTCAAGAAAAAATTTTTTTTTGAAAAAATTAAAAAATCCGAGAATAAAAAATAAAAAAAGAATAAATAACCCATAAAAATGGGGGTTTGATTTATGAGAATTATAGATCTAGCTACTTGGGAGTGATTTTAAGTGATTTCATCTATCACACTTAAATCAAAATTATTACTTTTCAAAAAATCCTATTAATATGATCATAAAAAATTAAATAAATTAAAAAAACAAGAAAGAAAGCGTGATTCATTCATGGGATTCATAGATTTAACACTTGGGAGTGATTTTCAAGTAATTTTGTTGGTGTTTCTTAAAGAAATTTTTTAAAAAATAAATAAATAAATAAAATCCGAGAATAATAAATAAAAAATAAATTATAAAACCCAAAAAAATGGGGGTTTGATCTATGATAATGATAGATCTAGGCTACTTGGGAGTGATTTTAAGTGATTTAGTTGGCCAAATTTAAATAAAATTTATTTTTGTTAAAAAGTCCTATTAAAATGAACATAAAAAATTAAATAAATTCAAATAAACAAGAAAAATAGTATGATTCATTCATGGGATTCATAGATCTAACACTTGGGAATAATTTTCAAGTGATTTGGTTAGTGTTTCTTCAAGAAAAATTTTTTTTTCAAAAAATAAAAAAAATCCAAGAATAAAAAATAAATAAACTATAGAAAATGGGGGGTTTGATCTATGGGAAACATAGATCTATCATTTACAAGCCATTTCCAAGAGATTCATGAAGGAGAAAAGAGGAATAGAGCCATAGATCTAAAAAAATCACATAGAAAATACCTTTTGAGAAATGCTTTTTGACTCTAAAGAAAATGAATGTTCTAGATTTGTAAATCTTGATGTGTTTTTGGACCCTTGTTGCATTTGATTTGAAGGAAGAGGGAGGTAGGACCAAAATACAGTGGAAAGCGAAAAGGAGAGATGGAGCCAGCGGTGAAAGAAGTAATAGTGTGAAAAATGAGGGTCGTTTGGGCTTTTAAATAGCCCAGACTGTAGCAGCCGCTATGTAGCGGCCACTATGGGCCGCTATAACACCCATGTATCGTAGCGGCCGGCACTGCTATAGCCGATATAGTAGCGGCTGCTATTTTATTCTTTGACTCCAACAATGTCGATTTAATTTGGACATGTTCTAGCAAATGCAATTAAATCACTTTTAATAAAATCATATTTTTTATACAATAGGACGGCATAACATTTATCCAAAACCATTGATTTAATCCACTGTATGCATCTGTAGATGCCTCAAATTTTGAGTCAATTTGAGTATTTAGTGCATTTCAAATAAAATAAAATTGCATTAAACATGTGAAAATGTGGCTAAATTGTGTTTGCATGCTCCATTGGTAAATTCAACTTCATTTGGACTAATGTTTCATCAATTATGAGGAAAACTGCATGTCTAACGGACATAATGAATTGTGAAAAGCTCCTCAAGTTGATGCACGTGATTTATCCACATTTTTCTCCTATTAATGGTTGATGTCACTTTCTTAAGAGGAGCCAAACCTGCAGATAAACAGGTTGTGGGGTATCTGGTCAACCTTGTATAAGGGTCTGGTGGAAAACATCCATGCCTAAGATCATGTGAACTTGCCTGTTGGGCCCACTTAGGGCCATTTAAGCTGTTGGGCAGTGGGGGTGGGGGGTGGAAAGATCTCAATGAGACTTATAGGTATGCAAAAAACCAACTTCATTAGATCATCTTAACCCCTTGATGTATGCCCCTAAAGAGTAATGATTGTAGAAGCCATCAATTTTTTGTAATCAATCAGTAGTAACAATTAGGCGAGATGGTAATTTGGCGTCAACTTTGGACTAGTTGTAATTTTTAGGGGACGATGGCAGTGTGTGCAAGGGGTGCAACTTGATAACACACACGCCCCCATGCCCCAAACAATCCCTCCCCAAACCACCACCATAAACACAACACTAATCCACATTTGAAATTGAATCCAACTTATGTAGGTCCTTCATTTAATCATGTACATTTTGACACCCATCCCATTTTATCTAACTACTTGGACAACATTAAAGTACTTAGAACCTATGATTACCTGATATGAGGTGGTTACTGCTGGGACACGACATGGACACATATTTTACACATAAAAAGTAAAGCATTAGATACGATATAACACGATACGTTGCCTATTTTGAAGTATCCGTGCATCATAGCTCAGGTCAATAACTTTTGCTTGGATGGTCTCATTTTTTAACATGGTAGTCATATGATTATGGGGACCTTTTCAAACCCCTGTATCTTCCATAATTGTCATGCTTACATGTCAACCAATGAACCCACAGACCAAAATGACCATTCCTGATAATGAGCATCTTTTATGAACCGATGTTAGGTTTTAAATTGTCTGTTACTCCTGAAACTCTCGAAGCCGTAGACTTTGAATGTGGGGCTCACCTAGCTGCATGCATGAGGACACAGAGCAATATTCATCTTTTTTTTTTTAATGTTAATATTCATCTTCTGTGAAGGATTTGGAAACATGGTCATGCTTTCAACAATTCTAGGGGCCTAATGCATTCTCAAGATAAACACACCATCCTCTTGTGGAATGGCAAATTTCTTGCTTTGATACATGGATACTTCGCAAGGGGGAATGTAATGTCATATCATATCTGTTACTTCACTTTATATATTTAAAATCTGTGTCCTTGTTGTTTCCAGGGCATGTCCCTTCCATATCTATGTCATATTTGGGCATCTTGCTCAATCTCCATCACAGTAGTCTTTAAGAGTCCAGTCAAAATCAATGGAAAAAAGAATGCCATGCTTAGATGTTCCAAGAAGATATCAAATGATGCACTGGACTGCAGCTAGATGAAGTTGTGTTTGCTGGTGAACTGACTTTGTTGATAGTGGGAGAGATCCAGTCGAGTAATCTTGAGATAGACAAGACTTCCATGTAACGTCCTGTAGGTAGTCTATCTACAAGTAACATTGATTTTTAAGTGATTATCAACTAGAGTAGAATTTTACAAACAAATGAGATCTTGGGTGTACTCATGTTGATTAACAAACAGGCTTCTCTAAACTTTATGAACTTCAAGCCTAAGGAAATATGTGAGTGGACCTAAATCCTTTATGTGAAAAGAGGCATTGGAGGGACTGTTGTAGTTGTAAGAGGCCCTCTAGATCTGTCTCCATTATAATAATGTCGTCCACGTAGACAAGTGATAAGTGATTCTGCTAAGAAGTTTGGCAAAGAAAGAGAGAACGGTTGTACTTGCTTTGTTGAAAGGAAGATAGCTGAAGGGTCTTTTGAAATTTCTCAAACCATTCTCTAGGAGCCTGTTTTAACACTTAAAAGAGATCACCGTAGTGGACAAACACTGTCATCAGAGGAAACAGTGAGTCCCATGTAGACTTCTTTTTTAAGATTGTTATGAAGGCAAGCACTCTTCACATCCATGAGTGAGACACAAGAAGAGCAAGGATAATGTGCATTTTAGTCATCTTTGTGACTGGAACAAAGGTTTAATCATAGTCATCCTCGTATTACGACGATAAGATGCACTTTAGGAAGATTCAAAGATTTGTCGGGTTTGAGCATGACAGAGTAGAACCATTTGCAGCCAATTCACATGAGGACAATTTTAATGTCTCAAATATGATTAAGTTGAATAGTATAAGCTCCCCTTTCAAAGCTTATGTTCAACAATCATTCCTTATAGCCTGCAAGTCTTTGTTAGGAATAGAAATAGAGGATAAAGTGGCAAGTAATTAGGAGTGAGAAAAACTTTATCGGTTAGGGGGAGGGTGGAACAAGCAGACTTCTGAAGCACTAGAGGATTAGGAATCAGGATTAGTGACTAGGGTTGGTTCAGGAGAAGTTATCTATCTGCAAAACTACCTTGAGTGTTTTACCTCATACACCAATTCAAAATCTTGTTAAATAAGGAGAGTAAGAGAAATCCGGGAGTATGGAAATCGGCTAAATTGAAGGTGATGCAAGAAGATGCTGGAAGAAAAATTGATTTCCTATAAAGACTAGAGATACGAATGCAGTGGATTAAGGGATCATTTAGAAGGACATCCCTTTTGATGTGTAGCATTCCCAGAAAGGCACATTTGACTGATTAGGCTGAAAGTTTAGTCGTCTCATGAGAAGGAAGATGGAAAAAACATACTCGACCAATGGTATGAAGATGATGATATGAGGGATGTAGGGCATGAAAGTGGAAGAAGATTGATTTTGAAGCTTGGGTGAGGGCAAGTGATTAATGAGATCTACAACCGTGGAAAGGACTTCAATCCAAAAGGTGGATACTAGAGAAGATTCAAGAAGCAATGTCCGAACTACATCAGGAAGATGTCAATTTTTGCATTTTGCAACCCTGGTTTCTTGAGTGTGAGAACACATCTCTCAGAAAGAATGCCCTCAGTTTGCATTAAAAAAAAAGGGAAAATTTGGAACACATTCCCCCAAATTGGATCAAAGAAATTTTGATATTTTTGAAAAACTGATTTTCGATCAATGCAATGAGTGTTGAAAAGCATCAAATACTTCAAGTTTGCATGCAAGAAATAGATCCAAGTAAAGTGGCTATAAGCATCAATAAATGTGTCAAAGTACCTATGATGTGAGCATGCAATTGCGGGTGGAATCCCCCAAATAGTGAATTAAATCAAAGCAATCAGTAACAATATAATGTTGTGTGGGAGAAGGCAGAATCTTTCTTTACCAGTTTGCAATTAGAACAATCAATAAGAACATCTTTAAATGAACCAGGAGTTCTATTCAATAACAATCGAGAGCTTTACATGAAGACCAATTTTTGAGTATTTGGATGGCCAAGATGTTTATCCACAACCGGCATTCATTATTCAAAGAAGAATTGCCAACTAAAGAAATCCAAACTTTATGGGAGGTTCCAAGGTAAACGAGGACAAAAAAAAGACAGTTTAAATGCAAAAAAATTGAGACTATCACCAATATCATCTATAAGGGAAGATGGTGTTCATTTCTTGTATGAATTTGTCACGCACCATCATTCTTTTTTAACTTCAATAAGATTGTAAGAAAAACAAGTCGTGTGATTGAGAGTCCCAATATCTTGAAAACAAATAGAAAGTTTGGAGGTCTTACTAGAAATATTTAGAGCAGAGAAGACAGATTCATATGTGGAACTATTTTGTGAGTGAGGGTTTTCGGCTATGGATGCTGTGTAGGCATGGCAAGGTTGGATGTGTCTCTGGTTGACCCCTCAATAGTAAGCAGGTAGGCACCGCTTTTCCTATTCTGCAGGTGTTGTCGGCATTTCGAGATACATTAACCAGGTATTTTTTTATAGGAAAAATATAGTTTTAAATGAAATCAGCAAAGTTTTGCAACTTAAAATGGATACAAGGTTGAGTTCTCATCACATCACTGGGGTGATTTACATATAATCTTGATAAATCACAGATGCTTGGTGACCCTCAGATTTGGAACGTATGACATTTATTTTCAACACATGCAACACACATTTTGTTGGAAAACTAGGGTCTCTTTCTTTTCTGGAATTCAAGGAATTTCTGTCTAAAGAAATTTTGAATTTTCCTGGATGCTCCTTTGTACTGGAGCATCTAGAAATTCCACCCAAAAGTAAAGAAGTTGGAATTCTGAAATTCCCTTGGGCCTGTTTCTTTATTAGAATTTAAAGAATTCTTGTACGAAAAATTTCTAAATTTCCAAATATAGTGGAATTTATGGGTGCTTGCGAATCAGAAATTCCCACCCATAAATTCCACCAAAAGGTAGGAGTTGGAGTTATGAAATTCTCAAAAGTCATTTCAGTCCTTCAGCTAGCTGGAATTTATAAATTACTGAAACAATCACATCATTTCCGAAAAATTCTAACATACAAAAAACTTGCCAAGAAATTTAAAATTCCTAAAAAGAAATATGGCATTTAAAAATGTTCGTGTCTCAAGAACTCCAACATCTAAATATACCTGTCATAAAGTTTTGCACAGAAGTGAGCATCTAAAATTTTTAAGCCTTAGATGTATACCATGATGAAGCTAACGCTTACTCCTTCACCCTAAAAGGAATGTAAACAAAAATTGGAGCCTTTAGCAATTGTGAGAAGGATTTTTTTAAAGCATTTCACGATAAAATGTTTCCAAGCTACATAAAAAATTACAGTTAAACCATTCAAGAGGTAAAATAAGTCGCAGAAGAATTGCATCCAGCCTTTTTTTGACTAATCAAATTATCTTAGAGCTGATAAGTTTTTTTTTTCCATAAATCATTGCCTCTTAAACTTCATTTCAGAGGCTCATGATATAAGATATGAAAATGTCATCACCATCTTTGTTAGCTCATTTGTTTATGTATTTTATATATGCCAATCAAATTGTTATGGACCTAATAATAACCAATATGCAAAAAGTATATAATGAAAAGCGTCAGATCAAGTTTTATAACTAATTAGGATCATAATGGACTACCACGCTTTTGCAATTGATGTCCTTGGCGACTCTCAATTTGGCAGCAGGTAGCATATTTTCTAATTTTTTTAAAAGGTAAATAGTATATAACCTTCTTGTTCTTTGACCCGTTTGCAAAGGAACCCTCAAACTTCAAAATTTTGCACTAAACCTATCTGGACTTCAAATTAATGTGCAAATTTAAATAGACGCGACGAAAAAGCACAATTACACTTTTACCCTCACATGTATAATAAGTTACAAACCCACTTAACCTCTTCAGTCATCGTCTTCATCGTTAGCGGTATCAAAGAGGGTTAAGGAGAATGGGCCTACATCCACCCATCGTCTTGTCAGTGGTGGCCGACGATGTGGCAATAGTGGCGGATGTCCGGTGCCTGCTAACGACGTCCGGCGAACAACGGTGCTTTGCCTATGGAATCGTATGATAGCAGCATTCCCTTCTTCTCCAAAACAAAAAAATCTTGGTTTCTCAATGTTGCAATTTTCCTCGTTTCATGATCTTAGATCTTTGTATTTCGCAGCTCGGCTTTGAATTCAGAGACTGGAGAGCAAGTGGCGATCAAGAAGATCGTGGATGCATTCTATAACAAGATCGATGCGAAGAGGACTCTGCACGAGATCAAGCTTCTCCGCCACATGGATCACGAAAACGTCCGTGACCTTTTTAGCAAGACAGTTGATGATGATGATGATGATGATACTTAATCAATGATAAAGTCAAGTTTAAGGTCTGTTGATGATTGTGGCATTTCTGTTTGTCTTACAGATTGTAGCAGTGCACGATATTATATCACCACCTTTTTGGGAAACATTTAATGATGTTTATATTGCTTATGAGCTAATGGACACTAACCTCCATCAGATAATTCGCTCCAATCAAGCTTTATCCGAGGAGCATTGCCAGGTTATATCCTCGATCTAGACAGTGCTAATCTAACATGCTAACATTGTCAGCAAATCGTAGAAAAATCCACAACCCTCTCTGATGAGTGAGGGTAGTAAGAAGAAGCTTCAAGGGCAAATTTGTCATTTTTTTCATTTTGGGCGGGTAAGTTTCTGCCGCTAAGCTTTAAGCACGATTCCATTAGATCTAACTGATTCTGTTTGGTCTATACATTAATTTAAAGTCCAGGAAGGTTTAGTGCAAAATTTTAAAGTTTGAGTGGTACTTTGCAAACAGGTGAAAGTACAAGGGGGATATATACTATTTACCCTTTTTTTAAACGTGTTAAACTCTAGCCTTTTCAGTGTCTCATATTTGGGACATGAAGGTCGGTTCTGATACCAAATATTATGGGTCTAGTTTTAGATTGAAAAATGTGTCAAAACAAAATTTATAATTATTTAACATCGTAGCACAAATCACAGCGACTGAAGTCTTATATTTCAATCAAGTCCTTTTAAGCCCAGGCCTCGTATGTTTTCGTTGGCATCGCTAGGGGTGTACAGGATTCAGATTGGTGCGAATTAAGCTTAATCCAACTACCAAACTGCTACCTACAATTTTATAGGTTTGTAATGCGTAACCAAATCGTTGCCTACTTAAATAAAAAAAACTGGACAGTGGAAGATTGGTTCGATTCGGTTAAAATAGTTCAATCCATTGTATTTAAATTAAAAAAAAAACCTATCACCATGTTTAATTAAGCTTAAACCTTAACTACTAACAAGAGTTGAAAATATTTTATATGGAATATTGAATGGGTGAGATTGAAAGTTGGATGATCAACAGCTAGAATGTTGCTTCTTTCCATTATTTATTTAAAAAAAAAAAAAAAAACACACACACACACACACACATATGAGGAATATTGGTATGTATCCATCTATCACCATATGCATATTATATATTAATGATATAGTTTGGTTTAGATCCGTATACGAAGGGTAAAATCCATCACCGAACTGTTATTAACGGATTAAAATTTTTTCAATCCATGACCAAACCATTAACCATTGGTTCGATAAAAATTAGTTGATTGGATTGGTTCAGTTCGGTTTTACGGATTAACAGATTTTTTGTACACCCATAAGCATGGCCTATATGTAACACTCCAACCCTAATCAGCATGCCTAGCAACTAATGGTGTAAATTATTAGCTAATACCATCGAATTTGGATAGCTTTAACTTGCTTCGTCTTTGAGGTTATGTTTAAGTCATGGATATGTAGTTGGATTGAGTTTAACTTTAACTAGGTAGTGAAAGCCCTTTTTCGTAATTTTTGATTTCATGGTTTTTCGTCATTCATGCATCATATTGACACCATCACATGCGTATCGTCAAGCTCGTTAACTTTCGTACTTGACTCGAATATGTTTGAGTTTGTTTGTGTTAGTTTGATCCTCTTTTGACTTTAACTTAAATTACCTTAAGAAATTTGGACTTCCTTATAAACCTCAGAAAATCTTCTGTATATAAAGGGCCCACTGTTCCTAATCGAAATCTTTTTTCTCTACTACTCTTCTTGCCCTAGGACTCCTATCTTTCTTTTCTTTATCATGATACATCCATAGATTTGATGTTTGTATGTGTGATTAGAGGCTCATATTAGCATTTTCAGTGTATTCTAATCTACTTACAAGCTGTGAAGTGAAGAATTCAAGCAGCTTTTTCTTTTAATCGATCTCTAAAGGTAAGTTCTTTTTCCTTTCCACAAGATTTTGGTTAAGGAGTGAGGAAGACTCCTCCTGTAAGCATGTACTCATGTCCTTTTTCATCCCTTACATGTATATCATTTTTATGTTCAAGAATTGGGTGTGTCATTTCTAGTTAGCCTAAAGTAAGGGTTTTGATTTCAAAACCAAGGCAAGTATAATCAAATTTTGGTTTAATGCATATTAGTTTATTATGATTCTTGTAATTTCAATGAATTTTGTGCATTCAACCTAAATGGTCCTAAGTTTGTAAACTTTATCGTATGATGCCCTATTGTTCTTAGTTTTTTCTGAACTGTCCTGTATAATGCAGTTCAGTGTTTTTGATGATGTAATATGAGATGAAGTATGAGTTATAACAAAGGATGACTGAATGAAATAGGTAAGGAAGACCCATTTTTTCTTCAAAACTTGCTTTAGATGTTGAAGTTATTTCAGAAAATTAAAGTTACGGCTAAGCTGTAGGAAGGTTACGGCTTAAGGTCTAGAGAGGTAAAATATATGATTTCCTTCTACGGCTAAGTCTAAGCTGAATCGTCGAATGTGCTACGACGCCGTGGCCTAGCTGTAAGATATATTCGGATAAGCCCTAGAAGAGAATACGGTTCAACCATAAATGCGGAGAAATTTTGAGTACCTACGGCTAAGCAGTAGTGTAATTTACGGCTAAGCCGTAAGATGCCACGACTAAGCTGTAAGTCACATATGGTTAAGCCGTACAATTGATGAAACTTAGGTTAAATAGGTATTGTATGAGGCCTTGTAGGACTTTAGTTACTTGATCATTTTACCATATTAACTGGCCCAATGGAATAATGAAAGATCATGAAAAGTCTTGAGAACTGAGACTTATTTATGTGGTGTTGTCCAATTATTTAGCACCTCCCCATGGGTTTTGGTTTAAGGGACTTTTATACACATCCCCGATACAATATAACACCAAAAGGAGACAACCGTGTATCGAATAATTTAAAACTACATCATCATGCATGTTTGGAAACAATAGATGACTAGATTATGATTGGCCAATGAAACTATCTTGATCCCATTAAATTGAATTGAATTGCATAGCATACTGGCTTTCCGTTATTGATTTCTATTATTCCAATGTTGATTTTGAATTGAAATGATCATGTCTAAATTGATTCTATTTGAATTATTTCTTGACATACGTTTTGACATACGTTTTGTCATGATATTGATATTGATATTGATATTGAACTGAGTACTTTGAGTTGAAATAATTATGTCTAAATTGATTCTATTTGAATTATTTCTTGACATACGTTTTATCATGATATTAAGATTGATATTGATATTGAACTGAGTACGAACGAATTAAACGAATGAATTGAATGTATACAACTTGATATTGTTTTCACTCAATGAGTGAATTGCATGATTTACTCAAGTTCAAGGATATGAATGAATCGAAATGGTCTGGCTTTACTCAGCTTTAGCCTTATGATACCCAGCGGGGTTAACTTTGGTGAAGCACAAACGGTGCCGCTGCAGTGTGTTATTTTTGGAGCTTTTGGATTCCATGTATGAGAAACCCATTTGTACTTTGGCCAGGTCAATGGTGTTCTCAATGCAAAAATCCCTAGAGGGAGGATATGATAAATGTACTAGCCAAATAATAAAGTATTTCTGTTATTTGATTCTTATAGCATGATTACTCAAATGCACAATATGCCTAGTATACTGAATTGTCCTCTCTAATCACATGTGAATGATTCTTGTAGATACAACGCGTGTTATTTTAATTGTGCTTATACTTTGCTGAATAGTCTTAGTTGTCCATGGTGTTACAGGCTTAGATCCCGCTTCTAATTTTGCAGCATTTAGGGTATCATGACTTGTATTAGTTTTATTTTATCATGTATGGTTCATGATATCTTGTATGTTGGAAACTATGTTACTCTCATATACTGTTCAGGAGCTTTTTTTCCTTTTTCTAAAGTTACAACTCATGTTCATAGCATATTATATAGATGTATAATAGTTTGATTTAAATTATCTTATTTTATGAATGATACTCACAGGCTTCCGCGTTTGAGTACTTGGACAGATGTCCGTTATATGCATCTCACCTGTGTAACTAATGTGACTCTTTCTTGTGTAATTCTACTTAGATTCGAGTCCGAGTGTGTATTTCACGGGAGTATATGTGTCATTAATTGGGGCTAATCCTCATACCCGAATTCTTGGGCTCGAGTTGTGATAATATATTTGTGACTAGGCCTGTCAAAGGGTTGGGCTGGGCTTGGGGTTGTCTTGAACCTACCTTCAATATATGTAGGGCTGGGCCTAGGTTGGGAAGAGTTCTCAAATGGCTTGCTCTACTTAAGCCCTTACCTTACCTTAAGGGCCAAGGCCAGGCCCTAGGGTTTGAAAACAAGAATTGTATTTTTAAATTATTTTAGCATTGTCATCCAGCATCAAGTGTCAATCCAACATTCACCCTCTTTTATTTGGGCTTTGGACCGATAATGGCTGCAATAAAACAAGTATGGAGGAGATTTTTTTTTATGAATAATTGATGACAAATTAAAGATTAGTTTATATAATAATATCACCTAATGACACTTAATACTACTTCTAATGATAAAAAATAGCACATCAAATGATACTTTGTAATGCTTCAAATAATATATTAAATTATATAAAATAAAAACTTTTGATGATACTTAATGATACTTATTTTATATGCAAAAGGTCTTATATGTTTAAACTAATTTAGTGAAGAGGGTTTTATAGAAAAAATCCTTTTTAGACTCACTTTATACAGAAAAGGACTTTAAAGACATGATTCCACTATAGTAGTCTCAAGGGACCTTAAAGACATGATTCCACTATAGTAGTCCCAAGGGTCCTTTTTGTTTAGGTGTTTGGAATTTGAGTTGGTTAAGGATATCCCTACTCACCCACCCAAATAAGTAGGGATATCTCCACTAGTTTCTTCTTTGTCTTCCTCCTCCACACGTTTTCTTTTTTTTCCTTTCTTTCTTTCTTCTTCTTCTTCTTCTTCTTCCTCCACTTTTAAAAATGGAGAATTCATAAATGCTAGAGGCCGGCTAGGATTTATAATTATAATTTGAGCATTTTGAAATTTCGGGATTCAATTTTTCAAATTTTACTTAATGAACATGAAATTTCTTATTTGGATTTCAAAATTTTCAAACAATTGGATTTTCTATCAGAAATTCCCAAAAAAGAAAACAAGCGCCAAAATGGAATACAAAATTTCTGACAAAAACTTTGGAATTCCTAAATAGCCAAAATGTCGGTCAAGAATGCTTGCAAACAAATCGCCTTGAGTGGTGCGAAACACTGTGCACTTTGGTTTCTTCTTCTGAATTTCTATTGACCTTCTGTTTTGAGTAACAAGTTCTGGATTGGCATTCAAGTGACAATAATATCAACTCATAGAAGTGTTGGCCTCGATTGTATCCAGAAGGGGACTTGCCACGATTAAGGTGGTCCACTTGAGTAACACATTGTATCATCCTGGTTCACATAGACGACCTAGCGCTTTGCTCAACTTCACATAGAAGAATCTTATATCAGATTATCTATATGATAAGAGCACCGAGAAATACATGGCCTGTTTATCTATCAGTCACAAATCACTGAGTCCACATTATCAACTATGTTTTTGAGAATACATTTTCTCCTAGGAGCAGACCACATAATTGAAAACACAAACCAGCTTGGAACAATAAGAAATCTTGGGTTTGAGTTTGGGTTTTGGGTTTAATGAATTTATAAATGAGTTTGGATTTAATGAGTGAGTGTAGAAAATTGCACTTGGGTTGCTGGGTTAGGGTTTGGGCTTGAGTTGGGCTAAAGAGGAGAAAGAATAAGAAAAAAAAGCGAGAAGAGGAGGAAGCAAGAGGAGAAAGAAGGAAAAATGATTAAGGATATATCCACTTGTGTATGTAAGTGAGTGGGGATATCCTTGCACAACTTGAATTTTAAAAATCTAAACAAAAAAGGGCCCGTGGAACCACTATATCGGAATCAAGTCTTTGCATTCCTTTTTTGGTATAGAGTTATTTTAAGAGGATTTTTTTGATAAAATTCTCTTTAATCAATAATACTTGATAATATCGTCAAAATTTAATAATTTAGTTTCTTTCAATATATTTAATAAATCATTTAATGCGTCACTATCATCACATTCGCTATCACTATCTTCCTCGACACGTAAATAATCCTGTGGACAAACTAAGGCCTTTGTTGTCATTGGTTTTAAACAAGTCCTATATGAGATAAGTATCATTCCTTCGGTGCTAAATGAAGACTCAGAAGCAATTATGAAAATAGAAATGACTAAAATATCATGAGCAATATTTGATAAAATTGGGTATTTTGATGAATTTATTTTCTACCAATCTAATATATCTAATGTTGTAGATTGTTCTCTAAGGTCTTCTAAGTAATAATCTAATTCAATTTTTAACTTGATTACTACTTTTCTTATTCTTTTCTTTTAAATACAAAAAGAATTTATCTTCATCATCATCACATGGTAGCATTTTACTTGGTTCAACTTCATTATTTAAACTAGGTTTATTACCAATATCCTACAGTACTCCTAAAAAAGATTTCTAAAAGTTTAATAACTTCATTTGTACACATTTTTATATATTCATTTAATGCATATAATTTGTTAAAAATAAATTATGTATACTCTACATTACGTGAAGGATCAAGCAATATGACAATATCATAAATTCTATTATAATTCTTTAAAAACTTATCAGATTTATCATTCTTCTTTATAGCAATATTTCTAGAGAAAGAATCATTGTCAGTTAAGTTCTCTACTAATTTTGATTATTAACTTCTAATAAAAATAAATGTATAAAGGGAAATTTACTTCCAAAAAACTTTTTTGTAGCTTCATAAAATCTCTTTTGAAGTTTTTTAACTGTAAGGGCCCTCTCCCATTCATCATTTGATCAAATGGTTTTATAGCTTTGGTCGGGTAATTGTAATTGAGAAAACACTTCTCAAAAATAAATTGCCGACTCCAACATTAAGTAGGTTGAGTCCCATCCAGTTGGAACATCTAGAGGTAACCCCTTAATAGTACTAAACTCTAGCTTACCAACGATCTCTAGAGATTTATAAATGCAATTACTTAAATTGTTAGTGTATATTATTGTATCCCTATTTTGAGTAATTAAATTTATTTCTTTCAACCCTTCTTGCACTTGAAGGTAAAGAATATGAGCAAAAGAATACATATGAAATAGACCATCATTTGATATAAGAGAATCTTTTAGTTGCTTATATAGCGGGTTATGGATTATGAGATTACCTTTGTACCTCCATTTACTAATTTGTTATTTTACTGTTATAAAGGGCACTTTATAGTTCATACCATATATTTAAGAGGATTTTACCGTAAAAATCATCATAAGTGACCCCTTAACAAAAAATAATAATAATAATAATATTATGAGTGGGTACATCAGAGTGGTTAAATATGACTACTTCGGTTTATTTTTTTAAAGTTGTGGATGAGCATCAGGTTCGATGCTCATTTTCTTCTTCCTGCATTGAATCTAATGCTCAGTTATGCAATAGAAAGCCTCAAACGATACTTTTCTCACTCTTATGTCGATTCTTTGGACGGTCATAGAGTTGTTGGATTGGTAGAATGTGATCAGGGACTGGGCCCCAATCATGCCTTTCGATATGGGGTTGATGGCCCAAGTGATCCAGTCATTAGGATTGGGATGGGGAGGCTTGGAACGTGAGGGAGAGGGAGAGGGAGGAATTGGAAGGGTTGTAAGTCCAATGGACGGAGGAGTTGAGGTGGGAGAGCTCGGTGTAAGTTTGGAAGATTCTGTTGCTTGAGAATGTTTGGAAGGAGTAGTTGGTAGTGGAGTTGTAAGATGGGTTTGTGAGGAAGGAGAAGAAAAGAAAGATTTTTTTTTTTTTTTTTGGTGCTTTGGGTTTTGGCAGCGGTGTGGGATTTGGATTTTCTGAATTTTTTACTGTCGCCAGAAATGGAGTAACCTCTTATCAATGGTATCCATTGCCGGTCTCCCATCTTCAGCCTCCACTGTAGGATAGGAGGGGAGGAAACCATCATTTTTAAAGAGGAAGGAGGACGAGGCTTCCCATGCATTACTGAGCATCGGATCCAATGCTTGAAAAAGAAGCTGAGCATTAGATCTGATGCTGAAAGAAAAAAAAATGAAGATCAGATTCGATGCTCGTCCACAATGCTAAAAAAGTAAACCAAAGTGTCATATTTGATTGCTCCGGGACATCCACTCCTAATATTAATTTTTTTATTAAGGGGTCACTTATTATGACTTTTTTTGTAAAATCCTCTATATTTAATTATATATTTTTTAAAATGAAAAAAATATATTAGGATTTGGCTGGGCTGAGCTAGTATTGTCCTAACACGGCCTTCAAAATTAGAGAGTATGCCGTCAAGGCTGTGGCTCGGTTGGTTTGAGTTATTGGGCTTTCTTTTTAAGGTTTCAAGTTTAATTTCCGCCTCTTACATTATTAGAATATTGTGTGTGTGCAGCTATGTATGTATCTCTTATAAGGCTTAGTCTTTGTTCATCTGGATCGGGTAATTTCTGAGTCGGAGGCTTAAGGTCCGAATATTGAGGTAGTGAGAGACACCCTAGGTCTTTGAAAAAATTAATAAATAAAGTCCGAAAAATTTTGTCCTACCCTAATCTTAGGACTTGAAAAAAAAAGAAAAATGAAAGTGCTTAATTTAAGAGGTTTTTATGTGTCAGGTGGTTGAGTTGACTTAGCAAAGGGCTAAACTGACAGGTGTGTTGAGTTCACTTAGAGAAGGGCTAAATTGACAGGCCTGTCTGTCATATTGATTGCATTTTTTTTTCAACCCTCTTTGTAGATATCCCGTCTTAGACGGGTTGGAAGTTGAAACGTCTTGTTGAGGGAGACTTGTAGACTTTTCTGAGAGTTGTGACCGCTGCCAACGGAAAAGTTGATAGACCTAGGGCGAGTGATGGATGGGTTTGGTCAATTTTCTTGCCGTGCAATTAACTCTTGGGCGGATTTTCTTGCCGTGCAATTAACTCTTGGGCGGGACTGCACCACAAATTTCTTTGAATTGTCATGCAAAGCGTGCCAACACGAGGCCCCGCCACCGTCTTTTCATAAAAGTCCAGTAGTCCACTTCACAATCGGTGACTTTTGACATTTTGCCCTAATGTTTATTTCTGTCGGGGTGGCACCTGTCGAGATCAAGTTTGAAAGGTTCTAATTTTTGAAAAATTTTCAAATATCTTGCCGTTTATGTATCTGTGCAAGGGACGCACTGCATGAGATTTTTGAATTTTTGGGTACTAATTTTTGAAATATTCTCAAAAACATTTCAAAGATAGGGCCCACAAAAATTCAAGTCTTATGATCTAATAATTTAAAATTATCTATAAATATTGTAAAATCTATCAAGAATCAACAATTGAGAGATGATTACAATTTTTTTTATTTTGTTAACATAATTAACTGCTTGGATTGTAATTATGAGATCCTAAAATGGGGTAATAAAAAATCCTAAGTTGACGTTTAGAACAATGTTTATCTATTCTGCCGTGTGTTTATGCTTTCGTAATGGATTTCGGTGAACAGTAGGTTCCAAGTGGATTTCCAGAAGAAATCCTAAAAAACTGGGAAGGGAGCCCACCAGTTGTGAAGTCATAATTTTCATTTGAAGGTGGCTAATTAACAATGGTAATTAAAAAAACTCGATCCTTATTTTCAATATGAGAGTCATAATATGAAGGAATCTAGGGTTCATTTAGCAATAAGAGAAAGTGAGAAGTGAAAATTCTTTCTTAATTACAGAGAAGATAAATTTAGAGGTTCAAAATTTTCTAAATGATGAAACCTCATTTTATTAATTACCTCGTGTTTAGAATTTGCCCAAGAATAAAAAGACATTTAACACTTTTATTTTCTGAGTCAAATTTTATGTACAAGTATATTGCAACAGGTGCCAAAGTACAATATATATATTTATATTCTCGTCAGTTTTTAAAATAAAGTACCCAATTTGTAATGTAGAAAATTTGGAGATTGGGCACTCCCAAAAGTCTTTATGTTTATGTTTATTTTTTATTTTTTGTAAAACTTCAAAAAGTCTTTTAGAAACAAATTCATGTAATCTATTAAAAAGAATAGCTGACAAAAGTTTTTATGGATTTGACCCATTAATTTTGGAAACAATATTTGAACCAAAACATACATTAATCTTCATTCATTTGTTTGTTTAAATCAATTTAAAAACTACATTGAAAACTCAATTTAAAATTCTTAAAACCTTAACAAAAGCTAAAACCACAAATAACTAAATATTGTATTTAAATTAAATAAAGTTAGCTAATAAATCAATAACATGCATCAATATATAAAATCAATAATGACTGATTAGATGCATCTCTCTTCCCCATATTTAATGAGGATATTTGCTTAATTTTTGTTGAAATTAAATTCAATTCCATGAGGAGAGCCTATTTCAATAATGAAGAGTTTTAGAAATGTTGAATTTTCAGAAATTTTTTTTTTCAATTCTTAAAAGTATTTCATGAATCAAGAGAACCCATTTACAAGTGGGGGGCTTTTAGTTGACGGAGAATTTTCAAAAATTTCCTCATTGTTAATGTATTTGAGGAATTTTTTTTGAAATCAAGTATCAAATTAAATAGCTTTGCATCACCTAAAAATTATTTAGAATAAATACGCGAGGAGAGAGAGAGAGAGAGCCATTGGAAGGAAATTATCAAGGAAATTATCCATTGCTGATTTGAGGATTGAGAGAGATATGGGGGGGGTGGGTTGGAGTTTTCTTCAATGGGAGCTGATTGAGTTTACTCCATAGAAACCAGGTCTGCAAGCCCAAATCCGTCCAATGAACGATTTTAGAAGTTTGTGGGGGCGGAAGCCCGGAGGAACTTACATAGAGGAACTTACACAACGGTTCCCTGTAGAGCCTACACACAAAAATATGGTCAACCCTAGGTCCACCGGTGAGTTTTGGTTTTTTTTTATACATGATGTGCATTTGGTGGTTTCGGGTTGGTGCATAGCATGGCAATCCGCCCGTAAGAGGACAAGAGGATGTTTTAGAATAATGTTGGACACACTTTTTATCTCAGAATCTATTTCATAATTGTTCGGCAAGTCTGAATAATTTGTTTTGTTTTTAATATTATAGGGATGATAGGAAGAAAAAATGCCAATGATCGTAAGATAATCTGTGAAATAGAAAATGTGACTGACATGACTTATGTAAAAATAGTGGTCTTTATAAATAATGCCCATCTAAATATCTGTTGGGCGGAATATCTATTAGATCAAATTAATATATTCATCTACATAGGACTCACAAGAGGAAGTTATTTGACTCTTCACCAAGCCGAACAGATTACGTGTAATTCGTTGGAACTGCCAACCCCCACAAATTAGTGGGACCATGGGATGAAAGATTGACATGCAAGAAACCGTATGAAACCACTAAATACAACAAGCTATAAATATGCTATTGTATACAAGATCCAACCACTGACCCATTGTACCCATCATTCCTACCAACTTCCAACCCATGAGCTCTTATCAATCCAGCCGTCTAAATGGGGTCGACTAGATGAGAGCATCCTAGCTAACCACCCTTGTACCCCATCTACCTAGGGCCAGTAGATGAAAATTGTATGCATCCTAACTTCACCTAAATGGGACCCATTATATCACACCCATTTACTTACCCTATGTAAGGCTCAAGCCCGAACTAATCTTGATTTATTTTAGGTAATTCTATTATATCCTAATTAACACCTAATTTGGCAAATTCAATCAAAATCATTTGGGATTGGGTCATGGATCGCTGGTTTTGTCGGGTTCGAACCTTACTTAGATAGCTAAAGACCTTATCGTAATTAGAGTTGCATGATTTTGCATCATATTAGCATTACGTTAGTTGCATCATGAATATTTAATCATATGGGTAATCTTTCATGTTTGGGCCAGCCCAATTTGAATTCATCTTGGCCCAACTAGAGTTTACTTAACTCAAAATGTAAATCCCATAAGCAAACTGAAAATTTGTCTGTAAATCCATAAAACTTGATTTAAAAACTCCCACTTTAGCAGATTTGGCCTTCTTCCCCACCTTTAAGAGCTGTTGGAGCAGCTCCTTCTTTTTCTTACTCCCTCTTTAATTCAGACACTAAAGGATCTTGCATATCCTCTTGGAGTGGAGAATCTTCTTCCCCACACTATCTATAGTCATCTTCTTCCTTTAAAACTCACAATTGCATCTCCTTTTTTTCTCTATACCTCTCTAATGTAAGAACTCTATCATCTCGTAAGTTCTTTAGGTCTAATGGAGTCAATGAGACTCAGTTCTATAAAATGCATGTATATTATATCTATTTCGTCTATTGCATGTCTTAGATTGTTTTCCATTAAGGCTTTCTTCACTATTAAACTAAATGAGGAGTTTGATTGGGTATAGCACTGAATTAAACCGAATTAAGGTAAATGTAAAGATATATTATGGCTGGATGTATGTTTAATTTCTTTAGTTTTTCAATAAATCTTATATATGATCTCCATTACAGCTCAATTACCTATTATACACAATGTGTGAAAAGGAAAGTTATACGAAACTGCCTGGAACTTACGTTGTCAACAAGAAAAGTGAATCCACGGACAGCGGATGAACGTCATTTTCATTTAGAACCTATTTTTCAGTCACGTGTAGTCACGTTAATAACAGCTTCCTGTCCTCTTACGGGCACAATTCCATGCTATGCACCAACTCAGAAACCACCAAATGCACAAATCATGTACCCAAAAGCCAAAAGTGGCCAGTAGACCTATGGTTGACCTTCTTTTCGTGTGTGTAAGCTCTACAGCGAACCTCTGTGTAGGTTCCTCAATTAAAGTTCCTCGGGGCTTCTGCCCCCACAAACTTCTAAAAAGGTCCATTGGACGTATTTGGGCTGGCAGACCTGATTCCTGCGGAGTAAACTCGGTCAGCTCCCATTGAAGAAAACTCACTCGCTCTCCCCGGTCCCCTCTTTCTCTCTCCTTATCTCTCTCAATCCTCAAATCAGCAATGGATAATTTCCTTCCATTGGCTCCAATCCGCATCACGATCTCGATCTCTCTCTCTCTCTCTCTCTCTCTCTCTCTCTAAAAAGGTCCATTGGACGTATTTGGGCTGGCAGACCTGATTCCTGCGGAGTAAACTCGGTCAGCTCCCATTGAAGAAAACTCACTCGCTCTCCCCGGTCCCCTCTTTCTCTCTCCTTATCTCTCTCAATCCTCAAATCAGCAATGGATAATTTCCTTCCATTGGCTCCAATCCGCATCACGATCTCGATCTCTCTCTCTCTCTCTCTCTCTCTCTCTCTCTCTCTCTCTCTCGTTCTTGCGTATTTATTCTAAATAATTTTTAGGTGATGCAAAGCTATTTAGTTTGGTACTTAATTTCAAAAATAATTTCTCAAATACATTAAAAATGAGGAAAATTTTAAATAGTTACATAATATTTTGTTATGTAGATGGGTCCAGTGTAATTTGATCATTGGATGAATTATTGGGGGTACAGATAAATTACAATAGAAGACACAGATGGATAGACACAAGAGACCGGAGGGTAATAAATGACAAAAAATGCTGAGCAGTGCTTTTGACCTTTTAATAAAGGCCAGAGTGGACCGATGTTTTGGAAGAGATGAAATCCCTCAAAATCTTTCAACGTGGCGAATCCCGATAGGCAAAGCCCTGGATGCATTGTATTATTTTGCCGGTCAATTATCATCACCCTAACAAAAGTAAGTGTATGATATAACTGGGAAGGTGCCTGGCAGCTGACACCGACAGAGGATGTATCTTAATCGGTCTGACTCGACCTTTCATCATCACTGTCTCACATAATGACAAATAAATTTCATTGACATCTAATCCGACATCTGGAAACCGCAACTGAACCACATATTTTTCTTCAGAGTTCAGGATCTCTCATTAAAAACTCCACCAAGTCATGTCGGTACCTGTCATCGTGGAGTGTTTTGTCAGGAAATATTTATTTCTTTCTCCTACTTTTTCCTGAGGGAATCATCTTCCTGCACTCTCCCACTTTTGTCGTGAATGCGGGCCCCTCCTCCGCAGAGCGGGTGTACCACTCCGGATGAGTCACATCTCCATTAAATTAGTTAACTGCTCCAAGCGCAAGGCACGGGCAATGTCTAAATAAGATTGCTTTTCCCTGTATATGTATATCTAGAAGAAATGTGAAATCTCATAAAAGAATAGAGCTTCCGAACGACTGAATATACACCATTTTGGACATTTCATGCAAAAGCCTAAACATTAAAAAATAAAACTTCCCAAATCACACTCTCACACCATTTTTTTTTTTTTTTTCTACACACCGTCTCTCTCTCTCCTCTCTTTTCCCCCTATCTCTCTTCGGATCGGCAATTCTAGGGCCGAATAGGGCATAGAAGGGAAGGAGGAATAGAAATAGGAATAGGAGAAAGAGAAAGAAGGAGAGGGCAGTACCCCTCTATTGCCAGAGCCCATCGTCGTTGGAAGAGAGGTGGGGAAAGGGAGGAGGGAGAAAGAAAATGTGTGTAGGGAGAGAAGGGGGTGGGAGTGTTTTAAAATTTTTTAATTTTTAATTTTTTTTTAAATTTTCAGCTATGTGTGAAGAGTTTAAACTAGAGTACATTTAGAAGCCCCCCTAAAACAATGGATATGAAATTTGTATAACCTTTTGAAGATAAAAATTATATGTTTTTAAATATTTTATTATGGATGTGTATAAAAAAAATAATAATTATGATTTTTTTAACCAGCTTGGTCTACCTATTAGTTTCTGGGTAAGCTTTACATGGTCCACCTACAATGCTAAGTATATGCAAGAAAAATTGTAGTTCCATCCAAGGAAAAAGTTTTTTTAACTCTTATTTAAGCTCTTGGATTGCTTTCAATCTAGAGATAGTCTAGTCGAAAGCATAATTAAACTAATAACAAACAGTTTCATAAAAAAAAAGGAAAAAAGTACGGAAAAAATCACGTTGGTTGGCCACTATACAAAATCATACCCACTAGCAATTCGGAATCAAGAAAGGGCCCATGAGGCTGTTTTCTTTTTTTTTTTTCTCGTGCAATGACGACATCGTCACTCGAGATCTATACTTGCATGGGTTTTTATAGTTTTCTTCTTCCCCAAAGTCTTCTTTCTTCATTCGTTTTCCCAACTCAGTTTTGCTCTAGCGAACCTTGTGGTCGTGGCTCTTTATCATCCTTATCAATCGCTTTATTTATGGCATTTGTGAGAATTTGGTGTCTTTCTAATCATCTTCTTTTCTAATTATGAGGTTATGTTTTTCTTTCCAATCTTTTGTGAGTATTTCATCGGTTTTTCTTTCTACCATTTATATTCCGGTAATTGCTTTGAAATGTTTTTGATATGCTTGCATTCCACTTAAGATTTGAGAAGAAAGTAGTTCTTATTCATTGCAAACCCTACGTTTGGATTTTTTTTATTTTTGCATTATGTTGAATCTCCTTAAATGTGGATTATCCCTAGGTATTTATTTGAAGTTTATGTGCGACTGAGAGATATGGTTTTTCTATCTAGATTGTATTTTAATTTAATTCATTTTTTTGTTTTTGTGTATTGGGGATTTTGTGCTTGTTAGGATTTTAGGGTTTTGTTTGAATTTCTTACCCTTTTAATGAAACCACAATTTTGAATTTGAGTTGTAGCGTTTTGTATGAATTTTGAACTTCCATATTTTTCACATTATGTATAAAATTTAATATTTTTCGTTGCTTTATATAGTGAAATGAGCAATAACAAGGTTATAGTAATATTCCACTTTAACAGTGATTTTGTCCTTGATATTGTACATCCTGTGTATAATGGTGGAAGACAAAAATTGAGGCCGGTAGAAAGGAGTATAACATTATCTTCTTTGCTAAAAGTAGGACTTGAAGCATCTAAATGGGAGGCACATATTGAAGAATTAAGTATTAAGTATCTTCACCACAATGGTCGTATATTTTCATTGGTTACTTTGGAATGACACTGATATTAGGGAAATTCTTGAAGCAATAGGAAATATGGTTACTAGGTTACAAATGTATGTGTCCAGACGTTTAAACATTACACAAAATCGAGTTGACAGTCTATTGAGGTATGTGTTTAATTTTATAAATTTGAAAAACTAAAATGGCTAAGATTTTTTGTTCATTATTTTGTTTTTTGTTTTCTTATGAATGTGTTTAAGGGTGAAGAGGAACGATATGCAAGGAGGAAATGTGGTCACCTCAAGTTTGAAAAGAGAAAGCAGCAAAAAAAAGAAGGTCCGAGAATATTCTACATTTAATCATTATGAAGACACTGATATGCATGGAGGAAATATATGCATCTCATCCTTGATAAATATAAGTAGGAAAAGAAAGAATGTCTGGGAATATTCGACAGTTTATCCTTGTGAAGACAATGATATGCATTTTAGTACGGCATGCAAGAATATTTCAGATGATCATCTTGCAGGAGGTGATTGTGATGGTGTTCACATTGTAGGGGGTGTGATGCAGGCCCATGATATAGTCTATGTGGTAATGATGAACTTATAGGGGTAGGTGGAAATTCAGATAGTGTGAATGTTGAACATGTTAATGCAGGCATGAAAAATAACACATCACATCGCCAAGTTCAAAAAGAAATGAAAGTTTAAAAGACATAGTACCGACTGAGTTTACAACCGAAATAGGGAGTAATTCGGCAAGGGAGCTATGGATAGGTTGTGTGTTTCAAAATCGTGAAAGTTTTAGAAGTACTATTGTGAAGTTTACAATTTACAATAATTTCACTCATAAGAACTTGAGGACAAACATGACAAAAGTGATAGCGTCTTGCACAAATGACCATTGCCCTTGTCGTATACATGCCTCAATTATTGATTCTAGTTCCGAATTTAAAGTACGGGCATATAACCCAAGACATACATGTTCTCATCTAATGATGGGGATGGTGTATTGCTAAGCGTCTGTGAAGTTTATTGAAGTGTTCATTGCGGGTAAAGCTCGATTGAATAATGAGTTTAAGCCTAAGTAGATTATGCATGAATACCAAAAAGAATTTGGTGCCTGTATTACTCACAGGAAATCACATATAACTAAAGAAATGGCACTCAATAAAGTACGAGGATTAGACAAGGAGTCATTTATGATCCTTCTTCGTTATTGTAAGGAATTGTGCATGAAAAATCCAGGTACTATAACCAACATTGACACCACAGATGACGATCGGTTCAGAAGGTTTTTTTGGGCATTTGGTTCATGTATTCGTTCCTTTTTATCATGTATGAGGCCCATGTTAGTTGTTGATGATCACATCTTAGGGGAAAGTATTTTGGTATCTTGTTAGTGGCAGTAACGTATGATACGAATTATAGGTTGTTTTCATTGGCACTTGCATTTGTGGAGGCTGAACGCCGTGATAGTTGAGAGTGGTTCCTCACGAATTTGTCATGGCATTAAGAAATCTGAGGAATTTGACAATTATGTTGGACCGCCAGAAAGGCCTACATAATTCCTAGTGCACAGCACTGTTACTGTTGTCATTACATTACTGAAAATATTAAGTCAAGCTTTGGTGATCATGCTATAGTGATAAAATTTTGGAGAGTAGCAAAGGCTAGTAGACCATGTGAGTATGAGGCTTATATGAATGACATTTACATTGTAGACGAGGGAGCCTACAATTTTATTCAAGAAATTGGAAGGCAATATTAGTCAAATGCATTTGTTCATGGTCAGCGGTATGACATGTTAATTAGTAATGCTGCCAAGTTTACTAATAGCCTCCTGAAGGACAATAGAGTTCTGCCAATTACAAAACAAGTTGAAGAGATAAGGGTGAAGATGATGGAGTTCTATGAAAAAAGACATTGAAAAGCAAAAAATATCACCACTCAATTGACTCTTTATGCAGAAAAAATCCTATGTAATGCTACAGAAGAAGCAAGATGGCTGGAAGTCCGTGTTGCTGAACTTTATGAGTTTCAAGTGCAATCGGGAGAGTTTATTGATGTAGTTGATCTAGAGCACAAGATATGCACGTGTCGCCAGTAGGAAATAATGGGAATCCCATGTAAACATTCGTTGGCGTGCATGAATATCAAAGGTATTAATCCATACGAACACATTGAGAATTGGTACCTAATAAGCGTCTATCAATCAACATACAGTGAAGTTATCCATCCCACTCGTAACATTAGACAATGGGAACATACTTCGACTAAGCAAATCTTACCTCCACGTGTGACCAAATAACTTGGACGATCGAAGAAATACCGAGTTCGTGTCGAAGGTTGGCATTAGCAAAGACGGGTAGTCACATGCTCGAATTGCAAAGAAAGAAGCTATAACTGGCTTAGGTGTCACAATCCTCCTGTTCAACAGTGAATGCGTTTTGCCTAGTTACTAGTTATTCAAATTGTAATAGATTTTTTGTGAACTGGTTTGTATTTAGTAACTTTGTAACCTCATTTGAATCTGTAATATATAAATATATGATGAGTTTAACGACATTTACCAAAATGAAGAGATCTTTTTTTTTTTAATACGCATAGTGACAACATCGTCATTTTCCAGACAAGAAGTGCTCAGTCGTAATGTATTAAGTGATGACGTCGTCACTTTCTAGAGACGAACCTAGGGAGAATTCATCAGTCGTAGTGTAAACTAGTGACGACATCGTCACTTTCCAAAGATGAACTCCGACAAAATTCATCGGCTGTAGTGTAAACTAGTGATGACGTCATCACTTTCCAGAGACGAACCTAGGCAGAATTCATCAGTCATAGTGTAAAATAGTGATGCCGTCGTCACTTTACGAAGATAACCACATATGCGAATTCATCAGACGTACTGTAAAATAGTGACGACGTCATCACTTTTTAGAGATGAGCACATATGCGAATTCATAAGCCATAGTGTAAAATAGTGACGACGTCGTTACTTTGTAGAGATGAGCACATAAGCGAATTCATTAGACGTAGTGTAAAATAGTGACGACGTCGTCACTTTCCAAAGGTGAACCCCTCACAGAGGTAATTGTAAACTGTGACGGCGTCGTCACTGCTTAATCTGTCATTGAAACTCAAATTGTTTTCTTGACTCTCATTTCAACTTTGACAAGTACCTATAACTAACTTCATTTGTAATACACATTCATTTGTTCACATCCCTCAGTCTTGTTTACCAGTGTAATTCTTCACATTTAACTGAACTTTTAACACATATCAACACAATCTTTATATATCAATCAAACTATAACATTCATCATACATCAGTATTTAATTCTCATACATAAACATACTACTTTCTATATACAAAATGGATGATGAACATTCATGGAATATATAGTACCTATTATACAAAACCAACAATATAATTAAATTCAAAACATAAAAAAGTGATCAATCATTTGCAATCTCATCCAATCCCAGACACCATGCATTATCTTCCCAACTCCTCTTAAATATTTCGACAAAGATTTTTGATCGATAGTATGAAATGTCAGCTTATGTAAAATTTATTGGCCGATTTGTCACAATATGTTCAGCAAATGTCACAGCAAATACGCCACAATCAATGCCCTTTTGTTGTTGTGGTATATTTTTGGCCACAATGGTAGTCCAAAGGTTATGGTCATGCCACTCGTAGTTGCTATACTTTCCCGTTAGCCAATGAATCTACAACAAATATAACAACTTGTGTAAGACAATGTAAGGGCAATTAATGAATACATTACCAATGAGTATTTGTGGCCCAAAAAGTACTTACAAAGCTGTTGACATTTGCCAATGAGCCTCTGTGGCCCAAAAAGCTATCATTGTATCGCTAATTCGCTTCCTCGAGAAAACTCACAAGCAAAGTGAAATGGTCAATGTGATGGATAAAGTATATGAGTGTTGTACTATCCAGTGCCTCTCACACTCTTGATCCATCAAGGCCAAAACATAAATCATCTATCAAACTTGAGTTCTCCTGCCAGAAACTCTGCAAACAAAATGATTTATATTTAGTTTTACAATGAAATTAATATATGTTACATAATTTGTTTAAGAAAATATGTACTTACCGTAACACTTAGATTAGCAAAGTATGTAATAGGGCATAATTCCCTTAAGCACTGAAACTAATAATACAAAACATTAGTGTTCAACCACTTGCCCTCTTTTAAAACTTTATTCAACACCTTAAAAGAAACTGTTATGCACATAACATCTAGCTGTTCCTTGTAAATTTTGGAATATTTCCTATATCTTTTTAAAATGAACTTATCAATGCCGGAAAGAGTATATTCTGCCTCAGCCATCGCATGCAAGTAATCATCAAACTTTTCTGTGATCTTCCTCTTACGGGGTAACCTGTTAATATTCAAAATAAAAAAGGAAAATGTGATCCTTTTCGGTAAGACGATCATTGCAAGCAATGATGAACCTGCAATGGGTGTTGATGGGACTTCAATCACTTCATCTATTGTGCAACTTGTTTCCACCATAACCTATCTTGAACTTTCTTCTTTTTCTATCGTTTTTTATTTGGCTCTTAACTTTCTAATGTATTTCTTCATAGCCGATTTTTTTGTCTTTATTCAATTGTTTTCTCTTAGATCCGAGCTTTCTAAAATATTTGCATTAAAACCTTCAAATAAACTTCTCAAGGCTGTTTTAAATCGCTTTAACTTTTTACCCTACAACAAACGAAAAACCTCAAATGATGTATGCTTCTCAGATGCACGATTGATCGACTCCTCCAACTAAAGAAGTAGTGTATTAACTTGCAAAATCATTTAATTCATTATTCACAAGAAGGTATCAATCAAATTTAAATTGTGCAACAGAGATACATTACCTACCGGTTCCTTTTTGTAACATGTTTCATCATGGAGGACCTGCTTAGGAGCGTATTTAATCCCAGGGGAGTCTGCTGTTCCATCCTCGACACGACTAATATACATAATTGGGTTAAAGGCAAACTACATCATGTATTCCTCATGATGCACTTTGGAGGATGATATCTTGTGCTTGAATACATTCTTAAACCTCCCATCCCAATCTGCATACGAGGGAACCTTTCCATGTTCACTATAATCATGAATAATCTTTTCAATTCTTTCCTCTCGTGTATAAAGCATTCTAAATGGAGGTGGGACAATTTGCTTGAATCCAAATTGTTTCATTATATGACCCGTGTTATGTTTTTCAACAATCCAATAAAATACCAACACAGTAGAGGAGGAACAACTCACAATTGACCTTAGGAATGTTTTGTGAAAATTTCTTAGGAAATTTCGCATATAATTGCCATATAAACTGCATACGAAGAGGCAAAACAAGTTAGTGTATTTTCACTCGATTTGTATCCAATATAATGAAAGTTACATCCCAAGTCATGTACTCACACCATCAATAGCTAAGTTGTTCAACTTTTCTCGAACTTTTTTCAAGGTTGACACGGCCTTCGAATGGCTCAACCGTTCCTTCCATGTTTTTATCAGAGGAAATTGGAGGTCTGTTTTTCAACTATGATTGGGCCTTGGACATCGTCCTATCGACATTCTTGTGTAAACCCATATCTGAAAAGTCAAAATTATTCCTTGAAGCATTATTAAAAATATAAAGAAAGTAATTATAACTATGGATCTTGATTTTGTAAAAATGAATAACTTGTAGCAATTGCAAAGGGCCACTCAAGGTCTTATGCTTTATCTTCTTTTGTTGTTTTTCCTTCGATCTCTCCTATTCTTCTTCCTCTTCATCCTCTTCCCTTTCTCTCATCCACCTTACCCTCTTGGCAAGCGTTAGGTAAAGATTGGCAAGACATGCTGGTGCCTAAGCATATGATTTAAATTCCCTGAAGAGCTCCAAGAGGTAAGCTGGACCATGACCTCCAGATGTATTCCCCCTAATTTGTCCCGTAAATAATGCAAACAAATATGCCAGTGTGTTGTAAATTTCTTCATGATTGGATAGTTTTTTCTTCTTCTTCTTCTTTGTTGTATCTTACTTAAAGTTTTTTTCAAGCCAAGTGAACTTGATATTTAGGTTATTCACATTTTCACCCAATAAGGCCATAGATATAGGCAACATCTTACAACGTTAAAGTAATCTCCCCAGATGGAAAATGGAACGTGTTAGTCTCAGGACGCCATCTTTCAACTAAAGCTGTTATGTAAGCGCGATCTATCATGATCTCTTCCATCTCCCTCAAGTGATGAAGGCCACATTGCCTAACATATTCCAATTGAGTATCATTAAGAATCCATTGCTCTTTGTCAGGGTTCATTGGTATGCATCTAAATGTGTCAAACTCCTTCCCAAGTCGGATTGCTTGAGATATATGTTTCTCTTGATCGAAAAGCAAATTTGAATGTTTCCTACGCATCTGAAATAAATATTAGCATAATTTAATTAACTATAAAAAAACAAGACAAGACATCACTTTAGCTTAAATAAATTATAAAATTAATCAAACACCTGAGCTTTTGAATATTTGCACTGCAATCACTTGCTAAGATCTCTGCAATGTGCCTAGTATTACATAAAAACATTAGTGAATAAGCATATAACTAATTCATATCAACACAAGCAGGAAGTATCGTAGGATATTTTCCATTGTCAAATTCCCTATATATATTAGTCTCAAGAAACAGCCTTTTTTAAAAGATTTGTTAAGTCTTTCATGTCTTAAAAAAAGATAAAAAAAATTGAAAGACTTAAGAAGAAGTAGAAGAAGAAACTTTCATTGGTTAGAGTTCCTTCTCAATGTTAACCAATTTCCTCTACTAATCTCAATAATAATATATGTATAAGCGCAACTTTAAGTATGCTCAAAACCCTTTTGAACCTTGCAGTATGCAGTCAAGTTTTTCAAGTTAGGAAACAGTTTTTGTACTGAACTTGAAAATGGAAGGACATTTCATTGCAAATATCCATATTATGGGACCTCTCAATTACTTTTTGTATAGCATTTAAATTGAAGCAAAATTTTAATCGGATTCATTTGATGATGTTCTCTTTCCACATCCCCCTAAATCAAACAATTGTGCCTTGCTGTCACAACCCGAGCCCAGGGTTCAGGGGTTAGCAAAAGCCAAACCTAATGACACACGTACTCCCGTGCCTGTACACGTAGACCGGGTCTAAATGCACA
This sequence comes from Sextonia rubra, assembly GCA_037013555.1. Taxonomy (NCBI): domain Eukaryota; kingdom Viridiplantae; phylum Streptophyta; class Magnoliopsida; order Laurales; family Lauraceae; genus Sextonia; species Sextonia rubra. The sequence goes on along the minus strand of JASUAD010000028.1, from coordinate 16,472,527 downwards.
CGCACAAGGGAACATTCACACGTGCCAAACATGTACGCGGAAGCTGTAAATATCAGAAACATCAAGCTAACAGTGCAAAAAGAGAATACGAATAAAGAACTGACATAATTACATGTGAAGGTCTTACAAAATGAACAAAATAATATATACAATCATGACATATACAAGTGAGATAAAGCTCAAAAACAAGACTCCAATGCCATGCATGCCAAGAACGCTCTCCCGTGAAGTGATCACATCCACTCTTCTAGGCCTGATGGGGCCTCGGGGGTCTCATCTGGAGTATGGCCGACCGGCGAGGGGTCGGCAGGGGTATCTGGGCCTGCAACACCAAAAACAACCGTGAATACGACGATTCAGCAAAGTATAAACCATAACAAGTTAACACACGCTGTGTCTAATAGAATAAAGAACATCATGTAAATTAAACAAGGCATTTTCATATTCTAGGCTGTCATGCAAGAAATAAATATGCTATGCGAATCAATGGATACATGCAGTGTACATAACTAGTGGCTACTACATTGCCATATGCTCCAAAAAGAGGGATCTTGTATCGTGCAAAGAACACCATTGTCCGGGCCAGGGTACAATGGGTCTCGGTTTCCTGGGGTCCGGTTCCCCAAGACGTTTCCTTACTGCAGCAAGGCCATGTAAACTATACCAACTTCACCCCGTCGGGATCCTAAGGCCGAGGCTAAGTAGTGCCTGACCATACAGAGTCAATCATGAAAACCTTGAGTAGATCGTGACAACATATCATACGTGCATATCTGTGAATATATTATACATGCATACTCAAGGTAAAGAACCACAATGTGAAAGTAACGGAACACAAGTAATCATATCAGAGAGTAGAGATCAATGATCGAATGCAATATGTTATGCAACAAATCATGCAAAATTAGATCATCTTTATTTACAAGCCAATTCTAATCTAATTATCCGGTGTTTCTAACCGTGCATGATGATGTAGTTTTAAGTTATTCGATGCACCGTTGTCTAGTGTTGCCTTGAATTGGATGGTGCATGAAATCCCTTAAACCAACACCCATGAGGAGGTGCTTAACATCCGGATAACGAACATGAATGATTCGCAGCCCTCGAGATCATTCACGCGTTGCATCACATTCCGTTGGGCAGGTCTAGGTGCTCTACATTCTATCATGAAGGCCATATCGGTCTTTCCCTTACACCTATCCTTGTCCTTCATTATTCTAGTGTTGATACGGCTTAGCCGTAGGCATGTTACGGCGTAGCCGTAATATGCACTGCGGCTCCACCGCGGTTCCCTTTACTGTTCATCCGCAGTTACGGTTCACCCGTATTTTGTTCTACGGCTTAGCCGTGGCTGGGCCGTAGAAGGTCTGACCATTTGATTGCTCTCAGTTTATCCAGAAAATAATACCCTGTACTGATCTACGGCTGGGCTATGGCTGAGGTTCGGCTTAGCCGTAGTGCAATATATGGCTTAGCCGTGCCCTAGCCGTAGAGGAAAACGGGTTTTTTAGCCTCTCTGGACTTTAAGCCGTAAGTGACATACGGCTTAGCCGTACATGCACGAAGTCAAGTTCTGAATCACGTACAGAAAACCTGTGAAATCATCAGAATTGCAAATATCTAATAGAGATAGATAAAATACTAATCAAATGGGCTGTAAACACATTTTTCCATACAAATTCATGTGAACTAACCAAAATTAAATGCATACCAAAATGGGTTCTTATAGGTTATGGTTATACTTGCCTCAATTGAATTCAACTACAAAACTTGCTGTCCTTGGGTCCAAACACAACCTAACACCAACCATAACAACATGCATGCATGAGAAACAGCAAGAATATCAAGACACAAACACTTCAGGCAACAGGGAAACAAGAAGGAGGAGAAATAGAAGAAGGAGATGAGAGAGATGGAAGAATCCCCAACTCACCTCACAATCAACACAACAGAGCTTGCAAAGAACCCTCCCTTGGCTTGATCGATGATGGAGGAGAGAATTCAGGAGAGGGAGAGACTTCACGTGAACTGTGAGTGAAGAGAGTGAGAGAGAAAGAGCTTGAGTCGATGGTCTGAAGTATACATAAGATAAAGGGGATATCCAAATTAAAATGAAGTTCAAGTCAAAATTCTATTTTCAGTTTGAGTCAAATCCGGGTCCAATGGAATCACACGACATCGGTTGCAAACGACGTAGTTATGAAAGTTGACGAGCTCAACGAAAGACACGTGTTGACATCAAGATAATGCAAAAATGACAATGTCTTAGAAAAGCTAAAATTACGAAAAAGGGCTTGGTCTACTTAATCCAGGTCAAACTCAATCCAACTACCTATCCATGACCCGCAACGAAAGCAAAACACAATTAACAACGAAAAAAAAGATTAATTAGCCGCTAAACGAGGTCAAGCTGGGTCGGAGTGTTACATCCTCCCTTACTTGAGAATCATTCCGTCCTTGGAATGAACACTCACTTACTCATACCTGCGAAAACAACTCGGGATATTGTCGTGCCATCTGCTCTTCTAACTCCCATGTAGCCTCATCGGGACTGTGATGCTCCCATAGCACTTTGACCCATCGAATTGTCCTGGTGCGGAGTATCTGCTCTCGGGTTCCCACGATACGGAGCGGTCGCTCAACGTATGCAGCATTCGGCTGAATCTGGACATCGTCGAAACGAATGACATGGGAGGGATCATGAACATATTTTCGAAGCATCGAAACGTGGAAAACGTTGTGTACTCTTGAAAACGTCTCGGGAAGATTTAATCGAGAGGCCAAATCACCAATCCGACTCTTGATCTCGAACGGTCCGACATATCGTGGAGCTAACTTGCCATTCTGGCCGAAACGGATTGTACCCTTCATTGGTGAGACCTTCAGAAAGACCCACTCACCAATTTGAAACTCTAATGGCCGTCTGCGAGTGTTTGCATAACTCTCCTGCCTCGACCGAGCAACTTTCAAGTTCTCAATTGCTTGCTGTACCTTCTCCGTAGTTTCAGCGATGGTCGTCGGTCCGTGAAAACTCCGAGTTCCAACTTCTTCCCAACATACCGGACTTCTACACTTCTTCCCGTACAATGCTTCATATGGCGCCATCCCAATACTCTCGTGGAAGCTGTTATTGTAGGCGAATTCGCACAACGATATGTGAAGATCCCATTCTTTCTCGTAGCTCATACACTGGCTCGCAACATATCCTCCAAGGTCTGAATAGTCCGCTCTGATTGTCCATCTGTCTATGGGTGGTATGCCGTGCTGAAACTCAACTTGGTACCCATAGCCTCTTGGAATGCTTTCCAGAATGACGAAACGAAACGGCTGTCACGATCAGATACAATCGACATTGGGGTACCATGGAGCCTGACGATCTCATCCACGAACTTCCTCGCCATCTCTGAAAACGTCATACCCTTCCGAAAAGGGATGAAATGGGCTGACTTCGTCAATCGATCTACAATCACCCAAATGGCGTTGTTCTTCCTGCTCGTTGGCGGTAATTCGGAAACGAAGTCCATGGTGATGTGTTCCTACTTCCACTGCGGTATATGCAAAGGATGCAACGAGCCTGGCGGTCTCTGATGATCTGCTTTCACCTTCTGGCATGTCAAACAACGAGCAACAAATCCTGCTACTTCTCTCTTCATATTGTTCCACCAGAAGCGATCTTTGAGATTCCGATACATCTTTGTGCTGCCTGGGTGCATCGCATATCGAGCGTAATGCGCTTCGTTCATCAGTTTCTCCTTGAAATCATCAACTGCTGGCACGCACAACCTACTCCGGAAGTAGAGTACACCGTCCTCTAGTCTGAAATCGGGTCTATCTCCAATGTGGTCTCTAATGCGCTTCAAGGTTAGATCTTCAAATTGCCTGTCTTTCATCTGCTGAATCATCTCAGGCTGAAACACTAGCGTACTAGCCAAAGTCACGAACTCATCCACTTATTTCACTTCAACAGGGAGACCATGGAATTCTAAGAGGAAACTGCTCAACATCTGCATAGACTCTGCTTTTCTGCTGAGTGCATCTGCCACCACATTTCCCTTGCCTGGCTGATATTTGATCGGGAAGTCATAATCTTTAATAAGCTCAAGCCATCTGCGCTGTCTCATGCTCAGCTCCTGCTGCGTGAATAGGTACTGCAAACTGTGGTGGTCAGAGTGAACCTCAAATCGCACACCATACAGATAATGTCTCCACACCTTCAATGCAAACACGATGACTGCCAATTCCAAATCATGGGTGGTGTAATTCTTCTCATGTTCTCGCAACTGTCTCGATCCGTATGCAATAACCTTCCCGTGCTGCATCAACGCACAGCCTAGACCAACTCGAAAAGCGTCTGAATATACCACGAACCCTTTACTACCATCTGGCAAAGCTAACACTGGGACCGTAGTCAACTTCTCTTTCAAAGTCCGAAAATTGGCTTCACACTCCTCAGTCCAATCAAATGGTACATTCTTCCTAGTCAACTTCGTCAAAGGAGAAGAGATCTTAGCAAAGTTCTGAACAAATCGACGATAGTAACCCGCTAGACCAAGGAAACTGCGAACTTCTGTCACTGTCTTAGGGCTAGGCCAACTCACCACTGCCTCTACTTTAGATGGATCAACTGCCAATCCCTCTCGTGAAATGTTATGACCCAAAAATGCCACCTGCTCAAGCCAAAAATCACATTTCGACAACTTAGGAAGCAATCGATGTTCTCTTAACAACGACAAGGCTTTCCTTAAGTGCTCCCTATGCTCCTCTGCTGACTTAGAGTATATCAATATATCATCAATAAAAACAACTACGAACTGGTCCAAGAAAGGAGCAAAGATCTGATTCATCAATGCCATAAACGCTGCAGGTGCGTTGGTTAATCCAAAAGGCATCACGAGGAATTCATAATGTCCATAACGAGTCCTGAAGGCAGTCTTAGGAATGTCATCTTCTTTGACCCTCAACTGGTGATATCCAGATCTCAAATCAATCTTAGAAAAATATGCTGCACCCTGAAGTTGATCAAACAACTCATCAATCCTGGGTAGGGATACTTGTTCTTGATAGTCACTTTGTTCAGCTGCCGGTAGTCTATGCACATCCGAAAAATACCATCCTTCTTCTTGACAAACAAGACTGGTGCTCCCCAAGGAGAGACGCTCGGGTGAATGAAACCCTTGTCTAAAAGCTCCTGCAATTGCTTCTTCAACTCTGACAATTCGGCTGGGGCCATGCGATATGGAGCCTTGCTGATCGGTGCCGTACCGAGAACAAGCTCAATGGCGAACTCCACATCTCGAACCGGGGGTAAGTCTGGCACATCGTCTGGGAAGATATCGGGAAAGTCACAGACCACCTGGATCTCAACTAGCTGCTTCGTCTCTTTCTTCGCTGAGATAAAGGCAATGAAGCCTTCACACCCTCTGCGGATCAAGCGATCTGCCTTACACGCCGCAATCACACATCTGGGGCATCTCTGCTGACTGCCCTCGAAACGGAAACCTTTGCTTAAATTGAAGAAGATCGTCCTGTTGTAACAGTTAACACAGGCACGATATCGAGCGAGCCAATCCATACCAATGATCACGTCGAAGTCCGGCATCGACAACAGGATCAAATCAACAGGTAACTGATGACCTACAATCTGCACGTCGCAATAGGGGTAGTATACACTACACTCCACTCGCTTGCCAACTGGGGTGGATACAACCAGCATATATGGCAACGGCTTAGACGGCTGATGTAACCGCTCGGCGAAATGAGGTGCTACGTATGACCGTGTAGACCCCGAATCGAACAATGCTAATGCCTCGACGTGCGAAATCAAAATAGTACCTTCAACCACTCGTGGATCCTCGGCACTCTCATGGGTAGCAGCGTATGCACGGGCTATCAGACGAGGCTGTCTCGAGCCTGGACGAGCTGACTGTGACTTGCTCGGAGCTGTAGATGCATTGGGTCTGCCAGGAGCTGCACCGGAGGTAGTACCAAATGGAGGGGGTTGGGAGGCTCTATATCGAGGACAATTGGCTATCATATGCTCCCTCGAACCACAGATGAAACAAGCACCTGCCTTCCTCCAACAAGCTTCAGTCGTGTGGCCCTTGCCACAATGCTCACAGGTCACTCCAGTAGAACGGGAGGTACTCTACTGGCCTTTTGTCTTCTTCTGTACTTGTCCTCGTGCACTGAAAGGCGGCTGTCGCTTAGGCTCAACGGCTCTCGCAGCTTGGTGGATGGCCTCAGCAGAATAGGCCCTGTCCACTGCATCATCAAACGTAGCCGGACGCTGAAACGTAGTCACGTGGTGCATGTGCCGGGGATGCAGACCTTCAACGAACCGATTCACCTTCCTCTCTTCGGTACTGATCATATCCGGAGCAAAGTGCGACAACTGAGTAAACTTGTTCACATATTCTGCCACGGTCATCTGCTGCTGGCGGAGAGCTAAAAACTCAACCTCCTTGGCTCGAAACACATGAGCTGGGATGAACTTCCTCCTAAACTGTTGCTTGAACATCTCCCAAACTGTCGCACTAGGAATGTCTCTGTATGAGCTAAAAACTCAACCTCCTTGGCTCGAAACACATGAGCCGGGATGAACTTCCTCCTAAACTGTTGCTTGAACATCTCCCAAACTGTCGCACTAGGAATGTCTCTGTATGAGTCTTTCACGCTTCTCCACCAAGTTTTCGTGACATCTCTAAACATGGAGGCTGCTAGTCCGACTTTCTGCCAGTTCGTGCACATGACGGTCTCAAAGACATCCTCCGTCTGCTCCAGCCACTGTTCTGCCTTCAATGGCTCTTCTGTCCCATAAAACTCAATAGCTCCTCGCTTGCGAAATTTATCGTAGAGGGCATTCGGGTCATTCTCTCGAGGATGAAAGACCACCTGCTGGTCTATATGTGACGGAGCTGGGGCTTGGCTTTGTCGGTCTAACATGGTTGTAACTTGTGCTTGTAAGTTTTGCATTGCTTGCGATTGTACCTGCAGGGACTGAAATAACATGAGGATGCGTTCATCTGTGTTCTGTGTCTGCGGTGATGGTGTGGATCCGCTTTCATTGTTTCCGGCGTTCTGCTGAGAACCCGAACCTGACGCCATCCTGTAAAATGGAAAGAGTCAGACACAAACACAAAACAATCTCGCCTAACAAGCCCTAAAATCTAGAAAAATCACAAAGAAATAATCGTATCCTCACCACGATCCTACAAGTCTACATGCTTATCATCTAGAGCAAGGAATGCTCTGATATCATACAATACGTATGTCACAACCCGATCCCAGGTTTCGGGGGTTAGCAAAAGCCAAACCTAATGACATACGTACTCCCGTGCCTGTACACGTAGATCGGGTCTAAATGCACACGCACAAGGGAACATTCACACGTGCCAAACATGTACGCGGAAGCTGTAAATATCAGAAACATCAAGCTAACAGTGCAAAAAGAGAATACGAATAAAGAACTGACATAATTACATGTGAAGGTCTTACAAAATGAGCAAAATAATATATACAATCATGACATATACAAGTGAGACAAAGCTCAAAAACAAGACTCCAATGCCATGCATGCCAAGAACGCTCTCCCGTGGAGTGATCACATCCACTCCTCTAGGCCTGATGGGGCCTCGGGGGTCTCATCTGGAGTCTGGCCGACCGGCGAGGGGTTGGCAGGGGTATCTGGGCCTGCAACACCAAAAACAACCGTGAATACGACGATTCAGCAAAGTATAAACCATAACAAGTTAACACATGCTGTGTCTAATAGAATAAAGAACATCATGTAAATTAAACAAGGCATTTTCGTATTCTAGGCTGTCATGCAAGAAAGAAATATGCTATGCGAATCAATGGATACATGCAGTGTACATAACTAGTGGCTACTACATTGTCATATGCTCCAAAAAGAGGGATCTTGTATCGTGCAAAGAACACCATTGTCCGGGCCAGGGTACAATGGGTCTCAGTTTCCTGGGGTCCGGTTCCCCAAGACGTTTCCTTACTGCAGCAAAGCCATGTAAACTATACCAAATTCACCCCGTCGGGATCCTAAGGTTAAGGCTAAGTAGTGCCTGACCATACAGAGTCAATCATGAAAACCCTGAGTAGATCGTGACAACATATCATACGTGCATATCTGTGAACATATTATACATGCATACTCAAGGTAAAGAACCACAATGTGAAAGTAACGGAACACAAGTAATCATATCAGAGAGTAGAGATCAATGATCGAATGCAATATGTTATGCAATAAATCATGCGAAATTGGATCATCTTTATTTACAAGCCAATTCTAATCTAATTATCCGGTGTTTCTAACCGTGCATGATGATGTAGTTTTAAGTTATTCGATGCACCGTTGTCTAGTGTTGCCTTGAATCGGATGGTGCATGAAGTCCCTTAAACCAACACCGATGGGGAGGTGCTTAAGATCCGGATAACGAACATGAATGATTCGCAGCCCTCGAGATCATTCACGCGTTGTATCACATTCCGTTGGGCAGGTCTAGGTGCTCTACATTCTATCATAAAGGCCATATCGGTCTTTCCCTTACACCTATCCTTGTCCTTCATTATTCTAGTGTTGATACGGCTTAGCCGTAGGCATGTTACGGCGTAGCCGTAATATGCACTGCGGCTCCACCACGGTTCCCTTTACTGTTCATTCGCAGTTACGGTTCACCAGTATTTTGTTCTACGGCTTAGCCGTGTGTGTTCTACGGCTTAGCCATGGCTGGGCCGTAAAAGGTTTGACCATTTGATTGCTCTCAGTTAATCCAGAAAATAACACCCTGTACTGATCTACGGCTGGGCCACGGCTGAGGTTCGGCTTAGCCGTAGTGCAATACATGGCTTAGCCGTACCCTAGCCGTAGAGGAAAACGGGTTTTTTAGCCTCTCTGGACTTTAAGCCGTAAGTGACATACGGCTTAGCCGTACATGCACGAAGTCAAGTTCTGAATCACGTACGGAAAACCTGTGAAATCATTAGAATTGCAAATATCTAATAGAGATAGATAAAATACTAATCAAATGGGCTGTAAACACATTTTTCCATACAAATTCATGTGAACTAACCAAAATTAAATGCATACCAATATGGGTTCTTATAGGTTATGGTTATACTTGCCTCAATTGAATTCAACTACAAAACTTGCTGTCCTTGGGTCCAAACACAACCTAACACCAACCATAACAACATGCATCCATGAGAAACAGCAAGAATATCAAGACACAAACACTTCAGGCAACAGGGAAACAAGAAGGAGGAGAAATAGAAGAAGGAGATGAGAGAGATGGAAGAATCCCCAACTCACCTCACAATCAACACAACAGAGCTTGCAAAGAACCCTCCTTTGGCTTGATCGATGATGGAGGAGAGAATTCAGGAGAGGGAGAGACTTCACGTGAACAGTGAGTGAAGAGAGTGAGAGAGAAAGAGCTTGAGTCGATGGTCTGAAGTATACATAAGATAAAGGGGATATCCAAATTACAATGAAGTCCAAGTCAAAATTCTATTTTCAGTTTGAGTCAAATCCGGGTCCAATGGAATCACACGACATCGGTTGCAAACGACGTAGTTACGAAAGTTGACGAGCTCAATGAAGGACACGTGTTGACATCAAGATGATGCAAAAATGACAATGTCTTAGAAAAGCTAAAATTACGAAAAAGGGCTTAGTCTACTTAATCCAGGTCAAACTCAACCCAACTACCTATCCATGACCCGCAACGAAAACAAAACACAAGCAAAACACAATTAACAATGAAAAAAAAAGATTAATTAGCCGCTAAACGAGGTCAAGCTGGGTCGGAGTGTTACACTTGCACTCTTCATATGCAATAACAATGTTTAAACAGATAGCTTTTTCATTTATTCTATTCATAACATTGCCAAAAAGGTACAAATGTATGGGTCCATTAAAACTTTTATATATTATGTAACACACACAAAGCCAACGTACAAGTGGCCTTATACACATACTAATAGGATAAGACATAGCAAATTAACCATTTCCCAACACCTAAGCTTTTTTTCTCTTAGAGTTATTTCATCAAACAACTCTAAAGTATATATTCAACTCTTACAACATTGAAGGAGAATGTATTTGGTTTGGGTGTTTTTTTGCTCTTAGAGGTAGTTCATTAAACAACTTATAAACTCTAAGAATGACTACAAAGACCAACGAGTTGAAAAAAAAGAGGGAAAGAATAGGGTTTCTTAACCAATACATTGATTGGAATGCAAGCAAATCAAATACATTTCAAAGCATTATTAGCAGAAAACCTTTACAATATCAAACATCATGTAAAATAAAACAAGGCATCTGAAGAGAGCAAAATACATGCAAGAAACCCTAATGGAGAAGACAAACAATGGGGAAAGGGAGGTCGGCAAATGCGTTGATCAATGCTTACAAAAAGATTCCAAATCCGTTCCAAGCTTCAAGGGTAGATGTTGACAACGAAGTAAAAGCAGAGTAGATAATCTTTGCCAAGGCACAGACGATAAATAAAGAAGATGAAATGGAGAAATAGCTGCGCAGGGGGTAAATAGGGCATGAGAAGTGATGAAGCTGTCGCTTCATGGAAACATTTTAAAAAAATTACAAAAATGGCCCCATGGGACTTTTCTTGATTCCAAATTGTTAGCGGGGTTTATTTTGTTTAGTGGCACGCCAATGTGATTTTTTTCGTAATTTCCTCTAAAAAAACAACAATTGAGATCAAATGTGCTTACTGTTGTAACTAATTAATTTGAACACTATATATTCACTACAAAGTCAGTTTCTATTAAGGAAAAAAAAAACATTAACTATATCCTATCTAACGATAAAAGAAAATTGAAATTGAGATGATGGTTTTAGTGTCAACTTACTCAGTCATTCCCACCTAGAGATAATGGATTGCAATTCATATTGACCCATTTGAACATGGCAGGGGTTGTATATGCTCAATTTTAAAAATTAAAAAATTTTAATTGTTTTATCACTATGTTTAAATCCAATGGTAGTTTATGTCTAATAGTATTGTATCAAGAATAAAGTCAATTTATTAGGATTGATGAGTGTGATAGATAATTTGAATGTCACAACGATAACTTTACGTATAAAATAAAGAGGAATGGAAAAGGGGTTTGATTAAAAATGGGACTGTTGGACGTATATGGTCTTCATGACCACATGTCTAATACTTTTGGGGCCCATAGTTTGAGCCCACTAATTTAAGATGCTTTTCCCTTTTAATTTTTGGTATTACTATGTATATCTTGGATCCAATTTTAGTAAGCCTAATCAATTAAAAAATCTTGTTTGACTAGTCTTTGAGGCAATTAACGAAACTTACCTTTAATGGATTTCTTTGATGGAAAGAAATCTCTCTGGGGCTTACCTATAAAAGTGGTTTTCCGGTCCTCTCTCTTAACTTATGAGATTTGAAAAGTACCCATTAACTATCACGCATCTTGGAGTGGGTGATAAAGGAGATGGGAGAAAACCTAATTTGAAAATCATGATCTACTCATCATCAAGATCGTGGTGCAAGGTGTGCATTTATTTTCTTCGAGATCATCTATTATTTAATCCATAAATCTAGATCTTTAGGTTTGATATTTTATTGCAAACCCTATTAGCTATCACAATGGTATCAGAGCCATGTTTTTTTATTTATGCATTTAACAATCTATTAATTGGCAATAATCAATTTTATTGGCCCTAATCTTGATCAAGTTTTACTTGCATCAATCCAACTTGTGCTCATCATGTGTATATCATGTGATCCGCTGCAATCTCTCACTAGGATTCAAGTTTTATGTTTGAGCGTGCGTAACATTCACTTCAATAGTTTCACATGACAAGTCTATTGACATGTCGTTTTGTTACTGTGTTACATGAATGATGGATGAAAACATGACCCTCTTTATGGTTGTGATTCCAATTAACATGGCAATTATTTTGTATAATTGATCAAGATGTATTACTTCTATCGTCCATCAATAAAAACATTGGGACATATGTGCGATTCTCACATTGATGGAGGATTCATATAAGGGACACCTCAAGTGTTTCATATGCTTTAGGACATCAACACAAAAAAAAAGGTGATTTTTTATCAAACATGTGGGACCCACATCTTGATGGAGGGATTTCTATTAGTGTAAAAAGGATGGGCCTCATTGTGTTTTTTGGTGTGCACACTCTCATAGAGACTTGTCGTATCATATGGTCTTAATTTTGTTCATAGAAGCATAAGTGCATCTCCATTTAAGATGATCTCTGATTCAGCTAAGATATCTATACATAGCAACTGTTATGTTAAGAGGTTTGCCTTATCTAATTTGAATAATTGAATGAATCACTTTTTTTTTTGTTAATGATGAGAATTTTATCATATTTTTGTTAAACTTACTTCTTTTGGGAATTTGAGGCATATATTATTTCCCTTTGGTGACAAAATGCTGAATTTTATTGATTATCATGTAATTGTTAAATCAATTTTTTTATTGCTATAATTTCATGGTGATATATATGATGTGATTTTATCCTTTTATCCTCTTCTTTTTAGGGGTTTGAAAAAATATATATATTAACTAGATTGGATTTTATTTCATGTCACATGCATTGGATTTTGAACACTTTGGGCCATTTTATTTCAATACATGACCAGTGTCCATGAATATTTGGGATCCATAATAAATACTTAATAATTGTATGTTTATTCCATGGACCCAATTAACTATAATGAAATCTGAAAATATGGATCAAATTTTGGAGAAATAAAGGTCCAATATTTTAGTTTTCACTACTAGTGACATTATAACCAATCTAGATTAGACCACTTTATGTCATTTTATAAATGTTATTAATTTAATTGAGACCTATAGTTTTAAGTAGTGCAATAGTCACCAAAGTGGCCCTATTATGAAAAACTTATAGGTATCACTTGAAATTTAAAATCCCTAACACTATTTATTGTGTAAAGATAATAGCATTAGACTTGCGATCTTAAATTAGGAGAGTGAGAATTGGCCCAAAGGTTTGATTGCCATTCAAATAATTGTAAGACGGAATAAAGTAATTTAATATATATACTTAATTGAGAATAGTTCCTATACCCAAAGGTATAAAGCCTAGCGAATTACATTCATATTATCACGTTAGCCTTATGGATGGATAGTTTTCATTCACGAGTGATCCTATTTGCATGTTGTAGTCTCAACCCAAAGGAGGGACTTTGATGATGTACTAGATCACTCACCAAATTTGTTTCATTTATGTAAAGAAATATTTTGGATTTTTTTTAGTGTGAACTCAAAGCATTTAAGTAAATTGAGCTTTTTCCCCCTTTATGTTTTCAATATTGACCCCTGCTGCCTTGAATAGATATCTCTCGAACATACCAATGTTGAATAGATTAAATTTTACTAATTGGAAAGAAGAGCTTTTAATAACCTTGGGTTGCCTTAACTTGAACACTACATTATTGGAACCCAAGCCCAATGATCTTACTGAAGATACATTTCAAACTCAGAGAGCATATTATGAAAAATGGATCAAGGCCAATTGATTGAGTCTTATGATGATAAAAAGGTTAAGAATCAAAAGATAAAAACCCAATTCAATCCTTCCAAGAAAAAAAAACAAAAAATGGAAAGAAAACCCAAAGTAGCTCTTGACGATACAACCGATCTGAGAAAAGACCAATTCAAACCATAAAATCTCTTTCCCCATTTCAACATCCAAACAAGTACTTTCCCATAACCCAGCACCCATAAAGACAAAACAGAATTAGAAAACAAGGAACCAATCAATTTCCTCTTCTGCAAGAATTCACAATCAGAAAGAAAATGTCTTACAGTGGAAGAAACCAAAAGATTTTCATAGCAGCAGACCAATGCCAGAAAGAGAGAGAGAGAGAGAGAGAGAGAGAGAGAGATGAAACATATAGCGAAGACGCAGAGAGAACTGTGGAAGAAGAAGAAGAAGAAAAAGAAGATCAGATGAGATGGCAGATGGAGATTAGAGATGGCAGATGGAGACTAGAGATGAAGATGGCAGATGGCAGATGGAGACCGTGCAGTTGCAGCAGCCAGCAGGTTTACTTGGGCAGATGAGACCGTGAGCACTGAGCAATTGCAGCAACGGATGAAGACATGAGGCGTGAATAGCTACAACAGCTGAACAGTTGCAGCAGATGAAGACGTAAGCAGTTGTAGCTACAGCAGCAGCAGATGAAGACGTGAGCAGATGTAGTTGCAGCAGCTACAGCAGTTGGCTGGGTTGGGAAACTGAGCAGTGGAGAACTAAGAAGGGCGAGCGGAAAGGGAGAAAGGGCGATGCAGCAACAGCAGAGGCTGGGTTGGGAAAGAAGAAGCCCTAACCCTCAACGTTTCAATTTATATGCCCTAATTTGAGAAGAACGGCTGGGATTAAAAGTTGAAAAGAGTATATGGCTGAAATTAAATGAGAGATGATGAATGGAAATTAATGTTTTTTAATATTTCTTTATATAAATATATATATCTTAACGGATCGGATCGGTTTAAATCCACGGATTAAGGATAAAATCCATCACCAATCCGTTACTAACGGATTAGGACTTTTTTAATCCGTCACCAATCCATTAACCATCGGATCGGTTAAAAAACCGCGAATTGGATCGGATCGGATCGGTTTAACGGATTGACGGATTTTTTGTACACCCCTAGTGTCTATATATATGTATGCATATATATATGTGTGTATATGATGAGCGCTAGATAGCGCCAGTGCGTTTTTTAAAGTGAAAAGGCCCATTTTTATAATGAATATGAGATTAGGAATGTGAAAAAGTAATTAATATTACTTTTAAAAATAAGAAAAAGTCACCACATGACTTGTGCCTTATTGGAGGATAGAAAATTGGTAGAAACGCCTCCTTTTAAATGAGGCATTCCTAAAAAATTTTTTATATATATTGTGTGTATTGTGCTTTTAGATCTTGCAATGAGCCCAAAACATATTGGATGCCAGCAATATTCCATTCAAGTGATCAGTGGTTCATCTTTTGAGTAGTGGGCTCACTGTGGAGACTCCACCAGTGAGTCCGAGGCTAGATAAAGTGATAAACGAAATGATTTAGCCGTTCATTTCACACTGGCACGGTCAGTCTCTTCATAGTGATGTGGAATGTGGAGTGAGGTAACGCTCTCGTATTGGCCAAACTAGGAAAATCGTCCATTAAAGAGGGTCCAAATCTCCCATGTAAAAATAATTCCGGTCGATCAAGATGAATCCTATCCCCTTCAATGCTATCCTCTTATTTTAATTTAATAGAATTCGTTCCCATCAAAAGATTATAGGCACGATTGAAAATGTGACAGTGTATTGATGTGGCATTGTCATTGACGTTGCATTAATCATATTTTTATCATGTGCTTAACTAATTAGTTGGATATATTCCTGGTGAACTAAAATTTGAGTAAGCATTACTAAAGGGAATTACATTTATTTTGAATTGAATCCAATGATCATTATGTGGGCCCATGGTAGAGTAAGCCTTTCACATAGTTTGAGAGGAGAGGAAATTTGTGCATGCAACCATTACTTTGGAACAGTGTAAATCATGTAAAAAAACTCAATTGTGGCACTACAGAGATAATATGAATGACATTATCCTAAAGCAGCCTCGATTAGGTTCTAAACTTTTGTTACACAGTTCGATAGAACCGTTGCAACTGTATTAACACATGCCAAAAGCCACGACAGAGAGATAATTATTTCATTTCAATAGAGGTGGGGCTCACATTGGATTGAGTACACAATTCAAAATGCAAATAGTCTGCTTACACAAAAAATGTAGACGGTCATTGACTTCCATATTTCCATCATGTGTTCAACTTGACACTGAATTCATTGAGATTTTAGGATATATTCCTAGGTGAGATGAGATTCATTTTGAATGATTGGAATTATCAGTATACGGGGCCTGAGATGAAGTTCTTAGCGTTTGTTACACAGTTATTTTAATAGCTGTGACAAGCAGGTGTAGAAACAGCAAATATATATATGCCTTGTGGGTGGAGTGTTGCATTGTGAAAATGAAGATTCTTGACGGGGCCAAAATGAATGACAAAATATAAAAAATGTTAAAGGATTACAAAAAGAAAAGTCTTGCCTTTCTTATGGGGTTGAAGGGAAGCCACGGGTGACCGGTGGGTTCTCAATAATTACCGCTGCAGTTAAAAGTTAGTCGAAGGGAGTGAATCTGGATCCTCCGATTAAAGGTGATCTCACCGGCGGTTTTTCCTCATCTCAAGTGGGAGGAGGTAGGCAGTCGCCACTGGTAATGGTGACAGTGACGGAACCAATAATCCACAGGAAATCTCGATTCCTTAAGACTCGGTTTTTCTGGTTTCTTTTTCGCCGGCAGAAACGGCAGAATCCAATGTTGCCAAGATGTTGGAGAAGGAGAATGGCAACTTTATGCGTTTACACGTGGAGAACTCAGGAATCGAGTCTAAGAAATAAGATGCAAAGAAAGATTTTATGATTCGAGCTCCAAAGCGTGAAAATAAAATGCAAGTCCAAATTCTGCTCCAATTCGAGCAGCCCAAGATCCAACACAGATTATCTCAAGCAGGGTCCTTCAAATCTATAACAATTTCAAAGTGTGTGGTAGAAGAATGCTTCATAAGAAACTACACGTCTCAAGCTAACGCGGCTTCTGCGGTGGCCCGCCCGATTTTATGTATATATAAGAAAAAAGGACAACATACCGCCAACAGGACTAAAATCTTCCAATTGACTGAAGTTTCTTCACTTAAATCACTCATATTATTCAGCCACCACAACCACACAAAAGCACTATGAACTTCAGACATCATGACATATATAATATGCATTACCATAAACGTTACATAATACATCAAATTCTCACAACGTTACAGAGAGAGAGAGAGAGAGAGAGAGAGAGAGAGAGAGAGAGAGAGACGCTTATCTACGAGGCCAGCCCCCTGTTCCCAAACTGTATCTTATTTATTATATAGATTCATTACATGAAATAGCTTGAAATATTATCGTTCATCTTCTCGTCAGAACTAAACTGGTTCATCATAGAGAGCCCTGGAATTGCATTCCCCTAACGTCGACTTATTATCACGGCACACAAAGAAGGAATAGAAAGTGATGAGACTAGTGCAGCCACCCATGCCCCAAACCAGCCATCCGAGTGCCATGCCCGGTTGAATTATGGTCCAGACTCTGTAAGCGAACATAAAGTTGAGGGTGGTAGCGAGCAACCATATGGGAATTTTCAGCGTCTCCTTTTTCTTTGAGTCTTGAGGCAACTTCTCGAAAATGCTTACGGACCAGAAGAAGATCATGAGCAAGATACAGAAGGAGATTGTGAAAGTGATGGCGTGGATGTCATCGTGCATTCTTGTTGCGGCACCTACAAAGTTGAATAACAAGAAGCCCACGGTGATGGTGAACAGGGAGGTGGAGTCCGAGATGGACGTTGGGGCAGTTTGGTTTGACATCGGACGCATGGCGACTAGGGTTGAGATTTTTGAGATCTACAGCTACAGCTTCAGAAGTTTAGGGTAACAAACCAGGTTGTTGAACGATCTTCTGAAAATCTTGAGCAGGTGTAGCAGGGATGCCTATTTCTTTGTACGGTGCATTAAGTCTTTACCAGATTTCCTGAACTGAGGTCAAGTCTCCGGCAATTTGAAATGAATATTTTTTGTAATTAAAATTTTAAATTTCATCCGCCTAAAAGGTTTTAGATTACCTTTTGAAATTCTTATTGAAATTCTATCTAAAGGGTTGTTTGTTAATTTCACATATCATGTGAAAATGTTTTACATAGGTAAATGACTCACATATGAGTCATTTGCATATGCAATTAACTCACATGTGAAATGAATTCAATCGTTTGTCATTTTCACACATCTTCATATGTAAATTAAAAGTAATCTGACGGTTCACCATTTATCATAATATTTTTGCCACTTTTCATGATTTATCACAAATATCTTAAAATATATATAGAAAAGGACTACATCTCTAAGCAAAAAAAAAAAAGCATTTTAGAGAGTTTGGACGGTTCAGATCATCGAAATGGGGCCCATAAAATTAAAGATTTTAGATTTTTATTGTTAGATCTTTTTGTAAATATCTAGAACTATATTATGATCCAACGGTTGAAAATTGGTTTCAAGGCCTTTTTAGTCTTCATAAGAGTTTTAATGGTTCTGATTTATATTAGGGGGCCCACAGGAGTCAAAAAATTAAAAAAGGCAGACTGGGTTCAATCACGTCCAACGGTCTCAACTGTTTTGATTATATCTCAAGTTGTATGATGATCCAACGGCTAAAAATTGCTCTTATGGCCATTTTCAGTCTTCACAAGAGTTTCAACGGTTCTGATTTACATTAGGGGGCCCACATGAGTCAAAAAATAAAGAAAGGCGGACTGGGTTCAATCACGGGTTCAACACATCCAACAGTCTTAACTCTTTTGATCATATATCAAGTTGTATGATGATCCAACGGTTGAAAATTGGTCTCTAAACTGTTTTTGACCTTTAGAAGAGTTTGGACGGTTCAGATTGCTATTTTGGAGCCCACAAAATAAAAAAAATGTAAAAAGGCAGATTGCGATATATAGTTACTGTTCACCCGCTGATAAAGGTGACATGGGTATTGTTTTCACACCTGTTGAGGTGTGAAAATTCTTACTTGATTTTCAAGTCATTGTCATACCATTTTCACATCTACTTTATACATCTCATACGTAAATGAGTGAAAATAAACGTGATGGTGTGTAATCATTACACATGTGGTTCATTTACTTATGTAAATCAACCAAAACAAACAACCCCTAAATGCTCAACTTTCCCTCAGTGAGATGATCCGGAGCCCGAGATCCTATCATGACTGGTGGGAATTCGAAGATCCTTCCATGAGTGGTGGCTCTCATGAAATTTCTAAGGGTGGGCCCACATGATTTCAAAATGTGGTCCTACATTGTAATTCCTTAGGTTAAACCCGCCAATGTAACATAATTTCAAAGGTGGATTCCATGTAACACAAATCTAAAGGCAAGCCATATATCCAACAAGATCTAAGGGTGGACCCCACATAATTTCTAAAAATGCCCATGTAATTCTAAACTTTCTAAGGGCTTATTCCTATCGTCCTTTTGTTGCCCAAGAGGCATGATCCTCTTTTGATAAAATTTTGAGTGAATTATGCAATATATTGGATCCAACAATATTCATTCAAGCGATAAGTGGTTCATAAACTCCGCCAGTTTTTGCTGCCGGTCTCAAGCTTAGGTAAAAGAGGAGGGTTGCGTTAGGTAGGTTGACAACCAGCGTAAAATTTTGTCACAACCCAAACATGAATTCTGAGATAATGATATTTCGTGATAAGGCTAGGGCGTTTTTCGCTTTAAATGACACATTGTAGTGTCGCCCGGCTGCAGTGAAAAGTGTGCAAGGGTTATCGCATGATTATGGGCTAGTGCGGTTAAAAAAATTAGTCCATGAGAAGAAGAAGAGAAATATGAAAAGTAGACTTGCTACTTGGAAAATAGGAAGCTTGACAGGCAAGAGTATGGAGTTAGTTGAGGTAAAAAAAAGAAGAAGAATTAGTGTGGATTGTATATCGGAGATAAGATGGAAAGAGAATAAAGCTAAGAAACTTACGGATCGGTATAAGCTTTTCTATGCAGGAAAGAGTAATACAAGAAATGGAGTCGGTATAGTTGTAGATAAGGATTTGAAAGAAAAAATTGTGGGGTTAAAGAGGGTTGGTGATAAAATTATAGCAATTAAAGTAGTGCTAGAGGAAGACATAATTCATATCATTATTGTATATGCTCCCCAAGTAGGACTAAAGGAAAGTGTGAAAAGACAATTGTGGGAGGAGATGGATGATTTAATGCAAGAAATCCCAAATAGTGATGAGATTTTCCTTGGAGGGGATTTAAACGGGCATATAGGAAGAGATAATAAAGGATATGAGAGAGTGCATGGGGGGTAAGGATTTGGAGAAAATAATGAATTCGGAAACACTATATTGGACTTTGCAGTGGCATTTGATCTTATAATAGCAAATACTTATTTTAAAAAAAGATGAGAGCATTTAATTACCTATAAAGTGGGAGTAATATGAGTCAAATAAACTTTTTTTTAATTAAAAACCAGGACCGATTGGCTTGTAAAGATTGCAAGGTTATCGTAAGAGAGAGTTTAACTATGCAACATAGGTTAGAGTTTTAAATATTTGCATTAGAAGTAGAAAGAAAGTAGTAGTAAACAATATGGATATTAAAACAAGGTGAAGAGATTTGAAAGGGAAAAGAGCAAATATATTTAAGGACAAAATGATTGAGAAGGGAGAATGAAATATTGAAGGAGAAACTACAGTAATATGGAATCAAATGACTAATTGTATTAGAAATATTGCAAAGGAGGTATTTGGAAAATCAAAAGGAAAGAGACATTAATAAAGAAACATGGTGGTGGAGTGTAGAGGTTCAGGAAGTTATTCGACAGAAAAAATGTTACTACAAAGTTTGGCAGGAGACTAAGAGTATGAAAGATTTTGAGCTGTATAAGAAGGCAAAGAAAGAAGTTAAGAAAGTAATAAGTAGTGTAAAGTTCAAAGCATACGATGACCTCTATATTAGGTTGGAAATAAGAGAAGGAAAAAATAATATTTTTAAACTCGCAAAAATAAGAGAAAAAATAGTAGGGACTAAAATTATGTCAAATGTATCAAGGATAGTGAGGAAAATATTCTGGTGAAGGACAATGATATTAAAGAAAGGTGGAAGGAATATTTTAGCAAACTTCTAAATGAAGAACATTTTGGGGATACAAGAGTTAAGGACGATACTTCATCGTTAAAGCATATTTTTCTCCGTAGAATTAAAGGGGTGAAAGTGAAGGAAGCATCGAAGCTAATGAAGACAGGAAAGACAACAGGCCCAGATGGTATTCCGATAGAGGTATGGAAATGCATAGGAGAGATTAGGGTGAGTTGGTTATGTAGACTATTCAATAAGATACTTGTGACAAAGAAAATGCTGGATGAATAGAGAAAAAGCATTGTAGTACCTATATATAAGAATAAGGGAGATATACAAAATTTTACCAATTATCGACGAATTAAACTTATGATTCATACTATGAAGTTATGGGAGAGAATAATAGAGCAAAAACTGCAATAGAAGATCAAGATCTCTGAAAATCAATTTGATTTTATGCCAGGGAGATCAACTTTGGAAGCCATCTTTTCACTTCGGCAATTAATGGAAAAATATCGAGCAAAGAAGAAAAATCTACGCATGGTCTTTATCGATTTGGAAAAAGCTTATGATAGGGTACCGAGGAATTTAATTTGGTGGGTTTTAAAGAAAAGAAATTCCCCAGAGGTTATATTGAAAATTTTAAAGATATGTATGAATGAGCAGTAACAAATGTAAGAATCACATGTGGAGAAACAGGTGGATTCCCCATGACTATAGGTTTACATCATATATCAACCTCTGTTATCTCTTTGCATTAATTATGGATGAGTTAACTGTGCATATTCAAGAAAAAGTACCATGGTGTATGTTGTTTATAGATGATATAATATTGGTGGATGAATCAAGAGATGGTGTAAATGCAAAATTTGAGAGATGGCCGGGGCATTAGAATCTAGAGGCTTTAAAATAAGTCGGATAAAGATAAAATATATGAATTGCAGCTTCAATGGATATATAAAAAGTGTTGAAGCTACTGTCAAAATTGAAACCCATGAGATACCACATAGAAATTCTTTTCGATAGCTAGGCTCGATAATTAATAAGGATGGGGAGATTGAGGAAGATGTGGAGCATAAGATAAAAACTAGATGACTGAAGTAGAGACTAACTTTTGGAGTGCTTTGTGACAGACGAATGCCAATGAAATTGAAGGGCAAATTTTACAGGACAATGGTTAGACCAGCTATGACATATGGAGCAGAATGTTGCCCAATTAAGAAAACGCATATTCATAAGATGGATGTAGCGGAAATGAGAATGCTTATATGGATGTGTGATAAAATTAGGAAAGATAAAATTAGAAATGAGTGTTTTCGAGAGCATTTAGGGGTAGCACCAATAGGGGATAAGATTAGAGAAATCCATTTAAGATGGTTTGAGCATGTTGAGCGTAGGTTGGTAATGGCACTGGTGAGAAAAAGTTTGGCTTTACAAGTGAATGGCCCATCAAAAGGTAGGGGTAGGCTTAAGAAAACATTAATAGAGGTCATTGATTCAGATTTGAAGAAGTTTAACTTATCGAAGGATTTTGCTCAAAATAGAACGGAATAGAGAAACAAAATTCATGTAACTGACCCTAACATAGTTCGGATAAGGCTCTGATGATGATGATTATTATGAGATAAGCTGTTCATAGTTTGAGGAGGGGGCCCATTGTGGAGACTCACATGTGGGCCCCGTGATTGATAAAGTGATATATGTAATGAGTTTAGTTGTTCATTGCACATTGGAGCGGTCAATCTCTCCATAGTAACGTGGGGGAGTGAGATAACCATAATTGTCAATTTCATTTGGCTCGTCAGCCCGGACATGGGATATTGTGATATTTTAGAATTTTGTAGCAACTTTTTGAAATACTAAAATCTAGTAAAGTATATACATATATTAAGAAAATAGAAAAAATAATTATAAATATAAATTAAGCATGTTTAGTGAGATGGATATTAAGAAGAAAAAAAAATAGTGAAAATCTTGCTGCAAACCAAAATGGGTCAGAATAAATTGGAATGGACAACTGAAATACACTGAAACGGGCCAAAAGTCTTTCTAAGTTTTATTGCCTCCTTTTCGTTTTAGCCAAAGATCCAAAACGAAAAATTTTGGCTGAAATGAATTGAAGTTTACTACTATGGAGGCAATGCTATCATATTGGCCAAACGAGGAAAAACATCCATTAAACAAGAGTCCAGATCCCTGCCTGCAACTATTATATGGGGCCCACATAAAATGATTCTGAGTGGTTCAAGATGAATCCACATCCTCAGATTTTAATTTCATACGTTCCCATCATAAAGTTTTAGACATTATTGAAAACATGATTGACTATTGTGGCATTAATCATGTTTCCATCATATACTCCGTTACAAAGTTGAATCCATTCTTATTGAACTAAAATTTGAACAAGTTTTACTAAAGGGGATTACATTCATTTTAGATGAACCTAGTGATCATTGTGTGGGCCCTAGGGTGGAGTTTGAAAAACCTTTTACACAACTTGAAAAGAGAGGAGATTTGTGCTCGGGAATAATGTAACTCATGTCAAAAACCAATTAATCATGTAGGATTGCAAACAGGTTGATTTCGGCCAGGGCCATGATGGAGTTAGAACTGCAACCACAAACACTTTGGAATCAGTTTTGTGGTTCCGGAACTAAAACCATTAATGAGAATATGGTATAAGAATCGAAACTGGTTCTGTGTATGGAGCGGGTTCGAGTTTGAGTGTGGATCGTCTATATAGAGGATGCTTTGGAGAAAATGATCTTTTTTAGAAGAAAAAAATATGTCGGGTCGTGTCCACAGATCAAAATTAAGGTAAAACTAAATGCGAAACTATTTAGGTCATAGTTTCAGAAAACGGATCTAGACCCGGACCCATTTACTTATCAAGACCTAATTAAGAACCCAAACCCAATTATTAATAGTTCAAAACCTCTGGGTGATCGGAAAATTCGGTATCCACTTACAACTCTACAATCATGGCTCTATAGAGATAATCCGGATGACATTCACCTAAAGCAATCTCGGTTATCTCCTATGCAAACAAAAAAAAAACATTGATTATCATTAGTAGGCCCTGCGGTGGTGTTCTAAAGATTTTTTTACATGGTTTGATAGGAGAACTGTTGCAACTATTTATGGGAACCATGTAAGATATGTTAGGAACTCCATCCTGGCACGACATTGAGATAATCAGAGCATTTTGAAGATAAATCCCATGACCCTTTAGGAGAGATATCCTAAAACTCTAGTTCAGTAGAAGTAGGGCTCACCGCTTGATTGAGTACACATTTCAAAATTTGAATCGTCTGCTTACCAAAAAAATGTGCATAGTCAATGACTTTTACGTTTCTGTCATGTGTTTAATATGACAGTAGAATCTAGTCTCATTGAATTGAAACTTTAGGATATATCCTTAGTTGTGATGAGATTCATTTTGAATTGTCTGAATTATTAATTATGTGGGGCTCAAGATGAAGTTCCTCCTATGTATTATACTGCTAGAATTAGGAAAAATGCATGCCTTGTGGCAGGGTGGTGGGTTGCATTGTAAAAAACAAATTTCTTGGAGGGGCCAAAATGAATGCCAAAATAAAAAGAAATGTAAAAAATTTACAAAAAGAAAGATCATGCTTTTCTCATGTAATTTCAAGGTGGTTAAAGTTTGTCCGTTGGTGGCCAGTGGCTTTAGACTCGATTGAAATCCATTTGCTCCGGAGATGTTGGAGGAGGAGAAAGGCAACCGGATGCGTCTACACGAACCCACAAAATATCTTGCGACTCGGACTCCGACTCCGACGCATCAAAATAAATGCGAAGTCCCAATCCTGCCCCAATTCATCTACCCATCCATGATCCAACACTTCTTAACCATGGTCTAATATTAATTCCACAGATATCTTGATGATTTCAAGCAGGGTCCTCAAATCAATTACAATTTCAGAGTGAGTGGTAGAAGATGGTTTCCTAAGAAACTACATATCTCAAACTAACGTGGTTCTGTTGTGGCCCACCCGATTTTATAAAAATAAAAAAGACCACATATTGCCAACAGGAATAAAATCTTCCATTACTCTGCCTCGAATTATCAGAAGTTACATCACTTGAACCACTCATATTATTAATATCTTTGTAGAACAGAGTGAAATCAGACAGAAGAAGAAGAGAGGAGAATAACTGGTGGGCAAAAAGAGATCAATCTTCATTTATAAGTTTCTTACACAATTACATCAAGGGAACCATCTTAAATAGCCTTGATCAAAGAGCACAACTGCTAACTGAATTCTATTAATCAACACTAATGTCATACGTGTCAGCTCAGCAATCACTCAAACTGAATGATCTTGGCTAGGAGTCGGGATCTTCTGATGAAAATTTTTACAACGATTACGGAAAGATGTATCCACGTCACCATGGAACAGCGTGCTATCCATGCGGCAGTAGGCAGGTTTTGCCGTGGTGACGTTCGGAGACCTGAGTCACCTGAAATCGTCACCTGGGAATTTCCTTGAGAAATCTCAATTCTCTTGCTTACTTAATAACGCCCAGCCACATCACCTTTTGGCCTCCAGAGTTTCTTCGACTTCTTGAATCAGTTGAAGTGTCACCTCAACTGACTTTAACTCTGCTGCTCTGAGTCACCTGAATCTCAATATCCTCTTATGCATTAATTATCACCGACCCAAACCATACAAAAGCTCTTTGAACTTCTGACATCAGCATATTAGAGATAAGGATGTTCAAAGACAACAGAATGATTTGCTATTTCTTAGATATTACGGTCGAGTTCATAAGACAGTTCAGCAAACATCAAAATAGCAGTACATGACAAATACAGTATGATTTACCAGAAAAGTTGAGAAGATTCTCACACACAGACACCAAATGATATCTTACTCCATTACAGTATATATTCAGATTCACTCCATGGAATAACTTCGAATACAAGAAGGTATTTTCATTCATCTTCCTGTGAGATCTAAACTTGTTCCTCGCACAGAGCCCTGGAAATGGATTCCTCTGGCCTCGTCTTATTATCACGATATAGAAAGGAGAAATAGAATGTGATGAGACTAGTGCAGCCACCCATGGCCCAAACCAGCCATCCTAGCGCCATGCCTGGTTGAATTATGGTCCAGATTCTGTAAGCGAACATAAAGTTGAGGATGGTAGCGAGGATCCATTAGGGAATTTTCAACGTCTCTTTCTTCTTTGAGTCTTGAGGCAACTTCTCGAAAATGCTTATGCACCAGAAGAACATCATGAGAAGGATAAAAAAAGAGATTGTGAAAGTGATGGCGTGGAAGTCATCGCGCATTCTTATAGTGGCACCAACAGTGTTGAATAACATGAAGCCGACAGTGATGGTGAATACAGAGGTGGAGTCCGAGATTGATTTTGCCAAAGTTTGGTTTGATATTGAACGCATGGCTACTGGGGCTCAGAGTTTTGAGATCTACAGCTACAGCTACAGCTTCAGCACTATAGAAAAAAAACAAAAAAGCAGGTGTTGTGCGTGTGTGTGCAAAGGCAACCAGATCAACAATCAACCACACAAGAAGATAAGAAGATTTACGTGGTTCAGCAAAGATGCCTACGTCCACGGGAAACCAATTTCCACTAGGTTCTCCTCCAATCTGTGAAACCACAGCCTTGGAATCTCAGCCACTCTCCGCCTCTCTCTCTAGGGTTACAGATTATATATAACCATTACATCTTTATCCCCCAAGAACTCTATCTGAAGAAAAAATAAAGTCCTAACCTATTAGAAAACTGCTGTTTGACAAAACAGGAAATTCCTAATATCATTAGGAAAACCACCACAGATACTGAACCCACTAATGGTCTGGACCCACATGGCCAACAGTAGGTTGTTTAATGATCTTCTGAAAATCTTGAGCAGGTGTTCTCAATTTATGAAGGGCAAAAGGCTACTCTGTATCTTCCTTCCTCGTTACTTCGTTTGCGGTTCAAGCTACCTATAAGCATGGTACTTCCATGATGGAGGCCTTCCTTTTTCATTCCCATTTTTTCTCTTTCCGCTTTTTATTTTTATTTTATTTAGGTTAGTGTTGTTTTTTGGGAATTTTATGGAAAAACTAAGATTAAATATTAATTAAATGGTTTTATGAAGAAAAATTATAAAATAATAAGATAGTTGTTCTTACCTTTTTTCTGAAAACAAAATAACCTAGTTTACTAGTTGTTCTTACCTTTTTTCTAAAAACAGAATAACCTAGTTGACGATATCATAAACATTTTTCAACTTTGCCTTTTCTTCTTCTTCGACTTTGATGGTTTTCATACTTGAATGTCTTCGCTTTTGAGGGAAAAAGTTGAGATTAAGTAAGGGTTTGAATATTCATTTCAAAATAATAAATAAAAATTAAAAAGAGTTGATGAATGCATCAAAGAAGAAAGACGGATTTGATAAATCTTTCACAAATCGCATTATAAGGTATGTTCAATCCATCCACCAGCAAATTCATGCTTATAATTGGTTTAAAGATTCCAAATTAACAGAACAAAAAATACTCTTGAGATCTAAAACTCTACACAAATGAAACAATAAATAAGAGAAAACCTCACATTCACTACTCAATTGCCTAACATTGCTCCCCACATGTTGCTTACAAACATTAAGACTTATAATATCTCTCCAAACAAATGGCTTTAAACTCAAAACATTCATAAAAGCATATCTAAACTAATTCCCTCCAACCTCACTCAAAGCCACCTCTAAATTGGAGGAAAATCGTCATTCAGGCATTTCACCAAACATCTTGCACTTCAAACTCAAACTCTCAAAACTCATGTTAAAGGGCAACAAGTTAAAAAGGCGACAAGGATGTAGAAACTAAGAACGAGAGCCACACCACCTAACGAAAATTTTCAAGACCACTTAAGGAAGACCACCAGAACACACAATGCGTTGATTTCCATAAATTTCTCAATACTAAGTAGAAGAAGATGGAGCAGAATATTGCATTTTACAATGAAAGTTGATGATATCGCCAATCAAAACCAATTGATGATATCATCAACTGAGTTGATGATATCATCGAATAGGGTAATTTCGTCAAAATAAAACTATGGACAATTATGGTTTTTCTTCATAAAATCATTTAATTAATGTTTAAGCTTAATTCTTTTTTTGTAAAAATCCCTTTTTTTAATCTAGTTGTGGGGGTTGGGACATGCCTTCGGATGAGGCTAGTGGTCCTCAAGTGTGATGATAAGGTCCTTGGAAGAGGGAAGTAGATATTGGGTGAAATGGTAGAGCCCATAGGGTGAGGAAATGTAACATGCATGATGTTTGAACTAAGACATTTCTCTTATCATCGAGGTAAGAGGTTGTTCTTTTAAAAGGTTAATGTTGATAACCACTTATTTTAAAAGTTTAATGGTGCGTTTGGCATAGTGCCACTTGGATATTTCCATGTTTCCACGAGATCAGGCTGCAGAAACATTTATGTACATGTGCGAATCACTATTTCGAATTTTGATCTCGTTGGAAGGAATTTCAAGATCTTAACCGACATAAGAAACTTGAAAAGAACTTTATTTTTTTTAAGAAACAACTTGCATTGTTTCCTACTTTTCTCTTTCTTCATCTCAAAGGAAGTTACTCCATTATCTAATTCCTATAGTTGATCACATGGTAATAATTACAAAAGGTGTACCCATATTAAAAATTTTAATTTGTTATAATGGTGTGACAACATCATAAATTATTTGAGTGGGCCCCATATTCTCTATAACTGATATAGGGCTCAAAGAAGTAAAGAGAAGTAAAGACTAAAGAGGAGAATAACTAAGTGCTTTAATGTACTCTTACACCAATAAATGACCCCACATGGGCCTTCACCATATATTCATTCGAACGTGAATATGCTTCAGTGAATTATGGGGAAGGCAATGGGTCGGGTTTAAATGGGGATCCACGCCGACCTGATCCTATTAATGGTGGGTTTGGTAGAGTGTTGATGGGGTTCGGATTAGGTATATAGCTTGTCATAACTTGAGTTGGGTTCTTGTTTTTTAGTACATCAACTTGCTTTGCCCTATATATCTTCAGTTCATATATTACTCAATGCATTTTTATTATATGAGAACTCAACTGCTCAAGTGGTATTGAAAAAAAAATGTTTTCTCCATGACCATGGGTTCTCCCTTTTAGACACATTTTTTAGATAATTTTAAAAAATACATAATAAACCATAATCACACCTAACCTGATCCGTATTTGTCATGGGGTGGATTTGGTACGATAATCATCCAACCTATTATGGGGCAGTTCAGTTGCCACCCCTTAGCACCAAGAGATTGATGTGATAATGGGTTATGATGGTGGATTTGGTGGGAAATTTCAAACAAAAGAAATATCTGATGGTGGGTCATTTTGCTATTAGAAGGAAATTTGGTGAGAGATTACGATTGAATGGTGCACAAACTTTAAATAGTTTTATTATTGTAAGTGGGCACGTTCATCACCACAAAAATTTATTGCGAGACCACAAGTAATTGGAGTACGGATCCTCTCATTAAAAGTCCCATGGATTAGGTCTTACCACATCACCGGTATGATTTCTTATGTCACCCAGGATCCTCTAATTTAAAAACCACATGGATCAGGTTTTTTTTTTTTTCTCAAAAAATCTCAATTCAAGTAATTTCATGGAAGTTTCTCTTTTCGATTTAAAGCATAGTGAATGTACATTAAAAAACGGGACGAATGGTAAGGAAGTTGTTTTCGCTGCCATTCAAAGTGAACTGTGATTGCATGTGAAAAAGTAACACATAAATAGGTGAAAACAACCGGTCTCTACCGAAAGCCCAATGCTTTATAAAAAGACTAAAAGAACTGTTATAAAGAACCTCGAACTTTATAAAGGATCGAACCTCAGCAACTGGGTTCACAATTGTTGGCAATGCAAAAATTTTATTTCATTTGATGAGTGTTGACGTTGATGGGGACTCTCACAAGCATCAGAATTGAGATTCAGTGATGAAAAACATTACATGACTGTGACCGACAAAATTAGATCCTACCACATCATCACTCTTCGTATGCATGGAAGGCCTTAATCCAGCCACCATCACTGTGAGATTTTTTGAGAGAGGATCCGCACTCATAAGGGCCTGTTTATTAATTTTCTCTCATTGTAAAATTAAAGTCATCTTTCATTTCACCACACAACAACCCAAAAAAGTCAAATCAAAATATCATATTTCAAAAAAATTCTTTTACCTTTTTATAAAAAAAAGTCAAAAAATTACATTTTCATCCAACTAACTAACAAAAAATATCTACTTTTAATATAAAAAGTCAAACAGTTACATTCTTTTTTTTACAAAAAAATAAAATTTAATCATTAAATTAATTTAACCCATCTTATTATTTTATCTTTTAAAATTATCATTTACCTTACTTCACTCAACTAGTTAAATTAACAAATGAACCGTAAAAACTTTATCTATCCGGCTTTCTACGTGCAATATCTAGAGGATTTTCTACGTGCAAGACGGGGCAGGAAGTGGCTTTTGGAAAGCATTGCCGTACGTATGTTTATGACAGGAAGAGTGAATTAGCAAATTAGCATATGGTTGGAGTAGCTTTATGGGTTTTACCAAAGGCGCCAGCACTCCCCACCAGAAGTAAAGTGGATGGAAATGTAGCTGCTTTTTGGTCAGACGGATACATGTGATGTGTGACAGCCTGTTTTTGTTTTTTTTTGCTTGGGTGCAGGGTACATAGCGAAACGACAGTGCGTTTTCTCGTGTCTATTTTTAAAATTTGAATCGACGCGATCAGGTGATGGTTTGTGTAGACTCACGGCCACCGTGCACGTTGCGCATTCCTTTAAGTACGCACAGCTCCAATAATTTTGATATTTATAAATTGATTTATTATTTTCATTTTAATACCTGTTTGGTATTCAAAATAAATATTTCTAATAAAAGTAAGTATTTTAATTTTTTTACTATAAAATAAAAAATAGAGAATTTTAGCAAAAATTCCAATAAAATGCATGAAGAATGAAATTTGAGGAACTTCCAAAGGTGAACTAACACTTTTTAGGTGGCCAAAATTTGAAATTCTGGTAAAAAAATATTGTATTTTAAATTTCAAATGACAAGATCTTACATCATGTTCAAGAAATTCCAACATGCCAAATTCATGTTTGGAATTTTGGTAAAAAAATGGGCTCTAGATTTCTATTATGTTGGGGCATTTGCAAATTCTTGGGACAGTAATTTTTCAATTCCAGCAAAGAAATAGGCACTAAGTTGACATTCAGGACACTGTTCATCTACCTTTCTGTTTACTTGCGAATTTGTGAAATTCATCCGGCGAGGTTCGGCCGACACTTTCTTTCCTTAGGAGGATGTTTCAGTATTTTGAGATTTACTCTTGTACGATACAATTGACTCCAAAACATGGGTTTTCCATTATTCCAAAAAAAGAAAAAGAAAAAAGAAGGTGGATCTTGTGCCATGGATTATTGCCAAACTTTCCCATAGTGTCAACGTTCATTACGTGATGCTATTCTTTTCAAAACCATAGGGCCTATTTGGCATTGTTTTGGCGTTGTTTTCAATTTTGTGCTCATATTAGGTTATGTTGAGATCAGGTTGTTTTGAGGGTATACTTTACAAAACTTGTTTGGCAACACAATATTAAAATCTTATATGAAAAATATGTCATGCGAAGCTTGGTTATATTATAACGGTTTTTCTTCAATAAATGGAAAAAAGAGAATCAAATGATTTAAAATGTGGGACCCACCTTTTATTGTTTATGACACTATTATTGTTGCACATGAGACTCACTTACAGAAGTTACAACATGATACTCGTAACCCACCTTTAAAATTAAAACATGTGGCTTACATTCATAGGATTTATAAGGTGAGCCGATCTTTATATAAATTATAATGTTGGCCCTTATTGTATGGATATAAGTATGAGACCCATCTTTAGTAATTACAGCATGGCATAAACTTTTAAATATTAGAATATGGGCGCTCATTCATAGGATTTAAAATGTCAGTCCACCTTATGTGATCGTGACTATTTACTCACATTTAGGAATTATAAAGTGGAGCCATAGTTTTTGTGATTTTGTACACAGGGTCAACCTTTAGAAATTAAAACAAATTATTTTAGATGTTAAAACAAATTATAATGTGGGGCTATCTTATTTGCTGATTGTGAACATAGGACCTATCCTTAATTACGTGGTACCTACATTGAGAAATTAAAGCACGGGATCACATTTATTCATATAATTTACAATGTAGGCCCACATTCATTGGAATGTTAATGTGGTTCAACCTTTTGCGATGGTAATTTTGTAGCCCACCTTTAAAAATTATAAAGTGGGGCCACCTTTTCTGTGATTGTGGACATTGGACTTAGCTTTAGAAATTGGAATGTGATGCCCACCTCTAGAAGTTAGAACATGGGGCTCACATTCAGTAGATTTATAATGCGGTCCTAACATTATATGAAATTAAGAATTATAATATGGCTTATCTTTTATGATTGTCACCATATAACCCATCTTTAAGAATTACAAAGTGATCTTTACGTATAAAATAATTCTATAAGCAAGTTGTTTCTTAAAAAAACAATAAATTTTTTTGTTCTAACTTTTTTATGCCAATGGATTATGTCACAACCCGAGCCCAGGGTTCGGGGGTTAGCAGAAGCCAAACCTAATGACACACGTACTCCCGTGCATGTACAGTTAGACCGAGTCTAAATGCACACGCACAAGGGAACATTCACACGTGCCAAACATGTACGTGGAAGCTGTAAATATCAGAAACATCAAACTAACAGTGCAAGAAGAGAATACGAAGAAAGAACCAACATAATTACATGTAAAGGTCTTACAAAATGAACAAAATCATATATACAATCATGACATATACTAGTATGAAAATCCTCAAAACAAGAAACAAGACTCCAATGCCATGCATGTCAAGAACGCTCTCCCGTGGAGTGATCACATCCACTCCTCTAGGCCTGATGGGGCCTCGGGGGTCTCATCTGGAGTCTGGCAGACCGGCGAGGGTTTGGCAGGGGTATCTAGGCCTGAAACACAAAAAACAACTGTGAATACGACGATTCAGCAAAGTATAAACCATAGCAAGTAACGCACGCTGTGTCTAATAGAATAAAGAACATCATGTAAATTAATTAAGGCATTTTCGTATACTAGGCTGTCATGCAAGAAAGAAATATGCTATGCGGATCAATGGATACATGCAGTGTACATAACTAGTGGCTACTACATTGCCATATGCTCCCAAAAGAGGGATCTTGTATCGTGCAAAGAACACCATTGTCCGGGCCAGGGTACAATGGGTCTCGGTTTCCTGGGGTCCGGTTCCCCAAGACGTTTCCTTACTGCAGCAAGGCCATGTAAACTATACCAAATTCACCCCGTCGGGATCCTAAGGCTGAGGCTAAGTAGTGCCTGACCATACAGAGTCAATCATGAAAACCCTGAGTGAATCGTGACAACATATCATACATGCATATCAGTGAACATATTATACATGCATACTCAAGGTAAAGAACTACAATGTGAAAGTAACGGAACGCAAGATATCAGAGAGTAGAGATCAATAATCGAATGCAACATGTTATGCAACAAATCATGCGAAATCGGATCATCTTTATTTACAAGCCAATTCTAATCTAAGTATCCGGTGTTTCTAACCGTGCATGATGATGTAGTTTTAAGTCATTCGGTGCACCGTTGTCTAGTGTTGCATTGAATCGGGCGGTGCACGAAGTCCCTTAAACCAACACCCATGGGGAGGTGCTTAACATCCGGATAACGAACATGAATGATTCGCAGCCCTCGAGATCATTCACGCATTGTATCACATTCCGTTAGGCAGGTCTAGGTGCTCTACATTCTATCATGAAGGCCATATCGGTCTTTCCTTTACACCTATCCTTGTCCTTCATTATTCTAGTGTGGATACGGCTTAGCCGTAGGTGAACGTACGGCTTAGCCGTAGGCATGTTACGGCGTAGCCGTAATATGCACTGCGGCTCCACCGCGGTTCCCTTGACTGTTCCTCCGCAGTTACGGTTCACCCGTATTTTGTTCTATGGCTTAGCAGTGTGTGTTCTACGGCTTAGCCGTGGCTGGGCCGTAGAAGGTCTGTCAATTTGGTTGCTCTCAGTTAATCCAGAAAAAGGCACCCTGTATTGATCTACGACTGGGCCACGGCTGGGGTTCAGCTTAGCCGTAGTGCAATACACGGCTTAGTCGTGACCTAGCCGTAGAGGAAAACTGGATTTTCACCCTCTCTGGACTTTAAGCCGTAAGTGACATACGGCTTAGCCGTACATGCACGAAGGCAATGTTCTGAATCACGTACAGAAAGCCTGGGAAATCATCAGAACTGCAAATATCCAATAGAGATAGATAAAGTAGTAATCAAATGAGCTGTAGACACATTTTTCCATACAAATTCATGTGAACTAATCAGAATCAAATGCATACCAACATGGGTTCTTACAGGTTATGGTCATACTTGCCTCAATTTGAATGCAATTACACAACTGATGTCCTTGGGTCCAAACACAACCTAACACCAACCAAACACCATGCATGCATGAGAAATGGAAAGAATCTCAAAGCACAGACACGTCATGCAACAGGAAAACAAGAAGGAGGAGAAATAAAGGAAGGAGATGAGAGAGAGAGATGGAAGGATCCCCAACTCACCTCACAATCAACACAATGGAGCTTGCAAAGAACCAAAATCCCTCAATTGAGCTTGATCGATGGAGGAGAGAATTCAGGAGAGGGAGAAAAAGCTCTTCACGTGCACAGTGAGGAAAAATGAGAGAGAGAACGTGAGTTTGTCGATGGTCTGAAGTTTATATAAGCTAAGGGGAAGTCCAAATTACAATAGAGTCCAAGTCATAATTCTATTTTTAGTTTGAGTCAAATCCGGGTCCAATGGAATCACACGACATCGGTTGCAAACGACGTAGTTACGAAAGTTGACGAGCTCAACGAAAGACACGTGTTGACTTCAAGATGATGCAAAAATGACCATGTCTTAGAAAAGCTAAAATTACGAAAAAGGGCTTGGTCTACTTAATCAAGGTCAAACATAACCCAAGTACCTATCCATGACCCGCAACGAAAACAAAACTCAAACAAAACATGATTAGCAACGAAAACAAGATTAATTAACCGCTAAACGAGGTCAAGCTGGGTCGGAGTGTTACATCCTCCCCTACTTGAGAATCATTCCGTCCTCGGAATGAACACTCACTCACTCATACCTGTGAAAACAGATCGGGATATTGTCGTGCCATTTGTTCTTCTAACTCCCAAGTAGCCTCATCGGGTCTGTGATGCTCCCATAGCACTTTGACCCATCGAATTTTCCTGGTGCGGAGTATTTGCTCTCGGGTTCCCACGATACGGAGCGGTCGCTTTACGTATGCAGCATTCGGCTGAATCTGAACCTCGTCGTAACGAATGACATGGGAGGGATCATGAACATATTTCCGAAGCATCGAAACGTAGAAAACGTTGTGTACTCCTGAAAACATCTCGGGAAGATCAAATCGATAGGCTAAGTCACCAATCCGACTCTTGATCTCGAATGGTCCGACATATCGTGGAGCTAACTTGCCTTTCTGGCTGAAACGGATTGTACCCTTCATCGGTGAGACCTTCAGAAAAACCCACTCACCAACTTGAAACTCTAATGGCCGTTTGCGAGTGTCTGCATAACTCTTCTGCCTCGACCGAGCAACTTTCAAGTTCTCAATTGCTTTCTGTACCTTCTCCGTAGTTTCGGCAATGATCGTCGGTCCGTGAAAACTCCGAGTTCCAACTTCTTCCCAACACACCGGACTTCTACACTTCTTCCCGTACAATGCTTCATATGGCGCCATCCCAATGCTCTCATGGAAGCTGTTATTGTAGGTGAATTCGCACAACGATAGGTGAAGATCCCATTCTTTCTCGTAGCTCAACACGCTGGTTCACAACATATCCTCCAAAGTCTGAATAGTCCGCTCTGATTGCCCATCCGTCTGTGGGTGGTATGCCGTGCTGAAACTTAACTTCGTACCCATAGCCTCTTGGAATGCTCTCCAGAAAGATGAAACGAAACGGCTGTCACGATCGGATACAATCGACACGGGGGTACCATGGAGCCTAACGATCTCATCCACGAACTTCCTCGCCATCTCTGAAAACGTCATACCCTTCCGAAAAGGGATGAAATGGGCTGACTTTGTCAATCGATCTACAATCACCCAAATGGCGTTGTTCTTCCTGCTCGTCGGAGGTAATCCGGAAACGAAGTCCATGGTGATGTGTTCCCATTTCCACTGCGGTATATGCAAAGGATGCAACGAGCCTGGCGGTCTCTGATGATCTGCCTTCACCTTCTGGCATGTCAAACATTGAGCAACAAATCCTGCTACTTCTCTCTTCATATTGTTCCACCAGAAGCGATCTTTGAGATTCCGATACATCTTTGTGCTGCCTGGGTGCATCGCATATCGAGCGTAATGTGCTTCGTTCATCAGTTTCTCCATGAAATCATCAACTGCTGGCACGGACAACCTACTCCGAAAGTAGAGTACACCATCCTCTAGTCTGAAATCGGGTCTGTCTCCAATGTGGTCTCGAATGCGCTTCAAGGTTAGATCTTCAAATTGCCTGTCCTTCATCTGCTGAATCATCTCAGGCTGAAACACTAGCGTACTAGCCAAAGACACGCACTCATCCACTTGTTTCACTTCAACAGGGAGACCATGGAACTCTAAGAGGAAACTGCTCAACATCTGCACAGACTCTGCTTTCCTGCTGAGTGCATCTGCCCCCACATTTTCCTTGCCTGGCTGATATTTGATCGGGAAGTCATAATCTTTAATAAGCTCAAGCCATCTCCGCTGTCTCATGTTCAGCTCCTGCTGCGTGAATAAGTACTGCAAACTGTGGTGGTCAGAACGAACCTCAAATTGCACACCATACAGATAATGTCTCCACAGCTTCAATGCAAACACGATGGCTGCCAATTCCAAATTATGGGTGGCGTAATTCTTCTCATATTCTCGCAACTGCCTCGATCCATATGCAATAACCTTCCCGTGCTGCATCAACACACAGCCTAGACCAACTCGAGAAGCATCTGAATAGACCACGAACCCTTCACTACCATCTGGCAAGGCTAACACTGGGACCGTAGTCAACTTCTCTTTCAAAGTCCAGAAACTGGCTTCACACTCCTCAGTCCAATCAAATGGTACATTCTTCCTGGTCAACTTCGTCAAAGGAGAAGAGATCTTAGCAAAGTCCTGGACAAATCGACGATAGTAACACGCCAGACCAAGGAAACTGCGAACTTCTGTCACTGTCTTAGGGCTAGACCAATTCACCACTGCCTCTACTTTAGATGGATCAACTGCCAATCCCTCTCGTGAAATGATATGACCCAAAAATGCCACCTGCTCAAGCCAAAAATCACATTTCGACAACTTAGCAAACAATCGATGTTCTCTTAACAACGACAAGGCTTTCCTCAAATGCTCCTTATGCTCCTCTACTGACTTAGAGTAGATTAGTATATCATCAATAAAAACAACTACGAACTGGTCCAAAAAGGGAGCAAAAATCTGATTCATCAATGCCATAAATGCTGCAGGTGCGTTGGTTAGTCCAAAAGGCATCACGAGGAATTCATAATGTCCATAACGAGTCCTGAAGGCAGTCTTGGGAATGTCATCTTCTTTGACCCTCAACTGGTGATATCCAGATCTCAAATCAATCTTAGAAAAATATGCTGCACCCTGAAGTTGATCAAACAACTCATCAATCCTGGGTAGGGGATACTTGTTCTTGATAGTCACTTTGTTCAGCTGTCGGTAGTCTATGTACATCCGAAAGGTACCATCCTTCTTATTGACAAACAAGACTGGTGCTCCCCAAGGTGAGACGCTCGGGCGAATGAAACCATTGTCTAAAAGCTCCTGCAATTGCTTCTTCAACTCTGACAATTCGGCTGGGGCCATGCGATACGGAGCCTTGCTGATCGGTGCCGTGCCGAGAACAAGCTCAATGGCGAACTCCACATCTCGAACTGGGGGTAAGTCCGGCACATCGTCTGGGAAGATATCGGGAAAGTCACAGACCACCTGGATCGTACCTAGCTGCTTCGTCTCTTTCTTCGCTGAAATAAAGGCAATGAAGCCTTCACACCCTCTGCGGATCAAGCGATCTGCCTTGCACGCCGAAATCACATGCCTGGGGCATCTCTGTTGACTGCCCTCGAAACTGAAACCCTTGCCTAAATCGAAGAAGATCGTCCTGTTGTAACAGTTAACACAGGCACGATACCGAGTGAGCCAATCCATACCAAGGATCACGTCGAAGTCCAGCATCGACAACAGGATCAAATAGACAGGTAACTGATGACCTGCAATCTGCACGTCGCAATGGGAGTAGTATACACTACACTCCACTCGCTTGCCAACTGGGGTGGATACAACCAACACATATGGCAACGGCTTAGACGGCTGATGTAACCGCTCGGCTAAATGAGGTGCTACGTATGACCGTGTAAACCCCGAATCGAACAATGCTAATGCCTCGACGTGCGAAATCAAAACAGTACCTTCAACCACCTGTGGATCCTCGGCACTCTCATGGGTAGCAGCGTATGAACGGGCTGTCTGACGAGGCTGTCTCGAGCCTGGACAAGCTGACTGTGACTTACTCGGAGCTGTAGATGCACTGGGTCTGCCAGGGGCTGCACCGGAGGTAGTTCCAGATGGTGGGGGCTGAGAGGCTCTATATCGAGGACAATTGGCTATCATATGCTCCCTCGAACCACAGATGAAAGAAGCACCTGCCTTCCTCCAAAAAGCTTCAGTCGTGTGGCCCTTGCCACAATGCCCACAAGTCACTCCGGCCGAACTGGAAGTACTCTGCTGGCCTTTTGTCTTCTTCTGTACTTGTCCTCGTGCACTGAAAGGCGGTTGTCGCTTAGGCTCAACGGCTCTCGCAACTTGGTGAATGGCCTCAGCAGAATAGGCCCTGTCCACTGCATCGTCAAACGTAGCTGGACGCTGAAACGCAGTCACGTGATGCATGTACCGGGGATGCAGACTTTCAACAAACCGATTCACCTTCCTCTCTTCGGTACTGATCATATCCGGAGCAAAGTGCGACAACTGAGTAAACTTGTTCACATATTCTGCCACGGTCATCTGCTGCTGGCGGAGAGCTAAAAACTCCACTTCCTTGGCTCGAAACACATGAGCCGGGATAAACTTCCTCCGGAACTGTTGCTTGAATGTCCCCCAAACTGTGGCACTAGGCAGATCTCTGTATGAGTCCTTCACGCTCTTCCACCACGTCTTCGCGACGTCTCTGAACATGGAGGTTGCTAATCCGATCCTCTGCCGGTTCGTGCACACTACAGTCTCGAATACGTCCTCTGTATGCTCTAGCCACTGTTCTGCCTTCAATGGCTCTTCCGTCCCATAGAACTCAATGGCTCCTCGCTTGAGAAATTTATCGTATAGGGCATTCGGATCGTGCTCTCTCGGCTGAAAAACCACCTGTTGGTTTACATGCAACGGAGCTGGGGCTTGACTTTGTCTGTCCAACATGGTTGCAACCTGTGCCTGTAAATTCTGCATCAATTGTGATTGAGCCTGCAGGGGTTGAAATAACATGATGATGCATTCATCTGTGTTCTGGTTCTGCGGTGATGGTGCTGAACCACTTTCGTTATTACCGGCATTATGCTGAGAACCTGAACCTGATGCCATCCTGAAAAATGGAAAGAGTCAGACATAAACACAAAACAATTGAGCCCAACAACCCCAAAATCTAGAAAGATCCACAAGAAATAATCGTATCCTCACCACGATCCTACATGCCTACATGCTTATCATCTAGAGCAAGGAATGCTCTGATACCATACAGTACGTATGTCACAACCCGAGCCCAGGGTTCGGGGGTTAGCAGAAGCCAAACCTAATGACACACGTACTCCCGTGCATGTACAGCTAGACCGAGTCTAAATGCACACGCACAAGGGAACATTCACACGTGCCAAACATGTACGCGGAAGCTGTAAATATCAGAAACATCAAACTAACAGTGCAAGACGAGAATACGAAGAAAGAACCAACATAATTACATGTAAAGGTCTTACAAAATGAACAAAATCATATATACAATCATGACATATACAAGTATGAAAATCCTCAAAACAAGAAACAAGACTCCAATGCCATGCATGTTAAGAACGCTCTCCCGTGGAGTGATCACATCCACTCCTCTAGGCCTGATGGGGCCTCGGGGGTCTCATCTGGAGTCTGGCCGACCGGCGAGGGTTCGGCAGGGGTATCTAGGCCTGCAACACCAAAAACAACTGTGAATACGACGATTCAGCAAAGTATAAACCATAGCAAGTAACGCACGCTGTGTCTAATAGAATAAAGAACATCATGTAAATTAATTAAGGCATTTTCATATACTAGGCTGTCATGCAAGAAAGAAATATGCTATGCGGATCAATGGATACATGCAGTGTACATAACTAGTGGCTACTACATTGCCATATGCTCCCAAAAGAGGGAACTTGTATCGTGCAAAGAACACCATTGTCCGGGCCAGGGTACAATGGGTCTCGGTTTCCTGGGGTCCGGTTCCCCAAAACGTTTCCTTACTGCAGCAAGGCCATGTAAACTATACCAAATTCACCCCATCGGGATCCTAAGGCTGAGGCTAAGTAGTGCCTGACCATACAAAGTCAATCATGAAAACCCTGAGTAAATCGTGACAACATATCATACGTGCATATCTGTGAACATATTATACATGCATACTCAAGGTAAAGAACTACAATGTGAAAGTAACGGAACGCAAGATATCAGAGAGTAGAGATCAATAATTGAATGCAACATGTTATGCAACAAATCATGCGAAATCGGATCATCTTTATTTACAAGCCAATTCTAATCTAAGTATCCGGTGTTTCTAACCGTGCATGATGATGTAGTTTTAAGTTATTCGGTGCACCGTTGTCTAGTGTTGCATTGAATCGGGCGGTGCACGAAGTCCCTTAAACCAACACCCATGGGGAGGTGCTTAACATCCGGATAACGAACATGAATGACTCGCAGCCCTCGAGATCATTCACGCATTGTATCACATTCCGTTAGGCAGGTCTAGGTGCTCTACATTCTATCATGAAGGCCATATCGGTCTTTCCTTTACACCTATCCTTGTCCTTCATTATTCTAGTGTGGATACGGCTTAGCCGTAGGTGAACGTACGGCTTAGCCGTAGGCATGTTACGGCGTAGCCGTAATATGCACTGCGGCTCCACCGCGGTTCCCTTTACTGTTTCTCCGCAGTTACGATTCACCAGTATTTTGTTCTATGGCTTAGCCGTGTGTGTTATACGGCTTAGCCGTGGCTGGGCCGTAGAAGGTCTGTCAATTTGGTTGCTCTCAGTTAATCCAGAAAAAGGCACCCTGTATTGATCTATGGCTGGGCCACGGCTGGGGTTCGGCTTAGCCATAGTGCAATACACGGCTTAGTCGTGACCTAGCCGTAGAGGAAAACTGGATTTTTACCCTCTCTGGACTTTAAGCCATAAG
The DNA here is from genome assembly GCA_037013555.1 of Sextonia rubra. NCBI lineage: Eukaryota > Viridiplantae > Streptophyta > Magnoliopsida > Laurales > Lauraceae > Sextonia > Sextonia rubra. Next base: position 16,431,041 of record JASUAD010000028.1, on the reverse strand, counting down.
TGACATACGGCTTAGCCGTACATGCACGAAGGCAATGTTCTGAATCACGTACAGAAAGCCTGGGAAATCATCAGAACTGCAAATATCCAATAGAGATAGATAAAGTAGTAATCAAATGAGCTGTAGACACATTTTTCCATACAAATTCATGTGAACTAATCAGAATCAAATGCATACCAACATGGGTTCTTACAGGTTATGGTCATACTTGCCTCAATTTGAATTCAATTACACAACTGATGTCCTTGGGTCCAAACACAACCTAACACCAACCAAACACCATGCATGCATGAGAAATGGAAAGAATCTCAAAGCACTGACACGTCATGCAACAGGGGAACAAGAAGGAGGAGAAATAAAGGAAGGAGATGAGAGAGAGAGATGGAAGGATCCCCAACTCACCTCACAATCAACACAATAGAGCTTGCAAAGAACCAAAATCCCTCAATTGAGCTTGATCGATGGAGGAGAGAATTCAGGAGAGGGAGAGAAAGCTCTTCACGTGCACAGTGAGGAAAAATGAGAGAGAGAACGTGAGTTTGTCGATGGTCTGAAGTTTATATAAGCTAAGGGGAAGTCCAAATCACAATAGAGTCCAAGTCATAATTCTATTTTCAGTTTGAGTCAAATCCGGGTCCAATGGAATCACACGACATCGGTTGTAAACGACGTAGTTACGAAAGTTGACGAGCTCAACGAAAGACACGTGTTGACTTCAAGATGATGCAAAAATGACCATGTCTTAGAAAAGCTAAAATTACGAAAAAGGGCTTGGTCTACTTAACCCAGGTCAAACATAACCCAACTACCTATCCATGACCCGCAATGAAAACAAAACTCAAACAAAACATGATTAGCAACGAAAACAAGATTAATTAATCGCTAAACGAGGTCAAGCTGGGTCGGAGTGTTACAGATTATGACTTTAAAACTCGTTTTAACAAGATTAAAACTTAAAACATTGATTTGCACATTCCAAATATGTTTTTTTTAACCTTATCCTATGAAAATATATGAATATTCCAATGGCATGATGCCAAAGACACCGTTGGGTACCAAGTGGATTCCGATCACTTTGTCTCTAATGTGGGACTGTTAACTCGTTTTAAGAGGTTCATATTTTACACCTTGCCCATATATATATATATATAGGAAAATAATTTTATGAGAATTAGTTTTTACTATTGTTTTGTAAGGAAGTATAAGGTGGGGTCTATCTATCATCCAATCCAAATCTTTCAATACATAGGGACTCCCTGATACTCATACACTCAAGATTCGGTCAAATCCAAATTTATTAGATCATTTGATTGATTATACACCGAATTTACTTCTTATTGGATTAAAGCCTAACATACATATATATACATATATATATGCATCCATATATATATGTATATAGGGAAAGACTACTATGCATCCATCCCTTACCACAAGGTAAGGGACAATATCTTTTTTAGACTTAACAAGGTAAAAAAGGTATCATGATGTGATGGTTTTGTCTTTTTGTAAATCAAATACTTTTCAAAAATAAAAGTGTCCCTTACCATTGTATGAGGCACATATGCATAATAGTTTTGTCCATATATATATATGAGGAGCCCTAGATAACGCGTTTTTAAAAGTGAAGACGCCATTTTTCACAATGAATAGGAAATTAGGAAAGTGGAGAAGTAATTACGCCATTTTGCATATTATCGTTGGGAGGCCTACAGGTGCTCTAAAACCTGAAGGACCATTTCACTGAATTTTACCCATGCGTGCAGCAATGAACCCAGGCTCGGGCTTCTTTTAGGTGAGCTATCCTAATGCGGTTTGGGTCACGCTTCGTTTGACCCACAGAGGAGATACAGACCCACAGAGGGCAGATGAGAGGGGGAGAGACAAGGAGAGAGACAGACCCACAGAGGGCAGATGAGAGGGGGAGAGACAAGGAGAGAGACAGACCCACAGAGGGCAGATGAGAGGGAGAGACAGAGACAGAGAGGGGACGAGACAGGGAGAGAGACACGGGGGGGCAGTGAGAGAGAGGCAGAGTGGGGTGGGAGAGGGAGAGAGAGGGGCGCGAGTGAGAGAGACGCAGAGGGGGGTGAGAGTGAGAGAGACGCAGAGTGGGGTGAGAGAGGGAGAGAGAGGGGGCGAGAGTGAGAGAGACGCAAAGGGGATGAGATAGGGAAAGAGAGGGGGCGAGGGTGAGAGAGACAGAGAGGGGTCGAGACTAGGAGAGGGAGAGAGAGTTACAGAAAGCAGGTGACAGAGGAAGAGAGAGAGACAGAGAGGGGACGAAACAGTTTGACCCAATACACAGAGGGGGGTGAGAGAGGGAGAGAGAGGGGGCGAGGGTGAGAGAGACGCGAGGGGGCGAGAGAGGGAGAGAGAGACACAGAAAGCAGGTGAGAGAGGGAGAGAGAGAGACAGAGAGGGGACGAAACAGGGAGAGAGACACGGAGGGGGGTGAGAGAGGGTGACAGGGCGAGAGAGTAAGAGAGACGCAGAGGTGGCGAGAGAGGGACAGAAAGGGGACGAGAGTGAGAAAGAGAAGAGGCGAGAGAGAGAACGAGACACAGGGGGGTGGGGATGAGAGCGGGGGCGAGGGAGAGAGACAGAGAGGGGGAGAGGGAGAGGGAGACAGAGATGGGTGATGGAGGGCATACCGGCGTTGGGTGAGAGAGAAGCTGCGCTGGAGGCGTGCGATGGAGACGATGAAGGAGACGACGTGCTGCGATGGAGGCGTGCGATGGAGATGATGAAGGAGACGATGCCCTCATCCCAGACGATTTCGCTCTCCCCTCTCACACGTCTCTCTCTCTCCCACGAGACAATTTCGCTCCCTCTCTCCTTTTTTTTCACTGTTATATATGGCAAGCTTAAGGCCGTTGGATCTATTTCCAGATCCGACGGCTGCAATTATCCCTTACATTATATGTAAGGGAAGCTTGTACAGGATCATTTCTCTTACAAAATACTCTAAAAATGCCTGAATTTTCGTCTACGTCCGAGTATGTCAAAAAAGCAGGAGATGACAAGTAAACAACCAATAATACAGGTCTGTCGGTGGACTGAACCAGACTTTGATAACGGCAACTAAATGTCATATCGAATCACAGCTGGAACGCGCAATCAATCATTTGTCCACCCTGTGCTTTCTTTTCTGGTGGGGAGTCATTTCTCCACTCTGTGCTTTTCTCGCGAACCGGGTCCACTACTTCACGCGGCACTCTTGGCGTACCGTGCACAAAAATTTATTAATTTAACCGAGTGAATTGAGGTGGATGTTTATTTCAAAAAAAATTATTTTTTAATAAAAAGAAAATATAATATTTTAATTTTTTTATGTTAAAAGTAACTATGTTTTAATTAATGGGATGATAGAGTAATCTTTTTTCCTTTTTGGATAAAAATGTAAAATAATTTTTTAAAATGTAATATTGTGATTTGACTCTTTCAAATTTATTGGACCTTGAAATGATAAATGACGTTAATTTGAAATAGTTTAAGTACAATTTTCTTGCCGTTTGCCTTACTTTGAAATGATATATTATTTTAATTTTAAAATATGATATTTTAATTTTACTCTTTCAAACTTATTGAATCTTGGAATGATAGATGACTTCAATTTGAAGTAGGTGAGGTGCAACTTCCTTACGATGTATCTTACTTTGAAATGATAGATTACTTTAATTTTTTTGAGGCTTGTACATAATTTTGAAATTACAGATGACTTTAATTTGGAATAAGCTTGGGTGCAACTTCCAGCATTCCTTACTAGGCGACCTCACCCTCCATGATGCAGCTCCACATCACCAGACGGCAACAGAACGTTTGGATAATATTTCCAAGACTTCTGTCCTCAGCCATGTTAGTCCACGATTGTAGTTTCTTCAACATATCCATTTAAACATCCAGAGGACCTAACGAAAAAAAAAAAAATATTTGAATCTATATTGAATTTTAAATTGATTTTAAAATGTGTTAAAATTTATCATTCTTAAAATAAAATTTTAAATCAAAATTAACAATAAAAAAACACAAATAATTCATAGATTTTCTGCTTTTTATTGATTTTAGTTAGACAACGAATGTACTAAATTATGTCATCCTTAAAATAAAACCAACATTTCCAATTAAAAGACCCGATTTCTAATCTCAAAAATGTTAACCCTAGATTTGAATCCCTAATTCGAGCTCCAAAAATCTGTAACAATGAAATCAAAATATTCTCAATTTTAAAAATCTCTAACCCTAAATTAAAATTTTTTACAGAATTGGAAAAACTAATTACCAAGTTTAGGAATCACTAATTTGAAATTTTGAAATCCTTGCTAACAGATCTAGAAATCCCAAACTCCCAATATCTGAATATTTTTAATTTCTAAAATCTTTAATCCCAAATTGAAATCTCAAATAAGAAATTTAGAAATCCTCTACCGCAAATTTGAAATCACTAAACCAAAAATCTATAAAATTTTAGAAATTATAAGCCAAATTTTAAAAAATCTATAAATTATAGAAGTTCTAATACAAAAATAAAAAAACAATGATATAAAAATTCAGTTCATATAATCATAAAGTAAATAGTAAAATAGTGAACTACTTAACCAAATTAAATAATGAAAAAAAGAAATAAGTGCTTAGCTGAAGTTCGGCCCTCCTAAAAAAAAGTTAAACCTGAGCCTGGGTAGATTACTTTTTATTTAAAACAATGTCTTCTATTTACAACCTAAAGTGGTTATTTTTTATTAAATTAACTTTTATTAAATTTGTGTATCTTGCGAGAGTCATTCTTGTGTTCGGGTTCTCTACCACTAAATTCGAGCCTAGCCAGCTCATGTTTTAAAATCTAAGGTTCAAGTTGGTTTGGTACATGATAGATTCCAAGAGGCATTTAGGTTCATATATAATAGTTGCAAACAAAGAACATTGGTGAACTTATCACCACCATGTCACAATTCCATCATGTGCTTAATTAAATAGTAGGATCTACATCAATTAAAATGACATTATAATCTATGTCATTAAAGGGTGTGACATTCATTTTTGAATGGCTAAGATTATCATTATGTGGGAGACATAATAGATTCTTGGATAATTGTAAGTTCATATATAATAGATGCAAATAGAGAATCAAACTCATCATAATTATTACCTAATCACATTTTTATCATGCACTCAATTGACTGGTAGGATCCACATCTATTGAAATAAATTTTTATTATATATCATCAAGGGGTTGCATTCATTTTGAACGGTTTTATTATCAAAATGTAGGGCCCTTGATAGATTCCTAGTGTAAGAGAAATTTGAAAGATATAGATGATGTAAGTGTTGTTGGTGATGTGATTATGTGAAACATGAATTTGGGTGAGTTCTCATTTCATTACATTGATATCTATCTTCTTATCTAGATGATACTAATCTCATTTGAAAAGGTAGCCAAATCGGAATTAAAAACCAAAATTAAGACTGAAATTGAAACGGAGAGTGTAACTGCATCAAATTGAGCATCAGTGTTTAAATCAAATCGCTTGAAAATCATAAATAAATATATATATAATTGTGGAATTGCATTCTATATACTCCAAAAATCTAAACATGGGGCCCTGTTAATTCATTTACATCAATGTACACACCACACTACACGTGTGTGTAACCAATAGCCTTCCAAACCATGTTGTGGGATTTATATAGGGTGGGTCCTATCTCCAATATGAGTAAAGTTTGGCCCACACGAGAGAGAGAGAGAGAGAGAGAGAGAGAGAGGGAGGGAAATATGATTTTTGAGTGGTTTAGATTGATCCATCGTGGACTTACATGGCTGAGGTTTCTTTTTTTAATTTTTTTTGGGCAAATTACAGGGCTGAGTTGTACATGGCTGAGTTTTCTGTTTTGGTAAATTACATGGCTGAGTTGAGAGAGAGAGGGAGAGAGAGAGATTTGTTGAAAATCCTTGTCAACGTCTCTTTAAAAGATTGTAAAAGGGTATTTTTGGAAAAAAAGACTTAACTCTTTAAATGAAGTCTCGGAAAGAAGTCTTCGAAATATAATCCCAATTTTCTGTTGCCATATAGTGACCCGGTGCTGCATCATTGAAGGGTAAAGGTCGCTACACGAAGGTATTGTCAGCGACGGTGCCAAGTCCGCCGCCTTTAACTTTATATTGAAGTGAAATTAACGAACAGGCTAGGAGTCGTCTGAAATTTTCCCTTGCAGATTTGTCCACTCAGTTCTATTCTGTTTCCAAACCCCAAGAATAGTACAGAAAGAGGAGCTTTTAAGTATTTTGCCTAGTGAGTAAATCAATCCGTCCGGCACATCACTAATGAATTGGTTGCCTTGAGTAGTCACCTATCCACATAAATGACATCTGTGAGTAAAAGCTTAGATATCAATGGATTGCAATTCATATTGATCGACTTGAACCTTGCACGGGCTGTTTTATGCTCAATTTTAAAATTTAAGATTTGTTGTTTGTTTTGCAAAGTAAAGAGGCATGGAAAAAGGGTTTAATTTAAAGTTGGATGACATGAGGATAACGAGTTTTTCAATGGTTTTTTATTTCAAATTTGAGCCGATTCTTTAGACATTATTTAAGGCATTATTCAAACTACCATCCGATGCCCAAAAGTAGTAGTTGGGATATGTGACAGTTTTGAAGGGTGCAGTATAAGAAAACAGAATTGAGTGTCAAATCAAGAGCGAAAACACTTAAAAGGGTTGAGAGTAAGAACACCTTTTCTGTAATTTTCTTTTACATTTTAAGAGTATTCGTGCCTTTATGAATGATGTTTTTTCATTTCGTCCAACTGAAAGTTTGTTTTTGTCACTTTGTGATTTTTCAATTAACTCCTTTCAGTTTTTTTTTTCTGCTACTTAGTTTGACACTCAATTTTATTTCTTGTAATCTACGGTGTAAAGAAATGGGCCAGGTGCAGTTTTAGTAGCAAGTTGTAAATACCACAATTTCAAAGGGAGTTCTCAGGTAAAATAATGCTAAAGGAAGGCTGTATAGGACATATTTGGTAAAGGGGTAGGGTAAAGTAAAGTAAAATTAAATTTCAAAACTTCAAAATTTTTCCTTCTTTTTTTTTTTAAATTCAAAATTTCCTCATCTTTTTTTTAAAAAGTTAAAAAGTTATCACTAAACTACAAAAAAGATTTATACTTTTTATACAAAAAGTTAAAAAAATTTTACATCAAAAAACTAAAAGCAAAAAGTCATATAACCCGATCATATATTATTATTTTTTAATTTTGAGTTTACTTTACCATACTTTATCGTACCCCTCTCCCAAACATGTCCTAAAGGTTAAACCCATGTACCACAATTTCAAAGGTGCGATCCATGTTAACACAATTCTAATGGCAAGCCATACATATCACAACGTCTAAGGGTGGACCCCACATAATTTCAAAAGTGGCCCTTGTAATTTCTAAACTATCCATGGGTATCATCTAAGGGCTTATTCCGACCATCCTCTTGTAGCCCACTCTGAGGACACATGATCCTCTTCTCATAACTTTTGAGTGTATTATGGTTTTAGATGTTACAATGAGCCCAGAATGTATTGGATCAAGTGAGAAGTGGTTCTTATTCAGAGTAGGTGGGTCCAATGTGAGACCCACAATTGAGCCCGAGGTTAGATGAAGTGATTAGTTAAATGGGTTAGCAGTTCATTGCATACTGGCACGGTCAGTCTCGCCAGAGTGATGTAGAATGTGGAGTGAGGTAATGCTGTCGCATTGGCCAAACTAGGAAAATCGTCCATGAAGTGTTTGTATGTGAGCTAGATTAAAGTAGAGTAAAATGAAAATTTTAAAATTTAAATTTCTCCCTTTCTTTTTTTGAAAAATTCAAAATTTTCTCATTCTTTTTTTTAAAAAGTCAAAAAATAATCATTAAATTACAAAAAAACTCTACTTTTTATACAAAAAGTCAAAAAAAATTTATATCAAATAACTAAAAACAAAATCATTATAACTCCATCATATATTATTCTTTCTTAATTTTGAAAACACACCCTAAATAAGAGTCCGGATTCCCCACATAAATAACCTGAGTGGTTTAAGATGAATCCTATCCTCTCTAATGGCATCTTTAGATCTCAATATAATAGGATTTGATCTCATCATAAGATTAAACACATGATTGAAAATGTCATAGAATATTGATGTGGCATCGCCATTGATAGTGCATTAATCATGTTTCTGTCATGTACTTAATCACACACTTGAATCTATTCCTATTGAACTAAAATTAGAGTAGGCATTACTAAAGGGGATTACATTTATTTTGAAGGAACCTAATGATCATTATGTGGGTCCATGGTAGAGTTCTAAAACCTTTCACATAGTTTGAGAGGAGAGGAAATATGTGCATGCAGCAATTACTTTGAAACATTGTAAATCATGTAAAAAAAAACTCAATTGTGGCACTATAGAGATAATTTGAATGACATTACCCTAAAGCAGTCTGGATTATCATTATGTAGGCCCTGCATTGGAGTATTAAAGTTTTGTTACACAGTTTGATAGGAGAACTGTTGCAACTATATATGAGAACTGTGTACCACATGCCAAAAGCCTCATCGTGGAACACATAGAGATAATTATATTTCATTTCAAAAGGAGTGGGGCTCACATTGGATTGAGTACACAATTCAAAATGCAAATAGTATGCTTACCAAAAACAAGGAAACAGTCATTGACTTCCATATTTCCATCAAGCGTTCCCAACAATTACTGCTGCAGTTAAAAGTTAGTCGAAGGGAGTGAATCTGGATCCACCCATTAAAGGTGCTGTCATCGGCGGTTTTAGCTCACTGAATCTCAATTGGGAGGAGGTAGGCAGTCGCCACTGGTGATGGTGACGTGACGGGACTAATCGGCGTGTGGTTTTTACTCTGGAAATCTCGATTCCTATGACTCGGTTCTTCTGGTTTTTTTTGCCGGAAGAAACGGCAGAATCCAATGTTCCCAAGATGTTGGAGAAGGAGGATGGCAACTTTATGCGTTTACACGTGGAGAACCCAGGAATCGCGTCTAAGAAATAAGAAGCAAAGAAAGATTTTATGATTCGGGCACCAAAGCGTGAAAATAAAATGCAAGTCCAAATTCTGCTCCAATTCGAGCAGCCCATGATCCAACACAGATGATCTCAAGCAGGGTCCTTCAAATCTATAACAATTTCAAAGTGTGTGGTAGAAGAATGCTTCATAAGAAACTGCACATCTCAAGCTAACGCGGCTTCTGCGGTGGCCCGCCCGATTTTATGTATATATATAAAAGAAAGGACAACATACCGCCAGCAGGACTAAAATCTTCCAATTGACTGAAGTTTCTTCACTTAAATCACTCATATTATTCAGCCACCACAACCACACAAAAGCACTTTGAACTTCAGACATCATGACATATATAATATGCATTACCATAAACGTTGCATAATACATCAAATTCTCACTTACACAGAGAGAGAGAGACCAGTTGCACATGTAGCGAGCGGGCGCCTTATCTACGACGCCAGCACTCTGTTCCCAAACCGTATCTTATTTATTATATAGCTTCATTACATGAAATAGCTTGAAATATTATCATTCATCTTCTTGTGAGAACTAAACTGGTTCATCACAGAGAGCCCTGGAATTGCATTCCCCTAGCCCCGACTTATTATCACGGCACACAAAGAAGGAATAGAAAGTGACGAGACTAGTGCAGCCACCCATGCCCCAAACCAGCCATCCGAGTGCCATGCTCGGTTGAATTATGGTCCAGACTCTGTAAGCGATCATAAAGTTGAGGGTGGTAGCGAGCAACCATATAGGAATTTTCAACGTCTCCTTTTTCTTTGAGCCTTGAGGCAACTTCTCGAAAATGCTTACGGACCAGAAGAAGATCATGAGAAAGATACAGAAGGAGATTGTGAAAGTGATGGCGTGGATGTCATCGTGCATTCTTGTAGCGGCACCTACAGTGTTGAATAACAAGAAGGCCACGGTGATGGTGAATAGGGAGGTGGAGTCCGAGATGGATGTTGGGGCGGTTTGGTTTGACATCGGACGCATGGCGACTAGGGTTTAGATTTTTGAGATCTACAGCTACAGCTTCAGCACTTTAGGGAAAAAAAAGTAGGCTGCTCAACGATCTTAATAAAAGCAAAAGGCTACTGTCTCCTCCGATCCTCGTTACTTCGTTTGAGGTTCAAGGTTGCTACTTGTGAGCTTTCGTGGAGGGCCTCCCTGTTTTCTTTTCTATTTTCATGATGGGACTGGGACCGTCCTCGGGAGAGGCTAGTAGCCCTCGAGTGAGATGAAATGGTCTTTGCAGAGGAAGTAGATCGTGGGTGAGTTAGCCTATCCCCTCTTTCTGCTAAATGGGAAGAATCAAAAAGTAGTCAATGGCGGGTCTTCTAACGCTCAATTCGTCAAACACTAGTCAATGACGGGTCTTCTAAGGCTCAATTGGCCAATACTAGTCCAGGACGTGTCTTCGAAGGCTCAATTGGTAGTCAGGGACGGCAATTTAGGGGGTTGGTCCATCTAAACCCGATCGATTGCATTCTCCAGTGGCCGTACTTTGAACTGTACTTTCAGAGAATTCCTCTTTTATTAAAATTTCTTTATTTTCTCAATGCTTACATGTGCCAACAATATATAGCTAAATTGTCGCTGAAGTTCCCTGAATATTTATGATATTTCATAATTTTTTGATACAATATTAGACAAATTGCATATGAAAATCAATGAAACCAAAGTTTCATGAATTGTGTTTTTTTTTTTAGACCGATGTTTCATGAATGGGTTTAGCACTCCAGGAAAATAAAAGATTCCTAGGAGCATACCAACGGTCAAAAACCCGTTTTCATTTTTGAAAATAATAAGCTGATTGCCCGGCAGAAAACTACAACGGGCAATTTTGATGACATTATGTTGAATTGTTGATTTAGGCGAATGAAGAAGCCCGATAGGAGGAGAGGGAAGGAAAATAATGCAAAGTATGGACGCTGCATTAGATTAGGGGTGCTCTGAAATTTAGAGGTAGGGGCATCTATCTCTCTGGGACAGTCCACATACGGTGTTGCACACTGGGTAGATGCGCTTGTAAACATTTTTAATGGGTCCTTGTCAAATCTCACTCTCTTACCACCTTTACATTTTTAATGTGAAATCTTGGTAATATCATTGGATCTCTTATGGACATTACAGAAAGGCATTGTTGCGTAATCTACAATGAGCCCTTGTATTGTATGTTTTTACTAAAATCCACTTCACCATCAATCCAACCGTGCAAAATTAACTTAATAGCACTTTTTTTAGACCTATTTGTCCATAAGAGCCTCTTTGGTTGCCTCGATCGGGAGGAATAGAAGTAGTATTTCACATTTGGATAAAGTTAAAGACAAGTATGTTGAAATAAATGAGTAGATGGATTACTTTTCATCTGTTTGGAAGGTTGGTGTTTGGTGTAAAGTAAAAAAGATTTAAAATTGCATTTGGTTGGATAAAGAGAATGGGTATTGATTTACTCCACCCACTTTATTATGGTTTCTCCAAGTGATTGTGGGACAAAAAAAGTTGGGTTGATGTTACTGCTAGTTGAGAAAACATATTTAGGGCATGTTTGGTGACTCTACTCTTTTTTCTTCTAGACCTATTCAAAATAGAGCTATTAAAAAAGATGCATAAAAAGAAGAGGCTAGAATAAAAAAAAAGTATGTGGTAATGCAATGATCTATTTTAAATAGATTTTTTTAAATCAATGGTTGAAAGTTTTTCACAAGTTTTTTGAAATTTATGAGGTATCAAGCCTTGAGATTTAACCCAATAGCCATGTTCATCCTTCCAAAAAGATCTAACAGTTGGGATCTTTTCTTTGAGGCCCACAAATTTTAAAAAATAATATCAAATAGTCTACATTTTCTAGCAAATAGCTCAAGATTGGTGACAATCCAACGGCTCAAATTTACTCTCCTAATCATCTTTGACTTTATAAACATTTCCAACAGTTTGGATCTTGATTTACTGTCACGCAAATAATTAAAAAATAGAGAAAAACATGACGCCTATTGACTAATATAAAATTGAGCATGTGACTTTAATGGTTGATATTTGCTCGCAAATTTATCGAGATTTATAAGGTATCAATCCTTGAAAATTGACCACATAGCTGCGCTCAACCTTCTAAAGCAATCTAATGACTAAAGTTTGGTTCCATAGCCGTGTTTGATCTTATAAACATTTCGAACCATTGAGATCTATTTCAACTATCATTCATTTTACTCTTTTCCAAACAAACAACCCCTAAGAAAAACTCAAATGACTTATCTCTTAAGTTAAAAGATAAAATGATAACTTAACCCTTAAAATTTTTGAAAACCTAAAATTATAGGTTAGGATCATTGGACCTTACTTATTTTTCTTAATCTACCACCAAGTATTTCCATCCCCATGCTTCTTTGGTCATTGTACATGCAACTGGGCCCCACTAAAAGAAACTTGAGTTAATGAGATTTTTCAAAGCTTTAAGTAAAGTGTATTTCTAGCATTTAGCAAAATAAATAAATAAATAAATAACAGTCACATGTTACACGGCCAAATTAGGGGCCTTTTTGTAAAGAAAAAATAAAAACAGGAGTCTTTTTTAGTTTTCCTGAAAAATATAGGAGACTTCATGAATGTGCCTCATTGGGGATTATAGGCAAAAAATTTTGCAACAATTACTCAAGCATATTATATTTTTGAAGTCTTATGGTATATATATATATATATACACTAAGTAAAATGTGACATATATATATATGGATTTTTACGAAAATATCCATACCTCAAAATCGATCCACATATACGCAGGTTGGCCAAAGCAATCCCTCACCCATATTGCCTCCTTTTTCATAGACCAAATTGCTGGTCACTTGTCTTTTTCCAAGTTCGTGAGTAATGTCTAAGCACATGTGTATCAACAAAATTGCCCTTCACTTATTTTTCTCATCAGTTTGTGAGTAATACCTTGACCTTGCAATTAGGTTCATATAACGATGATGAGTCTATAAAATTGCATAAATTCTGCATCATTTCATATAGATTTATGGACTCATTTAGGTCTTTGAACAAAAAATCATGATTTTATGCATTTACACATCAAAGTTTGGAGTTTCAAAGAAAATCATCATTTTTCAGCATAAATGCATAGAACACATCATTCACTGTATTTTTCTTGCTATAGTCTTTCATTTTTCAAAATCTTGAGAAATCTTAGTTCAATCAGGACTCTTCATGATGAATCTTAGTTGTATTAGAATTCTACTCACGTTCAAACTTTGGGCATTTTTATAGGAAATGCTAAAGCTGGGACCGCAGAATTCAATTCAAAAAAGAGTTATACTTGGGGTAGGAGTCGTAGTTGCATCAAAATTCTTATCCAAGACCCACTCTCAAGCAAAGAAGATGATCATGGAACCCGCATTGAAGAATTGAATAAAAGAAAAAGAATTGAAAGAAAGAAAAGAAGAAAGAAGAAAGAAATCATCAATTAGTCCTTGTTTGTTAGAATTGAATAATTTTTGGGCCGGAGGCCAAAAGTTTAAAGGCTAGGGTAACTAGAAATAGCTTGGGTCATTTAAAAAAACTAAAAAAGGACCTTCCAAGCAATTTAGAAGCAACTTCTTGGTAGTTATCTGAAGAAAAAATTTAAATTGTGCAACGTGGGTGGGCCTCCACGAATTTGGAATGAACCTACCAAGTTGTTAATCGACATTGAACAAGAACCTTCTTTCTTCTTTCAAGATGCAATGCATATAATTCCTACAACTATATAAATAGGACGGTATTATATGGATGAAAGACAGTGAGCTGCCGTTGAAGAAGCTAGAGGCTATAATAATCATGGGTGCTCAATCAAACGAAGATGCCCGCTCTTCAAATTCGGTTTCCAGGGAGCCAAAACCCAGCTCCGAGGACACGTACGGCTTCACTGCTGCTGTTGCCATTTTGATGTTCAACACCGTCGGTGCCATTCTAAGAGTACGGCAAGACATAGTGGCCGTCGCTTTCACTCTCTCCCTCTTTGTGCTGCTCATGATCCTCTTCTGGAGCGTTAGTGTATTCCAGAAGCTGCCTCCAGATTCAAAGAAGAAGGAGAGGCTAAAGGTGCCCATATGGATTCTGGCAACCACACTCAACTTGATGTTTGCGTACCGGGTGTGGATGATAATTCAGCCTAGTATGGCATTGGGTTGGTTGGTGTGGGCAATGGCAGGTACAGCCAGTCTCATCACATTCTATGTCTTCTTTATCTACGATGATAAGAAGAAGGTCGGGCATGGCGATTGTGATTCCAGTGCTTTGTGCGTGGAACAAGTTTAGTTTGCACAGAAAGAAATTGCAATAAATATGCCTAATTAAAACTAAATAAAAAAATTGCATCAAGAGCTTTCTCTTTTTAGAATGAGTCGTGATGAACTTGTTTGGTAAGGTCCTACCTACCGGAATGATTTCGATTGTTAAAATTATGCGAATGATGTTTGAAACTTCATTTTACCGGAATAGTTTTGAGAAATATAAGTTTTTTATCCGTACTGATTGAAGAAAAGATGTTCATTACAAATATTCATTTTATATGTTAATCTTGAAATATTAGAACTATGTGAGTATGCAAATGCCAGTCCCATGCGGCCAGGCCAATCTTCACTATTATTAGCTTTTACCAATTCCTTCGTTTGTTGTCGCTTTTTGTTGATGTTTTTCTCGTACTGACAGAAGGAGAGGATATATCATGTGGAGTATTTCGTTCCTGAGGTAGATGGGATGTTACTACTATGCATGATCCCAATGCTAGCTAAATTCCTTTCCAAGCCTCATTTAAATAGATGGACCCCTGTTTTTAGACTACATGAGGCGCACGCCCTTGGCTGTTATCATTCACTTCGACGCTGGAAACGCAGAGAGAGTGCAGTGGATGCAGAAAAAGAGTTAAAAATAAAAAATAGGGAGAGAGTGAGTATAGAGACAGAGGTGGGTGAGAGAGAGAAGAGAGAGAGAGAGAGAGAGGGATGGACGGTTTGACTAGGGTGAGGCGCATGCGGCATGCCTCCAGCTGTTATCATTCATTTTGACGTTGGAAACCCCAGAGAGCGTGAAAAGATTTGTTAAAAAAAAAAAAAAACAGGGCGAGAGTGGGTACAGAGAGTAGACAGGGTATGTGAGAGAGAGAGAGAGAGAGAGAGAGAGAGAGAGAGAGACTATGATGTGGCGCATGCCTGCGGCTGATATCATTCATTTTGATGTTGGAACTGGATACCCAGGGAGAGAGAGAACGGATTTGTGGGAAAAGAATTAATAATAAAATAACAGGGAGAGAGTAAGATGGAGAGACGGGTGAGAGGCTTGAGAGAGATATATGCAGGGGCGGACCCATAAGGTTTTTGTCCCCTGCCTCTCCCTCTATCAGCCCGTCTCCCGTCCCCGTCGAATGGGAGCAAAAAGGCGAGAGAAAAACGAGGGAGGGGGTGGGTGAGATACAGAGCTGAGAGGGGAGGAGAGGAAGAAGGAGAGGGAGGGGAGGGAGAGGGAGAGAAAGGAAGAGGGAGAGGGAGGGGAGGGAGAGGGGTATTCTCCCTCCATTGCTGCCGCCGATTGTCGCAGGAGGAGGAGGAGGAGGAGGAGGAGGGGGAGGGAAGGGGGCGGAGGTATTTTGACGATTTTATATTTTTTTTAAAATTTAAAGAGAACTACTAAATAAATACCAGTTTTAACTTAGTATAGTCATCAGTTTTGATTCAGTATAGTTTGAAAAAAAAAAACCAAAAAATTTCTAAAATAGCCCCACTCTTCTCTCCCCACATCCCTTTTCTCTCCTTCTTTCCACCACTTCTCCTTTAGTTTGCAATGAGCTCCGGCGCAGAGGGGGCTCTTCCTGTTCCCTTCCCTCTCTCTCTTCCTCTTCTTCCCTCTATTCTCTCCCTCCCCTTTCTCCCCCTTTGCGCATCTCATTGCATGCTCTCGTTGCCATGGAACAGTGAAATACAGGGAGGGGGAGAAACGGGGAGGGAGGAGAGAGGGAGGGAGAGAGAATAGAGGGAGTAAGAGGGAGAGGGAGGGGAATAGGTAATGGAAGAGGAAGAGCCCCCTCTATGTCGAAGCTTGTCGTCGGGTGGAGGGGAAGGGGAGGAGAGAGGGAGAGGATAGTGTGTGGGGAGAGAAGGGGTGGGGGTATTTTGGAAATTTTTGGGTTTTTTTTTTTTTGGCTGACTATAATGAGTTAAAACCAGTGTTTGTCTAGTAGTTCTTGATTTAAATGGGTGAGTGGGAAGAATCTCTTTTTGTGTCTATTTAGAAGCTCCCTTATAGAATGTATAAATAGGCCCTTGCGGTTTTATTATTTATATATTTCCACCGCCTTTTCATTTTAATTGTATTCAATGTCTTCAAAACCAGTAGTCCTAACAAGAATGGGCATCCACCAAGGGGTTTATATTGAAATTTTATAAAAATGACAGATTTGGCCTTACAACCTTTAAACAAAAATGAATGTGCCGTTTAAAATAAAATAAAAAAACATACAATTATTTTATTCCTAGTCCCAATGGTTTCTCTCTCCATAACTCTCTCTTACACATAAAGCCTAATCATATATTTTTAAATTTTCATAAATAGAACAGTAGTTCGTGCATGGATTGGACAATTGTAACTAATTGTAAGGATAAGTTATGGTCGATTTGGAATAATGAGAAAATTGACACTATATTGATAAAGATGAACTTATGTAGAGTTACTCTCGCCCACTAAATGTACTATATATAAGCATTAGAGAAAAATAAATCTAAGCATTTGGAATTATGCATATAAAAGACAAAGATGGGCAAGAGTGTCATTTTACTTTAAAAGTGTACGGTGGTTTATAGACTAATGATTTTGGGACATGGAAGATATTAAAATGCTAAGACATGGAAGTTTATGCAAACAATGACACCACATAGGCCTATTTATAAATTGAAAAAACCTGGTGGTGGTATATAAAAACAAGTCTTCCAAAACTTAGGCTCCCCTCCTGCTCATGTGGTTCACTCTTCCTCGCCCTAAGGACATCACATGTACTTTTTCTAGCCCACATCATGTGTGGGTAGAGCTGGCAAAAGCCAACTTGAGCCGTCAGTTCGAACCAACCTGGCTCAAATATGACCCATATAATATACGAGTCAAACATGAGTCAAGTTTTCTCGACATGCATTTAAATGGGCTGAGTTTTGGTCAACCCATTTAACCTGCATGACCCACATAACCTGTTATTCTTTTTTCTTGCAACTAAAACTTATATTAAATACTCAATTCTATGGAGTGTATATTTTTACTTTGATATATTATTTTTGTTTTTTTGAAGATTTTATTTAATCCTATTAGTTTTTCTATTCAATTTCTATAGTCTATATATATTATGGAAAATATTTATGCGCATTTATATGTATATGGGAAAACCTCTATCGAGCACCTGGTGCTTACTATAAGGTGAGTGTCGTGTCTCAAAACACTCGTAGGGCCTAACTTATGATCCATTTGAGTGAACTTAAAACAAGTACCCTACATGATAGTCACTGACACTAAGTTTGACACACACCCAATAGATTGGACCGTTAGATTAGTTTGCATTTATTTTGGATGATAAAAACTTATTGGCCACTGATCAAGTGCTTAGGATGATTATTTGAACGCCTATCACCATAGAAGGGTTAGTGTGGGAAATATATATATATATATGAGGAATGTTAGTATGCATCATTCTTTCACCCTATAGTAAGGGATGCTTACATGGCTTTTTCTATTTATACTTGAACATTCCTCTTTTTTATATGCTTTTTGTCTTTTGCATATTAATATATCAAAATATGGAAGTGTCTCTCACTCTATAGTGAGGGATGGATGCATACTATATTCTCCTATATATATTGTGTGTGTACACACATAAACTATCGTCATGGTATAAATAATTTATTATCTTCCTTTTTTTTTTCTCAACTATGCTCTTTCTTAGCTTACTTAGGGTGTGTTTAATTAGATATGGGGTAGAGTAAAATTGAGTAGAGTAAACCCAAATTAAAGAAAAAATAATATATGATAGGGTTATGATAACTTTTTGTTTTTAGTTGCTTAATATGGAATCTTTTTTACCTTTTTTAAAAATAAAATGTAGATATTTTTTTGTAATTTAGTGATGATTTTTTGACTTTGTTTAAAAAGGAATGAGGAAAATTTGAATTTTTTTTTTTAAAAAAGAAGGGGTGAAATTTGAATTTCAAAATTTTCATTTTATTCTACTTTAATCTACCTCACGTCCAAACACAGCCTAAGAATATTCATTTGTGCTCTTTTCTATTACAAGGATTGTGAATATAAAGAAAATACATGGATATGACATAAATAAAATAAAATAATCAAGTAATGGCTCGGTTTATGCTAGTTTCTATTCTATTTTCTCTTTAAGCTAGCACAAACCAAAGAGATTGGCCAATTATGGCTTCATGATCCATGCTTGCGCTTCAATTTTCAACTCAATATGGGTTGAGCCTAGGTTTGATTATAGATCCTTAAGAAGCAAATTATAGGGCTTATCATAACCGAGAAAGAGGATGTCCATACTGCCTTTCATTTAGATCCTATCTCATTTTTATGACTTAACTTACTGGTTGGAGTCTACTTTAAACTTTAACATGGTTAGAGTTTGAGAGGATTCTTATTAATAAAATTAGGTTTGAATGCAAGTTACGTGGGTGAACCCGACCAGTTCAACTCACAATTGTTATGTAGGTTAAGGTACGTCGGGTCAGTTGGACATGCAGTGGGCGCAGCTTAGGGTTCTTGATAAACGAATTGGATTTCGTAAATGGTCTTGACTAATCTATATCTCTATTTATATGTGGTTGTACGTGAGTTAACCACAACTCCCCTAAAGCCCACTCCTGATTTTTCTAGAGTTTTTGGAATGAAAAAACCAAAATGTCGCTATCTCTCCCTCCTTCTCATGTCTCTCTCTCTCCCACCACTAAACATAACCGCATTACCTCCCTCACCCTCGCTTTCTCCCACACCCATCCCTATTCTCCCTCCCTCACGCCTTTAACTCCCCACGCCTCCCTCACGTCTCTATCTCCGCACAAATCCCTCAACCTCTCTTTCTCCCACACCCCTCTCCTTACTTTCCCTCCCTCACATCTCTATCTCCCTATTCATAAACAGTCAAACTTCTCCAAGCCTCTCCAAAGCAATGGTCACTTCCAGCGCAATGAGGTGACCTTAGCCTTCACAGATGACAACTTCCTTAGAGAAGAAGACGAAGACGACTACGAAGATCTCCATAATGACTTCAATGTCGGCGAGGGTTCCACTAATCTCTCTATCAGAATGACGAACTAGGGTTTTAGAAAGATCCACCTGGTGATGAGAAGATGTGGGTTTTTAATCGCTTCGATGTTGTTGGGAGCAATGGCAATGTCGCAAAAGATAAGGCCTGAGAGGCTGTTTTAAAGGGTGTTCATGAACCAGAGCGTAGGGAGAGTGATGTGCGGGCGAAGGCGGCACCGTCTGGTAGTGGGATTGCTGTAAAATTAATCATCCCATTAGCATTCATTTTGATCAAGATCTGGGGTTATAGTTATTCATAAATTCCATTTATCCCCATGTACGGACCTAGGAACAGGGGAGATGGTTGGTTTAGTTGTGGGTAGAGAGAGGAAAAGAAACAAGTAGAAAAACAGGGGAAAAAGAACAACAATAAGAGAAAGAAGAAGAAGAAGACATGGTTGAGTTTCAGATGGTTTCTGTGATGGGGTTCATCATGGCCAAGGAGAAAAGAAGAAAAGGAAGAAAAGGAAGAAGAAAAAGAGAACATAGGAGAAAGGAGAAAGTGATGCCGTCAAGCAAAGAAGAAGAACAAGAAGAAGAATAACAAAGAAGAAAGAAAGGAAACAGAGAGAATAGAAGATGAAGATGAAGATGGGCTCGAATCAGTTGTAGAGAAGGTGAAGGAAAAAAAAAGAAGATTGTAACGACCCAGTCCCAAAGTAAAATCTGAATGAAAGAATATAAATAATAATCGGTTCTAAACTATTGAGGCGCCTTGGCAATTCAACTGGTTAAGATCGGGTCATTGCCACCTGTGAGACCAGGGTTCGAGTCTGTGCAAGGACAAAATCCCTGTTGCGTACTCTGAGGGCAAGATCCCGGCTATGCCTCAGGTGAGTCTAATGGTCCAGTTAGGTGGAACAATACCTCACACAGTGAGGTGCCTTTTGGAGTGGACAATACCTCGATAGTGCGGAGCGGATTGTTACAAAGATGGATATCTTTTGTTTCATAATAGAGAAGGGTTCAATTTGCTTTGGAAAACTGATGTCTTGGTTGATTCTATTGTGCTTAGAGAAAAAAAATGAAGAAGAAGAAGAAGAAGAATAAAAAGAAGAAGATGGGTCCGGGTCTAGCTCGGTTAAGGTGTGTAGGTAACACATATGGGTGATGTAAATGTGCCATTGAAATCCATATGGATTTGGTGTAATAGTAGGACAAGCATTAAGATATGGGTCGTGTAAATATTTGTTTTTTCCTTCTGTTACTGTGTTTTTTCCCCTCCTATTATATGGTCAAGAGTATTATTTGATATGTTAGAGGTTTAATCATTATGAAACATCCCTTTTTTTTTCCTTCTTCTTTTCCCTGATTATTTATAATTTTTTATTTTTATCTTTGGGGTGGTTTGAGTTTTGAAGATATGGGCATGCTAAGGGAACTTGATGTTTCTCTTTGCTTCTAATTATATATTATGTAACTTTTTTTTTTGTATGTGGTCCTAGTTGTTTGATTTTATGATGATAGTTGATCAAAAAACGTAAATTGAGGATTTGGGTCATCCTTAAAATTTACTTTTATAGATTTCTGTTTCAGTGATATAGCTTGGGTGGTATGAGATTTTTGCTTTGCACATTATAGCTTCTTCTATTTGGGGGTTATTTAGATTTTGAATTTGAATTGGGTAAGTTGGGTGATGTTCAAGGGTGGTTTGGTGGCAATAATTTGCAAGGTTTTGGAAGGCAAGGAGGGTTTGGAGGCGTTAATGGCGGTGGGGCGATTAGAGTTGGTGGGACTGGCAGCGGCGATGGTGGTGACGGGACGCTTCTGTTTGTTGGGGAGCCGCAATGGTGGACGATGGATGCATGGCTTGAGAGCAAGCTAGTGAAGTATAGGTGCCATGGAGGAGGTGAAGTTCTTTGACGAGAAGGTGAGTGGGAAGCCAAAGGGGTATGCCAAGTTGAGTTCTAGCCTTGCTGCGATGACCGCCTGCAAGGAAGGGATGAATGGGCATGTGTTCAATGGGCGCCCTTGTGTGGTGGCGTTTGCCTCGCTCCACACAGTTCACAGGATGGGTGAGGCACAATTGAACAAGAACTAGGCCGTCACTGCTGCCCAGACGAACCCACCTCAGATGCGAATGGGTAATAGCATTTCAACTAGTGGGAATTATCAGAATTTTGGAAGGGGCGGTTGTCGTGGGACTTTTCATAAAATAAATAGTAAGTGAGTGTGTGGGTTTTCATATGAATATGCATTCTTTTACTTGCCTAGGCATCTCACATAAAGAAAATAAGAACCCCAAATCATATGTCTCACATTTCAATTGCTTGTGCATAGCGGGGTTATTTGCTAGTATATGCGCATGTAATTTAATAAGTGGGAGGTTCACAGTAAATGGGAGAAGACCAAAGTGGTTGTAGCGTGGTTTGGAATCTAGTAGAACACGATAACTCCTTCAGCCTTTCTAAGTCGAATGCCGATACATTACAAGTCACAATATGATAAAACCACCATAGGCAAGAAGAGACTAATGGAAGAAGGGAGAAGTGCTTTGGTTAAGAAGAAGAGGGACAGAATGGGAAGACCCTTCATTCCTCTCTTTTTTTCCCCTTTTGCAGCATGTAGCTGATCTTTGCTTTTGTATTCTTTTACATCCTACTTGCGGTCTCTTTATATTCTTCTAGAACCTACAGGTGATTGCGCTAGCTTGATCATCACCTTGGACCTCAATCTGCTTCTAAAATCATGATGAGAGAAAATGTAAGGATTTTAGTATGTTAGCTAAATTCATGGATTGGATAAAACTCTAGTTCTAGTCAGAGTTGTATTTCTATTTTTTTAGACTAGGAATTTGAAGAGGTTAAAGAAGTCTCAGAAGAGCTAGAATGAAGGTATTTAGATTCAAAAGTTCATATCTCATAAATTGAGCCTCAGATATAGGCAAGCAACCTACCCTTGAAAAGCTCGTTTCGAGTAGATATCTATAGGTTCCAAGATTGCATCAATTGGAGCTAAAACAACAAAGTTATGCTTTCAGGAAGTTTGCAGAAATTGTAATGTTTGAAATTATGAAATTGCCATTGCACGAATTTCTATTTCTACTTTAAGTGGGACTTTCCTGTTTTATGTTAATTCCTTTCTTGGTTGAAGTATACTTATGAGGCATGAAACTGGGGCTATAAAAAGGGGTTATCTCTCAACCTTAAGGCATGGGACACATGTCTCATTGTTTTAAGTACAGATTGCTTATTGGAGATCACCTTATCTAAAGTTCTTCATTGGAAAGTTGAAGGGCTGAAGTTCTACTCTAGAGATTCTTGTCTCCCACATCTTTTGTAGAAGATCATCTTCTAAGCGTAGAAGATTCAAGGAGTTAAGTTAACAACTAGAAGATCTCTTGTAGAAGATCGTCTTCTAAGCGTAGAAGATTTGAGAAGTCAAGCTAACAACTAGAAGGTATTTAGTTGATTGAATTTATAGCAGGCAACGGCAGGTAGTTATTGTAGAGTGATTCTTTACAAGAGGTTGATGCTACAGGTCATAAGGATGTCTGTAAGTGGCTTGTAACTGTGTGATAATTTATAGTGTTTGATTATTAGTCTAGGTCAGACTCATGGTTTTTTCTCTGTTTGGGTTTCCACATAAAAATTGTATCTTCTTGTGGTGTGTGCTTATGTTTGATTTATTTTAGTTACATAGTTGATTGTTTGCACACATATTATTTAAATTGATTGCGCAGATCCATTCTAGATGATCTCACCAAAAACCTTTTAAGTAGTATCAGAGTGGGTTACATTAATTTGCTGTGTTTGATCGTAAGAGATATCTTGAATGGTGCTCAATCAAGAAGGCACATCCACTGTGAGACCTCCATTGTTTGATGGCTCAAATTATGTTTATTGGAAGCAAAGGATAATTGGGTTTCTCAAGTCCATTGATGATGATATGTGGGATATTGTTAAGGATGGTCATTCAAAACCCACAATCATTACTAATGGGCACATAGTTGCTAAACCTAAAGCCCAAATGATTAAGGAAGAAAAGCATACCTTTAACTGCAATAATAAGGCCATGAATGGTATTTATAATAGAGAGTCTGTTGATGAGTTTTGTTAGATTTCTGCGTGCAAGACTACAAAAGAAGCCTATGATGTTTTGAAAACTGTTTATGAGGATATTGATACTGTCAAGCAAACTAAGTTGCAAAGGTTAAACAAATCTTTTGAAACTATTATAATGAAAGAAGATGAGACCTTCAATCAGTTCTATACTAGGCTAAATGACATTGTCAATTCTATTTTCAATTTGGGTGAAGAAATTCTTGAAAGTAAAATTATCAAGAAGATTCTTAGGTCTCTTATTGCAAAGGTTTTGATTTAAAAGTAGATGCTATTGAAGAGAATAAGAATTTAAAACCCTCACTGTGAATTTGATCGTTGGAAATCTTCAAACTTTCGAAGAAAGCTGTTTAAATAAATGAAAATTTGCGAAAAATAATGGTTTGGCTTTGAGAGCTCCCAAAGAATCGGTGAAAAAATCTGAAATGAAAATTGAGATTGATTCAAATTCTGATGATGATATAACTGAGTTAATGGTTCAGTTTCAAAAGCTCATGAAGGCTAAGAAAGTTAAGTGGAAGGGATCGAAGTTAGAAAGAAAGACAAATTTATCAAAGGTCAAGTGCTATGAATGTTAGAGTTATGGTCATTATGTTAATGAGTGTCTTAGCAAGAAAAAGAGTCCTAAGCACAAAGCTCTGAAAACTTGAGGTGATGATTTTTCAAAAGAAGACAAAGTTCTGAAGACTTGGGATGATGATTCTTCAGAAGAAGAGAAAGACCCTGAACTTGATCCTAAGGATATTGTGAATGGCAAGTTTGTGACTTTTATGGCTAGATCCGCTGTGTTGATGATAGTTCTATTAAAGAGAATGATGATAATGGACTTTAATATGAAGAAGCTGATTGGAAAATAGAATATGGAATTTTTACTTGAAAAGTCTATGAAGATGAGTAAGTTATTTGAAAAAGACGCGTTGAAACAAAAAGAAGAGATTTCGTCTCTTAAGAGAGAGTTAGAGGATCCAAAATGAAAGATTAATATCTTGAAAGGTCAGAAAAACTCCATGGCTAGTATGTTGACCACTGAGAGTCACAAATATAGTTCACAGAAAGATGATTTTAAGAATGTCAAGCATGAGCTTGAAAGCCTGAAGAAAAACTTGAAGACTATTAAGGGTAAAAAGGAAGACTTGGTTGATATGCTGAAGATTACATTATCTGAGTTGTATTCCACAAAAGCTTCTTTAAACAAAATGAATATTGGTTCAAAATTTCTTGAAGATATCTTGTGTGTTCAAAAGTAGCCTAATGACAAGCGTAGTCTTGGTTTCTATGATGGTGCATCTACTTCAAAAATTGAAGGTAAAACTGTTTTTATTAGAAGTCTTGCCTACACTACTTTATATGTTGCACATGTTCATAATGTGATGAGTAGTTCGAAGAAGAAGAATCTGTCACATCCTGTACATACGTCTACTTGTCATCACTGTGGAGTTAAAAGATATATTTGTCCCTATTATAAGAAGCTGCATATTTTGCCAAAGTATAAGGAAGGGTGGAAACAATTGTCTGAGCTAAAGGTCAAGACAACAGCTATTTGGGTTTGGAAGTCAGATTTTCCTGTAGAAGTTGGTCACACTATGTTGAAAGATCAAACTACACAAGTGTGAGTGGCTACATACAATAAACCCTGATCATGATGATCTAGCTCCCATCCCCAGTGCCGATACGAAGACACATTAAAGGGGAGCTATTGCTGGATCCAAGTTGACAAATTTGTTGTATGATGATCATTAGTATTATCAATTATGGACAAAGAGGGGGAGATATTCCATTCAGGGGGAGATAATTTCAACTTGAGATACTAAAAGTTAAAATGTTTAGAGATAGACGGAGATAATATAGGTCTACAAGTGTGTTGATGGTAAATTTTTATTTTTGATAAAAATTCAATGTATTTTGGGCTTTATTTTGGGTAGATCAAATTGTATTGTTTTAAAAAGTTTTGTTCATGAATTGCCAAAAAAGGTGATTGTAAGGATTTTAGTATATTAGTTAAATTCATGGATTGGACAAAACTTTAGTTCTAATCAGAGTTGTATTTTTATTTTTTTTAGACTAGGAGCTTAAAAAGGTTAAAGAAGTCCCAGAAGAGTTAGAATGAAGGTATTTGAATTAAAAAAGTCATATCTTACAAACTAAATATTGGATATGGGAAAGCAACCTGTCATTGAAAAGCTCGTTTCGAGTATATATCCGTAGGTTTCAAAATTGCATCAATTGGAGCTAAAACAACAAAGTTATGGTTCCGGGAAGTTTGCAGAAATTGTGATGTCCGAAATTACGAAACTGCGATTGCACGAATTTCTATTTTTATTTTAAGTGGGACTTTTCTGTTTTGTACCAATTCCTTTCCTGATTAAAATATACTTATAAGGCACAAAAGGTTATAAAAATGGGTGCTTTCTCAACCCTAAGGAATGGAATCCATATCTTAGTGTTTTAAGTAGAGACCTATTGGAGATCATCTTTTCTAAAGTTTTTCACTGGACAGTTAAAGGGCCGAAGTTCTACTTTAGAGATTCTTGTCTTCTACATCTCTTGTAGAAAATTATCTTCTAAGCATAGAAGGTTTGAGGAGCCAAATTAAAAATTAAAAGGGGTTTGGTTGATTGGATTTGTAGCAGGCAACGACAGGCGGTCGTTGTAGAGTGATTGTTTAGAAGAGGTTGATGCTACAGAGTCATACGGATGTTTGTTAGTGGCTTGTAACTGTATGATAATTTATAGTACTTCATTATTAGTTCAGGTTGGACTTGTGGTTTTTAACTAATTTGGGTTTTTATGTAAAACTTGTGTTTTTTTGTGGTGTGTATTTGTGGTTTGATTTATTTTCACTACATAGTTGATTGTTTGCACACATATTATCGATATTGATTGCATAGATCCATTCTAGAGGATCTCTCCAAAAACCTTTTGGAAAGTTTCCAGTACTTCAAAATTCATATAAAAATCTTGCATTCGCTTCGAGAAGGCACATGAATATCCAAAGTTAACTTATTCCCAAAACCCAATTGCATGTTTGGATTCCCGTCCTAGCTAGATTCCCCACTCATCCTGCCATCTCCCAAAATTCCTTCATAATGTCATTAATTGTCTGTTTTTCTTCCCATTTTCCTCCTCCTTTTTACTGTTTATGAGCTGATTCAGCTGTTGCAGCCGATACTTTGAAAATATATATTGTAATGGCCGATATTTTACAAATATATACATTATTATAATAAAAAATTAATATGTCATCAACATATCGGGATGATGATAATCCAGTTTGCGGCTCAGAATTTGTGAACTTGATCCATGATGAGGTCAAATTTTGTGACCTCAAATGCGGTGGGCAGGGGATAGCTTTCAATTCTGGGCACGAATCGTCGTATGTAACGTTTGGTGTCTCCACGGCGGAAGCTTCTGGAGATAAAAAAAAGTGAAAGGGATTTGTTAACTTATCTATTTCACACCTTTGAATTTATTCGGGGAACTTGCCTAGAACTTGCAGGAATTTAATATTTATTTATTCCAACTAGTGGGCCACAAGATAGTGACCAACCACAACTTGCAGGAAATTAATATCTGTTTGTCAGTGGGCTACAAGCTGAAAACAGCAACTTCCAGAAAACTTCCATGAATATTTATTTATTCATGCTGAAGTGCCAACTGCCCCTCAGTTGCTGAGATCATTTTTGTCAGGCGCACTGTCACACAGCAACGACTTCGGCCTTTCGGAGTGAAAGTTTTAGATGCCTGGAACTTAAATAGCATTGCGATTCGATTAGTATATGCATGCAGTAAAAAATAAAAATAATTAATCATATGAAGAAGATAATATAAAATTTATTGTAAAAATCAAAATAAAAAAAATAAGAATCCAAAGTAGATAAAAGCAATCCCTCAACACAAAGCGTTGTAATTATTTTTAATAGATATTCACAGTATGCAATCCTTTTCTACGGATTAGTGCCTTAATCTCCACAACAAACAATCTTATACAAAGAAGTAGAGGCCACAAATCTCCTACTATAAAGAAGAAGTATCAACTCAAAAACTTAAAGCATTCAGCCCGATATCTCATGGAAGCTTTAAATAATCTCTCCAATGGCAATCCTAATTCAAAACAAGGAAAACTCTATGTATTGTTATACTCAGGGTTGAGAGAGAACTCATTTATATAGAACACAATTAGTTTCTTAGGTTTATAAATCAAGTCCAAGTGAAATAAGCAAATCTGGTACACATAAGAAAGAGAGTTGTGCAATTTGGTGGGCTTTTATTGCTTACGTGCTTAAGCGCGTGTTATGTGCATCTAGTTATTTGCGATTTTTTTCGTTAGGCTTAAGTGTGGTCTTCAAAGGCTTGAGTGTAGTCATGACTTTTGTCTTGCTCACTCGAGCACTGAGCATGAACTCAAGTTTTGTACAAAACATGAATTTAGGTAATTACAAAATTCTTAACAAACTCTCCCTTTAGCAATTCATGGACAAAACTTTCTATATATTTGCATCCATATTGATTATTACCTGCATAGTCTGACCTTTCGACGAATATCCTTTGGTTCCTTATATTTCATTGTTCTACTTTTTCTACATAGAACGTTTATCTTTGGTATAGTTGCATACATGTGCATATCACATTTCAGTTATACAGGTAATGTGTAGAATTGCTATAATAATCTTATGCTCTTTAAATGTTAAGATTTGGACTGTTTCATGGAGTAATGATATTTTTGAACCGTTCAATGAAAAGTGAAAAATTATAGACAATATTGATAGGCTTCCGCATATTGAATGTTTGGACAGATGTCTATTTAAGCACCTTACATGTGTAAGTATGTGAATATCCCTTGTATAATTTTGCTTTAACTCTGATCCGGGTGTGAATTATACAGGAGTACGTATGTTATACCTCGGGGTTAACCCCAAACCCATGATTTTCGGGCTCGAGTCGTGACACTTTTTCCTTCTTTTTGGTTTTTATCCCACTGGGTTTTTCCTTTGCAAGGTTTTATGAGGTACCATTATTGAATAATGGTCATCTAAGGGGGAGTATTATAAGAGATATTATCATAGGTGAATGTCTATATTGGGGCCCACATTAGATAAGGAAAGCACTTAAGGTTAGAGTCTTGTCATATTAGTTTGTTTGGAAAGGAAGCAATCTTATTCTATAAATAAGACCTTTCTCCTCCCTTTATGATGTACACCTTTTTTTTATATATATATAAGATCTCTCTCTTTCTCCCTCTACTTTTCTCTCTCTCTCTCTCTCTCTCTCTCTTTTATCAAAACCAATAATATAGGAGATGACAAGGTCAAAATGAAGGTAAAAAAGTCCATCCCTTTCGTATCTTGATTTCAACCATTATAAAATATTTGAAATTCTGAAAACCTCTCCCTTAAGTGTGAGATGGAAAAGAGTTATGATCTTCCAAACAGCCTAAATAATCTAAAGTCTAAAGTCTATAAAATCTCTCCCAATTGCTCCTATTAAATTTGACTCTTTTATATCTTTATAGGCAAAAGCCAACTTGACTTGTTAATATGACCTGACCCATATATGACCCACATAATATATAGGACGGATGCGGGTCAAGTTTTCCTAACACATTTAAATGGGCCATGTAAGGGTCAAATCGTTTAATCTGCAACCCCCCACCCCAGCTTTTTTTTTTTTTTTTTTGATTTCTTGCAACTAAAACTTATACTCAATACTCAATTCTATGGAGTGCATACTTTTATTTTGATATAATTTTTTTATGAAAATTTTATTTATTTCTATTAGTTTTGCTATTCTATTTCTATAGGCTCTATCTCTGTTTGTGTATGTATGTATACACACTGGCCAAGGTATAAATAATTCCTTCTGTTTCTTTCCCTTTTTCTTTTTTTTCAAGTAGGATCTTTCTTAGCTTACTTAAGAGTATTTTCGTGTGCTCTTTCTCTTAGGAGGATTGTGGGTATGAAGAAATATAATAAATATGCCATAAATAAAATAAAATAATTAAGTAATGGTTGCGTTCATGCTACTTCCTACACTATTTTTCCCCTTGAGCTAGTGCAAACCAAAGTGAATGGCCAATTGGGACTTGAGGGTTGGCCTGGTGGTTGGCAACCTGTTTTCTATAACACCCACCAGGAGTCAATTGTTGGTGGGTGCTTTGAAATTCCCTCTCCTAGCCACCGAGCCAGACCAGCAAAAGAAAAAGAAAAAAAAAGTGAATGGGCAATTATGGCATTATGATCCAGTCTTGGGCCTAAATTTTCAACCCAAGATCAGTTGAGCCTAAGTTTGGTTTCAGATCTTATAAGAAGCAAATTAAAATCAGGACTTATCATAAACCAGATAGAGCATGCACTATATTAACTTATTGGGGTTTTGAGTTTAAATTAAAGTTCGGATAGGATTAGAGCTTTGGAGGACCCTTGTTAATAAATTTAGGCTTAGATGCAGATAATGTGGGTTTACCCGATCCGTCGTAACTGAAACAATTGTTATGCGGGAGTAGGTTGTATCGGATTGACCCGCAGTGGGTGTAGCTTTGGGGTTTCTAAATTGAGTTGGATGGAGGTTAATAGCGCGTGACGCATTTTATGAATGGCTTTAACATGTTTATTTCGACCGGATCCGATTGCCACCTCTTAATGAGAGGCCATCGTTCCAGATTTTATTCTTGTAGAACACGGCAAATGGGCGAAGGGAAATGTACGACAAACGGGCGAAGGGATGTTTGTATTGTGGAACACGGCAACGACTTGGTCCTTTCTGGGTCTAATGCCGAGGCCCGATACATCACAATGCACAGCATTTCAAAACCGTCTTCAAACAGGGCTAGAAACGGATGGAAGAAGGGAGAACTGCTTTGGTGAAGACAAAAGGAGAAGAAGGGGAGAGCTGCGGAAGGAGCTGAAGTCATCAGGTGACTCCCTCCACCCTTCATTCCTCTCTTCCTCTCTATATTTTCTTCTGCAATCTGCATTTTACATGCAGTCTCTCTCTTTCTATTCTTCTGCAACCAACCTGCGATTGCTGAGTCCCAGGGCGGATCCAATTAAATCGATATGGGTGCGATCACAGCTCCTACATGTCGGTACGCTCCTAAACCTCTCAACGTTAAAATTCATGTAAACTTATTGTGTCTACCTCCAGAAGAGGGTTTTTTCTCCGATTCACCTCTTTCATTTTACAGTTTATGGACCGATTCAGCGGTTACAGCCGATATTTTATCAATATATTCACTATTCGAATCACAATATCAATACTTTAGATATCAATATCCAATCAAGATAATGGAGAAGAAGATGAAATCCGGTATTTTAATCCAGTGGCGCGCCGGGTCAAAATCTGTGAGCTTAGTCAATGATCAGGTCAACATTTGTGAGCTCTTCATGCGGCCGGCTAGAAATGCCGTGGGAACTGGGCCAGGGATAGAAGCCGTCCGTTTTGGCTTGACTCTGGACGGCTGAAAGAAATTTATTGTCCTTTGGATCCTGACCGTCGGTTTGTCCCTCAGCCAAAGACGTGTTACCGTCTGTTTCTTAATTCAGAAGACACCTTCCAAGAAACTAATTATTCGTTCCGTTCCAATCAATGGCCGACAAGCTGACAAAAAAGTATTGTCCAGCAGCTTCCAGGAAACTTCCTATTTATCACTTTACCATCTACAAATAGTGGTCCTGATATTGCAAATTCGCAGGCAGGCGTGAGGCGTGTGTACTGCTAATGCCACAATGTTCCGTCATTAAGAATGGCTTCCGATGTCCCAAAACCCAAATCTGTTTTCAACTTAGCTTTCACCTTGACCACTGGCTTCCTGGCATTCAACACGGTCGCTGCGATTTTTAGGATGCGGGAAGACATCCTGGCCGTCACTTTCACCATCTCCTTCTTTGTGTTCCTGATGATCTTCTTCTGGTGTTTAAGTGTGTTCGAGAAGTTGCCTCAGGAGTCTAAGAAGAAGGAGAGATTGAAGGCTCCCATTTGGTTGTTGGCGACCTCACTCAACTTGATGTTTGCCTACCGGGTGTCGACGATTATTAGACCGGGTATGATATTAGGATGGTTGGTGTGGGGAATGGCCGGCATCACTAGTTTGATCACTTTCTATTTCTTCTTTGTGTATGGTGAAAAGAAGACCCGTACAGGGGACTGTGATTCCAAGGTATTTAATGCCGAACAAGGTTAAGTCATTCTCCCGACTCCCCCAAACCCTGAACGTTCTCTCTTCTCTTACCTCCCTACACCCCCATCCTTCCCAGCTATTCCGGGCAGCCTTCCATCCCATCGCCGCAGAGGTATGAGCTTTCCTCATCTACTGCAAAACAGAACGGTAGAAACAAAAGGCTGGATCCGGACAACTCATCTCCAGACTGCGACTTCTTCTCAAATTAACGCTTCACGAGTTTCGGTTTTTCTTAAGATTTCTGTGGTTTCTTCAAGCTTTCTCTCTCTTTCCCAGGAAACTCAGTCTCTTTCTATGTTTTGTTTTCTCTCGTCTTTATTTTGGTGTACGTATTTGTTCTAAGCTTTGCACTGTTGTAAATGATTGAAATGGTTGCCTTCGAACACGATATGTGTCGTCCATTTGTTCCGTCTCATTTTTTGTTTTGTTTTGCAGAATTGAGACTAATCGAGCAGTTTCACAATCTGATCACTGTTAATTGGCAAATATATTGGATGGTAGGGATCATTTGTGACCAGGCCTATAAAAGAGGAAGAAGAGACGAGAATTTTGATCGAGATCTTAGTTTATAGAGGAATTTTGATGTTTCATTTTCTTCCATCTTTTTAGCTGATAGAGCCATTAATCTGAAAAAATACTGTCACTCGTCCCCTTTTCCTAAAAATTAAAAAAACCTGTCAAGTATCAATTCGTCCACCAAGTGTCAGTATACAAAGAAAGAATATGAATTATCAAAATATTGAATCGGAACCAGTCACAATTTCCTGAAGACGCCATTTGCAAATTGCAATGCTAACCAGAGCCAAGTGGAAATTTTGATTGTGTTCCCACCTCAGACAGAGTACTTACAACGATACTTTAGTGCATTAAATGTACAATAGTAATGAATAAAATCATGGAAACGAGACAAAATCACCATGGATTTCAGACACAACAAGCGGTTTAAAAATTAAAATTCCATGACATCCGACTTCAGCTTCTCAGCTGTCCTCAGAAGCCCAACAACTAGTTGTCTTGCAAACCCATTCACAATGCTTGATATTTTCTTCATCCGTTTATCACCACTCACATCGTATCTTCATTCTGTGCCTTGCTCTTATTTTATTCATGAAGAGCATGCATTACCAATTGCTTCTGGGTATGGGAGGACAGAGAGGGACCATTCACTAGAAGCCTCATCCCAACCTTAACGCTAGACACTTTCTTCATTGGCCATGTTGATTAAGGAATAACCGTAATCAATTTGAATGGTTGAAATACGAACACAATGCATTTCTAATATTGTTTGTAGGCTCAAGATGGTTTCTCACATTAAAAGACACGCATAATCAGACCAAACATACGTTCCATGTTGGGGGTCCATGAAGGGTAGTTGGAAGGCGGCCGCCAGGATCTTTGGATATTGTACACAGATTA
Source organism: Sextonia rubra (assembly GCA_037013555.1). Taxonomy (NCBI): domain Eukaryota; kingdom Viridiplantae; phylum Streptophyta; class Magnoliopsida; order Laurales; family Lauraceae; genus Sextonia; species Sextonia rubra. Next base: position 16,398,006 of record JASUAD010000028.1, on the reverse strand, counting down.
CTGCGGAAATAACTTTAGATGATGATGATTCAAGAATTATACCTGCGATATCTTTCTAATTTAATTTCGGTCTTCCAGTAGCTTGAAAATCTCAAGATCGTTTACTGTAGTCCTCTATGCTTAAACTTGTACCAGGGGTGTGAGCCTCTTTTGCGAATTCTCATTGCTCTCAAAAATAAAATTTCTCTTGTGTGTTTTTCCTAGAGAGCAATAGTATATATTTATAGGCTACAATAAGGACTTTAAGAAGGAAATAATGAATATGTTTCTTGTGGAAAAGGGAAATCTTAATTCGATCCAAATTATAATCTTAGTTTTATAAATTACAATTCCGTCCACTAGAGAATTATAATTGTATTTCTGTCTTTATTCTTAAAATAATATTTCAAACTTTTTTTTATTAAATGCCTATTAACCTCTTCACGTTAAGATTTCAAATATCCATCAATTAAATAATTACTGACACGAATATTTAATCGATATCTTTATAATTTTTTGAGACCTTACACTTAATTTATTTGATATGATGGACACAAAGGCCACATGTAGGATTTGAAATAATCAAAACTTATAAGCTTCATTAATGGGATATCACCAATTTCTATTTTGGGACGTAGATTTCATCAATAAATTAATATGTACCATACATATAGTGTAGTTATCCAATTTACTGAGATTATTGACCCATAAAAGGTTTCACTCCTTTGTTAATCTAAATGACAAACACTAAATGTATGTGTTTATTATTTATATCGGGATTAAGAGTACAAGTACTAATAATAACCATTTGGATGTTAATTATGTTATTTAGTCAGTATAAAAATAATAAACCAAAAAGCGGTCCGGTTTAGTACATAAAAAGTGTACTAGCATAACGAATCGAAACTATACCGTTTTTCGCATCCAAAACAAGCTTGCTAAAATATTATGCTATAGTTGTACTGATAGTGTGTCAAACTTCATTTAGATTGTGAACAAAAACTTATTTTTTAATAAGAACCCACAAACAAGTCTTCCATGTGTAAGCTGAACTCTACAAATTAATTTGTTTACTTTATAGAATAAAATATACATACATGTATAATAAATAATACTGAAACCATTTACCCATATAAATTCTTATTAAGATGAACAAATAAACTTTACTAATGAATAAATTAGTAAAAAATAAATACATGAAAGTATGCTTTTAGTATAAATTTCCAATAGAAGGGTATTGCATTATGTTCTAAAATTTTGAAGTTTGAGGTAGAGTTGTTGGGTGGAGATTTGATTTTTGTAGATATCTTGTGCGGTAATATCATTTTATGGCCCATATATAGAATATATAGAATTTAGTTTAATTAGATTCATGATCCAAATGATTATGTATGATTTTTTGTAGTACGTACTCTCATGTACTCTTGTGTGTAACTGGACATGTTTTTTTTTTTTTTTTTTGGTAAATGTTCTCTTGTTAACTAAAACTATTTTAATAGTTTAAATTATAAACAGATGGATCACTTTTGACTAGGGGTATCTAGTTGGCCATTTGACGAGTGGCTTGACTCAGCTTGCAAAAGTCCTTGAAGAAGGCTTTTCTTCTTGTCCTAAAACCTGAGGGTAGGGTAGGGCCCAATCTTGGAAAGCTCGCCATCTTGAGGGCTCAGCTAGGGTTTAACTTAGTTGGATCGAGGGAGAGGGCCCGGCCTAGCCATTTGTCTATTAATATGTAAAATAAAAAATATATAATATTTATAGAGATTTGAACAAAATATTTTCAAAAGCTACTCTAATTAGGAATTAATAACAGAGATTAATATTTTATCGAACAATATTGATTGATGGATATCCTCATAGATAACAATATTGTACTTATATTTAAATATATGCTTTTTTTTAAACGGCATGCTTGATTTTACGTTTGCCTCACATGGACATATTCTTTAATGCATAGAGAATTTAAGTCGTCATTAGATTGGTTTTTACCAATGTTAACTATTGAAGTTTGAGAGTTTAGAGGATAGCCATCAGCATCATCATTAAGTTGAGTGGAGTTAAGTTTTATTTACTAGCCATTGATCGATGCCAATTTATAAAGGTTGTTTCATTCAAGTGGACTCCATATCTCCAATTAAAGTTTGTGACTCATGCATGAAATCATCTTAGGATGTGTTTGGATGTGGAGTAGAGTAAAACAGAATAGAGTAAATCCAAAGTCAAGAAAGAATAATATATAATAGGGTTATAATGACTATTTGGTTTTAGTTGTTTGATAAGAAATCCTTCTGACTTTTTGTATAAAAAGTAGATGTTTTTTGTAATTTAGTGATTGCTTTTTTTACCTTTTTTTTAAAAAAAGAAGGGGTTAAATTTGAAATTCAAATATTTAACTTTACTCTAATTTATTGTACCTGATATCCAAACACACCTTAATAGTCATTTATTTTCTGTAGTCAAAATTTAATTGCTTTGTTATAAAACCTAATGCTCATGTTTAAAAGAATTACAACTTAAGATTAATGCTAATCAAGAGTGGTCTAATGTTTATTTGAACCACACATACTAAACAATTTACATGAAAAATGTCTAATGCCTATTTGAAATGAATATAATCGAATCATATGAGAATTTTCAAACAATATGGTTCATATTATTGCTTTGTAAAAAAATATAGTACATGAATTAGTAAAAAATGGTACAACCAATGGAACTTTAACTGCCACAACTTTCTGTATAACCTAATGGCAAATAAAACTGGATACATTCTTTAGCATATGTAATTACCGCTAGTGTGCTAAGATATTTAATAGTGTCTTCGATTGCCTAACTTTATGTCACAACACTATCAAATTAACTTATTTTATATAATCCTAAATAATATTTTAATAACAAGTAATTTATTTGCATTCTTTTTGAAGTTGGACAAAAATATTGAATTTTGCATTGTACCCGTCCATATCTTGAATAAAGGAGCGAGTTAGCATCATGGTACAAAACATTTATTATATATAATAATATTAAAAATTTATTTTTTTTAGCTATGGCCTTTGTGGTCAGGGTTAGGGCTTTGGTATTTTAAGCTTGTCGAAAAATACAAGGACTTTTGCTTGACCTAAGCCTAACCTATACATATGAGGATAGGATAAGGGCTTACCTCAGTTTGATAGCCCTACTTTTCATCTTTATTGGATATATATATGGATGCTTGTATTTTGATACTCGATTACAATTTCTAAAATTACAGATTTCCAAAAAATATATTTTTTTGATTAATTATAAAATAAAATTAAAAGAATCCTTGAAAAGAAAACGATTGCTCCATTTAGAGGGCCGTGACTATTATGGGGTTTCCTTTGTATTGTAATGTTTGGATTGAGGGATAGATGGGCCCCATTTAGAGTTCTCATGAAAAAAATGGCAAAGAATATATGCACATGAATATTGTTCTATATATATATATTTGACTTATTCTATTACAATTTGCAAAACCCATTCAATTTTAAACATTAGATCAACAAAAGAAATATAGAGTTTGTATTGACTCATGAACGACAATAATTTGTGTTAGACATTTTTTTGCATTATCCAATTTACTTCTGAAGGCGCTGTAATTTGTCTTTGCATGAATTATATTAAATTAAATAGGAAATGACCCTAAAAATAGGAAAAAATATTGTTACTGTAAATTTGTAATTTGTAGGTTGTAATTTTGTGTTATTCACTTAAATTCTCCAGTATTGCTATTGCTAAATTAATATTTTTTAATAAAACAAAGGAAAATTAGAAAAGGCCATAAAATTGTAATTAATACTTCTATGATAGAAGACACATATGCATTTGTTGATTAGACATTTTATCAATGAGAAATGCTATTCATTATGACACTGTAATTTCTATTTAGTAGGCCATAAAATTGTAATTAATACTTCTATGATAGAAGACACGTATGCATGGTCCTTATTGATGATTAGACATTTTATCAATGAGAAATGTTATTCATTATGATACTATAATTTCTATTGAGTTGGATCTAAAATCCAAAGGAAGTCAACAATAAGAAGAAGCTCCTCTACTCCTTAAGATTTTCCCAAAAAAAAAAAAAAAAGAAAAGAAAAGAAAAGAAAGGAAAATTAAAGTAGAGGAGTTCCACAATTGTATATGTGAATTTTGGTAGTCCACCTTATATTAATACAACAAAATTCATTTTTTCCAACACAAAAATGCATCGGGAAAAATCACATATGCGTTGGCGACGACTTTTGCCAATACTAGACATTGCGTCGGCAATTCTACGTTTGGAGTACCTTTTCTGAACACAACTATATGGTCGACAAAAGTTTTACCGATGCACAAAAGTGTTAGGGAAAACTTTCTTAAAAAAGTAATAATAGCCTTTTCTTGAAGTGCAAAGGTGTTGAGTAAAATGTTTCTCAACGTCATATTGTGTCAGGAAAAACCTTTTAAAATAATGAAAAAATCTTTTTCCGACGCACGATGGCGTCGGGATAGTTATTGTTGACACAAGTTTGCATCGGCAATGTTAGTAAATACGACCTTTGCCGATGCAATGTTGTGTTAGCAAAAGTCTCACTCGAGGGAAAAAAATCATAAATTTTTTAAAAAAATTCAATTGCATTTTCTGTTATTTATTTTATCTCCTTATCTATAAACCTACTTAAATCAAAGAAAGCAAAGCCTACTAAGATTTGTCAAAACTACTAATAATAATCATGTCACAAATATTACAACAAAAATTAATATTACATAACAACTCTAAAAATATGGCATAACAACTATAAAAATCATATCATACAACACCATTTAACATTATATAGCAACTCTAAAAAAAAATGTCTTTTGCCCAATCATCTAACTTGCTTTCTGCAACCTTGCAAAACAAAGAAATATAAATAATTAGATTATTAGTTTACAAAAATAGGCATAGCCCTGTATAACATGGTTTTTATGAATTGAGTGTTTTAGAGAAAAAAATATAATAAATTGACAACATCAAAATGATAAAGGGAAAACGGAAATCAAGGGATGTAGATTAGTAGGCTTGACATTTAGCATTGAAGTATAGAAAAAAGAAATAATAATTAAAAAAAGAACTGAAGCATCATACATGATCATAAGCATACTTGAATTAGTCAGTGGATATACAATGGATGGAGTAGCACGCAATGATTTCTACAAAATAAGCACAAAGGTTCATGAGATTACAGTTTATGAAATAAATGTAACTATGGAAAGCCTCCCCATCAGGTGTCTGACGACAAATGAATTTGAATTGTAAAATAAATAAATTATTACTAAAATAAAAGAACATGAAGCAAATATGGCATGAGAGTACAAACCTAAACAACTCAGTGCAAAAGAAAAAAATACATTCCCCCTTTACCATCTCTCTCTTCAAGAGCTCAACAAGCAATCCTAGGGTCTACCTCTCATTTTTATCACCCAAACAATGATAAAAATTCATGCCAAGAGCTTATACAAGTAAAGCAAATTGCCCTGCTTCAATTATGAGAATTTAAAACCTATAAGCAAAGCTACATTCCATCCTGCAACTACTAGGAAGCTTCCAACAAATAAAACAAAAAGGCACAGAACAAGAATGCACCTACATTGATCTCATTCATTGCTCTACGCACAGAAGGATTTGGAATAATATCAATCATCAGTATCTGCTCTATGTTATAACCATACGCTCCCATCACCTGATCCATTAATGAAAATATCGAAATCCAATAATGCAAGTTAATGTCCTACCACAAAATCAATTGGGCAAAATTACATAACTATCTCTTTTCAAAGTTCAACATGAAAAGAAACATAATCAAACTAATAAATAGAATATAGCTCCATGTTGACTACCAAGATAATAATGATTGATATCCCTCTATATGAGCAGGTAAAAAAAATTTTAGCAAAAGAGATAAAACAAGAACTGAGGCTCAAATATGTATATAAAAAAAAAAGTATGGGTGTGCTAACCACCAATATTTTTATTCCTACATAAAGTCCAAGTGAATAAAAGATGAACTACATTAGAAAGAGCTTGGCTAATGACTGTTTTTTCACAACAAATGCTCCAGTTATAACAAAAGCTCCTCGAAGTATTAATGGGAAAAGTGCGTTAAGAACACGCTGTGGATAATAGATGGCTAAACCATGAGGATCAAAATAGTTCATTTAGAATAAATATAAAACTATCAAAGACATCTATCCAATGGCTGGCAAAGATTCTTCAGCATGAGACAAATTATTTAGTGACATTTACCTGTCCAATCAAAAGAAGTATATTTGCAGCAAGCTTTGACCCCACACGCCTTGGAGTTCGTAAAGGCCACGTTTGTAAAAATCTAGTGAACAAACTAATAATGAATAAATCCACATTATGTTAGGATAGTACTCAATGCAACTCAAACCTAGAAAAAAACACAATTATCCAATTATAAACATGAAGCATAGTAAATTGCTTTATAACACCTTGAAATCCTAGCTCTAACAGGGTATCTTGGAAACATACACAAATAAAGGTCTAGGATTGGTAGGTATATTGATATTTACAATACAATAAATAAATTGCAAGTGGGAGTGCCCCAATTCTGTCCCATTTTCTTTTCCATTCGTTCCTGCATAAAAGATGGGTATTTTTCCCTCCATTTATCAAATTCGAACCACCTCCAAACATTCATCAATCCATTCCACACACAAACACATCCCAAATATAACATTTTTAACATAAAGAAACCAAAATGAGCAAAGAGTGTGTAAATGGAAAATAAAAATGCTAGAATCAAACATCAAACAGTGTACATCACCAATAGAAAATATAAATTCACTTGCCTTTGATGAAAAAATGGAAAATGGGTATGCCCTACCTCACCAAGAAACCCAATCGGAGCTCCAACTCCTACAAATCCAAACTCAACTCAAATCAAACCTACAAATGTAAATAAGGGAAGCGAATGAGCATGCCAAAATATATTTTAAATCAAAACTCCAAATGACCTAGTTTATGAGGGAGGAAAACCTTACCTATGGCTTGTTTGGTTTGGAGGAAAACTTGAAAAAGAGATCAAGGGGAAGAGTGAAGCTTGGAGAGGATGATGGTGGTAGTCTGGTGACGGAGAGGATGGCCGGATTCCCATGGCAACAAGGGTGGCAGCAAGGTGAGAGGAGGAAGGAGAAGAAAGAAGAGAGAAAAAGGGAAAATGGAAGAAAAAAAGAGAAAGAAATGATAAAAAAGAAGGTGGGTAGTGGCTATCAGACGGCATCCATCGACCTAGTGGCTGGGATTTTCGGCAATGGTAGGTGAGGGGAGAGGAGAAAGAGGAGAAAGAGAGAAAGAGGGAAAAAGAGAGCAGAAAAGGGGGAAAGATGATAGAACAAATAGAGAAAAAGGAAGGAGGAGATAGGTGGTCGCTGGAGAAGGTGATGGCCGGTGGCTGCTTGGAGGGTATGAATCCTTTCTAGCGTTGGTGGTTGGGTGAGGGGAAGGGATAACCCGAGAGGAGAAAGGGATGTGGGGGAAGGAGGAAAGAAAGAAAGGAAACAAAAGAAAAGAGAAGAAAGAAAATAAAGTAGAGAGAAAAGAAATGAGAAATAATAGGGTGGCGTTGGGTTGTTTCGTTGGAACGAGAACCGAGTGAGTGAGTGTCACGACCCCAATATTTAAACCTGGGGTTTCGTGAGATTAGGGCCAATTAAAAAATTTTCTTGTAATCATCCTGACATGTGGCTCCTAACCGATTCCCCATACGATCTTAGTCTGCGGTGAGTTTAATATTTCACACCAATATAAATACCTGCGGAAGGAATATCTAGCAGTTTGTATTATCAAAATAATCAAAGTATTGCACATCAAAAGGGGTGTAGAGTTTAGAGTTCGAGTTCAAAGTTCAAAAGTTTATACAAAATATTTTAAATGCAAGCCCACCAAAAACTTAGGTTGCCAAAAGAATGATGATGAAAAACATTAAGATTTCAAAATAATGTTAGTCACTCGTATGTAGGTCTAGATGGATCAGTATCCATCATTTGCACCCCATTCAGACTCAACACCTGGCTCAAGCGTTTCACCCTCGTCCATCGCCTCGGGGTAGTAGGACTCGATACCTATCCACCAAATATTACAACATCAGTCTACAACAGTAGATGGCAAGTGAATAAACATAAACCATAATAATATACAATGTCAAAATGGAATAAAGACATATATGTTTATAAGAGCGATAAACAACAAAGGCATAAGAAAAAAAGGAATCTTAATCCATAACTATACAAATATGCACAACCACAGAAGCCAATATCTGAGTAAAACCCAATACAGAATATGGTGGCCCAATCTGTCTTCGGATGCTAGGCATCTTGTCTATATATGGTGGATCAAACCGCCTTAGGGTGCATCACACCTAGTCTAAAGTCATAGAGCACAAGGCCCTGTTCATAATGGTTGGTCAGTCCGCCATAGGGTGCATCACACTCAGTCTAGAGTCATAGGGTGCATCCGTACCATACAATATTGATCTACAGTCGTCCAGAAGACCCCAACCCAACACAACACACACAGAGGCCAACTCAGTGGTGCCCGGACAAAGGTTCCTAAGTCAAATGTGAAGGGCTAGCTAAATCCATATATAATATACAAATATTGAGGATCTACTCAGCAACATAATTCGGTCCACAAACATAAATCCATACCCACAATGAATAGTCCTCTGGTATCCCAAACACCAAGCCAAGCCTCAACATAGTCCACATGATGCAAATACAGGGTATAGTCATGAAAGAGTCATAAACAATGTACTAACAATGCAAAGTATGCAAACCCAAAGGCCAATGAAGAATTACAAGCCATCTTTAGGTCAATGATGGCAACTTGTGTACCCGACAACTCTACTCAAACTCCGGATAATGTATGGTTAAGTAATTAATTTCATTTAAGTCATACGGGTGCATAGCCCAGGTTCAACATCAACCAAGTTTGGTTAATTTGTACATTGTACACAAATCATACCATTTATGAGAGGTACATTTGCTCTCCAATGACCCTCATAATAAGTCCTCAAAATACCCCCGAGTATGTATGTAAAAAGGCTCTAAAATTAGTCCCACAATTAACCCACACCTAAGCATCCATCACAATATAACAATCCTAATAAAAATGGGGTTTCAATACCCTCATTTTTCTCACACTTCTTAACCTGTAGAAAATGGGTATCCCACCCCTTCATTTAGCATATTCAAATCACCTCCAACACCCATCAATCCATCACATACATTACCACACCTAAATCTAGCATTTTTAACATAAAATCCAAAATGAGCAAAGGGGTGTACAAATGACAAATAGAATGCTAGAATCAATCAAATATGCATGCATATCATCAATGAAATATGTTAATCCACTTGCCTTGGTGAGAAATGGAAAATGGGAATGCCCTAGCTCGCCAAAGAAACCCAATGAAGATCAAGCACTAGTAAATCTGAACCCAACACAAATCAAACCTACAAATGCAATTAGGAGAAGCTAACGAGCATGCTAAAATCTATTTTAAATTAAAACTCTAAATGACTTAGTTTATAACAGAGGAAAACCTTACCTAGGGCTGTTTTTGATGGGGGGAAAACTTGAGAAGGAGATGGAGGTTTGAGGAAAAAGCTGGAGGGAGAAGAAGAAGCTCCGGCGGTAGTAGTAGGCACATATTTCAGTGGCAGCAACAAGGAGGAAGAAAATGGGGTAACAGGAAAGAGGGAAAATAAAGAGAAAAGGAAGAAGAAGAAAAGGGAAGATAGGTGGGGCATGATGGCTTGATTAGGAGAAGAAAAGGAATGAAAAATGGAGTGGAGAGGGGCTATTATTGAGCTTGAAATGGTTGGGATGGTGAGGGAGTGAGGGAAAAGTGAGGAGCAGAGATGGGAGCAGAGATGAGAGAAATAAGGGAGAATAAGATAGGAAAGAGAGAAAAGAACAAAAAAAAAAAAAAAAAAAGAAATGGGGAGGAGAGAAAGTCGCCCGTGGAATGGGGGAGTGGGAAAATGAGTGAGGGGAGAGAGTGAGAGGAGAGAGGAAATGGGCTGGGATTTTTACGAAATTACAAAACTATCACCCATTTAATAAGTTGTCTAAAAACTTGTTTTGTCCATAACTTGTGAACCATAGGTCGGATTGAGTCATCATAAGCACCACCGTTATGAAATAAAATAAGCTTTCCAATGACTATACTTTTGGCATGGTTTCGAGGAAGAGAAATTTTGGCCTATTTTAATGGGTTTTGGGTATTTTTCCATAAAAAGGCTTAACTTTAGAAAATGAGGTATTTGGTTGCCAAGATGGGTCTGGATCGATCAGGGTAGAAGGATAAGGTTAATGGAATTAGGAGAGCTACCCAATGAGCCCAAACCTCACAATTCAAAAAAGCTACGAAAAAGGCCTTTACACTTCCTAAAATTGCTGGTTACCTCCTACTAAGCTTAGACAGACTCAAAACCCAATGAAATTGTGCACACATAATCCTAATGCTAAACTGGACACGGTTAGACTCTAAGGGCTTATTTAGTTATGATACAGCTTAATCTATAATAATAATATAATTAAGGTACGGAACGCTGCAATGAGTGAGGAAATAGAGTAAATGGAAATAAATAAATAAAGGTGGGGCCCACATAAATGAAAACTTGTCAAAATGTATTTTGGGCATAACTTGTAAACCGTAGGTCGGATTGAATCATCGTAAAAGCCACCATTCATGAAATCAAATGAGCTTTCCAATGAGTATACTGTTGGTATGGTTCCGAGTAGGTGAAATTTTGACATTAGTTAATGGGTTTTGGTTTATTTTTCATAAAATGGCTTGATTTTTGTAAAATAAGGTATTTGGTAGCTAAGATGGGTCTAGGTCGGTTGCGTTAAAAGAATAAGGTTAATGGAATTAAGAGAGCTACCCTATAAGCTACCAAATTAATGTTTTTCAATAGCAGGGAGAGATGAGGGGGGAGAAGAGATGAGCATGGCAGCAGCTGAGTGAGAAAGATGAGAGGAGAGAAGAGACGAGGATGCTGGTCCCGCAAGAGAGAGCACAAGAGCTACAGTGAGAGAGATGAAGGAGGGCGGCGGCAAATGAGAGAGATGAGGGATAGGGCGGGCCACAAAAAGGGCGCTAGATAGAAATTTTAACTAAAGTAGGCCAAATGGTTCATGGGTAGGTCTTTACAAAATTTGAAATCTTTTTTTTTTTTGAAAGAAAATGGTGAACAAATCTAATTCTCATTGCCAATAAAAGACATTAGGCGACAAAAAATATTTTTTTCGGCGACTATTTTACACTTTAGGTGACGAAATTTTTTTTCTCGCCAAAATAAACTATTCTTTTGAAATTGGCAACAAAATTTTTTTTTTCATCATCAATATAACTCCCTAAAAACTATCCCCTACTAGGCCGAGCTTGTTGGCTATAGTGGGAGTATCAGCTTGAAGATCGGGGATTTGAAGAAAATTGGGGAGGAGAAAGTGAGTTTGAGGCTAGGGTTGAGGAATTGAGATTAGAAAGTGCTGGGGTTGAGAAGGACATGGAGAAGTTGCGGTGACTGGTAGAAAAGTGGGTGATGAAAAAGTTTTTCGTCGTGCAGGTTGTCACGAATGGATTGATGGCAAGATTAGAGGGAGGAGAGGTTGTCTTGACTTCTTTTTTTTAGTCTTTTTAGGTTTTTCTGCGAATACGATTTCTGATAAATATTCAATTTTTATCTGGAATTTATCAAAAGACTTTTTCCCAACGCAAAAAAGTGTTGCATCGACAAAAGCAGGGCCTTTCCTGATGCATGTAAACTGGCGTTGAGAAAAGCTAGGCATTTGCCGATGCATGTGAGCTTGCGTTCGGGTAAGCTGGGCTTTTGTCGACGCAAACTCACATATGTCAACAAAAGTGGGCTTTTGCCGACACATCAGAGTTTGCGTCGGGATACGCTAGGCTTTTTTCAACGCATGTGAGCATGCATCAAGATAAGATGGCTTTTGCTGACGCATGTGAGTTTGCGTCGGAAGATGATGGGCTTTTGCTGACGCATGTGGGTTGCATCGGGAAAAGTCGTCGGTAATGGTGCACTTTGTTGTAGTGAGAAAAAATTGTTATTTTATTGTATCCTGACCTTAAAATCATTAGAGGTGGCTTGAGAGAGAGGAATTGATAAGGGTGTTTTCAAGGCAAAGGAAGAGTGATGCAGGTGAAGAGGAGAGTCCTTTTATGCGAGCATTGCCTTTTATCTCTAAAATGATTTCAAAAAGAAAATAGTTGTGGCTTGCTGATGTGGACACCAACAAGTAAGGGAAAAATACATATCGCAACAAATCTCTGTTTTAAGATTTCTAAAGGCAAGTTTGGCAATTCACCTATTATAAAGTGAATTCAAAGTGAAAATTCAAAATAAGAGAGAATAAAATATGTGGAGTCTAATTAGAGTATGGTGACTTCTGATCTTTAGTGGCTTAATAGGGAATCTTTGTTTCTTTTATAAATTAGTATTGTTTTGAAATTAAAAAAACTCATCTGTGAACTCCTCTCATCTAACTACTAGTTGTTGCAATCAATAAATTATTATTTTTCATGAGAGGTTCACTATGCAAAAGCAAACACCAAACACCAAACAGAATATAGGTAAAAGGGATCCATTTGAGCCAAATAGGCAAGAGCCTCTTTCTCCAATTATGCGGGATATGTGGAGGATTGAGGAAGCAAAACTAACTACTTTTTTTTTTACTAGAATTTCTAATGAGAAGTTACCATTTGGGAGTTTTTTTAGGCTTGATGTGACATTGTTTCCTAGCAATTGCAAATGTCATATATTTTCTTAAGCATATCAAAATTTTAGCCACCTAAATGGTCTCAAATGACTTTTGGAATTTCAAAATTTTCAATCCATTTGCATTTTAGTGAAATTTTTGAATGCTCAAATATAAGGGAGCATTCTGGAATTTAACAACATCATACGAATTTTAAAATTCTCTAGAGATGATTTCTATGAACTTTTGTAAAGAAACATGTAACACCTCCAAACCTGGGCTATCCAAATAAGGTGGAATACTAAATTTGAGGCATGATACATACAGGATCTTTAGTCCGTAGTGAGAACCAATTTAAAACTTCTTTAGCATTCAATCTACATTTAACATTTAAGTGGAAGCATAAAATGAAACTATGAAAGCAATGGAAATTATAATCTATTCATATAAGTTGGTAACAATTACTTATGTCAAATCTAATAGTAGAAGCAAAATCTGTAAACTATAATGTTCAACATGTTTAGAATTATTACAATTAACTTTCAATAATTGTAACTCCAAATACCACCTCAAATATAAACAATGACTCTCCGAAAAGCTCCATACTCTCAATCTATAGCTCAACCAAACTAAACCACTCTAGAAATCTTGCAAGCCTCCTCCTGCACATATCCCTCCTAGCTCATAGTCTGCATACTTAAAGCAAATATGGTCAAGTCATGTAGGACTTAGCAAATGCGGTATGCAAATAATACCATACATAGATCAAGATAGAATGAGAGAAACGATATAATCAATGAGGTCAATACTACCAAGGTCAAAAGCAATACTATCATGAATTGATAAGTAAGAACAAATTGAAATAAGTAACATCTATATCATTCATCACCTATACAAGAGGCACATCAAAACGTCTGTTGCATGATATGACAAACCAGCCATATTTGTCTAGTAGAACTTTTAGAAAGAAGTTCCGAATCCTCGTCATAGGTTTAATACTGTAGTATCCATTGGATCGCGCATCCATCTATATTAAACGATCCCGTCGGATCTCAGCCAATCATGGGGCTATAAAAAATGCTCCTACCAAGGGTTGGCCTACCCAAGGCTAAGCCATCAACTGAGTGAATGTAAGTGCCAATAGTACCAAATCAATAATACAAAGTCTATGTCTGGCTAGACTCCTTGCGTGAGCAAGAGTATTCATGTACAAGATCTTATCTACAATATATAGTATCCATCTATATCATCATATTTCCATCTATGTTATCATTTATCATCTATTCATGCAGGTGCCTATTTCTTTTGCATTTCTATCTATTCCACAATTCAGTTATCCTATTCATACAGCTATTGAATATCCGTCCCAACAATATACATTAATTCCATCTCCATTTCAAGTTCCTAGGTCATCTCCAAATATACCCTAGGTCAAATTACCATTTATGCATTTTAAATAATAGACAAAAGAAACAATAACATCCTGTAAACATTTATGAGAAAGAAGACAAGGATACAATGGCAATATAAGATCGATATCATCTCATTTATTAATAGAACGTGTGACAAAAGTAGCCAAACCTATGTTAAATTGTACATTTCGAGCTATAGAGGACTTCGACCTACCATATGATGAACATTTCAAACCTATCGAGGTTATATGCGTTGAGTGTTACAATGGTTGGGCTTTATCTAGATCCAAACATCTGTCTATTGGTATAGATCTCATTCTCTATACTCTACTATGCTACAACCAGTAGATAGAGGTAAAGCTCACACCCTGAATCTACTTGGGCATGTTTTATGGTCTATAACTAGAGCTAGATATGATTTAAGTGGTGTCCAAGGTCTGGAGTTCAAAATATAAATTTTTTTCTTAAATTACTATGTTTTGCTGCAAAGCACACTTGAGCACAGATGAGTGCTTGCTCGAGCGGGGTAGCTGGCTCAGCGTAGATGAGTGCACGCTCGAATGCACTTTGTCTACAAAAAAAAAAAAAAAAAAACTACTTTGATTAATAAATTTGAGAGTTCTCAGAGCCCGCTTGAGTGCGATCTGGGAGTTCTTCTTTATATTGAGAACTTGTGTTCTCACATTTCCTTCAACTCCCAACCTTCCATTAACCTGCATACATGTGTTTTAGCATGATCAATCATGCCCTCACCTCCTGTGGGTCCTCATCAGTCATATGCTATCAATTGCCACCATCCATTTCCAATAGAATACAATCCACACCATCCATTCTCCATCTCATTTAACCAAAGCCATTCATTCCACATTTCTTATCATCCATAGAACATATATAAAGATTATCATATGAATTCATTAATATAAAGATTAGTATGCAATTGCTCATCATTTATAACATTTAGGGCCATTAAGAGAGGGTTTTCACCTAAAATATCAGGGATTACATGAGCTTAGTTAATATAGGTGTTTAAGGAGCATTTCATCAAACATATGATTGGCAATCAAGGAATCACACATGTAATGGGATTATAAGCATGCTTTACTTGCCTCAAATAAAGGTAATCCTTCTCCAAAACCAAAACACCCACTTCTAATAAGCTTTCTTACCCAAATTACCATACTATTCTAGATCTACAACACTATAACCAAAAATCTGAGGGAGAAGAAGATTAGGGAAGGGAGAAGATTGGAAATTCAAGAACGAGAGTTAGAGTTGTAGGTTTTGAAATAGGATTACCATATTTTGAAGCTCAGAGTGAGCTCTATCAATCTAATGGCGTGGATTGGGGAAGTAGTGCCCTAATATCCATAGATCTAGCTTAGAAGCTAGGATCTTCTTGTTGGGGCTTGTAGACAATTCTTTCTTGTAGAGACTCATAGAAGAAGAGGAATAGGAGTGAAGTCTCTTTGAATTGGAAAGGCTTGAAATGAGGTTATTGCTATAGGTTTAGGTTATATAAGAGAGGAATAAGTGAAAGGACTAAGGTGTCCTTACTAGTTGAATAGAGAGAATAATCTTGGAAGGGCTTTTGGGTATTTCAAGTGGGTTTGGATATGAAAGGACTAAAATGCTCATGGAAGGTAAACTAGGAGAGGAGATATTTCAAGGGTAACTTATGGAATTTGGTAAAGGTAACATTTAGAATTTTCTCCCAAAGACCTTTAGTTAGACTAAAACCCATTCAAATCCTCTTCTACAGCCTTCTATCATTAAGCTAATTACTTCTAACCTCTCTAATCCTCTAATCTAAGTCTAAACACCTGTAATAAAATTAAAATAATATATATATATATAAAGTAAAGGGATGAGGCTCACAAAACAGGCCCTGTGACGTAAAGATTCCAAACAAAACACTCACTAAACAACTTTTATACATCACTAAACACTCCAAACAAGACACTCCCTGTGGGCACTAGGAGGGAACTTCTTGGAAAATGTCGAGTAGAATGAGTTGTTCCAGAGTCCTTTTCCAGGTCAAAAGCCAATCCACTTCGCTTTCCTTTTTTTCCCTCTCATTTGATTAGCTGTGGCCACCTTTTGAATTATGTGAACATTATTTTGGACGACTTCAACCACTGGATCATTGGACCATGTTATTATTATCTGTGCTTAATCAAAGGGTATCTATTGCACAGTCATCGAGTTGGAGGGTTGAAATCTTATGTATGTTTTTCATCATGTGATTGCAATCATATTTTTAGACTACTAATGCACATCTGCGGTTTCAGCTCCCATTGTCCATCATCTGAAATTACAGCCCCATTTAGCGAACTCTCTAAATCCAAACCGTTAATCTAGATCCATGATTTCCAAAGAGGAAATGTGACTCAAAACCAAGGGTACGTTTCTTTGCTAGAATTCATAGAATTCCTGTTCAGAGAATTTTCAAATTTTCTAACGTAGTGGCATTCCTAGATGCCTTCAAACGTGAGCATCCAAAAATTCTACATCATTCAAAGGGGCTAGAATTCCAAAATTCTGATAGGGTTAAAGAAATTTTTTAGGTAATTGAAATTTTGAGATGCTTGTGAAGAAATATAGCATTTGCAAATATGAGGGAATAAGATGTCACATTATGTTAAAAAAAAATTCTAACAAACCAAATTTTTGGTAGAAATAAAAAAGAAAAAAAACCAGGGCCTAAGGGTGCATTTGAATAATGCCCAGAAAGGCCGTAGTTTCCTATCCAGGGACGTCGGAACTCCGGATCCACTGTCGCGCAGAATAACGAGCCTCACCCTGCACCTTACACAGTAAGCTAGGCGCCGAAATTCGCCTGTGGTGTTCCGCTGAAAACATTGCCGCACAAAAAAGCACTAAAAGTCAGCTCGTGGCAATGATGAAGAGGGGCAATTCGACTCAAATTTGCACCGGATTTGAGGTGTTTGGTAAATAGGTACATAGGTTTGAGCGGTCGGAGTAAATTTGCATTTAGATTAGGTCCATGGGACTAATTAGTACATCATGTCATAACCATAAAGTTTGCTTCAAAATGGCTATTTAGTGGGTATATCCTATTTTATGGCGGAGTTTTATTCAAACAATTTGATATTGTTTTGTACGGAGAATTTTCTTGTAAGAGCAGACTACATGTGCAACCTAGCTTTATAAAACTTTTTTGGCTTACTATAGCTCAATGCAGCCCAATTTTCAGTCTTATCCCATTATAGTTTGTGACACAATGCCTAGTTTTATGCTTATCATGTTAGGAAATAAGAAAGCATCAGAGAGAGAGAAAAATAGAGAGGAAGAGAGAGAGAGAGATTCTATTATAGAGAGTTGTATGTACATAATAAAGGGGGGGGGGGGGGGGGGGGGGGGGGGGGGGGAGGGGATCTAATGCATAGAACAAGATTGTTTTATCCCCAAACTGCCTAATATGATAGTGCTTTAACCTAAAGTGTTCTCCATATCTCACGTGAGTCCCAATGTGGGCATCCACTATGATAATACCTCTTATAACATATCAAACCTTGAGACGCTGTCGGATTGTCCTTTATTCGAACACATGTTGATCCCTCCTCATTTGTGAATGTAAACAAAACAAAAAGTAACTTAAAACAGAAAGTAGGTTCCCAATAGTCATGTGTTGTTACATGTGTTGTTACACATTAAATTACAATATCTGTGGATCAACTAGTTAAATCTAGTTAAATAGGTTAACCCTAATCCAACCCATTTTCATGCAGGCTAGGAATATTTGACCCATGATTGACTCGCATATATCACAGGTTAGGTTTTTGATGGGTCAAAAGCATGTTGGGTTTGATGGATCAAAAGCAGGTTGGGTCACATTTTGTTGGCTCTAATCATTTAACAAAAATGAATATATTATTATTTACAAAAATACTATTATTTTATCCCAAGTTTTAAGCTAGATCCCTCGTCAATAACTCTTTTATGTAAACTTTCAACAACCTAACAGTGGGTTGTTCATGGATTGAATCAATTACAACTAACTACAGATGTTGATTGTTATTATTGTCATCGATTTGGATTAAAGGAATTGTATCATATATTAATAAAAATAAATATATGTAGGGTTTTTCTCTCCCATTAAAGATAATTGTTATTATGACAAGCTTTTAGGGGTCGTTTGTTATTTTCACGGATGATGTGAAAATGTTTTATATATATAAATGAATCACATGTGAAATGCATTCAATTGTTTGTCATTTTCACACTTTTTCATATGCGAATTAAAAGCAATTCAACGGTTCACCATTTATCATAATATTTTTGCCACTTTTCATAATTTCTCACAAATATTGTAAAATATATATAGAAAAAGATTTTATCTAAAAGCCAAAAAAGGCATTCTAAAGATTTTGGATGGTTCAGACTGTCAAGATGGAGCCCATAAAATTAAGAATTTTAGATTTTTATTATTGGATCTTTTTGCAAATATCTCAAACTTTATTATGTTTCAATAGCTTAAAATTAGTTTCATGGCCATTTTTAGACTTTACAAGAGTTTTAACAGTTTTGATTTGCATTAAGGGGCCCACAGGAGTCAATCAATTGAGAAAGGTAGATTGGGTTTAATCACATCTAATGGTTTAAACTATTTTGAAAATATCTCAAGTTATATGACAATTCAATGGTTGAAAATTGTTATTTGAGCCGTTTTTGGCCTTTAGAAGAGTTTGGACGGTTTAGATTGGTTTTTTGGGGGTACAAAAATAAAAAAAAATGCAAATAAGTAGACTGCCATATATGAGCACTGTTCACCTACTTAGTAATAGTAACTTGTGTAATGGATAACCACCTGAGGTGCAAAAATTCTGGGCTAATTTTCAAGTCATTCTTACATTATTTTTAGATTTACTTTATACACTTCATGCATAAATGAGTGAAGACAAACGTAATGGTGCATAACCATTATACATGTGGTTCAGTTACGCATGTAAATCACCCAAAACAAATGGCTTCTTAAAAAAAAAAGGTTAGAAAATTTTGAAATTATTCATTTAGGGATAAAAGAGATTGAAAAGTGTAAATTCACTCTAAATACTTACGGTAGTTGGCAAAAGATAAAAAAGAGCCTTAAGAGTAAATCGAGGACTCTTAAGAATTATCTCTTCGGGGAGAAAAGCTCAATCCCAACATCAGGTTTTCTTCTTCATCTATCGGCTTGCAGAAACGTGAAGAAAGAAATTTGTGAGACAGAGATCGAAATCATCTAAATCATCAGATACCTAATTCTACAATCTAAACCTTCGATTAGAATGCACCATGAGCATCTTCTGATATTAACTGCTAGTTTCAGATGGGATCCATCGACGCCGGCTCTGCTCCGTACGCCTTCATGCGTTTTGACGGTCAAAGATTCATGGTAGAAGACTTCTCTGGCTCACGAGGTAAGATGTTGATTCAAAACTCTCCATCCAAGACGTTAACTTCAATCTAAACTCTTCGAAGAATCTAAACTCTTCGAAGTCATCGATTTAGACTTTAAACCAAAGATTAACTATGGTCTTAATTCAGTGCTCCAGTACAGAAAAGTGATATCTAAATGCCATTTCTTCTTCTTCTTTCTTCTCAGTTCTGCTTCCAGAAAACGAGGAGAAAGAAGATGGACAGAAACTCGAAATTTCTAAAAATAAAAGGGATAGCCATAAGTTTCCAATTCAAAACGTCAAAACACTATTACCAATTATTATTATTATTAATAATCCAACATCAGTGACTGATGGTCACGTGTTTCTAACCGGCATCACATTCGAATTCGAACAGAGTGGAGTAGAATACCATCAATCTACAATAAAATCAGTCGGCACTGCGCTGCCGGTTGATGGCTGGGAACCTTCGACGAGTAGGTTTAGGTAGGCACAACCGTCAAATGGGGCGGGTTAGGTTTCTTTAGGTAGGTAGCTTTTCGAAAAATAAACCGTTGCAGACACGATTGTCACGATTTTGAACTTTCCGACAACCTTCTTTTCCACATGTGGGGTCCAACTTTCGGCTAAATTGGACACTTTTGGTAGAAAAACAAAACCTTTTGGTGTCTTAAATTTTAAAAAACCAGAGCAGTTGACGACCTTGCTTTCCGAGAAATAAAAGAAACGAAAAAAGTTTATATACCCCTAAGATTTTTAGTATCCGTAAACAAACAGATATGTGGTTTTAGTATTTATAAATAGGGACCTGCCTTTTTATTTTAATACTTTGCATGTCCTCTAAATTAATAACCTTCAAACCGCCATAAATGTTTAAAGTAAAATGATAATTTTATCCATCCTAATTTTATTCCTATATGCATGATTTCAAAAGATTAGATTTATTTTTTTAAGCTTACAACGAAAAACTTTATGTAAATTCATTTTTCTCAATGTAGGGCTATTTCATTGAAACCAAATCGATAGTAATGACAATCAACATATGTACTTATAATAGGTTTAATTAATCCAATCCATACACAACCAATAATTGGAATGATGACATTTCAAAATACATGATTAAACTCCATATTTATGAGAGCATTATTGAGAGAGAGGCTGTTGGGACTTGAAATTAATTGTAATTTTATTTTCATAATTAATTATGTACTCATTTTTATTTAATGGATATAAGGGTAGAGTTGTCATTTTTCTAAAAATGCAAAACATACAAACCTATTTTTTTTAAGTAGAGTACTTTTGGGGACATGACGGGTATTAAAATGAAAAGGGAGTGGCCTATTTATAAATATGGAAACTACAAGGGCTTATTTACAAATCTTTAAAATGTTAGGGGGGTATTTAAAAAAAACTCAAGAAGAAATTTTCCGCCTCCTGATTCCTGTAACATAGTACAAATAGAAGATCAATTGGTAGTGATCCTACAATTGGTCATGACGCTCAGGATGTAATTGTGAGTAGCAGTGATATTTGCAATTTCCAACCAGTCATGGATGTGAAATCATACCAAAATGCCCTATCCAAAAATTTTATTTTCAGGGCCTTGAAGCCCAGCTCAGAATTCAAGTATGTATTCACCCTCTCGGCTAGCTTCTTGGCATTCAACACAGCCGCTGCCGTTATAAGATTGCGTGAAGACATCCTTGCAGTTACTTTCGCAATCTCCCTCTTTGTGTTTCTCATGATATTCTTTTGGTTTCTAACTGTGTTCCAGAAATTGCCTCAGGACTCCAAGAATAAGGGGAAGTTAAAGATCCCTATTTGGGTCCTAGCTACCACACTCAACTTCATGTTCCGTACCGGGTGTCGACCATAATCCAACCGAGCATGGCAGTAGGATTTCTGGTGTGGGGAATGGCTGGAATCACTAGTCTCATCACATTATATTTGTTTTTTGTGTTCGGTTATGAGAAAACAAAGTGTGGGGAGTGCGATTCAAGGGCTTTGTGTGCCGAACAAGTCTAGTATCCACAATATGCACTAGAACGGTTCCCTGTCTGTTTGTTTTTCTTTAAGATTAAGTTTCTAATTTATGTGTTTTTATTTCTGTATGTCTGAATCTTTACTAGTGAAATGCTTATGCTTGATTTTATCTGGATCGAAGTGACTACACGAGCTCCATTGTGTACCCAGCTGGTTAAAAAAAAGGCCCATTTACAATAATTCTTTGGGTACTGTTGGGCGCACACTCATGACATAGAAACAAATGTAATGAGCTTGGAGAATGCCTTCTTACCTTAGGTTGTTTGTTTCACCCATTTATATATGTAAACATCCCACGTGTAATGGTTCCACACTATTTATATTTGTTTGCAAATTTTACACGTGTGTAAATTAGATGTGATTTTGATGAGTGTATACAAAATGTCCCTTTTAGTTTCAGACCCCTATAAGTGGGAATTCATTTCACACACAATTTGCATTTGCAGTGCTAGAGTGCCATCACGGCCATCGCTCCATTTTTGTTTTTTTAATTTTATGGAAATCCACACCCCCCCCCCCCCCCCAAAAAAAATTATGATTTAAACCGTCCAACATGTTAACAATGGAAAAATGGCTATGACACAAAATTTTAGTCATTGGATTGGATCATTATAAATCATGAGATGTTTATGAAACAATTCCAATAGTTGATCTTCATTTTTGGAATTTTGTGGGCCCCCTTTCTACGATCTGAACCATTCATTGGTTTCAAAAGGCCAATTTTTGGGAGGTGGTCAAACTTCAGATTTTGAGTCCACATAGATCTTGAGATATGTTCAAAAAATATATAAACCATTGGGGTGCATACACCTTTTCTAGTGTGCATTCTAGGAGTTGAAAACACAGTTCCTCTTTTTAAATTTTTTGGATCGTCTGAGCATGTACTGAAGGATCTAAACTGTAGAAACTCTTCATATGGCTTTAAACCATTAGTGGCTCAAATTTCAATTGTTGACAGTTCGTGGATTGTGAAATATTTACAAAAATGGTCAGACTATTTGATCTTCAATTTTGATTTCTATGGTCCCTTGTTTTTAATCCAAACCATTGATCCTTTTTAAAGAAGCCAACAATGCTTACTAAAACAAATCTCATTACTAGATTCAATGTTGGCTTTTCAAAATTTATGAAAAACATATCAACCAATAGGTGCAACTAGATTCACATTTAAAGAGATATGAAAATAACAAATAAAGAATTATGTTCCATATGTGAGTCCTTTGCTTATGTAAGAAATTAACAAACGACCTTAGTGGTAAGGACTGCTTGTTCCCGTGGGAAGGTTCTAAATTCAAACCTGAGCTCCTCCTTTTTGCATATATGAGTTTATATGGAGGGATGTTTAAACATGACAGTTTCAGGAACGTGCCGGGGAACAATGCTCTCTTGAACTGAAATTTAGGATAGGCTTTTTATTGGTTCTAAAGCTCCACATTACTTCCTTGAACACGTTTTTGATGGTTTTCATCCAATATATGTTCCTAGTCGGGACATTATCCACTTCTGCCTTTATTTCCATCACACTGACACTATAGCTACTTCTTTCCTACTGCATGAAAGTGAAATTTTTGTTAAATCAACCTCAGTGCACAGACTTCACTCTGTTGGCTCGTTTGGATATTCTATAGGTAGGCTCATTGTAGAGATTTTTTTTTTATCATTTTTTATTTTGAATTGCGCCCATTGTAGATTTCCCTGTCGATGGCAGGAAGCGTGAGGCATTTAGCGGATTTGAACTTTAAACTTGTAAAATAGTGACAAAATAGTTTTTTTGAGCAGATTGGAATTTGGATTAATTATAGCAAGCACTATTATTATTTTTTAATTCTAGTTGTCCTCATAAAGTTCTGAGAATTCTTTTTTTTTTTTTGAGAATATTAAGATAATAAATAAGGCTCTTGTTTGTTGGATGTTTGGATTAAGATAATAAATAAGGCTCTTGTTTGTTGGATGTTTGTACTAGAGCAAAACTACTTCTTTTAAGTAATGGGCATTTTGTAGAATTCCTCATTCTTAATATAACAATCGGATAAAACATTGCCAAATAAATTTTACACAACATATTACCTATAAGTCAATCTTAGTACAAAATTTTAAGACCATAGGAGTGATGTCAAACAAGCCCCAAATAGCCGAGTAGGTGGTGAGAGTGTGTGAGTTCAAGTCATTCCCTTCAAAAAAAAAAAAAAAACAAAACAAAAAAGTGATACAAATAAATCAGATTCATTTTGTTTTACAATATTAGAAAATTGATAATTTTATGTATAATTACTCCAGCTTTGTTTGTAATGTTGGAAAATTGAGTGGCCCGACTGCCATGGGGTAGACGCTAGATCGAGCTCGACGGACTTGTCACAACCCAAGCCCAGGAGTTTGGGGGTTAGCAAAAGTCAAACCGATGACACACGTACTCCTGTGCCTGTACACGTAGACCTGGTCTAAATGCACACGCACAAGAGAAGGTTCACACGTGCCAAACATGTACGCGGAAGCTGTAGATATCAAAACATCACACTAAACAATGCAAGAAGAGAACATAACTGACATATATAGATACATGTTTTACAAAATGAAGCAAAATAACATGTACAATTCATTGTTGGATTCAATCGTGACAAATCTCAAAATAAAGAAGACTCATATGCAGTGAATGTCCATGGCGCTCTCTGATGGAGTGACTACATCCACTCCTCTAGGCCTGATGGGACCTTGGGGGCCTCACTTGGAGTCTGGCCGGCTGGCGAGGGGTCGGTCTGGGTATCTAAGCCTGTAACACCAAAGACAACTCGTGAATACAACGATTCAACAAAGTATAAGCTATAAGAAGTTAACACATGCTGTGTCTAATAGAATAAAGAACATCATATAAATCATAGCAGGTCACATTCGTATACTAAGCTGTCATGTAAGAAAAAAACATGCCATGTGAATCAATGTATACATGCTGTGTAAATAATTAGTTGGCGACTACATTGCCATATGCTTCCAAAAGAGGGATCTTATATCCGTGCAGAGAACACCATTGTCCGGGCCAGGGTACGAATGGGTCTTGGGTTCCTGGGGTTCGTATTCCCTAAGACGTTTCCTTACTGTAGCAAGGCCATGAAAACTACACCAAATTCACCCCGTCGGGATCCTAAGGCTGAGGCTAAGTAGTGCCTGACCATGTGGATTCAATCATAAAAACCCTGAGTAAATCGTGACAAGCATATCATGCGTGCAGATTCGAGAACATGTCTTATACGTGTAACATACATGTATACTCAAGGTGTCGAAAACATTGTAAGCGAAATCAACTAAACAAGTAATCATGCTAAAGAGTAGAGATCAATGATCAAAACACAACATGTTATGCAAGCAAATCTTAACATATCAAATCACTTTCATTTACTAGCCAACTCTAATCTAATTATCCAGTGTTTCTAATCGTGCATGATGATTAGTTTTAAGTTATTCGCTGCACCATTGTCTAGTGTTGCATTATATCATATGGTACATCGAAGTCCCTTAAACCAACACCCATGGGGAGGTGCTTAACAACTGGATAACGAACATGAATAATTCACAGCCCTCGAGATCATTCATGCATTTTATCATGTTCCTTTGGGCAAGTCGAGGTTGCTTACTTTCTATCTTCAAGGCCCTACAAGTCCCATTCTTTTCTTAGTTTTCTTACTGTTCGGGTCAGCCAGCTCAACTGTAGGTAACCTTATGGCTTAGCTGAAGGAACCTTACGACTTAGTCGTAGAAGGGTGTACGGCTTAGCCGTGGCTGAGCCATAGAAGAGTTGCTGATTTGCACACTTTCAGTTATTTTCAGGTGTCACCCTGTATTGATCTACGGCTGGGTTTACGGTTAGGTCACGGCTTAGCCGTAGTGTATTTTACGGCTTAACCGTAGCATATTTCACGGCTTAACCATGAATGCACTGGGTCGATTTCTGAATCACTTACAGAAAACCTGTAAGAACATAATAGGAGCAAAATCTCAACAGAGAAAGGGAGAATGAGCTCAAATTGGGCTATGCACGTGTTTTCCATGCAAACTCATGTGAATTAACCAAAATCAAGCAAATACCAACGTGGGTTCATACATATTATGCTTATACTTGCCTTAATTGAGTTCAGTTACACCAATTGTTGTCCTTGGGGCTTAATTCAAGTTCAAACACCACTCATAGCTATCATGCATGAGAAAGAGAGGGAGAACTCATGAGTACAGTCATGGAGAACGAGAAATGGAAGGAGAGAAGAAAACTGACACCCCTGCATACCTTGAATCACATGAGAAAGGAGAGAAGACAAGGGAATCTCCAAATCTCCTTCTAGCTTGACTGAATTGAGGAGAAGAGAAAGAGGAAAATCGAGAGAGAGAGGCCAAACGTGAAAGAAGATAAGAGAGTGAGAGAGTTGAGTCGGTGGTAAGTTCTTATATAAGATAAGTTCAGGTCCAAATTGCAAGAAAGGCCAATTCATAAAACAATTTCCAGTTCAAGTCAAATCCGGGTCCAATGGAATCATACGACATCGATTACAAACGACGTAGTTATAGAAGTTAACGAGCTCAACGAAAGACACGTGTTGACACCAAAATGATGCAAAAATGACCATGTCTTACAAAATCTAAAATTATGAAAAAGAGCCTAGCCTACCTAATCCAGGTCGAACTCAACCCAACTACCTATCCATGACCCGCAACGAAATCAAAACAAAAGCAAAACATAATTTACAACGAAAGCAACATTAATTAGTCGCTAAACGAGGTCAAGCTGGGTTGGAGTGTTACGGGACTCCCAACAAGTCTTGATCTGGTAGAGTTAAGTAAGGATCAAACTCTTGGTTATACAGTTTGGATCAGGTTTAGACTCCCAGTTTTTTAGAATTCTCATGCTTGTCTAGAGATGTAATATTTCAGGACAGAAAGTGTCATGCCTCTAAAATTGGGTCCGATCCAAGTCCAATTCCAAGGAGTGAGAATTGGGGCCAATTAAAAATTTTCTCATAAAGGCTCCATGGGCCCCAACTCTAGGTAGATTGAAGTCCTACATGAGGTTATGTATGATGATCAATCAACCTAATCACGGCCAGAAGTGTACGATTCAATCAACTGCTTAGCTGGTATATACATCCACATCATGAGATAAAAACAGTGATAAAGATAATCTGGTAGGAGTCAGAAGATAACTAATTAAGACTTGGTTACAAAGTTAAAGACAAGTTTAACAAGTCTAGGCCAAACAACTAAGGCCTGATAGTACAAACTCTTAGTCAAACCAATAGATGAGGGTAAGTGTGAAATTATTCTCGCACCAACCATGATGACTCAAAGTATGTCATCGATGCACCACTCAACAACCTCGCCATCTGGTAGAATCTTCAGTGTCTCCTGACTTTCAGATTCGATTGTGGCATCGATACTTAGACAACAAATGTAAGAGTGTCTGATTGACATAATTAGGCAAATGAGTAGGTAAAAATAATGAATAGTATCCATCAAAATCATAAGAGAAGAAAGTCAGTAAAATAAGCATAACAATTATAGATGCACATGGGCGAACCCACTAAATCAAATGCACACGGGTAATCCCACTCTATATCAAATGCACATGGGTCATGAAGATAGAGTATTGGTGGGGTTCTACTGAAGAAAAGGTGTGGGCGGTGATGCTTTCACCTGCGTCGGTGCCATCATCCGAATAGTAGTCTGTTTTGACATGATCTTCCAAAGTTTCATTTGAACTGGAGGGTGGTTGGGAGGCTCAGCTTCGGGCCATGCTCCTGGTGTCCCACCATGCTGGTCCAAGTAAGACCATACTGGTGTGTGCAATGTCAAGTTCGGACTACTTGATGATCCATTTCTGGACCACTGTTTTTGTTTTTGGGGGGGGGGGGGGGGGGGGGGGGGGCGGTGGGGGCCCGTTACTAATTTTACACCCATGTCACTTGACTGAAATTTAACAAACATGGGTATTATTCCATCTAGCAATGATAGAATCTTAGTAGTTGCTATTTTGTTCGGCCAATTTCTTCGCTGTGCTAACTTTGGTTATGGGTAGCAAGTTCTATCCTTTGAGACTTAGGTAGTGTAACTTTGCGAGCTAGAGGGTAAAATAAGTTACTATCGAGCCTTCCCAAGTGTTCTCTGGTTTGTTGAGTTTTTTTGGGTACTTCTAGGGTTCTAGAGACCAGGTCTGCATCCTGGTATAGTGGACTCCCCCCTGGCCATCTTCTACCCTTTTTTTTTAGTGAATTGGGCTGTACTAGCCGCATTTGTCTCCTTGGAGATGTGGAGACTAGAGGAATGGCTATTTTGTTGTGCTGGCATCCTCCTTCTGGCGAGTTGCTTTCTAGGCCAAAAGTGGACTCTAAAAGGGTTCTGGGCATATTTGGAGACCTAAGGTTTTGGAGTCGGACTAGCGTTCTTTGGAAAGTGGGGTTTAGCAGGTGGTGCCATGATGGCTGTAAATAGTATGAGTCCTCAAGAGACTAGAACCTTGGCTGTGTTGATAGTGGGTTGAGTATGCTTGATTGGCTTACGTTTGCTGTGGGTGAAGGAGAGCCTGAATGAGCGCTTCTTTGCTTCATCAAAGATAATGATCACTGCGGCCATTGGTCCTGCAAGACAAACCAACCACATAAGTCTATTTAACATTTCCATTTTTCTCTTTGTTCTAGTCTGTCCACACATTTTGGTGTGAAGGGAGTGCTCCCATAGTGAAGTGAAAAGATTGAGTCTAACTTGGTTCGACCGAAGTGCAAGTGCTTAGCACAATTGGTTTGATCTAGTCATGTATACTTCATCTGTTCAAGGGTTATAGCGAATTAGTGTTCACCACGCCATAAGGACAGACTTAGACTATCATAGCCTATTTCCCCTTTTTCTGGTGCTCATCACACTTTTTGATGTGAAGGGACTAGCCCCAAAATGGGAGAGGAAACTTGGATGCAGCATGGTTTAACTGAAGCACAAATATTTGCTCAACTAGTTTCAACTAGCCATATGGACTTCGTCTTATCCAAAGGCTACAATGAGTCAATGCTCACTACACCGCGAGGACAGACTTTTAAGGTGGTTCATTGAACGACCACCTATGTGGGCTGGATTGTAATTGCAAGACCTAATGGAAGATCCCATTTTTTGAGTTGTTGCTAGGGTAGTCAATCCATGCATGGGTTGGCTCCTCTCCATGCAAAAATTTCACGTATTTTCCTAAGTATTGATTAAATTAGAATTTTGATTGCTTTTTAGTTTTCCCATGGATGACACCAATCTTTTCTATTCACTCGAAAAAAGGGGGAATCGAGGTGTACAAAGCATATCCTCTCTCTCTCTCTCTTCGATGAAAGAGGAAAGACATAGAAAAGAAAAATGAGACTGACGACATTTTTAGCCTTTTCAATTTTGAGTTTATTTTTATGAGTTCTTTTATATTCTAACCACCCAGGTGTAGGTTGCTTATATATATTTTTTGCACAGCGTCCCGCTCGGTCTTGAATGATCAACATTTAAAAAAGATTTTGAAAATACATAAAAAATTTACATGAACAAAAGGGAAACAAAGAATTTAGAAGAGTGGCCGATCCAGAGTGTATTAAACGTGCACCACTTTCTGTGTTTAAGTAGATCGATCGAACAATCTTAGTAATTTATCACCCATTTTCCTTGGATATGAAGTTCCAAGGGGAGTTAAAACAAAGGATTTACAGTCATATTTGCCCCCATGGATTGCTTATCGTGTTATCCCAATGAGTTGGCTATAGTTGTACCCATATTACCTTCAACTCCTAAGTAAAGGAAATGATGAAAGCCTTAAAAGACTTATCTTCCTTAGAGGTTTGTTCAAGTCGAGGCATTATCCTTCTAATCATTTTAGAAAAATAAAGTACATTGTCATTGACTTTGAAGAGGTTGAAGCGTCTAAGTTTTCTTGAAAAGAATTTGAAGAGTCTTGAATACCTTAGTCACTGTTTTGTATTTGATGCACGTGTTGTTGCATTGGATGCCTAGGAGGTGTGGGGGGGGGGGGGGGGGGGGGGGGGAGGGTTATTTAAAGCCTGCAAGAGTCTTCTCCGGTTATTTGTGGCAGGGAGAAGATTGAGTGAAATTTGATTTGTAGGAGGGTAGCTGACAGTGCATTTGTATAATCGACTACCCTCCCACAATTAACTTTATGAGGTGACAGTCGGATCTTCATCAATTGTATCATGCTAATCAGCTTGAAATCTTCTCAGAATGATTTGACCAAATCTAGATTTGCTACTTGACGATTTGTTAGAATTTATAACAGTCGGCCAATCACTTTCCTCTGTCAGCCAACTCTCGGCTACTAATTTGTTTAGTCGGCCCATATATACTTTTTTCACTTTTTGAAGTGTTTTGATTTATTTTCTTTTTCAAACCTCAAGGGGTCTTTTTGGGCTTTGTCCTTGAGTTGTTTGGCCTTTGTTTTGTTTTGCTTGAGTCATGTTTGAGTCTTGACTTTGACTTTGATTTTGAATTGATGAGATGTTTGTGGATTTCGTCTGAACTTTTTTGCATGCAACAGTTTGTTCAACTAATCATACATATAACCCATTAATACATTTGTCGAATAGTTAAATCTGAAATAATCCAAATCAACATGAAAGAAGAACAAGCAACAGTAATTAAAGGTTTATTTTTTTTAAATGCCCATGGAATGCAATTTCTTAATTGGTTGTGATATTGCAACTGGTTTTTCCTTTACAAAAGCGTCAAGACTCTAAGGATTGGTTTGGTTGTTTGGAAGGGTTGGATGTTAGGTGTCACAATCCGAGCCCAAGAAATTGGGGATCAACTTTAAACATAATAAGTGACACACATACTCTCGTGTATATACACTTAGACCCCCTCTAAATGCACATGCACAAGGGAATTTCACACGTGCCAATACCATGTAGGCGGAAGCTGTGAGTATCATTGCATAAAAAGAGGCATGAAAAGAGAATACTAACATAAACAAGATTAACAAAAGATTACAATAATTACACAAGATACAAACAAAAGAAACCCTGTCATTATAAGAGTGAGGAACAGTTTCAAATAAGCCAAGACACCAAAATGTAAGGAGTTGAACAACTCTAAGACAAACACATGATGCATCCCACAAAAATCCCAGAAGGAGCTATCATGCCATGCCGCTCTCCGGTGGAGTGATTACATCCACTCCTCTAGCCCTGACAGGGCTTCTATGGTCTCTTTTGGAGTCTTGCTGACTGACGAGGGGTTGGCAACGGAATATGAGCCTGCAACACTAAGGACAACTAGTGAATACAATGATTCAGCAAAGCATAAGCAACAATAAGGTAACACGCGTTATGTCTAAAAGAATCATTAACAGGTAATATTGCAGAGAGTTTAATTTAGTGTACTAAGTTGTGTGTTAGAATAAAGCATGCTATAAGAATCAATACATGGATATACTGAACTATATGGCTACTACATTTGCCATATCCTCCTTCCCGGGATCTATACATAAAGAGAACACCATCGACCGGGCCAGGGTACGAATGGGTCTCAG
The DNA here is from genome assembly GCA_037013555.1 of Sextonia rubra. NCBI lineage: Eukaryota > Viridiplantae > Streptophyta > Magnoliopsida > Laurales > Lauraceae > Sextonia > Sextonia rubra. Next base: position 16,366,845 of record JASUAD010000028.1, on the reverse strand, counting down.
GTTTCCTAGGGTTTGGAAACCCCAAGACATAAACACACTATAGTGGCAACATACATATTACGCCAAAGTCAACCCGCCCGGGTCTCATAAGGCTGAGGTTGAGTAGTGCCTGACCATATCGAGTCAATCATATACTTGGACTTGAGTAAAACATGCAAGTCATTAAGGGGGAATAAGAACAATACTGAATTACATTCAAGTCATTTCATACTCAAGTCAATATCAATATATGAAATAGCAATTAACAAGAACATATCAAGCAGCTCTAATCCATACAATATCAAAAGACATATGTTGAACATTCAAACCATACATTAGAGTGGAGGACAATAACCGTCGTCCAATATGCCATGCAATCCAAACTGATAGAATCAAGAGAATTTATTAGCCAACCTTAATCTAGTTATCTAGTGTTTCTAACCGTGCATGATGATGTAGTTTTAAGTTATCCGCTATACAGTTGTCTTTTCTTTATATTGCATTAAATTGTAAAGGTATATCGGAGTCCCTTAAACCAACACTCATGGGGAGGTGCTTAACAATTGGATAACACACATGAATGAGTCACAGCCCTCAAGATCATTCATGCTGTTCCCATAATCCATTGGGCAAGTTAAGGGTAACCTACATTTTGTCAGGCCCCGATCCCGGGAATTTGGGTTAGGATGGCCCCACGGGGTGTGTATACGTAATTCCGTAGTAATCTGTGCATGTAAACGTACACACACAAACCACTACAAGGGAGATTGCACAGGAACGTGTAGAAAAGTTCTCCAACACGTTAATTTACATTGAATAGTAAGCGGAAGCCTGTGTAATACATCTGTAATGATCATAAGCAATAACAAACGAATTATCATAACATTCATAAATAAGTCTGTACTTAACCATTTCTCATTTATAATTACAAGATAACCGTTAATTAAGCATGAACAAAATCTTAAAGTGTAAACAGGCCTATCCAAACTTAAACACTCAACAAGTATCCCGTTGTCGCTCTTCGTATGATGACTAACAGAAGGCGTCATCTGCATTACCCTCATCTAGTCCCCGAGGTTTAGTACCTGTAACACCAATGGTAGCACTGTTAACACAACGGTTAAGCAAGTGTATAGAGGTACATAAGACTATCATGCTGTATCAAATGAAGTAAGAGCATACGTTGATTAAAAGAAAGCAAAAATCGTACCCTAGGCATGTCGTACATGAGTAAGCATGAGTAACGAATCATAAACAGATTATCATACAAACTTATTGGCAACCACGTGGCCGTATTCTCCCAAGAGAGAGCAAATCATCTAGAGGGAGCGTGCGTATTCTAGGGGATCAGCCTAGCTTATTGAGAAGCGCCGACAACTCCTCTAAGGACTACTGCAGTAGCGATATAACGTATCATACCCAAAATGGTCCCGTCGAACCTAATAAGGGCGTAGCTAAGTGGTGCCGACTTAACGTATCAAGACCGACTCAAATGCATATCTTTTATTCGTCTTAGTTATACTTGTCATATCATACATACCAGGAGTTCGGTCTTGAGGTTATATTCACACATTCATTCATATCTGATAATCAATTCATGCATATTTAATAGAGCTACATATGTTGAGGGCATGGTTTCTTAACAATGTGGATGCATTTAGATTACGTAGGCACCAAAGATAATTACTAGCTAACCCTATACTAGATAATCCGTGATCCCGAGGGCATTCAACACGGTGTATTCATAAAACGTCCGGTGTCATTGTGTTACCAAAACTTGGCGTTACATTGTATAGTGCGAAGGACACCTCTTCTTATGCCAACACCTATGATGTGACATCGGGAATTCGTTCGGAAAATCAAAGGGGATGAGTGACAGCTCTGCACTTGTCCACCTTTTAGTTGATCACCATTGGGCTAATTTGGTTAAGGAATAGGTGCCATATTTAGAGCCCTACAAAGTCATTGAAGGTTCCTCACATCCTACATTCATTGGGTTCTCACGGCTTAGCCGTATATGAGGCTACGGCTTAGCCGAGTGGTTCAGGTTTCCCTCTTAATTCAATACGCATTTACAGCTTGGCCGTATATTGACCTACGGCTTAGCCGTGCTAAGCCTACGGCTAGGGTTACGGCTTGGGTATGGCGTGGCCGTAGCAGAGTTCACGGCGTAGCTGTGTATGAGCCGTAGCTAAATCCTGGGTTTGGGGCTTTCTGGAAGGTTCACCGTAGAATAGCTTGCGGCTTGGTCACGGTGAGGTTATGGCTTAGCCGTAGTACATTCCACGGCTTAGCCGAGTGTTAGCCGTAGTGTAATTTGGCTCTCTGGATTCTGAGTCGTAGAGACATATGGCTTAGCCGTGAGCTTCGCCGTAAGCTTCAGAAGTTCTGAAGCTAATTCTGCAGCTCGAGTTGACTTGCAGAACTCTATCATTTGGGTTTCCAATGAGGGTTCTTATACTTCTAAACTCCATAGTAGGTCTTACATATTCCATATCATCAATCTTGCCTAATTATACTCATTATCACCTAATTCTATACCTATGTGTGCTTATTTAAGAGGAAATGAGCTGTAAGTTGAACATTGAATGAGCAATCTAAGAATTAATCAAATTAACACACATGCAGTACCATACATACTCTAATACTTGCCTTAATACAGTGCTTGACCATACTCAACTCCTCCTTGGTGTGTGGGTAGGGGAAGGCTCCCAATCTGAGATGGGTTCTCTTGAATCTGTAACTTAGAGAGAGAGGATGCCAAAAGGATGAAGAAGAGGAGGGATGGAGGCTGTCACTGTTGCATGCAAGCACTAAATCCCCCGTTTCCAGCTCTAAGATGAAGAGAAGATGGAGAATGGATGAAGAGAGGGGATGGCTCCAGCGAATACAGAAAAAAACAGAGGAAAAAGACGTTGGGGCTTTATAAACTCAATTTTCCTACAACTTTTGCATGCAAGTCCTAGCTTCTTGGGATATTTACAATTTAGGTCACATGGCCTTAATTGGGCCAAGACGAGTCCGAATCAAATTGAGCCCAACATGAAAGTTGACCCACAAGATGAAATGCACGTAATGCAACTGATGAGGTGTCCATCTGATGCAAGATTAATTACGAAAAGGTCCTTGACTACCTAAATAAAGTTCGAACCCAACTACCTATCCAACTGAAACCCACTAATAATTTAAAAGCAAGGTGAATTAAGACTAATTATGCATATTAATAAGAAAACCAAGCTTAATTAGTATAAATTATAATTACGCCGGGTCGGGACCTTACATCTCACCCTACTTAAGATCATTCGGTCCTCCGAATGAAATAAACTAATAGAATCGAATACTAAAACAAATCGGGAATACTTGCCAAACCTATTTACTGCATGGATGGTACTTAGTAGTTGCTCCACGTGCGTTGCATCGGTTCCACTTGGTTTCCCCACACTCAAGAACACGAAACGGGTCTAGAATCGTCTCACGAAGCTTCATCACACGAAAGACATTAAGAATTCCTATGAATTCTTTCTCAAGATAGATTTCCTCCCTTACGAAACCTTCGATGCTACTCCAACATCCATCTGCAATTCGAGGATATTTTACTATTGTCAGTGAAATTTCTTAGCTTGGAACGTCATTCTTCAGCTCTCGGATTTCATGTGTTGACTCCACTTTATTAACGGCGATCAAAACTTAAGGAACCCTATAAATCCACTTCTTTTCAAATACGAAGACGCCCACTTCATGCTTTTAGAAAATTGGATGGAACGTCTGATGAGACATCGAACTTGGTGGTTACTCTGCGTGGAGGCTAAGACTCACCATATCGTGGAGGAACATCAGTCATGACCATAAGGTAACCTTTTAACCCGAGCGAACATTAATCTTACCTAGGGAGTAGTAGCCTAATCACCATACGATCTAAGATTCCTATTGAGTCACTAAGGATCAATAGTCATCCGATTGATTTCACCAAACAGACCTTTAGGTTTAAATATCTTTCGGATGTTCCACGAGTGAAACGAAATCCTCATGCTTGAACAGAATTCCTCTCATACCCAACGTTTTTATAATTGATTTTAATACATTAAATATCGTTAATGAATTGGTCATCAAATAAATAGTTAAGAATCTATAATGTTCCTCTCTGGTTAGGACATAGCTTCTAATCACATAGCTTTAGATGCTAATTTGATATCAACTGAACTTCAATCAATTGAAATAATATCCCTTACGCGTTGATCTGATTGGACAAATCATCAATACTGACTGCGAGCGATTGTTCTTACTAGTCACATAAGTCACATAACTCAACTATTTTTGTCTGTATGCCTTTGAATTATATGAATTTCTTTCTTTCTCTCCTTTTTTTTTTTCAAGAAACTTGAAATTTCATCTAGGATATGCTCCCAGTAACTCCCAAGAAATGAGTCTAGATAACAGTCTTAGCAATTATGCACTCAAGGACCTTAATCAAATCTAAATCCTTAACTGTCTGATTATATCTGATGGATCAATTCTAAGATTGCATCATCACACCTAATTCTCACGAATCAAATAATTTCACAGGACTTAGAAGTCGTCCTCGCATCGATCTATTCACACAAGAATTATTCCTCTCAATTAACAAACGAACTATGATCCCGGAATTATTCTATGATAGCATCTTGTAAGACCACAAGAAGTATGGAATCTAGGTAACTAACCTCGAACTTTGCCAATTGATAATAGTCTCAAATTTTTCTAGATCATTTTTCATTTAACTGAGGCCACAACTGGGTCAACCAGAAGTTACATCTCTACATTAGCAAAATTAGTTAATCCTCAAGGGATAAAGAAGAATCCTAAAAGGATTATCGTGAGCACAAACACTGGAACACATCTAGATATAAATGATAACTGTAATCCGTAACCAATCTATGTACGAATAAGAATTCTATTCCTTATCTCCCAAATACATTTGAAGCATTGATTAATCCGACAATCTGTCCATAATTCCTAACATCCCAATCGATCTTAAGAGTTGATCTTCGAGCTTAAAGTTGGAATAACCTATCCTCAATCGATTCATTTAGACACTATCTTGCGCCCTGAAACTAATGGCTCACCAATATAAGGTAGTAATCACTTACACTCAATAATCACCGATTTAATTGCCTTGATTATTATACCCTTAAAGGTGTCAACTGTATCTCAACAAACTACACCAAACATCCTCACAGGGTCACTAGAAAGAATGATTGAAATTTCACTTAAAGCTCACATATAACCGGGGTCTGAGAACCTATCCTAGATAGTTAATCATATAGACCGCTTATAACATCTATAAGTAAAAGATCAGTAGAGAATGAGGGTAGTAAATAAAGATCACCTTTGCTGATGCTGCCTATCACTTGATTCTAATGAGGTTGCTCAACTGATTGCTGCTTCTGGCACACTAGGGCTTCGCTGGTGGTTTTCTTCCTTGGGCATCTTGCCAGCCGATGCTCTACTGAACCACAACCAAAACATGCTCCAGTCTTTCTCCAGCATCTATTCGTTTCATGGCCCTTACAACATAGATCACACATTGGTTTCCTGGAACTACGAGCCTTGGTCTTCTGTTTTTTCTGCTGCCCAGGGTGCTCTTCAGAGGGTGATGCATCCCTTTTGGATTTCTTTTTCAGAACATCCTGCAAATTATCCTCTACTATTGCCAAATTCTGTTGCAGTTGAGTTTGTCTTTCCATTATTGTTGCTACCTGCGTTTGCATTACAGCTTGATTCTCACCAATCTTTGTGACTTGTCCCATCATCATAACTAACGTGCTCTGCATCATCAAAAGGGGCTGATTATCCGTAGTCGAAGAAGGTGGAGGCGTGTGGTCCAAGTTCTCAACAGGAATGTCTTCTAAGTCATTACTCTCGGTGTTGCTTGAGGAACCGTGACGAGTATTTTTAACTCTCGAAGTCGGGGTCATTATCTGTAAGAAACTATCATTATTTCAAAGCAAGGTGTTAGAAGACTTAAAACATCATATGCATCCTAAACAACCCGGATCCCAACGCACCTATCGTATCCTCACCACGTTTCCTAAGTTTCTAAATCTTTTATTCCAGACTTATTTATGCTGCACAACACCAGCCCTTAATTGCATATTTTCCAAGATCCATGCTCTGATACCATTACTTACGTATGTCACGCCCCGATCCCAGGAATTGGGGTTAGGATGGCCCCACGGGGTGTGCATACGTAATCCCGTAGTAATCTGTGCATGTAAACGTACACATACAAACTACTACAAGGGAGATTGCACAGGAACGTGTAGAAAAGTTCTCCAACACATTAATTTACATTGAATAGTAAGCGGAAGCCTGTGTAATACATCTGTAATGATCATAAGCAATAACAAACGAATTATCATAACACTCATAAATAAGTCTGTACTTAACCATTTCTCATTTATAATTACAAGATAACCGTTAATTAAGCATGAACAAAATCTTAAAGTGTAAACAGGCCTATCCAAACTTAAACACTCAACAAGTATCCCGTTGTCGCTCTTTGTATGATGACTAACAGAAGGCGTCATCTGCATTACCCTCATTTAGTCCCCGAGGTTTAGTACCTGTAACACCAAGGGTAGCACTGTTAACACAACGGTTAAGGAAGTGTATAGAGGTACATAAGACTATCATGCCGTATCAAATGAAGTAAGAGTATACGTTGATTAAAAGAAAGCAAAAATCGTACCCTAGGCATGTCGTGCATGAGTAAGCATGAGTAACGAATCATAAACAGATTATCATACAAACTTATTGGCAACCATGTGGCCGTATTCTCCCAAGAGAGAGCAAATCATCTAGAGGGAGCGTGCGTATTCTAGGGGATCAGCCTAGCTTATTGAGAAGCGCCGACAACTCCTCTAAGGACTACTGCAGTAGCGATATAACGTATCATACCCAAAATGGTCCCGTCGAACCTAATAAGGGCGTAGCTAAGTGGTGCCGACTTAACGTATCAAGACCGACTCAAATGCATATCTTTTATTCGTCTTAGTTATACTTGTCATATCATACATACCAGGAGTTCGGTCTTGAGGTTATATTCACACATTCATTCATATCTGATAATCAATTCATGCATATTTAATAGAGCTACATATGTTGAGGGCATGGTTTCTTAACAATGTGGATGCATTTAGATTACGTAGGCATCAAAGATAATTACTAGCTAACCCTATACTAGATAATCCGTGATCCCGAGGGCATTTAACACGGTGTATTCATAAAACGTCCGGTGTCATTGTGTTACCAAAACTTGGCGTTACATTGTATAGTGCGAAGGACACCTCTTCTTATGCCAACACCTATGATGTGACATCGGGAATTCGTTCGGAAAATCAAAGGGGATGAGTGACAGCTCTGCACTTGTCCACCTTTTAGTTGATCACCATTGGGCTAATTTGGTTAAGGAATAGGTGCCATATTTAGAGCCCTACAAAGTCATTGAAGGTTCCTCACATCCTACATTCATTGGGTTCTCACGGCTTAGCCGTATATGAGGCTACGGCTTAGCCGAGTGGTTCAGGTTTCCCTCTTAATTCAATACGCATTTACAGCTTGGCCGTATATTGACCTACGGCTTAGCCGTGCTAAGCCTACGGCTAGGGTTACGGCTTGGGTATGGCGTGGCCGTAGCAGAGTTCACGGCGTAGCTGTGTATGAGCCGTAGCTAAATCCTGGGTTTGGGGCTTTCTGGAAGGTTCACCGTAGAATAGCTTGCGGCTTGGTCACGGTGAGGTTATGGCTTAGCCGTAGTACATTCCACGGCTTAGCCGAGTGTTAGCCGTAGTGTAATTTGGCTCTCTGAATTCTGAGTCGTAGAGACATATGGCTTAGCCGTGAGCTTCGCCGTAAGCTTCAGAAGTTCTGAAGCTAATTCTGCAGCTCGAGTTGACTTGCAGAACTCTATCATTTGGGTTTCCAATGAGGGTTCTTATACTTCTAAACTCCATAGTAGGTCTTACATATTCCATATCATCAATCTTGCCTAATTATACTCATTATCACCTAATTCTATACCTATGTGTGCTTATTTAAGAGGAAATGAGCTGTAAGTTGAACATTGAATGAGCAATCTAAGAATTAATCAAATTAACACACATGCAGTACCATACATACTCTAATACTTGCCTTAATACAGTGCTTGACCATACTCAACTCCTCCTTGGTGTGTGGGTAGGGGAAGGCTCCCAATCTGAGATGGGTTCTCTTGAATCTGTAACTTAGAGAGAGAGGATGCCAAAAGGATGAAGAAGAGGAGGGATGGAGGCTGTCACTGTTGCATGCAAGCACTAAATCCCCCGTTTCCAGCTCTAAGATGAAGAGAAGATGGAGAATGGATGAAGAGAGGGGATGGCTCCAGCGAATACAGAAAAAAACAGAGGAAAAAGACGTTGGGGCTTTATAAACTCAATTTTCCTACAACTTTTGCATGCAAGTCCTAGCTTCTTGGGATATTTACAATTTAGGTCACATGGCCTTAATTGGGCCAAGACGAGTCCGAATCAAATTGAGCCCAACATGAAAGTTGACCCACAAGATGAAATGCACGTAATGCAACTGATGAGGTGTCCATCTGATGCAAGATTAATTACGAAAAGGTCCTTGACTACCTAAATAAAGTTCGAACCCAACTACCTATCCAACTGAAACCCACTAATAATTTAAAAGCAAGGTGAATTAAGACTAATTATGCATATTAATAAGAAAACCAAGCTTAATTAGTATAAATTATAATTATGCCGGGTCGGGACCTTACACATTCCAACAAGAAGGCCTTATAAGGTCTTTTCAATACCTACCCCTCCTTAATGTTCAATGGTCTCATGATTTAGCCATGGGTGACCTACGGTTTAGCCGTGGGCATCTTACGACTTAGCTGTATTATGCACTATGGCTCAGCCGTGATTCCCTAGAATCTATTCTGCATTTGCAGCTAGCCACTGTTGGACAGTGTATGCTCCTATGGCTAGGTCGTGCTTGTTCTACGATTAAGCTACGAGAGGGTACGGCTTAGCCGTAGCACACCACACTGCTTAGCCATAGTGGAACCATAGAAGGTTTCTCCAACTTTCATCTCTCTTGATTTCAAGCTGTAGCTTGACTTACAGTTGAGTCACGGCTAGCCTACGGCTTAGCCATAATACATTTTACGGTTTAGCTGTAGCCCGACCGTAAAGTAAAATCAGGTTTTGCAGCTCTCTAAATGGTGAGTCGTGAAGCTTTACGACTTAGCCGTAAGCTTCAGAAAGGTCATAATAAGAACCGATTACATACAAAACTGAATTTGAGCCAAATGGAAACTAGAGAGTACAAATGGGTATAATCGAACACGAAAGGGCTGCAACATATAAAAATCATGAAAGATTAATGAGAATAAAAGCAATCATAATTTACCAATGTGTGTTCATCCATAACGTGCTTATACTTGCCTCAAATGAGTTTTTTTTTCAAGTTAACTGTTGTCCTTTGGCTCAAATTGGACGTCTAGATGCAGTCCTATTACCATGCATGCCAAAAGTAAGAAGAAAAGTGGGCATGGAGTGCATGAAACATTCTAGACTCATATATGGTAGCATGACTCAAAGTCTTACCTTAGTTAGACCGTGAAGTTAGTTTGATGATCTCGTTAGCAAAGTGAAGAAAAAAAAGCGACGAAGAAGAAATCGATGGGAGGAAGAGACATAGAGCAGAAAAGAGGAAGAAAGAAGAAGTTGGCGTTGAAAGAGAGAAAATGGAAATGAGTCGATGCATGCATCTCCCTTTATAAGATAAGTATGAAATGAGAATTATAAAAAAAAGTCCAACTATTTAAGAGAATTACAGCTTGAGTCGACGAACCGTCCAATAGAAACAAATGAAATTGCCTGCATGCGAGTCAGTTACGGAAATCAACAAGCGTGATGAGATACACGTGATGACACCAAGATGATGCATGAATGATGAAATTGAACAAAATAAAAAATTACGAAAAAGGGCTCATGTCTACCTAATCCAGATGTTAAACTCAATCCAACTACCTATCCATGACCCGAAATGAAACGTAAAAAGACAAATGACAAGCATCATACTACGTCGTTCGAAAATAACAAAAAAGAATAATAATTAGTCCTTAAACTAGATTAAGTTGGGTCGGAGTGTTACATTAAGCATCTTTAGAATCATCTTTCGCCATCTCCTTTCAGGTTCATAGAAGAGGTATGTTGATTTTTTTATGTGCTGTTGACAAAAAAAGGACATAGATTATATATATATATATTTTATTCATTCACATCATTATACTTGATAACTAAAATGTCTAATGTTTTCCAATTTTCGCGAATAATTAGATTCCAAATCCTTCTTTTGTTAGATGGGGCCAGTTGCATAGTTGTGAATTTCGTTTAGGATGCTATTTCGATTTGACCTCTAAATAAGAAATTTAAAGTGATTAGGAAATTTTGGTGAAACTTTTCGAACTTATGTTTCAAAAAAATATATATTTATATATATATACAAACATATAAAAATTTGATTAGGGATATATTTTAAGTGAATTTAATTAGGGAATTTATTGTAAGTGGAGCTCTTATTCTGCATCTTATTTATTACATTACCCTTTTGTTTGAAAGACGTCTTTTATTTCAAAAAAGAGTTGATTACAAAATAATAAGCTCCAATATATGCAAACCAGTGTGTATACACAATATTTCTGTGGACTATGAGACAAAAGCTACATGGTAATAAGATAACTGGTTACATGAAGTAAGGTGAGGTGGTGATGATCACAGTTAGACTCCCAATTGGGGTTTGGACTTAGTTCCTGAGCCACTGGGCCTCCTTGTCGGTGAGGGCCACATTAGTGATGGCCAAGGCACCCTTACGGCCTAGTTGTGCTGAAAGGCTCAATAACACATCTCCACCCTCGATCCCGTGGAGCCTTTGGCAAGGACGGAGGCAGGTTAGATGTCACAACCCGAGCCTAAGAATTCGGGCATTAGGATTAGCCCCATTTAGTGACACACATACTCCTGTGTAATACACACCTGGACTCGAGTCTAAGTGGAATTACACAAGGGAGAGTCACATTACTTACATGGGTGAGATGCTTGTAATGGACATCTATCCAAGCATTCAAACGGGGAAGCCTATTAATATCATTTATGAAACAAGATAATCACAACCAAACTAATACACATTTATATGAACCAAAGTTGAGATGGTACATATCTTTATAATAAGGACAACAAGGAAAGAAAGTTTACTGAAATAATATGAAAGAGTTGCATGGTGTCAAAATACAAGGGAGCATGAACCATGTCGGACAAAAGAAAACTAATGCAAGCCATGATACCTTAAATGCAGTTACATCCCAAAATAAGACCTAGTATGCTCTTTGCGCACTCCATGATGGTATGCTATTTGTGCACTCCGTGATGGATTAATCAGAGATGATCCGCTCTCCACTTGTCTAGGCCGGAGGGTTCTTGAAAGTCTCCTTTAGAGTCTTCTTGATCTTCGTAAGATCAGAACCAGAAGTCGAGCCTGTAACACCATAGACAACTAATAAATAAGATTATAAAGCAAAGTATAAGCAGAATCAAGGTAATACGCATTATATCTACAGGAATCATTAACATTTGATTAAAAAGGTCAATTCAGTATATTAGTCATGTTGTGCAATTGAGTAATCATGCTATAAGAATCAAATAACAGAAACACTTTACTATTTTGCTACTATATTTGCCATATCCTCCCTCTAGGGATCTTTGTGCTAAGAACATCATCGACCGGGCCAAGGTATGAATAGGTCTCTCACACATGGAGTCCGGAAGCTCAAAAAATAGCACACTGTAGTGGTATTGTTCGTGTTACACCAAAGTTAATCCTGCCAGGAATCATAAGGCTAAGGTTGAGTAGAGCCAGACTATTCCGATTCAGTCATATAATTGAACTTGAGCAAGCATGCAATTCATTCATTGAGTGAGAACAATACCAAACTATATACATTCAATTCATTTGTGCAATACGTTCGTACTCAATACAATGTCAATGTCAATATAATATCAAAAAACATTTCAAATAGATTTAATGCATACAATGATCATTTCAATTCAAATTATTATTGGAAGAATAGAAGGCAATAACGGTAATCCAATATGCCATGCAATTCAATTTAATAGGATCAAGGTAGTTTTACTAGGCAATTCTAATCTAGTCATTCATTGTTTTTAACCATGCATGATAATGTAGTTTTAAGTTATGTGATACACAATTATCTCCTTTTGGTGTTACATTGTATCAGGAATGTGTATTGAGGTCCCTCAAAATCAACACCCATGGAGAGTGTAACACTCCGACCCAGCTTGACCTCGTTTAGTGGGTAATTAATCGTGTTTTCGTTGCTAATCGTGTTTTGTTTGTGTTTTGTTTTCGTTACGGGTCATGGATAGGTAGTTGGGTTGAGTTTGACCTGGATTAAGTAGACCAAGCCCTTTTTCGTAATTTTAGCTTTTCTTAGACATGGTCATTTTTGCATCATCTTGATGTCAACACGTGTATTTCGTTGAGCTCGTTAACTTTCGTAACTACGTCATTTGCAACCGAGGTCGTGTGATTCGATTGGACCTGGATTTGACTCAAACTGTAAATACATTTCTAAACTTGGCCTTTATTGTCATTTGGACTTAACCATTACTTATATACAGCACCCATCGACCCAACACTCACGTTCTCACTCATTTTCTTCCTCTACTGCACGTGGAACTCTCTCTCCCTCCTTCACTTGAATTCCTCTTCTCCATCGATCAAGAGGAGGTCGGTTTCTTGCATGTGAGGTGAGTGGGACTTTCTCCCATCTCTCTCATCTCCTTTCTCCATTTCTTCTCCTTCTTGTTCCTATTGGTGTATCTGTGTTGTGAATTTATCTCCATCCCTCATGCATACATGTGGTTTTGCTTGTATTAGGTTGTGTTTGGATCCAAGGGCTACCATTGTGCAAGTGATTCCAATTTAAGGCAAGTATAACCATATCTTGGAGAACCCATGTTGGTATGCTTTTGATTTGGTTGGTTTCGCATGAATTGATGTGGAAAAATGTATGTACAGCCCATTTAGTAGTATTCTTCTCTTGTCTATTGTAAATTTGTAAATTTTGATAAGTTTCCAGACTTTCTGTGTGTGTTTCAGAAACTTAAATTCGTGCAGGTACGGCTAAGCCGTATAGCACCTACGGCTCACAATCCAGAGAGGAGAAAAACCCAGTTTTCCTCTACGGCTAGGGCACGGCTAAGCCGTGGATTGCCCTACGGCTAAGCCGAAGCTCAGCCGTGGCCCAGCCGTAGAACAATACAGGGTGCAATTTCTGGAATAATTAAGAGTCAGCAACTGACAGATCTTCTACGGTTCAGCCACGGCTAAGCCGTAGACCACACACGGCTAAGCCGTAGCACACACACGGCTAAGCCGTATCCACACTAGACTAATGAAAGAAAAACAAGGATAGGTGTAATGGAAAGACCGATATGGCCTTCATGATAGAATGTAGGACACCTAGACCTGCCCAACGGAATGTGATACAACGCGTGAATGATCTCGAGGGCTGCGAATCATTCATGTTCGTTATCCGGATGTTAAGCACCTCCCCATGGGTGTTGGTTTAAGGGACTTCGTGCACTGCCCGATTCATTGCAACACTAGACCACGGTGCATCGAATAACTTAAAACTACATCATCATGCACGGTTAGAAACACCGGATAATTAGATTAGAATTGGTTTGTAACTTAAGATGATTCGATTTCGCATGATTTGTTGCATAACATATTGCACTCGATCATTGATCTCAATGTTCTGACATGATTACTTGTATTCCGTTACTTTCACATTGTGATTTCTTTACCTTGAGTATGCATGTATAAGTTCCAGATACAGATATGCACGTATGATATATTGTCACGATCTACTCAGGGTTTCCATGATTGACTCTGTATGGTCAGGCACTACTTAGCCTCAGCCTTAGGATCCCGACGGGGTGAATTTGGTATAGTTTTATGGACCTGCTGCAGTATGGATATGTCTTGGGGAACCGGACCCCAGGAAACCGAGACCCATTGTACCCTGGCCCGGACAATGGTGTTCTTTGCATGTTATAAGATCCCTCTTTTGGGAGCATATGGTAATGTAGTAGCCACTAGTTCTGTACACAGCATGTATTCATTGATTCCCTTAGCATATTTCTTTCTTGCATGACAGCCTAGTATACGAAAATGTCTTCTCTAATAACATGATGTTCTTTATTCTGTTAGATACAACGTGTGTTAACTTGCTATGGGTTATACTTTGCTGAATCTTCGTATTCACAGTTGTTTTTGGTGTTGCAGGCCCAGATCCCCCTGCCGAACCCCCGCAGGTCGGCCAGGCTCCAGATGAGACCCCCGGGGCCCCATCAGGCCTAGAGGAGTGGATGTGATCACTCCACGGGAGAGCGTTCTTGGCATGCATCATTGGAGTCTTGTTTTGTGTGGATTTTCAGACTTGTAATTGGGCATGACATGTCATTATTGTATATATTCTTTTGTTCTTTTTGTAAGACTTTCATATGTAATTATGTCAGTTCGTCCTTTGTATCCTCTTCTTGCATTGTTAGTTTATGTTTCTGATATTTACAGCTTCCGCGTACTTGCTTGGCACGTGTGAACGTTCCCTTGTGCGTGTGCATTTAGACTCGGTCTACGTGTGCATGCACGGGAGTACGTGTGTCATTAGGTTTGGCTTTTGCTAACCCCCGAACCTTGGGCTCGGGTCGTGACATACGTATTGTATGGTATCAGAGCATTCCTTGCTCATTCCTTGTTCTAGATGATAAGCATGTTGGCATGTAGGCTCGTGGTGAGGATACGATTATTTCTTTGTGCTCTTTCTAGATTTTGGGGCTTATTGGGCGCTATTGTTTTGTGTTTATGTCTGACTCTTTCCATTTTTACAGGATGGCATCAGGTTCTGGTTCGCAGCAGAATGCCGGCAATAACGAAAGCGGATCTGCACCGTCACCGCAGACACAGAACATAGATGAACGCATCCTTATGCTATTTCAGTCTCTACAAGCACAATCGCAATCGATGCAGAACTTGCAAGCCCAAGTGACAACCATGTTAGATCGACAAAGCCAAGTCCCAGCTCAGTCACATGTAGATCAGCAGGTGATTTTACAGCCTCGAGAGAGTGACCCGAATGCCCTCTACGGGAAATTTCGCAAGCGAGGAGCTATTGAGTTTTTCGGGACAGAAGAACCATTGAAGGCAGAACAGTGGTTGGAACAGACGGAGGATGTTTTTGAGACCGTCGTGTGTACGAACCGGCAGAAGGTCGGACTAGCAACTTCTATGTTTAGAGATGTCGCAAAAACTTGGTGGAAAAGCGTGAAAGACTCTTACCGAGACATTCCTAGTGTGACGATTTGGGAGATGTTCAAGCAGCAGTTCAGGAGGAAGTTCATCCCGGCTCATGTGTTTCGAGCCAAGGAGGTTGAGTTCCTAGCTCTCCGTCAGCAGCAGATGACAGTAGCAGAACATGTGAACAAGTTTATGCAGTTGTCGCATTTTGCTCCGGACGTGATCAGCACTGAAGAAAGGAAGGTGAACTGGTTTGTTGAAGGTCTGCATCCCCGGTACATGCATCACGTGACTGCGTTTCAACGTCCGGCTACGTTTGACGATGCAGTGGACAGGGCCTATTCTGCCGAGGCCATCCACTAAGCTGCGAGAGCCGTTGAGCCCAAGCGACAGCTGCCCTTCAGTGCACGAGGACAAGTACAGAAGAAGACCAAGGGCCAGCAGAGTACTTCTAGTTCTACTAGAATGACTTGTGGGCATTGTGGCAAGAGCCACGCGACTGATGCGTGTTGGAGGAAGGCCGGTGCTTGTTTTATCTGTGGTTCGAGAGAGCATATGATCGCCAATTGTCCTCGACATAGAGCCTCCGGTGCAGCTCCATCTGGTCCTACTTCCGGTGTAGTTCCTAGCAGACCCAGTGCACCTACAGCTCCGAGCAAGCCACAGTCAGCTCGTCCAGGCTCGAGACAGCCTCGCCAGACAGCCCGTGCTTACGCTGCTACCCACGAGAGTGCCGAGGATCCTCAGGTGGTTGAAGGTACTGTTTTGATCTCGCGCGTCGAGGCATTAGCTTTGTTCGATTCGGGGTCTACACGATCTTATGTAGCACCTCATTTTGCCGAGCGGTTACCTCAGCCGTCTAAGCCGTTGCCATATGTGTTGGTTGTATCCACTCCAGTTGGCAAGCGAGTGGAGTGTAGTGTATACTACCCCCATTGCGACGTGCAGATTGCAGGTCATCAGTTACCTGTTGATTTGATCCTGTTGTCGATGTTGGACTTCGACGTGATCCTTGGTATGGATTGGCTCGCTCGATATCGTGCCTGTGTTAACTGTTACAACAGGACGATCTTCTTCGATTTAGGCAAGGGCTTCCGTTTCGAGGGCAGCCAGCAGAGATGCCCCAGACGTGTGATTTCGGCGTGTAAGGCAGATCGCTTGATCCGCCGAGGGTGTGAAGGCTTCATTGCCTTTATCTCAGCGAAGAAGGAGCCGAAGCAGCTAGGTGAGATTCAGGTGGTCTGTGACTTTCCCGATGTCTTTCCAGACGATGTGCTAGACTTGCCCCCGGTTCGAGATGTGGAGTTCGCCATTGAGCTTGTTCCCGGCACGGCACCGATCAGCAAGGCTCCGTATCGTATGGCACCAGCAGAATTGGCAGAGTTGAAGAAGCAGTTGCAGGAGCTTTTGGATAAGGGTTTCATTCGCCCGAGCGTTTCATCTTGGGGAGCGCCAGTCTTGTTTGTCAAGAAGAAGGATGGTACTTTTCGGATGTGCATAGATTACCGACAGTTGAACAAAGTGACTATCAAGAACAAGTACCCCCTGCCCAGGATTGATGAGTTGTTTGACCAACTTCAGGGTGCAGCATATTTTTCTAAGATTGATTTGAGGTCTGGATATCACCAGTTGAGGGTCAAAGAAGATGATATTCCCAAGACTGCCTTCAGGACTCGTTATGGCCATTATGAATTCCTCGTGATGCCATTTGGACTAACCAACGCACCTGCAGCTTTTATGGCATTGATGAATCAGATCTTTGCTCCTTTCTTGGACCAGTTCGTAGTGGTGTTTATTGATGACATACTGATCTATTCGAAGTCAGCAGAGGAGCATATGGAGCATTTGAGAAAAGCCTTGTCGTTGTTGAGAGAACATCGATTGTTTGCTAAGTTGTCGAAGTGTGACTTTTGGCTTGAGCAGGTGGCATTTTTAGGTCATATCATTTCACGAGAGGGATTGGCAGTTGATCCATCTAAAGTGGAGGCAGCAGTGAATTGGCCTAGCCCCAAGACAGTGTCAGAGGTTCGCAGTTTCCTTGGTCTAGCAGGTTACTATCGTCGATTTGTCCAGGACTTTGCTAAGATCTCTTCTCCTTTGACGAAGTTGACCCGGAAGAATGTACCATTTGATTGGACTGAGGAGTGTGAAGCCCGTTTCCGGACTTTGAAAGAGAAGTTGACTACGGTCCCAGTGTTAGCCTTGCCAGATGGTTGTGAAGGATTCGTGGTTTATTCAGATGCTTCGCGAGTTGGTCTAGGCTGTGTGTTGATGCAGCATGGGAAGGTTATTGCATATGGATCGAGACAGTTGCGAGAACATGAGAAGAATTACGCCACCCATGATTTGGAATTGGCAGCCATCGTATTTGCGTTGAAGCTGTGGAGACATTATCTGTATGGTGTGCAGTTTGAGGTTCGTTCTGACCACCACAGTTTACAGTACTTATTCACGCAGCAGGAGCTGAACATGAGACAGCGGAGATGGCTTGAGCTTATTAAGGATTATGACTTCCCGATCAAATATCAGCCAGGTAAGGGGAATGTGGTGGCAGATGCGCTCAGCAGGAAAGCAGAGTCAGTGCAGTTATTGAGCAGTTTCCTCTTAGAGTCCCATGGTCTCCCTGTTGAAGTTAAACTAGTGGATGAGCGCGTGACTTTGGCTAGTACGCTAGTGTTTCAGCCTGAGTTGATTCAGCAGATTAAGGACAGGCAGTTTGAAGATCTAACTTTGAAGCGCATTCGAGATCACATTGGAGACAGACCCGATTTTCGGCTCGAGAATGGTGTACTCTACTTTCGGAGTAGGTTGTGCGTACCAGCAGTTGATGAGTTCAAGGAGAAGCTGATGAACGAAGCGCATTACGCTCGATACACGATGCACCTAGGCAGCACGAAGATGTTTCGGAATCTCAAAGATCGCTTCTGGTGGAACAACATGAAGAGAGAAGTAGCAGGATTTGTTGCTCGCTGTTTGACATGCCAGAAGGTGAAGGCAGATCATCAGAGACCGCCAGGCTCGTTGCATCCTTTGCACATACCGCAGTGGAAGTGGGAACACATCACCATGGACTTCGTTTCCGGATTGCCGCCGACGAGCAGGAAGAACAACGCCATTTGGGTAATTGTAGATCGATTGACGAAGTCAGCCCATTTCATTCCTTTTCGGAAGGGTATGACGTTTTCAGAGATGGCTAGGAAGTTCGTGGATGAGATCGTCAGGCTCCATGGTACCCCCGTGTCGATTGTATTCGATCGTGACAGCCGTTTTGTTTCATTTTTCTAGAAAGCATTCCAAGAGGCTTTGGGCACGAAGTTGAGTTTCAGCACGGCATACCACCCACAGACGGATGGGCAATCAGAGTGGACGATTCAGACTTTGGAGGATATGTTGCGAGCCAGCGTGTTGAGCTACGAGAAAGAATGGGATCTTCACCTATCGTTGTGCGAGTTCGCCTACAACAACAGTTTCCACGAGAGCATTGGGATGGCACCATATGAAGCCTTGTACGGGAAGAAGTGCAGGAGTCCGGTTTGTTGGGAAGAAGTTGGAACTCGAAGTTTTCACGGACCGACGATCATTGCCGAGACTACGGAGAAGGTACAGAAAGCAATTGAGAACTTGAAAGTTGCTCGGTCGAGATAGAAGAATTATGTAGACACCCGCAGACGACCCTTAGAGTTTCAGGTTGGCGAGTGGGTTTTTCTGAAGGTCTCACCGATGAAGGGTACGATCCGTTTCGGCCAAAAAGGCAAGTTAGCTCCACGCTATGTCGGACCGTTCGAGATCAAAAGTCGGATTGGTGATTTAGCCTATCGATTAGAGCTTCCCGAGATGTTTTCAGGAGTGCACAACGTTTTCCACGTTTCGATGCTTCGGAAACACGTTCATGATCCCTCCCATGTCATTCGTTACGATGAGATTCAGATTCAGCCGAGTGCTGCATACGTTGAGCGACCGCTCCGTATCGTGGGAACCCGAGAGCAGATACTTCGCACCAGGACAATTCGGTGGGTCAAAGTGCTTTGGGAGCATCACAGTCCTGATGAGGCTACTTGGGAGTTAGAAGAGCAGATGGCACGACAGTACCCCGATTTGTTTTCCCAGGTATGAGTGAGTTAGTGTGCATTCCGAGGACGGAATGATTCTCAAGTAGGGGAGGATGTAACACTCCGACCCAGCTTGACCTCGTTTAGTGGGTAATTAATCGTGTTTTCGTTGCTAATCGTGTTTTGTTTGTGTTTTGTTTTCGTTACGGGTCATGGATAGGTAGTTGGGTTGAGTTTGACCTGGATTAAGTAGACCAAGCCCTTTTTCGTAATTTTAGCTTTTCTTAGACATGGTCATTTTTGCATCATCTTGATGTCAACACGTGTATTTCGTTGAGCTCGTTAACTTTCATAACTACGTCATTTGCAACCGAGGTCGTGTGATTCGATTGGACCTGGATTTGACTCAAACTGTAAATACATTTCTAAACTTGGCCTTTATTGTCATTTGGACTTAACCATTACTTATATACAGCACCCATCGACCCAACACTCACGTTCTCACTCATTTTCTTCCTCTACTGCACGTGGAACTCTCTCTCCCACCTTCACTTGAATTCCTCTTCTCCATCGATCAAGAGGAGGTCGGTTTCTTGCATGTGAGGTGAGTGGGACTTTCTCCCATCTCTCTCATCTCCTTTCTCCATTTCTTCTCCTTCTTGTTCCTATTGGTGTATCTGTGTTGTGAATTTCTCTCCATCCCTCATGCATGCATGTGGTTTTGCTTGTATTAGGTTGTGTTTGGATCCAAGGGCTACCATTGTGCAAGTGATTCCAATTTAAGGCAAGTATAACCATATCTTGGAGAACCCATGTTGGTATGCTTTTGATTTGGTTGGTTTCGCATGAATTGATGTGGAAAAATGTATGTACAGCCCATTTAGTAGTATTCTTCTCTTGTCTATTGTAAATTTGTAAATTTTGATAAGTTTCCAGACTTTCTGTGTGTGTTTCAGAAACTTAAATTCGTGCAGGTACGGCTAAGCCGTATAGCACCTACGGCTCACAATCCAGAGAGGAGAAAAACCCAGTTTTCCTCTACGGCTAGGGCACGGCTAAGCCGTGGATTGCCCTACGGCTAAGCCGAAGCTCAGCCGTGGCCCAGCCGTAGAACAATACAGGGTGCAATTTCTGGAATAACTGAGAGTCAGCAACTGACAGATCTTCTACGGTTCAGCCACGGCTAAGCCGTAGACCACACACGGCTAAGCCGTAGCACACACACGGCTAAGCCGTATCCACACTAGACTAATGAAAGAAAAACAAGGATAGGTGTAATGGAAAGACCGATATGGCCTTTATGATAGAATGTAGGACACCTAGACCTGCCCAACGGAATGTGATACAACGCGTGAATGATCTCGAGGGCTGCGAATCATTCATGTTCGTTATCCGGATGTTAAGCACCTCCCCATGGGTGTTGGTTTAAGGGACTTCGTGCACTGCCCGATTCATTACAACACTAGACCACGGTGCATCGAATAACTTAAAACTACATCATCATGCACGGTTAGAAACACAGGATAATTAGATTAGAATTGGTTTGTAACTTAAGATGATTCGATTTCGCATGATTTGTTGCATAACATATTGCACTCGATCATTGATCTCAATGTTCTGACATGATTACTTGTATTCCGTTACTTTCACATTGTGATTTCTTTACCTTGAGTATGCATGTATAAGTTCCAGATACAGATATGCACGTATGATATATTGTCACGATCTACTCAGGGTTTCCATGATTGACTCTGTATGGTCAGGCACTACTTAGCCTCAGCCTTAGGATCCCGACGGGGTGAATTTGGTATAGTTTTATGGACCTGCTGCAGTATGGATATGTCTTGGGGAACCGGACCCCAGGAAACCGAGACCCATTGTACCCTGGCCCGGACAATGGTGTTCTTTGCATGTTATAAGATCCCTCTTTTGGGAGCATATGGTAATGTAGTAGCCACTAGTTCTGTACACAGCATGTATTCATTGATTCCCTTAGCATATTTCTTTCTTGCATGACAGCCTAGTATACGAAAATGTCTTCTCTAATAACATGATGTTCTTTATTCTGTTAGATACAACGTGTGTTAACTTGCTATGGGTTATACTTTGCTGAATCTTCGTATTCACAGTTGTTTTTGGTGTTGCAGGCCCAGATCCCCCTGCCGAACCCCCGCAAGTCGGCCAGGTTCCAGATGAGACCCCCGGGGCCCCATCAGGCCTAGAGGAGTGGATGTGATCACTCCACGGGAGAGCGTTCTTGGCATGCATCATTGGAGTCTTGTTTTGTGTGGATTTTCAGACTTGTAATTGGGCATGACATGTCATTATTGTATATATTCTTTTGTTCTTTTTGTAAGACTTTCATATGTAATTATGTCAGTTCGTCCTTTGTATCCTCTTTTTGCATTGTTAGTTTATGTTTCTGATATTTACAGCTTCCGCGTACTTGCTTGGCACGTGTGAACGTTCCCTTGTGCGTGTGCATTTAGACTCGGTCTACGTGTGCATGCACGGGAGTACGTGTGTCATTAGGTTTGGCTTTTGCTAACCCCCGAACCCTGGGCTCGGGTCGTGACAGAGAGGTACTTAAAAAATGGACATCACATGAATAAGTCTTAGCCCTCAACACTTTCATGATTTTTCATTATTCCATTAGGCAGGTTAATAGAGTAAAAGGATCCACTAACTAAGGTCCTACAAGATCTCGTATAGTACCTACTTAACCTTAAATTTTAATGACTTTACGGCTTAACCGTGGGTGACTTACGACTTAGCCGTAGGTATTTTACGGCTTAGCTGTAAATTGCACTACGGCTTAGCCTTGAGTACACAAATTTTCCTTTGCATTTATGTTTTAACTATATTCTCTTCTACTGCTTAGCCTTATATATCCTACGGCTAAGCCATGGCTTGACTACAGCTTAGCCGTAACATATTATACGGCTCAGCTTAGGCTTAGCCATAGAAGAAAACTATAAATTTTACCTCTCTAGACCTAAAGCCGTAACCTTCCTACAACTTAGCCGTAAGCTTCAGTTTTCTGAAAAAACCTTAATGTCTGAAGCAAATTTCTGAAGCAAAGGAGTATTCCTTACCTATTTCATTCTGTCATCTTTTATTATACCTCATACTTCATCTCATACTGCATCAGAAACGTTAAACTTCATCACATAGTAAAGTTTAGAGAAAATTGAAAACAATTGGGCATCATACAGTAGAGTTTAGAAAATAGAGAACATTAAGGCTAAATGTATAAGATTCAGTAAAATTACAAGAATCATAATATACCAACATGTATTAAATCAAAATTTGCTTATACTTACCTTAGTTAAGAGTTCAAACCACTACTCTTACTTTTTGCTCAACTTGAGATGACACTCCAAATTCTTGATCCTAAATGTCATGTATGTCACATATGATGAAAATGATGAATGCATGTTGAAGATGAGAGTCTTCCAGCTTATATTAACCTAAAAGATCAATGGATGAAGGTGATCTTACCTCTAGAATTTGGTTAAGAGAAAAAGCTGGTTGACTCTTTCATTTCACAACTTGTGATGAAAGTAGAAGACATTGGAGACGCTAATATGAGCCTCCAATCATATATGCAAACTTCTAATCTGTTGATTTGATGAAAGAATTGTGATAGAGGAAAGAAGAATACAAGTCTTAGGGTAAGAAGAGTATTAAATAGAAAAGATCTTGATTAGGAATGGTGGGCTCTTTATATACACAAAATATTTTTTTAAGTTTATAAGAAAGTCCATATTCTTTAGGTAATTTCAGTTTAAGTCAAATGAATGTCCAACTAACACAAACGAATTCAAACGTATTCAAGTCAAGCTTGACGAGAGACATGTCATGGCGTCAATATAATGCATGAATGACGTAAAATCATGAAATTCAAAATTACGAAAAAGGGTTTTCATTATCTAGTGAAGGTTAAATTCGACTCAATTATCTATCCATGACGTAAACATTACCCATAAAGACCAAACAATTTAAATCCATCCTAATTCAATGGTAATTAGCTAATAACTTACTTAATTAGTCGCTAAGTATGCTTAATTAGGGTCGGAGTGTTATAGTGGATGCACTTTTTAGAACCTAAGCAGGGTACCTAGGTGAATGTTGCATGTGTCAAATTTACACACATAAACTACACTAAAATATTTGCTCAAAAGTACGATTTTTGACACAAGCAAATATGGAACATTTTGGATTACATATGTAAGATCTTTATATATCTCAAAATCTCTAAATATTCAAGACATGGAATGAATGTTTAGGTTAAATAAGTTGAAAGTTTTTTTAGGGAGATCCTCTAGAATGGATTAATGCAATCAATCTCAATATTATGTATGCAAACAATTAACTATACAGTGGAAATAAATCAAACCAAAGCACATACTACAAGAAGACACAATTTTTACGTTGAAACCCAAATTAGGAAAAAACCGCGACTAAGAATCAAGTACTATGAATCATACCATAGTTATAAGAGAATATTCACAACCCTTATCTAGTTATTGCGCAACTTAAAGACTATGTGATTCCCTTGCACAGCACCCCACCGTAACAACTCCATGCTGTCCTCTGTTACAGATCCAAGCACCATATGCCTTCTAGATATTGTACTTAACTCTCTTCAGCAATCTTCTACGCAGACAATGACCTCTAGAGTAAAATTTCAGCCTTCAACTCTCTTATGAAAATCCCTAGAGAAGGTGATCTCCAATAAGTAATTTCTTATTAGAATAATGAGATATGTGTTCCATACCTTATGGTGAGAGAGAACCCCTTTTTATAGATCCAAATTCATGCCTACTAAGTATGTTTCGATTAGGAACGGAGTTGGCATACAATAGGTAAGTTTCCCTTAAAATCGGACTAAAAATTCGCAAGTTGGCCAAACTTCACACGTATGTTTGATCGATCGGGTAGCGGTACAATCGATCAAATTTAGATAATCCCTTGAATCCGATCGATTGGCTCATCACTCGATCGATCGAGTTGCAATTTCAATTTTTTCGAATTTTCTTCCTTTCAGTTCCTCTGGGAATCTGTTCCCTCTTCAAACTCCTAGTCTAAAAATAAATAAAAATATAACTCTGATAAGTACTTGAGTTTTGTCCAATCCATGAATTTGCCGATGCAAAAATCCTTACAATCTCCCCCTTTAGCAATTCAAGGTCAAAACTCCATAGACCAATTTAATTTGATCTACCCAAAATAAAAACTAAAATACATTAAGTTTTCAGCAAAAAAAAAAAAGATTTACCATCAGCAGAATTGTAGATCTGTATTGTTTTCGTTTGTCTCTGAACATCTAAACTTTCAATAACTTGACTTAGAAGTGTCTTCCCCTGAGTGCAGTATCTCCCTTTTTTTTGTTCATAATTCACAATGCTAATGATCATCATGTAATAGATTTGTCAACTTGGATCTAGCATTAGCTCCCTCTTACTCATAGCTCCTCCTCAATTGTATCTTTGCAGCAGCAGTGGGGGTTGGGAGCTTGATCTTCTTGATCAAGGTTTTTTTCATGTAGCCACCCACACTTGTGTTGTTTAGTCCTTCAGCACATTGTAAGCAACTTTTATAGGCAAATTAGACTTTCTAACCCAAATAGCTTTTGTTTTGGCCTTTCACTCAAATAATTTTTTCTACCATTGCTTATACTTTGGCAAAACATGTAGCTTCTTGCAATGGGTATGAATGTGTCTTCTAACTCCACAATGATGACAAGTGGATATGCATGTAGGACGTGACACATTCCTCTTTTTTGAACTACTCACTACATTATGAACATGTGCAGCATGTAGAGTAATGTATATAATACTTCTAACAAAAACTAATTTACCTCTAGATTTCGAAGTAGATGTACCATCATGGAAACCAAGGCCGTGCTTGTCATTAGACATCTTCTGAACACACACGATGTCTTCAAGTATCTTCAAGCCAGTATTCATTTTATTCAAAAAAGCTTTTGTAGAATCTAGCTCAGACAACGCAATCTTTAATCTACTAACCAAGTCTTCTATTTCATCCTTAACAATCTGCAAGTCTATCTTCAAGGTTTCAAACTCTTGCTCAACATTCTTAAAATCATCTTTCAGTGAATTATATTTGTGACTCTTAGTAGTCAACTTATCAGCCATGAAGTTCTTCTGTCCTACCAAAAGATGAACCTCTAATTTTGCAACCTCTAATTCTTTCTTAAGAGAAAAAATCTCTTCTTTTCGCTTTAGAGCATCTTTTTCAAATAACATGCTCATCTTCATAGACTTTTCAATTATAACTCTGTATTCTGCTTGCTAATCAGCTTCGTCATACGCAAGTCCATTATCAACTTTTTCTTCAACAAAACTATTATCAAGCACATCTGGTCTAGCCAAAAAAGTCATAAACTTCCCATCCATGATATTTTTAGGCTTAGGTTCAGGATCTTTCTTTTCTTCTAAAGAATCAAAGGAATTCTTTAACCTTTGGAACTTTGCTTGCTTAACATTATCAATACCCTCATATATAGTTTGCAAAATATCCCATGCTTCTTTTGCAGTTTTGTATGCAGAAATCCGACGAAATTCATCAGTTGACACTCCATTATAAATACCATTCATAGCCTTATTATTGCAGTTGGAGGCATACTTTTCTTCCTTAGTCCATTGAGTTTTAGGTTTAGCAACCATTTGCCCATTAGTAGTAATTGTGGGTTTTGAATAAACATTTTCAACAATATCCCAAACATCATCTTCAATAGACTTGAGAAACCCAATCATTCTTTGTTTCCAAT
Source organism: Sextonia rubra (assembly GCA_037013555.1). NCBI lineage: Eukaryota > Viridiplantae > Streptophyta > Magnoliopsida > Laurales > Lauraceae > Sextonia > Sextonia rubra. The sequence continues at coordinate 16,340,613 of JASUAD010000028.1, read as the reverse complement.
AAGCATAATTTAAACCATCAAACAATGGAGGCTTCACAATGGATGTGCCTATTTGATTGAGCATCATTCTAGCTATCTCTTAGAATCAAACAAAGTATATTAGTGCAACCCTCTCTGATACCACTTAAAAGTTTTTTTGGGGAGATCCTCTAAAATGGATTTATGCAATTAATCTCAGTATTATATGTGCAACAATTAACCACGCAATAGAAATAAATTAAACCAACGTACACACCACAGGAAGACTCAGTTTTTACGTAGAAACCTAAATCGGGGAAAAACCACGACCAAGAATCAAGCACTATGAATCATACTATAGTTACAAGAGAATACTCACAACCCTTATCTAATTATCGCGCAACCTAAAGACTTTGTGGTTCCTTTGCACAGCACCTTGCTGTAACGAATCCCTGTCGTCTTTTGTTATAGATCCAAGCACTTGTACGCCTTCTAGATGCTATATTTGGCTCTTTTCAGCAATCTTCTACACTCAAAGATGTAGAAGACAAAGATTTTTAAAGTAGAACTTCAGTCCTTTAACTCTCCAATGAAAATATCTAGAGAAGGTGATCTCCAATACGTAATCTCTTCTTAGAATAATGAGATATGTGTTCTATACCTTAGAGTTGAAAGAAAACCCTTTTTTATAGCCTCAAATTCATGCCTCCTAAGTATGTTTCAATAAAAAAAGGAGTTGGCATGAAATAGGTAAGTTTCCCTTAAAATCGGACTAAAAATTTGTGGTTCGATCAATCAAATTTGGATACTGCCTTGAATCCAATCGATTGGACTACCACTTGATCAATTGGGCTGCCCACTTCGATTTTTCCAGATTTTCTTCTTTTTAGATCCTCTGGGACTCTGTTGCTTCTTCAAACTCCTAGTCTAAAAATAAATAAAAATACAACTCCAACTAGGACTTGAGTTTTGTCCAATCCATGAATTTGCCAATACAAAAATCCTTACATAAGTCAATGCATAATTTGAACAATTCAGATTAAAAATTTGGTTCCAAAAGGAGTTGAAAAATATGATTATATGAAAGTCAACAATGAGTTTCAAAACCACTTCCTATTCTTACCAAAATAAAAAAAACCATGGCAGTAGAACTTGCATTGGCGCTTCTTCTAACCAAGTTTAATGCCTAACATCCTTTTAGGAGCATAAAATTTTATATGAGAAGGCAAGATTTAGCATAAAATTTCATATGAGAAGGCAAAATTTGCATGCCTTTTATCACACCTCATTTTAAGCATTACATGAAAAAAGTGAGCACAATAAAAAATCTAAACATGCATTAGAGCAACGAATGTGCATCATCTACCTATATAAAGGAATGTAAACAAACGGTCCTTAATTGCCTATTCATTGATCTTATTATGGGATCATTTCAAACATTGTCAATTATAGAGTAGGGTGAGAATGGAATGTCTTAGTGTGAATTAGAGGTGAGCTAATATCAATAATACTGAATAACCATCAAAATAAATAGATAATATTGAAATATTTTTTTTGTCTATTTATTAACTTTGGGAGCTTTAAATTGATGCTTGCCTGCAACCTTTACATTGTACATGTATTTATTGAAATTTAGCTTACCCAAATACATTGTATGGGTATTTATTGAAATCTATCTCCAAGATCTATAAAAGCTCAACTACAGAAATCTACACAACTCTATCGGCGACCTCTGACAACTTGCAATTTGCTTGATGGACTGAGACTAGCACTGCTGAAACTTACTCTAAACCCAAAGCTTCTGACAATTGCACCCAAATTCTAACTACAAATCTCACAATCCTGACTGATGGAAAAGAAACTGACGCTATGAACAATCTGACAACCTCTTCAATCTTTATGCTCTGACTTAACTCACTGACCAACAAACATCTAACACTACCTTCACTTGCTGACCAACTAAACACTCTGACACTAACCACACTTTCTGACACTGCCCTACCTTAGTATGCTCACAACTCAAAGATTCTGAAACTGCTCTGCTTTAGCTTACTGATAACTCAAATATTTTAAAACAAATCCTACCATCTCTATTGACTCATGCAATCTAAACTTTGAAATGCTCGCATCCTGCCTGATGAATCTGACTAACTCTAAATTAATCTGCTGACCAACCAAATATTCTGGCACAAACCCTACCAACTCTTTTCTTGTTGCTCTACCAGAAATGATTGTGGAGATTTCCATCAGGATGAAGATCATAGCCCAAACTTAGTGATTCTTCAAATTTTACACATTAGACGCAAATAATATGCCTTAGAAATACTACACACTCTCCAATAATCTAAATCCTGACTTGCTCACCATCTACTTAATCACTCTAACCGACACTGAATCTTCTGCATGACTACTCTTAATCTTGCCCAAAATCTTAGGTTTCCAAAAGAAACATGCTAGCTATCTTTTATTTTTCTCAATTATGTAGCTCATGACATGTTGACTAACATCATTCTACTGAAAATGGCTTAACTCTGAGAGGTTGTTGCTGTGAGAATGACTATTATAGGCTCTTGCAAATTAAATGAACTTTAAACTTTGCATCGAGCAATAAATACCTCCACATTTTTAATGCAAGAACTAATGCTTCAAGATCTATCATTGTGAAATCCATCTCTCTAATCAGTAGCAAGCTTGGAATCTCCTTCAAAAAGATATCAGGGAATTCGCAAGCACTGGTATATCCTCCACAGCTGGGACTGTTTATCCTCCACGATAAATACTAAAATCCTTCAGAACCAATCCTCAAAAGGCTGTCTGCTCTCAATGCTAGAATTTTGCTCATTGAAAGCTGCTTTTTCTTCCTCACACACTCTGCTTGTGAACTCATAGGCCATTAGCTTTTTCCCACCCTTCATAACTGCACGTCTAAACCAACTGTCACAACCTCTAAAAATATCACAACTTGTCACAACTCGATCCCAAGAATTCGGGTACTAGGGTTTAACCCAAAACGTGACAGTACTCCCATGTAATTTTCGTTTGGACCGGGGTCGAGATGAAATTGTACAAGGGATATTCACATACTTATACATGTGAGGTGCTTATAATTGACATTTGTCCAAGCATTCATTATGTGGAAGCCTAGCAATATCATAAAAATAATTTTGCTCAAAGGTTACACAATTCCCAAGATATCAATTCATGGAAAAAGATATCATAATACCAATACTAACAAAAGATAATACTGATCAAAATATATGTTATGTACAAGAGTTGCGAGAAAACATGTCTTTACAAAAGGGAGGAAGGTTTTTGACCAGGGATTATAAATCATGCATGACAAAATAAAACTAATGCAAGTAATGAAACCCTAAATGCATTCACATCCCAAAAAAAGGCCTAAACATGCTCTTGACGCACTTTGTGGATGGATTAATCAAAGAGTATCTGTTGTCCACTAATCTAAGCTTGATGGGACCTCGAAGGCCTTCTTTGAAGTCTACTCGATCTTCAAAGGATCGGGAGAAGGACCTGAGCCTGCAACACAAGTGGACAATGAGTGAATAAGACTATTCAACAAAGTATAAGCATAATTAGGGTAACACGTGTTGTATCTAAAAGAATCATTAACATTTGATTATAGAGATCAATTTAGTATACTAGGATGTTGTGCAATTGAAAAAAGCATGGTATAAGAATCAATTAATAAAAATACTTACTATAGCTACTACATTTGCCATATCCTCATTCTAGGGATCTATACATTGAGAACGCCATCAGCCAGGCTAAAGTATGAATATGTCTCTTCATACATGAAGTCCGAAAGCTCCAAATGCACACTGCAGTGGCACCATTCATATACTACACCAAAGTCAACCACACCGGGTATCATGAGGTTGAGGCTAAGTAAAGCCGAACCATTTTGAATCATAAGATTTAATTTGAGTAACTCATGCAATTTGACATTCAATTCATTCGTTCATGGAGTCCAGAAGCTCTGTCACAACCCGAGCCCAGGGTTCGGGGGTTAGCAAAAGCCAAACCTAATGACACACGTACTCCTGTGCCTGTACACGTAGACCGATTCTAAATGCACACGCACAAGGGAACATTCACACGTGCCAAACATGTACGCGGAAGCTGTAAATATCAGAAACATCAAACTAACAGTGCAAAAGAGAATACGAAGAAAGAACTGACATAATTACATACGAAGGTCTTACAAAAAGAACAAAAGAATATATACAATCATGACATGTCGTGACAGATACAAGTATGAAAAATCCTCAAAACAAGAAACAAGACTCCAATGCTATGCATGCCAAGAACGCTCTCCCGTGGAGTGATCACATCCACTCCTCTAGGCCTGATGGGGCCTCGGGGGTCTCATCTGGAGTCTGGCCGACCGGCGATGGTTCGGCAGGGGGATCTGGGCCTGCAACACCAAAAACAACTGTGAATACGACGATTCAGCAAAGTATAGACCATAGCAAGTTAACGCATGCTGTGTCTAATAGAATAAAGAACGTCATGTAAATTAAATAAGGCATTTTCGTATACTAGGCTGTCATGCAAGAAAGAAATATGCTAAGCGAATCAATGGATACATGCAGTGTACATAACGAGTGGCTACTACATTGCCATATGCTCCCAAAAGAGGGATCTTGTATCGTGCAAAGAACACCATTGTCCGGGCCAGGGTACAATGGGTCTCGGTTTCCTGGGGTCCGGTTCCCCAAGACGTTTCCTTACTGCAGCAAGGCCATATAAACTATACCAAATTCACCCCATCGGGATCCAAAGGCTGAGGCTAAGTAGTGCCTGGCCATACAGAGTCAATCACGAAAACCCTGAGTAGATCATGATAACATATCATACGTGCATCTCTGTGAACATATTATACATGCATACTCAAGGTAAGGAACCACAGTGTGAAAGTAACGGAACACAAGTAACATAACAGAGAGTAGAGGTCAATAATCGAATGCAATATGTTATGCAACAAATCATGCGAAATCGGATCATCTTTATTTACAAACCAATGCTAATCTAATTATCCGGTATTTCTAACTGTGCATGATGATGTAGTTTTAAGTTATTCGATGCACCGTTGTCTAGTGTTGCATTGAATCGGGCGGTGCACGAAGTCCCTTAAACCAACACCCATGGGGAGGTGCTTAACATCCGGATAACGAACATGAATGATTTGTAGCCCTCGAGATCATTCACGCGTTGTATCACATTCCGTTGGGCAGGTCTAGGTGCTCTACATTCTATTATGAAAGCCATATCGGTCTTTCCCTTACACCTATCCTTTTTTTTTTTATTAGTCTAGTATGGATACGGCTCAGCCGTGTGTGTGCTACGGCTTAGCCGTGTGTGTTCTACGGCTTAGCCGTGGCTGGGCCGTAGAAGGTCTGTCAAGTTGAGTGCTCTCAGTTAAATCTAGAAACGGTACCCTGTACTGATCTACGGCTGGGCCACGGCTGAGCTTCGGCTTAGCCGTAGGGCAATACACGGCTTAGCCGTGCCCTAGCCATAGAGGAAAACCGGATTTTTATCCTCTCTGGACTTTGAGCCGTAAGTGACATACGGCTTAGCCGTACATGCACGAAGTCAATGTTCTGAAGCACAATCAGAATCCCTGTAACACCATCAGGATTACAACTATTCAATGGAGATGACAAGTACCAAGCAAATGAGGAACCAAATGGGCTGTAACACATTGTTCCATACAAATTCAAGTAACCTAACCAAAATCAAATGCATACCAACATGGGTTCTCACAAGTTATGGTTATACTTGCCTCAATTGAATTCAATTACACAACTTGTTGTCCTTAGGCCCAAACACAACCTAACACCAATCAAACAACATGCATGCATGAGAAATGGAAAGAATTTCAAAGCACATACACACCATGCAATAGGGAAACAAGAAGGAGAAGCAATAGAGAAAGGGGATGAGAGAGATGGAAGAATTTCCCACTCACCTCACATGCAAAGAACCAAACTTCCTCTAGATCGATGGAGGAGAGAATTCGGAGGAGAGAATTCAAGAGAAGGAGAGAAACTCCACGTGCACAGTTGAGGAAGCTGAAAATGAGAGAGCACGTGAATTTGTCGATGGATGAGTTATATAAGTTAATGGTTAAGTCCAAAGTACAAGAGGGTCCAAGTCAGGATGCTATTTTCAGTTTGAGTCAAATCTGGGTCCAATGGACTCACACGACATCGGTTGCAAACGACGTAGTTACGAAAGTTGACGAGCTCAACGAAAGACACGTGTTGACATCAAGATGATGCAAAAATGACCATGTCTTAGAAAAGCTAAAATTACGAAAAGGGCTTGTCTACTTAATCCAAGTCAAACTCAACCCAACTACCTATCCATGACCCACAACGAAAATAAAAACACAAACAAAACACGATTAGCAATGAAAACAAGATTAATTAACCGCTAAACGAGGTCAAGCTGGGCCGGAGTGTTACAAGCTCCAAATGCATGGAGTTCGAAAGCTCCAAATGCACACTGCAGTCGCACCATTCGTATACTACACCAAAGTCAACCACACCGGATATCATAAGGCTAAGGCTAAGTAAAGCAAGACCATTTCGAATTATAAGATTGAATTTGAGTAACTCATGCAATTTGACGTTCAATTCATTCGTTTAATTTGTGCTTACTCAATTCAATAATTAATGTTAATATAATGCGTATAACAAGAAACATTTCTAATAAAAGCAGTTCATATTATTATCATTTCCATTCACAATCAATAGTGAAATAATAGAAGGTAAGAGCGATAATCCAATATGCTATGCAATTCAATTGATAGAATTAAGGTAATTTTACAGACTGACCCTAATCTAGTCATCCACTGTTTCTAATCGTACATGATGATGTAGTTTTAAGTTTTCTGATACACGGTTATCATTCTTTTGGTGTCAAATTGTATAAAGGATGTGTATCGAAGTCCCTTAAACTAACACCCATGGGGAGGTACTTAACAAATAGACAACACCACATGAATAAATCTCAGCTCTCAAGACTTTTTAAGGTATTTTAATTATTCTATTAGGCTAGTTATTAGGGCAGAGGGATCTAGAAGCTAAGGCCCTGCAAGGTCTTGTAACTGTCATGCCCCGAAATCCGAGGTCTTTAGGACCCTCAAATTACAAGACATGACAGGTCCACAATAATTAAATTAAAAAAAATCCAAACTTTATTAAATAATCTAAATGGATTATTATGATTAACATCTCAAGCTAAACAAATAAAATCAATCCACTTGAAATAAATAAATAAATTTGAAGTGATAATGACTCTCATCAATTCCTCAAAATCTAATAAAGTCCTAAATCAATCGTCAAATCTAAGGCCCCAGATTTCATCGTTGAGCTGGACATGGAGGATACCTAGCTTACATGTGGGACTGAGATTGAGGAATGAGTTGTGAGAATTTCGCATTAAACATTAGTTATATATGTAGGAGTTTATTTGTTCATGTAATTATTGTTCAATGAGATTTATTAATTAAATTTTCTTTTACTTTAGTTATTGTGGACCCATCGTGCCTCGTGATTTGAGGGTCCTAAAGATCTCAGATTTCGGGGCATGACTGTAACAGCCCCTACTTAACCCTAATTTTCAATGGCTTTCCGGCTTAGCCGTAGGTGACCTACAGCTTAGTAGTGGGTAGCCTACAGCTTAGCCGTAAAATACACTACGGCTTAGCTGTAATTACCCAGAATTTTCCTCCATATTCATAGTTGAATAGTATTTTGTTCTACGGTTTAGCCGTACTTATTTTACAGCTAAGCCACAGTTTATCTACGGCTTAGCCGTAACACATTTCACGGTTTAGCCGTAGGAGAAATTCCCAAATTGTTGCTCTTTGGATTTTGAGCCATGACTTGCCTGCGGCTTAGCCGTAAGTTTCAGAATTTCTTGATCCAAAATCAATGTAGGTTCAGTTCACTTTAGAACCTTTCAACTTGGTTTCTACTAGGACATTCCATACTCCATTTAGTCATGTACCTATGAAAATTCACAATTCATCAGGGTCGTTGAAAATCTCATTTTTATAGTAGAAATTTAGATAACAAGAACATGGGGCTGAATGCACATTAAAGGTGAAAAAGACTTATAAGATTCATGAAATACTAACAAGCATTCAACTATAATTTGTTTATACTTGCCTTGGTTTAGAATTCAAACTACTATTCTTGCTCTTGGCTCAATTTAAAATGACACACCCACTTCTTTATCCTAAAAATGACATGCCTGTAAGGGACGAGGAAGGGACGAGGAAGGAGATGAGTACATGCTTGAAATGAAAGTCTAGTTTTGACCTAGGAGAGCTGTAATGGGAAAAGATCTCACCTTAGAGATCAATTAAAAGAAAAAGGTGCTTAAATCCTTCACTTTAGAGATTGTAATGAGAATAGAAGACACTGGATATGATGATAGGAGCCTCCATTTACACATGCAAACTTCTAATCTCTTGATTTGATGAGAAATTGTGATAGAGGGAAAAAGGATAAGAGTCTTGGAGCAAGGAGATTATCAGGGAGAGAAGAGATCGAACGATAATAGTTGGGCTCTTTTATCCAGAATAATTTTTGAAGTTTATAAGAAAGCTCATATTTTTTTAAGGTAATTTCAGTTTAAGTCAAATGAGGTTCCAACTAATGTAAATGAATTTGCTTACGTTCGAGTCAAGTACAGAAGTTAGTGAGCTCAATGAGACGAATATGATGATATCAATAAGATGTGTATAAGACGCGAAACTATGATTTTTAAAATTGTGAAAAAGGGTTGCACTACATAGTTAAGGTTAAAGTCAACCCAAACTACTTATCCTTGACTCAAACTTGACATGTTAGTCTAAATGAGATAAAAGTAAACTAAATTGTAACACCGCGACCCAGCTTGATCGAGTTTAGCTACTAATTAATGTTGTTTTTGTTGTTAATGATGGTCTATGCCTATTTTAGTTTTGTTGTGGGTCATGGATAGGTAGTTGGGTTGAGTTTGACCTGGTTTAGGTAGACCAAGCCCTTTTTTGTAATTTGCATTTTTTCAAGATCTCGTCATTCATGCATCATCTTGGTGTCAACACGTGTCTTTTGTTGAGCTCGTTAAATGCTGTAACTGTGTCAATGGCAAAAGATGTCCCATAGTTCCGTTGGACCTAAATTTGACTCGAACTGGAAATAGGCTTAAACCTTGGACTTGGTTGTCATGTTCATTCAAACTTATCTTATAAGACCCCTCCACCGACTTTATCCTCTCACCAGTTCTCTCTCTCGTGAGCACTCTCTCTCTATTTCTTCTTCTTCCTTTGATTCAAACCAACAGACAAGAGAGAGAGCTTGGAAATCTTGTGACTCGAGGTATGTCTGGAGGTTGGACTACTTCTCTCCCTTCCTTTCTCGTTCTCCATGATTAGGCTCATGAGTTTTCTCTCTCTTTTCATGCATGATAGCTGTGGGTTGTGGTTGGACGTGATTTGAGCCCTAAGGACAAGAAGTGGAGTGTTAGAATCGAATTGAGGCAAGTATAAGTATAACTTGTATGAATCCATGATGGTATATGTGTGATTGAAATGATTTTCATAATCTTATATGTACAGGATGTTTACAGCCCAATTGAGCTCAATTCTTATATTTTGATTTCATTGTTTTCCTTCGTTTCCAGTTATGTCGTAATCACTTCAGAAAATTGGCCCTACCCATTCACGGCTGAACAGTGACTTGCGCTACGGCTAAGCCGTAACATGTAGTACGGCTAAACCGTAAGCCCCACTATGATCCAGCTGTAGATCAATACAGGGTGTTCCTAAAAATAACTGAGAGTCTGCAAATCTGCATCTCTCCTACGGCATGGCCACGGCTAAGCCATGCCCTCTCTTACGGCTAAGCCGTAAGGAACTTGCGGCTGAGCCGTAAGGTCTCCTACGGCGGAGCTGAGAGAAATGTACAGGTGAAAAGGTAGCAAAGGAAGGCGACTTAGTAGGGCCTTGGACCTAGAAGGTAAGTAACCATGACTTGCCCAATGGACTGTGAGACTACTACGTGAATGATCTCGAGGGCTGCGAATCATTCATGATCGTTATCCAGCAGTTAGGCACCTTCCCATGGGTGTTGGTTTAAGGGATTTCGGTGTACTCTCAGGTAGAATGCAACACTAGACAATAATATATCGGAGACCTTAAAATTACATCAACATGCACAGTTAGAAACACTGGATAACTAGAATAGGGTTGGATTATAAGTACCCTTGACTCGGTATGGATTCATTGCACTGCATCTTGCATATCAAGCATTGACCTCCATTCTTTAACATGATTATGTAATTTCGTCTATACGTCACTTGGATGGGTTAATTGATATGTTTCTTACACCTTAAGTATATAAGTAGTTGATCACGATTATGCACGTATGATATACTTGTTGGCATGTTTGACTCGAGGTGTAGCACATGATTGATTCACTATGGTCAGGCACTACTCTGCCGCAGCCTTAGGAGCCTAACGGGTTGACTTTGGTATAGTTATATGACCTTGCTGCAGTAAGGACACGTCTTGGGGAATCCGGACCCCAGGAAACCCGAGACCCATTTGTACCTTGGCTCAGACAATGGTGTTCTCATCATGTTTACAAGATCCCTCATTTGGGAGCATATGGCATGTGTAGTAGCCGACTAGTTATGTACAGTGTAAATATTTTTTATTCACGAGAGCATGCTGTATTTCTCACACGATTGCTTAGTTTACAAGCATTGACATGTTATGATTTACTTCTGTTCTTTAATTAGATTAGAGACAGCATGTGTTATCTTGTTACTGTTTATACTTTGCTGGATCGTTGTATTCATGCTTTGTCCTTGGTGTTGCAAGCTCAGATACCCAGACCGACCCTTCGTCGGTCAATCAGATTACAGGAGAGACCCCCAAGGCCCCGTCCGGACTAGAGGAGTGGGCGTGATCCCTCCTTTCGGAGAGCGTCAAGACCTCATCTTGAATACGAGCCTTTATTTTTTTGAGATCTATCATGACTATATCCATTCATGAGTTGTATACAGTATTTTGTCTCATTTTGTAACACTGTCAGATATGATGTATGTAAATTCTGGTTTTCTACTCTGTTTCTACATATTATGTTGTGATGTTTTGATATCTACAGCTTCCGCGTACATGTTGCACGTGTGAATCTTCCTTTGTACGTATACATTTGGACCGGGTCTAAGTGTGCAGGTATGGGAGTACGTGTGTCATTGGTTAGGCTTTTGCTAACCCCGAACTCCTGGGCTCGGGTTGTGACATACGTATAGTATGGTATCAGAGCATCTTTGCTCTAGATAATAAGCATATAAGCATGTAGGAATTTGGTGAGGATACGATTCTAGTTCGCTACCTTTCTCATTTCAGGGACTAGTATGTATGTGAATTGCTTGTGTTGTGTAGTAACCTTCCTCATCTTGCAGGAGATGGCGTCTAGCTCTGGTACTCCAAATAATCCCGAGAACAATGAAAGCGGGTCAGTACCGTCACCGCAGGCAGTGACTACCGACGAACGCATCCTTATGCTATTTCAGTCCATCCAGGCTCAATCACAGTCTCTCCAGGTTCAAACACAGTCGATGCAGAATTTGCAGGCACAGGTAACGACTATCTTAGACAGGTAAAGCCAAGCACCAGCCCAGTCTAATGTTAAGCAATAGGTGGTTTTCCAGCCAAAGGAGAACGGCCCAAATGCCCTCTATGACAAATTTCGCAAGCGAGGAGCTACGAAATTCTATGGGACAAAAGACCCATTGCAGGCGGAGCAGTGGCTAGAGCAGACAGAGGATCTGTTCGAGATTGTTGTGTGTATGAGCAGGTAGAGAGTTGGGTTGGCAGCCTCCATGTTCAGAGATGTTGCAAAGACCTGGTAGAAGAGTGTGAAGGACTCCTACAGAGATCTTCCAAGTGTTACGGTCTGGGAAACATTCAAGAGGCAGTTCCGGAGGAAGTTCATTCCAACCCATGTACAGAGAGCCAAGGAAGTTGAGTTCTTAGCTCTACGCCAACAGCAGAGGTCAGTGGCAGAGTATGTGAATCAGTTCACTCAATTGTCGCATTTTGCTCCAGATATGATCAGCACTGAAGAGAAGAAGGTGAATCTGTTTGTGGAAGGTCTGCATCCTTGGTACATGCACCATGTGACTGCTTTTTAGCGACCAGTGACCTTTGATGATGTAGTGGATAGGGCCTATTCTGCTGAGGCTATCCACCAAGTTAAGAGAGTAGTTGATCCGAAGAGGCAACCGCCATTCAGTGCTCGGGGACGGCGCAGAAGAAGATGAGAAGTTAGCAGGGCACTTCCAGCTACACGAGTGTGAAATGCGAGCATTGTGGCAAGGGCCATGGTCAGAAGTGTGTTGGCGGAAGGCAGGAGCTTGCTTCATTTGTGGTTCTAAGGAGCATAGGATGATGAATTGTCCCCAGTTCAGGCCTTCTCAGCCTCCATCGTCTAGTGCTTCTGGTGCGGCATCGTCGGGCAAACCCAGAGGATCGACAGTTCCGAGCAAGTCCCAGCTAGCTCGTTCCTGTTCGAGACTGCCACGTCAAACGACTCGCATCTATGCTGCTTCCCATGAGAGTGCTGAGGATCCGCAGGTGGTTGAAGGTATTATTTTGGTTTCACAAGTTGAGGCTTTAGTTCTATTCGATTTAGGGTCTACGCGATCATACGTAGCACCTCTTTTTGCTAAGCGGTTTCAGCAGCCGCCGAAGCCATTGCCCTATGTGTTGGTGTTGTCTACGCCAGTTGGCAAGAGAGTGGAGTGTAGTTTGTATTACCCCCATTGCGACGTGCAGAATGCAGGTCATCAGTTGCCAATTGATTTGATTTTGTTGTCTATGCTAGACTTCGACATGATCCTTGGAATGGATTGGCTTGTGCGGTATCGTGCCTGTGTGAATTATTATAACAGGACGATCTTTTTCGACTTAGGCAAGGGCTTCCGTTTTGAGGGCAATCAGCAGCGATACCCGAGGCGTATCATCTCTTCATGCAAGGCGGATCGGTTGATACGCAAGGGGTGTGAAGGCTTCATTGCCTTTATTTTGGAGAAGGCAAGTGTGCAGCAGCTGGGAGAGATACCGGTGGTTTGTGATTTTCCGGATGAGGTTCCAGCTTTACCTCCGGTGCAAGATGTAGAGTTTGTGATTGACTTGGTTCCAAATACGGCTCCTATCAATAAAGCTCCGTATCGCATGGCCCCAACTGAGTTGTCAGAATTGAAGAAGCAGTTGCAGGAGCTCTTGGACAAGGGTTTTATTCGTCCGAGCATTTCACCCTGGGGAGCGCCGGTGTTGTTTGTGAAGAAGAAGGATGGTACATTTCGGATGTGTATTGATTACCGGTAGCTGAACAAAGTGACGATCAAGAATAAGTGCCCCCAACCCAGGATTGATGAGTTGTTTGATCAGCTTCAGGGTGCAGCTTATTTTTCTAAGATTGATTTGAGATCAGGCTATCACCAGTTGAGAGTTAGGGAAGAAGACACCCCCAAAACTGCCTTCAGGACTCGGTATGGACATTATGAATTCCTCGTGATGCCTTTTGGATTAACTAATACACCTGCAGCGTTTATGGCTTTGACGAATCAGATCTTTGCTCCTTTCTTAGATCAGTTTGTAGTTGTTTTCATTGATGATATTTTGATCTATTCTAAGACTATAGAGGAGCATAGAGAGCACATGAGAAAAGCCTTGACCCCGTTGAGAGAACACCGAATGTATGTTAAATTATCGAAGTGTGAATTTTGGCTTGAGCAGGTAGCATTTTTGGGTCATATCATTTCACGAAAAGGATTGGTAGTTGATCTATCTAAGGTAGAGGCAGTGGTGAATTGGCCTAACCTTAAGTCAGTGACAGAGGTTCGGAGTTTCCTTGGACTAGCAGGTTACTATCGTCGTTTTGTCTAGAATTTTGTTAAGATCTCCTCTCTTTTGACGAAGTTGACTAGGAAGAATGTGCCTTTTGTCTGGACTGAGGAGTGTAGAGCTAGTTTTCAGACTTTGAAGGATAAGTTGATTACGGCCCTAGTGCTAGCTTTGCCAGATGGTAGTGAAGGGTTTGTGATCTTTTCAGATGCTTCCCGAGTTGGTTTAGGCTGTGTGTTGATGCAGTACGGAAAGGTCATTGCCTATGGATCAAGGCAGCTTTGAGAGCATGAGAAGAACTATGCCACCCATGATTTAGAATTTGCAGCCATTGTGTTTGCATTGAAACTTTGGAGACATTATTTGTATAGCGTGAAATTTGAGGTTCATTCAGACCATCACAGTTTGCAGTATTTATTCACGCAGCAGGAGTTGAATATGAGACAACGCAGATGGCTTGAGCTTATGAATGATTATGATTTTCAGATCAAATATCAGCCAGGTAAAGGGAATGTGGTGGCAGATGCTCTTAGTAGGAGGGGCGGAGTTTGTGCAATTGCTGAGCTGTTTTCTTTTGTCGATGCAAGATAAGCCAGTTAAGGTGAGATTGGTCGATGAGTATGTGACCTTAGCTAGTGCACTAGCTTTTCAACCTGAGATGATTCAGCAGATGAAAAACAGGCAGTTTGAAGATCTCACCTTGAAGTGCATTCGTGACCACATTGGCGACAGACCAGATTTCAAATTGGAAGATGGTGTGCTCTATTTTCGGAGCACGTTGTGTGTCCCAGCGGTCGATGATCTCAAGGACAAGTTGATGAACGAAGCACACAGTGCAAGATATGCGATGCATCTAGGGAGCACGAAGATGTACCGGAACCTCAAAGATCGCTTCTGGTGGAATAACATGAAGAGAGACATAGCCGGATTTGTTGCTCGATGTTTAACTTGCCAGAAGGTGAAAGCAGATCATCACAGACCTCCAAGTTCATTCCATCCCTTGCATCTACCGCAGTGGAAGTGGGAGCACATCACCATGGACTTGGTTTCAGGTTTTCCTCCGATGAGCAGGAAGAACAATGCCATTTGGGGCATTGTAGATCGCTTGATGAAATCAGCCCATTTCATCCCTTTTCAGAAGGGTATGACCTTTTCCAAGATGGCCAGGAAGTTCGTGGATGAGATCGTCAGACTCCATGGTACGCCAGTTTCAATTGTGTCGGATCATAACAGCCGCTTTGTTTCATCGTTCTGGAGAGCTTTCCAAAAAGCTTTGGGGACGAAACTGAGTTTCAGCACAGCTTATCATCAACAGATGGACGGGTAATCAGAGCGGATGATTCAGACCTTGGAAGACATGTTGCGTGCCAGTGTGTTGAGCTTTGAGCAAGAGTGGGATACTCATTTCTCGTTGTGTGAATTTGCCTACAACAACAGCTTCTACGAGAGTACGTGTGTCATTGGTTAGGCTTTTGCTAACCCCCGAACTCCTGGGCTCGGGTTGTGACATAAATCTAGCCTAACTAAACACCAAACATCATTATTTATCTTAAAGTTATATTAATTAGCTAATAACTCAATTAATTACTAAATGTGCTTAATTGGGTTTAGTGTGTTACACAACTCCTTTGCTGTTTGCAAACAAAAGAAACCACTAACATTTGACAATGATTTAGGCCACTAACCACAACAAGAACTCTAGCCTCTAACAAAATATGATGTCAAAGCTACAATGAACTGGAATAGCCCCAAAACAGAAGGAAAACTTGCAAATGAACCTCCAAACAAGTTCTACTAGCTCCAGGAAAACCTATGCTAACACAATTACAAGTACTAAGACCTAGAACAGTGGTTAATGAGACATTAAATGCTCTCCCCACTAAGATGAAACGGAAGCCTACGAAGAAAACACTACTCGAACTAGCTATATACTAAGCATACAATACTATAGGATTTACATCATGCATGTAAAAATCCCTCTAACATATCGAAGTTCTCACATGTGTCCTAATGTTCATAGTTTATTTAATTTCCTATAAACATGTCAGCTCTGATACCTTTTGTCACACCCCCCCAGATTTGGAAACCAGGGTTACATGAGATTAGGAGCCAATTTAAAATTTTTCGTGCAAAGTAAACAACAAATCATTCATGTTTAAAATAACACATGGCCCTAATCATGGTCCCGCATGGATCGTAGTCCATGGTGAGTCTCAATATTGATTACTTCACTAATCAATTTAGTGGAAAACTTAGTCGATACAAAGGGTACAGTAAACATTTCAGAGTAAGCATGTAAATCCATTTCTAAAGTCAAAGTGAACAATTAAAAAGGACATGTTAATTAAATGGCCACAACTAAAACCAAGGCCAACATAAGTATAAACAACTATCTTTAACAATATAAAGTCACTCGTGTGTGTGATGCAATGGATCAGAGATACAGTTGGCACATCACCTATACTCAACAACATCAGGCTCGGCTGCCTGATGTATCTCCAACGAAACATCTAAGGTAAGCATACTCAGTACCTATGCACCAAAGGACAGCATCATTAGACTACAAAAGTCATGGCAAGTAGGTAAACATCATCCATAATAAACATGCGATATAGTAAGCAAGGAAAGACAGAGATGATCATGTGAAGGTTACATCAAACGATGTAAGGAGAAATGTTAACAATAAAGAAGGAAAGGAAACACCCTAACCACCTTTACAACAATGAACACCCACACTAGCTGAACTTCAAGTATATACCTATCCAATACACGGGTTCTCTCGTTTTCAGATGATACACATCCTGTCCAGAATACGGTGGATCAACCGCCTTCAGATGTTACATACTCTGTCCAATGTTTCATAGAGCCAAGGCTCCGTCCAATACGGGTGGTCAGTCTGTCTTTGTATGATACGCATCTTGTCCAATATACCACAATGTACAACTCCATGTCCAATACCGATTTGCAGTCGTCTAATAGACCCTGATCCCACACCCACACAAACAACCCCTACATAGAGGCGCACCTTCCTATGTTGGACTAACAGCATTAGTAGTGTTCGGCGCACAACAAATCTAAAGTCGAGTGAAGGGTTAGCGCTTTCGTACAAACGGTCCAATCATTGAGGAAACCACTCATGTTTATTGTTCTGTTCCAAACCGGGTATACACACATCGAGTAGTCCTCTTAGAGCATCACAATGCTCAACAAACAACAACACGGTCCAATAAATGCAAGAGGGTACAACCTCTAAGAAACACATACACACACACACACACACACACAATGCCAACAATGCATGCTTGAAGGCCAAGGAGTGTTTACAATTGAAACTCCTAGATAATGATGGCAATTTGAGCACCCGACAATTCTATTGGAACTATGGTTGATGTGCAGTTGTACGTCCTATCAAATAAATATGGGTGCACAGGTTCAATCTCCACATCACCAAGTTTCGTGTAGTTTGTGCATCATACTTGAACCATGCATCTTGTAAGAGTGCAGTTTGCCCAGAAATCACTCTTACTTAGTGTAAGAAGGATAGTCCAAGTCATCTGGGTCCAATAGAGGGTCTCACTACCCTAGTCAAATACTGTTCAGCCCCTCCATTTCATCCACAATACATCCACATAAACCATACAATCGATCCATTTCATAATTCTAGCATTAATTCCATTTCCATTCAAAATGGGCAAAATCAATTCCATAAATGATGAAATGCTAGAATCAAGATTTAAATCAACATATCAACAATGGAAATGCTATCCACTTGCCTTATGAAATTCAGAGAAAATGGGTAAAAGCCCTAGCTCATTGACACGCTCCCCAAAGTTCAAATTGCATAAAACCACACCCAACTGAAATTAAAACTACAAAAGGAAGAAAAATGGGTTAAGGAGCTGCCCAAACACATTCTAAACTAAAGAACCAAAATGACCTAGCTAATGGGTGAAGAATAGCTCACCTAGGGCTGGGGAAATGGAGAGAATGCATGAGGGAGGTGCCCTTGGAAAGCTTGGAGCTTGACGAGGAAGATGAAGAGAGAAGAGGGAGCTCCGGCGACGGTGATGGGCTTGGATTCCGGTGGCAGCAGCAAGGTGAAGGAGAAAGGAAGATGGAAAATGGGAGAGAAAGGTGGAAAAAGAGAGAGGAGATGGGTGGTGGCAGTCGTCGCCGGATAATGGTGGGGTCGGGATCCTTGGATGGTGGCTAGGAGGAGAAATTGAGAGGGAGACCCAAGAGAAGAATGGCTGGGGCGGTCTCTATTGAGGGGAAATAAGAAATGAGAGTAAAGGGAGATAAAAGAAAGAAAGGAGATAAGTGAGAAAAGAAAGAAAGAGAAATGAAAAGAAATAAAATATAGGAGAGAGAGTCATTGCTGGAAGAGGGGACAAGAAGTGAGGGAGTGACGAGAGAAAAAACAAAATCAAATAAAGAATGTGGGCCTTTTTGTTTAAAACTTGGTTAAAACCTTCTTTTGGGGATAACTTGCAAACCATAGGTTGGATTGAGTCATTATAGGCGCTAACACTCACGAAATAAAATAAGCTTTCCAATAACTAGACTTTTGGCATGGTTTGAAAGAATTGGAATTTTAGCATTATTAAATGGGTTTTGGGGTATTTTTCATAAAAAAAAGCTTATTTATTGGAAAATAAGATATTTTCTGGCCAAGATGGGTCTGATTTGGGTTGAGGAATTAGAAGATGATCTTGGATTAGGAGAGCTACTTGATGAACCCAAAACCTTACAATTCGGAAAAGCTATAAAAATGGCTTCTAACTTTTTAAAATTACAAACTACCCCTTCTACTGAACTAAAACGAGCTCAAAACTGACACGGCTTCACACACAAGATTCTAACAACATGATTCTAACAATAATTCGGACTTGCTTAGCTTCTAAATGCACTTAATTGACTAATATGCAATTAACTAGGCTAATTACATCTTGGGATTTCAGAACGTTATAATAGGTTTGATGGGTTCAATCCTGCTAGTAGTTATATTTCCAAATGGAAGACGTGCCCCTAATAATCTTTGTGTTTCTGTCTTTGTTTTTGAATGCCCCATCTCTTTTAGTAATGGGTTGAAGTTGCTGATTTTGGTGCATATTGAGAGTTAAGACCCAACATGGTTGAAATAAAGCTTTGATGATGATAATGATGATTGAGAGTTAAGACCCAATGGCGGATTTGGAAGAGGAAGGGGAAAGGGGTTTGGAAGCTGCAGATGGTTGGGCCTGAATTTTTATCTTCTTTTTTTTTTTTTTAAAGCCCCTGTAAAAATATAGTATTATTATTTTGATCCTATGAGTGAGATGTTTGGTGATAATCACTGATATGACCTAGCTGCAGACGTGGCGCAGCATTATTCGCCCACTCACGAAAAGGATTAGCGGATTATTCGTGAGAGAGAGGATCTGGACTTGTGAATGACAAAACCCGGAACTTGGCTTTCAATGTGACCGCAGGTTCATGCTACACAACAAATTAGGGCACCTGCAATTTCCAGACGCTGAGACACTGCTAGTTTTCGGGCGTCATGGTTGTGAAATCAAGCCAAAACATACCGTCCTTAAACCTATATCCCAAAACCCAAATACGAATTCAGCCTAGCATTCAACTTGGCCGTTGGTTTCTTGAAATTCAGCACGGTCGTAAGCATGCGCAAAGACATCCCCGCCATCACTTTTACTATGTCCTTTGTTTTTCTGATATATATATTTTTTTCTGCTCTTAGAGGTATTTGGACGTGGGATAGAATAAAATAGAATAAAATTAAAATAAAAAAAATAATATGTGATGGGATTATGATGATTTTTTTATTTAATTGTTTAATATGAAATCTTTTTTACATTTTATATAAAAAGTAGAAAATTTTTTATAATTTAGTGATATTTTTTGACTTTTTGTTAAATAAGAAAATTTTAAATTTTTTAAAAAATAAAAAAAACATTTAAATTTCAAGATTTTTATTTTAGTATGTTCTAATTTAACTCACATCCAAATAGACCGTGTGTTTGAGAAGTTGCCTCTGGAGTCTAAGAAGAAGGAGAGGGTGAAGGCTCCCATATGGTTGTTGGCTACCTCACTCCATTTGATGTTTGCGTATCGGGTCTGGACGATTATTAGACTGCGTATGGCATCAGGATGGTTGGTGTGGGAAATGGCCGGCATCACTAGTTTCATCACTTTCTATTTCCTCTTTTTGTATGGTGGAAAGAAGAATATGGCAGAAGAATGAGATTCTAAGGTATTGTATGCAGAAGAGCAAGTTTAATGTCTGTTTGTTTAATGGTTTTATATAGTGAAAGTGAAGCGAATAAAAATATGAGTGGTCTAATGACAATAAAATGTGTTTTGTCTTTAGTGAGTTGATAAATAATTGTTTTTGCCTTTTTTATAATAAAAAATAATAGATGGCTCTTTTGTCAATTTTAGTGGCTTGAGATGGTTGCTTATAATAAATTATTTTTTTTTTAAATGTGACCCCTTCCTCATTTATGTTACATAAATGGAGGCTTCATGATCGGTCCACTCTTGTATTAATTTTTAAGGTCTACAGGCTACAGGGTTGCTTGTGCCCAGAGCCCAGTGTATGCGATTTGAGCTTGTTTCATAATATATTAATGTTGTTGCTAGAAGCATAATTAACAAAACTAATGTAAGGAAAGAAGAGAATGTCCCATATTTCCATTTACGGATGTGTCGTAAGAAATAAATTGTTACACTTTATGTGAGATCCGCTATGCAGAAACCAAAACCTAACACCAAACAGAATGAAGGCAAAAAGAATTTATTTGAACCAATTAGGCAAGAGCTTAGTTCTCCTATAATGTGGGATTAGTGTTGTAAATAGGTCGGCTCCAAATCAGAGCCATACCAGAAGTGGACCGGATCTCCTTATAAATGATGGTTTCATAACTGGTTCTAACTTGGAATCTGTTTTGTTTGTTTCAAATCCAATTCCAATAAGAGGAGCCAAGTTCGATTTCGAAATTGGATTTGACTAGAGAATTGAGATTTAGTTGTAAGATTGTTACCAACTTCTTTTAGCTTTCTTTTTTTTAATTTTACCTTAAAATAAAAATACTGTTCCACTTATAACTATATAACAAGTCTACTATCTTTGAGATTAAATATAAAATTTTAAAATCAAAGTTGATTTTGAATTATAATTTGTAACATTAAAGGCTCCTATGTCGGGCCTTGGGTCTACAGGTCGAAATCATATGAACTGAGAACCAAATCCATTTACTAATTGGAACCTAAATTAGATTTCAAACTCGGACCCATTTATAAATCGAAACATAAAATAAGCTCCAAACCCAGTTTTTCAACGGTCTATACCTATGGATAATCGGAGAATTGGGTACTCATTTACAACTCTATGTGGGATACCATGTGGAGGATTGAGGACCCAAAACTATGGGCCTGTTTTTTGCTGAAATTTTATATGATTTATTTTACAATTCAAAATTTAAGCCACCTAAAAGATATAAAGGGCTATTTCTTTAGTAGAACTGCTGGCATTCCTATATTGAGAATTTTGAAATTCTCTAACATAGTGGAATTTCTTAATGTTCTTTTGTACTTGAGAATAAAAAAATTCCATCAAAAGTAAAGAGGCTGGAATTCTAAAATTTTCAAAGGTCATTTGAACCCTTTTAGTAGAAACTCTTCGACGGAAATATGGCATTTGCAACTGCAATGGGACAAGAAGTCACATCATATCCAAGACTTCAGCACGATAAATTCCTGTCAGATATTCTAGTAAGGAAATCGTTTGAGTAATTCACTTTTCACTTGTAAAGTGATGTGAAGTAAAACCTCTATTTAAGAGACATTTAAACATGAGGGGGTCATATCAAAAGTATAAGAATTCAATTTTTTCCTTCTTTTAAAAAAATTTAAAAAGAAAAAATTTGAAGACACCAAGGGTACGTTTGGCAAACATTTGCGGTGATAAGGGCATTCTATAGTTTCATAAAATCCCTCCTGAAGCTTGAAATCAACTCATCTTCTCAAAAATATATATCTATATATATAGGTTTGGCAAAACAGATGATTTCTAAGGAAGTGACCTTTAAAAAATCAACAGCTTCGCACGTTATGGCCAAAATAGTATGATCCATGAGGCCCACATTATGAAATTTGGTCTCATAGCTATTCTTCGCTTCTAGATCAGATCCAATAGTCTAAATTTTTCAAAAGGGGCCCACAGAAGTCCAAATTTATGTAGGGAACGTTAATCACATTTTTTAATATATCATCAAATCTAAGAAGAATCAATGGCTGAAAATTGATCCCATGGCCGTTTTGGGGGTGCTGCTCACATCTAATGGTCTAGATCTTCAATGAGAGGCCCGCCCACTGATTTGATGAAGAAAAGGGGTAATGCATGAAATCCTACCTTAATAATTGTTCATCCGCCTTTCCACACCTGGATCCGATCGGTGGGGGTGTCTGACCTCGGATTTCTGGGAAATGGTAGAAAGTAGAAATCCACTTTTCGCTTTCTATATTGTTGCCAAACATGAAAAATCCATGAACCCACAGATTCCCGAATTGAAATTTGCTGCGAAGAAGCTTGCCAAACGTGCCCTAAATTACAAAAAAGTCATGCAATTTTTTTATCAAAATGTATAAAAAGACTTCTTATTAAGCCAGTAAAGCCAAAAAGAAAAAAAAGAAAAAAAATTATCATTTTATGATTAGACCGCCTTATATATTACTCTCTCGTGATGTTCTTCACTTTGAATTCAATTTACAAGTGAAATGCTATGTCCTCATATTTTACTCTCTCTTGATTTAAAGTTTCACTTTGAATTCACTTTACAAGTGAAATGCTACCCCCTCATATTTTACTCTCTCTTCATTTAAAATTTCACTTTGAATTCTAAATGATAAACTACCCCAAATGACCTTGTGAAATTACAGGAGTTCCAATCCATTTGTGTTTTAGTGTAATTTTTGGATGCAAATGTCTAAGGAATCATTTAGGAATTTGATGATGTCTGAGAATTTTAAATTTCTCTTGACATAAATTCTATGAATTTTTGTAAAGAAAGAAGCCCCATGATGCCCACTTTCAAATTTTTTGCCGAGCCCTTACGCAGGGAATTCAAGAAAAAGATTCGAAAATATTTGCAAAAACCTCTAGCATGAGGAGAGTGGGTTTCTTATATTCATATAACTTTTTATCCGTCACCAGACACTCCATTGCTACTCTTCTTGCCACGTCAGTCAAAAAACAGTCTATCACCAGTGGACACTGGCGGTAACTTCTGGTAAAATATGGGATATGTACTAGAAAGTTCCCACTAAACTACCTTTTGAAATGGTGTGTGCACGGCAAAGGTCTCAGCGAATGAGCTTTTGAAAGGTAAACAATTGAAATTTATTTATATTCTACCTACCCTTCACATCCAAACTTGTGTGAAATACAAAATCTGACGGCTGATCCAGATTTACGCTATTTTTTTCACCTTTCCCCACTGTAAACAAAGAGGCCCAAATTAGGTCAAAAGACAATCACCTGGTGATAGGCACTTCGCTTTCTTCTTTTTTTACCCTCTTAATTGATCAGCGGTGGGCCACTTTTTGGATGATGTGAACATTATTTTGGACGATTCCAACAACTCAATCATTGGACCATACATGTCGGTCTTCTCTGTGCTTAATCTTAAGGTGTTTACGCCCAGTCATCGAGTTTGGAGGGGTGAAACCTTCCGTATGTGTTTTCATCATGTGATTGCAACCGTACTTAGACTAATGCACGTCTGCCGTTTCAGCTCCCATTGTCCATCATTTGAAATTATAGCCCATTTAACGAACTCTCTAAATCCAAACCGTTAATCTAGATCCATGATCTCCAGAAAGGCAATTTGCTCAAAAGTAAGTCAGATCGTGGCAATGATGGAGAAGGGCAATTGGACTCAAATGTGCACCGGGTTTGTGTTGTTTGGTGTAAATAGGCTAGATAGTTTTGATCGTCAGATCTGAATAAACTTGTATGAAGATTAGGTCCATGGGACTTACTACACGATGTCATAACATAAACTTTGCATCAAAAGGCTTTTTAGTGGGCTTTCCTATTTTATGGTTGAGTTACATTCAAACTGCTGGATATTATTTTGTACAAGAATCTTCTAATGCAAGCAGACTGCATTGCAAGCTAGCTCCATGGGGCCCACTTGAGCCCACCATTGATCAATGCAACTCATTACACACTCTTATCCCATCTGACTGGGCACATTAATGCCTTTATTGTTGGATAGACCTTTATTCCAACACATGCTGACAAAGTCCGGCCCAAGCTCACCCGTTAAGCGCATCAAGACTGGCCGGATTTGGTTAATTTAATCTTTTTGTGGACTTTTTTATCAATTGTTTGGACAAATTAAATTAAATGATAAGAACTCCTCATTTGGTTGTGCTTTGGGCGTTCTATCACTTAATCTAAGCCTGGTCCAAAACAAGTTGGGCCTGAATTAGGCTTTAGCTAACCTAACCCATGAGCACCTATAATCAAGTAACCGATTGAGGATACTTTAATTGGAGTTTTGATAAGTCCTAAAAAATATATATTTCCATCGTTATTTTAGGGAATTTAAAGACATCCATTCTAAAATGCTCAAATTAGTTAGAAAACATGGTTTTATGCTTTTAAACATTTGTATGTATTTAATGCTTAATTCATTGAGAAATCAAATCTTTTACAAAAAAATCATAAAACTTTTTATTTTGGATTTTTATTTTTAGAAAGTCTTTGAAATTCCTATTTGCACAAAAAATGATAATGTTTTTCATCATTATTAGTTAATTCAAGATGAAACATGATCAATGATGTGATCTTATATTATCATGTTATGTGAGATAGGCCCACATTCATGCATTTGTAACTTAGAGAAAAAATTGTCATTTCACATTAAAAAGTCATTTTTCTTATAGGAAATTCAAGAAACGGTCCCACAATCAAGAATTGAAGCAAAGCAATTAATTGAGGAGAAAATCCAAAGAAGAAAGCAAGTGAAGAAAGAATTTGAAGAAAGAAGAGGAGATGAGAACCAAGGGACCCACTTGCACATGCACATTCCATAGGATGTCCGGGGGGTCCCACCCTACAATTATCACAAGAATTTAATTTTAAATTTCGAATGAAGAAAGGAAAGCCAAGGTAGAAAGAATTTCAGAAAAGGAAAGTCAAAGAAGAGGAATTCAAAAATATAAACCATTTTTCTCAATGCAGTATATTAAACAATCATAACTTTTAAATTGAGCATCAAATTGGGGTAATCTATCCACCTTTAGAAAGCTCTGAACTGACAAAGTTATGGCCTCTAGAAGTTGACTATGTATTTCTAGATAGGATTGCAAGAAAATTAAAAGTTTTCTCCCTGTTGCACACATAATGTGAGGCCCATATTCTTGGCAAGTTAATTCAAATTGTTGTTGGAGTTATTTGAAAATTTTGAATTCAAATAAAATTCAAATTCGAAAAGAAGAAAAAGTTGGAGAGATTTTAGGAATTCTTGTTGCATAAGCATACAAAGAAAGGAAAGGAGAAAATTGAAGAAGCATGCATGAAGGAAGAAAATCCACATGTGGGACGTCCAAACTAGTGATGAATCAGGTGGGGTCCATGCCATCTCATCTCCAAGCAATTGAAGATCATGATAAAGATCAAGAATTTCAGGATTGAAGATGATATGTCCATCACTAGTGGGGCCAGTTTTGAAGATTTGCTTGAGTATGTGAGAGATTCACTTTTTCACAAAATTAGAAAGAGAAATCCACTCATATGCTTCCTAATTCTTAGCAAACTTAGAGACAAAGTTCAAAAAAAAAAAAAAAAAAATTCAAAAGAGTTGTTGCAAAGGTCTCAAAGAAGGAATGGAGCACAAGAACCATATATACACACCCTATGGGACGTCCAACCCCATGGTTGGATGAATCAACTCTTTCACTCTCTAGATTAGAACACTCCATCTCTCCCTCTCTTTGTCCCTTCATTGTATTCATCAAGGATGCTTTTTTAAAAGCCACACATATAAGATATTCCCACATAATCTCTGGATCAATCTTATTAGGTCTAATCTCAACAATATAGAATATAAATCAATTTGAGCCATATACCCGACTCCATTGCTTTGCAGATTTTGTTCATCTAATGAGGGGTTTACAACTCTGATATTCCTCTTCTATTATGGCCTTTAGTGATGGATTTAGGCAAAGATGTAAGGTACTAGAGCTTCCCTGAGTTTTGCCTTTTATAGACCATCCTAAACCATTTCTTTCATCAAGAAACAAAAGGTCTTAAGATCTCCTTAATGGCAGTAATGAAAAAAGTTAACCAATAGACTTAACTCTTGAAAACAAAAACTAACGAAAGCTCTTTATTCACAGGGACGTTTCAAGAGGGAGAGGGTCCATGTCGTGGTCATGAGGACTACACAAAATAATGTTCCAACATTCCCCCACTTGGTCCATATGACCACATGCAAAATCCTCAATTTTTTTAATAATTTATATTTTAAAAAATAATTAAAAAATAACTCAAATTTGTAAAACTTGAAAATGACTTTGACTGGTGCACCACTTTGAAACTATCGGTTATCTTTCAACTTTGATGCCATTCTATAATCCATGATTAGGTGAGTTGATTAATGAGAATCATGGTGGTTACATATCTTAATGATACGTTTGTTAAGTTCATGAATTTACATGATTTAGGCATTATTTTATATTGTATTAAGGACTTAATTAGGTTAAATTCATAATTATTCATTCAATTTCATCATTTCATGCATTTTCACTAAGAATTTAGAATTTGCACATTTTATGCATTAATTAAGAATGTTTGCAATTTTTCTCCGAAGAGTCCCAGTTGGAGTAGAACTCTGTCCGGACGGGTTCAACTTCAATTTAGGCTCTTTAGCAGTTGATGGGTTTAATTAGAATATGCAATAAATGAAATTTGTAGGCCTCACAAAACCCTAGGATGATTTGGGTCTCACTACTTAAAGATCTACACACTTAGAGTTTATATGCCTGTGGATTCCACTTAAAGATTTAAGTTTCCAGAAGATCTTATCTCATCTTATTATATCAAGGAATATTCTTCTGACTTAACTAATAAGTCAGATAGAGTCAATTACAAATTAGAATTCAAAATTCAATCTCATTTTTTTCAAGATAACCTATCTTAAAATGACTATAACTCTCAATGTAGACATCGGATCGGTGCAAATACCCATCGTTCGAAAGCTCTTTCAGAGTACATATCCGTGGAGTCCAAGATTGTACAAATCAAAGCTAAAATGAGAAAGTTATAGGCATGGAAAGTTTCAAGTACATTTTTAGGCAGGCTTGCAATTGCATCTACACCATTGAAATATAACTGTTTCACATTCCTTTGTGGACTCTATATGAAAATTATATAAGAATGTTAAAAGCTTCCACCTTATCTTATCTCAAAGATCTATCTCATCTGAGGAGATAAACCCAATCAACATACACCAGATCTTTTCTCTCAATCCATCAAAAAGAGGTTTAAATTCAATGAACCTGAGAAGCCAAAAAACTATAAAAGGAGGATACCATAGGAGCTTATTTCTTATTCCCACCTAGATCTGGAAATCCCAGACCTCTCTCTCCCTCTCTTCTCCACCTCCCTCTCCATTAATTTCTATTTTTATTTTAAAGGTATTCTGAAGCCTTATTTCAGAAACTAAAATCTAGAAGAGAGAATTTTGAGAAACTATTATATAAGAAGAAGATATCAATAAAGTTAATTTTAAGGTTCTTTGCAATTGTAGGCTAAGTTTATGATTGGAGCGAAAGATGAAGTTAAGTATTTTATATATTTGTTATTTTACTCTTTTCTAATTGTCACTTGTAATGTGTTTTTAAAAGATAATAAAAGATTTGTCTTTATGCTAAAGGCAAGCTTTTGATTTATGTTTTTAATGAATAAATTTTGATTATTTATACTTACTTTGATAGATTATGCTTAAATCTTTGGTTATCTTTGATAGTCTATACTTAGTTTGATAGGTGATGCTTAGGATATTCATTCTTTTATAAAGTGGAAGAGGTCTTGAATATTTATTTTGCTTTTTTTAATTAAAATTTTTTTTTGCAATAGTCATATCATCCAAATCAGAAACATTAATTTATTTTTTATTTGAGTAATAATCAAGAAAAAAGGGTAAATTGATTACATAAATTGGATTTTTGAATAACTTAGTGGATTATAGCTGCTTTGATCTGTTTCTTATCATTGTTATTAATGTATTTAGTTTCTGACTTACAAATCACCTCTTTTATTACTGTTTTCCTTTTGAGAAAATTCAAATTTTTAATTAAAAATTTGAAAAGTGCTCTTTGTGGGATCAACTTGTATTTGATATTGTCTCAAAAAGACAACTATGCACTTGCTGTTTTAAGTAAATTGATTAAATTCACATCAACGTTCTCAATGCCATTCAATTATTTTTGTCCATGATTGACAAAAATAATGATGTCAGCATGCAGCATATTTGTAAATTAGAATCCAGCAACAGTTTCCCCTTAGCTGTGACTCTCCTTTAATAATATCTTTGTAGCAACTTGGGGTGGGAGATTGATCTTCATGATCAAGGGTATTTAGACTTTGGTACTCATACTTGTGAATTTAAATATTTAAACATAGTATGTAGCAATATAATAGGCAAACCAATTGTCTTAACTCAGATGGCTCTAGTTTTGAACATTGGCTCAAATTATTGCTTCCTCCATTAATGCATGTTCATTGATAAAGCTCTTAACTTGATGCAATAGGGTCAAATATATCATTTAATTTCACAATGATGACACGTGGGCGTTAATGCAAGACTTGACACATTCTTTTTCTTTGTATAACCAAACATTATATATATTAAAGCTATAAGAATGAAGGCCTCTAGAGGGTGCCACATCAGCATCTCTTATTTTTCTTTTTTTATAGAGCGTCACGTCAGCATACTGAAAAATTACATGTGGCTCCAAGAAATTCCTAATTCCCCCAAAATCTTTCCATCTACTACTATCACTAAAATCTCTCACTCATCCACCTTTTTTGCACCTTTTTTTGTTGCCTAATCCTATTTGTTGCTTAAATGGTAATATGATAATTTTTTTTGTGGTGCCTTTTTAAAAAGATTTGACACCAATTAAAATAGATGGCTCTAATTCTTATAGGAGTTAGGCTCATGATCAAATTATAATGCTAATTTTTCTTGTGAGGCCTATTTATAAAGATTTAACACCAATCAAAATAGATGACTCCATTTCTTATAATACCATCAAATTATAAAAACTTTGTAATACTTTCAAACTATAGAAGTGGGTCGCACCAAAATCATTACTAGAGGATATGTCTCTGTGCCACCATTAAATTATGAAAATGTCAAGTTTTTTTATAGTTATAATGGGCTTAACTTATGTTCATTTGCAATTTGGTTTGGATAAATCTGTAACACTCTAACCCAACTTAATTGAGTTTAGCGACTAATTAACGACGAAGTAGTTGTTAATTGTGTTTTGGCTTTATTTTGGTTTCGTTCCAGGTCATGGATAGGTAGTTTGGTTGAATTTAACCTTGATTAGGTAGGCATGAGCCCTTTTTCGTAATTTTAGATTTTATAAGACGTTGTCAATCATGCATCATCTTGGCGTCAACACGTGTCTTTCGTCGAGCTCGTCAACTTCCGTAACTGACTCATAAGTGAACGACATCATTTGCTTCTGTTGGACCATCATTTGACTCGAACTATAATTCATCTTAATTCTTGGACTGTCTTGCAATTAGGGCTATTCTTATCTTATATAAGAAGCCAACCAACCACCGACCTTCAGCTCCTTCTTCAACTCAACGTCTTCTCCTTCTCCCGTTTGTTTCTTCCTTTTGTTTCTTCTTCTCTTCTTCGAATTCAGCCAAAAGGAAAGGGGGATTTTGTGCACTTCGTCTTCACTTCTTTCTCGTGTGGCTTAAGATAAGTTTGGGTTTTAGGTTTTCTTCTTCTCCCTCTTTTTCTGTCAGCCATGGCTTGTGCTCACGGTCTCTCTCTTTTTCTCTCATGCATGGTAGATTTGAATCGTTTTTGGACTTCGAATTTGAGCCCAAGGACAACTGTTTACGTATTAGAACTCTTTTGAGGTAAGTATAAGCATGATTTGGATGGACTCAGTTGGTATACCGTGATTGTTATGAGTTTCCTTCAATCTCATAAGTATGTAGTGAATTACATCCCTTGTGATGTGATTTTCTTGTTTGAATTTCACCGTGCATTGCAGGTTTCACTCCAGGCATGCTGTAACTGAACAGACTATCCGATTAATCGGGCTTTAGAGCCGACCGATCGGACACAGCCTGAACCGAAATTCGACCGGTCGGGCTCCCTGACCGACCGATCGGCCCTGAAGTGTTCTGCTTCAGGAAAAATAAGTCTATACACTGAAAACTGTTGTACCCATTTCTATTCTCCGACTTTTCACACTAACCAAGGAACCTTTTAGGCTATATTCTTGGGCCCCGTGGATGGTTCATTATGTAAAGAAGTCTTCCCAGAGACCTCCAGTAAAGGTAGGTAGGAATTGGATCTGATAGGACTTTCACAGTAGAGCATTGGTGACCCTTAACTTGCCCACTAGAATACAAGAATCGCATAAATGGTCTTGAGGGCTGTGACTCATTCATGTGTGTCGTTCACTGTTAAGCACCTCTCCATGGGTGTTGGTTTAAGGGACTTCGATACACTTTTTGAAAACAATGCTATACTTATAAAAGACAACTGTATATCGAATAACTTAAAACTACATCATCATGCATGATTAGAAACAGTGGATGACGAGATTAGGATTAGCTAGTAAATGGCCTTGATTTGAGACAATTTGAGTTGCATGGCATCTTGGTTCACATTTATTGGCCTCCACTCTTCTATATAGTTTGTCCTGTTTCGAGATGCCGATTTGTTATGATAACTTTGATTTGTTTGCCATGTTCAGTATGTTTCCGTTATGTCTGACCCGTTATGTTTACTATGTCCAATATGATCTCCTGAGCTTTGTATGTAGGATATCTTGAGCTTTGTGCACGTATGAGTTGCATGTATGTTTGGAAAGTAGGAGATATGTTTGATATGATACACATGGTTCACTCAAGTTCTTATATATGATTGACTCCACATGGTCCGACACTACTCAGCCTTAGCCTTAGGATACCCGACAGAGTTGAATTTAGCGTAATATATATGGTACCACTGTAGTGAGTATATGTCTTGGGGCTTTCGGACCCTAGGAACCTGATACCCATTCGTACCTTGACCTAGTCGATGGTGTTCTCAGTATGTATGTAAGATCCCTTTCTTGGGAGCATATAGCAGATGTAGTAGCCACCTAGTCATGTTCACATCATGTATACATTGACTCTGATCGCATGTTTTATCTGATTGCATGACTGCCTAGTATACGACATTGAACTCTATGATTTATTTGTGATCACTTATTTAAATAGATATAACATGTGTTAACTTTTTGTTGTTTATATTTTGCTGAATCGTTGTATTCACAAGTTGTCATTGGTTTTGCAGGCTCAGATCCCTCGACCGACCCTTCGTCGGTCAATCAGACTCCAAGCGAGACCCCTGATATCCCATTAGGACTAGAGGAGTGGATGTGATCACTCCGTCGGAGCGCGACAAGAACATACATGCATTTTGGGAGTTCAGTGGAATTTTGAGTTTAGTCATGATTTTCATACTTTGTACTTTTGGCCCATTTTGTATATCTTTGAACTTTATGCAATCATTTGTATACATTCTTTGGTTCTAATGTATGTCTCTTTTATGGTTTGACACCTACAGCTTCCGCGTACATGTATTTGGCACTTGTAAAATTCCCTTGTGCGTGTGTACTTGGACCGGGTCTAAGTGTATATACACGGGAGTATATGTGTCACTGGTTAGGTTTAGTCTTAACCCCCGATCTCTTGGGCTCGGGTTGTGACAAAATCCAAGCCCATAACACTTCTCCAATTTTATATGACATGTTGTTTTATATAATTTTTTTTCTGAATGGTTTCTAAGTTAAATAAGCTTTATTCAAGCAACTCTAAGGAAGACTGTTGATATTGCATTTTTTCAGATTATAAAAATGAAACTTCATAAGTAATTTTGGTATTCTGTTACTTGCTTATTTCTAATTGATTCTCGAGATAAGGATTTTGTAATTTTTTCCTTAGACATTTAATTTGGTGGAGTAATGTTTGTATAATATCCTTTATTTTTCCTCCTTTTTTTTAACTAGGAAGTGAGCTTTTTTAATAAAAAATTTTTGGGATTTAAGTAGACTGAAACTATAAAAATTTTTTCCTTTGAAGATGTTATTTTTTTAATTTTATTGAGATAAATTCTCAATCATAATTCTCAATCATTATCATCATCATTTCCTTTTTTATAATTCTTTTTTTTATCAATTTTAAAGCAAATAACATTACTATTTCAATCTAATTCTAATAAATAAATTAGCTTGATAGATAATATGTTTATCTATTTTTCATTTATTTTTATCAACAATATTTTGAAGAATACAATAATATTTGATGTATTATTTTTATGCAGCAAAAACCTTTAAATATCTATCTTAAATAAGGACTAACAAGGCAGGCCCGTGCTTAGCCCGAACCTATATAAAAAAATTTAAATAGTTTACTACAAAGTTTATAAAATTAATAAAAGTTCAGATGTTTATAAAATTTAATAGACTTTTGAATTTTTTCTTTTATTTAAACCATGAGAATCATTCAGTGGGCTACTTATATTTTCAAACATTTTTTTATTTTTATTTTATTCATTTAGTAGGTGAATTTTTATAAATATATGAAATTTTGTATTTTTATAAATTTTTTAATAAACTATTTAAATTTTTTTTATCGAGGACAGGGCTAAGTATAGGCCTGTATTGCTAGTAAGATTTATACTTGCAACATGTAGAGTAGTTAGTGCCATAGAATTTAAAGCAAAATTATTAAGAAAAGTAGTGTTATCTTTAGACTCTAAAGTAGATGCACCATGATCAAAAGTACTAGCATGTTTGTCATCAGGCATTTTTTTTATTGCACCAATGTCATTGAGCATCTTTAATCCAGTGTTCATCTTGTTTAGCAAAGCTTTTGAAGCATATAGCTCAATAACGCAATTTTCAGTTTGTCATTCAAATTATCTTTTTCAATTTGGTAAGATTTCAACTCTGTCTTCAACATCTCAATCTTTGTTTAGCATTTTCTAAATTTTGACTCTCAGTAGTCAATTTGTCAGCTATGGAGTGTTTATGATCTTCTAAGTGTTTGACCTTTTTAAGTGCTTCCTTTAATTCAGCTTTGATAGAAACAATCTGATCTTGTGAAATTTCCTACTCAAGTGAAATCTTGTTCCCATACTTGGTCAACTTAGTACAATCTTTGATAAGAGAGTTATACTTCTTTTTCGAATCATATTCTTCATCTAACACTTCATTATCTTCATTGTAAAAAACATTGACAGATGATAATATCTAACGAAGATCTAGCCATAAAAGCAACATACTTGGCACTAGTATTGTTAAGAAGTGGATGTTCTGCATCTTCAGAATCATCAACTTTACCACATCTATTGTTTTTTCTATTTGCACATTTAGATGCTCTATAATCAAACCCTTTGCATTTAAAATATTAAAGATTTAGAGTTCTTCTTTTTAGACTCAAATTTGATAATCTTCTTCAAACCATGTTTATTATCTTTTAGAACACATGGCTTGGATATGCTTTCATAGTTGAATTACATTCTTGAAATTTCAAACGATCAACACAGTAAATTGGTGTAATAGTCTTTCATACTAATTGAATATTTTTGGGGCCCTAGATATCTAGATTGCAAGTTAAATAATAGGCAGCCAAAGAAATAAAACAAACTTGCAAGTAAATCAAGCAACCATACAAGAAAAAAACAAGCAGGTTTTTAACATGTAAAATCCCAACTGAGTAAAAACCACGAACCCACAAGGATCAACTTTCAAGTAATAGAGAACAATTATAAAATATACTCATAACCTTTATCCAATCACTCCTTCAACCTAAGGATCGAGTTTTTTTTGCACAACTCCTTGCTACAACACTCCTTCACATGCACTGCTCTCTACTTGATCAACTCACATTGCGAACACACAAGATGACATCAATCTTTCACAAGAGATGTAGAAATAATATTCTCTAGTCCAAAGCTTCAGCTCGGTCTCTCAATGGGAAGCTCTAAAAGAAGGAATTTCTAATGTGAAATCTTAACTTAGATATAGAGATCTGTATTATAGAGTTGAGAGAAAACGTCTTTTTATAACCTAAAATTTGTGCTTTAAAATAATACTCTTTGTAGAAAAAGAACTGCCAATTTCTTAAAAGTATACTACTTGCGTAAGAACTACTAGTTCCTTGAATAATACTCAAATAAGAACTATTGGTTTTGGCATGAACAGAAAACACGAAATAGAAAATTGGGTTCCTTAGTCCATCTAAATAAAATATAATGTACAATTTAATAGACCCAAGTTTTTCCCAACCCATGAATTAGCCAACACTCAAAAACCTTACAATCTCCTCCTTTCACAATTCATGAACAAAACTTTCTAGACATATAATCTACCCAAAAATAAAAACTAAATTACATTGAGTAAAATTACCAAAAAAAAAACATCAACTCTATTCTTATCTGTCTTCATACTCATACTCTCTATTTGTTTAAAATTGTCAAAAATAATGATGTCAGCATGTAGCATATTCATCAATCATGATCCAGCATAACTCCCCCTTAACTGTGGCTCTCCTTTAATGATATCTTTGTAGCAGCTAGGGGTATGAGCTTAATCTTCTTGACTAGTTGTGGGTGTTTAGACTTTGGTGCCCACACTTGTAGATTCAAATATTTTAACATATTGTGTATCAACAACAGTAAGCGAATCAGCTTTTTTAACCTAGATGGCTCTAGTTTTGACCATTGGCTTGGACAATTGCTTTCTTCGTTACTTGTTCTTTGATAAAGTTCTCAGCTTGTTTCAATGGGGTCATATGTGTCACTTAATTCCACAATGATGACAAATGGGTGTAAATGCAAAACTTGACACATTCTTGTTCTTTGTACTACCAACATCATAGTTTGTGCTTGTAGCATGTGGAGCAATTTGTGCCAAAGAATTTAAAGCAAAACTTTTAATAAAAGTAGTTTTACCATAAGGCTTTGAAGGAGATGTATCATGACGAAAACCGATTGATGCCATGTTTGTCATTAAGCCTTTTCTTATTGCATGGTTTAAAATCGCTATTTCGTTCATAGTATTGGTTAGCTCCAAAAACCATTAGGATATCAGTATCGGTCGATGTTCGCAAACATCACGGTATGAATTTTTATTTTACTCCAAATTTATTGAAAAAAATGTGCAAAAAATGTACAATATTCTAAAATTCTAGAAAACAGTATATATATTTCCATTACTATACAGCTATAAACCAAAATATCGGCCCCCTAAGTCATATCATCATGTATCACTCTTTAATTTGTAGCTATTAAATATTAAAATATTTAATATTTAATCTTTGTGTCCATCCTCATAATTTATAAATAAATTATATAGTCCGATTAAAATCCAAGCCATAAAATAATTATCATCACCTCTTATATTAGCTTTGTAAAGAAAAAGTCCACTATAATTGGAATTGGGCCCACAATTGAGTTTGTTAGGTTACAAGATTACTGTCATCAGGTTATCATACATAGAATTTTATTTTATTAAATATCTTGAAATCTTGTTCAAGAGGAGACATTTATTTAATGTGGTTTAATTTTCTTAAGTGGGCTTTATTTAGTGCTTTTTTTTATAACACATGATTTTTAAAAATACTTTAAAGTCACTTCATCTTTAAGTCATAATATGATTGTATATATTTATATGATGAAATGTATGGTGGGGCCAATGGAAGGTTTTTTTTTCTTGATCAATTTAATTTGGGAATTTGCCCATACAGGATTTAAAAGACTTGGATTTTTTTAAAGTGGTGTTAACCAAAACTTTACCCCAAACGTGTGTATTTTAAATATGTCCTTTTTTTATTTTTCCAATTATACTCTTTTGTGCAATATCGCACAAACTGAAAGACAAAAAGTTTGTATTCCCTATTGTATTTCCCCCGTTTTTACCCAGTTTTTTCCAGCGACTTTCTTTATTCTTTAAGTTTTTATGAGGTGTTCTTAAAGGTGTTTTCCATTGATGTTCCTTCAAATTTCTTTTTTACAGAGGTTTTCAAGAAAGATTTCCACTATTGTTTTTCTATTTTCTCAAAAATAACCATAAAGGGTGGTAGATACGAAATCAAAAATCTGTATTTTTTTCTACCTTAGGGTAAGAGAGAGTGTCTCAGCCTTTTGGGCCGGATAAATTCCTTCAGGCTCAGGAGAAGCTGAGCAAATCCCCTGTGACCCCAGTGTGGTAGCACAACTCAAACCCACAACCTTCAAGAGTAAATTATGGTCCTAAACTAACTCACGAATTTGTAATAAGTTAATCATGACTATTAAATAAACACGGCCACATCCACATCCTTAAATTAAAAAAGTGGCCTATATACAAGATCTCTGCATATTAGTGCATCCATCTTCTGGGTCCCACATCAGATCCATAGACTCTTGATAAAACCATGAGCCTTATATGCACAACATTTAATTAACTAAGAGTTTTGATTTGATAGGCTACACCATGAATTGAATATATATATATATATATATATTAGAGATGTCCTTATTAGAACCACCACCATCGGTAGCAACTTTCATATAGATGGTTGAGAAGAAGATGTAGCAACTAATGGGGAAAAAAGACCTCTAGAAGAAAAGACTAAGGCCATCTGATCTAAATGTTCTTGATAAGTGAATTGGTCCTCATTAAAGTCCGAATCATTTATCAAAAAACCCCACGGTGATCGTGGCGGGACCACCCTGAGGGTTTGCCTCACTGAATCTTAGTTTCTCATTAAAATATCCCACATGTAAGAAAATTGGCACCTCAACAAACTACAAGCCGCAAGAGTTGGCCATGAAATCATTATCAAAACGATTAATAAGAAAGATTTTTATGTCTTCAGTTTGTGTAATATCGAATAATGGATATAATTAAAAAAAAAAGAAAGACAGATGTAAAATACATATGTTTGGGATAAAATTCTATTCAACACCATTTTTGAGAAAATTCAAATCTTTTATATTTTATATGGGCAAATTCCCATTTAATTTTAATTAAGTGGGCCCACCGTGGAGCCCATTAGTGCCATTTTCTGAGATAATCGGTCGCAAGACTCACAATTCACGAGTGCACTTGGGTTCTTATCTTTAATCGCTTCGAGAAAGTGGTAGGGAATGACTAGGAAAAGGGTACAAACTCACTTATTGATCGGGAAAAGAAGATGAAGGAAAGGACAGATAAGGAGAGAAAAAAAGAAAAAAAAGAGAGAAAGGTAGAAGAAGGCGTGGGTGACGAGGGCTTCAAAGTCATAGAAGTCGTTCAAGTCGGCATGGAGGAGAGGAAGAGGAAAGAAAAGAGGAGGAACGAGAGGAAGAGGCAAGAGAATAGGATAAGAGGGGCTCACGTGTAGATTGACATCTTGCAACCATCGATGGCGGCAGGGCCTGAAGAAATCTTCTTTTTCTTTTTCTTTGTCTCCACTGCATGCAGGGATCATTCCCACCCTCCCTCTCTCTGTCTCTCACTTTTTCCTGAAATTTTAACCGTTACTAAAAACAGAGGCCGATATGACTGATATCGGGTTTGGTATATCGGTCCCAACTGATGTTTTCAAATATCAGCCGATATATACCATATTTTTGCGATATCTTGGTTGCTGATTCCGAAACCAAAAATTTTGTATTTATCGTTTCGTTCAAAGCCGATACCAAGACATGTCAGCCGATACGAACCCTACAGATATTTTGAACTATAATCTTTCCTCGGTCAAATTTGCGCGTGTAAAAATTGGAATGTGTCGGAGCAAATGGGAGAACACCTTCGGCCTTTGCTACATATGTCGAATGCTGATACATTACAATTCACAATGGGATAAAACCGCCTTCAAAGAGCGCTCCTCCGCTTAGGCAAGGGATAGATGGAAGAAGGGAGAAGTGCGTTGGTCAAGAAGAAGAGGGAATAGAAGGAAGGAGGAGCTGATGTCATCAGGTGCCTCCCTCTACCATTCATTCCTCTCTTTATCTATGATTTTTTTTTCTGTAGCATACATCCTACCTGCGGTCTGATCTCTCGTTGTATTCTTCTGCAACCTGCATGAGATTTCTGTTCCGGGGGCGGATACAAGTAAATTCACGTGGTAGCGGTCGCACCCGTTATACCTACATACCAGTCCTAAATCATAATGAAAATTTTCAGTTATTTGGAAAACTTATATAAAATTCCTACATAAAAATTTTAATTTTGTTCTCAGAATCCAATTCTTTCCGGATTTGCATTCTGGGTCAGCCACTGATGACCCGATATCTCGAGATTCCTTCATGATGGCTCTGTTATTGTTTTCCGATTCTCCTCTTTCTTTTTTTCAGCTATGGGCCTATTCAGCTGTTGCAGGCGATACTTCCGAGATACCGTTGGTTATGGCCGATTCAGCTGTTGCAGGCGATACTTCCGAGATACCGTTGGTTATGGCCGATATTTTATCAATATATTCACTCTTTGCATCAGAATTCCAAAATCTCATCAAAATATCAATACGGTTAGATCAATATCTCATCAAAACAGCGAAGAAGAGGGTGAAATCCGATATTTTATTCCAATGGCCGCGTCAAAATTCGTGAACTTAATCAATGATGGGGTCAAAAAATGTGAACTCTTAATAAGACTAACAATGCCGTGCGCTTTTTGCCCTGGATGGTAGGTTAAGAAACGTGATACGCAACGTTACGTTTGGTGGATATCAATTCGGGAAGCTTCTGAGAAAAAGACAGGAAAGGAACTGTTATCTGCCCTCTTTTAAAATTAGGCCTGTTCGAAAGTGACACGGCCGGCCTACAGCTCCACCTACATTTCGTAGAACTCACTGGACGTGGCCGACCTAGAGCCCCACCTACCTTTCGTGGAACTTACTGGAAATTAATATGCGTCCAATCAGTGCGTAGTGGCTGACAACTACCAGCAACATCCTTGAAACTTCCCGCGCCTAACTTTCTTGAAACTTCCCGCGCCTAGCTTTCTTACCTTTTTAAATCATGTTCGTGCTACACATAAGCGCAACCGCAATTTCCCGACGCTGGTGTAAATTGCATACATTACAAAGTCCCGGGTCCTCATGGTTGTGAAACTAACCCAAAACGGTCCCTCTTTAAACTTGGCTTTCACTGTACCAACACGCAAATCCGAATTCAACTTTGCATTCACCTTGACCGTTGGCTTCTTGACAATCAACACGGTCGCTGCGATTGTAAGGATGCGAGAAGACATACTGGCTGTCACTTTTACTATCTCCTTCTTTGTGTTTATGATGATCTTTTTCTGGTGCTTAAGTGTGTTCGAGAAGTTGCCTCAGGAGTCTAAGAAGAAGGAGAGGTTGAAGGCTCCCATATGGTTTTTAGCTACCTCACTCAATTTGATGTTTGCGTATCGGGTCTGGACGATTATTAGACCCGGTATGGCATTAGGATGGTTGGTGTGGGGAATGGCCGGCATCACTAGTTTCATCACTTTTTATTTCTTTTTTCTGTATGGTGAAAAGAAGAATAGGTCAGCCGAATGAGATTCCACGGTATTGTGTCCGGAACAAGTTTAAGGTCCGTTTGTGTAACACTTTTAGATATAAAAAAATATATATAAATGGTTTTCTACGGTAAACTTACTTTTTTGGTATGTAGTGTAACATCTTTCAGTAAAATTACTTTTTTACCATGTCATCTTTTTCTTTAATAAGATAGGAAATGAAATTCCTAGTGGCATGGAAATTTCATTTATGTATAAAATGTCACGCCCCCAAAACTGGGCCGGATCCAAACCCGGTTCCAGGGGTGTGAGAATTGGGGCCAAATAAAATTTTTCTAAACATAAACAGCACGGGTCCCAATTCCGGGTGGATCGAAGTCCTTCGTGAGGCTATGCTTGGTGATCAAGCAACCATAATTACACGCGGAACTAAAATCCATATTCATCGCAGACGGATATCACATAACAACCATGTAACAAATCTCATTAATAATAAAATCAAGGTCAAGTGCTTCGAAGCATAACAATTAAAGTTATAATTTCAAAACAAATAAATTTAATTAAGTAAACTAATGGCCCAAAAATGGCCTTATTACATAACCTAAAGTTTTCGAACTCTGCACCGCACTAAGACACCTCAGATGTCATCAGTGTGCCACTCAACAACTCCGCCATCCGGCGGAATTTCCTGCGTAGCTTGACCCTCCGGTTCGGCACCGGCAACGGAACCTAGACACCAAAAGTAGTGGGTCAGATTAACATAATCTGGCAAGAGGGTAAGCTGCAACAATGGATTAATCAACTGAATTAAATGATATATTCATTATGAATCAAAATAAATCAGATGCAAACCCCAATGACATGAATGCGCAGAAACGGGTATCCCCGCAGATAAATAAGCAGAAACGGTAATTCCGCATACAGATAACAGAAACGGGTAATCCCGCAAATAATAACAGAAACAGGTAATCCCGCAGATAATAACAGAAACGGGTAATCCCGCAAATAATAACAGAAGGCACAGCTGCATACTATTATCCACAATACACGCTGACCCGATGGCGTACGTCCACCTCCGAACTGCAGTCGGTCAGATATATATATAAATATACATACTTACAAATACATATGTATACAGATGCAAAATGAACCATGATATGAAACCCTCAATCCCAACATTCAATCCAATACCATTTTGAGTACTTAAATTTAAAAGTGTATTATAAACATGTGTCAATTCAAATTATTGAGGGTAAGCACTAATCCACCAACGGTCAAGTTAGATAAATATGCATATGAGAACTAACTCTCTATCACAATGGAAATATAAGTCCACGATGCCGATATACTACTTTTGGTGCCTATCATGTGGTGCATCCCTAACCTCGCATTCCCATTCTGCATCTAGTCTAATTCTCATGTGAACATTCAACTAACATTTCTAAAAGACATAATTCATCTAATCCAATTATATATAATTAGTGTGTTTTACAAATTAGGTAAAAGATGTTCAATTTCTGAATCCAAAGTTAAATCAAGTTACGTTCAAAAGGGGAAAGAAAATAATTAATTCCTTAATATCATTGTTGTGTACAAATACACATTATCATTTTATACAAAACAAAAGGTACAAATTTCGGATCCCAATTTGAAATCTAACTCAATTAAGAATCCAATTTAAAATTATAAATACATTCTATTTACGGTTTGATTGCTACCAAATACATTTTTATTTTATTTCAATCAACCTAAATGAACACTAATCAAAATTTCATAATTCTCAATTAAATTTATAAATAATCCAAAATACATTTCTAATAACATCAAATTAAAATTAATTTAATAAAACCTAATCTCCATTAAAATATTAAACCATTAATAAAACTTAACCTTTTAATCCTTTATAAGAATATCTTAACCTAATTATTTATTTAGTAATATTATGTACAAATATTATATTTAATAATATA
Organism: Sextonia rubra; assembly: GCA_037013555.1. Classification (NCBI taxonomy): domain Eukaryota; kingdom Viridiplantae; phylum Streptophyta; class Magnoliopsida; order Laurales; family Lauraceae; genus Sextonia; species Sextonia rubra. The sequence continues at coordinate 16,298,958 of JASUAD010000028.1, read as the reverse complement.
TATATTTTTTTGAAAAGAATGGGCTGACGGGCCCAGACCCGCACCTGGGCCCAGGCCAGCCAGGCCAGGCCGGGCCCAAACCAGGCAGGCCGGCCCAGCCATCCAGGCGGGCCCAACCCGCCTGGCCTGCTGCCAGGCGGCAGATGCCGCCCAGCAGCAAGTGCTGCCAGGCGGCAGCGCTGTTGCTGGGCAGCAGCTGCTGCCCGGGGTGGCAGTCTCCACAGAGTTTTTTTTTTTTTTTTTTTTAACAAAAACATTAATCTACAAGTTTTGGAAGAAAAACCAATCACACTATTACCCCCCAAAAGCCATTAACCCAACAAAAAGAAGTCATGCACAAAGTATGTAAATCAACAAGCAACTAAAATATATTGCAAACACCAAAAACCATTGTTTCAACTATCCACTTGCCTGGATCTTGAAGCCAAAGTAGATCTGAAGATCAAAGCTTGGAAGAGCCCACCTTGGTTTCCCCCTTAGAAAGCCTCTAGGGTTTTGGTTGAAGAAGAAGAGAAGAGGGTTGGAGAATGGGGAAAAACCCTAAGAATAGAGTTTATATAAAAGAGGGGGTTTTTTTCTAAATTACAAAGAAGGGCCTCCTACTTTCTAGTGGGTTTTAAGAAATTACAAAAAGAGTCCTCTGGCCCAAAAAGGGTCCATTAACTCAGGCCCCACTTGTGTTAAATCAATCTATTTGACCCTCTTAACCCAACTCAAACCCGACAGACCGGTATGACCCAATATAAAAATTCGGGACATGACATTTCACCCCCCTTAAAGGACATTTGGTCCTCCAAATGACTAACGTACCTTAGGAAAAAGGTGCGGATACTGACATTGCACTTGCAACGGCTCATATTGCAACACGTGCGATCGGTCTGCTATATACTTCCTCAACATAACAACATGGAAGGTGTTATGAACACCCGACAGCTCTGGTGGCAATGCTAACCGATAAGCCACGTCATTGACCTTGCTGATAATCTGGAATGGTCCCAAAAATCTTCGGGAAAGTTTCCCTTGCTGCCCAAACCGCAAAGTACCACACGTAGGTGATACCTTCAAAATACATGGTCACCAATCTCAAACTTTAACTCTCTCCCTCTTTTATTGGTATAACTCTTTTGGTGACTGCGGGCAACTTTCAACGTTTCCTGAATTTGTCTTATCTTGTCACTGGACTCTCCAATGGTCCATGAAAACCACGAGCTCCAAAATTCGACCAACATATAGGGGTTCGACATCTCCTTCCATACAAAGCTTCAAAAGGCGCCATGTCAATGCTAGAGTGGTAACTGTTGTTGTACGCGAATTCACATAGAGCCATACTTTCATCCCAACTAGTCTTGAAATCCAAGACACATGCCCTTAGCATATCCTCTAGTGTTTGGTTTGTCCGCTCGGTTTGTCCGTCTGTTTGGGGATGATAGGCTGTACTTAAACTCAGTTTGGTTCCTAAGGCTTCCTACAGTGATACCTAAAACCTAGATACGAACTTACTATCCTAGTCAGAGACAATAGAAACTAGTGCTCCATGCAATCTCACCACTTCCTTAATATACAAATCTGCCATTTTCTCCATTCCATGACCAGTCTTGAATGGTACAAAGTGGGCTGACTTAGTCAAACGGTCCACTATCACCCAAATAGCATCAAATCCCTTTCTAGTATGAGGCAATCCAGACACGAAGTCCATAGTAACGTGCTCCCACTTCCACTGAGGAATCTCCAACTGATGCAAAAGACCCGGGGGTCTCCTATAATCTGCTTTAATCTGTTGGCAAACCAAACATTTTTCAACAAATTCTGCAATATCCTTTTTCATATTCTTCCACCATTAGTGATCCTTCAGATCGTGATACATCTTCGTACTGCCTGGATGAATAGTATACCGAGTATAGTGTGCCTCGACCATGATTTCATCCTTCAATTCTGGAAAATCAGGCACACAAGTTCTACCTTTATAATACAAAATATCATCTTCCAACTTGAAATTAGGCCTCTCATCCATATGATCTTTATTTCTTGTTATCTCGGGGTCTAATAATTGGTATTCTCTGATCCTCGGAAGTAATTCGGGTCCCCACGAGAATATACTAGCTAATACTGCTTGGTCACTGATAGGCTGAAAGTAAACATCCATATCTTCCAAACGTCGAATCCAGAAGTATTCTGCAATTAATCCTCCAGATGCATCGGTAAAAATCACAAAACATCATTGCCAACGAGTATGTCAGTATAAGAGCTGTGGTCAACCTCCTTTTCAACTCCTGAAAACTTTGTTCACAATCCTCATTCCACACAAAAGGAACTCCCTTACGAGTCAATCTCGACAGTGGGGCTACTATTGTGGAAAATCCTTCCATGAATTTGCAGTAAGATCCTGCGAGGCCTAGGAAACTTTGGATCTCTGACACTATTTCGACTTTTCCCACTTTACCACTGGTTCAATCTTTGTTAGGTCCAACGCTTAACCTTCCCTGGAGATGATGTGACTAACGAATCACATCTGTTCCCAACCAAAATTCACTTTTACTTGCCTTAGCACACAATTGGTGTTCCCTCAATAACTGCAATGAAGTACGAAGATGCTGAGCATGCTCTTCCCGACTCTTCGAATATACAAGTACATCATCAATAAACACCACCATAAACTTATCCAAGTAATGTGCAAAAACCTTATTCATCATAGCCATAAAAGCTGCTGACGCATTAGTTAGTCCAAAAGACATCACCAAAAATTTGTAGTGACCATATCTAGTTATAAATGCAATTTTCGGAATATCCTGATCTTGTACCCTCAACTGATGATATCCTGACCTCAGATCAATCTCAGAAAAATACTGCGCACCTTGCAATTGATCAAATAATTCATCGATTCTTGGTAAAAAATACTTATTCTTGATGGTCACTTGATTTAGTTGTCTATAATCAATGCACATTCTCATAGAACCATCCTTTTTCTTTACAAATAACACTGAAGCTCCCCAGGGAGAGAAACTCGGTCTAATAAAACCCTTGTTTCACAACTCCTGCAATTCCTCTTTGAGTTCTCTCAACTCTGCTGGGGCCATTCTATAAGGGGCTTTTGAGATCGGGGCTGTGCCTGGAACAAGCTCAATTGAAAAATCAATTTCACGGACCAGCTGTAATTCAGGAATATCATCGGGAAAAACATCTAGAATCTGAAATACCACTGGTATCTCCTCCACCACTTTAGTCCATTTATCCTCCGTGATAAACGCTATATACCCCTCATAACCTTTCCTCAACAACTTTATAGCCTTAATAATTGAAATCATACGAATAACAACCTTATTCTTTGATCTCACAATTGCACCTTGTGTCATCATCAACTATAACTTAACTATTTTCTGTCTCCAATACTTAGTTGTAGGGTAATTATTGCCACAAATGCCACAAGACTCCCTCTTTTGCTTATTAAATTGATACTGTGAAACCGAAGACGGAGTAACTTTCTGCTTGACTTGGCTTGTAGGGGCCATGCGTCCAATCACCTCCTTGGCCTAATATGCCTTATCCGAAAAAAATGTCTAGTAAGTATTTAGAACTTGTGACTTGGCATGAAGCAGTATATCTGGTCGAAGGCCATCGAGAAATCGTCGAATCCTCTTGCTTTCTAGAGTGATGAAGGTTGGTGCGAAACGAGAGAGACGAATAAACTGCAACTCATACTCCCGAACAGACGGATTCCCTTGCTTCAATCTATCAAACTCTATTCGTTTCTAAATGCGAACATGCTCCGGTACGTACTTCTTGGGAAACAGATTACGAAAAGTAGTCTAGGCCACCTTTTTGGTAATCCCCTATATATTAGCGACTAAACGACCAAAAATGCAGAAAGTAACAAACTCCTATAACTTATAAACATTTGCCAAAGTTCGAATACGATTATGAATGCCAAAAACCCCCAACGTTCCCACTTAATGTTTTTAATCCTCACATCGGACCTACGTTCTAGCATCTTTTAGAACTTCTAGAACTTGACCGGCTCTGATACCATCTGTCACGCCCCCAAAACTGGGCCGGATCCAAACCCGGTTCCAGGGGTGTGAGAATTGGGGCCAAATAAGATTTTTCTAAACATAAACAGCACGGGCCTCAATTCCGGGTGGATCGAAGTCCTTCGTGAGGCTATGCTTGGTGATCAAGCAACCATAATCACACGCGGAACTAAAATTCATACTCATCGCAGACGGATATCACATAACAACCATGTAACAAATCTCATTAATAATAAAATCAAAGTCAAGTGCTTCGAAGCATAACAATTAAAGTTATAATTTCAAAACAAATAAATTTAATTAAGTAAACTAATGGCCCAAAAATGGCCTTATTACATAACCTAAAGTTTTCGAACTCTGCACCGCACTAAGACACCTCAGATGATGTCATCCTTGTGCCACTCAACAACTCCGCCACCCGGCGGAATTTCCTGCGTAGCTTGACCCTCCGGTTCGGCATCGGTAACTGAACCTAGACACCAAAAGTAATAGGTCAGATTGACATAATCTGGCAAGAGGGTAAGCTGCAACAATGGATTAATCAACTGAATTAAATGATATATTCATTTTGAATCAAAATAAATCAGATGCAAACCCCAATGACATGAATGCGCAGAAACGGGTATCCCCGCAGATAAATAAGCAGAAACGGTAATCCCGCATACAGATAGCAGAAACGGGTAATCCCGCAGATAATAACAGAAACGGGTAATCCCGCAGATAATAACAGAAACGGGTAATCCCGCAAATAATAACAGAAGGCACAGCTGCATACTATTATCCACAGTACACGCTGACCCGATGGCGTACGTCCACCTCCGAACTGCAGTCGGTCAGATATATATATAAATATACATACTTACAAATACATATGTATACAGATGCAAAATGAACCATGATATGAAACCCTCAATCCCAACATTCAATCCAATACCATTTTGAGTACTTAAATTTAAAAGTGTATTATGAACGTGTGTCAATTCAAATTATTGAGGGTAAGCACTAATCCACCAACGGTCAAGTTAGATAAATATGCATATGAGAACTAACTCTCTATCACAATGGAAATATAAGTCCACGATGCCGATATACTACTTTTGATGCCTATCATGTGGTGCATCCCTAACCTCACATTCCCATTCTGCATCTAGTCTAATTCTCATGTGAACATTCAACTAACATTTCTAAAAGATATAATTCATCTAATCCAATTATATATAATTAGTGTGTTTTACAAATTAGGTAAAAGATGTTCAATTTCTGAATCCAAAGTTAAATCAAGTTACGTTCAAAAGGGGAAAGAAAATAATTAATTCCTTAATATCATTGTTGTGTACAAATACACATTATCATTTTATACAAAACAAAAGGTACAAATTTCGGATCCCAATTTGAAATCTAACTCAATTAAGAATCCAATTTAAAATTATAAATACATTCTATTTACGGTTTGATTGCTACCAAATACATTTTTATTTTATTTCAATCAACCTAAATGAACACTAATCAAAATTTCATAATTCTCAATTAAATTTATAAATAATCCAAAATACATTTCTAATAACATCAAATTAAAATTAATTTAATAAAACCTAATCTCCATTAAAATACTAAACCATTAATAAAACTTAACCTTTTAATCCTTTATAAGAATATCTTAACCTAATTATTTATTTAGTAATATTATGTACAAATATTATATTTAATAATATATATATATTTTTGAAAAGAATGGGCTGACGGGCCCAGACCCCCACCCGGGCTCAGGCCAGCCAGGCGGGGCCCAGACTAGGCAGGCCGAGCCCAGCCATCCAGGCGGGCCCAACCCGCCTGGCCTGCTGCCAGGCGGCAGCGCTGCTGCCCGGGGCGGCAGTCTCCACAGAGTTTTTTTTTTTTTTTTAACAAAAACATTAATCTACAAGTTTTGAAAGAAAAACCAATCACACTATTACCCCCCAAAAGCCATTAACCCAACTAAAAGAAGTCATGCACAAAGTATGTAAATCAATAAGCAACTAAAATATATTGCAAACACCAAAAACCATTGTTTCAACTATCCACTTGCCTGGATCTTGAAGCCAAAGTAGATCTGAAGATCAAAGCTTGGAAGAGCCCACCTTGGTTTCCCCCTTAGAAAGCCTCTAGGATTTTGGTTGAAGAAGAAGAGAAGAGGGTTGGAGAATGGGGAAAAACCCTAAGAATAGAGTTTATATAAAAGAGAGGGTTTTTTTCTAAATTACAAAGAAGGGCCTCCTACTTTCTAGTGGGTTTTAAGAAATTACAAAAAGAGTCCTCTGGCCCAAAAAGGGTCCATTAACTTAGGCCCCACTTGTGTTAAATCAATCTATTTGACCCTCTTAACCCAACTCAAACCCGACAGACCGGTATGACCCAATATAAAAATTCGGGACATGACATAAAAGTTGCCCCCTTTTGTAATCTCATTTTCAAACTTATTTTCACATCTCATTTTGTGGGATCTTATTGGTAATTGGATTTCCAAAAATTCATTATGAATAACTTAATTATATATAAGTTAAACATGATTTTCATGAAAAATTGCTGTACCAAATAAAAAAATAATTTTTAAGAAAGAATTCGCAGTTGCTCTATACAACATTTACATCATTTCATCAATAAAAAATATTTTGCACCAAACATGAGTTTTATAGTTTCATGGAATTCTTTTTCTGAGATATCCAATTACCAGAGAAATTGCTGATGTGGAAATTTTTTCTTTTTGCGGAAATGCAGGTTTAATGGAGGGCAATTTTTGTATTTTAAGAAAATTAAGGGACAAAGTCATCTGGAAGTATTCTTAAATTGTTTGATGTCTTTGATTGAAAATCTACTAAAAAACTTTGAAATTGTCCCTTGTATGTTTAATGGTATTAGAAAGTGAAAGTGAAGTGTTTAATAAAAATGAATAAAATACGAGGGGGTCTAATGATAATATAATAATAGCTTTTATCTTTAGTGACTTGATAAGGTATTGATTTTGACTTAAAAAAATAGATTGTATTTTTGTTGATTTTAGTGGGTTGAGATAATCGCTTTTTAATAATTTCATCATCATCATCATTACTAAAGTAACTATATTGGCATTGGTTATATGAATTCTAGTTCTTTAATCTGACATATTCTCAGCCAAATCCTCAAATAAGTTAAACTTTTTAATATCTATTTTCATTAACTCTATTCATATCTTCTTCGTCCTACCCTTTGTCTATGGTGGGCCACCACCATATATAGTTAAACTTTTTCTCACCGGTGTAACTACAGGCCTTTATTCAACATGCCGAACCATCTCAAATGAGTTATCAAATTTTATCCCCTATTAATTCTACACAAAAATGCTCTTAAAAGCACTCATATCTAATTTTACTATTTCTTTTTTTTTACTATACATCTACCTCAACATTCTCATTTCATTTCCATCACCTCCATTTATGGATATGCTGCTTTTTTATTGGCCAATATTCTGCCCAATAGGTCGTAGCTAGTCTAATCACTATTCTATAAAATAAAATTGTTGCTTTTTATTTATTTTTTTATTTAAAAAAAATATAATCCCCTCGTCATTTTATGTCACTTAAATGGAGGCTTCGCTCCACTCCACTCTACCAGTTAAATACCCAAATAGGCTCGGGCCTATTTGGGATTGTTCCAGTGTTGTACTAGTTTTTTAGTTACTTGTGCAAGTGTATGCAGTTTGAGCCTATTTCATAATATATTAGTTTTGTTGTTAGAAGCATAATTAGCAAAACTAAGGGCTTATTTGGCATATCTACTGTTTTATTGTAGATCCATCTAAAATAAAGGCATTAAAAAAAAGACTCATTCAATAAAGAGGCTATAATCAAAATGTGTTTGGTAATGTAAAAATTTGATTTGAACAGACTTTTTTAAATCAATGGTTGAAAGATTTTTACAATTTTCTCGATATTTGCTAGGTATCAAGTCTTGGAATATGACTTCATACCATGTTCATTCTTCCAAAGATATCTAAACATTTGGATCTTGTTTTTGGGGCCCACAATTTTTAAAAAATAATATCAAGTAGTTCACACTTTTTAGTAAATCTCAAGATTGGTAATGAACTATCCACTGAAATTTGGTCTCATTGTGATTATTGACCTTATAAACATTTTTAATGGTTTGGATCATAATTTATTATCTCAGAAACAATAATATGAGAGAAAAAGAGGGATTGGTTGTGGACTAATTTAAAATTGAGCATGTTACATAATTGGCTGAAAGCTTTTCACAAATTTTTCGAGATTCACAAGGCATCAAGCTTTGAAAATTGGCCTCATAGCCATGTTTTCAAACATTTCCAATATTTAGATCTTGTGTTTTGGGCCCACAAAATTCAAAAATAATATCTAATGGCTTATTATTTTTTTTGCACATATCTCAAGATTGATGATGATACAATGGCTAAAGTTTAGTATCATAGTCGTGTTTGATCTTGTAAACATTTCCAATGGTTTAGATTTTGATTTACCCTCTCAGATTTAAAAAAAAAAAAAGAAAAATCTGATTAGGCATGAGCAAGTGTGAGGTACTATTGCTCTGCCTCTTTTTTTCAGGATATATTTATCAGTTGCTTTTTAAAGTGGGATTTGGAAAAAAAGAGGTAATGCCTGTACTTGTCTAAAGTAGGTAGCGCATAAAAACACATTCCAAACACTCATATTTCCTCATACTTTATCCTAGGGGTGTACACGGCTCGGACTGGATTAGATTGAGCCAAATCCGTCACCAAACCATTATTTATGTATTGATAGATTTGTAGTCCATCACTGATCCATTACTCTTTAAAACCGATCTGATCCAAGCCGTGGATCAACAGTTTGGATTAGTTAAAATTGTTCAATCCATTGGTAGTGCCAATTATAGGAATTCTTTTGCAATATACCCTCTGCACTTAGGCTTATTTGTAATGAAAAGCTGGATGATGAATGGAGATTGTTACCTTTCAATATTTTTTATATAAAAATAAATATAAATTTTTTTATTTTAACGGTTTGGGGTGGTTTGAATCAGCGGATTAAGGGTAAAATCCGTCGCTAATCCATTACTAACGGATTAGGATTTTTTTAAATTTATCATCAAACCATTAACCATTGGATCGGTTAAAAAACTGCGGATCGAATCGGATCGAATCGGTTTAACGGATCGACAATTTTTTTGTACACCCTTACTCTACTTACATTTAGATAAGTGGAAGCTAAAAACAGTGATGCCAAACAATGGCCAACATATAAGGAAAAAAATGCATATCCCAAATTTGCATTTTAGGAACCTAACGGATGTGTAGCTTTGAAAATAAAATAAACTCATCTGTGAAGTCCTCCGATCTAACTATTAATTGTTGCAAGAAGTAAATTGTTTCATTATGTGAGAATAACTATGCAAAAGCCAAAAACAAAACACCAAACAGAATAAAAGTAAAAAGAATCTATTTGAACCAAGTAGGCAAGAGCCTCCTTCTCCAATTATGTGGGATATCATGTAGAGGATTGAGGATGCAAAACTATGGGCCTGTTGTTGTGGCTTTGATACCAATTGTTGTGATTTTCTGAACAATCACCCGTTGTGCGCATCCACGGAATCACAAGATCAAACACGAACAAGCCACACACAAGAAGAGACACAAGATTTACGTGGTTCACCCAAACAGGGCTATATCCACGGGCACAGGAGGACGAACATCTTCACTATGACAAGTAAAGCATACAAGAGATTCCCATACTCTCACATCATCTCTCCTACATGGTGTGGGAGCACCACGGGCAACTACTGCCGCCGCAAGGTCTAGGGTTACAGACTATACAATATATATAATCTCCGCTTTCTTGGCCACCAAGAAAGCCCCGGTACAATTACCAAAATACCCTTGACCTTAAACCAGTCCCTGGCTAACCCAGTGGACTCATCCGGCTAAACCGGAATACAAGACATAAACCTAACACCTGTTTCTTTATTGAAATTTATTAGGGTTTCTTTATAAAACATTTCAAAATTTGAGCCACTTAAAAGTTTTGAAGGGCTTTTTTCTTTAGTAGAATATTGGAATTCTTATATGAACATTTTTCAAATTCTCTTCCATGGTAGAATTCCTGAATGCTCTCTTATAATGGAGCATTCAAAAATTCCAATAAAAGTAAAGGGGCTTGAATTTTAAGAATTTCAAAGGTCATTTGAAACCTTTTAGTTGACATTCTCCTACAAGAATATGACATTTGCAAATGCAATGGGACAAGATATCATATTATTGTCCAAAAAACTTCAACAAGGCAAATTCCTGACATTTTGGTAATTCACTTGTAAAGTAATGTAAAGTATAACCACCATTTAAGAGACATGCAATGATGAAGGGGTCATATCAAAAGTATATGAATTCAAAAATTTCCATTCTTTAATAAATAAAGTTATAAAGTAACAATTTCAAGACACCATAAAGTCATCTACTTTTATTAGAATTGTTAAAAAGATTCCTTATTAAGCTAGTAAAAGCTAAAAAGCATCATATTATGATTAGACCTCCTCATATTTTACTTTCTCCCTATTTGAAGCTTCAGTTTGAATTCACTTTAAATGCTACCCTATCACATTTTACGCTTCACTTTGAATTCACTTTAAATTCTATCCCCTCTTATTTTATTGTCTCCTGATTTGAAACTTCACTTTGAATTTACTTTACAAGTAAAGAGTTACCCCCTCATATTTTACTCTCTCTCAATTTGAAGCTTCACTTTGAATTCGCTTTACAAATAAAATGCTAAACTAGACCAAATGGCCCTTCATAATTTTAGGAGTTCCAATTCATTTGTGTTTTAGTGGAATTAATGGATGTTTGAGTATAAGAGAGCATTTAGGAAGTCCATGATATTTAAGAATCTTAATATTCTCCAAACATGAATTGTATGAATTTCTGTAAAGAAACAAGCCTCATGAGGCGAGTGAACCCTCTCAACCTTTTGAGTCCAAGCCCTGGCACAAGTAGGAATTCATAAAAAAGGATTCCAAAATATTTGCAAAACCTGTAGCATTGGGGGAGTGGATTTCTTATTCATTCAACTTTTTTACATCACCAATGTATATACCCCGCATGGATTATCTTACTCGTCAGAATCGGGTAACCTTGGAGAGCGGGCCAAAGGTTTGAAGGCTGGGCTGGCGAGGATTGTCTTGGGTTATATTAAAAAAAATCACCAAACACTCTATTACTAGGGGACACTGGAGAAAACTTGAAAATTTTGAGTAGAATGCGTTTTTTCAAAGTCTTCCCCAACTTTTGAAATGGGCTATTTACTAGAAAGGTCCCATGGAAACCAGTTTTTGAAATGGGGTGGAAAATTGGACCAGTTTATTGCAATTGTTTTTTGAAGTAAAAAATAAAGATTTCATTAAATGCCATCAACAAATACAATGTCAGACATTACCAAATTCCGAACAAAAGATGGATAACAGCACATCCAAATTTCCTCCAAAGATTTCATAGCCGTTGCCTTTGTTAGTTTGTGAGCCACTTAATTTGTTTCTCAGTTGACATGTCTTACTTGCCAATAGGTCATTCTATCCAGCATCATTTTTGCATTCTCCACCGTGGCCGTTTCAAGTCAAAACACCTTGCTTCATTATTCAAAGCTTGGACAACCTCTATAGAGTCATCCTCCAAAGTCACATTTTGTATGTTCAAGAAAAAGGTGAAGTTTTCTGCTAGCCATCTAGCAACTGCCTCTGCTGTTGTAAGATCAGATATAAAAGGCTTTATAGAACACTTACATGCCACAACTTCTCCATTGTGATCATGATCAACTATGCCCACCCCCATTTGGTTATTTTGTTTATCGATTGCAACATCCCAATTTATCTTCAAAACTCCATTAGGAGGGTTCTGCCATCCCAACGTTAGAGCATCTCGCACAAGTCTCACTTGGTTATTGCTTTCCAACTTTGCTTTCCTAAACTCTTCCACAACCTTGGCCCAACGGATAACTTTTGAGGGATGAATGAGCTCACTTCAAGAAAACAAAAGCATTTCTTTGCAACCAAAATATTCTCCATACAACGGTTGCCATCAAAATAAATTCTTCATCTTCCAATTTTGACATAATAGACTTGAGGAGAGGTATGAAGTCATCCGCATCACTTGAAAGTTTTTGAAATCTTCTTCCACATTCGGTCCACACATCTCTAGAGGAAGGAAGCTCTATAATAAATGGCAGCCATTCTCTACCTCACTTTCACAAATTGGACAATATGGATTTTGGACTATTTTGTGCTTGAATAAATTTTCCTTTGTTAGTAGAATGTTATGACAAGCTTTTCACAAAAACTGCTTAACCTCCCCGAACCTTTAAGCTCCATATCTTTTTCCATTCCCAATTTTGATCTAATACTTTGGAAGTTTCCTCGACACACTGCTTGGTCCTCTCCTTTTGAAGGCAATATGCACTTCTCAAAGGGAATTTCTCTTTTGAGTTTCCAATTCACACCATTTGGTCTTTTTGTAAAGTTGGACTAATCGGCATAGTATAGACTTTAATAGCATCGGTTTTATTGAAGACTTCTTTTATAAGTTGACATTCCACCATTTCGTATCTGCATCGATTAGTTGCTTAACTCTTGCCTTTACCCCTAGAATTCACACTGGAGATTGTATTGCATAAGTGTTGGACAATACAAGCCATCTATCTTTCAGACCTTAATGGTGGCTCCATCTCCCACTAGACAAACTAGGCTGCCTTTTAGCAAATCCCTGGCATTCCATGTACTCCTCCAAACATACGATGCTTTATATCACAATTTGGACTCCAGAAAAGTATTCCTTGAAAAATATTTTTCTTTAAAAATTTTAGCCACTAGCGAATCTGGAGATTTTTAAAATCTCCACCCTTGTTTTGCCAACATAGTTGTATTGAAGCACTCTAGATCATGAAAGCCCATTCCACCCTTTGTCTTCGAGTTGCCCATCCAAGACTAACTCATTCATGCCACCTTCGATTCATTTCAGTGGTTGTCCCACTAGAATTTTTGTATTAGGGAATTTATTTATCTACATAGAGTCTTTGGTATCTGGAAAACACTCATACTGTAAGTAGGAATGGCCTGGATTACAACTTTTATAAGGATCTCCTTCCCCCCTTGGAACAAAAAATTTTCTTTCCACTCATTAATTCTATTCCAAACCCACTCCTTTAACCTTTGGAAAGTTTAGATTCTTGATTTTTCTATCATAGCTGGGAGTCCCAAGTATTAGTCATAGCTTTGTGTAGATTGCGCCCCCAAAGTGGATAGAAAAAAATCCCAGATACTCCTGTTAATGTTACTACTGAAAAATAATGAAGTTTTCTCCTTATTTAATTTCTTTCCCAAAGCTTTTTTATATATCTCCAAAATCTATTGTAGGCTATCCCATTTAGGTTTGCTTATTTTGCAAAATAACAGGCTGTCATTTGCAAAAAAACAAATGACTGAATCTACTTCTACCTCTTGTAACAGGTAGTTTGAAATAGAAAATCTGACCAGTGATTTAGATTTTATACTATTTTTATATATCTTGTTTCCACTAATTTGGCCCAATGGCCAGGAATTGGAAGGAAAGGGTACCCACTAGGGTTATGGGAGGTGGTGCCTTATCCACAACAACCCTATATCCCTCATTCTATTTCTACTTTACCCAACTGGAAACAAACAGGAAGTTCGCTTTCTTTTTATTATTATTATTTTTCTCTCTCTCTTATTTGGTCAGCGGTGGGCCGCTTTTTGGATGATGTGAACATTTGGACGATTCCAACAACTGGATCATTGGACCATATATGTCGTTCTTGTCTGTGCTTAATCAAAGGGTGTTTATTGCCCAGTCATAGCGTTTGGAGGGGTGAAATTTTGTGTATGTTTTTCATCATGCGATTGCAACCATACTTAGACTGCACGTCTGCGGTTTCAGCTCCCATTCTCCATCATTTGAAATTATAGCCATTTAACGAACTCTCTAAATTCAAACCGTTAATCTAGATCCATGATCTCCAGAAAGGAAATGTGGCTCAAAACTAAGCTCGTGCCAACGATGGAGAGGGGCAATTCGACTCCGGGATTTGTGTTGTCTGGTGTTAATAGGATAGATAGGTTTGATCATCAGATCTGAATAAATTTGCATGAAGATTAGGTCCATGGGACTCTGTACAATATGTCATAACCATAAATTTTGCATCAAAACGGCTTTTTAGTGGGTTTCCTATTTTATGGATGAGTTACATTCAAACAACTTGATATTGTTTTGTACGATAATTTTCTTGTACGAGCAGACTGCATTGCAAATTGCAATCTAGCTCCATGGAGCCCTCTTGGGCGCATAATTAGTCAATGCAACCTTTTTTACACTTTTATCCCATCATGATTTAGCACATTAATACCTAATTTTATGCTCATCAAATCTTTATTCACTTTTGAGTTAACCTTTTTTCCAACACATGCCGACAAAGATAGGTCCAAGCCCGCCCATTTAACAAATCAGGCTAGGCTGAATCTGATTATTTTAGATTTTTTTGGGGCTTTTCAATCAATTGTTTTTACAAATTAAATTAAATTATAAGCACTTCACCAATTGAAGATACTCTAATTGGAGTTTTCATTGACATAAAGTTATTTTGACTAAAGTGCTATGATCCACCCTTTTTTAGAACCTTTCATTGGATGGTTCCTATTACCCATTTGTTTAGATTTTTTTTTCCTTATGATCCATCAAATAAAATATGCTAAATCAATAGTAAAATGAGAAATGTTCCACATATATAGCGAGTTGCTTTATAGTTCACATTTCATGTGAAAAATCATCTTCTCTCTCTAGGAGCCATCCTCAGCTTTCATACCATTTGCAACGACTTGGGTGCACTATCCATATGATGTTGTCTGCTTTGGCTCATGGGATCAAGCCAATTTTGTCGCACGATGTTGAAAGGGCTTACATTTGGTTAAGGCCAAGGTCACACTTGTATACCCAGGTTCAAGACTTGCATATTTTCGATGTGGGATGTATGCACAATTGCATATTCAATCAAGAGTTTCCCTACCCTTTCTCTTGAGGCGGCTACTTGCAAGACCCAACGCCTTCTACAGGGGAGCCATAAGGTGTCATTACATTTTATTTTCTATTAAAAATTCATGCTCAATCTTGTATTTAGGGATAGTCTAATTGGAGTTTGCATTCAAATCTCTAATTGGAGTTTCCATTCAAATAATTTAGTTTTGTCAAGGTCGAGGTCCGGATTGAATGGGCCTTATGTCCTAAATTTGAACCTTTTCAAATAAAAATTATAGGAGAGCTAGGCGCATGCCAATTAAATACCTCAATCCGAATAAAGCTTGAGTCCATTCCATTTTTTTATTTATCACTTGATTTTCCAAATGCACAATTTTGTCATTTAATCACTTAATTATTTGACAAGTACGTGTAATATACTTTTGTTCTTTATTAACTTTTATTTATTTAAAGTATGCAACATATATTTTTGTTATTTAATAGCTTTATTATTTTATAAATAGGCTCTTATTGTTTTATTATTTGTAAATAGGCCCCGTCTTTTCCTTTTAATACCTTCCATCTCCCAAAAAAAAAAAAAAAAAATACTTGTATCAAGATTTGTCAACAACCATCAAATTTGTCTTGAATTTTAATAAAAATCACACCTTTGCCCTTACATCCAATTTAGGGGTGGCAAATGGGCCATGCCAATTCAGGTCGGGTCAGCAACGGGTCGAATTTTGGACCCCCAACTCGCACTAGACCTCTTTCGAAAATGGGTTGGGATTCTTTAGCCTGCATGCACACAGGGTCAGGTTGGCCCACATATCCCACATTACGTTGTGGGTCGGTTCAGGTTAGGCCAAACTGATCCACTTCACTTGAATGTTGTGGTTCTTTCTTCTTCTTTTTTTTTCTTTTTCTTTTTAAAGTGTTTTTATCGATTGTATTATTATAAAGACAAGCCTTCAACAGAAAATACATAATAGATGTACTAAGTACAATATATTACATGGTATTTTTATACTGAACCCAAAGTTAAGGACTTAAATTATTTGGGTGTTGTGTGTGTATATTAAATACCCACTTGTAAAATGAATGCATTGTTGTATTCCACCTAGCAAACTTAACAAGTCCACAATTTGCAAGATTGTAGTTATTTGACATTGACTCTTTCTGACAGAAAACTAGAGAGAATATATATTGTTAGGATATTTGTGTGTTGGCAAATTTATGGGTTAGACAAAACTCTAGGTCCATTGAGTTGTCATTTTTTTTATTTATTTTAGAGTGGATTGTGGTATTAATTGCCGGATGTATTAAAGTTAACAAATCAAAAAAAGAACGCAAATTGAAGTGTTTTGAAGTGATGTTCTGAGGATAACATCGATTAAAAAGGTTATATTTCACAAACCAAGCATTGGATCAAGGTAATCTACCTACCGTTAGAAAGTTATTTTCGAGTAGATATCTGTAGGTTTCAACATTACGTCAATTGGAGCTAAGATGACAAAGTTATGGTTGAGGAAAGTTTGTAGAAAAGTGCAGAATTTACATGTGTGCTTGAGCGTTTATGCAATTGGGCTCGAGCGGACTAACGAAGAAAACCCACTTTCTTATATGAAATTATTTCTTATTTGTGCTAGAACTGCTAGTTTTTCGTTTACAAGGACTCTAATCCTAAGGAACGAATTGTGGGCTATTTAAAAAGTGTTTCTCTTAACCCTAAGGCATTCATCTCTCTATAACTCACTAAAATTCATGAAAAATGACGGCCTAGGGATGTCGTTTATCTGTGGAAACTGATAACTTTGGGCCATTGTAAAATGCACTGTCGTTTTTCAAAATATGATAATCTGTAGCCGACATAAATCTTAGAAAAAAAATATATAAACGATGGCCTTGGGATTATTTTTTCAATGGCCATTAGCTGTCGTTTTTGGAAAAACAACACCAGAAAAAAAACACGAACTTTGATGTAGTGATTTTCTAAGTTGAGAATACACATTAGAGATACTCTTCTTTTCTAGAGCAGCCATTGGAGTGCTTTTGTTGAAGCTTTAAGTTTTAGAGATTTGTACTTCGATTTCTTTGTAAAAGATTGGCTTCTTTCGTAGAAGGTTCGTTTACCTTGTAGATTTGAAGTGGTTGTTTTACACATGGGTGACAGTGAACGGCGAGGACAGGTCTGTGAGTTTATTTTGTAATATTCAATTACATAGTGCTTAGTTATCTTTGGTTTAGACGATAAGACCTGTGGTTTTTTCCGAGTGGGTCTTCCACGTAAAAAATCTGTGTGCCCTCTTCTTATGGTATGTAATTGATTGATTTGTTAGTTTTTTTATTCTTCTTAGAAATCCAAATCTCGAACGATCTTCCACATATATATATCAGGAATTCTCAAAAACTCTCCATTTAAAAAAGGGAGTTTATGCCCCTTTCGACAAGTCCAATAAAAATCGCTACCTCACAAGTGCAAAGCAAAAATTAAGGATAGCTAATTTTAAGAAGATATTCATTGCACGTGTTAAATCACATACATGTTAAAAAGGGGCATTTTTTTAGTGAAAAATGCTCGGGGAGTTTTGTAGCGTGACCCTAATAGAGAGAGAGAGAGAGAGAGAGAGAGAGAGAGAGAGAGAAATCAAATTAGTTTTTTTTTTCTTGCATTTCCATCATCCACACCCTCATCATGTGAGAACTCACCATGAAGTATTTCTTCATCTTCTTACCGATGTCAGAAACCACCCATGTCAAAACCACCACCACCACTTTTTTTTTCTTCTTCTTCCCATCCATGTTTGTTAAAACCACCACTACTACCTCTTCTTCTTCTTCTTCTAACCACCCATGCCAAAACCACCACCATAGACTTTCTTTCTCTTCTTTTTTTTTTTTTGAAAGAATAGTTATCCTTTATTAATATAGTAAAAAAATATTTCACAGATGGGGGAACAATCATGGCCCCCCACTAGGGCATACCCTATTAAAAACTGAAGGTTTTTTGAGAGATTTTCTAGAATAGATTAATGCAATCAATCTTAATATTATGTGTACAAGTAGTCAACTACACAACGAAAATAAATTAAACAAAAGAACACACCACAAGAAGACATAGTTTTTATGTGGAAACCCAAATTGAAAAGAAACCATGATAAAAAGTCAAACACCATGAATCATACTACAGTTACAAGAGAATATTCATAACCTTTATCCAGTTATCACGCAACTCAAAGACTCTGTAATTCCCTTGTATAGCATCCTGCTGTAACGACCTCTATCGCTCTTTGTTATAGATCCACGTACCTAAACGCCTTTTAGATGTTATACTTAACTCTCTACAATAATCTTCTACACTTAGAGAAGTAGAAGACAAGGATCTCTAAAATATAATTTCAGCACTTTAACTATCTAATGAAAGAACTCTAGATAAGGTAATCTCCAATAAACAATCTCTACTTAGAATAATGAGATCTATGTCCCATACCTTAAGGTTGAGAGAACCCTTTTTTATAGCCCAAAATTTGTGCATCATAAGTATATTTCAATCAGGAAAGAAGTTAGCATGAAATAGGCAAATTCCTCTTCAAATCGGATTGAAAAATCACAAATCTGTAAATTTTTCTGCACCTGTCTGATCGGTCGGATACATTACCGATTGATTGGATTCAATTACTGGGTGAGGTCCGATCGGTCAGATTCCTGCCCGATGGGTCAGATGAAAAGTTAATACTTTTTCTGCAAACTTCTAGAGGCCATAACTTTCTCTTTTTAGCTCTGATTGATGTAATCTCGGGGTTTATGAATACTTACTCGAAACGAACTTTTCAACGGCAGGTTGCTTGCCCATATCTGATACTCTATTTGTGAGATATGGCCTCTGTAAATCATGTTGTCTGTAGAAAATCACTTCAATTTGTCGCTCTTTCTTCAATTTCTTTACTTTAGTGTATCTGGAGACTCAAACCATTGTACATACTTAAAGATATATAAAATACAATACCAATGGACTAAGTTTTATCCAACTCATGAATTAGCCAATGCAAAATCAAACACTATCAACCATAGAGCCCACGGCCAGCTCCCCAATCAACTAGGAGACAAGAACACTCATGAGCTCCAATAGAGGCAAGAAATCCATACTCGTGTTTAATTTTCCTTGCTAGGCACCATGTTATGGGAGAAATTAAAGAGTAAGATAGTAAGGGGAGGAGGGTAATATCTCTTACTATCTTCATGTTCTCAAATTGAAACATCTAAGGAGACAGCGAAGGGCATTGTAGAGCTAGCATCATACGCTCTTCAAGAACATGAGAAGGAAAAGAATCAATAAAAAATCAAATCTCCTGATGAAGCAACTCATCAAACCGAGTCACTGCTTGAAGTGGGCAAACTGTGGGGTGCCAAAAAATGCCCACAACGCAATCAGGTAGGTGAACAATGGAAAACCTCCTGCCTCTGCGCATACTGAACTGGCGAGGAGGCAATGGAAAGACCCCAGCATCAGGAGGGAGACCCCATAGGTTGTTATAAGGCAAAGGCAATGTAATCCGCAAGTAAACAAGCCGACTATGGATTTGATGTAAAGTATCATGAAGAAGCTGTGAGGGCTGTCGTGCTAGCTGAGAGAAGAGCCTCTTATTCTTCTCCCTCCACACATGCCAGCGAGTGCCAGAAAAATAAGATGAGTAAGGCAGCTTAAACCAGAGGATGTACCGTCCACAACATTAACTACAGACAGCATCAAATCCTCTACAGAAGCCTATGTTTGACAGTTGTAGATGCATCTTCCTCATGAGTCCATTCCAAACCACTTGAGAGAAAATCGAAGAAAAAGATGATTAATGTCTTCAATCCGGCTAGTGCATAGGACACACCCAGGTTCACAAGGAACACCTCTATTGATTAAAAAAAAAAAAAAATCTTAGTTTTTAGACATCCTTGAAACACCATCCAAGCACACAAACTGCTTAGGTATGCAGCCCTTAAATCAGATTAACTTATTCCAATAGATTCCCACAGACTTGGAGGAGAGGACAAGACTCTCATAGGCAGATTTGAAAGAGAATTCTCTGTTTCCTTACATGTCCAAATTATTACATTTGGGAAAGAGGAAGCAGGAGCATCAAGCTGAGAAATACGATGCCAAAGACCTAGAAGTTGACTTGATATAGCTGAGGGAAGACGCCAACTATGACACCCCACCCCTCCCCAACCACCACCCCCCCACCCCCCAAATATCTTTACCTTGATATCCCTATCCCACTTGAGGTCATAAACAACCCTATCATCCACAAGTTAAATAATCTTCCCATCAGAAACCTAAGGATCCAACCAGAAATGCGTTTTTAAGTCATCTCCAATTAAGTGCTCGACGTCAGGTAAGGCTTTCGTATGTAATAATAGGATGTTTTTCCAACCCCATGAAGCAGTCCTTGGCACATTAGGATCTCAAAATGGTATATTCCTTAAGTATTTAACCTGCACTCACTCAGTCCAACAGTTCTGCTTTCCAAATGCCACATTCCAAATCTGTCTAAGAAATGCAGCCTCATTTAACCATCTAACATTCCTTATACCCAAGCCTCCATGAGCTTTAGGTTTGCAGATAGTTGACCAAGCAATAGGATGAAGATAAACATGCTTCCAAGAGTTCTAGAAGAAATTTCTCATCAACTAATCAATGGCATCCATTATTGACGTAGGGAGAAGGAAGACAGTGGTCCAAAAGAGATGCAGAGTGGAAAGAGTGGATTTTATCAGTTCAAGACGCTCTGCATATGATAACACCTTAGACTTCCATCCAGTCAATTTTTGCTGAAAATCTTCAAGAAGAGGTTTGCATTCTAATGTGAATTTAATCAATCTATTAAAAATGCAAGTACACAATTGTCTTATTGAGATAGTGGTAAATACAGGTCGATCACACAAGAAGTACTTTTGAACTTTTTAATTAAAATTTTAAATTTTTCTCAAAAGGAAAACATTAATAAAAGGGATGTATGGTATGCAAATTATAAACTAAATAAATTAATAACAATGATAATAAACTTATAAGAGTAGCCAGAATCTAATTAGTTATTCAAAAATCTAATTTATGCAATTAATTTACCATTTTTATCTCAATTATTACTTAAATCTGAAACAAATAATGTTTCTGATCCCCGATAATTTGACTAGTATGAAAATTAGATTTTAATTAAAAAAATCAATACCCAAGACTTTCTTCACCTCATAAAAAAATGAGCATCCTAAGCACCACCTAGCAAACTAAGCATAGACTATCAAAGATTACTACAGATCTAAGTATAATCTATCAATGTAAATATAAATGATCAAAATTTATTCGTTGTGAACATAAATTAGATGTTTTCCTTGGGCATGCAAACAGATCTATGATTATCTTTTAAAAGCACATTAACAAGAGACAATTAGAAAAAAGCAAAATAATAAATATAAATTAGAACATAAAAATACTTAGCTTCATCTTTTGCTTTAATCAGAAATTGTAAATATTCTTAATTAATGCAACAAATGTGTAAAAATGGTGCAAATTTCAATTTCTAGGTAAAAATGGATGAAATGATAAAATTTAATGAAGAATGATGTATTTAACCTAATTAAATCCTTAATCCACCCTAAAATGATGCAAAAATGTGCAAATTCATGACTTAACACAATCCTGAAAGCCTAGCTTCTTCATGGATAAGAGTACCCGCAGAATCTAAGAGTAGCTTTCCTTCCCCGATGCCCAACATGGAAGTTATTTCATGAACAATATGATAATCTGTATTGGAGAAAATGATAAAGTTTTTCCCTCAATTAACAGCCAAACCTGAAAACCGGTGGAAATCATCTAGAAAGGCTTTAAGATTAATTTCTTGCAGCTGCAGGCATGCTCCTGTTGAAGATGAGTACATCATTTGCAAATAGCAAGTGTAAAATAATGACACCAGCATGATAGTAGGATGTGGGGATAAGCAATAATTGTGCATAAGTTTTCAATTGAGCTGAGAAGAAGTCCATAACAATGGTGAACCAAACAGGTAAGAGTGGGAGCCTTGTCGAAGGCCTCTTGGTCCTTTAAACTAACCAACGGGTTCACCATTCAACAGAATGTAAAAGTAGCCATGATCAGATGAATGAATTGCTTTGGGAATACCATGGCCTTCATAGCAGACTTCAGAAAGGCCTCTCTTAAGGTAAAAATGAAAAGAAGATCCTACACAAGCAAGATATTATCAGTAATGGACCTACCTAGGATAAACGCGGTTTATGATGACCCAACCAGTTTCTCCATCGGTGGACGTAATCTGTAAACCAATATTTGAGCTATAATTTTATAAAGCTCATTGGTTAAAAAAATAGGCCTGAACCGATCAGGAGTTTCTGCATTCTCTACCTTAGGAGCAAGCACAAGAAACACGTGCTTCAACTGGCCCAGTAACTTGGAAGAGTGAAAGAAATCCATTATAGCATAGCTTACATCTATCCCTACAATGGACATCTTAAAGAAATGAGCATTGAACCCATCTGGTCCAGGCGTTTTGTGAGGATTACCCATGTTGATGGACTCCTCTATCTCCCTGATCGTAAACGTTTACTTAGTGTTTGAGCCTCTTCAACTGACGGCCTTCCGTAGGCCGAAACATGGGACATATTTGAGTCTATTGGCTGCAATTCTGTACAAAAATGTTAGTGAAATGATCAACAAAGATATCACCAATGATCTGAGGATCCTTATACTCTATGCCCACTGAATCTTTAATTTTAGAAATGATCGTAGATGCATACTGCTTCCTCATCAGCCCATAGAAATATCGGGTGTTATTGTCACCGAGGTTTATGGACTGATCCCCGCAACTTTTGCTTTAGCGTACTCTCTTCCAGCCTAAGTAACATATCAAGTTTATGCTTAGCTTCCTTCTCTTCCTCTTTAATCTGCACACTACGTAGATCCCATTTAAGGTGATCTTGTACCTTATCAAGATGAGACTACGCCTACTGAATGCGAGTAGGGACTAGATGTTGGCCACGAATCCACTGCTTAAGGGAACACTTACCTGCTTCAGCTTAGAAACTACTTAGAACATGGGAGTCCCTTCCACCTCTAGACTCCATGCATCTCTAACACAATGAAAAACCCTTCCATATGAGGCCAACAATTGAAGTATTTGAAGGAAACTTTCCTAGGACCTGCATTCTGCAGTGTAAATGGCAGTAGCGAGTGATCCGATAACCCTAGATGGTGAACATCACCTTTAAAGACTCAACTTAAATAGCGCAAGATTTCCTAGGCCTCCGTCTTAACTTACTTGAAAACCATGTCATTACTACTACAACCACTCCTATTCCACACCCCCCCCCCCCCCCCCCCCCCCCCCCCTTCTTTTCTTCTTCCTCCTCCTCCTTATGTCCATCTTGTCTTGTTTTCCCTTTCTTTCTTTTTTTTCTTCTCTCCTTCTTATTCCTCTTGTCCCAGTGTAACTCATTGCACACCACTTACTCAAACCACACCATCTAAGCCAACAACCCTCTCTTTCAGCCAAACATAATCTAAGAGTGGTTTGAGAGATTTATAGGCAACAATTATAATGGAGAATGAATTGATGTAGATCAATTTGTAAATCAATTAATAAACGAAAATGGAAAGTTATTCCAAGGTCATCATGATTCCTCAAAGTAACTTAAAACCGAAAGTGGGTTCTCAAAGGTCATGTGCTGCTACACATTAAACTTACAATATTTACGGGTCAACCAGGTTAAATCAGGTTAAACAGGTTGACTAACCCAACCCATTTTCATACGTGCTAGGAACATTTAACCTATGACCAACCTGCATCTATCACGGGTTAGGTTTGACAGGTCAGAAGTGGGTCAGGTCACATTTTACCGACTCTAACATCTATTAAACAAAAATGAGTATATTATTATTTGCAAAAATGCCATTATTTTATTTCAAGTTCCAAGGATCCCTTTGTCAATAACACTTTTATGTAAACTTTCAACAATCAAACAATCGCGCATGGATTGGATCAATTAAAACTAACTATAGACGTTGATTGTTATTATTTTAATCAATTTGGATTTAATGAATTCTATCATATATTAATAAAAATCAACATATGTAGGGTTATTTTCTCCCCATTAAATGTAATTGTTATCATTACAGGCTTTAAAAAAAAAGGGAAAGTTACATTCGTAGCGCCTGCATAATAGCATAAATACAAGTGGACCCCTTACCTTTTATGAATTTACATTGACACCCCTTGGCAGACATTGTCAACTGACAAATATGACGGAAATAGTGGTTTTACATATTTGCTATTAACAAAACCCCACCTCTGACTACACCCTACCTTTGACGGATTGGTAGACTAGAGCTAAAGTAACCGGAGTGTTTTTTTTTTATTGGTAGAAAATGTTATGTGCTTTTGAAGTTATGTGTTTTTAAAGTAACCGCCCATTTCTAAGTGCTCCCTACTGCTTCGCTGGCCCGTTCTTGATTGATTTGTCATTTTGTCTTAGCTACCGTGGGTGGTAGAGCAAAAGAAATCAATTCTCCATATTCATCTTCAACACCTAGGGCTCTTTTCCATCGCACGGAGGTCTATGTCTTCTTGTCCGTATCCGCTGTTGATCTCAGGTATGGTTTTCCCTCTTCATCTCTTCTTCACCCACGAGTCACTCTCTTACTCTCCTCCCTCTCTCTCTTCTCCAACTCAACCTCAATTGTCTTTCTTTTGTTAGACTCAGTGAAGCGCAAATCTCTCTATTCTCCAAAATGTAGAGGTGAAGTTAGGGATTTTGGGATGATTAGGCTTAGAGATTTCAAATGGTTTGGAAAATTGTGGGTGTCTGGGGGTTTTGAGGGTTGGATTTGAAGCACATAAGCACGGGCAGACCCACATATTACCTTATGGTGATTTCAACCCCACAAGATCCTAAAAGCTATCATGGCAGCCCCACAAGTTCTCCCACCAATTCCTTTTTGCTTTTACTTTCAGCCCCCACTAGATATAGAAAAGGGTTTGCCTTTTGATTTCGGCTCTTTTCTACCATACCCTTTTCCCTTCACCTTAGACCTGTCTCCCGCCCTTAGAATCCCTCTATCCAGGCATTCGCATTTTTCAGCCACATTATTTCTCTATATCTCTTTCCCGCCAAACCCCATCTCCTAAACCCATAATGGCCAAACCAAGCCCTTCCCAATCCCAATCCCTACATTTACTAGTTTTCAATTGTATTAATTTGCATGTATTAAGTCGTATTACTTAATGCTCAGTTGCTCATTTGCTGAATTGTTCATTTTTGTTGTAATTGAAATGTTTAATTATAGACATCACTTCATCATATACTATGAGGAGAAAATATATGAGATATTTGATCTAGATTCGAATCGATATTATCATGGTGATTTGATAAATGATTTGGTTTAGATGCATGCTGATTTCCCTTCTAATGGGGCTTTGTCCTTCAGTATTTACTATTACAGTCCCTTTAGATAACAGAGACTGAGGCTTAACAATGATATCGAGTTAATGCAAATGTTTGTGTTGTATGAGGGTACAGTGGACATAGAAATTTGGGCTTATCTTGATTGTATAAGAATATCCATAGAAGAACTACCACCTCTGCTCCCACCTCGTGATGGGACTATATCTCCAAGTCATGATGGGAATGCAGATCAACTGAGAAAAAGTTATGAAGGAGAGAGGAGTGAAGGCGTGAGGGAAGAAGGTGTGAGGAGTGAAGGTGTGAGATATGAAACTGTGAAGGAAGAAAGTGTAAGGAGTGAAGAGGTAAGAGATGAAAGTGTGAGAGATGAAGTTGTTGGAGATAATGGGAGTAAACAAAGCCTATTCAAGTAGAAAATATGGTGTTAACCATAAATTTAAATCAAACACATCAAAAATCAATCCTCACACTATAAGCTTCTACTACATCTCCATATTGCATTGCGATTAAAACATACTGTACAACATAGTCACCACATTAACATAAAAGAAAATAAACTACAATTTGAGAAGTGAAGCTAATCCCAACCATACAATGCATTAGACAAACAACAACATATGGTATATTTTTTGCGAATACAAAACTTGTAATTCAGCTAATTTTTGTTCTCTCTTTTTTCATTTTTTTTTTCAACTGCTGCATGTATTAGGTGGTTTTGCTTCATGATTTTTCTTTTTAGGTCTTCAATCAACATTTCAAGATTTTGCACATCTTTACTTATATCATTTCTTTCTCATGTCATTGCATTTGATTCAGAACCATCTTCCCTTGAAACTCTATCTGCCCATAGAAATGCACTATAACCCTCTCCATCCTACATATATTTTTATATTTAATTAATATGATTTATAATCAACTCATTCATATTTTTTCTTACTAGAAAAAATTCGAATAAACAATTTTACCAACCACTTTGGGCATCCTCAAAATTTTCTATTTGGATTGGACCTTGTATTAGAGGTATATAACTTCATGTAGCCAGTCCCACACTGGCATTTAGGACTCATTTCGGAACTTGTGGCAATGGTTGACATTCTGTCAAGCCCAAAAATAACACATTACTACACTTTTTTAAAGCATACACAATTAAAATGCAACCTTTATATTATAGAGAAATAATAAAACTCTAATTGGTCTCCAAATCAACACATCCAACTATACGAAGCCAAAATTCTTATGTGAATGAAAAATGAGAGAGAAAGTTCTTTTTTTTTTTTATGAAAATCAAAGAATAAGCCCTAAATCAGGCCATCGGTATCAATTTCATTTTTCTATATTACATCCACTGTCATTTTTTCTATATCATAAGAATTAATGTCCTTGCAACAAGAGTTCAAAAAACAAATAGCCAAACTCTTATAGATTGACCTAATTAGACCCTCGATTAGTCAGCACAATAGCCTAGTAGTTTTTGTAAACAATCATGTCGAGTAAGTCAGAGGAAAATGGAGAATGGTGATTTACTATAAAAAGCTCAATCAAAATACGATTTTAGACAGCTACAAGATTCCAGATAAATCTAATCTTGTACAACTCATAGAAGACAAAACTTGATTCAGCAAATTTGATTGCAAATCAAGTTTCTAGCAAATCAAAATGGCAGAACCATTTATCCACTAGACAACATTTAGTGTTCCACAAGGAAAGTATGAATGGTTAGTCATGCCTTTTGGATTAAAAAATGCTTCTTAGGTGTTTCAAAGAAGAATGGATAAATGACATTTAGCCACTGTCATTTTTTTTCTGTATCATAAGAATCAATATCCTTGCATAACAAATTTGAAACCATTCTAAAGCTCTCAAGTATATCTATGTCATTTTTCCTAAACGCTATAGCCCTTGCATCTAGATTCACTACATGAAGTAGATTAGAAACAAAAACAAGGTCATTAATAAATAGCTCTGGACTTCTGAACTATTCCGAACCCATTGGTTCTTTCCCAGCCTGTTGATGGTAGGGATGCAAATCCAGTGGGGTATGTTTGGTCTAAGGTAAGCCCAACCATGTTGGATCTTATGGTGTACCTACCCATTCAATTTTTTCACATGGAGACTTCATCAGAATCCATGTTAGCCCAAACGCTAGAAAGAAGAGGAAACAAAAATGGAGAGAGACCTTTACCTAGCCTCGCCTTAGATGCACCCAAGAGAAGTAAAGAAGCACTCAAAGAAGTGGAGAAGCACCCAAGAGAAGCAGCTAAGAGAAGCCCCCAAGAGAAGCAGCACCAAGGAGAAGACCCAAGTCGAATTCCAGCATTAGCCACAGTCTTGGAAGTTTTGAACTGGGAAAGACAGAAATTTATCAAATGGGTTACTTTGACATTTCTAACCATGATTACATGGTTTTTCATCTAAGTAAGACAAAAAATATGTTGGGGGGTACTTTCGGTAGTTTAGAGGTGAACAATTGATGACATGACCTAATTTTTAGGTTGTCCGTAAGTCTAGGGGTATGTTTGCGAACTAAATGTGAACAGCTAGTAAGTGCAGTGTAAATTCAGGAAAGAAAAGGGGTGTACTTGTATTTACGCTATTATGCAGGAGCACGGATGTATTTTTCCGAAAAAAAAGTGGAAAATTTTGAAATTATACATTTAGGGATAAAAAGAGAAAGAAACGCATAAGTTCACTCTAGACACTTATGTGGCGATTTTTTTTTTCCTCACTTTGGCCTACTGGCCAGTAGTGGAAACGACAGGGCGCCCACCATAGATGAAACCTTGGTGGGCGCTATGCAAGTAGGTGTCTTATCCACAGGATAATCCTAGTTTCCCCATTACTGATGGTGGTAGGAAGATTACAAAAGACTGCCTATTTTGGGGACAGGTAAACAAATAATGATCTTTGATCGGATATACACAGTGCATGGTGCAAAATAATGCGATCCTCCAGCATAAGAATTCTCTCTTCGTGGACAAAAACGAAATCCCAACACCAGTTTTTCTTCTTCTTCATCTTTCGGATTGCAGAAACGTGAAGAAAGAAATTTGAGAGATAGAGATTGAAATCATCTAAATCATCAGATACCTAATTCTACGATCTGAACCTTAGAATGCACCATGAGCATCTTCTGATAGTAATTGCTAGTTTCAGATGGGATCCATCGACGCCGGCTCTGCTCCATAGCCTTCATGAGTTTTCATGGTCAAAGATTCATGGTAGAAGACTTCTCTGGCTCAAGAGGTAAGATGTTGATCCAAAACCCTCCATCCAAGACGTTAATTTCAATCTAAACTCTTCTAAGTCATCGATTAAGACTTTGGACCAAAGATTAACAATGGACTTAATTCAATTCTCTAGTACAGAAAAGTGATATCTAAACGCCAGTTCTTCTTTCTCATCAGTTCTGCTTCCAAAAGACGAGGAGAAAGATGGATAGAAACTCGAAATTTATAAAAATAAAATCATAGCCATAATTTTCCAATTCAAAACGTCAAAACACTATTAGCAATTGTTATTATTATTAATCCAACATCAATGACCGATGGGCACCTGTTACTAACCGGCATCACATTCGAATTCGAGCAGAGTGGAGTAGATTACCATCAATCTACAATACAATAGTCTGGCATCCTACTACCGTTCATCGCTGGGAACCTTAGATGAGTAGGTTTAGGTAGGCACTTCCAGAAAATGGGCGGGTAGGTTTAGGTAGGTAGCTTCCAAACGTCCCAGACACGACTTTCATGACTTTTAACCTTTCCGACACTCTTTTTTAACGCATGTGGGGTCCAACTTTCGGCGAAATTGGACACTTTTGGT
This sequence comes from Sextonia rubra, assembly GCA_037013555.1. Lineage (NCBI taxonomy): Eukaryota > Viridiplantae > Streptophyta > Magnoliopsida > Laurales > Lauraceae > Sextonia > Sextonia rubra. The sequence continues at coordinate 16,269,618 of JASUAD010000028.1, read as the reverse complement.
TTTTAAGTAGAAAAAACCAGGGCAATTAACCAACTTTCCTTTCCAAGAGATTTTTTTAAAAAATTTATATACCCCCTAAGATTTTTAGTATTTATAAACAACTTTCAACGAAATTGGACACTTTTTGTTTTTAAATTAGAAAATACTAGAGCAGCTAACCAACCTTCCTTTCCACGAAGTTTAAAAAAAATTCTTTTATATACCCTTAAAAGTTTTAGTATTTGTAAATAGACAGACATATATGGTTTTAGCATTTATAAATAGAGATTTACCTTCTCATTTTAATGACTTCGCATGTCCAAAAAATCAATAACCTTTAGATCGCCATAAGTTTTTAGAGTGAAATAATACTTTTTATCCATCCTATTTTTATCCTTATATGCATGATTTCAAATGATTAAATTTATTTCTTAAGCTCAACATTAACAATTACATTTAGTATCAACGAATAACTTTATATAAATTCATTTTTCTCAACACAAAGCCTATTTCATTAAAACCAAATCAATTATAATGACAATTAACACATGTACTTATAATATATTTAATGAATTCAATCCATGCACAACCAATCATTGAATTGATGAAATCTCAAAATACATGATTAAACTCTAAGTTCGTGAGAGTGTTATTAATAGAGTGGCTGTTGGGACTTGAGATTAATTATAATTTTATTTTTGTAATTAATAATTTGTTTAATGGATATAAGGGCAGAGTTGCCATCTTTCTAAAAATGCAAAACATGCTAACCCATTTTTTTCAAGTATAGTAATTTTGGGGACATGACATGTAGTAAAATGAAAAGACAGGACCTATTTATAAATATTGAAATTACATGAATTTATTTTTAAATCTTTAAAACATTAACAAATTAAAATTATATAAGAATTTTTCAAACAATCAGGTCGACGTCACTCTCGGATTGCTGCCATGGTCACCGAGGAAAATCCTCATCATCCAGACTCAGCGAGAATAATCTTTAGGCAGAAAAGCCCAACCTCGAGAAGAATCTTTAGGCATTTAAGCCAGAGGAATCTTTTGGCAGAAATGTCAGAGAAGCCTCGGGAAATTTGCATGCCAAGTAAACACCCTTTTTTCCAAGAAACTTCGAAGTCTCTTGCCTCAGAGAATTACAAATAAAACATCAATGGGTTAGTGAACCTACAATTGGTCATGACGCTAAGGATGTAGTTGTGAGCAACAGATATTACATTCTCCTAACAGTCATGGATCTGAAATCATACCAAAATGCCCTGTCCTTAAATTCTATTTTCAGGGCCTTGAAACTCCGCTCCGAATTCAACTATGTCTGCACCCTCGCGGCTGGCTTCTTGGCAGTCAACACAGCCGCTGCCGTCATAAGATGGCGTGAAGACATCCTTGCAGTTACTTTTGCAGTCTCCCTCTTTGTGTTTCTCATGATCTTCTTTTGGTGTTTAATTGTGTTCCAGGAATTGCCCCAGGACTCGAAGAATAAGGAGAAGTTAAGGATCCCTATATGGGTCCTAGCTACAACACTCAACTTCATGTTCACGTACCGGGTCTCGACCATAATCCAACCTAGCATGGCACTCGGATGGCTGCTGTGGGGAATGGCTGGAACCACTAGTCTCATCACATTCTTTTTGTTTTTTGTGTACGGTACTGATAAGAAAACCAAGTGTGTGGGATGCGATTCCTCAAGGGCTTCGTGTGCCGAGCAAGTCTAGTATCCACAGTATATGGGAGAATGGTTCCAACATACATTATGCCTCTATGTCTCTAAGAAGAAGTTACAATTTGTATGATAGAAATGGTTAGATTAAGTTTCCACTGTTTTTTTTTTTTTGTTTTCATTTTTAAGACTTAAGTTTCTACTTTATGTATTTTTATTTTTGTACGTCTGAATCTTTGTTAGTGAAATGGTCATGCTTGATTTTATCCGGATTTAAGTAATTACATGAGCTCCAGGGTGTCCCCCGGCCAGTTAAAAAAAAAGGGGCCCATTACAATCATTCTTTGGGGACTATTGGGCACACCCATGACATAGAAAGAAACAAATGTAACAGCTCAAAGAATGGCTCCTTGCTTTAGTGGTAAGGAGTGTTTATTTTCATTAGGAGATTCTCGATTCTAGTACACATCCATACGTCTGGGTTTTTGTTTCTTTTTTATATCTTTTGGCTCATTTGATCAGTGGTAAGGAAATAAGAAAAAAAGGCTCTCACCAAGTATCAATACCTAGTGGGAGCTATTGGAGTGGGTGCCTATACCACTAGGACAACCCTATATTCCCTATCCATACATATAATTGATGATTTTCATCCCATGTATGTTCCAAGTAGGGACATTATCCCACCCCTGTTTTTATTTCTATAGCACCACAATAGGTACTTCCCTGCTGCATGAAATTAGTGGTACGGTGGAACTTCACAACGGAGCTTCTCTGTTGAAAATCAAAACCCCCTCCTTTTTAAGGGCAACACTAGTGAAAGGCACGTGCGTTGCACGTGGTTATTATTACAGTGAGGCATTCTTTTTTCTCAGTTGTTGGAAATGTAAATTTGGTATTGGGATGATTGAATGAAGTTCATCTTCTGTATATACCTAACCTTCAAGATTTGTCAATTCTCTCCTCAACATAAACCCATTGAAAACTAAAATTAATCAACACAAGAGAGAGACACAGATTAAGTGAATTGTAATCCTATTTGTGTAATTATCATAATAAGAATAAAAAGAAGTCCACATCTAGTTCTTAAACAATATGTAACTAATATCCATAAATTACTTTACTTCAGCTTAAATCCTTACAGTAAGCTGATTTTTTATCGAAAAAAGTTCCCAACAAACGTCCTCAACAATCACCTTCTTAGATGGATGATTGACGGTACAAAGAATCTGACATTATAAGAATAGTTCTGCAAAACCCACCAACATTTATACAGCAAAAGATACAAACAGTAGCTGCCTGTGAGAGAAGAAACACTTAGATCTCAAAACAAGAGAGATGCAAATATATTGCTGAGGAAGAAAAAAAGCCACATGGTCACACAACTATATGAGAATACAAAGCAAACCCATTAAAGAAAGTAGATTTGGGAAGGGAAAGATCTAAATCCACAGGAGCTCAATTTCTAAAATTCAAAAGAACCAGATCCATACGCGCAAAGAAGTAAAAAATTATAAAGAAGGCTATATTTTCACTTGATATATAGAGAAAGAGCAAATGAGGGGGAAACTGACATGGATTTGCCTGACTTGATAGTTGAAGTATGGAGCATAAGAAAATAGAGAAGGGTATAGATGGAGTATAACTCACATACAATCTAGAAAGACTAAAAGTCGAGTCAACTTAGCACCTAGAAAGAATCCAAGTGGGAGGATGTAAAATTACCAGACCCACCATTCATTTTCTTTTGGGTTATTTTTCTTCTCTCTCTTTCTACTATAAATTTGTTCCTTCCAAGTGTTTGATGTCTCTCTCCTTCAAATTTCTTTATCTACACCAGTTAACAGAAAGAAATGTATCATCAATCGACCATTCAGCAATTGTAAAACACGTGATGTGAAATAGAGAGAGGAAAAACAACCCATAAGAAAAAATGAATGGTGGGTATGAATATTTGTTCCTTCCAAGTATTTGATGTCTATCTCCTTCGTTTTCTTTATCTACACCAGTTAACTAAAAGAAATGTATCATCAATCAACGATTCAATAGTTGTAAAACACATGATGTGAAATAGAGCAAGAAGATGCAATACAAACTGAGGAACCTAAGGAAGAGAACTCAAATATTAAATGTGAAATGTTGGCTACAATCCGTAGTTCACATGAGGAAAGATAAGCTAAGAACTTTTAATTTTGAGACAACATCATATGTTTTTTTCCAAATTTGGATGGTTTCGAAATTTTTATCAATTCGAACATTACCACAGATCCTCTTGCTGAATTTCTATTATGAACTATTGTTTTCTCTCTTGTGAAAGGTGATATGGCATTGAGTAAGACTGATCCATCACATCCCTGATACAAACACATTGAGGAAGTCTCACATTTAAAAGTGTCTTTTACAGCCCAAAAAAAAAAAAAAGAAGAAGAAGAAAAGTGTCTTTAACATGAACTTGTACATGGTCTATCAATCTGTAAAACCACAAAGTCTTTATTTTTTTGTGTTTTCTCTCGAATGTGGACTTTTTCCTGTAATAATAAAAGTTGTTGTCATATTTAATGAACATAACAAGTGCTAAAAGAATTTGGTTTTATCTTGAGAAATAGGCCATGTTTGTATTTGACTCGTCCTCTTGCATCTACCGCTCCAAAATCCAACCCACGTATATGACAGCTTTTGGCTATGCTAAAATGTAAAATGCAAAGGCCAACTCAATTTGAATGGGATTTGATTTTCAGGTACAAAATCATGCAAAATGTCCTGACTCAAACTTGAATGTGGGCTCTAGTTGGGTCGGTCTTCTTGGTTGTATAGTTTGCCCACCGATATCTAAGGAAAGGAAAAGAAAAATAAAATAAAATAAAACATTACAAAGAGGAGGAAGAAGAAAGCCAAGGCATTACTTTGGGAAATAAAAACATTAGATTCTCCAGAAAACAAGGTCAAAAGTCATCAAATATGTTGGGCATGAAAATGTGCAGATAAAATGACAGATTTATTATTAGTTAGCCATCCCCAAACAATATCCGACAATAATGCATCTGATATCATTAAATCCGATGTCACCATACCTATAAATCCTCAGACAGGCCACAGATAACAGCTACATCATTCAGGGCTTACCTTGCTAGAAATGGAGGAAGAAACAAGCAAGAGAGAATCAATGATAGATCCTGAATGATCCATAAAACTCAAGAAGAATAAGCTTATAAATCAATATCATTTTGTTAAATGTATTAGGTTCTTCTCCACAACTTACAGAAATTTCACAGGTTGAATGGAATCTATTCAAGTAATTTACAAATAAGTACAAACCCAACAAGAACGTCCATATTACAAATTTCACTACAAAAGATATGGAAGAAACTACTCCATTAGACCCAAAATCATATGATATCAAAGTTACTATGGTAAATCTCTACATAAATCTATACTGCAGTACCTTGTTTTTCAGTAAGATTATTTTGCTTGATTCTTTCATAGAAAAATATATATATATAATCTAAAAAGATCCAAAGAAAGCAGACAAGGTTCATATGTGCCAAAGATATATGGTCAAATTCAATCCTGAAACAGATGATCAAATCAATATAAATCTTATCAAAATATAAATTAATCCAAAACATATGTAATCAAATTCAATAGATAGTACAATTTCAATTTCTAAAGTACAAAGGGAGAAAGGGACATGATGATCTTCATCTAATCTAACCTTATCCAAAATCCACTAAGCCAGCAATGCTGGTCATCTAAAACTAATCTTATTTCATAACGAACAAATCATTGAGAAGAGTGAAGTTCCAACACGCCAAGCATCAACTCAATAAATGCTTGTTGTAGGATTCAATAACCCATAAGATGAACACAGTAACGATAGGTTTTATTCAGTGCCATCATCAATATTGCTGACATTGGAGACTAAATCATCAATAGTTAAGTAGATATTCTATTCAAATATAAAACCAACAATGGAAATTTATTGTTCAACACACACCCGACTCACACATTCAGGCAAATAGCCAAACCGACTTCCAATTCAACAAAAACATTATAAGCACTTACAACTATAAAATTTTAAGTCGGGCAATTTAGCAAACACATTCAATGCATTGTTACAATTGTAGAAAAGAAATGAAAAAAAAAACATATATCTTGAGAAGTAGAACAAACAAAGGAATTTAAAAAAAAAAAAGGCATACCTTTTGAGGAGCTAAAACACAAAGTGAGCAAATTAAGCTTTGATGGGAGAAGGAAAATGAAGACAATAACCTAGAAAGAAAATAGGTAGAAAATAACAGATCATGCAACACGAATTGCAAATTTAATCAAACACTTCATCCTCAACTTGAGATTTATAAAGGAAGAAAAGAAAAGCATAAACAACTGAGGTTCACTTTCTCCTAGACTAATAAAAAAACTTCATCCTTATCTTAAGATATCTGAAAAGGAAGAAGAAGTTAAAAAAGACATTATATGCATATGTATATGCTCCAACAGTAGAAAAACTACAAAAAACCAGTAGAACCATGAGAGACTTTTACCTGAGCACCAAAGACGTACAGATTTCTGCTTCTTCACCAAATAAGTTTGTTTTGTTTTTTACAAACTAATGAGATGAAAACAATTTCTCCAAACTCGTTTGAGTTTTTTTTTCCCAAACCGATGAGATGAGAAGAGGAATTGGAAGCCAGCATGAGAAATCAATCCAAAAATAAAAGATGGAGAGGAGGGAAGGACCATAAATGATGGCACCTAATCATCTTTGCAGTTGGAGAGGATATTCGTTGAGGTGAGATGGATAGAAATCCCAAGCAGATGATTTGGTTTTTCCTTTTCTAGGGCATTGAAAAGAAGATGAATCTCTTCCCTTTCTCAAGCATAACAATGCAGATATTTAACCATGATAAGGCAAGCATGCATCAAAATGGGCCAACCTCTTGCATGTTTGTGACACCTTGCACAGGAGGAAAAAGGTACAACAGATGAAAGCAAGCAGGAGGAGATAGAAGCACGTAGGAGGCAGAAGAATGAAGATCTATTAGACCTTACCATACGTAAATGAATATAGAAGCACGCAAGAGGAAGCAGGAGAAAACCTGCTAAACAAACTTCTCTTTTTATGATAGGGCTAGTAATAGGCACGTGCAATGCACGTAGTTGGTAGTGATAGGCTCATTCTGACAGTGATTTGTTTATTGTTATAAAAAAAATTAAACATACATTGATCACAAAATGAATAAAAGAGAACTTTAGTTAGTGTTAAAGCTCAAAATATAGAGTAGTGGCATATGTTAAATATGACAAGAATAGCGTAATGACTTGATTTTCTAATGTCTAATAAAAACATATACGTAGATAGTGGGAACCAAAAGATTTCACAGGTCTTCATAGAAGAGAAAACCATTGTTGAGTAGTGTTTCCACTTTCAAAGTTTTATTAATTCCAATCTTGTATTTGCACTTTTGAAGAAAATCCTATTTTATCCTTATCATTCACTCTAGCTCCAAGTATGGTCTCACAACTAAATTTCATCTCGGAGAAGGTGTTATGTAGGTATTCATTATATTACACTAGTTCTTTCTTTGAGTGTTGTCGTATAGTCCTTCTTGGTAAACTTAGGCACTATATGAGAATTTGAAAATTTTGTTATATATATATATAGAGAGAGAGAGAGAGAGAGAGAGAGAGAGAAATGTGTGCATCAAGTATGAAAAATCAAAGTTTGAGTTCTCTGTTTGAGTCCTACCTTAGAGTCCTTTTTGGTGAACTTGGAAATTACAGGAGAATTTGAATATGTTGTTAGAGAGAGAGAGAGAGAGAGAGAGAGAGAGAGATGTGCATTAAATATCCATTAGCCCTAACAAAACGTTGCCTTTGCTTCATTGCCAAATCGCTACCTTGCCGCCTCAACTCCCAACCAAATCCTCACTGCACTCACCTCCTCAACTCCCATCCCTCCACCTCACTTCTCTCTCTCTCTCTCTCTCTGTCTCTAAAACTTTCTAAACAGAAAGAACAAGACACACATGGAAGCTTATTTTTCTTCATGGTGTTGTTGGTAAGTCTACAGGCAAAGCAAGAGAAGGAGGAGAAAAGAGCTTGTGAGAGGTTGGATCAAGTAATAAATGGACCGTAGCCGGATCCATGCAGGAGGGATTTACAGATTGAAGAGATCTTCAATGTCTTCTTCTTTTTTCTCCATACAGACACGCACACACTATGTCCACATGTTCCTTTGTTTAATCTTGTAATTTGTTTCATCAAATTTCAAATGTGTTCCTGTTTTTGACACATCGAATTAATATTCATGTTTATCTTATACACTAATACATGATCTTGTTTCTTCAATTTGTGCACTAAAAATTTAGAATTCTTAATGTTCTTGGGTCTCATGTTTCTAATTCTTCAATTTGTGCACTGATAAAATCAGAGTTCTTAATGTTCCTGTATCTCATGTTTCTATTTTCAATATGCCCGATCAACATTAATATTTATCATTTACACTAACAGATATTCCCGTTTCTTTAATTTGTCCACTAAAAATTCAAAATTCTTCGTGTCCCTATGTCTCATGTTCATGTTTCCAACACGACTAATCAACATTTCTGTTTCACATGTATACTAACACATATTCCTGTTTCTTCAATTTGTCCACCGAAAATTCAAAATTTTTAATGTTCATATGTCTCATGTTTTTATTTTTGACACGCCTGATCAATATTTTTCTTTATCATGTACATACACTAAGATATGTTCTTGTGTCTTCAATTTGTTGACTAAAAATTGAGTCCTGATTCATGTTCATATTCGTTATATTCATGCCAAAATATCTCCAACTGATGATTCTTATAAGTTCATTTAGAATTCTTAGTGTTCATATTTGCATACCGCATGTTCCTATTTTTTACACACTTGATATCTTAAACCACCAAGACAATTAAAAAGCTGTCTGAGCAAAAAATTAAAACATGGGCAGAATGGACCAAGACAATTAAAAAGCTGTCTAAGCAAAAAATTAAAACAGGGGCAGAATAGGGATTAATGAAATTAAAAAAAAATAGAATGGACTTGAAACACCAAAACAATTAAATCACCGGACTAAATCTTCTTAAAAAAACAAAAAGCCACTAGGCTAGAAGCTCAATAACTCTTAAAAACCAAACTTGGACCCAAATTAACCTATTTTTAATGGTTTGGATTTTAGATATAGCTACCTTGATAGATTTATAAATCATAAGGATGGTCGCAAAGATTCAATACTAAAACTTGTCATATTTAGTATTTAAGATTAAAAAATACTACATGATGTAATGACTTGTTACCAAATCTTGGTTTTTAGTACGTGCAAGCCAAATCTAATGAGAACTAATAGTTGTTTCATCATTATGGTTGCATTATATAAAATATGTGATATTTTTACTTATTTTAACATATATATATGTGAGTAGTTTTTAGGCACCAAGCACAGCCACTCAATTGTACAAGCACAGCCACTCAATTGTGTAAGTACAGCTACAATGAGTGGCTGTACTTAGTACCTAATACCAAAATGGTGCAAAGCACCTAGCACCTGAAATTTTCACTATATATATAGGGGAATCTTCGTATGCATACGTCTTTCATGGGGGGACTGTGTATATTCCTCCCTGGCGCCCATTGTGGACCCCACAAAGGGATGAGATCAGGGGAGATAGAAAGATCCATATGAGACCTTCCTAAATATCAAATTTGGCCTCAATCACATATTCCTAACCCCTTCATCCGTAGCACACAAATTCATTCCATTCAAATTGGTATAAAGTCGATATAACGGTTTAGTAAATTCGGATCTAACCGAAACTAAGGGAGTGTGACTATCAGGGAGTCCCCTGTGTATTACGAGGTTTTGGATTGAGTAATAGATGGGCCTCACCTATAGTTCTCATGAAAGAAAAGGTGAGATACATATGCACATGAATATTGTCTATATGTTTGTCTGTGTCTGTGTGTGTGTAAATCGATTTAGATTTAACAAACTTTGCACAATTTCAGAAAGACAACAACAAATCAACGATACAAGATGTTGTTACAAAGAGGGACCGTTATTTTACTTTAAAGTTTTTACTAATGGAAAAAGTATATTATTTTCTAATATTTTAGGTCTTTTTGATATTTTCTTCAAATTTTTTAGGCAACAAATAAAAATTAATGCGACCCTGACCTCGATTTTAAACCCTTCAGTTTGAACAAGTGACCCCAAAAAATGGAGATTGTACCTATAATGCAAAGAAATCAACCTTTTCATACACGGCTTATACCAATGTCAATTCCAGTAGGTCGGCCAACGCGTCCGACAGTCAAATCAGAGTGGACTCTTTCGCCAAATAAAAACCAGACCAGACTGGACTTGGGAAATCGACATCCCAAGTTAACCAACCTTGTTTTCCAAGAATTTTCTTGTTTGGGTTTCTTCCAAGAAACTACTTTCTCCTAAACCTTCCAGTTTTTTGTCTCCTGGACAATGAATTACAAATAGAACATCAATGGGTAGTGATCTTGCAATTGGTCATGATGCTATGTAATTGTGTGTAGCGGATATTGCAATCTCCAACCGGTCATGGATTTGAAATCACACCAAAATGCCCCGTCCTTAAATTCTATTTCCAGGGCCTCCGAATTCAACTATGTATTCGCCCTCTCCGCTGGCTTCTTGGCATTCAACACCGTCGCTGTCATTATAAGACTGCGTGATGACATCCTTGCCGTTACTTTTGCAATCTCCCTCTTTGTGTTTCTCATGATCTTCTTCTGGTTTTTAAGTTTGTTCCAGGAATTGCCGCAGGACTCGAAGAAAAAGGAGAAGTTAAAGATCCCTATATGGGTCCTAGCTACCACACTCAACTTCATGTTCGCGTACCGGGTCTCGACCATAATTCAACCGAGCGTGGCACTCGGATGGCTAGTGTGGGGAATGGCTGGAACCACTAGTCTTGTCACATTCTATTTGCTTTTTGTGTACGGTGATAAGACTACTAAGCATGGGGGAAGCCATTCGAGGGCTTTGTGTGCCGAACTAGTTTAGCAATCCACAAAGCATATATGCATGAGAATGGTTCCAACGGAGAACTGCCTCCCAAAGGAAAAATAAATAAATTATGTCTCTACTTCTCTATGAAGAAGTTTCAATTTGTATTCTTTATAAGATTCGATTAAGTTTCTACCACTTTTTTTTTAAGATTAAGTTTGTACTCTATGTGTTTTTATTTTTGAACGTACTAATCTTGTTTTTTTTTTTGTAAAGCACGTATGAGTTTTTGTTAGTTATATGGTTATGCTTGTTTTTAGCTGGATTTAAGTAACTATATGAGCTCCAGGGTGAAACCCAGCTGGTTAAAAAATGAGGGCCATTTACAATCATTCTCGAGGGACTGTTAGGCGCACCCACGACGTGGAAACAAATGTAACGACCTAGGAGAATGGTTGAAGGGGGGAAGTGCTTGTTCACACTAGGAGGTTTTAAGTTCAAACATTGCACATGTGAGGCTGTTGGAGAGATGTTTAAACATATGATTTCTAGGACGTGCCTGGGAGCACTATTCTCTGCAATTGAAATTTAGAAACGACTTTTTATAGGTTGTAAATGTTAGGTTTATGTCTTGTATTTCAATTTAGCCAAATAAATCCACTAGGTTAGCCAGCGATCAGTTTAAGAGTAAGGGTATTTTGGTAATTGTACCAAGGCTTTCTTGATAGCCAAGAAAGCAGAAATTATATATGTGTATAATCTGTAACCCTTAATCTTACATTGAAGAAACATAAGAACTCTCTTGCCTGCTATGTTTCCACACCACATAGGAGAGATGATGTGAGAGAGTAAGAAAGTCTCTGCATACTTTATTTATAATAGTAAAGATAATTGTCTCTGTATCATGGATGTAGCCCTGTTTGGGTGTACCACGTAAATTTCTGTGTCTCTTTTTATGTGTGGTTGCTTCTTTGTTGATCTTGGGATTCATGTATGTGTACAACATGTGATGTCAAAATCACAACAAATGGTATCAGAGCAAGGTGAAAATCGTTCGGGCTTTTGCGATTGACAGATCGGATCTGTGAAGGAAGAAGAGGATCGGAGAGGGCTCGGTTGGGTTCTGGTTTCCTTTTTCTATTGTTGCAAAGAGATTGCAGAAAGTGAAGAGGGTTGCAGTCTGCCGCTGTTGCGATCGTCGGTGTTCTCACTGCAGTCCGCTCCTACCATTGTGTTTGCCATCGCTAGTCGCCGAAGAGGGAGCCGCTGCAATCTCTGTCGGTGATTAAAGACAAGAAGCGGTTCTCGGGTTTTGGCTGTGACCAGAGTAGAAAGACTCTGGAGTTCTCTGCTGTGATTTTTTACCCTCTCCTTGTCCCCGCCGCTTGCAAGCTGCGACAATGGCCGTCGCCTGAGGAGACAACCGTCGCAGATGCCCCCCTCCATTGCCGCTACTACTCACCAAAGTCATCGCCGCAATTACCGCAAGCTGCCCCTCTCACCATTGTTGGTTTTTCTCGCCAAGCAGCTGGACTCCACTGATCACTTGCTGCTGCAAACTGAGGAAGAAGATGGAGGGGTCTCAGTTTCTGTTTGCATAAACATGGACGAAAAGAAGAGAAAAAAGCCTGGGAAGTCTAGGTCGATTCCAGGTTGTCTTTGGGGTTGGGTAGTTCAAACTTGACCCGTCGTGTAATAGCCTAGCCAAAACCCAGGCCAGGGAAGTTTTTGGGTCAGGTTGACCTGAAATTGTTTACAGAAGTCCAGCGAGCCAGCAGAGTGTTGACGTCAGCCGACATCAGCGGATCATTCAGTCAAAGGCAGATTTGACGAAGATCGACAGCAGAATTTTGTTTCTGTGATATTTTGATCATCCAAAGTCCGATCGGAGATCCGTTTGCGCCTACGGACTTGTTTCGAGTAGATCTACTCATTTATGAAAGAATATTGATTGTTTGACGGTCAACAAGGATTTTGACCAAATTGGGGAGCAAAAAACCTTTTTTGCGATATTGGAGCCATTTGGCATCGGATTTCAAATCTGTTTCTTCCAGTTTGCTCAATGACGAGATCTACAGCTTAATACAGAAATCTTGAAAAGAGAATATTGTTGTTCCCCACTTGCCTAAAGGAGTTTCAGGCAGTACCAACTTTTCTTGTGGAAAATATTTAAACAGATATGGGTTCAAGTCAGAATCGAGTCTACTCGACCTAGTTGCAGTTGCAAACCTAATAAGAGAAGTAGCCATCCTAGTTGCAAAGGGTTTGCAGATTCAAACGAAGTAGTTCGTTTAGGGTTCACATGTTTTTTTGATCTCATGTGATGTTATTCATCTTGCCAAAGCCAAACCAATGAAGAAGCAGCAAAGAGGAACTGATGTATACTCACATCAACAGTTGTCAAACATGTGTTTCATTGATCAGAGGCCAAGTCAAATAGAGTCTTTGACCACTTAGAGGCAGAGGTTGTTCTGCAATTGTAAAGTCATCTGGACTCGTATTCCCGATCTGTTTTACTTGTATGCTTTTGGTGATTGGATCTTCATAGTGATGTTGAAGACGTGGCAGGATAGTGAGTGATTCAGATATCGATATCACTCATATTCATCAATGGATTCAAGCTTTAAGTTTGAGGTGGAGTTTGACGAGAAGATAAACTTTACTCAAAGTTCATGTGTTGGTTCAACATGTCAGAATGTTTAAGAAAAAAGATTACATCATCAGTGTAATGACGTACCATTCAGCAAACATTGATGGTTTTATCTTCTGGTGGCTCGAGTTGTACAGAATCCAAGCCAAGGTGGAGATTATTGGGTTTATGTTTTGTATTCCGATTTAGCCGGGTTAGATAGTGATCGGTTTAAGGTTAAGGGTATTTTGGTAAATATATTGGGGCTTTCTTGGCCACCAAGAAAGCGAAAATTATATATATGTATAATCTATAACCTTAGATAAAAAGAAGTGAGAGCTTTCTTGTCCGTGGTGTTCCCACACCACGTAAGAGAGATGATGTGAGAGAGTGAGAAAGTCTCTGTATACTTTATTTATAATAATGAAGATGATCGTATCTGTGCCGTGGATGTAGCCCTGTTTTGGTAAACCACGTAAATCTCTATGTCTCTTCTTCTGTATGGTTGCTTCTTTGTTAATCTTGGGATTCACATATGTGCATAACATGTGATGTCAAAATCACAACACTAAAGCTCCACATTATTTTCTTGAACACGTCCATACATTTGATTGATGCATTTCATCCGATATATATTCCAAGTCGTGACATTATCCCCGTCTGCCTTATATTTCCCTCACACTAACAATATAGCTACGTCCATCCCGTTGCATAAAAGGAGTGCTGTGGAACTCTAAAATGGGGCTAACCCGATGAAAATCGAAACCCTTAGAAATGAAGGGACCAACTCTTAAAAGTGATACTTTTGTTAAATCAACCAAAGTGCACGGGCTTCAGTCTGTTGGGTCGTTCGGATATTCTCTAGGTACCATTATAGAGATTTTTTTTTCATTTTTTATTTTTTGGATTGCGCCCATTGTAGAGTTCATTATCGGTGGCGGGAAGCGTGAGGCATTTAGAGGATTTGGATTCCAAACTTGTAAAATGGCGATAAAATAATTACTTTGGGCATATTGGATTCATTATAGCAAGCCCTATTATTATTTTTTATTTCAATAGTCCCTGTAAACTTTCGAGAAATCTTGGCCTTGGAAATACTGGGGTAATAAATAAGGCTCATTTTTGTTGGATGTTTGTCCTAGAGCAAAACCACTCCTTTTAAGTAATGGGCATTTTGTAGAATTCCTCATTCTTAATAGAATAATCGGACCAAATATTGCCAAACAAGTTTTACACATAACATATTACCCATAAGCCAATCTTAGTACAAAATTTTAAGAAGACTATAGAATGTTGTCAAGCCCAGTATGTGGTGAGAGCGTGTGAGTTCAAATCATTCCCTAGAAAAGAAAAAAAAAGGGGAAACAAATAAATGGGATTGATTTTGTTTTACAGTATCAGAAATTGATATATGTTATACTTATAATTAGTCAAGCTTTGTTCGTAACCCATACCATTTGTGTAGCACTGCTGTGTTTGGCCAAATATCTTCTGAAGTTGGGGACTTTTTATTTCATGGGATTAAAGTCCAAGGAGTACTGTAGCACCTTTAATTTCTACAAGTGGTTTAAAATGAAAAATTAAAAATGAATAGGCAAGCAACAAAAATGACCATCAAATAGCTTTCCCCTGGAAATAAAATAAGAAAAGATGAAAAATGAATGCCCAGCCATCACACTACTAGTTCCACTCTTAGGGAAGTAAATGTTCTATTTACATAACTATCTTTTATCCTTCACTCCTCTCTTCTTTAATAATCCTTTGATAAAGCTAATTTCACCTTGAATTCATAAGTATTAAATTCTTATGTATTTTAAGCAAACAAATAGACCCTTGTCTACTTAAGAGATGACTAATCTTGAAAGTCCATATTTGTTTTATAGGACAAATCGGATTTACATACTTATACAGTTTTCACAAAAGGCCTTCTTTTAAAATGAGTAATTACCATATCTTAGCTAGATCATTTCAGCAAAATGTTTGTTCAGCTAATCACACATATAACCTATCAATGCATGTGTTCGATGGTTAAATATCAAATGATCCAAGTAAACGTGAACGAAAGAAAAGCAAGAGTAATTAAAGGTTTATTTATTATAAAAATGCCCATGGAATGCAATTTCTCAACCTGTATTATGATATTGCAACTGCTTTTTCCTATCCTGTTTGTTTGTGGAGTAAAGCAGAGTAGAATGAACCCAAAATCAAGAAAGAATAGTACATGATGGGATTATGATGACTTTTTGCTTTTAGATGCTTTATATGTAATCTTTTTGACTTTTTATAGAAAAAATATATAGTTTTTTGTAATCTAGTAATGACTTTTTGACTTTTTTAAAAAAGAATGGAAAAATTTTGAAGTTTTTTAAAAAAGGAGGAGGTAAATTTGAATTTCAAATATTTTTCTCTATTCTACTTTACTCTATCTCACAAACAAATAGGCCCGCAAAAGCCTCAAGACTCTCAAGATTAATTTGGTCGCTTGGTAGGGTGCATGTTAAGCATCCTTTATCTTCTTTCATGATCTCTTTTCAGTTTCATAGAAGAGGTACATCGATCCTTTTTTATATGAACTCGATTTTTTTTTTCAAGAAGACAGTGTCTTAGATGCTTTTAGGTGTCAAATCTAAAATTTTTAAATGGACTATTGACAAATAAAGGATGTGAGACTTCATTCCGCCTGATTAATCCCTTAAGATAAGACCAGGTCAAGTGCTCCTATAAGCCAAGAAAGAAAAATCCATAGGAACACAGGTAGAGTGCTTCAAATAGCATCGGGAGGCTTTGTTCTAGTCCCACATCAAAAATATCTAAATCCCATCCCTGGACTATAAGTCAAGTCTCATGTTAACTCAACAAGACATGTTTTAAAGTCATGCAGTCCTGGCTCCCACGAGAACTCCGAAGTGAAGCCCACTGACAGTATTAGGATGGTGCTTTGATTTGCATTGAGTAGGGTTGTGAGAAAGGACATAGCTTTTGTGGTTTTTTTTTCTTTTTCAGTCATCTCATTATACTTGATAACTACAATGTCTAATATACTTTTTCCAAATTTAGTCAATAATTAGATTCCAGATTCCTCTTTTATTAGATGCCGCTGGCTAGTAGGCCTACAAAAGGATTTCTTGTGCAGTCTAGTTCCGTGGGACCACCTTTGATCATGTTGATGTACACTCATTGCCTCTCCCATTATATGGCATCGATGCAATTTAGCAATCAACTTTGACCCACCTTTTACCATGCGCCCCTTCATACTCATTTCCTCCCTTTGATATAACATCTGACCTAATTTCACACTCATATGACTTGTTGGAGTCTCAATTATGTTCTTAGTGAAATTAATGGTTAGGGTAATTGCCTTTTTCTGCATTAGATAGTTCCAAGCCCCTTTAACAATAATGATAGACATGCATCTAAGTATGGGTCCAAAAAGCTGGACTGCAATTCAAGATCCTCATGAGACAATAGAAAGATCATACAGGGTCCAAGTTTTTTTTTTTTTTTTTTACATTTTCATTTAACCATTGAACCTAAACCCCATCATGCAACACCTATGCACATTTTCATTTTAAGGAAATTTAGTCATTTTATATAAAAATGAGTGTTGCATCCTATCCAATGAAAACTACACGCTACAAGAAAAAGATCATTTAGTGACGCTTTATTGTAAATCTAGCGACGCTAAAAAATATCGTCAAATAAACTACCGACGCTTACAGCAAGCGTCGGCAACTGAGGTATCGGGGGGCGAACTGGCGACGCTTTAATAAGCGTCGCCAAAATTCCAAACTGGCGATGCTTTTTATAAGCGTCGCCATGTTCCAGACTTTGCGACGCTCCGTAGCGTCGCAAATTTCCAAACTTTTGCAACGCTCAAACACGTCACCATTTAAAAAACATTGGCGACACCCTAAAGCGTCGCAAATTGCCAGACTTTTGCGACGCTCAAAAGCGTCGCAACTAAAAAACTTTCGTGACGCCCTGAAGCGTCACAAATTGCAAGACTTTTGCGACGCCCCGAAGCGTCGCAAATTGCAAGACTTGTGCGACGCTCAAAAGCGTCGCCAGTGAGCAACATGTAACGACGCTCCTGAGCGTCGCAAGTTTAAAAAACGTCCGACGCAAATAAGCATCGCAATTTGAAGAATTTTGGCGACGCTAATAAGCATCGCAGTTTACGAAACTATTACGATGCTTCCTAGTGTTGCAAATGTCGAAAACTTGCGACGCTAAAAATTGCCGTTGTTTTAAAAATTCTGGCGACACTTAAGAACGTCGCAGGTTTAAAAAAAATGGCGACACTCTTAGGCGTCATAGAAAATCAAACGTGTCCCTATTTTTTGTTTTTTAAAATTAAAATATTTTTCTCAAATATTTGCATAAAATTCCTTTTTTGCCGACAATTTACAAAGTCTCCATCTTTCCAAAAATTACATAAAATTTTTTTTTTAACCAACGCGTTAACACTTTAATCTGAATAATTTCAATAATTTCTTAATGTCAATCATCATTTCTTTATTAATGCTAACATGCATTAACTGTATTTATCATGTCAAGAAAGCAATGCTGACATGCCTGTAACTCACAAATGATTTGTGCGTGTGATAGCTCGAATCTAACTCATACCCACTATCCAACATTCAAGATTCTGTAATGCTAAGCGAATATGGGAAAATTCTGACATGCATTGGAAACAAAAGTTGGATGTCACTGGTAATACAAGCGTTTAAAAGTGAGCCCATCTATTTCTGCTCAAGTAAATAGAGGTGTTTTCAGCTGTATATTTGTTTCTAATTTCTGTGTACACCAAAAACAGAAAAGGAAAATGGTTCTAACGTTTTGCAAATACCACTAAAACCAACATAGACATGGAGACTATAATCTTGAAACCGGAGCTCTCCCAGAAGTTTTGCTTGTCAAAGTTCCCACCTCCTTCAAAGCTTTGTCCCTTCGCTCTCCCATCTGTTAAGAAATAAATGCAACATAATATAACCAATAACATTCAAAAAATGTTACAGAAGCTTTCTAATAGACATACAAATACAGGGAATAGAATGCTTTCTAATAGACATACAAATTCCAAGAAAGCCCATGACAAAAAAGAACCAAGACATTGACTGTGCAAGGCAAAAACGCATTTGAAAAAACTAATTTCCAAGCCAAAACCATAGAAAGAAAACAAAAATAAAAAAATTAGAAAGAAATAAAGAGGCAAAATAAAAGGAAAGGGAAACAAAAACCATAGGAGACAATCAACTAATGAAAATCTAATGAAAGTCTGAATGAGGCAGCCAAACAAAGAGAAAGAACACTGCAACCCCAGTTGGAGGAAGACAGGAAAAGAGCCAAAATGAGTCTATGCCATGGCATACCAGCTCATTTACAAGTTCTATAGCAGCATCTTGGTAGCTGCTCTTCTTTCCCTGACTGCTACCATAATTTTTCATATTTTGTGATTACTGTTATATTGCACTTCTATATATCAAGTCTACATTGTTGGCCTAGTTGCTTTTGTTTCTTTTAGACTTAAGCTTGAGTGTGAATGTGTAAAGAAGAAGACAACTTAATGTGGGCCATCCTAGTTTTATATATTTTTTTGATTTTTTTTATTTTATTGATTTAGTTTGGTGGATTTTATATTCACAATAGCTATTTATTTCTTTTCTCATGTAATGAGCTAGTGTATGGCTTGATAAAAATTTAAAAAATATCCAAATGATTAATTCTCACATAAGATATAGTAATATGTTGATATGGGATCCGGTGAAAGTCAAAACCAAAAGGTGGCATTCAAAATTAAATTGAAAAGATTTTTTTATCTCTAATAAGAAGATGATGTAGATTCTCTAAGAGTTAAAATTGGAAGATAACAGTCAAAATTAAATCAAACATCCTAGTTTGAAAATAGGTCTCACAATGTATCAACTTTTTAACTCGGACTATAACAATTTTTTCATGTGTAAAGGATTTGGATAAACTTTATCTGAGATAGAGAAATGTCAGATAAATTTTGGGACGATTTTATTATGTAATTGTGATGAGGGTTTGGGTATAAATCTCGTATACCTTTTTGTGGTGCTCTCCTTATGTCTTCTACTTTTACTTAATACAAGTTCTTGCTACCAATCAAAAAAAAAAATTCATTGAACTTCTCTCTCTCTCCTCTATTTTGTTTTTATATGTTTAGAGCTTTAGGTACACAATGATATGGTCGGTGAGCAACCAATATATCCATCAATATAGGTAAAGGTCATCCCTCTAGCTGATAGGCAGAAAATAATCTTGCAATGACATCTACAGTCATATGGGTCCTTAAAAAATTTTCATAAATCATTGACAATGGGAAAAAAAAATTAAAAATTTTCATTTTCAGCTGTCTGGGTAAGTGTGGGTGGGTGTGTCATGTGTAATTATTTACCAAAAAAAAAACACTAAATTGATTTTTAGAATTTTTGAGTTATAAATAGAATAAATAAATGGTATTCATAAAGAATACCACTCCCACCTGTGCAACCAGAGGCTCTGTCAACCACATCATAAGAAAGTCTTCTTTTAGGATTGGTTGTAGGCTCCACGTGGTAAAAAACTAGACCTTCATTAAACTTCGGCACGCCCACACGTCACTTCATTGAAACCAAAATCTTCTAATTAAACCAAAAGTGGAGTAAAACTAAGCTCCAAAGAGGTTAGACAATTCCACATAATTCAATTGATGAAAAAATCAAAAAACACTTGAGGAATCATTTCCACTTTCTGGGGAGTCTCCAAAGAGACACTAATGAATTGATACACGTACATTCAAATTTCTAACATCTCAACCGAAAACAGGTTAGAGCATAATTGTAGCCACCCCTCTTCCACAGGCCAATTTACTAATATCAATAAGAATACGTGAAAAATGAGAATATCTTCAAAATAATAATGTACAAAAGGGCATTTATAAGGAAATGTTAATAAATTTGAAAGAAATTTACCTGTACAAATCCCTTCTCGGCAAACTAGCTACCTTTGTATGGAACAAAGCAAAAAGTAAGGAAGCATGCTCACTCTAGAGGGATATGGTCTCTTATTTGAAATGATATTTTCTACGTAATTGTTAATCTGCCTGTTGTCTACCTGTTGCAAAAAGTGACTAAAATGAAAGACAGATAGGTTCAGACACGTACCATTTTGATAGAGGCACTAAAGTTAGAAACCCAGTCAA
Source organism: Sextonia rubra (assembly GCA_037013555.1). Classification (NCBI taxonomy): domain Eukaryota; kingdom Viridiplantae; phylum Streptophyta; class Magnoliopsida; order Laurales; family Lauraceae; genus Sextonia; species Sextonia rubra. The sequence continues at coordinate 16,249,130 of JASUAD010000028.1, read as the reverse complement.
TTTCTCAATGGCAGACTTAAAAGGGAAACCCCAGTTCAAAATAGGGAAAAACCAAAAGAAGACTTCAGCTGTGTCCCATTACTATGAGGTCTAGAGGTAAAATCACCTCCCCCAACTTGTCAAAAGGATCAGAATCTTTACTGGAATTGCAGGGGTATTGCAAACGCCCCTACGACAAGAGTTCTTGCAAACTTAGTTTTCTCTCACTCCCCAGTCTCCAAACCTGGTCTCCATCTCTGAACCAATGTCATCTTTCTCTTCCTTTCAATACCTTAGGCTTGATAATTTTGGCTTTGACAGCTTCCACTCAAATGCCTCCCCAAATCACAATAGCAATCTGTGGTGCCTTTCAAAATCAAATCACCACCTCGTTCCTTCTATCTTAGATTTCTCTTCCCAACACTTATCTATGCTCATCTTTAATTCTTCGTCAGGTCTATCATCTCTTATCACTGGTGTTTATGGCTCCACCAACCTAACCTAAAGAAAAGACTTATGGAGAATGCTCACTGATTGTTCCTCTACCAACCTCCCCAGGTGTCTTTTAAGGGATTTCAATGCCACCCTTTATCATGATGAAAAACTTAGCCCTTGCCCACCTAACAATTCGTCTCCTTGAGATTTTCAAAAGGCAGTAATGAAGTCTGGGCTCCCTGATATTCAATTCTTGGGTAACAAGTTCACATGGTCCAACAATCGTCAAGGCCTTTCTTATGTTGATGCTTGACTCTCAAACTACTCAGATCCCATGGTTCATCACTTGCCAAGAGTATCATCAGACCATAGTCCAATCCTCTTGGACCACAACAAGCCAATGCAAGCCTCAAATGCCCCCTTTAAATTTGAAAACAAGTGGTTGCTTCATTGCTCCTTCCTTGATGTTGTTAAATCTAGTTGGGATCTAGACATTGAAGGAAATCCGCAATACATTCTAGCCCAAAATCTTAAAGCACTAAAGCAGGCCCTCAAAGCTTGGAATAAAAACACCTATGGTCATTAACATGACCAAAGAATCAAAACTGCTGAGGCCCATGTTCTTATGTGCCAACAAGCATATGATTCTGGCCATTTAACTACTAAGAGAGAGGAATTGTTCTCTGCAAAGGTAGCTCTCCATGAGGCACTTAAAGCTCAAGAAATTCACTAGAAACAGAGATCATGAATTAAATGGGTGAATGAAGGTGACCAAAACACCAAATTCTTCCAACTATCAGCTAAGTCCAGAGGCTCCATCAACAGAATCAATCACATCTCCATAGATGGTAGCAGAACAGATGACCCAACTCTCATTCAATCTGAGGCAGTCAAGTACTTCTCTTACCTCTTCAACCTTCATTAAGGTCAATCAAGTCCCTTGTAGTTTCAGATTGATAGTCCAAAGGTAACTGACTCTCAAAACTCCTTTCTGGTTTATATTCCCTTAGAATTAGAGGTAAAGACTACACTCTTCCCATTTAAACAAAAAAAAAAAGTTCTCTGGGGCCTAATGGTTTCAATGGGGCTTTCTTCACTGCCACCTAGGACATTATTGGCCCCACAGTCACAATGGCAATCCAGCATTTCTTTACATCCAAAAAGCTCTACAGAGCCTCAAATGCTTTCTTCTTAGCTCTCATCCCAAAATCCAAGTCCCCTAAAACCTTTGCAAACTTCAGACCTATCAACTTGTTGAAATTCTCCTACAAAATTATCTCAAAAATCCTTGTCACTCATCTTGCCACCATCATCCCCACCTTAGTTTCTTACCACCAAGTAGCTTTCATAAAAAAACAGATCTACCCAACAACACTCAGCCATGGCCATTGAGCTATCCCAAAAGCTAAAATTAAATCCAAACACGGCTCAATTCGCCTCAGGTTGGACATATTCAAAGCCTTTGACAAATTGAATCCACTTTTCCTCCTTCAAACTCTTAAATTCTTCAATTTTTCCGAAACCCGGATCTCCCTCATCAAGGAATGCATCTAAACTTCAAGGGGATCAGTTCTTGCTCGTATCCCTCAAGGATTCTTCGATTCCAACCGTGGCCTTACGTAAGGAGATCCCTTATCGCCTGACCTTTTTATCATAGCTGAAGAAATTCTAAGCTTCCACCTTCAACACTTACAATCACAAGGCCTAATCCATTCTCTTTCAAATTTCCTTCCACCCCTTGGCACCTTCTTTATGCATACGACATTTTGATTTTTGCCAAAGCAACCTCCTATAGTCCTGCTCTACAAGATCTCCTTGATATGTAACAATCTGCATCATGTCAACACTTTAACTTCCAAAAAAGCCAGCTTCACATAGGTAAGTGTGGTCACAGAAGAAAAAAAAGGATCTGCTTAATTCTTTGGGAATTTCAATGGTCTTTGGCATTTCAAAAAGGCCACATCTCCTCCCCCTTATCGAACCAATCAATGCTAAGCTCTCGTTATGGAAGGCTAAGTTGTAAGGATTTTAGTATGTTGGTTAAATTCATGGATTGGATAAAAATTTAGTTTTAGTCAAAGTTGAATTTCTATTTATTTTAAAGTAGGAGTTTAAAAAGATTAAAGAGTCCCAAAAGAGCTGGCATGAAGGTATTTTTATTAAAAAGGTCATATCTCACAAACCGAATGTCTTATTTGGGCAAATGACTTACCGTTGAAAAGCTTATTTTGAATAGATGTCCGTAGGTTCAAAGATTGCATCAATCTGCTAAAATGACAAAGTTAGAGCCACGGCAAGTATGCAAAAATTATGCTATTTGAAAATATAAAACTACTATTGCACAAATTTCTATTTCTATTTTAAATGAGACTTCCCTGTTTTGTGAAAAATCCTATTATGGTTGAATTAGTATTATAAGGCACAAAATTGGGGCTTTAAAAGGGGTTCTCTCTTAATCCTAAGACAAAGATCTTCTTGTTCTAAGTAGAGAATATATTTTAGAGATCATCTCCTCTAAAGCTTTCATTGGAGAGTTGAAAAGCTGAAGTTTTGCTCTAGAGATCCTTGTCTTCTACATATTTTGTAGAAGATTGTCTTCTAAGTGTAGAAGATTTGAGGAGTTAATCGCAACAACTAGAAGGTATCTAGTTGAGTGGATTTGTAGCAGGCAATGGCAGACGATCATTATACAGTGATTCTTTGCAAGAATATGTTACAGGGGTTATCTGTAAATGGCTTATAAGTACACGATAATTCATATTGCTTGATTATTAATTTAGGTCGTACTTGTAGTTTTTGCCCGATTAGGGTTTTCCACATAAAAATTGTGTTTTCTTGTGGTATGTACTTTTGTATTAATTTGTCTATTATTTCTTCTACATAGTTGATTGTCTGCACACATAATATTGAGATTGATTGTGTTAATTCTTTCTAGACAACCCCCAAAACTTTCAGAAATGCCTCTCCTTTGCTAGTCGCCTGATCTTAATTAAGCATGTGCTCTCTAACATCCCTATACACATTGCTAGTCTTATCCGTGCTAATTTCAACATGTAAAAAGATAGAGAAATTAATGAGGAACTTTCTTTAGACAAGTAATATGTCTTCTTCTAAACCAAACTATGTCAAATGGGCTACAGTGTGTCTTCCTAAAACTAAAGGCGGCCTTAAGATTAGGAAAATTGTTGAATTAATGATTCATGCTCCATTAAGTTAGGTTGGCAAGCTTCAAAAGCAAACTCTCTATGGTCCCAGTGGTTCAAGGATCTCAACTTTAAGAAAAACTCCCTCTGGAACTCAGCCAACACCCTTTATGTTTCTTGCATTTGGAAGAAGATGCATCGTCTTGCTCCTATCATCAGGGAAGCAGATGGGTGTTTAGGAATGGGCAAGAGATCAACATTTGGCATGATTCATGTTGCACAAACAATCCGATCTCTGCCAATTTTCCTCACCTCCATTTCCTAGAGGACGAATGTCTCTCCTTGTGACATCTTGGAGTCCCACATCGGCTATAGAGAGGAAAGTGAATGAGTTTATATATAGAGCTTGCACCCTTACCTTACATGAAGCCTTTTGATGGGTTGAGGCCCATCAGAAGCAAAACCGTGAGGCCCATGGGCCAAAGCAGACAATATCATGCATGTGTGAAGGGTGGGGCGTTACACTCCTCCCTCTTTCTATATCCCTAGTCGCTTGCATTTTGAGGTTCAAAACCTGCTCCCCCAAGCTACACCCTTTTTCATTCTAGATCCTCATTGCTGTGATACTCTTAGCTAGACTACTTCCACAGATGGTAGTTTCTCCCTCAAATTAGCTTGGCAAGCCATTCGATCAAGAGCCATCAAACTAATTTGGCCCCAATCTAATTTGGAATAACATTAATTTCCCTCGAATCTCCTGCTTTGGTTGGCGTTTGATGCACAATAAAACACCAACCCAAGTTCACTTGCAACATTTGGGATTTTTTCTAGCCTCAAGATGCAGCATATGTTTCCAAGGGTAAGATTCTATTTCCCACATCTTCTTCAATTGCTCCCTTGCTCACTCACTTTGGCTATGACTTTTTCAGCCTGTCAAAATGATGCCTCCTTAACATCTGTCAACGACCTCCATTTGGAAGACCCTATCCAAAGGGTGCGACCTCGTGGCTTCTAAACATATAGCTCCAATATTCATTTGGATAATTTTCTACCTTTTGAAAGCTAGGAATGAAGCCATTTTCAAGGATTCAAAGCCTTCTCTCAGCAGAATCAAGTCTCAAATTTAGGATACCGTTCTCCTCTCCTTAAGAAAAGTCTCTAAGCCTTTTCAAAGTAGCTAACTCTAAGCCCTCGTCAATTTTTTGGGAATTTATGATATTCCATATTCAACACACCTGTAAAGTTGTTTTGGGTTTCTTGCCTCTCTTGTAATTTTTTTATGCCTACTTTAGGTTTCTCCCTAATTTGGGGGCAGCATGGGCCCATGTTTTCTATTTTCCCTTTTTAATACAATTATCCTTTAATAAAAAAAAAGATATAAAAGGACTAAGAGGATGCTGTCCAATAAGATAAAAATGCAAAGTTCTCAGCGTCATTTGTCAACTCAATGACCTGATATTGCTCAAATCAGTCTTGTACCAACAACTTTTAGAATGAGATGTTAAAAAAATATAAAAGTAAATAAAACTTAATGGAAAAGAGATTTAAAGAGGTCAATATTGGATTTGGTGATTATAATTGGACTTCAAAATCAGTTGCTATAATATAGTATAATGGTCAAATTATATCCATAAACAAAAGCTACTTGTCAACAAAACAGTATATAAATAAAATAGAAAAGAAGAATAGTATTGGAGTCGTACCCTGAGAATAGGATTCAGATGGTAAACACAAAGTTGAAAAAATAATTAAAATTTAAAATCTACCAATAAAACTTATTACTATCCAACAAAAGTAGAGATGGTATACAAATATTAGGAGAATTTGAGTAATATCTAAGAAGTATTATATTATATATGAAAGAGAATAATTTCAATTGAGAAATTAGCCCCATTTTTTGAATTGATTTTGACTTTTTCAACTTTTGTGGACCCCTTCCAACATCCTTTCTTTGCCACATCTCCTCCTCTGCGTTAAAGCGGCCCCCAACCGTTTCTTCATGCGAGCAGTAACTCTCCATCATGATTCTAAAACATTTCAAAAGAAATAAACACATCTAAAAGGCGCTACTCTTTGGCTACCACTCTCTTATTCATTTCTCTAATGTGCAAACATGCAAATCCTAGATTCCCCATCGACTCCTCTCCTCCCCTTTTACAAACGCTTATTGGAGAATCTACTCCTCCTCCTTAATCCTCACATAGAACCTCCTATAGGGTTATCGTTTTAGAGTTGGGGTTCCAAATAGGGGAAGAAAGTGGAAACACTGTAAGTCATTCTATGAATTATCCTTTTGTATGATGCTTTCTTTGTTTTCCGGGCATCTTCATGTGCTGGTATAGTTGCAGTTGTAGTCTTTCTCTTTTCTACACAAACCTTGTTCAGATTCCTTTTCAAGTTATGATCTGCAGACCCACCTATTCTCTTTTTTCTACTCCCTGACTTGTCTTCATTTCAGTTTTGCTACTAAAATCTTATACAAGACATTTATTGGGTTATTATCTTGCAAATCTCCTGCTTTGTGTATGAATTCTTTGAAACATAGTAGCATGTCAAATTTTCGGTGATAGCATGTAATCTCAATTGAATTTTATTAACTTAATTTTTTTATCTCAATTGAATTTTATTCACTAGCTAATTTTTTTTTCGCAAGATCTGTGTTCTTTGCTCACTAATACTAAGGAAGTGACCACTATATTTATTTGGAAGACATAATAAGAAAACAATGACGAGGTTGGATGGATAGCAAATAAGGCCAGGCTTGTTGCCTCGTGAAAGGTATATATTTTCTCCAGTACTCTTTTATAGACCATTTGGGGAAAAAAAAAAACTGTAGAGAATGCCCAAATGATGTTTTCCCTTTTGCTATGTTTTCTGCACTTGAGGATCGTTACTCTAGAGTAAAGTGTTTGTTTCTAGATGGGATTCAAGCTAAGGCTATTGTCAGATCGTGTCTCTTTTTTGGTTTTTCATTGTTACAATAAGTGTACCTAGACCATGTTATTCTTTTCTCTCTTTTTTTTTTTTTTTTGAGGAAAAAATAAAAAATCTGCTAAGGAATGGGTTAACATGCCTTTCATGGTTTTGAATTTTTCTGAAATTAAACTAAAGAGGAACTTAAATTTTGTATTTTATGCTTGAAAAAAATTGAGTCACTAATCACATCTTTATAAATTCTGATATGGTGGGTGTTTGCTGTGTTATGATTGACTGGAGTTTGAGATGATGTAAAATGGATCTTTAATGTCTTCGTGCGACTTGAATATGATGAATATTGTGTCTTCTTAGTTCTGCCTACACAGTATTTCATGCTATAAAAATTAAGTCTTCTTGAACTTATTTTATGTTTATCGTTTCCTCTATTTTTGTTGTTAATCTTAGTATTTTTATAGATCTGTAATTCCATAGACAAAACTTGCACCACTATGTAGTAAGACATTGTTATTTTCTATGTGATGGTATGTTTTTCCACCCTCTATTATAAGAATTAATTTATCTTATTAAATAAATATTTTTATGCCTACTCTCATCATGCAAATTGGGTTTTACATGGTTTCGTACATGTTTTTACCATATATGAAAATTGCTTTCCCATTGTAATAAAAGATTATTATTATTTAAATAGAACACGGTCTTTCCTGTTTGTATTTCTCTGTGATTTACTTTGTGATGAGACAACGGATGATGATTGGAACATTTTAAAATTGAACAAAGATACAATAAGAAAGAAAGCTCGATCGATTAACTAATGTAGCAATGGCAATGTTGTGATTTTCCTTTCCCCTTTTTAAGCTATCAGAGGTAGATTCACAAATTCATGGTATCTATGTCATTAGAGGTGATTATATGTTGGACAAGCAATCTGAAAGGCCATGCAAGAGACATTAAATATGCCAATGCATAAGTAAAATTAAGCCGGTATCGATCTAAGACAAAGATGCGGTTCTTCTCAAGAATTTCCTTTGATGCATATGAATTCATTTTTTCCTTTAAATTTTTATTTTCTTCTATACTATTTTTCACATTTTCTATTATTTTATTATATATATTTAGGGCCAACATTTGATTGTTTTATAATAGTTTATTTAAATGCTTTAAAAGTCATCAATTCGACGGCGGGATCTTGAATTGAACAAAATATTATGGCGGGCCCAAGTTTTTTTCTCTACTATTTTTTTTCTACTAGAATTCCCAGAATTCATGTTTAGCAAATTATGAAATTCCCAAACATAGTGGAATTCTTGAATGCTCCTTTGTAATTTAGCATTCAAGAATTCTAGCAAAAAATAAAGGAGATAAAATTCCGAAATTCGAAAGTATTAATGGAGTTCTTTCAAGTGGTAGAATTTAGAAATTCTAGCAAATGAATATGACATTTACGGATACCAGCAGATAAAATGTCATATCATATACCAAAAACCCCAACCACCAAATTCTTGGCAGGAATTCTTGTAAAAGAATAGGCCCCCCTCGAAAAAAAATTTTTCTAAATTCTCTCCCCACATCATATAGGGTTGTTTTTCCAAAGTATTCTCTTTAGAATCCTCTAATGGCATATCATCATAATCATTAACCGATTATTTAATATTACTGCCCGATTCTTTACAACAACCAAATCTCATGTTTCCTTTCAAATATTACTCTGATACTTCCAAAACCTTCTCACGGGAATGTCTCATATTCTCATTATTTTTATTTATTTAACAGTTCTTAGGTTTTTTTTTTTTTTTTGATGAAATAGTTCTTAGTTCTGCATTCAAAGGATCGGTCAAACCGTTTGTGGGTCTAAAAATTGTATGACCTGGCCATGAATTCATCCTATGGATGTGATTGATCTTGTTGATATTGTGATTGTTTTATTGTTTGGGCTAGAGATGTGGCGTATCTTGGCCCTAATAAGGTAAGCAACAATGTTGTTCAATGTGGAGTCACTTCTACTTGTCCTTATGGCCATGGCAGAGGTCAAATTGGAAAAGACCCCTATAAGGGAAGCAGCAATGTTGTTAAATGTGGAGTCATTTCTACTTCTCCATGTGGCCATGGCAGAGATCATATCTAAAAAGGCCAATGCAGCCCACTCTTTTCCTAAGTTATTTGTTCCAATAGAGAGCTGAGCCCAAATTTTTAAAGTTGAAATTGGAGAATGTAGACGCTTGCCCATACTAAAAATATTTTTTTTCTAATTTGTAACAGTTACTTGAATTTAAAAAGGAGGGTACAAAAGGGGAAATAAATGGAATGAAACAAAATGATCAAATTAGTATCGGTACACAGGAGCATGGTGCCTGAAAGCAAAGCAAGATGCAAAATAAGAACCTGCCAAGAAACAACTCTACCCACCTCCTTTATTTGATTAAAGCATCAACCATAGAGTTGGTAGATCTAAGCTTATGCTAAAAAACAACATTAAATTTGTCGGAGAAAATACAAATTTCATTAAAGAACTGAAGCTTTTAAAGATTATAACTAATAGATTAAACACCCAACCAATTATGTTAGAAGAGTCACTCTCCATAGTAAGGGAAACATTAAAATATATCTTGAATAGTGTAAGTGCTTTCAAAATCACCAATACCTCCTACTTCATTAGAATCACAAATGTTTCTATGTCAATGAAATTTATAATTCTTGTCATTATCATTCTCTTTTCGATGTATTTTTTATATCAATTTCAAACAGGATAACATGAGTGTAACAATGTTAGTTTTTAAACTTCTTCCTTTTTTATCTTACAATTCACAACATTTTTTTTTTACAGTATTTCATTCTCTTTTGTATCATTCTAGCTTTACTTTTGGATTTATGATTTTTTTTTTCTATATTAATTTTTCATTTATATTTTCAATAGTGATTTCGAATGCTTTTATTTATTTTCTCATGACCTTCGTCCTTATACATATACAATTTTTTTAAAGTTCCACCTTTCTATTAAATCTTAGAAGTCATTCTAGATATCTAAGCCAAGCTCTTAATCTTAGGAAATCAACATGTTGGTGCGAAATAATAAGATATTTAATAATTGGTTTGAGTAATTGGAAGGATGAACAAGTTAATAACTTCACTTCAATTTTAGATTAAAGCATATCATCTGTTTTTGTTTTCATACACATCATCAATTCCAACTCTTGATTCATCTTTAATTTCCACATATATCATAATATTTTATTTTATTTTTATTTTATACATAATTTATTATTTAATTTATTATTTTGGGCACGAGCCTTTATTACTAGTGATATTTTAACCCAACTTCAATTTTTAATCAGTATATTTTAACCATCATCATTATCATCTCCAAATCTCATCTATCTAGGTTCCGCTTTGAGAATTTTACCCCACAGCCTCAAAGCTACAATACAAAACACTTTTCAGTGTGCTACCAGCTTTTATGTATATTATTCAATTCACATATAAGCAATCTCCAAAAAACTCTAAAATCTACTATGAAACATGATTATAAAATCAACCTTCAAAAAAACATCCAGATCAACTACATTTCAAACAATCTTTACCATTCCTTTCAAATGCAACAAAACAAAACAAAATCTATAAATTGGAAGTATCACTACAAACAAATTAAGGCAAACAAATACCTAAAACCCCAATACATAAAAACTAACCCCCATCGAAGCCAAAAGCATGACAGAGAAAACCGAGAAGGCCAAATCGGTATTGGACCCGATCGCGCGTTGCACCAATGATCAGATAAGAGGCATTGTGGTAATGTCAGCTATAAACTCAGCGTTAATTGTTGGCATAACTTGCGGTATAATTTTTCCTTATTGATGGGCTTAATGAGAATAGCAAAAGACTCGAGCTTATTCCACAGGGAGGAGACGGCTGCTTGATAAAAGGAAAGTGCAGTTATGCAAACGGAGAGGAAAGGTCAAAACCAATTTGCTAGCATCAAAATCAAATTAAAATCAGTCTTTGATAACTCAGTTCGCTTCATATATATATATATATATATAGATATATATATAATTGATTTTGTTAGACCCATAAATGGGTCCCCCATCATGGATGTTCGGTTCACAATAAATCAAACTTTGAATCTTTGATTTAAGGCACTTGAAGTTTGACAGTTGTATAATATGTGTTTTGTTTTAGAGACCAATCTAATGGTGCATACGGTTCCACTGAAAATCAAATTTGAATTGGAATTATGGTAATTATAAGTGAGTTAAACTGATCATAAGTGGGCCTCACATAGACTAATAAAAAATTGAACTGAAGACAATATTAAAGATGCATAATTTATGCATGGCCTTTTGACCAGTAATTTCTCGCCAAAGACCATATCAATTGTTTGAACTGTCATATGAGCCTGAATTTTTTGGAGACCCATGTTGCTATATGACGACCCCTATCATAAGTCTACCCAATTGTCCTGATCAAGAATAGTCAATGATCACTAACAATTAAAATCCTAACTTAAGATCCTCTGTGGCTCTAACATTGGGCAATCCTAGGGTAAAAGGAAGCTCACTCATTGAAATCCAAATTGCTCAAAATAAGCGCCCTTCAGGTATATGGGGTATCCTTAAATGTTATGTTAATCTGAGTCTCTTTGACTATTGGATTAATTTCTCTAATGCTAAACATGACAATCTGAATACATGACATTATCTTATTCACATTTTTGGTTAAACAGTGAGTCCAATGCTAAAGGGATATTTGAGGATTCCTAATAAAACTAGAGGATATTTATGTGGAATTGTTTGGATTTAAATTGAAGGGCCCACCCTGGAGTTTCACTCTTTTTAACTTTGTGATTTCTTTAAGCCTAGCTTCGGATTCGCTTGTCTACCGACCACCCAGGGTTTTTAGTCGGACTAGTCCACACGCAATCCCGTTATCGCAAGAAACTCCCTAGAGCTTTCTTTCCAAGTTCCAACCCCTTAGAATCAGCTGGCCAAGTAGATGAGAGGAATTCCCTTGCGCCTTCTTGCTTCCAGAACATTCAACGCGTCAAAAATGTGTCATGTAACCCAAATGCCTCCTCCTTAAATTCCGTTTCCAAGGTCCCAAGGGCCAAGACCGGCCAGCTCCGAATTCAATTACTATGTAACATCATAACCGTCACTTGTACAGTCTCCCCTCTGTGTTTCTCATGATCTTCCTCGGTTCGCCGACGCTGTAGTTGCGAATAGAGGACATTGAAATTCCCAAACCGGATGGATGTGAAATTAAAGCATCAAACCCGCCCAAACGCCCCTTCCTTGAATTTGGTTTCCTGGGTCGCTGGACCGAGCTCCAAATTCAACTACCTATGGTTCGCTTCCTGACATTCAACACTGTCTATGCCATTGTAAGAATGTGCCAAGACATCCTGGCCCTCACTTTTACCATTTGTGTTTCGAATGATCTTCTTTTGGTGCTTAAGTGTGTTCGAGAAGTTGTCTAAGGACTCGAAGAACAAGGAGATGTTGAAGGTTTCCATATGGGTCCAGCCCACAACGCTCAACTTGATGTTTGTGTTCCAGGTCTAGACAATAGTTCAACCCGGTGTGACATTGTGAATGTTGGTATGGGGAATGGATGGCACCACTAGTCTCATCACATTCTATTTCTTCTTTGTCTTTGATGATAAGAAGGCGAGGTCAAGCAAATGTGATTCTAGGGTGCCATCTATTCCCCACACCAAACCATCCCAACGCCATAGCCAGTCGAATATTCATTGAGAACCGATATGCAAACATCAAGTTGAGTGCGGTAGCCAGGACCTATATGGGGACCTTCTACCTCTACTTGTTCTTTGAGTCCTCAGGCAACTTCTCGAACACACTTAAGCACCAGAAGAAGATCATGAGAACCACAAAGAAAGAGATGTAAAAGTGCCGGCCAAGATGTCTTGGTGCATTCTTACAATGGCACCAACCGTGTTGAATGTCTAGAAGCCATCCATGCGAAGTTGAATTCGGCGGCTGAATTTTGAGCCCTAGGAAACCAAATTCAAGAACATGGCATTTGGGTTTGATTTCACTCCCCATGACGGTTTCATTTCTCATGACCTTCTTCTGGTGCGTAACTGTATTCCAGAAGATGCCTGGTGAGAGGACTCGGAGAACAAGGAAGGTTGAAGGTTATGGGTCAACTTGGTGTCTGTGTGCCGGATCTAGACGATAATTCAACTGGGTATGGCACTCGGATGGCTGGCACCACTAGTCTTATCACATCCTATTTCTTCTTTGTATACCTGTGAGATAGGAATACCAAGTCATGGGAATGCAATTCCAGGGTTTTGTGAGCAGAAAAAGTCACAACAAGTTTGCACAAGTAGATGCATGAAAATGGTTCGGACCAATAAGTGCCCCCTAGAGAGGCGCTACAAAGGGATGGCTCCCTGTGCTTGTAGTCTTTCCACCGGTAGTCATGGTAGAAGAGAAAACGAAGCTATGTCACTGTAAAGAAGCTTGAATAATTGAATTTGAAGTAGAGATTTATATTGTTAGATTAAATTTTTACTTCATGTCTAGTTCTATCTTGTGCCAAGTATAAATCCTTATTTTGTGAAATGGTTTTTCGTGATCTAATACTTCATGTCCAGTCCGTCTCTTGCTACAACTCTATGAAATGAACCTATTGGGATGCTCCCAGGTTCCAGCTGACTATTCTATGGACGCGAGTCTGGTCTCTGGATCTTCCTAATCTCTAACTGAAGACATTTCCCTAATCAGCGAATAGTTGGTCCCAAAGCTCTCACTTTCACTGAACATTCATGCATGGATTTGTCACGCCTGTAACTTTAACTGCTTAGGGCCTGTTCTTTTGCTGGAATTCCTGACAGGAATTCCAGTTGTCTGGGAATTCTGGAATTCCTGTCAGGAATTCATTGTTTCTTTATGAGAATTCTGGGAATTCTGAAATTCTGGCATTTCCAAATGCTAAAAAAGTGGAATTCTGGAATGCCAACTCTTTCAAGAGGATTTCAGAATTCTAGAATTTAGGAAAGCTGTGTAGAAACTTTAGCTGCATCAACAAGTCCCTGCCACACGTTCTTGGGCTCCGCAAAGGGGTCATATTTAAAAATCTATACCGATCATTATTAATAGAGGTCAATAGTGGGCCTCAATCTTTGAAGCAGGTGAGACTCTTCTTCCTATTTTTGAATCAAAACAGTGAAAGGCGTAGCCGTAATATGCACTGCGGCGGAGCTGAGGTTCCCCGAACTATTGACCCGCATTTACGGCTCAACCGTAATTTGTTCTACGGCTCAGCCGTATTTTGTTCAACGGCTTAGCCGTAACACAATGGACGGCTTAGATCTGGTTGGGCCGTAGAAGAGCAGTAGCACTCTCAAAACTCTAGCTGTGAACACTCAGGAAGTAGGAGCAGGACTAAAGTAGGAGACACACCCCCGGTAGTAAAACGATCTTGTAATCCATGAGGAACTGATATACAAACAAGAACAAATATGGATATAGGAAAATAGAAAAGGCACCTCATTTATCAAAGTCAAGGATGAGGATAGATATGGGTACCCTGTTTAGAAGATACTAGTGGGATTTAGTTTCATGTTTTTAGCATAAACATTTTACTTGTGCAGGTTCTTTTTTTTTTTTTTTTTGAGTTTAATTAAATGACAGTCTCTTTTCTTTTTTTTCCTTTTTCTAATGGTGTTAAACAACAGTATCTTATGCATGTTATAAGTAACAATACCAATTCAAATATATACACATATATGTCAAAACATACAAATCCAATACAATATACTCAGTCAAAACATATACTTCTAATCAAAACAAAACACATCTGAATTGAAACTGATATTAGATGGGGTGGATTTGAAAGGATGAAAATTTTCATCCTGTACAGTTTGGTTCCACTTAATTAATTTTTGTCCTTATCAAGTGCACAAAAAAACCAGATGAAAGTAATGAATCCTTGTATAACTATGAAATAAAGAATTCAGAAAATCCAAGAATTCAGGGATTCTCAGGCAAGAATTCAGGTATGAAAGTAACAGGGAATTTAGAAATGACAGAATTCAGTAGCATTTCAGAATTCCAGCATTTAGAAATTCCAGACAGCCACCAGACATGAATTCCAGGAATTCTAGTAAAGAAACGGGCCCTTAAAGTGGCCGGGCATACACAAAAATTCCCTTCTAGATGTCCAAACCACTCATGACTAAACAAACCTAGTTGGGAAAATTGAATGTAGATTTTAGTTCAGCGGTCAACTTCCTCCGGCCTGCACCGCGTCTAACATCAACAGCTTGACTAAACCAAGTTTCCTCAAATCAACCTATCCATTTGTAGGCCATGGCATAAGCCACACCCATATATATAATTAAGATAATAAATGATATATCATTGAAGCTAAATATACTCTTGCATATGAATATGATCCAAGCTATGTAGGCCATCCCTCAATATTGTTGATTGATAGAGGTTATTAAACAGGTCCCTCTAACTGGCAAACTGACATGACTTTCTTTGCTCTAAGGGTTCTGATCACTGTTGTAGAGCCCCACTTCTTAACTATAAATTCCCCAAGACTAGCCCGCATCATTGTATAATACTCCCCCTCAGGCAACGGAAAACGGTTGGTTACACTATCCACTCCCAACAAGCCGAGAAACATCAACTGCGAGCCTGTTGCTCAAGCAGATGTGAGGTGAAGACAGTGGCAGCAGGAGCTGCAGCAAGCCACACTTTCCACTCCCTGCTCACAACTCCTCCTCTAAAACCCTTATATCCCAAATCTCCTTCTCTAAAACCCTCATTTTCCAAATCTTCTTGGCTCATAAACGCTGGGATCGAAATTAGGGTTTGCGTCAACTGGAGCTGCAGGAGATTGGGCTCCAGACAAACCCTAGAAATCCTCTCCGACCTCGCGCTGCCGGACGTCGCTGTGAAATTTGCGGATGCCTCTTTAGCTGCGACACCGGCCCCAACCTCGTCGTCTTGCCGGAGGCGGCCTTCATCGGCCACTGCGGCACCGCCGCCCAGTCCGCCGAGCTGATGGCGAGCCTCTGCAGCGGCGAATGGCATCCTTCGAAGAATCTCGCGGCACTCGCACTGAGGAAGAATGGGGAGGGGGAATTGCAGGAGGGGAATTACTCTAAAGCTAAGGTTTTGTTCTCACAGGTAAAGAATCTATTCCCTGATTTGGTTAAAATGGTTAGTGATAATTCTAACAGTGTTGGGTTAACTGATATAAAATCGTTATTGATAACAACCGTAAATTTGTTATTGTTGCAGGCCATCGATCTTAAACCTTGCGGAGGTCTGCATATTATTCGTAAATGTAGGTCTGTGGAACTCTTTTGAGTACAACATAAGTTACCTCAAATACGTTGGATCAGGGATTGACTGTAAGTGGCCTGTATTTATGTTTAATGGCCTCTTAATTTCAAGTTACATGGATTCAGTAGTGTACCTCATTTTTGTATGTAAATACTAAATAGCAATGTTCGTGGGACATATTGTGACTATTGTGCAAAAGAGCATGTAGGCTGTATCTATAGAGAGTCTATTAATGTTATTGTTTACCCATAAAAAATTATAAGCATTACAAGTGTTGCAGTAAAGATATTACAAGTTATGGGCATAAACCATAAAATTATAAAATATCAAGGCAAGTACTGCATCTAAATATTCAAAACTGACACAATTCACTTAGAAGACTTTAGATGAGCTCAAAGTGCAGCAATTTTAATTTCAAAGTTAGTGGCCTTCATTTGGTCACTCAACGCACCAAACACCAAATTCAAAGTTCATTGACTCAAAACCATGGGTTCACTTAACACACTCAAAGTTTTGGATTACCAAAGTAACTGAAAATCACATGCAACTCCAAAATATACTCAAAAATGATGTTTCAAAGTTTCAAAGCTTTTAGATTTCATTTCAGCTCAGATTCAAGCTTCAGTGGCTGTCTACCAGCTCCTTGAGGTCATTGTGGCAGCTGACACTATTACATATCACAACAAGCTGAAACTCATGAGAAAGTCATCTAATATATTTAAGGACTATCCTTCAAGGTTTTAGAATATTTGGATATCATCTAGACCAAAACTTTGTTCAGATGGCTGTCTACCAAGCTCTTTGGAGTCACTATGCAAGGTAACACTTCATGAAAATCAAATCAGCTGATACTCATGAAGAAAGCTCAAACTATATTCACGAGTGGGTCTGCAAAATTTTAGTCAAATGGATGTCGTTTGACAGAAGTTCAACAAATATATCAACTTTGGGTCAATGACCCTCCCACCCCCTCCGAAACCTTAGGGTCATCAACTAAAGTCCTACTTTTAGAAGGCAAAAGCTAACGAAATTTGGATCAGAGACTCAAAATGTGTCCAAGGTCAACTCCTTAAAAGCTTTAGATGAATTGAACATCATTCTGGTGGAAAACAAAGTCTCTGCTTGTAATGCAAAGGGATATTAACTTAGAACAAGCAACAAATAGACCACTGATTAAAATCATACTTCCATAAATTCAAATCATATGAAATTTTGATAGATACTTCAAGATGATCTTGATATCAATTCTTCCAAGTTTCAAGTCAATCCAACTTTATTTGGGTCTCAAACAGCTGAAACAAGAACCCACTTTCAGGTAAAGTAAAAGGGAGGGTTAACCAACCTCAAAAGGTCAAAACATAATGGAATTTCTTTGACACTATTGAAATGGTGTTAGAAATTATCTCTCGAAGTTTCGTGAAGATCAAACATCGTTTGAGCCTTAAACTAATGAAATCGGGTTACATATGTAAAAAAAAAAAAAAAACTCAAAACTGGGCCTATCTATGACCGTGGCCACAGTCATGGATACCTATAAAGTGGTTTCCCATGGTTTTAAGTGGTTTTTCCTACCTTATTTTGAAAACCAACTTCCTATAACCCCCCCAACTACCCTTGAAGTTTATAAAAGACATATTTAAAAACTTGGGAAAGGGTTCAAAGGAAACTTTCCAAGGTTCGAGCAAGGTAAAAGCAAGTTCCAAGGAATTCGACAAGCATTTACACTCCAACAGACATCCAACTCCTTTCATTTCTTCTCCCTCTCACAAGTTTAAGGTGAGAAATGAATTTAAAGAAGAAGACATGCATTACTACTGCTCGTAAAAGATGAGTTTCAATACCATCAAAGTACAAAGAGATTCCGATAGATGAAACTATCTTCTTTGATTCTCCCACTTGAAGGGATTTTAGGCCATCTCTAAAGTTGTAAACAAACCTTTTTAAGTTTTCATTCTTCTCCTTGAAAATCATAAGATCAGAATGACACAACTTCAACAAAAAGTGCTTGTACAAGAGCAATCCTTCCATATTTATACAAACGCAATCCGTAAAGCTAAAGTGGTGACTACCAAAGATCACAGATGATTCTACGATCGAATTCAACACCTTTGGTGATATCCAATGCTCCTAAAGCTAGAAGACGCAAATTTCAGCACTCTAAAGGCACTATAGAAACAAAAAGGGACAAAACAGGGACAAACAGTAGCCAAAACAAACACTATTTGTCAGTGATCGTCTGGCAAGGGCTCAATGACCATAGGCCACAGTCACCATCCCCTGTTTCTCCAATTTCTGCATTTTATAACTCTTTTCATTTAATTTTTGTACTTTTCCTAGTTTGAATCATATATGAGATGATCAATAACCCCAAATGCAAGGTCTCAATTGTAGTTTTACCCGGTAAGTCGGGATCATATCCACAGAGAGCTAGTTTAATAGGAAACCTGTCATAATTGAAAAACTACTGTTAGCTTTAAAAAATTCTGTAAAAATACACAACTAATAAATCTGAAAATTGAATTTAAATTACAATTCCAAATCTGAAAAATCACAAATTAAACCTAACCCTAAAATCCTAAACTAAAACAATCCTTGAACTAGAAACTGCAAAACAATAAACTAAATCAAACCACCAATGTGAAAGAATAAATAAACCATGCGCTAAACTAAAAATTAGAAATAAATCATTCAGAGATAATGGAAATAAATAATAAATAGAATTCTAGTTTCTTTTATCATGGGAAATTAAAACATCGTATTGGCAGAATTAATAAAAATCTACCAAACACCACACCAAGTACATGCTGTCACCACATACAAACACACGATGCCGATTCAAAGCGGAACACCTTAACCTCACTAATTATGTCTTTTTAAATTAAAACAAACCAATACAATCAATAATATCCAAAAATAATTAAAGCTAGAAAAATAAACTATCCTTACCCTAGATCAAGACATCAAGATAAAGAGGAAACTTTGCGTATAATCCTGCTTCAATCTTCATATATCACCAAGGGAGAAATAGATGAACAAGATAAGTTGATGGATGGAAGAAAAGGAAAACCAAAAGTAGGCTTGGCCAAACCCCACCTTGATTTACACGTGTGATGATAAGAGATGGAGAGAGTGGCTATTAAGATGGGTTATGGCATGTGGTGGATTAAAAAAAATTGGCTGAAGATGTATTGGTGGCTGGTGGGATGGTCCTCCCTAGAATGGTGGCTATCTTGTGAAATCAAAGTAGGTTGCAATATATATAGGAAAAAGAGAGAGAAATTGGCGTGGCAGTTGATTGGATGGAGCTCTTCCAGGTGTTGCACGTAAAATCCCTTGTATAATGATGGCAATAGCAACTTAGTTGGGAAACCCTATTCACACTTTCCACATATTAAGGTGGGCCATGAAGATGAGGAAAGTAGCCCATGCTTTGTCTCCTTTTTAGTAAGCAACTTGGTTTCTTTATTCTCATCAGAACACAAGAGTTTCTCTCCCAAACGTGTCCTCCTTTCCAAGTACTAAAGTGGGCCATGTCTTCTCCTCTTGTTTTTTTAGTAAAGTCACATGGTTCTAGGTGACTTCTTTGAACTCTTTCCTAAAAAACAAATAGTCTCCATGCCCAAGTGAAACTCTCCCAATGTGTCACCCTTACCGATATTTCCAAACAAATGTAGCTAGAATTGGATAGATGATGGATGAAGAAACCTCTTTCTAATTCATTCCTTCCATCCTTGGCTTTTAATCGTAGCCTTTCATCTTGACATGCAAGCTTTATCTTCACAATATATGTCTTCGATGATCTGAGTTTAAAAAGGAATGGAAATCACAATTTATGGCTGGCCATGACTCGCATAATATAGCTGGTTGGGAACATCCTTGTAATACATGGACTTCTTTTGTTTCTTTCATTTCTAACGCCTTCTTTCCTTTTTTTCATTTTATCTTCCTCTTAGATTTGGATTTCTTTACAAATAATTTCTCTGTCTTCAAATCACGATGTGAGGCCCTTTTCTTCAATTTTCCTACATACAAAAGTGATTTTTAGTTAAAATAACAAATTTGACCAAAAGTTATAGATGCACTAATGCGGGCCCAATTCTCATACAATGACACTATAAATTCACATCATTTATCAAGATTATCTTTATGTAACTAATGATGATGAGAAGTTTTATCATTTCATGTAAAATCATGAATTTGGAAAATCTTCTAAAAATGAGAATCTAAAAATAGAAAGTTCTATGATTTAATGAAAAATTAATGATTTTCAATGATTTTTGCGAACAAACACAATAATGATTTTTACAATCATAAAAACATGATTTCCAACTAAATAAATAAGTTTCTAATGAATAAGTTCTTAAAATCCCCTAAAGCACACATAAAAGGATATATTTTTAAGGACTTATCGTAAGACCAGAGGGAAGGGTTATAATTTTCTAATACTTATAAACAACCTGCATATCTGAGGTTAGAACATCAGACCCATGTAAACAAAAGGGATTTTAACGATGATTTGTAGTTGTGCTCCCATTCTTCTATGTGCTTGAATATGTGGGTGTTAGACTTAATTCCATTGCATTCATCATTATTTCAAGCGCTTCCAATTATATCTTTCTTCTGGCAGGGGAAGCAATCTCATAGATGAGTCCAATCACCAATCACTTTATTGTGAAGTCCAGCATAAAAGCAGAGTTGGTGGTATGCTACGATGCCACCTTACAAACTAAACTATAAGAACATTATGTGTCCATTTAGAACATCAATATAAGATTGTTGATAGCAAATTCACTTACTAAAGCATTAGCTCCAGGCATATACATAAAGAAATATTATGTGTCCATTTAGAACATCAATATAAGATTGTTGATATCAGATACACTAACTAAAGCATTAGCTCCAAGTACATACATAAAGATCATTAAAACCATATGAGCCTAGGTAGTCATATGCAATAAGGCCATGGACACTTCATTTCTTATTTGTTGTCCTACTAAATTGTGCACATTCAATTTATAAATAGGATTCCAAGTAAAGTAGATTGTTGAATAGATCTAAAGTCTCCAATACATTATATCTATCTAAGAGTTTTTTATGGTTCTAGATTTTTAGATTGCAAATCACACAACATGCAGCGGAATAATAAAAGTAAACTTACAAGTGAAAAGCAATCAACCACACAAAAAGCAGACACGCAAATATTTACATGGAAACCATAATGGGAAAAAGTCACGAGTCACAACAATCTAATCAAGCGCTAATTTTAAGCAGTTACAAAATATACTCACAGCCTTACACAATCAGTCTATTGATGACAGATGTAGTTCTTCTTGCAAGAATTCATGACACAACTCGACTCTGTATGCCTTACTTTTCAACCTTGATCTACAATGCCTTATCTTCACAAGATGAATAATCTCTTACAACGAAGTAAAAACAACAAAACTCCAAAACTAAATACCTTTAGTAAGCTCTACAATGGAAGCTCTAGAGGAAAATGATAATCTCCAAAGGGTATTCTCAACTTAGAATATTAGATTTATGTTCACGATTGAGAGAAAAACTATTTTTATAGCTCACAATTCGTGCCTCATAAAGATAGCCCTTGTAGAACCCTACTTACTAATCCTGGAATAAATAAGAAATATTTTCGAAACAGAAAAGTGGGTTAAGTTAAGCCGTCCAATCGATTGGACAGTGGTCCAATTGATCGGGCATCGCCTCTATATCAAATCAATCGATCGGGCAGTCCAGCTTTTCTAAACTTTATTTTTCTTCTTTTCAATTTTTCTAACGACCCAAACTTAAATCCAAACTATACGAAACATAAAATACAACCCATATGGACCCAAGTTTTGTCTAATCGACGAATTGACCAATACAAAATCCTTACAATCTATCCCTTTGACAATCCATGGACAAAACTTCCTATACAATCAATCTACCAAACAATAAAACTAAAATTACATTAAGTACATTTAATTAAAAAAAATTGTACCATTAGCACTATACGAATTGCAAAAAAAAAAAAAAAAAAATCTTTGTATCAATTGAATCTATCTTGAGCTCACTCTGTCTTCAGACTCCCCCTGAATTCCTCATTCTCCCCATTTTTTTCCATAATTGACGAACTTATAATGTCAGTATACAGCATATGTGTCAATCAGGATCCAGCAGTAGCTCCCACTCAGTTATAACTCCCCCTTATTGACATCATCGTAGCAATTAGGGTTGGGAGCTTGATATTCTTGATCAAGGGTTTTTAGATGTTGGTACCCACACTTGCAACTTTAAGAATTCCAACACAGTGCATACCAATACATTGGGCAAATCATCTTCCTTAACCTGGATGGCTATAGTCTTGACCATTTACTCAGTTATCTACTTTCTCCATTACTTAATGTCTCCTTTTGTTTCCAAGTATAATTTAAATAAAATATTTATAATAATATTAAAAAAAATAAAAAAGTCTCATTTAGGGTTATCACTTTAGGCCTCAAATTGTCTCGAGCTAGTCTTATGTTGTCACAAAGCCCATTATGGTTTAACTACAAGAGCTATAATGTCTGAGTGCATAGTAGTTGCTACATTGATTGTTGCAAATTCCTCTAACACCTTCCCAATACATTGGTGGATTGCTACGTGGATAGTAGAATAGAGTCAAGCTGGAATGTAAGTAATATGGCTGAATCTAGTTTGTATTAGGTTGTATAAAATAACTCACCACTCTTTGAAAGGGATGAATCCACATCCTTATGTGGGTCCCACGGGGCTCTCCTCAACTCAAGCTAGTGGAAAAAATCTTATTTGTTTTCACAAGTGGGGCCCACCTTCGGTTCATCCAAATGAACCACACACAACATCCCCCTCAAGTGCACTCGTCCACAAAGTTGGGTCCCATCCGAATATACTAGACCGTTGGGTCGACTACATTCCCATCTGAATGAGTTATACACCATTAAACTTATGGGGCCCAAATAAGATGTTAGAGATCAAGGATAAAGCTACTTTTTTACAAAGATGAAGGCCTAGTGAGACCTTCAAAACCCCTCCATCATGTGGGTCGCCAAGTGGGCCCATAGGAATGAGCGGACAAGCTTATTCTCAGCTCTAGCTAAGGATTGCCCACCCCAGTATCACCTAAGTTTGTTTTAAATCCAATAAGCAAACTATAGGGCTTTTCATTAGGCATGCACATGGGCGGGGCCAGCCCACTTTTGCCCGAGCTAGGACCTTAGGTATAAGTCATTAGGCCGGGCTTTGACTAAAATTTTAGGCCCGTTTGTTATATGAGCCAAGCTTAGGCTAAGTGGAAGTAAGCCCAAAGCACGGCCCGACTCGAATAAGTGGATTAAATTGCAACTTCCTCGCCTGACATTTTTTATGTTGCATGCAAATCTTCCATGGCAGAAAATTTAAAATTTATTTATCAAAGAATACTATTAAGAGGGCAAACGATATTCATTCTAATAAGTTTGCACTAGACAAAGATCTCCTTAAAGAGCAGAAAAAATAGCTTTATATGGAAATTGTAATCACTTTTAATAAATATTTTTTATTTGCATTTTAGATAGATTTATTTGAACATGACCGTATGTATAAATAGGAATTGGTATATAATGACCATGTTGGCCTCGCCAGAGAGTAACTAAAGGGTGCTTAATAATTGGGCCTGAAAAGGGCTAGGCTCGATTAATATAAGGGTCAAGCTTGAGCTTAATAGATTTTAAATGGGCTGGCCTAGGCCAACCACTTATGGCCCAAGTCAGGCTTGGGTCGAACTGGGCTTTTCACAACCCAGCCCAGCTCGGCCCATTAGCACCCCTACTTTTCATAATCCAAACAAAGCATGTCCATGTTGCCTTTCATTTAGAGCTTATCTCATTTTTATGAATTAACTTTTTAGTTGGAGTCTAATTTAAACTTTGATATGGTTAAAGCTTTAGAGGACTCTTGTTAATAAAATCATTTGAGTTATGTGGGTCAACTTGACCCGTTGTGACTCATAATTGTTATGCCGGTTAATGTTGGTCTGGTTAGGTTAACCCGCAGTGGATGCAACTTAGAGGTTTTTGACCCATTTACTAAATGAATTGGATGTAGATTAGGAGCGCCTAACCCATTTATTTGATAAATGGTTCTAATTTATTTTTCTCGACCCTATTTTCTAGAGCCGGCAAAAGCTAGCCCAACTTGCCAACCACCTAAGCCAACCCATTTAAAATATGAACCGGCCACATGTTAGGTTTTATCAACCCGTATAAAAATAGGTCGAGTTAGAGTTGACCCGCCTAACCCAATTGAAGCGTTTAGATTTTACTAATTTATCATGACTATTTTATTTTCATGTGACTTTTCATATTCCTATAGGCTATAAACCAGACGACTCTTAATCTTATATGGAAGAATTATGTAGGAGTTTGCCTCTTTTATTTTTATGTTGTATCATTAAATATTTTGTCACTTTGAATATGAAACTTACTATTATTTTTATTTGAAAATATGATGTTTTTGTACTTAGAATGTTGATTTTGCATCTTTTATTTTTATGTTGGCTAGTTAAGTATAGAAATTTATCATTAAAACATTATACAAATGGAATACAATAGTGTTAATAACTCTTATAATTATTCTCAAATATCACATTACAAAATTTAAAAAGAAATTATCTCAATACATGAGATAAAAAAAACTGTTAATGGATGTTAGCCTTATTATTTACACCTTAAAAATTAATAAATTATACATTCATCTACAAATCAAAGGGTTGGTGACAGCAAATTCGAATGGACTCTAATCAAACTGGCTGAATCCAACCAGTTTGCCTGTTCTTCCATTTTCTAAGTTTAAAGTTGGGGGTGTAACAAAAAACCGAAAAACTGTCTAACCAAACCCAACTAAACTGAACCACG
The DNA here is from genome assembly GCA_037013555.1 of Sextonia rubra. Taxonomy (NCBI): domain Eukaryota; kingdom Viridiplantae; phylum Streptophyta; class Magnoliopsida; order Laurales; family Lauraceae; genus Sextonia; species Sextonia rubra. The sequence goes on along the minus strand of JASUAD010000028.1, from coordinate 16,224,407 downwards.
GTTAACAACCGTGTGTCACAGTTCAGATATAGTTACGGTTATTAAAATCAAAAAACCATCTATCATGACTTGATTTCGATTTTTAGTTATGGCTCACGGTTAATAACTGAACCGAACCGTAACATACAGTTCGGTTAACCGTGAAACGATGTACCGCGTCTACTGGCTTAAAAATAGAAAAAAAATAGAGGGGTTAAAATGTAATTATTTTTAACTTTAAGTAAAAGGTTGAAGCCCTAAGCCCTAAACATAAAAAAAACCAAGCAGCCCCCTTTTCAATGAAACAAGAAGAAGAAGAAAAAAAAGAGGCAGATTTGATCATTTAAAGGACTAAAGGAAGAAGAAGAAAAAAAGGCCCTAGACCTTTTCAATGAAACCTATTGTTTAGTTTAATCCAACTCAATTTTGATTTAAAAAAACCTGCTTGAATCATCTAAACATTTTTTAACCTATTTTAATATTATTTTTACCAATTAATTCGTACAGTTGAAGATGAACCGTGGAGTTGATTCCTCTATTTATCTTGCTTAAAAAGTTGAAAAATTGTGTAATGGTGTTTGAGGTAGATAAGAGTCAGTAGAATTTGGTGTGCCCCGCTAATGAAAAAAGCCAGCTAAAATGCTCCTTAGTGTTTTGTCTAGCTCCATAGTGTTTTGTCTAGCAATTAAACCAACTATAAAATTATAGATTGGAGCATGTAACACCCCTCATCATTAGATTGAAAGGGTTAAAATTATCTCTTGGGTTTGATATTTTACAGACCCATTAGGTCTTTTTAGATCTTCACATCCCTACCTCCTGTATATGAAATCGCCAAGGCTCCAAAAAGTTGTCTCTTATTGATGCCTTTTTGAGAATAGCCCAACCTATATTTAAAATATAAATTATGCATATTTTTCATATATTATAAGATTTGAAAAAACTATAAAGGTTAACTGTAATTGAACAAGTCTTTTAAATATATTTTTTAATTAAAAAAAACTATAATAATTAATCGTAGCCGAATCGTCTAATACGGTTAATCAAGGTTTGATTTTATATGGTTTTTACAATTATAATTATGATTACAGTTATAATTTTTAGAAATAAAAAATTCTAAAATACGATCCGATTAACCATTTTTCCTAAACACAACCGATACACCACAATCAAAGCGAAAGCGAAGGCATGTAAACAAGTGGAAGCTGTATGGCAAATGGGATTAGAGCTGGGCGGTTTGAAATCTTGTAGAACACGGCAACGCCTTAGGCCTCGCATGTCGACATATCAGAATTCACAACACGATAAAACCACCTTAAATTGTGCTCGTCCGCTAGGCAAGAGACAGATGGAAGAAGGGAGAAGTGCTTTGGAAGAGCGAATAGAAGGGGAAGAATTACTCAGATGCCTTCCTCTACCCTTCATTTCTCTCTTCCTCCCTATCTCTGTCTACATCATACATCCAATCTCTCCTTTTCTATTCTTCGGCATCCTACTCGCAGTCTTTCTCTCTCACTCTCTCTATTCTTCTGCAACCTACATGAGATTGCGCTTCCATAGGCGGACCCAATTAAACTCAGGGGTCACACCTATTGGATCTCTATACGCTCCCAAAACCTTAATGTCAACTTTCTGAACCCAATGCATGTTTGGCATCACATTCTAGATCCGCCACTGATCACTCTATCTCCTGAAATTCCTTCATAATGTCATGAATTGTCTGTTTTTCTTCCGATTCTCCTCTTTCTTTTCACAGTTTATGGACCGATTCAGCTGTTACAGCAGATACTTTTAAAATCTCGCTTGCGATGGCCGATATTTTATCAATGTATTTCCTATTGAATTAAAATACCAATATCTCGTCAAAATATCAGTGCGCTACAGATCAATATCTCATCAAGATATCGGTGGGTACAAGACGATGACATCCGATATTTTATTCAGCTGCTGCGTCAGGATTTGTGAACTTAATCGATGGTCGGGTCAAAATATGTGAACTCTAACAATGCCGTGGGCACTGAGCAAGACTTGAAGTCGTTCGTTTTTGCCTTGGATTCTGGGTGGGGTATGAAACGTGGTATGCAATGTTTGGTGGATCTCAACCACGGAAACTTCGTGTGAACAGGACAGGAAAGAGATTTGTTATCTACTTCACACCAACTGGTGAAAAGGACAGGAAAGAGATTGTCATCTACTTCACACCTCTGATTTTAATGTCACAACAACTTTCTCAGAACTGGTGAGGAAATTAATGCTTGTCCCAATCAGTCGGCCACACAAGCTGGCAATCAAAAAGCCACCAGAAGCTTCCACGAAACTTCTCCAGAGGCGGACCCCACCTCAAAAATAAATCCAGTGGCCACACGGTAACACCTGTTGGACCCCGATCCGGCCATGGTGAAGGACAAGTTAAAGAGAGATGGGCTAATAGAGAAGAGAGATTGTAAAACGAACAAGGAAGAAGGAAACGAAGAGAAGAGAAAAATTCAGATGACTCCGTTGATTCGACCATTTATTTTAATGTTCAGACATGAGTGTCATATACAGACTTCACTACAAAATTCTATATTAGAATTCAACGAGGTTACAAATGGAATCAGAGAAATTTTGAAACAGCCGTTCTGAACTAACAAGATTCTCAGCCGGCTCATTTGATTTGCCAATCGTGTGACTGCAGCCGGACTACTCTGTTCTTCTTTTTTAACAATGAAAACTTTCAGGTACTTCAAAAATTCATACAAAAATCATACATCTGCTTTTAGAACCAAACATGCAATTGGGTTTCTATCGATAGGACTTTTCGACAAGAGGCGCACTCCCATACACGCTCAAATGGAACGATGCCAAACAAGCCTAAATCCAATTGCAGATTGGGTCCCCATCCTAAATCCTCCACTGATCGGTTTATCTCCCAAAATTCCTTCGTGATGTCATGAATTGTCCCTTTTTTTTTCCGATTTTCCTCTTTCTTTTCACAGTGGAGCCGATGCAGCTGTTACACCGGATACTTTGAAAATATCCTTGTAATGGCCGACTCAGGGTCACATCACTTACCAAGGAACATGGTGACATCCGATATTAATTTTAATGCAGTTGCCGCGTCAAAAGTTTTAAACGTGGTCACTGGGCAAGGGATAGAATTCGTCGGTTTGTGCCTTGGATTCTACGCACGAGGTAGGCTGTATGTAACGTTCGGTGGATCTCAACCACGAAGCTTCTGGGAAAGAGATTTGTTTTGTGACTTTTGAGTGGAATTGCGTGACCGTGGGTGTAGCTATCCGGTTCGGTCAAGATAAGGGCTGCCCGTGGTAGAGCCTGTGGTTGGTTGAACTTGCACGTCAAGAAAATGGGCTGCCCGTGATGGACCCTACAGTTAGTAGAATCTGCACGCCAAGATAATGGCTCTGTGTCGTTGGTAGGCCCTGCGGTTCATACAACGTGTCAGGAAATTAATATTCGTTCCACGCAGTGCGACACAAGCTGGCAACCAAAGTGACCGAATAATAACCTTCGGGGAAAGTTCCTGCTAGTACCCGTCACAATGGTTTTTTCGTCGCTAAATCTCAATTCGACTTCCTATTGATGGAATATAAAAGGGAATAGCCGGAACATCATGTTCATGCGTTTATTGCAATTGCCAAACGTTGAGGCTGCAAATTCCCAGGCCGTGATGGATGTGAAAGCGATCCCAAACGTTCCATTCTTGAACTTGGCTTCTTACATCCCAAAGCCCAAATCTGAATTCAACTTTGCATTCACCTTGGCCATTGGCTTCTTGACATTCAACACGGTAATTGCGGTTGTAAGAATGCGAGAAGACATCTTGGCTATCACTTTTACTATCTCTTTCTTTGTGCTCCTAATGATCTTTTTCTGGTGTTTAAGTGTATTCGAGAAATTGCCTCAGGAGTCAAAAAAGAAGGAGAGGTTGAAGGCTCCCATATGGTTCTTGGCTACCTTACTCAACTTGATTTTTGCGCATCGGGTATGGACGATTGTTAGACCGGGTATTGCACTAGGATTGCTGGTGTGGGGAATGGCCGCCATCACTAGTTTCATCACATTCTATTTCTTTTTCGTGTATGGTGAAAAGAAGAATTGGACAGGGGACTCTGATTCGAAGGTAGTGCATGCAGAACAGGTCTAGGGCCGTTTGGCATCGTTCCGTTTAAGTGTGAATCGGAGTATGCCCCGTTAATAGAGATAGAAATAAAAATAGAAATAGAAATGAGATCTAAACTAATAATATATTTTAATTAAGAAGAATTTACTAAAAAACTCACCTCATCGTAAATTAAAAAGAACCTAGTAGTTTTTATGATATGGAAAAGGACTACCGAATATAATGAAATGTAGAAACCTTTTTATTTCTTTATCCCCATTTCCTCCTCTCCAGGACAGTCTCCTCCTCTTCCTAGATATCGCTGTCTTTTTGTCCTTTCGCTATCTGTGTCTCCTCCACCATCAACACCTATATCTACTCATCTTATTATCTCATTTGCAAAACAACCACCACTATCATAAAAACTTAATCTTCAAAACCCAAAAATCTGCCACCCCAATAAGCAAAAGACAAAGATGGAGCCCTCTTCTGCCTCGTAGTCCTTGCAAGCCCGACACTCGCCACCCAAAAAAAAAAAAATCGCTTTCATGTTCCCCACCATCACCCCCTCTCCACTCTCTGGCATCTTTTCTTTTAAACTTGCATCATCCCCTCCAAGCCCACATGTCGCGCCGACTCCTCCCTCATCTATATGCCGCAAGCCATGCCCTCCTCCATGACCACTCAGATGCCATATTTGCTCTCTCATCCCCTTCCTGCATTCCCTTCCTTTCCTTCCCCTTCATCTATGAAATGAGTGTCAACTGCTCGACAAAAAACTTTATAGAAATCTTGAGCAAGAAACTCACTCTTCCAATCTGCTATAAGGCTCACGGATAGGATAAAATGCTATTCGACATGCAAGTTCATTAGTATAACTCGGCAGGAGAGATTTTGATAGAATGAATGTTTCAAGATCGGGAAAGTTATAAAAGGACTTTAGCGAAATTTGCAATTTACAATATACTCACTTTAAAGCATCTGAGGACCAACATGACTAAAGTAACATGTTGTCATAAAGAATGACTATGAATGGTTTTTTTTTTTTTTTTCTGTCATTTCCATTGTAATAAAGAAGTTTTCTTTCAAATGAAAGACGTGCAGTTTGTCAATCCCATTTGCTCAATGTCTTTGTAATTTAATTTCGAATGTTGCATGTTTCATTTTGTCCTTGTATTTTTCTGCCAAGTTATTTATAATGTAATATGACGTCACTCATTTCTTCACGCATGCTATTGGAAAGTTTCTGGGAAGCAACGACATTGTCTCTCATTTCTTTACAAATGCTATTAGGAAGATTTTGGGAACAGATGACGTCGTCACGCATTTTTTCACAATTGTATTAACAATGCTTCTGTGAAGCGATGACATCATTGCTCATTTCTTCACAATTGCACTAACAATGCTTCTATGAAGCAACGAGATCGTCACCCATATAGCAGCACTTGTAATATGTTCATGCCATTACTTTTGATATTTTATCTCATTACATAAATCAACTAAAAATACTACAAAATTCATAAAACCACATCAACATGAATTCAACACATGTCCAATACAAATTAGATTACATTCTTTTAACACAACTTCACATCAAATAAAATTAATAGACTTCATGTCATATACAACATCCAAAGCTGCACATCAAATTGAACCCAAACTTCCACAACCAATTTCATAACATACAACAATCTGTTTAGTGGAGTCTTGAGCATGCAACTGTGTTTTTTCGTAATAACAACACACATAATAACTTCACAACATGATTTAAATTGAGACATGGCTCTTCAAACAATCAATGCTATTTTTATCCTCCCTAACTTGTGAATCTACTCTTCCCTTCTTCCCTTGACAAAAATGAAAATGGCGAGGCAACATGAAGAACTATGACCCGAGCCGAAAGTCATCAAAAAACATCGTACCTGACCCGTAAGCCTTAGGGGTCTTTTGTTAACTTCACATGTGATGTGAAAATGATTTACATATGTAGTGAAAATGATTTACATATGTAAATGACTCACATGTGAGTCATTTAAATATGCAAATGACTCACATGTGAAACATAAGTTTTGTTTGTTATTTTCATGACTCCTCAAATGTTTTTAAATGTGAAAATAGTTTTTTTTTTAAATCTCACAATCCATAAAATGATCAACGGTTGAAATTTGGTATACTAATCATGTTTGGCCCAGTAAAGAGTTTCAACAGTTTAGATCTCTCCTTTGAGGCTCAAATTATTCGCAAATTTGAAAAAAAAACAAACTGCCTGCTCAACAATGGTGCATGCATCGAATGGTTGATATGTGTTTTGTAGATATCTCAAGATATATTTTGAATTTGTATCTAAAATTTGACCTCCTATTTGGAAATGGCCTTTTAAACGAGATGAACTGTTCGAATCATGCAAATTGGGCCCAACAAGTTCCAAAAATAAAGTTTAATGGCCTGAATGTTTTCTTAAATACCTCACAATTTATAATGATCCAACAGCTAGAATTTTCTACCATAGCCGTTTTTAACATTTCTAACATGTTGGACGGTTTAGATCATGATTGGGGGTCCCACAAAATTAAAAAAGAAATAAAAGGCATCCTGGGCGTGATGGCACAATAGCACCACCAAAACTGAAGTGCTGTGTAAATGATTCACACCTCTTGAGGTGTAAAAATGACTACTCCCTTTTGCATTGCATTTACACACTAAAACCACACATGATTTACACACAGCATATGTAAAATTTAAAAACAAACATAAAATGTGTGAAACCATTTCACATGTGTAGTGTTTATATATGTAAATGGAAAAACAAACGACCCCTTATAACGGATCGGAAGAGTGGGTTCTTTGCTCAAGATCTTTATGAAGCTTTTCTTCGAGCAGTTGGCGAACGTTTTGTAGATGAAGGGAAAAGAATGAAGGGGGATGTAGGAAGAGAAAAAGAGGGTGAACATGGCATTAGAGGGGTCGTGAAAGAGGGCTAGGCTAGGAGGCGGTGAGCGGAGAAGATGAGAGAGGAGCCGGTGCAGCAGGTGTGCTTGGAGGGGATGACACGACTAGAGAAGAAGCCGGTAAAAGTGGGGGTCGTGGGGGCGAGATGGGTTTGATTTGATGTCAATGTTGTAGAGGGTTTGGGTTTGGTTTGGGGATTTGGAAGAAGAGTTGCTAGAGAGTGGAGAGAGGAAGAGTGGTGGTGGTGAGGAACATGAAGGTGATCTTTTTTTAGGATTGTGGGTGTTGGGCCTGTGAGGGCTATGAGGAGGAAGCAGGCTTCATCTTCTTCATCTTTTGCTTCTTGGGGTTGCAGGTTTTTAGGTTTTGGATATTGCTTTTTTATGGTGGTGGTGGCGGTGGTGGTGGTGGTGTTGACTTTGGAAATGGGTGAACATGATGAGGGAAGTAGGTGTTGATGGTGGAGGAAAAGAAGACAATGAGATAGAGGAAGAGGAGAGTGCAGAAGAATGAAATTGGAATAGAGAACATTGTTGCAGATAGGAGAAATGGGAAAGAAGAAAAAAAAAAAGGGTTTCTTCATTTCGTTATATTCTATGGGGCGACAACATCGTCGCTCCATGAATCCTTATAAAAAAAATGGAAAAGGCCTTTGGGCGCTTTTCTGTATCATAAAAACTACGGGGGTCTTTTTTGTTTAGTGGACTGATAACATGATTTTTTCCATAAATTCCTCTTTAGTTAATTTGCAATGAGCTTTTCCCAAATATTTTAGTTAATTTGCAATAGGCTTTTTTTCAGATATTTTGGGTAAGAAGTATCCTAATCTGTCCGGTACGATGCAAATATGCTACACTCTCTGAGGGCATTGCATGGACACACATTCCTTTGGATACCCAATATAGTGTGAGGGTGTATACAAATTCTCTCTGTGCAAATTGAGAATATGAGGAGAATAATGGAGAAGCTAAGCAGTTGTTTAATTTCATAAAAAGGTGAAAGTTACCACTAATTTAAATTGATTGCCATCATTATCCTTCACCAATAGGCCCTAGCTTTGACAAAAATGTCAAATAAGCATAAAAAACCCTAGAAGATAGCACATACATATTCTGCACCAAATGAAGAGTGTCATCTAGGTAAATAAATTTGTTTGTTCTCTGATCTACTTTGTAAACTGTAAAATACCATATTGTTATACATATTCCGCAAAAAATGAGTTAAAGAAATTTGCCTTTTCTTTGATCTACTTTGTAAACTGCAACTACCATCATTATTCTTGTTCAACCAGAACTAGTGGTGTAAAAAAAACTAAAAAATTGTCAAATCGACCAAACCGAACCAATGGTTAATGACCGTGGTTCACAGTTCGGTTCACAGTTTGGTTTTTAAAATCTGAAAACTGTCTTTTATGGTTCGGATATGGTTTTCCGTCTCACTCACGGTTATTAACCGAACCGAAACGTAACATATGATTCGGTTAACTGTTTCTCCAAAGCACACGGTTGACCGAACTTTCTATAGGCTTAAAATTAAAAAAAAAAAAAAAGAAATGGGCCTCAAATGTAGCCCTTCAACCTTTCAACCCGTTGGCCTGTTTCCCAAACTGTCTTAACTCTTACGGGAAGTTGATAGTGATGGAACTGTCGTTCCTTTTGAGAATTAACTGTAACCGAACCATATAATATAGTTAACCGCAGTTCAGTTTTTAATGGTTTTGTATGGTACGGTTATAGTTACGGTTTTTAAAACTTGAAAATTGTACGGTTTGGTTCGGTTACATGTTTTCCCAAAATACATAGTTAACCGAATCGTTACACCCTAGCCACAACCAAGTTGTCTACTTCTTGCACGGTTTGGTTCAGTTACATGTTTTCCCAAAATACATAGTCGACCGAATCGTTACACCCTAGCCACAACCAAGTTGTCTACTTCTTGATCACCTTCATCATTGCCATCGTCCTCATCATTTTTCATGTACAATGAATTTCTCAATGGAGGACCGAGAAGACCTTTCCTATTGAATTTGGGAAAGTGAAATGCCATTGTTAAAGAGAAGATGAATAGGTAAAATCGAATGCGGAGGAGATTAAATGGTGAAACTAGAAACAAAAAAAAGCTATAAAAGAGGCAATGATTAAACATGCGATGCTTTAGAAGGTAGTAAGGAACGTTACGTTAAGGAGAGAGACATTACTATTTGTGCCTCTTGGGCTTTAAAAGGAAATAGAGAGACATGGCTGAAGAGGGAAGAGAACCGACCAATTTTTCTGCAATCCATACTGACGTGGCTAAATAAGAGAAGAGAAAAGGACTGGTTTTCCTAGTAATGCTAGGGTGACATGGTATGTTGACACGAATTATTTATATGCTTATATGTTCATTTATATGCTTTTGCGCCAACACTATGATTGGCTACCATTCCACGTTATAAGGACTCAATCATTTACTTCAGTCAATCAAGGTGTTAACACATCACCATGTAAATGCTTTGTGTCAATATAGTTACCCTAGCATTATGCTACTCTTCCTTAGCGCTGACGTGGCTTATCAACCATTTTTTAGATTTAAGGAGAAAAAATAAGCGGAAAGCCCCATGCAATGCACATTTAAATCTTAAGCAAATTAAATAATTATTTTAATTTAAATTTAAGTTAATTATTAATGATTACATAAAAATATGTATTGATTAAATGGTAAATTCATTTGTGTGATCTCAGAATATAACTCCATATGATCTCATTATTAAATAAAAAGAACTTTTTAATGTTTGGATTAAATTCTCATTAATGTTAGAAGCACATTTAAGCTTTTAGCAAAATTGGAGGTGGTCTCGCCATTAAATTCATAGGATTGACGCATCAGCATGTGAATGCTTTGTATCGACATATCATATCACCTTAGCATTAGTGCTGCTTTTCCTTATTGTTGACATGGCTTATCAACTATTTTCTAGATTTAAGGAGAAAAAACAAGTGGAAAGCCCCGTGCAATGCACTGTTAAATCTTATGCAAATTAAATAATTATTTTAATTTAATATTTAAGTAAATTATTAATTAATACAAAAAATTTTGTATTGACTAAATGATAAATTCATTTGTGTGATCTCAGAATATAACTCCATGTGATCTCATAATTAAATGAAAACAGCTTAGTAATGTTTGGATTAAATTCTCATTAATGTTAGAAGCACATTCAAGTTTTTAGTAAAATTGGAGGTGGTCTAGACATTGAGTTCATAGTGTTAATACATTTATATGTAAATGCTTTGTATCAACATACCATATCACCCTAGCTTTAATGCTGCTTTTCCTTAGTATGGACATAGCTTATCAACCATTTTCTAGATTTTAGGAGAAAGAACAAGCAAAAAGCCTTGTGCGATGCAGAGTTAAATCTTATACAAATTAGATAATTACTTTAATTTAATATTTAAGTTAATTATTAATTATTATATAAAAATATGTATTGACTAAATGATAAATTCATTTGTGTGATCTCAGAATATAACTCCATTTGATCTCATTATTAAATGAAAAGAACTTTTTAATGTTTAGATTAAATCCCCATTAATGTTAGATGCACATTCAAGTTTTTAGTAAAATTGGAGGTGGTCTAGCCATTGGATTTATAGTGTTAACACATCGGCATGTAAATTCTTTGTATCAATATACCATATCACCCTAACATTAATGCTGCTTTTCCTTAGTGCTGACGTGGTTATCAACCATTTTCTAGATTGAAGGAGAAATTACAAACGGAAAGCCTTGTGCGATCGACGGTCAAATCTTATGCAAATTAAATAATTATTTTAATTTAATATTTAAGTTAATAATTAACTTTTACATAAAAATTTGTATTGACTAAATGATAAATTCATTTGTGTGATCTCATAATATAACTCCATATGATCTCATTATTAAATGAAAAGAACTTATTAATGTTTGGATTAAATTCTCATTAATGTTAGTAGCACATTCAAGTTTTTAGTAAAATTAGAGGTGGTCTAGCCATTGAGTCTATAGTGTTAGCACATCTACATGTAAATGCTTTGTATCAACATACCATATCACCCTAGCTTTAATAATTAATACTGCTTTTCCTTAGTACTGACGTGGCTTATCAACCATTTTCTAGATTTAAGGAGAAAGAACAAGTGGAAAGCCCTGTGCGATGTACGGTTAAATCTTATGCAAATTAGATAATTACTTTAATTTAATATTTAAGTTAATTATTAATTATTACAAAAAAAATTTTATTGACTAAATGATAAATTCATTTGTGTGATCTCAGAATATAACTCCATATGATCTCATTATTAAATGAAAAGAACTTTTTAATGTTTGGATTAAATCCTCATTAATTTTAGATGCATATTCAAGTTTTTAGTAAAATTGGAGGTGTTCTAGCCATTGGATTCATAGTGTTAATACATCGGCATGTAAATTTTTTTATATCAACATACCATATCACCCTAACATTAATACTGCTTTTCCTTAGTGCTGACGTGGCTTATTAATCATTTTCTAGATTGAAGGAGAAATTACAAACAGACGGTTAAATCTTTATGCAAATTAAATAATTATTTTAATTTAATATTTAATTTAATTATTAATTATTACAAAAAACTTTGTATTGACTAAATGATAAATTCATTTGTGTGATCTCAGACTATAACTCCATGTGATCTCATAATTAAATGAAAAAGCTTAGTAATGTTTGGATTAAATTCTCATTAATGTTAGAAGCACATTCAAGTTTTTAGTAAAATTGGAGGTGGTCTAGCCATTGAATTCATAATTTGCAAAGATTTGTTTCTCTCAATAGTTTCAAGGAAAGTGTACTCCACGGATGTGTGGGCCAATTTTAGTTGCAATTTTAAAATCTATGTAATGAGCTACAGCCTATGATAAATTAACGCATGAACTCAGTTCAATCAGAGGGAAACTACCCAGGAAGATTACATTTGAAAACATGATTTGTTATATTGGAGTTAATCAAGTGATTTAGTTTGATCAACCCAACAAAGGTCCCCACTTTGTGGTTTATAAAACTATGTAGCATGCACAAAAATTCACTCAGATGGTGAATTCTAACCCTTTTAATTAGTGGCAAAAAATAGATATTTATGAAAACAATACTTCCAGATTCAATAGAGATGGCAATTGGATGGATGATGTTTATGGTGGCACAAATTTGTGAAAAAGCTGAAAACCTGACCAATTGTAAATTCTTTTAAGCTTGGGCATACAAAATAAAAAATAATAATAAATTAGGCCAACATTTGAAAACTTAGAGAGACCAAGTCATTATTTTAATTGCTGAAATTCAAAATCCTCCCTACTCCAGTTGTTAACCATATAGACCTTCTTAATTACACAATCTCCAACTCAAAATACCCATTGCAAAACTCATCGCAGAAAACAAATTCAAAAACCAAAACAACATCATAATTCAAAGTCTTGGATCCACATCTTTAATCGCCATTATCATTAGATGCAAAACTATTCAATTTGCAGCCTGTATATCCAAATGCACAAAGTCAGAAACGAACCCAACTCAAAAAACAGATTGATAAAAACCGAAATAAATAGGGAATGGAAAGAAGATTAAAAATTGCATCTCTTTGAGAAAGCTGCTTTTAAGACAGAGTACAGAGATGATAGAGAGTGAGTGGGCCTTTTGAAGAGATTTTTCCCAATCTGTGTAATACGGATATGGGTTTCTTGCATTTCATGAATCTACATATGGATTGAAAACTACCAGGGTATATCATGATATGCTGACGTGTGGCAGAATCCATCGTTTTTTTCTCGACTGTAATTTAACTTTCACGATAAGAGTAAGAATGTGAGTCACACATAGGAAAAATTGATTGACGTTAATTATAGGAAAAATTGTCAGATTTTCCAAGCATTGCAACAATAGGATTACATGAATAGACAATTCGAGTAAGAATTTTGTCGAAAACCTTTTGAACATGATAAATATAAGTTTACACATAGAAAATACTGATATAAATCTCTCCTCAGATAACATATCTGAAAAAGATATATTGCTCACCAATCCTCATCAAGAGTCAAGAGATTACAGTGCAACTCGGTCCGTTGAACAATGAACAAAGTGATAGTGGGCATCTCCAATATTACCACCTTTAACTACACATCTGAACTTACATTGAGACATCAAATTTACTCCATGAACAATGCAATGAAGTCCTTCAAAAATTGGTTGATACGGTGATTCTTGCGTCCCCGAGCTATGGTTCAAGACCCAATCATCGCCTCATCTCATGCAACATAGAATGATTCAGTCAACACCATGCACATGAAAAGCATGTATCATTGGTTGCCTACAAAAAAAATCCCCTCAGATAAAGAAAATCCATACCTGTCGTTAGAAGAGGATGACAGCCACAATAAGGCCAAGAAAGAGAAGCGCACGTTCCTCTATGGGGAAGAGGAGATGGGAGAGAAGGAAAAGAAGATTTTGTGCATGGGTCTATGGCAGGGAGGGATTCCAAGTGTTGTGACTTATTAAGAAAGCATTTCAAAATGAGAGGAAACAAATAGTAACGGAACTGCGTCAGTTCAAAGAGATGGAAGGTAACCCCTTGTTAGGTTATGTCTTGTATTCCGGTTTAGCCGGATCGGTCGTCTGGTTTAGCCAGAACCGAGACTCAGGTAGTTTCCGTTGCGCCGCTTTTCCCAACAAGTGGTATCAGAGCCAGGTTTGCGATTAACAGATCTAGGATTTGCGTGGGAGAAGAGGATGTGTCCGGATCCATCAGTTTGAAGTGAAAATCGGTTCTGTGGTTTGCAGAAGACCGGATTTTCATGGAGAAGAAACCAAGATGCTGAGAAAGTAGCTGACACTGCGATGGCCGGAGTTCTCGCCAGTCGCCGCTCCCGACGCTGTGTCTGCCGTCACCGCAGAGGGGGCTCGCTGCATCCGCCTGCACCGCCGCCAGTCGCCAACCTCCGCGGATCGAAAAAAAAAAAAAAAACACAGTCGGACTTACCGTCGCCTGCCGTTCCCCACCGTCGCAGTCGACGCCGTCGCCGTCAGCAGCCGGACCCGCGCCGCTGGTCGCCGGACCAGCCACGCCCGCGCAGCAGCTGCACCGCCAGCCCCTGCATCGCAGCCAGTTGCAGCCCAGCGCAGCGCCTGTCGCTGGGTTGAAGACGACCCAGATTCGGGTTTCTGGGTCTGGGTTTGGGTCGGGTCCACTTGACCTGACCCGCTGTGCAGAAAGCCCAAGCAGCAACAGGTCGGGTTTGGGTTCTGGGTTGGGTCATGTCAGACCTGAACCCGGTTCGCCAGAGAAGCCCAGCAGAGCAAAGCAGTTCAGTTCCGTTTCGGGTCAGGTGAACCTGACCCGGATCCGTTTCAGAAGCCCAGTTTGCCAGCAAGCCGTGACGTCAGCAGTGACATCAGCACAAGGGTTAGGGGTATTTTAGTCATTATGTATGGGTTTTCTTGGTGGCCAAGAAAGCGGGAACTATATATATTGATGTATTGTAACCCTAGATCCGGAGGGGATCGAGATGGATCATAGTAGATGAGTTCTCTGCTCCCGTGGACGTAGGCAAGTTGCCGAACCACGTAAAACTGCTATGTCATGTGTGTGATTGCTTGATGGTGTGATTGCTTGCGTAGATCGTGGTAGATTCGTTGATCGCGGGTAGTTTCCGTTGCGCCGCTCTAATCAACAAGTGGTAGTTCCGTTTCGGGTCAGGTGAACCTGACCCGGATCCGTTTCAGAAGCCCAGTTTGCCAGCAAGCCGTGATGTCAGCAGTGACGTCAGCACGGTCAACAGGCAGGTTTGACCAGATTCAACGGCTGAAATTGTTTCTGCGATATCTTGATCGTCCAATGTCCGATCGGAGATCCGTTTGCGCCTACGGACTCGTTGTGAGGAGATCTACGCGTTTGTGGAAGAAGATGGGCTGGTCAACGGTCAACATGGATGTTTGACCAATAGGAGTGTAGAGAATTAATTCTACGATATCGAAGCCATCCGGAGTCGGATTTCAGATCCGTTTCTTCCAGCGTGCTCACGGTGACGAGATCTACGAGGCAGATAAAAGAGATTGGCAGTTTGATGGGCAGAAAATTGGGGGACTGAAGAAACTGACAGATTCACGATGATAGCAATGGATTCAAGCATCACGGGCCAAATTGAAGTGTTTGATGGAGAAACGACTTCAGGGATTGGCAGGATAAAGTGTTAAACTCCATGACACAGCAATGATTGAAAAGTGTTACTTGATGTCATGAATCGAAAAATGCTCCGAGTACTTTGATGATAAGCTCAGATCTGCGTCGACGGGATCGGGAAGGAGCGACATGCCAAAGTGGAAGGAAAAAGCAAAATCAGAAGGAGGTAGTGTGCAAGAAAGCTCGGATTCGGTTGAAAGGAATCAGTTTTGGTCACTACAGGTTGATAGGGGATGCTTTTTCAGGTGGAGCAGTGTAGGAGACATCAAATAACAAGGGAGGAAATCTGTGGTTCAGGTGGAGTTAGATGCGACGGATCATTGGAAAATGGATTGATGGATCTTCAATGATATCATCTAGCGGAAATCTAGGAAGCCCTGAACGGAGATGATTTTCTCGGGAAAAGGTAGTTTTGTTCAGGTCGGAGTAAGCCGGTTTAAGCATCGGGCCATACCTAACCCGCATGTACTGTGCCCAACCCACCAGAACAGACTAGAACAGGACAGTTGCAGGTTTGACGGAAAGAACACCGGGATGGAGACAGAAGGAAGGATTCACAAGGTACCAGTGAGATCCGGATTCGGGGAGGTCTTCGGTTTGGTCTTGACGGACGGAAGTTAGGTTCATTGTGTTGCAAGGATGCATGCATATGGCAACAAATGGAGAGCACTTCGAAGGTTCAAGACAGTGGTATTGAGGTCAAAGGAGGCAACTGTGGCCACGCTAGGTCGTAGCGTGTGCGGAGGCGTACCTTTCAACGAGGTATGTGAAGTGCTGGTTCAACACGTTAAGTGTGGAAGAAAGAAGATTGCGCCATTGGTGTAGTGACGTACCTTTCAGCAAGGTGCGTGAAAGACATTACCAGGTATCTCAAGGTGGCTCTGAGGATTTGCGGAATCCAAGCCAAGGTGGAGATTGTTAGGTTATGTCTTGTATTCCGGTTTAGCCGGATCGGTCATCTGGTTTAGCCAGAACCGAGACTCAGGGTTAGGGGTATTTTAGTCATTATGTATGGGTTTTCTTGGTGGCCAAGAAAGCGGGAACTATATATATTGATGTATTGTAACCCTAGATCCGGAGGGGATCGAGATGGATTATAGTAGATGAGTTCTCTGTTCCCGTGGACGTAGGCAAGTTGCCGAACCACGTAAAACTGTTGTGTCATGTGTGTGATTGCTTGATGGTGTGATTGCTTGCGTAGATCGTGGTAGATTCGTTGATCGCGGGTAGTTTCCGTTGCGCCGCTTTTCCCAACACCCATCTCATTTGACAAAAACAAGGTTCAGCCGTGCTGACGTGTCTCAGAGAATTTTGGACTCTTTTCATAACCATTTTACAACTTTCAGGAGAAAGAATATTAGTGTTGCCACAAGAAGCACAATTAACAAAACTATCACATAAGGGACAAATGCATATCGCAACAAATCTCTCTTTGAGGACTTTTAAGGGCGAGTTTGACAATTCATCTATAAAGTATATTGAAAGTAAAGATTCAAATCAAGAAAAAATAGAATATATGGAGGTCTCATCAGAATATGATGACTTTAGGCCCCTAGTGGCTTAATAACGGGTTTTCTTTTTAATACTTTCTTTTGTGCTCCTTTGAAAACCAAATAAACTCATCCATAAGGTCCTCTCATTTAACCACTAGTCGTTGCAACTTGCAAGAAATAAATTGTTATAGTTCATGTGAGATTCACAATGCAAAAGCCAAAAACCAAACACCAAACAGAATAAAGGTGAAAAGGATTCATTTGAACCAATAGTCAAGAGCATCTTTCTCCAGTTATGTGGGATATATGGAGGATTAAGGAAGCAAAAGAAAAACTATTGAACTATTTTTACTAGAATTTGTGAGGATAATTTGCCATGTTGGGGTTTTTTTTTATTTTTACATGATGTGCCATTGTGTTTCCATACATTTGCAAATGTCATGTTTTTTCACAAGCATTTCAAAATTCCTTCCATCTACAAGGTCTCAATGACCTTTCAAATTCTAAAAATTTCATTCCATTTGCTTCTTGGTAGAATGTCTGGATGCTAAATGTAACACTCCGATCTCACTTAATCCCGTTTAGCGACTAAGTAATAATGTATTAGCTGTTAATTGTGTTTTGCTTTTGTTTTGATATTGTGGCGGGTCATGGATAGGTAGTTGGGTTGAGTTTGACCTGGTTTAGGTAGACCAAGCCATTTTTCATAAATTCTTATTTTATAAGACATCGTCATTCACACATCATCTTGGCATCAACACATATTTTTTGTTGAGCTCGTTAATTCCCGTAATTAACCCGTTCGCAACAAATGTCATTTGTTTCCATTGGATCCTCATTTGCCTTGAATCACAATTCATAAAAACATTTGAACTTTATCGCAATTTTCCTTTTTATCCTTATCTGATATAAGGTGAGCACCGACTCATCTCTCTCACTCTCTTCTCTTCTCTCACGTTGGCGTCTATGTCTCCCTCTCTCTTGATTTTCTTCTTTTGCTTCTTCTTGATTAAGCTAAATAAGAAGGGGGACTTAGAGTATCTTGTTTTCTCTTCTTCCTTGTGTGACTCAAGGTATGCTTGGGGGAGTTAGTTTTCTTCTTTCCTTTCTTCTTCTCGTTCTCCATGGCTGTGCTCACTAGTTCTTTCTCTCTTTCTCGTGCATGATAGCTTTGAATCGTGTTTGGACATGAATTGAGCCCAAGAACAACAGTTTGTGTGTTAGAATTCAATTGAGGCATGTATAAGCATAATTTGTATGAACCCATGTTGATATATGCTTAATTTTGAATAACTCTCATGATCTTGCATGCAAAGTTTGTTTACAGCCCAATTTGTGTTCATTTCCCTCTCTTAGATGTGTAATTGTTAATTTGGTACATTTCCAGTTTTCTATAACAGAATCAGGAAATCGTCCTAGGGCAGTCACGGCTAAGCCATAAATTGTGCTACGGTTGAGCGGTAAAGTGTCCTACTGTTAAGCCGTATCTCAGCCGTGACCCAGCCGTAGATCAATATAGGGTGCATTTCAAAATAACTGAGAGTTAGCAAATTTCAGACCTTCTACGGCCCAACCACGGCTAAGCCGTGAAGTCTTCTACGGCTAAGCCGTAAGGTCACCCACAGCTGAGCTGTAAGACCAGTAACGAGTAAGAAGACTAGAAAATGAATGAGATCTTGTAGGACCTTTGAATTAGAATGTAGGCAACCTTGACTTGCCCAACGGATTATGATAAAACTGCGTGAATGATCTCGAGGGCTGCGAATCATTCATGTTCGTTATCCAATTGTTAAGCACCTCCCCATAGGTGTTGGTTTAAGGGACTTCAGTGTACCCTGTGATGCAATGCAACTCTAGACAACGGTACATCGGATAACTTAAAACTACATCATCATGCACGGTTAGAAACACTGGATAACTAGTTTAGAGTTGGATAGTAAATGATCTTGACTCGAGAATGATTGATTTGCATGGCATCTCGCATGATTATCCATGACCTCTACTCTTCAGCATGATTAATTAGTTTTTGTTGAACATCGAATTGTTGGCTTATTCGCTATGTTTCTAGAACCTTGAGTATGCACATATGTTCTTGAGTATGCATGTATGATACATATTCATGAGTATTCGCTATGATACACTTGTCACAATATGCACGATCTACTCAAGATTTAGTACATGACTGACTCTATATGGTCAAGCACTACTCAGCCTCAGCCTTAGGATCCCGACGGGGTGAATTTAGCGTAGTTTATATGGCCTTGCTGCAGTGAGGACACGTCTTGGGGAATCCAGACCCCAGGAATCCTAGAACCATACATACCTTGGCCCGGTCAATGATGTTCTCAGCACGGATATAAGATCCCTATTTTGGGAGCATATGGCAAATGTAGTAGCCAACTAATTATGTACACAGCATGTATACCTTGATTCTAATGGCATGCTGTATTTAATGCACAACTGCCTAGTATACGAACTTGACATGCTATGATTTACATCATGTTATTGCTTATATTGGATACAACATGTGTTAACTTGTTATTGCTTATACTTTGTTGAATCGTCGTATTCACGAGTTGTTCTTGGTGTTATAAGCTTAGATACCCAGACCGACTCCTCGTCGGTCGACCAGACTCCAAAAGAGGCCCCCGATGTCCTCTCCGGACTAGACGAGTGGGTGTAGTCACTCCATCGGAGAGCGGCATAGACACGTTGCATATAGGTCTTCCTTATTTTGAGATTTAACACGTTAGATCCATCATGATTTGTATATTTGTCTTTTGATTCATTTTGTATAACGTTGACTTCTCTGTAATCTTGGTACATTATTATTTTGTTCTTGTTGTCTAATTCTTGTGTTATGTTTTGATACCTACAGCTTCAGCGTATATGTATAGCACGTGTAAATCTTCCCTTATGTGTGTGCATTTAGACCGGGTTTAAGTGTATAGGCACGAGAATACATGTGTCATCGGTTAAGCTTTTACTAACCCCCGATCTCCTAGGCTCGGGATGACACTAAAGTACAAGGCAATGTTTAGAAATTTAATGATATCTAAAGAATCCTTCTCAAGTCACTAATAAATATATATATATGATCACATTATAATTAGACCCCATTATATTTTAATTTTCTCTTAATTTGAAGTTTTCCATCATTTTACTACTAAAGTACCAAATAGGCGAGGTCTAACAATAATGTGATGATTTTTTCATCCTTAGTAACTTGAGATGAAGTTTTTTTTACTTTTTACATAAAAGTGTATGGTTTTTTCGTCATTTAGTGGTTTAAGAATGTTTTTTTTTACTTTTTTTTGGAAAAAAGAAAGAATTTTTTTTAATTTTTTTGCTTTTGATATGACCCACACATCTTTTTAGATCTCATAAATGGAGGCTCCGCTTCACTCTAACAAAGTGCCAAACACGGCAGAGCGACGTTTTTTACACCATTAGTAAATGAAGAAATAAAGTGGAGCAAGGAGAAGGGAAAGATCATGTGCAGAACGACTCTTCCGCTTGTTCGAATATACAATATGCCATAATCCAAAATAATACAATCCCACAGTCTAAGAATTCTCTCTGTGGAGAAAAGCAAAATCCAAACACAAGTTTCTTTTATTTTCCATCTTTTGGCTTGCATAAACGATAAGAAAGAAAATTGTGAGATATAGTTCGAAATTAACTAAATCGTCAAAGGCATAATTCTATGCTCTGAATCTTAGAATGCACAGGAGCATGTTCTGATACAAATTTCTAGTTTTAGATGAGATCGATTAACACTAGCTATGCTTTAAATGCCTTAATGTGTTTTGATTATGAAAGATTCATGAATGATCCATGTCTGATGATTGTGGTAGATGTAACACTTCAACCCAAATTAACCTTGCATAGTAATTAATTAATCTAAATTTATTTTAATAATGATGTTTGAATGCTTAGTTAGGATTAATTAAGTCTATTTTATCTTATTTGAGTTTAGTAGGTCAAGTTCGAGTCTTGGATAAGTAGCTTGGGCTGGATTTGACTACTATTAGGTAGACTAAGCCCTTTTTAATAATTTTAGATTTTACAGTCTTACATCATACAATCATCATATTGGCATTATCATGTTTATCTCATTGAGTTCATCAACTTTAGTATAGGGCCTCCCTTCATCAGACTTTAATTGAATGTCATGGGCATATAAATGACTTAATTTGTAAAAATACATAAGGGGCTAGACTGTATTGTAAATCCCAAGAAACCTCAGCCTAAAAGAGCCATTTGATGGTACTTCTTCTTCAATCTGCTGGAGACCTTTTCCTTTCATTTTTTTTCTTGCTTTCTTCATCAAATCTATCCAAAGGAAGCTATGCATGGATGTCTGGTGTGAGGATTTCAACTTAGATCATCTTCTCCTTCCTTAAGAGAAGGTACGATCATTTCACCCATTCTTCTCTCAAATTACTATAGTAGGTAAGAATATCCTTTATTTCCTAGATTTTGGTTTGTAAATTGAGTTTAGGAGATTCATCTCCATATGCATGCATCTCATGATATCATTTCCATATATGTTGTTTTGTAGATTTAGGGTGGAATTGGCAGTTTTTACTTGTTCTTGAGCTCAAGGAATTTCATAGAGCCGTAGCAAACATCAACTTGAGGCAAGTATAAGCTAACTATTGCCTAATGCATGCTAGTACTCTTGATTATATAAATCAAATACAATCTCATTTTGGTATTCAACCCCATCTTTACTTGTTTTAGACTTGAAAATGGATTCTTATTTATCTAATGAACGGGAAAGAAATGCGGATTACAAGGAGTTATTGAAGTTGGAGAGTTGTGTTGAATGGATGTAGATTGAGTATTATTTTGTGGGGAAACAAGTGGTTCCTTGGCGGTATTATAGAATTCATAAGTAGAATTCTAGTGCATGCACTTGAGCGCGCTCCCCAAAGTTCTATCAATCATAATTTAAATGCTCAAGTTTTAATTCCAGAACCATGTGCGCTCAAGCGCCAATAACCCCACTCAAGTGCACCCTAACAACTTTGAAAGGTCTTAATTTGACTCCTTGTAGATTAAAGGGAGGTTTGGTACCACCCTATTTTGCTTATAACCCTTCTTAATTAACCCAAAGGTTAGTTGTGCTATGAAAATGAAAGCAATAAGACCTTAAGGAAATCAAAGAGCTATTAGGCCTTAGTTTTGGATCCTTTTTTGGATCCTTTAATCAAATTATTAGGCCTAATGATGATCAAGTACGCATGAGGGGTCTTAGGGGCTGAGACCCACTCATGTGACATTGTGTCTTAGGAGCTGAGACCCACTCATGTGACGTTATCCATTTGTCTAGCACTTAATTATAGGTGTTGGTTTAGGAGACTTTGGTACACATTATATACATAGTATAGTATAAAAAAAAGATAGCAGTGAATCAAATAGCAAAAGACTACATCGTAATGGACAATTAGAGGCAATGGGTGACTAAATTAGTTTAGTTAGTATAATATTGTGATACTGTTAATTGAAATTGCATTGCATATTGAAGACGTTACAATTGCTCTCTTTTATTGACATTAAAATTGTTATTATAAATCCTAACTCTTCCAATTGTCTTCATTATTATCTTGTTATCATTTAATTGAATTGACTTGTTTAGACTGTACTTGTAATGACTTGAATAGAATTGAATACTTACTCAATTTCAATTTAATGACTCAATTTGGTCTTGTACTACTTAGCTTCAGCCAATGAGACCCAATAAGGAATGTGTTAGGTTGGTTTGGAGATGGACTAAGATGGGTCGAAGTTGATTAGGGTTGTTGCATTGATGGGGTTCTAGTGAATGGTGTTGGATTGGAGTTGTGTAAAGGGTTTCTAGGAGGGCCGAGGGTTCTGGGATAGATTACAGTGGTGTTGGGGGCAGTGCTAGGGTCGACAATGATGGAGATGAATAAGAGTGATGAGGTGTTGGGGTTTTCGGAGTGACGATATGAGATTGGATCTAATCTCTGATACCAATTGAAGTAGCGCAAGGAAGAAAATTAGCCATTACACTAATATTCAAGTCAAAAGGTCTAAAGATAGAATGTCTAAATGCCTCACAAAGATAAATAACAACTCTCAAATGAGAACTAAACTCTAAATTTCATTAATATCAATAGTCTATCCCATAAGAAGATATTATAATCCTTTATATAGACTCATACGCTATTATATTATTGGAAACAATCTTAATTAAGAGTTCTAACTCAATCATAATACTAATTTCCATTATAAAATATAAGACTCCTACTAATAATAAAAACCAATCGTCACTAATGGGACTTAATGGATCTAGACCCAATGAGCTGGCCAATCATGGATTTGGCTTACGTCAACCTTCCTAATGCACTGGTGGATTGCTACAAGGATAGTAAACTGGAGTCAAGCTGGAATAGAAGTATTGTGGCTAAATCTACTTTGTCGTAGGCTGTATAAAACAACTTGCCAATCTTTGACAGGGATGAATCCCCATCCCTATGTGGGTCCCATAAGGTTCTCAACTGGAGTTGACAAAAGAAATCTCATCTACGTGCACATGTGGAGCCCACCTTTGGTCCATCTAAATGGACCACACACAGTACTCCCATAAATTACACCCTTCCACCAAGTTTGGGTCTCATTCGAATAGACTAAACCGTTGAATCGACTGCACACCCATCTGAATAGACTTTACACTATTAAGGGTCATCAATTAGCGCATAGGCCTGTTACCCGATTCAAGCCCTCCCAGCCCCGCTGGTTTAAGCCCTGTCATCGAGCAGGCTAGCCCAGCCTAAATAGTATTTATGCTGGGCTTGCGCTTAAGGATTAAAGCCCGGCCCAGCCCGACAACACGCCCACATGCTATTCATGTAGCAAACTAGCAATAGATAGTTATTTGTACTTTGTACTCATGCATTCATGTAGGCTTCCAGTTGTTTGCACTCTTGTCCATCAGTCCATGTAGCAAACTAGCAATAGCTAATAAGTAGTTGTTTGTACTTTGTACTCATGCATAATATATTTATTTTAAAATGATATTATTAAATGATAAAAAAATTTTAAAAGAAGCCCGATGGGCAAGGTTAGGCTTAGGCTTTTCAGATAAAGCCCGGCTCGCTAGAAGAAAAAAGCCCACGAGCGGGCTTGGGTATCACTTTCACCCGACCCAGCCCGATGACGACCTTTATACACCATTAAACTTGTGGGACCAAAATGAAATGTTATAGATTAGAGATGGGGCTGATTTTTTTATAAAAATGAGGCCTTAGAGAGACCTTCAAAACCCCTCCATCTCCATCCTCTTGTGGGTCCCCAGGTGGGCCCCATAGGAATGAGCGGGCAAGCTTATCTTTAACTTGAGCTACGGATATCCAGCCCCAATATCACGTAGGTTTGGTTTTAGATCCAATAAGAAGCAAATTATAGGGCTTTTCATTAGGGTTGCTCATGGGCTGGGCTAGCTAGAGACCAGCTCGGGCCCAGCCCGCTTTTGCCCGAGCTAAGGCTTTGGGTATAAGTCACTGGGCCTGGCATGGATTAAAATTTTGGTCCCATTTTTTACATGGGCCGGACTTGGACTAAGTGGAAGTGAGCCAGAAACCCGGTTCGGCCCGAATAAGTGGATTAAGTTGCAACTTCCTCATCTTACATTTTTTATATTGCATGCAAATCTTTCATTACAGAAAATTCAAAATTTATTTATCAAAGAACACTGTTAAAAGGGCAAACAATGTTCATTATATGAGGTTTGCACAAGAAAAAGATCTCTTCAAAAAGCAGAGAAGATGACTTTATATAAAAATTGCAATCACTTTTAATAAAAAAAAATTTATTTGCATTTTAGATATATTCATTTGGCTGTGATCATGTGTATAAATAGAAATTGATATATGATAGCCATGTTGGCCCCACCAGAGACTAATTTAAGGGTGCTTAATAATCGGGCCTGAATAGAGTTAGGCTTGGGCCTTATAGACTTTATATGAGCCGGGCCTGGGCTAGCCACTTTCGAGTTGGGCTTGGCCTGAACCTGGGCTTAAGGATTTTAATTTAGGTTGTGCCTAGGCCTTGCTCAACCTAGCTCATAAGCTTCCCTAGTATTCATAATCCGAATAGAGCATGTCCATTTTGCCTTTCATTTAGATCTTATCTCATTTATATGAATTAACTTATTGGGTGGAGTCTAGTCTAGACTTTGATGTGGTTAAAACTTTAGAGGACTCTTTGTTAATAAAATCATTTGAGTCATGTGGGTCAACCTAAGTCATTGTGACTCCTAATTGTTATGCGGGTTAATAGTGGTCTAGTAGGTTGACCCGCAATGGGCACAGCTTTGGGGTTTTTGACCCATTTACTAAATGAATTGGATGTGGACTAAGAGCGTCTGACTCATTCATTTGATAAATGGTTCTTAAGTTATTTGTATTGACCCTATTTTCTAGAGCCGGCAAAAGCTAACACAACTTACCACAAAACCCACTTTTGACCCACCTATCACGACTCGTTTAAAATATGAGTTGGTCACAGGTTAGGTTTTACTAACCCGTATAAAACAGATCGAGTTAGGGTTGACCTGCCTAACCCAATTGAAGCATTTACATGTTACTAATTTATCATAGCTTTTTAATTTTTATGTGACTTTTCATATTTTTTTAAGCTATAAACCATGTAACTCTTAATATTATGCGGAAGAATTATGCAGTAGTTTGCCTTATTTATTTTTATATTATTTATATGATTAAATATTTTTTCACTTAGAATATGAAACTTATTTTTTTATTTAATAATATAATGTTTTGTACTTAGAATGTTGATTGTATGTCTTTTTTTTTTTTATGTTGGCTAGTTAAGTATAGAAATTTACTATTAAAAAGTGGATATGAATCGATTACAATATCATTGATAGCTTTTATACTTATGCTCAAATATGACCTTGCAAAATTAAACAAAATTTCAAAAGAAATTATCTCAATAAATGAGATGAAAACTGTTAATGGAACTTGAACTTATTTTTTACATTTTTAAAAATTAATAAATTATACATTCATCCTAATCCTAACGAGTAAGGGTCGGGGTTGGTGCCAACAAAATGGAATTCAAATTGACTCTAACCAAACTGGCAGAATCCGACCAGTTTGGGTGTTCTTTCCCAAATTCAAAACGCGGGGCAGTGGGATCTGTAGTGCAAATGGGATTAGAGATGAAACATTGTAGAACACGGCAACGTCTTAGGCCACGCATGCCGACATATCAAAAATCACAATACGATAAAACCGCCTTAAATGAGCTCGTCCGGTAGGCAAGAGACAGAAGGAAGAAGAACCCCTCAGCCCGTCATTTCTCTCTTCCTCTGTCTATTTTTCTAGAGCATACATCCAATCTCTCCTTTTCTATTCTTCTACATTCTGCTTGCAGTCTCTCTGTGTGTATTCTTCTGCAACCTACAATCCTACATGTGATTGCGCTTCCTGAGGCGGTCCCAAGTAAATTCAGAGGTCACACCTGTAGGACCTCTATTCGCTCATAAACTTTCTGAACCCAATTGCAGGTTTGGGTTCACGTTCTAGATCCGCCACTGATCAGTCTATCTCCCGAAACTCCTTCATAATGTCATGAATTGTCTGTTTTTCTACCGATTCTCCTCTTTCTTTTCACAGTTTATGGACCGATTCAGCGGTTACAGCCGATACTTTTAAAATATCGTTTGTGGTGGCCGATATTTTATCAATGAATTTACCATTCGAATTAAAATACCAATATCTCATCAAAATATCAGTGCGCTACAGATCAATATCTCATCGAGATATCGGTGGGAAGGAGACGATGACATCCGATATTTTAATCAGCTGCTGCGTCAGGATTTGTGAACTTAATCGATGGTCGGGTCAAAATATGTGAACTCTAACAGTGCCGTGGGCACTGAGCAAGACTTGAATTCGTTCGTTTCTGCCTTGGATTCTGGGTAGGGTATGAAACGTGGTATGCAATGTTTGGTGGATCTCAACCACGGAAACTTCGTGTGAAAAGGACAGGAAAGAGATTTGTTATCTACTTCACACCAACTGGTGAAAAGGACAAGAAAGAGATTGTCATCTACTTCACACCTCTGATTTGAAGGTCACAACAACTTTCTCAGAACTGGTGAGGGAATTAATACTTGTCCCAATCAGTCGGCCACACAAGCTGGCAATCAAAAAGCCACCAGAAGCTTCCACGAAACTTCTCCAGAGGCGGACCCCACCTCAAAAATAAATCCAGTGGCCACACGGTAACACCTGTTGGATCCCGATCCGGCCATGGTGAAGGACAAGTTAAAGAGAGATTGGCTAATAGAGAAGAGAGATTGTAAAACGAAGAAGGAAGAAGGAATGGAAGAGAAGAGAAAATTTTATTTTAATGTTCAGACATTAGTGTCATATACAGACTTCACTACAAAATTCTGCAATAGAAATTCAAGGAGGTTACAAACGGAAACAGAGAAATTTTGAAACAGCCGTTCTGAACTAACAAGAATCTCAGCTGGCTCATTTAATTCGCCTATCATGTGTGCCTTCTGCCGGACTACTCTGTTCTTCTTTGTTAACAATGAAAACTTTCAGGTACTTCAAAAATTCATACAAAAATCTTACATCTGCTTTTGGAACCAAAACGTGCAATTGGGTTTCTATTGATAGGACTTTAGATGAGAGGCATACTCCAATACACGCTCAAACGGAACGGTGCCAAATCCAATTGCATATTTGGGTTCCCATTCTAAATCCGCCATTGATCGGTCCATCTACGAAAAATCCTTCCTAATTTCATGAATTGTTTATTTTTCGTTCGATTCTCCTCTTTCTTTTCACAGTTTATTGAGCCGCTTCAGCTGTTACAACGGATACTTTGAAAATATCCTTGCTAATGGCCAATACTCTACCAATATATTTACTATTCGAATCAAAATTCCAATATTTCATCAAAATATCAGTATTTCACAGATCCATATCCTGATATCTCATCAAGATATCTATACCAAGAGGACGATGACATCCGATATTTCAATCAAGAGAGGTGCTTGGTGAGCAGGGTTTAAATTTGGCTAGATAACTTTCACACTAAACGACATTGGAGGACTTGTCATTTCACGAAGTCTTTCTTCCCCACCAAGAGGGTCTCAACCAACTAGATACCCAAAAAAAAACTCTAGTTTCAAGTTCAAAATTTGTGAAATTCGTCGGTGGTCAGGTTAAAAATATTAAAATTTGTGAAATTCGTCGGTGATCGGGTTAAAAATATTAACTCTTTAAGGGGCTATTTATTAATTCATCTGAGCGAGTAAAGTGAGGTGATGATTATTTTAAATACTAAAAAAATAAAAAAAAAGGTTAGATAAATTTAATGATAAGATTGGTCTTTTATTGAGGAGATAATATAATTTTTTGATTTTTTATATTAAAAGTAAATATATTTTTTAGTTAGTCAGTTGAATGAAGAAGTATTTTTTTTTGAAATATAATATTTTGATAGTTTAATTTATTGTATTTTAAAGTAAAAGATAAATTTATCTTTGAGTTAGAATTATCAAATATGCGTTAATCGGCTACTAACACCGAGGCACGGGGCAGGGAATAAAAGTCCTGGTATTTTGCCTTGGATTCTGGGTATAAAACGTGATATGCAAGGTTTGGCGGATGTCAATCACGGGAAGCTTCGTAAGAAAAAGACAGGACGCGGGTTTTGTTTTCGATGTGGGGAATCACGCCAGCCAAGATAAGGCTGCCTCGAATGTGACGCGGTCCAGGAAATTAATATTCGTACCTATCAGGGACCAAAACTGCAGGTTCCACGAAACTTCCGTGGGAACAGAAACGAGCATTAGCCAGAACTTTCTTTCCTATTACATCATTAACGTGGATCATGGATGCTAGAGAGGATACGTGAAGTGGACATATTTGTTGCTTTTACACGAAACCTCTGCGGCTTTCTTTCCTAAAGTCACATTCACATCATGTAATACAAATAATAGCACCCTGCATTTTCCAGATGCTGAGGCTGGAATCTGGACCGTCATGGTCGTGAAATCAAGCCGAAACATACCGTCCTTAAACCTGGTTTCTTATATCCCAAAACCCATCTCCGAATTCAACCAAGCATTTACCTTGGCCGTTAGCTTCTTGACAATCAACACGGTCGCTGCGATTGTAAGAACGCGAGAAGACATACTGGCTGTCACCTTTACTATCTCCTTCTTTGTGTTTCTCGTCACCTTATTCTGGTGCTTAAGTGTGTTCGAGAAGTTGCCTCATGGGTCGAAGAAGAAGGAGAGGTTGAAGGCTCCCATATGGTTGTTAGCTACCTCACTCAACTTGATGTTTGCGTATAGGGTATCGACGATTGTTAGTCCAAGTATGGCACTGGGATGGTTGGTTTGGGGAATGGCCGGCATCACTAGTTTCATCACTTTCTATTTCTTTTTTCTGTATGTTGAAAAGAAGAATATGACAAGGGAACAAGTTTAGTGTCTGTTTGTTTAATGGTATTGTAAGAATATAATTCAAGGCCTCTAAATATATCATTCAGTTGATTACTTTATTTTTCTTTTTAGGGAAAATTTCAAATAAGGCCTCAAATTTTTACCTTATTTTAAAAAAATATAAAAGTTTTAAAACTTTTCAAATTAGTCCCCGAGGGCATATTTGTGTAACATATTTCCACATGAAAGTAGACGGTTTTCTTTGAAAAAGCCATTTTTAATGTGTTTGGTGAGACATAATTCTTTAGAATCACTTTTTTATTATGCTAGACTTTTCTTTAATATAGTTAAAAATAGAGTTCCTTTGGGGGGTTATCAGATTTCTATTTCTGTAGAAAAGATTACCATCTTGCCATTTCACGGTGGCTTGCAACCTCATATCCGGTTTCTCTTTTTTTTTTTTTTTACTACGGTGCCCTTTCCCTTTCTTTTCATTTTTACGCTCTCTGCCCTTCTTTGTACTGTAACGAACCAAGTAGCCCACTAACCCAAAAACTTCTAGGCCTATCACGTGGCCCAAAATGCTTAAACTCAAGTTATTATTAGTAACTTACATGGTTCATTATATGCTAAACTTATATTTCATTCATAAACGATGTGGGATAAGGAGTTACAATTTACCTCTCTTAAGACCACACGCCCCCATGTGAATTCATCTAACTACACCAGGCAATGTCCCCTGCAGATTCCCCTATCTTGACTCACAGGCTAGCGCACCCTAGCCCTGTCCAGATCTTGCCTTAAAGGCTTTTCCAGCAGGATTGGAGGTCTCACATTTTCGGCTGGTTATACGCTCTGATACCATTTGTAATGACCCAAGTAGCCCACTGACCCAATAACTTGACAAGCATATCACGTAGTTCAAAATGCTTTAGCCCAAGTTATTATTAGTAACATATACGGTTCATTATATACTAGACTCATATTTCATTCATAAGCGATGTGTAATTGGGTGTTACATGTACTCTCCATATACCATTTAAATTCCTATTTGTATGGTTCTCACCAAGTATTCCACAACCGCACCCAACAACATTATCTTCAATTCACTAGATAAAAGTGTTTTGCTCCAAACACTAACTTTTGTATTTCTGCAGAACTCTTTGCCAATGGAATTTGTTTTTATTGATTTTGCTGATATGGCAATTTTTTCTTTCCGCGCAAAGCGTGTGTACACAAACATGCCCTAAGTTTTTCAAAAAATTTTCAATTAAGGACATCCATCTATTTAAAATTATTTTTCGGCAAATTTTTCCTTTAATTCTTTTTAAAATGCTTAGATTACTCTTCATTGAAACAAAACCCTCACTCAATTTCTCTGTATTCTTATCATTTTCTTCTTCAACATCATTATGATAATCAAGGAAAACACCGCCCCTAAAGTGATCTACTGCTTGTAATGGCTGCCGAAACAATGTCATGGCTTACATGAAGGGTAATTTTGGTATTTTATGAAAATTGAGGAAAATATTCACTAGAAAGTGCCTTCAAATTTTCAGATGTCCTTAATTAGACCTATACTAGAAAACCTAGGCACTAATTTGAAAAGTCTTGAGACTTGTGTCCTTTTTTTAAATAAGATGAAAACTTAAGGCATTATTTGAAAATTTCCTTCTTTTTAATATTTTATTTTTTGTATATTTCACATCACCTACTAGTTGAATACCCGGGCATGCTTGACATCATTCCACTGTTATTTTAATTTATTAAGGTTGATTTATTATGGTTGACAGGCTTGCTTGTGCTCAGTGTTGGTGTTGTTTCAAGATGCATATTTAACAAAACTAATAGATAAAGAAAAAAAATGCATGCCCAAGATTTTGGGTTTACTTTACTCTATTTTACTCTCCCTCACAGATAAACAAGCCCTAACGAATGTGCTGCTTTGAAAATCAAATAAACTCATCCATGAAGTCTTCCCATCATCTAACTACAAAGTGTTGCAAGAAACAAATTGTTACATTTCATGTGAGATTCACTATGCAAAAGCCAAAAACCAAATACCAATCTGAATAAATTAAGGTAATAAGCATGCATTTGAACTAAGTAGGCAAGCGCTTTGTACTCCAATTATGTGGGAAATCAGGTGGAGGATTAAGCTAAGGAAGCAAAACTAGGGGCCTGTTTCTTTATTGAAATGTCTTACGATCTCTTTATAAAGATTTTATTATGGGAGTTTCTGTCAAAGGTTCCTAGATCTTTTTTCAAAATATCATAGGTCCAACAAAATATTTATTGTTACGTTAGGTCCTTAAGTTAAAAAGCAAAAGTTTTTTTACAAAAATGACCCTCATAATTATAAATTATGTACGTTCGAAATTTGATGTTCCAAAACCACACTATTTTCATTTCTCTACCACTCGAGCTTACAGATGATGAAAATCTCATCGCATCTAGCAAACTCTTCTCTATCAAACCACAAAACCGAGCAACCTATAGTACAAATCTGAAAATCTCCATCATCCTATCCGAATATTGCACTATCAAGTAAGTAAAAAACTTTTCAAATTCAAGAATGATTCCCACTATTAATGTCTCAAAATATATCAAATTGATCTGTTTATAACTCGGATAAGTTTGGGTTCTTTGCAATTGTATCTGTTGCCTAAGTAAAAAATTATACCAAATATATAAAATGATTATCCATGTGGTTGATGTTTCATCTGTTTCATGCAAGAGTATAATAGCAAACAGATGAAATATCTGTTAAGACCATTGGTATTTTATATGTTGCATTAAATAGTATTATATGAAACAGATGAAATCGTTTTTAAATTTCATTATACCAAATAAATGAAATCTATTTTCAAACCATATGCTTAAAAAAAAGTGAATTTATTATCTTTTCACATCCATTTGGCTAGAAAAAACAATGTCTACTTTTGTTTGTAACTTACACAATTAAATTTAATTCGTGAAGTTAACATTTATTCAAGGGCATCATGAAATAATAAACAAATGGATTCGTCTATTGTAATAGATAAAATTGTGGATTTTACAATTCTATCATACAAAGAGATGGATTCCTCAAGCTCAAATAGTTTATAGTGTTTTACAATTATATCTGTTAGTATAAATGATATTTTATCTGTTTCACGCAAGAGTATAATAGCAAACAGATGAAATCTCCATTAAAACCATTGGTATTTTATATGTTGCATTCAATAGTATTATACCAACTAGATGAAATCATTTTTAAATTTCATTATATCAAACAAATAAAATCTATTTTCAACCATATGCTTAAAAAAAAGTGAATTTTTTATCATTTCACCTCCATTTGGCTAAAAAAAATGTTTGTTTTTGTTTGTAACTCACATAATTAAATTCAATTCGTAAAGTTTACATTTAGTCAAGTGCATCATAAGATAACAAACAGATGGACTCGTCTGTTGTAATATATAAAATTGTGGATTTTACAATTCTATCACATAAATAGATGAATTTCTTAAGCTCAAGTAGCTTATGGTGTTTTACAATTTTATCTGTTAGTCGTTTGACATTTTGTTATTGTTCTTTCGAATTTGATCTATTTGCTGATGCTATGTTCCAATTGTATCTGTTAGTTCTTTTTTTCTTTCTTTATGTTTCTTTCAATTCTATCTGTTTGTTATTATGTTTTTCAATTCTATCTATTTGCTGCTATTTCTTTCAATTCTATCTGTTTACTGCTGTATTTTTCAA
This sequence comes from Sextonia rubra, assembly GCA_037013555.1. NCBI lineage: Eukaryota > Viridiplantae > Streptophyta > Magnoliopsida > Laurales > Lauraceae > Sextonia > Sextonia rubra. The sequence continues at coordinate 16,191,455 of JASUAD010000028.1, read as the reverse complement.
TTCTATCTGTTTGCTGTTGTATGTTTCAATTCTATTTGTTTGTTGTTGTTTCTTTCAATTCTATCTGTTTAATGTTGTTTCTTTTAATTCTATCTGTTTTCTACTCTTTTTTAAATCTATCTGTTTGCTGCTGTATTTTTCAATTTTATCTATTTACTACTGTTTCTTTCAATTATATATGTTTGCTATTGTTTCTTTCCATTCTATCTGTTTGCTGCTTTATTTTTCAATTCTATCTGTTTGCTGCTGTTTCTTTCAATTCGATCTGTTTGCTGCTGTGTTTTTCAATTCTATGTATTTGCTGCTATTATTTTTAAGATGAAATCTATAACACGTAACAGTCAATTTAGTCTAAATATCAAACAGATGAAATCTACGCTTGAAATTCTATTTGTCTTAACAAAAAATAATAAGTTGAAAATAAAATAGAGATCAAACTTCAAACGTGAGTACATATCTATACAATCTACATATAAAATATACATTCAAACAGATATAATTACAAACAACTTATAACTGTTTGAAATTCTCAATTCTATCTGTTTCAACTATATTTGACAATGTATTATATTTCATTACATAAAATAAACAATATTAGAAATTTTATCTGCATCAACAATGTATGATATGTTGAACATAAAATAGAGATAATCCATTCAAACAGATACAATTATAAACATCTAAAATAAATGAAATCTATTTTTCAATGTGAAAAAGTTTCATTTGTTTCCAAAATCACAAACAAATCTAATATTACATAAAAAAACAAACAGATGAAATTCGAAGTGGATAGTGAAACAACTTTCATTTGTTTCAAAACTCACAATTCAATATATTTGCTATAAACTCAAAGAAAAGATATTTTCTCAAACATCAAATCCACAATCTAAATCTAATTATCATTACAAATAAACTTGAACATTAAGGAACAAAATCAAAATGTTTCTACAAATAGATATGATATTTAAGAATATTTATTATGAAACAGATCGGATCATGCTCAAAACCAGATCTACATCATCATCCACTATGAACAACAAATAAATTTATGATCTATTATAATCATAAAACTAGATCTAATTGTCATTTTATAAAGCAAAATCAAACCGCAACTATAAACAAACAAGATTTCCTTGATCAAAACTAGATCTGCAACATCATAAATGAAAAAAAATCAAAAAATAAGGAACAACGAAAGAAAATCAATCAAAGAAACTCCATCAATCAACAAACAAATGAAAAATGAATGGATATCATAAAGGAACAAAAGAAACGATATAAACAAGAAGAAAATAAAAGAATCAAACAAAAATTATATGGAAGAAGAAGAAAGAAGAAAGAAGAGAGAAGAAGAATATATATGTCATTCTAAAAAAATGCAACCAGATCGGATGATTCCAATTTGAAACTAAAATAAAACCATGATTCTAGCGCATAAATTGTGTGAATAATGTAACAAACCAGTTCAAAGGTATTTTCGATATGAAATATCCTTAACGGAAAGAGAAAGGACCTCCGCTCAAAGAAAAAATAAAAATGTGGGACCTAGTGATTTAACGCAAATTGACATGAATTTAACGTAGTAACAACGTAAGGAATAGGGACCCACCTCTAAATATCTCATTTTAACATTCAAGCCATGTAAAAGATCTAGCCCATTTTTCTAGCAAAATTTTTTTAATTTCTATATGAAGAATTTCATAATTATTTAGCCCAAAAATTCCTAAATACACTCTTGTACCAAAGAGTAAAGGGGATGGAATTTTAAGAATTCCAATGGTCATTTAAAATCTTTTAGCTAAAATCCTCCAATAGAAATATGCGGCATTTGCAAATGCAAGGGAACAAGATGTTGTCAGATCATGCCTAAAAAATCTCAACATGAAAAATTGCCCTCATAAATTCTAATGAAGAAATCATTTGGGTAATTCACTTGTAGTATAATGAGAAGTAAAGTTTCTATTTGAGAGATGAAAAGATAAGGGCTCATATATATATATATATATATATCAAAATGTATAATAATTCAAAATTTCTTTTTAAAAAAAAGAGAAAGTAAAAAAAAATAACAACATCAAAATACTAAATTGCACGAAGTCGTCTACTTTTTATCAAATATCAAAAAAGTTAAAAAAACGATTCTTAATCAAGCCATTGGTCCCCCTACGTCGTGGGGGGACCGGGGCGGTAGGCGTGGGGGTGTCCCAACATGAATGACCTTGGAGGTTTATCTCAGTTAATCACACAGTTCAACTTTTATACAGCACTGAACACTCTGTGACTGGTGGACACTTGGAAGACACTTCGGGAAAATGTCGAGTAGAAATGTAGAATAGAAATCAAAAGACAATCGCCTAATGATAATGTGATATCCATTTCGTTTTCCTTTTTTTTTTTTCCTTATTTGATCAGTGGTGGGCCACTCTTTGGATATGTAAGCGTTATTTTGGACGATTTCAACCACTGGATCATTGGACCATGTCGTTGCTATCTGTGCTTAATCAAAGGGTGTCTATTGCACTGTCATCGAGCTGGAGGGTTGATAACTTGTATATGTTTTTCATCATGTGATTGCAACCGTCTTTAGACTAACGCACGCCTGCGGTTTCAGCTCCCATTGTCCATCATTTGAAAATATAGCCAATTTAACGAACTCTCTAAATTCAAACCGTTAATCTAGATTTATGATCTCCAGAGTAGAAATGTGGGTGAAAACTAAGTCAGCTCGTGCTAATGATGAAGGGGGGCAATTCGCCTCAATTGTGTACAGGATTTGTGTTGTTTGCTAAATAGGGTAGATGGGTTTGATCATTGATATGAATAAATTTTGCATCAGGATTAGGTCCATGAGACACGATGTCATATATATATAATTTGCACCAAAATGGCATTTTAGTGGGTGTCCTATTACATGGATGAGTAATATTCAAACAAATTGATATAATTTTGTATCCAAAATTTTCTTGTCCGAGCATACTCCTATGCAGTCTGGCTCTATGAAACCCTCTTGAGCCCACCATTGATCGATACAACTCTTTTCACACTCTTATCCCATCATGATTTGGCTCATTAATGTCTAGTTTATGTTCATTAAATCTTTATTTACTATTGGATTGGCCTTTATCCCAACACAACCCGACAATATTATCCGGCCCACGCTCGCCTATTTAACAAATTGGGCCAGGCCGAATCCAGTTATTTTAATCTTTTTGTGGCATTTTTCTCAGTTTTTAGGACAAATTAAATTAAATTATAAATACGCCTTATTACATCAGGCTTTGGGGTCTCTACTACTACATAATCTAAGTCTAGCCCAAAATGAGTTGAGCCTACATCAGGCTCGAGCTAGCCCAACCCATTAGCACCCCTAATCAATTCACCGATTGAGGATACTCTAATTGGAGTTTTCATTGAGATAAATTATTTTACTGAAAGTGTTATAATCCACTCTTTTTAAGAACCTTGTATCAGATGGTTCCGATTGCCCATTTATTTAGATTTTTTCCTTATGATCCATCAAATAAAATCGGCTAAATCAATATTCAAATGAAAATGTTCCACTTATATAGATGAGCTGCTTTTATACCTCACATGTCATGCAAAAATCATTGTGAAGTGTCATCATAAGTTAAAAAGGAAAGTTGGCTCCTATTATTTTCTATTAAAAATTCATGCTCAATCTTGTATTTGGGATACTCTAATTGGAGTTTGTATTCCAATCTATAATTGGCGTTTCCATTCAAATTCAGGACGAGCTCCGGGGTTGATATGGGCCTTATGTCCTAAGTTTGAACCTCCGCAAATGAAAAATATATGAGAACTATGCGCATGCCGATTAAATACCTCAACCCGAATTAAGCTCAAGCCCATTCCATTTTTTAATTTAATCACTTGATTTTTTTTTCCAAGTGCACGACTTTTATCATTTAATCACTTAATTATTTGACAAGTACATTTAACATACTTTTGTTCTTTAATCACATTTTATTTATTTAAAGTGTGCAACATAATCTTGTTATTTAATAGCTTTATTATCTTCTGAATAAGACCTTATGGTTTTATTTTGTAAATACGCCGCTATCATTTTCTTTTAATACACTCCATGTCCCCAAAACAAATACTTCTATTGAGAATTGCAACCACCATAAGATTTGAATGTTAATAAAAAAATCACACATTTGCCCTTACATCCATTAAACAAAATGAGTAATTATTATTTACAAAAATACCATTTTTTATTCCAAGTTGCAAGTATCCCTCTCTTGATAACTCTTTTATGCAAACTTTCAACAATCCAACAATGGGTCATGCATAGATTGTATCAATTACAACTAACTTCAGAAGTTGATTATTTTACCAAAAAAATCATATAAGGGGTTTTCCAAACTATGAAATGCACTTAAGTTATGTGTGCCCAAGAGTGGTCACATATGACTACTCAGGTATTTTTATTGCATGAACGGTGAGTTCAATGCTCCCCTTTTACCTTTAAAACTTATAAAAAAACTCTTATTTATTCTTCTTCTTCCTTCCATAAAAGAGTGCTTATAAGGCTTTCATCTTCCAATCTGACAGAAAACTTAATTCCCCCATCAAAGTAAGAGTAATAATCGGGGCTGCATTGGGGAGCTCCCTTGCTAGGCGAGGAAAAAGAACCACTGTTAGAAAAAGGTAGTCACGCTTGATCTAGATGGTGGGACCCAATGATCCAATCCACAAGGGACCACCACTACTATGGTCGCCCAAAAGTCCCCTTTATGACATCGAGTGGGGCACAGGGTCCCACAACCCATGTCGATCAAAGTGGTTTTTTATGGTGTGGAATTTGGACAAACACAACTTCGAATCTATTCCATCAGGCGAATGGCACCAAGAATAGATTTAGACCTGACCTCTATCCTCGTGATGTTTACATTTTGGTTCTTCATGAGGTTGCAATAAATGGAAGAAGGAAGAAGAGCATAGAACTTTTAAGTTTTAAGGAAATAGGGCAATATCTAATTTGTTGCAGGTTTTTGCCATTGTCTAATGAAAGATGTGATTGAACTCGCCGCTTCAATGCTCCCTAACTAAATGCAAATGTGTGTATATATATACTGGAGTGGTCATATGTATACGCAAAGTAGGTGAAGTTTATAGTTTAGAAGACCTCTTACGTGAATTTTTTGATAAAATCCTCATGAATTTATGTAGAGTTGTTCTCTCTCATTAAATGTAGATGTTATTATTACAAGCTTTTAGAAATAATAATAATAAGTTGAAAATTTTAGAATTATGCATTTAGGTATAAAAGTTATGGGAATGTGTAAGTACACTCCAAAAACTTACATTGTTTGTTGGAAAATAATATAATCCTCCCAAGTGTCAGAATATTCTTTTCGCGGAGAAAAGCCAAATCCTAACACCAGGTTTCCTCTTTTTCATCTTTCGGCTTGTACAAACGAGAAGAACGAAAAATTGTAAGATAGAGATTGGAATCATCTAAATCATCAGAGACCTACTTCTACCATCCGAACCTTAGAATACACCATGAGCATCTTCTGAAACTAATAGCTAGTTTCAAAAGGATTAATTGACGCCGGCTCTGCTGCAAATGCCTTCATGCGTTTTGATGGTCAAAGATTCATGGATGACACAGTGTAATTATTATTGTAGAAGACTTCTCTGGCTCAAGATGTAAGATGTTGATTCAAAACTATTGATCAAAGAAGTTGATTTCAATCTAAACTCTTCTAAGCCATCGATCAATCTTAATTCAATGCTCCAATATAGAAAAGTGATATCTAAACGCCTGTTCTTCTTCCTCCTCCTCACAGCACTATTTCCGAAGACAAGGAGAAAGATGGATAGAAACTCGAAATTTATAAAAATAAAATTATAGCCATACTTCTCCAATTCAAAACGTTAAAAACACTTTGTTGGTTTTGTCAATATTATTATTATTATTATTATTATGAGGAGGGTTACATGATGCCCAACCATTTTGTAAAGTGAAAATGCTCCAAGGATTGATGTCTTCTTTCCTATTTTATCTCCACATTTAATGACTTCACAACTTCCCATATTTCTTCTTAGCTAGAATGCATTATTTGTTTCAACAATGAAAATGTTAGTTGTTTTGTAAAAGAGGAAAACATAAACCTTAAATCACTCCTAATCTCTCTCCCCTTAAGTCAACTAACTATGATTCCTTTTAATTTTCAAGGTGGCGCCTATTTTTTCTCTATATAGCCTATGCCAGTTGTTAGAATAGGTTAACAACTTTGCATAATTTTGGTTATTAATCTCAAATCTATTCCACCATTAATGCAATTATTGGATTCATGAGAATTTGAAATCACTCCTAAAAATAAGATACTTTGTTTGGTGATATTTTGAACCTACTTTTTTGGAAAGAATAAAAAGCTTGGAATATGAAATATTGTCATCTACATTTTATTGTCAATCAATTTGAGTTGAGGTGGCAAGTTAATTGGGCCAATATAAGGGGCAAAAAGGCTCCGATTCTAATGGGACGTTCTCTAGAATTTCACTATCATTATTAATCCAACACCGGTCCATTGTAGAAATTAGAATAGAGTGAAGCGACAACTTAACAAAAGTCAGGCCATGAACTGTCGCACTTAACGTGCCGCGGATGTGTGGGAAGTTTGGATGGGTAGGTTTCGATAGAAACTTCACGAGATCTGAGGGTAGGTTTTGGCAGATATTGCCCAGCTTTTGCCCAGTTTCAACAAGTCACCCAAAAAATTCTACCGTTCCGGACACGATTTTGAACTTTCTCGCAATCTTCTGCGCAATAGGTGGGGCCGTGGAGGACCAACTTTCGCCGTTCCAGACACGATTTTGAACTTTCGCTCAATCTTCTGTTCAATAGGTGGGGTGCGACTTTCTGATTTTTTGGGGTGACCGCTAGTGGAAATGCCTGCCTAAACCTACTCATTGGCTCCCAGTTATTTTTAGGTGGGGTCCAACTTGCCGAATGTGCTTTTCAAACGGTACGCCAGTGGACCCAGCCAGAGGACTCTTTTCGTAGAAAAGCCAGTGCAGACCCTTCAGGAACACTATGTGCAGACGACTCAGGAACACTTGCAACCCAAGGCTACCAATCTTGCTTTTCAAGAATGAAACTTTTAAACAAGTCCTTTACTTTTTACCTAATAATTAAAAAATATATAAATTTCAAAATATTTTAAATTAATCCCTAAGTTTTTAAAAAAGTTTTCAATTAAAGACATTTGTCCATTTAAAGATATATCTTGGCAACTTTTTCCATTAATTTTTTAAATAAAAAATTATCAGTCATTTAAAGCCATAATATACTTTCAGCAGCCAATACATGCAGTCGAACACCATGGGGAATCCAATTATCCTTAATCATCATGAAGATACAGGAGAAGGAAATAAAGAAAATATAGAGGAATTTAATTCTAAAAAAGGTAATCTAAAAATTTATAAAAAAATTGAGAGAAAAAATTTTCAAGAAATAACTTTAAATAGATGCATCAAAATTCGTAAAAAACGACACCCTTAGACCCTTTTTCCATAAAAACCCATAACTCTCGGCTGTCACAAAATGTAAATGTTGTGATTTTCTGAACATCACCCATTGTGCGCATTCACGGAATCACAAGATCAAACATGAACAAGCCACACACAAGAACAAGCCACACAAGAAGAGACACCGAGATTTACGTGGTTCACCCAAACAGGGCTACATCCACGGGCACAGGAGGACGAACATCTTTACTATGACCAGTAAAGCATACAAGAGATTCCCACACTCTCACCTCATCTCTCCTACGTGGTGTGGGAGCACTACGGGCAACTGCCGCCGCCGCCGCAAGGTCTAGAGTTACAGACTATACAATATATAATCTCCGCTTTCTTGACCACCAAGAAAGCCCCGGTACAATTACCAAAATACCCTTGACCTTAAACCAGTCCCTGGCTAACCCAGTGGACTCATCCGGCTAAACCGGAATACAAGAAATAAACCTAACAATCTCCACCTTGGCTTGAATTCCGTACAACTCCGTACAACTCGAGCTACTAGAAGATAAAACCGGTAATGTCTTCACGTACCCTGCTGAATGGCACGTCACTGCACCAGGGATGCAGTCTTCTTCAACACTTTGACATGTTTAACCAGCACATGAACTTTGAGCAAAGTTCATACCCTCGTCAAACTCCACCTCGAACTAAAAGCTCGAAACCATTGACGAATCTGAGTGATATCTGAATTACTCACCATCTTGCCCCATCTTCAACATCACTGTGAAGATCCAATCGCCACAAGCATGCAAGCAAACGGATCGGGAATACAAGTCCAGATGACTCCATTGCAGAACAACCTCTGCCTCCGAGCAGTCAAAAAACTCCATTTGACCTGGCCTCCGATCAACTGCTGATACATCAGCTCCTCCTTGCTGCTTTTCCGGCTTGGCTCTGGCAAGATGAATAACATCACATGCGATCATGTGATCAGCAAACCTTTTGCAACTAGGCCGGCAACTCCTATTATTGGGTTTGCAACAACAACCAGGTCAGTAGACCCGATTCTAGCCTCAATCCACATCTGTTCAGATCTCCTCCAAATTTCTGCATCAAGTTATAGATCTCGTCACCACGAGCACGCTGGAAGAAACGGATCTGAAATCCGACTCAGGATGGCTCCGATAACGTAGAAACAAGTTTCTACGCTCCAATATATCAAACCTCCTCCTTGACTGTCAAACAGCCAATCAACCTCTTCCACTGCGTAGATCTGCTCGAAACGAGTCCGTAGGCGCAAACGGATCTCCGATCGGACATCGGACGATCAAGATATTGCAGAAACAATTTCAGCCGTTGAAACTGGTCAAATCTGGCCTTTGACCGATGCTGACATCACTGCTGACGTCACTCTGCGCTGTCTGCTGGGCTTCTGGAGCGGACCCGGGTCGGGTTCACCTGACCCGGAACTGAACTACAATTTTGCGCTGGGCTGGACCGTCTGCTAACGGGTCAGGTCAGACCTGACCTGACCTGAACTGAACCTGCTGACTGGGCTGGACCTTCTGATAACGGGTCGGGTCGGACCTGACCTGACCCGGAACCGAACTTGCTTTGAACTGCTGGGCTCTGATACCAATTGTTGTGATTTTCTGAACATCACCCGTTGTGCGCATTCACGGAATCACAAGATCAAACACGAACAAGCCACACACAAGAACAAGCCACACACAAGAAGAGACACCGAGATTTACGTGGTTCACCCAAACCGGGCTACATCCACGGGCACAGGAAGACGAACATCTTCACTATGACAAGTAAAGCATACAAGAGATTCCCACTCTCTCACCTCATCTCTCCTACGTGGTGTGGGAGCACCACGGGCAACTGATGCCGCCGCCGCAAGGTCTAGGGTTACAGACTATACAATATATAATCTCCGCTTTCTTGGCCACCAAGAAAGCCCCTGTACAATTACCAAAATACCCTTGACCTTAAACCAGTCCCTGGCTAACCCAGTGGACTCATCCGGCTAAATCGGAATACAAGACATAAACCTAACAGTAAAGTCATTTTTTAAAGAAAGATTGTCTATGACTGTTTGAAACTTCACAAAAAGTAGACACAATGGCTTGGGGTGAGTTTCCGATGGCCATGGGCCATCGTTTTTAGAAAAAACGACAAGAAGGAATAACAATGGCCCAGAGCCATTGTTTTTGCGAGTTTTGATGTAGTGACGTATGTCCTTGATTGAAAAAAAAACATTTAAAAAAGCTTAGGGACTAATTTGAAAATTTTTGAAACTTGTGTCTTTTTTTAAAATAAGATAAAAGTTAGGGTCTTGTTTTAAGTTTTTCCTTTCAAGTAACCTCGAGCTTGTTTGCCACGTAAAACAAAGAATTACAAATAGGAGATCAATGGGTAGTGAACCTGCAATTGGACATGACGCAAGATATTGCAATCTGCAACTAGTCATGGATATGAAATCATACCGAAGTGCCCCGTCCTTAAATTATATTTGCAGGGCCTTGAAACCCAGCTCCAAATTCAACTATGTATTCACCCTCTCGGCTGGCTTCTTGGCATTCAACACAACCGCTGCCGTTATAAGATTGCGTGAAGACACCCTTGCAGTTACTTTTGCAATCTCCTTCTTTGTGTTTCTCATGATCTTCTTTTGGTGTTTAACTGTGTTCCAGAAATTGCCCCAGGACTCGAAGAATAAGGAGAAGTTAAAGATACCTGTATGGGTCCTAGCTACCATACTGAACATGATGCTCACGTACCGGGTGTCGACCACAATCCAACCGAGCATGGCGCTCGAATGGCTGGTGTGGGGAATGGCAGGAACCACTAGTCTCATCACATTCTATTTGTTTTTTGTCTACGGTGATGACAAAACCAAGTGTGGGGAATGCGATTCAAGGGCTTTGTGTGCCGAACAAGTCCAACATACACAATCTGCATGAGAATGGTTCCTGTTTTTTTTAATTAAGTTTCTAATTTATGTGTTTTTATTTCTGTACGTTTAAGTCTTTGTTAGTGAAACGGTTATGCTTGATTTTATCCGGATTTAAGTAACTACATGAGCTCAGGGTGTCCCCCTCTTAGGGAACTTTTTGGCACAGCCATGACATAGAAACAAATATAATGAGCTCAGAGAACAGCTTTATATGGTTTTTTTTTTAGTAAAGATAAGATTTCATTTAACACAGAAAGAACAAAAAAAAGGTTGCAAAGACAAAACCCCTAATGAGAATAAGCATAAAGTGTCTCAACCGACACTCCCCCGCACTCAAACTATATAACTTTTTGGCAAAGTTGTGGACAACCATGTTACATTTTCTAGAAATATGAGAACAGCTTTATTTGTTAGTAGTAAGGAGTGCTTGTTCTCATTGGGAGGTTCTGAGTTCAAACCTAACCTCCCCTTCTTTGCATATGTGAATTTTTATGGAGGAATGTTTAAACAAAAGATTTTCAAGCACATGCCTAGACTAATGTTCTCTGCAGCTGAAATTTAGAAATGACTGTTTATTGGTTCTTGAACTCATCATTATTTCCTTAAACACGTCCATACATACGACTGATGCTTTTCCTCTTAGATATGTTCAAGTCGGGACATTATCCACGGCTGCCTTTATTTCCATCACACTGATACTATAGCTACATCCATCCTACCGCACGAAAGAAAAGAGTGCTCCTATGGAACTCCACAATGGGCCTTACTTGATGAAAATCAAAACTTCCTTCCACAATAGAGCTTACCTATTGAAAATCTAAAGTCCTAGAAATGAAATGACCAACTCTTAAAGTGATATTTTTGTTAAATAAACCGAAGTGCACAGACTTCATTCTTTTGGGTCGTTCAGATATTCTATAGGTAGGCCCATTGTAATTAATTTTTCATTTGTAATTTTTTTTGTAGTGCGCTGATTGTAGAGTTCCTTATCCATGGCTTGTCGGAAGCATGGCTTTTAGAGGACTTGGACTCTAAATTTGTAAAAAATGGATAAATGAATTTTTTGAGCAAGTTGAATTCATTATAGCAAACCCTATTATTATTATTATTATTATTATTATTATTATTATTATTATTTTACTGATTCTCATAAAGTTTTGGAAAATCTTGTCTTTTAGAATATTGAGGTAATAGATAAGGCACATGTTTGTTCGATATTTGCATTAGAGCGAAACCTGTAGTCCTTTATGTAAAGGGCATTTTGTAAAATTCCTCATTCTTAATAGAATGCTATGAGAAAGTATCGCCAAGTAAGTTCTACACAACATATTACCCAATAGCCAATCTCTACACAAAATTTTTAGAAGACCATAGAAATGATGTCAAACGGCCCCAAAGAGCCCAGTAGGCGGTGAGAAGATGTGTTCAAGTCATTCCCTTTGAAAAAAGGGGAAATAAATAAATGACATTCATTTTGTTTTACTTAATTAGAATTTGATATTCTTTTATGTATAATCAGTCAAACTTTGCTCGTAATTAACCCATATAGATTGTGTAGCACTGTAGTGACTTGGTGAAAATGTCTTCTGAACTTAGGGGTCATCTGTTAATTTCACATGTCATGTGCAAATGCTTTACATAGTTTAATGACTCACATGTGTGTAATTTGTATATGCAATTGACTCACATGTGAAATGCATTTAATCATTTGTCATTTTCACACCTCTTCATATGTGAATTAAAAGTAATCCAACGGTTCACCATTTATCACAATATTTTTGCCACTTTTTATAATTTCTCATAAATATCTAAAAATATATATAGAAAAGGACTTCATCTCTAAGTCAAAAAAGGCATTCTAAAGAGTTTGGACGGTTCAGGTCGTCAAGATGGGGCCCATAAAATTAAAATTTTCAGATTTTTATTGTTAGATCTTTTTGCAGATATCTCAAGTTGTATGATGATCCAACGGCTGAAAATTGGTTTCATGGCCTTTTTTAGTCTTTACAAGAGTTTCAACGGTTCTTATTTACATTAGGTTGCCCACAGGAGTCAAAAAATTAAGGAAGGCAGACTGGGTTCAATCACGTGTTCAATCACATCCATGAACTGTTTTGAAAATATCTCAAGTTTTATGATGATCTAACGGCTGAAATTTGGTGTCAGAGCCGTTGTTGGCCTTTAGAAGAGTTTGGACGGTCCAGACTGGTATTTTGGGGCCCACAAAATCAAGAAAAATGCAAAAAGGCGGACTGTCATATATGAGTACTGTTCACCCGCCTGGTAACAGTAACCTGTGTAATGAATGACCACCTGTTAAGGTGTGAAAATTCTGAGCTGATTTTCAAGCCATTCTCACATCATTTTTCATATTTATTTTACACACCTCATGCATAAATGAGTGAAAACAAACGTAATGGTGCATAACCATTACACATGTAGTTCATTTGCATATGTAAATCACCCAAAACAAACAACCCCTTAAGGACTTTTAATTTCATGGAATTAAATTCCAGGGAGCACTATAGCACTTTTTATTTCTATAACTAGTTTAAAATGAAAAATTAAAGACGAATATGCAAAAATGGCTATCAAATAGTAATTTTCTCCTAGAAATATAATAAGAAAAATGGAAAATGAATGCCCAACCATCACACTAATAGTTCCAATCCGTGGAAGTCAAGGTTGTATCTGTACCTTTTATCCTTTATGGTGAAGGTAATTTCACCTTGAATTCATAAGTATTAAATTCGAATTCTTATATATTCTAAGCAAACAAATAGACCCTTGGCTAGTACTTCAGAGATGACAAATCTTAGAAGTCATTTTTCATATGATAGAACAAATTGGCTTTACAAGCTCAAATAGTTTTCACTGGAGGCCTCCTTTTAAAATGAATAATTGCGATATATATCTTAGGTGGATCATTTTAGCAAAATGTTTGTTCGGGTAAAGATGAATCACACATATAACCAATCAATGCCTGCGTTGGGTAATTAAATATCGAACAATCCAAGTCAACATGAACGAAAGAAACGAGAAAGTGTGCAATAAATAAAAGGAATTTTTACCCAAAAACATATGGAATTTCATTAGAAGCCAAATAGTAACAAGGATTCAAACTTTTTTCCAAAAAATGATAAGCAAGAGTAATTAAAGGTTCATTTTTTATTAAAATGCCCATGGAATACTGCTTCTCAACCTGTTGTGATATTGCAACTTGTTTTTCCTCTACAAAAGCCTCAAGAATCTCAGGATTAGTTTGGTTGTTTGGACGGGTTATACATTCATACTAAAGCATCTTTATTTTGTTTCATGATCTCCTTTCTAGTTCGTAAAAGAGGTATATTGATCCATTTCTATTTGAACTAGATTTTTTAAGGAAAAAAAAAGGATAAATTTGATGCATTAGGTGCCCAATCTAAAATTTTAAAATAAACTTTTAATAATTAAAGGACAAAGCTTTTAAATTTTCTTGCCTCCATCTATCTCATTATACCTTTATTTTCTACAATGTCTAATATACAAGTAATTAGATTTCAAATTCCACTTTTATTAGTTAGGGCCAGTAGGCCTACAAAAGGATTTCTCATGCAGTCTAGGTCGATGGGGCCACGTGGGTTCTGATTTGATCATGTTGTTCGTATACATGTGCATTAAAGCACTTGTATTCCCTACCTTTTTGCAGAATCCCACATTGGAGAAGTGGAGAACTCCACAGCGTTTATTTTGAATTCTTCGTATGATTTTAGTATTTGTCTTGATAGTGGGCTTGAGGAGCGGTGACTACAAGCAAGCCGGCTGTTCGTGCCAGCCGACCCTCCCGTTTGTGGACGTGGATTGGGCCAGGCCTTCCTTGCGGCCAGCCCAGTCCTACGTCCGTTTGCAACTGTGTGGAAACACTTTCACCTCTAAATATTTGATTCTGCTACCAATTATATAATTTATTTACAATTATCCACAAAACAATTTTCCAACACATGTGCCCCCTGCACTCTCATTGCCTCTCGCATTAATATGGAACCGGATGAAATTTGGCAATCAACTTGGGCCCACCTTTTCTCACATGCCCCTTTATACTCATTTCCCCGCTTGGGTATAATATCTGACCTAATTTCACAATCATACGACTTACTGGAGTCTCAAAAGTGTGCTTAATGAAAAGGCAACTAACTTCTAAAGCTGTGAAATTAATGGTTAGGATAATTACTGCGATCCGCATTGGACAGTTCCAATCCCTTTTAACTGCAATGATAGTCATGCATCAAAGTATGGGTCCTGGGACAATAGAAAGATTATAAAAGGTCTTTAGTCTTTTCTTTCTTTTCTTTTTCTTTTAACAATTGAACCTAAACCCCATGATGCAGCACCTGTGCATATTTTATTTTTGTTCTTTTATAAGGAAATTAAGTCATTTTATATAAAAATGAGTGTTGCATCCTATTCAATGAAAACTACAATATGCGCTAATAAGAAGCATAAATGTAATTTACTATAAGAAACAGATTTCATATGATCTCTACCATTTTATTCTAACCTTACCTGATTATATTAAATTCTAATAGTATTTTTTTTATATTTTTCATGTATTTTGAAGTTTTTGTAAAATTTGTTGCGATTTTAAATAAGATTAACCATTGTCGTTGTAGGCAACATTTTTACATTTTCATGTGTCAAATAGTGAGTTTTATGCCGAATCATACTCTCTAGCCGGCTCTTTTTTAAAAGGGATTTTTAAGAGTATGATTTAGTAAACAGGTTGTTTAGCAAACAAAATTTACCATATTGGTGGGTGATTCCTACCAGAGAAAATAGAATTGTAAGATCCCAACCCTAAAATTAGGGCCAATTCACTAATTAATTGTATTTTGTCCTAATTAATGGTATTCTAGCCTATGTGATGAGTTTTATGCGATTTGGGTTGGTTAGGTAAATGAGTTAGACCTTAAATGTGTTGAAGTAGATTAAATGGACCCCCACATATAGTTCATGATCATGCATTATCTCATCATGTCATTAACATTAAATTATCTACATGGGGACCCACTAAGCCTAAGTTATCTCTTTGAAAGAGACATTGGACCCATTGTATAATTTAACCAACGACTACGGCCTAAATGCAGTTTTCAAAAGACCCCAAGCATAAAAGCAAACCATTCTCTTTGACCTAAAACCGTAGCCCCATCTCTTTGCCTCCACTTCTTTGCCTCTTTCTCCACCGTTAGAGAGAGTGTCCTTGCCTCATTCCATTGTGATAAAAGAACACCACCATCTTCCTCTCCACCATCTTCTTCCCCATCACCCATTTCAACATTTTGAAGATTATTTGTTTGGAAAGGTTTGCTTCTCTTCTCTACAACTTGTAAGTTAGAAACTCTATTTCCTCCTCTTTCAAACCAAGAGGGAAGCTACCAACTCCCATTAAAGAGCTACCCACCTTCTTCTCCACCTCTCTTTTACCCTGTTAGTGTTTGTTTGGGAGGAAATGCTGCCTTAGAGCTTACCAAAGAGAGAGAAAGAACTTATCATCTTTTTCACACATTTCCAAGGTATAAGAACCCAATTTCCTTTGAAACTTGTGCCAATCATTGTTTACAAGGAGCTCTATTCATCTCATGCATCTCATTGTACTTCTCTTTTCTCATGCATCCATGATTAGGATTCGGTTTTGAGTAGAGATTGGAGAATTTCATCTCTTTCCTTTGAAACTTATGCCAATCATTGTTTACAGGGAGCTTTATTCATCTCATGCATCTTATTATGCTTCTCTTTTCTCATGCATCCATGATTAGGACTTAGATTTGAGTAGAGATTGGAGAATTTCATCTCTTGGAGCTTGGTTTTAGGCTAAGCACTCCAATAAGGCAAGTATAAACAAGTCCTAAAATGTATGCATGTTTAAACCTGAATTCTATAAGTTATTTCTATACCTATTAATGTTCTAACAGCTCATTTAAGGTTTTATGCTTAATGAAATGACTTAAAATGGATGATTGTGGTATGAATGGTGGATTTGGAGAAAAAACTAATGAATGGAAGTGGTGATTGGTGAATAAATGGGGGATTTTGGAAGAACTGTTGAATGGGAATGTATGATGGGAGAAAAGGAATGTTTGTGGATGCCATATAATGGAAATGGGTAATTTATAACGATTTATTGCAGGTAGATTCAATGGTAAAATAAGGGCAATTAGCAAAAATTGGAAAATCTCGACTGCAGTAAATGAGCACATGCTCGAGAACATACTTAACCCCGCTCAAGCTCGCTATGGTAAAACCTGGGGAAAGTTTCAACTTTTGCAAAATCAGGTGCTCAAGCTTAAACACACTTCAGTATGCACTTCTCTATCAAGCCACTCGAGCGCTCTTGGCTAACTGGTCTATTTAATCTATTTTAAATGCAAAAATTCTTATCAAGTCTAATCACGATTAAACCACACCAACCTAGTGCCTATAGGTTATAACTAAGCTTACCATGAGGTGAAGCTATTCCTTAGATTTAGAGTTACCCCTATGACTTTGTAGAGTCTTATCTAAGAATATCATTCTTCATTAATATTTGAACAAAGGAAGAAATTAATACAATGAGAGATGCATAGAACTGTCACCCGTCTTTGTTAGATGCACCTAGTAGTTCTATAGCTATGCCATCTGTGAAGGGGCATAAGGATCCAATATCCATCTCATATACAATGCAATACCAAGAAATGTTTGTACTTGACATTGGGGATTTTATGGTCATCCAAGTTGGAAGGCTTGGGACACTGTATATCTTAGTATAGGGTTGGCTAGTAATTCATCATTATACTATTATAAATAGACATTCATGTATCTTATCTCTTTACTTTCATGATCTTATTATGTTATTATCAGATGCATTGATTATCGTTCTATTTGTCATTATTATCACTATTACTTGCCTATTATCTCTAACATGATATAAAGTGCAAATGTAACGTAAATCATGCAAGTAAGTAACTCAAGCAAGCAAGTATAAGTACAAGTATGCAAGTAACTTCATTATTCTTGATTCATTAAGTTGGCACCACTAGTTACGGCTCTTCTGAAGTTCTTTGAGGTAAGTATGAGTTGATTATATGATGCATGTTTACCCTATTGTAATAGTTTACATGTTTGGAGTAAGTTGACACTCCTTGGAAATTGGGATCATCACCCAATTTCTTTTCACATCACAATATTATACATACTCTTTGGAGAAATGAGCCATGTGGTATGCCAATTAGCAAGTCTCATATTATTTTGATTCCTATTTGAAAGTTTTATAGGGTCCTAAATTTTGATATTGCAAGCTAAACAATATGCAGTGAAATAAATAAAATAAACTTGTAAGCAAAAAGCAATCAACCACATAAGATGACACACAGATATTTATGTGGAAATCCCTACGGAAAAAAGCCACCAGCCCCAACAGACTAATTAAATACTAATTTCAAGCAGTTACAAAATATACTCACAACGTTACTCAGTCAGTCCCTCCACCACAAGATGTAGTTCTTCTTGCAAGAATCCACAACATGACTCGACTTTGTGTGCCCTCTCTCCGCGCTTGATTCACAACACCTTATTTTCACAAGATAAACAATCTCCTACAAAGAAGTAGAAGCAATAAAACTCTAGAACTAGAAGACCTTTTGCAAGCTCTCAGATGAAAGCCTTAGAGAAGAAGGGGGATCTCCAGAGAGTATTCTCAAGTTAAAATAATGAGATCCGTGTTTAGGGTTGAGAGAAAACCCTTTCTTATAATCCACAATTCGTGCCTTATGGTTAAAGTTCCAGTATGAATACAACAGGCAACTCTGGCACAAACAAAAAAGGTTTTTGTGCAAGTCAGTTGATTTCTACACAACGCCTGATCAATCAGTCAAAGGTCAGATCGATCCAATTAAGCTACTGTCTCAGGTCGGATAGATCGATTGTTTACCCGATTGATCAGATGAAATTCAGTACAAATTTCTGTAAACTTTTTGAAACATAACTTAGTCGTTTTATCTCCAATTGATGCAATGTTGGGCTCTATGAATATATACTCGAAATGAGCTTTCCAACAGTAAGTAGCTTGCTTATATCTAATACTCGATTTGTGAGATATGACATTTTTAAACCATGTTATCCTAAAAAAAAAAACACTTCTATTTGTCGCTCTTTCTTCAATTTTTTCACTTCAGTGCATTCGGCAATTCATACCACAATCCATACTAAAAGATATATGAAATAAAACACCAATGGACTTAAAGTTTTGTCCAACCCATGAATTAACCAATACAAAAATCCTTACACTATTCATATTTCATATATGATAACATGCTTAGAATATATTTCTAACATCTTAAATGATCATTTCTTAATTATACTAGTAACTGTGTACTAAGCGCTAGCATTCGTTTAGATTTGCTAAACATGGTATTTGAGTTACTACTCTGAGTGTTGTAGGACCCTTCCCAGACTCAAACCAAGGAATTGGTTAGGAAGCAGAGGATGCCACTGCAGTACCTCCAATAGATCTTGAGTGAGTACCTGAGGTTGCCTTCTAATGGGCATCATCATGAGTGCGTAATGATTCAGACAATTAAGATTTGGGTCTAGATCGTCATTTTTATTATCTCATTTGACTTCATGGATTTTATATATTGATATGACTGTTTATAGTATATACCCGATCATAAGACCGTTACTTACTTTCATATACTTCCGCAGTTGAGCCCTTGTGGCAAACTTTGTAGTATGTATGTTGGACATCTAGAATGTATGAGTTTTAACTAAATCATTTGGTTTAAGTAGGATTTCTATGTATAACGTTAAACACGTAATTGTTAGTGTTCTCCACCATTATAGGATTATGCACATGGTTTCCGCATATTTTTAAATTAATGAATGACTACTCGTGCATAAGGATCCTCCGCACGTGTGAATGGAACAGAATTCCCTTATAATAGTCCATATATATTTGCCTTAGTGTGACGTGAATTGCTACAGGATACGCATGCTCACGCCATAGGCGTCAAATTTCTACCCTAGTCTCATGCTCGGGCATGACAAGAATTCAATATGCACTCATTTTGTGCCAAGAGTCACTGGAACCGTAAAAAACATGCACACACTTATATCTATCACCTTTTCCTTCTTATCTAAAATCAGTGAAGAACTGCCATACATCTTACCCAAAATAATTGAAAATAAAAGGTCCACACAGCTGTATCAACAAAACACACACGGCTGAATTGAACATTGTTATACCTTCTATCTCTAAAATCATAAAAACAGTGACCATCTAAAGGCCAAGAGAAGAGAGAAACAGTATGAGATAATCAATCTGTACTGATTTTGTAAGGCCCATTAATGCCATTATATATCGATGGGGAGAATGATAGAAATTCTTGCTATTTGAATTTTTTTTTAATGTCAGAGATCGTTGGTTATTTCTTTTTTTATATTATTGCTAATGAAAATTGAGTGAAATTCTGATTTGGGCCCCTCATAATGGATGTTCGGTCCACAATAAATCAGCCTTTGAATCTTTGATTTAAGGCACTTGAAGTTTGACAGTGGTATATTATGTGATTTGCTTTAAATAGACCTATCTAATGGTGCATACAGTTCCACTGAAAGTCAATTTTGAATTGGAATTATGGTAATTATAAGTGAGTTAGACTCATCATAAGTGGGCCTTACATAGACTAACAGAAAATTGAACTGAAGACAATATCAAAGATGCATAATTTGTGCGTGGCCTTTTGACCATTAATAACTCATACAATTAATTTAGTTTTTGTCTGATACCATATCAGTGGTTTGAAATGTCATATGAGCCTGACATTTTTTGGAGACCCCGCGTTGATATGAAGACCCCTTATCATACGTTCACCCAATTATCCTGATCAAGAATAGTCAATGATCACTAACAATTAAAATCTCGACATCAGATCCTTGGAAGCTTTAACCTAGAGAAATCCTGAGTTAAGGAAGTAGGGCAAAGGGGCATTCATTCATCTAATGAAATCAACAGCTCAAAATAAGCGCCCTTAAGGTAAATGGGGCATCCTCAAATGTTATGTTAATCTGAGTCAGTTTAACTATTGGATTGAGTTTTTCTTTCACTTTTTATGATAAACCATAGTTCATCAAATAGTGGATCCAATCTTAAATGAACTCGGTTTAAAATAATATTTGTGGATTCCTAATAAAAATAACAGTTTGGATTTCAATTAGTGGGCCGCACTTTAGAGTTTTGCTCTGTTTTTAACTTTGGAATTTCTATAGGTTAAAGCCTAGGATCCGGATGCGCGTGTCTACGGGCCAGGAACTAGTCATCCCTAGAAGCCCCGTTATCGCAAGAAACTTCAACTTCCTTCCGCGTTCTGTCCAGCCTCCTAAAGCAGCTGGCGAAATAGATGAGAAACTTCGTGGCTCGCGTCCACCATTCAACGCGGCATGGATGTGTCGTGAAACCCAAATGCCGTTCTTAAATTCCGTTTTGAAGGCCCCAAGACCCCAGCTTTGTGTTTCTCAAGTTCTTCAGATCTTCTTCTTGTGCTCAACTGTGTTGGAAAAGTTGCCTGGCAACTTTTATAAGAAGGAGAGCTTGAAGGTCCCTCTATCTGGGTCATAGGCCTGTATTGGTCATGGAAGTTAGATCTGACCCAAATGCCCCGTCCTTGAATTTGGTTTTCTGGGAATCCAAACCCAGCTCCAAATTCAACTTCCTATGGTTCGCTTCTTGACATTCAACACTGTCTACGCCATTGTAAGAATGCGCCAAGACATCCGGACCCTCACTTTTACCATTTGCGTTTCGAATGATCTTCTTTTGGTGCTTAAAGTGTGTTCGAGAAGTTGTCTGAGGACTCGAAGGACAAGGAGATGTTGAAGGTTTCCATATGGGTCCTGGCTACAATGCTCAACATGATGTTTGTGTACCAGGTCTAGACAATAGTTCGACCCGGTGTGGCACTGTGATGGTTGGTGTGGGGAATGGTTGGCAACTCTCATCACATTTCTATTTCTTCTTTCCTTACAGTGATAAGAAGACTAGTGGTGGGATCTATTCCCCACACCAACCATCCCAACACTATAGCAAGTCGAAGAACGGTCATTAAGAACCAATATGCAAACATCACGTTGAGTGCGGTAGCCAAGACCCATATAGGGACCTGCAACCTCTACTTGTTCTTTGAGTCCTCAGGCAACTTCTCGAACACGCTTAAACACCAGAAGAAGATCATGAGAACCACAAAGAAAGAGACGGTAAAAGTGCCGGCCAAGATGTCTTGGTGCATTCTTACAATGGCACCGACCGTGTTGAATGTCAAGAAGCCATCCATACTTTGTTGAATTCGGAGCTGGGTTTTGAGCCCCAGAAAACGAAATTTAAGGACATGTCATTTGGGTTTGATTTCACACCCCAAGACGGTTTGATTTCTCATGATCTTCTTCTGTTGTGCGAGTGCATTCGAGAAGTTGCCTGAGGACGCGAAGAACAAGGGGTTGAACTAGGTTATGGGTCCTGGCTACGACACTCAACTTGATGTTTGTGTTCCGGGTCTGGAAGATAATCCAATCGGGTTTGATTTCACACCCCATGAGGGTTTGATTTCTCATGATCTTCTTCTGGTATGTTGGACTCAAAGAACAAGGAAGGTTGAAGGTTATGGGTCGGCTACCACACTCAACTTGATATTGGTGTACCGGGTCTGGACAATAATCCAACCCGGGTATGGCAGGGCTGGTGTGGGGAATGGCTGGCACCAGTACTAGCTAGTCTCATCACATCCTATTTCTTCTTTGTATACCCAGTCATGGGAATTCAATTCCAGGGCTTTGTGTGCCGAAAGAGTTATAATTAGTTTGCACAAGTGGATGCATGAAAATGGTTCGGACCGAGAAGTCTCTCCTGGAGAGGCGGGCTTTAAAAGGTTGGATCGCTGGCTCATAGCCTTTCTACCAAGTAGAAGAGAAAAAATAAGTCATTCCGCTTTGTAATCACTGTAAAGAAGCTTGAATAATTGAATTTGAAGTAGAGATATTTATGGTTAGATTAAGTTTGTACTTCACGTCTAGTTCTATCTTGTGTTTAGTATAAATCTTTATTTGTGAAATGGTTTTACTTGATCTAATATTTCATGTCTAGTCCTCTCTCTACAACTCAATGAAAGGAACCGATTGGAGACGTTGCCAGGTTCCTGCTGACTATTCTATGGACGCGAGTCTGGTCTCTGGATCTTCCTGTTCTACTGGTCAGCGAGTAGTTGGTCCCCAGTCCACGGGCTTTCCCTTTCACTGAACATTCATGCAGGACTTTGTCTCGCCTGGAACCTTTACTTCTTAAAGGTGGCCGGGCTTGCTTACCCAAAAATTCCCTTTCTAGATGTCGAGACCACATATGACTAAACAAAGCTAGTAGGGAAAAGTCTGACTTTTAGATTGCGGTTCAGCGGTCCACTTCCTGTGGCCTACACCGAGTCCATCATCAGCAGCTTGACAAAACCAAGTTTCCTCAAAAACCCATCCATTTATAGGCCATGGCACAGGCCACACACACTTATAGGAGACAAACAGGTCGGACCCGGGGTGGAACCATGGTGAATCCGAACCTGTATCTATTATCATAGATGGATCCAAATTCAACAACAACTCCTATGTGTTTGTATCCATTTCTGACATCAACTTAAAAAAAGAAAAAAAACGAAAAACAGATCTATATCCATATTATCAGAAATGAATAAAAAAGATTTTTAAAATAATTTTTTTAAATTTAGATATAAGAGGGGTTATTAAATGATATATATAATTAAGATAATAAATGATATATCATTAAAGTTAAGGAGACTCTTGCATATAAATTATAAATACGACCCACGCTAAGTAGGACTTTCTTTGCAATAATGATTCTGATCACTGTTGTAGGACCCCACTTCTTAAACTATAAATTCCTCAAGACTACACTTTCATATAGCCTGTAGTATTTTACAACAGTCCCCTTGGGCAACGGAAAACGGTCCGTTACACTCTCCACTCCGAAGAAGCCGAGAAACATCAGCTGCGAGCCAGTTGCTCAAGCAGATGAGAGATGACGACAATCGGAGCAGCAGCAGCTGCAGCGAGCCACACTTTCGGCTCCCTGCTCCCACCTCCTCCTCTAAAACCCTCATCTCCCAAATCCCCTTCTCTAAAACCCTCATCTTCCAAATCTCCTTGGCTCATCAAGGCCGAGATCGAAATTAGGGTTTGCGTCAACAGGAGCTGCAGCAGATTGGGCTCCAGACAAACCCTAGAGACCCTCTCCGACCTAGCGCCGCCCGGCGTCGCCGTTAAATCCTGCGGATGCCTCGGCAGGTGCGGCGCCGGCCCCAACCTCGTCGTCTTGCCGGGGGCGTCCTTCATCGGCCACTGCGGCAGCGCCGCCCGGTCCGCCGAGCTGATGGCGAGCCTCTGCGGCTGCGGATGGGACCCTGCGAAGACTCTCGCGGCGCTCGCGCTGCGGAAGGAGGGGGAGGGGGAATTGGAAGAGGGGAATTACTCTAAAGCTGAGGTTCTGTTCTCACAGGTAAAGAATCTGTTCTCCGATCGTTTTGTTGGATTGAATTTTGGAGTCTTGGTGGAAAAGTATTCTCTGATCGTTTTGTTATTGTTGCAGGCCATCGATCTTAAACCTTCTGGAGGCCTGCATATTATTCATAAATGCAGGTCTGTGGAGCTCAAACCCGTATTTGATTTGATTTGTAATATGTAGAGATTAGGATGATACCCCAGTCAAGGAGATATGATTGAAATCGCCCCAATTAAGGGCATAGAGTTTGATAGTTGATCCATACTTCTGATATGTATATTTTTCCTTTCCCAGGTCTGCTGCAAGACTAGCATTGGACAATTATTCCAGTGCCCTTGAAGATGCCAAAGAAGCTTCAAGAATTGCTCCTTCATATCCTCAGGTAAGACACTTGTGCTTGTGTGAATGGATGTTTATGTCTACTATATCCCCGGGTAAGAACACCCTTGCACATATGTGACACGCATGTTTCAAGGTGGTGGCTCAGTTGGTTTGAGACTTGGGTTTGCACCCCAAGCTCTCAAGTTCAACCCTGCTCCTCGGGTATTATGTGTGCGGCCATATATACATATCCCCTAGAGTGTCACACCGCCAAAACTAGGCTGGATCCAAACCCGGTTCTAAGGGCATAAGAACCGGGGCCAATTAAAATTTTTCTAACATAAACAATAGGGGCCCCAATTTCTAGTGGATCGAAGTCCTTCGTGAGGCTATGCTTGGTGATCAAGAAACCATAATCACACGCGGAACTAAAATCCATACTCACCGCAGGCGATTATTATATAACAATCATGTAACAAATCTCATTAATAACAAAATTAAGGTCAAGTGCTTCGAAGCATTGTAATTAAAGTTATAATTCCAGGACAAATAAATTTAATAAATAAACTAATGGCCCTAACATGACCTTATTACATATTCTAATATTTCGATCTCTGCACTAACTTTAGGACACCACAGATGATGTCATCGGTACTCCACTCAATAACTCCGCCATTTGACAGGATCCCCTACGTCGCCCAACCCTCCGGTTCGACACCGGTAACAGAACTTAGACACCAAAAGTAGTAGGTCAGATTAACATAATCTGGTAAGAAGGTAAACTGCAAGCAATGGATTAATCTACTGAATTAAGCATAATATTCATTATAACCCAAAATATTTTAGATGCAAACCCCAATGGCATGAATGCACAAAATCAGGTATCCCCGCAAATGCTATATATCAAAAATGGGTATTCTTACAGACAGATAAACAGAAATGGGTATTCCCCCAAATAAATATACAGAAACGGGTATTCCCGCAGATAAATATATAAAAACGAATATTCTCACAGATAAATATACAAAACTGGTATTCGCGCAGATAAATATACAGAAACGAGTATTCCCGCCCGCTGACAGATATACAGAAACGGGTATTCCCGTAGACAGATATATAGAAACGGGTATTCCCGCCAAATATAACAAAATGCATAGCTATGTACTATAATCCACAGCACACGCTAACCCGATGGCGTACGTCCACCTCCGAACTGCAATCGGTCAGATATATATACAAATATACATATTTACAAATACATTCGTATACCGATGCAAAATGAACCAAGATATAAACCCTTAATCCCAATATTCAACCCAATATCAATTTGAGTATTTAGGCTTTTAAATTTAAAAATGTATTATGATCGTGTGTCAATTCAAATTCTCGGAGGGTAAGCACTGAACCACCTAACGGTCATAGTTAGTTAAATATACACATGAGAACTAACGCTCTTTCACAATGGAAATGTGAGTCCACGATGCCAATATCCTACTTTCAGTGTCTATCATGTGGTACATCCCGAATCTCACATTCTCATTCTGAGTTCAGCCTAATTCTCATGTAAATATTCAACTAACTTTTCTAAAAAGACATGAATGATCTAATCCACTTATGTATAGTTAATGTATGTTACAACTTGGGTAAATGATATTCAAATTCCAAACTCAAATTTAATCAAATTATGATCAAAATGAGGGAAAAGGAATAATTAAGTTCTTAATTAACATTGTTGTGTATAGTTACACCTTATTATTTAACATAAAACAAAGGTCCAAATCCCAGAATCTGGTTTGAGATCTAAACTCAAATTAAAAGTCTAAATTAGAATTATAAATACATCCTAATTATAATTTAATCACAAGTATATAATTTCCAATTAAATTTATAAACAATCCAAACTAAATTTCTAATATCGCCTAAATAAGAATAAATTAACATAATCAATTCTCCATTAATCCACTAGACCATTAGTAGAAATACAATGATCTAAACTATTTTTAAATATTATACTAAATACTAATTAATTCATATATATATTAAACTGGGCTCAACCTGTCGAACCCAGCCCAGACCCGCAAGCAGACCCGGCCCGCCGGCAGCCCAGCAGGCCAGGCTGCCAGCAGCAGCCCAGCCCAACCGGCTGCATAAGGCAGTAGCGCAGGCAGCAGCCTGCTGCACTACGGTGCTGTTGTTGTCTCCCTTTTTTTTTTCCTTTTTATCAATTAATATGTGTTTTCAAAATTAAAAACAAATAAAAATCAATCTTCATTGCTTCAAATCTCAAACATTAATCCTTAATCAAAATACTAAATCTGATCAAAGAAATCATACCCAAAGCATGTTATTCAACAAGTAACAAAAAAAAACATTGTAAATAACCAAGAGGCATTGTTTGCAGTTATCCATTTGCCTGGATCTCGATACCAAAAGTGAATCTGAAGATCCCACCTTAGTTTCTCCCCGGAGAGCTTCTGGGGTTTAGTTGCAAAAGAGAGGAAGAAGATGGGAGAATGGGGAAAACCCTAAGGGTTTATATTATGAAGAAGTTTTTTTAAATTACAAGGAAAGGTTCCCTGCTTTCTAGTAAGTTTTACGAAATTCCAAAAAAGGGTCTTTTGGCTTAAAAGGGTCAAATAATGCAAACCCAAGGCCCAAGAGTGTTAGTCAGACCACCTAACCCATCACAACCCGATTCAAACCTGACAAATCAATTCGACCCAAAAATCCAAAATCTGGGGCCTGACATGGAGAATAGTCCTTGCTCCTCAAAATGAGGTAACCCTAGGGCTAGAGGCCAAAGGTCTGAATGCTGAGCTGACGAATGATACCCTAAGTCATAAAAAAGAAAAAAAAAAAAAACTGTGTGAGACGCATATGCTGATGAGCAAGTGTTAAGTAATAAAGTACCTTCGCTTTTATTGTTGATATATTTTTGGTACATCACCAGTAGGAATTTTCCCCCTTTCCAACTTCATGTTTATGTTGATGAAATGTGAGTGTTTGTATGGGATGTCTGCAGCAGTTCACGAAGACTTGATTATCTACTGTTCTATGACCTCATTGGTTTATTATTTGATTTCTTCCTATTTGCATCCTTTAAGAATCCAAATTCTTCCTGTCTTTCTCCCAAGGAGCATAATACAATATTATACTGTGAACTTAGGAGCATCATTTTCTTGTTTTACCTATACAAACACCAGCAAGCTAGCTTGCATCAGCTACCCATCTTGTTAATAATACTAGCTGGCGATCTTGGTTGTGCTTTTGGCTCTGATAAAATGCAATTCCTTATTAGAAAAACGAACAGAAGGTTAAATAAATGAGTCACTGTTCATGCAATGGGTGGTCAGTTTCTTGTAAGGGAGCTACGGTTTCAAAATATTCCAGATTAAAGATTAAAAATGATAGTTATATTATCCATGTTGGAAAAAGCTCATTGTAGCGCATTTGTGTTAAACATGTCGAACTTGTCATCATGAGATTGTCGGTGTTCCATTCTAATCCTAGAGATCTTGACGTGTTGACTGCTACAGGCTTATATTTGTCAAGGAGATGTTTTCTTGGCTATGGATGAATTTGGTGCAGCTGAAAATGCATATTCACATGCTTTATCTCTGGATCCATCCATTCGCCGTTCCAAATCTTTCAAGGTTAAATTCGATCTTTAATACTGTTTCATCATTAAATCAAAAGCAATCTAAGTAAGCATTTTTTTCCTTTTTTCCTCTTTTTTTTTTCCTCTTCTTCTTTTTCCATTGTGAATGCACAATAATCAAATGATTGTCAGCAAATGCACGGAAAATCAGTGTAGGAGAGTTTGACATAATTGCAATAACCTAATGGAGCAAGACTCCATATAGAAAGAAAATAATGTCTTAATTAGAAAGAAGGATATCATCGGTTGGTGGTGAAGATCGGACAAGAATACAGTCCCTTGGGTGTTGCTCAGCTGGTTAGGGCCGTGAATATGTGAGTGAGAAATGAGAATAGGTTACTTCGAGTCCTCAATATAGCAGAAAAAGATCCGTGATGAACATATGGGGCCAACATGTCACCTTTAGGGGCCATGGTCCACAAGTTGGGAACTGTGGGGTGGAACATTTGGCGCATACTGACCTGATCCTGTCATTTTGCTCTGAAGGCCATCCCATTTGAGTCAAACAATTCAGGATTCAATTTGGTGGGATTTGGCATTTTGAGAAGGTAGGATGCCTTGCGGTTCGTCTATCTGGAGAATAAGCTCATTGTACCATAGAACCAGCCGGGAATGGGAGAACTTATCGTGTTTTTCATGTCTTTTCCAATAGTCTCTTTGCAAGAAAGAAAACAGTGGGCTTTTGCGAATAATTTGAAAGCCACACGTGTGCGCATGTAAAGAATTTTTAAGGGTAGTCAGCTGTTCTCAGACACGGAAAGCCCAAAATTTTCGGTTAAGTTGTTTCCTTTTATTTCCAACTGTGACAATTTCCCAAGATGGAAAATTGCTGAGAATGATAGTTGTTAAATAGTTGCACAGGGCTTTGTATCATGACTATGAGTAGGTTTCTGGACCTCAAAATACTTTTGCCAAAAAGTGGGGGTCAAGAATGTTATTTTCATAGTTGTGGATTTGAATTCATTGGTAATTTGTGCTTGTTTATATGTTCTTTGACTTCCCAATGATTTGTGAATTGGGAGGTACAACAAACGGCAGGTGTATTTTACCATTTTTGTGCTATTTATACTTTTTCCCAATTGATCTGACTGATATCTCACTTCTCACGCAGGCGCGTGTTGCAAGACTTCAAGAAAAACTGACCACAGCAAGCATTTCATCATAACTCTTTTGAGTACAACAGAAGTTACCTCAAATACGTTGGATCAGGGATTAACTGTAAATTGCTTGTATTTATGTTTAATGGCCTCTCAATTTCAAGTTACATGGATTCATTAGTGTATCTCATTTTTGTAAATACTAAATATCAGTGTTCGTGGGATATGATTTGACTATCGTGCAAAAGAGCATATTAAAATTTTACCTCTTGCTCTTAGCTGCATTTCAAGTTCCAAATGCTTTAATGGTCTCATGACTTGGCTCTCATTGTATCCATCTTCCCTAATGATTCACTTTTGAGCCTATTTGGATTTGCAAAAGTTGAGTGTGTTAGCCAAAATGGCCCATTCTGGGAGCTTTGAACGGATTGGATTCGCATTCCAATGGCATGATTAAACGTAAATGGATTTCCAAAATTTTAAGGCATACCTGAATCCATCGCTAAAGGAGACGGAATGACTGCCAAACTAGGACTTACAACTCCCTCAGTCTTCTAGTAATGCCAGCAATTCGATGGTGATGCTCAGCCTTTGATTTTGAATCAGTTTATATGAAGAAGAGGTAGTTCCCCTGGCCTTTTATAGCCGTCCAACCATCACATACGACTGCAACGCTCCTTTGTCATTATGGAGCGTTGTTATAATGCATTCATGGATATTCAACACAGAAAAACTGAAAAATAAATTGAAGGGAGGTTAATGGCATTGAGGGAGGAGGGAGACGACCGTTACAGGAATGGGTGATGGTCATTTGGACCACCACCCTCGGTTACCAACAAAGTGCAGTTCCTGCTTTGGATAAACTGGGCTGACATCTATTTAATTCCATGAAACAATTACATTTTTAGGTAAATTGAAGCAGTGCAGAGAAAAAGAATAGCTAACGGGTTAATCTCCAAGCCAAAAAGCCTAAAAATAGGATGTCTAGGTGCTTGAGTGCAGGCCAGCAAATTTCAAGGATCCAAACAGGCAATCAGGCTCTTCTTTTTTTTTTTTTTAATGCAGTTCTCCTACAAACTCTAATGGGCAGGAGCCACTTTCAAAGTCCCAATCAATTACAGTGTTTCAGGTCCACCTCTGCAGAAGCCCAGTAGTTTGCTAGCGTCAGTTCCTAAATTTAGTAAATGAATCTATCTGAGTCCCACTCCCCGTGGGAAGAGAACAATAGAACTCCACACAGTGACCCACTAGGACATGAATCATTCTGCCCTATGGACTGATAGATCTGTTTGAGAAGATAGATGCATAAAGTGGGACCAAAAGTCCTATAGGATGTGTCAGTTGTCCCACAATGAATGTGAGCCATTTGCAGGTTTCTCTGTTTAACCATTGATCTTGACACTTATCACCTTTGTTCATAAAACTAACAATGTTGTTGGGTGAAGTTGATTTCTGGTAAATACCTAATCCATGAATCTGTTTATTTGGTATGGGGTCGTTACTCCATAAATGGAATGTCTCTCCACCTTTGACAGAGCTGTTGTTTCATACTAAAGCAGTGAGTGTATTGATTGAGCCTTTTTCTCAATGTGAGTATATGGTCTTGATGTGTTTATATTGATTTGTACAGATTTTATAGAATATCTTACATTGCAAATTTTGTGGAGAATACAAAGAGGATCATTGTTGTAACAAATCGATCCTCGCTATTTTATGGAGAATACAAAGAGTATCATTGCTGTAACAAATTTATCCTTGCTGTGATAGATACTGAGAGCCTTTGAATGAGTTGGCTTTGGTCATAGATAAGATCCTAGAAACCGATCTTGTGGGCGTAGTGACTCAGACCTTGGAGTCAATCTTCTTGTAATAAATCAATCTTTGAAGCAGATATTGTAGGAGGAAGATTGTTTGTGATTGATCTCAAGTGGTCCTGATGTAGCGGTGTGCTTATACACCCCCAAGCGGATGGGTCAAGCACGAACCAAAAGCTTGGATTGAAGGTCATGAAATCTGTGTTGAGAGAGAACCTTTGTGAAAATATCTGCGACTGGATCTTTGGTGGAGATAAATCTAACATCAAGATCTTTTGTGGTGATTGATCTCATGTGGTCCTGATGTAAAGGTGTGCTTATACATTCCATCTCCATAATTTCTGCATGGCCATTTCTTTGTTGAAAGGCGAGGCAGAGAGTATGTTTTGATCAGATGTTGCAGGATGGACCCCTCTCCCATAATAAATAATATATAAATAATAATAATAATGAAAGACTAAAAGTTTCCGGTGGAAATTTCCCATCAGTCATGGGCCTGCAGTATGCCATCTTTGATCAGATTTTAGCAATCAATAATCGTGAATACGAACTTTTATTTGATAGTACCAGTGGGTTCAACCTACATACCGAGCTATACAACTCCTCTCTCATCCTGTGATTGTGGTGCTGCACCTGCACTATTCGGCTGTTAGACAAGATCGCACCGTTTCTTATTTGATCAGTGGTCCTAAGTTCAATATATTTTCTTGTCTTAGACTTGTTTTTGAGTTTTACTGGTAAGAGAAGAAGCACAGGTGAGACTCTGTTAAATGCACTAATTCCCAAAGAAAATGGACGTATGCAGGGCTAAATGGTTGGTCAATTTGTGTATTTTATGCGCGTTATATACCCATGTATGCCAAATATTTCAAAATTATGCACTTTCTTGAAATGCTTCGGAGTCCACTAGTATATATGAATAGTACACTAGCATTATACAATTATTTTGTGAAAAAAGAAAATGAAAAGTTTATATAAAATTGCATCTAACATGCATAGTTTTAAAAAATTGTCTCTAAAAAATAATAGAAATATTTTCACAACGTATGAACTTCAATTCAAAAACGTACACTGGCACAGGTACAATCATATTAAATATGCTAAATCTGAGAATTAGGTAAAAACAATATAAAATACTTGTAAACAAAAAACTAAAAGACACATTCACATGTGTGTGTAGATATACCCATGTAAATGGTTTTTTTTTTTTTTTTTTGGAGCCAACACACTCTTTCA
The DNA here is from genome assembly GCA_037013555.1 of Sextonia rubra. Classification (NCBI taxonomy): domain Eukaryota; kingdom Viridiplantae; phylum Streptophyta; class Magnoliopsida; order Laurales; family Lauraceae; genus Sextonia; species Sextonia rubra. The sequence continues at coordinate 16,159,309 of JASUAD010000028.1, read as the reverse complement.
CATTTTTAAGTATCACTTAGAAACCAGTAGTCCAACATAGAGAGAGAAAAAAATTTTGCATCAAACTTTTCAGAGAAAATCGTAGTGTACACAAACATGTCTATGTATCTTCTCGTTGTTTCCACTTTTTAGGACCGAATTATGATTGTACTTTTCCTCAATCCAAATTATATTTGGAACAAATCTCGTATCATATCTTTGCTTTATGTCACTACAAGAAAAATGACAATTAGCGACACTTTTATAGCGGCAATTTTCAGATTCCGCCGCTAAATGTCTTCATCAACAGCACACTTTGCTATTTGCCACTGCAAGTTAAAAATTTACATCTCTACAGCAGCATAAAAAAATGTTTGCCGCTAAAGTTTCGTTTTACTCATTGCTTGGTGTTAATATTTAGTGTATATAGCAGTAGACAGTATTGTATGTTGCTATAGTAGTGAAAAATTAATACATATAGCAGCAAGCAATAATGTTTGCTGCTATAAAGGCATATGGTTAGAATTTTAACTAGTGGTTGCCTATTAAATAGTATAGTATTGAATTATTTTTTCTGCACTAGGAGGTATATGAAATTTGTATCATTTCATTTTAAAAAACAAAAAAAAGCCAAGGCTCGTGTACAAGATTTTCCGATAGGGTCCAGATTGGTTTTGGATCTTATGTTTTGGCTTGGATCGCTAGTCAAATTGCTTGGACAAATGTCCATCATCAGATTAACGGCTCTAATTTCTTTAAACCATTAAATAATGGCCCCGCATTAACAAAACTCTCGCTTTCTCTCATGTATTCAGGTTCCTCTCACTTCCTCTTGGCTCCAATTCAGTATCGACCTCCTAGTGGGGGCCACATGAGGGTCTGTCCATATATAGGGATCCATTTGTTGGTGATCACGTACTTTCATTTGTACCCATCCAAATCCACTTTTTTTATAAAAACCATTTTAGCGGCAAAAAAAAATGCCACTAAAACTGCTTAAAAAAACACTATCCAATAAAAAACAAAACTTTTTAGTGGCACATGTTAATATTAACAGGGGCAGTTGTTTAATTGCTGCCATTTCCTTATTTTTAGCAGCAGACACTTGTCCACCGCAAAAAGGTGGTGAGAAATAGCGATAGAGGGTATTAGTAACAGACAATAAAGTTTTAGTGGCAGATTTTATCTTTTAGCGGCAGAAAAAAACTGCCGCTATATGTGTCTTTTTTTGTAGTGTGTCAAATGACTATTAGTTAATCTATATTGAAGAAATGAAAAAATAGTGAAGGTTACTTGCTAATTCATGGTAATGCCTTTTCAAAGCCCAACCCTATGATTGGCAAAACTCCAAGTGACCGGCGAACCACATAAATGATATATAAGAAAACGGTCCCACAAGTATGTCTACTAATAATGTACTTGATATGATGATATCATCATATACTCAACAAATTTGTACTCAGGTTTAGTCCCTACTTGACCTGGATATCTTCATAATTAATCAAGACCATAAAATGGTCTCATCCTTCATTTCATGGATTGGTCCATTTGCTTGGAATTAGATTCCTAAGAATCCATGGTGGAAGGAGCTCCAACAAATGGTTTTAAAGAAGTTATTAAAGAGGTAAAGGGTGAAGATATATATATGTGACTAGGATTAATTTACTAAGGTCATGGTTATGTATTACTTTTCATCTTCCGTTAAGTCATTTTTCATTAAATAGGAGATTAATTAGGGTTTGCTTGTTTCATTTAATTGAATACACATGAATTGTAAAAGTTCTATTTCTAAAATGGTTCAAATTAAATAAAAAAATGTAAATTTTCAAAAATGACTATCAAATTATCTCCCCTCTCATGGAAAATAAATGAAGGGGGAAATGGCCAGGCCTAATTCAAATTCTTAAAAGGTGAGGATTGCATCTTACATGAATACATTATACCCAATGCCCATCACCGCATATCCATCACTCTTTAATAATTCTTTAGCGGAGCTCATTTGGCCTTGAATTCCTAAACAATCAATTCCTGTGTATTCTCTGCAAACAAGCATACCCTTAATTAACAGATATTTGGATATTCTTCAATTTTAACCATTTGAAATGCATTTCTTAAAATTATTGTGCATTAATTCCAAACAAACAAAGAGACCGTTGATGAAGCTTTTTAATGGAGACTCTGTTAACCTCGGGGTCCTCTCCCTGGCTAAACCACTGGTAAAGAAGTGGGAGAGAAAGTAGGGGGGAAATTTGTTACTAGCTCAAAATAGTTTTCTCCACTTTTTTCCTACATCTAATCAAGCCTTACTTGTTGCTAGAAACCGCTGTAAGAAAGTCTAGTGTCCCATCCAGGAGGAAAATTAATGGCTGAGATTGTCTCATGGCTGTTCCTTTTTTATTTTTCCTCTCTAACTTTTCCACGGGTGGACCACAAAAGCACGTGCATGTCACGCAATGGGTCCCGCACATGATTGAAGCAAAACGTCCTTTTTAAATTCCGTTTTTAACCAACCCTCGAAAAGGTGATGGCATGGTCCACATTCATACACCTTGCACATGAGTGACTCTTTATCTTGCAACTGAGAAGCTACAAAGCATATTGATCGAGTAGCTTCTTTTCAATTCATGGAGAGGCCTTTAAAGGCAATGTGGGGCCCTGATTGTGAAGACACAACACAACACAATTCCCAGAATTCGGATCTCAGGAGGATATGCATAAAATATTTGAAACTTTTTAAAACATAGGTTTAGGTCCCAATCAGATTTAACTATGAAGATAACCAACAATAATGAATCTAACAAACATATCAATCACCACAATGAAGATAGACACAGGATTTTTAAGTAGAAAACCCAAACGGAAAAAAACCAAGGGACCAACCACCGGTCCACCAAGATCAAATACTATGCAAGAAATGTTACAAGAACTACCAGTTGAAAACTATCTAAATGATTAGAAGCTCTTGTTCTTGTTAACGTACACGCCATTCATCTTCTTTAAGTTTGATCTTCACTCCTTGCTGCCTCTTAAGATGAATCACCAAAGTAAAGAAAGAAGACGAATCTCAGAAACTAACTTTGCAGCACACAAAAGACAGAGAAGCTCCAGAGACGAAGATATCTCTCAATAAAATTTCTAAGGTTTTAATTTGGAGAGACTTAATTTCTTCATGGAAGAGATGATCCTTATATACACAATAACTGCGGAGTCATTTCCACTCTAGATTCCAAGAAGATAAGGAAAGACTTGAGCGCACAAGAGAGAGATCCGAAAAATCAGAATTTTTTTTTTCGTGCCAGCCGACCGATCAAATAAGCTATTCGACCGATTGGGCATGGGGTCTGACCGATCGAGCACCACAGCCGACCGATTGGCCTTCCATTCTGTCTGCAGATATTGTATCCATGTAATTTGACCGATCCACTAGAAATTCGACCGGTCCGACATATAAGACACATGCCTTCTATCTTTAAAATAGAAGTCCTTCATTTGTAACTATGGTTGAGGCTTCAGTCCATCTAGAAAATAAAATTACAACACTTTTAATCCCAAGTTTTGTCCATCCAATGAAATTGCTAATATATCATTCCTTACAATCTCCTCCTTTGGCAATTCATAGACAAAACTTCATAGACTGAACAATCTACCTAAATCAACCCAAAAACTAGACCCGAAGACTTGTCGCTTCAATTTAAATCTTGAAAAAGAAAAACAACCTTTCTAGGCATCACAAGATTAGGTGAGCATATCAAAATATCTTCAAGATAAAACATAATCAAAGCAAAATGTCAATTAGTTCATTAGGTCAATTAGGAAACACATGGCTATAATACGATCTTTATCTTCCCCTTTTTGGGCATGAATTGAGAAGGGGGCCATAAGCAAAAACAAAGCACAGAAAACAGGGCAATCAGTGCCTACGAAGATGCTGTAGAATAGAGTCAAGTTTGAACTCGAGCATATCAAACCGACTATGTAGCAACTGAGCTTCGCCATGAAGAATATCAAGATAAGCTGCCGGTTAGATAGAGTGTCCTCAAACGTTGATAACCTGGCATGAATGGAAGAAGCATAAAAGATAACCTCCTCAGCAACAGGTGCAAGAATGGGTCTTCGAGAAACAGGCTGAAGAACCTGAGACTAAGACTGCATCAAAGTGGTCATAGTGATACGGTTTGGAATCAGTACCGAAGTATCCTTCACGTCTGGCAACACACCCTGGAAAGGAGAAATCAGGAAAGTGACATACCGAATGGCAATGAGGCATTCTTAGCAGCAGAATAAGCTCTATAGATAGTGTCAAAGATGACTCATGAAAGATCGATGGGGAGATCACTGCCAATAACATACAGAAGATACCTTGCGTCATGATAAATCTCCGAGTGATGACCCCTGGGTTCAATGTTGTTTTTCACAAATACATTAAGCATCCGATAGGAGTCTGTCAGTTCACTCTGTATTAACAACATACGAGAAAGCCAATTGCACGAGGATGACCACAAAGCACGGACCCAACCTCATCAAAATCAAAAGCAGATGCTCATCCATATCAATGGGGTCAGGATTAGGCATAAGATATTTAACATCCAGAGTCCGATCAATCCCTAAGAACCGGCCAAGAGAAGTAAGAGCGACGGTCAAGTGCTTGCCTCGCACGAAAGACTTGATTAGCCCACTTGACATGTCATACATGTTGTTGTAGAACTCGCGAACCAAGTCAGGAAAAACTTCCATATCAAATGTGTAAAGGGAAGTCCAACAACGTCTATTAAGCCATCCACCAAAGGGGTACGTTCGAAATTCTAATGGATTGATTGGACGTTCATAGAGCACGACCCTTTTTCGAAAGATATTGTCATACTGTGTTGCCTGCTCTTTAAAAAGAAACCGATCGGTATTGAAACTGTGAGAAGACGAGCCACTTGCCACATTCTTTTATTTTGAAGCAATGGCTTTTTTCGGGGCCATAACTATCGATGATGAATGTATCTTGGAGAGGTAAACATCAAAGCACAATCCAATGTCAGCAAAATGATAGAGAAAAAGGATTAAACTCGTTGAAGCATTTCATCAAACATCTGGTGTGCACATAAAGTAGTAAGCTTGAATGAATACAAGCTCACATGTAAGAGATCCCAATCAACATACAAAAATAAATGCAAGAATCAACACATGCATTCCATTGAGGAGATTTGCCAAAAAAATGGGAAGATGACACACAAACAAAATTGCTATCAAATCCAATCCAAGACATAGAGCCAACGGGAAGAAGCACCCAAACGAGTGGATGAAAGAACATATGGTATCAATGGGAAAGAAGAAAGAGAAAAGAACTGCCTTGGAGCAATATGCAAGCGTGGGAGATCAAGAAGGTTGAGGAGAAATGGTGTACATGCACGCAGAGAAGAAAGGGAGACAGAAAAAAAAACAATCAAGAAACAAAACAGACGCACACTGGATTTTAAAGAATCCAGACGTGCCCGACCGGTTTGATGAATAGTCCGATCAGTTTGATTTCAGTTCTGTGAAAATCTATCTATATGACCCGACCAGTCGAAGGAAGAGCTCTATCGATCAAATTTCAATATTGTAAAAATGCGCCAAGCTTGCCCGACTGATGAGTAGCGCGACCGGTCAGAATACATAACTTTGAGTTTTTTTTTTTAACAAAACTCACAGAGTGTAGGATATATGAAATCTCGAGGTGAACAAGATAGCCATGATGAAAATGCAACATACCAGAAGCAGACTAATCACATGAAATTCACCAATGCTCAGATACGATGTTTTACAGCAGTTAATAAGCCAACGATATTGAGGTGACACAGAACAGGAGAGATATGTCTAGACATGTGAAGTTCGTGAGGAAAATCATTCACATTGGGAGCTCAATGCTCAAAGAAAATCATTTTCCATGTGAAGCATGGGAAATCCACATTGAACAATGTCTTACGATCTTTCTATGATGAGTGAAAAAACTCCCCATTAATAAGTATCCCCTCCTTCCCTTTTTTTTTCCTTTTTTTTTCTTTTTTTTTTATGAAATAGAAGGCAAGAAAGGAGAAGAAGAAACCAAAGTCAATTCTCCAATGCTATGAGAATCTCCGAAAGTGGCACGATCAGCGTACTCTTGGATTGCATCAAATGTAGTGAATGTACAAGACAGTAAAAAGATGCATTGAGCAGTCTCCTTAAATTTTGTGTACCAGGACAAACCGGCCCAGTAACTAAAACATAACAAAGTAAATCATATATCAAATAATCATAAAATCAGCAAATGAAACAAGCATGTGCAAAAAGCAAGATATGTCGAAGAAATGTTAAGGATGGAGACCAACTCCAAGGGATTTATGAAAGGATTCAAACCTAAGAGGCTCAAGAGGTTTAGTGAGAAAAATCAGCTAATTGATTTTTTGTTGGAAGATGCTCCAAGATAAGAATTTTGGCTTCAACTAATTCACGAATGAAATGATGCCTGATATCAATGTGTTTTATTCTTGAATGCTGAACGGGATTCTTAGAAATATCGATGGCACTCCTGTTGTCACAGTAAATCGTCATAAGATCTTGCTGAATCCCATAATCAGACAACATTTGCTTGATCCATAGAAGTTGTGTACAACAACTTCCAGCTGCAATATACTCCGCCTTAGTAGTAGAAAAAGTGGTTAAAGTTCATTTTTTATTATGCCATGCAACAAGATTGTTGCCAATAAAGAAACATCCTTCAAATGTGATCTTCCCATCATCAACATAGCCAGCCCAATCAGCATCAAAGTATCCAACAATAGTTGTCTTGGTGTTCCTTGTTAGCCAAATACCATAGTTTATCGTCCCTTGCACATATTTCATAATTCGCTTGATAACTTTAACATGAGATTCCTTTAGATTTGACTGATATCGGGCACAGATACCCACACTAAATGCTATATAAAGTCTACTAGCAGTAAAATATAAAAGACTCTCGATCATGCTACGAAACAGTATGTCATCTACATCTGTTCCTTCCGTATCTAAACTGAGTTTGACTGAAGTGCTCATTGGAACCTGTTTCGATTTTGATGAGAGCATACCAAACTTCTTGAGTAGATTAGTGGCATATTTAGATTGAGAAATGAATATACCATCTACACTTTACTTTATTTGTAAGCCCAAGAAGAATGTTAATTCACCAACCATACTTATCTCAAATTCACTGGCCATGATTTCAGAGAACATATTTGCCAAGTAATGTGAGGTTGACTCAAACATAATATCATCCACGTACACTTAAGCAATCAAAATGTCATTATACTCATTCTTGATAAAACAAGGTTTTATAGCTTCTCCTCGTCGAAAACTATTTTCAAGCAAGAAGGTGGTTAGCCGTTCATACCATGCGCGAGGGGCTTGCTTCAAACCTTACATTGCCTTATTCAGTTTATATACATGACCAGGAAACTGCTAATCTTGAAATCCTTTAGGCTGCTCAATATAAACTTCTTTATTCAAGAAACCATTAAAAAAATGCACTTTTGACATCCATTTGAAAAAGTTTAAAATTCAGTACACAAGCAAGGGCTAGTAAGATCCGAATTGACTCAAGTCTGGCTACAGGAGCAAAGGTTTCATCAAAATCAATACCCTCAACTTGACTATAACCTTGTGCCACAAGCCTAATTTTGTTCTTAACAACTTGACCCAATTCATCGGTTTTGTTTTTGAAAATCCATTTTGTACCAATGACATTAGTGTGGGTTGGTGAGAGAACAAGTTGCGATACATCATTTCTTTCAAATTGTTCTAATTTTTCATGCATGGCATTTATCTATAAGTCATCTTTAAGTGTTTCAGAACCATTATGAGCTTCAACAGTAGAAATATAGCAGAAGTAACTTACCTCATCACTTAGCTATTGACGAGTACGTCTTGGCTCATTTACATCTCCAGTTATAACTGATAAAGAATGGTGTTTCCAAGCTCTAGCTTTTGGATTTATTTGGGATAATGTATCTTGACGAGGAAAACAAGGTCTGAAGTAGGGCTTTGATTAACAATGGGTGTCTTTAGTTCTTGCTGTTCTTTGGAAGAGTCACCCAAATCTGTGCTACGTGGCTTCTTATCTAAGTCTTTTGCTGCTGGAAGATCATTATGTTTTGCATTGGGATTATCTTCCTGCGAGGAAAGAGGAGTAAAAATCACTTCATCATCATCAGAATTGAAATGTAAACCTGTATAGTTAACAACCACATTAAATGATTCCATAACAGTAGAATTTCGCAAGTTAAATACTTGGTATGCTTTGCTATCCAAGGAATAGCAAAGAAACACACCATCATCACTTCGGAAGTCAAATTTACCAAGATGTTTCCGATCTTTAAAAATATAATACTTACTCCTAAAAGTTCTGAAGTATTTAACTGTAGGTTTTCTACAACTCCAGATTTCATACGGAGTCATCTTAGTTCCAGGTCTAAGATACACCCGCTTAATCACGTGAACTGTAGTATGTACTGCCTCAACCCAAAATTTTTGTGGAATGTTTTTACTATGAAGCATAACATGGGCTATTTCTTAAACAACTCTGTTTTCTCGTTTAACAATTCCATTTTGCTGAGGAGTCTTAGGTGTTTAGAATTCATATTTGATGCCATTTTCAGCACAAAAAGATTGAAAGAAAAAATTTTCAAACTATGTTCCATAATCAATTCTAATTCTTGAAACACCACTAAATTGTGCACCTTTGTCTGCTATCAAATGAAGCCATAAATAGTGAAAGACATCAAATGTTTCTGATTTCTCTTTCAGAAATCTAACCCAAGTGAAACGAAAAAAAACATCAATAGTAATAAAGATGTATTTCTTTCCTCCGATGCTCTGAATCTCAGTAAGGCCCATAAGATCCATATAAGTAATTCCAGTGGCCTAGTTGTAGTAATTTGGTCAAGCTTTTTATGAACTGAACGATTTTGCTTGCCAAGTTGACATGGGCCACATACAATGTTGGAGGGTTTCTGAATTTTGGGCAACCTTCGAACTAGCTCTTGTTTAGAGAGAAGTTCAAGTTCAGTATAATTCATATGACCCAAACATTGATGCTGCAAATCAATAGTATCTAATGAGGTTAAGTGACACTGAAAACTATCAGAATTCTCAACAACATAACAATTATCGAAGTTTTTCTTTCCGCGAAGTACTGTTTTTCCTTCTTTGTTACAATAATACAGTCATTTAAAGAAAAATGCATTTCATGCTCAGATTCATAGAGTTGACTAATACTTAAAAGATTTACTTTAAGGCCATCTACAAGAAACACATTATGGATAGAAGACATACTAGGAATGTGTACAGTGCCCTTACCAATGATGTTGGATTTATTACCATCACCAAATTGAACACTACCACTATTGCACTTCTCAATAGAAGTAAATAATGATCTGTCACCAAAAATGTGTCTAGAGCACCCTTTATTGAAGTACCAAACATGTGAATTTTGTACTCGAAGAGTTGTAAGAACCACATGATAATAAAGGTCAGACTTTCAAATCCAAACTTGTTTAGTCTTGATCTTTTGAAGCGAGGAGAATCTCTGCCTCTATTGATTATGGCACATGGTTCACATTTTATTGCAATGTGGTCTTATATGTCCTACAATCCCACAGAAGAGACATACTGGTATGAATGTGGGACATGACATTTTCTAATTTGATTTATGTACAAAATTCACTTGTGAATGTGTTTGAATGGTAGGTATCGAAGTGATCAAGGAAGTGTCTTTTACAAACTTACCTATATTCTGTGATGTTGGACCATGTTCGTATCCAAATCTATGTCTATTAGCACTCGACTTCTGAACACTTAGCATTTCATCTAATTTCTTTAAGCCAGTGTTATCCTTGTCAGATCAGCTCTAACATTAGTAAGTTCTAACGAAGTTAAGTGAAGCTTGTGACTCAGTGATACATTTTCTTCCTTGCTAGATCTAAGCTCTTCTCTTACAATATCTAATTCTTTGGATGTCTTAAGATACTAATCATGCTGTAAGGTCCAATTGTTACCTGCATCAGACAACTTATTAGTCAGGATAACATGTTGTGAGTCTAAGGAAGATATCTTACCATAAGCCTCTTTCAATTCTTTCTTAAGTGAGGCGATCACTTTTTCAAAAGTCTCTAATTTTAGCTCAAGCGCATCATTAATCAATGCAACTCTTCTAGAGTTTTTCAACAATTTATCATAAGCATCCAACAATTCTTTTTTAGACTGAGGCATATCATCCAAGGAAGCATCACTTTTAAAATCTGAAGTAGACCCTGCACTATAGGAATTTTTGACAATAAAACTGTTAAACTTAGTCATAAAAGCAATGAATTTACTATTTCAAAAGATTCAGATTCTAGAATTTGCTCTTCTTCTTCTGAATTATCATCCTAAGTTACATTCAACACTTTACCTTGATTCCCTTGATTTCTAAAAGTCTGATTGACACATTGGGATGCAAAATGATCAAAACCTTTGCATTCGAAACATTGAGTATTCTTAAAATGTATCTTAGAAGAATTCTCTTCAGGCTTGGATAGAGGATTAGAAGTTGTCTTAACATTCGATGTGAAGTTAAACTTGTTTTTAGCCTTATTTTTCTTATAAGCTTTCTTCCAATCCTTTTTGTCAGAACTTTTCATATCCTTTTTGAACTTTCTTACTAAAAATGCATCAAATTCAAGATTATCAAAGTCTGGTTTAGAAACATCACATCATTATTTGATTTGAAAGAGAATAGTGCCATGCCTTTAGATTTTCTGGTTGTCCTAAGATTAGCTTCAAATGTTTGTAAATTTTTAATAAGCTTATCAACTGGAGAGTATCTAAGTCACTAGTTTCCTCAATTGCCACAACTTTAGGATTAAACCTTTCAGCAAAATATCGTAGGATTTTTTGAACTATTTTATTCTCATGAATGATCTCTTTTAAATTAAAAGTTGAATTAACGACATCATTAAGTTTAGCATAAATTTTAACAAAAGTTTCATTTTCTTCCATAATCAAGGTTTCAAAAATAGTGGTTAGTTTTTGAAGTTTGGACCGTTTAACCCTTCTAGTTCCTTCATGGACAGTTTCCAAGATACTCTATGCTTCTTTAACAATGTTATACTTAGAGATTCTTCTAAATTCTGTAGGTGAGACACCATTAAAGATAGCATTTATGGCTTTACTATTTGTAAGAAATGCAAATTTTTCTTCCTTGGTCAATTAAGCCATAGGCTTAGGGATAACAATATTCCCATCAGAAACAACAGTTAGTGGAACATATGCAGTTTGAATGGATTGCCAAACATCTATATCAATGGACTGTAAAAAGGTAACCATTCTGACTTTCCAATTTGCATAGTTTGTTTCATCCAAATAACGTGGTTTATTAGTTAAGGTACCATCTCTGGGAATCTCCATAGCAGACATCTGAATAGATCTTGAAACAATGATAAGAACCTACTCCGATACCACTTGAAACTTTTTAAACCTTAACATAGGTTTAGATTCCAATCATATTTAACTATGAAGATAACCAACAATAATGAATCTAACAAACATATTAATCACCACAATGAAGATAGACACAGGATTTTTACGTGGAAAACTCAAACGGGAAAAAACCATGAGACCAACCACCGGTCCACCAAGATCAAACACTATGCAAGAAAGATTACAAGAACTACTTATTATCCTTTTTCCAGTTGAACATAATCGAAAGGACTAGAAGCTCTTCTTCTTGTCGACGCACACGCCGTTCACCTTCTTCAAGCTTGATCTTCACATCCTTGATGCCTCTTAAGACGAATCACCAAAGTAAAGAAAGAAGACGAATCTCAGAAGCTAACTTTACAGCACATGAAAGACAGAGAAGCTCCAGAGAAAAAGATATCCCTTAATAGATTTTTTAGGGTTTTAATTTGGAGAGACTTAATTTCTTCATAGAATAGATGATCCTTATATACACAATAACCGTGGAGTCATTTCCGTTATAGATTCCAAGAAGATAAGGAAAGACTTGAGCGCACAAGAGAGATCCGAAAAATCAAGATTTTTATATTCGTGCCAGCCAACCCAGCCGACCGATGGGATAAGTTATCCGATCGATCAGGTATGGGGTCTGACCGATCGAGCACCACAGTCGACCGGTCAGTCTTTTATTTTGTCTGCAGATATTGTATCCATGTAATTCGACCGATCCGCCATAAATTCGACTGGTCCGACAAATAAGACACATACATTCCATCTTTAAAATAGAAGACCTTCATTTGTAACTGTGGTAGAGGCTTTAGTCCATCTAAAAAATAAAATTACAACACTTTTAATCCCAAGTTTTGTCCATCCAATGAAATTACCAATATTACATTCCTTACAGCATTAACCTTTGTGCACTGAGGGATCATCTAGTAATGATGAGAGAAAAATCTTACATTTCTACTCTCCCAAAATACTTTTTGTAAAAAAAATAGTTCTTTTTTTTAAAAATAGATATTGCACCAAACCCACAAACCATTTTATTGATAAAACCCAAGGTATACAACCCCAGCCACTAGTACTATAGGTCAGGTAAGACTCTAAACAATTCAAAGCAGCTCATTGCTAAACTTTTTAATTACTCAGAGAGATAAAAGTGTTGGTAAGAACTTAAAATTTCCATCACACAAACCCACACGATCGAAGTTCTCGATTTTGAACTTCACGTTTTGAGAAATGAGCTCCACTCATGAAGAACTATTAAAATGTATTTTTATTTCCTCTACTAACACCTTCAAATTTTAGTAAAATGCATATTGCCAAAAATTATGCTGACAAAGTTTCACCCGACGTAGAATATGTGGCAGCAATGATTACTAAAGAAAATTTAATAGTATACATATGCCAGCTGATAATTTATAATTGTTTGTATAATCTTGATATTATTCGTGTAGATATATATGTACCTCACAGAATATAGTCATTTATTATTATAATTAGATAACTAGGTTTAAGGCCAATAATCTGAAAGGTTTAGCTAAGGGATTTTTTAGATAATAAAAAACAATGGCCTTATTTGATTGATTAATCTCACCATTTCAAGTCAACATCCTCCCTTCTTTTCGCAGCTCGACAGGTGTGAAATGCACCGACTTCTTTGTCCCAGAAATCAGGATTCCCTGGCCACAGGGGAAGGTCTCTTTCATATATTATACAAACCCTAACCTTTAAAATAGAAGAAAGAATAATAAAACAATGTGAACGGAACACTCGGAAACCAGGTGTCAATCGGCTTTGTTCCATCCTCTTGTTTGTTATACATAAATGCGTAAAGATAAGAAACATTGACTATTAATTAGTAGCATCAGCTTTAACAATTCAGTACACTGTGGAGCACTTTCTTCCAGTGCCCTCCCCGTCCTTCTTTCGTTGCGGGGGCACATGGGTATCTTTTAGGTCCAAAGTACAAATCTTTCACAGGCTCTATTCTTGATGTTCTCGTTGACAATGGTGAAAAGTTCCACCTTGGTGGGGTAAGAATTTTGCTTGGATTGGTAACATGTGATGTACATGGCTGTCTTTAAAATTAAATGAAGATTAATCAGGCATTTTGCAATGAGGACCCTGCTATGGTTTAATTTTGAAACCGGTGGTCCACTCTAATTCATCCTCAGCCACATAAATTCTCAAATTTGACATCACTTGCATAAATGATGGGATGAAGAAAAGCCACAGACTGACATACGCATGAGCTGTCCGTTGGAAAAATCAATCCTTGCCATTGATAAACCAAGGCCCATTAGGCTTTAATAGGCAATTTGAATTTCGATGCATCACCGTAACAAGTGAGTTAATTCTCTGCCGAACCAATAAATCATCACTAATATTTTAACATTTGGTACTCTCACGCATAGTTTTCATGATGTCATGGGCACACCTGTACAACATGTCGCCTTCTTCTTGCCGTCTAATGTGAATAAAAAAAAGTTTAAAAGAGTTTTTAATGCACAATTTTGTCATTTCCAACTTCAATGGAATTCAAATTCCTTATCAAAATTAACTAAATGATTTTTCTACCTACGGTAACATTGAGTCAAACAATTTTGTCAAACTGATTTACACACTGCACGTGAGAAGACTAAGTACATGTTTGGCATGTCTAAATTTTAGGCTCTTATTGTCTAAATGTCTAAAATTTATAGAGTTGGAAAAATAGAGGCGTTTGGCATGTGTTTTTAGCTCTATTTAATTTAGAGAAATAGAGGTAAAAGCTCTATTTTGAAGAGGAGGCCTCATGATGCATTTCCAAAAAAGAGGGAGAAAATAAGAGGCGCCCAGCTACAGTGTTTTCATGGATCACGCCCAGTATGGTTTTTTCGATTTTTCTCGAAATCCAAGCCCTTAAATCTACATTCAAACTGTTGAAAATGTTCACATGATCAATTACGGCCACCCATCCAAATTTCAGTCGTTAATTCATCCTGAATGTAGAGATATGTGCAAGAAAGTGTGAGCCATTGGATATTAGTTTTTGAATTCTGTGGGGCCCAAACACAAGATCCAAACCATTGGAAATGTTGGGAAGACTAAAAACGGCTATGGGGTCAATTTTCAAGGATTGATTCCTTGTGGATCTTAAGATATTTGTGAAAAACTTTCAACCATTGAATTTAATATGCTGAATTTGTAACTAGTCCACAGGCAGCCCCTTTTTTATTTTTTATTATTATTTCTGGGACAGTAAATAACAATCCAAACCATTGAAAATGTGTAGAAGGTCAATGACCATTGTAAGACCAAATTTCAGCCGTTGGGTCATCACCAAACTTGAGATATTTATGTAAAAACGTGAATTATTAAATATTTTTTTAAAAAATTAGGGGCCTCAAACACAAGATCCAAACCGTTAGATCTCTTTGGGAGGCCAAACATAGTTATGAAGTAAAATTTCAAGGCTTAATACCTACTAGCTCTCAATATATTTGTGAAAAATTTTCAACTATTGATTTAAAATGGTCTATTTAAAATAGATGTTTTCATTGCCAAACACATATTTTAATTCTTGCCTCTTTTTTTTATAGCTCTTTTTTTAATAGCTCTATTTTAGATGGTCTAAAAAAATAAGACTAGACCTACCAAACAAGCCCTAAATGACACCAGCCTACTAATAAAGAAATAATATGGGGTATCTCAAAATAATTTTGCACAGTGGTCACTTTACTCAATCAAGCCAATAAATCAGCAGTTGAAATGTAAATTTATCTAAGCGACGACTTAGGTTTAAATTTAGATTGTGAATTAGAATAAATTTCAACTAGCTAGCTTAGCTTACTTTTGTACTAAACAAGCTTCAGATAGAGCTCCACTTGTGTACTAATCAAGCTTAATTCAATCTAACTTATTTATTTATTTATTCGTTGGTATCTCTAGTTAAAGGAGGCTGGGACACAAGTAGCCCATCCAAGTAAGAAGGAGAGTCCACACAAGTGGAAAGAGGAACTAATAAATTTAGAAAATGTGACATACCTGGGGATCAATGATTTGATAGTTAAATGACATTTTAGATTGCCTATTAACTTAGCAAACTCATGTTGTGAGTTCAAGGCTTGGATGTGTTGCACATTTTTTTTAAATCTATTCTTTTTACTTTTGTTAATATCTTATTTAACTTGCCCCTTTTTTGGTTGACCATCTAATCCATATAGAAAAACTTTTTCTCAACATGTTGATGGGACTAAGGGATGCACATGGCACCCTAAAATTTCTCACAAAACCATTTAGAATTAAGTAAAACTTTGTGCAGTTTGAATGTATGGCCCTCCCTTCATTTTTTTTTATATAGTGCCCCCTAAGGAGAATTTGTTTGGTTAACTTTTGCCTTAACAACCATTATTGGCCTACATTAAATATGTTCATATAGTTTAAACGAGTTTTCCTTAGTGTATTGCTTACTGCGGTTTTATCTTGTTATACATTATATTTGTAGGGGGATGTTTATATGTAAATATTCCTTACTATTTTGATAAAAAATACTTTCTTTTTTAGATTTAACATGGTTAAAAATGTGTCATGATGTGTGTTAATTTTATCTTTTTTCACATTAATGCATTTCAAAAATAGAGATATATGCATGTGAATATTATGTATATGATATTTTTTAAATAGAATCCATATATTAGAAAAGTAGTTATCATATTTTATATTTAATATACATATATTATATGCAATATATTGGAGGGGCCAAAAAAAAAAAAAAAACAAGCCAAGCTCAAGCTGAGCATGGTCATGATCGGGCACATTTACATCTGTAATAGCCTGGCATTGGAAATATAGGTTTTACTTATGTCAAATCAGACAGAATTTCGCATTCATAATCATCTAAGACTACATAATTGACTGATGGTTGGTAATCATCACTTCGGATGTGACATGTATGATGAAATTGGTTTGTAGGCTAGTACATTCGGAGTTCAGGTAAGGTAATCCTATAGAACAAGCCTAGCAGAAATTATGTAAATGTAAAACCATACTTAGAGCTGATTGATCGAAGGGAACCTAGGGCCTGCTTCATTGCTGAAATTTCAGTTTACAAAAACTTAATATTATCCCCTAAATATTGTTTTATACTCGAGCATTCCAAAGCTCCCGGGCAGAAAAAGAGGCTAAAATTCATGAAGTTCTAAAGGTCATTTCTGATCTTTTGAGTGACTAAAGTATTCAATTTCTCATAAAAATACATGACTTCTGTAAACTTAGATGATAAGTGTCACAATATGTCAAAAAGATCTCAATATGATAAAATTTTATAAAAAATTATAATTAAAAAAAAGTCTATAAACAAATTAGGCCCAAATCCAAGTTGATTTATAAATTTTCCTTGCCTAGGCCAAGTCTACGTTGCATACAAAGAGTTGCTCTTTTATAAATAATTTTATTTTCTTATCCCTTCCATCGGAGTGGCTTTTACAAGAAATTAATCTACTTTTTTGTTTGATTTTCATTGTAATAGTTATATGAATTTTTTTTCTTTTTTCTAAATTAGTAATACAATTTCATTGAAAAGGAATAAACAAAAAGCAATATATGTATATATATATATATATATATGAAGGCATAAGAGCAATATACCACTCCTATCCAATTAACCAACATATCATCTTCTTAAACATCTTTGATAGAATTGCCAATTCTAACCTTGTGACGAAAAAAAACTAAGATAGTAGAAGATAACTAAATGATTTCATAGGACAAACTTATGGATACCCATTTTCATGGAAGCATAATCATCTTTTTAATTCATGCAATTTTTAGTTGTTTGATGCGATCTATTTCATTGCAAAAAAATTAATGAAAACAAATATTTTTATGTTGTGAGAGACAAAAGAGTCTTTCCACCCAAATACATAACTTCATTTCTATGTAAAGAGGAAAAGGGGGTTTTCTCTTCCACAACATGATATGAACAAGCCTATAATATAAAAACCATATATGCCGACACGGTAAAAAATTTGGGGAAACCCCTTCATGTACTAAAAAAATATACTTTTTCGCATCAGCCCTCCCAAAAATTGGAAAACACCCTTTATGTTGTATAGTATTTTAGTAATTTTTCAACAATGGACCCTCCAATAAAATTTTCTTACGTCATGGTCCCTAGGTAAATTTCCTGATTCTAACCCTGCCATGTACCAAACAATTTTTTAAACAGCTTTTATATAATCACAAAACTCACAAGCCAGAAAGCCAACCCAAATTCCACATGGCCCAACCCAAATTCCACTATTGAACATCTTGGTCCACGTGCATATGGTTTTGGCCCCAGAAGTGACAACACTCGGCTAACCCACAATCACACTTCAGGGCTCGGTGGGTTCCACCATCTTACCCGACCCAAGTTCCGTTTGGGACCGTAACTTGACAAGTTCCGAAACACTGCTCTTTTATCCCAGCACCATCATTCCGCATAACTTTACACGTCCCTCCAATATGGCGATTACTGGGCGACTCGCGGGCTAACATCGGCTTCCCGAACTCCTCTGCTCCAACAGACCACCAGACCCCCCATACAGATAAAAGAAGAGAGCAGAAAAAGAACCGACAGAGAAACAGAGAGCGCGAACATGGTACGGAATACCACTGAAAATGGCGTCGAGGGAGACGATGAAAGAGAAGAAGAAGAAGAAGAAGAAGACGAGGAGGAGGAGGAGGAGGAGGAGGAGGAAGAAGACGAGCCGAGGCTGAAATACCAGCGGATGGGAGGAAGCATACCTTCTCTTTTCTCCAGCGACGCCGCCTCCTGCATCTCGATCGCCGAGCGGATGATCGCCCTCGGCACCCACGACGGCACCGTGCACATCCTCGATTTCCAAGGCAATCAGGTATTCCCGATCTTCTTCGATTCGAGCCTCTCCCCTTCGACGAAACCCTAAATCTGATGCGTTTCTCGATTTCTCAGGAGGATTGTTCGTGTTCATGATCGTGTTGTTTCTCCTTTTTCGGGATTTTGATTGCGTTGGATTGTGATCCTGCTGTTCTTCATTGCTTTTTGGTGAATGATTTGTGGATGCAATGCGTTTGTATCATCTGTGACGTTTTTGGAAAGAAGGAAGGGTTTCTTTTTAGGTTTTAGGTCAGCTGCTGCTGATTTTGCAATGTAGATGAGGTTGTAGGGGGGATGAAATGTGAAAGAGATGATCTTTATTGATAAGTAGTTTTGGAATTTTGGAAGGAGTTTGGTCTACAAGGCACATGGTTGCAAAGGGTCATGCTTTTTGGTGTATTGTTGGGAAGTCAAGTTAGGAGATGGTAGGAGCTTTGAAAGTGAATTGAAACTAGTTCTTTTTTTTTTATTTGTTAGTGGTTAGGTTTGCAATCAGAGAACAGGCTTTTTTAAATGATTATATATATAGGGTGGGTTGGGGGTTGTGTTCTGATCCCAGAGTGCTCTCATTCTTGCACTCCTAAGAATGGCAACATCCCAGAATCCATCAAAAAATGCTCTTACTGTGTATTCGATGATGAGAAAATGTTTCTAAAATTCCACTTGTCGAGCGCGACCATGTGTACATTTGGTTCTTGACTAGTGCAGGTGTGGACCTAAGCCGCACCCACGTGATTTGAGAAGCCCCCTTATGACACTAGAAAAAACTTGATTTTATTATTTAGCTTCTTCACTTAACCATTGCCTGCACCACCCAGACGAAAAGTCTGGGACCACCATTGGACTGGTGGGCCCCATCATGCATGCGTGGTGGGGCCCAAGTGTAGAGTTTTGTGTAGCACCACCTGCAGTGATTTGTGCATGGTGGTGGTGGTGCCCATCCAGAAGATGAGCCAGCCGTGAACTTGTCCCGCCGGGGGCATGCCCATGATGATGTGTGGATCCCTAAAATGTGTGTATGATAGGTCTTTGCATCCAACCTGCAGCCTCCAATTATGAAGGCATGTGCGTGATGGGGCCCATGCATTGG
Organism: Sextonia rubra; assembly: GCA_037013555.1. Taxonomy (NCBI): domain Eukaryota; kingdom Viridiplantae; phylum Streptophyta; class Magnoliopsida; order Laurales; family Lauraceae; genus Sextonia; species Sextonia rubra. The sequence continues at coordinate 16,139,879 of JASUAD010000028.1, read as the reverse complement.
TGGGACCTAAAATCGTGGTTTCCACCCATAAAGACCCATCTTAGATAAAACTCTTAGAATTCCAGTATGAATTTTATGTAAAAGAGAAAAGTGTCATTCTTACATATGACAATATTCATAAATGCTGTCATTCCAAGAATACTCTCTGCCAAATGGCCTAAGAGATGACTGAGTTCATCTCAGATTAGCGTTCTCAAGAAAATTTGAATTTAGGAGCCAAAGAAAGTGGAAGTGAGGACATTTTTAGAGCCTTGAATTCCTATGGACACTAAATGAATCTCTCATGTTACGATCTCAAGCACTCTTATCATTTTATATCATTTCTATATCTCCTATTAATTACATGCTCTGCCTACCAATTTCATCAGTTTTCCCCCTGGTAATTTTCTTTTGCTTTTGTTTTTTTTTTTTTTTTTAAATTTAGTACTGCCAGTGCATGACCAATAAACCTGGAAAATTGTGAGGCTTCACCTATCTATTATTAGAGGCAATCATCCACAGTTAGAAAAAGCTGCAGAATATAAACTAGAGTTCACAATAATCCTGACAAGTTGCATAAAAGGGCCCTCTTTATTAATTAGATATCCTTTATTTGAAAGCGCAGCACTGTGCATTAAGGATCTTACAGAGGTGGTGGAGCTGATCAGTGTTGCCACCACAGGATTGCAGGTTTCGAGTGAGAGCAGTTTTTCATTTTTTTTTTTTTTTTGTGGGGGGGTGGGTTGGGGGGGGGGGGGGGGGGGGTGGTGTTTACAAAAGTAGCCCATGAAGCAACAATATTGCTGCAGACTGTGAATGTCCTGTATTTGCATCACTTTATGCACAAAAGTTCAATGAGATGACCTTTCATTAAAAAATAAAAGTTCAGTGAGATGCAATATTTGTTTCAAATGCTAATAGAGTTGATTTTATTATGCTTGATCCCCAAATAGGTGTCATTGCTTTGGTGCAATGGTAAAAGTCTCAGTTGCCATGTGTGAGAGTGCAGGTTTGACATTGCGAGTAGCCACTTTGTGCAAAATTACCAAAGGTTAGGTTTGTCTCCAGTTTGGACCCTCCCAAGACCCTACTTCGGTGGGACTCACATTGGATAATGACCTTTTTACATGACCCTCAAATTATCCACTTTCATCCCATCTTGTTTTAAGTCTATGCAATGTGTCCACATGGTCCGAGGAATATGACAATGTTCCATACACCATGGTTTCAAGTATCCCTTCCAGACACCATATTGGTTTTTTGAAAGACTGACATGTAGGGCTATATCAGTGACATGCAATGGCATGTATCATTTTGATTTAGAGAAGGGTAAAATATCTGAAGAATTTAGAAAAATGTAAACTCTTAGAATTTGTGTTTTCTCATTTTGAGTGTGCATCAGGCTTTACTCTCCAGTACAAGATGCTGTTTTCAATGCGACAGAGATTCTGTGTTTTTCAACACTTGACAGTATTTTTTTTTTTTTTACTTTTTTCAAACACAATCAGGTGTAAACCTTATTTTACTCATGCGGAGGTGTATGACTTTGTTGACTGAGTGTTCTTGGTATGAAAATATTTTTAGTAACCATGCACCACTTTTTGTTTCTTATAAGACAATAATTGTTCTCATCTCATGCTAATATAATTCGCTTTTCTTTTTTGCTTTTGAAGGGAGAGGGGCATTTTGGGGTTTGTTGTGTGTAGAGTGTTTTTTTTTTTTGGTTTGTGGTGGGGTGTTGTTGTTGGGGGGGGGGGGGGGGGGGGTGGGCGCGTTGCGTTAGGAATAATTGATCAATTAGTTAGTAATGTGGTGAATCAATGAAGATGGATCTTATGTGTAAAACTTGAAACAATATAGTCTATGCCTTTGTCTCTTCAGTCACATTAGGGCATTTCCTTGAAAAACACCCACTTTTTGTGGGGTCCAATTGAATGCTTGGTCATTAGGGGGATGTGGAGATGGATACGTTTGCAATGGATTATGGAGTTCGTCCATATCAATCCAATCAAATGATCTGAGCTCTTAATTTTAACTCCTAGAACCTTTATGGCTACATATTGTGTAAATTTATTGTGATAAAATCCAGGGTGACAAATGTTTGGATAATTTTCAAACTAGCATTAGTGCAATTCAAGGGGAAGGTGTTTGTGTAGGAAATAGGAATTGTTTATTATAATTGGTCCCTGACTGATAACAAAATGAAAGGGATGCCAGTTTCTATAAAATAATTTGTTAATGAACATGTAGTATCTAGCCCGGTGATATAGGTGATTGATGTCGTGTAGAAGGTGGTGTGATCAAGATATTTTAAATAATTTTTTTAATACGCCACATTGAGTATTACACTTTGGCTCTATTGGTGTCCCTGCCTATATATGTGTGATACATGTATCACACCAATACCTCATGTCGGCTATAGGTGAAAAGCTGATACATATTGGCCAATATGCTCCACAACGGCCATTTTTGAAAGCATGCTATACATACTATTTCATTCTAAACTCCTTTCTTGCCTCTTTGGATCTTTCAGTTTGTGCATGTGTACACATGACCACTCATATCTGAGAAACAGAGGTTACACCAATGCATAACTTCTCGAATTGTGAAACTTTGCTTTACTAAATTGTATGATGGTGGATACTCTCTCTTTCTCTCTCTCTCTCTCTTTGTAACTTTGGATTTCATTTTTCTTGTATAGAGAACCTGAAGATGATGGACTAATTGTTATTACTGTTATTGTCATTTATTATTTATGACTTCCATTTACAGTGAGAAAATTAACTTGTAATTTGGAATCAATAGCATAAGTACTTGGTTGCCTTTATACAGGTTAAGGAATACTCTGCTCACACAGCTACTGTCAATGACCTTAGCTTTGATGTAGAAGGTGAATATGTAGCAAGTTGCTCTGATGATGGATTTGTTGTTATAAGCAGTCTTTTTACTGATGAGAGAATGAAGTTCGAGTATCATCGCCCAATGAAGGCTATTGCTTTAGACCCAGAATATTCAAGAAAATCATCGCGAAGATTTGTTGCTGGAGGTTTAGCTGGTCATCTTTTTCTAAATTCAAAGAAATGGCTAGGATATCGTGACCAGGTTTGTATGGCTTTCCTGGTATTTAGTGTCTATTATTTTATTCTAGAGAAATTTCTAAGAATTTAATATATCAAATTAAGGTACAGTCGTAATATATACATGCAATGCTTCCTTGAGTGTATATACTTCAAGTGGTGGTGTTTTTATTAAGAAAGAAACTATACAGTACAAGAGCTCGATAATGACAAGGGGGATTGATCGGGTGAGGGCCAAGAAAACATGGACACTCTTGTCACCGTCTAGCGTCTTGATAAAAAATGTACAGACTCAACTACCTGCAAGCAGATGTTGATAAGCTGCTCAAAGTGGAAGGAGATTCATCATCATTATCATCGAAGCCTTATCCCAACCATATTGTGGTCGGCTACATGAATTCTCTTTCTCCATTCCGTTCTATTTTGAGCCAAATCCTCAGATAAGTTAAACTTCTTCAAATCTGATTTAATGACCTCTATCAATGTTTTCTTCGACCTACCCCTATCTATTGATGGGTCATCTAACGAGATAGCCAAACTTTTTCTCATCGGTGCCATTACTGGCCTACGCTCAGTGTGCCGAAACAATCTTAAACGAGTTTTTCTTAAAGCGAAAGGAAATTACATTACCAAAAATCACTGCATTTTGCCAAGGCCGTTGTTTTGCTTAAATATTCCACGCTGGCATTGGGATGAACATGACTAAATGAAGCTTGCTCCAAAGGATCTAGATCCATTACCACCTTAGCCATGTTCGTTGTCCACCATGAGGCACTACAATTTTTTGAGGCCTCACTTTTGTTTTTGATTGTCTAGTGGCAACAACGAAGTTTTATTAACATAAAAAAGGAATAAAACATAGAATAAAAGAGAGAGCTGGTGCAAGAGAACTATACTGTTGACCTTGAATGGTTTAAAATAGTGCATGCTACATAGCGTAGCGGCCACATGGAATTGTATCACAAATTGTTCATACTCATGAATCGAATTGAATCGAATCGCAAATCGTAGGATTTTTATTTTTCTAATACAATATGAAAAATAATTAAAAATTAAAAAAGAAAAATGTTATTAATCATAACCATCCATTTTCAGTAGAAGTACAATAACAAGTAAGTCTATCATACAAATATATCATACAGTCATATCAAGATGTCATGACATAATAATAATAATAATAATAATAATAATAATAATAATAATAACAATAATAATAATAATAATAATAATAAATGGTGTGTAATTAGTTAAATAAGTTTAAGGTATCATTAAATCAAAAAATAAAAATAAAAATAAAATCGAAACCATCAATCTTACATGGTAAGATATCTTTTGAAGTTAAGAAAATATTCATTAAGAAAAACACCTAAATAGATTAAAAAAGAGGAAGATTTAAACAAGCATCATATGCACAGTTGAATGCTTTAATTAATTGTATGTTCCTTATTCATCTTTAAAACCTTATCAAAGCCGCAAAAAATTCTTAGGATGTTTGGTTAACTACTATCATTATCATTATCATCAAAGCCTTATCTCAACCATGTTGGGGTCGGCTACATGAATTCTATTTCTCTATTCCGTTCTATTTTGAGCTAAATCTTTCGATAAGTGCAACTTCTTCAAATCTGAATTAATGACTTCCATCCATGTTTTCTTCGGCCTACCCCTACCTCTTGATGGACCCTCCACCTGTATATCCAAACTTTTTCTCACCGGTGCCGTTACTGGCCTACGTTGTAAATATATTTTGTCCTTAAATATATTTACTCTTTCCCCCTTCAAATCTCTCCATCTTGTTTTAGGGTTCATTTTGTTTACTACTGCTCTCTTTTACTTCTAATGCAAATATCTAAAACTCCAAGCCTATGTTGCGTAGTCAAACTCTCTCCTGGGATAATCTTACAATCTTTACAAGCCAATCGGTCCTGTTTTCTAACTAGAAAAAAGTCTATCTGACTCCTATTACTCCCACTTTTATATGTAATTAAATGCTCATCTCTCTTTTTAAAGTAAGTATTTGCTACTATAAGATCAAATGCCACTGCAAAGTCCAATATAGTGTTTCCGAATTCATTCTTTTCTCCAAATCCATGCCCTCCATGCACTCTCTCATATCCTTTATTATCTCTTCCTCTATGCCCGTTTAAATCCCCTCTAAGGAAAATTTTATCACTATTTGGGATTTCTCGCATTAAATCATCCATCTCCTCCCAAAATTGTCTTTTCACACTTTCTTCTAGTCCTACTTGGGGAGCATATGCACTAATGATATGAATTATGTCTTCCTCTAGTACTAGTTTAATTGCTATAATTCTATCATCAAACCTCTTTACCCCCACAATTTTCTCTTTTAAATCCTTATCTATAATTATACCCACTCCATTTCTTGTATTACTCTTTCCTGCATAGAAAAGCTTATACCCATCCATGAGCTCCTTAGCTTTATTCCCTTTCCACCTTGTCTCCTGTATACAAGCCACACTAATTCTTCTTCTTTTCATTACCTCAACCAACTCCATGCTCTTGCCTGTCAAGGTTCCTATATTCCAAGTTGCAAGTCTAATTTTCCTATTCCTCCTCTTCTTCTCATGGACTAACTTCTTTAACCGCATTTGCCCAAAGTCATGCGATAGCCCTTGCACACTTTTCACTGCAGCCGGGCGATGCTGCAATGCGTTGCTTAATGCGGGGAACGCCCTAGCCTTATCGTGAAATATCATTTATTCAGAATTCATGTTTGGGTTGTGACAAAGTTTTACGTTGGCTGTCACCTACCTAACGCAACCCTCCTCCTTTACTCGGGCTTGGGACCGGCAGCAAAACTGGCGGAGTTGTTTGGTTAACTACTAATTAACCTTTTAAAAATAAAGGTGCTTAAAGAAAGAAAGAATAAACAAGGAAAAAATGAAAAAAAAATATATTAATATTAACTCATGGGGTGTAATTATTCTCACTTAGCCGAATTGCTTGAATTGTAAGATTCGATGAAACGAGCATCGAATTGTAGGGTTCATACTTGAATCCTAAGATTCATCTATAAATGGGATTTGTTGCATAGATATGAATCACGACGGTCATAATTATCAAAATCTTATGATTCGTATCCCGAATCCCAAATCTTAAAACCCTTTTCAACACATGGCCCACCCTCCAACCTTGAAAATGATTATAGATGTAATGTTGTCAAAACTTTTCACTTTAGAATTGAAAATCCTTTCAGTTCTCTCTTTCTAAGTAACCCGCAAAACTATGAAGAGAGCCAGTCTCCAAAAGGTCTTTTTGCATCCTACCAAAGGAGTATCTAACTGCCCTAGAGAGAGAGAGAGAGAGAGAGAGAGAGAGAGAGAGAGAGAGAGAGAGAGAGAGAGAGAGAGAGAAACCCTTGACCCATCCTAATGTTACTATGTTCATTGTGGTCTGAAGGTGCATGTGCCTTCATAAGTTAAATTTGTTGGGGAATATTACTATGCATCCTGGTGAGGGACAAATGCATATTAGGAAAGATTCATGCATAAAAGAGGAAAAATTATTTATGGTATTATGAAAATGAATAATCTTCATACGGACAAATGCATATTAGAAAAGATTCATGCACAAAAGAGGAAAAATCATTTATGGTATTATGAAAAAGAATAATCTTTATATGTAAAGAGGGAAAGCTATGTCATTGTTCCTCACCACATGGTAAAGGAAGGATGCATAGTAATATTCTCCCAAATTTGTTTATGTTTACGATGGTTAAAGTGTTCTTCTTACAGGTTCTACATTCTGGTGAAGGTCCAATACATGCTGTGAAGTGGAGAACAAGTCTTATTGCATGGGCTAATGATGCAGGTGTGAAAGTTTATGACATGGCAAATGATCAACGGATCACTTTCATTGAGAGACCTCGAGGAAGTCCGCGTCCTGAACTCTTGCTTCCTCACCTAGTTTGGCAGGTCAGTAAAATAATTATATAGGTCATGATCACTGAGCTGCACACTTCCTATAGTTCAGCATCTTCAAAACTTGAAAGTTGTCTACTTAGCTTCTTTGTTTAGTTATTCCCAACTCGACGAGTACATGTTTTGAAAAAATTTGATTAAAATTGAGTTTTGAGCAAACTTGAGTTTGTTTCTAGTCAGCCCAATAATTTTCTAAATTGTGATGCTCAGTTGCTAACTATCCTTGTGACATTTAGGATGATACTCTCTTGGTCATTGGATGGGGAACAGCTGTTAAAATTGCTGCGATTAGAACAAATGTAACTGGAGGGGCCAATGGGAGTGTCAATGGAGCACAAAGAACTATCAACATATCTAGTGCAAAGCATGTGAATATAGTGGCATCGTTCCAGACCAGCTATTTCATTTCAGGAATTGCTCCATATGGTGATTCATTAGTTATTTTAGCTTATATTCCCGAGGAAGAGAATGGAGAGAAGGAGTTCAGTAGCACTATTCCATCTCGGCAGGTATCTCTTGTTTATGCTTTTAACTATTCCTGTATGTATCCCCATCATTCCACTTAGTCATATCACCATGGAGAACAAAAGTGATCTTCTTAGGCATTCTGCATTGATGTTATGTGGCTTCTTTTGATGTATGTCTTTTTCATGTTGGCATCCCAATTCGATGTTTTTTCCCTAATTCCTTCTCCTTTTTCCTAAACAAATGGTATTGAATTCTTTTATGGAATGGAAGCAAAAGTAGAAAGGACCCAAATAGAATAAAAGATAGAATATGCCAGTGAAAGATTATAATGCAGCAGAAACCAAAGTTTCATTGTAGCCAACTAGTAATGGTGTATTAGTTATGTTTCAGGTGGCATTTTTTCTAATATTTGGCAATCTCTCGGATAATATAATGAATCTGTTAATGACTATGAACTTTGAGACTCTCCATAGATGCGATAAGTGATAACTACGTATAAGAACATCTCAAAATTAGTAATGTTCTAAGGTAGTGTTTGGTTCGCATGAATGATTTTAGGTTGTAATGGAATGGAGGTTGGAATGGGTCTTGGAATGGAATGGAGGTTGGAATGGTCATTCCATTCTAATGTTTGGATTTATCTTTGAAATGGTTGGTGGAATGGAATTCTTATTCCTATCCTTATATTTGGTATGCATGAATTAAACCAAGAATGAAATAAAAAATTCAATATTTTTACCAAAACATCCCTATTTTCTTCTTCATTTTTTGGTGGTGGTGGTAGTGGTAGCGGTGGTAGTGGGTGGCAGTGGCTGCGATGGTTGGGTGGTGGTGGTGGTTGGGTGGTGGTGGTGGTGGCGGTGCGTGGGCAGCGGTGGTAGTGGGTGGGGGCATTTTTGTCTCAATAAAAGACAAGTATGGAATGGAATGGTTATTTCTTACGCCCACCTAATGGAATAACCATTCCCTCTTGTAGGGGAATAGTGATTCCTTTTGGAATGAGCATTCTGTCTATTTTGGACGAATCAAATGCAAGAATGGGTATTCTGACGGAATGGTCATTCCATTATAGCCCCCATTCAAGTGAATCAAATGCTACCTAAATGTTTTTAGCAAATGCAACAATTTTCAACTTGCAATTGATGGGATGGGGTTTCCATCTTTTTGTGGTCTGTGTGCTTTGAACTTCAACATCATCCTTTGAAGGGATTTTGTGGTATTTTTGACTTGATATGTTTATATATGTCTTTCGACCAATAAGTTTTTTCACAAATACCTCATAAAAGTCCTAGATTCTCCAGATTGGATAGGTTATGGTCCATTTCGACCATAGTTTTCAAAATCGGAATCGTATCGCAATTCGATTCATACCCATAAATTGAATCGAATCATGAATCGTAGGATATTTTATTTTTCTAATAAAAGATAATTAAAAATAAAAAATAATTATTCATAACCATCTATTTTCCCATTATAACAATATAAATACAATAACAAGTAAGACTATCACACAATTATATCAAGAATGTCATGATATATAAATGATGTGTAAATAGTTAAATAAGTTTAAGGCATCAATATATATATTTATATTATCTTTAAATCAAAAAATGAAAATAAAAATAAAATCCAAAACCATTAATCTTACACTGTATGAAAGGAAAAAAACCAAAAAGATTAAAACAAGAAGAAGATGCAAACAAGCACCATATGCACAGTCAAATGCTTTAATTAAATGCATGCTCTTTATTCATCTTTGAAACCTCATCAAAGCTGCAAAAAATTCTTAGGATGTTTCATGAGGTTAACTACTAAATAACCTTTTAAAAATAGAAGTGCTAAAAGAAAGAAAGAATACAGAGGAAAAAAATGAAAAAGATTACTAATATTAACTTATTGGTTGTAGCTATTCTTACTTAGCCTAATCAGTTGAATCGTGAGATTCGATGAAACGAGTATTGAATCATAGGATTCACACTTGAATCCTAATATTTATTTGTAAATGGGATTCGTTATATAGATACGAATCGTTTTTCTTAAGATTCAGGATACGAATCGGGATTCGGGATATGAATCTTAGGATTTTGATAACTATGATTTCAACCATTAAGAGTTGATTTCTTGCACCTTGATCTATCACAGTTCATAGATCTTGAACATTGAAGCAGTTATTCAAAGACCGACATGGTAGTGAAAAATAAATATAAATATATATATTTTGGTTATCTTTCCAAAATTCCAGGAAATCTTATAGGAAGCTTAAGAATCTAGATTATTTTTAGTTGTTTTTTCTAAAGGAATAAGCTATAAAGAGTTACCTTCTTGAAACTAAATTATCACAAAGAGTGCAAAATATGGCTGGTTGATGTTTGTCAACCCCCAGTGTAAGGTTGCCAAGTAGTAATATCCTAGTGAATCCGGTGTTAAATCCAAAGGGAGCGAAGTACAATTAATTACTTGTGCTTGTCCTAAAGAAGGTCTAATGCTAGCCTAATAGAATCTATACAAAACCATCAAACTACTTTGTTGAAAATTGAAGTTAATTACATAAATTAAAAAGTTCATAAGCTGAAAAACCTAATCTAAAAACCTATTCTAATGAATGCATCCAGAGAAAATGAAATCTAACAACGAATTGAAAGCAATGAAAAGTAAAAATCAGAAATAATAAAGTGCTGGAATTAAAATGTTGGTAATCATTCTAGGAGTCTAGGATCCAAACTGGAATTTAAACAATGGATGTATGGGTAGTGTGGAACCTCCTTCTCAAATTGAGTTGTCAATTCAATTCGAGAAAAGAAAGTTAAAAAAAAGATTGCGTAATTTCAGAATTTTTTTCTTAACCGTTCCATGTCCAAAAAGTTCTTTTACTCCCACTTGCATTGCCTTCAAGTATGCAATGTATGCAGCGAGAACAAAGCATCAAGTAAGGTTACTAAGTGTGGTAATTAACAATGAAAACTATCCTCCACGTTAAAAATAATTTCATTAACTTTTAGTTGCGAACTACACATAAAACTAATAAAAAATTACAAGAACTTCAACCCTTCTTCCTAGAAAAAGTAAACTAGCATCCCATAGTCATCTTCTTCAAGTTGCTTGAAAAACCAGCAGCACCTTCCTTTACAAGACTTGAAAGAGAGTGTAGGAGGGACTAGATGGTCGTGGGATGGGTGGCCAAGGGTGGTAGCTCAGCCCCCTAAGGTGGCTACCCTTGGTGAAGAAGATGGAAGAGAGAGAGGGAGAGAGTGGACGGGCGTGTGTTGTTGTATGGGAGAGAGGGTATGGGACGTCCCCATCTTGGGCTCCTCCTTTTATAATTTTTTCTTGGAATTCTTTCCCTCTTTGTGTGACTTCTTTAGCAACAAACTTGGCTTTGAATCTAAGCTATGATGCACATTTAGCAACTTTTGGAGAAATTTTAGCTCAATTGGATAAGACTTTCTTCTTTGATAATCTTGAGCTCAAAAGACTTTCTAAATTGAACACACTAGAGGCTTCTTGAAATCTCTACACAATGGCTCCACATAAGTTCTGCAAACTCCCTAAGGTTTGAAAATTCAAATTGTGTAGCACATAGGGGGTCCCATCTTCGGCATGCAAGGGTGCTGGGACCCCCTTGAACATCCAAAGCTTGCTTGGCTTTCCTTCCATGGCTGGGGTTTTACTCCTTTTGCTCCACTTGTGCTTAAAGTTTCTTGCCACCTGCTTTGCTTGCGTTACTTTTCTCAACAAACCTTCCATTCTTGTTCCTTTTTTGTTGCAAATTCAAAATTTGAATTTGAAAATTAGATTATAAAGGATAATGCAGAAATTTTAACACTTTGCAGCAAATAAAGTGGACCCCATATGGACGTCCACCTTGGGATTCACTCCCAAGGTAGTGTGGGTCCTATGGTGGGTCTTCTTCTCGAGTTTCTCATCAAATCTTGATTCATCTCTCTTCCAATATCCTCTTTAATTTCTCTCTTCAAATTCTCCTCAAAGTGGTCCCAAAATCTGAATTTCCTACACAAAATTTAAAATAAACTTCAGAAATTATCATTTTATGTAGAAAATGGACAATACATTGCATGGAACCCAATTCACATCATATGAATGCATATGAGTATACCGTGTTCATCGATTTTTCGTGCTTTAGGCAGTGGTGCAACGAAAACACTTCATATGTGAATTTTGAGAGATAATTGAGGATAGTAGGATAATGCATAAGAATAATTTCTTGAAAATTTGTATTTTTTTGAATTTTTGAATGGTTTAACTTGGATTCAAACTTAGATGCACAAATGCATAAAAACGTGGAATTCAATGAATATGATGCAATTTATCCTAAATAAGTTCATAATTCTACATGAAATAATGATGAAAATATGTAGTTATATGGACTTATCAGTTGGCCAACCCAATTCCCTATATATAAAAGGTTGTATTCCCTTTTGCTTTTCTTTTGCTAGTTTTATGAATAAATTCTTGGTGAATGTTTGTGCAATTGTTTGATCTTGTGTGCTTAATCTCACATTTCACAGGCTTGGGCTGGCCTTTCTACCTTCGGGTTTAAATTTAACCATCCCCTTGCACTGTGAAATCTCACCAATAAGATCCATTTGATAATCAAAAGAATTGTCTCGATGTATACTTGCCAGTTGTGATTCTTTGCTTTGAATTTCTTGTCTTTCCATGACCTCCTCTGAAGACCAAAAATACCCACTTGTAGCTTGTTCTGGGATGAGTGACTTCTCATTTTGGTTCTCATATACATTTAGACACACATGGGATTTTATGATTTTGATTCTCACATGTGTAGTGATACAAGGGACGGAGGGAGACGGAGGTTTTTTTTTTTTCCTTTTCTCGTAGGGATGATGTCTTGATGATGATGATGCTGAGATGATTCTTAAAATAATACATACTGTATAAAGGTAGGTAGTATCATTATATTTGTATCAATGGTTGCAACTTAGGGCTCCATATAGGTATTCTAAGAGTCCATCATCTTTTACAAAAAATAACTAGGTCCATGGTCTACCAACATAACAGGAGGTCCCACAAATTCACTTAAGCTTTTTCCAAGTGCTTAATTCATTATGCTTGAGAATTTGGCACATGGTTAATTCATAAGTCCAGTAATATGTTCTGCGATCTACTTTCTAGTTATTGTTTTCAGATTTCTTTATTCCAACTCAATTATCTTTAAGAAGGGTTTTTTCTAGTAATATTTAGAAACTCATTGTAATTTTATTGAAGTTGTAGAAGTTGATGTGCAGGCAAGAGGGAACGTGCAAGCTCGCTGTCTAAGCATGCATTCTTTTATTGATTTAATCAATAAAGTTAGTATTTTTCTTTGCTGATGAGTTGGAATGCTAAACCTAATTCCTCCATGCTTATGAGGCCCTTTACATCCTTAATTGCTGAAGCCGCTTGGCTTGGGGAGTTGAGAATTTTCTGAATCATCCCTCCATTAACATAGAACTAAAGTGATTGCATTTTCCTCCAAAACGTCAGTTCTCAACAATCCCAATGAACAGTTCTCTGTGATTTAATTTTTATTAAGAAAGTCATTCTTAACAATTTTTAATGAACAGTTCTGTATCCATTGGGAAGTTAGTCCCTAATTAATTTTCTCAGGAGTGAAGGAAATAGTCAGTTTTCTCATTTGAAAAATAGACAGAAAGTCGGCTGTGTCAATTAGCTTGTCTCTTCTGCAGGCTATAGTTGTGTATCCTGTTTGTGCTCCAAAACAATGAGTTGTTAATGAGTCCTTTGTAGAAGTAATTTTGTCAGGAAGTTCTTGAACTCCATTTACTTTATTACCAAAGAGAGAGTCTGGAAAAGACTGTGTTTACTTTCCATGAATTGGTAGTCGAGTATACATATGTTAGGTATTTTTATATGGGAGAAAGGTGTTGTTCTAGTTATTGCTTTTTAATGGCCTGCTAGTATTTGACCAGGGAACTGCACAGAGGCCAGAAATACGTATAGTCACTTGGAAAAATGATGAACTCGCAACAGATGCTCTTCCTGTACATGGTTTTGAGCATTATACTGCAAAGGATTATTCACTTGCTCATGCTCCTTTTACAGGTATTCTTTCTCTCATATATAATTATAAAATCAAACTGTCATGTATGAGGGTATTTTTAATTGTTTCGGTACTTGCGTGTAGGAAGCAGCTATGCAGGTGGTCAGTGGGCTGCTGGTGATGAGCCTTTGTACTACATTGTATCTCCTAAGGATGTAGTCATTGCGAAGCCGAGGTTAGTCTTGGATGTGTTGAAAATGGAAAATTTTTAATGTTAGTGGTCATGAGTCATGACTCATGATGCTTTTAGATATTTTTAAGGTACAAACAATTCGATTTTTGCCACCTACAAGCATACATTACATCTTAGTCTTTGTTTTGTAAATAAATATATGCTTTGTTTCTATAGTGGATTTAGGGTTGCCTCTTAATCTATGGAAATGTGAACGACTGTTTGTGAGAGCGTATGCAGAGTTGGAACTACTTTTCATGACGATTTCTTATTGTTAGGGATGCTGAAGATCATATTTCTTGGCTTCTTCAACATGGATGGCATGAGAAGGCATTAGCTGCAGTTGAAGCAGGACAAGGACGTACTGAACTTCTTGATGAGGTTAGTGAAGTCATTAGTATCTTTGCTAATTGTTAGGTTTTCTTGCAAGCAACCAGCTGAAGAAAACATGCATGTAGATGTGCCAATAAGTCACTGATAATAAAAATGTGAAAATAGATGTTTGCCTCATGCTTATGGTCTATGTTGTTGTTATAAGGATAATGCATGCAAATAGTAAATTACAGTATATTCCAATAAAATGGATGAAGAATCTGTATGTCTTTTGTCATCCGTCTTCACTCAATTCAAGTTATATTAGTTGCAGTTTTACTCATTTCCGTTAGAAAAAAATCCTTGTTATGGTAATTGGGCAGGTTGTTGGTTGCTCATGAACTTGTATCACATCCAAAATCATGAGTATCGTTTTGATATTTGATGTCTTCAAAGTACTTCAGCTGCAAATATATGTACCTTTTCTGCCTCATGTTCTTTATCCCATGAATAATTATCAAGTTTATACCGAATCAGGAAGTATGTTGTATGAGTAATTATCCAGTTTGCACTAAATGAGGATGTTTGTTGTATGTTATTCAACAGTTTCATTTCTTTGCCTTTGTGTTTTTAAGGTAGGATCAAGGTACCTTGATCATTTAATTTTGGAGAGGAAGTATGCTGAAGCTGCATCGTTGTGTCCCAAGTTATTGCGTGGATCTGCTTCAGCATGGGAGAGGTATGATGGTGATTTTTTTTTTGTTGTGAGTAAATTGTCGGCTTTATCTTGTGACTAACTGGATCTTTCTCCACAGATGGGTTTTCCACTTTGCTCATCTCCGCCAGCTCCCTGTGTTGGTTCCATATATACCAACACAAAATCCGAGGCTTCGAGATACTGCTTATGAGGTCTCCAAATTACAATATCTTTGCATCAGCAGTTTTCTCAGATATGCTAATCGAAGTAGGAGTTTATTTTTCTAGTATGAAGCTTTCTTTATCATGCTGCAGGTTGCTCTTGTAGCTCTAGCAACTAATCCAGCATTTCATAAGGAACTTCTGTCAACTGTCAAATCTTGGCCACAAGTGGTATACTCTGCCTTGCCTGTTATCTCCGCCATCGAACCCCAGCTTAGTACTTCGTCTATGACTGATAGTTTAAAAGAGGTAGGTTACATTTGTCTTACAATGTCATTAAAAAAAAATTTTTCTTACAATAGATATTTCTTAATTTCTCGTCTGCTTTCTTCTTTTCTAACTATGATAAATCACTTAACAGGCATTAGCTGAATTGTATGTAATCAATACACAGTATGAGAAGGCCCTTGCGTTATTTACTGATGTAAGACATTTTAATCTTTGATTTTGAATGCAGTAGCTTATTCTCTTTATGCTTATGTGTTGACATTTCCTTATTTGAATCTTGATTGGCTTTATTTTTCCTTCTCTGTTTCAGCTGATGAAGCCTGAGATATTTGAATTCATTGAAAAACATAGTTTACATGATGCCGTTCAAGACAAGGTATATTGCTACCTACTCAGGTGAAGGTTCTCAATGGGAAATTATACAGTATATATATTACCAGAAAAAGTGCGTTGACGAATTAACACTCCAAAAGACAAATTATGTTATTGTTTGGAAGCTTTGCATAGTGATTACAATTTACGGCTAAATGCAACCACTGTTTGTGTGATTTTTATATTGTAATGGTGATGCACGTGATATCATTCCCACTATTCTTGATGAGAATGGTGTTTCTGCAGAGCAAGCTGATTTATTTTGGTTGGGAAACTCTACAGAGTTTTTCCGGGGTAGCGGCTCAACTGGCTGAGCTCCTGAGGTAGCGTAATACGATTGGGGTGATCTGTGCTCAAAGCCTAGTTTTCCCTATGGGATGCATGCCTCTACCAACCATGCTATGTGTGCAAATGCAGTTCTATAGCATATTAGGCGATTACAAAATGATCCAATTCATTATGGCTTGTGGTATTGGAAGATCTGTACTGGATCTTGTTCCAAAGCCATTTGTGTTGGGATCTGCAGCATTTGATTTCTACTACCAGCCTTGTTATTCTCCCAAGCTGCAAGAAGTTGTATAGAAGCTTTATTCCTGTTCTGACACTGCAGCGTAGGCTCAATAACCTCGAATAATTTTGGATTTTGAAGTCACTGAATGTTTTGAATATCGGATTTTGAAGTCACTGATTGTTATGGCTATTACTAGTTCCCCCCCTTCCTCTTCTCTTCCATTCAAATTATTTTGGAACATATTGTACTGAGTCTTGATTTTGTTTTATTGTACTTGTCCATTTTACAGGTTGTCCAACTGATGATATTGGATTGTAAACGAGCTGTTTCGCTATTTATCCATCACAGGGACTTAATTGCTCCATCCGAAGTAGTTTCACAACTATTGGGTGCCAGTAAAAAGTGTGATCACAAATATTTCTTGCATTTGTATCTGCACTCCCTATTTGAAGTCAGCCCAAATGCTGGAAAAGAATTTCATGATTTGCAGGTCATTTTCTTTTTATTTCATCACTGCCACCACCTTATGCTCCACAATCACAATGAATTTCCAAAGCTCTTATTTATCTTCTTCTCAATGTTACCTGAAAGATTTGAAAACAATTTGATGTAGCTATGATTGCTTAGTTTTGTGTATAATTCAGGTTTGCCTATTTGCATTTCATCGCAAGGCGATTTGCATTTTCTTTTCCATCCTAATACCTCGTTTATTTTTCTTATTATTGGACCATGATAGGTAGAGCTCTATGCAGACTTCGAACCGCGGATGCTACTTCCTTTTCTTCGCAGTAGTCAGCATTATAGACTTGACAAGGTTTGCATTTTTCCTTCATTGTTTTGCCTGCCATTTATTTCTTTTTTTATAGTGATGAAATGAATCTTGGGTTTTAATCCTCAGGCATATGACATTTGCGTAAAAAGAAATCTTTTGAGGGAGCAGGTCTTCATCCTTGGAAGGATGGGAAATACAAAGCAAGCACTGGCTGTTATCATAAATAAGTTAGAGGATATAGCAGAGGTATGCCAATTTGTTTCTTTCAACTTCCTTTCCTATAGTAGTTTCTCGTGCTGAAGCATTCTTTTTAGTTTCTAATTGTATTATTATTATTTTCATTTAACCTAACCTTTGAAGCTGGAGGTTGACATCTAAGCATTTCAACTATATACAGGCTATAGAGTTTGTGACTATGCAACATGATGAAGAACTTTGGGAAGAACTTATTAGACAGTGTCTCCGCAAACCTGAAATGGTACATGAGCAGCATTAAAATATATATATATATCCATTTAAGCAAATTCATATCTTCTCTTAACTATTACCATTCATCTTCAAATTTGAGCATTCATAAAATTTAATGCTTTCCACAATGAGCAGGTGGGCGTATTGTTGGAGCACACTGTTGGAAATCTTGATCCACTCTATATTGTTAATATGGTGCCTAATGGATTACGGATACCCAGGTCAGTATGTTGAACTGAAGAAAAGTATGTGGGATCTGATGAAGAAGATAAATAGTGTATTTTTCATAAATGTATCCAACAGACCCATCTTCTAAATTGGACTAAAGTTATCTTAATTCATAAGGTGGGCCCTACACGGATTGGTGCTTAGCATAAGGTGAGCACCGGTGCTTAGCAGAGGGGGAACGTATGGGAAAAGCTCTACAGAGCACTGGCACTCATGTTATGTGAGCACTACAACTAGTGGGCCCACCTTATTATCTATCCAAGTGAATCATAGAGCAAGGACCTCTCCGTCATTGATCCCAAGTTTGGCACCCATCTGAATGGACTGTACTATTGGATCGATTGTGTATTTCTTTGCATGGTGAAGACTGGTAGGCCATTGATCAAGTGGTTAGAATGATGATCTTTGCTTCCATCACCATACATGCCCCGCGGAGGTGCTTTTTTTTTCTTTTTTTTTTTCTTTTCATTTTGATCAAAGCCCCATCCCTAGGTGGGGCCCACAGGTACTGTGCTTAGCATACATTGAGCACCAAGGGGACCGCACTTTATAATAGCACAATATTACAATGATGCAAATATTAGTAAAATCCTGCTATTCGGAAAAAAATAAAAAAGGTGAATTCTAAATATGCCTTTGCTGATTGAAAATACAATAATCTAGTACAACCACTTACTGTAATATAACTGTAATATAATTTTAGTCTTGCATTAAGTTGGCTTATAGACACATTGGGTGCATGAATAGTGTTCTGACAAACTGCTCTTTATGAATGGGTCCCATGATGGTGCTCCAGCCCATTGACCTGACAGGCCCTACTGCAATTGGTCTATGCAATACCTAAAATATCTTGTAATCAAAATTTGGCTGTCAAATTGATGGTTGAAAAAACTGCTGGGAACCCATCTAGAGATTATGGGTTGGTTCACGAGGATATTTCAATCTGTAAGTCTATTTGGAGCATCCTCCATACGAAGTGGGACCTATTAAAATGGTCTTGACGACACCCCATGGGCCATGGGCCACATGTTCATTTTGGTTGAGCTGCAGGGATACCTCTATGATGATTTTTTATTTTCTGCTTGCTTGTCTTATTGGATCTTGTGTTCAATTACTGATAAAAGAAGATGATTTTAATGTTTTTCATATTTCGGACCAAGAAAATCCTGTAAAGTTTACACGTACTAACATTGAGGGTGGGGAGTAGGTTAGAGCTTGTGACAGCGTTGTTATAATCCCCTCCTGCCTGGTCTTTTCTAGAATCTTTCAACCATGATACTTCTTTTTCATGTTAGGAAATGGAAATTATTTTTAAGCTGGAACAAAAACTTAAGATTTAAGATGATAGCATTACAAAAACCCGTGCAGAGGAAAAACCAACCTTCCCCCATAGTTCACTGTCATGGGAGGGTATCCAGCATTAGCAAAAGATTCACAAATGAATGTTTTTAAATCCCCATCGAAATCTGGTATTTTTACTGTCAACCCATAGCCAAAGACCTTCAGCATCTCGGGGAGGATTTATGAGAACCACAAAAACTTGATTGACTGAATGAATTCAAATAAAGCTTTGGCCGTGGGAGATTCTTGATACTTCATCTGTCATGGGCATTTTTGCTCCCACTCCATGCTCTCAGATCTGGGTGATTCCCTTTTTGCTAGAAGGGAACCCAGACCATAACTTATATTCTTCTCACTGCACTCTGAATGGAATGGAATCTTACTTATAATGTGCCTTGTATCAGTTGGTGTTGTAATGAATGGTAGTAACCCTGTTGAATCCATCAGATGTTTGTGTCAGAGGCTCAAAGCTCAATTAAGAAATTTTATTATATGATGCTTGATGGAAAGAACTGTGATGTTTGCTCAGCTCCATTGACGGTACTGCTGGGCCCACTCCCTCCCTCTTCCCGTATAAGATGATCCGGTGACCTTTATCAGGGAATATATCGTTTTTTAATATCCTCCACTTTCAGTTGGGACTCAGAGGGCCAGGTTGGAAGGATCAAGGATGCAAATAGCGGTTGCGGCGGGCGTAGCGGCCCGTCGCCAAAACGATACGTAGCGGGTGATACGTAGCGGTAGCGGCGTAACGGTGTGAATTAAAAAAGTCTTCAAAAAAATCCGAAAAAATTCCAGAAAATCCAGAATATTGGAAAATGATGGAATATGTGTTTGTTTTGCAAAAGCAACTAGTATATGAGTATGTAGCGGTCCCCTCATTGTATTAGATCCTGTATCGCTGTATCAATAGAAAAGAATATGAATAATCAATGTTTTTCATATGGAATCATGTTGTTTAGTTATGTCAACTTAAACAGTAACTTAAGGCTTAAATAAAAAATGTTATAAACAAATTTCATCAAGATTCATTCAAGAATGAAAGATAAACTACGTTCAAACTTTAAAAAAAAAACAATATACTAATCTACTTAAAGAGCAAAGACTTTGTAATGGAGGAATACCTTGCTGATTAGCTCTAATCTAGTACCAAAGGGAATGACTTACAGGAATCACATTGCTATCAGTGTCATCATCTTCATCATCATTTGTTGTGTTTGTGCCCCTATTATATTGCACATTTTCCCCAAATTGAATTTGATATTGGTGAGCATTGGGATCTTGCATTGCAAAGAAGAAATCAAAGGAGCTTGGAGGAGGTAGATATCTATATTGAGGTTGACTATCATCATAGTCACCATATGAGTGAGACCCTGAAGCCGAAGATTGTTCTTCTTCTTGTTGCACATGACCATACTGATAATATTGTGATGGTTCATGAGGATACGGCCTGTAGTCTGAATGTGGAAGTGGAACATTATAAATAGGGTTCGAAGATGCTGTTTGTTCCCCTCTTACATTTCCACTTCCACCCACATTCCCTTGCTCATCTATGTCTGCGGGTGATGACACTTTCCGTCGCCTTTGATAAGCACGTTGTGGAGCCATTCTTGATTGTTCGGGAAACTCATCTACGGTCTCAACAGGAATGACATTTTCTTCTTCATCATATTGATAAGACTCAACAGTGCCACCTGTCCCGCTGTCTCCTCCATCTCCACCAGGACCTCCACCATGGCTACTGGAAGAAGCAATAGTAGAACTACTATCTTCAGAAGATGACATAATATGAGCTGGTTCCTTCCCTCTAGATGTTGCACTTGCACTTCCACTACTTCTTTCTCCCTGAGGTGGCTGTCCCCCTGACATTTGTACATCTTCAGCAATTAAACGTTGTATTTCTTGCTGAAAGCCCGGATCTGAATCTAACAATGGATCTTCAGTCTTGGCTATCCATGGAAGTAAGGGATCATCGTCTCTGAATATGTGATCCAAATTAATTGGACAATAAGTAGGATCATCCCTTGCCTTTCTCTCTCTATTTCTGTTCCTCAACTTGAGATTGTAATGGCAGTATACTAATTTGTTGAGTTTTCTCATGGTTATCCGATTCCTGGGCTTCGTATGGATCATGGAGAAAGTGCTCCAATTCCTTTCACAATTTGATGATGTTGTTTGACTAAGGATGCGAATGGCTGCTCTCCTTAGATGTGGAGTACTCTCTCCAAAACTCTCCCACCAATCAGCTGGAATACAAAAAAAAGAAAAAAAATTAGACATCTTTAAATCGTAGAAAGTTCCTTTTCTATGTATTGTCAATTGCATATAAGTATAATTACTAGGTGAACATTTTCCAATCGCTCATTGTACAAAAAGGTCAGCGAAAGTTCCTCTTTCATGTGTATAAGTAGAAATCTACAATGCAAAAAATTAGAAGTAAATAAGTACACCATATCAATACAATTATCTAAAATATATTTAAAAGATTAAATAAATTTCTTAATTAGCTTACCTCTTGTATAGCTTCGATATGATCATCTTCACTTAAAATTCTTTTCAACACTGTCCTTAATCCTACTCGCAATTCCGTATCTATTGCTTCAGTGTGGTGTGAGGCATTGCGATAGTAGAATTCAGGATTTAAAAAATAACCTGCAGCATGCAATTGATGGTGCAGCTGATCGTTCCATTGGGCATCAATAATTTTTATATAATCATCATGATATCGGCAATTTTCTATAATGGCTTGCCTTGCCCGATCAATTGCTTCATAAATGTACCCCATTGTTGGCTTTTCATCAGCACCTACAAGCCGCAACACTTTCACTAAAGGTTCATATGCCTTTAATATGTTCTCTACTTTGGCCCAAAATTTATTATCCCTCATTAGAATTGGGATGTCAAACTCCAGACCACGTGTTGCTTTGCCTCATTTCGAACGAAGCCATTCTTCTGATGAAAACATCTGAATTAGCTCCGTTCTCTAACGTACTAGGCTTTCCATAGCAATAAAATGGGTAGCAAATCTAGTAGATGCCGGACGCACTAAGGCATGATTGTTTGTGAATCTCTTCATCAAGCTTAATAGCCATGAATGGTCGTATATGAACCTTGTAATGCCTCTGCATGCCTTGATTGCAGCGGACACATTCTTCTTCTTTCCAATATCCTCCATTATAAGGTCAATGCAGTGTGCTGCACATGGGGTCCAAAATAAATGTGTCCTCTTTTCCATTAAAAGAAGACCAGCCTTCTTAAAATTAGCTCCATTGTCTGTCACAATTTGGACAATGTTCTCCTCTCCAACACTTTCTACAACTTTATCCATAAGCCTATAAATATAATCTGCTGTCCGTTTCTCTTTAGATGCATCAACGGACTTCACAAAGACGGACCCAATGACATTATACACTAAAAAGTTAATTAATTGTGTTTGGGTGCCACTTGTCCACCCGTCACACATAATAGTGACTCCATTTTGCCCCCACATGGGCTTAAACGTCTCTACCCAAGCCTTTATTTCTTTATACTCTTCTTCAAGGTACTTGGTGCCCACATCATACACGGATGGCGACGTAATACCCCGCCCAGCTTGAGCCGCAACATCAAGAACTGTCTGAAAATAAGGAGAATCAATTGCGGTAGGGGGTATATTCTTATGAATTAGCCATTTTGCTGTAGCTTTGGCTAATCTATCTCTTGCAGCTTTCATGACACCCTCGGCAACATTAGAGATTTTTGGTTGCTTAGCTGCCTCTGATCTATGTGCGAAAGGATCAACAAAACTAACCCCTCTTCCAGTTTGTGTAGGTGTAGCAATCCGAGTAGAAATAATCTCTATATCATCATCCCGCTGTCGGGTGCTAAATGCTCTACGCATTTTACCCGCAATGCGTTTGCCCTTGCTTGTTGCACCAGATGAGCCACCTTCATCATAGTTTCTACGCTGGCTATAGGCTCGATGCTTTGCTTCTTCTTGGCACGACATAAGGGACTCTCGGCGTGCAGCCATCATTTCTGGGTCATCAAACTCATCATCAGAAGCAGCACCAAGACCTTCATCCCCAAATACATCATGGCGTGCTGCATCAACACCCTGCTGCTTCTTCTTTTTAATTTGTACTTTTCTCTGTTTTGTTTGATTCAATAAATTTTTTATTTGCTCCCTAACTTCTTTGGACACTTCAGGACACCCTGCAACATTGCCTTGCACATGGGCCAAATGTTGTTTAAATCTTGTAATGCCCCCATGGGTCACTTTGTGACAAAACTTGCACTTAATCTTCAACCGATTGTTTTCAATTGCCTCACCATAGCTCCATGCAAGATCTATATCACGCGGCATTTTTTCACGTCACAATACCTAAACAAGATTTAAAAGTAATAGGTTAAAATTTAAATAAATTTCAAAAACATGAAAAAATTAGAATAACACGCATCTACGTAGGTGGGAATTGGGATTGATATATGGGAAACATAGATATAACATTTGGGGACTATTTTCAACCCATTTGATTCAGTTTACTTTTATACAAACATATTTTTTTTAAAAAAAATACAAAAATCCGAAAATAAAAAATATGAAAAAATTAGAAGAGCACAAAAATATGTAGGATTGATCTATGGGAAGCATAGATCTAACATTTAGGGACTACTTTCAACCCATGTGATTGAGTTTGCTTCTATAAAAAAATATTTTTTTTAAAAAAATACAAAAATCCGAAAATAAAAAATATGAAAAAATTAGAAGAACACAAAAATATGTAGGATTGATCTATGGGAAGCATAGATCTAACATTTAGGGACCACTTTCAACCCATTTGATTGAGTTTGCTTTTACAAAAAAATATTTTTTTAAAAAAAATACAAAAATCCGAAAATAAAAAATATGAAAAAATTAGAAGAACACAAAAATATGTGGGATTGATCTATGGGAAGCATAGATCTAACATTTAGGGACCACTTTCAACCCATTTGATTGGTTTTCCATTAACAAAATAGATTTGTTTTTTCAAATAATAAAATAATCCGAGAATAAAATTCAAAAAAAAATTAAGAAAGTGATAAAAAAGAGGGGCTTGATCAAAGAGGAACATGGATCTAACAACAACAACTCATTTTCAAGTGATTCATAGAAGAAAATAGAGAAATAAGCACAAAGTTGAAAAAAAACTCACCTTTTTTGAGCTTGATGCTTGAATCTTAAATGCCACCTTAATCTTTGGATGTTTTTGATGTTTTTGTTGATGATTTTGATGTTTTTTGGAGATGATTTGAAAAATGGAGGCAAGGAAAGGGTCTTGGAGGAGTTGGAGCTGTGAAGAGGGGAGAAAAGAGGGGAGTTGAAAGGGAAAGGTGGGTTAAAAAATCGGCTGGAGGGTTTTAAACCCCCCAGCCGATACGGGCCGATACACATGTGAGCGGCGATTTATCGGCCGATACACTTCGTATCGGCCGATATTTATATCCTTGGGAAGGATACCTGTTATCAAGTGTCAAATTATTGCTTGAACTGGTTATGATGTGGACTTGGGTTGGGCCTTAAAAGGGAACTAGATACCCTATTAATGCCCGGACCCAGCCATTTATTTGCATGTCCAGATGTGTGCTCGGGCCAATGAGGCATAGATCTATTCCATGGTAGATTGGGTAGGTCTGATCAGAGGATCTGGCCTTCTGATGGATGACCCAAGTTTAATGGCTTGAATGGTTAAGATTATCTGATTAGTGAGTTTTTCAGGTAAGCCCCATCTATGTAAACTTCTAACTTGTGGGCCCCAAATGTATGGTTGGACTGAGTGAATTCTCAAAAAAACAATATATTATTCCATTGTTAATATACCACGGCTTGTAGTAATTGATACTATGTGCAATTCTTTTTCTTTAATATGCTCATATATGCTGTCTTCTCTCTATTGCAGGCTTAGGGACCGTCTTGTTAAAATTATCACAGATTACCGTACTGAAACATCTCTCAGACATGGATGCAATGATATCCTCAAGGTACTACTGCATTTCACTTTTTTATTACACCATGCGTGCCTTTTATAGAGCTTAATTAAGAATGTCATCGTCCATGAAAGAAACTTGTTTATCTTACCTGTGTTAAATCAACAGGCCGACTGTGTAAACCTTTTGGTGAAATACTATAAGGAGGCCCGGCATGCAGTACTTTTGGGCAGTGTAGAAGAGGAAGCACGCCCAAAGAGGGATGATGGTAGAGCTGCTCAGGTTACTGAAAAATTGCCAAGCACAAAAACAGTGGTCAAATCGAGAACAAGGAGTGGGGGAAAGTGTTGCATTTGCTTTGATCCGTTGTCTATCCAAAACCTTTCTGTCATTGTTTTTTTCTGTTGTCATGCATATCATACCACCTGCCTCACAGAATCCAATTCTTCTAGTGTTGGTGCTAGCAGAGGTGTCCAGTCCTTGGAGTATGATGATGATGGGGACGATGATGATAATGTTCAGTCTGGTGCATTTCGGATGCGTTGTATTTTATGTACTACAGCTGCTGCCTAGGCATGTGTGTAGTGCACGGGTGTGCGTGAGTGTGAGTGTGTGCGTTTGTTGCCAGTTTTGGGCCTCCTCGGCTTTATTATTTTATTTTTATCTTCAGTTTTCTCATGCAAGAGCCTCTGGTGGTTAAGATGGTGTTTTGCTCCCACATTTTTTTTTTCATTCTCTTGTTTCTTCTTTCTTGTATGATATATTTGTAAGGTTGTGTGATTTTTTGATATATGAAGTTGTGTGATTCTTCTCAGCATAGACCATTTTTAGTTACATTGGTTCTTGTGCTGTCTAGCAGATGGAATGCAGTGTCAGCCATTCCTTACGTGGATTCACTGGCTAGGTGCTCCAGCCCAAAAATTATTCATATTGTTCATTAGGTTGGCCATAAGTTGCAGAAATTTGGAACTTGTTTGGTAGCAGTAGTGGTCATAACATGAAATCTATTGCCAACACCCTTTATCAGATTCAAGCTTCTCATGTTGGTGCTTGTGTTTGTGTATTTTTTTAATGAATCATCTTTGTTAGAAAAAATGTATATTAAAATAAAATATTTTTTATTGGTTTTAAAATAAAACCATAAACTATTTGAGGATCAGATCATCAGAAAGATTCCATTACCTGCCCATCATCTTAGATATCTCTCTCGTTAAATCTCATAGTTCTTTATCGAATTACTATCATTATAGCCCTAATCAAATTGTCAAAGATTTTGCATTAGAAGCTTCTGTCTTAAGAGTAGCGGCTAAAGGACATCGTCCTTGCAAACGGTGGAATAGATGTATTTCTAGCAACGGCAATCTTCGGCTCTATGACGGAAACATTAACCTAATGAATCACATTACTCTCAGCTAGGGAATGATGATTATCAGTCCTCATGAATCAAAATAAAATCATTCAATCTCAAAGCTGTGGGATCAGTGCCGAGTACAGGGCCGGATCTGTACGGGAGAAAAGAGGGGTAGAGTGAGGAGAGGGAGGAAGGTGGGTCGAACTTGTATGGGAGAGTGAGGGAAGGTGGGGTAGGAAGAGATACAGAAGGGTAGGAAGAGGGATGGGGCATACCAGAAGAACTTTTGGATAGACCGACGAATCTGGAGCCGACAAAATAACATATACAGTCGCGAGCGTGGGGTTAAATTTTAGGGGACATGATCGTGCCGGCTGGTTTTTCCAAAACGAAAACGGTATTTTATTGTTTTTGTTTTTCCAGTCCAGTAGGATAACTTTTAAGTAACTCGGCCAGGGAAATAAATATTTGAAACCGTGATTACTCTTACCAAACATGTTTCACACAGTCTCGTCCTATGGAAACAGGGAACATCACATGGATCCGATGCCAAACACACTCTTGATTGGTGTAGTAAAAGTTCAATGGTGCACACTGAATTCCCTTTCATGGGCCCTATGCTGAGGGCTTGGTTAGTTTGCTCGTCTATAGAGGGGAAAGAAGGGGTCTGCCTGGGAGGGGTGGATTTTCTCATTCTCTGAAGGCTGTGATTGGGAAAAATGGTGCAAACACTGCAAAAATGGTGTTAGGTAAAAAGATCCTAACTGTTGGCCTTGTGTTCCCTTTCCGGGAGAACAAACAGCCCGTTTTCTTAAATCTTGATTAAGATATCTATGAGAAGGTATGAATTGTCCAATAGGGGTTTTTCAATCAGTAGTTCTATCCATAGTTTGTCCCGTCACACTGGAGTTATATATGTCATGTTTGGTGATTGGCCACATGCGCTGATAAGGAGGATAGAGTATGAAAAGGAGCACAGGTTAGACATGGTACAGGTGCAATAAAGGTCTTTACTGTTCCAAAAGAATTAGAGATACTAGAACGGTCAAGGTTTACCGAAGAATGTAGAGTTACGGTAGTTGGTGATTGACACAATGAGTTTTCATAGATCACAGTTGTGCAGGTTGAATTCCAACGGATTCTAAGACTATTTTTACAAGTGGTTAAAAATGATGAATCAATGGTGAATATTCAAAAATGACTATCGAGTAATTTTCCCTTTGTTGGGATTTCAATCAAAGGAAGATAAGTACTATATATCCCACCTGCACTTCTAATAATTCAAACCTTAGTATTGTATTTCTGTAAGTGGTGAAATTGAGAATCAAAATCGAAAAAACCTTCCAAAAGGAAAAAAAGGAGGGAATCAAAATTGAATTGCAAAAAATAACCATTAGATAACCTCTCTTTTTAATGGAAAGTGTATCAGGGAAGATGGAAAATGACTCCCCTCATGTCACTCTTGTTATTCGAATCCTAGGAAGTTAAGCTTACATTTGCATCAATACGTTATGTCCACCCCTCTTCTCACATCTTTCACCACTCAACTCTCTGGTAGTCTTTTGGTGGAGCTAATTTGACCATGAATTTCGTTAGAATTGGGTCTACTTTGTAGGACCTGTACCCATAAGCAAATTTATACAAAAAATGCCACAATGCACACTTTGATCAAAATAAAGGGCCTCGCAGTCCAGCATTCAATTGAGGTGGAAATATACATTTACGGTTCTAAATGGTTATAAGATTTGAATGCATTCTATCAGTCTTGGGTTTTGGTGTATTTTGTGTCTTGGATTGGAATCACGGAAAGGACTACCTAAAGTAGGGCGAGAGCCGTCTTAAAAACTTGAGAAAAGGCTACCTACCCAGTAGAGTGTGAGCCCCTCCCAAGAGGGCTTGGCCTATTGGTGAGGGCCATAACATATGCTTTATACTAGTATTTATAATTTATACGTACTTAAATGTGCTACACAAGTATATACAATATGTAGCCGTTGAGTCTGGCATTGGGGTCCTCGGGTAGAAATCTATGGAACTGAACTCAGAACTGAATACTAGGACATATGCCGTGGATCTGAAAGGGGTTCAAAAATTGGATCCACAGAACTTTTAAAATTTCATCCATTCTGGGGGTCCATTTTTATATCTCTGCCAGAGAATTCAGGGTTCGGGCAGAGATAACCACCTCAAAGTGAGGACCTAGCTGGCCGTCCCATGATTGACCTATAAGAAGAGGAGATTATAGATCTCCATAATTCATAAAATATCATGGAAAGTTGAAATCATCCAAGCTTAGATAATCAAAGTTCTAATCAATCTGTAAGAAGTATTTAAACCACAGGATTTGAATGTGATTATAATTCGAGTTTGGCCTGGACCAGGCATGGCTTGAACGGACCATACCAATGGACTTTGTTGGGCCGAGCTTGCCAGAAACGGGCACAGCATGAAACGCAGTTGAGCCGTGACATTCTCGTACTATGCCGTATCGGCAGGACATGTTTTACATCTCTACATAACTACTCCAACCCACGTCAAAATAAAATCCTTCGCCATTCTAGGTTCTGTAATTAAAGATGGACATTTCTTACTCGATAGATTTAGGTTGGGCAGTGGTTGCTTCAATTCTTTCAATTCGACCGACCAATTTGACTCAAATTCAATTAATTGCACCATGACCTCCGAATCCGACCATTACTCTGAGGTTCTGATTACCCCTTTTATCGTTTAAATTTTGTAATTAAAGAAAAAAGATTCGAAAATGGGTGTAGGTCGACATGCTCAACCCAATTAGAAAACGGGCCTAGTTTAATTTGGACCCATACACTTGCCAAACCAAACTTGATGACCCCAAAAGCAACTAGCCCAAGAACAGGCCAGGCCATTAGGACACCCACCCCTCTCTCTCTCTCTCTCTCTCTCTCTCTCTCTGCTAAAAGTGGAAAGAAATTAGGGAGAAGAGGACACGTCTCCTGAGAAATGAGAGGAACCAGAAAGACATGGGGAAAGTCGTTCTCGTTCTCCACGTTCCCACCCATCTCTCCCTCATTTCTGTCCGCAATCTCTCAACTCTACTCGCCTTCCTCTTCGGCTCTTTCCCAAATCATCCTTCCCAATCAATTCCCCAAACCAAACGACAACAAGGACAAAAACTTCGGTCCAACACATCATATCATAGACACACCAGAGAAAGAGATGGAGAAACACAGGAAGGAAAAATGCCAAACATAACGTAGGCATTGCATCAGAGGGAAAAGCTTCGAACAGGTCGTAGGCAGGATGGATGAGCGAAGCCACAAGGGGGATGCAGACGAGACGGACGACTGCCTGGAGAGCCTCACCATCGCGCCTCCGCGGCGCAACAAGCTCCACTCCTACAGCCAGCAGCTGGGCCCCACGGCAGCCCTCCGCGACATGGCCCACCACCGGAACAGCGTCCGCAAGCACAGCCTCGACGAAACCTGCATCTCCCGCACAATCCCCGACCCCCGCCTCCTCCACGACGATGACTCCTCCTCCTCCGCCTCCTCCTCCTCCTCCGCCGCCCGCCACCCCCACCGCCCCGAGTACGTCAACCACTTCCTCTCCTCCCCATCCCCCGACCACGACGCCTCCGACCGCCGCGGCCCCCTCCCCGAATTCTCCGGTGCAGGGGGCGGCACCGGCATCTTCAAGGTCCCCCTCCGCGCCGCCGTCCACCCCGGCCGACCCCCGCCGCTCGAGCTCCGCCCCCACCCGCTCCGGGAGACGCAGGCCGGGTCCTTCGTACGCACCATCGCCTGCATGGACCAGCAGATCTGGGCGGGGTTCGAGTGCGGGCTCCGGTGCTGGGAATTCTCCGACGCCTTCCGGCCCGGCTTCGGTTCCGGCGGCGATGGCATTGGGCGGAGAGGGGATGAGGATACGGCGCCGTTCGTGGAGTCGGCACGCGTGTCGCCGACGATGTGTATGGTTGTGGATGGCGGGAATCGGTTGGTGTGGACGGGGCACCGGGACGGGAAGATTCGGTCGTGGAAGATGGATCGGAATAAATCTGATGGGGGCCCCTTTCGTGAATGGTTTGGGTGGCATGCTCACCGCGGTCCGGTTCTCTCAATTGTCATATCTGCATATGGTACTATGAGCTCAATCTAACATGCATTTCTTTTTTTTGTTCCATTAGCATTACAATACTTGAAAATTGATTCAACTTTTATTCCAAAATAAGTGCAAGCAAGTCCAACGGTCCAATCAATTTGGATAGGTGTCAAATTTGGAATCGGTGGCTATCCCTAGGCCATTGTTTTATGGTCAATTTGGATGGATCATAAATTTGGCCGCATTAGGGTTTTTGGCATGTGGTGCTCACCTTATTATTAGCAGCAATGCGGAATTGGGAGGAGGCATTCTTCTATCTATTTCCATATGTATATGACTTAAAAAAGAGGCCTGAAATATCCCTATATCTTAAAATGCTGAATTGGGAGGCATTCTTATATCTATTTCCATATATATATATATGACTTGAAAAAAGAGGCCTCAAATATCCCTATGTCTTAAAATAGGTTCTCAAATGCATGTATTTCTCATATCAATCCTCTCCTGTATTGCTACTTTTTTTGAGACCAAATTGCCCTTCACTTTTTTTTTCTTCTTTTTAAGTTTGCGAGTAATGTCTTGAGCTCACAAGTGCCGAAAAAATTGCCATCTACTTGTTTTTTCATGAGTTCGTAAGTAATATTTCGAGCTCGAGATTAGGTCCATGTAGTTATTAGGATTGTATGTGCCACCTCTGAGCATGTTTTTTCCTTCACTTCCTTTGAGGTCGATGCTAGCCTTCTCCTTTTCTGCTTTCAACTTGACATGAATTATATCCAAAGCTATGGGTTTTTCCATTAGTTTTTTCAACTTAGAATTCATAAATAATGGAAACATGATTCAGTTGTGAGCTCGAGAGTATACTCGTGAGTTTGAGAATTAAATTTTCACCAAATAAGATGGTCTAAGTTGCATCATATTGCATATAAATAAGTTGCTCCATTGTGACCTGGGCGGCACATGTTCGAAACGTGGAAATGACCTCCTTGCTTGTAGGAGTAAGGCTGCGTACATTTGACCCTATCAGACTCTGCAATGGTAAGGGTCTCGTGCATTGGGCTGCCCTTTATATATATATATATATATGGAGAATCTTCATATACATCCATCTCTTACCATTTTTTTTTGTAAGAACTCTACATGGGGCCCATCTATCACCTAATCCTATATATATAGAGAGAGAGCTGATTTTTTACACATACCTAGTTCCCATCATGGTCTTTAAATCCCTCATACCTTTCATGATTGGCACAACTCCAGGTGGGCCCAAAAAAGTTAACTCATATACTGCGCTATTTCGCTGATCGTCTCTCTCTCTCTCTCTCTCTCTCTCTCTATATATATATATATATATGGAGCATATTAGTATACATCCGACCCTCACCATGTGATGAGGGACAATGATGTAGCTTTTCTTTTTTATATATGAAGATTTTTCTTTTTCATAATATCACAAAAGGACTTTTCTGCTTTTGTGTTTGAATCTTTTCAAATATGCATGTCCCTTACCACATGGTGAGGGAAGGATGCATAGTAGTATTCCCTTATATATATTAAGATTAAGCTATAATTTATATGACAATATTGGTTGAATATACTCTGTGTGTTTGTTGACCAATTTGATGTAAAGAAATGGATTGTGCACTTTTTAGACGATGTAAGATATGTTATCATTCAACCACAGTTATTGGCATTCACTTGAGTCTGTAGAATTTAAAAATTCAAAAAGGGAATCTAGCATAGCCTCACTTGAAATTTTCTGAGACATGACTCGCAAGTTAGAAAATACACTTGCGAGCTTGAGCCATTATTTGCGAACTCAAGAAAAAATAAATGAAGGACAATTTGTCGACACTCGCGGGCTCAAGACAATACTCACGAACTCGCAAAATAACAAGTAAAGGGCAATTTGGTATACAAAAAAGTGATGTTGATGGTATATGATTTCTTTTTGGGCATTTCATGCATTTGAGGAATATTTTGGAGGTATTGGGATATTAAGGCTTTTTTTCGTAAAATGCTCCTAGAGTCAAAAGAAGATGCTATTTAATGTTCATTTTTTGAAATTCACCTTTGATCTTCATTTTTAAATACCCTATGGATTTTAAGGCAAACAAACAAGCCCTTATTTTTATTTTCTTTTGGTATGAATTTACAATTTGTGTATAAAATATGAATTGAATTAGAGACTTGGGATTTACTTGTTGGGCAAAGCGGCGCAATGGAAATACCCACGATCAACAGATCAATTACAATGAATACATAGCAATCACATCATCAAGCAATCGCACACATGAACACAGCAATTTTTACCCGGTTCGGCAACCTTGCCTACGTCTATGGGAGGAGAGAACTCATCTACTATGATCCCATCTCAATCCCCTCAGGATCTAGGGTTACAGTACATCAATATATATAGTTTCCGCTTTCTTGGCCAACAAGAAAACCCATACATAATGACTAAAATACCCCTAACCCTGAGCCTCGGTTCTGGCTAAACGAGACGACCAATCCGGCTAAACCGGGATACAAGACATAACCCAACACTTGTAACATCAGAACAGAACAAATGAACAACTAGGGGTTTCTTTTCTGCATATTGATGATCAAGAAATGGATTCTTGAAGATTTATTTGGTTGAAATGTATTGTATACAAATTCAACGAACCATCATTAGTTTTTCTTTCTTTCTGTGTTTTGATTCTACCTTCACTTGTCAATTGTCAACAATTTTTTTTGGGCATTGATAAATGTCAACAAATTTCCCTCTCCTGAAGAATGGAATAGTTGCTTTGCATAAAACATGGGATTTTAAGAAGACAAACTTGTTTGTGTAGTCTTACAAATTAGTGCACCATATTTTTAACTTTCCAGAACCATTTTTCTATGCTATGTCCTTGATAGTTTGCTGTTCAGTTCCTTATTGTACATTTACTTTGTGAAAATTTTTACCCTGCCTCTTTCCTTTGATGAGGAATTAAATGTTTCTTGATGGTTGCAGATTTGTAACAGTCTGATGCATCCATTCAGTAAAAGTTTCCAATATTCTTTTGTTAGTTTTCTGTTCAGTTCCTTGTTGTACATTTACTTTGAGGAAACTTTTACCCCTGCCTCTTTCCTTTGATGAGGAATTAAATGTTTCTTGATGCTTGGAGACTTGTAACAGTCTTATGCATCCATTCAGTACAAGTGAGGCCTATAGTATTATGATTTTAAAATATTTTTTTGATTGGCTAAATGTATTATATACAAATTTTAAATATTCTAGATTAGAATATCTATCCAATTTTTTACTCTTTTCTCACTTGTTAGTCTATCTTCATGGGGTCATTGCTTTGTTGCAATGGTAAAAGTCTCGGGTGTCATGTGTCATAGTAGGTTCGACACTTGTGAGCGGCCACTTTGTGTAAAATTGCCAATGGTTTGGTCTGTCTCCAAACTGAACCCTCCCAGGACCTTGCTTTGGCAGGACCCAAACTGGATAATGATGTTTTTTTTTTTTTTTTTTGGTTAATCTATCTTCATCCTCATCTCTATCCATCAGCTATTAATCAAAAGTTGGAGATCTTCTAACTTGAAAAATGTCCATCAGTTTCTTCCATCCACAATGGGGCTTATAGTTACAACTATAGGCCCCACTATGAGAAATGGAAGCCTCATGATATTGTATGTGGTATGATGCAAATGACCGAATAGTTCCTTATATTTGAAATTAATTCCTATCTGTTAACGTGGATGTGAATTACTACTTGAAGGCCCTTTGCTCAAGGTTAATACTGTTCCGTCAGTGAACTCATTTTTATCTTCCAATTTCTTTCTTCATTGTACATGTGAAATCCAGGTGACCTTTGGTCAGGTGCTGAAGGTGGTGTTATTAAGGTCTGGCCTTGGGAATTTGTGGAAAAATCTCTCAATCTAACAGCTGAAGAGAGGCACATGGCTGCTTTAAGAATGGAAAGAGCATGTATTGACCTCAGAAACCTGGTCACTGTGAATGGTGTGTGTCAGTTACCATCTTCAGATGTAAAATATTTGATGTCTGACAATTCTAGAGCAACAGTGTGGAGTGCTGGGAGCTTTACCTTTGCATTGTGGTATGTATCAGTATCTTTGCTTTTCATCTCATCCTCTCTGTGGTTGATATTGATTGGTACATTTTAGGAAGAACATTGACATGAGTATTGAAGATGAAATATACAATATTTAACCAGACCAATTTCTTGGCCCTACAAGCTGTACAATGTGGTCCCCAGTTTTGAGTGTCAAACTGTTCATTTGATGCCCCATTATGGATAAGAGATAAGCTGCGAATCTCCCTCGTTGTATGATCCTAACTGTCTGGTTTTTTCCCTCATTAAAGGTGGGTCATTGTCTACGCGTCCATTTCCAAGCCACAATTGGATAGCTAGGATCATAAATGAGGGAGAGTCTAGGGCAAGGCCTTTCAAAAGATGGAGCCTATCAGATGAGCAGCTTGATTTTCCTTGTTTGCGCAAAGGTAGGCGTTTCCTGTACATTTGTTGTTTCAATAAGAAAAGCTTTTTCTCTACATTGAAAATCTTATGATGCCTTCTTAATGAGGCCTAATTTCTTTTCCAGTTGGTTTATTTCTTCCATATCGATGCTTGCATCTAATCATAATAAGGGTGTCTAGCAATTGGTGCTGTTCCACAGGGATGCTCGGAAGAAGGAACTTCTTAAAGTTTTTGGTGTGGATGGTCAGGTTGAAAACCGTCTTGATGTATCGTCCTCTTCAGATAATTCTACCGAGGATGAGATAAAGACAAAGTTCGTTTCAACGTCGAAGAAAGAAAAATCTCATGCTTCCAAGAGTTTTTTTCAACGCTCTCGTAATGCTCTGATGGGAGCTGCTGATGCTGTCCGTCGAGCTGCAACCAAGGGAGTTTTGGGGGATGATAATCGAAGAACTGAAGCACTGATTGCATCAGTTGATGGAACGATCTGGACAGGGTGTGGAAATGGCTCAGTTGTTCAGTGGGATGGAAATGGAAATCGGTTACAAGAGTTCCAGCATCATTCATCTGCTGTTCGCTGCTTTTGCTCTTTTGGAACCAGAATATGGGTAGGCTACATTAGTGGCATTATTCAGATATTGGATCTAGAAGGTAATCTTCTTGGTGGATGGGTTGCTCACAGCTGTCCAGTTATAAGGATGACTGTTGGGTGTGGTTATGTCTTTACATTGGCTAATCATGGTGGCATTCGTGGCTGGAGCTTGGCATCTCCTGGGCCCATTGATAACATTGTGCGAGCAGAGTTGTCAAGCAAAGAATTGCTATATACAAAACATGAACAAGTGAAAATACTGGTGGGCACGTGGAATGTTGGACAAGAAAGGGCATCACCTGAATCGCTCATATCATGGCTAGGTTCTGCAGCATTTGAGGCTGACATGGTCGTTACTGGGTTGCAAGAAGTAGAAATGGGTGCGGGTTTTCTTGCGATGGCAGCTGCAAAAGAATCTGTGAGACATAATCAGACATTCTCTCTCTCTCTCTCTCTCTCTCTCTCTCTCTCTCTCTCGTCTGTGTGTGGTGCTGTCATCATGTAATTTTAAGTGGGTTTTAGGCATCTAGCAGTAAATCTTTTACCTACTACATCCATTTGACCTGCCATTTCTGATGTAGTTCCTCCAGTACTATTTGTGATGCCATTCTATGGGTAACAATAATGAATGACCACCATATTGTACTACCAACCCTCCTAAAAAAATATAAAAATGCTACACTAATATGCACATCTTCACAGCACCACATGTACCAATGCAGCACACAAGTACTACATTCAATCCATGCAATAGGTGGAGCAAGTCAGTTGGATAACATGTCTAAAGATGGGGAGAGTCCATGATAGGGCATTCATACTCTAATATTATTTTATGCTTCGAAGAGTTTCTGTAATGATGCATACATTGTAAATGTGTAGACTACCTGTACTTTTGGGCAATGTTATCTACATAGTGAGGTTCACTATCTAACTTTTGCATGTTTTATAATCTCAGACACGTCACTGTATTACTTGCCCAAGGTGCATGCATTTACTACTTGTGTCTGACCATCATTCTCAGTGTTGTAGGCACTAAAAGGCCGAAGCTTGGTCTTCATTGTTATCTGAAGAGTCTCTCAAAAATATCTCATGAAGCTCATGAGAAAAACTATTACTTTGGGAAAATAATAGAGCAATTTTGATGGCGTCTGCTTTAGTTAAGCATTGCATCCAATGAGCAATCTTATAAAATCAATCTAGTTTTACCATGAATACTGAGTCAACTTTGCAGGGTCTTCAGCAAACCTAGAATGAAGTCTATGTTGAGATCTTCCCATGGAGCAGTGGGACTGTAGTGGTTTATCCAACCAATGTTTTTTGGTAGCCGGTTTATCCAACCAATTGTTTTTCTTTTGGCCCTTAACATGCTGAAAAACTTTGCATAACTTGCAAATCTTCACAACACCGCACGATTTAGATGGGGCCAAGAGTATGTTTCTTCAAATAGTGCTAGGGTCTTATCGCAACCCCAGTGGCCATTATATCCATCAATGCGTAATGCTCTCACAACATGTTCATGGAATAAATAGGCATCATAAATGCTGAAATGTGTATGTCTTGCATGCTTTTCACTAAGAATGTCCGCATAAACGTTATACAAATCCTTTTCTTCAGCACACTGGCATCGTATCTGTTCAAATCCTAGGACAGTGATCAACATTAATAATCATTATGTGAACGACTGGGCAACCTGATTGTACTTGTGGACCTTGTATGAGATAAGAAAAGAGAACTCCTCAAGATACTAGCTCCACATGACATGGTGAGCACCCATTTTTATTGAGAGTTTACCTGCTTGATTGCCTCATGGCCAGACTGTATGACAAACTCCTTGCCAACCATATAGTAATGACAGTGCCAAATAGGTCTAATTTTCTGCTCTTCTACGGTCCCCCAATTCATGATCTGAACTGTTCAATATTCTAATATTAATACTAACCATTAGGGTGTTTAGTTTCATATCTTAAATCTTCATGTATTTTTAGAAATTTGTGAAAAACATCACAAAAAGAAAATAAAAAAAAATGAATCCAAACACATCTAAAACCATTAGGTGTACTCATTTACTCTTGTGAAAATGTTGATTTTGCCAAACCTGGTTATGCATTTCACATATATAACATTTACATAACATATGTAAAATCCATTTTCCTATCCCATGCGTAAAGGGAGAACAACGACTAATGGGCATGATTCTTTGATTATTTGGAGAAAGTTATCAGTTTCCATTTAACCAAAAAGGGCATTTAACTCTTTCTATCGCACACATGCATGCACACACACGCATGCGCACGCACACACACATCCTTTTTCATTTTTTGAGCCATATGATCACAATGTTCCACATCTATATGTATTTTCGAAATGGCCATTGTGCTTTAGATCTGCTACTCTATGTTTACCAAGGTTATTTGTTATTCTTGCAAGCATATGCCGCCTTTAACTGAAATTTGTCTTGATATCTGTAACTTGGTTGCATTTATACCTGTTTACCAACCGACTGTAGGTAGGACTTGAAGGAAGTGCAAATGGGCAATGGTGGTTGGATGCTATGGGAAGGACTTTAGATGAAGGAACGACTTTTGACCGTGTCGGATCTAGGCAGTTGGCAGGTTTGCTTATATCTGTATGGTAAGAATTAATGGAGTTTCTTTCCTTTCCAGTTTTCTGAGAACTTGCATCTGTACATATTGAACATTCAGATTGGTTTCCTTGTTTCTTTTGAGGTTTCTGTTCTTCTCAGATGCATTTTATCTGATTGAATGGGAGTTGATTATTCTATGCCAGGGCCAGAAAGAATGTTAGACCACATATTGGGGATGTTGATGCGGCAGCAGTACCATGTGGATTTGGGCGTACAATTGGCAACAAGGTGATATTTATTTATAATCTGTATCTTCCATGTTTAAAAGCATTCTCTTGCCCATTGGAAAACAAGCATAACACTCTCAGCTCCACCCCAAATCCCGAGACTTGACTAGAACAGTACTGTAGGAGATGCAAATCGAGTCTGTGCCTTGAATCCTTAATGCATGGAAGTAACACAGGTGGCTCCTACTAGATCATGCAGTTTAAATTGAAGTGCCTGGGTCCTGACACAACATGCTAGTTACTCTTTCCTAAGATGACTGCTTTGCAAATAGAGAAACCCAAGTGATTTGATAGCACACCTGTGTGAAGTATGCACTGCATAGACCAAGAATGGAGGTTTTTTTTTTCTTTTTAGACATGAGGAACAAGAAGAAGCCAGTCCACTCACCTAAATTACTGGAATTATGGATGGTTACCACACCTACAAAAACAACTGATAATCTGCTTGACAAGTGGTTGCTAGGTAGAAACATGATACAGAACAATGAACACTGAAATAGTGACTTCTAATGTGGAAAAGCATCATGCATATATGTGAGTTCACTGTTGCCAAGGAATCATAGACTAGACACTGATATTCGGGGCGGAACTGTTTATCAAGGTCCATGTGTTCTGGTGCGGAATGATAGGTATTTCAAAAGTAAATGTGTTGGGTCCAGGTACAGTTTCTGTTAAATACATATTGACACTTAAGTAGAGCTCTTCTTGTGCATGGTAACATCTATTTCCTAGATGCGCTGTAGTCCTAAGTTTGTTTCAAGAACCATTTACTGAGTCTTAATAGAATTTCTTTTTGCATTTCCCTTTTTCATGTTTTGATGTTTCTTATGTAATAACTAATGGGCTAAAGGATGTCCATGCAGGGAGCAGTGGGTTTGAGAATGAGAGTCTATGACCGAGTAATGTGTTTTGTAAATTGTCATTTTGCTGCACATTTGGGAGCGGTCAATCGCCGCAATGCTGACTTTGATCATGTTTATCGGACAATGATCTTCAGCCGACCTTCAAACATACTTAGTCCATCAGCTGGTATGATGCCTTAAATTTGCCTTTATGTTTTTATGCAAGCTCTATGTACTTTTTTTTTCTTTTCTTTTTTTTTTTTGTGTATTTTTTTGGGCTGAGAGGTTTGAGAGAAGTGCCACCGTATTGCTCAGCCGGTAGTGTTACTGGTGGCCTTTTTTTTTTCATAATACAGCCTGCTCTTATTATGGGCTATTCACTATTATCTCCTTGATTGGATTATTGTAGCTCACCTATTGGTGACTTGCAAATGGATAATTGTTCGCAAGCCCCAAGTGTAGAGCTTCAATTGTAGTAATAACCCGGTGAGTACAGGGTTGATCCACAGGGGGAAAGTTCAATTAAGTGTTTTCCAACTTGTGACCTGTGACTGTCTATTAAAACTCCAAAACAAACCTAAAAACTAAAAATTACAAATTTAATTGAAAGAAAACTTCCTAAGACTAGAAAACCTAAAAAAACTAAAAATTCCTAACTAAAGTTGTTGCAAAACTAAGGGCCTGTTTGCTATTGTTCCCATGTTGTTCCCAATTTTGTGCTCAGATCTGGTTGTGCTGAAGTCGAGTTATGTTGGGATTAAACTTTGTAGACCTTATTTGGCAACTTTATATTAAAATACTTTGTTGAGAATATGCCATACGGAATTTGTTTGGTAACGGTGTAAAAAATTTTTTTCAACGAACGGAAGCAAGAAAATCATGGGATCTAATATGTGGGACCCACCTTTTAATAGTTGCAACACTTTATTATTGGCGTTCATAGGACCCACCTGTAAAAGTTACAACGTAGTACCCACATTTAAATATTAAAACATGGGCCCAAATTCATAGGACTTATGGGCCTACCGTTATAAGAATTATAATGTGGGTTCACCTTTTTTAATGTAAACATGAGATCCATCTTTATAAATTACAGCATGGTATATACCTTTAGAAATTAGAATATAAGCCCATATTTATAAGATTTATAATGTAGGTCCACCTTTTGTGATTGTGACTACATGACCTATATTTAGAAATTACAAAGTGGTGCCACATTTTTTGAGATTTTTGTACATAAAACCCACATTTAAAAATTACAATTTGGTGCCCACCTTTGGAAATTATAATAGAATATAATGTGGGGCCATCCCATTTGTTGATTGTGAACACGTGATGCACTTTAAAAATTATGTTGTACCCAAATTTAGAAATTAGAACATGGGGCCACATTCATAGGAATTACAATTTGGCTCCATCTTTTGTCTTTTTTTTTTTGAAAGATTATATACATTGTTTTGAAAAATTAAATATTTTTTTAAAAGATTAAATATTTTTTGAAAGATAAATATTTTTTAAAGATTAAATATTTCTTTAAAATATTGTATAATTTTTTTGAAAGATTAAATATTCTTTTTGCAAGATTAGATTTTTTTTTGAAAGATTAAATATTTTTTTAAAAGATGAAATATTTTTTTGAAAGGTTAAATATTTTTTTTGAATGCTTAAATATTTTTTTTAATGATTAGATTTGTTTTGAAAGATTAAATTTTTTTGAAAGATCAACTAATTTTTTTTGAAAGGTTATATATTTTTTTGACCATATAACCCGCATTTAGAAATTAGAATATAGGGTCCACACTCAAAGGGTTTACAATGTGATCCCACCATCATAAGAAATTAGCTATTATAATATGGGCCCATCTTTTGTTATTGTTACCATGTGACCTACTTTAGAAATAAGGTGGTAGAGTCACCTTGAGATAAGTAGGAAACAACTGTGCCAGCAAGTTGTTTTTTAAAAAAAAATAAAATTTTTTTGTTCTAAGTTTTTTAAGCCAACGGGTTTAGATTTTGAGATTCCTTCTAATGAGACCAATCAAAATATTGATTTGTACATGCCAAACATGTTTTCTACATTCTTATCTTGTGGGAATGTGGGAACATCCAAATGGAACGATGCCAAACGCACCCTAAAAGACAGGTTAGAGCTTCCAAAAATAGAAACTAAGTTTAAGAAATCTTCTTTTGAAACACAATTAGAAAGAATCCACAATTTGGAAACTACCTAAAAATTTGAAAGAAACAAAAATTAAAAGCTATCTAAGTTAACAATGTTAGAAAAGTAAAACAATGCAATGAATGGCATACAAAAATTCCTAGTGCATAACTTTCTATATGAGATGCAAAATTGAATGATTAATGAACCTAAACTAATGCAACCTAATTCTAAGCTTGATCGTTGAAAAACAAACTTGAATGATGCATGAACCCAAGGCTGTCAAAATCGGAACTGTATCGTGAATCGTTTTAGGTTCTGAATCTAATCGAATCGTGAATCGTAGGATTCATTATATTTTCTCCAGAATAGTTTCAAAAAATTCAAAAAAATATGTAAAAATCACAAAAAAAATATAGATATGCGTAAGTTATCCATTTTCCATACATAGCAATATATATTGAGAAAGGAAAATATTCTATCAACATAAGATGCCCATGAGCTAATCTATGAGCTAAATACAAAATATTTCATCCCCAAAAGGCAAAAAACATCAAAAGATGCTCATATCCCCATCATTTCCAATGACTATATCCACATCAACATCATCATCTCCAATATCATTATCACCAAATGAAGATGATCCATCGTCAAGACATTTAACTACCTCCTCTTCGGTGATAGTTGAAGACATCAAAGCTTCTTCTTCGTCAAGCTCGGACACTTTCCTCTTTCCTTCATCTTTTCTTCCAAAAGTAAGTTTTCTAGGCCCTATAAAACAAGATTCTAAATTTTGGTTTGCTAAAATAAAAAATAAATATCAATTTTTAGACTTTGACATTTTGTTAATTAGTAGTACCTCATTGTCTGTCTTGTCTACTAGTTGTCCCTTTGTTAGCAAGCTCAACAAAGCATTCTCCAAGGTCCATCCATGACATGTTATGATTTAAAGCAGGATTTTCTTTTTCAGTGATCTACTCATAATCAAAATCCATATTTGACAGGCAAATAAGGTCAAGAGCTTGATCCCTCTCTCTCTTTATTTGACGGACTTGGAGATTAAACTTGTACTTAACGAAGACTAAAGAATTAAGATGCTATTGCTTGCCTGTTTCTCCTCCTCGAATGTATCCATACAAAAGTTAGATTCAATCATTAAATTTAAATGTCAAGATTTATACATATTAAATAACTAATTAATGAAAATAAATTTAACAAATCTCACCTGTTCAAACGTGCTCTAATTTCTTTCACACCCCGATGAACTACACGTTAAACTTAATATTCGAAGTGCTAGCCTTTTTAGTTCAGGGCAATGATCACCATAGCTCTCCCACCATAAACCTAGTCTATAAGAATAAAGTCAATGATTGTAAAAACATAATGAAGAAAAACAATATGAATTAAGGAATATAAAAAAATTTAGAATTTACCAGGTTTTTTTGTCTTGTTCGTTAATCGTGTTTTTCTCTTCCAAATATGCAGATCTTTCTGTTGAAATAGTCAATTTGTTCATCAACAAGAATCAAAGTTCTACTATCTTTAACAAATCATTCCAACATGTCATACAATCCCTTTTTAACCTCCAAATCAGCATTAACGTTCTGATCATATTGAAATGCAGGATTTAAAAAATATGCAGCTGCATGCAAAGGGCAATGCAACTGTAGGTTCCATCTTGAATCTATGATTCTCCATATTAGATGAATCTAACGAAAAAAAAAAGAAAATTAAAAAGAATAAAAAGCGAAAACGATATGCATGAAACAATGTGCGTGTTAGAAACATGTAGTATCACTGAGTTTTTAATCACTTGTACTTGTTTTGGCCCACTATTTAAACACTTGATTCAGAATGTTTTCAGATTATAACTGAAGTAAAAAATTAGATTTTAAAGATGATTCCAGCCAACACTATCTAATTGAAACTAGTTATGAATGCCTAATTTCTAAACATGTTTAAGTGCGAAAGTAGATTGCACAGTTTTTATTTTATTTCTGCAAACTGAAATTCCAGAACTGAATCTTGGATTAAAACACCTCTTAAACCATGATTTTCAATTCCCACAAACCACATCCAAACTGATTTACAACTTGCCATACACATAAACATGTAAACTAGTTATTATTTGAGCAAGGTTTTGAAATAAAATCCCAGCAATGTGCCCACTGTTTGGATGTCCAAGTTACACTTCAGATCTGAGTTTTTAAAGTTCAAATTCAATTCTGAAAATCTCTTATGTTAACTAAAACATATTAGAAAAACATCCACTAATCAATGCATTCAATGAATATACTTTCAGCCATAAAACCAACAGATAAACATGCTTAAAAGAAATTAAAAGTGGTGAAATTTAAAGGTTGATATTGCAAACAGATAACATGCTTAAAAGAAATTAAATCTGGTGAAATTTAAAGGTTGATATTGCAAAAATTTAAAGTTTGGTAAAGTGCATAAAAATAGAGGTTGTTGATTGCAATAAAAGTAAAAGTTGGTAGGTGCAAGAAAAGTAAAGGTTGGTATTGCGAAAAAAATAAAAGTTGGTAAGATTACAATTTTCCAATTCCCTCTCTCAACTTGGGCTTAAGATGACTAGAAATACACGCCTAGGGTCTTGTTCTTCATTTGGGTCGTCAATCTAAGTGAGAACAGTAAACCACATGCAATGAGCACGAGGTTTCTAGGTAGGGCTCTAGACATTATTGGGCTAAAATAAACTCTTTAACTTTAACTTGCATTGCCTCCCATTCAAGAAAGGATATGTGCACGCTGGAGGGTACTAAGTTAGGTTATTAATATTGAAATGGCATCCCTCTATCAACCTTACCAAGTTGCATGCAATTAACCCTCTTGAAGAGGCATATAGAACTAGTATCAAAAAACAACAGGAAGAAGAAAAAGAAAATAAAAATTGCAAATCTTTTACTAATATGTGAATCTTTATTACATAAGATAAAGATTTAAAATAACAAAAGATTACTTACTAGGATGGAAAGTACCTCTTCGTTGGAGATCAAGGCTGATGGTTTGGCTCAGGCAAAGCATCCTTGATGAGCTTCAATGGAGAGGAGAGAGGGAAGAAGGTGGACTTGAAGTGCTTTAAAGAGGGATCCTCCATTGCCTTGGACATCCAACCACTTCTTTTATAGATTTTGGCACAAGAGTCCCTCTTGGTTTACAATTCTCTAGTTTGAGCATGAATCTCATCTCTCTCTCCAAGTTTGCAAAGACTTTGAAAATTCTTGGAGGACTTTCGTTCCTAATTCTACTCAAACTCTTTTCA
Organism: Sextonia rubra; assembly: GCA_037013555.1. Taxonomy (NCBI): domain Eukaryota; kingdom Viridiplantae; phylum Streptophyta; class Magnoliopsida; order Laurales; family Lauraceae; genus Sextonia; species Sextonia rubra. Next base: position 16,095,412 of record JASUAD010000028.1, on the reverse strand, counting down.
TAAATAAATAAATAAATAAAAATAACAAAAAAAAACTCTTGCTAATCTTCAACTTGGGCCCACTTGAGATGTGCATTGAGATGAACTTCAATTTGCTTGCAATCCTGTCTAGAATTACACAGTCAACTTTCCGATGTGGTAATGATGCAATTATATGGACTCATCAATAATGACAACAAATGGTGCATCCTTTCAGATGGAAAATAACGTGGTGACAATTTTTCAATGAGGGAGATTTTTGCTGAATCTGCTACCAATAATATAACAAGACCATATGGGAGATTGGATAGTGTGCCCTTCATGTTCAGTTTACAAGGCTGAAGAAATGCAATAAAACAAACATTTTATATACCTTTTTCTTTTCTTGGCTGGTTTTTTCTTATGTAATGTTGCCTTTCTTCTCTGATTCAGCTGGTGCTACTTCTGTCCAATTGCTTCAAGGTGCAAATGTATGTGAATCTTTTAATTTGTATTATAATTTTCCATTATTTGGTCATTAAATTCTATTTGAAACAATATTATCTGGTGTATTTGATCTTCAGTTACAGGCTCTTGGTGCCCACTCTGATGATGGAATGCCTGAGTTAGCTGATGCTGACATGGTAGTATTTCTCGGTGATTTCAATTATCGGCTTCACAGCATTTCTTATGATGAAGCAAGAGACTTTGTTTCTCAAAGATGTTTTGACTGGCTTAGAGAAAGGGATCAGCTCAGAGCAGAAATGAAAGCTGGCAGAGTCTTTCAAGGGCTGCGTGAGGGGCTCATAAAATTCCCTCCGACTTACAAGTTTGAGAGGCACCAACCAGGTTTAGGAGGTACGATGCACGTTTTACTGGTGTGTTTTAGACGAATTGTGTCATGCTTATTCTATATTGAATTCCAGTGTTTGTGGTAAATTATTTACTATGAACAATTTATGAATTAGATGAGATTTGTTAATGCACAACAAAGGAATAGGCAACAGATGCCATTTTAAGGAGATATAATGGTCTTTGGTTGAAAGAAAGGGATGTGTGACCTATCTCTTGGTTATTAGGCTGTTCATTTGATGGGCACCATGATAACATGAGTAGTGGTGGAGCCAAGATTTTTTCTTTTAATTTTTTGGGTTTTGGTTTTGTTTGGATTGTTTGTGGGGGGGGGGGGGGGGGGGGGGGGGGAGTGGGGCGGGGGGCGCACATATCTCAAAATTTTGAGATCATGTGTTCAATCCTATTTAACCAAGAAACTAGTTATTAGATTATACCCCAAAAATGATGAATTTAGCTTACTGCAAATTGCACAATTTTAGCTTATTTACTTGTGGGCAATGATGCATGGATGCTTAAAAATGGGCAACATATCGTGTTGTATCATATTAGATACGTCACTTGTTATGTGTAAAAGTTGTGTCCCTACCCTGTTCATGGTGTCCTTGTTGTATCCATGCCATATCTGGAAGTCATAGCTTGTGAGCACATGATTATAGTTCAAAAAAAATCAAAATAATTTATTTTCTTGAACATCATAATATGGGGTTTATGTTAAAAAAAAAGGATCTTTGCCCCATTGTTTAGAGCTGAAATCCTTCACTACATAAACAAAAGTGCTATGGTTAATGAAACATTTGGGCATGTAAGTAGTGTAGAAAACCCTTAAGAACCTCTATTTATGAGCATTAGGCACATGAAATTTCTTACTGAAGAATTAGATTAGATCTAATTTAATTCAGATTTTAAATTAAAAACTCAAAAATTCAAAAATCTGATGACAACTGAAATGAACTAGTATTCAAAATATGCTAATTATGAGTGCCAAACTTGAGAGGATATGGATTATAGGCTCAATAAATAGAAAAATGAAAAGGAAAAAACAGGAAGAAAGAGAAGCAATGCACAAATATTTTCTTCAAGCAATAGAAAAGGAAGGCCTTAGTGAGAGAGGAATAAATGTACTTGGGTTTGTTGTCGTAAAAAAGATGAAAAAGTAAGCAAGAAGAAATGTATTTGGGAGTTGGTTAAAGCAAAGGATGATAAAATTCATTTGATGGGTTGTCTTTTGGATAATAGTAGAAGGCATAACTGCCCTCAGTGCTCTTAAAAGTTCTGTTATTTAGCAAAAAGGGAAAAAATGGGTCGATGAGGGGCAAATTATAAAAAAAAGAAAGTTGAGAAGGGGTAAAGTGAATAAGACCAAAAATGCACATTTGAAATTTTATATATCCTATATTTTAAAAGAAAGATCTGCACCACACCTGGCTCCGCCCTTGAACATGAGCCATGCTGCAGTATTTCACCTTTCAGAGAATCCTACCTGTCTGACTGGTGATGTGCTGGTGGACAACCATAGCTGCTAGAAGTCTAGCACCAAAATAAAACATAAATAAAAATTTACAGCTGGTAGCCCACATTTTAAGTATGAAATAGAATCATCATCGATGGGACTGGTGGTGTGCAGGTGGACAACTACAGCTGCTAGCGCCATCCCTTAAAAAAATAATAAAGAAAAAAAAATAGAAATTTACAGCTGGCAGCCCACATTTTAAGAGCAGAATAGAATCATCATTGATGGCAAAGTACTCATGTTTATTATAGGTTCCATCATCTATAAGATCACTGGTTTGTGGGTCAAACTAATGTTTTGATCAAACATTGTGCATTTCTTCCATTCTGAATACTGGGTTTATTCTTCCCTTATGAATATGCTCAAAGTTTTCTACAACTGTTTTCTAGGGTATGATTCGAGTGAGAAGAAGAGAATTCCTGCCTGGTGTGATAGAGTATTGTTTCGTGACAACCGTGCTTTTTCAGTGGCAGAGTGCTCATTAGCATGCCCTGTAATTTGCTCAATTTTACAGTTAAGTACTCTGATAGCATTTTGACCTTTTGCCACCCCCCCCCCCCCTCTCTCTCTCTCTCTGTGCCGGAACACCGTCGAATATCTCCATTATCTAAAAAATTTTCCCTTGAATTGTTTCTTGTATGACTATTTGCAATTTTTTATATAATTACTGAAGGAATCTTCTTTCTGTATCAGGTACGATGCTTGCATGGATGTGACAGACAGTGATCACAAGCCTGTTAGGTGCATATTCAGCATTGATATTGCATGTGTTGATGAATCGATAAAGAGACGAGAATATGGAGAAATAATCTCTGCAAATGAGGAAATCAGGACTTCATATGAAGAACAAAGGGTTGTTGCAGAAACTACTGTTAGCACAGATAACATAGTTCTTCAAAACCAGGACACTGCTGTTCTCCAAATTTCTAACAATTGTTTGAAGGAGAAAGCTATATTTGAAATTGTTTGTGGAGGCCAGTCTATCAAAGATGGACTTAAGGAAGGACTTGCGTCCGAGCAGTATTGTGCAAAAGCTGCCTTTGGCTTTCCCAGATGGCTTGAGGTAACTTCTCTTCTTGTACCTTTCTGTTCAAGGCTTTTGGTGCCGTAGCTTAATCACAATAATCTATATGACAGTGACTAGCTTTAAGAGTAGTGGATTAGTCATTGTGTGATTTTGGGTACTCAGAGGGCCCCTTGATCTGTGTGATTTATTGGGCCATTGTCCATCTATGATGTGACACTACGGATCTGCTGGAATTAATTGATATAAATGTAAGCTTCATTTGCTGTAGATGGTTGCCATAAACTATAGGCTACCCCCTTCTGGGCCCCACTAGGGCACTCCATTACAGACCCTCAAGTACTAGGTACTTGCTGTAGGGTTTTGGCTTGGTTTAATATGTATGTTTGGGCCTTACACCTTCAAGTTCGAGCTTTTGGGTTGGTTCTTGACTCATAACATGGTATCAAAGTAATGCAGGCCAGACCATAGGTTGGCCAACCCATTAGGCCCAGTCCATAAGCCTGATTGGATACCTACTTATATCAGAATATAATTAGTAGTTTGATTGCACTAGGGTTAATATTAGTGAGTTTCCTATCTTGTTTAAGATTATTCTAATATTAGTAAGTTTTGTTTCTTAGGGATTAAGCCAACTCCTATATAAGGATGTTAGGCCTCTTTGTTATAGATGTTCAGTTTTAATTAATAAAAATTCTCTTTTGAGATTTGAGATGCTATCTCTTGTGGTATTTGTTCCTCTTGTGAGGATGTCCTAGGGGTTGAATCCATTGTGGATTCGATCAATTCTTTTGGAGATTGATCTATTTTTCTCGATCGTGGATTATGGCTGCGCCACAAAGCCAATTTCTTATGGAGCCCACGTGGCTGGCCTGTTCATGAAATCTATTGGTCTTGTATGTGAGGGGGAATGTTAGGAAACCCACATCCCACATTGCCCAACAACGGGTTCTGACTTTTCTTAATATACATGTTTGGGCCTTTCACCTTTAAGTTCGAGCTTTTGGGTTGGCTCCTAGCTCATGACATGGTGTCAGGGCCAATTTCTTGTGTAGCCCACGTTGCTGGCCCATTCAGGAAAACTGTTGGGCTTGTACGTGAGGGGGAGTGTTAGGAAACCTACATCCCATATCACCTAGCAATGGGTTTTCACTTGGTTTAATATGTATGTTTGGACCTTCCACCTTCAAGTTCGAGCTTTTGGGTTGGCTCCTGGCTCGTGACATGGTATTGGAGCCAATTTCTTGTGTAGCCCACGTTGCAGGCCCGTTTTCGAAATTTGTTGGGCCTTTATGTGAGGGGGAGTGTTAGGAAACCCACATCCACATTGCCCATCAACGGGTTCTGACTTGGTTTAATATGTTTGTTTGGGCCTTCCACCTTCAAGCTTGAGCCTTTGGTGATTCTGGTTATTAACACTTGCCCCATTTTGACACTCATTTTTTCTTAAGATAGGGGAGCTTTTGGTGATGTTGGTTACTAACACTTGGCCCTTCTGGTTGGAACCCATTGAGATGCATGATAATCGTGGAAGTCCATTGGATGTGAAGATCCATATTAGGCCTACCTATATGCAAAATCTTGAGTTCATAAGATAATCCTAACCTTTTGATCTATGGCCCTAAAATTTAATGGTTTAGAAGCATCATTTTATCATGGTTTCAATCAATCGGTGAAGAAAAGTTGGATGAGTGTCAAACTTGAAGTTATGACCATTCATGTAGGGGTATGTGTATGAAAAAATTAGATTGAATCAACATTGGCCCCATAACCAAAAAGAAGAGGGGCAGAAAAAGGGGCATTTTTAAAGTGGGGCGTTTTGTTAGAATTCGCCTTTAAGATATCCTCTTTTTAACAAATATCTTCATGTTATACCATGATTATGCATCCTTTTGGTTCTTGTGTGCTTTCTTCTTGTTGTGGCCTTTGTTATTCTAACCAATTTATAAATCCTTTTTTCAATAGGTCACTCCAGCAACTGGCGTAATCAAGCCAGGCCAAATCACAGAAGTCTCCATTCGGCACGAGGAGAAACATACCCTAGAGGACATCATGGATGGAGGAGTTCCACAATCTTGGTGGTCCGAAGATACGAGAGACAAGGAGGTGATATTGGTTGTGAAAATTACAGGCAATGTCTCTTCTGATATAAGAAACCATCAGGTCCATGTGCGCCACTCCTTTTCCCCTACCACAATCCCCTGCAGTGACTCAAGAGGCAATTATAGAAGAGCCCAGGCAAACCGCTCGCAAAGGTCCGAGTATCGACACCTTGGCAGTTCCAATGAAAGGTTTGATAGCATGCCCAACTTCCGTATTCCATGAAGGGAGTGTGATTGATATTTTTAATCAGTGAAACAACTGAGGTGATATCCATGCTCGTCGCTTTGCTCTGAACCTTACCACATCATGAACTCCTCTCATCATGCACTCTTGTAAATATCCTTGCTGCAGTGCACAATCAAAGTTCATGCTTCCCAGATCAGAATGATTTTGATTTACTTGTTCACTTTATTCTTTATACAGTTGATTCTTTTGACAAATTTTACAACTTGGTAATATTACTCGGACAAGTTTGTTCATCAGATGTATAACAGAAAGCTGGAAGAGGAAGTGTTTTCCTGTTGGCTGATGATGATTGTTACTTAATCATGCTTCAGTGGTCTCTGTTTTGTTTGTAAGTAGACAGCAGAAGTTTAAAAAAAGTATGAATTTCAATGAATACTGAATCAAATTGAAGCATATCGTCAATTGAATATTTGTTGGGTTTGGATAACATGTGTGTGTCTCCAACAGCCCGGAAAGAGGGACCCGTCGGTCCTACTCTTGGACTTCTGGTGTTATTTCATGTATTTCGGCCTTGTTGCTCAGATTTTACACTTCTTCCATTGTGAGTTTTGGTTGGAGAGAGATTTTGAATATTTTAGAACCCAAATCCTTACATTATTGCTTTCTGGATTAGATCAGATTAGTCTCAAGTAACATGCATGATCCGGCCATGCCATCTAGACGAGAAGCTGTGGTGTTGTACATGTGCAGCGTAAGTTAGGTAATTGTTGTGAAATTCTTTGCTGAATCATGTGGTCTGAAGTTTGAAAAGATGTCATCTGGACACTGGAGCTGAGAAGCTCAATGGGGTTTTTGAAGCCCAGGAAAGTGGCCTAGCCTTTTATGTATAATGAGCCTATAAAGTTTAAAACTTCCATCAAAGTTTTACATTTGAATCGCTCTTGAACTTATTATTTAAGATCCTGTTGGAATGTCTGTTGCCCGGCCTTAGCAAACTACCTGTAATTGCTCATGGAAAAGAATAAAACAATTATATCGAAACTATAACCCTGGTATCAGTAAGAGCCATCTTGGTTTGCAACTGAATGCAGGGAATTTGGTTTACGCAAATGTCAGTTGTGTTGGATTAACCAATGACAACTCGGTTTCAATCGTTTTTGTTCGTCGCCATAACCAGTTAAGGTAATTAAAGTTAATACATGGAAATTACCTTCAGACAGAAGCGTCCCCACGAATATTGTTATGGGTTGGTCGTGCCTGTTGTGCTGGGGTTCACATTCAAAACTGGCATGAAATCTTAGGGTCTGCCTCCGAAATCCACATAAAAATTTCAGTTTCACCCCCAAAACTCATGAAAATCTTAGGGTGTGTTTTGGATTGTGCCATTCGAATGTTCTCATGTTCCTAAGAGAAAAGACTGCAAAAAGCATGTTTGGTATATGGAAATCACCATTTTGAATTCAATATTGTTAGTCACACTCCTCATCTCACAACTCATCTTACAACCATCTTATGTGGCGGGCCTAATTAATTTGTTTTGCTTTTACCATTGTAGAGATGAGGGAGAGAGAAACTGCCACATAGGATGGTTGTGAAATCAGTTGTGAGATAAGGAGTGTATCTAGCATTATTGTTTTGAATTTTGGTCTTGTTAGAAGAAATCTTAAAATCTTAACCTACTAGTAAAAGAAACTCAAAATAAAATTTTTTTTAAATTTTTTTAAGGAACAATTTGTTGGCACAATTATTTCTTATTTTTTCTTGCTTTATCTCAAAAGAAGTGACTCCACTATCTAATTCCTAAAGTGGTTCACACGGTAATAATAATAAAAGGTAGGCCCATATTATAATCCATAATTTCTTATAATAGTAAGACCACATTATAAAGTTTTCATGTGAACCTCATTTTTTTAATATATAAATGTAGGTTATATGGTCACAATTACAAAAGGTGAAGTCACATTATAATTCCTATAAATGTGGGCTCACATTGTGAATCTTATGAATGTGGCACTATGTATTAATTTCTAAAGGGGAGACCAAGTAATTTTTAAAGTGGGTCCTGTATTCACAATCAACAAACAAGATGGGCTCACATTATAATTTATTATAATTTTTAAAAGTGGGTACCGCATTATAATTTCTAAATGTGGGTTCTATGTACAAAATCATAAAAAATGTAGCTCCACGTTTAAATTCTTAAATGTGGGTCACGTAGCCATGATCATAAAAGGCAAGCCTACATTATAAATCCCATGAATATAGGCCTATATTCTAATTTTGTAAAGGTGTATATCATGTTGTAATTTATAAAGATGGGCCCCATATTTACATTAAAAAAAGGTAAGCCCACATTATAGTTCCTATAAAGATAGGTGCCTTATAAATCTTATGAATATGGGCTCCATGTTCTAATTTTTAAATATAGGTATTATGTTGTAACTTCTATAGGTAAGTTTCATGTATGACAATAATAAAATACTGCTTAACATTAAAAGGTGAGTTCCACATTTTAGATCTTATGATTCATTGGGGGAAATTTTTTATATTGTTACCAAATAAGTTTTGTATGGCATATTTTTACTGTAGTATTTTAATATAATATTGCCAATTAAATTATGTGGAGTATAATTTCAGCACAACTCGACCTTAGTATAAAGTGATTTTTACACAAAACTAGGAACGACACGAGAATAAGCCCAGCTACCTGTTTGGGTGCAATCCACCGAACAAAAATCCTCGGTCCCTGGTGCATGCACGGAAATAAGATTTAGATATTCAAATGGGGCTAAACAAACCATCAAATACGCGTAATCCAGATTATCGATCACCTGCATTAGGAGATCCAATCCATACGTGACCTTAGATTTGAACCCCTTTCAACAAAGAGGAATACAATACTAAATATTTAATGTTCATGTCATTATCTTTGGTTACTTTAGAAGGTAAGTCGATAGGTAACGGAGACCATTGGGCAATGGGCATTGACATGCCAAGCAAGGGCAGGGTTCACGTGAAAAAGAGCCAAACGCCAAAGCTCCTTTTATTCTGTGCTGATGCATACCTTTACGTAGAATATGTTTATCCATCAGTTCTTCTAGCTTTCTTTTTTATCCCTTGGTCTTCTTCTTGTATCTTTCGACAATAAGGACAAGAAAAGCCAACGTAGAGCCCAGTTTTTCTCACATAGAGTTCCATAGATGATGGATGATTGAATGAACAGGAAGTGAACCAAGCCCTCACAACCGGGGAATTGATGAGAACCGTCCAATTCCATCTTCTCTTCCAATTCTATAATTCACACCTTCCCTTAAATACTAAGTCAGTGTGATCATGTCTGGGAGTCACCGAAGTCCCTGTGGACGGGCCTACATAGATTTATCATTTGGGCCTACTTAAAAGATCCAAACCAATTAAAAGAATAAATGCCATCCCATTGTTATAGCTCTGGCCAAGTTTTAGTCCAGCTGGAATTGGGCCCATTATTTGATTTACCTTAATTTAGATGGGCCCAATTCTAGCTGAGGCCAGGGGGAGGGACATTCATTTATAGCAGTTTGGGTCAAATAAATGGGTCCCGCTGATGGATTTACCGCCCAGCTTCTTGGTATCAGAGGATCTGGACTCTTTTTAAAGATTGATGTTCTTATTTAAAAAAAAATGAAAATTATAATCATATTATATTAAAAGTAGTTTAAATGCTTGATTTAAGTTCTAATTAAAAGTAGTTTAGGTTTAGGTCCACAGGTGGTTCATCCACTGGATTTCAATTGCTTCCTACATCATTTGATTAAATATTATTCATTACCATATTGAACCCGTATATAAAAAGTGCCAACTTGTATTTGTGCGTGACAACCCGATGACCATGTTAACTGAGGCACATGGCGTTGGGACATATTATGAGCCGCATCAGAACATAACTTTAGCCCAAATATCAGTTTTGTGATTGAGAATTACCAACAGAATGAAATCAGTTCTTATGGCAATGGTTAGATGAGTTAGTTACTCTTAATCAACACTGTTTCAATCCAATAGTGAATAGCACGCGTCTATTCATTAGGCCAGGTTGACCATGTGGACAGCTATTGCATTTCAACATCAACCCAAATGTACCATCAGAACAATATTCTGGTCCAATGAGATGATGCTTGATACTACAAAGATATGGGGCCAAAAGGTCTCAATCCTTTCATGACAGGTTGACAATCAGAACCTGTGGGGATAAATTGAGGGTGGCCTGAAATGGAGTAAAAAAAGAGAAAAGGCGCTCCTGTGAGTCATGTTCGCAATGATCCAACTATATAAAAGAAGATTTGATAAAATAGCTGCTTTAAATTTTAAACCATTTCTCTTCATCCAAATAAATCATTGAACATATTTAAAGAATGCTAGGCCGAAAAATATAATTTTTAAATCATTTTGAAAGGAAGAACACCGTTAAAAGCTGAAATTTGATTGAAGCAATGTTCAATTAATAATGGGTCTCAAGATTCAAAGATTTTAGATTAGCACATGAGTTGCTATAAAAACATGGATAAACTGTCATTGTTGAGTAAAATGAAATGCCAAAAGCATCCTGCTTGTTGGATAAATAGTTTTCACAATTTATGTTTTTATGGACATATTAAGATGAGGAGGTTTGGCTTTGGCTTGACAGTACAGTAATTCACTCTACTCGGTAAAAGTGCATAACCCTTTTAATGTCCTACTCACATTTTCTCAAATCAAGATAAATGCCTGACTTCATGATATTAGATTTTTTTATTATCAGTAGAAAATTTTTTAATATAAATATGAACAGTTGCAACTCAAGGACTCTTATACGTAGGAAAAAAAAAGGGAGAGTCTTGGGTTAGTTTTAATATTATACACAACTTTTTATGGGTCCTGCCTCGATAAATTGTGGTCATGGGGTATAGCCGTATAGGGCAAGAGAAATGTTTGATGTCGGTCAGATATTGTCGAAATATTTCACCAATTAACAATCTATACCTTGATTTTAAGACTCAAAAGTAAAATGGTTTATAAGTATACCATGACTAGGTTTATAAGTGTTAAACTGAGAGATGTAAGTGTGCATTAGGGCTTTTACCAATCATAATTGGGCCTCTTGGTGTTGAATAAAAATAGGATGCATGGTTTCAAAAGATAAAAACTAATAAGTGTGTGTGATCTATCTATTTTGGTGTTTGGGTTTTCAAAGGAACGCCCCACTGATTAACTTTACACCTCTAGGGTGCATTTGTGTGACCAGCTGATTCCGCAGTTTTTTGTTTCCGTAAATAAGCTGATTCCACAGTTGAGAGAGAAATTGTTCTGATTTGTAAGTTACGACACTTATGTTTCTTACAGAAGGGGAAAAGATAAAATCAAATTTTTAATGGAGAAACTTCTCGTCTTTTGTGTGAAGAGTAGAAAGTAGGATTCATCTCCGAAACCTTGCACAAACAAGTGCCGAACAATCACCTCTCCCTCTGTCTTTTTCAAATGCATTTCACAGTCCCGTGAGGTTAGTTTATGCTAGCGCATGTGAAATTGTTCTTTATTCTTTGTAATCGTGTGATAAAGAACCTACATTATAGGCTTCCAATTTCCCTTCCAATTCCGGTGGGCGCTGAAAATGGCACTGCCGTGATTTCTGATTTGGATTATAGGCGTGTGTAGTATGTGGGTATATATCTCTTAGTTCACAGTACAATCTCATATCCAAAGACATTTACAAGATCCATCAATACACAATTGCCATGTAAACAGAATCACTAAAAAAACATAGTTGTTTCACTCACAGAAAACTAAGTTGAAAAAAAAAAAGAAAAAAAAAACTTTTCAAGCTCATTTGCATGGCTCCCTCACTGTGGTAGACCCAAATTTTGTTTTTGTTTGAGGGGTGCGAACCCAAACAAGCAATTGAGTTTTAGAAACAAACTTTCATGTGTGTTTTGGGTGTGGGGAGCAAGATTTTTATGAAAATTTTTTAAGTAGGGCTAGAATTTTTACTCTGGCCTTAAAAAGGGACTGCTTTCTAAAAGTTGCGTCCACCCCCATGCGGATGTACTTAGGTTTACTCCCTCATATATTGAACCATCAAAGGCCCATGTGAATTAGAGGGCAGATAATTAAGCTTAGATATATTGTTTTCATAGCCTTACAAACTAAACATATAGGACACTAAACATGGTTTAATCCAATCATATCAACACCTAATAATAGTCTTAATTAGTGGTAGGAATCACGGCACCGCAGAGAATGAGCAAGTCAAAAAAACCAGTCGGTTGTGATATCAAGTCTCAGATTTCTTTCAGGTGTCCATGTAATTTCAACCACCTATATTATCTAAACATGAAATCATTCACTCCTGCATTCTTGTCCCTTCTAAGAGTGTCACTGTCCCCTCTCACAGAGTCGTCAATTTATCATGCATAAAGATCGACTGAGGAAGGCTTTTTTTCTGTGGGTTACTCCCTGCAAGGAACTTTCCTGAATAGTTTTACGTCAGGTTGCTGTAAATGGAAAACGTGGATATGGATGATTGGAAGGAGGAGAAATGTTCTTTTTTTTTTTTTTTGAAATGAAGTTTATTATCAACAAGTAGTTGTATATAGCATGACCATGAAAAAAAAAAAAAACTTGCTTACTAGTTGTGAAGCGAGAAACACACCAATGTGGAACTTAATAACCATTTAACCGCTTGTTTGAAAACCATATTACAAAATAATAATTAATAAATAGATATGCACATAAATATTGCCATATATATATATATATAAGAAAAATGGAGAGAATATTCATGTGCGTGTGTCTCTCACCATTTTTTTCGTGAGAACTCTAGGTAAGATCTACTGTATAGTCCATTCAAATGGATCCTATACACGATCCTCTTAAATTGAACACGTTTACCAATTTTTAGTTAAATCCGAATTTATTGGACCGTTGAATTGACTATGCACTTATTCGAATAGAATGAATTTGCGGATCACGGATGAATGGATTAGGGACATGTGATTGGAGCCAAACTTGGTATGTAAGGTGATCCCGCATGGATCTTTTTATTTTCTTACTCTCATCTCTTGGTAGAATCCACCATGGGTTCTAAAAAAAAATATGCATGATTCCTTGATGAGGGATATATATATATATATGAATACTCTAAAAAAAATAAATAATAATAAGTGGATTAGTCTGCCGCTGTCTTTTTTGGGGACCGTATCCTTGGTAGGAGGCCCATTTGACAACCCTTTTCAATGCAAGTGGGTTTAAAAATCAAAGAAGATTTTGGCATGTTTGATTTGTAGCCCTAAAGCTAAGCCGTCTATGTCTCTCCCTACCTCTAATCACTCTCACCACACCAAAAAAGATACCTTTTCCATTTCTCCACTTTGACTAAATAGTCCCAGGCAAGAGAATTACTTATCTGCCCTCTGAAGGAATGACTCTGCTGGACTAAGAAAGTAAATTTACAGATGGAACCCTCTAGTTTATATACTTACAAATATGCTTCTGGAATATTTTAGCCTCAACAAAACCAATGAGACAGGTGAAATGACAAAAATTACCTTCAGGATATGTTTTACTTAATTTAAATATAACTTTCTACTTAGCAATAGTTTTCAAGACCCACCAGCTGTTTCAAAGCGTAGAACCACCAGGTCTAGAGCATTTACCTGGGCCCATGATCAATTGAAATCCTTCACGACCACTATTATGAAGTAACACTCAATTAAACAGGACACTTATTTGAGTTATGTTGATTTCTGAATTTATCATTCAAACCTGGTAACAATTCAACTTTATCCAACAAGAAGGATTTGGACTATCTGTGAGCTTTAAAATGTCTCTCAAAATTTGCTCTGCGATAGGTTATAGGGAAACCTTTCAAAAGCCTATCTTTTCATGATCGTCGTGTTGTCTCTCTAGTGGGTTTCACAAGCCCAGTTGTTTCATACGTAGAAACAATCTAACAATTCTAATAATATGATGAGTTAATTACCCAATAAGCAAAACTTTGATCAAGACCATTGATCAAGGACACACTGATTATGGTGATTTACTTACTATTGATCCATGCTCACTAATTATGGTGATTTAATTACCAAATAAACAAAAATTTTGTAACCGTTCCTACTTTGCTTTCACTTTATTGATTTTTTTGTCACTTTGCCAGACCCTCGTCGTCATGTTTATCGTGCCCACTTCCCAGTCCTCATCCTTTTCTTCATTGACAACGACAAGGGAGAATTCCTTTCTTCCTCTAACCAATGTTGTAATCACAGTGAATCACCACTAAAAAGGATTAACATCCAAGCCTTAAAATAGCAATATTTTGTAGACAAGCTCTTAAGCGGGCCACTATTACTTAAAGAAAAATGAAAGTTCTCACCTTAAATGTATAACCACTATTCTTAACAATATTTTAAATTGCAGTTATTGAAGAATTTCAAGGGTCACTACATTATCAATGTTATGCACGTGCAAAAGCGTGTAATTTGCGATAGACAAACAAGCCACACAAAAAATAAAGAACACACAGAGAATTTATGTCGTTCACTCCCAGGGCTATATCCATGGGCACAGAGATGATACCATCTTCACTGTAACAAGTAAAGGCATACAGTAACACTCATACTCTTATCGTTTCCCCTATATGATATGGGAACACTACGGGTAAGAGAGGCCAATCCCTTCAGAGCAAGATTTAGGGTTATAGATTACATTAATATATGATCTACGCTTTCTTAGACCCTAAGAAAACCTCGATATAATTACCAAAATACTCATGACCTTAACCTGGTCCTTGGCTAACCCAATGGAACCATCCAGCTAAACCGGAATACATGTTATTAATCTAACAATCTCTATCTTAGCTTGAATGCCATATCTCGAACCACCAAGAGATAAAAATGGTAATGTCTTCACGTACTTCAATGATAAGTACGTAATTGCACCAATAGCGCAATCTTCTATCCGGTTAATATGGGCTACAAGATATAAACTCAACAATCTCCACCTTAGCTTGAATTCCACAACATGAGCCACTAAGAGATAAATCTAGCAATGTCTTCACGTATCCTTCTGAATGGTATGCAACTACACTGACGATGTAGTCTTCTTCTTTTAACACTTTAGCATATTGAACCAATACACGAACTTTGAACAAAGTTCATCTTCTCGTTAAACTCCACCTCGAATTTAATCGATTCATGAATCCGAGTGATTTTGGATCACTCACAAATTAGCCTTTTTAATTTCAGCAACACTGTGAAGATCTCGTTACCATGAGCACGTTGGAAGAAGTAGATCTGAAATCCTACTCTTGATGGCTCTAATATTGCAAAAATAGTTTTCCTCGACAAACTCCTTTGTTGACCGTCAAACAGCCAACCACGCTCTTCCACTACGTAGATCTGCTCAAAACGAGTCCGTAGGGGTAAACGGATCTTCGATCGGACATCGGATGATCAAGATATCGGTGAAACAATTTTAGCTGTCAATCCCTGATCAAACTATTTGACCGTACTACTGACATAACGCTTGTATTAGCCTACACTTATTGCTGCACACAGGTCGGCAAACCCAACACAAACTTGACCTGGCCTGAGAAGACCAGGCCGTTTCTCCTTCTTCCTCTCGGTTCTAGGTTTTTTGTTACATAAAACCCTACAACCAGGCTCCGCAACCCCAAGTTCCCCTCCCTTCTATTCTTCCTCACGTAGGATGGCCGGCAGCGGCGATCGACGTCTGTGAGGTGGCAATCATTGTGCAGTATGGTGACGATGAAGGCAGTGGTAGCAAGTCTCTGATCAACATAGATAACCCCTTTCTCTTCGATCAGTGTGGCCTAAGAGAGATAAAAAATGATCTTGATCTCCTTTCTGCAAGATGAGACAGAGGTCAAAACCCCTCTCTTCTTCTCCCGCGACTTCAAGATTAGCATCGACCTATGCTCTTCTTCTTTAAGCCCGGTGAAACCAAACCAGATCCAATCTCCCTTTTTGTGCAACAGTAATGTCTTCTTGTGAAAGATTTAGGGGACCTGAAGAATAGATTAACGCAATCAACTCAACAATATATGTGCAAATAATCAACTACATAGCAAAAATTAAACTAATTAAACACAAAAGCACACACTATAAGAAGGTATGAATTTACTGTCAAAAACCCCAATTGTGTAAAAAAACTACGCACCCAATAAGGATCAACTATTAAGCAAATTTGAACAGTTACATGATATACTCACTCCCTTTTGGCACCGTGATGACAGAGTTTTTTTTGCATAACTCCTTTTGCCACATAACTCTCCTTCGCCAGTACTACTCTCTACTTGATCAACTCGCACCTTCAACTCGCAAGATGACCTCAACACTTCTACAAGAGATGTACAATCAACAACTCTCTAGAACAAAGCTTCAGTATCTCAACTCTTAATAAAAGCTCTAGAGAAGATGATCTCCAATAAGCAATCTCCACTTAGGTTAATGACATTTGTATTTTATGCCTAGGGTTGAGAGAGAACCCTTTTTTATTGCCCCAATTTTATACCTCATAATAGTATTTTAACCAGGATAGGAATTAGCACAAAACAAGAAAAATCTCACCTATAAAAGGAAATAAAATATCATAGGTCGATGGGAAATTCACATAGGCTAGATCAATCGGGTATCTATTCGATCGATCGAATTAAGCCTTTGTTTCAAATCCAATCGATTAAGCAGCTTTCATCAATTTTTACAAATTTTCTTCGTTTTAACTCTTATGACGACTTGAACCATAGTCCATCATTCAAGAATATTAAATACAAATTAATGGACCTAGAGTTTTGTCCAACCCATAAATTAACCAACATACAAAAATCCTTACCTCTTGCACGTGGGCGTTTCTCTTACATTGCATATGAATGTTAGTGTTAAAAAAAACAAAAACTAATATTTCTTGATAATTTGCATCATGATTAGTATATTGATGTGAATTTTAATCCCAATCTAATAATAACTGCAAGTGCACAGTTGTTTATTTGAGAAGTAGTAAATACAGGTTGATCCCACAGGAAGCTATACTAAATTTAAAATAAAAAAATCTGAACTTTTCTAATTAAGCAATCAAAATTGTACAGATTGATTTTGGAGTGAGAAAACATTAGAAACATTCACTAAGTAAAGTGCAAATATATAAGTAATGAAACATAGATCAAAACAACCAGGAATCTATTAAGTGAATTAATTAACTAGTTCATGCAATTTATTTTTTTCTTTTGTATCAAAATTAACTCAGATTAGAAACAACTCAATGTTTCTAATTTGGAGGATTTTTCTTTGTAAAAATCAGTTTTTTAAAAAAACAAAATACAAGATCTCCTTCACCTCATAAATGAAAAAATTATCCGAAAGATCATTTATCAGATTAAATATAAACTATCAAAGGTAAACAAACCTAAACATAATTTATCAAAATGAGCATAAGTGATCAAAAGTAATTTATTAAGAACATAAAATTGGAGGTTTGCCTAAGACATGAAGACATTATTCTATGCATGTAATCAAGAAACAAAAAAAATTGATCAACTACATAAACTAAAAATTAATTTACTTAACTTTATCCCAGTACTCTAATATGAACTTCATCTAATTAGTATTCTGATCAGAAAGTTTACTCCTCTATTGAATAGAACTCTAGCAATTTCTTCATAAAAATCATTAGATCTTATATAATAGCTTTCTTAAAAGCTCTCTCTTCTAATCCTAACTTCTGCAACAAGGCTCCTCCAGAATATCGAGAAAATTATCTATTGATTTCACTAATCAGGGATGGAGAAGTGAATCAAGAGAGAAAGAAGAGAGAGGGAATGGAGGGCATGTCCAAGGGTTGATCATTTCTTAGCTGTGGGATCATCTTCTATTTATAATAATGTGTGACACAAGTTGAATGGAATTGAAATTCCATCACATGCAAATCTCTTTTGGTCAATTGGATTTGCACACTTGCTTTGGATAAGGAATAGGCTGGAGTGTTTTGGACAAGAGCCCACCTTCTTTAAATTCTGTTTGTGACTCAAATTCCTCCAACATACTTTGTTTTATCTTCAATCATCTTGAAGTGAAAGGGAGTGGATCCATAATTTCATCATGGCCATGAGATGGGGGAAATAGAATATCTTGAGTTTTTATTTGGTAAAACCTCTTCCATTATCTCCAATTATCTATGAAGAGATGAGATGGGTGCTTTGATAATTTCAAAATCCTTTTTTTAATCTCCATTTTTTTCTTTTCCATGATCTCTGTTTGTATTCAATTTGGACCAGTGCGGCCCCCACCTTACCATTATGGCTATGCAATACAAAGTGGGCTAGGATTAAAAACGTGCAATCTTGCATGTGCTTGGAATAGGTTTCACCTCACTTGGATTGTAGTGGAGTGCGCATGGTTGGGCATGGAACATGCAACAAGTGTCCTATTGCCATTAATTTACTCCAAATTTGTCTCCTTTTTTAAAACAAACTCCCTTCTCAAATTATCTTCTTTGATTAGAACATAAAGTGGGATCCTTGCTGGTTGTGCAACCCAAAGATTGGGCTGGGATTAAAAGCGTCCCATCTTGCATGGAGTCTTTTAAATCTTTATCTCTTCATCTTCCTTCTTACATTACAGCTTCAACCTGCTTCTTCAGAGCGATAACTGTGATAAAAATTATCGAAATAGAGTTGAGGTGCGACGTTCTATATGAACGTGGGGCTTTCTCCTTGTATTTCAAAATTTTTTTAATTTCTCTTTTGATAAGTCTTCAATGTGCATGAGGCCTATAGAGATAAAGAGATAAGGGGTTCTTGAATCTTCTGAGGATGAGGGGGAAATAGTGTGGGCCATCCCATAAGGATGTCTGGGTCCCACCTATGATGCATAGTTTCCTTTCAACAATAAATCGGAATTTTCTTGAAGTTTTGTGGATCCTACACTTCATGTATATTCTAATTAAACTCATCAAATACTAAAGAGCCACATTGAAGGGGGACCCGTTCAAACAGAGTTCTACTCCAACTAAGACCTTTCGAAGAAAAATTTCATGAATTCTTAAATAATGGAAAAAATGTGTAAAAAATGTGTAAATTCAAATTCCTAGGTGAAAAAGCATAAAATTATGGAATTAGATGAATAATGATACAATTTACCTAATTAAATCCCTAATTCATCTAAAGATGATGCATAAATGTGCAAGTTCATGAGCTTAACACATATTTAATAGTGGTCACCATCTCTTTTTGTAAAGTCCATCATTGTCCTAACTTGATCTTTTTGATTCAGTCATTAACGATAGCCCATTAGGTCAAGTTTGTCATGACTCTTCTGAAAGCATTTATCATGCTACTTGAAGAAAAATATGGGATCGTAAAATTCGGATGAAGCATGGATGAGAGATGATGATTGATTGTTTATTCATAAAAAAAAAAAAGACAGTGAGATCATTTCCGGCCTAATCACAAAATTGTTATCAGGAATAGCTCTACTACCTTGTCACTACATTCCTATAAAGTCACCATTGCTTTATAAAGGGAAATTATCCCAATTTATAAAAAGAAAATAGAGGGAGAAACTTAAAACTTAGATTTCTCTCCTAACATCTCTATCTCTAACCTATCTCAACAAACTACACCTAATATCTCCACCAACATAATAAACATCCCCATAAGCCACATTGGAGACCATCCTACAAAAAAAGATAGAAAGCTTAGTAAGGATTTTCTAATTGGCTAATTCATGGGTTGGGCAAAACTTTGAGTCCATTGAATTGTAGTTTACAATTTATTTTTTGATGGATTGTGGTTAACGTTACCAAAATAGCTGAACTGAAGAAATTAGTGAAGGCGCTAGAGCGGATGCTCACTGGTGCTTGAGCAGATAGGCAGAAAAGGTCATGCACTCAAGTTGAGGTTATATAAGCTCAAGCGGGCTTGATAGGAGTTGCGCTGAATTGAAATAACTGAATGTTTTCATTACACGCTCGAGCAATTGACGTCCAGAAACTCACTTTCCTTATATGGAATTATTTCCTGTTTGTGCTAGAACTACTAGTTTCTATTTTACAAAGACTAAAATCATGAGGCACGAATTATGAGTTATATAAAGGGTGTTTCTTTTAACTCTAAGATATAGATTTTATTATTTTGAATGAAGAATTTATATTAAAGACCACTTTACTTTTCTAGAGCTTCCACTGAAGAGATTGGGCCGAGGCTTGTTCTAGAAAGTTGTTGCTTCTACATCTCTTATAAAAGATTATCTTCTTTCGTAAAAGATTGGGTGATCAAGTATAGCTTGAATCTAGTTCAATAGATTGCAGGGAGTTATTGCGTTGTGAAGCTGTGTGAGGAGAATTATATTCATTAGGTTGTGCGAGAACTGAATATGGTTGCTATTGTGCAATTCATAATACTTGAATTTGGTCTGTGGTAGGGCTCGTAGTTTTTTCGATTTGGGTTTTCTATGTAAAAATCTATGTGTCTTCTTGTTTGTTGGTTGATTGATTGATTTACTAGTTCTTTTATTATTCTGCCATTGTTAATTGAACTACAACCTAGAAATCTCAATTGGGACAAACATTTAAGCTTCATAAGGTCCCTAGAGCGATCTTTAACACAGAAGATCTTGTAATATTCTTAGAAGCAACCTATAAGACTAAAGAGGGAATGCCTCATTCAGATTTATGAGGAAGTCTAATAATATCATTGTGGATGCAAGTGCCATCCAAGTACCCCAAGTCTCCTCTTCAAAAGAACAAAAGCAAGGGCGTAGCCTTGTAATTGGCGGGGAAAAAGGTATTGATAGAGTCCAAGTCTTAACGGATGCCAAGGATATGGTACAAGTTCTGAAAGGAGATAGTGATTGGTCTATAAATTATATTAATTTAGATATTAAAGCCTTTGCTGTGTCTTTTGTAGACTTTGATTATATTCCCAAGACTCTAAATATGTAAGCACATATGTTTGCTAAGTTTTGTTACTCTACTAGACAAGATATAGGTTGGAAAAGGGCTTCTTTTCGCCTAATGGCAGAGGATTAGGCCTTCTCTCTCTTCCGTCTTTTTCTTGTGTGTCCATTTTGATCTATGTTTGTCCTTGTTTCTCTCTTAATGAATTATTATTATACAAAAAAATAATAAACATAATAAAATCTGTAACATTATGATAGACAGAAGGTAAAATTCTAAATTTTTTAAGAATACACTTTGGTAGATGATGGTTAAAGAGTAATCGAAAATACTTCACCAGTCAATGGGTTTGTTGGAGGATGCCTGAAAATTAAGGCTTGCAAATTGCAAGTTAAAGAAAAAGAAAGAAGTGTAGTTGTAAATGTTAGAGAGCATGGAAGGTGTCATGAATTTTTATGAGAAGGAAAATTTTGTGGTGAGTGTTCCTCCTACAAAAGTATATACTATTTATATGTAGGTAGTTTTTCGGAAAGATAACATTATAGATAAGATCTGAAATGTGTATGTATCCTAATTCATGCATCTTGGACGGCTCTCGCAACTCTCACACGGCAACAAGAAAGGTGAATCCAAGAACCTTGAAGCACTAAATGTGACAAGAAAATTACTAGAAAAGGCCAAAGGTTGGGTTCTTGACTTTCAGAGTCTGTCATCAACAGACAATTACCCTCTTGTTAACTTGTTATTTCATTTGTTTTAATGATAATATTTTTTGTTTTTTTGAATGATTTATTTTTTTGAATGATATATATATACATATTGAATGACAAAGTAGATAGGAAACTCCAACGGCCAATTCCCTCCCTGCTTAAATGCAAAACGCCAATTGTCTCAATCAAGAATGTTGTTAGTGGTTCAATTATCTGGTGGGCCACATATGAAGATTGATTTGGAATCGTCCGCAGGCTTCTTCAACTATCCTTAAATTGAATTTTGTTGACTAACGTCTATCTCAACTTTTGGGGCGTGAAATTCATAATCCGAAGTGATTTCCGTTTGGGCTGCCTGGAATGATTAATGAGGTTTCCAAACTCTAAACCTTACCGCAAGCTATCTCAAGTTTCACGTGTCCACTAGTCACAGCGATCGTGAGTCGTAGCCCCACTGGCACCTAAATTGTAGAGTCTTTAGCGAAGGGAAAGTCAAGAAAATGTTAACAATGAAAGAGAAGGGGTGTCTATTCGAAAATTGAGAAGTGTTGGCGAAAAGAGAAGTAATGTTGGGAATCAAAAGGGGATGATATTTTTGTCATTAAATTAAAAAAATATAGCTAATACCCTTACCGCTGATTTGACAGTGAGAACCCAATTAACATGAGAAAAAAGAACCTTTCACAACTTCTCTTATATTGATCTACATAATGCTAGTGATGGTGTTGAGTATCTTAAATTTTAGCAATGACTAACTATAAGGAGGGTTGGCGGGTTCGTCGTTATCAAAAGAAAAAAAAAATCTCTTATATTAAACAAAAAAACAAAAAAAGTAGTTTTCTTACATTATCTTACATTATTAGTACATAATGCTCCTTATTAGACTTTCATATAAGGCCTACCATTGGTCAATCCAACCTGTTCATATACATTGATACATTTAATTGAAATTGATTACATTTCACACTATTTTAAATATTACTCACCAGTGGATTTTATCACTAGAAGCTTACATAATATGTAAGATCTATTTGATTGATCAACTGCATATAACCCGACTGTTCAAGGATCAATCATTGGATATGCCACTCTTTTTTACTTTGTGGACTTCTCTTTCCACCTTTGTGGGCTTCTCTTTTCACTTTTGTGGGAATCTGGATACTTTTAGGAGAATTCCCATTGTAACTATGGTCTCCCCACGTCACCATGGGGCAAGCCCCGTGGTGACGTGGGGGGTCCTGACTGGTTCCCAATGGTCACTATGTAGTTTTTTCTCACAAAATCTTAATTCCTTTTATGGCCTCTCTTGAGTCCCAACCCTTTTATCTGGGCACAAAAAAATCATACTCCATTATTTTCATCATTATCTTCATCTTATTTTATTGGTTCTTTTGATCGGCATTGTTACATGTATCTATGTCATCTATGAAGTGGTCCATGATTTTGATAAGCTGATTGGATGTGATTATTTTACATATTTGATGAGGACAAACATACATTTGTGTGATCAAACAAACTCAAATGACTTCTAGGACTCAATTCTCAAACAAAACAAATAGAGATACCCTCTTACTAAAGTAAACTCAGAAAGCAAATTTAAAATGTCTATACAAATAGGCAACACTTGATTGATACGAACCATTGTATTAACTATTCTTCCTTCTAGTTATAATTTATGAGAATTGATCATATAATACTCATTTCCAACAAATGATGTTGGACTTGACACATGGGAGGCCTAATCGAGGATCAACAGGAGGGCCCCACTTTGAGAGGCCATCATAAAACAAAACCCAATCAGACAATTTACTCACCTACAAAATGGATGCTTAAAGAAACAAGGATACAACAATCTGATGGTATGGAATGTCTAATTAAAGTGGGTCCATGTGTCTACATCTCCCATGCAAGTTGATAATTAGTTGCACAGGCTAGAAGATGAATTTCACTGTGTGGCTATACTCTTGTAACTTGTAAGGTATAAATACACACAGTTCATGTCCTCTCTCTCTCTCTAACCAGCCAGCTATGAAAGAGCTCTGTGATCTGAAGGTTCTCATTGATGGGCAGCATACTTTCTTTCTTAATCAGGTAATCTTGGTCTCCATAATCAAATTCTTCCCTTCTAATCCTTCCCATCTGGGCAAAATGTAAATGGGTTTCTTTCTTTCTGATTGTTTCTACTTTCTACAGGCAATCATCTCAAAATTTTCAGGAAGACTGAGAAAGATGATCAGAGAGGAAAAGAAAACCCAAACCATTGATTCAGGAATAGAAATCAATGGGTTTCCAAGAGGCCCATCTGGGTTTGAGCTTGTTTCAAGATTCTGCTACAGCAATGGAAGAATCCCAATCCACCCTTCAACCATATCTGTCCTCTATTGCTCTGCAGTCTTCCTTGAGATGACTGAAGAGTTCTCAAGAAGCAATCTCCTTCATCAGACAGAAACTTTTCTTGAAGGGATATTTTATTGGAATTGGAATGATATCTTGGCAGCTTTGAAGGACTGTGAGTCTTTTTTCTCATGTGCAGAATCATCTGGTCTCCTCCACAAGCTCATCTCTTCCCTCCTTACAAAAATCACTGCAAATGCAGACATGGGTCTCTCAAATTCTTCCTCTTCCTCTTCTTCCTCACCTGAAAGAGGATCTGGTTTTAGATCCTCTTCGTCTGCAAAGACACCGGAATCTATCAGGCCTTGTTCTAGAAGGGCATGGTGGTTTGATGACTTGACCAATTTGTCCCCCAAGATCATTGAAAAGGTAATCAAGACAATGGGTGCTTATGGGACAGATAACAGTAGTCTTCTTCTCACCAAGTTCCTCATCCATTACCTGAAAACAGCTCTTCAGAAGCCAGGGGATATTGAGTCAAGGTCTGAATATAGCGGCCTTGCAGACACGGCAGTGAATGGGGTGGTTTTGTTGGGAAAGGCGGCTTTTTCTTGTAGAGGGATGTTTTGGGTTCTGAAGGTGGTTTCTATGGTGGGGCCGAGCAAGGAGTGCAGACATCAGCTAGAGAGACTGATTGGTGGGGTGCTGGATCAAGCCACCTTGGATGATCTTCTGGTTGCAGGGCATGATGGGGGTGTATATGATGTTAATCTGGTATTGAGATTACTTAGGTCCTTTGTCAGTGAAGAGGATGGCATGTCATTGCAGAAGATGAAGACAGTTGGTAGACTGATTGATAAATACATGAGGGAAATCTCTCCTGATCAGACCGTGAAGGTCTCCAAGTTCCTTGCTGTAGCTGAGAGCTTGCCAGATGCTGCTAGAGACTGCTATGATGGGATCTACAGAGCTATAGACATATATCTTGAGGTAAGACAAAAAAAAAAAAAAAACCAATTATCTCTTTGTCCATTGCATTCAGATGGAAGATAGGTGATTGGAATTGGTATTTCTATCTCATAAAAATGTGAGGTCTACTTAATTGGGTTGAGAAATAATAGAGAGAGAGGACTTACTATCACTAAAGACAGCAGGAAATAACAAATTTAGGGGTTGTTTGTAGGTAATGAATTTTTAGATGATGGTGTGTGATTGAGAGGAAGAGATTTTTATCAGAAATGCTGTCATTTAATGCAGTGTTTCCCTTTATCTTTTGCTTCAGGTCATTCCACTTTCGAAGTCGGAAGGACCAGAAAAAGAGGCATCTCTACTTTTTTTCTCGTGGGACTTGGGTAGTACAGATCCTATGCAATAAGTGGTCCCGGTCATTTCTTTTTAATTTAAATTTCTTGCATGAAATGCCTATTGGCTGGTTGCTCGGGAAATTGGCAGTAATTACGGTGCATCATCTACAGTGAAATGGAAAACAAAGAGGCTTGAGATGTCCTTCTTAGTTGCTTTTCTGTCTATTGTAGGTTGGATAGATTAGAAATTCTTAGAACTTCAATTCCCTTTCCTTTTGCTTTTGCCGTGGACGCGTTGAATGCTTACATGAAATGCATATGATTGGTGGGTGGTAGTTGAATTTTGTCACTTTGATGCCCACTAACAGTAACTGCTAACTACTTGCTTCTGTACCAAGTGATTTTTTGTTTTTTTTTGGGTAGAACACTAGCATCATATGGTTACTTCCTAGAATTCTCTCTCTCTCTCTCTCTCTCTCTCTCTCTCTCTCTCTTGCTCTCTCTCTTTGGTCAATTAGTTCTCATAACTAAGCCATCAATGTATATCCCTACCAAAAAAAAAAAAAAAAAGCCAGCATTGTAAATGAGTTAATTTTGGGTCAGGTCCAAGATGAGATATAATAACCCCCTCTTTGAATAGGGTCCCTTAGTAAATCAGTTTAGTTGGACTACTGCCATCCTATATAATATAAATATATCTAAATTTGGTGTTCTTCAAGGTTGTTATTAGTTATACCCAATTTGTATTTCATCCATAAAAAAACAAGTGAGTGAGGTTCACATTGTGTCCAAAATGGTACAAATTCAAAAATTTCAGAGTAGGTGATAAAGTTAGGTAAAATGCAAATGGATTGAGTTTGGGTCTTGCCCAGGGTGTCCATATTTGATTTGTTTTGATTTGTAATTTTTGGGTGACGAGATAGATAGAGGTAATGGTAGACCGAAGAAAACATTGATAGAGATCACTAATTCATATTTGAAGAAGTTTAACTTATCAAAGGATTTGGCTCAAAATAGAACGAAATGGAGGAATATAATTCATGTAGCCGACCCCAACATGATTGGGATAAGGCTTTGATGATGATGATGAATATGATGAGATAGACAAGACCTATAATATGAATTTTAATACTGATCCAAGTATGGTTGTGAATTTTGCAGGCTCATCCAACTCTATCACAAGAAGAGAGGACAAGGCTATGTAGATGCTTGAACTATGAGAAGCTGACCTTGGAAGCTTGCAAGGACCTTGCCAAGAGCCCTCGGATCCCACCTAGGATTGCCATGCAAGCCCTTATGGCTCAAAAATCCAAGCTCCACAGTAATGGGATCATCACCTTTGATCAAAACATGCCCAACGATACATACAAGGAAATAGAGTCCGAGATGTCATCCGATATATCGGAGGAGAAGGAGAAGATGAAGATGAATTTACAGAGAATGCAATGCAGGGTGTTAGAGCTAGAGAAGGTTTGCAAAGAGATGAAGGGTCAGATGTCAAAGATCGTGAAGAATAGGGTCCTCAATAGCCCTGGCTACAATAGGGCTTTGCCCAAGCTTTGTTGACATTCTTTCTCTATCTCATTGATGTATTGATTTTGTATTACTTTTTTTGTTTTTCTTTCTTGGTGTTTGAGATAAAATTGCTGTTTAGGTATTTGTAAATATTAGGGGAATTGGTTTGATCACGGGTCAGTTGTATGCAATGGGTCCCAATCAGGTGTTTCTGAAATAATGTAATGGAAGCCCAGCAAACAGCATAAAAAAGCTTCTTGGAGAGTTTATAGAAATATGGTTGGATTCTCTCTTTTTTTTTGTTTTTTTTTTCTGTTTTCTTTTAGTTTTGATTTGTGGCTCGAGTTATCAACTCAATGAGTTCAAGAGCTAAGTCAACTCTCTCATGATTGGAAGCACACCCACTAAGTAAAAAGTTAAACAATAAAACCAAAATTAGAGGCTGGTGGGTCAAATGCACATTTTCAGTATTCTTAAGTCTTCTTTTATTTTATTTATATTTGTTGATTGATAATATAGCTTAAACTCACAACCTCAAAGCCGCTATAGTGAGCATATTTTGTTGTGCACCTGTACCATAGGCTTTTTGTCCTTAAAGTGCCTCTTTTATTGCAAGAAAGTCAAGTTGAATTTCAAATTTTCTCAAATATGCCAAAATATTCAAATGTCAAATGCATTTCATTAAATTCTAAAATTTGAAGATTTTCAGTTGTCATAAAAGCTCTTTAGTCCTTTTAACAGAGCATTTGATGACAAATGAAGAATCCATGAGAAATACGTAGGTGTGAGGATTCCTTATTACCTCCAGAACAAAGATTCATCGCTATTTGTATAGTTGAGGAATATATATATATATATTGAAAAGTATCGATGCATATAATTAAGAATAATAAATTCAGCCAACAACCATACTGCAAGTTCGAAATTTCCAATTGCCCAAATTCATGAGAGAAATGTTGTGGGCCACAAAATAACAGTTTTTCCCTGGCTATTACAGTTGAGGCAAAATGTTTGAGCCGCAACAAACATAGAAGCCCGTAAAAGAATGAAGACAACCGAAGATCATGTTGTTTAATATATTAGTGGAGATTCCATCGGACAAGCGCCAAATTGGCAACAATACCAGTTAAGATTTGATTGAAACCCGTAGCCACTTGTATTGATTGGATCATTTTTAAATTAGATTGGTCCAAAGTAACGACAATACTGATTTGATTTCGTAGTCACGGGCATCAAACCTTATTACATATAATACTTAATGAAATTGCAGTTGCATGCATCACTCTTTGGACCATGGCAAATGTCCAAGGGTTTACTGTAAATGTGTAAGTTAGGTGGAAAATGGTTATAGATTCACAGATACTAGTTGCTCTTGTTTTTTCGAGGCAAGGTAGAAATGTGGAGAGGAACCCCCACGCCAATGTTTAAAAATCAAACTCTACAATGCCTAAGTTAGCAAATCATGAGAACGGCTTATTTTCAACAACGCTTCTCACCTGACTATCTACTGTTTGAATTTCAAATATGCCATATTCTCTTATGTGGGGGCTTGTTTTTCCAAGTGTGTGGGCTTTATTTTTGCACATGTAAGCTTTCTTTCTCATGTGTGTGGGCTTCCTTTTCCACATATGTGTATTTTTATTTTTATGTGTGCAATTCCCTATTTCCACATGTGCGGGCTTTCTCCTTGTCTTAGTCCCCTTGCTTGCCATAACAAAAAAAAACTAAGTAAATCATGTAATACTTCCAAAATACACTTGAACAACATTCAACAAACTTGGATGGGCATGTGAAATTGACATGGTTTAGAGAACACCTAAGGGCTCCAGACAAATCTCAGAAGCTCGACAAATTAGCAATGCAAGTTCGTGGGAAAGATGATTCCCTTCCAAGGAAAATTATCATGCCGATCAAGTGTAACTATTCAATTTATTTGGCATATTTACTTGCATTAGATAGAGGGAAGACAAGGTGAGATGAAGTTGTTCTTTAATGTTTTAAGGAGTGACATTGAAACTATTTATCAGCTGCATTACGTTTTAAGAAACAAAGAAATTTCCATGGCACTTATCATGCAGTGACTTGACTTCAACATGGATATTCAATTTGGTTTTGGGTTTTTTCCGTATGGTTACCATTAGAGGTGGATTTTGCAATGCCCTTACTAAAGACTAACTCTATATCTACACGTTTTTTTACAATTTTCGTAATGAATATACCTATTAGAAGAGAAAGGTAATCAAATTTTGTGAAATCACAAGTTACTTTATGCGAAATTACAAGTTTACTTTATGTGCTTTCGCATATATATTATTTTTTGCAATTTCGCATATTTTGTTTACTTTCATTTTTGAATAATCTGAACATTCGACGGGGATCATCGCCACCTTTTATAGTTATGAATGTAAATTTTCGACTATTATGATACTGATATTGTGAACCTCTCAACCAGATTTTCAATTATCTTTCCAAGTAGTTAATTAAAATTTATGTTAACATCAATCCATATCACCTTTTGCTCACCACCATTGTAGACTGGAAATTGATTGGTAATGTCTAATATACCACGAAAGTGGCATGTTATACATATCTCAATGTTCGCCATCTTGCCTAAAAATTGAATTTTTTATTACATTATTCACAAACTCCACAAAATCTATAAAGATTTAACATGTGAAACTAGATATCAAAAAAATTATATCTTTAGTAAATAAGATAAAGGGTTTGGATCATTATTTTTGGTTCCACTAAAATTAAAAAAAAGAAAGTGATAACTGAGAAATATAGAATAAAATCCTACTCCATACCTACATGCAATAACGAAAAGTTTAAATATAAAATAAAGATTAGCATTTTGAACAACATAAAGCTACATATGTCTATAATATTAACAACCAAATAACAATGTATTAATACATAGATATTCTTAAAACATTTAATTTGCATCTCTTAGGTACTAATTTTTTATAGAGTATTTTACTAGAAAATGCATAAGTGACCCCTTAAAAGAAAAAATAATATTATGAGTGGGTGCACCAGAGTGGTCCAATATGACCACTCCTATTTATTTTTTTAACGTTGTGGACGAGTATTGGATATGATGCTCATTTTCTTTCTCCAGCATCGGATCCGATGCTGAATTATGCGACAGGAAGCCTCTTCCTCCTTCCTTTCAAAAATGATGGTTTCCTCTCTCTCTTATCTGACAATGGCGATTGAAGATGGAAGATCGGCGGCAAATATCAGCGATAGGAGACTACTCCCTTTCTGGCGATGGTGAAAATTTTGGCAAAACCCAAATCCCATGCCACAGCCAAAACCCATAGCCAACCAAGCCCTTCTGTCCTTCACTGTCTGCACTTGCTACCCCATTGGAATCCCCAATCCATCCACATCCTTTCACATCGTCACACCTCCAGAGAACACAACTAGATTCAAAACCATCCTTGATCTAAACACCACCACGCTTCCAATCCCCATTCTCCATAGCCGAACCCCAATTCCCATACCGTCTCAACCACAACCTTACACAACCGTCTCCCGTCATAGCTAGAAAAAAAAAAAAAAACCCAAAGATGAAGGGGAAGAGACAAAAAGGTGACATATCTATGAAGAAAAAGGGAATAAGTTTTTTGTGCTGCTGCCAATAGAATAGGGAGAAAACCATCGTTTTTGAAGAGGAAGGAGGAAGCAAATCTGATGCTGAAACAAGAAAATGAGCATCGGATCTAATGCTCGTCCACAACATTAAAAGATTGAATTCACTCCTAATATTATTTCTTCTATTAAGTGGTTACTTATGATTACTTTTCTAATAAAATCCTCTTTTTTATACTTAGGAAAAGAAAAGTATACCATAAAATATACATTTAAGTTAAAACAAAGCAACAATATGGGGGTTGCTCAGTTGCTTTGTAAACCAACATGTCTGGTCTCCTCTTCCCATACATCTAGGCCACCTTATGTCTCAGCCACCTTTAATACCTAAAAGAAAAGAAAGATTAGTGGGAATCACTGGAGGAAGGTGACGGTGACAAATGAAGAAGAAACACTGGAAAATGGAATGAAAATATAAATAAGAAGGCCCTTATTGATTTTTTTAAGAAATCACTTTACGATATCACATGAAGTATATGCGATTTTGCATAAAGTTATCTTGTGATATCGCAATAAAGCAACCTCTTCTACTAATCATGGGTATCGTAAGTACGAAAAACAAAGGACAATATGTGCGTAAATAGCTTGACTTTGATAAGGGCATAAGAAAATCACCCCTAAAGGTGACAATACAAGAAAAACCCCTTTGTATTTTTATGTCCCCTACCAGGGAAAAATTGTTTTTTATGTGAACCATACTGATTGATAGGCCATGTGGAGAAATCAAATTGATTGAACAAATCCTAATCTTCAGATCAATAGTGAACAAAAGAAACAATCAAGATCGCCCATAGAAATGAAGCTTGCAATATCAATATGGGGGATCACTAGATCTACCCCTGCTAAATACAGGTATGGCGATGGATCAGGTTAAGCTGGGGATTTGTCGCAATTAAAGTTTGGTTTGGTAGTAGTTTCATGGGTAGTCTAGGTGCAACCATGAGTTCATAGATCTTAACTCAAGATGGCTTAATAGAAAGGTTCGAGCTTTCTCTGCCCCAGCAGACCAATTTGCACAGTGGCGGACCCAAGATTTTCATTTGAGTGGGGCGGACTCAATTGAAAATGTCAAATATATTTTTTAAAATAAAAATTCAAATAAACAGCGGTATAGAACTTCAGATTTTTTGGACTCAAACCTAACATGTATCAATCACATAGTTGCTATTTATTGAAATCATGGATAGGAATTACACTTAGATCACCTCTGTGGAGCCCTAAGATTTGAAGTATACATCAATGAAGAGGGGAAAGAAACCCTCAAGAAATTGCATATAAATTAAAAAAAAATTCAACAAGAAAAGAAGGAAAGAAAAAAAAATACTCCAATAAAGAAAACGATAATCGAAACTCAACAGCAAAAGTAGTAACTAAAAATAGATTAAAATGAGAAATTCCTCCAATTTCTTCCTTAACGGTCATCCAAAACAAAATGGGAAAGAGGATTAGGGAAAGGGAAAAAGGGATAGTGGTTGTGTTTACGGATTTAAGCATTAGGCTTTAGAAATTTAGGGATTAGGGAAAGGGGTTTGGTTCAGTTATGTCCTCTACGTGAGAGAGAGAGAGAGAGAGAGAGAGAGAGAGAGAGAGAGAGCTTGGGCGTGGGGGGCGGTTGAGTGAGAGAGGGAGAGGGTAATGATGATTTCCAAGAAGAGAGTTTTTGGTTTTCCAGTGACTCGGGTGGGGCAATGGGTGATGAGTGCGTGGGCCGTTGCCAACCAAGCCCAATACTTGTCATGGGCTTTCTCTAGATTTGACAGGGGTGGACGCCCCAGGTGCCAGATACATTGGTCCACCCCTGAATTTACATATTTATAAATGAGATATATAAATATAAATCTTGTTGTAACTATGTAATATAAATCTTGTTGGTATCAAATGACTCAAATCATATCAGATCCGAACCCATCAGGTTTTGTATCATACTCTCCCAAACCGTCAGAAATCAGGTCATGTACAGGGCAGTGCAAGTGTGAGTAGGGAAGGGCACAAACTGAATACATGGGGGTATTAAAAATGAAGATGTCCAAAACAATATTTATCGGCCTTTTTGTTTGCGAAGACTGAATACATAGGGTTATTATAACTGAAGATGAAAAGTGGATTTTTAAAAATGAACATCAAATAACATTTTCTTTTAAGAAAATAATATTAAAAGAAGATTCTATTTGAAGCTCATTTTTTAGAAATTCAGTTGTGATTTTCATTTTTAACCATATTATGCATTCAATTCCCATGTTTTTTAATGCAAATAACCCAGGCATATATTTTCCTAATATTCTATAATTTCTGGAAGAAGGTGAGAGCATTATAGTGAAATTATTTTTGCGATAAAAATTGTACTATCTTTTCATTAGTAAATCTTGAAAATTATAGGGCTTTACCGGAGCTTAATTTTTCTGTATTAATTGGTATATGGGCCATCCATGGGGCCAATGTGCTTAAAGGGCCGGCCCGGTTTGAGATATTTATCAAAAAGAGTATTTGTATTTTGTGATGGCCTGGTTTTGCACCTAACTTGTAGGCCTCTGGACTGGACTCAGGCCCAAATATTGGGCCATGTTTGGGCAAGCTTAAGCATGGACAGCTCCACCCATGAACAGTACCCGTAATATCAATAGTTACTTTATGCTAACATTATACCGGTTGTCTCATCTTCTTGATTACAAAATTACAGATTTTCATTCAAATTTTATCATAACTGAACTTTAATTTAAAACATCACTTATATATGTTATAGAAGAAAATTTTATGATAAAGATGTCATATAATTAAATTAATACTGATACTGTTGTAACTAATTGTATTTGTTATACTAACTTATTTTGTATCAAGTATTGGCTAATTTGTGCTTTTCTTTAGCAGTTACACTATTGAAGCATTGGAAGTAAAAACATCTTGTTTCTTAAAGTCCTTAATTGAGTTCTAAATTTAGATGTGATAAACAACCCATAGGGTTGTAATAACAATCTGTGTCATGGACTCGTCTTTGAAATCCCTTTAAGCTATCTCAGCCCATTGACATCCACACCACTCTCTTGGCCGTATGCTGGAATCGACAAACTAATCCTTATTTTGTGTAGATAATTCTCCCACGAAATCCAAGCTAACATGAGCTTGTCTTTCTGTGAACAATCTTTTGGGCCTAAATATTTGCATTAAGAGATACATAGGAATTGAATACACATAAAATTCGAATTCATGGTGAAAAAAACTCTACCAAAAGATTATTAAATATGTAAAGGATGAAGGATAGAAGCTGGAAATGTAGATAGGACTTTCACTTTCTTATTTATTAAATTACTAAGGTGATGGTTGGATATTTATTTTTTTTATCTTTTTGTGATTTTATTTTCACAAAGGAAAGGACATTTGATTCTCATTTTTTGAACCTCACCTAAATCAAACAAATAGGACAATGTGTAGCTGCTCGGTTGGTTGGTAACCACATTACCTAACGGCTTAGGGTTCAAACCCTAAGCATGCCGTCTCTTTCTGCATGTATAGCTCTCTCTTGGTCCCATCCTTGGCTTAGGAATCAAACAGACAGGCTCTCTGTGTCTTAGAAAACCATTAGCTGTCAATATCCATGTGGAGTATTTCATCTTGCAGAAGTTGTTGCTGTTGTCTTATGGGCGGATCAGAGTTGTTTAACAACTCAAGGTGATGGGCCTTGAGAGGTGAGTTGGCTGCATATGTTGGGAAATCTGTCTGCAGATGGGATGTCCACGGCTAGAATTTTATTCTGTAAGTGACTATTTTAAATATGTGCACAACTATGAAGCATCTCAACCAATCATCAGGAAGTTGCAAGGTGGATGGGCATTGTTTAGGGACTCTAGTGGACGCAAAAACCCCAGGCCAGATCGGGCTGGATCTTAACTGAGTTTTTAAGGTTTTGGTTGGTTTTTTTTTTTTTTTTTTTTTTTGAGAGTACTATAGCAAAGGGAGTTGGGATTCAAGAGAGCCCACACACGTAGGAAGAGGAGGCCCACACTATGGGAAGGAAAGCCAACTCACAGCCAGGTGCGATAAGCAACCCCTGTGGTCTCGTGGTTGTGATTTTTTGGTTTGATACTTAAATGCGTCAATCCTGTTCTTTTATAGGCTTAAACGCATTGCCAGGCCCAAAGTATTTTGTTACCAACCCCTTGGTCTCATGGGTGTGATTTTTTGGTTTGATACTTAAATGTGTCAATCATGTGCTTTTATAGGCTTAAAGGCACAGCCGCCCTTAAATATTTTCCCAAAAATATTTCACAAATTGGCTAGGCTAAAGCCTAACCTTCAGATTGTGGATGGATCAAGCATGAACAACTAAATGGGCTGGACTCTTGGTAAACTTTTTTGGCCCAATCCCACCCACGAGCACCTCTGAGGGGTGGACAGCCTTAACTGTTTAGTCGGATGACTTTAAGTAATGCTTGAGTGAAAGCAATCGAATCCATTTCAATTGATTATCCCTTTTTTGTTCCTTGAAACAACTTCTAATTGGAACGTTAAAATTATCCAAACAATGGGAACTTTTAGAAACGGTCCACAATGGAATGAACAGTTATAATGTCAAATTATATTGGGATTTTTTTTACTTAGACTCATACATTTGGGGTGTTTGGTTTCTCTAATCAGCTGCGTTATAGCGAGGATCTACTTGGAGACTAGCTAAAGTTCATGTGTTTTTGTTGATCTTGAAGAAAACAATTGCAGAGGGGAAAACATGAAAAAAAAAGGATAAAATATGAAGTCCCCAACCATTTTGTTGTTCATGCTGATTTAAAATTTTAATGTTTGGTGGTCTTTTCAGTTTCTCTCACAATAATATTTTCCTTACAACTTGTAAGCTACTTGAAACATCAAGGGCACATTTTAATGTTGTGATATTGACATCATCCTTTGTGCACATACATCAATTACAAGATCAACAATCAACCACACACAGGAAGAAACACGGAAATTTACGTGGTTCACCCAAACAAGGCTACATTCACGGGCACAGAGACGATCATATTTACTATAACAAGTATATAGAGACTCTCATTCTCTCACATCGTCTCACCTACGTGATGTAGGAACACCATGGGCAAGAGAGCTCTCACCTCTCTTCAGCGCAAGATCTAGGGTTACAGATTACACATATATATAATCTCCACTTTCTTGGCCACCAAGAAAGCCCTGGTGCAATTACCAAAACACCCTTAACCTTAAACCAGTCCCTGGCTAACCCAGTGGACTCATCAGGCTAAACTGGAATACAAGACATAAACCCAACAATCTCTACCCTACCTTGAATTCCGTACAACACGAGCCACAAGGAGATAAAATCGGTGATGTCTTCATGTACCTTGCTGAATGATACGTCACTGTACTAACGATGCAGTCTTTTTCCTTTAACATTTTGACATGTTGAACCAGCATATGAATTTTGAGCAAAGTTCATCTTCTCGTCAAACTCCACATCAAACTTAAAGCTCGAATCCATTGACGAATCTGAGTGATACAAGACATAAACCCAACATTTAAAACGGCGGTGGATTGTGAAATTCACATTGTGGACATCTTTAGGCATGATACCAAAAGTTACAGGACCCACTCTCATCCTTTTCCTTCAAACTTTAACATCTTTAATATCATGGATTTTTGTCAAAATATTCACTCTAAATATTTCCATAACAAATATCATATTCTAAAAAAAAACTTCAATTTGGGAATCTCAGGTTGTCATGCTACATTGGACAACCACTTGAACCCTAGTGGGCGCCTTATCTAGGCCAATACAACCCAAAAAAACAAAAAAGAACTTTAATCTTTCTGAAAAATATGTTGCCCTACAAATGTACCATTAAAAAACTAGCTAGCCGCTTTCTCTCATTAGACGGCTGTTCTACGTCACCTGAGGCTTCATTCCCTCATCAAATGACTCCCTCAACTCATCTGAGGACTACTTCTCCCACGTCCCAGCCCTATAAGCTGGGTGAAAAAAAAAAGGGGGGCATTTTGCTGATGTGGAGGTGAAAATGAAAGAAAAAGAGCTACTGTTGCTAAGAGTGGATCACATTTTTGAGCAGCCCTGCAAGACACTATGCTGTTCCACCCACCATGAAATCATAACTACCATAACAGAAAAGCTGAAAGCCTCTCTTCAAAAGACTTGCAACTAAATGCCTGCAAGTTCAACTATCAGCAAGCTCACCCACATTCACAACCCCTACATCCTCCCATTGCTGCAAAAATGCAGGACCATGGACCTTCTCAAGCAACTCCACTCCCTCTTCATCACCACTGGCCTCTCCCAAGACCCCTTCTCCATAACCAAGTTCCTCCATTTCTGCGCCGTCTCCCCATTTGGCAATCTCCGCTATGCTTCTCTCATTTTCGATCGAATCGAAACACCCAATACCTTCATCTGGAATACCATGATAAGGGGGTTTTCAATCAGCTCTCAACCTGAGAAGTCTTTCATCTTCTTCTCTAAAATGCGCCTTGACGGCGTAGATCCCAACAAACACAGCTACCCTTTACTTCTCAAGGCCCTCTCGAAGTCAATGGGAGGGAGCCCAAGTCAGATTCATGCTCAGGCTGTGAAATTTGGATTGGATTCTGACTCTTTTGTGCAGAATTCTTTGATTTCAGTGTATGCGAATTGCGGTGAATTGGGTCATGCGCATCGGGTGTTTGATGAAACTTGTAAGAGAGATTTGATCACTTGGACAGCGATGATTGATGGGTGTGTTAGGAACAATCGAGCGAGGGAGGGGTTGGAAACTTTTATGGAGATGAGATTGATGGGTGTTGAGATTGACAAAGTGACCATTGTCAGTGTTCTCTGCAGTGTTGGGATGGTTGGAGATGTTTGTTTTGGAAGATGCACTCATGGATTGTATGTTGAGTGTGGGAGGGTGACTTGGGATGTTTATGTGGGTAGTGCTTTGGTGGATATGTATGCAAAATGTGGCTATTGTGATGATGCCAAAAGGGTGTTTGACGAAATGCCTTATAAAAATGTTGTTTCATGGAGCACGTTAGTATCTGGTTATGTTCAATGTAGTAGGTTCTCAGAAGCTTTATTGGTTTTCCAAGATATGCTTCTAGAAGAAGTACAGCCAAATCAATGGACATTAGTGAGTGTTCTCACTGCATGTGCCCAGACGGGGGCATTGGATCAAGGGAAATGGGTTCATTTGTTCATAGATAAAAATAAATTAGAAATTAATTCAATACTTGGGACAGCATTGATAGACATGTATGCAAAGTGTGGGTGTATAGATGAGGCATTCATGGTCTTCCATTCATTGGCTCAGAAGGATTTGTACCCTTGGACTGCCATGATAAATGGGTTGGCCATGCATGGGCATGCACTGAGGTCCTTAAATCTCTTCTCTTGCATGCTAGAGAATGGGGTTCAGCCCAATGCAGTAACCTTCATTGGTGTTCTTTGTGCCTGTACTCATGGCGGCTTGGTGGATCAAGGGATAATGTACTTTGATTGCATGAGCAAAGGTTATGGTATTGAGCCTAACATGGAGCACTATGGTTGTATGATAGATCTTCTGGGTCGTGCAGGGCATATACAGGAAGCCCTGGATTTAATAAAAAACATGCCTATGGAGCCTAGTGCGGGTGTCTGGGGTTCTCTTTTCAATGCTTGTATGATCCACAAGGATTTTGAGTTAGGCGAGCAAATAGGAAAACATTTAATTAAGTTGCAACCACATCATAGTGGTAGATATGCGCTTCTAGCTAACATTTATTCATTATCTCAAAAGTGGGAGGAAGCTGCTCATGTGAGGAAGCTGATGAAAAAGAAAGGGGTGGAGAAGACACCAGGTTGCAGTTGGATAGAATTAAATGGTGCTGTTCATGAATTCATTGCCTCAGACAAGTCCCATATCCAATTCAAGGATATGTACATGATATTAGATTTAGTAACCACACAGTTGAGAGCAGTTGGGTATGTACCAGATATTGCACCATTTTTACAGGAGATGAATACAGGATAAGGCAAAGAAGCTAATCTGTGGCAACTGAACAGTGAATCAATTTGGAGCCGAAATTGAGGGATTGTTAATTGAATACTCAATTAGTTTCAGCTATTCATATTGCGTATGCTCCCACCTTGCAGTGCGCTATGTATTATACTTCCATTTGAAATAAAAGTTCCCAAAACCACAAGCAAGTGTTTCTCATCAGTTATCTATCTGGGTTTGCTAACAACTACCAGGTTTTCCATATTACATGCTAATCATATGGATCACAGAAAACTTCAAATATCACAAAACATTACAGAAATTAGAAATTAATAGAGTAGAACAACTATAAACCAGAAGTCATGGTGAATAGGGGGGTCAACTAATCTTAGGAGTATGGAATAGTGGCAATGTGGTTATGAGCTACCGTGCCAATCCATAGCTTTCCATCAGTCTCTTGAACTTCACTTACAAGTGTCATCACTTCACCTCCTCGATCCTCAAGGACCTCCAGAATCTCTCCTTCCTCATTAAAGAGTGAAATGACAGCAAACATCTTCATTCCTATCAACCGCCCTAGGACAGTCATCTTTAGAGGCAATCTGAAGTATATGTTTTTTATCCATGGGTTGTGGGAGAGGACCTCTTGAACTGATGTTCGACAGCAGTCCATTGCTACCCAAAATTGGCCCTTCCCATTCATTCGTATGTTATCGGGCAACCCCGGCAGATTTGCAAAAACCTCTACGTCTCCAGTCCTAGGACCCTCTAGCCAGTATCTCATCAACCTGAGACATGTCACGGAGAGAGATTAACTAAATCAGTAATTTATCATCATTTTTTTATAGGTAACATTACTAAATTATCATCGACTGTGTACTGTTGTGTGTCCTCTGCTCAAATATCAGATTGGCCTCACAGACCAATAACACGGACAAACACCCGTACCTACAATTTGTAGTCTCTGTGAAGAGAAGAAAGGTTTGGTCCCTAGATAATTGTACACCATTTGGAAACACCAAACCATCTAACAAAATATTTGTTGTTTTAGAGGAAGGGTCATATCTAAGCAGCCTTCCCGTGGCTTCTCCTTCCAATAGTATGAAGTGATGGTTCCTGTTACATAATCCCAAAAACAAACATTTGAGACAAAGGAAATTAATATCATAAAAATAAGCATACCTCGAGCATTTACCATTGATGTAAAAGCATAGTTCTAACAAACAGGTGCTCTGTTCATAAAATCTGACCACTATTAATTTTTCATGGCCATTATATTGGTTTGCAACGGTGTGCTGAATTACCAAAACAGAAAACAATCATGTCAAGGGTTCAACCTACTATTTTTGGACTCACTTAGGGCGTTTGAGATAAAAATCAAACCATAGAATGTGAGATAACAGTGAAAACTTTGGAGCTAATGGAGTCCTAATCGAAATTTCCATACCAAATAACAATATAGATCTCTGCTAAGACTGTAACCTTATAGTCACCTTCTAAAACCATGTGTAAAAGAAATATGAACGGTAAGCAGATAAAAAAAAGAGGCTAAAAACCAATAAACTCTTACATTCTGTTGTATCTCATGCTGCTGTCAGTGAAGAAGATAGAACCATTCCTATGAATATCCAAGTCATTTGCAAAGAGAATGGATTTTCCTCCTGCATGGGTTGCTAGAGGAGTCGCAATTCCTCCCTTTGGACCAACGACTAGTAGACCATGATAAGCATCAGCTATGTAGAGATCTCCAGTTTCCCTATTGAACCTTAGGCCGAGTGGACGACCACAATGTTGCTCATACTTGGCTTGCTTGGAGGTTGTTGAATCGACGCCATTAGCACACAGTTTCTTTGACCTTCAGGAACCATTTCCACTCATTACATCAAGTACAAAGAGATATTACTCCTAAAGTTTCTCTTATTACACACATATATGCAATGATGCCTGTGTCAAACCTGAGAGAGAGAGAGAGAGAGAGAGAGAGAGAGAGAGAGAGAGAGAGAGAGAGAGCTTATGTGTCGTGTGTGTTTTTTCTTTTGTCATGTACCTCATTCACTCACTACATACAAATACGAAGGGCATATGTATGGTAACAGGCGAGGTATCCATGAGGAATCCACAGATTTAAGTATTCCTCAACGGCCTTGGAACAATGATTCCTCGCTAATGATTTTACATCCATATTGGTGCATATCAATGCTGATAGTTTAGAAACTGGCATTGGTGTGTAAATCTGCGAAAATGAGGATTAATCCTATGCGAGAGAGAGAGAGAGAGAGAAAGAGAGATGGCCGAAATCCTTAGGAATTTAAAATTGTGAAACATAACTTTTTCCATTCCTGTGTGGAAAACCGGTTAGAAATCTCCCAAGATTTGATTGCCAAACATAGTCAAAATATGTATTTCCATGTTTCAAGCCAATTTACCTTTAAACATCTGCACCTATGCATGATGTCTCTCATCTGACTAAGTTGGCCAAATTTATCATTAGACAAGATTTGGATCTCACCACCCAATAATTAAAAAATGCCAATTATCTGCAGTCCGCTGACATCTTTCATTAGTGAATTCCTAGTCCTAGAAAAAAGAGGCTATGATCACAATGTGGAGATCTCTACAAAGGAACATTATACGTTCCCCAATATGATTGGAAAAAAAATATGTTCTCAGGGTGAAGTACGGTGAAACATTTTCTATACAAGAGAAAATTTTGATCGTCTCTTTCTTCCCTTTTATCACCCGTGGCCCTTCGGCCTTCACCCATTTAATCAATTAAAAGTCCATATTGTAGAATTCGTAACGGGATGTTTTGTTAACACCCATTTACATATGTAAATATTACATATGCATCACGTTTACAGACAAGCTTTAAGTTTTTTTTTTTAATTTTTTTGAATTCATTTATCTATCACATACATATAATTTGGTGTGAAAATAGTGTATAATGGGATCATTTTCACTTCTCTCCGGTTGTGAAACCATTACACATGGAACACCTCAAAGAGGCCTGGGTACAACTACCACTTACAGTTGCCATGGGTTCAAAACCCATCAACCACCCTTAATTTTTCGTAGTCTTGGGGCTCCATAATTGTAATCTAGATGGTTTAATTTTTTTTATTGAACTAATGAACCCCTAAACATTTTGTCTCTTGTCTTAAATCACGATGGATTTTGGAAAATTTGTAAAAACAACTAAAAAGAAAAAAAGCGAATCTATAGATTTTCGCCTTTTTGATTCATAATCCAAACAGTGCAATATTCTCATAAGAATGACAAACCTTAAGACATAAAGTTTCATCTTTTAGATCATCATGGATTTTGTGAAAGATGTGAGAAAACTAAAACAACAAAATCCCATACCATTTACTCATGTAAAATTGGTGCTTTCAAACAAATATGGTAATATGCTTATGTAAATTTTTAAGTATTACATATGTAAATTCCTTTTTCATATCCCATGCATAAAAGTCATGACCCCATGGCCCAGTGGCAAACCCAAGTATGGGGATCTCGGGCTGAAGCCCCCACCTACCCCTAATAAGAATGTAAATTTTCATAGAGCCCCCTACATTTTTTTACGTATTCCCCATATCCCAATATTTTTTTACATAAAGCTCCCCCAAGGAAAATTTCTTGGGTCCACCCCTGCCCAGGCCCATATTGGATCTCCATAAACCAAGTGCTTGTAAGTTGATTTCCATGTAAATAAGAATTCATGTGTTTGATGACTTTAATTGACAGTTGTTATTTTCTTTGCCAAAACCAATTTCTGGTAAAAGGCAAGTGAGTTCCAAAGATCCAAATGGAGCCCAGAAAATAAATGCTAAAAATCCTTAGAATTGTACAATATGCAGAACAAGACTCTTTCCAAATTAGAAGACAATGTGCCTTAAACCCTTCAAACTAGCCAGTCAAATGTAGTTTGTGTTCCACAAAACTATTAGGAGACAATGCACCTGAATCCCATCAAATTACCCAGGTAAATCTGTTGTGTTCTACAGATCGGTTTGAAGAAGCATTTTATCATTCTAGATAATATTTCTACTAACCAGGTGGTAGTTACAAGTGCAAAGGTCTCCCAACCGACGTTGTGGCCCATCCATCTCACAACGCGCCCATCTGCCATACCGGTGTAAGGCCCTCTTCCCTCAAGATCAAACTCCAAAGACTCAGGCCCATAGACCTCATCGACGAACTCCAGTTTCCCCATCCTCAATCGGCTTTGGTTGTCTCCGGGCCAATTCTCCATGACTTCCTTGTATGGTGCCACAGAGTGCCTCACGGGCCTAAACTCGTGGCCTCCCACTGGACCCATGTTGAATGGATCCATGAAAACGAAGCCCAAGCCCAGAATCAGCAGGAGCAGCAGTGGGTGTTGAAACATCATATCATCTCGAAATGGGATCTTTTCTTCCATGAGAGAGCTTTGATCATGGCAAAGAGAAGCCAAGGGATGATGATATGTGGACTGTTGGGATTCTTATTCATTCAAAGTTGAGGGGAATGCATTTCTTGTGATTGTTTGATGGTTAGGAATGGGTTTGGATTTAGGTGGGCTGTGTTATTCCTACTCTTTCCTTGTTTTAAAACCAACACAAAGCGAAAATTCCTAGTGGGGGAATATTTACTCCATTTAATCAAATATTATCCCCTAATCTTTCAGATATGGGAGATCATTAAAAAAAATAAGATATATAACGGAAGATATTATGTATCTTCGATGACGTTTGATTGAGTTTTCTCTTCCATGTCCCCCTAAAGATTAATTAGGAACATTTCGTGCCCTTTTAGATGCAGAAAGTAGTAGAACCCCCGCTTAGTAAGGGAAGGCTTGGCTTTTATTAGTACTATTTTTTTTTTTTTTTGGTGCGTTTGAGACTTTTCTTTGGAGCAAAAAAGTAATTATCTTCTTAACGGCTGCTTTTTAAGGGAAATTTTGTGTAAAGGAAAAATTTTTTTTTTTTGTGATTTTCATGCATCCCGCTCTTTCGCTATTTGCGGTGCATCAAATGGTGAGTGAAATTTGATATGAAGAGGAAAATTGTGTTAGTTTTCCATATAGCCTACTCTTTAGTCATTTAGTGCATAAAACTTTTTCCCCGAGAAAAAGAAATATATAATTAATTCTTTTTTATAAAGAGGATTTCAATTTTCCACCAGAGGAGTAGGAACGAAGAATCTCTCTCCTATGAAACAAAAACCTCTAATTCTAAAGGGCAAGAGGAAAGACCCTTTTATATACCACACCCTTTAAACCAATCATCTCTGGTTTCATGGACACCCATATTTTACTTTCTTTGCTAGATACTAAACATTTGAGTGTAAGCTTTTCAAAAGACTAATCAAGTTGTCAATGTGGGATTGATTTTGTTCAGTGGTCCACAGAAGCATTGTTAGAACGGAAACGGTGTTTTAAAATTATCTCAAACAATATATATTTTCTCGTTAATATTATTGATGTTTTCTAAGACACATATTTGAATACAACGCAAAATTTCTTAAAATATTAACTGCATTAGGAAAAGGTACGGCTATCTTTACTGTAAAGCCTTTGCTGTGACATTAAGAATTTTTTGAGGTTTGTTAATAATTTTTTTTATCATCATTTTGATGACCAACTTTAATTATAATTTGTAACTATTATATATGTGTGAATATTTATAGTTTTACCCCACTTTGATATATTTTTATGTTAATTGAAA
This sequence comes from Sextonia rubra, assembly GCA_037013555.1. Taxonomy (NCBI): domain Eukaryota; kingdom Viridiplantae; phylum Streptophyta; class Magnoliopsida; order Laurales; family Lauraceae; genus Sextonia; species Sextonia rubra. The sequence continues at coordinate 16,051,671 of JASUAD010000028.1, read as the reverse complement.
TTTATTCTTATTTTCATGAACATTTATTTTTTTAATATTCTTAAAAACTATTTATTAAAAATATCTTTATATTTTTCTGAAATATAAAATTGCAAAAAATATGATTCGTGAGATTGCAAAAGATTTTTGCTAGATAGGATTAATAGTATCTGAAAATATACCCACATGATTAAGCCCAAATTAATTATCTATCGGACTTAAAAAATGGGCTCATAGCTAAATTTTTGTTGGGTTGGGCCCAACGGTTAACTAGCCAATCTGAGTCAACTATTTAGCTGTGGTCCAAGTTAACAGGCTCAATTCTAATAAGCCCGTACAGTATGACAGTGTTCCACCGTAATTTGATTTCATTAATGGGTATACATAATATATATTAAAGCTATAAGAATGGAGACCTCTCGAGGGTGCCACATCAACACCCCTTATTTTTCTTTTTTTTTAGAGCACCACATCAGCATCCTGAAATCACTAATTCCCCTAAAATCTCTCTATCTACTACTATCACTAAAATCTTTCACTTATCCACCTTTTTTACACCTTTCGTTGTAATCTAATCCTATTTGTTGCTTAAATGGTAACATGATAATTTTTTTTGTGGGGCCTCTTTATAAAAATTTGGCACCAATTAAAATAGATGGCTCCATTTCTTATAGGAGTTAGACTCATGATGAAAACATCAAGTTTTTTTATAGTTATAATGGGCTCAACTTATGCTCATTTGAAATTTGGTTTAAATAAATCCAAGCCGTAACACTTACTTCTCCAATTTGATATGAAATGTTGTTTTATCTTTTTTTTTTTTTTGAATGGTTTTCAAGTTAAATTAACTTTATTTAAGGAACTTCAAGGAAGAAGGTTAATGTTACATTCTTTCAGATTATAAAAATGAAGCTTCTCAAGTAATTTTGGTATTCTATTACTTGCTTATTTCTAATTGATTCTAAAGATGAGGATTTTGTGATTTTTTCCTTGGACATTTAACTTAGTGGAATAATGTTTGTATAATGTTCTTTATTTTTCCTCCTTTTCTTTCTAAGTAGGAAGTGAGCTTTTTTAATAAAAATTTTTGAGATTTAAGTAAACTCAAACTACAAGAATTTTTCCCTTTGAAGATGTTATTTTTTAATTTATTGAGATAAATTCTCAATCATCCTCATCATCATTTCCCTTTTTGTAATTCTTTTTTTTTTATCAATTTTAAAGCAAATAACATTAGTAATTCAATCTAATTCTAATAAACAAATTAGCTTGATAGATAATATATTTATCTAATTTTATTTATTTTTATCAATAATATTTTGAAGAATACAATAATATTTGATGTATTACTTTTATGCAGCAAAAACATTTAAAATATCTATCTTAAGTAAAGACTAGCAATGTAGGCCCGTGCTTAACCTAGAGCTATATAAAAAATTTAAATAGTTTATTATAAAGTTTATAAAAATTATAAAAGTTCATATGTTTATCAAAATTTAATGGACTTTTGAATTTTTTTCTTTTATTTAAACAATGAAAATCATTCAGTGGGCTATTTATATTTTCAAACATTTTCCAATTTTGATTTTATTCATTTAGTAGGGCAGACTTTTATAAATATTTGAAATTTTATATTTTTATAAGTTTTTTAATAAACTATTTAATTTTTTTATGGAGGCTAAGGCTAAGCACGAACCTGTGTTGCTAAGTATAATACAAGTAGATATGTTGATAAGCTTTACAGTTCAGCAGATTTCACAAATATAAGAAAGTTAATCTTTTGAGATATCCTAATTTATTTTACAGCTATGATGGGACTAGTCTTGTCTGCTTGGGCTTAGATGGGTTGGCCAGTGTGCTTATCCTAACACAGTATGCACAGAGCTCAGCATCTGCCCAATTCCTAAGCTTTTGGTTCCATAAGCAAGAAATTTTCCTCTTATTTTAACTGTATGTTGCTAGGCTTTTTTTCCATGGACATGAAGTTTTCTTCCATAAGCAAGAAGTTTTCTTTTTACTTTCCATTCACCTAATGATAAAAATTATCTGCATCCATGAATGTATTCACAGTATAAAGAAAAGAGTTTTGTTGGAGCATCCCTTTCCTCAGAAGTCTTGTATGCACAAGGTAACAAAAGTCGTTGAGGCATTTATTGACAACTTTGAATAATGTGTGGTTGCATCATTCTCCAAGATTTTTAGCAGGGACAGAGCCCCATTTTTTCTCGATTCCTTTCTCATGGAGTTAATTGCAAGTTCCTGTCAACATGTGCAAGATTGGGGCCCATTCAAAAGCTTTCCTTTCCTATGGGGATTGTGTGGAAGATCAAGCAAGAGGAGACAGAGACCCTTTTATGGAGATGTGTAAAATATCATCGCTGTACTACTTAATTTAAAGATTATGACAACAAAGTGGAGACTCTACAATAGAGTCTCGTGGGTGATGTCGGCAAGTAGTCCATGAGTTAGGCTCATAGATCGTCGCATTTCTGTTTGTAAATCACCCTATCCACAAGAAGTCAAGAATAAACATGAAACAGCTACGACACATGACTGAAATCACCTCTCTTGAGGCCCTTTAAAGCGTTTTACCTAGATATAACTTAAACATATAAAAGAATCGTTACTTACTTAATAGTAAGAAGAGGCATTTCTTACTTGGTTATTCATTTTTAATTTCTGTGAGCTTTATTCACACATGTGCAGGCTTATTTCTTCCCTGTGTGGGCTGTTTTTCCACATGAACGAGTTCTCTTTTGGGCTTTAGGCTTATCCGCTAGGGTACCAAAAAATAAAAAGAGAAACTTAAATATAAAAATTTGTGGGATATTGGCTGCCTTCCTTTCCAAAATGGGTCCCGTCTCTTGGAAATATAAATTTTAACTTTATCTTTTAAAGCAATAGTACATTATTTTAATTATATTATAGTTATTTGTATTATACATTTTATGTTAGTAATCATTATATATATATATATATAATGATAATGGTGACTGTCAACCAATATGCTACACAGGTGAAACCATTAATGAGGGACAGGTGAAATATGTAGGCATGGTAACTACTTATAAATCGATCTTCCCAGGTGAACAAGTGAATGGGCAATGGGAGTTTGTTCTTATTGGGAGGTCTAAGTTTTAGTCCTCAGCTTCCTCGTCTTGGCATATGTGAATTTTTTCACTTTACATGTGTGAGTTTTATTATATTTTTCTCACGTGCGAACTTCTATTGCTTTGCATGTGTGAGTTGTGTGAGTTGTAGATATGTCCCTTACATGTATGTGGTCTTATTATCCCACATGTGTCACTTGTGTATGTTCATATCTAGAAGTCTTTATTACTTTATATGTATGAATTGTGTATGTCCCTCTTATATATAAGTTCTTATTACCTCTCATGTGTAAATAGGTGTTGACGCCATGATGATTGTATGCGAATTTCAGCCGGTGATTACAAAAAAGATAACCAAAAGTGAATGAGCGATGAATATGTATTTCACGTTACTCTCTCAAACTAGCAAGTACATCCTAAAATGGGACGCTGCACAAGTTTGCAACCACGCGTGCCCACCACGCATCCAACGACCCCTTATTGGAGTTTGAACTCGAGACTTGGTGTGACTCTTAAATTAATCGAGCCATTTGTCTTGGTTTTCCAATTGTCTATTTGTTTTGATGAAAATCAATTACCTTCCGTAGAGGAGGATGAAAAGAGGGGCTAAGGTTTGGTACTCCTAACCACTTAACATCATAGAAATGGGTTGCCATTCTTTTTGAAACCTCTTTAAAATGCACCCTTTGCTATAACGCGTGAGCATAAGCAGGCTCTTCCTAAGCACATTATTGTGTAACTAAAAGGATTCCCAGTTGATGAATTATTTTTATTTCTAGAGGAGAAAGGAATCTACATTTACATCTCTTATAGAAAATTAAAACACTCTTTATCGAGAAAAATCAGTTCATTTTTCCTTTTTCATAATAAAAATACGTCGCACCAAATAATTGAGTAGTCAACGGATGGAATATCAGAACAAGTTTCTAATTTTGATTCTCAATAGCACAAAACCCCTTGGCAATATAGGAAACTTATATAATTTATTATAAATGATCTTTTATTCTTTATATAAGTTAAAGTTACAAAGAGGGAGGCCGGTGAAGTATTCCACGTCAGCATCCTTATTTTTTTTTTTCTAGAGCGCCACGTCAACATCCTAAAAAATTAAATGTGGCACCAAAAATCACTAAAATCTCTCCTTCCCTAAAATTACTCTTGTACCATCATTTTAAATTATTTCCAAAAATCTAACCCTCCTCCAACACAAACGATCTCATCTTAATCCGGGGATAGGGATTTAGGAAATTGGGATTTAGAAAAGAAGAAAAAAAGAAAAAAAAAAAGAAATTGCGAGAGCATGGAGAAGATGTCCAAGGGGATGATGAGGAGGAGGGAACTAACAGATAGATGGTAGAGCTCATCCAAGAAAATGGCCTAGATCATGGTTGGTTCTTTTTTGTGCATGATGATCCTAATCCATGGATGGCCCACTATAATACAGTACATTCTCCTCTTGATCTCTTTTTGCCTAATAGTTTTGCTCTTAATTCTACTCTATTTAATACTATGTAGATATTAGATAAAGACACTAGTACAGTTTATTAGTCTTTGTTCTTCTTAAATAGATGCAAGGTCACTATCCAAGCCTTCAGTACAAAACATGATATGAAGTCACTCCAATCTAGATGACCCAAAACATTCTTAGATGCCCTGCATGTCATATGGAAAAGAGAATGAACTCTGGGCTTCTTTAAAGGGCTGCAGGCTCAAACCCTGAAAACGGTTCTAAACTCTGCCTTGATATTGATGATCAAAAAGAAGACCTCTAAGCTAGAGCATATGGGTCTTGATGCTTGCCCTCTGAAGGTAACAGGTCTGTAAGATTTGATGGATAGATGGAGGATTGCATCTCATTTTCATGTTCAATGTTCGAAGGATCTTTTGATTTGGTCATAGTCTCTTATCCATGTTAGGATATTGATTTGATTTGATTTTAGCTGTTTTGTTAGATGAATGAAGACAAGTGGTACAATTGTGTTAATTTTGTTCTTGTAGAACTATAATACCAATGTGGTCGGACTTTTCTTTTTTTGGCTTATTTAATGCGTTCCTTGTTTCTGATTGTTTGTGGTTATGTAAAAATCTCAGTTTAATTTTTAATAGTTTCAATATTCTTTTCTAAGTGTACATTAACATACTAAATTTAGTATTTTTACTTTTTTTCATGTGGCTGGGTGAAAGGGTCTAAATTGGAGATAATTATGTGATTATTTTTTCTTGGGAACTCAATTTACAAGGATGACGGTGGATAAGATGAGTTAATGCGGGTCATGAGTTTAAGGTCCTTAAAAGATTTTAAGAAGAAAGATTTTGATTTATAAACAATACATTTTTTTAGGGCTGGGCTGGTTTTTTTAATTTTCAATTTTCAGTCTTTATAATAAACTCAAACTCACACATTCATACGTATTTAGGAATTCTTGAAAAATATTTTTTAATTTCATTTTAATGAAACTTTCAATTATCATCATCATCCCCTAAAATTACTCTCCCACTAAATCTCTTCCCCCACACATAATCAAAATTCAAAATCTCTCCCTGACTAAAACATCTCTCTTATCTCCTCTATCTCCAAATTTAGGTTTACACTTAAGATTTTCCTATACAAAGGTTGTTCACCCTGCACTGATTAGAGAAACTTCACCACTACCACCTCCGATGTAACGAAGTCTTTGAGGTTCTTATAATAGATGTATGATTTTCTTTTCTTTTGTCTTTTGTTATAGATTTTTTTTTTGTTATAACTTTTTCTATTTTTTTTTTGTTATTTTTATTGTAGTGAATGTTTACACTTGAAATTTCATTTTTCTTTGGTCTTTTTTGATGATCCATGGATTTCTTTAAAATTCTTTTTCCTTCCATTTCTATTATTAAATCCTGACATTCTTTGATCATATTATCTTTCTAAATTTCATATATTTTTTTATCTTTGCATTTTATTTTAATGTTTTTTCTTTTGTTATGGCTCAAATTTGACTTGTATGAAGAAAAAAATGCACAAAAATATTGCTTTAGTGTGCCACGTGGCACAATGGGCTTGCCATTCTCATCATTGCCCACCTAAGATGAATTTAAATTTGAATCTCTTTCCTATTTCCTCACCTCCATTGAAATCTTCTCTTATAAATTGCTTTGGCATGCCTTTACATTCATTTAAAATGATTTCATACGGTACCTATCCCCCTCATTCATAGGCTTTTTAACATTAGCTCATGCATAATTTTAGCAATAATGCTAATCAATATCTACAATTTCCAATCTTATCACATGTAAAATTTTAGGGTTATTTCTAATTTCTATCTTCACTTAATTCCATTTAATGTTGAATGACAATTCTCTTCTTCCATGAGGCCTTGCTATATATACTTCACTTCATTTAATAACAAATGAAGAATCTCAGCCCTATGATGTCTTTAATAAATAAAACTTCTAAAGGAAAATTAAATTTAAAAGGCATCATCGGCATAGCGTATACAAAATTCAAGAGGTCCCACTAAGTTGTTACAGTTTTTTACTAACGTGAAATGTAAAGTTTCCGTGTCCAATTTTCTAAGGCACCACTCAAATGGTAATATATTTGTTATAATATTATAAAGAAAATATTAAACTTGAACATATTTTTATTTTTGGGTTCGGGCTTAGCACGGACCTTTGTTGTTAGTAAAGAATGAAAGCAATACAAACATTAAACATAGTACACGTCTATATATGGCAATGTTGAAAAGATTTTCAACAAGATACAATTTGATCAAAGTTCAAAAACTTATATCCTAAGTCAACATTTTAAGATAAACTTATAAAGAACCACCTACGTATCATTATAATATCGCATGGGATTGTTGAATTGGAAAAACATTACAAGGTTCATTGCTTAAAGATAAGTTTGATTAGGAGGGAGTTTCTTGCCAACTTCATCCAACACCTACTGGCGACTTAGGATTACGGCAGTAAGTTACATGGTCGTGGTCTATATTGTATGTCCTTAAAAAACCTTGCATAAAACAAATTCTATTAGCCTTGTAGCGTGTGGGGTCTTATACTACCCTCTTGTAGTTCAAGAAACTGAAGTGGTGTCAAACCCATTAACGAAATTTTTTAAAGGCTACAGGCCGGCAGCAAGCTTCAAACTTGGAAATCATTTTAGGGCTACCTTCGTGCATGTCAGTCTTGGGAGTCAAATATGAGATTTGAAGGCCTCAATGTGTAGTATAGGGAAGATGTAACATATGTACATATAATGATCTGACGATTATAGCCCTCAATTGATTTTTTTTTTAATGATTGTCATTTGTACTGGTATTTGCTTGATGTTTACTCAATCTTTAGGACATTTTAAGCATGGACATATTTGGACACATTTTTTTTTGTTTGAAATAGAGCTAATTTAAATAGAGTTAGGGAAATCTTTTTCCAACGGATGGTGCATTTAATGCAAGTTACTAGATTGAAAATTGGGAATTTCTGGACCGAATTCAATTAGAAATAGCAGACTATGATATAATACAAGTGGTACAGACGATCTTTTCAAATAGAAAAGGTTAAGAAATTTTGTTAAAAAAAGAGTTAAAAAGTTGCTAAATTACCTTTTCTTACTTTTTTTTTAAAAAAGGGCAAAATGTCTTAAAGTTGATTCAATCCTAGATTCAAATCAGCTTTTCTAAACCGACTAAAACACTCAAATTCATGTTTGAATTAGTTTTTAAGTCATCTATACTCAACCTGAAAAGTAGACTTACGACTACACTGTACTCTATAATTTGCATGAACCAAAATGAACCCAATCAAAGGGTTCACAAGTTTGAAAGGTGTAGCCATATTTTGTTCATGTATTTTATATATAATCAATCAAATGGTGAAGAAAAAATTCATTTTGAGCAATTAAAATTTCCATAAATTAGACTCACTGAATAATAGCACCAGGTTTTGAGTGATTCTGAGAATCAAAGGATCCGATCTGTTTAATAAAAATATATTTGTACCAAGTAGAGTGGGACGTCGGAACAAAAAACAAAAAACAAAAAACAAAGACATAGTGTAATACGTCAAGATGATTATGTTAAGATAGACGACAAAATTATTATTATTATTATTATATGAAGCAAATAGATTTCAAGTGGCAATTCTACAATTCTGACCTTTTATGTGGATGGCAATGGGCGGGTCCGGTTACAATTTAGGTCCATGGAAACTACATGTCGGGTCCAGTAGTTTATAAGTGGTTCTCTCATATGGTTGGCAATCGAGCAGGTTCGGTTTATTACTGGGTTGGGGCTTAGATTCATAGAAACTACAAGTCGGGCTTAGGTTCATTGAAACTATTAAGACAAGTCGAGGTTTATAACTGGTTCTCTAATATGGATGGCAATCAGGTGGGTTGCCGCTCAGGTCCATAGAAACTACAAGTCTCATCTAGTTTATGAGTGGTTTATTTTATATTTTTGAAATCTGAAAATACAAGATTTACAAAAATGCTAGAGGAGATTTAAAACCATGACCTCCTATAAGAATTGCATTCTCTTTACCAATTGAACTATTGACCCTAAGATGAAAAAAATTACAATTAATAATACATGAAATAAAGATATATGACTTAGGTTGATGATACCAATCATTCTATTTTCTCTCAAATACTTAGGGTCATTTTATAATTATTTCTCATTTCCTTCAATTATATTATACTTGCAAAGTAATGAAAAAGAAGAAATGCATTTGGATATTAAAAAGAAATGCATGAAAAGAGTATGACATAAATGCTTGAAAGATGGTGATTTAAATTTATAGAGACGAATAGTTATGCTACTTTTTCTCTCACTTTCTCATGCTATTTGATATCATTTGGTTGCATCTATAATTTTACTACATTTAGTTCTTAATTCTATTTGTTTTGCTCTTCTTATATATATATATTTCCACTTTATTAGATCTTATTGCAATTTAGTAATATTATTTGATTAACTAAGTGGATTGTTTATGTAGAAGTGAGCAGATTTGTTTGGCATGTATTTGTATAGGTTTAGCGGGTGCCACACTAAGTATTAGTCCTATTGGGTCAAAGAACTCAAGGATACTCATAACATCCTAAAAAATAAAAAAAGAAAATAGTACCATATTTTGTGCTAACATTTTTAATTTCTTTTCTATCAATGAATTATGAAATAAAGTGTACATCCATTTATCCATTGAAAATCAATAAAAGCATGTATAAACCACATCATGAAGTTGAGGCTCTCTCTTTATTTCTTTTTATTTTCCCAATTCATAGCTCCTGGCTCCTCTTGTTTTAATAGTAAAGAATATCATTTTTAGGTTTTATTAGACATAGATATAAATGTTATAAACATCTAAAATCAAAATCAATTTTTTTTAAATGTTTTTAAGTTTTATTTCTTTCATAAAATTAAACAATATTTATTTGAGGGACATTTATTGCCTATGCTAAGCACGGGGCATTTTGCTAGGAGCTATGAATTATACATATTATTAAAATTTAGTAACATGATGAAACATAGCTCACAGTTATTGATTCCATTAAGAGGAAGGTCCATTTGGAAGGGCTAAAGGAAGAATCTTGCAAAGTAAAAAGGAATTTTTATGAATTAAAATCTCTTAGCTTGAGTTTAATGAGTTAATGACAAAAGACAGAAAATGTTGCCAACTTGCCTTTATTGCTCTTCATATTCTTTGAGTGCCTATTCTCCTATAGAAAAAAGAACATTTCCACATTTGTTTGAGAAAATAGAAACTTATTGGCCTCGCAATTAGAAAAGGTTCCAAGATCATGGAATTGCAATTTGTTATTCGTGGTTGGGAAATCACAATTCACTCATGTTACTCATCTTGATTTGTGAGGAGTAAGATGAGATAACTCATATTAATACAACAATTATTTTTACTTGACAAGTTAGATCAAGTTTTAGTACCAGAAGTCAAGCCATTGATAAATGATAATACAAAAGGACTCAGGTCCCAATCATAATTTATTTGTAATTATCATTATCAAAGCATTCTCTCAACTATATAGAGGTCAGCTACATAAATTTTGTTTCACAATTTTTAACTTGTCATTGTTTCATCATTTTCAATCTATCGTAAGCTAAATACTCGCCATTACAATAACTTCACTAGGTTATCACTGGCCCCAAATCCGGATAAAAGAGACCTCAAATTGAGATGCCTAAAACTTGTCACATGTTCAACATAAAATCTGAAATATTGTTCATAAACATTAGTCATATGGACATTAAACTAGTTATCAATCCTTTGATGAACTGAGTTATGAACCAAAAAATATCGAATGTTAGGTACTATCACTCATAAGAAACTGAACCAAGATCTATCTCAGTATGACCTGCCTGTCCCGGTAATCTTGGTTGGTAAGGACCCCATTCAATTGTCACATTTACAAACAGATTAGCATCATTCATTTCTTTGTTTTCATGTGATGTCTCCACGAAGACTTCCTTTTCTTATTATTAGTCAGTTCAACTTTCCCATGCAAATTGATTCCTTCGTACATTTGGAGGTTTCGTGCGTGGGGTTATGGTGTTGGTTTGGTGTGTTCTTTATAATTTGTAGCAAACTGTAAATTAGCTACCACTTGCCAAGAACTACCGCTGGCTTGAGTCCGGTTCATGTGTTGGTGCTGAAGCAGTTTGAGTTGGATCAAAATTAAGCATGAATTTCTACTGTTCAACAAATTCTAGGCAAGCATGGGTAACACTGCAAACTGTTTGGCCCACCATTCTGTCTTCAAAAAATCACATAGGTGAGAACTTCTTTTATATATGGGCATCACTTAAATTTTTTGAAAAAAAAAAATAGCTCTCTTAGAGAAAAGATTATAAAAATAAAAGAAAAGTAACTGTAATTACTACATTCCCAGTGGCAGAGCCAAAAGTTTCTCTTAGAAGGGCAAAAAACGTTGTCTTAGCGAAATATTTCAAAAAATTTTAAAAACTATTATTATTTTGCTAACAAAAAATGATTTAAAATGTACTAAATTAATTAGTTAACATATTATTAAAAATTTTAAATTATCTATTCAATCTAATTTATCTCATAACTTAATATTGTCCTCCAAATCTAACGACATTCAATAATGGGCATCGAAGATTAGAGAAGAATTATAAATTGCAAGAATTTAACAAATTTACTTATGAGCATGTTATTATAATAAAAAATATTAAATAAATCTTGAATATAATAGTATGGGTTTGATAATCACAGCATTCAGATGTAATCTATCTTTTGATTATCAATCATATGTTAATGCATATAACGGGGTTACTAATATCATTAAATATGGCATTTTATAATAGATAAGATTCCAATTAAAATTTGAGGAAATCAATTTGAGTGGCTTGGATATTTTTTTTTTTTTTAAGTAGGCACATAGTGGGTTTCACTCTCTACACTTAGGTGAAGCATGTAGGAGATCTCTTACTGTATTTAGGCTTTGGAGAGAAGTAAATGGGCAGAGAAACAAAAAAGAAACAATTGAATCCATATGATTCAAATGTAGATCTAGTAGGATAGCTATGAGGAGTTTCTTTTTGATAAAAGCATGAAATTGCCCTTATGTGTTTTAAAAAAAATTTTCTTTATTAAGAAGATAATTAAACTGTTGAAGGTAAACAATAAAAAAAAGTTAGAAGGACAAAGAGGATAAGATCAAGATTGACATGAGCATCATACTTTTTCCATCCTATATCAAAGGAAATTGAAAAGTGGAGGAGGGCATCAAAAGAAATTGAGAAATGGAGGAGGCGCAATTGCTCCTACTCAACACCATGTGTCGATGCCATTCCTAAGAAAATTCTAGCAGTTAGTGATTGTAAAAATGTAAGAGCTTGTTTGTTTGCAAAGAATATATAAAAATTGAATATATGTGTGTGAGTGAATTTATGTCTATGAACTTTGTCATGTAAATTATTAAAGAAATGAAAGGTGAAGGATTCAAGGTAGTAATATAAAATGCACATTGACTTTCTTAGAATTTGAATTAGTATCGTTATGACTGAGTAGGCATTTTCCATTTACCCTTGTTTCTCTTTTTTTTTTAATTAAAGTCAAAAAAAATTTTTACAGTGCAGTTTTTATATTCACATTTGGTCCTTAAATATGCTGGAAGTCAGAAGAACTATTTCATTAACATCCTTGTAAGCGACTTCTTTTAAACAAAAAATGTGTTTTAGATAAAGTTTCATTGGTTTTTTTTTTTTTTTGAGTTTAATGGATTATTATGTTCAAATGTTACAACAAAGACGAAGGAAAAATAGGAATTAAAAAATCCACCAAGTCAACTGTTTCGTGTCGTCTTGGCCAATCAACCCACTTGGAAAACGAAAATTTATCAAAGGAACCATCTTATCTTGCTTAAATTATGCATAAGGCGGTGATATCCATGAGAATTGAGAAAGAACAATGTTTATGTCACCACCATGTCATGGTTAAAAATTAGATATTTTATATCATGGGTGTCATTTTCAACAGCCACAGCAGCAGCCACTCCACTGCATTTCTTGGCTGCGACCAAATTAAAAATGGGAGTCGTTGTTACTAGTTAGATGGCCTGCATGCGTTACACGGATTCATTCCGTAGAGTTTGAGTATGAAAGGAGTCATGCTTCGTTAAGCAAACCCAATGCCAGCAATATAGCCCAAAAGATCAATAGCTCCAATCGCAAAGCCACTTGGGCCTACGTAAGCAAAGTGGTATTTCTTATGCATGCAATGTGTCAAATGAGTTGTGCATTCCTATTTTAGTTTTAGAGGACAAAGTCAACTGCAAAATTATAGGATAGATTGCAGGATCTAAATTATTCTCTGTATATATTGTTTCTTAAAATAGCTTTTTAGGATCTATTTATACCATCTGTGTATAGATCATAAAAAATGAATCAATTTATTTTCCATCCAATCTGATATGGTATCGAGCCATCCTTTTTTTGTGATTGTTAAGATTTTTTGCTTCTCGTGTTATAGCATTTCGTATCTTGTTGGCACATCGCGGCTTCATCAATCCTCTTGTTAGGGGATTCCGAACCTCCATTCATTGAAGATAGAGAAGAGTTTTAGAACCTTTCTTTCATCCGGGTCTCGATATCACAATAGCAGTGACCACCCGTTTCTGTTTTCCCTGAAAGAAGAGGGCGAAGAGGTCGCCCGTCACCGCCCCGATTGTCTGTCATCATCCTTTGCTGAGGAATAAGCGCTCTGGTTTCAGAACCCCAAAGCTCCTGGTCCCTGTTAGAGAGACAAAAATAGGAAAGAGCATCTTTGTTCTTTCTGATACTTCCGAAGAAGAGGCTTGATTGCAGTCGCCCTCTCTGTCGCTACTAGAGGAGATCATTGCTTCCTGTCGCTGTCCCTCTATTGCTGTCGGTTCTGGTTTCAACCCAAAATATAGAAAGATGGTCAAGTTCCTAGTTGCAGGAAAATCACGTAGAAGAAAGGGGCTGAGATCTGATTGTTGAATGCATTTTGTTTGGATTCTATGGTGCATCCTCTCTCCACGTGTTTCTTAGATCTGGTTTGTTGCACACATCACTAGAGTCCTTTGCAATATGCAAGTGGGGCATTCATAAGATCTGTCGACACTCTGATCCACAAGATGCATCTCTGATTTGCAGTGGGGCCTATCTAAATCTTCCATTCGGTGCGATTTATTCAGCAGTGTCTTCTTATCCATTTCCTATCCGCAACACACCAAGTATTCGTCAGACTTAGTGTGTGTTGTGCCAACTGGTACTACAGCTTGTTGCTGCATGTTGCAGTCTCTTCTTCTTCATTCACGGGTATCAATTGCAATGTGGCGCTGAGTGTTGCGACGTGCTGCAGCGTGCTGCTGATTGTAGTGGGTTGCTCATTCACTTCGTGTGTTTGCACTCCATTGCTGTCGTACTTCATTCTTACATATCTGTCACGATCTGGTTTGTCACGATCTACTTCATTGTTCACCAAAAATTTTTTTTTTCTGAACAATAGGATCATCCCATCTCTAAACATACTAAGTCATGGCAAGAGACGATGACTCCAAATCAAATTCAACCACCCAGATTGTCTCCATCCAAACAGATAACTCCAACTTCTCCACTGGAATCAAGTTGGACGAACATAACTATTCCCTCTGACATCAAGTCATGGAGATGAAGATTGCTGGACGAGAGAAGCATGGTCACTTGACTGGTGATACGACCCAACCTGCAGCCACAGATCCAACATACAACAAATGGCGTGCGTCAGATTGCCAAGTCAAGAGTTGGTTATTTGATGCCATGCAACCCAATCAGATGAAACGATTTATTCGTTATGACACAGCCTAGCAAGTTTGGGATGCAATCACGAAAACATATTCCGATGGTTCCGATGAGGCAAAGATCTGTGATTTACACAGAAGGTCCTTCACGATAACACAGAATGGTGCATCTGTCGCTAATTACTATAGTGAGCTCACTGAGATCTTTCAGGAGCTTGATCAATTGAGTCCAAGTAACATAAAGGATCCAGCAGATATTGAAACTAGACGCAAGGAGATTGATCGTGTCCGAGTTTATATCTTTCTTACAGGTTTGGACAATAATTTTGACCAAATCCGTAGAGAGATTTTGAGGATGGAGCCTAAACCTGAACTTGAGGCAGTATATGCACATGTTAAAAGAGAGAGTAATCGACAAGGAACTATGTCTGAATCTGGTCACACATCCGATGCTACAGCTTTGGTCACTACAAGGTCCAAGCAATCTCGGTTACCTACTCAGACCTCAGACTCTGTTAGTAACCAGCCTCCAATGAAGTGTACCAAGTGTGGTTTAGAAAACCATACAATTAAGGGCTGTTATGAGATCATTGGTTATCCAAAGGGATGGGTTCACAAAGGGCGCAAGAGAGATTCGAGCAAAGCCTCATTCGTATCAACTGAGTCATCCCAAGAGTCTGCATCAGAACCTCCATCAGGTACCTCCGGCTCTAAAGCATTGGCCACCTCAGGTACTTTCTCCTGCACATCTTCAATTGCTGGTCATAGATCATGGATTATTGACACTGGGGCTACTGATCACATGACATCTAGTTTCACTGGATTGCACTCTACCAAACCATCAAGCCAAACACATATTACCAGTGCCAATGGAACCACCTCCCCAGTTTTGGGAGAAGGGTCCCTATCTTTTACATCATCCTTAAGTTTAAATCATGTCTTGGTTATCCCTTCACTCGACTATGACTTGTTATCTGTTCCTCAAATCATTGATTCCCTTAATTGTATTGTGTGCTTTTGGCCATTGTATTGTCTATTTCAGGATCTTCTCACCAGGGCCGTGATTGGATGTGGTACTAGGAGGGGAAAATTGTATTATCTGGACTTGACAGATGAGTGCTGTATGAGATTGAGTAAAATACATCATGTGAGCGGTGACGAGTCCGTCAGGATGAAGAAGATTTGGCTGTAGCATAAATGATTGGGACATGTTTCTTTTGATTATCTGAAGCTTTTATTTTCCGATTTGTGTTCCCATTTTACTGCATCAGATTTTTTTTGTAACACTTGTATTTTGGCAAAGAGCCATCGTATTTCTTACCCATTAAGATTAAATAAATGTTCTATGCCTTTCATGCTTATCCATTCTGATGTTTGGGGACCCTTAAGGGTTCTTACTATTAGTGGTTTTAAGTGGTTTGTGACATTTATCGATGACTGCACCAGGATAACCTAGGTATTCCCCATGAAGAAAAAAAGCGAAGTCACCACTAAATTCAAGCAATTTCATCAATATGTTGCTATCAATTTGACAAGAAAATCATAACACTGAGGTCGGACAATGGAGGAGAGTACGTCAATAATGACCTTCATAATTTCTTCAGCTAAAATGGTATTGTTCATCAAACCACCTGTGCCTATATGCCACAATAGAATGGTGTCGCCGAACGTAAGAACCAACATCTCTTGGACATTGTTCGTGCCTCTTTATTTGAAGCGCATATGCCTCATCATTTTTGGGGGGCAGCTCTTTGTTCCGCTGCGTACCTCCTCAATAGAACACCATCCAGTACTCTCCAGTATCAAACTCCTCTTCAAACATTGACTACTCTCCTCACCATGCCATCTACACCAAATCTCGAGCCACGTGTTTTTGGCTGTGCTGCTTATATTCAGGTCTATCCACATCAGCGTGGCAAACTTGATCCATGTGCCCTACGTTGTGTTTTTGTGGGGTGTTCTGCCACTCAGAAGGGCTATAAGTGTTTTCATCCTCCTACTCAGACCTTGCATGTTACAATAGATGTTACTTTCCACGAGCATGAGTACTATTACTCCGGGGGAGATTCTGCTCATCCTCTGCAGGGGGAGAGCACTATCTTTGCAGAGGATACTCAGACTCAGATCATCCAAATTCCACAAACTGTTTCAAATCAGCCTATGTCAGAGCAGCTTCGGACAACACCTGCAGATGTAGTGACTACTGACTCACCAGCTACAGAGGTACAACAAGAGCAAGAGCTGCATGAAATCGAGACTCCATATACTTTCCCTCCTATAGTCCCCTCTACAGTATCACATCCACTCATCCAATCCGGTTCTGAGGATCCTTCACAGGTAACTGAACAAACAAACTCACACTCTAGTACCTTACCTGAGTCAAGTCATATAGGAACTACAAGTTATCAATTACCCCTTCGTACAACTAGAGGGATCCCTAAACAACAATATGACCCTGACCCTAAAGCAAAGGTTAAATACCCGATTGTTAATCATGTGTCTCTACATAGGCTGTCTACGTCATGTGCATCATTTGTATGTCAATTATCCATTGTGTCTATTCCAAGTAATATGCAAGAAGCTTTGAAAGATCGCCAGTGGACTCAAGCAATGAATGAAGAAATGGAAGCCCTCCAAAAGAATTCCACTTGGGAGATGACTAGCCTTCCTAAAGGGAAGAGAACAGTAGGTTGTAGATGGATATATACAGAAAAATTCAAGGCAGATGATACCATTGAAAAATACAAAACAAGACTAGTAGCAAAAGGTTACACTCAGACTTATGGGATTGACTATGGGGAGACCTTCGCTCCTATAGCTAAGATCAACACGATTCGGGTGCTTATTTCTCTGGCAGCAAACTTGGACTGGCCATTATATCAGTTTTATGTTAAAAATGCCTTTCAACATGGAGACTTAGAAGAAGAAGTCTACATGGACCCCCCTCCAGGATGCAATATGGAGTCTAGTCAGAACAACATGGTGTGTAAACTAAGAAAGTCTCTTTATGGATTAAAACAATCACTAAGAGCATGGTTTGGAAGGTTCAGCAAATCAATGAAGAATTTCGGCTACAAGCAAAGAAACTCAGATCATACTCTTTTCCTAAAACATAGGAAAGGTAAGGTCACTGCCCTTATTGTGTATGTCGATGACATGGTGGTTACAGGAAATGACCCAGAGGAAAAAACGGCATTGCAACATCATTTAACCAACGAGTTTGAGATGAAAGATCTTGGTGTTCTGAAGTATTTTTTGGGTATTAAAGTGGCTCGTTCAAAACAAGGAATATTTCTATCACAAAGGAAATATATCCTTGACATTTTGACCGAAATTGGAATGTTAGCTTGCCAACCAGCTGATACTCCAATGGAGGTGAATCATAAACTTGGTGAGTTTCCTGACCAAGTACCTACCAACAAAGGAAGATATCAACGTCTTGTTGGTAAGTTGATCTATCTATCACATACTAGACCTGATATAGCATATGCAATGAGTGTGGTGAGTCAGTTCATGCATGAACCAAGTGAGGCACACATGGATGCTGTGAATCGAATTCTAAAATATTTGAAGTCAGCTCCTGGAAAAGGATTGATGTTCTCAAAGCATGGCCATCTAGGTGTTCAAGGGTACACTAATGTAGATTGGGCTGGTTCTGTAATTGACAGGCGGTCAACATCTGGATACTTTACTTTTGTGGGAGGAAATTTAGTTTCTTGGCGCAGTAAGAAACAAAAGGTGGTATCAAGATCAAGTGCTAAAGCAGAATATCGAGGTATGGCAAATAGAGTATATGAGCTACTCTGGATAAGGAATTTGTTGAGGGATTTGGGATTCAAACCCAAACATGCCATGCAACTGCATTGTGATAACAATGCAGCAATAGACATCTCACATAATCCAATGGAACATGATAGGACAAAGCATGTTGAAGTTGACAGACATTTCATCAAGGAGAAACTCGAGGCCAAGATCATTGAGGTGCCGTTTGTTAAATCTGAAGATCAACTTACAGATGTCCTCACCAAAGCAATCACCGGTAGAGTTTTTCACAGCTCTCTTAGCAAGTTGAGCATAGATGACATATATGTCCCAACTTGAGGAGGAGTGTCAAATGATCTGTGCATTCCTATTTTAGTTTTAGAGGACAAAGTCAACTGCAAAATTATAGGATAGATTGCAGGATCTAAATTATTCTCTGTATATGATGTTTCCTAGAATAGCTTTCTAGGATCTATTTATACCACCTATGTATAGATCATAAAAAATGAATCAATTTATTTTCCATCCAATCTGATACAATGTAGCAAGTGATGATCTTTCACTATTATTCGTAACATGAATAATAGTATTGCCACCTTTATTTTACCAATGCAAACTTGATTTTGCTTGATCTGACCCACTTGGATTGGAAAAATGATCCAAATTTTAGTCCAGTTGAAGTAATATTATAATACACCATAAATTTTTGAACAGGCATAATAAAAACTACCAGCATATATTTTACGCAAGTAGATTGAATAAGCAAGTAAACTGAATAATGTATCTTTCGGGGGCGGTTTTATTTTACGAAGATATCAATGCATGAATCAAATGAGGGTCGATCATTCATAGGTTTAATCAGGTCATTAATGGTTGTCAACCTCTTTTGGGAGAATGATTATATAGGATGATCAACGGGCAAGGTCAACCCCGCATCCACCCGAGCCTCAGTCAAGTAAGTGTTTCGAATGTCCAACAAACCCAAAAAGCCAGGCTAAACATAGGTGTAGGGTCTGGATCCTTTGTTGTGCTTGACTTGCGCTAGTAAGAACTGACTCTCAAAACGCCAATAAGAGATTAATCCGTTGTTGGCATTTTCCCTTTTCAACTCCTGTCTATTGGCCAATCAGCTTATATCCAATCAGCTAAAAAGAGATATAAGCTGGTTGGACTCTTAACACAGATGGATATGTATACCATATGCATTTATAAAAAGGTAAATAAACACAGAAAAACTCTACAAGTACCATGCTCAGGACATCTAGTGGACCTACGTTATAATACATCTAAGTAGATTATAAAATAAGAACTTTCATGATAATCACCAATTCCAAATTTAGCGTCTATGAACTCGTTTGAATGATGAAAATCTATAAAATGTTGATTAAGTGGTTAGCATAATGATCTAAACTTCTGCCACCATAAATGGGACCCGGGGATTTGGAGAGATTTTTCATCCCTCGGCCCCATCTCCAAGTAGAGCCCTACAAGGATAGGCGCTCCAAAGTAAAGAGAGAACTTTGCTTAGCAGAGGAGGGGCCCGGCCCTATAACAATCACATTTTGATAATGCCAAACCCTGGGGTTAGGTCCATGGTCTCCATCTGACCAGGACTTAGCCCCTCCAACAGCTACGTGGACCAACTAAGGAGACCGACTCAATGGTGGAGAAGGTGGGAATGAGAGATAGGTTCCACTTTCGTAGATGCTTCTTCGCAGCGAGATGCAGACGGGCAAATTCGGCGGGTGGCGTTTCCAACACAGGCTCTGCGGTCAAACTCCCTCACAACGATCGTTCGTCCCTGCGTCCGTGTCCCTCGAGACTACAAGTACTAGTACCACCTCCTTCACATGCGTCCGAGTGGGCCCACACATTCTTTTCTGTTGTTTCGTGAAATTTTCCCTCTCTGGCCTACTCGGATGCACCATGATGAGAAAATGAGGCAGAGACGAGAAATTAAAGAGAGAAATCGCACTTTTATAAGGCCAAGTGAAAAAGCAGCCAAAAAGCTGACGTCACCGGATACAGCTCGTTTTTTTCCTACCACAAATCGCGTGCACTCCACCTGCCGAAGGATACGGTCGTCTTTTGCTACTTTCCTACTGGGCTGTAAGATGACGAAAATGCCCCCTCTCTCTTAAACTAACCGTACCGCCTATTCGGGGGGCTCCGACTCGGTTTGCTTTTTTTTGTACGGAATGGACTCGGCGGGTTGTTTGAAGCGCGTACCGTTTGGAAGGCTCATGAATCCACGGTGTGTGTGAGTGGGCCACTATTAACATTATCCAACATTTTTGGAAATCAGTTACAAGGGAAGATTTTTTCTTTTACGGTGTAAAAGATGACAGTGTCAATGGTGAAATTTCTTCATATTAATCCACTTTATTTAGACTGTTTTTCCTAATTATTTATTTTGTAAAGTAGAGCTTACCTTTGAAATGTCCAAATTATTCACAATCACCCATTTATCTCTGCTCGCCCATGACTTTCAACCTGATACTCACTCATAAACAATTGTTAATTCCAATAAAAGAAACAAATGCATGTAAGAAACTAGCATTCTTTGAAGCTGTAAAATTGAGAATATCAAAACTGTATGTAATCAAAGTAACCTTGCTTTACCTCATTCTGACAAGGTAACAAAAGATTTGGAGTAAATTTGTAGCGAGCATGTTCATGGGACAGTAGGTAAGGTGAAGGTTTTTATTGACTTTGGGTTTTATTGACCTGGCATGAGATGATGAACTGCAGCAAAATAAATTTCACTTTTCAGCTAGTATTCCTTATAAGCAAGGTTATACAAATCTACCCAAAGTTGCTGGAAGGTTGGACTCTAGTACTTACAGTTGTTTTGATGGACTAATTCAAAGCCCTAAATCGAAATAAGCCAAGTCATTAATTGGAGTTATTCAAATGTCAACCCCTAATAGGGATTCCAAATTTTAGAATTTACATAATTATATGGCTATAAGTTTGCATAATATGTGGATTTTTACCTTCACAAAATCCCTTCTTATCTACGCCTACAATCTCGCTCCCTTCTTTCAATCAATCTTAATTTTCTTCAATTTTGTGAAAAATTGAACTTGAAGATCTCTTTTTCTCTTTAAAATATCTCATGGAATGAGGAAATTCAGAAGGCGCTGAAAATCATTGCAATTTTCACGGAGAACATATTAAACAAAGCATGTCCTAAATTATTGGAAAACCCACTTACATTATTACTATCGAATAAAATCATATACTATTAAATTAATGTGGCCTAGCACTACATTGTAAAACCCAAATTTCTTTGGCAAGAGTTTTTAATATACACTTGCCCATGTCCCATGAAATTGGTATTGGTTGTGGTATATGCTAGTTGCTTAAGACAATGCACATTGTGAAAGGCACAAAAATCTAGTGGTACAGTAGAAAGGGTCGACCATTGAAGAATTTTTTTTTTCCTTTTTGGCATCAGGCGACACATGAAAGACTAAACCACGAAAAAAAAAAAAAAGCTTAGTCCCGTAAAATGAGAAATCTTAGTTATAGGGAAAAAAAAGCCTACTCCCTCACAAAGATGAATTCAAAGTTTGATCCCTACCTAGTTTGGAGAAAAAAGAGATATCCACCCTCTTTTTCAACTGGTGGAGAAATTGGAGTGCTATTTACAAGTTCACTTGAAAGGGCAATCCACATTAACCCCTTCCAGTATTTCATCAATTGAAATAGCTTCTGACAAGGTAATTAGATCAATGTCTTCGATCTATTTGGCACTCAAATAAGGGACCATTAATAAATTCATTCTTGCACATTAACAGAACCATATCACCACACTAAATTTATTTTGCCTTTCATAATTTTCTTCATTGAATAACTCTCCAATGGAATTTAAATTTCCTTTTAGCTAGAGCAACCAATGCTTACGATCAAATCTAATACAAAGATGGGAGTCGACATAATTTAGAGCCCCACTTCACCAATCAAGCGACAACAAAGATTGTAAATTATCCACCTACAACAACTTACATCCATTGGACCGACTATTGCTGTTTTGAGGCCAAGAAATAACCAATAGTTTTAGACTTCGGCAAACCAAGATGACGGAAACAAACAGGGTGCCCACACCCAAAAGTCATACAAAAACAAAGGGTCATACTGGCACTCTCAGAAAGTCATGATCCACTCCTACACGGCTTGGGCCACCATCATTCAATGCCAGATCCGAGTAGTATAAAAAATTATTGTCATTTTTGACCCAAACCGTGTCATTTATGTTAGCCGAGTTGCCCCCAGACTATATATGCCCATACTCATCTATCTCTGATTTTAAAGGTTCCATTTCTCTTCTCAGATCACACGAAGAGAACAACCACAAAAACAAAAGAAAGCAGGAGCGAAACGTTTCGGCAGAAAATGTTCCGTACCGAAACCCCCCGTTACGTATCTCCGTTCCATTTCCGCCTCCCCGGCAAAAAACCGACTGCTCCCTCCTCCTCCTCCTCCAAAGCCCTTGCCCTCCGCTCTCGATCCTTCGATGAGAACCTCCGCCGCCGCCTGAAAACCCTTAAATCAGACTCAGATCCGCCCTACGCCACCTTCTCCTGGCTCTCAAAAGCCATAGATCTCCTCTCCTCCACCCACGCCGATGCCGAAACCCTGATCTCTGATCTCTCCGTCTCGGCGTCTGAGAAATCGCTCGCGTCTTATTTGGACGACAGCGTCAAGATCCTCGACGTCTGCAACTCCGTCTCCTCCGAGATCGAGCGGCTCCGCCAGGGCCGCCTCCTCCTCAACTTCGCCCTACACCTTCTCGCTCCCTCCTCTGGATCTCCTCCCGCGCCGGAGAAGCTGCGCCGCGCGCGCGAGTCGCTCGCCGACTGGGTGAAATCCCCGCCGGCGGTGAGTAGCAAGAGGCTAACTCTCGAGAAGTCAGCGGCTCTGATCAAAGATCTGGCAGGTAAGTTCGCCAGCTCGCCACGTGGGAAGATCACGTCCGTTGAGAAGGTCCTCGAGCGCACGATCTACGCGGTCGGTGCCGTGACGGTCTTCGTTGCGGGAGTCGTCGTCGCCGCTCTGTCCGGATCGGTGGATCTGGTCGCGATCCAGGTCTCCGGCGACTTTCTGTGGTCGGTTGACTTCGTTGATCTGCAGTCGGCTGTTTTGGAGTCGATCAAGAAGCGGTTTTCCGGCGAGAAAGTGCGGTATCCGGGCGAGAGGGAGGCCGTGGAAGCCGCTGTGAGAGCGCTGGTTGACGTCACCGACGACGTGGCGGGAGAAGAAGGGAAGACGGAGAGGTTGATTGACGCCGTTAAGGAGCTGGAGAGGGCAACGGAGCTGTTCTCTGACGGTTTGGAGACGCTGTTAAACGGCGTTAACGGATTCTTCCGTGCGGTTTTGTGTACGAGAAACACACTTTTGAAGAGTTTCCGCGATTCGCCTTGAATCGTGAAAATATTTGCAAAAATCCAAATAAGATGAAAAAAAAAATAGTTACAACATGGGAAAGGGTAAAGTGAAGGTGAAGGTGAAATACAATGTAAAAATTTGGAAAAGGGAATATAGGAAAGTTACTGACTGTTGTAAATATGTGTGTTGTGTGTGTTTGATAGTGCAGATTAAGAAATTAGAATTCTTCTTAATTTTTATTGTAATGCTAATTAATTTTAGGCATCAGGCTTGCTAATTGCGATGGTAATCAGATTGCTCTAGGTTTACTTTACTGATAAAATCAGACGTTGTGTATTCGTTGGGGGAAGAGGAATTGGCCCACAGAGCATGGTGGGTTGGTGGGTGCGCCAAATACAACTCATTAAGACCTGTTTTATTATTTAATTAAAATAATATTGCATTGTAGGGTAGGCTTATCTGCAACTACCGCATGGGTGGTATTCATTGGTTGATTATGTCCCTTGGCTGCATGCGTCCGGCATCCTATTCCTTGCCAAAGAGGGACTATTCTTCCAAGGGTAAAGTGGATGTGACTGGAGACGTGTAAGTGGAGGGGAATCCCGGCAAGTAAAGTAAAGTAGTAGAAGAAAAGTAAGGAAAGATAAGGTCTAAATTTTAATAAAAGAGTATATGTAAAATTATAAAATAGCAAGTTGTCTTGCAGTTGTGTACAATTTACTTGTCATC
The DNA here is from genome assembly GCA_037013555.1 of Sextonia rubra. NCBI lineage: Eukaryota > Viridiplantae > Streptophyta > Magnoliopsida > Laurales > Lauraceae > Sextonia > Sextonia rubra. Next base: position 16,027,440 of record JASUAD010000028.1, on the reverse strand, counting down.
AAAAACATAAATTATGACTTGGACTAACTGGCCAATTTTTGTTGTCTTGTTTACACGTAAATCAAAATTCTCAGTGATTTTTACATATTTCACAATAGTTAATGTCTTCTTTATGTGTACCATACACCAATTGTATACATAAGTATTTCGTCATGTAAGGAAAGGGGTATTTCGATCATATCATATGACTTGTCTTTGCAAGATTCATTTAGTTTTACAGCAATAGGTCATTTTCCATGGAGGATATTTTACATTGAGAAATAAAAGAAGAAGCAATAATTTGAAGATAAGAGGTATGGACCACTAAATACAGAAACGTCGCACCATATTTCCTCACCTAACTGCTTTTGTCATAGTTGTGGGTTCCACCTTTAACTAATGCAATTATTCAAACTAGGTAGCAAAATTTGCTTGTTCTCCTTCATTGAAAATAATGCATGACCAATTTAATAGCGATATGAAATTTTTGTGTATATAATGGGAACAGTGACATGAAATTCTAATGTATTTAACGAGACGTTGTGTAGACGATAAATTTTGGTTGAGATTAAAAAGGGCTCATTTTTATCAAAATATTGCGGATAAATCACTCAATAATTTTTTTTTCTTTAACAGTTTAGGACGGAGAGATTGGTTGGAGTGTTTGGTGGATGTCAGAAAATTTGGCAGCCCTCACATTTATTGACTCGGTTGCAACTGGACTGAGCAAGTGGTCGTCGCTTTGATAGATTCAAACTATCCTCCTTCCTACCGCCAGATAATTTTCAATCAAGCCACGTGCCAAAGATGATTGATTATTTATGACGGTGAAAGTGGGTCCTCCCTCCATTGGGGCCACCAACTAGAGCAGGTTTAGCCTGATTTTTTTATACTATATTGGACTGAGCTGTCCAGTCGTGTTATTTTTAGGGCCTATTCATATGTAACTTAGCACTTACAAAATGGGTTGGCTTGCTCTAGGTACAACACTAGATCGCACCAATTACTATGATTATGGACCTGACTTTGCCTAAATATTCTAAGATTATATTGCTATAATATATTCTTTCTAAAACTCACATTATATTCATTATTATTATTATTATTTTAGTACCTCAGTCTTTTTTTTTCCCACTAGTGAGGGGAGACACCTCAGATAAAGTTGAGAAACTTTTTGATGAGGAAAGAAGACCTTTTGTGAGGAAACACATTCTAAGGTAAAATAAGGTGCCTGATTAAGTTTGAGCTCTGATTAGTAACAACTAACACCTCTTACTACTTGGTTAGGAGGCTATTTTTATGTTATATTTAGGTTATGGCTTATTTTAAGAAGCCAACCTCGAATCAGATCCGGGTCCTTGTACCGACCATGCCCGTTTGGACAAGGTAGTAATGAAGAATTGAGTGTAAGAATAGATGCCCATGTATAGGCACATGAGTGTGCGACTCGTGCGTTATCAAGCAGACCCTATCTGGAGCTATTGACCTTAAAACAGTCCTGTCCAGTATCAAATGAGGTAGATCTGTTTAATGGGCCCGTTGTTTACATATGTAGATCTTTTGTATTGCTCAATTTTTCATTGGAGGTGTTAGACCAATTGATGATTGCGCCCGCCTGATTTTTGCAGAAGCATCTCCGTTTTTTGGGAGATGCTATAAGTACACTCTCTTGGACTCTTCCAAAAATAAATAAATAAAACTTCAAAATGCCCCCACCCCTTCTCTCTATATATACTTTCTCTCACCCTCCCTCCTCTCTCCTCCCCTTCCCCACCTCCCCCTTTGGCCGGCAATGAGCACCGACCAGTGGAGGGGCTCTCCCTCTCCCTCCCTCTTTCCGCCCTACCCCCTTTCTTCCTTCCACTGCAGTAATTTGGAAAGTTTTGCTTCTTTTGTTTTGTTTTGTTCGTTTGTTTGTTTTTTTTTTTTTTTTTTTTTTTTTTTTTTTTTTTTTTTGCTATGTTGGAAGAGTTAGAGGTGGTGTATATATAACAGATCCAGCATCTTATCTCTAGGTTTGAAAGTGGGCATTCACCTTCTCTCATCAAAGCATTGTTCTACCGTACTCAAAATCTATTAAAAAGAAATTGAATTTCACACTAAGTTCCACTTATTGAAAGCTTGAACCGCTCAAAATGACCTCCTTTTCCCCTTAGATATGGTCAAACTTCACCTCAACAATTTAGATTTGGTCACAAGTGAGATCGAGCTTATGGTTAACGTGATTAAGATAATCTGGTGCATGTTGGTCATATCTACTTACACATTCTTAATCAGATGATCTATCTTATAGTGGGACCAGGAGCATACCCATATGTAGGCCTAGGGGGGCCATGGTCCCCCTAAGATTTCACAAAGCCCCTTAAAGTTTTTAATATTTTTTTACCTTTTTTACATATGGCCCTCCAAGATTTCACAAAAAGTTTTTAATATTTTTACATATGCCCCCTCAAAATTTTTAGACAATTCCTTACGTATTTTGAAACTATATTTATCTTTTATGTGTAGCCCTCCCAAAATATTTTTCTAGATAGTGGCCCCCCTAAAAAAATTTTTCTGGGTCCACCCCTAAGTGGGACCGAGTTATACTAGGATAAAAGTTGAGGACATCAATTCACTTGTAAGGCATTCTTTGAGCAGCTCTAATTTTCAATAAATGAGCTATATTGTGGAATTCCCACTCCTTCCGCCCTCCAGAAGCATGGGGGAGACAGTCAGAGTCAGGGATCGAGACTCGTCAACTTTCATGCAAAGGGACTGAAGCCCTATTCAGCCGGGATCAAACCTGTTCCTGCCACGAAATTGCACATTCTTACTATTGGTTGGTCATCATTTTAAGCAGTGCACACCACTGACCAAACCCAATTAGAGTCTCTGCCGAATCTTTCCTACAAGGGACATGTTGGGTGAGTCACACATTAAATCCTCCATGTTTCTATTCCTATTTTAAAACACAGGACTTAAGAAAATTGTAGAATACTTATTACCATCAACATTCAGCAGTTGTTGGTAAGTTAATCCTGAATTACGTAATTCAGTATACAGTAACCTATCTGTTACCTTTTATTTTTTGGAAGCTCTTTTTTATCATGTTTTTCTTTTTTCTTTTTCATTTTTTAACCGTTTAGATAAAATAAAAAAAACTTTGATACAGTATTTTGCTATATTTTATTTTATTTTTTTCCTATCCATAAATACAAAATTCGAAATTGTCTAAATATTTTGTATTGTCAAAATTTTTAGGATGATAAAACTCACAACATTGATTACTAAAGTATGTCTCTACAAGGAATGAGATTTGAGTTTGTAAGCATGTGATTTGTCTCATATGCGAGGATGAGACAATATTAGTGAAATCAGGTTAGCTGGTGCATGTGGGCGTTCATCTTCACGTCTCTTGTTTTAAACAAGGTAGGGAAATGTGAGGGATATAGCTGTCGATTGGGAATTGGAAAGAGCAGGGAAGGTGGGTGAAACTAAAGAAAATCGAATCAGACAAAAAGGATTGTCTATCATGCTGGGTCAATATTCTATATAAAATTCTAACTTGATGCAACTTAAACCTGCCCAGTTGACAAGTATGGAGCGAGTGTGGGTCCCTTAGTATCTCCTTCTTCAGGGGTAGATCTACATACATCCATATGAGGGTAGATGCAGTTGTTGAACCTCCATCCACTTCTAAAATCATAGTAAAAGTTCTGATTATTCTTAAAAAAATTACATAAAAATTCCACATCAACCCCCAAAACCCACTTGAAAATTCTATATATTTTTTTTCCAAAATACAATTGCCTATTTGTATCTGTACACCTCAAACGAAAACTTTGGGTTGGCCGCAGTTCCTCTTACTTGCTGCGATTGGATGCATGTGAATCCACACCCACCTATTGTAATCTAAACTATTCAAATAATTTGTTCTTCTATCTCAATGATATGTTTTCAAATTTTACATTAATGAGAGTTAGTTCCACCATAAGATTGAGTACATGACTAATAATATTATTAATGTATATTATTAATATTTCATGAAATTGTGCTAAACACATTACTAGTCTTGTGCCCATTTTTATGGGGAGACCAACTCTCACGAAAGTAAAATTTTAGTAAATATCACTCACGCAGATGACATTCACTTTTTTTGTTTAATGGTAACTGTAAATTAGATTAAGGACTTGAATGAGTACAAATTAAGAATAAAAACACAAATAAAAAATGTGCGAAGGTATAAGAGCCAAATATCAACAAATAAAAAACAAATTACAAAGGACCAAACAAAGAAATATTTCGATTGACCCACAACTTTGCTAAAGTAACTACCATCCCATTTGCTTGAAGTATTTAGAAAAGTTCCCCTAGCTACCCCCCGTGGAACTTTACTCTCAAGTATCTTGGGAGACACTTAGGGCATGTTTAGCAAACATCTGTAGAGATGAGAGGATTTTATAATTGTGATGATTCCTTCTTTACACCTGGAATCAATGCATCCCCCTTAAAAAAAATCCATGTTTGGCAACATAAAGGATTTTCTGGAAAGAGACCTTAAAGAAATAAACAGTTTGAAACGTTTTGACCAATTTCTCATGATCCACAAGGCTTCGCATTCTAAAATTTTGTCCCCATAACCATTCTTGGCCTCTAGAGCACATCTAACGGTCTAGATTTTTGAAAAGGGGTTCATAGAAGTCCAGATTTGCATATCTAGCGTTAATTATATTTTTAAAAATATTTCAACATATAAGATGATTCAATGGCTTAAAATTGAAAATGTGTGGTCCGACCTCCCTTTTTGCAAATGTGTGGAACGCAGATGGCTTTGTTCGGCATTCAAAGCTACGGCCAAACGTTGTAAATTTGCACGTGCCCTTGGGGAATATGGACTAGAGGTTATTTTATCCTGTGAATATTTCTGCAGACCGACTGGTGACAAATTCACGATCGGTGCTGTGAAATTCAGGGGCTGCCAGCTTATTGATGGAGTGTTGGAACTGTGAGCTACTGTCGTAACTCGAGAGAACACAAGTTTCTTAACATTGGAGGGAGCCTAATCAAATGGAAACAAGGCATCTAAGGCACTGGCCAGACAAGTAAAAGATGACGAGGTGGTTGATGAATTCCCCATTTACAAAAGATGGCATTAGTTAAAAACACTTATTCTTCTTTCTCGTCAAAGGCAACGGTTGTGAACTGGGGGTATAAATAAGGCAGATTTTAATTAAATAAAAGGCACATGAGGTATCCACTCTGCCATAGAATAAAGAATGTTATGATTTTCTAACATCATCCGTTGTGCACATCCATGAATCACAAGATCAACAAGAACAAGCCACACACAAGAAGAGACACGAGATTTCCGTAGTTCACCCAAACATGGCTACATCCACGGGCACAGAGACGATCATCTTCACTATAACAAGTAAAGTACACAGAGACTCTCTCTCTCACATCGTCTCACCTACGTGGTGTGGGAACACCACGGCAAGAGAGCTCTCACCTCTCTTCAGCGCGCAAGATTTAGGGTTACATACTATACATATATAGTCTTCGCTTTCTTCGTCACCAAGAAAGCCCCGGTACAATTACCAAAATACCCTTGACCTTAAATCGGTCCCTGGCAAACCCAGTGGACTCATCCGGCTAAATCGGAATACAAGACATAAACCCAACAAAGAAGTGAAAATTTATTAGCCGTCTGATCAAATACAATAAAAGTGTTTTAATTCTATATTTGATTGCGAGGACTTTGTGGTCATCAGAAATTTGGAAATGCGCGCCTCTTCTGGGCACATTTGACCAAGCGAGTTTTTATGGAAGGGGAACTCCCCATTTCTTTCTGTACCATGTTTCTTTGTTTGATACGATAAAATCTCTCCAGAAATTGGATGATTTTAAGTACCTTTTTTTTTTTCTGAAGGAAGAGAAAACCTGAGTCCAACCACCCCTTGAGGAAACCTATATTTCATCCACAAAGTTATACAATAATGCATAGTACAGCCCCATGGGCGGACATACGAATTCTTCCTGTGTGGCACTATCGAGGAAATATTTTTTGGAGAACCACATATAAATAAATAAATGTAGTTCTCAAAATAGAGGTGCCTTTCTAAACAAAGGAGGAGATTTGTTGGGGGGTTGTGGGGGGGAGGGGTGTGCGGAGGCGGCTTCTGCCTCGGCCAATCACAATGGTCTTCCTTAGGTTTAAGGTTCAACTCTATAAAATCAAGCAACTAACAAAACTCGACTAAACATTATCTGTCATATAGGATGGCTTTGGTATTATGGGCCATATAAACCTGTCACCAGGCGGGTCTGATATTGGACAATACACATGCCAATCGACCCCTTTTTTATTGGCCTAAACTTGACATGGAGCTCACCTGAGCCATACCCGATTTCGTATGCTTTTGAATATGAAACACATTAGTATGTGACTCATTTTCTTAAGGTTGACTTAGCTTGGCTTAGTTTTTTTTATCAAGTTTGAGCTCGAGTTCGTATTGAAATAAATTTAGCGTGGGTTTTGCTGGATTAGTATTCAAGGCAAGCTCAATTATGGCAATGGTAGGCTCAGCTAAATTAATTTAAATCCTCCCACAATTTGGTTGCCTTGCACCAATGTCAAGGGCACCTTTGTTAGTCAGTGAGGAATCCCTCAAGAATTTGCAGACTTTGAGAATTTCTCACTAAGAATTTGTATAGATGAGGATCTCACATTGATACATGCATAAACTAGTATACGTAGTTTGCATAAATCCATAGGACTGAAATTTTCCAAATCTTTTAGAGAGGTTTGAACTTACAAATCCTAAAAAATGAGAATTTCTACCGGTTGAAATCTTCAATATTTACAATTGCTAAATGTGCATTCTTCAAGTTTTCAAGAAAAATTGGGGAGAAATCCCTAGGGATTTGGTTGCCAAAGGTAAGCTTACATTTTTTTTTATAGCTCAGACTAACTTTCATATTGGTGGGTATTGTACCGCCCATATCCATAGTAGATATTTTAGAGATCTTGTTGTATCATCATTTTCACCAGATGAGTACCATAATACAAAAAAAATAATAACAAATAAATAAAACTGAAATTATACAACAATAACTTTCAAGAGTAATTTATAATCATATTTTGTTTAAAGCAGGGAATGTGACATGATTCAATGGATTGCAATTCATATTTTACAGATAAAAAGTAGACGTTATAGCTCTACACCATAGTCATTGATCACATTTTAGCCAGAGGCGTTGAGCATAAGTCTAAACTTAAAATTTAATTTGTTCAATGAAATCGATCAAAGCTCTTTTGCAGCATTTTATTAGCTATGAAGTAATTCATATAGGAAGAAATGACAATGCAGTAGTTCATAAGTTAATTAGACAAGTTTAGTTTATCGATGGCATGGAGTTTCGGTGGTATTCTATGCCTGACCTCATTATATAGAATGTAATTGTAGATTCTGCTTGTTATTCTTAATAATACTCTCCCTAAGTCTTTTCATAGAAAAAAAAAAAAAAAGAGCCTAATTTGATTGTGATACTCATCAAATCAAGTTTTAGAACGAATAGTTGAATTAAATCATTCTAGCTTTTTATTTGTGGGGCTTGAGTGGATTTGAGCTCTACATGAGCCAACTTACTAGAAGTTGAAACTGTTCAAAATAAAAAATTTTCAATTTATGGTATATCACCAAAATTTTTTTTCTTATTTTACGAGGAACTGAACACCTCTCTTTCTCTTATTGGATGTTAGATTGGGCCGGAAACACCATTTCTAAGTAGCAGCTAGTAGAATTTTTCTTTAACTATTAGTTTGAATGAAGAAAACAAAAGTCGTGTCCTGCATAAATGGATGCTCAATGTGGGTGTGGGCAGGAATCCATGACTCATGGGAGCTTTTTTTCTTTTTTTTTTTCTTGTGCTTCACTCGTTCAGGCCACCTTCAATCTATCCCGACAGCTTCTGATTGTAAGCCTGTCATGAAAGGAATGAAACCTTTGGCCCCTTATCTTTGTTGTATCAAGCATCATCTTTTCATTGGACCAAAATATTGTTCTGATGGAACCTTTGGGTTGATGTAGAAATGCAATAGCTGTCCGCATGGTCAACCTGACCTAATGAATAGACGGGTGCTATTCACTATTGGATTGAAACAGTGTTGATGGTAAGAGTAACTAACTCATCTAACCATTGCCATATTAACTGCTTTCACTCTGTTGGCTAATTCTCAATCACAAAACTGATATTTGGGCTAGGTTCTTGTCTAATGGGGCTCATAATATTTCCAACGCCATGTGTCCCAGTTAACATGATCTTCGGGTTGTCATGCACAAATACGAGTTGGCACTTTTTATATATGGGTTCAATATGGCATGACTAATATTTAATCAAATGATGAAGGAAGCAATTGAAATCCAGTAGGTGAACCACACGTGGACCTAAACCTAAATTCGTTTAATTAGAACTTATATCAAGCATTTAAACTGCGCTTAATATAATATGATTATATTTTTCATTTTTTCCAATAAGAACATCTTGAAAAAGAGTCCAGATCCTCTGACACCAAGAAGCTGGGCTGTAAATCTGTCTGCGGGACCCATTTATTGGACCCAAACTGCTATAAATGAATGTCCCGCCACCTGGCCTTAGCTAGAATTAGGCCCATCTAAATTAAGGTAAATCAAATAATGGGCCCAATCCAGCTGGAAGAAAACTTGGTCAGAGCCATAAAAATGGGATGGCATTTATTTTTTTTTTTATTGGTTTGGATCTTATCAGTAGGCCAAATGATGAATCTATGTAGGCCCGACCACAGGGATTTCAGTGACTCCGAGACATGATCATACAAAATTAGTATTTAAGGGAAGATAGGAATTATAGAATCGGATGAGAAGATGGAATTGCACGGTTCTCATCAATTCCCTGGTTGTGAGGGCTTGGCTCCCTCCCTATTCATTCAATCATCCATCATCTATGGAACTCTTCCTTTACAAGAATTCAACCAAGGAATTCTAGAATTTTTATATATAGTGGAGTTCCTGGATACTTTCTTGCATTTGAGCATCTAGGAATTCCAGCAAAATGAGGAGAAAGTAAAATTTTGAAAATTTTAAAAGTTGTATATGACTTTTCAAATAGGTGGAATTTCGAAATACAAGAAACAAGGAATTTGAAAATATCAGAGAATAAGATATCACATTATATCCCAAAAGCTACAAACACCCAAATTCCTTATATATAGGAATTCTTGTAAAAGAAGAGGCTCATGCGAGAAGCTCTACGTTACCTTTTTTTTGTCTGGTTGTCATCAGATACAAGAAGACGAAGGGGGGGAAAAGAAAGCCTAGAAGATGAACTGATGGATAAATATATTCTACGACAAGGTATGCAGCAGCACAAAGAATGTAATGAGCTTTGGCTATTGGCTCTCTTTCACTCGAACCCTGCCCTTGCTTGCTGTCAATGCCCATTGTCCAATAGTCTCCTATACCTATCGACTTTCCTCCTAAAGTAACCAAAGGTAATGACATGAACATTAAATATTTAGTATTGTATTCCCCCTTGTTGAAAGCGGTTCAAAGTTAACCACATGTGCATGTTGAAAGGGGGTTTACCAATTTTTCTTTGTTTTTTTTTTTTTTTTGAGTTTTTTATATAGCCCACTAAGATTTTTGGGATTTATAAATATGCTCTTGTAATTTAAGGATTTATAAATAAGTCACTGCTTTTCATGTTAATACTTTCTGTGTCTACAAATGTAGCCTTCTAATTATCATAAGCTTTTAGAGTGAAATGACATTTTTGCCTATATCTTCATCCCTATATGCATAGTTTTAAATGCTTTGACTTATTTTTCTCTGAAAAGCTTGAAGCATTAGTAGTTATTATATTACATTAGAAGGAGAGAATAACCCTGCATGTATTCATCCATTTTTATCAATAAAGGGTCTATTTCATTAAACCCAAATTGATCATAATAACAATCAACATCCGTGCTTATAATTAATTACACTTAATCTAATCTATACACGACCTATTGTTTGATTGATGAAAGTTTCGAAATATATAATTAGACTTCACGTGGATGAGAGAGTCATTGAGAGAGAGTCCTATTGGACTTGGGATATGTAATGGTGTTTTCATAACTAATAATGACATTCTAATTTTTGTTTAATGCATGTAAGGGCAAAGTTATCATTTTTTATAGAGCATTTTGTAAATACACCCTTATGGTTTATAGGATTTGTTAATAGGCCCCTGTAGTTTTAGTATTTGTAAATAGGCTCCTATCTTTTCATTTAAATGCCTTCCATGTCCCAAGAATCAATAAACTTCCAACTACCCTAAATTTTTTAAGTGAAATGACACATTTACCTATCTCTTTTTATCCCTATATGCATAATTTTAAAAGCTTGGACTTACTATTTTTTTCTTGCGATATTAAGAGTTACATTTAGTGGGAAAGTGTACCACAAATAAATCTAATTTTATTAATCAAAGATTCATTTTTTGAAATGCAAATCCATCATAAAGACAATCAACACATGTACTTATAATTGATTATACTTGATCCTATTCGTACACAACCAACTGTTTGATTGATGAAAGTCTCAAAATACATTATTAGATTTTATATGCTCAAGACAGTTATTGAAAGAGAAGCCATTGGGAGCTATGATAAAATAATAATATACTCATTTTTTTTTTATATTAGATGGAAGGGTAAAGCTCTCTTTTTATAAGAATTCAACACAAACCTCATGGTGGTTGACCAATTATTTGTTAGGGATATCTATTTTTGGGACCTGGCAGGTATTAAACTGCAAAGGAAGGGGTCTATTTATAAAGACTAGAACCACATGGACATTATTTACAAATCCTAGTAAGCTTAGGGGTGTATTTACAAAAAAATCTTTTTTATAAAAATTCAACACGAACCTCATGGTGGTTGTCCATTCTGTTGAAATTACTAAATTTGGAGACATTGAAAATATTAAAATGAAAAATAGGAGACTATTTACAAATATTAAAATCATAGAAGTCTATTTATAAATCCTAAAAAACTCTTTTTTTAATCATTACTTTTGGGTAACCTAAAACAATGACTTGGTAAAGTCTCATTGTGAAAAACTTTCAACATCTTACTTTAGGCCCACTATATTTTGAATTAGGATTATAGTCAATTTAAACCATGGTGACCGTGAGTGGACCAAACCTACCCATGTAAATGGCAGGATTCCTCTGGTGACATGGCGAACCGCGATTGGTCCACTCACTATGGGGAAAGGCCTTTTAGAGAATCCAGACTTGTGTATTTTATAAAAAAAAGTTATCATCAAGAGGCCCCCCTATGTAAGAATGGCCTCTGGCCTCTTACCTCAAGGGTAAGAGGTGATAATTCTTACCTGCTTAACCAAGTTCAAACCTCGCCAAGCACCTTTCCCTCGCAAGAGGGTCTAGTGTTACCTAGCCCAAGGTCTACTTGCTCTCCTCGGCCAAAGGTCTTTTTTACCTCTTTAAGATCTACTTCCCTCACCAGAAGGTGGGGCCTTAACCCATTATATATAGCTAGGACTAGGGCTGTCAAAGGGCCGGGCCCAGGCGGGGCTTAGGTAAGCCCTTATCCTACCCTCATATATGCGGGCCGGGCCTAACTGAGCAAAAGCCCTCGACTTTTACGGCGGGCCTATAATTTTTAGGCCCTTACCCAACCCTCAAGGGTTAGGGTCGGGCCAGGGCCGAGCCAGGGCCAAAAGAAAGGAAAATTTTTTTTCTTTAATGGAAATAAATCTTTTATATGCAACAACCTATGCCACAATCACCAACTAACTTTATACAAACCCTGCTCCTTTGCCCGGGCTAGGGATCGGGAATGCAATGCAAAAGGCAGCATGGCGAAGTTAAAAACTTTTTTTTAAGGCATTGGTGGTGGGATAAAATCATTTTTACAATATAAAACATAAGGTAGATAATAATAATTCTATAAATGATAATAAATATATAACAAATAACAATAATTCTTTATTTAATTATTTAATCTACTTTTAGAATATCTAAAAGACCATCGAATGTATTACATCATTGTGTTGCTGTGTACGTATCCAATCTTATGTGCAAATTAAGACTTTTACAGTGTCAGATTTTAAACAACTCCTATATTGATCAAATACTCTTCCTCCCATACTAAATGTTAATTCAGAAGCAACTGTAGAAATAAGAATTGCTAAAATGTCACAAGCCATTCTAGAAATAACTGGATATTTTGTTGAATTAACTCTCCACCAATCCAATATATTGAAAATTTTAGATTTATCCCTTGGCTCCTCCAAATAACAATCTAATTCCGATTTTTCCTCTACAACTGTCTGAGTCATTTGTTCCTTAAAAGCTAAAAAATCATCTTCAAACTCATTAAATTTCTTTACCAAATCAACTTTATCCACATTTGACAATGTTTTGGTAGGTGCATCATAAACCAAATCATCTTCAAAGTCATTGTGGATATTATATATTTTATATTAAAATTTAATAAACAACGGGCCGGGCCGGGCCCCCTCGGGCCTAATTAGTCAAGCCTAAGCTTAGCCCTCTAGATGTGGGCTTTTAAAAATAGAGCCCTACCCTACCCTCGGGCTTTAAATGAAAAAAATAAGCCCTCGTTTTGAGGGCTTTTGCGGGCCGGGCCGGGTCGAGCCCCCTCTCTAAAGGGTCAGATTGACAGCCCTAGCTAGGACACCCGAAAAGAAAAAAAGAAAAGAAGCCCACCCATGCGCATTCAACATGATAATCAAAGAAGGTGAATAGTTCTAAATCTAGATTTTGTTGATTAGGCAATATAGATCACTGGTGTTTAGGAATGTTCATGGGTTGGGCCAGGCCGAGCCCGATCAGGGCCTAGCTTGCCTTGGGCTGGGCTTGGATATGTAATAAGAGACCATTTAATAATTGGATCAAGTTTGGACTAAGTGATAGAAAGCCCAAAGCCTAGCCCGGCCTGTGTTAGGAATGCATGTAATTTAATTTAACTAGCACAAGAAATTACTTAAATGGCTACAAAATTGATATAAAAAAGAGCCCGATTCGGCTAGACCCAATTAATTAAATGGACGGGCTTAGGCCTGACTTTTACAGCCCGCGTCAGGCTTGGGCCAGCCTTGGCCAATGTTTCTAAAGTTGGGCCAGGCTAAGGCATTTCTAGGCCCGGCCTACCCCATTAACACCCCTATTGGTGTCTCAATTTCCAATATATCACAAGATTTATTATGTATGTGATCAATGGGTTAATGGTTTAGTTGATCGTGAGAGCTTTCAGACACATTTATTCATAGGTTTTAGTTGGTGCAATTCAATGGGCGGAACTTACCATGCAGCCCATTTAGCATACCCACATGGTCTAGGGGTACTCATGAGCCGGGCTTGGATATACAATATTGGCACGTTTAATTCTTAGGTAAGGCTTGAATTAGATAATAGAAACATCAGCATGACTAAGTAGTAGAGCCTTGAATTAGATAATAGAAACATCAGCATGACTAAGTAGTAGTTGTAATTTAGTGATTGTTTATCCAAACAATTCCTAAAAAGCTTGTACAAATAATAAAAGCCCGATTTTATCCTGGCCGGGCTTGAAGAACTAAAAGGGCACAATTGCGCCTAATACTTACAACCCACATCAAGCCTTGTGCTAAAGATAGGACTGTGGATGTGTTTGGAGGTGAGGTAAATTAAAGTAGAGTAAAGTAAGATTTTTTTAATTCAAGATTTTCCCTTTCTTTTTAAAAAACATTCAAAATCTTTTCATTTTTTTAAAAAGTCAAAATGTCATTACTAAATTACAAAAAATCTCTACTTTTTATTAAAAAGGTAAAAAAGATTTCATATCAAGCAACTAAAAATAAAAACTTATCATAACGTCATTATATATTATTCTTTCTTGATTTTGAATTTACTCTACTCAATTTTACTCTACCCCACAGCTAGACACACCCTATGCTTCTAAAATCAGGTTGGGCCACGATATGCCTCACAAATACCCACAACATGGTCACATCTTGGTGAAGCTTACATGTAAAATAAAATAAAATAAAGGTTGTTTCTTTTACTCATTTACATCAGTACATGATTCATATGCGTAATAATTATCCATTAATACATTTATTTGTGTTCTAAAACTAGTATGTAAATAAGAGTAGTTTCACACCTACTCTTCCTCCTCATCATCATCATCATCATCAAAGCCTTCTCCTGATCATGTTGGGGTCGACAAGAGCAGTTTCAAACCTGCATATTTTTATTTCCCAAGATTAAATCCCACTAACAATTATTATTATTATTTTCATTCACCTAGGCTCCATATTTATAATTCAAATCGTTAAATTTGTTTATCAAACTACTATATCCTAATACATTTATGCTAATTTTCTCAAAGCTTCATAATTTTTGAGTAATTTGTGGAAGATGTCCAAAACCCAATTTACAAATCTATTTTATTACACTTTTGTGGGGCCCCAACTCAAGATACGCACAACTCTATATTCTTTTATACTGATGATAAGCATCAAGACTTTCAAGTTCATATTTTAAATCTGCGATACAGTTTGAGAAATTTGTGAAGACATTTAAAACTCCAAACACCCTTTAAAAGTATAGTTGTATCTGCTTGGATTTTCAAAGGTGGCTCCTCGGTCTCCACTCCCTCCAAGTGTGTGGGTGATCCGGAGTCGCAAACTCGATGAGTGTACTCACTAGTGCCGTGTGGGCAACACGAGTTTGAACTACAAGGAGACGCTTCTAGAATAGAGAAAAGGATAGAAACTGAGGATCACACGAACCGGGCAATGTATGGATAGAGCCACAGATAAGAAGAAGATCATCAAAGTCATGACAAGCAGACAGCAAGCAAGCAAGAAGGGTAAATGGGACACCTTTCTACTTCACTGCCTTGTAGTCAGAGTCTTCTCTGACGCAACAAGATGGCAAAACACCAGCACACAGTGGTCCATGTTTACAAAATTGAATGTGGCCGCAAAGACCCGGATCAAGTTGAGATCACATCAGGTGGGCCCCACCCATGACTTTTCTAATTTTTCATAAAAGCTTATCCTGCCTCCGGCTGCTACCTATAAGTTGATACTAATTGGTGAATCGTATTGAAATGGAACCCACGGCTTCGTACTGAATTCGCAATCGACTCGAAAAAAATGCGAGGCTGCTTGTCCGCCAGAGGCGCCCTCGTGGACCCGAAATATCGGATCCCGAGCTTGTTTCGTGCCCGGCACACGGGCCATGGGAGAAATATCGGCCGAAACGTGGTGCCGGTGAGGGCCAGCGTAACAGGCGTTCCGCTCAAGAACAGTCTAGCAAGGCGACCCCAGAATGTTGAGGGAGAGTTCTTCGTTGGTAACAACTAACAGACACTCGTTGCATCTTCTCAGTCTCCTCTTCTATTTTTGTTATCCTATGAATCTAACGGTCCAGATGAATAGCTGAAATTCTCAAATTTTTTGCTTCTTCAGATCACAGATGCATAGATTGTGATGTCTGTCGTTGGATGGCTCCGGTAATCAGACTGAATAATCAAGCATATTCTTATTTATTATTTAGTTATGCTTTAGTTGGATGGCCCACCCTTGATGATTGGTTGAGATGATCTTGTAAAGTGACTTGTTGGGTTGATGGGTTTTGCAGGAATCATTTACAAGAGTAGATGAGCAATCTGCTGTGTTTAAACAGCCAAGTTCTGAGGAAGAACGGCTCAAAGCTCTTCAGGTTTCTTCTTCTTCTTCTTCTTCTTCTTCTTCTTCTTCTTCTTCTCTCTCTATAGCTGGTCCACTTGGTTGACTGTTTCGGACGGGCATCATCAAGTCGAGTGACTCGATCGGGTGACTTTTTGAAGGGTTCATAGCTTAAATTAGCTAGCACTGGATTGATTTTGCAGGCTTTGCTATGCTGCCCAACAAGTTCAATTCATACTGAGAAACCTCCACGGGATATTTTGGAAGTTCAAAAGACATTTCCTCTTCCAATTGATCAGGAGACACTTCCGGTACCCTCTTATTCTTCTTCTGCTCCTATCCATTTCAGTATTTTGTTGCTTTTCTCCCTATATGGGGTGCAATCACTGTTGCATATTTGTTTCTTGTGTTGTGGGGATAAGATCCATAGAATATTTGGACAATTTGGCCCACGTGGGTGCTTCCTATGATTGGGGTCGAATTGGTGGAAAGGTCTCTCTACCAGTAATGATCATGTAAAAATTACCCGCATCAGATTATCCTAGCCTTTAATATATCCATCTTAAAAAGTTTAATGGTAGTTTAGTCTTTTTTTTTTTTACCCGAAATCCCATTAATGGTGAGTAAAGAATGAGATAAACATAGGACGATGTAAAGTGCTCAACTTATCAAAGGTTGTCCCCAGGGAGCTACAAAGAGCCAGTACAGTAGTTGGAGAAAATTTTTAGGTGGAATTTTCTTCTATAGGCGTTCTCACAAAAAAATGCCCACAATTGTTATGGTTAGCGCTGTGATGCATGGCGGTCATGGAAGTCTATTAGATGAAAAGATTTATTCCATACTCATTTATATGAAAATTTTGGACTTTATAAGATCATCCTGGCCATTTGATTCATGCCTCTAAAATAGATGCATTATTTTCTTATGATTGAAATCCAATAGTGAGAAAAAATTGGATGAGCATGAAATTTCAATTTATGTGACCCAAAAAGGAGGGGCTGAAAGGGCCTTTTTTAAAGGGCATTTTGGAGAATTACCCATAACAAGTAGTATTAACATATGACATATATAATTTTCTAAATTTTATAACCTTCGAAAAGAAAACCGAGCAGAAATACTTGCGTGACTGACCAGACAAGAGGCAACCTTCGTATCCTACTCAACTAGAATTGGATTTGGATGGGGCATTTACAACGGGTAGTTCTTCAAACGGCCCACTTTAAAAACACCCCTTTATCCACCGCTCTCTTTTTTTATTATGGGGCCCACCTTGAATCAATCTACTGTTTTCAATTAGTTCAGCTGGGTTCCTAGGTCGAATTTGGTATCCAAACCTCCTGAACCTGAACAAGCTCAAATTGCACTTTTGGTTTGAGCTTAGTTCATGATGGTTCAAGTTGGGTCAACCGATGCTGTATACCTAGTATTTGCCTAGACGGTCTTGAAACCTCGGCTCGGTTAGTCTGTCGGCGGATTGATCATGGAAGTACAAAAATCAGAAAAAAAGTCAGATTTGGTGGGATTCAGGTTGGGCTGGTGATTGAATAATAATACATATGGCCTATAGGGTCAACCTAAACTTGACCTATTTATTATGTGGGAAAAAAAATGTCAATCCTGCTTTAACTACCTGGCTGGACCCAGTTCGGGTGGCCCGTCGTGTCTGGAATTGCCACCTCTATCAGCACAACCTGCCCCACCAATCGATCCTGGACTAATGTCCATTTTTATATAATTATTCCTCAAACTCCCTAGATATCCCTGCTAATTCATTAGAAAGCCCCCGAGGGACTTGTCTTTACCTGTCAGAATCGGGTGACCCCCGAACCAGGGGCCTAAGGTCCGAATGCTAGGCTACCGAGGGATACCTGGAGTCATTAAAAAATTATTAGAAAGAAACTACGCCACCATGCTCATGTAATCAAGTTGCAGGCATGGCACTAGCAGATGTTTTCATTCTTACGAGGTGATATGACCATTGGTTCATGAATGGTGTGTCCAAGACAGCTAGTTCACTTAAAAATCTCCATCTGTTTGAATCATTGCAGGGTGTTTACCACTGTGGCTATCATTCCCAAAAATCGGCTGGTGGAACTTCCTATCTCATTGTTCATCCAGAAGGAAACATACTTGTTGACAGGTAACTAAAAGTTCAGCAGCAAGTTTTCCAGAGAAACAACAGTTTTTGGTTAAGAATTTTGTCCTAGTAATGGAAAATATGTAGTTGAGGCTGTGTTTCAATTCTTGGAAGTTCGAACTCAGTTGCCTTGTGATTGATTGATGTGTAATTCTCAGTCATGAAAAGAACAAGACGACTGTAATTTAAGTTTAACTAAGTTCTGGGAATGCATGAACCATCATTTATGTGTAAATTGACTCACCTGTGTTCTTCTTATCCAATTGAGTCCTAAAGAAGGTAAATGCAGAGGACGTTCACTAGAAGATGATTAAGAGGGAATGCCACAGCATGTGCGGCGCCTGCGTGAAAACTGACCCTGCCATTATTCCAAGCGCCTAAATCAGGCCAGTCCATCTTGTGGGCAGATTACACGTAAAACACCTACAATAAACTGCCACAGAGCCGCGGGGAATTTTCATAGTAGATCCTATTTACCTGATGAATGGCCCTGATCTCAAGACATTTTCCAAGTTGGTACTGTTGATGTCAAAGATCCACTTTAATTGTCTTCATGTGGATATCTTCAGCAGGGATTGCTTAGTATAAAATGAAGAAGAGTCGGTGAGAGGCAGAGTGCTTGAACAAAACTGATAGGAAAAAGAATTTTCTAACGGAAAGACTTATCAAAGGATGATTTATGCTGCCTTCATCTTTTCCCTGGTAAATTGATCGTGGAACTTTATTCCTGTGCAGTCCAAGTTACAAAGAAAAGCTTGCTCGCAACATCGATATGCTTGGGGGCGCACGCTACCTGTTTCTGACCCACAAGTATGTCAATGTAAACCAAAACATGATTCAAGTTACAGTTAATTCTTCTCTCATAGCATGCATTTATTAATAGATATTAATCTTTCTGGTAATCAGGGATGACATAGCAGATCACGATAAGTGGGCAAAGCGGCTAAAGTGTGAAAGAATTATGCATTCATTGGAAGTGAGATTCTCCAACACTATTTGAATTTATGTTGTCAAGATTTGCGGAAAATCTGTAAATGGTGATTATTGGGCTACAAATTGAATAAATGGCAACTTGGGCTGGAAATAACCCTTGGCAATCAGTTTCTGAAAGAAGAGAACCTGCCTAAAATGCTCTATTTCTAACTTTCTCACTTTGATGTAAATGCTACATTTCTAACTCTAACTTAATTTCCCTCCCCGACCTCTCCATCCCCGCAATTGCATCATCAGATACAAGCTTCTACTGCTGATGTTGAGACGCAACTGCATGGCAGCGGTCCTTGGAGTCTTGGCTCTGACTTTGAGATTATACATACTCCAGGTCACACAGAAGTGAGTTCCAAAATTATGTTTTGCAGATCATACATTTCATCTTTAATCATCAAATTTTGAATAGCTAATTGACTGAGGGATCTAAAAGCATGATATAAGTAGTCCAACTATAAGTATTCTTCTACTTTAGAATCTATGATGCCCAGATTCGGCAAGGACGCACCATAGACATGGTAGGGACATGGATTTGACACGTAAAAAGTAAAGTTTTGGATACGATACGACACGACACGATACGTCGTCCATTTTGAAGTATCCATGCATCATAGCATAGAATTAAAATTGATTGTCTACTTTAGAATATAATAAAAGAACTAATCAAGTGCACTATCAACATAGAGGCATACACACTGAGAATGAGAGATGTGATGATGTGGCAGCATACCAAACTCCAGCTGACAAGCATACATTAGAGTGACTGCACACTACTGCTATCTACATTTAATCATCATCAAATGTCTTAACTATGTAATTTCTTTTTGGAAGGGGTGCATCTGTTTGTTGTACAAGCCGCTGAAAGTTCTGTTTGTTGGCGATCATATTGGCAATAGAGTATATGAGGATTCTATTGAACTGTCAATTCACGAAGACTACAACTGGTATTCAGGTATACCATCTCAATAAACTTTGCCAAATTGCTACAGACCCGACAGCCCTTCACGTGCGGGTTCATATGCTTGATGTCACATATACACATTATCCTAGCAGCGAGAAGGAATGCCTACCCTGTGTGGATGACCTGGCCTAAAATCTGGCTGGTCCATTTATATTTTGAGTTACACATCTACATGATTTATAGGTGATGATGATGAGAAAGAGAGAGAGAGGGGCATGACTTCTCTAGCTGGTACATGTGAAAATACACAAAGATTTAGTATACCTCTTCAAATTAATTATCAATGATGGACTGTACATTGTACAATCAACAATGTAAAGTTCACACCAACTGGCGAAAGCAAAACAATCCCTTGGGGCTTGGAGGACTTTTGAAAAGATTAGAATGGTTGGAACACATGTGGGTAGATGAATTGGCTAAACATAGGAGTGGGGAAAAACATACGATTATAAGATTTAAAAAAACTGTTCTTCGGTTACTAGTTACTATGTTGTATTTTCTACTGTGTGCAGGGATTTCTGTGTTTTCTAACTGTATAGATCCATTATCCTGTTTGTAGTTGTTAATAACTCACTTTGTTATCTCATCAATGAATCTATTCTACCCATAAAAAGAAATAAAAAATAAAAAATAAAAAAAGAGTGAAAACTTCAGTTTACCATGCTTGTTTTTAGTCTAAAAGATCATTCAGATTAAGGGTTAGGTTGTTCTGTAAGAGTTTTGGGCTGAGTTTGTGACAGATTCATGGTATGCCACACATTGAACAGTTAAGACTTCAATATGTGACATGGGTATTAAGATATAATCGCTGATAGCTTTAGGTAAACAGAAGTGACAAATACTCCTAGCTTTGCTAAAAACAACTTGCTTCTAAATCTTCAATTGAAAGATGAGCTGAAGACTTATTTTAGTGTACTAATGTTTATTGTACGGCAACAGTTCCCGAGCAACTGAAGAGTGTGAAGAAGCTGCTGGATTTGGACTTCAAGTGGATTTTACCAGGTAGACATCGAAAAAGATATGCCTATCTAAACTCTAAAAAACTAACATTCTCTTAGCTTGGCATTACTCGACTTAACAGAATTAAGAACACCTTTTTTCTCATAAACAGTTCTGAGTTTTTTTTTATACAATTAAAATAAACTCATGAATGCCATTAAGCTAACTAAAAGAACATATCTCTTTGATATTTACTAATGGAAGAAGTAACAATCATCATACAGGCCATGGAAGGAGAGCTAAATTTAGAGACACCCAAGAGAAGAATTCAGCGATAGAGGCTCTCTTGGTTCGTGCTGAGCAGCCACATCCCCAGTTGGTTTAATTACCATCCTTAGACAATTGTATTTAATTAGTAATTATGAAGAATAAATGCAATGTGTATGTTAATCAAACCTATGGTGACTGCAGGAAAAACATATTTAGTACTTGTATTTTTCTTTCACTTGTAGTTTTCTTTCATGGTTGCATCCATGAAATATGCCCAAGAGGAGGAAGAAATCCATCCTAGAGATGTCGTGGGCTACCAACAAGTCTAGAACTGAGAATGGTTAGGGGTAGCTAATATCACCTGAAGCTCTGTTGACTGGTTGAACTTAATGAATAATGATACATTAGGAGTTCCATAAGTGCATATCTGGTACCCCTGAGAACTAAACAAAGAGACTGATGCGTTTGCAAAAGTGGGGGTACAATAAGCAGACTTTTCTGTTGGGAAATTTGATAAGAATCATTAGTATCTCAATAGTTTAGAAGTCTTTTAGAGGGTCTCTTTACATGAAGTAAATGGTCTTAGATAGCAAGGTAGATGTTAGAAAATGTATTTTAACACATCTTTTCAACTCACACCACCACTTAAATGCATCCATGGATTTGATCCAGAGCCTCACGTAGAAGTTATAAACTCATAAAGCGGTAGGGCACAATCTCAAGTTATAAACAACATACACCACCTCTCCCCCCCCCCCCCCCCCCCCCCCGCAACAACGCAGACACACACACAGAACAACAACAAACAACAACAAACAAACAAACAAAAAAACAAAAAAAACAAAAACAAAAGCTCCAAACAGCTTTCCGTGTTCAACCTTCATTACATTGCTGTTATATCTTATAAAGGGCCACCCTTTTTTATCTCTGTAAATGAAGTGCAGTTAACTCTGTTTAACACACAAGAAGGGGTTCATGCATTTGGTAATCTGAGTTTCCTTTTAAGCTACAGTTGTTTTGTTCTTTGTCATAACCAGTTACCAAGCAGAGTTACATGTAAATAGGTTAACTGAATGCAAGCGACTAAGTTCTGAGGATCAAGACAGGGACAAAGAACATCTGTTTTGCATGTATAGGGCTTTTGATCATGCATTTGGAGCTGCACGCATCAATTAGGAACATCTGAATTGTCAATGTTGTGTAGCCTGAAATGATTGCTGATTTGTAAAACTGAATTACATCCATTTGGTGATTAGCAAAGGATGTTTAGGGCCCCTTCGGGTCTTTGAAAACATAGTGCAGGTAACTCATTTGCATATAAATGAATCATTCATGTGTTTTTGATAGCCTGAATTATCTGGCATCATAGTCTTCCTGTTCTTTGTTTAAACCAATTACGGGGAACCAGAATTGCAGGTACTGTGAGTGCAGGGCAACCTTAGAAAGATCCAAACATCACCCAGTGAATAAATAGCCAACGATCAAAATCTAATGGCCTCAAGAGGCATAATTGGTAAAGATCTTCTGATCAATGTCTGTTTTCAAACCAAGTTCCATCTGCAAAATATTCCATAATCTAAATGAACTGGATTGGTTTGCCTTTACGGTTGTGAGTCCAGTGGAGTCACATGTTCTAAAAGTGCAGCAGCCTCATACCTGGAAGCTGTGATAACCACATATGATATTCACTAAGGACAAATGCCTGAATCGTGGGACCAAGCCACATTGTCAATAATAGCTGTGGTGGATACCAACCCAAAGCATGAATTAACCAATACAAAAAATTGAATCATATAGGTGATATGCACCACTTGTATGCAGCAAGGAATAGAAAGTTCGTAACAGCACAATTGCTCAGTAAAAGTGTGAAACTGTTCTATGTCCCATCACTTGGCTTGCGATCACTATGGAGGGCCAAATAGTGGATTGCTTGAATGTTTTGGTTTGGAGAGTTTTTAGAACAATAGCCATTAGAGAATAGGTCCAGTCAGACTGGTATCTGACAACTCTCTGAAGGATGTCCATGACGGTATGCACATGACCTGATGCAAGGGGACCCATTAATTCCTCATATGTATTAACAAAAATTGCCATGCCAGGTTGTCGCTGCTTGTAACATACCAAAACCTTATACAGGTGAAAGCCAGTACATGTGCAGGTAAAGTTGCTTCACTGCCATTTCAGTTGGCAGTAGTGACAGCTCCACCATTTAGAAAAGGTTGTTTTTCAGGTAGTAGGAAGTAGGATGTAATTCATTGCGTATTCAGGTGTCAGATGCTTCACACCTTATTAAATCTTCTTCAGCTGTGGACTGTCCCCTGTAATAAGGAGTAGGTCAAGTGCCACTTCAATGAAACGAATTACTCAGAAATTTAGTTCAATGTTTTTCTTGCCAATTGCCCTTTGATGTCGTACTTCCTCGTTTCAAGCTTGGGACCAGCACATGCCGACACATGACATATGGCGTATTAAGACAACAATTAGACTTTCTTTATAAGGAATTGAATGTCGAATGATGAAGAAATGAGAGGCACAGTACATGAAATTGAAATGATAGAACTGTAGAGTTTTAAGAAAGGACAGAATTCGAAACGTGTGTATGGAGAACTTATGGGTAGCTCCAACAAAAGAAGAAAAAATTCCAGAAAAGTCATTTGAAATGGTTTGTGTACATATATAGAAGATTTGAAACAGCCTTGTTCGACTGCAAAAGGGTTACAAGTTCAAGGAAGTAAGAGGAAGAGGGATCAAATAAAGACCTTAATGAAGCAGTGCGGAAAAACATAATGGATTATGAATTTATTGAGAACAATTCTTTAAATAGAGTTGAGTTGAAATATAGTAGTCACAAAGCTGCACCCAAGTAAATAGAATAAGGCTTCAATTATCTTGTATATTCCACTTATTGTTTTCTTACCTTCTTTTTATTAATAAAATCTCGTCCATCATTTCAACAAGAGAAGGTTTATCACAAAACTAGTAGTGACTAATGATGCCAACGATAACAATAAACATAATGATGATGGTGATGGCGGTGGTGGTGGTGATGATAAATGCACACCCCAAATACCATCACCTCTTGACATACGCATGAGCAAACGAGAGCCATTTGCACTTAATATGCCTCGGTATCTACAAGCATCAATACCATTAAACCTAAAAGTGTATGCCTTCTGGCATCCAAATGTAGACTGATAATCCATACCTTTCACCTGTTGGGCCCTCTAGTGGACCAACCATACCCTAAAATTGCAGTAGTTGATTAATCCTAACCTATGGAATGTTGACCATTGAATAGATGTTTGCATGTCAGCCCCCGGCCAGGATCTCATGCGTGATTTTTGGTGTATATAGATGGTCGTCCATGATATTGCATATCAGATAAATGTTACCAGATGACGTACATTTGTGCAATATTAACAAGATAATCTTTTGAATTGTTTTGCTTTTATCTTTTAACATTCAGAAGTAAAATTCTATTTCCTGTTGTTATCAAGCTAGTGCATAATGTAGTTTTAGATCGTTCAAACCAGTCAGCACTAATATTATCGTTCAAACCAGTTAGCACTAATATTGTCTAGTTAAGAGTAAAAACAGAGAGAATAAGAGGATAAAAAGGAAGTTGTCTTATAAACAAGTTTGCCTGTTGAGAATTTACAACAAAAGCACATATATTGAAGAGCTCTCACCATAAATAAACACAAGAAATGATAAACAATAGAAAGGAACACTGCTTTTCCTTCCTGTAGCTTTCCATTGAGACATGCATGATTTGTTGGAATATCAGGTTTGCACTAGAAGCTGAAATAAAAGTGATGCCTCTTCAAAGGGAACAACACTAGTAATCCACTGATTTTAATTTTTTCGTAAATCCATTTGTTGGCTTGATCCCATAATGAAGAGCTTAGATCATAGATAAACACAAGAGAAAGGGAGCACTGCTTTCCTTCGTGTAGCTTTCCATTGAGACACGTATGATTTGTTGGAACTCCAGCCTCTCACTAGAAATTGAAATGAAAGAAATGCCTCTGCTAAGGATCACAGCTACTAATCCAATGACTCTTTTCTATTACTTGTAAATCCATTCATTGGCACGGCCCCCAGTTTCATCCATGTCGATAAAAATACTAACAGCCTGTGAATACAGAGAGACAATTTCAAATGAAAATCATTCATTGCCCCTCCTTTCTCCGTGATAACTTGAACGCTTTTAACAAGCTTTTTATCACAGTGATAATAAGAAGCACGGATACGGACACGGGACACAGATACGATACGACACAGACATGCCGATACGGCAAATCCTAAAAAAGTAAGATACGGATACGGCTAGGATATGGCAAACAATAAATATATATTTTTATATATAATCATAAAATTAAAGAATAGTTATATTTTTAGCCAAATTAAAGAATCATAATGTCACAATTAATAGAAAAGAAAAACATAACTAATGCTGGAAAAGTCAAAAAAGATAAGATCGCAAAAAAGAAAAAAAGAGTTAGATTAGAGGGTAGCCAAAAAAAAAAAAAAAACAGAGATCGTATGGGAAATTTCATATTTGGTCTGAAATTGTTCCTGAATTATTTATGAACTTTTGAAACTTCATTTAACAGTCTTTTTCTTTTAATAACAAGCTTTGGTCACACTCAACGATAAAAAAGAAGAAAAAAGAAAAGAAAAGAGGGATTGAAAATTTTAAAATAATCCCGCCATGTCCCCACCGTGTCATGTTCTGTCCCTACCATGTCCAATTTTAAAAAGTTAAATAAAAAAGACACATTTCCTGGCATGTTGGACACATGTCTGAGCCGTGTTCGTATCCGACACGGACAAGGGGATCCTAGGCACGTGTCCATGCTTCCTATAATGGTATAAATTAATGGAATAACAAATGAGAGGAGGAAATTAGTAAGGAGTAAGTTCAATGTGAAATTCAGTAGACAGATGACAAATGTGAAATAGGGATGGAGGTCTGTTAGAGACCATTGAACCGTTTAAGAGGTACTACGCATGGATACTGAAAAGTTCATGTTAGAAGTGAGGAGACTGCAAGCACCTCATAGCATGCACTCATGTTAATGAAGGCTATTAGAAAATGGAAATGGATAAATATGAATCATATATAAAATATGTGCAAGGTCTGGTAATGTTGCAAAATATATATGATATGCACATATATCATAAAGTACATGAAAAGCTTATAACAGCAACTAAAATATTGCTAACGTGCACTGCAAAAGGTCATGCCAATCATTCATATTTCTGAAAATATAGGTACATAATTTATAGAGGTTCCCAAATCACCTATCTGATGTTTAATTTGGAATTTCCGTCTTTAATACTAAAAAAAGTGTAATGCTCCACCAAGAGCCAGGACTTGTGGGGCCCACCTGGATGCATCAGAATTCATGAGTATACAGGAGATGTAACTGGACATCATGGATTGGGATTGAGTGAAAAGTTCACTCAAATTGGGTCTCCAGTTCCATGTTGATTTAGAGGCCTTGGAAACATGATGTCAAATGTGAAATAGGGATGGAGGTCTGTTAGAGACTATTGAACCGTTTAAGAGGTACTACGCATGGATACTGAAAAGTTCATGTTAGAAGTGAGGAGACTGCAAGCACCTCATAGCATGCACTCATGTTAATGAAGGCTATTAGAAAATGGAAATGGATAAATATGAATCATATATAAAATATGTGCAAGGTCTGGTAATGTTGCAAAATATATATGATATGCACATATATCATAAAGTACATGAAAAGCTTATAACAGCAACTAAAATATTGCTAACGTGCACTGCAAAAGGTCATGCCAATCATTCATATTTCTGAAAATATAGGTACATAATTTATAGAGGTTCCCAAATCACCTATCTGATGTTTAATTTGGAATTTCCGTCTTTAATACTAAAAAAAGTGTAATGCTCCATCAAGAGCCAGGACTTGTGGGGCCCACCTGGATGCATCAGAATTCATGAGTATACAGGAGATGTAACTGGACATCATGGATTGGGATTGAGTGAAAAGTTCACTCAAATTGGGTCTCCAGTTCCATGTTGATTTAGAGGCCTTGGAAACATATTATAAAAATTGATGAGTCCACCAGACCATTTTTCAGCCCCAAGAATTCATGGCTACAGTGATCCAATTGGGTGAAATTTCACCAACCCCAATCTATGATATCCTCTTTACACACTACTACAAAGATTTCCACATGTCCAAGTAAGCCTGAAAAGGCCTACCGCAATATAATTTAGTGACAGATTCACGGAATGTGAATAGATCATTACTATTATAGCAATTATTTAACAAGAGAATACACAACTACTTCAGTAAGTAGATTTTGGTGTCTTCCAGCAGTTCAATATCATTGAATAGCCACTTATTGATTTCCTAGCTTGAAAGTAAGAGCAAATGGGAATAAAAGTTTCTAATGATCGAGTCAGATAATTTGAAATGTGTAAAGGCCTTTCTAAAGTATGAACATAAAGAAACTAGAATTTTCAACAGGAAGATGAAAAACCCAATTTTTAGTTCCCAGAAATCATAATGTTTATAGAGTTTTGAGCTAATGAAAGGATATCTGTGGCTCAAGTCTATTTGCAATGTTCTACAGGTAGTTCACTATCGCAATATGAATTCAAATTGCAACCTCCACTCTGATGATTACTAACAGAATAATGGGGAAAAGAAATTTATTATCACATTGCATGATGTCACAGTTTGGTTCTTAATGGGGGGGGGGGGGGGGGGGGGGGGGTGAGATAGAAGGTTATCTAGTTCTAAAATACAAGAAAAATGTTTCTTGGCAAAGGGAACAATCTGCAGTACATGCATCATGCTTGCAACCTCAAACCTTTACCTTTCCTATTCGGGGCCGCTCTTTCAATTTTGCAAGGCTATTCCGAATATGTGAGACAGCACCCCAACATTTCAACATGTTTGCCACATCATCAAGCCTCAGTAGATATTCTTCTTCAGTCAGTGGAAAGGATCTCTGGATAAGATGTCTACATGTAAATAGGTACATCCTTCAAGTAAACGAACATGAAGAGATCAATGAAAATCAAGAAACTTAATAGTAATGAACTTGAATTGGTAATTGTATAACAATTTTTAATATGGGAAGACTTCTTTTTTTTAAGGGGGACTTGAACTCTCACACCTATGTAACCAGATGAGCTACAGCAACAGTAAGGAAATATTTGAATACTGTCTTTTAGGGTCTTTTCTGTGTGATGATAGTATTGAAACTTGAAAGACCTAATGTTGATATAGTGTTGAGTCTCCCTAACTTCTAAAATGACCACATTGATGCCATTTCGTGCCCAATTAATTGTTAACAGTGACGAGGGTGGAAATGATTAATACAGCCCATTGGCATCCATATATATATGATTCATTCACTCCAAGGATAAAACAGGTCTTGCCCCGCAAAAATTATATAGCAGGATTGTTGTACAGGCTGGGGTTGCAGGTCAAAATTTTTCCTTCTAGACATAAAAGAAGCTATAGGTCCTTTTTCATTTTTTTCCTTTTTTGGTGGTGCAAGCTAACAATGGTAATTGCAACAAAAAGGCTAAGCAAACAGGACTAATGCCCTGATTATGAAGTGTCATGGCAAGAACAGATGGTTTTTTATGCAGAGATTCATATTTAAAACAGCTATATGATTTCTTTTTGGTAAGACAGATATATGAGTTGATATCCACTTTTGACACTGATATTCGAGTGGGCATGCCTGCTTGTGTTCAACACAGATGTGGTGTAAGAGGGTTCCAGAAGAACTGAATTGACAAACATTATTGGTTAAAAACTAAATATTACATAGATACTAACAAGAATATATATATATGTATGTATGTATGTATGTATGTATGTATATAGTGAATAATTCCATACCAATAGTACTAACTTCTGTATAGAATTTGATGTGTATTAAAGTCATATTCCCTTGATTGGAATAATTACACTCTTGATTTGGGTGATTTCCTTATCTAAGAATATATTAAAAGATCTTAGATTTACAGTGATCTAATACAAGTGGTGGTCCCCACAGGTGGCACTCTGTACAGAAATTAATAAATAGTACAAAAATCATACCAAAATACAATTAAAAGCAACAAGTTACGGGTTTCTCTTGACAGCTCTTCCCAACACAGACACATTCCCAACATACCAGCAGCTAGGTTAGAGTGTTTTGTCGAGTAGAGATTTAAGAAGGTGTCTTGGTTTATATCCTGAAGTTCATATGAAAAACTACTTTCATTTTTGGAGTTTTCAAGTAGATCTCTTTTAACCGAACCCAGATTAATAGGATAAGGATCTGTTTATGATGATGATATGATGAAAACTTTACTTCTTTGACTTTTTTTAACGTTTTGCTGTCAACAATTCATTTTTCCTGCCTTGGTTACATGAAATGCAGTTTTTCTCATGCTACTTTTGTTATTTATACGAAATCTTGAAGATCAAACTTACGACACTGAATGGGAAATGACACCAGGATAACTGTCAAATTTAAAATAATATGGCCAGAAGAATTACATGTTTTCTCAAGAAAAACAGAACAACTTAATGTAATCTAAATGTTTTGACTTCATATAAAACTCGACTGAAATATGAAAAAAGGTCAACCCAAAACAAAGACCATAGATGATCATTCAGTAAGTTCTGATTTTGTACTAAGTTCATCTACTTCAGCACAAATATGTAGTAAAGCAATCTAATTACCTGTTCCACGTACTTCCACATGACATTCATTGCCAAGAGGTTTCTTCCCATGAACTCCTGCATAAAGGAAGTTGAAACCATGAAGTTTGAAATAATATAAATGAATCTACTGCATTGGATATAATAACGCTTATGGTAAAAATGATAAAGATTTGGTTACAAGATATTGAACTGCTGATTGATAAGATCACAACACAAAAACAAATTATTATACACAAATCCTCAAACCAACTGTGTAAAATATAATAAATTTGAATGAGACTTTAACAGGAACTAAGTTGCAAATGGTGGCTTCACCATAATAAGAGCTCAATATTACATATTATATGCTTTTTCCTCAAATCACATGCACATCGCTCCCAGAGTCAAAAAAGAATTCACTAATCAAATAATGCTGCTCTTACATCAGAGAACCTTGTAGGCGTAGCCATCCTTAAAAATGAAAAACATCTCTAACCTGTTAAAGCAGGTTTTTTCCCATTCCATTAGAAAGTGTTGGAGATAGTTTTGGAGCTAAAATCAATAATATAGGCAGTTACGGATATCTACTTGTTGGTGACTAGATGACTGACACCCACACATCTCAATAAAGAAACTTCAACAGCATGTCATGATTGGACTTGTGACCTCAAAGATGACTGACACCCACACATCTCAATAAAGAAAAAAAAACAAGCAGGATTACCGATTATGATAAGTAACTTGTCCCATGATGAAAAGCATCAATAAATATGACTCCTGATTTTGATTATTAACTAGTAAGTGCAAAATAACATGTTAGAAGTGAAGAACATGAGTGTTAATATTAAATTTCCTTAGCTAACTATTCCTACCAAAACCTCGAGGTGTTATTAGATGCAGCATAAATACTTTTAATATTCTCCCACAGTTGGAGCCCACTCCATAACAGTTAATTTAAATGAAATGCTTGTAGGCAAAAAAATCACATAACAATGAATACCTTCTTTATAAGTTGGACATCATAAGACCTCCCATACTTGTTCCTGATAAGTGTTGCAAGATCCACCCCTGTAAACTTTGAATCATCATTTCCAACAATCCTTTCTAAATCCTTACGAAAGGAGTCATTATTTATCTGCAAGGAAAGATGACAGATAATAATACCAAATTCAGAGAACATGTTTTCTTTTCCAAATTCAGAGAGCATGTATTCTTTTCCAATGCCTGGCAAAAGACAGCATTTCATATAGTTATTTTCAGAAATCCATATGAATCTCACAATATGTCAAAGACAGAAAAAGAAGCTAACACCGATTTCATTCTTATGGATTTAAACTAGTGAACTGTAAATGGAAAACTATCATGAATAAGAACTTTTTTCCATGGCAAAAATGAGTCGACAGGTGTACAAAGAAATTACTTCCACATTTACTAATGGCAGAGAGCAAAAATGTTTATGAATGTACAATCCACTAAAACAAAAATTAGCCTGAGATCTCTTATGGAATCATACCCATTTGCGAAGAGGTTGAATAGGTAACTTCAAAATAATAATAGATTTAAGAATAGGAATTTCTTAACTTGTTATCTGTGTATATGATCAAATTTTTGATATGGTAAAAATAATAATATAGGATATAACAGAAATTTGGGGTAAAGTTATGCACACCAAGCACTTTAAAAGAGTACATTTGGGCGTCTTGAGAAGTACACACAAGAAATTCAAACCCAACTGACAGAAAATTGCATCCTTTTAACTAGCCAATTGTGCATAACAACAGAAGGATCAAAACAAACATATTCTTAAATTGAGAAGACAACAAGAGAAAACAAAACTTGTTCTTACCCCCCCTTTGTCACTCTGAGAAGAGTCCCCACTCTGAGAAGACTTCCCATCTTGGTCATCATCTTCTCCATCAGCTGGATCCAAGTCATCATTCATTAATGCTTTCGATAACACCCGCCGAGTACATGCACCCTTTCCATGGATTGCAGTAAGGCTCTCTCCTTGAGCGTACAATGCTCTTCCAGAAGGAAAACAAAGCCCCGAATACTCTAAATACAACATCTTACTAAACTTGCTCTTGAAAGAACTTCCATGTGCTTGCAATGTTGATGCATAATAGGGATGACTAGACAGAACGCTTGTCATGTCCTACCAAGACACCTCTATATTGAGTTTGCATGAATCAATTAAACATACAAAGTTACAACAATCACACAGAAAATTGTGCTCACAATTTTTCAAGTTAAACTATCTACACCAACAATAAAAATTACACTGAGATCCCATATTAAACTTATAAAAAAAAAAAGAAATCCAAACTGTCATTCATAAAAGATGGTCTCTAGTAAAACAGATTCTTATCATGAACCTATGAAGAATAAACCCATCAAGAAGCAATTTTAATGAGTGGGATGATGTTCTTCTAGAAGCAGTAGTCAGCTTCTAAATAACCCATAGATTGTATTCTAATTATACAGCACCTATCAGATCTTTCTATATAATTCTAGAGGAGGTGAAGTTTTCCACAGGTCTAAAAATACAAAAGCTAGTATCTTTCTTTTCCTACCAAAGCATACATGATACAATCAAATTCGAATTGCAGTGAGATTTTACAGACAAAAAAAATCAGATTCATTTGCAGTTAGGAAGAGTACCTCTGATAATGAGCATAAAAGCTAGAGAGAGAGAGAGAGAGAGAGAGAGAGAGAGTGAAAAAGAAGGCGACGATGGATAAATCATAAAACAAACGAGGGCCTTGTATTTCCTCGGCTATTAATCGGCGCGTTGAACGCGATTCTTTCAAATCTGCTTCTACGGTGAATGAAACGTGGCCGTAACGACTGTTTTTGAGTCCCAGGAACAAGTGGTCCGAGTCTATCAGGTGGTGGACCACACCATCCTTGGTCAGCTGTATGAGATGAGACACCCAGGCCCATGAGAAGACAATGAGAAGACAACAGCACTGCGGCGTCTTATATGTTTGTTTTGAATGTATAGAAATTGATTACATAGGTTAGTTAAATTGGAAGCTCGAAGGTGAACTTTAAAAAAAAGAAATAAGGCAAAAAGGCAAAATCTTCAAAGTCTTACTTGAAAATTTCCCTTCTTTCCTCTTTCTTTTAGCATTGAAAATTGTGCGTCACTTTAGTCAAAATTGATTTCTATCTTATTGATTACATCTAAATCAATATGCCCATAATTAATTAATTAAATTTGTTGATTGGTTGGTTGTAATTCCATAATAGGTCTCGATGTTACGATTAGAAGAGATGGTTGAGAAGGCGGCATTGAGAGCCATTCACCAAGGCATGATAAGGTAATGAGTGAAGGTATAAATGATATCATGAAAGTTAGGAGTTTGGCTAACGTGGCTCAATCATGCTTCCTATGACGGGTGGTAAAACTCTATTGTAACGGTTTATGTATCCAAACTACTCAAAATGAAAACGCTCACTTGTTATAGATTTTTCTCAAACTTTAATCCAATAAGAGTTGGTCCCATCATAAATTTGAGCATATGATTCAGAATTATCATACATTTAATCTTACAATGAAACGAAATTTTACTAAACTAAGAATTTTGGGATATCCTTAATGGGATGTGCTTTCGTTTTGAAGTCTTTAGATTTTCTATACGGAGGCACAACATAGAGATCCAAGCTAAGGTTCGTTGCGAGGAATTGCACCCTCATCAGCCTTGACTCCAACCTGCTTATATCCTTAACCACCACCACCCATTCTCTTTATGTGGAGCTTTATTTTACCATGAATTCCTATATATTTAATTCAAATGTATTTTATGAAAACAATCAGGCCCTATTATTTAATTTATGTTGAAATCCAAGTTTCGAAATTTTCATACATAATCCAATAGTCAAAATTTAGCAAAGTCCGCCGGATTAAATTGAAATGTCAATCTTTGGCCCTGCTTGATCATGAGAATTTGGTTACTCTGCCCAAGAACTCTAGGTAATTCAGGTTATCATTACCCATATACACGGACCCTCGTGCCATTAAGCTGCTAATGGAAAGATCGGGACGCATTTGGATCCTTAAGAGTTTTTTTGTTTTGGATCTTCATAGTTAATTTGCCTTATCCATGAAAAATTGTTAGTGACAAAACTACATACAATTTTCTGAAAAAAGAAGGGGTTCTATGAAATCTTTGAAGGAACATGGCCACCCGTGCCCCTGGCTCCCCAATGCAAATGATAAAGTCGATAGTATTTATCCATCACTGTGTAGTGTACATATGTTCTGTCAAAGCAGATGTTGAATTTTTGTCTTATATTCCCCGCTTACTGGATTGGTTCTTGGGTTCACGACTGAACAAGTTGAGGGCCATGAGAATTTTGCTAATTATATAAGAGTCTTAGGATTAAGAAAGTAGAGATTATATCTTGATTTAATATATAATTCTAAACTCTAAGTAATTAAGAGAGAAGGGTGTCAATAATTGCCGAATAATGGGGAGCTGGGTAAAAAAAGTTTGACTTTTCTTTCTAAGATTGTAGGTAATTTTGCCGAACTACATAAGTCTTTGTGTGTGATTTTTACTCTTTTTTGTGTGGTTTGTTTGATTGTCGATCACAGTATTTCATGCTTTCGCATATACACACACAACAACTACTGACAATAGAGACGAATTAGTAAAATACTTACCCCACATAGCCCGTAGAATGCATCATTACACTGCTACTTTCTGAGGGAAGAAGCCTCAAACTCGTCCTTGTATAAATTAAGTAAAATAAAATAACGGAAAAAAATAAAAAAGGAGAAACAAAATTCAGAAGCAAAATTTTATGTACTATCAATTTTCCTAGAAATATTGTAACCGAATGCAAATCCTTAACAGTCAGCTGATTAAATGGAGGTATATCTATGGTAGAAGTGGAAGCATGAAAATTCCTTTGTATCCTTAGCATTCAACTTCGATTGGTTTTTTTTTTTAATTTTTTCTTTCTCAATGTCTCTCTCCCTTTCTGCTTTCCTTTGGTAGGAGAGTCGATGACGCCGATGATCTCTCACAAAATGTTGTCTTGTACTAAACACGAATTTTATCACTATTAATTCTACAATTAAGGTCATGTTTTTATAATTCTACAATTTGTCGTTTTTTACTATTTTGAAGTCTTCCTTTGTTTCTCAATTTTGGTATCTTCTTGAACTTCAGTAGAGTGTTAGTTACATTCAAACCATCTCAAACATTAATTATATCTTAATCATAAGTTGACAACTGTAGTGTGATTAATGAGAATTGATCAAGGAAAAAAATTGATGAATAATATCATGGCTCCTACAGGCACATATAGATAAAAATACAATTAAAATTTTATTTCTAATTTAATCTATTTTCCTAAGCAGTCTAAGTTATAAAGTTAAAGAATCCAAAAGAAATAGTATTAAATCAATGGAGCTTTTAACTCTAAGTCCATATTTTAAAAGTCACTTAGCTTTAAGTCTGGCTCTAAAGTTTTTAAAGTCTTAAGTTCATTAAGACATTTTTGCCTTTTGAAATGCTAAAAAGCACAATTGTATCCAACTAGCGTGGAACTAGTCACTGTAACAATCCAGCGCTATAATAGTCCAGCACTGTTACAGTTAAGCGAACAACTATCAGCAGCCAGCCACTTTTTTAGTCGACTTTTCAGCAATTTTTTCTGTAGACTTTCGGCAACCAGCAACTTTTCCGTGAGACTTCCGATGACTTTTCCAGCAGACAACAGCTACCCCCCCCCCCCCCCCCCCCCCCCCCCCCCCTTTTACACACCACAACCACATGTATTTTTTTTCTTGTAATTTGTTTCATCAACTTTAAACATATTCTTGTTTGTGCCACATCAAATTGATGTTCCTATTTAACAAAACCGTATGGAACATGTTTCTGTTTACATACCACATATTCCTATTCACAGTAACACTTAGTCCTATTTTCATTGTCCTATTTCACACTAACATATGGTTATTTTTTATGTTTATATTTTACACTAACACATTGTCCTATTTTTATGCATATTCCTATTTTACACTAACACACGAAACATGTTCCTATTTATATACCACATATTCATGTTTCACACTAATACATGGTTATGTTTTCATATTCTTATTTATATGCTCTTGTTTATATATTCATGTTTCACACTAACACACGGTCCTATTTTCATACATGTTCCTCTTTCACACTGAAACATAGAGCATATTCTTGTTTTAGATTGACACAAATAACATGTTCCTTTTTATATAAAACAAGTTTCTGTTTCACACTAAAATATAGAACATGTTCCTATTTACATAACACATATTCTTGTTTCACACTAACACGTATTTTTATTTTCATTTTCCTATTTTACACTAACACATGATCTTGTTTTCATGCAAGTTTCTATTTTACGGTAACATATGGAACACGTTCCTGTTTATACACTACATATTCATGTTTCATACTCACACATGACCTTGTTTTTCATGTTCTTATTTACATGTTCAAGTTTCACACTGAAACTTGATCTTATTCTCATGCATGTTCTTGTTTCATACTAACACATAGAACATGTTTCTGTTTCACATTGACATATGTTCTTGTTTTCATTTTCTTGTTTCACACTAACAAATGCTCATGCTTTTATGCATGTTCCCATTTCACACTAACACATGGAATATGTTTCTGTTTACGAATGTGTTTCTGTTTCACATTAATACGGTGTTTTCATGTTCCTGCTTATATGTTTCTATTTCACACTAACACATGAAATATGTTCTTGTTGGCACACTACATGTTCCTGTTTCACACTAACACTTGATCCTGTTTTCATATTTTTGCTTAAATGTTCATATTTCACACTAACGCATCGTGTTATTTTCATGTATATGACTATTCTTGTATTCATATTTCTTATGTTTTTATTTTTCATGCTCGTGTTTGAACATATTCTTGTTTCTCACACATGTTCATTTTCTAACACTACTAATACATGGAACCTGTTCTTATTTTTCGTATTCCTATTCTTACGTACACTAACACATGGAACTTATACCTATTTCTCATGTTCCTATTACTTATGTTCCTGTCTCTCATAATCATGTTTGAATATGTTCCTGTTTTTAACACTATAACCCAAACATTGAATGCATTCTAATTTCCAATTTCCAAATCACCAGCGGCTTGCTGGTCACCAACATGCCATTGTTCCAGAGATCGGTGGTGACCGGCCACTGTTTCGGCGACCACCGTCTACCATTCCGAAGGTTGGCCACCGGTTGACTATTAATAGTTGCTGTCTCCAATGGATGTTTGTTGGTGGGCGGTCATCATACGCTGGTTACTAGTCATTAGGGACCTACCATGAGTTGCTGATCATCAATCCGCCGGTCATTGGTCATCCACCGACCATCATCAATCTATTGTCGTCCGACGGGCACTAGGTACTGTCTGTCGGTCGACGGTCGCTAGTCCACTGTTCGCCGGTCGCCGGTTCCCAGCCGCTAGTCTCCAGTCATCGATCTTCGTCTGCTATTTCTCATCTTCCTATTATACATATTCCTGTCCCAGCATTGAATGCATTTCAATTTCCAATTTCCAAACCAACAGTGACTTGCTGGTCACCAACCTGCCACTATTCTGGAGACCGGTGGTGACCGGCCACTGTTTCGGCAACTACCGTCCACTGTTACAAAGGCCAGCCACTTGTTGACGATCGATGGCCATCGTCGCCAGTGGATGGTTGTTGGTGATCGATCATCATCTGCTGGTCGTCAATCATTAGGGGCCTACCACAAGTTGCCGATATTCAGTCCACCGGTCATCGATCAACCACAGGCCATCGTTAATCTGTTGCCGTCCAACAGGCATTGGCTACTATCTGTCTGTCACCGGTCTGCTGGTCCCTATCCACCGTTCACTTATCGTTGATCCCTGTTTGCTGGTCGCCAATCGTTGGTCTTCGTCCGCCAGTCTCTGCCCACCGATTGTCAATCCTTGTCCATCTACCACCGGTCATTGGTCTGCCGGTCATCCGATGGCTGCCACTCTCTGGTCTCCAGCCACCAGTCATTAACCGCCAGTTGCCCACTATTGCAAAGGTTGTCCATAAATAAATTAAGAAACAAAAAAATTCCAAGGGTAGAATGCCATTATTATAAAAAAAAATGTAAGATAAAATAGACTTAAAGCATTAAATCTTATAGCATTAGTGGACTCTTGCAACTAAGAATTTAAGAGGAAGACTTCTACCTAATTAATTTTGAAAATCAAACTTTCACCTAAATTGCCCAATTTGGAAATTGCTATGAATCCAATGTTTGAACCCCTAGTTAGGGACGAGGTTCAGATCTACGGCATCTATCCTAGTGTTCAGGTCTGAGTTCAGTTCCATGGATTTCCTACCCGAGGACCCCAAAGCTAAATTCCACAGCTACGTACATATTGTATATACTTGTGTGTACCTGCACATTAAGTACGTATAAATTATAAATACCAAGATAAAGCAAATCTTATGGTCCTCACCAATAGGCCAATAGCCCTCTTGGGATTGCTCACACTCTACTTGGGTAGGTAGCGTTTTTTGAATTTTTTTAGACGGCTCTCACTCTACTATAAATAGCTCTTTTTGTGACGTCCTAACAAATATATCAAAACCCCAAGACTGATGGAATGCGTTTAAATCTCGTAACTATTTAGAATCGTAAAAATATATTTGTACCTCAATTGAATGCTGGGCTGCGAAAGATACCTGGGTCATAAAAATATATATTTATTTGTAACTCAATTTGGACTCAGATCAGGCCCTTTATTTTGATCTAAGTGTACATTGTGGCATTTTTGTATAAAATTTGCTTATAGGTACAGGTCCTCCAATTCGAGTAACAGAACTCACAGGGTGATTTAGGCTTGGGTCCAGTCAGTACAGGCTCTGCGGAGGAATACTTTTCTTCGTTCTTCGTTTTTATGGTTTAGGTGCGCATTTTCTATGTGTTTAGTCGTATGGCTGTGTTGATCTTAACGTTTCAGCTCGGATTTTGTGAATTCGTTCTACTTTTTGCTTTTCGCTTGGTGCACCGACACCGAACACCTTTTGCTGTGCTTTTGTCATAAAAAGCGTTTTCTATGCTTCTTTTTGATATTTTTTATTCTTGCGAGTTGTGATCAGGATACAAATCTTCATATAGTTTCGATCATCGTAGTCTCCTTCCGTTCTTTCTTGATTTTTTCTTTATAATTTATAATCGACTAGATCATCTTTATTCTTAGGGGCATTCGTCAACATGCGCTGTTCATAATACGACTTGATTTGAGCATCTTGTGTGCATACTTCGGTATGTGCCGTCTAATTTAGGAATTTTTGCTAACATGCGTTTTCTCTCTTCTTTGAAAAATCTTTAACTACGTGGTCACTACCTTGGATAAGAGCTTTCCGTTCTAGGTATTCCTAATAAAGCTTTACTTCCCATTAACTTGAAGGTTTCTAAATTTTGCTTCAGGAGTGGCTCGACCATTAGGCGAAAAAAATCTTTGCTTTAGGCCCCCTAAAAAATAAGGCCCCCCCAAAAGTAAATCTTATCTTTTTTTTTCAATCCAAAAAAATAAGGTCTCAAAAAAAAAATAATTGTAGCAATTTTAATCTTTTCAAATTCCAAAAAAAGCAGTTGTCATCGTTTGTTTTTTCTAAAGAATAAGGCCTCATAAAAGTAATTACAACAACTACCATCTTTTTACATTCCAGAAAAAACCAAGTGTTATCTTTTTATATTTCGAAAAAAAATTAAAGACCACTTTCAACATTGAGAAAATATTGCCATTAGAAGAAAAAAAAAACCCTAAAATCATAACAAGTAAGAAATCATTTTTTGTTATGAAAATCCTCCAGTTTGCACAATTTTCCTTCTATATTTATATTGTTTGAAATCCTTAGAAAACAACTTCAAATATAATCTTTTTTTTCATATTGAAGAAGCTGCGTTAAATTCAAAAGTAATCCACCGTTATAATCTTGTGGCCAATGATAAATCACTAAATTAGCTTTTGTGGTTCTATGCTTTAAAAAAAAATATTTAATTACAACTCATATTATATGTTTATTATAGTTAGTGTTCGTTTTATATTTAATATTATTAGTTATAATTTATAAATATTAAATATATCTACTAAAAAATATTGACAATACCTATAATTATTAAAAAGTTTTTCAAAATTAAAATTAATAAAACCCTAATTTAGATAAACAATGTCACAAAAAAGATTAAGTAGATTAGCAGATTAGCCATACTATCAATTGAAAAAAATATGTTAGCAAAATTTGAATATAAGAACTTAAATAGTAATATTGCATTACAAAAAAATGAAAAAAAATAAATTTTAAATAAAATATTTTAATAATATTAAATATAAAAAATGCCTCATTTAGAATTGTCGCTTTAGGCCTCAAATTGTCTTAAGCCGGCCCTGTTTTGCTTGATCTTATTCCATTGATCAGGTATGTGGGAATTCACCACATGTTGACTTAAGGAATGAACATAGTATTAGCGTTTAATTGAACATATTGGTTTCACAAAGGCCAATGAGAAGGAAGGTCTTCAAATTTCTTAGCGGGCTGACTGGGAACCCAGCCGATTGAACTGGTTGGGCC
Source organism: Sextonia rubra (assembly GCA_037013555.1). NCBI lineage: Eukaryota > Viridiplantae > Streptophyta > Magnoliopsida > Laurales > Lauraceae > Sextonia > Sextonia rubra. The sequence continues at coordinate 15,987,108 of JASUAD010000028.1, read as the reverse complement.
TATTCTAATTAATTCTCAAGATCTCATTTCTGATAGTATATCCTGTTGATTTTGAAACATATCTGCAACATATTACATATCAATATGTATTTCTGTAATAGCCCCTCCGGTTCAGGTTGATAACAGTAGCATGATTATGTTTTGAAAAACTTAGTGGACAGCATAAAAAGGAATAAGGTTGGCAGGCATACAGGTGATTTTTTTGTCATTTTTTTTCGCTAAAGGATTTTTTTGTCATTTGAATGAACATGTCCGTGATTAATTTATATCCACAGGGAGTGAGTCTCGTTTTTTTTTTAATCACGTTTTTATAAGTCATAAATCCCATGGAGAACTCCACTAATTGTGATTTCTTGGTTTAGGCTAATCTCTGGGTCAATGAATTTTTGAAGCAAGCTATCAATGTGAACAATTTTTAAAGTTTTAATTTAAAACTCTATGGAGCTGGAAAACCACATGACCACCTGAACCAACATCAATATGCCAGAGTTGGATTCCACTCCAAAATGGACATGATCACCTTAAGTTTAATATGATAATTAGAATTTGAATGTAATCTACTTATAAAGTCTTTTTTTAGCCCTCATCTAATTTGAGCTACTTTTATTTTGCCAATAAGATTTTTGAGTATCAATTATATATTAATAATTTGTATTACTATTCTTAATTAAGTAGTACTAGGCAAAAAAGACTATCATATTCAAATGAAAAACTAATCAAAATGTAGGAATTACCATTTTCAGTTTTCTTCCAATATCTCAAAAACTCTCTAATAATTTTCAAATTTTATTTTTTATCTGAATATTTCAAAATCCTCAAACATGTATGTGTATATATATAAAGAAGAAAGAAAAATGTATTTTGTATAGTATGTATCATTCGGAAAGCATGTATAAATGTGATTTTGTCTAACCACAACAAATTTATGATGGTCATTACGCATTATTGGTATTTGAGTCTAACCACAACTAATTTGTGACACTTCTAATTTTATATGAAATTGGTCATAAAAAAACTCAATTTATGAACTTTCAAATGTCTAATCTTTCTGAACATATTTGTACTTCATTAGTGGGTCATAATTTTATACTTTTCTTATTTAACTACTTAAAAATTAATCTATTTTCTCTACACACAAAAAAAAATATTTCAATTCTAATTTTATGAACTTTCTATAATTGATTTAATTAATTAATATGAAATAATTGCGTATAGAGAATCATGGAAAGTTGTTATTGTAACGCCCTGAAATCTGAGATCTTTGGGACCCTCAAATCACGAGGCATGATGAGTCCACAATAATTAAAGTAAAAGAAAATTTAATTAATAAATCACATTGACCAATAATTACATGAATAAATAACTCCTGCACATGCTACTAATGTTTTATGCAAAATTCTCATAACTCATAACTCATTCCTCAATTCCGGTCTCACATGCAAGCTAGGTATCCTCCATGTCCGGCTCAACTACGAAATCTGGGAAAAAACAAAGGAGGTGAGTACAACTCTATAAGTAGACCCACTATGAAACCGTAGCAAACAGATAACAGTAAGGTATCAAATTTAGGAGCCACAATTTTGAACAAATCAACAAGGAGCTGAATATAACAATATCAAAGGTGATAAAGTCGAATAATAAGATCAGATCAAATATAAATTGGCAAAATCAGATTTTAGCAGAGTTTACACAATAAAGCAAGATACACCAATAATTAATCAAAATTATTACAATTTAGGAGCAACATCATTAAACCAAATTAAAAATAAGGCATCCCCGCAGTAAACAAAATATCAAAATATGCTCGCCAGAATTAAGCTTGCGCCAAGCACAAAGAACCCGCTATGTACAAGCTATTTTCATATCCAAAGTTGGCACAAGGCTTAAGATACCGGTAATATCCACAAAACAAAGTAGGTCTAGCTATAAACTAGGAATATCGCACAAAGTGGTCCTAATCCCAATGTCATACTAAAAATCCACCTGTGAGCGTCCCCCGGTACGCTGTCCATACATTAGAGAATGCCTTTGAAATCAATAGTCTACAAATAACAAAATCCGAAAATCTATGAATTTCCAATTCGCAATTTCAAGTGCACAAATAGAAACGGAATTAGAAATACAAATTAATCCAATGATATTAAGCTTTCATCGAAATTCCATCATTCTCAAATCAAACAATAAATTATTGATAATAATATACAAATCAATTTAATTTATAACCAAATGGTGTCAACGGAAATAATATCAAGTTTTAGCAAATATCAAAAAAATCAAAGGCAACAATAATCCTCGAAAATCCTATGATTATTTCAATAAAACCCAAAATTACAATTTAAAGCATAATCGAGACAAGGAATTAAAAACTCAAGTATTAGGATAACATAGTAAGACTATTCTCTTGGATCGACAGTGGATGATCAAAGGGTCAAACCCGTTCTATCTTGGATCTTTTGAAATATCAGTGTGAGGTCCTGATAATAATGTTTAATAAATAAATTTAACAACTGGCCAAATGACTAGGTTCATGCACTAATTACTAGGCTTGGGTCAGGCTTGGTTATGAGTTACAAACTTGGGCTAAGGTATGGGCACATACTTGATTGGGTCCAATTTATTTAGTCATGCAATGGGCTTCAGTAATCTAGGTCACATGCATATGGGTTCAATGGATCGGTCGTAGATCAATGAATGGTGTGGAAGAAATTAGTGGATGGGCTAAACTTATTGGGTCATGTATATTTGTAGGTGGTCCGCAAAAGAGTTGAATATGTGGCACATATACATGATGAATTGTAGGTTCATCAGATCATGGAATGGAATGTAGCAATGGTTCTAATTAAATAGATGGGTTAAGTGGGCCATGATTCGGTGGTTTCTGTTTGGATGAGGGGAAACCAGGAAAGAAGAAGAAAACAAGAGAAGAACAGAAGAGGAACGAGCGGAGGAGAGGAAGAAGGAAACATGTGGCAGAAACTGGGTTCGGTCATGCACCGAAGGGAAAAGAGTGGGTTGAGAGTGGAATCGTGAGAGAGTGATCGAGGTTGACAGAGGAGGGAGGAAAAGAGAATAGGGAAGAAGAAGAACAGGAAAGGTGGAGCAGAACAGGAAGGAAGAGAGAAGAAAGAGGAAGCAAGGAGGCAGAAAAACCAGGCGAAGAAGAAACAGAAGAAAGGTGAGAAACTGACGAAGAAGGAGAAGAGGGAACATGAAGAAGATCAGTGAAAAAAACAGGGAACAGGAAGAGAAAACCAGAGGAAGACGAACAGGGCCTGGGCTTGGTTCGGTGTTGTTTGGTTACCGGAATACAGCAACGAGATAGGGATGAAGTTGGGTTCTGCTGTTGCTTATGGCCGGGATGGCTTGAGATTGTTCAGCCAAAGACAGAGGGAGAAGAAGAAAAGTAAAAAGAGAAACGAAGAGAAGGAACGGAGAAGAAAAAAAACAGAAGAGAAAGAATAATAACAAAAAGAAGAGCCCTGCTATTTGAACACAAAAAATATCTCTTATCACACATCATTTTATTATAAATTTTTAATCTAACTTTGCCCCTATATAAAATTACAAAATTACCCAATTTCCTCCAAAATGCAGAAAATTTCTTCTCTTCACACAGAATTTATTCTCTTCACATTTAAACCCTATCATCATCTCTTCTTCCTCAATCTTCTTCCTACACATTCAAAGCTTCTCATCATCTCTTCTTTTTCCATATTCTTCATGCACCTTTTCCCTCTATCTTCTTCCCTACTACTCACCACAATTTATTATTCCTCTAACTTACTTGGATAAAGATATTACTAAGCAAAAGGTGCAATGGAGGAGGAAATAAACAAGGTTTTGGTGGTTTACACTCCCCAGACGAATGGCAAGGTTAGTATACTATGATTTTTTTGTTCGTTTTTACATGTTTTTAAAGTTTCGTATAAAGTTCCGTCCGCCTCATGTTCGGACCTGAAAGTCCGAATTCGAAAGAAGTGTTCGGCCATGAGTGGCCGAACAGAATAAAACTGTTCGGCCACTCATGGCCGAACAGACCTAGTATGTTCGGCAGTCTGTTCGGCCATGAGTGGCCGAATAGACTGAGTCTGTTCAGCCATGAGTGGCCGAACATAACTTGTAATTTTTTTTTTTTGTTTTTTGTGAATCATTTGCTCTACAGGCTCCTACAGAAGAAAGCGATGTAGGTTCTGAATACATTAAAGATTATACAAACGAGTTTATTACTCATGAGGTAAGGACGATTCGTCATAGTTTTTACCAAAAACACTTCGTAAACATTATTTTAAGAGTTTATTTACTAAACTTTTTTTATAAGTTTTGCATTTCTAGATCTTCCATAATCGTCAGGCAATGATCGATTGGGCTCGTAATGTTGAAAGGAGAAATGACTTTGTCATTGTTATTAAAGTTTCTAATGCGGCTGGGGTTGGAGTAAAACCTAGAGTATTACTTGCATGTGAGAGAAGTAGACACTATAATGCAAAGAAGCTCACCAATAATGCCCATTTTCATTGAAGGGTAATAAATTAGAAACAAATGATGATTGGATGCTAGAAGTGCTTTGTGGTGTACACAACCATTCTGCGGCACAATATCTAGAGGGTCATTCATATGCAGGCAGATTATTAGAAGAGGAAATGAAGTTATTAGTTGATATATCTACGAGCATGGTCAAACCAAAAGAGATTTTGATTGCCTTGAAGCGAAGAAGTGAACTTAATGTGACAACAATGAAGGCGATTTACAATGCACGGCATAGGCATAAAGGCATTGAACGAAGCGGGAGAAGTCAAATGCAACTTCTATTAGGAAAGTTGGAAGAGCATAATTACATTGAATGGCATAGAAATTGTGAGAATTCCGACATTGTGAAGGATCTTTTTTGGATGCACCCAACTAGTATTGACTTGTTGCATGCATTCCCACACATATTGATAATGGATTGCACTTACAAGATCAATCGGTATCGCTTGCCTTTATTTGAAATTGTTGGTGTAACGTCTGCGGACGTGACGTTCTCTATATGTTTTGCATTTATGGAAGCTGAATGTGAAGACAACTATATATGGGTATTAAGTATCTTGCGCTCTGTAATTGGGAAAGGTGTTCTTTCGGATATTATTGTGACAGATAGAGAATTGGCACTGATAAATGCGATTGCAAAATCTTCTCAACTGCTACACATTTATTATGCAAATGGCACATCAATAAAAATGTGCTTGCTAAATGTAAGAAGTTGTTCGAAACAAAGCAAACTTAGGACAAATTCATTACGCATTGGAACATGCTGACAAATTCATCAACGGAAGTAGAGTACATCGAACAGTTAACAAAGCTAAATGAAAGTTTCAGTACATATCCAATGGCACTTAAATATGTTAAGGACAACTGGCTTGACCCATACAAAGAAAGATTTGTCTCAGCATGGACGGACAATTATATGCATTTTGGCAATACTACGTCGAACAGGTATGGTTAACAAATTTTCTTACATTATGAGTTTTAAACCTTCTCTAAGATTCTATTTTTTACAGGGCAGTTCGCATGCGCAATTAAAGAGGCACCTCCAATCTAGTCAAGGCAATTTTGAACCAAATTGGACAAAGATCCATAGTTTGCTTGAATTGCAACACGCAGGTATTAAAGCATCATTTGAAAAAAGTAAAACACTTGTCCAACATAACTTCCAGCCGAAAGAATTCAAAAGTTGCATGGGAACATATCAAAGAGTGCATTGGACAAAATATTAATGGAAAGTAAAAAAGCAAATATTGTTGGAATTGATAAAAATGTCTATCAATGGGTTATGAGACGTACACATGAGTTACCTTGTGCTCATGAGATTGCAGAGTATATGATTGAATGTCGGTCGATTCCTTTCCAATGCATACATCCTCATTGGTCTAGGCTTGATATGATACATACTCGTACAACCAATGATCCAGTTATGGACTTAGATTTGATGGCGGAGTTGCTTAATATTGAATCAAAGTTCAAAGCTTCTGATCTTCCTCAAAGAATACAAATGTTGAAGAAATTACGGGAGATATTTAGGCCTTCCACTACATTTTTACAAGAACCATAAGTAAATTCAAAGCCACAGGGTAGGCCTCCATTGAAACGTGATACATCAACTAAACGTGCCTCAAGTGCTTTTGAGTTGGTCTCATCTGCACAGGATAGTTATAGTCCTGTATGCACAGAAGTGGTAGACTCCAACGACATAGCAAAGAAGAAACAGAAGGTTAAAAAGCTACCAGTTCGGACAAGACCGAATAGCTCGAAGACTTCGTCCTGGCATGAATCATTCCCACAGGGAATAAGGCCTTATATACGCATTGTGAAAGACGTGGCAGCTGACGGTAATTGTGGATTTAGAGCTATTGCAAGATTACTTGGCATCAATGAAGAAAGTTAGAGATAGGTCCGGAGAGAGCTTGTTGGAGAGCTTATTGGAAATGTGGATCATTACAGAGCATTGTATGGAGTAGAAAACAGAGTTAAAGATCTAATAGCATCATTATCATACTATGCGGATCATCCATCATATGATCATTGGATGACTATGCCTGATATGGGTCATCTTATAGCATCTTGTTATAATGTGGTCTTGTATCACTTGAACAATGAACAGTGCCTTACTTTTCTTCCTCTAAGGTCGACTCTTGTGCCTATTTCTAATAGAAAAGAGACAGTTATAGGCTTTGTTCATGTTTGTTATTTTGTTCAGGTACGATATAACTACTATGCCTTAGTATGTTTCATTATGTTTGTCATCTTATTCATTCTAATACTTTTGTCTATTCTTTTAGGTTTTCCTGGTACCTAGTCATCCAATACCACCAATTGCAAATAAGTGGCGAGAATTCCATCATTCTTGTGCGAGTGGATGGGAAACTGCATATACAGATCGCATAGAGTAATTTAAACAACTTGTCAATCCTAATGTAGCTACATGTGAAAGTATTGATTTGGAATGACAGTATAAAGTTTATAGACTTGAATTCAATTGAACATCATGTAAAGCATTTCTTTTTTGTTGTGGTTTTCACTTGCAAATTTTGGAGAGAGCAATGTTGAATGTTAACTTGATTGCTTCATTACGTCATAGTTCATTACAAAGTGAAATGACATGAAAGAGTATATGAAAAGGGAATTTCATTAACTTGAATGGTTCATTACATCATAGTTCATTACATCGAATTCAAGACATGAAAAGTGATCTTGACACCAAATTCATCTCTCTTATCTAGATCGACGAGAGTAAGCACGCGATGTCATACGGGGGTCTCTACTTGATTCACCCTCTTCCTCAATGGTAAGTCCGCGCAAAGCTCGGGCCATATGTCTGACATCTCGGTACAAACTATGCCTATCTTGTACGAATGCTTCTTCAACCCTTGCCTCAATTCCTTCGTAAATTCGAAGAGCTTTTCTGTTGCGTAGTTCATAATCAATTACATTATATGCTTGTGGCTCAGGCTCACTTTGACGAAAACCAGATTGTATTTCGGGGTTTGTCAATATTCTCCATGACACAATAGCGTACCAGTTCATATAATCTGGAGCGCAATCCCAAGGACGACGGATAGGTGTACTTCGGTTTACTTGGGCCAGTAAGTGATTACGCCACTGATGCCATATTTGATCATAAACTCGGACTAATGCATTGATTGATGCTGCTGTATTACCCCTCAAAACACGTGCTGGCTCTAACGGTGCCATGGGAATCGTTTGGACCCGACCAAATTGCCGGATAACCCTATCTGGATGGTAGGGCTTTACAATATCTACATGTGTTAGGCATCCACAGTAGAAAGCAATTTGATGTAAGGGATGATCTCGCCTACAAGAAAGATAAGGCTCCCATGTGACCTGCACCATGAGAATCATTGTAAATAAATTGAATCATCATAGGTTAACATGATATGATCAATTAAAGAGTGATTTACCTTATCTATGCTTAAGAAGTCTAATTTCTCTCACAAACCCTATAAAGCCGAACTGGTCTCCCTACGAGGAATCCAACGCATCGCACGAGGCTACCTCACTGAGTATGATACGTTGGCAGTTGAAGCTAGTGTTTCAAAGTGCTCGTAGACCCACGCTTCAAGAAGTGTCAAGTATCCAGCCATTTGTTTGACGTCATTCCGACTTGCTAAGCCCAACTGATGGTACAAATATGCTAGTGCACCGGCGCCCCATGCATAGTTCTTGACATTTTCTAAATCCATCAATAGCTTCAAGTATATGCATGAAACTCTTGTCCCGGTCTTGTCAGTAAAGAGCGTACAGCCAAGTAAATACAGAAGGTACGCCCTGACTGCATAGTCAACACCATCATCTCCAGCATCATCGTCCACTCCAGCAAAACTTTCTCTGAACCATTCTAATTTTAGCGATTGGCCTCTTTGACTGTACAATTCTTGTCTTGCTTCATCAGTAGAGACCCCCAACGCATCAACAACAAGATCTATGGCGTCGAGGTATGTCAGTTTCTCTAAATTTGTTGTAAGGGAACCAATGATGGGAATTTTAAAGAGGCAAGAAACATCATCGAGGGTGATTGTAATTTCACTGAAAGGCATGTAGAAGGTATTTGTTTCAGGATGCCACCTTTCAACAAAACTGGACACCATGGTGTTGTTCACCATCCGGTAAGAACATTCAATCAATGGAGACAACATGGAATCTCTTACCAGCTGCTTAAAACGGTTACTATCATTTAGTGGCCACAAATCTATTTTTTGCCCATGACTTGGCATTTCAATGTTCCACGATCCTGCATTCAAACACGAATTACTAATTAGCTATTTGTCATTAAACAAATAGATTATATTTTAAAGAAAACATATCACTAAAAACACACTTCGCCCTTCTACAAGGAATATGCGACATGAGTCTGGAAATTCTTAAGCAAACTTCCATCAGGTGGCCCAATTGCAACATTCTCTTCTTCATGGTCATTGTCTTCATTGGAAGCATGTTCTTCAATCTGAGGTTCTTCTTCCACAGGCTCTTCCAATCTATGGCGATGCCTCCTATTAGAGGCTGTAGGTCTCACTCTTGAAGTACTAGGACGGTCCATATTTGTGAATCACAAATAATGCATTAATCTCTTCAAAATTCTGAAATAATCATCGAGTGGTCTTGTTCGGCCCTCCATGGCCGAACGGAGACCGAGGGCCGAACAAGACCGAGAAAAGCTTAAAGAGGATCCCTCCATGGCCCTGCTGGTTGGAAGCTTACCCTCCAAAACTCAAGAGGATCTCTTCTACTAACACACAAAATAAGAAAAGAGGATAAGAAGGAAGCTTACCTTGCAATGGAAGAGGATCTTAGTGCAATGGAAGAAGAAGAGTTAAAAGAAATTAGTGAAAAATGAAGACATACTTGCAATTGAAGGAGAAGAAGTGAATGGAAGAAGAAGAAGAAGTTGATACCCAAATCCCTTGCTGTAGAGAATGAGAAGAGAAAAGAGGGTTGAAGAGAAAAAAGGTTTGAATGTGTGTAAAGAGAGGAGAAATGAGGGATTTGGGTATTTTAGGGATAGAGGGTGTGTTAAGAGAGAAAATTTATAATTTTTTTAAATTTTATTTGTGTGTAAAGAAAGACTGTGTGTAGAGAGACCAAAATAAGTTTTATCCAGCAAATCTCCAAAAAGAAACAGAGGAAAAAGAAAGGAAAAGAGAAGATGAGTTCTGCAGCAAGGAAGGGAGTAAGGTGAAGTGGAAAGGCAAGAACAAGAAAAAGAAAACGATGAAGGAGAAGGGAAAGAAACAGAGAAGAAACGAGGAAGAAGATGGGTTGCCTATCATCATGCTGTAACGTGAGAGATGAGATTAGAAGGTGGACTGAGCTATATTATGGTGGTTTTCAAGTTACAGAGGAAACCAGAGAGAGAAGAAAGAAGAAGAAAATGAGAGGTGCAGTTCAATGGGTCGAGTTGCTGAGAACAGAGAGAGTGTATGTGTTCGGCCCATTGGGAAAGATAAAATGAAATAGAAAGACAAAAGGGGAAGAAGAGAGAAACGAGAAAAGAATAAGAAAGAGGATGGGAGGAAAAGAGAGGAGGACGGAAGCAGAAAAGGAATAGGACTGAGAAAAGAAAAATAAAACAAAGGACACTACGTCAAAAAGGGAAATTAGCGACAGAGTGTAGAAAAGAACGACAGACCAGGCCCATCGTTCGTTCCTCGATGGATTTGCAGCTGCTGTTTCCAGCGGAAAAAAAATTCCCCCCCTTCTTTAAATGATCGACTGCCTAATGACCGTCGTTTAATCTCGCCCCAATATACCGACGCCTCATCACCCAACGCCTCATCACCCAAATCCGCTTTTCTTTCTCTTACCAATCTCTCTCTTGCATTTCTTCTCTGCATCTCTCTTTGGCATTTCTTCTCTTCATCTTGCCGAAAGTCTAAACCCTAGATCTCTTGTTGGCGTTTCTTCTCCGTATCTCTCTTGTCGATCTCGCTCTCTAGGGTTTCAAGGTTTGATTTCTTTCTCGATCTTTTTAGGTTTTGATCTTCATGTAGCATTTCATCTTCCTGTGAAATGTAGCGATTTGATCTCCGTTGTTCAATGTATCAGCAGATCTGTTTTGTGTTGCAGCAAATTTGTGAAATGCGGCATTTCAGCATTTCATTTCCTTGTTTGATTTTATTTTATGATTTGAAAATGTGTTTCCTTTTGATTGATTGTAGGGTTTTTTGTTTAATATAACAGCAAATCTGTTGCCTTTTGATTGTTCTCTGTTACAGCAGCTCTGTGTATCTGCATTTGATCTAGTGGATTTTTTACTAGGAATGCTGTAGTCGACATGTTTCTGGTAGCATTTTTGAATTACATTTCTGTTTGTAATATATGGTGGTGATGTTGTCTATGAATCTCTTTTGAGGAAAAATGTCTCATCGATGACTTAATGACATGGTTGAATTGATTGAGGATGTTCCTTGTTTGATGGTCGGTTCCTTTGATGGGCCTCTTCCTGGGGTCTTGTTCTAAGAATGAATCCTGTGCAAGCATCCATGCTGATAAGTGAAACTTTGTTGGCATTGTCCCTTTGTCCTCATTGAATTGGCCTTCTTTGGAAGTTCCCTTTACCTATGATAGGTAAAAGGTTGGCATTATGCAGGCAGCTGCAATTGAGCTGAAAATATTTCCTTGTTTTAGACGTAGTGCTTTTGCCTATATGGGAACCATTATGACAAAATGATGATGATGGTTGCACCGTAGGGGCGATGTTTTCTACGAGTAATGGCGGTGTTGCTGATTGGATTAATTTTGAGTAGATGTGAAGGAGTGGAGGGTAGTTTGAGAATTCTGGTTCATGTTACAAATGTTGATTGGAATTGAAATTGTGCTTGCAAATTGAATCTGATAGTTTGATAATTATGGTTCATGTGACAAATGTTGATTGCAATTTGAATTGTGCTTGCAAATTGAATCTCCTGTTTGGCTGTATACTAGATTAGTAATAAACATAATTTTTTGTTAGATTGCTATGCATACCTTAAACAGCACTTTTGTTTTCTTTTTGTTATGTATCTTTTATCCCATTTGGATTGAATTTGTGGGTTTTCTATGGATCTGCATTTGATGTATTTTTTATTTTATGCAATGTTTTGCTATTGTGAAAGCTATTGAGTTATGCTTTCTTGATATGAGTTTTGTGTTTTAAACCCAAAATTTTTTTTGTTTATTCTCTTGTTTGTTTAAGATAGATCAGTATAGAACCTCTAAGCAAAGAATGGATGACAGCACCTAGGCTTTCTAAAGAGTACTTGGAAGGGATCAAATTATTTTTTCAATATGTAAAGGCTAATATACATAAATTGGGGGGTGATGATTGGTATTGCTGTCCTTATGTCAAATTCCATAATTCTCGAGGGAAAAAAACAAGAGGAGAAATTTATATGCATCTAATATGTAATGGAATAGATACATCTTACATGACATGAATTTATCATGGAGAGCTCTATCCCAAAAATTGTGTAAATGCAGGAGATAGTGCCAGTAATAATGATACAATCACTGGACTAGCTGATTTGGTGAATGATGTATCTCAAGATGAGGATAATGCTCCAACAAATGTTGGGGGTTGTGCATCTGTATACAGTGATGAAGATAATCATCAAGAGGATAGGGAAGGTTACGATGATATACCAGAGAATGTCCTGTACAAGAAGTTGATGGATAATGCCATGCAACGTTTATATCCCTCTTGTCAAATTGAGAATACAAAATTGTCGTTAACGGTTGAGTTGCTAAGCATGAAGGCTAAACATCGGTGGTCTAATAAGAGTTTCATGGAGTTGTTACATATGTTCAAAAAGGTTTTGCCGGTTGAAAACACCTTGCCAAGTAATACTCATAATGCCAAGAAGATGATCGAGTCTCTTCGTATGGAATGCAAGGTTATCCATGCATGTCGTAATGGTTGCATACTGTTTTGGAGAGAGCATGAAAATAAAGATAGTTATCCTACATGTGGTGAAAGTAGATGGAAACCAGTGAATGAATCAAAGTTAAGAGGTTCATGTTTGCCATGGAAAAAGTCACGATACTTTCCATTAACACAAAGGTTACAAAGATTGTACAGTGTGCTATGGCTTGCGGAGAGTATGACATGGCATGCAAAGGCAAGCTCGGCATCAAATGATTTAATGATGCACCATCCAACAGATTCTTCTTGTTGGAAGCAAGTAAATCGCAAATGGACAGACTTTGCTGCTGAGTCACGTAATGTTCGGCTAGGACTTGCAACAGATGGGTTCAATCCATTCAGTAATAAGAACAACCACTATAGTTGCTGGCCTATTATGTTGGTTGCTTACAATCTTCCTCCATCTTTATGCATGCGAAAGGAGTTTATTATGTTAACATTATTGATTCTCGGGAGGAAAGGTCCAGGACATAACATTGATGTCTATTTTTGTAGCCATTAATCGCAGAGTTGAATAAATTGTGGTCCACTGGTACAATTACATATGACTCTTGCAATAAGACTAGGTTCACAATGAAAGCAATTTTGTTATGGGCTATACACGAGTTCCTAGCATATGGCTATTTATCCGGTTGTAGGACAGGAGGAAAGTTTGGTTGTCCTGTGTGCAACGAAGGGATAGACTCAGTGCGGCTAACAAACAGACAAAAGTTCTCTTACATGGGGCATAAAAAATTCTTGCCTATTACACATCCTTTCAGGAGGCAAAAATCACAGTTTAATGGAAATGAAGAACATGGGACACATCCAAAGCGTTTAAGTGGTTTTGAGGTATTAAGTAAAATGGAGACTATGCATACGATGTTTGGAAAAGAAGTAGTATGCAAGAAGAGGAAGAGGCCTACAAATGAGAATGAGTCCACTGCTTGATCAAAGAGATTGATCCTTTTTGACTTGCCATATTGGAAGTTGCATTATAATATGTTTCTCAATATTAAAATAATGTGATAACGTATGACTCTTATGTACTGACATAAATGAACCATATTTTTTCTAGGATCTCCCAATTCGACACAATCTGGATGTGATGCACGTGGAGAAAAATGTGGCAGAAAACCTACTTCCAACAATCATGAATGTGAAGGACAAGACTAAAGATGGTCTTGAAGCCCGCAGAGACTTAAAGGATTTGAAAATTAAGAAAAATTTGTGGCCGGTGGAAAAAAACGGCAAGTTGGCACTTCCAAAAGCTCCTTATTGGTTTTCTCAACATGAGAAAAAATTGATTTGTAAAACCTTGTTTCATTTAAAGGCTCCATTGGAGTCATGCCAACCATGAAGGGCATGAGAAATGGAAAGATCATGGGAACTAGGTGTGTGCAAAAAATTAGCTTTATCCAATGTAATTTGATTTATAAAATAAGGTAATTTATTTCAACCTTTGCAAATATGAACCATTAAGATGAAGGGGCTAGGATGATTAGATAGGCCTGATTTTTTTTACACACCTAATTCTTATCATGATTTTTCAATCCCTCACACCCTTCATGGTTGGCACAACTCCAGGTGGGCGCTAAAAACTTAGTTCATATATATCGTATCATCTCGCTAGACCGTTTCTCATATATATATATATATATTTAATCCTATAAGAAATGTTATTACGCACCTACCATGAGAACTTTTGACGGAGCCCACTTATGGGTCTCATTTAGAGATGGGACCGGGGGGATGGAAAGATATATATGGGACCATTCCAAATATTATGTTTGGCCCCAATCATATGTCCCAAGCCCCTTCATCCGTGTTGCAACACCTCGACCCAGCTTGATCCAGTTTAGCGACTAATTAATTTTTTTTTGTTACTAATGGTGTTATATTCTTGTTTTTGTTTTGTTGTGGGTCATGGATAGGTAGTTGAGTTACGTTTGACCTGGTTTAGGTAGACCAAACCCGTTTTCGTAATTTGTATTTTTCTAAGATCTCGTCATTTATGCATCATCTTGATGTCAACATGTGTCTCTTGTTGAGCACGTTAAATGCTGTAACTGTGTCAATGGCAAAAGATGTCGCATGATTCCGTTGGACCTAGATTTGACTCGAACTGTAAATGGCCTTAAGCATTGGACTTGGTTGTAAATTTCATTCAACCTTATCCTATATAACCCCTCCATCGACTCCATTCTCTCCTATCCTCTTTTCAGTTCCTCTCTCTCTCTCGTGAGCACTCTCTTTCTCTCTCTCGATTTCTCCTTCTTCCTTTTGATTCAAACAACAAGAGAGAGCTTGGAATCTTGAGATTCAATGTAAGCATGGCTGGGTATTCTCTTCTCCCTTCCTTTCTTGTTCTCCTTTGATTAGGCTCATGAGGTTTTTCTCTCTCTTTTCATGCACGATAGCTGTGGGTTGTGATTGGAAGTGATTTGAGCCCCAAGGACAACAAGTGGAGTGTTAGAATCGAATTGATGCAAGTATAAACATAACTTGTATGAACCCATAATGGTATGTATGTGATTGAAATGATTTTCATGATCTTATATGTACAGTATGTTTACAGCCCAGTTGAGCTCAGTTCTTCTCTTTTGATTTCATTGTTTCCTTCGTTTCCAGTTATTTTGTAATTACTTCAGAAAATTGGCCCTGCGCATTCACTGCTGAACCGTGAATTATGCTACAGCTAAGCCGTAACATGTAGTACGGCTAAGCCGTAAGCTCCACCGTGACCCAACTGTAGATCAATACAGGGTGTTCCGAAAAAAAATAACTGAGAGTATGCAAATCTGCATCTCTTCTACGGCGTGGCCACGGCTAAGCCGTGTCCTTTCTTACTGCTAAGCTATAAGGAACCTGTGGCTGAGCCGTAAGGTCTCCTACGGCAGAGCTGAAAGAAATGTACAGGTGAAAAGGTAGCAAAGGAAGACAACTTGGTAGGGCCTTGGACCTAGAAGGTAGGTAACCATGACTTGCCCAATGGACTATGAGACTACTGCGTGAATGATCTCGAGGGCTGCAAATCATTCATGTTCGTTATCCAGCGGTTAAGCACCTTCCCATGGGTGTTGGTTTAAGGGATTTCAGTGTACTCTCAGGTAGAATGCAACACTAGACAATAATACATCGGAGACCTTAAAACTACATCAACATGCATGGTTAGAAACACTGGATAACTAGAATATGGTTGGATTGTAAGTACCCTTGACTCGGTTGGATTCATTGTACTGCATCTTGCATGTCAAGCATTGACCTCCATTCTTTAACATGATTATGTGATTTCGTCTACACGTCACTTTGATGGATTAATTGATATGTTTCTTACACCTTGAGTATACACGTATGTTGATCACGATTATGCACGTGTGATATACTTGTTGGCATGTTCGACTCGAGGTGTAACACATGATTGATTCACTATGGTCAGGCACCACTCTACCTCAGCCTTAGGAGTCCGACGGGGTGACTTTCGTATAGTTATATGACCTTGCTGCAATAAGGACACGTCTTGGGGCATCCGGACCCCAGGAAACCCGAGACCCATTTGCACCCTAGCCCGGACAATGGTGTTCTCATCATGTTTACAAGATCCCTCATTTGGGAGCATATGGCATGTGTAGTAGCCGATTAGTTATGTATAGTGTAAGTATTTTGATTCACTAGAGCATGCTGTATTTCTCGCACGGTTGCCTAGTTGACAAACATTGACATGTTATGATTTACTTCTGTTCTTTAATTTGATTAGAGACAACATGTGTTATCTTGTTACTGTTTATATTTTGCTAGATCGTTGTATTCATGCTTTGTCCTTAGTGTTGCAGGCTCAGATACCCAGACCGACCCCTCGTCGGTCAATCAGATTGCAGGAGAGACCCCCGAGGCCCCATCCGGGCTAAAGGAGTGGGCGTGATCCCTCCTTTCGGAAAGCGTCAAGACCTCATCTTGTATACGAGCCTTATTCTTTTGAGATCTATCATGACTACATCCATTCATGAGTTGTATACAGTATTTTGTCTCATTTTGTAATACTGTCGATATGATGTATGTAAACTCTGGTTTTCTACTCTGTTCCTACATATTGTTGTGATGTTTTGATATCTACAGCTTCTGCGTACATGTTTGCATGTGTGAATTTTTCCTTGTACGTGTACATTTGGACCGAGTCTAAGTGTGCAGGTATGGGAGTACGTGTGTCATTGGTTTGGCTTTTGTTAACACCCGAACTCCTGGGCTCGGGTTGTGACACGTGTCCCACAAATTCAATCATTCGAATTGATGCACGATCGATCCAACTGTCCAATAAATTCGGATTTAAACTGAAACTTGGAGAGTGTGACTATCAGGAGGTCCATGTGTATTACAAGGTTGAAATTGGGTGATAGATGCGCCTCACCTAAAATTCTCACAAAAAATGATAAAAACTAGTTCACAAAGAATTATTTCCCATATATATGTATATATATATATGTAAGCGTATATATATGTATATAGGAGCGCTAGATAGCGCTCGAGCATTTTTTAAAGTGAAAAGGCTCTTTTTTATAATGAATAGAAGATTTGGAATGTGAAGAAGCAATTAATGTTACTTTTAAAAAGTAGAAAAAGTCACCACATGACTGGTCCCTCATTAGAGGATAGAACCGGGGGAGAAACACCCATTTTTAAATAAGGCATTCCTGAGAATTTCTCATATATATATATATATATATCAGACAAAACTACTATGAAGCTTACCTTATATATGGGCAAACATCTCCTAAGTTCAAGCTTATATAAAAAATTCTGTAAGCTTGAGCCTTTGAAGCCCACGCAAACACATGACCCCCCTGAATTGCACATGTTTACTAATTTTTAGTTAAATACGAATTTATTAGACGTGCACCTATCCGAAGGACTATTGACCATTAAATTTTTAAAACTCAGATGAAGATGATAGATACCACAGGTGGGCCTTTTTTTTTTTTTTTGCAAAGAAGAGGCTCCTAGGGAATCCTTTAAATCCCCTCATTCCCGTCCTAATATGGGTCCCTAGGTGAGCTCCACAGGCATGAACTACACACTTGAGCTTACCTTATTCTAAGCTTGAGCTTAAAAGTGGGACTTCATATATACATATATATATATATATGTATATATATATATCACTCTATTTTGAGCTAATCTCAAGGAAATTCTTCTCCTGCCAGAAGCATCCAAGCTGTTACCAAAGTGGAAGCCCCTGAATTTTCAGGGGTCCGGAATGACAAACGGCCCCAATGCACACTGCACATGGAAAAATTGTCCATATTTCTAAATTATATAAACACTTGGTATTTATTTCTACAAATGTAGTCGGTGGACATCCCAGTGCTGTTGTCATTTGATGGCCCATACGATGCTTTCCATACAAATCCACATAGAATTGAGATGAGATCATGGGTCACCCTCATTCTACCTAAAAAAAAAAAAGACAAACAAACAAAGGGACAGGCAGAGTGGGCACTAGCTAGAGGCAAAGCAGAAAAGTTTCATATGAATGAGCCTCTTACTGAACCTCACAGAAGAGACCATCAAATAATCCTACACCTGCAAGGAGCAAGCACATCTTCCTACATAATTGCAGCATTAAGAAAAATTGGTTGCCAGCATAAGAATCCAATAGAAAAGGTGACCAGATCAGTAGATAATGAAGAATCTAATTTCTCGTTTGTTAATGTCCACACTCTCTATGAGAAGATCAGTAAAGAGCATCTGAATGTGAGCTAAAAGTCAAATTCCTACAAGGACTACAAGCTACATCTAGAATAGAGCATATCCAAAGATAAGCTTACATATTTTTTTCCCAGAAGGGCTGAGATACACCAGTGTTTTCCCAGCGTTGGCATGTTAATAATGACAGTAACATGATCAATTATTTCAATAAATAATTAGAAACTAGATGATGGTCACCAGATAACAGAATACCATGGTGGATTGGTAAAGGGATGCATTTTCGAGATTATGCAGCGGGGGACTGCAACTTGTGGTCTTGTGATGTGTCCACGTCGGCGGGAGGCAACCACTGCCACATGGCAACACCTGGATAGCCAGGATACATTGCAGTTTTGTTAACCGCAGCTTGACCTTGAGCAGCAAATGCAGCCGCATGGAATGGAGCAAGGTGGGGCATGTATGCTGGCGGTGGCGGCATTGTTATGGCTTTCATGTGTTGCTCCAGCCTCTCCTTGTCTGCCTTTAGTTTGGTCTTCTCTTCTCGGAGCTCGTTTTTCTCTGCCTGTGAATACAAACACAATGAAATCCCACAGCATCAAAGTTCATGCAGTGGAAACTTCCCATCTTTTAAGATGAAACAAAAAAATCTCCTGACTTTACAGAACTCAGAATAGAGAAATTCTCAATTGGGCTTGTTTTCACAGAAAAGAAAATTTGACAACTAATATTATTATGAGTTGAGCTCCAACATATCAGACATATTGCAACAAAAAAAAAAACATATACAAACAGACCAATATTTCTAATCTGTGACTTCAAAGTCAAAAGAAAAAGGCAGTGGGACAATAGAAAAGCACAAGTAGTTAGCGTTAAATGCCAGTAACTTGAAATATAGCCATGTCAAATCAGTTCAATTAATTTTTATGTCTTTAACAGGTTTGTTTTCATATTTTTCAGGGGGAAAACAATGTATGAGCATTAGGAGATAGCAGACCTTCAGATCCTTAATTGTCTCCTGAAGTTTTTCATTTGCTTCCTTGAGCTGCTGTGCCTCACTTCTCAACTGTACCAACACACGAGTAGCATCACTTAATATCATAGCTTTGTCTGACTTAGGAGGTCTCCCTGGTTCCAGAACAGAGCTCAATTCCACAAACCTAAAGTTCATCGAGAAAAATCAAGCATCTGACAATTTAATAAATAGATGAAAACATTCAAATTTAAAAATAAATATTATCTGTTAGTCACATCATAATACAGATATGGAAAATATCCATGCACGCATGCATGCAGAGATATCCATATATGTATATATACATGTCATATAGATAGATAGAAAGATAAAGAAAGAGAGAGTGTGCCTATCATTCAATCTTTCCCTGCGCATTTTCTCCCGACATGCTTTAGATTTGGGAGCTGTAGCTGATTCATCTCTTGCCCTGCAGAAAATGTTGATCAAAGAATATTATTCACAGGAAAAAACACAGGAGTGACAAAAAAAAAAAAACCTCTCAAACTATTGACATTTCAGATGCTTCATAAATCCACAAGTCAAGCCACTTCAAAGCATAGTTACCTAATTCGTGATTCGATCAATTTGCATTCGAATTCTTAGTTCACAATTCGGCACTTCATTACAAAATTCAATGGAGGTAGGTTTACTAAATTCATTTTTCAGTTCGCTTAATTCGTAGTTCAAATTCAATAAATTCAATGTACTAATTCGAATATATAATCCAACATAATTTATTTAAAGAAAAAACTCTTTCTTCTAAAGCCTCCTTTTATTAGGATTATTAAAAGGCCCCACTAATGAAATCTTAGCCATGTACAAGTTTTAATTTAACTGGAGTAATCATCATGGTTATATTGATCATTGCTATTGACATGATTTAAATACACAAGAATAAACAGAAACGGATGAAATGATGTATTTAACATCTAATCAATCTAATGATGGTACAAACTCAGATTTGTGTAAAAATTGACCCACGTCATTTGAGAAGACTAATTTTTACAGGTTTAGATTTTATAAATGGACTACAATTATAAGGATGAGAAAGAAAGAGATGGAAATGGGGAAAAAAAAAAAAAGAAAAAAAAAAGAAGATAGGAAAATTGAAGGAGAAAAGTCTTGATCAACAATGATGAGCCTCTAAACTGGGGCCCATCTATAAAAATCAAAATTTATAAAAATATGCACTGGCCTCCATTAAAATTTTTTACTTTGATAAGAGATGGTCCCATTGTCATTTTGATAAGTATAATACATGTGAATTTATCTGTTATTGTATTTATATGTTTTGTAAGTGATAGTTGGCCCAACTGTTTTTTAGCGACACTTAGCTAAATCATATAAAGGACGAGCACAACTCTTTTAATCAATTCAGATTTCTAATAAATGGGCCACACTATTAATCTCCGGCTTTTCTCGTGAACCAAACTCACATTAGTTTGAGAAGAAAGGTGTAGGACTTGACTCTACTCTTGATGGAGGAAAAGTGGGAAGGTACTGCTGTGAAAAGAGACTGATTGGACATCGTCCTTTTCACCCTTTTACTTTCGTTCATTTCCTTGCCTACTCTCCTCCCGTCTTCGTGTTCTTTCCATGTGACCTTCCGAACTGATGCTAAATGCAGAACTCCAAATCCAGAGAACCGAACCCCGGTTTGTACGATTCCAATAGTTCGAAATTCGAGCACATGAAAAGCGAATCATGTAACTATGTTTCATAGTATGTCGTTTTACAATTATGGTAAACAAAAAATAACAATAGATTACTGAGTATTACTGCATTATTTATATGAATGAATGTGCGGCATTATTTTTATGGTTACTCAAGGTAAAATGGGTTGAACCCACATGTTGCAAGTTGCAATTCAAAGCACCTTCCAACCACACTAAGGAAAAACACCATCGATGCATAATGTTATTATTTATCTGGATGTTACAAGGATGTTGAGGCCAAATAGTCCGTGTGTAACATATGAATGCGATGAATGTGAAACCTAGCTGTGTAACTGTTCTGAAATCCCTCATGTTATCATCTTCTTTGAGATAATCATTGGATCATTAAGAAAACCAACTTGCTCGTAGCCTGAAATGTCTAAAAGCGTGACCATTGACCACCAAAGCATTAAGATATTTGGTCTACTTTAACATTCATCCCGCGCAGTACTGTTGATGCATCAATCCAATAAACATAAGAAGGAAGAAGAAGTTTGCTGGTTACAGCTTCGAGTCAGCTTACCATCCAAAATGAGATCCATAAATTTTGCAAAGCTTGCAAACACCCAAAATTGCAACCAGTACAATGGTTAGGCACATTAAGGAAGCTACTTCCATGGACAGAGTTCAACAGGCTCTGTACTGATTTCCTTTTGCAAGGACCAAGGTGCAATATTTACACACAACGAAAAACGTGCAAAGGTTAGGATAAAAAGACTATATTAAATTACCTTAGAACCCGAGCTAAGAATCCTGCAAAACTTTGCAGAAATCTAAAGGATATAGCTATTTTGGCCCAAGCTCTCATGGTAAAAGTAGCTAAAAATCCACTGTTTTGAGCTAAACTATAAAATCAGAAACAGTGCTACTTTGGCATAAAATAGTAGATTAATGGCTCAGTGGCAACTGGCAAGGCACACAAGTTTTACAGACAATTAAGGACCAATCCCCAGTACTTAGATTAAAGCATTAGTTCCATTGATGCAATACCCCAAAAACAGTAGAGCAATATAATCAAAGCAAATTCCACACAGCTTTTACAATAAACTTTGGGGCTACTGCATATTCTGCATTTAAGCACACATGCTTAATGACCACCCCTAGAAAAAAAAAAAAAAAAAAGAAAAATCTATGCCATCCTTCAGATGAGAAGCCTATCAACTTGTTCAATTCAACAACAACAAAAATTCAAAATTTATGATTGCTTGGAAGCAGCAACAGATTACAAATTTAAGCAATAAGCATATTTTATTTGATACTTTCTTCTGGTAACTAGTACCCAAAAAAGGCACCCATAGATGAAAAAAAAACCCAATTAGATTCAAGAGAGAAAATCTACTTTGGGGTTCATTTAGAATATCAGATGTACCCAAAATTACAAAACAGAAGACATACTTTTGGGAAAACAGATCACCATCCATTTCACTGTGTGATTGGATTGAATGAAAAAAATGTAGTTAATGATGGAAGAAAAGATCTTCACCTTTTCCTCGCATCCGCTTGCTCAAGAACGCAAAAATCCTTGTACGGATCACCTATGTCCACACTGCAACAACAACAACAACACATCTCCAATCAGAACAAAATGCAATCAACAAACCCATCAAAACACCAATCCAAAAAAATCCCATACCACGGATTTGGGAGATCACCAAAGCCATCGAGAGTCCAGCGCAAATCACCATCCGCCCCTCCCACCTCGTCGATCCAATCGTAATCCGACATCGGATTCGCCCCCATTCCACAAAAAGATCACTTCTTTCGCCCTAATTCGAGAACCAGAACCGAGAAATCGAGAAATCGAGAAATCTCTCCCCCAATCAGTCCTGATTCCGCTGCTTCCAAGGAGGGAGAGACGCGTGATCGAAGGAATTGCAGATAAGGAGGTGAGACTCCACGCGCATCTAGGGTTTGATAGATTTGGGAAAGAGAGAGAAAGGAAGAGAGAGAAAGAGAAAGGTGAATGTGATGAGATTTTCAAATGGCCAATCGTGGAAGAGAGAGAGACGGCGCCAAAAAGGAAAGAGAGAAGGGCAAAAAGGCCAGCAGCACACAGGAGCCACAGACGCTACCACTGAGAGGATTTTATTTCCTTTCTCTAAACGCTCTTTTGCCAAGACTGCCAACGGTTGCGTTTTGTATGGGAGTCCTTATCTCATTGACTGATGCCTGAGGTAAGCACTTTGAGGTAACCACTGTAGAAAGCAACTACTTATAAAAAAAAGTGTTATCACGGAATTCTTAAGTAGGCCCGCTTAACAAAATTCTAGCCTAAAATCAAGCATGGGTTGTAAAACATTTGCTATACAAATCCCTAAATTGATGGGGCCATTGCTTTTATGTTTATTTGACTTGAAGCTATTTTTTTTACTGTTGAGGTCTTTGAACTAATGGGACTCATCATCAAGGTGGTGACAGTAAAACCTAAACCTCCCTAAGTGTAAGTTAGGTGAGACATAAGAAGCTAATTCACCCTTATGTCACTCCACAAGTCTTAGGTGGGTGACTGAAATTTAATTCAAATAAATGTTTGAGCATTTTAGATTGTCTAATATCTTTTGCCAATTTGAGAATATCGGTGCTAATTTCACAAATAGATATAAATGTTTAAAGCAATTGGACAAATTTTTTTCTTTTCTTTTTACATGTTTGCTATGTAATTTTTATAATATAATAAGTTTGTTTGTATTTGTTTTACTTTATAATGGGTTTCCTTGTACTGTTTTTATAAATTGAACAAATTAACTAGCATACTCTAGAAAATTAAATTAGACATAAAATTTAGAAAATCTATTTGAATCAGCACTATCAGAAAAAGTAACAGGGTATGAAATGAGTTTTAATAGTTGAGCATGTAACAAGTAGATCATTATAAAAAATATATATAAGATTTTTATAAATACTTCTAGGCAATCTTTTTCCTTTCCTTCTTTCTTTCACTGTAACATTGGAAACTTAAAACTTAACACAGTCACATCCCTTACCACTGAATTAGAGACCAGTGATCAAGTTGGCAGTAAATCTGCCTCCTTGTAAATTTACGCATAACGGACAAAAATTATGCAAGGTTGGGACATTATTATTTTTTTTAATCAGAATTCACAGACTTACTTGAATGAAATGGCTCGTCTCAATTCAATGTCACCAACCTCAATCAGCCTAATCCAGGACTGAGAGGTCAGAGATACTCGCACGAAATTTAAAGGAGTTGCAAAATAGAGCCAATTGTTTCGCTGTTCCACGTGAAAGAATCTCTATCCTAACAATATGTGTCACGTGCATCTAAAGTAAGAAACTTTTTTTTAAGATGTTAGAGGGGCAACACCTCCAGTTATTACAGTCAATCGAGCGAGTCAAGTGTCTGGATCCTCTGATATTTTAACCCACCATCTATCACTGTCCGCCGTATTATCGAGGGCTATGCGAGCTGTCTGATGTAATTTAGTACTGCCATAGTGATATAGTAGATCATGATAAATTCACTCATAGGTCAACAAATCTTCATAAAACCTCCAATTAGCAACTTCAATGTATTGGACGATGCCCAAATGTGGTCATCTTTGAGCCCCGCGTTTTAGGAACTGTAGGACTTTTGGGTTGATGAAGGGTCAAAATATCAAATACATATAACAAAATTAGCATATAAAGCCATTGCGTCTAAATTTGGTACATCTAGATTCATATCCCTCTATTTTTTGGGGTTTCTAGATTGGGTCCACAAATCAAGCTTTTAGATGGATAGATAGACTGATTAAACCCGAATCCCACATCTATTACACTCTCCCCATGTGTGGAACATGTGGAACACAACGTGGGGCCTACCTATTGATGATTTGAACCCATTAAGATTAAAGACCGACCCCTCCAATAGCATATCATCATATTTTACTTCAAAAGGATTTTATTCTAATATAAGACTGAATAGAGAGATTGATAATGTAATTAAATAATATTTTGCATTTTTTTCAATTTCAATCATGTGTTAAGCCATAATGCGGGGTCAAGTCTACTAAAGCAAAATACAGCGATGCTTTGGAAGGAGACCTGATTCAATTTTATTTTTAACAGTTTGGATCATTAGTATATGAGATCACATGGTGAGTTCCACACATAGCACACAAGTAGGGTTGCTAGCGGGTTCATACTAGGCTTAGACCCTTTTCTAAATGACGGTTCCAATTTTGAAACCGGTTCTAAGTCATTACCTATTTTGATGGTTCCAGACCTGACTCCGATAAAAGGACTCGGATTCATTTTTTAAATCGGTTTTTACTAAAAAAATTGAGATTTAGTTCCAAAAATGATTTTAGTTTTTTTAACTTTTTTATTTTTATTTTTTTTCATTCAATTAATAATATTTTCAACTTATAACAATGCATTAAGGGCCCGTTTCTTTACTAGAATTCCTGGAATTCATGTCTGGAGATTGTCTGGGATTTCCAAATACTGGAATTTTAAAATGTTACTGAATTCTGTAATTTCTGAATTCTCTGTTTCTTTTTTTTTCTGAATTCCTACCTGAGAGTTTTTTAATTCCTGGATTTCATAAATTCTTCGTTTTATAACTACAAGGATTTGTAAGTGGAACTAAACTGATGTTTACATTGATCATATGCCAATTTAAGTTTAAACCACCCACTAATGTGTGTATACAACTTAGTATGGTCTTACATGCTTCAAAGATTGAGGCCCACTATTGACCTCTATTAATAATGTTCGATATTGCAGCAGGAAGAGATGATGGAAAACAAGCTTGAGGGACTTGTTGATGCAGCTAGCATTTCTGCACAGCTTTTCTGAATTCTAAAATTCTAAAATCCTCCTGGAAGAGTTGGCATTTGGGAATTCCACTTTTTTAGCATTTGGAAATGTTAGCATTCCAGAATTCCTAAAATTCTCATAAAGAAACAATGAATTCCTGACAGGAATTCCAGGAATTCCAGAATTCCCAGACAACTGGAATTCCTGTCAGGAATTCCAGCAAAAGAACATGGCCTAAGTCTATCATCTTTAAAATTAAATATAAAAATGAGAAATCAAAAGTTGATATTTACAATATTAAAGGCCGTTGTGTCGAGTTTAGAGTTGGAACCCATATGGATTCAGTATCGGACCTATTTACTAATTGAAATCTAAATTGAGTTTTGGATCCGAACTCATATTTTAATCAGAACCTAAAACCGATTTCAAATTCGATTTTTTATAGATCAAAGTCTTCGTATAATCAAAGAATCGAATACTCGTTCTTAACTTTACACACAAGCGCATGTAATAGAACACTCAGGGATCCAGTAAATGTTAAGAAACTAATGCGGAATACAAATGTCATTTCAAGCCTCATCAATGGACTGCTAGGATTGGATCTCATTTCACACAGAGCATACATGGGCAGGAATTCACAGGACCAAGTTATTTGGACACCAACTGGCGCGCGAGACCTGAAACGAATGTGTCTTTTCTGGTGGATTTTTCTTCAGTAATTTTTTTAGGTCCCTAGAGAAGGCTCGACATGTGCCATTGCATATATATTTTTTAAAATGCAGAAGAGATATATGATTACACACAAAAACGAATATGTGAGGCTTGCAATGGATTTGGAGATACTGAAATGATAGAATAAGGATAGTGGTGGGTCATGTGTAAGATCAGATGCGGGAAATAAAAAATGCACAATGGCAGACATGTGGTCCTCTTTCATTGACAGTTGACAGTGGCTTTTCTCACTCTCTATCTTCTCTCTCTCTCCCAGTTGCCTGATGCTGATGCTTGTACCGTTGGATAGGAGGTAGTGGACGACTTTGACGTGTCATATTTGAACATGTTGGGACTTGGGACTTGGGAGCGTGTTTACGAACATGGTTAGCTTCTAATATTCTATGCTTGTCATTGTCTTGTTCTGCTTTATTCAAGAGATTAATAATAGAATCATTGCCCAGCAATGGAAGAAGTATCTAATGTTGTGGTGAATTGTGATGAATGGATTATCCTAATCATTGAATTGGTGTCCATCAAAAAAGGAGGAGTCATTTCATGCACAAAGTCAATTGTTTAAATGGCCAGAAAGAGAGTTCAGTGTTAGATGGAACATTTTGTATGCGGAGAAAAAGATGTAACCTTTACTGTGGATGGTATGTGTGATGTTGATGGCATGGCCTGGGATCTCTGGAAGGCAATGGATAGGGTTTAAATGGGTATTTGCCCAGCCCACTACTGATGAGGGAATATTTGATAGTGAGTTACTTGGGTTCAGAGCAGACGTGGATTTTACGAATTTGACTTGAGTTAGGTTCGAAACAAGTTTGAGTTTTGAGTAGCTTTGCTTAATCTTGACCTGTTTATCTTTCCTTATATATCTCTCTCAATAAATTTCCTTTCAAACAAAACTATAGTAGCACCAATAGTACAAGGCTGAGGATATTGATCTTGAATCATTAGTTTGATTTCCATGTAACATAAGATAATCTCATCATAATTTAATAGTGAGAAGAAAATCATCTATAGGACTTGACCAGTTGACCCTCCAGGGTTGATTTTGGAATCACAGACCATAAACCTAGTGTGGGACAACTGTTGTGAGACAAAAGAAGTATCATTCAAGTTGGCCTAAATTCTAACCTGACTTGACCCGTTGCCATGTTGCCATCTCCAGCTCATACAGAACCCATCTCTTGATCAAAGGTACTCATGTCAAACGACATCATGTGTAATAACCAAAGGTGCTCATGTCAAACGAAATCATGTGTAATAACTAAAGCAAATATTTCCTTGGATTAAGGGCTTGTTTGGAAGGTCTAGTCTTATTCTTATAGACCATCCAAAATAGGGCCATTAGAAAAATATAAAAAAAATAGAAGCAAGAATTAAAATATGTGTTTGGTAATTGAAGCATCTATTTTAAATAGACCATTTTAAATCAATGGTTGAAAGTTTTTTTACAAACATTTTGATAGTAATGGAAGCGTCTATTTTAAATAGACCATCTAAAATTAATGGTTGAAAGTTTTCTTACAAACATCTTGAAATCTGCTAGGCATCAAGCCTTGACGTTTTACTCCATAATCATGTTCGGCCTTCCAAAGAAATCTAACGGTTTGGAACTTATGTTTGGAGCCCATAACTTTTTAAAAAATATTTAATAATTTACGTTTTTTTAAAAACATATGTTTGGATTGTGATTGATCCAACGGCTAAAATTTGGTCTCATAGTGGTCATTGACTTTCTACACATTTTCAATGATTTGGATTCTGATTTATTATCCCATAAATAATAATAAACAATAAAAATCAAGACTACATGTGGGCCAGTCTAAAATTGAGCATATTGCATCAATGGTTGAAAGTTTTTTACAAATTCCTCAAGATCCACAAGGAATCAATCCTTGAAATTAACTGCATAGCCGTTTTTAGCCTCCCCAACATTTTCAATGGTTTGGATCTTGGTATGGGCCCACAAAATTCAAAAAGTAATATCTAATGACTCATATTTTCTTGCACATATCTCGATATTCATGATGATCCAATGGCTTAAACTTGGATGCATGGCTGTGTTTGATCATATGAACATTTCCAATAGCTTGGATCTGAATTAATGCTCTCAAATTTCGAGAAAATTTGAAAAAATGAACTAAGCGTGATCTTCTACAATACACTGTAGCAGTGCCCTTTTTTTTCTTCCTCTAATTTTCAAGTGCATCTTAAAGTAAGCTGTGGATTTAAGAGGAAAAGGCTCTACTTTTCTAAAATATGCAGAGGCTAGAGAGAGTTACCAAACACTTTATTTTTTTCAACACCTATCAATTTTAGAGAAATAGAAGAGTAGAGGCTAATTTTAAACCCGCCAAACAAGGGTTAAGTATGAGTATAAAATAAAATAAAATTTATATATTTGACACATGATCAATAAAATGGTATGGAGCATAAGCTTGACTATGTATCGCCTAAAACAACTGTGCAATTGAATCTTGGGCCTAAACCAAATCAACCACGATGCTTGAAATTGATCAATCTTATAAATCTTGAGATGGCGACCCATCTTCTCAAATGCACCTCTTTCTAATAATTAGAAGTCTTCCACTTTATATATATTATAACAATACCCCCTTTCATGGGAGAGCGACACGTAGCGCAGCCCTCTTTATGAGAGGGCAACACATAATGCAATTTAAGGATTTTATTTATATTAGCTAAACTCTATTCATACCAAATCTCTAAAATCTCTCAATTTTCCTAAAATCTCTCCTTTATCTTCTATTAAATCTCTCCCTCCCTAATTCGTCTCTCTCTCATCCCTCTACAACATATGCAAGGAAGGGTAGAGCCAATTGATGTAGTATGCATTGCATCCATAAACAAGTGAGGTAGTAGGGGTATTCATAGGATGGGCTGGGCCAGGCTAATGCATATCCCGTCCCAACCCAACTTTAGAATTATTGGCCCGGGCCTGGGTCAAGCCCAACATTGGTTGTAAGAGTCAGGCCCAAGCCCTCCAAGCTAAATTGGGTTTTTTAATCAATTAAGTGGTTATTTGAGTAATTGTTTATATTAATTAAATTAAATTATATACATTCATTACACGGGTCGGGCCGAGTTTTGGGCTTTTTATCACTTAATTTAAGATTAGTCCAATTATTAAAAGGGCTCTAATTACATATCCAAGCCCACTACGCTCGGGTTGGCCTAGCCCAGGATCACCCTTAAGTGGGGTGGTGTGTAGCAAGTGATTTTTTCTTATTAAAATCCTCTCTTTACTTATTTTTCATTTATTGAAAATGTATCATTAATGCAATGTTCAAGTACGTGGGTGAGTTTAATGGGCATTTTTTTAATTAGCGTGTGTGATATAAGTTGGTGGATCACTTCCATTTCATTAGCTACTGTAGTATAGTTGAGGTAATTAGATACTCAAATTTCCATTTTAATTTTTTCTTAGTTGAATAAGCAACGGCACTACTATATAAGGAGAGAAGAGTCAACCAAAATTAAGTGGCCAGAGTTTGTGCCAATAGATTTATCTCTCTTACCTTTTTTTTATAGTTTAGTAATAGAAAATTTAAGGAAGAAGTTTTACTAAATTTATTTTTTCGTTTGGTTTTTACCTCATTCGGAGTCTTAAAACCTACTTAAAATATGACTATATAATAATAATAATTATTATTATTATTATTATTGTTTTTATTATTTAAATATCATTATAATGACTACAATGTTCTTTTTTCCCTCTTATTACTAGCTACAATCATGGCTTAGGTATTTTGCTTTCCTATTGACTATTTGTTTCAAATATTTATATTTTTTATTTAAGATTTAAGATTTATCTTGAGTTCATATATCGCTTCATTTTATATTATTTCATTAGTATCCCAAATCAATATAGGGTATAGAGATTTGTTATTTTTCTAAGATTTATACTCTTATACATCAGCAACTTCAACTAAAAAACTTACATGATTGATTTGGAGATCTCTGGAGGGTACTATATTAGCAATTTTTTTTCTTTTTTTATAGAGCGCCACGTTATCTTCTAAAAATATTAATATTAAAAAATAGTTTTTCTTATCCCTAAAATCTCTCCCTCTCTCTTCAAACTTGAATTCCACAAATCTAGGACTTACTTTCTTATTAAAAATAACAAACAGATCCTATTATATTTGTAGATTACATTTATAAATTAATTAAAATATCATTAACACCCTCCAAATTCTTGCTTTCATGTGGATCGTTACATTAATTTAGAATCGCCTTTCATTAGATGATCTTGACCCCATGATTATTACCCACGAAATCCCTATAATTGTTCGTAGTTATGTTTCATTGCAGATTTTTCAGCATCTCATTTAATCAGTGTAATTGTTTGGCCACATTGCATCTATGAGTTAGCCAATATTGGCAACTATATGCGTTTATTATGTGAATCATTGGTGAATGGGTGTATGTTTCCAAATTTTTGCTTTCATGTGGATTATCACATTAATTTAGAATCACTTTTGATTTGATGATTTTGATCCCATAATTATTACCCACTAAATCCACACAATTGTTCATAGTCATGTTTCATTGCAGATTTTTCAGCATCTCATTCAATTAGTGTAATTGTTTGGCCATAATTTTGTAATTTAAAAGATATTATAATGACTAAGATATAGTATATTTCTTTTTTTTATTTCAAAAATTCATTTGAAAAGTACAATTGGGTGAAAATTTATAATTTTGGATATATTTATACTTTTTGTAAGGTTATTTCAAAATTTTCTTTTTTATTTAGAATGTTATTGCGTAGAATAAATACTAATGATGAAAGATTAATACATTATATATATTTTTTATTTAAGATTTACTTCTTTTAAAAATATTCCCAACAAAAACTAAATTTTTGATAATATGTTTTCATTTTTGGTAAGCCTAGGCCTTTATCCTCATACTATGTGACCATTTTGTATTAATTTTTTTTGAGTTTCATATTACCTTTTTCATGCTTATATTTTATCCTCATCATTTTATTTCTCCTTGTAGTTCAAGGAACGGTTGTTCAAGGGATGTTCAATTGTTGAAAATCAGTTGTCACAAATGAAGTTGTGGAAATAGAAAAATAAATCAAAAATAGAAATATTACTATTTGTTTTGGTTTTTTTTTTATCCATTTGTATTCATCATGTGTACGACCCTAGCCCCTAAATCCAAAAAGAAAAGATAAACTTAAAATATAAAGACTAATAGAAAAAAATAAATGAACGTATAATTTTTTAATAATATTTTAATACATTTAATATTTTAATGTATTCTCAGTTTTTTGCCTGGGCTTAGCACGGGCTTTTGTTGCTAGTTATTGATTAATTGAGTTAGTAGCCAAACTTTTTTAAATATTTTTTTACATTTTATTTATGTATTTATTTATTTTTGTTGGGGTTGGAGCGGGGCGGGGGGGGGGGGGGGGGGGGGGGGGGGGGTTATTTACCTTTTAACTGTTTAGTGGGAAAGTGAGTTTTACACATATAAGATTTATATATGCAAGTATCACACATGTGAAATGTGTTGCTATGCTTGTCAAAAGGGATTGACTATTTGAACTTATTGAAGGACTTAATTCAATCACCCATTTTAAAATATATGTGAAATTATCCAAATGCCCGTTTCTCCCTCTTCCTCTCCTTCCCCCCTCTCTTTCCCCTTTCCCACCTCCCCCTCTCAGTGACTATCAACTGGCTTTGATGCAGTGACGATTGACTGGCTCCGACGGAGGGGGAGGGTCCCCTCCCTTTTCCTCTCCTTCCCCTTTGGTTTTTTTTTCTCTCTCCAATCCCCTCCCTCTTTTTCTCTTTCCCTCCCACCATCTCCCTCTTCCTCTCCTTCACAGTGGATGTCAACACTTATAGTCATCGTCGACTAGCTGCCTAAAGGAAAATTTGTCGTTGACTAGTCTCCCGATGGGAGATCGGGTGGCCCCATGTCAGTTGGGAAGGAAAGGGAGATTGGGGGGGGGGGGGGGGGGGGTGGACATTTGGGTGATTTTACATATGTTTTTTGAAGGAGTGAGTGAACAGAGTCTTTTTTTGAGTTCAAATAGCCAGTCTCTTGTCAAAGTCATCAATTTCAAGTGTGGAAATGAGGTTTTAATGCACCTTGAATTTTTTCGAAATTTTTTACAAATTTCTCATGAATCTATGAAGAATTAAAATAAAAAATTTAACCCATGCAATTACTAGCCTATAAAAGTGCAGAAAATTAGAAATCGCACAATGTATTCTATGCAAATAAATTTCAGCATCTTGAATGCCTATGAAAAGATTTGGAAAACCCTCCCTAGAAAGTACAATTTTTTTTTTAATCTCATTTCCATCAAGGTTCCCATAGTTAGATGTCTAGATCTCCATCTTTAACCATGCTTTTAAAGGAAAATTTTCAAGTAGCACCTTAAGTTTCGGCCTTATTTCAAAATGGATATTAGTTTGAAAAGCTTTCAAATGAGGGCCTAAGTTTTCCATGGAATTTTCAAGTAAGAGCAATAGCTATTGTTACTGGATTTTCATGTGACTTTATCCCTATTCCATATAAATGGCGAGGGATATCCTCCACCCAAAAAAATGAAAAAAAAGGCCTCCTGACCCTCTTTGGAGAGTATGGTAGATCTTGTGGTGTGGTGGGAGGTGATCGATGAAAACCATGTATTCGTGCCATTTCTCCACTCTCCCCGGATGCAACCAAATGTGCACTTTTCACGGCTCTGAAGACCTTTGCCAAATATGTCTTGCAAAAATTTCAAATTCTCTCAACTCATCAAAAATTCTCTCTTCACTTATTCCTCAGTTTCTGCTTTTCGTGTCGAATCTTATAAATTCAAACAGACAAAAAACACCTAGTTAAACTAAACTCGTCCCGTGTTTCCCAAACCTAAAAGTGACTCCTCTCTTTGGGATGGTTGTTGGTTTCAGCCTTGCTCATTCTCGGACCTAATCTCGGATCTGCATCGGCCCGGATCCAGGTTCAATCCACACTCACATGCTTTAATCTTCATATTCGGGTACGAGTTTGGGCCCAACGTCGACTTCCGCGGCCGGAATCCGACGCTTCGCCATTTTTTCCGGTCAAAAGGAGCCTGAAAGCACCACTCTTCAAGGTGAGCCCTTCCTATCAGCAATACCATGTACCTTCTTCTACTTCCCTTTCAATCCCTAAAATCTTGTTCCATTTACAAAAAAGCCCTGATTCCCTTCACCTGCTCCTCGATTAGGGCTTCTCTCCTTTCTTCATCAGATCCCTCTGCAAGAAGCTGTTCTTCGATCTCCGATCCCCAAACCAAATCTAGGGTTTCGAATCTCATCGCTAAGCAACACTGGTCGGATCTCAAAACCCTAATCTCCCTGACAAACCCTAACGAGTTCCTCCAAACTCTCTTCGAGTCCCAATTCGATGCCGAGATCATCCTCCGATACTACCGTTGGTCTGAAAAAGAATTCGGGGTTTCATATGGCCTCGAACCCTGTTTCAGGCTCCTAAATCTTTTGCTAGATGAGAAGAGATTCGGAGAAATTAGGGCACAGCTTCATAGATTGGTCGTTTCGGATCGGCACTCGAGTTCCTCGATTTTTCATGCCCTGAAGATCTCAATTGCGGGATTTGGGTACTGTTCTATCATCGCAGATATGCTGGTTTTGGCGTTTGTTAAGAATTTGAAGATGGGTCTGGCTCTGGAGGCCTTTGAACGTGCTGGTGATTATGGTTTCCGGTTGTCGATCTTGTCGTGCAATCCTCTGTTGAATGGTTTAGTCAAGGCGAAAGAGATTGGGAAGGCTGAAGATGTGTACAAGGAGATGATTCGAAGGCGGGTTGCGCCCAATGTGATTAGCTTTAATACAGTGATTCATGGGTTTTGTAAGGCGGGGAAATTGCAGAAAGCTGTGGATTTGATTGAGGATATGAGATCTTGGGGTTGTTCGCCGTCGGTGATAACATACAATACAGTTATTGATGGCTATTGCAAGATGGGCAAGGCAGGGAAAATGTATAAAGCAGATGCCATGTTGAAAGAAATGGTGTTGAAGAAAATTGATCCCAATGTGATTACTTTCAACATTCTGATCGACGGGTTCTGCAAGGATGATAACTGTTCTGCTGCAATGAGGTTGTTTGAGGAAATGAAGAGGCAAGATTTGTCTCCAAATGTGATCACTTATAACTCTTTGATTAATGGGTTTTGTAATGAAGGGAAGATCGACAAAGCGATTGATTTACTTGATGAGATGCAGGGTGCGAATTTGAAGCCAAAT
This sequence comes from Sextonia rubra, assembly GCA_037013555.1. Classification (NCBI taxonomy): domain Eukaryota; kingdom Viridiplantae; phylum Streptophyta; class Magnoliopsida; order Laurales; family Lauraceae; genus Sextonia; species Sextonia rubra. The sequence goes on along the minus strand of JASUAD010000028.1, from coordinate 15,952,488 downwards.
GTCGTCACTTATAATGCGCTGATCAATGGGTTTTGTAAGAAAGGAATGTTGAAGGAGGGAAGGGAATTGTTGGATGATATCGTGGAACAAGGTCTGGCTGCCAGTGTTGTGACATACAATACTCTGATAGATGGATATTGTAAGTTTGGGAAGATGGAGGATGCATTGGGTGTGCGTGATTTGATGTTAGAGAGCGGTGTCTTGCTCAATGTCTCAACGTATAACTGTTTGATCGCTGGTTGTTGTAAAGATGGAAATAGGCAGGGAGCCAGTAAGCTTTTGGATGAAATGGAAGAGAAGGGTGTGAGAGCAGATCTTGTGACTTACAATGTGTTGATTGGTGCATTGTGTAGGGAAGGGGAGTCGAGAAAGGCACTTAAGCTTTTAGATGAGATGTTTGAGATGGGCTTGAAGCTGAGTCATGTGACTTACAACACTTTAATGGATGGTTTTTGTAGGGAGGGAAATCTGAATGCTGCTTTGAATGTTAGGAAGAGAATGGAAAAGGAAGGCAAGCGTGCAAATGTGGTTACTTACAATGTTTTAATTAAGGGGCTTTGTGGAAAAGGAAAGCTTCAAGAAGCAAATAAACTTCTAAATGAGATGTTGGAGAAGGGTTTGATTCCAAATAGGTTCACGTATGACATAGTTAGGGATGAAATGATGGACAAAGGATTTATTCCTGACATTGACGGCCATCTTTGTAACAGTCCTCCCTAGCAATTCATAGGGGCATTGTGCATGGAATGCATGTAACAGTCCTCCCTAGCAATTCATGTGGGAATTATGCGCGGAATGCCTTCATGTTAGGAAGTTTGTGTCCAATCGAACAAAGCTCACAAAGGTATATTGCAGTAAAGAGAAGATATGAACTTTTACAAGTCATAACAAAGTTTCAAACCCATTGCTAACTACTGGAGTTTATGATTGCATGAACCTCTTGAGTTTTGGTGCAGGAAGCCACATACAAGGGATTGTGCATTTGAAGAACTTTTGTCTAGCATTGGGAGTTTAGAATTTACTCTCCTCTTTGCTTAATCTGAACAGAATAAATGGCCATTTATTCATTTATAATCAATCAAGAAGAAGGTGCCATTGTTACAACTACAGGGTTGCAGGTTTGAGTCATGTACTTATGGAACCAATTAAGAAAAAGGATTTCATGAAAGCTTAAATAACATTGTGGAAAGGCATGGATGCTTCAGGAGGATCCAAAGTCTAGTATCTGAAGACATAGCTAAGCAGGTAAGTACTTACTCATCTGGATGTGGAAATATAAAGTTGCATGCTTGTTTTAAACAATCATCTTAGAACAATTTAACCATGCAATAATGGATTTTGGGTCCCATGATTTAATGTATACCATGTGCATTTTGTGTGATCAAAGGATGATATCACATTTGAAGCATCAGATATTTTTATCATGTCTATCGCATCCTTCACATTACTGGATGACCATCTAATTTGGGATTTCAGTGAAATATCTCAAGAGTCACAATTTGAAAAAAGTATAACAAAAATTAGAATAATATATAAAGATATAAAACTATCAAAATGTGAAAATGACATAAGTCTTAGACATTTAGTTTATTATACCAAATCAATAATGCAATATGTTATTTCTAAATTCAAAATGAGCAATTTTCGTGCTTTTGATCTTCCTCTAGTGGGCCTATTAAAGGGTAGAAGTAAAAGAAAAATATATATTTTTTATGAAAAAAAGTTCCTGCAAATTTCAAAAGTTTGGTCAAAATAATCCGAACTCCAAAATTTCGGTTGAAATGATCTGAAATCTTGACCAAACAATTTCAGGGAGGTTGTTCGGTTCAGTTCATTGTTCTACAGAAATTATTCTGATTTTGGCCATTTTAGCCAAAACGAACTGAAATTTGCAACTACAATGGTGCCTTTTGTCAGCTACATTATAGTGCATGCTTCTTAAGTTGTTGGAATCAAAGCCATTCAAAATAAAAGTTGGAATTAAAAGCTAAATTTTGATGGATCAGTTAATGCGAAAGGTCATCAGGATGGCATTGCAGGAATAATCAGAAGAAATCACAGAGGCAAGCTGGTACTAGCATATGCAGCGAAGAAATTCCCCCATTCAGGCAGAGATTTTTGCTTGTGTAAGGTATTGATCTGGGTCTGCAACTTCAACTTGAAAGGGCAATTACTCTGCCCACCTCATCATTCAACAATGGGAGATTATTACCCACTGGAGGACATTGTGGTCAGCCTGGCAGATGGCTCACTTTTAGGAGGGTGGCTAATAAGGTGCCTTATATTCTGGCCGAGCTGAGGCATTCTCTGTAGAGAATACGGCTTTAATTGCTGACGGACTTGTCCAAATTGATTGGACAGTTGATCCTAGTTGATCATGGAATGGATGCAGTAATTACCAGTGGTTGGTTGAAGAGTTGGTCTGGAGTTGGAAGGCTTCTATTTAATGGATATGCCAAAGATGATAGAGCTGATCTCTGGGTGACACAGTCTGTCTTTTTGCTGCGTTGGACTTTGTATGATCTAGGTTTTATGGTTTCTTTATGTTTCAGTTTCATGTTGTTTTCACCGTAGTAGATTTTATGCATGTTTTGGTGACTGCTGAAGTTTGCTACCTTCATGCACTTGCCAATTCCATCTTCTCCATAAAATATTCCTGCTACATGTCCAGTTTCTTTTGCAATCCAATTATCATATATGAAGCTGGCTGGTTGTAATTAGAGAGATTAGATGATTGTGGCGATTGATCTACCATCTTGTTTTCATTTATGTCCACATGTTTTCCCATTTTCTCAATGCATCATTCCTCTCCATGTTCCTCTTCTCCACATATGTAGAATCTTTACTCATAACTAAATTGTATAAAACTGATGTCATTATTGACTCCCATTAACTTTTCAAAATCATGGAGAACCTTGTGGGAAGGTTTTGGCCCCAGTATCTCTTTCGTCCCTTCCTCCCTCATCTCATTTGACTTTTAAATCTGTTATTTCTTTTTACGCTCTTCTTTTGATTCTAGATCTGATCCCTTCAATCTTTGATCAGATTGATTTATCGATCTTTGCATTAGATTTTTGCAATTTTTAATTATTTTTTTTCCTCTTTCTTTTTTTTTTTGGCCTCTGATATATTTTATTTATGCGATTTGGTTGTTGACTTGATTTGTTGTAGTTAGTAGATTTTTATTGTTTATTTTGAGTCTATTTGTGCTGAGATTAGCATTTTCATTGTTTCCTATTATTACATCCATTCCATGGTGATTTCTTGTGTTTGTTCTCTCTCTTGGATTTCTCATGTATTCTAGCACATGACTCTTGCACCAATGTTTTATTTGATTTAATCTTTTTGTTCTACCTCTTGAATATCTCATGCATTTAAGAACATCACCCTGCATGCATGTTTTCTTCTTGGAATGAATTGGGTTTTGTTAGGTTTTGTTTATGCATACCAATTATATGATTAGAATTCTGCATGAATAAAAATGAAACCAAGTAGTCTGTATCTCATCAATTAAAAAATTAATTTAGGAAGTGACAAATGGTATAATCGTAAACACTGCATCTACTCAAAGAAAAACAGAAAAAGTGTCCCTGTAAAAAGTCATCATATTTTACCAATATAGTAGATAAGAATAATGTGCTAATGTTGATGGTGGGGGGTGATCAAATCCTTCGCTGCTGCGCAATGATGATTCCCTCCGCTGCATCTTTTCATCGTAGATCTTGCTGTCATCTCAATCATCTTGAAAAATGGAATCATCATGGTAACTTGAACTATAATAGGTTTCAAGATGGGTGTACTTCTTCTTATGCTTTTGTTTTCTCCTTTGTCATCTTCTTTTCCTTGACCTTAGATGAAACCAAGGTATTTGAGCTCGTGTGTTGAGATTGTTTCATCTTTTTTCATCTTTCCTTGATCTGGAAGGTGTTAAGAAATATTAGATTAAACGTTTGTGATTGAGTTGGAATCTGTTCTTGCAATGAGCTCGGGAGGATCTATGGATATCTTGTAATTATTGCAAGTAATAACGGATATTCTTTATCTATTTATTCACTTTTATAGCATTTTTTTTAATTATCACATATTTGTTGTTGGACTAACTATCCTTTGATTTTTTTTTAATCTATTTTTGTTCAAAGATTTTGGATTATAAGTTTGTGACTAAGTTGGATTATGCTCCTGCAATGAGATTGCAATGATCTATTGATATCTTCTGATTACTGTATGTTACAATGGATTTTCTTTATTTATTTCTTCACTTCCATATCCTTTTTAAAAAATTTAAAATCTCACATCTTTGTTATTGGGGTAACTATGATTGGATTTTTTTTTTCCTTTTGTCTATTTTGGTCAGATATTCTAGATTAAAAGTTTGTGATTGAGTGGATACTGTTCTTGTAATGGGGGTCACTTACATTAAATCCAAAATGTTCATCAAGCTTTTGCAAGCTTCCTCCTCTCATTTATTCCCACCTTTTTGTTTTCTTATGTATTGTTCTGTCTCAAGTTTGCCAGGGTGGCTATCAATTTTGGTCACAATACATTAATCCATTGGTATTGCTTTTAACATGATCCTTTACATTCATCTTAATTGGTAAAACTGGATTAGCCCTTATTTCACAAGGATGTTATATATGAAGTGAAGTATGCATTATGTACGAACCTCTTCAGCTCTATTGATTTCTAAGCACATAATTCTGGAAGCACTTTGAATTAGGTTGTGTTTTTTTTTTCTCCTTCTTTCCCCACATAATATAAATGCTTGCTCTAGACTTTGGCCTTGATTGACATGGAATCCATGATCCTGATTCAGGTTTGGTTGATCTATGTTGGACATTTAATGCATTGTTGTTTCGCTGTAGCATTTTACCATGTAGCTTGTTGATTTTCCTTCTTTAGATCAAATTTGAGAAAATCTATTGGAAAAGGTTATTGTGTTAGATCATGGTATGAATTACTAAATTTTCCCCTTTCTTCTCTGTGTTTTTTCTCCTTTCTTTCCTTTTTTCCCTCTTATATTCTGTTATCTTGGGTCAAGGATTAATTTTAAGTGCTTTGTGCTGTTCGAAAACAAATGAAAAAACTCGCTTGGGGACTGCTGATATTGTTATGGATTCTTGTATGTAAGAACCTTGCAGACTGGTAAATCTTTGCTTTTTTCTTTTTCTTTCTTTTCTGTGATTTAGGTTTCTTCTTTGTTCACTTTGAACTCCTTCAGTTCCGGCTTCGCTGCCAAATACAACAAGATGCTGGAGGATGCTGGAGGTTGAGAAGCAGCTTCGTTCCTAGGTTCTCTCGCTGCCAGCTCTCCTCCTTCAATAACTCATGTGGAGAGTCATCCACTCATCCTCATATATTTGAAGCAAGAAATCTTCTGTTTTTTTTTTTTCTCTTTTTTTTTTTCTTGAGATTCTTTGGTTTTCCTTATGTTGTTTGGCTGAGTATGAGAATATGTTTCTTCTGGTAGATTTTTAGCTCATTTCATGGTAGTTTCCCCATGGAGGTAATTTCTTTCTCCTGTTTATCTCTTCAAAAGACATAAACCTGCATAATTCTAAGTCAGGAGTAATTGAAATTCCACTTCTTCCACCATATCTCACGTGCCAATCCAATGAGAGATTACGCATAGAGGTAATTTCTTTCGCCTTTTAACTTCATGCATCTCAATTTCTTTAGCATCTAATGGCGATGCTTATTTGGGTTTTCATCGACACTCAATTTGCCTTCTGCCATAGCATTTTTAGGATGATAAAAAAATGTGTTTTTTTCCTCTTAATTTCTTTCTTCTACTTTTTTGTGACTTTAATTATGGGCCATTTGATTTATCATATTATAAGATTTTTATAAGTTTTAAGGAACCATTGTTATTGTTTCATTTGATGATTGACTACTCTGCATATGGGGCTTTTGATTTTTTGTGACTTTTTGAGACATACTTTAGATTCTATGAGCTCTCTGAGTCTGAGAAAAAAAAAACCAGAACTTTGTATTGTAGGGTTATGATTATGTTTGTAATGGGTATTGAAGTTGGTTGTAATGCGTATTTGATTTGTTGTATGAACTGAGATAGAAGTTGTTTGGGTTTGATGATATAAAATTGAGGTGACTAGGGAGTTTTACTTTCGATTTTCTTCTTCTATACAAGCCATTATTTAATGTCCTTATCAGTTACCTACATTTTCAGTTCAGGTACATTAGGAAAATTTAAGTATATTGATCATAAGTTAGTTTTGCTCCTTAGACCTTACACTAGCCCAAAATCTTCTTAGCATGATCTAAAGGTGGTGCAAAATAGATATAATCGTCACTCATGAACATGATTCATGCATTATATATATATATATATATGATACTCTGGAGTATAGAATGTAATAAAGATCAAAATTCCTTAAATGTCTTTAGCAAATGTGATTGTGGTGGAGCAGATGGTGATGTGTCCATATTCAAGTTCACAATTATCGTTTAGAAGTCCAATTTCCAAGCATGAGTTTCAGATACTATTAATGGGTTATTTTGAGTTTTTTAATTAGAATAATGTATCTAAAACCAACAATAATGTGAGTTGCTTATTTACTAAGGGCCTGTGTGTTTGCTTATTGAAAATAAGTATCTCACCCCTTGTGCACATGGTCTTAAATTTTTAGTTCAATTTGCTTCCATTGTTTATTACATTTGATAAATTTAATTGTTCAATTACTAACCCAATATTCAGATGCAAAAGTGAAGTAAAAAAAAGAAGGTATCCAAGTAATATATAGATTTAAGAATAAATATCCAGTCACCAAAAGACGGTTCTTTGAAAATGTAGGTGCCATTCTAAATCTCGGGCCTTTTTTACTTGTGTTTTGTAGAATATTGTAATTTATATTTTTCCTTGATGATACTTTACTTAGGGAATGGCTTTGCCAAAGGATGCTGAATACTATAGAATGATACTACATTCAAGGATGCTGCTGTACTTTTTTACATGCTGAAGTTCTGAATGTTACAAAATTGCTGGAGTTTTGGGAATTTTTACATGCTGAAGTTCTGAATGTTACAAAATCAAGTGCAAGATTGCTGGAGTTTTGGGAATTGAATTTTGGATACTAGATGTTGTAATAGTTTTATATTTTCATGTCAGATGTTAGAATTTGTGAAAAATGAATGTTTGATGTATAAGAATATTATGTTTTGATCTCTGATGTTCTGATGGAATTTGTGGTAATTTCGTTTTGGATGTTCATATGCAAATTGTTTTTTTTTTTTTTTTGGTTCTTTTTTGGCAAGTAGATGTTTCACTTGGGCTTTGTACCTGAAACATTTCTGTTGGGTTTTTTAGATAGCTTATGAAGGTTGGATCTAACACATGAGATTCGTAGGTTACAAAACATGTACAAAGAATTGTACTAATTCATATGATGCACTAATCAAGTAAGAAAGAAAATAAATCCTCATGAACTTCTAAATCAACCTAAAGGTTCAAAATATTTGAAATTGCTAATTTCATATCCTTTCTCCTTTCCTTTTTCTACTTTTTTTTTTCTATCTTTTCTTCTAAGAACCTTGGTCTCTGCTTTATCTCTTGAAGTAATTCTTGGATTTATCTTTCCAATGGTAGCTTGCTCCTTGTGCTAATAAACTTCATGTATAGATCTCCCAAAATTTATCATTCCAAATAAACCGGCCAAATTTATCATTGGCAACTGAAACAAATGCATCTGGTAACTTTTGAATTGAACTCTCATTTTTTTTCCTTTTTATTTCTTTTCAGAATTGCATATTGATATACTTTTCTTCCATGATGATTTATCATTATCTGTAATGAATTTGAATAAATGGCCTTACTATTTTACTTTTGTGCAGTGTTGTCAAATGTTACTTTGATTGCTTTAAAGAATATTAGATATTTTTCATTGATTCGACTTTGTTGTTTTATTACATAATTTTAGTTGATATATACCATTTTCTTAACTGCACATGTATCTTCATCAGTCGTATTATTCTTGCAAAATTGATTGCTTGCTTCATTTGAAATCTAGAGTTTTGCTGTATAGGCTGTTATAGTAGTTCTTTAGAATTCAAAATATATTTAATGTTGATGACACATGTTTTAAGAATGAGTTTATTGCACCATTGCATAATTAGAATTTTACAATATATTTTTTATAATATTTAATATTATGAATCATGCTTAGCACGGGGCTTTTTGCTAGTAAAGAAAGATCAAAGCAAGTTTTCTGTGAAAACCAGCATTGATATTTATCTTTATAAGCCACTTCATTCCTTTCATTTTTTTTTTTTTACATTGAAGGGATTGAATCATTTAACTCCTCCACTTCCACTTACAGCAGGGTTGTCTGATGCCCCCAACCTGATACTGTCACACATTCTCCTTCAATCCTGTCGTTCGTGTTTGTGTGAACGTCGATAAAAATTTGGCCGTTAACGATAAACAGTTGCCAGCACCGATTTAATCTTAATGCTAACGACATTAGATAGATGTAACATGGCATCGCAATCTGCACCTTTTCTGAGAAGGGCTGGCACAAAACAACTAAATGAAACTTTGCAAGGATGATCTCAAAGAATGCAGCACCCAATAGACGATTCACATATATCCCCAACAATCAATGGCAAAGCTCAATATTTCCCTGACCATAGGTCAGATTGAGGAATAGGGGCAACTTGTGGGTTGAAAATGTGCCAACCCAGAGGCTAAGAGGGTATCAGCCCAAACCTGCCTCAACAGGCGAACATGCAACTAAAAGGTTTTGGTTCAAGTAGGTGGATCACACCGCTGTATTTTTTTTGGCAAATGGATTATAGTGCCGTTTATAGGTGAGAACTTGAAAATCACAAAGAACCCCAACCCAACTCAAGCTGAGACCATTTATGAATAGGGGCCTAAGTGCCACGCCAAAGTCGATCCAACAAAAATAAAGTTGGCAATGCCACTCGTAAATTACTATTGCCTGTAGCAATCACTCAATAACAAAAATTAGAATCGTTAGTAATACCGTTGGAAGGATCCATGGTTCATTAGAAAAATGCCATAACATGCCCTAATTCCATGTCACCCTAAAGAATCAGCCGCATAACTTTCAACTGATATCATTAAGTGTCACGGGAAGGATGGCATGGAATTGATAAAACCTATGATGCATGCATACTTCAAAATGGCCAATGCATCGTATCGTATCCAATACTTCACTTTTTATATAAAAAATCCATATTCCTACCATATCTATAGCGTGTCTTTGCCATATCGAAGCAGTATTTGGGGCATCATAGGATAAAACATAGGGCATCAACTGCCAGTTAAATAAATTTTGAGAGTAATCTGGAGGTATCCATCAATCACAAGGGACACCACACCACAAACCTAAACACCCCAATATATACTAATCACTAACGCAGGCATCTCCCTTTATACAGGGAAGACCCTGACAGTTAGCCAAAAAAAAAAAAAGGAGTAGAGGTATCTAAAAAAAAAAACACCAAAACACTTTCGTAGTATTTAAAAGAAAAGCAGATAAAATATGAAGTGAAACAGAAATGGAACCTCATTACCTAACACTCAGAAGTTTTTAAAATGGAACCACATTACATAACACTTAGAAGTTTTATCAGTATTTTATAAAAACAGAAATATCTCCCTTAAACAAAATCAAACAGATAATAGCCACATGAATCCAATCTCTCACAAAATTAGAGAACAGATGTATCATTACTGTCTCCTTACAAAAACTTACCAATCTAATTTTATTTCTTTTCTTCCTTCTCAGCTTCCGCAGCCTTCTTCAACCTTGCTCCGTGGTGACGCTTGTTCATCCGCTCCAAGCGAAGCTTCTGATAGGCATTAAATGCCTTCATCTCACCAGTGACCTTAACAAGCTCGACCACAGGTTTCTCACGAGTGATTGGCATGTATTCACCGCGGACCTGAGTAGCAGAAGCCAGCTCCTCTGCAGTAGAATCTCCATTCTGCGTGAATGCCAAGAAAACGTTTGTTTTAAAAGAAAAACATATATAAACCAGAAAAGGCTCAAAATTCAACACTTACAAATGGCACATGTCCTAATGCTGACAGCTCAAAACGCAAATGTTACATGGAAGTCAAATTTGAAAGTTATTGGTGAAAGCTTTCGACGAAGAAATGGTTCAAGGAATAGGCAAATACAGTAAATCATGAACTGAATGCCGTATGTGGGCAGTAAACTGTTACCTATGCTCACAAAATATTTTTTTTTGTCTAAATAAAAATGTTATATTGCATGAATTATAGTTGAAATCAATGTCAATTATCAAGTCACGTTTATTTTCTGCCTTCATGTCTGAAAGATAAAGGAGTACAATGATACTTACCCTTCTTACTGTTCCAACAAACATGAGCATAATATTAAAGTAGCTACTTGGCCACTACAAAGTAGCAAAGCTCCAATAAATCTTGAAAGGATAATAATAAGACATTTTATCCAGCGCGTGCAGGAGAAGTTTAGTTCTACTCATCATTTACCTTAAACTTGCCAGATCGTCGTGGGAAAATCACAAGCTTAGCCTTGTAGGTTTTCAATCTTTGGACATTGGCTTGAAGCCCTTCCAATGACCTGTTCTTGCGGCGATGATCAACAGAAATGCCTATGGTTGGGGCCAATTTCTTTGGAATGCCAGCCGCCTGCAACCAGACAGCGAAACACAAATGACCCACCCATAATAACACATTACAAATAAAGTGCACACCTATGATTGAGAGGAGAAATGCCATAAAATTCAATAATCTCAGTTGTCGATGAATGACAGTTCCAAAACAGAATGATACAAATAATGCTGTAAATAATTGACAGTTACAAACACATGGGATTTTTGTTGGTGATGAATGACAGTCACAAGGATTCCATATGTAAATAAAATAAAACAAATCCAAAAAAGGAACAACTTAAAATCTAATAACTCAGTTTTGTTGGTCCAAAGTCTAAGCTCTAACCAAATGGGATAGAAAATTTTTTATTTAAAAAAAAAAAACAAAGACAACAAAATGTAGATCAAAATTTGGATGAGCATGTGTGGAAATCAATGAAATTGATTCATTAGCAGCAATATAAAAGCTAACATAAACCATCTTCAAAAACACTCTTCCCCTTTATATAGTTGGCAATATATTTGCAGGTAATCCAGCCACAATGGGAAGGGTCCCAAACAACACAACTCAGCAGCCCAGAATGAATTTGGATTAGGACAGCAGCTGCACTGGAAAGGAATCACTTTGCAAGACGGCCTACTTATCACCTTGGGATGAACAGTTTAGTTCATTGGTTGTTAAGCAAAAATGGTAAGCTCTGTATGTATCTAAGCTCAGTGATTCTTACATAGTTTGTGATTCTTTAACGTAACTCCATTTTTTTTTTTTTGCAAAACTAAATATGTGCACAATCTAGTCAAAACACTAAACCATAAGAGAAAGTGAAAAATTGAAAACAATTCAATTCATTTAAATAATCCAAACCTTAAGTTCCTCTAAAGAGAACCCTCTGCCAGCCCTTAGTTTCATGTTGTACTTAAGAGTTTGACAGTGTACAACAGGACGAAGAGGTCCTGAAGTTGGCCTAGGGAAGATCTTCACCGCCTTCTTTTGACGAGCTGCATAAGTTTAATCAAATGATATCAAGAAATGCATCTAAATGCAATGTAAACCAAACATTGACAAAAATGAAAATTAATATTTGTCTAAAAGTACACTTGCAGAAAATAAAGAAAATTAAAACAAAATCCAAGGTGTTTAAAACCAGGAGAGTAGTTGAAAAAATAAAATACCAATGCGTCTCCTGGTTTTCCTCGCAGGTTGGTTGAACCATGTCTTCACATAGTTTTGCCAATGCTTCTTGAAGTGCCCATTAGGCACAACATTGTTATGCTTCACCATAGTTCACCTGAACATAAGAGAATTAGATACCGAAATGAGTTGGACCAAAGAACAGGATGAATGCATAACTTACAATTAATATTCATCATGTTTTAACAGAATTTGCCAGCACTCCAAAAAGCACAATTAGTTTGGTATCATGATGCTTCACCTTATAAATATTTCACTAGAATTTTACATAAATAGTTGAAATGAATGAAAGACAGCAAACTGTGCAAAGATGTGATGCTGTCCGCTACAATTTCTGTATGCAGCCCAGCTACACAAAAATCAACCCCTGTGGATATTTTTGAAGAAGAACTGCCAATCACTTTTTCCATATATTAACATCAATTGAGCCCACAACTCCATGGTTGCAACAATTAGCACCTTCAAACAGTGAGGCGCACTTCACAAAGCATGCTTTATTTCCAACAGATTTGAATGGAAAATCTGGCAACCTTTCCGCAAATCGTTGTAAAAGCCTTACTGTGTGTGTCTGTGGTGGTGGTGGTGGTAGTTTTTACGTTGGGGGCGGAAAATCTTTTTCTACGGGGGAACAAAACAAAGCATGCCCTAATGGCACATTAATGTGGCTTCCAAGGAAAATCAGTTACACTTTTTTTATCCAGAAAACAATTCCTACCCCCTGCAATCAGAAACGCTTTTCCACAAAAAATGCAGAAAATGAGCTCCCCCCCTCTTTTTTTTTCTGTTTTTTGATTTTGGCACTTGCCCAGTGGCACCAGACAACAGAAAATCGTATTCTTTTCCTCACATTTACCATGGGAAACTGGCCGCAAAAGCAAACCCTGTACCCCACTCACTTGTAATGAGAAATGATTATCAGCCATCAGGCATCACCATAGTAAATCAAATCCTAGGGATGGTCCTGAATCAAACAAACTTCCTTCACCCCTCACCTCCTTACCATGACTTGACTTGATAGTAATTCAATTCAAAGTGAAATGTTGCATTAGACCCACCCAGACTTGAGTTTTGACATAATGGGTGCATCAAAGTGATTCATTTTCACCATAAGGTGGTCACCATTTCACATCAATAAAGCAAAACAACGGCTTGGCAATCGATTAACAGAAACATTAGCAAGGCAAGATCAAACTTCAGAGAGAGAGAGAGAGAGAGAGACATATACCTGCAGAGTCGGCTACACACAAGAAAGAAGAAGAGATGAGCCGCTCCACACAAGGAAGAGGATTTAGGGTTTAGAGCTTTTCCTCTTATATAGCATCTAGGGTTTTCTCACATAGAAAAAATTAAAATGGGGGCCTGCTTGGTCATAGAAAGTATCCCATTTATCATGTGGGCTGGTTTCGGCCCAATACAAGATATTCAACTCGATCAGTCCAAGATAATAAGATAATAAAAAATGGTATCTCTATACTGCCATGATTAGTCATTGATAATCCCGCCTTGTGATTTAATATAGTAATTGATAATTTTTCTTGCGGCAAAAGTTGAGAAAATTTCTCAGACATTCTATGTACATATACTCTTTTTGTGATATCGCGAAACATTTTTTGCAATCTCTTAGAAAATGACTTAAAAAATAGAGAAATATAATAACACAGTGTTATGCAATATCACAAGAAAGTACTAATATGAAAAAAGTTTAGCAATATCATAAGGCATGGTTATGCATAGACTAGTGTGGCTTCCTAATAAAAAACACTTGAAAGTTATCTAATAAAAAATGCACACACTTTTTTTTTATGCCTCCAATGGAGGTTGAGCGCATGAGACTCCACTTATAGGAAAAGAAGCCTACTCTCATAATAAGAGATTAATCTTTGATCATTTTTATAGAGGGGGAGGAGCCTCATCATTAAGCTAGCAAATCCTGACATAGTTTCATACATAATGTTTTAATATTAGGGCAGAAGTATTAATTAGAGATGACAATGGGTGCCTGCCTCAACGCATTTCTACCAGAGATGGGTTTGGAGTCGATATGGACTCATAAACTGTGATCGTGTTGGATTTGAACTTTGATTGCCCACCCCAACCTGTTCTGTGTATAACTAGTTTGAAATATTTTCTAATAGCAATGTGAAGATCGTTTGCATTGCAGTGGATAGGGCAGAACTGAAAGATTTGAGAAACCACGGGTGACTTGTGAGTTCGTATACTCAATAGGAATTTTATAAATTGCTAAAACAATTCTAGTGTCAAACATGACTAGATAATATTAGGGGTGCTCATAGGCCATCAAATTGGGCCTTTATTTTCACATTCAAGCCGTGCTTAACTAGATCTTAAATTAGAGGCCGCTTAATATTTGGGTGGGGCTTGAATTAAATGATAAAAAGCCCAAATCCGAGCCCAGTGTGCCTGGCCCAAATAAGCTGATATAAGGCAGAGGGCAGTTTTGGATTTTACTTCCATGCAATGGGTTTATAGGGTTCTTATTGTGTTTTTTCGTTGTTCTTTGGGTCTTGACGATGATGACTAGTTCTCTTCTTTCTCGAGTGGCAACCAACTGAAGGCTTTCAAGTTTTACCTCCTTCTCAAGTCCCTGCCAAAGTGGTGTCGTCTCACCTTTTTTGGTAGCCCAGCTAAGTGCCAGACAGGCCATCATGGGCTTGTGCAGCATATGGGACTACATTTCTAAAGCTAGGCGCTTGGATATGCCTCAGCCTAGTCTGACCCAACCCTAAATAATACCCTTTACAAGGTGGATTTTTTTTTGTTTTGTTTTGTTTTGTTTTTCTTTTGATAGCACTTTACAGGATGGGTTTAGTATAACAAATTGTGAACCTACCATGTGTAGGGCAAGATGTCCTGATGCGGGTTTGGCTTGATCCATTTCCATTCTTAGCCTTAACGATTGGGCTTCTCTAGGATATCAGGTTCCACATTCCATAACAATAACTTCCCACAGCCACTAAATGTAATAAGCATGATCAATAATACATAGTTTTACCTGTAAACCCGACTAGCAGGTTGCAGACAGGTTGCGTGCGGCTTGAAGAATCTTGAACAACATTTATGCATTCTTGGTTTGACCTGTCCCATAAACTAGTAGAATATTATTTGGGCCTTACCCTAATGCTTTCCATTTTCCATAGGTACAAAATAAAAAGTAAAAAAAAAAAAAACTAAATTAAGATGGTTGGAAACCTGGCCTACATAACTACTCGTGTCCAGCCTCAGTTTATATTATTGGTTTCGGGTCAAGAAATCCTGACCTGCATTTACACTAGTTATATTTGACCCACACCTACTTCACGCCCTTACTTACAGGGATCAAGCATGCCTAAACTATCACCTTGCTATTGTATTGGCTTATTTTGGCAGGCAGGTGTGGTCCATTGGCAGCCCATGGTAGAAAAGTTGTAGGTAAGGTATTTGTAGCAAATCAGTTTCATGGGTCATTTCTAACCATCTTATTTATGGAAAATTTTTTTTATAGTATGTCCAATGAAAGTATGAAACTGAGTTTTGAAAAATATACTATGAATGATGAATCCTTTTGATGCTAATGGGTGATCCGCCCCAATTTACTCCTGTTAGAGGTAGGTTTGGTGGTGTTTAATTTTCTCAAGTTTGAGGCCCAGCCATATGGATATTATAGATCTTTAACCAAGCTGGGTTCAAGTTTTGACCATGCTATCTTGCCCATCTCTGTTTAAAATTATTGTACACTAGCATTAAAGCCATGTGAGATTCATGAGTTAAATCTCATGCAAATTAAAATTAGTATATAAATTAAAAGATGGAGTAATTTTAATTATGATGAAAAATTTGCAGCGGAAAGTTCTTTTATTAGAAATTCAATATAAATATTTGATATTTTTTTTGTATTTTCTCAAATTTCAAAGAACTTTTAATTTGATACCTATAATTATTTTTGACCCCATCTTCTTCATCTTCTTTTTATTTTCTTGAAAAACTCAAAATTAAGAAATCTTTTATTATATTTCTATTTTTTAGAATTTAAAACAATTTTAAAATTGTGATTGCAACCAAATTAATATTTGGTTAACTGTATATCTCACAGTCTTAAATAAAGATGCTTTACTTTGAGATGTCAGAACTTTTGAATAATTAAATCTGAGAAAGAATACAATTAATAATTTATTATAATATTTTAAAATAAAAGCATTTCTGTTATCCAACCCAACCCAACTTTCTCCTGTTGTGTGCTATTTTCCATAAAAAAATTATGTTGAAGAAAATGAACTCACTGTGTACAGTACAAGTGGAATATCAACCTGTTTCTGTTTTTTTTTTCTTTCATATATATGCGTTCTATCATGGTGAAAGGAGGTCTCTGTGATGAATGTTTTAGCCAAATAAGGGATTGAAAGAAGGTCTCCTTAGGTGGATCTTGTTAGATAATTGAGTGTTGGGTGGGGTACAATGCTCTTATACCCTTTCTCTTGCCTGTCCTTGTTTTTCGTCCTTAATTTGTAGTTCTCTCTTTTTAAATGATATTTCTTTTTAACCCATAAAAAAGTTTTTAATTTTTATCTTTCATTTTAAAAGCAAATAAAGTTGAGCACATCAGTCTGTATGGTATTGAAGTGTACAACAAAATTTCAAGCAATTTACCAAACCCATGACCTTAGCTTTTCTAAATTTGGGTCACAACTCAGGACCAACTTCCACTACAAAGGAATACAATGTAATGATTTTCAAGCAGAAATATTCCTATTTGGAGAAATGGGTTTATAAAAATATGAGCAGGAGAAAGGAAATTTAAACTGACATTTTTTGATTGGGTGGGATCAACACAGTCAGAAACCCAAACCATAATATTGGACCCACATGGAACCTTCTTGCATGGCATGTTATAGCAGAATTGTTTTTGCAGCTGCATAAATGTAGTTTCGGGTTTGTGCTTAATTTGTTTTAGTGGAGAATGACTAGGCATAAACATACGCCTCCAATGTTGATTTCGTCATTTGGTGATCATTCAGCTTGATTAATGAATGGCCCACGTTCAGCTTAATGACATGCAAGCTATTCAAGTTCAACCCATCCAAGCAAAATCAATTTAAATGGTTCTGCTCCAACCCACCTACCCATCCGCGAAGAGCTCATGAATTTAGGTTTGGTTGACATTTCAACCGATCACTAAACAAGCTGGATTTGGGTTGGGTCGTACTTGTTACAACCATGTTAAACTAACAAGTGGTGCCCTTACTGATCAAAGGCAACTAACCAATCATTTTTAGTTAATAGAGTTTGCATCACGGATAAGTAATTAAGGATGCTCTGATTTCTTAGCTTGATATTGATCCATTTAAAAAGGAAAAAGGAAATTGAAACCTAGTTTGAATCTTCAAATCATTTCAACTGGTAAGTGATAAGTTAAACAATTTCTTATTAAACTATCAAGTTATATTTGATAATTTTAAAGAAAGATAAACTTTTTCAAGTGCAATTTGTTGCTCTTAACAACACATAATTGATAAAATTTTGTCAATTAACATTAGCTACCTTTTTTTTTATCAAAGAAAGACTAAAGTTTTTTAGAAAAAAAAAAATCATTGTCACTGAAGAGTCACTTTTAGATTCTAGTCCAATAATATATTTCATCAAAATTATCTGTAGCGAAAATGAAAATGAAAAAAAGGAAAAATTTCTACCCACTACTTTCTTCCAAATGACAACAGCACAAACGCCTAGGCATCTGATTGTGAGATGTTTGTTTTAACTATTGTTTTATAATGTATGCATTTCATAAGATTATCGGGATTGTGAATCTAACCAAGGCTTATTTTTTCAGTATAAATTTGCATTTGAGCCATGGAAATGGCTACTACATATAGCAAGATTCCCTGTCTTTATAATGCCCAATGCATCTTCTCTTTGGGGAGCTCTTCCTAGGAATATTGTGATATAAAAGCTGGAAAAGTGCTAGGTGTTACCTTCATCATCACCACTCTGGATTTGGCCCTTCAAGATGCAACGGGGCTTCAATCCGCTTTCCTCCAATCAGCTACAATGGGCCTTCATGATCAAATCATCAAGTCATTCTATCAATGTTACCATTCTTCCATCCTAACATTGAAGTGAACATAACATACATAAAACGGATGCATATATAGGATTCACCCAATTATGACACTTCCAACTTTTTCTATCTCCAGACTCCAAATAACCAACTGCACTAGCAACTTATCTAACATGGAGTTTTAGTCATTATAAAGGGTCTGGCGATGGAATCAAGAAGAATTATTAAAAAGTACCCTCAATTGCTCCCAGAATAGAAACCACTGAATCACAACTGATACATGCGGGCCCAGTACCCTCAAAACTAAAATGACAGAGGCCTAGCAACCCGTGTATAAAAATGTGTTCAGACTTCAGATGAAATTGCACAAATCAGCTGAGACCACATTGCTCCAGCTTAGCTATGGATTTGTTTCCTCTGTTGCAATCTGCTGCTTGGTTTTCTGCCTTGCTCATCATCTACCATCTAATGAAAGCATGGGCAGCCAACTGCAAGATCATGAGACCTGGGCCACCAGAGCCCGCGGGCCGCTGGCCGGTAATTGGTCACCTCCATTTGCTGTTGTTGGGCAAGGAGCCGATCTTGCGAAAGCTAGGGGCAATGGCTGATCGGTATGGGCCTGCTTTCATGCTCAGGATTGGCGGGCGTAGAATGCTTGTGGTGAGCAGCTGGGAAGCAGTAAAGGACTGCTTCACCACAAATGACAAGGCCCTATCGGCTCGATCCAGCACAGCAGCAGCTGAGCACATGGGCTACAACTATGCCATGTTCGGGTTCGCCCCTTATGGGCCATATTGGTGCGAGCTGCGCAAGATAGTCATGCTGCAGATCCTCTCCAATGCGCGGCTGGATTCACTGAAACACGTGCGAGCCACTGAGATTGACAAGCATGTGAAGCACTTGTATAGAATCTGGTCGATGAACGGTGGATCTCGGGTCACCATTGACCTGAAGCAATGGTGCGGCGATCTGACCCTGGACATAGTGGTTAGGATGGTCGTGGGCAAGCGATGTTTTGATCATTCTGGTCATGATGATGATGATAATTATAGTGAAGCTAGGAGGTTTCGAAAGACAATTAGTCGATTCTTTTATCTGATGGGGGTGTTTGTTGTGTCTGATGTGTTGCCTTTGCTAAAGTGGTTTGATTTTCAGGGGCACAAGCGAGCCATGAAGGCTACTGCCAAGGAACTTGACTCTTTCCTTGTAAAGTGGCTCGACGAGCATCGAAGAGAGAGAGCGATGGGCAAGGGAGAAGGGACTAGGGAAGATTTCATGGACGTGATGTTATCAATCACGGAGGACGGCCAGATGTCCGGCTATGATAGTGATACAATCATCAAGGCAACTTGCATGGTATGGTTTCTTGGACACACTTTTAAGATGGATCAGGATATGCTAGGAATAATTAAGTAGATAGCAAGGTTCGGTATGAAACTATCTGAGTCCAGATCCCCTGTTGTGTCTCATATATGCTTCCCCTTACACACAGATGTTTCAAGCTCCACTGTAGGGCTCAGATAATGATAATCATAACCATTCAAGATCCATTGCATCCCCTCCAGTCTCATACCATCAAATTTCACATAAGTAGGAGCTATTCCAACAATAAGATCGAGCACATGAATGGTAATGTGATTAGTAAACTATTGTTTATTATTAATTATATGTTTTTCCTTATAATGAAAAAAAATAAAAATTATATGTTTGTTTCAATCCTATTATTTAGTAGTCGTGCTCAATTTTACGATGGAATCAATTCTTATTGAACTGAGATTTTGAGGGTCTACCTCAGAAGGAAATGAAATTCAATTTGAACCTTCCAAATTATCTTTATATATATGGGCCTACAATGGAGTTTCAAACATCTGTCACACAGTATATCCCTAAGAGACAATCCAGCGGATCCAAACACAAAAATATTACCTCCAAGTGAAGATGGCATAGCAAGATTTTCATGCTGTTTGTGAGATTCAAACAATATTAACATGAATTTGTTTCTAATTTGCAGGCTCTCATCCTTGGTGGCACGGATGCCACCTCGGTGAACCTGGGAAAAGCCATTGCCTTCGTCGCGGCTAGCCCACATGTGTTGAAGAAGGCTCAAGAAGAGCTGGACATCCACGTAGGGAAGAACCGCAACGTGGACGAATCCGATATCAAAAACCTAGTCTACCTCCAAGCCATCGCCAAGGAGGCCCTACGCCTCTCTCCGGATGACTCAGTCGGTGCGGCCCGTGAGGCCATGCAAGATTGCAAGATCGACGGCTATCATGTCCCTGCTGGCACACAGGTCGTAGCCAACGTTTGGAAGCTGCACCGGGACCCACGGGTCTGGTCGGACCCATGCGAGTTTCGACCCGAGAGGTTCCTCACCAGCCATGCGGGTGTGGAGCCCAGGGGCCAGCATTTTGAGTACATTCCGTTTGGGTCGGGTCGGCGATCGTGCCCGGGGATCTCATTTGCCCTCCAGGTCATCCATTTGGCGCTTGCACGCGTGATCCACGGCTTTGATCTTACGGTCCCCACAGATGCACCTATTAACATGGCCCAGGCCTCGAGCCTGGGCTCACCCAAGTCAGAGCCAATAAAAGTGTTTTTCAATCCTCGCCTCTCTTCAATGCTCTATTAGTATAATCTGAATCATGAATTCCCTGTCTCTAAATAAATGCATGAGTTTGAGACTTTGAGTCCACCGAGACCTTATTGTGGTTTGTTTGCTGTATGACTCTTGATTTGTAGCTGTTTGGATTTAAACTATTGTTATGGGAGAAACATGAACCAGTTTTCTTCCATGCTGTAGAAAAATAAGTACTGTGGAATTATACTATTTTTCTTAAGACCATGAAAAACCATTTTAATGGGAGGAGACATGAACTTTTCTGCCATGCTGAACAAAAATAGGTTTTGTGGAATTTCAGCCTTGTACAAACAAGTGGTTTTCAATTACATCCATTGCCACTTTACTTCTTATCTACAAATAACCAACTGCACTGGTGTCCGACCTTGTCTAAAATGGAGTCCTCAATTTTTAGTCATTATAGAGGGTCTAGTGAAAGAATCAAGAAGAATATTAACCCAAAATAGAAATCACTGAATCACAAATGATACATCCTGGCCCAGGACCCTCAAAAGTAAAATGCCTAGCAAACCATGTATAGGAATGTGTTCAGAGTGCTATAGATGAAATTGCACAGATCTGGGAACAAATTAACTGCCCAGCTTTTCTATGGATTTTCTTCCTCTCTTGCAAGCTACTGCTTGGTCTGCCTTGCTCATCATCTACCATCTAATGAAAATATGGGCAACCAACTTCAAGAACATGAGACCTGGGCCACCAGAGCCCTCGGGCTTCTGGTCCGTAAACGGTCGCCTCCATTTGCTGTTGTTGGCTGTGGAGCCGATCTTACAAAAGCTAGGGCCCATAGCTGATCGATATGGGCCTACTTTCATGCTCAGGATCGGCACGCGCAGAATGCTTGTGGTGAGCAGCTGGGAAGCGGTAAAGGACTGCTTCACCACAAATGACAAGGCCCATCGACTCGACCTAACACAGCAGCAACCGACAACTTGTACTACAACTATGCCGTGTTGGGCTTCGCCCCTTATGGGCCATATTGGTGCGAGCTGCGCAAGGTAGTCATGCTGCAGATCCTCTCCAATCCTTGGCTCGGCTCATTGAAGCACGTGCGAGCCACTGAGATCGAAATGTGTGTGAAGAAATTGCATAGAATCTGGTCGATGAACGGTGGATCTGCTGTCGCCATCGACTTGAAGCAATGGTGTGGGGATCTGACGCTGGACATTGTTTGTTAGGTTGGTCGTGGGCAAGCGATGTTTCGACGATTCTAGTCAAGGTGATGTTGACAATTATAGTGAAGCTAGGAGGTTTCGAACGGCAATTAGTTGATTCTTTTATCTGATGGGTTTATTTTTTGTGCCTCATTTGGTGCCTTTGTTCAAGTGGCTTGATTTCCAGGGGCATAGGCTACTGCTAAGGAACTTGACTCTCCCCTTGCAAAATGGCTCGACGAGCATTGAAGAAAGAGGGCGTTGGGCGAGGGAGAAGGGACTTAGGAAGATTTCATGGACGTAATGTTATATATGATGGCCAGATGTCCGGCTACGATAGTGATACAGCTTTCAAGGCTACCTGCTTATAAATTCATCAAACTTATAAATTCATGATATCATGGCACTATCTCATGATAGTATGGGTCAGGAAGAGTAACACGCCAAAACCTGAAAAATAAACTCAATCTGATTTTGGTTTGCAGACTCTCATTCTTGGTGGCACACACTCCACATCGTTGAAACTGGCTCTAGCCATTGCCATGGTCGTGGCTAGCCCACATGTGTTGAAGAAGGCTCATGAAGAGCTGGACATCTACGTAGGCAAGAACCGCAACGTGGACAAATCCGATATCACGAACCCAGTCTACCTCCAAGCCTTCGCCAAGGATTCATCCCTCGGTACACGTGAGGCCATGCAAGACTGCCAGATCAACGGCTATCATGTCCCTGCTGGCACACAGGTCATGTTCAACCTTTGGATGCTGCACCGGGACGCACGGGTCTGGTTGGAACCATGCGAGGTTCGACCCGGCAGGTTCCTCATGAGCCATGCGGGTGTGGAGCCCAGGCGCCGACACTTTGAGCACATTCCCTTTGGGTCGGGTCCGCGATCATGCCCGGGGATCTCATTTTCCCTCCAGATCATCCACTTGGCACTCGCATGTGTGACCCATGGCTTCAATTTTGCTGTCCCCACAAATGCACCTATTAACAAGGCGCAGGCCCGAGCCTGGCTCGCCCAATTCAGACCCAATACAAGTCCTCTTTACTCCCCGCCTCTGTCCCATTCCTAATAAATCCAAAATTAGTTAAGTCCACCTATATCTGTGTTGTCGTTTCTGGTTTGTTTTCTATTTGCGATATGACTCTTGGCTTTTTAATTGAAGAAGAATAAAGATTTTAATATGTTGGTTAAATTCATGAATTAGATAAAATTCTAAGATTAGTCAAAGTTTTATTTCTATTTATTTTAGACTGAGAGTTTGAAAATGTTAAAGAGTCTGAAGAGCTAAAATGAAGGTATTTGGATTAAAAAGGTCATATCTCATAAAATTAACTGTTGCATATGGGTAAGCCAGCTACTGTTGAAAAGTTTGTTTCGAGTAGATATTCATAGATTCCAAGATTGCATTAATTGGAGCTAAAACGACAAAGTCATGGCCTAAAAAAATTTGCAGAATTTGTGCTGTTCAAAATTACAAAACTGCAATTGCGTGAATTTTAATTTCTATTTGAAGTGAAATTTTCTGTTTTGCACCAATTCCTATTTTGATTGGATTATCATTATGAGGTACGTAATTGACGCTATAAAAAGGGATTCTCGCTCTACCCTAAGACATCCAACTCCCTATTTTAAATTGAAAATACACATTGGAGATAACATTCTTCTTTAGAGCTTTTAATGGAGAGATAGTATTGAAGCTTTGTGTTAAAGAATATTGCTTCTATATCTCTTGTAGAAAATTGTTTACTCTCTCTTACAAGATTTGTTTATCTTGAGTGAATTCAAGACGTGTTAGATCAAGCGTGAAGAAAGCGAATAGCGTGTACGTCGGCAAAAAGAACTTACGTCTTTTAGGGTTATGTTCAATTGGACAGGGTTGGTAAGTAAATCTTGTAACCTCTATTACATAATGCTTAATATGAGTTTGGAACAGTGTTAGGTCTTGTGGTTTTTTTCTGTTTGGATTTTCCACACAAAAATCACGTGTCCATCCCTTGTGGTTGATTGCTTTTTAAATTAAGTTAATTGTTTGTTTATCTATATATAAGAAATCTGTATTGGGACCTTAACTTATATCAAGGTTAGGAATCCTTTCAAGTGGTTTTGGAGCAGGTCACATTACTCTATTATGTGAATCGATCAAAATATTTCTAAAATGGAATTCAACCACAAAGGCAAATCAAACATCAAGCCATCAATTCTAAAAAATGAAAAATTTGGTGTGATTATGCACAAATTTGAAAAAAAAAACGCTACAAAGAAAAACCATAGATCTGTTCAATGTTTTGAATGCCAATGGTATGGTCATGTTGCTTCTCGATGTGTAAATAGAAAGTTGAAGAAAAAGGATAATGTTATTATAGCAATGTGTGATGATAATTTTGAATATATAAAAAATTCACTTCCCGACACTTCTAGTGCCAATTATACCAAAGATAAATTTGTCTTAGTGCTAATTATACCGAAGATAAATTTGTCTTTGTCAAAAATTTTATTTTGATTTCTAAGGCACCCACTGCTTTGCATGCTGCACAAGAAAATCATTCTGGGAGTATATCAAAGAAGAATGTGTTACATTATACATCACACCTACATGTCACCATTGTTGAATTAAAGGACACATTCATCCTTGTTACAATAAGTTGAGATGTTTACCAAAAAATAAGTAATGGAAGAAGCAATTTTCACCACCTAAGATCAAGACAAAAGCTATTTGGGTTAGAAAGTCTGACTTGCCTATTGAATTGATACACACTGTGTTGAAAGTCTCAAATTTGCATGTGTGGGTACCAAATTCTAAAATAACCTGATCAACAAGATCAAGCTCCCACCTCCAATGCTGAAAAGAAGATAATATTAAGGGAGAGCTATTGCTAGATCCTGATTAATAGATATGCTGCATGTTAACATTAATATTTTCGTCAATTATGAAAAAAAGAAGGAGAATAAAAAATTCAGGGGGAGATATGAATATTTGAAGATTCAGAACTATTGAAGATACATCGTATTCAATTTGTAATTGGTACGATGCTGAAAGTTCAGATATTCAGAGACAAAAGGAGACAATACAGATCTATAAGTGATGAATGGTATTTTTTTTATGAAAATTCAATGTATTTTGGGTTTTATTTCGGCTAAATCAAATTGTATTGTTTTAAGGAGTTTTGCTCATGAATTGCCAAAGGGGGAGATTGTAAAGATTTTAGTATGTTGGCTAAATTCATGAATTGAACAAAACTCTAGTTTTAGTTAAAATTGTATTTTTATTTATTTTATATTAGGAGTTTGAAAATGTTAAAGAGTCCGAGAAGAGATAGAATAAAGGTATTTTGATTAAAAAGGTCATATCTCACAAAATTTGAGCATCGGATATAAGTAAGCTACCTATCGTTGGAAAACTCGTTCCGAGTAAATATTCGTAGGTTCCAAGATTAAGTCAATTGGAGCTAAAACGACAAAGTTATGGCCTCAAGAAGTTTGTAGAATTTGTGCTATCTGAAATTACGAAACTGTCATTGCACGAATTTCAATTTCTATTTAAAGTGGGACTTTCCTATTTTGTGTCAATTCCTATCATGGTTGGATTACTATTGTGAGGAACAAAATTGGGGATATAAAAAAGGAGTTCTCTCTCAACCCTAAGACACCCATCTCCTTATTCTAAATTGAGAATACACATTGGAGATACCATCATTCTCTAGAACTTTCATTATAGAGAAAGTGTTGAAGCTTTGTGTTAGAGAATGTTGTTTCTACATTTCTTGTAAAAGATTGTCTTCTCTCTCTTAAAAGATTTATTCGCCTTGAGTAACTTAAAGGCATATCGGGTTAAGCATGAAGAACGCAAACGGCATGTACGTTGGCAAGAAGAACTTCAGTCCTTTAGGTTGTGTTTAACTGGACAAAGGCATTAAGTAGATCTTGTAACCTCTCTTGCATAATACTTAATATGAGTTTGAACCAGTGCTAGATCCCGTGGTTTTTTTTCATTTAGGTTTTCCACGTAAAAATCGTATGTCTATTTCTTGTGGTTGATTGCTTTTTAACTTAGTTTAATTGTTTATTTATTTATATATAAGAAATCTGTGTTGAGACCTCAACCTGTGTCAAAGTTAAGAATCCTTTCAAAAAGGACAGATTGACCTTGAATGATTTGGTTAGATTGAATTATGTATTTTGAGCATAAAAATTGGTGGGCTAGGATTTTCATTTGAATAGTGCAGATCCAAACTGAAAATTATATTTTGGGAACATACCCTGGAGTTTCATGTGGAGTTTTACGGTAAATGCAGGTTTTTTAGTTTTTTACGTAAATTTTTTAAAATGAATAGAGTTTTAACTACAATTTTAGAGGGTAACCAAGGTCCAATGGGTGTGACCGCCCTCACATAAATATACTTGGGTCCACTCATGGCATGCTAAGAGTGGGCATGGCTCAAAATAAAATAAATCTTTAGAACAAAAAAAGCTCGGAGTGGTTTGGATTTGAATGGTGAAGCCCATGAATAAATTTATAGTGACTTGGGTTAGGTTGAGGAAATCCAAATTTCCAATGGGTTCAAATCACAACATTGGCTGCAGCATATAACTTGTGTGAAAACAAAGAGTGAAAAAAAAAAAGAAAAAACAAAATGCCTAGTGACTTTTTTTTGGAAAGCTTGCTATACAAACCACCATTCCCATAACACCCACTGGGGATTGATCCCTTGTGGGTGCCTTCTTATAACCACTCTTGTTGTTGGGCGAATACAGCAATATAAATAAATATATATATATATATATAGGGGGAGCGCTACAGAACGCCCATTCATTTTTTAAGAAAAAACGCCCATCCTAATTGGCCCACTAAGATGTATAGTGATCATCGAAGTTCATTGGATATGAAGATCCATCTAAAGCCTACCTATATGCAAAATCTTGAATCTATAAGATCATCATAACTTTATGATCTATGGCCCTAAGATTTAATGGTTTAAAAGCATCTTTTTATCATGATTGCAATCCAACGGTGAAGAAAAGTTGAATGAGTGTAAAATTTGGAGCTATAACCATTCATGAGGGGGTAGTGTGCATGAAAAGATTAGATTGAATCAACATAGGCTCCAAGACCAAAAAGAAGAGGGGCAAAAAAAGGGGCGTTTTTAAAGTAGGACGTTTTTTAGAATTCTCCATATATATATGGGGAATTTTAATGAGAGCCCCATTTAAAAATTCTCTGGAGTGCTTCGTTTAAAAAGGGGCATTTCTGCTCTCTTTCTATCCTCTTATGAGGGACAAGTCATGTGGTGATCTTTTTCTTCTATTTAAAAGTAACACTAATTGCTTTTTTACATTCCTAATCTCCTATTCGTTACAAAAATGGTTGTTTTTACTTTAAAAAATGTCCAGTGCTATCTAACACTCATATATATATGGAAAATAATTTTATGAGAACTAGTTCTCACCAATTTTTTTTTTAAAGAACTCTAAGTGCAGCCCATCTATCACACAAGCCAAACCTTGCAATACACAGGGACTCTCTGATAGTCCCATGCCCCAAGTTTTAGTCAAATCCGAATTTACTGGATTATTGGATCGATTGTGCACCAATCCGAATGCATTGAATTTGTGGGCCACAGATGACAGGGTTAGGAACATGTGATTGGGGCCAAACTTGATATTTGGGTAGTCCACATAGATCTTTTCATCCCTCTTAGACCTATCCCCAAATGGGACCTACAAGTGGATCTCATAAAAAGTTTTCACTCTAGGTGGGTGAGAACACTTTTCATAGAATCGAAGCCCTATATAGATCTCCTCTGTTGAGTACCACTTTCTAGTGGGGCCACTAGGGGCCTCCCTTAGGGATGAGACCAGGGGGATTGAAAGATCTTCCCTTCACATACCTTCATATGGTGATGGAAGGTCAAATCATCATCTTAATCAAAATTTTTCGTCGCCTATTTTACACTTTCGGCCACGAAAGTTTTTTTTTTTTTGGCCAAAATATATGTTTTTTTTAAATTGGTAGTGAAATCTAGATTTCGTCGCTAATAAAGGACATTAGGCAACGAAATTAAATTTTTTGTCATCTATTTTACACTTTAGGCACAAAATTTTGTTTCTCACCAAAATATATGTATTTTTCGAAACTGGCCACGAATTTTAGATTTTGTTGCAAGTAAATTAAACTAGGTGACATAATTTGATTTTTCGTCACCTATTTTACACTTTAGGTGACAAAACTTTCTCTTCGCCAAGATATATATAATTGTTTTGAAATTGGCTACGAATCTAAATTTCCTCGCCAATAAGTGAAATTAGGCCATGGCATGTTGTCGCCAAATTTCCTTAACCAAAGAGACATTCTTTGTAGTGAACCCAAACCGGCCAGGTACTCTCTCTTCTATCTATTATTCTATCTTTGCTAGGGCCACGATCACCTGTGGGTGGCCATGGCTATCTTAAGTTTTTTTTTTTCTTCTTTTTTTTTCCCTTTGAAGACTCTTTTGAATTTTTTGTTTTATTTTTTTTTCTTTTTTGTTGCATGTGCAGATTTCTTGCCACAGCTATGATTTCTCTCTCTCTCTCTCTCTCTCTCTCTCACCACAACCAATTCAAAAAATTTTTTCCTATTTGCTCTAAATGTATGCAAATGCTCTTTCACAAGAATTTCTCCTCTGTTTTAAATGCCAATCACTCATCACAATTTGGCTGTTATCTATTAAACAAATATATTTTGCTTATTGCCTATTTCCTATTGCCATGAAAATATTATTTTTTTCTTCTTATATATGTATTTCATTGATTTTGGAAATATGTTGATAATGGTTGTCTCGGTTATCATTTTTTTACGGGTTGTTGGAAAATGTTGTAACTGGTTGTTTTTTAGGCTGATAAATTGATGTCATCGGTGGATGCTGAAAACATGTGTAGTTCGATGTTGCGAATTCCCCAATATTATCTTACGGGTGGTGTAGATATGGATAGTTCACATGACTATGAACCGTAATCCATATATGTATGTTAATTTGTAGATGTATGTATGTATTTGATCAGTTCTAGTGAGTCAAACTCCAATTTAAGATTAATGCAGTCTGAAGAAAATTTTGCAAGTGGTTTAATGTGCACTTCTTTGGTAATGATTGCCATCTCATTTGGTTATCATTTGTTCAAATATGAAAGTTAATAAATTTTAATTCAGAGTTCAAGTGCAGATTTTGACTTTTTATGAAATTTTTTTTATGGGCTTTAGAGTTCTGTAGAATTTTTTTCTCCATTCAAACTGCACCATATTGCTATGTGTTGTGCAAATAGTATGTACTAGTAAAGTTGGAAAAACAGTTTCTTTGCAACCTAAAGTTTGCTAACAATTTCAACAAAAAGAAACTACCAAATTGAGCAATAAGAGCGATGATGAAGGCTTAATTTAGTATGATGCTAACAAATGCCTTTCAGATCAAATTGCTTGCCACAATCCTCCTGAAGTCAATTCCAATATATGGGCTGTTCCATTTCAAAAAGGCCCTATTGCCTCAATTCGAATCCCGGGTTGGTACTTCATCTGTTACTTTATCTCCATTTCAAAATGGCCCTCGTACTTTTTTCTACCAAACGTGTTGTTCCATTTAAAAAAGGCCCTTATATTTTTTTCTATCATATCGGCTATTCCATTTCAAAAAGGCCATTATACTATTTTCCACCATATGGGCTGTGCATTGTAAATTTTTTTTTACTAAAGTCTCCATTGAGTAATAATTAAATAATATAAAAATTAATGGGACTCTCCATTTTTTTGACCAATTTATCTTTGAAAAAAATTAAATGACTTGTTCTTTGAGTTAAAAAAAAACAATTTTATCACTTAAATTTTGAGGACCAAAAGCCAAAGTCCAAGATTATTTGGAGGCTTAATACTACGTATTTTGTAATTCACATTCATTTGAAACCTCGCAATTCTTTTCCAATTTATCCTTCAAAATCCAAATGGCTTATCCTTTAAGTTAAAAAGATAAATTGCCCTTTAGATTTTAAGGACTAAAAACAAAAGGCTAGGACCATTTGAATAACTTGATAATACATATTTTCCACCACATCCACGAATTTTAATTGACATATTCCCGTAGTCTTTTATGGATCTAGGAGGGCTCACTAAAAGTAACATAAGTTAGTGAAATTTGTTTAAGTTTAAAATGATTTGTTTATATCTTTTATCCGTAAAAAAACTAGTAGTAATGGGTTACACTATCAGTTGCTCATTAATTGATCACAATAAGCACCACTATATTCAGATTGGATATTTATTAAATTACTCAATTTTTTACATTTTTACTTATTTTCTTTATTTTTGTAAAAAAAACATTTAACACTTTTTAAAACTGGTGCAGCTATATTGGTCTGGGACAAGCAGCATGAACCATCACAGGTGGCACCGACTCCTTGCTTTCATCCGCAAGAGGACTGCCATCGAAATTTAAAACCATGGCCAACACAGTCACTGATTCGGACTTGTGTTGCTTGTTCTGGATGAATTTTTTTCTAGAGCTTTTTGAATATACCCCCCCCCCCTCAGATTTCTAATAATTATAAATAACGCCATGTAGTTTTAAAATTTGTAAATAAGCCCCTGTGTTGGCATTTTTATACCTTTCATATCTCTAATTAAGTGGACTTAACAATAAAAAGAAGAGATCATTAGGTTTGTGTGGATTTTGACAGTCATGCCCTTCTCCTTCATACGATTTCTTCCTTTTTTTTAAAAATACCTTTTTCACTTAATTTTCTTTTACAACTAAGCCATGAAGCTTTTCATAGTAGGTGGCCAACGGCATCCTCTTTTTTCACATTAGGATAATTTTTTTTAGTTTTTTTTTCTTTCATCTCATTGTTAGTTTTTTTTTTCTTTTTTGAAATCTTAGGGCCTTTTTGACATCATTTTTTTCTTGAACAGTCCTTATGAGAATGGAGACTAGAAATGGGTTTGGATTTTACTCCCTCTCTCTCTCTCTCTCTCTCTCTATCTGTATAATTATTTTAAAAGCTAGTAGGCGCCTTGTGGATTTTAAAAATTTATGTTGGTCATCTCTTTGTATAATGGTTTTTGTAAATTCAAATCTTTATAGTCTATTTTGGTATTGGTTATTTTCTAATTTCAAACATTTGAAAGTGTATTTTAAAGAGCCTTTTTTTTCCTAAAAGAAAAAAATTGCATTAACAAGGGAGACAATGATTTTAAAAAATAGTTTTAAGGGGCCCTACTCTTGAGCCACCTAATTGTTAGTATCGTAGTAAGATTAGCAGTCATTCCTATTGTCAATTTCATGACCAAAAGTTTAGTACAAGTAAAAAATGAAGGAAGATTCAGTCATCAAGCTATATCAAGGAAGAACAAGGAAGATCAAGATCGTTCAAGCCATTCAAGCTCATGAGTGCCAAGGTAATTTAGACCTCTTTTGACCGAATTAGAAAAACCCTAGAATAGCTTGCTTTGTCTTCGAAAGCACTTTTTGAAAAATCTGTTTTTCTGTATATATCAACGGTTAAGATCATGGCTGAGCCGTAAGATCCCATGGCTCAGAATCCAGAGAACAATGTTTGGGAGTTTTTGGCTTTCGGCTAAGCTACGGCTAAGCCATAAGGTCCTTACGGCCAAGTCGTAGAGGTATTTATGGCTAAGTTGTAAGATTTCACGGCTCACAATCTAGAGAAGAATTTTTGGGATTTTTTTGCCTTCGGCTAATTTACAGTTAGCTGTATATGAAATTATGGCTAAGCCGTAAGACTATATAAAAATTTCAAATTTGGTCAAACTAGCCGTTGTTGATGACCGCATGTACGGCTAAGCCGTAGAACATCCTTAGCCTAGCCATAGATCTATTTGTTGGAGCATATGTCTATATAAGAGAACCACTTTTATACATCGTAATGGACTGCACTTTCTGGAAAATCTTTAAAGCTTCTGACCCCTCATTGAATATCTGTAAAAGAGGCTCCAATTACCATCTTCTCCTCCATCTGAGAGCATTCAAATGCATTCTTTATGAGAATAGAGGAGATGCCCATCTAGGAAATCCTGAAACTCTATGTAGAACAACCCTAACTTTCTAGATCCTAATACCTCTTCCCTTGACTGTGCACTCACTGAGAGATCTTCATCACCAAGGAGAATTCTTAAAAGGTCAAAGCTTAGAGATTTTCATTCAAGCTTCAAGAGCATCATTCAAAGCTAATAGTTAGATTTGTATTTAGGTGCTCTCTTTATTTTTATCTGTTGTATATGGTGGAAGATAAGCAACCGCATCAAAAATTCATTGTATTAGGTGGAAGACAAACCGCCATATCAAAAACTTTCACAGGAGATGTACTTGTATAGTTACCTCTTTATTAGTGGAACCAAGAGTATTTGCTTTTGAGAGTGGATGTAGGCCTGTGATCAAACTACTATAAATTCCCTGTCTAGTGGATTGCTTTATGATTGTGCTGGATGCTTGATAATCATATTCTTATGTATTGTTCATCACTCTTGTGCTAAATCATCCTGTTTTAAATTAGAATATCTACATACTGAGAGTACACACAAACTGAGCATCTCACTTGACCTAACTTGTGCTTCTAAGTTGAATTCTTCCTTCGTGTTAGTATTGTTTGAAACTTGGGATTACAATCTAAATTAGTCTCTTATTGAAAGAATTTTAAATAAGTTCTATTCACCTTCCTCTAGGACTTAGTGAATTCTAGTTATTGCACTTTCACCAATTAGATGAATTTATAATTTTTCAGTGGGTTTATTAGATGAATATATGATTTTTCAGTGGGTATATTTTCTAAACTATCCTTGTTAAATTCTTAAAATAGATTTTAAAAGTTGTAATGAAAGTCTTTAGCTAGTGCGCCTTAAATGAGAGAGTAAATAACTCTTCCTAAAATTTCTCAAGAGATAACGTGGGTGCTTCTTACTAGTTGCAGCAAGTCCCTGCACTAGATTATGGTGCAGCGATGTTGCACAGGAGCCCAGCCCTCACGAACCTATTCCTCAATCGAAGTGATTATTTTTTCTTTTTCCAGATGTATTTAGGGCGCTTTGAGTTTTTCAAAAGAGGGGACAACCGACAAGGTAGAGCAGATGCATTTAAATTGTTCGAGACTTCTTCAAAATGGGTCCATCTTCATTGGTTGCTTCATTGCACTTTTACCTGAGAGCGCCTTTTTGGTAAGTCCTTTGGATAAGGAAAGTGCATAGGCAAGGTGACAAGGCCGTTTAGAGAGGGAACCTGGGGAGTAAGGTGAACATCGTCGCCTCTTGCCATTGAATTAAGAGGCCGTTCCTTAGTAACTTCACTATTATAGAGAAGTGAGGTGATTGGTTAACTTAAATGAAAAAGAAATGTAGAGGGGTCCAATTAAACAACGACGGATTTTAGTCATTCAGTGATTTGAGAATGTAACAATTAACTTCTTTTTAGGGATGAGGAATTTTTGACATTTAGTTACGTGAGAAATTAACCTTTAAACTTTTTTTTTGATAAAAAGTAGATTTGATTTTTGAAATTTGGTGCTTCATTTTATTTTATTGTCTTTTGAAATAATCATTCACCTCACTTTACTAATAAAGTGAATTTACCATCAATTTTTAAGAGGCATAAGACTTCCATAAACTTATCTTCAAAATTCAATAATGTGGTTCTCTCTTTTGAATCTTGATTGTTGATTCATAATTTTTTTTTTTGTGGGTTGGGGGGGGGGGGGGGGGGGGTGCTTGTATTTGGATAAAATTTAAATTCTTAATTTTGATGATAATGACTTTACTACAGCTAAGATACTTGACAAATAAAAAAAGAAATCTACAAATTTACTAATCTTGACGGACTAGGGAACCCACAGCTAGATTATAAATACAATTGAACGGTTCTTTTAATCCTCACAACTTAACACCAAGAAGTCATCATCTTTGATGTCAGAGAAAGATCAGTAGAAGATGATCAAGCCATCACCTAGATGAACTGTTCTGCACAAGTTCAAAGCACTGTTGAAGGTACTTTTAAAGCCTTCTCTAGTTTTGTTTTCATTTTTTTCTTTTGAAAGCCCAGGGAAACGAAGACAATTTCTATAGAGAATCTGATATTTTTGAGAGATTAGCAATGTGGGAAGAGTGGGAAATATGAAGAAGAGTTGTTTTCTATGTTCTGTTACTATAACCTTATCCTTGGGGCTTGGTCATCCCTAGAACCAGTTATTGGTTGGGATGACAGGAGTGGAGAAATCGATTAGCCATCGATGACTTTTCGTGGTGTGTGTTTATATGAATTGGGATAGGGTCTGCTACATCACCAGGGTCGGCTCGAGATAATTTGAGGTCTAAAGTAACAATCCTAATTGAATTATATTTTATTTTTAATACTATTATAAATATTTTATTTAAATCATATTTGCAAACAAAAGGAGATAATAATTAAGGAAAACCATATTTGAAAATTTTGATACCATTAAAAAAAAATACCCAGTTGAGATCAGTGGACCCTTTTATTTTCAATGTTGACTCGATTTCTTAATAATAATTTTAAGTAAAAAATTATAGTTGATATTTAGGATGAGTAGATATGAAATTAGTGGAAGCACTATGTGAATTTTATCTATCACCATTGATATGTTGAATGTAGGGAAAAAATGGTAGAACCAACAATGAATACTTTGTGGGGCAAGCATCATTTAATTGTAAATAGAGATGATTATTTCTGATGTGATCCAAAACCAACCCAAACTCAAACTAGTAATTCATGGTTGGAGTTGACATTTATGGGATATAAATGAAATGCAAGGGGTTTGGGTTGAGTACATTCTTGAGATTAGACCCTGTAACTTGACTAATTGTAAAAACCTGCCAATCCAACCAACCTAAATCCAACCTATTAATTTAGAGTTTGGGTTTAAATCTTGATTCAAGACCATGAATATTATCCTATATTTGAGGTTTTTCAGGTCAATTGACAAATTAATAATTATAAATAAAATTATAAATATATATATACATGGAAAAGAGGTGAACGATGAAAAAGATATGAGGAAAATCATGTAGTTAAATATTTTATGTCTATTTTAAATGGAAGACATTTTCTCTTTTACCATTAGTAATGTGAATAAATAATAACAAAAAAAAAATGTGAGCACATAACAACAAAATAATGACCTTCTCAATTGACCATTGCCTGTCCCCCTCAAACAAAATTTTTTGGTCTGCCACTGCATGGAATTGGAAAATGGATTTTATGTATTGGTCATTTGCCTTTGTGCAGACATGTGGAGCAGCTTCACACCTATATATAGGTGTAAATCTTGGTGGGAAAATAAACTTTATTTACATACCATTTTTACAGCACAATTAAGCTTGATAACGTGGTAACATTGTACGTGTGAGTTACTCACATTTTACGTGTGAATTTACACTGTAAGCAAACAAATTCCACGTACATCATTCATCAAGAACACATACTGACGCATGTAAATTATCTGATCTCCATTGGAGTCCAGGCGTCCAACCCTTTTGTAGATTTAGGTACAGTTACAGGCCCTTTGTCAGGGGACTATGTAGGTCCTAGTCCCCCAGATAATAACTCCCGCCTGCATTCACTGTGGACTTGACTCAAACCCATTACAGGCCCTTTGTGATGAGACTAATGTAGGTCCTAGTCCCTTAGATAGTAACTCCAGCCAGCAATCACTATGGACTTGACTCAAACCCAACACATTTTCATTCATGTTCAGCTTATGATCAATCAAACAAAACCCATTTCAATTGGTTACTGATTGAAAGCTTGGTGTTGCATCCTGCCGCAGCAGCACTGCAATGGAATGTGGATGGCCTGTAATTTCAACATCAACTAAAAGCTAGGTGTTGGATGATAAAGGACTGTGACAACTGACAAGAAGAAACGAGGGGAAAAGATATCTGCAGCCTTCCTTGAAGGATGAATTTGTTGTGCGTGGTGCAGTGACTGAGTTTTCGGCTGTATGAAGTGGG
This sequence comes from Sextonia rubra, assembly GCA_037013555.1. Lineage (NCBI taxonomy): Eukaryota > Viridiplantae > Streptophyta > Magnoliopsida > Laurales > Lauraceae > Sextonia > Sextonia rubra. The sequence goes on along the minus strand of JASUAD010000028.1, from coordinate 15,916,832 downwards.
CCAGTGCTGGATGAGGACCTGGCATGGGGACAAGTTGACAACCATTGCCCCCATTGGAAAGGGGAAGATCGAGGAGACTCGTTATTTATCCACACGCGTGCAATGCGCGTGTGAGGCACCCGTTGAAAGGTCCTGCTGGGGTCCCACCGTAAACTAGGCAAAAGTTGCATTTAGGACTGAGGTGGCGTGGGACCTTGTTATTTTTAATCATTGATTTTGGGAAAGGCAATTTTTAGTGGCCTCCTCTTTGTTTCAGTAATTGAATTCTTTGGAATTGTAATTGTTTTAAGTGGTTGTAAATGCTTTACCAAAAAAAAAACAAAAAAAGAAGTGGTTGTAAATGAATAACAAGGTTAACATATAAAAATGACTAGCAAATAATTTTTTCTCTAATGAAAATTGACGAAGGGAAAATAAAAAATAAATACTCATCCATCACCGAAGTAATTCATTACTTAAAAAAAAAAAGAATCAAGGTCACAGCTACATCTACATGTTAACCTTGTAACCCTTTACAATTCAAGTTATATCCTTCAACCAATTCATCATTTTAAATAATCCTTAGAATATGGAACTCACTATACAATAGATTCATAGTAGTAGCAGTAGTTGTTGTACACCTTTGTCGGAGTTTGGGCTAAAACATACTCTAGTTGTGACGAGTAATAAAATTCGGGAAGGAAGAAATCAAATTATATATCTTTTCAAATTTTTTTTAATGAAAAAGTGTTCAAAAAATATTATATATCTTTTCAGTTGAGAATAACATAAACACCACAAGAAGAGAGAGAGAAAAATGCCTTTGGTTAATTTCTCGAAATCTCTGTTTGGTTTCTGGCAGAAGTGGTTTTCAGTATCATGAGTTGCCTCCATAAGAAAAATCATTGCTTAGAGTTTCTCCTAAAAATCATTTCCCTTGATTTTTTTTTCTTGCATTCATTTTGAATTTTCATAAATCTTCATATAAAAAATCTCAAAATAAAATGATGTGATTCTTATAGTCTGGCTACTACCTTATAAGAAGTCATCCATAGTGTCTTATTTCTACAAAATTCTTTAGTAGTTGCAGCATTGATTTTATTTTTGCTTGTCATTTTTTAAAGAGAGGCTACCTATCTCTATTTTCATGAGGGTGGAAAAAGAAAGCCAAAACAACATATCAAAATAGAGAATTTGAAAGTTGGATGTTAACTGCTTTCATTAAATTTGATCGAAGACATACACATGGGTCAATACTCAATAAACCTTTTGGATCCACCTCTGGAGCCAGATATCGATCAGATCCAAGCCCATCGCCTCCCTACAATCACGGTACGGAACAAATATTCGTATTCTATGAAAAACAACTAACCCAAATAACAAGCAACTTGAATCAATGGCTTCCCTTCTGTTGCCACTTATCAATCATTTATTGACCATACAAGCATACTTTATCTGTCTCTCTCTAATATCTAATGAGATGGACAGATGGGTTGGATGGAAATAGGGAAGCCATGTTTAAAGTCGAGAAACCCAGAGGACAATATTGGACGATCGGTCTCTAGGAGGGGATCCCAGGAGAAGTTGAGGACAAAATGGTGCAGAAAGACTGCAGTCACAAGCTTGGCATGTTCAGAGCCCGGGCAGAGTCTTTTCCCTCCCGCAAAAGGAGTGAATCCATTGCGTCTAGATCCAATATCTCCCATTTTCTCATACTCCTGCACACAGAATTAAAAAAGGTCACTCAAAACGCACTTTTATGTTTTTCGTTATAGAAAATCATAAATTCAATGTAACTTGTTTACTTGTAGAGCAGCACTGACAAACCTTCCATCTCCATGGATTGAATTGCTGGGGGTTTGAGTGCAGGGAGGGGTCCAGATGAACACCAGAGAAAATTGGGATAATTTTCCAACCACGTGGAATCTCAAACTCTATATAAAAATGGAAAAACAACAAACCAATTATATTTTTGCGTACAATGAACATATCCATTGATCTAAGAACCTCAGTCAACTGTCTTAACTCTCACTCAACGGGCAACTCTTTTGCTGTTTATGGAATGGAACTCAGAAGTACTTTTCTCTAAATGGTGAAAAATGTTCTCTCATCTAGCTACCCTAACTCAAGTCAAGCTGAGAACATTAACACCAGTTAAATTAACTCAAGTTTAATGACATTTCAAGGTATCACCCCAAATTTAAATGTTCTTTATTTTCCCCCCTTTTTTGGAAGAATTAATCTTGTATTGTTGTCAACTATTTGACGTAAGAATATATAAAAAAAGGGTCAACGCATGAAGATAGAAGTTGCCACGGGCTTTTGCTTTCCTGGATATGGACATGCGAGAGTGCCCAGGGACGTGAGTTCGAGTTTCCAATGTAGCAAAAATAAATAAAGAGCAAAATTTTATTTTGGCCATCTATTTTTTGGTCTTTGATCGAACACTACCAAAGTCTATTGAATCTCATTTTAATCGAGCATGTCTGAATGATACACTCAATTCCACTTTTTTGAGAAAATCCCACCTAAAATGTGAGTGGCAGAAGCTGCAGAGAGGACGGGCATCTATGTGTGTTTGTGAAGGATTTGATACCTTTGAAGTGAATGGGTTGGATGGCTTTCTTGGGTACAAACTGTATTATATTCCCACACCGTAAAGCTTCTTTTATCACATCTTGTGTGAAATTCATCAGTTTGTAGTGGCTCCACCCCAACCTTCCGTCAACATTTCCCTCCTTAGCTGTTCTCACCCTCTCTTGCTCTCTCTGCTCATGAAGAACATGTATGTTGGACTGTTAGTGGAAAAAACCACAGAGAGAGAGAGAGAGAGAGAGAGAGAGAGAGAGAGAGAGAGAGAGAGAGAGAGAGAGAGAGAGAGAGAGAGAGAGAGAGTGTGATGGGAGACTGTGATGGGACTAGAATCTTACTCTTAGCTCATCCAATGCTCTGGGGTGGTCGCTCAGGAATCTCACCACAGTTGCAATGAGTTTAGATGTGGTCTCGTATCCTCCCATTAGAAGATCCATAACCAAGCTAAGTATCTCCTCCTCAGACAGATGGTCGTGAGCAAACAACACATCCAAGAAGTCCATCTTAGCTTCTCTCCGTCCATTCCTTCGTTGCATAATAGTTCCAACAATCACTTTTATCCGATCTCGTGCCTATCATATCAATTCAATGAAATAAAAGCACCCCATATTAGCTCAATGGATCTTCCTTCATTTTCACTGGAACAAGTTTATCTTGCTGTCAGGTGGATGATTATATATATATATATGGAGAATATTCATGTGCTTACGTCCCTCACCATTTTGGTGAGGGACACTCCTTTTTTGGAAAGCATTAATATGTAAAAGGATAAAACTTCACGCCTTTTTAAGCTTGAAAAGTCCAAAAAAGAAAGCGTCCCTCGCTAAAATGGTGAGGGACATATGTACATGAAGACCCCTCTATATATATTGTTTATTATTTACATTGATAGCTTTGGTGTATGCTGTGCCAGGCAGGTTGATACGAGAAGCAGGTAGCCCTTTCAGGAAGACTTTGAAGTTGTGGAGGATCTCAATGAACTCAACGTCTTCTGGTCCCAAGCTCAGTAACTGTTTTGCTAGCAACCCAAAAGTGAACTGCAAAATACAACCAACAATCCATATTCGTTGTTAATGAAGTTGGGTGGGTATATGTTTGTGAAAGGCAAATTTGCATATTGCCACCTTCCTAGTCTCTTCACAAAAAATCAACGTTTCCTTATTTGTCCAGGAGAGCATGACGCGAAGAGCGTTGTCTTCAATTTGAGACAGGCAAGAGCCGTTCTCGGGCTTGAGGGTGGTGAAGAAGTTGAGCACAGGCCCGCGAAGGCGCTTGTGAACGTCCCCAGTAACCACGAGCAAGCTAAGGTGCCCCAGTATTCTCGGAACGTTGGCGGGGTAACTGCTCTCCACCAGTCGATCTTCATTTTGAAGGATGAATGAGTTGAAATCCGCGTCACAGGAAACAATGGTGGGGTGCCCAAATAAATGGCATTTAAATATCTTCCCATACCTTCAAACACGATCAACATAGAGAAGAATAAGAAGATAATAATTACAATTAAAGCTTTAGTTTGATTCATATACCAACCGTCCGATATTTTGCTCCAGAAAATTCCCTCTGGTAGTGGACAGACGAGGGGCTAGGAAGGGCCAAGTGTGGCCGATATAGGGCCATCCAAGGGTTCCTGGAGGGAGTTTGGACGGCTTCCTGTGCTGGAAGGGGAGGACGACAAGAGCGTAGAAGATGAGTAGGCCAACTAGGACTGCAAGTGTAGAAGAAGAGTATTGTTCTGGGAACAAGGACATGGCGAGGGTCATGGCTTCTTCTCAGTTAGGCAATGCTTCCGCAGGAAACACGAGAGTTAGTAATCTTATATAGAAGACCTTTCCCTACATTTGCATATGCAAGAGGCGTGTTCTATAAGTGGTGGCGGCGGTTTCTCTTCTTTCAACAAAAGAGGAGGAATCTTACCAAGATACATCCATCATGGAACCCTAACGTGCATGTGACATCCTAACTGGAGAAAATTGCCTTCTTCCTCATATAAACACTGTAATAATATACGTGGGACTTGAGGGTTGGCCTACTGGATACCTAACCCATTCCCAAACAATCCACCAGGATTGGTTCCCGGCGAGTGCTTGGAATTTCCTTCTCCTGACCACTCACCCAACTCATTAAAAAGAACCGGAAGACTGTAATACACGAGGGATTTCTGGCATTCTCAAATTGACCACATGCACACACTGTTAAAGCGAAAAATAGAACTGAAATCATGTGTTTCATATGTGGGGTCATTTTCCTATGTAAACTCCCCTTGGGGCCCATTATGGACCCATTAAAGGATGAGGAGGGAGATGAAAATACCCATGCGGGACCACCCCATATATTAAGTTTCGCCCTAATTACATGTCCTTAATTTCATCATTCGTGGCCCAAAAATCTAATTTATTTGGATGGGTGTATAGTCAATTCTACCGTTTAGTCTACTCGGATGTATGCCAAACTTGGGGCATGTGACTATTAGGAGGGAGTTCCAGTTCATTGTAAGGTTTTAATTGAATAATAGATGGGCCCCACTCATAATTCTCATGGAAAAAACAGCTGGGGAAGTTCTAACCTTAATATTTTCATTCACATGTGATGTATCTTATACAAGATTCCATCACAACATATAGAAAATTTGACAAAGAGAAATTGATTTTGTCTAATTTGGATTTTAGTTATATGCAGCCGTCTTAAATGCAATTAGAAGATCTTAAATACTTTTTTATTTTCTTGCTTGCTTGGCCGATCTAGCATGGTGGCATTGGCGCATTCTGTGCTCCAGTGGGTTACTTGATAGTGGAATGTATTTGGAAATCTGGCTGGCTGTGGATGCCATGCAGTCTTTTTTTTTCTCTTATGAAGGTTATCTTGGGTTCTCAGCCCTTAGGCCAGACTAATATCTTCGGGCCCAACTTGGAGCCCAGTGTACTGGTACAACTCAAATTCATAGCTTCGGAGAGAAAACCATAATTATAGGCCCATCCTTCATAATTATAAGCATGGATTTGATTTGGTGTGCCGAACCAGATGGTGCGGTGGGTGCAAACAGCAATGAACTCCAGGGCAGAAATGGGGCGACTTTATCATAGGCAAGGCCGAACGAGCTCATCCAACCTTTTTACTTTTTACCTACATTAATTAACGCGGCCCTCCCACTGTCAACATCCCATAGGCACGCACATCTTTTCATCTTTTTCGTTCTACAAAATTAGATTATTAGTGGCTTCTTGATTTATTTGATAAGAGGCCCCACAGATAGACTTTCAGTGAAATTCGATGATGACCCTCTTTTAAAATGCCCGTCTTTTCAATCCCATTTTTTGAGAGCATGGGGCCCAGCTTAAATCTATCGCATCATTTCCAGTTCGATAGGTGACCCTCTTTTAAAATGCCCATCTTTTCAATCCCATTTTTCGAGAGCCTGGGGCCCAGCTTAAATATATCGCATCATTTCCAGTTCCAGACGTCCACTCACAGTCAAGATAGATGGCCCCGGCCCACAACTGATGCCTTTTGTTTATATTTGAATTCCACTTATAACCGTCTTTTGGATCAGCGTTTTCTTTTCCCATTTTGCAGCCTTCTGTTTCAAACTGAAACAAACTTCTACTACAACCGATGGCTTTTTCATTTTAAGTACAACCGTCTTTTAGAATCTTCCATTTCGATTCCCTCAGACCTCTTTCACAGTTTTTTGCCTTCCCCTCCATAGTGAAAACGCTTCTACTCACGTATGATCAGCCATCCCTATCTAGCTTTATAATTGTAAATAGGTTCAAAAGGAGAGCCCACACGACACATGTGAAAAGAAGAAGCCTACAGAAGGCCAATGGAAAGAGTGAAAGAGTGGTATAGCCAACTATCAAACCTAGGTGGCCAAGTAAAGTGCAGGTGTGCCATTGCTTTCAAGTCTACTCATTTTAGTTAACGCGGGCCTTAAGTTCAGGCGGATGCAAGACTGTAGTTTAGCAATAAATAATGAGGCCTATTTGTAATAGACATGGCAGACTAAGAGCCTGTGACGGACCATTTAAAAAGCAGGATATAAAAAATATGATCCCAATAATGGTGTGATGGAAAAAGGAACAAAACTAAAAGACTAAACAAATTGTACCATGAAAGGTTTTTTTCATTAATAAAATTGTTTTCTGAAGACTTATATAGAAAAAAGTTGTTACTTTAGAAGAAATACATTAAAAAAATCCAAAAATAGAAAATCGAAGAACCTCATAAAAGAAAATAAAAATAAAATAAATCTCTTGACAGATAGAGGGTATGTTTTGGATTTGCATTATTTATGTTGTAATAATCTCATAAATTTGAAAATACAGGACTAAGATGATTGTAAGGATGCTCTCTAAGAAGTTCAAATTACAGAGTTAAAGAGTAAAGAATGAGAAGTTAACAAATATATAAGTAATTAAAAGACAAATACATTCAATGATAAGCATTATACTAAAAATGTCCATTTGGAACGGTTTGAAACTGTTTTTAAATGAATCTAGAACAGTTTTAAACCGTTCCAAAATTGGGTGTCGCAGAAATTTTGGAATGGTTTTGAACCGTTCCAGATTTCCAATTCTGGAACGGTTTTACACGGTTTCAGAATTGGAAATTTAGAACGGTTTTAAACCGTTCCAAAATTTTAAAACCATTCCAAATTATTCTTATATTTTCTTGCCATTTTTTTTGAACTTCTTTAAAATAGTTTTAATAATTTTTTTAAATCATAAGTTGTTTTAAACCACTACTAATCACATATTTAAAAATAAAATAGAATAATTGTGGTATTCACATTTATACAAATGTAATCATTAAAATTCTTTTTTAACACAATAATTAAAAATTTATGTCATTCGATACGATGATGTGCACGTTTAACTGAATGCAACATACGTCGAGCGTCTGCTCCGTATTGTGGGAACTAAAGAACAGATCTTGTGTACTAGAACAATTCGATGGGTTAAGGTGCTTTGAGAACATCATGGACCGGACGAAGCCACGTGTGAATTGGAGGAGCAGATGGCACAATAGTATCCTCAACTTTTTGCACAGTTATGCGTTCATTTCGAGGATGGAATGACTTTTAAGCAGGGGAGGATGTAACACTCCGGCCCAGCTTAATTTGGTTTAACTATTAATTACTGTGGTTTAGGCACCATTTATAGCAAATTTATGTTAAGCTCGTGGTTTTACTCTTTTGAGATTTGTTTCGGTTTATGGATAGGTAGTTGGATTGAGTTTAACCTGAGTTAAGTAGACATGAGCTCTTTTTCGTAATTTTTGATTTTGTACGGGTTCGTCATTCATGCATTATCTTGGTGTTAACACGTATATTTCATCGAGCTCATTAACTTCCGTAACTATTTCGTACGTAAACGAGGTTGTTTGTTTCCGTTGGACCGTTAATTGACTCAAACTGTAATTCTTCCGGACTATCGTACTTTTATGTAAATTGGGCACATCCTTATCTTATATATATGTTTAGCACTGACTCTTCCTTTTTCAGTTTCACCTCTCTCTCTCTCTCTCTCGTTTTCTGCTTGCTCTGTATCTTCTCCTCTTGTTCTTGTTCTTGTTCGTCTTTGCGATTAACGTAGAGAAAGGGGGAAATTAGTGTGCACCGGTTGTTCGACTTCTCTTTGGGTTCGCCGGTATCTTCTCTACCCGGTGTTTCTTTCTTGTCTTCACTTTCTTCTTCCTTATATCTTGTCGGGGACAAGAATCCCCTACCCCCTTTCCGGTTCATCTCTGGTGAGTAGTTGACTCATGATCTCCGTTATGTGTTTAAACTAAGATTGCACTGCATGCACCGTTTTCCTTTTTGCTTATTCTTGGCATGCATGGTTTTAGGATTGCATTTCCGGGATCGTTTGGGCGAAAGAACAGCTAAATTAAGGAAAGAGCACACTGAAGGCAAGTATAAGTACAGTATGGATGAACACATGTTGATACATATTGGCTGTTGCATCTTTCTACTCTTTTTCTCTCAAGTGTGTTGAGTTTGGACAACCCTTGGAATGACATAAGCGTGATACATGTCATTTTGTGCATAGGAAGCCCGTAGCACAGTAGACCTGCTTTGTACAGAACCCTGTTGTCCGACCGATCGGGATTGGGGTCCGACCTATCAGATGCTTCCAAAACCGAAATTCGACCGATCGGGCTACAGAGCCGACCGGTCAGCCCTGATGCACTGATGCTCTGGGGGATTCAGTGTTCAACTAAATCCTAACCTTGCTCGTTCCTTCTCTCTTGTTTCTTTAACACCTAGAGGACCTTTTTGTGCTACCATTTGGTCTCTCTGCTCTTTAAAGAATTAGAGAAAAGATAGGGTTAATAAGGAGACCTTAGGGGACCTTCACTTGGGCTTCTTAACCACCTACCTTGCCCCACAGACTACCTTAAACGCATGAATGGTCTTGCGGGCTGTGACGCATTTATGTGTGTTGTCTAATTGTTAAGCACCTCCCCATGGGTGTTGGTTTAAGGGACTTCGATATACGTTTATGATACAATCTACACCCTGGAAGGAACAGCTGTGTATCGAATAACTTAAAACTACATCATCATGTACGGTTAGAAACATTGGACAATTAGCTTAGGGTTGGTTAGTAAACAACCTTGACTCATAGTAAGAACTTGACTTGCATTAAATATTGACTTGATTATTGGGTTCCTTGCTCTTTATCTTGTTTCTTGTTCGGCTTGTAATTGTTATTTGTAATGGGATTGATTCAGTGTGATGCACGTGATGTATTGCCTGATTGTGACATGACATGTACTATACTGAACTGCATTGCCTGACCGACTGACTGATATTGATTGACGTGCATCCACATGATATGACTGATTTTGTCTGTCGGCTCTACTCAGCCTCAGCTTTAGAATACCCGAGGGGGTTGACTTTCGCGGAGCCTGATTGTTGCCTCTGCAGAGTGCTCATGTCCTGGGATTTCGGACCCCGGGAACCAGAGACCCATTAGTTACCTGACCTGGTCGATGATGTTATCGTACTGACTGCTTTTGAAAGGGAGAACAAGGTAAATGTAGTAGCCACCTAGCCAATTTATCTGTTTTATAATTCTGAAAGCATGCTTCATTATATGCACGACCTGCCTAGTATACGAACATGATTTTTTTGTATTGTTAATTGTTAACTGTCTACTATTCTGCTAGACACAGCGCATGTTAACTTATTGTCGCTTATGTTTTGCTGAGTCGTCGTATTCATTGGTTGTTTTTGGTGTTGTAGGCCCAGATTCCTCTACTGACCCCTTGTTGGTTGGCCAGACTCAAAGAGAGATCTGGGAGACCCAGTCAGGGTTAGAGGAATGGACATGATTACTCCCACAGAGAGCAGCTTGGTATTGCATCCATCTATTAACTTTCATTTTATATCAGGATCTTGTTTTGTTTCTTGTACGCCTTATCTTGTGATTGTCTCTCATACACTGTTTTCCATTTTGTTTGTATATCCTGTAATTAATATGAGTTTTACAGTTAGTATTCCTCTTGGTGTTTCTTTTCGTCATGCAATAATATGTACAGCTTCTGCGTACACTTAGCTTACACGTGTGAATATCTCTTGTGTACATACATTTAGACAAGGTCTGCGTATACGTACATGGGAGTACGTGTGTCACTGATTAGGTTTTAAATTAACCCCCGATTTCTGCGCTCGGGTCGTGGCATACGTATTGTATGGTATTAGAGCATTGCTTATTTTAGGTTCTAAGTATGTAGGCATATTGGAATGTAGTGAGGTTATGCGTTCAAATATTTGGCTTCCTAGTTTGATACTTGATTTGTTTGGGGTCTATAGTGGGGTACGACTTATGTGGCAGATTAACTCTTGAGTTTTGCAGGCTATGGCATTTGCTTCCGGTACCAACAATAACAACTATGGAGATAACGAAGGCGGGTTAGCACCGCCACAACAGTCTATGAGTATGGACGAGTGCATTCTTGCATTGCTACAAGCCATGTAATCTCAATCATAGTCATTACAGTCTTTGTAGGCACAAGTCGCGTCCATGGTCGACCGGCAGAGTTAAGCATCAGCTCCACCGCATGTAGAGTAACATGTCGTCTTCCAACCGAAGGAGAGTGATCCTAATGCTCTCTATGACAAATTTCGGAAACGCAGTCCGACGGAATTCTATGGGAATGAAGATGTGTTGAAGGTTGAGCAATGGTTAGAGCATACGGGGGATCTTTTTGCTACAGTTGTCTGCACCAACAGGCAAAAGGTGACGCTTACAGTTTCTATATTTCGAGAGGTGGCCAAGACATGGTGGAAGAGTGTGAGTGATTCTTATAAAGATATGCCTATTGCTACAGTGTTGGAGACATTCAAGAAACAATTCAGAAGGAAGTTCATTCCAGCCCATGTGCAGCGGGCAAGGGAAGTTAAGATCTTGTCCCTACAGCAGCAGCAGATGACGGTAGCTGACTATGTACATCGGTTCACGCAGTTGGCCCACTTTGCAGAGGACATGATTAATACAGAAGAAAAGAAAGTGAATCGCTTTATCAATGGCTTAAACTCTAGATATACGAACCATGTCACAGTTATCCAAAGACCAGCTACCTTTGATGATACGGTGGATAGAGCTTATGTTACTAAGGCCAATTTTCTCATAGAAAGGGCTGCAGAACTTTAGAGGAACGCACCATTTGGGTCCAAGGGGCAAGTACAGAAGAAATTGAAAGGAAGACAAGGAACTTCCACTTCAGGTGGAATTAGATGTGAGCATTGTGGCAGAGGACACTCAACAGAGCAATGTTGGAGGAAAACCGGGCTTGTCTAGGTAATGGTTCGATGGAGCATAAAGTAGCTCAATGCCCAAAGTCTAAGTTTTCCTAGCAATCTAGGCCTATTGCTTCCACAACCACAAGTAAACTGTCACGGCCCGAGCCCAGAATTCGGGGGTTAGCGAAAAGCTAAACCGGTGACACACGTACTCCCGTGCACGTGCACCCAAACCCAGTCCAGATGCACGCACACAAGGGATCTAACACGTGCGAACTAAGCGTACGCGGAAGCTGTACATACCAAAGCAAGCAACAAAGGAAAAAAATAAAATAGCGGAAGCCAAAGTAAATACGAAACGGAAAAGACAAAGACAAATACACTGAGATAAAACCGAATACACACCAAAATCAATATACACAAAATATACAGAATACAAGTCCAAAGTCCAAAGTCCAAATACAAGCTCTCAAAACCCAAAATGCAAAATAAAAGCCACTGGTATGCATGCACGCACTTGGCAGAAGTGATCAGGCCCACTCTGCCAGACCGGAGGGTGCCTCTACACTCGCCCCTGCAGCCTCCTCGACCGCCGGGGAGCTGGGCAAGGTATCTGTGCCTGCAACACCACAGACAACACGAATGAATACAACGATCCAGCAATTATAAGTAACAGGAAAGAAACACGCATAGTATCAAAGCGAATGAAATAGGGACAGAAGATTAAATACAGAGTCCATCTTAGTATGCTAAGCAAATCGTGCATAGGAGTAAAACATGATAATGGAATCAAAACATAGAATACTGAACTAGTTGGCTACTACGTTAACCATGTTCTCTCCAAAAGAGAGCAGAGCAGAGCAGAGCAGAGAACACCGCTGTCCAGGCCAAAGGTACAAGCGGGTCTCGGTTTCCTGGGTTCCGGGGTCCCAAGACAAAGCAACACTGCAGTTAAAACAGAGATACAGAGATCTACGCCAGAGGTAACCCCGTCGGGTATCCTAGGGCTGAGGCTGAGTAGAGCCAGACTAATACCAATCAAATCAAATCCATAGAAAGGGGAGATTATCCGCTTTGGGCTCACCGATGACAAAGACCGGATCTCGTCCTCACGTATTAACCTCTGGGCAGAGCCACCAGGGAATACCCAAAAATCAGAGATATACAAAGCCAGAGAATATACAAAGCATAGCATAGATCAAAACATAGTACAGAGCGAAGAATAATACAGATATACAGAACGAAAGCAAAATGACTGAGGAAATGCATACATAGATTAACAGAGCAGAGGGCAAAACTATAAACAATATGAAATGCATCTTAGATTAATACGGAATCAAGGTTCATTACAAGCCAAGTCTAATCTAGTTGCATCACTATCACTAACCGTGCATGTTGATGTAGTTTTAAGTTATTCGATGCACCGTTGCCATCCTAGTGTTGCAATATAATCCTTATGTGCATCGAAGTCCCTTAAACCAACACCCATGGGGAGGTGCTTAACAGTGATCAACACTCACATGAATAAGTCACAGCCTAACAGACTATTCATGCGCTCCAAAGAATCCATTTGGGCCGGTGTACGGGTATGGTTAACCTGTATTTGAGCCCTACAAGGTCACACCATTAGCCTAAGTTTAACTGATATTTAACAGGTCTTACGGTTTAGCCATGGGTGACCTACGGCTTAGCCGTGGCATCCTACGGCGTAGCCGCAATATGCACTACGGCTTAGCCGTGGTTCCCTTCAGAACACGGCTAAACTGTCAGCTTTTCCACCTCTGATCTGATACATCTCACGGCTGAGCTACGGTGGAGTCCACGGCTTAGCCGTAAACCATCACGGCTTAGCCGTAGCCTCACCGTAAGAACACTGATATCAGAAAAGTTTCGACTGATCAGAGATTAAATCCACGGCTTAGATACGGTTTGGTTCACGGTTAGCTTACGGCTCAGCCGTAGGACAAATTACGGCTTAGCCGTAGCCTAGCCGTAGAACAAACTCGAATTTGTCACTCTCTGGAATCTAAGCCGTACAGGGTTACGGCTTAGCCGTACAATACAGACGCGAATTCGGGAAGATTACAGAAACGAAATTTTGGTACAGAAACTGAATAAAACAAGCTCAACTGATTCTCATAGCTTAGAAAATGGCTGTAACACATTTCTATACAGAGAATGAGAATGAATCCAAGCAATCAAACAACACCCATATGTGTTATCAAAACCTGTACTTATACTTGCCTCAAATCTGACAAAATCCTCTGAAATCAAGCTCCAAGCAACTAAAATCAAAACAAATCAAAGCAATCACACATGCATGAGATGAAGACAAAGCAACAGAGAATGGGAGAAGCAATTGGAGAGGGAATACAAAGAGTTGGGAAAGAACCCACTTACCTAAGGCAAGGACAGAGATGAGAGAATGGAGAAGAACCCAAATCAAACAAGGGAACCCAAATCCTACTCGAGTAAGAGAAGGAAAGAGAAGAGAGAGAGAGAGAGAGAGAGAACGAACGTGGCTTCTGAATTCTCCTTGCATGCAGTCGATCAAATGAAATGGGCAAGAGAGAGACATCTGTAAGATGACTCACTTATATAGGTTTGTAGTTTTAAAACAAGGTCTAATGGGTTTAAGCAATTTACAGATTAAGTCACACGAAGGTCCATCTTCCCCAATTGACTCCAAACGGATCTGACACAGTTACGGAATTTGTCGAGCTCAACGAAATACGCGCGCTGACACCAAGATGATGCAAAGATGAGATGAGCAAAGCCAAAGCAAAATTACGAAAAAGGGCTTAAACTACCTATCTCAGGTCAAAGGTTGCTCAACTACCTATCCAAGGCCCAAAACCAATTCCAAAAGAAATAAACAAAACAAAACACACACTAATAAGCCACTAATCCGGCTCAAAGGGGATCGGAGTGTTACATCCTCCCCCACTAGGAATCATTCCGTCCTCGGAATGACTACCTACCTGCGCAAAGAGCTGGGGGTACTGGCGCGCTAGCTGCTCCTCTAGCTCCCAAGTAGCCTCATCTGGACCATGATGTTCCCACAACACCTTCACCCATCGGATAGTCCTGGTACGAAGAATCTGTTCTCGTGTCCCAACGATGCGAAGCGGACGCTCAACGTAAGTTGCATTAGGCTGAATCTGGATATCATCGTAGCGAATCACATGGCTCGGATCTGGCACATACTTACGGAGCATCGACACATGGAACACATCGTGAACACCGGAGAACTCAACTGGAAGTGTCAACCGATAGGCTAAATCTCCAACTCGGCTCTTGACTTCGAACGGTCCTACATATCTCGGAGCTAACTTCCCCTTCTGACCAAATCGAACTGTGCCCTTCATCGGAGAAACTTTAAGGAATACCCAGTCTCCGACTTGGAATGCCAAAGGTCTCCTCCGAGTATCAGCATAGCTCTTCTGCCTGGACCGAGCAATCTTCAGATTCTCTATCACTTTCTGCACTTTCTCTGTCGTCTCAGCAATGATTGTCGGACCATGGAAACTTCTAGTTCCAACTTCCTCCCAGCACACTGGAGTCCTGCACTTACGTCCGTATAGAGCCTCATAAGGTGCCATACCAATACTCTCATGGAAGCTGTTGTTGTAAGCAAACTCACACAATGCTAGATGTGTATCCCATTCCTTCTCAAAGTTCAGCACACTAGCTCTGAGCATATCCTCCAACGTCTGAATGGTACGCTCCGACTGTCCATCAGTCTGGGGGTGGTATGCCGTACTAAAACTCAACTTCGTGCCCATAGCTTCCTGAAATGCTCTCCAGAATGAAGATACAAAACGACTGTCTCGATCTGACACAATCGATACTGGGGTGCCATGCAATCTGACTATCTCGTCAACAAACTTCCTGGCCATCTCCGTGAATGTCATCCCTTTCTTGAACGGAAGGAAATGTGCTGACTTAGTCAATCTGTCCACTACGACCCAGATCGCATTATTCTTCTTACTGGTCGGCGGAAAACCGGAGACGAAATCCATAGTAATGTGCTCCCACTTCCACTGCGGAATGTGCAATGGATGCAATGATCCTGGAGGTCGCTGATGATCAGCTTTTACCCTCTGACAGGTCAAACATCGAGCTACGAACCCTGCGATCTCCCGCTTCATATTGTTCCACCAAAATCTATCTTTCAAGTTCCGGTACATCTTCGTACTCCCGGGATGCATCGCATATCGGGCATCGTGCGCATCTGTCATCAATTTCTCTTTCAGCTCGTCCACAGCGGGAACACACAGTCTATTCCGAAAGTATAAAACTCCATCTACTAGGCTAAAATCCGGTCGATCTGAAATCCGATCTCTGAACTTCACCAGGAGGGGGTCCTCAAACTGGCGATCCTTGATCTGCTGAATCACCTCAGGCTGAAACACGACGGTAGTAGCTAATGTCATCGAGTCTCCTACCATCTGAACCTCTACAGGCTGATCATGCACAAGCATATAGAATCCTGCTAACACCTGAAGACTGTCTGTCCTCCTGCTGAGTGCATCTGCAACTACATTGCCCTTGCCTGGGTGGTACTTGATCGGAAAGTCATAGTCTTTGATGAACTCCAACCACCTTCGCTGCCTCATATTCAAGTCATGCTGATCAAACAAGTATTGCAGACTGTGATGATCGGAATGGACCTCAAACTTCACACCGTACAGGTAATGTCGCCACAACTTCAATGCAAATACAATGGCTGCTAACTCCAAGTCATGTGTGGCATAGTTCTTCTCATGTTCTTTCAACTGTCTGGATCCATAGGCAATCACCTTCTGATTCTGCATCAGTACACAGCCTAGTCCAACTCTAGAGGCATCTGAGTAAATCATGAATCCCTCACTACCATTCGGGAGAGTCAACACTGGCGCCGTAGTGAGCTTTTCCTTCAGCAACTGAAAACTACGCTCACATTTCTCTGTCCACTCATACGGGACCTTCTTCCGAGTCAACTGAGTCAGCGGAGCTGAAATCTTCGAGAAATCCTGCACAAACCTGCGGTAATATCCCGCCAAACCCAGAAAACTCCGAATCTCTGTCACTGATCTAGGACGGGGCCAATGGACTACTGCCTCAATCTTAGCCGGATCCACCATCAATCCATCTCTAGAAATCCTATGACCCAGAAATGCAACTTGCTCTAACCAGAAATCACACTTAGCCAACTTTGCATACAACTTGTGATCTCGAAGCAGCTGCAATGCCTTCCTCAGATGGTCTGTATGTTCCTCAGCAGTCTTCGAATAGACCAATATGTCATCTATAAAAACCACAACGAACTGGTCCAAGAAGGAAGTAAACACCCTGTTCATCAACGCCATAAAAGCTGCGGGTGCGTTCGTCAAACCAAACGGCATGACAAGGAACTCGTAGTGTCCATACCGAGTCCTGAAAGCTGTCTTAGGAACATCTTCATCCTTCACCCTGAGCTGGTGATATCCTGACCTCAAGTCAATCTTAGAGAAGTGAGCTGCACCCTGAAGCTGATCGAACAACTCATCAATCCTAGGCAATGGATACTTGTTCTTGATAGTCACTTTGTTCAACTGCCTATAATCAATGCACATCCGGAAACTGCCATCCTTCTTCTTGACGAACAAAACAGGTGCTCCCCAAGGTGAAACACTGGGGCGTATGAACCCTTTATCCAACAGATCCTGCAACTGTTTCTTCAATTCCAACAACTCTGCAGGTGCCATACGATATGGAGCTCTACTGATAGGTGCTGTACCTGGTACCACGTCAATAGCAAATTCTACCTCCCGAACTGGTGGCAACTCTGGCACATCCTCCGGAAAGACATCCGGAAACTCGCTGACTACTGGAATCTCACTGAGCTGTCGCCGATCTTTCTTTTCTGAAATGAATGCAAGAAATCCCTCACATCCCCTACGAAGCATCCTGTCTGCCTTACAAGCAGAGATCACACGTCTTGGGCACTTCATCTGGCTGCCCTCAAATCGGAATCCGCTGCCCAAATCAAAGTAGATAGCCTTGCTGTAGCAATTGATACACGCATGATATCTTGCAAGCCAGTCCATACCAAGAATCACATCAAAATCCAGTGTTGTGAGCAACACGAGGTCTACTGGGAGCTGATGACCAGCTATCCGCACAGCGCACTGAGGGTAGAAAACACTGCACTCCACCCGTTTACCAACCGGAGTGGATACCAACAACAAGTATGGAAGTGGTGTAGGTCGCTGTCGAAGCTGCACAGCAAAATGGGGTGCTACGTACGAACGCGTAGACCCGGAGTCAAATAAAGCTAAAGCTTCTGCATCGGAAATTAAAATTTTACCTTCCACTACCGTGGCCTCCTCCGCGCCCTCATGCGTAGCAGCATAGGCTCGGGCTGTCTGGCGATTCGGCTTCTGACCTGGGCGAGCTGGCTGAGATCTGCCCTGTGCTGTAGGTCCTGTCTGTCTCGTCTGTGGAGAGAACTGAAACTTCGGGCATTGGGCCCGCCTGTGGTCCGTAGAGCCACACCCGAAACAAGCCCCACTCTTCCTCCAACATCTATCGGTGGGGTGATCCTTCCCACAGTGACCGCAAACTATCTGAGAACTGCTCGAACTGCCCTGCTTACCCTTGAACTTCTTCTGGAACTGACTTCTACCACCGAAACCTGCTGCCCTCTTAGCCTCTGTTCGCTCCTCCTCAAAGATGGCCTCTGCATCATAAGCCCTGTCAATAGCGTCATCCAAGGTAGCCGGCCACATACAAGCAACCACGTGGCGTTTGTGTCTCGGATTTAGGCCGTTGACGAAGCGAGTCACCTTCTTATGCTCCGTGTTCACCATATCCTCTGCGAAGTGGGACAACTCTGTAAACTTGTGTACATAATCTGCAACTGGCATCTGTCTCTGCTGAAGGTTGAAGAATTCCACTTCCTTGGCTCGCTGAATATGGAGAGGCATGAACTTACGACGGAATTGCTGCTTGAAGGTCTCCCAAACTGTGGCACTGGGCATAGTCTGAAACGAAGTCTTAACACTCCTCCACCATGTCTTAGCTACACTCCGAAACATAGAGGCTGTGAGAACTACCTTCTGCTTGTTACTGCACACAATCGTATCAAATAGCTCTTCAGTCTGCTCCAACCATTGCTCCGCCTGCAATGCATCCTCTATCCCATGAAACTCGGTCGCCCCTCGCTTACGGAACTTGTCGAAAAGAGCATTAGGGTCTGATTCCTTAGGCTGGAAAATCACCTGCTGATCTATACGGGGTGATGCTACTGCGGCAGCCTGACTCTGCCTATCTACCATGGATGCCATCTGTGCCTGTAATGACTGCATAGACTGCATCATCATCATCATCC
The DNA here is from genome assembly GCA_037013555.1 of Sextonia rubra. Lineage (NCBI taxonomy): Eukaryota > Viridiplantae > Streptophyta > Magnoliopsida > Laurales > Lauraceae > Sextonia > Sextonia rubra. The sequence goes on along the minus strand of JASUAD010000028.1, from coordinate 15,898,161 downwards.
GCTCCTCACTACTGATGTGTGGGGGTACCGATCCACTATCACCATTGTGGCCCTGTTGATTCTCATCCCTAGATCCTGATCCTGATGCCATCCTGCAAAAGGAAAAGAAACACAACACACAAATATAAAATGCCCTGAGTTAGTCCGATCCCAAATCAACCTATGAGACTTCGAGTCAAATAGTTGATAGCGTTGTCTCACCACGATCTTAGATGCCTACATGCTTATAACTAGCATGCTTTGATACCATACAATACGTATGTCACGGCCCGAGCCCAGAATTCGGGGGTTAGCGAAAAGCTAAACCGGTGACACACGTACTCCCGTGCACGTGCACCCAAACCCAGTCCAGATGCACGCACACAAGGGATCTAACACGTGCGAACTAAGCGTACGCGGAAGCTGTACATACCAAAGCAAGCAACAAAGGAAAAAAATAAAATAGCGGAAGCCAAAGTAAATACGAAACGGAAAAGACAAAGACAAATACACTGAGATAAAACCGAATACACACCAAAATCAATATACACAAAATATACAGAATACAAGTCCAAAGTCCAAAGTCCAAATACAAGCTCTCAAAACCCAAAATGCAAAATAAAAGCCACTGGTATGCATGCACGCACTTGGCAGAAGTGATCAGGCCCACTCTGCCAGACCGGAGGGTGCCTCTACACTCGCCCCTGCAGCCTCCTCGACCGCCGGGGAGCTGGGCAAGGTATCTGTGCCTGCAACACCACAGACAACACGAATGAATACAACGATCCAGCAATTATAAGTAACAGGAAAGAAACACGCATAGTATCAAAGCGAATGAAATAGGGACAGAAGATTAAATACAGAGTCCATCTTAGTATGCTAAGCAAATCGTGCATAGGAGTAAAACATGATAATGGAATCAAAACATAGAATACTGAACTAGTTGGCTACTACGTTAACCATGTTCTCTCCAAAAGAGAGCAGAGCAGAGCAGAGCAGAGAACACCGCTGTCCAGGCCAAAGGTACAAGCGGGTCTCGGTTTCCTGGGTTCCGGGGTCCCAAGACAAAGCAACACTGCAGTTAAAACAGAGATACAGAGATCTACGCCAGAGGTAACCCCGTCGGGTATCCTAGGGCTGAGGCTGAGTAGAGCCAGACTAATACCAATCAAATCAAATCCATAGAAAGGGGAGATTATCCGCTTTGGGCTCACCGATGACAAAGACCGGATCTCGTCCTCACGTATTAACCTCTGGGCAGAGCCACCAGGGAATACCCAAAAATCAGAGATATACAAAGCCAGAGAATATACAAAGCATAGCATAGATCAAAACATAGTACAGAGCGAAGAATAATACAGATATACAGAACGAAAGCAAAATGACTGAGGAAATGCATACATAGATTAACAGAGCAGAGGGCAAAACTATAAACAATATGAAATGCATCTTAGATTAATACGGAATCAAGGTTCATTACAAGCCAAGTCTAATCTAGTTGCATCACTATCACTAACCGTGCATGTTGATGTAGTTTTAAGTTATTCGATGCACCGTTGCCATCCTAGTGTTGCAATATAATCCTTATGTGCATCGAAGTCCCTTAAACCAACACCCATGGGGAGGTGCTTAACAGTGATCAACACTCACATGAATAAGTCACAGCCTAACAGACTATTCATGCGCTCCAAAGAATCCATTTGGGCCGGTGTACGGGTATGGTTAACCTGTATTTGAGCCCTACAAGGTCACACCATTAGCCTAAGTTTAACTGATATTTAACAGGTCTTACGGTTTAGCCATGGGTGACCTACGGCTTAGCCGTGGCATCCTACGGCGTAGCCGCAATATGCACTACGGCTTAGCCGTGGTTCCCTTCAGAACACGGCTAAACTGTCAGCTTTTCCACCTCTGATCTGATACATCTCACGGCTGAGCTACGGTGGAGTCCACGGCTTAGCCGTAAACCATCACGGCTTAGCCGTAGCCTCACCGTAAGAACACTGATATCAGAAAAGTTTCGACTGATCAGAGATTAAATCCACGGCTTAGATACGGTTTGGTTCACGGTTAGCTTACGGCTCAGCCGTAGGACAAATTACGGCTTAGCCGTAGCCTAGCCGTAGAACAAACTCGAATTTGTCACTCTCTGGAATCTAAGCCGTACAGGGTTACGGCTTAGCCGTACAATACAGACGCGAATTCGGGAAGATTACAGAAACGAAATTTTGGTACAGAAACTGAATAAAACAAGCTCAACTGATTCTCATAGCTTAGAAAATGGCTGTAACACATTTCTATACAGAGAATGAGAATGAATCCAAGCAATCAAACAACACCCATATGTGTTATCAAAACCTGTACTTATACTTGCCTCAAATCTGACAAAATCCTCTGAAATCAAGCTCCAAGCAACTAAAATCAAAACAAATCAAAGCAATCACACATGCATGAGATGAAGACAAAGCAACAGAGAATGGGAGAAGCAATTGGAGAGGGAATACAAAGAGTTGGGAAAGAACCCACTTACCTAAGGCAAGGACAGAGATGAGAGAATGGAGAAGAACCCAAATCAAACAAGGGAACCCAAATCCTACTCGAGTAAGAGAAGGAACGAGAAGAGAGAGAGAGAGAGAGAGAGAACGAACGTGGCTTCTGAATTCTCCTTGCATGCAGTCGATCAAATGAAATGGGCAAGAGAGAGACATCTGTAAGATGACTCACTTATATAGGTTTGTAGTTTTAAAACAAGGTCTAATGGGTTTAAGCAATTTACAGATTAAGTCACACGAAGGTCCATCTTCCCCAATTGACTCCAAACGGATCTGACACAGTTACGGAATTTGTCGAGCTCAACGAAATACGCGCGCTGACACCAAGATGATGCAAAGATGAGATGAGCAAAGCCAAAGCAAAATTACGAAAAAGGGCTTAAACTACCTATCTCAGGTCAAAGGTTGCTCAACTACCTATCCAAGGCCCAAAACCAATTCCAAAAGAAATAAACAAAACAAAACACACACTAATAAGCCACTAATCCGGCTCAAAGGGGATCGGAGTGTTACATAAACCCCAGCAACCTCGCCCAAGTAAGAAGCCGCAGTGCCAGACCACACGTGTATATGCCGCCACACATGACAGTGCAGATGATGCGAATGTAATGGAAGGTATGGTTTTGATTTCTCAAGCAGAAGCACTCACATTATTTGATTCGAGGTCTACGTGTTCGTACGTACCACCTCCTTTTGCTATACAGTTACGGTAGCTGCCTACACCGTTACCGTATGTGTTGGTGGTGTCCATTCCAATTGGTAAGAGAGTGGAGTGTAGTATATACTACCCTCAGTGTGATGTACAGATCGAAGGGCGTCAACTGCCTGTGTGAACTATTACAATAGGACGATCTATTTTAATCTAGGGAATGGCTTTCGTTTTGAGGGCAATCAGAAGAAATGCCTGAGACATGTGATTTCCGCATGTAAGGTGGATCGACTAATACGCAAGTGTGAAGGCTTTATTGATTTTATCTCAGAGAAGAAGAGTTCGAAGCAACTTGGAGAGATTCCAGTAGTGCATGACTTTCTGGATGTGTTTTCAAATGATGTCCCTGAGTTAGCCCCTTCGCGGGAAGTAGAATTCGCGATTGACCTCGTACCTGGTACCGCACTGATCAGTAAAGCACCTTATCGGATGGCCTCAGCAGAATTACTAGAGTTGAAGAAGCAATTGCGGGAACTTTTGGATAAGGGCTTCATTCGCCCAAGTGTGTTACCATGGGAAGTGCATGTATTATTTGTTAAGAAGAAAGATTGCACTTTTCGGATGTGTATCGATTACCGGCAGTTGAATAAGGTGACCATAAAGAATAAATATCCCCTGCCGCGTATTAACGAGTTGTTCGATCAACTGCAAGGTGTCGCCTATTTCTCCAAGATTAATTTGAGGTCCGGTTATCACTAGCTGAGAGTGAAGGAAGAGGACATTCTAAAAATTGCCTTCAGGACACGGTATGGACATTATAAATTCCTTGTGATGTCTTTTGGATTAACTAATGCACCTGCCGCCTTTATGGCTTTGATGAATAGGATTTTTGCTCCTTACTTGGATCAATTCGTTGTTGTTCTCATTGATGACATCTTAGTGTACTCCAAGATAGTGGAAGAGCATACAGAACAATTGAGAAAAGCCTTACAATTGTTGAGAGACCATTGGCTATTCACCAAGCTGTCGAAATGTGATTTCTGGCTAAAACAGGTGGCATTTCTGGGGCATATTATTTCACAAGAAGGATTGGCAGTTGACCCAGCAAAGGTTGAGGCAGTTGTTAATTGGCCCAGTCCGAAGTTTGTGATAGAAATTAGGAGTTTTCTCGTCCTTACAAGGTATTATCGATGATTTGTTCAGGATTTTGCCAGGATATCCACTCCGTTGACCAAGCTAACTCGGAAGAATTTGCTTTTCTTCTGGACTGATGAATGTGAAAACAGTTTCTGCACTTTAAAGGAAAAGCTCACAACTGAACCAATACTGACTTTATCGGATAGGAGTGAAGCGTTTGTGATTTATTCTGATGTTTCCAGGGTTGGTGTAGGATGCGTTTTAATGCAATAAGGAAAAGTCATTACTTATGATTCGAGACAACTCAAGGAGCATGAGAAGAACTACGCCACCCATGACTTGGAATTAGTAGCCATCGTATTTGCTTTTAAATTGTGGAGACACTATTTGTATGGTGTGAAGTTTGAGGTACACTCAGATCATCATAGTTTACAATATTTGTTCACGCAATATGAGCTGAATATGAGGCAATGTAGATGGCTCGAATTTATCAAGGATTATGATTTCTCTATCAAGTACCATCCAGGTAAAGGCAATGTAGTGGTAGATGCTCTCAGTCAGAAGTCAGAGACTCTCCACGCAGTAGAAGGCTTCTATGTGTTAATACATCATAAGCCCATGGAAGTAATTATAGTGGATAACTGTTTAATGTTGGCCAGCACTACCTTAGGTGATTCAATAAATTAAGGATCGACAGATCGAAGATTGGGAATTGGTACGAATCAAAGATCATTTACAGGACTGGCCCGATATTTGATTAGAGGACGGAGTGTTTTATTGTTGGAATCGATTATGTGTTCCAACAATTGATGGATTGAAGGAGCGCTTGATGACAAAGACACATTATGCACGTTATACAATGCACCTGTGGAGTACGAAGATGTACCAAGCTTTGAAGGACTGGTCTGGGTGGAACAACATGAAGAGAGAAATCGCAGGATTTGTCGCTCGATGCCTGACTTGCCAGAAGGTAAAAGTTGACCACCAGCAGCCTCCGGGTTTGTCACATCCATTGCATATTCCTCAGTGAAAATGGGAGCACATTACAATGGATTTTATTTCTAGCCTTTCCATGACGAGCAAGAGGAATAACGCCATTTGGCTGATCGTGGATAAATTAACTAAGTCAGCCAATTTTGTTTCGTTCAAGAATGGCATGATAGTTTCAGAGATGGCTAAGAAGTTCGTTGATGAATTGTCAAGTTGCGTGGTACGCCCGTGTTTATTGTTTCTGACCATGATAGCCATTTTGTTTCATCATTCTAGAAAGCATTCCAAGAAACTATGGGTACGAAATTGAGTTTCAGTACGGCGTATCACCTGCAGATAGATGGGCAGTCAGAATGGACAATTCAGGCCTTAGAAGATATGTTATGGGCTAGTGTTTTAAGTTTTAAAAAAGAATGGGACTTACATCTCTAGTTGTGCGAATTCACTTACAATAATAGCTACCATGAGAGTATTGGAATGGCACCCTACGAAGCTTTATATGGGCACAAATGTAGAAGTCCTGTTGCTGGGAAGAAGTTGGAATGAGAAGTTTCTACGGACTGACTATCATTGCCAAAACGACTGAGGAAGTACAGAAGGCCATTGAAAATTTAAAAGTTGCACGGTCAAGATAAAAGAGTTATGTCGACACTCGCAAAAGAACCTTAGAGTTCCAAGTGAGAGACTGGGTGTTTCTAAAGGTCTCGCCGATGAAAGGTACCATATGTTTCAGCCAAAAAGGCAAGTTAACTCCAAGATATGTGGGTTCATTCGAGATTAAGAGCAGGATTGGTGACTTGGCGTACCGATTGGCCCTTCCAGTAGAGTTATCCGGAGTACATAATGTATTCCATGTGTCGATGCTTCGCAAGTATGTTCGTGATCCTAGTCATGTCATTCAATACGACGATGTGCAGATTTAACCGAATGCAACATACGTCGAGCGTCCGCCCCGTATTGTGGGAACTAGAGAACAGATCTTGAATACCAGGACAATTCGATGGGTTAAGGTGCTTTGGGAACATCATGGACTGGATGAAGCCACATGGGAATTGGAGGAGCAGATGGCACGACAGTATCTTCAACTCTTCACACAGGTATGCATTCATTCCGAGGACAGAATGAGTCTTAAGTGGGGGAGGATGTAACACTCCGGCCCAGCTTAATTTGGTTTAACTACTAATTACTATGGTTTAGGCACCATTTATAGTGAATTTATGTTAAGCGCATGGTTTTACCCTTTTGAGATTTGTTTCGGTTCATGGATAGGTAGTTGGGTTGAGTTTAACCTGAGTTAAGTATACATGAGCCTTTTCTCGTAATTTTTAATTTTGTACGGGTTCGTCATTCATACATCATCTTGGTGTCAATACGTGTATTTTGTCGAGCTTGTCAACTTCCATAGTTGTCTCATACGTAAACGAGGTCGTTTGTTTCCGTTGGACCGTTAATTGACTCAAACCTTATTTTTTCCAGATTGTCGGACTTTTATGCAAATTGGGCACATCCTTATCTTATATATATGTTCAGCACCGACTCTTGCTCTCTTAGTTTCACCTCTCTTTCTCTCACACCAGTTCTCTCTCTCTCTCTCTCTCTCTCTCTCTCTCGTTTTCTCCTTGCTCTCGATCTTCTTCTCTTGTTCTTGTTCTTGTTTTTCTTCTTCTTTGTGATCAACGTAGAGAAAGGGGGAAATTAGTGTGCACTAGTTGCTCGTCTTCTCTTTGGGTTTGCCGGTATCTTCTCTACCTGATGTTTCTTTCTCGTCTTCTCTTTCTTCTTCCTTATCTCTTATCGGGGACAAGAATCCCACACCCTCTTTCATGTTCATCTCCGGTGAGTAGTTGACTCACGATCTTCGTTTTGTGTTTAAACTGAGATTGCACTACATGCACCGTTTTCCTTTTTACTTATTCTTAGCATGCAGGGTTTTAGGATTGTATTTTTGAGATCGTTTGGGCCAAAGAACAGCTAATTTAAGGAAAGAACACACTGAAGGCAAGTATAAGCATAGTAGAGATGAACACATATTAATACATGTTGATTGTTGCATCTCTTTACTCTTTTTCTCTCAAGTGTGTTGAGTTTGGACAGCCTTTGGAATGACATAAGCGTGATACATGTCATTTTGTGCATAGGAAGCCTGTAGCACAGAAGACCTGCTTTGTACAGAACCCTGTTGTCCGACCGATCGGGATTGGGGTCCGACCTATCGGATGCTTCCAAAACCGAAATTCGACCGATCGGGCTACAGAGCCGACCGGTCAGCCCTGATGCACTGATGCTCTGGGGGATTCAGTGTTCAACTAAATCCTAACCTTGCTCGTTCCTTCTCTCTTGTTTCCTTAACACCTAGAGGACCTTTTTGTGCTACCATTTGTCTCTCTGCTCTTTAAAGAATTGGAGAAAAGATAGGGTTAATGAGGAGACCTTAAGGGAAACCTATTGTCATTGACTATGATAGATAAAGAGAATTGTATGTAGGGAGAGATTTTAGGTGAAACAAATGGAATTAGATGAAAATAACTAGGATTGAATCTAGGTAAATAAATAGAAGGGCAATGTGGATTGCAATAACCATTTTGTAGAGCTTAATTATTGGTGATTTGATTTTGATTTGAAAATCAAAATTAGTATAGTATGATTTCATCCTTTAGATTTAGTTGCCTTATATTAAATGGTAGGAATTTTAGGGAAGTGAGCTGTAGAGGAAATAGTGGATGAGAGAAACATTGTAGGAACTAATTTAAAATGGCAGTAAGGAAAGGATGGATTTTAGAGAATTGAGGTGGCATAGGGAAGTTAGTATTTTTGGTGCCACATGTAATTTTGTGAGAATATGATCTGGCTCTCAAGGAGAAAAAACGGTACTGCTGTAGCACCCTCCACAGGCCTCCATTCTTGTCCTTTATGTAGAGAGATTCTATCCTTTATGAAAATCGATTGTCATTCATTATGATAGATTAAGAGAATCATATATAGGGAGAGATTTTAGGTGAAACAAATGGAATTAGATGAAAATAAATAGGATTGAATCTAGGAAAATAAATAGAAGGGCAAGGTGGATTGCAAAAACCATTTTGTGGTGCTTAATTATAGGTGATTTGATTTTGATTTAAAAACCAAAATTACTGTAGTATGATTTTATCCTTCAGATTTTGTTGCCTTATATTAAATGGTAAGAATTTTAGGGAAGTGAGGTGTAGAGGAAACAGTGGATGAGAGAAACATTTTAGGAAATAATTTAAAATGGTGGTAAGGAAAAGATAGATTTTACAGAACTGAGGTGGCATAGAGAAATTAGTATTTTTGGTGCCACATATAATTTTGTGCAAATATGATGTGGCTCTCTATGAAAAAAAAAGTTACTGATCTAGCACCCTCCACATGCCTCTATTCTTGTCCTTTATGTGGAGAGATTTTGTCCTTTATGGGAACTGATTGTCATTGATTATGATAGATTAAGAGAATCATATGTAGGGAGAAATTTTAGGTGAAACAAATGGAATTAGATGAAAATAATTAGGATTGAATCTGGGGAAATAAATAGAAGGGCAATGTGGATTGCAATAACCATTTTGTAGAGCTTAATTATAGGTTATTTGATTTTGATTTGAAAATGAAAATTAGTATAGTATGGTTTTATCCTTCAGATTTAGTTGCCCTACGTTAAATGATAGGAATTTTAGGAAAGTGAGGTGTAGAGGAAACAGTGGATGAGAGAAACATTTTAGGAAACAATATAAAATGGTGGTAAGGAAATGATAGATTTTAGGGAACTGAGGAGGTGGCTTAGGAAAGTTAGTATTTTTGGTGCCACATTTAATTTTGTGAGAATATGATGCGGCTCTCTAGGGAAAAAAAAGGTACTGATGTGGCAGCCTGCAACGGCCTTCATTCTTGTCCTTTATGTGGAGAGATTTTGTCCTTTATAGAAACCGGTTGTCATTGATTATGATAGATTAAGAGAATCGTATATAGGGAGAAATTTTAGGTGAAACGAATGGAATTAGATGAAAATAATTAGGATTCAGTCTAGGAAAAAAAATTTATGGCACCGTGGATTGGAATGACCATTTTGTGGTGCTTAATTATAGGTGATTTGGTTTTGATTTGGAAATCAAAATTAGTATAGTATGATTTTATCCTTCATATTTAGTTGCCTTATATTAAATGGTAGGAATTTTAGGGAAGTGAGTTGTAAAGGAAACAGTGGATGAGAGAAACATTTTAAGAAATAATTTAAAATTGTGGTAAGGAAAGGATAGATTTTGGGGCACTGAGGTGGCATAGGGATGTTAATGTTTTTGGTGCCACATGTAATTTTGTGAGAATATGATGTGGCTCTCTAGGAAAAAAAAGGTACTGATATGGCACCCTCCACAGGCCTCCATTCTTATCCTTTATGTCGAGAGATTTTGTCCTTCGATGAAAATAATTAGGATTGAATCTTGGAAAATAAATAGAAGGGCAACGTGGATTGCAATGACCATTTTGTGGTGCTTAATTATAGGTGAATTGATTTTGATTTGAAAATCAAAATTAGTATAGTATGATTTCATCCTTTAGATTTAGTCGCCTTATATTAAATGGTAGGAATTTTGGGGAAGTGAGGCGTAGAGGAAACAGTGGATGAGAGAAACATTTTAGGAAATAATTTAAAATGGTGGTAAGGAAATGATAGATTTTAGGGAAGTGAGGTGGCATAGGGAAGTTAGTATTTTTTGTGCCACCTGTAATTTTGTAAGAATATGATGTGGCTCTCCAGGAAAGAACAAACAGGTACTGACGTGGGACCCTCCGCAAGCCTCCATTCTTGTCCTTTATGTGGAGAGATTTTTTCCTTTATGGAAACCAATTTTTCTATTTAAAATTATCATCATCATCATCATCAAAGCCTTATATTAACTATGTTTTGGTCAGCGATTTTTCTAGTTAAAATAATTAATATAAATTAGAACTATGAGAGCTTTTTGAAGTAAAGATGGTAAAGATAAAGTAAGCCTATTGAAAAGACGGTAGAGAAAGATATGAGACAAATTTTGTGGGATGCCACGTGTTGCTTCCTTTTGCACTCTCACAAAGGGGAGGAATTCTCTTAATATATAATAATAATATAATAATAATAATTTGATAATTTGATTTAATTCTAAGCTCTAGAGGTGCACAGGTGTACTAAATTGATTATGCCTTAATTATCAGCATGCATGATGGTTTAATTATCAGCATACATGATGGTTGACTATTACATTTCTATAAAAAAAAATCATGATAGCTATGATAATATAGGAATTGTAGATGAAGGGTGAGTCATAATAGAGTCATAATAACATCTTGATGTTGAATTATATATATATTATGACAATACCCCCTTTCGTGGGAGTGCAACATGTGGCACAATTCTCTTCATATGAGAGCAACACGTGGCGTAATTTAAGAATTCTATCAATATCAGCCAAACTCTATCCGTATCAAATCTCTAAAATCTCTCAATTTTCCTAAAATCTCTCCTTGATTTTCTATAGACTCTCTTCCTCCCTAATTTCTCTCTCTCATCCCTCTACAACTTCATTCCTATCTATTCTCTAAAGGACTCTTATCTTATATATCCATACCACCTCTCTAAAATCTCTCAATTTTTTTGAGCCTTTTTCGAATCACCGTGTTATCACCCTTTTAATATTTTTTTAATAAAAATACCTATTTAGATTAGCTTCTTCTTCATGATTTTGGTTCCAGGTCCTCTTTGTACCTGGTCCAAAATCAAAAGGATTCCATATGATCAAAGTTTTGAGCCACATTAATTTAAAGTCTTAAACTAATCCTAGCCATTCATCATCGAGATACAAGTGTGACACCTAGTCATACGTCTTGCACTAAATATCATAATACTCTATAGTAATCCATAAAATAGGCAAGTGGGCCCATGGTTCAGATAAATCACATAAATGGCTATTGGCCATACCTGAACCCTTTAACTGGACTCTTGGTTTACATGAAACTCTTTAATTGGACTCTTAATTCTGACGAGACTTCATTTTCATGAGACTTTCTAATGAAAAAGAGTTCCGGTGAGTCTCATTCTACTTTTTCTTGAGCAACTCTACACCCATCCTTCTCTTATCTACTCACAAGCACATATGAAATATTCATATCATTTTTCTATTCTCTAATACTCTAAAAGGATACTTGAGAGAGATAGAGAAACAATCTTAGATCACCGGGTAAGTACATATTATGTAGCTACTCTCTCAATTCTTATTTTTTATTCATGTTGATTGGAATTTGCTAGCTTTAGCCCTACATTCTATGCTATATATATTGAGATATTTTCCTTTAGCCTTTTTTGGAGCACCATGTTATCACCCTTTTAATCTTTTTTAATGAAAATAACTATTTAGATTAGTTTCCTTTTCATAATTTTAGTTCCGGATCCTCTGTGTAACCAGACCAAAATCAAAAGGATCTCATATGCTCAAAGTTTTCTTTAGTTTTTTATTAACCTTATTTAAAAAAAATAGTCTTCTTTTGTTCAATTGATTACGCAAAAAGTGTTATTATCTGTGCTAAACAAAGCCACTACCCTGTGGCCTACCAACATAAGATTGAGTTTTTCAAATGTGTATCGGGTTCATATGCAAATACATGATGTGAGTAAGTCAAAAATTTTAGTTTTGAATAAGATTGGGTCAGTGAAAGAAAATGTAAATAGGTGGTCATAATGAATAAAAAGATACAGACTGAATCATAGGTCAAATAAACTATGGTTTTGAACAAGTGGTGCTTTTTCTTTACGGGAGAGCGACACGCGGCACACTCTAATTAAAGTCCTAAGATTCTCTCCTATTTCCCTCCCCTAAAATCTCTCTCTTTACTATTTAATCACCTAAAAATCAGCATAATCTTTATCCCTATCATTATCTCTCTCTTTAAAATCAATTAATTAGGCAAATTACCGTTATCTCATTTCATATGCTATTAAATCCCACTATCCATGTGGCAATTTGTGGTTGCTCATACAGATGGCAACATGTAGTATCCAACATGTGATTGGTAATTTAATTACCTTTTTTAAAGTTTGTTGGTTTTTATATATACTTTTTGTTTTTTGTTTTTAGTGGATATGGTATCTAACATGTATTTTTCTTGATTGTCCATGAAATTGGACAATCTTTGACTATAGGAGGTGTAAGGACCCGATCCCAAGATTTTTTATTTAAATATTATTATTATTTTTATATTTATTTTTTTATTATTTAATTTTGATCATAAAATTGGACCACGGTTCGACCCCACCCATTCATTGAATTAAATTAGTCATCTTTATGATATCATTATATTTTGGGTGGGACCTAATGTTGAATGATGGAGATTTAAATCTAAATCTCAAGATACTTGGTTTGATAAGGGGATGGGACCCAATTCAAATTTTAATTCCATATTTTGGCAAGAGGAACCCATGTTACCCCTTTGTGCTTTCTCTCTCTTCCTCCTAAAAGATCTTTTTTCCCCTCATTAGCTGACATTAAGGGAACTGCATGCCCACATTGTGCATGTTCAATATTCTGTTACAACTCACCCTCTTCCTCCACGATCTTTTCTCATTAAGAAAACCTACTATATCCATATCTTCCTCTCCCACTAAAACACCCTCTCATCATATTAAGGGGTAGCACCATTTACTCAACTTCTTTCCCTACAACTCTCTTCACTCTCCCCCTCTCCTCATACGAATTGCACCCTCTTCCAAGTTCTCTCTCAGGTACTTCTCCATCTTTCTTTCCATGTTACTTTCTTTTGTTTATTAGTTAAGGAAGACTTTTCTTTTGTTTCTCTATTGCCATTACTTTTTGTCATTGAGATTTGTTGTTTGTGTGCATGACTCCAGCATAACAACTAAGCTACCGTCATCATCAACCCATACCATTCTCATCCCCACCATTGTTCTTACAAACCAACTTATCTATATCAAGTGCCCATCATTAGATCAACCACAAAACCTTGTCTCAACTTAGATCAAGTGATTGAGGTAAGGACCCATTTTTATCTCCTTCCTTTTGTTGCTTGGTTTCTTCCTTTCTTCTCCCTCCTCATATCTGTGTAGGCATCCATGTTGGCTTCTCTCCCCACATGTTTAACACTCGAGCTTATATGTTGCCTTATCATACTATATCCTCACCGTCAACTTTGTTGCCACAAAGAGAATCTCAAATTGTGATATGGATAAAGAGAGTTGAATGTCACCACTTAAGATTCTTTAACCTATTATAATGTTATTGTTGTGATTAACGTGGATGAGAAGAAAACTAACACTATTATTTGACTGTGGCAAAATGATGCCCATGTTCAATTGTCATGTGCACAAAGCCCATAAGAAATGGATAGGTTATTAGGTACCAACTAGCTTGATTCCATTGGTAGAAAGTATGACTCCTCATTCCATGAAACCAACCATCTTTCTTTACTCAGTCACCCATGCCTCCAAACAAACTCCATGCATAAAGTTGAACCCATTTTATTCACGGACAGAATGGCCATGTTTATAACTTTGCTTCACCATATTTTTTTGAATTTTCTATTTTTATGCTGTTCTCTTCTCTGTCCAAGAACCCACTTCTGAATTTGGCATAGCTCTAACTCTCAAGTAAATTAGTAGCTGAGCCCATTTACTACTATCTTATTCTCCTAACCAAATAGCCTGGTCCTTCCTCTTATACCCACCTTTTTGTTGTACTCCTTATGTCTTCAACTCCAATAAGTAATTAATCTTTATTGGCCCTAACCCATGTGCTACAAATATTCCACTGAACACAAGTATTAAATACTTGAAGTAAAGCAAACCCATTTAGTTTACCACCACAGACCTATCTAATATTCATGATTGAATTAAGTCAATTATGGCCGCTGGTACAATCTGGTAATATGGGTCCATTCAAAAGCCTATCAAGCCAGGTCTCATTTATGCTTAAAATAATAATGATAAAAATAAAATAAAATAAACCTCTTGTCTAAGCCCTATGATGCAACCTACTGGTCCCACTAGCTAGGGCCCACTTGCACTATTTAATAATTTGGGCTCAAATCACAAGTCTCAACCCATCAAACTCAACCTTTAACCAAACCAAACCCATTAATTGCACACGAACCCGGATCCTAATTATTAGTTACCTATCATGACCAGGGAACTACACCAAGATTCCAGAACATCTAGGTCAAGGTAAGTTTAATCAAGTGATCACCGTGAATCCAGGCAAGTAACCTTACTATGGATCTCTAGTATTAAAGTTTTCTAATTTGCCTTCCAAAATATTAAATTGTTATGTGATCCTTGGTTTTATGCGGGGCTCAATCCTGGCATCTTAGCTTATCTAGGGCCATTGATTTTATTGATATGATTGTACCTTTATGAACTAATTTGTGAACTTAATAATGATCAAATTGTAAATATTAAACTTATTCTACGTTCATTTGATGCTATCATGACATATAGAAATTCTTATATGATCCCTTGCTAGAAATATTTATATCATGGTTGGACTCCAAAATTATGACATGATTTTAATTATGTTGCAAAAATGTTCCACATCATATTTTGCTAAGAAAATTTAATTTTGAGTCTTATGGTCTACCCTTGAATACAATCCTTGACTTTTGAGGCATTATCCAACGCATGGGCAACACAACATGGGAATTCTCACATGCGGACTCTAGCCTTCTTTATGGGTATGACATTGGGGCCTGGGAACCCCTTTGTGCGTGATAACTAGACTGCAGCTAGTCCCTTATGGCTTCAAGCCCTTATATGTGTGATTATGACTTCAGGCCCTCATATATGTGATTATGGCTTCGGGCCCTTATATGTGTATTGTGGCTGAGGAGATGCATTTTCTTAAAATAGATCATGTGATCTTTTTTTATTGTCAATATACGTAAATTATTGCAAAATTATTCATGTTACCATTGTCTTGTTAATATTTCTTAACACCTCATTTTTACTGGATTATCCTTGAATTAATCGTTATTTGTTCATTGTACCCAGATTGCTATCATTTGATTGAACAATCGTTTGCTATAGTTCTATAGGTTGTTTACTTGTGGAGCTTTATGCTCATATGTGTTTTTTTTTTCTTTTTCTTTTCAGACATTGAGATTGATCCCACCAATAATGAAAAATCTTAGGTTATTTGCGCGAAATGGGCGAATCTTGAGAATCGAATCACTACTTAGTTTTTTTTTTGTTTATTTGGTTTTATTATGCAGTTGGACTATGTCATATTTATTTAAATAGTTCATTACTTTGAGAGCATTGATATTAGGCATTTCTGTTTATCTTTTATTAATGACTTAACTATTAATGATTTAATCGAATCTAGTTAACTCTGAATCCTCTCAAATAATGATTCAATTAAATGAATGATTTATAATATGAAATGTGGGATCGTTACGCCATGAACTCTGAGGGTCTTAAGGATCTCGGAATTCAGGGCGTGACAGGAGGTTCTATATGTATGGCCATGTTGACGGTCCTTTCATGTCAATGGTATGTGCAACCCCACTAATTTTTGTTTTGGAATAGTAATTTGTCGAATTTCAACAAAAATTTAGAAAATGGTGGAAATAAATGTATTTTCTTCCTGTACATTATATTTTTACTTTCCTAATGATCATGACATTTATATCCAACATTTTTATCTATTATTGAAGATTTGAAATTTACCTTGTTCATATATCACTTCATTTCATATCATTTCATTAGCATTTAAGATTATATCATGCTCTTATATCTCTTTAACTTTGACTAATAAATTTGTTTTCAATATGTCTGATTTGTAATGCATGTAAAATCCATTTTAACTCTTTTCTTTTTAATAGTTCTTGATATGGACAATTTTAAAAGATTAAGTAATATATTTATATATTTGAACTTATTTTATCTCTAATGTTATTTCAATAAATAAATATATTTGGCTCACTGGGGCCATTCAATAGATATTGTCCTCCATCTACAACCTCACTAATCTTACTAAAATCCAACCTCTTCTAAGTGCAATCCCGTCCCAACTTGCCAGGGTGAACCCTCTATTTAAATTGGGTTATTTGCACTTGTTTTATGACTTTCTTTTATTAATTTATTTTGTTATCCATTAATTTTTTGTAAGGTTAATCATTACATATACACTTTTTCATTGGCCTTAACCAAAATAGGTTGGGCAAAAGCAAATCTTAGCCTACCATAAGCGTGTTAGCTAAATAATTATTTTATTTGTGTTGATTTTGCTGAGTCATTCTATGCACCAAATTTAAACTAAATCCCAAGAACAACAAAATTCTTTTGGGGCAAAAATCATGAATTTATGGAAGTTGAGGATTTGTATGTAGCTACAATTATCAATTTGTGCCCCATTTATAAAATGTTTCTTATTAAAGTGGGGCAAATGTACATTGTGTGATTATCAAATTTAAAAAACAAATCCCAGGAATAAGACATGGGAGGCAAAGCCAAGCATTATGTCTTTTTATCATTCCCATTTCTTTCTCACAATCTCATTTCAATCTCTCTTGCAGCCGATACCATTTTTCTCAAGTAATCTTTAAAATCCCAAATCTAATATATATATATATAATATTTGGTTTTAAGGATTCTATTTAAATTTTGATTTTATAATTAATTAAATGTTAATATTCATTTATAATTTATGTAAATATTTCTATTTAAAAATATTATTTCTTTAAACAAGGCCCACATTTGGCACAGAAACTAAAGTCCACATGGTTTCCTACTAAAATCACAATAGAGTCTAAATTGGTCACGGGTGTTTATGGGGCTGGGCCAAGACAGGCTGGGCCTCCTAGCCAAGCCAAGTAATGTCAAGGCCTAGCCTAAAATTTGAACAACAGGCCCGAGCCTTAAAAAAGCCTAACGGGGGCCATAAGTACCTACCCTAAGCCTAACCCATCGAGAATAGTTTAAACTTGAGCCATACTTTATTATATTTAAAAAATAAAAACATTTGTTAGTTAGGATGTTTGTTTCTATATGAGAGGTTTCTTAGTGTCTCCCACTTGGACGGAATCGGGCTTGGGCTTTCCACTATTAAATCTTAGCCCAATTTAAAGTTTATATCTCGGCTCCGCTTGAGTAAGTTAATGCTTAAGCCCTAAAATTGCAAGATCTTCTATAAATTAATCACTTAGAATGACACTACTAAGAGGCAAGGTTTCTAAAATCTCTCTTATTTTAAATTATATCCCTTAAAACTTGGAATAACCAATAATTTTGATTAACCCTAGCATAGCAATTTTAAATTTAGATTAATACTCTCAGTTAATTTTTAATTTTACATAAACTAATCAATCTCTATCTCTTATCCTAAAATCTTTCGATTTTATGCACAACATCTCTTGTGTTGAGATTAATAGAACCTTTAGAAGGTGGACAATCAAATTAATTTTTATTTTGACTCTACTTGTCATGAATGGGTAGGTGTTGAAATTCAATTTTTCCATGTAACAATGGGAGGAGAAAAAAAAAAAATACAGGGAACGACCAATTCATCTACCTATAGGCTCTACATAAGAATATGAAGTATACTATATGCATAGAGACACCATCAAACAACTCACCACTGAGAGTAAGTACAGTTTTGCTCTCTTTAAATACCAAAAGTTCTTTTGGTTTATATATATATTTTTGTTTTAAATTTAATAAGATAGTGATGATATTTTTTTTCTGTTGATTATTTAATTTCTCTTTTCTCTCTATATCTCCCAAGGCCGTGATCGTTATATTTTTTATAGGTATCAATTTTAGTATGCTAATACATATTAACTAAGTATGTTTTTCTTGTTAGAATATATATGGTAATGCAAATGGTATTTTACGCTTAATGTAGAACTAATACAATTTTTTTCTACCGATGTATAGAATGAAAGTGTATCCCATATTTAAATAGCCGCCACTCAATTGGAGATCATCTTAAGTTTTGTTACATTTAATCGAAACTTCTCTTTCAATTTTTATTTCTTTTTCTTTTTTTGAGTTATGCGCAAATGAACAAGTGAGAAACCTGAATTTTGTAATAATCTTGATTATCGGCTTCTTTTCATCTAATTCAAAATTTTGATAGTAATAGAATTAATTGAACTGATGATTCTTTTCATAGTGAAATATTCCATCTAATTTATATTACTATGTAATATTTTTTCCCTTGACTTGATTTTAAAAATTAAAAGAAAATTTATTTTTTATTAATATTCTAATGAAATTCCACAAGTACATTATTTTCATTTTTATTTAGTTTTACTAATATAATATTTATTTTTTAAGAGTGCAATAAAATATTTAAAATTATTATTGTAAAAAGAATTTAATGTTAATATTAAATTAAAAATCATTTAAATATTTATAAATATTCTTATTTACAAATAATATAATTATTAAATAAGGCCCGCGCCCGTAGTTCTTATAATATAACTTGCCCTTTGACTCATCTCTACAACTAGCCAAATCTCAACACCTCAGCATCACCAAGCCTCGGACTCAAAAATCACACATCCAGGGCAAAGAGCCGAAAAGATGTGGATGGTCTAGCAAAAGAACCATGACACAAATGCTCCAAAAATAGGTGAACTGCAGGAACATCCATTCAGACGTCCTCATCCTGATATTAATGAGGTTGGGGCATTGAAGAAATAGGGACCCCTGGATACCATGGCACCCACTGTGACATCCGCACGTGGACACGCCAGAGTCCCCAAAATAGAAACCATAAAATCTCAAAAGACACATGTTGATACCAATCAGCCTTCTAGAACAAAAATGACTAGTGCTGAGGAACTTGACATATATTTATGTGTTCAGAAGCAATTGCTTAGATATGAGACCACATCTGGCCCAGCTTATCTATGGATTCTCTCTCTCTCTTCCAATCTTTTGCTTGGTTTTCTGTCCTTCTCATCATCTACCCTCTAATCATAACATGGAAAACCAGCAATAAGAGCATGAGAGCTTGTCCACCAGAACCTCCAGGCCGCTTGCCGATAGTCGGTCACCTCCATTTGTTAATGAGGGGCCCGAAGCAGATCTTGGGAAAGCTAGGGGCCATGGCCGATCAGTATGGGCCTACTTTGATGCTTGGGTTCGGCATGCGTCCAATGCTTGTGGTGAGCAGCTACAAAGCAGTAAAGGACTGCTTCACCACCAGTGACAAGGCCCTATCGAATAGAGCCACCACTGCAATAGCTGAGCACATGGGCTACAACTATGCCATGTTGGGGTTCGCCCCTTATGGGCCATATTGGCGCGAGCTGCACAAGATAGTCATACTGCACGTCCTCTCCAACACCCGGCTCAAGGAGCTGAAGCACGTGCGAGCCGCTGAGATCGATTTGCGGGTGAAGAACTTATATAGAATTTGGTCGATGAACGGTGGATCTGCAGTCCCCATCGACTTGAAGCAATGGTGTGGTGAGATGACCCTCAACATAGTGTGTAGGACAGTCCTGGGCAAGCGATGTTTCTATGATTATGGTGGTGGTGGTGGTGGTGGTGATAGTCAAGGGCAGAGATTTAGAAACGCCATTAATCAATTCTTTTATCTGCAGGGGGTATTTGTTGCGTCTGATCTGTTTCCTTTCCTTAAATGGTTTGATTTTCAGGGGCACCAGCGTGCCATGAAGGCTGCTGCCAAGGAAATGGACTGTCTCCTTTCAATGTGGCTTGACGAGCATCGTAGAAAGAGATCGTTGGGCGAGGGACAAGTGACAAATGAGGATTTCATGGACGTGATGTTATCAATCACAGAGGATGGCCAGATATCCGAATATGACAGTGATACAATCATCAAGGCAACTTGCATGGTATTCTTTCTAGGCCACAGTACTTTTAAGAGGGATGAGGGTACATTGCCAATAAAAGTAGAAAAGCAAGGTCCAACATCAAAAAGCCTGGAATTGTTTTTCACATGTGGGGAACTCTACGAGGCATACATTGAAATAGGATCTCATCTCATAGAACGATATATCTTTAAATTTCAGCTCAACAGAATGGATTCCTAATTCAGCATAAGATGAAAATATAATTTGACACCACCTCCACCATGATGCCATTGTAGCGCCGAGTCATGTTTTCAATAATGTATATAATTTTTTGGTGGAGCCTATATCTAATTCAGTAGAATCTTAAAATATGTCACCAGAGGGGAAAGTTCGAATGATCTCTATATATTATATCGTTATAACTAAAATATAATCTCTCAAACAATTAACTTCAATTAATTTGTTGTTTGTCTTGCAGTCACTCATCCTAGGTGGCGCCGAAGGAACATCGGGCAACATGACTCGAGCTATTGCCTTTCTTCTGGCTAACCCACCGGCGTTGAAGAAGGCCCAAGAAGAGCTAGACATCCACGTAGGCAAGGACCGCAACGTGGACGAATCAGATATCCCAAAACTAGTCTACCTCCAGGCCGTATTCAAGGAGACTCTACGGCTCGCTCCAGACTCTTCAACCTCCGTGGTACGCGAGGCAAGGCAGGACTGCCAGGTGGACGGCTACCACATTCCTGCTGGCACACAGGTCATGGTCAACACTTGGAAGCTCCATCGGGACCCACAAGTCTGGTCAGACCCAGAAGCGTTCCGACCCGAGAGGTTCCTCACGACCCATGTGGGTGTGGAGCTCAGGGGCCAGAATTTTGAGTACATTCCATTTGGGTCGGGTCGGCGAGCGTGTCCTGGCTTGTCTTTTGCTCTTCAGGTTATCCACCTGGCTCTCGCGCGTGTGATTCACAGCTTCGATGTTGCAGCCTGCACTTCGGCTGAACCTATTAAGATGGGCATCGGCGCAGCCAATTCGAAACCATTACAAGTCCTATTCACTCCGCGCCTCTCTCCAGAGCTCTACAGGTAGAGCCAAAGCCAATAGGAGCATGAACTCCTCTTACCTATGAACCGTAAAGCCATCAGTTGAGTCAACCCAGTCCAGACGGTTCAGTGTAGCTTTTGTTGTTTAGTTTGTAATAAGGCTCCTGTTTTATTAGTCAGTCTAAATAAAATTATCTTTTATGAAATTTTAAACTATTTCCAGGGGTGGGTGAGGGCTTCAACTAGGGCTGTCAATCTGGCCCTTTAGAGAGGGGGCCCGGCCCGGCCCGGCCCACAAAGCCCTCAAAACGAGGGCTTATTTTTTTCATTTAAAGCCCGAGGGTAGGGTAGGGCTTTATTTTTAAAAGCCCGCATCTAGAGGGCTGAGCTTATGTTTGACTAATTAGGCCCGAGGGGGCCCGGCCCGGCCCGTTGTTTATTAAATTTTAATATAAAATATAGAATATTCACAATGACTTTGAAGATGATTTGGTTTATGATGCACCGACCAAAACATTGTCAAATGTGGATAAAGTTGATTTGGTAAAGAAATCTAATGAGTTTGAAGATGATTTTTTAGTTTTTGAGGAACAAATGACTCAAACAGTTGTAGAGGAAAAATCGAAATTAGATTGTTATTTGGAGGAGCCAAGGGATAAATATGAAATTTTCAATATATTGGATTGGTGGAGAGTTAATTCAACAAAATATCCAGTTATCTCTAGAATGGCTTGTGACATTTTAGCAATTCCTATTTCTACAGTTGCTTCTGAATCAACAGTTAGTACGGGAGGAAGAGTATTTGATCAATATAGGAATTGTTTAAAATCTGATACTGTAAAAGTCGTAATTTGCACACAAGATTGGATACATACACAGCAGTACAATGATGTAATACATTCGATGGTCTTTTAGATATTCTAAAAGTAGATTAAATAATTAAATAAAGAGTTATTGTTATTTGTTATATATTTATTATCATTTATAGAATTATTATTATTCACCTTATGTTTTATATTGTAAAAATGATTTTATCCCACCACCAATGCCTTAAAAAAAAGTTTTTAACTTCGCCATGCTGCCTTTTGCATTGCATTCCCGATCTTTAGCCTGGGCAAAGGAGGAGGATTTGTATAAAGTTGGTTGGTGATTGTGGCATAGGTTGTTGCATATAAAAGATTTATTTCCATTAAAGAAAAAAAATTTTCCTTTCTTTTGGCCCTGGCTCGGCCCTGGCCCGGCCCTAGCCCTTGAGGGTTGGGTAAGGGCCTAAAAATTATAGGCCCGCCGTAAAAGTTGAGGGCTTTTGCTCAGTTAGACCTGGCCCGCACATGTGAGGGTAGGATAAGGGCTTATCTAAGCCCGGCCCGGGCCCAGCCCTTTGATAGCCCTAGCTTCAACCCAGGATCCTCCTATTTCGGTCCACCACTGACAGGGCCTACTTATCCTCCTATAATCAATCTAAGCCCTTTATGCATATTAATAAGGAATTATGCAATTTCAAGTCCTCGAAATAGTACTCACCCACAATTAGACGGTTCTCATTTTCTTAAAGGCACAAAGATAGGTCAAGGGACGACCTTTGAAGCTCGTACATCATCATCGTTGTCATGCTTTTATGTGGACCCACAGGAATGATGTGTGTGTAGCCATTCCTGAATATTACTCCAGTTGTGGTTGCCCAGCCTGTGGTAATTGATAATATCCACCTGTGGTTGACACTTGGGCTGGGCTGAACCCAAGTCCAACCCACTTTCAACTTAGATAACACTCTTTTAAGGCTTAAAGTACGCATGTCATTGATAATTCAAATTGTTCAAAACAAATGCCCTCTCTTACCTGTGCACAAGGATTTTTTAAATTCCACTCCAGTAGCAGTTGGAACTACTGTAAAATTGATCTTTGATAGATAATGTGGTTAATAAATATAATTAATAATACATAAGATTGTATTAATCATGTTACTCGTCTTGCAGTCAATCTTCTGTTGGGTCCAACTCCCATTCAAGTAAAAATCTTGGGAGATTCCACAAGCTAAGGGCGTTCATTGTTGGCGGGTTAAATTTTCAATAGGTGAGCACCAATCCTTACTCAAATTCTTGGCAGCAAAACTATTTTTATCTAGTTGTAGGCCTTTTTTTCCTTTTTCTGGTACCCCTCCTGGGGGGCCTAGGACTACATGGAACCCACACAAGCCCCTCATATGAGAGAAGGAGACCATAGGTGAGGTGATCAATTAAAGGTATACTCGTGCCACCCATCAGTTACCAATCAACTAATTAATCCACGATGGACCACTTAATCAACCATTGAACCAAATTAACTATCATTGGCATCTATAATAGAACATCTTGATACAACCTCTCATTCTCTGTGTCTGTGTGAGGCTGAACGAAGGAAAGATCAACATGTCCCACTCATCTATTGCCCATCTACGGATATATAAAAAATGAATTACCTTGTGGAAGATCCATCTTAATTATCCTTTTTTTCCCTCCCATAAAGCCAAAATTTTGTGGCAGAAAAAAAAATTCTGTTAAAACTGCCGTATTACCTTAGATGGTGTATACACTAACACGATAGATTTTGGCGTGGAAAAAAACGTGGGTTTTAGTAGCAATTAAAAAAAAAAAGAAAGAAAAAATTGCTAAAAATCTGCTTTGTGCACTGCTATTTGTGAGTTATTTTTTTTTCCTTTTTCTTGAAGTGGCGTGTTGTTCATCTTTATTTTTATTTTCCAAATAAAATTTTATTAGAGATTATTTTTGAAATTTCATCTTTAAATTTCATTCCTAGCAGATATTCAATTCCTACAGATTCTTTCAATTTAGCAGAAAAAAAGATACCTAAGCAACCCCAACATGAAAGGTGCCAGAAATTCGTTGACACGCTACTCCATTGAACAGGATAGTTTCCATTCTAGTGGCCACATAGGCCAAGCTTAGTAACAGTTTTGCAGTTTTGGCTCAAGAAAAGTACTGTTCACCGGTGACAATAAGAGATACTAGCGAAACGCTAAGCACGGGCAATTGAAGTCATATAAAAAATATCATTTAATTTTATGATAAAAGTCAGAAAAATTAATTTCATTTTATATGTTTACATTATAGAAAGTCTAAAATAGAGATATTTCTCAAGAAAAAAAATTTATATGCTTAAATTTATAATCACCGATGGGAATGATGCCATGTTCTATATCCTAATCAGGAAACACAAAATAAGTCTGTTTTAGAAACCACACAATTGAAATTGAAAAAAGAATAAATAATACAGATATTTTGAAATTAAAATAGAAACTTGAAATATGATTTTTTTATATTTTTGTACAACTTATATTGAGATGAAAATTTATTATAAGAAATTCAAAACATGATATTTTCCAATTCAAAGCTAGTTTGGTAGTGAGTTGGCTGGATTTAGAGTAAGTATGAGTTTCTTGATTTTGACTCAAGATTACGTAAAGATATGCTCACGTTTTAGTTTTCTTCATTGGCATTCCCATTTAGAAAATTGATAAAATTCTCACCACTTATCTTTCTTCATGACAAAATTTATGCTGCAAAGTTATAATAGCAATAGATCTTATGGAATGACACATTATCATTCATGGCAATAATAAATGTCATTCAATAAATAGCATTTTTTATTAAATTGAATTAGATTAAATACGATTAAAGGAGAATTATGTATTGGAATTGGTAATGGTCATTTGGTTAAATTTATGTAGGAAGGCTAAAATCAATTGGAGTTGATTTCAAATTGAAATCAATCCTTTTCATTTTATAAAATAGGTTCCATTATAAAATAGGTTCCATAAAGCCAAAATCAATTATAATTTATGAAAACAACATATTCCAATGGAGAATTTAGCTGATTAGATCCAATTTATTTTGACCATGCTAAACTTATGTTCACCATCTATTACTCTCTTTCATTTCCACATGCGACGATAACTCCTCTTCACTTCATCTACCCACTTCCTTCAAGTTTCTTTCTTTACTTATTATTTTATTATACATGAAAGCTGATGGTTATTCATTAAATAATTCAATCATCAATATTAAATAATTAAAGCTCACGGTTTTTTTACTATAGAGAAATGGGAACCATCATCTTATCAAATTAAATTATTTAATTGTCATTAAATACCCCATCATACCAGCCCATGGATAATTTGTAAGGATTTTTATATTGGCTAATTCATAGGTTGGACAAAACTTGAGTCTATTAGTATTGTATTTTATATATCTTTTAATATGAATAGTGGCTTAAGTAACCGAATGTACTAAAGTGAAGAAATCAAAGAAAGAGTGACAAATTGAAGTGTTTTTCTAAGGATATGGGCAAGCTACCTAGATATCTGTATAGTCCAAGATTGTATCAATCAAAGCTAAAACAACAAAATTATGACTTAAGGAAGTTTGCAAAAATTTGTACTGAATTTTATTCGAGCAATTGAGCAGACATTTGATCGATTCAACCTAAGACAGTAGCTTAATCCGATTGATCCGACATTCGACCAATTGATCAGGTGTTATGCGGAAACCCATCGACTTGCTCGAAAACCTTTCCTGTTTGCGCCAGAGTTACCTATTTTGTTCCTACTTAGACTCTAACCCTAATATACGAATTGTAGGTTCTAAAAAAGAGTTTCCTCTCAACCCTAAACACAGATTTCATTGTTATAAGTAAACATTATTGATTAAAGATCATCTTCTTTAAAAGCTTTCATTGGAGAGTTGAAGGGCTCAAGTCTTACTCTAGATATCCTTATCTTCTACATCTCTGAGTGTAGAAGATTGTTTTAAGGAGTTAAGTATAATATCTAAAGGGCGTCTACCCTTTACCCTCACAATTATCTCTTTCAAATCCTTATCTACAACATACCTACTCCATTGCTTATATTACTCTTTCCTGCATAAAAAAATAGATTCTTTTTCAAATGCATGCATTGCCTACAAAATTTTATTAACAGTATCTGTCAGAGTTAGTTCTGCAAAAAAAGTTCTTCAAAATTAAAATTGATAAAAAAAACCTACCTTAAATCGACCATCTCATAAGAAAGATTAAGTGGATTGGCAATTTTATCAATTGAAAAGAAATGTTAGAAAAAATTGATTCTAAAAGCTTAATCAATAATTTTGCATCAAAAAGAGTAAGAAAAATGAAATTTCAATAAAAAATTTTAAAATATGATAAATAATAAACATTAATTTAATTTAGTATTAAATTGTCAAAGGGCTTTATTTTAATATTTTGCTTGAGGCTCCTAAAATGATTGGGCCGCCCTTGAATGTGACTAATGCTTTATTTTCCCTAACTTGGACCATACATGTAGGTAGTGGGACACGAGATGTGAAGTGCCCACCATTGATTGTGAGAGCCTAATAATCATTGCAGATGACAGCTCTTCGACTTAGGGGTGTCAATGGCTTGGCCTTTTAATTCCTATGAATTCAATAGGAATTTGCTAAACATGTCCAAAGACTGGGCATAGGCATTGACTGTGGTTTTCGAAACCTTGCCAAACCACCCACTTCAACCTCAACTGGTTTACTTTGAATGGTTTGGTCCACTTTAATGCTTTCAAATGGTCAAAACCAGCTAACAGGTGAAACTTCCACGACCCAACTGAGACCATGAACCAACAATGTCAACTGTTTTAGGTGATTTTAATATTTATATTTTTTGTTCAACAATTTTTTTTTTTTTTGGTGAGAAACTTTTATTTTATAGACTATGATTTCAAAACTAAATTGGAAGGCCCAATATTGAACTGGTCGAGACGATGAGTGCATGGGCATTTTCAAATTTCTGTCTCTTAAGCTCAGGACCCATCCGTTGACACTCCAAACTAAGGCTGTAAATTGATGCCCACCTGACATAGTGACAGTATTCCTAACTCCAAGCCAACCCAAACATCAGGTGGTCACTCTAGTATACAAGCTCTGGTCTAGGAAACCAGGGTGTATGGGCTCAACAAAGAGTGCAAGGCAGTATGCACTTATCCAACCCACTCATAAGGAAGGCCCTGACTACGTCCTGGGTTGGTGTGATCAGTCCATCATATGTGTTACATATGAACAATGAATGTGAAATGTTACTCATCCTGAAATCTACTACTTACGGGGCTGGACATGTTGGTCCGCTCCTACTGATATGCTGATAAAATCTCGCACACCTGATAACATCCATCCTGCTGATATGATCGAACCCACCCATCTAGCTTGTTAAGGACTTTCTAGCAGAACCTATATGGGCTAAGCCTTGGCCCTTATATAAGTATTTTTGGGCCCAAATCAGACTTTGGAACCTGTACAAGAACCGGCACAATAAGGCCCATGTATGATGAAAGTTAGATCATGGCATCTGGAACAGCCCTAAGGGCTTTTGACCCTAAAATCAGGTCCGGTTCTGTCCTATTGAACAAGTCCAAATCTCTGGTGAGTTATAGGATTCAGGCTCATTCAGATTGGGCTGGATCTAGGTCCATTGATAGTTCTAAGATAAACATTATTTGCAGCCTGAAGAAAGGCCCAGTTACCTGATGTTAGGCAGATGTATTTGACCATATATGAAATTCCTCTCTAATTTTGAATGGCTGGGCTGCCTTAGGCCTCTTGAATTGCAGCAGGTTCCCATTAGCATGCTTTTGATAGTAGTCCATTAGAATCAGTTATTTTCTTGGAGCCGTGTGATTGTTTGAGTGGTTTCAGCCTTGCATGGTTGGAACCTTCTAGCCCGGACACGGGCTAGGCTGGACGACTCAGCAGAGACCCAACTAGTTGAAGGCTATATTTAAGTTGAACTTAGAGACATTGAGACGTTGGGGGGTTTCAGGCCCAAAATCTTATTAACCTGGGCCAACGGGATGGCCTGGCTCGGTCGATAGTTCAACACAGTGGTTTGAGACAGATCACTTAGATCAGGCTGGTCTCGTGGAACAAGCCCAAATTGATCTGCCACACTTGAGCATCGGTTGTCCAATTCATGTTGTGGTAAAGATGCCTGTGTAAAGGGTGATCTTTGCCGTTGTCATAAAATCAGGAACTTGGACTCAAGTCAAAAACCTGTTGGGCGGAGTAACTCGACTGCGTCTGACCAGTTCTTGATCAATTGGTCAAACTCACTGGATTGCTCTACTCGACAGCCTGCCTAGTGGAGCCTGCTTAGAGTTCTAAACCATGATCTAGACATGTATTAGCACCATTACGGCATCACTGCAGTTTCAAGAGGATCTAAGGAAAGAGTAAAGAAAAATAAACGCAGAATGAAGTAAACTGGAAAATCTAGGTGGCCCACCTAGTCCGATTTATGACATTCATACGGTTGCAATCTGGTGTTAAGCTTCAGATTTATCACAGTCAATCGGTGGCGATCTGGCGTTAGGCTTCACCTAATAGGTGGTCTAGATCATCCAATCAATACTTAAAAGAGCAGGCCCCATTCCTTAGTGGGTCAACCAAAAGCCCATATAAGTGCAGAGCAACAAGTAGATAAACTGCAATCCAGATACATCATAAATGACAGATATCAACGGCTGATCTAATGCAATAAATGGTTGCTTCAAAATTTGAGGATATGAACAAGACCACTTAAATATCAAAGGTAAGGTTCAAATTCCATACTGTGGCCAACAGGTCTCTTGGTTTTTTAAGAACTTTTGAGTTCCATTTCCACACTGAGCTCCAGTGATCCATTGGAGACCAAGAAATTCAGCACTTGATATCAGAGTCCAAAGGCAGAAGTGGTGTTAGTTGCTCTCTTGGCATTCTCAGTTTCCAAATGTCTGCTGCTCCAGAGTAGAGAAAGCACTTCTTTGGTGATTACGTTATTTGAAATGTATTATGTATCTAAGAAAACTATCTGAATTTTAATGCCTCATTTCATTCATCTTTTGGCCTAAAAATCAGCACTATTTCAACATCAAGTCTATCCATCACTTGTAGGACTTTGCTTCCTGGTTCATGGTCTTACCGAATGTAGTTAGATATTGGCCCATGGAGAGCAGAGCAGCTTATGGAGGTAGCCCTCTATCACAACACCAAAATTGGCTATTAGGAACGGCTTAAATC
Source organism: Sextonia rubra (assembly GCA_037013555.1). Taxonomy (NCBI): domain Eukaryota; kingdom Viridiplantae; phylum Streptophyta; class Magnoliopsida; order Laurales; family Lauraceae; genus Sextonia; species Sextonia rubra. The sequence goes on along the minus strand of JASUAD010000028.1, from coordinate 15,868,915 downwards.
CGTACCAAACCAAATCTTGAACGATTTTAAGCCGTTCCAGATAAGGTTGTCGCAAAAAATTTAGAACTAATCGAAGCCGTTCTAGATTTTTAAATCAGGAAGGGATTTAATTCGTTCCAGATATAAATTTTGGAACGGTTTACAATCGTTCCGCAAAATTTTGAGATTATTTCTAAAAACATGATTGGAACACTTTTACATTTAATTTGGAATGGCTCATCACAGTTGAAATTCATTGCTGAATTGTACTTTGGAACTGTTGAAAACTGTTCCTAAATAATTCTAAATCCATTCCAAAAAAATTTTGTAACTATTTTTTTATTTGGATACAAATTTTAAAGGGCTATTTATATTTCATTTCAAATGATTAAAATGATTTTAAGCAGATAAAGATATAGAAAAAAGTTATTTAATCATCTAACAACTGAATTCACATCCATATTAAATTAGCATTGCTCATCAATGATAACATTTATTTATTTACAATCATCAATGTACATCAAATGATACAAATAATGTATCTTTTGCTTAATTGTGCATAGTCCCTGCACAAAACAATGCAAAACAACACTCTTTTGTCATTAATAGTAGTTCAAATCCTTAATAAATAAAAAGAAAAAAATAATAATAAAATGAAAGAGCTGAAAGTCCTCTGAACTCTTTCTAATTCTTGCTGTATTCAGTCTCGGAGCATTAATTCCTGCTCTTGCTGCCATTCTCTCCGCAAGGCTTCTGCGTGAAATCGATTTGTGACCAAAAAACACATGACCCCCTTGATTCTGACAAACAATAAGTAGGAGCGAACTGACTAATCAAGCCAGCACCCAATGAATTAACAATACCAAGCATGCCACCTAAGTTGACAGTAGGGGGATAAGGTTGACAGTAAGTATTTCTCATCAATTGTAACAAGCCCTTATCATCATCAGCTTTCACTGGGTGTACCCCTTCATTCAAAATGCATGAGAGTAGGTTTCCAGCTCCTATCCAGGATGCCATGAGCAAACTCTGGTGTAAAATTCCAGATTTCTTTAATTTGACCAGTTTAGTGGTAAGTGATTTGTAGCCATTAACTAGATTGTCTACTTCGTTACCCATGAGTTCTGCTCTCTGACAAAAAGCAACTACCATGGGTAGTGCGAGACAAGAACCCACTATAATGCTATTTCAGGTCTCTCATTGCAAACACTATGATTATGAACAAAAGAATTAACATGTGGAATCCATGATAAGAGCATATCTTTTGTCATGAGGACAACATCATGAGCTCCAGCTCTATATATCGCTGTAACAGAATGAGCTAGACCAAGTACAAGGGCTGCAACACCCCATATGTCTTCTGCTTTCTTCTCTAAGTAGTCACCTGACAAATCCACAATTTCCTGGAAGGGCACATTACCTGTACAGGAGAATTTTTCACAAAGGCTTTGCATGGAGTGAGATGAAGATGGACACAGTTGGGATATCACTGAGGAGAAGGCTTTAACCCATATGCTCCTTTGACCAGAGTGCTCTTGCTATTAGAGGAAACCTAAAAGCATGCACCAGTATTCGTGTCAATTATAATGTTAACTGAGAGAAAGCATTAAAAAAATTATGGGAAAAAAACTGTAGGAGTGTCTTTTGGGATGAAATGGCTGGAAAGAAAATAACATCAATGACGATTCTGAGAAAGACACATCACAATAAAAATTGTGAAGGGACAGCCAGGAAGACATAGACTTCTGTCCCATCCTCTACTTGTGCAATAATCATCAGCATCATTGAGAGTTCCCTGTTATAATGCTTCAGTCCCATTCTCTGCTTGGGCAGCTTTCTCATATATCTTCATTGTTAACAAGTACTTGCAGGTATAATAAGCTGAAGTACAACTTCTGGGTCTCACTACCACTGTGGATAGACCATGGTCCATGGAGCAATGTCGTAGACATCATTGAACACTAAACTCAAGGCATGTGAATGCAAGATGAATATTTCAGGATAGAGAGGAAATGTGCTCTACTGTAGTTTGCTGCAATGACGCAAAAATTGAAACAAAGAAAAGGAGATATGGCAAGCAATTCTGGTGTCAGTAAAATGTGCTTCAAGGGACAATTGCATGCGTGAGAGACAAATAGTTACATAAATACTATATATGCCATATTAGCCAACACAGTCATAGTTGGTATTGGCACATTAGTATACCACACATTAGCCCATAGAAAAATTAGAGAATGCCAAAACTAAATGAGCAAGTTATCAATACATGCTGTAAAGAAGACAGTAAAAATGCTACCTTTGCTATCACATTCATATCCACAATTACACAACTCTCTTCAACTATAACAAACATATCCACATAGTTGAAAGTTAAAGTGATAAAAAAAGGAAAAGGACCATACCCAAATGCTTTCTTGTTAAAACTCATCCAAAATGGCTCTGGAAGAAACAGAAAAAAGAAAAAAAAACCTTGATTGCATAGGTATATATGATTGTACCTGTTTGTAAAAAATAAAACTTGCTTGCATAGGCATATCAATTCTAACTTTTCCACCCTCTCCTTATCATATTCCAACACCTGATCAATGAATAAAAAATAAAACTTGCTTGCATAGGCATATCAATTCTAACTTTTCCACCTTCTCCTTATCATATTCCAACACCTGATCAATGAAATCCCATACCACAAAACCAAGATACCAAACTAAAAGAATGCACAAACCAAAGAAAAAAAATAGTAATAATAATAATAATAATAATAATCCATAGGAGGGAATGGGCCTTTTGCAAAAGATGATGATATGATCTAAGTTTAACAAAATATATAAGCCTAACAAAAGGCATAGCTCTTGAGTGTATATGATCAAATTTTAACAACATGGGGAATTTCTAATATGTGAATTTGGTAAAATTCATAGGCCACGCTACAAAGGATCCACCCCCAACTTTGCCTAAAGTCGAATGATAACCATTTAGATATGGCAGTTTGATCTCTTTTTTGTCAATGATATCAACGATAACCTTGTATGCATTTTTCGGAAGAGGTTTTGAATGAATTTGTAGGGACCCATTCGCTAAATAAGCTCTTCCATGAGCGACAACCTCGTGACACCAATCCATCAATTTGCATGGGCGCAATCTCATTGAAAGCTGATTGTTCGCTACTACGTTCGAAGCCGCAACTAACTCTGGCATCTTTGATGGGAATGATGTGCTTCCTTGCGATCCTAAAGTCACATGTTGTTGTAAATTTATTTTAAGAATGTGTTTTTAATTCACTCATGAGTATATGTAAAAAAATATAATATAATGAAAATTTAAACAAAATTCCTATAATTCTAATAGAAACTTACCTCAAGCAACTGTTGGATTCCACTAAGTTTTTCAACAAGATTTTTTTGTTCTTCAAGTAAGTGATTTACTTAGGACTGCAGATTCTTGATTGAGGTCGATTACTCAATTGCATTTTTTTCATTGACGGCTAGTTTTTCAAGAGCGAAAGAGGACTCTACAATTTGAGTTCTTAATACGACATTCCCAACACCACGAACACGACCTTTTGTATCAACACTAAACACTTGAGTCAATGGGTCACTAAGGATGTAGTGGGAATTTACTTTAACTTGACTAGAAAGTTTCTCTTTTAATCTTTCCTGCCAAATTATGTATTCACAAATAAGAAAGCTTCTTTTATTATTTTATATCCTATCAAGTTAAATATAAGATGATGAATTTACCACATGTGAAGACACAAAACTGGGGATAGAACCATCCTTTCTCGTGTGGCCTAGGATCCATACTTCAGCCCTAGTAATTAGGGGGTCATTGTCTGTCTTTTGACATTTCTATAGGTGCACATATTTTTTATTATTAGTTCTTAATATTAAAAGCAATTAGACATATATGTTATATACATATATAAAGCAATTAGACATATATGTTATATAAATATGCAAATACTTACCATTTTTTCCTCAAGCCTCGCGTGGCCATCCCTACCAGTTGTATGATAAATTTTCATTTTCTTTCTCACCTCCGCATTCTTTTTTCGTTTTTCTATTATGTTGGGACTCAAATTTTGCTCAACAAATGCTGCCCAATCTTCAAGCCTAATTCTTTGAGGACGATTGTTTAATTTCTCTTCATGACTTATATAAGGATTAAAGTATTTTTGCCTCAATTTTGTCTTATACTTTCTTATCATATCACACATGTTCTTGAGGCACTTGTTCTTATAGCATTGAGAAACATTAAAATCTTTCTGTTAAAATAAAAATTGAGAATCAATAACTTTGTAGAAAATAAGATGAGTGTTCCATCCATTTTCAATAGAGATAGCATGGTAATTCATACTAGAAGGAGATTCCAAAGTTCATCTTTCTTGCTTTTAGGCACGGCACGCCAATCCTTAATAGAAATAGAAACATGGGTGTGAACAATCTCCCCACATTTTGATACCAGCTTGATTGAGTTATCGCCCACAAGTAGGCCATATTTATTTAAGGTAATCACCGGCCTTTGTTTTGGCAATGTGGAAGTTCCTACAAATAGATAAAGAATGTTATATAAAACAAATACCATTATAAAATAAAATATGATAGTGTTTAAGTAGTAAAATCCAAGTTTTTTAAGCCTGTATTTATAGAACTTGTGTTGCCTTCCACCTCTATTAGAACACCTATGTCTCACATGACATATGTCACTTAGCAAGAGCAATTCATAGTCAACAATCAATAAAATGAACAAAAGCTACATTGAATGGAACTTCCACTAATGAGCATGATTATAATCAAGGCACCATAAGCATAACGATAAGCAAAAAAAAAATATTAATAAGTAGATAATACCATCAAGCATAAAAAAATTGAAAATCAAAGGTAAACGTGTCCAACTTTACAATTGATAGTGAATTTCTTTTTGAAATTTTATAAATTTGCATTTTTACCAACAAAGAAAGAAAAGAGACTAGGATCTTCAAGTGCATTTACATCTTTTGTTAGTCGCTTTGGGGCTATTAGAACAACAGACCATGCAGGCCTTGTTTGATCTTTGGAGTAGAATACTTGACTTGCTTGAAATGCTAATATAAATGGCTCATCTCCTTCCTTATCATTTCCTTTAATTTTCTCCATATTTACCATTGTCAAATTTATCTCGGGATCATGTAAAATCTGTGTCTTCTTGTGGTGTGTGCTTTTATTTGATTTATTTCCGCTGTGTGGTTGGTTGTTTGCACACATATTATTAAGATTGGCATTAATTTATTCTAGATGATCTCTCCCCCAAAAACCTTCAACGGCATATGGGATGACAAAAACTTTCACTTTCTTGAATCCTTGAGTCTTCTCATACATAGGCATTTCTTCGCCATGGAAATTCAAGCCAAGGATTAGAATGGTTAGGTTTTGGCACCTCTGAAGACTAATTAAGGCTCTTGAAATATTGCTAAGGCTGTTATTGGATAAGGCTAAGTAAGCTCATGCCTGAAGGCTTAGGAAACTCTCTGGAATTTGGCCATGAAGATTGTTCTTAGAAAGGTTTATCACTTCCAAGTCTCTATAAGAAGAAAGGGTACTTGGAATATGTCCATTGAGCTGATTTGAAGAAAGATAAAGAGAGCGAAGACAAACCATTTTTGTGAAATTGAGATCAATCAATTGTGCCAGTTAGAGAATTGTTTCTCAAATCGAGCATGCGAGGCATCGTGTAGAAGGAGAGGGAGATGGGTAAAGGACCCTCAAGCTATTTGCTCAAAAAGGAAAATTCTCCAATTTCCTAACTTTTCAAAAACATCTAGAATAATTCCAAAGAACCCATTGAAGGAGTTGTCCAGATGAGTAAGATTGGACAGGTTTCCATATCCCTCATTCAGATGCCCAGAAAGTGAATTATGGCTCAAGTCAAGTACTTGCAAGTCCTGCAAAAAGGAACAATTCCACAAGCACTAGGCCTCTAAGAGAATTGAAAGAGAGATTAAGGATTCTGAGCTAATCCAAACCGGCCAGGGATTCTGTAAAAACCCCTGTCAATCCTCTGTTTCCAAGGTTCAATCCAACAACCCTTTTCTCTAACTCCCTAGAAAGAGAACTGCAATCAACACCAGCCCAACTACAACCATCATTGGAAAAAGCATTGGGCCACCCAAGTACCCTAGAATCTAGACCGTTCAAAAGACCTTCCAATGCTCTCATATATTTAGGAGTAAATGTGGGGTTCTGAGAATTGAGGACCTGAGCTCGGAAAAGAGGAGAAAAGAACACAGAAAAAGTGAATAACAACCACATAATCTTCCACACTAATCTTCAAGAATAATAGAAAGGGGTTCTTTAAAGCTTAAATCCTTTCAAGTCAACTTCGATATCAAAAAAACTTTTAAAAATACAATAAGATACTTTTATATTAGCGAACCTTTGATAAGCAAGGTTTGTGTTGTGATTTTGACTCAACCGTTGTGCGCATACATCAATCACAAGATCAAAAAAGAAATAACCACTCATAAAAAGAGACAGAGAGATTTATGTGGTTCACACAAACAGGGTTACATCCACAGATACGGAGACGATCATCTTCACTATCACAAGTAAAGCATACAAAGACTCTTATTCTTTCACATCGTCTCACTTACGTGGTGTGAGAACACGGGCAAGAGAGCTCTCACCTCTCTTTAGCGCAAGATCTAGGGTTATAGACTATGCACATATATAATCTCTGCTTTCTTGGCCACCAAGAAAGCCCTTGTATAATTACCAAAATACCCTTGACCTTAAATTGATCAATGGCTAACCCAGTAGACCCATCTGGCTAAACCGGAATGCAAGACATAAACCCAACAATCTCCACCTTGGCTTGGATTCCGCATAACTCGAGCCACCAAGAGATAAAACCAGCAATGTCTTCACGTACCTTGCAGAATAGTACGTTACTGCACCGATGATGCAAACTTCTTTCTTCAACATTTTGACATGTTGAACCAGCACATGAACTTTGAGCAAAGTTCATCTTCTCATCAAACTCCACCTCGAACTTAAAGCTCGAATCCATTGACGAATCTGAGTGATATTGATATTTGAATAACTCACCATCCTGCCCCATCTTCAACATCACTATGAAGATCCAATCACCACAAGCATACAAGCAAAATAGATCGGGAATACAAGTCCAGATGACTTCACAATTGCAGAACAACCTCTGCCTCTGAGTTGTCAAAAAACTCTATTTTGACTTGGTCTCCAATCAATCAAACAAATATTTGACAACTACTGATACATCAGTTCCTCCTTACTGCTATTTCATTGGCTTAGCTTTGGCAAGATAAATGGCATCACAAGTGATCCGAAAAACATGTGAATCTCAAACAAACAACTTCGTTTAAATCAGCAAACCTTTTCCAACTAGGCCAGCGACTCCTACTATTGAGTTTGCAACAACAACTAGGTCGAGTCAACCCGATTCTGACCTGAACCCACATCTGTTTAGATCTCCTTCACAAGAGAAGTTATGTAACACTCCGACCCAGCTTGACCTCGTTTAGCGGCTAATTAATCTTGTTTTCGTTGCTAATTGTGTTTTGTTTGTGTTTTGATTCCGTTGCAGGTCATGGATAGGTAGTTGGGTTGAGTTTGACCTAGATTAAGTAGACCAAGCCCCCTTTTCGTAATTTTAGCTTTTCTAAGACATGGTCATTTTTGCATCATCTTGATGTCAACACGTGTCTTTTGTTGAGTTCGTTAACTTTCGTAACTACGTCGTTTGCAACCGATGTCGTGTGATTCCATTGGATCCGGATTTGACTCAAACTGATAATAGAATTATGACTTGGACTTCATTGTAATTTGGACATCCACTTATCTTATATAAGTTTCATACCATCGACTCAAGCTCTTTCTCTCTCACTCTCTTCGCTCACTATTCACGTGGAATTCTCTCTCCCTCTCCTGAGTTCTCTCCTCCATCATCGATCAAGCCAAAGGGAGGGTTCCTTGCATTCTCTGTTGTGTTGATTGTGAGGTGAGTTGGGGATTCTTCCATTTATCTCATCTCCTCCTTCTTGTTTCCCTGTTGCATGATGTGTCTGTGTCTTGATGTTCTTTCTGTTTCTCATGCATGCATGTTGTAGTGGTTGAGATTTGGTTGTGTTAGGGCCCAAGGACAGCAAGTTGTGTAATTGAATTCAATTAAGGCAAGTATAACCATAATCTGTAAGAACCCATGTTGGTATTCACTTGATTTTGGTTAGTTCACATGAAATTGCATGGAAAACGTGTTTACAGCCCCAAATTGTTAGTATTCTATCTTATCTCTGTTGGATATTTGCAATTCTGATGGTTTTACAGGTTTTCTGTACTTGATTCAGAACTTGACTTCGTGCATGTACGGCTAAACCGTATGTCACCTACGGCTTAAAGTCCAGAGAGGATAAAAACCCAGTTTTCCTCTATGGCCAGGGCACGGCTAAGCCGTGTAATGCACTATGGCTAAGCCGAACCTCAGCTGTGACCCAGCCGTAGATCAGTACAGGGTGCCTTCTTTTGGATTAACTTAAAGCAATCAAATTTGACAGACCTTCTATGGCTCAGCCACGGCTAAGCCGTAGAACACACATGGCTAAACCGTAGAGTAAAATACGGGTGAACCGTAATAGCGGATGAACAGTAAAGGGAACCGCGGTGGAGCCGCAGTACATATTACGGCTACGCCGTAAGATGCCTACGGCTAAGCCGTATCAACCCTAGAACAATGAATGACAAGGATAGGTGTAAAGGAAAGACCGATATGGCCTTCATGATAGAATGTAGAGCACCTAGACCTGCCTAACGGAATGTGATACAATGCGTGAATGATCTCGAGGGCTGCGAATCATTCATGTTCGTTATCCGGATGTTAAGCACCTCCCCATGAGTGTTGGTTTAAGGGACTTCGGTGCACCATCCGATTCAATGCAACACTAGACAACGGTGCATCGAATAACTTAAAACTACATCATCATGCACGGTTAGAAACACCGGATAATTAGATTAGAATTGGCTTGTAAATAAAGATGATCCGATTTCGCATGATTTGTTGCATAACATATTGCATTAGATCATTGATCTCTACTCTCTAGTATGATTACTTGTTTTCCGTTACTTTCACATTGTGGTTTTTTACCTTGAGTATGCATGTGTAATTTCATGTATAAGACATGTTCACAGATATGCACGTATGATATGTTGTCACGATCTACTCAGGGTTTTCATGATTGACTCTGTATGGTTAGGCACTACTTAGCCTCAGCCTTAGGATCCCGACGGGGTGAATTTGGTGTAGTTTACATGGCCTTGCTGCAGTAAGGAAACGTCTTGGAGAACCGGACCCCAGGAAACCGAGACCCATTGTACCCTGGCTCGGACAATGATGTTCTTTGCACGATATAAGATCCCTCTTTTGGGAGCATATGTCAATGTAGTCGCTAACTAGTTCTGTACACAGCATGTATACATTAATTCGCATAGCATGTTTATTTCTTGCATGACAACCTAGCATACGAATATGCCCTGTTTAATTTACATGATGTTCTTTATTCTATTAGACACAGCGTGTGTTAACTTGTTATAGTTTATACTTTGCTGAATCATTGTATTCACAGTTGTTTTTGGTGTTGCAGGCCCAGATACCCCGGCGGACCCCTCGTCGGTCGGCCAGACTCCAGCCGAGACCCCCAAGACCCCATTAGGCCTAGAGGAGTGGATGTGATCACTCCATCGGAGAGCGTCTGGGATCATACATGTGCATGGCCTAGGAGTCTTTTTTTTTTAGGATTGTCACACTTGTATACGTCATCACTTGTATATGTTATTTTGTTCATTTTGTATAACCTTCATATGTAATTATGTCAGTTCTGTCTTCGTATTCTCTTTTTGCACTGTTAGTTTGATGTTTCTGATATTTACAGCTTCCGCGTACATGTTTGGCATGTGTGAATGTTCTCTTGTGCGTGTGCATTTAGCTCAGGTCTACGTGTACAGGCAAGGGAGTACGTGTGTCATTGGTTTGGCTTTTGCTAGCCCCGAACCCTGGGCTCGGGTTGTGACATACGTATTGTATGGTATCAGAGCATTCTTTGCTTTAGATGATAAGCATGTAGGGATGTAGGATCGTGGTGAGGATACGATTATTTATTTGTGGTTTTTTTAGGTTTTGGGGCTTGTTGGGTGAGATTGTTTTGTATTTGTGTCTGACTCTTTCCATTTTACTGGATGGCGTCAGGTTCGGGTTCTCAGCAGAACGCCGGAAACATTGAAAGCAGATCCGCACCATCATCGCAGACACAGAACACAGATGAACGCATCATCATGTTATTTCAGTCCCTGCAAGCACAATCGTAATCGATGTAAAACTTACAAGCACAATTTGCAACCGTGTTATATCGATAAAGCCAAGCCCCAACTCCGTCACATGTAGACCAGCAGGTGGTCTTTCAGCCACGAGAGAATGACCCGAATGCCCTTTACGATAAATTTCGCAAGCAAGGAGCTATTGAGTTCTATGGGACAGAAGAGCCATTGAAGGCAGAACAGTGGCTGGAGCATACGGAGGATGTCTTTGAGACTGTCATGTGCACAAACCGGTAGAAGGTCGGACTAGCAGCCTCCATGTTTAGAGATGTCGCGAAAACTTGGTGGAAAAGCGTAAAAGAATCATACAGAGACATTCCTGGTGCGACAGTTTCGGAGACGTTCAAGCAACGGTTTAGGAGGAAGTTCATCTCGGCTCATGTGTTTCGAGCCAAGGAGGTTGAGTTTTTAGCTCTCCGCCAACAGCCAATGACCTTGGCAGAATATGTGAACAAGTTCACGCAGTTGTCGCACTTTGCTCCGGATATGATTAGTACCGAGGAAAGGAAGGTGAATCGGTTCGTTGAAGGTCTGCATTCCCAGTACATGCACCACGTGACTGCATTTCAGCGTCCAGCTACGTTTGATGATGCAGTGGACAGGGCCTATTCTGCTGAGGCCATCCACCAAGCTGTGAGAGCCATTGAGCCTAAGCGACAGCCGCCTTTCAGTGCACGAGGACAAGTACAGAAGAAGACAAAAGGCCAGCAGAGTACTTCCAGTTCTGCCAGAGTGACCTGTGAGCATTGTGGCAAGGGCCACATGTCTAAAGCTTGTTGGAGGAAGGCAGGCGCTTGTTTTATCTGTGGTTCGAGGGAGCATATGATAGCCAGTTATCCTCGAGATAGAGCCTCCCAGCCCCCACCATCTAGTACTACCTCCGATGCAGCTCCTGGCAGACCCAGTGCGTCTACAGCTCCAAGCAAGTCACAGTTAGCTCATCCAGGCTCGAGACAGCCTTGTCAGACTGCCCGTGCATACGCCGCTACCTATGAGAGTGTTGAGGATCCACAAGTGGTTAAAGGTACTGTTCTGATTTCGCACATTGAGGCATTAGCATTGTTCGATTCGGGGTCTACGCGGTCATACGTAGCACCTCATTTCGCCGAGCGGTTACATCAGCCATCTAAGCCATTGCCATATGTGCTGGTTGTATCCACCCCAGTTGGCAAGCGAGTGGGGTGTAGTGTATACTACCCCCATTGCGACGTATAGATTGCAGGTCATCAGTTACCTGTTGATTTGATCCTGTTGTCGATGCTGGACTTTGACGTGATCCTTGGTATGGATTGGCTCGCTCGATATCGTGCCTGTGTTAACTGTTACAACAGAACGATCTTCTTCGATTTAGGCAAGGGTTTCCGTTTCGAGGGCAGTCAGCAGAAATGCCCCAGACGTGTGATTTCGGCGCGTAAGGCAGATCGCTTGATCCGTAAAGAGTGTGAAGGCTTCATTGCCTTTATCTCAGTGAAGAACAGCTAGGAGAGATCCAGGTGGTCTGTGACTTTCTCGATGTCTTCCCAGATGATGTGCCAGACCTACCCCTGGTTCGAGATGTGGAGTTCGCCATTGAGCTTGTTCCCGGCACGGCACCGATCAGTAAGGCTCCGTATCGCATGGCCCCAGCTGAATTATCAGAGTTGAAGAAGCAATTGCAGGAGCTTTTAGACAAGGGTTTCATTCGCCCGAGCGTATCACCTTGGGGAGCACCAGTCTTGTTTGTCAAGAAGAAGGATGGTACTTTTCGGATGTGCATAGACTACCAACAGCTGAACAAAGTGACTATCAAGAACAAGTATCACCTACCCAGGATTGATGAGTTGTTTGATCAACTTCAGGGTGCAGCGTATTTTTCAAAGATTGATTTGAGATCTGGATATCACCAGTTGAGGGTCAAAGAAGATGACATTCCTAAGACTGCCTTCAGGACTTGTTATGGATATTATGAATTCCTCGTGATGCCTTTTGGATTAACCAATGCACCTGCAGCATTTATGGCATTGATGAATCAGATCTTTGCTCCTTTCTTGGACCAGTTCGTAGTTGTTTTTATTGATGATATATTGATATACTCTAAGTCAGCAAAGGAGCATAGGGAGCACTTGAGAAAAGCCTTGTCGTTGTTGAGAGAACATCGATTGTTTGCTAAGTTTTCGAAATGTGATTTTTGGCTTGAGCAGGTGGCATTTTTGGGTCATATCATTTCACAAGAGGGATTGGCAGTTGATCCATCTAAAGTAGAGGCAGTTGTGAATTGGCCTAGCCCTAAGACAGTGACAGAAGTTCGCAGTTTCCTTGGTCTAGCGGGTTACTATCGTCGATTTGTCTAGGACTTTGCTAAGATCTCTTCTCCTTTGACGAAGTTGACCAGGAAGAATGTGCCGTTTGATTGGACTGAGGAGTGTAAAGCCAGTTTCCGGACTTTGAAAGAGAAGTTGACTACGGTCCCGGTGTTAGCTTTGCCAGATGGTAGTGAAGGGTTCGTGGTATATTCAGATGCCTCTCGAGTTGGTCTAAGTTGTGTGTTAATGCATCACGGGAAGGTAATTGCATATGGATCGAGACAGTTGTGAGAACATGAGAAGAATTACGCCACCCATGATTTGGAATTGGCAGCCATCGTGTTTGCATTGAAACTGTGGAGACATTATTTGTATGGTGTGCGATTTGAGGTTCATTCTGACCATCACAGTTTGCAGTACTTATTCACGCAGCAGGAGCTAAACATGAGACAGCGGAGATGGCTTGAGCTTATCAAAGATTATGACTTCCCGATCAAATATCAGCCAGGAAAGGGAAATGTGGTGGCAGATGCACTCAGCAGGAAAGCAGAGTCTGTACAGATGCTGAGCAGTTTCCTCTGAGAGTTCCATGGTCTCCCTGTTGAAGTGAAACAAGTGGATGAGTTCATGACTTTGGCTAGTACGCTAGTGTTTCAGCCTGAGATGATTCAGCAGATGAAAGACAGGCAATTCGAAGATCTAACCTTGAAGCGCATTCGAGACCACATTGGAGACAGACTCGATTTCAGACTAGAGGACGGTGTACTCTACTTTCGGAGTAGGTTGTGCATGCCAGCAGTTGATGATTTCAAGGAGAAACTGATGAATGAAGCACACTATGCTCGCTATGCGATGCGCTCAGGCAACACAAAGATATATCAGAATCTCAAAGATCGCTTCTGGTGGAACAATATGAAGAGAGAAGTAGTAGGGTTTGTTGCTCGATGTTTGACATGCAAGAAGGTGAAAGCAGATCATCAGAGACCTCTAGGCTCGTTGCATCCTTTGCATATTGTAACACTCCGATCCCCTTTGAGCCGGATTAGTGGCTCATTAGTGTGTGTTTCTGTTGTTTTATTCTTTTGGACTTGGTTTTGGGCCTTGGATAGGTAGTTGAGTAACCTTTGACCTGGAATAGGTAGTTCTAAGCCCTTTTTCGTAATTTCGCTTTTGCTTTGAGTGCATCATAATTGCATCATCTTGGTGTCAGCATGTGTATTTTGTTGAGCTCGTCAATTTCTGTAACTGTGTCAGATCCGTTCGGAGTCTATTGGAGAAGTTGGACCTTCGTGTGACACGATTTGTAAATAATCTAAATTCACCGGACTTTGACTTAAACTCCAAACCTTTATATATAAATGAGTCAGCTCCCAGGTGTCTCTCTCCCTACCCATTTGTCTTGATCGTTGCATGCAAGGAATTCCAGGAGCTCCACGTTCTCTCTCTTCTCTTCGTTCTCTTCTTGTTTTTGGTTAGTGGGGGGGGGGGGGGGGATCTTGCACTCTTTTTGATTGGGTTCCTTTCTTCTTCTCCATCTCTGTTTGTGGTTTGGTAAGTGGGTTCTTTCCAATTCTTTCTTCTTCTTCTTCTCCAATTGCTTCTCCCATTCTCTGTTGCTATGTCTTCATCTCATGCATGTGTTATTTCTTTGATTTGTTTTGATTTTAGTTGATTTGGAGCTTGATTCATTGGATTGATAGAGCTTTGAGGCAAGTATAAGTACAGGCTTTGATAACACATATGGGTGTTTTAGTTGATTGCTTTGATTCAGCCTTATTCTCTGTATAAAGATGTTTTACAGCCAATTTTGTGAATTTGGAACCTCTGTAGCTTGTTTTGTTAAGTTTCTGTACCAAATTTCAGTTTCTGTAACCATCCCGAAGTCGTGTTCTGTATTGTACGGCTAAGCCGTAAGTTTCTACGGCTCACATTCCAGAGACTTGAAATTTTGATTTTGTTCTACGGCTAGGCTACGGCTGAGCCGTAAATTGCCTTACGGCTGAGCCGTAAGCTAGCCGTGACCCAACTGTACCCCAGCCGTGGATTAAATCTCTGATCAGTCGAAACTTTCCAGAGACAGTGTTCCTACGGTGTGGCTACGGCTAAGCCGTGGATTGCTACGGCTAAGCCGTATACTGACTGTAGCTCAGCCGAAAGAGGTATTAGATCAGAGGTGGAAGATGATCCGTTTAGCCGTGTTTTGAATGGAACCAAGGTGAAGCCGTAGTGCATATTACGACCAACGCGTAAGATGTCTTCGGCTTAACCATAGGTCCCTCATGGCTAAACCGTTAGGCATGGCGATTCTGAAATATAACGTAGGATAATGGTGAGACTTGTAGGGCTCAAATACAGGTTAACCACCCATGTAAACCGGCCCAATGGATTCTTTGGAGCGCATGAATAATCTGTTAGGCTGTGACTTATTCATGTGAGTGTTGATTTACTGTTAAGCACCTCCCCATGGGTGTTGGTTTAAGGGAATTCGGTGCACATGAGGATTACATTGCAACGCTAGGATGACAACGGTGCATCGAATAACTTAAAACTACATCAACATGCACGGTTAGTGACAGTGAACCACTAGATTAGGGTTGGCTTGTAATTAACCTTGACTCCGTATTAATCTGAGATGCATTGCATATTGTTTATAGTTTTGCCCTCTATTCTGTCAATCTATGTATATGCATTCCGCAGTCATTTTGCTTTCGTTCCGTATATCTGTTTTATTCTTCGTTCTGCACTAAGCTTTGATCTATGCTGTGCTTTGGCTTAATATATATGCTTTGTTGGCTTTGTATATCTCTGATTTTATTTGGGTATTCCCGGGTGGCTCTGCCCAGAGATTAATACGTGAGGATAAGATCCGGTCCTTGTCATCGGTGAGTCCAAAGCGGATAATCTCCCTTTCTATGGATTTGATTTGATTGGTATTAGTCTGGCTCTACTCAGCCTCAGCCCTAGGATGCCCGATGGGGTTACCTTTGGCTTAGATCTCTGTATCTCTGTAACTGCAGTGTTGCTTTGTCTTGGGACCCCGGAACCCAGGAAACCGAGACCCACTTGTACCCTTGGCCCGGTCAGTGGTGTTCTCATCTGCTTTGCTCTGCTCTCTATTGGAGAGAATATGGTTAACGTAGTAGCCACTTAGTTCAGCATTTCTCTGCTTTGATTCAATTATCATGTTTTACTTCTATGCACGATTTGCTTAGCATACTAAGATGAAACTCTGAAATTACTATTCCGTCCTTATTCTATTGATACTATGAGTGTTTCACCCTTGTTACTTGTATTTGCTGGATCGTTGTATTCATTTGTGTTGTCTGTGGTGTTGCAGGCACAGATACCTTGCCCGGCTCCCCAGCGGTCGAGGAGGCTGCAGGGCCGAGTGTAGAGGCACCCTCCGGTTTGGCAGAGTGGGCCTGATCGCCTCTGCCGAGTGCGTGCATGCATACTAGTGGCCTTTTGTTTTGAGTTTTGGTTTTTGGGGATTTGTATTTGGACTTTGTACTTTGTATATTTGTACACCTTTATTTTGTTGTGTACTCAGACTTGTACTGGGTTTTCATGTATGGTATTTCGCTTGACTTTCCGTTCCATATTTGTTTTCCGCATTGTTTGGCTTCCGCTATTTCCTTTTGTTGCTTGCTATGATATGTACAGCTTCCGCGTACGCTTAGTTCGCACGTGTTAGATCCCTTGTGTGCGTGCATCTGGACTGGGTTTGGATGCACGTGCACGGGAGTACGTGTGTCACCGGTTTAGCTTCTCGCTAACCCCCGACTTCTGGGCTCGGGTCGTGACATACGTATTGTATGGTATCAGAGCATGCTAGTTATAAGCATGTAGACATCTAAGATCGTGGTGAGATAGCGTTATCAACTATTTGACTCGAAGTCTCATATGTTGATTTGGGTTTGGACTAACTCAGGGCATTTTATATTTGTGTACTGTGTTTCTTTTCCTTTTTCAGGATGGCATCAGGATCAGGATCTCGGGATGAGAATCAACAGGGCCATAACGGTGACAGTGGATCGGTACCCCCACATATTAGTAGTGAGGAGCGCATGATGATGATGATGCAGTCTATGCAATCATTACAGGCACAGATGGCATCCATGGTAGATAGGCAGAGTCAGGCTGCCGCAGCGGCATCACCTCGTATAGACCAGCAAGTGATTTTCCAGCCCAAGGAATCAGATCCAAATGCTCTCTTTGACAAGTTCCGTAAGCGAGGGGCGACTGAGTTTCATGGGATAGAGGATGCATTGCAGGCTGAGCAATGGTTGGAGCAGACTGAAGAACTATTTGATACGATTGTGTGCAGCAACAAACAGAAAGTGGTGCTCACAGCCTCTATGCTTCGGAGTGTAGCCAAGACATGGTGGAGGAGTGTTAAGACCTCATTCCAGACTATGCCCAGTGCCACAGTTTGGGAGACCTTCAAGTAGCAATTTCGTCGGAAGTTCATGCCTCTCCATATTCAGCGAGCTAAGGAAGTGGAATTCTTCAACCTTCAGAAGAGACAGATGTCAGTTGCAGATTATGTACACAAGTTTACAGAGCTGTCCCACTTTGCAGAGGACATGGTAAACACTGAGCAGAAGAAGGTGACTCGCTTCGTCAACGGCCTGAACCCGAGGCATAAACGCCACGTAGTTGCATGTATGTGGCCGGCTACATTGGATGACGCTATTGACAGGGCCTATGATGCAGAGGCCATATTTGAGGAGGAGCGAACAGAGGCTAAGAGGGCAGCAGGTTCCAGTGGCAGAAGTCAGCAGTTCCAGAAGAAGTTCAAGGGTAAGCAGGGCAGTTCGAGCAGTTCTCAGGTAGTTTGTAGTCACTGTGGGAAGGATCACCCCACCGACAGGTGTTGGAGGAAGAGTGGGGCTTGTTTCGGGTGTGGCTCTACGGACCACAAGCGGGCCCAATGCCCGAGGTTTCAGTCCTCTCCACAGACGAGACATGCAGGGTCTACAGCGCAGGGCAAACCTCAGCCAGCTCGCCTAGCCCAGAAGCAGAACCGCCAGACAGCCCGAGCCTATGCTGCTACGCATGAGGGCGCAGAGGAGGCCACGGTCGTGGAAGGTAAAATTTTAATTTCTGATGCTGAAGCTTTAGCCTTATTTGACTCCAGGTCTACGCGTTCGTACGTAGCACCCCATTTTGCTGTGCAGCTTCGACAGCGACCCACACCACTTCCATACTTGTTACTAGTATCCACTCCGGTTGGTAAACGGGTGGAGTGCAGTGTCTTCTACCCTCAGTGTGATGTGCGGATAGCTGGTCATCAGCTCCCGGTAGACCTCGTGTTGCTCACGACACTGGATTTTGAGGTGATTCTTGGTATGGACTGGCTTGCGAGATATCATGCGTGTATCAATTGCTACAGCAAGGCTATCTACTTTGATCTGGGCAGTGGATTTCGATTTGAGGGCAGCCAGACGAAGTGCCCAAGGCGTGTGATCTCTGCTTGCAAGGCAGATAGGATGCTTCGTAGGGGATGTGAAGGATTTCTTGCATTCATTTCAGAAAAGAAAGATCAGCGACAGCTCAGTGAGATCCCGGTAGTCAGCGAGTTTCCGGATGTTTTTCCAGAGGATGTGCCAGAGTTACCACCAGTTCGAGAGGTAGAGTTCTCGATTGACGTGATGCCAGGTACAGCACCCATCAGTAGAGCTCCATATCGTATGGCACCTGCAGAGTTGTTGGAATTGAAGAAACAGTTGCAGGATCTGTTAGATAAAGGGTTCATACGCCCAAGTGTTTTACCTTGGGGAGCTCCTGTATTGTTTCTTAAGAAGAAGGATGGCAGTTTCCGGATGTGCATTGACTACAGGCAGTTGAACAAAGTGACTATCAAGAACAAATATCCATTGCCTAGGATCGATGAGTTGTTCGATCAGCTTCAGGGCGCAGCTTACTTCTCGAAGATTGACTTGAGGTCAGGATATCACCAGCTCAGGGTGAAGGATGAGGATGTTCCTAAGACGGCTTTTAGGACTCGGTATGGACACTACGAGTTCCTTGTCATGCCATTTGGTTTGACGAACGCACCCGCAGCTTTTATGGCGTTGATGAATAGGGTGTTTACTTCCTTTTTGGACCAGTTTGTTGTGGTTTTCATAGATGACATATTAGTCTATTCGAAGACTGCTGAGGAACATACAGACCATCTAAGGAAAGCATTGCAGCTGCTTAGAGATCACAAGTTGTATGCCAAATTGTCCAAGTGTGATTTCTGGTTAGAGCAAGTTGCATTTCTGGGTCATAAGATTTCTAGAGATGGATTGATGCTGGATCCGGCTAAGATTAAGGCAGTAGTCCATTGGCCCCGTCCTAGATCAGTGACAGAGATTCGGAGTTTTCTGGGATTGGCGGGATATTACCGCAGGTTTGTGCAGGACTTCTCGAAGATTTCAGCCCCACTGACTCAGTTGACTCGGAAGAAGGTCCCGTATGAGTGGACAGAGAAGTGTGAGCGTAGTTTTCAGATGTTGAAAGAAAGGCTCACTACGGCGCCAGTGTTGACTCTCCCGGATGGTAGTGAGGGATTCGTGATTTATTCCGATGCTTCTCGAGTTGGACTAGGCTGTGTACTGATGCAGAATCAGAAAGTGATTGCCTACGGATCCAGACAGCTGAAAGAGCACGAGAAGAACTATGCCACACATGACTTGGAGCTAGCAGCTATTGTATTTGCACTGAAGTTGTGGCGGCATTACTTGTACGGTGTGAAGTTCGAGGTCCATTCCGATCATCACAGTCTGCAGTACTTGTTTGATCAGCATGACTTGAATATGAGGCAGCGAAGGTGGTTGGAGTTCATCAAGGACTACGACTTTCCGATCAAGTACCACCCAGGCAAGGGGAATGTAGTTGCAGATGCACATAGCAGGAGAACAGACAGTCTTCAGGTGTTGGCAGGATTCTATATGCTTGTGCATGACCAGCCTGTAGAGGTTCGGATGGTAGGCGAATTGGTGACATTAGCTACTACCGTCGTGTTTCAGCCTGAGGTGATTCAGCAGATCAAGGATCGCCAGTTTGAGGACCCCCTCCTGGTGAAGTTCAGAGATCGGATTTCAGATCGACCTGATTTCAGCCTGGTAGATGGAGTTTTGTACTTCAGGAATCGATTGTGTGTTCCCGCTGTGGATGAGCTGAAAGATAAGTTGATGACAGATGCGCACGATGCCCGATATGCGATGCACCCAGGGAGTACGAAGATGTACCGGAACTTGAAGGATAGATTTTGGTGGAACAATATGAAGCGGGAGATCGCAGGGTTCGTAGCTCGATGTTTGACCTGTCAGAGGGTAAAAGCTGACCATCAGCGACCTCCAGGATCATTGCATCCATTGCACATTCCGCAGTGGAAGTGGGAGCACATTACTATGGATTTCGTCTTCGGTTTTCCGCCGACCTATAGAAAGAACAATGCTATATGGGTAATAGTGGACAGATTGACCAAGTCAGCGCATTTCCTTCCGTTCAGGAAAGGGATGACATTCACAGAGATGGCCAGGAAGTTTGTTGACGAGATAGTCAGATTGCAATGCACCCCAGTATCGATTGTGTCTGATCGTGATAGTCGTTTTGTGTCTTCATTCTGGAGAGCATTTCAGGAAGCTATGGGCACGAAGCTAAGTTTTAGTACGGCATACCACCCCCAGACTGACGGACAGTCGGAGCGTACCATTCAGACGTTGGAGGATATGCTCAGAGCCAGCGTGCTGAACTTTGAGAAAGAATGGGATATGCATCTGGCATTGTGTGAGTTTGCATACAACAACAGCTTCCACGAGAGCATTGGTATGGCACCTTATGAGGCTCTATACGGACGCAAGTGCAGGACTCCAGTGTGCTGGGAGGAAGTTGGAACTAGAAGTTTCCATGGTCCGACGATAATTGCTGAGACTATAGAGAAAGTGCAGAAAGTGATAGAGAATCTGAAGATTGCTCGATCCAGACAGAAGAGCTATGCGGATACTCGGAGGAGACCTTTGGTATTCCAAGTTGGAGATTGGGTGTTTCTTAAAGTTTCTCCGATGAAGGGCACGGTGAGGTTTGGTCAGAATGGTAAGTTAGTTCCGAGATATGTAGGACCGTTCGAAGTCAAGAGCCGAGTTGGAGATTTAGCCTATCGGTTGACGCTTCCAGTTGAGTTCTCCGGTGTTCACGATGTGTTCCATGTGTCGATGCTCCGTAAGTATGTACCAGATCCGAGCCATGTGATTCGCTACGATGACATCCAGATTCAGCCTAATGCAACTTACGTTGAGCGTCCGCTTCGCATCGTTGGGACACGAGAGCAGATTCTCCGTACCAGGACTATCAGATGGGTCAAAGTGTTGTGGGAACATCATGGTCCAGATGAGGCTACATGGGAGCTAGAGGAGCAACTAGCGCGCCAGTACCCCCAGCTCTTTGCGCAGGTAGGTAGTCATTCCGAGGACGGAATGATTCCTAGTGGGGGAGGATGTAACACTCCGATCCCCTTTGAGCCGGATTAGTGGCTCATTAGTGTGTGTTTCTGTTGTTTTATTCTTTTGGACTTGGTTTTGGGCCTTGGATAGGTAGTTGAGTAACCTTTGACCTGGAATAGGTAGTTCTAAGCCCTTTTTCGTAATTTCGCTTTTGCTTTGAGTGCATCATAATTGCATCATCTTGGTGTCAGCATGTGTATTTTGTTGAGCTCGTCAATTTCTGTAACTGTGTCAGATCCGTTCGGAGTCTATTGGAGAAGTTGGACCTTCGTGTGACTCGATTTGTAAATAATCTAAATTCACCGGACTTTGACTTAAACTCCAAACCTTTATATATAAATGAGTCAGCTCCCAGGTGTCTCTCTCCCTACCCATTTGTCTTGATCGTTGCATGCAAGGAATTCCAGGAGCTCCACGTTCTCTCTCTTCTCTTCGTTCTCTTCTTGTTTTTGGTTAGTGGGGGGGGGGGGGGGGATCTTGCACTCTTTTTGATTGGGTTCCTTTCTTCTTCTCCATCTCTGTTTGTGGTTTGGTAAGTGGGTTCTTTCCAATTCTTTCTTCTTCTTCTTCTCCAATTGCTTCTCCCATTCTCTGTTGCTATGTCTTCATCTCATGCATGTGTTATTTCTTTGATTTGTTTTGATTTTAGTTGATTTGGAGCTTGATTCATTGGATTGATAGAGCTTTGAGGCAAGTATAAGTACAGGCTTTGATAACACATATGGGTGTTTTAGTTGATTGCTTTGATTCAGCCTTATTCTCTGTATAAAGATGTTTTACAGCCAATTTTGTGAATTTGGAACCTCTGTAGCTTGTTTTGTTAAGTTTCTGTACCAAATTTCAGTTTCTGTAACCATCCCGAAGTCGTGTTCTGTATTGTACGGCTAAGCCGTAAGTTTCTACGGCTCACATTCCAGAGACTTGAAATTTTGATTTTGTTCTACGGCTAGGCTACGGCTGAGCCGTAAATTGCCTTACGGCTGAGCCGTAAGCTAGCCGTGACCCAACTGTACCCCAGCCGTGGATTAAATCTCTGATCAGTCGAAACTTTCCAGAGACAGTGTTCCTACGGTGTGGCTACGGCTAAGCCGTGGATTGCTACGGCTAAGCCGTGGATTGGTCTACGGCTAAGCCGTATACTGACTGTAGCTCAGCCGAAAGAGGTATTAGATCAGAGGTGGAAGATGATCCGTTTAGCCGTGTTTTGAATGGAACCAAGGTGAAGCCGTAGTGCATATTACAACCAACGCGTAAGATGTCTTCGGCTTAACCATAGGTCCCTCATGGCTAAACCGTTAGGCATGGCGATTCTGAAATATAACGTAGGATAATGGTGAGACTTGTAGGGCTCAAATACAGGTTAACCACCCATGTAAACCGGCCCAATGGATTCTTTGGAGCGCATGAATAATCTGTTAGGCTGTGACTTATTCATGTGAGTGTTGATTTACTGTTAAGCACCTCCCCATGGGTGTTGGTTTAAGGGAATTCGGTGCACATGAGGATTACATTGCAACGCTAGGATGGCAACGGTGCATCGAATAACTTAAAACTACATCAACATGCACGGTTAGTGACAGTGAACCACTAGATTAGGGTTGGCTTGTAATTAGCCTTGACTCCGTATTAATCTGAGATGCATTGCATATTGTTTATAGTTTTGCCCTCTGTTCTGTCAATCTATGTATATGCATTCCGCAGTCATTTTGCTTTCGTTCCATATATCTGTTTTATTCTTCGTTTTGCACTAAGCTTTGATCTATGCTGTGCTTTGGCTTAATATATATGCTTTGTTGGCTTTGTATATCTCTGATTTTATTTGGGTATTCCCGGGTGGCTCTGCCCAGAGATTAATACGTGAGGATAAGATCCGGTCCTTGTCATCGGTGAGTCCAAAGCGGATAATCTCCCTTTCTATGGATTTGATTTGATTGGTATTAGTCTGGCTCTACTCAGCCTCAGCCCTAGGATGCCCGACGGGGTTACCTTTGGCTTAGATCTCTGTATCTATGTAACTGCAGTGTTGCTTTGTCTTGGGACCCCGGAACCCAAGAAACCGAGACCCACTTGTACCCTTGGCCCGGTCAGTGGTGTTCTCATCTGCTTTGCTCTGCTCTCTATTGGAGAGAATATGGTTAACGTAGTAGCCACTTAGTTCAGCATTTCTCTGCTTTGATTCAATTATCATGTTTTACTTCTATGCACGATTTGCTTAGCATACTAAGATGAAACTCTGAAATTACTATTCCGTCCTTATTCTATTGATACTATGAGTGTTTCACCCTTGTTACTTGTATTTGCTGGATCGTTGTATTCATTTGTGTTGTCTGTGGTGTTGCAGGCACAGATACCTTGCCCGGCTCCCCGGCGGTCGAGGAGGCTGCAGGGCCGAGTGTAGAGGCACCCTCCGGTTTGGCAGAGTGGGCCTGATCGCCTCTGCCGAGTGCGTGCATGCATACTAGTGGCCTTTTGTTTTGAGTTTTGGTTTTTGGGGATTTGTATTTGGACTTTGTACTTTGTATATTTGTACACCTTTATTTTGTTGTGTACTCAGACTTGTACTGGGTTTTCATGTATGGTATTTCGCTTGACTTTCCGTTCCATATTTGTTTTCCGCATTGTTTGGCTTCCGCTATTTCCCTTTGTTGCTTGCTATGATATGTACAGCTTCCGCGTACGCTTAGTTCGCACGTATTAGATCCCTTGTGTGCGTGCATTTGGACTGGGTTTGGATGCACGTGCACGGGAGTACGTGTGTCACCGGTTTAGCTTCTCGCTAACCCCCGACTTCTGGGCTCGGGTCGTGACACATATACCATAGTGGAAGTGGGAACACATCGCCATGGACTTTGTTTCCGGATTACCACCAACGAGCAGGAAGAACAACGCCATTTCGGTGATTGTAGATCGCTTGACGAAGTCAGCCCATTTCATCCCTTTTCGGAAGGGTATGACGTTTTCAGAGATGGCGAGGAAGTTCGTGGATGAGATCGTCAAGCTCCATGGTACCCCAGTGTCGATTGTATCCGATCGTGACAGCCGTTTCGTTTCGTCATTCTGGAGAGCATTCCAAGAGGCTATGGGTACGAAGTTGAGCTTCAGCACGGCATACCACCCACAGACGGATGGGCAATTAGAGCGGACTATTCAGACTTTGGAGGATATGTTGCAAGCCAGCATGTTGAGCTACGAGAAAGAATGGGATCTTCATTTATCGTTGTGTGAATTCGCCTACAATAACAGCTTCCACGAGAGTATTAGGATGGCGCCATATGAAGCATTGTACGGGAAGAAATGTAGAAGTCCGGTATGTTGGGAAGAAGTTGGAACTCGGAGTTTTCACGGACCGACGATCATCGCAGAAACTACGGAGAAGGAACAGAAAGCAATTGAGAACTTGAAAGTTGCTCGGTCGAGGCAGAAGAGTTATACAGACATTCGCAGACAGCCATTAGAGTTTCAAGTTGGTGAGTGGGTTTTTCTGAAGGTCTCCACGATGAAAGGTACAATCCGTTTCGGCCAGAAAGGTAAGTTAGCTCCACGATATGTCGGACCGTTCGAGATCAAGAGTCGGATTGGTGATTTGGCCTATCGATTAGATCTTCCCGAGACGTTTTTAGGTGTACACAACGTTTTCCACGTTTCGATGCTTCGGCAATATGTTCATGATCCTTCTCATGTCATTCGTTACGACGATGTTCAGATCCAGCCGAATGCTGCATACGTTGAGCAACCGTTCCGTATCGTGGGAACCCGAGAGTAGATACTCCGCACCAGGACAATTCGATGGGTCAAAGTGCTATGGGAGCATCACAGTCCCGATGAGACTACATGGGAGTTAGAAGCAGATGGCGCGAAAATATCCCGATCTGTTTTCGCCGGAATGAGTGAGTGAGTGTTCATTTCGAGGACAGAATGATTCTCAAGTAGGGGAGGATGTAACACTCCGACCCAGCTTGACCTCGTTTAGCGGCTAATTAATCTTGTTTTCGTTGCTAATTGTGTTTTGTTTGTGTTTTGATTCCGTTGCAGGTCATGGATAGGTAGTTGGGTTGAGTTCGACCTGGATTAAGTAGACCAAGCCCTTTTTCGTAATTTTAGCTTTTCTAAGACATGGTCATTTTTGCATCATCTTGATGTCAACACGTGTCTTTCGTTGAGCTCGTTAACTTTCGTAACTACGTCGTTTGCAACCGATGTCGTGTGATTCCATTTGATCCGGATTTGACTCAAACTGATAATAGAATTATGACTTGGACTTCATTGTAATTTGGACATCCACTTATCTTATATAAGCGTCATACCATCGACTCAAGCTCTTTCTCTCTCACTCTCTTCGCTCACTATTTACGTGGAATTCTCTCTCCTTCTCCTGAGTTCTCTCCTCCATCATCAATCAAGCTAAAGGGAGGGTTCTTTGCATTCTCTGTTGTGTTGATTATGAGGTGAGTTGGGGATTCTTCCATTTATCTCATCTCCTCCTTCTTGTTTCCCTGTTGCATGATGTGTCTGTGTCTTGATGTTCTTTCTGTTTCTCATGCATGCATGTTGCAGTGGTTGAGATTTGGTTGTGTTAGGGCCCAAGGACAGCAAGTTGTGTAATTGAATTCAATTGAGGCAAGTATAACCATAATCTGTAAGAAACCATGTTGGTATTCACTTGATTTTGGTTAGTTCACATGAAATTGCATAAAAAACGTGTTTACAGCCCCAAATTGTTAGTATTCTATCTTATTTCTGTTGGATATTTGCAATTCTGATGGTTTCACAGGTTTTCTGTACTTGATTCAGAACTTGACTTCGTGCATGTACGGCTAAGCCGTATGTCACCTACGGCTTAAAGTCCAGAGAGGGTAAAAACCCAGTTTTCCTCTACGGTCAGGGCAAGGCTAAGCCATGTATTGCACTATGGCTAAGCCGAACCTCAGCTGTGACCCAGCCGTAGATCAGTACAGGGTGCCTTCTTCTGGATTAACTTAAAGCAATCAAATTTGACAGACCTTTTACGGCCCAGCCACGGCTAAGCCGTAGAACACACACGGCTAAACCGTATAGTAAAATACGAGTGAACCGTAATAGCGGATGAACAGTAAAGGGAACCGTGGTGGAGCCGCAGTGCATATTAAGGCTACGCCGTAAGATGCCTACGGCTAAGCCGTAGGTTCACCTACGGCTAAGCTGCATCAACCCTAGAACAATGAATGACAAGGATAGGTGTAAAGGAAAGACCGATATGGCCTTCATTATAGAATGTAGAACACCTAGACCTGCCCAACGGAATGTGATACAATGCGTGAATGATCTCGAGGGCTGTGAATCATTCATGTTCGTTATCCGAATGTTAAGCACCTCCCCATGGGTGTTGGTTTAAGGGACTTCGGTGCACCATCCGATTCAATGCAACACTAGACAACGGTGCATCGAATAACTTAAAACTACATCATCATGCATGGTTAGAAATACCGGATAATTAGATTAGAATTGGCTTGTAAATAAAGATGATCCGATTTCGCATGATTTGTTGCATAACATATTGCATTCGATCATTGATCTCTACTCTCTAGTATGATTACTTGTTTTCCGTTACTTTCACATTGTGGTTCTTTACCTTGAATATGCATGTGTAATTTCACGTATAAGACATGTTCACAGATATGTACGTATGATATGCTGTCACGATCTACACAGGGTTTTCATGATTGACTCTGTATGGTCAGGCACTACTTAGCCTCAGCCTTAGGATCCCGACGGGGTGAATTTGGTGTAGTTTACATGGCCTTGCTGCAGTAAGGAAACGTCTTGGGGAACCGGACCCCAGGAAACCGAGACCCATTGTACCCTGGCCCGGACAATGGTGTTCTTTGCACGATATAAGATCCCTCTTTTGGGAGCATATGGCAATATAGTCGCTAACTAGTTCTGTACACAGCATGTATACATTGATTCGCATAGCATGTTTATTTCTTGCATAACAACCTAGCATACGAATATGCCCTGTTTAATTTACATGATGTTCTTTATTCTATTAGACATAGCGTGTGTTAACTTGTTATGGTTTATACTTTGCTGAATCATTGTATTCACAATTGTTTTTGGTGTTGCAGGCCCAGATACCCCGGCCGACCCCTCGCCGGTCGGCCAGACTCCAGCCGAGACCCCCGAGACCCCATTAGGCCTAGAGGAGTGGATGTGATCACTCCATCGGAGAGCGTCTCGGATCATACATGTGCATGGCTTAGGAGTCTTTCTTTTTGAGGATTGTCACACTTGTATACGTCATCACTTGTATATGTTATTTTGTTCATTTTGTATAACCTTCATATGTAATTATGTCAGTTCTGTCTTCGTATTCTCTTTTTGCACTGTTAGCTTGATGTTTCTGATATTTACAGCTTCCGCGTACATGTTTGGCAAGTGTGAATGTTCCCTTGTGCGTGTGCATTTAGACCAGGTCTACGTGTACAGGCACGGGAGTAAGTGTGTCGTTGGTTTGGCTTTTGCTAACTCCCGAACCCTGGGCTCGGGTTGTGACAAGTTAGTGTTACCTAAAACTCCCTATTCCTTCTGTAATCAAGACAGGACATCTCCTGGGAATGCATATTCAGATCTCTCCAATTTAGGCGAGTGGGGAACAAAAAGCTTCTCTTTTCAAGATTTATGCACCAATCTATAGATCTCGCCACAATGAGCATACTGGAAGAATCGGATTTGAAATCCAACCTCGGATGTCTCTAATATCATAAAAACAAGTTTCTATACTCCGATCGGTCAAACTTCCTCCTTGACCATCAAACAGCCAATCACCCTCTTCCATTACGTAGATCTGCTCAAAACAAGTCTGTGGGCTCAAACAAATCTCTGATCGAACATCGGATAATCAAGATATAGAAGAAACAATTTTAGCCGTTGAAACTAGTCAAACTTTGACCTCCTCTGTTAACGTGTGCTAACGTCAGCACTGCAATGCTGCACTGGGCTGGACTCTGCACACACGGGTCAGGTCGAACTCGACCAGAACTAGATGACTCTGCTAGATTGCACTACTGGGTTGGGCTTCTAGCACACGGACCAGGTTGACCTGACCCAACCCAACCTGCAACCTGTTTTACTCCCTGGGCTTTGCTACTAACAGGTCAGGTCGATTGCGACCCGCCCCGACCCAAAACTGCACTGCTGCCTAGGCTTCTCCACCACGGGTCAAGTAGAACTGACCCAACGCAACCTGGAGCCGAAAACCTAGGCCCACACGACCGCCTTCTTCCTTTCTTGTCCCTATTTTGCAACAGAGACCAATCCGCCCAGCGACAAGCAGGCTTCTCCTTCCACAGCGGTTGACAATGGCAGATGGCGCCCTCTCTGGTGACACTCTGCTTTTTTGTCTAATCCGGTGAGGCAGACGCCGAGCAGTGGGCACTGACGAAGGAGGGATGATCCGAGCACTGAAGCGCGGTGAAGCAACAGACACTGACGGCACAACGGTGATGGCAGGGGAATCCTTTCTTCAACAAAGACGATCTGAGTTCTGGTGATAACGAACGACAGTAGTAGCAGCAAGGATGACGGCCTCTCCTTTTTTTTTCTTCAAATCTCTCCCACCGGTTTCTTCTGAACTCATTTTCTATAAACAGAAATGCAATAACCAGTTACTTCTTGTCTTCTTCTTCTTCTCCGATTGGAAACTCCAATCCGTGGCACAATAAGAAATCACCCGTGATCTCTGATTTTTCTGCAATGAGAATTGCAGAACTCCAGATCCTTCGAGAAGATCTAATCCGTTGATCTTTCATGCACAACCTCCAAGCCACTAAACGATCTCCACGTCGCTAAAAAACCCAAAGAACACCACCTCGACTCTGATACCACTTAATGTGATTTTGACATCACCCGTTGTGCGCATACATCGATCACAAGATCAACAAGGAAGTAACCATTCACAGAAAGAGACAAAGAGATTTACGCGGTTCACCCAGACAGGGCTACATCCAGGGGCACACAGGCGATCATCTTCACTATCATAAGTAAAGCATACAGAGACTCTCATTCTCTCACATCGTCTCACTTACGTGGTGTGGGAATACCACGAGCAGGCGAGCTCTCACCTCTCTTCAGTGCAAGATCTAGGATTACAGAATATAAACATATATAATGTCCACTTTCTTGGCCACCAAGAAAGCCCCGGTACAATTACCAAAATACCTTTTACTTTAAACCGGTTACTGGCTAACCCAGTGGACCCATCCGGCTAAACCGGAATACAAGACATAAACCCAATAGTTTGTACAGTAATATTAAAGAATGGATTTGGACATATTCTCAACTACTCTTACAAATATTTGTACATTACTTGCATTATTGGCTTTATCCTTGAATTGTTCGGTAAGGGCCAAAGTGGCTTCGATCTTGAATGCCTTGCCTACGAGCTAACTGTAATCGTCCAATTCAAATGCTAATACTTGCTTCATTAGAATAGGCTTTAATCCCTTTTTGAACTTGTCCGCTTTCGTTGTTTCATCCGGGATTAAGTGTGGTGCGTACTTGACAACTCCGCAAATTTCGCCTCGTATTGGGCCACGATCATATTTCCTTGGATCAATGTTGCAAATTCTTGTGCCTTTGTGCCCTAATGTGCTTAGGAATGTCCTTCTTATTAAATTTATCTTTGAAGATTGCCTATGTGACTTCAGTTTTGGTCTTTTTCAATGCCTCCTATTCGAACTCCCACCAATGTTCCGCTGTACCGTTGATCTTATAAGTGGCCAAGCGCACCTTATCAGCTTCCACACACTTTATTGCCCTAAATGCCTTCTCAATATCTCTCAGCCATGACTCAGCTATCATTGGGCCGATGGTCCCGTTGAAAGACAGGGGATCATAACCCTTGAACTTTTTGTATAAGTCTGGTTCTTAATAAGCCTCAATTTGAGTGGTAATAACAGTAGCCACGTCACGAAGGGCCGATCGAACATCTTCAAGTTCAAAGTTTTTGTTTCCTTTTGTTGCTTGCAAATCTTCGTTCAACATCATCTTCAAACCATGAAAGCACAATTAACAAATAATAATAATAATAACAACAACAAGGGCTAAAAGAATGCAAAAGATCGAACAATTTACTAAACTAGATACTACCCAATACTCTCACACGTCAAAAGGGGTTTCTAACAAATTTTACATATTTTAAAATCTAAGGCTCTGATACCAACTATCACGCCTCAGAATCTAAGATCCTTGAGACCCTCAAAGCACAAGGTATAACGGGTCCAACAATAAATTAAATAAATTCCTAACTTTATTAAAATAACCCAAATGGAATAATATGATCAATATCCTATAAAAGCCAATCCACTGAATAAATTCGTAGTGAGAGTAATTCCCAAAACATAATTATCAACTTCTCAATTGCAAATAAATTCCGAATTCAATCATTTGAATCTAAGTCTAGAGTCTCGCAACTCTGCCTTCAATCCCCAAATCCGCAAAGCAAGCTAGGTTTCCTTGAGTTCTGGATCAACCTCAAAATCTGTGAGGGAAAAATAAGAGTGAGTAAAACTCAACAAGTAATATGAACCATAAAACATAGCAAACAGGTAACAATCTAAGAAATCAAATTTAAAGTCATAGTTCGCATATACAAGGTTTATCACGTAAGGTAAGTGCAATATCTTCGAAGCGACAAGGAAATAATATGACCGAAATTCAAGGTATTTCTAACAAATGAGCAAATAACCAAATCAACAAATAAAAGGAAATGCATATCCGCAATAAACAAAATATCAAAATGTGCTCACCAGAATTAAGTCTATAGCAAGCACAAAGTACATGCTAGGTACAAACCATTTTTATATCCAAAGTTAGCACGAAGCCTGAGATATCAGAAATCTCCACAAAACAAAATGGGTCTAGCTGCAGACTAGAAATATCGCACAAAGGGATTCCAATCCCAATGTCATACCTAAAGGGGGCTAAAATCCATGTGTGAGCGTCCCCACGGTACGTTGCCCATACTTTAGAGAATGCCTTACAATATAAAGAGCACAATAGCAATTACAACAAATTCTAAGTTTCCAATCACAAAAGGAACTAGGATTGAAATTAGAAATCAACCCTATGTTATCACAATTTTCACAATTTACATCAAATGGAAAATAGATCATTACTTCACAAACAATCCCCTTTTTTTATAACTTGATAATACCAAATGAAGCATGGTTGAGTATATCACAGCCACAGTATTCCAAACAAGTCAAAGGCATCAAAATGTCCTAATATTTTAGGATTATTTCAATAATTTGCAAAATTTCACATTTTAAATCAAATTGAGACAAGGACATAAAAACTCTAGTGCGAAGGAACCATGGTAAAACTACTTGCCTCTTTCAACTGTCGATGATGGGCTTAACTTGCCCTGATCTACATATCCAAGAGAATCGATGCAAGTCCCTATTAATGATGGCATGCAAAGGGATCAAAAATTGAGTTTAGGGAATGGGCTCATACATGGGCTATTGGTTTAAGTCATAATCACACGAGATGAAACTGGGCCAATGTATAGCCACATCCTTGATTGGGCCCAATTTGTCTAATCATGCAAGTGGGCTTAAGCAATGTGAGTTATGCATACACATAAGTCAGATGGGGTGAACTTGGGTAAATGAATAATGTGTCAATCAGCAAGTGGACTGAAACTGGGGTCATGAG
The DNA here is from genome assembly GCA_037013555.1 of Sextonia rubra. NCBI lineage: Eukaryota > Viridiplantae > Streptophyta > Magnoliopsida > Laurales > Lauraceae > Sextonia > Sextonia rubra. The sequence continues at coordinate 15,837,094 of JASUAD010000028.1, read as the reverse complement.
CTTAGGCCCACATCATCTATGGAATCTATAGGTCAGGTGGGCCAGGGATACTGAGTCAATTCGATTTAAAAGAAAGTGGGCTTAAAGTGATGAATGCACTTAAAAGAATGACAGTAAGATAAGTGAAGAAGGAAGTGGGCTGTTTCCTTGCAGAGAGAAAGAAGAAGGAAGGAAAGAAAAAAAAGAGAAAAATGGAAAAAGAGGCTCAGTTGCAGTTGGGACATAGGAAGAAATAAGCAGAGGAACGGATTAAAAAAAAAAAAAAGAAACTGAAACAAGAGAGAGGAAAGAAAGAAAGAAAGAGAAGAAAGAGAAAGCAAGAAGGAAGAAGAAAGTGGTAGAGGAGAAGGAACAGGGAAGAAAAAAACAAACAAGAAGATGAGAGAGGGAGACCAGAGAAGCTACAAGGAGGTGAACTGGTGAAGATCAGTGACTGGTTCAGTTAGAGAAAAGAGTGGACTTGCAAAAGAGAAAGAAAAGAAGGAAAAGAATAAGAGTAACAGAGGTGCAGTTACTGTGAGAAGACCAAGAATGGAGAAGAAGGGACAAGAAGAAGAACAATGGAATAAGAAAAAAAAACCAAGAAAACAGGTAGAGAAAATGAAAAAGAGGGAGACGATGAACAGTGTGGGCTTCGGGTAAGGATGGGTTCGGGTTAATGGGTCTATTTTCAAGATGGAGGCAGGGCAGTTAACGTGCATGGGCAGAGATGGGTTCTATGATGAAAATAGTGATTGGTTCAGATCACCAGTGAGTCTGGGTTTCACAATCACAATTGGCCCAGCTGAGTTGCCTTAAACGCAAATGGGTTAGAGCTAATGGGTTTGGATAGTTTAAAGGGGTGCCTGGGGCGAGATGATGAAAGGCGATATGATGTGTGGTCCACTGATGGTCATGGTGAATGCATGATCATAGTAAAACTGAATTAAGAAGACATGAACTAGCATGCTAAAGAAATTGAAATGTTTGCTTATAATAGTAACATGAATAGAAAGAGAGAAAGCAAAGGGAAACATACCTTAAAAGGAAAGCCTTAAGGTGAGCAAGAGATATTTATAGATGTGATTCAAGGGTGAAGAAGGCTTTCTATTTATAAAAAAAATAAAAGCAAGGGTCCCAAAAGGAGTTTTAGTCCTAGCCAAACTTAGCAAAAAAAAACTTAATTCAAATTGAATTCCATCCCCAAATAGAGTTAAGATAAATCAATACACTTAAGGAGGTTTAATCCACATAGAACTCCAAATTTGATCACAACTTTATGATTCTCAAACTATAATAAGTTATCGGACCAAAATAGTAACTAATTAATTATCCAAATTTAAATAGCATAAAATCTTTAAAAAAAATGTTAATGATCACATGTGTGGTCCATCAAGATTAAATCAATGGTCAAGATTAATTTTTATTAAAAATAAAAATTCGGGTTGTTACATGAGGATTTCTAAAAATATCATTCATGCACACATTGAATGCTTAGGAATAAAACCTTTAAACTAAACAAGATAAATCTAACGTAATACCTGATGAGACAAAAAGTGAGTAAGATTGTCATAAGCTGATTTAATAGAAAAGGTACCAAAATCCTCCAGAGTCCAAATAATTTCATCTTGATAAGAACTAGCCAGAGGGCCTTATTGGATAATGTTATCCCAAAGAGATAAGAAAGCTCCCAATGTAGAAGTAGGAAGAATCCATACATCATCTTGGACAAAGTAATGCACCATTAAATCCCTTCCTATACAAAGATCATAAACCGCTCGATGGCCAGTAAGATCAACTGGTTAACCTTCCTTTAACCAAGGATCCAACCAAAATCGAGTTTTTCTACCATCACCTACCAAATGACGAATAAAAGGCATAGCTTTTTATCTCATAGAAAGAATACACTGCAATCCCCAATAAGCCATAGAGCTACGCTTGATATCCCAAATAGAGTCCCCCTTCAAATATTTTGCTCTTATCCAGTTCAACTGCCAACCATCCTTTTGAGAAGCTACATTTCAAATTTGCTTAAAAAGTGAAGCTTCATTTAAAATTCTCTCCCTTTTAATACCAAGTCCTCCAAGAGAAACGAGTTTTACATAAAGTAGTCTAAGCAATGGGATGTAAGTAATAAGTATTCCATGCATTCCAAAAGAAATTATGTATAATATTGTCAATAACTTCCAAAACTAAAATAGGAAACATATAAACAGTGGCCCAAAATAGATGCATAGTAGACAAAGTGGATCTAATTAGTTCAACCCTTCCTACATAAGATACAATAGTAGCCTCCCATCCAGATAATCTCTTATGAAATTTATCCAATAAAGGCAGACAATCATCGTGGATTCTTTCACCTGTGAAAGAATCATTTGATTGAGGGGATATGTTAGAGATGTCACAGATTCTTATATGAAAAGATAAGATAGGATTAGGTTTGTTAGAAATTTTAGATTTGATTCAGAATTTTAATAAGCTTTGTTGTTTTCTCCATATATAAATTGGAGAGGATTTCCTCTCCTCATGTTCACGGTGAGTCAATACAAATGAAGTGATTTATTTAAAATTTCCACAGCAGTAGCATCCAATAAAGACTCAAATGGTTTTGAAGTGCAAACCTCCAAATTGCTAGCATTTCTAACCATTTGAACAATTTAAGTGTGGGTGACATTTCAGTGTAGGTTATATAGATAGGCTTTGATAATGTCAATCATTCTTATTGGCTTCAAGAATTATGACCAAAATTTTCCAATAGACAAGCAACCTAGGAGAATTGGAGGGGGCAGTCGCACCCATTAGACCTGGGCTGCTTTCAAAACTAAAATGAAAATTCTGCTCACATATTGAAAATTCACACAAAAGTCCCGCATCTGCCTCCAAAACCATCATAAAAATTGTAAGTTTGTTCCCAAAACACAATTGCCTATTTAGTTTCGCACCAAATGAAAATCTTAGGTCTGCCACTGTTAACTAGGGTGGCACATTAGCTTGATCCAACTGTTAATCTGAAATGAATTTGAACTACCAACCTGTCCTGCAATATAGATGGGTCGGATCTCAGGTCACAACCTAGGCCACATTTTAACATATTGGGAAAGGGTCAACCATTGAGGGGGCAAAATATGACCCGACCCCATTTGACCTGAAAACCGAGATGCAACATATGCAGATCCGCTACATGTTAGGAGGACTTGACCCACAATAAAAATGGGTTGGAACATGATCCATCTACATAATCCACTTAACCCATTTGAATGGAAAAATTTAGGGACAACCCACATACATATACTCTTTCAACAATGGGTCCCTATTCATGATCAAAATGTTTAATATTCTCACATTAATAATAACCATTAAGAACTTTACTTTCATATATTTTAAATTCTCATGGGTTTTGAAAATTTTATTAAAAACGTCTTAAAAATCCAAACACATCTAAAACTATTAAATTACTTGTTTATTTTTGAAAGTTGTGATTTTGACAAACATAACAAAATATTTTATAAATGTAACGTTTACATATATATATAATCCATTTTCCTGTCACTTGAATAAAAGGAAAAAGACCAGTTTTTTTTTTCCTACAGCCAAATTCAAGTGTAGATTTAATATTGGAATGGCTTGGACATGGGCCAACCTTGTACATATTGAGTTAGATTAAATGGAATTATGACCCGTTCTGAAGACACCACGTCAACCCGACCCGGTTGCCACACGTAGGTCAAATAGCCGGCTCATTTGGTATATGGGTTGAAAATTTCAACTTGTGGCAAGAATAACTAGATGGACCCATCATAAAGCCTACGCTAATTAGGTATAAAATGTTAACCTGATTCCACCAGAAACAAAGAAGGATCAACTCGAGTTATAGAGTGGTTTGGATTGGTTGGTGGGTAAGATCAGGAATTGTAAACACTGTGGATGAATCCGATATCATCAACCAAGCCATTGTCAAGGAAACCTCACGCCACTCCCCATCAGCTCCCATCGCGATACCACGTGAGACCACGCAGGATTGCCAGATCGACGGCTACCATGTCCCCGCGGGCACACAGGTGATAGTCAACGTTTGGAAGCTACAGCACGACCCACGCATATGGTCAGACCCATATGAGTTTCAACCCGATAGGGTCCTTGCTGGCCACCCTGGTGTGAAGCCCAGGGGGCAGCACTTTGAGTACATTGCCTCTGGGGCCGGTATGCGAGCATGCCCTGGGATCTCCGTTGCTCTCCAAGTCATCCAGTTGGCTCTGGCCCGTGTGATTCGCAGCTCTGATCTTGTAATCCCTTCCGATGGACCTATTAATGTGACCCCAGTCAATGAGTCTCAGCGCGCCCAACTCAGAACCTATTAGAGTCCTCTTCAATCCCCGCCTCTCTCCAGAGCTCTATGAGTAAGGGCAAGAAAGAACTTCACTTCTATCATAGTTATGCAAATTGACCACCGTTGAGCTGTGATCAGGTCCAATGACGTGTTTTGGGAATGACGAATGTAAGAGTGACAATTAACTCGTCATAGTGGCATTTTCCTTGTAAAACAAGCTGGCGCAAGATTTTTAGCAGTTTATTTAGATTTCAAAGGAGGGCGCAAGAATGGGTTTATAACCACGTTGGACTGGGATCAAGGATTCCATGGGGTTCAAATCACCACTGTAGTAGAAGTAATCCCATGAAGCAAGCATGGCTTTGATGCTTAAACATCTATATCCAAGAGTAACCGGTGCAATGTAAAGCTTAAAAACAGTGTACCATGTGTAAAAATAAGGGCAGCTTGTGCAGATGGAAACAAATTATCACCACGTAATTTACTACGGAAATACTTATATCCTCTATTTTTCGCTTTTGACAACTTCCATACAAATGAAATTTCCAACCATTCATTCAGTGGGTGACATGATGGATGAGCCATAGTTTAAACACAGATCTAGTGCCCACAACCATTGAAAGAAAATGGCAACAAAGAGCTGAAATGGCTATTACACCACCAGCAGACATAAGTTCTCACTTCTCAGGAACAGCCACGCTTCCCAGCTTGGGAACAATCCAACAATCTAAGCCCTTCTTCATACATACTACAGTCACCAGCCCAAATTTGACATCCTAACAATTTTTTGGTTTCCACACCGACGGTGCAAAACTTTACAGTCATTCCGCAATATTTGATGGCTAAGGACAGTTATTGTGGTGCCCTCAAGACATTATATCGTAGGGATATTGCCCGTACAGTGGTCATTACACCTGACATTCACCCTTGATCTGCGGAAGTATAAATATTTCCCATAGAACTGTTCTGTGATATCTGAAGGCCGTGCAATATCACACCATAATTGTACGCACCACAATTGTACAAACAGCTCTGTCAAAACTAAGGGCAGTTTTAGGGGCAATATCCCAATCTTCAACAACAATATAGTTTGCATCCTTATGCACAGAGATTTGTTCAAACGACATGGGACGACCATTGGAACCCTCAAAACTTAATTCCTATCCACAACCAAGACAACAAATTATCATCAATATGACATTTGGAATCTGAAGCACATATTATATATATATATATATTTGTTTTTTTTTGTTAGAGGAAAAACACCATTGTTGAGGACATAAAAGTGCCAAGAAGATAAGAGCCTAGTTAAGACAGAGTCATGCCCGCAACTCAATGAGGATTCGACCTGCAACACCTACACATGCCAGATAAGGGGATCAAGACACAATTTCTACACTCACTCTAGATCCAGGACAGGATAAGGATACTGCTATCCTATCCATAACAATGATTTGAATTTATTATATTTAATTCATATATATAATGGACTACTTTTGATAAGAGTAGATTTCAAAATTAATAAAATCTGTCATTATTTAATATTCCTTTCTAACATTTTTTATGTTAAGTAGAAAGAAAGCTAATAGGGGTATATCAAAAAAATGGATTTAATACAGTGAGGCCGGCCTATCCAGTGAGTATTGGTACTAGTACCAGTGTCTATCCTTGGTGCAGATAGTTAGGAACGCCAGGTAACAGGTATACACGAATATCAAGGTATCATAGGATGCAATAAGCTTTGGCATTAGATGGCTATGACTATTACGGGAGAGTATCATCTCCAACCGGAAGGATAAAGCTTTGAAAGTAGATCAAAGGAGATGGATGGATGGAGACCGACAGTAACAAAGCAAGATAAGATGGCCACATTTGGTCATGCTACTCTTAAAAAGAACTCAAAGGAATGTCTATCTAATTACTTCACATATCTGTGAGAAACGATTACAGGAGTTCAAGTCAAACACAAAGGGAATAGTTTTACGTTAGTTCCAACAAGAGACATTAGCTTGTGCTACTCTCAAAAAGAATTCAAAGGAATGTCTATCTAATTACTTCACATATCTGTGAGAAACGATTACAGGAGTTTAACTCAAACACAAAGGGAATAGTTTTACGTTAGTTCCAAAAAGAGACATTAGCTTGTGCTACTCTTAAAAAGAATTCAAAGGAATGTCTATCTAATTACTTCACATATCTGTGAGAAACGATTACAGGAGTTTAAGTCAAACACAAAGGGAATAGTTTTACATTAGTTCCAACAAGAGACATTAGCTTGTTTCGGTGTTTTCTCAGTTTGCTTCCAAGCATTGCCAGGACAAAATGACAATTGGTACAAAGCATTTACATCACTAGTAATACATGGAGTTATTTTACAGCTTGGCATATATATTTTTAATGCTCAAGGACCTCTGTTTTTCAACCCTCGGGGCATGTTTCTGTAGCCCAATTTCCATGGAAGAGAAATGGAAAAGCAAAAGGTTTCCACGACTGCTCCTCTTCCTACGCTCAGTGCAGCGACTGTTCAAGGAAAATCCTCAAAAATAAACATTTCTTCTTCACTTGCAAGGAAGAAGTCCGACTACGTTTCTTCTTCTTCCACCAACATCAATTTGGAATCGGCTAATAGAGTTTTACTCAAAAACTTTTTCTAGAGTTCTATCTGAAACTATTCAAATGAAAACGAAGAATATAAAGAGAGAAAAACACCTCCAACAAAGCATCTCTCTTCTGTTGGAAGTAGGTGGGTCTCGTGGATAGATTTTCAAAACTTTTGACCCACTTGACGCAGGGATCAACTATCCATAAGATCAAAACCCAATCCAGGATGCGTTACCCTCAATCTCGTAACCATGTACAATAAAAAAAATTCTACCAGCACTAAACATCCAAAATAATCTACGACATGCAAGAAGTAGATCATACCTTTGGAGATCCACAGTGCTCTAATGGATTTCTTCAACACCTCTTAGCCTTCCACGCTATGACCCAAATTGGATTTCTTTTCTCAAGAAGAATGGTGGAATCTTCAGGAGAAAATCCCAACTCGAAACTCCAAGGAACTAGAAGAGAGAAGGAGAGAGTAACTCGTGTAACTCTTGCATGAAAGAGTTTTGGGCGTGAGGGAGAGTCTTATTGGACGTCCAAGAGATTTTATAGACTTCCAAATCTCTCCCATGTCTAATTGAAATAGAAGTCTCACTTCCAAAGCAATTAGCGGTTTTCTCCTTTCCAAACTCTTATTTCTAGAGTTCAAGTCGGATTAGTGTTTTCCAATATCTTGGGCTAGCGTGGGGACCCCTAGGAATTCCTTAGAAAGCTGGCTCCAACTGGAACACCGCGACCCCACATCTCATGTGCAATCCGGGCCCACAGTTAATTGCAAATAACACCACTATATAAATGCAATTGCACTCCAGTCTTAGGAATAAATTACAATGAAGACCCTAAACTTCCCAATTACCACAAGTAGGCTCCTCTATCAATATCCGTGGATCAATTGGAATAAATCTGTCTCTTCCAATCTAAGTTCCACATCTTATTATCCTTGAGCCCCAATTAATCACAGTAATCATCAGTACCATCCAATTAACTCTTAATTGAGATGGGTGTGCACTTACTAATGACAAATCCATTAATTGGCATAAGGGAATAATAGAGATAGATTCCATCTTGATCATTCAACGTTCCTACAGTTCTACTACCACATACCCAAGACACCGAGGTGTTAACCTACAGTCAGCCTCACTCATTGGTGACTCAAAGCAAATGAATAGATAGAAACTTGAGTTCGTCAATGTCTCAGGATTGAGAGCCCATTGCTAGGGAATTATGAGAGCATACCTTATTATTGAGACGGAATTCCATAAGGTGCATCTCATGGTCCTGCAATACATCCAATGTACCAGCACCGTGATCCAGAATCTTGCATTCTGATGATCGAGACAAATCACACTATCTCATAGTGATCAAAGTGCTGCAACCTTATCAAATGAGATGCACAATCTCATTACTAGTTGTGAAGCTATTTTAAGTATAAGATTTATGACATATATCTCCCGCGTGTAGATCTCATCCATGCACATATATCACATCTAATATACTAATGGGATCCGGTTCAACTCATGAACCATTATGTCATACGTATTGGTCATGTGCATGAAGTAGTAAAATAACATTCATATCATGAAAGTAAATCATGATTTTATTGATAAATAAAGAAATTAATCAATTTATTACATCAACTGATGGATTGAGTCCACAAAAGCTAACATCTTCTCATCACCATCAAATACTTACCCCAATGCCAAATCCTCAAACAGGTTCCACTTGTTCTCACGTTACAAACATCCATGTCCTCCTTAGCCTACCCTTTTCCTTGCCTAGCCATCAACTTACATAGAAAAAACTTTCCTCATTGAGACCATTGTTGTTCAACATTGGACATGTCAAACCATCTCAAACGCATCTTTCTTATTTATCACCCATTGATGCTACTCCTTAGCTCCTAAATGTACTCATATTTAATTCTATCTTTTCTAGTATTACCAGAAAGTATCTCAGCATCCTCATCTTGGCAGACTCATTTTGAGCAAAATGTTGCATCTAAACTAACCAAAATTCTGCTCCATAGGTCATACCTAGTTTAATTCTTTCCATGTTAAATTTTTCATTCAACTTTTGTTGGCACGCACCAATCACAAAGTACACCAAAAGCAAGTCCCCACTTCAACCATTCCACTCTATCATATGCTAAACATCTTTCCCAATCTCTCTATCCTTACAAATTATCAAGCAGAAGTATTGGATTAAATCTCTTTGTGGTATCTCTTGGGCAATTCTCATACACATTTCCACTCTATGCAAATCTCTACTAAAGTTGCAATTCATATATTTTTAACCTTTGTACAGATTATTTTAAAACCCTAAGATTCTAAAGTCCCTTGTCATTTCTCAAGTTTCATATTCATGTCATCTCTCAATTGATTCAACACCACATATGATGCTCAGATACAACAGGGACACGCAATGGACACGACATAGATATGAACTTTACATATAAAAAGTAAAGTATCGGATGCGATTCGACACTATACATTGCCCATTTTGAAGTATCCATCCATCATAAAACAACACTATATCATATATAGACAATATAATATGAGCAATTAACTCATTTATAATAAGTGCAAAGAGATAAAGGCGTAAAGTTGACCTTTGATGCAAATCCATAGCAAATGGGAACTAACCTGTATCTTCATAATTACTTCTCACACTCATTACCGCTTCCTCATGCGTGTTTTAACGCTGTAAATATAACCTTTTGAGACACTGTTTTGATTTGAAACCCATCAAATCAAATCTTTAGGAACCCTGTCATAGACTTTTTTCTTGATTGATGAAGACTAAATAAAGATTTTTCCTATTCTCTTAGTATATTTTCATTAATTGCGTGAGAAGATAGCTTTCATATTTGATATCTTGGTCACTAGTTTAAGTCTTTGCACCATTACTCTTCCCCACAATTTCAGATCATGACCTGTAAGTTTAATCCCATTATAATTGGTATACATCTCTTTCATTGTTGTAATAGGCCCTATAATGCTGCTTCGTTCTTGTGAGATTTTATTTGTTCTTAATATCTTTTTTTCTCTTTTTCTTTTTTTGAGAAGTAATGGTAAATTTATTGAAAAGAAAAGAAAAACAGAGAAACAAGAACCAAAAAAAAATTACATAAGATGAAGCTCTCAAGAAGAAGACCTAAAGACCCTTTGTTTGGCTAAGGAATCCACCAACCATTAGCCAATCTAATCTCATGAGAGAAAACAACACCATTAGTAGAAGCCAACTCCTTTATCTCATTGAGGAAAAACTGAATTTTCTAAGGCCAGACCCCCGCCTGATAACCCAAGAGATAGCATTACACGAATCACTCCCCATTATCAAATGCCCCTAAAAAGAGAAAGATTCTCAGAGCCTCCAACATAGCCAACACATTTGCTTCATTGGAATCCCTCACTCTCAACACTTTTGGAGAACATACATAAGATAACTCCTTCAACATTGCCTAAAGCTCCCTCAATACCTTCTAGCCTTGTCATCCCATTAAACTTCAGTGTCCTACTTGAAGGAGAAGACCAGCAATCATCCTCCTCTCCTTAGACAAACCACACACCAGACAAGCATCCCAATTAGAAAGAATGTCATTCAAATTAAAGTTGGAAAATTCTTTCCTTGCTAAAGCCCACTTCGCAATTCTAGAAAGAATTGCTCTCCAAAGATCCACCGTTGAAGAGGAGACACTTCTAGGGTTTGTTTGGTGCAAGCCGCGGAAGAGGAAACGAGCGTTTTCTCTTTCGTGGCTTTACTTTCTCACCATCCCTAGTAAGATTTTCAGATCCCCTCTTCAACGGAAAACAAGCGCAAAAGAGGGCTTTTCTGCGGCTTCTACTAGTTGCACCAAACAATCTTGCAAGGCACTAGATTTCGAGACCTGTTTTTGGCCGAAAATGGGACTGCACAAACAGCCCCATAAAATTCTATTGTTCCTTCCTCCTTAATATATTATTAAAGAGCCTAGTTAACCAAACTCATCCAGTTTCTCCTAAGCATTTTTCAACGCCTATGGAAATACCATATGGTCTAATAGCCTTTCCCATCTTCATTCTTGTCAAAGCATTCTTCACTTGCAATATCCTATTTTTGCGGTAAATGCTATGTCCTGCTAATGAAGTCTCCTCTCTCATTCTTAAGCCTCATATCGAATATTCATTTAAAAGTTAGTTAAAATATTATCTCCTTTTCTTTAAATTTATATCTACACATCAGATCTAAGACCCTTGCACGACTACCCTTCTTTTTTAGTTAGTGCGTGTGCGTGTGCGTGCGCTACTAAGATGTTACTCAACAGTAACCGAAAGGAATGCACATACAGAAAGCAGTAAAATAGCATCACTAAAACAAAAAAAATGATTTAATAAAACTGTGGTGCAGCACTAAATAATTTGATATACTAATGCAATAGAAAACAGACTTTAACAACTTGTATTATCATTCCAAACCATTAAGAGATCGAGAATTAACCATTACTGAAACTGAGGTCCATTAAACTTTGTTAGTTGTCAGATACAAGGAAAAAAAAGGAAAAAAAAAGAAATATTGTTTGTCAAGAAACCACAAGGAAGAAAAAAGAAAGGTCAAAACTCACTATCCAAATTCATATAAGTTTTTGAGAAATAAGAAATAAAAGTAGAAAACTAGATTAGTGCAGGGGAAACAGATTAGATGACAAAGAAGACAAAAAATCCTATGAGAAATTAAAAAGGAAAAACGGAAAAAGAAAAATCAAAACATTAAAAAATAATAAAATATGGAAAGAAGTCAAATCTCAAATCCATTTAAAGTTAAACAAAGAAAAAAAATAGCATCAGCTTTAAATCAATAATGATATATAACGCCAAATAAAACAAAATGATATATAACACCAAATAAAATAACTATAATCAAATACACACTGGGCAACCTCAGCATTGTTTCACAAAAGACATAATGGGATCGAGTCTAACATAACTTGAATAGGGCTAGCATATCTTGAATACCACTCTTAGAAGATCAATAACTTTTCTTTCTCATATCTCCATCCTGGCTACGTTCAGTAGCAAAGCTTGGGCTTAAACTAGGCTCAAATGAAATGATACCTTAATCGAGCTTAAACTCGAGTTGAGTTGAGCTGGCTCAACACAGACAGCTACAATGAAAGAATAGAATTTGCACCCTTCATAACAATTTAATATTCAGTCAGGGTAAGAGAGAGTCACACATGCTTCGGAAGACCAAGAGTCTGTTGTGATTTTCTGATAATCACCCCGTTGTGCGCATCCGCGGAATCACAAGATCAACAATCAACCACACACAAGAAGAGAGACCGAGATTTACGTGGTTCACCCAAACCGGGCTACATCCACGGGCACAGGAGGACGAACATCTTCACTATGACAAGTAAAGCATACAAGAGATTCCCACACTCTCACCTCATCTCTCCTACGTGGTGTGGGAGCACCACGGGCAACTAATGCCGCCGCCGCAAGGTCTAGGGTTATAAACTATACAATATATAATCTCCGCTTTCTTGGCCACCAAGAAAGCCCCGGTACAATTACCAAAATACCCTTGACCTTAAACCAGCCCCTGACTAACCCAGTGGACTCATCCGGCTAAACCGGAATACAAGACATAAACCTAACAATCTCCACCTTGGCTTGAATTCCGTACAACTCCGTACAACTCGAGCTACTAAGAGATAAAACCGGCAATGTCTCCACGTACCCTGCTGAATGGCACGTCACTGCACCAGGGATGCAGTCTTCTTCAACACTTTGACATGTTGGACCAGCACATGAACTTTGAGCAAAGTTCATCTCGTCAAACTCCACCTCGAACTAAAAGCTCGAAACCATTGACGAATCTGAGTGATATCTGAATCACTCACCATCCTGCCCCATCTTCAACATCACTGTGAAGATCCAATCACCACAAGCATGCAAGTAATACAGATCGGGAATACAAGTCCATATGACTCCATTGCAGAACAACCTCTGCCTCCGAGCGGTCAAAAACTCCATTTGACCTGGCCTCCGATCAACTGCTGATACATCAGCTCCTCCTTGCTGCTTTTCCGGCTTGGCTCTGGCAAGATGAATAGCATCACATGCGATCATGTGATCAGCAAACCCTTTGCAACTAGGCCGGCGACTCCTATTATTGGGTTTGCAACAACAACCAGGTCGAGTAGACCTGATTCTAGCCTCAATCCACATCTGTTCAGATCTCCTTCAGATTTCTGCATCAAGTTATAGATCTCGTCACCACGAGCACGCTGGAAGAAACGGATCTGAAATCTGACACAGGATGGCTCCGATAACGTAGAAACAAGTTTCTACTCTCCAATCGATCAAACCTCCTCCTTGACTGTCAAACAGCCAATCAATCTCTTCCAGTGCGTAGATCTGCTCGAAACGAGTCCGTAGGCACAAACGGATCTCCGATCGGACATCGGACGATCAAGATATCGCAGAAACAATTTCAGCCGCAAATCTGGTCAAATCTGCCTGTTGACCGTTGATGACGTCACTGCTGACGTCACTGCACTGTCTGCTGGGCTTCTGGAGCGGACCCGGGTCGGGTTCACCTGACCCAGAACTGATCTGCAGGTGCGCTGGGCTTTACTGCACCACGGGTCAGGTCGGACCTGAACTGACCCGGCCTGAACTTGCTAGCTGGGCTGGACCGTCTGCTAACGGGTCAGGTCGAACCTGACCTGACCCGGAACTGAACGTGCAGCCAGTCGACTGGGCTTGTACCACGGGTTGGGTCTGACCCAACCCGAAACCCGGAACCCGAACCTGTTCTGCCGGGCTTGTCTCCGCAGGTTGGGTCGGACCCAACCCGAAACCTGAACTAACTTGAAACCTCGCTGAGCTTATTCTCCACGGGTCGGGTCGGACCCAACCCGAAACCTGACCCGACCCAGAATGTGGGTCGACTCCTTCAATAGCGCTGCGTCTGTAACCAGTTGCAGACGCTGACGTCAGTCATGCCGCGGTCTTCTGCGGCGCGGGCGAGGTGATCCGGTGACCTGCGGCAATGGGCGGCGACGGCTAAACAACGACGACGACCGGCGGGCAGCAACGATCCAGATCCGGCGAGCAGCAACGATCAGATCCAGATCTTCTCTCTTTCCTGTGTCTGGTTCTGCAACATCCTCTGCAACCGAGTTGCAGCAGGCCGCGATCTGCTTCGGCTCCGGCTGGCAGCGGCGACTCCGGCGATTGCAGCGGCGATGGGAACGGCAGCCACTGCGACGGCGACGGAGGCGGGCGGGATTTCCGGCGAACGTTCCGGTGAGAATGTCATGGTCGCACGGCAGTTTTTTTTTTTTTTTTTTTTTTTTTTGATCACGGACTCTTTCCCTGCTCAGAATCCATTCACTGTTCAGCAGCAGATTGGTCTGAAAACTGCACGAACCCAAAACCTCTTGAACTGCCAGTGGCCTTGTCTTTCATGATCAGGCAAACCCATTCTCCTGCAAGAACACTTGCAAAAAAAAAACAGATCCTCTGTTGCACTCTTCTCTGATCCAAGCTCAACAAGATCCGATCCCAACCACAACGGTAACTCCAAGATCTGAACGAAACATGTGAATCCTTTTTCCTCCGATCCCAGCGAGACCGGAGAACTCAATCTCGTCTACTTCTTCTCCGATGGTGGCCCAACCAGAAATCACGAACCTGATCTCAGTTAATCTTCATGCGCACAACCTCCAAGCCACCGAGCGATCTCCACCTCGCTCAGAAAACCCGATGAACACCAACCTCGGCTTTGATACCAATTGTTGTGGCTCTGATACCAATTGTTGTGATTTTTGACAATCACCATCACCCGTTGTGCGCATCCACGGAATCACAAGATCAACACGAACAACCACACACAAGAAGAGACACCGAGATTTACGTGGTTCACCCAAACCGGGCTACATCCACGGGCACAGGAGGACGAACATCTTCACTATGACAAGTAAAGCATACAAGAGATTCCCACACTCTCACCTCATCTCTCCTACGTGGTATGGGAGCACCACGGGCAACTAATGCCGCCGCCGCAAGGTCTAGGGTTACAGACTATACAATATATAATCTCCGCTTTCTTGGCCACCAAGAAAGTCTCGGTACAATTACCAAAATACCCTTGACCTTAAACCAGTCCCTGATTAACCCAGTGGACTCATCCGGCTAAACCGGAATACAAGACATAAACCTAACAGAGTCCTCTTTGTCTACAATTCTCAAGAGAAAACACATTAACAGCCAGCAGGCTCAGAACATCCAGTTATTAGTAAATACTAAATAGTAGTGGCTAATAAGACGAAAAAGGCCCTTCCTTCGTAAACAAGAGCGTTAGCTATTAGAAATTTAAGGCTTGTGTATACAATGGAATTGGTAAAGCAGAATTTTTTTCTGCTCTGTGCTGTTTGGATCAGTGCAGGAAATCAGAAAAGTAAAAGAATTTCAATTACATGGCACTTTATTTGTTCATGATAACTCAAAGTTTAATTAACAAGGGAGTTGGAACAAGAACTCTACCCTCCATGGGAAGATCTCATGTGGAACATCCAGAAACCATGTTCCACAGACATGCACAAACGAGCTCTTAGAATGGATGCAAAAGGAAGCAAAATTGTCAGACTTTTTAATCTATAAATAGAAATTCCTAAAAATAAGAAAAGGATATTAATTATTAGAATATTGAAAAAGCATGGAGGCATCTAAATTTTCTCAAATGTCCACTTCTTTTTCCGTAGCATATTATGAACAAGGGGTACAACTTGGGTCAAGACACGCTCAAGTTTAACCTGACCCTAGTAGAATTCAGGCTGGGTTTATGGACTTCCGAGCATTTAGATTGGGCATGGGTTGGTGGGTTGGTAGTAACCTCATTGCGGAGTTGACCCTACATAGATCTCTAATGCACAAGGGCTTCTATCAGTACTCCTGGCTTCATTAATTTATAAAACTTGATGTTGATCTTCAAACGTCACCATCATCAAAATAAAAATTGTTCCTACACACACAAAGAAAATCCTCCCCCTCAAGGAAAAAAACTCCTTCCCTAGGTGCTTCATTTTACATAGTGAGAAGTAAAGGACGCCTTTCAGGCAGTCAGTCAAAAGCATGAAGGGCCTTTTTACTATTCAATAATAAGCTTGTTTCTTGCAGCCTAAAAAAAAATAAAGTAGTTATTCACAAAGGCGTAATTTCAAGTTCAAATGCTAAAAATTTTTAGTTTTAGCCTGTAAAAGCTAGAGACTTGTGCCCACCATGTAACATAAAACGTGTTTCACCCTCTCCACAGCTAAAATTGCAAGCCTTGATCCCAAACTCCCCAAGAGCCTGCTAAGTAGCATGACCATGTTCTGAAGCCCTCCATACCACTTCAATGACATTTCACCATTTGTCAGAGTGATCTCAAACTAAAATTCACACATAGTGATTACATTTTGCACGTTCCAACTGCACAATCGACTGTTCAGTGGTGACCCTTCCACCTTAATGTCTCATTTCTAGTTGACTCCCTGACTTATCTAGCACTCAAAACAAATAATTGTTCATCTCTGTGCCTACATTGCCAACCAAAGAGTCCTTCAATAGATGTCTCCTTTCTTTGCCAAATTCAACAATAACTGCGACAACTAGTATCTCAAAATTCCAAATCGTTTTCTACTCATGCAATAATCTTTAGAACCTATGATGTCCAAGTACGGCATGGATATAGCAAGGACACACTATGGACGCAGCAAGGACATAGATTTTACACATAAAAAGTGAAGTATCGTATATGATACGACATGATAAGTTGGTCATTTTGAAATATCTGTACATCATAGTTTAGAACTGTCTTGACGAGCAATAGGATTGCATTAAAACGACCTTCAATGCATGTGCATATTGAATCCTATCGACATCCTTGGTGTGCCTGCCCTTACTGCTCACAGGAGAGATGATGAAAGATAATTGGGCCCATAATTAATAAAACCAGCATAAACAATCCTCCCAACCTCATCTCTCTATCCAGATATGAGCTGTGCTGTGCTTTTGTAAAAGAAATGAATATAAGCACATATCCTTGCCTCATGAATCTTTCAGTTTTCTGCAATGGATATGTCACCAAAGCTCTAAAATTTCTTGTTAGGGCAAAAGAACCTTTATAAGATGGTAGGTTCAAAGAATCAAGCCCTTCAGTTCAGCGAATGGATTAGAGAAACCGCTCTTGCTAAAATTTCTCTGTTTCTCATTGTTCACCACCATCAATAGAGTCTTTCCACTCTCATCTCAGCATGATTCCCTTTTCTCCATCGCAATAGTACATCCACAAAATGATGGTTCCACGAAACGCATTCCAGTGACAATTGGCAGTACCACATTTGTTCGTGTATTGTACATAACCCGTGCAAAGGCATTTACACACATAATGTAATTCCTAAAAGACTCAGTTTTATATTGCAGTCAGACTTGGCCGCATCACTATGACTAATCACCTTAGGCAACAAAGACCACCCAAATAGGAATCGTAAAGTACACATTTGCTGCTTCCGTTAATTGTTTGTAGATTCTTCATTCTTATATCACTCTCAGAGTCAGCGGGATCACAAACACGAGACTTTATGCAACATTGGTTATGAGGTTACAGGTTTATGAATTGGACATGTAGCAACCTGACCATTTCTTCGCATTTGCACTATTGATATGGGCAAGTAAATCAGTTATCCTAAAACTAGTTAAAAACTCGGCAAGAACGAATTGTTTAACAGAAAAACTACCTCGTAACTGAACATTGTTTTAAACTACAATCACGGCCAATCGCCAATTGTAGAGCACCCCACAAAATTATTCACCATTGGTACAGGAAAGGACATATACAAATATACCACCTAAATCTCCACACATGCCACATTGTATAAGCAATTAAAAGACAAATACATTCAATGATAAGGAGGACATTATGCATCAATAATATGAATGACTGCAACACAAATTACAGACAGAGGTAAATGCAAATAGCTAAGCATACAAAATAGATTCATGCATAAAAAAAGAAATATTACCTCCTCCTTAGGTGGAACCTGGATGGTACACTTTTGGCGACACGCTTTTTATTTATTTATGTATTCATTTTTTTGCACCAAGTCATTCCTCTTAAAATTTGAACTCGTGACTAGCTGGCTTGGATCCATATTAAACTTCTTCAGCTAACCATTGCTACCAAAACCTCAAGATGTTAGTAGAGATAGTAAAAATACTTTTCAACATTCTTCATTGGGTGAAGCCCACTCTTCAACAGTTTTTTACATTTATTCTGTAGCTACATCGTTTTTTACATTTATTCTGTAGCTACATCATACACCCAAATGTAAAAGTTCATTAATTACATCCTTGAAAGAAAGCCTATGATTAATGAGACATATATGACGTAATAAATTTTCTAGAGAATATGCTAGAAATTGAGAAAATTGATAGGTAAATGATCTTACTTCTCGCTTTTGCTACCAACAAGCTATCCTTCGTGCTTCACTGGTTTGATGAGTATTGCTCAATTGATTTTGTAAATTTATGAAGTTGATAATGCCTTTTGATTAGTGGCCATTTCTTATGTTTACATATAAAATGAGATTTAAGTGGCCAGGCCTCACTGTTGAACAAGTTGGGACTTAGTAGGGTTTTTTTTATTTTTTTTTTTTTCACTAGAAGGCAAATTGTATTAAAGAGAAGAGGGGGCAAGAGTTGAAATAAAGCTCCCAAGGAGAAGATACAAAAGGATCTAAAAAAAAGGAAGGGGGGGGGGGGGGGGGGGGGGGGGGGGGGGGGTGGATCCACGCTCAACAGGCCTGAGATGAGCCAACAAAGAAAGCAAAAGTGAAAAAAAAAAAATTACAGAGGAGCCTCTCTAAAAAAATCAATGAAGGCAGAAAAAGGAGGTCCAAGGAAAGGCTTTTGAAGTTGATCCAAAGCTAAATTTAACTGGATCCAAAGAAGCCTTTTCGAGACTTGGATGGAAGGAACTTTGTTCTCAAACCTACTCATATTCCTGGATTTCCAAATGATGTTAATTGTGGAGAAAAAAACTACAGTCATACTTTGCTTAGCAAGTTTATCACATCCAAAGGAAAGGACAAACTATAAGAAGTAGGGCATAAAAGAAGAGGAAATGCGACCCACAGCCATAAGAATCCATTTCCAAAGGTCACCGGCATATGAGCGGGAGAAAAAAAGATGATATATATATGAATTCACAATCCGAGTTACAGAGAGAGCAAACAAATGAGCGGTTGACACCAATTTATTGGGTTGACCCATACCTTTGGTGTAATGGGTAGCTCTTGACTCAGTGTCCTTAAAAGACTTTAAATTTGGAGCTGATGGTTTTAAGCTCCCTTGCATCAAGGAGCATCTCTTTGGCTCTCTCTTAGACATTAACTTCTCATATGAATTATATATGAAAAATTCTTATGAATGCCCCAATTAAAAAGGGGCATTTTTGCCTTGTTCTATCGTCCAACAAGAGACAGGTCATGTGGAGACTTTTTTTCTTTTTCTAAAACTAACATTAATTTCATCTCCTCAATATTAAAATTTTCTTATATCTTATTCATTGTAAAATGGTGCATTTTCACTTAGCGCTCCTCATTATATACATTCTCTGTGTTCCTAAGTTGGAAAATTTTGAATCGGGATATTAGATGGAATTAAGCTGGAAACACCACGAACTTGCAAAGACGACATCATGAAACTCTTTAAACCTTACCACAGGTTTATATCCCAATCAGATCTAGCTATGAAGATAACCAACAATAATGAATCTAACAACAATATCAATCACCACAATAAAGATGGACATAGGATTTTTTACATGGAAAACCCAAACGGGAAAAACCACGGGACCAACCACTGATCCACCAAGATCAAATACTATGCAAAAAAGTTTAGAAGAACTACTTACTACCCTTTTCCTAATTGAACACAACCTAAAAGACTAAAAGCTCTTCTTCTTGTCGACGCACACGCCGTTTACCTTCTTCAAGCTTGATCCTCACCCCTCAATGCCTCTGAGATGAATCACCAAAGTAAAGAGAGAAGACGAACCTCAAAAGCCAACTTTGCAGCACATCAATAACATAGAAGCTTCAATTAGAAGCTCTCTCAATAGAATTTCTAGGGTTTTATCCTGGAGAGAGTTTATTCCTTCATAGAAGAGATAATCCTTATATACATACACCGTGGAGTCCTTTTCGCTCTAGATTCGGAGAAGATAAGGAAAGACTTGAACGCACAAGATAGAGATCCGAAAAATCAGAGTTTTTTTATTTGTGATAGTCGACCCAGCCTACCAATCGGATATCCTATCCGACCGATCGGGCATGGGGTCTGACCGATTGGGCACCTCAGCTGACCGGTCGGTCTTCCATTCTATTTGCAGATACTGAATGCATGTAATTCGATCAATCCACCAGAAATCCGAACGGTCCGACATATAAGACCAATGCATTTCATCTTTAAAATAGAAGACCTTCATTTGTATCTTTGGTGGAGGCTTTAGTCCATCTAGTAAAGAAAATTACAACACTTTTAATCCTAAGTTTTGTCCATCCAATGAATTTACCAATATTATATTCTTTACAATCTCCCTTTTGGCAATTCATGGACAAAACTTCCCACACTAAACAATCTACCCAGATCATCCTAAAAACTAGACCTCAAGACTTGTCGCTTTAATACACGTCAATATAAATCTTGAAAGAGAAAAAAAAAACAACCTTTCTAGGTGCAACAAGATCAGGTTAACATATCAAAATACATAATCGAAGCAAGATTATTACAAAGTAATTAAGATAAAACAAAAGATCAACTCATGTTAATTTTGATAATAAGGAGAAACACATGGAAATGGATCTCTCCCCTTTTTTGGTCATAAATTAAAAAGGGGGCCAATAGTAAAAACAAAATACAAAAATATGACTATCAGTGCCTACGAAGATGCTCCTGAATAGAGTCAAGTTTGGATTTGAGCACATCAAACCGACCATGTAGCGACTGAACTTCGCCATGAATATGATCAAGATAAGCTGCCTGGTCAGAGAGAGTATCCTCAAATGCTAATAGCCCAACATGTATGGTAAAAGCATCAGGAATATCCTCCTCAGTCACAAGTGCAGGAATAGGTCCTCAAGGAACAGGCTGACAGCCTGTAACCTAGACTGCATCAAGGTGCTCATAGTGATTGCGTTCGGAATCGGAACCGAAATATCATTCACATTTGGCATCACACCCCGTGCAAGGAAAAATAGGGAGAGCAACATACCAAATTGAAGGGAGGCATTCTTAGCAGCAAAATGAGCTCGATAGATAGTTTCGAAAATGATGCAAGGAAGATCGATGGGGAGATCACTGCCAATAACATACAAAAGAAAACCTGCCTCATGATAGATCTCAGAGTGATGACCTCTGCGTTCAATGTTGTTTTTCACAAATATATTTAGCATCCGATAGGAATTCGCCAGTTCACTCTGTTTCAACAATGTACCAGAAGGCCAATTGTAACACTCTGACCCAGCTTGACCATGTTTAGCGACTAATTAATGTTGCCTTAGTTGTTAATTGTGTTTTACTTTTGTTTTGATCTTATTGCGCGGCGAGGATAAGTAGTTGGGTTGAGTTTGACTTGGGTTAGGTAGACCAAGCCCTTTTTCATCATTTGCATTTTTAGCAGACATCGTCATTTATGCATCATCTTGGCGCCAACACGCGTCTTTTGTTGAACTTGTTAAATTCCGTAACTATGTCATTGGCAAAAGATCTTGCATGGTTCCGATGGACATGGATTTGACTTGAATTGTAAATAGTCTTAAACCTTGGACTTTCATGTAAATTGGGTTAAACTTATCTTATAAAACACCTCCACCGACTCTTCTCTCTCTCACCTTCTTCTCTTATCTGTTCTCACGTGAAGTCTCTCTCTCTCGATTTCTTCTCCTTCTCTTTTCCTTGATTCAAACAAACAATAAGGAGCTTGTAGATCTTGTTGTCTTCTCCCTTTCTCATGTGATTCAAGATATGCATGGATATTGGATTTCTTCTCTCCTTTCTTTTTTAGTTCTTCATGACTGTACTCATGAATATTCATCCTCTTTTCATGCATGATAGCTGTGAGTTGTGTTTGGACGTTGGAATTGAGCTCCAAGGACAACAATCTGAGTGTTAGAACTGAATTGAGGCAAGTATAAGCATAACCTGTATGAACTCATGGTGATATATGTTGATTTGGGATGATTTTAATGATCTTACATATAAAAGATGTTTACAGCCCACTTTGAGCTCAGTTCTTTCTTTTAGACGTGAGTTTGATTGTTTTGTTGTGTTTTCAGTGTTTCTGTACTCAATTCAGAACTCGACCCAGCGCAATCACGGCTGAACCGTGAAATGTGCTACGGCTAAGCCGTAACATGCACTACGGCTAAGCCGTAAGCCCCACCGTGACCTAGCCATAGATCAATACAGGGTGTACCTGAAAATAACTGAGAGTATGCAAATCTGCATCTCTTCTACTGCGTAGCCAAGGCTAAGCCATGCCCTCTTCTACGGCTAAGCCATAAGGTTTCCCACTGCTGAGCTGTGCAATGTGTAAGATGAGAAAGCTAGGAATTGAAGGAGACCTTGTAGGGCCTTTGACCTAGAAGGTAGGCAACCATGACTTAACTAATGGATTATGAGGCTATTGCGTAAATGATCTCGAGGGCTGTGAATCATTCATGTTCATTATCCAGCTGTTAAGCACCTCCCCATGGGTATTGGTTTAAAGGACTTCAGTGTACTTTAAGACAAAAGGCAACACGAGACAATAGTACATCGGATACCTTAAAACTACATCAGCATGCACGGTTAGAAACACTGGATACTAGATTAGGGTTGGATCATAAATGCCCTTGACTCAGTATGAATTACTTGCATGGCATATTGCATCTCACGCATTGACTTCCATTCTTGTAATTGATTTTGTCTAAACATTGAATTGATATGTTTCTCACACCTTGAGTACACACGTATGTTATGGAGTTGCATGTATGATCTATGTTCTTGATTATGCATATGCGATATGCCTGTCGCGGTATGCATGATTGACTCAAGGTGTAGTACTTGATTGACTTGCTATGGTCAAGCACTACTCTGCATCAGCCTTAAGATCCCAACGGAGTGAATTTGGTGTAGTTATATGGCCTTATTGCAGTAAGGACACATCTTGGGGAATCTGGACCCTAGGAACCCGAGACCCATATGTACCCTGGCCCGATCAATGGTGTTCTCAGCACGGATATAAGATCCCTATCTTAGGAGCATCTGGCATGTGTAGTAGCCAATTAGTATGTATACTTAATGTATTTCTTGATTCACCAGAGCATATTATATTTCTTACATGACTGCTTAGTGCACGAAAGTGACTTGTTATGATTTACTTTCTGTTCTTTTATTCTATTAGAGACAACATGTGTTATCTTGCTATTGCTTATACCTTGCTGAATCGTTGTATTCACGTGTTGTCCTTGGTGTTGCAGGCTCAGATACCCAGACCGACCCCTCGTCGGTCAATCAGGTTGTAGGGGAGACCCCCGATGCCCCGTCCGGTCTAGAAGAGTGGATGTAGTCCCTCATTCGGAGAGCGCCACAGACTCATTTTGCATACGAGCCTTCTTTCTTTTGAGATATATCACGATTACCTTCATTCATGAGTTGTACATATTTATTTTGTTCCATTTTGTAACACCTTTATCTAGATATGTCAATTCTGTATTTCTACTCTGTTTCTGCATTTTCTGAGATGATGTTTTGATATCTACAGCTTCCGCGTACATGCTCGCACGTGTGAAACTTCCCTTGTACGTGTACGTTTAGATAGGGTTTAAGTGTACAGGTATGGGAGTACGTGTGTCATAGGTTAGGCTTTTGCTAACCCCCAAACTCCTGGGCTCGAGTTGTGACACCAATCACGAGAACTACCGCAAAGTACAGATCTAACCTCATCAAAATCAATAGCCGGAGCACCCGCATCCATGTCAACTGGGTTAGGCATAGGATATTTAGCATCCGAAGTCTGATCAATACTTAAGAACCAACCAAGTGAAGATGGAGTGATGGTCAAGTGCTTGCCTCTCACAAAAGACTTGATGAACCAACCGGACATGTCATACACATTGTTGTAGAACTTGCGAACCAAGGCAAGAAAAACTTTCATATCAAATGTGTAAAGGGAAGTCCAATGACGTCTATCAAGCCATCCACCAACAGGGTACGTCCGAAATTCTAACGGATTGATTGGACGTTCATAGAGTACGGTCCTTTTGCAAAATATCTTATCATACTGTGTTGCCTACTCTTCGAAAAGAAACCGATCTATGTTGAAACTATGAGAAGACGAGCTACTAGCCACATGCTTTCGTTTGGAAATAAGCTTTTTTGGAGCCATAACAATGAATGATGAATGTATCTTGAAGAGGAAATCCTCGAAGCACAATCCAATGTCAGCAAAATAATCTAGAAAAAGGATTCAACTCATTGAGGCCACCCCTTTATATGCATTTTAGCCTTACAAAGTATAGCTTAGAATGTGTCACGTGTCATTTATACATTGGTTGAGAGTCTTATAGAGCTCTCTTTAGACTATTCTACACAATTTTTTTATAAATATCTATAATCTTCTACACTATTTCAAAAGTGTAGGGAATTGGAGAAACTTCTAAATAATGGGCCCTGACATAGGTCATGAGATTGGTCTGGCCCATAAGATCCATCCTAACCAAGATTAAGCCTTTCTTTGATGCAAAAAGTGGGGCAACCTAGCTGATCATGACATTAGGCATGTTTACAATCACCATCTAAAATGAAGTTTCGCCCATTTCAGGCATGTTATAACTGAATTTCAACACATCTTGCACCACATATTTGGGCTCTTTGCTTGCGAGGATTCAAGATGTTTGATTATTTTATTTGGTTGTGGATCCACGTTTGTTGGCTGTTTGTCTGTGGAGTTTTGTTGATTGTGCGTAGGGATTGTTGTTTGGAATTTTTTATAGTTGATATTGGGCGGATTTTCAACCCATTTGCAACCACGGCTTTGGTAGACTTTAATCCCAATTGTATCTATGCCTTGGGTTGAATTTTTCAGCCCATTTGCAAAGAAAGTTTTGGGCTATTGTTTGGCTGTGGATTTTGAGTTTAGACCCTGTTTGGTACCATTTATAACTCTCATTCATGAACTGTTTTTGCAGGCCATTTACTGTCTTTGTTTGGGCTGTTTTATAACCCATTTAAAGTTGATTTTTAAGCTATAATTCGGATGAGTATAGCCTTCAGTGAGACTGTACTTTGACCATATAAGCCATGGTCTTGACTAAGTTTTAGCCCAATTTGTAGACACATTTGCTTAATGAATTTGACCTGAGTTCAGGTCTGTTGTTTGTTGAATGTCCGTATAACATGTCTCTTTTTTGGCATATGATATTGCTATTGCTACGTGTATTTTGGACTTTATTTTTTGTTTTATTTAAAACGCAATAATTTTAGGTTGTCATCTGATGAATTGATTTAATCACTGGGGATACAAATATTACTTTTTACATAGGAATCTGAATTCCTGCTTGGATCTGAGGTTGCATGGAGTCCATATGTACAAGGTTCTGAATCCTCATTTTAACATTGAGACGTGAAAGCGTGTCACACTGAATTTGTTGATCTTGACGCCACAAGAACTTCGAATCAAGAAGAAGATTTGAAATAAGTTTAAATTTCAAGTGCTTTTGAATTTTATTTTAAGCTGGACATACTAGATGGGAATTTTGTTAGGAAAATCAGTGCAACAAAAAATATCTGTGATCGACAGATCAACTACAATAAACAAATACAATTACACCATCAAGCAATCACACACATAAACACAATAATTTTATGTGGTTCAGCAAGATTACCTATGTCCACAAAATAAAAACATATTATGTATATTTTCTCTTTTAATTTCCAGGGAGTTAGGGTTACAATACATCAATATGTATAGTTTTTGCTTTCTTGGGCTACAAGAAAACCCATACATGATGTCTAAAATATCCCAAACCTGGAACTTCGGCCCTAGCTAAATTAGACGAACCACCCCGGCTAAACCGGAATACAAGACAATGACTCAACTATCTCCATCTTAGATTGGATTCTGTAATTCTTCGGAGCCAACTTCAAGATACACGGCAATGTCTTGGTCTTGCAGTACCTCATCAAAAAGTATGCCTTCGCACATGCTAGGACCAAGCACAACTCTTACATACCCTAATCTGGGTGCACCGATAATCACATCATTGTTAGATATCAATCAAGTCTAAACTGACTTGATATTTTTCACAGTTGCTTTCTTTAACCTGAACAGCCCCTTCTTGAACCTTCAAAGTGCCCTTCACTTGTTGCTGACCTTGCAACACAATGAACTTTACCATCAAAACAAAAGAGACATTTTCAAGTCTGGATCTCATTAGCACCTTGTGAATCCTTCTATCTTTGTCTCCATCCCGCTGTTCTTCCCGTCAACTGTTATTTTCAGCAATGGATTTTTATCTTTCATGTCGTGACAAATTGAAATCCAATTGACCTTTCATCTTTGAGGAAAATCATCTCTGTTCAAGTCTTCCTAGATTGCCACTAGATGATATCTTCCAAGATCTTCTTTCGATGATTTCATTCCGTCTAATTCCACCTGAACAATATATTTCCTCCTTGTGTTATTTGATGTCTCCTTCACTGCTCCACCTAAAACTGCATCTCCTATCAACCTGTAAAGATTTCTGACCATTTCACCAATCATCATGATCGCAACTCCACCTACCATAGTGCTCTACTACCCTTGAAGTTTAAGGGACTTAAAGAAACCAAATTCCTTTGCAAACCCGAAACATGTATTACATCCGTTAAGGTCCAAACAACATTATCATATACCCAAATCTCTACTGCTCTTATCCCAATGCTTATTAGTTTTTGCATTGTCTCCATAAAAACAAATCCACAATAATGAGATTTCTTTTGTATCAAACCAATCTCTACCCAGACACATGATAGGAAGAATCAAAATTCAAATACCAAGAATGATTAATCCGATCCATACTTGTATTAACCGAAAGTGTTTCCTTGTCATCCAAATCCAAGCTTTCTGGAACACTATCTCGTTCTAATTCTAATTCTTTCGCTTTTCCATCCACTGTTACGCGTTCGCTCATTCCTGATCCCTTCAATGCGGATGTAAGTTTTCCATGGATATCGACCGTCATGTATAGGCTTTTGAGCTTTTCCCAAAGTCTCAAAGTAGTTTTCTGTCTATCACATCAAATAACATTTTTTAATCTTTGTTGTCTCGAGGAGTCTCTGATCGCACTTGAACAATGGGTGAAAAATGTGTAATGGATTCAAATCCAACATTCACGCGCTTCAAGCGTTAAAGAAGAATGGGAATTAACTACAGTTCAACATTAATTTTGCTTTTGTTTATATGGGTTCAAATGCTCTAACCGCGGGGATACAAATTGTTTATATATTTTTGAAAAGTTTACAACCCTTCCATCAAGTCTCATATGTTACCCAAATTTGAAAAATATATGAAAATGTACAAAAAATAGAAAAAATGCAAAAAGAAAAAAAATCTCAGGAAGTGACCATGGGTCACAATCACTGGGATTCTACCAGTGACCGTGGCTCACAATCACTGGCTTCCTGCCAGTGACCGTGGCCTACAGTCAGTGGAAGACAGTGACCGAAAAATCACTGTTTCGCCTACGGTTTTTCATTGTTTCTTTTTTGTAATTTTTTCAAAGTGCTCACACTCTCTTTTATGATCTTTGGGGCATTGAATGACCATCAGGAAGATTAAATTCAACCATAAAATCGATTGAAACCTTTGTTGATCATTATTGTTGTTTACAGACCAGTTTTTGTATAAGTTCGAAAAGGGCACTGTATGAAGCCAAAGTTGTGTCATTCAAAACCTATGATTTTCAAAGGATAGAATAAAGCCTAAAGAGGTTTGTTCACAACTTCTATGATGGCTAGAAAACCCCCCAAGTGAGAAAAACAAAGGAATCGATGTCATCCTTCCAAGGCTTGCCAATACTTGAACATAGTTCTCATTTAAATAATACCCACACTCTCCTTCCTTTTCTGAACCATCTCTCACCTTGAGTGATTGAGAAGAAGAAGAAGAAGTGGGTTGGAATGCTGGAGGATGCCTTGCTTGAAGCTTTTAGTAGAAATTCCCTTGCTTTTTTTCTCTCTCTCCCCTATTTTCTTTTCAAATATCATCCCTTTTATAGACTGCCCAGGTGGTTTTAGGGAGTTCCAAGAGGTTAAAGGGAGGTTGAATTTTAAAAGGAAGTGGGAGAAACTGACTAAAATAGCAAAAACTTCTCAATGGAAGTCAGTGACCACAATCGCGGTCACTCCAGGGCCCATTTTTTAGACTTTTGTGTATGTAAACTGTTTTTAACTATTCGGGGCCTGAACGATGTCCAATCTTCACAAAACTTGGCGAGATGATTCTTAACACTATTTTAAGTGTTTCATAGAAATTTTAGCTCTTTTTTACCTTCTGAAGTTGGTCAACTCTCCCATTGACTTTTCATGAAAATGGGCTCTTGTCTCAGCTGTTTGAAGCCCAAATGACCTTGGTTTGATTTGAAACTTGGATGGACTAATGTCTGGAGTATCTTGGAGTGTCCATCCAAATTTCATGTATTTTGGTTTGGGGGAAGTAGGACCTCGAATAGTGACCTATTTGTTGCATGTTCCAAGTTACTATTCACCCCACACTGTATGTAGTTAGCATATTTTCTACCCGAACAATGTTCAATTGACTTGAAACTTTGGGAAATTAACTTTGAACATATTTTGAGTCTTCATGCCAAATTTCATCAGCTTTGGCCTTCTGAAAGTAGGATTTTGGCTAGTGACCTCCATGGCTTAGGGTCACTATCTTCTAAGCCGACAAGCAATAAAAGTAAGATCAAACGAAGTCCTTTTGACTTAAAACTTTACAAAATATCTTTTGAGTATGACCGAAGCTTTGTGAGCAAATTTCATCAATTTTGGACATTTGAAAGCAGGACTTTGGTCAGTGACCCCATGGCTTGGGGGTCATTGACCAAAGTTGACATGTTTGTAGACTTTAGGTCAAATGATGTCCATTTATCCTAAAATTTTGTAGAACCTCCCCTGAGCATAATTTGAATTTTGTTCTAAAGTTTTAACTGATTTGATCTTCACAAGGTGTCACCGTGCACAGTGACCCCACAAAGCATAGTAGATAATTATCTGAACTGAGTTTGAGTCCAACTGACGTCCAAATGCTCTGAAATCTTGAAGGATAGTCTTTGTGTGTATTTGAAGGCATTCCCTTGAGTTTTGACATGTAGCAGTGTCAATTTCTACAATGACCCCCAAGGAGCTAGCACATAGTCACTGAATCTTGGTTTGAGCTGAGATGAAGTTCAAATGCTTTGAACCTTTGAAACATCATTCATAAGCATGCTTTAGAGTTGCCATGTGATTTTCATCCACTTTGGTAACCCAGAACCTTGAGTATGTTTAGTGACCCCTAGTTTCTGAGCTAATGAATCCTAAATTTCGTATTTGATGAGTTGAGTGACAAAACAAAGTCCACTAACTTTATAGCTTGAAATGATGCATTCTGAGCTCATCTGAAGTCTTTTAACTGAATTGCATAGCTCTAAACATTAGGATCCAGTACTTGACTTGCCATTCCACAATTCCAAGGTTTATGTATCCTTACTTTAGAATTTGCTTATAATGTCTTCACTGCAACATTTGTAATTTTTTATGGGTCAACAAAGTCCAAGACTATTTCCTACCATTCCATGAAATTTTTTTTTCATCAAACACTTCAAACTAACCCATGATGCTTGAAACTACCTTTGTCATTGTGAAACACTTGGTTTTTGAGTCACCAAATTCCTGCCCATCAAAACTATTAATCTATTCCGCTAACCTCGTAGATCTCATCGCTATGAGTGCATAGGGAAAGAGCGATTCTAAGTCTGGATAGCTCCAAAAATTGCAAAATAATTTTGGCCCTCGTTTTTGTCAAACTTGTCTATTTGATTTCACTGCTAGCATCAACCTTGGCATCGCACTGATGTCATCTACTTGATGCTCCTTCTATGTAGGCTTCCTACAATTGGGCTTCTCACGGGTTACGTCAAACCTAAGGGGTCATTTGTTAATTTCACATGTCATGTAAAAATGCTTTACATAGGTAAATAACTCACATGTGAGTCATTTGCATATGCAATTGACTCACATGTGAAATGCATTTAATCGTTTGTCATTTTCACACCTCTTCATATGTAAATTAATAGTAATCCAACGGTTCACCATTTATCATAATATTTTTGCCACTTTTCATGATTTCTTACAAATATCTTAAAATATATATAGAAAAGGAATTCATCTCCAAGCCAAAAATGGCATTCTAAAGAGTTTGGACTGTTCAAATCGTTAAGATGGAGCCTATAAACTTAAGAATTTCAAATTTTTAGTGTTTGATCCTTTTGCAAATATCTTAAACTTTATTATGATCCAACGGCTGAAAATTAGTTTCATCGTTGTTTTTAGTCTTTACAAGAGTTTCAATGGTTCTAATTTACATTAAGGGGCCCATAAGAGTCAAAAAATTAAGAAAGGCAGACTAGTTACAATCACGTGTTCAATCACATCCAACTGTCTGAACTATTTTGAAAATATCTCAAGTTGTATGTGTTGGAAATTTATACTAAAAGCATACTTTTATTTATTTTTCTTTGACTGATTTACTTATTAATAAAGTTTGCCTTTTCCATCTTAATGAGAATTTGTATGGGTAAATAGTTGCATTATTATTTACTGTGCATAAGTTGGTGTGTAACGTTCAGCTTACGCACAGAAGACTTATTTGTCGGTTCTTATAGAATATAAGTTATTGTTGTTTACAATCTGGATGGAGCTGGACACACCATCGGTACGATTGTAGCATGATGTTTTAGTAGGCTTGTCTTGGGTGTAAGAAACAGTATAGTTTCGACTCGTTATGCTAGTACACTTTGTGTGTATTGAACAGGATCACTTTTAGGTTGTTGTCTTTATACTGACTATATAAGATTATGAACATCCAAATGGTTATTATGAGAGCTTATACTCTTAATCCCGATATAAATAATAGACACTTGTATTTAGTATTTGGCATTTTGATTTACAAAGGAGTGAGACCTTTTGTGGGTCAATAATCTCAGTAAATTGGATGACTACACTACGTGTATGGTGCATATTAGTTTATTGGCGGAATTCACGTCCCGTAATAGGGATTGATGATATTCCCTTGATGAAACTTATAAGTTTTGATTATGTCAAACTCTGCAGGTGGACTTTGTGTCCGACATATCAAATAAGTTAAGTGTAAGGTCTCAAGGAATTATAAAGATATCGATTAAATATAGACGTCAGTAATTATTTAATCGATGAATATCTGAAATCTTAACGTGGGGAGATTAATAAGCATTTAATAACAAGAAGCTCGAAATATTATTTTGAGAATAAGGATAGGAGTACAATTATAATTCTTTAGTAGACTGAATTGTAATTTATGGATCTAGGATTCTAATTTGGGTCAAATTAGGGTTTCCTTTTTCTATAAGAAGCCTATTCCTTATTTCCTTCTTAAGGTCCATATTGTAGCCTATAAATATGCACTATTGCTCTCTAGAAAGAACATATAAGAGAAATCTCACTTTTTAAGCGCAAGGAGAATTCGCAGAAGCGGCCCACACCCCGCTACAAGTTCGAGCATAAAGGAATACAGTAGAAGGTCTTGAGATTTTCAGGCTGTTATAAGACTGAGATCAAATCAGAGAGATCTCATAGGTATGGTTCTTGAATCATCATCGTTTAAACTTATTTCCGCAGTGAGCGCAATATCTAAGGATCCTAGCGGCTGCCTCCTAACAGTGGTATCAAAGCCAACCTTGATACTGCGTATGGATTGAACAGAATATAGAAAGATTATAGGTTACTATAAAAAGTCATGGCGATTACGTTTTGTTGTAACTAGTTTTGTAGCGAACAATCTAACCCTTGTTTTGCAGCAATTGATCTGGCTATCATGGTCACCATGTGTGTTTGTTATGTGAATGGATCCCATGAATCATATTCGTGGTTACTGTTTTACATATTTTCAATTTTTCATGGTGATGTAATTATATTGATATAGCATGTGAACTCCGTTCATCAGGAGGCTTAGGATTCAATGTAATTTTTTATGGTGATGTAATTATATTGATATAGCATGTGGACTCCGTTCGTCAGGAGGCTTAGGTTCAATGTAATTTTTTTAAGGAGGGACACAGGTTTTGAAGGCAGATATTCGATTTCGAATGAAGAACTTCATAAAAAAAATCTGGTTCGGGGGTGCTGCCCCTCGGGCCCCCCGCGAGCTAACTAGACAGCTCAACCCCTGCCGGGATACCCCCGGACCCCCTCTGCGAGGCGCATATTTTGAAGAAGTGTCAATCAAAAAGACAAAGGATCCCACTTGACCATGATAGCTAGGACTCTGGTGTTAGTCATATTTTTTTTGTGCTTGAATGTCTATGAATATCATAACTTGCTTCATATGATATTAGATCTGTTTAATACTATTTAGAAGGGAGAAATAGGTAGCATTCATGTGATTTGTAAATAAAATTGAACTCCAATTTTTCTTTTATTAATCACACCAATGCTACGATGCGTAAAGATAAGGTAACCTAAACATCTTGGTAACGTATTACTTCAAAATTCTAAACTGACCTTATTAAACTATTATACAAGAACCCTCATTGTTAAATAACTAGGTGGGAAAGGGAACCTCTTAGTTCCCACGGTCTCTATCAATGTTTTGTAGGAGATATAATTAATTTATATGTTGACCTTGGAGTCTTCTTTCTAATCGGATGAATTAATTATGGAATCTCCACTACAAACTCCTATATGGATGATTTAGGGTAATTATTAGTATTAGTCACCTCTCCATCTGACGAGACCAAATACAAAATAATGGACCTTGAATTAAATGATGGTATACACTTAGCTATAAATAACAGTATGCTCTTGATTTGAGTCACTGCTATTATTTATAGGACCAAAGTCATGGCAGCTGTTTGGTTTTGCTTGGCATGGTTTGTTGCCTTGATAGTTAAAACTAATAGGTTATGTCCTATCTAAACAAAATAAGTATGGTAGAAGTCTTCACATCGAGGCATACTATGCATAATGTTTTAGATTGCTGTTGGATTCTTTTATTAATTGGCAAAGGGAGCTTTTTCTTATTTGAATCCAAAGTTTATTTGCCCATCATAATTTATTGATTATGTAATTTTCAAGATTTAAGATGGGAACTTTCAATCCACTTGCTGTAATTCTCAAAGAACATAAACTCACTAGACCTAATTATATTGACTGGAAAAGAAACTTGGATACTGAGTTAATTGCTGAAGAGTACAAATATGTGCTCACTGAGGTTTGCCTAGAGAAACCTCCAGACGGTTGTACCGATGAGGTGGCTGTCCAGGCATACAAAAAATGGATCAAGGCTTATGAGATGGCGCAGTGTTACATGTTGGCATCTATGTCAGATGTTTTGCAACATCAGCATCAGTCTTCTCCAACTGCCTATGACATCATGTACAGTCTTAAGGAGATGTTTGGTGATCAGGATCGGGCAGCAAGTTGCCATGAAAGAACTATTTAACACTAAGATGGCTAAAGATACTTCTATAAGGGACCATGTTCTGAAAATGATGGGACACCTCAATGAACTAGAAGTCCTTGGAGTTAAAATTGATGGGGATACCCACGTCGATATCATTCTCCAGTCCCTAACTAATTCCTTTGAGAATTTTCACCTAAATTGCAACATGAACAAGCTCAATTATTTTCTGGCGGAATTATTCAAGGAACTTCAAGCTGCTAAGGGCCTTCTGAAAAAGTCAGCTAGTGTTCACGTTGTGAAAAAGGTTCTATTTCTAAGCCGAAGGCAAGAAGAAACAGAAGAAGGGTCAGAATCATAATGCAATTCCTCAAGATGGCAACAAACCTGAGGGAGGAGTGAAAAAGCCTAAGGGCAAGTGTTTTCATTACAAGCAAGCAGGGCACTGGAAAAAGCAATGTCCAACTTATCTCAACAAAGTGAACAATAAAGGTAAATTTCATTCACCAGTTGTTGAATCATGTTTGGCAGTTATATATACCGATACTTGATGTGTAGATACAGGAGCTAATCACACTTAAATGGCGTGAAAATGTGTAACGGATTCAATGTCTAGCATTCACGCATTTCAAGCATTATGAAGAATGAGAAATAACTACAGTTCATCATTAAATTCTCTTTATTTACATGGGTTCTAATGCCCTGACCACGGGGATGCACGTTGTTTATATCAGTTTGCAAAGTTTACAACTCCTCCCTCAAGTCTTAGATGTGATCTTAATTTGGATAATACAATAAAATGTACACAAAGTGAAAGAAAACGCAAGAAAAAGATAGAAAAATGGGGGTGACCGTGACCCACGGTCACTGCCCTAGGCTAGTGACCGTGGGTCACGG
Source organism: Sextonia rubra (assembly GCA_037013555.1). Taxonomy (NCBI): domain Eukaryota; kingdom Viridiplantae; phylum Streptophyta; class Magnoliopsida; order Laurales; family Lauraceae; genus Sextonia; species Sextonia rubra. The sequence goes on along the minus strand of JASUAD010000028.1, from coordinate 15,802,536 downwards.
TCGCTGGCACTTGCCAATGACCGTGAGTCACGGTCACTGGCACCTGTCAGTGACCGTGAGTCACGGTCACAGACAGACAGTGACTTTGAGGTCACTGTTTTGCCTCCGTTTTCATGCTGTTTGTGCTGGTTCTTCTTCCAAACTTTTTTCTAGTCCTGGAACTCCCTTTTGTGACATCTTGGGGTGTTGAATAACTATTGAGAAGATTGAATTCGACTACGGAATCGATTGAAAACTTTGTAATTCATCATTCATGTTTACGGACTGTCTTTTGTTCAAGTCCGAAGAGGGTATCACAGGAAGCCAAAGTTGTGTCATTCTGAACCTATGGTTTTCAAGGAACAAAATGAGGCCCAAAGGGGCCTGTTCACAACCTCTGAGATGGCCAAGAAATCCCCCCAAAAATGAGAAAAACAAAGATGACAACGTCATCCTTCCAATAGTAGTTACTGCATGAACATAGTGTGTTCTTTAGTCACCCCTCCCTTCTCCTCCTCCTTTGAACCTTCTTGCTGTAATACTCTGACCCAGCTTGACCTCGTTTAGCAGCTAATTAATCTTGTTTTCGTTGTTAATTATGTTTTGTTTGTGTTTTGTTTTCATGGCGCGTCATGGATAGGTAGTTGGGTTGAGTTTGACCTGGATTAAGTAGACCAAGCCCTTTTTCGTAATTTTAGCTTTTCTAAGACATGGTCACTTTTGCATCATCTTGATGTCAACATGTGTCTTTTGTTGAGCTCGTTAACTTTCGTAACTACGTCGTTTGCAAACGATGTCATATGATTCCATTGGACTCGGATTTGACTTGAAATGTAAATTTATCTTAACCTTGGACTTGAATGTAAATTGACATCCACTTATCTTATATAACCTTTGTTCCATCGACCCAAGTTCTCTCTCTCACTTTCTTCTCTCACTGTTCACGTGAAGGGCTTTCTCTCCCTCTCCGGAATTCTCTCCTCCATCATCGACCAAGCCAAAGTGAGGATTCCTTGCATTCTCAGTTGTGTTGATTGAGGTGAGTTGAAGTTCTCTTCCATCTCCCTCATCCTCTTCTTCTTCTTCTTCTACTTCTTGTTTCCATGATTGCATGGTGTGTCTTGATATTTTCCCTGTTTCCCTTGCATGCATGTTTACAGTGGTGGTGTTTGGTTATGTTTGAACCCAAGGACAGCAAGTTGTGTCATTGAAATCAAATAAGGCAAGTATAACCATAATCTGTAAGAACCCATGTTGGTATTTATTTGGTTTTGGTTAATTCACATGAAATGGCATGGCAAACTTGTTTACAGCCCCAAATTGTTAGTATTCTATCTTATCTCTGTTGGATATTTGCAATTCTGGTGGTTTCACAGGTTTTCTGTACTTGATTCAGAACTTGACTTCGTGCATGTACGGCTAAGCCGTATGTCACCTACGGCTTAAAGTCCAGAGAGGGTAAAAATCCAGTTTTCCTCTACGGCTAGAGCACGGCTAAGCCCTATATTGCACTACGGCTAAGCCGAACCTCAGCCGTGACCCAGTCGTAGATCAGTACAGGGTGCCTTCTTCTGGATTAACTGAAAGCAATCAATTTGACAGACCTTCTACGGCCCAGCCACGGCTAAGCCGTAGAACACACATGGCTAAGCCGTAGAACAAAATACGGGTGAACCGTGACTGCGGATGAACAATAAAGGGAACCGCGGTGGAGCCGCAGTGCATATTACGGCTAAGCCGTACGTTCACCTACGGCTAAGCCGTATCAACCCTAGAACAATGAATGACAAGGATAGGTATAAGGGAAAGACCGATATGGCCTTCATGATAGAATGTAGAGCACCTAAACCTGCCAAACGGAATGTGATACAATGCGTGAATGATCTCGAGGGCTGCGAATCATTCATGTTAGTTATCCGGATGTTAAGCACCTCCCCATGGGTGTTGGTTTAAAGGACTTTGGTGCACCATCCGATTCAATGCAACACTAGACAACGGTGCATCGAATAACTTAAAACTACATCATCATGCACGGTTAGAAACACCGGATAATTAGATTAGAATTGGCTTGTAAATAATGATGATCCGATTTCGCATGATTTGTTGCATAACATATTGCATTCGATCATTGATCTCTACTCTCTAGTATGATTACTTGTTTTCCGTTACTTTCACATTGTGGTTCTTTACCTTGAGTATGCATGTGTAATTTCACGTATAAAACATGTTCGCAGATATGCACGAATGATATGTTGTCACGATCTACTCAGGGTTTTCATGATTGACTCTGTATGGTCAGGCACTACTTAGCCTCTGCCTTAGGATCCCGACGGGGTGAGTTTGGTGTAGTTTACATGGCCTTGCTACAGTAAGGAAACGTCTTGGGGAACCGGACCCCAAGAAACCGAGACCCATTGTACCCTGGCCCGGACAATAGTGTTCTTTGCACGATACAAGATCCCTCTTTTAAGAGCATATGGCAATGTAGTAGCCACTAGTTATGTACACAGCATGTATACATTGATTCGCATAGCATGTTTCTTTCTTGCATGACAGCCTAGTATACGAAAATGCCTTGTTTAATTTACATGATGTTCTTTATTCTATTAGACACAGCGTGTGTTAACTTGTTATGGTTTATACTTTGCTGAATCGTTGTATTCACAGTTGTTTTTGGTGTTGCACGCTCAGATACCCCTGCCGACCCCTCGCCGGTCAGTCAGACTCCAGATAAGACCCCCGAGGCCCCATCAGGCCTAGAGGAGTGGATGTGTTCACTCTACGGAGAGCGTTCTTGACATGCATGGCATTGGAGTCTTGTTTTTGAGCTTTGTCACACTTGTATATGTCATGATTGTATATATTATTTTGTTCATTTTGTAAGACCTTCACATGTAATTATGTCAGTTCTGTCTTCGTATTCTCTTTTTGCACTGTTAGTTTGATGTTTCTGATATTTACAGCTTCCACGTGCATGTTTAGCATGTGTGAATGTTCCCTTGTGCGTGTGCATTTAGACTAGGTCTACATGTACAGGCACGGGAGTACGTGTGTCATTGGTTTGGCTTTTGCTAACCCCCGAACCCTGGGCTCGGGTTGTGACATACATATTGTATAATATCAAAGCATTCCTTGCTCTAGATGATAAGCATGTAGGCATGTAGGATCATGGTGAGGATACGATTATTTTTTTGTGGTTTTTTTAGATTTTGGGGCTTATTGGGCGAGATTGTTTTGTGTTTGTGTCTGACTCTTTCCATGTTACAAGATGGCGTCAGGTTCGGGTTCTCAGCAGAATGCCGGAAACAATGAAAGTGGATCCGCACCATCACCGCAGACACAGAACACAGATGAACGCATCCTCATGTTATTTCAGTCCCTGCAGGCACAATCGCAGTCGATGCAAAACTTACAAGCACAGGTTACAACCATGTTAGACCGACAAAGCCAAGCCCCAGCTCCGTCACATGTAGACCAGCAGGTGGTCTTTCAACCACGAGAGAATGACCCGAATGCCCTCTACGATAAATTTCGCAAGCGAGGAGCTATTGAGTTCTATGAGACAGAAGAGCCATTGAAGGCAGAACAGTGACTGGAGCAGACGGAGGATATCTTTAAGACTGTCCTGTGCACGAACCGGCAGAAGGTTGGACTAGCAGCCTCCATGTTTAGAGATGTCGCGAAAACTTGGTGGAAAAGCGTGAAAGACTCATACAGAGACATTCCTGAAGTGACAGTTTGGGAGATGTTCAAGCAACAGTTTAAGAGGAAGTTCATCCCGGCTTATGTGTTTCGAGCCAAGGAGGTTGAGTTTTTAGCTCTCCGCCAGCAGCAGATGACCGTGGCAGAATATGTGAACAAGTTTACTCAGTTGTCGCACTTTGCTCCGGATATGATCAATACCGAGGAGAGGAAGGTGAATCGGTTCGTTGAAGGTCTGCATCCCCGGTACATGCACCACGTGACTGCGTTTCAGCGTCCGGCTACGTTTAATGATGCAGTGGACAGGGCCTATTCTGCTGAGGCCATCCACCAAGCTGCGAGAGCCGTTGAGCCTAAGCGACAGCCGCCTTTCAATGCATGAGGACAAGTACAGAAAAAGACAAAAGGCCAGCATAGTACTTCCAGTTCTGCCAGAATGACCTGTGAGCATTATGGCAAAGGCCACACGTCTGAAGCTTGTTGGAGGAAGGCAGGCGCTTGTTTCATCTGTGGTTCGAGGGAGCATATGATAGCGAGTTGTCCTCGATATAGAGCCTCCCAGCCCCCACCATCTAGTACTACCTCTGGTGCAACTCCTGGCAGACCCAGTGCATCTACAGCTCCGAGCAAGTCACAGTCAGCTCGTCCAGGCTCGAGACAGCCTCGTCAGACAGCCCGTGCATATGCCGCTACCCATGAGAGTGCCGTGGATCCACAAGTGGTTGAAGGTACTGTTTTGATTTCGCACGTCGAGGCATTATCATTGTTCGATTCGGGGTCTATGCAGTCATACGTAGCACCTCATTTCGCTAAGCGGTTACATCAACCGTCTAAGTTGTTGCCATATGTGCTAGTTGTATCCACCCAGTTGGCAAGCGAGTGGAGTGTAGTGTATACTACCCCCATTGCGACGTGCAGATTGCAGGTCATCAGTTACCTGTTGATTTGATCCTGTTGTCAATGCTAGACTTCGATGTGATCCTTGGTATGGATTGGCTCGCTCGATATTGTGCCTGTGTTAACTGTTACAACAGGACGATCTTCTTCGATTTAAGCAAGGGTTTCCATTTCGAGGGCAGTGAGCAGAGATGCCCCAGACGTGTGATTTCGGCGTGTAAGGCAGATCGCTTGATCCGCAGAGGCTGTGAAGGCTTCATTGCCTTTATCTCGACGAAGAACAAGACGAAGCAGCTAGGTGAGATCCAGGTGGTCTGTGACTTTCCCGATGTCTTCCCAGACGATGTGCCAGACCTACCCCCAGTTCGAGACGTGGAGTTCGCCATTGAGCTTGTTCCCGGCACGGCACCAATCAGTAAGGCTCCGTATCGTATGTCCCCAGCCGAATTATCAGAGTTGAAGAAGCAATTGCAGGAGCTTTTAGACAAGGGTTTCATTCGCCCGAGCGTCTTACCTTGGGGAGCACCAGTCTTGTTTGTCAAGAAGAAGGATGGTACTTTTCGAATGTACATAGACTACCGACAGCTGAACAAAGTGACTATCAAGAACAAGTATCCCCTACCCAGAATTGATGAGTTGTTTGATCAACTTCAGGGTGCAGCGTATTTTTCAAAGATTGATTTGAGATCTAGATATCACCAGTTGAGAGTCAAAGAAGATGACATTCCTAAGACTGCCTTCAGGACTCGTTATGGACATTATGAATTCCTCGTGATGCCTTTTGGATTAACCAATGCACCTGCAGCGTTTATGGCATTGATGAATCAGATCTTTGCTCCTTTCTTGGACCAGTTCATAGTTGTTTTTATTGATGATGTATTGATATACTCTAAGTCAGCAGAGGAGCATAGGGAGCACTTGAGGAAAGCCTTGTCGTTGTTGAGAGAACATCGATTGTTTGCTAAGTTATCGAAATGTGATTTTTAGCTTGAGCAGGTGGCATTTTTGGGTCATATCATTTCACGAGAGGGATTGGCTGTTGATCCATCTAAAGTAGAGGCAGTTGTGAGTTGGCCTAGCCCTAAGACAGTGACAGAAGTTCGCAGTTTCCTTGGTCTAGCGGGTTACTATTGTCGATTTGTCCAGGACTTTGCTAAGATCTCTTCTCCTTTGACGAAGTTGACCAGGAAGAATGTGCCGTTTGATTGGACTGAGGAGTGTGAAGCCAGTTTCCGAACTTTGAAAGAGAAGTTGACTACGGTCCCAGTGTTAGCTTTGCCAAATGGTAGTGAAGGGTTCGTGGTATATTCAGATACCTCTCGAATTGGTCTAGGTTGTGTGTTAATGCAGCACGGAAAAGTAATTGCATATGGATCGAGACAGCTGCGAAAACATAAAAAGAATTACGCCACCCATGATTTGGAATTGGCAGCCATTGTGTTTGCATTGAAGCTGTGGAGACTTTATCTGTATGGTGTGCGATTTGAGGTTCATTCTGACCACTACAGTTTGCAGTACCTATTCACGCAGCAGGAGCTGAACATGAGACAGCGTAGATGGCTTGAGCTTATCAATGATTATGACTTCCCGATCAAATATCAACCAGGAAAGGAAAATATGGTGGCAGATGCACTCAGCAGGAAAGCAGAGTCTGTGCAGATGTTGAACAGTTTCCTCTTAGAGTTCCATGGTCTCCCTGTTGAAATGAAACAAGTGGATGAGTTTGTGACTTTGGCTAGTACGCTAGTGTTTCAGCCTAAAATGATTCAGTAGATGAAAGACAGGCAATTCGAAGATCTAACCTTGAAGCGCATTCGAGACCACATTGGAGACGGATCCGATTTCAGACTAGAAGTCGGTGTACTCTACTTTCGGAGTAGGTTGTGCGTGCCATCAGTTGATGATTTCAAGGAGAAACTGATGAACGAAGCACATTACGCTCGATATGCGGTGCACCCAGGCAACACAAAGATATATCGGAATCTCAAAGATCACTTCTGGTGGAACAATATAAAGAGAGAAGTAGCAGGGTTTGTTGCTCGATGTTTGACATGCCAAAAGGTGAAAGCAGATCATCAGAGACATCCAGGCTCGTTGCATCCCTTGCATATACCGCAGTGGAAGTGAGAACACATCACCATGGACTTTGTTTCCGGATTACCTCCGACGAGTAGAAAGAACAACGCCATTTGGGTAATTGTAGATCGATTGACAAAATCAGCTCATTTCATCCCTTTCCGGAAGGGTATGACGTTTTCAGAGATGGCGAGGAAGTTCGTGGATGAGATCGTTAGACTCCATGGTACCCCAGTGTCAATTGTATCCGATCGTGACAGCCGTTTCGTTTCGTCATTCTAGAGAGCATTCCAAAAGGCTATGGGTACGAAGTTGAGCTTCAGCATGGCATACCACCCACAGACGGATAGGCAATCAGAGCGGACTATTCAGACTTTGGAGGATATGTTGCGAGCCAGCGTGTTGAGCTACGAAAAAGAATGAGATCTTCATCTATCGTTGTGCGAATTCGCCTATAATAACAGCTTCCACGAGAGTATTGGGATGGCGCCATATGAAGCATTGTACGGGAAGAAATGTAGAAGTCTGGTATGTTGGGAAGAAGTTGGAACTCGGAGTTTCCACGGACCGACGATCATCGCCAAAACTACGAAGAAGGTACAGAAAGCTATTGAGAACTTGAAAGTTGCTCAGTCGAGGCAGAAGAGTTATGCAGACACTCGTAGACAGCCATTAGAGTTTCAAGTTGGTGAGTGGATTTTTCTGAAGGTCTCACCGATGAAGGGTACAATTCGTTTCGGCCAGAAAGGCAAGTTAGCTCCACAATATGTCGGACCGTTCGAGATCAAGAGTAGGATTGGTGATTTGGCCTATCGATTAGATCTTCCCGAGACGTTTTCAGGAGTACACAACGTTTTCCACATTTCGATGCTTCAGAAATATGTTCATGATCCTTCCAATGTCATTCGTTACGACGATGTTCAGATTCAGCCGAATGCTGCATACGTTGAGCAACCGCTCCGTATCGTGGGAACCCGAGAGCAGATACTCCGCACCAGGACAATTCGATGGGTCAGAGTGCTATGAAAGCATCACAGTCCCGATGAGGCTACATGGGAGTTAGAAGAGCAGATGGCACGACAATATCCCGATCTGTTTTCGCAGGTATGAGTGAGTGAGTGTTCATTCCGAGGACGGAATGATTCTCAAGTAGGGGAGGATGTAACACTTCGACCCAGCATGACCTCGTTTAGCGTCTAATTACTCTTGTTTTCATTGCTAATTGTGTTTTGTTTGTGTTTTGTTTTCGTGGCGGGTCATGGATAGGTAGTTGGGTTGAGTTTGACCTGGATTAAGTAGACCAAGCCCTTTTTCATAATTATAGCTTTTCTAAGACATGGTCACTTTTGCATCATCTTGATGTCAACATGTGTCTTTTGTTGAGCTCGTTAACTTTCGTAACTACGTCGTTTGCAAACGATGTCGTATGATTCCATTGGACTCGGATTTGACTTGAAATGTAAATTTGTCTTAACCTTGGACTTGAATGTAAATTGACATCCACTTATCTTATATAACCTTTGTTCCATCGACCCAAGTTCTCTCTCTCACTTTCTTCTCTCACTGTTCACGTGAAGGGCTTTCTCTCCCTCTCCTGAATTCTCTCCTCCATCATCGACCAAGCCAAAGTGAGGATTCCTTGCATTCTCAGTTGTGTTGATTGAGTTGAGTTAAAGTTCTCTTCCATCTCCCTTATCCTCTTCTTCTTCTACTACTTCTTGTTTCCACGATTGCATGGTGTGTCTTGATATTTTCCCCGTTTCCCTTGCATGCATGTTTACAGTGGTGGTATTTGGTTGTGTTTGAGCCTAAGGACAGCAAGTTGTGTCATTGAAATCAAATAAGGCAAGTATAACCATAATCTGTAAGAACCCATGTTGGTATTTATTTGGTTTTGGTTAATTCACATGAAATGGCATGGCAAACTTGTTTACAGCCCCAAATTGTTAGTATTCTATCTTATCTCTATTGGATATTTGCAATTCTGATGGTTTCACAGGTTTTCTGTACTTGATTCAGAACTTGACTTCGTGCATGTACGGCTAAGCCGTATGTCACCTACGGCTTAAAGTCCAGAGAGGGTAAAAACCCAGTTTTCCTCTACGGCTAGGGCACGGCTAAGCCGTGTATTGCACTACGGCTAAGCCGAACCTCAGCCGTGACCCAGCCGTAGATCAATAAAGGGTGCCTTCTTCTGGATTAACTGAAAGCAATCAATTTGATAGACCTTCTACGGCCCAGCCACAGCTAAGCCGTAGAATAAAATATGGGTGAACCGTAACTGCGGATGAACAGTAAAGGGAATCGCGGTGGAGCCGCAGTGCATATTACGGCTACGCCGTAACATGCCTACGGCTAAGCCGTATGTTCACCTACGGCTAAGCCGTATCAACCCTAGAACAGTGAATGACAAGGATAGGTATAAGGGAAAGACCGATATGGCTTTCATGATAGAATGTAGAGCACCTAGACCTGCCAAACGGAATGTGATACAATGCGTGAATGATCTCGAGGGCTGCGAATCATTCATGTTCGTTATCCGGATGTTAAGCACCTCTCCATGGGTGTTGGTTTAAGGGACTTTGGTGCACCATCCGATTCAATGCAACACTAGACAACGGTGCATCAAATAACTTAAAACTACATCATCATGCACGGTTAGAAACACCGGATAATTAGATTAGAATTGGCTTGTAAATAATGATGATCCGATTTCGCATGATTTGTTGCATAACATATTGCATTCGATCATTGATCTCTACTCTCTAGTATGATTACTTGTTTTCCGTTACTTTCACATTGTGGTTCTTTACCTTGAGTATGCATGTGTAATTTCACGTATAAGACATGTTCGCAGATATGCACGTATGATATGTTGTCACGATCTACTCAGGGTTTTCATGATTGACTCTATATGGTCAGGCACTACTTAGCCTCTGCCTTAAGATCCCGACGGGGTGAGTTTGGTGTAGTTTACATGGCCTTGCTGCAGTAAGGAAACATCTTAGGGACCAGGAAACCGAGACCCATTGTACCCTGGCCCGGACAATGGTGTTCTTTGCACGATACAAGATCCCTCTTTTGGGAGCATATGGCAATGTAGTAGCCACTAGTTATGTACACAGCATGTATACGTTGATTCGCATAGCATATTTCTTTCTTGCATGACAGCCTAGTATACAAAAATGCCTTGTTTAATTTACATGATATTCTTTATTTTATTAGACACAGCGTGTGTTAACTTGTGTTAACCAATGCACCTGCAACATGTTGAGGGGAGTTGTGGGAAGTTACACTTTGAAAGGAAGTGGAGAAAAACCACCCAAAACCGCAAATAGTGTCCTTTGGGGGTCCGTGACCGCAGCCGCGGTCACAAACGAGGCCCAATTTTGGGTTTTTGCATTTGAGACCCGTTTTCACCTGTTTGAGGCCCAAAAGAAGTCCAATCGCCACGAAACTTGGAGGGATGCTTCTTAACACTATTTTAAGCATGTCATAAAAGTTTCAGCTCGTTTTGACCATCTGAAGTTGGTCAAAACCCTTGATGAATAGGCCATGGTCACTCCCAAAACCCATTTTTGGACTTTTGCATTTGTGATCCATTCTCACCTGTTTAGGGTCCGAACGAAGTCCATCTTCACAAAACTTGGAGGGATACCTCTTGACACTATTTTGAGTGTGTCATAAAAGTTTCAGCTTGTTTTGACCACCTGAAGTTGGTCAACTCCTTCATTGATTGGGCCGCGGTCACGGACAAGGCCCATTTTAGGACTTTTGTATATGTGACCCGTTTTCGCCAGTTTAGGGCCCGAACGATGTCCGATCGCCACGAAACTTGGAGGGTTGCTTCTTGACACTATTTTGAGCATTTCATAAAAGTTTCAATCTGTTTTGACTTTCAAAAGTTGGTCAACTCTCCAGTTGACATTTTATGAAAGTGGGCCCTTGCTTCAATTGTTTGAGGCCCAAATGACTTCGGTTTGGTTCGACACTTGGAGGAACTGACATCAGCAATATCTTGGAGTATTCATCCAAATTTCATGTAGTTTGGATTTGAGGAAGTGGTATTTCTAATAGTGGCCTATTCATTGCATGTGTCAAGTCACCATTCACTCCACACTGTAGGTAGTCAGCTTATTTTCTACTCAAACAACATCCAATTGACTTGAAAATTTGGAAGAGTAACTTTGAGCATTTTTTGAGAGTTTGTTCCAAATTTCATTAGCTTTGGCCTCCTGGAAGTAAGATTTCAGCTAATGACCTCCATACTTCGGTGTCAATGTCCTCTAAGCTAACTTGCAGTGAAATTCAAACCAAACGGAGTCCTTTCGACTTCAAAATTTGCAGAATATATTCTAAGTATAACTGAAGCTTTGTGCTAAATTTCATTAATTTTGGACATCGGGAAGCAGGACTTCGGCCAGTGACCCCATGGCTTGGGGGGGACTGACCCTAAGTTGACATGCTTATAACTTTTGGGTCAAATGATGTCTGTTTATCTTGAAACTGTCACAACCCGAGCCCAGGGTTCGGGGGTTAGCAAAAGCCAAACCTAATGACACACGTACTCCCGTGCATGCACACGTAGACCGAGTCTAAATGCACACGCACAAGGGAACATTCACACGTGCCAAGCAAGTACGCGGAAGCTGTAAATATCAGAAACAAAAAGCTAACAATGCAAGAAGAGGATACAAGAAAGGACTGACATAGTTACATATAAAGTTTTAACAAAAAGAACCAAAATAACATATACAGTCTGACAGTCTGACATAGATACAAGTCTGAATCCCTCAAAACAAGAATCCAAAGATATGCATGCCATGAACGCTCTCCCGCGGAGTGATCACATCCACTCCTCTAGGCCTGAAGGGGCCCCGGGGGTCTCGACTGGAGCCTGGCCGACCTGCGAGGGTTCGGCAGGGGGATCTGGGCCTGCAACACCAAAAACAACTGTGAATACGAAGATTCAGCAAAGTATAAACCATAGCAAGTTAACACACGCTGTATCTAGCAGAATAAAGAACATCATGTGATTAAAGAAGTCATTTTCGTATACTAGGCTGTCATGCAAGAAGGAAATATGCTGAGTGAATCAATGAATACATGCTGTGTACATAACTAGTGGCTACTACATTACCATATGCTCCCAAAAGAGGGATCTTGTAACATGCAAAGAACACCATTGTCCGGGCCAGGGTACAATGGGTCTCGGTTCCCTGGGGTCCGGTTCCCCAAGACAAAATCCATACTGCAGCAGGTCCATATAAACTATACCAAATTCACCCCGTCGGGATCCTAAGGCTGAGGCTAAGTAGTGCCTGACTATACGGAGTCAATCATGAAAACCCTGAGTAAATCGTGACAACATATCATCATACTTGCATATCTGTATCTGGAAACTTATACAAACATACTCAAGGTAAGGAAATCACAACGTGAAAGTAACGAAACATACGTAATCATGTAGAGCATTGAGATCAAGGATCGAATGCAACATGTTATGCAACAAATCATGTGAAATCGAATCATCTTCAGTTACAATCCAATTCTAATCTAATTATCCGGTGTTTCTAACCGTGCATGATGATGTAGTTTTAAGTTATTTGATGCACCGTTGTCTAGTGTTGCCTGGAATCGGGCGGTGCACGAAGTCCCTTAAACCAACACCCATGGGGAGGTGCTTAACATCCGGATAACGAACATGAATGATTCGCAGCCCTCGAGATCATTCACGCGTTGTATCATATTCCATTGGGCAAGTCTAGGTGTTCTACATGCTATCATGAAGGTCATATTGGTCTTTTCTTTACACCTAGTCCTGTTTTTCCTTCATTAGTCTAGTGTGAATACGGCTTAGCCGTGTGTGTGCTACGGCTTAGCCGTGTGTGGTCTACGGCTTAGCCGTGGCTGAACCGTAGAAGGTCTGTCATTAGCTGACTCTCAGTTATTCCAGAAATTGCACCCTGTATTGTTCTACGGCTGGGCCACGGCTGGGCTTCGGCTTAGCCGTAAGGCAATCCACGGCTTAGCCGTGCCCTAGCCGTAGAGGAAAACTGGGTTTTTCTCCTCTCTGGACTGTGAGCCGTAAGAAGCATACGGCTTAGCCGTACCTGTACGAATTCAAATTCCTGAAACTTGTACAGAATGTCTGGGAAAGCATCAGAAATGCAATTCATCAATGGGAATACACAAGAACTGAAGCAATGAGTATCAAATGGGCTGTAAGCACTTATTTCCATATCAATACATGTAAGCTCAACCAAATTCAATGCATACCAACATGGGTTCTCAATGTTATGGTTATACTTGCCTCAATTGGAGATCAATTTCACACAAGAAGTTCTAAAGCCCCAAATCACAACCTAGCACAACCAAAACCACCTGCATGCATGAGGGATGGAGAGGAATTCCAAAGACATACACACCAATAAGAACAAGAAGGATAAGAGATAGAGAATGGAGAGGAGGGGAATGGAAGAATCCACTTACCTCACATGCAAAGGATCCAATTTCTCTTGATCGATGGAGGAATGCAAGAGAATTCAAGTGAAGGAGAAGAGACTCCACGTGCACAGTGAGGAGACAAAGAGAAAGTGAGAGAAGGAACTGAGTTATGATCGATGGATGAAGTTATAAAAGCAATGGGTTGTCCAAATTGTAATGAAGGCCAAGGGAAAAGTGTATTTTCAGTTTGAGTCAAACTCGGGTCCAATCGAATCACACGACCTCGGTTGCAAATGACGTAGTTACGAAAGTTAACGGGCTCAACGAAAGACACGTGTTGATATCAAGATGATGCAAAAATGACCATGCATAAGAAAAGCTAAAATTACGAAAAAGGGCTTGGTCTACTTAATCCAGGTCAAACTCAACCCAACTACCTATCCATGACCCGTAACGAAAATCAAAACACAACAAAACAAGATTAGCAACGACAACAAGATTAACTAACCGCTAAATGGGGTCAAGCTGGGTCGGAGTGTTACAGAAACTTTGTAGGGCCTCTCTTAGGCATAATTTGAGTTTCCTTTGAGAGTTTCAGCTAGTTTGATCTTCGCGAGGTGTCGCTTTGTACTAAGACTTGAAAGCATTTTGTCGAATAGGAGATTGCTTAGTCATGTGGAAGTGCCAGGTCCCATAGTGATTCCCAAGAAGCTTGCAAACAGCCTTCGAAGCCTGAATTGAGCTAAGATGAGGTCCAAATGCTTTGAAAACTTTGGAATTTTATAATTCAAAGCTTGTAGTGTCTTTGCTGCATTATTTACAATTTTTTATGGGTCAACAGGAGCCATTAATTATGTTTGCAATTCTTTGAAGATGTTCCAGGAAACCAGGCCACTAAGTGATAGAGAGATTTATTTGCTTATGGGTGATGCTATAAGAGTGGCAACAGTTGCAATAGGAGATGTTTATCTTAGTTTAATAGAGATAGGACTTTAATTTTAAAAGATTGTCTTTATGTTCCCTCCATTAAGAGAAATTTAATTTCTGTTTCCAAGTTGATTAGAGACAGATATTCCGTTTATTTTAATAAATTTGTGGTTATTAAGTACAATAAGCGTTTTATTTGTTCTGGTTCATTGATGGATAATCTTTATATTGTTGATCCTATCTCTCCTAAACTACAACTGACATAATCGAATACCACAATTACGCTACCATGTAAGAGAAAGAAACCTTCACAATTGAACCAAACGTTGGCATTTACGCCTGAGTCATATCAATCTAAACCGGATTTCAAGACTGGTTGCAAATGGACCATTAGATTCATTGGAAGTGGAGGCACTTTCAGTCTGCGAATCTTGTTTAGAGGGGAAAATGACCAAGTGCCCTTTTTCGGCAAAAGGCTATAGGGCCAAAGAACCATTGAAACTGGTTCACTTTGACCTATGTAGACCCATGAATGTCCAGGCAAGAGGTGGATTTGAGTATTTCGTTACTTTTATTGATTACTACTCAAGGTATGGAAACATTTACTTAATGCACCGTAAGTTTGAATGCTTTGAGAAATTCAAGGAGTATAGGGCAGAAACGGAAAAGTGTCTAAGTAAGAGTATCAAGACACTACATCTGATCGTGGTGGCGAGTGCCTCTTTGGAGAATTTAGGGATTACTTAGCACAAGAGGGGATTACATCCCAGTTGTCTGCACCAGGTACATCTCAACAAAATGGTGTAGCATAACGAAGGAATAGGACTCTTATGGATATGGTGAAGTCAATAATGAGTTATTCGGAATTACATAATTCGTTCTGGTGGCATGCTCTAGAAACGGCTGCATACATTCTAAACTTAGTTCCATCTAATTCAGTACCTACTACACCCACAGAACTATGGACTGGGCGCAAACCCAGTCTAAACCATGTTCGGATTTGAGATAGTCCAGCACATGTGCTGAAAGGGAACACAGATAAGTTGGCACCAAGAACAGAAGTTTGCATTTTCGTTGGATATCCCAGAGGAACAAAAGGTGATTTATTCTATAATCCTCAAGATTAAAAGGTCATTGTTAACACCAATGCTCGATTCTTAGAAGAGGACTATGTAATGAACCACAAACCCTAAAGCAGAATTGTTCTAGAGGAATTGAAGGAAAGAGACCTATACAAACTTTTCCATTACCAGCAGCACAGGAAGAGACACCACAAGATGGAAATTTTTGTTTTCCATTACCTCGTCGTAGTGGGAGGATTGCTGAGTCTCAAGCTGATGATACTCCAGGTGAAACCACCAACTTGTTGGGTGATGAGCCAGATCAGCATGTCGATGATGGTACACTAGAATTAGTTTTAGCACAGCGTGACAGTACTCATGCACAGACACAAGGTGTGCGTCGTCGTAGTGGGAGGGTTGTTCGTCAACCTGAGTGGTATATGTTCTTGAGAGAGTCATTTGACAGAGTCCCTGATAAGCTAAATACCAAACCTATAACTATAATGAAGCGCTCCAAGACAAAGATGTAGACCTATGGCAAAAAGCTATGAAATCAGAAATGGAGTTAATGTACTCTAATCAAGTCTGGGATCTTGTAGAACCACTAGAGGAGATAAAACCTATCCATTGTAAGCGGGTCTACAAGAAGAAAAGAGGGATGGATGAAATTATTGAAACTTTCAAAGCTAGGCTTGTTGCGAAAGGGTTTACTTAGAAAGAAGGAATTGATTATGAGGAGACTTTTTCGCCAGTAGCCATGCTAAAATCCATCCAGATTCTTTTATCCATTGCAGCTCATTTTAATTACGCAATTTGGTAAATCGATGTCAAGATAGCTTTCCTTAATGAAAATCTTGACGAGTGTATCTATACGATGCAACCAGATGGATTCGTAGCTGAAAGCCGTGAGCACATGTTGTGCAAGCTTAAGAGGTCCATTTATGGACTTAAACAAGTGTCTAGATCTTAGAACATTCGTTTTGATCAAGCCGTTAAATCTTATGGTTTTGAGCAAAACCGTAATGAATCCTGTGTGTATAAAAGGTGTAACGGCAGTGTGGTGGTTTTCTTAATACTTTATGTAAATGACATCCTACTCATTGAAAACGATGTTGGGGTGTTGTCTTCAGTCAAAGTATGGTTGAGCAGTCAGTTCGATATGAAGGACTTAGGAGAAGCTAGTCACATTCTAAGGATCAAGCTCTTGCAAGATCGGAAACAAAGAATGTTGAGTTTATCTCAAGCGGTTTATATTGATGCGATTCTTGCCCGTTTTAGCATGCAAGATTCCAAGAAAGGATTTCTTCCTTGCAGGCATGGAATTACTTTATCCAAGGATCAGTGTCCTAAGACGTCTGATGAGATAGAAAAAATGAAGGAAGTACCTTATGCTTCGGCGGTGGGAAGCCTCATGTGTGTAATGCTATGTACTAGACCTGATATTTGTTTTGTCATTGGCATGGTTAGCAGATACTAGTCTAATTCAGGAAGAGAATATTGGACTGTGATAAAACATATACTTAAGTACCTTAAGAGGACTAAAAATTATATGCTGATTTACCAAGCCAAGAGTTTAATACCCATTGGTATACAGACTCAGACTTCCAGTCAGATAATAATGCCAGAAAGTCAACCTTAGGACTTGTATTTACCCTGGGAGGTTGAGCCAAAAGTTGGAGGAGTATCAAGCAATCATGTACTGCTGACTCTACTATGGAAGCCGAATATGTGGCAGCTTCTGAGGCAGCCAAGGAGGCAGTTTGGCTCAGAAACTTCTTGATGGATCTAGAAGTGGTACCTTTGGTAAAATCACCTATAATACTTTATTATGATAATACCGGTGTGGTTGCTAATGCAAAAGAACCTAGGATGCATAAGAAGGGTAAGCACATCCAGCATAAATATCATCTCATACGAGAAATCGTATAGAGGCGTAATATAATTGTGACCAAGATTGCATCGGCAAACAACTTGGCAGATCCTTTTACAAAGAGCTTACTGGCAAAGAGCTTTGATAGTCATGTGGAGGGAATGGGGTTGAAATACATGTCAGCATGGCTTTGAGTCTAAGTGGGAGATTGTTGGAAATTTATACTAAAAGCATACTTTTATGTATTTTTCTTTGACTGATTTACTTATTAGTAAACTTTGCTTTTTCCATCTTAATGAGAATTTGTATGGGTAAATAGTTGCATTATTATTTACTATGTATAAGCGCATCTCTTATTCTATAAAGTAGACAAGTTAGTTTATAGAGTTCAACTTACGCACGGAAGACTTATTTGTCAGTTCTTGTAGAATATAAGTTATTGTTGTTCACAATCTAAATAGAGCTGGACACACCATTGATACAATTGTAGCATGAAGTTTTAGTAGGCTTGTCTTGGCTGTGGGAAACAGTATAGTCTCGACTCACTATGCTAGTACACTTTGTGTGTATTGAACAGAACTACTTTTAGGTTATTATCTTTATACTGACTATATAAGATTATTAACATCCAAATGGTTATTATGAGAGCTTATACTCTTAATCTCGATATAAATAATAGACACGTGCATTTAGTATTTGACATTTTGATTTACAAAGGAGTGAGACCTTTTGTGAGTCAATAACCTCAGTAAATTGGATGACTACACTACGTGTAGGTGCAAATTAGTTTATTGGCAGAATCCACGTCCCGTAATAGGGATTGATGATATCCCTTTGATAAAACTTATAAGTTTTGATTATGTCAAACTCTGCACGTGAACTTTGTGTCCGACATATCAAATAAGTTAAGTGTAAAGTCTCAAGAAATTATAAAGATATCGATTAAATATAGGCGTCAGTAATTATTTAATTGATGAATATCTAAAATCTTAACGTGGGGAGATTAATAAGCATTTAATAATAAGAAGCTCGAAATATTATTTTGAGAATAAGGATAGGAGTACAATTATAATTCTTTAGTGGACTGAATTGTAATTTATGGATCTAGGATTCTAGTTTGGGTCGAATTAGGGTTTCCTATTTCTATAAGAAGCCTATTCCTTATTTCCTTCTTAAGGTCCCTATTGTAGCCTATAAATATGCGTTATTGCTCTCTAGAAAGAACATACAAGAGAAATCTCGCTTTTAAGAGCAAGAAGAATTCGTAGAAGCGGCCCACAGCCCGCTACAAGTTCGAGCATAGAGGAATATAGTAAAAGGTCTTGAGATTTTCAGGCTGTTATAAAACTGAGATCAAATCAGAGAGATCTCACAAGTATGGTTCTTGAATCATCATCGTTTAAACTTATTTTTGCAGTGATCTGTGCGAGATATCTAAGAATCCTGACGGCTGCCTCCTAACAGTATGATAACCAACGGTTGAAAATTGGTGTCTAAGCGTTTTTGGCCTTTAGAAGAGTTTGGAAATTTCATATTGGTATTTTGAGGCCCACAAAATCAAAAAAAATGCAAACAGGTAGACTACCATATATGAGCACTGTTCACCCACCTAGCAATAGTAGCATGTGTAATGGATGACCACCTGTTGAGGCGTGAAAATTCTGGGCTGATTTTCAAACCATTTTTACACCATTTTCATGTTTACTTTACACACCTCATGCACAAATGAGCAAAGACAAACGTAATGGTATTTAACCATTACACATATAGTTCATTTATGTATGTAAATCATCAAAAACAAACGACCCCTAAACTCAACCCAAAACATAATCTACTTGGGCATCTTCGGTTGTTCACTGGTCGATTTTAACTTGACCCAACCTGAACCAAACCCAAACTAGGCCCAATCCTAGAACGTAGACTTTCTGTTGGACTGGGCTGAGCGGGTTAGGTCTACCCAACCCAATCCAACCCAAACTGATCCTCCTCCTCTTTTTTTGTAATGCTTGCTCTAGTTTTCGTTCGAGGATGAGCCCTATCTCTCCCTATCTTCTGTGTCTCAAACCTAAAAGCCACATTGAATGCCATCCCTTTCTCCAATGATAGCAATCCATAGCTACTAGAAACCCAAGTGGTTTGAACTCACTAAGTTCGAACCCTATTCCCTTCTCCGAACATGATCAGCAACTGAGAACCCTTCTTCGATCTCTCTTCTCCTCTGTTCGGTGTGGCCCAAGAGAGAGATCAAATAATTGATTGCTTCTCCTCTTTTTTGGGAAAAGCAGCGTAGCAAAAAATACCTACAGTCAACAAATCAACCACGATGAACAAACACAATCACACGATCAACCAGTCACGCACATGAACACAATAATTTTTTGTAGTTCGGCAAGATTGCCTACATACATGAGGAACAGCAATATCGTGTATATTCTCCCTCTCTCAATTCCAAGGAAGTTAGGGTTACAACACATGAATATATATATATGAGGTTTTTCCTTATAACTTACTTCTAGAGGTGGCTTTTCGTTTCTCCTTTTCATAGTTTGAATATTTCTCCACAACTACAATTACATCATTTTAGGACTAAAAATACCCATAGTACGGGATATGGCATAAGGAATATGCATTCTCGTGTTTTGGTCAATGAAAACATTTAAACTTGTATTGTTGCATTTGTGGGCTGAAAATGCATCAATGTAAATGGGTTTTGATGAAAATATAGAGCACTATTGTGTAATTGTAACACTCCGATCCCCTTTGAGCCGGATTAGTGGCTCATTAGCATGTGTTTCTGTTGTTTTATTCTTTTGGACTTGGTTTTGGGCCTTGGATAGGTAGTTGAGTAACCTTTGACCTGAGATAGGTAGTTCTAAGCCCTTTTTCGTAATTTCGCTTTTGCTTTGAGTGCATCATCTTTGCATCATCTTGGTGTCAGCATGTGTATTTTGTTGAGCTCGTCATATTCCATAACTGTGTCAGACCCATTTGGAGTCAATTGGAGAAGTTGGACCTTCGTGTGACTTAAACTGTAAATTGCGTAAACTCATTGGATCTTGTTTTAAACTTCCAAATCTATAAATATGAGTCATGCTCCAGGTGTCTCTCTCTCTTGCTCATTCCCTTAGTCGACTGCATGCAAGAAGATCTCCAGGAGCTCCACGTTCTCTCTCTTCTTTTCATTCTCTTCTCGTTTTTGTTGGTGTTGGGAGCTTGCACCCATCTTGATTTGGGTTTTCCTTCTCCTCTCATCTCTGTTTGTGACTTTGGTAAGTGGGTTCTCTCCAAATCTCTTTCTTCTTCATCTCCAATTGCACCTCTCTTTCTCTGTTGCTATGTCTTCATCTCATGCATGGTTTCTTTCTTTGATTTGTCTTGATTTTAGTGGATTTGGAGCTTGATTCAGTGGTTTGTCAGGAATTGAGGCAAGTATAAGTACAGGATTGATAACACATATGGGTGTTTGTTTGATTGCTTTGATTCAGCCTTATTCTCTGTATAAAAATGTTTTACAGCCATTTTCTAAGATGTTAGAATCAGTTGAGCTTGTTTTGACACATTTCTGTACCAAATTTCAGTTTCTGTACTCAGCCCGAATTCGTGTTCTGTATTGTACGGCTAAGCCGTGAGTTTCTATGGCTCACATTCCAGAGACTTGAAATTTTGATTTTGTTCTACGGCTAGGCTACGGCTGAGCCGTAAATTGTCCTACGGCTGAGCCGTAAGCTAGCCGAGACCCAACCGTAACCCAGACGTGGATTAAATCTCTGATCAGTCGAAACTTTCCAGAGACAGTGTGCCTACGGTGTGGCTACGGCTAAGCCGTGAATTGCTACGGCTAAGCCGTGGATTGGTCTACGGCTAAGCCGTATACTGACTGTAGCCCAGCCGAAAAAGGCATCAGATCAGAGGTGAAAGAGGACTAGTTTAGCTGTGTTTCCAATGGAACCAAGGTAAAGCCGTAGTGCATATTACGACGAGCGCGTAAGATGTCTTCGGCTCAACCATAGGTCCCTCATGGCTAAACCGTTAAGCATGACAATTCTGAAATATAACTTAGGATAATGGTGAGACTTGTAGGGCTCAAATACAGGTTAACCATACCCGTAAACCGGCCCAATGGATTCTTTAGAGCGCATGAATAGTCCATTAGGCTGTGACTTATTCATGTGAGTGTTGATTTACTGTTAAGCACCTCCCCATGGGTGTTGGTTTAAGGGACTTCGATGCACATAAGGATTACATTGCAACACTAGGATGGCAACGGTGCATCGAATAACTTAAAACTACATCAACATGCACGGTTAGTGACAGTGAAGAACCATATTAGGGTTGGCTTGTAATGAACCTTGACTCCGTATTAATCTGAGATGCATTGCATATTGTTTATAGTTTTGCCCTCTGTTCTGCTAATCTATGTATATGCATTCCGCAGTCTTTTTGCTTTCGTTCTGTATATCTGTTTTATTCTTCGTTCTGCACTAAGCTTTGATCTATGCTGTGCTTTGACTTAATCTATATTCTGATCTGTATTTGGCTATGCTTTGTATAATTCTGGCTTTATATATTTTGCGTATTCCCTGGTGGCTCTGCCCAGAGATTAATACGTGAGGAAAAGATCCGGTCTTTGTCATCGGTGAGTCCAAAGCGGATAATCTCCCTTTCTATGGATTTGATTTGATTGATATTAGTCTGGCTCTACTCAGCCTCAGCCCTAGGATACCCGACGGGGTTACCTTTGGCTTAGATCTCTGTATCTCTGTAACTGCAGTGTCGCTTTGTCTTGGAACCCCGGAACCCAGGAAACCGAGACCCACTTGTACCCTTGGCCCGGTCAGTGGTGTTCTCATCTGCTCTGCTTTGCTCTCTATTGGAGAGAATATGGTTAACGTAGTAGCCACTTCGTTCAGTTTTTCTATGCTTTGATCCAAATATCATGCTTTACTTCTATGCATGATTTGCTTAGCATACTAAGATGAAACTCTGTATTTAATCTTCTGTCATTATTTATTTACTTTGATACTATGAGTGTTTCATCCTTGTTACTTGTATTTGCTGGATCGTTGTATTCATTTGTGTTGTCTGTGGTGTTGCAGGCACAGATACCTTACCCAGCTCCCCGGCGGTCGAGGAGGCTGCAGGGCCGAGTTTAGAGGCACCCTCCGGTTTGGCAGAGTGGGCCTGATCACCTCTGCCGAGTGCGTGCATGCATATCAGTGGCCTTCTGTTTTGAGTTTTGGTTTTTGAGATTTGTATTTTGGCACTTTGGACTTTGTACCTTGTATATTTGTACATCTTTATTTTGTCATAAACTCAGACTTGTATTTGGTTTTCCAATTGTAATTATCTTGTCTTTTCCGTTTCGCATTTGTTTTGGCTTCCGCTATTTTCCTTTGTTGCTTGCTATGATATGTACAGCTTCCACGTACGCTTAGTTCGCACGTGTTAGATCCCTTGTGTGCGCGCATCTGGACTGGGTTTGGATGCACGTGCACGAGAGTACGTGTGTCACCGGTTTAGCTTTTCGCTAACCCCCGAATTCTGGGCTCGGGTCGTGACAGTAATTGAGGAGGGGTGATCTAACATGCATTTTCCTATGTTCTTTTGGATGTTAGGGCTTGTTTGAATATGTGCAGATTAAAAATTTTCTAGAATTATATAGTAGCAAAAAAATTATTACATGATAATATATTGTAATATTACAATGTTGCAGTATTGTTGCTATTTGGTAGTTTTTAAAATATGCAGTATATTTTGAATTGAGTTGCTTGGTAATCATCTCATATTATAATATACACTAAATTAAAGATTTCTCTCAATTTTGAAGTAAAATGGTCAATAACCTTATGGTTTTATTTTAATATTTTTTAAAATGACAAGACGATGATAATATTTCTTAGGAATTCACTTCCATGAAAATAAGAAATATCCAATTATATTTTCAATATAAGGAATTTATGGTGAAGTGGGTTTCTTTGATTTTCTATTTCTAAGAATTCTATTTGTGCAGACAAACATGTTATAAATTTTCAAAAGAAGGGGTTTCATGGTAAAATATATTACTTTGAATTTCTAGGAATTCAATTTTGTGAGGATGTCACAACCCGAGCTCAGGAGATCGCGGATTAACGCTAACCTAACCAGTGACACACGTACTACTGTGCATATACACTTAGACCTTGTCTGAATGCATACGCACAAAGGAATTTCATACATGCCAATATACGCGGAAGCTGTAGGTATCAAACCATAACAAAGAAATACAGGAGAACAAAATGATGCATTGACAAAAGATTAAATAATTTCAGAGTTTTACAAAATGAACCAAAATATAATTATATAGATCATGAATACACCAGAATCTCAAAATCTCAAAATCCACTGAGATCCCAAAATGGGAAAGACCTGTGCATGTATGACGTTGTCGCACTCCGTCAGAGGGATCACATCCACTACTCTAACCCTGATAGAGCATTTGGGGTCTCCCTTGGAGTCTGGTTGATTGACGAAGGGTCGGTCGAATCTAAGCCTACAACACCAAAGACAACTCATGAACACAACGATTCAGCAATGTATAAGCAACAACAAGTTAACACATATTGTATTTAGTAGCATAAGTAATTACGAATAAATCATAGAGTTTCAATTTCGTATACTAGGCAGTCGTGCAGTCAAATAACACATGCTATCAGAATCAATATATACGTGATGTGAACATAACTAGGTGGCTACTATATATGTCATATGCTCCCAAAAAGGGATCTTACATATATATTGAGAACACCATCGATCAGGCCAGAGTACGAATGGGTCTTAAGTTCCTAGGGTCCAGAAATCCCAAGACATATACTCCCTACAGCAAGGCCATATATACTATGCCAAATTCAACCCCGTCGGGTATCTTAAGGCTGAGGCTAAATAATGCCTGACCATATAGAGTCAATCATATACTAGACTGCGAGTAGATCATGCATATCATATCAAGCATATATCATACGTGCATACGGTCAATTCATACATACATGTGTATAATACTCGAAGCTCTGGAAGCATGTCGAACAAATCAAATAATTCGGACTTACAAATGGGCATAACAAGAACTAACCAAACTATACTGAAGAGTAGAGGTCAATGATCGTCATACAAAATGCCATGTAATTCTACATTCAATCGAATCAAGGACATTTACTAGCCAACCCTAATCTAGTTATCCAGTATTTCTACGTACCTATTATTGTAGGTCTTTGGAAGACTTACTTACATAATTCATGAGCCATGGGGCCTAGGAACATAACCTAAAATGTTCCTTGGTTGGTGTGCAAAGCGGGAGAATAGAAATGGATATAAGGTTTCCAATGTGTAGGCTTAACTTCCTGAAGCATAACACTTCAGGGCTGATTGGTCGGTTGAGAGGTCCGACCGATTGGCTCTGAAGTCCGATCAATCGGACAGTCCATTCTGTTACAGAACGACTGTGCTAAATTGAACACTCACATTCACGAAAACAACCAATATTAAGACGATATCAAGGCAAAGGGCTGTAATTCGCACAGCACACATGCACAAGCAAACAAGAGACTAAGAACAATCACCATATACCAATATGTGTTCAATCAAATCATACTTATACTTGCCTCAAATGAGTTCCAATGCTCGAACGGTTGTCCTTAGGCTCAAATTTACGTCCACACGATTCAAATCGACCATGCATGAGAAAGAACGAAAGAGACAATGAGCACATGCCATGACTGACGAGAAGGAGAAGGGAGAAGAAGAATACCAAATACCAAACGTACCTTAAGTCACACAAAAGTCACACAAGACGGAGTGAAGACGAAGTGCACCAATTCCCCTTGCTTGGCTTGATCAAGAAGAAGAGGAAACGAAAAGAAGAGGGAAGGGAGAGAGAGCCCAACGTGACTGAAGAAGAGGATGAGAGAAGGTCGGTGGTTGGCTTCTTATATAAGATAAGAATAAAGCAAAATTAGAGAAAAGTCCAATAGATTAAATGAATTACAATTCGAGTCAATTAGTAGTCCAACAAAAACAAATGACGTCTTTAGCATATGAGTTAGTTATAAAAGTTGACGAGCTCGACGAAAGACACGTATTGACACCAAGATGATGCATAAATGACAACGTCTTACAAAATCTAAAATTACGAAAAAAGGGCTCATGTCTACCTAAACCAGGTTAAACTCAACCCAACTACCTATCCAGGACCTGGAACAAAACAAAAACAAAACCAAAGTACAATTAACAACTAATTAGTCATTAGTTAGTCACTAAATGGGATTAAGTTAGGTCGGAGTGTTACAGAGGAAAAAAAATACTATCTTTCATAGCATAATGGGTTCTTTTAAGTTTTTAGAAACTTATACCCTTAAAAATAGATTAACTAAATTATATTTTAACAATAATGAATTCATTTTTTCAAATTTCTAAGAATTCAATTTCATGCAAATAGATCACATGCCTTGCTACATGTATGTTCGTAATAAGAAATTAGTAGTAAAGTGGTTCCTTATAAAATTATTTTCATGCCATTAAATCAGCTCTAAGCAAGAGATAAGCAACTAAAATCTCATAAGTCTCCCATCCTCACCATCTATCAAAAAAGTATAGATTTTCTTATCATGAACAAAAAGACCAATTTTTAAAAAACAAAGAAATGGACAAATAATTAATTCATCCTATTTCACGCCACCTTTCATTGTTCAAAGCTAAACATATGAAGAATCACGCTCCAATATATTCATTGTATTGGATTTCACTTCAATATGTAAAGGTGGTTTGTTCACTCAAAAGTGGGCCACAGAAGTTGCTATTGTTAAAGGTTTGGTAAAAGAAGAATAAAAAAAGAAATCATAGCTACAGGAAAACAAGTAAAAAAAAATAAGGAATGGAAGTGCCACAAGAAAAATAGGTCTAGGCAGTTTTGTCATTTTTCCTAGATGGAGAAGGTCTAAGGAAAATTAGAGTTTTTGTGAATGTGGAGGGAAAAGTCATCTCTAAAGATAAGGTATGGCGAGCTTTCTTGGCTCCCAAGAAAACCCATATATAATAATTAAAATACCTAAAACCTTAAACCACGTTCCTCAGTAACCAGATAAACCGAAATGGCTAAACTGGAATACAAGACAATAGCCCAACAAATTTGAAGTTGACATTTGAGTTGGGTGAATAGTTTGGTGAAGGATTTTCAAAAGATCCGCTAGAATGGATTAATGCAATCAATTTTAATACTATGTGTACAAACAATCAACTACGCAGCAGAAATAAATCAAACAAAAGCATACATCACAAGAAGACACAATTTTTACATGGAAATCCAAACCTAGAAAAAACCAGGACCAATAATCAAGCACTATAAATCATACCACAGTTATAAGAAAATACTCAGAACCCTTATCCAATTATCGTACAACTTAAGGACTTTGTAACTCCCTTGTATAGCACCCCGCTGCAACGACCCCCTTTCATTCTCTACTATATATAGATCCAAACACTTAGATGCCTTGTAGATGTTGTACTTGACTCCCCAAACAATCTTCTATGCTTAAAAGATAATCTTCTACAAAGAGATGTTGAAGAAAAAGATCTTTAGAGCAGAACTTTAGCCTTTCAGCTCTCTAATGAAAGCTCAATAGGAGATGATCTCCAAAATATATGCCCCACTTAGAACAATGAGATCTCTATCTTAGGGTTGAGAACCCCTTTTTTATAGCCCCAATGTCGTGCCTTATAAGTATATTTTGATCAGAAAAGGAGTTGGTATGAAACAGGTAAGTTCCTCTTTAAATCAGGCTGAAAAATCACAAGTCAGAGAACTTTTATACACCCATTCAATTGGTCGGATTAAGCCTTTATCTTGCCCGATTGCTGCCTGACCGATTAGATGAATTTCACTCGAAATGAGCTTTCCAACGGTATGTCACTTGCCTATATCTGGTAATCGGTTTATGATATATGACCTTTTTAAACTATGCTATCTGTAGAAATCACTTTAATTTGTCACTTTTTTTTCGATTTCTTCACTTCAGTGCATCCAGAGACTCAAACCATTGCCTATACTTAAAGATATATAAAATACAGCACCAATGGTCTTAAGTTTTGTCCAACTCATGAATTAGTCAACACAAAATCCTTACATGCAAAATTTAGAATTTCTTTGGATGAGCGTTAGCACTTAAATTTGATTGTTCATATCATATAGTCAATGGAGCCATGGGCCAGCACCCTAAAATCCTTGGGATCATCAAATCAAAAAGCATCATTGGTGAAGAACACTATTGTGAATATCCTTGTTTTTTTTTTTTTTTTTGAAAGGTGGGCAGATTTCCTCTATTATAAGAATCTGAATCTCCAATAAGAATTATTAAGAGAAATGAAGGATATATTGTTTAGTGGGAAGGTCTATTATTTATTTATTTATTATTATTTGAACTTGCTCTGTGTTTAGTAGGGTTTCCAAGCACTTCCAAAACTGCATTTTTGAGATTGTGTTTCAAACCACATAAGAAATAATCCTTTTCTTTTTCTGTTGCTCCCTGACCCAATTAGATCCATAATTTCCACAAGAGTGCTCAAACAATTTGCCCATTTGTTTAGCTGGATTCAAACTTTTTGATCGAATGCATATTTCCTCTGTAGAAATCTAAATCTCCATTTTTTTATAGGTATAATTTTATATATGAGCTTTAATCCTGTGAAAATTGTTTTCACCCCTATGAGAACTTAAGCCTCATTTGGGGATAGGACTAGGGGAATGGAAAGATCTATATAAGACTACCCCCACATATCAAGTTTGACTCCGATCACATGTCTTTAACCCTTTCATCCATAACCTACAAAGTCAATCCATTCAGATTAGAGCACAATCGATCCAACAGTCCAGTAAATTCGAATATGATCAAAACTTACAACTTGTGACTATCAGAAGGTTTCTGTGTATCGCAAGATTTGAATTGGGTGATAGATGAGCCTCACTTAGACTTCTCACAAAAAAATGATGAGAACTAGTTCTCATAAATTATTTACTTACATATAACTTCATATATATATATATAAAAGAAAGGGTGGCAAAAGTCTTTTATCATGGGATTTCAAATCTCCTCCTCCATTTATAAGAAAGAAGGTTGTGAGGATTGCGGAGGATAGAGTTAAGGGATGACAGCGTAGCGGAAGCATGCTACGAAAACGAAGGAAGAAGACCACCTCTTCAACCTCATGTCAACACTTTGAATCCACAAGGAAAAGATGAGAAAAACCCTAGAACAAAATGTAATTCATATTATTCCTTGAAAAGAAGCATTAAACAACTTTTATAAAGTCCCGAAACCCTAAATTATCCCAAATAACAAAATTACTAAAAATAGTAAAAAAATAAAAAATTGCATTAAAACCCTTAGACTCATAAATAACTTTCCAAGACTTTTCACAAGGACTCAATCCAAAACAAACTAAAAAACCTCCTAAACAAACAAAACAGAAACTTATTCTAACCTCCTTTGGTAGTTGTTCAGCAGTGGAGTTGGTCGAAAGCTTCAAAATGCATGGTTATAGTTCCCGTGATGATACCCAAATCAAAAGGCTTGACCGTTTGAAGTCGCCACTATAGATTTACCCATTCGATTTGATTTCTTGCAATATTCCTGCTCTAGAAATTCTTCTGCAACTTGTTCTACGGGAGATGAGGTAAAGTGAATCAATGGAGATGTGATGGTTGGATCCACTGCTTCAAAAAGCTGGATTTTCAACCGGGATAAAGTATAAACAATGGCTTAAACGGTAGTTTATTTTGGAAGGCAAATAATCTGTCATTTAGGCCTTTTGATGCAGTATCTCAAACCCAACTAAATGATGTAAACCAAAGGGATAAACGACAGTCATGTTTAGGCAAGTGGATATATGCACAATGGAGAGATCATAGCTGACACCTATAGTAGGAAAACATCACACATGCTTTTATGTTGAGGCTTCATTATTAAATCTCACTATAGCTGACACCTATAGTAGGATAACATCACACATGCTTTTATGTTGAGGCTTCATTATTAAATCTCACTGCACTCTCTCTCTCTCTCTCTCTCTCTCTCTCTCTCTCTATGCTCTGAAGACATTAATCGCACGACTTGTGGAAACCGTCAAGTTAAAGTCGAAGAAAGAAATTTAGGGTTCTAAGATTTCGATTTCTCAACATACGTTTTTCTGCTTATTTCTTTTAAGATCCCTAGTCGATTTCAAAGCCCTTTGCTGCTAGAATTTCACTTTTCTTTTCTTTTTTTTCTTTTTGAAAATTCTAAATTAGATCGATAGTTTTTGCTAGTAGCATTTTCAAGAGTCTAAATTCACATAGAAGAGTATCATTATCATCATCATCAGGTATTTATACCATTGATCACTCATATCATAGGTCTGCTTGAATATTATTTTCTTCAAGTGGGATGCACACATTACCAAAATTGAACGACACTAGAAAGATAATTATGTTATATGCAAAACACTCTATAATTTTTTTTGTAAAGTTTATAATCAATCACCACAATTTTTTTATTTTTTTAATTTTTTCTTTTGTTTAAATGGGATATAATAACTGTATATCAGTCACCATATATAGGGGTCTCCTTGAATGTTTTTTAATTAAGTGGGATGCACAAATTTAGCAAAGTTATGTGACACACTTTTTCATTCATTTATGGGCTTGAGCTCTGCAATTTGGGTAGATATGGACTTTGGTGATACTCAACTTTGACCACCTAAATTATACCTTAAAATCAGCTTTTTTGGCTTTTCTAATCTCCTGTGATTTCAAGGAAAGGATAGATATAGATAGTTTAGGGATGAAACAATGGGTGCAGTTGATTGTCTTAAAGAGGAGGCTTTCTCAAGGATAAGGTTGGGAGAAATAGTAGGAGACTTAAAAGAGAAATATTTATATGCATATATCCCTCAACAAAGGACCATGCATACTCCTCTGTGGGGCCCATGGTGGACCCAACCAATGGATAAGACCGGGGGGATGAAAAGATCCATGCAGGACCACCCTAGATACCAATTTTGGCCCCAATCACATGTGCCTAACCCCTTCATCCATGACCCACAAATTCATTCCATTCGAATGGGTATATAGTCGATCCAACGGTCCAATAAATTCGGATTTGACCAAAAATTGGTGAACGAGTCTAATTCAAGGGGGTCGTGTGTGTAGTTCATTTGGATGGACCATATAGTGGGTCCCACATAGTGTTCTCAAGAAAAAAGTGGTGAGTCCATATTTGCGGTCAAAGTGGTGTCTCAGTTAGCTTGAGCATTAGTTTGCTCCCTAAGTCTCGAGTTCAACTCCTACCCCTCATGTTATCCGAGTAATATATGTACGGTCATATGTATACCACCCAAGGAATAATTCTTGCTCGTCAGAATCATATCAGCCCTAGATCGAGGGCTAAATGTCTAAAAGCTGGTAAGAAATACCTTGGATCATAAAAAAATAAAAAATAAAATAAAATAAGTTGCCATCTGAAAACTAAAGTTGCAACTTGCAAGAGATTACCATCAAATGCTTAGCGTTCCAATGACCACTAGGCAATGTGATGATGGTATTTTTAAAAGTCCCTTCTGGAGATTACTTCTCAGAAATCTCCATTATATTCCTAAAACATTGGAGTAATTGATTCCTTTACATTTGGAGTTGATTTTGATTCAAATCAAACCTCAAGCTTCTATTGGGTGGATTTGGATGTCTGGCCCTTAGTTACCAGATTTGCTCTCTTGACCTTCGAATTCTGTAATATTTGAATCGACTAATTTGGGATTTGATTCGATGGGATTCGGAGATTCGAAATCTTCTTCTTTCCAGAGTTCGATACTCGCAGAAGGGGAAGTTTGTGTTGGTAAATAGTGAGGAAAAGAAAAATGGGCCTATTCTTAATAAAGTGGAATCCAATAATATATCATAAGAAGGGAAGTGATTCATTTTGAACCATTAAGGTTATCTTTCTTTAAGCCCCTTGATAGAGTTTCTGGCGTGTTACATGGTTCCCAAGTAATAGCTGAGACTAGGAATCATGATGCAATACCAAGTATTAGCTTCAAGTGTTTTTGTTTTAGAAGATTTTACCAAAAAAAATCATCATAAAATACCCTTGACAATAAAGCATTGAATTCATCTTCTTTCTTCCGCCCACCTTTGCTCTGCTCCCTCCCTTGCTGAGATTACCTACACCCCCCTCCCAAGTCCCAACCTCTGCTCTCCCTCGCTCTTACGGCCAGCATGCATGAGATGAGATGGAGAGATGAATGGTCAGAGCAATCATAGCTCTCTCTCTCTCTCTCTCTCTCTCTCTCTCTCTCTCTCTCTCTCTCTCTCTCTCTCTCTCGTGTAAGGTAATTTGAAAGATGGAGAGATTTTAACCAGGGAGAGGCTCAGGGTCCTCAACAGAGAGTCAGACCCAAGCCAAAATGAAGGTTATCTTTGGATTTTACAACAACCAGCCCACCATCAACATCCTCTCTTCACCTACCCGTAACCAACACCGCGTCCTACATCACAGAACCCCCGCGCATCTCCCCGTCCATTATCACACCAGCTTCCACCTTCACAACCCACACCTCATAGTCTACTGTAACCAACACTACAACCATTTCAATCATCACCATCATCCCCACAACTCGCACCCAAACCCACCACCACGGGTCTACCTTCTCACTTCTACACATAACCCACTGCCACCATCCTCACCACAACACATCCCAACATCACCGCAGTTACCCACCTTCACACCTCACAACCCACTACTCTGCACACACCACGTTTCTGCACTATCGAAAAGCCTGACACCAGCACATCACCATCTCACTTCTCAGGGTTGCCCATCACAACACCCTCCACTATCACCACGACACAATGCTTGCAGCTCTGCACAATACTATCGTCTCTTTATCATCCTATCTGGGTCTTGAATGCCTATCATGATCCTGCAAAGTATATAGAAAGTGTAAGCCCCTATAAGTTGGAAGGCCTGCACCTTCCTTTTCTCTTTCTAATGGGCCAGCATAGGGAGCATCAAATCCGATGTGGGGTAAAAACATGAGTGTCGGATTTGATACTCCCTCACGAAATTAAAAATAAATAAAAATAAAAATAAAAAAAGTAGTCATATGTGACCACTCCGGTGCACTCGCTGTTAATATGATTTTTTTAAAAGGGACGACTTATGATGATTTTTTCGATAAAATCATCTTTATTTTATTTAGTCCTAATTAAGTTGGGCTCTTGGTCAAAAGTGATACCTTTTAAACTTAAAGCTCAAGGATTGATTTCAAAGTATATATGAGATGATAAGCCGCTAAGATGCCATTCATACTAGTGTAACAAAAGCACGCTAAAAAAACTATAGAAGAAGGTCAACGTCTTCAACCCGATATAAACACCTTGAATCCACAAGTAAGAGAAGGGGGAAACCCTAAAACAAACTTTAATTCGTATTATTTTTTAAAATAAGCATTACACGACTTTTATAAAATCCTAAAAATCCTAATTTACCAGAAATAGTAAACTTACTAAAAATAGTAAAAAAATCAAAATTTTCATTAAAACCTTTAGACCATTCCTAAATGATTTTCTATGATTTTCCACAAAATCTCAACACAAAACAGACTTAAAAACATTCTAAACAAGCAAAACGTAAACTGCATTTTAACTTTCAAAATAGTCTAATTTGACCTCTAACGACTCCAACCGCCTTCAATGGCATCGAAATAGATAGTTATGGGCTGAGTGGATCAAAAGTTATGGCCATTTAAAGTCGCTGCTATAAATTTAACCT
Source organism: Sextonia rubra (assembly GCA_037013555.1). Taxonomy (NCBI): domain Eukaryota; kingdom Viridiplantae; phylum Streptophyta; class Magnoliopsida; order Laurales; family Lauraceae; genus Sextonia; species Sextonia rubra. Next base: position 15,769,750 of record JASUAD010000028.1, on the reverse strand, counting down.
TCCAATTTGAGTTTCTGCTATCTTCATGCTCCAAAAATTATTTTGTAACTTGTTCTACATCACATACGCTCAAATATTAGTCCATGTATTGGCTTCCCATGTGCAATCTTCACTTGAAGCTAGTTAATGTTTTGATTGATTATATTTTAGCAACTAAAATACAACTTTTCAAACAATTAACTTCAATTAATTTGTTGTTTGTCTTGCAGTCTCTCATCCTAGGCTCGGAAGGGACATCGAGCAACATGGCTCGAGCCATTGCCTTTGTCCTGGCTAACCCACAAGTGTTGAACAAGGCCCAAGAAGAGCTGGACATCCACGTAGGTAAGGAAAACATTGTCGACGAATCAGATATCACGAACCTGGTCTACCTCCAAGCCATTTTCAAGGAGACTCGCGGCTCAACCCAGACTCTTTAGTCTTCTTCGCACGTGAGGCAATGCATGACTTCCAGGTGGACGGCTACCACGTCCCCGCTGGCACACGGGCTATGGTCAACACTTGACGCTGCACCGGTCCCCACGGGTGTGGTCAGACCCACACGAGTTCCAACCAGAGGGGTTCCTCACGACCCATGCGGGTCTGGAGCTCAGGGACCAGAATTTTGAGTACACTCTATTTCGGTCGGGTCGGCGAGCATGTCCTGCCTTGTCCTTCGCTCTTCATGTTACCCATCTAGCACTCGCACGTGTGATTCACAGCTTCGATGTTGCACCCTGCACTGCAGTTGACCCTCATAAGATGGACCCAGGCCCAGGCAGTTCGAAACCGGTAGAAGTCCACTCCGCGCCTCTGTCCATCGCTCTAGAGTTAAAGTCAGAGTCAGTATGAGTATGAACTCCTCTTCCTATGAACTCTAAAACCATCAGTTGAGCCAACCCAGTCCAGACGGTTCATTGTTGCCTCTGGTTTGGTTTGTTGGTTGTTTAGTTTGTGGTAAGGCTTTTGGTTTGTTAGTCTCAATAAAATTATCCTCTTCTGTTTTTTTTTATTATTATTTAAGGTCTCCTTGTGGAATTTGACATAATTAGACTAATCCAATCCCCCATATGCACACATGACATGGCTAAAACATAGGTACACCAAGTAAATCAGTGGGCGTCAAACACACTATTGGGTATATGTCTTGTATTCCAGTTTAGCCGGATGAGTCCACTGGGTTAGCCAGGAACTGGTTTAAGGTCAATGGTATTTTGGTAATTGTACCGAGGCTTTCTTGGTGGCCAAGAAAGCGGAGATTATATATGTGTGTAGTCTGTAACCCTAGAACTTGCGCAGTTGAAGAAAGGTGAGAGCTCTCTTGCTCGTGGTGTTCCCACACCACGTAGGTGAGACGATATGAGAGAGTGAGAGTCTCTATATGCTTTACTTATGATAGTAAAGATGATCGTCTCTGTACCCGTAAATGTAGCCCTGTTTGGGTGAACTACGTAAATCTCGTATCTCTTCTTATGTGTGGTTGTTCTTTGTTGATCTTATGATTGATGTATGCACACAACGAGTGATGTCAAAATCACAACACACACGACATTGAAAGCAAACTCATGCCCCATGGCAACAAACCAACGCCCAAGCACTCAGGATCCTCTTTGAGTTTTCGAAAATGAAATTGAATCATTATTATTTAAAATGGCTAAGTGATCAAATGTTCAATTATCTTTTCATTACCCGCTGCATATATGACCTACTATATATTTATCTCAGCGGTTGAGGCGTTCCAAATACCTCCAAGAGGTGTTTTGTTCGAATCGTGCAAATTACCCAATACATGGTACTTATGGGTAGTGTCATGTATCCAAAGGTTTACTAATGATCAACCGAACATAGGTCAACGGACGCCCCTATTACCATATAAATATCTATATATATATATATATATATATATTCCTTCACTGTCTTTCCATAGGAAGGTCCAATGGATGATCATCTCAGATCTAATAAGCGTGAAGGAAATGGGCACAAATAACTGAATTACTGAACGCTACGATTTTTACCACTTTGCAGCAATGAAAAATTTTCGCGCCAGACTGATGGGCCCACCTGGGCTCCTATAATCAACCTAAGCCCTTTACAAATATTACAAATGGGTTATCCATGTTCGAGTCCCTCGAAATAGCACCTACCCACAATTAGATGGTTTCAATTTTATTAAAGGCACAAAGATAGGTCAAGGAAGACCTTTGAAACCCCTACACTATTATCGATCTCATGCTTTCATGTTGAACCTCAAGCTTGTTGTTCCTAATGTAGGAATGGTGTCCGTGTGACCATTCCGAACTGACTCCACTTGTAGTTGCCCAGCCTTTAGTGTGTTTTTTTTTTTTTTTGGAAAAGGATAATTCATTAGTTAAGAGTTCATACATATACATATAAGAAGCAAGAAAAAGAAACAAGAAGTCATAAGGGCCCTAAAAAGCACAAAATGATGCCCAAATACCCAAAGAGGCAATTGTGACGAAACCCAGGTGCAAAGGAAGTTGATAAGTCCTTTAAAATGCACGTTTTCAGGGTCATTTAGGATATTTTAAGGACTTATTCATTCAAAAGAGCCAAATTGAAAAAGAAATTATAATTTTATATATTTTGAATTCATTCTGGTGTATTCTTGCATAAATTACTAAAAAAAACATACTTTTTGCAAAAAAAATCATAAAATCTTTCATTTTTTTTGCTACTTTTGGAATGTTTTTCCAAATATGTTTTCCTCATGAAATGAATTGATATTTCATCATCATTAAATAATTCAAGTAAAATCATATCTAATGATGTGCATTTGTGCTATCATTTCATGTGAGATGGGCCTACTATCATATATTTGTGACTGTTAAACAAATTTATTATTTTAAATGAAATGTCACTCTTTATTTGTAGGAAATTAATGAAATGGGTCCCACAACCTTGGTTTGAGGCAAAGACAGTATTTTTGAAGAAAAAAAAGAAAGAAAAAGGGTTTTTTTCAAAGAAATTGTGAAAAATGGCCTCAAAAGGGACATGTGTAAGTTCACACATGTGAAACGGCCAAAAGGAGGTCCTGAAGATATTTTAAAGAAATCTCCAAGAAATTTCAGGTTAGGAAGGATCAAAAGGGGAAGATTTTTTTTTACACTAGATGGAAAATTGCAAAATCGGACAAGTTGACTCATTCTACGAGGACGTCTCAGCAAGAGATCGGAGCTGAATCTTTGCTCAAGTAGAAGCAAAAGCCACCGCCTCCCAAACCACGCAAGATACACATCATCTCTTAGGGGATTTATAACTTCACGAAAGTTAATATAAACGACTTCTAAAATAGGACTATTGTCAGAAGCCTCTTTTTTTTTTGCTATTTTTGGAATGTTTTTCCAAATGTGTTTTCCTCATGAAATGAAATGAGATTTCATCATCATTAAATAATTCAAATAAAATCATATCCAATGATTTGCATTCATGCTATCATTTCATGTGAGATAGGTCTACTATCATGTATTTGCAACTTTTAAACAAATTTATTATTCTAAATGAAATGTCACTCTTTACTTGTAGGAAATTGATGAAATGGGTCCCACAACCTTGGTTTGAGGTAAAGATAGTATTTTGAGAGAAATGAAAGAAAGAAAACAAAAAGAAAAAGGATTTTTTTAAAAGAAATTGTGAAAAATGGCCTCAAAAGGGTCCCACACATCGACATATGTAAGTTCTTTGAAGATATTTTAAAGAAATCTCCAAGAAATTCCAAGTAAGGAAGTTTCAAAAGGGGAAGATTCTTTCCACTAGATGGAAAATTGCAAAATTGGAAAAGTTGACTAATTCTAGGAGGACGTCTCAGCAAGAGATTGGAGCTGAATCTTTGCTTAAATAGAAGCAAAAGCCACCTCCTCCCAAACCACGCAGGAGATGCATCATCTCCTAGGAGATTTATAGCTTTTCAAAAGCTAATATAAAATACTTCTAGAAAAGGACTGCTGTTAGCAACCTCCATGCTTTTGGGGTGGCGCCCCCCCCCCCCCCCCCCCCCCCCCCGTCCCAAACCACAACACCACAACACCACACACACCAAAAAAAAAAAAAAAAAATTGCATTTAACCATATTTGTCAACATGGGTGGCCTCCCTCATGGGGCTACCGGCGCCCTCCACTCTGCCAATGCCACATTCGATGAAGCAGGTGTGGGAGCTGCCCTGTGTTAGCGAAGAAGGTCCAAATGTAGATCAAGGCCTAGCTTACGTCCGTCTTATATTTCTCCTGGATATAAGTGGGAGGTCGAAAGAGAGGAAAGTGACAATGGAGTAGCTTGTTCTCAAGAAGGTTTCAGCCACAAGGTTAGCGAACCTTTTACAGTAGTTACAGTTCCACCATGTGGATCTTGGCCAGCAGATAATTGTTTGCTTCCATTCCGCCATTAAAGTCCACGACATGTTCCCTGAGGCCTACAGTGTGGTAACCGGAATATTGATGTCTCCTTCCACTTTTAACATGGAAATTCCAAGGCCTTTGGCTACTTCTAGACCCGTCCTCAGCTCCATGAGCCCGGCCTTGAGAGCAATATGAGCCCTAATGCTACCAGTGTAAGCTCTAATCAGGTGACCATGGTGATCTCTGATGATCCCTCCAGCTCCAGCAAGGCAAGTGGCCTAGCCTTAGTAATTGATAATATCCGCTTGTGGTAATTGGAAACTTAGGCTGGGCTGGGCCGAAGTCCAACCCATTTAGAATTTAGATATCACTCTTTTCTTTTTCTTTTTTTTTCTTTTTTTTTTTTTGGTAAAGCAATATCACTCTTAAAATACTCATGTTACCAGTTCACTGACCCCTAAACTCTACCCAAAATAATTATGATTGCTTCGGACTCATTATATGGGAGAACAAAGCTAAATCTGATGAATCATCTAATGCCTGTACACGATCCTCTCCACTAAGTTTTAGGGCCCATTTGGATGCTTACAGAATAAAATATTTATAGATTTAAATATTATAAGAATAAAATAGTATGGAATAGAATAGTGTAATATTAAAATATTGTAATATTTTCGCTATTTGGAAATTTTTTAATAATATTTCATATTCAAAATTTAGTTGTTTGGATGCTACGATTAAAATAAACTTCTTTATTAGAATAATCTCATATTAAGTACTTTGATTTATATGTAATTTACAACATCTGGATAAAAAAAGTTGTGTGGTAAACCAAAGTTCAGCTGCCACATTTTTTTACTATAACCTTTTTTTTATATCATATAAAATCTTGGTAAAGTGTAGTAAAGTAAAGTAAATACCAAAAAAAAACCTTTAAAACTCTTTTTCCCACTTTACTTCACCACATACTTCAGCTCACCTTTTACCATGATGTGATATTAATATGTATTTTACTTTACCACTTATGTAAATAAGTCAATTTCTATTTACTACATAAAACTACAATAAAATGTGAAAAAGTAAAGACAAACCCAAAGAACTACTTCACAATTCCCCCCACTTTACTTCACCATATACTTAATCCAACTTTTACTTTACCCCATCTTCACAATGATGTGACATTTACCTTTACTTTACTTTACCATATATGTAAATAAGTACATCATGATAGATTTAGTGAAGTAAAGTATTTACTTTACTCTACTATTTTATTTGACTTAGTTTACCTCACCCTTTACCATGATGTAATATTAATCTTTATTTTACTTTACTAAACATGTAAACAAGTCAGTTTATCATAAGTCACTTTTCATTTACCATATAAATTAACTACCGTAAAATGTGATAAAGTAAAGTCAAATAAAAGAAACTACTTTACCATTCCCACCCACTTTACTTTTCCATATACTTTATCCAACTTTTACTCTATCCTATCTTTACCATAATGTGATATTTATCTTTATTTTACCTAAGTAAACAAATACATAATGATAGATTTGGTGAAGTAAAATCTTCACTTTACTCTACCACTTTATCTCACTTATTTTACCCTACCTTTTACTATTTTGTGAAATTATTCTTTGTTTTATTTTACCACACATATAAACAAGTCAATTTATCACAAACCACTTTTTATTTACTATATAAAAATACGGTAAAATGTTATAAAGTAAAGTCAAACAAAATTACTTTACCATTCCCTCTTACTTTACTTCACCATATACTTTATCCAAATTTTACTTTACCATGATTTAACATTTACCTTCATTTACTTTACCATATATAAAACAAATACATCATGATAGATTTAATGAAGTAAAGTCTTTATTTTACTCTACCACTTTGTAATTACCATTTTGAAAGATTTTTATCTTGTAAAAAGTTTTTTACATGGGGGAGCTGTAGGAAAAAAAATGAGGGTTTTAAAAGAAAATGATATTTTCTTAGTGTTTTTCTTGGGTACTAAATATGCAAGATTTTTTTCTTTAAAAAATAAAAGATTTAATTCTACAAAATATCAATTTTTTTTGTTTTCTTTTGCATCCAAACAGGCTCTTAACTGAGAGAATTCTTGAGCGGAAGGTGTAGAATATAACATTGAGGAAAACCCACTGATAATTCAAGTTATTCAAAACTAATGCCCTTTCAAATATGTACGTATGCAGGAATTTCTCTAATTCTACTTCAATCGGAGTTGGGACCACCGTAAAATTGATCTATGATGACTAATGTGGTTAATAAATATGATTAATAATGCATAAGATTTTATTGATCATGTTACTCATCATGTGGTCAACCAATGATGGGCCCAACTCCCATTTAAGTAAGAAATTGAAGAGATTCCATACAAGCTAAGGGTATTCATTTTAGGCAGCTTAAATTTTCAATAGATGGGTCCTAATCGTTTGACTCAAATTAATTGCTGCAAATTGTTTTTTATTTAGTTGTGGACCTTTTTCTAGTACCCCAGCTACGGGGCAGGTAGAATTTTCCAATTGAACTCCAATAGGAATTGGAATCACCATAATATATATTTTTTGTTTTTTGAAAGAAATACAGACTAACATTGATTAATAAATATGATTAACTTGTAAGAATGCACTTGGCATATAATTAACTTAAAAGAATGCACTTGGCACGTAATTAACATTAGGTTTGCTTTTTGTTGTGGAGAAGGATGGAGGTTCGAAACAAGCACCCTCTGTAATCTGTTCAAGGGAATTTTACTAATGTTAATTTCATGCCGAGTCCATTCTTAGAAGAATGAACTTGGCATGAATGCAGTAAATTTCTAAGAATGCACTTGACATGAAATTACCGCTTGGGAGAATCGGTAAGATGTCATTCACATTCGTTGTGGACTGCTGGTGTATGTACATTGCAAGAGTGCTAGAGAATATAGTCTAAAAATAAGTAGTGGGTCCATCCATGTGTGCTTAAATTGTAATAATGAGACTGCACATGATCTTCTGTATATTGCAGGAGTGCTAGAGAATATAGTCTAAAAGTAAGTAGTGGGTCCATGCATCTGTGCTCAAATTGTAATAATGACACTGCACGTGATCTTTCTCGCTCGGTTGGTCCAAAATGCCAAATATGAAACCCCACATGGATCCTCCTTGGTCAGCTTTTTATTGTTAATTTTTCATGTTTTTCAGCCGCGGTAAAGTTGTTGGGACTTTATGGCCTGCGCACATAGGAAGAAAGCCCACAAATAAAAATGTACCTGGCATGAAATCAATATTAAATTTTCGTTTGGCTGTGGAGGAGGATGGCATTGCAATATCATATATTTAGCACAACTTTCTTAACCGATTTTGGGTAAGATTCTTTTTGTTGTTTTACTTTTTGGTAAGACCACCGAACATTTTCAATTTCACCTTGATTAATAAATGGGTGGGGGTCGGCTTGAAAAGATGAATGCCCATTTAACCCGTCAGCAGAGTGCAAACCCACCCAATGAAAGTCATTGGGCTTCAACCCGCAAACCCACGGACGAAACTGTGAATTTAGGGTTGGGTTGACCTTATTTCTAAACTGGTCAGATTAGGGTTGGGCCATACTTGTTACGCTCCACCAATGAATACACAATTGACCAAAGGTCAATAGAAAGGAGTTATTAAGTCAAAATGAATGGCAACCAAGCTCAGATGAGAAAGAGCCAACCAATAGAAAGGCAATCACAAAAGAGAAAGCCAAATCACAAAAGACACATCCGAAGAAAGGCCCCAAATGGAAATCGCCAATCACAAAGAGAGAGTCAAATTACAAATAACACATCCAAGCCACATAACTTCTGAAGGACAAATGCTTACCCATGTATAAGAACGTCTCCAAAGGTAACCCTGAAAACATCCGAGACCATATTCCTCCAGCTTGTCTATGGATTTTCTTCCTCTATTGCAGGCCACTGCTTGGTTTTCTATCTTGCTCATCATCTACCATCGATTGATAAAATGGGCAGACAAAACTAAGAGCACGAGGCCTGGGCCACCTGAGCCCGAAGGGCGCTGGCCTGTAATTGGTCACCTCCATTTGTTACTGGGGCCCGAGCCGCTGGCCCGAAAGCTTGGGGACATGGCTGATCGTTATGGACCTACATTGATGCTTAGGATAGGCATGCGTCGAACACTTGTGGTGAGCAGCTGGGAAGCAGTAAAGGACTGCTTCACCACCAACGACAAGGCCCTATTGACTCGACCCAGCACTGCAGCAGCTGAGTGCATGGGCTACAACTATGCCATGATTGGGTTCGCCCCTTACGGACCATATTGGCGCGAGCTGCGCAAGATAGCCATGATGCAGATCCTCTCCAATGCCCGGCTCGAGATGATGAAGCATGTGCGAGCCGCTGAGATCGACATGCGCGTGAAGAGCTTGTATAGACTCTGGTCAATGAACGGTAGATTTGCGGTCCCTGTCGACTTGAATGAATGGTGCGGTGATCTAACCATGGACATAGTGGTTAGGATGGTTGTGGGCAAGCGATGTTTCAATGATGATGATGATGTTGAAGCAAGGACGTTTCAAAAGGCGCTTAATCAATTCTTTCATCTGGTTGTGGTGTTTGTAGTTTCTGATGTACTTCCTTTTTTAAAGTGGTTTGATTTTCAGGGGCACAGGAGCACCATGAAGGCTACTGCAAAGGAACTTGACTCACGTCTTGTAAAGTGGCTGGACGAGCATCGCAAAAGGAGATCAATGGGAGAGGGAGAAGGGACGAAGGAAGATTTCATGGAGGTGATGTTGTCGGTCACCGAGAATGGCCAGATGTCCGGCTACGATCGTGATACAATCATCAAGGCAACTTGCTTGGTATGATATCTAGGCCACATATAAGGGTACCTTGGATACAAAAACTATGTTGAAAGTAAAAGGCAAATATGGAAATATAGCTTATTTGAAACGATGAGAATCCTCTGCAGCTTGATTGCACACTTAAAAATCTTAATATTTTGGGGGATCAAAGCATTTGTTTTTGACAAGACTCTTCAATAGATTACTGGATAAATATTGGGTCAAGAACCAATAAAAGAAGCAGCTGACCGTCTAATAATCTCGAAACACTAATTTTCGATTGGTGTTTGATTTGCAGTCTCTCATCCTAGGTGGCACGGACACGACATCGGTCACCCTGGCTCGAGCCATTGGCTTGGTCCTGGCGAACCCACCCGAATTGAAGAAGGCCCAAGAAGAGCTGGACATCCACATAGGCAAGGACCGCAACGTGGACGAGTCTGATATTACAAACCTAGTCTACCTCCAAGCCATAGTCAAGGAAACCTTACGCCTGGCCCCACCAGCTCCAATCTCCATCCCCCGTCAGACCATGCAAGACTCTCAGATTGATGGCTACCACGTCCCTGCAGGCACACAGGTCATGGTCAACATTTGGAAGTTACAGCAGGACTCACGCGTGTGGTCAGACCCGTGCGAGTTCCGGCCAGAGAGGTTCCTCGCCAGCCATGCGGGTGTGGAGCCCAGAGGCCAGAACTTTGAGTTCGTACCCTTTGGGTCCGGAAGGCGATCGTGCCCTGGGATCTCTTTTGCCCTTCATGTCATCCACTTGGCACTCGCACGTGTGCTTCATGGCTTTGATCTTCGGCTTCCCTCCAATGCACCCATTGAGATGTCCCGAGCCATGAACCTTGGAGCTCACAACTCGGACACCATGCAAGTTATGTTCAACCCCCGCCTCTCCCACGAGCTCTATTAGTATAACTAGTATGGATCTTCTGGATCAACGCCTCGTTGCTGTGAGTCCATTAGTAGTAGTAGTTGTTGTTTTTTTTTTTTTTTTTTTTTTTTGAAGGTTGCTGTTTCAGAATATGAAAGCTTTTAAGTGTTACTCCTTCTCTATCAGTAATAACAAATTTTCGCTTTAATCATAGTTAGTGTTGCTTCTCTTCGGTAATGACAAATTCTTGCTTTAATCATAGTTAGTGTTACTCCTGTACCAGTGATAACAAATTTTTGCTTTAATCGTAGTTATGGCAATTCACTGAGAAGTTTACCGCTAGCTAGAAGTTGTATTAACTTTCAAGTAATGAATGGATTGCATGAATTCACATAAATTTCATGAGAGGAAATCCTCTCAATATATACATTTTTCAGTAATAACATGTTTCCAATATATTAAAATTTAAACTAAGTTTTATCCTAATTATAATATATTAAGCTTACAGGTTTTGGAATCAATTTTGATATTTTTTTTATTGAGCCTTGGTAAAGGCAAAAAATGTGAGCTTTGAGATTTAAACCCATGATCTTTTGCCGATTTAAATAACAAACTTAACCACTACAACGCATAATATTAACATGCAATTTCTAATAAAAGAATTAATAAAGTATAGTAAGATGAAATTATTAAACTAATGACCATTCTCCTCCTTTTAAGGAATTAAGATTGTATATGAGGAAAAACCCCCACAGTCATAGGTCAGACAGAGATTAAGGAATTGTGAATTCCCTACAATTTTAAACTAACAAGCCGATGCCATTGCCAAGAAATTTAGATCTGGGCTAAGCAACTCATTGCAGATCTGAAGCTAATCAAATGACAAAACCCAAGGCTGATGATCAGACTTCCTCAACCTGACAAGAGAAGCATACTTTATTTGACAATTTCATTACAGTCAGCCATACCAGGGTAGGAAGTTACATGGCTTAGAGGAAGAAGAAAAAAATTCTCCTAAATGGGTGAACTCAATATATTATGAATGCGTAATCTTATATTCTAACCACCTATTTTTTATAATTAAAAAAGTAGAACATTCAAACAAAATTCACTTTGCACATTCAGCCACACCGTAAGACCCAATTATTACTTCAGTCAGTAAGTATTTTATCCCCATAACAGATGCCAGATTCCAACAGAAAATAAACACAACAAACTGAAACTACTACAATAACAAAAGCAATCCCATATTACAATATAAACTACCAAATCTAATAACCAAATAAAAAAGGAACAGCACCCATCTTCAAAGCCCAAACTTGCCCTTCGACAATTTTCCACCGCAAACAAAAGCCACAAACTTTATTTCTACAGATTCGGGCTTCAGCCGCTGTTGCATCGCAACAACATTTCCCACTCCGAAATATGTTTCTACCTGGCAATTAGCTTTCCACCACCTGGGTTGGGACCCAATATGGCTTCACCTACAACTTATTTTTGCCGCAAAAAGTAACAGTTCGTCGGCCATAATTTACTTTTTTTTTTTAGTTTTTTCTAAAAAATAAGTTAAAAAGTATAAACCTTTACCGACAAATTTATCCTGTACATTGGTAAAAATATAATTTTTGCTAACGTTTTGTAAAAAACATCGGTCATTAAATTCCCCGGCAACCTATTTTCGTCTTAAAAAATTAAAAATTTGTCATTGTTAATAAGTTAAAAGGTATTAACCTTTGCCGATGAATTTTTTTACTTTATACTGGGTAAATATATAACTTTTACCAACATTTTATATAAAACGTCAGCCATTACTTGGGTTTTACTGATGAAATTAACTGTGTCGGTAAATAATTCTACCCCAATATTCATGGCCAACGTTATATCTATTACGTTGGTAAAGAGTTACCATTACCGACAAATTTATAAACCTGTCACCGAAAAGGTCACAAAAAAAAAAAGCATCTCTTGTAGTGTGTTAGAATGAGTTGGGGCAAAATATTTAGAGGTGTAGATTTCCAAGGAGAGCCCATGAATGAATTTGTAGCAGATTTACGCCAGGTCAAGGATTTCGAGGGGTTTAAACCTAAACTCTCTGGCAGAAACCTCTATTTGAATGCAAGAATGTCTTACATGCTTAAAGATCCATAACTACAGAAATAAATGAGGGCAGCTTACAAAGAGGAAAATAAATTATCATCACCTATTTTACTATGGAAAAATCTACTGGTACACTTTTCTTCATTTTTGTAAAAATTAATGCCTTAAATTCTTGCCTCGTTTAGAAAAAAGGAAAAAGTTTCAAAGCTTTTCAAATTTGGTCTAAGTTTTTTAGTAATTTTTCAATAAAGGACCATTTAAAGGTATGTTCTGTTCCAACGACTTTCTTCCTTAGTTTTTTTTTTTACCTAAATTAACCTTTGTTTAAAAGTATGACATGCTTCTGGTAACCACAATGTGTTGCCAAACGCCATGTGAACACTCGTCGCCATCAATCACCATAAAAAGGCTGCTGAAGGAAAGGATGAGAGGATAGACGAAGTGAATGAGATTTTAATTTATTTCAATGAAGGGTAATTTGGGTATTTAAAAAATAAAGGGAAAAAGTCAATAGCAAAATACCATTATTTCTGATTTTAGAAATTTTAGAAATTCCTCTATGTCTGAGACTTTAAAAATTCACATGAATTTTTTTAATTCTCCAAAAGAAACAGGGCATAACTGGCTAGTTGTCCTTAATTGGAACTTGAAAAGTTTTAGAATTTATATCATTTTTCAAAATACAGCAAATACTCAAGGCCTTATTTAAAATTTTTTCTTCATTATTAACAATTTCCGTACAAAAATAAATCATTCATTCAGTGGGGGAATGATTTAAGAACCAAATTTTGAACTGATCAATCTAGTTGAAATATATAATAAAAGAAATAAAAAAAAAGTAAAATCGAACTCTTCAATTATTGTCAAAACGGGCTCATTCAGATATTTAACTCAAATACTTAATTATCTTTCAATCCGCTATCTATCCAGTTTAAGGCTCAATCGGTGATAAGGTCAGATCTAATGCCCATGCACCACCAAAAAGTAGGGACAATTAACTGACCCAACCCACTAATTCGATCCAAATCTAACCTGGACAGCCCACCGCACAATATGTATGGGTTGGTCATGGTCATGGTCATGGGTCAGAAAACCCTAACTTGCATTTTCAAAGGTCAGGTTAGGCTTAATCAACGTAACCAGCCTTAGCCTATCTAACTGGATTGGATTAGGGTCGACTAACATATATATGAAACAATTTAATAAGTTGGTGGTTAATATTTTAGTGCTTAATATGTTCCATTTATATATGGGATGAGCGGAAAGCGTGTTGGACATGTTTTGGCGCACGACTAACCTCAAATATAACTTTATATAGTACATGAAATGCATTAGGTTTGGGGCCTTGGGCCAAGACTCACAGCTTGGGTTGGGTTATACTTGTTGACACGCATTAATATTGAATGCAGATTTTGTGGGTCAAGTTCACCATAATGGGCGGAGGTTGAAGTTACTTGACACAATTTAACTATGGTTCGGACACTTTGTTGAACTTCAACATGTCTTGTCAACCCAACCCATTGCGATGTGACCCGAGCTGCCTCCCCTAATCAAAAGACAATTAGCACCAATGGCTTAAATGACTAGCCTTATGACCAATCAGAGACTTTCTTGAAACGTAGCGAAAGAAATTCCTGACATTTAGAAAATGAAAGGGAGAAACTTTTTGGAACAGCTAGACTTCCTACGAATGGTACAATAATCAAAGTCCTCTTCCCACCAAAAAAAATAATAATAAAAATAAAAACACCTTAGCCCTTCAAACATACTACTATCAAGCAAAAAAAAAAAAAGTTTTCTTATTTTTATGCTTTTTTCCTTAAAAGGAAGCTAGATTTGGAAAAAAAATAAAAAATAGAAAGTCTACAAATATACAACCAGGCAAGCCAACACACACCACACACATGAAAAATGAAAACTACTACTATAGCTAAGTACCAACGGACAATGGAGTAAGATAGAAAATGGAGTTGCGGAAGATGAGGATATGAAATCTTTGGCAGCTCTAAGAGGTCTTCAAATGACTTATTACATTGAGGTAAGTGATATTATTTTTTAAAGTAATCATTTACATACGGTAAATGCTTTAAAACAATTTTCTCCAATTTTATCTAAACAAGCTAAATAAGAGTTTTATTGAATTCTTTCAAAAGTTTCAAAGTTCTACATGTGGATAGAAATGAGAATGCAGTGCCCATTTGCTTGCAAGGCATGCTCAATTTGTGAGAGAGATGTCGATCTAGTGTTTTTGATCTCCATATTTGATTATATAATATGTAATCATTGATTCTATGTTGATCTCTCATCAATAATATCTTCATTTTTTTTATAAAAAAATGCCAATCTATACAATAAAGAACAAAAGAATGAGTATATTAAAAATGTTCCTTATCAGTAGACAGAAAAGGCGGCGTCCTATAGAAAGGCCCATATCAAAAGCAGTAAAATAGAATCCCAGTTGTATTGAATACATAATAAATGATTTCATGGAACTGTAGTTTAGAGCGCCACTTCAGTTTTGGATTTTCATATGCAAAAATGGGCAGAGCTTTAGTGCAGCGGTGCTGCATTGAAGTATGCTGCAGCGCCTAGCAAAAAGACAATGGTGGAGGCCACCTTTAAAAAATCCAAGCCGGATATTGGTTTTGGGTCCCGCTTTTGTATCTACGTGTGAAATATTGTTCAAATCAGCAATATGCACACGATCGGATTAATTAAATTCAAAATACGTGCTTCAACTTTATCTACTTTCTTTCGTTTGTGGCTGGAAAAAGAGGGACACATGTCGGTAGGTCCAATGAAATGAACTTCAAAATTTCATGTGCAAAGATCAGGATGGGTGTAAAAGGTGATGAACGATATAGAATTTTAATGGTGGACGCCAACCTTCTCTTTTTACCAGGCGCTGCAGCATACCTCAATTCAGTGCCGCTGCACTGAGAACAAGAGTTCTTACCACTAGGGCAAGGAGATGTTACCAAAGATTAATTGTAGTTGTTTGTGTGAAAGGGAGGTATCCCACCATTTAACTCCTTGTAGATTTTTGCATATTATTAAATGTTGCCATAAGGAATCAGTTTTGAAAAGTTAGTCATCAGATAGCCACAAAGAAGGTGTGTTATAAAAAAAAAAGGCCCATATCCAAAGCAGTAAAATAATATCACAATCTTATTAAATAAATAATTACTGATTTAATCGAACCATAGTATAGAGCCTAACTATTAATTTGAAATTCTCATTTGCAAGATAGAAAACAAACATTAACATCTAGAGTCCCTGTGAAGAATCCAAAGCAAAAACTTCCCTCAAACAAGCATGGTAAGTGGCCCACAGGTCATCACAAATCAATAAGGTGGCATTTGGCAACCAAATCATTGATGATTCTTCACTAATATATCTTCCAAAAAGTGGTGTAAAATCTATGTTTGGCAACTATAAATCTCCATGGATTTCGGTCAATTTGGAAGATTTTCAAGTCTGAACCCTTCCCACCAAAATCCTCATTTCGAGGATTTACTTATTCATATTAATTTTTCTCAACTACATCGATTAATATAAACTGATATCGAGGTGAAAACCTCAGCTATACAAATCCTCAATGAGAAATCCTTGTCCTAAGGTAATGAGAAATCCTTAAATCTGTGATTTTCACATATTTTTCACATATTATCAAATGTGCTCTAAGACTTAAGAAAATTAGCTGCCTTTAGAAATTCAAATTCGTTAAACATTGCTAGGCTTATACAAGGCAACAAGGATAGAAAAATTGCCATTCATTGACAAAAGCAATAAGAAGGAAAAAAAAACTGTCAAAACTCAACATGGAAACTTGCATAATTGTAGCTAAATAAGAAATATAGGTATAACATTAAATCGATGCAAGGGATATGACTTAGATGATGAAAAATACATTATATATATATAGAGAAAACCTCCATCGAGCATCAATACTCATGATAAGGTGAGCAACATTTTCCAAAACACCTAGTAGGGCCTTACTTATGATCTATCCAAGTAGACCATAAAACAATTACCCTCCGTGATAGTTACCAACCCCAAGTTTATCACTCATCCAATTTGATTGAACCGTTAGATCCGCTTACATTCATTTTGGATGTTTCAAACTTGTCAGTCATGGATCAAGGGGATACAATGATGATTTGACCTTCCATCACCATACGTGGGTGTGTGGAGGGGAGTTCTCTCGACTTCCTCTTGGTCTGATCCCTAATTGAAGCTTTTAG
Organism: Sextonia rubra; assembly: GCA_037013555.1. Taxonomy (NCBI): domain Eukaryota; kingdom Viridiplantae; phylum Streptophyta; class Magnoliopsida; order Laurales; family Lauraceae; genus Sextonia; species Sextonia rubra. The sequence goes on along the minus strand of JASUAD010000028.1, from coordinate 15,753,340 downwards.
TGGGCCCCACTAGAAAGTGGTGCTCAAAATAAGGTAAGCACTGATGCTCAACAAAGGAGTTTCCATATATATATATATATATATATAAACACATATTTGGCCCCCTATCCTCCACTCAAGCTGAGGATAGGGGCATCTACCTAAGGGTCTGGGGTCCAGCTGGGGACTCACATGGGGATGGGGATGGGGGGTATTTGAAGGACATATAGGGGCCCTCATCTCTACAAAAAAATTAGCTACATCCTTGATTTTTATGATCTCCATCTATGCTACAAAAAGTTTAACGATGTACAATCCATTCAGATTGGTGTCATTCGATCCAACGGTCCAGTTAAATCAAATAGGCTGCCAAGATTTTGTGGACATGTGGAATTTAGGAGGCCCTATGTGTGGTCCATTTGGATGGACCAAACACTGGGCCCCCCCAGGCAATGAACAACCTTCTCCCATCAACTTGAGTTGAGGAGAGGGCTGACCATACACACACATACACATATATATATGAGGCCCCCGGGGACTCACATGGGCCCTCCTCGGTGCAAAAAATCAATCCCAATCCTAATTTCTATCATCTTCATCTAGGCTCCAAAAGTTTAATAGTCAACAATCCATTCGAATGGGTGTCAATCGATCCAATAGTCCAATAAAATTTAAATTTGACTAAAAATTGGTGGACATGTGAAATTGAAAGATTGTTGTATATTTGGTCTATTTGAATGGACCAATGGTGGCCCTATAAGTGTGAGCTTACAAAATTTTATCCTAAGCTTGAACTTGGGAGAGGCCCCCGATGTATAGTAGTATTCTCCAATATATATGCATATATATATATATGAAAAATTCTCAGGAATGCCCCATTTGAAAATTGGCGTTTCTACCCTCTTTCTATACTCCAATGAGGAACAAGTCATGTAGAGACTTTTTCTCTTTTTTAAAAATAACATTAATTGCTTCTTTACATTCCTAATCTCCTATTCATTGCCAAAACGGAGGTGTTTTTTATACTAATTATGTAAGAACTATTCTCACACACCTACCATGAGAACTTTTTATGAGGCTCACTTGTGAGTCACATTTCTAGATAGGACTAGAAGGATGGAAAGATCTATGTAAAACCATCCCAAATATCAAGTTTAACCCTAATCACATGTCCCTAACCCCTTCATTTGTGGCCCACAAATCCAATCTATTTGGATTGGTGTATAGTCGATTCAATGATCTAGTAAATCCAAATTTAACCAAAACTTGGGACATGTGACTATTAAGGGATCCCTTAGTATTACAAGATTCGAGTTGGGTGATAGATGGGCCCCACCTAAAGTTCTCACGAAAAATAGTGAGAACTAGTTTTCATAAAATTATTTCTCATATGTGTGTGTGTGTGTGTAAGAGAATCTTCATTCACATCCGTCCCTCATAAAAACTTCATGCATACTGCTCCATGGGCCCACTATAGACCCCAAGGGATGAAACGGGGGGATGGAAAGATCCATATAGTACCACCCTAAATATCAAGTTTAGCCCCAATCACATATCCCTAACCCTTTCATCCGTAACCCACCATTGGAAACTAGCCATGTGCAAATCAAAAAAGGCAAAAATCAGCCACATCCAATGTAGTTTGATGTGTGAAATGAGGTGGCTTATTTCAACCATTGCAAATGTGGGCTACTGAGATGAAAGGGCTAAAATGATTGGATGATGCTGATTTTTTGCACATGACTAGTTTCCACTGTAATCTTTCAATCCCTCATGCCCTTTATGATTGACACAACTGTAGGTAGGCCCTAAAAAGTAAGCTCATATACCGCACTATCTCTTTATACCATTTCTCTCTCTCTCTCTCTCCCTACATATATATATATATAAACTCTCCATTTTCAAAGGAGAAATTTTGCCCTTCTTGATTTGTCCAAGGAGGTCATGTCATTTCACCTTATATATGCCAACTCATATTAAGAGAGATAAAGTAGACATGTGTAAACGTTTTGACTTTATAAAAAATAGGGCAAGTGGATTACATTACCCAATTAGAAACTAGGAGGAGGAAGCTAAATAAGACATTTTTGACGAAAGAAGCGTAAGGTGACTAGGTGACCTCAACATCGTTTCAAACACTGACACTGATTAGAACGAGTGAAACAAACCTTGAATTGAATACGGCTCTTTACATTCAAAGAAGGACCACACCGGACAAACACAGAAATGGCCCACATTTATCTGGCACCCACTAAGATGGCTGGGCGAATAATTAAATAATCCGTCTCGCAATCAAACTAGTATCACACTACACAGGTATCACAAGAACTCTCAATCGGTCAAAGCAAATGCTTCAACGCATACTCTTAAATTAGGTTGACATTTCGACCCTATCGATTGCCACTTCTTTCCTTTCTCAATCAAACAATCAACTACACAGTCACACAATCGGCCCAAGGCGTGTAGGAATGAGTCATTAGATAAAGCTAGAAACTTGGAGAAACAGCCACCATAGATAAAGAAGCAAAGCGCCAAAAAGAAACTACCAAGAAAAAGCCAAATCAAAAGACATGTTTTATCTCCCGGACTTCTAAAGGGACAAATGCCTACTCACGTATAAAAATGTATGCTCACACTCGGAGGCAATTGTATAGATGGAGGCCATACTTCCACAGTTTGGCTATGGATTTTCTTCCTCTATTGCAAGCTGTTGGTTGGTTTTCTGCCGTTCTCATCATCTATTATCTAGTGACAACATCGGCAAACAGTAAGAGGAGCAACGGACCTGGGCCACCTAAGCCCGCTGGGTGCTGGCCGATAATTGGTCACCTCCATCTGCTGGGGGGCCCGAACCGCTCTACCAAAAGCTGGGGGCCATGGCGGATCAATATGGGCCTACTTTGATGGTTTGGATCGGCATGCATCGAACACTGGTGGTGAGCAGCTGGGAAGCGGTGAAGGACTGCTATGCTTGGGTTCGCCCCTTATGGGTCATATTGGCGCGAGCTGCGTAAGATAGCTATGCAGCAGATCCTCTCCAATGCCCGGCTTGAGAAGTTGAAGCATGTGAGAGCCACTGAGATCGACATGCGCTTGAAGAACTTGTATAGCCTCTGGTCGATGAATGGTCGATCTGCAGTCCCCATTAATCTGAAGCAATGGTGCGGTGATCTGACCCTCGACATAGTGGTTAGGTTGGCTGTGGGCAAGCAATGTTTCAGTGGTGATGACGATGATGATGACAGCGAAGGGAGGAGGTTTCGAAAGGCGATTAGCCAATTCTTTTATTTGAGCGGGTTGTTTGTAGTATCTGATGTGATTCCTTTGCTTAAGTGGTTTGATTTTCAGGGGCACAGGCGCGCCATGAAGGCTACTGCCAAGGAGACGGACTCTCTCCTCGTGAAGTGGCTTGACGAGCATTGCAGAAAGGGATCATCGAGCGAGGGAGAAGTGATGGAGGATTTCATGGACGTGATGTTATCCATCACAGAGGATGGTTTGATCTCGGGCCATGATCAAGATACAATCATCAAGGCAACTTGCTTGGTATGGCTTATTGGCTGGGCTGGTTTTAGAGGGCGTTTGTTTTCAGGAGTTTCTAGGCGCCAAAAACAAACACTCAGGTGTTTTAGGAGATGTCTTTGCCAACGAAAGAAAATGGCCTTTCTACCATGGTCATGACTTCCGCTGCTTTTAATTTCCTATGAGGAGAGATCGGAACTCCAAATCTTAACTAGCGAATAAAAAAACAAGTAGAAAGCAATAAGATTCTCCGTGGAACATGTTGTGCACCAAACGATCAAACCTCGCGTCCCGGAGAAAATGAACTCTGTTTTCAGCGAAAAAGAGCTACACAAACGGACCTTTAAGGCGAAAAGACTGACCAGATTAGAGGGCTTCATGAGTAGCTATCTAACACATACGATTTTATGGATGTTCCTGGGCCTCCCAACTTTTTTTTTTAAGTTCACCCTGGCGTATACTCTGCACACCCATACCCTCACACTACCCAAGTCTAGTATCTATATATACCTCACCCATACCCAATTCTATATATACCCACCCATACCCAAGTCTATATCTGTATATAGAAAGAGGTCTCACCACTGGGCTAGTAGTGAATTGGTAGGGCACCCAACTTAAGGCCTGATCATTTTTTTTTTTTTTTTACTGTTTTTATATAGATAACCGACACCTGAAGCCTTGAGTTGTAGGAAATTAAAACAGCAAAGTGGTATGCACTTGTTCCAAAGCCTTCTATGTCACATGTACAAAGCTGATCGGAAAATTGTTCTCTCCTTTTAGATTTTAAATAAAAGACAAAACATATATTCACCACATGATTTGACTCAGTCAAAAATAATAAAAATCACTGTTGTCAACGTGTTTTATCTCATTAGCACTTTAAAGAGTCCATATCTTACAAGCCTCCACTACAGGTGGACCCTTTCACCAATTTAATACGAGGACCACATATATTATTTTTTCTTCCTCTTATTAGTTTCTTATTTTGACATTTTCTCCCCAAATCTTGGTGGGGTCCTATTATTTATTTTTTTTTTTTAATGACCTAGGTAACCCTCGTCAACCCAACCTTAGGACCTTTAGCCTCCGACTTGGGAGTAACCTCACTTTGATAAGTAAAGGTTATTTCCTATGAAGTGCATCCATGGCCGCACACATAGTACCCAGATAATACAAAGGGCGGAAGTTGAATTTGAGACCTTGGAGAGCAAACCCAAATTTAAAACCAACTGAGCCAAAATTTTGTTAAAAATGTTTGTTTTGTTAGATTAATTTAAATGATTAGTATAACAACGAAAATAGAAGCTTATTATTCTTCATTCTCAATTTGTTTTTTTGCAGTCTCTCATCCTAGGTGGGACGAACACGACATCAATCACCCTGGCCCGAGCCATGGCCTTGCTACTGCTGAACCCACATGTTTTGGAGAAGGCCCAAAAAGAGCTGGACATCCACACAAGCAAGGACCGCAACGTGGACGAGTCCGACATCAACAACCTAGTCTACCTTCAAGCCATTGTCAAGGAAACCTTACGCCACTCCCCATCAGCTCCCATCACAGGCCCACGTGAGTCCACGCAGGATTGCCAGATCGACAACTACCATGTCCCAGCGGGCACACAGGTGATTGTCAACGTTTGGAAGCTACATCACGACCCACGCATATGGTCAGACCCATATGAGTTTCAACCAAATAGGTTCCTCACTGACCATGCTGGCGTGGAGCCCAGGAGGAAGCACTTTGAGTACATTCCATTTGGGGCCGGTAGGCGAGCATGCCCTGGGATCTCCTTTGCTCTCCAAGTCATCCAGTTGGCTCTGGCCCGTGTGATTCACAGCTTTGATCTTGTAATCCCTTCCGATGGACCTGTTAATGTGACCCAGTCAATGAGTCTCAACGCACCCAACTCAGAACCCATAAGAGTCCTCTTCAATCCCCGCCTCTCTTCAGAGCTCTATGAGTAAGGGCAAGAAAGAAATTCACTTCAATCATAGTTATGCAAATTGACCACCGTTAGTTGTGATCAGGTCCAATGATATGTGTTTTGGGAATGATGAATCTAAGAGTGAGAATTAACTCGTCATAGTGGTATTTTCCTTATAAAACAAGCTGGCGCAAGATTTTTAGCATTTTATTTAGATTTCAAAGGAGAGCACAAGAATGTGTTTATTACCACCTTGGACTAGGATCAAGGATTCCATGGGGTTCAAATCACCACTGTAGTAGAAATAATCCCATGAAGCAAGCATGGCTCTGATGTCTAAACATCTATATCCAAGAGTAGCCGGTGCAATGTAGAGCTTAAAAACAGTGTACCCTGTGTAAAAATAAGGGCAGCTTGTGCAGATGGAAACAAATTATCACCACGTAATTTACTACGGAAATACTTATATCTTCTATTTTTTGCTTTTGACAACTTCCATACAAATGAAATTTCCAACCAGTCATTCAGTGGGTGACATGATGGATGAACCATAGTTTAAACACAGGTCTAGTGCCCACCACCATTGAAAGAAAATGGGAACAAAGAGCTGAAATGACTATTATAACACCAGCAAACATAAGTACTCACGTCTCAGGAACAGCCAGGCTTCCCAGCTTGGAAACAATCCAAGAATCTAAGCCCTTCCTCATACATACTACAGTCACCAGCCCAAATTTGACATCATTTGACATCGAACATTTTTCTGATTTCCATACCGACGGTGCAAAACTTTACAGTCATTCAGCAATATTTAACAGCTTAGGACAATCATTGCGAGGCCTTCTTGTGGGGCCTTCAAGACATTGTAGCGTAGGGATATTGCCCATACAATAGTCATTAGACCTGACATTCGCCCTTGATCTGCTGAGGTATAAATATTTTCCATAGAACTGCTTTGTGATATCCTAAGGCCGTGCAATATCGTACCATAATTGTACAAACAGCTCTGTCAAAATTAAGGGCAATTGTAGGGGCAATATCCCTATCTTCAACAACAATATAGTTTGCATCCTTCTGCCCAGAGAATTGTTCAAAGGACATGGGACGACCATTGGAACCTTCAAAACCTAATTGCTATCCACAACAAAGACAACTAACATTTATCATCGAAACAAATTCACATTATGACATTTGGAATCTGAAGCACATATTATATATATATATATATATTTTTTTTTTTTTTTGTAAGAGGAAAAACACCATTGTTGAGGACATAAAAGTGCCAAGAAGATAAAAGCCTAGTTAAGACAGAATCATGCCTACAACTCAATCAGGATTCGATCTACAACACCTACACATGCCAGATATGGGGATCAAGATACAATTTCTGCACTCACTCTAGATCCAGGACAGGATAAGGATACTGCTATCCTATCCATAACAATGATTTTAATTTATTATATTTAATTATATATATTGTGGACTGCTTTTGATCAGGGTAGATTTCAAAATTAATAAGATCGGCCCTTACTTATTATTCCTTTCTAACGTTTTTTATGTTAAACAGAAAGAAAGCTAATAGATGTATATAAAAAAATGGATTTAATACAGTAAGGCCGGCCTATCCAGTGAGTATTGGTACTAGTACCAGTGTCTATGCTTGGTGCAGTTAGTTAGGTACACCAGGTATCAGGTTTACACGAATATCAAGGTATCATAGGATATGAAAAGCTTTGGTATTAGATGGCTATGACTATTACGAGAGAGTATCATCTCCATCCGAAAGGGTAAAGCTTTGAAAGTAGATCAAAGGAGATGGATGGATGGAGATTGACAGTAACAAAGCAAGATAAGAAGGCCACATTTGGTCATGCTTCCCTTAAAAAGAATTCAAAGGAATGTTTATCTAATTACTTCACATATCTGTGAGAAACGATTACAGGAGTTTAAGTCAAACACAAAGGGAATAGTTTTACATTAGTTCCAACAAGACACATTAGCTTGTTTCGGTGTTTTCTCAGTTTGCTTCCAACAATTGCCAAGACAAAATGACAATTGGTACAAAGCATTTACATCACTAGTAATACACGGAATTATTTTACAGCTTGGCATATATATTTTTAATGCTCAAGGCCTCTGTTTTTAAACCCTTAGGGCATGTTTCTGTAGCGCAATTTCCATGGAAAAGAAATGGAAAAGCAAAAGGTTTCCACAACTGCTCCTCTTCCTATGCTCAGTGCAGCAACTGTTTAAGGAAAATCCTTAAAAATAAACATTTCTTCTTCACTTGCAAGGAAGAAGAAGTCCGACCGCATTTCTTCTTCTTCCACCAACATCAATTTGGAATCAGCTAATAGAGTTTTACTCAAAAACTTTTTTTAGAGTTCTATCTGAAACTATTCAAATGAAAACGAAGAATATAAAGAGAGAAAAACACCTCCAACAAAGCATCTCTCTTCACATCACCATCAAATACTTGCCCCAATGCCAAATCCTCAAACAGGTTCCACTTCTTTTCACGTTACAAACATCCATGTCCTCTTTGGCCGCCCCCGCCCCCCCCCCCCCCCCCCCACCCCTTTTCCTTGCCTAGCCATCAACTTGCATAGAAAGAGCTTTCCTCATCGAGACCATTGTTGTCCAACATTGGACATGTCCAAACCATCTCAAGCGATTCTCTCTTATTTATCACCCATTGATGCTACTCCTTAGCTCCTGAATGTACTCATATCTAATTCTATCTTTCCTAGTATTACCATACAGTATCTCAGCATCCTCGTCTTTGTTACACTCATTTTGAGTAAAATGTTGAATCTAAACCAACCAAAATTCTGCTCCATAGGTCATACATGTTCTAATTCTTGCCATGTTAAATTTTCCCTTCAACTTTTATTGGCACACACCAATCACAAAGCACCCCAAAAGCAAGTCTCCACTTCAACCATCCCACTCTATCATATGCTCAACATCTTTCTCAATCTCTCCATCCTTACAAATTATCAAGCCATAATATTGGAATAAATCTCTTTGTGGTATCTCTTCGGCAATTCTCATACGCATTTCCACTCTATGCACATCTCTAATAAAGTTACAATTCATATATTTTTATCTTTGTACAGATTATTTTAAAACCCTAAGGTTCTAAAGTCCCTTGCCATTTCTCAAGTTTCATATTCATGTCATCTCTCAATTGATTCAACACCACGTATGATGCCTAGATACGAAATGGATACGACAGGGACATACCATGGACACGACATGGACATGAACCTTACATATAAAAAGTGAAGTATCGAATGCGATATGACACCATACGTTGCCCCATTTTGAAGTATCCATGCATCACAAAACAACACTATATCATATATGAACAACATAATATGAGCAGTTAACTCATTCATAATTAATGCAAAGAGATAAGGGCTTCAAGTTGACCTTTGATGCATATCCATGGTCGATGGGAACTAATTTGTATCTTCATAATTACTTCTCACTCTCATCACTGCTCCCTCATGCATGTCTTTAACGATGTAAATATAACCTTTTGGGACACTCTTTTTATTTGAAACCCATCAAATCAAATCTTGAGGAACCTATCATAGACTTTTTTCTTGATTGATAAAGACTAAATAAAGATTTTTCCTCTTCTCTTAGTATATTTTCATTTATTGCATGAGCAGATAGCTTTCATATTTGATATCTTGGTCACTAGTCTAAGTCTTTGCTCCATTACTCTTTCTCACAATTTCATATCGTGACCGGTAAGTTTAATCCCATTATAATTGGTATACATCTCTTTCACTGTTGTAATAGGCACTACTATGCTACTTCATTCTTGTGAGATTTTATTGGTTCTTAATATCTTGTTTTTTATTTTCTTTTTCATTTTTTGATAAGTAATGGTAAATTTATTGAAAAGAAAAGAAAAACAGAGAAACAAGAACAAAAAAAAAATTACATAAGATAAACCTTCCAAGAAGAAGACCTTAAGACCCTCAGTTTGGCTAAGGAATCCACCAACCATTACCCAATCTAATCACATGAGAAAAACAGCACCATTAGTAGAAGCCAACTCCTTTATCTCGTTGAGGAAAAACTGAATTTTCCAAGGCCAGACACCCGCCTGATAACCCAAGAGAGAGTGTTATATGAGTCACTCCTCATTATCAGATGCCCCTAAAAAGAGAAAGATTCTCAGAGCCTCCAACATGGCCAACACATTTGCTTCATTGGACTCCCTCACTCCCAACACTTTTGGAGAACATACATAAGATAACCCCTTCATCATTGCGTAAAGCTCCCCCAATACCTGATAGCCTTGTCATCCCATTAAACTTCAGTGTCCCCATCCATCCAAGGAGAAGACCAAGCGATCATCCTCCTCTCCTTAGACAAACCACACACCATACAAGCATCCCAATTAGAAATAATGTCATTCAAATTAAAGTTGGAAAATTCTTTTCCTTCTAAAACCCACTTCGCAATTCTAGAAAGATTTGCTCCCCAAAGAGGAGGCACTTCTAGGGTTTGTTTGGTGCAAGCCACGGTAAAGGAAACCGGCGTTTCCTGTTCTGTGGCTTTACTTTCTCACCATCCCTAGTAAGATTTTCAGATCCCCTCTTCGGCAGAAAACAAGCGCAAAAGAGGGCTTTTCTGCTGCTTCTACCGGCTGCACCAAACAATCTCGCAAGGCGCCGGATTTCGAGACCCATTTTTGGTGGAAAACGGGGCTGCTTGAAATTCTATTGTTCCTTCTTCCTTAATATCTTATTAAAGAACCTAGTTAACCAAACTCATCCAATTTCTCCTAAGCATTTCCAAGCACCGATCGAAATACCATACGGTCCAATGGCCTTTCCCGTCTTCATTCTTGTCAAAGCATTCTTCACTTGCAATATCCTATTTTTGCAGTAAATGCTATGACCTGCTAATGAAGTCTCCTCTCTCGTTCTTAAGCCTCATATAGAATCTTCATTTAAAAGTTAGTTAAAATATTATCTCCTTTGCTTTAAATTTATATCTACACATCAGATCTAGGACCCTCGCATGACTACCATCCTTTTTTTAGTTAGTGTGTGTGCATGCGCTACTGAGATGTAACCCATCAGTAACCAAAAGGAATGCATCATTTAAAAAGCAGTAAAATAGTATCACTTAGACAAAAAAATAATTATTATTATTCAATAAAACTGTGGTGCAGCACTAAGTAGTTTGATATACTAATGCAAACTAGAAAACAGACTTTAACAACTTGTATTATCATTCCAAACCATGAAGAGATCAAGAATTAACCATTATAGAAACTCAGGTCCAATAAACATTGTTAGTTGTCCAATACAAGGAAAAAAAGGGGAAAAAAAAAAAGAAATATTGTTTGTCAAGATACCACGAGGAAATTAAAAAAAAAGTCACTATCCAAATTAATATACGTTTTTGAGAAATAAGAAATAGAAGTATAAAACTAGATTAGTGTAAGGGAAACAGATTAGATAACAAAGAAGACAAAAAATCCTATGAGAAATTAAAAAGGAAAAAAGGAAAAAGAAAAATCAAAACATTAAAAAATAATAAAATATAGAAAGAAGTCAAATCTCAAATCCATTTCAAGTTAAACAAACAAAAAAAATAGCATCAGCTTTAAATCAATAATGATATATAACGCCAAAAAAAAAAAACAACTATAATCAAACACACTTTGGGCAACCTCAGCATTGTTTCACAAAAGACATGATGGGATCGAGTCTAAAATATCTTGAATAGGGCTTAAGTCTAGCATATCTTGAATGCCACTCTAAGAAGATCAATAACTTATCTTTCTCATACCTCCATCCTGTCTACATTCATTAGCAAAGCTTGGGCTTAAACTCGGCAAAAATGAAATGATACCTTAATCGAGCTTAAACTCGAGTTGAGTTGAGCTGGCTCAACACAGACAGCTACAATGAAAGAATAGAATTTGCACCCTTTATAACAATTTAATATTCAGTCATGGTAAGAGAGAGTCGCACATGCTTCGGAAGACCAAGAGTCCTCTTTGTCTACAATTCTCAAGAGAAAACACATTTACAGCCAGCAGGTTTAGAACATCCTGTTATTAGTAAATAGTAATGGCTAATGAGACAAAAAAGGCCCTTCCTTTGTAAACAAAGGGCCTTAGCCATTAGAAATTTAAGGCTTCTGCATACAATGGAATTGGTGAAGCAGAATTTTTTTCTACTCTGGGCTGTTTGGATCAGTACAGGGAATCAGAAAAGTAAAAGATTTCAATTACATGGCACTTTATTTGTTCATGATACCCCAATTTTTCATTTACAAGGGAGTTGGAACAAGAACTCTAACCTCCATGGGAAGATCTCATGTGGAACATCCAGAAACCATGTTCCACAGACATGCACAAACAAGCTCTAAGAATGGATGCAAAAGGAAGTAAAATTGTCAGACTTTTTAAACTATAAATAGAAATTCCTAAAAATAAGAAGAGGAGCATTAATTATTACAATATTGAAAAGGCATTGAGGCATCTAAATTTTCTCAAATGACCACTTCTTTTCACGTAGCATATTATGAACAAGGGGTACAACTTGGGCCAAGACAGGCTCAAGTTTAGCCTAACCCTAGTAGAATTCAAGCTGGGTTTCTGGACTTCCAAGCATTTAGATTGGGCATGGGTTGGATGGTTGGTAGTAACCTCATCGCGGAGTTGACCCTACATAGATCTCTAATACACAAGGCTTCTATCAGTACTCCTGGCTTCATTAATTTATAAAACTTGATGTTGACCTTCAAAAGTCACTATCATCAAAATAAAAATTGTTCCTACACATCCAAAAAAAATCCTCCCCCTCAAGGAAAAAAACTCCTTCGCTAGGTGCTTCATTTTGCATAGTAAGAAGTAAAGGAGGCCTTTCAGGCACTCAGTCAAAAGCATGAAGTGCGTTTTTACTATGCAATAATAGCTTGTTTCTTGCAGCCTAAAAAAAATAAAGAAGTTGCTTCACAAAGGTGAATTTTCAAGTTCAAATGCTAAAAATTTTTAGTTTTAGCTTGTAAAAAGCTAGAGACTTGTGCCCACCGTGTAACATAAAACATGTTTCACCCTCTCCACATCTAAAATTGCAACCCTTGATCCCAAACTCCCCAAGAGCCTGCTAAGTAGCATGACCATGTTCTGAAGCCCTCCATCCCACTTCAATGACATTTCACCATTTGTTATAGTGATCTCAAACTAAAATTCACACATAGTGATTACAATTTGCATGTTCCAACTGCACAATCAACTGTTCAGTGGTGACCCTTCCACCTTAATGTCTCATTTCTAGTTGACTCCCTGACTTATCTAGCACTCAAAACAAACAATTATTCATCTTTGTATCTACATTGCCAACCAAAGAGTCCTTCAAAAGATGTCTCCTTTCTTTGCCAAATTCAACAATAACTGCCACAACTAGTATCTCAAAATTCAAAACCATTTTCTACTCATGCAATACTCTTTAGAACCTAAATGCCCAGATACAACATAAATACGGCAAGGACACGCTATGGACACAGCAAGGACACATATTTTACACATAAAAAGTGAAGTATCGTATACGATACAACATGATACGTTGGCTATTTTGAAATATCCATGCATCATAGTTTAAAACCCTCTTGATGAGCAATAGGACAGCATTAAAACGACCTTCAATGCATGTGCATATTGAATCCTATCAACATCCTTGGTGTGCCTGCCCTTATTGCTCACAAGAGAGATGATGAAAGATAATTGGGCCCATAATTAATAAAACCAGCATGCAGAATCCTCCCAACCTCATCTCTCTATCCAGATATGAGCTGTGCTGTGCTTTTGTAAAAGAAATGAATATAAGCACATATCCTTGCCCCATCAATCTTTCACTTTTCTGCAATGGAGATGTCAGCAAAGCTCTAAATTTTCTTGTTAGGGCAAAAGAACCTTTATAAGATGGTAGGTTCAAAGAATCAAGCCCTTCAGTTCAGCGAATGGATTAGAAAAACCGCCCTTGCTTAAATTTCTCTGTTTCTCGTTGTTCACCACCATCAATACAGTCTTTGCACTCCCATCTCAGCATGATTCCCTTTTCCCCATTGCAAAAGTGCATCCACAAAATGATGGTTCCACGAAAAGCATTCCAACTGACAAATGGCAGTACCACATTTGTTCGTGTATTATACATAACCCGTGCAAAGGAATATACACACATAATGTAATTCCTAAAAGACATAAAGTTTTATATTGCAGCCAGACTTGGCAGCATTACTATGACTCATCACCTTAGGCAACAAAGACCACCCAAATAGGAATTGTAAAGTACACATTCGCTGCTCCCGTTAATTTTTTGTAGATTCTTCATTCTTATATCGCTCTCAGAGTTAGCAGGATCACAAACAAGAGACTTTACACAACATTGGTTATGAGGTTCCAGGTTTATGAATAGGACATGTAGCAACCTGACCATTTCTTTGCATTTGCACTATTGATATGGGCAAGTAAATCGGTTATCCTAAAACTAGTTAAAAACTCGGCAAGAATGAATTGTTTAGCAGAAAAACTACCACATAACTGAACATGGTTTTAAACTACAATCACGGGGGCAATCACGAATTGTAGACCACCCCACAAAATTATTCACCATTGGTACAGGAAAGGACATATACAAATATACCACCCAAATCTCCACACATGCCACAATGTAGTAAGAAAGAAAGAAGGAAGGAAACCCAGATCAAAATAAAAGTAAATAAACATCTATTCAATGACCCCTATTTAAAATAGCACAGAGGCAATTGAAACCACACCTAACAGCACAATTTTTTTACAACATCTGACAATCAGTAGAAGGAAATGGGGAAAGGGTCATAATAGCAATATCAACAGATTAGAATCAAACAGCACACCAGCACAAAGGATCTCCAAGCAAGCAAAGAATCAACCCACCATCACATCAAAACCTTATAAGAACAATTCAGAACATAAACATTTAGGTGTGCATAACATCAACATTATTCATGACAGAATAAAAGTCAGACTATAATCCACACAGAGAAACCAACTGCACATGATAAATCCACAAAACAGAATCGAAACATATATCTCGTATCATATAATCAACACCCAATTGTGAAAACCCTAACCCTAATTCCCCACATACCCTTCTTTCTTGGGCGACTCGGGGATCTCGGCGTACCCCATGTCCTTAACAGCCTCCTCGTCGCTCTCGTCGCCGTCGAACGCGTCCTGCACGTCGGCCCTGCTCGAGATGACGGACCAGACCAGGTAAATCGTGGCGGCGGTCAGCATGCCGCAGCTGGCGCCGAAGAGGAGGGCGAAGACGATGCTGAGGATGTCCTGGGTGCGCTCGCGGAGGGAGCTCGAGCCGAAGGACCCGATGAGGGGAACTGGGCGCGGGATTTGGGTCTCGCGCGGCGGATCATGGGCGATTTGGGGGAAAGCCGGGTGTTCGAAGGAGGAGGAGGAGATTTGGGGGAAGTCAGGGCGTTCGACGAAGAATCGGGCGGAGGGGTGGAAGGGTTTTGGGTCGAAGTCGTGGAATTCGCGGTAGAAGGCGAAGAAGGAGGGGTGGGTTTGGAGGGAAGAGTCTGATTTGGTGGAGGAGATGGTGTAGGAGATGGAGAGGAAGTGGATGCCTGGTCTTGCGGATGCTGCAATGGCAGAGAGAGAGAGGAGGGAGAGGAGGAGGAGGAAGGAGGTTGAAGGAGCAGCCATTGGAGAAAGAGGATGAGGAGGAACGATGGGGTGGTTGAAAACAAGGGAAAGGGATGGGAAGGAGAAATATGGGGAAAGACTTCTACTTGTGACTTCTTTATGGGGTCATGTGGACTTTTATCTGATGTTTGTCTTCTACACCCAACAATGTAGGACCTATGGTGAGTAGAAATTCATGGGATAAGGCTTTACCTCACCCTACCCTACCTTACCCTGCCCTCACTTTAGGGCTGCCGTTTGCCCTACCGTGACATTGAGTAAATTTATCATGGTCCACCAAACTCACCAATACAAAAGGATCGGAACTTAATATAGCAAGGTCTGAGCTAGCTAAGTCCGAGGTTGTTCTTATCCCATCTTCAATAGATGCATTAAGACGGCTATATGTATTAGCTATGTACATTGCATATGAGGAAATCCACCAAAATAATAGGATCTTTGTGTGTGATTGATGACATGTATCAATTTGAGCGCCTAAACTCGCTTTATTTTCGATCTTGGACAGCATTAAATGATCAAGCAGCATGCTTGAGGGAAAAAAAAGGTGTGGATGGACTTGGGTTGCAAAACTATTACACAATGCAAGTGTGCGGATGAATTGTGCTCATTGCATGTGTTTTTTTCTGCATTCCATAGTGGTTGATGTACAAGATAGGTAAGGGGTGTTTTTCGGTTGCCGTATGAGTTAACGAAGAGCAATGTTTCCTACTTTAATTATGCTTTCATGGTCTCCATGAATGATTTCCCTGTTATGAAATGCCCGCAATTAATTAAACTTTGTTGTTTATGTCGTTAGGGCCGCTAGGCTTTATCTTGATTCGATATTTGCAAGGCCAAGATTGCCAAGCAAAGGACAAGCATTCGTGTATAAATTTCCAAGCGCGTAGGGTGTTGTTTCATTGTTTTTTTGGGTTTATAGAAAAATATACAGGAGGGCTAAGGCCTAGTTTTTCCGAGCCCAGCTTAAATTAAATGGCCTGAAATTTTTATCTAACTAAGCCCATGTTTGGCATCTTTATTTTTGCCTCAAATTCTCTAAATCTCTAAAATGGGTTGAGATTTGAAAGAAAAGAACATTTGGTAGCTGAAAATTTTAGAAAAATAAAACATTTGGTAGCTATTTTCAGAATTTACTCAGTTTAAAAATTAGATGCAATGCCTCTTTTTTCCACGACCCCCTTTAGAGGTAATTTAGAAATCGAAGGGAGAAAAAAGAGGCACAACTACATATTACTAGGCGTTCACAACGCTCAATCTATTTTTCTTATTGTTTTATAATTTGATAGGGTAAATTAAGATTCAAACCATTGAAAATGTTCATAATATTAAACACAGCTATGAAATCAATTTTTAGCCATTGGATCATCACCAACCTCAAGATATCTGAACAAAAGTGAGCCATTGGATACTATTTTTTTAAATTCTGTGGGCCCCAAAAACAAGTTCCAAGCCATTTTAGGAGGCTGAACAAAGCTATGAGTCAATTTTCAAAGCTTAATACCTTGTGTACCTTGAGAAACTTATGAACAAAAATTAACCATTAATATAACATGTGCAATTTTAAATTGGTCCATAGGTAGTCTTGGTTTTCTCTTTTGTTACTATTATTTATAGGACAATAAATCATGATCCAACCTGTTGAAGATGTTTATAAGGTCAAAGAAAACTAAATTTTAGCCATTGGATCATAGCCAACCTTGAAACATTTACTAAAAAACTAAACTATTTGATATTATTTTTTGAAATTTGTAGGCCCAAGCACAATGTCCAAATCATTAGGTCTCTATATAAGGATGAATGTGGTTATAAAGTCAAATTCCAATGCACTATACCTAGCAAATCTCAAGAAATTTGTAAAAAATGTTCAACTATCAATTGAGAAAAGTCTATTAAAATAGATGCTTGCATTATGAAACACAATTTTTTTTTATTCTAGCACATTTTTTATGTTTCTTCTTTAAAAGGACTATTTTTAGTGAGTCTATGAAAAGAATAAAAATACCAAATAAACCCTAGTCTAGCTCTCTGCTTTTAAGAAAATCAAAAGCCTCCATTTTAAGGACCCAAAGGGGCGAGCCTCTCATACGAGTGATAGATCTCCATGCCTATTCTAGGCAGGGAAAAGTCACAAGACGAGAATTTCTTTGACATGGGTTACCGTGTATCAGAATAATGCTAATCCTCCTTTACTCAAATGTTGAACAAGAATTAAAATGGAGTATAGCTGAGATGAAAACTTTTTATTTTATTTTATTTTGATTGATAGGTTGAGGGCAGGGTATAAAATAATAATACAATGAAACCATTCAATGGAGTAAAAGTCAAAACGACTCAACATAAAGAAACTTTTATTGAGGTCCGCTCAATGGACACTAAGTCAAATGTCTCAACATATTGGAGTCACATCTTACGTGTTTTTCAGGTTTGGATCATCCCTAAAATAATTAGGAAGCTTCTAATGTCACAATAAAAAATGCTCTTCCCTAAAAAAAATAAAATAAAAATAAAATACCTTAACTACCCATTCCCTCCCCTTTCCAACCATCCCCCTCCACCCCCTTCCCCATCATCCCCTCTACCCTCCTCCTCGGACTCCTACTTCAACAAAGAGTAGCAGCCCCATTGATTCCCTCTCCCTCTCTCTCTCCCAATCGACAATGACACTTGATTGGGCAACCCAACCCCACACACCTGCCACTCGAACCCCTTGCCCGAGGCAACAGGGGATTTGAGTGATAGGGATGAGGGGATTAGGTCGCCCAATCGAGGGTCATCGTTGACTGAGGGAGAGAGTGAAAGGGAGAGAAAAAAGGGAGGGAGAGCGAATAGAGAGGGCGAAGGAGAAAGAGAACAGAGTGGGGGAGGGAGGAGGAGGAGTAGCGAGAGGGAGGGAGAGGGAGAGGGCGAGGAAGCTGGTGGGGCTACCGCTGCTGCTCATTGTCGAAGTTGAAAGCCGGAGGAGGAGGGTGGAGGTGATGATGGGGAAGGGGAAGAAGGGTGGAGGGGATGGTGGGGAAGGGGAGGAGGGAGGAGGGATAGTTTAGGTATTTTGTTTTAAAAAAATTATTGTGGGAAGAGTATTTTTGTTTTGCCATTAGAAGCTACCAATAATTATAACCATTTTTTTTTTTCACCCTCCAGTACCCTATGCTCCACTTGCAATTGTCATGGGCAGACCTAGTGAAATGTATAAGGGGTCCAGGTCTGAATATGTTCTAATGCAAAACCCACATGCATGAGTAAATATTTTAAGAAATTTAAGCCACCACATCAAAGATTTATATAACAAAACATTAAATTAAGTCGTCAAAGCAATGCTTAGGTGGTTTCAGCCTTGAGTTTACTCTTTATACTTTAGCAGATATATAAAAACGGGTATTCCTGTGGATAAAATAGATGACATTGCTATGTACTATATTTTATCATACACGCTGATCCGATGGCGTACGTCCACCTCCGAACTATAGTCAGTCAAATATATATAAATATATATATATAAATATATATGTCTACTGATGCACAATGAACCATGCCATGAAACCCTTAATTCATAATATCCAATTCAATATCATTTTAAGTTTTTAGATTATTTAATTTAAAAGTGTATAATGAACGTATATTCTGTTAAGTTCTTTAAGGGTAAGCACTAATCTACCTAATGGTTATAGTTAGTTAAATATACGCATGAGAAGCAACCCTCTTTCACAATGAAATATGAGTAAACAATGCCAATATCCTATTTTCAGTGTCTATCATATGGGGCATCCCGAATATCACATTCCCATTTTGAATTCAATCCAATTCTCATATGAATATTCAACCAGCTTTTCTAAAAAGAAAAAAATCCATCTAATCCAATTATATATAGTTAGTATGTTTTACAAATTGAGTAAAAGGGTATTCATATTCCAAATCCAAAATTTATCAAATTATGATAAAAAATAGAAACAATTAAGTTTTTAATCTTCATTATTGTGTAAAAAAAAATACCTGACTATTTTATATAAAATCAAAGATCCAAATTCCAGCTTTAGATTTGAAATTCAAACTCAATAAAAATCCAACTAGAATTCCAAATACTTTCTAATTAAGATTTAATTACCTCCAATTACAACTTAATAAAATTCTAATCAATCTAAAAAATATATTAATCAAAAGTAATTAAACCCCAATAATTAAGATTCCAATCACACCTAATTAAAGATTGATTAATTCTAGTCGAGTCACCATTAATCCTTAAATAATATTTTCATCCATTTATAATTATTACACTAAATCCCAATTAATATTTTAATTGAAATGGGTCAAACCCGGTCATGACCCAGCCCCATCGGCCAGAGGTTCCAAGTTTGAGTCTTACCCTTTGCATTATCTGCGTAATATGCGTGCGGCCATATAGCTACCACCCAATGATTAATCCTTACTTGATAAAATTGATAACCCCGGGGCGTAGGCCAAATGTTTGAAGGTTGACTTAGCAAGAGATGCCTTTTGTCGTCGTTAAAAAATAAAAACACGGCTAAAAAAAGAAAATGTTGTTATAAGATGTATTATCATATGTGGATGCCCACATTGGGACCCACATAAGATAAAGGAATTACTAAGAATTAGGGTTTTCCCTATTAGGTTGCTTGGGGAGGAAGCAATCTTATTCTATAAATAAGATCCTCCTCCCCCTATTATGTACACACAGAAATCTCATCAATAAGAGCTCTCTCTCCCTCCCTCTACTCTGCATATTTCTATTCTAACACGTTATCAGCACGAATGCTTTATTGATCTCTCGATTTTTTTTTATCTGTCAAAGTCCACGTTTGATTTCCTTGTCTCCGACAGGGGCCTCGACGCCCTCGTCCGCGCGACATTCCCCAATCTCAAATTCAAGGTCTACTCTTCGATCCGGAGATCGCCCGGCCGCTGATCCCCACCTCCGTCCGGCAGACCCTCGAGCAGCCGCTGTATTACGCGCGGAACTATCAATATTGGGGAAATATTGATACCACCCCAATCTCCATTAGATCGATACTACCCCCCCGATCTGCGTCGAGCGCGTGATCTACCTCGACTCCGATCTCGTCGTCGTCGACGACGTCGCGAAGCTCTGGGCCACCAGCCTGGGCTCCCGGACTCACCGGAAGATCAAAGGGGAGATTTTAATAACAAAAAAAAAAAAAAAACTTACCAGAACCAGCCATCGCTGCCGCTAGTGCAGTTGCCGTCGCCGGGGAAGCCGCCACCGTCAGCCGCAGCCGGATCTCCCTGGCCGTCCCCCGTCTCGCTGCTGCCGATGGAGTGCAGGTGGGCGCTGGGTTCTGCAACAGAACCCAGTCTTGTAACAAGGGAGAAGACAGGACAAAGGTTCCAGTCCAGGTCAGGTCGGGTCGACCTGACCTGCTACAAGGAGCCCAACAAATAGATGGGTTGCAGGTTGGATCAGGTCTGGTCAACCTGACCCGTCTGCAAGCCCTGCTTTTCAGAAAGCCAAGTGCCTGATGTCATCCAGGTGACGTCAGCAAGCTGACGTCAGTATTATGTCAGTACTCGTACGATCAAAACAGAATTGGCAAAATCGACGCTTGAAACTTGTATCTGCGATATCTTGACGATCCAGAGTCCGATTTGAGATCCGTTTGTACCTACGGAAAGCTCGCGAGCAGATCTACACATTGGTATCAAAAGAAGGATGATTTAAAGGTTAAGTAATTTCTCCTTATTTTATTATTTTTTATTAGTTTAATAATTCTATACATGCATTTATCTTTATTTCTTTTCAATCTGCAAATATTTATAATTTTAATTTTTTGTGATGATTATTCATTTTCTTTTATCAAAAAGAGATCATGATAGAATTAAAAATCATGGATCATAAATAGAACCAGAAGTTCTATGCAAGAAATATGAACCAGAAGTTCCATACGATATTTAGAACCAGAAGTTCTATATGGAATCAATAATTCGGACTTGAAGTTCCGTAAATTACTTTAGCCTATGAACCAGAAGTTCATTTGAATCCGGACCAGAAGATCCGTCGATTCCGGACCAGAAGATCCGTTGTTTATTTTACTCTGAAACCAGAAGTTTTCAGATCTACAATACGTACTCGAAGTTTCATATGATACTTAGAACTAGAAGTTCTATATCGAATAAATAACCTGAACCTGCAGTTCTGTATGTTATTTTAATTTAGAACCAGAAGTTCTAACTCGGACCTGAAGATCCATGAATTATCCTAATCGAGAACCTGAAGTTCTAACTCGTACTGTAAGATCTATGAACTCTTTTAGAACCAGAAGTTCTAACTTGGACCTGAAGATCCATGAATTATCCTAATCTAGAACCAGAAGTTCTAACTCGGACCTGAAGATCCATGAATTATCCTAATCTAGAACCTGAAGTTCTAACTCGTACTGAAAGATCCATGAACTATTCTAATTTAGAACCAGAAGTTCTGATTCTTAAGCTGAGAACCTGATGTTCTAAACTTCAATTTCTAAATTCTTCATCACATTTTTATTATTATCTTTGATTGGATGTTAAGAACCTGAAGTTCTACATTTTATTTCTGTTTCTCATATACATTTATTTTTATATTCTATAACATTGTACTGCATGCTTGATATAATTACTTAGGTATCATTATCACTATATGATTATATGAAATTTTAGTCTTGATGAATTTGTTATTGCCAAAGCAGTAGTTGTGTATAATAGAACCTGAAGTTCTATTTCCAATGAATAACGTGGGCCTGAAGATCCATACATTATTTGGAACCAGAAGTTCTAAGATTTACAATATGAACCCGAAGATTCATATTCATAATCAAACTTGGAGCATTGATTTCTAAAGATTCAAAGTAGTGTAGATCGATACGAAGGCCATGAAATCAAACCTGAAGTTTTGATAGAACCAGAAGTTGTGATTCAAACCTGCAGTTTTGATAGAACCAGTAGTTCTAAGAACCTGAAGTTCTATCACTAGCTTGAAGTATTGACAGAACTAGAAGTTCTGATTCATCAGTTGAGAACCCGAAGTTCTAACTTTCTGATTGGCCAATTCTTCATTATATTTTGTCATCGGATATTGAGAACCCGAAGTTCTCTGTTTGTTTGATTGTTATTAGTATATCGATCTTAACACACTCTAAAAGGCTTGGTGATACTATCAAAGTCGGAAATAAAATATCCCTGAAGGATATGGCATACACTCTTATTTTCCGTGCCATTATATCCCCATTAGACAGGGATGATCACCAGCAGATGGTCATACACCCAATGCTTGAAATAAATGCCAGATTAGTCAATTACAATCCCTCCAGAAGAGGTAGATATAATATGTTCTCCCGTAGAGATGAAATAAACCACCCCAGGAGAGGTGATTGAAAAGGCATTTTGTTTGGAAATTGGGCGAACCACCAAGCATGGTCTGGAAGACCTACAACTACTTTTATGAGTTTGAACATTGAGTTCAGTTCTTAGATATTTTGTTAAATGGTAGGACTTATTTTTAATCCCCCGTATATTATGTTATATTTGTTTTGAATGCTGAATTGTTTAGTTGTTCTTACTTTTATTTTTGCAATGCGATTACCTAGTTATGTGAATTTATTATTACTTGCTCTATGGATTATGGAATGCATGATACTGAGGATAATATCTGTCCAGTAAACAGTGCAACAAAACACACTACATTGAAAAAAAAAACCAGAAGTTTTTCTCTGAGTTAGTGTTTCATTCGTGCACGGCATCGATCATAGCTGTATCCATACAAATATTTAATGCTCCTGAAGAGTCTACCTAATGGTATTTGCACATCATTACTAGTATTGACAGCCAGAAGCTGATACTAGAAAAGCTAAGTGCATTCTCCTTCAATCTCTGAGTTATATTACAAGACAATCTCTAAAATCGAATCATATTCGATTATGAGCAAAACGACAAAGTTAAGCCAGAAGCTTGTTATTCTAGGGGTCCTATACTCTGGTAAATTATTTGATACTTCTGTTACGTACTTCTTAGAGTACCATCTATTGACCATCCTTTTCGCAAAGGATATTGTGTGACATTTGTGAACCTATCTAATCCCGCCCATTAGCACATATTATTAAACCTAGGATACACATCCTTAATCATGTTATTAAATTTATAAGGGTTGATAGCGTAGGTTTGTGACCTGCATGAACTCAGAACGTAGACTTTATGTTGGTTATACTTTACCCTAATTAATGGATATCTGGACCTAATGACAGGAGATATATTCATTGTTCGTTTTTGCTAATTGTCATCTTGATGAGCCTGTCTTCTCGCCGTTAGGGGGAGATAAGAGAGTTCCTGAAGAACACCTTGTTCCTGAAGAACAACCCGTTCCTGAAGAACGGCGAGAATTAATGTGGAATACTTCCACTCAATCTCATCTAGATTTATGTACTTCACAATGTGAGAATGAAGTACGGAGAATTGTGCACTTAATTACAAATGAATTCCTTAATGCTTTTAATGATGCAGCAAAAGTGACTAGGTCACATGTATCGGCTATGAACACACAAGCACGAATTAATGTCCTTGTAGGACAAGTACGAATTAGTGTTCCTGAAGAACAAAGTCCAAATATGGCAACAAATGAATTTACACATGCCAGAAGCATGGTAGACTTATAGGTTTCAAGGACTCAACTCTCCAGAAGAAGAGAAATGAGCAATCATATCCCAATCATACTCCAGAAGAGGTATACTCCCGAAGAGTTTATGATAAAATCCACTCTCTCCAAATTTCCTGAAGAAATTAATGTCCCGGAAGAGACATGAGTCCCAGAAGAGACTCTGGAAGCCCCTGAAGAGGCAATGGGTACCCAATAAATAAAGAGATCTCTATACTTTATAATTATTCAAGAGAGAGATGGGATAGAAATGAAATTATCATCGATGACGCATTTGTATATGCGGTAGCTACTCAAATATCAATGGAAATTAAGAATGTTGTTTGGGATACAAAACCACGGTCTATAAATGAATGTCGACAAAAAACATATTGGCCAAAATAAAGAGATACCATTAAGGAATTACAATCTCTAAATAGACGTGGTATATATGAACCTATAGTACAAACCCCAAATGATGTTAACCCTGTAGGTTACAAATGGGTGTTTATAAGGCAAATGAACGAAAGGCAAACTTGTGATATAAGGTTTCCTGTAGAAACCTGGGATTGAAAACATACACAGATATATATATGAAAATCCCAGAAGGATTTGCTTTGCCTGAAGCAAAGTAAGAGAGTACGTACTCAATATAAGTAAGACGTTCATTGTACAGCCTGAAACATTCTAGAAGAATATGGTACAATCGTCTTAGTGAATGTTTATATAAGGAAGAGTATGAAAACAATCCCATTTGCCTGTTCTTGTTTATACAATCCTTAAATGGATTTATAATAGTAGAAGTTTATGTTATTTACATAAATAACATAAATCTAATCGAGACTCCAGAAGAGCTCGAGAAAACTATTGACTATTTTATCTCGACCCGCAGATCGAGAGAAGTTCTAATGAGATTTTTATTCTTTATAAATATGCTTCCCATATATAGTTTTGCACCAAAGCTTTGGATTGGTATTATACAAATGTTATGACATATTGTATGTTTCTTAATGGTTGCCATCATTGTTTTTGGTATTCTACTAAATTGACTTTGGTAGCTACTTATTCTAACCATGCTGAGATTTTTAAGCCAGTGGGGAATGTGTATGGCAAAAATATTTAACTCAGCATAGATGTAGTTCTTGTCAATTACCTCTTAGTACAGGTACTCCGAGCATTATTTGCAAAGACAATGGGGCATGTATTCAACAGATTAAAGAATGACACATTAAAGATGACAAGATGAAACACATTATACCAAAGTTCTTCTTCACTCATGAGCTTCAGAAGGATAACAAGATTGAAGTCAAGCAAGTTCGTTCAAGCAACAACCTGGCTGATCAGTTTACGACGTTCTTGTCACAACTCAGTATTTTAGAAATTGTATACGAGATTGACATGCTGAATTATGTACAAAGATGTTATCATCAGGGGGAGTAGTCAATCAGGGGGAGGCATCCTGAAGTATGCTACCCAGGACATATGTGCGCTGTACTCTTTTTCCTTCTCTAGGTTTTGTCCCACTGGGTTTTCCTAGTTAAGGTTTTAACGAGGCAGCATTATGCATGTCCAACACCAATTCAATGATCCTATAGAACGTTGTACTCTTTTTCCTTCGCTTTGGTTTTTATCCCACTGGGTTTTTCCTTTGCAAGGTTTTAATGAGGCAACTGTCATTGAATGGTGGTCATCCAAGGGGGAGTGTTATAAGATGTATTATCATATGTGGATGCCCACATTGGGACCCACATAAGATAAAGGAATTACTAAGAATTAGGGTTTTCCCTATTAGGTTGCTTGGGGAGGAAGCAGTCTTATTCTATAAATAAGATCCTCCTCCCCTTATTATGTACACACAGAAATCTCATCAATAAGAGCTCTCTCTCTCCCTCCCTCTACTCTGCATATTTCTATTCTAACAAATGTATGCTTTAAATCAAATCCCACTTTGGCAGTTTAATTATAAGCTTTCATGTGATGGTCTCAAAATATGCCCAACGGTAGATGGAGTGAAATTTCCATGCAGATAAGTACATTTTCTCTGTACATTCAAAATCCCAAGTTGGGTATTCCATCAAATCCGGAAATGATCATTTCTCATAAATCTCTTCCATGTTCTTATTTTTCTTTTCAAGAAAAACCCAACCATCATGAAGAAGAAGAAGAAGAAGAAGAAGAATAAGAAGAAGAAGAAGAAATCCTTCAAAATCTCTCTCTTCATATAATCTGTACTATTTGTTCTTCTGCAATTGCGTTTGGGTTTGGATTTGGGTTTGGAGATCTGGGCTGTATTTCCTCTGGAAGATGCCCTGTCCTGGAGCCAGTATGTGGAGCGGATCGAATTCCGACTTTCGCGCCAGAAAATCTTCCCATTTCCCGCCAAAGTGCTCCCGCCACTGCCGTTGTTGGGAGTGGTGGGGCAGGTACTGCTTGGCGCCGATCTCTGGCCCTGTAGCGGCCTCCACGATCCGACGGTTCTGATGAAGGAGGCGCGTGAGGCATTCCCTCGAACAGGTGGTGGGGTTGGCGGATCGAAGCATGCTCACGGCGTAGATCACGTTCTCTTCACCCGACTCCGGCAGCACGGCCGACGTGTTTGGGTACCACCTGGTGTTTGGAGAGACAAGGGTAAATTTACTAGAATGACCTTTAACTTTGAAAGCATCTTTTAATTTCCTTTTATCACGCCATAATCACACACCTGAAAATTTAACACAGGCAGCTAAGCCAAAATCCGATCAGTTGTGGACCCAAAGCCCCAAATCATGATTTGGACGCTTTCTCTTATGGAGCCTTGATTGAGATGGATCTAATGCACCCACTAGATTGATCAAATCAATCCAACGGCTCGTATGCACCTGTGTCAGTTATCGGGCACGAGTCTATGTTAAAGTGAAATTGGACCACATAAACCCCTATGTCAGATTGGATATGGGTCCCAGTCTTTAGGTTGGCCCTGAAATCCCTATTGGGCATACACATGGGCTGTGTGTGAGTGTGGGAATCAGGCCAATCTGGCCCTCGTTAACTTAATGGCTTCCAAGATGGTTGAGATGTAATGGAAAGGAAACACTGGAAAGGAATATAAATATACCCATAGAGTTTGTCCCCCAAAACATGAAAGGTGGCACTGACAACAGCTGAGTTAAAAAGCTTGTGAGTGCCCAATCCATTTGCAATTTCCCTTAATGGAAATAGAATATTCGAATAGAGAAATGAATGGGGCAGTGGCTGACACTGGGGAAGAGAGAGAAAGGAATCCAATGTTTGGGATCATGGATTCATGGGAACAGGAAAAAGAAGATTTGCACGTAGATTTGCATCCTACGTTACATCACAAGAGTGGTGAAACAGTAAAAAAAAAAAAAAAAAGAGAATCACAGGCACAGGCACAGGCACAGGGACAGCACGACACCCACCTAGAGAAGAGTGTTTCTGAATACAAATGGCAGGGCCAAAGATCTCCATCTCTGCTCTGCGGCTACTTTTTCATGTACCCAGAAAAGGTTCCCAAATAGAGAAAGAACTCCCATTATTTGATGCCTTTGGCTCTGGGCCTCTTCTGGGCTCTCAAATCTCTCTAGTTTTAAGGTTAGAATGGTGAAAAAGGCGCCCACCTACCTATCATCAATCCATATCCATCACTATCATCTTCCCTACAGTTGGATTAAGTGACCCACAGCATGCAAAATAAAAATCTGACTTGAAAGAGACTGATTAAGGCTTTCAAAGCATGTGTTAGCATTACCTATGTGCCCGATATAGGCATGACTTAAGACGACCTTGTTAGCTAATTTGACTGGAAACTAAATATAAAAAAACAGACTGTTTCCAATTGGCAGGAGAGCTATAGAAGCCCAAAGAAAAAATTTTCATTTTTATGATGGTTGGGAGCAAAGTTCATGGCAAAGGCAAATTAGAGATGAAAAGATTGTTCTCTTACTTGTCTCTAAGTATGGGATATATGAGGATATGACCATCAAAAGTACTGGGTGAAATGTTCTCCAACAGCAAGTCTCTGTATTGGACAATTCCTGATTTGGGCACAAACATGTTCAGCCATGGGTGTGGGACATCCCACAGACCTCGGCTCCTTAAACTCATCTCCTCCATTCTCACCCTATTAAGGAAATCGAAGTAGGTGACTTCCACACTGTAGATAAAAGAAGGCATGAAGCTCAGTTGCTTTGCTATCTCTTCCACAACCTGAAAAAATCCAAGTTATCTTACTTAATAGCCAGATCATATTGAATAAAAAAAAAATCTGTTGCAATTGACTTTAATATTGATTATTCCTCATTTTGCCACACAATGGAATGGTTGATAAATAAAAAGGCACAGTAGTTTAGATACTATTTTCCACACTTATTTTTGTTGCAATTGACTTTAATATTGATTATTCCTCATTTTGCCACACAATGGAATGGTTGATAAATAAAAAGGCACAGTAGTTTAGATACTATTTTCCACACTTATTTTTGTTGCAATTGGCAGGGGGTTTGTGGGTGGTTGCTCTGCTGCCTGCTTGGGTGAGCAAATAAATTAGAAATCACAATATGAGAGAGAGTGTTTTTTTTTTTGTTTTGTTTTCCTTTTATCTCTAGCTTTTTCTCCTTATCTGTGTCTATTGGAGAAAAAGATGTAGCAATCCTGCTAATGTATGCTTTATACAATTGAAAATAATGAATGGTGGGGGCACAAAATGCATACAGTAAGGACACCAATATAACCATTACTTCTATTAAAGTGCTCAAATTCAAACCTCTTGTCATTTAGGGTCCATCCAAACACAAGCCTAAAAGGCCAAATAAGGAAAATGCTAAGACCACACTAAGATGGGTTGTGAGTCGTGGCTTACTTGGTCTGCATTATATTCCTTCTCTAGTTGATAATGAACTGCAAATTCAATGCAGTAATAGGCATCTGAACTGTGTGCATGGAGTTGCTCCATGAAACCCATGTAGGAAGGGAAGGCAACTGAGGAGGCATGTAGAGATTTTTCATTTAACACCATGAATCCTTCAACATAATCCACCTTGTTTTCCATTGAAACCAACAGCTCTTGGTCCTCGGTGAAAATGTCAAAATCATCATAGAAGGCTCTGACCCATTTCACCTGTTATTACAAAATTTCTGAGTTCAAAGTCATATGCAGCAAAGGAAAGCCCATTCAAAAAACGCAAACACATAAATGAAAAGGTTTCTGTGGCAAATCTAAAAGTATTCAAGAGTGGACTTAATTATTTTCTTATCCCAAATCCCAATTGATTTGAAGGTCAAGGGATAAATGAAGTTACTGTAGGCGATCACATTATCCGCATTGGTAATTTATACTGCCAATGTTAGTGTTTGTCTGATGTGTTTTCTGGTTTCTGTGCCACTCCCAAGGCATTCTGGAGACCATTCAAACAGTTTGCAATTTGGGATGCATCCAAATGCACCCAGAAGCAAAGAATAGGTAGTTCTTTTTCGTTTTACTTTGTGTGGAGCATCTTGCAGTAGGATCCTTGCACTTGTTATCACGCCAAGCTGCCCAAGCCCCCCTAGAACCGAATAGAAAAGATCTGGTCGTTGAAGGGGTGAGCAGGTCACGAGCTCCCCTCTTCCTGCAATGAAAAGGCCCATCAAGACTATGAATAATCCATGGCCCATTTGATGGAGATTACTCTACAGGGGAAGATGAATTCAAAATTTCTTGATACCTGTTACCACATCCAGCTGAAAGACATTACTAATCTGAGGGCCATATTTAAATGTCTGGCCACTGATCCCAGCATTAGAGAGAGTCCCACCAATGCTCATATAGAGATAATCTGTCCAAGACCTTGGAGCAAGGCCTTCTTTTAAGCTCTCCTCCAACAGCTCTACCCAAAGAACCCCTCCACTGACATCAGCATAAGAAAAGCAAGGCTCGTCATCTCTTTTCTTGTGGATCTTAATGGAAGGGGGAAGAGAATCCATCTCAATGACAATGCCATCAAGGGCTTGGGCCTGGCCATTGATGGAGTGCCCAGCTCCTCTTGCTGCAACAGTAACTTTGCTGAAGGAGGAAGATGAGAGGAAGGAGAGGAGCTGGGAGATTTCCTTAGGGGATTGGGGCCTGAGAACTGCTGAAGGGGAGTTGAAGACGATCCTCCCAAAGTCAATAGATGCTGAAGAGGTGCTTTGTAGGAAGTTCAAGTGTCCAAAATCCATTGGGCTTTGGATGAAGTTACAGGGAGAGCAGAGGGCTAGTAGGAGGATGAGAGCATTTATTCTAGCGCAGAAAGAGAACTCCATAGGAAAATAGGTGAGATTGAGAAAACTTGTATGGTTTACAGTAAGGTAGTTCAGGGACTGAGAAGACCAATGGGACAGAATAAAGGAATTCAATGGGCTATATGTTCCTATATGTGATTTATGTGGTTGGGAAAGCAGACCAGCATCTCAAAGCAGAGAAATGGATGGAATCCTCCTAACCTATTCAAGGTTGTGGAGACATTGCAGAAACAGGACCAGAAAGAGGGTATACAAGAATTAGAATAAGCATACTCCTCACAAGAAGAACAAGGCAAGAGAATAAAGCTACTAACTTGTAGAAGAGGAGAATAGAAGGCTTGGTTTTAGAAGCTTTTAATAAGATTTACATGTAAAAAGAGAAAGAAGAAAAAATCTCTAACTGAAAGAAACCCAGAAAGGACTATTATCTGGGGCAGGCAGACTCTGCAGAACCAACAAAATAGAACAGCTTGTCAGAGGGAAAATCTTTTCGATTTACAAAAGGAAAGAGACTGAAAGGAGACACTCAAACAATAGAAAATGTAAGGCCAGATGGTACTCTACAATTTCCAGAGGTTGAGAGAAAGTGGAGCATTAATAACCCAAAAGAAGAAGCTGTCACATAGAGGAAGTACCCATGTGAGCCCTCGATTCCATTTGTATTATCTCTGTTGATATGCTCCGTTTATTCCAAACAAAGCCACTGTTGATAATCTATTTGGTTTCCAGTGCAAATACACTGAGAGAGAGAGAGAGAGAGAGAGAGAGAGAGAGAGAGAGAGAGAGAGAGAGAGAGAAGTAGAAGGATAATGGGGAGAGATACAAGTCGGCAAGATTAGAAATCTGATGAAAGAAGTAAGAAGAGATGTCTTTCATTGCAGCCCAATTTTGTGCTGTATTTATAGAGACATGGAAGAGAGAATTTTCAGGCCTTGTTTGGAATCTGAGAGGGCCCATTTGTCAGACAAGAAAGGATTATAGATTTCATCATTTTCACTTTTACCTTTCTCCCAGATTTCTTTTTGATGTTTTATACTTCAAATACTATGTTATGGGATCTCCAAAGAGACATATTTTATGATTATTTTAATGCCATTAACTTTACAAGATGTCCACTTGCAAAGTTTTCTTTTAATAACAACTGTTGTATTGTTCTCTACTGCTGTTGTTCTTGTTCTTACTCAAATGACATCAACTGCTCTTATTTTTATAAATTCTATCCTCTTTTTTTTTTTTTAATTTCTGCACTCAAGAGACATTGTAATGATTGACACCCCTTGTCTCAAAGAGCCAGGGTGTGCCTCCAACCAAAAAAAAAGAGAGAAGGGAAAACCCAAAAAATGTTTTTTTTTTTTTGGTTTTATGTTTTGTTTTTTGAGGAGTTGTCAAAATTCAACTAAATGGAAATCGTTATTTATGTATCTATGGATATGCTGCGCCTAATATGCTAGTATGCGACCAATTATGAACAGTTACAACAGGTTTTCTGGTGTATATCAGCAGAAATATCAGTTTATATTTTATTTAATACTCTATACAACTTATATTATATACAAAAGAGAAAAGGACTAAATAAGTTTGTTGATGCCTTCTGTGATAAATTGACTGTGCAGGTTTCAGATGTTGATTGGTATATACCAGGATAAAGTTTTTGGTAAATTGCTTAACCTTAATGTAAATATGCACTCATCATCACCATCACTATTATTGTTGATATGGTTTATATAAATATATTAGGGGGACAAAACAAGGGTGAATACCAAGTAAATGTGCAAAGGAAAAACTACTAGAGAACTATCAATAGGCTGTTCCTCTTAAGTTGTTTTTCCGTACTATGGGTTTTGGTGGTTGCTTGCTATCCCTTCACTTCACTTTTGTACTTACTGAGAAATAAAAATTGAAGTACTGACTTTGCATTACTGAATAATCACTTGTTTGCACTAGTTATTAACAGAATTGCTAGTTTCCTAAGTTTCTGTTATGTTAAATGATGGGTTATATATGGTAAGAATAAAACAAATCTGTTCTTACAGTAACATCTAGTCTAGTAATTCATTTCTTTGTAAATCTTCATTTCTTTTGACTAATGGGATTCTTCAAATCTTCTCTAAGATATGTAATTTATTTGAAAACATTTTAGATTTAAATCAGGACTTTTCAATACTCGATGAAAAGTCTCATTAAATATAGTCAATGACGTTTGTGATTACACGATTTTGAAGTTAGTAGGCCCTCATTCTCTTACTATATCCACAGTAATTAATAAATAATTCGACGTCACTATTATTGTTGTTGTCATTATCAGCAACAGCACCAGCAGCAACTTGGCAACATGGGGAAAACAACAACGTTTACAATAGTGGCTGGAGCAGTTACAATAGCCATGCATTGTCCATATTTTCACATTTCAAATCACCAATTAGCACTTATTCCAAGTAGTGCTTAATAAGATAGACACCTTCTGCTTATGAAAGAACAAAGGAGATATTTCACCTTGTAATATACATAAAAATGGAAGTAGAGAGGTTAAAGAGCACCAAGGCTTACGAGGTACAAACAAACATCAACAAGAAAACAAACTAGATAGATCTTTCACCTCAGAGGCTCGGACACAAATAAAAACAGCAGGGCACTGAGCTGTCCTAGGTTTTTGTCTAGTCTCCTAATCAGCTTTTGCAGTGAGGTAATTGGCCTTGTATGGCTCAGCTTTTAAAGCTGATGGGAAGTGCCAACGTTAAAATTTAAGGGGGATTTGGACTGATTTAAAAGAATTTTCAAGGTCATTTTCATGAGTCATGTAACAGAAATGGAAAGTGGTTCACTACCATCAGAGGGAATACTATCAAGGCGCACAACAAAATAGCAATTGAAATTACACCCTACCCTTTTCATGCATACACACATCTGCCAATGGAGGGTATGTCTTAATATTGTGCCAAGCACCATAACAAAAATAAACATGCAACTTGGCCGAAATAATCACGTCACTGCAGGCCACTGGAGGTTATAGTTATTTTGGAATCTCTTTGATCTTGTTCAAAGTACTATCATGGTCTTTTTTTTATGGAGAGCAATTCTTCTAATGTGATTATTTAGGTCTCGTAGCAGAAGGCTTATCCATAGAAGTTTCAGTTTCTCTTTAATGAAATTTAGTTATTATCTAGCATCATTAATATTTGATTTCGACATCAAAGTTGGTCAGGAAATATGATGGCGGATGTTTAAGCTAAACAAGGTGTGGAGAGGGTTGGTCCTTGGAAGGGTTTAATCTTGTAGTTGTCTTGTGAGGAGGGTACAATGCTCTTGTACCCTTGTGCTCTTTCACTCTTTTTTCTTTTTTTGTTATCTCTTTGTAACCTTTTCTCTTGCAATAAAACTTATTGTTACTGATGATAAAAAAAAAAAAAAAAACTGCAGGCCACTTTCTAAGCCTACTTTGGCCTGCCTGCATTAATAGCATAAAATTGGTCCTGGTAGGGTGAGATCTTAATGAATTGCATTTGGCTTAAAAATCGCCTTAATTTGAAACTAATAGACATGATAAGGGCTTCTAGAGTAAATATAGTTAAACCAATTTGGTTTTTAAGTGCTACTTACTGATTTGATAGCTGTGATCAGCCAATCCAGCTGGAATTTAAATATGTGATCACCATTGTGGTCCTTCCTTTCCGACTGTAAACCATGCATGTAGGGGGCTCAGGCCTCAGATGGTCCCTGCAAAGGTTAACCACACAGCAAGCACACTGGTTTGGGCATTCTGCCCTTTTGAATGAGGTTCCGGAAAGACGTATGTGAAGGTGGTCATGTAATTTTTTTTTCTCTTCTGAGAAAAACAGAAAACCCACAAAAGCAGGTTGTATTCTTTTGCTTTGTACCCTCTAAATTTATTCAAGGTAAAAGCATAAAAATCTATGTAGATTTTGATCATTAGCTTTAGTCCAAAATCTTCACCTGTATAACAGTTCAAAAACCATAATATTATAGTTCATAGACATGAAAACTTGACTCTGTTTGAAAAGCTATTGGATCGAGTCAACTTGAAAATTGGTCGAGTTCTTGACTCTATAAAAGGTTAAAACTCTAAATACAAATAAGTACTAATAGTTTCTCTTTAGTTTTGATCAAGTATTGGCTGAGTGAACTGAGCCTTTGTCTAGTTTTGGCTCAGTCAATGGAGTCTTGACTGAGTTACCCGTGTCTAGCAAAAGCTTGTCAATGATCTAGTCTCTCTACTAGTCCTTACTGTGTCTGCTAATCTGAGTGAATTGGCTGTGCTCTACCAACCCTAACCGAGTTTTGAAACAAATCAGAGACTGACTAGCTCAATCACCATCACTGGCTTCATGTTAATCATTTCTCATTAAATACTTGATCCTATGATATTCATGAAATTCTAGAGTTAATAATATCACTTGAAATTTAAAAAAAAAAGACAAAAACAGTTTCAAGGATGGAAAAGGTCGTGGTACTTATCAGTAGGGGTGATTGAGTCGGGTTGAGCACCATATAGACTCAATCAAAACCTAACCCATTTATTTATTGTTGTGGTGAAAAACATCACTCATTTATTAATCAGTTTTAAATTGTCAACCAAATAAACCACCTGATCCTCAACGTATTTATTGTCTAATTAATAATGTAAATAAAATCCAACTAGAAAGTTAAAAGGGTCACCCTCCTAATTAATAGGTCAAATTAGGGTTGGGTTGGTGGGTCACAATAGGATTTGTTGGTTTAGTCAATTTCAGATTTGGTTGAGACTAGTCCCAACTGGAATTAACTTGTCTATTAATGAAGTTAAAAACTATCAGCCATTCATATGTTGCCTGATTATGATCAAACTGAAAGTGAATTATTGGGTCTGATTCGGATTAGGTTGGTGGCTGTAGGGGGGGTTGATGAAAAAATTAGGGTTAGGTTTATTAGGGTTAGGTTTCCCAGGAGCACGTGTTTGTGTTGCAGCAGGACCTTTATTAGGATCCAGTGAGAAAGCAATAGAGATGTAGAAAGGGATTCGAATCGCCACTGTTAGATTGTGTGAAAGCGAGTTATGAAAGGCCCTGCCCACTACAACCGCCCATTCTCCTTATCTCTCCTTCTGAGTCCTCCCATGTCATCTTCTCCATGCCATGTCGCTCTTTCTACTCTACTCTACCTGTATTTCTACATCCCTATACGTATATACACTAGTGAGGTCAGTATGTTGATGTCTTTGAAAGTACTTTCATAATGAGGCTTTTTTTTTTTTTTTGAGAAGAGGAAACACCCTAGTTGTTTTAGTCTTCCATCATAAAAAAAGTGGGGACCACTGCCTGTGGCCTATGACCAGTTACCAGTGATGGTCCCCGTGTTACTGTCATTTTTTTATTAGAAATACATTCTCCTACTTTAATTTCTAGTGCTTGCCAACATGATTAGTAGTGCACTAGCCAAACACCTCCAATTAAACACCATTAGTACATACGGTACTGATTAAGTCTAAAATATATCTTTATTGCGAATTCACTCGTAGCTTAGTTAGTGACATATCTTTCTTCGCATCCCTAGTTGGAAGGTTGATGGTGAATGACATGGGTGAGTTTGTTTGTGATTATTTCCCATAAAAAAGTTGTCTTTGTTTGGGAGAAATGAATTGAGAGTTCTCTTAAATGGATGACGTCTCTTGCATGATGACTTAATGACCATTTAAGAATGTAATATATCACAGGCCCATCAGATAAGATGTTTTTTTTTTTTTTTCAACAGTGAGCACTTTCCACCAGATCCAGTGGTGATTGCTGTTGAGACAAAAATCTGTTCATTGTCATTGCTATCTTATCTGAAAAAAATGATGAAATGGATAGAGTGAAATGGTTCAGAATCACTGCCACTGATTGGATGCTTGGCAAAGTTGAAAAGAAAGTTTTTTTTCCCTCTTTTTTAGATGAAAAATACAAGAGTAGGCCACCAACGTTATACTTGACTTTTTTTACCAGCAATATACAAAACAATAATTATAGGGACCTATGGAAAATTTCATTTCTACAATAGGGTTAACTGAAAATATGAAAAAGAAAGCTCCACAATGAAATAGTATGTCCATACTTGGACAGGTATCTCATCCAAAAACCTAACAGAAAGGCCCACCTGAGATGAAGGGTCCCATCCTTTATGAATAGATTCTAGAGTAGGATATACAAACACAATCTACTGAGCCGCTGAGCTTTTAATTGTGGTGGGGCTAATGCACTTTTTATTTCTATGCTCTGTTGCAATTTTCTTGCGATTAAAATGGGTATCTTTGTATCATTATGGTTAGCTTCTGGAGAAGGAATGAAGAAACAGAATTCATATAGCCGACCCCAACATGGTTGGGATCAGGCTTTGATGATGATGATGATTATTATTATATTAGCTTCCGGAGGAACCCCTAAGATGCTAACAATCAGAGGCATAAGAATGAAAAAAGTTTGCTGAGTAGATGAGAGAACTCAACAAGTGAAACACCCAAAAAGATTCCAGCTTTCAAAGCTAAGCACCCATATTTATCAGCCAATACAATAATGGTGGTCCTGAATTGCCAGCTTTAAATTGGTAGAGCTTTTGATGCTCTTATTATCTACCAACCCAACCCTTTATTCCATTGGGGCACCCTTAAACTTTTACATAGACTAAAAGCCATCTACACCACCGCATCAACAAAGCAACTGTTGACACAATCCAATGGGAATTTGACTCTCCTTTATGTTCAAATATTTCATTCTGCAATCTGTACACGCACTTAATGAGAGTCTCAAGATTGAATCAAATGGTCTTGGTTTCTTAGGAAGCTTCAACCAGATGTATGGTAGTTAAGACCATGCAAAACTGCAGAGTGTGAAAGGAAAGATACTTGGTGCTTTAGGCTGTCCCCACAACACATGGGTCTGTGTTGTCTGCATCTGGAATCTTGGCGTGGGCCACTCAAGGATTGCTCAAGTTGTTATCAATCTCAAGAATAATTAGAGTAGTGACAATGTGTCATAGTTGGCTGTTGGGATTGGTGATACAAGAAGCAATCCTTGATTGATAACTACTCTGCACAAGGTGGCATTTAGGCATTCTCATCTAAAACAAACCAAACAAATTAAATGTAGCTGATGAGCAAGATCTTGTGGTTCATAAGGTTGACCCTCCTGTGGTAATATTTGAGGCATGGGTTTGGAATTTTGAATTTTTTAGAGCAGGGAATGGATGATCATGGCCTTAACAGAGCACGAGGAGTGAGTTATTGTATTTTTTTTTTATTCCTGTCTAGAGAAGCATGTACAATGGATTCATTCCTATTAATTATGAAAACATTGTTGTTAAGCGAAAGTGATTTTGGCCATTAATGCTCCCAAAGAAGAGGGCAGCATCAATATCGAAATGTATTTTCTTCTCTGCTTGGGGTTGCCTCGCTCTTTCCCTTTCAGGATAACCATATTTTATCTACAATTTGCAATTGATTTTACTCCCCATGGCCCATGCATTTCATCTCTCTCTCTCTCTCTCTCTCTCTCTCTCTCTCTCTCTCTCTCTCTCTCTCACACACACACACACACACACACACACAAGCACAAGAACAGAACACATGCGCTTACCATTCAAAAACATACTTGGCATATGTTGAAACAAGCATTTAAGTGCTCTCTTAAAATCAATGTGTCAAAAATCAAACTGGAGGTTGAACAACTTCGGTGAATGGTTAGGTCGAAATCGAAATTAGAATCAAGTTTTGGGCACCAAATGCTATAAGCATAATATTATCAGAAGTTGAAATATTGAACAAAATCTAGGGTTGAGTCGCTAATTCATGTGTTCTTTTAATGTTTACTGGTCTCTGGGCTTTTGACCTATAGAATGGGTTAGCTTGGACCTAATCTCACGGGATTTGATTCTGGTTGAACTCAGTCCAACCCCACTGCTCAGCCTATTTTTACAAAGCTACGTTCAGTTTTCTGTGTATCACAATTATGTTGTGACTGCCCACTGTATTCAATAAAAAATTGGTTGCCCTTAACATGTATGTTTGGTCAACAAAACTCACACCCTCCAATGAAGAAAATCTCTTCGCAATATTAGATCCTTTCACTATTCATAGAAAGATTTTCTGTTGTGAGTTGAGCAATTGCAATGGAAAGACTATTTAGAACTAAATGGACTCTAAACACAGCATAAAATAGAGGAATTACACACATTTCCCACATGAAGTGCCTTAAGAAAAAATGGAGATACATGTACCATCACGCACACGTGTTTATGCTACAACTAGAACTTTGAACTAGTCATGAATGCCTTAAAACAGAGTAGATCATCAATTAAAAAGACAATTAATTATGATGTAGGAAAAAAGTGAACCTTTAGGCTTTTCCTTTGTTTTCCTTTAACCTCATATTGAGGAATGGTGTTGGCTTTTCTTCATTTCTATCATACTATAATCATAAATCTACTATTGAAGATGATCATACCAACGACAAGAAAGACTATCCATCTAGGTGCATTGTGGGGACCATTCATGAACTTTGGTCCCTTGTGACCTCTCCAATCTCCTTTCCTTTTAAATGGAAAAGAGGTCCTTTGAGGCTGCAAAGGGAACAATCCAAGAAAATTGTCCTTAGATGCCATGAAAGGACAGACCAGTCTCACCTTCCTCTTAAAAAAAGGCTAATAGGACTTCCTTGTTCCTTCTCATTTGGGTGGCCTTCTCATTTCCCTTTTTTTTTTTTTTTAGTTTCATTCTGTTAATTGCCTCTGTTTTGATATCATGTTTCCATTTCCTATCTTCCATGTTTTTTTTAGTTTAGGCACCCTATTTTTTTTTTTTTTTAGTTTTGTTTGTGAAGCAGCAATATTTGATTCTCACTGTAGTGTAGGATGAGGTTAAGAAGGCTTTTTATAACCCAACCGGTCTGGGAGCCCGACCACATTCTCTGATTGGTTCATGAATAGCCTAAGTATTGTAATCAAAGACTATTAATTGATGACCTGTCAGGAATCTAGTAAACCTTATATCAAATGGGAAACAATGTAGACAACTAAGGGGATTCTCAATTTCCCTTCGATTTGTGGGTTTAAATAAAAAAAGATTAGGAGCTAGAGAACTGATTTTTTTAGAAGAAAGCTGAAGTTGATGAACAGTTTGACAACTGTATGCTGCTCCTTTCACCCTTAATGCCCTGCCCTAACTTTGTGAACCTAGTGCCTGCTTTCTTGAAAAGGAAGGGAGATCTTGGACTGTCTACCTTTCTTGGCCTATTTCTGACTTGAATCCTCATAGCGTGGAGATTTAAAACTCTATAGACCTGAAGAAATGAGTAGAGTTAAAATAAAATAATGAGTTGGTTTTAAATGAAGAGAGTTTTTTTTTTTTTTTTGGGAGTTTCAGAAGGGGCTAAAAAGTTGCACCAAACTGAAGTTGTGTGCACCCCATATCCCCATATCTTAAAATGGATTCCACCTATGTTCAAAAAATACCCTCCCAACCATCTGTCGATGGTTTTAGTTTTTAACTCATTTTAACATTGATCTGACTATTATCCACCACTATCGGATTGAATCATATAAAATACTGCACTTAACAAGTAACAAAGCCATTAGTGGTAGGGTTGAGTGGATAGGTAGAACATCCTAACCTAACCTAAGTAGATGATGAGGCCAGATTTTACACACAAAAAGAACGTCGGAATCATGTAATGTGTTGAGGTATCCAATAGAAATCACCTCATTCACATCAAATTCATTTCATCACTCCTATGATTAGCATGCATCCAAGTAAGCTTATGAAAAGGGGTGTATGAAACTCATATTAATGGAATTCTTCAATTAATATTTTAGACTTACTCGATATTTGCAGGAGCCAAATTATTTTTTTAGAAACAGATAATAATAATAAAAAAAAAGAGCTTAAAAGCTTTCTTTCTATATATGAGAGTTCAAACAAGAGATACCTTGGCAATCAATGGGAAGGTCGTATGTCAGGAAAGATTTTGATGTCATAAGCCTTTCAAACGCGGCATCTCTGTGGAGTTTCCCATCAACAAACAACCCAAGACCAAAAGTTAGTACCGAACTTCTCATTGCCACAATATCAAGGCATTGAACATGAGCACTTTTCTGATGTCACTCAATCTTATCTGATATGTGCAGTAATTTGACTAACAGCACGTATAGTTAGCTCCCCTGTCATCGAATCCACCCTCCTAATCTTCCAACATTAAAGCCATTCGTTAGTTGTTATGTTGTCAAATGCATACTATCTTTTCCAATTGATTGTTTGCAAGACCATCAACAATACATTACTACACCTGCTAAATATACAATTAAAGCTTTTGATTAGTACAACAATCCAATTGGAATTCCATTAGACAGCCTGAAAAATGTCACATTTTTCTGTCTTTTTATTGATGAATGTTAACGCCAAAAACAAAGTATTTTTTTTTAATACCATATCCTATAGAATGACTAGAATTGCACGTTTGTAACACTTCAAAAAGTTGCCAAGACTGACTGACATTTTCTATTTTTCCACGGAAGACGCGGTCCTACTTCATACTCCAGCCTCACATCTTACTTCATGTTATCTTTTCTCCCATCAAAGAAGATAAAGAAAGCAATCTGATTTCTATCATATAATATTAAGATGGGATACTATCTAGGCCTGGATTTATCTTAGGTTTCATATCGCACAGCGATATGGGATTTGGATCAAATTAGGCACTTAGTCAACTTCAAAGTTTAATCTTTACTTCTCTATACTTACTGGCTGATAAAAGTCATCAAACCCTCGTTTTTCTTGTATGATAGGTCAACTGATATTGTTCTTGAATGTTCTACACATGTAAGCTTGGTGAATAAATGTGAAGAAAACGTCAAGGAAATTCTATGGATCATCACAATCTTTGATCGTCTTTGAAAACGGTACAATGTTCGAATTTTTCAAATCATGGTGAGGTAGAAAATGTCCTTGGGAGATTTGTTAACATCATCGAATTAGTACAACGTATTAAACAAATTATAATACTATAATTCATCGTGGGGCATGCGATTTGATCCGGTAAGTGGCAAATATCCACTGAATCGATAGAAAAGCTGAGCAAAATAGACCAAGTGTCACACATCATTTTTATATTGCATTTGATAGATATGGAATATGAAACATGACTCACATGAATCTATATTACATCAGTTAGATTCAGGTGTCCCATGTCATGGAAAATCTCGTATAGGTAGGTGTGTGGCCTAAACCCTTATATTGGTCGTCAAGTACAGTTTGCCTACAACAACGACCCAATTAGAGAGAGCAGAACCAAGCAACAACAGTTGTATAGGAGTGGAATTATTCATGGGTGAAGTAGATCTAACGTTGTCCTTGGGTGTATGAGTTTAAGTAAAAGCACGTCTAACATTAACAATCTATTTCTAAACCTGACAGTAATCCATGATCAGAACATTCATGGGTAGAGTACAATTCGCATCAATCCATTCCCCTTCCACTCGCACCCATACCTGCTGTTTGACTGTGTGCAGGTTGGATCAGGTTTGACATGGATTACAATATTAAACATACAATGATAATCCTTAAAGAAATGAGTGGGGCCAGATCCAATCAAATCCATAAACCCATGTCCAACATGGACCCATCAAAACTTCTAAAAATCACCCCAAGGGCAGGTCAGGTTGGTATCCATTTAACTTTATCCAATGCCATCATATGGATATTGAAGTGGTGCAAGTTTAGGGCTATTTTAAACATTATGGAATCTGATTAAAGGAGACGATTCAGATTAGGATTTATTTAGGGCCTATTGGTTTGCACAGGATACATAAGGATTGATGCCTTGAGTGGTTAAATGTGAAGGTTCAAGGTGAATATGCAAAAATGACTCTCAAATAATTTCCTCCTTAATAGAAAGTGAGTTAAGGGAAGATGGGAAATGTACACCAGATGTCATCCCTGTAATTCAAATCCTAAAAAAGTTTTAAGGTCCCATCTCCATTACTTCTTTATAGTTATATCATTCCTATGTACTATGATGCTAACCTTGTATGCTACAAGAACTCAAAATCTCCAGAGTCCAGACTCTGGTAAAGATCTTAAAATTCCTCTAGTTGTAATGCTCTTTACATTTTCTCTTTTTTTTTTTTTTTTTTACTTTTTTCAATACATCAAAGTGTCATTAGATCTTAGGCATGCTGATTGTTGCAATCTAATGACATCAGATGCGTATCTTCATCTGTATGTGATTGCTTGAAGAATCCCCCTCAAACGCCAAAACTTCAATGCAGAAGAAAACTTGATGAGAAAAAGTCAAGATGTTCTTTTCCCATCACTATGATCTTCAAAGAGATATTATTTATTATCCAGAAGTTATTTATGTGCTACCTTATCCAGTTGAACAACTTCTTTGTGCAATTATCCTGGTAGCCACTGTTTCCACCTCTGCTCCAATTTCATCAAATGGTGGTTTAGTTTCAAGCAGAGTTTAGAGAAGAATCTAGTTCTTTGAAGTGTGAATGCCTCCTTGAGTTGAGTCTATGGTCGTGGGTCACTCTCAACCACCTAATTTAGGGGCTATATGAGTCAATTTCTGTTTACCAAACTTTGTGGGGATGTACAAAATGGGCCTGTTTGTTTCAGGCAATTGAACACAAGATTTTATTTCTACAAGTGGTTAAAAAAGAAGAACCAAAGGTGAAAAAAATTGATCATTTAATATCCTGCCCATGGAAATAAAATCAAGAGAGTATAGAAAATGAATAATCAACCATCATCCAACCAAAGCCAAGTCCCATCTAAATCTCCGTTTTTATCCTTCACCCCTCAACTCTGTAATAATCTTTTTGTGGAGCTCATTTTATGATGAATTTCTATGTATATATATTTAATTTTTATATATTTTATGAAAACAAACAAGCCAAAAATGGAAGCAACTGAAATTATACACCAATTGCAACTGAAATACATAGCATAAAATAGAGGTTAAATGTCCCACTTACGGAGAGTAGGGGGAGAGGACATGTAAGTGCATCCTTAAGGAGGCAGCGGTTGGGAGAGAGGAAGAGAGGGAGAAAGAGAGGACGGCTTATCAAAATAGGAAAATGTCCACTTATTGGATGGTCTTCATGGTATTATTAGTTGATACAACATCATGAAGATAGGGGTTGGGAGCCCATTCTCACCTAGCTCAGAGTTCAATCCCTTATCCTCTCCTCTATGTGTAGGTCATCCTCTCCCCAGCGTGTGCATACAGTCCTCTCCCCAAGTTGTTGTGAGGTTCACTCCCGCAACTCTACAGCCTGCTTGGCTAGAAAATATAAAAAGATTGAGCACTTTGGTCATTTTAGTAACAATTATACATGCTTAGCTAATTGGTTCCTTGATAGTGAGTTTTTCTTTCAACGGGACTAATCCCTCAAGTGGTACCCATTAAACCTACACAAATGCATACGAGGTAAATTTAGGTGATTTCAAATACAATACATGGAGAGCAAACCCATGCCTTATGTCATTCCACCATCTCCTAAGTGAGTCTTGATAGAGTTAAGGAAATTCTTTAAAAAAAAAAGTTCTTGAAATTCTAAAAAAAAGGTTTCTTTTCTTTCTTTCTTTTTCATTGCCTTCTTAAGGTGGTTAAAAAACCCAAGGCCACTTTTTCAAGAACATATAACCATTCATGAATATGTCCTGACCACCTCTTCCATCAGCGTATGGCCCACCTTCTATTAATCGATACCATTCATGTCATACTATTCACCACGTACAAAGCAACTTGTAA
Organism: Sextonia rubra; assembly: GCA_037013555.1. Lineage (NCBI taxonomy): Eukaryota > Viridiplantae > Streptophyta > Magnoliopsida > Laurales > Lauraceae > Sextonia > Sextonia rubra. Next base: position 15,709,501 of record JASUAD010000028.1, on the reverse strand, counting down.
AACAGATGCATTCAACAGGTGAGTTTCGCTTGGGAACAGTACCTCTGCCATGAACGGAAGTTCCCATTGGGAGGTATAGGCTTTCCAACTTGCCCTTCCCCTCCTTGTATATGTAAGTTGCTAACTTGATATTATCTTAGATGTATGAGTTGTATCTCTTCCTACTAATGAATTCACATCACCTTGGATGTTTGAGTTGCATCTTCTTGCATGTGTGAGTTCTCTTTAATTTTCATGTGCAAGTCTCACAGGATATCAAAAAAATAAAAGTGAGTTTTAATTGAGTCCGGATCCACTGATTAAAAACCCCCGCCAGACACGGTCATCGTGGGTTTTTTCCTCACTTAATCTTAATTCATTTTACTTGCATTTTTTTCCATTAAATTAGGACAATCACAATAGACACCTTATCTATCATATCTAAGATGATCAATGAATTTAGGTAGCGTTTGGTTCGCTGGAATGATTTTTGACAGGAATGGAATGAGGGGCTGGAATGAGCCTGGAATGGAATGAGGCAAGAATAGTAATTCCCATTCCAATATTTGGTTAGACAGATGAATCAATCCAGTAATAGGATTCTCATTCTGATTCCTGTGTTAGGTATGCTGGAATGATGCTAGGAATGGAATAAAATTTATATAAACTGACCAATGTATGCCTCCATCCCATTGTCCCAGCCCCCCTCTTCCTCTCTCACTGTCCCAACCCCCCTCTCCCTCTCTCACTGTTCCACTTCCTCCCCTCTCTCTGTCTCAGCCTCCTCCCTCCCTCTGTCCCTCTCACCCAGCCTCCTCTCACTCTCCCCCTCTCACTGTCCCCAGCCCGCTCCCTCCCTCTGTCCCCATTGTCCCAGCCCATTCCCTCCTTCTGTCCCTCTCGCCAACCCCCTCTCACTCTCCTTCTCGCTCTCTCTATCCCCACTGTCCCAGGCCCTCAATCTTCCTTTGTCCCTCTGCCCCTATCGACCAACCTCCTCTCACTTTCTTTCCCCTTTCACTGTCCCCAGTTCACCATAAAGCTCCTCTTCCATGGAAGCTCTTCTGTGCGAAAGACGTGGCGATCCGACTGTCTCGATCTAATCAGGGTCTCCCATCTCCATCTCAGCCTCACATCCCATCCCGTCCTTGGATTCTCCCACATCATTTAGGTTCGAATCCGAGCGAGGAGTCTCATCCAGATCCTGGGGAAGTACCAGGAAAAACCCCCTCTCCCTTTCATCCCCGTATCTGACTACTCCGGCATCTTTGAATCCGCTGTCCCAGCCTCCTCTCAATCTCCCCTGTCCCAGCCCCAAAAGCTAGGGTTCGATCAATAGCAATGAAGAAGGGAGAAAGAGAAGAGGGATTGTGCGTCTGTAGCAGTGAAAAAGGGACAAAGAGAAGAGAACGACAGAGAGTGAAGGGAGATCATACCTAAATGACTGTGCTTGCTCGGTAATGGATCAGACGAGAGAGACGGTGTGACGAGCGAAGAAGGGAAGAGTAGAGAGAGACGACAAGTGTGATTTGGTATCGCAGCGGGGGTTAGGGCTATTCGTGACACAAATGATTTATAATAAGGAATGGAATGGCCATTCCTCTACCCCCCAATGGAATGGTGATTCCCTCATACAAAGGAATGGTGATTCTTAAAGTAATGATCATTCCCCCACTTTTTTATGAACCAAACGTGGGAATGGTCACTCCAACGGAATAACCATTCCATTCCGACCTTCATTCCAACTAACCAAACACTACCGTAGGGTCTTAAAGTTTAAAAGGTTGGATTAGTGTCAAATCTAGTTTAGTGCCAAATCATATGTGAGAATTGAGCTTCAAAGGTTGATAATGCTCATCTTCTCTCTCATGATTACAGTTATGAAAGGGGCCAGAAGAATATAGATTATACATACATGATCCAGACTGGGCTTGAACCCTAATGGGCCTTTTAAGCTTTGGCCCAACCTATCCAGTTCATTGAGTTCACCAATTAGCCCGTTAATCCTGGGCTTGGCTTGACCCTCCAATCAGTCCATATATAGCCTGATAGCCCATTTAAATCCCATTTGGAATAACATTTCCTATTAATTTGAAGTATCCCTCCTGAAAAACGGCCTCAACGATTTTTAACGTTTTGCAGTTGGATATCCTATCAAGAGACATAGTTCAGAGTTATCATTAATCAGATTCATATAGCTGCATATGTTTTGAATTCACATGCCAACACGACAGTCGTAGACCCATCTAAGGACTCGACTAGAGAGCTTCATAGGCTTTAGGGCTCAAGAATGCCCAGACATTTACTAAACGGACCTAATTGAGAAGCCCAGATCTGGTCCACTGGGCACATATAGAAGCCCAAGTATGCTTTAGTCAGGCCAAGCTCAAGGCGGGCCCAATCTGGCAATAACCCCATTGCCACTCTGTCTAAAAACATTCTATTCTCTTGCAAATCCAAATATGCTCTGACTTGATATAGTCTCAGTTGAAAGTTGGAAGTCTAGAGGGAGTCCACCAATTGAAAATTCAAATCACTAAATAAAAACCTTATTCACAAATTTCACCACACCAGGAGTTAATACCGTTGTATGATTGACCATTGATAATGTAATTAATGAATATGATTATTAATGTATGAATTACATTATTTATCAAGTGGTGGATTGTGTGGTGGGACCAACTTCTATTTAAGTGAAAGTTAAAGGAGTTTTTTGTATATACCCCGCTAAGGTTTTAGGATTTGTTAATAAGGCCCTATAGTTTTAGTATTTGGAAATGCGGCCCTACCTTTTTCATTTTTAATACCTTCCATGTCTCCTAAATTAGTAACCTTCAAACCACTATAAACTTTGTAATGAAATGATTGTTTTGACCATCCTTTTATCCCTATATACATAATTTCAAAAGCTTAGGGCCTGTTTGTTTATGAGGTAGAGTAGAGTAAAATAAAATATTTAAAATTCAAATTTCCCCCTTCTTTTTCTTAAAAATTCAAAATTTCCTCCTTTTTTCAAAAAAAAAAATCAAAATGTCATCACTAAATTACAAAAAACTCTATACTTTTTATACAAAAAGTCAAAAATGTTTCATATTAAGCAACTAAAAACAAAAAGTCATCATAACCCAATTATATATTATTTTTTCTTGATTTTAGGCTTATTCTCTTTTACTTTACTCTACCCAAAGCTACAAAAGCCCATTTTTTTGCATGAATTAAATTAGAAGGAGGTCAGTGTCAAATAGGTCTGACAAGTCTCTTGCTGGATGGTCAAAGACATTAGAAATGTGCATCGTGCATGGCTTTGTAAGTGTTGCGGCTCTAATACCATTTGCTGTTATGTATGCGCAAAATCGTGAAATTTGGGATTAATAATCAACCCATAAATAAGGAAGAGAGAAAATCATAACAAAGATTTATGTGGTTCTAAAGTGCTTATATCCCAAAAAAAAAAAAAAAAAAAAACCTCGACTTTCCTCTATAGGAGAAAAAGAAGCTTCTCACATCTTCTTATCTCTCGTAGACTTTAGGGTTACAAATTACATTATATATACTATGCTTTCTTGGGCCCATAAATTCTTTTTTTATCTCCTAAAAAAGCTCCGATACAATTATTAAAATACTCTTAACCTTGAATCTAATCTTTAGCAAACCGATGGACCAATCCAACCATAACATAAAAATAAATAAATAAATAAATAAAAACACTTTCAAGCATATCAGAGATCTTTTTTCACTGGTGAGTAATGATAGAACTAACTATAATCTTTTTGTAAACACGCACACATGCTAAAACACTTTCAACCATATCAGAGATCTGTTTTCATTGGTGAGTAATGATAGAACTGACTATAAGCTTTTTGTAAATACACACACATGCTAATCACTATGTAAACAAGTAATGAGGTCTAAAATGATCACCACTCAATGAACAAGAAAATGCGGTTTAAAATGAACATCCAAATCTCTGAGTTTCTACACCAGAGGAATAGTATTGGGATCCCCTTCCACTAAGGGCAGACCCACATGGAGACACATGAGGCGATCACCCTAGTTCAACTCTCGAAATCCCCAAGATCATATAGTGTGGCCTAGCCATACCCACATATGTCACAAAGGCTACTCTACCCCAAAATATTGTATTTTAAAAAACACAACCTTGATTGTGTTTCGACCTAAAAAAGATCAAACCTAGGGCGATCGCCTTTGCTCTTTGTATTGAACTTCTCCTCGTCACAGCCTTGCAGATAAGGCTTTCTCCGTCTTTCTCTTTGTTTCTCTCTATGCTTGTATTTGTTTGCTTGGAATACACTTCTCAATATGTATATAAAAATTAGACCTCTTGTTCAATGTCCATCAAACATTTGATGAAATGCCTGAAAGAAACATGGTTTTATTTGTCACCTTAATTTTTCATTGCAGCCAATGTGAAGGCTTTTTTTAGGCTTCGTAGAGAAGGGCAACACCCTTTTAACGAACAAACCTAGGTTCTTTATCACATTTCTCTAAATACAATACATTTACATAATGCATGCATCATCCAATACAATCATCTTACAAATGACAGAGCTCTGATACCAAATGCATCTTTTTTCTACGATTAGAGTCTCTTTATAAAATAGTCAAATATGAAATCTATTTGCAGTTACCTACTTATTTTCAATTTGCTTATTGTCATTTACATAGTTTATTATAGATGGATAACTTTAATCTCTATCTATCAATGACAGAAATATATATTATTGTTTTACAGTTGAGTTGACTTTTCACGAAAGGAATGTATGTCAGTTGATGCAGTTAAATATTTTGTGTCTAGTAAAATGTACTATATACTTCTTTTACTTATGAGAAAAAAGGTTTAATAAAAGTTTTGCCTCACCCATTGAAAATCCCACTAACTTCCACAATTGATGAATTCGAAGAAAGGCTTTTGATGTTGATCCTAAAACCTTTCCTTATGCTTGAATAATTTGAGCTCAATCTATACTTGGAATCTCATGCCATGAATGGACTAAAGAATGCAAGTCAGACTAACCACCTATCCCTAGTCATTTTCCACATTACCACCAAACCAAGATGGTTGTAAATTGTATAAGGAGTTGTCCATCTCTAATAAGTTTTTTTTATCCAAATACTGATGTTGATGTCTATAGGATCTTAGACCCCAATGAGTTATCATTTATCTCAAAATCAATTGGTGATGAGAAATGGCAGAACAATGGTTTTATAGTCTTTTCAGTTCTGTGAAGAGACATTCAAGCATCATGCCACACGGGTGCTCAAGGGTTGTACCAAGGCCATAACATTCCCCCCCTCACTAGTATCACCCAACAGGTGACTTGAACCCCCAACGTAATTTGGCTTTGATACTACTTGTAAGATCTCAAACTCCATTTAGCTAGCACTTATCGCAAAACCAATTGGTGATAAGAAATGGAAGAACCACGGTTTTATGGTCTTTTCGGTTGTGTTAGGAGGCATTTGAGTATCACTCCCAAGGGTGCCCAAGGGTTGTGCCAAGGATCTAACAATGTCTTCAATAAAAACTACTTTAGAACTCACCATCCCACTATGGAAAATGAAGAGATGATTTCACCGCAACCGAAAGAAAGACTACATTTTTCATGCAGCTTAAAATCAATAGACGATATTACCCTATAAATACTTGTTTAATTCTCTCGTTTCAAATTCCACAGAAGACCACTAAAAGGCATCTTTTCCAAATTACCTAATCCATTGGAGTGGAAAGCAAGGACCCCCCTCACGAGGAGCTTGAGAATTTTAGAAATGAGAGAAGATGAGGACCAAAAGGAGAAAACAAAATAAATAAACAAATGGTCTAATGCAGGCCCTAGGGTTAGCACTGCATAAGGGTGCCAAAGCACGTGTTCAGGGACACTTCGAATCATCGATAAGACTTCACACACGAGGATGCATCTCCAGAATAAAATCTACAAATCTATTAATCAATCCAAGTCTAAGAATTTATTCTCTACAATACCATATACATAATAAAAGCAAACTTAATGCCTAAACAAACCCTGATCTATTAATAAAAACTTTCCTAATAAGGCAATTAGAAAGCTACTAATAAAATAACATTATCCAAATCTAATTAGATTTGAATGAGGCTACTTATGAGGCCCAGATTGCATCATCCTCCTCCGGTTGAAAGAAGAGTTCATCCTTGAACTCGAGTCTTCTTCGAATTGCCTCTGTAGATATGGTGAATATGAAGGACTTCCTTTATTGCAACTGCTCAAAAGCTCTTCTTCAGCAACTCCAGCTTTTCAGGATGAAGTGTAACTTGCTACCCCTCATGCAAGAATGTTGTCACAACCCAAGCCCAGAAATTAGGGGTTAGTTAAAACCTAACCAATGACATACGTACTCCCGTGCGCGTATACCTCGACCTTGTTTAAGCACACGCACACAAAGGATGTTCACATGTGCAAACCAGGTGTACACGGAAGCTGTACGTATCAGTGCAAGCAAGGAAAAATAAAAGGCTACATAACAATACAGGATTAACAAAATGACATTAATTACAAAGTGTACAATACAAAATGGAGAGAGAGTTCCCTAGAGACCAATACAAGATAAAATATACATGAGAAACTAAAACACTGATGCAACTAGAAGACAAGAAATTGATGCAATGCCAAGTCATTCTCCAAGAGAGTGATCAAATCCACTCCTCTAACCCTGACTGGGCCTCCCGGATCTCTCCTGGAGTTTTGCCGACCGACGAGGGCTCGGTAGGGGAATATGGGCTTGCAACACTAAGAATAACTAATGAGTACAACGACTTAGCAAAGCATAAGCCACAATAAGTTAACACACGTTGTGTCTAGCAAAATAGTTAACAGGTAACAAGTAGCCATGCATAGAGGTCATTTGCGTATACGAGGCAGATCGTGCATTTCAATAATCATGCTTTTAGAATCATGAAACAGATAAACTGGCTAGGTGGCTACTACATTTGTCAAATTTTCCCTATTGAGGGCAGTCAAGACGAGAACACCATCAACCGGGCCAGGGTACGAATGGGTCTCTGGTTCCCGGGGTCCGAAATCCCAGGACAGGAGCACTCTGCAGATACAACAAACAGTTTACGCCAAAGTCAACCCCGTCGGGTATCCTGTGGCTGAGGCCGAGTAAAGCCAGACAGACAAGGTCAGTCATATCAGGTGATGCACGTCAATCAAAGTCGATCAGTCAGTCAGGCAGTGCAGTTCAGTATAGTACATGTCATGTCATAATCAGGCAATACAGTACGTGCATCACACTGGATCAATACCGTTACAAAAAAAACCATCACAAGTTAAACAAGGACAAGACAAAGAGCATGGAAGCCAATAATCGAATCAATATGCAATGTAAGTCAAGTTATTTCTGTGAGTCAAAATTATTTACTACCTAACCCTAAGCTAGTTATCCAATGTTTCTAACCGTGCATGATGATGTAGTTTTAAGTTATTCGATACACAGTTGTTCTTTTCGTAGGTGTTGTACCATATTGATATGCATAGATCGAAGTCCCTTAAACCAACACCCATAGGGAGGTGCTTAACAATTGGACAACACACATTAATGTGTCACAACCCGCAAGACCATTCATGCTTCCGTTGGGCAAGTTATAGGGTTAAGAAGTTCAAGGTGAAGGTCCTAAAGGTCTCAGCATTAACCCTATCTTTTCTCCAATTCAGTAAAGAGCAAGGAAACCAAACGGTAGCATAACCAAATCCTCTAAGGGTCAAGGACACAAGAGAAAAGAAATGAGCATAATTAGGATTCAGTTGAACACTGAATCTCATAGGGCAACAGTGCTTCAAGGCCGACCGGTTGGCTCTGAAGCCCGATCGGTCGGATTTCGGTTCTGAGAGTGTCCGATCGGTCAGACCCCAGTCCCGATTGGTCAGGTAACAGAGTTCTGTACAGAACAGAACCACTGTATTACATGGTTTTCATTCGCAAAAATAGCGTGTATCACACTTATACAATTCAAAATGACTGTCAAAACACAACACACTTAAGAGAAGGAGTAAAAGAAATACAACAATCAATGTGTACCAACATGTGTTCATCTCTACTATGCTTATACTTGCCTTAAACGTGCTTTTTCCTTAATTTAACTGTTCTTTAGCCCAAATGATCCCGGATATGCAATCCTAAAACCATGCATGCCAAGAGTGAGCAAGAGAAAGTAGGTGCATGCAATGCAATCACTTGAATGCACAGAGAAGAGCATGACTTCAAGTTCACCATAAAACACACAAGAAGTGAAGAAGAAAAGAAGTAGGAGGAGAAACACAAGAGAAAACATGAAAATTCATCAAGATGAGCAAGAATTCTCCCTTACCTACGAGTGTCTCAAAAAGCAGAAAGAAGAAACGAAGAAGGAAGTTGATGCACAGACTTTTCCCCTTTTCTGTCCGTTGATCACAAGGAAAAAGAAAAAGAAGAAGAAAAGATGAAAAGCAGGGAGAAGAAAAGAGAAGAAACGAGAGAGAGAGAGAGAGAGAGAGAGAGAAAGAGGGAGCTAGCGTGAGAGTGAGAGAGAGAGAGATGGAAATGAGAGAAGGAGAGTCAGTGCTTGTGCATATATATAAGATAAGGATTACAAAATTTATATAAAAGTCCAATAGTTCGGAAGAATTACAGTTTAAGTCAATTAACGGTCCAACGAAAACAAACGACTTCATTTGCATACGAACCAGTTACGGAAAGTAACAAGCTCGACAAAATACACATGTTGACACCAAGATGATGCATGAATGATGAACTCGTATAAAATCCAAAATTACGAAAAAGAGCTCATGACTACCTAAACCAGGTAAACTCAATCCAACTACCTATCCATGACCCGAAATGAATTTCAAAAGAATACAATAACAAGCATAAAATGCATTTACTCGAAAATAATGCAAAACCACATTAATTAGTCGTTAAACTGGATTAAATTGGGTCAGAGTGTTACAAATGTGTATGTGTTATTGTGCATTCCATGAGTCCTGTTTTTATCATACATCTATGGGCAGCCCAATAATATATTACCACTATCCATAGGTAGCACATTACACTAAACTGCATCTTTGTAAGTATGACCAATGGCAAAAGTAACTTTGCAAGTATATCAAATATGCATTTGATCACTAGTTATCAGCCATTTGACAAAATAAGAGTGGTTGTGCTTATAAACTTTCAACTTGAGGCAATTAACAAGAGCTTGAGAGATAAGATTTTTGCAACTTCCTCCATTAACAACAATTGTACAATGTTATCCAATAGATGTACCTATGGAATGGAAAATATTTTTCCACGACCATTTCTTTTCAACAGTGAGTGGAGCCTCTTTGATGATTATGAGAGTTTCACCATCTTTGTTTGCTTCAGATTTTACTACGTTCTCTATTTCTTCTTTGTTCAAAGGATCATCCGGTGCGGTTAGTTCATCATGTTTGCCTTCCATCAGATTCACTCATTTGGAACATTTAAAGGAGTAATGTCCTTTTTTGTTTGCAATGAAAACATGTGACCTTATTATGATCTTAAGGCTTGTAAACAATTTTTCTCTGTAAACCATTGGATTTAGCATCTTAAAAAGATGAATTCTTTTGTGAAGTCCATTTGGATGCATTAAATATTTGTGCTTGATGATTGGCAATTCCCTCAGCTTTTGGCATGTTAGAAGCGCTCATTGACATTGTCAAAATATTGAACTGCTAGGATGTGCCAAATGTCTAGTATCAATTTATTGAAAAATGTATTAAGCAACACACCATCATCTTCATTCAACCTACAATGAGCATGCAAATTCAAAAATTCTTCAGAGTATTCAACAACCATCTTAAATTTTTGTTTCAAGATCTAAAAACTTGCACGAAGATGTTGTGATTAATTTATAGGGAGGAATTTTTGCATCAAAAAATTCTTCATCTCGGTCCAAGTTTCAACAAGATCCATATTTTGATTTCTTCGTTCTTTTTTTTTTTTTTTGCAATTCAACCCACCATGTAGCAGTGTGATTACAAACCTAGTGACAACGTGTGTTACTTTATGGCGTTTCGTCATTGGCTTGTATGCAAAAATATTCTTTACATACACTAACCAATCTATGAATTTAGCAGGCTATAATTTTTCATCATATTCGGAAATCACGAGTTTAATTCCTAAATCTCAATCAACATTATTAATTTGTGCATCTCATTGATTTCGAATATTTTCATCATGACGATTGTGATCCCTAGGCTGAGTATTTTCCAAATTTGTCACTCTAGTTTCCAGTTATTGTGGGGTGGTTTTTATATTGTTAACTATGGCAGTTAAATTTCTAATGGAACCAACTGAATCTTCAATTGAAGAACATAAAGATTTCACCTTAAGTTACTTCTTAGGAAGCATTTTTTTAATGTAAAATTAGAAGTTGATTGACCTGCTGTGTAGATCCACTCACTATCAACATGCTGTTGAAGATGGATTAGAAATTAGAAGTCTGATGACTTTAAAATCATGAAAATAATTTCTAACCTTGATTTTGTCAACTCTGTTATATGACTATGCTTTGACGAGACAGTGAGGAACTCAACAATTATGTTAGTTGGTTGGGTTACTTGCCTGATGAGTTAGGAATTTCTTCTTGAATGAATGGGTCAAGTCAACCTGCTAGTAGACTTCTTCACTGAATGGGTCAGGTCAACTTCGAGACAAAGCCCATAACTTATAAAAAAAACCTCAAACAAATTCCTCGAACTTTGTGTTGAAGAAAGGAAACAATAGTTGAAGATCCTTTTCTCTTCTTGGTTTGCTTATAGAAATCCAAAGGGGTTGCCTACAGCTAGCAGCCCTGCCTGGACAATTGCCTGGACGACGATGAAGGCGGTACTACAAGGCGGCAACTAGCGACGGTAAATGGCTAATGGACAAAAAGATGATGGCAATGAAGGTTTGGTTGCAGTGATGGCGATCTGCGATGATGAGAATGGCGATGGCTTTCACGAAGGTAGGGGTGATGTCTCTTGTAAGCTTGATGCTGACCGTAGGAGATGAAGAGGGAGTGGTGCAAGGAGACTAGGTATGCTTGCTCTTTTTCTTTTTTGTTCGATCTCTCTCTCTCTTGATGGTGCGTTCAACAAGAGGATTCAGCAATGGGGTTTTTTTATGATGAAAGGTGGGGCTCTGTGTATGGGTGGATCGGCCAGAGTGTCTTTCAAATGAGGGTTTCGGTGGAGATTTGTGACGGGATTCGGGACAGGGGTTAGGATTAGAGATAGTTGGGTTAGGTCGAGTACAGTAGCAAAAGGATAGGGTTGGGCCAGGGGTAGTCTGGGATTTGCATAAAGGGGCATTGTCCCTGAAACTATGAGGGTCGAAGGGAGTTTGGCTTTTGGCAATGGCAACAATGATCGACAATGGGTTGAAGAGATGATGGATAACGGAGATAAAGGGTAACACACCGAAAATCAATGAATCGTTCGTCTCTTATACTAAACTGATGCAAATGCTAGGGTTATGGCTGCATAGGGGTGTCGAAGTACATGTCTGGGGACATTTCAAATCGTCGAAAAAACTTTACACGCAAAGACTCACCTCTAAGATAAAACCCACAAATCTATTAGTCAATCTAAGTCTAAGAATTTCTTCTTTACAATACCATATATATGATAAAAGCAAACTTAATGTCTAAGCAAATCCTAATCTATTGATAAAAAATGTCATAACTTGAAACACGGACTCCCGTGTAATCCACACCTAGACCGAAGTCTATGTGAAATTATACAAAGAATATTCACATTACTTACACATATGAGGTACTTCTAATGGACATCTGTCTAAACATTTGTCATGTGGAAGCCTATCAATATCACCTAAAAATTTCTTTTTCTCCAACAGTTAGCAATTTCCAAAATATCAACTAATGAAACAATACACACTAAAATACAAATAGAAAAAAAAAAAAAGAGAAACATAACTACATAAAATGATATGTACAAGAGTTGAACAAGAATATCATAATATGACAACTCAGGAATAATATAAGGTTTACGGACAATAACAAAATGATATACGTGTCACAAAATACAAAGAATCATGAACTATGCATGATAAAATAAAAACTAATGCCATGTTGTTATGAGACCCTTGTGCATCCAAAACCTAAAATAGGAGGCCCTAAGATGATCATATTTATGTCATGCTCCGTGGAGGGGATTAGCCAGAGGATATCTTCTGTCCACTTATCTAAGCCTGAGAGAACCCCGTCAGCCTCTTCCAGTACCTCCTAGGTCTTTGCGATACCGAAATTGGGATCTGAGCCTGTAACACCATTAGACAGCGTGTAATAAGACTATTCAGTATAGTATAAGCATAACTAAAGTAACACGCATTGTGTGTTAAAGAATCATTAACAAGTGACAATAGAGGTCAATTTAGTATACTAGACATGTTGTACATGGAATAAAGTATGATATAAGAATCAAATAAAAATATACTTTACTATTTGGCTATTCCATTTGCTATATCCTCCCTCTATGGATCTTTGCATTGGGAACGCCAATGCTTTAGCTAAATGTACAATTGAGTCCCTACGTTCATAGAATCCAAAAACTCCAAAGGCACACTATAGTGGCACCATATCAATCTACTACATTAAAGTCAACTCCGCCGGGTATCCTAGGGTTGAAGCTGAGTAAAGCCAGACCATTTCGATTCATTTAATTGAATTTGAGTAAATCGTGCAATTTATTTCAATTTATTATAAGTTTGATTCATTTTTACTTAATTCAATATCAATAATAAGAAAACCGTGTATCATTTAAAGTTCAGAACTAGAATCAATTCATAACATAACCATTTTAATAATAAAGAGTAACAACAATGACTCAATATGATATGCAATTCAAATTAGTAGAATCAAAGAGATTTACGAGCCAACCCTAATCTAGTCATCCATTTTTTTTAACCATGCATGATGATGTATTTTAAGTTATCTGATATACAGTTATCTCTGTTTGATGTTACACTGTGTAAAGAAGACTGTATCAAAGTCTCTTAAACCAACACCCATAAGGAAGTGCTTAACAAATGGATAACATTATATGAATGAGTCTCAGCCCTTAAAACATATGATGTTAAGAAATTTTCCATTGAGCCACATGATTAGGTTAAAGGTTCTAAGGAACTAAGGCCCTATAGGGTCTTCACAAATGTCTCTAATTTTCTTAAGTTTTCAGGGTTCTTACAACTTGGCATTGTGTAGCCTACGACTTAGCAGGGGCTTTACAGAATTTTTCCCGCAGTTATGGCTCAGCCGTAAGATGGCCTACAGCTTCACTGTAAGTCTCCTTCTATTTGGCTACGACTTGGATACGGCTTAACTTAGTTTATTTCATAGCTTAGCCAAGACCTAAGCTATAAAATAAAAGTTTCAACTTTCTTCTTTTGTTAGATTTTGGTCTTGGGAGTCTAGCTATAGTATAACTTATGGCTTAGCCGTAAATTTCAGAAATTCTAGAACTATTCCACTATAGAACTCTCCCTTCGACCCATGGCACTGGGTTCCATCTACCAGTTTACAACTTAATCCACTGTAGTTTTCTATACTATATTCTATTAATTTCCAACTCACATTTCTTCATTCATTGAATAAATCTCATCATGCATTAGAAATTTGGAAGAATGAAGATATAATGGTTGAAGATTCATATTTAGAGCTCAATAGATTTTTTCAAGAATCACAATATACCAATGTGCATTCAACAATAATTAATGTATACTTGCCTTTGATTTAGAGTTATAAGCACTACTCTTCTTTTGGCTCAAATGGAGAAAAAGAACCCAATTCTTAACCCTAAGATGACATGCATGTAGAAAGAATGAAAACATGAATGCATGCTTGGTATAAAAGTCTCCTTGATTCCATTGACTTCATTAAACCAAAAAGTCCGTAAATAAGAAGGGACCTTACCTTAAACAATGACTAGAGAGTTGTAGGAAGAGATGCAAGCCACTATCTTGATCTCATTGGAGAAGAAAGGTAGAAAAGAGATAGGATGAGAGAATGAGAGTCTTTAAACATACATGTAAGATGATCTTTGCTCATGGTGATTAGGAGAATTCAAAAGGAAGAAGAAAAGGGTTGCTGTAGTTGCAAAAGAGGAGAGAACCGATTACAAGGTTCTTTGGCTCTTTTAAAAAAGAGTTTTTGCAAAATTACAAGAAAGACCTGATTCTCCATTACATATTTCAATTTAAGTCAAATGAGGGTCCAACTAATTTAATTGAAGTCGAATGCTTTCAAGTCAAGCATGAAAATTGATGAGCTCAACGAAACAAATACGATGCTATCAATATGATGTATTTATGATGTAAAACCATAAAATCTAAAATTACAAAACAAGTCTTTTATCTACCTAATTAAGGTTAAACCTAACCCAAACTACCTATGCATATCCTGAACTTGACCAATTAGACTCAATAAGACAAAAGTAAACTAAATCTAACCTAATTAAAGATTAAATATCATTATTTAAATTAACTCTATATTAAATAGCTAATAACTTAATTAGTCGTTAATCATGCTTAATTGGATCAAAGTATTACAGAAACTTCCCTAGTAATGCAATTAGAAAGCTACTAATAAAATAGCATAGTCCCAATATAATTAGATTTGAATGGAACCACTTGTGTGACTTAGACTGCATCATGGTTTCTACTTTTTAGCCTTCCCTTTTGTCCACAAAAAATGAAACATATATTTAATCATACAATTATGAGATAATTTAGGATGTGGATTTTCAAGCTTGTATTCATGGAATGGAACAAGAAGTGGAAAGAGTAGACAAGCTGTCTGTCACGACCCGAGCCCAGAAATCGGGGGTTAGCGAAAAGCTAAACCAGTGACACACGTACTCCCGTGCACGTGCATCCAAATTCAGTCCAGATGCACACACACAAGGGATCTAACACGTGCAAACTAAGCGTACGCGGAAGCTGTACCTATCATAGAAGCAACAAAGGAAAAGCGGAAGCCAAAACAAATGCGGAACGGAAAAGTCAAAGCTAAATACAATACACGAAAACCAGATACAAGTCAGAGTACACGACAAAATCAAGGTGTACAAATATACAGAGTATAAAGTCCAAAGTGCCAAAATACAAAATCTCAAAACCAAAACAACTAGGCCACTGATGATATGCATGTACGCACTCGACAGAGGTGATCAGGCCCACTCTGCCAACCCGGAGGGTGCCTCTAAACTCAGCCCTGCAGCCTCCTCGACTGCCGGGGAGTTGGGCAAGGGATCTGTGCCTACAACACCACAGACAACACAAATGAATACAACGATCCAGCAAATACAAGTAACAGGGATGAAACACTCATAGAATCAAATTGAATAAGGACAGAATAGTAATTACAGAGTTTCATATTAGTATGCTAAGCAAATCGTGCATAGAAGTAAAACATGATATGTAAATCAACACATAGAAATACTGAACTAAGTAGCTACTACATTAACCATATTCTCTCCAATAGAGAGCAGAGCAGAGCAGATGAGAACACCACTGACCGGGCCAAGGGTACAAGTGGGTCTCGGTTTCCTGGGTTCCGGGGTCCCAAGACAAAGTGACACTGCAGTGATACAGAGATACAGAAATCCAAGCCAGAGGTAACCCCATCGGGCATCCTAGGGCTGAGGCTGAGTAGAGCCAGACTAATACCAATCAAATCAGATCCCAAAAGAAGGGAGATTATCCGCTTTGGACTCACCGATGGCAAAGACCGGATCTTATCCTCATGTATTAATCTTTGGGCAGAGCCACCAGGGAATACCCAACTAAATCAGAGATATACAAAGCCAGAGACAGAGCATAGCAGAAATACAGATCACAGATCAGAGCATAGATTAAGACAAAGCACAGCATAGATCAAAGCATAGTGCAGATCGAAGAATAAAACAGACATACAGGACGAAAGCAAAATGACCGTGGAATGCATAAACATAGATTGGCAGAACGGAGGGCAAAACTGTAAACAATATGCAATGCATCTCAGATTAATACGGAGTCAAGGTTCCTTACAAGGCAGCCCTAATCTAGTTGTTCACTGTCACTAACCGTGCATGTTGATGTAGTTTTAAGTTATTCGATGCACCGTTGCCATCCTAGTGTTGTAATGTAATCCTCACGTGCACCGAAGTCTCTTAAACCAACACCCATGGGGAGGTACTTAACAGTAAATCAACACTCACATGAATAAGTCACAGCCTAACAACTATTCATGCGATCCAACGAATCCATTGGGCCGGTTTACGTGTATGGTTCCATGTATATAAGCCCTACAAAGTCACACCATTATCCTAAGTTTAATTCATATTTTACAGGTCTTATGGTTTAGCCATGGGTGACCTACGGCTTAGCGGTATGCAGCTTACGGCCTAGCCGTAACATGCACTACGGCTTAGCCGTGGTTCCCTTCAGAACACGGCTAAACTATCATCTTCCACCTCTGATTTGATACGTCTCACGACTGGTCATGGTTGGGTCACGGCTAGCTTACGGCTCAGCCGTAAAACAAATTACGGTTCAGCCGTAACCTAGCCGTAGAACAAAATTCAAAATTTCAGGTCTCTGGAATGTGAGCCGTACAAGGTTACGGCTTAGCCATACAATACAGAAAACGAATTGGGATAGCTACAGAACTTGGAAAATCATGTACCACTTGAGCAAAACAAACTCCGATGAATCCAAAACAATAGATTCGGCTGTAAATTCATGCTAAGCCTATGAGAACAAAAGAATCACAGCAATCAAACAAATACCCATATGTGTTATCAAATCCCGTACTTATACTTGCCTCAATGCCTCAAAACTCTGTCAAGCCACTGAATCAAGCTCCAAATCAACTAAAATCAAAGCAAATCAAAGAAACAACACATGCATGAGATGAGGACACAGCAACAGAGAAGGAGAGTTACAATTGGAGAAGAAGAAGGAAGAACCCACTTACCCAAACAGGGACAAAGAAAAAGAAAGAGGAAAAACCCAAATCAAGATGGGTGCAAAATCCCAACTCCAACCAAGAACGAGAAGAGAAGAGAAGAAGAGAGACTGAAGACGTGGAGCTCTCCTTGCATGCACGTATCGAACGAAAATCAGTAGGGAGAAGACACCTGGGTCCTGACTCATATATATAGTTTCTGGAAGTTTAAAACACAGTCCAAGGAATTTGGTTATTTACAAATCGAGTCACACGGGGGGTCCAACTTCTCCAATTGACTCTAAATGGGTCTGAAACAGTTACGGAAAATAACGAGCTCAACAAAATACACGTGCTGACACCAAGATGATGCAAAGATGATGCACTCAAAGCAAAAGTAAAATTACGAAAAAGGGCTTAGAACTACCTATCTTAGGTCAAAGGTTACTCAACTACCTATCCAAGACCCGAAACCAAGTCCGAAAAATAAAACAACCGAAAAACACACTAATGAGCGACGAATCCGGCCCAAGGGGATCGGAGTGTTACACTATCTGCATAAGAAAAAGGCCCCATCAGTAGTGATCACTGTAGAAGGTCTACGCAACAGTAAACATGGCCGGCTATAACATCGACCGCTAATAGTTTCCATGATCTCAATCCATTTGTTTTTCCTGTTATTATCAACTCACACTAGTTATCTCATCAAGGCTATGAATAAGGAGGCTGAAACATCATCGAGCTGACAATTGTGAGATTGAAACAGTGGCTTTGGATGCGGATGATGCCGTGGAAGTGGATGTGTCAGTGCGGGCGTCATTGTGAACTCTAGCATAAACTCTATTATTGGTGGCGTCAATGAAGGCGGGTCTGTTTAGCCTGAGTGCCAGTCCACCTTTGTTCAGCAGCAAAACCACCACATCTGACATAGTTGGCCTTGAAGCAGGTGACTGCGTGCACATAAGAGCTATCTGTATAACTTTTTTCACTTCATCAGCTGAGTACTCATTTGGATTTAAGCTCTCGTCTACCAATTCCATTAGTAAGTCTTCCTCATATAGCCTCCATGCCTGGTAAAACACACCCAAAAGTAAGCATACAGACTTAAATCAGATTAATCTAGTGAGATGCATAAATTCCAGAAGATATGATGGCATTAGAAGAAGCTGAGTATGGATCCTCTTATTAAATTTATTTTGATAACCAATGCTACCAAAACCTCGAAGTGTTAATAGAGGTAGTGTAAATATTTTTCAATATTTCTCATTGGATGGAGTTTACCCTTTAATACTCCAACTCAGGTGGAACTTGGTCAGCGTATTTTTAGTGATAACGCATTTTTTTAGCGTTGAGTCATTTTCCTGTAATTCAAACTCACAACCGGTTAGCTTTGGTACTATTTTAAATTTTTTTTGCTAACCATTGCTATCAAAATCTTAATGTGTTAGTAGAGGTAGCGGAAACACTTTTTAATATTGCCCTCTGGGTGGAGCCCGCTCTTCAATAGCTCTATGGTTCTGGTTATAAATGCTCAAGCCTATAGATGGTAATAGAAAATCCAAGAATAAGTTCTTCAAAAGGTTACCCATTCGAGAAGGTATTGGGAGGCTGGTTCAGTTCTTATTTCATTACACTTCCGACCGCTTATGATTTCCAGGACAACCACGCCATAGCTGTATGTATCAACCTTCTCAGATAGCTGCCCGTTGATTGCATACTCAGGTGCTGTGTAACCTCTGTTTCAACAAGATATCAAGTGCCTTTCAAAATAGATGTTCATGATCAATGTAATTTGAGCCTATGCTAATTCATAAAGCTAGGGTGATTTTACGGTTTAGTTCACTGAAGTTGGACCTAGTTCAGGCAGGTTTGCATTATACCATATCAACTGTCTTACAGTGGCCAAGCAACGCCACCAGTCCTGACCTTTCGCCATAAAAGCTTATGCGGTTTAGCTATCATGTCATAATATTTGGTCCAAGGAACCCAAAAGAAACCCAAATTGACATTTCATGTTTTGAGTCTTCAAACTTGACGACAAAATGAGAAGAAATGGAGTAGGAAAACGGATAGTCTAAAACCAAATATAATAGTTGCGATTACAAACTTACAAGGTTCCTGCAAATCTGGTATTGAGATGACTCTGGTCCTCCGGAAGTAGTCTTACAAGCCCAAAATCTGCAATTTTAGGCTGAAAATCATCATCAAGCAGGATATTACTGGATTTTATGTCTCGGTGTATAATGCGAGCATGGAATTCATCATGCAGATATGCAAGACCTCTACCCGTGCCAACAATTATATCAAATCTCTCTTTCCAGTTGAGAATTCTCCGCTTATCACCTGTGAGGAGAACCACATAATGATAATTATATTTAACCAGAGTCAAACAATTACAAACTGTAAATTCAAATTCAAAGTTATGTATTGTGAAAGGAAAACCCAATGATCTTTTGCAGATTATCATCTGTTAAGTATAAATTGATAGGTTATCATGTAAAAGCAATTGACAACAGCATACATTTATATAAAATGCTTAGCCTTAAAATATGACGAACTTAAAAGTAACTAAAAATGTTCAAAGTTAAAAAGTCTACCAAATAAGAATTTATCCAGGCTACTATTTTCCATGTATTCATAAACGAGCAGTAGTTCTGGGCCTTTGTTGCAACATCCAAGCAAGCGGGCGAGATTCCTGTGGTTAACATTGCTTATAAGCGTCACTTCACTCTCAAAATGTTCCTTGACAATGAGGGATTGGCTGATCATTAGTTTCTTCACAGCTACTGTGTTTCCATTTTTCAAAACTCCCTGCAATGAACATAAGGCCAAGATTTCGTTGAAATCATTTGATATAATAGAGCAATGACCCACACATTGAGAAAAAGAAACATGTAGACTTTGCTATCTGAAATCCAGATCATGACAACATTTTAATGGTGGGCAGGTGGTTCCAAGTTCTGACAGTCAAGTCAGCCTATTTGATGAGGTTTTCATTTAATATTAAGTAGAATATTGTGTTTATCAATGCCAAACATGTGCGTCATAACCTAGTGGTAGCTCTAGTGCTACCATAGCATTTAAATCACTTCCAGTTCCATAGCATTTTTACTCCTTCATGGGGCACATTTATTTGATTCGGTATTGTGTTAAAAGGAATTCTAAGCAATCCCTTTGTATCGAATTGACTACCAGCGGAGTAAAATTGAAATCCACGTATAGAATCAAATAGCCTCCCCTTTGGTAGGCCCATCACCCTGCTAAATCAAGTTGTAATGGTTCCATCTATGTGTAAATAACTTTATATCCTTCACTCCTCTGTTAAAACTTAAAACCTGCTTTACTATGAAATCCTAGGAATTCAAAGAAATATAGTATGTGCCTACGGGGTTGATGGATGAGTAAAACAAATCAGTATAACAAATCTGGACATCTTCTCCTGCTGGTTTTGAACTAGTTCAACTGGCAGATTCAAAGTTCAAAATTTTGATTACAGAGCAGCAATAATGAACATCCCAAAACCCCTGACCAGAGGCACCTTACCTTGTATACATTCCCAAATCCTCCTCCTCCCAGCTTATACTTTTCATTGAAGTTTCGTGTAGCAAATTTAAGATCTTTGTAATGATAATTCTTTGGCCCACGCAACTCGGTTGCCCCGAATGTATCCCCTAAACATACAATTACAACATATTGTTATTAGGGACACAATCTTTGACGTCTAAGGATGAAAATGAATATAGTAAACATGAGAAAGAATCCATTTTTCGTACGTTCACCAGTTGTTCGAATCTTCTTCAATAGCCCAAGTAACACGATTATGAGAATCAGGAGAATGAATACAGCTCCACCAATAATACCTGCTATGATTGCTTTCTTATTGCTTGAACCTCCTGCATATTTTCCACCTTGATCATTAGGATCACCACTGGTTTTTTGCTACACTAGATTACCTGTTACGGAGTGATGCTTTTAACTTGAGCATCCAGGGATTGATCCCTGGGTGTCCGTGTGAAACTAAGGTGCCATTACCACTCAACCAAAGAGTTTTGGCAAATCACCATTGCTTTCATAACAATATTTTGGGTGTGGTCAATAGTTATAACAATCGTAACAGTTCTAGCAAAAAACAATCGCAACAGTAGTATCTTGAACATCTTAAATATAAAAAGCTGGACCCACTCAACCAATCACGAGCCCAAATGCATTGCCAATTGTATTTTATGTGTGTGTGTACCCCCAACTAAGATGGCTGGGACCCAAGAGAGAGGATATGTGGGAAGAAAAAGCCTGGAAATTAGAAATGATAGCTCACACATGTTGGAAGAATGGCACACTAGGGATCCATCTTGGCAGCTTAGTGATCTGTGTTCCCAACCAATGAAAGTCAAAATCCAAATCCCCTGTTAAAGGGTTTGACTTAAAGGAGTGGGAACTCCATCATGGGGCCTACCTAGTGAAAATTCAAGCCTTTCAAAGTAAAGTCCTTCATGGTGGATAGGATATTTATAAATTTTATCTAAATATGAGTTGATTCCAATGTGGGATTGAGTTAATTAAAGTCGGCCCACTTATGCAAAATTAAGAACTAAAGATCTAGCAAGCGAAGAAATCCACTTGTATGAACTTGCATTCAGTTTGTACAAATCAAGTGGAGCCCAGCATAGGCCATGTGGTAATTGTTTATGATAGAGAAATATGAGTGCAGATCCACTAGCGCAACTATTACACGAGAAATAGTAATCATTCGGACCGTTCAAGATAAATTACATCTACTCCATGAAGGTATCTTCAAATTTCACTTCAATAAGAGTAGATTTCACCATCCTATTAAACATAAGATGGAAACATGACTAAACTCCATTTCAGCACCAACAACAAGCAAGTGCCAAGTCAAACTTTCAATCATGTCCTTAATAGGACAGTGGCACCTACTCTTATTGAAGTAAATTTGAGAATACATCCTTGCAAGAGTTGGATTCATCTTGAACAGTCTGGCTAACCTCTTTGTGGGTTGCATGATGGAGTTCTTATGTGTTAAGCATGTATTTTATGGTCTTGCGTCTCACATGCTTCCTGTGGGCATGCTTTCCATGGGGGATGTGTGGAACTCTACTACGGAGCCAACTTATTTCTAATTTGTGTCGCTCAAAATGACTGTCTACATGTCACATTTTGCTTCAATAAGATTCATCCCACCATAAGATTGTTGTACGTGCTAACCACATTATCACCAATGTTCAATCTCATGAGAGAATCGACTCCTATCAAGGTAAGATTTGAGAATATGTCATCAGATCGGATGAAATTCATTTTAATGGTCTTGTTTATTAGTTGGAGGGCCCTACAGTGGTGTTCTAATTTCTAGACATCCCACCCACAAGAAGTGTGTAGAAGACAATGTGATGATAGCCAAGGCTTATTGCATAGATGCGGAAAGGGGGATTTGAAGATTTTTAGGACTTTTTTGTGTAACACAATGGGTTAATACAAGTCTCATCAGGAGAGGTTGAACCCTCTTTATTATCTCACAATCAAAAATAGGCGAGGTGAGGTTGAACTCTTAAAATTATAAGAAAAAATTCACTCTATATATTCGGTGTCATATTTTATTTGTAACTGTATGGTCCCTCCAGCAATTTTTTCACTTTTGTCTCAGTGACGATATTATCGTTCATTTTAGCTAAAAAATAAATAAAGAAGAAACAAGCAACGATATAATCACTCAAATAAAAGTGAAAATTTTGCAGGCTGACCTGTGCAGAAAGACTCCAATGACCTTTTTGATGCACGTCACAACTGTGGTGACTTTTCTGCAAATTGAAACTGCACATTTTCTGCCTAGACTCTATTGGCAAGTGGAATATAAATGATCCCACCTTTCCGTCCTTTTCATATTAGCGGCCTTGCACAAATGTGCCGAGTCATTTGACTTTCCCTGTAGACAAGTCAAAATCAACAAGTCGAGATGACCAGGTTGCCTGTACCACTCAATCTGGGTAGTGCTAAAGTTTAAGTTCCACCGCAAGTCGAGTCAGAGGCGAGAACATTTTTATATTTTTATTTAACAGCTTATAAAAAAACAGGGGAAATGCTAAAGGTAAGGACTTCTGGTGTTTTTTTTTGTTTTTTCATATCTATTTATCTAAGATATGATATAGGCTACATTAATGATAAATGTAAACTACAAAAAAATATTAAAGAGTAATTGGAAGAGTATGAGGGTATTAATATCGCATTACTAAAAATACAGGGCGAGTCAATTTTGTTTTCAAGACCCATTTAATTACGAAATCAAACTGCCTTAAAATTTAACTTATTGCATCAAGTACAAGCGGCGGACTCCTAGTGTTATCATTTGAATAGTATCTTAATAGCTAGTTTGGTTTCGTGAGACACTTTCAAAAATTTCAGGAAAAGTTTGAGCTTAGACCCAAGATTTTTTTGGATTTTTGAAGTGGTTGCGGGTGGGTCCACCCCACAATCAGCCTAGCTCACTTGTGAGTCATGACTCACCATTATTGGTATCCAAGAAAGGCGCGAGATCAGTAGTCTGGTTCTCTCCAAAGAACGCCCTATCAGCATACCTCAAGAAGCAACCGGCATCAAAACCCCTCCCATCCAGATCCGGCGGACACCCCTTCACATTCTCATACGCCGCCTTCAAGCACTCCTCGCACCCTTTCCTCCCCACCGTCTCCGCGCACTGCGCCACCCCGTACACCAACTCACTACCCACGCCCACGTCTCTCTTCCCCGCCGCAAAGAACCCCTCAATCCTCGGCGCCGCCTTGCACAGATCCGTCAGCAGCCCATCAACAGCCACCCCAAACCTCTCCTTCTCCGACTCCGGCGCCCTTCCGTTCCCGCCGCAGACCAGAACGTCCCCCTGCAGCGTCGTCTGGTTGAAGAACTCATTGCTCTCGTATCGCAGATAGCAGCCGTCGTAGACAACACGAGCGCCGTTCGCCGCCGAGCAGTTCCGGATCTGACGCTCGGCTGTGGAAAAGCAGGAGAGGCAGTCGGAGGTGGAGAGGTAGGGTCTGCATTGGAAGAGAGAGTAGGTTTGGCTGCGCCGCGCGGTGGCGAAGGTGGTGGCGGAGATGAGCTGGGACCGGATGTCGGAGAAGGTGGAGTTGAGGTCGGAGAAGAAGGAGGATGGACGCGTCGTGTTGTATTGGCTGCAGCCGAGTTTGATGAGATTGGTCTGGGGATCAGATGCGATCAGACGTGAAAAGAATGCGAGAGAGATGAATGAGAAGATGAAATGAGATAACAACTTTGTCCGCATGTTTGGAGTTGTGCAGATAAAGAATATGCATCAAAGCCACAACTAAAAGAGATTGAGTTTCAAAGATTTTGGCGTAAAAGAAGGGTAAAAGGAATTCAGAGGAGGATGAGAAACTTCGAAGCTTCATTGAATGAGGATTTAAAAAGACGACCTTTGAATTTAAGAAGAGTCTGTGATATTAAGTCTAAAAGTCTCTGTGTTCTTTGGTTTTATAAGATAGGATTGACGTTGGAGAGTTTGGATGTACAATGAGATTTGCAACTAGGAAGAAATTAGTGACAGGAGAGAGGGGTGGGTTTGGACAGTTGGACCGGGAAACTGGCTTTTTATATGTAAGCTCGTGGAATGGAATGGTTGACTGACCATGATGCAGGTCGGGTCAAATTTGTGAGTAAGAAGTTATAATCAAATTCTCTTAATTCTCGTTCTGGATAATTAATTAGTGAAGTGAAGTGAAAGATCAATTTAATATATTAAAAAAAAGATCATAACAGGTATTAAATTTAAAAAGAATCTTTTTTTAAATGAATTACTATTGGGGAATTCGTGATATAATGTAACGCCTTGTCCTTTCACATTTGTAAATATCATATTTCTTTACTAGAATTTTAAAATTTGAGCCCCTAAAAGCCTGAAATGATTTTTGAAATTTTAGAGATTATAAAATATTTGCTTTTTTAGTAGGATTTATAGATGGTCAAATACAAACGAAGATTTAGAAATTCTACCATATGGGGGATTTTAGAATATTTTCAAATAGAAATTCTTTCAAAAATCTCACTAAAAAACTAGGATTTTTAGAAGTTTGGATGTCGTTTGAAACCTTTTACTTGATTAGACCTTAGAATTTTGGTGAAGAAATATGGCATTTCAAATGTCAAGGACAAGCTATCACATCATATCATGAATACCTCAAAGTACAAAAGTTCTTTTTATTTTTTTTAGTTTTACTAGAATTCACAGAATTTTTATCAAGAGAATTTTTAAATTTACAAGCATTGTAGAATTCCTAAATGCTCATTTGTATTTAAGCATTCAAAAAATCTACAACAAAAATAAAGGAGCTGAAATTTTAAAACTCTAGAGGACAGTTGCAACGTTTTCATCTACTAAGTTTAAAAATCTTGGGAAGAAACATTCACAAATGATAGGCAACAAGCGACACATCTTGTCCAACAAATCCCAACACCTTAAATTCTTGTTAATAACCTAGCAAAGAAATAGTTTCCAAATTCTTGTTAAGAATTCCAACAAAAAAAAAAAAGAAGAAGCAAAGCTAGCAGGGATTAACCCTTGGCACCAGTGAATCACACCTAAAACGAGAGGCAACCTATATAGCATTCAAACGGAGCACTATGATAGAAGGTGCACCTGGTAAAACATAGTGAAGCACTAGAGCACGGCCGGGATGACTCTTGGACTAATTGATTAGCTTAATTTAGGACTAAGATAGTTCACAACTACTGTAGAGGGTCGCGGTTTCCTCACAACAGAAACAGAAAAATAAAAATAAAAGAAATAAAAAAACTCCTCCCATGTAATAAGAAAAAAAACATTGACTGGTTAAGGGCTCCGCAAGTATAAAATTACTATGGTCTCCGTACCAACAAAGATTTTGATTCAATCAGAGCAGGCGGGCATATTATATTTAAAACATTGCAATTATAATACACAAAACAAATAGAGTGACTTCATGTGTTTCCTACACCATCAATCTCGCAAAAACACAAACAGTTGATGGCCCTTGATTTATGAACACAAAATATTCATGTTTTCATAAAGCCACTGTAGTCACTGTATATGTGGGTGTATCCCTTGGGCAAATTGCGAGCGGTGATGTCTCATGTCTGAGCTTGAGCGTGATGTCTCTACAACGCAATTGCAGAGCCAAAAGAATTTTCCAGTGGAACCATTATGTAAAAAACATAATAGAAAGGGCCGCCAATGCTAAATGTCAATTGGAATTAAAAATAAAAAAACTTGGAACCGCCCCGCCCATGCCTAATAAATGTTAAATAGGTCCAACCTAAATTGCCATATAATATTGCTTGCCTTGCTTGAACATTTTGATTAAAGTGGTTCGACTAGGGGTTTTTTTTTTTTTTTAATGGATCAGAAGTTTCTCTCATGAACTTTTTGTGATGCCCACCTGAGACCTGATGAAAAGGTACATGTGGCGTCATCCTAAGTCTAAGCCCAATTCCTAACTTGTTCATCTATGGCCCACAATCTTAACGACTTCAGATTAAATATTTTTCACCATTTCATCAACAGTCTAATTTATTAGAATGAATGCCAAATCAAATGATTAGTTTGAGAGGAGGAGGATCCTTATTTGTACGCACAATTTGGATTGGTTGCTAAGTGGGCTTTATCAATAATTTTCATGGAAGTCATGATGACCACTAGATATCATGTAAATATTTCTTTTTTTTATATTTTAAATATTAAAATAATGTATGGAAATTCTCTTTGTTGGGATCTTTCCAATGAAGGAACCTTGGATCAACCAATGTTATAGCATTTGACTTTTGCATCCATTTTTATTGTGAAGTGGAGGACCCGGGAAGTGGAACCTTAATTTATGACTCTCTCACTGCCAGTCTGCCTACACTATTGACTAGGCTTTGGTAGTCTCTTGCACGGGGGCCACAACTCCAATGGGTTGCTGGATGAGAATCTGTAATGTAAAGAGTTTCTCACTAAAATTTATTGGTCCTCATGGATAATAAGAATAAAAATAAAAGTTTTAGGCAATAGTACCCCTTAGGAAATAATTTTTACTCGTCAAAATCTAATAACCTCCAGGCCAAAGGCCAAATGTCTAAAGGCTGGGCTGACGAGGGATGCCCTACATCATCCAAAATATATATATATAAATTAAAAATAATCACAAAAAAGCCTCAAATATCTAAAAAGCTCCAAAAGAAAATCCTACAAATCGAGGAACCCCTAAAATATTCCTCGTACAACTTTTTGTTCTAATATTAGTGGCCTTTTTTGGTAATTATCCTTTAAAACTATTTAGTTTTTTTCTATTCATTATTTGCTAACATTTCTTTTTATTTTCATAGTTTTTAACATTTAATGACACTGACATAAAAGTAATTAATAGATAATTTATTAGAACTACACCCCTATCATCACATTACTACAGACTTTTTTTCCCACTAAAAGATTCCCCCAGCTAGTGATGTTGGGCCATACAAGCTTGTGGATTCAGTTATAAATGAGCCCCACATTTCACATGTAACTATAGATGGCATACGTGAAGCATACTCTATGATGGTGGAATTCTTACCTCATACTGATGAGTAGATCACTAAGAAGGAGCTGTTTGGATGAATAAAAAACATGGAGAAGCTGTGGATGCTCCCTAGACAATTCTCCAGAAGGAGAGTACTCTATTCGGTCCGGGCTGTAGTACCCCATGGACCCAAATCAATCCTGTAAATAATTGGAAAACGATATTCAGCCCCAGTAATCCAAAGTTGGTTTTGAAATTTTCTTCTTTCTTTAACTTCTTTTTTTTTCTTTTTTCTTTTCAAGTTTTTATCATATGGTGTAGCAACTATTTTGTTCTATTAAACAAGTACAAATATTCCATAAAGGCCCCACTAATTTACATGGATACCAATGGGGCTGGTTTGATTTATAAATCTTACACTGATTCCAAATGGACTTTTGATAGCTATATTGAGTGTTTGTGCATGCAGCAAAATCTATGTAACTATGTCTATCCCTTAGGTCTTATTTGTTTGCATTATAATATATAAGGGGGAATATTCAAGTACATATATCCCTCACCAAGGGACCGCACATACTTCTTTGTAGGGCTCATGGTGGACCCTACCAAGGGATGAGACTTGGTGGGGGGGGGGGGGGGGGGGAGATGGAAAGATCCATGCTGGACCACCCTACATGCCAAGTTTGGTCCCAATCACATGTCCATAACCCTTTTATCTGTGACCCACAAATTTATTTCATTCAAATGGGTGCATAGTCGACCCAACAGTATAATAAATTTGGATTTGACCAAAAATTAGTACCGTATTCAATTCAAGGAGGTCATGTGTGTGATCCATTTGTATGGGCCATACAGTGGGTCCTACCTAGAGTTCTCACAAAAAAAAAAATAGTGAAAAACATATGCACATGAATATTCTCCATACATAAGTATTGAATACATAGCTTAGAGTTATACCATAAGTCGGTAAAAAGGGAAGATCAAAGTTTAATTAAAAAAAAAAAACAAGCATCAAATAATCTTTTCTTAGAGAAATAGAATAAAAAGAAGACAAGAAGTGAATAAAGCAGCCATCACCCCACAGTTCATCTCCAATCCTAATTTTCATTCTGTTTTCCTAAAATTACAGGTTATTTATGCTTATTTTTAAAATTCACCTTTGATCTTTATTTTTAACCACTAATATTGGTATGAATCTTATATATTCAATTCTTATGTATTTTAATAGAAACAAACATGCCCTTACCGTTGATCTGATAGACACTATCTGAGGGTTGATTATAATATTTTTTATTTATTTATTGCGTTTGCTTGATGCACATGGATTGAATCTCCCCTCAAGTTCTGTTTTGTTCTAAAATGAAGAATCTGATCAACTTTCTATTTATACTTTCATTAGGTTGCGCCCTAGCCTGACCGCTGCTGATCCACTTTGCTCCGGAAATGGCATTTTCTTGTAGGATCATAGGCCAAGTAGTCCAATGTATTTCACTCAAATAACTAAAGCTTTAAATGGGCCCCCAGTTATGTGGTTACCCAAAAACCAACACGGGCAATTCGAACATGGACCACATCATGGTCCCAATTAATAACTGGTCTGAGTTTGGGCCAGTAAACAGTGCACACCCTAACTTAGATATGGGCACCTTTGATGTTTATTCCACCTTAGATACATGACAATCATTGCCACTTGCGGCTGTTCAAACAATCATCAGCTCCATAATATACATGGATTAATAATTTATTCTAGATCCAGATACGTCATGGGCTCAACAAGTGGTCCGTTCATTTACAACCTAAAAAAAGAGTTTCGAACTGGGCTTACACATTCACCTATGAGATGGGCCGGTTGCCTCGACTAACTCTGCAAGTTCCATATGGTTAACACCATGTTTGACAGTTTCCAATAAAATTAGCCTCATATGTGTTGGGTTTGGGCCTGAGTTTTGAACCTGTAGGAATATACCGACCTAAATAAGATATCATAATTCTAGCGCAGACAAAAATCAGTTTGCCTTGACTGGCCATGGGCAGCCTTTCGCTTGCCACGACTTAAAATTATGGATGCTTTCTATTCCTAAAGATTAAACCCTTTGCAAGGAGAGTATTGGAATGATCCAGGATGGGGTTGATACCGACTGATCTAATCTGAATGCTTTCGTCCATTTTGAGATGATAGTCCATCGTGAACTTGCCTGTGAATGGTCAATATGAGGATGTGTTATGGCTTTAAATGATTATAAGACTTGATTTGACTTGCTTCATTAGTTGTGGGGCTTTTGGCATATTGGTTATGTGCATAACACTTGGTATTAGAGCTGACCTCTACGTCTCAGCTTCCCATAATGGACAAGGCTACCTAGGGCAGAGTAATAGTTGTCTAAAAAATTGAAAAAATGACTACCTACTTCAAGAGTGAGAGCCGCCATGGAGAGGGCTACTTAGAACAGAGTGTGAGCCTTCTAAGAGGGGAAAAGGGCTACCCACCACATAAGACGTCGACTGTGGAAGCATCGTGGTCTGTTAGAACCCTAAATAATTGTAGGACTTAATTTGATGCGTTCCAATCCTAAGGCTTATGACATATTGGTTAGGTCCATGACAGGATAATTGTCTAAAAGTTCCCAACTCTCTTTAAATAGTAGTTCCGAGGATTTACACTTGGACAGAAGATGCAGATGCAAGCGATGATAATCTTCGTTATTTACCAACTTCTTAAATGGGCCTCATGCTAAGCGGGCCTGTCAGGAGGATGTTGAATCCACAAAGCACCTCTGATTGGATGCCCCTTTGCTCAGTCCTTCAAGTAACTTTCAAGAGACCCTCAAACGCAAACTACACTTGGTCGGTGGTTGTGGGGCTCTTCGAACCACGATCATTCCATGGGCTTAATCCTAGCTTGGTATTTAGGGAAAGCAAATAATTGAGTACTTAATTCCAAATGAACCTAATGTATCCAAGTAAGCTTATAGCCAAATCATTGAATTTAACTAATCAATGGAATGTAGAATTGAATCTAATTGTAAATCCTCGCTACATGAGAGATCCTCCATATCAATGGATTCCCCCACTGCTGGGCCAAGTGATATTGGTTTAAAATGGTGTCCTGATTGGTTCAAAATAAGTCCTGAATTGCTGGTAAATTAGATTGTTATGAAAGGAGGTGCCTTGTTCATTACAGAAGGGCATGAACGTGGAAAGTCATGAGTTCTATGTAACTTTATGCGGCTATGGAAACAAATTATTGCTCTGTTAAAGCTCTTTTCAAACTGGATGGCTCAGTTTTCCCCAGATGATGCTAATCTAATAGATGATTTACTGGCAAAATCGAAGACTCTTCTCTTCAACTATTTAACCAAGTTTTACTTAAATTCATTCACTGGGACAGATTTTCAAAGTTCTAGGTGTAGGCATTCAGCTAAAATGTTCATGTTAGATGTGTGAGCAAGCAAGGGTGAAGAAATGTGAGGCTTGACTCTTGAGTGAAGCTTTGGTTACTCCTCTAACATTACAAAAAAGAATCAACATAATAGCACATGTATAAAAGAAAACAATTAACATGTGAGAAAAGGACCTTCCTCCTGGAGAGAGGTGAGAACTTCTTCGGTTGTAGTGATGTATAAAATTTTCGGTGCCATCTTTTATAGAAAAAGGAGGCACTTAAAAAGACTAACTACAGTGAACCACTGTAACCACTGTTTTAAAAGTCAAGAGTAGAGGAATCAGAGTAAAATAAAGTAGGGGCTGTTGGTTGGCAATGCACCCCACTCTTCTCACTAGTGTAGGATATCCTTTCTATTTGTGGGCTGCCTATTCTCACAGGTGTTAGCTCTCTTGGTACGAGCTCCATAGGCTGAGATACTAAAAAAACGTCTCATACCATACTTGACCCAGTGAAATCCATCCAACTCTATATTGGAATTATTACTTTTAATATTCCAATATGAAAATCAAGAAACTCTCCTAAGGAATTTAAAAGTTATTTTGGGAAGTCTAAAGGTAAAAGTCATCTAAAAATGCTAAACATCATATGAGTTTTTTGTTGTTTTGTTATGTGTAAAGTCATGTCTTTTGGAAGTGTCCTTTGGTGGCCCATATAAGGTTATGTTGCAATTGTTCTGTACAGTGTGAAAAGTGTGTAAAGAAGGTGTACAAATCGAGTCCAAGTATTTGGTATGGAAAAGTCTCTTGTTATCTTAAGGTTTGGATTAATATATATAAGTCTATTGCTTATTTGATTTTGAATAGGGCCAGGCTTTGTGCGGCCCTTTGGCCATACCATGTTACGCCTTGTAAGATATAACTCTTGTGCAACGGTCAACACAATGTATCTATGTATTAATGTGAAGAGACGTTACGGTTACGGTTATAGTTATATAGATAAATGCGGGATGCCGATAAGTGGATCCACCTCCAATCAAAAAATACACGTGCGGGGCAAGGCCCAACCTGGGCAACTCAACTAGCGGGTCCAAACGGGTGGGCCTGACCAGACCCAAACTGCACTGCACCGCCTAGGCCCAGGCTAGCCGGCATACGCACGTGTGGTAACCACCACAATATCTACTAGAAAGCTTAACACCATAAGCTAGGAGGAAAACATTAATAAACTACTTAAAAAGAAGTTGTAAATAACTAATGTAGGACAAAGGTTATTAAAGAAGAATAAATGAGGAAGAAACTCATGCAATAAAGGTGGGAAAACTTGTGCTTAGTGCATGCCCAATTCCAACAACCCACATACAGAAGCACACACTCTACTCCTCCTTTATCTCTAGTGAACCTTAGTATTTTGTTCCGTCAATCTTTGTATACAGAATAAAAACCTAAGTATTTTCTGCTCCAAACCTTATATGCACAAATATGAATTTCAGCTTCATCAAAGTAGAAGCAAAGCATTTCTTCAAAGTGGTACCAGAGCATTGTTTTCTATAAATTGGTATTAGAGCATTTTCAACAAAATGGTATTAGAAATAGGTTGTCAAAATTCAAAGAATCGATCTTGGATTGTTTTTTGTTGTTGAAAAAAAAATTTTTTTGAAGGTTTATATTGTTTTCGAAAAAAATGGAGTTCCTTTTTAAAAAGTGGGTTAGGTCTTGTGTTCAATGAAATTGGAGAATCTCATATTTGAAAACATGAGAGGGAGAGTGAAATGATTTGTTTTTAAAAAAGAAAAAGAAAGTGAGTAAAAGGATGATTAAGATTCAAGAGAACAAGTTTCTTCTTTTGATTGGTTTAGGTATTTCAAGAGAACAAGTTTCTTCTCTTGATTGAAATAGGCACTATCATGGATTGTACTTAAGAGAACAAGTTTCTTGTCTAAATTGAATTTCTCTATTAAAAAATTTATTTCAGGGAATGGTCATCGTAGAAATCCCTTTCAAAACTGTATTACAAGAAGCTACATCAAAGTTTGCATGTGTCCCTCCTAAGTATGTTTATTTGAGATTGGACCTCACCAAGAGCTAAAGTTCATTCCAACAGTTCATTTTATACTCAATGAGTATTCTTGTTCCATTACTGGGCATTAGAGGTTATTAAAGAAGAAAGCCAAAGAAAGTTCGGCATCACATGCTTTGAAAGTTTTTCATGATTCGAGTATGATCAAAGTGATTAACGTTAATAGATGTGTTGTTCGTGATCAAGCTGAAAATCTGAAAAGACATGCAATGCTTTTAGAAGAGGAGATAAAGAAGTTGAAAGCCTCGACACAAGCCATGAAGAATTTTTATGAAGTTCACATCAAGGCTATGACAAAAAGGTTGAAGAATTGAAATTTGAAAAATGATCATCGACTTCAATGTAAATTGAATATTAAAAGTAAGGGAAAGTTATGTTGGGATTATTGCTTTAGTATTCCAATATGAAAATAAAGAAACTCTCCTAGAGAATTCAAAAGTCATTTTGGAAAGTCTAAAGGTAAAAGTCATCTAGAAAATCTAAATATCATATGACTTTATTGTTATTTTGTTATATGTAAAGTCATATCTTTTGGAAGTGTCATTTGGTGACCTATAAAAAGTTGTGTTGCTGTTTTGTAGAGTGTGAAGAGTGCATAAAGAGTTCAAGTGTTTGGTGTAGAGAATTCTCTTATTATCTTAAGGTTTTGATTAACATATATATAAGTGTTTTGCTCATTTGATTTTGAATAAGAGTTCTATACGGCCCTTTGGTTGTACAACCCCACATACATAAGCACACACTCCACTTCTCCTCTGTCTCCAGTGAACCTCAATATTCTATTCCACCAACCTTTGTACACTAAATATGAACTTGAGTATTTACTGCTGCAAAGTATACACAGATACAAACTTCAACTTCTTCAAAGTAGTAGCGGAGCATTTCTTCAAATTGGTATTGGAACATTATTTTCTACAAATTGGTATTAGAGCGTTTTCAACACTCTAGTTGATCAGCTTATCAAACTAAAGGCAAATTTGCCCCAAAACTCAAGCAATCTCAATTGAATCACTTAACTAGATAGGGTCCAAATCTATTTGAGTTTTGGTTTTAAAACATGTCATGAGTTTGCCTTTCTAGTTTGACTAAAAACATGCCAATCATCCCTCTCTCATGGGAATCAAGATCATATGAGGCTTTTCCTCATTCTGATCGTGAGTGGACCAACTACAGTCCACCACATTAGCTTAGGGAGCCTGCCAAGTGGAATGTGATTAGTCTACTCACGGTTAATGCGTGCTTACAGCACATGATAGAGTAAAGGTCACTAAAATCAAGTCCAATTGAGTTAATCCTCCAGCTAATTCATTTACTTGAGTCGAATCAAAGTGCACGATTAGGATCTTATGCACCCATTGAACTATCATTCTTATAAAAACCAATTGGTGATGGTAGAGGCTCAATTCAATGTTTTAAAGAATTTGATACCATGCCCACGGGACTGTTTTAGAGCTGTAATAAGGAGTAGCATTGTGGCATGCCTCTACCTAATAATCCCCTCTACACGATGGAGCTCCTGCAACTCAAATCCTTGACCTGGAACTTTGATATCAATTAAAAGTCTCAGACTCTTGTTTCATCTTAAAGTCCCAACCACATATTCTAATATAAATGACAGAAGTCTTGGATTAAATAAACTAACTAATTAAATAATCACACAAGAGATAAGAGGCACGATTTTTTATATGGAAAACCTTACTTGAAAAAAATCACAGGTCACCTTGACCAGGATTAACAAGCACCATGTAATTGAAATTTACAAAAGATACTCACGGATCCTCTCCAATTGTATCTCAACATAAGGATTGTAACGATTTAGCCGACTCTTTGTCATTTACCTTCATCGTGCTTGAAACAACCAACTTGATGGGCTCTTCAAGTTGAATCTACTGCTTAAGAAAGTAGATGAAAAGATCTAGAGCAGAGGCTTCAGCACTTTAGATTCATCATAAGATACTCTAGAGAGAATGCTTCAATCTTCAATCGATGCTAAGTTATTCTTCAAAAAGATAGATGACTTCTGGTGGAAGAGAATGACCCCATATATAAGCTTAGCTTTGTAGTTTAGCTCCCCCACGCGTATAAATCATCTTTCTTAAGAAGTAGGAAGAGAAAAAAGAAAGTTTGAAGATCTGGAAAACAATCTCACCACTATGCATTAGAGTGCGCTATCAACCGCACACAAGAGCGCTTGTATAAACTTGATATCGGGGGATCGGTGCACGAGCGCATGACTACAGGGCTCCTGTGTGCTTGTCTTTGGAATTGGCCCACATGCGTGGTCTGGAAAATAAAAATTTTCAATTCAAAACAAACCACCTAGTCTAACTATGAAATGCATGTTTAAACATGAATCTCAGTTTTGTTCATATCCGAATGAATTTGCCAATATTCAAATGTCCTTCCAAGGTATTTTAAGAAATATCCTCACAACAAATTAGTGACCAATTTAAAGGCCAAGGTCATTGATCTTAATACTGTTGAGCCATCAATGTAGATGGTGTGGATCGATCCATGTCTGCAGCAAATGAATGGAGCATATGGTTGCGCACGAACCAATTTGTTAATTTAATGATCGAATGAGTCAGACTCCTACTGCAGTGAGGAGCAAAGCAAAACTTTACAACTAGTCAACCACGTCATACAGTGACTTGCCACACAAATAAAGAGAATTCCAATTGTGGAATCCATTGTGGATCGCACACAATAGAACCATGTGAAATAATAAGTGCAACTAGTTTCAACTTCCCCATGTCCTGTTCGGAATTGGATCACCGTAACTTGGTTGACCCACATTCACTTTTCGCGCAAAATTTATTTCCACTTACTTAAAACGTATAGCCTTGATTTTGTATGACATGTTGATG
Source organism: Sextonia rubra (assembly GCA_037013555.1). Taxonomy (NCBI): domain Eukaryota; kingdom Viridiplantae; phylum Streptophyta; class Magnoliopsida; order Laurales; family Lauraceae; genus Sextonia; species Sextonia rubra. The sequence continues at coordinate 15,673,678 of JASUAD010000028.1, read as the reverse complement.
AGTTCATTCACACAAGAAACCAATGAGGGGGTTTGCCAAAATTTAGCGTCTCAAACATCAAATTAAAATAAATTTTGGAGCGTGCGTTTGGACCATTCCCAAAGGCGGAATACCCCTGAATTTCATTGGATCCACTGTCACAACGTGGTAACAATTGTTGGAGTGCTAAAGGACGTCACCCCAAATTAAAAAGGAATTTAAACTATACAATCAAAATTTAAAAAAATACTAGCATAAAAACCTATGCTTAGCATAAGTATTTTCACGCAAATAAAGATCTTATATATTGAAAAAGTTATATAAGTACATGTTTTTGGGATCGAAGAGCAAATGGCTTAGACTAAAAATAAAAATATTGGGTAGGGGAAATAAGAGAGGTGAGGTATAGACATAATTTTTTGAAAAAGAAAGAAGTAGAATTTTAAAAAATAAAGGGTAAAGATGAGTAGTTTGATCAGATAAAAGAGAAAAGAAGATTATTGCAAGAAAAAAATAGTGAGCGAGAGAAACTGCAATTGATTAATTAAAAGTGGAGGGAGAAAATGAAACCAAGTCTAAGTTAAAAAAAATAACTTACAATCAAAATTATCATAGTCAATATAAACTGAAAAACTTAGGGCTTAATATAGTATAATGAAAGGCTTATTATATAATTTCATCTTGGATTGTACCAAGAAAAAAAACAATGATACAAGTAAGTTTATTTCAAATAAATTCATGATTCTCTTCTTAATTTGTGGCCAGTGGGTAGCATTGCATTCCCTCAAACTATTGTTGGTGGGAAAATATTCATTATGTATGTACACGTGCATGCTGTGCATCATATTCATTGCGGGTGATTCATAGGTGGGTCCCGCCTCTAGGACAGTTGGGCGTGCAAAGATCACGCGGGTAGGTGCAAGGTTTTTCAATGTTGGTCAAAATTAGCATATGCCTATGTCAATTAGAGAAGAGTGTTTAGTCCGAAGAGAAAATTTTTCCTTATATGCGTGTTGTGCACGACTTATTTTGTCCTTACATGTAGGGGCGAACCAGAATGTGGCAGAAGAGGGCCCTAGCTTAAAAGAAAAAAAATTATATAAAAAATTGGCTGGCATAACTTAGGGACCTAAGGCTCCTTTGCACCGCGGCCCACCCCATCTCACTTTTTTTCTTTTCTTCATTCCCTCTTCTTTCTTCTCATTTCATCTTACGGCTAACTACCCCTAAGCTATGAACCACCAATTTTCTTCCAACATCTTCTTCCTCGCATTGCCTTTATCCCATGGATATCATTTTCCAAACTTTTTACTCTTCCTTAAACTCTAAATAAGCTTCAACTTCTCCATAGTTAGGTATTTTGGGATTTTAAATTAATAATGGTTTAGAGTTGTTTCTTAAGAGTCTTCTCTGCCATTTGATATGTGAATTTGGCTCAATTTAGGATTTTCTCTCTATTTAAGTATCGTGGGTTTGATCTTAAGCTAATACTTTTACTCATTTCCACTTTCTATTATTATAAGCCAAGTGGATAACATTTTTATTATTAATATGTTAATTTAATCTTGATCTAGCATTTTAATATTCTTAACATGTTTTACCCATTTTAATGGAAATGCATTAGTATAACCATGCCATTGATATTGAGTATGTGATTGTGAAAAGCAAATAATTTTTTTGCCCAAATTATGTGTTTTAATGTTTAAAATATTTTCAATATTTGTATGGTGACTGAATTAAATAGTAAGAAGAAGAAAAAACTACTAGATTATTATTTGTGAATCACTTATTTTATCATAGATGTTAAAATATGCTTGTTATGATTTTAATTTAATTTTTAGATAGGAAAGAAAAATTAATACATATATTAAGAGAAAATATGACAAAAAAAATCAAAATTTGATAGCCAACTTTGAGATTCCAAAATATGAAATTCTAGAGAATACTTGGAAATATAATGATTATATAAAAAATCTTCTAATTCGGGCCCCCTCAATGTAGAATTCTGGTTCCGCCTCTGCTCACAAGAGATTCCGGCATGACTTTTGTGCAGCATGTCTGTCACTGTTGCATTGGAGAGTAGGAGCTGCTGCTTGGATGAGGGGGATTCAAATTTCAAACATTGCTAGGTGCAAAAAATATGCAGCTGGGAATTCCACATTTCGTGCATATATGTCTGCATGCAACCATGTTTTGGGACCTGCATTGTAGGTTCATTTTGAGACTTTAGAAGCTTCTTGGAGGAGATCTTGTATCATGGAGTACAAATACGGAGGTTCAACGTGTGCGGTCAATAAAGAAACATTTGGCAATCAAATTTTAAAAGTTTCTCACATGTTTTCCGCAGTCAGTACATTAAAGTGTAGCATGCATATTGTGCCTGTCAGCGTCTTTTCAAAGATAGAGATTAATATTGAAACTTTTAAAAGAAAATTTACCGTATTAACCATAAATGACTATTTTTAGAAAAAAATTTTTTTATGCCTTTAGGTAAAAGAGCATTTTATGGAAAAAAAACCTCATAGATGTTCGTTGCATACATTTAGCCCAGTATTGAAGAAGTGCATTAATCGGGTCTCCTGGGCTTGATTTGTGCAAAAAAAAAAAAAAAAAAGTTTTTTGTTGTATGCATCACTTAGCCCCATATACAAAAAAAAGAAAAAAAACTGAGATTTTTTAGGGAAGAAAGGAAGAAGAAGAGAAGAGAGAGGAAGAAAGAAAGAAGAAGAGATGAGAAAAGAAGGAGAAGAGAGTGTAACTCAGAAGAACATACCAAAAAAAAAAAAAAAAAAGGAAATCAAGTTCTTCTTCCTTTCTCTTCTTCTTCTTTTCTCTCTCTCTCTTTACTTCTTCTTCTTCTTCTTCCTTCCTCCCTCTCCTTTATCTTTCTTTCTCTATTTTTCTTCCTTTCTCCTCTCTTCTTCTTTCTTTATTTCCCTCTTCTTCTTCCTTTCTTCCTCTCTCTCTTCTTCTTCCTTTCTTGTCTCTTCCTATTCATCTCTCTCTTCTTCCTCCTTTCTCTTCCTTTTTTCTCTCTCCTCTCTTCTTTTTCCTTTCTTCCTTGCAGAAACTCAATTTCTTTTTCATATGTGGAGCTGAGTGAGGCAAAAATAATAATAATAAATAAATAAATAAATTTTTTGCACAAAATCAGGCCCAAGGGACTCAATTAGTGCACGTACTCAATAAATGTCTAACTATGTATAATGAACATCTATAAGGTTTTTTTTCCGTAAAATCCTCTAAGTAAAATCTTATATAAAATCTCATTTAATAAGCATAATTTTAGAAATTGTCCAAAAAAAAGGGATAAACTCACGATATAAGCCCCATAACATATAAAATCATTTTTTTTCACAAAATCAGGCCTAGGGGACCCGATTAGTATATGTATTCAATAAAGGTCTAATTGTGTGTAACAAGTATCTATGGATTCTTTTTCGTAAAATCCTCTAAGTAAAATCTTATATAACATCATATTAATCAGCATATTTTTAAAATTTATCTAAAAAAATAGGGATAAACTCACGATATAAGCCCCATAACATATAAAATCATTTTTTTTTACAAAATCAGGCCCAAGGGACTTGATTAGTGCACATACTCAATAAAAGCCTAATTGTGTATAATGAACATCTACGGGGTTTTTTCCGTAAAATCCTCTAAGTAAAATCTTATATAAAATCATATGTAATAAGCATAATTTTAAAAATTATCTGAAAAAATAATAGTAATAAACTCACGATATAAGCCCCATAACATATAAAGTCATATCAATAATGCTAAATCTAAATAGTTATGTTAAATCAACATACAACACAATGCATAGTCCCCAAAGAAAATAGTTCTTTTCTTTTCTTTTTTATTTTTTCTTTTGTTTTCATTGGAGTGAATTGTAAACTACCCAAGTCCTAAATTAGCCTAATCTATCAACCTAGGGCACTAGGATCTTCTATCCACTAACAACTTTGCCACACCCGAGTATTCCATTTTTAATAACTTCCACACTACTTAAGTACACCTATACTGATTCTCTGCCTCAAGCACGTACTCTCTCAATGTGAGAGCAGTTGATCCTTGGCAATGTGATGAGAAAGTGATGCCTTTTACCACTGAGGCATCTCACACTTCTTGCTGAAGAAAAAGTTTATAAGACATGCACACATACATACATTTATAATGCCATCCTTTAAAATAGAATCATACCATATACCTAAGGGCATATTTCTATAACATTACAATTCTGCATCTCATAGGCTTCCATTTCCATAATTTTGAAAGGAAATTTGATTTAATTTTCATATAGCTCACAACAAAATCTTTCTCATGAAAAAACGGAAAAAACAAAGAACTAATTTTCTTTGAAAAGAAAGGATTGTAATTTTTTCTATGACATGGATAGAAATACAGAATCCTTCTCTCTAATTGGCACATAAGTCCGTAAAAAGTAAAATTTTCTTGCTACACAAATAAATCCTATAGAAAATTCTTTTTGGCGGACCACCAGAAAATTAGTTAATTCTTTTCTCTTTCCACATTGAAATGCATCACATTAAACTATAATAGAGCACAATGAGCAAAAAAACAAAAAAAAATATATATATTTATACAAATCCTTTTCCCAAAGTCAATATCAAACAAATGTGCACAAAATATATTTACAACTTTCAAATTCTCATTAAGGTGTTAGCTCCTTAGCAGAAAGTATGAGTTTGCTCCTCATGTCATGTCTTCAACACTCCTTAAATTTACCAGTAAATATATGGTGTGGGTCAGGAGAGATTAATTGTGTCAGGTCATATACGGAGAAAATACCTTTGTTAGGTAAAAAAGAGGGGATATTGACTATATGACTACCTTTATATATGACAATTGCTTCAAAACTATTAAAATTGAAATAATTCCCATCGACTTTTAAAGGGTCCTTTGATGTAATAATAGCTCGCTAGAAATTTCGAGAGTCTTGGGCAATTGGCCAGTAAAAGTTATGAAAATCCTCCTCGATTTCAAGATAAGTAGCATGGCATTTCAGACTGGTGTCGATTGTCAAATGACTAAGTTTGGGACTCAACAAGTAGAAAGGTCTAGTTGCCTTGCTGCCACGAGCGTACGCGCCTACTTTCTCCAATAGTTGCGGGCATTTCCGCAGCATCTCTCCACTACTCAACGAAAAGGGAGAAAGAAAGCGCACAACCTCAGCACACACAGTCTCTCTCTCCCCACCACCACCAGCAACCACAAGTTGCAGAGAGGCAAAAGCGGGAAAAGACGAAACTGATATAGTAAGAGCAGTAAAAAAGAAAGCAGCAAAGCCAAATAAAAATCTATAGACAATAATTGGAATCAAGTGCTCGTTGGGATTCGCACTTTTGTTGAATTCCAAGATATGCACGCACTCTCTCTCTCTCCCCCATTATTTATCCGACGCAAAACCCCCTTCTCTGCTCCCTCATTGGCCGAGAAGACTTGCAAAAGGAAGAGACTAGAGAACCAGAATAACCCAACCAAGCCATCTAAAGTTTCCATCTTTCTGCTTCCAAGTAGATGATTATTCGTTTCTCCGATTTGGGTTTCCCCTGTTTTGCTCTTTAAGGCTTGAAATCTGAGGTTTTGGGGTGGATTAGGGGTTTTAAGGATAATCGGGGTGTGTGGGGGTTTGGAGCATGGTTTTGGGGTCGTGAGAGATGGGTTTTGTTGAGTTGCCCGGGGTGAAATTTAGGGTCTTTGAAGTGGGGTGGGGAGTTTTTGTGGTTGGAACTTAGGGGTGCCTTTGTTTTGTGGGGAGGAGGAATTGGGGAAGGTGATGGAGTAGTTTTGGTGCTTTGTCACTTCTTGGCGATGATTCTTTGAGGACGTCTAATTTGAGATTTTGGGTCTGTGCCATAAATTCTAGTGGATAGAGAGTGGAAGTTTGTGTCTTGAATTTGTGAGTTTTTGTTTGTTTAAATTCTTGAGTTTTAAGTAAGTTTTAGGATTTTGGGTGAATTTCTCATGGTGGGATTTTTGAGTAAGAAGCTTGTGAGCCAGATTAATGGTGATCTGAGGGTTTCTAGGATACTGGGGAGTGGGAGTTTTGAAAGATGAAATTTAGTTGGTGGGAAACTGAGAAATTTTAATTAGGTTAGCGGGAATTTTGAGAGATTCAATCTGGGGTCGCATGGAGAGAATTTGATGATCAAATGATGAAGTAGATAGAATTCGGGGCGTTTGGATGAAAATGGCGGCAAATTCGAGTGCGGGTTTTTCTCAGGGAGCATTTCAACCTTCTGTGTTTAATGATCGTGTCTTTTCGTTCCTTTCTGGGGCAAGAAACATCCCGACTGGAATGACTCTACCTGTAGAAAGCTCGGGTGGGATAAACAGCTCCACTGGGATGATTCTACCAGTGGACGGTTCGGGTAGGATAAACAGCTCAACTGGGATGATTTTACCTGTGGAAAGTTCAGGTGGGATAAACAGCTCAACTGGGATGGATCCAACAGAGAATTCTGGAGGGATGAGCAACATGGTTGGGTTGGAAACAGGTGGTTGTTCCTCCAGCGGGCTTCTTCTTCACACCGTACCTGGGCTTAATCAGGATACTGGGATGGTTGTGGATTGGTCCGTTAAAGAACAGTCTATACTGGAGGAAGGCCTTGTCAGGTATGTAGTCTGCATTATGTTATTTTGTTTTCATTTTTGTACTAGACTTTCCTTGTGAAATTTTGTTTGTCCATATGATGTTGTATTTAAGATCACAACTGATTCTGAAACTAAAAAGATATCATGGGAGCATCTAAATGTGTTGTTATGGTCTGCAGTTTTGATTCCAGAAGATGTGGACGTGATCTTGTGGCACAGTGGAAGGTGTTTACTACTGCAACCTTGAGGTTGTGGGTTTAAGTCATTTTACCAATAATAATAATAATAATAATACTAAAAGAAATTCCAGTAGAATTGGATAGTGGGTAGTATTTACTTTTGGTGAACGGTCATCAAACCAAAAGATATTTGTTTGTTCATACGTTAAGTGCTGTCCATCTTTGTGCCTATTTTTAACCACTGATCAAGTATTTTCATCTTTCCAATTCAACTTTATTTTCTTAGTGGCATTATCTAACTAGATATAACTAGATATAACTATGGCGAATGATTCTATTATGATTACAGATTCTATTATGGTTACATGTTATTCTTATGGTGATTGTTGCGTGGACTTCTCTGTGATGTGTAATCTCTTTCAAAGGTGCCATTGTGGCATTTCTGCTATTTTCCTACTGGCTGAATTTTTGTTGATTGACTGTTTGTAGGCGTGCCTTCTTGTCCTTGTATCTGCAGTGCATGCCTTTTCTTTCATAGTTGTATTATGCAACTTAAAGTGTTACGAGGAACTAGTAGATGGGTCACTGGGTGAGGCCCTAAAGATTAGGAAATAAGCAGTCCAACGTTATAAACTTATAATCATCAGCATTGAAGCCTCGCACCCAGCTATTTTGGTTTTGGCTTTGTGAGTCAAAAGTAACAATGTCATATTTTTGAGTGACAGAGAACATGGCCTTACATTGGGATGAGTTTGATGGGTTTAGACTTTGTTGATACTGTTGATCCTTTAAGATGATATAAATTCTTATCCATCAATTTGGTTACTGTTTCTTCCTTTCTAAAAGCCCTTTTAGTGATATGTGTGTAATTACACTGCAAGACTTCTATGTCTTCTTTGTTTCATAACAAGATGTGGATTTCACAATTAATGAAACTATCTTTTGTGCATACCCCTTTCCCAGCCTTGGTAGTGCTTTTTAATTTGTTTCATATTAAATTCCAGATATGCTGAAGAACCGAATATCATGAGGTACATAAAGATTGCTGCTAATCTGCCTGACAAGACAGTACGAGATGTTGCTCTGAGGTGTCGGTGGATGACAGTGAGTTCTAACTTTGCTCACAGTAATGGTCTACAGAACATTATCTGTCTAATAAGTCATATTTGCTTCATTCCGTTTTTAGTATCATGGTCATCTTTGGCTTTAAGGGTTACTGCTTCGGTGCAATGGTAGAAGTCTTGGGTGCCATGTGTAATTACTCAGGTTCAAGACCTATGAGCAGCCACTTCGTGCAAAACCGAAGGTTAGGTTTGTCTCCAGTCTGGACCCTCCTAGGACCCTGCTTTGGTGGGACCTACACTGGGTAATACTCACATGGTCAAGTATTACTTTACAAAGAATCTGGACACACTGCTGAAGCACTATTAGAAGTACTGATAGGGAAAAAATTTACTATCAGAATTCTAGTCTAAAGTACAAGGTGCGTTTTTTTGCAAGATGATCACTGAAGTGGCCTGTTTAAGCTGCTGTGTTATAGAGGCTCACATCTATTGAGCTATTTGACAATCTTTGACATAGGGACCATCCGGTTAGCTATTAATCTTAACATTATTGTCCATAAGCAAATTTAGCAGCAGCCAGATTTTCATAGAAAATCGTCTTTAAGGAACTGAACTTTGGCCACCTGAGTAACATTACTCATCATCATATCCAAACAATTAGTTGTTAGAAGCACCATATTATTTGACATCAAGTGCAAATTACAATTTGATGTTAATGAAGTTAGGAGAGATGGCTAACATGCTATGATGCCCGGATACTTGTACTAGCCCAATGTATCCATATTGGACCAATACAATACTTGTATTGGTATCCGATACTGCACCAACACTTCTAGGGTATTTGTTTAGCATATCCTACTTAGGAAGTCCATTAGTTCATATAGTTCTTTAAAATTTCTTACTTCTCAACGTAGGAAATGTTAGAAAGGAACATAAACAATGATAGTTTCATTAATTCAAGCATGATCTAAAGGAAAAATTAGGACACTTCAGCTGTATCTGTGTCCTGGATTTCCAATAGTGCAAAGTTGTATCCCTAATCTCCGTATCTATATCCGTACCCATATCTATATCTGGGAATCATAGCTAACATGTGCACCACCAAATTCCCACCTTATGCTAATAAAGTTAGGAGATATGGTTGACCACCTGTCTTGTCGTGCAATTATCTAGTAGAGGACAATAGTACACCATTGCAGACACATGAATTTCTTGTAGATGACAATAGTACACCATTGCTGACACACGAATTTCTTTAGTTACAAATGAGAGGGTTTGAATGATAAATCTGAGTGTTTATACAATTCGACAATAATTGCTCCACTTTCCACATTATTTAAAGCTGTTAGAATTCTTCTGCTTTTCCACAATTGAACTCAAAGCTACCTTGTTTTCTTTATGAAATTTGGTTGATTGTAAGGACAATTTACAAAACGACAAAGGAAAGCGGCGTAAGCTAGAAGAATATTGCACAGGAAGGAAGATGAAAGAAAAGAAGGTAATATTTGATGTGATCTACTGAAATGCTTTCAACCAATAGTAGGTTGTTTTCTTGTTGAATGAATCAGATTGGTAAAGGTTGCAAATGAAAGAAAATGTTAGAATCTATATTATGTGAGAATATTACATGTAATCTATTTGTGTTTTTATCCTATCCATTTCTAATATTTCTATTTTTGTGACTGTTTCTTCCTAGAGTAGTAACAATTGCAATGGATCAATTGATATCTGTCATTCATTGTATATGAATCTTTATAAGAAAAAATGATTTTCATTCAATCAAGTCAAGGAATTAAATCTAGGGTTCTAGTCCAGAGCCCATTTACCCATATGCCCAAACCCAACAAACCTTGCTAATACTGACTCATATTGGCCAATTTGGACTGAGTTCCTTCAGAAAACTGGTTTAAAAGCCTAAAATTTAAAATTAAATATAGTAATTAAGGAAACAGAAAAAATCGAAAAAAATTTCAAGTTTGTGGATCACCATGTATTAACTTGTAAATATATGTAATATTAGCAATTGCAAGTTTAAAACTACTCAAGTAAACTGATTTTGGATATTTTAATAATGGGAAAAGCAGTGAATTAAATATTCACAAACATAACAGGAGTTTCTAAAACTTTTAGTTTGACGTATAGGTTAAAGAAATATTAAAACTTAAAAGCATTGTATATCTGTAACTAACTCAATTCCGAAGAGTTGTTGTTTGCTAAAATTCATTGTTGTCATCATGTCCATATTTATCTCTGCGTTGCCGCTTTGAATAAGGCTGGCCTTTGTGTTCATATTGGAAAGTGGGGTCAAGGAAATTTTCAATTACATGCTGTTGTTTTCTTCATCACACTCAATGCCCATAACAAGTTCAATAGAACCACTGCTGTTTCTCTATAGATTATAATTATACTGTTTATCATAAGGTGAACATGTCCTGTTGAAATTGTGGAATGGTAATCTCATACTTCTCAATTTCATTCTGGGCCCCATTTTAGTTTGGCTCCAAACCGAAATGTCTTCGGCCAATACAAAATTTCTGTGATATAATAAGGAGTTTTGTTTTGAAAAAATACAAAAAAATTAAATATGTAAGTGTTGAAAAATATAAATTATTAAAATTGAATAGTGAAATATAAATTATATACATTTAATTTAGTTGATTTTATTGGTAAAAACCCCATAGGTGACCTGTGAACCCAAAAGAAACCCTTAGTACTTTACCTTCCAAAGTGGTCCCATGAGACCGCTTTGATTTTTTTTATGCTTGTAAAAAGCAGTGTCGACTTTGACACAGGGTTTTATACCAGTGTCTAATTCGACACTGCTATGTTTACTCTTTACACGAATGAAACCCTTTGGGTATCTATGATTCCAATTGAGGAATTTTAGTGTGGTTGAGATCTAATGGTCCAATCCTTAAGGGGACCTACTCCTAGAGTTGCCCATAAGTGCCCTACATGATGTGAGGACCTGATCCTTGATTAGGTGGGCCACAAGGACCCATGATTGATTTAAAAAAAAAACCCAAATATTTTCCTCCGGGTATTGACTTCAACACAACAGTCGTCGATGACGAAGAAGAGCTGTTGTGTCTTCTCTGGCAAGGCAGAGTTCCGGTGATGATCATTGGAAAAGGAGATGGCTAAAACAGCCGGCTCCACCATAGCTGTGGACGGCATCGATGCCGTCTGCATCAACCCACTGCCACTGTGTCTGAGACATAAATAAAAGAGAAGCCATCTTTGTCAGTTTTGTTGAAGAAAATAAAAAAAGAAAGAGGCTAGAGCACAACTGTCGAAGGAGACTGCAGAGGATCCGAATTCATCGTAAGTCACCAGAGGAAGATGTTACCCTTTGCTGGACAAGTTTGGTTTGAGGAAAAAGATAGGTTTGCATGTGCCATTGCCAGACTCGACGCCGCCTCTTCTCGTTGGACGCCTCACTTGTCACTGCCGCCCCACCGATGCTCGCTATCGAAGACAAAAGGGGCTTCGATTCCTACTGGTTGCAAGAACCAGAGAATGAAGGAAGACGATCTAGGCCACACATTCCCAAAGGAAAATATTTGGGTTTTTTTTTTTGGATTTTTTTCAAATCAGTCATGGGTCCATGTGGCCCACTCGATCAAGGGTCAGGTCCCTACATCATGTAGGGCATTGATGGGCGACCCTTGGAGCGGGCCCCCTTAAGGATTGAACCATTGAATCTCAGTTACACTAAAATTCCCTAATTGGAAACATAGATACCCAAAGGGTTTCGTCCATGTAAAGAATAAACACGGCAGTGTTGAATTCGACACTGCTTTTTACAATCATAAAAAAAACTAAAGTGGTCCATTGGGACCACTTTGAAAGGTAAAGTACTAAGAGGTTCTTTCGGGTTCACAGATCACCTAAGGGATTTTGACCAGTAAAATTCTCTTTAATTTAAGCTATTAAATCAATTATGCAATATGTCATTTTTATATGCTAAGTAACTATGTGTTCATGACACTGCGAAATTAGACATGCATTCTCAAATCTCACGTTATAATATGACATGCAATTATTTTGTTGTTTGCATCCAGTGTGGGGCTCTACATATATTTTATAAAAATTACAAAAAGATCCCCATTTAAAAGTTATATTTAAAAAAATTGGCTGAAATGGTCCAAAGTGGCTAAAATGCTGAAATCAATTGAAATCTGGGATGAAATTTCTTATGTGTGTAGTTCAGTTCAGTTAGTGGTCCAAATTGAAATTAGTCAGTCATTTTGGCCAAACAGAACCAAAGTAGTCTATGGATTATCTACATCCATTGTCTCCATGCTTTTATTGAAAAATGTAGTGTAATTAGTAGGGTTGCACCGTGAGCTCTCCAACTCCACTATTGTCACCAGATACATGGTATGTGTTGAAAAACAAGTTCCATATTTGTAGAAGGGCTGATATGTAGTTTCAACATTAAGCAAGGTCTTATGTGTAAATATTCATAAAGTCTCTTAATATAACCATATGATGTACTATCGAGACACCCTAAGGAAAAAATATAGAATTTTCTTCCTCCCATCTCTGTCTTCTTCCTCTTTTCTTTTCTCACCATTACAATTATATCTAGAGTGTTAACTTGGTATCAAAGCTTCGTTCGGAGACTAGTAAGGATGGGGAGATTGACGAAGACGTTGAGCATAGGATAAAAGCTTGTTGGTTGAAGTGGAGACTAGCTTTTGGAGTGCTTTGTGACAAATAAATACCAACGAAATTGAAGGGCAAGTTTTACAGGACAATGGTTAGATCAACTATGACATATGGAGCAGAATGTTGGCCAATTATGAAGACGCATATACATAAGATGAATGTAACGGATATGAGAATACTTAGGTGGATGTGTAGTAAAACTAGAAAAGATAAAATTAGAAATGAGCTTTTTCGAGAGTATTTAGGGGTAGCACCAATAGGGGATAAGATTAGAGAAACTCATTTAAGATGGTTTGAGTATGTTGAACATAAGCCAGTTATGGCATCGGTGAGGAAAAGTTTGGCTATATAGGTAGATGGCCCATTAAGAAGTAGGGGTAGGCCGAAGAAAACATTGATGAAGGTCATTAAATCAGATTTGAAAAAGTTTAACTTATCTAAGGATTTGGCTCAAAATTGAATGGAATGGAGAAACAGAATTTATATAACCGACCCCAACATAGTTGGGATAAGGCTTTGATAATGATGATGGTGATGATGATGATGATCAAAGCTTCGTTCGGATCGCTTGAACATCATCTACAAAAGCTTCTGGAAATTACTATCTTGTGAAGGAGATTTGATTTTGAGAGTCTAAACTCCATATCCTCAGTTGAACCTGTGTGGGGGTTAGGCTAGGTCTGCCCATGTAGTGTTTGGCTGCAGGTGTGTTTGGTTGTGGAGTGTAGCATATAGTATTTACAGGTGGTTAACAGAAACATGGTTTGGTGCATTACCCAAAATGTGCTCAACCCTGTTGGAAATGTTAACCTAAATGCTCGGATTGCAGTGGAATTGTTGAATGGAAAAAATTATAAGGAATGGGCTTATTCAGCAAAGATGGCTTTCGATATTTCATTTCTTTTATTGATGATGCTTCTAGGTGTATGATGGGGATATCATACCAAATTCCCCAAAATCATTCAAAGTGTATCAAAGAAAAAGACGCAGGGCGGCGGATCAAGCTCTAATCTAGTTGGATGATTAATACTTTGACTTTGATCGTGAAGAAAATATAAATCCAGCGTTGGATTGTCTTTCGGAGGAGATTTGACGGTTGGATTTTGATTGATCACGATGGCGGAGCATTGACGGCCCATGTGCACAATTACATTGAAGGCCCCACATAGGGAAGTGTTACATGGATTGAAGAAAGTTGAGGGGTCCCCAGATTTAAATTTTTTTGGGTCCATGGTTTTTTTTGTTCATGTCATTGGGTCACATGTTTTACTTTATTTGGTCCCATAACTTATTTGTTTGGTCCCATAGTTTAATTATTTAGTTGGTTTGGTCCTATGTTAGTTGTTGTTAGAGTCTATTAGTGAGAGGGGACCCATATCTAGTCTATGTAATAAATGAGAGGGATAAAAAGGGGGACCACATTAATAATTGAAAAAAAAAATGAGGTGCGCAAGATGGAACTTGCGCACGAATCCCAATGTGCGCAAGTCCATCTTGCGTCAATATTCTCCCCCCTTTTTCTTCTCTTTCTTCCTTTCCTGTCTTATTCTTATTTCTTTTCCTTTTTGGGATGGAGAGGCCTTTTAAGTTTTAGATCTAGGTTTTTCTCCATTATTATGCATGTATGAAATTGATTCTTGAATAAGAAAAAGAGCTTTTCTTCTTCTTCTTCTTCTCCACTTGGGTTTGCAAGCCGCCTTTCTTGCCAACCGCCATTAACGCCTCCTGTGATTGAAGTTTGGTGAGAGCCCAACAAAGGTAATCACTATCTTTTCTACTTTTTCCTTATTGAGCACTTTCCAATAGCCATAAGATTTCAGATCTGCTGAATAGAAACTGGAGCTAGTAACCTCAGATCTGATATTAACCATTGTGGTTTGTTTAATTTGATGAAACCCTTTTCTTTGCAAATCAAACCCTAAGTGATGGAAGTCCTGCCTTCCATTAAGATCCTCTTTTCAAATCTGAGAATTAATACTGCGGGTTCTGTGAAAAGGGCCTAGATCTATGGCAGATCCATTCCTTGGAATTAAGTGATTATTGTTAATAAACCAAATCTGAATTTTCTGCATTAATTAATTAATTTTCTGAGTTCATCACATCAATTACATTGCATTAGGCTAGGATTTGCATCGTCCTGCATCAATGTACATGGGTATATTTGTTGAAATCTTGTGATGAAGTATTCTATATTTTTGAAACCTTTCATAAAGTGGTAGCAAACAAATTTAATGCCAAAATTCAAACTCTTCGACCTGACAATGGGGGTGAATATATGTCATCTAAACTATAAACATACCTAATTCATAATGGAATTGAGTCTCAAACCTCATGTCCTTGTACTCCAGAACAAAATGGTGTTGCAAAACGTAAAAACAAACATCTATTAGAAGTAACTTGAGCATTACTTTTAGAGATGAATGTTCCAAAAACCTACTGGTCAAATGCAGTTCTTACTACATGTTTTCTAATAAATCGTATGCCCTCATGTGTGTTAGAAGGTAAATGCCCCTTAGAAGTTCTTCGTCTAGATGTTCCATTGTTTCCTCTCCCTCCAAAAGTCTTTCGATGTGTCTGCTTTATTCATATTCCAAAACACCAGAGAGACAAGTTAGATTTAAGAGCTTTAAAGGGTATTTTTTTGGGGATTCAAGTACTCAAAAGGGATATCGGTGTTATGTTCTGCAATAAGGGGGGAAGTACTTTGCTACCATGGATGTTACTTTTTGTGAAGATGTCCCCTATTACTCATCAAAAGGGAAAGAAATATTAGAACCAAATAGGCAGGGGGAGCCACCTATACTTGTTCAGGATGTTGCACCACCATCATATCCAATTTCTCTCATTCTAACTCCTCCAAGCCCTAAACCAGTTCCTGCTGAGAGTGAGCGCATGGATGGACAAGAACCAATACCATCGTTGAAAGTTTACGCTAGGAAGAGAACCATATTTGAGCCGCTACCTACTTACGGTACACTACCATCTGAAGCCTTGAATTCAGAGACAGAAGCAGGTCATCAAATTCCTAATTAATCAAGCACTCAAATCTCTAACCCATCAGATTTTGATCTTCCTATTGCATTAAGAAAAGGCAAATGTACAAGACATCCATCTACAAGATATCCCATTCAAAATTTTTTGTCTTATCACATCCTTTCCCCAGCCTATAAAGCATTGGTCTAAAGCAATCTCCAAGGGCTTGGTTTGATAGATTTAGCCAAGCTATGGTGAGAATTGGTTACAAAAGATGCCAATCAGATCATACTTTATTTATCAAGAGGAGTGGTGACAGTGTCACTATTCTTATTGTCTATGTGGATGATATTGCGTTGACAGGTAATAATGAAAAAGAAATACAAGTCCTTAAGAAGCATTTGAGCTTAGAATTTGAAATAAAGGATCTTGGTGACTTAAAATATTTTCTTGGCATAGAAGTTGCAAGGTTTATCGAAATGAGCGCTTTCGAGAACATTTAGGGGCAGCACCAATGAGGGATAAGATTAGAGAAACCCGTTTAAGATGGTTTGGGTTTGTTGAGCGTATGCCGGTAATGGCACCGGTGAGAAAAAGTTTGGCTATTTAGGTTGATTGCCCATCAAGAAGTAGGGGTAGGTCGAAGAAAACATTGATGGAGGTCATTAAATCAGATTTGAAAAAGTTTAACTTTTCTAAAGATTTGGCTCAAAATAGAACGGAATGTAGAAACAGAATTTATGTAGCCAACCCTAATATAGTTGGGATAAGGCTTTGATGATGATGATGAGAAGTTGTAAGGTCCAAGAAAGGTATTTTCATAAGTCAAAGAAAATACACTTTGGATCTATTGGATGAAACTGGAGGGATGGATGTTAAGCCAAGTGACACACCAATGGAGCAAAACCATGGGTTGTGCTCAGATAGTGGAGAACTTCTTGATGATCCAGGACTGTATCAACGACTAGTTGGGAAATTGATATATCTGACCATTACTCGACCTGATATCGGGTTTGCTGTTAGTGTTGTGAGCCAATTCATGCATGCACCTTGCACAGAGCATCTGAAAGCAATCCATCGAATATTGAAGTATCTAAAAAAGGCTCCAGGCCAAGGTATAATGTATTTGAAGCATGGGAATGTTGATATCGAGATTATTGAGATTTTCACTGATGCTGATTAGGCAGGGTATAAGACAGATAGACGATCCACAACTGGGTATTGTGCATTGGTTGGTGGAAACTTAGTCTCATGGAAAAGTAAAAAGCAAAGTGTTGTAGCTTTTTCAAGTTCTGAAGCAGAACATCATTCTATGGCCCGTGGAACATGTGAACTCCTGTGGCTTAAAACACTAATGCAAGAATTGGGATTTGTATGCAAAAAGCCAATGCTCCTTCCTTGTGACAATAACTCTGCTTGTCATATTGATGCCCGCACATACTACAGATCAATTGGCGGATTTCTTGACAAAACCGGTCACAAGGAAACAACTAACAAGTGTCTTTTCCAAGCTTGGGATCGTAGATATCTACTAACCAGCTTGAGGGGGAGTGTGGAAAAATAAGTTTCGTATTTGTAGAAGGGCTGATATGTAGTTTCAACATTAAGCAGGGTCTTATGTGTAAATATTCATAAAGTCTCTTAATATGACCATATGATGTACTATCGAGAAGCCCTAAGGAAAAAATATAGAATTTTCTTCCTCCCATCTCTGTCTTCTTCCTCTCTTCTTTTCTCACCATTACAATTATATCTAGAGTTTCAACTATATGTACTCACTCATCTATATCATAACCAGATGCTAGCCATCTAAGTTAACAACAGCTGCTATAAATCATTCTCAACCACCACTTCTTGGGTTGATGGCGAAGATGATGATGATGATGATGTGTTGATAGATCTATAAAAGTTATCCTCCCAGTCTGTAGCGTGGCTGATTCAAGACACTAATCGCACCCATTAGGGTTGAGAATGCATGAATTCGAGTCCTCCCAACCAAAACAAGAAAAATAAATGTTATCAGCCAAGATGACAGTACCTGAGCATACAATCATGGAGACATTATCCAATTCGGTGATGGGGAGTTAAATATAGCCATCAATTTTGCAAGCACCTGAACTTGTGATTGTCCAATCTTGGTGAAATTTAACCTGTCCCCAATCCACAATGGCCCGTTACCATCCCCTACCCTGTGAATGACCTGCATCCATGTGAGCGTAATGATTTTTTTTCCAGAATGTGTGCAATAAATTCACCCTCTCCTTGATCATGGCTGTGAGTTCTTGATGCCGATCAATTTCTAATGATGTAGAAATTGATCTGCATGAGTTATCCTAATCTGGCTGCTGCTATTGCTTACCAAGAGTTGGTCAGAGCAGCATCAGGGCAAAGGAAAGAAAATGTGAAAAAAAAAGTTGAGAAAATAAATACAAGTTAGATTATGGATTTGCAAAAAAAAAAAAAGGGTTTATGCAGGGTTGAGTGGAGCAGTAAAACTCATATGACTAACTCTAGATGGATGGGATAAGGTAATGATGATGATGATCAGTTGTGTACTGGATCATTTAGCATACTTGTTATCCAGCACCACTTATTGAACAAAAAACCAGATGCTTTAAAACCATTAAACTTTCAGTCCTTAAAATTACCGTGATGATTGAATGGGGCTGATTTTTTTACCCAATCCTTCCCCATCCACCACGGGCCTTAAAACAGTTATTGTTATGATTGAATGGAGCTGATTTTTCACCCAATCCTACTCTATTAGAAGCTGCCCAACTGTCAAACAAACCCCCTTTGATGATCAAATGGAGCTGATTTTTTCACCCAATCCTGCTCCATTAAAAGCCACCCAACCGTTCTTCCCCCCACACTACCAAAACTTCCCATGCCAGATTGATCACATGTAACCTAATCCACCAACAATTAATTAATGAAATCCATCGATCGGTTACTTGAAATCATTTGATGGGATACAATGCCTGCAGTGGGCATGGATGGTTGAGAGGGTAGCATTTACATCTATTCACCAAGTCATGTAAAGATAACAATAAAAGGTGTACTGATATGATAATGCAAAGTTAGGAGTCTTGATCCTCTAAGTATCTCATGCATGCTTCCAGTGAGGGATGTGGAACTCAATAGTGGGCCCACCTATTATATATCTAAACAGGCAAACTGCTCAAAATAAACACCCTCTCCTCAAGCGAGCTTCCCAAACTTTACTCCAATAGGAGTTGTCCCCACCATACAAATGAGGATATGATTAAGATTTAAGAATGCCATACTCTCAATCATATGGAGGGACTAATTCCTATTGGCACAATATTCGGGGTGAGCCCCCTTAAGGCTGGGACATACCCACATAATTTGATTATGGGAGCAGTCACCCTGTCCTCCTTGGGTCCACTTCCAAAAATCTCTTAAAAATCTTGTTCTGCCTCCAAAACCCACATGAAAATCCTGGGTTTGTCCACGAAATACAACTATTTGTTTGGGTCCGCCCCACTAAAACATGAATCTTGGGTCCGCCACTGCCTAAAAGGTAGGGCCTTCATTTTTTGCGGTTCAGCCTGACTTTGGAATTCCATTCCTCTTAGTGTAGCATAAGTGAACACTCAAAGATGGGTTCTTTTTTTCTTTTCTTTTCTTTTTTTGGAGTGGGAAGTTGGGGGTGATAAATGGCAAGGAGGCGGGTGGCAGCTGTAACCCACTAGTTTTGGACAAAGCGGATCACCAATGTTTTATAGTTTTTTGGTTGTATTTATCAGATGGAACCTTGTTTTTTTGGTTGTGTTTTTTTGATTGAACCTTGCATTTATCACTTATTTTGTCTGCCATATTTAAGCACAAGCTAGAGCTGTTACTAGGCCAGATGTGGCATTTATTTCCTGTGGGTTCAATTTTTGGATTTTGACATGGACCCTAGAATCCAGACCCAAGTCTGTGTTTGGATCTTGATCCAGTAAAGGATCCCAGTCTGATAGGATCATTACTGATTTGCATCCAATAGCCTATTCCAAAACCATATTGCAGTTTCCATTTAACAGTTTTGGTATGATAAGAAAATGAATGTGGTTGATCCCAATTGGCTTAGTTATGAGCCAATATTAATTACAGATTTTTTTTTTCATCTGCATATCAAATTAGGTACCTGTGGTACTGACTCATTCTATATGAACCTCCTTGTGATAAGATTCAAAAATGTTGAAATGTTTGCTTTAGTGATCTGCATATCAAATTAGGTACCTGTGGTAATGACTCATTCTATCTGAACCTCCTTGTGATAAGATTCAGAAATGTTGAAATGTTTGCTTTAGTGACTAAGAAATAGAACATCATTGCTTATTTAGTAATTCTCTTGCATTATCTCTTCCATATTTGTAGGTGATGTTGCTCTGTTTTTGGGTGGTAATCATGAATACTGGTATGGTTCATTATTTGTAAAATTGTTTACTGTTTGACAGGGCATTGGTTGTATCTCTTTTCCCCAAAGTTCTTTTAAGTTTTTTTACATTGTTTTGGCAATCTCATTTAACTGGGGCCTGGCTGCCTTCTTTCTGTAAATTATTTGTCATTTTCTTTTCGATAATTTAACTAAAATGATCTTTTTACTGGCATATTTTTCTTTTTGTTAAATAACAATCAAAGATTCTGACTCGTTTTTTATATTGTCATTGTTTTTCTAATAATTTGTATGAAAGCAAAAGCAGAAGTAAGAAAGGAAGGGATGCTAAAAAAACAGTGTTGTAAATATTAGAACTTCAAATACCAAAAACAGTTTACTTAAACTCAACTGAAGTAAATTATTTATTTATAACATGTAACTTTATAAATTGGCTTTCACTTTTGAGTGTTAAATCACGTGACATGCTTAGGTTATAATGTTAATTGAAGAACCGGCATTCTAAAGATGGTGCTTCTTCAGGAGAAGCTGATGGATTCTTCGCTGAAGGCAAATATACCTCCAGCTCCACCACTACACATGGCTGCATGTTCTTTTGGGATTCATCATGTGAACCAGAATGATCATCTATCATGCAAAGGTTGGTTGATCATGTTCTCTATTTACATATTAGGCAGGTCGTTGCCCTTTCATGTCCTTATAATAATACTTTCAGCCACAAAAGTTCTTGTGTGTTCTTCTTATTTTCATTTTACATGTTTGATGTTTCTCTACTGATAAACTGTTTATTTGGGTAGTTCCATCAATGGGTGGTGCAACAATACGTCTTCTGGATGAAAATGCTCAAGTTTTAAACCAAATTACAACTAATCTTGATTCATTTAAGGTGAATGGCTCAAACTTGTTTTATCTTCTTCATGATACCTGTCATGGTGCAGTTGCTAAGCTCTTACAATTCATTCCTGTATGTGTAAAAAAAATGCCAACTGGCCTGAAAAATGGAGGGATGTAGTCTAGATAATAGTGTCTTCATTCTCATATCCCTCCTCATGTAAATGTGTCAGAGAATGTTGACAATTATTGAGTTGTCTAGGAATAAAACCTCCATGTGCCATACCTTTTCTGGTCACAAGATTTGGGCTCCACATGCACATCATTGTTTTCAACTGTTGTCCATGATGTATTGACCTGCCAAAAGTATGGCTTTTAGACACCCCGAACTTAAATTATTAAGGGAATCAGTTAGTGATTTGCCAAAAATAAAGGGAATCAATTAGTGGGCACGATATTGAAGTAGTTTACCTTTCCTTCTTGGGTGATGCTTGCACCTATTTCCTTGCTAGTTGACAATTTTATTTTCCTCACTTTAGGTTATCAAAACAAAATTCCTTAATTTTATATAGCAACTGTCTGTGGAACACCACACTGAACTATACGATAGGATAAAAACTATGTTTTAGACTGCCTACATTTCTGTTGGAATATATTTCCCTTGGGGGTCGTTTTCCTTTTATGCATGGGATAAGAACATAGGTTTTAGAAATATAAATGTTACATATGTGAAACAGATTATTGTGTTTGTCAAAATCACCATTTTCACACGAGTAATGATTACATCAAACGGTTTTAGATGTGTTTGGATGTTATGGCCTTTGTTCCCCATACTTCTTAAAATTTATGAAGATTTAAGATTTGAAATTTGATGTCTTTAGTCTCATCATTAAGATGAGAATATTGAACACGTTGGATCATGAACTGGAGCCCACATAAGTGAAGAAAATTAGATTTATATGTTGATATTTTTTGGGCCCTTTAACAAATTTCTCAGAATCTATGAAGATTTAAGATATGAACGTGTTGGATCATGAACTGGAGCCCACGTAAGTGAAGAAAATTAGATTTATATGCTGATATTTGTTGGGCCCTTTAACAAATTTCTCAGAATCTATGAAGATTTAAGATATGAAACTAAACGTCTTAGGGTTTATTAGACCGAGAAAGAAGATGAATGGTTCGGGCTACCAAGTTAGGGCCTACAAAAGTGCAAAAAATAAATGTGGAGGTTCCAATCTGCAACATGCCCCTATTGCAACCTATACTGCCACTTCTCACTTAAATACGTAACAAGTTTACCATCTCCTATGTAAATGAGAGGCTTACAATGCCTTCATTTATATATCATTTTCACACCTCAAACGTGTGCAAGCAAATGTGATCATGTGTAACTGTTATGCATGAGCTTCATCTCTCTTTCTCTCTCATTTTAAGTATAGTAGGATGAAAATTTTATTCATGGACTTTTTTTTTTTTTGTGCATATTCTCCTTTTGGCAGGTATCCTCTGTGGATTTTTTTGTGCCAAATAAGCAAGCTTGGTTTACAATGATCATGCATCTTTTTTATTTTTTATTTTCACACAGACACAGGAAAACTTTGATCTCCTCTATCGTGCAAGGAACAATATCACAGCTATCTTGAATGAGTATGTGGCTCCATGACTCTTCCTTTTCAAAGTGTGAATGGCATTCTGGTTCACATGTCTACAGGTAACAGGAGCTGACAGTTCAATTTAAAAAAGTCTCAACTCTCATTTCGATTTGTGCAGCATGAGAAATATGCCTGGAATAATGAGCCGGATGTCTCCATTGCCAGTGTCACTCAATGAGGAGCTCGCTAGTATTTTTCTCCCTAGTGCATCTCAAGTAATCTCTCAGGTAAGTTTCACTTGTTATTTTGAATTAATTCGAGGCCTTGTGGCAGCAGATGTGTGTTTGTGTTGTGCTAGAATGATGTGGGGTGGGGTGAGAAGGGGAGAGGGATAGTCCATTTCTGAGGAAGAATCTTCATCTTGCAGCCAATTTGAATAAACTAACAGTTAACACTAGATGAGAAGATGCAAGGTAGTTTCGACCACACTCCAGTGACTCAAATGGAACATGTTGACTGAAATTCTAAATTTTATCACCAATTTGAACATTGGTTACTTCTCTTTTCAATGTGGTGAGTATCGGGTTCTATTTATTTCTATATTTTCATCTGATTGTTAATGGGTTCTTTTTGTTTCAATGTTTCCATCTGGTTATTAATGGGTCCTGTTTGTGGAAACAAAAAAGATGAGGTTGTCTTTGGGAGACAAACTTGTGATATTCATCCTAAGGTTGTGTGTTTAGAGAGGTGGACGTCAAACAGTAGATCTTAAAAACAGAGAGAGATCCCTTTTATGATGCCTAAAAAAATGGTGGAACTTAACAAAATCTAGGATTTTAGATCAGTCCAAGAAGGAGTTCCAGTGAACTCTCTACTGTCAGCCAAACGTCAGAATTTTAATAGTAGATGCTCTATCCAAGGAGTCCAGGGTCACCAAAGTCATCTTAGGCCTGTAAATGGGTCAGGTCTGACCCAAGAGAAAAAATGCTGGGTCTGGATCTAAATCTGAACCCAATAGGCCTGGTTTGAGCCTAGATCTAACTTGGCAGACTTGAATATTAGGATGATGGACCTGAGATGTTGATGATAAATAACAACAACAATATTACAATATCATCATCATCATCATCATCATCAAAGCCTTATCCCAACCATGTTGGGGTCGGCTAAACAATATTACAATAATGATAATAAATTTAGATAGTGTGATGATGATATTGATGGCGATAATAAATAACAACACCACGACCAATGATGATGATGATAACTAGAGTAATAATGATAAGAACAATAATGCTATAGTGTATTTTTTATTATTTAGGTTATAGGCGTGGACTAGATTTAGACCTGATTAAACATAAGGAGGCAGGCCTACATTTGGTTTGGATCATAGGAGTGGAAACTGAACTTAAACCAGACCAGTTTCATTGATCCGGTTCTAACCCAACCTTATCATACCCAACCCATTTACAGCCCTATCTGCAATAAAAAAAAGTTCCTCATCAAGTTTCATGCAACTATGAGCCAAAGAGCCACATTCAAAAGATGATGCTCTATACTCTCTTATAAGTTGAAGGATGAAATGATACACTATTTCAGTTCATGAATCAGTGTGAGCAGAGTGCTTTTGGTAGTAGACTGTTGTGAATGGAAAAGTTGTAGCCATATAGACAGTGGTATACTGCATCTATGCTTCCATTTAGTTGATATCTATTGTTTTAAGAATTACTACTGCTATGGAGGGTGCCACGTGGTGTCGGCTCACATCTTGAATGTCTTGAATGCATTGATCTATGCATGTGAAAAATTGGGGTATTGTGGCTGAAACCTGCGATGATGTGCTGAGAACCATGTGCTCATCAACTGCAGTAACATTCATCAAAACCATGCCAAAAAACAAAATTTGAAATACTAATATTCCTAGCTGAGATGACACTTTTATTCCAATTGTATCTTATACAGGCACCTTCATTCGGTGCTTCTGGTGGCATTTATTTGAAGCAAGAACCAAGATGATGATTTCCAGAGGCCTAGTGTCATTTGCTATTGTACAAGTAGAAAAGTTTCCACCTGTATAAACGAATTGTACACACTTCTTACAAAGAATAATTCGTTGTAAAGATCCCAATTTGAGAAGCTGAAGAATACCAGTTTCTGAAGAGATCAACCAGGTAAAGTGTACCTGCCTGCCCATGCCCTGGGTGCAAATAGCATTTCTTGATGTTCTATTGTAAGTTTTTCTCTATTTCAGTTTTATTGTACATTCTCTGAGACAGGAAATCTCAGAAAGGATCTTTTTTTTTCCCGTCTCTTTGTGCTTGCAAGTTAATGTTCTTTCTACTACCTTCCATTGCGACTTCATAAAAGCTGCAAAAGATCTTTCAGTGAACAGAATGGGCTACAGAATATAACAGTAAATAAAATCAAGTGGAATTGCTTATGATATCACCATTTAAGTTTGGTCATGTTCATATATGGATGAACTAAAAGGTTTCAAACATCACACTGTATCTGGGCATGGATTGCATTGGATTTCCTGTGTCTGCCAAGTGCAAGTGGAAATGTAGGATGCTCCCATTGCAGATTCTGTAAAATTCAGTGTCAGTATGTTTTGTTTCTTGATCCATCTTCTCTTCTTTAAGCAGACTCGAGAAACGCAGCAGCTATATCATGGCAAAAATATCATCAATAGTTGAGACAATGTTGTTGTAGCATTCCTGAACGACTTTGGCATCCTTGCTCCTCGCAGCGTAATCCAACTGCAATGGTTACAGAATTAACCCAGGGAATGCAACAGCATTTTATATTCCTATTGATAATATTTTTCGAGAAGGGAGTCACCTTTTTACCTGGCCTGGTCTTGTATATTTGGTTAATAGCTTGTTAAAAGGATGTCAAACTTTTCGCTGATGGATGTTCTTGCTTCTTTTTTTATGTCTAAATAAAATCATATTAGGTTTTTTCTTTTTTTTTTTTTTTTTGGAAGATAAGTGTGTATTAACATGGCCCCAAGAAAAGGGGCCTTTGTTAAAAAAGAATAGAACCTTCTTTCCAGTTGATACCACACAACAACCGATCCAAGGCAGCAGAAAAGAAGAAATAAAAATAGAACAAAAAAGCACTAGTCCAAAGTCACAGACTCAGAGAAGCCACACCCCAACAAAAAAGGAGAGAAAGCCCAGCAAACGCAAGCTGGAGAATAAATCCCACCATAAACAGTAGTCATTAGTGAAGCAATTTTTCAAGCACTCTGATTTTCACTCACTGGGGAACATTAAATTAGTTTGCAGCTGAATTAATTCAAGAGTATTTGGTTAATCAACCTGAAAGTCATTGTTCTGGTGGGGCATTCGAATTGGATTTTGGTTTGGGTTTACCTGCATGTGATTCAGGTTGTGCTCAGGTTGAGCCAGTACCCAACCTGACCTGACCAAGTGGCACTCCTACTCTGAATTCGGACCCAGACCTGTGATTTTCTGAATTTGGACCCATATTCCGCCCTCTGAGAATAGCGATTGACCTTGGCAATTTCAACTTATCCAGTGGGCATTTCAGTCGATAAAATGACCGTATTTTATCTTCACGCTTCTATTACCCACTCAAACACACCCTTAGCTACAGGGGTATGACCTCAACCAAGTCCTGACCTAAATAGTATTAAGGTAAACTCAAACCCAAACCTGACTAATTCGCAGGCCGAGTTGTAAATTCCTGACCAGAGTGAAATCCTAAGCGAGTCGGGTCAAGTCAGGTACCCAAATTTATATGTTTAGTTTACTTTTCAAATCAAAGGATATACTAGTCCCAAAGTTCTTACCTACACACGTGTATAGATAAGTTGGCTGCCTGGACATGACCTGAATTCAACATGGTTTCAGAATGTAGATCCGACCCAAATTTCACTTTGGCCAGAGTAGACAATGCAAGTTCAAGTTTGGCCCGACCCAAGTTACAACCCCTGCCCGCCAACCACACTACTGCACTATGGTTCATATAGTTAGGGGAGTCAGAAGACTCACTCTTGTAACGCTGTTGAAGAGCATGGAGTAGAGCTTCCTGAGCTGAGGCCTCAGGTTTCCAGGCTTCCCTTGAATTATAGTGTAGAAATCTTGCCTCACGTATGGTGACCTCTCCCTAAGCGCCTTCTGCACATCGCCCCACGACTCCGTATCTATCAGAGATTTGATCTCCAGCAGCTCTCTAGCATGCCTCCTTATTCCTACCTCTGCCTCCTCAACTGTCTGGTCTGGAACTGTCATTCTCAAGTCAAATGAAGCAGCCATGTTTGGATTGAACATGGCTTCTCTGGCTAAAAATACAGTTGCAAGTGCAGTTGTGATAGCTGTTCTTCTTCTTGTAGGGAACTGGAGGAGATTTTGGGGGATGAAGGTGTTTCTTCTGCAGTTGCTGTTGCCCGTTTTGCAGGGCATCAGATGATTGCAAGTGAATGTTGTTGGGTGGTTAGAGGATTGTAAGTTTGGTGTTGGTGGTGGTGCCATTTCTTCTGGGTGTTTCTTTCCCTCTCTCTCTAAGGAAATGGCTTGGTTGGAATTCGGAGAATGTATGGAGAGTGGATAAGGCAGTGGACAGACTGTTGGGCCTTTTTGGGTAGGATTCACGCTAATGAGATTTCCGGATCACGTGGCCTTTATTGACGGGCCATGATCAATCAAAGATTAAACTTTTTTGTCCCTCGTAAGAGCAACAGAAACATCCAATATTATTAAAACATCTCATAGCAACGAGATCAAAACAATAACAATAACAACAACTACTACTCTAGTAAATTTCATATTCACAATCATCTTTAAAAGTGTATACCGATAACATGTGTGAAGATTAACAGATCAATATAATCCGGTACAAGCTTATTGTGATAAAAACCAACAATGACTTATGGATGGGTTGATGGCCAATTCGTCTACTCAGTTGAATTAAATAAGTACAAGGGTAAGTAAGTACGAGGGTAAAGGTAGCGAGGCAATGCCCTTCTATTCAGGGGATCGAAAGGAAGCAGTGAGAGGCGGGGTTAAAAAAAAAGTTTCTTTTTGTAAGCAACTATTATATCATTATCATTATCAAAGCTTTATTCTAACCATGTAAGGGTTGGCTTCATAAGTTCTGTTTTTCCATTCCATTCTATTTTTGTAAGTAACTATCTATAAATAAATATAATTATCCAAGAAAATTAAATTCTAAATGCTAATGATCTTTTGAAGAATACAACCACTTGGAGAATACAATCATTTGGCTTTGTTTATAACAATAGTTGCTCCATCATTTTGAGGTGCCTGTGAAATTTTATCACGATTGAATTTGAAGTTGGTTGAAAGATTGATCACTTTGTTAAAAAAATGTGGTAAATAAATATGCATGAGCTTTTATTAATCAAATATTGAATCTTACAATAGTGGCGCAAATTTGAAATTTGCTAAGAGATAAAAATTCGAAAGGCAACTATTTTAAGCATTTTAAAGTGAATTGGAGTGACTGACCGCTCTAATAATAATAATAAAAAAAAAGAGATCATATGAAAAGATACTAAAATTAAGGAAAAAAAGGTAAATCTTGGGAATTAAGCAATTTTTGATTTGACGACTCTCATATTTTTATCTTTTTATTCATACTACAGTATGATGTCACAGCTGAAATCTACAACTTCCGTGAGCAAACCATTTTTACGTGAACTGAGCCGTGAAATTCATATTTTTATCTTATAATTCACTTTTTGTTATAAGATGTATTATCATAGGTGGATGCCCACATTGGGACCGACATGAGATAAATGAAGATTACTTAGGATTTAAGTCTTTCCCTATTAGGTTGCTTGGGGAGGAAGCAATCTTATTCTATAAATAAGATCCTTCTCCCCACTATTATGTACACACATATTCTTCAATAAGAAACTCTCTCTCTTCCTCCCTCTATTCTTCTATTTTCTATTGTAATACATTATCAGCACGATGGGCTCCTACAAGTTGAAGTTGTTGCAGGGTACAAGGGTGTAACACTCCGACCCAGATTGACCTCGTTTAGCGCCTAATTAATCCTGTTTTCGTTGATAATTATGTTTGCTTGTGTTTTGGGTTCGTTGCGAGTCATGAATAGGTAGTTGGGTTGAGTTTGACCTGGATTAGGTAGACCAATCCCTTTTTCGTAATTTTAGCTTTTCTTAGACATGCTCATTTTTGCATCATCTTGATGCCAACACGTGTCTTTCATTGAGCTCGTTAACTCTCGTAACTACGTCGTTTGCAACCGATATCGTATGATTCCATTGGACTCGGATTTGACTCGAAATGTAATTTGTCTTAACCTTGGGCTTGTATGTAAATTTGCATCTTTGTTATATATATAAGGGAGATCCGGCCATTCCATAAACTCACGTTTTCTCTTCTCTCTCATTGTTCACGTGAGTGCTCTCTCTCTCTCCCTCTCCTGAATTCTCTCCTCCATCATCGATCAACCCAAAGTGAGGGTTACTTGCATTCTCTGTTGTGTTGATTGAGGTGAGTTGAGGTTCTTTCCATCTCCCTCATCTCCTTCTTCTACTTCTTCTCCTTCTTGTTTCCATGATTACTTGAGGTGTCTTGATATTCCTCCTGTTTCTCATGCATGCATGTTGCAGTGGTTGAGATTTGGTTATGTTTGAGCCCAATGACAGCAAGTTATGTAATTGAACCCCATTAAGGCAAGTATAACCATAATCTGTGAGAACCCATGTTGGTATTCGTTTGATTTTGGTTAATTCACATGAATTTGCATGGAAAACGTGTTTACAGCCCAATTGGTTAGTATTCCTTCTTTCTTTGTTGGATATTTGCACTTCTGATGTCATTACAGGTTTTCTACACTTGATTCAGAATTTGACCCCGTGCATTGTATGGCTAAGCCGTATCTCACCTACGGCTTAAAGTCCAAAGAGGGTAAAAATCCAGTTTTCTTCTACGGCCAGGACACGGCTAAGCCGTATTTTGCCTTACGGCTAAGCCGTGCCTC
This sequence comes from Sextonia rubra, assembly GCA_037013555.1. Lineage (NCBI taxonomy): Eukaryota > Viridiplantae > Streptophyta > Magnoliopsida > Laurales > Lauraceae > Sextonia > Sextonia rubra. The sequence goes on along the minus strand of JASUAD010000028.1, from coordinate 15,644,358 downwards.
AGCCGTGACCCAGCCGTAGATCAATACAGGGTGTCTTCTTCTGGATTAACTGAAAGCAAGCAATTGACAGTTTCTCCTACGACTCAGCCACGGCTAAGCCGTAGAACACACACGGCTAAGCCGTAGAACAAAATACGGGTGAACCATACTTGCGGATGAACAGTGAAGGGGACCGCGGGGGAGCCGCAGTGCATATTACGGCTACGCCGTAAGATGCCTACGGCTAAGCCGTACGTTCACCTACGGTTAAGCCGTATCACCCCTAGAAAAATAAATAACAAGAATAGGCATAAGAAAAAGACCTATATGGCCTTCATGATAGAATGTAGACACCTAGACTTGTCCGATGGAATATGATACAATGCGTGAATGATCTCGAGGGCTGCGAATCATTCATGTTAGTTATCCAGCTGTTAAGCACCTCCCCATGGGTGTTGGTTTAAGGGACTTCGGTGCACCAGCCAATTCAATGCAACACTAGACAACGGTACATCGAATAACTTAAAATTACATCATCATGCACGGTTATGAACATTGGATAATTAGATTAGACTTGGCTAGTAAATGACTTGGATTCACTATGCCAATAGTTGTTTGCATGACATGTTGTTTGTCAATTATTGATCTCCGCTCTATCGCGTGATTACTTGTTTCAGATACTTTCACATAGTTGTTTCTTTACCTTGAGTATACATGGATAATTCACATATAAGACATGTTCTAATATTTACACGTATGATATGATTATCAGGATTTACTCAGGGTTTTCATGATTGACTCTGTATGGTCAGGCACTACTTAGCCTTAGCCTTAGGATCCCGACGGGGTGAATTTGGTATAGTTTTCATGGCCTTGCTGTAGTAAGGAAACGTCTTGGGGAACCAGACCCCAGAAAACTGAGACCCATTGTACCCTGGCTCGGACAATAGTGTTCTTTGCACGATACAAGGTCCCTCTTTTGGGAGCATATGGCAATGTAGTTGCTAACTAGTTATGTACACAGCATGTACACATTGATTCACATGGCATGTTTCCTTCTTGCATGACAGCCTAGTATATGAATGTGCCCTGTTTAATTTACATGATGTTCTTTATTTTATTAGACATAGCGTGCGTTAACTTGTTATGGTTATACTTCGTTGAATCGTTGTATTCACAGTTGTTTTTGGTGTTGCAGGCTCAGATACCCCTGCCGACCCCTCGCCGGTCGGCCAGACTCCAGCCGAGACCCCTGAGGCCCCATCCGGCCTAGAGGAGTAGATGTGATCACTCTCTTGGAGAGCGGCTTGGTCATGCATAGCATAAGAGTCTTCCTTGTTTTTGAGGATTGTCATACTTGTATATGTCAGGACTTGTACATATTATTTTGTTTTGTAAAACCTTCAGTTATGTATATATGTCAGTTCGGTTTTCGTATTCTCTTCTTGTACTGTTAGTCTGATGTTTCTGATATTTACAACTTCCGCGTACATGTTTTGCACGTGTGAATGTTCCCTTGTGCGTGTGCATTTAGACCAGGTCTACGTGTACAGGTACGGGAGTACATGTGTCATCGGTTTGGCTTTTGCTAACCCCCGAACCCTGGGGTCGAGTTGTGACAAAGGGTTTGGATTCTGTTCCATCAGCGAGACAAATGCTTCTTGAAACAGAGAATAGATTGAAGTGGTTCTGATCTCAATGGGCCACGTATCAGGATCTTCCGCGGGTGACCTATGTCTTCTCATCGTCTAAGAAGATTTGAAAACGGTCACTATTGGATTAGAGATCTGGACTCTCGAGGGCTTGTGTCCGTGAAGAGGTTTGGTCTTCGGGTTTCTTTGATCACAGAGGTCTTCGGGTCACTGTTGAGATGGTTTGTTGAAATTAGCCAGATCTTGGTGGGCCATTGGCTCGCTGTTTGAGAAGAAGAAGGAGATCTGGATTGGTGGTTGATCCCGGAGAAGAGGCGCATGTCCAGTTGTCTCTAAGCAAGCCATTGCAGGAGTTACAAAATCGAAAATAGGAGATCAAATTAGATCTTGAATTTTCTAGTTTTCTGCTGAAAGAGAACATTGGCGGTTCTCTTCTGTTGCCGGCATTGAGAAAAACAAAGGGATTTTGGTTTGCTGAAGGAACAAAGGCCCACAAATTCAGAGGAGATTAGGACTTGGCGCCATCTCTCGCTTTGTGGAATGGAACCGAGGCCATTGCCTCATCTCTATTCACCATCGAGGATGGCTGCCACTCATCTCTGCGGTGCTCTTACCACCGGTTGCCATCAGACTTGGGGTCCAGGGTTTTTTTTTTCTTTGTGGTTCTCCTTTGTAAAGAGAACAAGGAAAGGGAAACTTGGTCTAGGTTTTGCCAGGCCAGGTCAGTTTGGGTCAGGTTGAAACTGACCTGTCCATAGCAGTCCATTTCAACAATAGATTAGAGCTGACTTCAGCATGATGTCAGCATCAAGTCAAATAGGCAGGTTTGATCAAATCAATGGCCAGAATTGTTTATGCGATATCTTGGCGATCTAGAGTCCGATCTGAGATCTGTTTGCATCTATGGCAAGCTCGCGAGCAGATCTACACATTGGCACCAAAAGCAGGACGATTCAAAAGTTAAGTAATTTTTCCTTATTTTATGATCTTTTATTAGTTTGATAATCATACACCTGCATTTATTATTATTCCTTTTCGATCTGCAAGTATTTCTAATTTTAATTCAAGTGATAAATCATTTATTATTTTTTATCAAAAAGAGATCATGATAAAAATTGAAAACCATGGATCATAAATAGATCCAGAAGTTCTATACAAGTAATTGGAACCCGAAGTTCCATATGATATTTAGAACTAAAAGTTCTATATGGAATCAATAATTCGGACTCAAAGTTTCGTAAATTATTTTAGTTTATGAATCAAAAGTTCTCTCGAATTCGGACAAAAAAATCTGTTGGTTATTTTACTCTGAAACCAGAAGTTTTCAGATCCACAATATATATTCGAAGATTCATATTTCTACTCAAACCTGAAGTTTGATTTTAGATCCAGAAATAAAACCAATAGGCCATAATATCAAGCCCGAAGTCTTGATAGAACCTAAAGTTCTAATTCATGACTTTGAAGCTCTATATCAAATGAATAACCTAGACCTGAAGATCTATACATTATTTGGAACCAGAAGTTCTAAGATTTGAAATATGAACCTAAAGATTCATATTCATAACCAAACTTGGAGCTTTGAATTTCTAAAGATTCAAAGTAGTGTAGATCGATATAAAGGCCATGAAATCAAACCTGAAATTTTGATAGAACTAGAAGTTTTGATTCGTCAGTTAAGAACCTGTAGTTATAACTTTCTAATTGGCCAATTCTTTGTTATACTTTGTCATTGGATATTGAGAACCCGAAGTTTTATTTTTGTTTGATTGTTATTGGTAAATCGATCTTTACACACTCTATAAGGCTTGGTGATGCTATCAAAGTTAGCAATAAGATATCCTTGTAGGATATGACATATGCTCTTATTTTCTGCGCCATTATATCCTTGTTAGACAAAGCTGATCACCAGCAGATGGTCATACACCCAATGCTTAAAATAAATGCCAAATTAGTCAAACAGAATCCTTCTAGAAGAGGTAAATATAATAGGTTATCCAGTAAATATGAAAATAACCACCCCATGAGAGGTGATTAACAAAGCATTTTGTTTGGAAATTGGGCGAACCACCAAGCATGGTCTAGAAAACCTACAACTACTTTTATAAGTTTGAATATTAAGTTCAATTTTTCAATATTTTATTGGATGTTAGACTTATTCTTCTATCCCCCGGATCTTGTTTTTTCATGCTATACTTGTTTTGAATGGTAAATTGTTTAGCTGTTCTCAAGTTTTATTTTTGTGATGCGATTAACTAGTTATGTAAGTTTATTATTGTTATTTACTGTATGGATTATGAAATGCATGAAATTGAGGATAATATCTGTCCGGTAGACAGTGCAACAAAATACACTATATTGAAAAAAAAACCAGAAGTTTTTCTCAAAATTAGTGTTTAATTCGTGCATGGTATCAATCATAACTGGATCCATACAAATACTTGAATGCTCCGGAAGAGTCTATATAATGGTATTTGTACATCATTACTAGTATTGACAGCCAGATGCTGATACTAGAAAAGGTAAGTGCATTCTCCTTATATCTCAGGACTATATTACAAGACAATCTTTAAAACCCGAATCACATTCGATTATGAGCAAAACGACAAAGTCAAGCTCAAAGCTCACACTAAGCCTTAAACTTAGTGACCCTAAGGCTTTAATGCTTTGACATGACAGGTTAGGTCACCCTAGGGGTACTATGTTAAGGCAAATTATTGATAATTCTGTTAAGTACTCCTTAGAGTACTATCCATTGATCATCGTTTTCGCAAAGGATATAGTGTGTCATTTGTGAACCCATCAAATCCCACCCATTAGCACAAAATTATTACACCTAGGGTACACTTCCTTGCACATATTATTAAATTTATAAGGCCTGATATCATAGGTTCGTGACCTGTATGAACCCATAACGTAGATTCTATGTTGGTTTTACTTCACCCCCAATTATTGGATATTTAGACAGGAGATATATTAATTGTTCGTTTTACTGATTGTCATCTTGATTCTTCTCACCGTTAGGGGGTGATAAGAGAGTTCCTGAAAAACATCTTATTCTCGTAAAACAACCTATTATTGAAGAACAGCGAGAATTAGCGTGGAATACTTCCACTTTCTCTCATTTAGATCTATGTACTTCACAATGTGAGAATGAAGTACGGAGAATTGTGCACACAAATGAATTCCCTGATGCTTTTAATGATGCAGCAAAAGTGACTAGGTCACATACACCGGCTATGAACACACAAGCACGAATTAATGTCCCTGTAGGACAAGCATGAATTAGTATCCATGTAGGATACAAAGTCCAAATATGGTAGCAAATGAATTTGTACACTCCAGAAGCGTGGTAGACTTATAGGTTTCAAGGACTCTGCTCCCCAGAAGAGGAGAAATGAGCAATCATATCCTAATTATACCCTAGAAGAGGTATACTCCAGAAGAGTTTATGACAAAATCCACTCTTTCTAAATTTCTTAAAGAAATTAATGTCCCGGACGAGTCCCGGAAGAGGCTCTGGAAGCCCCTGAAGAGGCAATAGGTACCCAATAAATAAAAAGATCTCTATACTGTATAATTATTCAAGAGAGAGATGTGATAGAAATGAAATTATCAACGATAACGCATTTGCATATGCAGTAGCTACTTAAATATCAAGGAAAAATGAGAATGGTGATTGGAATACGGAACCACGTTCTATAAATGAATGTCGACAAATAACATATTAGCCAAAAATAGAGAGATGCCATTAAGGAATTACAATCTCTCAATAAACGTGGTGTATCTGGACCTATAGTACAAACCTCAAAAGGTGTTAACCCTGTAGGTTACAAATGGGTGTTTGTAAAAAAAATGAATGAAATTATTAGATACAAGGCAAGACTTGTGGCACAAGGTTTCCTGCAGAAACTTGAGATTGAAAACATACACAAACATATATATGAAAATCCCAGAAGGATTTGCTTTGCTTGAAGCAAAGTCAAAGAGTACATACTTAATATAAGTAAGACGTTCATTGTACGGTTTGAAATATTTCAGAAGAATATGGTACAATCATTTTAGTGAATATTTACCTAAGAAAGGGTATGAAACAATCCCATTTGCCCATGTATCTTATAAGATCCTTAAATGGATTTATAATAGTAAAAGTTTATAAATCTAATTGGGACTCCAGAAGAGCTCGAGAAAACTATTGACTATTTTATCTTGACCCGCAGATCGAGAGAAGTTCTAATGAGATTTTTCATTCTTTATAAATATGCTTCCCATATATAATTTTGCACCAAGGCTTTGGATTGGTATTAAAAAAATGCTATGAGATTTATGTCTGTTTTATTCTTATGGTTGTAAAGATTTAAATTTTGTAGGATATGCAGATTCAGAATATATCCCTGATCCTCATAAGGGTCGATCATAAACATGTTGTATGTTTCTTTATAGCAATGCCATCATGTTTTTGGTATTTAACTAAATAGACTTTGGTAGTTACTTATTCTAACCATGCTGAGATTTTAACCCTCTATGAAGCCATTGTAGAAGGTTTGTGGCTAAAATCTTTAACTCAGCATATTTGTAGTTCTTGTCAATTACCTCTTAGTATAGGTACCCCCAGCATTATTTGCAAAGATAATGGGGCATGTATTCAACAGATTAAAGAATGATACATTAAAGATGACAAGACGAAGCACATGATACCGAAGTTGCACATGATACCGAAGTTCTTCTTCACTCATAAGTTTAAGAAGAATAGCAAGATTGAAGTCAAGTAACTTCGTTTAAGCAATAACCTGGCTGATCAGTTTACGAAGTTTTTGTCAAAATCAGTATTCTAAACACATGTATACTAGATTGACATGCCTAACCATGTGAAAGGTTGTTATCATCAGGGGGAGTAGTTAATCGGGGGGGGGGGAGGCATCTTGAAGTATGCTACTCAGGACATATGTATGCTGTACTCTTTTTCCTTTTCTAGGTTTTGTCCCACTGGGTTTTCCTAGTTAAGGTTTTAACGAGGCAGCATTATGCACGTCCAACACCAAGTCAATGATCTTGTATAATGTTGTACTCTTTTTCCTTCGCTTTGGTTTTTATCCTACTGGGTTTTTCCTTTGCAATGTTTTAATGAGACAACTGTCATTAAATGGTGGTTATCCAAGAGAGAGTGTTATAAGATGTATTATCATAGGTAGATGCCCACATTGGGACCCACATAAGACAAGGAAGATTACCTAGAGTTTAAGTCTTTTCATATTAGGTTGCTTGGGGATGAAGCAATCTTATTTTATAAATAAAATCCTCCTCCCCACTATTATGTACACATATATCCTTCAATAAGAAACTCTCTCTCTCTTCCTCCTTCTATTCTTCTATTTTCTATTGTAATACTTTTTACATTTTTACACATTTAATTATAACCAAAAGAAGCCCTTAACTCAGGGTTCCTCTGAGGTCAAAGTCTGAGACAAAGAATCAATCCAATGCACTTATCACATGTCCTGATGTCCCTCTTTTAATCTCTTCTTCTCTTTGATTCCTCCGAAACCTGCTTTCTTGTACCTAGGGTTTCCTTCTTCTTCTTCTTCGATTGCTTCCACTTCCGTAATTCGGTCGAGGATCTTCCCTCTTTCAACATCTTCTTCGGATCAGTGCTTCCAATCCCTCAAAACCTAGCAAAAAATGGATTGAAATTCGACTGATTCTCGTCTCCTCTGCCCGATCTTCTTCGGAGATGGCGGATTCTCTCACAGGGCAAGTTACGAATGTGGTGAGGAGCCTGGGAAAGAGCTTCAGTCGCAAAATCTCGGAGATTTTGATGCTTTTGATCAACCACAAGGTTCGGATTCATCTCCTCTCTCTCTCTCTCTCTCGTTCTCGTTGCTTCAATTGAAAGATTTTATTTTTAGGGTTTCAATCTGGGTTAAATGAATCTCATACGAGAAAGTTGTTTTTTTGATGATTTCATGTCCTTCCAATCTGGCCCTCTGTTGGGGTTGAATCATTTCGATCAAAATCGAAGAACTTAGTTCTTCGATTGGCTAGTTGATCTGCTTTCACATTGGCAGCGCGCTTTGCATGGTGGAAGGAGACATTCAATGTATCAGATGGTTGTAACACCTCTTCAATGATATCCGCAAGGTACCTGGGAGGACTGGAAGATTTCGAAGCCCACCGAATAACACAAGAAGAATCTCCTTCCACGAGAAGGTGCAGAGGATTGAGACGAGAAGCTTCGCGAATAGCTGTGTTCAAAGCTGACAATTCTGCTTGTTGATAGAGCAAAAGCTGGTTGGACCAGAATTGGACAATGGCATGATCCCTTCCTCATTGCAAATAACACCCTCCACACCAGCCATTCCCAAGGTTACCAGATGCACTCCCATCAAACTTGAGTTTTAGAGCACGCGAGGAGAAGGTCGTCAACTAGGAGAAATGCGCATAGATGGGGATGGGAATCGGCCCCTTCCAGTTATGAAGGATGGAGTTCACTGGAATTCTTTTGAACTGAGGCATAGGAGAAGCCCATATAGCCACTTAGCATTTAACTTTTTCCGCTAACATGCTGTCATTAGAAACTTTCACTTCAAAGCATTTCCTATTTCTTTCTTTCCAAATAGACAGAATTGCTGCCAAGTAGTTGTGACTATCTTATCTTTACTTTGAAAGATTGTGGGACCCAATTGTGGATAATCTCTCTCTGAGGTGCATCAGTGAGCCCATAGACATGCTACCTAAAGATATGTGCATCTCCTCAGGTCGAGGAAGATGTAAATCCCCATTCTGCACAGGACTTCTTGATCAAAAAAGGATTTTGATGGTTGATGATCTATTGCTATGACTAATTAGTGTCAAGTGCTCACTCAATGGTTCTCATATGAATGGTTTGCGTGACATAAATTCTTTTCTTTTTTTTTTTTTTTTTGTTTTGGCTATTATTTCGGGCCTATCATCTTACTTTCCTCAAGTCTGCTTCATAAATATTGATACCTTAATTTTAGGGATGTCAACAAGCCAATCTTCCTTGCAAGCCAGCTCGACTCAACTTGATTAGGCTTGAACTCAAACTCAACTTGTTGTCTCACAAGCCAAGCTCAAGGTAGGGTTGGTTTAGCTTGGCTTGGTTTGACTCGAGCTCAGCTTGCTAGGTGGGACTCAAGCTTGGCTTGTAAGCTTGTTAAGGGGGCTTCATTTCATGTGGTGTGTGTTTATGTTTGAAGGATATATTTATGCAAAATGTAAAGTTCAGTATATCACATTTATCTGTTAAATTTTGTTTGGTTGATTTCTTTAAATATGTCTGTTGACACCACATTTATCTGTTTTCCTGGAAAAATTATTTTGTATTTACTGGTTTATTATGTTAAATGTTAGTCCTTTATTTGTGTTGTAAAGCTCTATTATCTACTCCATTTACTTCACCATGCATGCTCTGGAATTAAAATTTGAACTTCATTTGAGCCTCGAGTTCACAACGTGAATGATCTGTGTTTAAATTATGAAAGAGCTACTGCAACTGCAAATCGCTCTGTATTCGGAACTCTTGTATCATTGGAGTTCTCTGTTTAGTACCACCATTTCATATTTTACATTTGAAGTCAAGAAGGATATTGAGAAGTGAAGGCCTACATTCTTCATAGCATCCATATATACTTAAAAAAGAATAAGAAAATAAAAGAAACCATCTGTTTTGTAAATGTTCTAGTGTAAAATACTTTCATCCCAACCTACTTTGTGCTTACGAAGCAATTCAATTTCAGAATGCTGGATCACTAGGAGCTCTTGCTGGGTTTGCCATTGCTCTAGCCTTTACATGGAAATTCTTGAGATCTCCCAGTAGACCGCAACGAGGTCAGCGGAAACGAAGAGGTTCTGCTTCGACAAGCAACCATGGTACTCGAGCAGATGAAGATGGAGACTCTGAAATACAATCACCATTATTTTTGAAAGACAATGATGCAATTGGTGAATCTCATCCTCCACTGGAAGTAAGCTAGCATTTAATATTTTGAAAACTAGCTTGCCCTTGATTAAGTGTCCGTACTGCTTATGCAAATTTTTTGTTCTTATAGTTGACTCTTGGACAAATAGTACGGAAGAAACTAAAGGGAAGCCGAAAGGTACACGACTGTCTTAATGCAACTCATTTTTCCCTAATTTTGATTGTCTCATTAGTTAGTGGCAATAAGTAATTTGAATATTCTGTTTTTGTAAGAACTATTATGTATATTTTGTCTGACCTTTACTCTTGCGCAGATGACTTGCCAGCTACTGGGTGTGGTTCTTGAGGAGAGCAGTCCTGAAGAGCTTCAGGTTGTAAAGTGAATGAATTTTGGTCATCATTTTTAAATCCAGTGAGGTTAAACCCTTGCCATCCTATTACTTTCTTCTTGCAGAACCATGCAACTGTGAGGTCCTCTGTTGTGGAAGTACTAACTGAAATTGCAAAATCTTGTGATGTTTATCTGATGGAGAGAATTCTTGATGATGAAAGCGGGGTTCGTAGTAACTTTTCTTTGTCTTTATCTTTAAAGAAAACTATTCCCTTTGGTTTTTTGTACTACGAAGTTGTGCCACTTACACCTCCTCTTCTCCTTTCCTTCCCTCCTCTCTCCTCTTTTTTCTTCTCTCATAAAGTTGCTAGTGCATTATATGTTCATATCCTCTGCTTTGAGAGTTAGCCATATTTTACAATCTTTCAATTACTAGGTTTTCTTTGGACCAAAATTGCTTATTTAATAATTTTTTGTTGCACTTTCTGTTCCATTTAGCAACCACGTTTCAGCATGATAACTAGATGGGTCTCTCCGTTCAGTATTTAGTTCAAATCCACATGCAAATTTGTTAGCACCAAAATTTTTTATTATTTGTTGAGGCAGTCTATGTTCATCAAGATTGATCTCTCCTGAAAAAAAGTAGTGCATTGGGTCTTTTCAATAAATAAATAAATACACATCTAATTTGAGTAAATAAGTAAATTCACATTTAGACTGCAAGGATAGTGACTGTTGTAAAATGTAAGAAACTGATGTTTCATGAATAGAGCACTTACGAGCTGATGCTAACAGGAAAGAGCCCTTACTGCTTTGGAGAATGCTGGACTTTTTAAAGCTGGTGTCTTGGTCAAGGATAAGGTATCTAATTGTATTCACTTCTGATTTCTCTAAATGCTGCAAATATTTTGGCTTTTGATCTCACATTTGCTGCCAAAACCTTGCATTAGTTAATGTTGGCACTTGCAAAACACATTGCAAGCATCCTTATTGTTCCTTTATTTTTTTCATTTTTTGTTTTGTTGATGGATAGTGCTTCTGATTTTATGTAGATGCTCATATGAACCATTTATGCTTTATGTTGCACATTCCTTCCAATAAATTATCTGTTATGAGTTTTTTAATGCTAAGTTTGAGGACTTTTTATTGCTACATTCTACCAGTTGGTCTTTTGTTATGGCCATTCGTAACAAGGAAACTCTGTTTCTAATAATTGTGGTGTCTAAAACCCATATCATGCCATTTGTAGTCGTTGGGGGCAAGGTTGTCAGAATCGGAATCGTATTGTGAATTGTTTTAGGTTCGAATGAATCGCAAGTTGAATTGTGAATCGTAGGATTCATTAATTTTTTCCAAAATAGTTCTAAAAAATTAAAAAAAAATATGTAAAAATCATAAAAAAAATATAGATATGCATAACTCATCCATTTTCTATACATAGCAACATTTATATATTGAAAAATGAAAACTTTCTATCAACAAAAAATGCTCATGAGCTAATCTATGGCCTAACTACAAAATATTTCATCCCAGAAAGGCAAAAAACATCAAAAGATGCTCATATCCCCATCATTGCCGATGACTGCATCCACATCAACATCATCATCTCCAATATCATCATCACCAAATGAAGATGATCCATCGTCAAGACGTTGAACTTCCTCCTCTTCACTGTTAAATGAATACACCAAAGCTTCTTCTTCGTCAACCTCGGATACTTTCCTCTTTCCTTTATCTTTTCTTCCAAATGTAAGTTTTCTAGGCCCTATAAAACAAGATTATAAATTTTAGTTTGCTAAAATAAAAATAAATATTAATTTTTAGACTTAGACATTCAGTAAATTAGTAGTACCTCGTTGTTTGTCTTGTCTACTACTTGTCCCCTCCTTAGCATGATCAGTAAAGCATTCTCCTATGTCCATCCATGACATGTCATTATCTAAAGCAGGATCTTCTTTTTCAGTGATCCACTCATCTTCAGAATCCATATTTGACAAGCAAATAGGGTCAAGAGCTCTCTCTCTCTCTCTCTCTCTCTCTCTCTCTCTCGCTCTCTCTCTTTGACGGACTTAGAGATTGAGACTGTATTTAACGAAGACTAAAGAATTAAGGCGTTTTTGCTTTAGTCTGTTTCTCCTCTTCAAATGTATCTATGCAAAAGTTAGAATCAATCATTAAATTTAAACGTCAAGATTTATATCAATCATTAAATTTAAACGTCAAGATTTATACATTTATATAAATAATTAATGAAAATAAATTTAAAAAATCTCACTTGTTCGAACATGCTCCAATTTCTTTCACATCCTGATGAACTACACGTTAAACTTAATATTCGAAGTGCTAGCTTTTGTAGTTCAGGGCAATGATTACCACAGCTCTCCCACCATAAAGCTAGTTTATAAGAATAAAGTTAATGATTTTAAAAGGATAACATAATGAAGAAAAACAATATGAATTAAGGAATATAAAAAAATTGAGAATGTAGATTACCAGGTAGTTTTGTCTTGATCGTTAATTGTGCAGTTTCTCTTCCAAACATGCCGATCTTTCTCTTGAAATAGTTAATTTGTTCATCAACAAGAATCCAAGTTCTACTATCTTGAACAAATTTTCCAACGTGTCATACAATCCCTTTTTAACTTCCAAATCAGCATTAAAAATTTCATCATATTGAAATGCATGATTAAAAAAATTCGTAGCTGCATGCAAGGGGTGATGCAACTGGAGGTTCCATCTTGAATCTATGATTCTCCATATGGGATCATACTGCTTCTTCACATTGTTAAAATTTTTGGCAGTAGCCTCTTTGGCCTGGTTCATTGCTTCGTAAATGTATCCCATTGGCGCTCTTTCATCGGAGTCAACCAAGCGAAGGACTTTTACTAAGGGAGTAACACATTTGATGTAATATTTAATCAAAGGCCAAAAGTCTTGGTCTGCCAAGGTAATATCTCTCTCTCACTCCATTAACTTGAGTGGAGTATGAACTCTTTTCCCATTCTTTTGAAGCAAACATTGACTGTAATTCAACTCTTTGTCCATGAATACTTTTCAATGTCAAAAAATTTGTAGCAAAAGGGGTGATAGCGGCTCTTATAAGTTCTCTCCCTTTTGTATATTTTCTCATTAAATTTAACACCCATATATGTTTATAGATAAAAGCAGTAATCTTCCTCACCTTTGCAACTGTTGTGGCATGAGTGGGCAATTTTCCAATATCTGCTAGCATCAATTCAAGTAGATGTGCTGAACATGGTGTCCAAAATATTTTTTTCTTTTCTCTATTAACAATTCACCCGCTTTCACCAGAGCTGCATCACTATCTATCACCACTTGCACAACATGCTCTTCTCCAATTTCTTCAACAACTGAATCTATCAGCTCAAACATATTTTGTGCATTTATAGAAATTGAAGATGTATCCATAGATTTAATAAAAATAGTACCACGTGGGCTATTAACCAAAAAATTTGTGATGCTTCTATCCTTTCCATCGATCCACCCATCTGTCATCAATGTGCAACCATATTGACTCCATTCTTTTCTATATTGATCCAATGATAATGTGGTATGGATTGGATTCGCGGGGCGGGCAAGGTAGCAGATGGAGATAGAGGGGAAAATTGGGTTAATGGATTTGGAGTTGTTGGATTTAGGATTGTGGAAGGGTTGTGGGCATGAATTTGTAGATTGGGGTGGTGTAGATGTAAGATCTAAATATGGGTTGGATGGTTGTTCTTGTGAGAAGGTTAAGGTTTGAGGAAAAATGGTAAGCCCAAGGATGCAAATATGAAGAAGAAAGATAATACTTTTGATTGGACTCTTACCAAACGCTGATCCAGAGGTGTTAGAGAAATTGAGCTCTTAACAAACTCCAATCCGGAGGCATTAGAGATTTCGAGGAGAATTCAAAGAAACTTGGGAAGATCCCAAAATTTTTTATTAATCATTCATAACTTCCTGAGCCAAAGAGGCCTTACAACGCTTAAATAGATAAAAGACTTAACCCTAGGACTAATCTAGACCATCCAAACATTTTGACAGTCAAGATTAAAGCAACTTGGAGCAAATAAAATCCTAAATAAACTAGGATAGATGGGCTCGGCCCTAAAGGCTAGTCGACCCATGGGGACCATAGGTTTGTCCCGCATCAATTCTCCTCTTCTTAGAGAAAACTCGACCTCGGGTTTTATAAGAGTCCTCCAGGGTCAAATATCAAGCGTAGAAATCTTCGATGTGCTTCTTGGTCTTCAATCTCTTAGCATGACTTTAAGGCGGAAATTATTCTTCTCATCCAAGTCGAAAGGGACTAGAGGCATGGCTTCTGTTGATGCTTGACTTGAACATTGATGTGTGATCTGACCATCAGATGCATAAGTTGTTGGCTTTGAAGTAGTAGATCACAATTTTTTATTTTCATTAGTTTATCCTCAAAGATGAAATCAATGTAAGGGATATTAGTGAGTTGCACAACTTTTTCAGCACTGGCTTTTTCTTCGGTAGAGACAAGCTTTTTTTAATATGGTTCTACATTCATTTCCATTGGATCTTCAAATTGATTGCTAACTATATTCAAGTCTTCAAATTTACTTATTGTTAGCATTTGTTGATCGTCATTTTCAACCTTCAAAACAACAACTTGTTCTGTTGATGATGTATTTTGCTTGACAGGAAGTGGACTTATGATCAAATTCACGAGATGATTAGACTCCTTGTTGTTTTCTTCATTGTGTTTTTCTACTTGTTCCACCTGCTCAAAATTGATAGTGGAATCACTTATTTCTTGTTTTTGTCTCTCTAGATCAACTTTGACATCCTCCACAATGGGTTCAACAAGATGAGCTTCAGTGGTTTGTGGAGATTTTGCTCTTTGTATTTTTGCTATTCGAAGACGACAGCGATTTATCAAACGTTCGAAACGGATTGCTTCTTGAAATGCTTCATATATGGTCATGCAGGCTCTCATATTTTTCCAAATGCTTGGTTTCAAACCTCCAACAAAGATAGTGCAACAATGTTCATTACTTTCATCTAGTCTACATAATACGCGTAGCCTTTCAAATTTAGCATCGTCATTAAGAACTGATAGGTTGCCTTGTTTCAAATTTAGAAATTGGTCAAAATAGGCTTTATTATCAGCACATCATTGTCCATACCTAAGTGAATATGTCACTCCAAGCACAGCATGGTGCAATTGCAATGATAGCTCTTCTTCCGATTCCATATGGACGACATCTAAAATACTGTGCTTTTTTTCTTCTAAAACAATTAAATCAATCTCACCTGTTGTGTAGATCTCTTCAAAACAAGCGCGCATGATCGAACAGATCTAAAATCGGAGTCCGGATGGAGATCTTGCGATTTGGAGATGGAAGGCTAAAATTGAATTGATGACGGGCCCTTGATTGACAAGATCTGCCTCAATACCTTCCCCATTGTGTAAATCTTGTCATCATGAGCACGCAGAATCAAGCGGATCTCAAATTCAGGATTGGTATGGAATGTGCATTAGACCTAGGGATTTTGGGGTTGGGGTGTTAGATCTAGCAGATCTGGGTTTTGGGGTTTCTTGGGGATTGAGATCTGAGGCTTATGGTGATGATCAACTATTATGAGTTGGTCTTGAAGACAATGAATGTGGTTGGCTGCGTAAACGATGAATGTTGGCGAGGATCTAGGGGCGTGGAGATTGCCGAATCTCAAACCTGGCTATGAGACCAAATAATGCGGAACGGATTGGATTCGCTAGGCGGTAAGGTAGAAGATGGAGATAGAGAGGAAAATTGGGTTAATGGATTTGGAGTTGTTGGATTTGGGGTTGTGGAAGGGTTATGGGCATGAATCTGTAGATTGGGGTGGTGTAGATCTAAGATCTAAATATGGGTTGGGTGGTTGTTCTTGTGAGAAGGTTGAGGTTTGAGAAAAAATGATAAGCCCAAGGATGCAAATATGAAGAAGAAAGATAATATTTTTGATTGGGCTCTCACCAAACTCCGATCCGGAGGCATTAGAGAAATTGGGCTCTCATCAAACTCCAATCCGTAGGCGTTAGAGATTTCGAGGAGAACTCGAAGAAACTTGGAAAGATCCTAAAACTTTTCATTAATCATTCATAACTTATTGAGCCAAAGAGGCTTTACAATGCTTAAATAGATAGAAGACTTAACCCTAGGACTAATCTAGACCATCCAAACGTTTTGACGGTCAAGATTAAGACATCTTATTAAAACAATTTAAAGCGAATAAAATCCTAAATAAACTAGGATAGATGGGCTGGGCCCTAAAGGTGGGTTGACCCATGGGGACCCTGGGTCTGCCTTGCATCAATTGATTTCTCAACTAGTTACACTTCCTTTTGGAGAAAAGTGTGCCTCACTTACTGATAACTTGGGAGGTTCAACCCTGGTCCAAATGAAGCCACTGCCTCCATCATTGGAGCAAAAAAGCGACTTTTAACAACATTGAAAGGCAATGCATTAGCATAAAAAAATCTACATATTGCCAATACAACACTCTCTCTATCTCCTTTTTTCCACATGTGATTGAGTGTTGATTGTTTTGAATTTTTCCCATTAACCACAAAGCCATTCATTGGGCCTTTTCTTTTTCTTTGATCTTGTGGTATTTCAATCACTTCATCATTATATTGAAAATAATAATTTGATGAACGCCCAATATCATACATATCATCTTTTTTTTTCCTCCTTATCATCTTTGTTATCTTCTAATAATTTCTTAAAGAGATTCGCTACATCATCATCAACATGAGCGCATGCCTTTATATTTTGTTTTGTTCGGGCTAAATGGTGCTTCATATGAAACACTCCACCCCACATCTCCTTTCCACAAAAATTACATCTGACATTAAAGTGACTATTTGGGTTAACCGTGGAACAATAACTCCATACAAGGTCATCATCGGTTGGGTTATTTCCTCTCCCTTTTTTTGGCCTACCCATAACTGTAAAATCCAAAAAAAAAAAAAAAAAAAAAAAATTGCTGATCATTCAATCATCACCATAGTTTACATAATTACATTGAAAAAAAATATTAAAATCATGAAAAAGGTCATTGGGGGTGTGAAATAAAAGGTCTTACCTAGTATGCTACACAAAAATGGTAAACATAAAATTAAGGATGATTCCAGCATGAGAACTGATGTGTTCATCTGTCATGTCAGACCTTTGTTGCTTTAGTAATTAGTACGTCGCATGGAAATATAAAAGGCTAAATTGTTCAACAAAATTAGGGAGACTCAATAAATTGCCATCTTTAATTAACTAAATTGTTCAACAAAATTATGAATCCAAGAAAATGCCCAACATACAGAGACACCTTTTTCCTTTCTTTAAGAACAAAGGAGATATTCAGTATTGTTTAGACTATCAAGCTATCAAATTTATGAATCGTATGCGAATCTTGTAAGAGAGTAATAGAGCATGCCTATAACTACAATCAAATATTTTAGATAACTAGTTTGGATTTATGTTGGATGGATCTGCTACAAAAGAAGTTTCCTCATTAGAAAATGTCAATAAATTTGAGAGAGAAGATGAAACATTACGAGGATGTTTCATGTTTGACATTTTTATACTTGATGGAGCCCCGGATCCATGATCAATGTGTAGATCAATCGCCCGAATGATTGATTGAATTCAAGGATGGATTTAGCCAATATGGCACCCACACAAGAGGAGAAAACCCCATAAGAGGTAAATCTCAAAAGATAACTTTAATTGATTGAAAGAAGTATACATTACAATGAGGCCTAACATCTTTTATATAGAGGAGTTGGCTTGATTCCTAAGCAATAAAACTTCCTAATGTTGAAATATTACTAAATAAAATAAGAAACTCGCTAATATTAACCTTAATCAAATTAAACTACTTAATAAATTCCTAAATAAATAGATGTGCTATTGGGCCCAATGGGTTGGCCGACCCATGGTCTGGCTTGCATCAATACCCCATTCACGCTATGAAAGAGGAGAGCTTGGAGGAATGACTGGTGGAAGATACTAGACAAAGGAGTATGGCCAGCAGTGGAGGCCATTATATCTTCTCACATGCTGGGATTTACTTCCAATGGAGAGAAGATTAGAAAGTATTTTGCATTAAAGATACAAAATGATGGTCACTTCCATTTCTTTATCGCAGATCCCTTGCTCGTCAACCCTTTAGATCAGTGCCTTTGTTTCCTTAACAATGGGAAAATGTACATGCCTCCTAGGGCCCCACTTCCCCCTAGTGCACTTCTTAGTTGGTAGCCTGATCAACCTGCAATCTCATGGTTGTGATAGAGTTGATGTATATTATTTGGCAAATGATGTGGTCTAGTTAGTCGAAAAAGCTAGCAAGTAAAATGATGAGCGGAGAAGAAGCTTTTGAGTCAATAGTGAGGAAATTTAGCAGAATAAATATAAAATTAGGAGTTCAATATTAGTGTAGAGTACGGAGGATGAGTTGGTTGATGTGAAAATAACTAGGCACCACATTGTGATTGTCTTTGACAATGACAGATGACGGCAAACTTGGAAGGTTGAAATAGTATTACCACAAGGTGAGCAAAGTGGAGATAAGCTAGTGGGTTATTGTGCAATTGTGGAGTGCCACTTTGGTTAATAATGCATTTATATAGGATGCTGAATAGACTTCCTTATTATTATTTTTTTCATTTTTGCTGATTGTTTGACAATACAAGTGGAAATTTGTGTTTCTGTTTAGTTAGTTTCAGCATAGACTAAAAATTTGACAATAAAGCAAAAATCATGTACCGATTTGGTTGGTTTGTGCTCACACAGCATCCAAAAAACTAGTGATTAGAATAGAACATAACAAGAGAGGAAAACATAAAAGACAAGAAAGCCTTGTATCAAGTATTTATTATTAGTATTATTTTGAATGTTAATCTTGTATCAAGTATTGAAGTGCTGCGAGCTCAACAAGCTCAAGGAACTGGTGACACGAGATAGAGTAATGAGGATTTGGATTGAATTCCTGAGAAAAGACCTCAAGAACCTGAATTTAAATAGGGTTGTGGAGAAGTAGAACTGAGAAAGCCAACTTTTGGAAATGAGTTCAATGGAAAATTAGAACTCAAAAGGCTGACCCAATTTGATGGGATGTGACGATTGTGGTAATGGTTCTGTGGGTGGTTCAAAGTGGTGAAACTTTTTGAAACATTTATTCCGAGAATAGAAGTCTTTAAACACAAATATTTCTTGGTATAGGCAAGGTGATAACCATGCCTATAAAGTTGAACATTATGCTGTGTTTTGAGGTCTATCGTTGGATTAGCCATACAAAAAACTACTGTTTACATAGTTGTGATAAAATAATAAGAAAAATAACGCCAGTTGCATTAGCTATTTTGTAATGGAACTTTGTTTCATTCTTTTAATCTTTCAAATAAATAAATAAAGAACTCATTTCAAAGTAAGATTGTGAAAATTGCCACTAGATAGACATGTAAATTCCCTATGACCTTAGGTTTTACATCAAGTGTCAGCCCTATGCCCTTAGCTCTTTGCATTGATTATGGATGAGTTAACTATTCATATTCAAGAGGAGGTACCTTTGTATTTGTTGTTTGCTGACAATACAATATTGGTGGATCAATCAAGAGATGGTATGAATGTAAAATTTAAGATATGGTGGGAGGCTTTAGAATCCAAAGGTTCTAAAATAAGTTGTACAAACATGGATTAAAATATCAGTTGATACTGGTTCGTATCGGCTGATATGTACTGGTATCGGTCAGTATTGAACCGATATTTGTATGTATATCAGTATTGGACTCGGCCATAGAAAATATTTCCATATTATCATTTGTTCTCGGCTGATATCTTGAAAATATCAGATAACCCCATATACCAGCCGTGCCCTCTTTCTTCTCTGCGATGACTGATCCAATCCCTTTGTTATTCCAAAATGAATAAAAAAAAAAGGTGGAGTATAGAGTACCTGACACCGTCACTCACCACCGCGCTGCTGTTTACCGCTACGACAAAACCGCCGCAAAGCCGCTCGCTACTGCGACCACCCACCCACTAGGCTACCACTTTCTTCTCCTCCTCCTCTTCCTCTCTCCTCTTTCCTCTCCTGTCTTTCCCCCGTTTTTTCCTTTTTCCCCCTTCCTCTCTTCTGTTTCATGTTGTTTCTAGTATCCAAATCCAACTTCAAACAGTGATTCCCTTTCTAGGGTTTCTTTCATTGTGGAGTGTGGACCACGTGTGGACTAAGAGTTGGGCCCACTATTACTTTGATTACATTTAAAGAACATGTAAATAAATTGATTACACTTAAAACAAGATGTGAATAAATATTAAAAATTGAATTAAGTATCCAAACTTTTTTATTTGACTTATCCACTTTTAATGAAAACTACTTATGAAAATCCAAACCACTAAAATAAATACCACCTTCTTGAATAGGGTCTTAATAATATTTATTGTAATAAAATTTGACCTATATTGAAATGAAATTAAATTGTGTTTGAAGCCTAAAAACTTATTTAATTGTGAACAAAGTTTACACAGTTTCAGATAAGACAGCAACACAGGATGACATAACTTAGGAGGGCCAATAATTTGATTTATACTTATTACTACTGGAAAAAAAATATTGTTTTCCAACTTTTTCTAATATTCTAGATTTTTTGGATATTTTTTCACAATTTTTTTGGTTAAAAAAAAATCACACTGCGACGAATGCCAATAAGATTGAAGAGAAAATTTAACAAGGTAGTGATTAGACCAAGTATGACCTGTGGAGCAGAATGTTGGGCAATCAATAAGCAATATATGCACAAAATGGATGTAACAAAGATGAGAATGTTGAGGTACATGTGTGGTAAAATTAGGAAGAATAAACTTAGAAAGGAGCAATTTCGATATATGATGCACAGCTACTTCAAAATGACCACCTTATCATGTCGTATTGTATCCGATTCTTCACTTTTTATGTGTAAAGCCCATGTCCCTGTCGTGTTCACAGTGTGTCCTTGCTATATCCATATTGTGTCCGGGCATCATAGATTTTGATAGCATTTAAGGATAGCATAAGTAGGGGTTAGTATTAGAGAACCTTGTTTGAGATAGTTTCAGCATGCCCAACACAAGCTAGTAAGAAAAAGTTTGGCTATACAAGTTGATGGCCCACTAGGGGAAAGTGGTAGGCTGAAGAGGGAGTGGATGGAGATATTAAAAATAGTGGTGGAGAAGTGCAATTCAGTTGAGGATTTGGCTCATGATAGATTGGAATGGAGAAACAAAATTCATATAGGCGACCCTAACATAGTTGAGACAGGTTTTTGATGATGATGCTAATGATTTCACGGCAAGATTGGAAGGTGCTCTTTGCCATGCCCATTCGCTTGCAGGGGTCAAGTCATGTTATCAATCAAGCAAAAATAATAAAAATTATTAACTCAAAGCTAAATCACTTGTCTTTTGAAGTTCCAAACCAAAATTTTCTTACAGCTGTTGGATTTCATGTCTTGAAGAAATCTATGATCTGTAGTAATATGCAGATTTGATGCTCATATCAGTGTTTTTGCTACTTTTTATGACCTTTTTTCTGAGTTTTGAAATTTCATTCCTTAAAAAACATTATGCTGGTCGTATTTTACTGATAAAAATTGCAGGTCTTATTTTGTAGCACTGAAATTGGGCGTTCGTCTTTTGTTCGGCAATTAGAGCCTGACTGGCATGTTGATACAAATCTAGAGATAATTTCTCAGTTAGCTGTATGTTGCTAATATTACTAATCATTTTTTTATTTATTTTGTCCACATTCTCATAAGTATTTAAGTCGCCAATTTTCTGTCATCCTCTGCTTCCACAGCGGTTCATCAGATACGAACTTCACATCTGGCCAGTTGATTCCGGCTGTGTAGCATCTAATGTTTTCAGCGCGGCCACTTTGGAGCAGTACTTCTCATGCTTGAATCAGAGCTGAAGTGTGACTTGGTTTTTGCACTGTCATTTAACTGAGGCGTACTTGATGTAGCTCGTGGAAAATATGTTTCCATGAATTCGAAGTATCATTGTCCATAGATGTTGTAATGTGTACGGTTCATAACATTTTGTGTTGAGATATTTAAAACATATTCTGGTGGCTTTCATTTCCTTGTGCATTTGGGATGACACATTTAGAATCATGTTACTGGAAGAGATTAGTTTCTGCATTAACAACGACAATTATTACTGCTACCTTCTGCTAATATATTGATTGAGAATTGTAGGCAGGAAGAACAGTATTCCAATGATCCATTCTTTCTCAAAAGTAGGGTTGCTATGCACTGGGCTACGCAGCACAATCACAAAGTCGCGGTGGAATTGGCTGCTGAGGAGGGACTCAGAATATCACCATTTGCAAGAATGTTAAACTGGTGCTATTGACAAGTTAGGCTTCCAGCTTTTTAGTACGAAAGAGACAGGTGAGCCACTAGAGATGTCTTCAATGTGCTCCAAGCGGGGTCTTATTATAGTCGCATCTGGGCAGAGAGTGTCCCATCTGTTAAGCAGGAGAAATGTTCTGAAAGGTACGAGGTATATCTGCAAGTTCAGACAAATTTTTTTGCTGCATAATTGAGCCTAGATCTAGCCAAGATGTGTGTGGAATCCTGAGAGGGATGAACTTCTGCATCTAGGCTCAGTCCACCTGCAACCCTACTCAGTGAGATGATATAATTCCAGTGGAAAATCAGCTTAGCTACAAAGAGGAGAGACAGTTCCTGCTGAGAAGAAATCTGTAAAAAGATGAAGTGGTGTACATCATTTGTCGAATGTCATGCCTATGTAAGAGGGTTTCAGAGACGGTTGTCTACTACCGATTCCAAGGACGAGTTGACTTCCCACTGGTAAGATCTGAACTACCCGACTGATGCAGCATTGAGCCTCTGCACATTGGGAAAAAGACCACCAGAACACATTAGGACAAGACTTGCCTGCACATGTAGGGAGAAGAGGCAGTCGGGTGCGAACAGGGCTTCCAACCACTAACCCATCCCTTCTTAAATTTTAATGGAATTAGGGTCCATGGTGAGAGAGATCACGTGTAGAGATGTTTCAATCATGAGTGCAGTGATTCTCAGTGTTCCAAACAAGGATGGAAAACTTGTGACTTAGTGCTTGACTCGTCCAGGAAAGAGTCCATATCTTGAATCAGAAAACTACTGTTTTCTAGATAAGTTTAAAAATATTTAAAAATAGATCATATGCTTATAAAAGAGGATTTTACTAGTACAAACCCTTTAGGTGGCCCCTGCTCCCGGAAAAACCCCTTAGTACTTTCTTTTTTATATGCATTTAAAAAGAAGTGTTGAATTCGACATCGGCATTTTATACTAGTGTCGAATTCGACACTTCTCTATTCCTCTACAAAGTTGACGAAGCCCTATATTTTTCTTCATCTTCCTTCATGCATGCAAAGTCAGAACCGAACCATTATCCCGCCATTTTTTAGAAAATTGCTTTGGGAGGCTTGAAGTTGCATCTTGTCTGGTTTCATTGGTTTGCTCAATTATCTTTTATAGTTTTTTGGATGTATTTGTGAAGGTAAGTTGTTTTTCCCCATTTTGCTTAGTTTTGATTTGTTGGTTTGGTTCTATTATCTTTATCTCGTCAACTTTCATGCTATATCGCATTGTAAGTCACTATGATGTATTGAGTAATGTATAAAGCATGCAGTCACAATCATCTTCTTTAACTTTTTTTAGAAGTATTGTACGATCTTCTCAGGTTAAAAAATCAACAATCCATTTATAATGTCTAAAATGTTGTACCTTTGCTAATACAACATTGTTTACTTTGTATATGTAATAACATCATGTTGATCACAGAGGTTTTAACCATCTTCCACTATGATGGCGAGCTAGAATTAAACAATATTTGTCCTCAATACAAGGGTGGAAAACAAAGGATAAAATATGTGTCAACTGATATAAAATATGACTCGTTGGTAAAAATTTCACTTGAAGCATCAAAATGGATCGTTGTTGTTGATGACGAAACTATAAATTACCTTTATCATAGCATGAAATTTGTTCCGTTGGTTGACATAGATGACGACGATGACATCAAGTCAATGTTTAAAGTTCACGGAATGAAACAAGTGAGATATGTTTATTTGTGACAAGAGGTTCATATGAGACCAATGTACAGCTTCAACAAGGAAATAGGTTTGTTACAATGATCATTGTTAACTTTTAATAATGATATTTGAGATGAGTTTCTCACATTTATTATTATTTCACTTTGATGTAGGTTTGAAAAGTCGCCTATGGGACATCATGTATTGGATACTGTAAGCAACTTGAACGAAGATTACAAAGTGAAAGGCAAAGTGTACTCACATACTCCCCAGTTGAAGGAATTTCCGATAGTGGATTTGAATGTAGATTATGACGTGCACTTTCAGAGTGAGCAAAGTAATTTGGCAAATGAATATAAAACAGTGATAGATGGGTGTGCTAGGGATGAAGACGAGGGAGATAGTGTTGCTATTGGAGAAGTCGAGAACTCAAAAGTTGTATTGAATATAATAGCTAAACAAAGTTGCTTGATGGATGGTATTGTTCCCAATCTAGTTGAAATTGAAGAATTTGAAAACAATTCATCAAAGGAGATGTAGTTAGGTCGTGTCTTTATGGATATTTAGAGTGGCAAAGTATGCTATTTACCACAACTTCACATTGAGGCACCTATAGAAGAACATGACGAAGGTCACCGCATGTTGCAAAGATGAGAGTTGTCACTGGTGTATACATGCCTTTATTGTAAAGTCAGGGTTGTCATTTAAAGTCTGCACTTATAATCCCATATATCGTCACTCCAAGCCAATGATGGGGATGGCTCATACATAGGTTTCGGCAAAGTTAATTGCAGAGTTCATAGAAGAGAGAGTACGGTTAAACTATAATTGAAGACCAAAGGAGATCATCAATGATTATCAACAAGAGTTTGGGACTCGGATGACATATAGGAAGACACATATGGCGAAGGAAATGGCATTGTGTAAAGTACGAGATTCGCATTGATTGGTCATTATTTGACCACTCACCAAAAAGAACAACTATGCCTTGGTTGCATAAATTTCTTCTTTTTCACTTAGTCGTTTTTTCCTTTTCTTGTCATTAGAAGGAATGAATAATCTCTCGAGCCACTTAAATTTAATTGTAATACCGGTTGTATAAACCCTAGGTATTGGCTCAATACCGAGTAGCTTTTCACAGGTTTCTTCCATGCACGGATATGAGAATGTGCAATTGGTGGCCTATTGATAGGAAGTCCATAAATGTAAGCCACATCTTCTAATGTAACCATAGTTTAGCCTGTAGGGAAGTGAAAAGTATTGGTCTCCAGACTCCACTTCTCTACTAGATTGGAAATTAAGGTATAATTTATCATCAATTCCTCCATTTCAGCCATATGATGTAGGCCACACTATCCAACATAATCCATTTGTCGCTCATTTAATAGCCACTTGCCTTTGCAAGGGTTCTTTGGAATAATTCTATGCTTGTCGGGCTCCTATTAATTCAAAACATATATCCATATGAATTCATTTTGTGACACATGAAACAACAACATAAAAATGTATAAATTTGAGAGATGTACCATTTCACATGCATTGGCTAACACAATGTAATGATCATTATCAAATAGTAGTGGAAGCTCCGAACTTTCATTTGATTTTCTAGACATCTGAACTCAAAGCTTATAGTATACTAACATTTACATATTAAAATGCTAACTCTAACACAATGCTAACTCTAGAGGTGTACATGGTTTGGATTGGATCGGATTGAGCTTAACCCAGTATTAATCTGTTACTTATAACTTGACAGTTTTGTAATTTGTAGTTAATCTAATACCTATTAAAAATCAAATCAAACCGAACTATAGATCAACGGTTTGATTAAATCCGTTTAATCCATTAGGTAACAAAAGAGACATGGAAATCAAAACCTAAAAACAGAAATATAATTCCCACAACTATTCCTAAAAGATCAAACCCCATATAAGAATATTATATATATATATATATTTTTATATTAATGGTTCGGTTAGGTTTCAATCTGTAGGCGAAAGGTAAAATCCATCATCGAACCGTTACTAACGGATTAGAGTTCTTTCAATCCATCACCAAAACATTAACCAACGGTTTAGTTAAAAAAAACCACGGATCGAATCAGTTCGGTTCTGTTTTATGGATCGACAGATTTTTCGTACACCCCTAACGTACTTTAACATATATGAATTTTCAAACAGGCACTTCATTCTTTCATCTTTTAAGCCAAACAAATTAACTATACAATCACAAACTAATCTCCAATAAAGATATGTGAACTTCAAATAAAATCCACTGCACTAGGGTTCATGATGCGAGAACACATCTCAAAGAAACCAAATTACACAACACGTAATAATGCAAGGACACATGTTAATTAAAATTCCACAATGAATAATAATATACAAGCACATCCATTGTTCAATTAAGTGCTTCAATGTTTGAGTATTGCTTCATTGATATTTCAAACAAGCACTTCAAATTTCATAGTGCACATGAAGACAATGTTCAATAATCTTGAAAATAAAGGAAACAACTACGATATTGAAAGTAGGTTGACAACAATGAAGTGGGGACACTATGCAATATATACAAACAACATATAAAAGAAGAAAAGGCAACGCCACCAACAATAGAAAAAGAAATGAGCAATGCCACCAACAACAAGGAATGCCAAAAATGCTTGACCAAGAAGAAAACAAACAATAATGATGCAAATCGCATCGAAACAGAAGAAGAAAAGGGGGAAGAAGCTTACCTTCGCTAATGCACTGATTAAACACTAAAACGACATTAGTGGGAACCGAGTCCAAGCAAAGGAGCAGGTTGAGGATGATTAGCATCTTTGAGAAGACGAAAGTGTCGATTTCAAGCACGAAGAAAAAGACCCACATGTAAAAACTAGGGTTCTCTTTTGTTTTAATAGGGAACAGAACAATCTCGAATTCGACACTGGTATAAAATGCCTATGTTGAATTGGATGCATATGACACTATGTTCAACTTTAATGTAGTTGTTTTAGTTAGAAATGGAATGTTATAGTTGAAGGCTAAACTTGTTTGTGTGTTATTGTTGGTGCATTTGGATGTGGTTTATATAATTGTAGTTTTAAGATTTTTGCGAAAGTATACTCTAATTGACTATGATAGTGATTGATAGTGGGTGGAAAATGAGATTATTGTATGAGATTTGTAAAAATATAGTATAATTGACTAAGATAGTGATTCATTTTGGGTTGACACTGAGATTGTTGTATGAGACTAAATATGTAGAATGAGATTTATTATGCACATATTGAATGAAGACTTGAATGAAGAGTTGTGTGTGTACACGAGAGGAGATGCATGTTCAATGAGAAGACATGGATGTTGAATGAGAATCAATCTGTACATTTTGAATGAAGACGTAAATGAAGGGTTTTAAATGTATTGTATAATAAGAGGAGAGACGTGTTGAATGAGAATGCATATGTATATTTTGAATGTGGACGTGAATGAAGAGTGGTATATTTATTGTAGAATGAGATTTTGAATATGTTCAATGAGATTTAATATATATGTACATTTTGAATGAAGAGTTGTATTCTACTTAATTAACTCATTTTCATTCTAATATAATGATTGATTTTTCAACCTACTATAGTATCTTAGTGTCATGAAGGAGGAAGGAACACTATTATATGATCAAGATGATCATGTATAAGAGCCTATTTGAAATGGCATAGTATATATTTCTCCAATGTGATTTTGTGCTTTTTTTTTCTTGTAAAAACTTAAAGTAAAATTTTGAAGTTAAACATGGCAGGAGCTAGGTACTTGCATATCCATAGCAACAAATCTAGACAAACCCATATAGGTGTCATCAAATACTCAAAAAGAGTATAATAGACACACTAGTCTTCTTCACGTATTAGAGATTGATTATATGAGGATAGATTATGCCCTCATTACTAGATTAGTGGAGAGACGACGTCTAGAAAAAAATACATTCCATCTTCCCACTTGTGAAGTAACCATTACGTTGGAAAATGTTGCTTACCTATATGGACTACCCATTGATGGTGAGGTTGTAGGTAGAACTTTTCCAAATTCAATTGTCTTGGGAGCATGTAAAGAGTTACTAGGAATGACCCCAATTATGGAAAAAGACATGATTGGCGTCACTGTAAAACTCAGGTGGCTAGAACAAAACTTCAAGTCACCAAAGAAGAAGAGTGATATTTATAAAACTAGACCCTATTGCTTCTTCTTGGTGGCCGGTCAAATTGTAACGGTTCAAGCCTTTTGTATGGGTTTCGGCATGTCTTGCAAGCTTATGTAGAATGCTATAAAGAGCCATAACTTTGTTAAAAAAAGAAGGAGAAAGTGATGGCGATGAAGTGAGAGAAAAGAAGGAGAATGATACTAGAAAGATAACAAAGTTAAAGACACTAACTGGCCCACTACAGTTGTTGCAAATTACTAGAATACATTATTTCATATGTTCCCTATATAGGATCTATATTTCATATGTTCTCTATATAGGATCTATTCTAAGCGACTTTGGTTTATCTTAGATGTAGATATAGGCTTATACAATAATGAGTATAAGAAGATGTTCTTCCTACAATCCAAGTTGGAAAAATGATATCCTAGTTCCATTGTTTAAGACTTGGGAATTACGATTGGAAGACAAAAAAAATGTTGACGAACATGAAGGAGATCTGGCAACACATCAATAACCTTGCTAATGACAAGGTAATATTTAATAGCATAATTGTTTAAGTTTACAAATGTATGTATGTGATTTTTACCCTTACAATATTTTAACTTTGTAGTTCAATTGGAAACTATACAAAAGTTATGAAAATTTTTTTTTACAAATGATTCCAAAAGAAGACTGCTAACTATTAATGTTTGCCACCGTCCTTTATTATTAGGTCGTTAAATAACACCATATAGGATGACTGATAAAGAAATTTGGCTTTAGCCCCTTCACCATTTCAAATGCCATTTAGAAAGATGGATAGCGTAGAACAAATGATTATTTATTGTAGTTCATATGAGGATAAGGTAAGTGAGATATGGGAGAAGAAGATAGAGTTGGTTCTACGTGAAAAGACATCTCCAACAATATAACAACTTTTTGGACTGCTTTCAAATGTATAAATGTTAGGTATAGCTGAAAAATACATGTCATTGTTTTCATAAAGATTGATGGTAAGATATCTCGAATGATGCATAGGATGTAGTTTCTTCTCTACATTATAATTTCTACTTGACCTTGCCAGTTTATCATGGTATGTGGGACGCATTTTTATCCTATGCGGCCTTTAATAAATACATGAAAATAAGTATTGGTAATGGATAAATGATCATTTATAATGGTATTCTATGTGATATTAAATAAATCTATGGTAAACTCAAATTACATACCTTAGATTGCTCTCTACTACGGTCTCCAACGTAGGATGCTCTTTTGTTTATATATAAATATATCTTGTCCATAACTTCTCTCGATACTTTTAACATGGACTTATATCATTATCATCTTTCTTGTAATCAACGACGAAACATGACTATTGTGGTGTAAATAAATATGCTAATATCATTACAAGTTGAATTTCATTTTGATGTTTCAATAGGTATCATAACTAGTGAGCTAAATGTTATATCACTTGGTTTGAACCTCATCTTCTGTTTTCCACCTTTGTATGTCAGATGAAAATTATAAAATTCAAGCTCCTCATTGTAGTGGAAGATGACTAATATCTCACCACCTGACATTTTATTGTTACAAAGAGTTTAGGTAGCATTAAAGTTATAATAGAAAGCATTCTTGCAAGAACAAGCTAAAATAACTAAACGTATAAGATGGATACTATGTCCTACAATCAATAATAACCAAATCAATATGTTAAATAACCATTACTAAAGCTTGAGAGATGGATACTATGTCCTACAATGAATAATAAATAATCAAAAATAGCTCACCAATAATGTCCTACAATGAATAATAAATAATTAAAAATAGCTCACCAATAATGGGAGATGAATACTATGTCCTACAAAAAAAATTAACATACCCTATTTGTTAGACAACAATGTATAGGATTTGAGGTATTAAACAATTGAGATGAGTACTATACATTTGAATAAATAAACTCCAAACCAATTGTTAAGACAATAAATAATTGAAAAGAGCAAAAAGACCAATATTTATGTGAGTATATCAAGAGATATTAAAGGAGGACAACAAGAAAGTGACTAGACTAGCAAGAAAAATAATTCATTAAGATAAACTTGCATTGCACCAACCTCTATAATGGAACCCAACAACATCAAAGTCTTAAAGTAATGGTGTAAGAAGGAGATGGAGAACTAATTTTTGTGAACTCACGAAAAATGTAAGTGACAATGATGGAGAAAAATGGGAAATGAACGTTATATATATATAGATATATATATATATATATATAGGCGGGAGGCGATAATAGAGTATTTTTGTCAAAGAGGGTTTTATCAATGATGATGAGAGTGTCAAAACTTGAAAGGTATAGTGGTGTTTCAATTTTTGTGAAAGGACAGAAGGTGGTTTGATGTAGAATTCGGGTATAGTTGGCATCATGCCATTTAGATATTTCCATATTTCTACAAGATAAGTCTGTAGAAAACATGTTTGGTATATATAAATTACTGTTTCTAATTTTGGTCTTGCGTGAAGGAACTCAAAATCTTAACTCGTTGGCATAAAAAACTCAAAACAAAAATAAAAAAATATTTTTTTAAACAACTTGCTGGCATAGCTATTTTCTACTTCTCCCAAGGTAACTCTTATTTAATTTTTAAAGTGAGTCACATGGTAACAATCACAAAAGGTGAGCCCATATGATAATTCCTAATTTCTTATAATGGTAGGACCACATTATAAATCTTTTAAATGTGGGCCCTATATTCTAATTTCTAAATGTGGGTTACATGGTCAAAACAACATTCTTTTTTCAAAAAAATACATCTAATCTTTCAAAAAAATATTTTATCTTTTAAAAAAAAATCTTTCAAAATTTTTTTTCAAAAGAGTATTTAATCTTTAAAAAAATAGTTAATCTTTCAAAAATTATATTAATCTTTAAAAAAATTTAATCTTTCAAAATATATATTTATATATATATATTAATTTTTCAATAAAAAATACTTAATCCTTCAAGAAAAATATATAATCTTTCAAAAAAAATCAGAAAAGGTGGAGGTACATTGTAATTCCTATGAATGTAGCCCCATGTTCTAATTTCTAAAGGTAGGTACCATATAGTTTTTAAAGTGAGCCTCGTATCCACAATCAACAATAGGATAGCCTCACATTATAATTTCCAAAGGTGGACACCACATTGTAATTTCTAAATATTGGTCATATGTACAAAATAACAAAAATGTGACTCCACGTTATAATTTCTAAATGTGGGTGCTGTAGTAATAATCACAAAAGGTAGACCTACGTTATAAATCCTATGAATATGGGCCCATACTCTAATGTAAGAATATGTGTATCATACTATAATTTATAAAGATGAGTTTCTTAGTTATATTAAAAAAATGGGCCCATATTATAATTCTTATAAAGGTAGGCCTACCTTATAAATTTTATGAATATAGGCCCATATTCTAATTTTTTAAAATGTGTACTACATTATACCTTCTATAGGTGAGTCCATATATGCTAATAATAAAGTGCCGCAAATATTAAAAGGTGAGTCCCATATTTTATATCATATAATTCTCTTGTTTCTATTCATTAGAGAAAATTTTTTACACCGTTACTAAACAAGTTTCGTATGGCATATTCTTAACAAAGTTTTTTAATATAATGTTGCAAAAACCGATCTCAATACAACCAGATTTGAGCACAAAATTGGGAACAATATGAGAATAATGCCAAACAGGAAATTAAAATAGCCCATCAAACCCAAAAAAAGAAATAAAAAAAACTATAATAAAACATTAGAACACAGAAAAAATACATAAAAAAGGAAAAAAAATTAAGAAATGACATTAAAAATATAGTTGTGAGAATCCTAGTGTTCCACTTGCTAGTTTGAATTACATAATTGAAAGAATTGTACGAAATAGGTGATGAAAGGTTCAGATGATAGACTATTTAATATAACATTATATAAGATTTGACTTCTAAGCTTATGGACCAAGCCTGTCCAAGCCTAGATTGGGCCATACCTAGCTAGCCCGATCCCAACCTGCCTGAAGCATATTAAGCTCAAGCTCAGCTTAACTTAACATTATATAAAAAAAAAAAAAGATCTCTTTTTTATGTACTTGCCCTTATCAAAGCTGGTCTAGGTCCTAGTCTATGAACACCCTCAGATAAGAAAATCCAAGTATTAATTGCTTTGTTAAAGACCATGGAAGGTTGAACTTTTTAAAAGAAAACTCTTTTTAAATTGAATTCTTTATTTAGATGGCTGAAATTAAAAATGTCACTCAAATTCAAAAAACTTCACCCCTCAAGTTAAAATTGATTCAAAATTAACCTCAAAATTGAGCTTCAAAATTTTAATTAATTGCAAAATTAAAACTTAATTGCAGAACCAAAACCAATTGAGTTGAAGTTTAGGTTGGAATTGAGATTACATGAGGAAATCCCTCACGGTGATGATGACAACCTGTCATGCATTACAATGTGCATAACAGGCTACTAACCGGTGACATGGCAAGACTTGATTGATTCTGCCACGGTCACCATATGGGGTATTTAATCAGAGGATCGGGACTCGACTAGACTAACACCTCGTGGCTGGGCTAGGCCATAATTCTTTAAAGCTCGTGGCTGGGCCCTCTAAAGCCTTTGATTTGCTTGCATTTTTCTAGTTATTTTCACATGTCAGGATCCCAGATCCCTCTGGCATAGAGCCGTGCGCGGAGACCGGTGCGTTGGGGGGCAACCCCCACAAACAAACCGGCGCGTGATATGCTAGTAAGTAATAGAGAGACCTATTTTTGAAGAAACAAAACAAGGTCTGAAAATCTGTTTTTTGACAGGGCTCTTTTTCTTCGTCTCTCTCCTCTGCCCCCGTCCCTCAGGATCTCTCTCTCGCCGGCTGAACCCTACCCCCACCTCTCTAAAGTGGAAGGCCCCCTCCCTATCTCTTCTCTTTCGCTCGGCTTCGGAAGGTAATACAATACCCTCTCTCTCTCTCTCTCTCTCTTCATGTCTTGCAGATCTGTAACCTCACATCACTAATATCTGAACCCAAATCTGTAAACCCAAAATCTCGAACATAGGGTGCTTAAACCCCAAACCCACCTAATCATTGTTGCTCTGTAATCTGGTTCTTTCTTCCTTTGATTATATGGAAATTTCTGCCATTAGCTATGTGGTACAGCAGATCATTTCAAACATCCACGTTTACAGCAAATGCCTGAACTATGGTTTTCTCATACCATATAGCTCTGTTTAGATTTGTTTAATGCCATATGGAGGGTAATGGGTCCTTTGCTTTCTCTTTATTTTAAAGACGGAGGATGCAGAAGAATGTGATTTCAGAACTCAAGCGCTCCTTCGACCGCAGGGAAGCTTGGGAACTTTGCATACTGTAATTAGCACAATTTCTCATGCTCTAGTATCATAAAATAATTGCGACAACTATCAAGTTGCTGAACAAGAACATGAGGTGTGTAAAGTGGGACCTTGCATGTATTTTAGCTGCTCCTCTTGGAGGCTCTTGTAACCTGTGTTTGTGCAGGAGAATGGATTTTATCATGTGAAGCTGTAATGTCTGTTTTCAGTGTTTTGTCAACCTGTGTTTATGAAGCAAAAAAAAAAAAGAAAAGAAAGTTAGTCAAGTAAAACTGCAAATATACTATGTCGGGTTTGGAATCAGTGGTTTTGCATTGTATGCAAATAGATGATTTTGTGCTAATAGATTTTTTGTTTGTAGAAGCATGGAAGAGAAAGAATTATCAAGTGATTTTGATGGAGACGACAATGAAACTGTAATGGGGATGGTTTGTGAGGAATTAAACAATGTTGGGAGAAGCCCTCGGAGGAAACCCAAAACTTAAGGGAGGTAGTAAGGGAACCTAATAGGGGAATGATATTTGGTTCAGTTGAAGAAGCATAGGACTGTTGTGTAAGATATGCAATGCTAATTGGTTTTTCTATGGCCAAGAAAACCTCTAAAAAAGGATCAGATGGAAAGATGAGGTTTATAACAATTGCTTGTAGTAAGGGTAGAAAGCTGAAGACAAGGACAAGCAATTCAGTTAGACCCCGTCCACAATCAAGAACAAATTGCAAAGCAACGTTGAATCTTTCTTTGCAATTCGATGGGATGTGGGTTTTGAACTCATTTGTACTCGAGCATAACCATGATATGAGTCCGAACAAAGCTTGGTATCACAAGAGTAATCGAGTAATAACGCTACATGTGAGGAGGAAGACTGAATTGAATGACAAAGCGGGAATTTGATTGAACAAGACTGTTAGCTCATGTGCAGTAGAGGCAGAGGGGCATAGGAATTTGACATTGTTAACAAACGATGCAAGAAATTACCTGGATAAACTTAGATGCTTAGAACTCAAGGAAGGAGATGCCGTGGCAATGCTAAGCTATTTCAAAAAAATGCAATAATACAACGGATCCTTTTTTTATGCAATGGATCTTGATGAAGAACACTGGGTAAGGAACATCTTTTGGGCCGATGCAAGGAGTAGATCAGCATTTAAAGAATTTGGTGATGTCATCACGTTTGACACTACTTACCTAGTTAACAAATATAATATGCCTTTCGCTCCTTTTGTGGGTGTGAACCATCATGAACAATCAATGTTGTTAGGCTGTGGATTGATATCACGAGAGGACACAGCTTCATTTGTATGGTTGTTCTAGTCTTGGGTTGATTGCATGTTTGGGTGTCTTCCTAGTGCAATCATCACTGACCAAGATAAGGCGATGCAAAATGTGATAGGAATAGTGTTTCCTAATGCACGGCATCGTTGGTGTTTGTGGCATATCTGAAAATAGGTGTCTAAAGAATTGAGGGGGTATAATGACTACGAGTCAATTAAGTTCCATTTCTTTAATGTTATTTATGATTCGATGAAAACGGAGGAATTTGAAGAAAACTGGGTCAAGTTTATTAGGTCATATAAGTTAGAGGACAACGAATGGCTAGCTGGCTTGTACAATGAGAGGCACCAATGGGTGCCAGTATTTGTGAAAGATAGTTTTTGGGCGGGGATGTTAACAAGCCGGCGGAGTGAGAGCATGCATGCCTTTATTGATGGTTACATCAATTCTAAGACCACATTGAAGCAGTTTGTGGAGCAATGTGAGAATGCTTTATCTAAGAAGGTGCAACTTGAAGCTGAGGAAGATGCCCGTTGTTTCAATTTATACATTCCATCTGTGACCCCATACGAGTTTGAGAGGCTATTTCAAGAAGCATACATACATGCTAAATTTAAGGAGTTCCAGAATGAAATAGCCAGTAAGATTCGATGCAACATGTCCTTGGTCAAGGTAGGGGATGGTTTTTCAGAATTTGATGTAGAGGAAGATGTGATATTTGGATAAAATAATTTCAAAACTGTTACTTTCCATGTTCATTTTACTGAGTCAAAAGAAGCTAATTGTACTTGCCGGTTGTTTGAGTTTAGAGAGATTGTGTGCGAGCATCTAATCATGGTTTTCTTGAAAAAGAAGGTTTATTGAATGCCAAAGAAGTACATTCTAGAGAGGTGGAGTAAAAATATGAGAAGGAGATACACAAAAATTAAGATCATGTATGACAATTGGGAATGCAAGCTTGAAGGGCGTCGCTACAATAATATGTTGACTATTTTCAATTGGGTTGCCGATAAGGCCATGGATTCTGAGGAAAAGAGTGAGAAGGTGATGGCTAAGTTGCTAGAAGTGGAAATGATGGTAATGTAGTTTCAATCCAATAGCATCCATTTCAAATCTTTGAATCTACCTCCTACAAGACACTCTAAATTGTCCACCCTTTCCCCCAACCCACAAATTTATTTATTTATTTTTTTGTTGTTGTTGTTGTGATCCTTGGTATTTGTCTAGAAGGCTCATCTTTCGATTTCTCTTTCTATTCCTAATCTGGAATCTGTTTTTCCCTCTAATCCATTTAGAAATATTCACACCCAGAGATCTTGTTTCTTTGTATGTTTTTTGTTAGTTTGTTTTCTGTCTGTCATCATCATCATCAAAGCCTTATCCCAACCATGTTGGGGTCGGCTACATGAATTCTATTTCTCCATTCCGTTCTATTTTGAGCTAGTTTGTTTTCTGTCTGTAATTTTTCAAATTCATGGATTATTGTAATGCATATTGCTTTGTTGAAGGGAATTCTATTAGGGTTTCTGTGTGTGTGCTTGTTTGGAGCAAAGAGTTGTAGCATATCTTGTTTTTGATGTTCTGTTAGAATTCTTTATGAACTGATATTAGTTCTTTGTATGGTTAGGAGAAAAGAGAAAATTTGTTCTAAGAACCAGTAGCAGCTTTGGAAGGTACTTCGGTGCATTCCAATCTTGGTTTAAGGATGGGAGCGAAATATCTTAACATGGATGGTACAAAATCTGTATGATCAGATGATTGTGACCTTCTATGAAGCCCCTAATTCTTTTAATGTTGTTTTGCAGGTGCATATGTGACTACTGAATTTTGAATTTTGGGGCCCTTATAATAGATGGTTATGATCATCGGATCGTTTTGAGATTTTGGCCCACATTTAACTCATGTTAAAGACCTTGCGAATTGTGATCACAACCAAGGATGAAAATAGCGGTTGCGGCGGGCGTAGCGGCCCGTTGCCAAAACGATATGTAGCGGGCGATACGTAGTGGTAGCGGCGATACGTAGCGGCTTAGCGGTGTGATTTAAAAAAGTCTTCAAAAAAATTCGAAAAAATTCAGAAAATCTAGAATATTGGAAAATGATGGAATATGTATTTGTTTTGCAAACATAACTAGTATATGAGTATGTAGCGCTCTCCTCATTGCACGAGGTCCTGTATCGCTGTATCAATAGAAAAGAATATGAATAATCAATGTTTTTCATATGGATTCATATTGTTTAGTTATGTCAACTTAAATACTAACTTAAGGCTTATAAAAAAAATGTTATAAACAAATTTCATCAAGATTCATTCAAGAATGAAAGATAAATTATGTTCAAACTTTATAGAAAAGCAATATACTAATCTACTTAAAGAGCAAAGACTTTGTAATGGAGGAATACCTTGCTGATTAGCTCTAATCTAATACCAAAGGGAATGTCTTTCAGGAATCACATTGCTATCAGTGTCATCATCTTCATCATCATTTGTTGTGTTTGTGCCCCTATGATATTGCACATTCTCCCCAAATTGAATTTGATATTGTAGGGCATTGGAATCTTGGAATGCAAAGAAGAAATCAAATGAGCTTGGAGGAGGTGGATATCTATATTGAGGTTGACTATTATCATAGTCACCATATGAGTAAGACCCTGAAACCGAAGATTGTTCTTCTTCTTGTTGCACATGACCATACTGATAATATTGTGATGGTTCATGAGGATACGGCCTGTAGTCTGAATGTGGAAGTGGAACATTATAAATAGGGTTCCAAGATGCTGTTTGTTCCCCTCCTACATTTCCATTTCCACTTCCACCCATATTCCCTTGCTCATCTATGTGTGCGGGTGATGACACTCTCCGTTGCCTTTGAGAAGCATGTTGTGGAGCCATTCTTGATTGTTCGGGAAACTCCTTTATGGTCTCAACAAGAACGAAATTTTCTTCTTCATCATATTGATAAAACTTAGCAGTGCCACCTGTCTCGCAGTC
This sequence comes from Sextonia rubra, assembly GCA_037013555.1. NCBI lineage: Eukaryota > Viridiplantae > Streptophyta > Magnoliopsida > Laurales > Lauraceae > Sextonia > Sextonia rubra. Next base: position 15,606,549 of record JASUAD010000028.1, on the reverse strand, counting down.
TCCTCCGTCTCCGCCATCTCCTCCAGGACCTCTACCATGGCTATTGGAAGAGGCAACAGTAAAACTACTATCTTCAGAAGATGACATAATATGAGCTGGATCCTTCCCTTTAGATGTTGCACTTGCACTTCCACTACTTCTTTCTCCTTGAGGTGGCTGTCCCCCTGACATTTGTACATCTTCAGCAATTAAACGTTGTACTTCTTGCTGAAAGTTTGGATCTGAATCTAACAATGGATCTTCAGTCTCGGCTATCTATAGAAGTAAGGGATCATCGTTTCTGAATATGTGATCCAAATTAATTGGACAATAAGTAGGATCATCCCTTGCCTTTCTCTCTCTATTTCTGTTCCTCAACTTGAGATTGTAATGGCAGTATACCAATTTGTTGAGTTTTCTTATGGTTATCCGATTCCTGGGCTTCGTATGGATCATGGAGAAAGTGCTCCAATTCCTTTCACAATTTGATAATGTTGTTGTTTGTCTGAGGATGCGAATGGCTGTTCTCCTTAGATGTGGAGTACTCTCTTCAAAACTCTCCCACCAATCAGCTGGAATACAAAAAAAAAAAAAAAAAGACATCTTTAAATCGTAGAAAGTTCTTTTTCTATGTATTGTCAGTTGTGTATAAGTATAACTATCAGGTGAACATCTTCCAATCGCTCGCTGTACAAAATGGTCAACGAAAGTTCCTCTTTTATGTGTATAAGTAGAAATCTACAATGCAAAAAATTAGAAATAAATAAGTACACCATATCAATACAATTATCTCAAATATATTTAAAAGATTAAATAAATTTCTTAACTAGCTTACCTCTTGTATAATTTCGATATGATCATTTTCACTCAAAATTCTTTTCAACACTCTCCTTAATCCTACTCGCAATTCCATATCTATTGCTTTAGTGTGGTGTGGGGCATTGTGATAGTAGAATTCAAGATTTAAAAAATAACCTGTAGCATGCAATGGATAGTGCAGTTGATCGTTCCACCGGGCATCAATAATTTTTATGTAATCATCATGATATCGGCAATTTTCTATAATGACTTGCTTTGCCCGATCAATTGCTTCATAAATGTACCCCATTGTTGGCTTTTCACCACCATCTACAAGCCGCAACACTTTCACTAAAGGTTCATATGCCTTTAATATGTTCTTTACTTTGGCCCAAAATTTATTATCCCTTATTAGAATTGGGATGTCAAACTCCGGACCACGTGTTGCTTTGCCCCATTTCGAACGAAGCCATTCTTCTGATGAAAACATCTGAATTAGCTCCGTTCTCCAACGTACTAGGCTTTCCATAACAATAAAATGGTAGCAAATCTAGTGGATGCCGGACGCACTAAGGCATGATTGTTTATGAATCTCTTCATCAAGCTTAAGAGCTATGAATGGTCGTATATGAACCTTGTAATGCCTCTACTTGCCTTGATTGCAGTGGCCACATTCTTCTTCTTTCCAATATCCTCCATTATAAGGTCAATGCAATGTGCTGCACATGGGGTCCAAAATAAATGTGTCCTCTTTTCTATTAAAAGTTAACCGGCCTTCTTAAAATTGGCTCCATTGTCTGTCACAATCTGGACAATGTTCTCCTCTCCAACACTTTCTACAACTTTATCCATAAGTCTATAGATATAATCTGCTGTCCGTTTTTTCTTCAGATGTATTAACGGACTTCACAGAGACGGTCCCAATGACATTATACACCAAAAAGTTAATTAATTGTGTTTGGGTATCGCTTGTCCACCCGTCACACATAATAGTGACTCCATTTTGCCCCCACATGGGCCTAAACGTCTCTACCCAAGCCTTTATTTTTTTATACTCCTCTTCAAGGTACTTGGTGCCCACATCATACACAGATGGCGACGTAATACCCCGCCCAGATTGAGCCGCAACATCAAGAACTGTCTGAAAATAAGGAGAATCAATTGCGGTAGGGGGTATATTCTTATGAATTAGCCATTTTGCTGTAGCTTTGGCTAATCTATCCCTTGCAGCCTTCATGGCACCCTTGACAACATTAGAGATTTTTGGTTGCTTAGCTGCCTCCGATCTATGTGCGAAAGGATCAACAAAACTAACCCCTCTTCCACTTTGTGTAGGTGTAGCCATCCGAGTAGAAATAATCTCTATATCATCATCCTGTTGTCGGGTGCTAAATGCTCTACGCATTTTACCCGTAATGCCTTTGCCCTTGCTTGTTGTACCAGATGAGCCACATTCATCATAGTTTCTACACTGACTATAGGCTCGACGCTTTGCTTCTTCTTGGCACGACATAAGGGACTCTCGGCGTGCAACCATCATTTCTGGGTCATCAAACTCATCATCAAAAGCAGCACTAAGACCTTCATCCCCAAATGCATCATGGCGTGTTGCATCAACACCCTGTTGCTTATTCTCTTTAATTTGTACTTTTCTTTGTTTTGTTTGATTCAATAAAATTTTCATTTGCTCCCTAACTTCTTTAGACACTTCAGGACACCCTACAACATTGCTTTGCATATGGGCCAAATGTTGTTTAAATCTTGTAATGCCCCCATTGGTCACTTTGTGACAAAACTTGCACTTAATCTTCAACCGATTGTTTTCAATTGCCTCACCATAGCTCCATGTAGGATCTATCTCACGCAGCATTTTTTCATGTTACAATACCTAAAAAAGATTTAAAATTAATAGGTTAAAATTTAAATAAATTTTAAAAACATGAAAAGATTAGAATAACACGCATCTACGTGGGTGGGAATTGGGACTGATATATGGGAAATATAGATATAACATTTATGGACTATTTTCAACTCATTTGATTCAGTTTACTTTTATAAAAAAATATTTTTATTAAAAAAATACAAAAATCCGAAAATAAAAAATATGAAAAATTTAAAAGAACACAAAAATATGTAGGATTGATCTATGGGAAACATAGATCTAATATTTAGGGACCATTTTCAACCCATTTGATTGAGTTTACTTTTATAAAAAAAAAATATTTTTTTTAAAAATACAAAAAATCGAAAATAAAAAATATGAAAAAAAATTAGAGGGACACAAAAATATATGGGATTGATCTATGGGAAGCATAGATCTAACATTTAGGGACCACTTTCAACCCATTTGATTGAGTTTGCTTCTATAAAAAAATATATTTTTTTAAAAAATACAAAAATCCGAAAATAAAAAATATGAAAAAATTAGAAGAACACAAAAATATGTGGGATTGATCTATGGGAAATATAGACCTAACATTTAGGGACTACTTTCAACCCATTTGATTGAGTTTGCTTCTATAAAAAAATATTTTTTTTAAAAAAATACAAAAATCCGAAAATAAAAAATATGAAAAAATTAGAAGAACACAAAAATATGTGGGATTGATCTAGGGGAAACATAGATCTAACATTTAGGGACCACTTTCAACGCATTTGATTGAGTTTGCTTCTATAAAAAATATTTTTTTTAAAAACATACAAAAATTCAAAAATAAAAAATATGAAAAAAATTAGAAGAACCCAAAAATATGTGGGATTGATCTATGGGAAACATAGATCTAACATTTAGAGACCACTTTCAACCCATTTTATTGGTTTTCCATTAATAAAATAGATTTCTTTTTTCAAATGATAAAATAATCCGAAAATAAAATTAAAAAAAAATTAAGAAAGTAATAAAAAAGAGGGGCTTGATCAGAAAGGAACATGGATCTAACAACAACAACTCATTTTCAAATGATTCATAGAAGAAAAAAGAGAAATAAGCACAAAGTAGAAAAAAAAGGCTTCAAAACTCACCTTTTTTGAGCTTGATGCTTGAATCTTGAATGCCACCTTAATCTTTTGATGTTTTTGATGTTTTTGTTGATGATTTTATTGTTTTTTTGAGAGGATTTGAAAAATGGAGGCAAGGAAAGGGGCTTGGAGCAATGAAGAAGGGAGAAGATAAAAATTAGAAGGGAAAAGTGGGTAAAAAAATCGGCTGGGGGGTTTTAACACCCCCCCCCCCCCCCCCCCCCCCCGATACGTATCGGCCGCTACAGTTGTGAGCGCCGATTTTTATGAAATAGCATAGCGCCCATTGGCGCTACGCCCGATTTATCGGCCGATATTTATATCCCTGATCACAACCTTACCAATGATTGGGATACACTAAGGTAGGCCCACAGAAATGTTTTTCAACTTCCAAAGTCATGGTGATTTTGTAGCTGAATTTTCCTCAAGTAACTATATGTACATATATATTTTTTTACTTCTTCGATGGATGGCTTGATTGACTTTGTTGTATCTTTTGTTCACTATGCTAAAGAAATGTTATGAAGAAACCTTTAGTTGAAAGGGCAAAAAGAGTTGAAAGGGCAAAAAGAAATGTATATGGGTATGCGTGGAGTGGTTATGTACTTGTTTGTCTGGGACCTGGATCTAAATATAATAATTATACCAGACTTTTTTGTTTTTTTGTTACGCATATACACCTGTAATCCATATCCTACTTGCATCCTTTATATACATATGCTTTAGGACATTGATATCAACAAAATTAGGCTGACTTGGAGACCAGGTGCTACACTGATAGTTATTTTTTATCAGTTGCATCGTTTGCCAGTGTCTGAGTTGTCAATTTGGTACAACCTACCATGTGTAGACAATGCCCTGAAATTCTTGACTGATGGAAATGTACAATGTGATTCATGCAATGGTATATGCTTTGTAAGTTGTTGCAATGTGCTACTAACGAGAGAGTGGCTGTTAAATGTGAATAATTATGTGGTAGTGGCTGACTCTGTGGTGCTACAAAGTTTGGGGATCTTCTTCTGATGGTCCTGCTTGGTGGACCTGTTGGGTGCAGGACCTTGGAAAATTCTCATTTTACATGTGTATTTGAGCCTGTATTCCATTGGAAACTAGCAAGAGATAAACGCCATAACCAGGGAGGGTGCTGTCTTTTGGGCATCAATTTTCTGAACTGGTCCTTGCTGTTGTTTGTTGCAACTTCTATATCATTTGGGATTTCACTGAAATTGATAGAAGAGATTTATACCATCTTCTTCGTATTTTCCATTCTCTTGCACTTTCTAAACTTTCAATTACCATTTGGGAGGAAAGAAAGGGAGTGATTCCAAATTAGAATATACCTAGAGATGCAACTGGGTTGGGTCTTGGCTGGAACCATAGTGGTACTGGAACCGGTTCCTAATGGATGGTTCTGGTCCAGAACCAGTTCTGGTTATTGGACCAGGTTCTGGTTCCGGTTTTCTTTGAAGGGTTCGGCTCTGGATCAGTTCTGACTATTCTTTAGCATGCAAAATTCAACCCATTTTATTGAGAGGTTGCAATATTCCATACATTAAATTTTAGAGTAACTACATCGAAAATCAATCTTGATCATGACTGAAACCTTTTATGCATAGGTGATTCTAAGTGCTAAAACCATGGTTTTAACTTATAAGTGTCTGGATTGGTCTTGTTCTAATAGTCAATAACTTAACTTTTAGTCATTAGTAGGAGCTAGGGATGCAAATGGATAGCCGATCTCCAACTAATCGAAGCTTCTAGCCTAAGGAAAACTGGGTTTGGGACCTAATTTAGGTTCCAATAAGTAAATGGGTCTGGTTCTAGGACTTGGGACATAAATTGGTCCAGTTCCAGAACCATCTAGGTTCCGACCCATGATGAGGACCTGTCCCATTTGCAGCCATCAATCACTTTCAAATAGAAGTGAAGCCTACAAACATAAGGAAAATATAAATTTAACATTGGGTACTTGGTGCATGAAAAATCTTTTCTTTCATTTCATAACATACTTTCAAGCATTCTGCAATTTTCAATTCCCCATAACTTTGGGATAATTTGCATGCATTATCATGATCATTTGGGCTCAAAGGCCTCCTTGAATTGGATGGCAGCTTCTAGCATCTCATATGTAAAGCACCACCCATTCAAATTATCAAGGTGAATTTTTTTTCTTGGCGCTTGTACTTGTTGTGAAATATTATTGAACTTTTGTTCGCATAACTGTGAGATTTTGATATATTTCACACTTTCATGTACTTTAAAAATCACCTTGTGTATTAAACTCATGCCATCTTGAACTATCAAATTTATAATGTTACACAACAACACACATGAAATATATCTTGATGTGACAAAAGCAACCCTTTAGTTGTGAGCTTTGATTTGAGCTCTCGAACCACAACATTATTGGTAGGCCCATTAACTAAAACAATGCTACACAATTTTCTATTGATGTTCCAGCTATATAATTTGTCTAACTTCTTCATTGTGGGGAGCTTAAGAGAACCAAATGTGAGTTTTTTATATATTTATTTTATTTCTACTCAATACTCATCATCAATTAAATGATATGTTAAACATATGTACCCTAGATTTTGATTATAGCTCCCTGTTAGTTGTCAAACTTATCCAACATTAAGATTGTCCAAAACATTTTATTGATTTTGTTCTTCTCTTCATTGTAAAATTTTGTAATATCTGACTTTAATGTAGTCTGTGACACCATTTTGAATGGAGCCCTTTTAAAAGATTTCAAAGCCATGCATGCAAGATCTAAGGTGGTTTTTTTTTTCCTTGATCAAATTTAGATCTTTGAAATGCACAATGTCCTCCTTTTGCTTCGCCTATTTGTAAAATTTGTGGCTTTATATCAACTTAACCTTGCCTTTTTCTCTTGTAAGAGGCTCAATGATCTATGAGGTGATATCTCATCTTTGTTGGCCTCATTCATTAATTTATTGCAATGCTTGCACATTGCTTTGTTAGCTTTATTTTTATTAATTTTATCAAAATTAGCCCAAATTATGGATTTAATCTTCCTTCTTTTTGGAGATACTTTTGAAGCTTCAATGGAAACATTAGTTTCTTTGTTTTCAAGATCAATAGCATGTGACAATTTATTTGCATATTAAATTATTGTAAGTCCATTACAATTTATAGAGATTTATTACAAGATATCACTTGAATCTTTTTTTTGAAAATAGTGATTGTATTGAATGCTCAAAAACTTATAGTATAAAAGAACTATATTGAAACAAAAAGCCCCACAAAGAGGAGGGGAGAGCATACAAGCAAAAAGAAAAAGAAAAAGGAACATCAGGGGGTGTATGTTAATGGGATGAAAAAGTAGAGTGAAGTGAGGTGAATGGTCATTTTAAAAGATAAAAAAATGAGAGGGGTTAAATAAATCCCATGATGAGATTTTTTTTCTTTTAGTGAAAAGAGAATGTAACTTTTTGCATTAAAATTAAATATTTTTTGTTAGTTAGTAGGATGAAAAAGTAGCTTTTTGATTTTTTGGTATAAAAAGGTAGAAGAATTTTTTTGAAAAGTGGTCTTTCGATTTGACTTTTTTAGTTTATTGTGTCTTGAAATGATAGATGATTAGTACTTTACATTGATGTGAAACTAACAAATAACCCCTAAAAGACGGGCCGAAGACCCAAAAGAGAGGAATTAAGAGGGGAAGACAAGGATGGAGGGCTTGGAGATTCCTGCTTTAGCAAACCTGCTAGCCTCCAAATTTGTTGTACGATTGATGTGGGAGAAATACATGTTCAGCTTATTGGAGAGGTGATGAGTCTCTTCAATTAAATCAACAAGACACCAAGGGATAGTTGCGGGGTCGGATGCCCACTGGATGACACAGATTCACCTTCAACTAGCAACTGATCGGGATTTAAACGAACAACCTTGCAGCTCCACATTCAAGGCCAAAAGCTCTGCGTTGTTGACAATATAGAATCCTGCTAGATTCGAGTAGAGGAGGAGGAAGAGGCCATATTTATTTCTGATGACCCCCAACCTTGCCCTACCTGGGTTCCCTATCGCACCACCATCAAAGTTAAGTTTAAGCGTACTTGAGGTGGGGAGGATGTGATCTCTCTCCAATTGAGGATGATAGAGTTCATCATGATGCCCTTGAATATAAGGAGAGGAGATGGCCATTATGCCACAAGGATCTTAACTCTGTCATATAACATTCCGTAATTAGAGGACTTCCCTTCGGAACATCTGGTGTTCCTTTCTTCCATATGAACCGAATGGCGGCCATAAAAGCAAGACTCCACATGATTGTGCCTCTCTTGGTACCTATTCAAGTCTCCAAAACTCAAACAGCTCCTTAAGAGAGGGAGGGAGAGGCCTGTAATAGTTAAACCACCTCATGATGGTCTTCCAAACTCTGTGGGCAGCCGGATAGTTGACCAATAAATGATCAATAGACTCCTTGGCTGCAATACAAAGCGGGCATGCATTCATGATGATCATGAGTTTGCGTCGAAGGTTGTCCATCGTAAGAATACTCCCCATGTGAGTAGCCCAAGCAAAGGTCAACACCCTACGGGGAGCTTTCATCGACCACAGACTTTGCAACTTGATTTGTGGATCCACTATCTCCGAAGACATGGAAGAGAAGAGGGAGGCCACTGTAAACCTGTCGTTAGTAGTGGCCGTCCAAATTCGTCTGTCGGTACTAATGGTAGGGATGAAACCTTGGAGATTGTAGACAACATGATGCAGAACTAGTTTCCTTCTTTGTTTAGGTGTCTTCTGAAAATCGGACTCCAAAAAATAGTCTCGCCTCTCCGCTGAAAGTTATCTATGACCTTAGAGTCCTTATTACTGTCACAAATATAGAGATTCGGGAATGAGTTAGCCAAAGGCTCCTTTCCCTCCCACATATCAATCCAAAACAGAATTTTGTCACCTTTTCCCACACAGTATCCAACATGATTCATGAACAAATCCTTGGCTTCAAGAATACCTTTCTACACAGAAGGGCATCTAGTATATGGGCCATTAACCAACCACCCTTCCCTTGCAAGGTCATACTTGGAGCAGATGATGTGCATCCACAAACATTGAGATTCTTCCCCAATCCTCCAAAACCATTTGCCTAGGATGTCCAAATTCATCTCCTTCATAGTTCTGATAGCCAAACCACCAGCCTACAAACTTTGGACCAATTTAAGAGGTGAATTTTCCTTTTTTCCTATCTTGCCATGCCAAAGGAAGTCCCTTTGAAGTTTCTCAATGCGATTGATGATGTATTTTGGGCATCTGGAAAGGGACATGAAGTAGGTAGGTAGGTTGGCGAAGGCAGCCTTGATAAGAGTAATTCTGCCACCGAGGGAGGGTAATTGGCCTTCCAGAGAGCCAATTTATTCTCAACTCTTTCGATCACTGGATCCCAAAGGGACTTGGACGCAGGGCCAAGACAGAGAGGAAGGCCTAGATAAGAGGAGGGCAGGCTTCCTGTTTTGCATCCAACAAGATCCTCAAGCGTCAGCAGATGCTCGTGTCCCACCCTGATGCTGATAATCTCACTTTTGAAGAAGTTAATTCTGATATCACTTGAATCTTTCTCTTCGTGTCACATTGTTCGATGTTTCTATATGAACAAATTACTATTATGCATAATGGGATGAAATTACTAGAATGCATAATGAAATTGGAAATTCTTTGCATAATGGGTCGGAATGTAGGTGGTTTTGAAACCGGACCTGTTGGGTGGAGCCTCCTAGTTTCCCACCCCCCCCCCCCCCCCCCCCCCCCCCCACCCCACCACACCCCAAAAAAAAAAAAAGGTTCTAGAATAGATCCTGTTTACATATCGGAACCTAAATAAGGCTCCACTCCCAATTTTTTCTCAACTCAGAATCTCCGGTTTGTCAAAGAATGTTATGGACAGATGGAACGCATCAAATAAGTCTTATAACTATTTAGGATTGTAACAGACCACCACGCTTCTGCAGCTGATGTCCTTGGCGGCTTTTACTCTTGCGGCAGGTAGCCATTTTCCCCTCTTGAGATGGCTCACACTCTACTCCAAGTAGCCTTCTCTGTAGCCATTCTCACTATGGCAGTAGGTAGCTCGTTTCCTTTTTTTTTAGAATGGCTGTCACACTACTCCAGGTAGCCCTTTTCGTGACTTGAGCTCGAGACGTGGAGGTTGGCTCTGATACCAAATGTTGTGGACCTAATCAATACGCCAAAAAGCCCCAGGACTGATGGAACACATCAAATCAAGTCCTATAACCATTTAGGACTGTAACAGAGTCTGTATCCATTTGAATCCTAAATATAACTGTTTTTGGAGAACTTAATGCTCCTGGATCCAAGTTTCCAAGTATATTTATTGTATCTTCAATTTGTGAGTCTTATTGACAAATGGGTCCATGATTTTTTGGTCCAAATCACAGATTTGGTACACCAACCCATGTAGTGTCCATGGACAATTTGCAAAGTTCTTTTTGATGTGATAACCCTGTATCCTCAATCAACTAGCATTCTTATAGACACTTAAGAAAGAGGAATCCATATGGTTGACATCACCAGAAAAACATCATTTGAACTTAATAGGTGAATCATTCAATGTTATTGTACACTATCATTCAATCATTCAGTTAGCATTTAAAAAGAAAACGAAAGAAAAAGAAAAATACATGGGCCCTGCATGTATGAATTCAATGCCATAATAGTGCATAGAGTTCATATCCTAGGACAGGGGAAAATATGATTCCCCACTGACTGCTGCTGTTATGAAATAGATGGCATGTAGATAGCAATATGATTTTGACCAACCATACATTCCAAATCGTCTATAATTCCATAATTATGGACATTACGGTTTTCGTCTGAATCTACTAGTTTAAAATAAAATGGAATATCAATAAAGGTATAATGATAAAATCCGTAGTTTTCATGCCTTTCTTATAAATACACATTTCTTAATAATATTTTGATATTTCCTTTACCATATACCGTTATTATACTATTTCACTTTCAAATCAAATACAAAATATTTTCTTTTGGTCATATCCTTTCATTTAAAGAATATTTTGAAGATAACTTAGAAAAAATAAATAACATGAGAGTAATAAGGAGGTACAAATTCAATATTCTTTGTTTTAATCGAATATACTTATGGTGCAGTAGTACAGGACCTTTTTAAGCAGTGGCAGCTGGCAAGCATTGGAAGGTTTTCTTTTTAAGGCCATAGTAGCTATTGTCAAAGGTTCAGATGACAAATGGCTGAAGTTGATACAAATATTGTGGGTAGGCGACGGTTGCCAGTATGGATGCTAGGTGTAACTGCAGCTGACCAGCAAAGGAAATCCAAACATGAAGATGAAAATCATGCATTATTAGAAGAGCAATCCACAATTCAAGCAGCCCGTCTGAAGGCAAAACCTGTTACTAGAAGGCTTGAGCATGGAGTATCTGCTAATGAGAAGGTAGCTTCTGAGGTGGATTTGGGTGCTTTTGTACGTATGAACAAAGCTAAGAGATGCAATGGAGATGGGGATATTGCTCAGGGAGAAGCTGCTAAAAAGAAACAGAAGCTGACAAAGTATGGGACAGAAAATAGGGAGGAGATTGAAGTGAATGTGCTTGCTAATGAAAATGGAGCTTCAGAGGTGAATTCAAGAACCCTTAAAAGGTGTGACAAAAGGAGAACAGTGAACAAAGGCAAACGAAAAAAAGATTGTGACACTTCCATCACCAACTCTAATGATGTTGATGCAAAGACAAAGAAAGCCAAGAAAAGATGTGCAGAAGAAAAACTAGCTGCTCGGAAACACATTCCTAGAAAGAAGCAAAAATTGAAGAATTATGGAACTCAAAGTAGCGAGGATATATCTTCATCTCCTACTGCGGGAAGTGAGGATGAAGAACTGACCATGGATGATCTGATGAGCATGGCTGAAGAGGTATGTTGCTATACCTTTCCAACATAATACATTAGAAACTCGGATCTCCATAAAAAATTTAATTTCAAGTTTGAACTCACCATGCAAGTGCTATATCAAATGTTGTATAAACTTGCTCATCAAGAAATTTAAGTGATTCTTTTCTCTCGTAGCTAGTTGAGGGTGGAGATTTTTGGAATGTGAAAAGAAACCTTTAACGTGCTTCTTTTTAATTTGTGGAGCTTTATGATTGTGCCCTCCTCTTTTTTGAATGCTAGGAGTTTTCTGATCCTTGACCTGATGTTATGTCTAATATTAAGAGGTCTGATAGTGTCTGGTCCAATTCTTTGATGATCCAGGCTGCTTATCTGATGGATCCCAGGCCATGTCTTGGAATCACACTTGTGGGACAATCCTAGCCCACATGTGAATGGGCAGTTAAGCAGGGCATGCTGCAAAGATTCGCATCTATGATTTTACATATAGTGGGCAAAATATTGGATAGCTAAGATCTTCTGTCTTATTTCTAGGATGATCTACTCGTGGTGTGGGCCTGTGGGTACAAGGACCAACAAACAGAAATCTGAATTACTGAAATGTGGACCTTGTAAGCACCTACATAAAGCAGTAGCATATTTACTGTCTTCAAAGATCATAAACACATTTTAGTTTTGTAATGTTTTCCCTCACACACTGAGGAACCTGCATGGCAGGAGCCTGGACTAATGAGTTAGCCCTTGCCAGCTCCCAAGATTTTTTTTCCCTTTTAATTATGCCTGCTCAGCAACAATGCCCATGTTGATGTAATGCGAAAGCTTGGAACTGGACTTCACTTCTAATAAATGCAATTTACATCTCTTTAACCTTTCTGTGCAGTATGTTAAAGCTAGTGGGGAGAAGGATTGCCAACAAAAAACTGTAGAACCCAAATCAAAACCCCAATTCCAGAACATGGCCATCATCTCCAAGAATGAGTCAGGCGGTTTTCTCCAGGTCACTGGAAATATCGCGGGAATGTCAACATGTACCACAACTGGATCCAGTCCCGATTTGGTTGGGACTGAGAGGGAAGAGAAAGAACGTTTAGCAAGTGGAGTTACAATTTCTGCCAGCAGAACAGGTGATCCTGCTCAAGAAATGCTTGAGCTCTTATTGGGACCTTGGCTTAAGAAACCTCAAGCAGGGGAGAGGACACTGGATACGCTTAGAAAGGATATGATCATAGCTTGCGACTTCAGTGAAGATATAACCAGGCAGGCTGGTGTGGAACAAGAGGTGCCCCTGACAAAAAAGAAGAGCAGTCTTAAAGACAAGGTGGCCATGTTTCTTGAGTGATTTTGATTTCAGTTGCCAGTTTAATATGTAGAATTATCCAACATGAACTGAAATGTGGATGATAGCAAACTGATACACTCCTGTTCACTGCATATAGTGTAAAGGGAACTGTGAAGAGGGAATTAAAGTATCAACCATCGACCATCATAGTATACAGATTGAAGGTGTACTGTCAATGTCAATATGCAGTGATCAACATGTCTATATATGCCGACCTTGCACTTTATGCTGTGGCAGTGGCTGTGGCAGCAAATGGCAGTGTATTTATTTTAAAAAGCAGCATCAAAGTTGAAGTCTGGGATTGATTATTAGAATTCAGATTCGGTGTACAAAGAAGTCATTTTCATCATGGAGACAATGCTTGTCTGTGTTAGAATTGACAGAATACACTCTAATGCTGACCGAGGTCAGCAGTTACTTTTGTTGTTTCATAGAATTAAGTATTGTATGTTATGTCTCTTAGACCATCCAATTTCATTTTATTTTAAATCAAAACCATTCTCAATATCTAAACAAGAAAGAAAATGTCCGTTAATGCACACGGCATGACTTATGTCATCTGAGTTAACTTCTTTACACCCTCTCTAATTGTATTGTTTCTGCAATCTTTGCCTTCATTTTTTATCGATTGCGTTCCCAGATATGTTCTATCATACACCACTGGATTTGTTGTTCCTCAAAATCTACATTCCATTCATGTGTCTTGGTCTTAGATATTGTCATGTGAATCCATTCTGTCTGTATATATTCACCATCCAGTATGTTTTTCTTATAGAGAGTGGATGATGATTATCTGCTGATAGACCATTCAGGGAAGGAAGAAAAAAAGATTATCTGCTGTTATGTGGCTAAAATTACCACTTCACTTTTGTATTAAGGACTTTCACTTGTTATTGCATCAAGTAGAAATTCCAGTGTAACTGTATTCCAGTATTTTCATGATTGAGTTTGATTGGGGATGTCTGATAAATCTATTGCTAGATTTTTCCTATCAACCTTTGGTTGGTTTTACGTACAGGAATGAGTGGGGCATTATCTGACATTTACCCACGAGCACTCTCATGACAGTGAGGCTTGTGCTCTTCTCCACCTCCCTAATGAATTGTATGGGCTTCATCTGACCTTTTCAATGCAGTGCACTTTTTGTTTATGTAACTCCTAGATCTCATTCCTTTTCAGTTAACCTTGTGTTTTCACAATGTAATGCTGAAAACAGCTCTGCCCTCTCTCACTGTTTCGTCATGTGGGTATCTCAAGCTTAGGTAAATGAAGAGGGCTGCATCAGATTGAATGTTGACAAAGAATCTAGCCGCGTTTTAGTTTGGTTTTGACTTCGAGTTGAGACCGAAGAACTTGGCTTTAAACAGGGATCCAAGTAAAAAGTGGAACTGAAATAAGGCTTTTGATGATGACGATAATGATGATGTTTTTACTTTGAGTGCTTATGTAGGGAATCCCAATCTGATGGTTCTCTGAACTGCTGCTTCAGCATCTCAGTTGGTTATACCTCAAATTAGCTACAAAGAAAACATTTTATATTAAAAAATAAAAATCAGGCTATTGGATTGGCATTGAAAAACAAAATCAACAATACACTTGAAATGATGATATATTTGTTCTTCATCTTATCTCAGCAAGAATCAATTAGGATAAGCGAAACCCCTCTGATTGCCGTATAAATTGTGAAATCTCTTCTTCATCCTAGAGAAGAAATCTTGGAAGCCCCACTTTGCGGCCAGTATTCTGGACATCTTCCTGCACTTGTTTTCTGTAGTCTCCAAATGTGAACTTCTTGTAATGGGATGGTTCCTTGCAACTCCCTATCATCGAGTCATCTGAAGGGCATAAGAAGTAGGCTATTGAGTATCTCTCCACTTTGCAATTTGCCATCACCTTGTGCTCTACGCTCTTATACACATCATTACTCCAAGCCTAAATATAAATTCAGATACAACATTTAACTAACATTTAGTAAAATGTTAGGCTTTAAAATTTAAGCTAATTAAAAATTAAAAAATTCATTTTTTATTTTTTATAGTGATGGAAGTGTGGCCCACTTGATTAACATTTCATAAAGTAGAAAGACTGCATTGAGTTCATTGGATTTCTGGTCGTTTCTCTTTGCAGCTTTTGGTCTTAAAAATAATCAGGAAAATTTCAAGATTAAGATTTTCTTAAGCTTTTTCTAAGGACATGATAAGAACACAGAGAAAAGTCATTACAGTGAAAAACAGGGCAAAAAATGCCAAACCACGCATACATAAATATCACCTTCATGAATTGAGATGACCCCACATGTTTGATACTCAACTTGAAATTCAAAAAGGAACATGCCCTCTAAAATCATTAAATTTGAGGGTCATAAACTAAGACCTTAGGATAATCCAATGTGGTTGGTTTTTGCACACGCTTGGCCCCTTGGGTCACATTGAGATCTTTCCATCCCTACATCTGAGATGTTTTCATCCCTACATCCCTCGTAATTGGAAATGCCCAAGTGGTCCCCATATGCAAGTTTGCACGATACTCTGCAATAGATTCTCGCAATAATAAGCTATACATATAATTATTTAAAATATTTGGACTAGATTTTTGTGACAAAATTTGCAAATAACATGTTATATATAATTGGGAACTATGGAGACCTTTCGAAATATCAACCATGGGAGGGATCCTATCACGAGATTAGAAGGCAATGGGGCCTTAATTGATTTTACTAATCAGAATAAGTCAAAGAAAGTGGGCCCCACGTTGCATTGTCATCCAATCAAAGGTCGAAGTGATGTGAGAATCCCACTGACAATAACCGCCAGTAACTGTCAAAAAGCAAGTGGGGCCTCTTACATCACTTCCACTCCTGATGGTGGTGGAAAGTGCACCACGATTGATTCGACATTGCAACTGCCTCCAGAAAGATGAATGCAGGCCCACGAGGACAACGTTGGTACACAATTAAGTTGCCTTTTTTCCGAGTTGAGCAACTCAAAACAATCCATTTTATCTGTTTCCAATTAATTCGGGTTTGGGTCCGTGTGCACTACAGACGCAACCCAAGCCATCCAAAACCAAACCGCTTTTCCCGAGACAATCATCACCATTGGACTTCTTTTTACCGGTAAAAGTCATCTTTGAACTTGAAGAAATAATCCAGTGCAGCACAACTAACCTGAAAAAGATCGCCAATGTTGACGATAAGCGCTTTTGGGTTGGGCTTGACAGAGACCCATTTGGAATCCTTCATCAGATGCAATCCTCCAACTTGGTCTTGATCAAGAATGGTGAGAAAATCACTGTCTGTGTGGGGCACCAAGCCGTGAATCTCCTGGGAGAAAGGGCACGGTGGATACCGGTTTAGGCGAAGAAAGCAACTGCCTGCATCCAAGAACAACCCATTCTTGTGGCCCAAACACTCAGTAAGAACTCCGGCGAGCAGTCGCGCAAGATCCGACATTGCAACTGCCACTTTCTCCATCACTTTACTACAGTATGATATAACATGGTTAGGGGGTAAAGCTTCAATTCAGATAACAAATAAAAAATAAAAAAAAAATCTTCAATATGGTTTAGCCCAAAGAGATTATAGTAATATACACAATTTGCAGAATTTACCTTTGCCTAACTTGTTAAGCATGCATTTTGATTTTGTGCGTAAACTATATCAAGCATTTGTCAAAAGAAATAAGATATGCACATATGAGGGTCATCTATGAGGATTGCTAGGTTAAGATAAAGTAAGATGCATGAACCAAATAAAGTTTACACAAGCAAATAAAGTTCTAGTTTGAAGTTCCATGTTCTGAGCTATTATTAGTTGACAAAGCAAATTTATCCTAACATTTTGTTTGAAGTTACATGTCTATGATTTCTTCAAGTAGAGCTTAAATGGAGGAAGCAGTAATTGACCCAAAGGAAGGTCATCATGTTTAGCTTTTTAGGTGCGGGTTTGAATTTATAATTAAGATTTTTTTCAGTCAATTTGGGATGTGCTCACTACTATTCTTCCGAACAGTAAATAAATATCTTACTGGGAAAGCTTTCGTTCTCTTCTCCAGTTGAATTCTCTGGGGACACCTTTTTTCTATCAATAGCAAAATCCTACTTCATTTAAAATTGTCATCCAGTAAGTCCAACTCTTCGAATAATGAAACTCCATTAAGACTATAATGTCATAGTTTCTGTCATAGCTTTGCCCTAAGTATAGTGGTTAAAGTTTACCTGTCTAATAAGTATCTGGTATAGACTCATTTTACAAGTAATAGGAAAGTTTTTGAGTACTAGGATATTTTTGTTGGGCTAATGTTTTCTAAAAGCAAAGTGTACATTAATAGTGATTTTGTAGAAGTTGTAAGAAAACCCAAGATAATCATTTTTCTAAATAAATGTTTCTTCAAAATAAATATTATCCAAGACAAAACGGAATATTGTGGTCACTCAAAACAAAGTGGAAGAATATATGGCCTATGTCTATTTTAGGTGGTCCTGCGTGAACACATATAGGCTCCACTAAATTTACACAAATAACATAGGGTTTACCTTATTTACGGAAAACTTGGATTCCTAGTCTTGTCAATACTTACCTGACAATAAATTTTTTTAATAAAAGAAAAGATATGTGGAAAATAAAGAATCTGTTACCCATTTGATAATTTTGAAGAACTAGAGACCTCAAGGTTTAATCATACATATGGCAAATACATTACTGTTAGCCTTGTCGACAAAGCAAATTAATAAGAAGTCATAAGCATCCTTGTTTTGAAAGAGAACTGCCTAGAAGAAGATCTGATCATCACCTTGAAGGTCCAATCTACTCAAGTTCTAGCAAAGATGTATGTAGGCTTTAAACACTTCTCTGGTTTGATTTTTTGTAAATATTTAACTTTAAGATCCAACCAAGATGACTATGCCATTATTCATGCCATGATTTTAAAATGGAAAGCTGGAAACATCTAAGGAATTCAAGTATTTCTAAACGACTAGATCCCAAAATCATCTAATTTCTCCAAGGGCCAATGTGCCCTATTCAATTTCAACCTAACTCTCCTACTTGAAAGAAGCCGAGGGTGCTTCTGCTGCTGGACCCATGGAGAATCCGGATCCATCTAAAAATGAGAATCTGGATCCTGATAAAAAAATAATGGAGCATTTGAACCTTTTCAACCCCAACAACCTTCCCCAGAAATGACAAATTCCGTAGATTTCCATGAACTTCTGGCTCCTCCCCACCCCTCAAAAGCTAGAGGGTGAGAAATGATAAGCGTGGAAACGACAATCGGCGCACATATATACCGCAGATTCGTTGTGCATGGATTCGATCACTGTCCAATCATGGGTCAAACCATAATCATGATGATCATGATTATATCATTTTCTCCTTTCCTCTGATGTTACAAGCAGTTTGGACCCCACATCTCAAGCCCCAATCGTTACCCATAATAAATATCAGAATCAACTGTAGAAAAGAAGTTAGCACCTCTTTTCAATTCATGATAAAATTGCCCAAATGGCTCTAGTTGTTCATTTGAACCATGAATAAGATTTTAGAGGAAATGACAAGTTCTTGTTTCTTTAAATTTTTGGAATCAGATGATATAGATTACCTTAAAGAGTTGAATTCTCCACTAAAACAACCATCTTCAGATATGTTTGTTAGAGGAATGTGGAAAGCTTCAGACCATGAGAAGTCCTTTAGAGAAGTGACTGTTGGAGTACCCCACCTGTAAGAATTATTCAACAGCCTACAAGCAACCTTCTTCTCATGGGGCAACTCAAACAGCTTCTTCTGTTCTCTCCTCATATCTTCCAAAAGCTCCTCGCTGATCCCATGGTTAAGCACCTGAAAGAAACCCCACTCCGACGATGCCTTCACGATTGCCGCTGCACAGGCCCTTCTCTCACTCTCGTTACCGGGGCCTCTCAAAGCCCAGAGATCTATCAATGGGAGTTGGCATTCAGCAATGATGTGGCTCTCGCCGCCATATGAACTCCAGTGAATATGGCAGGAGTCCAACCTTGACTTGCATTGATCTATGAGGGGTGGGTAGGACTTCATTTTTGAATCCAACATGGTCTTTGAGGATTGGAACAGTTGAAGAGGATGAAAGTTATACAAGGAGTTTGAAATTGAGTAAGGAGCACTTTGAAGCAGGGGTGTAGGGGTGGGGGGCCTTATATATAGGTGTGGAGGACCAGGAGCCTTGGAAACAAAATAAAAAATAAAAACAGATAATTTAAATAAAAAATTAAAAAAAATTAAAGGGGGAGTCAAAGAAAAGGCAAGGTATAAAGTGAACAAGAGCATGAGGACAAGAAATGAAGTCACATTGGAAATATATTTGTCCAAAATAAAGAGGGTCCTCCTCCCTTTCATTTTGTTTGATAGGGATCATGTCAACTCTTGCATATATCTCTGTCAATGAACAGTTCTTTAACACCACTCTAATCAAAATGGAATTTGCTTCAATTGTTTGAGAATATGCCCCCACTGAATTTCGGCCTTGTGGTTGGACTAACCACTCGTGAAAAAACACATGCGCCCATATCTCTATGAAGTGAGCCTCTCAAGCTTTTCACATTAGGGCCCCATCCGAGTACGTGTCAATCAAGGAGGGCAGCAATGAAGGGTCAAAGTCCTAGTTTTAAAACTCCGTCGAAACCAAATTGGATTGCCCAATACGCTAATGTTTTGGTCACAACCAATGTAATTATTTTTTTTATCACCTCCATATATATTGTGTTTTGATTTCTTATTACATTCAAAACACTAGGGGCATATTTGTAAGCATTAGATAAATAGGAATTGAATCCATATAATTTATACCATAATTATTTTAAGAAAACGAAGACAAAATGTGAATTTTAACAATGAGAATCAAACAACCTTACTTTTTATGAAATTAAATAAACAGAAAATAGAAAATGAACTACTAGGGTGATAACTGTTACTTCATTTTTCATTTTCTTTTCATTTTATTTTTCTAAGAGAAAAAGTTATTTAATGCTCATTTTTTAAATTTACCACTAATTGTCATGTTTAACTAATAATGATATGAATTCTATTTATTCAATCCACATCAGAAGCATTTAGAAAGAAAGATTGGAGATTATCTTTTAAATTACTTCTTTTAACATAGCACTCATCATGTAATATATAGTTCTTTGCCAAAATACAATAATATATAGCTTCCAGACTAAGCTAATATGGTCTATCGAATCCTATCTCGATCACAACCAATCTGTTTTCCATTTTTCCATGGTGTGCACGCCCTTTGGTGCAAACATTCAACTATCTCTTTCCACGTATGCTACACATCTTGCATTTAATGGGAAGTCATGAATTTTGTATAACTCTTCGAAAAAGGTAATAATTTTAGATAAAATATTTTATAATAATAATAATACTTGTCACATTCTCTATTTCACAACTCACACACCCAACCCAACCCACTCTCAAAGTGTCTCACTACCCAACATATTAAGAATTGATACTTGGTAATCTCTATAGAAGAGAGGTGCCCCACCAACTAAGCTATCAACTAATGTGGTATGATTCTTTGTAATGACTTGTCCCTAGGGATAGACACTAATCATAGGAAAAATATATCTATTTTTACGCGTTGTTCACATGCACCAAGCACCAAGCACTTTGAATGGGCACTAGTCATAGGAGAAAATCGTGAGCACAATTGGCAAGAGGCCTACACCACGCCATTTGTTTGGCTCATGCGAACCGTGCGCAAGTGATGAAATTCCCTTGTCCAAGTTTCATCCAAGGTTTTTCATTATTCATTGTTGAATTTCGTCAAATTAACATCCACAAAATGTAGCAATTAAACTTTGGAGCGCTAAAATTGATAACCTAGACCATTTAATCTTATGATATGTGAACGGCACTAATTTATGTAATAAGTAGTCCATCGACTCCATTCAAATGTCTCCCTTGATTGGCATTCATCGCACCACTTACAATTTTAATAATATAATAATTTTTGGTGCTGTGGGCATAGAAACATGAATTAAAGGTAGGCAAATTTTTTATAGATGTTGAGGCTTTCTGTTGGCTATTAGTGGCGGCAAACGTTTCTATAGTTGATAATCTAAGGAGAAGATGATTGACTTCTAACAACATTTTACACATTTGTATCATGTGTGGCAAGGAGGAGGAAATGATAAATCACATGTTCCTCCATTGTAAGGTGGCATTTGAGGTTTAAAGTAACTTCATTGGAAGATATGGTCTTGCTTGGTGTTGCTTGATAGATATTGTTGATGCAGTGGAGTTTTGGATGGGTGGCCTCTTGGATGGGTGGCCTCTTTGTAGGGTGTGGCCACATCCTATGGAGGGTGACCCCATTTGCCATCTTGTGTTTTATATGGAAGGAAAGGAATGATTCGATTTTTAGGGGATCTTCTATGTCCTCGGCTGATTTAGTTTCAAGAATCACTTTAAGGGTTGCTAAATGGGTTCCGGCAGTAAAAGGGGTTCTCCAATTTCAACTTGAAATAATGTTTTATTTACTTGGGTAGCTTGTATGGGGTGTGGTCTTTGAAGGGTGAGGAGATCTATTTCATGTTCTCCACTTCTTGTAGGGATTTTGAAATTCATTGTGGATGGAGATTCGAGGGCAAGCCTGGTCGGGTTGGGATTAGTGGTATGTGCAATGATAGAGCCAGGAATTTCTCCCAGAAGAGGCAAAGATGGACTAAAACCTTCAATAAATAAAAACGTATACTAAAGTAACTAAGTTATATTAATATAAATCTTTTTTTATTTTTAATCTTATTTATTTTCTGAAAAACAACATTTTTTGTATGATATCATATAGAAGTAACTAACCATGTACTCAATTAGACAATGGGCTCCACTCCTATTGATATAAAATTGTAGGATATATCATTAGAGGAGATGATATTCATTGATCTTTCAGATTTTAAATATCTGCGCCCTATAATGGATCTCTGTAGTCCGTTAAGTTAACATATAATAGTGATTTTTAGATATTTCTAAGCTATAAAAAGACGGTAGGCCATAAAATAATCTAGTGGGCCATTACTCCTGCCAGTCTAATCTATCCATTTATATAGCCATCTCCAATCTAATCTAATCAAAATTAATATTCTGATAAAATTTTAAATGACATGTATAAAAAATTTCTCACAACATAAAAATAAATAAATAACATCAAGAAATAATTGTATTTGAAGAAAAAAAATTACATGAAAAAGATTAATATATGCATTTGAATATACTCATTAAAGAGGCATCCATTGAACTCAAACAAAAAAGAAAAAAAAAGATAAAAATGATAAAAAAGTAACAAAAGGCATATGGGTTTTTTGAATTACTGGTATAGTTGTATTTGAGAATCCAAATGATGATGAAGAATGAAGAACACAATACGGAATGGTTGGTGTGCAAGAAAGAAAAAGGCATAGAAGCCATAGAGAAATAAGGTAAGGAAAAAAAAAGGTGGAGAAAAAAAGGAGATGATATTGCCTTATAAGGAGAGTCAAATCATACCTTGCTTTTGAAGGAATGAAAAAGACATATTTTCCCCAATTACTTCTAAGTTGTAACATAAAGTGGGGAGGGGCAAACGTAGTAAAAAGGCAATAATCCAAAAAAATTTATAAGCCTTATCCCCATGTGATAATATTAAGAAAGTGAGGAGGGGCAATTGCCCCTTTTGGCTCTAATGTACATTCATCCGTGGGCATTTGTGACTCTAATAAGGAAGAGGTGTTGGCTATATTAGAAGTACTTCACTTGTTTTCTAGATATTGCAATGTAGTGCTTATCGTGGAAAGTGATTTTTTTTAATGCCATCTCTTCAATGTTCAAGTGAATTGGAAATTTCAATTTCTTTTTAATGAAATCAAGAAATTGTCCTCTTCTATCAATGTTGTTTTCCACCATGGGGTTAGATATGCTAACTCTATGGCAAATAGTCTAACTAAGCAAGAAATTTGTATTGAAATTTTATAAAAATAATTGCTTTGCCCTTACATCCATTAAAAAAAATGAGTATATCATTTTTTACAGAAAAGATATTATTATTTTATCTCAAAACCCAATAATTTCTCTCTTAATAATCTTCCAATGCATATGAAGCCTAATTATGTAATTTAAACCATGTATCAATCCAACAATGGGTCATCCATGGATTGAGTCAACTATAATTAATTATAAATATAGGTTATGATTGAATTGAATTTAACAAAATAGGTCCCATATTTATAAAAATAGGTTTATGTAGGCTCACTCTCTTGTACTAAATGTGTTATACTAATGGTCAATGTTACAAGCTTTTAGAGAAAAGATGAATTCAAGCTTTTAAAAATATGTATATAGAGATAAGAAGGTGGGCAAAAGTGTCATTTTACTTTAAAAAACTAATGGTGGTTGTGAGGTTATTAATTTTGGGACATGAAAGGTAGTAGAATGGAAATGTAGAAGGCCATATACAAATACTAAAACTACAAGGGTTTATGTACAAATCCTAAGAACCTTAGAAGGGTATATACAAAAAACTCATTCCAATTTATGGGTGGCAATAAAAAGTATGCAGCTATGGAAGGTTAGATATGTCAGGAAGGATAATAATAAAATCACGCATAAACTAGCAAAGGAGACTATGTTACATCTCTGAAAGCAAACAGGGACAAATTATTATCCTATTTTCATTCGTGATCTTATATTTTCTAAAGTCGTTATTGTTTCATGATTTAATAATAGTATTTCATATATATAATATATATTTGACTCTCCCGCTAACGTGATCGGAGCACAACTCCCATTTGACCTACATAATGTGACTTGTGATATATTTAGGGGTTGATCAAGGCAGGCTAGATAAATTTGACTTACACTTACACATTTAAATGGGTTGGACTGCAGTCAACCCATATAACCTACTTAAATGGGTTGGGTTAAGGTTGACCCACATATTTAAACCCATCTAAATGATTTAGTGGTTTTGTTTTGAGACTTAGAATAGTCAATTTTATATGGAATGGCTTAAGCTTGTGTTCGGCCTATTTTATTTATTCACTTACTTAAACCTTAACTCAAATATAGCCTTAGTATTTAGGCCATAGTTCTATAGGCTGGGTAAGGTTAAACGGGTTAAACCATATTGAATGCACTTTATGAAAGCTGGGTCATGTTGACCCGCATCAGTGTGGGGGTGAAGGTACTTGATTAGTTTTATAAAAGAATCGAATACAAGTAGAACTTCAACCCATATACATACCCCTTGCAACTCAACCTATTTTGAGCTGACCTGACCTGTTTGCCACCCTACTTTCATTATGCAGTTCGTGGAAACTCAATGTGCTTCAATGTCCTTTTTGCGTGCATATATGAAGTTCTCATGAATTCATGGTAAAATCAGTTTTAATAAAAAATTATTAAAAAGATGAGGAGCAAAAGATATCAAGTGTATACATGAGACCTAGACCTTTTAATTTTTAATTTTTTTTATCCCAGCCAAGGAGTTTAAGACCCCAAGAGAGAACTCATACACACGGAAAGACAACCCATTCAAAGGGAAATGGAGTTCATACACTTGGAAAGAAAGCTCATACAAGTCGAAAGGAAGCCTACATACGTAGAAAAAAAATGGCGTACCTAGGGTCCGAACCCTGGATAGTTAGGTGAGAACTGTCGCTCCTTACCACTCATGTAAAGAGCCGCTCTCTTCTAAATTTTAATTTATTAAGGTGACAACTAGGTTTTCAAATAATTTGTTTCCTATAAAAGACGAGATTATTGGATCATCATTTATAGTTCTTGACCTTTATTTATTCATTTATAACTTTAACCACTTTTACAAATACGTTTCTAATAATTCATGGAATCCAATTCCACAAAGCAAAGGGGACCTTAATACGCCTCTCTTATTATCATTCATTTAAGTGAAAAATAAACAAGTGAGCTCTGAGGAAGTATTAAATACTCGGGGCTCAAGTATGACTCTTTAAAAATGAAGTGTATAGAAACTTCTGTCACTGCCATTACGGTGCATGGAAACTCACAGCACCTTAATGCATGGAGCACGTATACAAATATATAACTAGACTACATAAATAAATGAAGATAATAAATAAATGAAGATCACAACTAAAAATGGACATTGCAATCAATTTCAGAGCCATGGTAAATTCTGTAGGATATTTTGGTATTAACCAATTACCACACAAGTGCCCCTTAAAAATCATTAGTCGCAGACCTTTCAACCATCAAGCCCCACCATGGAAGTGAAAGATTGACAGATAGATAATTGCAATGATTGGAAAATACAAGACATTGCGATCAATTTGCCAAAAGCTAAAATCGGGCTACCTTCAATTAACAAAATAATCATTTATTGGGCAAATCACACTACAGCAGCTTTCAGTCGGCAACCAATCAAAGCCAAAAGTCAATCTCATTAAATTGAAGTTCCGGATCTGATTTTTGTGAGCCACGTGTATGGTAAAGGACAGTGGACCCAAATGTCCCTCTCGATGGGTGAATGGAATCAGTGGTCTACATATCGCCCCATGTGGAGGCATTTGGGCCTTTTTTTAACCGAAGGATTTGATTAGTGTGAACAGAGAGACGATCAGATAACTATTTGATTAAGTACTGGCAACCTGCATTTATTGACGGTGGACCCCAGTTCTTACTAATTCAAATCGTTTGATACACCATAGTACAGTAATATGGGTTAGGGTATTAATGGGTGGCACTCTATTAACCAAATATTTTGAGACCCTTGATAATAAAATAAATAGAATCTGAATTGGGATCCAAGGTAGGATTTTTTTTATATTTTTTGTTTTTACTTTAGGGCATATTTAGTAACAAGTGAGAAATCATCAGATTTGAAGATTGAACCACTTCTCTAGAATAGTGATTTCTCACCTGGAATTTATCCAAGGATTTCACATTGATATTAGTGCATATACATGCATATGAATTAGTATTATGCATAAACCTACAAACATAAAGATTCCAAATCCTTTTTTTTTTTATGTGTTGGGTTTGAGTAAAATCCTCAAAGGAGACTTCCCATTTGCCTAAATCATTAGAGATTTACAATTGCTAAATATGGGTTTTTTATGACTGGAGGCGGTAAGTGATTACCAAATGTGACTTTATGCCTATTTGTCTGTATAGAATACAGGGAAATGCTAATATGTATTAATTCCTCACACTATGGTGAGGGATGCTTCCATATTTACACATATCAATAAACTAAAGTTAGAAATTCATGTCATTAATAGTTAAAAATGAATATCCAAGGTGAATGTATAAAAATGATTATCAAATAACCTCCTTACCAATAGAAAGTGAATAAAGGGAAAATAAGAAATGAATATCCAACAGTCACCCTAACAATTTAGATCAAAGGAAAGTCAAGGTCCCAGCATATTATTCACATGAGCTCATTTGGCCATGAATTCTTGCATATTTTGATCCAAATAGATAGACCCTCGTTGATGGGTCCACATCCAACAAAGAGGATCTTTGTTGGATCTGCATGTGGACACAAATCTATCTTATAAAGAATGGACCCACATTAAGATAAAACAATTGTTTTACCCCAAATCTCCAATCTAGTTATATTTATCTCCAATAAAGATGGGATTTATTAATGTAGTCTAAGCAAAAGAGAAGATGCCCCACATGCAACCTTATCTGCAATCCAGTTCAATGTGGCCCACTTGGGCCCACCTTTGATCAGGGCCACTTGCACACTCTCACCACTCCTCCCCCAACAATGATTTGGCACTAGGCACAATTTCACTCTCATCAAGCTTTTATCCACCATTAGATTTAAATTCTAAATAATTTATAGTTAAAAACTGCTAAACTTTATGACTATTATTAAATCAATAGCTAGTTGATGATTTTTTTTGTTCACCCATACTTATAACAAGACCTTTCCTTGTACCTCACCCCATTGATTAGTAACCATCCAAGTGGGGCCCTCAAGCTAGACTGTAAATAAGATGCAGACTACTCACATGAGATGCAATATACACCTATCAAGATGTTTCCAATTGACTGATGTAAAGCCAACCATTTATTTATGGCTTTAAACTATAGTACTAACAACATCAAAGGCACCAAGGTTCATTTTCGTTGTTCTTATTTTGTAATTGTATATTTGTTGTGTAGGATATAAGGCTTTTATATCATATTTTATATTGTCTGGCTTTGTAATTTTTTTCTTTAGTTAAGTTTTATTACCGTTTCAAAAAAAAGAAAACAAACTTCATTTTTAATATAGATGGATAATTCTCGAAATCCCCTTGCATACCCTCACCAAATTAAGCTTAAAAGTAGAAGTTCCTATTCCAAAAGTTGTAGAAGATATAGATTCTTTTACCAAAACCATGAAGGATGGTAAAAAGACCATGAAGGATAATATGAACAGCCAAGCCCACACAGGAGGGAACAGGAGCATTAAAACACACAGTGGATGACATAGACACATCCTTAGGTAAATAGCATGTGATGTTCTTCATAAAAGAGGGGATGTTCTAGGAGTGTAATAAAAAATGGAAACAATTCACATAGGCCTGTAGAGCTTATGGTTTTTCTTTCTAAAAAAATCAAAGGTGGGGTCACTGTTTTAGCCAAAAAGGTAGAGGTTTAGACCTGTTGCTCTTTGTTTTTATTTATTTTTTGGAGGTCGGTAGATTGAATTGCATTCCGTACACGATGTCCGCAAACAATGGTAGAAGAAATTGCAGGGGTTGGAGACATGAGTAGCCACTCTTCCTGCTCTGATAATATCTGAGCTAAGGAAGTGAGACAACTGCATATGGAAGAACGTTCTAGTGTCGTCACTTGTCAGTGGAAGTGATATCCACGCCATTCGTCGGAGGGGACAGCAGTTGGAAAGAGCACTCGTGGAATAAAGATCACTACATAAACAAGTTTTTTCTCTTTTTTTTTTATGGCTATTCAGGAATTTCTATATATATATATATATAGAGAGAGAGAGAGAGAGAGGGGTGTGGTCAAGTCCTTCTATTCCTGTCAAGGTGCAGCATGCATTTACAATAATAAATATCATGTGGGTCAACTTCATTCATTTCAAGATCCTACAATTGCAACCATGGAGGTCGGCATTCGGTTTCTCAAAACATGTCCAATCAAGCCCATGATGTCGGCATTTACTTCTTCTTAAAAGCTGTATAGTCTCCCATTATATACCTTTGAGAGAGAGAGAGAGAGAGAGAGAGAGAGAGAGAGAGAGTACTTCCACATTCGACATAGATTTCTAGGTATAGCTTGTGCATCCTTCCATATTCCACAAAGAAGATTTTTGGGTTATAGCTTGTTTAGGAGTTCATTTTCTAGCAACATCATACTAAAATATTAAAAAAATCAGATAATGATAGGAGAATGATGGATGCCTACATACTATTTATCCAGTCCACCGTATGATATACCACTCAACAGTGGTTGAGCCAAGAATTTTTTCAGGGGGGGCAAGTAATAGTTTACTAATGGCTATAGAGCAAATTTTTTTTTATAGAATATCAATAATATTTTTATATTTATAATTCTTTTTCTTAGCATTTTAAAATATATTTATTTACTTATTTGATAATTTTTTTAATAATATCCAAAGAAATAAAATCGTATTTCAAAATACCTAAATGCTTTCTAACTAATTTCTAAAACAAATAAGGATATTTAAACTACAAAAGTATAACTACATCGAAATTCATCATCGATATTGTTTTTAAAAAAAATTATGGCCTATGGCTGTCAGGAAATTCATCCCAAGTTGTTGTTTATTAGTGATAGTCTAGAGCTATTGATTTTTGTGAATTTTTTTACAATCATAGACCGTCGTTTTTGGAAAAAATGAATTCAAATTTTGCGATAGCCGAGGCAGTCAATCTCCATGGAGAATTGAGTTTTTGATGAATTTTGATGTATTAATATGGCACCTCACCTTAATGAATCCAAACTGCTCAAAATAATTATTTTTCTCATTTAAGATTAAGAATTGTGTCTCTTATGTTAGATTGATCACTTGTAATAAAATCCATCCATAATTAATTAATGAATTAATTGGTTAGTTATGATAGTTTATATAATGTATCACAATGCCTATTATAGATGTGAATGATTGAAACTTCATTGATTGATTACATGTAATTATTTGATAGGTCATGTTACTTGCAATAGTATAAATGATTGAAAGCATACCATTGATAGCAATTTACTAATGTTGTAAGAAGATGAACAATCAATGTATAATATCCTTGCTACTCAGAATAAACATTGTCACTTTAAGTAGTTTCTTCAAATTTTCCTCCTATAAGAGTTAGCCCCACCATAAAATTGAGCACATGATATTTTTAATCATATACTTGATAAAGTAAGACTAACTCCTATTTGAGTAATTATTGGAGACAACCAAACTAAAGAGAGCAACTAGATTTTTAATGACTTGGGTTTCTATTGAGATTATCTTGATAGTATTTGATTTAATAGCCATATAGTTTAGTGGTCCTTTAATCATAGATTTTTTTTTTGTGATTCCTTTAATCATAGATGTTTTTGTGACTCAATATGGATAAGGATTTAAAATTCAGTCTAAAAAAAAGGGCGAAGATAACCAAATCTATTTGAAATGAAAGGCTTTTTCAAAATTGACATGAATGAAAAATGTTGTAGAAGAAAGGAGGAGGAAAATATTTAGTTGATTGATTATAAGGTGCATGACTTACGCTTATTGTGTAAAAGATGAAGTAAACAAGGAGGGGCAAAATTGTAAGGGACCATAAAATTCTTGAAACTACTCTCATGTGGTCCAAAGTTGAGCGGGGGCAATTACACAACACCCCACACGCCCCCACCACCACGTCCCAAAGGGGATGGGAATATGAGGGAAATTTTCAACCACAAGGAATCCACATAGCTAGGTACTGTGGGATGTATTCCTATCATTTGGTATTAACAAAAGTCATATAAAAAATAATCACTCTACACCATTGATCTAACAACCTTAAATTTAATGGTCTTTTGATTATAAATTTTTTTTAGATTCAATTTAGTGGTGAGTAAAAGTTCGATGAGCATAAAATTGAAATGGTGATAAGAGTGTAAAAGGGGCTACATTGACCAAAGATGAACCCAAGTGAGCCCCACAGAGCTAGCCTGTACATGAAGTATGCTATGAACATTATAACTCCATGGATAAAGGTCAGGATAAAATGGACAGAATAAGCTTAGCCTAACCCTTAAGACAATAGCCTTAAAAGTGTATTGATCTTCCAACTATAGTCTTTTTCAATGATATTTAATCTAATAGTGAATAAAGGTCAGATGAACTTGAAATTGGGTCAAGTACCATACGGTCCAGACCACAAAAGAGAAAGTTTGACGGGGGTGCATTGACCAAAGGTGGACCCAAATGGGCCCCCATAGAGCTTGCAAGAGAATTTCTCAATAACGATGATGATGAACCTAAAATCTTTCTTGTGCATACATTGTCACAAACTGATGGTGGTAGGCAATTTATAGAGATATTCAAAATTTTAGTTTTTTCTTGTGTTATAAGTGGGAGATCACTGCAGAAACTAATATATGAAACTACAAATGGTGAAAAAGACATAACTAAAACTTTCTGAATATTTTACGTAAATATCATATTTCGGTCACAACAATATAATAACAACCGTATATGACCAATATTTTCAAGTCGTCACATTCACAATGTGATGTTGATGTTTCAAGAAAGAGGAAATGTGTGCATAACTTGATTTTTCAAACTATCAGCCCTTGTTACAGTGCAAGATTAAAGAAAACATATATAGTGTTTAGCTGAGTAGATATGCATTTCCAGTTTTATCAGGAAAGCAACAAGTAAGTCACCCTACTCCTAGCATCTTTAAAAAATCAGATTACACTAAGATGATTTGGCATTAAATAGCGCAAACGCACCTACAGGTATTCTATCCTCACAAAAATTCAGGATCAAGACATAATCCATGAATTCATATACTGAATAACACGTTGATTCATACTAAAATGCAAAAGAACTAGAAAGCAGGATCTTCCAAGTCATTGAGCCATTCATGTTCATTGATTCATTCGCTTTTGTTGAACATTTCAAGTAGATTTTGAAATAAGTCAATTCATGTTCAAAAGGATAGATTGTTAAATATTTGATAAAATAAATAAAATTACTGGTCCTAGAGGCATTCTGTGGATTGCAAGAACCTTCATGTGCATTTTGGTTTGGGCACTTAACATCTCCTACTGCCCCTCACAGAAATCATATACTGAACTATACAAGGTTGACTTACGTGCACAAAAACTAAGCAGGATCTACAAAGTCATTGGCCCGTTCGTATTCATCAATCCATTCACTACAGCTTAAATCTTAAGTAAGAATTGAAACAAATAAGTATCTGTTCAGAAGGATGAATTGTTAAATTTCAATGTTTAAAAGGGCCATTAACTTACACAACAACAGCTTCAGTTAAATCTGCAAATGATGGTCCACAGAATGTGTAAGATTTAATCAGCCAGATTTGGGGAACAAACGATAGATGCCTACTAGACTGGAGTGAGTTAAAATAATGCATTGAGGAAATCAATACATTGCAGCAACATATTTCTTCCGTCTCTCTTCTAATAAAATCACAACCATCAGAAAAACACAGCACAATTGCAGCATATGAAAACACATTGGTGCAACAAATGATGTAAATATAAATGCATACTTAGCCAGCAATTCCTCCTGCAGATTATTCTTTTCATGAAGAATCTAAGACCACTTCTTTTTTATAATTCAGAAACTCAAGACATCTTTCATAGTTATGACAAAAACGATGGAGGAAACAGAAGTCCTAATATTGTTTCCCTCTTTGTTTTTGATTGGTTAATGGTAGTCCTATCTTTGTTTTTGACTGGTTAATGGTGGTCCTTTTGTTGTCCTCAAACAATAAACTATTATTAATCAAAGGGACTGATTCAGTAGCTCAAGGAACATTAGCAAGTTCCCATTGGTTGTACAGTTGGGGACCCACAAAACATGGGAGAGACATCACTGTCCGCCCATGGGTCCTCTGGCTACGAATCATTTTTGAGTAAAAATCAAAATAACATATGAAACAAAAGGTGCAGAAGCAAAATCTAACGCTTAAATAAAATGATAGGTGAAGGTAAGTAGGTCAAATTAAAAATAAAATGAAACAAAACAAAATCTAACAGTTGCACAAGGGGCAATTAAAGACAGCATCAAGTTTGTCCAATCGCTTCTTTGGAGGAGTCTTGGTTCTGGATTTCCATGTTTTGGTAATGCTTTGAATTTCAAGTCATTCAATATATGTCTTTTAGTTCGTACAAATGCCACCAGATAATACATACTAAAATAATGAATCCTGCCACCACTGGACAGTATGCATAATTAAATTGTGTCCGTTGATCTCATATTGCCCTAGAAATGATTAAACTTCCCTGATGAATTTACTAGAAGAAAGAGGAAAAAATGACATGCAGCGGCATCTGCCGTTCGGTGAAACTGGCATTGGATAGGCTGGAAAATGTCTTCACTAATAAAAATTGGGTGCTGTTTCACTATTTCTTATACAAACAAAGAATGTTTTTGTGGAGTTTAAAAGTTAAGTGGAAATTTTCCTGTCATGTCCATGCAGAAAAAGTGAGGCACAAGTGGTGATGAATCATTACAAATCATTTCTGACATTTTGAATGTGAGCAATTGTCTTAGTCTACTGCATGGATTAGGAGATGAGCCAGCCTTTGTGTATTCCCTAAGGTCACATGTTATATGATAAACTTGTACTTAGCAGACCCTTCCCTTGTTTATGCCCTGAGGTCACTAGAGCAGTATCAAGCCACATAAATATCATTTATCCTCATCATGAGTAGACCAAGTATACCACAAAATTTTTAGAAATAAATCACAACTAATCATTCTTTTGATATCACATGCTTGCCAAGGCCCAAATGCATGACATGCACATGAGTAGGATGTTGTTACCAGTACTCATAAACAGAGCATACCTGGTCAACTAAATCATTTTTTTAAAGAATAAAACAAATTGACATCAAATCACAGTTCCAATTTGAACTATAACACCAAAAGAGTTACTGTGCAATTCAGTTCTATCAGAGGCCTAAAAAAGCTCCACTAAGTTTCAAAACTTTGATGAATAGTATGGGATTCGTTTGAGGAGTCACAAAGCTAGTATTATGTCACTTTTTATTCTGCAAGAACTGATGTTCTTGTGTATGAAAAATGGTTAAACAAGATAGGACATGCAAACATGTTGTCCAAATATAAAGATAGAATCTAGGGATGGTTCTATATCATGTCAGAGTAGTATCAACGTGCATGCCATTCACACAGAGAAGAGAGCAAATACTCCACAAAGAGACCTACAAACACTTGATGTAGGAGAAAATGTCTAGAGTCCAACATCTCATTTTCAATAATGGATGCATTGTCTGTTGAGTTCCATTAGAATAATTATCCTACAGATGAACTACAAGCCTAGGAAATATCATTAGACCCATCCAATCATGATTTTTGGAAGATTCTGTAAAATGCAGCACAGGAATAATTAGCAGAGTACTAAAAGCAAAATGAATAAAACCATCTTTCACTTACATTTGTAATGGTATTGTATAGTATCTGTTACATAGAAACTGGTGCAATAATTATTCGTATGAAAATATTCAACAAAGCAACATTGCTCATATAAATTAATCAAGCTAAACTCTTGTTAAGGCTTCCACACCCTGTCCCCTCACCAACCCCC
Organism: Sextonia rubra; assembly: GCA_037013555.1. Lineage (NCBI taxonomy): Eukaryota > Viridiplantae > Streptophyta > Magnoliopsida > Laurales > Lauraceae > Sextonia > Sextonia rubra. The sequence goes on along the minus strand of JASUAD010000028.1, from coordinate 15,572,704 downwards.
CCACCCACAACATCTCCATACATAAAAAATAAAAAAGACCACCACCACCCTCCCACAGACCCCACCCAACTCTGGTGGGGCCACAGAATGTAATAAGGTGTCACATAGGAGAGCATCTCTGACTATTTGTATACCATATGATGAAAGTGAAGTTAAAGTAAACTTTGCCCAACTTCCAACAAAGTTCATATTTCAACTTCTGGAACCATCTATAGAATTCATTGGCTAGTTAGTGTCATAACAATCTACTTCAGACAAGGGAAATAAACATTTCTTGCCAAAATTCTACACTCTCTACCTTCTCTAGCATCTCAATTGGTCTTCTCATAAGAATCTGCTAAATCTTCCAAAGTTCTTTTTTCACCTTTAAATGGTAGATCAAAAAAGGAACAAATTCTACAAAACAAGGGGAAAAAATTAATGCAGCTGCGTAGCAAATTCCACTTCTACATCAAACCTAAAAATCTTGTATGAAACAAAGTCCACATCAAAATTTAACTGCAATAAGATGATTATTGAATTATTACCTTTCTAATGAACTCAACATCATGCAGGCTACACAAATTAGTATCAAATCTCCCTGTCCAAACTATGGTTTTGAGGATTGATAATTGGGCTTGGTAAAAGAGGATTTTGACAGTTTCAGCGTGGAAGGTATTTTACACAATTGGAAGCTTCTGTCTTGTGGGCCTTGCAAGCCTAAGAAGGTTGCAAGATGGTTGCCTCCGCCTGTGGGTGTATTCAAGTTTAATGTGGATGATGTAGCTAGTGCGATGCAGGCCATCCCAATGCGCCCCGTCTGAAAGTCTCTACCCGCAGGCCCAAGACCAATAAGGCCCAGTAACTTAGAGTAGATCCTATTATTAGCAGTTGCTTTAGTTGCTTTCTTAATATTTGGCAAGTCCAGTCATGTTTGGTTTAGGACTTCTTATTTGATTTGAATTAGTTGTTTCCTTAGATAGAAAATATCTTAGTTAATCCTTCATGGGACACAGACATTGATATTGAATAAGAGTTTGATTTTGGTTCTCAGTCAAGAGAGTTTTATTTGTCTTTGATGAGGCACCAAGAGGTCCAAGACATTCTATCCTTTAGTCTTTTGGCTTGGAGATTAGCCCGATGGCTAATCCTCCTCCCGGCGCTGCTTCATAGTGGTAAACCTAGCCCAGCTAATTTTTATTTTCTTCTCAATAATGCGGGGTATTCTTTGCTATTTTCTAAGAATATTGGTATTGTGAAGTCCAATGAGGTAGAAGTAGTCTTGGCCATTTTAGAAGCTCTTGACCTTTTTAAAACTAACTCTCTTGGGGATCTTGTGGTGGAGAGTGATTTGTTGAATGCTATATCTTGAATTTCTTCATCTTCTTTGGTCCCTTTGGAGGTTTCATTTCTTTTCCAATGAGATCAAGGCCTCGGTATTGAGGCTTCATGTGGTGTTCAAGAATGTTGGAAGATTGGCTAATGCTCTAGAGGACTTGTTGGCCAAACAAGGGGTGGACAGATCTTTGCCTTTTGTTGTTGTTTCTACCTAATTTTCGCTTCTCTTGTTTTCTGGTATAAGGCTTTTAGGCCCTTTCTTTATGATGGGTGACTTCCCTGTATTTTTCTCCCTTCAATGAATCTGTCGTTACCGATAAAAGAAAAGCTCCCAGTCCATAGGTGGGAAAGATAATCATGCTGATTTCATGATGACAATTAATAAGAGGTTTTGGTTCCAAGTGCAACTCCCACTAGCTTTGACAAAAGCCATTCAAAAACACATCAAGTAAGAGGATCTCGAGAAGATTAGATTCTAACATTGGAATGAATGAACAAATGGGTATACCTAACATGATTGTGTTTACAAATATGCAGCTACTAAGTAAAAGAATGTCAATCCGCTTGTGTGACGACAAGATCAAGATACTGAATTCATTTTAATGGAAAATAGCTAGCTCAGATGTTTTGAAACTTAAACTCAATCCAACATTAGAGAACTGCATTAAACCAGATTGACAGAACAGGTTGATAATATAGTAAATGATGGCATGTTCATGCTCAAACAGGGAACTAAAAGATGAAGACAAATCAATAAACACAATGGTTGAATGACCAGAAATTAAAGGAGAAGAATCCAAAGATAATCTTGAGGCCTAATATAAGATATGATGCGATCCAACCACACAAGGACAACAATGATGCCTAAATCAAATGATATTGAACATGATGCATCTTCCAAACTTTCTTACCAAATTCCTGAAATATTCCAGTGAGTCATAAGAGGTTTGGTACAGGAGGAGAAGGGGAGTGCTACTGTTTTTAGCAAAGTTAAGCGGTTACAACAAGATGGTTGTTGAATTACCTTTCTAAAGAGTTCAACACCGCAAATTGTTCAAAAGAAGTTAAAAAATAATGCAGTTAGAAAAGAATTAAGGTAGAAGTTCAAAATAATGCAGTTAAAAAATTATTTAAGGTATGTCCCATTTAATGATAAGGTATACAGAGTGACAAACATTATTAGAAATAAAGATATCTAGAGATGTTTAAGATCCCTACTTGGAAAAGGGCCATTCTCAATCTCATTAATTCTGGTCATACTAGGAAGTCAACATGTGAAAAGTTCAGGGATATGAGCTCTAGTTGGAAAAATAGCATTTCCAACCTTCAATCAAAGTCACACTTGGCACTATAGTTCAACTAGAAGCAAAAAGGAGGACATTTTGTAGGATGTATTACTTAGTTCCAGTGACCCATAGGATATACTTAACTAGATTACTTTTGGCTGTTATGATGATTTTTCTCCATCTTTGAAGTTAGTGGAAGTTTACTATACACTTGCACTGTCACACCCCTGGCCCGAGATTAGGGTAATCCAGCCCGACCCTAGCATGCCCATGACGTAATCCCATAGTAACCCGTACCGCACTAAGGCAAATACGAATTCTACAAGGAAACTTATTTTTCATATTTAAAGTGCAAGGAAGATCCATAAGCACGGATTATTTTAGATAACCTGTGGAAAGACTAGGTAACCCGTGAAAAGACTAGGTGCTAAGCACACCCATAAACCACATGTAATAGTATAGAGTGCAATGAATACCTGTTTAAACAATTCCATAATAAACTGCATAAATAGATACTGGATTCAACATAATTCCAATGAAAGTCTACATGTCCAAATGCATAAGTGATAAAGCGCATAAGTGCTTGATGGTTAAATACCAATAATAATACATGTCTAATAATATGAAAATCAGCACAAGTCTCTCAAAAAAAGCATGATGGCATCATACACGGCGTAATCTATATCTCCATGATCCCTAAATGTCGTAACCGTAAGATGCTTTATCATGTATGTCTAATAAAAAACATCATCGGGACCCCACTCAGCTAGTCTTGGAGGAACCTGAGCGATATCCTCAGGGTGCGTGATGATAACCAAGTCTGGGCTGAGATCTGCTCTTGCAACATCAAGGATAGCACCCCTGATGACGACAACTTAACAAGAGCTAAGCAAACAGTAAATCACACATTGTACCAAATAGAGTTAGGACATGTTAATTTAAAAGAAGTCAAAAGTGTATCCAGGCATATTGGCATATAATGGAGCATGTGTATAAAAATTATATATAATGAGAAATGTACTTACAAATTAGCAATCCACGTGACTAGTAGCCTCCCAGCATAGGGAGTGGTAAAATGGGACAGGCATCAGGTAACTAGTTTAATTAGCCAGTGGAGCATCTAGAAACTCCAATCGGGATCCAATTGTAGTGGTTTGCAATATCAAGCTAGTTAAATCAAGTTACGATCAAAAGGAGAAAGAAAATAATTAATTCCTTAATATCATTGTTGTGTACAAATACACATTATCGTTTTATACAAAACAGAAGGTACAAATTTCGGATCCTAATTTGAAATCTAACTCAATTAAGATTCCAATTTAAAATTATAAATACACCATACCGTACAATCGTGCATATCACACTTACTGGTCATAACTTACATGCATACCATGTGAACATAACAGAAGCATGTTGTTACCAAATATGGATAACAACAAATAAAGGCAATATACGGAAACGAAAGGACATAACTGAATATAACTGAACAATTAAGATAGGAGAAGGTAATGTATAAGAAGGTCATAATAGCATGCATAAGTTTCCAATTTAATTAAGAGACAAGGATGCTTACGAGCCAAACTATTGTAAGATGCCGTGTCCTTAGCCTACCCTTTTGGTATGTCGTCGCCCCATGTCAATGTTACTGAAGCTCTTGGTGTTGCATTGTATATGAATATGGACATTGGACTCTTATACCCACACTTAAAGGTATGACATTAGAATCGACCGGAACATCTAACAAGGATTCATGACAGCTAGCATGTTCCATGTTACTCCATTGATTCCGATGGTCAAATGTAAGGTGTAGGATTCCAAAGGTTAGAGTCCTACACAGTCAAAAGGTCTACCTAGCATTCTAATATAATACTTGACCCCATGATCAAGTTCAAAGTTCTGTATGGTATACCTAACCTCATTAAGTTAAGTTATACTAATCTAGAAAAGAAGCTTTGACAAAGGTTTTTAAGTAAAATAGAATAATTAAATAAATAATTAATTTCCTGAAAACAGGGTTTGCCCGATCAATCGGGCTTGGGTACAATCGATCAGAACCAACCCAAAGAGCTAATTCGATCAATTGGACATCCGTCTGATCGATCAAACCTAATGTGGGATTTCGCATTTCAGGTTGTTTGGGTTCGAACTTTCCCATGTTCATTCCCAAACTTCTCCTACATGAAACCCATTATACATGACAACAAATCTAATATATTTATGGTCATTTCCACTTCCATTCCTACCCATTCATTCAAACCGACATTTATTCTAAAAACATTCATTTTCAAACCCAAAGACATCTTCCATTACTGAAGTATGGAGAAGATGAGCTATAATCATGGATTAGAGTAGAGAATAATCAAAGAATCAACAATATAACCCATCATGCCATCATCTACTTACTTAAACTTGCCTTAGGTTCTCCAAAATCCAAATCCAAAGCCAAAACGAAGAAATTCCCAATCTTTTAGTTCAAATCGCACTCTATTAATGAAATGACATAAAAAGAAGAAGAAAACATGAGATGAATACCATGCAAGGATGAATAAATGATGCTAAGCTTGGGAAAATCCATTACTACACTATTTAATGGCTCAAACTTTAACAAGGATTGAGTTGCTCACCTTGAGGAATGTGCCAATGGTGAAATGGAGCTTTTCTTTCCAATCAAACACTCAAAGGCTAAAGGAGATAGAAACACTCTTAAATGGGGGTTAAGAGTCTCTCAATTACTCATTCTTGGCTTATGAGGTGCAGGAGATGGAGTAGAGATGGGCTTTGGGGGCTATGTTTTTGTCTAGGGGGCACAAGGGGTTGTAGCTATGGGATGTGTGCCTGTATATAGAGCTAGGGTTGCTTAAATATTTTGGGTAATTACTAATAAGTCCTCTGGTTGGGGTTATTTACAAGAAGGGTCATAAGGGTCCTACATAGATGACTTGTCTTAAGTGAATAGGGTCCACTTCATGATTTGTAATGCCCATAATAAAAAGCATATGATGTTATGAAATGTTGCATAGTTATGCTAATGAGAATACAAATTGGTCCATGAGCTACCTAAACTAAGTTAGAGTCCCACCAATACTAGTTATCAAAGACCCAATTAACACTAAACACAATCAATTAGCATAAATCACAAAAAATTAGAAATCAAACTCCTAATTAGGGGGCCGAATAGGACGTTACATGTATACTGCACATTTGGCGCATGCCAGTGGCCGTAGAACCCACCGTTGAATTTCACACATGTGCAACCAGTATACAAGGTACGCAGTGTGTGGGTGTGCGAATCTAAAAATCAGGTAGAATTTCTGTATTTTTTTACATAGTAGTCCCCAAACCCTGTATCTTGGTCATCGGTATTGAATTTGGAACAATGAGAAAGTCTAATAAAATAAGACAATCTTAATGACATTAGCCTAGATCCCAAGTTTGCATATGGAAGGGGGAGTACAACCACTTGGCCATCTAACAACTGCATTGCTATTTAGATGAAAACAATAGTATTAGGCCTTATTATTGTAAGATACCAATGTAACTCATCTTATCCGTGCAACTTCTGGTGACAAGAACCAACCAGCAAAATATATTTATTAGAGCTCCTTCACCTCCTATTCATCCTAAGTTAATTGTCTTTTCTTCCCTATTCATCATGAATCTAAATATAGATTGATTCACAACAATTCCAAACAAGCTTAGGAGTTATTTCTAACCAATGTTTTAAAGCATTGAGCTGTGAAACAAGATGTTCCAATTGCCCAAAGCATGGGGCATAAGCGTTAATGTAGGTTGTAAGCCTCTTGAGAACACCTCTTAACATTTGATCCTTTCTATCCCTTTTAATGACTAGGATTGGAATAAGTCAAAACTAAAAACCTAGTTATAAACAAGGTTAAGTAAAAGAAAGACATTAAAATTTACAAAGTGCCTTTACCCTTTTCTTAAAAACAAAATGTGTAAAACAGACATATGCCCTTGTTATGGATGTAAATCACAGGTTTTTTCAGAGTGTGATCCTCAAAAATGCCTTAAACACTATGACGCATAGATACTTCAAAATGGGCAACATATCGTGTTGTATCGTATTCGATACTTCGCTTTTTATGTGTAAAATCCATATCCTTACCGTTTCCATAGCGTGTCCCAACTGTATCCACATCGTATCTGGGCATCATACGTTAAACAATGAGATGTATCCTGCAAATGCCAGCTCTGCCTTAAAAACGAGCCTTGCAGCATTTTTCTGAGAAACTTTGCATTTAGGCAAGCCTAAAAGCTTCTAAAAAACACTATTTCCAACAAGGCGAGGAAAGACAATGTAACGTAAAATTCAAGGACAATATCTTGGATAAATTTTGTGTTTTGTTCTATTGAGAACCAAAGGCTATTTATAAAGCACAACCGAAGATGTTAACCTAAACCAGAAAACCTAATTACATCATAACAGAAAACCCTGATCACATGATAACTCTAATCTAAGGTAGCCCTAATTTAAACCAAATCTAAACTAAGACAAACATATTCTCATAATTACAAAATAACCCATAATTACCATAAAATTACAAATTAATCACTAGTTATTTCTTAAAAGTCAACAGTCAATACTCACCCTCAAGCTAGTACAAAGATAGCCACTATTACCATCTTGAAATAAAAATCATATGACTGCTTCCTGACTACTTCGGTGAGGAACTATTAGCTTACTTCAGTACCAATAATTTGTGGTGAGTCTTCGATTTGTTATTGCAGATTGACTGTCAAAGAATATGAAAAATTTATGCACTCCAGTGCATAAACCATACAATAAGCAAAATTGTTGATCTAGACTACACCTTGATCTGCTACACACCTTATTCAAAAAGGTCAGAATGCTGCATAGCCTTATTACAAACCATGTGACACGACCTTTCTTAATGGTTAGGTAGGTTTTAGTGACATTTTACACAGCACTTCAAAGGACGGATATCCACTCATAATTCACTGATTACTTGGATTCATATGTTTTACACAGCAAGTCAATGAATGAACATTCACCCATAACTCACTGATTACATGGATTCATAGCACCAAGTAATTGCAAAATACTCACAGTGTTTGCTCCTTTTGTTTTTACAAATACCACACATGGGCACATTCAAATTTTTTTAAAACATGTTTGTTGAATGGGCCTTATGGAATGTTACAACACTTCATCCTTGAATGAAGAACCCTAACAAAGGCCTCCTACTTGGCTGAGGACCTACAACACCTCTATAACTACTAAGTGAGTCAACTCAGTTGAGAAACCATTACAAAAGGAACCTTTTTCATCTTCAGGTAAGATGCTGATATATGCTTAAGAAACATTAATAATCCAACAATCTAAGAATACCTAGGTTTTCGTATTATTAACATGACATAAACACACAACCTCAAGGTCACAAATGTGAGCGCCTTTCAATGTTCCAAGGTTCTCTTGTCCAAAATACCTGGGATTTTCCAATAACACCAGTCTCATAGCAATGTTTAAATTTTCATTGTGCATAGCATTTTATTAAGATCTTACAATTTCCTTTGTATCGTTGTTTAAGAATATAATATAGTCATTTTGAACCTCAAATAAATAAGGTTTGATATTACATCAAATAGCTGCACTTAGAGAGATGATATCAGAAAAAAGGTACCAAATGCAGTGGACCAAGACCTAACAAGCAATTTGAGATCTACAGACAAAGAAAGGGAAAGAATTTTTTTTTTTTTAGAGAAATGAATTATTTCATCCTACCCTCATTAACCAAGACCATTGTGCAAAAGTATGTTTCATTGTTGAGATTACGATCACAATAAAAAGTGCATAAAAGTGAATTTTATAGTCAGAGACTCAAAATTAAGATAACAACATGAATCAAAGTCTATCAAACAAGTCATAACCTAGCTATCTAATGGATAAACATTTGTAAGCAATGAAAATTAACATTATTAACTGTCTAATGAATTCATAACTATAGCCAATGATTTTGGCCATTGGCCCCCAGGCTCACTGGATTTGCCCATTTTTAAGTTGGGCTTCGGCCAATTAATCTGGCCAGAGCTAGTGGGCGATGGATGAGGATGAAAGAAAGTGTTCCTTTAATCAGTTTAACCCAAATCTAATTAATTTAGATCCATCTTGGATCTAGGTACGACATTTCTCCATTCAAAGAAGAGTCAGTTCAAGTCAATCCTGACTCCTTGCAAAACAAAAATCATAAAAGTAAATGAAACAAAAATACCAGAGTGTGTACCCTTGACCTTTCAATCAATGAATACATCATGAGCAATAATTGGAACTCCAAGTCTTCAAATGATCATGGGGTTTCCATAATACACCCTAAAACACCCATTACTCACTAGGTAATCACCAACCACATCCTCTAGCAATACTATGAACATACAACCAATAGATAGTGACTTCGACCAAGGATTAAAAATTTTAAAAATTGATTAAGTCAAAATTCACAATCACCACGAACCTTTCCAGGAATAAATTAATATCGTATTGCACCTGATAACACAAACTTCCCACAGTTTATAATCCACAAGGATTGCTATAAAAAATAAATAATAAAAAAATCTTAAATTGCATAGTCCAAAATGCTACATGAGAATAACCTTAGAATAAGATCAAAGAACTAAAAGGAAATTACGAAAAAAATCACCTTAGAAGGCAACTAAACAAAAAAGACGCCACTAACGTTTTACATACGGGAATGGTCCCAAGGGTTTTTTTTTTTTTTTCATGTTTTTGTTTTGCTCCATAGACCCCTCAGTTTTTTTCTTCTTCTTCCTTATTCATCTTTTCTGCACCTCTCCCTCTCCTATTTCTTCTTCCCTTAATCCAACCCAATATAATCCACCTCCCTTATCATCTTCCTCTTGTTTTGTTTCTCTTATTTCTTCTTTCTTCCTCCTCCTTTTCTTTTTCAACCAACCAACGTCACTTACATGAAGGAGAAAATGGTGGCTACAGCAGAAATGGTGTCTGCAAGCTAGGTCTTGTTTGATTCCCCACCTGGGTTTTGTTAAGGCATTTGCAAAATATAGGAAAAATGACTTCAACACCAATTGTGAGGTTGATGGGAACTAAAGAAGGGTTGACAACTTCGACAGCTTGGTAGGTTGTGAGGTTCTGGAATTGGGTGGTGGATAGGTCGTAAAAGGTGTCACCAAATTGGATTTGTTGGGTGATGTTGGCGTAGGAGAGACTTGTGTTGCAAGAGCAAAAGATTGGGATGATGAGGGATTGGTTTGGGGAGAGAGGGGAAGAAAGGGAGGAGATGTTGTTGGGTTTGGAGATGGAGAGCCTCCCTTATCTTAGCCGCTCGTCGCCTCCTCCCCCGCGCCCTCCTCCACAACCCTTCTAAAGCCATGTTCACCCTCTTTTCCCATTCATGCCTCCCCCTCCACTCCTTCCCCTTCATCTATGAAACACTCACCAATTGTTTGACGAAAAGCTTTATAGAGATATTAAGCAAGGAACCTACTCTACCGATCCGCTATGAGGCTCGAGGGTCGGGCACGGTGCTGCATGAGGTGTGATTCAATAGCTTCAAGGTTAGGTTGTAGTTCTTTGAGTTGTCTTGCCATTTTCATTTTTATCAACCGGAGAAGGGAAGAATAGATCCACTATTCTGGGAGGATAAGACTGGCATTGATTGTTTGAAGAGCCATGTCTTAGTTTAAATCATTTTGTGAGGTTATTATGTCTTGTTATTATGAAAAATCATAGTTGCTTGTTCAAGACTTCACTGAATAGATTTTTTCATTCTTGAAATGTTCAAATTCTCTTTGCAAAAATGGGTCAATATTAGTATGAGGAGGTTGATGAAGTGGGACTTGTAGATATTACTGTTTATGATATTTGTATTGTGTTATGAGCATTGTTTGAATATAAAAGAACTTCAAATGACTGAGACTTGAATTCCTTTGTACTGTATGTTAAACTCTTATATGGATTGTAATTGATTGTAAAATTGATGCGAAAGAATGTGGAGTCAACTTATATGTATTGAGCTTGATTGTGAATTTGGAATGTAGTTGTGTGTCATGAATTTGGACTTGATATCCATTTGTGAAGGTTCATAATTTTTAGGTTTTGTGAAATGACGACATCGTCGCTGATTTGTAAAGAAATTTTATTAAAAAGATTTTGCGAAGTGACGATGTTGTCACTCGTTTGTGAAAAAATTTTATGACGACGTTGTCACTTGTTTGTTAAAAATTTTCATTAAAAAGGTTTTGTGAAGTGATGATGTCGTCACTGGTAAATTTAAATTGTTCATTACAAAGTTGTTTTTCAATTGCTATTAGACATTTGATCTCATTACATGGTGAAAAACTTTACATTCAAACTTTTAAAATGAATAGAATACAATAAAAAATCAAACTTGACATCCAAGTTATACATCCACCTGCCTCACAGCCAACAACTTCACCCTCCATGAAAATACCTACAAATTTCGAACTTCACATATGTGGGACAACGACACGAAATATAACTTTTGTTGATGGAGAAGATGATGCACCAATACATTGCAAAGGGACCACCTCAAAATTATTCAACAAAGGAGAAGAGCTTAGAATGGTAGAAGATGACGTAGTGGCTCGAATGAGTGGTTTTTTTGCTCAATATCTCTATAAATATTTTTGTCGAGCAGTTGGCGAGCATTTCATAAATAACGGGAAAGGAATGAAGGTCGTGGGCTGCAGAGATTAGGGAGAGGTCGGCGTGGCAGGTGGGATTCGAGGGGATGATCCTCCCTTCTCTAGTGTCTTCTTCGATAGCATCATCCCCTCCAAGCCCACATGCCACCTCAACCCCTCCCTCATCTCCACTGCCTCCTCTCCCATGCCCTCCTCCATGACCTTTGTTAGAGAAGACGACTACTCGATAGCCACGTCACCCTCCACCAAGAGTCGTCAGAGCAGCATCCTCTGTGTTTGCTACTGGCGACGATCTTTTGTTCGTCATAGTTGAAGAAAAAACAAGGAAAATAATGAAAAGAAAAGGTAGAAGATGAAAATTGGCCAGTGTTTTCCTAGTTATAGGCAGAGAAGAAGAAGAGAAGGAGAAAGGTGAAAGAAGAACGCAAAACGAAATAGGAAAAAGGAAAAAAATGTTCTCTGGAGTGACGATGTTCGCTCCGTAAAAACTTGAAAAAAAAAAAAAAAGAAGCAAAACAAAAAAAGGGACTTCAATCATAGATCCCTATATATTTTTCCATGCTAGGATAGGTCTAGGGACTAAATTTTTACCACATTAGATCCCTGACATAAAAAAACCACTATACATTGACAAAAATGACCATCCTTCCTTATTTATCTTAAAGCCTTCACACCAGTCTTCGCCAGCTTCTCATCCATACCCCTAAACATCACCATCTCCGCATCCAACTCCACTCCACCCTCCTCTCCGGCCGCTTGCTCCACTCAACCCTCCTCTCTGGCCTTTAGCTCCACTCCACCCTCCATTGCCTCTCTGCCTCCAACTGTCCCGTTCAAGCTGCCATCCACATGTACGCCCAATCATCCTCCTTTTTACCGGATGCAAGCCGCCTATTCAACGAAATTCCCAAGCGGGATCCCATCCTCTAAAAAATTATCTTCTCTTTGGCTGCCATGGTTGGTCGGTTCACAATACATGGGTTCGCCAAAGATGCATTACATTGCTTAAAAAGAATGGAGGAGGAAGATGGATTGCGGCCAGATAGGGTAGTGCTTCTTGGGCTGCTAATAGCTTGTTGACAACAATTTCATCTGTTGAATCTCCTCTCTTTCTTTTTTTTTTTTTAATCTGTTGATCCATCAATGAGGCCAAAAAGATAAATTTGATTTGTTCACAATGATGAACAAATAAAATTGATGTCTTCTTTCAACAGATGAAATCCTTCTCTTTTTCAAACGAATCAAATATTTTATCTTTTTCAAACAGATCAAATCTATTTTTTTATCTATTAGTACATCAATGAGGCCAAAATAGATAAAATGATATGTTGACATTGATGAATAAATAAAATTGATGTAATTTTATTTGTTCAATGATCCAACATATAAAATCTTTTCAAAAAATCTCTTTTTTTATACTCTCTTGAAATCCATCTGTTTCAAAAGAAAAAAGAAAAAAAAAACTAAAAAATCCGACCTGACTCAAATATCACCAAGCTAAGTAACTGGATGACTATGGTCGAGTCCTTGGCCAAACTCATTTCACTCGCTTAACTCTATGATCCACAAAGTTGAGTCAACATGGGTAAGCCCAACAAGTTTAGGTGAGCTGAATTCACTTGACTATTGGTAAATAGATGAATTTATCTATTTGTTCGACAGAAAAATTGGTTAATTTAGTCACTTTTTTTCCCCGAACAAATGACTGTACCCTCTCATATCCACACCCCCCCCCCCAACCCAACACACACACACTTAGTAAACAAATATATAAATAAATAGCATGATGAATTCATCTGTTTCGTCATATAATATTAAAAAAAGAAACACCAAACAGATAAATTCTTTTTTTATAGAATTAAATATTCAATATGGATATTGTTTTGTAGATCACGAAAAAAGGATTCCAAATCTATAAATTTTATTACAAACGGATAAATGTAATGAAAGTCATAGAATTTTAAAGCTCGTAAAAAGAAAAAAGTACAAGTGATGTCACCCTTCATTAACATCAATACAATTACAATAGAAGAGGGGTATTTTCATCAGTTTTTGTCCTGAATGCTAACTAAAAGGACTTAATGCAAAACTAAGATGCTGGACTTAGGGCATGTTTGGTTCGGCTTGTCAAAATATAAAAGTGCTTTTTATGAAATACATGTTAGAAAGCAACTTCTTAATAGCAACTTATCTAAAAAAATTTAGTTTGGTCAGCTTAACTTCTACCTTTACTTTTTAACAGTAAAAGCATATAAATTTGTTTGGTTGAACGTATAGAAAACAACTTTAGCATATAGTGACGGATAAGTTATACAAATTTTTATAAAATAATTACGCAATATGCAAAAACTTTATACGTAGATAAACTGGTTTCGTACATAAAAAAATTAGTTTTTTAATACAAATATTGCTTTGAAATCATTAAAAAAATCTACATATTTTCTAAAAATGTAACTACGATGCCATAAAAGAGAAATTAAATAGAGATGATGGTCAAAGACAACAAACTTCAACATATAAATAAATTTATTCAAATATAAATAGCAAACTCTATCATCTTAAGGATGTGAGAATTGAGCTAGATTAATTATTTGATTGGAGTGCCGTGGCTCAACACAGAAAGTCTCCTCTCCTGGACATTGGTAACCATTGCAAATGGATTAATACAACTATGACCTACAGCAACAAAGCTTCTTCCTTGCAGCATAGTACATGATTAGGAGGGAGATTAATTAAGAGCATAGTGAACTCATTCAAGAAACTGAACAACTTGGTCAATAGAAGGTGGCTTCAGGGTTGAACTCTCTATACGAGGCAGAGATGATGCTGGTGGAGATAGATAGCATGCCATGGGTATTTGGATGTTGCAGGAGTAACAGCAACAGAAATTCGTATACAGATTTCTAATGGAATATAAGCATGGCATATGAATAATAGTAAAACGAGAAGAAATCCGAGTGCCTTTCTACCGGTTCCTGCCATTCTTCTTCCGCTTCCCGCCATAGGGTACATCCCACTTCCCGCAAAAGTAAGACTTCAGCTTTCAACGCGAAGTTGGTAAATATCCGCTTCCTCTAAAAGTGGGTTTTCACATTTGCTTTCAAATAAGTGCATTTAGGCTTTTAGTAACCAAACATAATTTTTGGGCTTTTGGGCTTTTAAAAATTCAAAAGGCCAAAAGCCTCATTTGAACAGCTGAACCAAACACACCCTTAGTGGGTTAAGCACAATGTAATTGAACCTAATGAGGTATGAAATGATTTATAGGGACCAGCCTCTAAATATCTAAAAAAAAAAAAAAAGAACGGCCCCCATGACCATTCTCATATGTGAAATGCTAGTGGGACCTTTTTTGTTTGGCGGCCCACTAAGGTGATTTTTTCCTTAATTTCCTTAAGAACTAAATTACCTGAAATTCCATAATATCACATACCTGTAAAATATATTTCATCACTTGAAAACAAATTAAAAAAAAACATGAACATTAATTTAACTCATAATGGAAAAAAAGTGATTTCAGAAAAAAGGTTCTCCAGAAGGAAAAGGGACACAACAAACCATGGATTCCACATTAAAATCCTCCTAAAATTAAGCATATAGATCTAAGAAAGTGGCACAAAATTAATAGATTAGAGGTGAGAATCAAAAGCGCAGAACGAATAAACGGCGCAACCAAGGCAAAAAAAGAATTGCAAGAAATTTCTGTTTACCTTTATATGATTGAAGAAGATTTCTCTCCAAAGAATTATAAAAGAATTGTAGGTGCAGGTGTGTGCAGATGGAATGAACGCTTGCTCTTTCGCCTTTCATAGCCGTCGAGTCTAAACCCTGCGTTCAAATAATTACGAAAATGGTCAGAGACACTGCGTTGCGCGAGTACTAAAATCTGGGACTAATGCATGTGTCAGCAAAAATGCAAAACACCATGCCAATTGTTAGATTTTACCATTATTACAAGATCATTTTTAAAGGATTAGATCTAAACGATACCATACTAGAAAAAACCTGCCCCGATCATCTGCGAGTAAGAAGATGCGTCTTGGTCTCCATTCGCGCTCGTATGGAGGGTGTATTTCTCACTGGGTGTTACGGCAAGCACTTCGGGTCTCCTTTTTAATTCAGAAACCTCAGAGGAACTCAGACTTGCAGCAAATCCAGGATAAACAGTTGTATATACGACTATAAGGTCTTGAGGATCAGTAAGTAAGAAAAGAGCGGTACCAGTCGGCAACATCAGGAAATAGAGATGGTTTTGCATGATCTCTGACCCCGACTAGATACGCCTGTTTGTCATCGGCAACGTGGGCTTGAGAAGGGGTGGACAAGGCAAAGAAACAAGCAACTGCTAAGAACCAGAAATAACCCTCCATCGAGAGAGATGGTCTTGAATTGAATTGAGAGGCGGGTTGGTTGGTTTGTTTATTTTTTCCTCTTTTGGAAAGGTTGCCCTTTCCAAATAGGGTAGTTATTCCCTTCTTTTCTTATATAAGCTTGGGACAAAAGTACAAATATATTAAAATATAAGTTTTTTCAAAATATTATAAAAAATATATAAATCTAAAATAGTAGGTTACTTTGTTTTTAATGACAACCAAGCAAAAATATGAACTATAACAAAGGAGTGGGTTGTCTAGGTCCCTATATGGAGGGGATTGTGTGATTAGGCAGCTTTAATGGAGTAAGAGTAAGCCTCATATATTTGTATGCTTATTTATTTATGTACTTCCATAAAGAGCATGGAGAACATGAGGCGATTATTCTAACAAAAATTACTTCATCGTTATTATATATGGGAGAAAAAGAACACACTAAAAAAAGATTTTCAGGGCTATCTTAACAGGAAGTAAGACATTACTTTAGTTAAGTAATACATTTTAAACAAATCTAAAAGGTGAACAAATATAAACATAAATTATTTTAAAAATGGAAAACATTGCCTTTAACAGCTAAGTAATGGTAGGAAAAAGTGGTGCACTTCTTTCGTTATGTTGCACTTGCATGCCCAACTTTCTCTAAATATATAAGTCTTTCATTTGGTTCATAATTAATGTGGATAATAATAAGTTAGTGTGATCCTTAAAAGATTCATAGTATTAGAGATTGATGTAGATCCAAACTCGATTAGGAAAATAATAAAAAGTCTCAGAAAATTAATATTTATGATTATCGGTCATTTGATTTGGAAAATGAAGTTTGACTTTGCAAGTGATTGCTCAATTTTTGTATGAATTTTGGCATTATCTTTTAAAATATTATTCTTAACGAATAGGGTTTCTTAAGATAATACTTATAAGACTTATAAGATGATCATATTAGATTTAAACTCCTAAGGCTTAGCACTGTATATCTTCCCAACCAACTTTCTCTTTTGTTTGAGTGAAGATATTGCATTTCAGTTGAGCAATGATATCACCCCTCGTCTCTTCTTCTTCCTCTTCTCCCTCCCACTCCATTTTTGGCCCAATCTACTATCCAAAACACATCCATCCAGCCACTCTATTCCTATTTTTTACTTCTTACACCATCCGTCTTTATCTTCACATAACTCAAAACCCATAAAACCCATTCAAAATTTTCATCTCTACAACTCGTCATCTCATCATCAAATGGGTTCACATGTACAAGATGACTAGTGGCAAACATGGGTTTGAATGGGTTTTGTGCAATGTGAAGATGGAGATGGATGGTGTGAAATGGAAGAAAACAGAAATGTGGAGGTTGGATAGAGGTGTTAAGGGTGATGGAGGTATATAGGGTAGTGGGTTGGGCAAAAAAAGGAGTGGGGGGATGGAGAAAGATGAGGAAAAAGAGAAAGAAAGGAGAAAAAAAATAAGGTACGAGCAACACAACGAAATGAGCCACTATATAAAAGTGAAAATTAGCTCGGGCGCCTTTCCTATTAAAGAAACCTAATGGACCTTTTTGGTGCCATGGACATGTGATTTTTTCTAATAATTTTCTCTCAAAACAAGTTATGATATACGTTCAGATTTTATTCCAACAAGACTTAGTCCCACTAGCATGTTCATTGATTTCTTTTTGTTTTTTGCGTTTTTATCAAAACTTTCAAATTTAACTATGGACGAACTCTTATAAGAGAAAAATTTTAAAATATATATTAAAAAATTTAAAAATATATAATCACTCGAAACAAATTTATTATGAGCTACTCTAATTTTTATTTATTTATTGGTGGAGGAGTTCTACTAGCTTTCCATATAAATATGCTCCATACTCATTTCCCTCCCATACCGCACAAGCTGCATTTCTCTCCTCCTCCTTCTTCACCTGCCTTTTCTCTGTTGCAGTCTCCAAAACAGTCCAAGGTATTTCTCTCTCTATTCTACTATTCCTCTCTTTAACTTTCCCATTTCGCCTCCCTCGTTATAAGGGTGTAAGGGATTCAGTTTGGATTTAAATAACTGCCTCCAACTGTCTAGGGTTTCGGTGCATCAAAGGGTTTGATTCTTAGGGTTTCCTTTCTCCAGGCATGTTCTTGTTTTGATTACGCTGGGACCGATTGCTAGGGTTTCAAATTCAGGGCTTGTTTTGATGCATTGAAAAATCTCAAAGGCGAAAAAAGAGCTTGTTGTTGGTGGAACGATTGGTGTTTCTTTCTGATATGGCCAAAATTGATATATGATGTGTTGGGTCTGTGCACGACTGCTGCGACGAATGACATGCAAACGTACCCTTTTTAGCGTTTTTGTTGGATTGAAAGGATTCATTTGAGACTAGAAGCTTTTCGCTTTAGTTTCATCTGTTGCTGAATGTGTTTCATGTCCTTTTCCACCCTAAAACAATTATGTCATTGTTCTTTCTCGAGGAGAAACACGAGATAGAGGTTGGGATTATTCGTTTTTGGTTGAATTGTATCTGTTCTGAACTAAACGAAGTTTGTGATTTCATTTATCTAATTGCGACCCCTTTCATGATTTGTTGGTGTTGTGTTGAATCTACTCGTGCTCATAAAAACTTTAAGTTTATAATGTTCTCATTTAATTGGTGTTGCTGAAATTTTGCAATACAGTGTAAAAGATTAAATGAGATGAGTATTGTTCGAGTTAAAGATCAGACGCTTGGGATACTGATAAAAATGATGGTGGGGAGCCTGGCATGACAGGGTGAAGTCGTCATTTGTCATGATTGATGGCTTCTCCAGTGGTAGTAGTCACTAGTAGAAATGAGTTTCCTCATCAAAAGTGACAGGAATGTGTATTTCTTGAGGGGCGGTTTCCGTTGCTGCAGTCTGTGTGTGACAAGTTTGCTTAGATAATAGGTGAGTGGTTCCTCAGATAATTCACACAAAAGCAGTAGAAAAGGATTCAGTAGTTCTTCCCCATGATTTGGTGAATTGATGCTGCTGTGTTTTTCTTTAAAACAGAGCTGTAACTTTACAATATGCGTACCCAACTAAGATTTTGCTACATTAAAAAAAAAGAAAAAAAGACAATTCATACATGTAAGGTGCTTATGGCCTGTCGCACCTTCTAATTCACCACGCTTAATATATTTGTGGGTGCACAGATTTGATCTTGACAAGAGATATTCAGTCACTAACCAATGAATTGAACCATTGTTGTCAAAATCCTATGATTTGCATCGAATCTTAAGGAAAAATATTCATATCAGTCCAACGAATCATATTTTTACAGGTGAATCTTACAATTTGATGCTTGTTTTTATCAAATGTTACTGTTTACTTGATTCAACTAGGCGGGAATAATGGTAGCCGAATGGATTTTAGCAATCTCTTACCTTCTTCTTTTTGTTGGTGTTTTTATTTTTAAAAGGTTATATAGGGATTAATGGTACCTGGCTTTTAAGAACTTGTGGGAGGAGCGTTCTACTGTACACATAGATTTCTACTGTACACATAGATTTCTCCCTACATTCTTCTATTTATATATATATATATTTTTTCCTACGAACACTTATTTAACTTCAGGAGTTCTTAACCATGTAACGTTGGTGATTTGGATTTTGTTTTTTATTTTTTATTCAAAGAGAGTAAAAAATAACTCATTTATTTCCTAGTAATTTTGATATCTTCAACATATTTAACTATTCACACACATGTCAATGTGTTCTTCGTATGATTGTATCATAATTTTATGTCACCAAATTAATGATGCTATAGGTAGATATTGAATGAATTTTTTAAATTATTTTTTATATTTACAAGAAAAACAAAAAATCTTATGATTTGAAATATGCTTCATCGTATGTTTCAATTCAACCCGTTGAATGATTTGCAATACGAATTCAGTTTTTACAGAACAATGTATTGACCCTCTCTCTCTCTTCTTAAGGTTAATCTTTCAGGCCATTGAATATGTGATTATGCCAATCCACTGGTAGCTCTCAGTTTATGTCTCTTATACTGGTTTTCTTTTAATAAAATTGCATTGGCACTAAAAAAAGAAAAAAAAATCCACTGGCAGCTTAGTGTTGACTGTTGAGGCACCTCCCCTCCACAAGAACAACCATGGATACCCTGGTTGTAACACTGATTATGAGGGACTTGGGGTTGGCTTGTGGTTGTGTTGAGTATATACCAGAGCTTGTGATTATCCGAATATAATTTGGATGACTTTGGGCCCTTCCCAATCTGAGCAAAGACCTTTCCATCTTCCTTCATTGGTTGATGGAATGATGGACCTGATTATATTTACTGAAATAACCTTTGACATAAACAGCCTAGTTACTTGGGCAATTATGTTAGCCAGAAGAATGGCATTATTTTGGAATCCGATGATTTTGTTGGTTTCCTTTGACATTTTTTGTTCTCATGCACAAAGTTTCTTCATTTTCTCATTGCTTTTCTGTAATTTTTCATGTATTAAGATTTATGACAAAATTATCATTGGTTTGCCCTGGTTATTTTGTTCTATAGTCGACCAGGAAGAAGAAGGCCGTCTACAATGCTACAATAACAGATTACAAAAGGCTTCAGAGTACTCTGAAAAGAATAGGAGTGAATTCAATTGCAGCTATTGACGAAGTTAACATCTTCAAGGATGACCTTGCCATTCAGTTTGTAGCCCCAAAGGTAATTGTAGCATGCCCTGGCTACGGTCAGACAAAGACTGTATGGGTGTGCTTTATTTTTTCCGAACTAATTACTTTTCTTGTTCGGTCCAAGCTTCTATTGCTGCCATACTTGGGTGGTTAGTGGATTTCCTCGAACAAAAAGTACCTCTCTCTCTCTCTCTATATATATATATATATAAATATAATATGGGAAACAATCCTATGAGAACTAGTTCTCACCATTTTTTTTGTAAGAAGTCTAGGTGGGGCCCATCTATCACCCAATCTAAATCTGGCAATACAGAGGGACCCCTTTGATAGTCACACGCCCCAAGTTTCGGTCAAATCCGAATTTATTAGACTGTTGGATTGATTGTGCACCAATCCAAATGGACTAGATTTATGGCCACAGATGAAGGTGTTAGGGACATGTGATTGGTGCCAAACATGATATTTGGGGTGGTCCTACAGAGTTCTTTTCATCCCCCTATGATGGTGTGATGAATTTCAAATTGACACAGGTCCAAACTTTTCTATTCAGTTCTCTCACAAATCAAATCCCCCCCACCACCCACAATCCAAAAAAAAAAAGAGAAAAGAAAAAATAAAGAAAAACTTTCCCAGACCCCTCTCATTATCTCAACAATGGGAACCCCCCAAGACCCAAACCCTGCTTCCTTCTCTTTCACCGCCCACCCACAATCCTTCTCCATCTCGCCATCTCTTTCTTAAGCCATTTGAAACCCACGCGCCCCGCCCCTTCTCTTTCTTTCTGTTTGCCAATGCCAAGTGACCCAACCCACTCCACCCTCCCACAACTCTCCTACAAGCTACCAAATAGAGAAAGGACATAGAGTAAGGTAGAGAAAGAGGAAGAAGGACGAGAGGAACGACCCCTGCATCAGGTTCCTGTATTTTTCTCATTTTTCATCCTTTTTTTTTGTTTGTGTTTCTCAGATTATATTGAAACGTGTGGGTTTCTTTTTCCTCTCTAATTATATGGTACTATTATTTTTCTCCTCTAATTATATCAATTTATTTGGGTTTTTTTAATATTATAATTGTGATTTTGTGGAGGGAGGAAGGAGGAGGAGAAGAAAAAATAAAACACCGAAAAGGGCATGTTCTTCTCTCTGTGGTTTTTAACTATGCAACCATGAAAGGCTATTTTTCTTATAAGCATTTCATTTAATCAAATTGTTAGAAAGATAATTCAACTTCTGCAGGATTTGGACTCCTACACTTTTTCCTCTGTTTCTTACCTTGCTGGGCATCTAGGGAGGAAAATGAAGATCCTTTATTCACCTCCTACAGTTTTAGATTGCCACGAATGTGTTTCTCTTCTACAAGGTTACTAATCCCAGCCTGTGGGATTCTGTCACGTTAGTGTTTTCAGTGTTTTTTTCACTTTTGGGTACTGTACCTGGTTTGTGGGTGTAGCTTGTTTTGAAGCCCAATTCTTTCTTGTAATATATATTCTTTATTGAATAAAAGGAACACTAACCTTTTAAATAAAAAAGGTAGATGAATGATTCTGTGATGCAGGCCATACTAATGGGCACCGTTTAAAAGTCTATACCCGCAGGCCCAAAGCCTAGTAGACTAGAAGTAGATTATATTATTAATAGTTGCTTTAGTTGCTTTATTAATATTTGGCAAGTCCAGTCATGTTTGATTTAGGACTTCTTATTTGTCTATCACTAAGCTTTTTGGCTTGGAGATTAGCCTGTTGGCTAATCTTCTTCCCCTGCGTTGCTTCATCCTGGTTGGGATCAAATACTATTGTATACTTGGTCTTCTTTCAGCTTTCACTTGGCTATCCTAAGGTCTGTATTCATATGGTCCCAATTTGGGTTACATGTGGGATAGTCCATCGATACCAAAATATACCTATATTTTTTAATATACTTTTGTAATTGTTTGAGAGTTACAGAGTGCCAAATCTCCTTTTTCGAAATTTTGGGCCCTTGTTTGAATTGCTTACCCAAACTACAAAGCAAAATTGATTTGTCATTTCTTTATACCATATCAAATCTATCCACGGTTTGGCAGAACAAAAACTTGATTAAATAATATAGAATTACATTTTCCCAGATCAAAAACATTATGGGCTCCTTCAATCAAATTTTAATCTTTTTTAACGACAAAAAATCACCTTCAGCAGGGTGGCAACATTGAAGAAAGAACCATTTTACCATGACTATATTCATGTGTCTTTTATTATTCAAATAATAAAAACCTAACTTTTTGCAATTTAAATATTGAATAAGTTAGGAAAGATCACATGACTACTTTAATGGGCATGCTAAGCTATTCCTGGCAAAGGCATTGCTTTAGAGGCTAGTTCAACATCCATGTTTCAGCCTGTTTTCTTAAATATATTGTTTCATTTTGCTTATAAAGGGAATTGTAGGTAATGTTTACATTAGTGCTAATTGAGGTAATGCTTGTCAGTTTCGTTGGCTATTTTCCTCTCTCAGGTGGCATCTATGTTGTCTCTTCTGAACAAAAAAATGGAGAAGACTTCAGAACTAAAATTCTCCAATATCTCCGTTTGAGGGTTTAAGATTCAAAGGCTACTGCTTGCTCAACAAAAGTGATATGTTAGATGCTAAAAAAAAAAAAAAAGGAGAGAGAGATTGTTGTATATTAGGGGTTCATATTTTGTAGTATTAAGACTAAAAGAAACATATATCACCCCACTATCTCCTAAACCTTTCTTTAGTAAAGTTTATCTTCTTGGTATAAAAGGACTTCCTTCCATTTGATATCTTTTTCCTCCTTATTCTATGAGCAATAGTGAAAAGTGCTTGTAATTGTAGCATCAGTTATTCTTTGTTCTTATAATTGGTGAGTCTTTCATCCTTATTTCACTAAGAATCTTGTGTGAGCAGTGGAGGCCTTCCAGGATCTTTGATTTTAGATCTGCAAACTTTGAAATGCTAAATGTTTGTTTAGTGGTTGATCGATATGAGTTGTTTTCTAATTTTAGAGGAGTCTCATAGGGACATTTTGATGAGGAGAGAAAGCTGAGGCTAAATCAACCTTGATAATCCCATTATTTCTGATAGTTGTGGCCCAGTGTGTCAGGGTCACTTAAATGGTTTGACTTCTCAAATGCAGCCCATAGGGCAAAAGCCATCGGCAAGTGTTGCTAGTCCATCTAAAGAATCATGAGATGCAGTTTGAGATTGCTTGCTACAATAACAAGGTCCTTTATTGGTGTTCGCGAGATGCAGTGTGAGCCCTGCAGTTGGCTTAGTGAAGGCTGCATATGGCTGTAAGGAACCCAAAAATAGCTCTTAGAGTTGGTTCAGTGGCAGAATGAAATGTCTGGATTGATGGCTTCACTTAGGTTGAGGTGATGGAGGTTGATCTTCTCTATTGTTACAGTTGCCAAAGTGTGGAATTGAAATTTAGCTCCATTGCTTGTATTAATCAATAATGCTGCCTTTTTTTAAAAAAAACCTACAGAGCCTCCGGAGTTTTCCAAAGATGGATTTGAAGATCACATGCAAGTGAAGCAAATTGGCCAGATTTGCTATATGTTGCTTTTAAATCTCTAATCACACATTATGTACGATTTGTTGAAACAGAAGATGTGAATGTGGTTCTGGAAAAGAAAATATGCATATTTGGTGGGATCAAATCAGTAGCAAATATGAATGTGGTTTTTACGATCAATATTTAAGCCAGATCAAATCCAAAGCTCATTTGTAAGGGTTGAAATCCACCAACACACTTGTAGTGACCGAAATCCACTGCTTCACTAATCTACTGTCGCTTTGAGTATTCAAACACCAAAGAATCAACTAATGGTGCAAAAAGTGACAATGGCTGTGTGCAACAACCAATAGGAAAAAGAATGGATAAAATAGTGAGCAACCTCACAGAAAAGAGTATGACCCTATACTATTGGGCAGGGTATGAATTCCATTAAACATCGCTTGAACAAAAAGGTCGCTTAAAACTCAATGGCATAGAAAAAGAAAATTAAACTAATTTCAATAATCTGGAATCTGTTCCAATTACAAATTACAATATTGACAAAATAATACAATAACTATTTACATGTCATAGTTCTTGGCCTTAGCATATCCTTAAACTCCATTACAAGAAATAAATAACAATCTGTCAATGGGTTCATTATAAGATTACTATAAATTCAAACTATATGGGAATTGTCTGTGTTGCCTTTTCCTTCCCATTCCATTCATTCCTCTCCAAAATGCCCGTCAGTAGATTGAAATAAGCCGCTGTGAACTCAACCAGTTCTAGAACGCCATTGAACATTTATAGAGGTCAGAGTGTAAGAGTTGATGTTGTGCATGGGGTACTTCTTTTAGGACCAGAGTCTCATTTCCAGCCACTGTGAACAAATATTACTATCATCAACTCTGCTGAAGAATGAGATGTGTCCTTGAATACAAATATAACCAAATTTGGCATCTGATGCCCATTTGTTAAAAAGTGATCAAAATTCTCACAGAGAACCCAACTTGGGTGGGTTCGGTATGTTGTAGATCAACCAACAGTGTGGCCCACCAGTTAGCCAAGCTAGCTCCTCCTCAGGAGATTCTCTTTCACAGTTCTCTCCCCATACACATCTGGGAACTTTACTCACATGATCTTATCTTTCAGGAACTCCACCAGAATACATTTTCTAGCAGCTGAATGACTTGACTCATAGTAGGGGAAACAGAGACAACTCATGCAGAGATCATATAAGGCTTTTGTAACTGATGGGCTTGGCTACACTGTTCAGTTTTGGTTCCACTAGAGACTCCTATGAATATAACTATGGGTTTCAATCAGACTGATATCTGTGACAATCCAATCTGCACTGAACCAAGCCTTATAAGAAGGCCTTTTGTAATTCTGACTTTATGTTCAATGAAGTCCTTTTGCTAGCATTATATATATATATATATATATAACCAAATTTTTTCATGAAATTGTCTGGTGATCCTTAAAAAAAAATACAGAAACAGAAAAAAATACACATAGCAAATGCACCACAACACATACTCAGTTACAGATTTTCTAGTTGGTTATATAATCATCAATGCCCCAAACACACGCAACTAGTCAAGAAAAAAAAAGGAAGCACGTACGAGGTCAGTAATGTCAAGGGACATTGCAATTTAAACTGAAGACTTCCATTAGCACCCTCAACGCACTGACACAGTTATTGGAATTTTGTTTTGATTGCTAGGAACCCACCAGTGCTGATATCAAATGAGAATCTTTTGATAGTCAAGGCCATCTTGAATATGTTTTGGAATTCTTAGAGTGTGTAAAACAAAAATATATATATATATATATATAGACTAATTAGAGAGGAGAAGGAAAGAAACCCATTATTAGAATGTAAACATCTTTTTATCATTTACTTTACTTCCTGCTTCTCCTGTCTTTCTCTATTTGGTAGCTGGCAGGAGATTGTGGGAGAGAGTAGTAGTAGGTTGAGTCGGTTGGGAGAGAGAGAGAGCTGGGTAGGCGCCTCAATTTGTAATTCATCACACCATCCTAGGGATATTTCATCGCACCTGATCATGTCCCAACTTATCATCCATCTAAGTGGACCAAAAAATAGAGATCCTGTAATAGTTACCGATTCCAAGTTCGGTACCATCCAATTTGATTGATATTTCTCTTTTCTGCAATTAGCTTCATGCTTTTTCGGGTCTATTCCGGGGCTGCAGGATGTGACAACGTGTTGCCTGGGATTATCAATCAACTGGTATAATATCATTTTTTTAAGGCTTATTATATTTACTGTTTTCTGAGGAATCTTCTGTCGTTTGTAGTAAAAAAATATAAATAATTATTTAGTGGTTGGTTTTGGCAATCAGCTGTTGGCTCCTAGAAATAGATTTACTGTACTCTTGTTAGGAGTGAGCTGATCCTTCTGGTTGGCTGACTGATATAGTGATATTTGGTCTTGTATAATTTCTCAAAATGAAAGCATGCATCTAATTCATGGGTTCATGGATTGGTATTCTTTTCGGTTGGCTTCTTTAGGCCCTGATAACTTGGACAATCTGAATAGACTTGCATAGCAATTTCAGAAGCAGGCCACTGCTGTGGCTCCTACACAGGAGGATGTTGACAATGATGTACCAGAACTAGCGGCAGGAGAAACATTTGCATCGCCGGCAAATGGCAGCAACTCTTCCTGAGTCTTATGGGGCAGTCTGCAAATGTATTTTTTTTTTTTTTCCACCTATGATGAGTATGTTACAGCTGCTTCCCCTACTGTGACATACTTAAGCATGGTTTTGCTGTTTAGGGAAGTCCACAGTGACTCTGTTTTAAAAATTTTCCTGTTTCATCTGTCGTGCATGTATGTGAGATCGGATTGAAAGACTGCATGGGCATATTCATGTTCTAAAGTACCCAGTAAGATGGTATATTTTCAAATACATGAAGTATATCTGTGAAATAAACTTTGGCGGGCCTTAAGAAATAGTTCTAAAAGAATTGGCAGACTTTGCTTCATCAAATCAGATTTTGGGATGGGCCCATGTGTTCGTACTTGTTACCACTACCGTATAATCCATTGTGGATTATTTTAAGATCCAAGGCTCCACTCCTCTCTAACTAGACCACTTATACATCCAATTAATATAGGTGAGTGCAGTTGATCAGAGTGATCCAGAACAATCAACAATATAGATAAAGACCAATTGACGGTTGGCTCAAGCCTCCTTAACTGCCATTTGCATTCAATTTGCTTGCATATACTTTTCATTAAATTTCTACGGTGTCACGATCTTCTGTTCCAAGGATTGATCAAGTTGGTGGGCTGGAATCAAACAGAGGGTCCACTCATCAATGACCGATCAAAACGCCTTACACTATAGTGATTGGCCATAAAGTAATATTTCCTTTCCAACCAACCCAAGCCACAGACCTTGACTAATCATCTTCTTTCTAATCTACCCTTTTCACTGAATTATCAGACTCCTATAAACGTATGCAATCTCATTGATGGTTAGCGGTGGACTGATCACTCCAAGAAGAAGAAGAAGAAGAAGAAGAAGATTATGAACTCACTTATGAATGGTAAAACTTGGGGCTATCTCAGTCCATGGGAGTAGAGTTTGGTACAGCCGTTGTTACAATTGTTTTTTTTTTTTTTTTTTGGTTTGAACTTATATATTGGTTCAATATTTCGGAGATGGGGTAAACGAAAATGGTCTACTTAATGGTTAAAACTCTTAGATTAGCCTGTTAAGAAAGTTGGCGCGTACTATTTTTAGCAGTTTTAATAATCTTTTATCCAATTGGTTCTTGTTTAATTACAGTGAGGAATGGAAAAATTGGAAATGGACCCCTTTCACCTAAATAATTTAAAAACTAGCACAATAACCTGTGCTTAGCTTTTTATATTCATGCCTTATAAATTAAATTTTTAAATATTAGAAGCATTATAAGAGTACTTCCCTCCTCATAAAATGGAAATAGAATATAGACTTAAGTATGAGATTAGGAATGTTGAATTCTGATCCACGATATCAGCTTTAATTATATTTTCTCAAAGTCTAGCAGCAAAATGTTGGGATGGCCGAGTTGGTCTAAGGCGCCAGATTAAGGTTCTGGTCCGAAAGGGCGTGGGTTCAAATCCCACTCTCAACACATTTTTTTTTTTGCATTTTCTGAAAAAACAAGAAAAAAAAATCAACAATCAGTACATGTAAGTGTGATAATTAAATATAATACCAATATTATTTTTCTTTTTCAAGAAGTATAAAACATAATATGCTATGATCAATCTTAGCATTTGGGTTGGTCCTACCTTTAAGCAGAGGGCTCGTGTCACCTCACCTGAGGCCTATCCATTTTTCTTACTTGAGGGCTCTATTTATCTAGGGAGATATATATATATATTTATATGAGCCCTTCTCCTAACCTTAAGCTCAAATTTAGGATAAGATAAACTCAAGTGTGTGACTCATGCCTGTGAAACCCACCTAACAATTCATAGGGGTTGTGTGTTTGATCCATTTAGATGAACCAAAGGTGGGCTTCAGGGCTTGGGTTTATAGAATTTCTTATATAAGTTTGCGCTTAAAAAATGTTTGTCCCACGTGAAAATGTATATTCTATTCATCGATATTAGCTATCCATTGACGAGAGTACCTCACTTCACACAGCCACCCAAATTTCTCGGCTGGTGTTCACGAGTCGTTATTCATTAGAACCGGACTTTAGCCTAAGTCGGTGGAAAAATTTATACAGGCTGTTGGTGCTGGTATTTCTGAACGTTTCACTTAAAGGGAGAGGTATAATTACTCAAAAGGAAAGGTTCTTTTTTATGAATAGAGCAAACGGGGAAGGTTTTGCATAAAAAACCCATTTTCTTTTAGTCTTCTTTTTCCCTTGTTGACTTTATACTTCTAAGAGGGATGCTAATTTCAAATTTAAGCTCCTAATTATGTATTTGACTTTGAGCTTCTAAATCCTTGTTAGCCAGGTTTAGTTATACATTTAATGGAAGATTTTTTAATAGTTCCTAAATTTCTGCCCTATTACAAAAAAGGGCTCATTGAATGTTCAAGGCAGCTTTCAAAACGGGTTCTTTCAATCAAGATACCTTAGACCCATTCACAAGTTGCATCCTATTGATTTAAATGTTCCTTCCCCCCATCATACTATCAAAGTAAAGTCACCAAATAGTTAAGGGTTTGCTGGTAGTAAAATCACCAAATAGTTAAGGGTTTGTTGGTTTGCATGAATACATGAGTTCAATATATAGGAATTCATTGTCAACTTGGCTTCACCTAAGTAAGTGAGGACCGAAGAATATAAGGTAGTGATATAGATGAGACCTGAATTTTGTTAAAATTTGAATTACTATGATAATGGTTGGGTATTCATGTCCCATCTTCCTTTTATCCAATTTTCATTAAAAGAGAGGTCATTTAATGGTTATTTGTGGATATTCACTTTAACCCATCTAAAAGAGTCTTCATGTGCATATGTCCCTCACCATTTTGGTGAGGGACACTTTTTTTTTTTGGACCTATCAAGCTTAGAAATGTGTAAAATTTTGTCCTTTTACATATTAATAATTTCCAAAAAAGGAGTATCCCTCACCATTTTAGTGAAGGACATATGCACATGAATATTCTCCCCATATATATATATATATATATACCATTCGTAGGAATACAGCCTATAAATTCACTTTCATAAAACAATTAGACCTAAGGGTTTTGAAAATATATGCCCATCTTACCATCCATTCTCCACAAACTAGTATGAGCGGTGCGTTCTTACCTAGCTACCAAGGGTTCAAATCTTGAATATATCACCTCTTCTTGTGTATGAAGGCTTTTTTTTTTTTTTTTCACTTGAGTGGGTTTTCTTCCCACGTTTACAGGCTCTCAGTTTAGGTCCTAGCTCCCTTGTCTAGATTACCAAAATAATATATATATATATATGTATTGATATATGCATATATATCAGTTCTTGTTTTCACAAAAACTGTCGCAGTTCATCCCTGATTTCAGATCAATCTCAGTCACTCCCATTGCTCAATTTTCACAGTAGGTTTTTACCTTTCACAATTCAGTCTTTCATTCCAAATATGGCCAGCATTTCACAATAAATCGACCCACAAGGTGTGAGGCTAGTTAACAACAAAAACCTACTTGAAAGTCACCTAAAACTGTGAAACAGTATCTTTTCGATGATATTAACTCATTGAGCTCTTAAATTTTTTCAACATTTAAGGCCTTTTTAGGCTGTAACATGATTGATTAAGAGCCTCTTTGCCTGCATTGCATTGAATTTCTAAGACTCCATTGTAAAAGCATGTTTTATTGGCAGTGTTGGATAATGTTTGATAGGACCATCATTTTCTAAGGAGTTAATTTACCATGGAGAGGGGTTAATTTGGAGTAATTGTTTTCTATCACGGTTGATTGCTCTGCACCTTTAATTCTACACTAAAGCACATTTGATGGGACATTTTCTAGAGGTGGTCAGTTATTGTCGATTTTATCATACAATGTTCAATTGTTTTATATCCCATGGACTTTTATGATGTGGTTTCAGGTCCAGCATTGGGACATTTATACTCATATACTTCACACTCGCCATCAACAGGACTGTTGAAAATGCATGCATTCGTAACATGGGACAAGCTACCACAAGCCTAACCAAGCCCAGCTCAATTTGGGCTCGATTTGGCTATCTCAAGTACCTGGGCCGTGTACCTAGGCCATATACGATCTGGCCCAGCTTGTATAAAATTAGTAAATCTTGGAAAGTAAAGCTACTGCATAGTCATATATATATAAGGGATAGTGTTTTATGCATAAAGCATGTGCTTATAGGTTGTGTAGATTATTACTACCAGATGACTTGACCTAGATCGCTTCAATTACATGGGGCCTTGGGCCATGCCCATCTTTCAATTGAAAGTTGATCCTAGTTCTGGGTCTCGGAGACTGGGGAAATGACCCGCACCCAACTTTTTATTTATTTAATTTAATGATCAACCATACCCTACCACGGATAAAATAAAATGGTGCAATAATGATATTATTGCAAAAATGCATGGCACCTTCATTGCTCTTTTTATGATAGTTGGTAAAGAGGAAGCTTTACAGTTGGACCATGGTCCATGGCACAAAGAGAGAAGAGAGATAGAGAGAGAGAGTCCCATGTAATAAATCTGTTATGTTTCTTACCAACCGCTCAAGCTCCATTAGTCCTGTTGATGGCGAGTGTGAAGTATATGAGTATCAATGTCCCAATGCTGGACCTGGAACCACATCATAAAAGCTTGTTACTTCTTTCCGCTGGATATGGAGCCAAAACAATTCAGGGCCAAAAAACAGCTTTCTAAAATATGGAATTGAACTTGCAGCTGTTAGGGGAAATGACAGCAACATAAAAGATCCTCATTGAGACCAACAAGTATCAAGTGCTTCATTGGTTATTTCAACAAAAATAACAAAAATGAAAACTGCTTCATTAGTTATAGAAATCTGCCTGCAGCTAGAAGATCTTGTGGAGACCTAAGCCCACATTGGCTTCCATACAAACGCGTTTTATTTTGTTTCTTTTGTCAAATTTCAAATTTTCCATCTCAATTTTTTCACGAAGGGATTGTTTCATTCAAATGCAGGACCTGCATGTGTTGAACAGGTAATCAGCGAGTCCTCTTGTGAGGACCTGATGTTTCTCAAATATCAATTAATCATATTATATGTAGTATGTTAATATAAAAAAACAAGAACATATTAAAAAATAAAAATGGGTGCACAAGAGTCCGATGGACCTAGACCCAAGAGTGGACGCTCAAGCAGACCTTCCCAGAACCTGAGCTTGCTCGAGCAGAAGGATGGCCGCTCAAGGGGCCAAGGCCCGACAAGATTTCCCTCCATCCAGGACCTTTACAGTCATCCATCAATTGAAAACATTTCTAACTCCACAATATAGACATCCGTCATCTTCAATTCATACCAATTTTCTAATTCTTCCTCCATATCTAAACCATAGACAACCATCAAATTAAGGTTAAATTAGCATAATTAAACATTAATTATCATAAATCAAGATTAATTATTAGTAAACACGATTAATTTGGATTTGGACCTTACATCCTACCCCACTTAGGACCCGATTGCTCTAAATTGCAAGTATATTAAACTAATTGACCTGGCTGTAAATTCCTAATCCCTAAGTCTCGGGCTCAAGGCGTGATAGTCCATAGACCCAAACTGATGTTCAGGCCCTTGTCCCAATGGTCTGGACTCCATAGACCCTCACCAGTTCCATTGTCATTTACAGCATGAATACTGGTTCTGGATTTACTATGCAACAAACATTTAGGGCCTGTTTGTTAGGATAGAATAGTAGAAACTCATTACATTAAACGTGAAGATTCAATGTGAATATACAAAAATGACCAACAAACAACCTCCCCTTTAATGATTAGTGAATCAAGGGAATATGGGAAATGAATACCCAACCATCTTGTAATTCAAATCCAAGGAAAATCAACGTCTCATCTATGCTGCTACCTTACATCCTTCACCCCTCACCATACATCATTCGCACTTCATCTCTTCAATAATCTTTCCATGGTGCCCATGATTTTACTATGAATTCCCAGGTATTCAATACCTATGTATTCCAATGAAAACAAACAAGCCCTTAAGGTGCAGTGATTTTAATGTAATTAACATCCCACACAACAGTAGGTGTGGAAGTGCATTTTGATAGTTTGTCATTTAGAAGGTCATCTGTGGGCTTCTACTTTCACTATCCTAATATATTATGCACAACATGGAGCTCCATTGCGTTTTGTTTATTTCATCAGTACATTAAAATATAAAAGAAGATTGAAATTTTTATTTTGAATACAGCTACCCAACAGAAGCTACACAAGTTAATGGTCTGAGTTTGTTAATTTGATAGTGATGTATGGTTGTATTCCATGGACAAGAGTAATGTCATAAAAAGAGAAAGAGAAAGGAACTACAAATGGTCATGTTAAAGTTAACAAGAGCAATTAAGTAATGATTAAGGGCACTTACAATGTGGCAAAGATGAGAAGAATCTTCTTTGGGTGGATGGCTACAAAGCGACCAAGTCTCTTATTACGTCCATCACCGTTATCAGCAGGACTGGAGACATTGGGAATGCTGGTTACCAAGGCTGAAGGCTTATTGGTCATCAGTGGCTGTTTCAAAGCCTCCAGTTGTGAAATTGCTGTGTACAGGGTGGCTTAAGCATGTAAACAAATAAAAATAACTAGATGCACACAAAACTCACAAAATGTTTTATAGAGCTTTTAATTTCATGCAGAATGGCAAAGTTTTGAGGAATATTTACTGCCGATCATGAAAGCATGTGCAGTATTCTAATGAACAATCACCCAAGGTGATTAACACAGCTCCATGATGCATGCAGACTGCTGATGTGAAAGGCCTCAAGGGTGTCTAGTGGAAACCTTCTAGATTGGAATAACCACACACTTCATTGCACTCCAATGTATCAGGACCCAGTCATTCGTATAAGAGTCTTCAGGTGTTTATTTTCTGACTTGGAGCACATCTTCCCATCCCATTGTAAGTTTCATCGAGTTGGGGAGAAGATTAAACATCAAGTTCATAGGAAAATTTAAATGAATGGCCAGGACAACAATTTGAGTTACATGAATGAAGGTTAGGTTAATTCTCTTGCAGGGGCAGAGAGCAAGGCAACAGTTCCAAGGAGATTTTTTTTATCTAAGTAATGAGATTAGTAACATTTGAGCTTCTTGGAAGGGATATTCCTTAGATGTGTTTATGAAGTGAAAGGAAGAAGCAGATTCCCCAGTTAAAGTGGGAGTTGGAAGGGATCAGGAAGTGCACAATGCAATGTCCAATTAGTTCCTTTTTTTTTTTCTATTTTTCACATTTATGTTCTGTCTGTTAATCTGTGATGTCATTGGGCAAAATGGACTGGAATGTTTCAATAACATTTGTGTAGTTTGTTGATCCTTAAAAGGAAAAAAAAGTTCTCATTCCTTTTCTTTAAAAAATTCCATTAGCTACATATAATTGAGTTTGACAAAAATGATTAGGAATAAAGAACTTAAATGCTCAGACCTTTCACAACAATTTTCTTAGATGCTTCATCTATTTCTTGATCTTCTCCATTCCTTCTCTCGATTCGAGAAGAGCCTTTGCGAGATAGAGCTTTCTAGAGGAACAAGAAGAAAATGGGGCTTTAAGATCACTAAAAGAGAGTAATAAGCATGTTTCTAAACGAGAGTAGATTCTCCTTATTGGATGGTTCACCAAAGCAAAATCACTCACAGTAATTTTTGGACTTCCTGTGGTTTTATCCGAAGATTGCACCAGGCTCTCAATATCCAAAACAACATTTTCAGTTTTATCTGTAGTTGTTTGACTCTGCAATAAATCAGGTAGTAATATCAGTTTCACAACTCACGAGAGAGAACTATTTATGCTGCTTAAAAATTATTACCAATAAAAACTGAAAAAAAAATACAGCAACTCAAACAACAAGGACATAAAAAACTGTGTAAACCCAAGTAATGGAGCAAATGGTCTCAAATCCGAAGTGTTGAGCATTCTATATTTCCCTTTTTCAATTGTATCAAACACAAAGCACAAAATAATTTAAGTCTACTTATCGATATAATATGGGTCATCATTCAAAAAAAAAAAAAAAGGATATGAGAGTGGTGCTCCTAAGATCCCATGTGAGCTCCAACAAACCCCTTCATGTGGAATGTTAAACTTACATGTGAAGTGATGTGCATAATTCTTAAGTTTGTAGGTACCTTGTGTTGGTATCTATCAAACAATATGGTAGTGATAGAGGATTTTCTGCCATAAGTGCACTAGATAGAGAATCCTTGTCAGATCAGTTGCATAATTATGTTGAGAAATGATATAATACTGTCACATTAATTTCCATATATAGCAGATATGCAGCTATGGGGTCTACTTAACATCAACATAAACAATTAAATCAAATGCTCCCTTGTGATTGGTGACATGCTGACCATCACTTGGGCTAGCAAGATATTCACCATCAAATCGAATCAATGCAGATGGCACAAAACCAAATTTAATCCAAAGAACAATTCAACACACATTTCTCTGTGATATCTGTGCCCAGTCATTGATTATCTTAATGAGAAAGGGACCAGAGCATAGATTGGTCAGATTCTTAATGGCAGATTACCACACTGTTTCTGGTATCCAATGTCACTTTTACCTGAAGATTCTCTCTTAAGCTGCCTATTAACTTGCATGGGCCAACTTGTAAATATGTTGACTTCACTAATGATGCCAACAAACCAGTAGGTGGCAAGCCAGACATGAAACTATTTTGGTAATATTCTTCATTAAAGTGATTCTTCAGACCCCTAAATGATTGAAGGTGACCCACATCAAAGCTTAATGGGATTTGTTTGTTCAAATAATCTGAACAGTCACTTAGGGGTGATTAATATTCACTTGATTGTCTAATCCCCTCTAGTTGACCCCTGAAAAGCTAGGACCAGTAGGGTGATGAATTATCCAACTGCCTAAATGACATAGGTGCAACAAACATTTAGCCGGTTGAAAAAGCTATTAATCCAAGAACACTACTTAGATCAATGAAGAGGGTATCCCTGATCAGTTTTTATGGGAGTTGAGGTGTCTTGGTCCTCAAACTTGTCTGGATTTTGAGAGTGCCCCATTAAAAGATTCTCCGACCATATAGTTGTAAATCCAAAAGTGAGGCCCAACTTTGAAATCCAATCTACTCAAGGACGCAGTCCGAACATGTTCTATCATCAAAGAAAAATTCCATTCCAAGTGGAGTTATGAATATGATTAGATTGATCACACATAAAGTCAAATTACAGTCTTTTAGACATCATGATCAATCTAATTGTTGACATAAATTTGAATGAAGAGAAATTTTCATGGATGATAAACAAGATGCGAAATTGAGCTCGAATGGTTTGGGTTTCTAAGGTGGACCAAGCGAATCTTGTAGGAGCAGGAAAGACATGGAAGAAACTATGATTGATTTGAAATTTGAAAACAACATTCCAACTCATTATCAATGTCCACTGTCCAATGGTAACCACTCCATCTCTTCTAATCAGATGTCGATAAAGATTGTTTGGCTGAATGCTTTACTCTGTGGTACGATGAGTGAGGACTAAAAGCGTAACATCAAACAAAAAATCCACAGGGTTTGATTGCCTGCATAAAATACATAGAATTTAATGCTTTAAGTGGTCAAGAGCTTTTGCAGAAAATGGACACCAACCATCACCCTCGAAATTTAAATCCTATAAAAGTTGAAGATCCAATCTATATCACCACCTCAAATCCTTCATCCTTCCCCTCTTTAATAAACTTCAAAAGATAGAGCTCATCCATGATCTAACCATGACTTCCTGCATATTCAGTTCTATTTAAAGAAAGAAAAAAGTCTGTATGTCTCTGTTTGTGATTCATTCAAACTCACCTGTGCCAAGACCTCCCCCATTGCAAACAAGGCACCCATCCGACGGTCAGAAAACAAAGCTTTCAAATGTATCAAAATCCATTAGAAAAACACACTGCATAGAGAAGGAGAGGCTTATAAATAAAAAAAAAATAAACAAGCATGCAAGATAGTGATGGTGAGTGGTGAGTCCCTGAATAAAAACACTCCAAGAATCTCTTTCATCACCTGCTGCTGGATCATGTGACACAAAAATGCACAGAATACATTTCTCTCGAGTTTGACCTATACGACCCTTGGAACTAACCAAGCAACAGACAACTGATAGTGGCACTATTGGAATGGAAAACATGATTGGCACCATGGTACTTCAGTAGTCCGCGGACTACAGACTCATTCCTACCCCTGAGAAAAACCATATAAAAGGAATGAAAAGATCCAACAGCAGACCCGTGAAACATCAGTGTAGATTTTTTTTTTCTTTGAAAGAGTACTGCGGATCTTGCAATCTCAGGAGTGTGTCCATTTCTTGTGGACCCATCAATTGGACGGTGTCAATTAACGTACAAGACACTCACGTGCGTAGTATTAGTACAGCAATTTTGAGAGAAAGATCCATGTATTGTGCTCTCAATCAAATCAGAGATTTGCTTGTGATGAAAAGATCTAGGTAAAATATCATACTGTCCACACCTGATACTTTTGAACTTGTGTGGCCCACCTTTGATCTGATCTAACACCAGACGTGGCCCAACTCTTTGTAGAGCGAACTGCTAGCTTTTATCAATGAATTTAACAATTAAAAAAAATAAACGGCTCAGATATGTTACAAAGATGGAAACTTTTTGAATGAGAAGAGAAGAGATAAGATCAAAAGAAAAAGTTAAAAGAGGAGATCAAAAGAAGAAACTGTAATAATAAGAAAATCCCAAAATACCATTTCAGCTGCAAAAATTTGAAATCATGATTGCAAGGAAATTAATAGATACAAGTAACCGTTTTTGGAAATGTCTAAAAATAAGAAAGGGTAGAAAGAGATTTCTGAGAAAAATCAGAACTTTTCCGGATATGGAAGAAAACCCAAGAAATTCTGTTATTACGAGGACAAAGAAACCTAACTTTTCTAATTTTCATCAATGGGGGTGAAAATGATAGGTTTTCACTTCAGTGCCATTACAGAAACCATTCAAAAAAAAAAAATGAAATGAAAATGAGATTTAGAATCACAGCAGTTTTGAAACCTGGGGTTCAAAAATCTCAGCTTTGGAACCATTTTAGCTGTGAAAGCTGGGATTTTTCATTTTTTGAGTAATGCATTTGATCTGAAGGAGAAAAAAAAAATACCTTCTTTGTAGGAATGCAACTCTCTAGAGGAAAGAAAGATTGCAACTTTTCTCTTCCCAATGGTATTGCTGCGGCATTATTGTGAGATACCTGTATAGGAGAAAGTGGAAGTGGTCATAAAAGCATATGATAAATAGTGGGAAGAAGGTGTTTCAGAAAGAAAATTTGAGTTTCTCTTGACCCACCACCTTGTTAGGATTTTTGAGAGCTGTAGAGGTCTTGCTTCAGAAGAATGATTGCAGAGAGAGGAGACAGAGTTAACAGTTTCTCTAGCCTCTACAGGTTTCAACAGGAACAGAAGGTTGAAAGTGGGTGAGGTACAAGTACAATGCCCAGCCTTGCGTCCAAAATTGCAAAGCTGCCATGTAAGTGCTTGAGAAGACCTGTGTTTTTTAATACTTGTTGTACTGTACGACTGTCTTGGAAAGTATAAAGGATGGGGCCCACCATTTCACAAATCAAAACACCTTTCACAAATTAATTAAAAACTATAGTTGCAAGGACAAGTTTTAACCTCGTTTAGAGGAACACTAATACAGTGGCCTTTTTTAACACAAAAATACAGTACCCTTAGAAAAGGCAAGAGTGGAGCTACCCATGAAAAATCCAAGCCGCTTATGAATGTCTAATACTAGTGGGGCCAGGCCTGGCCGTAATTTAGAAATATAGGCACAAATCTGGGCCAAGTCGAACATGGCATTAAGTGCATCGCCCGTGCCCACTCAGTTAGCACTCGGCCTGGGCTGGGCCAGGCATCCTACAATTTCTATGAGGTTTCTCAACACTTACTTAGGTAATTCAGCTAACTAAATGTATTCAGGTTAAGCCAAGCTTTAAGCTTTCTATTACTTAATTCGAATCTGGTCGTATGTAAAACAGACCAAAAGATTAG
The DNA here is from genome assembly GCA_037013555.1 of Sextonia rubra. Lineage (NCBI taxonomy): Eukaryota > Viridiplantae > Streptophyta > Magnoliopsida > Laurales > Lauraceae > Sextonia > Sextonia rubra. The sequence continues at coordinate 15,534,166 of JASUAD010000028.1, read as the reverse complement.
ATCCAAAGTCAGTCCAAAGATGCTAAGCGGCCTGGTTGGTCTTTAAGCACTCGTACATAGTACACATCATATTAACAGTGTGTACTAAGGACATATCTATTTGCATTAGATTACTTAGAAATTAAATATATATAGAAACTACTATAATTAACCTTATTTGCTTTCCCTGACACTTCTTTATCCTTCAACCATCACCTCTAGAAAACTCATACGGTGGAGCTCATTTTAACATAATTTTAATGTTTTCAATTCCCAAATATTTAAATTCAAACAAACATGCTCTAAGAGTGAATTTGAGTGGGTCAACTATTACAATGATCATTAGATTTTACATGGAATCCATAAAAATAAAAATAAATACTAAAAAAAGTGAAAAAAGAAGGAAGTTGACACGGGTTCAAAGATAAATCAATCCAGGGTGGTCATATCACTAATTGGAGCAATATTTTATGTGTTGTGGTCATCCAACTGTGTAGAAATTACATATACATGTTTAATATATATGTATAAATCCAAGTGGCCCTTTCATAAATCCAAGTGATTTTTTCATCCCCCAAGCGATCAAGGGATCGAATTTATTATAGAAACATGAGTTTTAGTAATTAATTACTAGCTCAATAACTCGTGCTAAGCACGGGCATTACTTATAGAACTCAGGTTTCCGCGCCATCAAACTACTTCTAAACATTTTTTAGGTCCAATTATGCATTGGTATTGTATGTTGAAGTGGTTTGATTGGTTATTTAAAAATCAATAATGTTATAATGATAAGAAATGCTGATACAAAGCATCTACATGCTAATGTGTTAACACCATCATTTACTATCATTTCACTTTGTGAATGCCCAACTATTTATTTTAACCAATTATATATCTAATACTTTGTGTCAACATTTCATATCACCATAGCATTACTATTTAAAAATTTACTAAGTTTTGGGTTAAATTCCCACCACCTACATTTTTTTTAGCCATAACAAAAGACTCAATAAAAAAAGACAAAAATGAAAGGATAGAAAAATCCAATCAGTCCCAACTATGTTGGACTGTTGGAGCTATCTTAATTTGTATTATTAAAAAATCCTAACCATTCAGATAATAAGCAAAAAACAACCAGTTATAATTAAAAAGTTGATGAAAATGGAGGGCCTGGGAATGGGAACGTTGTCGAATTGGTGGGTTACACAGACTGATTGCCAGAGCCGACACAAGCGTACCAGCTTTGCGCAGGCTTTCAGGTGTGATTTTTGGCCCATGAACTGGACGCGGAGGGAACTTTCTGGGTGGATCGTGCAAAGGCTTAGGTGTGTGGAGATATCCATGCTTAAAGTCCGGCTTAGATCCACATCTTTAGCAGGAAGGGTTAGCGCACTTTTTCACAATAGGGATTGTCTTAGGCCCCATTTGTTGGTTTTCATACCACATCAAATTTTTTTACCTAACATTCCTACAAAAATTTTGAAGCTTCAATAGAGGCCACATAAATAGTTTTCCTCTTGGGTAGAGCCCACTTTTCCACAGGATGGATGTATTAGGGATATATTTAAAGAAACCCAACAACTTATAGAAGATTTGGCTTGGGACACAGGGTCGGCTCAAGACAATTTGAGGCCTAAAGCGACAATCCTAAATGAGGAATTTTTTAAATATTATTATAATATTTTATTAATTTTTTTTTCATTTTTTGTAATGCAATATTATTATTTAAGTTTTTATATTCAAATTTTGCTAACATATTTTTTAAAATTGATAATATGGTTAATCTACTTAATCTTTTTTGTGATATTGTTGATCTAAATTATGATTTTATTAATTTTAATTTTGAAAAGCTTTTTCCTATAAAAGTAATTGTTATAAATATTGTCAATATTTTTCTAGTAGACATATTTAATGTTTATAAATTATAACTAATAATATTTACAAATAAAAAGAAAACTAACTATAATAAACATATGATGTGAGCTTGTAATTAAATTTTTTTTACAAGCATAGAACCACATAAGCTAATTTAGTGATTTATCAGTATTGACTACAAAGATTATAAATGCGAATTACTTTTGAATTTGATGCAGTTTCATCAATATGAAAAAAAAAATTATATTTGAAGTTGTCTTCTAACGATTTCAAGCAGTATAGATATAAAGAAAAAAATATGCAAACTAGAAGATTTTCATAATAGAAAACGATTTCTTGCTTATTGTGATTTTAGAGTTTTTTTTTCTTTTAATGGCAATATTTTCTTAATGGTGAAAGTGGTCTTTAATTCATTTTTTGAAATATGAAAAGATGACAATTGTTTTTTTTAGAATGTTAAAAGATGGTAGTTGCTTTAATTACTTTTATGAGACCTTATTCTTTAGGAGAAACTAAATGATAATAATTGTTTTTTTTTAATTTGAAAAGATTAAAGTTGCTATAATTACTTTTTTTGAGGCCGTATTGTTTTGGATTGAAAAAAAAAGATGAGATTTACTTTTTTGGGGGCCTTATTTTTTGAGGGGCCTAAAACAAAATCTTTTTTGACCCAATGGTCAAGCCACCCTTGTTGGGACAATGCTTTGAAGATGATGGTGATATATTATATTATGTATAAGAGTAAAATTTTTTATCAATACCCATGAGCCATCCACAATGAAATCCAAAGAGAATTTATCAAAATGTTTAGCCCTTAAAATTTGAGACCAAACGCTCTAATTGAGGCCCAACTGGATGTAATCCATTCTAGAGTTCTAGGTTGGATAGAAAGCACTTTAAATGAATGAAAGCAGTGGCTATTATTAAGTACACATCCAAAATGAGCTAATAACAAGATAACTATTAGCACATCCAGTGATCCAATGCCTTATGTAAAGGCAAAAAGCTCATAAAGAAAGCAAGCTCGACTTTACTTTTTAAATGTTATCTTTCCTGGAAATAAGACTCATCGGTTATCTGTTTAGGATGAGGTTTATCTTATTCCAAAAGAGTTCTTGGATAGACATTGGGTTTGGAATTTGGATAGCGAATGCAGCTTTAAAAAGTTAAAAATGAAAATCTCCAAATAACAGTATTCCTTTAAAATGAAAAATCTGACGTTTCTAAGCACCACCAAAGATTTCAAAGTCCCAATGCAGCCAATGAACAATCTCTTGATTATTAACGGCTGGTTACCCAAGTGGTAATGAGGGACAATTCTTAGGTGGTTATCATGGGTTTAGAGTTTAGACCCCGGATAACCAATATTTTCTACGTTTAAGTTTTTCTTCTTGTATACATGGGCTGCGTTTTTCTTGGGTTCCAAGCCCTTGGCTTGGGCACCAAAATTGTTTCTTTGAAGAATCCTCTTCTAATCATTTCAACTGCCAAAAAGGGATTCCTTTGCAATAAACTATTTGATGTGGGAAGGAAAAGTAAGGTACTTTTTTTTCCTGCATGAATCAAAAGAATAAATTTTTCTCTTTTTTCTCTTTGATAGTATTCCTTCTCGCGAGTGGGATAGATATGATCTCTGAAGCTGGTAGGAGATCATACCAATGCTTCAAATATCAAGCCGGACATTGAATGAGTTGAAGCTGGGGATCAGTCGAACCCGTTCAACCTGTGGTTTATAATAGTAACACTCTTACCCCAGAATGACATCGATTGGAATTTCCAACTGAAATCATTTTGTTTTAATCTGATACCATGTTTTTTAGTCACTCCATTTAGAGGCATTGGACGAACTTTAAATCCAAATATAGGTGGTCCAGATGATCCCAATGTCAAAAGATTGCATGAGTTCTTCTCTCGGAATCGTCCATTTATCTCAAATCCAATAAATAGAAGCCCAATTAGGGTATATACAATCTAATAATGCCTTTTTCGGTTTTTTTCCTTTTTTTTTTTTTTTGATGTGCCAATTGTGCTATTGACAAGCTTTTTCCTTCGGGGCAGCCAATGTTTTTGTAGGTACATTACCACTGATTCAACAGTGAATTGGTAAACGAAAAATGATTCTAAAGTCATACTTCAATAGCATGGTCTTGGACTTGTAATGGCAGGAGTAAAGATTGTATGTAAAGGCAAAATACTCTATCCACTTTTCTTATGCTTCATAAATTTATTCACATAAAGATTGGGTGACCACCAAAACTGATATTTCTTGGTGAATATGCTATGCATTGATGCTATTTGAGTTATGATTAGGGCTTTAGCTAATGATTCAAGTTCTAGGTCAAAACTTGATGAGGAAGATGATCGAACAAGATTTTATTAGAATCACTACATTTATGGATCTAATTAGATTAAAATCCAGGCACCGGAAAAAATAAATAAGTGGTGGTTGCCAACATATTAATGGTTGAGTGGTACTTGTACCTTTGCATCACACACTGGTATTTTTAAAATACCTGGGATTTAATTAAGATTGTGATTCGATTACTACTTCTATGCAGCGGAAAAATAAAAGTAATCAATTACATGAAGAAGATAACACACAATTTTAATGTGGAAATCCAAATGGAAAAAAACCACGAGTCTAAAGTTGACAAAATTAATCACTAACTTCCGCAGTACAAAATATACTCACAACCCAATAGTCAGTCCCTTTATACAAAACATTATAGTTGTTTTTGATAGATCTCCACAGCACATAGTCCTTCGGTGCCCCGCTATCAGTACCTTGATCTCCACAACGAACAAGTCTCTTCAACAAAAGAACAATCTTATACAAAAAAGTAGAAGTCACAAATCTCCTACAAGGAAGTAGAAGCATCAACTCTAGCACTTGAAACTTTTAGCCCAATCTCTCATGGAAACTCTAAACAATCTCTCCAATGGCAATCTTCAATTCAGAACTCTTTGAGTTCTATGTGTTGTGTTGTGTTTATGGTTAAGAGAGAACCCCTTTATATAGCCCAAAATTCGTGCCTTAGGTTTGAAAACCAAATATAATTGAAATAGGCAATTTTAGCACAAATAGAAAGTGCTTTTGTGCAAGTTGATGGGCTTCTGCCGTCTGTGTGCTCAAGCGCGGTCAAATGAACACTCAAGGGCGCTCGCCACTACCTTCGGCACTCAAGCCCAGTCAAAGGGGCACTCGAGCACGCATGATTTTTCCACATCCAACAGCAAACTTTTAGAGGATATAACTTTATCATTTTAGCTACAATTTATATAATCTTGGACTTTATGAATATCTATTCGAAATGAGCTTTCCAATAGTAGATAACTTGCCCATACCTGATGCTTGGTTTATGGGATTTAACCTTTTAAATCTATGTTGTCCTTATAAAAACACTTCAGTTCACATTATCTTCAATTCAGTTTATCCGGCACCCAACCACAGTCCATGATAAATATAAAATACAATTAAATGGACCCAAGCTTTGTCTAATACAAGAATTTAGCCAATATAAATGTCCTAACAAGTATTTAGACAATGCAAATGTCCTAACACACACATCCTTAGGACTTGATCCCTTGGTTCCAGATCTTCCAAATTAAAGTATCACCCCTGAGTAGTAGCCCAACTTAGCAAAAAAATAAGAAAATATAAAAATAAAAAATAGATGGTTGAATGAGTTAAATGTCATTATTTGATTTTAAACACTCTTTTAAAATTTTATCATTTTTGTGTGAGAGTTTAGAGGGTATTAAACCACCGATTCTTCCCCTGATGGAGTCCTTAAAAACCCTACATTTACTACATGAGATGCTCTTTGCTACTATATTTTACTTATCAGAGACAACAGAGCCATCTAACTGAAACAACACACTCCAAATCTATGGTCAAACTGACTTGACATAATTCAAGCTCTCCATTTTACTGAAAAATGCCACTACTTTTAAGCTATATCCAACCCTTCATGCTTGCTATCTCCATGAATAGACATCCAAATCTGGCACTCATCGGACTTATATTCCTTGTCAAATCCCCAAAAGATGCTTAAGTACACTACCTTTAACATTTGATGACCTCAAATTATGGGTCCAGATCATATGATGATTTGTTTTTGGCCAAATTCAAATACATAATTGAGACCTCTCCATCTACCTAATGCTGATAGATATGCTTCTGGGTGAGCCTGTAACAAAGGAAGAGCAAAAACTTGTATCAACGCTAGTTAATGCTACTTGCCTTTCAACAGAGCCAGTAATTCTCTAAACAACACCTTAGGCAAGGAGATAAAATTAGAAGGCAGTATGGATGGGAGAGTGAAGACCATAACTTGATAGGACTTGGGTAACACTAGAAAATTGCCCATGACTCATCCACAGAGGTAGGGTCAGAATTCAGACAATGATGCTTTCATTTGTAATTGTATATTAGGATCTCAAAGGACCATGTCTTATCAAAGTTCCCTAACCACCCTTCATTATGTAACCTGCACTCTACTAAATAAAGAACCAAATGATACCTACTTCTCATTAAATGAAGAAAGATCTCCATCCCAGAACGCCATTGGGCAGGACATTTTGCTTTTGGACAAAGAGATAAGGTCTCAGATTCAATCTCTAAATGGTCTTCTTGTCGGTCTGATTTTAGCCAGCAGTGCTACGGGGAACTCGGTTTGCTTTTTAAAAGTACACCAGTCAGTATGGGTTTCCCTCGGATGCATCTGGGGGTGTTCATTGGTGGCCGGGGCCAGTCTGGGCTGAAGCATATCTAGGCCGGGACCGACTTGAACAAGACAGGCCCATATACAACCCAACCTGGGACATGGAACGTAAATGCCTGGTCCAAGACCGGCCTGCCTAAACTATGTTACACCGGAGTCCACTTTGTAGTTAATTGATTTCTATCACATGTTTGGGCTTCCCATGACTTTTCCGGCAAATTAGTCACCAACTACAAGCACCATTTGGGCCGGGCCTAGCCAGACTTTGGCGTTTATGCACTTAATAAAGTCCTGCCCAAATTTATTAGGCTCAAATTTTAGTTCCGTGTCCGGCCCAAATAACCAAAACTAAGGTCAAAGCCCTGTGCCAAAGCAAGCTGACCATTCCATAAGCATCCCTAAATGCATCCACTTTCCTGATACAGGTATCAGGGGCTGAGATGCGTTTGATGCGAATTAAGGGTAGTAAATTATACTCTAATCATTTCATCTTAACCATTGATTTTAGGGTCTCAAATTTAACTGGATTTTAAAGTGTATCCATATCAAAATAAAATCCAACGGTCATATTGGTTGCATCTACTTCAAATTAAGATGGAGTGGATCTCAATATGTACTACAATCACCTTAGAGATGGATCCATATTGAAATAAGGATGCAACCTGGGTTGGGTTAAATGGAAAACCATCTAGCCGAACCTGACTAAAAGTCAATTGGGTTGGGCTTTTTCGGGTTCGGGTTGCATTGAAAACGGATTTTAAAGCCCATATGGAATTGGGGTCAGGTTCGTGTTCATGCTTTTCGTGTCTGAATTGCACCCCTGAAGGGAAGTTATCTATCTTTGTTTAAAAGTGTATAATACATGTTAGGAGAATAATCTTCTTTGCGCCTTCTATGTGCAGCCCACATATGATCAATACAACCCACTCAAACTCATACTAGATATCACAACAAGGATGGATCCTCATTGGAAATATAAGAGTGCAACTTGGGTTGGGTCAAATGGGAAATAGCACTGCCCAACCCAACAACAAGTGAATCAACATGGGTTCATACATTTTCTATTGTTACTCTTTGAGCAAACGAAAATTCCGGGTTTATGCACAAATTCCAGTAGGTTTACATTTTGGGTTGGATCAGGTAATTTATGCACAAATTCCTCTAGGTTTAAACATGGGTTGGGTTTGTTGGGTTATGTCTTGTATTCCGGTTTAGCCGGATCGGTCGTCTGGGTTAGCCAGAACCGAGACTCAGGGTTAAGGGTATTTTAGTCATTGTGTATGGGTTTTCTTGGTGGCCAAGAAAGTGGGAACTATATATATTGATGTATTGTAACCCTAGATGCGGGAGGGGATTGAGATGGGATCATAGTAGATGAGTTCTCTCCTCCCGTGGACGTAGGCAAGATTGCCGAACCACGTAAAACTGCTGTGTCATGTGTGTGATTGCTTGATGGTGTGATTGCTTGCGTAGATCGTGGTAGATCCGTTGATCGCGGGTTGTTTCGTTGCGCCGCTTTTCCCAACAGGGTTTACCTACTGACAATGGGTGTATCGGAGCTGGGCCTATTCATCTAACTCTTTTTTTTTTTTTTTGGAACTTCAACCACCCCTGCATAAAACAGGCCTAAGTTTCATTTAAACTGTTTGGACATAACCATTCTTCTTGTGAAAGAACAGCCTCTTGTGGTAAGAGGTAGTTGGTCGTACATGTCTCACTATGATTCAAAACTGGACAGACACTTTTCTCTCACAAAAGGGTTTGTATTATCTTGCCCGAGGTTTACCCTGCTTTTCTTGCCCGAGGGTTCTACTTCCCTCACCAAGGTAAACCTCGGCCTACCTCCCATAGCTGGGATACCAAAAAAACAGAAAAAAAAAAAGAAGATTGTTCTTCTAGTGACGTGTAGAAAATGTAATTACACATTTTCTATATATGGTGGTGTCATTTGTTTGCACTCATTTGGACAAGTGATGCAAATGCATAAAACTTATGCATGATTACATTTGTTTGTGCTTACTTATGCATCACATATATAAATGCGGGGTGAAAATGGTGTTTAAATGAGGCTCCTTTTAGTGAATCATTTATATATGATTACACATATAACTGAGGAAAAAAGGTGCCAAAGTGATGCCATAGGGCATCCGGATTTGAACCTCTTTAACAAATTTTTTTTTTAATGACAAATCATAGGGTGTTCAATTTCATATCTCAAGTCTTCAGAGATTTTGTAAAATTTGTCAGCTAATTTTCTACACTTTTGTGGGCCTTCAATTCATATTCAAATAATTTATTATTCTTATCTTATTGATAAACAGCAAGTAGTTTAGTTTCATATCATATATCATTATAAATTCTTAGATTCATTTGAAAAGGCACTAACACATATAAAAGCTTTGAATTTAATAAGTAACTCATGTGAGAATGGTGTTTTGTATTTTTTACGAACATGGTAATGTGTTTCACATATTATATAATATTTACATTGGAAAAAAAGTTATATATAAACCCTTATATATAAAATCAATAACCCCCTAAAGATAGGGATGTGGCAATGGCACTGGTCAAGGTGAGGTCAAACTAATTCCATACCCAGGCCGCGTGACTTACAACCCTTTTCAAACCTGCCCTGCCCATGATAGGTCTCATGTAGTTAATTTCAAACACACTTACAAGTACCGTTCATTGAACTCCATACCCACTCCATATGTGATAGGTGGGGCTAGGTCAGGTCGGGTGTTTGGTGGTGTATCCATAACATGAGTTGACACATTAGAAAAAAAAATGCTGATTCAATGAATATTAAAAAATCTCAAACTTGTAATGGCATACCACTTAGAAAATATGAAAAATCAGAATATTATTAGTCATCAAGTATGAGATGACTTGGGGTTGAGATGTGTATGGGACATTCACTTTCTTGGGATTTTGCTTAGGGATAATTACTGCACCGATGCCCTTATACTTGACATTTATCTAAAATCTGTCTAAAAAAAGAAAATCACCATACAACTGTTCTTACAAAAAAGGACATCTGCAAATGAAAATTTTACCCATGTAGGTATTGAATGGTGTGATATTCAATCACGGTATGATATCGAACAAAATATCTTATATATGTAAGATATTGCTATTTCTACCCCTTCTCCTAAAACCCAACATGTATTTTCACCATGAAACTTTGATTTATCTTCATTGTTTTTAATTTTTTCTGATTCCTGAGTTAGAGCTCTTCTTATACTAGTTTCTACCATTTAGAGATTATATATTTCAATCATCACAAGAGGTATGTAGCCTCTATTTTGTCTATCTTCTTCCTTTATCGGAAAAAGAAGCAAACCATGTTTTCCTCTCTTCAGTACAAAGGAATGGGTAAAAGAAAGTCCGAGTTTCGTTCGATATCCTACATCCACATCATTCAAAATCCTACCCCTGTAGGGTATTGCAAATTCAATTGGTAAAATCATCATTTGCAAAGCATCCTTTCCTATACAAACATGTGTGGTGATTATCTTTTTGTGAACTTTGTTCGGACAAATCTAAGATATAAGGGTATCTGTACAATAATCATCCTTTTTAATTATGAGGGCTATGACCAAGAACTCATATTTCCATCTCCCTTGATTCGTTTTCATTGAAGGGGGAGATTATTTGAGATGATTTTTCGATATCCACATCTGTTTCTTCAATTTTAATTACTTTTGATTTACCAAAAGAAAAAATCAACTACTTTAAGAGACATAAACCTTTTTTATGACAAGAAATCCATCAACCATATTATAGTTGATCATTGGTAAAATCCTAGATACACAATACCATCCACTAGCACTATTTATCAGGTAAGGCTCCAAACGTTGAAGCATGGACCTCCATCGCATTGGTGGACTTTCAATTTGCGCAAAACAAATGGGCCCTGAAATGCAGAAATAGTCTCAGTCCCAATATATTTTCACAATATCAAGAAAATGAAGATTTCCCAGTGCAACACCCCCCCCCCCCCCCCCCCCCCCCCCAACAAAACAACAACCAACAAAAAACAGAATCTTTTGGTAGACGCTTAGGCAACAGCACACTTTAGCTAAATGACCGACACGTTGGTTGTTGCCCAGCCATTGGCCCTACAAAAATATTGGCCCATTTCCAGCACACTTACCTAAATGACCGACAGTTCGGTTATTGCCCAGCCATTGGTCCAACAAAATTATTGGCCCATATCCAGCTTGCTCCGCAATCTGAGTATAAGTAAATTAGCTGAGCTTATCCAAGGTTGGCCCAGCTTGTGCTTAGTGCTTTGTCCATGGGTTAACCAGGACTGCTTTAGGAACCAAGGTCTAGCTCAACACTTTACCGAGCACCGGAGCGAGCTTGACTACAAACTTTCTGTACTTGGGCTTCTGGTTGGGCTTGGCTTGTCATCTTTGTTTGATTTATACTACATCAATGAGGTGGGCTTTGCCTGCTTGCTAACTTGATCCAGCTACACTCAGCCCCAAAAGCCGTAGAAGAGTTTTCCTGTCCTGCTCCAGTTGCAGGAAGGTGAAATATTTAAAATTGGCATAAAGGAAAAAAAATGAACAAAAACAACAAAGAAAGTGAAAGTTTTTAAGGCCGGTCCGGACAAGAGCAGCCATCAATAAAAATTAAGATGGGCCTCTTCTATGTTGTTAGTTGAACCTAAGGTTAAAAAAACCAATTAATAGATAATTATGTGAGACAAGAGAGATTGAGGAGTTTGGGTATCATTAGACTTGGGATAATCTATTAAGAGTGGAACTAGAATTTTATTAAATTTCTTGTTTAGGTTTTGTTTATAACTCAGATGGTCTAAGTCTCCACTCACCTTAGCATAATCACATGCGGGCTTGCTTTCCATATCATTGTCTTTTATATCAATAGAGAATTTGAACACATTATAACATATTAAAGCGAGTGTTTTAGATTCAAATTTGACTAAACTTCTTTTAATTTTGACTTTTTTATTGAGTGTTGATTAAAAAAAAGGGCTAAAAATTATAGTTGGTGGGATTTTATTTTTAGGTGGGTCACGTCCGTGCTTAGCACAGGTTACTATGCTAGTATGGATATAAAAATGGGCCATTTTGCAACATCCAAAAATTAACACTTTTTAACTTACGCATTTTTATATGAACCCATGTCCCTAACTAGCTGAATGACAACTAAAGACAATCCAAAAACCCATTTTGAAACAATAACTCAATCCCTTTTTACAAGGCTCCAACTTGCAAATTTCTCGAAGGGTGGGCCAACCTATTTAAAGTTGAACCCATCCCAAAAATGCATCTATTTTTTATTGGATATATTAAATTTCAATTAATATACTTTGAGCCCACTATAAGATTTATCAAGCTCAACACATTTTAACAAAATACTAAAAAAAAAAGCATGTTCTACCTATATTGAAGCCTAACTATTTAAAATCTAAACCACTCGTAAAAAAAATGCATCTATTTTGTGTGAGATATGAAAGAAATCTCAAATTGATATGTTTTAGGCACACCATATTACAAAATGCATTTTTTTATCCAATATTAATCTGACAGTGTTAGTGGGTCACATCCGTGCTTAGCACAGGTTACTATGCTAGTATGGATATAAAAAGGGGCCATTTTGCAACATCCAAAAATTAATACTTTTTAACTTACGCATTTTCATATGAACCCATGTCCCTAACTAGCTGAATGACAACTAAAGACAATCCAAAAACCCATTTTGAAACAATAACTCATTCCCTTTTTACAAGGCTCCAACTTGCAAATTTCTCGAAGGGTGGGCCAACCTATTTAAAGTTGAACCCATCCCAAAAATGCATCTATTTTTTATTGGATATATTAAATTTCAATTAATATACTTTGAGCCCACTATAAGATTTATCAAGCTCAACACATTTTAACAAAATACTAAAAAAAAAGCATGTTCTACCTATATTGAAGCCTAACTATTTAAAATCTAAACCACTCGTAAAAAAAAATGCATCTATTTTGTGTGAGATATGAAAGAAATCTCAAAGTGATACGTGTTAGGCACACCATATTACAAAATGCATTTTTTTATCCAATATTAATCTGACAGTGTCCTCATCTCAATGGGAAATTTATCTAGATCCCACTCATAATGAGTTTGGATCATCTTGGTAAATCCCCGGTGGTGGGTGGAACACCCACGGTATGCCATCTCACCATTGGGCCGGAGGTGACAGCTCAGGAATTTACTCATATAACCTCAATTCATTCATAATGCCACAAATTTCTCTTAGATTGAATGGGTAGGCTAGCTGAACATTGTTAGCCAGGCAATCAGATCTTCTGAAGCTCATTTGGTGTCTTTCATGACTTGACTAATTGAGGAGTGGGTCAACTCGTGGGGAGTTGACTCAGGGAGTTATCATATATTTATTTTATTTAAAAGTATAAAAAAAATAAATGCAAAATATAGTGGGCTAGTATAAGATCATCAATTATGAAACCAAATATTTATTAGTCATTTTTTCCTAGAATATCTCTCACAGATTGTTAATTTTCATATATAGGGATCTTGATCCATTAATCTAGACAAAAAATTTTTTGTTTCATCTCTTTTGCTTCTATGGACTGTTACTGGGAAGATTACATAAGAGACCTACAGGCCTAGGGTTCGATCGTGAGGTGGATATAAAGGTGAAATCCTCTTTGCTTTTGGGTTATATAACTTATGAGGCACTTCTCATCTAGACCATTAATTCGATTCGATCTTTTTTCTGCATAGTAGTTCAGACATTAGATGCATGGATGAACTACTATTCTTTAAATTGATTTTAATAAGAAATCTATTTAAACCCAATAATTATCAGCAAATAATAGACTTTTAAAATATTATCAAATCGTTCCTTTGTCTAAACGGTATGCGTTTATAAGGACGAAACTGCTATTTTGTTAAAATCTCTTGACCTATCGTGACAGAGGGCACTTTCATCCTTTTAAACAAATAATTTTTGAACAAAGCACTGTCTATTTTTGGTAAGCCAGCTGAGGGTTAGCCGACACCCATTCATACATGTGAGGTTATGAGGACTTGCACATGTGAGGGAAATACAAAACTCACACATGTAGAATAATGAGACTACACACATGTAACGGACACAACTCATACATGCGAGGTGATGGGGACTCACGTGTATAAAAAAAACAACACAACTTGTACATATGAGATGATAAAATTTACATATGCAAAGGTAGGTAGGTGAGGTTTGAAACTAAGACCTTCCAGAAGGAACCAACACTATTTGATAATATCTTAAAGGGCACATTTGGTAATAAGTGAGAAATTCGTAGTTCCATGAATTCCTCACTATCCCTAGAAAATGAAAATCTTACTACGGATTTTGTTGTTGAGGATTTCTCATATTCTACGTTGGATTGGAACTATAAAATGACTAAAGATTTTCAAAAGCCGTGTACTCTTTCAGTAGAGGAGTTCATAGGCCAGGCTATCTAAGCTCGGCCCCTACTTTAGAAACACTGGCATAGGCCTAGCCAAAGCCCGACACGGGCCATAAAAGTCAGGCCCTAGCACGCCCATTTAATCAATCAAGCCGGGCCAAATCGAATCTTTTTATAAATTTTGCAGCCATTTTAGTAATTGTTTGTTCTAATTCCATTAAATGGCATCCATTCCCTACACAGGGTCAGGCTTTGGGCTTTTTATTACTTAATCTAAGCTCAACCCAATTATTAAACGGGCTTAATTATTAAATGGAGCCTATTTACTTATCCGAGCCTAGCCCGACTTTAGAAACACTGAGGTAGGCCGGGCCCAAGCCCGACATGGGCGAAAAAAGTCAAGACCAAGCTCACCCATTTAATCAATCGGTTTAGGTCAAATTGGGGTTTTTTTTATCAATTTTGTGGACGTTTTAGCAATATTTTATAATACTTATATTAAATTATAGGAGCCGGGTTGGGCTTTGGGTCTTCTGTCACTTAACTCAAGCCTGGCCAAATTATTAAATGGGCCCTACTTACCTATCTAAGCGAGATCCAAGGTAGGCTAAGCTCTGATCAGGTAGCCTGAGGCCAAGGGCACCCTATCTTTGGGGTGAAGATTTAGCCTCTTATATCCCTTCTTTCAAATGTAATTTTTTGAAAATCTAATGTGGGGAGGTAGAACCTAGGAATTACAAGAAGTGAGGATTTAACACTACTAAAATTATTAAAGATTTGCCAGTGCCAAACATGGATATTGATCGATTTCCTAAAAATTAGATTTCCTTTCCTCGATGAATTTGTTACCAAACATACCCTCAAAGTTCGCCATTAGCCAATAATTATTGGGTCTAAACAGAAATTATGATAAAAACACCTTCTTTCAAACTTTATTCATTAAATAAGTTCATTCAAATAAAGAAGTTTTTATATTAAATTTCGTGTTTTTAGAATGGCCTTGATACACTTCAATGTAGACGGATACACTTGGAAATTGTCACAGCAACACCTCAGCGCCATGGTGGTAGGAATTTAGTTGTAACATCAACCAAACTCTTTTGTCTTGGAGTTGACTGCCATTTACTTTGGATGGAGCTTGGTCCCATCTGATACAAGTTTTTGGTCCTCTAGCTAATATAGCCTCTCGGCATCAATGATTCACATGGTGGGCCATCATATTCATGCCCAATGCGAAACCACTTAATAAATCAGTCAGTACCACTCACACTAGACAGACTAGGGCATCTCCTAAAAGCAAACCACTCAAAAATGAAATTCCAGTTTCTTGAGAAACACACTTACTCAATTACTTCGATTGTCAATTTGTCATAGTCCAAAGTTTTCCCAGTAAAGTAGGCCCAGCAGATAACTAGCTGCAACTACTGTGTTCTGGCCACTGAGCCAACCAAGCTAAAGAAAAAAAAACAAAGAAAAGAAAAGATAACTAGCTGCAACTGCTTTCATGTGCACTGCATGAAAGACTGCACCTGTGAGTTTCTACACTGTCAACGTAGAATTAACCCCATTCCAATGTTCTTTCCAATTTTATAGTATGTTGGCATTTTGCTAGGAGAAGGGAAAGGGTTAGAGATTTTTTTTTACTGGAGACAACTTGTCAGTTGGAACCATATGGTGGATTAGATCATGTCATAATATAAAAAGGAAAGAAAGAGTGATGAAGTTTTATGAAAGAAAAAGTTAATGGCTCTCCACTGGGCAACACTGCAGTGATTATGCAGCTCTAATCATGTGAGAGGTTTCGAGATAGAGTTTATGAGGACCATTAAATGAATGCAATCATATAAAGAAAACAAAGTATGCTAAAAATTGCTAATAGATCATGAAAAGACCGTGTGGCTTCAATGGAAGGTGGTCACTATTGCAGCTTTGAAGCCATGGATTCAAGTCACTTTGCCATTTGAGGGAAGAAAAAATGGCTTATAGAATATAGATCTCTGCTTATCATCCATCCTTCACCCAATTGATAAAAAGTCCTACACGGGACCTTTTACGGACTTTTTACAGGGCTAATACTTTGAATTTCTTGTTTAAAAACATGACATTTATAAATACAAAGGGATCAGCTGACACACCATGTACATGAGTTCCCAACGTACTAAAATCTTATAGAACATATTGGTAGAAGTTAATGCCCTGAAAAACAATTTTCATTTATTATGTCCTTTTTGTGTTTTTTTGGATTTGTATTGTCCTGTTTTTGGATTTCAGTCATCTTGCAATCAATTTTCTTACAAGGGGCAAAGATTTAACTCACTCCTTACATAAGTAATAAGAAGTGTCAGTTCTCACTTGATAATTTAGAATTCGAACCTTTCATATGACATATTTTTTCATAGATTTAAGCTTTTCTTCTTGTGTATGTGAACTTCTTTTTCGCTTGAGTGGGCTGCTTTCTTACATATATATGGATGTCTCTGCCGAGTTTTAGCCCCCTTGGCTGGGAAAAAAAATTAGCCAGCAATCGGAAGTATGCCATGAGGCTAGCAATCCCAGACATCCAAGATTTATCTCAGACCCATTGTTATGTCTCTTTTCATCTCATCAGTCATCACCCCATAGTCGCCATACTATGATCGGACATTTACAGAGTTTCTGACCATGGTCGAATTTTCTCAATTGAGTCTCAATCAATATCCATGGGACGGTTGCAGACAATCAGAGACTATTTCAATTATATAGTTGAGTGAATTAATTAACATATGGGACTCTATTATGGCTATCATCCGTGGGCCCCATGTCCCACGTGCCAACAATTGCTCTTGGCGAGTAACCAATTAGCAATTCTCAAACACAAGTTCCCTCATAAAGTGAAACCTAACTTCCACAAGTCCAATCGGGCCCTCGAGAAAATATAAACACTATTCCAATTTTTCCCCGTTGAGCCCTAGACTTCCTTGTGACGCCTAAAAAGTCAAGACAATATAGGTGACGGAATATTTGGATGCACAAGCGTCAACTGGCAACCACACTTCAATGATCCCATATATTATTGTAGAGTTAAAATTCTACAAGAATTCATCTAATGGTGATATGGCGGGCCATGACAGGTTTACTCAAGATGACTGATTACAATCATTGTGGGATTAAATATTAAAGGATTCGGACTCATTATTATAAAAATGACCTAGGAGAACTCTTTTTATATTACAATTTCATTGAAGTTTGTCCCAAAAGGTTTTTGCCGTCACCCAAATCACTTGCCACTTGCAATATGCTCAGTTGGGTGACAGACTTTAAGTTTGTTAGATTGGTTTTTTTTTTAATACACCCCAGTTCCCATGCCTTGCGTTCCTTCTCTCTTTGTGCATTAGTACCATAAATAGGCACCTGAATGCTCTCTATGTTAAGAAAGCCAAGCAATTATATCTGAAGGCAAGTGCATGTATTCACCAGTAGAAGCTTATTATTAAGTAGTCTTACCATGGAGTTGTTCCAACGGTCGTTGTAGTAAAGGTTAGGGATGACAGGGTCACTCTTGCAGCTTTAGTTGTGATTTTGTTCGGTTCGAAGTGGATGTAAATTTACAAAAGTTGTAAGATTTTAAATGTTGTACTTAACAATAAAAATAACTGATATCAAACTCAACTCATATCCATCCTAGTATCTCATTCTCACATCATAACTTTGTCACAGGTCAAGTCATATACAAGATAGAGACGATTTAGGTTTACACCAATACATACCAAATCCAACCTGTTGCCATATTAACCAAGTGAATATCAATCCCACATGTGAGGCCTACCTCCATATATGTAAATTGATAACGGTGGGGCAGAAAGGTCTATAATATATTAATATGAGACTGGAAAAGTAAAGTAAAAGTGGTTGGAGTCATGTTCATTCTCACCTGTTAATTAAGGCTCTCAAAGTAGCATTTTTCCCTTCTTTCTTTTTGGATGAAGGATTCATCTTTATGGATTGAGGCGTTGCTGAAAGCACAGTTGCAATTGGGGGTGAGTAGACATGTAGAACTCACAAAGCCATCTTTGAATTACACGCTATTAGGCTTATTTGAGGATATTGGTGGTTACTTTAAATTTTCTTATTTTCTAAATCTCCATTTAAAAGGAAGAAGATTTTGGATAAATGTGGATTCTGACTCTAATGCAAATTAGCAAGGTATCAGACTGTTAACGGGTAGAATTGCTCATAGGGAGCCCATGTAGCATCACAAGGACGGCAATTTTTTTTTTGCCCAGAATGGTGCCAACATTGAGTTATTAAAATTACTAGTGTGAAAAACTATATCTAGATCTACCAAAAAGTTGCAATATATCCCTAAGGGCACATTTGTGTACACACTCTTTCTATGGAAGAGGAAATTGTCATAGCAGCAAAGTTCATCGAAATGACTTCCATAGGAAAAGAGTTTCGCAGAAGTACAAAAGTTGATGTTTAGTGCAAAATTTTTTTTCTTGGTGAATTGGACATAATATTGTTTGATGCGGTTGGAAATATTTGGTAAAAACCATAGAAATAGGAAGCAAAAGGATGGATGGAGTATACAAAGAGGGATAGGGAGTGTGGAATTAGAAACAGAGGAGCTGAGCATCGTAACAGATAAAGAGAGAGGAGTCTGGATATGGAGTTACAACCCATGGTGAAATGGGAAGAGGGTGAATATTTCCATGGAAATGGAAGTCCAATGGTCTTCCATAGGAATTTCGTTTTCAACTTTCTTGAAAAAAAGTCTAACGTGGCGATGTGGTGGAAAGGTGGTTTTGAAGAATTATACTGCATTAAACGCATTAAAAATGATTTTTATGAAGAAAACTGTCCCATTTTCCTCAAAAAAGTGTTACACAAACATGCCCTAAAAGATTCCCAATTAGGATCCACTTTGTTCAATCTTAATCATTCGGTGAATTATTACTTAATGAATAAGGAACCAAATCTCCCTTCAATCAAAGTAATACTCACTTTTGGATTGAAACAGTTTAGCTGATAATGGTTAGATGGGTTTACATTCCAACAATGAAAATCACAGTCGAGAGAGAGATTTAAGCACATTCACATTTATGTAAAGAGAATTTGAGTAAAAGGTTTTGCTTTAGCAAAGCCCCCGTTAAAGATGTTAAAGGTGTATATCAAGGAATATCATTGGACCTCCAAAAAAGCTCCCACATAAAAATCGAATTATAGACTCTCTTCGGACCTGATTATCAATCTGAGTATGCGCCTTTGGTCGAGTTTACTATATACTAACAGCATATAACCTTTGTGACAGAGAAAAATATTTATGACATTTCGACATTGTGGATATCTTCTTTATCTTCTTTAATCTCTCCAACCTCACTAGCTCTAGAATAGGGTTATCACTAAAAAATCTCTTTTTGGTTGCACACAATTAGAATTGTAACTGGATCCTCAATTCTCTGATTTTTTGGAAGTTCCGACACATTAATAACTGGGTTTGTGTCTTTATTTAGATCCTGATAAGTAAACAAATCCGAGTTTAGATCCTATTTTTGAATCTGTGAGCTAAGCGGTTTTGGGTTTGGTTCCACTTTAGTACCAACCTATAAGCCTGAGACCCAATATATTATACAGATTCAAACACAAACCCACCCCATATACGAAAGAAGTTCTACTTCCATATTCTAATTAACGGTTCCAATTTTAGGTCCATTTTTTCATTAACGGTTGCAATTCCTTGTCCACTATTGACCTAAACAAAAATTAATCTGGTTACAACCCTACGCGCACCAACAATGTTGAAGGAAAATCATAAAAGACAATGATTAAATAAACTATTATTTACTGGCTAACCAAAAATCAATACATACGAAAAAGGAGTATAGCAAAGATGAAGATTTTGTGATGATTATGTGGCAAATAATTGAAAAGATACAATTAGAAATGAATATATTCATAAGCAGACATATCCAGTGCAGACCAATAAAGGACAAGTGAAAAAAAAAGAAGCTTTTATATGCATATTTATAGCCCTTCATGGAAAAAGAAAAGGCTAAATAGGATATACATTAAAGTAACAAAGATAGATTCTAAGAAATGCAATATATTTGAGGATTTAGGCCAAAATAGACTGGAATAACAAACCAAAATTCATGTAACTGATCCTATATAATAACGTATAAATTAAATATATATATATATTAAAATTATTTTATGCAAAAAAAATCGATCTCATCTGCACAATTGGAGAATCAAGTTTAATCTAACCTGTTTGTCTAGCAGTGTGGCAAACTGTCACAAAAAGTTAATCAATAAAAATAAGAAACTTTTATTGGCCGTCCAATTAGCACAACCATGTCTGCAACAATCTTCAAATCGATCCAACACTTCCCATTGAATAGAATCACAATAAAAATGCAATTACACATCTGCCATCATAAATGGCATTCAACTCAATCTGACACTACTCAATTGAATTGAATCATAATAACAAATGCAATTACAAAAACGTTCAAACTTGCAAGGCTTCAAATCATCTGATTCAAGAAACATTTTGGCCACAATTCTTACCATTTCATACCCTCATTCTCCTTAACCGTGTCCCTTCTTCCTGCACACGTCCCAAATTTATACACCACACAGGACACTCTACAACAGACCGTTGAAGAATTTAAATTAAAAAAATCAATAACAAATTCCCGCGAACTCAATCAGTCCCTCTCAGTAAAACTCAAATGCTCAGACCCATATTCCCGGGGTAAGCTCTGCACGGTGTCCGACCACCTCCCAGGCGAATGATCACTACTGTTTGAGGACCCCTGAGCCTCAGCCCTCGCCTCCCTGATCATCCTCAACACCTCCCTCATCACTGGCCTGTTCTCAGGCACAGGTGTCACGCAGGCCGTCGCTATACTCACTAGAGCCCCCAGCTTGTCCTCGGATGTCTCATGCCCTGATGATGGGTCCTCCCCTGATTCCGTCTCCTCGTCCCTCACTGACCGGACCCACTGAGGAATGTGCCCTCCGTGCTCTTGGACTAGGTCCTGAAATGGGGTCTTCCCAGTGAGGAGTTCTAAGAGGAGTACACCAAAACTATAGACATCAGACTGCTGGGTGAAGGATCTTCGATGCTGGTGGCGACACTCAGGTGCTCTGTAGAAGAGGGAAGAAGCGCTGCTGGTTTCTTCAAGAGAGTCAGGAGATCGGAATGCAGTGAGGCCATAGTCGGTTAGGCAAGACTCAAAATCGGAACCTAAGAGGACATTGGATGATTTGAGGTTGCCGTGGATCAGGCCGGATGTTTGGTGTAGGTAAACTAATCCTGTGGCTAGATCCTCCGCAATTTTGAGGCAGGAAGTCCAGTGCAGAGGCTTCCCCCCACCTGAAGGTCTCGACCCTGCAGTTAGGATGCCAGGAATGTAGCAATTAGAGAATCACAGAAATGCTTAAAGGAAAGAACAATGGTCAATATGTGAGTGGCATGTCTCATTATGAGCTTTAATTCTTTCTTTCCTAAATTTAAAGCATGCTTTAGGTGAATGTATCAAACATGTCCAATGTCCAATCAATATTAAAATTGAATATTGGATTCAGGTTTTCAAACCCAAGAAAAATTCAAAAAGAACAAAATGCTAAAAAGCCATGGTCACTCATTGGTAAGAGATGTGAAGAATTCTAACCTTAATACAGGTTAAGGTCCGAATACAAATTTCTATATGTAGTTTAATTAACAAGCAATCCTAAGTTAGTAGCAATCAACCACAAGAGATGGACGCACAATTTTTATCTGGAAAACCCTAAAGAGCGAAAAAACCCATAGGACCTAACATCGGTCCAACAGAGATCAAGCATTAATGAAATCAAAGGTTACAAGACTTATTTACTATCCTTTTTCAATTGCACACAACTTAAAGAATTGTAGTTCTTCTTGTTGGAACACCCATCGTTTACCTTTCTCACACTCGACCCAACACACCTTAAAGCCACTCAAGACGAATATCCTAAAGAATAAAAAAAAGATCTGAGGAACTCAAACCTTAAGCACAGCATAAAAAAAAATTTGCTCCAGAAAAGAAAGATGATATCTCGAAAAGGATTCTAAGGTTTAGAATAATGAGAGAGGTAAATTAGGGTTAAATATAGATGTGTATTTTCTAGGCCAAGGTTCGTGGGATGCATGTAGGGTTTCAATCCTTGAAGATTTAGGAAGTATAGTTCAAATAGGAAAGAGTTTCGCAAGGTTGGTTTTGAATCAGCCGCTTGCCCAATCGATTGGTTAGTGTATTATGCTGGGAGCCATGATCAGGTCCGATCGATTGGGCATCCCACCAATCGATCAATTTGAGGTTCTTTCTGGGGCTTTCCTCATTAGGCCTATTTAACTGTTCATCCAATCAATCAAGCATTGTCCGATCAATCAGGCAATGTAAATTTTCAGCTTCGAGTCTTCAAATCTTCAGATTTGCTCTCCTTAGCTCCACAACTTGACATACACTACAGTCCATCTAAAATTAGAAAATTACAATTCAATTGAACTCCAAGTTTTGTCCAACTCATAAATCAACCAACGACACAAAACCTTACAAGATGCCCCTCTCAAGCATTTCAATAGGAATCCTACTAATCTGTACATTCTCGAATCTCAATCTATTTTAATCACATTAGCCACAATTTTACTGGAATAATCTCTCATTAAAAGCCTATTATATTAAAAACTATTGTTATGGTAGCTAACAACCACAACCCCACTGCTACGCATATTCCCTATGAACTATGCTAATTAATTTCAAATACAAGAAACTTAAAGATTGATAAAAAAAAAAAAATTCTCGAGTCCAGAGGAACATACCAAATTCCATATAAAAGAAATGAATTTAACCCACAGTACTTGCCTTCAATAAAGAGGCAATGCACTCAAACTTCTGGAATCGTCTTTTTAGACAGCAAAAGCAAATGAGAATGGACTGTATTTTAATGAGAAATCCAAGCTACCAATTACAAAAGGAAATTACAAAAGAAAGAAAAAAAAAAAGGGAAACCCATGCTTTCAGAAAACAAATAGTAGGAGGGAAAAGGGACAATTCATATTTGTTATAAAGAATGTTATGGGGGAATAGCGACAATGCATATTTGTGATTTCTATTCATGGCCGACACCAACAATAAAAAGACAAATGAAGGAACATCATCTTATGGATGTTTGTACCTAAAGAAAAAAAAATGACAGATGAAGGAGTGTCGTTTTGTGGCCTGAGGGACACCCGACACATTGAAGAGTTTGAATGGAATACAAAGCAACGAAAGGATCCACAGGGATTTTCTGAGGTGGTCTTTTAGACAAATTTTGCCTAAAGAACAAAAATATTGTACTGTTAGCAACGGCTAGTGACGAACGGGCAAATAGTCAAAC
The DNA here is from genome assembly GCA_037013555.1 of Sextonia rubra. NCBI lineage: Eukaryota > Viridiplantae > Streptophyta > Magnoliopsida > Laurales > Lauraceae > Sextonia > Sextonia rubra. Next base: position 15,510,762 of record JASUAD010000028.1, on the reverse strand, counting down.
CAAAGCAATTCAACCATCCAATGTGTAATATAGACAAAAATGTGTTTTGGAATTCCAGACTATAGGCCTAGCACAATAAATTGTCACTCCCCCAATGATAGTTACCATTGGATTAAAACAGGGTAGATGAGTTGATTAACTCACTCATCTAATCACGCACCTGTACTGCCATCAATTGGCGCCAATCTCAAATTGACATTGACACTAGTAATGCTCAATGTTTGATTTGATCACCATACATCTTTTGAACTATGAGACACATAAGCTAAGAAATTTGGATCACTGAATGTTGGCTGCTATGACTATCTAATGTAAAGGTCATTAAATAAACTGAAAATGAAGGTGAAGTTTCTACTTTGAGCAGCCATTTAACAACTTTAACGAGGTGGGCAACAAATGGATCCACTTCTTTAGGACAGCTACTCTCAGGGACTACTTCCACTTGGTAGGATTCCCCAGTCTCAAACCTGCCATGTGTACTGTTTTAAAAGACAGCATATCACGACCACCTAGACTTAATTTATAATAATTTAATCAAAAAAACGGAAAAAAAATGAGGGGGAATTGATCTAAGGATAGATATCAAATGAAGTGGGCCAGACTTTCAAGGGACGCAATCCCTTGTCCTCCATCCGGATACAAATAATTACATAAGAAGGGTTTGAAGAAAGGCAGATAACGCAGGTCGGCAAACTGCCTTCACAAGAAATGATCCTATATATGGAGTTGGTGTAGCTAACTATCATGAGAAATGATCCTACCCTGCGTTGGTGTAGTCAATCATCAATCTACCCAGCGTTTGGGTTGTCCTAGAAAAGAGATATGCAACCCACCTTTCACCATGTAAAAGGAGTTTAAAAGTAAAGTGTACTGAGATGCAAGACTTAACCACGTGATGGCCCTCTTTCCATTCATTCATCAGCCATGCGTAGAAGTCACACCTTAACAACTGGAAAAGTGATTGTAGAAAACGTAGAGTGAAGAAGCAGGAGACCCCTGTTATATAAAAGCAAAATCAACTGCTCAGAGTCGCTCATGTGACTCCCTTGCATTGGTTGACCCCCCTAGCATTGGTTGGAGTGAAAGTTAAAACGTTGCCCACAAACAGGTAATGTGATATGATTGGATTTGATGGGGGTAAATATTGGCTCCAACAGGGTTAAATGAGGTGAATCGCTGCTGTGAGCACTATAGACCACTTCTCCTGACATATTTATTCAAATTACGATAATTGAAGGGATATGAATGGCTTCAATCTCATCTTGCACTACGGTCAACCAGGTTTAATGAATAACTGAAAACAGAGAGGCCAGGTTCCATCCTGGCCTAGATCAAAGATTTTCACAATAAACTCGAGTCATCTAAGTTCGTATACAGCGGGCACATTATTCAGTGATCAAACCCATTTGGGTTTTCAATTCCAGGTCTAGGACTAAAGTTGCTATGAGCCAACCAGCATTTCTTGCATTGGGCGAGTTTCGTGCTATGTTTGTAACCCATCAGCTGAAACCAGCCCTATTATTAGGGATTGATAATTAAATTGGCTCGGTTTGAGTCTATATACGGTCAAATGTCCTCGCCCAACCCAACAAATTTAACACACACAACCGGTGTACGTATTTAACAAACAGGCTGGCTTCAAACTGACTTTCCAGCCAACGGCCACGCTTTGGCTTGAACATTAAACTCAATAATTAAATGCACCCGTCTTCGGTCAACAAACAACTAGGTAGTGCTCCTGGGTCACGTCACCAGATCACTGCCAGTCACAGTCTAGATCGTTAATACAAAAGGGCCCATTAAGACCCAGACCGTTGGATCATAATTCAACCCAAACGGCTGCGAAATTTCAAACTTTGTATTACGGGACCCCTTGATGCATGCCAACAAAATTGTTCAATCAGAAGGACCCCAAAAGATCAACCCCATCATAACCCTTGAATTTGGGTCAATCAAAGAATCATCTCCCAGGGGCGACTGACCTTCGGATGCAATTAGTCAAGGATGTGAGATTTGGAACGTGCTTCGAAATCCCTCAATCTCCGCCGCATCGGACCGAATTCGTCTCGACCCAACACGACAACCCTGTAACGTTCCATAGATCACGTACACGCAGCTTTCGCTGACTGTACGTGACCCCGTCACACCAAAATCAAACAGAGTTGACTGAACTCAACACACACCGAAACTCTGTATAAACACTCAGTAATTGTGAACCATACCCACACCTAAATTAACTAAACATACACTTAAAATTAACCTATATTTAAATTATATTAGTAATTAAGAAGTGTCCCAATCGAATTTTACCAATGATCAACCATAAATTAATGCACACGTACACACACCAACTTACCGTGTATGAGCGAGAAGAGACTCCCATTGGGGAAGTAATCGTAGACGAGCAGCCTCTCCTCCTTGGCCTGGAAAAACGCCCGGACAGGAACCAGGTTGGGGTGGCGCAGCCTCCCCAGCTCCTCCATCTGCCTCCTGAACTCCTCCAGGCTCGGATAGCTCGAATCCTTCAATCTCTTGACGGTCACGATGAACCCAGACTCCATCACAGCCTTGTAAGTGCTCCCCATGGTCCCACGCCCCAGCGTCTCCGCCGACGCCCTCAGCAAATCCTCCAAGCTGTACATCTGCTCCACACCACCACAGAAAACCAAGCTCCCCAGCCCCTCCCCATCCCATGCAAAGCCCTCCTTCCCAACCCCATTATGACCACCATCCGGGCCACTCGACGGCCCTTCCCCGCCCCCTCCCTCCACCTTCCCCACCACCCCCTTCTCACGTGACCCTCCCCTCCTGTTGCAGCACTTGCAGAGAAGAACAAGCAAGACCAACAAGAACAGAAACCCACCAATGGTGGAGAGCACGATCGTCGTGTTCCTCTTCCACCTCCTCTGATCGCTTCGACTCGGACCAATTCCGACCGCCGGCTCTGGAGTCAGAGAAGGCGGAAATGGGTATCCGCTTCCACTGCAGGGCTTCTCAATCTGGAACCCGCAGAGATCGAGATTGTTGGCGAAACAAGACGAGTTGAACTGAATCAGCGCCGGAGTCGCCGGAATCGCGCCGGAGAGCTGGTTGTTCGAGACATTGAAGTATCTGAGACTCGTCTGGTTCAACGCCGGGATCTCTCCGGTGAGAAGGTTGTCCTGCAGGAAGAGGACGTACATCCGCCGGAGCCTGGTCAAGGACGCCGGGATCTCGCCGGAGATCCGGTTCCCGGCGAGGACGACGACTTTCAGCCTGTGGAGGCCAGAGATCGAGGCCGGAAATCCGCCGGAGAAGCGGTTGTCGCTGAGGAAGAGGGACTTGAGGTTGGTGAGGCCGGAGAGGTCGGGGATCGCGCCGGAGATGGAGTTGCCTTTGAAGCTCAGGACGCGGAGCTGATCGAGCTCGCTCAGGCTCTGCTCTTCCAGGGTTCCGTTCAAGCGTAAGTGCTCGAGCACGAGCTTCGTGACTCTTCCTCTTGTGCATTCCTTCACTCCCATCCACTCGCAGGCGTCCGATCCCCGCCATGGAAGGACATTCGAAGGATCGATCGATGCTTTCACCCGAAGCAGCGCTTCCGCGTCGTTCGATTTCGCGCAAGGAACGACAAAGACCAGAAAGATCAATACGAAATAGAAGAAGAGAGAGTACCTTGGATAGACGGATTCCATGGTGAAAGGGAAAGAAAGTGTTTCTAAATGAATGAGGATTCGGTTGCTACAAAACAAACAAACCAAGTGGAAGAAGAGCCTCAAATGTCATCCAGAACCAATCTTTCCTTTTCTCATCCTCCATCAAGGAGGTTGTTTTTGTTTTGTTTTGTTTAAACTCTGAGATTCATCTCCTCTGTTTCCACTCAAATCACCACAAAAGACAGAAAAAAAGGAAGATTTGGTCACATCACATATCTTGGAAATGGACTCTACAAAAAAAAAGCGATCAGAGAAAACGCTGGCTCAAAAAGCTCTCGATCTTGAAATCGTTCCAGACACAAGAGAGCTGCCGCTTCACGTGAATTGGATTTAGAGATTGCAGAGAGAATGGGAAACTGTTTGCTGACCCTTGGCTCGAGTATTTTAATCCTCTTTCTTCTCGATTTCCACGGTAGCCAGTACATATCCTATGCATTTCCAGGTCGGCACGAGGAAATCGATGCCGAAACAGAAAGAAAGACAAAATACCATGTTGCGGCACTCTGATTGTACCTGTTTTTTTAATCGAAATGGGAATGAGATCGGACGTGCCTTCCTTTCCTTTCTCCTCCTTCAAATAAAGCAGAAGAAGTCGGTAAATGCAGACGGAAAGATTGAGAGAGCAAATGAGAAGAAGGCGTTTTTGTTTATGGTCTTAGTCCTGAGATTTTGGACTAATCCGAGCTGGGATTGGACCATGATATGGTGGGACTCGTATGAGTCCACGGTCAAAAAACTTCCCTGGTCTATCTCGCTCACTTGCCGAAAAATGATTTTTGGAGTGGAAATGTGGAAAGTTGGGGAAGAAGATAAATGACGAGGACAGAACATGTACGTCTGAGACCCCCTCTCAGGAATCCAGTGATTGCATTCAAGGCTTGTCTGCCAGCCGGTAAATATTGGCTGGTTGGCTAGGTTAACCGGGTCACTTGATGCCACATGGACAGGGAATTTACCGTACACGAGTCTTTATTTTTTTTACGGCTAGTAAAAGTTTTGGGCCTTGGGTCACTTTGTGTGCCACCTGGCATGTTGAACCCCGTGACGAACTTTTACTGAAGAGGAGATAAAGGGACCCGTGGCGAACATTTTGGCCGGTGGGGCAGTTGTAGCATTCCATTTCCCGCCCTTCGGGAGTCCCAGTTGGAGAATTCCTGTGGGCACCGCCGAACCAGGGAATTTTCCTTTTTGATAAAACTTACTGGGGGGCTATGTGTAAAAAGGTTTAAATTTCTTTTTAAGAAAAATAAGGGGGTTTTTTGAAATTTCTTTAGAAACCATGGCCCCCTTGACTCCCTCTTGCTTTGAGCCATGCAGAAAAATGGAAACCTTGTCACTCATCCGGCCTCTTGCTGTATGGTGACTATGGTCCCTGTCAAGTTTTATAGGGTACATAGGTTTGGAGGCGGAAGCGCCCGTTTATACATGAACTGTAGCTCTTCTAGGATCAGATCCTCTAGTTGGAACTTACACAGATTCACTTTTGGATCCAATATGCATGGTCTGTATTTGGATTTGAGTTTCTCTAAAATCCGAAAATAGCTTCCATATCAACTTTATTCAAAGTTGAGAACTTTGGGTGCCCAGATAATTAGATACCCATTTGCAGCGTTTACAAAATTTCTTCATTTAAAATTTAGTTGTATGCCATGCTTTTAGCATGTGTACCATGCAACAGTAAATAAAGTGCAGTTGCAGCAGTAGTAAACTCACGAGGCTTGCACAGTTAAGTGGATGGCAGGGCGGTGGCTACAAGATAGAAGCGAGAGGCCCAACAAATATATATATATATATATATATTTTGTTGTATTGCACCTAGAGCATCCAACAAGGGGATCTGCACGAGGGCTTTTGTGGGCACCATGGCGTATACATGTCTTGATACAAGTCTGGCACTGCAGGTTAGCAGCAACCAGCAAGATGCATCCAATCTCAAAGAAGAGAGGCCAATCTTTTGTCAATTTAATCTTCTCAACTTATTTCATTGAATGAAGGGGGTTACACCTTACTTAGAGCAGAGAAATTGTAATTATTAACTTTATTAAATATAACCACTTTCATTATGGGTTGAAAACAGGATTAACCAACCCTTATAAAACTGAGATTCGTGCAACAACATTTCACTAAAATAAGATTGAAATTGATGATTCTCATGATTCATTAAGGGTAGAGCCCATAGATGAAAATATCAGCCGATATTGGGCTAGGAATTAATATCGATACTGCTCAGCCAAATTATCTCCAAAATATCAGGATATATCGGCCGATATTTCAAAATATCGACCGAATAGATATATCACCCTATATTTTGAAAATATAGGTCATATATCTTTAAAAACGTTTATTTATTTTCGGATTTCACCACAAATTTACTTTTTAAGTAAGCATGTATACTTCATGTATGATAACTTCTCATTATTTTTTTATGTAATTAGTTTTATATTCTCAAATTTATTTTTGAGATCTTTTAATAATTTAATATTTAAATAAGATATTTTGAGGATTTCATCACTAATTTGTTTTTTTAAGTAAGCATAATTAGTGTATGCTTCATGCATGATATTTTTTTTATTGTTCTTTTATGTAATTAGGTTAATATTTTTAAATTCATTTCCGGATTTTCTAATAATTTAATATTAAGCTATTATATATTTAGGTTTTCACTATAAATGTAGTTTCTTAATTTTATATAATCATTGTATAGTTCATATATACTAATTTTTTACGGTTGTTCTATCATTTATGTGATTATGTTAATATTTGTTGTATTTGTGAATTTATTTTTGGATTGTTAAAACATGGCATTAGGAAAATAATTAATGTATCATTTAAATCTACCCTTTCGAGATTCCAAATGCTAAAATGATATTTCTTAGTTTCGATTATTTTTTGGAGCTTGGCTCATAGGCAAGGTCAAGTGGCAAAGTGTCCTAAAAATACTTTATAAGTTATAATTATGGTTCTTATAAAAAAAATTACAATTTCAGATAAAACAGCAATACAGGATGGCATAACTTAGGGCACCAATAATTTGATTTATATTTGTTACTAATGAAAGAAAAAAAAAACATTGTTTTCCAACTTTTTCTAATATAATAGAATTTTGGTATATTTTTTCAAAGTTTTTTGGATTGAAAAAGAAATTCACACTACCAACCGCGACCGACACTGATACCATATCGATTTTTGGGATTAACCGATATAAAGATTTTCATCAATGGTAAAGCCTACCAGTATGAAATGAGTGAGGGCGCTACAACATTAATCACCGATCCAGACTCTTTGAAGACCACGTTTAGCATTGTTCAAACTAGCGAGTTGGAATACTCTTAATGCATGTTTGACATCACTATTTTTAAGCTCTATTTGTCTAAATGTCTAAACCTAGTAAATTTTTTAAAAATTAGCGCGTTTGGCGTGTGCTTTTATGATCTATCCAATTTAAACATGTAGAGACTCTACCTCTATTTCCTACAGCCCACCTTAAGATGCATGTGAAAAGTAGATGTTGAAAAAAAGAGGTGGAGCTACAGTGACTTATAGTGGATCACACCCAGACTAGTTTTTCCTTTTTTTCTCGACATATGTGAGAAAAAATCAAAATCCAAACGTTAAAAATGTTTGGAAGATCAAACACAACTGTGATACCAAATTTCAGCCATTGGATCACTCTCAATCTTGAGACATGTGTGAAAAAAGTGAGCCATTAGATATTATTTTCTAAATTCTATGGGCCTCAATTACAAGATCCAAATCATTAGAAATGTTTGGAAGGCTAAGCACGCCTAGGGGTTCAATTTTTAAGGCTTTATGCCTTTTGGATCTCTATAAATTTGTAAAAATATTTTCAACCATTGATGTAATATGCTCAATTTTATATTAATGCACAGGCAATCCCTTTTTCTTTATTATTATTATTTTTGGACAATAAATCATGATCCAAGCCGTTAAAAAAAAGTTTATAAGGGCATTATTCATTTTGAGATCAAATTTCAGCCGTTGGATTATTACTAATCTCGAGATATTTACTAAAAAAGTGTGAATTAGTGTATATTAACTTTTGAAATTTGTGCCCCAAACACAAAATTCAAACCGTTAGATTTCACATGACTATGGGGTCAAATTTCAAGGTTTGATATCTTATAGATCTCTTGAAATTTGTTAAAAAAAAAAAAAAAGCCCAACTTTCAACCATCAATTTAAAAAAGTCTATTTAAAATAGATCATGGCATTACCAAACACTTGTTTTTATTTGAGCCCCTTTTCATTGTGGCTTTTTTTTAATGGCTTTGTTTTGGAAGGTTTGGAAGAAAAAGTGTAGACCTACCAAACAAGGCCTTTATTGAAAATTCTTTATTTCAAACCAGTGTTTAAAGGCATGTTTCTTTACTAGAATTCCTGAAACTCTTGTAAGGAAAGTCTTGAATTCTAGCAAAAGGGCTAGAATTCAAGCGGAAACATGGCATTTGCCAAAGGAAAACATATCACATCATGTCCAAAAAAAAAAAACCCTAAAAAAGCAAAATCCTATTAGGAATTTTAGTAAAAAAACATGTCCGTAGTCCCTGACATGATAATCTTCAACTTGAAAAAGAAGTAAAACTCCACTTTAAAGCTCACCTATTGAAATCCGTTGCTCAAAATGCAAGCCTTAACATGCATTAGAATATTCTCAAACTTCATTCTAATAGATGTTGGAAATATTCAAAAATAAAAAATCTAAGGTTTGGATTTTATTTTCTTGGAAAACACTTCTTAATTTATGTATTTTTCATGTAGATATGTATTGAAAATCCCATGAAAAATAACCCTTTAGAAAATTTGGAAACTTTCATTTTTTTATAGCTATCCTACATCTCACATTGGATATGTTGTGGAGGAAAGACGCATTTATAAGAGATCTCTTTAACTAGTCATGTTAGTCTATTATATACTTGGGCTCTAATTGGTCGGCGATTAAGATCAGGTCGGCCCCATCTTTTGATTGATCATGTTAGTTTATTATAGACTTGATGCATTCATTACTTCTCTTTTCACAAATTTAGGTCCACCAACACCAACAATAGAAGTTGACCCTCCAGGGCTGGCTCAAGAAAATTTGAGGCCCAAAGCGACAATCCTAAATGGGGTATTTTTTTAATTTTTGATATTACTATAATATTTTAATTAAACTTTTTTTTTCATTTTTTGTAATGAAATATTACTATTTAAGTTTTTATATTCAAAATTTTCTAATATATCTTTTTCAATTAATAGTGTGTCTAATCTACTTAATCTTTTTTGTGACATTGTTGATCTAAATTATGATTTTATTAATTTTAATTTTGAAAAGCTTCTTTTTATAAAAGCAACAGTTACAGGTATTGTCAATATTTTTCGAGTAAACATATTTAATATTTATAAATGATAACTAATAACATTTGCAAATAAAATAAACATTAACGATATAAACATATAATATGAGCTTGTAATTATGTTTTTTAAAAGCATGAAATCATAAAAGTTAATTTAGTGATTTATCAGTGCTGGCCACAAAAATTATAGATGTGGATTAATTTTGAATTTGATGCAGCTTCTTCAATATGAAAAAAAAATGATTATTTTTGAAGTTATCGTCTAAGGATTTCAAGCAGCATAGATATGGAGAGAAAAATGTGCAAACTGAAGGATTTTCAAAACATAAATTGATTTCTTGCTTATTGTGATTTTAGGGTTTTTTTTAATGGCAACATTTTCTTAAATGCGAAAACGGTCTTTAATTCTTTTTTTGAAATATGAAAAGATAACACTTATTTTTTCGTAAATGTAAAAATATGGTAGTTGCTTTAATTACTTTTATGAGGCCTTAAGTTGCTACAATTACTTTTTTGAGACATTATTTTTTTGGATTGAAAAAAAAAGATGGAATTTATTTTTTTGGGGGGCCTAAAGCAAGGGTCTTTTCTGGCCCGATGGTCGAGCCACCCCTGACCCTATCGTTAGTCTAATCACAAAATGATAAACAACATGTTTATCATGTTATTTTTTCATATTAATCATTTTATTCTTTATATGATCTGATTTTACGACAACTCCTACTGCAGTAAAAATTTGGAAACATTCCATAATACATGTGAGTTTCAATAGATGGGCTGCGTGTTTCACTTTCAATTCAATTATGGAATTCTCCAAATATGAGTGGAGTATCCGGACTCAAACCTAGCTCAGTGCAGCTCACACGCACTTACACTTGTGGGCCAAAACTAGTACATGATCTGCTTATCTCAAATTGATGTTCTGCCGTTGCTTTCAATCTTGAATGCTTGCTGTTGGGACTAATGATGGTACGAGTCATGGCCTCGTGATGCCACAAATACGCCGGTTTCTTTCTTATCACAATTCAGAAAACTATTTTGAAATTTTTGGCTTAATATTTTTTTGAAGGCCAGAATTAAACAGTAATGAGGCAATTTAAAGAAGTGGGCACCCCACTTGATCCATCAATGAGCCTACCTTAAAAGTTCATATATAGCTATTGAACTCTAACTGATTCCACATATTGCCTTAACCATTGTTTAAATCAAACACCGTGGTATCCATCCCTTGGATTGATTTGATTGTGAAGCTATTGATGATTTCCATTTTAAAGAAAAAGAATGAAAATTGGAGTGAATTACTTGTCTGTGGTCAATCCAATGGTGAAATTATACTCATATGAGGAAATTTTTATATGTTATTAATGAAGGATTCCATACAGAGCATTTGATTTTTTTTTAAAAAGATGAAACCAACTGATGCATCTAAGGAGGTGATGCCCGGCGTCTTAGCATTGTAGCCCTAGTGCTCAATCCTTTGAAAATAATGACACTAATCTTTTCAAACATGCATCAGATGCTATTTGTTTATTTACAAGAAATTGAATATATATATATATACGAATTTACCCTCAGAGGAACTCCAAGGTAGAGAGGTGAAGAATCGTGGAGATATACATATAAATATAGAAATTCATAGGATTTGAATTAATGGCAAGTTGAATATTTATTTCTTTTTCTTTTTTTTTTCTTTTTTTATGAGTCATACCATTAAACGATGAGATTTATTTTATGTTGTTGTGTTATATTTGGATTTTCATAATATTTCTTTATTTCTAACCACTTAAGAGGAACGAAGGGAAACAAAGGGCACCAGAAGATATATATTATTTAAAATTTCTTAAGATTGAATTAGGTGAAACAAACATAACTTAAGGGTACATTTGGCATCATGCCATTTAGATTTGCTTATATTCCCATGAGATAAGGTAGCAGAAACATATTTGGCATGTGCAAATCACTATTTTCAATTTTGGTCTCGTGATAAGGAATTTCAAAATCTTAACCTATTGGTATAAGAAACTAGGAATAAAAGAAACTTTTTTTTAATAAAAAATTTACTAGCATAGTTAATTCCTAAAGTGGGTCACATGATAGAAATCACAAAAGATGAGCCCATATTATAATTAATAATCTCTTATACTGGTGGAACCACATCCTAAATCCTTTGACAGTGGGCCCCATATTCAAAATTTTAAATGTGGATTATATGATCATCATCACAAGAAGTAAAGTCACATTGTAATTCCAATGAATATAGGCACAAATATTTAATCCTATTAAAGTGGCCCATGTTTTAATTTCTAAAAGTGGAAACCACGTAATTTTTAAAGTTAGTCCCGTGTTCACAATCAATAGATAAGATGACCGCGTATTATAATCCATTATAATTTCTAAAGGTGGGCATGGCAGTATAATTTCTAATAGGTAGGTCCTATGTACAAAATTACAAAAAATGTGGCTCCATTTTATAATTCCTAAATGTGAGTCACTTAGTCACGATCACAAAAGGTAACTTACATTATAAATCCTATGAATGTGGGAAAATATTCTAATTTCTAAATATATGTATCTTGCTGTAATTTATAATAATGAGTCCCATATTTACATTCAAAGAAAGGTGGCCCTCCACTGTAATTCTTATAAAAGCAGGCCCACCTTATAAATCATATGGATATGAGCTCCATGTTCGAGTTTTTAAAAGTAGGTACTATTTTGTAACTTTTACAGGTGGGTCCATGTACGACAATAGTAGAATACCACAAACATTAAAAGGTGAGTCCAATATTTTATATTTTATTGTTCTCTTTCGTTTATTGAAGAAAAATTTTTATTCTGTTACTAAACAAATTTCATATGACATAACCTCAGCAAAGTATTTTAATATAATATTACCACATAAGTTTTAAAATTTTTGTATGTCATTATTTTGTGTAAAATAATTTTAAAGTCCAACAATCTAAAATCCTCTGGTGCTAAATAGAAGTTTAAGATTTCAGCCTCTTCTACTTTTTTGTGGAACTCCTTAATGTTCAACTAAAAACAGAGGATTGAATCCACTTCTTGTAGCATTTACAAATTCTGATAGAGGAATTCTCATAAACAGGCCCTAGATTTGGCACAAGGAAGTTTTAAGTGTCGGACAATGATTAGGATTAACATTTTCTCTTTCGATGCATGGCATTCTATGCTCCTCACATAATGATTGGAATTTAGCATCGGACAACACCATGCATTTGGTTTCAATTTTAAAAATAAAATGACAAGTGATTTCTTTAAAAGAAAGCCATTCACAAGGTCAAAAGTGGGCCCATCTTAGTGGCTTAGGAGACATGCACACGTAGGAACATATATAGGTGAAACTTTCATTAAGATTCTTGTGGGCCCAGGGCCTCCATTTTCTTTACAACCGTGTATGGATCCGACATTAAAATAATACATGGATTGGACCAGATCAAATGTTTTGTGAGCAATCATGACTCCAGCTGTGAATGAAAGGAGCATGTCCTTGAAGTAGTACTTGGTCGGTTCTATTTGAGTGTGATTTGTTTATTTTCTCCCATGGATGATCATCTATATTACCCAGTGATTATCCGGCATTGTAAAATTAGAGATCATATGTTTTCATATGGAAGAGTATATGAACATTGATAGATAAGACTTACAGAAAAAGATATGTGGATGAGATTGCAGTGCTCAATTCAGTTCAACTCTATTGGATGGCTGGATTGACGTAAATAAACCCATGAGCAAGGTTATAAAAAAAAAAACCTTTATCACAAAAGTTTAACATATATTTATGGGGATTCAAGGGGTTGCTTAGATTATTAACAACTCCATTCCTCGCCTAGTTTGTTGGGATTCAATTCCAAGGTATGCTACCTCTTTCAATGTGGATGGTGAACTCTTTGTGAATCTGCAGATCTTTTAATCTCCTGTATAGGCTCTTCTATGGGTCTCAGCTGGGGTAAATTGAAAAAAAATTCAAATAAAACCTCATTTTTTTCTCCTATTTCAATAAAAGACATAAGTTTTGAACTTTTCAAATTAATCTTTAAGTCTTTCAGTAAATTTTCAATTAAAGTCATTTAGCCATTTAATGGTATTTCTGGTTACTTTTTTTCTAAAATTTTAAAATACCCAAATTACCCTTCATTTAAAGCTAATGACATGCTTCTAACAGCCATTATATGTAACTGATTGTCGTGAAGATGCTGATTGTCCTTAATCAACGTGAGAATTCTTATAAAGGAAATAAAGAAATATATAAAGGAAGTGAAAGAGAATTTTATTTCAATGATGGATAATTCGGGTATTTTAAAATTTTAGTGAAAAATATTAAAAAATAGGCTTTAAATGGACATATGTCCTTAATTGAAAACACTTAAAAAAGTTAGGGATTAATTTGAAAATTTTGAAATTTGTGTCCTTGCATAAAATAAGATAAAAGGATAAGATCTTATTTGAAAATTTTCCGATAAAAAATAAAAATTTTTGTGGCTCTCTCTCACACAATTCAGTAGCCACGTGTAACTCATCAGGGGGACGATCATGATCGGCCTACCTACCAATCCATTTTTCCAACCAAATGAACTGCAAATCGCTGACTATGTTGAGGCACATTGCATTTAATGTATGACACATTATTGCTGCATTCTATCAGGGGAACTGTACTCCATAGTCCTTACACAATTTTTTTAATGTGCCCTACTGCTTCGTACCAAAAAAAAAAAAAAAAACAGTGCCATGGTGATAGAGGCTGTACGATGAATTCAGGAAAGAAAGGGTAAAATAGTCATTTTGGGGGCTATTCACCCTATCATCTGTAAAAAGTAAAAACAACACTAGTTAAAAACAGAGAGGAAGAAAGTGGCAAAGGAAGTAACTAGGAAGCATGCCGATTGGGCCAGATGAGTCACGAAAACAAATGGGCCTTCGATCCCTTATTTTATCAAAAGCCCCAAATGCAAAGCTTAGATGGGCCGCAGCCTGAAACATAGGACTATGAAATCTCAATAGTAAGTTTTAATATATAAAATAGGATTCATGAGAATTTAATATGATGCATCCTACTTGGCTCACAGAAAGGAGGGTTAATGTCAAGGTCACAGTCGATGCCTAGTGATGGTATGGGAAAAATAAAAAAAAAACATTGATTTTCATACTTTTTCGATCCTAGCCTGTGAGGGCAAGGTAAGAGTTCAGATAGTGCGAGTCTTCCGAGGGCTTTGGCCTACCTAACCTGTCCCGCATATGTTTAAAATAGGGTATAGACAGCCTTAGGCTCAACCAAACTAGTATAGAACAAAATAGTTTTTCAAAAGGATAATAGAATGGAAGATGTAAAATAGATTTGACTTTGAATACACCTTGTGTCGAATTGAAAACTCCGGATCCTCTAATGGGTCAATGTGCAAGTGAGACGAGTGTAAGTATACAATATGGACTATTTATTGAAAATTTAAATTGGCCAGAACAAAAGAGGGCATTTCTATTGTATAGCATATGATAAATAATATGTTTTAAGTTTTTAGTGAAACAACTGCGATTGGAATAAAATTTGACAACATTCATACAAGAAGATATTCATTTTGCGAGATTTCTATTTCACCAAGTGGGATCCAATGTGGGGTTTCACTCGTCTCACTCATGCATCTACTGAGCAAAAGGCTCAAAGGAATCGAATTTCCAATTGAAACAAAGGTAGTGAAAGAGTACAGCCACACTATGGTCTTAAATTGCTAAATTTCCATTACATGAATAGAGCTAAAGCATGTTACTTTAGAATAAAATTCTGCATGTTACTTTAGAATAAAATTCTTACATACAAATAAATAGATGGGTAGAATCATACTGTAATGATTTTTCTCCTCTAATCAGATGGTTACCCATTTTCATGTGGATTGGTCATGGAAGACCTCCAAATCAATTATCCAACATGATGGTCATGCTCCGATGTGGGCCCTACCAGCCAAGTTGTTCCATGCAAGGGATAGACTGTCCTTTCCTAAAAAATGATTTTTTTTTTCTGTTTGTACGAATGTTTTTATTTTTAAAATATATCCCAGACTAAATCTATGTTGGGGATTTTTGCCGAATGATTATAAAGAACCCAACAAATTAGCACTTCGTGATAATGATTTGAATTTTTGCGAAAGTGAAATAACCAATGGTTAGAAAAAAAAAAAAAAAAAACTAAGCTCCGCATAGGTCTCAGTGTATTGACTTACATTATTTTTTAAACCCAGTCAAACCCAAAAATCCACAGCTGGGGACGAAAGCAAAAGCAAATATAACACATAGTAAAAACATTTAAATCTAATGAACTTCATGGATAGCTCAATGGCCCAAGACCACAGTTTGCCCAAGAGTCCAAGTCTAGAGTACCAAATGCAATTGAAACTGTTTGTACAAAAGGCCATTCAAATAATCTTGTATCGTCTGAACCTATGCTATTAATAGCCAGCCGGGGACCAAACAGAAGGGCCAAAATAAAATCATGATTGGCAAAGGCTTGGTTCATTTGCTTGTACATTTAAAGTTCTGGAACCTCTTGGCTCTTCTATGCAAGCTTGATCGCCAGATTCCTCAACTCATGTCTACTTTGATCCAGTTTTTAGAGCCTTGATACCTTTGGGGGTTTAATTGGATACCTTTGGAGGTTTAATTGGCTGGCCCAAAATAAGTTGGAAAGCCCCAAAGAAGGGTTTGACCATGGTCACCCACAGACACCCTTATCTAATTAAAGTTAAACCCCACGTCCCATTCAGCTGTAATCTATAATCCGGTTCGATCTAAGTTCAGTTTGGGTCTTCATCATCCTTATATGTAATATCCTTAGAAATTTAAATTGACTTGGAGGGTCGTTCAGTAACTCATGTGAGTTGGACTTGTTTCCAGTCACTCTATTCGTTCAGCTTGCTGAGTTGTCTTATTAAAAATTTGGGCCCATGTTTTCTCCCCTAATTATGGGTATCTTATATTTTAATTGATGTGTCTTTTTTTTTTTTTTTGCTCTGTCCATGTGATGATCCAAGTGGAGTGGGGTGGAGTGGTCATTTAAGAAAAACAAAATAGACGAAAAGAACGAAAAGAAAATGTTGAATGTCGTTTTGAAATACACATGTTGTTTAGATCAACCTCCTCAGAATCCACCATAAAATATTGGAAAAGTATTGTATCATTTTTTTTTTCTCTTGTACTTTTGGGTGTCTCTTGATTAGATCAAACTCCTCAGAGCCCACCATAACCTCCTAATGAAGGAGGGGATTAAAAAAAATAATAATAATAAGGATCAAAAACATCCTTCAGATAATACATACAGTGATCAAATATTACCATCAAGTATGATAAAAAAATCAGCTGGTTATTAAACGAAACAGTCAACGAAATATACTAATAATTGGCAATTTCTTCGCCATTCTTAAAACTCGAGACCTTAAATTTGTCTAGTAATGGGTAAGAGAGGCTGATTTAGAGAACACCATTTTCCAAGATTAGGTTCTGCTTTGGCCAATGAAAATATTTCTCATCTTCTTTGAAAGTTGTACACTTAAACTGAAAGTGCAGAGACAAATGCAAAGAGCACAGCAAAGCCAGCATGAACACCATTTTCCGAGATTAGGTTCTGCTTTGGCCAATGAAAATGTTTCTCATCTTCTTTGAAAGTTGTACACTTAAACTGAAAATGCAACGACAAATGAAAAGAGCACAGCAAAGCCAGCATACACCACTCCAAGGAAATCATACCTGAAGCCAAAATACGTCATAAAAAGGTTGGCCACAGTTTCACCACTCTCCATGGGCCCCTGTATGTCCCCAAACTGTGAAGAAAAAAATCCATACAATGTCCATGACGTGAGACATGCCCATTAGCACCATTTCCACCACACAGGAATTCTCTGCAACAACCAAAACATAGTAGTTCCATCATCCCATAGAATGTGAAGTAGAGCAATGTAAAAAACATGTGAAACGTATACCCAAAAAACTTTGCTGCGGTCCAATCAAAGGCAATCATAGACTATAATCATTATCATCATCATCATCAAAGCCTCATCCCAACCATGTTGGGGTCGGTTACATGAATTCTCTTTCTATATTTTGTTCAGGCAATCATAGACTATAACACCATATATTACTGTTTGAACAATAGTATATGGAGTCTCAACTGCAATCTGGAAATGCAACTGAAACGAAGGCACAACGCAGAGCAAGACAATTTTACATCAAACTGAGTGAAATATAAACTACTCATATGCTCTATACCTATGCAAAGGCATACAGTAGAGCTGAATACATTCTGGCAGCCCTCTCTCTGTAGAAGACTGTTTGTTCTACAGTGACGACCGGTTGCACAGATGAGCATTTTGTTGTCCAATGAAAAGAAAGACAGAATTCATGGACCCCGATTGCATTGAACAAATTCTGTTCCTTTCTCCTGAAAATTATAACATTTTAGAGATGAATTAGCTTTAGATCAAGTTCAAAAACAAAAAATTTAGTGGATAAAGAAACGAATTAGCCATGTTGTAGCTTACGTTTTGGAGCCAAGGTTCCAAAATATTGTTCCAAACATCAAAGCACTGAAGGTTGTGAAGAGAAGCCGCATGGCAGTATATGGTTGATGACATGCGCTGTTTCAATAGACAAGCCAAAAACTGTGATGAAGGACTATGATTACTGAGTTGAGAAGTAAATATCTTTTGAACCAAGAGGGGGTGAACTTAATTCTTTAATTAGAGCTTTGTTTTGCCCGCAAAATGATCCTCACTGATAAGCGAGGACATCGTAAATGAACAATGCTAGATTCAGACAAATATATTTGTATAGGAAAAGCATACTGGTAAAAGACCTGCATTCTTACGTATATATATCAGTGAAGTTAACAACGAGAATCTCTTGCTGTGAAGTGTTGGTCTCCTCCAACATCCAAGTTGTAGGGTTATAACCATCTTTTATTTATTTACTTCTTCAACTCCCTTAAAAAAGAACACACAAAATTATTTGTAACTTCATTAGCAGACAAAAAAATATAGAAAACCTAGGAGATTGCCAAAAGTTTTAGAGAAAAACAATATAGAAAACCAAGGAGACTGCCAAAAGTTTCTAGTTTTTTCATTTTGTTAACCTCAAGTACTTAATCAGATGAAAAGAATTGTGTCCTGACGAGCCAAGATATATTTATTCTCCTCCTCTCTTCATGAGTAAGAGCTGCAATAAGGCAGAAGAACATTAAGGTAAAGTGCATTAAGATATCAAAAATGCAAAAGAACTTTTATGTTTGTTTTGTTTCAGTTGACTTCACCTCATCGAAAGCTTCAAATGTGCCAATGCTGGGCTGGTGCTTCAAATATGCGGACAATGCTGGGCTGGTGAATTGTTCAGATGACAGTTCTTCCAGTGTCGACAGTGTTTCCTCACTGTTCTTGTCATTCATCACAATTGCGGCAGTCCTTGCATCTAGCTTAAAGGTAGATTCATCCGTGAATATTATAGAGGGATTTGTTGTGGATATGACACCACCATTATGCACGTGTGTATGAGTAACCAAGATCAATAATCAACTACACAAAAAGACAAGAGATTTACATGGTTCAGTAAAGATGCATACGTTCATGGAAAACCAATTTCCACTAAATTCTTCTTAAATCTATGAATTCACATCCTTGGAATCTCAGCATATATCTAGGGCTACAGATTACATCAGTATATATAATCACCACTTCCTTAACCCTCAAGAGCTATATTCTTAGACAAAGGAAAGTCCAAATCATATTAAGAGTACTACTGTTAACAAATAGGAAAGTCCTATTAAACTTAGAGAAACTATTCAAGATATGAACCCAATTTGGCCCTGGACCCACTTGGCCAATAGGATTAACAAAAGATTGTGACACCGCGACCCTTCATTCCTATGATTCATGCTAATTTAGTTAGTTATTAGTCTAATAAGTGGATTTAGTTGGTAATTAACTCAATTATGAGTTTCAAATAGCTTTTGAATAGCTTTGGAAAGTTTTGAGAGCGCTCCAATTTAGTTTGATGCCTTTAGGACCCCCCTTTGTAATTGTAGGAAAGTGAGGGGGGCTTTGTGTAAATTTCATAAATTGTGATCTTGACTTTTCTGGATGCAAAATAATATTTCCAACAACTTTTGCATTCAATCCAAACCTACTTAGAACCTTAAAACCCCTCATTTTGCCAAATTTCCCTAGAAAGGGCAAAATTATCTTTTTACTTGGAATCCAAGCCCAAATTTCAAGTGGCCAAAATTATAGAAATATTGTACTCATT
Organism: Sextonia rubra; assembly: GCA_037013555.1. NCBI lineage: Eukaryota > Viridiplantae > Streptophyta > Magnoliopsida > Laurales > Lauraceae > Sextonia > Sextonia rubra. The sequence goes on along the minus strand of JASUAD010000028.1, from coordinate 15,491,420 downwards.
AAAAACTAGAATTAATTTCCAACACTTTTCTCCGTTGGGCTTAAGTTGAGCCGTGGCCGAGGAACTAACATTTTAAGCTTGCAGAGATCCATAAGTGGTGCGGCCCACACTCCACTCATTATATAAGCCATTTGAAACGTCCCTTTCTGTTCCCATTTCTATCTTCTACAACCAGCAGCAACTAAAGTCCCTTTCTACATTTTCTTCTTGCTTACTTATCTCCAATCCAAGGCCAACTCTTGCCAAGGTAAACAGCAAACTCTGGCATCGCATTTCCCTCATCGCAAGCTCCTCCTTCGTACCATTTCCTTGCGATTCATCACTGGTAGCTGCTTCTTCTTCCATCATCATCTTCTTCGTTGGGGTTCCCCTAGGAAAGCTCTGTTTATCATCTTTTAGTATGATGATTTTGAACCCATCTACTTCCTTTTTTCTTACATGCAAGGGGTGATTCATAGTGGTTTATGATAGGAGCATAAAAAAAAAACCGAAAACTATCTAATAAACTGACTGAACTGAACTGACAGTTAATAATCGTATTTTATGGTTTGGTTATGATTACGATTATTAAAATTGAAAAACCATACTTCACGGTTTAGCTCCCATTTCGGTCTCGATTCATAATTATTAACTAAACCGAACGTAACGTACGATTCGGTTAACCATGTGCGGTTAACCAAACTAGTACACCCCAAATCATATTTTAAAATCAATTCCAATTGTTAATCTCTTATCACAGACCCTCTAGAGCCGTCCAATATTCAAATCCTTTGCTTAGTATATTTATCCGTAACAGAATCGTCTCATTCGGTTAACAGCGGTTGGGGTTTTTAATAGTTTTTTAGGGTAAGGTTATGGTTACAGTTATAGTTTTTAAATACTAAAAACTATACAATATGGTTCGGTTAACAGTTTTCCTAAAACCCACAGTTAACCAAACCGTTACACCCTTAGTTTATGAGTTTTAATTTTTTTTGGTTGTTTTGGTGCCATAATTGGGAGCATAAAGGGTGTTCTAGTTCAGCTGTAGTTGTGATTTGGGGGCTATTTTAGGATCCCAGGAAGTGCATTTTGTAGCTGGAATTTCAAATAAGAAGCCCAACTTAGTTAGTGGTGTGCATGTTGAATTCTGCTTGATCCTCTAGCATGTTTCATATATTAGAATTGCCTTCTAAACTCAACTCAACATTATGTAATTACTTGGCTGGTTTGTTTCAGAAAACTTGGCATTTCAAACTATCCGGTTTTCCCTAAAATGTTTAAGTAATTTCATGTTAAAAAGCTTCTTGTTTTCAGTCCAATGTGATTCTTACGTAGCTGTAAATTGGTTCAGTTTCATCCTGAAAATTGGTTCAAGTTTATGTCTTATTTTAGCTTGAAAGTGATTCAGTTCTAGAATTGAAATCAGTTCAGGTTTATTTCTCTTTTGGTTGGAAAATTGGCCCTGTTTTATGATTATCTTTGGGTTGGGAATTGGCTTGTAAAATAAGCTTGTGTTCCCACTGTTTTCTTCAAAAATTCACAACGTATATTTTGCATTCTTAGTTACCTGAAACTATAATGCAAACTAAGTCTTTATTACTTAAATGGCTGGAAAATATTCATCATCAACGGAAAATGTTCAATACTGACGGTGAAAAAATTTCAGTTAGATATAGATAAGTCGAAATGTCCAAAAAAAACTCTTGTCGATTCTCAATATCGGGAGAAGAAAAGGGAATGGCAAAATTTTAGTTAGATTTAAACAAGTTGTGATGTTGAGAGAAAACTCATTGTGTGGATATTGTCGATCCTCAATATCAAGAGAATGAAAGGAAATGGAAAATTTTTAGTCAAATACAAGTAAGTTGCGAAATAAAAAAAAGACTCAATGTATAAATGTTGTCAATTCTAGATATCGAGAGAACAAAAGGAAATTACAAAAATTTAGTCAATACTAGTAAATCGTGATGTCGAGAAAAGACTCAATATGTAAATGTTATCGATTCTCGATATCGCGAGAATGAAATGAAAGGGTAAAATTTTAGTCAGGTAAATTGTGATGTTGAGAAAAGACTTAGTGTATGAATGTTGTCGATTTTTTATATTGTGAAAAAAAAAAAGAAAAAAGGGCAATTTTGTCTAAGAAAACTCAAAGTCTACAGTATAAGATGCTTTTGGACATTATATGTATTTGAGGATACTTTTGAAAGTATTAGGATATTTGAAGTTTTTTTTTTTTTTTGTAAAAACCCCATACAAATACCTATAAAAAAATGCAATACAAGTAGAATTAAAAAAATTGAGAAAATCATATTTATTTTCAATTTTTTGATCATTTTAATTTTAGTTATATGATTTTAAGAAAATTCATGTTTGAGTTTAAATAAATTAGGCTTATTTTAAGAAAAATGAAGTTAATTTGAGCATTAGGTTTGGTTTGGGGTCTATTGCATCGACGTAGATGAGAGTCAAATAAAAGTATAATAGATTTCTTTTCTTTTTTTCTAAAAACTGATAGGGATGCATGGTGGTCAGAAGAGAAAATTTTTTTATATATTTTTTTTAATTGAAAGTATACCGGTGGTCCTTTCTTATCTAAAATATAATTAATTTACACTTCTATTTGACAATTAATTTTTAAATTTCTAAAATATAATTAATTTCAATACTTTTGATCAAAATGGCTACACATGTCTACTATGAAGGAAAGTTGCCCCTAATATATAAAAAACAAATACTTTTTCAATATTTTAATGTGTTTTGTATAAGAACACAACCGCATTAGACAACATAAATATACTTATTTATATTTATTTTTTGTTTTACTCAAGAAAGCAGCTCCAAATGAAGATATATATGTGTGTGCACCTGTTTTGATAATTTATTCATCTATTATATATAAGAAATTAGTAAACCCTAATTTATATATTTTTCATTTTCCAGTGCTATATTCTATGCAGCCCATTTGGATCAATGCCATTTTTATAGTGGAACCAGGTGAATTTTAGAGGTCTCACTTTGGTGATGGTATGGATACACACTACCACGATAAAGTTTACCGAAGAGAAATTTTCCGTTTATAAAATGAGAAATGATATATGCACACACTAAAATACAAACAAAATACATATAAGCTTATGTAGCATCATACAGTATCAACTATACTTTATTTTTATTCCTTTTATTTACACACACACACACACCAACACTGATACATGGAATAAATATATCTGTACCCAATAACAAGTGGGCCCAATATATGGATAAGGTTCTTTCGTTTGATGGGACCCACCTTATATATGCCCTCTCACAACGGGCTATAAAGTAAGGGTACTGGGGGTATTCCGGTCATCCAATCCGAAACCATTAAAATAGGTTAACTGGTTCATGTGGTTTGAGTGGATTGATCCTAGTAACTTTTAAACCGTGACTGACTCGGATATATTGTGGGTTGCGCCAAATTTTGCGAACCCGGGGACCCCTGCTTCCCGCGTAGTACAAAAGACCTTTATATTCGAACGAAACAACGGTTTCCAACGGTCATGTGGACAGCAGAGATGGGAAAGAGCAAAAGGACCCATCTCCATCTCTCCAAAACACTTCTCAAGAACACCAAAAACCCTTCCTTCTCTTGGCATTTCTTCAAACACCTCATCTCATCTCCCGCTTCAAACCCCTCCCCACAGTCCATCTCCTCCATCACCCGAATCCTCGCCCGCGCCCACATGCTCTCTGAAATCGATGAGCTCCACCATCTCCTCCTCCTCCCCCGCCAGCCCCCCGAAGCTTCCCGCCTTTCCCTCATTGCCCTCGCTCAGTCATCAGCCAAATCAGGCCTCCTCGACAAGGCCCTCTCCCAATTCCAATCCATTCGAACCCATTTCCCCGCCGGACCTCCCCCAATTCGCCTTTACAACACGCTCCTCGAAGCCTCCATCAAGGAAAACCGTCCCGAATTCATCTCTGTTTTGTATAAAGATATGCTGGCTGATGGGTTCTCCCCAGATACTTACACCTTTAACCTTTTCATTGGCTTCTTCTGTGAATTGGGACATTTGGATGATGCTCGTAAGCTGTTTGATAAAATGCCACTGAAGAGTTGCAGGCCAAATGAGTTTAGTTTCGGGATTTTGGCTCGTGGGTATTGCCGAGCTGGGCTCAGCTTCCAAGCTTTGGAGCTTTTGAATGAGATGAGGGATTTCGGGTGTTCTCCCAATCAGGTGATTTACAATACATTGATTTCTGGGTTTTGTAGGGAGGGTAGGATTGATGAAGCTGAGAGGTTGGTGGAGCAGATGAGAAATGATGGTCTTTCACCCAATGTTGTAACTTTTAATTCTAGAATCTCTGCTCTTTGTACTGTAGGGGAGGTTCAGGAAGCATGTAGAATCTTTAGAGATATGCACAAGGGCAATGGTGTGGAGTTGCCTAGACCTAATATTGTGACATTGAATGTCATGCTTGACGGTTTTTGTAAAGGAGGGATGCTTGAAGAAGCCGAAGATTTGGTCAAGTCAATGAAAAAGGATGGTTTTTTCACAAAGCCCAAAAGTTATAATATATGGTTGACCGGTTTAGTGAGGAATGGGAAGCTGCTTGAGGCTCGATCAGTGTTGGAAGAGATGGTTGAAAAGGGTGTGAAACCAAATGCCTACTCATATAATATTTTAATTGATGGGCTATGCAAGGAGGGGATGGTCTCAGATGCAAGATCAGTGATGGGTTTGATGAGAAGTGACGGGATTATCCCAGATATAGTAACTTATAGCACTCTACTCCATGGATATTGCAGCAAAAGTAAGGTGTTAGATGCCAATAGGATTCTCCATGATATGATGCGAGATGGGTGTTTCCCAAACACTATCACTTGTAATATCTTGTTGCAGAGTCTATGGAAAGAATGTAGGATTCAGGAAGCTGAAAAATTGTTGCAGAAGATGAATGAGAGAGGGTATGGTTTGGATATTGTGACTTGTAATATTGTGATTGATGGCCTTTGTCGACGAGGAAAACTGGACAAGGCAATGGAGATTGTAGATGGGATGTGGCATCATGGCTCAGCGGCATTAGGCGATCTGGGAAATGCATTTCTTGGATTGGTGGATGATACTCATAGTGGCAACAAATGTCTTCCAGATTTGGTCACCTATTCAACGATCATTAATGCTTTGTGTAAGGCTGGGAGGTTGGATGAAGCTAAGAAGAAATTCATTGAAATGATGGGAAAGAAAGTTGCTCCAGATCCAGTTATTTATAACATTTTTATACATGGATTCTGTAAACATGGAAAAATATCATCTGCATTCCAGGTTTTGAAGGACATGGAGAAAAGTTACTACCCTACTACCAGGACTTACAATTTGTTGATCCAGGGATTGAGTAGTAAACAGCAGATTGACAGGATCCATGACTTGATAAATGAGATGCAGCAGAAAGGTGTTTGTCCTGATGTCTTTACTTATAATATTCTAATTAATGCACTTTGTGAAAGAGGAAGAATGAGAGAGACATCATCACTCTTTGATGAGATGGTGCAAAGAGGGATCTTTCCTAATGTGTCTTCTTTCAGCTTATTGATCAAGGCATTTTGCAAGGCTTGTGATTTTGGAGCGGCCCAAGAGACATTTGAAATTGCTTTAAGTGTATGTGGCCAAAAGAATGCACTTTACAGACTAATGTTCAATGAATTGCATAATGGAGGGAGAGTATCAGAAGCCAAGGAACTTCTTGAAATTTCAATAGAGAAAAGCATTGATATTGTGGGATTCTCATACAGGAGTCTGATAGAGGTACTGTGCAAGGAAGATAGGCTGGAGGATGCACATGAACTACTTAATAAAATGATTGATAATGGCTACATATTAGATCCTGCATCATTCATGGCAGTGGTTGATGGATTGGGAAAGGTCGGCAAGAAACGTGAGGCAGATAAATTAGCAGATAAGATGATGGACATGGCCACTTATCGTGAGGAATTAAATCATGTGGTGGCAAAGAAGGCATACAATCAGAAGGAATCAAGCCATAGGCAACTAAGTGAAGATGGTGTTGGTGAAAGCAACTGGCGCTCTATATTACACAGGTATTACTGTTTATGAGCTCTTACATTTGCACTCTTTCATATGTTGTATTCCTTTGTACTCATTTAGGTGATTTATTTAGTTTATTTCATTTCGTAATGCTTTTTTTAAATCCTTTTGAAAGTTTTGGTACTTGGTTTTACGTCTGCATATGAGCTCTTACATTTGCACTTTTTGTATGATGCATTTCTTTGTACTCTTTAGGTGATTTATTTACTTTAGGTGATTTATTTACTTTATTTTGTTTCTTACTACTGTTTATAAATCCTTTTGGAGGTTTTGGTACTTGGTTTTATGTCTCCATACAGTAGCTTTATACTGCTCCCTATTTTCATAGGAAAATTATAGTTCTTTCTTTGAGTGGCTTAAAAGCTGCATAGCAAGTACCCAAACTTTTATATTTCAGTTTTTTCCCTTTTTTTCTTCAATGACAAACCAGGTCTTGCTCTTTGGGACAAGGCTTCTTATGTAATACGGATGTTAGTAATTAAGATAGTAAAGTTGGTTACAAAACCATATCAATGTCATACAGTATGGACTGATAAAACTTTGTTATAGAATAGATCTTCCTAATTAATAATATCTTTAACATTTTGCAGTTTTGACATCTCCATGAGTAAATATATTATTAAGGCATCATATATGATTTTTTACTGTATAATCAAAATTTTAGTGTATCTAGGTTCTTGAATTTACCACAGCCGAGTTTTACACATCTGTTCTTAACTTGTTCATGTTTAGATGGTCTTGTTGTATGATTTTTTTACTTGTGTATGCCGGAAAACTAACCTTATTGTTTTCACAGGGATGATGGGAGTGCGTTAGCAATGAAAGTTCTTAAGAGGACACAAAAAGGCTGGGGTCAAGGAAGTGTACTGAGCTTGCAACCACGAAAAAATGACTACCTTGAAGGCTGGGAGGATATTGGGTAACTTTTAAGTTCCAGTTTTGGCATGTGGAATTCTTGTTCTCCAGAATCCCAGTTTGGACATGAAAGCATCTTGCCTCTCCCTCGTAAACTACTGTGAGGGCAGCAGAGTAACACCCACTTATTAACAATGCAAGTAAAATTTGATGCACAAAATGCATACAGAGCTCAAGGATTGTTGGCAAATCTAAACATTGTATCCCAGTCATTAGGAGGATGATGTTCCAGATGACCTGGACAACTTGGGTGCAGTGAAGCACCTTCATTCTCATGGCCGTTAAACTGGACCTGGTTGTTTATGTGATTTGTGGCCTACAGGCATGTGGTGAGCAGGGCATAAGTCAGGCATTCACTTTTAAAGGTGATTTAATTTTAAGCAACTGGACTGGATTTTTAATTAAAGCATGCTCTTTATTGTGTGGCCCCATTTGTTGCAGGACCTAAATTCACTGCCATACAACATGGCATACTTTTGGAGTGGTAACAAATGAAGACTGTATCTTTGACAACAAAACCTGTAAAGGGCCCTTATAAAGAAAGGTCTTTACATTGCGTGTCTTGTTCTTCTCCTTGTTTGTATTTTCTCTCTTCAAAAGGTATAAACTGTTGCCTTCTAAATGCTTTTGATTTATTTTATTTTTCCTTTTGTTTTTAGGCATCAAGAAGAAAATATTGCATAAAAACAAACCTTTTTTTTTCAGGTCCAACAAAGTTCTATCTAAAATTGAAGTTCATATCCTTCTGTAGTATATTACTTCTTTTGAGGAGAATTGGCTTACTTGTGGAGTTGTGGGATTGTTGGAACTTGGAATTATCACTCTATGTTCTGTAAGTGGCAGTTAAATTGTCTCCCTACTACATGTTTGTTTCAATTATTATGAGCCCTTTCCTTTGATCAGCAGTAGCGGACCTAGGATTTTCATTTGGGTGGTGTGGGCAATGGTGGGTTGAAGAAGTCAAATACTAAAATCGGATCTTTTAAGGTCTAATGTAAGGAATTTCTTCGCACCTTCATGCTAACACCTAGGTCCGCCCCCTACTTTGATGTATATTTAGGGGTCACTTCCTTGCACTCATTTACATCTATAAATATTGGGCATGTGTAACATTTATGCATACACATTTATTTGCACTAATCTATGCATCACGTATGTGTGTGCAAATGAGGTGTGAAAATGGTGTGTAAATTAGGCTTATTTACATACATGAAAGTGTTCACACTTAAAAAATGTGTGAAATGATTATAGACCTCTTTGGACTCGACTGGTCATGGTATCAAATCCCTTCACCACCCTTTTTTTATTTATGTAGTCTTTGACTCTTGTGGGTGCCAAATTCTTAATCCAAACTGTTCACATTTAATGTCTTGAACAGCTATAGAATTTGAGATATATGAAGATTTAACATATATCATTTTCAAAGAAAAAAAATAAGATTTTACATATATAATCCCAACTGTTCAACATTGACTCATGAAAATATGGTATTTCCAAATGAACACACATGTAAATTTCACCTATGAAAATCCCATTTTCATATCCATGTGTAAGAGGCAAATGAACTCTTAAGGCCTTCTTGTTTGCACTAGATTACTCAGGAAGAGAATCTATAGGAAAATCATGATCAAATGTGCTCCACTGGAGGATTACCAATGAGCTCCACTAGAGGATTACCAAAGGCGTGGGGTGTGAACAATATAAGGTTAGGGGTGAAGCCGTGAAGGACATGAGGTAACAATGTAGATGTCATCCAAATCACTTTCTAGGATTTGAATTACGAGGGTAGTGGCTAGATTCACTTCCCATCTTCACTTGATTAAATTTTCATTGAAGGGGAAATTGTTTAATGGTCATTTTGTATATGCACCTTTGGTCTTCATTTTTTACCACTTGAGGCATGAAGTCCCATATATTGCAGGCAAACAAACAGGCCCCTAAAGATCCTGTTACTTCACTGTATGTGTTACATCCAATTAAAACTTTTTTGTTTTAATGATTCAAAAAATGGCTTGTGTTTGGTCTCCATTTTCCGTTTCTTCATTTCATTCTGCAGTTGTCATCGGTATTTTTTTTTCTGGTGGAATTGTCAGATTTCTCAGATTCCGTAAGTGGATTATCTGTTTGACGTATGCCTTTTCTCTTATTTTTACAGCATATAACTTTAGAGCTCGACAATTAGATTGTGTAGGATCCATAAGAGGAAGGTGGTTCTAAAATTAGGAAACACAGATGTAGGAACTGCTCAGAGAATGATATGGATGAAGATTAAGATGAAGAGAAAAAGCCAGAGAATCTGACCCATGGCCACCAAGCCCCTGACCACTCCGGTCAACGATTTCACCTACTTAGGATCATCCAATGCCATACTGACACTTCAAGCCAACAGTTCCATCTGCTTCAAGAATGTGATCTTCCCTGTTCAAGAAGGATGTGCAAAGTGATCCAAGGGGAAGAGAGACTGGCAGAGTGCCTCTGGATTCCTGCTAATGACATGGATGCCAACTGTCGCCCATTTTGGCTTTGGATGGAAGTAATATTGCCTGAAGGGCAGCTTGGCCCAATGGTAAAGGCTTACTGGCAGTGTTCTGGAGGACGTGGGTTCAAGTTATGGAAATAGCCTCTTTAAAATGAAAGTAAGGCTGTGTACATATTGCTCTCTCCAGACCCTGCTATGCGGGAGTCTTGTACATTAGACCCCCCCTTTTTTTGTTATGGAAGTAATATTGCCCTTAGAAGCAATGATTTCCCAATCTTATGTAAGGATAGTTGGTTTGTTTGTTCTGGAGGAGTGTTTCAAAAATTGGTATGCTTATGGAACTAAAGCGCTCTTTTCATCTTCTGGACATTTTGGGATTCTGAATTTTTTAGTAGACAACCTTCTGATGTGCTATCAACCCAGACACGTGGACTATTTATCCATATCATATGGTACCCAATGCTTGATTTTTATGTATAAAATTTCTATCCATTTCTACGGCATATCCAGATCCTTGCCATATTGTTGCTCTAACCAGGAATCAGAGCTGATCCATCTCCACTTTGCATTTTTTAACGTCTGTATTTTGGTGGTAACTATGTGGTCTTTCTTTCTTTTGTTCCTCTTTCTGAAGTACTTCATCTTTTGAAATTATATGGTAAGTCATGATCAATGTGGTATACATGCTGCATTTTAGATTATTTCATTGTGGAATCATATTCTTTGTCTCACACAATGCACACATTCGGGCAACTCCATGATCTTGCGAATATCTAAATTACAAAATATTGAATTGAGATTTGAGGACGACAATTGGTTATGGGGAATCTATACCTGATCTGCTCCCACCTGTCCTCGCCTGCACACAACCTTCCCCTCTTACAGGTTAGGATGTGATAACCATATCTGCATCATTACAGGTATGGTGTCGGTCAAATTTGGTAGAGGCTATACCTCAATCTCCCATTGTTGTAGAAGCAACAATCAATTTTTATATTTTGTATTGATATTTTATATTTTAATTTTGAAGCATATAAACAGGTCTAATGGATTGTGCAATCAAATCCGTTAAACCACCCCAAATCCATCAAAACCACCACCAAATCCTGCTCCCCATTTGGGCTGGTCATCTGTATTTCTCATACCGTTGCCATCACTTCTGAAAACATATGACATTAATAGATCGCTACCCTATTACTATGCGCATAAAATGATCCAAATCACCACTTCGTAGATAAGGCTCTTTTGATGTTAATCATATGTGGCCCAGGTGGATCTCTCATAATGAACAATAAGCACCCAATCATCTCGTGATATTGGAGCTCCTAAATGCAACTGAGAATGCAAGGAGAAAGTACAAAATGATTGGAGAAGTATCCAGCCTAAGCTTTGAGAAAGCATGCATCCATATATATTGACTGCTTTAACTTATCCATGTATGTATTTCATCATAGTTTCACGCATTAAAAGGGTTGCTGATGCAATATGAGAAAGAAAAATAGCTAATGGGCTAATCTTTAAGTCGAAAGGCTTAAGGGTAGGATGTCTAGGTGCCTCAATGATGAAGCATGGACATGGGCACGGGATATGGATACGATACGACACGGACACGGCGATACGGTAAATCCTAAAAAAGTATGACATGGACACGGCAAATGATAAATATATATTTTTTATATATAATCATAAAGTTAAAGAATAGTTATATTTTTAGCCAAATTAAAAAGCATAATGTCACAATTAATATAGAAAAAACATAACTAATACTGAAAAAGTCAAAAATAAAATCCATAATGCATAATGTAAAGTAATAATAGGCCATAAGCCGATAGTACATCAATAATCATCAACATTACATGTCACAATTACATTATAATCAAATCAATTTCCTATCACATTGAAAAATAAACTATCACATTGAAAAATAAACTAGGAAAAAAAATGCAGCAATAGCATGGAAATATAGTAGCAGTAGTTCTGAAAAAAAAAAAACAAAAGAAAGAAAATAGCAGCAACAGCACAGCAGTCCCATGGAAAAAAAAAAACAACAACAGCAATAAAAAAAAAAACAACAGCAGCAGCAATTCGAAAAAAAAAAAGAAGAAATAAAACAATAGAAAAAAAAATAGCAGCACTAAAAAAAAAAACAATAGCACAGTAGTCCCATTTAAGAAAAAAATAGCACTGAAAAAACATAGTAGCAACAACAGTTCAAAAAAGAAAGAAAGAAAGAAAGAAAACAGCACCAACAGTAGCAAAGTAGTCCCGTGAAAAAAAAAATAGCAACACTAAAAGAAAAAAAAAAAAAAGAAAGACAACAACATCAGCACAGGAATCCCATGGAAAAAAAGTAGTAAAAAAAACAGCAGTAGCATTGAAGAAAAAATAGTAGCAGCAGTAGTCAGATGGAAGAAATAAGGAAAAAAAAACAGCAATTCGAAAAAAAAAAAAAAAGCAGCAGCAGCAACAATGCAACAATCAGATGGAAGAAAAAATAACAGCAGCACGGCAGTAGTCCAAAAAAAGAAACAAAGAAAATAGTAGCAGCACAGTAGCACTGGAGGAAAAAAAAAACAGCAGCAATAAAAAAAAAAGAAAGAAACAGCAGCACCTGTCCTTCCTCCTTCTCCTTCTTCTTCTTCTTCCACATGCAGGCGTAGATCTTCCTCACACATCTTCCATGTAGATCTTCCTCATGCTCAGATCTTTCTCAAGCTTAGATCTTCCATGCATCTTCCTTCCTTACGCTGTCATGCAATTCTTTTTCTTCTTCTTCTTCCTCTCTGTTACACAACTGCTATTGATTCCCCCTTTTCCATCTTTTTCGTCTCCGTTTCACAGCTACGCCCCCTTTTGATTTCACAAGAAAAGACTGAATAGGAACATTAGGGTTATAACTTATTAGTTAAAAAATTTACATTTACCCCCTTCCTCTTTTTTTTTCTATTTTTAACCTAAGTTAAGCCAATTTTTATTATGTTTTAGTCTCACTGTGTCTACCTCGTGTTCAAGTCGTGTTCGAAATTATAAAAAAAAAAAAAATCCAGGACACATTTTCGGCATATCGGATTCGTATCTTAGCGTTTTGAAGCCATGTCCGTGTTTCATAGTGTCTCATCAAAGACAAACAACAACTTTCTCAATTGAAAACCAAACTCAGAAGTTGTTGATATCAATGTTGTGTGTCCCATGAGGAAGGATTGTATCTTTATTTATAGCTAAAATACTCTTTAATTAAGGAAATAACTTAATTCAATCCAAATAATGAATCATAAACTAAACATAAGATGAACTTCTAAAATAAATGAATTCTAAACAACTAAGAAAGCAACTACTAATAGGAATTAATCATCTTTACTGGGCTTTATTAGTTTTGGGCCTTATAGGCTGGCCAATTAGGGATCCAGCGTGCATCAGTTCCCCCCCTTTTAGAGGAGAACTTGTCCTCGAGTTTGGTAAATGTCTGCCTGAGTCAAAAACCAAGCGTACAACTGTTTGATAATCTTGATCTTCTTGCTTTTAATATGGCTTGGAAGTTTGATTTGATTTTTTCTTCCACTCAAAAGTAGGTTAGAGGTGTAGCTTCGCTGAATGACTGTATGTTGCTTGGATGTGTGGGTTGACCATTAGATGCTTCAATTGTAGACTCTGTACCAATATAACATAATTTTTGATTGGCAATGGTTGATCTTCGAAGATGAAATCTATGTGGGAAACTTCAAAAGATAAATCTTCTTATAAAACTACTGGAACAATTGATTTGTCGTCTGATGATTAATCAGATCCATTGGATGAGCAATGTCCGCTTGTACTTCTCCTTGCTTTACCACTTGCTTTTGTAGATTCTCTAATACCAATTGACGCAGCGCGGGGAAAAAGAATAACCAACGAGCTAATTTCCAAGCAAAAAGACTTAAGAATAAGATGTATAGGTACCTCACCAAAGACAAACAGCAACTCTCTCAATTGAAAACGAAACTCAGAAGTTACTGATATCAATATTGTATGTCCCGTGAAAAGGGATTACATTTTTATTTATACCTAAGATACTCTCTAATTACGGAAATAACCTAATTCAACCCAAATATGGAATCCTAGACTAAACATAAGATGAACTTCTAAAATAAATGAATATAGACAATTAACAAAGCAACTACTAATAGGAATTAATCTTCTTTACTAGGCTTTATTGGTTTTGAGCCCAATGGGCTAGCCAATCATAGATCTGGTTTGCATCAGTTACTTTAATATAAATGTTGTATTACTTGCATCTTGCTTACTGTTTCTTTACATGATGGAGAGAAAGCTCCTCCATCTGTCTGCTCTAGATGTAATGCCTTTGTCTTTGACAGTGTGGGGAATTACATAGTTTATCAGTCGATTGAACTGAGTCATGATGTATATTGGCGCATCCTTTCTTCACTACGTACCACCTCTATAGATACTATGGATCTTTCTAATGCAGGTCCTGGGATCTTTGCACGTGAGGACCCATAGAAAAAGAGTGGAGATTCATATGATGAGTTGCATGAATATATGCCAGATGAAATGGCCAAAGCTTCCACAAACATTTCTCCATTGTCTTAGTTTGTTAGCAAATAATACTTTTTCTGAAACAATGTCATTACAAGGATAGTTTACATTTTTGTGTTTGTATTTGTTATGGTTTCACAGCTCATAGAAACTTAGTGAGAATGGTATTGCTTTGGGCTTTACTATCTAATAGTTCAAATTATCTGGAAATTAATATCCTATTCTAAATGTTAGTTCGTGTTTTTCATGAAAGCTGGTCCACCCCAGCACACCCACTCTTTGCGCACGCTTTATTTTTTCCATTTTGTAGACCATGGAGATACTCTAGAAAAGGCAGATATCCTCAGGCTTCCTTGCAATTGCATTCAACTTTTCAGAGTTTGAGTACAACGATATGGCATCAGCCATGGTTCATCTACATGAGATGCTGTGGAACAATTTGTTTTACCTGGTACTTAGCACATTAACACCAGTCAATTGAGAAATGGCAGTCCCTACAAAATATAATATGCTTGCTGCATTATTCTATTTAATATCTGTACTGCTTATTCATCACTTGTAGAACACATCTATCACGAAGAAAATTACGAATCTCTGCATCATACCATTAAGTTGACTGCATCAAAATTCCATAGATCATGAATCAATATGTTAGTAGACAGAGTTCACTATCCTCTGCATCCGACTTATTATTGCAGCTCATTCACATTCAATATACCCTAACCTTTCTATAGCTCTTTTTTTTTCCAGTACAAATTCAATCAATACAAACATATGAATAACTTTCAAAATCAGACTATTATATAATATATATATAGATCATCATTTTGTTGGCTGCTCCAAATTTCTCCATTTTTGGGGAAACGTTGCGTTTTCTAACATCCTTCGAATAAGTTTGTTATTTTCTTTCACCAAAAATCCATGCATTCATGTGCAAAGTTGGGAGCTTTGGCATCACGAAGATATTTAATTATTCTTCTAAGAATTTAATGGCCACTGATACTTCTGGTAGACAAAATTAATAGGGCCTCCATCACTCAAAAGAAGCGTCAAGAGACCAGCTTTAGTTGCATCCAAGTAGTTGAGAATTGCTCCTTACCATAGTAGTAAGGAGTCATGTTCTCATTGGGGAGGTCAAGGTTTATACTAGGGGAGTATATGGTTCGGATTGGATCGGATTCAGTCAAATCCATCACCAAACCATTATCTACGGATTGACAGTTTTGTAATTTGTAACTGATCTGTTGCTCATTAAAGCCGATTCGAACCGAACCGTGAATCAACGGTTCAAATTGATTTAAACCGTGCAATCCATTGGTAGTTTTACTTACTATTTCATACACTTTATCCACTGTAATAAGGAAATTACAATGGAGATTATTGTCTTTTAATATTTTTTATATAAAAATAAGTATATATTTTTTATTTCAACGGTTTGAATTAATTTAAATTCCCGGATTAAGGGTAAAATCCATCACCAAACCGTTACTAATGGATCTGGATTTGTTCAGTCCGTCACCAATCCATTAACTATCGGAATAATTAAAAAACCGTGGATCTGATCAGTTTCATGGATCGACGGATTTTTTGTATACCTTTAGTTTAAACCTTGCAGCCCTTCCTCTTCTCGCTTGTATGGGCTATTTTTTCACTTAAGTGGGCTTCTTTCCTGGGTGTACCGGGCTATCCTTGGGTCCCAACCCCACTTAAGCTGGGCTATCAAAAAACAAAAAAAAGTAGTTAAGCATCCATTTAAGGATATCTTTCTCCTGTCCAAAATCTACACTGTACTTGCAAAAGGAGAGAGTAAAGAAGTCAGGGAGCTCATCTAAATGGTGACTAGTTTGGAGATGATTCATAAAGATCCACATACATTTTTATTATAATATTGATTTTGGTTTCAGATATGCTAGTGAAGAACAAAAAAAAAATCTTTGGTTCAGAAGAAGTATTTAGTAGTTTTAGTGTAGTTCTGGTGCTCTCCTTTTTCTCACTTGTCTAAATCTCTCTTGCACTGCCTTCTCTTTTGTAGTCATTCCAGCTTAAAGATATTTATTTTTTACTGATAAAAAAAAAAGGAAATCTTGTTACAAAAATAACCAGGTGCATAGACTATATGCCATCTGTCGAAGTGAGTAATCTATTGTTTATTGTCAGTTTTTTTTATCATGTTCTGACCAAGGGCTCTACGTATAATGGTGGCAAAAAAAATCATGTCTTCTGCTCGTCAACTTACGGTTATGTTTTGCTGTCCTTTGCGAACATACATGTTCTGACCATTTGTATTTCTATCAATTATTTGTCCTCCATGTTGCTCCAATTGATCAGTGAGGAGAGTAAAAATAGCTGCAGAGTTGAAATGAGGTACCTCTAATCGCCTATCTTCAGCAGGGAAGGGTTTTGTCAAGGAGTAAGGCTCCCTTTGGTTTGACCTGAGAATCCCATTCTTTGTTGTAGCAAGAGAATGAGGATAGCTTCCAACAATGTAGTTGAAGTCACTGTAAAACGTCCTCCTATTCATCCCCCTCCCGCCATCCCATCCTTTGTTACTGCATTGACAATCATGGCATTGTACAAGTTCAAGAAAAAGGCCAGCGTCTCACTTGCCGAAAGGGCTAGGATATTCACACGCTCCAGGTCTTGAACCAGATTCGATATCTGCAAAGCAAATTCCAGTTTAAGTTGAGAAGATGCAAGCCATGGATTATTTATAAAAATAAGCGCAGAGAAAATATATTATTATTGTTATCTGGGGAAGGAAACATATTGATTTGTTTTTAAGCCTTTTTTTTTTTGGAGAAAAAATATTGAATCAAATAGCATTCAGAAATGAGACCCTATTTTTCACTTCACCGTATTGGATAATCGATTGAGTGAGTGGAGTTGTGAATGTAGGGTCCCTAAAAATAATGGTAGTAAAGTGGAATGGGTTTTGAATTGCACTCTTAACCATGAGAAGCATTTTGGAAAAATATTTTTTCTATATGCAGGGAGATTAATTGGTGATATATCTTACATTCCTTTTTCCATTACTATCAAATGCAACACGCACACAACACAGTACATATACTTTTTCAATATTTATAATGTGTTTTGTATAAAAAAACAACCCCATTAGACAAAATAAAGGGGTTTTTTCTCGGAAAAATCCTCATAGAGTCTTTGTGAAGCAAAAAGGACCCGTCAATTTTTTATAGCCCGTAATGGTCCCCTGGGCCCTTTTCGATTTTTTTTAAATATTATTTATAAGCAACGATATCTATATTCAAGAGTAACCCTTTTTCCATTCCTTCTTTTCCTTCCTCATCTTTTCTTCTCCTTCCTCTTCCCCATGTTTTGTTTGGGTTCTGTATAGAGCGACGAGGGTAAAACCAAGATGAAGAAAAAGAGAAAAATAAAACAAAAACAGAAGAAAAAGAGAAGACAAGTAAGAGGAGGAAGGAAAAAGTAAAGGGAAGAAGAAGAAGAAGGGAGAAAAAAAAAAACATTGGGAGGAGAAATGATGAAAATGGTTTAATGAAAGGTGGAAGAAGAAGAGAAAGAAGTAAAATAGATGAGGAAACAGAAAAGAAAGAAAATCAGAAGCAAGAACTGAAACAATAAGAAAATAGAAAAGAAGAGCTCATTTTGGTCGTAGTTTGCTTTGGGTGTATATATTATGCTTAAGTATAGATATAAGCATAATATACTTAAGGCAGAATCGGCATTTTATGCTTGAGAATCGGTATATTACGCTTGATCAAATGTAATATACCTAAAGTAGAATCATATATACATATTTTTTATTATTATCGATGAGCAGCAATATCTATGCTAATTGCAGAAAGAGGTGGGTTCTTCATCACCATTTTCTTCTTATTTCAGTTGCTTCTTCTGATCCTCTTTCTTTTTGGTTTTTCCATCTATGCTACTTATTTCTTTTCTTGATTTTCTCTCTTTTTTTTTTCCATCTTTCATTAAACCACTCCCATCCTCTTTCTTCTGCAAACGTTTCTTCTTCTTCCTCGTTTTCCTTCTTCTATTTTCTTCTTCCTTCCTCCTCATCCATGTTTTCTCTTTTTCTTTTTATTTTTGTTTTCTCTTTTTGTTTTTATTCTTCTTGGTTTTCCCTTCCTTGCCCTAGACAAAACCCAAATGGAACATAAGGAAGAGGAAAGGAAACAAGAGATGAAGAAAATGAAGAAGGAATGGAGAAAAGATTACACTTGAGCATATATAAATATTGTTTCTCATGAATAATATTGAAAAAAAAAATTGAAAAGGACCTAAGGGACCATTCTAGGCCACAAAAAACTCAAAGGTCGTATTTGCTCCACAAAATTCTAACAGAATTTTTTTGGAGAAAACCTCCCCAAATAAATATACTTAACTATATTTATTTTTTGTTTTATTCAAGAAAGTAGCTCCTAATGATGATATATGTGTGTGTGCACGTGTTTTGATAATTTATTCATCTATTTTATATAAGAAAGTAGACCCTATTTTTTACTTTTTTTCATTTTCCTATGCTATATTCTATGCGGTCCTTTAGAATCAATGCCATTGTCACAGCGGAATCCACTGAATTTAGAGGTCTCACCTTTGACGGTATGGATGCACACTACGACGATAATACAAAATACGTCTATCACAGCGGAATCCAGTGAAGTTAGAGGTCTCCCCTTTGACGGTATGGATGCACACTACCACGATAATACAAAATACGTCTACTTTATTGTATGTCATTCCTGTATTTTAAATGAGTTCAATATTATGGTGGGAACTAATGGAGTCAAATATAACCGACGCTATATAAGAAGACATCACAAGAAGTGCTAAAAGGTGTAAATGGGTGGAGCCTTTAGGGTCCCGACCCTTAACAATGTAATCAGTGATGGTTGATTGTATTCAGATCCCTAGATGTTTAATAGGTAGCTTAGCTGAACACTCTTAGCCAGGCAATCGGATCCTCTGAGCTCAAAGGGGGTCAAATGGGCTCCAATCATACCTTTCCACGTGGAACTACGATGAAGGACCAATTGAAATTATCACAGCAATAACTGAGCGCCATGGTGGTAGGAATTTAGTTGTATCATCAACCACATTCGTTCGTCTCGTAGTTGACTCCCATTTACTTCAATGGGGCTTGATCCAATCTCACATAAGGTTTTGGTACTCAATGTCCAGGCATCAACGATGCATATGGTGGGCAAGCATACATTCATATTCATGCCCAAGCGTTGCCCACTAAAAAAAATCAGGCCAAGGTCATCTTACCCTACGCTACGTATCTCCCAAAAGCAAGCCACTTTAGAAATAAAAGATATTCCGGTCCCTTGACAAGCACACTTAGTGCATGTTGGGCATACCTATTTCTAACCTCTATAGTTTTACATATTGTTAAAGTGGACAAAAGGTTTCGAACATTAGAACCTATGACACACCATTCTACTCTCTTATCTACTATTGAGCAGTGGAGTTGCTTCATAATTTTTCAAAAGACTATATGAACATGTTTGGATACCATAGAGAGGAATCCTCTTCGGCATTCCTCAATTCTGAGGACTTCCCATGTATAGTTGAAGAGAGGATAATCAAGAGAGGAATTTCCAAATCCTCCCAAAAACCTCAAAGATGCTTGCCAGTGATGATTCCTTGGTCTCCACCTCCTCCCATCGGATTTTCTCTATTCTCCCAAGTAAAAAAAAAAATAGCATAAGCGGATGAGCAGTCACGTCTGTATAATTGGGCAGTAACTTATGGGTTACTGGTCTTTGTTGTAGAACCCTACCTTATGGGTCCAACAATCATGATCCAATCAGTTCCTTCACTTGTCTTCACTGGTAGGAAATGTGCTGACTATATCAAGTGATTTAGAACCACCCATATAAAGTCATCACCTTCTTCATCATTTCGAGTCCAGAAATAAAGTTCATAGTAAGATATTCCCGTTTTCATTTCAGGATTTCCAACGGCTGTAACAATCCTATAGGCTTTTGATGTTCTTCTTTAACTTTGTTGACGCACTAGACATTAGGAAAGGAAATCGGCGATTTTCCACTACATGTTCTTCCACCAAAATCCTCAAGTTTTGATACATTTTGGCACTACTTTACATGATGTATTTTCGTCATGATCTCACCTTTCAAATCTTCTACTATTGGTACACACAGTCGATTTCACAAGTACAACACATTTTCTCTGTAAATATAGAATGCATTGTGAAGATGGGGTGGATGCCCACTATCGATTTTTTTTGTACTCTCTCTACCTGGATCTAAACCAAAACCTCGATAATTCATTGGGACAGGGTATGGGTCCAAAGGATGGGACTGAGACCGAGCCAGGCCCTGATTCCTGTTATTATTATTATTATTTATTAATTTATTGCACTATGGTAAATATTCAACTCATGCACCCACATACCACAAAAGGCCCTAATCAACTAGCAACGACCAGAATCAATCCCTGATCATCCCAGTGGAAATGAAGATTCCTTACCATGAATCAGTCGATAGGTCGGCAAATCCAATTCAACTAAATTATATGTTCTTTTTGTTATATGTATTGCTTATTGCTGGTTCCAAATCCAATCTGAATCCCACCATCCCTAAGCATTGAGGATTGATGCTTTTGGCCAACATTCCTTAGCTCAATGATAATTTTTGCTTATGATTAATCAATTGTATTTGTGTTTTCTTTATTTATTTTCCCATTAATCCAGTAAATTTGACAACCCAGTATGTCGTATAAAATACACAATTTCTTGAATGACAAAATCCTAGGAAATAAAAAAAATTTTAATAAAAAATGTAGCAATTTTTTCGAAGTTTATGTGCACTCATGTAGTGCATTCTTCGCTGTAGAATGAAATTCTGGGCAAATGAATTTGAGGACACCCCATTGGAAGAGGAAACCATGCGTTCTCTCTTCCAGATAACCTGCCATCTCAGGTGGGAAGTCAGGATCCTCTCCATCACAGAAAAGCCCCACAAAAAGCACCCGTTTCTGAGGAAACCAACACTGCACAAACACCCCCTGACTCTAGAATTGATGGAAACCTTTTTGAAGTAGATCACATAACATACATGGTCAGCATATTAATAGTCATTTTCCAGGAGTCAAATTTGAGTTTACTTGATCATAGCTATTATCCTCCAAACATCTGTAAAAAGTTTAAACGCCAGCAGATTGTCACCACTCAAGAAATCTGAGCCTTGCAGTTCTATGATTGGCATGCATCAAGATCAATGCAAGGCTTCAGCAAATCATTACAACTTTTGCAGACATGTTGTAGCCAATTTCCTCTTTAACATTTACTAAACATTTAAATGTTGACAAATCCAATTCTTTATCATTGTTGCAACATGTAGAGGATTTAACATGCATCTTTACTCACCATTAACCATATTAAATTAGATAAATTACTCATACACCATAATTAGCTTGTGGAGGGCAACTTGTGCGAGACATACCATCACTATTCACCAAGGACCAAGCCCTTCCAAATGGAATTGGCCTAAATTTCACTTCTCATCAGAATGACATCCCCCGTTGAGTAATTTTGCGTAGAGAAATAACCATTAATTCTGCATATGATTGAGATACTCCAGGTAACTGCAGCCCTGCAAATCATAACCATGAAATGGCATGTGGGGTATGGAGGTTTGACAGGCCTACCCACAATAAATCAAATTATTAACCGAAACCAGAGAAGTGCATCTGAACGTAAATGGAATTCAAAATATTGATCTCTAGTAGAATTTTTGGTTGGAATGGGCAGCCATGGCAGCTTACATCCCTATAATCAAGGTCATTGGTCTAACATCTAATTAATGGCTTGTAATTTGGTAGCTGCCAAATTAACTAATAAAAACTACAGATGACGGCCAGAAAAAGAGGAAAAAAAAAGGCGCTAAGGAAAGCAAGACATCCCACCTAGTGTGTTTCATAGTTCACCAATCCTAATCACCAATCTGTTGTACAATTTGAAGAGGTAGGCATAGCAAAAGTTAGGCTATACAGGTGGATGACCCATCAAGAGGTAAGGGTAGGCCGAAAAAAATATTGATGGAGGTCATTTATTCAGATTTGAAGAAGTTTAACTTATCGAAGGATTTAGCTCAAAATAGAACGGAATGGAGAAACAGAATTCATGTAACCGACCCCAATATGATTGGGATAAGGCTTTGATGATGATAATGATGAGGCATGGCAAAAACAAAAAACACTCAAAAAAATTATCATTCAACGAGATGTTTTCCCTATCAAACCAATTATCACCATCATCATTGAGCCAAGAGAGAAATAAGTAGGACATGATTTACTTTCAAATCAAATGCCAGAAGATTGTATCAATCCCAAGTAGCAAAGCAGTCTAAATTATAGTGAGGTATCTGAGTACATAAATGAAAAAGCCATGAAACTAGGATCTCCATGAAACTTGTTTGCATAATTAAGTACAGATGTAGTATAAGCTATAGTGCTGAAATAAATCTTGAAAGAGGGCACTGGATCTAAATCATCCAAGCATGAAAAAGTTGTCAAAGATCTGCTCTCCCTGGGTACCTGGGGAAGGGGATGACATCCCTAATATTATCAATACCTGTAACAAAAAGAACCATCCGTTCAAACCCCAGACCAAAACCACAGTGTTTTACAGTTCCATAGCGCCGCAGATCAAGGTACCACTCGTATGGCTCAAGAGGCAGTCCCATCTCCTGTATCCTGCAATAGAGCATCTCATCAATCAGTAACAAATTATAAAATGCTTGTGAAGCCACCATGCAGATCATAGAAGCTTTTGAATCCAGGGCCAGGCAATTGCTTTAGGGTCAAGAAAAATATTCTGGACTAGTATGAGAAGCATTATTCTAGAAAGAGGTTTCCTTACACTTACAACTTGAATGTGGAACTTCAAAAAGTAACCATACAGGGTTCCATCTCATACAACTTGGCTGGACTGGACATTTCAAACTAAAACACAAGATGCCCAAAGAAGGGAGGGAGGGGGAACCTAGCTCTGAACTGAGACTCATGGTACACAATTTGAGTGTGGTGACGTCACTTGGGATTAGTAAAGCATGAATGCCTCTACATGCATGAATAGAATTAGGATTCATAGCATTTTATTTTGGTGCGAAATGCTCTAATTTTCACATTGAGAGGACATGAGTACGGGCACTATTACTAATAAGCTATCACGTAATTAATTAATGTATATATATAATATCTCTTGAAAGCTAAATATTTCTTTTAAAAGACCATGTGCCCCAATACAGGTAGCTAAATGTACCTGTGCTTCTTGTTGCAACTCACAGCAATGACCAAAAGTGAAAACAGACACACAGAAACAATTAGTAGGGAACCAAATTCTTAAGCACTATGGTGGTTGGATTGCAGAATGTATGGATGATGAATTAAGAAACTGTTAGGTAAGGGTATAAATAAGACAGCACGGCCCAGCAGCAAAAACATGGGCCGTGGGCTGGCCCAGCAATTGACTTAGTCAATGGGCCAGCCCAGTATGGCAGGTCCCAAGGCTGCGCCGTGCTGGGCCAGGGGTCATGGG
The DNA here is from genome assembly GCA_037013555.1 of Sextonia rubra. NCBI lineage: Eukaryota > Viridiplantae > Streptophyta > Magnoliopsida > Laurales > Lauraceae > Sextonia > Sextonia rubra. The sequence goes on along the minus strand of JASUAD010000028.1, from coordinate 15,467,872 downwards.
CCGGCACGGCACGGCATGGCCCACATTGATATTTATAATAAAATATATTTACTTTTTTTATATCTTTTCTTATATAAATTAAGTATAAAATGTAAAATAATTGAAGTTTTTCTCTTCATTTATAAATTAGTGTCCATATTTATGCATTTATTCTACTAGTTTCAATTTTATTTCAAGTTAGAAACCTTAAAAGTGTATAATATCTCCCTCAATTTATATAAAAAATATTAAAAATTTAAAAAAAATTAAAAGGGGCCTGTGGGCCGGCCCATGGGCAGCACAGCCCAGCCCATCTAGGGCACGGCCAGACATAAGTCGTGCCCTAGGCCATGCTGGCTGGCATCCCAGCTTCCTGGGCCGGTACGGCCCGGCCTGGCCCAGGCACGGCTGTGCCAAACAACTGACATGGCCCACGTTTATATGCTTACTGTTAGCATAGTGTCAATATCGTATAATTCGTGATTCAAATTGTACGATTTGCATCGTATCTGTGGAAAAACGATTCATATCACACTGCAGAATAATTTGGATTGAATATCATGCGATTTGATATGATTCGATTCGTGATTTGGTTGTTTCGCAAAGGTGGGAATTCAAAAAGTCCAACAGCTTATTTTAGTATTCTTACAATTTTTTTTTCACTTTTTTCCCTATTTCCGTTCTAGTCTCTCTCCCTTTTTATTTCTTCTCCAATTAGAACCCTTGATGGATCTATCATTTATTTCAACAACCAAAACCTAAGTCACATTTGGGCAGATCTGAATCCTTTTTTTTTTAATGTAATTGATGTTTGAGCTCCACTGATGGAGCTGAATCAATTTTGTTGTTTGGGAGCCAATGTCTAGATTTTTTTTCCCTATATGTTCTTTTGCATCTCCATTTTTCCCTCGTCAACTTGTCAGGCCTGCATAGTGATGGAATTCAAAGTTTTCCTTTTCATCAACTAGTGGGGCCCACCTATTAGGGATTCTTTAATTTTAGTACTTTTGTGATTCATTAACTAATGAATATTTGAATTTGTACCTTTTTTTTGCATGGACTATTAATGAAAAAAGTATTTTAGACTTACGGCACTATAAATATATATATATATATATATATAGAAAATGCAAAGGGCCAACGGCACAATTCTAATGCAAGTATAATTTTTTTTCCTTTTAAACACTTAGGCATTTTGATTTTACAGACTACATGTATATTTTTTGTTTTGATATGATAGACATGTTACTTTTTTTATATCTTAATAATGCTCATTGATTTTGGTAGTATATCAACATGCTGATAATTGTCATGTATTGATGTGGACATGGATGAACAATAGATAGGTTATGGACATTTATAATTTTCTCTATTTTTATATATATTTTTTACAACTTTTCCATCCATTTGAGAAAAATAGAAAAGATCCTACGATTTGCAATTTGATTCAACTCAACCCGTTGAGCGATTCACGATTTGACAACTATGACTGCTAGGTTAGATGGGCTTCCAATCGTTTTTTCAGCATAATCAATTTAAAATATCTGTTTTTTTTTTAGCCCTTGTATTCCAAGTCCCCAAATTTAAATATTGGCACCTTCTGCAAGAGGAAACCATTAGGTCTCCCAGATAACTAGGGACATTACATCAGCCAAAGCATGAAAGGTAAAAGGATACTATTTTCATACCTCTTCACAATGACATCATAACGCTCCTCCCTTTGGCTTCCTCCAATCAACTCCCCAACCTGAAAGAGAACAAAACAATCTAATATTTATCACATTGCACAATTGGTAAAATTTCTAAAATGATCAAGGAAGCTCTTCACTTTCAATCTATTCCTTGAAATAATCCACTACCAAGTAATGCATAAGTATGCACTTTGCTACACTTAAGGAGACATTTCTGCAGTATTTCAATTGAAAAAATTTTGGCATCATCACTTAATAAGGGGAAAAAAGGAAGGACATTTTTAAGTCATACTGACAGCTCACTGAGTTAAGCAAGTACAGCAATTTTACAATATAACCTTGGAATATAGTAACATTGTATCATATTCGGAATGTAGAAACCTAGCATTGTGATAGCATAATCTGTACCAATACATTGTGATCAACAGCAACTCAAGGTAGATGCTTATCAACTAAGAATATTAGATAACATCCATCGTCAAATTTACAATCTGATTGAATCAAAAGATAGAAATCAGCATACCTTAGGAACAAGCACATCCATTGCAGCAACTGTCTTCATGTCATCATTGACCCTCATATAAAATGCTTTAATTTGCTTCGGATAGTTATAGACAATGACAGGTTTTTTAAATATCACCTCTGTCAAGTATCTGCATTATTGAATTGAATTAAAACAATTCAATAGAAGGAATATTTAAAATTCAGAATGCAAGGTCAACAGGGCCAACTTCTTGACCAATCACATGCAGTGTTCTCATGTGCTAATATGTACAAGATGACCTTCAGTTCATTGATCCAGACAATTGATAAGATAGGCAAATGGATAGAAGATTCCAAAAAAACCCTCCTGTCTCATCTTAGACATCCAATCTTTTCTGTAGTTCTACAAGTAGATGTTACAATAGCAGGAGCAATACTTTAGACAAAGAACTAAAAATTGGATGGCCAGAATTAAACCCTTTCCACAGTGGAAATCTTACAATTGGTTTAAACTGCTGAACCCTGGGCCCCATTTCACAGAATAGGATGAATAAGGTGTCTGAGTATGGGGCACATTTTTAAATCTTAAATAATGCCTGGGTATCCTGAAGACTCAAGACCGTTAAATTCCCTTAGCTTGTTACCTTTCATGCTCAGATGCTAAATCTATACCCCATTCCACCTTGTTATCAAATTTCTTATCTGTGACATTGCTTAGAAGTTCCACTGCTTTGGTATAGGATATTCGTACAAAAGGGGTTGATGCCACCATCTTCAAACGATCAATGGCTATTTTATCAAAATTTTTAACCATGAATTCCATATCATCCATGCAGTTGTCCAGTAACCACTGACAAAGAAATTTTACATATGCCTCTGCACAGTTCATATCATCCTGAAAACATCCACAGAAAATAGGTACATTAACAATGAATCCCTTTTTCCAAGGCCCTCAAAAAGCATTGACAAAAAGAAAGATGACTGAGTGACAAGAAGTTAAGAAAATCATCATCATCAAAGTTGTAAGAAAATCATATCATCCTCAAAACATCCATAGAAAATAGGTACATCAACCATGAATCTCTTTTCCCCAAGGCCCTTAGAAGGCATTAACAAAAAGAAAGACAACTGTGTGACAAGTAGTAAGAAAATCATCATCATCAAAGTCATCCCAACTATGTTGGGATTGGCCACATGTTCCCCATTTTGGTTTATCCTAAGCACAAGTTGTAACAAAATGATAAGGAAAACAGAGGATCCTTCCACATACATACAGATATTATAGAGTAGTTTTTAAGTGCTAGGTCCCTAGCACCATTTTGGTGCCACACGTTGTGGCAAGGACTGCCACAACATGTGGCTGTGCTTGGTGCCTGGCACCATTTTGGTGCTAGGCACGTAGCAACTGAATTTCACAATATTATATATATATGGAAATGTTCTTGTAAATCCTTATGGTGAGAACTCCTAGTAGGCCCACCTTATGATCCATCTGAACCATTCACACACGTGAAAGCCACCTTGATAGTCACCAGACCCCTGGCATTTGCACCCACCAGATGGACTAAACGGTGGGATCAAGATTTAGGAATTAAACTCTTTATTCATGAATATGATGGCAATTTAAAACCAGATGAATTTATGGATTGGTTAGTGTGTGTGGAAAACAATTTTGCAAACAAGCTAGTGACGGAGGCCATAAAGTCACCCTGGTGGCAACTTGATTTCACAAGTATGTTGTGGGCCAAGTTGCGAAACGAAAGCAGGAGGCAAAACATAGATCCTATTGAGAGATGGATTTAAATGAAAAACCTTCTGGAGCAAAAATCCCTCTCAATCAATTACTCAAGAGATCTATGCTCAAGATTTGAACCAAGGATTCAGGTTAGTTCTTGAGTATTTTGAAGAATTTATGACAATGCAAGCTCAATGTGCTTTAGATGAGACCGATGGTGTTTTATTTCATCGATATTTTCATGGGTTGCGGATAGACATACAACATATACTCATTCAAAAATGTTGAAAATGTTAATGAAATTGACCAACATGCCATCAAAGCAAAGGAGATTGCAAATTATCAAGCCCGAAAACTTAGTGCATCTAAATGGACTGCACAAAAAGACTCCGTTGAAGATGGATCCTAATCTAAGTGGTAGTTCAAAGGAAAATGCCCTTCCTAAGCATGAAGGTCAGAAATCAGAATAGGATCACATCTATTCATTGTAAACGACAAGGCATCACTCATTTGAATGTCCAAAACAAATAAACTTATTAGAAGGTGAAGGTGACATGTACAATACTCTAGATGATCCCAAGGGTAAAGAGACAGAGGAAGTAGCGGAAGTAGGTCCCATGGAGGGTCTTTAAGCTATTATGGTCCTCAAGGAGACCACCTACTGTTGAAAGGAAATGATAGTGGAAAATTTTATTATTATTATTATTATTATTTTGTTCAACAGGTGCAGTACATAGGCAAAACTGCACAGTTGTGATTGATACAAGAAGTTGCGAAAACATCATTTCTCAAATTCTTGTTAATCGCTTAAAGCTGAAGGTTCAGAAGCATAATCATCCTTACTTTGACAAATGACTAGCGACAGGTCAGTGTTGTAAAAGGCGCCCTTAGGTGCACTCCACATCAAGTCGAGGCGCCTTTAGCGAAGTGTAGGGGAAGCACGTGAGGTGCACCCTGGCGCATGCCTGATCACTTTTCTTTTTTCTTTCCATCATGTTTACTATTTCTGTTTCTTTTTATTTTTCTTGTACTACTGCTGCTACTGCCTCTCCTTATTCTTCCTTGCTGCTGCTGTTTTTTATTTTTTCCCAGCTGGTGCTGCTGCTACTGCTGCTGCACGGTTTTTTTTTTCCAAAACTGTGTAAGCTTTTTGTGTGTGTGTGTGTGTACTGCTGCTGCTACTGCCTCCCCATCTCTGTGCCACTCTACTTCCTTTTTTCTTCTTTCTGTCTCGTTTGCTGCAAATATTTGTACTTTTGTTGAATGTCATTTGGAGTGATGGATGGTTTTATGACTTTTGGGATTCTTCTAGTATTCCTTGCCTTTTTTGTTATAATTTGTGAATTATTTTCACTTTGCCTATGTTGAATTTTGAATTATTTGTCCATGCTAAATTATCTATTTTTTTTATCTACAATGTGCACCTCGCTTCAATAAAGCCCGCACCTCACCTCGCATCTAGGCCCCATGTGACCTTGGTGCCTCGATGCGCCTTTCACCTTTAACAACACTGCGACAGGGGATGAAGTGCAAGTGTGACATACATGCCCAGTTACTTTTGCAATTTGTGTAGATTATCAAGTTATAGTTTACTGTGACATACTACCAATGGATAGTGGTGATATACTATTGAGTCGACTGTGGATTTATTACAAGAATGGAGCTCATGGCATGCGTGACAATACATACAAATTTGATCAGGATAGACTGCAAGTCACACTCCATCCAAAGAAGCTGGAACAGTCGAAGAAGGGATCAAGAGAAACTGCCACAAAAAAAGTGCTTCATGCACACCATGTCTAAAAAGGCAACATGAAGAAGACCCGAGTTCGACGTTGAATTCTTCTTTCAACCTGGCCAGATGATGCAGTATGATGATCATCACATAAGTGGAACCACGCAGATTTTTAAATATTATTGTTTCCAGAATTTCAGTGATTTCTACATTGTTACTTTCCTAGTGTAATTAGCACTCTTAGGCTCTAATAATTCCTATTTTGTTACTTTCCTAGTGTGATTAGGATTCTTAGGGCCCTAGGCTATGTTTTTCTATTTATATGGCATTGTAAGAGACTTAGATCTTAAACTTTGATTAATGAATAGAATTATCGGGTTTCTATTCCTTGGAGGTGCATGCTCATGCAAAGTCTCTGTGGAGACATGTTTCAATGTTTACAGACACGTGCTTCTTCACCCCATGCAAGCCCCAGCCCTAGGGCCTACGTCAGACCCACTTTTTGGATGATATTCAGTCCAGGTCCAGGTCCATCAAGGACCATCCCCAAACATCCAGTTACCTGAGCTGTATGTAAAATTCTAAATATTATGTAAAATATTTATTAATAAATTCTGTATCTCCAGAAACCAATTTGCAGTTTCAAGTCTCAATTACTCATTACACACATTTTTAGCTTATACTTAGTTTGAACCAATACCATAGGGTTTGGATCCAGAAGAGTCTGTTGGTGTTTGGTCTGGATTAAGCTTTGTAAATTAAAGCAGAGTGGGGCAACTTGGGCCCAACATGTATCAGGTTACACAGGTCTAGGTTTTGGCTGATAGATACATGCAAAATCCACATTTCAGAGGTCCAGAGATTTTCCAGAAGGTCCCTTGGTTTGGTGATTCAAACAGTTGATTGATGAGCTCGTCCTATCGTCACTAGCTGGAAGATATTGGAAGATACGTATGAATTATGCTATTTCTGGAACCTAAGTTCACAATAACATGAGGGACCCATTTTTTCTTTAAAAAGAAAAAAGCAAAAGTGGCAAAAGTATTAGTGAAAGATTGGATGCTTCAGACACTTTTGAGAATTTCCCATCCATGGTACACAAAATCCATGAGCTGAACCACTGAAGTATGTGCCCAATGATACAAACTATGGTCTGGCATTATTGCTTCATTAAGATGCGATTAGATCTACATCAGCCAAAATATTGATGTCATCCCTGAAAACTGAACCACCCACTGAAGTTCAGTTGAATCCCCTGCTAATCATTATCATTATACCATCAACCTAGGTCGGCTTAATGAGTTCTACTATATTACTATAAATGGCTAGATGAGTTCTGCTAAATTACTATAGAAAAACTAAATCATGTTAAGTTTGAACAATCTAGGGTAAAGTGAAGTGAGGTAATGAACTTTTTAAAGGTGAAGTGAGGTTGCCTCTATAAGTCTATGAAGGGTGGCAAAATCTGGTCTCCCCTGTTAACCCGACCTGTATCTGACTGGAATTGGACCCACATAACCCGACCTGTGTTTTTTACGGATGACTAATGGTCCAGGGAAACCTGGCCCACAGTAAAACTGATTGGGTTAGGGTTGACCAATAACCCATCTCATTTGTACTACACGTAAGGAAGTGCTCTTTCCTTTTTTTTTTTGGAAGGGTAGTGGCAAACTCACACAACCTCCAACCCCAACAATATATATCCTCTGAAAGAGAGGGAATGGACCCTAACTAAACATGAGTCAATCACAGGTCAAGTAAACAGTAAACCTGACCGTGAGACTGGACTAGACTTGGGGACATGGATGATAGGGTCAGGTTGATCAGATGGGGATATTTTTTGTAAATAGGAGGGCTCCACCCAGATCTTCAAATATCCCAAGTCCCATTCTGAGGTGAGCCCCACAGCGCTGCTCTAAAAGAGAGGGAACAATCCATAATCATCAAATCCCTCTTCCCTAGCAACTCCTTCCTCTCCTTCCTGTACACAGTAGCAAAAATAATAGGGTCTTCCTTGATTGCTCCTTTCTCTATTTTCTCATATGTAGGGTCTTCCCTGATCGCTCCTTTCTCTCTTTCCCATATGCACAGTGGCAAAAAACGCCAACCCCTCTTCCCCCTCTGCTCCTTCCTTTGGTTCCTGTATAAATGAGAAAATGCCTACCCTAATGGCAGAAGAAGAATAGCATTGCACCACCATCCAAGAACAACAAGCCAATCATTGAAGATGGTAAAGACAGCAATGATGACAGACATCATGATGGTCACGATGACTGCGAAGATAAGATCAAGGATCATGGCTTTGTTGCAAGTAATGCGGGTCGGGTTGGGTTGACCCACATCTTGCCTAGCCCGTTTTGGAAACAAGACAGATACAACTTCGGATTCAATTTGTAAACACCGTGCTCAACCCGACCCACCTGCCACTTCTACATAAAAGGCAAAGGAAATGCTAAAATTTCTAAACTTGCAGCCTGCAAAAAGCACTTCCCTGCAAGCTTCCAGAGACTAATAACCTTTCTAGCCAATTCTAATTTCTAACCATGTTTAAATACAAGTTGAACCATATTGATGCTGCCAAAAAAGGTATATAAATGAGAAGTCAACTTAAAAACAAGTAAAAAATGCATACAAAAGGGACAATTCTTCCATTTTTCAGATATGATGGTATTCTATTATATTCATCTTGCAGATATGATGGAATTCTATTATATAGGGTGGACTGCACACACAAAAATGTAAGCCTTGATAAGTGTAACTATAGGAACATAATATTGATCACGAAAACGTTCCAATATTCATAAAGAAACCTACCTCCAAATCCGCAAATGCAATCTCAGGCTCTACCATCCAAAATTCAGCCAAGTGCCTTGACGTATGAGAATGCTCAGCTCTAAAGGTAGGTCCAAAAGTATAAACACTACTGACAGCACAAGCATATGTCTCAACCTGAAGTTGACCAGATACAGTCAGAAATGCTTGGCGGGCAAAGAAATCACGGGAATAATCAATCTTCCCATCCTTTTCAGGGAGGCCTTGTTTGAGCTTGGATCTCTCTTCCAGCTTTGAAAGGTTCTCCTTGGCTATTGAAAGTTCCGATAGGGGGCCTACAAGATCCTCTTTGCTTGCTTTTGAGGATTTCAGGTCTGTTACCACATCCCCTTTCTCCTTGACAAGAAGCTTAGCAGCCTCTATTTCAGCTTCTGAAGGAGGAGGGGTTTGTTTCAGCTCCTTCTCCACCTTCTCTGCATCACTGAATAATGTCGTGACTTGAAACATTTCGCCAGCACCCTCACAATCACTGGTTGTGACGATTGGAGTGTGAACATAAAGAAACCCATTCTTTTGAAAAAAAGTGTGGGTTGCATAAGCCAATGCATTTCGGATACGTGCAATTGCAGATATCTGAAAACATGCACAGGGTGTTTAAATTTTAGTTAAACATTAAAGTGAATCAAAACAAGAGAGAAAAGGGAAGTGAAATTCACGAAAAGAAGCAGAGCCACTAGGTGAGAGTGTGCACATCAATAATGGTCATACACTACATAGATGATAGAAATAAGGAAATTTCTACGTTCTAAAAATTTTTATTGCAGATTTTCTTTCTTTTGTCAATCAGTAGCATTTGGGAGGTACGCACAAATTATTAAGACATGTCCTCATGTTCACATATAAAATCCATTCATCTTCGTAGAGAAGTCACAATTTTGTCACACAGATACTGAATACTGCCAAGGCTGGCATGCCCATTTATGTGAATGATAAACAGGCCCTACAGATCATACAAGTTTGGCTTTCGCATGTAGCTCAAGTGCAGAGTGTTTGAGCATTGCAACAGTGGGAGTCATGGGTTCAAATACCAACTTCTTTTTACTTTCAGCTACAATGGACACAAACTCATGCACTTTAGCCCCCCAAGGAAGGAGGAGAGAAGAGGAGGGAAAAGAGGAAGAGAAGACCCAAACCAGTTGAGCTACAGCAGGGGACAGTTCAAGGCCTTAGGAAATGATCCACTGGCCTGGCACCACTCGGATATGAGATTAGACCAATAAACTAGGTCTTTGGGTGTAACGCCAGCTATACATTAAATATTTAATATTTTAACAATATATGATGTCTTGAGCCATTCCTCAAAAATTGCATGCATCCATTACCTTATTCTTTTAATCAACACGCCGACAAAATTAATGGTTCTCATTCAATATGAAAAAGAACAAAAAAAAAGGAAAAATATCATGTATTAAATGGCTACGATATTTTGACCTCTGTTGATCTATTATAGGGCACTTATGCAGGGTCATCATAAAGTCAAGGTTCAATGAAACAGTGAACAACCAAATATATCAAAATCCAAGTGCTTAGTTGGCCACATAATTGATGGATGGATGACTTCCCAAAGATGATGGTTAACATCCTCTGCTTGAACTGCTCTACTCTATCACTGTTGCATCACTGTTGTATAGTTGTTGAGGAGATGAATCTTTCTGCTATCTTATGCAAACACCAAAAGCTTCATTTTCTACTACACTGACCCAATAGACCAAATGTCCAAATTATAAATGTAGATCATTGGAGTCACTAAGTGGGGAAAATGTAAAAAGAGAAGGCACACAATTATGTGAAATTAACATTTTGACAGTGATGGTTGATGTAGAAAGAGCTGAAGTTGGAAAATACATAAACCAAAGCAAACACAAAGCTCTATTTCTATAGGGAAAAGAATAAGAAAGCAACATTTTCATATCCTTCACCCATTGACAGAAGGGGGAAAAAAACAGTCCAATCCATTTAAAGGAAGGGATAAAGAATAAGAGGGAAAGCAACAGAGTGATGGAGCACCATAACCATACCGTATTAGTTCTGGGGCGGAGGTGGACATAGTCCCTCAACAGCTCCAGGGTGAGCTTGGTCTTGGGGATTGGGTACGTCTTTGAGTCTACAGGACCCACTTCTATAACATTGTCGACCTTGAGCTCGACTCTCTGCTTCGTGCCTTGAGGAGGTTTCTTCAGCTCCCCCTCCACCAGCACGGACGTGCCGGTGGCGACGAGCTGGCTGAGCTTGTCCACAGGGGCGTTCTCGATCACAGAGGCGTCCACAATCACTTGCAGATTGGATGGACATGATCCGTCGTTGACCTCCAAGAATGCAAAGGCCTTCCCCTGCTCCCTACCCGTCTTCACCCATCCGCCCACAGTGACTCTCTGCCCCGCCAGCTCTTCTCCTCCAGCCAGGATGTTGCGAATCAGGACTCGGCGAGAGAAGCTCTCCATGGGTGGCCCTCCCATCACCATAACTGATGGCTGCGATTCTTCTACCGACATTTTCTTCCCTCTCGTGGGGTTTTGCTTTTGCCACAGAGAGATGGTAATGGAACTCGTGTACTTCTGCTAGAGAGTTTTCAATCTTGAAGTAGAACTTCTAAGATTAGAGAGAGAGCTGCAAGAGATGGAGAGGAAATAATGTCATGCCCAAATAGATATCTGACAGACTAATGATCTAATAGTAATGGAAATGGAATAAAAAAGAAGATCAATATCTGAACATGAAAAAAAAAAACCTCATTTGGGAATATATCATATCTTCTCAACTCTACAGAATTAGAGAGCCAAATTCAAAGCTAGAAATTGATGAAAAAAGACTATAGAATCAACGGAAGCATCCAAAGAATCACATTTCTCAATCACATAACAAAGAACTAGTTCATGACTCAAAGCATTTAAAAAAAGTCAAAATCTGATAGTCTCAAATCTGGAAACAACCCATTTCAATTTTCAAACCAGACCCACAAAACCAAAACCAAATGTTGTTCAAAAGCATACCCACCAACCCAAGACCACTAACCACTATCATGGTTATAAACAGAGTACCGACAATTTTAATGAAGAAAAGCATTCAATCAAAGCTTAAGAATCAAAACCAACAAAAAACAAAGAGCAAATGAACTGCCTACCACCTTGAGATAAAAACCACCCTCCAGAACCACAAGACAAGTTCTAACTGCAAGGTTACATGAAACATGTAATCCAACCATGTCCAACACGAACCTCTCTCTCTCTCTCTCTCTCTCTCTCTCTCTCTCTCTCTCTCTCTCTCTCTCTCTGTGAATTCAAGACATGGGTCCCCAGCTCTCTTACCCAACAATTCTAGCAGAATGTTGAATAGGACTAAAGGCTAGTGCAATCAGTTGTTAGCCATGTCATATGCAATAAGCAAAGCAAGCAAAGAACTTTGAAGCAGATCAACAGCCATTTCAACATAGTATTCAGAACATGAGGGAAAGAAACCATGGGAACCTGTATCTCTGAGAAATCATATCTACCCATCTGAGATCTAATCACCACAGTGTCTTGCAAAAAATATAACATGTTGAAAGAACAGAGGATGAAGAAGAAGAAAGGAAAAATGCTCACCAGGGGGCAAGGCAAAACCACAGAAGCTGGATTGGTTTAGAGAGAGAAAGAGCTGAAGAGGAAGAGAGAGGGATGCAGAGCAGCCTAAAGCTTGTTCTTGTAAGACTGGGGTGGTAAGAGATGTGGAACAAGCAGGGTCATGTGTGCGTGTGACAAAAGCTAGGGTTTTTGAATGGTTCGTTCAGCTGGCGCAACCTTTACGGGCTTCCTTTTCATCCACGGGCCTCCGCCGAACATCACTGAGAGTCCACAAACCATACATTAAAGTGAGAGTCCAACAGGCTAATCGATACAATATTTAGAAATGTTACATTTTCTTTGATATTTTGATGCTGCATATACAACATTCAAAGAAATTACTAAAAGTAAATGTTATGTAAAAAAAATGTGTTGATGATATTATAATAAAATTTATATCTTTCAATTTCTGGCAACAAAAATGTTGATTCTTTATTGTAGTTGATCTTTTTTTATTTTTCTTGACTAGGACATGTATTATAAAAGAAGGAAAAGAAAAAGACGACCATTGAATATGTATTCCCATAAATTTTTACCAAAGAGTCTAAAGTACTTAAACATTCATTTTAATTAATTTTAAATTAAATTGACCCAAAAAGTAGACTTGTCAAGCGGACTTTGTTTACATAAAGTTAAACTTCTGTCCAAAATTCTAGGTCGGACCTTTTCTTGATGTATGCATGCTTATGCTTCAATCAGATCCCTCCTCTTATGGAAATGAAAAAGGTCAGGATATAGGGACTCACAATGCTCCATAACTGCCTTGGTTTCCACTGCTGCTTTTGCCTTTTTTTTTTTTTTTTGGGACTATATTTGCATTCGTGTCTTAGATTGTACAATCCAATGCCACTATCAAAGCATTGAAATAACACTCCCAATGAAATGTTACTGGTTCCAATATCTATTGTTGGACCAACCATTGGCCCATCAAACAAAGTAATGCGTGCCTTTTGCACACTCGTGAACCATGGTCATACCTAGGGTCTGACTCACTTGCAGTCTAGGACAGTGACTAAGATTTGAGGGTAGGGGAAAAAAAACGCCTAAACCTAAACTCGGTTAGTAGAAGATCCTTGGTGAGAGAGTCTAGGTGCTTTAAATTATGTAAGAAAGATGGTACAAAAGAAAGAATGATGGCATGTAAGGATTTTAGGAGAGAGGAGAGATATTTTAGTTTTTAGAGATGCTACGTGTCACTCTCTCCCCCGAAAAAAATAAATAAAAAAAAAGATGTAGACTTGAGAAGATTTAGAATTTTATTGAGAGCGCGCCACTTATCACACTCCCACGAAACTGGGTTTCGTCATTATATATATAGTAGCGCTTCAAGGCCCACGCCCAACCTGGGCCTTGAAAAAATAATAATTAACTCTTATTTATTAATAATTTAAATAAAATATTAATGAATATTATGACATAAATTATAGTTAAAATGTTGAATTTTTATTTTTTTTTTGAAAGGAGAATATATTTTCTTTGACTCATAGATATATAAAAGTTGAGAGTGAAAAAAAACAGTTGATATTAAGTCATCCTTAAATGATTAAAAGAATTACATGTGGTCTAAGGAAAAAAAAATATTAATATTTATTTATTGGAATGCACTTGTTTCAATAGTTGCACTTGGTTTATCTTCTCCGCTTATCTTAACAGTTGCGCTTATTTAATCTTGTGCAGATCTTTTAACTCATGCACTTGTTTCAATTTGTGCGTTTGTCTCAATAAAGTTATTTGTTTTCGGTATTATAATGAAAGTACTTGGTCCAACATCTTGAAATTTCACATTTTCTTTATAATTTGATACTGCATAGTAAACATTCAAATAAATTAGTAAAAGAAACTAATATGAAAGAAATTGTGTTGATGGCATTAAAATAAAACTTATAATTTTCAATTTCTGACAATAAAGTTGTTGATTCTTAGTGTAGCTAATTTTTTCAATTTTATTGACTGGGATACTGCTTTTTGACATTAATTTGTTTATCGTTGAGTCTAGTTTTATATAAAATAAATATTGCTTCCACAATGCTTTTTTTATTTTATTTTCCAATAGTTCATACCAATTAAATTGCAAAATAATTAAAATTTTAATATTTATAAATACATGATGATAGTTAAAATAAAGAAGTAACTTTATATAAATAAAAATAAATGTAAAATACCTTATTTGCACATTCTTGAAATTCTTTGAGAATTCTGTGTTGTATAGAATCTAATGTATGCTTAGAGGTGAGAAAAGAACACCTTAACTTATTTATCTTTCCAACAGAAGAATGAGAAAATATGAGGCCGTTCTACTTCTTCTATCGTTATGATTTATGAATGGAATAGAGAAGTAGGAAGAGAGAGAAAGTATAAATTGATGCAACTTTTATTTTGGGTTTCTTTTTTTAAAGAGTTTTCATGATGAGATATTCGCATGAAGTACAAAGTCTAGGATGAAACGTATATAAATTTATGCAACTTATATCTTGGGTCTCTTTTTTTAAAGAGTTTTTCCTATCACAAACGAATATATAACATATATCTTAGGTTTTTTTTAAAAAGAGTTTTTCTTATTACAAGTTATTTACTATTCTAAATACAATAATTGAAATAAAATAGGAAAAATTAATAATAAACAAAAGTAAATATTTTCAAATAATTTATAAAACCTACAAAAGTTTGGGGTGGGGGGAGTGGAAATAGAAAGATAAATCGAAAAAAGAAATATTAATATATGTCTTTTAATTTTTTTTACCCATGTATATTCATTATGTATACGTCCCTATCCCCTAAACCCAAAAGGCAAAAGATAAACAAAAATAAAGAGATTAATAGAAAAAAGATAGCATACAATTTTTGTTAATAATGTTTCGATAAATCTTATATTTAAATATATTTTTATTTTTTGGGCCTAGGTTTAGCATGGGCTTTGTATAAACTTATGGGTTCAATTACGTGTAAACCTGTGGCCTTAGATCTAAACATTAAATATATATATTATACCTAACTTACTTATAGTTCAAACAAATTTGGAGGTGTGGTTCACATCATTAGGCTATAATTTGTCCGACCCATGATTCGGTCTGTATCTTTCCATTCACTATGGTCACCTATCTACATTTTCTTTCACCGACTTATAACTTGTTTAAAACTCAAACTTTTGACTTATTCATATCATGTATTTGTATATGAACCCGATACACATTTGAAAAATTCAATCTTATGATGGCAGGCCACATGGTAGTGGCTTTGTCGTAATACAGATAACAACTCTTTTTGCTTAATCAGTTGAAGAAAAGACGAATAATTTTTTTTAATAAGGTCTATAAGAAACTAAAGAAAACTTTGATCATATGGGATTCTTTTGATTTCGGTTTGGGTACACAGAGAACCCAAAATTAGAATCATGAAAAAGAAACCAAACTAAATAGTTATTTTCATTAAAAAAAGATTAAAAGGGTGATGACATGGTGCTTCAGAAAAGGCTGAAAGGAAATATGCTTCAGAAAAGGCTGAAAGGAAATATCTCAATTTATATAGCATAGAATGTAGAGCTAGAGCTAGCAAATCCAATCAACATGAATAAAAAATAAGAACCGAGAGAGTAGCTACATAATATGTACATACTTGGTAATTTAAGCGCATCTTTCTATCTCTCTCAAATATCCTTCTAGAGCACAGGAGAATAGAAGAAAGATATGAATATTTCATATGTGGTTATGAGTAGATAAGAGAATGATGGGTGTAGAGTTGTTCAAGAGAAAGGAGAATGAGACTTACCGGAACTCTTTTTCATTAAAAAGTTTCATGAAAATGAAGCCTCGTCAGAACCAAGAGTCCGATTAAAGAGTCTCATGTAAACCAAGAGTCCAGTTAAAGAGTCCAGGTATGGCCAATGGCCGTTTATGTGATTGATCTGAACCATGGGCCCGCTCACTTATTTTGTAGATTATTATGGAGTATTATGATGTCCAGTGCAAGATATATGACTTGGTGTCACACTTGTGTCCCGATGATAAACGACTAAGATTAGTCTAAGACTTTGAATTAATGTGGCCCAAAACTTTGATCAAAAGGGATCCTTTTGATTTCAGTCCAGGTATACAGAGGACATGGAACCAGAATCATGAAAAAAAAGCAAATCTAAATAGTTATTTTCATTAAAAAATCTTAAAAGGGTGATGACATAGTGTTCCAAAAAAGGCTCAAAAAATTGAGAGATTTTAGAGAGGTTGTATGGATATATGAGATAAGAGTCCTTTAGAGAATAAATTAGGATGATGTCGTTGAGGGATGAGAGAGAGAAATTAAGGAACACCCAACGCGGGCCTTGTTCAATAATTTTAATATTTGTAAATACAAATATTTTCAAATATTTAAATGAATTCTAAATTAATATTAACATAAGATTTATACACAATCATAATTTTAAATATTTTACTGTACACTTAAAAAACTAAATATTTTAGAGCTATGCCATAGCTTTGTTTCCCTCACTTTTTATCTCATCCTCTGCTTTTGTGGCTTGTTAGCCCCACTTTATCTTTCATTGATCCTATACTACTCCTGCGGATTGGCACTCACCTAAAATAACACGCACTGTTGTATTGATTATGTTGAAATTACATAAACATACATTTTCCTAAAATGTGTGTTCCAACTTTGATAGCCTTTAATCATGGTTAGGACAATTAGATGGCTCCTACTCGCCTAGGTGATGTTTCATTGGCTCCCCACATTGTATGTTCAACATCCACTCAAATTTACCTAGTGCATGCATGTTGCAAGGTCCTGGGTGTGCCCAGAAGAATAGTCCTATCTGGTCAAAATACCATGGGATATCCTCTTTGGAAAAAAAAAACAATTAGTTGACTTCTAGTTTTCGCACATTTTTAGACCATAGGTACGCTTGTGTAGGCCCCTTTCCCCCCTGATTAACCTGCAAACCAAGTATGCCCCGGCTAGGGAAATAACTTGGCTAGTAGCCTTTTATTCTGTTGGGATGAAACCTAATTAGGATTGAGAAAGGGAAGTTTTTTTCCAAGTAAATATTATCCAGAGCATTTTGTAAAGCAAAGGTAGGATCTGGGATTCATGCTTTTTCCATCACCAATTTGTGGATGATTCCAAAAATGGGGTTCATACTTCAGATCCTCTAAAATGCTTATATTCATGAGAAATTTGTTAGGCTCCTCGGGGCCCATATATAAAAATATCTAATCTGTTCATGATGAATGTCCCCATTTTATGTCCAGGGTTGTTGCCCAACTGGTTGTGAGTGTGGGCCGACCTTGCAACACTACCCCCGTTGGTCCCATCATTAGATTTATCATGATCAAATGCACAGAATAGTGGTCTCAACTTAAATCCTAGTAGAGTGAAATTTTTTCGGGGCTCGGAGGGTCCTGAACAAAAATGGAAGTACGTAGCTATTCCATCTACCTTCCTTCTTACAAAGTTTGTAGAGATGTCAACAATAAGCTAGCTTAGCTTTTTCTTTTATTGTTAAACTAATAATAATTTTGTGGAAGCTCATAATCAGTTGGGATAGGGTCCATGTGCATCATCAATCTAAGTAGAATTCAAAGTGAGATGTGTATTGGAGACAAAGCAACAGCTCAAATAAATAAAATGATACCCAGTGCTTGTAAAGAGCAGCTAATAAAATAAAAAGGAGATTGACATTAATGGTTTAAATAATACACAGATACTTTGATGAGAGTGAGAGAGAGAGAGTTATTTTCTAGCCTGTTTATTTGCATTTCTTTTGGCTTATCGGTCTCTGGAACTCAAAGCGGATCTGAAGCCCCCATTCTAAGAGTCCTTTAGAGAATAGATAGGGATGAAGTGGTAAAGAGAAGAGAGAGAGAAATTAGGGAGGGAGAGATTTTATAGAAAACCATTGAGAGATTTTAAGAAAATTGAGAGATTTTAGAAATGTGGTGTGAATAGAGTTTAGCTAATATGGATGAAATCTTTAGATTACGCTACATGTTGCTCTCTCATAAAGAGAATTGTACAACGTGTCGCCCTCCCGCAAAAGAGGATACCGCTATAATATATACAACTAGCGCTTCATGGCCCGTGCCCAACGTGGGCCTTATTTAATAATAATTTTATTTGTAAATAAGAATATTTATAAATATTTAAATGATTTTTAATTTAATATTAACATTAAATTCATTTTACAATCATAATCTTAAATATTTTAGTGCACTCTTAAAATGTAAATATCATATTAGTAAAACTAAATGAAAATGAAAATAATGTACTTGTGGAATTTCATTAGAATATTAATAAAAAATAATTTCTCCTTTAATATGCAAAATCAAGTAAAGAGAAAAAAATATTATATGGTAATATAAATTAGATAGAATATTCTACTATGCAAAGAATCATCAGTTTAACTAATTCCATTACTATGAAAATTTTGAATTAGGTGAAAAGAAGTCGGTAATTAAGATTAGCACAAAATTTAGGCTTCTCACTTGTTCATTTGCACATCACTGGAAGAAAGAAAAAGAAATAAAAATAAAAAGAGAAATTTTGACTAAATGTACAAAACCTAAGATGATCTTTAATTGAGTGGTGGACATTAAAATATGGGATACACTTTTAATCTCTACATTAGTAGAGAAAAAAATTGTATTAGTCCTACAATAAGCATAAAATACCATTTGTATTATCATAGACATTTTAACATGAAAGGCACACTTAGTTAACATGTATTAACATATTAAAATTGATATCTATAAAAAAAATGTAATGATAATGGCATCGAGAGATATAGAGAAAAAAGAGAAATTAAATAATTAACAGGAAAAAATAGCATAACTATCTTTTTAACATTTAAAATAAATAGATATATATAAACCATCAGAACTTTCAGTGTTTAAAGAGAGTAAAATTGCACTTAGTGAGGAGTTGTTTGATGGTGTCTCCATGCATATACCATATTTTATATTATCATGTAAAACCTATAGGCCGATGAACTAGTCTCTCTTTGTTTTTTTTTTCTCCTCCCATTATTACATGAAAACATTAAATTTCAACACCCACCCATTCATCGCGAGTGGAGTTAAAATAAAAATGAATATAATTGTCCACCTTTCAAAAGTTCTATCAATCTAACCATAAGAGATGTTGTATATAAAATTGAACGATTTTAGGATAAGAGATAAAGATTGCTTAGTTTATGTAAAATTTAAAGTTGAGTGAGAGTATTAATCTAAATTTAAAATTATTATGCCAGGGCTAATCCAAATTATTGGTTGTTCCAGATTTTGAGAGACATAATTTAGAATGAGAGAGATTTTAGAAATCTTACCTCCTGAAAGTATCATTCTAAGTGAATAATTTAGGGAAAATCTAGCAATTTCAATGCTTAAGCATTAACTTATTTGGGTGGGGTGCAGATATAAACTTTGAATTAGGCTGAGATTTAGCAGTAGAAAGCTCAAGCCCGATCCAGTCAAAGCAAGAGACACTAAGAAATCTTTCACATAGAAACAAACATCCTAACCAACAAATATTTTTATTTTTTAAATATAATACAGTATAGCTCAAGTTTAAACTATTCTAAGTTGGCTAGGCTCAAGGTAGGCACTTTTGGCCCCAGTTAGGCTTTCTCCAAGTTCAGGACTGTTGTTCAAAATCTAGGCTAGGCCTTACTTGGCCCAGCCTGGCTCGTCCTGGTCTAGTTCTATGAACACCCATGACCAATTTAGACTCTATTTTGATTTTAATAGGAAACCATGTGAACCCACAAATTGGCATGTGAAATGAGATAAAAGTAATTTACCTAATTAATATGATGAATGGTATGAAAATTCGTTTGAGATGTATGAAAACCCCTCCTTTTGACTATATGGCACTCTTTAAGATTAAATATGATATGGATATCAATAGTAGATTATGATAAGATTACATGCGAGGTATTCATCGAAAATTTTAAGGTAATGTATTTTTTAAATAAGAAAGATTTATATTGATTTTAGAAAGAGAGAGATAATGATAAGAATAAGGATTATGCTGATTTTTAGGAGATTGAATAGTAAAGAGAGAGATTTCATGAGAGGAAAATAAGAGAGAGTCTTAGGACTTTAATTGAAGTATGCCACATGTCGCTCTTCCGAAAAGAAGAAGCGTCATATGTGGCTCTCTTATGAAAGGGGTATTGTTATAATATATATAACTAGTGCTGCAGGCTCGTGCCCAATCAAAAAAGGAGAAAGAAAACATATAAGCTAATATGAAAGTAATATCGAAGCACATTAAAAAACCCTTCAATAAAAATATTGAAATAATTGATAAATCAAAATTTAGAGCCATTGTGGATTCACAACTTTAATTTAATATAAATGGCAAAGTGTTGTGTAAAATCCAACACGTCTTGAAAGAAGCTATCATTTAACTCTATTATACAAAAAAAAATGCATTTAATTTTGATTATATTACAATTTTTTATAATGAAGAACAATCATATATTTAAAACTAACAAAGCATATTTGGAACACTTCATGTGGTTGGCATTATTGATTAATAGCTTAAGTTATTATTTTTATCATTATTAATAAAATTTCAAATAAAGTCCAATCCATTGATTGATTCAAAAGAGATATGTGGTCTTTGTTTCTTCTTTTTCTTCTTCTTTTTTGGTTTTTTTTATTTTGATGATTTTACTGGTAAAAACCGCTTAACTGACCCTTGAACTCGGAAAAACCCTTAATAGTTTTCCTTCTTTTATGTATGTAAAAAGAGGTGTCGAATTCAACATGGGCATTTTATACCAGTGTCGAATTCAAAACTGCTCCATTCCTTTACAAAGTGGGTAAAACCTTGCATTTTTCTTCATCTTCCTCCATGCAAATTCGGAAATGAACCATTATCCTTCCATTCTTTTGAGAATTGCTTTCAAAGGCTTGAAGTTGCATTATATATGGTTTGATTGGTTTGCCCAATCCTCTTCTTTAATTATTTGGATGTATTTGTGAAGGTAAGTTGTTGTTCACCAGTTTGCTTAGTTTTGATTCGTTGGTGTAGTTCTATTATTTTTATCTCATCAACTTTCGTGCTATATCGCATTGTAAGTCACTTTGACGTGTATTGAGCAATGTATAAAGTATGGAAGTTAGCGGTTTTGCTGTGTTTAGATTGAAGGTAAAGATCCTTTTGAGGTATTGTAATATTGCTTGAATGTCTAAAACGTTGTACTCCTTTGCTAATACAACATTGTTTACTTTGTATATATAGCAACATCATGTCTGTCAAAGAGGTTTTAACCATCTTCCACTATGATGGTGAGCTAGGATTAAATAATATTTGTCCTCAATACAAGGGTGGAAAACAAAAGCTTAAATATGTGTAAATGGATATAAAACATGACTCGTTGGTGACTATTTCACTTAAAGCATCAAAATGGGCCGCAGTTACTGATGACATAACTATACAGTATCTTCATCATGGTGGAAAATTTGTTTCATTGGTTAGCATAGATAACAATAATGACATCAAGTCAATGTTTAAAGCATTATGGAATGAAGCAAATGGGATATGTTTATTTGTGACAAGAGGTTCATTGGAGGCCGATGTACAACTTCAACAAGAAAATAGGTTTGTTACAACAACCATTTTGAACTTTTAATAATGATATTTAAGATGAGTTTCTCACATTTATTTTTATTTGACTTTGATGTAGGTTTGAAAAGTCACTTATGGAACATCATGTATTGGATACTGTAATCAATGTGTGTTCACATACTCCCCATATGAAGGAATTTCCTATAATGGATTTGAATATAAATTATGTGTGCACTTTCGAAGTGAGTAGAGTAATTTGGCAAATGAATATGAAACAATGATAGATGGATGTGGAAGGGATGAAGATGAGGGAGATGGTGTTGCTTTTGGAGAAGTGTCCAACTCAATACTTGTATTGGATATAATAGCTGAACAAAGTTACTTGATGGATGGTATGGTTCCCAATCGGGTTAAAATTGAAGAATTTGGAAACAATTAATCAAAGAAGATGTGGTTAGGTCGTATCTTTCTAGATAGGGAAACATTTAGTGTGACTCTAGCAAAGTATGCCATCTACCACAACTTTACATTGAGGCACCAAAAGACGAATATGACGAAGGCCACCGTATGTTGTAAAGATGAGTTTTCTCCTTGGCATATACATGCCTCTATTATAGAGTTGAGGCCGTCATTTGAAGTCCGCACTTATAATCCCACACATCGTTGCTCTAAGCCAATAATGGGGATAGCTCATTCACAAGTTTTAACAAAGTTGGTCGCGGAGTTCATAAAAGAGAGAATATGGTTGAACTATAATTTAAGATCGAAAGAGAGCATCAATGATAATCAATAAGAGTTTGGGATTCGGATAACCTATAGGAAGGTACATATGGTGAAGGAAATGGCATTGCACAAAGTACGAGGTTCATGTGAAGAGTCATTCCAATTGCTACCTTTGTAATGCATTGAGTTGGAAAGGACTAATCCAAGCATTGTCACTAGCATTGATATAACATCTAAGGATCAATTCAGACGATTTTTTTGGACTTTTGGACCTTGTATAAGATCATTTCAAATATCGTTGAGGCCAATGGTTGCTGTTGATGGGTCACATCTTTGTGGTAAATATCCCGGTGTGGTACTTGTAGTAGTGACCTATAATGCAAATCAACAATTGTTGCCCGTAGCATCTGCTTTTGCTAAAGCGGAGTGTCGAGATAGCTGCGAATGATTTCTTGCATATTTATCAAACGTATTTGGTCAACCAACTGAATTGACTATTAGATCCAATCATCAAAAGATCCTTGTTCCAGCAATTTAAAGAAGCCTTTCGAATCACATCACTATTATTATTGTCATCATCTTGCAAAAAATATTAAAGGAGCGTTCAATGATCATGCAATTATTATGAAATTTTGGCGAACTGCAAGAATTTACAGACCACGTGTATATTGCAAACTTGAATGATATAAATGCTGTCAATACTCAAGCTTATAACTACATTCGTGCAATAGGACAAGAACATTGGGTGAACGTATTTGTTCATGATCGCAGGTATGACATGCTCACTAGCAACGCTGTAGAATGTACAAATAGTCTTCTTAAGGACACATAGATGCTACTCATTACAAAACAAGTTAAAGATATTTGAGCAATTCTCATAGACGTTTTTGCTAAACGGCCAAGTCAAATTGATACTACTGCATCTCATCTCAGCATGTGATACTAATCCACACTCCAATAATGTAAACTGACTATGATGATTCACCCCACAAAAGGAGTGGATTTTTATTTCTATTTTAAAATTGCATTAATCAGAGTTAAAACAATAAAGTTATGGCCTCAAGAAGTTTACAGAAATTGTACTATTTAAAATTATGAAACTACCATTATGCGAATTTCTATTTCGATTATTAAGTGGGACTTTCTGTTTTGTGCTAATTCTTATTATGGTCAGATTACCATTATGAGGCACGAAATTAGAGCTATAAAAAGGGGTTCTCTTTTAACCCTAAGATAGAGATCTCATTGGATTAAGTAGAATTTACTTATTGAAGATCATATTCTCTAGAGTATGAATTGAAGAGAGCTTTGTTGAAGTTGAAGTTCTAGACTTTCTTGTCTTCTATATCTCTTATAGAAGATCATTTTCTAAGCGTAGAAGATTTGGGGAGTCAAGCGGAATAACGAGAGGGTATCTAGTTGAGTGGATTTGTAGTAGGCAGCGGTGGCGATCGTTGTAAAGTGATTTTTTATAGGAGGAATACGTTACAAAAGTTATCTGTAAGTGTAACACTCCGATCCCCTTTGAGCCGGATTAGTGGCTCATTAGTGTGTTTTGTTTTGATTATTCCTTTCGGATTTGGTTTTGGGCCTTGAATAGGTAGTTGAGTGACCTTTGACCTGGAATAGGTAGTTCTAAGCCCTTTTTCGTAATTTTGCTTTTGTTTGGCTCATATCATCCTTGCATCATCTTGGTGTCAGCACGCGTGTTTCGTTGAGTTCGACAATTTTCGTAACTGTCTCAGAACCATTTGGAGTCAATTGGGGAAGATGGACCTTCGTGTGACTTAAACTGTAATTAGCATAAACGCTCCAGACTTTGACTTAAACTTCCAAATCTATAAATATAAGTCAGGACCCAGGTGTCTCTCTCCCTGCCCATTTGTCTTGATCGTTGCATGCAAGTGAATTCAGGAGCTCCACGTTCCTTCCTCTTCTCTCCACTTCTCTTCTCGTTTTGGGTTGGTGTTGGGAGCTTGCACTCATTTTGTTTTGGATTGGGTTCCTTCTCTCTTCTTCTCCAATCGCACCTCTCATTCTCTGATTTCCGAGTCCTCATCTCATGCATGATTTATTACTTTGATTTGCTTTGATTTTAGTGGACTTGGAGCTTGATTCAGTGGATTTCCAGAGTTGAGGCAAGTATAAGTACAGGCTTTGATAACACATATGGGTGTTTTAGTTGATGGCTTTGATTTCTTCTTATTCTTTGTCTAGCATGTTTTACAGCCACATTTTGTGAATTTGGAACCTCTGTAACTCATTTTGTTCAGCTTCTGTACCGAATTTCAGTCTCTGTAACCATCCCGAAGTCGTGTTCTGTATTGTACGGCTAAGCCGTAAGTTTCTACGGCTCACATTACAGAGCCTTGAAATTTCACTTTTGTTCTACGGCTAGGCTACGGCTAAGCCGTAATTTGTCCTACGGCTGAGCCGTAAGCTAGCCGTGACCCAAACCCTAACTCAGCCGCGAATTAAATCTCTGATCAGTCGAAACTTTTCCAACACAGGACTCCTACGGTGTGGACTACGGCTAAGCCGTGAAATGCTACGGCCAAGCCGTGGATTGGGCTACGGCTAAGCCGTATACTGACTGTAGCTCAGCCGAAAGAGGCATCAGATCAGAGGTGAAAGATGACCAGTTTAGCTGTGTTTTGAATGGAACCATGGTTAAGCTGTAGTGCATAATACGTCGAGCGCGTAAGATGTCTCCGGCTCAACCATAGGTCCCTCATGGCTAAACCGTTAGGCATGGCAATTCTGAATTATAACTTAGGATAATGGTGAGACTTGTAGGGCAAATACAGGTTAATCACCCATGTAAACCGGCCCAATGGATTCCTTGGATCGCATGAAGAGTCTGTTAGGCTGTGACTTATTCATGTGAACGTTGATCACTGTTAAGCACCTCCCCATGGGTGTTGGTTTAAGGGACTTCGATGCACATAAGGATTTCATTGCAACACTAGGATGGCAACGGTGCATCGAATAACTTAAAACTACATCAACATGCACGGTTAGTGACAGTGAACAATTAGATTAGGGTTGGCTCGTAACGAACCTTGATTCCGTATTAATCTGAGATGCATTGCATATTGTTTATGGTTTTGCCCTCTGTTCTGTTAATCTATGTTTATGCATTCCGTAGTCATTTTTGTTTTCGTCCTGTATATCTGTTCTATGCTTCGTTCCGCACTATGCTTTGATCTATGCTGTGCTTTGGATTTATATCTATGCTCTGCTGGCTTTGTTTATCTCTGAGTTTGGGTATTCCCTGGTGGCTCTGCCCAGAGATTAACACGTGAGGATAAGATCCGGTCCTTGTCATCGGTGAGTCCAAAGCGGATAATCTCCCTTCTTTGGATTTGATTTGATTGGTGTTAGTCTGGCTCTACTCAGCCTCAGCCCTAGGATGCCCGACGGGGTTACCTCTGGCTTAGATCTCTGTATCTTTGTATAACTGCAGTGTCGCTTTGTCTTGGGACCCCGGAACCCAGGAAACCGAGACCCACTTGTACCTTTGGCCTGGACAGTGGTGTTCTCATCTGCTCTGCTCTGCTCTCTATTTGAGAGAACATGGTTAACGTAGTAGCCAACTAGTTCAGTATTCTATGTTTTGATTCACATATCATGTTTTACTTCTATGCACGATTGGCTTAGTTTCCTAATATGGAACTCTGTATTTAATCTTCTGTCATTATTATATTCACTTTGATACTATGAGTGTTACACCCCTGTTACTTGTATTTGCTGGATCGTTGTATTCATTTGTGTTGTCTGTGGTGCTGCAGGCACAGATACCTTGCCCAGCTCCCCGGCGGTCGAGGAGGCTGCAGGGGCGAGTGTAGAGGCACCCTCAGGTTTGGCAGAGTGGGCCTGATCATCTCTGCCGAGTGCGTTCATGCATGCTTCCAGTGGCTTTTCATTTTGGGGATTTTGGAGAGATTGTATTTGGACTTTGGACTTATATTCTGTGTATTTTGTATATATTGATTTTGGGTGTGTATTTGGTTTTATATCAGGGTATTTGTCGTTGTCGTTTCCGTATTTGCAATAGCTTTGGCTTTCGCTATTTTCTTTGTTGCTTGCTATGATATGTACAGCTTCCGCGTACGCTTAGTTCGCACGTGTTAGATCCCTTGTGGGCGTGCATCTGGACTGGGTTTGGGTGCACGTGCACGGGAGTACGTGTGTCACCGGTTTAGCTTTTCGCTAACCCCCGATCTCTGGGCTCGGGTCGTGACAGTAAGTAGCTTGTAATTGCATAATAATTTATAGTGCTTGATTATTAGTCCAGGTTGGATTCTTGGCTTTTGCCCGGTAAAGGTTTTTTTCACATAAAATTCATGTCTTCTTGTGGTATGTGCTTTTGTATAATTTTGATTATTATTTCCACTATGTAGGTTATTTATTTGCACACATTATTGTTTAGATTAATTGCGAAGATCCATTCTAGATAACTGCTTAAAACCTTTACGTGGTATCAGAGTGGGTTACACTAATTTGTTGTGTTTAATCTTAAGAAATATCTAGAATGTCACTCAATCTATAAGGCACATCTACTTCCAAGCCTTCATTGTTTGATGGTTCAAATTATGCTTGTTGGAAGCAACGGATGATTGGCTACCTTAAGTCTATTGATGATGGTGTGTAGGATATTGTTGTGGATGGTTATTCTAAACCCATAATAATGACAGATGGGCAAGCAATTGCTAAACCTAAAACCCAATAGACAAAGGATGAGAAGCATGCCTCCAATTATAATAATAAGGCTATATATAATATTTATAATGAAGTCACCGTTGATGAGTTTCATAGGATATCCTAGTGTAAACTGCAAAAGAAGCATGAAATGTCTTACGAACTGCATATGAAGGTACAGATACAGTGAAACATGCTAAACTGCATAGGTTAAATAAATCCTTTAAAATTATTGTGATTGAATAATATAAGACTTTCAATCAGTTCTATGCTAGGTTGAATGATATCATCAATTTTATTCTCAACTTGGGTGAAAAAATCCTTGAAAATAAGATTGTCAAGAAGATCCTAAGGTTTCTTACTTCTAAGTATGATACAAAGGTAGGTGTTATTAAGGAAAATAAGAATTTAGAAACTCTTACCGTAAATCAGTTGGTTGGAAATCTTCAAACTTTTTAAGAAAACCGTTTAACTAAGGAAAAATCAGTGAAGAATAACAGTTTGTCATTGAGAGCTTTCAGAGAATTAGCCAGGAAACCTAAAAAGAAAAATTGAATATGATTCTGATTCAGATACTAAAGATCTTGATACGGCTGAGTTGTTGAACCAAGTTAAGAAAATCATGAAGAGTGGGTAAGATAAACGGAAGGACTTTAAATTTAAGATTAAGTAATCTTCAAAAGAGACCAAGTGTTTTGAATGTTAGGGTCATGGTCACTTTGTGAATAAATGTGCCAACGGTAAAAAGAATTCCAAGCATAAAGCTCTTAAAATTTGGGATGATGATTCGTTTGAAGAAGAAAAAGAAGAAAAGAAAGATCCCGAGCCTTATAATGGCTAGCTCTTCTCTGTTTGATGAGAGATCTGATGAAGAGATTGTCAATGATCTAGTGTCAGACGATGAAAACAAAGATTGGGAAGCTAAATATGATATTTTGCTGCGGAAAATTATGAAGTTGAGTGAGTTGTTTAAGCAAGATAGGCTGAAGAAGAAAATAGCGATTCAATCTCTTCATAAAGAAGTGGTAGAAAATTTTGTGAAAATGAATCTCATGGAAGGCTCCAATGAAACTCTTGCTGATAAGTGACTGATGAGAGTCACAAATATGGTTGACTGAAAGATTATTTTAGAAAGTTTGAATAAGAATTTGAAACCGTGAAGACAAACTTCAAGACTAAAGGCTGAAAAGGAAGAGTTGACTGGCAAACTGAAGATTGTATTGTCTGAGTTGGATTCTACAAAATTTTCTCTTAACAAGATGAATACTAGTTCAAAATATCTTGAAGACATCTTATGTATTTAGAAGCTACCTAATGATATGCGCGATCTTGGTTACAATGATGGTGCACTACTTCAAAGATAAAATGTAAAATCACTTTTGTTAAAAGTTTTGTTTTCAATTCTACATCACATATTGCTCTACGTCGGGCATATACTAATCATGTTGGGAGTAGTTCAAAAAAGAAGAATGTATCATGTCTTGCACGTACACCCACATGTCATCATTGTGGAGTAAAAAGACACATTCGTTCATATTACAATAAACTAAGAGCTTTGCTTAAGTATAAGCAATGGTGGAGATAATTGTTTGAGAAGACGAGAGCTATTTTGGTCAAGAAGTTTGATTTGCCACCATAGTTATTCATATTGCTCTGAAAGATCAAACTATGCAAGTGTAAGTGGCTATATGCAAAAATTCCTAATCAAGAAGATTAAGCTAATGAAGAGTTGTAATTGAGGATAAGCTACTGCTAAATCCAAGTTCATAAATTAGTGCATGATTGATTATTAGCATTGTCAATTATGGGTAAAAGGGGGGAGATATTGTATTCAGGGGAGACATTCCGAGCTAAGATATTAACAGTTCAGATATTTAAAGACAAACATAGACAATACGGATCTACAAGTATGTTGATGGTAAAATTTTTTGTTTGTTGAAAATTCAATGTAGTTTTGGATTTTATTTTGAGTAGATTGTTTATATTGTTTTAGGGAGTTTTGTTTATGAATTGCCAAATAGGGAGATTGTAAGGATTTTGTATATTGGCTAAATTCATGGATTGGTCAAAACTCTAGTTATGGTCAAAGTTGTATTTTTATTTATTTAAGACTGAGAACTTGAAGATGTTAAAGAGTTCCAGAAGAGTTAGTATAAAGGTATTTGAATTAAAAATGTCATATCTCACAAACTAAGCGTCGAATATGGTCAAGTGATCTATTATTAGAAAGCTCGTTTCAAGTAAATATCCATATTTTTTTAAGATTGCATCAATTAGAGATAAAACGACAAAGTTATGGCTTCATGAAGGTTGTAGAAATTGTTCTGTTTGAAATTACAAAATTGCCATTATACGAATTTCTATTTCTATTTTAAGTGGGACTTTCCTATAAAAAAAAGTTTTAAGTGAGGCTTTTCTGTTTTGTGTTAATTCCTATTCTGGTCAAATTAGCATTATAAGGCACGAATTTGGGGCTATAAAAAGATATTCTCTCTCAACCCTACGACAGAGATCTCAATGGGCTAGGTAGAAATTACTTTTTGAAGATCATTTTCTCTATAGCGTGAATTGAAGAGAGCTGTGCTGAAGTTGAAGTTCTAGGGTTTTTTGTCTTCTACATCTCATGTAGAAGATCATCTTCTAAGCGTATAGGATTTGAGGAGTCAAGAGCAATAACTAGAGGGTATCTAGTTTAGTGAATTTGTAATAGACAATTGTAGGCGATTATTGTAGAGTAATTCTTTACAAGAGAAGTACATTACAGAGGTTATCTGTAAGTGGCTTGTAACTACGTGATGAATTCATAGTGCTTATTATTAATCTAGGTCGGACTTGTGGTTTTTGCCCGGTTATGTTTTTTTTATGTAAAAATCGTGTCTTCCTATAGTTTGTGCTGTTGTGTTGTTTTGATTATTATTTTCGTTTCACAGTTGTTTATTTGCACAAATTATTATTGAGATTGATTGCATATATCCATTTTAGACAACCCCCAAAATGTGCGTGAAGGTTATTTTAAAAGTAGGCAACACAGATGTACTAACTGCTCGGATAATGGTATGGATGAAGATTAAGATGAAGATAGAAAGCCAGAGAATCAGACACATGGCCACCCCTCACCACTCCGATGCTCAACGATTTTGCCTACTTAGGATCATCCAATTCCATGCTGACAGTTCAACCCAACAATTCCACCTGCACCAAGAATGTGCTCTTCCCCGAGGGTCAATGATTTCCCAATCCTATGCAAAAATTGGTATGCTTATGGATCTAAAGCATTCTCATCCTCTTCTGAAAATTTTGATATTCTGAATTATTTAGTAGACAACCTTCTGACGTTCTATCAACCCTGATAGTTAAACCATGTATCCATATCATATCGTACCCAGTGCTTTATTTTTATGTATTAAATTCCTATCCATTTCTATGGCATATCCTTGCCATGTTGTTGCTCCAACTGGCAATCAGAGCTGATCCATCTCCACTCTGCAATTTTTAAGGTCTGCATTATGGCAGTAACTGTGTGGCCTTTCTTTCCTTTGTTCCTCTATCTTAATACTTCCATCTTTTGAATTTATATGGTAAGTCATGCTCACCATAGTCTAGATGCGGTGTTTTAAATCATATCATTGTTAATCATATTCTTTATCTCACACAATACACACATTTGGGCAACTCCATGGACTTGCCCATATCTAAATTACAAAATATTGAATTGAGAAGTAGGATGGCAATTGCTTATGGCAGGCGAATCTTTACCTGGTCTGCTCCCACCTGTCCTTGCCTGCAGACAACATTCCCTGTAACAGGTTTAGGATGTGATAACCATATCTGCATCATTACAGGTATGATGTGGGTCAAATTTGGAACGGGCTATATCTCAATCTCCCATTGTTGTAGAAGAAAAATTAAACAGATGAGAAGAATCAATTTTTATATTTTGTAATGATGTTGTCAATTTTCATTATGAAACATTTCAACAGGTCAAATGGATTGGGCAGTCAAATCCGTCAAACCACCCCGAATCCATCAAAACCACCACCAAAATCTGTCCCCCATTTGCGGTGGTCATTTGTATTACTCATGCTGTTGCCATCACTTCTGAAAACATATGACATTAATAAATATCTACCCTATCACAATGCTCTTAAAATGATCCAAATCACCACTTTGTAGAAAGGGCTCTTTTGATGTTAATCATATTGTGGCCCAGGTGGATATCACATAATGAACAATAAGCACCCAATCATTCTGTGATATGGGAGCTCCTAAATGCAGCTGAGAATCCAAGGAGAAAGTTTAAAATGATTGGAGAAGTATATCCAGCCTAAGCTTTTAGAAAGCATGCATCCATATATATTGACTGCCCTTATTTATCCATGTATGTATTTCATCTTGGTTTCAGACGATTAAAGAATTTTATTATGTAAATGCCGTATTTCTCCCATCTTGCTTACTGTTACTATATATGATCAAAAGAAAGCTCCTCCATTTGACTGCACTGGATAT
The DNA here is from genome assembly GCA_037013555.1 of Sextonia rubra. NCBI lineage: Eukaryota > Viridiplantae > Streptophyta > Magnoliopsida > Laurales > Lauraceae > Sextonia > Sextonia rubra. The sequence continues at coordinate 15,436,324 of JASUAD010000028.1, read as the reverse complement.
AATGCCTTTGCCTTTGACGAGAACTACATTAACCATAGTTCGAATATGGTGCATGATGTATTTCCGTACATCCTTTCTTCACTACCTACAACTTCTAGATACTGTGGATCTTTCTATGCAGGTCCTAGGATCTTTGCGCATGAGGACCCATAGAAAATGGGTAGAGATTGATTGGTTGCATGAATATATGCCAGATGAAAAGGCCAAAGCTTCCACAAATATTTCTCCATTGTCATAGTTTATTGGCAAATAAATACTATTTCTGAAGCAGATAGTTTTACCTTGTTGTGTCTGTATTAGTTATGACTTCACAACTCAATAGAAACTTCAGTGAGAATGGTATTGCTTTGGGCTTTACTATCTAATAGTACATATTATCTGCAAGATATTATCCTATTCTAAATGTTAGTTTGCATTGCTTTTCACAAAAGCCGCTCCACTCCAGCACGCCCACTCTTTAGGCATGCTTTATTTTTTTAACTTTTTGCAGACCATGAAGATGCTATAGAGAGATCCTTGGCTTACTGGCAATTACGTTCAACTATTCAGCATTGGAGCAAAACGATGTCACATCAGCCATGGTTCCTCTACATGAGATGTTGTGGAACAATTTGTTTTACCTGGTACTTACCACGTGAAAATCAGTCAATTGAGAAATGGCAGTCCCTATAAAATATAATCTGCTTGCTGCATTATTCTATTTAACATCTGTACTGCTTATTCATGAGTCATGACTTGTAGAACAATCTATCAGGAAGAAAATTACACATCTCTGCATCATACCATTAAGTTGGCAGTATCAAAATTCCATTGATCATGAATCAGTAAGTCATTAGACACATTTCACTCTTCTCTGCATCCTTACTAATGCAGCTCATGCACATTCAATATAACCTAGCCTTTCCATGGCTCCCTTTTTTTTTTTTTTTTCTTTCTAGTACAAATTAAATCAATACAAACATATGAATAACTTTCAAAATCAAAGTATTATATAATATATACATCATCTCTTTGTTGGCTGCTTCAAATTTCTCCATTTTGGGGGAAACATTGTGTTTTCTGATATCCTTCGAATAAGTCTGTTATTCTCTTTCTCCAAAAATCCATGCATGCATCTGCAAAGTAGGGAGCTTTGGCATCACAAAGATATTTAATTATTCTTCTAAGAATTTAAGGACCACTGATACTTTTGGTAGACAAAATTAATAGGGCCTCCATCACTCAACAGATGTGTCAAGAGACCAGCTTTAGTTGCATCCAAGTAGTTGAGTATCCATTTTGGGATATCTTTCTCTTGTCCAAAATCTACACTGTACCTGCAAAAGAGGAGAGTACAGAAGTCAGGGAGCTCATCTAAATGGTGACCAGTTTGAAGATGATTCACAAAGATCCATATACCTTTTTATTATAATATTGATCTTGGTTTCAGATATGCCATTGAAGAAAAGAAAATCTTGGGTTCAGATGTATTTAGTACTATGATACTTAGATACTTGTACAAGCCCAACGTATCCACATCGGACTGATACGATGCTTGTATCGGTACCCAACACTGCACCGATACTTCTAGAGTAAAAGTTTAGCGTATCTTGCTTTGCAAGTCCATTATTTCATATAGTACTTTAAATTTTCTTACTTCTCAACATGGATAATGTTAGAAAGAACATATATAATTATAATTTTATGAATTCAAATGTGATCTAAAGGAAAACTTCGGACACCCATATTCGTATCCATGTCTTAGATTTCCAAAAGTCCAAAGTTGTATCCCTGAACCCCATATCCATGTCCACATCCGTATCCTTATCTAGGCATCATAGTAGTTTTCATGTAGTTCTGGTCTTTTTCTTTTTCTCACTTGCTTAAATCTCTCTTGCACTGCCTTATCTTTTGTATTCATTTCAGCTTAAAGAAATTTATTTTTTACTGATCAAAAAAGGAAATCTTCAAGATCTGGCACATAGAGAATGAAAACTTCATTCACCAGGTGCATAGACTATATGCCATCTATTCAAATGAATAATCTATTGTTTATTGTCTGTTCTTGATCATGTTCTGACCAAAGGCTCTACGTAAAATGGTGGCAAACAAATCCTGTCTTCTGTTCTTGTCAAATTATGGTTGTTATGTTTTGCCGTCCTTTGCAGACATACATGTTCTATTTATTCCAGAGAAGGCAAAAAAGAGGATGGGGTGAGACTTACCACTTGATGATCCTGGTGAGATATATAGTTCTTTTCTCTAAGTCCACTTCTAATCCATCCCCAAGGAAGAACTCCCTCGCTGCAACTCTTAGCTCTGCATCAATCCCTTCAGCAGAAAAAAATCTCACCGTTGGGCTGGAACGTGTTCCATTGCACAATCCAAAATGGATCAATGGGTTAAACTTCGGAAGAGCCACCTGAAATATTTTCAAGCATTTTCCATTAAGTGGGTTTTCGGCTGGAGTTAGGCATTCACTTTGCTCCTCCCAAAACAAACAGTCAAAACATAAACATTGGGGAATCTCTCTCTCTCTCTCTCTCTCTCTCTCTCTCTCTCTCTCTCTCACACACACACACACACACACACCCCCCCACCCCCCACACAATCAATTCGTTGTCACCCAAATCAATTATTTGTCCTCCATGTTGCTCCAATTGAATCAGAAGAGAGTTAAAATATCTAGAGAGTTGCAGTGAGGTACCTCTAATCGCCTATCTCCAGCAGGGAAGGGTTTTGTCAAGGAGTAAGGTTCCCTTTGGTTTGACCTGAGAATCCCATTCTTTATTGTAGCAAGAGAATAAGGATAGCCTCCAACAATGTAGTGGAAATCATGGTAAAATGTCCTCCTATCCATTGCTCCCTCCTGCCATCCTATCCTTATTACCGCATGGATAATCATGGCATTGTATAAGTTCAAGAAAAAGGCCAGCTTCTCACTTGCTGAAAGGGCTAGGATGTCCACACGCTGCAGGTCTTGAACCAGATTCACGTATCTGCAAAGCAAGTTCAAGTTTGAGTTGAGAAGATGAAAGCCATGGATTATTTATAAAAATAAGCACAGAGAAAATATATTATTGTTGTTATTATTGTTATTATTATTTGGGGAAGGAAACATATTGATGTGTTTGGAAGTCCTCTTCTTCTTTTTTTTTTTTTTTTGGAGAAAAAAAACATTTAATCAAATAGCATTCAGAAATGAGACCCTCTTTTCACTTCACAATATTGGATAGTCCATTGAGTGTGTGAAATTGTGAATGTATGGTCCCTAAAATAACATCGAATTAAATTTTGGGATGAAATAATGATAGTGAAGAGTGGGAAGGCTTGTGAATTGCATTCTAACCATGAGAAGCATTTTGGCAAAATATGTTTTCTATATGCAGGGTCTCTTACATTCCTTTTTCCATAACTATCAAATGCCATACACACACACATTACATTAAAAGATAGACAGTTCTGCAGTAGAACTCCAACAGCTTGGTTCAGTAAGATGGAAAGCGAAAAAATGGAGTTGCAAGTCTTGCAATTCAAGTTTTATCTAGACAAATTCATTTTTCAGCTAAGGGGCAGAAATTACCTGCGAAACTCTTCACTTTTGCTAATACGAGTGTAATCAACATGGATGCAATCTTCAGATGCATATGCTTCAAGTATGGCTGACATTATCTTCATGAGCTTCTGCCCAACGACTGCTGCGGGTTTTGGCTCACTGTCATTGGTTGATCCTCGGAAATTGAAGCATCTTGGGATGGTAGGTTCATGCTCGAGGAACCGATACAAATGGCTGCCATCTTCAAAATCATTTTCCCTGCAAAGAAGAAAGTTCAAAGAAAATGAACAGAATTGCCATAGACATCTTTTAGTAATTTTTCTTGGAATTTGACAGTATGAATGCAAAAAATGAACGGTAAGCCTTACTGGAATACATGGTGTATGAAATGCTTTCTGGCAAGTACCTTCCCAATTTCAACAGCCTGCAGTCAAAATCAATGGCATTTGAAGGGTTCAGACATGAAGAATAGTGTTATAGAAAGGTAGTAATGAAAGAGTATACCAAAAAAACATCAAACTTCAGACATGAAGGTCTTTTTTGGGATTAAAGTACTTTTCTTAGTGCATGAGTTAATAAAGTTAAATGCAGTGTAGCTAGGTTATATTAAGGATTAATGATAGTTTTGTGTTTCTAAAGTATAATATTTTGAACAAACCCCCTTTAACTATCCATTAAGGTAGCTAAAGGAGTTTTTTGGATTGGATTATCAAAGGTTTGCTGTATGTGAAAGTTAGAAAAAAAAAAGATGGTTACTCATAAATAACAGAGAAATAGAAGTGGTTATCTGTAAATTTTGTTTCATTAAAAACATTCCTAAGTTATTTTCATGCACTCAATAACTTATTTTCGGATTCAGATTCATTTTTTAAGACCAATGTTAGATCTGTGAATGACATTTTTTCCGAGCCAAATTCAGATCCATAGCAGGGTTCGGGTCCACCATGGTTCTGCCCTGGACTCACCGAGAGCATTTAGGGCTCCTTCCACAAGTGGGACCCAAGATCATGGCAGGCCCAACAATTTGGTGGGAGGAATCATTTCACATTGCCTGTTTAGTTTGTGTCAAAACGAGTGGATGCCTGCTTATCGAAGGAGAGAAAACGGCATCAGTCAAGTCTCAACAAGACCTTCTTTGTATTCTAATAAAGTCAGCGACCTAAGATCTTTCTTTTCAACGGTTGCGATTCACGAAAGAATAGCGGGCGGGACTACACCAGAAAAAACCGCTCCGCGTTATAGTAGTAGTGGAAGTGGACCGAACATTTTCAACTGTTGACAAACGTCCATGAGAGGGACGTATCATGTGCCCATTTGGACCATTAAGAGCCTCATGTTCCACCGAATCGGGGCAATTGTCCATGGGCTACGAAACAAAGCACTGGCCTTGAATAAAGCTATTTTAAGGACCCACGCGCCTATTAGGAAAGCAGTTTTTGTGGACCTACGGAGAGAATCTACCCTTACCACCAAGGATAAAAGTAAATTCATAATCATGGAACCACGTGAAATTTATCATCACCCACTGCATCTTAAAACGAGAAAGTCAATAAATATTTATACAAGTTAATTTAATTGGTAATTACTAAATTAGGGCCCGTTTGTATGGAATTGAAGTGCTAGGAGCATTAAGAACCATATATATTCTTTAAAGCTGCAAAAATTGGAAAAAAAAAAACAATGTGAAGTTTCATAAATGACCCTAAAAGTAATCTCTCCTTTAATGCAAAATGAATATCCAGCAATTACCCAATAAATAAAATTTAGTGAAGTGGGGGTCCGTAACCCGTCTATATCTATATCGTCACTTATATCCTTCATCCAAAATTGTGCAATAAGACTTTTGTTGAAAGCCATTTTACCATGAATTTTTAGAAATTCAATTTTTTAGCCCCATGTGATGATTAGAGCTTATTTATTTGTATTAGAATTAGAAACTGGGTAGTAAAAAACATATGAAAATTAAAGGAGAGTTTCCAAGAACGAACATCAAATAACATTCTTTTTTAAGAAAATAACATTATTTCATATCCATTTTTGAAAACCCACCTCCTGCATTTTAATGCAAACAAACATGACCTTAATATTCATCCTATTTTCACTTCACAACAATTAAATCCCAGAGATATACATAGAATATACATAGATCACTCCAGTGGAATCCATAATTTACATAACTCACCCCGAGTAATGTACACTACTTATTTATTAATCAATGCATGAAAAATATTTTCTCAAAATTTTTTGCCAAACGAATTCATCAAATATAACCAACTCCAATTCAAGTGAAAATTGGCCCAGCACCCATACATGGCCATTTACAATTGAGGAATTGGACTAAATAGGCACTGCTGATAGACTTAAATCAGTTACCGACTTACTGGCCCCGACGGTAAAAAGACAGGGGCAAAACGGTCATTTCCTTGATTTAAGTGAAAAGCTGCATCATCATCAACATCATCATCATAAAAAAAAACAACCCAAAAAAATCGCAAGAAAATCCGAAACCAGAATTGAAAAAAGGAAAAAACAGCCGAAAACGTTACGTTACGTTACCTTCTTCCTCCCGCAATCGAGATGCTGAATGAGGACCTCCACCATCTCCGCCCCGGCGAAGCAGTTCCTGACGATCTTCATCCTCGATATCCGGTCCTGAATCGGCAGCCTCTGCCTCAGCACCCTCACGATCCCCACCATCTCGTCCGTCCGTTCCGCCACGTCATCATCATCGAACCCGTAAACGGGCTGGGCCGGCGCGCTCTCGGGGCACCGCCGCCGCAGCATCTCCCTCATCCTCCTCTCCAGCTCGCCGCTGTTCCTCAGCGAGTTCAGCACCACCAGACCCCCCACCAGCTTCTCATTGAAGAATATTTGCGGCACCGAACAGGATCTCGACCGTTGGATCAGCTCCTTCTCCCGCTCCGGATACACATCCAGATTGATCTCCACGAATCTCAGCCCCTTCTCCCTCAGGAAGGATCGGACGGCCCTGCAGTCCCTGCAGCCCGATCTCGAGAAGAAGCTGATCCGTCCTTTCAGATCCAGATCCTGCTGTTGTTGCTCCTCTTCGTCTTTCAACTGCACGGTCACTTTGAGGCCCGGGAGATGGATCTCCGTTACGGAGCTCACGAAATCTCCCTTCTTGTTGCTGTGATTCTGCGATTCCTTGAGGGACGAGATTCGTTTGATGAAGCTGTTGCTGCGATCGCGGAGGAATTTTCCGATGGAAGAGGTTTCGTTCGCGGAGACCGATCGAACGATCTGATTGCAATCCTCGCCGTTGGATGCGGATTTGGTAAGTCCTGATGGGGCTTTCGGCTGGGGGAGATGGGAGTGGGGATAGACGAGCTGCTGATGATCCTCGCCGTCGATCTTACCGTTCGAATAAACGTGGTAATCTGCAAGAATTCCGTTCGTTTTGACGGCGTCCGTTTCTGACAGCTTTCCATCGATTTCAGCTGAGCTGAGCTCCTCCGTCGGGATTTCCACCTCTTCCGTAACAACTCCGTTTGGTCTTCTATCGGAATCGCAATCGGAACAGTCAAAAGCGTTTTCTCGATTTTCTTCTCCCGCTTCCGTTACGTTTTTTGTGTCGGGGTCACGTTCTCCGTTGGAAACATGATTTTCTGTTCGTTTCATGTTGTCGTCTTCTAAAACATGATCCATTTCTGAGAAGGAAAGGTTCCCAGAATCAGAAGCTATCTGCAAAAGTCACAGGAAGAAGAAGAAGAAGAAGAGGAAGAAGAGGAGGATTAGGGAGTTGGGGATGAGGGGAGGAGGGATTTATGGAGGGAGATTTGGGAAGCATTCAACAGGAAAAGGTCAAGTACGTATCTGTTCAGGGCTTGGACTCTCTCTCTCTTTCCCACACACCTGACTCACTCTTCCTTTCACTTTTGGTTTGGGGAATATCCTGGGCTGTTTTTGATGGAACGCGGAGCCGGGAGGAACGGAAGTATGGGAACGAGATGACCGTTGGATATTTGGTTTTGCTTTGTTTAGTGGTCATACGTGGACGAGGATCTTAGCCAGCAAGGTTCCTTCATTTTCAGATGGCTGAGGGCAAACTGAATCCACAGTCGAGTCCGGAATATCCTATTTGGGGCACTTTAATGGGTAACTTTAATGAATAAAAATTTGGTATTTTGGGTTGGAAAGAGGTTAAAAATTGAAGAGTCCCTGGTGTTTAGAAATCCAGGCCCAAGGTGTGAAAGTCTAAATTTTCTGTCGGACGCATCTGATTGTTTTTAAATTTTACTTTAATAAGAGTCTACTCTATCGTGTGTGTGATTGATTGTTTAGCTACAGATTTGATATAAATATGTTATGTATAGTCATAATCATAATTTTTTAGAAGTTCCATAAACTAAGAGCTTTGTTTTGGTTGTAAGCATGCAAAATATGGAAGATTTACAAAATTCCAAATGTTGTTCCTCGAGAAGCGAAATCTTAAAATGTGGCAAAAGAAAATTCTGGACTTTGTAGTTAAGAAAATTCGCAATCAAACAAATCCTAGGAATTTTTCACAAGTCAAAGCCTCAAGTACCCAAACTCAAAAACAAGATACATTATCTCCCGCATGTAGTGTAGGTTTAGTAGATCAACACAAATAGTAACATCTCAATTAAACATGGTCATACTCTCTCTAACGAATATTAAATAAAATCTGACTTGCAGGTAATAAATCTCCATTGTTGCATAAGCATCATTATCTTTTAATATAATATAAGAGTTGAACCTAGAATTGGATTTATAAAATATGTGGGTTTTGCTTAACAAGAGTTTTGGTTCACGCAACCCACGACATCATAATATTTTATTCTATGTTGTCTATGATCAAATCAAATCTACAAAGGCTATAACTCTCGTATGTTAGTTTGTGCTAAAATACATGAGAATTAGATACACATGACAGTTAAAATTGAAAACTAAAAATGAAAATTTTAACGTAAACATCAAATATCATTTTATTTTATGCCTATCGTCTTTTAAATCCACTAGCAAGAAGATATTTGTTTGAACTTTCAAGCAATTTAGATGCCACCAAGTTAGGCCGGAGAGCCTCACCGAAATTTCCGTCCAGGAAGAAAATGTTAAACATTACTTTGTGCGGTTTCCATCCACTCACCCAAGGCCACTTGTGCTTAGAATGTTTCTGTCTGTAAAATTTCACTTCTAACAAAGTCGTTTTTTGTACGTTTCTCGCCTGCTGTCAGAAGAGACTCAGATGATTCGCTGTTTAGACCTAAACTCCCTTCAAATTAAATAATCGTCGACGTAACGCCAGGGGGAAGAGCAAGTTGTTTTTACTTTCAATGCTTACAGCCGGTTTACGTTTTCTCAGGGGGGGTTCATTCCTGTGGGCCCTTGGGTTTAGTTCAAATGCCAAAATAATCCGATTTAGGGGTCTCAAAAGAAAATGAAGGGGTTTTACTATTTTACCTTTCCTCCTATTTCAGAGGAATGAATCTCAAAGTAAATAATTCATGATATCATACCAGCTCTAATCTTAACCTCACTTTGGCAGTATGAAATACAACAAGTATAAGGTAAAAGTGAAAAACAAGGGTGAAGATTCCAAAATAGACACCAAATAATCTCCACCTTAATAAAAAATGATTACACAACCATTACTTTAGAAATCAAATCCTAATATAGAAGGTGAGGTTGTTGTTTATATCTCTATCTTATAATGTTTCATTCATCTGATTTTACCTTCTTGATATTCCTTCCTTAGAACTTATTTTACGTTCAATTTTTTTAAATTATAATTTCATGCGAGCACACGGCTTGCGCCTATAAATTTTATTTTGTCTGTTTTTTATTATTAAAAGGCTACAAGATGATCATGGGGACAATTTGTTATCATACCAAGGTAATCTTTACTCTCTCCATGTGAGAAACACAACTTTTAGTAAAAGTCAGAAAAAAGATTTTCTGTGGGATAGAGACTCTATTAAAGAGAATGAATTTGTCTTTTAAAAAGTATGATATTATGGGATAAAAGAGGTTAGCCTAATATCACTTCAATCAAATTACCCCAAATATGATTTTTCGTTTTTGGAAGGTGCTAAATATGGTTTTAGCCGGGGCTTCAAACGTTAACAATTTCATAAATTCAGCTTCGTATGATCTAATCCAACAATGCATGATAGTTGGAGCAGTAGTAAATTAATTAGGGTGCTTAGCATGTCAAAGGCATGTTTAGTATTTGAATTGTTCATAGATAAGCGCAAATATAGGAGAGACGAGATTTATCATGGTTTTAATTGAATTTTAATCTTTACAGGGACATACATCATATAGGCCTTGTTTGTTTGATATAGTTGAAGTCCTAGAAATTTTGAGACTCTGTATTTCTAGAAGTTACTAAAAATGAATAAAGAAAGGTAAATAAATAAAAATGACCATTAAATAATATTTTCTTTGATAGAAAATGAATAAAAGGAGATTGAGAAATGAATACTTACCCATCACCCACCAAACTCAAAATAGTTATAAAGTGAAGGTCACGCCAACTTCTCTAGCTAATGTCCTTCGTAATCCCTCCCTTCTTTAATAATCCTTTGTTATAGCCAATTGTACATTGATTTCTTATGCATTTAATTTTCATGAAAAAGATTAAGCTAATAGTAAAATACAAGATCTGACTATATGACCTAATATATTGAAACCTCTTTTATGTAATGCATGCAAGCCATCCAAAGCGGTGGGAACAATTATTAATCGTGACTTGAATTTATATGTACCCGTGTGGACCATGTTAGGATTTTTGAGTGTTGGCTAATTTATAAGATGGACAAAATTTTAGATCATTAAGTTGTAATTTATATTTCTTTTAAATAAACTGTGGTTCGTTGTCAGAAAAGCTAAAGTGAAGAAATCTGAATGCACTCAAGCGGATGTTCACATGCACTTGAGCGAATGGGCACAGAAGCATAGTTGCTCAAGCTTAGGCTTTAAAAGCTCAAGCAAGTCTGTCAGAGAGTTGCGTTAAAATGTAAATAACTGAATGTTTTATTCACGCGCTCAAGTGGATGACAAGAAGAAACCCACTTTCATGATGTGAAATTATTTCATGTTTTTGTCAGAACTGCGAGTTTCTATTCTACATGGAGTCTAACCCTAAGGCACAAATAGTATGTTATTTACGAGGTGTTTCTCTCAACTCTAAGATATCTCTCTCAATATTCTAAAGATTTTTTTTTCTTTTTGAACAGTAACAAAAGCTTTATTAGGAAAAAGATCATGAAACAAACATCAAAAGCAAAAATAGGAAGGAAAAGGGTAAGAGTATTAGAGCATTATACCACACCCCACTCTCTTATATAACCATACCCACCCAAGAAGATACTCTCTCAACCCCTTACTTGGCTAACCCATCTGTCAAAGAATTGGCGGATCTAATCTGATGACGGAAAGACACATTGATTCCGGCCGATAACTGTCTTACGATTTGAGACCGATGTAATTGCATTAAAAGAATCACTTTCCACCACAAGAATTCCAATATAGCTTCTGTAAAATAACCTAAGAGCTTCCAAAATAGCTAACACCTCCACTTTATTAGAGTGGCAGATTCCCACATTCTTGGAAAACATAAGTAGCACCTCACCTTTGTAATTTCGAAATACCTCTCCAATTTTCACTGGCCTTGGCTTACCCCTTAATGTTCAATTAACATTGACCTTTAGAACTACTAGTTTCTATTCTACATGGAGTCTAACCCTAAGGCACGAATAATGGGTTATTTAAAAGGTGTTTCTCTCAACTCTAAGGTATCTCTCTCAATATTATGAAGATTTTTTTCTGAAGATTTTTTTTTCTTTTTGAATGGTAACAAAAGCTTTATTAGGAAAAAGATCATGAAACAAACATCAAAAGTAAAAATAGAAAGGAGAAGGGTAAGAGTATAAGAGCATTATACCACACCCCACTCTACTTATATAATCATACCCACCCAAGGAGATACTCTCTCAACCTCTTACTTGGCTAACCCATTTGTCAAAGAATTAGTAGATCTAATTTGATGACGAAAAGACACATTGATTCCAGCCAATAACTATCTTACGATTTGAGACCAATGTAACCGCATTAAAAGAATCACTGTCCACCACAAGAATTCCAATATAGCTTCTGTAAAATAACTTAAGAGCTTTCAAAATAGCTAGCACCTTCGCTTTATTAGAGTGACACATTCCCACATTCTTGGAAAACATAAGTAGCACCTCACCTTTATAATTTCGAAATACCTCTCCAATTTCCACTGGCCTTAGCTTACCCCTTAAGGTTCTATTAACATTGACCTTTAGAACTCCAAATAATGGGGGAGACCAAGGGACGGATCTCCTGTCCTTATAAAGTAATGAGCGGCAACGAAATCCCTGTTGGGAAAAGCGGCGCAACGGAAACAACCCGCGATCAACGGATCTACCACGATGAACACACAGCAATCACACCATCAAGCAATCACACATGACACAGCAGTTTTACGTGGTTCGGCAATCTTGCCTACGTCCACGGGAGGAGAGAACTCATCTACTATGATCCATCTCAATCCCCTCAGGATCTAGGGTTACAATACATCAATATATATAATTCCCGCTTTCTTGGCCACCAAGAAAACCCATACACAATGACTAAAATACCCCTAACCCTGAGCCTCGGTTCTGGCTAACCCAGACGACCGATCCGGCTAAACCGGAATACAAGACATAACCCAACAATCTCCACCTTGGCTTGGATTCCGTAAATCCTCAGAGCCACCTTGAGATACCCGGTAATGTCTTCACGCACCTCGCTGAAGGATACGTCTCCGCACACGCTACGACCTAGCGTGGCCACAGTTGCCTCCTTTGACCTCAACACCACCGTCTTGAATCTCTGAAGCGCTCTCCATTTGTTGCCACATGCATGCATCCTTGCAACACAATGAACTTAACTTCCATACGTCAAGACAAAACTGAAGACCTCCCCGAATCCGGATCTCACTGGTACCTTGTGAATCCTTCCTTCTGTCTCCATCCCGGTGTTCTTTTCGTCAAACCTGCAACTGTCCTGTTCTAGCTTGTTCTGGTGGGTTGGGCACAGTACATGTGGGTTAAGAATGACCCGATGCTTAAACCGGCTTACTCCGACCTGAACAAAACTACCTTTTCTTCCCCGAGAAAATCATCTCCGTTCAGGGCTTCCTGGATTTCCACTAGATGATATCATTGAAGATCCATCAATCCATCTTCCAATGATCCGTCGCATCTAACTCCACCTGAACCATAGATTTCCTCTCCTGTTATTTGATGTCTCCTTCACTGCTCCACCTGAAAAAGCATACCCTATCAACCTGTAGAGATTTCTGACCATCTCACCCTCCATGATGACCAATGTTCCCTTTTTTCACCTTCGTAACTCCACCCGCTACAGTGCACTTGCAGCCTTTGAAGTATAAGGCACCCAAAGAAATCCAATTCTTCGTAATCCCGGAACATATATCACAACCGTTAGGGTTTGAATAACATCATTATACATCTGGATTTCAACCGTTCTTATCTCAAATGCTCATCAGTTGCATTATCCCCCCATAAGAACAAATCCATCAACCATGATAGTTATTTGCATCAGACGAATCTCTACGCGAACATATAATAGAAAGAATCTGAATCCCAATACCATGAATCAACAACCGGATCCATACCTGTAGCGACCAAAACTGATTCCCTGTCAACCGAATCCGAGCTTTGTTGCACACTACCTCCTTCTGATTCTGATTCCTTTTGCTTTTTCTTCTACTTTGGCATGTCGCTCCTTCCTGATCCCTTCGACGCAGATCTGAGCTTATCATCAAAGTACTCGGAGCATTTTTCGATTCATGACATCAAGTAACACTTTTCAATCATTGCTGTGTCATGGAGTCTAACACTCTATTCTGCCAATCCCTGAAGTCGTTTCTCCATCAAACACTTCAATCTGGCCCGTGATGCTTGAATCCATTGCTATCATCGTGAATCTGTCAGTTTCTTCAGTCCCCCAATTTTCTGCCCATCAAACTGCCAATATCTTTTATCAACCTCGTAGATCTCGTCACCATGAGCACGCTGGAAGAAACGGATCTGAAATCCGACTCCGGATGGCTTCGATATCGCAGAATTAATTCTCTATACTCCAATTGGTCAAACATCCATGTTGACCGTTGACCAGCCCATCTTCTTCCATATACGCATAGATCTGCTCAAAACGAGTCCGTAGGTTTAAACGGATCTCCGATCGGACATCGGACGATCAAGATATCGCAGAAACAATTTCAGCCGTTGAATCTGGTCAAACCTGCCTGTTGACCGTGCTGACGTCACTGCTGACATCACGGCTTGCTGGCAAACTGGGCTTCTGAAACGGATCCGGGTCGGGTTCACCTGACCCGGAACTGAACTGAACTGCGCTGCTCTGCTGGGCTTCTCTGGCGAACCGGGTTCGGGTCTGACCTGACCCGGAACCGACCTGCTCTTCTGTCACTGCTGGGCTTCTAGTACACGGACCAGGTCGACCTGACCCGCCCTGGCCTGAACCTGCTGCTGGACTCTGCTGCACCACGGGTTGGGTCTGACCCAACTCGAAACCCGGACCGACCTGCTCTGCTGCGCTGGGCATCTCCTCACGGGTCGGGTTGAACTGACCCAACCCGGAACCCAAACCCGACCTGACAAGAACCGCTGGGCTTCTGCGCAAAAGCGGGTCAGTTGGAACTAACCCGAGCCGACCCAAACACTCAAGACCCAGAACGGTCGTCTTCTTCTCTGCGCCTGGGTCTGCAACCGTGTTGCAGGCGGCGCAGAGATGCAGCGCCTGGTGCTGCTGGCGGTGCGGCTGCTGCGCGGGCGTGGCTGGTCCGGCAACCAGCGGCGCGGGACCGGCTGCTGACGGCGACGGCGTCGACTGCGGCGGCGAGGAACGGCAGGCGACGGTAAGTCCGACTGTTTTTTTTTTTTTTTTTTCTCCGCAGCGACGAGAGTCTGCGCCGGTTCTCTTCCTCAGATCCGGCGGCCAATGAAGATCTTCACCGACGTCCAACTGCAGCAGAACCCTTCTCCTTGTTCTTCTTCCAGCAACTGCACCAATTTCTCTGTAACAGAGAAATTGTGTCTCTCCCGATGCTTGTGTGGCCCAGCAAGAGATCAACCTTGATCTCTCCTCTTCCCGTTGATCTTCTTCTCCACACAGAAATCCCAGATCCGTTAATCGCAAATCCGAGCGATCTCCTCCTCGCTCTGATACCACTTGTTGGTAAAAGCGGCGCAACGGAAACAACCCGCGATCAACGGATCTACCACGATGAACACACAGCAATCACACCATCAAGCAATCACACATGACACAGCAGTTTTACGTGGTTCGGCAATCTTGCCTACGTCCACGGGAGGAGAGAACTCATCTACTATGATCCATCTCAATCCCCTCAGGATCTAGGGTTACAATACATCAATATATATAGTTCCCGCTTTCTTGGCCACCAAGAAAACCCATACACAATGACTAAAATACCCCTAACCCTGAGCCTCGGTTCTGGCTAACCCAGACGACCGATCCGGCTAAACCGGAATACAAGACATAACCCAACAATCCCTTGAAAGTAATGATCGGATCAAGCACGGAGAGCAATGAATGGTGACGGAAAGTTATTGTAACAAGAGATTGTGTAAGAAGAGTTTCAGTCTTTAGGTTGGGAAGATAGGAAAATGGACTATGAGTATATCTTGTAATTATTCATTATTAGTCCGTGAATGACTTTTTCTAATCCGTGAAGGACTCGAGGTTTTCTATGCATAGGGTTTCTACGTTAAAAAAATCTATATGCCTTATTTTTTTTATGGCTGATTAATTTATTTATTAGTTCTTTTATTTTCCATTGTATATAATTTGAACTGCAACCTAAAAATCTCAGCAGGACAAATTTGGTCGTGGGTCTCTTCCTAAAATCTAACTTTTTTTTTTTTTTTTGGTTGCTTTTGAGGCTAGTCACCAGACTGATAATATCTAGTCAAGATATGCATCTCTTCGTTTGAGGCCCCCTCATGCACCTTTTGGACATCCTTATGTATGGAATCATGGCTCCTGGCAATTAGCATCCATCCAGTCCATCCAGTCAAAGTAGGTAGCGATCACTACCCAAATTCAATTTGGTCATTTTGGGGAGGGGTGGTAATCCTAACCCCACTCTTTAACCCGATCGATTCAAATCTTACCTGGTAATTTGCGGTTTCGTTTGATCCATTTCATTAAGTTTGGTTTAAGTTTACATTATTTTTAATGCAATTAAAAACTGAGTCAGATTCAATTTGATTGTTTAATCCATTCTTATTATTCAACTCGCCAAGCCTCACCCTAACCTGGCTAAATACACTAAGAACCAGAAATTCATTGTGAACCCACAAGCTATTGAATTTGGGTTTGGACTGACCATTATAGAGTTCAGTTTGGGTTGACATAATTTAAACTCAATTTATAAATGACTTTGATTAGATAAAGTCAACGCATCATACTCAATTCTCAACCTCAGAATGTATTGCCACCTCTAGTCAATTCTCAACCTCAGAATGTATTGCCACCTCTAGTAAATGTTTGTTTCCATGTAATAGAATTCTTAGAGATCCTAAGATTTTATACTTTTGGTAAAGGTTTAAAGACAAATAATCAAAGGTGAATATATATTTAGAAGTGAGCATCAAATTGTCCCTTCTTTTATGAAAACAGAATTAAAACAAGAATGTGAAATGAGTACCCACCCATCATGGTAATTTAAATCATCCAATCTACATTAGTATCCATAATATATCTTTCACTCATCACCTCTAGTGGTGCTCAAGTAAAATGGTGGTGCTCACTTGACCATGAACTCTATGCAAATGGGCCTGGCGTACTTTTGGTGGCTGTGGTATGTTACGTCAGGGCCTTCATTTTCTGTGTTCAGTTCTTCCAACTTTCCCTTCGGATTTGGAGTGAAAATTGTGTTATACTTTGCCTTGATCTTTATAATTAGGTAAATTTAGAAATAAACTTGGTGCAACTACAGTGGCGGATGTACGAAATTTTCCTTGGAGGACTCAGTGTAAAAAAAATATGAGAAAAAAAAATTAAAAAGCCATTAAAATTTCAAAATTATAACGGTGGTTATTGAAAATTCTCATAATCAACTCTGCCTGGGTCTGCCCCTAAGCCAACCAAGTTCCAAGGATCAACATAGGAAGAAACAACAAAAATCTACCACAGCGACGATTTAGAATGGCACCTCAGAGCAGACTCCTCTACTCCTATACCAGCAACCATGGGCGGACCTAGGCTAGCACCCCTTTTAGTTTTTGGATTTTTCTTTCTATATGTATGAGGCTTTAATCTCATGAGAAATGTTCCCACACACCTACTGTGAGAACTTTTTATGGGGCCCACTTATAGGTCCCATTCAGCGATGAGACCAGGGGGATGAAAAGATCTACGTGGGACTACCCCAAATATCAAGTTTGGTCCCCATCACATGGCCTAACACCTTCATCCATGGCCTATATATTCAATCCATTTGGAGTGCACAGTTGATCTAAAGTCCAATAAATTTGGATTTGACTGAAATTTAGGACATGTGACTATCAATAGGATACCTGTGTATTGCAATATTTGGATTGGGTGATAGATGAACCCCACCTAGACTTCTCACAAAATAGTAGTTATAACTAGTTCCTATAGGATTATTTCCCATATATATATAAACATACACTTTGGCCCTTCCTTTAATGTATGGGCCCTCCAACATTATCAAAAAATTATATATTAGGAGTATAATCTTGGTTTTCGAAAAAGGGACTAAACAATAGTTAATTTTGGAAAAAAAATGGATGAAAGAAGAAAGGGAAGAAAAAGAAGGAAAGAAAAATAAAATAAAAGAAGGGATTATGAATAGATTAAAAAAATATTTTCCCAAATTTAGAGTCGTTGTTGCTGCCCACTTACATTGATTTAAGATTGTGATAGTTTGATCAGTGAGAGGAGGAGAGCTTGGATTGTGGGGACTTGGAGGCTATGAAAGAGTTTGGTGTTGTTGTTACTTCATTATAGGTGTAAGAAGAAGGGCTAAAGAAAGCAATCCTTTTTTTTTCACTTTATGTGTTTACAATTATAAATGCATTAATTCTCTCTCTCTCTCTTGCTAATAAAGGGTGTCCTGGCCCCCTCTCTCTCTCTCTCTCTCTCTCTCTCTTTCTCTCTCTTGCTTACTAAATAAAGGTGTCTCGGCCCTTTATCCCCAGTGTCGTAGCGCAACTCGCAACCTTTAGGAGCAAACTGCTGTCTTAGGTTAGTAGAGCTATCCCTTGATGTTAAATGCAATAATTCTCTATGCATCATTTCTTATTTTCGGTCTTGAAGCTTATACTTGAAATCTAACTTATCCAAAATTACTTCCTATTTATGTCTACTAGTATAAAAAAGCTTTAAATTAATTGCAACTATATCCACCATATCTAGAGAAAATTTTTTGTTTTCCAATGTTTAACTGTATTATTAATCTATATTAAATGGTTTGCATTTCAAAAATTAAAGGAGAAAAATAAAAACCCATTTTAAGAGTGGTTTTTTTTTCTTTTGTCTTATGCATTTATAATTGTTATTGTACTAATCATCCATACTTCACTATGTCTTTTCCATCAATGGGGTTCATTATTGAAATCCAACATGCTCAAAATCACTTCGTAATTATATTGTACTATCATAAGAAATTTTAATCCAATTACAGTTGAAAAACTTTGGCCCTCCAACCAAAAATTTCTGGTTTCACCCTTGTTTACAACCAAATAAGTTATGACAGATGATTCGGTGGGCTTTTTTTTTTTTTAATCTCCGCTTAAAATGGTAAATGGCTCTTGGGCTATGCCAGCCATTTAAAACAAGCTAACTTTTGTGTGTGCGTATGTTTAGTTGTCCTTTTTTTTTACCCAAGAGGCTTGGACACGAGAGATCCTATACACACTGTAAAGCAGCCCATTCAATTGGGAAAATAACCTAGTAGAAAAAAGAAGCCTACACATGTAGAAAGGAAGCCTACAAACATTGGAAAAGGCGGCATCACGAACCTCAGTGGCCAAATGTGAACCATCACTCCTCACCACTCAGGTAAAAAGGAAGAAGCTCTTCTCAAGCTAACTTTGTCATGGTCAACTTGGATGAATGAAAATTGAGGCCATTTAAAGTTAGAAAATGAATCAGAGGTATGCAAACTGTTGACCTTTTATTGTATCCTAATATGCTGCTTATTGATTATATAATATAGAGGATTTTACGAGAAAAACCCAGTAGATGTTCGTTACACATGATCAGAGACCTTTTTTGACTATGTGCACTAATCAGGTCCCTTGGGCCTAATTTAGTGCAATTTTTTTTAGTACATTGGGCCACATACAAGAAAAAAAAACAAAAAAAATCTGAGTTTTTGTAAAGAAGAAACGAAGAAGAAGATATGAGAAAGGAAGAAGAAGAAAGGGGAAAGAAGAGAGGAGAAAGAAAGAAGAAGAGAGAGAGAGAGGAAGAAAGGAAGGAATAAAGTAAGAAGAGAGGGAAAATGAAGAATAAGAGAAGAAGGGAAAGGAAGAAGAAGAGAGGAAGAAAGAAAGAAGAAGAGATGAGAAAGGTACAAGAGGAACTCAATTTTTTTAGTTCTTCGTCCTTTCTCATATTTTCTTCTTTCTTTTTCCGTTTCTCTATTCTTCTTCCTTTCTCCTCTCTCAATTCTTCTTCCTTTCTTTTCTCTTTTTCTTCCTTTCTTCTTGTCTCTCTTCTTCTTCCTTTCTCGTCTCTTATTATTCCTCTCTCACTTCTTCTTCCTTTCTCCTCTATTCTTCTTTCTCTCTCTCTTCTTCTTCCTTTCTCCACTTTTCTTCATCTTTTATTCCTTCTTTTCTTTGTCTCTCTTCTTCTTCCTTTCTCCTCTCTTATTCTCTTATCCTTCCTTTATTTTTTTGCAGAAACTCTGTTTTTTTTTTATGTGAGGCTTAGTGTTAACACACTTTTTTTTTCACAAAATCGGGCCCACGAGACCTGATTAGTGCATGTACTGAATAAAAGGTTTGATCGTGTGTAATGAACATATATGGGTTTTTTTTTCTGTAAAATCCTTTGTAATATATAAGTTTATTATGATAAATTTTAATTTAAGCTTTGCTGAGATAAGCAAAAATGACGGTTTGGTAAAATATTGAAATGCTTGGGCAGTAATATATATATAACCGAAAATGGTAGGACACGAAAGCAGAAGTGACCAGGTCCTATGTGGACAAAGTCCCGATCTTCTAATTAAAAACTCCCACTGGTGATGTGGTAGGACCAATTAGGTCCCACCACGGTCACCGAATGGTTTTTCTTCAGAGCATCTCAATTCGGAAATATGTAGTCGTATAACAAACTTGAGGATGGAGATGGCACTGCATCTAACGGTTAAATACCACCACATGACACCCACTTCTCTGATAAGAAAGCCGGAATGAAGAAATTTCGGCAATGAGCCTCTTCTCACAATTTTGGTAATAATTCAAAAAGTAGTTCTTTGAGTGGTGGATTTTCTCACATCCTTACCAAAGTCAATTTATTTAGTCACATGTTCTTCCACGTTCTTCGTACTAGTCGTATTATGAGCGATAGAACAAATATATTTTTTTTTCATTATTGCAAGATAACTTTATGCGATTTCATAAATATTTTATGTGATATCGTAAAGTGATTTTTTTAAAAGTCAACGAGGGTCTTCCATTTTATATTTTCATTCTATTTTCTAGCGTTCCGTCTCCATTTGTCACTGTCCCTCTCCATTTTTTTCCTCTAGTAAAGTATGTTTTATTAAAGAGTGGGCTCCACCCAATAGCGAATATTGAAAAGTATTTCCACTGCTCACCATATTAAAGTTCCTCAGCTAACCATTCTTACCACAATCTCAAGGTGTTAGTAGATGCAACGGAAACACTTTTTAATATTTTCCATTAGGTGAAGCTCACTCCTCAATATGTTTCTCACTAATCCTTTTTATTTTTATTTTTTCGTTTTTAGATCTTAGCTAAGGTGGCTGGGACATAAAGTAGCTCATATGTGTGGAGAGAGGAGACCACACATGTAGAGTTACAAAGCAACTGAGCACGTCCAATGCTGTCATTTTTTTTAATTTAAATATGTAGTTTACGGTATTTTTTTCTTTTCCTAAATATAAGAAAATTAATACCTATGAGTAATCATACTTCAACACAAAAACATATCCTAAGGTACAGATACTTCAACACGAATGTAAACTACATAAATCGTATAACCCACCTACAACTACAAGACCAAATTGATTACCTTTGACAAAGATGATGGAGACGAAGACCGAGAATGAGGCTTTAACAATTTAGAGTTTTACAAAACCATGATCTCCAATGGAAAACAAGACTGAAGATTCTTAGTAGAAGCTCCACCGAGGCTAATATGCTTTTGTATTACCAAAAAGGCTGGTGAGATGGGCAGCGAAAATGATAAGGGAGAAGAGTTATGGATGGTGAAACAAGGAAAAGGATGCTGGTGGAGCCTAAAGTAAAAACGATTTGTGAGATCCCATGAAGTAAAAAGCATGTGAAATCACATAAAGCAACCATTGGGGTTTTGCATAAAATAACTTTTGTGATTTTACAAAGTTTTTTACCACCTTCCACTTTCAATAAATATGCTCAGTACAGAGAATGTGGGAGAAGGTGTGAGTAAATGGATCGACTTTGGTAAAGGTATGGGAAAATCCACCACTAAAGTTGATGGTACAAAAAAAACCCCATTTTTTAAATTTAACAACACAATTTTTTTTTTCTTTCCTTTAGTTTGTTTATTGTGTGCTTGGGTCTTTTTTTTTTTTTTTTTGTATGGTCACACTAGCCGTGGATATCCCCATGCCCTTACCAAAGTTAATATATTTATCCACACATTCTCCCATGTTCTTCGTAATAGTCGTACGCTAGATGGGACGAAAAAGGTTCTTCTTCTTCTTCTTCTTTTTTCTCGCAAGAAAACTTTATATGATTTTGCAAATACTTTATGTGATGTCACAAAGTGATTTCTTAAAAAGTCAATGGGTGGTCATATTTTCATCTAGTTTTACTGTCTCCTTCCATTTTGCTCCTCTAGTGAAGTATGTTTCTCCCACTTATCCTTTTTGTTTTTTTTTTCTTTTAGGTCTTAGTCAAGGTCGCTAGGACATAAGGTAGCCCATACTTATGGGAAGAGTAGACCACACAAGGGTAAGTAGCCTACAAATATTCAAAGATTATGTTGAGTTACAAAGCAACTGAGCAACCCCACGTTGTCACTCTTTTTTTTTATTTATTTAAAGGTGCATTTTATGGTATATCTTTCTTTTTTTTTATATAGCTTTGTGTTGTTTAAAATGCCAAACTTTATATTTAAACTTTTAATTATTGCATGTGGGTATGGAGTAATATTTTCTTTTATATTGCTTGGTCATCATTTTTTCTTAATTTCAGTGGATCCCAAAATCATGATCCGAACCCTTCATTTTATTTACAAAAGATATAATATTTTGAAGAAATATAAATATAAATAGGAAGAAATCATGTTGACTTTTTAAGAAATCACTTTGCGATATCACATAAAGTATTTGAGAAGTCGTATAAAGTTTTCTTGCAAGATCGCAAAAAAAAAAAAAAAAAAACCTTTTCATCCCATCCAAAGTACGGCTATTTGGAGAATATGGGAGAACGTGTGGATAAATATATTGACTTTGGTAAGGGCACGAGGATATCCACCACTAGTCACTGTGTATTAAAAACCCCTTTGTGCTTTGTTCCTTTCGTTTTTGTTATAGGGACCTTTAAAAAAAGAAAAGAAAAAAAGAAAAAAAAGGGGTCCAAATCCATCCTTTGAAACTCAACAATATTCAACTTGATATGGATCGAAAATTTCTTTCTTGAAATTTAGATTAACCCTATAGATCCATTAAGGGAAGTTTATTTGATGGTCTCTTTTGTATATTTACATTTGGTTGTGCCCATCCTTAAATGTTTCATAGTGGTTTAGATGTCTAATACTATTTTATAGGTCCACGCTTTGAATCCTCTTTGAGTGCCTTAACCGATACAGGGTGTTTATAAGTGGTGCCATGTATCTAGAGTTTTACCGTCAGCCCTTCAATGCCTTTGAGCTGATGTCATGGGATTTCCATCATAAAAAAGTGTTTAATCATATAAAACAAATGGTCCCTTGAGCTCAAACTTCGATCTACCGAAATACTAAAGCCCTGTTTTTTTTTTTTTTTTTTTGCATTAAAATGTATACGAATTTAATACAGGGTGCTTAAAAATGAAGATCTAATGTGAATCTCTCCAAATATCAACATCAAATGATGTATTTTAATGATTCCTTTTCTCTAAAAGAAAATGTTATTTGATATTTATTTTTGTAAATTCACATTTAATCTTGATTCTTAACCACTCTATATTCAATTCATATATATTCCAATACAAATAAGTAGGTGCGGAATTTTAAAATTGAAAGACATGTTCATCTTGAATCTAACTGAGTTGATTGTACCAATCCATGTTGCACCCTATATTTAGGTACAGTCCCATTTTCAGCATCCCCCTTCGTGCCCACAACTTTGGTGCTTGGCTTATGCACATACGTACCCCCTAATAGTATATTATCTGCTCTAATGCTAAGTCACATTTTGGTTTCCGTCACTTGCAGAGGAAGATGGGGAGGATTGAGGGATCATAATTGTATTATAATATAAATTAAGATACTAAGGAATATAAAATTACCATAATTACATCACTATAATAATAGGACATTTTCATAATATTGATATAAACTATCAAAGTTCTCGAAATATGTACTGTTTTATTATTTTAAAATTTTTAAAATGATTTTTTGCTTTTGATTGTTTTCATAGTTTAAGAATTAAGAATTTGAGAAGAAAATCAACTGTCGACAACTATGTTCTTATTAATTCATTAAGATTAATTTTTTTCTACAAAAAAAAAAACTCATTAATTGTTAACATTGTTGAGACATGAGATAAATTTTAGAGTCCTGAGCCCAGTAGCCCCAG
Organism: Sextonia rubra; assembly: GCA_037013555.1. Classification (NCBI taxonomy): domain Eukaryota; kingdom Viridiplantae; phylum Streptophyta; class Magnoliopsida; order Laurales; family Lauraceae; genus Sextonia; species Sextonia rubra. Next base: position 15,412,679 of record JASUAD010000028.1, on the reverse strand, counting down.
TATAGTTTTAGTTATATGTCTTCATGATCTATTGCCTCAAAGCAAATTCGCCGCAGCCAACCTGTATGGCATGACGTTCACAGTGCACGCCATCTCAACTTGTTTGGAGTTCAGCCAAAACTATCTGGATTGCAGCCAGCCATAATTTCTGCATGTTACTGGTCCACTAGTGTACCGTCTATTGATGACAACATATCGTACGGTGAAATTAAAATCTTCATACTGATTGAATAGCTAACAAAAATGATGGGCCATGTGTATAGTACCGACTTTCAGGCACTTTGGGTAATCATGATAGTTTGTGCTGAGATAGAAAAAGAAATGGATGGGTATCAAAGGATTATATACCAACGGCAATATGGCTTGTTTGGTTCATTCCATATGAAAAGATTACTTGAGGCCATGGTCAGGCCTGAATCCATTCCATAGGCCAAACGTCAAGTCCAGATCCAGTGCATCTCTGCAAATGTGTATTGTCCCCCGTGCTAATTTAAGTTAGATAGGACTGGGTCTTTAACCACAATAGGCACAACCAAACCTAGCATGTTTAACTGTTATGCCAAAAAGTTAGGGCGCCACTGACCACCCAAGAGTATAAAACATAGCCCAAATCTTACTTAATGATGGCTAGTTTTGGATATGCCTGGTCCATGGAAAACACTATTATCTACAATGATCCTAGTTGGTTCAGTGGTTACAATTCCTGATCTCACCCACCAACCAGCCCAAACCACTCTATAATTCGAGTTGATCCTTCTTTGTTTCTGGTGGAATCAGGTTAACAATTTATACTTAATTAGCCTAGGCTTTATGCTGGGTCCATCTGGTTATTCTTGCCACCAAGTTGAAAATTTCAACCCATATACCAACTGAGCCGGCTATTTGACCAACGTGTGGCAACCAGGTCGGGTTTACGGGGTGTCTTCAGAACGGGTCATAATTCCATTTAATCTAACCCAATATGTAGAAGGTTGGCCCATGTCCAGACCATTCCAATATTAAATCTACATTTGAATTTGGCTGTAGGAAAAAAAATGGTCTTTTTCCTTTCATTCAAGTGACAGGAAAATGGATTATATATATATTTAAATGTTACATTTATAAAATATTTTATCATGTTTGTCGAAATCACAACTTTCATAGATAAATGAGTAATTTAACAGTTTTAGATGCGTTTGGATTTTTCAGACATTTTTAATAAATTTCTCAAAACCCATGAAAATTTAAAATATGAAAGTAAAGTTCTTGATGGTTGTCATTAGTGTGAGAATATTAAACATTTTGATCATGAATAGGGGCCCATTGTTGAAATGAGTATATGTATGTGGGTCGTCCCTAAATTTATCCCTTTAAATGGGTTAGGCGGATTAGGCAGGTGGACCATGTTCCAACCCATTTTTACTGTGGGTCAAGTCCTCCTAACATGTAATGGATCTGCATATGTTGCATCTCGGTTTATGCAGGTCAAATGGGGTCAGGTCAGATATTGCCCCCTTTGTGGTTGACCCTATCCCAACATATTAAAATGTGGCCTAGGTTGTGACCTGAGACCCATATATATTGCAGGACAGGTTAGTAGTTAAATTCAGGTCAGATTAACAGTTGGGTTAGGCTTATTTGCCACCTTAGTTAACAGTGGCAGGCTTAAGATTTTTATTTGAGAGCTGCGGAACTAAATAGGCAATTGTGTTTTGGGATCAAACCTACAATTTTTATGACGGTTTTGGACACAGATGCGGGACTTTTGTGTGAATTTTCAATGTGTGGGCAGAATTTTCATTGTAGTTTTGAAAGTGGCCCAGGTCTAATGGGTGTGACTGCCCCCTCCAATTTGCTTAGGTCACTTGGGTATTGGAAAAGTTTGGTCATAATTCTTGGAGCCAATAAAAATGATTGACATTGTCAAAGCCTATCTCTATAACCTACACTAAAATGTCACCCACACTTAAATTGTTCAAATGGTTAGAAACGCTAGCAATGAGTTGGTGGCCTAGAGGTCTACACTTCAAAACCGTTTGAGGCTTTATTGGATGTTACTGCTGTGGAAATTTTAAATAAATCACTTCATTTGTATTGACTCACCGTGAACATGAAGAGAGGAAATCCTCTCCAATTTATTTATGAAGATAACAACAAAGCTTTTTCAAACTCTGAATCAAACCTAGAATTTCTAATAAACCTAATCCTATCTTACCTTTTCAGATAAGAATTCGTGATGTCTCTAACATATCCCCTCAATCACATGGTTCTTTCACAGATAAAAGAATCCGCGATGATTGTCGGCCTTTATTGGATGAATTTCATAAGAGATAATCTAGATGGAAGGCTACTATTTTATCTTATATAGGAAGGGCTGAACTAATTAGATCCACTTTGTCAACTATGCATCTATTCTGGGCCATTGTTTATATGCTTTCTATTTCAATTTTGGATGCTATTGACAAGATCATTTGTAATTTCTTTTGGAATGTATGGAATACTTATTACTTACATCCCATTGCTTGGACTACTATTTGTAAACCTCATTCTTTTGGAGGACTTGGTATTTAAAGGGAGAGAATTTTAAATGAAGCTTTACTTATTAAGCAAATTTGGAATGTAGCTTCTCAGAAGAATGGTTGCTAGTTGAACTGGATAAGAGCAAAATATTTGAATGGGGACTCTTTTGGGATATCAAGCGTAGCTCTATAGCTTCTTGGGGATAGCAGTTTATTCTTTCTATGAGACAGAAAGCTATGCCTTTTATTCGTCATTTGGTAATTGATGGTAGAAAAACTCGATTTTGGTTGGATCATTGGTTAAAGAAGTTCGAACAGTTGATCTTATTGGCCATCAAGCGGTTTATGATTCTTTGTATAGGAAGGGATTTTATGGTGCATAACTTTGTCCAAGATGATGTTTGAATTCTTCTTACTTCTACATCGGAAGATCTCTTATCTCTTTGGAATAACATTATCCAATAAGGTCCTCCAACTAGTTCTTTTCAAGATGAAATTATTTGGACTCTAGAGGATTTTAACACTTTTTCTATTAAATCAGCTTATGACAATCTTACTCACTTTCCATCTCATCAGGTATTGCCTTGGATTTATCTTGTTTGGTTTAAAGGTTTTATTCCTAAGCATGTAATGTGTACATGGATGATATTTTTAGAATGCCTAAAAACCAAGACTTTTCTTATTTCTAGAGGTGTTCATTTTGATGATTTATGTGACCTTTGTAATTCTCAAAAAGAGGATATCAATCATCTATTTCTCTTTTGTCCATTTTCACAAACCATATGGACAGGATTGATGGATAGATTTAGAATTCAAGTGGCTCATAGTAATTCAAATCAGGATTTGGTTTCTTCTGTGACTCTTGCTATGGATAATACTATTGATGGAGTAGTGTGTTTGTCTCATCTAATTTTTCTAGTTTTTTCTTGGCATATTTGGAGAGAGCATAGTTGTAGAATATTTTCCAATAAATCCAAGAGGCCATTACATATCATGTATAGTATTCTTTAGCAAATACAAAGTAGAATTGTCTACTTAAACCTTTCTCTTCCCTCTTCTTTGGATAGTTTGTAGAATTTACCTCCAAATACTGGTCAGAGGCATATCATTCAAGGGATGGTCGAAATATTCAAGGGATGGTCGAAATATCCAAGGGATGACCCTATTCTATTATTCATTATAGGGATTCCTTATTTAGTATTTTGTAGCCAACCAAGTGGTAGACCAATGGAAGCTTTTGTTCATTTTGATGTTTATTATGAGGGGACAATTCTCTTCCTTAGTCAGCAAATACCTCATTATCTTCTATTTAGAACTTTGGAAATGGATGGTAAATTATTAGGATATTTACATGATCCGGTAAATTCACCTTGGAGATCCAGATTTATTTATAGAAGAATGGCCGCGAAGATTCATCAAGTGCATGAGATTTATTATGTTTAGATTTCTTCCATTGCATGGAGATTGGCTAAAAACATTAGAAGAATGTACATCCCTCTAGTAGTGGTAGATGCAAATACTTATAATGCTATTTTAGATGATATTTGATCTCAAATTGTGGGTTCTTTCCTGGCTTTTAGTTTAATTTTGAAGAGGTATGCCCCTTTGAGATCATTAGTCCTGATGAACTCTTTTTGTATTATGTTTTTTTTGTTAATAAAGGGATTACTAACCTTCCCAAAAAAAATAAATAAATAACTTTTTGATCTCTAAAAATAATGACACATTTTGTAGCATTATTTTGTAGAACGATCATGCCTCAGGGATCACTGTCTGTCTATGAATTCATCACTTTCGCAACTCCCTCCTTTTTTAGTTAGTCGGTCCCGGTGGTCTACTAGATTAAATCTGACGTGATATCTTCCAAAAGCTTTAATTGTTGCAAATTTATGAAGATGAGATTTGACAAAGATGACAAGATCATGAGGCTTGAGTAGATGGATGCATAGGAGAGGATGTTGAATTTTTTTAATTAAAATAGAAAAGTTAATGGTGATAATTGCGGGAGTTAAAATGTACCCAGCTTGATCTCAAGATGGTCGTTGGGTTTCATCTCTAATACCATGTAGAAATTTTAAATAAATCACTTCATTTGTATTGACTTACCGTGAATGCGAGGAGAGGAAATCCTCTCTATTCTATACACGGAGATAACAAAAAAGCTTGCTCAGTCATCTGAATTATGAATTCCGGGTGAAGCCTTCCGTTGACCAGACTCCCAATCGTTGGCCTACACAGTTGGTCTCCGGTCTTAAATTACTGGAGAGAAACCAATCAGAACGTTGACATACAGCTACAATTCTCTCCTTCCAATCTTTTACTGAGCAGAGACTATAGATTAGTTGAGGAAGAAGCATGAAATATCTCCTCAAAAGTCTCGGGCTTGCCGCGTTGAAAATGTGATTTCAAACATCCAATGACAAGAATTCAAGGTCCTCGTAATCTTCATACTCATTTGTGTTATGACCGTAGACTCTAATATTATATTGGAATGTAGTTTTTCTTCGATTTATTAGAACCCTCAAATTTCCAATTTTAATTGCCTAGATTTTTTTTGTAAAAAATAAGTGGCAATTTCTTCATCTACACCCACTGTTCTCTCTCTTCTCCCGTCCCTCTCTAAAGTAATTGACTCCAAATAACTTCCAACTACAAATAATTCCTCTCTATCTCCCATTCCAAATAGACAGAAGAACAAATAAAAAAAAAAGGAAAACAAGGAAACTGAAAAGGTTTGATTGGGAGAGACCAACGTAGAGACAAATAGATAAGGGAAAAGAAGAAAAAAAGGTGAGTGGAATTTTCCCATTTTACGTACGTAGGATTTAGACTTTGTTAGTATTAAACCATGAAGAAACTTAATGTTTGGTGGAAAAAATCCCCTTATTATTATTTAGAAATCTCATCAATTATGTAAAATGTTTATACAAGTATTGAGGATATGTCTAATTCAATTATTTAATATTACTGTACAAACGGTGCATTTCACAGGTTCGCTAGAATGAAACTATCTCATTGTATTTTTAAATGTTTTTTTGACATCGATGTTGACTAGAAAGGATTCAAGCTTTTTAAGAACCCCTTTCTGTTATTCTTGAAGATCAGTGTAGAAGATTATGTGGCTGTTATTCACTTTTTCTGTGTTCCTTTCTCCTCTTTTACAAGCTCAGGTCCTCAATTCTCAGAATCCCACATGTAGTCCTAAGGATAGAAGAGCATTGGAAGGTCTTTTGAACGGTCTGGATTCTGGGGTACTGGGGTGGCCCAATGCTTCTTCCAATGATTGTTGCAGTTGGGCTGGTGTTGATTGCAGTTCTCTTTCTGGGGGGTTAGAGAAAAGGGTAGTTGGATTGAACCTTGGGAACAGAGGATTGACAGGGGTTCTTACAGAATCCCTGGCCGGTTTGGATCAGCTCAGAATCCTTAATCTCTCTTTCAATTCTCTCAGAGGCCCAGTGCCTGTGGAATTGTTCCTTTTGCAGGACCTGCAAGTACTTGACTTGAGCCGTAATTCACTTTCTGGGCAGCTGAATGAGGGAGTTGGAAACCTGTCCAATCTTACTCATCTGGACATCTCCTTCAATGGGTTCTCTGGAATTATTCCAGATGTCTTTGAAAGACTTGGGAAATTGGAGAATTTCTCTTCCGGGGCAAACAGCTTCGCGGGACCTTTACCCATCTCCCTCTCCTTCTGCACAAGACTTCGGTTGCTCGATTTGAGAAACAATTCTCTAACTGGCAGAGTTGGTCTCAATTTCACAAAAATGGTTCGTCTTCGATCTCTTCATCTTTCTTCAAATCAGCTCAATGGACAAATTCCAGGTACCCTTTCTTCTTGTAGAGACTTGGAAGTGATAAACCTTTCTAAGAACAATCTTCATGGCCAAATTCCAGAGAGTTTCCAAAACCTTCAGGCACTAGCTTACTTAGCCTTATCCAACAACAGCCTTAGCAATATTTCAAGAGCCTTAGTTAGTCTTCAAAGATGCCAAAACCTGTCCATTATAATCCTTAGTATGAATTTCCATGGCGAAGAAATGCCTAACCATGAGGAGATTCAAGGATTCAAGAAAGTGAAAGTTTTTGTCGTCCCATATGCAGCTCTATCCGGTTCAATCCCATCTTGGTTAAGAGCTAGTAGAGACCTGCAAATGCTGGATTTATCGTGGAATCGTTTGAGCGGCAATATTCCTACATGGTTAGGACACCTTAACTCTCTCTTTTATTTGGACCTCTCCAACAATTCACTCACCGGAGAAATTCCCAAGACTTTGACGCAGTTGAAGACCCTCTCTGCTGAGAAGAGAGTCGCTTCAAATGCCTCTCCAGTTATATTCCCGTTGTTCACCAAGCGGAATCGAAGCGTTGAAGCACAATACAATCGGTTCCTGAATTTTCCCTCCACTTTGGATCTCAGTCACAATGCTTTGACAGGACCTATCTGGCAAGAGTTTGGGAAGTTGAAAAATCTCCTAGTGTTTGATCTCAGCATGAACAATCTGTCAGGTATCATTCCTGATGAGTTGTCGGGGATGAGAAACTTATTAACTTTGGATCTATCATATAACAGCTTATCAGGAACCATACCTTCTTCCCTTGTTTCTCTTACCTTTTTATCAAAGTTTAGTGTTGCTCATAACCACTTACTTGGTTCCATCCCTCCTGGAGGTCAGTTCTCCACTTTCCCAAGGTCAAGCTTTGAAGGGAACCCTGGTCTCTGTGGTTTGGACCTTACCCCATGTGACAGTCCTAAATTAAATCCCTTACCTCCTCCCTTGAGCAGTGAACAAGAGGTAAATAAAATCTCCATTATAGGATTGCCATTTGAAGTTGGAGCAGTTGCAGGTTTTCTCCTCACTGTCATACCCTGCATGATAAGGACAAGGTAACTTGTGAAGAAATGAATGGTGGAAGTTAAAAATCATGGAGAATGCTTTGCACACTTTCTCAAGGCTAAGTGTGTATTAACATTTCATTTATATATACATGCTAGCTTTGTATAAAGTGTAAACTTTATGTTGGCCCTCCATCTTCAAGAAAGATGCCCCACTAGAGTGAAATTGCACATGTAAAATCATCTTGTACTACTTATGTAAGTTTAATCCCTTGTTCATTTTCCTATGTTTGTACAAAGGAACTTGGTGGAATGTTGCTTGGGTTTGCTGGCCATCTATATTGAGACTCACTGATTCCATTTATCCTTTTTTTTTGTTTTATTTATTTGTTTTGGTCATGATAGACCCTTTATTCACTTTCGTATTGAATTCCCAGGAATTGATTGTCGCGCATTTTCTAAAAACTGACAATTTAATAAAAAAATCTCAAGAGGCGCTTAGAGACTTGAGCATGTCTTTTTAAAATATTTCAATTTTATGTTTTTTATAATTTTTTTTGTGCCCTTTTGATGACATGTGTCTCTTGGGTTCATTTATAAGTGGATGTGACCCAATTTCAAGAGTTACTTCCAAATCTATAATTTAAAGTCATTCTCAAGTTCTCTATACAACATTCAAAAAATAAAAAAATTACATAGTTTTCACTTTTACAATTATTTTTTTAACGGTAATTCCATATTTTTTATTCTAATGTAATCAAAATTGGGTATTTTATCTTGCGAACTTCAAATCAGACTTGGGCATTGTATCTTAGGGATAAAATTTAATCAAAACCATTTACATGTGGGAAATTGTTCTTTTTAAAAAAGCATCTTAATTGGCGTGCCTTGTCTAAATCCAATTACTTTCTTAATTCAATTTCTCATTTTCACTTTTGTTCACTAATCATTTATTTTTCTGATTGTACAATCTTCGTAAGTATTTTTTCCCAACTTTCATAGCAAAAGAGATTCTATCAAAAATGGTCTTTGCTGGAGATCTAGATGGGACCATTGCTTTCGGAGGATTTATTTAATTGGATGAGGAAATTAAGCCCAAGGAAAATAGGCGTCTAAGAATTTAGGATAGATACTACATCCAAGTGAGATTACTACACAAAGAAAATGCCCAAGTTTCTGATTTGAAAAATTAAAAAAAAAACTCCTAAGGTATCAATTTTATATGTAAAGTTTGAATTTTCTGAATGAAATCCAACCCAAGTTTCTGGGTAGAGACAAATTGTATTATATACAGTTGGGTGTTTTGTTGCAGCTAGTTAGAGATATCAGGTACTGTTCCTGTGGAGTAGGTGATACAGCTTTTGAATAGGTGTAGTTTATTTTAAGTGAGTGACCATTCAACATAAAACAGTTTGGGACTAAGGTTGGACGAGCCCAACGTCTCTATCAATATGGCAGTTCCGAAACACAAGATGCACTGATTTAAGTTTATGCATTGTTGAAATCACTATCAACAACAGGTCTTTGTCCCACTATATGGTGTTGGTTTGTTGAGTTTTAAGTACTTCCAAGCTCAAAATAAGATAGGTCATAACCTGTAATTGGAGCCGGGACTTTCTTAGGTAAAGGCAAGTGTTGATCAACCGATAATATTTTCTTTTTTTTTAATTTACTACTAATCCTTAAACTTAATTTATATTTTGCAGATTTTTTTAATGATATAAGAAAAATACTAAAGTTGAAAATAGCTACAACATTTTTATAAGATATGATTGTCAGGACCTTATGAGGGTAATTAAAGTACAGAAAGTACTAGGGTTCCTCAAAATTAATTGAAACAACTCAAGATTTGTATCTCAGTCCAATCAAAGTAGGAAGCATATTGGATTGGTCATGTGTAAATCAATTTATCCACAGTTAATTAATAAAATATCGCTATTTGTTCATTATTATTATTTGATGGACCACAATAGTGTGGTAGGCATGGATGGTTGAGAGGGTAGGCATTGAAAGTAATTCATTTAGTTAAGATAAGGTATAAGATGAAGCAGTGAATGATATACTAATGCAAAGGAGTGCATCAACTCACACAGCCCTTCCCCACCCTCATTTCTTTCACTATGTACGCCCACACACCCTTTATGCATCATTGCCTCACCTTCTCTTCCCTTGTCAAGCTCCTCCGCAAGCACTAGCACTAAAGCACCTTTCTCCAATTTTTTCTCCTTCCAGTGGTGCCTTTCATCTCCTTCCTCATCCTATCCGATTTATACTGCTAGATTGAAGCCCAATAAAAATTATAGGGTTTAATAGGGCCAATAAAAGTCATAGCTTAAGACATGAAACTAGACATTCTAGCGCTTAATGAGCCAATGAAAACTTTGAATAGTGCAGTTTAAAATATTGGAGCCCACAAGAGTTGCAAAATAATAATAATAATAATAATAATAATAATAATAATAATATGATGTTGTAGTCCTGTAGCCTATCTTTGGCAGAAGCAAAGGCGGACCTAGGAAATTCAATTAGCGGGGGCTTTATGTGAAAAAATTTTTGGGGGAACGGGCAAATGTTAAAAAACCATATTAATTTGCAAAATTTATAAAGTTTTTTTTTACAAGTTAAGAAAAAGAAGCCCCCAACCCATGTACTTGGGTCCACCAGTGAGCAGAAGTTGTATGACCACCATTCTAACCAAAGAGGTGAGCAATGTTTTCTACTTATTTAGATGTGAATTTCCATATGAAAATATCCTCATTTTACGTACTATTTTCACACTTCAATTATGCAAGTCATGCATAAATGAATGCAAAAAGTGTGACCATGCATAAAAGTTGCACGCGTAAAGGAATGCCAACAAATTAGAACCCTAATAGGTTGTTTGTCTCTTATGCATGGAATATAACACACATGTGAAATTCATTATCATTTTTATTTGGAAGCACCATTTTCACATGAGTAAAATTTGAATGATTTAGATTTCATTATGTTAAATTTTCATGCATCTAAAAATCTATGAGATATAAGACATGAAATAAAAAATCTTGAGGTATGATGAGTTAGTAAAAAATTTGAATTCAAATTTAAAATTTGGGATCCATAGAAGTTGCAAAAAAATAAAAGGCAATGATGTAGGTTTTGATAAAATGATTTGTCTTTAGCAAAAATTGTACTTGTGCGGCTCTAGTCAAGAAAATATGTAAACCTTCATACCTTTTTAAACACATTTTTAAGTTTGAAAAGTTTATATGAAAATGGTCCTATTTTATACATCATTTTTCACACCTCATTTACTTGTGTAATGCATAAATAAGCATAAGCAAATGTGCATATGTGTAAATATTACACATGAGTAACGTTTACAAATATAAATAGGTGAAAACAAATAACCACCAAGGCAATATTTCTAATCTAAACCCTAAGTACTCTAAACCATGGATATAAATATCGGCCGTTGAGAAGCGTAGTGGCCGATAAATTGGGCGAAGCGCCCAGTAGCGCTTATGGGCGCTACACTATTTCAGAAAAATCGCCACTCACAACTGTAACGGCCGATACGTATCGGCGGGGGGGTTAAAACCCTCCTAGTCGATTTTTTTACTTGCTTTTCCATTTTAACTTTTATCTTCTCCCCTTTCACTGCTCCAAGCCCCTTTCCTTGCCTCCATTTTTCAAATCCTTTCAAAAAAACAATAAAATCATCAACAAAAACATCAAAAAATCAAAAGATTAAGGTGACATTTAAGATTCAAGCATCAAGCTCAAAAAAGGTGAGTTTTAAAGCTTTTTTTTTTCTACTTTGTGCTTATTGCTCTCTTTTCTTCTATGAATCATTTGAAAATGAGTTGTTGTTGTTAGATCCATGTTCCTCTTTGATCAAGCTCCTCTTTTTTATCACTTTCTTAATTTTTTGAATTTTATTTTCGGATTATTTTATTATTTGAAAAAAGAAATCTATTTTATTAATGGAAAACCAATAAAATGAGTTGAAAGTGGTCCCTAAATGTTAGATCTATGTTTCCCATAAATCAATCCTGCATATTTTTGTGTTCTTCTAATTTTTTCATATTTTTTATTTTCGAATTTTTGTATTTTAAAAAAAAATATTTTTTTATAGAAGCAAACTCAATCAAATGGGTTGAAAGTGGTCCCTAAATGTTATATCTATGTTTTACATAGATTAATCCCTCATATTTTTGTGTTCTTCTAATTTTTTCATATTTTTTATTTTTAGATTTTTTTATTTTTTTAAAAAATATTTTTTTATAGAAGCAAACTCAATCAAATAGGTTGAAAGTGGTCCCTAAATGTTAGATTTATACTTCCCATAGATCAATCCCATAAATTTTTATGTCCCTCTAATTTTTTCATATTTTTTATTTTAGGATTTTTGTATTTTTTTTAAAAAATATTTTTTATAAAAGTAAACTCAATCAAATGGGTTGAAAATTGTCCCTAAATGTTAGATCTATGTTTCCCATAGATCAATCGTAAATATTTTTGTGTTCTTTTAATTTTTCATATTTTTTATTTTTGAATTTTTGTATTTTTAATAAAAATATTTTTTTTTATAAAAGTAAACTTAATCAAATGGGTTGAAAATAGTCCCTAAATGTTATAACTATATTTCCCATATATCAATCCCAATTCCCACCCACGTAGATACCTGTTATTCTAATTTTTTCATGTTTTTAAAATTTATTTAAAATTTAACCTATTATTTTTAAATCTTTTTTAGGTATTGTGACGTGAAAAAATGCCGTGTGAGATAGATCTTGCACGGAGCTATGGTGAGGCAATTGAAAACAATCGGTTGAAGATTAAGTGCAAGTTTTGTCACAAAGTGACCAATTGGGGCATTACAAGATTTAAACAACATTTGGCCCATGTACAAGGCAATATTGCAGGGTGTCTGAAGTGTCCAAAGAAGTTAGGGAGCAAATGAAAAATTTATTGAATCAAACAAAGCAAAGAAAAGTACAAATTAAAGAAAAGAAGCAGCAGGGTGTTGATGCAGCACGCCATGATGTATTTGGGGATGAAGGTCTTGGTGCTGCTTCTGATGATGAGTTTGATGACCCAAAAATGATGGCTGTACGTCGAGAGTCCCTTATGTAGTGCCAAGAAGAAGCAGAGCGTCGAGCCTATAGTCAGCGTAGAAATTATGATGAAGGTGGCTCATCTGGTGCAACAAGCAAGGGCAAAGGCATTGCTGGTAAAATGCGTAGAGCATTTAGCACTCGACAATGGGATGATGATATAGAGATTATTTCTACTCGGATGGCTACACCTACACAAACTGGAAGAAGGTTAGTTTTGTTGATCCTTTTGCACATAGATCAGAGGCAGCTACACAACCAAAAATCTCTAATGTTATCAAGGGTGTCATCAAAGCTGCAAGAGATAGATTAGCCAAAGCTACAACAAAATGGCTAATTCATAAGAATATACCCCCTACCGCAATTGATTCTCCTTATTTTCAGACAGTTCTTGATGTTGCAGCTCAAGCCGGGCGGGGTATTACGTCGTTATCTGTGTATGATGTGGGCACCAAGTACCTTGAAGAAGAGTCTAAGAAATAAAGGCTTTGGTGGAGACGTTTAGGCCCATATGGGGGCAAAATGGAGTCACTATATTGTGTGATGGGTGGACAAGCGGCACCCAAACACAATTAATTAACTTTTTGGTGTATAATGTCACTGGGACCGTCTCTGTGAAGTCCATTGATGCATCTGAAGAGAAACGGACAGCAAATTATATTTATAGGCTTATGGATAAAGTTGTAGAAAGTGTTGGAGAGGAAAACATTGGCCAGATTGTGATAGACAATGGAGCCAATTTTAAGAAGGCCGGTCAACTTTTAATGAAAAAAAGGACACAGTTATTTTGGACCCCATGTGCAGCACATTGCATTAACCTTATAATGGAGGATATTGGAAAGAAAAAGAATGTGGCCACTGTAATCAAGGCATGTAGAGGCATTACAAGGTTCATATACGACCATTCATGGCTCTTAAGCTTGATGAAGAGATTCATAAACAATCATGCCTTAGTGCGTCCGACATCCACTAGATTTGTTACCCATTTCATTGCTATGAAAAGCCTAGTACGTTGGAGAACAGAGCTAATTCAGATGTTTTCATCAGAAGAATGGCTTCGTTCGAAATGGGGCAAAGCAACCATGGTCCAGAGTTTGACATCCCAATTCTAATGAGGGATAATAAATTTTGGGTCAAAGTAGAGAACATATTAAAGGTATATGAACCTTTAGTGAAAGTATTGCGGCTTGTAGATGGTGATGAAAAGCCAACAATGGGGTACATTTATGAAGCAATTGATCGGGCAAAGCAAGCCATTATAGAAAATTGCCGATATCATGATGATTATATAAAAGTTATTGATGCTCGATGGAACGATCAGCTGCACCATCCATTGCATGCTGCAAGTTATTTTTTAAATCCTGAATTCTACTATCGCAATGCCCCACACCACACTGAAGCAATAGATACGGAATTGCGAGTAGGATTAAGGATAGTGTTGAAAAGAACTTTGAGTGAAGATGATCATAGCGAAGCTATACAAGAGGCAAGCTAGTTAAGAAATTTATTTAATCTTTTAAATATATTTGAGATAATGGTATTGATAAGGTGTACTTATTTATTTCTAATTTTTTGCATTGTAGATTTCTACTTATACACATAAAAGAGGAACTTTCGCTAACTCTCTTGTACAGCGAGCGATTGGAAGATGTTCACTTGGTAGTTATACTTATACACAACTGACAATACATAGAAAAGGAACTTTCTACGATTTAAAGATGTCTTTTTTTTTTTTTTTTGTATTCCAGCTGATTGGTGGGAGAGTTTTGGAGAGAGTACTTCACATCTAAGGAGAGCAATCATTCGCATCCTTAGTCAAAAACAACATCATCAAATTATAAAAGGAATTGGAGCACTTTCTTCATGATCCATACGAAGCCCAAGAATCGGATAACCATGAGAAAACTCAACAAATTGGTATACTACCATTATAATCTCAAGTTGAGGAACAGAAATAGAGAGAGAAAGGTAAGGGATGATCCTACTTATTGTCCAATTAATTTGGATCACATATTCAGAGACGATGATCCTTTACTTCCATGGATAGCCAAGACTAAAGATCCATTGTTAGATTCAGATCCGAGCTTTCAGTAAGAAGTACAACGTTTAATTGCTAAAGATGTACAAATGTTAGGGAGACAGCCACCTCAGTGAGAAAGAAGTAGTGCAAGTGCAAGTGCAACATCTAAAGGGAAGGAACCAGCTCATATTATGTCATCTTCTGAAGATAGCAGTTCTACTGTTGCCTCTTCCAGTAGCCATGGTGGAGGTCCTGGAGGAGATGAAGCAGACGGAGAAGACAGCGGGACAGGTGGCACTGCGGAGTTTTATCATTATGATGAAGAAGAACAGTCGTTCCTGTTGAGACCGTAGAGGAGTTTCCTAAATAATCAAGAATGGCTCCACAACATGCTTATCAGAGGCGACGGAGAGTGTCATCACCGGCACATATAGATGAGCAAGAGAATATGGGTGGAAGTGGAAATGTAGGAGGGGAACAAACAACATCTTGGAACCTTATTTATAATGTTTCACTTCCACATTTAGACTATAGGCCGTATCCTCATGAACCATCACAATATTATCAGTATGGTCATGTGCAACAAAAAGAAGAATAATCTTTGGCTTCAGGGTCTTACTCATGTGGTGACTATGATGATAGTCAACCTCAATATAGATATCCACCTCTTCCAAACTCCTCTGATTTCTTCTTTGCATTCCAAGATCCCAATGCCCACCAATATCAAATTCAATTTGGGGAGAATGTGCAATATCATAGGGGCACAATAAATGATGATGAAGATGATGACACTGATAGCAATGTGATTCCTGGAAGACATTCCCTTTGGTATTAGATTAAAGCTAATCAACAAGGTATTCCTTCATTACAAAGTTTTTGCTTCTTAAGTAGATTAATATATTATTTTTCTATAAAGTTTGAACATAGTTTATCTTTCATTCTTGAATGAATCTTGATGAAATTTGTTTATAACATTTTTTTTATAAGTCTTAAGTTAGTATTTAAGTTGACATAACTAAAGAACATGAATCCATATGAAAAACATTAATTATTCATATTCGTTTCTATTGTTACAGCGATACAGGACCTCATGTAATGAGGAGACCGTTATATACTCATATACTAGTTACTTTTGCAAAACAAACACATATTCCATCATTTTCCAATATTCTGGATTTTCTGGAATTTTTTCGGATTTTTTTGAAGACTTTTTAAAATCACACCACTATGCCGCTACTGCTACGTATCGCCAGCTACGTATCGTTTTGGCGATGGGCCGCTACGCCCACCGCAACCGCTATATTTATCCTTGCTCTAAACTAAGGACACTAATCAAATAGGATCAGCGATTGACCTTGTCCTCAACATGTTCAAATGCTAAGTTTTTTTTTGGTAGCCCCACTAAGGGGTTGAGTCCCAATAGAGGCTTGCACATGCAGAGGAGATAGGAAGTCACACATGCAAGGAGGTCAAAACACATGTAAGGAGAACACCAACTCACACATGTGATGAGAAGGTACTCACACGTGGAGAAACGCAAACTCACACATGCTAAAAGATGGATCTCACATGTTCAAGGGAGTGGGGAAGCCAGGGTTGAAAGTGAAATCCTAAACTCCTCCTTACCCAGTGGGGTAAGACCCCGTTCTTAGCATATTTAAAAGCTGGCTAGGTTTTCTTGAGCCATTAATGATCCATAAATAATGTGGGTCAGGTTAGTGGATCAAGTTTGGGTTAGATGCTGATCCAGTCAGGTTTTCAACCCCTACTTGAATCTATTCTTGGCCCCTAACCTTGTGGGGCCAATGGACCGCACTTCATTTTGGAGAACTCTCACATCCACAAAACCTATCCTTATGATTCTTCTATTATTGGAGAGAAACTAATGAGAATGTTGAATAAAACTATAAGTCTCTCCACCTAATTATGTTCTTTGCACTCGGTAGACACTCACTAATAGAGACAAACATTGTGAAAGTATGAAATTTATCACCCACAGCCTCGGGCCTTACCGCGTAGAATATCTGACTTGAAACTTCCAGTGAAAAGAATCCAATTTCTTCATTATGTTCTTAGTCTTCTCAGTTTTGAGTATGAACCAATAAACTATCTTATGGTATTTGTATAAGATATTCCCAACTATATCTCTATGTCAACTCGAGACAATTCAAGCTCTTGAAGATGAGTGAAGAAGCTATGTGGATGTTATTCACTTTTTCTGTGTTTCTTTCTCTTCTTTTCTAAGCTAAAGTACTCAGTTATCAGAACCCGACCTGTAATTCTAAAGATCTGAGAGCATTGGAAGGTCTTTTGAACGGTCTGGATTCAGAGGTAGTTAGGTGGGCCAATGCTTCTCCCTCTGATTGTTGCAGTTTGGCTGGTGTCGATTGCAGTCCTCTTTCTGGGGGGTTGGAGAAAAGGGTAGTTGGATTGAACCTTGGAAACAGAGGATTGAAAGGGGTTCTTACAGAATCCCTGGCCGGTTTGGGTCAGCTCAGAATCCTTAATCTCTCTTTCAATTCTCTCAAGAGGTCCAGTGCCTATGGAACTGTTGCATTTGCAGCACTTGCAAGCACTTGACTTGAGCCATAATTCGCTGTCCGGTCAGTTGAATGAGAGAGTTGGAAATCTGTCCAACCTTACTCACCTTGACATCTCCTTCAATTGGTTCTCTGGAATTATTCCAGATGTTTTTTATGGACTTAGGACATTGGAGAATTTTTCTGTTCAGGCAAATAGCTTCATGGGATCTTTACCCATCTCCCTCTCCTTCTGCACAAGGCTTCAGTTACTCGATTTGAGAAACAATTCTCTAATTGGCGAAGTAAGCCTCAATTTCACAATAATCATTCATCTACGCTCTCTTCATCTTGCTTCAAATCAGCTCAATGGAAATATTCCAAGTACCCTTTCTTCTTGTAGGGACTTGGAAGTGATAAACCTTTCTAAGAACAATCTCCATGGCCAAATTCCAGGGAGTTTCCAAAACCTTCAGGCACTAGCTTACTTAGCCTTATCCAATAACAGCCTCATTAATATTTCAAGGGCTTTTGTTACTCTTCAAAGGTGCCAAAACCTGACCATCCTAATCCTTGGCATGAATTTCCATGGCGAAGAAATAACTAACTGAGAGGATTTAAACCTTAACACAGGTTTAGGTTCCAGTTAGATCTAAGTATGAAGAATCCCAATACCAATGAATTTAACACAAAACAAACACCACAAAGAAGATGGACACAAGGATTTTTTACATGGAAAACCCAAACGGGAAAAACTACGGGACCAACCACCGGTCCACCAAGATCAAACACTATTAAAAATAGGTTACAAGACTACTTACTACCCTTTTCCGAGTTGAACACAACCTAGGGGACTCGAACCACTCCTTCTTGTCGATGCACACGTCATTCACCTTTTTCAGGCTTGATCTTCACGCCTTGATGCCTCTCAAAACGAATCACTAAGATGGAGAAAGAACTTGAAGCTCATAAACACAACTTGCAGCACATACAGAACAGAGATGCTTCTGAGAAGATGATCTCTCAATAAGATTGCTAGGATTTTGATCTGGAGAGAGGTATTTCATTCAAGGACGAGATGCTCCTTATATAGATATTGAGGATAGAGACCTTTTCGCTCTGGATTTGGAAGGATATTATCGCACACGCTGTAGATTCGAAAAATCAGAGTTTTCTGATTCACGACAGCCGACCCAGCCGACCGATCAGATACCCTATCCGACCGATCGGGCATGGGGTTCGACCGATCGGGCACCTCAGCCGACCGGTCGATCTTCAATTCTGTCTGCAAGTGTCTATATGCAAGTAATTCGTCCGGTCGCCCATTTAATTCGATCAGTCGGTCAAATAGATCACCTGCATTCCTTTTTTAGAGTGGATGACCTTTTCTGTAACTGTTGTAGAGACTTCAGTCCATCTAAAAAAAATAAAATTACAACTCTTAAAACCCAAGTTTTGTCCATCTCATGAATTTGCCAACATTACATGTCTTTCACTAACCAAGATGAGATTCAAGGATTCAAGAAATTAAAAGCTCTTGTCATTCCATATGGTGCTCTATCTGGTTCAATCCCATCCTGGTTAAGGGCTGGTAGAGACTTGCGAATGCTGGATTTATCGTGGAATCGTTTGAGTGGCAGTATTCCTTCATTGTTAGGGGACCTTAATTCTCTCTTTTATTTAGACATTTCGAACAATTTGCTTACTGGAGAAATTTCCAAGACTTTGACACAGTTGAAGAGCCTATATGTTTACGATGAAGCTGAAGATGCCTCTCCAGTTGAATTCCCCCTCTTTACCCAGTGGAATCAAAGTGTCAGAGTCCAATATAATCAGTTCTCAGATTTTCCCTCAACTTTGGATCTCAGTCACAACACTTCGACGGGACCAATCTGGCCAGAGTTTGGGAAGCTAAAATATCTTCTAGTTTTGGATCTCAGCATGAACAATCTGTCAGGTCTCATTCCTGATGAGTTGTCTGGAATGAGAAACTTAGACGCTTTGGATCTATCACATAACAGCTTATCAGGAGGCATACCCTGATCCCTTGTTTATCTTAGCTTTTTATCGAAATTTAGCATTGCTTATAACCACTTAGATGGTCCCACCCCTCTTGGAGGTCAGTTCTACACCTTCCCAAGTACAAGCTTTGAAGGGAACCCTGGTCTCAGCAGTTTGCTTCTTACCCCGAGCAATAGGCCTAAAAGAAATCTGTTACCTCCCTCGAGCAATGGACAAGAGGAAAATAGAAACTCCATTATAAGATTGCCGTTTGTAATTGGAGTAGTTGCTGGTTTTCTCCTCGCTGCCATCCTCTGCACTATGCTGACAAGGTTTCTTAGGAAGAAATGAATGGTGAAAGGTAAAACTTTTGGAGATTGTGTTTCACACTTACTCAATGTGAAGCCAAGATTAAAATAACAGTTGCGGCTGGTATAGCCAAAACACTATGCAGCGAGCAATACATAATTAGTCTTTTAAGTAGTAAAAAGAATGGAATCTTGTGCAGCGCCCAATGTAGCATGTTTTTTTTTTTTTTTTTTGAGTGATTTTGAACCATGTAATGGTAGAGACAACTTTAGAAAAGGCACTTAAAAGAGAATAGCTATGGAAAATGGTGTCTGATATGAAAATCGCTTAGCTCGGTTGTACCCACCAAGTCGTAGCGGCACTATTTCTATTTAGTGTAGCAGCAACGATATATCGGCTGCTACGTAGTTATTTTGTTCCATTCTCTGTTTTCACTTTACATATGTAATGTCTATGTGCTAGTTTTGTACAACTTGTGAAGTTTTTGTTGGCCCTCCATCTTCATGAAAGAGGCTCTACCTGAGTGAGATTACACATATCAATGTTAAGTCATCTTGTACTACTTCTGTAAGCTTAGTCCCTTGTCCATGTTTCTGTCTTTATAATGGGACTTTGTGGAATGTCGCTTGGGGTTGCTGCAGATCTATATTCTGACATCTTGAGACTCGCTGACTCCACTTATCCAAGTTCTAGGTTTTATTTACTTGTTTTAGGTAATGATAGGCTCTTTTATTCATTCATCTTTAATTGCTAGGGTTTCATAGCTAAGGGGATTTTATCAAAGAAGTAGTAAGAAGTGAAGAGTGGTCCGAGCTGGAGATCTAGATTTACTTAACTAGCTGGGGAAGATTACACCCAAGGAAATGACAGTCATAGTAAGACAGATGCTTCCTAAAGATCTTTTAGGGACCAATTTTACATTAAAGTTATAAAAATCTTTGTATTGATCTTATTCATCATCATCATCATCATTGCCAACACCATACTTTTATTCCTACCGTTTGGCAGTTTGACGAATTTTACTTTAACTCAAATAGCGTTAATATGAATGAGTCAACATACTCCAATCAGATCGACAATAACAAGGACGGATTTGAATAAAACTATACATCTAGATGCAAACGCTCTGACTACGTGAGAGAAACAGCCTTGTGCAAATCCCTAGACGTGCGTCTTCCTTTGATTGGGGAATTTTTACACTCATTAGCTTCTTCCTATGGAATCAATAGGGCAATCGGGTATCGGTGTAGAAAGGAGTTATAACCCCTAATCCCTATATTTAGGATGGCTTTTACCATTCCCTTCCTGGCAAATAAGAATCCTACTTAGATTAGAACTTCCCCTTAAGCCAAAGATACAATCCCTTTTAGAGGTATGTTAATAATATAGGAAACCCTATATGCACTTGGTCTTCTAAGTTGGGTCCAATCCATGGGTGTGGTCATGTGGGCCACACTCTAGAATTTGAAAACGTAGCACCATTTTTTCTAGAGTTTGGTGTATGCATCTCTCTCTCTCTCTCTCTCTCTCTCTCTCTCTCTCTCTAACGGTTCACACCATATCAGTACACTTGAAGGTAAAAAATGACTCTAGTACCATATACAGGGGCCATCAGGATCTATGCAAAATAAGTATTGTTAACTTGTTTTGTGTAAAAACTGAGAGTTTCAGCATTTGTATAACTTGGTTGCATTACTGACTCAAACCCTGTTAAAAGCTAGGAACTCATGTGGAGCTAAAATCAGGAATTCTGTAGGAAATTGACTTTACAAGGGATTGATAAGCACTAACCCGTATCCCACGAAAAACACAACAATTCATGGAGATGGAAGAAGGTAGAGAATGTAGTTTCAGCTGGTACAAACAACTCTTGTCATGATCTTCATCTTCAGTCACAGGCAGCTAAAAGTATCAATAGAGGGCTACCTCAATGAGCTGCTCTGCTCTCCATGGGCCAAGAACTAACTACATTTGGTAAGATCATGAACCAGGAAGTAAAGTCCTACAAGTGATGGATGGACTTGACGTTGAAATAGTGCTGATTTTAAGGCCAAAGATGAATGAAATAAGGCATTAAAATTCAGATAGTTTTTTTAGAGACATAATACATTTCAAATAACGTAATCACCAAAGGAGTGCTTTCTCTACTCTGGAGCAGCAGACATTTGGAAACTGAAAATGCCAAGAGAGCAACTAACACCACTTCTGCCTTTGGACTCGGAAATTAAGTGCTGAATTTCTTAGTCTCCAGTGGATCATTGGAGCTCCGTGTGGAAATGAAACTCAAAAGTTCTTAAAAAACCAAGAGACCTGTTGGCCACAGTATGGAATTTGAACCTTATCTTTGATATTTAAGTGGTCTTGTTCATATCCTCAAATTTTGAAGCAACCATTTACTGCATTAGATCAGCCCTTGATATCTGTCTTTTATGATGTATCTGGATTGCAGTTTATCTACTTGGGTTTGTCTTTGTTGCTCTGCACTTATAAGGGCTTTTGGTTGACCCACTAAGGAATGGGGCCTGCTCTTTTAAGTAATGATTGGATGATCTAGACCACCTATTAGGTGAAGCCTAATGCTAGATTGCCACCGATTGACTCTGATAAATCTGAAGCTTAACACCAGATTGCAACCGTATGAATGTCATAAATCGGACAAAGTGGGCCACCTAGATGTTCCAGTTTGCTTCATACTGCTCTTTCCTTAGATCCTCTTGAAACTGCAGTAATGCTGTAATGGTGCTTATACACGTCTAGATCATGGTTTAGAACTCTAGGCAGGCTCCACTAGGCAGGCTGTCGCGTAGAGCAATCCAGTGAGTTTGACCAATTGATCAAGAACTGGTCAGACAGAGTCGAGTTACTCGGCCCAACAGGTTTTTGACTGGAGCCCAAGTTCCTGATTTATAACAATGGCAAAGATCACCCTTTACACAGCCATCTTTACCACAACATGAATTGGCCAAGAGATGCTCAAGTGTGGCATATCAATTTGGGCTTGTACCAAGAGACAAGCCTGATCCAAGTGATCTGTCTCAAACCACTGTGTTGAACTATCGACCCAGCCAGGCCATCCCATTGGCCCGGGCTAATTAGCTTTTGGGCCTGAAACCCCCCAACGTCTCACTGTCTGAGTTCAACTTAAATATAGCCTTCAACTAATTGGACCTCGGCTTAGTCGTCGAGGCCCGTGTCCAGGCTAGAAAGTTCCAACCAGGCGAGGCAGAAACCACTCAAACAATCACACGGCTCCAAGAAAATAACTGCTTCTAATGGACTACTATCAAAAGCATGGTAATGAGAACCTGCTGCAATTCAAGGGGCCTAAGGCAGCCCAGCCATTCAACATTAGAGAGGAATTTCACATATGTTCAAATACATCTGGCTAACATCAGGCAACTGGGCCTTTCTCCAGGCTACAAATAATGGTCATCTTAGTACTATCATTGGACCTAGATCCAGCCCAATCTAAATGAACCTGAATCCTATAACTCACCAGAGATTTGGACTTGTTCAATAGGACAGAACCGGACCCAATTTTAGGGTCCAAAGCTCTTATGGCTGTTCTGGTTGCCACGATCTAACTTTCATCATACATGGGCCTTATTACACCGGTTCTTGTACAGTTTCCAAAGTCTGATTTGGGCGCCAAAAATACTTATAAGGGCCAAGGCTTTAGCCCATATAGGTTCTGCCAGAAAGTCCTTAACAAGCTAGATGGGTTTGATCGTGTCAGCAGGATGGATGGAATCAGGTGTGCAAGATTTTATCAGCATATCAGTAGGGACGGACCACCATGTCCAGCCCCCTAAGTAGTAGATTTCAGTATGAGTAACATTTCACATTCATTGTTGACATGCAACACATATGATGGACTGACCACACCAACCGAGGACATAGTCAGGGCCTTCCGTCACAACCTAAGCCCAAGAGATCGGGGTTTAAGTAAAACCTAACCGATGTGACACGTACTCCTGCGCCTATACACTTAGACTCAGTCTAAATGTACACGCGCAAGGGAAAGTTCACACGTGCTAAACAAATACGTGGAAGCTGTAGGTATCAAACATAACACGAGAAAGACACACTATCAAAAAGCTATATTGATAAAAGATTACATAAGAGTCAAGGTTATACAAAATTAATCAAAATATAGATAGATAAATCATAAATACTCCCAAAATCCCAAAATACATCGAGATCCCAAATTGGGGAAGACCTATATGCATATATGACTTTGATGCACTCCATTGGAGGGATCACATCCACTCCTCTAACCCTGATGGGGCATTTGGGGTCTCCCCTGGAGTCTGATTGACCGACGAGGGGTCAGTCGAGGGATCTGAGCCTGCAACACCAAGGACAACTCATGAATATAACGATTCATCAAAGTATAAATAATAACAAGTTAACGCATGTTGTATCTAACAGAATAAAGTAACAACGGATAACTTATAAAGTTCACATTCGTATACTAGGCAATTGTGCGTTCAAATGAAACATGCTATCCGAATCAATGTTTACGTGATACATACATAACTAAGTGGCGACTACATATGCCATATGCTCCCAAAAGGGGATCTTATATGCGTGCTGAGAATACCATCGACCGGGCCAGAGTACGAATAGATCTCGGGTTCCTGGGGTCCGGAAGCCCCAAGACATATATTCACTGCAGAGAGGCCATATAAACTATGCCAAATTCAACCTCGTCGGATATCTTAAGGTTGAGGCTGAGTAGTGCCTGACCATATAGAGTCAATCATATACTAGACTTTGAGTTGATCATGCATATCAAATCATATCGAGCATATATCATACGTGCATACGATCAATTCATACATACATACGTACAATACTCAAAGTTCTGGAAACAAATCGAACAACTCAGACAATTTGAACTTACGAATGGGTATAACGAGAACTAACCAAACCATACTGAAGAGTGGAGGTCAATGATCGTTATACAAAATGCTATGCAATTCAATGTTCAATCGAATCAAGATCATTTATTAGCCAACCCTAATCTAGTTATCCAGTATTTCTAACCGTGCATGATAATGTAGTTTTAAGTTATCCGATGCACCGTTGTCTACTGTTGCATTATCTTATAAACGTGCATTGAAGTCCCTTAAACCAACACCCATGGTGAGGTGCTTAACATTGAACAACTCATACATGAATGTATCACAACCCTCAAGACCATTCTTGCGATGCTCATGTTCCATTGGGCAAGTCAAGGGTCACAATCATCCTCTAATGTAAAGGTCCTATTAGGTCCAGTACATACCTACCTTTTTATTGGAGGTCTTGGGAAGACTTCCTTATATCATTCACGAGCCACGGGGCCCAAGAATATAGCTCTAAAGATTCCTTGGTTGGTGTGCAAGATAGAAGGATAGCGATGTACACAAGGTTCCAAGTGTACAGGCTGAATCTCATAAAACAGTGCACTTCAAGACCGATCGGTCAGATGAAGTGCCCGACCGGTCGAATTTCGGTTCTAGGAGTGCTCGACCGGTCGGTTCTGAAGCTCGATTGGTCGGACAGTCTGTTCTGATACAGAACAGATGTACTGTCTTGAACATTCGCAGTCACGAACACAACCAATAGTAAGACGATATCGAGGCAAAGAGCTGTAATTCGCACTACACATATGCACAATCATCCAAAGACTAAGAACGATCATAAATTACCAACATGTGCTTAATCAAATCATGCTTATACTTGCCTCAAATGAGTTTAAACACAAAAATCGCTATCCTTAGGCTCAAATCCAACATCCAAATACTCTTCTAATACCATGCATGCAGAAGAAGCAAGTAAAAGAGAGGGACATGAGTACAAGTTCAACTGACGTGAAGATGAGAGAAAAAGAAGAAAACCAAAAATCCAAACCTACCTAAGTCACATGAGAAAGAAATGAAAACAAGTACACCAATCCCCTTCTTTGCTTGGCTTGATCAAAGAGAAAAGAGGAGAATCGAGAGCGAGAGAAGAATAGTGTGGAGAAGAGAAAGAAAACGTTGAGAGATGAGAGAAAGTCGGTGGTTGGCTCTTATATAAGATAAGGTTAAGTGAAAAGTACAAAAAAGTCCAATCATCCGTAATAATTACAGTTCGAGTCATTTGACGATCCAATTAAAGCAAACGACATCTTTTGCCAATAAACAGTTACAAGAATTTATGAGCTCAACAAAAGACACATGTTGACATTAAGATGATGGGCAAGTGACAATGTCTTACAAAATCAAAAATTATAAAAAAGGACTTATGTTTACCTAATCAAAGTTAAACTCAACTCAACTACCTATCCATAACCTGGAACAAAATAAAAATAAGAGCAAAACACACTTAACAACTAATTCATCATTAATTAGTCGCTAAACGGGATCAAGTTTGGTCGGAGTGTTACACCTTCCTTATGAGTGGGTTGGATAAGTGCATACTGCCTTGCACTCTTTGTTGGGCCCAGACACCCCGGTTTCCTAGACCATACTAAGAGTGACCACCTAATGGTTGGGTTGGCTTGGAGTTAGGAATACTGTCACTATGTCAGGTGGGCATCATTTTATGGCCTTAGTTTGAAGTGTAAACGGACGGGTCCTGAGCTTGAGAGACAGAAATTTGAAAATGCCCATCCACTCATCGCTCTCGACCAGTTCGATATTGGGCCAAGCCTGCTGACAATCCTACTCTTAGCATGTATAAAAATCTAAACTGAGCTTAAAGTGCAATAACGGCCAATTTTGTTTTGACTTCATATTCAACCGTGCCCAAGCATGACATCATAGTCTATAAAACAAAAGTTTCTTACCAAAAAAAATTGTTGAACAAAATATAAAAATATTAAAATCAGCTAAACCAGTTGATGTTGCAGGTTCATGGTCTCAGTTGGATCGTGGAAGTTTCACCTGTTAGCTGGTTTTGACCATTTGAAAGGATTAAAGTGGACCAAACCATTCAAAGTAAACCAGTTGAGTTTGAACTGGATGGTTTGGCAAGGTTTTGAAAACCACAGTCAATGCCTATGCCCAGTCTTTGGACATGTTTGGAAAATTCCTACTGAATTCATAGGAATTAAAAGGCCAAGCCATTAACAACCCTAAGTCGAAGGGCTGTCATCTGCAATGATTATTAGGCTCTCACAATCAATGGTGGGCCCTTCACTTCTCGTGTCCCACTAGCGACATGGATGGTCCAAGTTAGGGGACATAAAGCATTAATTACATTCAAGGGTGGCCCAATCATTTTAAAAGCCTCAAGCGAAATATTAAATTAAAGCCGTTTGACAATTCAATACTAAATTAAATTAATGTTTATTATTTATCATATTTTAAATTTTTTATTCAAATTTCATTTTTCTTACTCTTTTCGTTGCAAAATTATTGATCAAGCTTTTAAAATCAATTTTTTCCAACATATTCTTTTTAATCGATAAAATTGCCAATCTACTTAATCTTTCTTATGACATGGTCGATTTTAGGTAGATTTTCATCAATTTTAACATTGAAAAACTTTTTCTGTAGAAGTAGCTCTGACAGATACTATTAATAAAACTCTGTAAGCAATGCATACATTTGGAAAAGAATCTAATTTTTTTATATAATTTAGTATGTCAATTGGAGCGTTCTTTTTTTCTTTAATTTAAATAACTTTTCTTAAAACTTTTAATTTGGAAAACAATTCCAAATCATTAATATCAATGGAACTTTTTTATGTGAGAGCACCTTCGAAATCCTTTAGTTTTTAAACTATAATTGTCAAATGATTGAAATTGTTCAAACTTATGCTTAATTGAGGAAATAGCTTGATCAATTAAATATAGGAAATAATCGACTCTAAAAGATTCTTCAACAGATTATGTTATCTCATTATAAACATTTTCATCAAAGTGTTTCTCCCTAAAGATTGAGAGAAGATGAGAGAGATGTGGAGAGAAATTAGGATTTCCTTTGTTTATAAAGAATGAAATGGGACTTGAAATTACCTTGATACCCTAAAAAACTAGCTGGGTTTTTTTTTTTCCTGTTGAAATTATCTTGTACCATATATATTTGGGACCCCTTAGCATTTGGGGGCTTCAAGCCAAGGCTTAACCTACTTAATGGTTGCGCTAGCCCTGAACTTACATTTACAATAGGATCATCCCTAACTAATATATCTTTTCACACTTCGATGGTAAAGGAAAGTTTTCTGAAATTGAAAACTAATAGTTCAAAGTTTTTCTCTTCCACATGCAAAAGAGCAATATCATTCCACAAAAATTTGGGCATGGGAAAATTAGTGTTTTTTGAAGCATCAAAATCTTCAAAGTTACACGAACGTAACCTAAAAGTTTTTTCGGGTTAGTTATATTGGATCTTTTTTTTTTATACATATATCCTAGGATTTAATTTTTTTCAGTAAAGATGGAGATTATAGGATATTACGATTAGTGTGATTAGGTTCAATGGGGAGATAATCTTTCATATTATGATTTGATTAAATTGGCAATCCTAATTTATTACTCTCATCAGATCTTGTAGTTCTTAAAAGATCTATGAAGATTTGGAAGTAATTTTGAAGTTTTACTCCGGTTTCACCTACAAAAGATGAGCCTCACACAAGACAAATAAGGCGGATGGAAAACATTAATCCACTTCTAACATTTGTCAGCTATAATATACTGCAGTGCCTAGTGCAAATAGTTCCTCTCTGAGAGGAGATTTTGTAAACAAAATATGTGAAAGATCACCTATTATGTTTTATCAGGACTGTTTAATAAATATTGTTCTGTCATTTACTAACAATTTGAGCTTTTGACTGATTGTTAACAAAATATAAGAGTTAGGGTCCTGTTCCCTGTGGAAGTTATGATTG
Organism: Sextonia rubra; assembly: GCA_037013555.1. Taxonomy (NCBI): domain Eukaryota; kingdom Viridiplantae; phylum Streptophyta; class Magnoliopsida; order Laurales; family Lauraceae; genus Sextonia; species Sextonia rubra. Next base: position 15,384,537 of record JASUAD010000028.1, on the reverse strand, counting down.
AGTATAGTACTTCCATGCCTAAAACATATGTATGAAACATATATTTAAGGGACAATATTTAAGAAAAAGCTACCAACTTCCCACATCTTTCACATATGGCAAACCAAACCTATCTTCTCTCGCAAAGGAAAGAAAAAAAATATCTTCTCTATCCTCCACTTAAGTGGAAAAAGACTTCCACCAAGTTTAGTGGATGGAATCTCTTGGCTGTGCTTCCCCCATTTATGTTAGGTAGATATCCTTCTCAAACACTTCTTCTCCCGTTGATTCCTCCACTACCGATCAAGAAAATGATCGTAGTTGCAAACAATTCCGACACTACTTCCTTGCTTACACATGTCCTGCAGCCTTGTTCTTGTCTCCAAGCTATTGTCACTAATCTTAATTAGGACTAGTAAAATGTCACTGACTTTCCTCTCCGTACTCCAAACTACTGTCACTAATCCTAGTTATGGTTGGCAAACAAGATAAAAAAAAAAGTTTCTGAATGAATATATTAGTATTGCATAACTAGAGGGCATATCTGTGAAGCACATTTTTTTGTGAAAAATTTTAATGGATATGTAGTAGAATAGTTTCCTGTTTTTTTTCATGTTGATATTTTTTGCATTTTTTTTTCTGGGACAGAAGCATTTTTCTGTGGGTTTTTTACTCAGAAAGTAGTTTTATCCTTATACAAGTGTAGGAAAACCATTTACTGTGGTCCTTATATAAGGGTGGGGAAGACATTTTAGTGTGGAATATGTTTTATCACCTCTAACAATGGAAATTGAAACTGCAAAAATAATGAAGTCTTCAATGTTCTTTTTTGTTGTTTTACTAATGTAAATCAACTGTAGAAATAAGATGCCAGGGAAAATCACACTCACAACACTGGGATCACTAATGTAAATCAACTGTAGAAATAAGATAACAGGGAAAATCACACTCACAACACGGGGATCAGGAATTTCAGCAAACCAAACCATGTGGTTCAAGGAACTTAATTTCATATTCTTTTCGTCTGCTAAAATGTCAACTGCTCTCGTCAAATATTCTTAGATGGAACCCCATATGATTCAAGCCGGTTGGGCTTTTGGAGTTTATTGGTGGACCCTCAATTGCTAGAAGGTCATGCCATAGCCATATGAGACTCTCTGACATAGCCATAGGCGATTCTCTGGCTTTGAACAATATGAGTTGAGAAATCAAAAAGAGTTATTCGAATCTTGTTACAAGGAAAAATCAAAGAGGGAAATTATATTAAATTTAATACAATTCAAGACCAAGAATTTAAGAATTATCGTTTGACCATTTATTTTGGTAAAATATATTACTTTTTTCAGAAAAAAGATTTCATTAAAACTTAAAACGGGGAAGTCAACTAAACAAACAAACAAGCCTTGGACTTGACCATCTACTTCAAAAATCATCCAACCAATCAATTGCCTTAACACAAAATTTGCCAATATTAGCTCCAATTTAGGCTGCGCCATTCCTGGAACTGGAGCAGTAAATGAACCATGTCAAAATAAAACACCGAATCCAAGGTGTCCAAAATAAAGGAAGCCAAAACTCCCTTGGCGGTGAATAAATCGTATAGTGCTCCACACCTTTGCCTAATTTAAACAGAATCACCCCCGCTTGAGCTGTTTTGACAAACACATTTTTGGTCTTCTAATCATAATTTTCAGATCTTATTTGTGTCGATACTCCATGTTTAACATGGCCTTGAATGCCCTGCAACACAGGAGAAACGTCAGGGATTGGGTTTTCCATATTGAATAATGAGCAGCTGACGGTGAAGTGATGAAGGCCATTGAACAGGTCGGCCACATCTTGAATGGTCCACATTGGCGTTCTCGTTTTCATGTGATTTTCTTGTTTTTATTTGGTAAATGGTAATTCATGTGATTGGTCTTATCCCTTGGAAAACCTTCTTTACTTGAGTTCTTTCTATTTTATCACTTCAAATGCCTGAAATGATTTGGATAATTTTTCACTTATCAATTAATCTAATAATGAGTTTTCTTCCGATTGGATGAAAGTTGGCCTACTTACATATTTGGATACATGTTATATAGAGGAATTTTAATTGAGAGAGAGAGAGAGAGAGAGAGAGAGAGAGGAAAAAAAAAAGAAGAAGATTAGCTATTAGATTGATTGGCATGTGAAAAACATGCTTTACCAAAAATAAAAATGTGAAAAACAAGATGAACTCTTTACTAAAGAATCTTCTCCAAAAGTGGATTGGATTGCATTTCTAAACTGGCTTTGTGAGGCCTACGTAGGCACACCTTTTATCTCTTTTCACATTATTATCCTCCATGAGTTCGCACTATGCGTAGTTTCATGCTCGTTGAACTTTTATTCACAATTGGATTGGATTTCAAAAAAAAAAAAAAAATCTATGGTTAAAAGTTCATCAAACTTTAAGGCTATTACATCGAGTGCGCTAGGATAATCTGAACAGCTGATTTTTTGCATGACCCTTGTCTCTAAAGAGATCTTTCCATCTATCCCAATCATAAAGATAGGAATGCAACCAAGTAGAGCCCATGAGATTGACCGCCAAACCAAAGGATACAATCTGCTCATAGGTAAAGTCTTCCTCTTTGTATCAATTAGCGTGCATTTCTTCAATTGACATTAAATTATAAAATGTTCTAAGTAATGCCTCTCTAGCAAAGGAAATAAAGTGAAGGGTTAGCGGAAAAGCTTAATAGGGCCATGGGCCACCAAAAGGCCTCTGCTCCGAGAGAGATCGACTGGTACAAAAGCGTGAAATCACATTTTACACAGTCATAGTTGATTGGTTTGGCACTTTGAAATGACACAAAAGCCCAGGGATCTTTCCTTGTGTCTTCAAGGGATAAAAAAACACACATTTGCGCACATATACTAGGCAAGCAAGGATCCAAACGGGCCTGTAGTAATGCATTATGCAGGTCAAGCTGCATCTGCGTAAGTACTATCGATCTGTAGTTTGGTTATCAATTGCATCTACTGGTACAACCATTGATATAGAATATAGATGCCCCATAATTTCAGAATCTTTCTGAATGTAACTATAAGGATGACTTTAAGAGAACATTCCTCACCAATGATGATGATGTGATTAAAAGTGATCTCGGGTCAGGGTAGCTCCATCCCAGCTTGCATTGAGATGAATTTGGACTGTGCTTTCATGCACATAGACTGGACCCCAGCCTAATATTTTCTGGCCATGATAGTTAACCGAGTTGGGCCTTGGCCTAGGTAAGGTTAAAGGCTTTGCAGTCGGCACAACATATTCAACATAAATGAGTACATCCATTTTGCAAGCAGATTTGATATGGGACATGGGCTTGATTTTCAGTCTTATGGGTAAATCAGGCTCAATACTAGGCCCACAATTAAATGGGCCAGGGTTGGACTACTTTGGGATAGCCTATGAACACTCCAAATGATTATGGTAGTGCCATCATCCAAACCAAATGATGGGGTTCCACACAAAATGGATCCATGGCAGGATAAGGCCTCCTATGAGAGAAAGAGAACAGAAGTCACAATTGATGTAGAAATGATAAAATTAATCACATAGATTACATTTATAGGGAGAGAGGCCAGAGGTGGCTTTGGTATCAGAGCACGTACATTGCTATCCATTTCACAGATTATCATCTATTCCAGAAATCTGTTTTGAGAACTGTGGTGGATGAGGTGGTTGGAAATCATACAATTGCAACCATTGTATTTGACATTTGTGTTTATCTTCTCGTGGACCAATTGCTTCCCATGTTAGGTAGGAAGATTTTCTTCTCGTGTATCAATTGATGTCCACGTCGGTCTGAGATCGCGAGGAGGTGGGCTCCACCATGAATTATATATCACGGGATCCTATCTTCTCAATCCACTGTTCAGGAGTCAAACCAAAGCTCCCACATAATCAAATTGCACTCTAATTGAAGTAGGACTCACTAGCAAATTGGTATTTCATTTCCTTGATTTGTTTTGTCTTAATACATCATCAATCTGATATAGTGTGATTTATTTTATTTTAAAATATGGAAAAAAGTAAAATGTGATTATCTTTTAAGTAGAAGGGCTTGAACCCATAATCCACTATTCAAATTTTTTTTTCAAGATGTCTCCGACCATCTTTGCTTTGCAAGCTTATATGCATTATGATTTATTGAGAAATATGTAAAGTCATTATAAATAAGATCAGTAAAATCTGGACAGCCAAAATCCAATTCTTAAACAATCACGACAAGACCTGCTCTAATGAAGGTAGTAAGGTAGTTTTATCCACCACTAAAAGTCAACTTCTTAGCCTGAAATCCTTCCCAGCATGTATATAGCATGCGTGGGCCTTTCATCCTTGAAGCTTAGCTATTCACTAGCTCTTCACACAAATTCGGGTTTCTTGGTGTTAACAGGCATTTTGATTTGCAGATGCATCTTTTCCTTGTGAATGTCTTGGATTTCTAGATCTTGTTTCCTGCAATTCTTGGCCTTAACAAAGCATTTCCCTGAGCAGTTTATGGATGGTTTATCATGGTTAATGGTTACTCAGCTAGATCCCAATGGGCATCCATCACATTTTTAATGATTTTTATAACAAACAATATTTTTAAGAAATCCATGACTATTTAATTGTCATTTGCATATTATTAGATTTGTCATTATCTTAAATCTTCTAGCTAGTTTGACTAGATATTGGAGTCAAATTATTATATACAGAGTCCCAACTCTTTCCCTGCCCTTTCTCAACATCTCTGATTGAAGTATTTACCAAAAAAATAAGAAGTCCCAGCTTTAAGTAACTCTCATCTTAATCTTCCAGAAACGTCAATCTCTCGCACACATAAATGTCCCTCTGTAGGTGCTTTGGGATGAGTTCATTGCATTTGGGAATCACAGTAGATGCAAATCGTCCTCCCATGAAACTAGGACCACAAAATGGTTGGATAAATTTGCAAGGAGGTGAGGCTCCACCACGTGAGGGAATACGTCATATGCTGATGAATGATGATATTGCCCTTTAATGGACATCCTTGAGCTGATGTCATGCAGCCTAAGGGTTAGGATTTGCGTGGAGGTGCCTAAGCACATGTCCAAGGACACTTCAAACCGTCAAGATGACTTCAAACACACACGAGGACGCACCTCTGGAAAAAACTCAATTCTATTAATCTAACCAAATCTGAGAATCTCTTATCTACAATGCCATATATATAGTAAAAGCATATTTAATGTGTAAGAAAACTCTAGGCTAATAATGAAAACTTTCCTACTAACAATTTAATTAGAATTCTACTAATAAAAATCTTAATCTAATTTGAAGAGGGGCTGCTGGGCCTAGACTGCATCATCCTCCCCGGATTGAAAAAAGAGTTTGTCCTCGAACTCGATTCTGCTTCGGATTGCCAGTGTAAATGTGTTGAACATGAAGGACTTCCTTTGTGGCAGCTTTCCAGAAATTCTTCTTTGGCGGTTGTGGTTTCTCAGGATAAAAAGTAACTTGCTGTCCACTATGCATGAATGTATAGGTGTTGTCGCGCATACCATGAGTCCCATTTTTGTCATACATCCATGGACGGCCCAATAAGATATCACCACTATCCATAGGTAGCACATCACACCGGATTGTATTTGTGTAAGTCTTACCAATAGCAAAAGTAACTTTGCAAGTATGTCGAACATGCGCTTGATCACCATTCATTAGCCACTTGACAAAATAAGGACAGTTATGCTTATAAACTTTCAATTGGAGGCGATCAACAAGGGCTTGAAAGATGAGATTTTCATAACTTCCACTGTCAATAACAACTGTGCAATTTTGCCCCTGAATCATTCCTGCGGAACGGAAAATATTTTTGCGTAACCACTTATGCTCAACAGTTGGTGGAGCGTCCTTCAGGACAATAAGAGCTTCACCTGTGGTATTTGCATCAATGAATTCAATTTCCTCATTGTCAATAACATTGGGATCAGTGTCAGTACCCTTAATATCATTCGGGATATTTTTATCAGCACCTTCAACCTCAATCAGATGTATTCGCTTTGGACAATCTGCGACGCGATGCCCGCGCTAGTGACAATGAAAACAAATCATCTTATTTTAACCTTCAGTCATTGAAAAAATCTGTCCATTGGATTTAGTTTCTTGTAAAGGGGAATTCTTTGGCGGAACCCATTTGAATTTTTGTACTTGATGATTTGCAATTCCCTCAACCTTGATAGCATATTCGATGAGTTCATCGACATTATCAAAATGTTGGAAGGCAAGGATATGCTGAATTTCTATTCTCAATCCATTGAAAAATCTATAAACTACCACATCATCATCTTCAGTCAAGCTACAACGAGCTTGCAGAGTTAAAAATTCTTCAGAATATTCAACAACTGTTTTGGACCTTTGTTTCAAGTTTTGAAAGCTAGAACGTAGATCTCTTGCATAGTTGATAGGGAGGAATTTTTGCTTCAAAATATTCTTCATCTCAGTCCATGTATCAACTGGGTCCATGTTTTGATTCCTCCATTTTTTTTGCATTTCAGCCCACCAAGTTGCAGCATAATTGCGAAATCTAGTGGCAATTAGTGTGACTTTATGGTGGACCCAAATCTACAAAACCCAACTTTCCTAAAACAGGCCCTACCCAGACGAAACCTACCATCATCATCGCTGCTCTTCCCCGCATCTTCTCTGCTCTCGCCCTGCACGATCCCTTCCCTGACAATACCACCGGCCCAACCCATTCGCCGAAACCCTAATCGTCCCATCGGTCCCTCCCAAGCCTCGATCGCAGAGCGACACCATCAACACCACCCCCCGCCCCCCAGAGCATAAAAAAAAAAAAAACAAAAAACACAAAAAACAGAGAGAGACAGAGAGAGAGAAAGAGCAGCCGGAGCAAGAGAGAGCAGAAAATAGAGACGGAAGATGAGAGACCACGTACATGGCCCCATTTGCCGCGGCCTCCATCACCCCAGCACTGTTCCCCGTCGTCATCGACAATCAATCATCGGCTTATGTGCGAAAATATTTTGCACGCACACTAACCAATCCATGAATTCAGCGAGCTGCAATTTTCTATCATATTCAGGAATCACAATTTTAATCCCTAAGTCTCGATTAAGATTATTGACTAGCGGATCCTGTTGATTCCGAATATTTGCACCATCTTCATGGTGGTGATGCACACGTTGATTAGTTTCCAAATTTGTCACTCTAATATCCAATTGTTGCACAGTGGTGTGCATGCCATCAACTTTTGCAGATAATTCTCTAATGGCACTAGCCAAATCTTCAAGTGAAGAAGATGAAAATTCAGCGTCCACTTATTTCTTAGGAGGCATTTTTTTTTAAATGCAAAATTTAAATCTGACTTACCTGATGTGTAAATCTACTCTTCAGAAGTACGCTGATAAAGACAGATCGAAAATCGGAGCACAGTTGATGTTGATCTTGCAGGAACAAATTCTGACCGGTAATTGTTGAAAATTTGACCAGAACTGAAGTTACGGGCTGCTTTGTATATGGGCTCACAAACCGGAAGAATAGTCCAAATGTACCCGGTATCGATCACAGGCCCAATTCTTTGTCTCGTTTTTCGTGACTGGAAGTTGGAGATAAGAACAGTATTTTCGCCCTTCGTGTTTCGGTGGAGACAAGAGGAGGGGAGAGCGATGGCGTCAGGCGACGGATGACGATGGCGAGTGGATAGCAGCAACGGCTTGCAGGCGGCGGACGTCTGGAGGAGGCCGATTGTGGAAGATAGGTGGATCGGCGGCAACAAGCAGCAACGGCAGATGGTTTAGGTACGTTTGCTTGTCTCTTTCAGCTGCTGCTGCTGTTGTCAATGACGACGGGGAACAGTGCTGGGGTGATGGAGGCTGCGGCAGATGGGGCCAGGTACGTGGTCTCTCGTCTTCCGTCTCTGCTTTTTGCTCTCTCTCGCTCCGGCTGCGCTCTCTCTCTCTCTCTCTCTCTCTCTCTGTTTTTTGTGTTTTTTGTTTTTTGTTTTTTTATGCTCTTTGGGGGGGGGGGGGGGGGGGGGGGTTCACTCTGCGATCGAGGCTTGGGAGGGACCGATGAGATGATTAGGGTTTCAGCGAATGGGTTGGGCCGTTGGTATTGTCAGGGAAGGGATCGTGCAGGGCGAGAGCAGAGAAGATGCGGGGAAGAACAGCGATGATGATGGTAGGGTTCATCTGGGTAGGGCCTGTTTTAGGAAAGTTCGGTTTTGTGGATTTGGGTCCCGGGGTTGTAAGGGGTGCAGATTTTGGGGAAACGACAGACTGGGGTAGGGATGGGATGATGGGATCTGGGAGAGGGAGTCGGGTGGTATGAATTTGGGTCGTCTGGGAGAGCAGCGGAGAGGATGGGATGAACAGTGGATGGAGAGACGAAGTCCGGGAACGACAGATCAAGCAGATCGAGCAGATCCTTCAGCTTTGATACCAATCTGATGCAGCCCAAGGGTTAAGGCTTGCAGGGAGGTGCCTAAGCACGTGTCCAAGGACACTTCAAACCGTCAAGATGACTTCAAACACATACGAGGACGCACCTCTGGAAAAAACTCAAATCTATTAATCTAACCAAATATGAGAATCTCTTCTCTACAATGCCATATGTATAGTAAAAGCAAATTTAATGTGTAAGAAAACCCTAGGCTAATAATGGAAACTTTCCTAATAACAATTTAATTAGAACTCTACTAATAATAATCCTAATCTAATTTGAAGAAGGGCTACTGGAGCCTAGACAGCATCATGATGATATTGCTCTCTTCACAACTTGGGAAATAATTTCCAGATAGGTTAAGGGGTAAAAATTGGTTGGGTGCAAGATGTACATATATCCAAGCACAGATATTACTAATAGGGGCCATACTCAGCCTTGGACTCGACTTGAGTCAATTTATATGACCCATTCCTATAACCAAATATATATACTAAAGACTAGATTCCTGGCCTATACGGCTATACTTAAATAGAGGACTTGAAACTACACCCGAATGAGAAACCAAATACTTGTATTTTTTTGGTTCTTTGTTTTTACCCTGGCAACATTATGAAACTGAACCGAGACTCAAGAGTAGAAAGGATCCACACAGTGGACTCATGCCTCACTTTTCTAACTTGGATCGTTTGAGACTGTCTATCCAGAGGCACTTGGGGAGCCATCTTCACCCCTTTACAAAGTTAATTTGTTGCATGCAATTTGGTTATCTTGTGACAAATAGAGGACTTAAGTCGTGGTATTTTGGATCAGGAGAAAGGGTGGTGGGGAAGACTGTATAGTTCAGATTCGTAAAGAGAACACTTTCATCTACTTGTTTTCTCCATTTGTTTTCTTATTATATTGAATGTTATTCTCATGCTGTATGAGTATTTTTACCTGTTCGATAACACTACTGAATTACTTGATCCCTTTATTCGTCAGGGACGCAACGTCCCTGCTTGGATCCACAGCACAGTAATCTCCTTTTTTCCACCGAGCAAAGGAGATCAAGGTATTCAATTGCAGCCTTGTTTGCAATCTCTTTCCAACATTTATGATCATACTTTTCAAAGGTCCAGATTTGTTTGCACAAGATACATAGGAATTGATTAGATAAGAATTCTTTGGTCATATGAGCCCCATGGAATGATTATTAAAGATGTGAGGGGTAAAGGATATGAGGTGACAGATAAAAGGATATAGGCAGTGATATGGATGGTAGCTTCACTTTTTCTGATTTTGAATTACTAGGGTGACAGCTGGGTAGTCACTTTCCATCTTTCATTCTGTCTCCCTAACAGATAATTTGGTTGGAAGAAGACCTCGCCCATGAGTTTGATTACATTAGTTTGCGAAGCAAAATATCCCAAAGCCAATTTGAGATTGTGTATGGATACAATCTGACTAGCATATTGGATCTGATGTTGATTGAGAAGTCAAGACAAATCAGAGACAACAAGTCAGTAGAAATATTAAGAGAATAGATGAAGTTGATTAGAAAATAGAAAAATGCAACACCAGATACAACAAAGCTACATATCAAAATCGTAGATCATTGACAGTGGTGATCCAATATGGGCACATGTGAGAAGAGCACAAGTGAAAGAATTATACAATGGACCATGTCGAATTCTCGATCAACTTCAATGACCACAAAAACAGTTGCCTGCTGACACTATGACATGTAATCGACATGGCAGATCCAACATCAAAAGAAAGAGATTAAAGGACAAAGATGATCCTGCACCAGAATAAAGTGATTCACCATTGCAGGATGTTCTAGAGGAAGAAGATAACTAGAATTGAGGATGGAGTTCTTCTCAGCAGGGAAAGACTGATGACAAGCAACAGAGTGATCTTGTCATTAACATCACATGAACAAGTGGGATCAACCAAGAAAGCAAACAGAAGTTAAATCAAGTAAGTAGCCACATCATGATTGTCTATGGTCTACATGGTGGGACCATGTCACATGCAGACATGACTGCACCCAGGTTGACCAACACATTTTGGCGTTGTTTTGTTTGAAGTTTTATTCACTTTACTTTTATTTCACATAATTTGTAAGGATATCATTGTAATGTCATGATGCCTCAGATGGAAACATCTAATTTGAATGCAATGGACAGGGTAAAATTTAGAGCATGATTATGCTAGAAACCCAGCAAATGATAAATAATAGTGCAGGTCAACTAATCCAATCTTCATCAAATTTCTGATTTTTGAGGTTTTATCAACTTGTTTAGCATGTTCCATGTTGGATTTTGTTCGTGGACATGTAATACAGGACTTCTGTGGCAGTTCGCATGAGGTTTTCCCTAACATTCATTGTTCTTAGTTTAGAGAAGCAAAACAAATGGATTTGACAGTGTTAAATTATATCAGGTGTCTTGTGAAACTAAGATGTCTGGAATCTTTTCTAGAATCTTGGTTATAGTCAGAATAGTGGCAACAAGAGGAATTTTGTATCTCAAGGGCAATGTTTTTTTTTTTCAGACACATGAGGTGAAACAGAAACAAGAGGTCCAATGCCTAGGAAACTTTAGTGGTGGATTCACAGGACTACTTCACTTTGGGCAGTTGGGCAATAATTTTCTAATTACAGTATAATCCTGGTATACTGTATAGACTTGTATCATTACAAAATGAAACTTACATTGCCGATAAACATAAGGCTGTCTTCACCATGTACAAGATATACCAAGTCAGAATGGTTGGCATGCTCTTTTATTAGTTGATACACAAAGATAATAAGTTCTAAGAACCTCTATATCAGCAACATTTTTTTTTATTGGTATTCTATATTAGCAACATTACAAGCCAACAAAAAGATATCAGCAACTTCATAACTTCACTCACAATAAAATAGCAGGTTTTCTTGATGATGATATTTCAAACTAGATAAGGTGGAATTAACTGTTTGCAACTACAATGTACAAAAAGATCAAACATAAATATATGATCAGAAACCGATGAAGAAACAACCAAAGGAAATTGAGCTATTTAAAGAGGTTTAAGAAACAGATAAGAAGATAGCATTAACAACATAATTATGTGAGAACAACTCAAAAGAAGAACAAGAAGATAAACCAGGACATAATTATGTTCTATAACAGATTCTGTCTATGCAAAATAACCTACATATCAAAAGGCTGACAAGTTCTCACTCCATGAAAACAAAGAAATTAACAAAATCTTACCTCCTCCAAAATCAACGCTATCACATCACTGACTTCTCATCCAATTTCAAAAGAGAACCTACAATTCTTTGGATGATTTAACCAGATCATAGCATTGTTTCACCAGCTCGTAAACCAAGGTCGTGCGTTCCATGAAAGCATCCCTCTCCTTACACCGCAGCCTCCTGCACCTCTCCTCCCACTCCTTCATTTGAGAGTGACCCATCAATTCCAATCCTCTTTTCACATCAATCTCTCCCAATGCTGAGGCGCCCACAATTCCATTCGAACGCAAAGACTCATTTAAATACGGATAAAGGTCTTCCATATTTCCAACTTCACCATTCGGGGGGGCAGCGTGGTTTTCCCGCATCAATTCAATGGGTTTTGGCGCTGAAGGATTCTCCTGCATAAGCTCAGTTGGTTTCGCAGGCGAAGATTTTGATGGAGGGGGTGATTTTGGCCCCAACTTTTCATCCACAGTCCTCTTGTTTCTCTTGGCATTGCCACCACCCTTTTTCTCCACATTGCCACCACCCCTTTTCTCCACGTTATTCTCTGTTTCGGCATCACCGCCCCAATACTTCTTCGAAAGCTCATACACCAGATTGTCATGGTCCTTAGAGAAAGAGAGCTCCTTCCCCTTCCTTGCTTTCTCCGCATTGTTTTTGTACTTCCGCTTCAGCGTCCTGACCTTTTCATAAACCTGACTCTTGGTCACATCAGCATTTAGATAGTTCTTCACGAATTCATGGAGTCCAGTCCTATCCGAAGAAACATCAGGCCTCTTTGTGAACTCGATCATAGCATTCAGAATCGGGACCTCGTCCTCTGGGCTCCAAACCCTATGGGAATGCTGCTTCTTCGCCCCCGCCTCCTCTTCCTCCACACCCGCATCCGCCGCCTTCTTCCGCTTCTTCGAATCTGACGACTCGGGGGCAGATGGGCGTTTCTGGGGGGAGGGTTTTGCCGCTGCTTCCTTTTTGGTCTTTGGGGTACTTTCCATTGGCTTGGAGGAGATGGGTTTTACGGGTGTCACCTTGGGAGGAGGCAAATCGGAGTCGGAGCTCGAGTCTGAGTCAGATTCATCAGATTCCTCTTCTTCTCCTACCTTCTTTTGGGTCTGGGTGGGTTTGGGTTGGATTTTCTTGGCCTTGTCATCTTCTTCGTCTTCTTCATCATCATCATCTTCTTCTTCTTCTTCTTCTGTGGAGGAATTGGGGTTTGGGGTTTGATTGATACCTGAAGTGGGTTTTTTGGGGGATGGTTTTTTGGTGGATTCAGACGAGATGGGTGTTGAGATATGGGTGGTGGTGTTGTTTTGTCGTTGTTGTTCTTCTTCCTCGTCGTCGTCTTCGTATTCTGAAGAGGAAGAGGACGAGGAAGAACGAGGAGGAGAAAGGTGCTTGGGTGGAGAAGGTTGGCGTTTTGTTGCCATCGTTTGCAGCTGTTGGAGAAGATGTCTCCTTCTTTGCAGCAGATAAGAAACGCGGAAGAGGAGGAGGAAGAGGAGCAGAAATAGGCTCTTCGTGGGAGGATTAGGGCGCCAGTAACTAGAGTTGAGTAGTAGAACCTAGGCAGTGAGAGGTTGGGAATTTGGGAAGAGTACTTGCTTCGAGATCTGTGAAAGAGAAACGGAGAATATTTTTAAAGATTTTATCAAAAAAAAAGAATTCCTACTCCCTGTAGATAAAAACCACCCCAGTGGTCTCGTAGGTTCTTTTTAGTTTTTTCTTGTTTTATAGTTATAATTTTTTTCATTCGTATATATAAGTTTTTTTTTTCATTCCTTTTTTTCCTCTTTTTTTTTCCTTTCTAATGTGGTGACTTTATTATCTTGAACTTAGGTGCAAAAAGAAGCTTATTAGCAAAACACTTATCATACATTTAAGTACATCATATTTCATATCCTTCTTCTTTTTTCATTTTTTTTTCCAATCTTAAGTCCCTCTTAGTTATTTCATCAAACACCCTATAGGTATATTCCAAGCTGTCACACTTTGCTTACAAGTCGTCCAAGTACTCTTTAAACAAGCATCCTTTTCATTCATTTCGTCAAACACCTTACAGGCATTTAACTCAAAATGTAAAGTTACGTGCTTGGCCAATAGTGATATTCCTATTCACTTGCTAATTTTTTTCTTCTTCATAGTTAAGCGGAGATATCGCCGACTATGTCAGATTTGAAAAAAAACACGTGCTTGGCCAGCAGTGATATCCCTGCTCACCTGCTCATTTTTTCTTTTTTTTCACAATTAAGGGGGGATATCGCCTTCCATGTCAGATTCAGAAAAAAAAAAAACCTTTATTTTTGAATGGTGGTTGGATGGTGGTGATGGATGAATTTGAAAATGGTGGTGAAAGAAAAAAGTTAGAGGTTGAGGTTTGTTTAAATGTTGTGAACTAGAATGGTAAGGAAAAGGGATAAAGAGGAAATGAGATAAGATGATGATAAGTTAGAATACTTGGGCAATGCCCGTAAAGTGTTTGATGAAATGACTATGAGGGACATCTATTTATAGAGCACTTGGACGACATGTATGGAAAGTATCACAGCTTGGGACATGCCTATAGTGTGTTTGATGAATGACTGAGAGGGACTTAAAATTGAAAATAGAAATAAGAAAATGAAAGAAAGAAAAAAGAGATGTAGAAAATGATGTATTTAAATGGGTATATGTAATATTGAGGTGTTTTGGTAATAAGCTCCTACTTACACTTAAGTTCAAGACAATAAAGTCACCATATCATGAAGGAAAAAGGATGAGGAGAAAGGAAGAAAGAAGATGAGAAAGAAAAAGCTTGTATATACGAGTAAGAGGAGATGTCGCCACTTAGCAAAACAAAAAAAAAAAAGGTTAAAAGGGGCTCATTGAACCACTACAGTGGTTACATATATTTTAAGTCCTTTTTTATGTATAGGAAGTATAAAAGAATTTTTTTGGTAACATGCTCAAAATTTTTTCAAAGATAAAATGGTTAAAAAAAAATTAAAGAGTACTTTACAAAAACAAAAATCCCTTTAGACTCTTTGTAGATAAAAAAGGAAGTAAAATATATGTATCCACCGCAGCAGTCTCATGGGCCCTTTTTGATCTATTTTTTTTGCTGTTTTGTTGAGCGGCGATATCCCCTCTTATTCATATATACGAGTTTTTTTTCCTCATCCTTCTTCCTGCACGACCACCATCCAAAAACAAAGGTTTTTTTTTTTAATTTGACATGAGCGGTGATATCCCCACTCAACTATAAAGAATAAGAAAAAATGAATAGGCGAGCGAGGATATCACTGCTGGCCAAGCACATTTGTTTTTGGATGGTAGTTACGCAGGTGATGGTGGTTGGACGGTAATGATGGGTGAATTTGAAGATATTGGTGAAAGAAAAATGCTAAAGATTAAGGTTGGTTTAGATGTTGTGAACTGGAATGGTAGGGAAAGGGGATACAGAGGAAATAAGATGAGATGAAGATCGGTTAGAACACTTAGTAGAGCTAGCAAAATCCAAACTGGCTTGACAACCCGACCCAGTTCAACCCATTTTCTAACCCGCCTAACACGAACTGTTTGAAATACAAGTCGGGTTAGGGTTAGGCTTTACTAATCTGTACGAAAACGGGTGGGGTTAGGGTTGACCCGCCTAACTAGCTCCAACCCGTTTTACCTGTTTAAATTTTATTAAATTACCATGACTTTCCAATTTTCATATAACTTTTCTTATTCATGTGGGCGATAAACTATATACTCTTAATTTTTTGTGGAAGAGTTATGTAAAATTTTAATACTTAGAATATAAAACTTAGTTGTTTATTTGAAAATATGATATTTTTGTAGTTGAGATATTGATATGTGTTTTCTAGTTTTATGTTGGCATATAAATCTACTTCTAAAATATGGATATGAATGAAATAAAATATCATTGATGAGTCTTATACTTGTATTCAAATATGAAATTATAAAATTGAACAAAAATAAAAAAAAGGATTATCTCAAATTCTCAATAAATGGGCTAAAAAATATTTATAGATTCCCCATTTTTTACATCTTGAAAATTGATAAATTATAAATTCATGCTTAATGCAACGTTTTAAATGAATCTAGATGTAAAGAGAGCTTTACAAATAAAATTGAGCTACATAAAATGAGTTAAATCATATATAAAATGGGAATTAAATATGTTAGGTCGAGTTTACCCGACCCAACCAACATAAAATTCGGGTTAAACGGGTCAGGTAGGGTTGACCCGCTACAAGTGCGGATTGAAGGTTTCTAATCCGTTTTAAAAATGGGTTGAGTTAGGGTTGAAGCCAATAAATTTGGGTTCGGGTTGACCCGACCAAAATTTGGTCAAACTGACCCATTTGCCAGGTCTAGTATGCAATACTCGTAAGGTGTTTAGTGAAATGACTGAAAAGGACACCTATTTATAGAGCACTTGGAAGACATGTATGGAAAGTGTAACAGCTTAGGACGTACATGTAGGATATTTGATGAAATTATTAAGAAGGACATCTGATTGTAAAACACTTTGATTGCTAGTGACAGAAATAAATGTAACTTAAGGTAGGATGCAGAGATTAAGATTAAAAAGAGAAAATGGGAAAAAAAAGGGGGATGTGGAAGTTGATTTTTTTTTTTTTTTGGATGAAAAGAAGATGATGTATTTAAATGTGTATTTATAATATGGGGTGTTTTGGTAATAAATTTCCACTTGCACTAAAGTCCAAGACTGGAAGTCATTAATTTAGATTTGAAGAAGTTGCACTTATCGAAAGATTTAGCTCAAAATAGAACGGAATGGAGAAATAGAATTCATGTAGCCGACCTCAACATGGTTGGGATAAGGCTTTGATGATGATAATGATGATTAAAGTCCAAGACAGTGAAGTCACCATATCACAAAGGAAAAAGGAGAGGAAGAAGGAGAAAAGAGGATGATCAAGAAGAAGCTCGTATATGCGAGGGAGAGGAAATATCGCTGCTCAGCAAAACAAAAAAAAAAAAAAAAAAAACAAGCCAAAAGTGCCCATGAGACCACTGCAGTGGATACATATATTTTTTATCCTTTTTTTGTTTACAGGGAGTCTAAAGGGATTTTTTTGGTAAAATCCTCAAAATTGGATTGTCACATTAATTTTTATCTTATTTAATTATTACTCAATTGAGACTTTAATAAAAGAAATTTCAATGCACAGCCCATATGGTGGACAATAGTATTATGGCCTTTTTGAAATGGAACAGCCCATCTATTGGAATTGAGTTCAGGAGAGGATTGTGGCAGGCAATTTGATCCGGAAGGCATTTGCTAGCATCACACTAAATTAAGCCTTCATCTTTTCTCTTACTCAATTTGGTGGTTTCTTCTTTTTTTTTTTTTTTAAATTGTTAGCAAATTTCAGGTTGCAAAGAAAATTCTTCCAACTTTACTGGTACATACCATGTACACACACATAATAATATAGCGTAGTTTGAATGGAGAAAATAATTATACAAATCCTAAAGCCCATGAAAAAATATATATATATGCACTTAAACTCCAAATTAAAATTCGTGTGACTTTCATATTTGAACAAATGACAACGAAATGAGATGGCAATCATTACCAAGCAAGTGCACATGAAACTGCTTGCAGAATATTATTCAGAATGCATTAATTTAAAATTGGAGTTTGACTCATTAAAACTTATCAAATACATACATTCATCTACAAATTAACATTCATGTATATGGATAATCAAATGACACACAGATAAATATGCATGCATACAAGGCAAAAAATAAGATTTCGTTTCACAGTCATGCTGAACTATCCATATCTACTTCACCCGTATTGTGAAGTAGAGGACTTTACTATATCGAAGTACACATATTTTCAGCTGCGCTGGCTTCAGTGCATCTCCCTCCTGTTGGGTTTGGCTCAAAAGGTCCTTATTGGGCCTGAGTGGAGGGTTTAATTGACTAAGGTTAGCACTATATATATATATTCTCTTTGTGGTTTCTTGTTCTAGGGCAACAAGAGGATTTACGTGGTTCGGCAAGATTGCCTACATCCACGAGCACAAAGATTTCACTACTTAGAAATCTCTCTCTCACCCCCTTACAATGCTCTCAGTGTTCCCTTTCCCTGGAGTTGCCCCTTGGGTTGCCCTCTTGTTACCCTAGAACAAGAAACCACAAAGAGAATATATATATATATAGTGCTAACCCTAGTCAACTGGGCCCTCTACTCAGGCCCAATAAGGACCTTTTGAGCAAAACCCAACAATCTCCACCTTGGCGAAAAATATTTGATCCTTTGAAGAATTGTTGAAGAGTTTGGAACACATACCTTGTGGAAACGCAATCCTACCATGACTGCACCCAAGGGAGATGAGGTGCACCTTCACTCTTTAACAAGATGAGAGATTGAGCAAATCCAAGCAATGCTTGAACTTCTCTGTAGTCACTGGCTTGGTAAGCATGTCAGCTAGATTATCATCTGTGTGAATCTTCTGAATGGAGATCTCACCTGTAGCAATCCAATCTCGAATTCTGTGATAGATAACAGCTATGTGTTTTGTCCTTGCATGATATACCTGATTCTTTGATAAGCATATTGCAATCTGACTGTCACATGTAGCAAGATTGATTTCTGTTTGATACCCATGTCATTTACCAAACCTCTCATCCATATTGCTTCCTTAGAAGCCTCTGAAGTTGCCATGTATTCTGCTTCTGTAGTGGACAATGCAGTTGTAGACTGAAGCACCGATCTCCAACTTATCGGTCCACTAGCAAGTGTGTAGACGTATCCGGTAGTGGATCTGTAACACCCCGATCCCCTTTGAGCCAGATTAGTGGCTCATTAGTGTGTTTTTCTGTTGTTTTATTCTTTTGGACTTGGTTTTGGGTCTTGGATAGGTAGTTGAGTAACCTTTGACCTGGAATAGGTAGTTCTAAGCCCTTTTTCGTAATTTTGCTTTTGCTTTGCTTGCATCATCTTTGCTTGGTGTCAGCACGTGTATTTTGTTGAGCTCGTTATATTCCATAACTGTGTCAGACCCATTTGGAGTCAATTGGAGAAGTTGGACCTTCGTGTGACTTGAACTGTAAATAGTTGAAACTCTTCGGACTTTGACTTAAACTTCCAAAACTATATATATATGAGTCAGCTCCAGATGTCTTTCACCTGCCCACTTCGTTTGATACGTGCATGCTAGGAGAGCTCCACGTTGTTTCTCCTCTTTCTCTCCTCTTCTCGTTCTTGGTTGGTGTGGGGATCTTGCACTCATTTTTGATTGGGTTCTTTCCCTCCTCTCATCTCTGTCTTTGCTTTGGTAAGTGGGGTTTGATTTCCTTTCTCCAATTGGATTCCTTCTCCAAGCTCTGTGTGTTTTCCTACATCTCATGCATGGTTTATTTCTTTGATTTGCTTTGATTTTAGTTGATTTGGAGCTTGATTCAGTAGATTGACAGAGTTTTGAGGCAAGTATAAGTACAGGAATTGATAACACATATGGGTGTTTTGTTTGATTGCTTTGATTCATTCTTATTCTTTGTGTAGAGTGTTTTACAGCCAATTTCTAAGATGTAGAGAGTAATTGAGCTTGTTTTGGAACGTTTCTGTACCAGTTTTCCAGCTTCTGTATTCAGCCCGATTTTGTTTCTGTATTGTACGGCTAAGCCGTAAACTTCTACGGTTTGATTTCCAGAGACTTGCAATTTCACTTTTGTTCTACGGCTAGGCTACGGCTAAGCCGTAGATGGTCCTACGGCTGAGCTGTAAGCTAGCCGTGACCCAACCGTAACCCAGCCGTGAATTAAATCTCTGATCAGTCGAAACTTTCCCGATACAATACTCCTACGGTGTGGCTACGGCTAAGCCGTGGAATGCTACGGCTAAGCCGTGGATTGGTCTACGGCTAAGCCGTATACTGACCGTAGCTCAGCCGAAAAAGGTATCAGATCAGAGGTGGAAGATGACCAGTTTAGCTGTGTTTTTAATGGAACCACGGTTAAGCCGTAGTGCATATTACGACGAGCGTGTAAGATGTCTTCGGCTCAACCATAGGTCTCTCATGGCTAAACCGTTAGGCATGGCAAATCCGACATAAAACTTAGGATAATGGTGAGGCTTGTAGGGCTCAAATACAGGTTAACCACCCATGTAAACCGGCCCAATGGATTCTTTGGATCGCATGAAGAGTCTGTTAGGCTGTGACTCATTCATGTGAGCGTTGATTCACTGTTAAGCACCTCCCCATGGGTGTTGGTTTAAGGGACTTCGGTACACATGAGGATTACATTGCAACACTAGGATGGCAACGGTGCATTGAATAACTTAAAACTACATCAACATGCACGGTTAGTGACAGTGAGCAACTAGATTAGTATTGGCTTGTAATGACCCTTGACTCCGTATTAATCTGAGATGCATTGCATATTGTTTACAGTTTTGCCCTCTGTTCTGCCAATCTATGTCTATGCATTCTGCAGTCATTTTGCTTTCGTCCGGTATCTTTGTTTTATTCTTCGATCTGCACTATGCTTTGATCTATGCTGTGCTTTGACTTAATCTATGTTTTGATCTGTCTTTTGGCTATGCTTTGTATATTTCTGGCTTTGTATATTTGGGTATTCCCTGGTGGCTCTGCCTAGAGATTAAAACGTGAGGATAAGATCTGGTCTTTGTCATCGGTGAGTCCAGAGCGGATAATCTCCCTTCTTTTGGATTTGATTTGATTGGTATTGGTCTGGCTCTACTCAGCCTCAGCCCTAGGATGCCCGACGGGGTTACCTCTGGCTTAGATCTCTGTATCTCTGTATCACTGCAGTGTCGCTTTGTCTTGGGACCCCGGAACCCAGGAAACCGAGACCCACTTGTACCCTTGGCCCGGTTAGTGGTGTTCTCCTCTGCTCTGCTCTGCTCTGCTCTCTACTGGAGAGAATATGGTTAACGTAGTAGCCACTTAGTTCAGTATTTCTATGGTTTGATTCAAATATCATGCTTTACTTGTACGCACAATTTGCTTAGCATACTAAGATAGAACTCTGGATTTAATCTTCTGTCATTATCCTATTTGATACTATGAGTGTTTCATCCTGTTACTTGTATTTGCTGGATCGTTGTATTCATTTGTGTTGTCTGTGGTGTT
Organism: Sextonia rubra; assembly: GCA_037013555.1. Classification (NCBI taxonomy): domain Eukaryota; kingdom Viridiplantae; phylum Streptophyta; class Magnoliopsida; order Laurales; family Lauraceae; genus Sextonia; species Sextonia rubra. The sequence continues at coordinate 15,363,755 of JASUAD010000028.1, read as the reverse complement.
GCAGGCACAGATTCCTTGCCCGACTCCCCGGCGATCGAGGAGGCTGCAGGGCCGAGTGTAGAGGCACCCTCCGGTTTGGCAGAGTGGGCCTGATCATATCTGCCGAGTGCGCACATGCATATATTCCATGGCCTTCTGTTTTGAGTTTTGGTTTTTGGAGCTTTTGTATTTGGGCATTTTGGACTTTGGACTTTGTACTCTGTCTATTTGTACATCTTGATTTTGTCGTGTACTCAGACTTGTATTTGGTTTTCCAATGTTGTATTTATCCTTGTCTTTTCCGTTCCGCATTTGTTTTTGGCTTCCGCTATTTGTTTCGTTGCCTGCTATGATACTTACAGCTTTCGCGTACGCTTAGCTCGCACGAGTTAGATCCCTTGTGTGTGTGCATCTGGACTGGGTTTGGATGTACGTGCATGGGAGTACGTGTGTCACCGGTTTAGCTTTTTCGCTAACCCCCGATTTCTGGGCTCGGGTCGTGACAGGATCTTCTTTTATCTAGGTCTCCTGCAAAATCAGAATCTACATATCCAACTACAACCTCAGACCCCTGTTTTTCTTTCAAACAAAATTCCCAAGTCTTTGGTGCCCTTCAAGTACCTCAGAATCCACTTTACGGCATTCCAATGTTCTTTTCCTGGATTCGCCATGTGATTACTCACTACACCCACTGCTTAAGCTATATCTGGTCTAGTACAAACCATGGCATACATCAAACATCCTACCGCATTTGCATACGGTATCCTGGACATTTCTTCAATTTCCTCATCATCACTGGGACATTGTTTGGCACTTAAACTAAAGTGACTTGCAAACGAAGTAGACACAGGCTTAGCATTTAGCATGTTGAATTTTTCAAGTACTTTTAAGATGTACTTTTTCTGTGATAACTACAGCTTTCCAGCCTTCCTGTCTCTCCTAATTTCCATGCCCAACATTTTTGTAGTTGCCCCAAGGTCCTTCATGTCAAATTCTTTTCTCAAATGAGATTTGAGTTCATCAACTTTTGACTTGTTGTTATATGCAATGAGCATATCATCCACATAAAGCAATAAAATAATAACAGAATTAGAGAATTATCATCTAAAATTCTATAATAAACACAATAATCATACTCACATCGATAGTAATCGATCTACAATATATAGGACTCGAAATGCTTGTACCATTGTCTTGGAGATTGTTTCAGCCCGTACAATGATCTCTTCAACTTACACACATGGTGTTCTTTTTCGACTTCCTTGAATCTTTCAGGTTGCTCCATGTAAATTGTTTCCTCTAAGGCCCCGTGAAGGAATGCTGTCTTTACATCTAATTGTTCGAGCTCCATGTCAAATTGTGCTACCAATGCCAACAACACCCTGGTAAAAGTGTGTTTCACAACTGGGGAAAAGATCTCATCATAATCAACCCTTCCTTTTGTGAGTATCCATTTGCTACTAAACATGCCTTGAACCTTGGTTCTGCATTTTTTTGCGAAGTTTCTTTTCTTCTAAACACCCATTTGCAGCCCACTGTTGTTTTGTCTTTGGGTTTATGAACTAACTCCTAAACTGAGTTTTTCTGGAGAGATTCCATCTCATCTATCATAGCACCCATCCAACATTGTCTTTCACTGCTTTCCATAGCTTCTTGAAATGAGATCGGATCACCACTGCTGGTAATAAGAGCAACATGTACTTCATCCTCATCCCATCCATATCGTTGAGGTGGCTTGATGGTTCTCTTTGCCTTTCTTTGTGCTAGACTTAAGGGTTCCTGCTAAACCTCACATTCTTCCTCACCTCCAGATGTACCAACCTCTGATGAACTTTGACCTTATTCCTTGGTTGTATTATCTGCAAGATGAATTACTTTGGTGACCACTTTTTCAGCACTGTGCCCTTTGACTTCACTGTTATGTTCTCCATCCAGCATAGAAGCTTCATCAAATACAACATCTCTGCTGCAGATCTTTTTCCTATTTTCTGGATCCTATAGTTTATACCCCTTTACACCTTTCTCAAAGCCGAGGAATATGCATTTGAGTGACTTGGAGTCTAACTTGGATCTCTCATCGCTAGGAATGTGTACATAAGCTGGACAACTGAATACCTTCAATGAAGAATAGTCCACCTCTTTACCTGTCCACACTTCTTCTGCAACTTTACAGTCAAGGGGTTTTGATGGTGACCGATTAACCACGTAGCATGCATGGTTAACTGCTTCTGCCCAAAAACTTTTTCAGCAGCACTCATGAAGTCTCATACTCCTTGCTCTTTCTAAAAGTATTCTGTTTATCCTTTCTGCAACTCCGTTTTGCAGAGGATTCTTTGGAACAGTGAAGTGCCTTATGATGCCTTCATCCTTGCAAAACTGTAGAAACCTGCCATTTCTATATTCATCCCCATTATCTGATCTCAGATATTTGATTTTTTTACCTGTTTGATTTTCTACTTCTGCCTTCCACTCTTTGAACTTGGTGAAGACTTCATATTTTTCTTTCATAAAGTATACCTAAACCTTTCTTGAAAAATCATCAATGAATGTCACAAAGTAGTATACTCCACCTTTTGACATAATCGGGGCTGGTCCCCACACATCGGAGTGAATATAATCCAGAATACCACTGCTTCTACAACTGTTGCTTGCATTTTTGAATGACACCCCTTTCTGCTTGCCAAAAACATAGTATTTACAAAAGTCCAGCTTGCATGTTTTCACACCTTTCAACAACTGTTTTTTGTATAGTTCTAACATGCCCCTCTCACTCATATGCCCTAGACGCATATGCCATAGCTGAGACTCATCATCACTGGTTTTATCATCTGTGGAGACTGCCACTCCACTTACAACTGTGTGTCCCATAAGTTTGTACAGATTGTTTCCAACTCTGGTACCTTTCATTAATACCAAAATACCTTTGGACACTTTCAGCAAACCATCTGTTGCCATGAATGTGCACCATTTGGATTCAAGCAAGCCTAAAGAGATTAGGTTTTTCTTGAGTGCTGGTACATGCCTCACGTTACCCAGGGTTCTCACAACTCCATCTGCCATTTTAATATTAATGGTGCAAATTCCAATGGTCTTACAGGGTGCATCATTGCCCATTAGAACACTACTACCATTACACTCCTCATAGGTCTCAAACCAATCACGATTATGGCACATGTGATAAGAACAACCAGAATCTAAAATCTAAGCATCAGATAAATGGTTACCTTGCTAGACCAATAGGAGTTTCACTTCAGTTTCTGAAGCAACACTGGCGGAGTCACTGTTGACAGCTTTATTCTTCCCATCTTTGGACGCCTTGTATTCCCTGCAATCTTTCTTCCAGTGTCCTTTCCTTTTACAAAAGAAGCATTCTGAATTTCTCTTGTTTCGTGATTTTGATCTGGAGTTATTCCTCTTTGCTTTGCCCCTATCATTGGATCTGCCACGTTCACTAGAACTTCCTTTTATTAGAAGTCCCTCTGCACGTGAACTACTTTTTGTGGCCTTTTTCCTTGCATCATTGGAAATGATGTATTGCCTAACATTCTCGAATTTGAGTGTGTCCTTTCCATACAGCAAGGTAGTCACAAAATGATCATATGAGTCAGGAAGAGAATTCAACAGCAACAAGGACTTGTCTTCATCATTGAATTTCACATCGAGCCTCAACAAGTCATTAATCATTCTGTTGAAAATATTCATGTGCTCCAGCACATCACAACCTTCTTCCATTTTCAACCCATACAACTGTTTCTTGAGATGCAGCTTGTTTGTGTGATTCTTACCCATGTAAAGACTCTCCAACGTCTCCTATAGACCTTTTGCAGTCTCCTCTGTCATGATATTATGCATGACTTCGTCAGAGAGGTAGAATTGAATAGAGCTGACTGCCTTTTCATCTATGTTTGCCAAATCTTCATTTTTTATCTTTTCAAGCTTCTTTTCTTTGCTTAACAATGCCACCTTAATACCTTGTTGAATCAAAATATTTCTCATCTTCCGCTGCCATAAACCAAAGTTTATTCTTCTATCAAAATTTTCAATTTCAAATTTGATGCCTCCTGCAGTAGAAGTCCCCGCTGTGGCCATGGTAAATCTGAAAATAACTCAGAAAAAAAAAAACAACTCACCCAAAAATTTTCTTGTCAAACTATCAATCTACTCCGTTCATGTGTAGATTTCGTTGCTAGGAGTCCACTGGAAAAAACGGAGCTTAATTCCGAGTCCGGATGGCTCCGAAAATTGAGTTTGAATTTTGACCGTTGAATTTGGTCAAACTGATCAACTGCTGATGTAGGATGATGTTAGCACTGCGAACGGGTCGGGCTTCTGCAAACGGGTTCGGGTCAGACTGACCTGAACTGAAACTGTTTTGTGATGGCGGGTTGGGCTGGGGAACCGGGTCAGGTTCACCTGACCCGAGCCTGACCTGGACTTGCGGTGACTGGGCTGGGTTCTGCTGTGGGTCAGGTCCGCCTGACCTGACCTGTGACTCGATCCGCTGGACTGGGCTGCTGATACTGGGTCGGTTCGACCCGACCTGGACCCTGGACAGACCTGACCCAACCTACCTGTGTTGTCTTCTTCAACACGCCTCTGTTCTGCAACTGAGAATCTGGCAGTCTTCTCCTTCGTTTACGGTGGACGGACGGCCGGCTCCCGTGAAGCAGCAGCAGCAGGTGGCTGCAGACTGGCACGGCAGCGGGTGACGGCCGTCTGGCGATCTTCACCGATGAAACCGACGACTGATGCAGCGGCAGCCGCGGCTAGGGCGAGTCTGGGAATAGCGTGCAGTGCTGGTATCGGCGATGGGAGCGGGCTCTTCTTCTCCGGCGGTGACGTGCGACGAAGACTCCGGGAACAGAGGCAGCGTGCGGCGGGTGTCTTCCTAGGAGACTGTTCCGGCTGACTGGCAGCAGGGACTGTCGCTGCGGTTCGGCAGATTTGGTGCGGATGGCGACGAGGAATGGCGGCAGATGCACAGAAGATCCAGATCCACTCATCCCTTTCCGATTTCTACAGATCTAGCCAAGGGCAACTCCAGGGAAAGGGAACACTGAGAGTATTGTAAGGGGGTGAGAGAGAGATTTCTAAGTAGTGAAATCTTTGTGCCCGTAGATGTAAACAATCTTGCCGAATCACGTAAATCCTTGTGTTTCTTTGTGTGTGATTACTTGTTGTTTTTTCCTCACCGTGGTGTGTGCTTGGATAGATCCAGATCTAACACCTCCTACACGAATGAGCACATGCCACGTTGTTGCCGTACCACATAAGTTTCAAGCCATATAATACTTCTTTTGCAATATAATTTTTTTCGATGTTACCTTATGTATTTTTATAGTTTGCCTACACAAGGAGAGTCTTGTTGAGGATAGAATAACAAATGAAACCATTACTATATGATCTCATCTATAAAATCTACTCATGGGCCCTATGTGAACTAACTTCTTTGATATAAATAGTCTTAGGCTGTTCTATTTCAACTGGGGCCCATTGAATTAAATCTATGATGTGGATGCATAGATGTATGGCTTATGATATCGGCATGACAATAATTTTAGAAAATAATGGGCCCCACTAGTGCATTCTTTAATGCTCTCAGATGGTAGTGGGCCTCATTTTGAATCAGTAGTCCCTTATCAAAATATAAATCGTTTGATGATCATAATGGTTTGACAAGAGATCTCCAAATTAAACGGCTTGGACATTTGATTTATTTTCTCATTTCACTATTCTCATTTGATTAAGAGTAGTCAAAAGTAGTTTCATTTGACTACTCTTAATCAATGATTATGATTGTTGATTTCTTTTGCTGCTCTTGATCACTGATTGTGATCATCAATTGCATATGAAAAAAAATTGGATTATTCAACATCGAGCTTGTTTGTGATACATTAAGAAAGACAGTTATTTGTCTCCCTTTGACCAAAACAACTGTCTAGGAGCCATTAAACTTGCACATAATTTGATATGGTCCTGGCCTTTTAATTTTCATGGTCACAAATTTATTAAGACAAGAGCTTATGCAGCAATGAAAGATACTCAAAATTAAAACTTAAGGTTGTCATATATCTCATAATTTTTTAACATAAAAAAAAAAGAAAAAAAAAATCAATCATTGGGTTTCCAATTGAAAAAGCTTATGGCACAATGAAAGATATTCTTGTTAGCCACGGATTCCTCCAGCACGAAGTGCAATAATAACAATTGCACTTTATTCATTCTTGTCGAAAACAAAGACGACTTTGTTCATTCTATTACTCGTTTAAGATTAGCCAGATTTATTATTGATCATTAAAGGCACAAACAGCCTAAATATAGACTCCAAAAGAAAAGAAAATTACCTTTGAGGAAAGGGGGCTTCTTCAAAAGCACATTTGAGGCTGCATTTCTGATGACCAGTCCTTTCTATTAATGATATCTACATTCAAATGAGGTATAGCTCCATTCAAATGAGGTCGTTTTTTTTTAATTTTTTTGGATCTCTCAAATAACCATTCTGCTCAATCTTTCTCACTAGATTCTCGAGTCTTTGGAGAGAGAAATGAGCATTGAAGAAGAGTGGAAAATGAAGAGAAAATGAGAGCAGTCAGACTGGTAAATGACGATTGAATTATGAAGGTTTTGAGGGAGCCTTCTATAATGGATTAATTAATCAATCTCAATACTATGTGTGTAAACAATCAACCATGCAACGGAAGAAAAATCAACACAAAAGCACATACTACGAAAAAAAAACATGGTTTTTATGTGGAACCAAAAAAAAAAAAAACATGACAAAAAATTAAGCACAATGAATTATACCATAGTTTTAAGAGATATATTTACAACCCTTATCCGGTATTGCACAATTCAAGGACTCATGATTCCCATTGCACAGCACCCCATTGCAATGATTCCCTGCCGTTCTCTGTTATAGATCCAAGCACTTAGACGCCTTTTAAATGTTGTACTTAATTTCCTAGAACAATCTTCTACGCTCAAAGATGTAGAAGATAAGGATATCTAGAGTAAAACTTCAATCCCTTAACTTTACAATAAAGGCTTCTAGAGAATATGATCTCTAATTAGTAATATCCACTTGGAACAATAAGATCTGTGCTTAAGGTGAGAGGATACCCTTTATTAGAACCTACAATTCATGCATTGGGGTTAGAGTCTAAGTAATAACAAAATAAGCAACTCTGACGTAAACAGGAAAGGTTTTTGAGCAAGTCGATGGGTTTCTGGACAATGCCCAATCAATCAGTCAAAGGTCGGATCAATTGGGGTTAAATCATTGTCTTTAGTCGAATCGATTGGATGTTTGTCCGATTGATCAATTGAAATTCAGCATAAATTTTTACAAACTTCTCAAGGCTATAACTTTATCATTTTAGTTTTAGTTCTTATTAATAAAATATTGGACTATATAGATATCTATTAGAAATGAGCTTTCTAACAATATGTAGTTTGCCTATATCTTTAAAAAACACTTCAATTTGTCGTTTTTTCTTTGATTTCTTCACTTCAGTACATCCAGAGACTCAAACCGCTATCCATACTAAAAGATATATAAAATACAATACTAATAAACTTAAGTTTTACATAACCTATGAATTAACCAATACAAAAACCCTTACAAATTATCCATGGGTTGGTACGATGGGCTATTAAATGACAATTGAATGATTTAATTTGATAAGATGATGGTTCCCATTTCTCTATAGTAAAAAACCGTGAGCTTTAATTATTTAATATTGATGATTGAATTATTTAATGAAAAACCATCAGCTTTCATGTATAATAAAATAATAAGTAAAGAAAGAAACTGGAAGGAAGTGGGTAGATGAAGTGAAGAGGAGTTATGGTCGCATGTGGAAATGAAAGAGAGTAACAGATGTTCAACATAAGTCTAGCGTGGTCAAAATAAATTGGATCTAATCAGCTAAATCCTCCATTGGAATCCGTTGTTTTCATATATTATAATTGATTTTGGCTTTATGGAACCTATTTTATATAATGTAAAAGATTGACTCCAATTTGAAATCAACTCCAATTGATTTTCGCCGTCCTACATAAATTTGACCAAATGACCATTAGCAATTTCGATACATAATTCTCCTTTAATCTTATTTAATCTAATTCAATTTAAGAAAAATGCTATTTATTGAATGACATTTATTACTGCAATGAATGATAATGTGCAATTAAATTTATGGCGCCCTAAGTAGACACAAGTATTTTGATGGAAAATCCTAAATTTGAATCTAGCTATTAATTTGTCAACTTAAATAAGTTTTTAGAATTAATAAATATATTAATTTACTTTTAAATCTATGAGCAATTTATGAATAATCTAATGGTATAATTCACTATCCAACTCAACTAATTATATTATTTCATAAAGATCTATTGCTATTATAACTTTTCAGCATAAATTTTGTCATGAAGAAAGAAAAGTGGTGAGAATTTTATCAATTTTCTAAATGGGAATGCCAGTCAAAAAACCTAAAACATGAGCTTGTCCTTACGTAAGCTTGAGTCAAAATCAAAAAACTCATACTAAATCTGAATCCAAGCGACTCACTACCAAACCAACTTCTAATTGGAAAATATCATATTTTGAATTTCTTTTAATAAATTTTCATCTCAATATAAGTTGTACAAAAATATAAAAATATCATATTTCAAGTTTCTATTATAATTTCAAAATATCTCTATTATTTATTCTTTTTTCAATTTCAATTGTGTGGTTTCTAAGACAGACTTATTTTGTGTTTCCTGATTAAGACATAGAACATGGCATCATTCCTGCAGGTGATTATAAATTTAAGCATATAAATTTCTTGTTTTTGAGAAATATCTCTATTTTAGACTTTCTAAAATTAAAACATATAAAATAAAATTAATTTTTCTTATTTTTATTATAAAATTAAATGATATTTTTTGGATGACTTCAATTGCATGTGCTAAGCACGGGGTCGTTTCGCTAGTATTTCTGAATGTCACTGGTGAACAATGCTTTTATTGAGCCAAAACTACTAAACCATTACTAAGCTTAGCCTATGTGGCCATTAGAATGGAAACCATCCGGTTCAATGGAGTAGCATGTCGAGGAATTTTCCGCAACTTTCATGTTGGGGTTGAGGTATGCCTTTTTTCATCAGAATGCTTAGGTATCTTTTTTCCGCTAAATTGCAAGAATCCATAGGAATTGAATATATGCTAGGAATGAAAATTAAAGATGAAATTTCAAAAATAATATCTAATAAAATTTTATCTGGAAAATAGAAATAAAGATGAACGACACGCCACTTCAACAAAAAGAAAAAAAATAACTCACAAATAGCAGTGCACAAAAGCAGACTTTTAGCAAAATTTTTTTTTTACTGCTACTAAAGCCCACATTTTTTTCCACGGCAAAATCTATCGTGTTAGTGTATACACCGTCCAAGGTAATACGGCAGTTTTTGCAGAAAATTTTTTTTTTCTGCCACAAAATTTTGGCTTTATGGGAGGGGAAAAAAAAGGATAAGATAGATCTTTCACAAGGTAATTTATTTTTATATATCCGTCGATGGGCAATAGATGAGTGGGACATGTTGATCTTTCCTTCGGCGAGCCTGACACAGATACATAGAATGAGAGGTTGTATCAAGGTGTTCTATTATAGATGCCAATGATAGTTAATTTGGTTCAATGGTTGATTAAGTGGTCCGTTGTGTATTAATTAGTTAATTTGGTTCAATGGTTGATTAAGTGGTCCGTTGTGTATTAATTAGTTGATTGGTAACAGACGGGTGGGACGAGTATACCTTTAATTGATCAGCTCAACCATGGTCTCCTTCCTTCATATGAGGGGTTCTCTTATCTCACCCAAGTCTCCTTTCCTCACTTAATGGTTTCTCCAAACTTGCGTAGGTTCCATGTAGTCCCAGCCCCCTAGGTGGGGTACCAGAAAAAAAAAAAAGGCTTACAACTAGTTAAAAACAGTTTTGCTGCCAAGAATTTGAGTAAGGATTGGTGCCTTGAAAATCTAATCCGCCTAAGATAAAGTCCCTTAGCTTATGGAATCTCCCCAAACTTTTACTTGGATGGGAGTTGGACCCAACATATGATTGACACAAGATGAGTAACATGATTAATAAAATCTTATGTATTATTAATCATATTTATTAAACACATTATTTATCAAAGATCAATTTTACAGAAGTTCCAACTCCTATTGGAGTGGAATTTAAAAAATTCTAGTGCACAGGTAACAGAGGGCATTTGTTTTGAACAATTTGAATTATCAATAACATGCCTACTTTAAGACTTAAAGAGAGTTATCCAAATTGTAAGTGGGTTGGACTTGGGTTCAGCCCATTCCTAATATCAACCACAGGTGCATATTATCAATTACTACAGGCTGGGCAACCACAGCTGGCGTAATATTCAGGAATGGCCACACAAACATAATTTTTGAGGGTCTATATGAAAGCCTGGCAATGTAATGATGTAGGAGCTTCAAAGGTTTTCCTTTGACCTATGTGCCTTTAAGAAAATGGAAACCATCTAATTCTGGGTAGGTACTATTTTGAGGGACTCGAAATTGCATAATTCCTTATTAATATGCATAAAGGGCTTAGATTGATTATAGGAGGCTAAGTAGGCCCCGTCAGTGGTGGACCCAAATAGGAGGATCCTGGGCTGAAGCCCTCACCCACCCCTGGAAATAGTTTAAAATTTCATAAAAGATAATTTCATTTAAGACTGACTAACAAACCAAGAGCCTTATTTCAAATTAAACAACCAACAAACCAAACCAAAAGCAACAATGAACCGTCTGGACTGGGTTGACTCAACTGATGGTTTTAGAGTTCGTAGGTAAGAGGAGTTCATGCTCCTATTGGCTTTGGCTCTACCTGTAGAGCTCTGGAGAGAGGCGCGGAGTGAATAGGACCTGTAATGGTTTCGAATTGGCTGCGCCTGTGCCCATCTTAATAGGTTCAGCCGAAGTGCAGGCTGCAACATCGAAGCTGTGAATCACACCTGCGAGTGCCAGGTGGATAACATGAAGAGCAAAGGACAAGCCAGGACACACTCGCCCACCCGACCCAAAGGGAATGTACTAAAAATTCTGGCCCCCGAGCTCCACACCTGCATGGGTCGTGAGGAACCTCTGGGGTCGGAACGCGTCTGGGTCTGACCACACTTGTGGGTCCCGATGCAGCTTCCAAGTGTTGACCATGACGTATGTGCCAGCAGGGATGTGGTAGCCGTCCACCTCGCAGTCATGCGCTGCCTCGCGTACCACGGAGGAGGCTGAAGTGTCTGGTGCGAGCCGTAGAGTCTCCTTGAATACGGCCTGGAGGTAGACTAGTTTCGGAATATCTGATTCGTCCACGTTGCGGTCCTTTCCTACCTGGATGTCTAGCTCTTCTTGGGCCTTCTTCAACGCCAGTGGGTTAGCCAGGAGAAAGGTGATAGCTCGAGTCATGTTGCTCGATGGTCCTTCCGCGCCACCTAGGACGAGAGACTGCAAGACAAACAGCAAATTAATTGAAGTTAATTGTTTGAGAAATTATATTTTAGTTGTAACGTTATAATATATAGAGATCATTCGAACCTTTTTGTCTGGTGACATATTTTAAGATTCTACTGAATTAGATATAGGCAACACCATAAAATTAAACACATTAAAAATATAACCTGGCACTACAATGGCATCATGGCTGAGGTGGTGTTAAATCATATTTACTTCTTATGCTCAATTACACAGTAGGACCCTATCCTATTGAACCGGAATTTAAAAATATATCCTTGTATGAGATAAAATTCACCTAGCATGGTCGGGATTATTTCAATGTATGCCTCTTTGATATTGGACCTTGCTTTTCTACTTTTATTGGCAATGTACCCTCATCCCTCTTAAAAATATTGTGGCCTAAAAACAATACCATGCAAGTTGCCTTGATGATTGTATCAGTGTCATATTCGGATATCTGGCCATCCTCTGTGATTGATAACATCACGTCCATGAAATCCTCATTTGTCACTTGTCCCTCGCCCAACGATCTCCTTGTACGATGCTCGTCAAGCCACATTGAAAGGAGACAGTCCATTTCCTTGGCAGCAGCCTTCATGGCACTCTGGTGCCCCTGAAAATCAAACCATTTAAGGAAAGGAAACAGATCAGATGCAACAAATACCCCCTGCAGATAAAAGAATTGATTAATCACATTTCGAAATCTCTGCCCTTGACTATCATCATCACCACCACCACTACCACCACCACCACCATAATCAGAGAAACAACGCTTGCCAATGACAGTCCTACACACTATGTTGAGGGTCATCTCACCACACCATTGCTTCAAGTCGATGGGGACTGCAGACCCACCGTTCATCAACCAAATTCTATACAAGTTCTTCACCCGCAAATCGATCTCAGCGGCTCGCACGTGCTGCAGCTCCTTGAGCCGGGTGTTGGAGAGGACGTGCAGTATGACTATCTTGCGCAGCTTGAGCCAATATGGCCCATAAGGGGCGAACCCAAACATGGCATAGTTGTAGCCCATGTGCTCAGCTATTGCAGTGGTGGCTCTATTCGATAGGGCCTTGTCACTGGTGGTGAAGCAGTCCTTTACTGCTTTGTAGCTGCTCACCACAAGCATTGGACGCATGCCGAACCCAAGCATCAACGTAGGCCCATATTGATCAGCTATGGCCCCTAGCTTTCCCAAGATCTGCGTTGGGCCCCTCATTAGCAAATGGAGGTGACCGATTATCGGTAAGCGGCCTGGAGGTTCTGGTGGACAAGCTCTCATGCTTTTATTGCTGGTTTTCCATTTTAGGATTAGAGGGCAGATGATGAGAAGGGCAGAAAACCAAGCAATAGATTGGAAGAGAGAGAGAAAATCCATAGCTAAGCTGGGCCAGATGTGGTCTCATATCTAAGCAATTGCTTCTGAACACATATTTATATGTCTAGTCCCTCAGCATTTGTCATTTTAGTTCCAGAAGGCTGATTGGCATCAACATGTATCTTTTGGGATTTTATGGTTTTTACTTTGGGGAGTCAGGAGTGTCCACATGCGGATGTCACAGTGGGTGCGATGAAATCCAGGGGTCCCTATTTCTTGAATGCCCCAACCTCATTAATATCGCAGATGAGGACGTCTGAATGTGGATGTTCCTGTAGTTCACCTACTTTTGGAGCATTTGTGTCATGGTTCTTTTGCTAGACCATCCACATCTTTTAAGGTCTTTACACTGGATGGGTGATTTTTGAGTCCGAGGCTTGGTGATGGTGAGGTGTTGAGATTTGGCTACTTATAGAGATGAATCAAAGGGCAAGTTATATTGTAACAATTCATCATCAAGATGCTGTTATGACTCTGTTATGACTCGGCCTACATCTACAATTCCTATATTATCATAGCTATCATGATTTTTTTTTATAGAAATGTAATAGTCAACCATCATGCATGCTGATAATTAAGGCATAGTCGATTTTGTACTCCGTGCACCTCTAGAGCATAGAATCAAATCAAATTATCAAATAATTATTATTAAATTATTATTATATATATTAAGAGAATTCTTCCCCTTCGTGAGAGTGCAAGAGGAAGTGACACATGGCATCTCATAAAATCTGTCTCATATCTCTCTCTACCATCTTTTCTATAGGCTTATTTTATCTTTACCATCTTTCCTCCTAAAAGCTCTCATACTTCTAATTTCTATTAATTATTTTAAATAGAAAAATCGTCGACCTTAACATAGTTGAGATAAAGCTTTGATGATGATGATGATGATGATAATGATGATGATGATTTTAAATAGAAAAATTGGTTTCCGTAAAAGGACAAAATCTCTTCACATAAAGGACAAGAATGGAGGCCTGTGGAGGGTGTCACGTCAGTACCTTTTTGTTTTTTTTCCTTTTTCTTAGAGAGCCACGTCATATTCTCACAAAATTACATGTGGCACTAAAAATACTAACTTTCCCATGCCACCTCATTTCCCTAAAATCTATCATTTTTTTACCACCATTTTAAATTATTTCCTAAAATGTTTCTCTTATCGACTGTTTCCTCTACATCTCATTTCCCTAAAATTCCTACCATTTAATATAAGGCAACTAAATCTGATGGATAAAATCATACTATACTAATTTTGATTTTTAAATCAAAATCAAATCTCCTTTAATTAAGCACCACAAAATGGTTATTGCAATCCACATTGCCCTTCTATTTATTTTCCTAGATTCAATCCTAATTATTTTCATTTAATTTCATTTGTTTCACCTAAAATTTCTCCCTATATACGATTTTCTTAATCTATCATAATCAATGACTTACTATTTGTTTCATACTACAAATCGCCATCACGCTTATCTGATGATAATACAAATCAGAACTAAATCCCTAAATTTTTTCCAAGCCAATTGTTTACTCTCCAAATTCTACAAATTGGAATCCCACTACTTGATGGTTGATGGTTTACTTGAACATAAAAAAAAAAAGTAATAGAAAAAGCTTGATGCCTTTCTTGGCATCACCCAGCCTTCACCATTATCTCCACCATTCACATTTTCCTTTATCGTCCACTATCTCACAAACAAGTTGACACTACTCCTTTAGTCCTCCCCTGCAACAATATTGATGGGGTATGATTGCTTAACTTTCTCTTTTCTATTTATGTTTTGTTTCTAATATATACCTACAATTGTCTTTGGTGCCTACCGGGCTTTTGTTTTTATCTTTGGTGCCTACCGGGCTTTTGTTTTTATCGAATGGGGGCATGTTGGATCGGTATCCGTGAATGTGAATGTAACAATCTGAGTAGCCCACTAGCTTAATAACTTGGTAAGCCGTCACGTGACCCAAAATGCTTAAGCCCAAGTTACAAGTAACTAACTCCATGGTTTATTATATATTAGGCTTATATTTCATTTATATGCGATGTGAGATGAGTTGTTACAATCTATCCCCCTTAAGGCCACACGTTCCCGTGTAGACCTTTCTAATTTCATCAGGCGACCATTTGTAACTTCTCGAGTAGCCCACTAACCTAATAGCTTGGTAAGCTTGTCATGTGGCTTAGAATGCTTAAGCCCATATTACTAGTAGTTACCTACATGGTTTATTATATACTAGAATCATATTTCATTTATAAGCGATGTGGGATGGGGTGTTATAGTGAAGTTCTTTTATTTACAGCCAATGGTTTAAAAAAGACCAATTATTGCAAAGTGTTATTCGGGATATTCAAATTTCTACATTGTTTTTAGGCACTACTATAACTGCAGCACTTTTTTTTTATGGGATATCCAAATTTCTACACTATTTTTATTATTAAATAGCCCGAAGAAGTTGGCTCACCAAATATCTGTAAGTAAAACCAAAATGTTCATTCGCTTTTTAACTATTACGTGACTAACAATCAACACATATGTATATTTTTATCTAATGGTGGAACTATTGGAAAGTATGGATTAGAATCCATGCGGATGTGAAAAGCTTGTAGTAAAGTGAGATTTCAATGCATAAATATAAATTAATTAAATATTCAATGGTAATGACAAAGCCGACCTACCAAATGCAACACCAATCAACTAACTCATGCAACATCAAATAGCTAATTAAGGGTTTGAGTTTCTCCTTTTCATTTTTGTTGATTTCAGTTTGTCGTTTCCGACATTGCTTACAAAAGAAAAAACAATGGATTTCAGGTTGACTTAGTTTCACCTACTTATCCGATCTATGAAAAGAAATACCCCTCAACTACACAAATAATGGTTTAATTATTATTCAATTACATTGATTTATTTTTCTTTTAGTGGACGTTTTGAACATTACTAACCAAAAAATTTGGTTTCGAGTTGACTTATTTTCACCTACTAACCCGATCGATAAAAAAAATATTCTTCATTCACACAAACAAAAGTTTAATTAGATTAATTGGATTTTCTTTTAGTGGGTTTAAGATTTTTTATAATTTTCTTGGTTTAAGATTTTATTTTTTTTTCCATTTGTTCATGGTTTTTTATGTGGACATCTTTCTTGCATGGGACATACTCAGGAACAGAGTAGTCATTTAGGGTTGTTTCTTTTTTTTATAGGATATGGGATTAAATTTGTTTCATTTAGAGCTTCTTATAATTACTGTCAACTCTTCATTGAATGTCTTTTTTTATTATAAAATTCCAAGCTCTTTTTCATCATATTTTCTTCTAGCATTTATTAAAAACAACCATAGTGAAATTTTTTTTATAGTTTTAACTATTATATTAACTTAATATATCTTTTTTTTAGCCTGAGCTCAGCATGGGCTTTTTTTGCTAGTTATACGTACGATTGTTATATTGAGATAAGGTAATGAGGAAACATGTTGGATGGGTACATGAAACATGTTGCATGGGTACAATTTAGCATAGTGGGACATGCACTGAATCTCTTCATCCCTATTTTTTCTCCACCTTATACACCATTATATAGATTTTGAAGGGTTTAAAGGGAATCCATTGGGCTAATCTTAGAAATCTAATGATTGGTTGAATTCTTGAATTCTAAAATCTTGGCTGCTGCCTCCCCACTAACAAAAAGAGGGTTGGATTTTGTTTTCCATAGTGCATGGATATCCATGATTGAATCCAATTGAGATTAATGTTTGGATCAGTGTCAAATTAAGCAAAGTGACAATTAATTTTGGATGGTAAGGGTTCCTTTTAGTGTTAAAACAAATTATTAAAAAAAAGTCATTCTTATCTTCCACAAAATTTAAATTCTCTTGAATTATTTATATAGCTTCAAATTCAATATATAAATTCAATTTATTTATTTATAAACTATTTAACTGTTGATAAATTTTATTAAAATTTAATTATTTTTTTCCCAATGCAGGCCACTGAATCGCTAGTTATATATATTATGAGCATACCCCCTTGCATGGGAGGACGAGATGTGGTGCAGCCCTTTTCGCGAAAGGGCAACACGTGGTGAACTCCTCTCTCTCCTCCTCTAAAACTTAGGCCTAAAATACAGTTTCATCAAAAATAGGTTTTCTACTTCATTATAAATTAATACTTTCCAATTTACATGATTAGCAAAATACATTAAAAATAGAATCCTACACGCTTGTTCAACAAGCTCTATCTTCTCTCCACGTTCTGCAAGTTCTATCATCTCCACTTCAGGTCCTTCCTTTTCTTCTCTCTTCTTTTCTTTCTTTCCTTCTCTGTATGCAATTCCTTTCTTTTCTTCTCTGTATGCTTATTCCTTTTTCTTCTTTCTTCTTCCCTTTCTTTTCTTCTTTGTATATAGAGGCGATGATGGTTTCTTTTTTCTTCTTTTCTTTCTTTTCTTCTCTATATACAGATTCTCTTCTCCTTCAACTTCTCTATCGTCTCCACATTCAGCAAGCTCTATCGTCTACACGTTCAGCAAGTTCTATTGTCTCCACTTCAGGTCCTTCCTTTTCTTCTCTCTTCTTTTCTTTCTTTCCTTCTTTGTATGCAATTCCTTTCTTTTCTTCTCTGTATGTTTCTTCCTTTTTCTTCTTTCTTCTTTCCTTTCTTTTCTGCTCTGTTTTCTTTGGCCATCGACCCAGCTCAACTTTTTAGCCAAACAACCATAATCTGGATTCGTAAATATGAGTTTCTAAATAAATCAGAAGACTGCAATCCAGAATCATATTGAGTGCAGAATTTGGTCGCCTTCTCCTAGATAACAGCCTCCATTCGGTAAATACTTTACAACAGTGGTCAAATAACACCTGGGTTGAAGACAACTAACCAATCAAGAGAGTATAGATGGTTTCCTCTTCACTATGTTTGAAGAATTCTCAGGAATCTTGTGCTAGTTGGATTTTGATAGCAAGTAACTTGGAGCATACAACTTACCTTGTAGGATCCATGACTATATAAAAGTTCTGCTATACTGTTGAAACCTTTCAAGACAGATCTCATCCAACCTTCTTTTCCTGAAGAAAAGTGAACAAAGGAAGATGAGAAAATCAAAGGTTCTCCAACAACCTTTCTCATTAAGCAAACTTCATAAATCCTGTGCCTTAACAACTAAATAGTTCACTGACATGCCTAACTCCACACATGTTTTGCATCACTCAGTGATCCAAATTCCAAACAATTGATCTGATAGGCAATACCATTGAGGGTCAAATCTACTAAAAATAAGTTTTAAGGGCTGAAATTGGTCAAATGGCTAGACAAATATTAACGGCTGATGCCAACACAAAATTAACATTCTAAGTGTCATGCCCCAACCCTAGATAATTATGATTTATAGCAATTAAGTTGATTTTACTTTAATTAAGATGTTATTTGGTTAATTGAGCCCAAGTTTCCAGAGTTTTGGGTCATGGATTGGTAGATGGGTCGGGTTTGAACCTTGATTAGGTAGTCCAAGACCTTTCCATTTAGTATTTTCCTGATTTGGCATCATTAAAGCATCATATTGGTTGCATTGGGTGAGTTTCGCCTTGTTGGACATCTTTCTTGTTTGGCCCAATTTCGTTTAGACCCATCTTAGCTCATTTTAAGCCCATTGACTCAAACTAGAAATATATAGAAACCAAGAGGGCTTGCTTGCAATTTCCAGAAACTTTATTTATATAAAAACCCTAATCCACCACCTACCCCCGATATTTTTCTCCTCCTTCTCTCTCTTGTTGCAGCACCAACTTTCCCCTTCTTCCATCATCGTCTTCCATCATCTTTCAGCTCATTTTGTGGTGATTCAAGGCTTGCACGCATCAAACTTGGAATCTTCTTCTTCCTCTTCATCCTCTCCTTGCTCTTTGTTGGAATCAAGGCACCCTCTCCTTCCCCATGGCTTGAAAACGAGTTGAGGTATGGGAACCCCTTTCCATTTTAGTTCTTGAGTCCCAAGAGGGTCAAGAGAACCCATCCATTTGACGTCCATGCATTTCATTCTCATTCTCTTCATGCATGTGCTAGGTTTTCATTATAAAGATTTTTATTCTTCATCTAATCAAAGGGGCAAATCAATTAAGGTGAAGCACCAAGCACAAGGCAAGTATAAGGATACATAATCTTACATGCATGGCTTGACTTCCTTGATTATTGATGGATTGTATGATTTTACCGAATTTACATCTTTATGGAAAATGCATGGCTTAAATGGTGATTTATGGTGATTTTGGATGAATAGAAGTGTTAATGACCCCTAAGGAACCCCAAGGTGTGGGACGGAAGTGTTTAGAGGAGTTTGTTGTAGGTGGATTGGAGTGAGGGAAGAAAAAACCCTTTAGAAGAGAAACCCTCTCGTCGCGAAATGCTTTAGGGCCGACCGGTCGGTCCTGAAGCTCGATCGGTTGATTGCCTCATCAGGTAGTCCGACCGGTCAGCTACCAAGCCCGACCGGTCGAATTCCACTTCTGGAAGGGTCCGACCGGTCAGTCCTTCACCCGATCGGTTGGGTAAGTCTGACTGACAACTTATCAGAAGGTGTTTAAAAATGAATTCTAAGCTTGACTATGGACTTTCTGTAGTCTATGGGATAGCCTAGTGATGGGTACTACCTAGGGGCTCTGCCCAGAAGCCATAACGTGTTTTAGGTATTCCGTGGCGGCTCTGCCTAGAAGTGAAAGCCGTGTGGGTACTCCCTGGGGGCTCTGCCCAAAGCGGACAATATCACAGTGTATTCCCTTTGACGCGTCCTAGGTACTCCCTGGGGGCCCTGCCCAGAAGCCATAATGTGTTTTGGGTATTCCGTGGCGGCTCTGCCCAGCAGTGAAAACCGTGCGGGTACTCCCTGGGGGCTCTGCCCAAAGCGGACAATATCACGGTGTTGGGGGGGGGGGGGGGGGGGAGGGGGAGGGGAACGTTACCCTTAGTTCTATTCCTCATAGGAGGTTTGGTTGGCAATTGGATCTGATAATTCAACAGTATAATTTCATAGATTACAATATTAATTTCCTTTAATTGTTGTGCCAATTTAATCTAGTTGATTTATCGTGTTAAGCTTATGCACTCTTATCTTGCTTAACCGTCCTGTTAACTGAGTTACTATGGTGTTACAGGTGTGGAACCCGCTTTCGATCCGGTAGTCGATGCGATCCCGGAGGCAACCGCAACGTTACCTCGGGATGGGAACGAGTGGAATGAGGAGGACATCTTCTCATGATCCCATGATCCTCCTCCGTAGCGCGAAACGTCATTGCATTATAGAAAGACATCTGGGATTCATCTTGACATTTTACCTTTTGTATCATCCATGGGTTTCATGTATAAGCATTTGGATGACTTAACTAACAGACTTTGTTTCTTAATGAAATGGAAATGAATGTATATTTTATGGATGCTCATGATATATTTAAAGGTGAAATCTCCAGGTTACCGCTTAAATTCCTTATATGGGTAATACGTGTTCGTGGATTTTCCTCACTCGTACCTGTGGGATCACCTTTGTGACAGTTCGTACGTGTTCAATGATGGCACGAATTGTCACGGGTACGTGTGTCATTCCTCGAAACCCATAGTTAATCCCCAATTCTCGAGTTCGGGGCATGACATACGTAAGTATGGTATCAGAGCATTGATAAGTCAATTAAAAGACTTAGCAACCCTAGGGAAACGTGGTGAGGATACGGTAGATTTAGTCGGGGAAATAGATTTTTGCATAAAGGTTATAGTTTACCTTCCATATCAGCATTGATTGAGACTAATCCCTATTCTAGTTGCAGATAAATGGCTTATGGATCAGGAACAAGTAGCCACATGGGGAATGATGACCATGATAACGAAGAGCTAGAGGGTGATGACCTTCCACCACCTCCACCTCTTTGTTGAACATATACCACAGAGGAACGTTTTACGACGATGATGATGGAGCAAGTAATAAGGATCGGTGAGACTCAAGCTGTAATGCAAGTACAAATAACAACAATAATGGAAAGGCAAGCTCAACTGCAACAGAACTTAACTGTAGTGAAAGAGAGGTTGCAAGACTTTCTAAAGGAGAAATCCAAGAGGAACACACCATCTTCTGAGGAGAACCCTAAACAGTGGAAGAAACAGAAGATCGAGGCTTGTAGTTCCGGGGGACCAGTGTGTGAACTGTGTGGCAAGGGCCATGAGACAACCAAATGCGGGAGAAAGACTGGAGCCTGCTATCGTTGTGGTTCGATGGAGCATCGGCCGGTAAAATGTCCAGGGAAGAAAAACATCAACGATGCTTTATTGTGTTCGCAGCAACAATCAGATCAGCCACCCCATTAGAATCAAGCCGCAAGCGCAGTCAGCAAGGGTGATCTCCTTAGCTATTATTTTCATTCTCTGTTATCCTTTTACTTGTAGATGTCATAGTAGTTGTATGAGTGCTATTTGAGATAGTTTTTCGAGATTCTGGTTGAACATGGGTTTTGAAGCGGATTCCGAATTTACTTTCCTTGTAGTCCTAAGCCGATATTGGTGTCATTGTTGGGATACAGTTGGCACCCTCCAGATGCATATTAATTTAAGCAGTTTAACCGGGTGGTCATTGAGTATAGGTAATTACTGCTTTATAATGATGACTTGTTCAATCTTTTCAGGGTGCAGATTGACTCCCGAAGGTTGACTTGAGGATGGATTATTTTAATCCCAAGCTTGAGGGTAAAGGTCTGACAACCAACTCTTACGATTAAATTTGGATGTTAAGAGTTCTTGATGAATTATTAGATTGATGTTTCGAATATATTTGTGGGTTGAGGAATCGAATCCTTGCTCCATACCTAAACTGATATGTGGTAATAACTATTGTTGATATTTTGGTGTATTCCAATATGTTAGTACTCATGATAATCTTATGGGGACTTTTTTTCATCTTTTGAGAAACTTCTTGAGGAGACATTAATTTTATTTGACAAGTTGTAATCTTAAGTCCTATTGTATATTGAGCTAAATGTTAGGGGTCCGATGAATTTGAGAGTTTCTTAGTTGGCCAAGTTTTGAGGCTGGTTAACCAGACTTGAAGCTCTTTGTGGTTTTACAAGATGTTATTATAGGATTGTAAGGAATAGTTCTGAAGGTGCGGCTTCATTTGTTAATTGATTTAGGAGAAATGATCCTTTTGTGTGGATAGATTAAGGTAAGCATAACTTTAAGTCTTGCGAAACTCCTTAATTATTGTGAGTCAGTAGAGTTGTATGAAGATGCAAATAATGGAACTGATCCAACAGATATAATAAGATAGTTGAGGACTTAGATTTGATTGAAGCTCTTAATCGTATAATGGATGAGATTATTGTCTGGCCTGATTTCTTGAAGGTTATTAAGAGTACATTCTAATGAGGATCCTGAGTTCTTTGCTTGATAAACTGTGGGAAGTTTGATGTTAATTGGCAGCAATTGGCAGTAAAGAAGTTGCATTGTCCGAAGGCATATGGAGCAAAAGCAATTGAGTTATATGATTAATAAGAACGATCATTTAATGACAGCATTGATGAATTGCTCAATTAAATTAGTGTGCAAAGGGCAGTGTTGAAATTGGATTGAGGCCTAGTGATACCAATTTAGCATCTAAGGCTATGTGATTTGAAGATGAATTTTAATTAGTAAAGAGCACGACGAATTTTTGGTGGTCAATTAATAGAATGCAGGTATGTCATCTCTTCTGGGTGTCTTACTATCTTCCCTATACCCAGTACCCGATCTCTGCTTCTACTAGTGTGACATTTATGTTCGTGACTCCCATGACTCTCCCGTTTAAGTTTCATTCAACTCTTGTTCTCTTTTCAGGGATTTTGTCCTGTTTATTTTAGAGACATTTGTGAGTCAAATGATCAACGCTCTTCCTTTTCTATGATACTTGATTTCCTTTCTGTCTTTCTCTAGTGAACCTCATTTCCTAGCTTTGCTTTAGTAGTGATCTGAGTTACCTAACCTTCCATTCTACTTGATTTATTCCTCCCTACCATGTTGCTTCTCTATAACGTTCCACTCCTTTGATGCAGGTGTTTGAACTCTAGTGCCTTTTATTTCTAACATGACACTCTTCACGTGTCCCGTTTCTTTGCTCATGTCATCCACCATGATCTGCATATGCTTCAGAATTCCAAACTTCCAGGTACAGCGTATCCTTTTGAATCCGAGACTTTTGCGTACAACATTCACTACTCCTTAAGTTGGGACTCTCTTTCTTTCCCATCTACGCTATCATCCTATGAGTATATGCGCTCTACTCAGAACTCCAACTACATCCATCAACGTTGCTATTTCCATATCTCGAATTGTAGAATAATTGTTGGTCTTTTCCATTATCTTGAGTATCTAAAAGGATGGACCATATACGATTATTGTTTGTAAACCCATATTCTTCGAGTTTTCTTGATCCCTCTACTCTGCTTTGTTCAACAGCTTCTCTTCTTCAGATAGCTGCAACCTTCCTTTGACCAACGAATGCTTTTAGATCTGGAGCTTTCCTTCTTCATTCTCTTAACCTCCTTGTTTTCTTCTTCATCTTATTGTGATTGGACTTGTTTCCCTTATTCTGCGTGAAATGTCGATTATCACATTTGAAATATGAGTCGAAATTTCCTTCCATTTTGTATTAGTGTGTCTTACCTTTAGAACTCTCCCTTCTTTTAATGATAGTTTTCTCAATCTTTCTTTGACCCATGTACATCTTTGTTGTCAAGTTGTCTCCAGGTATATTCACCCCTAATTTCTTACTCATGTGTGTTCGTGATACAGTTGTTCGGTTGAATACTTTTATGAATTAATACTGTTATCTTGATGAGACACTTAGTTTGCTTGTATCCTGATGGCCAAGATATTCATTGATGAGGTTACGCGATTGCGTGGCACTTCAGTGTCTATAGTCTCGGAACGAGATAGTAAATTCGTTTCTTCCTTTTGGCGATCTCTTCAGGAATCCACGGGTACCCATCTTAGCGAACCATCCTCAGGCTGATGGCAGTCGGAGCATACGATACAGACCTTGGAGGAAATACTTCGAGCCAGCGTGTTAGACTTTGGGAAGGAATGGGATGAACACTTCTCCTTGTGCGAATTTATGCCTAATAACAGCTATCACACGAGCATCAGAATGGCTTCATTTGAGGCTTCGTATGGATGCAAATGTCGTACACCGGTGTGTTGGGAAGAGGTTGGAGTTAGGAGTTTTCATGGACCTTCTATTATTGTAGATACAGCGGAGAAAGTGGGAAAGGTTCAAGACAGACTAAGAATCGTAAGGTCTCGTCAAAAGAGCTATGCGGATAACTGTCGAAGGCTTTTCGAGTTCCAAGTAAGAGATAAAGTTTTCTGAAAGTTTCTCCAATGAAAGGCACCATCAGGTTTGGTTAGAAAGGCAAGCTTGCTCCCCAATGTATTGGCCCATTCGAGATCCAGAGTAGAGTGGGAGATCTGGCGTATCGGTTAGAGCTACTGCCTCGACTTGCCGGAGTTCATAACGTATACCACGTCTCGATGCTTAGGAAGTATCTCTCAGACCCCTCTCATGTTCTCGAGATGAATGACATCCAAGCGGAATCGGATGCGAGCTATGCGGAGCAACCTCCTCCTATCATCGACATCAAAGACCAAGTGCTTCGTGTCCGGATGGTCAAGTGGGTCAAGATTCTTGGGGAGCATCATGGACCCGAAAAAGCTACGCGGGAGCTTGAGGAGCAAGTTCGTGTGAAGTATCCAGGACTTTTACTAGAGGTAAGTTGCATTCGGAGGACCGAATGTTCTTTTAGAGGGGGAAGATGTAACGCCCCAACCCTAGATAATTATGATTTATAGCAATTAAGTTGATTTTACTTTAATTAAGATGTTATTCAATGAATTGAGCCTAAGTCTCCAGAGTTTTGGGTCATGGATTGGTAGATGGGTCGGGTTCGAACCTTGATTAGGTAGTCCAAGGCCTTTCCATTTAGTATTTTCCTGATTTGGCATCATTAAAGCATTATATTGGTTGCATTGGGTGAGTTTCGCCTTGTTGGACATCTTTCTTGTTTGGCCCAATTTCGTTTAGACCCATCTTAGCTCATTTTAAGCCCATTGACTCAAACTAGAAATATATAGAAACCAAGAGGGCTTGCTTGCAATTTCCAGAAATTTTATTTATATAAAAACCCTAATCCACCACCTACCCCCGATATTTTTCTCCTCCTTCTCTCTCTTGTTGCAGCACCGACTTTCCCCTTCTTCCATCGTCGTCTTCCATCATCTTTCAGCTCATTTTATGGTGATTCAAGGCTTGCATGCATCAAATTTGGAATCTTCTTCTTCCTCTTCATCCTCTCCTTGCTCTTTGTTGGAATCAAGGCACCCTCTCCTTCCCTATGGCTTGAAAACGAGTTGAGGTATGGGAACCCCTTTCCATTTTAGTTCTTGAGTCCCAAGAGGGTCAAGAGAACCCATCCATTTGACGTCCATGCATTTCATTCTCATTCTCTTCATGCATGTGCTAGGTTTTCATTATAGAGATTTTTATTCTTCATCTAATCAAAGGGGCAAATCAATTAGGTGAAGCACCAAGCACAAGGCAAGTATAAGGATACATAATCTTACATGCATGGCTTGACTTCCTTGATTATTGATGGATTGTATGATTTTACCGAATTTACATCTTTATGGAAAATGCATGGTTTAAATGGTGATTTATGGTGATTTTGGATGAATAGAAGTGTTAATGACCCCTAAGGAACCCCAAGGTGTGGGACGGAAGTGTTTAGAGGAGTTTGTTGTAGGTGGATTGGAGTGAGGGAAGAGGAAACCCTTTAGAAGAGAAACCCTCGGTCGGCCCTGAAGCTCGATCGGTCGATTGCCTTATCAGGTAGTCCGACCAGTCGGCTACTAAGCCCGACCGGTCGAATTCCACTTCTGGAAGGGTCCAACCGGTCGGTCCTTCACCCGATCGGTCAGGTAAGTTTGACTGACAACTTGTCGGAAGGTGTTCAAAAATGAATTCTAATCTTGACTATGGACTTTCTATAGTCTATGGGATAGCCTAGTGATGGGTACTACCTAGGGGTTCTGCCTAGAAGCCATAACGCGTTTTGGGTATTCCGTGGCGGCTCTGCCTAAAAGTGAAAACCGTGCGGGTACTCCCTGGGGGCTCTGCCCAAAGCGGACAATATCACGGTGTATTCCCCTCGTGACGCGTCCTGGGTACTCCCTGGGGGCCCTGCCCAGAAGCCATAATGTGTTTTGGGTATTCCGTGGCGGCTCTGCCCAGCAGTGAAAACCGTGCGGGTACTCCCTGGGGGCTCTGCCCAAAGCAGACAATATCACGGTGTTGGGGGGGGGGGGGGGGGAGGGGAACGTTACCCTTAGTTCTATTCCTCATAGGAGGTTCGGTTGGCAATTGTGTCTGATAATTCAACAGTATAATTTCATAGATTACAATATTAATTTCCTTTAATTGTTGTGCCAATTTAATCTAGTTGATTTATCGTGTTAAGCTTATGCACTCTTATCTTGCTTAACCGTCCTGTTAACTAAGTTACTATGGTGTTACAGGTGTGGAACCCGCTTTCGATCCGGTAGTCGATGCGATCCCGGAGGCAACCGCAACGTTACCTCGGGATGGGAACGAGTGGAATGAGGAGGACATCTTCTCATGATCCCATGATCCTCCTCCGTAGCGCGAAACGTCATTGCATTATAGAAAGACATCTGGGATTCATCTTGACATTTTACCTTTTGTATCATCCATGGGTTTCATGTATAAGCATTTGGATGACTTAACTAACAGACTTTGTTTCTTAATGAAATGGAAATGAATGTATATTTTATGGATGCTCATGATATATTTAAAGGTGAAATCTCCAGGTTACCGCTTAAATTCCTTATATGGGTAATACGTGTTCGTGGATTTTCCTCACACGTACCTGTGGGATCACCCTTGTGACAGTTCGTACGTGTTCAATGATGGCACGAATTATCAAGGTACGTGTGTCATTCCTCGAAACCCATAGTTAATCCCCAATTCTCGGGTTCGGGGCGTGACACTAAGCTCCTGAGTCAGGTTGAGTTAGGGTCTAGGTCGGGTTCATTATACTTGTTTAAATCTTTACTGGGTCTGGTTTGAGCAATAGGTCAGATAAGACTCGACCTGGACCAGACCAAAATGACAAATTGAGTCAGAATGGGCTTGGGCCTTACAAGCCTAGGTCAAAGTTGAAACCGTTCTAGAGCCAGACTAGGAGCAAGCTAAGCTGTTCAGAGACTAGATTGCTCTAACTAGTCCTTGACCGGGCCCTAACCTAAGAAGCCACCAGAGGAGAATGGAGATGACGGTTAGCAAACAAGTTAAGGCAAGTTGACAAGGCATATCAATTGGTTGAAGTCGAACCCGTAATAACCAGCTTTGGCAAGCAATGTTAACTTGCACCTATTGTATGTCAACTCAACTCCAACCAAGATAACCTTCATTTGATATGGGTCATCTCATTTAACCCAATTTAACGTGAATAAGTATATCTCAAAACCAATTCATTTCAAATATTAAGGCTCTATTTGAAAGTCTTACACATATGTTCTGTTGATTTTTCTATCAAAATAATAGCAATAACAAGAATAGCCAAGTACAACATGATAGATGATAATTAAACTCACCCTCTGACTTTTGAGAACCAAGCTTTTTGAGAAGATGTGATGACTGCCAACAAGCCCAACAGCCCAAGGAATAGGTTCCCTATTCATTGGAGAGTTGGGTATATCAATCTTAATCAAGGTAGAAACAAAAGGTCAACAACCTAGACCCTTAATTGCCAGGTTGGATTTCAATCAGGTTCGTGGGTATAAATGCAATTAATTGGGCTGGATTTGGTCATGGTTGAGTCAACGGTTCATATAGCAAGTAGAGATTCAATATGAACACAACCCAACTGTTAATCAACATTAGTCAGAACTCAACTTGGAAAATAAAAACGGTTAAGCCAATCCTCTTTGCTTCTATACGTGTTGGATTGGTAGGTCAGATCAACAGCACCTTCTTCCTCAATGTGCTCAATCGTCCCTCCCAACTAGCCATCAACCCATCTCACCTACTTTTCTTTCTTTTTTACCCCCACCAACCTAAGAGCCCATCTCAAGTTTGATACAAGTTTATTTAAAATTAGAAAGTTAAAGGTAAGTTAGGCCATTGATTGTCGGTAATAGTAGTTTCATCATGGTAATCTATTGGGTACAATCAATGTAAAGCATATTCAATTAGATGCACTGATTGATATCTTTCCCTAAAATATCAATTATTCAGCTAGGCCATTGATTGTCGATAATAGTAGTTTCTTTAATAACTACTTAGCTATTCAGAATACCCCTCTATATTCAACATCTATTCAACACCAAACTGTAT
Organism: Sextonia rubra; assembly: GCA_037013555.1. Taxonomy (NCBI): domain Eukaryota; kingdom Viridiplantae; phylum Streptophyta; class Magnoliopsida; order Laurales; family Lauraceae; genus Sextonia; species Sextonia rubra. Next base: position 15,335,475 of record JASUAD010000028.1, on the reverse strand, counting down.
TCCCCTATTCAAGGTATGCTCTCTCCCTCTCTCTACTATTTGTATCAAAGCTTTATTTACCTATTCAACATCAAGCTCTATTCCTATACTCAAGATATGCTATCTACCTCTCTATTATTTGTGTTAAATATATCTGTTTTTCCATTTATTTATATTTCATGTTTTTACCCATGTGTTCTCTATATAATAGATAGATTCAAAATTCTTATATTTGCATTGATATCTCTGGTATAAGTTGCTTTGTATAATATATAGATATTCAAAATTCGTGTGTTTGCATTGATATCTCTGGTTTAAATTTAATTTTTTTTATCATGGTGGGTGACATCATATTTAAATTCTTTTAGGGTTTAGCACATGGGATGGGATGAGGATTGTTGGCAAGTTAAAATCAAAGCAAATAGAAGACATAGATTTAATATTAATCTTTAAATAAAGAAATCTTGAATGGTACAACCTAATACAAAAAACCCTATTAATGTAAGTGGTGAAGAATACGAATAAATTAGGGCCTAATAAACACATTTAATTAACTAAGTAAAACCCTAGATTTGGGCTGAATTGTAAGGCATGTGAGCTAATGAAATGAGGAAGAAGCAATATAAGAATTCGTCCTAAGCTTTTTAAATTAAAAAAAATGCAAAATGATATAATTAAGGATTCAAATTCTATGTGGCAAATTTTGTTTTGATTTTTTTTTTCATTGTATAAATTTGATATATGCTGTCATTATTTTAGCATTAAAATAAGAAAATCAAATGTGATGATTTTATTTAATAAAATCCTAGCGCTTCAAGGCCCACACCCGCAGATGGGGCTACAACTGAGTTAAGTCTTCATTATCCTTATATATAGTAACTGAGAGTTGGGCCACAGTTCTTTGACTCTAGATCTAATAAACCCAAATCTAAAAGAAGTTTTAAGACCTAGACCTTCTTTATCAAAAATATCTATATGGCAAATTTTTTTAATGTTATTTAATAGTTATTGTTATTTAATAATGACTTTCTTTATGGAGCTACTATGGATTATTTATTATTGTAGCCGTCTGATAATGGACTAACTTAACCAACATATGGCTTATAGCGATTTAACATATGCCACCGTCTTCACCAATCAGCCTAAACCACCTAATTAGAGAGTTTCTATTCTCCAAGTACATACATTTTATATTATTATATATATAATTTTTGTATATAATATAGTTATGTATTTTTTTTGGATTACATGAATATACACTCTCTAACTTTTTTTTGGGATTACTTGTCTGATTCCGATATGTTTTAGAATTGATTGTATGGGTCTTTGATTTTTTTAATACTTTTTTGTTTAATTTTTATAATATATATTGGATTGCATGAATATACCCTCTCTAACTTTTTCTTGTGATTACTTATATGATTCCAATGTATTTTATAATTGATTATATGAGTCTTTGATTTTTTGTATACTATTTTTTATATTTTTTTATAATATAGTAATGTAATTAACATAATTTTATATTTACCAATGTAAAGTTTTGGAAAACAAAACATGCAATCCATAGGGACTTCAGTTTTGAAATACAACCATGGTTTTGAAATATAGCTTAGTTGCAAGTTGAACCTTTACTACCAACATCTATATTGGTTTAGATATTTTATTCTCTTATGTGATTTCCATACACTATGTTGGAAGTTTTAAATAATGACATTGAGATGCTCCAACATGATACAAATGCAAAAATGATGAATATAAACACCCGAATAGATATTCATATAGCTATATTATGTATGATTTTTATTTAATAATCTAATTTTTTAGTAATATTTTATTGCATAATAATTATTAATATAGTGTTTACTATTGTTGTCAATCTAGCAACGTAATCATTAAGTATATGCACAACAATGTGAGGACAATCATTTAATTGCTATGAATCAACAACATTTGTCATCTCAAAATCAACATTATATATATAAACTCACTTGACAACAAAGGATGATGAAGATACAACATCGTCGTGCATCAAACTATTGGGAATTACCAACTATTTCAAATACCACAGATTTTCATATAGGAAATTCTGTGTCACCAATACATGAAGACAGAGTTAATGACACAGAAGCACGTGTTCAATAACATTTGTCATCTTAAAATCAACACTATATATATAAACTCGCTCGGCACCAAAGAATGATGAAGCTAAGATATCTTCGGCTATCAACCGTCAAGAATTACCAATTGTTTCAAATACTATAGATTTGCATGTGGCAAATGACATATCATCAGTACATGAAGGCAGAGTTAATGACACAGAAGCATATGTTTCTTCAGAAAATTCAAGACATTTGTCACGAAAAAGTATGTGAAAATTTTAATACAAATTAGTATTAATATTTATCTACTCATAAATTAACTACATCAAATTAACATTATTCTATTATATAGGAAGAATGGTTGGGCAGAGAGATTTTAGGCCTTTCACTGAGACATGTCTTAAATGTGGAGCTATAATGTGGATGCAAGAGGCGACCAAAAGAAGAAGTAATGATCGAAGAAACATTTTTAACAAATGTTGTAAAGATAGGAAGATAGTATTACCCCTTTTAGAACATCCTTCAACGTATTTGAAATCACTAATGGAAAATTCTAATAGTCAACATTCATCTAAATTCAAAAAGTCTATCTGAGCATATAATAGTGCATTTTCAAGCATATAATAGTGCATTTTCATTTACTTCATTTGGTGCAAATATTGACTACAATGTACTAGATGGAGGAGGACCTTTTGTATTTAGAATACATGGTCAAACTCACCACAAGATTGACTCGATACTACTAATGTCAGGGGAAAAGCTGAAGTTCGCCTAACTTTATATCTATGATACAGAATATGAACTTCAAAATAGAAATATTACATTCTCACAATATGAAGAATCTGAAAGTTTGAATCATTTGATTATAGAAAGATTAAAACTTGATCTAAATGCAATCAATCCATTTGTAAGTTACTTCCGATCATTGCGATATAGAATTGAAAGTGAATATCCAGCGGATTTAAAGATGAGAATACTATATGATATATATAAAGATGCAAAGCAATACAATCGTCCAATAGCAAATGAAGCAGCTACATTAATAATTGGTGAAGAATCTTTTAAATATAGCAATCGAGATATCATTTTAGAAATAGTTTCGGGATCTCTCCAAAGAATAAATGAACTACATCCAAGTTATATGGCATTGCAATACCCACTACTATTTCCATATAGAGAAGATGGATGGCATACAAATATATTATATAATCATCCTACATAGTCGTCATATTCTAAAGTGTCAATGAGAGAGTATTATTGTTACAGGTTACAACAAAAGAATGAGGAAGGGAAGATAATTTTATTATCTGGACGACTTTTTCACCAATTTATTGTAGATGCATATACAAGTATTGAGCAATGCAACTTAAAATAATCAGAGCACATTTAGATGTGAACTTTTTCGACGCGTCTTAGATGTAGTAGTTCAAAGAGATACAAGGGCATCAATAATTGGCAGACGATTGATTTTGCCTTCGTCATTTACAGGAAGGCCACGCTATATGATTCAACAGTATCAAAATGCAATGACAATATTTCGATGGGGTGGCTGCCCAGATATTTTTTTAATGTTTACATGCAACCCAAAATGGAAAGAATTGGACACTTTTTAGACTTATTTGCTGGACAAAAAGTTCAAGACCGTCTAGACATTGTTGATAGAGTATTTCATATAAAACTGAAAGAATTAATGGAAGATATAAAGGATTGAAAGTTTTTTGGTACAGTTATTGCAGGTAAATTCTTCTTTGCACTACACACTATTTCATTGTTTTAATAATTTACAATTTCTAATAGTTATATATTCCACCATTTGAATTACAAATATATATGCCATTGAGTTTCAAAAGAGGGGCCTTCTATATACACATATATTGATAACATTGGATAAAAATAATAAGCTATCAACAACCGAGGAGATAGATAATGTTGTTTCAGCTGAGATAATTGATGTAAATGTAGATCTAGAATTGTATGACACGATAAAGCGTTGTATGATATATGGCTCATATGGTTCCTTAAATCCATCTTCTCCATGTATGGTTGATGTAAATGTAGTAAAAAATATCCTAAATGTTTCAACCAACAGACCTCAATTGACAATAACGATATCCAACATAGAAGAGGAGAAATGATGGAAGGACTATTAAGATAAGAGATGTGGAACTTGATAATAGATGGGTAGTTCCTTATAATACTTTTTTATCAAGAAAATATAATGCACATCTGAACATTAAGATTTGTAGCCAAATACAAGTCATTAAGTATTTGTACAAATATATTCATAAATGCCCAGATAGAGCAACTATCATTATTGAGGAAAGTATGTAGTCATCCGATGAAAGTGGCCAAATGAGATATAGAGAGGTTGATGAAATCAAATAGTACTTTGATTGTAGTTATGTTTAGCTCCATAAGCATGTTGGTGAATATTTGAATTCAATCTACATAGTAGAAATCCATCTATTGAACGTTTACAATATCATCTTGAAAATCAACAAATTGTTGTTTTCAATTATTATGAAAATTTAATATCTACTTTAAATCGGCCTGGAATCGAGGTTACCATGTTTATTCAATGGTTTAAAACAAATTATCAATATCCTGAAGCACAAAATCTTAGATATATTGACTTTCCAACAAAATGGATTTGGAAAAGTAATGAAAAAATGTGGCGCAAAAGAAAACATGGAGGATGCATTGGAGGACTATATTATGCACATCCAACATCAGGTGAAAGATGTTATTTAAAAATGTTATTCCATTTAATAAGAGGAGCTACATCCTATAAGGATTTGAGAACAGTTGATGGAGAAACCCACACTTCTTTTAAAGCAGCATACATAGCAATTGGTTTATTAGATGATGACAATGAATGGGATATAGCATTAACAGAAACATCACAGTGGGTGACAGCATATCAATTGAGAAATATGTTTGTAGAGATACTTATGTTCTGTGAACTATCAAATCCATTATAAGTATGGAATAAACATTGGAAATCACTTTCTCATGATTTACAAATGAGACTATCTAGATAGGAAATATCAATCAATCTCAATTTATCAGATTCTGTAATCCAAAATCAAGCACTTATTGAGATTGAGTTAATTCTAAATAAAAATGGTAGATCGCTAACAAAGTTTCATGATATGCCATTTCCACAGTATGATTATGATCAACTTATATCAAACAATTTGGTACATGAGGAAATGTCATACAATGTTGAAGATCCTGCATCTGAATTTAATGACTTGCATTCAAGATTAAACCGACAGCAAACTACAATATTTGAGAAAATTGTTAAGTTATGTTTAAACGATAAAAGTGAGGTTTTCTTTGTCAATGGCAGTGGTGGGATCGGAAAGACATTCTTATGGAAAACAATAATCACAAAGCTTCGAAGTCATAGAAAGATTGTTTTAGCTGTCGCAACATCCGAAATTGCATCTTTGTTATTACCAAGCGATAGGACTGCACATTCGCGTTTTAAGATACCATTACAAACTCATGAATCATCATCTTGTGCTATTGGTAAAAAATCAAATTTCGCAAAGCTAATTAAAAAAAACTTCTTTAATTATATGGGATGATGTACCTATGATGCATAAGAATGCATTTGACGCAGTTGAAGTACTTTCCAGGACATAGTCAGTGCTACTGATATTAATGGTGGAAGAAAAATCTTTGGTGGGCTAACTGTTGCTTTGGGAGGGGACTTTAGACAGATTTTGCTAGTTGTTAAAAACGAAAAAAAGAAGATATAGTAGCAGCCTCATTAATAAGATCTGAAATTTGTAAACATTGTGAAATCTTAGACCTCACAGAGAATATGCGTCTACAGAATTTATCAAATGATGATGGCATTGCACACTTTGCAAGATGGGTATTAAAAATTGGAGATGGAGATTGTAATTCCTTACATGCTAATATATATTCAGATGATGATTAGGTTAAGATTCCAAGCGAACTGAGAATAGATACTGATAATTATGACATTTCACCATTAATCAGCTTTGTTTATGATAACTTAAATGCTAACATTAATAATCATTCTTATTTTAGAGATAGAGCGATATTAACACCATTGAATGATTATGTTGACACTATTAACAATGAAATTCTTAATATGCTTTTTGATGGGCTTAATAAGAAGACATATCTAAATGCAGATACAATGGTTGCGATTGAGAGTAGATAAGTCGGTCAAGATATGCTATATACAATAGAGTACTTAAACACTTTTAAATTTCCTGGTTTGTCAAATCATTCTTTAAAACTAAGAGCAGGTGCTCCTATTATGCTTTTGCGTAATTTAGATCAATCTATTGGATTATGCAATGGAACAAGATTAATTGTCACTCGATTGGGACAGTGATCAATAGAAGTAGAGGTAATCACGGGGAGAAAGACGGGCGATCATGTAGCTATTTCACGAATAGTAATGTCAATTACTGATCCAGATTTGCCCTTTATCTTAAAAAGAAGATAGTTTCCAGTTAAATTGGCATTTGTAATTACGATAAACAAAAGTCAAAGACAAACTCTACAAAAAAATTAGTCTTTATCTCCCAAAGTCAGTCTTCTCTTATGGACAACTGTATGTGGCTCTATCTAGAATTACAAATTAATCAGGCCTAAAAGTTTTATTGAAAACAAATAATATGATACCAATTAGATATACAAAAAATATTGTATACTGAGAAGTCTTAAATAAAGTGAAAAGCCATTCCACAAACTACTCTTAGAGGTATAAACAATTCATTTTCTTTTCATTTTACTTTAATTAAATTTTGTATAATTGATTCATATTCTATAATTTCTATTGACAACATTAAAAATATAACTATAAAAGAATAAAATAAATTAATGATAATTTTATTTTTTTATTGATAGATTATTAAAGAATAGTCAATGACAACTGTCAGATTTCATCATCTCGAAGAATTGTATCCTTATAGCAACAGATGGTGCATTAAAGTGAGAGTAAGCAAAATAGTTGAAGATAGATATTACAATAATGCTAAAGGTTTAGGGAGAAAAAATAAAATAATTCTTATTGATATCAAGGTAACATTATCTAAAAGTATTTATTTCAATTGCATATAATTAACAAGTACATAATACTCAGATTAATTTTTTTTTCATTTTATTTGTTCAGGCAGATCAAACATTTCTCACATTGTTTAATGATGAAATCTCAAAATTTGGTGATCAATTGCTTGAAGGAGATTGCTATACGATTAAAAATGTGAAGGTGAAAGAAGCGCCAGAAACATATAATATCGTATCTCATCAATACCAACTCTCATTAGCAAGAGATGCAGTTGTTACATAGATAATAGAATCATATGTAGATATTCCTCGCCACGCATATTACTTTACTGCACTCGATCAAATGCCACATATCTCAACAAATTTAAGTATCTTCAAGGTATTACAATTATCATAAACACTTTTTTTTAAAAAAAATTAGCTCAATTTTTAAATTATTATTTATTTGTATTTTAATGATACATACGTTATTGGATTTATTGAAGATGTAAGTGGTATATCATACATCAGAAAACAACATCAAAAGGAGCTTGCAAAGTTAGAAATCACATGATATGATGAAAGGTAATTTAAATTCAATAGTACTTATTTATTTATATTCTCTTCAAATTATATATATATTGATTACTAAAAATTTCTTTTACTCTTGTAGTTATAAAAGAATAAATCTTACTTTATGGGGCGACCTTGCTTTAAACAACTTTCCCTCTTTACATTCAAATATAGGGAGAATTCTAATAGGAACATCAATTTTGGTTAAATAATACAATGGTAGAGTCATTTACCTTAAATAATTAACAATTCAACGAATTTTATATGGAATTGATATAATTTTTTAAACCTATATGCTGGAAACATTTGTCTTAGCCCATCAACCGCTACAAAACTACCAATCAACCCTGATATTTCATTGGCAAAACATTTGCTACTATGGTAAAAATCATAGCTTTTTCATTAATATATATTTATTTTATTTATATTTCTTAATACTAACATATTTGTTAACTATCAAATTACAGCAATGAGCTTTTATTGTTGAATGATTTAACTTCAATCAGATTATCATTACAAGAATTATTTTCATTATTGCAGAATGGTATCAAAGAGGTAAAATCTAATTCACATACATTTTTCTTATTTACTAAAATTTTTTTCCATTTTTATCTAATTCAAGTTAAGAACTATTTTTTATTATAAAAATTTCTAAGTCAAATATGTTGCGATAAAGGCTACGGTCGCAATGTTCCATATGGATACACCTTTAGCACATTTTTCATACAGTAAATGCGATAAGAAGATTTATGAAAGTATCAATAACGGTCAGTGTATTCGTTGTAATAATACAACCATACCAACAAAAATGAGGTATGCAAATATACATGAACTAAAAATAACTTTAACATATTTATCTATTGCAGATACTATCAAACAAATATTTTAATTTTTTTATCATATACATTGCAACTATAACAGTTGTGGATCACATCAAGCAAATATCATTCTTATTGCACAACGAAATACTTAAAATTTTCATAAATGCGATAGAAGAACAATTTCAAGAATGCGCAAATAAGGTATTTTACAATAATTTTTATTTAGATAAAGTTACTTCTTTATTTTAACTATCATCATGTATATATATATATATAAATATTAAAATTTTGATCAATTTGCAGGTTAATTGGTATGAACTATTGGAAAGTGAAATAATAAAAGTATTGTGAAAGCAATATTTATTTCATATAGAACTACACTCAACGATGAACAAACTAACATTGAAAGCAGTATCCTAGTCAAAAAAATTGAAGAAATTAGCTACACTCAAGAATCAACCATTCTATTATCAAAAATTGAAAATTGTAAGTTTTATTTTAATGCCATCAATACAATTTGTTTCATATCAGTTTCTTTTACTAATTTATTTAAATATTTACTATGTTGTATCAAAATATAAAGGAAATGTGAAATTCCAAATGTTAGGCCAAGTACTTTCGTTGCAATACCGAAAATAAATAACTTTATTGACAAAAGCGCACAAATTGAAATAAGTGTAAGAGTTAAAAGATCTACATAAGCTGAAACAAGCGCAACTGTCGAGACAAGCGGATAAGATGAAGTAAGTGTAACTACTCAAATAAGTTCATGCCAATAAACAAATATCAATGATTGTTTTTCCCTTAGACCACATGTAAATCCTTTAATCATTCAAGGATAACTTAATATCAATGGTTGTATATGTCTTTTTTTAAATTTTTTCATAATAAACTCAGACGAGTTATATAGTCTGTAAACAAGATTTTGATTGATAATGATAAAGATGTAATCAACAGTTGATATATTGGTTCGAGTGATTTTCCTCATCAAAATCCTCTATTTACTTATTTTTCATGAATTGGAAATGTAGCATTAATGCAATGTTTAAGCATGTGGGTGAGTTTGATGCATATTTTTTTTATTAGTATCTGTCATATAAGTTACGGATAAATTCCATTTCATTAGCTACTGTAACATAATTGAGGCAGTTACATAATGAAATTTTATATTTGAATTCTTTCTTAGTTAGATAAGCAACAATATTACTATATAAGGAGAGAAGAGTCAAATAAAATCAAATAGCTAAACTTTGTGCCACTAAATTTGTCTCTCTTACCTTTTTTAAAATAAAATTTAGTAATAGAAAATTTAAGGAAAAAGTCTTACTAAATTTTTTTTTCATTTGGTTTTTACCTCATTCATACTCTTAAAACCTACTTAAAATTTATTTATTTTCTCTTACAATTACATAATAATAATAATAATAATAATTATTATTATTATTATTATTATTATTTAAATATTTTATATTTACTTTATTTGTTATATCATTAGAATTTAAATTATTAATAATTTTTAATAAGACTTAATTATTATTTTTTCATAGCATGCGTTGGACGTGGGCATTGAAGCACTAGTTATATATATTAAAGCAATCCCCCCTTTCGCGGAAGGACGACACTTGGCGTAAGTCTCTTTATGAGAAGGCAACACGTGGCACAATCTAAGAATTCCCTCTATATTAGCTAAACTCTATCCATACCAAATCTCTAAAATCTCTCAAGTTTCTTAAAATCTCTCCTTTATTTTCTATGAAATCTCTCCCTTCCTAATTTCTCTCTCTTTCATCCCTCTACAACATATACAAGGAAGGGTGGAGTCCACTGATGTAGTATGCATTGCATCCATAAACAAGTGGGGTAGTAAGGTGTTCATGGGATGGGCTGGGTCAGGCTAATGCATATCCAGTCCTAGCCCAACTTTAAAATTATTAGCCCAGGCCTGGGTTGAGTCCAACATTAGCTGTAAGAATCAGGCTCAAGCCTGCCAAGCTAAATTGGGTTTTTTAATCAATTATGTGGCTATTTGAGTAATTATTTGTATTAATTAAAATAAATTATATGCATTCATTATATAGGTCAAGTTGAGTTTTGGGTTTTCTACCATTTAATTTAATATCAGTCCAATTATTAAAAGGGCTCTAATTACATATCCAAGCCCGCTGAGCTCGAGTTGGCCTAGCCCAGGATCACTCTAATTGGGGTGGTGCGTAGCAAGTGATTTTTCTTATCAAAATCCTCTCTTTACTTACTTTTCATGTATTCGAAATGTATCATTAATGCAATGTTCAAGTATGTGTGTGAGTTTGATAAGCATTTTTTTTATCAACGTATGTTATATAAGTTGGAGATCACTTCCATTTCATTAGCTATTGTAGCATAGTTGAGGTAATTAGATATTGAAATTTCTATTTTAATTCTTTCTTAGTTGAATAAGCAACAACACTATTATATAAGGAGAGAAGAGTCAACCAAAATTAAGTGGCCAAAATTTGTGCCACTAGATTTGTCTCTTATTATTATTATTATTATTTGTATAGTTTAGTAATCGAAAATTTAAGGAAGAAGTTTTACTAAATTTATTTTTTCATTTGATTTTTACCTCATTCAGACTCTTAAAACCTACTTAAAATTTATTTATTTTCTCATACGATTATGTAATAATTATTATTATTATCATTATTGTTATTTTTATTTAAATATTATTATAATGACTGTAATGTTCTTAAATATAGAAACTAGATCTTTGATTTGGATGAAGATACCACACATACAAAGCTCTATATAAAGGCACAATGAAGCAATCTCCCACTGCAACTCTCACATGAACAAATACTGAAAGCAAGGTATGGTCTCTCCTTGTCTCTATTATTTCAATGTTTTTTCTTCAATGTATGCCCAGGTTATACGGCAACTTTGCATAGTTTTCTTCTCTGTTTTTTATACATTTACCATTGTCATGATGAAACAATCTCCCACTGCAACTCTCACATGAACAAATACTAAAAACAAGGTATGGTCACTCCTTCTCTTTATTATTTCAATGTTTTTCCTTCAATGTATGCAGATGCTTTCTTCTTCCTTCCTTTTTTTACTTTCTTCTTTTCTTTCTTTCTTCTCTGTATGCAATTCCTTTCAGGAATAGGGAAAGAAAAGTTTTGAAAACCAATGTGAACCCATCTCCCACTGTAACTCCCTGCAACTCTTTTTCTTCTTTCTTCTTTCCTTTCTTTCCTTCTCTGTATGCAGTTCATTTCAGGAATAGGGGAAGAAAGGAAAGGAGAATAGGAGGAGAAGTCTGAGTTGGGGAAGAAGAAAAGAAAACCAAAAAAGGAAGGAAACAGAGAAGGAGAAAAGCGTAAATGAAGAAAATGAGAAGGCAGGATGGAAGGAAGAGGAAAAAGACCACTGGGTTTAGTAACAGAAGAAAAAGGAGCAAGGAATAAGAAAAAAAAAAGCAGTAGAGAGAAAGGAGGCTTCTCTCCCTACGGTGAGTACTGGAGGCAAGTGAGGAAGATCTGCGTGCTCAAGCTTCTATACATTAAGAGCGTTCCATCATGGAAGAAGAAGTGGGTCTCATGATTGAAAGGATCTCCCAATCATGCTACAAGGCGGCAATAGTAAATCTGGTGGAGCTTTTTCTCTTGCTCACGAGTGGCACCATAGCAAGGGCTTCATTAGGGAAGAAGTATGAAGGAGAAGGAGAGGAAGGGAAGAACAAGTTCGCAGATCTTGTAAACGAGTTGGAGGCTTTCTGTGAGCTTTTTCGATTGCACACTACTTTCCTTCACACGCCCGGATCGATGTCGTAATGGGGTTGCATGGTAAGTTTAATAGGAATTCACTTAAGTTGGATCGTTTTCTTGATCAGGTGATTGAGGACCACCTCCTGCATCCATCAAACGACCGTGATGCAATCACAATTTGGTCTCATCTCTTTTATTATTAGCACTCTCTCTCTCTCTCTCTCTCTCTCTCTCTCTCTCTCTCTCTCTCTCTCTCTCTCTCGGGTAAAACAATTTGGTCTCACCTTGACCCCCCCCCTCTCTCTCTCTCTCTCTCGGGTAAAACAATTTGGTCTCATCTTGACCCTCAAAATTTCTCAGCATTGCATAATCAACTCAAATTCTTGACATCACAAACTTTAATATTTTTGTGAGCCTGTGACCGATAAAATCCATGTTACAATCCTTTATCTTTCTTCTTTTCTTTAGTTTTCCTTTCTCCCTCCCGGCCGGACGCGAGTAGTTGTGTATGAAGTGTCTGGTGAAGTAGGTGCAAAGATCGTGGAGGTGTGTTTGGCAAGAAAGATGAAGATGGGTGCAGGCTGAAGGAGGTGTGTTTGGCAAGGAACATGGATGTGATGGAAAGTAAGGGAAAGAGAAGGGAAGGTAAGAGAAGGAAAGGAACAGCAAAAATATAATATGAAAGAATCGGGATATAAGCGAGAGGAAGAGAACTTGGCTTCGCAAGAGGGCGACACATATCATTCAATTGGCCTTAAACTCTGGAGCACCCATCTTTATCCATCCATCATTTTTTTTATTTTATATTATTTCGTTAGTATCCAAATCAATATAAGGCATACAGATTTGTTATTGGTTTAAGATCTATACTATTATACATCAACAACTTCAACTAAGAAATTTACTTGATTGATTTGTAATTTATGTGAATTTATTGCACCTTTTTTTTCTATCTTTTTTAAAAATAATTTTACACAGTGAATTTTAGAATGATAAATAATATATCCTAAATATTTATATTTGCTTTATTTGTTATATCATTAGTTCAATGTTTTAACTATGTTTTTGCTATGATTTATGTCATAGTATTCATTAATATTTTCTTTAAAATAATAATAATTTTTAATAAGACTTTATTATTATTTTTTTATGGCCCGCGTTGGGCGGGGGCCCTGAAGCGCTAGTATATATAATAACAATAGTCTTGTGTGGGAGAGCAACAAGTGGCGCTCTATTTGAGGGACACATGGGGTACCTAAAATCTAAAATATCTTTTATCTCTCCTAAAATCTCTCACTATACTCTTAAAATCTCTCAATATATTCATATCCTCCAAAGAGAAATGTCACGGCAACTTCACCTTCGAGGGTATTCAATTTGAAAAATGTCCTCTTCATGTATTAGGGTGCAAAACTGCCGAGCCCAGCACAATGCCTCACATAAGGCCTGCAAAATGCCTTGCTGGGCCCACATGGCTGGGCCCACATGGATATATGTGGGTGGGATGAATAGATCACATTGAGTTTTATGGTATGCAAAATATGAATCCCATTACCATTTCAAAATAAAAACAACAATAACAACCATGGATTTATTTATTAGCAACCTTTTTTGTTAGTGTGGACTACCATCTAAGCCATTAAATCGTTAGATTTATGATTAATTTACATCATATTTGCCATTGTATTAATGAATTGATGCTTTTCTACAGTTATTTTGATGATTAATGTTGTTTCAACTGTTGGGGTCGATGAGCTAATTTCTATCTTCAAAAAGTAATTCCCATCTTTTTCAATTATCGTTGAATCAATAATATTAGATTATTTTGCCATTTAGATCATTGGAATTTTTCATGAATTTTTTTTATAGTGATTTAAGAATGCATAGGCATGGTTCGTGCCTTATTTAACTATTCGGGCAAAAGACTAGGCCCTTGGCGGGCCCATGGGCTGAAACATACAAATATTGATCAAATAATTAGGTTTATAGAATGAACTTTAAATTTTGTCATTGCCAGTTACACATTCTCATTGCTAAAAATATATATCGCAGAACTGATAAAAAAGACAAAAAATCCATCCATGGTAGCAATAACCAAATTAGAGAGGTCTAAGTGTGTTTTTGGAGAAAAACTTTGAAAAAAGATATTTATGTGTTTTAAATTCTTTCAATAATGAATTTTTATTTATTGTTTTTTTAATTAATTTGAGCTTTTTTAAACTTCTGCATTCTTTTAATCATATTTCCTTTCTAGATTTCGTACATTTTGTTGTTATTTTAGTATTCTTTTGTTTCGGCTCGGGAAAATTCAAGAATGTCCTAACCCAACAATGCCAAACAGGCCCTTAGCTTTCAATGAAATAGTTTGCAAAGTAAAATTTAACCAACTGTCCTTAAAAAAAGATGTAAAATAAGGAAAGTAATGACTTGAGTAGCAGTACCAAGTATTGAAAGTTTTATTATCATATATTTCCTTCTATTAAATTCTTTGGTATTCCTTGAACATTAAAATTTTTTATTTATGTGCAATCATTAATTTTAGAAGTATATCGACACAGGGTCAGTGCCCAACACAGGCCAAAAAAAGAAGAAAAAATATATTAAAAACTAAAATTTTAAAAATAAGTTCAAAATATATAGATATATTATTTAACCTTTCACATTCAGATCCATGAGAAAAAAGGGATTGGTGACACAATTAGATTGGCAAATCAGGTGCGCCCATTAGGCGATGTGGAATATAAGATCCAAGGATATGTGTGCAATGAATTATTTGTCATTTATCCTATATTATTTACTGTTATACAATTATATATAAGGAAATTATCAAGAAAATGTGAAATTTTAAGATGTTGGACAAATATTTGCAACACAATACTGAAAATAAATAACTTTAGTGAGGTAAGTGCAAAAGTTGAAACAACTACATGAGATGAAATCTCTATGAATTGACATATAAATTTTCTTCTTAAAATATTTGATTTTTTAATTTTAGTTTTAACTATGTTGGTCTTATGATTTATATGATAATATTCATTTATTTTTATTAAAATGTTAATACTTGTTAACAAAATTTAAAAAAATTAAGTAAAAATTAATTTTTTCTCCATGGCCCATGATTGGCGTAGGCCTTCAAGTGCTAGTATGTATAAAAGCAACAACTCGTGAAGGAACAATACATGGCCTCCTGCAATGTCATTTATGGTTCACTTCATTAAGGTCCTAAATTTTCTCCAAATTTATTTCCTAAAAGCACTCTCATTCAATTTTAAACTTTCATTTAATCAATTAGTCTATTTAGAGTCAAACAACAAATTTGATTTTTTTTTTTTTTTTGGATTTTTATATCATCAACCAATTTCGAATTTTACCTATGATTCCTTCGAATTAGGTCCCACTCAATATCATTAGATCAATCTATGAAATATTATCAACATGGTTTTCATTTTATCTATTCTACACAATTTTCTTTTTTTTTTTTGCTAAATATTCTCTCATTAATTTATATCATCCTAATGCCTTTCAAAAGTATACATCTTCAAAATATAAACCACATCATTATTGGGTCCACAAATATTATACCTCAAATATAGATTTCGAATAATTATTTATATAAATAATCAAAATATTTCATTATATTAATATTAAATACATTTCTCATCTAATGGTAACTTATATATATATATATGGAGAATATTATTATGCATCTATCCCTCACGGATGAGAGATACTTCTATATTTGAATATATTAATATGCAAAAGACAAAAAATTATATAGAAAAAAGAAATATTCAACTGCAAATAGGGAAAGTCATATAAGTATCCCTCACCCTGAGGTGAGGGAAGGATACAATCCCCCTCTTTAAAATACGCCGGACGGTCAGGATTAAAACGGAGTTTCAAAAAGCCGTGATTGTTAAAATGAGATGATTGTGTTGACTCTCACTTTATCGTTTCTCTTTCTTGATGCCTTTTAAGTATCTCTTCATCTTCTTATTTCCTCCGTTTCCCATTCTGCTATCTCTCCCTCTCTCTCATCCAACTCAGTCAAACTACAATCCAAAAAAATATCTGCGGGCACAGATTTATGTAGCATCTGGTCTCATCTTTGTGTAGTTGATCTACTCTCGACTTTTACCATTCATAATAAATAAAACAATGATTTTCTTATGATGAAATTAAGGATTCTAATCTCTTCCTGCTGGACTTAGTTATAGATCATAAACCAAACACAATGATTAATTTGTGTTCCATCTAGCCTCACCTTTTGATTGTTTGATCAAATATCATGCTTGATTCAAGTGTGGTAACTGGTTCCTTTGGCGATGGATTCTTGTAGTTTGGTTGCCGATCTGCTGTGATAAAAGGATTTCGTCGTTTCCAAATGCTCACTTCAATACGGAGTCTTTACTCTCTTGGTGTTGCTTCTTTGCAACAGGTACCTTAAGAAATTAAAAATTGTTTTTTTTAATTCTATTCTAGTTTTTCTAGTTTTTTCTTTGTAACGAGTTTTAAGAAACTAAAAGATGGTTCTGATCTTTTAAAGTATGATATGGTAGAAAAGTTGAATTGCATTGATTTGAGAAACCTGTTTAAATAGGTTGTGTTGCAAACTATATCCCTGGGGATTAAGATATGTGCAGTTACAACTACTTAGAAGATAAGATAACAAAGATGTTACACGGTCTATATTTTGAACTTAATATATATTTCCCCTCAACTTGGAGCGTGAATATCTAGAACACCCAACGTGCAAATAAACGATGAAACCGTTCTTTGCCCAATGCCTATGTAAAAATGTCAGCTATCTGATTAGAAGTATGGATGTAAGGAGGTTGAAGTAGCCCTGACTATAGCTTTTCACGAATGAAGTAGTAATTTATCTTAATATGTTTCATTCGTTTGTGAAAAACTAAAATTGCAGCAATATAAATGGCAACTTGATTATCACAATGAAGAGTCATTGGTAGTGGATGAGAAATACTAAGGTCACTAAGAAGATAATGAAGCCACTGTAATTCACAAGTTGTTTGAGCCACAGCCCTCCCTTCAGCCTTTGCAGAAGATCGAGAAATAATATGTTGCTTTTTAGTTCTATAAGAAATGGGACTAGAGCCAAGAGACGTGCAGTAAGCAATTGTTGAACGTCGTGTGGTAGGACAACTAGCCCAGTTAGTATAATAATAGGCGGTGACGTGAAAGGTACTATCAGAGGGCAGGAAGACGCAATATTCAGGTGTGCCTTTTGGATAACGTAGTAATTGTGAGGCTATATCAAGATGAGGATGGCATGGAGCTTACATGAACTGAATTAAATATGAACAGGATATATAATGTCCGTGCGGGTGACTGTTAGATAAATGAGACGTCTTATCAATCGCCGATATTAAGATGGATTTTCGAGAAGGACACCATCAGTTGGTCCAAGCTTGAGATGCTGCTCCATAGGAAACGCAGAAGTATGGGCACAAAGCATGCCGATGTCATTTAAAATGTCCGAAGTATATTTGCATTGGTATAAAAAAAAAGTCCTCGTTGAGACCGACCGAGCAACCTCGTGCCCAAGAAAATATTTTAGAGGACCAAGGTCCGTGAGATGAAAATGCTTCTCTAGATGAGCTTTAAGCAAAAAAATTGACCAAGGATCAGTCCCTGTAATGAGAATGTCATCAATATAAACTAAAACATAAATAGAAGACGTTCTGGTAATGTTAGGAAATAAGGAATAATCTACCTTGGACTGAGAAAATTCAGTTGTAATGACAGCATTGGAAAATTTTGAAAACCAATTGGACGAAGCCTGCTTAAGCCCATATATCAACTTTTGAAGTCTACAAACCATAGTTGTCAAGATCGTTTCGATTTGGCCGAGACATCTGAGTTTACTTGTTTCAAAGCCTATTCCGAACCAAACATCTTGCCTGAAGATGTTCGGTTCAAATATCGTCCAAATTCGCTGAATTTTAGGGTTTGGAACAAAAAACCTCAAATTCGGACGAATAGTATCCAAATCTACAGATTTGGACGAATCTAGGGCTCGACCGTTAAAGAAGAGAAAATTGATTGTAACCGAATCTCAATACGAAATAAATGAAAACAATTGAAACTTGAAATACCTGTTTTCATCGAGCATGCCAGCAACTCCTCGTATTCCCCTGCAATTTCTTCGGCGGCATGCAACCTTTAAAATTCCATTCCTTCTATAAATAGGGCTGAAAGATCAGAATCAACCATGATTTTGAAAATCGTTGTTCGTGGCTGCCGATATCTTCGCAAAGAATCCCGTTGGAGTGGCTGTTAGCTGGAGTTCCTTGATCGCTGAAGATCTTCGTTGTTGGCTTCCGATTTGTTCACAAACAATCCCGTTGAAGCCGAATCCTCAGGTGCGCATGATTTCCTTCCTCTGCATTGCTTTCCATTTCCTTCCTACATTTGATTTCCCTGATTCCCGCTCCATTTCCTTCATCTACTTTCCATTTCCATTTTCTTCCTCTGCGTCTGCGAATGGGTTGTTCCCTCTTTGCGAATGGGTTGTGGGAAACGACGATATATATGGACTTAACGAATGGTTTTGTGACTTATTGTTGACCGTCTGATCATGTAAAAACATGTGGCCCACAATTTTTTAACCCCGTAAATACAAACATGCGGCCCACCTGTTTTTATCATGTTAATACCAAAGTAATGCCCACTTATTTATATTGAATACTCATGATGGCCCATTCTAATTTTTTTAAGACATATGATAATTTATCAAAGTGAGGCCCACCTTTCTTAAACATTGTAATAGTATTGATTTCATGTGATGATGAGGTACAGTTAACTTAATGTTGTGTGAAATTTGTTACTGGCTTACTGCTCTTTTCTTTTTAACAGTTGAGACATTAAACTTATTGTTTTTCCTTGTCTTTTGTTTGCTGCCATTGTATCAGAAAATTTGGAAGATTTCTTGTTTAATTTTAAAATGAGTGATAATACACCTATATCATCTGCTGCTAATACTATTAAATCTGATGATCCCGCATGGGCTTATGGTCATATAGATCCAACCAACAACAAGCATGTAATTTGTCTTTTTTGTAACAAGGTCATTAAAGGTGGTAGAATCACTAGACTTAAAGAACACCATGGGGGGTTGAAAGGAGATATTGCACCATGTAAAAAGGTGCCAGCTGATGTCAAATGGCAAATGGAGAGACTTGTTTTGGAAGTTAAAAGGAATAGAGCCAAGAAAAGATAATTAAATTAGGAAATTGGAAACCCATATGGAACTCCAACGGGTGATGCAAATGAAGATGATGTTGAAGTAGAAGAAATGGAATCATTCACAAATCCAACTACCCTCACCTCAACTAGTAAGAAGGGTAAAGAGAAGGTCCCTCAAACATCTACACAAAACAAAAAAAGGTGTGTGACCAATTTCTTTGCACTACGAACGATGCTCGGATCTCAGTCAGGCATCAAATCAGCTTTAGCAACAAAGGAGCATAAAGATGCAGTTGATTTAGCTGTTGGTCATTTTTGGTTTGATGCAAACATCCTATTTAATGCGGCAAGATCAAAATTTTTACAACCAATGGCTGATGCAACCATTTCAATAGGGCTAGGTTACAAGATGCCATCATATCATGACATTCGTGGAAAGATTTTGGGAAAAATGATACTAGAAGTTAATAATTTCATGGAGCATTATAAATCATGTTGGAGTGAAACTGAGTGCTCTCTCATGGCTGATGGGTGGATAGATGAAAGACAACGAACATTGATTAACTTTCTTATGTATTGCCCAAAAGGGGTAATGTTCTTAAAGTCAGTTGATACAACTCCAATTATAAAAAATGCAGATGGACTATTTACTTTTTAATGAAATTGTCATACTTGTTGGTCCTGCTAATATTGTCCAATTTATTACTGACAATGATGCCACTTACAAAGCAGCGGGAAAAAGAGTGGCTAAAAAATATGGAACTTTTTCTTGGACAGCTTGTGCAACCCATTGCATAGATCTGATGTTAGAGGACATGGTAAAGCCCCACCTGTTTCCAGTTAATGCATCCACAATTGAAACAGCAAGGACAGTCATAAAATTCATTTACAATTATTTACCAGTACTAAATTTAAGGAGAAGAGAATATACAAATGGGAGAGAATTGATTCGACTAGCTATCACAAGATTTGCTACCAATTTTATTAGTCTGCAATGCCTTTTTAAATACAGAAAAGAATTTAGGCAAATATTTACAAGTACCTCTTGGGTTAAATCTAATGTTTCAAGTACCCTGGTTGGCATGGAGATCACTGAGATAATACTTAATAATAATTTTTGAAAGGATGTTGAACATATTTTGAAAATTAGTGAAGCTTTGGCGGTAGTTCTACGGCTAGCTGACAGTGAAGACAAGCCTGCAATGGGGTATGTGTATGAGGCAATGGATCAAGCAAAAGATGTCATTCAAAAGAGGTTAAAGAAGAAGGATTACATGCTATACTGGAAAATGATCGATCGGAGGTGTCACAGTGCTCTACATGCTGCAGCATACTACTTGAATCCGGCATTTTTCTTTAGCCCTACATTTTCTAAGCACAACGAAGTCATCAGGGGTCTGAACAATGTCATATAGAGATTAATTCCTGATATTGATACTCAAGACCTGATTTTCAAACAGTGTGATGATTATAAAGACTCTCGTTTTGACTTTGGTTCTGTATCAGCAATACGAAATCGAGATAAAATGTCTCCAGGTAAATGAAAGTTTTTAACTTCTCATTAACTTATTATATGGTTGTGGTTTATAAAATATAATTTTGTATTTCATATAAATTTTTACAGATAAATTGTGGGATCGGTTTGGAAATGGTACCCCTGAGTTAAAAAAAAATTAGCAATTTGGATTTTGAGTCAATGTTTCAGTGCTAGTGGTTGTGAAAGGAATTGGAGCATCTTTGAACATATTCATTCTCCAAAGAGAAATACGCTAGAACATCAGAGATTGAATGATCTAGTTTTTGTGCATTATAATCTAAAGCTTCATGAAAGGTATATCAAATGTTAATTTTACATAATACTTTTTCAAATTGTTAATAATATAGTAAAGTATTAACTTATGTAAATTGTAGGGATATGGTCAAAAGGACTGGAAATGCTACCTCTGACCCTATCAGTTTGGAGAATATTAATATTTTGGCTGATTGGGTTGTTGAAGAAACGCTTCTCTTGACCATTGATGATGTCAATTGTTGGACGACTATGGAGCAACCAGCACGAGTACAAGAGGGCATACCTGATTTTGATAGGGGTGATGAAATTGGTGGCCCTGTAGGAGAGGAGTTGGGAGCAAATGAAGATGATGATAATGATGATGTTTACAATGATGCATAGTAGCCAACATTTTGCTTTATTTGGTGATGTTTGAGGGAGATGTATTTAAACTTTATCTTTTGCAAATTATGTTTATGATGCTTGGTGGAATGAAATTTTCTATATATGTTTAATATATATAATTTTTTAATATTTTCCGAAACAAATTTCCGAATTAGAAAACGAAATGTCCGAATCGCCCGAAATGTTTTATTTTGGAACCAAACTGAAATCACGTCTGAAATGAACTTGACAACGATGCTACAAACTCGGTTCACCCCTTTTTAAAGAATCCTAAAGGAATTTGCATGTACACTTCTTCCTCTAAGTCACAACGTAAAAAGGCATTATTCACATCAAATTGAGTAATGACCATTGTTTTGTAGATGCAGTAGCCAATAAACAATGAACTTTAACCATCTTTGCTACGGTCGTAAAAGTTTTATGGTAATCTATACCTTCAGATTCATTATACTCTTTAGCAACCAAGTGGGCCTTATATCTTTCATTCGTCCCATTGGCCTTGTTTTTCACTTTATGAACAAATTTGCACCAAATGGCTTGCTTATGAATGGGTAGTGGTGTTAGGGTCTAGGTTTGATTGTGCTCAAGAGCTTTAATTTCTACAACAATGGCATCATGCTGATGAGGTTTCTTCACAGCTTGAGAAAATGTTTTAGGTTCAAAGGTAGAGTCAAGAGATACAAGGAATGATTTATGAGTAGCAAAAAGTTTTTCATAAGAAAGAAAATGATGTCAAAGAAAATGCGTACCAGACTTAGAAGAAGGAGATTGAAGTGAGCAGGGTGCATGAATAGCTATGGAGCAGTAATAATCTTGTAGGTAGTTAGGTCACCAACGTTGTCGAACAAGTCGCATGGAAGACTCCAAGGGAACAGGGGGTTCCGGTTGAGTAGAAAGAGTTGTGAGGTGCAGATTTGAAAGGTTTAGATTGCCCAAGAACTTTTTTTAGATTGTAATTCGATTACTACTTCTATGCAACAAAATCATAAAATTAAAGTAATCAATCACACAAAAAAGGCAACACACAATTTTAACATGAAAACCCAAACGGGAAAAAGACCATGAGTCCAAAGTGAACAAAATCAATTATTAATTTCCGTGGTACAAAATATATTCACAACCCTAAAGCAAATCCCTCGACACAAGGCGTTGAAGTTGTTCTTGATAGATCTTCACAGCACACAGTCCCTCAGTGCCCGCTATAAGTGACTTGATCTCCACAACGAACAAGTCTCTTCAATCAGAGAACAATCTTCTACAATGAAGTAGAAGTTATAAATCTCATACGATGAAGTAGAAGCATCAACTCTAGAACTTGAAATTTTCAGCCCAAATATCTCTCATGGAAGCTCTAAATAATCTCTTCAATGGCAATCTCAGTTTAGAATTTGGATAGCTCTATCTGTTGTGTTGAGAGAAACCCTCTTTTTATAGCCTATAATTTATACATTAAGGTTGGAAACCAAATTCAAGTGAAGCAGGAAGTTCTGGCACAAATCGAAAAGAAATCCATGTAGTTTGGCCCTAGATAATCTCCCCACTGGCAATCTCAATTGAGAACTTGGATAGCTCTATGTGTTGTGTTGTACTTAGGGTTGAAAGAAACCCTCTTTTTATAGCCTATAATTCATGCCTTACGGTTAAAAACTAAATCCAAGTGAAACAAGAAATTCTGGCACAAATAGGAAAAAAAATCCATGTAGTTTGGTGGGTTTCTGTTGTCTGTACACATGAGTACAATTAAATTGGCGCTCAAATGCGCTCATCACTATCTTCAACACTCAAGCTTGGTCAAATGGGTGCTCAAGCATGCTTAATTTTTTTGCACGCATCAGCAAACTTCACGAGGCTATAACTTTATCATTTTAGCTGCAATTTTAGGCTCTACGGATATCTACTCGAAATAAGCTTTCTAATGGTAGGAAAATTGCCCATATTCGATGTCCGGTTTCTGAGATATGACCTTTTTAATCTATGTGGTCCTAAAAAAAAATTTCAATTTACATTATCTTCAATTCAGCTTAACCGGCGGTAACCATAGTCCATTCTAAATATAAAATACAACTCAGTGGATTAGTGTTGTCCAAATTATGAATTATCGAATACAAAAATATTAACAAGATTGCACAACAGGCAGCGCTATAGGGAGAAGTGGACTGGTTGGGAAATAGGGACTATGGAGTAGGTTCTGCTATGATAGATTTTATTGGGTTTTGTTGGACAAATGGGTCTGTTTGGTTTGAAGTATCAGTAGATGTTGGTTGGTTTGGAGGAGTAATAGAGCCTGATGAATTTGGGTCCAGCTGGATTGCTGGTTGTGGAACCAAATGTGTAGGGTCAACTGGTGATGGCCCAAATGAAAATGGGATATCAGGAAGTGGCTACGGTAGCATAGGATGTGTACTAGAAACCTGAGTGTGAAAAGAGGCATCTCTAAATGGAAATGTAGTTTCATGAAAAACAACATCCCGTGAAATGTATATTGCCCTCGAGGTGAGGTCATTGAAGGTTTTTTTGGGGAGACCCTTTAGAATGGATTAATTCAATCAATCTCAATATTATGTGTGTAAACATTCAACCACGCAGCGGAAATAAATCAAACAAAAGCACACACCACAAAAAGACATAGATTTTACGTGGAAACCCAAACCGGAAAAAAACCACGATTAAGAATCAAGCACTATGAATCATACTACCGTTACAAGAGAATAATCATAACTCTTATCCAGTTGCCCCTCAACCTAAGGACCTTATGATTTCATTGCACAGCTCCCTACTGCAACGACCCCCTGCCGTTTTCTGTGATAGATTTAAGACACCTAGACGCCTTCTAAATGTTGTACTTGACTCCCAAAACAATCTTCTATACTCAGAGAAGTAGAATACAAGAATCTTTAGAGTAGAACTTCAGCTCTTCAACTCTAAAAAAAACTCTAGAGGCGAAGATCTCTAAGATATATTCTCCACTCAGAACAATGAGATTTCTGTCTTAGGGTTGAGAGAAAACTCCTTTTTATAGCCTCTAATTCGTGCCTCATAAGTATAATTCGATCAGAAAATGAGTTCGCATCAAATAGGCAAGTTTCCTTTCAATTTGAACTGAAAAGTAGCAAGTCGGTGCACTTTTTGCACTTGCCCGATCAGTCGTATAGATAGCCCGATCGGTCGGATTAAGGTTCTGCTCAAGTGAAAATTTCAGCATTTTCCTGCTAACTTCCAGAGGTCATAACTTTTTCGTTTCAGCTCCGATTGAGGTGATCTTGGGCTCTACAGAATCCTCTCGAAATGAGCTTTCAACGGTAGGTCACATGCCCATATATATATCCAATACTTGGTTTGTGAGATATGACCTTTTTAATCCATGTTATTTGTAGAAAATCACTTCAATTTGTTGTTTTTTCTTCTATTTCTTCATTTTAGTGCATCCTGCGACTCAAACCATTGTCCATACTCAAAGATATGTAAAATACAACACTAATAGACTCAAGTTTTGTCCAACTCATGAATTTGCCAATAAAAAAATACTTAAATTCATAGATGTAGTAACCTTTTTGGCATAAAGTTAGCCAACAACAATGCTGGGTTTGGCGCGATGATAAAATTTGTGTTGATGAGGGTTAGTGTTGCGAGCAAAACAAAGGCAGCCAAAAACACGAAGGGAAGCATAATTTGATTTAGTATGAAGAAGCAGTTCATGATGAGAGCGATTAATCAGAAAGAAGGGAGGTTGGTGTTTTATTAATAAGAAAAGCGGCAGTGAGTATGCATTCACCCCAAAATGTTAAGGGCAGATTAACTTGAAAACAAAGAGCATGCGCGACCTCAATGAGGTGGCGATACTTTTTTTCAATAACTCCATTCTGTTGAGGAGTGTAAACATAACTACATTGATGAACAATCCCATTTTTGGGGATAAAAAATGTTGCATGTCATTTGACAAAAATTCAATCCCATTGTTAGAATGAACTTGACGAATTTGACAATGAAATTGAGTTTGTATGGGGTAAAAAATGATTTAAGGTGAGTTTAGTCTCAGATTTATATTTCATAAGAGAATATCCATGTACAGCAGGTGTCGTCATCAACAATGGTTAAAAAAATAATGTGCGCCAGACAAAGATGAAATAGCAAAGCTACCCCATATATCACGATGAGTTAACTCAAAAGGTGCAGTGGCTTTATTTACACGATGAGGAAAAGGAAGACGAGACTGTTTAGCAAGTGGGCAAATAGTATATTTGCAATTATTTAAAGTAGAAATACAAGAAAATTCTTTATTCAAGTCCACTAATCTGGATTGAGGTTAAGTGTTCCAACCGCCAATGCCAAATGTCAAATGAGGGAGGTGAAGCTGCTAGCAACGCATGGGATGGATGGAGAAAATAAAGACCAACATGCACTTTATCTTGTCCAGTCGTCCTCTTCGTGACAAGGTCTGAAACACACAATGGGTATTTTAAAAGGGACAACACAATTAAGAGACTTAGACAGCTGAGTGACAGATAAAAGGTTGAATTGAAAAGAAGGAACATGAAAGACATTATTGAGATAAAAATTATCCGGGAAGGATATGGTTTCAGTATGTGTAACATGAGCCTTAGTGCCAACAGGTAATTGGACAGAAGCAAGAGATGTGCAAGGGGAATATTCAGAAATAATGAAAGAGATGAAACAGATATTACTAGAAGCTCCTGTATCTATGATCCAGCTATTAGAGACAAACTAGAAAAAGCATTACCTACTAGGTAAACACTAGGCTGTGAAGTACCTGCAGATGTCATCGCAAGAATATTATGGTATTGATCTTGATTAACCTGATTAGATTATTTAGATTCAAAAAGCAATGAGCCATCTTGAAGAGGAGCGGCAGCAACATGGGGCAAAGTGATGGAGGCAGCAGTGTGATTCTTGTGGTGTTGTGAATGTGGAGATGGACCCATGTTGGTCTTGCGAGGAGGAAATTCATGTAACTTGTAACAGTCATCTGTTGTATGTCCAGTACGACGACAATAGCGACAAACTTCATTAGAGCGAGGAGCAATGTTGTCTTTAGAATTGGTACTAGTCTGACATTGCGAGTCATACACGGTAGCCTTCTTGACAGCCAAAGCGGAAGCCTCAATGGAAGAATAGTGAGAAGTGAGTTCTATATGTTTTTACTCTTGGGAAACAAGGGAATATGTCATGCCCTCAAAATACAGTCGAATTTAAACCTAATTTTAGAGAATTGAGGCAAATTAAAAGTTTTTCTTATATAAACAATGCGGGCCTCAATTCCAGGCGAATCAAAGTCCTTCGTGAGGTTTTACTTGATGATCAAATAACCATAATCATACGTAGAACTAAAATCTATAATCTGCGCAGATGAGTATCATACACCAATTATAGAACAAGTTTCAATAATAATAAAGTTAAGGTCAAGTGCTTCAAAATATAATAATTAAAGTTGAAATTCCAAGACAAATAAATTTAATGAATAAACTTATGGTGTCAAATATGGTCTTATTACATAATCTAATGTTTCGATCTCAGCACCACGTCAATGTCAGAACCTAGACACAAAAAATAGTGGGTAAGATTGATGTAATCTAGCAAGAGGGTAAACTGTAAGCAATTGTGTTAATCAATTGAATTAAAATATATTTTTCATTATGACCCAAAATATATCGAATGCAAACCCAATGGCATAAATGTACAAAAACGGATATCCCTGCATATACAATATACAAAAAACGGGTACTCCCGCAAATATAATATACAAAAAGGAGTATTCTCATAGATAGAAATACAAAAATAGGTATTCAACCCAATATAAATTTAAGTATTATTTAATTTAAAAGTGTATTATGATCATGTGTCAATTCAAGTTCTCTGAGGGTAAGTATTAATCTACGTAACAGTCACAGTTAGTTAAATATATACATGAGAACCAGCCCTCTTTTACAATGAAAATGAAAGTCCATGATGCCAATACGCTACTTTTAGTGTCTATCATGTGGTGCATCCAGAATCTCACATTTCCATTTTGAATTCAATCTAATTCTCATGTGAACATTCATCCAGCATTTTTAAAAAGAAAGGAATCTATCTAATCCAATTATGTATAATTAGCGTGCTTTACAAATTGGGTAAAAGATACTCAAATTTCAAATCCAAACTTAATCAAATTATAATAAAAAAGGGGAGGGAACAATAATCATTGTTGTGTATAAAAAAATACTTGATTATTTTATATAAAATAAAAGATTCAAATCCCGAATTCAAATTCGAAATCTAAACTCAAATTAAAATCCAAATTGGATTTCCGAATACATTCTAATTAAGATTTAATCATTCCCATTTACATCCTAATTACATTCTAATCAAACTAAATGAAATACTAATCACAAGTAATTAAAAATTAATTGCTTCTACTCAAATCACTATTAAGTTTAAACAATATTATAATCTACTTATAATTAATATTCTAAACTCTAATTAATGTTTTAATTAAATTGAGCCCCTCAAAAATTAGCCCAACCCAATGGGCCTAACCCAGCAAACCCAGCCCCAGCCAGATGCCCAGGACCAGTCGACTCAGCCCAACAGCTGGCCTAGGCCAGCAGTAGCAAGCCCAGCCCAGCTGGCTAGGCCAAGCTTAGCTGGCCTGGCTGCAGACTAAGTCTGCGCTGGTGGCAGCAGCCTAGGCAGCGTCTATTGCCTATGCACACCTGGCAGCAGCGCTGCCTAGCATGCACAGTAGCAGCCGGCTGCAGTGCGATGCTGTTGCAGAATTTTTTTTATATCTTTTCTTTATTTTAATTAAAATCAAAAATCAAAACTCCACTATTAAACCCTAATCAAAAAATTAAAACAAATCAAATAAACCATACCTTAAAGCATGTTATTCAACAAAACAACAAAAAATGCATTGTTTACAATTATCTACTTACCTGAATTTCGATGTCAAAAGCAAATTTGAAGACCAAACCTTGAAAGAATTGGAAGAGGATGGAAGAATTGAAAAAACCCTTAGGTTATATTATGTAAATGTTTTTTTAAATTATAATGAAGGGCTCCTTGCTTTTAGTGAGTTTTGTAAAATTTTAAAAAAGGGCTTTTGGCTTAAAATTGTCAAATAACTCAGGGCCAACAGTGTTTAACCAGCCCATCTAACTCCTCTCAACTCGACTCAAACCCAACAAACCAATTTGACCTAAAATTAAAAATCTCGGGCTGACAAAATTGTTCACAGAAGGAAATGGCTCAATAAGGATATGACTACGAAGTGTAGAAAAGGATTCATTCAGGCCTAAAAGAAATTACATTACTCTATGTTGTTGAATGAGCTCAGAAGCAGATTTGATGGTCCCACACGAACAAGGTGGTGTTGGGAAAAGCGGCGCAACAGAAACAACCCGCGATCAACGGATCTACGCAAGCAATCACACCATCAAGCAATCACACACATGACACAGCAGTTTTACGTGGTTCGGCAACCATGCCTATGTCCACGGGAGGAGAGAACTCATCTAATATGATCCTATCTCGATCCCCTCTGGATCTAGGGTTACAATACATCAATATATATAGTTCCCGCTTTCTTGGCCACCAAGAAAACCCATACACAATGACTAAAATACCCCTAACCCTGACCCTCGGTTCTGGCTAAACCAGACGACCGATCCGGCTAAACCGGAATACAAGACAAAACCCAACAATCTCCACCTGGCTTGGATTCCGCAAATCCTCAGAACCACCTTGAGATACCTGGTAATGTCTTCACTCACTTTGCTGAAGGTACGCCCTCGCACACGCTACGACCTAGCATGGCCACAGTTGCCTCCTTTGACCTCAACACCACCGTCTTGAACCTCCGAAGTGCTCTCCATTTGTTGCCACTTGCATGCATCCTTGCAACACAATGAACCTAACTTCCGTCCGTCAAGACAAAACTGAAGACCTCCCCGAATCCGGATCTCACTGGTACCTTGTGAATCCTTCCTTCTGTCTCCATCCCGGTGTTCTTTCCGTCAAATCTGTAATTGTCCTGTTCTAGTCTGTTCTGGTGGGTTGGGCACAGTACATGCGGGTTAGGTATGACCCGATGCTTAAACCGGCTTACTCTGACCTGAACAAAACTACCTTTTCTTCTCCGAGAAAATCATCTCCGTTCAGGGATTCCTGGATTTCCACTAGATGATATCATTGAAGATCCATCAATCCATCTTCCAATGATCCGTCGCATCTAACTCCACCTGAACCATAGATTTCCTCCCCTGTTATTTGATGTCTCCTTCCCTGCTCCACCTGAAAAAGCATCTCCTATCAGCCTGTAGTGACCAAAACTGATTCCTTTCAACCGAATCCAAGCTTTCTTGCACACTACTTCCTTCCGATTTTGCTTTTTCCTTCCGCTTTGGCATGTCACTCCTTCCTGTTCCCTTCGACGCGGATCTAAGCTTTCCATCAAAGTACTTGGAGCAATCTACCATTGACGACATCAAGTAACACTTTTCAATCATTGCTGTGTCACGGAGTCTAACACTCTATTCTGCCAATCCTTGAAGTCGTTTCTCCATCAAACACTTCAATCTGGCCCATGATGCTTGAATCCATTGCTATCATCGTGAATATGCCAGTTTTTTCAATCCCCCAATTTTCTGCCCATCAAGTTGCCAATATCTTTTATCAACCTCGTAGATCTCATCACCGTGAGCACGCTAGAAGAAACGGATCTGAAATCCGACTCCGGATGGCTTCGATATCGCAGAATTAATTCTCTACACTCCAATTGGTCAAACATCCATGTTGACCGTTGACCAGCCCATCTTCTTCCACAAACGCGTAGATCTCCTCACAACGAGTCCGTAGGTGCAAACGGATCTCCAATCGGACATCGGACGATCAAGATATCGCAGAAACAATTTCAGCCACAAATCTGGTCAAACCTGCCTGTTGACCGACCTGACGTCGCTGCTGACGTCACAGCTTGCTGGCAAACTGGGCCTCTGAAACGGACCCGGGTTAGGTTCACCTGACCCGGAACTGAACTTCGCTGTTGTCGCTGGGTTTCTGTGTAGGCGGGTCGGGTCGATCCTGACCTGACCCGGAACTGGCTCGGAACTGCTGGATTCACTGCTGGGTTGGGCTTCTTGTACACGGACCAGGTCGATCCGACCCGACCCGGCCTAAACCTACTGCTGGACTCTGCTGCACCACGGGTTGGGTCTGACCCAACCCGAAACCCGGACCGACCTGAAACCTCGCTGGGCTTATACTCCAGTACGGGTCAGGTCAAACTGACCCGACCCGAACCCAGATTTGCCTGGGTCGTCTTCAACCTCCCAGGCTGTTCTGCTCTGTGTTGCGTTCTGCAACAGGTTGCAGGTGGAAGCAGCGAGCGGCAGTTTCCTTCTTCTCCGAAGGACTGGACCGGCGTCCGCAGCGCTGGACCGGCGACTGCAACGGCGACGGCGGCGGAGGCGGCGAGGATCCCGTCGAAAATCCCGGTGAGAATTTTTTTTTTTTTTCTTTCAGCCGTCCGAACCTTCCACCTTCCGCGCAATCTCGACGAGCGGGTCCTCTGCGATCACGTCTTCTCCGCCTCCGGCCCGATCAAGGAGTCCTGCTTCTCGGAAATCGCCAAGGACGCCGCGCTGTCGCTCTTCGGATTCGCCGAGTCCGTCACCAGGTGCAAAAGATAGCCGGAGAAATTGCCGATTACCCGATCGAGATCCCCGATTCGGTGCTGCACAACTCGCCAACGGCCGAGAATCCTCTGTCCTTGGTCGCGGTCAGGATCGAATGGCTGATATTCGTTCTCCTCTGCAAGCTGGAAAAGGCAGCAATGAGAGACTGTTGATCTCTCCGATCTGTTGCACAGCGGCCCACAAGAGATCACGTTCAATCTCTTCTCCTATAGTTGATCTTCCACGCACGACCGACACGATCCGTCAATCGCAAAATCCAAGCGATCTCAACCTGGCTCTGATACCACTTGTTGGAAAAAGCGGCGCAACAGAAACAACCCGCGATCAACGGATCTACGCAAGCAATCACACCATCAAGCAATCACACACATGACACAGCAGTTTTACGTGGTTCGGCAACCATGCCTACGTCCACGGGAGGAGAGAACTCATCTACTATGATCCCATCTCGATCCCCTCTGGATCTAGGGTTACAATATATCAATATATATAGTTCCCGCTTTCTTGGCCACCAAGAAAACCCATACACAATGCCTAAAATACCCCTAACCCTGACCCTCGGTTCTGGCTAAACCAGACGACCGATCCGGTTAAACTGGAATATAAGACAAAACCCAACGGGTGGGAGTGAAGTAAGAGAGGATTGCTAATCCCATAATGCCTTAAGACGGATAAAATAGGTGGAGACTGGTAGCTTCTCCGGGCGAAGAGAAGAAATTTTGTTGTTTGATTTGGAATAACTGTGGGGCATTTAGTTGATGGAACCGATCAGACAAATCGTTCCAAACATCCTTAGCAGTCGTACCATGAAGGATGCTAGATGCAAGGTGAGGGTCGAGAGAACGCATAATCCAAGATGTAAAACGCATAATCCAAGATGTAACAAGGTCATTGCATCGTTCCTGTTGAGGGATTTGGTTTTAAGATTTCTCCGATGACAAAACTAAGTTTGTTTTTGGCATGAAGAGCCATTCGCATTGCACGTACCCCAGTGCTATTAATTTTCTCCTGTCAAAGCTGGTGATACAAGAACAGACGTGTGACTGCCAGAATGATATGTTATCTAAAGGATCACTCACGTCATCACCGGTTGTTGACTTGGAAGGCATTAAAAAAATATATGTAGAGACAGTGACATATGTGACCGTTGCTTGCAGTACTGGTGGAAGTAGTAAGAGAAGAAAAATAAGTGACGAACAAAGATCAAAAGAAATAATGTAACGACAAAAATTTTTTTTTTGATGAACCGACTGTATGCTACCAAACGTAGTTGATATGTAGCCAAGGAAGAATGAAGAACGAGACGGTAGGAGATGAAGTAGATGATGCTGTGACAGGGAGGCAAATCTGGGAACGGTATTTCTAATTCTCTTATACCATTTTAAAATAGGATATGGTGGAAAAGTAGTATTGCATTGATTTGAGGAACCTGTTTAAATAGGTTGTGTCACAAACTATATCCCTTAGCCAAGGGCTTGAGATATGTGCAGTTACAACAACTCAAAAGATAAAGATAACAAAGATGTTACACACTTTATGTTTTGAATTTAATAGGATCATCTGACAAGGTGTTTATCATATATGTCATCTGACAAATGTCTTCTGGTAAAAAAAAGGATCAAGATAGATTGAGAAGAGAAAGAGAGAGGGATAGAGAGAATCGGGTTGAGAAGGAAAGACAGAGAGGTCTGGAGGTTGGGCAAGTGGTGGATGTGGAGACATAAAAAAAACCTAGTCGAGTGAGGTTGGTGGGAGAGAAACTCGAAGTGGGTCGGTGTGGCTGGTGTGTGTGAGAGAGAGAGAGAGAGAGAGAGAGAGAGAGAGAGAGAGAGAGCGGGTGGGGGTGGGTTGGTACGACAGAATCTAGGTGGTCTAGTTTGAGAGAGAGAGAGATGGAGGGAGGGGTTGTGGAGGCAGAATCTGTGCATGTGCCAGTGAGAAATAGAGAATGGTGCTGGGTTTTGGGGCGGTAGTGTCACGCCTCAAAACTGGGCCGGATCCCAATTCGGTTTCAGGGGTGTGAGAATTGGGGCTAATTAAAATTTTTTTTAACATAATCAATACGAGCCCCAATTCTGGGTTGGGATCCGGCCCAGTTTTGGGGGCGTGACAGATTGTATCAGAGCCGGTCAAGTTCTAGAAGTTCTAAAAGATGCTAAAACGTAGGTCCGATGTGAGGATTAGAAATATTAAGTGGGAACGTTAGGGGGTTTTTGGCGTTCATAATCGTATTCGAACTTTAGCAAATGTTTAGAAGTTATAGGAGTTCTTTACTTTCCGCATTTTTGGTCGTTCTATCGCTAATACATGAGTGGATCATTAAAGAGATGGCTTGGATTACTTTTCGTAATTAGTTCCGTGATAAACACGTACCGGAGCATGTTCGCATTCAGAAGCGAATAGAGTTTAATATATTGAAGCAAGGGAATCTGTCTGTTTAGAAGTACGAGCTGCAGTTTATCTATTTCCTCCATCTCGTACCAACCCTCATCACTCTAATAAGTAAAGAGGATTCGATGGTTCATCGAGGGCCTTCGACTAGATATACTACTTCGCACCAAGTCACAAGTTCTAAATACTTACCATGCATTTTTTTTTAAATAAGGCATATTGGGCCGAGGAGGTGATTGGACACATGGCCCCTACAAGCCAAATCAAGTAGAAAGTTACTCCGTTTCCAGTTTCACAGTACCAATTTAATAAGCAAAAGAGGGAGTCTTGTGGCATTTGTGACAATAATCACCCTACAACTAAGTGTTGGAGACAGAAAACAGTTAAGTTATAGTTGATGATGACACAAGGTGCAATTGTAAGATCAAAGAAGAAGGTTTTTATTCGTATGATTTCAATTATTAAGGCTATAAAGTTGTTGATGAAAGGTTCTAAGGGGTATATAGCGTTTATCACAGAGGATAAACGAACTAAAGTGGTGGAGGAGATACCAGTGGTATCTGAGTTTCTGGATGTTTTTCCCGATGATATTCCCGAATTACCGCTAGCCCGTGAAATTGACTTTGTAATTGAGCTTGTGCCGGGCATAACTCCAATCTCAAAAGCCCCTTATAGAATGGCCCCAGCAGAGTTGAGAGAACTCAAAGAGGAATTGCACGAGTTGTTAAACAAGGGTTTTATTAGACCGAGTGTCTCTCATTGGGGGGCTCCAGCGCTATTTGTATTAAAAAAAAAAGAATGATGGTTCTATGAGAATATGTATTGATTATAGACAACTAAATCAAGTGACCATCAAGAACAAGTATCCTTTACCGAAAATCGATGAATTATTTGATCAATTGCAGGGTTCTCAGTATTTTTCTAAAATCAATCCGAGATTAGGATATCATCAGTTGAGGGTATAAGATCAGGATATTCCGAAAATTGCATTTATAACTAGATATGGTCACTACAAATTTTTGGTGATGTCTTTTGGACTGACTAATGCGCCGACAGCTTTTATGACTATGATGAATAAGGTTTTTACACAGTGCTTGGACAAGTTTGTGGTGGTATTTATCGACGACGTATTTGTGTATTCAAAGAGTCAGGAATAGCATGCTTAGCATCTTCGTACGTCATTGCAACTGTTGAAGGAACATCAATTGTGTGCTAAGGCAAGTAAGTGTGAATTTTGGTTGGAATAGGTAGGATCCGTTGGTTACGTCATCTCCAAGGAAGGTTTAGCAGTGGACCCAGCAAATATTGAAGCAGTCGTAAAGTGGGATAGACTAAAAATAGTGTCGAAAATCTAAAGTTTCCTAGGCTTCGTAGGTTCTTGCCTCAAATTCATGGAAGGGTTTTCCACAATAGTAGCCCCACTGTCGCGATTGACTCGTAAAGAAGCTCCTTTTGTGTGAAATGAGGATTGTGAGCATAGTTTTTAGGAGTTGAAAAGGAGGTTGACCACAGCTCCTATACTAACCATACTTGTCGGCAATGATGTTTTGTGATTTTTGCCGATGCATCCAGAGTTGGACTTGGTTGTGTTCTCATGCAACATAGGAGGGTAGCAGCGTATGGATCTCGACAGTTGAAGGAACATAAACAGAAGTATGCAACTCATAATTTGGAGCTAGCAGCAGTGGCCGTTGCTTTGAAGATATGGAGACATTATCCTTACGGAGCCACTTTTGAAGTGCATTCGGACCATAAAAGCCTCCAATATCTCTTCACACAAGGTGATTTGAATATGAGACAGAGGAGATGGATGGAGTATATTAGAAATTCCGATTTTGGGTTGAAGTACCATCCAGGAAAAGCTAATGTAGTGGCAGATGCTCTAAGTAGAAAAGCAGCGTTCACTGGAGGATTAATTGCAGAATGCTTATGGATTCGATGATTAGAAGATATGGATGTGTAATGTCGACCTGTTAATGAACAGGCAGTGTTAGCTAGTATATTTCCGTGAGAAACCGAATTACTTCTAAGGATTAGAGAATACCAATTATTAGACCCCCGAGATAACAAGAATTAAAGATCATATGGATGAGAGGCCTGATTTTAGGTTGGAAGATAATATTTTATAAAGATAAAATTTGTGTGTCTGATTTTCCAGAATTGAAGGATGAAATTGTGGTAGAGGCACATTATACTCGGTATACTATTCATCGAGGAGGTACCAAGATGTATCAAGATCTGAAGGATCACTATTGGTGGAAGTGATGACATTGCATGGAGAACGAGTTTCTATTGTCTCTAACTAGGATAGTAAGTTTGTATCTAGGTTTTAGGTATCATTGCAAGAAACCTTAGAAACCAAGCTAAGTTTTAGTACAGCCAATCATCCCTAAACAAACGGACAAACAGAGCGTACAAACCAGACATTGGAGGATATGTTAAGGGCATGTGTCTTGGATTTCAAGACTAGTTGGAACGAAAGCTTGGCTCTATGTAAATTCGCGTACGACAATAATTATCACTCTAGCGTTGGCATGGCACCTTTTGAAGCTTTGTACGAGAGAAGATGCCAAACCCCCATATGTTGGTCGAATTTTGGAGCTCGTGGTTTTCGTGGACTGTTTGAGGTTGGAAAGTCCAGTGAAAAGATAAGACAGATTCAGGAAACGTTGAAGGTTGCCCGCAGTCACCAAAAGAGTTGCAGTCACCAAAAGAGTTATGCCAATAAAAGAGGGAGAGAGTTAAAGTTTGAGATTGGTGACCATGTATTTCTAAAGGTACCACCTACACGTGGTATTTTACAGTTTGGGCAAAAAGAAAACTCTCCGAAAGATATGTAGGACCATTCTAGATTATCAGTAAGGTCAATGACGTGGCTTATCGGTTAGCATTGTCACCAGAGTTGTCGGGTGTTCATAACACCTTCCATGTTTTTATGTTGAGGAAGTATATAGCAGACCGTTCGCATGTGTTACTGCATGAGCCGTTGCAAGTGCAGGATGATACAACTTACGTTGAGCAACCGGTGGGGATTGTCGACACCAAAAAGCAGGTGTTGAGAAATTGTGTCATCCACTGGGTGAAGGTACAATGGAGTCATCATCGCCCGGAGGAAGCAACGTGGGAGTTTAAAGACATAGTACAGAGACAGTATCCGCACCTTTTTTCCTAAGGTATGTTAGTCATTTGGAGGACCAAATGTCCTTTAAGGGGGATGAGATATCAAGTCCCAAATTTTTATATTGGGTCATACCAGTTTGTTGGGTTTGAGTTGGGTTAAGAGGGTCAAATGGATTGAATTAACTTAATTGGGCCTGAGTTATTGGACCCTTTTAGGCCAAAGGACTTTTTTTGGAATTTCATAAAACTCACTAAGAAACAGGGAGCCCTTCTTTGTAATTTAGAAAAATCTTCTCTTAATATAAACCCTTAGGGTTTTTCCCATTCTTCCATCTTCTTCCTCTCTTCTGCAACCAAGCCCTAGAAGTTCTCCAGGGGGAAACCAAGGTTGGATCTTCTGCTCTTCAAATTTGCTTTTGGCTTGGAGATCCAGGCAAGTGATAACTATAAACAATGGCTTTTAGTTATTTGTAATATCTTTTTGTTGTTTATTGGATAATATGCTTTTAATAGGATTTCTTCATTTAGATTTAAACTTTCATATAATTTCATTGTTTTGATTTGGTGCCTTGATTTGGATTAATAATGGAGGTGTGATTTCTTTCTTTTATATAATATAAAAATATGTTTTTCAAGAAAAAAGGGCATTGCCGCTGCCTGCGCTGGGAAGGCAGCAGCGCTGCCTGTTGCCCGGGCCGGCTGGCAGCGGCCTGGCCCGGCTGGGCTGGGCTGCGTGCCTGGTGGGCCCAAGTCGCTGGCGGGCCATGGCTGGCCGGCCCAGGTTGATGTGGGGCCCATTTTGTTTAAAAAAATATATAAATAAAAATAATAATAGTAATAATTAAATAAGTAATTAAGGTTTAGGTTATTTGTTTAAAATGATTTAGGAAGTTGTGTTTTAATTAATGGTTTGATATATTAGTAGTGAATTGATTTTATTATTTGATTCTTAATCATGAATTATTATAAATTTAGTTAGAATTGTTTATAAACTTAATTAAGGTTTAATTACTTATGATTAATACTTATTTAGATTGAATAGAATTTAATTAAGATTTATTTGGGAGTGAGTAAGTCTTAATTAAAAAGCATTTGAATTCCTAATTTGGATTTTTATATTGAGTTTAAATGTTGAATTTAAATCCGCAATTTAGATCCTTCATTTTATGTAAAATGATAAAGTATTTTATTATACACAACAAGGTTAATTAAGAGTTTAATTGTTTCCTCCCCTTTGTTATCATAATTTGATTTAAAGTTGGATTGGAATTTGAACATCTTTTACACAATTTGTAAAATTCACTAAACAAATATAATTGGATCAGATGACTTATGTTTTTTAGAAAAGTTGGTTGAATATTCACATGGAAATTAGACTGAATTTAGAATGGGAATGTGAGGTTCGAGATGCACCACATGATAGACACTGAAAGTAGGATATTGGCATCGTGGACTCACATTTTCATTGTGAGAGAGGGCTAGTTCTCATGTGCATATTATCTAACTATGACTGATAGGTGGATTAGTATTTTTCCTCAGAGAACTTGAGGAAACACAATTCATAATACACCTTAAATTGAGTACTCTAAATACTCAAATTGATATTGGAGTAAATATTGGGATTAAGGGTTTCATATCATGGTTCATTCTGCATCGGTATACGTATGTATTTGTAAATGTGTATATATATATCTGACCCACTGCAGTTCGGAGGTGGACGTACGCCATCAGGTCAGCGTGTACTATGGATTATAGTATACAGCTGTGCCTTCTGTTATTATTTGCGGGAATACCCGTTTCTGTTATTATCTACGGAAATACCCGTTTCTGTTATTATCTGCGGGACTACCCGATTCTGTTATTATCTGCGAGATTACCCGTTTCTGTTATCTGTATGCGGGATTACTCGTTTCTGTATATTTATCCATGGGAATACCCATTTCTGTGCATTCATGCCATTGGGGTTTGCATATGATTTATTTTGATTCAAAACGAATATATTATTTAATTCAGTTGATTAATCCATTGCTTGTAATTTACCCACTTGCCAGATTATATCAATCTGACCCACTACTTTTGGGTGTCTAGGTTCCATTACCGGTGCATAACCGGAGGGTCAGGCGACGCAGGAAATTCCGCCAGATGGCGGAGTTGTTGAGTGGAGCACCAATGACATCATCTAAGGTATCCTAGTGCGGTGCAGAGTTCGAAAACTTTAGGTTATGTAATAAGGTCATGTTTGGACCATTAGTTTATTTATTAAATTTATTTGTTTTGAAATTATAACTTTAATGGTAATGCTTCGAAGCACTTGACCTTGATTTTATTATTAATGAGATTTGTTACATGGTTTTCATGATTGACTTTGTATGGTCAGGCTCTACTTAGCCTCAGCCTTAGGATCCCGACGGGGTGAATTTGGTATAGTTATAAGGACCTGCTGCAGTATGGATTTTGTCTAGGGGAACCGGACCCCAGGAAACCGAGACCCATTGTACCCTGGCCCGGACAATGGTGTTCTTTGCATGTTACAAGATCCCTCTTTTGGGAGCATATGGTAATGTAGTAGCCACTAGTCATGTACACAGCATGTTATCCTTGATTCACACAGCATCTTTCTTTCTTGCATGATAGCCTAGTATACGAAAATGCTTTCTTTAATAACATGATGTTCTTTATTCTATTAGACACAGCGTGTGTTAACTTGCTATGGTTTATACTTTGCTAAATCTTCGTATTCACAGTTGTTTTTGGTGTTGCAGGCCCAGATCCCCCTGCCGAACCCTCGCCAGTCGGCCAGGCTCCAGATGAGACCCCCGGGGCCCCATCAGGCCTAGAGGAGTGGATGTGATCACTCCACGGGAGCGCGTTCATGGCATGCATCATGTTGGAGTCATGTTTTGAGGATTTTCAGACTTGTATATGTCATGACATGTCACTATTGTATTTATCCTTTTGTTCTTTTGTAAACGTTCATATGTAATTATGTCAGTCCTTTCCTTGTATCCTCTTCTTGTGCTATTAGTTGTTTATGTTTCTGATATTTACAGCTTCCGCATACTTGCTTGGCACGTGTGCTTGTTCCCTTGTGCGTGTGCATTTAGACTCGGTCTACGTGTGCATGCACGGGAGTACGTGTGTCATTAGGTTTGGCTTTTGCTAACCCCCGAACCCTGGGCTCGGGTTGTGACAACCAAGCATAGCCTCACGAAAGACTTCGATCCACCCGGAATTGGGGCTCATATTGATTATGTTAAAAAAAATTTTAATTAGCCCCAATTCTCACACCCCTGGAACCGGGTTGGGATCCGGCCCAGTTTTGGGGGCGTGACAGGTAGAATGTGGGTGGTGTAGTTTGAGAGAGAGAGAGAGGCTACATGTTGGGCGAGGAAGAAGGCCATGGATCACCGTCTAGCAAAGAGAGGAGAAATTGTACAGCGAAGACGGAGGGACGTATAGGGGAGAAGACCAAATGAATAAGGTTTTGATGAGATGCTTTTGCACATAACATTTAATCTGGACCGTTGAATGTACTGAAACCAATAGCACACTACATCGCACGTAAGAAAAGAGTATCGCATGAGCTCAGGTGAAGGGCCCTCTATATTATATATATATATTATCAGCCAAAGAACGAAAATATTTATTAAAATTAGAGTGTCAATAAGCATGCAATACAATGACAGCTAGAAAGGGAAACTTAGCAAAGCATCATTACCAGACATTAAGGAGCCCAACAAGGTTGGCCCCCTTGACTGGTCCAATAAAATGCATAGAGCCCCCAACAAGTTGATAAGATACCAACTAACCAAGCATCAAAAATAACTCGAAACAATCTAGAGCCCATCTCTCCATAACCTCTTCTAGCATAACCAATCACATAATGAGACTGATTGAAAAAACTAATCCTCTGGCCTCCGCTGCCTCCAGCCGAAATAGGGACCCGAAATCATTGCAACACGACTTATCCAAATGAAACAGAACCTCATCAATGGAAACCTTCTGCTTCTTAGCATAGTTTTTGGCTCATAAGGCGATTCTAATCTTTATTAAATCTACAGAATGACCCGAATTGGGTCTAATACCATCACATCTCGGCTGATTTCTCCAAGCCCAGACAAACCAGGAAATGGCCACAGGGATCATTTCCCATACATATATATATATAAAGTATCGCACGAGCTCAGGTGAAGGGCCTTCTATATTATATACATATATATAAAATAATCTTATGAAAACTAGTTGTCATCACTTTTTTGTAAGAAGTCTAGGTGGGCGTATCTATCACCTAATTCAAATCTTGCAATACACAGGGACTCCCTGACAGTCACACGCCACAAGTTTCGATCAAATCCAAAAATACTAGACCGTTAGATTGACTGTACACTGATTTGAATGGGCTGGATTTGTGGGCCACAGATGATAGAATTAAGAACATGTGATTTGGGGCCAAACTTGATATTTGGGGTGGTCCGACATAGTTCTTTCCATCCCTCGGTCTACATAAAAAGTTCTCATAGTAAGTGTATGAGAACACTTCTGATAAGATAAAGCCCGTATACACATGTCAAGTACTTTGCTCTCTCATTCTTTTAAAATTGAAAAAGGACGACATTTTTCAATCTTTTAAGATTGGGTCAAACAAGTTCAATTCAAATGTGAGTCTATAAGAATTCTTAATTTATCACTTAATCAGAATTTTGAGCCTTTTCATACGAATCATCTATTCAAACTATAGGTCCTAGTTGGATGATGAGAAAGCATTCATGTTCTATATCATAACCGAACTATGTAGTGTAAGTGTGCAGCTTCTAGTGCCTATTTAAAAGGAAAAAATCATTTTTCTTAATCGCATTAGAAAATCTCTTTAACTTTCTTTTTAACTATTACTCATTATAAATCTCTATCTTTCACTCTCAAAAATTAGGGGTGTACATAATTCGGATTGGATAGGATTGAGCTAAATCCATTACCAAATCGTTACCTATGGATTAACAGTTTTCTAATCCGTCACCGATCCATTGCCTTTTAAAACCAATCCGAACCGAACGATGGATCAACGGTTTGGATCAGTTAAACAATTCAATCTAGTGGTAGAGCCAATGATAGGAATTCTCTTGCAGTATACCTCCTCCACTTAGTATTATACAAAACAGATGATATCGTTTTTAAATTTTATTATACCAAACAGATGAAATATATTTTCAAACCATATGTTTAAAAGTGAATTTATGATCTTTCTACATTCATTTGGTTAGAAAAAAAATGTCTGATTTTGTTTGTAACTCACACAATTAAATTCAATTAATAAACTTAACATTTATTTATGTACATCATGAAGTAACAAACATATAGGTTCGTCTGTTGTAACAGAAAAAACTGTAGATTTTACAATTCTATCACATAAAAAGATAGATTCCTCAAGCTGAAGCAATGTATAGTGTTTTACAATTGTATCTATTCGTTGTTTGACATTTCTTTATGTTTATTTTGGATTTGATTTGTTTGATTGTGTTGTGTTCCAATTGTAGCTATTAGTTCTTTGACATTTCTTTTTGTTTATTTCCAATTTAATTTGTTTGCTTGTGCTGTGTTCCAGTTGTATCTGTTAGTTGTCATTTCTTTCTTTATGTTTCTTTTAATTTTATCTGCTTATTGCTATGTTTTTTAATTCTATCTGTTTGCTGCTGTTTCTTTTAATTATATATGTTTGCTGCTATTTCTTTCAATTTTATCTGTATGCTGGTATTTATTTTAATTATATATGTTTGCTACTGTTTCTTCTAATTCTATCTAATTAACGCTGTTTCTTTCAATTATATCTGTTCGTTGCTATTTCTTTCAATTCTATCTATTTGCTGTTGTTTCTTTCAATTATATATGTTTGCTGTTGTTTCTTTCAATTCTATCAGTTTGCTATTATTTGTTTCAATTCTATTTGATAATTAGACAATTAGAAAATATATAATTTTATCCTTTGAACAAACTAATAAATTAAAAAATAGCATTCACGTAAATCTATCTGTTTTGGATCAAAAAAAATAATAATTGAACTGTTGACAATTAAAAAGAATTCAAATGTCAAGTTAAAGTTGATAATTCAACCATCTCTATATCCAACGTAACTATAAATAGATATAAGAAAGATTTCCTAATATGATAAGTGAGACCTTTTATATGGCTAAGAATTGACAAGACTGAATGGTTGAAATTAAAAGCTGAAAAGAGTGAATGGTTGAGATTAAAAGCTATATGATGAATGGAGATCGGTTTAAATCCATAAATTAAGGGTAAAATCCGTCACCAATCCGTTACTAACGGATTATGATTTTTTCAATCCATCACTAATTCATTAATCATTGGATCGATTAAAAAACCGTGAATCGGATCGGTTTAACGGATCGACGAAATTTTTATACACCCCTATCTAAAATAATATATAAAAGCAACAGCCCCATTGTGAGGAAGCAACACATGACACCACATACATCTCCTATCTACTTCTAAATGAAGCCACCTGAGCACACACATGTTAAGCATTGATAGGTCCATCTCAATCCTTAAATCTTAGTGGGAGATTCATACTTTTAAATCTCCAACCAACTCTTAAAATCCCTTCGTCTCATACTTATACAAACTAAAGCTATCCCCAGAAATCTCATAATATAATTTCATTGGTTTTGAAAGAAGCCCTTTAGAATGGTGCGCCCCACTTCATCTCATGACTAGAGCTATATTTTTTTATTTGATCCATTTGATTTTAATAGATAAGTCCCACCAATTATATTAGAAATCATTCTCATGCTATATATAACACAAACATAGCGAACTC
This sequence comes from Sextonia rubra, assembly GCA_037013555.1. Classification (NCBI taxonomy): domain Eukaryota; kingdom Viridiplantae; phylum Streptophyta; class Magnoliopsida; order Laurales; family Lauraceae; genus Sextonia; species Sextonia rubra. Next base: position 15,291,806 of record JASUAD010000028.1, on the reverse strand, counting down.
TTTTCTCAACTCACCCCACATACTTGATTAGGCCAATACACTCCTAGTGATCCATAAGTTGGTCATCTCTAAAACCCTAACTATTTAAAACAAATTCATCATTCATCATATGTTATATTATTTATAATTATTGCTTAATTTTTTTTTTTTCATTCTCATCCCCACCAATAGCTCTAGGAATGACCAAGTCCCAAAGATAAGGTTACAACAACAGAACATATAAAATAAATCTTCATATTTCCCACTCTTCCCGCATTGGTAATCTCTTAAAAAATCACATTCTCTATAGAACTTGTCTTTGTGTCCTTGGGCTTCGAAAAGAAAATAAAAAATAAAAACAACACTGGAGAAGGGTTTAATAGTACCTTCATCAGTGCTTTGAACTTGTGCAAAACAGTTCTTTTAGATGATGGCTTGATCATCATCTTCTATTTATCTCTCTTTGTCATCAAAGATGATGACTTCTTGTTTTTGAATTGCGAGGATTAAAAGAACTGTTCAATTGTATTTATAATTTAACTATGGTTTCCCTAATCCATCAAGATTAGCAAATTTGTAGATTTCATTTTATTTGTCAAGTATCTTAGATGTAGTATAGTCATCATTAGAATATTTGTGTGTTGGCTAATTCATTGGTTGGATAAAACTCTTGGTCCATCAAGTTATAATTTTGTATATATATTTTTTTTTACTATGGACTATAACATGCGTTACCGGATGAGCTAAAATTAAAAAAAGCGAAGAAATTGAAGAAAGAAAGAAAATTGAAGTGTTTCCCTCAGGACATCTTGGATTAAAACGGTCATATCTCACAAACAAATTATTGGATTTGGACAAGCTACCTACCATTGGAAAGCTCTTTTTAAATAGATAACTATAAGTTCCAAAATTATATCAATTGAAGCTAAACCATAAGATTATGGCTTTGGAAAGTTTGCAATGCATAATTATAGAACGGACATCTACTCGAGTAGGCAGATCATCCGCTTGTGCGGACAATGAACAAAAACCTAATTTCTCATATGGAATTTTTTTTTTTTTTGTGCGAGGACTGCCGTTTCTATTCTACATTGAGTATAACTTTCGAGCACGAAAATTGGAGTATTTAAATGGTGTTTCTCTCAATTTTAAGATACAAATCTCATTATTCTAAAGTTAGAAAACCTATTGGAGATTGCCCTTTTTCTCTAGAATAGTCATTGAAGAGATTGTGTTGAAACTTTAAGTTCTAGAGGTTGTTGCTTTTACTTTTAGTAGAAAATTGCATTCTCTTGGAGAAGGTTGTTTATCTTCAGTGGCTTTAATGTATGTTGGATCAGGCGTGAAAATGGTGAACAGTGTGTGTGTAGACAAGAAGAACCATAGTTCTTAAGGTTGTGTGCAACTGGACAAAAGTAGAAAGTAAATATTGTAACATTCGATTTCATAATGCTTGATTTTTGTTGGATCGATGGCTCGGTCCCATAGTTTTTTTCCGATTTGTTTTTTCCGATTTGAATTTTCCATGTAAAAATCGTATGTCTTCCTCTTATGGTTGATTGCTATTAACTTTGGTTGATTGCTTGTTAATTAAATTACATATAGAAATCTATATTAAGACCTTAACCCACATTATGATTAGAATCCTTTAGTCATTGTCATTAACATTAAGGGCACATTTGGCAACAATCCACAAAGATGATTCCTCACAAGTTTTCCTTACATTCAAGGATAACCCATGTTTGGTATGAGATGAATCCTCTTTATACACAAAATCTCTTCAGGAACGCAGAGCATTAATATTCCACCTCTCACGTCGAATTCCAAGAATCCATTTGCTTATTGATTTGAGGATGAACAGTGAAATAAGCAATGATATAAATGTCACATTTTTGCTTTAGAAACCTATATTATGGGTCTCACAACCACGATCCAAACCGTTAATCATGTTGATAAGGTCCAAAACGGTTAATTTACCAAACATCAACTGCTGATCTATCATATATTTTGATATATTCTCACAAAATATCCAAACCATTTATCATCATTTCTGAGTTTTTGTGGGCCCTATTTGAAAAATCTAAACCATTCATTGTCTTCAAAATTCATAAAACGGCCATGCTGTCAATTATAGTACCCTGATTCATCTTGGATGATGAGAAAAAAATGAAAACAACTCTTGACCATTGATCACCGACCTCGTAAAAACAACCTCTGGGAATGAAAAGTGTGACTCTGGCATTAGTTTTTGTATATTGATTTTTTATTTCTAAACCTATCTTATGGGTCTCATAATCAAGATCCAAACCATCCATCATGTTTAGAATGTCCAACAAATCTAGTAGGATAGTTTTTAACCGTTGATTCATCATAAATTTTGAGATATGTGTGGAAACTTCTATTACTTAAAAATAATTGTTTAAATTTATGAGGGACACACAATGAAAATTCAAACTGCTTGTTATCTGTAAAAGGGTAAGAACAGCCATAGGTTCAAATTTTATATTTTGATTCATCATAGATTTCAAGAAAATGGAAAAAAAGTTTGTGGTTGTTGGATATAACATAGGTAAAACTACACCTTCCTTGCATTTGACAAAGATGGAATGTAGTGAGTCATCTTCACAAAAAATCCTCACAGAGGATCGGATCATATCAGAAGATGGAAAGAATCCTTTGGATAAGAGGATTCTTATCGAAAGGATTCTTTTTATGGTGCCAAACGTGCCAAAAGAATCTAAATTTTATTCATATTAAAATCTCCTAAATAATTATGAATAAGGAGAGAAAAACGCATTATTGAATTTCGAACATAATTTTATGGAAGTCTCCTGCCTCTTAAAAATTATTGGTAAATTTACTTCATTAGTGAAGTAAGGTGAATTGTCATTTTTAAAGAGAAGACAATGCTCACGTGGCTGCCCAAGATTCCCTCACCAAAGAGTCTTATTACCTCACTTGAGGTCTATCAATTTTCTCCAACGGAAGTCTATCAACTTTTTTCACCCGAGTGCTCCATCACCTCTTCTAAGGTATTAACCTCCTAGGAGGGATCCAGCCCTGTAGCTGGGATAAAAATAAAAAAAATAAAAAAAATAAATGAAACCCTTGCCAAAAAGTTTCTCTCTTGAAGAAGTGCAACGAAGCAACCACCGAAGATGGAACCCATTTTGAAGAAATCTCGGACAATTTAAATGCATCTGCTCTACTTGTGAATTGTTTCTTCTTTTAAAAACTGAAAGCACACCGGATCCATATGGAAAATGAAAAAAAAAAAAAAAAAAAAAGTCACCTCGACTGCGCAATAGGTTCGTGATTCAAAATGGTGGTCCTACACACTTTAGCCATTATCTTGGAATTTCAATGCATATGGCAGCTTTTGGTATTGTTTTTCCTTTTCTAGAGTGTAAATCTTTGAAAATGATTGTGGTTGACTGCTGCAAGGCCTGCAGATGATATGATCCCAAGCTCATACGCCATATGCTTCGCGATGGTCAACCACGACATTGATCGGATAGTAAGACCATATGTCCCCATTAATCGCCTGCTTAATTAACGTATCTACTTGCCTTTACATTCATGGCGATTGGCAAGACACGACTTCATGCTAACATATATGAGAGGAAATCCTTGACGGTGGCGGTGGGTCTCTGCACGTCAATAGGGCAGCCTGTATGTGACCAAGGGGATTTCCATCAGAAGATCCGGACTCTACATATATATATATATATATATAATCTTCATACGTATTCGTTTCTCATTATTTTTTTCTTGAGAACTTTAGGTGAGGCATATCTATCACTCAATCCAAACCTTACAACACATATGGGACTTCATGATAGCAACTTGCCCCACGTTTCGGTCGGATCCAAATTTATTAAACCGTTAGATCGATTGTACACCAATCCGAACGGAATGAATTTGTGAGCCATAGATGAAGGGATTAAAGATATGTAATTGGGGTCAAATTTGATATGTGGGGTGCTTTTACATAGATCTTTTCAACCCCTTAGTTTCATCCCTTGGTGGAGCCCATAGTGGGCCCTACTAAAGAGTGTGCACGAAAAGTCTATAAAAGATGTATACACAGGAAAAGGCCCCGACCCCTGTATGGATATATATACATATAGTGTGATTTTGATACTTTTCATCAAATATCCATTGCCTAGGGGCCTGTTGCTCTGATCATCATATATCAACCATTACAAAATAGTAATTATAACTTTAGTGCTGAACCCATAGTCCAAACCATGGTTTAAAATATGGGCCGATCAAGGATGGAAGTGATGCTGTAATTTACAACTTTATTACTAATATAGGCCAATGTAAGCTTATATGGCTACTGTTTTACTCTGAGGCCAGCCATGACCAGCCGCTGAGTATAAACATATAAATAATGAAGTTACTTCTTTATCTTATCACTGAATTGAAATCATTTAGAAAAAGTTGATACACCATTGCATATGTGCTGTATGTTTATGTATATTGGTTTTTCTCCCAACCAATAATGGCATGATACCAATGCTTGAAACCAAAGTCCAAGCTCTGTCCCAGTGTCACCTTAACTAACTCTTGTAAATATGGTCGAGTTTTGCGTCAAAATCAAGCGTCTCACTTCACTCAATAACCAATCAGGTTGAGTTGATTTGATTGAATTGAATTGATTGAGTTTTAGAGCATAGTCATTGAACGTAGCGAATGTCTTCCTCACAAAATTATTGTCAATGAAAATCTTGGGGATATTTTTAAATTTGGGGTTTTTATAGAAACATTATTGAAAAATGTCAAAGAAAATAATTATTTTAAAATATTAAAATAATAAATAAATATAATATAACAGCAAATATTTTAGAAAAATATTTAAGTTTTTTTTCTATTTCTAATTTGTACTTCATCTTCTTCACAATATTTGTATTATTAGATAATATCATTCCAGATAAATATCGCAATTAGTATGACTTTTTCGAATTATCTCTAATATTTGTGATGATAATGATATTTCCTTCCCCTCCGAAGAAGAGAACATAATAAACTATTACAATATATTAATTGAGAGCCAACCTGCCATTATATTTCCATCCGTTCTTTTCTTTATTTTTTAAATTTCTTATAATGGTTGATTGTTCTCCTATAGTTTGCAGTTGGAATATGCTGTCTTATTCATTTTAATATTGCAAATTCTCTATTTCTTTGCAGTTAAAGATACTTAGAGCATCTGCAATTGCAACATCTCACTTTCAGATAGTACTTGTAAGGATTTTTGTATATTGGCTAATTCATGAGTTGGACAAAACTCTCAGTTTATTGAGTTGTATTTTATATTTTTTATGAAATGGATTGTGTTTTGCATTGCCAAAAGAGTTAGAAAAACATAGTGATCGACCCTAATCAATCGAACCTAAAACAAAAGCAATGCTCGATCGATCACATGATGTACAAAAACCCATTGACTTATGTAAAACTATTTCTTTTTTTTTACCAAAATTGAAAGTTTTTATTCTACAAGGAGTATTATGTTAAGGCACGAATTGTGAATTATTTAAAAGCTTCCTCTCTTAACCCTAACGTATAGATCTCATTATTCTGAGTAGAGATTATACATTAGAGACCATCTTTATTCTCTAAAGCATCCGTTAGAGAGAAAAGTGTTGCTGTGAGTACTAGACTTTTTGTCTTTTGCATCTTTTGTAAAAAATTGTTTAAAGAGTCAAGTAAGGTTATATCTGTTGCAAAGAACGGCAAACGGTTATGATAGTACATATCAATATAAAAAGGATCACAGTCTTTAGATTACATGAGAACCAAAAAAGGGCTGTGAGTATATTATTATGTAACTGCAAGATTCATAGTGCTCGATTATTGATTTAGTTTGGACTCATAGTTTTTTCTCAATTTAGATTTCCATATAAAAATCGCGTCTTATTGTAGTGATTGCTTATTTAATGCTCTTTTATTTTCCGATGCATATTTGCTCATTGTTTGCAATTCAAAGTTCACATACTGGGAGCACCCCCAGAAACTTCAATACCATCCTTGAATAGATTAGAACTAGGAGTTGCAACTTGGGAAGGCCAGGTTTAGTAGGAGCAGGATGTGTCAAACTCCAATAAACTTATTTATAATGTACAGTAATTTCATGTTTGTCAAAGTAATGTACGCCAAGTTCTACTTTTCTATAGGTAAAATTAAATTCTTGGAGCACTTGAAACCAATGTAGGCTAAGACACTACACAAGACCTGAGAGAGGAATTATTCCAACTTCTTATAAGACGAAATGCAGCACATGGTCGGACTGGAAAAAGCATTTAAGACCAGCCTTTAATAACTAATAAGAACTTTCATAGTGAAAGCATTGAGCAGAACCAGGCCACCGACTTAGGTAGACCTTTTGACAAAATCATCGGGTCAGAGCCCGTTCATTTGGAAGTACTTTTGATAAAAATTTTAAGCGCCGAAATTTCTGACAACAGTGGTAGGGGGTGTTTCGTTAACACGCTAGAATTCTACAGAACAATATGCTGAAAAATTAATTTTATCATATTTGAAATTCACAGCTTGAGCATTTTAACCACTTGGGGAACAAAGTTTGAAAATTTTATACTTCTCCTGAAACCAAAATTCTGATAATCCTTTGACCATAACAACTCATAACCCATTTAACTATTAGGCTGGGGAGGAGGATAACCCAATTTAGACGTTAAAAGAAGGTGAACCCAACTTTGTTCCCGCTAGGTTCAGGTTGAATGGTCAGGCGGGTTGGCCAGAACCACCTCCCCTCATGCGTCATCACTGGCGTCCTTCGACACACGTACGTGCAGTTGATTTGTTATTTTTTTTTATAGTGTACTAAAAGAAACTACCCTTTTCTCAAGACCTTTTACTGATCAAACCATATTATATTTCTGTCAAAGTTACATTTTCAAACACATGACTTTTCTTCTTTAACAAATCAACACAGTTTTATTCAAAGCCACTGGATTTACTCAAACCTCTCCCTTTCATTTCACCTTAGTTTCACCTCGATACTAACCTAAGATAATAGCAAATATGGATTCTCCATCCAGATATCTGTTTTTTTTTTTTTAATCTATTGAAGATAGTAGTTTCTTATCATGCCATCAACTATCACCTTTTTTTTTTACTTTAACTTTTGATTTCATGATCTAACTTCATATGTTGAACTGTATTACTTATGATTTTGTTTTAAATTATTGTGTCAATTTTTTTAAGGATTCTTATATTTTATCATTCAAAACTATATTTCTAGTAGCTTCTTGCTGAAATGAGCCTCATGTCTTTTGTCACTGTGGCACCTATCGTTGTAACAGTCATCATCGTGATCCGGCCATTGATTATATTATTAGTAGATTTTTCTCCTAGGCACCTGCACATAAGTGCCATTCGTCACACAGAAGCGGATGAAATTTAGCAGAGTACTGTCTTCTGGTTGTTTTTTTTTTTTTAGAATTTCTGATAATAATGTGAGGTGCTGGATTCTTTGAGCATAATGTGGTAGCTTGTCCCTCGACATCCATAATTGTCTTATTTCTTCACAAGAATTTCAGAACTCCAACCAATTTAAAGGTCTTAAATGCCCCATAGAATTTAAAGATTTAGCCCCTTTGTTTTTTTACAGAACTTTTAGATGCTCAAGTACAAAAGATTTTCGAAGAATTTCACCATATCTGAAAATTTAAAACTCCCAAGATAAATTTTTTTTTTAATTCTAATAAAGAAATGGGCCTTACTGATATTCCAAATGCATAATCCTGCGGAGTAGGAGAAAATTTTCTACATATTATTACCCTAGTAGCTTTGTCATAATGAAGTGATGTGGCCATATTATGTTATTTTTATTAGTTTCCTAGTTGTTTGGGTGTCCATGCTAACTTTTGTCAGGGTTGAAAAAACACTATATAGGGTCAATGTTGTATATTCAAGTGTGGCGTTCGGTCGCTTAAAGCTTGACAAATAAAAGAAGTCTTTTTTCATGTTTGTAGCATGGCCTTGATACGGACGTAACCTCAATCTCAGTCAACGGACTAAATTTGCTTTGATAAAAGACTCGTCAAAATTGAATATGATGTTGACAAAGTGTTCAAAATATGGCCGCAATAGTGTCCTAGGATATTTACTAGGGTTGTAAACGGGTCGGTTTCGGGCCAGGTCCACGGTGGACCCAAACCCGAAACCGTTATGCTAGGGTTGGACACGGACCCAGATCCAGAACCGTTACGGTTCCAATTTATTGAATCCGGATCCGGAACCGGAACCGTCTGGACCCGGTTCTGGTTCCGGGTCTGGACGGGTTTCGGTTCATGCTTAAGTGGCCTCACTTAAATGCCTCATAAAAATCTACTTAAGAGATTGGAATAAAATTAACGAAACAATTCAAACATCTGCAAATAATTTGATTGGTCGCATTTCCATCTATGACCATCGTATGTTATATATATATATATAAGTGACTTTATGGGTCGGGTCTCGGGTCCACAGGTCTGAAGCATGTTGGAACCGAAACCGGACCCGTTTAGAAAACAGGTCTAAAAAAGGAACCCAGAGCCGGACCCGTTTAAAATCGGTTCCAAAAATAGGTCCCATACCCGGTTTTTAGCGGGCCGAAACTTCCGGGTAATCGGAGAATCGGGTATCCATTTACAACTCTAATATTTACCAGCAACAAACCTATTTCTTTTTAACCTTTATCATTTATAACCATTTCTTAACATCGTTAACAATTATCTAACATCATTCAGTGTCCATCTAAAAAAGATCAAGATCTTTCATATAATCTGTGGATTACTACTCTAGAATTTAAAATAAGTTGTAAATTTATTGATCTTTGTCACCATCTAGAATCAATTAGATCATATAATCTGTGGATTACAACTCTTTAAATTCCACCACTATATCCAACCAAGTTCTCACAATTGAATGTAGATACAAGTAACTTATGAGTGTGAAGTCATTTAGCTTTATGGAATTACGACAATGGAATTCAATATATGAATCTAGCACGTCCAAATCTTGTACCTGCTAGTTTTATCATAGATGTACGTCAAAATCTCTAAAATCTCTTTGTTGAAGAGGTATACTTAAGGTTGTTAGTAATATTTTTATTCTTTATTTTGCCTCCGGTAAATACTCACACAAACACTCATCAAGGCTTTCAAAATCAGCACTACAACCAAATACTAATCGTGATTGTTGCACTTATGCTTAACTTGAGTAAATAAGGGCGTGTGTGATTATTTATGGGAGGGTTTATTTATTTATTTATTTATCCCACCTATAAGGTCTAGGGCACACTTTTAGGTCAGCAAAGTAGACCTCAAAGAGATAGAAATAGTTATTAGGCAAGGAGAGCACATAAACCTCCGGCCAGGTAGCACAATATCGTATAACTGCCACCTCTTACCAGTGAGGTAACATAATTGCCTCTTCCTAAGACTTAAGTAGTTGATAGAAGGGTACCACCAAGAGTGGAGCTCACGGCTTAATTTGACTCAACTTGGTGAAACTTATTAGGTCCAAGCATAGTAAGGATTGATAGACTAAGAGCTCTTTTTTGATTTTATAGTGGTGGTGCATGACCATTCTTAATTAGTGAAGCAACTTGTCTTATTATTTACAAGACTGTTAAAGAGAAAAATCACAATAAGAATGTCACGCCCTCAAAACTGGGCCAGATCTAAACCTGGTTTAAGGGGTGTGAGAATTGGGGCCAGTTAAAATTTTTCTTATATAAACGATACGGGCCCCAATTACAGGTAGATCGAAGTCCTTCGTAAGGCTATACTTAGTGATCAAGCAACCATAATCACACGTAGAACTGAAATCTATAATCTTCGCAGATGAATATCATACATCAATCAAAGAACAAATCTCAATGATGATAAAATCAAGGTCAAGTACTTTGAAGCATAATAATTAAAGTTGTAATTCCATGACAAGTAATTTAAATGACTAACTAATGGCCTCAAACAAGGTTTTATTATATAATCTAAAATTTCGATCTCTGCACCAACTCTAAGACACCTCAGACAATGTTATCGGTGCTCCACTCAATAACTCCGCCATTTGGCGGAATATCCTGCGTCGCTTGACTCTCCAGTTCAACACCAGTAACGGAACTTAGACACCAAAAGTAGTAGGTCAGATTGACGCAATCTGGCCCGAGGGTAAACTGTAAGCAATAGTGTTAATCAACTGAATTAAAAATAATATTTATCTTGACGCAACATATACTGAATGCAAAACCAATAGCATGAATGCACAAAAACGAGTAACCTCACAATATAATATACCAAAAACGGGTATTCCCGCAGATATAATATACAAAAATGGGTATCTCCGCAAACAAATATACAAAAATGGATATTCCGACAGTCAAACATACAAAAACAAGTATTCCCATCAAATATAACAAATGGCACAGCTGTGTACTATAATTTACAGTATACGCTGACCTGATAACAAACATTTACCTCTAAACTGCAGTTGGTCAAATGCATATATATATATATATATTTATATATGCAAATGCATACTTCTACTGATGTATAATGAACCATGATATGAAACCCTTAATCTATAATATTCATCCCAAAATCAATTTAAGTATTTAGATTACTTAATTAAAAAGTGTATTATGAATTGTGTGTCTTTTCAAGTTCTCTGTGAGAAAGTACTAATCCACCTAACAGTTATAGTTAGATAAATATGCACATAAGAATCAACCCTCTTTCATAATAGAAATATGAGTCCATGATACTAATATCCTACTTTCAATGTTTATCATGTGGTGTATCTCGAATCTCACATTCTCATTCTGAATTTAGTCTAATTCTCATGTGAACATTCAACTAACTTTTCTAAAAAGACATGAATCATCTAATTTAATTATATATATTTAGTGTGCATTACAAATTGGGTAAAAGAATATTCAAATTCCAAATTAAAACTTGAATTAAATTATAATAAAAAAAGGGAAAGGTAATAATTAAGTCCTTGATTATTATTGTTGTGTATAAAAATACCTTATCATTTCATATAAAACAAACTATCTAAATCTCAGATTCAATTTCAAAATTAACTCAATAAAAAATCCACAAATTTTAATTTCAAATACTTTCTAATTAAAATTTAATCTCTTCTAATTACATCTTAAATAAATTCTAATCAAATTAAATAAGATATTGTCACAAATACTTAAACCTCAACTATAGTTATAAAGAAACTTAATTAAAATTCTAATCAAACTTAATTAATAATTATTAATTAATCAAGTCACCTTAAAACCTTAAACAAAATTCTAATTCAATTATAATTAATATAAAAAGGCATAATTTATGTCTTCCTATATATTTTTTTTAATTTAAAAGGGCTCAGCTCAATTGAACAAGGCCCAGACTAGCCACTCGGGCCGCCAGGTAGCCAGCCTAGCCCAACCGGGCCAGGCTGTTGCCCAGCCAGCCCAAGCGGCATGCTAGGCAACCATGCCGCCTAGCATGCGCAGGTAGCGCCTACTGCTGCCGCAAATTCCTTTAAAAAAAAAATAGATTTTGTGTTTAATGAAAGAAAAGAAAATCAAATCTTTATTGTTAATTCCAAATCAATGTATTAAGCATAAACGAAGAAATTATACAAAAAGTATGGTATCCAACAAGTAACTAAAAGATATTTTAAATAACAAAAAATAATTGTTTACAGTTATCCACTTGTCTGGATCTCGATGCCAAAAGCGAATCGAAAGATCAAAACCTGGAAGATTAACCTTGGTTTCCTCTCGGAGAATTTCTAGAGCTTGGATGCAAAAGAAAGGAAGAAGATAGGAGAAAGGGGAAAACCCTAAGAGTTGATATTATACAAAAGTTTTCTAATTTACAAGAAAGGGCCCCTGCTCCGAATGAGTTTTACAAGATTTCAAAAAAAAAGCCTTTTTGGCTTTAAAAGGATCAAATAACTCAAGCCTAGGGCCCAAAAGCGTTTAAGCGGTCCATCTAACTCCTCACAACCCGACTCAAACCCAACAAACCGATTAGACCCAAAAATTAAAATCTGGGGCATGACAAAGAAGTTAGTTATTGAATGCCTAAACTTTCTTCGCTTAGTTATTGGATGCCTAAACTTTCTTCGGTGGATGGATGTTGTTTTGGCCCCTATCTTGGCCCAAACAACTAAAGATTTGCCATAGCAATGTGTTTTTAGGGTATATTTAGCAACAAGTGATAAATCTATAAGGGTTTGTAGATTTAAGAATTTATTGCTGAGAAATATAGTTGAGGATTTCACATTGGTATCATCATGTATTGATGAGTGTGGCAGAAAAAACTAATGTCAAAACATAAAATCACAAAAATGAGACCTTTAAAATCCATCATGAGATTAAGAGAATACTACCTTAAATCATTGGGCATTATAATTACCCACTGTGAATTTGTGAAAATTCAGCAAAGAATTAAAAAAAATTGTAATTGCCAAATGTTAACTTCATATTTTTCTCTAGAATGGTTGAAGCATATGAGGTCATCAAACTTTCTAAGCCGCATAAGTGGCTTGTGTAAGTATTTTTGTATTTGCAGATTCATGGGTTGGACAAAACTTGAGTATATTAGTATTGTATTTTACATATCTTTGAGTATGGTCAATGGTTTAAGTCGCCGGATGCCGAATGCATTGAAGTGAAGAAATAGAAGAAAAAGCGACAAATTGAAGTAGTTTTCTACGAACAATATGGATTAAAAAGGTTATATCTCACAAACCGAGTATTAGATATGTGCATTCAACTTACCATTGAAAAGCTTGTTTCGAGTAGATTCCGTAAAGCCCAAGACCGCCTCAATCGGCGTTGAAACGAGAAAGTTATAGCACTGAAAATTTGCAGAAAATTGCTAAAATTTTCACCCACGCAGAATAGTAATCTGACCAATCGAACCATTTATCCGACCGATCGGACAGGTGCAGAAACTCCACCGATTTGCGATTTTTTAGTCCAATTTGAAGAGAAACTTGCATGTTTCATGCCAACTCTTTCCTGATTGAAATATGCTTATGAGAGACAAATTTGGGCTATAAAAAGGGGTTTTTTCTCAACCCTACGACATCCATCTCCCTATTCTAAATTGAGAATATACATTGGAGATACCTTTCTTCTCTAGAGCTTTCATTGGAGATTGTGCTGAAACTTTGTGCTAGAAAATATTATTTCTACTATCTTGTAGAAGATTATCTTCTTTCTTGTAGAAGGTTGTTCGTCTTGAGTGGCTTCAAGGCATGTTGGATCAAGTTTGAAGAAGGTGAACGGCGTGTGGTTGGCAAGTAGAAGTTCAGTCTTTGAAGTTGCGTAAACTGGAAAAATGGTAGTAAGTAGATCTTGTAATCTCTCTTGCATAGTGCTTGATCTGAGTTTGGACCGTTGTTAAGTCCCGTGGTTTTTCTTATTTGGGCTTTCCACATAAAAATCCCGTGTCTTTCTTTTATGGTGATTACATTTTAACTTAAATTAATTATTTATTTATCTACATTCTATAAATCTGTGTTGGGATTTTAACCTATATCAAGGTTTAAAAAGTTTCAACTTGATTTACTCAAGCACCGTACCATTAAGCAACGAGTGCCACAGTTAATGTGAGACTCAGCTTTTTCGCATGGCTAGAATGAGACATCGAAATGCTCGAGGTGACTCCCATGTCAGATGGCACGCAGTGAATGGCCTAGGTTTGTCAATGTGCCCAGTGGCAAGGATGGGGTTGGGTTAGAATAGAAGTCAATTGGTTTCACTTCTGCATGAGTCGCCGGAATTTTTCGAGCTGATCCTTGGCTGAAATGGAAAGGGAGGGTCAAAACATTTTGGTTTCAATTTTCATCCATTCCAGTTGTTCATCTTTGTCTAATTTTTATTTTTTTTACCTTTTCCTCAATATCCATATCAAAAAATATGTAAAATTTATTATATATTTGTAATTTAATCTAGCTAAAATCTCAAAATACCGAAATGTTCCATCTTAAAAGCCAGACAGAAATGACAACCAAAACAAATTGATAGTTTGATTAGTCATTAGTGAGATGGAAAGTGCTTAATTATGGGATAGGCTCACTTAGACTAAGACCACAGTTTGTTCCCGTAGGTTACGATTTCGAGTTGTGCCGCCATACTCAGGTCCAAGGGGATTTATCCGGCAACTCTGTGCCCGAATATATTAGTCCGGCCCAAAGAGCAGGGACACCCTCAGTTAGGAAAAAGGGAAAAAAATTCTGAATAAATGGTGGGTCGACAAAGCGTTAGGCCTATGTAACAAACCTAAACCTTATTAATGGGTCTAAAAACTCAGGGTTTTTTTTTTAAATTTTTTATCAATCAATTATGGTAACAGTTTTTCAAACAAAAAAAAAAAAAAAAAAACAATTGTGGTAGATCAAGAGGGTAGTGACTGCTGAGTTTAGTATGTTGGATTACATTTAGATGGCCCTACATAGGTGTGATGGGTTGTCCCTTGGCAAACTATTCTCTTATATCCCATCCGACTAGGGTTGCAATTTGGGTCGGGTGAAACATAAACCAAAGACCTCATCTAACCAAAAGTAAAATTTGATTTGAGTCCGTTAGTTTGTATTTCCCCCTTGCTTTCTAGAAACCAGCATGGAAAGCTCGTGTTTGGGTTTGAGCATCATGTACTAATTTATATTTGGATTTGGATGATGCAAATCTGGCGGTGGGCACGGGAAGCAAGCTTAGAATGTAGCTAGGATTAAATTTATTCATTCATCGAGAAGGTGGGCAAATAAGGTGGTGCCTGGATAAAGTGGCTTTGGACGGTGAGCTCCTCCTAAGAAGGTCAATTGGTGTGCTGGGCACCGCAACTTTTATTTCACGGCCGGCTATGGGACCAGACCAGTCCCTCTTGATTCTTTAACTCAAGAATGTCTTGAGTTTTTTAAAGAAAGAATTCATTAAAAAGGCAACAGTAACAACCACGTAGCCAATAGGGACTTGAGAGTTGGCCTGACAGCTTGACAACACAATTGCATAGCACCCACTATTTTTGTTGAGTGGCCTATCTTTCCTCTCATGGCCCTAAGCAGGCACACCATGTAGCCAAGAAAAGAAACAACTCACAAACTACCCAAAATTGGCTTACAAGCAAAAACTATATTTAGTTAAATAGTGAGCCAACTCATTTAAACTCTTAAAACTAAAAATAATTATAGAGAAAAATTTTTTTTTTTTAACTCTAGCCAAGGGGGTTGGAACCAAAGAGAAAGTCCACATACATGGAAAGGCACCCTAATCAAGTCGAAAAGTAGCTTGCATATGTGGAAAAATAGTCTGTACAAGCAGGCAAAGAGGCATACTTAGGGTTCAAACTATGGATAGCCAGATAAAAAATGCCGCTTCTTACCACATGGGCACGGAGCCATTCTCATGAATAGAAAAAGTTAATACTAATAAAGTCACCAGCACAATCAATGATGTCCAATACAATAAAGTTAATGACAATATGTGAGAGATATAGACATGTCTAGCTTTCTAAATTTTTCGAGCTTTAGGTAGTTGATTGTCAAGTATTCCCCATTTGAAAGAGTGAAACTAATCGGTAAGGCCCATCCATTGAAAATAAGCGACTTAAAATAATATCCTCATTGTGATGGAATCCCCAAAATTATATTCTAATTACAGCTAGCACCATCATAAGATTAAACATAAGATGAATAATGTGGTTAGCACAAACTTATGCATCATTAATAAGGTTATCCATTGTATAATCAATCTTACAGTAGGCTAACTTCAATTTGAGTAAAATTTGGAAAAGCCCTATACAAATATGGGCATTCAAAAAAAAAAGTTTTCATGGACATTCAATTTGAGTGGCTCAATTTTTCAATTGTGGAGTCCCAACCTTTCAATTTAGGAATTCGCAAAGGCAGAGGCTTGGAGGATAGGAACTCCCAAGTAGGAATTGCAATTGGTTAGCGGAATGAACCTTGTTATATCTACTACAGCTACAATCTGATTGTGTCCCATTTTTTAATCCCTTCATAAACGAAAACCCAAAAGTTAAAAATGGAAAACCTGATCTCCATTACTTGGAAATGTACGGTTTGATTTGATGGGTTCGCTTTCAATGAGTTGGGTCAAGTCAAGTTTAGGTCTGGTTAACAAGGTAGCAAGTGTGCATCAACTATGAACAAAATTTGTTAATTATACATGGATTGAAAATGTCAGCCTAA
Organism: Sextonia rubra; assembly: GCA_037013555.1. NCBI lineage: Eukaryota > Viridiplantae > Streptophyta > Magnoliopsida > Laurales > Lauraceae > Sextonia > Sextonia rubra. The sequence goes on along the minus strand of JASUAD010000028.1, from coordinate 15,275,597 downwards.
TCCAACTTGAAAAGACTACACATCGGATCAATGTGCGCACTTCAATGTGAGGCCCACATGAGACCCCATATGGGATTTGAGAGCTCGGGGAAGCGAAAGATTTCCTTAGGCCCCTCATCTTCTTTGCAAAAAATAGTCTCAGCCTTAAACCCTATCATCTCCTTTCGGGTCCCACAAGTTTAATGATCCATAGTCAATTAAGATGGGTAGATAGTCAAACCAACAATTGGTTCCAGTTCATTGAATAGACACATTAATGAGGGGACATGTAAAATTTAGGAGGGTGCGTGTGTTGTTCATTCAAATGGACCATCTAGTGAGTCCCACCCAAATGGCCATTGGACAACCATTCATAATATATATAATATGAGAAAAGATTACAACATTAAAACCAACTTTAAGGGTTTTCAATAGTAGTTAACTTTTTTTTTTCTTTTGCTAACGGAGGTTGTCCCGGCCGTTTGGGCCAGACTAATCCTTGGGGGCCCAGGAGTCGAGTAAATTCCTTATGGGCGCATTGTGGTAATGCAATTTGAACCCACAAACTCTAGAAAATCATGGCCCTAGGTTAGCTGAGCTATTCCTTGGGGTTCAACCATAGGTAACTGATACCTAAAACAAACTTATATAGACCATTTTTCAAAGCTATATTTATAAGAAGATAATCTTGTGAGAACTAATTTTCATCATTTTTTGTGAGAACTTTAGGTGGGCATCATCTATCACCCAATCAAAACCTTGCAATACATAGTGACCCCCTTGATAGTCACATATCCCAAGTTTTAGTCAAATTCAAACTTACTGGACCATTAGATCGAGTGTGCAGCAATTCGAATGAACTAGATTTGTGGATTATGAATGAAAGGGTACATGTGATTAAAGCCAAATCTGATATTTGGGGTGGTCCCACATAAATCTTTTTATTCTCCCTAATTTCATCCCTAAATAAGACGCACAAATAAGTCTTATAAAAAATTTTCACGGTAAATATGTATGAACTGTTTTTACTGACTCAAGCCCCATATTTATATATTGTGTCTGAAGTCTTACCATTATACGTTCACACATGTGCGACTACTATTCATAGTATGAATCCATCCTTCTCGAAGGCTGAGTATCATCATGTTTGATCAGCCAGTTGGTCAATCCCTCCGTTGGTTGTTTTCCTGCAATACTTGTAGAAAAAACAAGTGCATGGTCAATGTGATGTGCTACTGTGTTTGCTGATCTTCTGCCAATATATGCAGTCCAATTTGGTATGTCACAGGGTTGGGAATTGCCACCCTTATCATTTCTTCATTTATATCCATTTGTATATTTCTATCTTAGCAGGGCAACAATCTATGACAGAGAGTCGACAGACCACGATGCAGGCCCCTGTTTGGTTGCCAGAATCCAGAATTCCAGATACTGACTCCTGAAATCAAATATGCCGACTTACACTGAAGCGTTAACACAAAACGCCCAAAAATCTCTACTATCTTGTTCGCCCGGGAAGTAAATGTCGATAGGGTACACTTCATCTGCCACGAAATTGTCCTATGTTCACAGGATCACAGTCATCTGATCTTCTCCCTTTTTTCTTGTCAACCGATGTGGCCCACCAATGAAAGGGTCCTTTCGGGTAGTGTTCTTTGACATATTTTACATCGATGGAGGGGGCCTGGTTGTACGATTAGGTGGGCCCCAGTAGATATGCCCATGCCTCCACAAAACTGTTGGTAGATCAATCTATACCAGCTCTCTAATCTACACAAGCTCTCTGTTTTAAATAATTGCAATCACCCGGTGAAAGGAGTTAGAGCATATTTTCGGATGGCTTTTCACATTTTGTGAGTTAGTAGTTAGCCTACGGTAAGAAGAGGGGATGAGCGTAGGAATGGCAACGGATATTTATTTGCCGATTATTTAGAAGTTTTGACTCATAAAAATTGGGAATCAGAACTTGTTTTAGGTTTTCATTCATTAATTGGTTCATGTCCAATATGCAACTTAAGTTCTGATTGATAAATGAGTCCAGTTTTGAGTCCTGAGACTTGGGACCTGGCATACGGGTCTTTAATGTTGCAAATTATATATTTAAATCGACTTTTATTAGACATTTTGATATTTAATTCTAGAGGGAGTGGACTTGATGCACTTATAAGTTGGATGATATCATTCTTTTAAGCAGAAAAATAAAAATAAAAAATAAACAAATGAAAGGAAGTTAAAAGTAGTTTTGGAACTAGACCCCGGTCCTTTAACTAGACCTAGTTCCAATTGGATCCAAGCCCTATTGCAATCAACTCTAGAACGAACAAAATAGAGTTTTAGTTGAAGCCAAACCCGAAACTAAAATTGTTATTTATACATGGGTTTAAGCCTGGATCCAATCTAGTTTAGACCTAGAACCGCCCTATTGGCATCCTTAGATGGGCCATGCTGCTCATTCATAGGGTGCCATACTACTGTCCCAAGCTAGAAAGTTCACATCCATCTGATTTTCCTTTCACCCTTTATCATGGTTTAAAATCATGGTAATTTAAAATCATAGTATCAGGTGCAATATTGGTCAACCGTAAAAACCAATATTGTATTGATCTCTGTTGTGGTCTAATATAGATTTTTTTACCATTAATAGCAATTGTAACGGCCTATGCAAACCGAGTTCTAGCAAGAATTTTAACTATGCCCTCTATTCCTCTAGAAGTTATGTTTCATGCGGGGTGTAATCCGGGTGCTGGAAATACTAGTAGCAAGTGAACGGACCAAATATAAAAGCAAGATGTACAAAAGTCATCTGCCCAAAGTAAATGCAATAAGAAATTCTAAATTTGAAAAAGAGTATAGTCAAAACAAAAATCAGAGATTTTATTGGCAAATTATTCTTAAATGTATAAAATTTCTACCATTACAGGAAAAGGAATGTAACTATCCTAATCTACCAGGCCCCCTAGTTGCTCCATGTTCTAATTCCATATTCTTAAAGGAATAAAATTTCCACCATTAAATGAAAAGGAATGTAACTACCCTAATCTATCAGGCCCTCTAGTTGCTCCATGTCCTACTCCCATATGCTCCTTTTCCCTAGGAGTCCTTTTCCTAACCTGCCCGAGGAGACTCCCAACCTGCTTCACCCAACCACTCTACCCAACCACTTCTCCATCTGTGCTCTGCCAATACCAGGAAGGGGTGAGATGAGAAGTCTGCGGCCATTTGGGCCATCGCTTATTCTCCATGCATTATATATGTAATAATTAATGAATTAATAATGAGATATTTAAAAATGACTCGAGAGTGATTCTTAATGACTCCAGAGTGAATTTTATCATCAAGTTGCTTATAAAATTAGATTTACGCAGGAGAAATATCTAGGTACTGGCAAGTGGGTGCAGTTGCACCCGCCAAACTATAACATATTTTAAAAATCTACATTAAACTTTGGGTTCACTTCAAAAGAAAAAATCATAACTCTATTTTTAAAATTCACGTGAAAATTTTCAATTTACTCTTAAATCCCAATTACCTATTAGAGTCCAAATCCACAAATGTGAAATTTGGATGCACGGGCGATTTACACGAGGATTCGAATCCCATGAGTATTCAATACATAGTTAAGTCTACCACACCATCAAAGGATAGCTTGCTATCCAGGTGACGGCTGCTTAATTAAAGGCCTTGCGTTGTATATTGTGCGGCAGACCTTAATTCGTCTACCTATAGTCACAATGGGGGCAAACCCTCGTACAGCCTCAATTCACACTGTCCGAATGCATGGGTGATTTTCACTCTTTTTTATTTTGAATAACCACTTCTTTTTTAATATTATTAAATTAAAACTATCAAGCTTAAGTCATTGTAATGTGGGGCCCACTTTCGTGAACAACAAAGCCATCTGCCTATTCACCAGTGGCGGCCCGGGGAAGCTATTAACTCCAGATTCACGGGTCATAAATCCCAGCTCTGACTTTCCCTAGCCAGCAACCAACTCCATCAGTCAAAAATCTACCATGTCCCTAGGACGGCGACCGATTCTAGCCAGTCACAACCGGCCGTTCTCCGGTCACCACTCTCTCTCTCTCTCTCTATCTCTAGCCAAATGGAAGATGTCAAAAAAGCAAATCCTCTTTCTCGCTCTGTGACTGTTTTGTCTTTCTTTGCTTCCTTCTGCTTCCATTTCCTTCTTTTGCTCCCTTCATTTAAAAAAGCAATCTTTCAGCGTCTGCCTTCTGCTTCTCTGTTGATTTCACTTACTTTCCTCCATCTCTTCCTCTCCTGCTTTGATTTTTGTGTAATGGGCTACATGGGTGCTGATGATTTCTGGGTATCTACTATCTCTATTTAAAAAAGCAATCTTTCAGCCTCTGCCTTCTGCTTCTCTGTTGATTTTGCTTCTTCCTTCGTCTCTTCCTTTCCTGCGTTAATTTTTGTGCAATGGGCGACATGGGTGCTGAAGATTTCTGGGTATGTCTCACTTTTGTCGGTCTCTTCTGTCTCTGTTTCCAAGCTCAGGTCTTGAACTCACAGAACACTACCTGTAACTCTAGCGACTTGAGAGCATTGCATGGTTTTATGGAAGGCTTGGATTCTGGGGTCCCTGGTTGGGACAATGCATCTGATTGTTGCAGTTGGGTCGGAGTCAATTGCAGTGTTCCTCTCTGGGGTTGGGAGCAAAGGGTCGTTGAGCTTAATCTTGGAGGAGGAAGGTTGAAAGGTGGTGTTTTGGAGTCCTTGGTGGGTTTGGATCAGCTTAGAGTCCTTAATCTCTCTAACAATGCTCTCAGAGGTGCAGTGCCCTCCGGTTTGTTTCAATTGCAGAGATTAAGGGTTCTTGATTTGAGTTGCAATGCTTTCAATGGCTCGATTCCTGCGGAAATTAATCTACCATCGATCCGGGTTTTCAACATTTCTGGCAATTTTTTCGCGGGTCCGCAGCCGCGCCTTGTTGGGTCTGTGAATTTGATGGAATTCAGTATCAGTCACAATTCATTCTCGGGTTCCATTGATTCGGATATCTGCAACATTTCTAGAAGAATTCAAGTTCTTGAGCTCTCATCAAATTCTTTCTCTGGGTCTGTGCCTGCTGGCTTTGGGAATTGCAGCACTCTACGAGAGCTCTCTCTTGGTTCGAATAAACTGACGGGGAATTTGCCCGATGAGCTATTCGGATTGGCTTCGCTGTCGCAGTTGAATCTTCAGGACAATTCTCTATATGGGCAGATGAGCAATAGAATTGGTAATCTCTCTAACCTCAGTCATTTGTATCTCTCTCGTAACATGTTCTCTGGGAGTATCCCAGATGTTTTTGGCAGCTTGGCCAGGTTACAGTATCTTTCTGCTCATTCAAACAGATTCAGTGGTCAATTGCCCGCGTCTCTCTCTAACTTGCCTATGCTCCAATTCCTTAATTTGAGAAATAATTCAATAGGGGGAGAGATTGATCTTAATTGTACTGTGATGACTAGTCTCAGGTTCCTTGATCTCGGTTCTAATCAGTTTGGTGGCCGAAATCTTAATAATCTTTCCTTGTGCAAGGATCTGAGTGCCATTAACCTTGCTAGAAATCACCTTGATGTTGAAATCCCTGAGAGCTTTAGACACCTTCAGGCTCTCACTCACCTCTCATTAACCAACACTGGGCTTCGGAACATTTTTGTGGCGCTGAGTATTTTACAGCATTGCAAAAGCCTAAGTGCGCTGGTGCTCACCTCTAATTTCCACGGGGAGGACATGCCCCTCAATGGGATTCAGGAATTTGGCAACATTAAGGTTTTTATCATTCCAAACTGTGGCCTGAGAGGTCCGATTCCGTCTTGGTTGGCGAGATTTAGTAAGTTGCAACTATTAGATTTATCTTGGAATCAGTTGTCTGGAACTGTCCCTCCATGGATTGGCAATTTTAGCTCCCTCTTTTACTTGGATTTATCGAACAATTCACTTACTGGAGAAATCCCTGAGAGCTTGACTCAATTGCCTGCCCTAATTTCTCGCAACGTCTCACTGGAAGACACCCCTACAAACATTCCGTTCTTTAGCAGAAGCAATAAAGGCACAAGAGGGTTGCAGTATAATAAGGTTGCAAGCTTCAAGCCAACATTGGATCTAAATGAGAACAAACTCACTGGCATGATTCCTCCAGGTTTCGGAAAACTGAAGAAGCTACATGTGTTGGACCTGAGCAGGAACATGCTCACAGGAATCATTCCTAAAGAGTTATGTGGCATGACAAGCTTGGAAGTTCTTGATCTCTCCTTCAATAATCTCTCAGGAAGCATACCCTTGTCTCTAACCAATCTCAGCTTTCTATCCGACTTCAATGTAGCAAACAATCAATTGTGGGGTCCTATTCCTCCAGGGGGCCAGTTCTCTACCTTCCCAAATTCAAGCTTTGAGGGAAACAAGGATCTCTGTGGTGTGCATTTCCCAACTTGTCCGGGTCTTATTCCATCCCTAGCAAGAAGTAAACAACGCACAAACAGAAAACTCATTATTGGAATGGCTTTAGGGATAGGATCAGGTACTTCTTTGCTTCTTGCACTTGTATATGCTTTTGTGTCAAGAAACCATGTTCAGAGACCTAATGACATCGACAGAGATGTGGCCAGTACCAAAGACGAGTCAGAGTTATCAGGGTCAAAATTGGTTCTTCTATTTCAAAACAAGGACAACAAAGAGATCACCATTGATGATCTATTAAAATCTACCAACAATTTCGACCAAGCCAATATCATTGGATGCGGGGGCTTTGGCCTGGTCTACAAAGCAGCTCTGCCGGATGGAAGAAAAGTTGCAATCAAACGGATGTCAGGTGATGATGGTCAGATTGAGAGAGAATTCCATGCTGAAGTTGAAGCCCTTTCTAGAGCTCAGCACAGGAATCTTGTTTCACTACAAGGGTATTGCAGGTATCGGAATGATAGACTGTTAATCTACTCATATATGGAAAATGGAAGCTTGGACTATTGGCTGCATGAGAAGCTTGATGGTGGTTCAGCACTAGATTGGAACACACGACTCCGAATAGCTCAAGGAGCAGGAAGGGCATTGGCTTATCTTCACCAATCATGCCAGCCCCACATTCTTCACCGTGACATCAAGTCAAGTAACATTCTCCTAGATGAAAATTTCGAAGCTCGTCTAGCTGATTTTGGCCTTGCAAGGCTCATATTACCTTATGACACTCATGTGACAACAGACCTTGTTGGGACCTTAGGGTACATTCCTCCTGAATATGGTCAAGCTTCAATTGCTACTTTCAAGGGCGATGTCTATAGCTTTGGTGTTGTTCTTTTAGAGCTTCTTACTAGCAAGAGGCCTATGGATATGTGTAAACCTAAAGGGTGCAGAGATTTGATATCATGGGTGCTTCAGATGAAGCAGGAAAAGAGGGAAAGGGAAGTGTTTGATCCTTTTATTTATGACAAAGAGCATGACAAGCAGATGATGCAGGTACTGGATATCGCATGTATTTGCTTAAGCGATTGTCCTAAATTGAGGCCATTCATACAACAGATTGTGTTGTGGCTCGACAGTGTTGGAGTTGATGGCCAAGAAAGTGATGCAAGCTAACATCTTTATGGCAACAAGAAGGAACTATTTTTGTGATTCTCTGCCCTAGTTTATGCTATCAATGTCAGCAGTGGAGCTTGATCTGGCTGTAAATTACCATTACTCATTTGCAAATTCTTGTAAAGATTTGTTCTGGGTAACTTCTACGAACTTGATGGGAAAGCATCTAATAAATGCAACTAGATACAATTTCAGTACACCTGTATGTTAAAAGTGTTCCTCTCTGAGGCCATGCCTGGAGAATTCTCTCTCTGGACCTATAAAACCATCAGTGTAGCCCAGTGTAAGACCAAAACTCCACAAAAGCACTGTCCCACCATGTACTAACACTGGGTCAAATGTTACTCCACTTGGAGTAGGGTCCACTACTGGATTGATCATGTGTGGAACACACTGTTTCACTCTTTTTTATATTTTTATCTTTATGCGTTACATTTTCAACACATGATCAATCTTACTTGGACCCTACTCTGGTTGGATTGCGAGTTACTTAATCGTCAATGCATACTCGGACAGTAGTTTTTGGCAATCTGGATTTGCAGCTAGGCCCCATGATGGATATATAGGCCGGGCTCCTAGCATTCTCTGGATTGGCCTCAGAGGATCTGACTCCTTAAGAAAGGTGAAAATATTTGTTTCTTCATAGGAATTTCTATATCATCATAATTAGCTGTGTAAAATGAAAATTTCCCTTTTTTCTTTATGATTTTTTGGTGCAAAGGGCATTGTCAGCTAATTAAGAGATTTTTCTTTAAAATTAAGAGATTTTTCTTTGAGGCCACCATGCTGGGTCTTTTTCAGAATGAATTGAAATTCGTAGTTCCATGGTGTATCTGGAATCTGAATGCACAAAAAGATATTAATTGTTTGAAAGTTATGCTAGATAAATCATTATCAATTTTCTTATCTTTTGTGAGTTTCATAGGAATTGGTTAGGTGAGAAACCATTCTGATTTTCCTTCCCGAATAATATCAATCTCACAACTATTGTTCATTCTCATAGAAATGGCTGAAAAATATTTTACCTCCTGCTCTTTGATTGTGCCACTAAAATGCACTGTATTGGACAGTGATCTGGTCCATGTAGCATGCAAAGCTGATTGTGATTTGGGGTACACCCAAGCACACCTTTCTCATCATAAAAGTGACAGAAAAAAAAAAAAAGAAAAAAATGTAAAAGAAAGAAAGAGCGGCTTTAGATAGCTAGACACAGACTTCTTACCTGACATCCCTGAAGGACAATCAAGAATGGCTTCATCGATGGAAGACAGAGAGTGTGGTATGCATTCAGTGAGATTCAATTCTGCAAGGGCATGCTAGCAGCCATCACAAGTGCGGACCTGCATCTATCATGCAAATAAAATGCCATACATGTCTGCGGACAGGTAAAATATTTTTTCCGTCATATTGAAGCTAATGCTGTTCCTCAATTGCTTTATGTGATAAGATGATTGTCCTCTTTTGGCCAGACCAAATCGTTTTGTACCTGCTTTTTAAATCTGTTGTCATTACCCAAAGTAGATTAAATTTATCCAAAACTTGCTTTTTGTGCTATTGCTCACTGCTCTGGTTGTGAAAATTGTACAGCTCAAAATCAATGAGGCATCTTCTTTCGGTCAATTACATTATACCTTAGATTAAGTTGGCTATCCTTCTTGTTTTGCAAAATGGCTTGGATTGCTTGCAAGCAATTTTTGTGTGGCTTTTTTGTGTCTCACTTTTTAGTCCAACCTATAGTATCTGTGATCAATTTAGGCTCAATTCATGGAACCTTCGGAATGCAGTGTTATATATGTACCCATAGGATGCTGTTTCTGGATATTATGAAAATAAAGAATTAAGGAATGCAGGTTTGCTGGACCTTTTGATAGTGTGGCACACCAGTGCACCTTACGCTTACATTTAGATGGTCATAAAAAAATTTACACAGAGAGAGAGAGAGAGAGAGAGAGAAGGTATCCGGACCTGTTACCGTGCGGCACACGAGTGTACATTACACTCACATTTAGATAAGAAAAAGAAAAAAAAAAGAAAATAGAGAAGGGACAGAATAGTGTCTTTTGAGAGAGAGAGAGAGAGAGAGAGAGAGAGAGAGAGAGAGAGAGAGCCCATTTTTAATAATATGGGATGACTCTATCAAGCTAGTAACTACTGCAGAGCATCAAATCCTGACTAACTTGACATGAAGGTGAAGCAAAATAAGCCCTCTGAAAATGATAATCCTAAAAGACTGGCCAAGAACGGAATGTCTTTAGTACTCAATGCGATCAGACTAAAATTTTTGTTTGTGCTACTATTGAAATATAATACAATTGTTTGCATCTGCCATCGAACACTACTGTATGTTAATATGGATTTCACAATGAAACTCTAATGCTATTACTAATGTAAGTGTGCTGTTAGATGAAGTGGTTACTCGTGCTATTAGGAGAAGTATGCTCAACATTAGAGGATGGTATAGTAGTAGGGGAACAGGTGGTGGATTAATGGTATTAAGAGTCCATTAATTGTTTTTAATTGCTTCACACATGGTCTTCAGAAAAGTTGGGAGTTAGGAAGTGGAGTTTATATATTTATCGGACATTGATGATATTAAAATAATTATATTCTCAAGTTTAGTAAAAATAATATGAAATTTTTTTCATGAAGCAAATAGTATAGTAAGGTTTACTTCAATATGCTACTGACATGAAAAGTTTGAGGAAAATTTGAAGATGATTGTACGTTTTGGTTTTCATTACTTCTTCAAACATAGTGGCTAAGATTGAGTTTGCTTCATGCTATAATTGTAGGATCTTCTCATTGGCATGGGCCAGGTGCAGAACTTCACAGGAATCTGAGTATATGACGTGCAGAACTTCACAGGGATCTGAGTATATGACCCATACAAGATATATTTTGCTGAAGGGCTTTACCCTCTCAGAATAGTGGGAAAATGTGCGAGGCATTGCGAGTCCCATTGCACCTGTTTTGGTGACTTCCAACCAGTAGATAGGTAGGACCCACCACCTTGTACTCCCAAATCATCCTCATTGGATGTTGGCTATGGATGGCTAAACTACAACTTTCTCATCTGTTCATTTTTTTGTGGGCCTTTGATGATGGACTGATTATCAAATAAAATGGCAGGCTTAATCATATTATCAAGATTTGTGTTCAAGCTATAAATAATCCATGTTTCCAACCCAGTTGTACTGTGATTTGAAGTTGTCAAAGGTAACCTCACTTAGGAACACAGTGAATCTCACACTATAATAAAGCACAAAAGATATGTGCAGTGTCTTAAACTGCTGTGTTTCCACCATTGTCATGGTTTATCTGCCTGGTTTTATGATGAGAAAAGGTGTAGAGGCAGAGAAAGCTGTCCCCACATTCAAATTTGAAAGAAAAGTAAAAGAAAAACTGTGTACAGTTCAAATTTGAACTAAGTTCTATTTTTCCATCCGTCTTATCCTAGAATTTGGATTTCTACATCAGTATGCAAGAATTTGGGGAGTTCATCTGGAGAGAATTCAGTGTTCTCCAAACTATCACCCTCAAACTTTTCAAATGCTTAGTCTGTGAGAGCAGTTGGAATTATGAAATTGATGGAATTTTAAGATGTCAAGGTGACCTTTTACTTTAGCTAATTTCAGCTATTAAACGAGGATACTTGCCAACATGATCTAATATAATAGGGCTGTGAAATTCTTGTAAAAGTAAAGAATAGTTGACTTCAATCCTGGGATGTCATTCCACTGTAATATTATTGATAAGATCCGACCCAACGCAATTCATTAGCTTAATGATCAGGATCATGGTTCAAGAACTAATTTTGACTCATCTTGACCTTGCCAATTGAGTTTGAATATTGAGTGGATTTGAGTTTTTACTAATTCTTATTAACCCACCCTGAAGCGGCCTTAATGCGACTCGCTGAAGGTTTTATAGTTGCTCACATGCCTTGCCTCTAACTTTGTCTTGGTCCAGATTTGACTGATGTGACAAGGCGATGATGATGAATAATTGGGTATTGAGTATGATTAAGAATGGTCCTGGACGTGGGAATAATTAATCAAGGGCACTAATGATGATCTGTTCTTAATTTCAAAAGCTCTCTGGGAGCGTCTCGGGTGGCCAACGATCAATGGCCATTTGCTGCGTTAAGGTCAATTAGGAAAATTGGTGTACCATCTAGTCTGCAAATTTAAACTTGCTCGTCTAATTGAGGAGATCACTTCCATTCATGCCAATCAGCAAGGCAGAATAGGGGTGGGAACTCATACGCATGGCTTGGGAGTAGCGAGGAAAATGGATATTAGATTTTCTGATCATCCAAAGGTTTTTAACTCATGAAAAGCTAGATTTCGAACTTGTTTTATGTTTCAATTCATATATGAATCTAGATTGGGAACATAATTTAGGTTTTAGTTGATAAACAGGTCAGTCCTGGATTCAAATAGGTTCCAACCCATAGACCCCGGATACGGCTCGTGGATGTGTGTTTAAAATATAATGTCCTTGACGTTGTATAGGCTGATGCAGAAAACTTCATGTGACAACCTATATATCAATTTTAAAGATGTTGAGATTTATCAATTGTGGAAGGCAAACTTGATGCACTGTAAATGCAATTGGGTTAAATGATATCTCTTTTGGTAATTTTGGGTTGAATGATATCCTTATTTTAAGTAAAAAATAAAAAAGATAAAAAAAGTTGGAACCAGTTTTTGAACCGAATCCAACCCTCGTGTTGGAACTGAGTCCAGAATTAAGGAAATACATCCATGCCAAAACCAGACCTGAAATCAGAACTACCTTGACAATACATTTCTAGTTGAAGGCCTAGTATGTGTCCGACCCAAAACCAACCTGTCTGCATTCTTGCTTGGGATTTGATAATGAAGGCATTTTCTCACCTATGGGAGACCTGCACAAGGATAATTTGAGACTTTCACCAATCCTCACAGTTTACAGAAGGATCCAGCATGACTATCTAACCTCGCTCGGCTTTCAAAAATACCTACCAAATAAGGGCTTTTATGTTGGCTCAAGGGCCAAGCTCATACAAAATTTTCGCAGGTCAACCAATTTAAGTACCGGGATTGGGTACTTCCGAGCCAGTTTGGCTCTCTTATTTTCTTATTTATATACATGTGAGTTCACTTAAGCATATATTTTTATTTGAGCATGATTCTTATGTGATTCTGACGTGGATTCTCATGTGATTTTTATATTAATTTTTTATAGAAATTTTTTATATTAATCATGTGATTTCTAGGAGTTTTTATTTAAGAATCCATATAAGATTCTTATGTGATTTTTGTTTGCAATGACCAATCTAAGTGCACTTGATATATGAATGAATTTATTTGAGTACATCTATCAGTTTAGTTGAGCATGATTCTATGTAATTCTTATATACATTCAGAATGAGACCATTGTCTTCAGTTACTGGTTTTAGTGTTCAGTGCCACATTCATACTCACCTGTTGGCTGGGCTTAGCATGGAAAATAAATTGTTACAAAATCCAATGACATGTCATAGATGAAATTACAAGAGAATATTTTAATAAAATTTTCTATTACATATAATATGGAAATTATCAAAAACAGCCCATAAATTATTACAAGTCTAAATTTAACACTCATTCAACCTTTGTTCACCCTTGTATTGAAATCCTAAGAAAATGATATCCCTAAAATCATAAAACCTGTGGGCATCAGATGAAGATGTTAAAATAATCAGATCTTGCTTAGGTGGGACCACATTCTAACCCGTGGATTGAGAATTTGAGATGAAATGAGGTGCCCCCTGCACCAGTTTTACAAGTTCAAAGTAGAAATTGCCAAGAAGGACTTTGAAACAGGGAGGGCATTTCAGCGAATTCACTTTTCAACCAGAGGGAGATTCCTGTAAATTTGCCCCTGATTCAAACTTCCATTTCTGGCTCCTCCCTTCGAATCCGTTGCGCCAAGATCCGATCTCTCCTCCTCAGAAAATGGCAACAACAACAACAACAACAACAACAGCCTCTTGCAACTCCATCTAACGGTGGCTCCCATTTGAATGCATCTCAATCTCCTCTTCTTTCTTCCTCCTCCTTCCCTTCCAACGCTGTCTCATACACTATATATAATGTTGCATGGATTTTTCCCTCCTATACCTGAATTCTTTCTTCTTTTCTTTTGCTTCATGTGACGTCTCAAACGAGTTAAAGACGGACAATATCGGTAGAATGATGTAAATTAGCAGGCACTTGGTCTAAAAAGAGAGAGAGAGAGAGCTGAGGTTAAGAGATGAGGACGGGAAGCGCCAAGCTGGTCGTGGAGGCGCTGCTTCAACGTTTTCTTCCTCTTGCTAGGCGCCACATTGAGACCGTGCAAGCGCAGGTAGGACTCTTTCTTGTAACAAGGGAGGAATCTATAAGGAATTTTATAGTTGAAGATTTCATATTGATATCTCGATCTTTATAGCCGAAAAATATATTAGTGCATAAATCTACAAAGAATGTGGATTCCCACTGGCCCAAATCATCCAAATGTGTTTTTTTACATGAGTCTACGGACAAACAGTGTGAGAAATCCCTGACGACCTTTTCCTTTTTCTTTTTCTTCATTTGGTGTAGAATTTATATGGGTTGCATGTTTGTACATGCATATATTGTTTTCTCTCACCTTAATGCGCAATCAGCTCACTGTTGATCCCAAACGTACGATAGCAGGTTTCTAGGAATACACAGATATCAATTAGAATAGAATTGCATACGTCAAAGAATGTTTGTGGGTTATCTATCTTGGCAATCCCATCTTACACTAGAGTTATGTTTCATACTTAAATGTGTAAGTATAAAAAGTGTTGCATGATTCCTTCCCTTCCCTTTCTTCTAGTTTTATTACTTTCTATTCTTAGGCCTTTTGTATTATTTTTTAGATATTTTTGCTAGTGCAAAAGGAGTGTATTTTTATTAAAAAGGATACATTTTTTCCTCTCTAAAATAACTTGAGATGTTAAATGAATTCATAAAGGTAGCTTGCATTTGTAGAAAAATTTGAAGATATGAAGTGCTTCAAATATTGCTTTCATTAGATAATTATAATTCTCAATTTTTTATAGTCTTAACGAATGATATTCTAAGTACACTTATTTTTATGATTGAAATCCAACAACGTTTACTAGTCAGAATAGTATAAAATTGAAAATCATGTCAATTTATAAAAGATATGTGAATGTAAATGGTTTAAAATTCTCAAAGATAAGATTCTACTGGAATGATTTAATACATGGAAATTTTTGTAAAACATATGAGATAGAATAGACTCTTCAACCATTTTCATTCTTTGATAAAATAAGTAAATTTGTAGATATAGAACTCAACTTACCGAAGCATGTATGACTTCCTTTGATAAAAGAAGTTTTAAGAGACAACATCCATTCTCCAAATGGTTTTTTAGTGGTCCCTTCGTAATAGAGGTTAAATAAGATAATGCTCAGTTAGCACTCAATACTTGGTAACATAGTGAAAAATAAATGATGGTTTTCTTGTTTTGAAACCATGAGCCCTGCCTTGATCCTTGATGGTAGAAAAAGTGCCTAGGTAGAGCATGCACTTCGAGGGCTTTGGTTAGATCTGGGCCAGCCCTGCAGATATTGAGAGTAGGGTAATGACAACCCCAGCTGCAGCCCCATCCAACCCTTTGATACCCCTAGAGGTGAGGCTCGATGTAAAAGCATCAAAGGCTTCCAAAAATTTTGATACAATATCATTTTTTTACCCCATATTTTCTTGTGCATTGCATCCTATAAGGGCTGTTTGCTAGCAATTCCCTAATGTAAAAGGACTCTCGAAACACTGATTCAATCACTCTTGGGTTTGTGGAAGAAAACAACCTTGTCTGTTGTTTTGCTACAAGTGGAACCTCTGACTTTGTAAGGTTTTAATGATGATGGGAGGGTCTTGTCCTACTCAAATTTCCATTTCCTATGTCATATACGTATTACTTGTGCAATTATTTGGAAACTTTTTGGAGTTTTCACTCAGTTGTGGGTTGTTTCTGTTATTTTTTTTATTGGTATTTTGTGATTTTGTTGATTCTCACAATTCTTGTCATGGATCATAGTTTAGGAAGTGTGGTTTGTTCCTTAAGTTTTCTAAGTAACGAGTTCTTCATTTTTTATACTCTTTACTTCTTTTTGGATGAATTCCATTTCCCACTTCATCCTAGGATTTAGCTGCGTAATTGCGAGACAATGCTTGTCTCATCTCTAGTTTTCGAAGTAATCTTGTATGTTTCTCTGTTAATTAGTTATCTATCATTGGCATTGCATCTGCATCCACATTATTTATTGGATCATCTTGCCTTTGAGTTGATGCCTCGAATTATTCAAGGCTAAATGGGCAGTAGTGGTTATTTTTTTCCACTCATTACTTGTAAAATGAGCAGGATGGACAGTATCTTCGGCCATCAGATCCAGCTTATGAGCAAGTCTTGGATTCTTTGGCTATGGTGGCTCAACATACACCAATACCACTCCTAGAAGCTCTTCTTAGGTGGAGAGAAAGGTATTTTTCTATTTTCCAATTCTATTGAGTAATAAAAATATCAAACGTTCCTTCTGTACTTATGATGCAGTGATATCTTTTATACTTTTATATCTTGAGATTTAATTTCATTCATGAAGAACACTATCTGATACTTGTCATAAATATGTACTGCGTATATCTAAGATCCTAGCCTCCTTTTAGATATATCTAAGATTCTATCAGGATTTACTGCCTGCTTCACTGGAATTCATTCTCTTCTAGTATTACCTGACCATTTATTGCACCCTAATTCCAGTAGATTCTCAAGTAGGTGCTATAGCTTGATACAGTGGGAGGGGACACTTATAACATGATATTGTGACATATATACATGGTTAATCTTCATATACGACATAGTATCTTGCTTTAATAGATTTTTTTTTAACGATGACAATACTTTCTTAAAAGAAACACCAAATACAAGCTCAAGAAAGAAAGGAAAAACAAAGGGGGACATATTGTATGAAAGTATTGTACTACACCTCAATCAATATATAACCACAATTACCCAATGAGAGACCCTCTCGACTCCTAACTTAGCTAAAGCATCAGCCATCAAATTAGCGGATCTAACCAAATAATGGAAGGAAACATTAATGCTAGTTGCCAACTTACTAATTTCATTAAAAGAAATTGAAATTTCCAAGGATTCGTCTTTTAGTTAGTCACCCAAGTGATCACATTAGAAGAATTAATTTCTACCATAAGAGAACAAAAAAAACCACTTGAAAACAATCTTAAGCCTTCTAAGATTGCTAACATCTCTACTTCATTCGAATTGCAAACTCCCACATTCTTGGAAAACATAAGTAATACTTGACCTTTACAATTTCGAAGTACACCTCCAATTCTAGCCGGTTATGGTTTTCCCCTCGAAACTCCATTCACATTGAATTTAAAAACCACAAAAAGGGGGGGAGACCAATGGACGAATCTCCTCTTTTCAAAAGGTGCACACCCTATATAAGTTTTCCAATTGAAGATAATATCCTTAAGGATGAAGTTTAAGAACTCCTTCCTTACCATAGTCCACTTCACAATCCTATTGTCACCTTAGAAATCAAAATTGTTGTCGAAGATGAAGAGCCTCTAAAAATCCTAATATTTCTTTCCTTCCAAATAAATCAAAGGATAACAAATGGAATTATCTTCCATAAGACGCATTCACAACCATGGAAGCAACCTCCATAGCAAGAATCCAAAACCTCTTCAATAGTCTTCGGATAGCACCAAGAAACACTACTTCTCTCAATACAATTCCCTCAAACAAAAATTGCTAGCTCACAATGAAGAAAGAGATGGTTCACCGATTCCTTCTCTTTGCCACATATCACCAAAATATCTGAAATACTGAAGATGACATCCCTCCCCTCTGAAGATTATCAACCATTGGGACTTCTGCTGCAACTACTAACCAACAAAAATCCTCCACCCAAGGAGGAGCCAGACCCAACCACACATACGAAGAAGGAGCCCTGTGAAGCTAATTCCCCTCTAGGGCCAAGTAGAAACTTTTAACTAAGAACTCCCTAGATATGGAAGGTTTACAAATCCTGGAGTCCTTTGAGTCCCTACAAAAAAATAAGTTAGTAAAAAGATTCAATAACTCTTCAAAAGAGAAATAGAGAAATGAAAAATCTTGTATGGCTAGCCCATCTGATGAATGGAACAGGCTGCTTTTGGGGCTAGATCATGTCAATTGTGGGTCATAGCTCTCGTTTTTTGGTCTGGATGAGTTCCAAATCTGAGAATGAAGTGCGTGGATGAACAGGTCTAGCGAAACTTGTATGCTTTAGTAATAGATAAAAATGTAGAACATTTTTTGCAAAGTTACAAAGCTTATGGGAAATGTTGCTATTACTGAGTGGTCTTTGGAGTTTGGACTGCCTAATTTTCTAGTTATTTATAGAACTTGCTTCCATTGCAGTGAATCCCCAAAGGGTGCAAATGATGCTTCTACGTTCCAGAGAAAGGTTTGCTTTGCTGTTTTGTTTTTCTTTTTCATCTCTCTGTTCAGTTTATCAGTCACGTCCAAAAGTTTTCATTGTACCTCGATCATTTTTCACCTTGGTGATAAATTTTGTAACAGACGGTTCTCTTTATTAAGAAATGTACTGTTCATAGGAATTCGTGATTTGTTTTAGTGATTGTAACTGTATTTAATAAGATACAAATGAACAAGATCCGTACTTTAGTGGATCACACTAAAAAATTCAGCAAAGACAAAATAATTGCAACAGGTGATTTTGATGCAGGTATTGTAAGTATAAGTAAGATTATGATAGTCTAATTACCAACTTATGCTTCAATTGTATTTTGTATCAATTGTAGACATTTATAGTTAATTTTTAAAGCTGGCCATGTTCATCAGTACTGTATGTTGATTCTTAAAAGATCAATTGGGTAACCATGTATCACAAATCATTCAAAGATGTATGTACATACATGTCGTGATAGTGTTGACATTCTTGAAACAGCGATAAACTTAATGACTTACAAACATAAGCAATTATCATTTGGCAATTAGATGGTATCAATTATATCATTTAAAACACTTACATGAACATAGGTAAGATTCAAATATCAAATGCTTAAGATTTAAACTTCAGAGACTTAAATCAGTTTTTAGATTTGATTAAACAACATTTTTTAATAATTAGAAAAATGTAAATGGCTAGCAATCATGAAAACACACCTATAACCCATGGACATACTGGCAAGTTAACAAATCCAAGTTATTTTCATGACATGATTATTATATATTACATTAAATACATCATAAACTTTTTTTTTAAAAATAGATTTTTTGCATTGAAAATTGTATTAGAGGGAAGGATTACCTTGATTAAAAGCAGCTTGTCGAATCTTTCAGTATTACTACATGTTTCTTTTCAAAGCAATCGAGATTGGATCAGCTCAGGATGGATTTTCTTTGTGAGGGTCCAAGTAACAAGAGAGGATGCATTTGGTGAGATGGGGTGATGTGACAAAATTTAAGAGATATGGAGGCTTGCATTTTGGGAATCAAGAAAAGAAGTATTAGGCTCTTCTAGCAAAATGGTGGTGGAGATTTGAAGATGAGAAGGATGCCCTTTGGTGGAAGATAATTACTAGTGAATGTGGGGAGGATAAGTGGACTATGCTTCCTAAATCAGTTACTGGCTAGTGTGAGGGGGATGTCTTTTCTAAATGGGTGGGTTTCATTGTGGGGGAGGGGAAGGAAGTTAGGTTTTTGCTGAGTGCGGTGAGTCATTCGGTGGGTTTGTTTCCTAGAGTTTTTAGACTTGTGTCCAACAAAGAGTCTCCAATGTGGGGAGGTGAAATACTGGGCCATGGGTAATAAATGTCTTCTGTTATTCTGAAAGGTCAACTATTGGTTCTTATATCTAACATTTACATTTGTAGGGAGGCAATGATTCATGGATATTGAAACACTCCACTACATTTTTTTTATAGGTGTTTTCTCCATGAAGGCTGTCTACTTAGCTCTTGAGGGGCCGCCCCAACATAGAGCTCCCCGTGTGCTATAATGGTTGGAGTTGGCTCCTCCTTGCGTGAAGCTTTCCATTGGGTAGCACCTGCTAGAATGTTTCTACTAGAGAACTTGAGGGATGACATTGACATAGCAGGGGGAAGGAAAATAGTCAATGGGCTATTTTTTAAGCCAAATGGCTTAGAGATAAACTATCCAGGTCTTATACAAAAGACAGCCAACTCACTCTGGAGTAAGAAAAACTAAAATCTTATTCATTATTGTAGTTTATCCTATAAGAAGAAATTACATCTATATTTATAACTAAACTACTCTCTAAATAAGGAAACAATTTAGTTCCATTGAAATAAGGAATTCTAATTCAAATATAAAATCAATTTCTAAAAAACTTAAACAAGTAACTATGATCAATAAATTAATCTTCACTGCTGGGCTTTGAATTTAGGTCTACGGGAATAAACTTTCATGCAGAGCCCATTAGTCTGGCCTGCATTAGGTATGATATCTAATAACATTTTAGATGTGTGATGTGAAGAAAGGAAAGGGTGATGATTGACCATATGTCCCTTCATTGCGAGGCAGCTTTCCTCATTTGATGTCCTAATCCAATTTATTTTGGAGGTGGAGGCATGGGTCTGGGCGTTTTCATGGACACAGTCTCTTGCTTTGGAGGGCCATTCTTCCTTTCATCCTTCATTTTGGAGGAAAAGGATTTTAGAGGCTCCTTATCATCTCTAAAGGCTATGATTTCTATAACAAAGCACAAGACTGAGAAGTGAGCCTTGACTGGAAAAGAGTTGAAGGTGACATGAAAGAAAGAGCACATAATTGAGATTGCTGAGGTGTTTATGAAGCATTATGAGAGCTTTAGAAGACCCATAAGATTTGGATCAAGATTTAATCAAGATTCGGACCAAAATTAGCCCCAGTTATCAAGTAAAAGTTAATGTTGGGGGCTGTTTTTTAGTCTGTGACTCAGAATTTCAGAACGTACTGTTTTTAGGTCAACTTGAGCCCAAATCTATCTAAGCACAGACACTTTTAAAAAAGTGACTTGTCCGTGTCAACACGTGTTGGACACCGATACTTTTTGGACACCCTCGGACATGTGTCCTATATTGTTTTAGTCGTGTCCATAATTAAGAACTAAAAATCTTAATTTCAAACACTTGTCTGACACTCTTGTTACAATGTGTCTTACAATTCCTAACCCATATTTATAACTAAAAACTAAACACATGGCTGGTATTTCTTGGATACTTGTTAACACGTGGTTACTAAAACTTTTAAACTTGATATGTGATAATTTTATATTAGAGAAAAATATATGATTATTAATATTAATCATATCACAAGCAAAAGATAAATAAATCGTTTACGAAAGAATAGACCTCAAGATTGGCTTCTTTTTTACCTTTGTTTCGTTTTTTCTTTTTCTTTTGAAGGAGGGGAGAGATGATCTTCCCTTTTCTTCGCATGGATTTTATGTAAGTATGGATATTTTATATTTAATGATTATGAATTATGTTTTAGTGTTGTATTAATATTTGATAATTTGATATATTTGTTAGTTGATATTTTACTCTTTATTTTTTGATTGCTAAATGGATTAAAAAGTTGAAATGATCTTTTTTTAATATATAATTATATATAAATAAATATATATTATTAACGTGTCCCCTGACGTATCTTTATCCTACTTTTTAAAAAAATGTTGCATCTGTGTCATATTGTATTTATGTCCCGTGTTCGTGTTAATGCTTCTTTAAAATCCATTAGTAAATTGTACTGCTTGGATCACCCAAGAATCAGCTTCAGCCTAATGGGGTCCCCTTCATCAAGAAGTGGACCTTGTGATTCCCATAGGGCCTTTTGTCCAGGAATCTCTGCCACCCAGACTTCCAAAATTCTGGCTGGTCCTTAGTTTTCTTAGCAGCTGTGTTTTGATCAGGAATTTTATCTTAGTAGGAAAATCTATGAGAAGTAGGGACCTCAGAAGTGTTTCAAGATTCATGTATTCATTGTCAGTGTCACCCGGCAAATATCTATCATACAGTGAATGAAATTAAATTCTCAAAATTTTCTTTCCTTTCTCTTTCTTGTTCATGTGCGGATTTTGGAGATTGAGAAGGCATCTGAGGTTCGTTATGTTGTTGATTTAGTTCCCCCATAAATTTCTTTTGATTTTTGAGATTTCTGCAATGCCCGTCAATTTCTTTTTCCTTTTTTCTGGTTTATCAATTACTGGGCATTGACAACTCGATTTAACTAATCAGGAGTTTTGAAACATTAAGTTGAATGATCTTCTTTTCAACTGACAAAGCATGCATGAAATGGTGTTGTGTCTTGGGCTCCTCTGCAGCTCAAGATGCTGAAATTTAACTTGGAGGGTGTACCTGGAGACAAACTGGGACCAACAGGAATTGGAGGAGCACTTCCCAACTATAACAGTAATACATTAGTTATGTTCTCAAAAAATGTGGGGATTCCAGATTATAGCAAAGTGGAGGCTTTTAACTATTTCGGAACTCCTGGAATCTTTTTATCTGCCTCCTTTCAAGTTTGCTTGCGGCGGGGAGTGAATCTTCAAATGCAGTTGGTTGGATGTCGAATTCCGTTTTCTAGGCCTTGAAAGTTCTAATTTCATTTCAATGAGATCAAGGAGTTGTCTTTATGAATATAGTGCTGAATTTACTCTACCCATGTTTTTGAAATGTTCACTTTACCCATGTTACAGCTGGCAGTGGAGTGCATATTTTGT
The DNA here is from genome assembly GCA_037013555.1 of Sextonia rubra. Classification (NCBI taxonomy): domain Eukaryota; kingdom Viridiplantae; phylum Streptophyta; class Magnoliopsida; order Laurales; family Lauraceae; genus Sextonia; species Sextonia rubra. The sequence continues at coordinate 15,253,228 of JASUAD010000028.1, read as the reverse complement.
TCTGCATGTATTCGCTTTGTGGAGTGCTGCCCTCAGGAGGGACTTACAGGTTTGATGATCCTGTAGTTTATTTAATTGAAACCTACGTTATTTTGTTTTTCCTTTTGCAAATGGCTTTCTGCTATTGCTGACTCTGTTCTAATTCTTGGGTTTGTTTGCATTTTTCTTGCAGAAAAGCTATGGTCTGGACTTGAAAATTTTGTGTTTGATTGGCTTATCAATGCAGATAGGTGAGGATCCTATGATTCTCTGTGTGTGTGTGTGTGTGTGTGTGTGTGTGTTGTGAGCGCATTCATGTGACACCCAGCTCCATCTATCGCATCATCCCAATTTTAGTCACTTATGATCACACTTCTGTAAATTATAAACTATTTTATCGACTTCTTTTAGTCTCCAATTATCTTGCTTGTGTACACTTGATGAATAAATGAAGTTGTAATCCTTTAGAAAATACACAATCCACTATATTATATCCTTTTTCCTTTAATAGACTCTGAATTGTGAAACCTGTTTGGCCCACCTTGACAGAAAAAAGTCTTCTCTTTATTTTACTTATTTTCTCTTTTGATGGTTCAGATTTGAATTGTAATATTTTCACAACAATAATTTCAATGCAAGCCATTAAAGGGCATACCTAAGTTATCAACAAACTGAAGGGAGAGTTTTTCCTAACACAGGGGATTGATGTAGCCAAGTTATCAACATGAAGTTGAAAGTTGGACAGCGAGACACAGAGAATGGGTGCTGAGTTGGATTTTGGTGGAAGAGACCCCTTGTGATCACGCCATTCAGACATTAGGGCAGTTTCGAGGTAGGCCCTGTTTTTATGTCTTTAACCCTGTGAATAGAGTGACAAGAAGGGATAGGTGTTTTTCTTTCATTTGGTACAAAACTGAATGGAATGTGAAGAAGGCAGTTAAAAAATTGAATGTAATTAATGGGACAGAAGGAAATTTTGGTGAAATGTCTATTGATATGGGAGACCGGAACCAGAAACAAGGAGAAGAATGAATGTTAGGCCACACTTACAATTGGTTGTCACACTTTTAGAGAATTGATTCAAGCAACTAAGTGGCTGGGAAACTCTAGCACGGAAATGCTGTTGGGATGTTGCTGTCTCGATGCAACAATGGGGAAAATAGAGTACTAAAGGTGGCTAAGCATTTGTCCAGCATTTTGAAACAGAATGTAGAAAACACAATTGTTGGACCCTGTATCTGGGTCGGACATTGAAATTTCTGGAGCAAAATCATTGTTGGTGCAATGATTTGATTTTCCAAATCAAAACCAACAGTTTGAGCCCTATTCACTCGGAGAAATTCCTCTAAAATGATTTTCAGATGATTACATGTGGAGGCAGTCCCTTCCCACAAGGTTCTTTTTGCTAAATAGCTAAAGGGATGGACATCCGTGGACCTGTTGTGCTTCCAGTTTGGATCAAACTCTTTAAGATTTCTCTATATCCATTACCCAAGGAGACTGGACAAGCTTTTTAGGATTCCTCCATATGCATGGTCCAAGAAGACCTTTTCCATCCTTGGATCATGCTTGGGAATGGTAGTCGAAGTTGATAACATTGTTCCCATGGTGAGTGTGGAATTGGTAATTGCTTGTATAACTCTATAATCCACGTGTACTGCTTAGCCATCTGACTTACTAAGAACCTCCCCAAATGTATCAAAATCACATTCAAATCTTGGACTATAATATCTATCTTCAATTTGGGCAAGTGTCTTGAATATGCCTTCATGTCCTTATTGCGGCCCCACTTGAATTTTGGGTGTTATCATTTTCCCAAAATGAGTTATCTAGGCACAAACCCTTACCGAACAGGAACAAAGGAAAAAACCCTGATGAGAAACTCTCCTTTTTGTATGGCTTTCATTTCGACCCAAATTTGTGCAAACAGTCACTCACATACTGCTCGACAAAGAAATCAACCTTCAATGTAGACACAAGCTGGCCTTCCACTTAGTGTCTTCACAACTAAATCAACCATCAATGTAGCCACAAGCTGATCTTCTGCTTGGTATCTTCACAACTAAGTCCTCTGTACCTGCTTGTGGTTCAATGTGCATGTAAACTCTTGTCTGTACCTTCTTTGGCGTCTCTGTGGTAGTGTTACCACCAATAGTCCAAAGTGTAAAAATAATAATAATAATAATAAAGAAAAAAAATCTTTTAGGCTTACCACTTTGCATGTTGATGATTTCTCTTTCGTTGCCCTTGTGAATACTTTTAATGGTACATGGTCCAAGTACAACACTTGCATCGACTAGTGCCTCCAAAGCCAAAGTGCCCGCACTATGTCATACAAGATGCGCACCATATGGAGAGTTTCATGGTCTTGGGTACAACTTTTCACAGGGAAACCCAATAGGTTGCCCATCTTGTTGCAGTTCCGCTCCTATTCCCAGTGTCACAATCAACCCGGAATACTACCTCAAAGACTGACGATGCAAGTTTAATCCAGTCATTAGTCTCTCAGTTCATTGAGCTCCTTCATGCGCATTTGATAAGCTGTCAATCAGGAAAACTAGAACTAAGTTGATGCATTGCTAAATATCCCTCATTGCAAGTTGAGTGTAGTCATTTATGGAAAAATCGTTACAGTTGTCAATAAGTCCAGTGAACTCAACTAGCATCCTTCCCTACCAACATGGGCACTGTACATTCTACGTCTACTTTTTGGGAAGTTTTGACACATGAAAGAAGTTCACATCCCTCTGTGGGTTTTGATTGAATACTCTCTCAAGGGCTTCAAGACTGCCTCTTTCTTATCTTTCCAAATTGTGTATTAGTCATATCTTTCACAAATGGCGCACTTGTCATACTGTCAGGAAATTAAGCAATATGTGTTACGTACCTCTGTCATGGACCAAATGTCACCACCAGTATTGTGACCATGGGTGGACCCAGGAAATCTCCCATGGGTGGGGGGCTCTATGAAAAAGATTCTTGGGAGAAGGGGAATATGTATATATAAAAAAAAATCTTGGGGCCTCTATGGAATTTTGGACTTTTTTCCAGGGGTGGGTGGGGGCTTTAGCCCCCAAAACCCTATACTTGGGTCCACCACTGAATTTGTGACAAGTGCCACCTATAAAGAAAATAAAAAAGTAATGGTATTTGATAGCTGCCTCACTTATTTTTTGAACAAAGGGAGTTGGTATCATTCCTAGATATTTCTCAATCTTTAGTTGTAATTTATTCACTACCTCCTTAGAAATCATGTTTGCAAGTTGCTCATCAACAATCATGTTGCATCCCTTGCCTTTTTCTGTGAATGAGGTGTAGAAACTGTTTGATTGAAGTCAGTTTGCCTCTTTTGGCTTCTTCTCGGTGCCAACTAACTTTTTCTGGTACCATTATTTCTGGTTGTTGCCAGAACACCCTACTCTCCATTTGTTGTGTTGTAAACCAGTTTGTCTTCACCGAATAAAGACTCCCTTTCCATTTGCTTCCACCCTTCAATCAATTCAATCTGTCGCTTAGGAAATCCAGTGAGCTTCCAACTTCATTACACTTGAAACAACGTATGTTTCAAGTATCATGTGAGGTTTATGGCTACCCCAAACCCAGAAGTTACATAAAGGGACTATACCAGATCTTGGGATCAGTTGTGAGAGCCCTTACCCTTACTATTACTTTTCCTGATAATATTGGATGTAAGTGGTATATGTATGTAGTCCTGCATAGTTATTTTGGCGTAGACACTCATAATAAACTATGATGGTCCTCTCTGAAGTGGCTTTCTAATTTGGTTTTCGATTTATCCTACGTCTGCTGTCTGCCAATAGGAATTATGGTCTGCAGATTAGCACACGTTTTATGATTTCATCCGAATTTATCTCTATTTTATATTATCAGTGGCTTAGCATCTCATACGTCCTCTCTGAAGTGGCTTTCTAATTTGGTTTTCGATTTATCCTACGTCTGCTGTCTGCCAATAGGAATTATGGTCTGCAGATTAGCACACGTTTTATGATTTCATCCGAATTTATCTCTATTTTATATTATCAGTGGCTTAGCATCTCATACTCTGTTTAAAACTTGTTCTTTTGGTGACCTCTTGTTTTAAAGATGATTTGAGCTTTGACCTTGGAGACTTCTTAGTGTTTGGCCACGTATACAATAGGGAGGGTTTACATGTCAAAATGGGCAACCCAAGGAGCTAAAGAGAAATCGAGCGCGTTGTGCATTGAATGATTTAGGATGGTGCGAATGAGTAGGGTCAATTGAATTGCTGTTTAGGGTTCCCGCAGAAGCAGAATATACAATCTTTTAATAGGATCTATGAGAGTGTGTAGTAGCTAGTGTAGAATATGTTATGACGTTTGATTGTTTCTAATCATTGAATCATCCCAACTGTATATAATCCTACTCAGTCTGAACCTAACCAACTGACCCACCCTAGTAAGTAATTGTCTTGAGCCTTATGTTGGGTTTGGTCTTGAGGATAGACCACTCGAGGAAGGCTGACTTACTAGACACACAAGAGTTGGTTGATCTGTACTAGGCAGATTTGCCAAGGCCATGACAATATGTTCAGAAGCCTGAGCGTGTTGATAGCATTAAGGCTTGGGATGATCATAGGTTCATCAATTATTGCTGGTTTTACTAACATGGCCAATTGCTAATTGTAGGGTCGTCAGCCAGGTTGAATATCCTTCGTTGGTCGATTTGCGCGGACTCCTTTTGGACTTGGTGGCACAACTCCTTGGTGCTTTATCACTGATCAGGTATATGCACTATACAAATCCCTTAAATATTAAAACTTGTTTCAAGTAGATAATCCAATGAGAAATTGACATCCATAGAATAACTATTTCCAATGCTATAAAGTTACTGTGTTTCTTTGTTCCCTCTTTGTGGAAGGGTATTTCCATGGGTTTACCTTGGTATCGTGCTCATAGTTGATACCATCGTATCCAGTGATCCCAGTCAACTGCTATATTTTCAATTGAATGTTTAAATGTTTCACATAGTTCTGGAGAAACTATCTCATGCTTTAATGCATAATATGCTATTTGGATTAATCCAATTCTTGATTGTATGGCAATTCTTTCATGTTTTAGTCTGCAGCATTAGAGCATATGCTTTTAGGGCATGGTTGAATCAGTTAATTTCTTTTGCATCTGATCCAACTCTCATGTCAAACCTATTGTGCATCATGGAATGGTGTGAATATTCATAATTTAGATCCCTCTTATGTGTACTTGTAGGAAAAAAATTAAATAGACTATAACCAATGTAATACAGATGTGAAATTTGAATTTTGGGCCCCAATAACTCCAGTTACTTGGGCTCACTACTTTTTTTTTTGTATAAATCTCAGCAATTGATTACATCATCTCTCTCTAGGTTTGGTTCAGTTACTGAGCGCTTTTTCATGGAGCTCAATACTCGCCGCATTGACACTAGTGTTGCCCGAAGTGAGACACTTTGTATAATTAATGGGATGCGCTACCTTAAATTAGGGGTATGTTTCTGTTACTGTTATATTTGTTATTACTATTATTTGTTTTCTATTACTACTATTATTGTTGATACTGGTTACATCACTTAGCTTACTCAAGCCTGAATTGTTTGCTAAGCTGATACTCGGACAACTTTCTTTATTGGATTCAGGTTAAATCAGAGGGCGACTTGAATGCATCAGCATCCTTTGTGGCAAAAGCAAACCCTCTTAATCGAGCTCCACACAAAAGGAAAAGTGAACTTCACCATGCACTTTGCAATATGATTTCAAGCATACTTGGACCACTTGCAGATGGTGGAAAAAATCTGTGGCCCCCATCAGGTGTGGATCCTGCATTGACTCTGTGGTATGATGCTGTCTCCCGGATAAGAGGGCAGCTTACATATTGGATGGAAAAGCAGAGCAAACACTTAGCAGTAAGTGGAACTTAGATAATAGATATTCCAAAATCGTAGTTCTTAGTCATTCCATCATCCAACTAGGAATACATTATCTCTATGATATCTCTTTTCCTCTCTGGCATGCTCCTCTTTTATCCTTCGATTGCAAGTTGCTTTTCTTTCTGAGAAATGTCCCCAAAGCTACTTTCAGCTTTTGAATAGAATAGGATAGAAAACAGCACTGCATCCTTATTCATTAATATCTATCCAAATTAGAAAGAAAATGCATGGTTCCCTTTTATGTTTGTTTTGCCTTCTTATTTTCCTCCTTTTATGTTTAGTGCCACCTACTTTCTTAGTGTGAAGTTTTCTGTTAGGATCCAGTAGGGGCCCTTATGATGGTGCTAGGATAATGGGAGGATGCGTGATGCAGAGATTATCCTCTCAGATAGCAGTGTACTCTTTTATCCAATATAACAATAGAACTGGCGTCTTTAGTGCAGAGATTTATTAGCATACTTGTGGGAAAGCAGTTTGTTCACATCACTTTCGATGTAATCTATATGATTTTGGTGGTCCTTCACTCCTTGTCTATACTTGCCTTTGTGGAGTGTTTCTCTTCATCTACTGGGAGTTGCTTGCAGTCTGGAAGCTTAATTCAAGTTGATCTTTTAAAATCATGTTTTTCACCCTGTTGCATCTGATAATCTTCAAAAAATTGTCTTATGTATGGAGAATAAGGATTCCACCCAATGCTATTTAATTTTTTTTCAGTTCAGAACTTTAGATAAAATTTTGATGGTGGTTTTAATCTGGAGATAGAGCTATATCAAGGTGAATGGGCACCTTTCATGCCTTCTAAGTGCGATGTCAACCACCTCTTGACGTAGTTGTCAATTTTGTTTCAGACCCCACTTTGAAATGACTTGGACCTGAAACATTTCAGCTTGTTAGACATTTCATTGTTTCATTTCATTTCCCAAGTTTGGTTCTAGTAAAAAATTTAAAGAAATATAATTACTTTTTTTTTGAAAAATAGTAAAAACAGGTAAAATTAACATATATATTATATTATACTTATGGGGGTGTTTGGACTTTGGATAAATGCATAACAAATATCAATAAATTTAAATATTGTAAGATTCAATTATCATAGAAAAAAATAGTGTTACATTATTACATTGTGTAACTTACAGTGTTTGGCAATTTCCACAAATTTCAATATACCTTCAAAGTGTTGTGCAATTTGTCAAAAAGAAAACTCACAAGATGATATACGGACCAAGAAATGGAAAGAAAGTAATCAATTGACCAAATGTAGGACCCACTAATTAGTAATCATAGGTGTTGATAATCACGGTAGAACCCATCTCTTGTTAAAACTTGTAGAATTAAATGTTAAAACCATAAGATCCAAGCATTGTTGTTTAATTAAAGTGGGTCTACGAAAGGTTGCTAACCATAGTGTAATACAACTAGTGGTGATTATCACAAATGACCCTATCTAGTTTTTTTATTGTTATTATTTTTGGTGAAACCTTATCTAATGTTAGGCATGAGCTATCAAATACCTGGAACCCATTTAATGATATCAACCTAATAATTGCAATCACACAATTCAGTCTTGGTAATCAGTATGGGACCTGGCTAATTTTGGTAGTATGGGACTCCCCTAATGTTGGTAATCATAATGAAAGCCCCCTATGGTGACATTTGTAGAACCCATTAAATATTAATAATTAACAAGGGCTATGAAATCATACTAGGGCTATAGGACCACACATTAAATTTGCAAGCCCTATGGGGCCAATCTAATATTGGGAGTTATAGTTGCATTCTCATAAGAATCATTGATGTTAAAACTTATAGTCAACCACTATAATTAATGGTTGCTCATGAACTTTTTTTTTTTTAAGAAGGGCTTAATTTGATTAATAAACCCTCACTTTTGGCAGAGGAACCTTATACAAAAAGAAGCTTAGGGAAAAACCAAGCTCCTAAAACCTATCAACAATATTCACAATACCATCATCATCATCATCAAAGCCTTATCCCAACCATGTTGGGGTCGGCTACATGAATTCTGTTTCTCCATTCCGTTCTATTTTGAGCTAAATCCTTCGATAAGTTAAACTTCTTCAAATCTGAATCAATGACCTCCATCAATGTCTTTTTCAGCCTACCCCTACCTCTTGATAGGCCATCCACCTGTATAGCCAAACCTTTTCTCACCAGTGCCATTATCGGCCTACGCTCAACATGTCCAAACACTCTTAAACGGGTTTTTCTAATCTTATCCCCTATTGGTGCTACCCCTAAATGCTCTCGAAAGCTCATTTCTAATTTTATCTTTCCTAGTTTTACCATACATCCACCTAAGTATTATCATTTCCACTACATCCATCTTATGAATATGCGTCTTCTTAATTGGCCAACATTCTGCTCCATATGTCATAGCTGGTCTAACCACTGTCCTGTAAAATTTGCCCTTCAATTTCATTGGCATTCGTCTGTCACAAAGCACTCCATAAGCTAGTCTCTACCTTAGCCATCCAGTTTTTGTCCTATGCTTCACATCTTCGTCAATCTCCCCATCCTTACTAATTATTGAGCCTAAGTACCGAAAAAAATTTTTACGTGGTATCTCATGGGTTTCAATTTTGACAGTGGCTTCAACACTTTGTATATGTATGCTGAAGTTGCAATCCATATATTCTGTCTTTGTACGACTTATTTTAAAGCCTTTAGATTCTAATGCCCCACGCCATCTCTCAAGTTTTGCATTTACACCATCCCTTGATTCATCCACCAATACTATATCATCTGCAAATAACATACACCATGGTACTTCTTCTTGAATATGCACAGTTAACTTAATATTCACAATACCAAATAAAAAAAATTACAAAACACAGCTCAAAGAGCAGGAAACTAATGCCGGAGATTAAGAAGCCCCGATTTGTCAAGGGTCTAAATACCATCTAAGTGACTAGGCAATTGAGTAATAGAGGAAAACTTGCAGCTCCAATATTAGCTAGGCCATCCACAAGCTTGTTGCGCTCCCTATAAACATGAGAAAGGGAGAAGTGCATAGAGTGAAAGTCCAAAATGTCCTCCCACATATCATATTTCCAAGAGGGTGTTGAATCATTTTGAAACCAATTCACAATAGTCAAAGAATTTGTTTCAACAATTAGGTCACATATGTTCAACTCAAAACAGAGAAGAAGGCCATTTTTTAAAGCTGCAATTTCAACTAAAGTGTTTGTACCTATGCCCAAGGAGACCGAGAATCCAACGATGAGGGTACAACAATCAGAACGAAGCACTCCCCCATAGCCAGCAGCCCTTGAGTTACCTTTAGATGTGCCATCAATGCTCAACTTCATTTTGCCCAAAGGAGGCAGTAACCATTTAACCAAAAGAGGTTTTCTAACTTTACCTGCTAAAAGAGGAATACGAAGTGCTACCAAAATTGAAAATTTCCTATTATGAATACTCTTTTCTGCTTTAACAACAAATTCAACTTGTCCAGCCAATGAATAACCTTTCTCTGAATAAAGTCAGCAGTTCTAGCAACATTTTCATTCCTTCCAGCATTTCGAGCTAGCCATAATTTCCAAAGGATAATAGAAGGAGTAAGCTGTACTAAGCAACATACTTGATCAGATCTTGAGAAGCAAGACCACCAGAGAGAAATATTTTCCTTTTAGCTATGTGACATGTAACAACTCTGACTTAACCTTGTAGCCCAATCTATCTTAGATGGGGCTGCTTTTGGTCAGTCCAGTTTGAGGTTGGATTGGGACGATGGGCCAAGTCTTATCGGGTTCAACTAAGTGTTACTTAGGGCCCAAAGTCATAGTAGGATTTTGACCTAGACCCAATACCAATAGGTGAGACTCTTGGAGTACCCAAGAGTAACTCTGAATACCAATAAGTGAGACTCTTGGAGTACCCAAGAATAACTCTGAATATCAATAGGCATGACTCTTGAAGTACCCAAAAGTAACTATTGATATGGGGAATTTCAAAGGACTTCCATGTGGCTCTTCATATGGAGTCTATATCTATTATAAAAGAGAGGTCTCCCTCTTGTTTCCCTCACCTTCTCTAAAGATTTGAAACGGGAGATAAAGAGAGATTTAACTAGGGCTATGGTTTTGTTGGTGGTAAAAGTAGAGATTTGGGAAGAAAAGTGGGACGCATAGTGGATGTCTGGCTCAAGACTGCTCACATCACGGTCTCCGATTGTCTATTTGAGATGAGTAGAAATTTCTAATCAGACTTAGGAAAATGTGATTATGAATGATTGCTTCAATTAAGAAATTTTGTTGCAAGACAACATGTAACAATACCAGTTGAGTATTACTGACATGCCTGTCATTGGATGAAAGATACGGATTCAAGTTCTGAAAATGGATGTGAGTCTAAGCCACTACTAGAAGTTGTTTCAACACTAATCTATCAAGCAATAATAGAGAAATTTAGTTAGACCAGGGAATTTTTTTTCCTAACAATCTCATTGGATAGGTTTTGCAGTTAGGGGGTTGTGGGTCCCAGTGGATGATCTGATCAAGGATCAGGCCCAGGGACCTGAGAGATCACTGATGGGTGACCCTAATGGTGGGGTCCGCTTGTGACTTGGATCTCAGGGACCCACGATCCAAATATAAGAGAATACCTGATGAACATGAGCATTTTTGTCAACCCTCAGTCTACCATAAAAATGGAAGAAAACTCAAGATTTGAGCTTGGACTTGGATAAACTGATGTTCTAGGATTTGTATGACTCTTGAAGCCTCATTTTAACATCTAAGAGGGAGGATTATCAGAGAAGATGTATTGGAAATTGTGACCTTTTAGTTTCTATAACATCATTGGTACCTAGGAGTGTAGGGGATAGTGGACCCACATGGTCCACCCAATCAGTTATCAGTCCCCCACATCTAGTGGAGGACTAATGGGCGACCACCAAGGCGATGGTTGTTTGGACCGTTGGGTCCCACCCTTTAATTTCCTTAAGAGGCAGGGGCATGAGACAAATTCTAGGAGGAGATTTTTAGGTTCTGTCGACTGGTATTCATTTGGAACATAGTTTATGAAGTTTTCAGGTTGGTCCTTGTGGTCTATATTTATAATACTACTACTTGTCTGGAAGGAGAGAAATTTGGAAGTGACTTAGACTTGGGAGGACAACTGTTGGCACCATTGATTAATAAGGAATAACCACTAATCATTTTCTTTAATGATGGTGATTACTTTCGTTTCATATACCTATTGAGTATGATATATGCTTTTAGTGAATTTAAGAATATTTGTGTATGGTCCAACATAATAATTATTGTTCGTGATATAATCTCTATGGTAATCAAGTGAAAATCAAATTACTTTCTAAGAGATTTGGGCAATGCCACATGCCGGCTACCAACTCCGATTCAGAGTGGGGCGAGACTTAACCTTAAGTATGTGGGATTGACCATTGACAAAATGAGATGATGATGAGGATCAAGAGAACTTCTCTTGTAGACATTGATTGAGAGAAAGAGGATCAACAATCATGGCGGATGGTAGGCCATGATGTTAAGGATGAATAAGGAACTTCCTCGTGGATGATTGGTCAAGGGAAATAAAGTCAACTATCCTGGTGGACGATAAGCCATGCAGTTGACAGAAAGGTAGATACTCCGGTGTGGGGTATTGGAAATTGCCAATGCATTAATGCTAAAAAAAATATTTGAGTATAAATCGAATGGGTGTTTTATTATTCCTTGAAATATATTGTTTATCTGATTAGGATGGGGTGAATTTATGTTGATTTATTTATTTATATTTATTATTTTATATTAGATGATTATGTTAGAAATTCTGCTCACCAGTAGTACTGACAAGTGGTTCGTCCCACTCCAGGTAACGCATCCATAGCGGGGTTAGGGGACGACGGAGGTCAAACGATAGAATTCAGCATGCGTGGCTGATTGAGCTTACGGAGAATAACTTTTACTTAAATGGGCCAACCCATACTAGAACTAGTCTATTAGAATTAAATAAATCTTTTGTCTTTCAGTCGTACGTTTGTTGACTTTCAGACATTAATATATGGAATATAATGTATGCTTTGGACTTTATGCTCTTAAAATTTTAGCTATGATTGCTATTGAATTCTAAATTGGAAACGTCCTAAGAATCTGAAGAGGTCCAGATTTTTGGGTCGTTACATGATATCTAAGTAAAACCAAAAATATTCGAGAAAGACCTCCATACTTTAGCATCTAAAGGGCCATCATAAAAAAAACATGAGCAATAGATTCAAAAGCCCCCAAAGCAAAGCAAAATGCATCGAGCAGCAAGAGGAATGCCACACTGTTGTATCCTCTCATCTACATCAACACTATTATGCCACAAACAAAAGCAGCAATTTTGAGAGGCAAAACTGCATTCCTGATGCACGAGTGAAAAGGAAAATGAGGAGCATGATCCCTCAAGGCTTCCCAAGCTGGTTTTGAAGTAAAACAACCATTTTGTGTGTGTTTCCATATTCTGATGTCCATACCTGTTTTGAGACTGTCTTGATACTTACAAACTTCATTCTTCAAAGAGTGGTCCCCAAAAGAGGATAAAAGTTCCATGTTCCAACCTGTATCAGTGCAAACATCCCTCAATTTCATTTGAGGGGAAGAAATAGGAAATCCCTTACCAAACATAGAGGCAGGGCATCCCCTGCCCACTTGTCATACCAAAAGCTGAAATTTCCAACTCTAATTTTCCATTGGCTGCTCTGCTGTATGAAAGGATAAAACTTGCGAATAGATTTCCAAGTGGGAGAGTGAAGAAGGTTCAAAGTAATGTGAGCTAAAGAAAGACAATTCCTCTCCAATGCTTTTTACTAAAACTTTCCATTAGTATTTAGAAAAGATTTTCTGACAAAAGATTATTCTATACAACATATCCTTGACTAATGTAATCTGAATGTTTTTAGAAGAAAGTGAGAGATATTGTACGCTACTTTCTAAGTGATCAAAACACTTTTTATGTGAATAGATTATATTCTAAACTAGTATATAATATGGAAAAAATTCTTGAAATATTTCGTTTCCAAACCCCTAATTCATTTTAATAATTATCAATGATACAACATGTTATCTCTATGTGCCTAATAAATAATATACAGACCATGTTTGTGTATGACTGTAATTATGACATCCATCCTCTCTTAGTTCCCATCTCCAATTATCAATGTCATAGGCTAAAATGATATAAAATACACAAGTTCACATAATCACTACACTATGGTAGTGCACATTTGTACGAAATAGAATGAAAAGCCTTTTTTTCGAAAGGATAATAATAATAATAATAATAATAATAATAATAATATCGTTCACACTATTCCATGGTCGGCTGAATCTAGCCATTTCTGCCTGTTCAGTTGGCAGGCTTTAATCTGGACCAAAATAGCCAAACAGTGACAAATTCTACTAAGTTTCGTACGGGGCTACCTGGTGTAGTTACTTGAACAAACCAAAGAGAGTCCACTTTTTTTATCTATGTGATTCTATTGTGAGATACATCATACATCAGGATCATACAATGTGTTTGTCATTGCTAGGCGTGTATTATAAAAGAAATAAGTAACTCTTACTTTATGTTTCATGTAAACGTGAAAGACGTAAGCCATTGTATTCTATTTTCTATCAATGGTCTTTTTTTCTATATAGCAGCTAACTTAGTAGTACTGCCAATTTCTGAAATTGGGGTTCTGTGGCTTCTGCCAATTGGATGTCTAAGTATTCCATGGATCTGTTTCAAGAAAATTCTGATAAATCTAGGTATGCCTGGTCAAGTTTTATGTGCTCTCTATTTTACATTACAAAGCAGTTTGTGCAATTCTTTTTGGTGTTCCTTGGATACTTTCTGTTTGTTGTTTGTGGCAAATGCTTTCTTTACCTTTTCTTTCATATTAATTTTATCATGCAGGCTTAATTAAAAATTTGTCCTCAGTAAAAAAAAAAGGGGTTTATTTTCTCCAGGCTGGCAACCCTTTGGTGACTCTTCTTCTCTGTCTTAGTGATCCTCAGACTTTCAACAGTTACTTCGGTACTCATATGGAGCATCTGTACAAGCACCTTCGGGTAATTTTAGTTTTAGTATTTTTTTTTTATGTTCTACATAGTTACAATGTGAATATTGCCATCAACATTGTTAGAGCCTTATCCCATCAATCTAGGGCTGCTGGGGAGTTCTACTCTAACACCCACAAAAAATAAAATACAATAAAAACTACAATGTATGTTATATATCATATAATGACTCTTTTGTATTGGAAGCTCTTCATTGCAGTGTCATCTAATTGTGGTTTGTTGCTTTTAACTTCAGCCCTTCCTGTAAAGTAGACATTTGATGCAACCCATTTCTATAATGCAGGACAAGAACCTCCGCTCTATGGCATTGGACTGTCTTCATCGGGTTGTGAGATTTTACTTAAGTGTTTATGCTGATTATCAATCAAGAAATCGTGTCTGGGATTATCTAGACAGTGTGACCTCTCAATTGCTGACTTTTATAAAGAAGGGCATGATAACTCAGGATGTTCAGTATGATAAACTTGTTGAGTTGTGTCTGACTATAGCAGAAAATAACCTAGATTTTTCCATGAATCATATGATATTAGAATTGCTAAAGCCCGACAGTTTGAGTGAAGCAAAGGTCATTGGATTGCGTGCTTTACTTGCTATTGTCATGTCTTCTTCAAACCAGTATGCCGGCTTAGAACATTTTCGGGGTGAGACATCTCTTTTTTTTAGCAACCACATTCTTGGCTGTCATCTTGTTTTTGTTCCTTTTTTTTTTTTTACTGGTAATGTGACTCAAACCTGCAACCTCGTGTCTGTGACAAGGACTCAAGAAGCATCTCTTTATCTGTTCAACATGCTCATCTATTTTTGCTCCCAACAATTTTTCTCAACAATTCTTTTTTTTTTTTCCTTTCTGTTGTTGAATTTGGCAGGTCATGAGATTGGCCATTACATTCCAAAGGTGAAGGCGGCAATTGAGTCAATCCTAAGGTCTTGTCATAGAACCTATAGTCAAGCTCTTCTTACTTCTTCCAAGAGTACATTAGGTAAATTCATATTTTTACCATTGGATATGACTTTGACAGTCATGAATAGTCTGATTCATAGTCAAGTTGAATAGATTCCTAAAATGTAAAACTGTAGAAATTTATTTTGGCCAATTATTGTCATCTTTATTATGTCCTTTTGGTCCATAGCCTTTATGGAATATGTAAATATAGGCTCTCTTGTGTAATTTTTCACGTTAGTAAATTTATTCCTCTAAAGAAATTATTATTCCCCGACTGTCATATAGGCTTGTAGTTTGCACCGTACAAACATCTCAGTACCCATCATCATCGTTCCATCTGTCTGTGGTCAGTTTATTATATTCTACTCACCAGACAATCTAAGATAAAATCTACCATCTATCATCTATCTGATAGTGTTGTACAGGAGTGATCCTCTCTCTCTCTCTCTCTCTCTCTCTCTCACAGTGCATTTGTGAGTGCAAAAAAAAAAAAAAAGAATTTTGGAACAAAGCACTTGGCACTATTTGAGTCCATGTTCTCCCCAACTCCATACTCTAATCCTTTCTCACTACTTCATCCAATGTCTAACGAAGAATATGGATGAAATTGAGTATGATCATGTCATACTATGGCTAGCAAGTACTTGGAGTTGTGTGGTCATAATGGAGGAAAAAAGATCGAGAAAATGTTGGCCTACTCACTGATCCACTCAATAGACCACCAAAGACACACCACAGCTCAGTCATTTTTAGATGATAAGATTTAGAACTCTGAATAAGTTGAACTAGTAGTTTTGAATTAGATTTTGAATGAGTTTGATTAGAGTTATGGTTAGATTAAGGTGTTTAGATTAAGGTGTGCTTATCTCATTCTCCCTTGTGTAAGGATTATTGTTTGTAAATAGACATTGTGCATACAATGAAAATGTTGTTTCTCAAATTCCTTCGTGGTAACGGAGCTATGTCTCGTAGCATCTTCTGGTTAGGGCAGCCATGGTCTGACTCTTGTGCTTCTACAATTATATGGGTGCCTTAGTTTAGTGTTTTGTGTTTTTTTTAAAATAAAAATCCTATAGCCTCTCTCTTCCATGCAAACATCCAAGCCTCAGGATCTTGTCATCAAGTCACATGGTCCAATGCTTCGGGAAGAGATCACATATTTGATCTAGCTGGCCATCAGCGCTAACATTCTAAAGAAGAGCAAGATGTGACAACGATGAACTCTATATATAGACAATGATCATTGAGAAATTCTTAAAAAATCCCCATTTCAAAAGGGGAGTATTTGCCCTTCTTGATTTGCCCAATGAGATTATGCCACCTCACCTTTCCATGCTACCTCAGATTAAGAGAAAAAAAATATGAATGTTAAAATTGTTTGGTTTCCTAAATATTAGTGCAAGAGGAACATATTAGCCAATCAGAAAAGGGTTGTTTTTCATAAAAAAATGCTTGAGGCGGTGGGCCTTATTATCACCAGTGTAACACATAGGTCACTTTTGAAAGATATCAACCATTGATTTTAGAGATTACTGGTTTGTCTTTTTCATGTAATCAATCGCACGATCCTTTATGAAAGGAGCATGCGACTGTGGGGGGCATTAGACGACAAGATTTATGTAAAGAGTTTAAATTAACATTCTAATTTAAATTAGATTTTGAACAAGTTCAAGTTAGAGTTATGGTTAGATTACAGTGTGCTGGTCTCATTTTCTTTTGTATAAGTAGGGATTATTGTCACAGGATTATTGATTGTGACATGGACACAATGAATTCTATGAAAATGTTGTTTCTAAAAAAAAATTCAGTAGTGATGAAGATCTGGATATGGACAAGTTTGTGGTAGATTCCTTAGAATTAATAATTGCTTCTATGTAGCCATCTTTCTTGGGAAAAACATGTGGTGTTATTATTAATGAGATTTGGATCTCGCGCCACGTCATATAATGCCTGTTGAGTGTTGGGCTGACTTAGAATCTGGTATCTAAGATTGTATAATATTTTGTCGAATCTCTTCATTTAGTGAAGTATTCAATGCAGATGTCTGAGTCTCTGATTTGCCTTAGATTTTGGAACCAGTTGATTGTGGACCTCTGCTCCTTATAGGTCCAACCCAAGTTTGTATGATTATTACTATAAACCTCTTTTCTCAAAGCTGACATCGTGATCTCTAATGAGGTGTGCCGTCCTCATGAAATGAATAAGCCTTGCTTACAACTTGAAATTTGATTATTTTCTTGTACAGCCTGAATCTTTGGTTTTTCATGAATAGAATGTTTCCACTGTAGTCCTTTTGTGCTCCTCATAAGAGACTTTCCTTCTTGATACCATTTGCCAGCATGCCTTCTCAGAATCACCATCCATTCATTTTCTCTTTCAGTCATTTCTCCTAGCGTTGGATTCGGAAAGCTTTCCTAATTCCCATTTTGTTTAGCCTTGACAACTCACTTCCTTTCCTTCAAATCCTTTGTTTGATAGAAAATGCATGATGTGGATTCAATCAAGATTTTTTCACTACAATGATTGCAAGTCTAAACCTCTGAGGCAATTTTTCATAACGAAATGGTTGTAATCTTTTCACTTAAGGATATGGAATCAACCCCTCTATCAATCAACTTATTGCTTAGATCCATTCAACTAGAGCTTTGACAAACAAGGCCTTAATGTCAATTCTGTAGAGACACAAAGGCCCAAGCCCATGATCCAGGCTCATCACAGAAAGCCCATGAACCATGACCATAAAAGTTAAGCCAAATGACTAAATATTTGCTTGAGATAAGCTGCAATCCAATAGTTAACCAAGGGACTGTCACAGACCAGCCTAACTCAGCATGATAGTTTCCGCTTTGGCCCACATGCATGGATAGGGACTTTTCGGGTGGTCACTCATTCTAATACTACTCCCACCTGAGCACGCTTAACTCCAGAGTTTGTATGGGATTTGGGGTCGCACGGCTTTAAAATGGGTAATATTAAGTTAACACAGGGTTTGACTTATAAGCTCAAAGATCCAGATACTCCCTCACCGGTATGTGACTTTGAGACCATAGTTAGCCAGGTGGACCCCCGTGGTTGACATGCTATGCCCCCTTAAGACCGAAGTCTTGTGGGGTGACTTCAGATTCGGGGCCTCACATTATCCCTCACTGGGAGATAGAGTCGTCCTTGACTCTGATACCTCTTGTCATAGCCCGCACCCCACTTAATATGATATTGTCCACTTTGACCCATGTGCACGTGTGGGGGTTTCCTCAGCAATCTCTCATCCTAGTACTACTCCCACCCGAGCATGCTTAGCTCCGGTGTACTTATAGGATCCGGGGCCACACACTTTAAATTGTGTCCTGTTGAGTTGACACAGGGGTTGACTTATAAGCCCAGAGATCCGGACACTTCCTTGCCGATGTGGGAACTTGAGACCATAGTCCGCTAGGTCAACCCCTTGGTTGGCAAGCCACGCCCTCTTGAGACTTAAGTCTTAAGGGGTCGCTTATGGTCTAGGGCCTCACAAGGACGTAGGAGAATGATCCAAAATTGGGTTCAATGCCTTATATGCTCTTTGTATGATCCAAGGTCGCCAGCACTTGTCGTCCTGCAATTGCGCATGGGGGCCTTGATTTTGCCCATATTAGATTAATTTCCACACCAAATGTGAATATCAATAAGTTATTTTTAAGTTTCACCGGTGAGAAAAAGTTTGGATATACAGGTGGAAGGTCCATCAAGAGGTAGGGGTAGGCCGAAGAAAACATGGATGGAAGTCATTAATTCAGATTTGAAGAAGTTGCACTTATCGAAAGATTTAGCTCAAAATAGAACGGAATGGAGAAATAGAATTCATGTAGCCGACCCCAACATGGTTGGGATAAGGCTTTGATGATGATGATAATGATTTTTAAGTTTCACAATCTCTACTAGGCCCAGCAATCTACATACTAATTGTACGCATTGATTTAATATACTGAGAGGTAGTCGTTTCCCATGTACCTAGCCTATCTGTGTTCACAATCTATTCTGTTTGCGCTTATCCAACTGTTCCTTGTCAAATATAATCATTGGCACATTCGAGTTGTCCAGCCTCTCCTCTCAGACATAATGTTTTCCTAATGGAAGGTGGGTAACGGTGACTCCCTTTGCTTGAGTCTTAAATTAAGCACGCTTCCTCAAAGCTGTGACCTAAATGGTGGTGTGGCTTCACCAATGATTCAGCAATCATTGGTTCCACTAGCACCCTCACTTGTTGAGTCTTAGCATTCAAGGGGGGAGTTTTAGGTGGGAAAGCAGGGGAGATAAGCAAGAGGCTGGAGATAGAATGGCGCACCCCATGCTTGTCGAAACATTTTAGACGTAAATCCTTATCTTTTATTTTTCATTATATTGATGAAATGGATAGTGGATAGGTTATGAATTTATTTTCCTTTTATTGCTTTTGTAGTTTTTTCTTTCTATTTTTAAAAGAAAAAAGATCTTACAACTTGTAATATAATTCAATTTGGCCCCTACAAGATTTACTTACTATCAATTTGCAAAACATTGCCTCTAATCATTACAACAGAAGTTTAGGCAACTTATTTCCAGTGATACATATTTCATGTTGTTTAATTTCAGAATGACAAATTTAAACTGTACCGAACAACTTTGCAGATTCTGTCACAAAGGAAAAGTCTCAAGGATCTCTCTTTAGGACAGTGTTGAAGTGCATACCATATTTAATTGAAGAAGTAGGGCGAAGTGATAAAATCACAGACATCATACCACAATATGGAATCAGTATTGATCCTGTTGTTCGTGAAGAAGCTGTGCAGGTGTTAAATCGGATTATAAGACACCTTCCTCACCGTCGTTTTGCAGTGATGAAAGGAATGGCTAACTTCATCTTGCGACTTCCAGATGAGATTCCTGTTCTTATTCAAACATCTCTTAGCCGCCTAGTGGACCTTCTACGACTATGGAGGGCCTACTTATCTGATGAGAGATTATCATATGTTTCTCAAAATGTAAAGCGATCAGGTGTGGGAAATGATGTTGTCCCCAGGTCATCATCTTCGCAACAGCCAGGGGATACAATTGAATTTCGTACATCAGAAATGGATGCAATAGGTCTTATCTTCCTTTGTTCTGTAGAAGCTCCCATCAGGCTTACAGCACTAGAATTATTGCGTTGTGTTCGGGCCCTTAGAAATGATATACGAGACTTAACAACAAATGCATGTCCTGACCATAAACTGAACAAAGAAATGGAACCAATACTTATCATAGATGTCCTGGAAGAAAATGGGGTGAGTATGACTTTTCAACCCAATGTATTTCTTTGTTTTTTCTTTTGTAAAGACAATGTGTAGTTTTTCTCATTTTTCTTTTGGTGTTTTTTTATTGGTAATATAACTTGAACAAGTAGTAAGGTTGGATATGAAGAAGTGCAACACATTTGAAGATTTGACTCAAGATGGATTAAAATGGAGAAATAGATTTCATATACATAATTTGGATAAGGCTTTGATGATGATGATGACAACAATGACAACGGTGTGAGTTGAACCCGTAACCTTTAGGTTGCAATAGTGAGCACCTTCCACTGCACCAAGGGCTGTTGTCCTTCTATTCTTTTGACTTAGCCAGGTTGTTGTACACTTGTATTGTTGTTTTTAAGGAATAAATTCAGTTGCCCTTCCAAAGAAGTTTCTTGTTCAGTTTTCAATCTAATTTTCTACTGGGACTAGAAAAGTGAGTTGGGGGAGGGACATGGAGTTTTCAGGGTTATGAGAAAAGAATGAAACTTAAGTTGACTTGTTCTTTTCCGGAGAGCTAAGCAATGCCCACCCACACAATGATTCAAATGAATCACTGCACAACTTATTGGTTTCCAGCTGAACAAATGAGTTGTGACGGTTTTGGTCCTAACCCAAGTTTCCGATCATGGTTCTGAACATTTGCTAACTTGAATCTTATCAATTTTTTCAGGATGACATTGTTCAAAGTTGCTTTTGGGATTCAGGCCGCCCATATGATTTGAGAAGGGAATTGGATTCAGTTCCTCCTGATGTAACACTTCTATCTATTTTGAGGAGCACCACAATTAGTAGATGGGCTCGGTGTCTTAGTGAGCTAGTCAAATATGCGGGTGACCTTTGCCCAATTTCTGTACAAGAAGCGAGGCATGGAGCTCCACTTGTACTCAGTAACTATTGTTTGTGGAAACATCATTTTTTGAATCTATGTTTTACAAGATTCTAGAGCAATTTTTATGTGATTTCTTTCCTTTTGTAGGTATAAATATTGATTCCCTGCAAATTTTTTTTCTAAATTGATTTATTTGTTCTTTTGTTTTAAGAGTAACAGTAAATTGTATTAAGAAGATATGATTACAACACCATACAAAAATGATAGAGGAAAGAAAAGAGAGGGTATAAGAACCTTAAACCAACCACCCAACAAAAAAACAAAAAAAAAAAGCACAAAATTGCTTAATTGAAGTGCACAAAGGAGTGACTCTAGACACCCTTTGCTTAGCTAAAGCATCTGTAAAACCATTAGCCAATCTCCCCACATGGTAGAAGACCACATGAAGCGGAGAAGCCACATATTTATTCTCTTAAATAGAAATCAAATCTCTAAGGACCCTTAGCCATTGAAGAAACCCACAATGTGGCATTAGACGAATTGCTCTCCATAATTAACCCATCCTGAAATGAACGAGAAGAAAGCTTCTAAAATTGCTAACACCTCCACCTATTTGGATTCTTTGACACTACATGTTTTGAGAAAATAAATAAACTCTCCCATTTAGAATTTTGAAGAACACCGCTAATACCTGCAAGCCCAAGTTTACCTGTAGCCACTATATGAGCGTTAAGTTTCAAAAAAAAAAAAAAAAATCAAGCGGAGTGGGGGAACCACTGCATCACCAATTTCTTCTTTGTACAACGACACCTCATGGAAGTTTCCCAGTAATGGAAAATACTTTCAACAAGACATTCTCAAACTCTTTTTTGATAGAAACCCACTTAGCTAATCTCAAAATCATCATCTCGAGGATAGCTTGCGTAGCCAGAGATGAGACCCTAAAAATGCCGTCGTTTCTTTTTTAACAAATCAACAGCAGGATAGCTAAGTGTATAATCCTACATAAATCGTAGCATCCATGAAAAGAGGCTCCAGAGCCAACTGACTCTCTTATGTCCTTGCGACTCCGGTAAGGTCCAAGCAACACCACAGTTCTGGAAAAAACTATAATTGAATTATTCAGTGTCTATTACAAATTAAATGTGTATTTTCTTTCTTAATTGTTTTTATAGAGGAAGGCAATGGAAATTGACTGGACAAGATTCTTTAGAACAGTTGGAAGGTGTTCATTGCCACAACCGCATTCAAAAATAAAGGAAAGGAGAAAATTAAATGTCAACTGAATGATCCATACATGTATTTGTGTACTGTGATATGTTTATAAATCTGTGTATACCATGTATTGTTGTTGATCCCTCTTGAAAAACTTAATAATGTCTTCCTATCAGTTCTATTCATAATAGAACTGATCCATTTTTCATAAAAATAATCAATGTTTCACTCTGTATTAAATGTGGCAGGTTGGAGGTTATGCAGCGGCTTGCACTTGTTACTCCAATAGAGTTAGGCGGAAAGGCTCATCAGTCACTAGAGGGTGAAAACAAACTTGAACAGTGGCTTATGTATGCTACTTTTTCTTGCTCTTGTCCACCTATCAACAGAGAAAGCAGCAGCTCTACAGCTTCTAGAGAGACCTTCCATCTAATTTTTCCATCACTGAAATCTGGATCAGATGCTCACACAGTAAGTGCATGCAAAAAGAATTGTTGAGCTCCAAACCCAGCATTAACATGCATTTTGAAGAAAAAACACAGTTCATTTTTCAGAAAGTGAATTCTCAAATTGGTTCTAAATATTTTTTTTTTATTGCTACAAAGTATGCAAACCAGTGTTTAAAATTGAGAAACACTACAGCAATATAAAGTCTTGATTTACATCTGTCTCTCATCTGCCCACTGATAAATAATAATAGCTTCTGAACATTGTTGTATGATAAATGATTGACCTACATATGATTTTGCAACATATTGTGGTCTTGTCTTCCTTGACATAAGCTATAGTGCACTGGTTCTTCATGAGGGTGTAATGCTTTGTTTTCTCAACAATTCTCTCAACACAATCAGAAACATGAAATAGTAGAACAATTTAGCTAAACTCCCACAAGTTTTTTTATGCCATGCTATAATGATGTAGGCTTACATTGTTGGTGACTACCACTTACAAATTTTGCATGAGACTTGGGTTCTGATTGGACTGAGGCTTTTTTGGCAAAATTTTGAGTACAAGAAGAAAAGGACACAGGTTTTCATCTAGTCAATGATGCACATGAATAGAGTTATGATGATCCCTTCTTAATGGTCCTTTCTAATGCTTCCAATCTATTTGACTTACTACCTTAAGGATGCCCCTTTTGGAGGTGCCTTTACTATGGTACATTGCATTGAGTGCTTCAATTGGCCCCTCTAATGCTCCATTTTTTATGATGTTTTGGTTTTCTTTCACCCATGTCCCATCTTTAGCATGTGTCTGTCGTAGGCCTCGATAAAACCATCCTCAGCATGCATCTATAGTACACCTGGATAGAAAAGAGGGTTATGAGTTATACTGGAAGACTGGCAATGAACTTCATATACCTTCCAAACCATATCTGAGTTTACTTTGAGTAGTAGAACTGAACCAACCCCACTTATATGGGATATGTTCTATGAATGATCCGCGTTGTTCCCAGACTTCATGCATTCCCAAACCATCTATTTTCTAATCCTATCATTTCCAGTTACTCCACATATCCATTCTCCCTACTTTCTTCTCCACTAAGCTTTGCCCCATATACTCTCTTTGTTTTGTTAATTTTTAGGACCACTTGAGTGAATAGCCTTTCCCCATATTCTAGCATAAAATTTAATTGATTTCATGTCTGGTTGATTAGCACCAGATCATTTGCAAGCAATATACACTAAGGAACTTGCTGCAGCTGCTGGCTAGAAAAGGCATTGGTGATGCAGGCCAGAAACGGGGTTCAGCCAGCCCATTGGGTGCAGCCCACAGGCCCAAAAGTTTCAGCAGTAGGGTGAAGCCCGCTGGAGCCCACTAAAAAGAAGAAACCCAGAATGTGCCTGATTTCCAGATTGTGCCTTTGGATTATTCTAGCCCATTTTAGTAATAGCGAAAATTTATTGTAGCCTATTTTTAGTAATTACTAAAATTTAGGAAATTATTTAATAAGTGGATTTATTTGATTTAGAAGCACATTTTGATTGCAATTGTTTCCAGATTAGGATTAGGACTCTAAACTCAATATAAAAGATTTAATGCCCCCTTAGGAATCAATTAATTGAAAATAAAATAAAATAAAATATTCCTTGAGTTTTTCACTTGGTTATGTGTCCATCATGTGAAAACATGACTGTTGAATCTTGAATCTCTAAGCTTCAGCTTGGACAGTAGTCTTTGGCTACTCTTCCTGTTCTCGTGCTACATCAGTTGGTAATCACTAAAGTGGGACTAATGTCTTAGCAAGTTTTGGTGAATTGCTCCCGCCATGTGGAACATCTAAAGTTGTGGGGATGAATTGTTTTGTTTTGCTAGTTGATATTTTTGTTAGGAGTAGTAGTTAATATAGGAGTCTGATTTCCCATTGGTTAGGGTTTCCATCATAATTGGACTCTTGCAATGAGGCCTCTTAAGCCAAAAACCATGAACCTCATACGTGATTGCTTTGGTGGGTAATTTTTGAAACTAACATGGAGAAAGGTTTAGGACCTGAGGATCTTCCTAAGCTGAAGACCAAAGTACCATTCTTCCCTTTTAATCAGCTGGTTGTGGCTATTCGAACTTAACACGTTGGACCATAGGCATAGGGGGATTATGTGATAGTCTTAGGATTACATACATATAAAAATAATTCTAGGAGGCAATTTTATGTGGCCTACTTAAGGGGACCGTAGATCAGTCAAATTATGTTCAAATTCCTTCGAAGTCCCACATTATTCCTGAGAGCTATGTTACATGGACTCGGCATTAGTATTGATTTCGGGTGTGTATCAGGTGAGGGTGTGCCTCAAGAAAGTATGTGAAATATCTTAGAAATGAAGTATCGGCACGAGTATTGGGTGCGGATACGTATGTATCAGGTATGGGTGCATCATGGTTTTAGGCGAGTCTGTGTATCATAGGAGAGCATTAGGTTACATAAGGACTCTTTTCAAGGGACATTGTATTATCCACAAATTGTAGACAGGTTTCGTGTGTTATGTTCGTTCTCTCTTCAAAGTGATGGCTTCCAGTGTGCAATTCAAGTTGATGATGATTAGTTACATGTAAATGGGAGATCTATTGAGGATGTGATTCCCTTTTAAATTAACACTAATGCTCAGTTGTAGGACAGGTTGTAAAAAATGCTTGGCCTATGCAGTGTAATGCTCTTGCTAACCAAGATATGCAGGCAACTGCTGGAGCACAAAAGTCGGGTATTGGTGGAATAAAGGAAAAGATATTTAAAATCTGTAAAATCATGGGGTTTCCTGGGGTGGTGAATGATTAAAATATTGGTGTGTGATAGCTCTTCAACGGATCATGGATGCACAACAATCCTAAAAATGTTCAGATGTTTCTTCTTCATCAGGTGAGTGGTCTCGTTGGTCAGACCTGGTTCTTGAGTAGTATCATGATCAAGTTTATCGAGACCCTCTCCTGATAGACACAGATGTTGGTCCTTGCAGGTCAAATGATTTTGTAAATGATGTCAGTGCCCATGTGGTTTTGAGGATAAAGTTGTTGACGATTGCCAAAGTCGATGGGAATATCCTATGGCATAATGATGATGAGTTGTGCTTATTCGTTAAACGGTTATTTGATAAAGGTCATTATCCTTTAACAAAGCCAGGAATTGATAATTGAAAAGGCTGAATGGAAAAGAGGAAAGGAAGTTGGAACTTCTAAATCTTCAGAGATTAACTGATCATGATGAGTCTGTGGATCTGAGGGAGAATGGTGCAATATTAGTTGTGCGATATGTTCTGTTTTTCTGCTTTAATTTTTTTTTTTCTTTATCTTTTTTTAATCCCAGTGTTGATCTACTTCAGGAGATTGTTATTTTTGGGTGGTAACTGTAGGTGGGATGTCATTGTTTCTTCCTTCTATTCTTTCCTATGGCTGGTATAGTATAGTGGTAAAAGCATGATTCGTTCTATTAACAAGTGAAATAGAAAGGAATCTTTTGTTTGATTCCTATTCTGATAAAAAAAAATTCATTTCTTAAAGGGGTTTAATCCCTTACCTCTCAATTCCACATTTGAGGAAGAATATCCATTCTCATGCCTTGTATCCAAAAGTTGTCAATTAGAAATTGAATGACAAAATTGGGTTATGGAGTTGTAAAGCATAATTTTTTTTTTTGCAGTTGGATCAACCTTTCCAATTGAATGAGAGTAAGTAAAGGATCCATGAATGGACATACAAAAGCCTATTTCTAATTGTAACTAAATCTTCAGTTTTTGTTCTCTTTGGTTTTTTTTTTCTATAAATCATGTTTTGCCATTTTATTGAAAGAATATGAGGACACTAAGAACAAAAAAGAGCAACATGAATGTATTATAAGCTGAAAAGAACACGTTCATTTTTCCACTGTTGTTTTCTTCTGGATATTATGGGTAAATGGTGTTGATTTAGTGACTTTTCTTGTTACAGCGTCTGGCCACCACAGCTCTTGGCTTCTCACATCTGGAAGTCTGTGAAATCATGTTTGGCGAGCTTGCATCATTTGTTGAAGAAGTTTCTTTAGAAACAGAGGGAAGACCTAAATGGAAGGTATGAGTTAAGGCTCTTTACCACAAAAATTATGTAGCAGCTGAGGCAGCAATCACACTTGATATTGGAATTGGTGACTGTCTCAGTTACTTTCCTAGTGCTGTGTGCACCATGTTCTAGCAAAATTATTTTTTTTTTTTAATTTTATTTGGTCTGCCTGTGAGTAAAGGCAAAATCTGGAAACCTAAGACCAATTTTTGGTGCTCGTGTTTCATATGTTTAGCAAGTCAGAGACTTTAATGACTTTCCATGTGCATGCATGTATGTGACTGTGTGCGTGTGTGGTTGTTAAACATCTTTGAACTAGTAGTCGAAGTCAAGAAGCCCAATTTGATTGATTTTGGTGATTTTATTTCATGGTGATTAGCAATTCAGTGGTATGCACATACATTTTGAAACAGCTATGGGCAGTCTGTAGCAATTAGAAGGAAATTTTAGAATCTCCTTAAAAGTCTTGCCAATTTTTGCTTGAAGCCTTTGAATTAAAGAAAAATGAGTCCATGTACTTGATGAACTAATTTGGCTTCTGATACTTGATGAACTGATTTGACTTCTGACTCCTTTTTAAGAAAATAAGCTCCTGTTGAGAGATCTTTCTTTTCCATATTTTTACTCTTTGTTCAGATTCCTATTCTACTCATGGATTCAAGCTGATTTCCCTCCACCTAAAATGTCCACTATAGGTAGGAAATCCAATATCTCTTCCCGTTCAAAGAAGCAGCCTCTTGCTAATTACTGGAGTTCATAAAACAAGTTGGCATCATGGTATACTTCTAACACATGAATTTGACACTACTTGTAAATTGAAATTAGATCCATAACCATTCACAAGAAAAACAGGTTCTGTAATCTAACTACACGGTGAAGGATTATAGACAACCAGATGTTTTCTGTTGATGAAGCTCACATATTTATTCTCAGCATTTTGTAGCTTTTGAAAATTCAGTTCAAAATATAGTAAAATGCATCTATTTTGTATGCAGAATCTAAAGGCCCACCGTGAAGATCTCCGTGAAGAACTACGTATTCACATTGCAAATGTTTATCGTACAGTTGCTGAGAATATCTGGCCAGGGATGTTGCGCCGCAAGCCATTTCTCAGTTTGCACTTCTTAAAATTCGTTGAAGAAACTAGACAGACAGTAGTAGAATCATCCACTGATAATTTCCAAGAAATGCAACCTCTTCGCTTTGCGTTGGCTTCTGTTTTAAGGTCATTAGCCCCCGAATTTGTGGAGTCACAATCTGATAGGTTTGATCCCAAAACTCGAAGGCAACTTTTTGATCTGCATCTATCTTGGTGTGATGATACTGGTGGAACATGGGGCCAGGACGGTGTGAGTGATTACCGCCGTGAAATTGAACGGTATAAGCAAGCTCAACATAATCGGTCCAAGGATTCCATAGACAAAATATCATCCGATAAAGAAGTGATCGAGCAAGTGGAGGCAATCCAATGGGTATCCATGAATGCTATGGCGTCGCTCTTATATGGGCCTTGTTTTGATGAGAGTACAAGAAAAATGAGTGGTCGAATAGTTAACTGGATCAACAGCTTGTTCATTGAGCCTGCATCCAGAACTCAGGTGGCGTATTCTCCTGCTGATCCAAGAACACCGACTTACTCAAAATACACTGGAGAGGGAGGACGTGCAAAGGATCGACTAAGGGTTTTCCATCTCCGGGTTTGCTTAGCAAAAACAGCTTTAAAGAATCTTCTTCAGACAAATCTGGAGCTGTTTCCAGCTTGTATTGACCAGGTAACTTAAGGGAACTTCTATCATTAGTTTCACATTTCACCATTTTTTCCCCTATTATATTATGCATAGTTATAACTTAAAGGGGAGTTTATATAAACCCATCAGATTGGAATACCGTTGTAAGGGCCCATTTATTGGCTTGTCATTGAATATACATAAATTCATGGTAAAATGGGTTCCAACAAAGGAATTTTGAAGAGGTAAGGGGTGAAGGATAAAAGGTGAATATTTAGATGCGACCTTGACTTTCCTAGGATTTGAATTATCTGGTTGATGGCTGGGTATACATTTTCTATCTCCCATTTGTTCATTCTCCAGTAAAGAGGAGATATTGCGTAGCCATTAATGGGTCTTCACCTTTGTTTTTTCAATTTTAGGCAATTTTCAGAATGGAGTTCCCATGAATTCAATTCCAATATTCCATACAGAAAAATGGGGTCTAAGCTTCATTTTTTATTTACTTGACAATTGAATTTTCTGTAAAATTTTCTTCACTGTCTTCATGAATGATAACATATTATCAGAGAGAAGATTAACTTCTTGTTTACATAAAAAGTTTGAAGGCTTAAGTCAAGAAAATGCAGCTACCTCTCTAAATTGTTGAAGATATGCTTGTAGTTTAGATGGCTTGTAACTGCACAGGGTTGTGAAACCATGGAATTAGGTTCTCTAGATCGAGAGGTTCCTTTTGATGCAGACAACAGTTTATTTGGACTTGTAGGACTATTGTTTCTCTAGAAAATCATGACGCTCTTTTCATCATCATCATCATCATCATCAAAACCTTATCCCAACCATGTTGGGGTCGGCTACATGAATTCTATTTCTCCATTCTGTTCTATTTCATGACACTCTTGTCAGTTATATGAAAATGCATCCCATGTTCATAGATACTCAGATATTAGATATATATAAAAAGAAGAAGGGTCCGTAGATACTATATAATTCTCAACCCAAGAAGTGTGTGGGATGCATGGTTTGGTCATGGAGACCTGTTATCTATTATGTCCCTTACAATGTAGACCGAGCCATAAAATTACCTAGAATGGAAGATCCTAGTCTTCCAATAGTTGAATTTCTAAGTTGAATGTCAACCGTTGCAGCAAGTTTTTCAACTTGAACATGCTTGATTGAATGGTATGCCATGTTTTATCATCTGTCAGACTTCTAATTGATGTTATAGATCACCAAACAGGGCCCATACTTATTTAGGCATAGCAGCCTAGTAATTTATACACTCCTTGTCAAGGATCCTACAATTTCTCCTCATCTTAATGGTTTTGAAGCTACGATAAATAAGATCTGGATATAGAAGTGGCAGATGTGGCTTCAGTTTTCTTGGTGATCTGCATATGGGTAAACTGACTGTTGAACCTCTCAAGTTCTGACCGTGAACCCTTCCTATACTCTGCAGTATGAACAATAGTATGTTGCCACAGTACTTAATACTGATAGACTAAAATCTATACTGATAGACTATAAATCTATAATTATTCAAAAGATTGATTTTCGATCTTCATTTCTTTCCAGTGCTACTCTTCTGATGCTTCCATAGCTGATGGCTACTTTAGTGTGCTGGCTGAAGTTTACATGCGTCAAGAGATCCCAAACTGTGAAATCCAGAGGCTCCTCAGCTTGATCCTCTACAAGGTAGTAGATCCTTCAAGACAAATCCGTGATGATGCACTCCAAATGCTTGAGACACTTTCTGCCCGTGAGTGGTCTGAAGAGGGCATTGAGGGTGGAGGCCACTACCGGGCATGTGTGGTTGGCAACCTACCAGACTCCTACCAACAGTTCCAATACAAGCTTTCCTCCAAACTTGCCAAAGACCACCCCAATCTTAGCAAACTCCTTTGTGAGGAAATCATGCAACGCCAGCTTGATGCTGTTGACATTATTGCCCAACATCAGGTTTTAACATGCATTGCTCCTTGGATTGAGAATCTTAACTTCTCAACCCTTTGGGAGTCAGGGTGGAGTGAAAGGTTGTTAAAGAGCCTTTACTATGTAACATGGCGACACGGAGATCATTTTCCTGATGAAATTGAGAAGATCTGGAGCACAATCGCTAGCAAACCCAAAAATATTATTCCAGTGCTTGATTTTCTGGTTACAAAAGGGATCGAGGATTGTGATGCAAATGTCTCAGCTGAAATTACTGGAGCATTTGCTACTTATTTTTCGGTTTCTAAACGTGTGAGTTTATATCTTGCACGCATATGTCCACAGAGGACCATTGATCACTTGGTCTATGAATTATCTCAGAGGATGCTAGAGGACAGTGGACAAACTGTCTGGCCAAGTGCAAGCAAGGGAGATGCTGCCGGGAACTTTGTCCTTGAGTTTTCTCAGGGGACAAATGCTGCTCAAACTGCCACCATTGTGGATAGCCAACCTCTCATGTCACCTTTGCTTATGCGTGGATCACTCGATGGCCCACTTAGAAACACAAGTGGAACTGTGAGCTGGCGGACTGTAGGCACACATGGCCGGAGCATTTCAGGTCCTGTGAGTCCAATGCCTTCAGATGTGAATATTGTTTCCTCCATAGGACGTTCAGGACAGCTCCTTCCATCAATGATGAACATGTCAGGGCCACTGATGGGGGTCCGTAGCTCTGCAGGGACCCTCCGGAGCCACAACGTTTCTCTGGATGGAGGAGATTTCTTTACAGACACGCCAAACTCTGTGGAGGATGCATTGCATTTTGGCAACACAGTTCATGGGTTCAATGCTGGTGAATTCTCATCAGCAACAGCTTTGTCAGGGCATCTCCAGCATTCCCTTTCTCGTGCAGACATAGCATTAATTCTACTTGCAGAGATTGCTTATGAAAATGATGAAGATTTTCGTGGTCACCTGCCGCTGCTCTTCCATGTCACATTCGTGTCAATGGACAGCTCAGAAGAGATTGTGCTTGAGCATTGTCAGCATCTGCTGGTTAATCTGCTATATTCACTGGCAGGTCGACACTTGGAGCTGTACGAGGTTGAGAATAGTGATGGCGAGAACAAGCAGCAGGTTGTGAGCTTAATCAAGTACGTGCAGTCAAAGCGTAGTAGCATGATGTGGGAGAACGAGGACATGACACTTATGCAGACCGACCTCCCAAGTGCAGCACTCTTGTCTGCACTTGTACTGTGCATTGTTGATGCAATTTTCTTCCAAGGGGACCTGCGCCAGACATGGGGTGCTGAGGCGCTCAAGTGGGCAATGGAGTGCACATCCCGGCACCTTGCATGCCGATCACATCAAATATACCGTGCTTTGCGACCAAATGTGACAAGTGATACTTGTGTGTCGCTCCTTCGTTGCCTCTACCGGTGCTTGGGGAATCCAGTCCCAGAAGTTTTGGGCTTCATCATGGAAATTCTGTTTACACTGCAAGTAATAGTGGAGAACATGGAACCAGGGAAAGTGATTTTATACCCACAGCTCTTCTGGGGCTGTGTAGCAATGATGCACATAGATTTCGTTCATGTGTACTGCCAAGTACTTGAGCTTTTTGCTAGTGTGATTGATCGGCTGTCATTCCGAGATCAGACAACAGAAAATGTTCTTGTGTCGAGCATGCCCCACGAGGAGCTTGACATGGGCGTTTCTGCCATTGCAGAATATCAACGGATCGACTCAAGATTCCTCATTGAACCACCCTCAGAAACTGGCAAAGTGCCAGCTTTTGAAGGTGTGCAACCTCTTGTGCTTAAGGGGCTCATGTCAACAGTAAGCCATGGGTCAGCTGTTGAGGTGCTTTCACGGATCACCTTCCATTCATGCGACTCCATATTTGGCAATTCAGAGACAAGGCTCTTGATGCACATCATAGGGCTGCTGCCCTGGCTCAGCCTCCAACTCAGCAAGGACTCTTTGCTTGGATTGGTTTCACCTCTCAAACAGCAGTATCAGATGGCATGCTCTGTCGCAGGCAACATATCGGTTTGGTGCTGGGCAAAGTCACTGGATGAGCTTGCGGCTGTGTTTTTATCATACTCCCTGGGTGATATTACAAACACTGATGACCTCCTCACTCGTGTGATTCCACTGCTGTGTGCTGAGTGGTTCCCGAAGCACTCAGCACTGGCATTCAGTCACTTGTTACGGCTGCTAGAGAAGGGGCCAGTTGAGTACCAGCGTGTAATCCTGCTCATGCTGAAGGCATTGCTCCAGCACACACCTGTGGATGCAACCCAAAGTCCACACATGTATGCAACTGTGTCCCAGCTGGTGGAGAGCACATTATGTTGGGAGGCATTGAGCGTGTTGGAGGCCCTCTTACAGAGCTGCACTAACTTCACTGGGGGCAATGCCAACGACTCTGGGACATTTGAAAATGGTTCAAGTGAAGAGAAAGTACCCACTGCGCTTTTCACACCCCAGAGTTCATTTAAGATTAGGAGCGGGCAAACTCTAGAAGGAGTGGCTCCTAGAGAGTTGGCATTGCAGAACTGCCGATCAATTCTCGGACGAGTGCTGGATACATGCGCGCTTGGAAGGAGAAGGGATTACAGGCGGCTTGTGCCTTTTGTTGCCAACATAAGGAGCCCATGAACAGTTCACGTGTTTCATTCATGGCATAGCATTTGATGGGAGGAGTTTGCTGGTTTCTGTAGAAATAGGAAGTAGGCTTGCCTAATCATATGGTTGTTTCATTTCTATTTATCATTTTAATTCTAGCATTAAGCCTTTGTCAATAAAATGGTTTCGTTGCTAAGTTGCCATATATCACAAGTGGTTTTTTTTTTTTTTTTGGCCATAACATATAAAATATGAAGTTGAGACTTCACCTTTTCCCCACCTTTGGAGCTGCCTTTTTTGTGGGGGATGTATCCTAACAGGGTAAGCAGAGCTTGAACACTGTGGTGGCCTATTCGGTTATATAATCCCTGCCACCACTCCATGTGTGCAGGGCGCCTCATTAGCCACTTTTGAATTGCACAGGTGAGTTAACAAGAGCACAAAAGGCTGCAGTTGTGCTGGAGGCCGAGCTGCTTAAATCATGGGTTCCTTGTGTCCAATTTCACTCCCATTAAAGTGCACCTTCAGATTGATCATGCGTAAGAGCTGTAATTAGTGGAAAAAAAAAACAAAAACGAAGGTTCCATTGCACATATAAATTTGGGAGCTTCTAAACATACATTAATTTTCTCTCTTCTTACACTACTTCTCTTTATACACAATTAGTGAGTGAGTTAGTTTGGTTTTTCTCTCTTTACACACACCACCTTTACATAAGATACCCCTACCCAAATCCCTCTTTCTCTACACCAAAAATCCCTCTTTCTCTACACCTTCTTCCCCAACGGCTGTTCTCCCTTCTTCCTCCATTCCTCTTCCATCCCTCTCCAATCTTGAAGGAAAGCTTTTTTCTCTTCTCCACCATTGCCACATGTGTTCTTCCTTCTCTTCTCCACCATTCTCAAAGGCATTCTCTCTTCTCTTCTCTACCATATTATTCATTAAAATGGGTTCTTGCATGTTTGGATTGTGATAGAGGAACATATTTTTTTGCCATTCCATTCGATGATCGTTATGCCCAAAGAAGATGACTTCTTCCCGTTGCCATGTTTGGCCCTGTGAGGCTGAACAACATGCACACTGTTCAGCCATACAGAGCTGAACGTAAGGATGTTGTTCGGCCACTGATGGTCGAACACTCTTCATTGTGTTCGGTCATCAGTGGCCGAACCTTATTCAATATGTTCAGCCAACATGGACCGAACACATGCATTGTGTTTGGTCAATTTTGGCCGAACACTTGGAAGAAGATTCAGTCAAAAAGGGCCGAACACAATGAATACACAGAAGTCTAGCTCAAGTAACAGTTGATTAAATTACTTACAGATATGGTTAGTATTTCTAAAGCTCGTCCAACAGCTTTTGAAAGATGGCGTCGCCAACGCATTGAAGAAGCAATTATTGAAGAGCCAGAACAACCTGAAGTCCCGGACTTCGAAAAGAATGAAGATAAGGAGGTGGAAGAGGATGAAGAAGATAATGGAGAAGAAATGGTTAGGGCAAATGACCCTTCAATCTTGAAGATTTTTCAAACACACGTTGCAAAATTTATTTGGGAAGAAGAGGTATGTTTCTATATATTTTCCATAGAAATGTGATATCTTATTTCTTCTTTAATGTATATGCATATTTTCAGGACCGTCTTCCACTCAAGTGTTTGAGTCATGGCCAAAAAGTAAGAATGTGGTATCTGAATGAGTCAGATTTATTTAGACAGAAGATTGATGGATCTGGTCTAACACCGTTGATCAGGACTTCTTACAGATTTGTTAATAAGAGCCTTATGTCAGCTTTTGTGAAAATGTGGCATCCAGAGACTAATACGTTCCACATGCCTTTCAGGGAGATGACCATCACTCTAGATGATGTTGCCACCATTCTTGGGATTTCAGTGATGAGGATAACTATTTCATATAGTGATGATTTTGGATTTTCTGAAGCTAAAGAGCAACTATACCGAGCATTAGGAGTTCGACGCTGAGAGGCTCATGGTGAGCTTGCACAGGTCTAGGGTCACTCAGTAAGGTTGGAGTGGCTAAAACATAAGTTTGATGCAGTGACAGATTCTGATGGAGAAGCAGCCATTGACCGGGCAGTGAGAGCCTATTTGCTATATATATTTGGATGTACATTGTTTAGTGACAAAAGTGGCACACGCGTTTCGGTCATTTATCTCCACTTCCTGATGGATGTTAATAGTGTGACTTCATATGCATGGGGTGTTACTGCTTTAGCCTATCTCTATCGGCATTTGGGGTTAACTACTCGGTATGAAGTGAAACAAATAGCCGGGTATCTATCATTCCCGGAAGCATAAATATATGAGCATTTTCCATGTTTTGCTCCTAACCCAAATCTCATGTACCTTCAACACGACCCTCGAGCATTACTGTGGCATCCGAGCAGAGAGTCAAATAAAGATGGCTGTCTTCAATCATTACAAAAAATGATTGACAAAATGGGTAATGATAAGGTATTGCATTTCTCACAAGTAATAATTTCAAAATAATCTACATTCTTATATTTATGTGCTACTAAATATCTATGTTAATTGACGCAGGTTACTTGGGATCCATATTGCAATTCAAGGCAGCAACATCCATTGTATAAGTTTGCATTCTACTCTGGATGCATTAGGTGTTTAGAGGTTGTGGAGCCATATCACCCAGAGAGGGTGTTGAGGCAATTTGAAAGACTGCAGACTATTCCTCCAGCACCATGGACTCCAAATCGGGCACATTGAAGTCTAAGTGCTCAAATTGCATATCAATGGGTCGATCAGCAATGGCAGAGATGGGAAAATCATGTATTGTCACCCCCAAACTAGAGTCGGGCTGTCAAATTTCCATCGAATTGTGTCCCCGATTATATGAGCTGGTACACACAGATATCATGGAGGACAATACAAAACCCAAGGTATCGATCCACGTGGGAGGAAAGAAATAAGACAAGTGGGGCGAGCTCGTCTACAAATTACGAGCAGCGTTGTCAAGATGCACTAAGTATTACTGAGCCACTGACAAAGGCTGACTTTTATCGTGACCCGCGGGGGATGTACGCTAATGTTGATCGCATGTGCTATGTGTTAAGGGGACTTTCACTTCAAGATGTGCAACGAGTTGTGAGGGATCCCAATATGACATCCAGTACTTACACACACCAGAGTAGGAGTGACAAAAGTTGATGTGTTCATGATGATGTTGTTTTTTGTTTAGGATGGGGTTCCTTATTTTTGTTAAGTATGCAAGCAATTCACAAATTTTATGTATGAAATTAACAAAAGGACTACTAGTAATCAAAGTTGGATGTTATCTTCCAAATTAGTACAATGAATTACATTCAAAATTAGTTACATTCCAAATTAGTTACATTGAGTGACATTCCAAATGAGTTACGAATCCAATCTCTATCGTTTTACTTGTTGCTACATTTGAGCTGACAAGCTCTTTGAAACGCTCAATGCGACCAGCATATGCAGTTGCCCATTCATTTGCGCATGGAAGATGAAATTCACGCCACTTGTTTGCAATTGGTGGAATTAGATGACCTGGGTCCAAGAAGAGCTAAAACAAAATAAAAGTTAGAAAACTCATTTGGAAATAATAAAAATGTTTCAAAAAAAGAGGGATTATAACCTGAACCTATGAAGCACGGACACTTATATAGGGTTCCCATGTTCGTGTCGGAGTGTCGGACACGTGTCGGACACGAACACTGCTTGGACACTGCCGGACACGAGTCCAACACTATAAAAACGTGTCCTGTCTTTTTTAAAAATTTTTTAAGATGCGGACGCAGCTCGGACATGGGATGGACATCGCTCGGACACGGGCCGGAAACGTCGGGACATGGGGTGGACACGTCAGGACACATTTCGGACACGGCGGAAAAAAGAATAAGCTTTTACTGTTTTCTTT
The DNA here is from genome assembly GCA_037013555.1 of Sextonia rubra. NCBI lineage: Eukaryota > Viridiplantae > Streptophyta > Magnoliopsida > Laurales > Lauraceae > Sextonia > Sextonia rubra. The sequence continues at coordinate 15,216,216 of JASUAD010000028.1, read as the reverse complement.
TTTTTTTTTTTTTGCTACTGTTTTTTTTCAAATTTGTTGCCATAGTTTTTTTTTTTTTTTGCTGCTGTTGTTTTTTTGTAGTCTTTTCAGAATTTCTACTGCTTTTTTTTTTGTTTTATTTTTGCAGCTGCTGTTTTTTCTAATTTGCTGCTGCTATTTTTGTGTAGTCTTTTCAGAATTGCTGCTACTGTTTTTTTTTTTCTAGAATTGTTGTACTGTTGCTGCTTATGTTTTATTTATTTATTTCTTTTCTAAACTGCCACTGCTGCTTTTTTTTTTCAGAACTACTGCTATTGCTGCATTTTTTTCCCCAAAACTGCTGTATTTTTTTTCATAGTTTATGTCACAACCCGAGCCCAGGGAACGGGGGTCAGAGGAACTCTAACCAATGACACACGTACTCCCGTGCATGTACACCTAGACCCCATCCAGGAATACACACACAAGGGATCAATCACACGTGCAAACCACTGTACGCGGAAGCTGTACGTATCAAGGCATACCACAAAAATCAAGACATAGGAGATTACAAACTATCATGAACTGATAACAATAACAAATACAGGAACGTATGTTATGGAATAGGGCTCCCAAAAAAATCAAAATACAATATACAGGTATCACTCGAAGCCCATAGTGCCTTACAGAAAAATCCCCCTCAATAGAAATCGGACTCAATGACTGGGGAGAACCAAAATGATGCAGACCGTACTCTGGAGGATGGATCAAGTCCACTCCTCTAGGCCGGAGGGGGCCTCGCGAGCCTCTCCTGCAGTCGGGTCGACCGACGCAGGATCGGAAGAGGGATCTGAGCCTGCAACACACAAAGACAACGAATAAGTACAACGACTTAGCAAAGTATAAGCCAACAAGAAGATAACACGAATCGTGTCTAATACTGAATAATACTGAACAATAGTCATAATGCAATATCCATAGAAGGCATGTTCGTATGCTAACAATTTATGCAATGAATAAGCATGCTATCGGAATCACAACAGATAACGGTCAAAGTGGCTACTACATTGGCCATTTTCTCCCTTACGAGAGCGGACGGAATGAGAACACCAGCGACCGGGCCAGGGTACGCATGGGTCTCTAGTTCCCGGGGTCCGGAGTCCCAGGACGGAAACACTCTGCAGAGGCAAACACATAACTAAACCAAAGTTAACCTCGTCGGGTATCCTAAGGCTGAGGCTCAGTAGTGCCAATACCAATCACAATCAAGCGGATGATGCACCTCGATCACTTATCACTTATCACCTATCACTTACAGATCTCACATATCATACTGAACGAACAATAGAAAGTGCATCACATAAACTGATACTGAATGCAAATACTGAATGCATAATACGGATACTGATACGGATACTGATACTGATACGAGATGCAATACAGATACTGAAAGCAAATCATACGGATAACTGATACTGAATGCACATAAACTGATGCTGATACTCCAGTGGAGCAACGGTAAACACAATAATAGAATGGTTCCGCCCGGGCTTCGCTCTGGGGTTGCTGCATTTCCCACAGAATCGAGAGGTCCAGCGCAGAACACATAAGAGGGCATAACCGAAATCAATATGCTGTATAAATCAGAATGCTTATGCGAATCAAGGTCCATTACAAACCAATCCTACACTAATTATCCAGTGTCTCTAACCGTGCATGTTGATGTAGTTTTAAGTTGTTCGATGCACCATTGTCTAGTGTTGCAGTGTCTGGAGTGTGCACCGAAGTCCCTTAAACCAATACCCATGGGGAGGTGCTAAACAACTGGATAACAAGCATGAATGATTCACAGCCCTTGAGATCATTCATGTCACTCAACATTCCATTGGGCATGTCCAGGTTAGCTACATTCTAACATGAAAGTCATATACGGTCTTTTACTTAAACCTAGTCCCTTTTCATTCAATTCTCAGGGTCTCACGGTGCAGCCGTAGGTAACCTTACGGCTTAGCCGTGGCATCTTACGGCTTAGCCGTACTATGCACTGCGGCTGAGCTGAGGTTCCCCAAATATCCCTTCGGATTTACGGCTTAACCGTATTTTGCTCTACGGCTCAGCCGTATCCTGGTCCACGGCTTAGCCGTAAGACAATGTACGGCTTAGATCAGGCTGGGCCGTAGAAGAATGGCAAATTGCCAACATCCAGTTATTTTCAGCTAACAGTCTGTACTGTTCTACGGTTTGGTTTACGGTTGGGTCTCGGCTTAGCCGTAAGCCATTTTACGGCTTAGCCGTAGCACATTTCACGGCGTAGCCGTGAGTGCACGGACTCATTTTCCCTGAACTTGTTACAGTCATACAGAAACTGAAGGAAACGACTGAAAAATAGCAAATAACAGTGAAATGAACTCAATGGGGCTGTCCAATACTGAGAAACACAATGAAGCATAAAAACACAACAATCAAATCACTATCAATCGGTGTTCACACATCTTGGGCTTATACTTGCCTCACGGACGAAATCCACACGCTGATTGGCTCAGTCCACCGGAATCACACACACTGACGAGCTCCTTTCTTCCTCCCTCAAGCAGAGAAACAGAAATGGAGAAGGAGAGAAAGAGAGCTGACGAGAGAGAGATGAACTGGAGCGTGAGAGAGAACGATCGAGAGAAAGATGGAGTTGGTGGGGATCTTTATACTTAATTTGAGTCCAAATTACATTTAAGGCCAAATAGCTTAGATAAATATCAGTTTGAGTCAAATGACGGTCCAACCAAAGCAAACGAACTCATTCGGATCCAAGACAGTTACGACAATCGACAAGCTCGACGAAATACACGCGCTGACGTCAAAATGACGCGAAACTGACAAGGTCAATCAAAAGCCAAAATTACGAAAAAGGGCTCGATCTACTTAGACCAAGTCAAACTCAACCCAACGATCTCTCTACGACTCAAAGCCAAAACAAACAAAATCTAAACACTCTTAGCAATAAAAACACACGCAATTACCCACTAATCCGGGTCAACTCGGGTCGGAGTGTTACATCCTCCCCCACTTGGACATCATTCCGTCCTCGGAATGAACGTGTACCTGAGCAAACAGATAAGGATACTGACGCGCCATCTGATCTTCTAATTCCCACGTGGCTTCATCAGGTCCATGATGCTCCCAAAGTACCTTGACCCATCGAATAGTCCTCGTACGCAAGAGCTGTTCTCTGGTCCCAACAATACAGAGCGGACGCTCAACGTATGACGCATTAGGTTGCATTTGAATATCATCGTAACGAATCACGTGCGTCGGATCTCGAACATACTTGCGAAGCATAGACACATGAAAAACGTCGTGTACTCCAGAAAACTCCACGGGTAGAATCACTCTGTACGCTAGATCACCAATCCGGCTCTTGATCTCAAATGGACCCACATATCTTGGCGCTAACTTGCCTTTTTGACCGAATCGTACCGTACCCTTCATCGGTGAGACCTTCAAGAATACCCAATCACCAACCTGAAATGTTAATGTCCTTCTTCGCGTATCTGCATAGCTCTTCTGTCTCGATCGGGCAATTTTCAAATTATCAATGGCTCTCTGAACTTTCTCTGTAGTCTCAGCAATGATCGTCGGTCCGTGGAAACTCCTTGTTCCAACTTCTTCCCAGCAAACAGGACTTCTACATTTCCGTCCATACAAAGCTTCATAGGGTGCCATTCCAATACTCTCGTGGAAGCTATTATTATACGCAAACTCGCACAACGAGAGATGCAAATCCCATTCTTTCTCGAAATTCAGCACACTGGCCCGTAACATGTCCTCGAGGGTCTGAATAGTTCGTTCCGACTGTCCATCAGTCTGCGGGTGATACGCCGTACTAAAGCTCAACTTCGTTCCCATGGCTTCCTGAAATGCTCTCCAAAATGAAGAAACAAAGCGGCTATCTCGATCTGACACAATCGACACGGGCGTACCATGTAGTCTCACGATCTCATCAACGAACTTCTTCGCCATCTCGGAAAATGTCTTGCCTTTCTTGAATGGTAGAAAATGGGCTGTCTTCGTCAATCTGTCCACGATCACCCAAATGGCACTGTTCTTCTTGCTCGTCAGAGGTAAACCCGAAACAAAGTCCATCGTAATGTGCTCCCATTTCCACTGGGGAATGTGCAAAGGATGTAAGGAACCTGGAGGTCTCTGATGGTCAGCTTTCACCTTTTGGCAAGTCAAACATCTGGCAACAAACCCAGCAATTTCTCTCTTCATATTGTTCCACCAGAATCTGTCCTTGAGAGCTCGGTACATCTTCGTACTTCCAGGGTGCATGGAGTAACGTGCATGGTGTGCTTCGGTCATCAAGCTCTCCTTCAAAGCATCTACCGCTGGCACACATAATCTGCTCCTGAAATACAAGACATCACCCTCCAAACGAAAGTCTGGTCGATCTGCAATGCTATCCCGAATTCGCTTCAACATCGCATCTTCAAACTGCTGGTCTTTAATACGCTGAATGATGTCAGGCTGAAAGCTCACTGTGCTGGCAAGTGTCAAACAATTCTCCACCAATTGCAGTTCCACTGGCTGTGCATGCCTCACAAAATAAAGGCTGTCCAAAGCCTGAAGAATCTCCGATTTCCTACTCAAGGCATCTGCAACAACATTGCCTTTCCCTGGATGATACTTGATGGGGAAATCAAAATCCTTAATCAACTCAAGCCACCTTCGCTGTCTCATATTCAACTCAGACTGCGTGAAGAGGTACTGTAGACTATGATGATCTGAATGCACTTCAAATGTCACGCCGTACAAATAATGTCTCCACATCTTCAACGCAAAAACGACGGCTGCCAATTCTAAATCATGCGTAGCATAGTTCTTCTCATGCTCCCGAAGTTGCCTCGAGCCATAGGCAATCACTTTGCCATGTTGCATCAAAACACATCCCAAACCGACTCGAGAAGCATCAGAGTAGATCATGAATCCTTCATGCCCATCTGGTAACGTCAAAACTGGAGCCGAAGTAAGCTTCTCCTTCAACATCCGGAAATGGTGCTCGCACTTGTCCGTCCACAGAAAAGGAACATTCTTCCTGGTCAATCGAGTCAACGGGGCAGAAATCTTGGCGAAATCTTGAATAAAGCGACGATAATAACCAGCCAATCCAAGAAAACTCCGTATCTCCGTCACAGTCTTCGGGCTGGGCCAATTCATCACTGCTTCAACTTTCATCTGATCCACTGCCAACCCATCTCGTGAAATGGTATGACCAAGAAAAGCTACCTGCTCGAGCCAAAAATCACACTTCGACAACTTGGCATATAAGCGATGCTCTTTCAACAACTGTAAGGCTCGACGTAAATGTTCCTCATGCTCCTCTGGGGTCTTCGAATACACCAAAATGTCATCAATAAAGACCACCACAAAACGATCCAGAAAAGGAGCGAAGATCCTGTTCATCAAAGCCATAAAGGCAGCAGGTGCATTGGTTAATCCAAATGGCATCACGAGAAACTCAAAATGTCCGTACCGTGTCCTGAAAGCAGTCTTCACAATGTCTTCTTCCTTCACCCGAAGTTGATGATACCCTGACCTTAGATCAATCTTGGAAAAATAAGCGGCACCTTGAAGTTGATCAAACAACTCATCAATACGCGGCAATGGGTATTTGTTCTTGATCGTAACTTTGTTCAATCGCCGGTAATCTATGCACATCCGTAAGGTACCGTCTTTCTTCTTCACAAACAGCACTGGGGCTCCCCACGGTGACACACTCGGCCGTACGAAACCCTTCTCCAAAAGATCTTGCAACTGCGTCTTCAATTCGAGTAACTCAGCAGGGGCCATACGATAAGGAGCTAAACTAATGGGTGCTGTACCGGGCACTAGGTCGATCGCAAACTCTACATCTCGGACAGGGGGTAACTCGGGTACTTCCTCCGGAAATACATCCGGGAACTCACGTATTACCGGAATATCGCTCAACTGCTTCACCTCCTTCTTCTCCGAGACGAAAGCAAGAAATCCTGCACAACCTCTGCGTATCAAACGATCCGCTTTGCATGCGGAGATGACACGCCTCGGGCATCTCTCCTGATTGCCCTCGAAACGAAACCCCTTCGCAAGATCGAAGTAAATCGTCCTGTTGTAACAGTTAACACAGGCACGATACCGCGCTAGCCAGTCCATTCCAAGGATCACATCGAAATCCAACATGGACAACAAAATCAAATCAACTGGCAGCTGGCGACCTTCAATCACCACGTCGCACTGAGGGTAGTATACACTACACTCCACTCTCTTGCCCACAGGAGTGGACACCACTAGCAAATAGGGTAGCGGTCGAGGGGGTTGCGGTAACTGTTCCGCAAAACGAGGTACAACATACGAACGCGTAGATCCCGAATCAAATAGGGTATGTGCTTCAGCTCGGGCAATGAGAACTTTACCTTCCACCACTTTCGCATCTTCTGCATGATCATGAGAGGCTGCATACACACGAGCAGTCTGACGCTGAGGCTTCTGGCTCTGGCGAGACGGATGGGGGCTATTCGAAGCTGCTGAACTGAGAGACTTAGATGACCCCATAGATCTAGATGACTGGAGAGGCCTAGCTGTCGGGCACTGAGCTATCTTATGCTCCCTCGATCCACAACTCAAACAAGCTCCGGACTTCTTCCAACAGTTCTCCGTCGGATGTCCCAATCCACAAAACTCGCATCTGCTCCCAGAGAAATTCGAAGTGCCTTGCTTCCCTTTCCATTTCTTCTGACTCTGTCCCCTAGAACTCACAGGTGCACTCCTCTTAAAGTCCATGGCTCTCTCTGCTAGGTGGTTGGCTTCCGCAGCGTGTGCTCTGTCGACCGCATCATCGAAAGTAGCTGGTCTCTGAAAAGCAGTCACAAAATTCGCATATCTAGGATGCAGACCAGAAATAAAACGATTCACCTTCTTCTCCTCGGTATTGATCATGTCCTCAGCAAAATGGGACAACTGGATAAAGCGGTGAATGTACTCTGAAACGGTCAGCTGCTACTGCTGTAGGGCTAGAAACTCAACCTCCTTCACACGCCGGACATGAGCAGGAATGAACTTCCTTCTGAACTGCTTCTGGAACGTCTCCCACACTGTTTCACTTGGCATGGTCAGATAGGCTGCACTGACACTCTTCCACCACGTCTTTGCTACCTCTCGAAACATCGAGGCCGTAAGCAGAACCTTCTGCCGGTCATCACAAACAATGGTAGAAAAAAGATCTCCGGTATGCTCTAGCCACTGATCAGCCTTCAATGCATCTTCATTTCCATAGAATTCTGTGGCTCCACGCTTCCTGAATTTGTCGTACAACGCATTCGGATCGCTCTCCTTAGGCGGAAAGACCACTTGCTGCTCTGCAGGCCGAACTGGCGTTTGACTCTGTCGGTCTACGATCGAAACGACCTGCGCTTGCAAAGAATGAATCGCCTGTAGCATAGTCAAGAAGCGCTCATCGAAATTCACGAGTGGCTGTGGAGCGGCTGATCCACTCTCGTTATCTCCCTGATCATTGTTGTTGTGTGTTCCAGATCCCGATGCCATAGCCTGCAAAACACAAAAGTCAATCTGCTATCACACTCGGTAACTCACACAGACTCACAAGACAAGGAGACCACACACAACAGTCCAGAACTGGACTACGAAATCTCACCACGTCCTATATGCCTACATGCTTACACACTAAGATAGAGACAATGCCCTGAGAGACAAAGCTCTGAGAGACAATGCTCTGATACCATACAATACGTATGTCACAACCCGAGCCCAGGGAACGGGGGTCAGAGGAACTCTAACCAATGACACACGTACTCCCGTGCATGTACACCTAGACCCCATCCAGGAATACACACACAAGGGATCAATCACACGTGCAAACCACTGTACGCGGAAGCTGTACGTATCAAGGCATACCACAAAAATCAAGACATAGGAGATTACAAACTATCATGAACTGATAACAATAACAAATACAGGAACGTATGTTATGGAATAGGGCTCCCAAAAAAATCAAAATACAATATACAGGTATCACTCGAAGCCCATAGTGCCTTACAGAAAAATCCCCCTCAATAGAAATCGGACTCAATGATTGGGGAGAACCAAAATGATGCAGACCGTACTCTGGAGGATGGATCAAGTCCACTCCTCTAGGCCGGAGGGGGCCTCGCGAGCCTCTCCTGCAGTCGGGTCGACCGACGCAGGATCGGAAGAGGGATCTGAGCCTGCAACACACAAAGACAACGAATAAGTACAACGACTTAGCAAAGTATAAGCCAACAAGAAGATAACACGAATCGTGTCTAATACTGAATAATACTGAACAATAGTCATAATGCAATATCCATAGAAGGCATGTTCGTATGCTAACAATTTATGCAATGAATAAGCATGCTATCGGAATCACAACAGATAACGGTCAAAGTGGCTACTACATTGGCCATTTTCTCCCTTACGAGAGCGGACGGAATGAGAACACCAGCGACCGGGCCAGGGTACGCATGGGTCTCTAGTTCCCGGGGTCCGGAGTCCCAGGACGGAAACACTCTGCAGAGGCAAACACATAACTAAACCAAAGTTAACCCCGTCGGGTATCCTAAGGCTGAGGCTCAGTAGTGCCAATACCAATCACAATCAAGCGGATGATGCACCTCGATCACTTATCACTTATCACTTATCACTTACAGATCTCACATATCATACTGAACGAACAATAGAAAGTGCATCACATAAACTGATACTGAATGCAAATACTGAATGCATAATACGGATACTGATACGGATACTGATACTGATACGAGATGCAATACAGATACTGAAAGCAAATCATACGGATAACTGATACTGAATGCACATAAACTGATGCTGATACTCCAGTGGAGCAACGGTAAACACAATAATAGAATGGTTCCGCCCGGGCTTCGCTCTGGGGTTGCTGCATTTCCCACAGAATCGAGAGGTCCAGCGCAGAACACATAAGAGGGCATAACCGAAATCAATATGCTGTATAAATCAGAATGCTTATGCGAATCAAGGTCCATTACAAACCAATCCTACACTAATTATCCAGTGTCTCTAACCGTGCATGTTGATGTAGTTTTAAGTTGTTCGATGCACCATTGTCTAGTGTTGCAGTGTCTGGAGTGTGCACCGAAGTCCCTTAAACCAACACCCATGGGGAGGTGCTAAACAACTGGATAACAAGCATGAATGATTCACAGCCCTTGAGATCATTCATGTCACTCAACATTCCATTGGGCATGTCCAGGTTAGCTACATTCTAACATGAAAGTCATATACGGTCTTTTACTTAAACCTAGTCCCTTTTCATTCAATTCTCAGGGTCTCACGGTGCAGCCGTAGGTAACCTTACGGCTTAGCCGTGGCATCTTACGGCTTAGCCGTACTATGCACTGCGGCTGAGCTGAGGTTCCCCAAATATCCCTTCGGATTTACGGCTTAACCGTATTTTGCTCTACGGCTCAGCCGTATCCTGGTCCACGGCTTAGCCGTAAGACAATGTACGGCTTAGATCAGGCTGGGCCGTAGAAGAATGGCAAATTGCCAACATCCAGTTATTTTCAGCTAACAGTCTGTACTGTTCTACGGTTTGGTTTACGGTTGGGTCTCGGCTTAGCCGTAAGCCATTTTACGGCTTAGCCGTAGCACATTTCACGGCGTAGCCGTGAGTGCACGGACTCATTTTCCCTGAACTTGTTACAGTCATACAGAAACTGAAGGAAACGACTGAAAAATAGCAAATAACAGTGAAATGAACTCAATGGGGCTGTCCAATACTGAGAAACACAATGAAGCATAAAAACACAACAATCAAATCACTATCAATCGGTGTTCACACATCTTGGGCTTATACTTGCCTCACGGACGAAATCCACACGCTGATTGGCTCAGTCCACCGGAATCACACACACTGACGAGCTCCTTTCTTCCTCCCTCAAGCAGAGAAACAGAAATGGAGAAGGAGAGAAAGAGAGCTGACGAGAGAGAGATGAACTGGAGCGTGAGAGAGAACGATCGAGAGAAAGATGGAGTTGGTGGGGATCTTTATACTTAATTTGAGTCCAAATTACATTTAAGGCCAAATAGCTTAGATAAATATCAGTTTGAGTCAAATGACGGTCCAACCAAAGCAAACGAACTCATTCGGATCCAAGACAGTTACGACAATCGACAAGCTCGACGAAATACACGTGCTGACGTCAAAATGACGCGAAACTGACAAGGTCAATCAAAAGCCAAAATTACGAAAAAGGGCTCGATCTACTTAGACCAAGTCAAACTCAACCCAACGATCTCTCTACGACTCAAAGCCAAAACAAACAAAATCTAAACACTCTTAGCAATAAAAACACACGCAATTACCCACTAATCCGGGTCAACTCGGGTCGGAGTGTTACAGTTTATTTTTCAATTGATGCGCCAAAATTAGAGGTTGTGCTATTTACTGATGATGGGAGTGTTGGTGAGGATGATGATGCCATTGAAGTTGTCTCAAATGATGAATCATGAATGAAGCAAGAATTTTTTTTTATTTTTTTTTATTTATGGAGTGGGGTAATGGAGAAGGGATCTTTTTTGTTGTTTTGATTATGATGTAATTGTGACTTGTAATGTTGATGATGTACTATGGCCTACTATTGTATTACATTATGCAGTATGGATTTTATTTTTGACTTTTCTAGTATTACTTGTGTTTCTTCTTTATTAATTGTGACATTATGCTTCTTAATTTAGCTAAAAATATAGTTATTCTTTAATTTTATGATTATGTATAAATATCTATATTTATTATTTGTCGTGTCCTATCCGTGTCCGTATCCTAATTTTTTAGGATTTGTCATATCACCGTGTCCGTGTCGTGTCGTATCTGTGTCCCGTGTTCGTGTCTGTGCTTCTTAGACCTGAACAAATTAGCTGCCGTTTACAAAACCAATCGTTATCTCCTTGCGAGAAACTATTTATGGTGGCACGGACCAAAGAGGCAGAAAGGTAAGACATTGTTGCATGCTTTTCACGACCCTAACCCAGAAATTGGAGGTTAGTTAAAACCTAACCAGTGACACACGTACTCCTGTGCAATTCACTCCAGGACTGACCGGTATACTCGGACTGGCCGGAGTCTGAATGGAATTACAAAAGGGATATTCACATACTTACACGGGTGAAGTGCTGAACGAATTACTTGTTCAAACATTCAATGCGCGGAAGTCTGTCAATATCACTTAAAATTTCTTTCCTTATCCCTGAATAGTTTAGCAAGCCTAAATATAACCGTGAACAGTCTAAACACTAATATTCAAGAACAAGATTAGTAGTTTAATTATATTACCCACAGAACCCGAATGACATGCTCATGTATGCAAGGAAATTCAAGAGTAGCATACTAGGGAGGGAATATGGAAAATGTAGACATAACGAGATCGAAATTTTATGATGCAGTATACATGTATGCAATCATGCAAATACGAGAAGAACCTAAAAATCCCAATATACTACAAGCGAGTCGCTCTTGCCAAGAGGAACAGTCAGCAAATACTCTATTGTTCGCCCGATATCACCAGAGGGAACCTCTGGGGTTTCCTTCAACGATGCCTGGGTCTGCGCTAAGCCAAAACTGGGGTCTGAACCTGTAACACCATTAAACAACTCGTGAATACAACGATTCAGCAAAGCATAAGCAATATTAAGGTAATGCGCATTGTATCTAAAAGAGTTAATTGATATAAACCACAGCAGTCAAGATAGTATACACATCATATCAACTACTAATCAGCTTTGCCTCTAGATATGACCTGATCTTGCCCAAAACACGTTGCCTTAATGAGAAGTAAAAGACATATGATTAATAGAGTTTTAAGTTCGTATTTGGGCATGTCGTACATTTGAATAAACATGCTATTAGAATCATAAAACAAATATACTTGCTAGGTGGCTACTACATTTGCCATATTCTCTCTATCGAGAGCAGTCAGAACGAGAACACCATCGACCGGGCCAGGGTATGAATGGGTCTCTGGTTCCCAGGGTCCGGAATCCCAAGATAGGAGCACTCTGCAGAGGCAACAAATGGGCTACGCCAAAGTCAACCCCGTCAGGTATCCTGAGGCTGAGGCTGAGTAGAGCTAGACAATATCAGTCATGTCATATGATGCACGTCAAGTCAATGTCAGTCGATCAAGCAGTACAGTGTATATCATGTCATATTTCAATTAGGGAGTACAGTATGTGCATCACAATAAGGTTAACACCAGAATCAGTGCTTTTAATACCAATATCAGTTGAATCCAATACCAATACAAGTCAAACAAGAATAAGGGCATAAAAGGCAATAATCGAAATCAAGATGCAATGCAAGTCGAGTTATGACTGTGAATCACGATTGTTTATTACCTAATCCTAAGTTAGTTGTCCATTATCTCTAACCGTGCATGATGATATAGTTTTAAGTTATTTGATACACAGTTGTTTTTATTTGATGTTACATTATGTCGGGAAGGTGTATCGAAGTCCCTTAAACCAACACCCATTGGGAGGCGCTTAATAGATGGACAACGTCATAAGTCTTAGCCCTCAAGACTTATTATGGTCTTTCAATTATTCCTTTGGGCTGGTTAATGGTTTACAAGGATCCAAAACTAAGGCCCTACAAGGTCTCATAATCATACCTACCAATCCTCAGTTTCAGTGGTCTCACGGCTTAGCCGTGGGTAACCTACGGCTTAGCCGTAGGCATCTTACGGCTTAGCCGTAATATGCACCGCGGCTCAGCTGCGGTTCCCCTTACTATTCATCTACATTTACAGCTTAGCCGTGTTCTGTTCAACGACTTGACTGTGGCTGGGGCACGGCTTGGCCTACAGCTTAGCTGTAGCTTAACCGTAAGCATTTTTCTCAAGGTTGGGTTCTCTGGACATCTAGCCATAACTGATCCTACGGCTGGGTCACGGCTAACCTACAGTTTAACCGTATCACATTCTACGGCTTAGCCATAGCCTGGCTGTAGTGCAAAATCAAGTTAGTCTGTTCTCTGGAATCCTAGCAGCACATGACTTACGGCTTAGCCGTAAGCTACATATCATGTCAGGTGTCTTTGAGTCAGAATACGAAAAAGGGCTATGCAAACACACATACAATTGAGAGACTCACAAGTATCATATCGTACCAATATGCGTTAAACCAAAACTTGCTTATACTTGCCTTCAATTCAATGTTTCAAGCATTAATCCTTTCTTGGCTCAGTCTAGGTAATTTTAACCTACATGTCATGTATGCCAAATATGAAACAATAGATGAGTGAATACATGAATTGAGAGTCTTCTCAACTCCACTAACTCAAGAAATTAAGGAATAAGAAGGGAGCTTACCTTCACAATGACTATAGAACAAATTAAAGATGAAGAACCCATTATCTACAAGTTTAACAAGAAGAGGAAGTAGCAAAGGAGCTAGATCGATGAACTAAAGACGTGAAACTCCTCATGCAAGATCCTTGATGCAGACAGAAGAAGAAGAAGAAGAAGAGGAGAACGATGAAGAGAGGAGGCTACAGACGGATAAGCTCAAATAAGTTGGTGGTTGAGTTTATATAAGACAAAAATTTCAATTTTTATAAGAAAGTCCTTCTAGTTCCAGTGAATTTCCAAGACAAGTCAAATGAGGGTCCAACTAAAACAATTGACATCTAATGCGCTCGAATCAGCTACCAAAGTTCACGAGCTTAACAAGACAAACATGATGATGTCAATATGATGCATGTATGCCGTGAAAACAAATATTCTAAAATTACGAAAAAAGGGCTTTATTCTACTTTGGTAAGGGTAAACCCAGCCCAACTACATATCCATGACCAAAATTGGACTCACGAGGACCGAATAAAAGAAAATCGCATTAATTAGTTCGTAATCACAAGTAATTATTCGCTAATTATGCTTAGCTTGGTCAGAATGTTACAATGGTAAAGTGGAATAATACCAAATTATAATGAGATGCGATAATATGTCCCATGTATGGCATAGTTATCTAATGGGAATAACTGAGATAATTATCATAATATGACAAGGCCTTAATCAATTCCCGAACTCTGTTTTCAATTCCATACAGTTGTTGATACGCTATTGAATGGGCAAGTAATTCATTTACTAAATCTCTCATAACCCATAGCCAATATTCTTCGGTCAGCTCAAGCAGCCCTGTAATGGCTATAAAGCCACAATTGCCATCAGCTGCAACATCTTTTATGATGCGTATGTAGTATCTAATCCCATCTAGAAATTGCTTACGGTAAGAAACAGCAGGTTGTAATCTTGTGTGATGCACCTTCGCCTTTCCTTTTTTCTTAACTCTACCAGGTCCACTTGCCCTGCTATGAACAGCGTTCGCTTCATTAAATACAGGAGAGTAACTATCATATGCAGATTGCTTTAACTCAAAGGCACTTGGATCACGCCGGGTCGATGTATCAACCTTAATAGATAGGCAGCCTCGAGCTTTTAATTTCACTTTTGGTTCCATTAAAAATGTACTATCCGGTTCGTATAACTCTCTCCACTTCCTCAACATTTGCAATTGCTTTGTATGATCATCTTCATTAAAAGCCCTTTCAACTAACATCAACTCCGTTTCAACATCCAACATAGACCTCTTCATTGCATTGTTAGGCAACATATCAAGTTTACACCAATATGGCTGTATGCAACTAAAGGGAATTGGGCGTTGGTGATAAACATATTTTCCAATCTCATGTGCACAAGGTAAACCATGTGTACGATGAAGGATATACATATATGAGACCGGATCAGTTCCAACTTGATCGGCTTTTTTTCTTTCTGATAATATTTTATCCAATGCATTTTTTGAGATGTTGCCACGAAGTTCATTGAAATCAAAACGCTTGAAACTGTATTGTGCAATTGTCTTACTATTTTCAAATGATGCTTTAATACTAATATGTTGCAATTGGAGCAGATTATGGATCTTTGTCCAGTTTGATTCAAGATTTCCTTGACTTGATTCAAGTTGTTTCTTTAACTGTGTATGTGAACTCTCAGCCCTGTAAGAAAAATAAAAGTTATTAATTCATATGGACATATTACATAATAAATGTAACTCACTCAAAAACAAACATTCACATTACCTATTCAATGTAGTATTCCCCAAATGTAAACAATTATCTGCCCATGCGACATAAATTTTTCCTTGTTTGCATCTAACCATGTGCTATTCACATATTTTAGCGCTTCGGGATAAGTATGGAAATCCTGAATTAGCCTACCCAAAAGTTCTGTATTCTTCTTTTGTGGAAGAAGACATCACCATATTCCAATTCATATTGAACTTGTCTCACTTTTTTTTTTGTTTCAAACAACTTTTGACATTTACTCAAGACATTTTTATTAATGTTGCACGTACACAATAAATGAGTACTCTCCGGGAATACACTGTCGATGGCCTTCATGAGCCCCAACTCTTTGTCAATGACAATGACTCTAGGAAAAACACAACTAGCATCAACAATGATAGAACGCATAACACCCAACACCCATGTATAATTATCTTCACATTCAGCTTGGAGATAAGCAAAGCATACGGAAAATGTCATTTCTATGGATGTAACTCCAACAATCTCCAAAAGAGACAACCGATACCGGTTCATCTTATACGTGCAATCCATTATCAAGACATGTGGAAATGCACGCAACAAGTCTAAGCTTGTTGGGTGTGTCCAACAAATGTCACTGAGGGTTTTAGTATTATCACAATTCCTATGCCATTCAATGTACTTATGCTCTGCCAATTTGCATAAGAGTTGTTGCATTTGCCTTCTCCCACCCTGTTCAAAGACTTTCTGCCTATAACGTGCATTGTAGATAGTCTTCATTGTTGTTACATTTAGTTCACTTCTTTGTTTTAATGTAACTAAAATATCTTTTGGCCTAACCATACTCTTTGACAGATCAACTAACAACTCCGTCTCTTCCTTTCATAATCTCCTTGCAAGTGAGTGCCATTCTAGATATTCCGCAGTTGAGTGATTATGAACATCACACATAACTTCCAACATCTAATCATCGCTTGTAGCCAACTTCTTGCCCTTTCATGTGAACAAGCATCCACATTTCTTTGTCCTTGTTGCTTAAACTTCCTTTTAGGAGTCCCTTTATTATTGGACTTGCACGCATTATAATGTCCAAATCTCTCACATGCAAGGGTAATTTTTGGTTTTACACCAACTCCACCTGCATTTGAGGCTCTAATCACAACAATAATACCATTTCTCTTACTAACATCACGAGCCCACTTGATTAAAGCATCCCGGCTCTTAAATATCTACACATATAATCATTTATTTTTATATATTAACTTATGCAATTAATTTATAAGATTATTAAACTTTACGTCTTACCTGATGAGTGGTAAATTCACTCGTATAATCATTACACATTCATCAGTCACTCAGCTGCATTGTGTAGACGGACCATCCTACAAATGGAAATGAAATGGAATGTTAATTCATATATTTATGTTCAGCCCTGAATGGCCGAACATACATAGACTGTTCGGCCATTTAGGACCGAACATATGTGAAAATGTTTGGCCTCCTCTGGCCGAACATATATATGTATGTTCGGTCATTGCAGACCGAACATGCATATAGATGTTCGGACTTCTGGGATCGAACAACACGCAGGCTAATACAGAAAATTTTCAGAAAAAAATAAAAAAAATAGTATAAATTTCAAACATACTCACTTTATCACTGTCATTCTCATTGAAAACAACTATTTGAGTGTTAATCTCTTCCTCCATTGCACTATTTGAGTGTTAATTGGTGTTTACTGGGACAAAGAGCAATGAAAAGGGAAGAGAATGCTAACTTGTACTCTTAGATAGTGAGGCTCTGTTAGAAGGAATGTGAAAGAGGGAAGGAGAAGGTCTTAAGGATGCTTTATTAGATGGAAGAGGGAAGAGGGAAGAAGAAAGATGGTAGATGCTCTTGGAGGGAAGAAAGAAGAATGAAGAAGGATGGAAAATTGTGTATGAGAAGAAATAATGGGCTAGTATTGCAAGAGACAAAGGCATTTTAGTCCTTTTATGTAGGGGCAAAAATGTATAAAAAATAAACAAAATCTTGGTGTAAGAAAAGAGAAAAACAGTGTATGTTTAGAAGCTCCCTTTTGATTGAAATGAATACATCCACTCTTTTATATAAAATGACTAAATTGTACTTGAAAAATACTTTTGAATAGCTAATGACTTATCAATACTTACCCACCTGGGAGTTGGTGGAGTTATTAGGTGTGGGTTTGTTCCTCACATCTTGTATTTGAAATTGTCCCAAATTTGCCTGATGTGCAATTGTGTGTGTTTAGCGGTTGCCAACTAGGGGATTAGACCTATTGGGTCAAAGACCTCAGGCAGAGATGCAAACGGAATGGCTCCAGGTTAGAACCATACTAGACCCAAACCTAGACTTATTTCTAAAAAATAGTTTCGGGTTGGAGTCCATTTCCAACTCAAAAAAATCTATTTTATTGGTTTCAGAACCGGTTTTGATAGGAGGAATTGGTCCAAGTAGAGGATTGAGATTTGGTTTCAAAACTGGCTCTAACTTCTATTTTTATTTTTATTTTTTTCTTAAAATAAGTATATTATTTAACTTATAATGGTGCATCAAGTCAACTACCTCCAACATTAAACATACAAATGTCCAACAAATTTTAAATTTGAGCTATAGTTTGCAACATTAAAGACTAATATACTAGGTACTGGGTCTTGGTTCCACTAATCAAAACTTGTATAGACCCACTTATCAATCGGAACTCAAATTGGTTTTGGATCCATACTCGTTTTTGAATCTTCATGGGTTAAGTTAGAACCTCTGATAATTGGAGAATCGGACGTCCGTTTGCATTGCTAACCTTGGTGATACCCACATCATGAGAAATAAATATATATAAAGAAAAACCTCATCAATACTTAACAATACCAACCATGCCGTGGGGTTGAAGATTTAGGATTCTACTAAAAAAAAAATTCAGGCCCCCTACTTCAAATCCAATATAAGTCCTTATCACTAGTTAACATATAGCAATAAGGCTTATCAAACCTACTAAATACAAGAGAACTTTTAGGATCACGCTACGAAAAAACAGAAGAAACTTATCCTTTATGTTAAATCTATCTCATGGCCTTTGATTTGACATCTGAAAACATTTAATTGGGCCTCCTTTTTTTAGACAACTCATCTAAAAGCCCTTCTATGTGCTAATCGATTCCACGAACTTGTCACGTGTCCTATTTTGAAAAACAATAATAAATGTCATCCTATAAGAATGAAAAATCTACATTTGAAAAATAAGTGTCATCATCATATGTAGTTAGGAAAATTGAATGTACACAAAATAAAAGTGAGAAATAAATGCATATGCTCTTGGTCCCGCTATATATAAAAGGGTTGCTGGGTTGGTGAATTGGCTAGCTACTTTTAAAGGAATAAACTCATAAGGATTGCTAGATAAACAAGGGTTTGGTCTCTTTGCACACATTTTCTCTCTACACACAATTAAAAATTTTAAAAATTACATTTTTCTCTCTTAACACACCCTATATCTCTAAAATACCTAAATCCCTCATTTCTCCTCTCTTTACACACATTCAACCCAAATCCCTCTTTTCTCTTCTCTTTATAGACTCCCTTATTCTCTCTACAGCAACTCTCTTTTCTCCTCTTTTCTCCTTCAACATTCTTCTTTCTTTCAGTTCTTCTTCTTCCATTGCACTAAGATCCTCTTCCATTGCAATCTAAGTCTTCCTTTTTATTCTCTTTTCTTATTTATTTTTGTGTGTTAGAAGCATTTTTGGTTTTGTGAATCCATTAATGGTGGAAATTGGTTGTGGGTTGTGATCTACATCTTATGAGACTATTTTTGAGGTTGTCTGGTTGTGATCATCATTATTTGATACCTCTGTTTCTTGACTATGAAGTTGTGAGTTGTCATCATCTTGGATCCGTTCGGCCCAGGAGGGCCAAACAGACTGGTTCTGTTTGGCCCTTTATGGCCAAACAGATTATAAGGGCCGAATAGAACCAGCTTGTTCAGCCATGGAGGGTTGAACAATTTTTTTTCCTTTTAAAAAAAAAAGATTAATGCATTACTTCTGATTCATAGATATAGACCAACCTAGCTCTTTAAGAGTGAGACCTACAGCCTCCAATAGGAGGCGTAGTCATTGTCACAACCCGAGCCCAGGGTTCGAGGGTTAGCAAAAGCCAAACATAATGACACACGTACTCCCGTGCATGCACACGTAGACCGAGTCTAAATGCACACGCACAAGAGAACATTCACATGTGCCAAATATGTACGCGGAAGCTGTAAATATCAAAAACATTAAACTAACAGTGCAAGAAGAGAAAACCAAGAAGGAACTGACATAATTACATATGAAAGTCTTACAAAAAGAACAAAATACTAGATACAGTCATGACATATACACAAGTGTGCAAATCCTCAAAACAATACTCCAATGATGCATGCCAAGAACGCTCTCCCGTGGAGTGATCACATCCACTCCTCTAGGCCTGATGGGGCCTCGAGGGTCTCGTCTGGAGTTTGGCCGACCTGCGAGGGTTCGGCAGGGGGATCTGGGCCTGCAACACAAAAAACAACTGTGAATACGACGATTCAGCAAAGTATAAACCATAGCAAGTTAACACACGCTGTGTCTAATAGAATAGAGAACGTCATGTAAATTAAAAAAGGCATTTTCGTATACTAGGCTGTCATGCAAGAAAGAAATATGCTGAGTGAATCAATGAATACATGCTGTGTACATAACTAGTGGCTACTACATTACCATATGCTCCCAAAAGAGGGATCTTATAACATGCAAAGAACACCATTGTCCGGGCCAGGGTACAATGGGTCTCGGTTTCCTGGGGTCCGGTTCCCCAAGACATATCCTTACTGCAGCAAGGCCATATAACTATACCAAAATCACTCCGTCGGGATCCTAAGGCTGAGGCTAAGTAGTGCCTGACCATACAGAATCAATCATGAAAACCCTGAGTAGATTGTGACAACATATCATACGTGCATATCTGTGAACATATCATACATGCATACTCAAGGTAAGGAATCACAATGTGAAAGTAAAGGAATACAAGTAATCATATCAGAGAATAGAGGTCAATACTCGAATGCAATATGTTGTGCAACAAATCATGCGAAATCGGATCATCTTTCTTTACAAACCAATTCTAATCTAATTATCCGGTGTTTCTAACCGTGCATGATGATGTAGTTTTAAGTTATTCGATACACCGTTGTCTAGTGTTGTATTGAATCAGGCGGTGCACGAAGTCCCTTAAACCAACACCCATGGGGAGGTGCTTAACATCCGGATAATGAACATGAATGATTCGCAGCCCTCGAGATCATTCACGCGTTGTATCACATTCCGTTGGGCAAGTCTAGGTGCTCTACATTCTATCATGAAGGCCATATCGGTCTTTTCCTTACACCTATCCTTGTTTTTCTTTCATTAGTCTAGTGTGGATACGGCTCAGCCGTGTGTGTGCTACAGCTTAGCCGTGTGTGGTCTACGGCTTAGCCGTGGCTGGGCCGTAGAAGGTCTGTCAATTGATGGCTCTCAGTTAAATCCAGAAAATGCACCCTGTATTGATCTACGGCTGGGCCACGGCTGAGCTTCGGCTTAGCCGTAGGGCAATTCATGGCTTAGCCGTGCCCTAGCCGTAGAGGAAAACTGGGTTTTTATCCTCTCTGGACTTTAAGCCTTAAGTGGTATACGGCTTAGCCATACCTGCACGAGGTCAAGGTTCTTAAGCATTTACAGAATTCCTGTAACACCATCAAAATTGCAATTCTCCAATGGAGATGGACAAGTACTGAATCAATGAGTAATCAAATGGGTTGTAAACACATTTTTCCATATCAATTCATGCAAACTAACCAAATCAAATGCATACCAACATGGGTTCTCACAAGTTATGGTTATACTTGCCTTAATTGGAATTCAATTGCACAACTGATGTCCTAAAGCCCAAACACAACCTAGTACAAATCAAACAACATGCATGCATGAGGAATGGAAGGAAATCCAAAACACACAGGCACACCATGCCATAAGAAACAAGAAGGAGAAGAGATAGAGAAAGGAGATGAGAGGAATGGAAGGAATTCCACTCACCTCACATGCAAGAACCCAACTTCCTCAATTTGAACTTGATCGATGGAGGTGGTTTGGTGGAGGAGAGAATTCAAGAGAGAGAGAGAGAGAGAGAGAGAGGAATTCCACTTGCACAGTGAGGAAGCTGAGAGAGGACGTGTGTGTTGGTCGATGGGTGAGATATATAAGCTCAAGGTTAAGTCCACATTGCAAGAGAGTCCAAGTGAGAATTCTATTTTCAGTTTGGGTCAAATCCGGGTCCAATCGAATCACACGATATCAGTTGCAAATGACGTAGTTACGAAAGTTAACGAGCTCAACGAAAGACACGTGTTGACATCAAGATGATGCAAAAATGACCATATCTTAGAAAAGCTAACATTACGAAAAAGGGCTTGGTAATCCAAGTCAAACTCAACCCAACTACCTATCCATGACCCGTAACGAAAATAAAACACAACAAAACACGATTAGCAATGAAAACAAGATTAACTAGCCGCTAAACGGGGTCAAGCTGGGTCGGAGTGTTACAATCATAGGGTGAAAGAGCCTGTGGAAGAAGAACCTGAAATTGAAGAACATTTATCCTTTGAAGACAATGACAACAAGATGAGGAGGTTACAATTGGGCCTACTAATCGAAGCTTACTAAAGAGTTTTCAAACTCATCTTGCATATTTCCTGTGGAAGGGCGAAGTGTGTTTTTAGTAAACATATTTTTTCTAAAGAATAATCTATTTGTTGAATGAAGGGAGCTAATTAGAAATTTATGCTTGAATGCAGAATCGCAGAACGTTGAAATGCCTAAGTCATGGGCAAAAACTAGATTTGTGTCCATTAAACAATAGTGAGCATTTTAAGCAGCTGGTGAAAGATTCTATGTTGTCTCCATTGATTGAATGTTCTTACCGGATGGTGAACAAGACCATGGTGTCTAGTTTTGTTGAAAGGTGGCACCCTGAAACAAACTCCTTCCACATGCCTTTCAGTAAGATAACAATCACCCTCGACAATGTTTCATGCATCTTGAAGATTCCCATTATTGGTTCTCTTACAACGAATTTAGAGAAATTGATGTACCGCGACGCCATAGATCTTGTCATTGATGCATTGGGAGTCTCTACTGATGAAGCAAGAAAATAACTGTACAGTCAAGTAGGCCAATCATTAAAATTAGAATGGCTTAGAGAGAATTTTGCTAAAGTGAACGATGATGCTAGAGAGGATGGTGTTGATTGTGCAGTCAGGGCTTACCTTCTTTATTTACTTGGCTGTACACTTTTTACTGACAAGACCAAGATAAGAGTTTCATCCGTATACTTGAAGATATTGAGGGATTTAGAAAATGTCAAGAACTATGAATGGGGCGCCGGTGCACTAGCATATTTGTACCGTCAATTGGGCTTAGCAAGCCAGAATGAGGTCAAACAAATGGCTGGATGCTTGATGCTTCTTGAAGCATGGGTATACAAGCAATTTGAAACACTAGCTCCAACTGCCAACGTATCATACTCAGTGAGGCAGCCTCGTGCGATGTATTAGATTCCTCGTAGGGAGACCAATTCGGCTTTACAAGGTTTATGTGTCACGACTCGAGTTCAAAAAATCGGGGATTAAGGTTAAACTCAATCAGTGACACACTTAGACCCAGTCCAAGTGCATATATACAAAGGAAACACATGTGCAATACCATTGTACGTGGAAGCTGTAAATTTCATTACATAAGAAGAAGACACATCAAAACTAAGAACAATGTTCATATGTACAAGGAAACCATGTCTTTATAAGAGAGAAAGGGGAAAGTTTCTATAATACACAAAATGCAAGGAGGTATACTCCAATACAAAACAAAATGTAACTAACATGTCAAAATGAGACCTAGCCTAAGCCATGTCCACTCGTCTAGCCCTGATGGGGCCTCTATAATCACCTTTGAAATCTTGTTGACCGTCAAGGGATCGGGAGTGAAATCTAAGCCTGTAACACCATAAGAACAACTAGTGAATAAGATTATTCAGCAAAGCATAAGCAACATGAAGGTAACACGTGTTGTGTCTACAAGAATCATTAACAGGTGATTAGAAATAGATGTCTAATTTCGTAGATTAATCAAATCGTGCATTTGAAAAAATGCATGATATAAGAATCAATGAACCGATGTACTTTACTATGTGGCTACTACAATTGCCATATCCTCTCTCTAAGGATCTATGCATTGAGAACACCATCGACGGGGTCACGGTACGAATGGGTCTCTAGTTCCTGGGGTCCGGAAGCCCCAAGACAAGAGCACACTACAGCGGCACCAAACATGCTATACCAAAGTCAACCCCGCCGAATTTCATAAGGCTGAGGCTGAGTAGAGCCAGACCGTGTCAATCATTTCATATAGGTAAACTTAAGCAATGCATCTATATACAATTTGATCCAATTTCAAGTCAAAGTCGAACATGTATCTCAAAAAATATCACAATAGGCGTAAGTACGAATAACATGATCATTCAAATCAAATCAATAGTCAGGTAAGTCAAAGCAATAGTAAAAGAATGGAGGGCAATAACCGGAACCAACATGCTATGCAATTCAATTTATTTTCCCAGAATCATGATAGTTTACTAGCCAACCCTAATCTATTTGTCCATTGTTTCTAACCGTACATAATGATATAGTTTTAAATTATTCGATACACAGTTGTTCGTCTTTTGGTGTTATATTGTATCAGAAAGGTGTATCGAAGTCCCTTAAACCAACACCCATGGGGAGGTGTTTAACAATTGGATAACACACATGAATGAATCATAGCCCTCAAGACCATTCATGATATTCAATTATTCCATTGGACAAGTGAATGGGATAAGGGGTCCAAGAACTAAGGCCCTACAAGGTCTTGAATAATATCAAAATTTTCCCTAGGTTGTAGTGGTCGTAGGGCTTAGCTATGGGTGACTTACGACTTAGCCGTAAGCATCTTACGACTCAGCCATGATATACACTACGGCTCAACCACAATTCCCTAGAATTACTCCCCCAAATTTGGCAAGCTATGGTTAAACCGTGCTTTCTCTTTCGGTTTAGCCATATATAGTCTACAGTTGAGCCACGGTTTGGCCACGGCTTAACTGTAGCTCAATATACGGCTTGACCGTGGCTTAGCCGTAAGAGGATCTCTACTTTTACTGTTCTTGAGTCTTCAAACTGTGAAATGACTTACGGCTAGACCACGGCTAGGTTACGGCTTAGCCGTAGTGTATCATACAGCTTAGCCTTAGCTTGGCTATGGTACAAATCCAAACTTTTTGCTCTCTGGAGTTTAAGCCGTGAAAATCCTACGGCATAGCCGTAAGCTTCAGAATTTTGTAACTCAAACTATCCAGAACTTCTGAATTCATTCATGATTATACAGTAACAGATGAAAGAAACAACAAAAAGGCTGTCATAACCTACATAACTTGAACAATAGAGAAGAATCATAACAATCACAGTATACGAACATATATTCATCCAACAGTTGCTTATACTTGCCTCAATTAAGCTTTTTGAATGATGACTTGGAAGAGGGAGAGGAGAGAGATGCAAAGTGCTCAATGAGGTGAAAGTGAAACAGAGAAAAGGAAGAAGAAGAAGAAGAAAAAGAAGACGACTTAAGGAAGACTTGCATGCAGAAGATAAACTCGAAGGGTGTGTTAGGTGGAGATATATAGATATGTATCTTGAGTTTTCTAAGGAAGTCCAACATCGAAGGGTTAATTACAGTTTAGGTCAAATGAATTACCAACGACTTCAAACAGCTTCCAATGTATTCTGGTCAGTTACAGTAGTTAACAGGCTTGACGAGACACATGTGCTGATGCCAATATAATGCATGAACAATGAACTCGAACAAAGTTTAAAATTATGAAAAAGGACTCGTACCTACCTAATCCAAGTTAAACTCAACCCAACTTCCTATTTATGACCCAAAACATAACTCAGAAAGACAAAACAACATTAACTACACTCATTCTCTCAAAAAGTGCTAAAAATGGAATTAATTGGTCGCTAAACCGCTTAATTAGAGTCGGAGTGTTACATTGAGGGAGAAACTAGACTTCTTAAGCATTGATAAGGTAAATCACTCTTTAATTGATCATATAATATCATTATATGATGATTCAATTTATTTACAATGATTCTCATGGTGCAGGTCACATGGGAGCCTTATCTTTCTTGTAGGCGAGATCATCCCTTCCATCAAATTGCCTTCTACTATGGATGCTTAACACAAGTGGATATTGTAGAGCCCTACTATCCAGATAGGGTTCTTTGGCAATTTGGTCAGGTCCAAATGATTCTCATGGCACCTTTAGAGCCGGTTCGTGGTTTGAGGGGTAATACAACGGCATAGATCAATGCCTCAATCAGAGTTTATGATCAAATATAGTATCAATGGTGTAATCACTTATTGGCCCAAGTAAACCGGAGTACACCTGTCTGTTGTCCTTGGGATTGCGCACCAAATACATGGATTGGTATACTACTGTGTCATGGAAAACATTGACAAACCCTGAAATACAGTCCGGTTTTCGTCAAAGTGAGCCAGAGCCACAAGCATATAATGTAATATATTATGAATTGCACAACAAAAATGCTCTTCGAATTTACGAAGGAATTGAGGCAAGGGTTGAAGAAGCATTCGCACAAGACAGGCATAGTTTGTATTGACATATTAGACATATGGTTCGGGCTTTGTGCGGACTTACCATTGAGGAAGAGGGTGAATCAAGTAGAAACCCCCGTATGGCATCATGTGCTTACTCTCGTCCGTCTAGATAAGATAGATGAATCTTTTTCATTTGGTGTCAAGTTCACTTTTCATGTCATAAATTCTATGTAATGAACTATGATATAATGAACCATTCAAGTTAATGAAATTTGTCGTCTTTGTGCAACATGATATTTAGTTACATCAAGTCCATAAACTTTACATTTTCATTCCAGATCAATACTTTCACATGTAGCTATATTAGGATTGACAGGTTCTCTAAATCACTCGATGCGATCTATATATGCAATTTTCCATCCACTCGCACAAGAATGATGGAATTCTCACCACTTATTTGCAATTGGTGTTGTTGGATGACCGGGTACCAGGAAAACCTAAAAGAATATACAAAAACAATAGAATGAAGAAGAATATGACAAACATAATGAAACATACTAGGCGTAGTAGTTATATCATACCTAAACAAAATGATAACTGCAAACAAAACCTATAGCTATCTCTCTCTTATTAGAAATAGGCATAGGAGTCGACCTTAGAGGAAGAAAAGTAAGGCACTGTTCATTGCTCAAGTGATACAAGATCGAATTATAACGAGATGCTATAAGATGACCCATATCAGGCATAGTCATACAATGATCATATGGTGGGTGATCCGCATAGTATGATAATGACGCTATTAGATCTTCAACTCTGTTTTCTACTGCATACAATGCCCTATAATGATCCACATTTACAATAAACTCTCCTACAAGCTGTCTCCGGACTTGTTGCTAACTTTCTTCATTGATACCAAGTAATCCTGTAATAACTCTAAATCCACAATTACTATCAGCTGCCACGTTTTTTACAATGCTTATATAAGGCCTTATTCCCTGTTGGAATGAATCATGCTAGGACGAAATCTTCGAGCTATTCGATCTTGTTCAAATTGGTAGCTTTCTAAAATTTTCTTTCTTCTTTGCTTTGGTCTTGGAGTCCACCACTTCTATGGATACAAGACTATAACTATCCTGTGCAGATGGAACCAACTCAAAAGCACTTGGGGCACATTTAGTCGATGTATCATATTTTAATGGAGGCCTACCTCGCGTCTTTGACTTCACTTCTGGTTCTTGTAAAATGTAGTGGAAAGCTTAAATATCTCCTGTAATTTCTTCAACACTTGTATTTTATGGGGAAAATCAGAAGCTTTGAACATTGATTGAATATAAGACAACTCCGCCATCAGATCTATGTCTATAGTTCGATCATTGGTTATACGAGTAGGCATCATATCAAGCTTAGACTAATGTGGATGTATGTATTGGAAAGGAATCGGCTGACTTTCAATCATATACTCCACAATCTCATGAGCACAAGGTAAACCATGTGTACGCCTTATAATGCACGATAGGCCTTTTTGTCAATTCCGACAACATTTGCTCTTTTACTTTCCATTAATATTTTATTCAATGCATTCTTTGATATGTTTCCACACAACTCTCTGAATTCCTTCGGCTTAAAGTTGTGTTGGATAAGTGTTTTACTTTTTTCAAATGATGCTTTAATACCTGTGTATTGCAATTTAAGCAAACTATGGATCTTTGCCCAATTTGATTCAAAACTGCCTTGACTAGATTGGAGGTGCCTCTTCAACTGCGCATGCGAACTCTCTACCCTGTAAAAAAGAGAATGTTAGAAAACGCTTATAATTCATAATGTTAAAAAACTTATTAACCATACATGTTCAACATAGTATTTTCAAAATGCATATAATTGTCCATCCACGTTGAGACAAATCTTTCCTTGTATAGGTCAAGCCAGCTGGATTTGATATATTTAAGTGCCATTGGATATGTACTGAAGTTTTTATTTAGCTTTGTTAATTGTTCGATGTACTCTTCTTCCGTTGATGAATTTGTCAGCATATTTCAATGCGCAATGAATTTGTCCCAACTTTGCTTTGTTTCGAACAACTTATTGCATTTAGCAGGCACATTTTTATTGATCTGTCATTTACATAACAAATGTGTAGCATTTGAAAAGACTTTATCAATTGTATTTATCAGTGCCAATTCTCTATTTGTCACAATAATATCTGGAAGAACACCTTCCCCAATTATAGAACGCAAGATACTTAATACTCACATAAAGTTGTCTTCACATTCAGCTTCCATATATGCAAAACATATAGAAAACGTCATGTCTGTAGATGTTACCCCCAACAACTTCCAATAGCAGCAAGCGATACCAATTGGTCTTGTAAGTATAATCCATTATCAATATGTGCGGAAATGCCTGTAAAAAGTCAATATCGGTTAGGTGTGTCTAAAAAAGAACTTTCACAATGTCGGAATTCTCACAATTTCTATGCCGTTCAATGTAATTATACTTCGCTAACTTTCCTAATAGAAGCTGCATTTGACTTCTCCCGCCTCGCTCAATGACTTTATGCATATGCTGTGCATCGTAAATCGCCTTCATTGTTGTCACATTAAGTTCACTTATTCGTTTCAAGGCAATCAAAATCTCTTTTGGTTTGACCATGCTGGTAGACATATCAGCCAACAACTTTGTTTCCTCTTCTGATAATTTACATGCATATGAATGACCATCTAGATATTGTGCTGTAGAATGGTTATACACACCACAAAGAACTTCTAACATCCAATCATCATTTGTTTCTAATTTTTTACCCTTCAATGAAAATGAACATCCACATTTCTTTGTGTCTGTTTACTTGATCTTCTTCTTAACAGGCTCCTCATCAGTGATCTTCTTTGTATTATAGTATCTGTTTCTCTTATAATGCAAGTAATACTTTAGGTTTTACTCTAACTTCAGCTGCATTAGAAACTTTAATAACAGTGATAAAGTCATTTCTCCTTCCAACAGTATGAGCTCAATTAATTATTGCCTCACGACTATGGAAGATCTACAAATGCAAAACTTATAAAAAAGTTTAGTAAACAAACTTTTAGAATAATGTTTACAAAGTGTTTTCGTAAAAACGATGATGAATCATCCTTACCTCATGAGTAATAAACTCATTCGTATAATCCTTAATGCATTTAGAGCCTACATCGCTTTCTTCTGTAGGAGCCTGTGGAACAAATGATTCACAAAAAAGAAAAAAAACAAAACAAAAACAAAAATTAATGTTTATGTTCTGTTCGGTCATGAGTAGCCGAACAAAATAGCTATGTTCGGCCATGAGTGGCCGAACAGAGTAATTATGTTCGCCTACTCATGGCTGAACACACTTGCTTTGTTCGGCCACTCATGGCTGAACATATCTTTTATATTCGGACCTGGAAGTCCAAACATGAGGCGGATGAAAACATTTT
The DNA here is from genome assembly GCA_037013555.1 of Sextonia rubra. Taxonomy (NCBI): domain Eukaryota; kingdom Viridiplantae; phylum Streptophyta; class Magnoliopsida; order Laurales; family Lauraceae; genus Sextonia; species Sextonia rubra. Next base: position 15,186,931 of record JASUAD010000028.1, on the reverse strand, counting down.
AACTTAATACGAAACTTATAAAAAATTATAAAAACTAACCAAAATCATATTACACTAACTTTGCCATTCGTCTGGGGAGTGTAAACCACCAAATCCTTGTTCATTTCCTTTTCCATTGCACCTTTTAATTAGTAATATCCTTATCCAAGTAAGTTAGAGGAATAATAAGTTGTGAGTGAGTGGTGGGGGAAGAAGATAAAGGGAAAAGGTGTGGGAAGAAGATGGAGAAAGAAGAGATGACGAGAGGCTTTGAATGTGTAGGAAGAAGATGGAGGAAGAAGAGATGATGAGAGGCTTTGAATGTGGAGGAAGAAATATGAACATTATATGATTATTGTGTGTAAAGAGAAGAAATTCTGTATATTTTGGAGGGAATTAAGTAATTTTGTAATTTTATACAGGGGTAAAATTGGATGTAAAAAATACAATAAAATGATGTGTTAGGAGAGACATTTTTAGTATTCAAATAGGAGCCTTTTAAATGCATTAAACATTGTGACCATTCGATATAATATAATGATTTTGAACCGTGCATTGCTTTCGCATTTATCATTCACTTTTGGTTTTTCCAATCAAATGGCTTCTTGAGCCTGACGAAGCCAGTATTCTTAGATAGTTAATCTAACAAAGTTCTCTCTTCTAAAGGAGCTACTATGCCATATATGGGTATACATGGTTTGGATTTAATCGGATTGAGCCTAAACCGTCATCAATCCATTACCTATGGATTGACAGTTTTGTAATTCATAGTTAATTCGTTAGCTATTAGAAATCGAACTGAACCAAATCGTGGATCAAGGGTTCGGTTTGATTAAAATGGATCAATCTGTTAACGTTAGTGCCAACTATCTTTTCACTTTTTTATATGGAGAGTGAATGGCTAAGATTGAAAGTTGGATGATGAATGGCTAAAATGTTCCATTCTAAAATTTTTTTATATAAAAATAAATATATATATATATTATTTCAATAGTTCAGATCCGCCGATTAAGGGTAAAATCCATCACTAAACTGTTACTAATGGATTAGAATTCTTTTGATTTATCTCCAAATCATTAACCATTTGATCAGTTAAAAACTGCGGATCAGATCAAATTGGTTTTTATAGATCAATGGATTTTTTGTACACCCCTAGTGCCATACATTGTATTTCTAAATATGATTAAGGTGATGACAAGAAGGCTCTATGGAAGGCTTTATGCTCTCTACCCTCAAGAGGCCCTCTAGGTAAGTCATTAGAGATATGAGGCCATGATTGTCTCGTAGGTTTAACAGCTAGTAACATATAATATATATATATATATACATATATATAATCCTGGGTATCCCTCGCAAGCTTAGTCTTCAGATCTTTGGTCTTTAGCCCGGGGGTTATCCGATTATAACGAGGAAGAAGTATTTTTTGAAGGTACATATATGGCCGCACACATATATAATAAAGGTAGACAAATTTGTATGAAAATATATAGTACATTATGTTTGTACAATACTTGTGTTTTGTATCATCTGTAGATAAAGTTGATTAGCCAGATGAAGCCTAAATATTTAGCTTTAACTGATGATTTTAAAAAACAAGCTTTTTATGATATATTTCCAGTAGGAATCTTAAAATCATTATCCATTTGTGCTTAAATGTGTCAAAAACATCCAATGAATTCTAGATTTTTACAAATAGGTAAACCACGGTCTTCTTCTTATCTATAAGGTTAGTGGCCCCAGAATTCTCCCACGTTTCCTATATTAAAAAACTAAGAAAAAAGTAAGACGACGAATGATATATTGACTACATCTTAACACATGATTGCACACTAGCAGAGGAAAAATCAAAAGATTTGCATAAGAATTTTTTGGGTAGGGGCCACTTGTGAAAGAGATTTTTTTTTCTTTTGTGTGTGTGTGTGTGTTGTGCCTCGGGCGGGGGGGGGGGGGGGGGGGGGGGGGGGGATTGGGATTTGGAGTTTAGAAAAAGATGATTTTACCAAAAAAAATCATGAAAGGGGACTCCCAATTCACATAACTCACACCCAAGGTATGAGTTTCCCGTGTTTTTTTTTTCCATTTAATTTGGGAGCTTCAGCAATAAGTTCAATGCTCATTACCTGCAGATCATTACTTTCCTCCGGCTACTCTCCTCTCAAAGACGAGTACGATGCTCATTACCCTTGCACATCATCACCTTCCTCTAGCGGCGAGCTCAATGCTCATTACCCTTAAAACCTAAAAAACTCTACATATTTTTATCTTCTTCTTTCCATGAATGTAAAGCTTCGAGGCTATTCATCTCCCTCCTTTCACAAACGAAGATTTTAAGAGCATTTTAATCTCTATAAGCACAACTCTTTGAAGGATTGTACATTCATTCAGCATATTTGAAGGATTTGTGAAGGTTATATTTTATTTTCTTAAATGTAAGAGAAGAAAAATAACCCATGTACTAAATAAAAACTCATAATATCAAGAATTGGTTCTTCCCTTTCAAACACTCAAGTCCATGAATTATCTCATTCTTCCATCTCCATTATACTAATCCCACATTGTAAATATGCAATGGGTTATTATGAATACTGAACACATGACGCTCATCAACCCAAATCAAAAGGGAGAAAAACTTTAACATTCACAAATGGACAAGAAAAACGTGATTGAAGCTTGTGGGGATAAGGTAGAGGCAAGGGGGACTCAAAGAGGAAAGAGAGCGTCTATATTGAAGTGAAGAAGAAGAAGAAGAAGAATGAGAAAAGTAGGATTTTAACAGTTTTATTCAAAATAGGGGAGCATCGAACTTGCCGCTAGTGAAAAAAACCTATGGTGAATTCGCTACTCGACAATTAGGCGCAAAAAGATTACCGGAGTGGTCACGTGGGAGCACCCCCAACTTGCATAAGGTCTATGGTTTGGGGGACCTTTTATATGATTTTTTTGGTAAAATTCTTTTAGAAAAATCATAAGATTTGCATAGTACACAAGAGGTTTTCCAAAATTTCTAGGGGCAGCCCCTTTTTAACTTCTATCACTTTTTTTTTCTTCTTTCTTAAAAAGTGGAATATAGTCTATCATGGTCCACCGAAATCAGCTTCAGTATTTACATACATTGCTTATTTCAATGGGTGGTAAGGGTATCTAAATGCCTAGATAGTTTGGATTTCCAAAAGATGAGCTCCACTTCTGAGTTTAATATAAATGATCCTTTCTAATAAAGTGCAGTGTCGTTGCACTTGCCACTGAAGTTCTTCCCATAAAACACAAAGCCATAGAAAAACGATCCCACATTATAAGTTGAGTCAAATAAACGTTACTATTTATATATTTTTCATAATCCAGCACTATTGTTATCGTAGGAGCATACTGCATACTTTTCATTCGCTGCTTAGCTTGTGTCCCACATTATATCTACTTGTCAGGTTGGGTGGGTTGCATTGAAAGGTCTCCTTAATCGATGAGGGAAATCAAACAGCCTCATCAAATCACCATAGCCATTGATTTAATAGCAAAAAAGTTATAAGGGTCTTTTAACTTTAGACTTATTTGACATTCGACCCAACAATAGGAAAAAGGTTCCCAAATAGGCCCCACGGAACTGCAATGTATAAATAGTTGCTCATAGGTGAAAATTTCTCTTCCACAGTGATCATGAAGAGTTGCAGGACATGATGATAGACCCTACATGCCTAATCTAATGACTGTGTCCATTGACTTGGGGCCTTAATAGTGGCAATTTTAATACCAATAAACTCATCTTAGTCGTCATCATCATCATCGTCAGATTAGGCTCCCTATGGACTAATGACATGACAACCTTTAAAGTCCCTCACGCTGGTGCGTAGAGTCAGCGAATCATTTGAGTGATCACTCAAGCTCTTAAGTGAAGCTCCACTGTAGATCACATCTTTAGAAAAACTGAAACCTCCAAAATGAATGCCTTCCCCTCGTAAGGGTGCTTCTAGGATTTTACTCGATAAGTCCTATTGTAAAAGTAAATATAAGATCAGTATTAAGATTAATCCTTTTATTTTAGTTTTAGAGGAAGACACATTCTTTAAAGTGAAATTGAATATCAAGTGAAAAGGGAGAGCATCCATTTTTGAAGGGTTCAAGTCACATTTTTCAGAAAATGATGTCTTGCCTGAGTGGTAAGATATGTAAGTTCTTGCTAGGAAGTTTAGAGTTCAACTCTGGTCTCCACACTCTTTAGATATATATAAATATATATATATATATTGGAATATTCATGTGCATATGTCCCTCATCATTTTTTTCGCGAGAATTCTAGGTGAGACGACCATACACACGACCCCCTTGAATCAACTATACACCTATTCGAATGGAATGAATTTGTGGGTTATGGATAAAGGGGTTATGGACATGTGATTGGGGCCAAACTTGGTATTTAGGATGGTCCCACATGAATCTTTTCATCCCCTAGCTCATCCCTTGGTAGGGTCCACCATGGGCCCCACAAAGGAGTATGCACGATCCCTTGGTGAGGAACATATATATATGAATATCCCTTATATATATATATATATATATGATTTAGGGTATTCCTCATCAGCCCAGCCTTTAGACCTTTGGCCTTTTGGTTGGGGGTTATTTGATTTTGATGAACAAAGACTATTCTCTAGGTGTACATATATGTCTACGCACAGAGTACCTGGATAATACAATGGGTGGGAGATGGATTTTAAAATTTTCTAATTTTGATAACATCCATTGACGGGTGTCAAAATGGGTGGGCCAGACCAACTTGGTGTTTGTCATACGTTAGGTGGGCAAGGCCCATTGATTGAGCTGACCATGCCGGCACAACATGACATGACATTTATATTTTAAAAATATTGGTTTTTATATAAGTTAAATATAAAACTTAAAATAATTAAGTTTTTCTCTTTATTTATAAATTAGCATTCATATTTGCACATTTATCATATTAGCTTCACTTGTATTTTAAGTTGAAAAAAATTTATATAAAAGAAGGTCCATAATGTCTCCTTCAATTTGTATAAGAAAATTTTAAAAAAATAAAAAATAAATAAGGAAGGGCATGTGGGTGGCATAACCCGACATAATACGGTGCAAGATAAGACGTACAATTGGCCATGCTAGATTGACCCCAGTTAAGCTAGGAATGGCATAGCTTAGCCCTATACGGGCACGACAAAACTGGCCGATCAGCATGTCTAAATGACTAATTTTACACTCCTATGTCTATCTTATATTATTATTTGTTAAAAGTAACTTTTTACTTGAATTTACTTTTGAAGGCTAAACTCATCCACATTTTTAAACTTTAGGGGGTTAAGGATATAAACGTGTGACCAAAAAACAACACAAAAGTATCTTGGTGTCACCAAGAAATTAATTGCTAATAGGAAACAAAAACTAGGCAAGGGACACCCACCCCCCCCCCCCCCCCCCCCCCCCCCCCCAAACAAATTGGAGACACCCAATAGCTAATGTAGTGCATTTATTTTGAACAACTTAGTTTTTTTTTTAATTTAATAAGTGGCACCTGCTATATATAGTTCCACTTCTTCCGCTTATAGTATGCTTGAGTGAGAATCATATGGCTAGCTTAATAAGACTATTTAACTGTTCCCTTCTCTTTTTAAAAAATTCCAGGTTATAAGTTGTAACCATTTCATTAATTTGGTTCATGTGCCTTTTTTTTTTTTTTTTTTTGAATTTATGATGAGGAATCCACTGACTCCTTATTGTTGGCCATTGGTAAAACTACAAATTCATAACACCACTCACTAATACTAAGTATCTGATAAGGCTTTAAATAGTTTTGAAGCGGATACCACCAGCTGATTGTTCTAACTTTCTAACCAATCCAACAATTTAAGCTTTATTCCATAAAATTGGTGGCTTTATGGATGGCATTGCTATAGGAATGAATCATACATGACACTTGGTCGTTTGATGTGATAACGACAAATCAAGCAAAGCTTCTTTCGCTTTTTACCGACTCCCTGCGTTTTGACCCAAAATATAATCATGAACAAACAGCATTTGTACTTGTGGGCTGAGCAAACATCAGCACTTGGTCCCACCAGGGATGATTCCTGTTAACTCAAATGGATTGCTCTACATCCAAGCCGTCCAAATATTTAAAAACCTGATTAATAAATATCTCATTTAACTGCAACAATGGATTCGAATCTGTTGTCCTCTTGGACCAGTATTTAAATTTTCACAATTTGAAATCTTGCTCACCAAAAGATCTAAATTTAAATCTATGTGATCCAAGGGTGAAACAAGAAGAAAACTTGCCGCATTGGGGCAATCGCGCTCTCGCTCTCACTCTCACTCTCAATCTCACTCTCATATTCACATGAGTGCCAGGGATTGGACCCAATGGGTTTAGAATTGGGCAAAATAGTTATTGGGTGTGTATCCTAAGCCTCATATAAACTGAAACATGTGGGGGCCATGGGGACATGCCTTAACAGTAGACCTAGGATCTTTTCTATTCTTCACTACTTTGAAAAAGAGGTTGATGATAGGAGTCTTTTATGTTGTCCGTGGAACAGTAGTAGGATGGATCACCTCAAACAAAGGTGATATTAGTGATTAAATGGCACTTAATAAACATTTAATGAAAAGAAAATTATACAAATGTCAGAGAATTGAATTTGAAAAATAAGATAAATAAGGACTCAAGTAATAGATAAAAAAAACAGAATACATAGAAACAAGACTTCCGACAACAGAAATTAGATACCATCGTCAAAGAAAACAATATTGTTTTTGTCGTAAAATAATTAAATAAGACGTATAAAGAAAAAAATGAAATTTGAACATTAATTATTTTCTATTTTCAATGTTAGTTTAATACAAATTAAAACACTACCATAAAAGATCTACCTTATACCTTTCACATATGAAGCGTGCTCCGTGGCAAAAAGTCATGTTAATTAGAAGAACATCCAACTCATTAGTGTCTCATTAGATAGATGATTAAGAAACAGATGAAGTTGTCAACTATCCATACTTTATTGATAAGACCAAATCGTTTTTGGGCCCTGTTGGAATTTAAAGTAACATAAAGCAACAGGGAAGCTGGTTATTGGATGGTATAAAGTGCTTTGTCTGTTTCCAAAAACCAGTGAAGAAAATCTTAAGAATCTAATATTGGGATTTTCCCTTCATTGTTTTTATGGTATATTCACATAAATTATTTTATTATTTATTTATTTTCCATTATAAAATCAGAGATTTTTTTCTTCTTTTCCTATCCTTATTGACTTCTCAAGTATTTTGAATACCTTTCTAATTCCTCAATTTCTAAATATTCTTTAAAGTTCCTTATGAAAAACCCATAAATTGATAAGCCAAAATATTAAAGGAAAATGACCTTGACTTAGGGCTTTCTTAATATATATATATTTTTATTGTTCTATCATAAACTTAAATTAGACTATTATCAATAACTAGTGCACCTGACTGTATTATTTAGATGGCTATGTAAACCTTGCCTAGTGGACAACACATCTATCGTATCAAATCAAGGACTAGGACTCCAAAACGCACAGCTTTTCTTGCTTGCCAACCCCAAGTTCTCTCTTCCACCTTCCTCCAACCACGGAGATGGAAGAGTCCATACCACATTTCCTAAACTGGATTTCGAGCCATTTCCGCAAACGGGTTCGAAAAGAGAGAGATGCCATTGTTTCCATTTTCCAAAATGGCTCGATGAAGAGGGTGTCGAGCAAATTTCGACCACCTGTGAGGGCCATCGAGGGAAAGAAGAAGAAGAAAAAGAAGAATTTGGCATGGGTTTCTCTGCAAGGTTTGCTTGTGGAAGCAGAAGAAGCAACTTCTTCAAAAGCTATAAAAGGGAACCTGAGACTGGAAGAAGCAACGGCTTGGGAGCTCTTCACCCCATTGCAGAGAGTTATAATTGTTGCTGTTGTAGCAGTAGCAGTTGCTGCTCTCCATTTGGACAAGCGTTCTCGGATAGCAAGGCTTAGGCGTCAGTTGGAGATCAAGGTTTCTTCCAACTAAACTTCTATCTCTCTTTCTTTGTACCTTAGAATAAGGAATGTTTCGCATAATCAGTTTTATTTTTATAATTACGGATAACAATTAGCTTTAATTATCATTTTTTTTTGTTGATTTTTCCGAGTAACCACCTTCATTGATTTAACAATCTCAGCCAACTGCCTTCACGTTTAGTTGAAAAATGATGAAAGTATCATTAGATCTAAGCCTAGTTTGAATTAAAGTCCAAGTTTTAACCTTGGTCTGTTCACACACAGCCCACTTGGATGTGGGGAAAAGGACAAACAAATGTAGAGAGATAATTATATTTCAAGTTTGTGATAGGGATAATGGTTTGTTTTTGTACCATTTGCTTTGCATCCAAATAAACCCTCATTCTCAATTTGCATTAACACTTTTGAGTTCAAAGCAAACAAGGTTGGATCTAAGGAAATTTTATATTTCTTTGATGGAGTATGCATTAAATTTTGTTACCCATCAAACAATCTGTTAAAATGGTTGATTGGGATTTTTTAAAAGCAATAGATATGATTATTTGTAGGAAAAAATGAAGTAAAGGATAGATGCTTAAAAACAAAAAAACAAAAAAAAAAAAAAAACCAACACAATGTGGTAGTAGTAAACTGAGGAGCTTATTGCAATAAAAAGGATCCGACATTGCTTCCATGTGGCATCACCAATCAAGGGGTGAGATTAGTAGACTGAGTCACGACAAATGCCATTTGATTGGAAATAGGAAAGGAGGTTAAGTGAATGATGTCGTTAAGAAAGTGGGCAAGTGCCGTTTGGGACTTTTTATGACCTGTGTTGTTACTTGGGTACGTGTCCCAGTCTCATCCAATACGTAGAAATCCCATTTGTCGCTGCCTGGACAGCGACAGGTGCTACATGAAGCATTCCATAATAAGTCCTCGAAGTTACCTACGTTTGCCAAATGCCAACACAACTCACTCAGTCAGTACCCGGCACGTGGGTAAGATTGAGCAAATTCCGGTTGGATCACTCCAAACCTATATTTGCTAGCGCTAATCCTAATTCAATTCCTTATAAAAATAAAGGATTAAAAATGTTCAACCGGCACTCGTGACAGGTCAATCCAACTCGACCCACCTTCCTAAATCAAATAGTAGCCACATGCCAAGTCAAATTTCTTGCTTATTTGTCTTCTAGGGTGCGAATTGCTGGTTGGCAGGCACGTTAAGCCGCGTACATGTCATAAATTTTATCTCAATCTAATGCCTACCAAATTGTCTCCCACTTTATTGGCTAATGAATGTGGTCATGAGACCACTATTCTAGTAAATCAAATTCTAAGAAAATAACAGGTAAAAGTCTATTGCCATGTTTTATTTCATTTTACAGGATCAGAAACTATTCACCTTACAGCAAAAGATGGAGTTTTTGAAGAACAAAGAAGATGGTCCCACAGAGGAGCCTTTCTACATAAACAAGGATAAAGAAAAGTCGACGGAGCATCCACTACACCACATGAAGGCCAATAAAACTTCTGTGCGACAGGAGATTGACTCCATGAAGCATCAAATAGTTTCTATGCAGAAAGAGATTGAAACCTTCAAGGATAAAGCATCATCCTACCAAAGAGGTTCTTGGAGCTCTTCCGATGTAAGAATTTTATATATTTTAAAGGATTTGTTCATGCAAGAGAGGACTCCATGATCTAGAAATTTTTAATTTTTGTGAGAGATAGACTTCTGTTTCTGTCTTACTTGATCCGTTGCCTATTAAGGTATTATTATTATTTTATATATAGACCCACTACTTGAAACTTTTCTTGTGCTCCACGTACTTATTAAGCCCCACATCATAATTATCATCAGCATGCCATCAATCTGGGCTGGCTAAAAGAACCATACTTTAAAACTCAACCTGTAAGCTCCAAACCAAGACCACAAGGCCTACTTTATTAATCATTTCTATTAAAACCCCAAAATATTAGTAGAGGCAACAAAAATATATATTTTTTAACATTCCCATTCGGTGGATTCCACTCTACAATACTCTCCCAATATCATATTAAATTTCCTCAGCTAAGCATTGCTATCAAAACCTCAAGGTGTTAGTAGAGACTGAGGTTTTGGTAGCAATGGTTAGCTGAAGAAATTTAATTTGATACCAGAGCCAATCGGTCGTGAGTTTGAATCCCAGAAGGAATGACTTAGTGCTAACAAAAATGCATGCTGCCAAAAGTACGCCGACTGGGTTCCACTTGAGGAGAAGTATTGAGTGGACTTCACCCAATAGGAAAGTTAAAAAATATTTCTGCTGCCTCTATTAACACCTTGAGGTTTTGGTAGCACCTCAAGGTAGCAATAGTTAACTGAGGAATTTTATATACTCAAATACTTTGAACTAAAAAGTCAGGTTTGAAAGAATTTTCTGTTCTTAGAGTATGAGAATTAGCCCTAGGTGGTGGTCACGTTAGTGCATTTCATTTTCGTAAGGCATGTATGAAAAATCAACATTCTTTCAATGTTGCTAACGCTTCCTGTTGTGGCTTTGATGCTACTTGTTAGATTGGATTTATGGTAAATACATCAACATCCACTACAAATCAAAGATGAAAAGCATACAAGAATGACATACTGGTTTTTACGTGGTTCGGCAAGATTGCCTATGTCCACAGGTTATGAGCATTTACTCGATTTCACTTTGAAGAAATTAGGCAATTTATTACAAAGATTCCCAACACTCTGATACCTAATCTACTCACTCTTCATAGGTACTCTTAATCTTTCTCTCACAGCCCCTTGCCACACGTAGCGGGTCATACTCCGATCACCATGGAGCAAAGAGCTTTCACCTCTCTCCACCTCACAATCACCATACGTGGTTGGTCACCACGAGGAAGAGAGCTTTCACCTCTCCTACATAGAGTTTGGAGTTAAAATACATGAATATATAATCTATGTTTCCTTACCCAAGTGTTGTTATTGGCACAAATGATTTTTCTATCCACACGTGATTTAAAAAAAACGTTTCCATAAAAAAAATATCCCAATAAAACTACTAAAATGCCCCCACCCTCCTCCTTTCTCTCCCCTTTTCCACCTCCCCCTCCCCCTCTATCCTGTTGTATCGCTCCTCCCTCCCCCTCATCCACCCGGCCACTGCCGAGATAGTCGCCGGGGGAAAGCGGGGTGAGAAGAGATAGTGGCAGAGGAGGGAGGGGTGGGAGAGTGAGAACATAGAAGGAGAAAAAAGGAGAAAGAGATGAGAGACAAGTGGAGGGGGGGAGAGAGAGAGAGATCAAAGAGGGGAGGGAGAGGGAGAGAGAAGAGAGAGGGTGGAGGGTTGGGGTGGGGTGGGGTGGGGTGGGGTGGGGGCGGAGGAGAAAAAGAATAGGGAGGGGAAAGGAGAGGGAAACAAAGAAGAGAGAGGGGTGTGGAGGGGGTGGGGGAGAGAGACCAGATGGGGAGGGAGAGGGATAGAGAGAAGAGAAAGGAGCAGAGGGGTGGGGAAGGGTTGGGGAAGAGTGTTGGGTTTGGTTTAAAAGGTCCTTATTGAGCTTATGAGTAGTTTACATTAGAGCCTAGTTAGTTAGGGCTAATTTTACATATTCTCTTCGATGTTTTGTTCTTTTGTAAATAAGCAAGAAAGCAACAGGGAAAAGGGAACACAGAGAGAATACTGTAAGGGGGTGACAGAGATTTTTTTGCAGTGAAATCTTTATACCTATGGATGTTTGCAATATGGCCGAATCACGTCAATCTTTGTGTCTTCTGTGTGTAATTGCTTGTTCTTCTTCTTGTGTGGTGTGTGCCTAATGTACTTAGCTTAGATCTAAATTTAACAGTTGGTATTAGAGCTTTGGTGGCAAGGATTGTGCACAAAATTGTAGATTGCCAGAGAAAGAGATCGGTTTGATCACTGATTGGTTGGCCACAGTCGGAAAAGAAAAGGATCTCGTCTCTTCCCTCTTGTTCATCATTGTCGATTCTGTAAGTGTTTTTGGGTTCTGTTGTAAGCATTTTTTGGTTCTGCAGAAATTTTAAACAAAGGACAAAATAGATCCGAATTCATCCAGTTTCTGGATTGTCGCCGCACCAAATCCGCTGAACCATAGCTGCTGTCTAGCCGTCCACTGCCGATGTTTGCCGCTGCCACCGCTGAGATCGCCGGACCGGTCGCCTTCTGTCACGCCCCGAACCCGAGAATTGGGGATTAACTGTGAGTTACGAGGAATGACACACGTGCCCATGACAATTCGTGCTATGATTGAACACGTACGAACTGTCACAAGGGTGATCCCACAAGTACGTGTGAGGAAAATCCACAAACACGTATTATCCATATAAGGAATTTAAGTGGAAACCTGGAGATTTCACCTGTAATTATATCATGAGCATCCATAAACATTCATTTGTTCCATTCATTAAGCAAACAAGTTAGTTAATTAAATGCACATACATGCTTGTACATGAATATCCATATATAATACAAAAGATATAATTACCAAAATGAACCCTAAGCCTATTCTCATGTGTCCCTGTTGCGCACTGTGGAGGGAGATCACGAGAAGATGCCCCCTCGTTCCACTCGTTCACGTCCCGAGATAACGCTGGGGTTGCCTCCGGGATTGCGTTGACTGCCGGGTCGGTAGCGGGTTCCGCACCTATGACACCATAGTAACTCAGTTAATATAACGGTTAAGTAAGATAAGGGTACATAAACTTAACATGATAGATCAACTAAATTAGAGTGGCACAACAATTAAAGGAAATTAATATTGTAATTTAGGAACTTATACTGTTGAATCATCAAACTCAATTGGTAACCGAACTTCCTATGAGGAATAGAACTAAGTGGTAACGTTCTCCTCCTTCCCCCACTGTGATATTGTCCGCTTTGGGCAGAGCCCCCAGGGAGTACCCGCACTGTTTTACTTCTGGGCAAAGCCGCCACGGAATACCCAAAACGCGTTATGTCTTCTGGGCAGAGCCCCCAGGTTGTACCCAGGGCGCGTCATTAGGGGAATGCAAGGGCACGTAATTATATAGTCCGCTTTGGGCAGAGCCCCCAGGGAGTACCCGTACGGATTTATATGGCCAGAACTAGACACTCTCTTAAGCAATGCGGGACTTTGCTAGGCAGAGCACCCCGTGAACACCTATTCAAGAGGTCCACACCCACCACTCACGTTGGAGATGTCTATCATAGAATCACAACTAATAAAATGCTGATTATCTAGTGCATATTAATATAAACCAATGCTAGTAGATTATAGGTTATCAAGGACAATTTCTATCAATTTTATATTAGATAATCCGGGTTTCCAAGGTCATTTAACTCGGTGTATTTATAAGGCATTCAGTATCCCGGTGTTACTATTCTTGGTGTTACCACATGCATATGCAGGGACAAATCACCTTACGCCCACACCCGCAACTTGACATTGAAAACTAAAGTCTCTTTTCTATGGTTTAAGGGAGTAACTCATCCTTAGGCTATCCCATAGACTATAGAAAGTCTATAGTCAAGCTTAGAATTCATTTTTGAACACCTTCCGATAAGTTATCAATCAGGCTTACCCGACCGATTGGGTGAAGGTCCGACCGGTCGGACCCTTCCAGAAGTGGAATTTGACCGGTCGAGCTTGGTAGCCGACCGGTCGGACTACCTGATGAGGCAATCGACCGATCGAGCTTCAGGACCGACCAGTCGGCCCTGAAGCATTCTGTTGCGGGTGGGTTTTCTTCCCAAATGCATTTCTCTTCTAAAACCCCAATTTGCCTGCAATGAAACCACTCCAAAAGCTTCCATTCTACACCCTTGAGTTCCCTAAAGGCCAATAACATCCTTATTCAACCAAATCACCATTTAATTCATGCATTTCCATAAAGTTGTAAATTTGGTAAAATCACACGATCCATCAATAATCAAAGAAATCAAGCTATGCATGTAAGCTTATGCATCCTTATACTTGCCTTGGGTACGGTGCTACACTTAAACCCATTTGCCCTTTGTCTAAATGGAGAATATGGAACCTCGACTCTTCCACAAGCAAGAGGGTAGAAATGGTGCTTGATCCGTAGAAAGAGGGAAAGAGGGATGGAGAGGAAGAAAAAGGAAGCTCAAGCTTGATGCATGCAACTTCAATCACCAAAAATAAGGGCCAAATGAGGGAGGCGATGATCGGAAGAGAAGAAGAACCGACTGCACGTGCGAGAGAGAGGAAGATGGAGAAGAAAAATATCGGTGGTAGTTGGTGGGTTAGGGTTTTTATATAAATGAAGTTTCTAGAAATTGCAAGCAAGCCCTCTTGGTTTTTATATATTTCCAATTAAAGTCAATGGGCTTAAAATGGGCTAAGATGGGTCCAAATGGATTTGGGCCAAACGTAAAAGATGTTCAACAAGATAAAACTTACCCAATGCAACCAATATGATGCTTTAATGATGCCACATCATGAAAATACTAAATGAAAAGGCCTTGGACTACCTAATAAAGGTTCAAGCCCGACCCAACTACCTATCCATGACCCAACCTCTTGGGACTTAGGCTCAATTAACTTAATCACTCATCTTAATTAGAGTACAACCAACTTAATCATGATAAATTATAATTATCTAGGGTTGGGACCTTACACCTTCATCTCCGCAGCCATCGCTAGTTCCATCGCCATCGTCTCCAGTCTTTCATCCACCGTAGCAGAAAAAGAAAAGGATGCCCCTTTGTTTCTAGTTGCAGAACTAGAGCGGAGCAGGGAGAAATCCTTGCCTATCTCTGTTGCATAATGGAGATCAAGGAAGGGAGAAGAAGACCCCAGTACTGGGTCGGTTCCAGGTTAGTTTAACCTGGCTGTTTTTTTAAAAAGCACATCAAGTTTCTAGTTAAGGTCAGTCCAGTTCTAACTTGACCCAATCCCAAATCCTAGCCCAAAGAAATCTACAGAAGCCAGTGACATCAGTAGTGGGATCAAACAGGCAGTTTGACCAGATTCAATGGTTAGAATTCAATTGCATTTTTTGGAGTCATCCGGACTTGGAATTGAGCTCCATTTTTTCTAATGGACTCATGGGGACGAGATCTACAAAGTTAACGAAGTAGATTGGTAGTTTGACAAGCAAATATTTGGATGAGTTTTTTTAAACATCTTCAAATTTGTAATGGCTACAAAGGGAACTTCCACTGTAGGAGGTATCAAATTTGAAATTGAAAATTTTGATGAAAGAATAAACTTTGGTTTATGGCAGTGGAAGATGAAAAATATCTTGATTCAACAAGGTATTAAGCTGGCATTGTTAAGCAAAGAAAAGAAGCCTAAAAAGATGAAAGATGATGATTGGGTAGACATTGATGAATAGGTACTTAGCTTTATTCAATTCTATCTCCCTGATGAAGTCATATACAAAGTCATGGAAGAGGAGAATGCAAAGGGTTTATGGGAGAAGCTAGAAAATCTTTACATGGAAAATAATCTCACAAATAAGCTGCATCTCAAGAAATAGTTATATGAGTTGAAGATGGAGGAAGGTTGTGATGTGCTAGAGCACATGAATACTTTTAACAAAATGATTAATGACTTATTGAAGCTCTATGTGAAATTTGATGATGAAGTTAAGTCCTTACTATTGCTGAACTCTCTTCCTAACTTATGACCATTTTGTTACTATCATACTGTATGGAAAGGACACACTCAATTTTGAGAATGTTAGGCAAGACATTATCTCCAATGCTGCAAGGAAGAAGGCCACTAAAATTAGTTCACATACAGAGGGACTTCTAGTAAAGGAAGGCTCTAGTGAAGGTGGCAGGTCCAATGATAAGGCAAATCAAGGAGAAACAACTCCACATCAAAATCACGAAGCAAGAAAAATTCAGAGTACTGTTCTGGCAAAAAGAAGGGACACTGAAAGAAAAATTGCCAGGAATTCAATGCGACTAAAGATAGGAAGAACAAAGCTGGAAATAAAGCTGACAATAGTGACTCCACCAGTGTTGCTTCAGAAAGTGAAGTAGAACTCCTATTTATCTCGCAAGGTAATCATCTATCTAATGTTTGGATTTTAGATTCGGGTTGTTTTTATCATATGTGCCCTAATCGTGATTGGTTTGATACTTATGAGCAATGTAATGGTGATAGTGTTCTAATGGATAATGATATACCCTGTAAGACTGTTTAAATTGACACTATTAACATTAAAATGGCAGATGGAGTTGTGAGAACCCTGGGTGATGTGAGGCATGTACCAGCACTCAATAAAAACCTAATCTCTTTAGCCTCGCTTGAATGCAAAGGGTGCACATTCATGGCAAATGATGTGTGCTTAAAATGACTAAATTCTAGTATTAATGAAAGGTACCAAAGTAAGGAACAACCTTTATAAACTTATGGGGAATATAGTTTTAGGTGGAGTGACAGTCTCTATGGATGACAAAATCAGTGATGATGAGTCTCAGTTGTGGCATATGCGTCTAAGGCATATGAGTGAGAGAGGCATGTTAGAACTTTATAACAAACAGTTGTTAAAGGCTGTGAAAACATGCAAGCTGGATTTTTGCAAATACTATGTTTTTGGCAAGCAGAAAAAGGTGTCATTCAAAACTGCAGGCAATAGTTGTGGAAGTAGTGGTATTCTGGATTACATTCACTCCGATGTGTGGGGATGAGCCCCGGTTATGTCAAAAGGTGAAGCATACTACTTTGTAACATTCATTGATTATTTTTCAAGAAAGGTTTAAGTCTACTTTATGAAAGGAAATTCCGAAATCTTCACCAAGTTCAAAGAATGGAAAGCAGAAGTAGAAAATCAAACAAGTAGAAAAGTCAAGTACCTGAGATTAGATAATGGGGGTGAATAAAGAAATGATAGGTTTCTACAGTTTTGAAAAGATGAAGGTATCACAAGGCATTTCACTGTTCCAAAAAATCTTCAGCAAAACGAAGTTGTAGAAAGAATAAACAGGACACTTTTAGAAAGAGTAAGGAGTATGAGACTTCATGCAGGATTGTCTAATAGTTTTTGGGCAGAAGCGGTTAATCACGCATACTATGTAGTTAATTTGTCACCATGAAGACCCCTTGACTGTAAAGTTGCAGAAGAAGTGTGGACAGGTAAAGAGATGAACTATTCTTCACTAAAAATATTTAGTTGTCCAGCGTACTCACACATTCCTAGTGATGAGCGATCCAAGTTAGACTCTAAGTCACTCAAATGCATATTCCTCGGCTTTGAAAAATGTGTAAGGGGGTATAAACTATGAGATCTAGAAAATAAGAAAAAGATTTGCAGCAGAGATGTTGTATTTGATGAAGCTTCTATGCTGAATGGAGAACATGACAGTGAATTCAAAAGGCATGGTGATGAAAATGTAGTTACAGAAGTTATTCCTCTTGCAGAGAATACAACTAAGGAACAAGCTCAAAGTTCATCAGAGATTGGTACATCTGGAGGTAAGAACAACAAGAAGTTCAGCAGGAACCTTCAAGTCTAGCACAGGGAAAGGCAAAGAGAATCATCAAGCTACCTCAAAGGTTTGGATGGGATGAGGATGAAGTACATTTTGCTCTTATCACTAGCAGTGGTGATCTAACCTCATTTCAAGAAGCTATGAAAAGCAATGAAAGACAATGTTAGATGGGTGCTATGATAGATAAAATGAAATCTCTCCAAAAAAACTCAGTTTGGAAGTTAGTTCCTAAACCCAAAGACAGAATAATAGTTGGCTGCAAATCGGTGTTTAAGAAAAAGGAAGTTTTGTAAGAAAATGAAGAACTAAGGTTCAAAACATGTTTAGTAGCAAAGGGGTACTCGGAAGGTATTGATTATGATGAGAACTTTTCCCCAGTTGTGAAACACACATCTATTAAAGTATTGTTGGCATTGGTAGCACAGTTCGACATGGAGCTCGAATAACTAAATGTAAAGATAGCTTTCCTTCATGGTGACTTGGAGGAAACAACTTACATGGAACAACTTAAAGGATTCAAAGAAATTGGAACAGATGACCATGTGTGTAAATTGAAGAGATCATTGTCAGGGCTGAAACAATCTCCAAGACAATGGTACAAGCACTTCGACTCCTACATATTGTAGATTAGCTACCAACGATGTGAGTATGATTGTTGTGCTTATCACAGAATACTAGATGATAATTCTGTTATTATTTTGCTACTTTATGTGGATGATATGCTAATTGCATGTAATGACATGTCAAAAGTGGATAAACTCAAATATCAATTTAGAAAAAAATTTGAAATGAAAGGCCTTGGGGCAGCCACAAAAATATTGGGCATGGAAATTAAAAGAGACAGAAAGGCTGGAAAGCTGTGGTTATCACAGAAAAAGTATATCTCAAAGGTGCTTGAAAAATTCAACATGCTAAATACTAAGCCTATGTCTACTCCACTTGCAAGTCACTTTAATTTAAGTGCCAGACAATGTCCTAGTGCTAATGAGAAAATTAAAAAAAAGTCCAGGATACCATATACAAATGCAGTGGGATGTTTGATGTATGCCATGGTTTGCACAAGACCAGATATAGCTGAAACAGTGGGTGTAGTAAGTACATGGCGAATCTAGGAAAAGAGCATTGGAACGCCATCAAGTGGATTCTGAGGTACTTGAAAGACACCAGAGACTTGGGAATACTATTTGAAAGAAAATAAGAGTCAGAGTTTGTAGTTGAATATATAGATTCTGATTTTGCAGGAGACCTATACAAGAGAAGATCCACTACAGGATAAGTTTCCACGCTTGCTATCGGACAGATAAGCTGGAGATCGGTGCTTCAGTCTACAACTGCATTATCCATTACAAAGGCAGAGTACATGGTAGCTTCAGAAGCTTATAAGGAAGCTATCTGGTTGAGAGGTTTGCTAAATGACATAGGTATCGAGCATGAATCGATCTTACTACACTATGACAGTCAAAATACAATATGCCTATCAAAGAATCAGGTATACATGCAAGGACAAAACACATAACTGTTAACTATCACAGAATTCAAGATTGGATTGCTACATGTGAGATCTCCATTTAGAATATTCACACAGATGAAAATCCAGTTGACATGCTTACCAAGCCAGTTACTACAAGGAAGTTCAAGTATTGCTTGAACTTACTCAATCTCTTCTCTTATTAAAGAGTGAAAGTGCAGCTCATCTCTGTTAAGGTGCAATCATGGTGGGATGGGGTTCCTACAAGGTATATGTGTTATAAACACATTTCAACAATTTTTCAAAGGATCGGATATTTTTTCGCCAAGGTGGAGATTTTTGGGTTTGGCTCAAAAGGTCCTTATTAGGCCTATGAGTGGTTTACATTAGGGCCCAGTTAGTTAAGGCCAATCTTACATACTCTCTTTGATGTTTTGTTCTTTTTTAACCAAGTAAGAAAGCAACAGGAAAAAAGGAACACAAAGAGAATACTGTAAAGGGGTGAGAGATATTTCTTCGTAGTGAAATTTTCGTGCCCGTGGACATAAGCAATTTGGTCAAACCACGTAAATCTTTGTATCTTTTGAGTGTGATTGCTTGTTTTTCTTTTTGTGTCATATGTGCTTAAGGTGCTTAGCCTAGATCTGGATCTAATAATGAGAAAGAGAACGGAGAGGGGCATAGGGTTAGGGGAGGGGGTGGGGAAGAGAGAGAGCATAGAGGGGGGGAAGGATAGTGAGAGGAGAGAACACAGAGGGGAGGGTAGGGGCATTCTAATAATTTCAACAGGGATATTTCTTTTCTTTTTTTTAATTCATGTGTGGATAGAAAAATCTTGTGTGCCAATGGCAATACTCTTCTTGGCCCCCATAAAAGCCCTAGTAAAATGACTAAAATACCCTTAATGCTGAACAATGACCAACCCAATGAATCAATCCTATCAAACTGGAATACAAGACGTAAACCCCCAACAGTTCCATCATAAGCAAACATTATGAGCCTTGCAACTTTATTTCTACAGTCTTTTATCTGTTTATGTCAGCTGCCTAGTTAATAATGGCCAATAAAGCTAATCCTATCATCTGATGCAAATAGTAACTCTGAAGTTTGCAGTCAAGCAGTATGTTTTGATGACAAATTGAAAATATTTTAAAATGGCATCTTGTCAAATTTCCATCCATCTTCATTTGATTTACTTGCATTATTGTTTGCAACTCCAGGCAGAGTGGGCGCGGCTCGCTGAAGAAGAACTCTACGTGCGAGAGAAGGAGGCAGCAGCTAAGCGAATTTCAGCTGATGCAGATTGTTACGCTGCCCAACTAAAAGCAGATGCAGAGCTTTATGCGAAGATAAAAGAGGCAGAGGGGATAAAGGCAATCGCCGATGTCTTGCCAAAGACACCTGGGAATGATAAAACAACGTACATGCAGTTTAGGGAGTACATGATGATCCAACACAAGTTGTTATTACCACAACATGGTAATAGCAATATGGGTGACATTTTTGATCCGCAAACCAATCACAGAAATTCAACTGATGGTAGTGGAAAGAAGAATGACACCAAGAACAACACATCTGAGACATTTAATGCATTACCGCTGAATGACCAAACAACTACTGATGGTGGTGGAGAGAAGAATGACACCATAAAGAAGACATCTGAAACATCTCATCTGTTACCGCTAAGTGTGCAAACACAAAGTTCAACTGATGCTGGTGGAGAGAAGAATGACACTGCATCTGAAGTCTCTCATGCTTTACTGCAAAATGAGCAAACAACAATGCAGGAGCAGGCAGGGCTAGGCAGAACACCAGAGAATGCCACAGCCCAGTCCAAATCTGAAACTGAGAAATAGTTTTATGCGATGTGAAGGCTCACCCTCGGCATTTATATCACATCCACTTACTCCTTGGGATAAGATTGTATGGGCCATTTTCTTAAATTCTAATCATTAAAAAAATATTAAAAAAAGGGGCGAAAAAAAAAGACCTTGGGATGATTTAATTTAGATTCAACTGAGTCTATGTTTAGATAATTGAATAGACTGTTGTTTTGATGGTTGTGGCTTTGGATACAGGAGTGAGGAGTGAATAGAGGATGGTGGCTCTTCCGAGTTAAGAACTGAGTATGATTGATCATTGCAAAAAATGTAAGTGTGCCCTCTAGTAGGAAAGCTGGCCACCTCGAAAATGGTGCCCTTTGAGTATAGAAAGGGTTGTCATGAGTCCCAGAAATTTCTCAGCCATAAATGTTTTAGCGGTTTTTTTTTATTTTTTTTTCTTGTATATACCCCACATTTGTAAGATCTACAAGAAAGCCCAAGAGAATTCAGTATTTTGTGATTCTTCATTGCTTTTAGATTTTAATAACTTTCATGTCCCCAAAATATGTTACCTTGCAATCACCAACTTTTCTTTTTAATTAAAATGGAAAAATATAATTTATCCCCTGTATTTAGACCCAATTCCAAAGTGACCCCTTGTAGGTAAACTTTTGCACTAAACTTATCTAAACTCACAATTAAAGTGCAAAATGAATATCTATTCATGAAACTTGTAAAAGTACCAAATTATCCTTTTTCTCTTTCTATCCCCTTCCTCCCTTTCATATCCATCTGAATCCCCAAACCCACCTTAGAGAGACTAGACAATCCCTCACAACCCCCAACCCACTGGACCTTTTCTCCCTCCTTTATTCAGTAGTGCCAACTTCGTCTCCCAAAATCTAACCAATCACACACCACTGCACCATCACCTCACAGTACCACTGCTTCGGATTATCTTCGAGCCAAGAAAAAAAAGTTTCAAAGCAGGGAGGCCCACGATCCCCCAGCAGAGGGATCAAGTATGAACTAGGTAACTATGAGCAAGCCACTGTTTTTAGCTAATGAAAATTAACCCACTGATTCCATTTTTACAGTGATTGAGGCAACAGTATAAACAGGAATTGCATCACTACAAAATGTTTTGCCACTTTTTCCACCCTCAATCAAGTCTCACAATTCCAAAAATCAGCACCAAAACATAGCCAGATTCATTCAAGACACCCAAGCGTATCCTAAGTTAAGAAAGTACAAAAATTCCTAAGCGATTTTAGTGATCCTTAAGCTTTCAGATCCAAAACCTTCCAAGCTAACATTGAAACCATTCAAATATTAAACACTAGTTCAGGTCCACTGAAAAAATGAAGAGAACTCCTTAAAATACATGGAAATCACAACAAAATGCATAATTAAAAAAAACTGAAATTTCAGGAAATCGGTGCATTTCAAATTCAGAACAGCAGAAGATCAGTTATAACTGGTGACAACAAAAACAACCAAAGCAATTAAGAGATCTAACAGAAACTACACAGCTATTGGAACGATTAACCCTGAAAGATCCACGATTGAGCTTGACTGAATCATCGACAGATGAAAACATGACAAGGAGATAGGGTTTAGCAGAAGAGAGAGAGAGAGAGAGAGGAAGGGTGCCGGTATTTTAGGGAACCTGTTTTTAATTTTATTTTTAATGGGTATGTAACTGAGAAACTGTATGTTTAAATAAGAGATAATTATACAAAAGTCGCTCCCATAGCACAAATCAACGGCGTAGTCCACTCACAAATATGTTAAGACTTGTAGTCCTTACTTTAAGAACATATTTCACGCAAAAGTCCCAAAAGTGACTAGCTCATGTCTTTTATGATTGATTTTTTTTTTTTACAATTACTTTTATCTTTGTGATTTAAAATTTTAAAAATTCATAACTTTTGATTCATGATATATATATATATATTGTTAAAATAATATATTTGAAACCTACTTATCGTAACTTTTCATACAATATCCATGTTGGTTATGAGATTTCGTAAAAGAAAAAAATATCTACAAAATTCATATAAATTCTTTGTAAATTAAAAAAAATTCTCTGCAAACTAATGATTCTGTAAAGAAAAATTCTGCAAAGCTTATATAAATTCTTTGTAAATTCAGAAAAATACTCTGCAAACTCATATAAATTATTTGCAAACTCATATAAATTCTATGTAAACTCAAAAAAAATTCTCTACAAACTCGTATAAATTTTAATCAAACTTAGATAAATTATTATAAAACTCGGAGCTAGATTAGATTACAGGGGCTGGCTTGTGCATTGACGATCGGCGGTGTTGAGTTTTCACTGAGAATTCGAATCTGTTTCATCAGGAAACAGAAAGAGATCATAGGCTTCATCTCATGAGCGACGGATCAGGTTATCACCTGATTGCAGAAGAAGTCGGAGAAGAGATTGAGGTTCTTGATTTTGCTATTGCAGTTCTCGATTGGAGAGAACAGAGGATTCGGGTTTCTCATGGCTCACCGGAATCGAAGAAGAAAACCAAAGAAGAGCTGCACGCTCACTGCTCACCACTGCACGCCACCATATTCACAGCCAGTTGCTGAAGTCAACGTCTCACCGGAATGGATGAGGGACGCCGCCGGTTGTCGTCCTTGACGCGCTAGTCTTCTGTCACTGCTAGTGGAAGATCAAGGGCTGGGTTTTACTCCCTGTTTGCAACATCTGTTCCAGAACCCAGACATAAATGGGGAAGAGGATCTGTGCCTGGGTTTTCTCGATCTATGTCAAGGGCAAGTCAGGTTGGGGTTTCCTCGTCGCTGCTGGTCTCGAAGAAGAAGGGAGAGTTCGCCAGTCACCTTGCGCACTCTGTCGTCGCCGGAGAAGGTGACCACTACTACCGTCGTCATCACCATGCTTCCCACGGGTACCGAGGAAGAACAGCGGGAAACGAGAATCGAACAGGAAGAAGGGAGGAAAGTCATGACTCAAATCTGGTACCAAGGCATTTTGAACCCCTTTTAAGTGTTCAAATTTGAAAAAGGGGTTTCAGCCTCTATGACAAAAAAATTCTTGGACCACTCGCCGTAATATGAAATGTCGAGGGATCTATCGCGAAAAGCACCTTTAAAAAAAAGCTCCCGTCAAAATAAACGAATTCCATCACTTTTGCACTTTTGTTTTAAGTTTAAAATGGTTTAGTGTAAAAATTTAAAATTGATTAGGGCATTTGGCAATTAGGTTAAAGTAAAATGGAGTAATTTGCTATTTTCTCTAATCAAAATGACACATTTCACGATATCTTTGTACCTATATGCAAAATTTCAAAAGCGTAAACATAGTTTTACTCTAAACTTTAAAGCTTATAACATTAATGGTTATTGTGATCAATCTAGTTGGTGATTAAAACTATGTAAACCTATTTTTAAAAAAGATAGAGCACATTCAATTAAATCCAAATCAAATACAATGATAATCAACACCTATACCTATAATTGGTTATAATCGATCTAATTCATGCACGACCAACCACTTGATTGATAAAGGTTTAAAAATAGATGATAAGGGTTTTGGGCCTCTTAATTCGCATTATGATGCATAGAGATCAAATAAAGCGAAGTTCCAAAAACAGATATCAAATAATATTTTTCAAAATTGAATAAAGTAAATTTCCAAAAATAGATATCAAATAATGTTTTCTTGTAGGCCTTTGACCTTCATTTTTAAGTACCCTATGAATTTAATTCCTATGAT
Source organism: Sextonia rubra (assembly GCA_037013555.1). Taxonomy (NCBI): domain Eukaryota; kingdom Viridiplantae; phylum Streptophyta; class Magnoliopsida; order Laurales; family Lauraceae; genus Sextonia; species Sextonia rubra. Next base: position 15,162,453 of record JASUAD010000028.1, on the reverse strand, counting down.
TTTAATGGAAACATACAAAGCCTATGTGCATGAGAGATGGAGCGAGAAGTTTTTGGGACAATGGATAAAATAATGGCTTCTCTATAAATAATAACATACTCATTTTTACTAAATGAATGTTAAGAAAAATCTAACATTTATGTAGAAGTCCGACCCACTTAACCAAATGGTCGGATACTGTTCTAAGACTACTGATTTTGAGAACATCCAAGATAATACAATGAAAAGAAAGGGATGTATCACTAAATACGCAAACCACATTGGCATGTTTACAAACCATATAAACCCCAAGAAACTCAATAATTCATGCTTACTAAATAAATACATTGTAAATTGGCGTACCACGACAGACTGGAATATTTTTGTTTCTCCACACTTTTTTCTCAATGTAAATAGAAAAGTATGAGCATTTATATAAAGCAATGTACATATTTAAATTTCACAACTGCCACATTAGAGGGTGTCATGTGATGATTGAGTTATCCAAAAAGAAAAGCGCCTGCATTAGAGGAAATTTGGCTAAGAGATGAAGTCATGAATTGGATTGTAACTATAGCCCATTGGGACAAAAGAGATTGGATTGTGGAGATGGAACACTTACAACATTTGGTTTGTAACATAGATTTAAAAATCTTCTTTAACCCATTCATGTCTTACGAATTTATGTTAGCCATTTACCTTAGGAACCGGACATGATAATTTTTTATCATACGACTCGAGCAAGAATCAAAATAATAAAACGGGTACATATGAAATAAATATATCATCCACACACACATATATATGACTCTATAAGAAAAGATTTGCTGGATTCAATTTTACGGGGTTACAACTACCCATTTCAAGGAAATACTCAATATACCCAGTAGGCTTACAAATTTGATCATGATCAAATGCTTTTTGGATGGTCTCATTCCTTGTGATTAGTGTTCATCCCTGCAATATCTCGCGTCTTCTTAATATAAAGGATTTCCTTATTACTGATAGGTTTGGCCTATTTTCCTCTTTAGATCCCTTGTTTAACTCCGATAGTATCATAGATCGGGATTCATTCTTCTCTTAGAATTTATGCCATCCATTTACTTCATCAGTTCGCTGGTATGATCAAACTTAAACTGGTTTCAGTTTACAAATGGTTGGATTAATAAGGATTTGTAATTGTTTAGACAGATACATCAACACCATCCTTTACCTTTCCGAGAGATAAATGTACAAGATGCAAAGGAAAATTATACAATAAACAAAGTTCTTACATGTAGGACAACAGATCTCCTCTCCAATCTATACAACAGTATTTTAACCGTCTAATAAAGTTCTTACAAGAGAATCTACCTTTCCATGCAATTGCTCCAGAATATTTTCCAAGGCACATCCAGAATGAGATCTGCCAGTGATGGCAACTTGACCTACCTCCAGTTCATGAGACATGACAGTGCAGTGCATGAAACACCACCTGCGGCACCCACAAAATAGCAATTAAGCAATCCATTCATCTTCTTCTATATACATTATCTCTTGCAGGCATCAACGATCAACGTTGGGCCTGACAATGCAAATTCATTCATCAGAACAATCAATTAGTGACTCCACAGCACCGTATAAAATTTTAATAGAAGGTCTAGAGAGTCGTAACTGTAAACTATATATGCATATAAACACAAGAACTCCTATGCAGAAAGTTTTTATGGCCAACTGCCAATAAAACATGGCCCTCCATTACTAAGATTGGAATCCCCATGCGATGTGATAGGCAGATTGGAATCCCCCTGCGATGTGAGAGGTAGATGGAGGGAAAAAGGTAAAACAATAACCCCCCCAGTAGTGATATTAGATAGAATATCAATTTTAAGTGTAAGAAAATTAAATTAACTATGACAAATCAGTTGGCAATGCGAGATTTTAAGGCTAATTTGATTATGAAAATGATGACAAATGACGAAGAAAATGATGACAAACTGTTAGAAATGAGAAGGTATGATCACATAGAAAACCAACCATATTGATTATAAATCGCAAGCCTTTAAACTAGATAGAAAGTACCCACATTAAAAAAAAAACTAATAAAATGACAGTTTAATATTAAGGGCACACCATGGATGGTCTAGACATCCTCTCTGCTGATTTTAACAACCACCTTAAGACCCCATATTTGTTCTTTTTTCTTTTTTCTTTTTGTGACTTATTCGGCCCCCTTATTTGTTGCAACAGATAGGAACTCTCAGATTAATTTTGCCAGCACCAGTTATGAACTGATCAAGGTTTTTAAAAGAGGGACTCTACATCCAGGTGCTAACCCCACCAATCAAACAGTTGAAACAATTGGAAAGCAAACACAACGTTTGGAACGGCCTTCACACCGTAGTATGAAAAAGACAAGTAATAACAAGAATAACCAACAACAGATATATATATATATATATATATGTTTTGATAGAATGCAATGGGAAGAAAACTGGACCTTCTGTGCTTTTCTAAAATCCCTCAACACAATTAAGCAACTTTCAGCCACATCTACCTTCCCAATGCTTCGATATACCTCCGCAGCATTTGTAAGTGCAGAACGAGCCATTTCATAGTTCATGTAGAGAACGCAGTTGGCTGTGGCGTGAAGACCAGCTGCTTCAGCCCATTTTTCCCTGAACACATCCCCAGCTTTCTCAAAACAAAACATAGCCATCTCGAAGCACCCCTCATTGAACAACTACCAGATCCGATAGAGAATTTAGTCCAAGAGAATGTATTATAACATAAAACAAGTGGTATTTAAAAGGACAAGTTAAAGAAAATACACCTCAACGCCTCGTAATCTCCAGGCATCAGGACTACTAGTAGCTTGCATGCTCTGTACATGTGAGCTATCCAGACATCGCACCTGGACCAGGCGCAACTTCTTCCAATACTCAAACATGGGCTTTGGGTATTCCTCAGTAGTTTCATGAATCCACAGCCTTTGCCTTGAACGAGTTATAACGACATAAAGTTGTTTTAGTTCGAAGCAAAGGGCGTTGTACCTGGACCAATCAAAGCTGGGGAATGACTTGAGTGAAGATAGGTCAAGGTTTTGGTCTTTCACATATTCATGAAACACTCTCCACTGATCTTGTAATGGAGATGATTCAAAAAAGTCGTACAGTAGTACATCCTGCATGTTCAGCAAGGAATAAAATAAAACATTTTAGGAATAGGATAGTTTTAGAAAATTTAAATGATCAGCACCAGTCAAAGAGTGAGTACAAGCAAGGACTGCAGCTTAATTCATCAAACCCTCTTGATAGTAGAAACAATACGCTCAAACTTATAAGGAGCGTTACCTTAAACTCCAAGCCTTTGCATTCGATGATTGTAAAAACAACTAAACCAGTGCATACTTTCCAATAACGTCAAAAATTTGCTTCTTATCAGAGTCATTTCGGACCAAGTTTACTTGTTCCGCTCCAAAAACATTAACTATATCTCTAATTGCATTGTCATAATACCCAGATTCAAGAATTGTCGGGACTTCTCCATGTATAAGACTTTTCTCTGCACTTAGGACATCAGTAGACAGCGGGAAGAAAGAAAGTATAAGATGCACAACACTGTGTCAATCTCAAAACACCATCTCCGGAAATTCTGACTAAGATGATACACAATGGAGAGACGGTATTCCCTCTCCTTTCCTCCGTATTTGCACCCACTTCTCAAATTGGAGACGAATTCCTTGTAAAACAGAGATCTTGCATCCTGAAATCTGAAATCACTTCCCTTCGTGACAGTTTGAGCACTGTCACTAGGAAAACAAAGCCTTCCTGAAAGTTTCTGCAAACATATTTGAAAAGAGCAATTTGTCTCATGTTGGAAAAATGGATTTTAACTTTGGTTTTTGGGCAACTTTGGACCATAATAAGTGTGGATCCCACACATCTTTTGATGCGGGTCCAAGTATTAATGTGTTCTACTACATTTGGAGAATAACACCAAACCATTGTTTTGTTAAAAACCATTTAAGAAGTGAATGAAAAATTAGCTCCAAAAGTGACTAGTTGAAGTTGCTTTGTGTTGGTAATGAAAAGAGAAAGTTCTACATTGCTAGTTTACTAAAGGTGTGTATATATTTATGTATCTTTAGTTTGCTTATGAGAATTGGGCCCCAAGGGGCACCCATATTTTATCCCAGAAGGAGGACCTACGTGACACCACAACCAATAGGCGCATGCACACCGTCCTTGGGTCAGGTCGGGTTGGGTTAGGTCATGGGCCTCCATGTAGATAGTTTCCTAATTATATATTTTTGAAAAAAAATACTTTTACCACAGCTATGTCTAATTTTCAACAGTAGTATCTCTTTTGTTAAGAGACACAGACACAGTGAACTGTTGCATCTCCTCCACTGAATTGGTCCAACAGACTCATATGCAGTGAACTTTTGCATCTCCTCTAGTCCAACAGTTATATCTTCTCCGAACTGGTGCTGCATCATTTTTTTTTTCACAAAACCGAATAGAAGCATTTGTTCTTTGGTGACTATTGGCTGTTTATAACAGTCCAGTTCATCTATTTAAAGCCATTTCGGTTCTGCATTTGTGCATCAAATTTCTTCAACATTCACTATATGTTTGAGAGAGAAATAACGCAGTTCTGTTCGCCCAGAAACACAGATTGAAGTGCTACTTCTGTGTCGCATCGATCATTGTATCTTGAAAGACAAACATCTGTACACCATGAGTACCGTAGCGTAGACAAATTTTATCTTTAGGACATCGTGTTGAACACTAGCCTTGATCCTATTCTATAAGTTCGAAGTTATTACTTTCTTCTTGTACTACTGTGATTATTTTCTGCATTTTGGAACAGCTGTTGTAATCACAGCAGTACTCTAAGTCCCTTACATCTCATTGTGAGGTCATAGACCTCATCAATATATACAAAATCTAGCATGTCACCAACATATCCCTCACTATTAAGGTGATGATGAAGGTCAGTAACCAAATCAGACAGGTCAAATTCCCCTTGTAACTGTTTTTTCTTCTCATAATCAAGAAAAATATCGTAAACTCTCCCTCTTACATCACTTGTTAATGTAGACACCCTGCTCTTTGAAAGCTTTACGTACTCATCTCTACTCAGTTTAACTACATGGGCACCACTAACCTCAAGTCCACCTTTCATATGTGACATGATTTGCGTGAAAACCATCCAAGGATCAAGCTTTTTTATCAGCTGTGTATTAAAATGTGGCCAATAAGATGACAATAAGTGCTCAGAGTTAACCTCTTTGCCTTCAATAAAAGCTTGGAGGGAATGACCATTTGAAGCAGCTCTTTTATCATGGAAACAATCCCAGACACCACGAAATTTATAGAAGTATGAATTTTTCAATGTCCTGTCAAGCATCATCAAGAACTTTTTAAAGCTAATTACAAGTGGGAAATGAATGTGAGGAACATCAATAAATCTCTCAGGAATATCGAAAGAAACTCCACTTGAAATACAGTCACCTGAAATAGAGATGCATACCAAAAACATTGAAATGATGATTACATAAAAATTAGTGAGGGTACCAATTACCAAATCTTATATTAAAAAGAATTAGGGAACCATTTGAAAAGCTAATTCTGGAAATATTGGACAAATAAAAATAATAAAATGAGCATCAGAAAAAGTTCAAGAGAAACAAGAAAAAAATAAGAACACTCTACAGATGAAAGAAATCAAAGGTAAAGTAAAAAGGAACATAATAAATCATTCAATATTGAAAGGTGACATCTACTAGCTAGGAGATATTAAGTGGGTCAAGAATCAAGATAAAGTTTTACAGTCTACTGCAATACTGCAATGTCCAATGGATGATGAAAAACAAATAATGTGCCTTCCTTTAAAGATATACTATTTAAAGAGAGATCAACAAATCCCGACATCCACAATTTTTTTTTTTTGGTGTGGGGGTGGGGGTTTTGAAGGAAGGGGAGGGAGGATGGTACATAGGAAACCATTTATTTCTTGTAATTTGTAAAGCAAAAAAAAAAAAAAAAAAGATCAAGGGGCTAGCCCTAGAATTTCTCTGTGCATACTCTATGTACATTAGTGTTCAGTGTTCTGAGTCAAGCATCTCTCAAGGTAAGAGTAATCATAACTTGATAAAATAAATGATTACAGCTAAACAGAGTGTTGCCTCATTAACAAATTGTAAACCACATCTCATGTCGTAGTGTTGCATTCATATGAAGAAAGGGACCTTCCGTTCATTGCATTTTATGAACGTTTTGGTTCCCTTTAATTCAACTGCACGAGAAAATAGATGATCATGAATGATCTTCAACAACTAAACAACCTGCATAATTATAAAATATAGATGGTCTTTTTAAGAGAGTTTGATTTAACGCCAAGTTGCCACTTCTAAAGACACAGGCAACCACCACTCAAAAATCATATATGGTGGATTTCAAATGGAGAAAGAGACAATGTTATAAAAAAGTATGGAAAGACTAAAATTTGCAACGCACCTTCACAGTTGCCGAATGTGTCTCCTTAAGCAAAAGAAAGCTTGGGGCTTACAGTCACAAAAATCTGACATAAAAATTTTACATTTTCCACCTCAAGTTCTTTTTCAAATTCATTTTCTCTGCCCTCGACTTTAGACACCATATCCTTCACAACTAGAAGTCCTTGTGAAGTTATATAATGCAGCTGTTCCTTTTGAAGCATTTTCATTGTTAACACTGTAGTTTTCCCTGTTCCCGATCTACCCCAGATAAAAGTACTAGTTTTGGAAGAAATTACCTCTCTCTGCTGATCACTTACTTCAAAGGGAAGAACTACTTCACTACCATCATCAGCTGTGAGCATGTGTTTCACTACACCAGATGATAATGCATAGAACTTCATGAGTAACAAGCTCTAACTAATTTTTGATTTCTCCATAGCACTAGTTCCCTTTTGTTCTCCACTTCCAGCATCAAATTCAGTAGTGCAGTGTTTCTTATATTGAACGATATCTTTACCCATTTCCCATCTCATAGGCACTTCAACTTTCCTACAACAAATGGAGAAAAAAAAGTGAGTAACATTTTTACTTTGACTCACTAAATTTGAACTAAATGAAGGTAAAAAAACGCTTTTATAGAGGAAAAGTAACTAGTTGTGAACCACTCCGCATCATTTCAGTGAAATAGAATACTGGTGCAGTACCCTTCAATGCATTTCATCTTGCAGTGACTTATATAATCATCAGTGTATGATGAAAAGATGTTAATGAGACGATTGAGAAGCTTCTGCTTCTCATAGAACTGTAGAATATCCCACACCTTCAACACCTGAATATATCCTTCATTCCTTCCGATATCAAACATCCAAATAAGATATGAGTCTTTGATCTTGCACTGTCTCACTAATTGAGAGGAATCTGGAAAAGCAATGCTTCCACCTTTTGGACGCCAGCCTTCAGCAAGCCTCAACAACTGTTGAATTACAAACTTTCTTTTCTCAAGAGACTTTATCTTTGCAAATGACTCTCTAAAATCATAATTAAAATGTACCTATACATTGAAGAAAATAACTTCATTAGTGTTCCAAAAAAAATCTAACAGTACAAAGATAAATCTCCTAGGAATAGGCAGTACAAAGCACAATGATGTTATTATGCACTTCTCAATTCCTTTAGTTTAAGGATGAACTTTATACTACAAAAGATTGTTGACCTCTTATTTTTTGTAAGAACCTGTAAGTATTTGAAAAGAAGAGCCAAAAAACCTTCTCGCTAAAATTTAAAAGATCTTCATAAATGACTAACAGGGTTAACAGTAACTTGAGTTGATTTCATAGCATACCTTCCACGAGCGGCACTAGGAAGTATAGAATCTGCATTAAGAAAATCATCAAGTTGATTTAACTCATGTTTAATGTCTAATATGGCTTTTTTCAATCCTTCATCTTCGTGAGCACTGAAGAAGCAACCACATTTCTCCGCATCATGGATTAGATCTTCCCAAACTGTGTTGCTTCCAAGTAGAGTTGATGCATTTCCCACAACCCACAAGCAATGCCTACAGTGTAAAAGAGATATATCAGTTTACACAAAAGAAGTTTCTGTGATCAAATAGAAACATGCTGTAATGGATTCTCTTATGTGTTCCATAAAAACATACCTGGCCCTAGTTAATGCAACATTCATTCAACTAAGACTGCCTAGAAATCCAATTGCTCCTTTCCAATTACACCTAACAGTTGAAAGAACTATAATATCCTCTTCACCACCTTCACACCCATCAATAGACTTGACCTTTAGAGAAAATCTGCAAACCATTTTGCACTGGTTTACAATTTTTTTAGAAATTGCATCAACTTGAGCACTATAGGGAGATACCACTATTAAATTTTCTCAGCTAACCATTGCGACCAAAACCTCAAGGTATTAGTAGAGGCAACGGAAATACATTTTAACATTCCCGCTCGGGTGGAGCCCACTCTTCAATACTCCCTTCAGGTGGAACCCGGTCGGCACACTTTGTGCGACACACAATTGTTTTAGCACCGAGTCATTCCTCCTGAGATTCAAACTCGCAATCAGTTCGCTCTAATATCATATTAAATTTCCTCAATTAACCATTGCTACCAAAACCTCAAGGTATTATTAGAGGTAGCGGAAATACTTTTCAATATTCTCCATCAGCTGGAGCGCGGTTCTCAATAACCACCCCTATACTAAGCCTTTCCTTTCCATTCCAAGCTGTAAAGACAAAATTAAAAAAATTCAGAACATCTTCCCTAGTATAAAATGTGTACAAAACAAAATCATAGTCATATAGTTCAAGTCTTTTTACCAAAAAATAAAAAATGATATGGTTCAAGTACTGCAAAGATAAGTACTTGTGTAAAAATTGACTTTTCCAAGTGTGGATAATAAACAACTGGATCAATAAGAACGAACCACAGTGGGCAAACAGTTGAAACAAAGAATAAAGTTGTACAATATAGAGATTGGAAGTAATCATTCCTTGCCTCATTATAACTCAATACTTATTATCTTCCCTTTTCTACCAAGATCCATGGGTTACATAAAACTAGTTCTACCAGCGTTCTATTATTCTTTCAAAAGATATCCAACTTCTCACTGAAGAAATATGGATGCATGTATTGCATGAATGTATGGAAGATGACATTGCACGATATTCATAGTTACACACTGGTTGCACGGTGAAATTTTAAAATATAATAGTCTTTCAAATCTGTTTTGGTGAGAATTATTTCCTTACTACTTTATTAAATCATGTATCCTTTTTGATGGGTAACAAAAAATTCATTAAAAGAAGCATATCGATTTACTATTTTATTAAATTAAATGTCCATGTATAATGATTTCTTTCAGATGACCATGTTTAAAACTTTATAGCTGTTAACTCTAATTCCAACCATCATATCAAGTACATATATTTCTTTAAGGTTAGACAAAGCTTTGAAGTGATCTACATACATTAGATGCATCTGCATAGAGACAGCAATAACAAATTGAATCTTTAATAGAACCTATCAACCCCTAATTTGAGAACGAACAATACATTTGATTAAAAAAAATTAAAAAGACATCTGTAACATTGTAATGAAGACTTAAAATATCAGAATGAGATACCAAAATGCATGACTCAAAACAAGACAAAAGAAATGAAAGGAAACATACATTTGAAAAGAGATCTGAATATTTTCAAGATAACTGCCACTTCAATCATACTCTTCCAGCTGTTGGATGTTTCATCCCTTTCTTCCCTCCCATCAACTATGTTTATGAATGAAAAAGGCCCATACAGGCATCCAGGAAGATAACACTTTCGATAAATATCATTCTTCACATTTGGACCATCCAAAATCTGGTTGTCGTAAAAGTTCGCATTTGGGAAAGAACTTATCAATGGATGCATCCTATATTGGACGTTGAGTAGATGTTTTTGATATCTGAGAATGCTTAACCTCTCAAAGAGGCTTCTTCCAAACCTGACTTCTTAAGAAACCTGATATTAAAAACAAGATTCAAAATGAGAAAAATATATTTTTTTGAAAAAACCCAACAGCTGTATTTTGGGTCAAGACAACACAGACCTTACTATTAACCATTGAAGGTAGCTGGCGCTCATCCCCAATAAGAACAGCATTCTGTATCCCTTTCAGTCGAAAGGGAATTAGCGTCTCACACTCTTTAAGTTGAGCAGCCTCATCAATAACCAACATTTCTAATGGTTCCATGTTCACATGATGCAAAAACGAAGAAGCTGAAACAGTGCAGAATATGACAGTGGCACTTCTCAAGCAAAATTCCTTTACCAAGTTTGTTACAGCAGTGTGTACTACATTTAGACTACCATTGAGAGTTCTAAGTACATGAAGACATTGCTGTCTAGTTCTGTAGAATGCCTCTATAGAAAACATTGGATCATCAGAATGTTTAGCACTTGTAGAAAGGAGTGTAGAAAAGTGCTCTTAAAATCCTCGTGCAAATATCAGAAACCACATCATTGTGTAATGGCCTTTGAAAAGTTTCAAGCAATCTGATTAGAGCAGAGATATTCAACAAACTCTGCCTCGGAAAGCAATTAGTAGGTAAATGGATCAAAAGCTCCTTCAAACATTTAGCTAGAGGGATTGCAAGATCACTAAATTTACATCTCAAGAACTCTCTGAAACCACCACTATAAAATTTTACATTTGTCAAAAACATATGATACAGGGGGACACAATTTTCAAGCAATGATATCAACAAAGTGAACAGATGTTTCTACCTAGAGTGTGGCAGGAAGCATTCAGAGAGATGTTTAACACGGTAATCAAGGAAAATCTCTTCAAGGTTATTGCCAAGTGACATCCTCTCCTCGTTTCAAATACAACCACATCACCCAAGGAACAAGGAAGACCATTTTCATCATCACTATGCCGTGAGTCCTTACCAGCTGCAGGAAGCATGAGCTTAATTCTACAATTGCAGTGTTAGTGGTGCACATGCATGAGTTCTGCTGTTCATATTTAACAGTGCACACAACATGGAACTGATTGTTTTTGTCTTTGCAGTGCCAGGTGGACCCCTGACAAGTATCACTGAATTTTTATGGTTGCATTGTGCTGCTGAAACAACTCTAATTAGTGAACAAAACTGTGAATCGTTCAGTTCAAATGAGAGAAAATCACATGGAATCCTGGTGTCAAAGCAGGCATCACTCAAGGGTTCCTCCTGTAGGAAAAGATAAATAAATAACAAGAGTTCTTATTACATCTACAAAAAGATGTAGAATTCTAATGACACCATAAAAACAATGTCAGTGGGTCTGGGACTGGTCAAATATTGACCATGGCTATAGAACCAGTACCCTTGTCTAACATATAAATAATTGTTTGTAATGATGTATATTATACGCATACATATATAAACAAAGTAAGCATAAGATAATATATATAATGTATTTGTTCATGGCTGTAGCTTAGCTGGTTAGAAAATAGGAACACCAAATACCCTAGAGCGATAGTACAGTAATTATAGTAGACCCTTGCAAAAAAAATAATTTATTAATGATAACGATAATAACAATACCAATAATAATGACGATGATGATGATAAAATTAATAATAATTTGGTAAACAATCCAGATCTGGCCATCCAATTGGGTCCTGGTACAATCCATAATAACATGAGAATCAAATCCAAATAGCAGAGAAAAGAAAAAGGAAAGATAAGAGTAATGAACATTCAGAAACTGATTGTAAAGGTAAAATGAAAAAACTTTTTCAAAAGAGATGCACTTAAAACACTCATTCATCAGGCGTGACCCAAACTAATGATATGCAGGCCAAAAATAGAAAGATTAATTATCACTCAATCTACACAGCCACTAAAACTGAAAGAGGAAAAAAAATAAGAAAAAGAAAATTAAAATAGAGGGAAAAAATAAAGGGAGTAAGCACCCTACAGTAGCAATTGTTGTGCATGAATGAACGGCCTGAGTTCTGTGTCACACATGGTCAGAGTTGAGATTCAACTGAATCACTTGCATTAAAAATGAATGGAGTTGAGTCAATCAGCCTGGCCAAGTGGATTGGAGTTTTAAAACAATGTAAATTTCCCTAGTATGTTTCACACACAAAATGCAGATTAAATAATCATATGTACCATATTCTCGGTGCCCGAAACTTTGTTGATGAGTTTCAGATTCCTGTTCATGCCTGACTCCAGGTTTAGTCCCTTCCATATCCTGATATTTGTGTAATAGTAGTGAGAAATACTGCATAAAGAGAGCTAACCATCCCATCTGTGATTGTAGCTTCTTTACTCTTCGATACTCTAATTTTGATATTCCTTATTTGTTTTATCATTCATTCCAACTGCAACAACAGAAGCCAAGAAACAACAAACTCCACAACAGCAAAGATAAGAAGGAGCTTCGGGTCTTGTAGTGGAGATGAGGAGGATATCGCCAGGGCTTGGTTGGTAATTTTCACCACTAATGCCAAATTCATTTATCCAACCACAGAGTTCAATATAGTAGGACAAGTTCAGCCTTGATTTTGATTTCTCAATGGACATTATTTTCGTTGAACGAGCTCTGTGGACAGTATCCAGACTTGAGCACAAGTCTGCCTGCGTTTCTTCTATAAGAGGATACATGTAAGATTGAAGGAACTTCCAATTGATTCAAATGTCTCTGGAATTACTTTTACCTGGAACATAAAAAGAATATCAAGCAGACATTATAAAAGAAAGTAATTGTAATATCTCATCCCACATCACTTATGAATAAAATATGAGTCTAGTATATAATAAACTAGGTCGGTTACTACTAATAACTTTAACTTAAGCATTTTGGGCCACATGACATGCTTACCAAATTATTAGGTCAGTTGGCTACTTGAGTCGTTACATTAATACTCAAATGTTCAAACAAAATGTCACATTATTCCAATCAGCACTAGTGCAGTTTTATCCATCTATCTGCACCGTCAGCTTTGTAAGCTCTCATCATAAAAGTTCACCCACGTTTTATAGGTAAGCTTTCATCATAAAAGTTCACCCACATTTTATAGTCAGCAGCTGGACTTACACAGATTGCTAGACAACACACGAATCCTCATGAAAAAGGAAAAAAAAATTCTTATGTGGAAACAATTATGAAGCTATTCTAATCAGCATTAATGAAGTTTTGTCCTGTATAACTACAGGCATTTTGTAAGTTCTTATCATCAAAGTTCCCATTATAGTCAACTGCTGTTCTGATGCTGATCTAGATAAAATAAGATCATGATAAGGACAAAAACAATACACATGATGCAAAACAAATATGCAATTATTTAAATAAGTATCATTGAAGTGGTATCCTGTCTATCTACAGTTCAAGTTCTCATTATGAAAGTTCGGCAAAAGTTTTATAGTATGTTAAGTAATTAGTTGGCCACACCTTTAATACTGAGCCATTTTACCGCACCTTTAATACTGAGCCATTTTAGGTATATTGGTTGGCAACTTGTTATGGTATCAAAGCTAACAATTGCTCGCCTCGAATTTGCACTTAAAAAAAAAGCCCTATGCCACATCTTCTGTGGGCACATGCAGGTTGGGCAAAAAAGGCCCCATGCCACATCTTATGCAAGCATGAGCATTGAATCCGGGCAGTGTCCCACAAAAAGAGGTGTTAAGTAATTAGTTTGCTACACGTTTTAATGCCTAAGCTTTCAGGTGTATTGCTTAGCAGCTTGAGATAGTCAACTCTCTCTAAGACCAATATTTACACATGGATAGCAACCTTTTATTCCCATGATAGGGAAATTACTGTCCAATGCAGCCAACAATGTGTACACAGACAAAGGAAGAGAGATATGGAATGGTATTTCACACACACACACACACACACACAAACACAAACAGATGGAATGGTATTTCCATTAGGTCCATGCATCCCATTAGGATTGTTATTTAACCAGTCCAATGCGCATATAAGGTCCTGCTGCAGAGGGAAGCAAAAGTAGAGAGGTTTTAGTTTTATATCCATCTATTAAACAGCCACCTTCATCTTGTATTGCTATTTACCCAAGTTCCATGACAAGGACAGTTGGGAATAGTTGGGAGAGATCAAGAGGGAGATTACAGGACACATTTTTAAAACATTGGGTAATACGGTAGTTAAGTCAAATGAATCTGATTTCATGTAGATGAAATAATGTGCCAACACCATTGAACTTTAAGGACCACAAACATCATGCTGTCAGTACTTTGTCCAACAAGTGTTCAACTCCGAGTTGGAGTACAGGGTTTCATGTACGACTTTCACAATTTACACGTACCGGTTTTAGCAGACATATGAAAGATTTCATGAGCACTCTTTAATTAAGAATTTCTCAACCAAACATGATATCACTTACTTATACAGAAATGGACTGTTACTATTCTACCAACCAAAGTATCCTAGAATTCTATCATATAAAATCACTATCATATAACAAATTCTATCATGCACCATCCTTAAAATAACAATTGTATCCTAGAATTACAAAAATTCCAAAGTATTAAAAAACAAGAGCTCCTCTTTTATCTAAGCACAAATACTTTGATAATTAGATATGTTGGATTTAAGTTGAAAGCAAGGCAGAAAGTGGAGAGCAAAAATAAACAAAAAAATGTGAAAAGATGAAAGTAGAGATAACTGTGAAGTCCACTAGAGTGACTGCCCATGTTCTTGATTTGAAATTTTCAGATGCTAGGTGTAGTGTTAGGCACTAAGCACAATCACAAATGAGTAGGCCCACTCCCACTCATTTGTGGCTGTGCTTAGTGCCAACACGACACCTAGCACCTAAAAACCACTCATTATTAAATAGGTTTAGTTTATTAGTAAAGATAAAAAATAATGCAAGTTTGCAGGTTAAGTGGGCCAACCCCATTCTAACTAATTTAATTGCAAGTTAAAAATTTCTAACCATGACCAACCGCCTATCATGTGAGTCAGGTTATGCGGGTCATACGCAGATCGAGTTGGGTCATATTTTGTTAGGCCTAGATAGAGCCCTCTAGAGGCGACAAGGCCTTTTGGCAAGGATAAGGTGCCAGCCCCTTACTCTTGTTATATTACCACAGTTAGCATAGTGGGGGATGAAAATGGGTCAACTCCGATAGCAGATGCCTTCCTCGATATCGTTTGCTCCGGGAATTAAAACAGAAGAGAACCCAACTTTTTCTCTCTCATTTCTTTACTAAAGGCAACTTCTTTTTTATTTTTTTATTTTATTTGCAGGATGCCAATATCATCAGTATTATAAGTCCTGCAAGATGAATCTAGCCTCGTTCTGATTTCTTTGTAAAGATTATTTTTGTGGAGGTGCTTTTGAAGACAATCTAGACGAGACTGAATCATTCTCCTATTAGAGGACAATTATAGGATTGAAGGTAACATTCTTATTGTAATATATATAATACATGGCATCATTTTTACATTGAAGCTAAAAGTAAAAAAGAAAAAGAAAAAAAAAAGGAATGTTCATGTGCATCTATGCTCACTATGTGGTGAGGGACACTTGCATAATTGAAAATATCTATGTACAAAAGAGAAAAAGCCATATATAGCAATATGCAAAAGAGCAATATTCTTGTGTAAACAGAAAAAGCAACCTAAATGTCCCTCACCATAAGAGTCATCAATTGGCCCGTGGGCCCATTATCCGGTTTAAGCCCGCCCGGCCCGACTAGTTTTAGCTAGGCCCAAGCCCGATTATCGGGCTGGCTAGCCTAGTCGAATAGTGTTTGAGCAGGGCTTGGGCTTAGGGTTTAAAACCCAACCTGTCCCGTAAGCCAGCAAGCTATTCATGTAGCAAATTAGCAATGGGTAGTTGTTTGTACTTTGTACTCATACATTTATAGTAAAAGATGGATGCATATAAACATTCCTTGAAAAAAACGTTAATAGGACAACATGAACCAATGGTAGGCTCATTTTCCTTTTACGTATGCCAAAGGAAAATAAATTTTATTGAAGTAAATATTACATGTAGAAAACATATTATTATTTTTTTTCAAAATCACCATTCTGACATGATAACATGAGTAGATGAGAACATCCAATGATTTTATTTGTATTTGAATTTTTTTTGGAAGTTATATTTATGAAGAATTAAGATATGAAATTAATATATCATTAATTTAAGAACATTGAACCTTTTCGGATCATGAGTTAAGGCAGGAGCAAAACTAGTTTTGTGGCGAGAGGGGTCCAGCACTCCAACAAACACCCCCCCCCCCCCCCCCCCCCCTCTACTTTTCTTCTTTTCTTCATTCCTTTTCTCATTCCCTCTTCTCCCTTCTCCTTCCACCTCACCGTCAGCTAACCCGCAAGCCACCAATCACCAATCTTCCTCCGGCATCTTCTTCCTCACGTTGCCCTTACCTTGTGGACACCATTTTCAAACTTTTCCATCTTCCTTGAACTCTAAGTAAGCTCTCAACTTATCCATAGTTAGGTATTTAGGGTTTTTAGATTAATAATAGTTTAGAGGTGTTCCTTAGAGTCTTCTCTCCCATTTTATATGTGAGTTTGGCTCGGCTTCGGGTTTTTTCTCCATTTGAGCACCGTGGGTTTAGTCTTTAGCTAGGGTTTCTCATCATTTCCGTTTTTTCTCATCATAAGGCAAGGGGATAGCATTTTCATTGTTAATATATTGACTTAATTTTGATTCTAGCAGTTTAATGTATTTGACAAGTTTTACCCATTTTAATAGAAATGCATTGTATGACTAGCCATTGGCATTGAGCATATAATTGTGAAGAGTAAACAATATTTTTTACCCAAATCATGTGTTTTGATTTTTAAAATATTTTCAATATTTATGTAATGACTGAATTAGATAGTAAGAAGAAGGAAAAAAAATCCTAGTAGCTTGTAATTTGTGAATCACTTATTTTATCATAGTTGCTAAAATATATTTATTATGATTTCAATTTAATTTTAGATCGAAAAGACAATTCCAATTGATACATATTTTAAGAGAAAAAATGACAAAAAAAAAGGATGTTGATCCATCATTGCCAACCTCCTCCAAAGTTGAAATTCTAATTTTTGAAAATTCTAAGTTACACTTGAAAATATAATGATTGCATGAAAAAAATTTCTTCTAACTCAACCCCTGTCATTGTAGAATCCTGATTCTACCCCTGATTTAAGGGCCCATAAAAACATAGAAAACTGGATTTATAGTTTCTGAATTTGTCATACATGTCTCAGATTCTTTAAAGATCCATATGCGAAGTTATCATGTTATGGTCTTTTAAACCATTAAGAAAAGATAAACGGCGTGGGTTATCGATTTGATGCTCAAAAAAGTGCTAAAAAACAAAACAGATGATAGGCCTACAACCTAGACAAATGCCCTCATTGCACCCTATACCAATGCTTCTTCTCATTTAGATATGTAACAATTAACCACATCCTCAGCTATGTAATTGGGAGACTGAAAACGATCTCATTTATACCCTTTGCACACGACATGATCGTAGAGTTCAAACAAGCATGATTATGTTGAGTGTTATACGTGTGCATCACAATCACTACCCATACGCAAACAAAATACATATTTGAGTGAGCTAGCTTACCATTAAAAAAAACCGCACAAATCTATACACATTTGAGTGCTTTAGGTTGCATTTGGTTTGGCTGACTAAAAGTACCTTTTTGGACTTTTGATTTTTTTTAATAAATTTGCTATATAAAAGCAAAAAGAGACTTAATACACTCACAAAAAATAATAATGAAAACAAAATAAAAAATGCTTAAACTACCCCACCATTTTTTTTTCCCACTCACATTCCCGACCTGCCTCTCCTCTCTCCTCCCTTTCCCCAACTCCCCCTTCGACGACAGTTGGTAGCTTCAAGGGAGGGAGCTGCCGAATCTCCCTCCCTCTTCATCTTCTTCTTCCTTTTTCTCCCTCTCCCTCTCCCTCCTCCTCTCCCTTTTCCTTTCTCTCCCTCTCCCTCTCCCTCTCCCTCTCCCTCCTTCTCCTTCTCCTTCCCCTCCCTCTTCCTTTCTCTCCCTCTCCCTCCCCTCTCTCTTCCTCTCCTCTTCCCCATCCCCCTCTTCCTCTCATCTCCCCATTCCATTTCCGACCTATTCGGCCCTACGAGGCCAAATATTATACTTTTGTTCGACCTTGCAGGGGCCTAACAAAAAAGGAATATTCGACCAAGACTAACCAACTAATCTAAGACTATTTAAATAGTCTTGGCTTAATGTTGGTTGTTTTTGTGTGTGTTGGGGGGGGGGGGGGGGGGGGGGGGGGGGGGGGGATCTCCTTGCCACAGGGAGATCGAACAAAGGGGTGAAAGGGAGGAGAGGGAGAGAAAGGAGGAGGGAGAGGAAAAGGAAGAGGGAGGGAGAGAGAGAGAGAGAGAAATGAAAGGGAAGAGGGGGACGGAGGGAGATGCAGCTGCCGTCAAAGCTGCCTATTGTGGCTGGGATGGAGAGGTGGGGAAGGGGAGGATAAAGGAGGGAAAGGTTTGTGGAGAGAGAAGAGGGTAGAGCGTAGTTTAGGCATTTTTATTTTTATTTTTATTCATTTTTATTTTTTTTTGAGTAAGTGTAATGAGTCCCTTTATGAGTTCATATAGCAGTCCCTGTTTTTAGAGCCCAAAAGTTGAAATTTGTTGTTTGGTTAGTATTCTTTTAAAAGGACTTTAAAATATAATAGTGCTTTCTTATGAAGAATACAAGAGACAACATCACTTTGGATAAGAGGCTTTCCTGTTTTTGCGAACGCAAATAGCCTGAGACCGAGTAACGGTGCGAAATAGGAAGTGCGATGGTGTGATAGCCCAGTATGGATCCTATTTCCCTCCTTTTTTTCGTCCTTCTTTCCTTCCTCTATTTCCGTTTCTTCCCACCAAAACCTTTCGTCCCATTTCTATTGATAAAGCCATACATATCTCCCTAAAGATCTACAAAAGATATTTGGTGTTAAAGCCAAATAAATTCATGCGCAGAAGATATGTTCACATTTTTCTTTTATTCTACAAAAGCTTTTAACGTGTGTTCTGTGACATGAGTTCCATTTGTATTTCAGTTTTATCACACCTCTTATCATGAATCTATGATCTAATTCCATTTTCGATGATTTGGGTCTGCTTTGGATTTCATGAACGCAATGTCACTTGTCAAAGATACATTCGTGTAATGATTTTAAGAACTAGTAAAAAATGGTTTCTCTCAATGTTCTTGGATCTCTTGGCAAAGTATACATGGATGTATAGTTTAATTAATTTTAAAACCTCTTTTCTCTTTTTTCAAAAAATAACAAGAGTGACTTTTCAATTAGACCTAACATCTATAGCAATTAGACTTTTTTCTTCTTTTTTATAACGAGTTTCCCATAAGCTCCTTTTTATGACAAGCATGGGTGGACCCAAGAAATTCCCCCTGGGGAGGTGTTGTCTAAAAAACATGGAGGAGGGCCAAATATAGAAAAAAAAAAAAACACACACACACACACACACATTGATTTGTAGGGGATTCTCAAATAATTTTGGACTTTATTTCAAGTCTCCATGGGGGTGAAGCCCCCCCTAACCCATGTACCTGGGTCTACTTTTGATGTCAAGTTTGCCTCTACTATTTTTACTGGATAACAACTTTGCCCATATGAAATGTGAGGAAATACAAGGAAAAGTTTACGTCTTTTTGTAGTGAAAATTTTTTATGTTTAGTGTAGTAAAAACTAGCTAGTTCTTTTGAAGAACAGCGTTTGCAATAAGTGACAAAATTTTTTTTCAAGAGAAAAGATTCAAAGAAACAAGTTTACATGGATGTTACACAATATAAAATTTCTTTATCTAACCATTGCTACCAAAATCTCAGAGTATTAAAAGAAGTAACGAAAATACTTTTCAATATTTCCCATTGAGTAAAGCCTACTTCTCAATATTTTCCCTTATGTGAAATCCGGTCGGTATACTTTTGGCGACACGCATTTTTTTAATTTTTAACGCCTAGTCATTCCTCCTTAAATTCGAACTCACAACCAGTTGACTTTGATATCATATTAAACTTTTTTAGCTAACTATTACTACCAAAACCTCAAAATTTTAGCAGAAGTAGCGAAAATATTTTTCAATGTTCTCCATCGAGTTGAGCACACATCTCAATACACAAATCTTCTCCAATGATTATGAGGGCCTATTTTATTTTAAACATAGAAGAATTTCTTATTGATGGGATTTAAAAAATCTGAAATGTTATCTTATAAAATGAAATTTCAAAATGCTCAAGCCCATAGTAACATTTAGAAATCTAGAATTGTCAAAAAAATCTACATTGCCAAAAGTAACGTCTCAAGCCAATCTGATTGATTCTCACCCTTTAAAAAAAAACTTCAAACAAAATCCAGAATTCTTATGGACTATCATATGCATTTTTGTTAAAAATTCCTGATATGAGTAACTTCTATCGAAATTCCCTCAACGACAGAGTCCCCCGACTTGAAAGAGTAAAATATCATACTCGAGCCCACTTGTACTCGCGTATTACATTTGCCTCTTAAAACGAAGCCATCCCTGTTGTACGCGTGTGTGTAAACGCAATCAAGATCAACAATCACCACACAAGAAGACAAGAAGATTTACGTGGTTCGGCAAAGATGCCTACATCCACGGAAAACCAATTTCCACTAAGTTCTCCTCTAATCTGTGAAACCACAGCCTTGGAATCTCAGCCACTCTCAGCCTTTCTCTAGGGTTACAGATTACATCATATATATAACCATTACATCCTTATCCCTCAAGAACTCTATCTCAAGAAAAAGAAAAGTCATAACCTACTAGAAAACTGCTGTTTGACAAAACAGGAAATTCCTAATATCATTAGGGAAACCACCCCAGATATTGAACCTACTAATGGTCTGGACCCACATGGCCAACAATCTCCCCCTCCAGACCATAGGGAAGATGCCCTGAACCCCTTACTGGGAGTTCAGTCCTGCCAACTCTGAACACAGCTCCAACTTTCCCTTAGACACAACCTTGGTCATCATGTTCGAAGGATTCTTGTCCGAATGAATCTTTTCCAGCGTCATGAAGTTCTTCTCAATCACCTCACGAATCCAATGGTATTTGATATCAACGTGCTTCATGCGACCATGATATATAGCATTCTCACTGAAATCCATAGCATTTTAACTATCACAGTAGACTACATATTCTTCTTGCTTCAAACCAAGTTCTTGAAGGAATCTTTTCAACCAAAGCATCTCTCTCCCTGCTTCATTAGCAGCAATGTATTCCGCTTCAGTTGTAAACCGTGCTGTACATTTCTGTAACTTCGATTGCCAGGAAATAGCCCCCCCTATGAAAGTAAACAAATAACCAGAAGTCAACAATCGAAGATCAAGATCACCTGCAAAATCAGCATCAGTATAACCTTCTATGACTGGTTTTGAGTCTCCGAAACACAAGCACACCTTGGAAGTACCTCTCAAATACCTAAAGATCCACTTCACTACTTCCTAATGCTCTTTTCCAGGGTTTGCGAGAAATCTACTCACTAAACTCACAGCATGAGCAATGTCTGGCCGTGTATAAACCATGGCATACATGAGACTCCCCACAGCAGGGGAGTAACGAACACATGCCATCCGTTCCTTTTCATCATCTGTAGTAGGACACAAGTGCTTGTTTAGTTTGAAGTGAC
Source organism: Sextonia rubra (assembly GCA_037013555.1). Lineage (NCBI taxonomy): Eukaryota > Viridiplantae > Streptophyta > Magnoliopsida > Laurales > Lauraceae > Sextonia > Sextonia rubra. The sequence continues at coordinate 15,140,785 of JASUAD010000028.1, read as the reverse complement.
TGGCTAGAGGTATGCTAACTAGCTTAGCATTTTTCATATTGAACCGCTCGAGCACTCTTTCAACATATTTCTCCTGTGACAACCGCAGTTGCTTGGAACTCCTATCATGACGTATTTGCATGCCTAATATCATTCGTGCGGGACCCAAGTCTTTCATGTCAAACGACTTTGACATCTCCTCTTTTAACTTGCCGATCAACTTGCTATCCTGTCCAACTATCAGCATATCATCTACATATAAAACAAGGATGATAAACCGACCATCGATAAATCGACGAACATAGACACAATGATCTGCAACTGTCCTCCGGTACCCATGACTCAACATGAATGAATCAAATTTCTTGTACCACTGTCTAGGTGCTTGCTTCAGCCCGTAGAGACTCTTCTTCAACTTGTAAACCATCTGTTCTTTTTCTTCTACCTCAAACCCCTCTGGCTGAGTAATGTAGATCCCTTCTTTCAAGTCACCGTGAAGAAACGCGGTCTTCACGTCCATCTGTTCAAGCTCAAGGTCCATGCTGGCGGCTAGACCCAAAACGATTCTAACAGAAGTCATTTCACAACAAGAGAGAAAATATCACTGAAGTCGATACCTTTCGTCTGTGCGAAGCCTTTTACCACTAACCATGCTTTGTGCTTCACAGTTTTCCATTCTCATCCTTTTTCAGCTTGAACACCCATTTGTTTTTTAGAACATTCCTATCTTTAGGAAGTTGCACCAGCTCATATGTCTTGTTCTTCTTCAAAGAACTCATCTCATCCTGCATGGCCTTCATCCACTCATATTTATCAGCATGAATCATTGCTTTGCGGAAGCTATCTGGCTCCCCCTCATCAGTAAGCAAAACATATTCGGATGTAGAATACCTAGTTGATGGTTGACGCTCTCAGGTAGACCTCCTAACTTGAGGTTCCGTGGTTTCAATCCGACGAGACTGCTGCTCCCCCTGCTTAACACCCTCATTATCTGGCAACCCCTGTGCCTCATCACGATCCGAATCGTTTTGTCCACCTTCTCCACCTGTAGTCTGCACCGGAGAAGGAGTCGGTGTGAGATCAACCACTCCATCGACTATCTCAAAAGACTTATCAATCTTCTTAACATCTCTAAAGAATTGATCTTCATGAAAAACCACATCCATACTTCTGATAAGTTTTCTCTTCGCTGGATCTCATAATCTATAGCCAACTCATCTCCACCATAACCAAGAAAGATGCAACTCACTGCCTTATCGTCCAACTTGGAACATGCTCCTTTGGTACATGTACAAACGCTTTACACCCAAACACCTTCAAGTGCGAATAGGAAACATTTTTACCTGTCCATTTTCTTTTTGGAAGATCATAAATCAAAGGAACTGAGAAAGATCTGTTAATCAGATAAACGGCAGTCAAAACTGTTTCACCCCAGAATGACTTAGGCAACAGTGCTAACCTTATCATGGATCTCATCTTCTCAAGAATAGTGTGGTTCATTCTCTCTACCACACCATTGTGCTGTGGAGTACCAGGAAATGTATTTTCATGTCTAATGCCATGCTTCAAGCAATAGCTTTTGAACTGGTTTGATGTGTACTCTCCCCCATTATCTAAGCGTAGACACTTCAAGAGTTTACCTGTTTCTCTTTCAACCTTGACATTAAACTGTTGAAACATCTGGAACACTTGATCCTTTGATTTCAACGGATAAACCCAGACTTTCCTGGATGCATCATCGATGAACGTGATAAAGAACTTATTGCCACCCAATGATTCTACCTCTATGGGACAACAAACATCAGAATATACTAAATCCAACACATTTGATTTCAATTTTGATGTCAAAGAGAAAGCAACCCTATGCTGTTTACCATACAAACAATAATTACGAGGGTCAAGGGATACAACTTTGGAGCAAGGAATTAAATTCTTTTTATCAACATCTGCAAGCCTTTCTCACTCATATGACCAAGCCTCTTATGCCACAGATTTAGAGAAGAATTGTCTTGAACTGCATTCAATGCATCTTTGTACAACTTTACTTATATTTTATAAAAAGTATTACCTGCTGTTCCTTTCGCAACAACAAGAGACCCTTTAGTGAGCTTCCATCTACCATTTCTGAAGTAATTCGCATAATCTGCACGATCCAATGCAATCCCGGAAATCAGATTCAACCGTAAATCAGGAATATGTCGCACATCTTTCAGCGTCATTGTGCAACCAATATCGGTTTTAATGTAGACATCACTGATACCAACAATCTCTGAATGACTCGTGTTGCTCATTTTCACAGTACTAAAGTCATCTGCTTTGTACATCGTGAACATCTCCCTACAGGGAGTAGCATGGTAAGATGCTGCTGTGTCAACAACCCACTCAACCGACCATCTGCAACACTCAAACACTTATCATCATCGACTGCGAGCACCACTACTTCCTGTTCCAAAGTAGATATAGTGTTATCACTGTCATTCTTCTTATCATTGTTGGAGCCTTTCTGTTTCTTCATAGCAAAATAATTTTTCCTGATGTGGCCCATCTTACCACAGAAAAAGCATTTTACAAACTTTTTCTTGCTCTGTGATTCACTGCTAGACTTGGCCTGTGATTCACCTCTAGACTTGCCACGACCCCCCCCTTTGGTCCTCTACTCTTACTCCTCCCCCTGTTCTCAGTAACAAAGGCATGTGCATTATCTGTCCCTGCAGATTTCCTTCTAGTTTCTTCATTCTGCAGACTACTGGTAACCTGACTCATAGATAACACCATCTAGAGTAGAGTTGCTCAAAGAAACAATCAATGTTTCCCATGTATCCGGCAAAGAACTCAGAAGCAATAAAACTTTCATCTCATCATCAAGGACCATCTTCATAGTGGTTAACTGATTTACCACACTTTGAAACTCATTGATGTGATCTTCGATCTGACCACCATCCTTGAATTTCATGTTTACAAGCTTTCTGATCAAGAAGGTTTTGCTCACTGTGGTCTTTTTATCATACATTGCTTCTAACTTTTTCCAAAGGATATTCGCATTGGTTTCATTAGACACGTAGTGAAATATACTGTTATCAACCTACTGTCTGATGTGACCAATCGCTTTTTTATGCAATTTGTTCCATTCAACGTCTTGCATTTCTTTCGGTCGGGCACTATCCCCTTCAACGGGATCATGGAAGTCTTTACAATAAAGAATATCCTCCATCTTCGGTTTCCAGATCAACCAATTAGAATGGTTGAACTTAACCATGGTAGTGTTGATAGTATTGTTCTCCATCTTAGGAAAAAACAAATAACTAACACCGACCTCAACTCCTGCACCACACTGTAGATCTCGTCAACACAAACACGCTGGAAGAAACGGATCTGAAATCTGACTCCGGATGGCTCCGATATCGCAAAAACGGTTTTCTACAATTTTGATTTGGTCAAACTCCTCGTTGACCGTCAAATAGTCAATCTTCTTCCACTAACACGTAGATCTGCTCGAAACGAGTCCGTAGGTGCAAACGGATCTCCAATCGGACATCGGATGATCAGGATATCGCAGAAACAAATTTCTGTCGTCAATCTGGTCAACTCTGGCCATTGACCGTCTGTCCGATGACGTGGGCTAACGTTAGCTTGATGACGTCACACTGCTGACGTCTGCGCGGAGGCTGACGGGCTGGACCGATTGCGTGTGGGTTCAGGTTAACCTGACCCAAACCGACCTGCAGTCGTGCTGCTAGACAGGGCTTGCACCACGGGTTGGTTCTGACCCAACCCGAAACCTAACCAAACCTGAAAAATAGGCACTAGGCTTATACTGCTCATCGGGTCAGGTCGAACGGACCCGACGCGAACCCAAACTCAGAACCTGTCGTCTCCTTCAACAAGCGCTCGGCTCTACAACACCCGACTGCAACCGATGTGCTTCTGCTCCGGCTGCCTGCTTGGCTGGTCCGGCAACCAGCGACGGCGGGCAGTGGCGACCGCTACTGTGACTGGAGGCGGGCTGCCGCAATCGGCAGCAACCGGCGGCTAGTGGCGACCGGTGAGTTGCTGTTTTTTTTTCTTTCTTTCTTTCTTCCGGTCTTCCTCCTCAGATTCGGCATCCAACGACGATCTTGTCCGACGAAGATGTCCAACAGCAGCAGAACCCACCTCTCGCTGTCTTCTTCAAGTTCTGCAAATAAAACCGATTTCTCTGTTTCCTGAAACAGAGAAACTGAAGTACGTGGCCCAGCAGAGATCTCGTTGATCTCTCGTCTTCCATTGATCTTCCGTGCACAAACTTCCGCTCTGATACCACTTATTATACGCGTGTGTGCAAATGCAATCAAGATCAACAGTCACCACACAAGAAGACAAGAAGATTTATGTGGTTCGGCAAAGATGCCTACGTCCACGGGAAACCAATTTCCACTAGGTTCTCCTTCAAACTGTGAAACCACAGCCTTGAAATCTCAGCAACTCTCAGCCTTTCTCAAGTGTTACAGATTACATCATATATATATAACCATTACATCATTATCCCCCAGGAACTCTATTTCAAGAAAAAGGAAAGTCCTAATCTATTAGAAAACTGTTGTTTGACAAAACAGAAAATTCCTAATATCATTAGGAAAATCACCCCAGATACTTAATCCACTAATAATTTAAACTCACATGAGCAACAATCCCACCGTAAGATCTATCTCCACATGTTACCACGTAAACTAGAACGGCATGGAGTCCTCACCCAGGTGTCTGAATTTACCATTCCAAATCTTACCACGTACACCGAAAAGAAGGCATTGAGCCGTTGCGCATGTGTCGAAAAGAAGTTTATTCAAATCAGCTATTGATAGTGGACAGGCGGCACGTCCTTTTAGTATTTCAAAATCCACTTGGCGAGTTACTCATCCATGCAAACTACCAGCTGGCGGGTTACTCATCGAAGCAATTTACCGGTACTAGAGCCCTTGCACATCACAATGACCTCTAGTAACCTAGTCTAGTAAATAAATTTCAAGGCCCAACCCATAGCTTAAGCTAATGGGTTGAAGGCTCATTCACATCACATCTCCTACTGCCGGTTATTTTCAAACGGGCCGGGGCCTTTACCTATCGGGCCCCACCAACTCTTCTTCCATCTAACCATCCGTCCTAAGCCCAATCTCCAGATCATCACTTGCCTCTCACCTTCTCTTAGGGCACCTCTCACGCCTATTTATTCAACATCTTCACACCTCCATCTCCAATCTCATCATCCCATTCTCCTGCATTGATTCAAGATGTCTTACCCATGTCTCCAATGTCCCCATTGTTATGGAACCAGTGGTCACTGGGCCTGGTTGGCGGTCTGTGAAATCGATGGTCAGCTTTACACCTCGGTTCCAATTTCGCCTGTTGCTGCACCAACCCTGGACTCCAATGAGTCTTCTCCCCCACCATTTCTTAACAGTTGGTACTGCTACACACTACCTCCAGAACATGTAGCTCCTGCCATATCAAACCCCCCTTATAATCATTACCGATCTTTTCTGTGATGGGTGCTACTGTGGGACCAGCAGGGCAGCTGCTGCTACTCCACGATGTGCAACGACAAGTTCCTGCTGATGATTTTGGATACTTTTCTTTTTCCTTTGTTGTACTTTTGTTTGACATGTACGTGGCTTGCTGGTTGCTGCCACTAGTTTCCTGTTTTGGTCTGTGTCTATGTACTGTTGTGTTTTCTGATCAGTAACATCTTCTCTTCTCTGCGTGTGAATATTTTGTGTTGTGAATCCACAGTCTACAGACCTGAATGCGTCCCACGATTTGAAGACACTAGACGTTGATACATATGTCCATTAAAAACATGATAGGATTTCACGGGATAACTTGTGTGCCACCTTCGTGCTTCCTGTTAGGTGCCTTCATTGTAAATTCCTTATCCTTCAAAGTTCACAGTACCAGCAGGTCATTCCCCCATTTGAGGATATGATTAAAAACATGATAATACAGTTTTATACCAAAACATAATAAACATAGTCTTAGGACAAAACCTGTGACCTAAGGAGTAACCCCATTTAGGGATGAAAGAACGGCCTTTAGTTGTGTGAGCATATGAAAGCGAATAAGATTTGACATGGTATGTCACGTGTCGGTTCTTGTAATTAGCTAGCTTGTTTTTCCCGGTTGTCTATATGATGGCTTCCAATTCACGTGGACTTGGACCAACTAATTATCCATGAAGGATATTAGTGAGCGTTGTCACTGCCTCCATGTTTTTCAGTTTCGGTTGAAACTCTCATTGAAAGTTTTCAATGCTATCATAATGTTGGATGCGGGAGATTGTGCAGCGGGACGATTTTGCTTTCTGGGATAAAATTGGTTCGTTTTCGGGGTTCCCCCAGCCTTTTTTGTGGGGCCCAAAGTGAACCCCATTTAGGGATGAAAGATCTCCCTCCATCTGTGGCCCATACGCCCGTAAGTCCAGAATCTGGGGCCCGTAAGTCCCGTCTATTTGGATGGGTCTAGCTCAATAAGTCAAATCAATTTGGATTTCCATTTGGATGGGTTTCAACTTCTTCATTTGTGGTTCATAAGTTCAGTGTCAATTTCTTCACTAGTCTTCCACGTCTGGATGCATGTTCAATCGATTTATTGATTCGCAGCCCAATTCGTGGCCCAATAGGATATTCATTCGCAGCCCAATTCGCGGCCTTCATTCATGGTCCACTTCTGGATGCATGTTCAATCGATTTATTCATTTGCAGCCCAATTCGCGGCCCATTAGGATGCGTATTTAGTGAATTTAATAGTCTAGTTCACTATAGATGTGTGCCAAAATCTAGTTCACTCAAGATGTGTGCCAAAATCTTGGAGGTGTGATTTTTTTCATTTTAATATTTAAATTAGGTGTGATTATTTTATTTTAATATTTAAATTAGGTGATAGATGGGTTCCATTTAAAGTTCTAGAGAAAATGGTGAGGAGGTGAGAGAACTGAAATATTTTCATTTATGTTTGTAATCTTCCTCACGCCATACGCATCCAAATCAAACCATCTCCAGAGCATGAGAAAAATGCCTTGGGATTTTTTTTCGCGGCATTTGTGTGACGAGGATTACACAATATGAGTAAATTGCACTGATTTTCTTTAATAACCTGAAAAGATATACCAATAAAGCCTTGGGTTAGAGTCAATCGGTGGTAACAAGTTAGATTACATAGGGTCAAACCGCAAGCCCACTTTGCAGCCTAGTGTGCTCTTTTTTCTTTTTCTTTTCTTTTTTTTTTCTTGGGGTTTTCGCTGTATACTTTTAATACTTTTATTTGAGGACCTAGCGATCAAACAATACTCAAATATTTTTTTAAGAAAATAGAAAAATTGAAGTGGTTTTTGAGTGGCGATTATTCGCAGAACTCTCTTATTTGCAGAAATGGAGAACTCTCGTGTAAATTGGGTGCCGACGACACTACTTTTTAAAACACTTACCTCAAGAAAAATGATTATAAATGATTAAACGCTATTATATTTACTAAAAATTAAAAAAGAAATAATACCACTTAAGAAAATTGTTTGTTTTTCCCATTCCTTCCAGTGAGTTATTTCCCCTAAATTAGGCAAGAAGAAAGTTATTTCTTTCCACTAGCAGGAATTCATGCAAGGAAGAAACGGCTTTTTTTTAGAAAAAGTTTTGTTTTCCCTGCCCACCTACATTTTTTTTCAAATGGTGGGCATATATAGTTGTTAATATCGTTTCAGTCCCAGTTCGGGTTGGCCTTCAAAATAAAAGTTTTTTTGATAATTCAAAATTTGGGTGAAATTTTTAAAAATTTTACGTTTCGGAGAAACATAAAAAATAATGTATATATAAGTAGGAAAATAAAAAAAATAATTATAGATTTAACCCATTCTAGTAAAATTTTTTAGAATTACATTTTGAGTAAATATAAGAAATACAAATTATATAGATGCAATAAAAGTCAAAGAATAAAAAAAATTATGTAAACAATAATTTTGGCCAAAATCTGAAATTTTGGCTGAAATCGCCGATATTGACCAAAAGTCAAATAAAAAAGTTTTAAGTGGTATTTAAGTGGCCAAAACAAGAAAATTTAGACTTTCAGCCGAAACACCATGAAATTAATGACTATGGTAGCTTGCTCTAAACTATCGACAATGTTTTGAAAATGTAAAATTTAGTGGTCGATCTAAGATAATGTCCATCCTTGATTTCAATGATCATAAAATAGAAACTACAATTGACAATCTCAAAATATTTGACTATAAACTCTATAGTAATGGAATATAGGGATTTTTTTTACTAAAAATCTAATATTAAATATTGATTAAATAAATTGATTATGAAAAATATAGAATTAACAGATTCGGGTGCAATATTATTGGATACATTTTTTTCTCACTGTGAAATAATTACCTTGAAGCGAAATAGTTAGCCACATGACACCTATTTTGCATATATCTTGCCCAACAAAAAAATTTTTTTTTCTCCGACCCTTTTTCCAATGAAGGGCTCTTTAAATATTGAAGACTAAAGTAAGTAAAGCTCATTTGTAAGTAAAGCGTGTTTGGAAGGGATAAATGTATCAAATACATGGGGATAATGCATGTTTAAAAAGGTTTTTTTTTCTTTTCTCTCTCTTCATTTTTCAATGAAGGGCTCCATAAATACCGAAGACTAAAGTAAGTAAAGCTCATTTGGAAGGGATAAATATATCAAATACATGGGATAATGCATGTTTAAAAAGGTTTTTTTTTTCTCTTCTTTTTCTTCTTGCATAGTAGATATTACCATCTGAAAGCTTTCTACTTATAAATTTTTTCTCCAAACTCTTTGAAGTTTTTCATAGTAGTGATTTTCATTGATTTTCTTCTTTATATCTCAGAACAACAAATTCAACTATTTGCGTAAACAATTACCCAATTAATCGGTTTCAATGTTGACATTTAACTAATTAATAATGTGAGGGCCTTGTGGGCTCCGCACTTTTCTGCCCATGAGCCTCAACGGCTATTTTATAAAAATGGTCAACTCTAATCGCTCAAATCATACACACGTACGTATAGCATATTAATTCACAGAGCCTCTTCCCCGGCCCCAGCTTCATGGAGAATACAATCTCCATAAATGTTTGGTAAGAGGATCCATAGAACTAGAAAAATCTTGGCAAAGAGATTTGAAGAAAACCATCAAGGCTTGTGATCTCTAGCCTCACAGCACTTTCTCCAATTTTTGCGTTGGTCGCCAGATTTTTTGTAAAACCCTTACCCCCTGATTAGGGTAGTTTACCTAATTATTCATATTTTACCTTAATTACTACTAATTTAATCTTAATCATGGGTTTCTATGCTAATTGGGGTTGGTTATGTAGGAAGGTCTACCCTAAATGCACTTAGGTAGATTAGATGGGGCCCCATATGTAGTCCATTATCATGCATCATCTCATCATTATCATGATATTACATTAATCTACATGAGGACCCCACTCAGCCTAAGTTATTTCTTCTAAAGAAAACCCTTGTAACTTTTTTTTGTAATATTTTTAAGCAAGTATACTTGTTTGCAAAAGCTGAGTAAAAACACTAAGTATATAAAAATGACTCTTTTGGAAAGAGAAATAGCTCCTACTCATTAGGCAAAAACTTTAGCCCTATCTCGTGCTTCTATATCCCACCTCCTTGCTTTCCTCTTCCACCATTAGAGAGGGAGAGAGAGCTTGCCCTCTACCATTGGAGAGAAAGAAACACCTTCATCTCCACCTTTATTATCTTCTTATCCATCTCCGATCCCACCATTCTCAAGCTTTGTGGTTTGGGAAGTCTTCTTTTATCTCCACAACTCCCTAAGGTAAGAATCATTTTCCCCTCTTCTATTTCAAGTTCATTTGAGTGAAAGGAAGGCAAATCCATGATAAGTCATGCATCTTATCATCTTCATATTTTTCTTATTTCATTTTCATGGTGAAGATTTGCTTTGGCTTAGAGATTTGGGGATTTCGCTTCGTAAAGCTTGGATTAAGAAAAAGCACCGATTAAGACAAGTAGAAACGGGAGTAAGCTAGTGTGCATGCTTAAATCTTGTCTTCCATAAGTAATCTATGCTATTAATTCCCTAACATGCTCATTTATGGTTTTGAGATAATGGACTGGAATATTAATGGAAGTGGAAAAGTTCTAAATGGATGGTGTCCCAGTTTGATTAGATTGTGCCTAACACAGTTGTCATGTTAAGAAAAGCCACAGACATGTTTTCATTTAAAACTTAATAATATTAAATGTTGAGAAAAACCAGAGACATGTTTTCATTTGAAACCTTATAATATTAATTTTCCCACTTTGTGCACCATTCCTTGCTTTATGATATTAAATGTTGAGAAAAAACCACACACATGTTTTCAATTGAAACTTTATAATATTAATTTCCCCACTTTGTGTATTGTTCCTTGCTTGACAAGTTACAGCGGCACTTTCACTTGCCCATTTTGTTATACCTTCGTAGTGGGTACTGTCTATGATTTGGACACATGTTAGTTAATTTTTGTGGCCACCTGATCCGACTACAAGTGAAGCTTTACATTTCTTTTGCCACTATCAATTGTCAGGACAAGACCCAAAGCCTTATTGATCTTTATTTAAAATTCAATCACAGTTGAATTTGGTTTAACCATACCTTACCCTTAAGTTAGGACAAGCTTGCCCATGGGGTCAAGCTATACCATAAGCTCCAGGTAAATCCAGAGTCTTACTTAAAGAAATTATTTATTATAATCATGTGACTAATGGAAAGTAAATTAATTAAATGAACTAACTAGTTTCGATGCCATACCTTTATGTATGAGTATAAGGGTGGATCCCGATGTCCGTTTCATACACAATGTAATACCAATGATAGTAGTACAGGACATTGGGACCATTGTAGTTACACCGAATTGGAAGGTTAGGGACATGAGTATTATAGTGTAGGATTGGCTAGTAACTATCATTTAACTAAACACTTTAAAAACCATGCATATTTTTATAATTCCTATATGATCTCTTCATTTTCTCATATGTTGCATTATTTTATGTTTCCTACATCGTTATTGGCGCTATTATCTATCTTGTCACATCAATTTGCTACTAAATATAATGCTACCCTATAAATGAGAGTGCATTAAGTAAGTAAGCACGTAAAGAATAATTTATGATTGATTAACCTTAAATTCCTGAGTCCGGCACAATTGAGCTTGGCTCTTATGAGGCTTTCGAGCTAAGTGTGAATTCAAATTTATATGATACGCCATTTTCCCCCTACTGCAATAATATTTATGTTAGGAGCGAGTCGACACACTCCGCTGGAGTTCAGGATCGCTATTTGATTCCTAATATGTTCATCAATGTTTAATGCTCTCTATAGAAAGAATTTAGCAACGTGGATTGCTAACTAGACAGTTTTCCATTTATTTATGATTCTCTTACATTCATGCTTTTCTTACAAAACATGCTTAAATTAAGATAATTGCCCTACTTAATTACCATGCCTTTAATTTTAATGAAAACGGTACACTGTACACTAACATCCGTTATATTTGCTAAACATTAAAGTGCCACTATTGATATTGCAGGACCCAACGAGAATACATTCCTTGAGCTGCAGTCGGAGGATACCGCAAAGGTACCTCTAGTAGGGGATGCTCTTGACTCGGAGGAAATCTTTGGTTTTCATTGATACTATTAATTTGTTATAACATGTATTCTGCTCATAAGCCCATTGACATTTCTACACTTTGACACTAGTGTTTCTCACTTGTTCTTAAGCCCTACGGGCATTTATCGTTAATATGAATACATTTTTAAAAGACTTAGTGTAAGTAGATATTTATATGAATTGATTAGCAGGTGATTATTGATGTCTCTCTACTATACCAGGTTGTGGAAATGTATATTGTATGTTGTTCCGCACTTTATTAAATATTATTCATACTTAAGGATTTTCCTTGCACGTGAATTCCGTGTTTTATTCCCATGTGACAATTCAATGTGCTATCACTTAGTGTGAATTGCCACGGAATACGTGCACCATGTCATCTACCTAGCACTTTTACCCTAATCTAGGACTCAGGTGTAACATTTTTCACGTTCTTATCTGTGATCCAGGCTAGTGTAAAACCAGCAGGACCACTACTACTACGGTGTACAGCATTGATCAGTTCCTCCTTCGGATTTTGGATAGTTTTGATACTTAGTGTTCTATAACTTTAATGGGTAAACGAGTTGACCATGATTTACAAAGGTAAACAGAGAGATCCCCATTTCTTGTGGTGTGTGTCCTCGATAGAACTTATATAGGTAAACAAGAGGGTCGTGACCATTTTCTTCGAACCGTATGACATAATCAGCAGAAAATGAAGGTTCCCTTGATTCACCCACCAGTGTCACACTCCCATATGCAATCTCATCGTTCAGTAATTTATGAATAACAAGCACATGGTATGTCATGTCTGCAAATTTTCAGCTCTCTATTTTTCTCATTGTCCATGATTGTGTCCAAATAACATGGACTTAGACAACATAATTATCATAGATGAGATCAATATTAGTAGCATTGGGTCCCACTTATTTGACTAGATGGTGGGAGTCCCATAAAAATTCTCCATTCTTGTAATGTTAGAAGATGTGTGAGATTGTCATAAAACTAATTGTTCATTTTTTTCTAAATTGGTGGTCTTTCTCAAGTATTAGGCATTGGCAGACCCAAAGTTTTCGTTTGATAGGTGTAAATCCAAACAAGCAATTGCGTTTTAAAAATAAATATATAATTTTTATTTAAATTTTGGAGGCGGATGTAGAATTTTTATGTAAATTCTCAAAGAAAAGTCAAAATTTATGCTATAGTCTTGACAACGGACCAAATTTTAACGGGTGCATCCGCCCCTACGTGGATATATGTAATTCCACCCTCATGTCCATGTAATTGATAGGATGATTCATATACGCTTAGATAAGCCATTTGTATCAACTCACGAGGTAGGCAAGCCAATGCAAATATCAGTACGTATATGATTCTACTAATTTAAAAATCATCACTATTATATTAGCTTAATTCCCATGAGTTCAGAGTTGTGACTTGAAGAGAAAAGTTAAATTTAAACGATTTAGAGTTGTTGCTCAAGAGAAGTTAATATAAGAATGACAAATTTAGTAGTTGTATATACATGAGTGGAATTGTTGCCCATCTGGTACTTAAACCATATGGTCATAATCATTTTTTTCCAACAAAGAGTGCCAGGTGAGGGAAGTAGAACTCGGGTAATTTAAGAGAGCCCTCAAATGAGAGAAGGTGGAATGCCAAGCTTGATTCCTAGGCACCCAGGTAAGAACTACCTCATCTTACAACTAGGGTAAGATGGTCACAATCGTTTGACATTTTTTTTCCTCTTCTTTTTTGTAAAGACCTTTTACTTATTGGCATTATACAAATATAGGATTTGAGTGTAAGACCCACTTGGGGTTGTCTATGATCAGTTCAGATCTCTCTTATGATAACTTATTTATTAAGTTTAAAGCACTTAAAGATCTATTTTAATTTATTTGTAAATGAAGCCAAATGACTTCTTAACTTATTTCAATTTTATGAAAACTACTTTTTACCTTAGTGGTAAGAAGTACATGTTCTCATTGGGAGGTCCTAGGGCCTGTTTTTTAATTAAAATTCCTGCATTTCATGTCTACTAGAATTTACAGAATTTTAGATGCTGGAATTTTGAAATGTTGTTGCATTATGGCATTCCTAAATGCCCTACTTCTTTCATGTTAGAATTTTTGCATGAAAATTTCATACAACCTAAATTCCACAAATTCCATATTTCATAACTACTTGAATTTCCAAGTGGAATTTTACATATTTTTGCATTATTTGTATATATATATATAAGACTAAAATAGTTATGAATTTAATATTTTACTAGCCTAATATCCCATGCGAAGCACGGGCATAACTACAAACATTGTTTTATCTTATATTAACTATTTGTTAAAGATTTATAAAATGAGTACATTATAACCAAGTTCATAATATATTAAAAGTATCATGAATTTATTATGGTAATACAAAATCATATCTATGCATGATTTATGAATGATGGTACGACTATATAAGAAACATCTTTCATATTCTTTCTTATGTTCATAAATAAATGTTCAAATATTTTTGAAATAATAAGACAACAATTAATTCCTCCAATTCATTAGATAATTATTGAGATTTTGGAAGAAAACTAGATAAAAGGATAATTGTTTTATATGAAAGTATTTATAAGTCAAAATTAAAATAACATGTAATGCAGTTAAAAACTTAAATGTGCCAATGGTGCCAGTGGAGGACATTGTAATGGTGGGGACTCAAGATGGTTATCTCGCTGAATACCAACAAACATGCTATAAAATACCATTTTTTTTAATGGTATCCACTGAATACGATGACCCCATCGTCGATGGAATCTTCCTCCACCAGCCAGTACAATGATGATGGCAACTCTGTGCAGAGGCACAATGAGGAATACTAATTTTGCCTACACCCGAGGCACAATGGGGAATACTAGTTCTGCCCACACCCATTTAATGCACCTCACCATGGTCGAATATGATTCCACTGAATCTGATGATGCTCACCAATCTAGGGTTTCATCAGATGCCAACAATGTGCAGAGGCACAATGAGGAGTACTAACTTTGCCCACACGCAAGGCACAATGGAGAATACTAGTTCTGCCCACACCCATTTGATGTACCTCACCATGGTCAAATATGATTCCACCGAATCCGATAATGCTCACAATCTAGGGTTTCATCATATGCCAACAATAACCACAACAGCAACGACGAAGTTCAATCGTGCTTTGTGTATGAGTGATAGAGAGAAAAATCGTAGTTAACTTTCCATTCAATTGAAACCCCTAAAAAAAATTCATTTTCTTCCCTTTCCATAAAAAAACACTAAAAAAACATGTAAAGGATGAGAGAAAATAAATCAAATCTATGAAAGGAACGCAGATGAAGAAAATGATGAGAATTGATTTTTGCGTCGTCATATAAATGAGAAGATGAAATTCAAGGTTTGGAAAAGCCGGAGTTGCATCAATGCCTCTCGAAAATACCCGTATTTGAAAAGAAAGACTCCTACAAATGCTAGAATTCATAAATGTTAGAGTTAAGGCTAGCATTTGGAATGGATATTCTAGTAGATAAATATAGAACTGTTAATTGAAATTCAAAAACTCACAGCTTGAGTTCATTTTAAAAATTCAACTATCGAAACAAGGTTCAAATTTGGTCTCCCCCATCCTTGCATACGTTCACATATTGGTGTGAGTTACGTGATGCTACTTTTACTCACTCTGAACTGATTATTATCGCAATATGATTTTTCTAAAACTGTAAAATTTCTGCAACCTAAAAGTCATTTAGATCAATGATTGATCATTTGCTCGCAATATTTTGCACACGCCAGCTCCATCTATGATTGACACAAGAGACTCGGCTGCCATATGTTGAAAAACCATTAACATATTTGTCTATGATTGACACAAAACTGTTGCCGTACGAGCAACTGCTGGTAAATTCCAAGTACTGTGGGATGAACTTGGGCCAACCGTCGATCAATGCAACCTGTTTGACTTTTCATCCAATTTATTTACACTAGGCTTTAATTTATCCTTATTGTTCCTTCCCTCGTTATTGGATGATTGAATTTAAAAAACAAAAAGCGATTTAAATCAAGGACGAATATAATTTAGTGGGCCTCTATATATTTGATGGGGTTGATTTTAAATCTCCCTGTTCATGACGAGACTTTCAATCTAAAATCAGGCCTTTTAGAAACGGGCCTCACATGCCTGCAGCTCATGGGCTCCATCCAAGTCCGAACTTTATGCTAGGTTACTAAACAAACCCGCCCACGGTTTTTTTTTTTTTTTTTTTTTAATGTCTTATCATCGTTTATGAAACAAAAGGATTACCGATCAGAGAAAGTGGGCCCTACTGGTAAGAAAACGACTACTGTATGTTGAAAATCTCTGTATCGCTTCATATAGGGCCAGGTTGACCCTATCTTTCTTGCTCCATAAAATAAGCATCCATGGGACTATGTGATTAACAAAATGTCGTTCATTTCATTAATCAGTTAACCCATCAAACGGCCAATCTTTTGCCTCAGTGAAGTGAAACGGGGACACTGTCAGAGCATTCATTGAAGGCTCAGATTTAAATAGATTGTCATCACGTGGGCCACACTCATGTGTTCCCTTCCCGCTGCACTTTTTTGCAGCAAAAGCAGATGACAGAGCCAGCCTAGTTAGAGAACGAAGCCTTGGCTCTCGTTGTCATCGTCCCGTCTCCCGAAAGCGACGTAAAACCCCGATCAATCGATGGACTACGAAAAACCCTGGGTGCGTACATTCCCCATTTTACCCCCTACTCTTCTCCTAATTCCACTCTCCTACCCACTGCCTTCCTCTTTTCCAACACGTTCTCTTTTCTCTCTGCAACCTGCAAAACCTTCAATCCATCCAAAATCACCTCACCAAACCCCAAAACCCTAGGCATTTCCACTCACAAATCGTCCTTTCTCGAGATCCGCGCCTACAAAAACCCTACTTGGAGCTAAATCAAGCCCTCTCTCTGCAATCAGATTGCGTGTCTGATCTCATCTTCTCCTCCTTAAATTCGTTGAAATCGTTTGCGATTCAGTGA
This sequence comes from Sextonia rubra, assembly GCA_037013555.1. Taxonomy (NCBI): domain Eukaryota; kingdom Viridiplantae; phylum Streptophyta; class Magnoliopsida; order Laurales; family Lauraceae; genus Sextonia; species Sextonia rubra. The sequence goes on along the minus strand of JASUAD010000028.1, from coordinate 15,124,096 downwards.
AATCTGGGACTGTGATGTGTTCAGGGGGGAAGAGGAGGCGGAGGAGGAGGAGGAGGAGGAGGAGGAGGATTATCTCCTACAAAGCTGAGAATGATGCTTGTTGCAGTCGATAAGAAAAGAAACCAAGAAGAAGGAGCAGCAGAATCCAGATTTTCGCTGAGATCTGAAGCTGGTGAAGTCGGCGACAGAGGTGAGATTGCGAGCTCCTTCAAATCTGATTGTTGTTATGTGGTTTTCTGTTTGAGCTAGGGTTTATTGCTTGACAGGATTGCTGCAATTTGATTCTCGTTAGGTGCTTGCACTTGTGAGAGCTACAGAGATGTATACATTGTGACTCCAATGACAACGGCAGCAGCAATGGAGAGCTTAGACGGCGAGATCGAGATCGAGATCAAGAGCAGTTGCAGATCGAATGAAATCGCATTGTCTAATTCTAGGGTTAGGTTTCAAGACGACCGATCTGGAGGTTGTGATAGTGGAAGTGTGGTATCGGTGCCTTTCGCTTCGATCTCTAAACCGGCGACTTCGAAGTGGGACGATGCGGAGAAGTGGATTGCGAGCCCCCAGCCGAACTGGGTGAAGACCGGGCAGTCCCAAGGGCGTTGTGGGATAGGTCTTGCGGCCCGGAGAATAGGTCAGGTTGGGTTTGGGAGCGGACAGTCTACTGCAAGGGTTGGTTTGGAAGTGGTTGATCAGAAGGTGGTTGCTATGGAGCAAGTTGATAGAAAATTGATTGATCCTAGCCAGGTTAGGGAGGACGGTGGTTGTAGGAAGTTTGTGGATCGGCTGCCTGACGCTTGCGCGATTACGGAATCTGATTTGAAGCCTACACTTGTAACTGAGAATCCTCTTGCTGATTCTGCTGCAGGTAAGAAATTCATTTGAACTTGGTTATTGTTGGTGTTGTGTTACTTTTTAGTGGGATGGAATGCACTAATTCATTATTTTTTATATTGACTGATTCAACTTTTATGGAGTTTCTATATCTACTGGTGAAAAGGGGGGACTAGCTATGATCAATCCACCGTCAACCAATTAAACATCATGAGATGGCATTCACCTTGATTTTGTGCTCATCCAACTGTTACCCTGTATTGAAAACACTCATTTTTTCTTATGTTTTCATCTGTAATTTTTGGGGCTTAAATTCGATATTTATATCTATGATGATCTGATCATGTTGATTTTTGGGCATCCGATCATGTTCATTTTTGGGCATCCATAATCCATTCGCAGACCGTCCAATCTCCTGTGCTTTTATATTGACGCACATCCAGGTGGGCCCAGGAAATGGTACTCAATGAGAATATGTGATAGCAGCCAGACCCATTGGCTGGCCAGACCATTGGGCCCTATAGGACTAGTCAATTAACTGTGGAAATTTTAGTTAATTAGGAGTCTTAATTTGGAATTTGAGTCAATTGTGAGTCTTTGGTTACGAATTTTATTTGATTTGGGATTGTTTCTTCAAATTTCTAATCTGAAGAGGAGATTTAAGATAGAAACTAGGAAGTGTAGTTGGATTGGGATTTGGGAATCGCAACTTAGGAACGAACCTCCCAAGTCCCAACCCAATCTATAAATATGTAATGAAAAGAAATATTTTTTTGTTCTGGTTTCTCTATGGAGAGACTCTCAGTTAGGGGATTTGGCCAAGCACTATCTGGAGCTTGGTCGTGGATTTCCCTTTGTGTAATTGGTTCCAATCGTGGATCTGGGTTTGCGTCAATATGCTAACTCTTCCCTGGCGAAGAAATTCATGCCTTAAGTTTAAGCTAAAATGGCCCCTTAGGAAAAACTTTATCGGATTGGATTTGCATTTTGACGGATTGATTTGTATTATGAAAGACAACCAATATTGGGCATACCTGAATCCATCGCGAAACGAAGACGAGATCCGCAACTATAACTCTCTCAGTCTTCTCGTAATGCCTGCTGATCGATGGGAATGCCAAGCAGTGATGGTATGTGTGAAGATGAGAGAGTTCCCAAGCCTTTTATAGACTCCGCTAATGCTTTCCTCCCCATCAACGGAAAGCCTTTCCATTATCGCACGTCCTGAGAGTTTCCAGGAACGTGGCCTTAATGGGAAGACGTACACTTTAAACATATCAAAGTGAGTGGTGGTCATGTGGGCCACCACCCATGATATCCAACAATCTCCCACTTGGTCCATATGACCACCATTAATTCTTGTTTATTTTATAAAAAATGTTGCAAATATAAGAAAAACTTTGAAAGAAATAACTCTAACTGATGCGCATCATTTGAAAATACTGGTTTTTATTTAACTTTAATGTTAAGATTCTTTAATCTGTGATAAGGTTAGTTTATTAATGCGAACTGTAGCGGTTACACATCTTAAGTGATATGCTTCCTTCCACAATCACAACATTAATATTCTCGCCTAATCCATCACTTAATAAGTATCTTTAATATGACTTACTTTAATGGGAACTGTAATGTCATAATGTTTTTATATTCCTACTTTATTTTACAATTACCACATGTGAGCCCATAACAAAGTAAGAATTGCAAAATCGTTTCTTTATTTGATCAATATATTAAGTGTCATACATCATTGACCTTTACAAGGCAGTTCATTCAAGCCCATATTTATTACATGGTCTTTAAAATCCTTTGGCGCCAATGCCTTTGTCAATGGATCAGCAATCATGAGCTTCGATGGAGCTCCAACAACTGACACTAAACGATCTCGCGCTTTCTCTTTGAGTACAAGATACTTTACTTCCAGATACTTTGATTTACTGGAACACTTGTCATTTTGAGCGAAACGCCTAGCAGCGTCGTTGTCGCAGTAAATCTTTATCGGTTCAGACATACTGCCCATAATTTCAAGTCCCATGATGTAGTTACGCATCCATAATGCGTGACCTGTGGCTTCAAAACATGCCACATACTCTGCATCAAATGTGGATGGAGTGATTAGTGTCTGCTTTGCACTCCTCCACGATACTGCCCCGCCGGCCAACAGAAAAATGTAACCTGATGTTGACCTCCTTGTATCGAGACATCCAGCAAAGTCTGAATCTGAATATCCAATGACCTCCAGTTGATTGGATCTTTGATATGTGAGCATATATCTTCTTGTTCCATTGAGGTAACGCATCACTTTCTTGACAGCTACCCAATGAGGCAAACCGGGATTACTTTGATATCTACTGAGCATTCCGACTGCAAAGCTAATGTCTGGCCTCGTGCAAGTCTGTAGGTACATTAGACATCCTACTGCTTCTGCATAGGGATATTTATTCATTTCTAACTTTTCTAAGTCAGTCATGGGGCATTGATCCTTACTAAACTTGTCTCCCTTAGTAATGGGTGCATTTTGTGGTCTGCTACTTTCCATTCGGAAACGTTTGAGAATAGTTTTGACATAGGCTTCTTGACACAACCCAAGTAATCCTCGAGATCGATCTCTAAATATCTCGATTCCTAATACAAAGGTTGCTTCACCCATATCTTTCATATCAAAATTATTCTCAAGATATATTTTAGTTTCTCGAATCATACTTAGGTCATTACTGGCTAGTAAAATATCATCTACATACAAGACTAAAATAAGAAATTTGCTCCCACTAACCTTGAGATATATACAATGGTCTACTGGATTTTCGGTAAAACCGAAAGATGTAATAACATGATTAAATTTTAAGTACCATTGTCTGGAAGCTTGTTTTAGTCCGTATATCGATTTCTTTAATTTACAAACCAGTTTCCTTTCATTACCTCGTTGAACATATCCTTCCGGTTGTTCCATATACACTTCTTCATCTAGATTCCCATTTAAGAAGGCAGTTTTTACATCCATCTGATATAGCTCTAGGTCATAATGAGCTACAAGTGCCATAACAATTCTAAATGAATCTTTCTTAGACACCGGAGAGTAGGTTTCATGATAATCGATACCTTCTTTCTGAGTGAATCCTTTAGCTACAAGTCGGGCCTTAAATCGTTCAACTTTCCCTTTAGAGTCCCTTTTGGTCTTAAAGACCCATTTACAACCAACTGTTTTGGACCCTTCAGGTAGTTCAACGAGATCCCAAACTTCGTTTATAAACATGGATTCTAACTCTTCATTCATAGCGTCTAACCACTTATCAGAATCTTTACTTTCTACTGCCTCTCTAAAAGTCTTTGGATCTTCTTTAATTCCAATATCTGATTCTTCGAGATACACAACATAATCATCTGAAATAGCTGGTTTTCTCGTACGAGTTGACCTTCTCAATTCCTCTGGATGTTCTTCAATAACAGGTGACTGTATTTCAAAAGTTGGTTGTGTATCTTGAGGAATCGGAATAACAGATCGTTCTGGGAAAACTTCTATATCAAGTGGAATCATTAATCCACCTTGAGAAGAGGATTGAGGCTCATTTCTAATCTCCTTATATTCAATATTTCTAGCCTCAGAACTCCCACTGTTTTCATGATTCTCCAAAAACTTAGCATTATTGGAATCAACTATTTTTATTGAATGATTAGGACAGTAAAATCGATACCCTTTAGACCTCTCTGGATATCCAATAAAATATCCGCTTACTGTTCTAGGGTCTAACTTCTTTTCTTGTGGGTTATAAACCCGCACTTCAGATGGGCATCCCCAAACTCGAAAATGGTTTAAGCTGGGTTTCCTCCCAGTCTATAACTCAAAAGGAGTTTTAGGAACTGCTTTAGTAGGAACTCTGTTTAAAATATACATGGCCATCTTTAGTGCGTCACCCCACATAAATGCAGGTAATGATGTATTGCTAACCATACTCCTAACCATATCTAAAAGAGTCCTATTCCTTCTTTCAGCCACTCCATTCTGCTGAGGTGTTCCAGGCATTGTATATTGGGCAACAATACCTTCGGATTCTAGGAATCTAGCAAACGGGCCTGGATTACGACCTGTTTCAGTGTACTTACCATAATATTCACCACCTCGATCTGATCTCACGATTTTGATCTTTCTATCTAATTGTTTTTCCACTTCTGCTTTGAATATTTTGAACATAGTCAAAGAATCAGACTTTTCTTTAATAAGATAGACAAAACCAAAACGTGAGTAATCATCTATAAATGTGATGAAATATTGTTCTCCTGTGAAACAAGGTATATCAATTTTTCCACAAACATCCGTATGAATTAAATGCAGGAGTTCAGAACTTCGTGTGGCAGTTTTCTTGACTGTTTGTGTCTGTTTTCCTTTAATACAGTCAACACAGACATCGAAATTAGTGAAATCAAGGGTTGGTAATAACCCGTCTTTCACCAATCTCAATATCCTCTCTTTCGAGATGTGTCCTAACCGTTTATGCCACAACTTAGGGGAGTTCTCTTTTATTAGTCCTCTCTTCATGCCAACATTCATCCCACAAGTAACATGGTGTGCAGTTAGTGATTGTGTGTATAAAGTATCTAACCTTAACTTATACAAACCATCACATAATAAACCACTACCAATCATTATATTATTGTGGAAAAGTTTCAAAGATCCTTGATTAAAGTTAAACACAAATTCCTTTACATCCAACTTTGAAATACAAACCAGATTTCGGGAAATATCCGGAACATAAAAGGTGTTCGGCAGATCCAGAACAAATCCTGTATCTAGCACCAGCCTATAAGTGCCTACTGCCTCGACTCTTGACTCCTTCCGGTTTCCCATAACGATGGCTCTCTCTCCATCACTTGGCCTCCGGGTTGAAAGGAATCCCTGCATACAACCAGAAATGTGAACGGTTACATCAGAGTCGACCCACCATGTATTGGATGGGACATCAATAATATTGGTTTCACATACAAGAGAAATTTTCTTTGCTTACCTCTTTTCTCAAACCAATTCTTCCTTTTGAGGCAGTCCTTCTTGAAATGTCCTTTCTTGCCACAAAAGTGACATTTTTCGGATCCCTTCTTTCCCTTACTCTTCACCGGTTTCCTACTTTTCGGATCTACCTTGGGCATGTTGGCATTAGTTTTGAATTTTCTAGGACCTTTCTTGCCCTTAGCATGGGAGACAAAGTTCACCTGAAGTTGCCCTTCGGCTTTAAGCCTCCTCTCTTCTTGATCACATCGTGCGATCAACTCAGTAATGGTCCACCGACTAGAGCTCTGATTGTATGTTACTTTAAATGGGCCAAATGCAGGGGGAAGGGAGTCCAAAATGAATTGGATCAAATATCCATCGGAAATACTCATGTCAACATCCTTTAATTTTGATGCTAGGTTGGACATGAGTAGGATATGTTCCCTAACTCCTTTTATCCCATCGTACTGCATATTAGTCAATTTATTCATTAAGGTGGCACCTAATGCCTTGTCTGTCACTTCGAATTGTGACTTAATTTCATCTAAGAGTTCTTTGGCATGTTTTCCTTGATCAAGCGATCCTCTAATACTCTTAGAGACTGAAGTCATAATAATCTTTTGGCATTTTTTATCACATTTGTGCCACTGATCATATTTTGCCCTTTCATATTCAGAGCTCTGTTCGGTAGGCGCAGGAGGCATGGGTTCATCTAAAGCCATCTCTAAGTCTAGAAAGGTTATGGTTAATGACAGCATGTCTAACCAGTCAGGGTAGTTTGATCCGTCTAATGAAGGAATAGTTCCTAAGCATGAGGGAAGAGACAAGGATCTGGAGGAAGATGCTGTAAAAGAAGAGATAAACTATTATTCTCACAATTCTATAATGTTTTGAATTTAAAAGGGACACTTACAACAGAAATAATAGTTTTACATCATTACAAGTAACCTTTGGGTCAAATGTAACACGTTAAATTTATTATTCTCGTTTATTTGATAAAACCACAATTTATTAAGTGAATAAGTGAGATCCCACCTTTGGGCATAGATCAACACGAATTCACAAAACATCTTTAATGTGTTTTATCCCAATCTCCAAATAATCGAAAGATAAACTCCTTTGGGTCGATTATCTATCTCTTAAGTGAAGTTGCAATTTTAGTGTCATTTATGGTATCTCTAATTCAATAATTGAAACATGAGTTTCATCATAACTGGGCCACTTTGGTGACTGCCTAGTTAACTCATAATTGAAACCTATGACACTAATTTATTTATCAAACATTCATGCATGTCACAAATTATAACTCAAACAACATTAATCATGTAAACAATAAGCGGAAAACATGAATTTAAATGAGTTAAACATGCATAAAACCTTATGATATTATCATTGAACCATTGGATCGGGAATTAATTCACTAATATGGTAGATCTCATCATAAGGAACACAACAAAAGAAACGGATCGAAAATCCGATATCATATGTGTCCGTAATGATCAAAATACGATTTCGATCGTTTATTTTTCTTTGATCTGGCCTTGATCTGATCACATTTAAATGATCCAGTTCCATCAGAATGATAATAGCATTTAAATATATCAAATGGACGGTTCTGATCGGAACGGATCAATTTTATAATGACCCAATTATTCAAAACATACAATTATCAAAAATTAATAATACTTTATTCAAATCAGGCCAGGCCAGTGGGTCGGGTCAGACCCAAGTCATAAAATAACCTGTTCAGTCCAGTCGGGCTTAACAGGTTGGGCTAGGTCGGAACTAACCTATGAAATAACTGGAAAGCCCAAGTCTGCTAGTTTCAGGTCGGGTCAGGTCGGGTCGGACCTGACCTGCCATTTATATGTTCTGTTATGTTGGGTTGGGCCAGGTCAGTCGACCGGGTCAGTCAAAACCCAAATCCGAGGCCCAATTACTTTAATTCCAGTTGAACCGGGTCAGTCAGGTTGGATCGGGTCAGGTCAAACTGACCTGACGTTATAGAAATGACCCGGGTCCGTTCGGGTCGGATCGGGTCAGGTCAGACTGACCTGACGTTATATAAATGACCCGGGTCGGATCGGGTCAGTTCAGACTGACCTGACGTTTTATAAATGACCCGGGTCGGATCGGGTCAGTTCGGGTTAGGCCGGGTCAAACCCATTAACCCAGTCTTTATTCTTTAATAAACCTAACCGGGTCGGGTCGGGTCGGGTCAGGTCCAACCGACCTGACCCGATTAGATCATCTTCAACCTCCCGATGAATGGGCAATCGTCCGGTTTGTTCCACCTCCGACGCCGACAGCCCCGGCCGCAACGGACTGCCGGCGCTCCCACGACCCCGGCCACAACTGTCGCCGGCTGGAATCATTCCCGGCGGCAACAAAATTTTTTTTTTTTTTCTTGTTGGCTGGCGCTGGAACTGGGCGCTGCTGCTGCGCCGCTGCAGCGCAGTGGCCAGGCGCAGCCGCAGCGCAGTGCCCGCCGCATAACTGGGCACTGCGCTGCTCCGCCGGAAACGGGGCGACGGTCAACCCCATTTTTGTTTGTTTATCCTCTCGGGCGCTGCCGCTGGAACAGCAGCAGCGCCCTGCTGCGCTGCTGCAGGGCAGCGCCCAGTCCAATTGAAAATTTTTTTTTTTTTTTTGGTTCTGTTCTTGCTCTGTTTCTGCAGAACTGGGCGCGGCTGTGCAGCAGCGCCCGACTGCGCCGCTCGCAGCTGCCGCGCCGGGCTGCGCAGCCGCCACGCCGCGCCCAGTTCGGCTCTGCAGATTTCCCTGCCTGAAAGTTCTGTCTCCGGCAGAATTTTTTTTTTGTTTTTATATTTATAAACTGTAAACCCCCTTGATGCAAATCCAACCCCATCAATGGAAATCCATGGCTCTGATACCAATTGTAAGCTAAAATGACCCCTTAGGAAAAACTTTATCGGATTGGATTTGCATTTTGACGGATTGATTTGTATTATGAAAGACAACCAATATTGGGCATACCTGAATCCATCGCGAAACGAAGACGAGATCCGCAACTTTAACTCTCTCAGTCTTCTCGTAATGCCTGCTGATCAATGGGAATGCCAAGCAGTGATGGTATGTGTGAAGATGAGAGAGTTCCCAAGCCTTTTATAGACTCCGCTAATGCTTTCCTCCCCATCAACGGAAAGCCTTTCCATTATCGCACGTCCTGAGAGTTTCCAGGAACGTGGCCTTAATGGGAAGACGTACACTTTGAACATATCAAAGTGAGTGGTGGTCATGTGGGCCACCACCCATGATATCCAACATTAAGTACCTTGTTTTGTTACTACTGCTTTTGCAAGTGTGAATCTGAAGCTAAGGTCACACCAAAAGTACCGTGTGTAACATTCTTAAATTTGTTCCATTTTAACGGTATAATGAGACAACTGATTGGGGGAACATCTACCTGGTGGTCGATGGTTCACTGATGTTCTATTTACTAGAGTGCATGTTGGCCAAGATCATTAGTTTTTCAAAGTTGGCATCCCCAATTTTGTTTGTTTTTGTTATTATTTTTTTGTTTATCTATTTATTTACATAATCAATTGGTCTTTGTGCAAAATTATTGGCTATGATGCCAAAGCTAGGATGCAACCTCACAATGGATGGAAAAGATGATCATTAGAGGCCTAAGTTTTCCTTCACATCACGTACGTTTCTTAAATACCATCGGAACTCGGAAGTCAACTCATTAGCCATGGACACCTTCCTTGCCACGACTAGCCAATAGAAGGCTTCAACTCTGGGAGATGCCAACCCAACGTCACTACTAGAGTACTAGGAGTGATACTTGTTTTCTCCATATTCTTTCACAATCATTGATATAATTCACTTAAGCTTCAATCTAGCTCTCTGGTCATCACCAATTATCTGTCAAGCTTCTGCCATTTGATAGGAAGCATGTATTTGATACAGTATGAAATGCATCTCTTTGAAATGGCCGTTGGGGTTCCAGATGATAATAAAGTGGCCAGTGTGGTTGACAGGGGGTGTAGATATCGTAAGAGGGAATTGTCAGTATTGTTTTCCCCTTCAAAATATTCATAAGGTTGTTGATATTTCATGAACAGTGCCTTGAAATAAGATTGATAGCTAGGAATTAATGAAATTTTCTTGCAGCTCTGTTGAGGAGCGTAAAGATGATATTATAAAAATAGAAATACTTGACTTGTTTGTTGAAATTGATATGAAGAACGGAGGTCTTTCTCTATTGAAATTTAGGGTCCTATCTATTTAACTAATATTTTGAATTTCAAGTCGTTTTCATTTAACTTTTTGCAGTTAGTCTTAGTCAGCACGATTCATCTGTAGATGTCCTTGGTGCTACAGCATTCATTGCACCTCATTCTACTGTTAGGTCTGTATCCATGAGAGATATGGGTACAGAAATGACTCCTATTACCAGCCAAGAGCCTTCTAGAACTGGAACTCCTGTCAGAGCGACACCAACACGCAGCCCCTCTTCTTCCAGGCCATCGACTCCAGGAAGAAGTGCACCAACATTGACTCTTGTTGGGACATCTGGTTGTCAAGCAGATCCTGACAAAGCGGAGTTATCTGAAAAAGAATTACAAATGAAAACAAGACGAGAGATGATGGTTCTTGGCACCCAGCTCGGTAAGCTGAATATTGCTGCTTGGGCAAGCAAAGAAGAGGAGGACGATGATGCACCAACTTCACTAAAGACTCTTAGTGTTGATCAACCTCCCAAAACTGTTATTGAAACCTGTTCTGCAGCTTGGGAGGAAGCAGAGAAAGCCAAGTACATGGCTAGGTTATTGCTTTGACCCTTTCAAGTTGATTTGCATTATTATAGATCATTTTACATGGTTTTTTTTTATTTTTTATTTTGGAAATGGTAACGATGAAATATTAAAGGAAGAAAGGAGAATACAAGGACCCCTCTTTAAAAAAGAAAAGAGGGGCAAGAAGGTATAAAAGCATTGTACCAAAACTAAAATTACAAAGTGAGGCCAACTAAATTAGAAATGCTAGCCACTCCTTGCAAGTTGGTGCTACAATATCTCTATCAGAAAAGCTTTCACTTGGCTTCTTGTATCTTTAATACATTAAAAAAATAAAAACATAAAAAAATAAAAAAAAAACTTTTGCATGAAAGTCAGTAGACTTGAATTTTCTCGCTTTTATACACATATGCCCCCCATTCATTAATTTTTCTACAGAAAGACATACACTTGTTGGTTAAAAACATGTGGAATTTTGATATGTATTTCAGGTATAAACGTGAAGAGATGAAAATACAAGCATGGGAAAACCATCAAAAAGCAAAGACAGAAGATGAGATGAGGAAGATTGAGGTATTGATTATGTTTCTTTAGCTTGAACTATTTGTGTTAGTTATACTCGTCAGTGGCTTCTTCTAACAATATATATATATATTTTTTGCTTTTTGAGGTAGCAAAGTTTAGATATGTGGGTGTAGCTCTCTCTCTCTCTCTCTCTCTCTCTCTCCATATATATATCTCCAAATCTAAACCCTCACACACACATAACCTTGTGATGTTGGAAAACTTCATTAGATGGTAGACACTTTCAGTCATTTACTAGGCTCCCCAAAGGTTTTTGTTCTGAGAATCTCAAAGAAAGATAGGCGTAAAACCTTTTCTTTGCCTTGCTATCTATTTTCTTTCATTTATTAAATGTTCTGAGTTGCAACCATCTGCCTCTGCATAGAAGTGATTTTGCCTGTAGCTTGGACTTGACTGTCATCCATGCACAAAGACATGAGATGGTTACGGTGACACTATTGCTAGTTGTGATAAAGAGTGGGTCCTGCTTTTCATCAATTAGATTGTTTCCTTGGTTTGCAGTGGGAACATTACTTTAATCAATGCCAATGGTGAATATCACTCCAATTTGTCATAATTTGGTTAGAGGAATGTTTTGATTTGATCCAAAAATATGCCTCGAGGAGGTTGACTCTGAACTCTTCCGCTGAATGCATATCTTAAATCATCGAACCTCAAAACTTTTTTTAAGCATTACTTTATAATTTATAAATCCTTTGTTATGTACAATTGTGCTAAAGAAATTTTTTGAATTATGAATTTAGAAGTGCATAATAACTTAGTATATAGCTAACCAACATAAATGTATGGAAAAAATTAGCTCAACACTCTTATTTTATAATCATTCAGCGATACTAAACTTCGATGCACTAAATTGACCGCTAAATCCACTGATCTTAGTTATTAGTGAAAAAGAGTATCACTTTTTAACATTTTCCAATATTTTGGATTTTGTGGATATTTTTTCAAAATTTTTTGACAATTTTTTCAATTCACACTGCTACATAACACCCACTACGTAGGCTACTGGCCGCTATACCTGCCGTAATCGCTATTTTAATCCTTGCTTTTAGGAGCTTTGAAATCACTGCAAATTTCATGGTATGTAACAATCAGCATCCCATGCTTAAGGGAAGGGATGTGGGTATGCTTAAGGGAAGAGATGTGGGCATTGCTAGATGAAGACTAAAACCTTTATATTACTTTTAGCTTAAGCATTCAGCTTTTATTTTCTTCCCTTCATTATGTCTCTTATAATGTCCTTTTATGTTATAATACGGTATTATAATATTGAAGTAGTTTCCTCTTGTCCTATTTTGTATTATTTCACTTGGTTGTGGTATTTGAAAAGGTAAGTTTGGATGCTTAGATCTCCCATAACGTCATGCTTAGGGAAAATTTGATCAAGTGGACATGAATTTAACCTTCAGAGTAGTGAAGAGTAGTGGCAGGAGAGAGAAACACAATGGGTAGGTCCATACATGACCCTTACATTGGTTGATTTGTTCAATTTTGTATCTTGTGTGCCTTGCTTCAAGGGGCTGGGAACGACATCACAAGTTTATATATATATATAGGGGAAAAACGTTGATCCCAATGACAGCAAAAAAATCTCCAAATTGATTTTTAATTACACCATCCAGCACTTAAAAAAAAAAAAACGTAGTCTCAAATTATAGTGTGAAGTTGTTTAAAGTTGGAGCACTCGACTAAGGTTCTTTTTCTAGATTGAAAATATGATTTCCATATGCGTGTTTTCGAGTCAGGCTTGATCCTCAAATTTTTAAGCCAGCATTTAGTGTAGTCTATTATTAAACAATACAAGCAACCAACATTACACAAATTTTAATTACAACTGATAAACATGACACAGGCATTTAACAAGCCACATAGCCAACCTTTGCTCAGTGGAAAAACCAACCCATAATCAGATATAAACCACTTTGGGTGGTCCAAAAGAGCCCCACTTATAGTTGTACTTTTTTTTTCCATCATATCAAAGTACGTTGTAGGACCATCACAGAGGTATAATAACAAATGCAAGGAGATTGATAGGAACATAAGGTACAACTCTCATCTGGGGCACATTTTACTTACTAAAGAAGACAAGAAAAAATATTGAAATAAAAAAACTTTTAGCTTGACCTCTGGAGGCGGGATTGAATTATTACAATTGGATGGTGCTTAGTCTCGCAACAAAAAGTTATGAGTGGGAGACACTAAAGAATAAATAAATAAAAGCTGAAAAAATCCACATAAAATTTGAGATCTTTAGGCATCTTCAGGCGTAGAATTAGTATCATAAAAAATACAATTAATCAACAATAATTAAAAAACTCAAAATTTATAATAAGCAAAAAAAAAGGAAAATGAAATTGAAGGTTACATAATTAAAAAAATTTGCCAAAGCCCTAATTTTTAGATGTGGAACCTAGATTTTCAGGCACCATGTTCTTTTTTAGATCCACATGCTACGGTTTTTTAGACACCTGGAACCCAAATGTCAAATCTCAATCTAATAGGATCTCAAAATCACACATTCACTTCATTCCATGGAGAAAACCCACATCTAATATCTCATCCAAAGACCTCGTACCCGCGAGAGAGAGAGAGAGAGAGAGAGAGAGAGAGAGCCTGACTTGAGAAGAGGCACTGCGCCTGCAATCTTTTCTTGTTGCACTGTTGTTGGAGTTGTAGGGAGACAAGCGAGGGTTCCTGGAGACATAGAGGGAATAGAGGAACTATCGAGAAAGGGAGATACCCATTGGTGTTTATCAATCTACAGTGCAAGTGGCAAGTCTATGACAAGCAAGCAGATGAAATGAAGGAGAAGCTGGAGTCGGATACTGCAAGCAAGAGAACACTGCGAAATAAACTTTCCTTTTTTATGTTTGCTTTAGACTATAGATATTGAAATGGAGAAACAGAATTCTTCTAACTGACCCCAATATGGTTGGGATAAGGCTTTTATGATGATAATTTAGACTATAAATATAGACAGAATAGAAAAAGCAGTTGAAACGATCAGTAGGAATAAAAGACCGTGCCTTTTTAATATGAGTAGGTACAAATATAGTGTGAAAGACTATTATGCCGTGAGGGACAATTCTCTCTTTTTAGACCTAATAATGTCAAAAAGGTGTCATAAGGTCTGATAGTTTTGTCTTCTTGCACATTAATACTTTTCAAAAAAGGAAGTGTCCTGTCAGGGATATATGTATAGTAGTTTTGTCCCGGATATAGATATAGATATTAAAAAATTTTACATTTTAGTTGACGAGGAACGCGGCAAAAGATTTACGGCAAACGAAACATGTGGTCAATGAATACAAACAAATACTTACATATACATTAGAATAATATAAAGGTAATTTGGGGTTACCAACAGTGGCATGGTAGATCTAGAAGATTCGCTTTGAGTGGGGCGAACCAAAATAGATTCTTTGATTTTGTGGACAAACTCAAATTTCTCATGTGATTTTTGGGAGCATTTAAAGAATTTTCATATGGTTCTTTTGGAAGTAGACACACCAAGATTTTAAGCTAATTTGAATGCAGGCCTAAGTCTCATAGGTGCAACTGGCCCGGTTCAAAAGTATGTGGGTACCAGGTTACAAATGCCCTCAGCCCAAGCGTAGCCTAAAACCCAAACATTGTGCTGCTCATTTGTTTAGTCCTCATTGAGTTTATAATATTTTTAAGGAATCCCCATCTATCTAATGTGGTCAAAAGTGAAGGATTGGAGGTGATGATTTTAAAATGCTTTCAAAAAACTTTTCTCATTTTATACTACTAAATTAAACTCTAAGAACGTGATGAACTTTACAAGATTTTCAAATGTGAGGGCTATCTTGGTTGGGTCTCACTTGACTGACTATGTTATTAGCCGTGCTCCCATAAACAGAAAAAATAAAAAAAGAATTGAATAAAGATTAGCTTAGGATGAGCATGCCCCCTTTCCCCCTCTTTATTTTTTTTATGACCCAAGGTATCTCTCGTCGGCCTAATCTTCAACCCTTTGGCATACGGCCTAGGGATTATCCGATTCTAATGAGTAAGGATTATTCCCTGGGTGGGGGGTACATCATGGTTTGAAATTCCGGATGAAATCATGTTGACTCACCCGTACCTCCCATGACATGTACGGAACCTTCACTGCCCAAGGGTTACCTGATTTTGATGAGTAAGGACAATTTCCCTGAAAGGGGGGGGGGGGGGGGGGGTTACATCATGGCTTGAAATCCTAGACAGGTGGACTCGCCCACCCATGACTAGAACGAAATTGGCACCAGAATTCCAGTTTACCACCTGGTGTTGTCCTTCCTGTTGTTTATCCTGTCCAACTGTTCCAGGATACTTGCTTGGAAGTTGCCTATATGAAAACATAGCTACCTTAACCCAGTTAAATTGTTGCATTTGTATGCTAAACAAAATCTTCGTAGAAAAATTGTTGAATCACAATTGTTACTTCATCTCTAGCCATCAGGCAGTTGTTACATGCTACTGCACAACACATCTGAGGGTATCCAACTGTAATAGCTTTCAATGCATTTGAATTGGTATCATACTTACAGCTAACTGTGCTCTTATTCTAGACCACCAGTCCTGAATTTTGATGCTTGTGTTTCAGGCTGAGGTGGAGAGGATGAGAGTGCATGCACATGATATGCTGATGAACAAACTAGCTGCAGCAAGGCACAAGGCTGAAGAAAAGCGTGCAGCAGCAGAAGCCAAAAGGAACAAGCAGGCTGCCAGAACCAAGCAGCAAGCTGAGTACATCAAAAGGACTGGTCGTGTTCCTGCCTCCTGTGTTTGCTGGAATTGGTGCTCTTGAGTTGGATGTCTCCTTGGAAGCAGTCCTTGCATCATGTTGATATTATGGGGCAAATTTATTTGTATTCCAATTGTTGTAAATGGGCAAGCTCATCCTAAGCTAATCTTTACCCAATTGTTTTCTTGTAAATGGGCATGCTCATCGATGTAGGTTTTAAATCTCGGTGTCAGCCTTGGTGCAGGTCAAGACTGGGACGAGTCAGTGCCGCCCAGACTGGTACGGTAGGGCTGGTCTTCAAATGTGTTAAAAATTTTTATTTTTTTTAAAAATAGAAAATAATAGAAAACTAATAAAGATGTAAAAATTGGACCATTTGACGAGTATTTGCTCTAAATATAGTGATATTTAAAGTAGCTGAGCACTGAGTCACTAATGGTGTAACATATAATTATTAATTTTTAAGATGCAAATTTATATTTTATCTTTTAATTCAAGGGATGTGGGTTGGGAAAAAATATAAGGAGGGGGGCTTAATTAACTTTTATCCAATTTTATCGCTAGTTATGGAAGATTTTAGTAAATATACAAATTAAATAAAATTTTAAAGTCTCGCCAAAATATATGCAGCCATATGTGAAAAAGAAATAATAAAAAGCAAAAGCCTAAGCTCCTATTGGTTAGTTAGTTAGTTAGTTACTGTGTGCATGCTGCCTACGTGTGAATTTTTAAGAGGCAAATTTATATTTTGATCTTTTAATTTAAGGGAGAAGTGATCATCTTAAAGTAAATTGCTCAAAAATAGGTGAAAAGGGTTCTAATTAACTCTTATACAATTTCATTCTTAGTTACAACAAATTTAAGCAAATATACAAACCGAAGAAGACTTTTTAAGGTCTTGTCAAAATATAAGCATGCATTTGTAAAAAAATAAAATAAAATAATACAAACCAAAAGCATAAACTCATATTTATAATATATATATATATATACAAATAAATCTAAAGTATCTTTTTCCATCATAGAAGTCATTTTGAGGTTGCATATTTGTTAATATATGAAATTAATGATATTTTTAAGATTATATACGACCTAATTGGTAAAAAATTTTATAAAATCAGTATTAGGGTTCGAACCGTTCTAGTCCTCACCGTTGCAGCATAAAATGCAACCAGGAGGGCATTTATTATGGTTGCATATTTTGGGGTGAGATATTAAATCTATACCATATTCAACAAAGAAAAGTGGTAAATTGGAATTCCTGTGCCAATTTTGTTCCGGTCATGGGTGGGCGAGTCCACTAGGTTTTGTTTAGGATTTCAAACCACCCACCCCCCCCCCCCCCCCCCCCCCCCCGGGAATTGTCCTTACTCGTCACAATCGGATAACCCTTGGGTCATGAGGGTTCAGTTCTTGCCATGGGAGGCGAGTTGGCCCTGTTTTGTTCAGGATTTTAAACCATAATGTACTCCTTCCTCCCCAAAAAATAGTTCTTGCTCGTTAGAATTGGATAATTCATATGCTGAAGGCTAAAGGTCTAAAAATTGGGCTGGCAAGGGATACCTTGGGTCATAAAAAAATAAAGGAGATTGGGGGGGGGGGGGGGGGGGGGGGGGGGGGGGGCGGGGAGGCATGCTCATCCTAAGCTAATCTTTATTCAATTTTTTTATTTTTTATTTTTTATTTTTTCCTATTTTATGGGAGCACAACTAATAACATATCTGGTCAGGTGAGACCCAACCAAGATAGCCCTCAAATTTGAAAATCTTGTTAAAGTTCATCACATTCTTAGAATTTAATTTAGTAGTATAAAATGAGAAAATTTTTCGAAGATGTTTTAAAAATCATCACCTCCAATCCTTCACTTTTGACCACATTAGATCGATGAGGATTCCTTAAAAATCTTATAAATTCAATACGGACTAAACAAATGAGCAGCAAAATGTTTGGGTTTTAGACTACGCTCGGGCTGAGGGCATTGGTAACTAGGTATCCACATATTTTTGAACTGGGGTGGTTGCACCTGTGAGACTTAAGCTTACATTTAAATTAACTTAAAATCTTTGTGTCTACCTCCAAAAGAGCCATATGAAAATTCTTTAATTGCTTCCAAAAATCACATGAAAATTTTGAAGTTGTCCATAAAATCAAAGAATCTATTTTGGTCCGCCCCACTCCAAGTGAATATCCTAGGTCTACCATCGCACTGTGGTAACCCCAAATTAACTTTATATTATTCTAATGCATATGTAAGTATTTGTGTGTATTCATAGATCACATGTTCCATTTGCAGTAAATCTTTTGCCACGTTCCTCGTCAACTAAAATGTAAAATTTTTTAATATCTATATTTATATCTGGGACAAAACTACTATGCATATGTCCCTCAGAGGAACACTTCTTTTTTTTTAAAAGAATTGATGAATAAGAAAATAAATTATCACACCTTATGATACCTTTTTGACGTTGTTGGCCTAAAAAAAAAAAAGGTATTATCCCCCACGGTATAATAGTCTTTCCCACTATATCTGTACCTACCCATATTAAAAAGGCACGGTCTTCTATTCCTGCTGATAGTGTCAGTAGCCTTTTTCTATTCTAAGTCTATATCTATAGTCTATAGCAAATATAAAAAAGGATAGTCTAATTAAAAATCAATTAGGATGTGCCATTTATCTTTCTTTTTCCACTCTTTTGTGATTTGATTTTATTATTTTAGATTTTGCTTACTCTGTGTTTTGGTTCAGATTACACTGAAATATGGAAACGGTAAAAACTATGTTTGTTTTTGCTAGCAATGAGGGTATGAATGACACTGTTTATTTTACACGGAAAAGAGATAGTAATTTTATTTTGATCTTAAATCAAATTATTCGGATTGAAATTAAGGCCTATTTTATTGATTGTTAATCTATTTTGAATTTCTTGTGATTTTTACTCATGCCTTTTGAACAAAGGAGCTAAAAAAAAGGGTGAAGATCTACGAGGGATTATTAAAGGTGATTACCCACTCTTGACACTGGTAAATTAAATCTCAACAAAGTGATGGTCTCATCTATATCTCCACCTTTTAACCTTTCACTATTTTGACAAAACCCCATTTAGTAGGAATTCCTATAAATTCAGTACTAAGTAGGCAGCAATATATTGTTTGATTTCATTATAAACATGATTGTCTCATTGAGGCCCAACCATTGGATGCATACTTCTCTGGCTTGCCACTGCCCTTGAGGTCACAACAAATGGCTGTAGCATGTCTACTGGTATTAAGCTCTTCTACTAGTTTCTTCTTCATTGCTATAACATGTCTGCTGGTATTAATCTCATCTACCAGATTCTTCTTCAATGCTATAATAATTCATTAAAAATAGAAGAAAATTTTAGTTGTGATTATTGGTTTAGTCTAATGGATTTTTTTTTGTTTGATATTTAGGGCCACATTTCAATCCTGTTGGCAACAGAACCGCCATGGGGATGATCTTGGGAATATCATAGACGGTGAAGATGGTATTCATTCGCTTTCTTCTCCCTAAGAAAATTCTAATAAGATTTCGTTGCTGATTTTGGGTGATGTTGTTTGTATAACCATGATTCACTTATATGCTTGTTTATGACTCCAAAATCTATAAAAATTGCACTTTGAACAACAGCCTTAACATCATTCATATGTAAGATTTGTGGTTTGTAGGTTATTTGAAAACATCGAGCCCTGCCTAAGAAATTTTTCACTAGTTGATATCAAACGTAGCTAGGATGATACGCTGTATAAAATAGTAGTACACAAAAAATGTGATTATATTGAATTTGTTGAATATGATCAAAACCCATAAAGTAAAAATACATTTGTAGGAAAAAATGCTCTTCTTTTTTCTAAAAATTTGGCCCTTTCTTTTTGAATTTTTATTATAATAACATTTCATGTATTTATCCATCTTTTTCTGCAAGACCTCAGTGAATCAAGGTCCGACCTACTAATTCAGACTCAAAGATTGAAACAAGTAATTTCTCGAATTTTCTCTCTTTTTAATGTGTCGACATTATATTGATGTTATAATTTTGATTGTGTGTTTTTCTATATTTGAAGAATTGGAGGTCATAATTGGAGACGTAATTTAATGTGGGTGTGCCAACCATCGTTTCTTTGGCTTGTCCATTCCCTTAAGGTCACAACAAATGGTTGTAGCATGACTATTGGTAACAAATTCTTCTTCAATGCTATAATAAGTGATAGAAAATAGAAGAAAATATGAGTTGTGTATATTGGCTTAGTCTAAAGGACCTTTTTTGTTTAATATTTAAGGCCACATTTCAACCTTATTGGAAAGAGAGCAGTCGTCATTGGGGTGATCTTGAGAATACCACATACGGTGAAGATGGTATTTATGCTCTTTCTTCTCTCTTAAGAAAATTCCAACTAGATTTCTTCTCTCTTATGACGACCATTTATGACTTATAAATGTAGGTCCTAAATGTAATTTGTGTTATATGGATTGTGTTAGTTTGCAAGTGTTTCAGGTGGGACTCAATAGTAGCGGTTAAGGTTGAGATTAGAGAACGAAGAAAATATAAAAGAGCTACATGGATTGAAAAAAAAAAAAACAAGTTTAGATGCGGTTGGACCTTGCACATGCCTTACAAGTGCAGGGCTCCAGAATAAGTAATAAACTCAACAGTTTCTTCGTTTTGTGCAGAGAATATATTAGAATAGAAATAAGCAGTTTCTTCATTTTGTGCAGAGAATTCATTAAAACAGTAATAAGTAGTTTCTTCATTCTGTGCAGAGAATTATTCTCTGTACACATTACTATTAAAATAGTAATAAAATGTTTTGATAATTCACGTGGTGGGGAAGGGGAGGTGGGAAAGGAAATCATTCCCTGCACACATTACTATTTGGATAATTCTCTGGAATTCAGATTGGAGCTAACGTAACCAATTACCACCTTTAGGTGAAACCCTCCACACACGACCACCACCCAGCACTATATAATAAGTGGAAGCCGCAATCAATCTATTTGCCGATCTTCTCCCAAAAATTTTTCTAATCCATCTGTTGATGAAGAACCAATGTGCCATGGCCGCCCTCCTCTTATACCTAGTTTCATTGATACCAATAGCCACAAAAGCTTTAGTAGTGAGGGAGTGGGTGCTGGTTGACCAAAATGGTCACGGAAACTTTAATACTATCATGGAGGCGGTAGCTGCCGCCCCAAATGACACCGACATCAGCAACGGTTATTTCGTTATCCACGTAAGTGGAGGAGTTTACAACGAGCGCGTGTCAATCGGATACCACAAAAGATGTATTATGATGACTGGGGAAGGAAAGGGAATCACCGTAATCACGGGTAACCTCAGTGTAGCCGATGGATTAAAAACATCCGACACCCCAAGTTTCAGTAAGCACTCTTAATACAATGTATCCTTCACACACACACGCGCGCACGCATATATATATATAGAACAGTGCTAAATAGCCCTAGGACGTTTTTAAAGGTGAAAATGCTCATATTTGAAACAAGTATTATATCATTTATTTATTTGAAACCAGTGCAGCAATCACACACTAAGAAATAAGAAACACTAAAGAATGACCATTTTGATTGCTTTTTCATCAATGCCTTTTCTGTTCTTAGTTCAATTTCTACTTTTTAGTGGTTTTTAGTTATTGAGGAAAATGGATGTTTATTGGACATTGTATAATTCTACCACAACTTTTGACTATTTATTTATTTGAAACTCCCACAAATAAAATTTTAAGTCCAGATTAGTTTCTATCTCAAATTATATTATAACAGCAGCAACTCTAATTGGTGTGGATACAATCCCAATGATGCCAAATTTGTGAGAAAACCAAAGTATTTATTTTTTTAAAGATATATTTATGTGTTGGTAGGGGTTCAGAAAATGGCTTTTTACGTTCGGTCTTCTTTATTTTTTTTATTTTAAAAAAGAATATACATACACGATGGTAAGGTTAAAGGTGATGGACCACAGAGGAGATGCATTGGTCATTATCTCTAACAATGATGTAAAAAACGCCATTTGGTGCAACAAATTGCCATTTTGAAGTTATGTGAAGAAGGTTTATTTACAACTTTATTAAATTGTAGTAGAAAAGAAACTACTTCATATAAATGAAACCTTCTACATGCTAACTTACTTTTAAATATTGTTATCTATTTTTTGTGGTGTTGTCGAATGGATTTCTTAACTCTAGGTTTGAATTAATTTGTTGAATAATATGCAGATGTGGAGGGAGACCATTTCGTGGCTATCAACATGACATTCCGCAACACCGCGGGTCCGGCCAGGGGGTTCAGAATGTTGCCAATATGTCTGCATTTTATAAATGCACTTTCGAAGGCTATCAGGACACACTATATGCCCTATCAGGGTCACAATTCTATAGAGATTGTGATGTTTATGGAACAGTGGATATGATATTCGGTTACGCAGCAGCTGTTTTCCAACACTGTAATATATTTGCAAGGTTGCCAGTGCTAGGACAGTCCGATGTCATCACAGCACATGGGCGAGACGATCCCCATAATAACACAGGCTTTTCTTTCCTAGATTGTAAGATAAGGGCTGCTTCTGATCTGGGCTCTACTAAAACATATCTGGGAAGGCCCTGGCGGCAGTATTCGAGAACTGTCTACATGCAATGCTTCATGGATGCATTGGTTGATCCTGAAGGATGGCTAGCCTGGGATGAGAATACTAATACAAGCATAGTGTACTATGGAGAATACAATAACACCGGGCCTGGATCAATTCTCGATAGGAGAGTGAGATGGCTTGGTTTTCATAAAATGAGTTTAGATGATGCAAATAATTTCCTTGTTTCAAATTTTATTTCTGGTGATAGCTGGTTGCCTGTGACTGGCATACCTTATGACAAAGGATTGTAAATTTGATAAATTAAATAATTACATCTTTCTAATATATTACAGAATAATATTACATAATTACATCTAACTTTCCAAAAAAATCTAACTTCCCAAAAAATCTAACTTTCCAAAAAAATCTAACTTTCCAAAAAAAATTTTTTATTTTGACCATGTTGTTGTAACCTTGGCCGTCAGCTCCTTAATAAGAGTTCCCACTGGGCCACTACCATTTCCTTCGAAAACTGTAACTCCTCTCCACATTAATCATTCCCTTTGGTAGGGGTGTTATTGTTAATGGGCCGGACCAGGCCGAGCTCCGGCCTAACGAGGCCCAGCCTGACTTTTAAAACACTGGCCCAGGCAGGTCCAAGTCCGACACGAGCCGAAAAGGTCAAGCACAAACCCATCCATTTAATCTATCGGCCAGGCCAAATAGGGTTTTTTTTATTAATTTAGTTGTTTGTACTAATTAAATTAGGACTGCAATGGACTATAATGCAACTCGCGATTTCAGTAATCAGGGTTCGCCAGCTGTTAACACAAAGTAAGATTTTCATACCCGGTTTAAAGCTCCCAACCATTTCTTTGAAAAAACCATTATTCCAAAACTACCCTTTATGCTTGTATGACTACACGGCATACATCACATAAAAATTACTTGCTTTTATGGGTCTCACCAGGACATTTTTGCTCTTCGGAAATTCTACTTGAGTGCTTTTGATATCAATTGTTAATTAATATATATATATATATATAAACATTTGTTGAAATTGAACTATGAGAGACGGCTTTTGATTATAATGGGCCCACCTTTATAAATTATTGTACATGGGCTCACCTTAGAAATTAAAACATGACCCACACTTAGAAGTTAATAAATAATAATTACATTTATAAATTACAACACAGGGCTCACTCTTTACTAAAAATTATGGGACCTACTTTTTTAGGAATTAGAGCAGGGGCCACCTTTATGAATTACAGTTTGGGCTCACATATAAGAATTACATCAAAATCCACATATAAATTATTGTACTTGAATACACCTTTAAAAATTATAACATGGGAGCCTCCTTTAGGAATTACAATATGAGGCATGCATCTATTGCAATTACTTTATAGATCTAATCTCATCACTTGTGAGCCCCACTTGATGGTACATGCATATATTACATTGTTGATCAAATTCAATGAAGCAACGTTGTACTGGTGGAGTTGGGCCCTGTTTGGGTTTGGGTCTGGAAGTAACTTGCTAGTAATAACTCTTTTAAGGCTATTTTGAAAAAATATATATATTTTTTCAAATCTACCCTTTACATTCATATCACCAACCATATCAAAGATAAAAATATAAATAAACAAATGCTTACTCTTGTGAGTCCCACAAAGATGGTTCTAATGATCCATAATACCTGCCATAATGATTTTCTATGGTATATACAACACAAGTATAATATTTTCATAACAACCCCTTCCCACTATGGTTCAATATGCTTGTATCGCATTTCATGGTTTTACACCAATCCCAATGAACTGAACCATTAGATCAATGATCAATTTTCTTTGATATCGAGCCGTTAAATTTGTGTGCCCATATAGAGGGTTTAATTGCATGAGACTATCCGTAAATTTGATACCTAGAGACTACAAAATTAGGAATTTTCAATCCTCCTCTATCCATGATTATTGTGGCCCATGTGGGTTGTACTAGGTGGCGCTAAGCATGTAAATGCACGACACGGCCTACAAGGTGCTGGCGCAGCCATGCCATGTCAGTCCACAGTCCACGTAGAATCACATGCCGTGCCATGCCATTCCCAGGTATCTAGGGAGCCAACCCAACATGGTTTAGTGCATGGCTCCAATCCTGCCATGTTTGGATGTGCCTCAGACGAGCTGGGCCATGCCTGCACATCAGCTAGCCCACATGCCCGTTCAATTTTTGAAAAAAATTTAAAACCTTTTTAATAAGAATTGGATTTATGCACTTCTAGGTTTTCTAACTTGAAATAAAATTGAAATTAATAGAATAAATATAAAAATATGGATTCTAATTTACAAATGAAGAGAAAACTTTAATTATTTTAAAATTTATACTTAATTTATATAAATAATAAAAATGTCGTGTTGGGCCATGCCAAGGCCCAAGCCCTAGCCTAGCATGGCCCAAGACCCATAGCCCTGCACGGCCCATCCCTGAGCCCGTGCCTGCAGAGCCGGCTTGCCCAAATTTACATGCTTAGGTGGTGCACATAGAAATGCATCTCATAGATATAAACTCTTGACTTAGACTTGAATCGTCCAATATAAAAAATTTAACTAAAAAAGAATCAGCATGGTAATTTGAGAGATTCATGACTTTTCATATGATCTCAAGTTATTTAAAAATGAATTAAACATTTACAAAATATAAATATACATTACTAATATTCAACTAAAAAAACACTGTAATAAGGAAGTAAACTAATTTTCATATTATATAATTTCTGATCCAAATATAGAATCTAAAAGATTAGATAAGATTC
This sequence comes from Sextonia rubra, assembly GCA_037013555.1. NCBI lineage: Eukaryota > Viridiplantae > Streptophyta > Magnoliopsida > Laurales > Lauraceae > Sextonia > Sextonia rubra. The sequence continues at coordinate 15,098,766 of JASUAD010000028.1, read as the reverse complement.
AAATTACTTTTCAATTGTCATTTTTTAAAATTGCTAACTCCAAATCTCATACCAAAAATTTAGAAATAGGCATCAATTGTTTAAAATCACCCTTGTCAATCACATGTTTAGAATGCAACTTATTTTATTGAAGTGACTCAACTGAATCTCCCTTATATTTGACTCAGTCCCTTTTGAAAATGAAATGACTCGGAGAGTCAAGATTTTACTTGCCAAAATTTTATACATTGGTTGCAATATATGTGTAGCATTGATATCATTTGCTAATTATTGAGCTTTTAGAAGACCCTACCCCACCAATACAACGTCACTTGATTGAATTTCATGGATAATATAATATTTGCATATACCATCAAGTGGGACTCATAAATGATGAGATTGGATCTCTAAGGTAATTGTAAGAGATGCATGCCTTGTAATTCCTAAAAGCAGGTCCCAAATTCTAATTTTTAAAGGTGGGTTCAAGGGTCCCATGTTCTAATTTTTAAAGGTGGGTTCAAGTACAATAATTTCTACGTGAATCTTTGATGTAATTCTTATACGTGAGCTTAAGCTATAATTCATAAAGATGGCCCCCTGCTCTAATTCCTATAAAAGTAGGTCCCATCATTTTTCGTATAGAGTGAGCCCTATGTCGTAATTTCTACAAAATATAAGATATTTAGAGGCCAGTCCCTATAAATGACTTCATATTACATTAGGTCCAGCTACATTTTGTTTAGCCCACCAAGTTTAGATGAAATAATTTAGTATTATATTAAGTTTTTTTCGTTAGCATTCAGGACAAAAAGTGAGGAAAATACCCCTCTTTTGTTGTAATTATATTGATATTAACGAACAATGACATCACTTATACAAATTTTTTTTACAAGCTTTAAAATTTTATAACTTTCATTAGATTTATCCGTTTTTAATAAAAATTTATATATTTGGAATCCTTTTTTCAACATCTACAAAACAAGATCCATGTTGGTTATTTAACTCCAAAAAAAAAAAAAGATTTTATCTCTTTGGTATATTTCTATTGAAGGGAATAGATAAATTGATCTGTTTGGTATATTTCTACTTAAAGTAACAAATAAATCTTTCATTTAGCCAATCATAATAGGAACCAAATAAAAAATGATCGAATGCCATCAAGACCTCCAAACTGAGAGTAACTCGACCAAGCCAATAGAGCACTTGGCATGACTTGGCCAAGCTCATTAAAATCATCCCAGTCAGAGTCTCAAAGTGATAGAATGAGCAAGGATGAGAGTCAGACCACTGTTAAGTTTGTTTATGCTTCCTAAAAATTAAACTAGACTTGGATGCTTATTTGGACCTGGCTAATTTGCGGCTCCAGAACTCAGTTTGGCTGGTTCAAGCTAAATGTCTAGGCATTTAAACTGAAGGAAAATTCTATCTTTAAAGGTGTCAATGCCATTCAACTGCAAACAATAAATATATATATATATATATAAAGGAAATACAATGACAGGGAGAGGCCTAGACACACACAAATAATAACAGCCATCAGAAGCCTGCATACATTTGCCCGTGGTCTCAATCAATGGAAAAAAAATTCAACATTGAGAAATGAGTTTTGTCATCATCGCCACATATCAATTAAAATAGGACAAAATGAAATCTTGAATACAAATTCTCATAAGAAAATTGCATAAATGAAAGTGATTTTATCTGTTGGCTTCCTGTTAGAGTAAAAACAGTGGGGAACAGATAAAATTGATTAGTTCACTATGATGAACATATAAATTGATCTATTTGAATAAAAAGAGATGGAAATGACCCAACAGATAAAATTGACCCAAGAGATATATTTGTTGAAATATGTTGGAATTGAAAGAGAGGGGAAACACTAAAAAAAAGATTTTATCTATTGGGTTCATCAAACAGATAAAATCTATCTGTTAGCTTCCTCAAACAGATTTTATTTGTTGGCTTCTTACAAATAAAGATTTTATTATTGGCTTTCCAAACAGATAAAACTATCTATTGGCTTCTACAAATAGATTTTATCTGTTGACTTACTTACAACCAAAGATTTTATTTGTTGACTTCCTCAAACAGATAAAATCTATTTGTTTTAGTATTTTTCTATTGAACTCAGCAGATAAATTACCAATATTTTTATCTGTTTGATAAGACTTTAACTGTTGGAAACAAAAAGGGAGAAGAATAGATAGAGAGAATGAACTTGTGTAATACTCCGACCCAAGCTAAGCTTAATTAGCAAGTAATTAATTGTGATTACGAACTAATTAATGTGGTTTTCTTTTAATTCAGTTCTAGTAGATCAAGTTTAGTCATGAATAGGTAGTTGGGTTGGGTTTGACCTTACTTAAGTAGATGAAAGCCCTTTTTCGTAATTTTAGAATACTTGGTTTCATGTCATGCATGCATCATGTTGACATCATCATGTTTGTCTTATTGAGCTCGTTAACTTTCGTAATTGACTCAAATGCATTAGACGTCATTTGGTTCAGTTGGACCCTCATTTGACTTATATGGAGAATTAAATAAAACTAGAAGGACTTCCTTATAAAATTTGAAAATTTTGTATTATATAAGCTCACTCCACCAACTCCAATGAGCTTATCTTCTTCTTTCTTCAACGTTTTCTCTCTTCCTCCTTCTTTTTCATTTCTTGTTCTCTCACAGACGCTCATGTGTGCCTCATCGTCTTCTCCACGGTTTCTTCTTCCTTAAGATGAACCAGGTATGATGTTGTTCGGCTTACTGCCCTCCCGACTCATAATTCACTCCATGCACTCATTCCTTTTCAATTCTTGCATGCATGGCTCTTAGGTCTTATTGTATCCAATTTGAGCCTAGGTTGAGCCAGAGAAAGCTCAAGAGCTAGTGAAGCCTAATTGAAGGCAAGTATAAGCAAATTAAGGATGAATACATGTTGGTAAATCATGATTGTATGATTCTTATAGTCTTTCAGGTTTCATGTGTTTTGCAGCCCTTTTATACACATTCATATGATTGGGTTTCAGTATGAATGGAATTTTCCCAGTTTTGAACTGTACAGAGACTTCTGGAGTTTCAGAATCCCTGACACTTGTGGCTAAGCCGTAGGTTTCCACGGCTCAGACTCCAGAGAACAACCTAATTGGAATTGATATTACGGTCAGGCTATGACTAAGCCGTATAATGTACTACGGCTAAGCCATAGGCTAGCCGTGACGCAACCGTAGGTCAAGTTACGGCTTAATGTCCCGAGAGCAGTAAATTGGAAAAAACCTTCTACGGTCCAGCCATGGCTAAGCCGTGTGGTGTGCTACGGATAAGCCGTATCTAACCGTAGCTAAACAATAGAACAATTATGGTCCAGCCATAAGAGAATGCACGGCTCAACTGTGGCTCACCGTAAATGCGGAAGAAATTCTTATGCACCACGGCTGAGCTGTAGTGCATAATACGACTAAGCCGTAAGATGCCTACGGCTAAAACGTAAATCACCCACGGTTAAGCCGTGAGCCCACTGAAAACTATGATTGAATGGGTATTATTGTGAGACCTTGTAAGGCCTTAGCTTTTGGATCCTCGTATACCATTAATCGACCCAAAGGGATAATTAAAATATCATGAAAAGTCTTAAGGGCTAAGACTTATTCATGTGACATTGTTCATTTGTTAAGCACCTCCCCATAGTGTTGACCCACAAAAAATTACAAATATTGCAGTGAAGACTTTACAAGCAAATTCTAAACTGAGGATACAAAAACTTTAGGATTGTGGAATAGTAAGTCAAGTACTGCGTCTATATGCTCGAAGTTGATGTAATCCATTCAGAAGACTTTAGATGAGCTCAGAATGTAGCATTCTGAACTTCAGAGTTAGTAGATTTCGTTTCGTCACTCAACTCACCAAATACTAAATTCAGGGTTCATTGACCAAAAAACTAGGGGTCACTAAACACACTCAAGGTTCTGGATCATCAAAGTGGATGAAAGTCACATGGCAACTCTAAGGCATGCTTGGGAATGATGCTTCTAAGTTTCAAAGCATTTGGACTTCATCTCAGCTCAAACCAAGCTTCAATGACTGTTTGCTAGCTCCTTGGATCACTGTGGAATTTGACACTACTACATGTCAAAACAAGCTCAAACTTAGATGAATGCCTTCAAATGCACCCAAAGATTGTCCGTCAAAATTTCAGAGCATTTGGACATCATTTGGATCCAAACTCAGTCCAGATGGTTTTTTTACTATGCTCAGTAGAGTCACTGTGCAAAGTGACATCTCGTGAAGATCAAATCAGCTGAAACTCTCGAAGGAAGCGCAAATTATGCTCAAGGGAGGTTCCACAAAATTTTAAGTTAAACGGACATCATTTGAGCCAGAGTCTACAAGCATGTTAACTTGGGGTCAGTAACCCCCAAGCTGTGAAGTCTCTACTCAAAGTCCTGCTTCACAATGTCCAAAATTGATGAAACTTGGATACAAAGCTTCAGTCATACTTAAAAGCTATTCTGCAAGTTTTTAAGTCAAAAGGACTTCGTTTGACCTTACTTCCATTACATGTCAACTTAAAAGACAATGACCCCCAAGCCATGGAGGTCACTAGCCAAAATCCTGATCTAGGGGGTCAAAGCTGATGAAATTTAGAACAAATACTCAAAATATGTTCAAAGTCACTCTCCCAAAATTTTAAGTCGATTGGACACCGTTCGGGTAGAAAACAAGTTGACTACCTGCAGTGTGAAGTGAATAGTGACTTAAAACATGCAATAAATGGATTAGTATTCGAAATCCTACTTCCCCAAATTCAAAATTCATGAAATTTGGATAAACACTCCAGGATGCCTCTGACGTCAATCCCTCCAAGTTTTAAACTAAACCGAGTTCATTTGGGCCTCAAACAGCTAAAATAGAGGCCATTTTCATGAAAAGTCAACAGGAGAGTTGACCAACTTCATGAAGTCAAAACAAGTTGAAACTTCTATGTCACACTCAAAATAGTGTCAAGAAGCATCCTTTCAAGTTTCATGAAGATCGTACATCAATCGGGCCCCAAACAAGTGAAAACGGGTCACAAATACAAAAGTCCAAAAATGGGCCCTGTCCGTGACCGTGGCCCAATTAACGAAGGAGTTGACCAACTTCTGAGGGTCAAATTGGGACAAAACTTTTATGACACACTCAAAATAATGTCAAGAGACATCCTGCTAAGTTTCGTGGTGATTGGACATCGGTCCGGCCCTAAATAGGCATAAACGGGTCACAAATGCAAAAGCCCAAAATTGAGCCTTGTCCATGACTGTGGCTGCGGTTACAGACCTCCAGAGAGAACTTTCTGTGGTTTTGGGTGGTTTCTCCCCACTTCTTTTTGAGGTTTAACTTCCCACAACTCCTCTTAACTTTTTGGAACTGCCAAAAACCACTTGGAAACTTTATAAAAAGGGTCATATTTGAACAAAAGGGAGACACGGAGAACCTCAAAGGAAAAATTCAAAAAAAAAAAGCAAGGCATACTCCAGCACTTGGATGACTTTTTCTTCCTCTTTTCTCAGTCGCTCAAGGTGAGATAGAAGGTTCAAAGAAAGAGAGGGAGATGGGGTTGCTTAAGGGCAAACTATGTTCATGCTTTGGCGAACATTTAAAGGATGACTTTGTTCCCTTTGTTTTTCTCATTCAGAGGGTTTCTTGGCCATCACAAGAGTTGTAAACAAGCCTGTTTAAGCCTCATTCTATTCCTTGAAAGTTATAGGTTCAGAATGACACAACTTCGGCTTCATATTGCACCATTTTCAAACTTGAACGAAAAACAATCCGTAAACAACAATGATGAATTACAAAGGTTTCGATCGATTCCATAATTGAATTCGATCTTCTTGATGGTCATTCAGCACCCTAAGGATCATGAAAAGGAGTTCCAACACTTCGAAGAAGTCAGAAAGAAGAAACAACACGTGAAACAGTGGCTTTTCAACCACTATTTGCCTGTGACCATGGGCCACGGTCACTGGCAAGAAGCCAGTGACCATGAGTCACGGTCACAGGCATGGCTCTAGTGACCATGAGTCACGGTCACCCCATAGTGTTCTTCATTTTTTTTTTTATGTTTTCCATTCTTTTGTACATTTTCATGTATTTTCTAAATTGAGATCACATCTAAGACTTGAGGAAGGGGTTGTAAACTATTTTAAAATTATGTAAACAACCTGCATCCCCGCGATCAGGGCATTTTGAACCCATGTAAACAAAAGAGAAATCAATGATGAACTATAGTTAATTCTCACTCTTCTAAACGCTTAAAGTGCGTGAATGTTGGACTCGAGTCTGTTATACATCTCACCCCATTTTTTAAGTGTGACTAGAAGATTGGCACTGTCTGTGGGAATTACTTGACCTAATTTGTGATCAAATTTGGCTTAAAATGCATGAACAATGCTGAAAAGTACTGAAAAATGCTAAAAAGTGCTGCTGTTATGCTGAAAAGTGCTGCTGTTATGTTGAAAAGTGCTACTGTTGTGCTGAAAAGTGCTGCTGAAAGCCTGTGACCACGGGGGACTATGTAAAAAGTGTTGTGACCATGGGAATCAATGGAAAATGGATAGTGACCGCGGGTCATGGTCACTAACCTGTTTTGTTGCTAAAACTAGCTTGTTTGACCTTTGAAGACACCCATACAAGACCTTGATGTCTACGATGGGTTTGGAAATATTAATGACGAAATTTAGAACCTTGAAGTGCATTCTTTTATCATTCAAATGAAGGCATTAGGCACCTCGAAGTGCATACTTTTGCCATTTAATTAGACGATTTAGTTAAGAGAACTTGCACCTTGATGTGCACAGACCAAATCACACCGTTTCATGCTTTAGAAGAGTGATGATTCAGTCCAAGGGGCTTTGACCCAAATAAATGTTTTATTAAATCAGTGATAAGACTAACGACATTGCAGTTATGCATTGTCCAGCGTCATGCACTGATATGCGAGTGAAGGGGGAGGAAGAATGAAGGAGGATGAGAAAGAAGAAGCTCATATATGCGAGTGAGGAGGTATATCGCCACTCAGCAAAATAACAAAAAAAAAAAAAAAACTAAAAAGGGCCCATGGGACCACTATAGTGGTTACATATATTTTACATCCTTTTTTATCTATAGAGAGTTTGAAGAATTTTCTTTTTTGTAAAATCCCTTATTTTAAATGGCATTCAGTACAATAGTTGACTAACATAATTCAAACAAAAAAAAAAGATTTTTTTGTAAACACCCTCCTAAGGTTTATAGGATTTGTAAATAGACCCCTGTAGTTTTAGTATTTGTAAATAGGTCCATGCTTATCCATTTTAATACTTGCCAAGTCCCAAAATAAATATTTCTAATAAAAACAGGCAACCATCGTAAGGTTTGTATTTAATTTTTATAAAAATGATAGTTTTGCTCTTGCACCCATTAAACAAAAATAAGTATATTATTATTTTCAAAAATATTATTATTTTTTCCCAAGTCTCAATGCCCTCTCTTTCAATAACTCTCTTATGCATATAAAGTCTAAGAATGTATTTTGAAACTTTCATCAATAAAATGGTTGGCCATGAATAGATAGGATAAATTAGAATTGATTATAAGTACATGTATTGATTGTCATCATAATAGATTTAGACTTAATGAAATGGATCATTTATTGAGAGAATTAGATTTATGTAGGGTATGAGTATGCTCTCCCACTACAGGTAACTTTCAATATCATAAGAGAAAAAAAAATACTATACCTTTAAAATTATACACGATTGGATAAAAAAAATAGGCAAAATCGTTATTTCACTCTAGAAAATTAAGTTGGTTGAAAGTCTATTGGTAATTTTAGCGAAACAAAAGGTATTAAAAATGAAAAGGCATGGGCCTATTTACAAATACTAGAATCACAAGGGCTTATTTACAAATCTTATAAACCTTAGGGGGGTATTTATAAAAAAACTCAAAAAAAAGCATCTTCCATATTAAGTGGACTCCAATGGGACTCACTTAGAGCAAATAAACACATGTTGGGCCGTTTCACTTGTACTTGGCTAATTTCCAAGTTAAGTTAATTAAATTAATATTTATGCAAAAAGTGGGCCATATAATTCTAGGTGGAATTGGATTATTTTATACACTCTAGCCCCTTAGTTCATGGATCTACTAGAAAACCATTATTGGTGATGATACATTTTCATTAAGTGGAACCCAAAAGATAATAAAAAATAAGATTTTCCCTGGTGACATCTGAAAATCCCTAATAATATATAGAATCGTAGGACTTGCTATGATTTAAATTGCAAATTCAATGACTTTCAACTCACCACTGCGTCTCCTCTATCATTTCCTATCCCCGAAGCTACAACTTTTCCCCATATTCATGATCTGAACAATTCAAAGTCTTTAAAAGTCCAATAATGACTGTGGCAACAAATTTGGCAACTTAAATCATCATGGATGCTGAAGTATTTCCAAAACAAGATGTACTAGTGGTTTATATACTCTGTATTGAAGTCTCTTGAACCCTATCCATTTTCAAAAATCTTTTTTTATATACTGTGGGTTCCACAAACATGATGTAAACCATTTAAACTCTTTAAAATGACCATAAAACCATGGGACGAAATGTCATATTTTAGTTCTTCACAGTTTTTTAGATATTTGTAAAAAAAATCATATCTAAAAATCTATAATTCTGAATTTTTTTGGAACCCATTTTCATGATCCGAATCGTTGATCATCTTAAAAATAGTCATTTTTGGCTCGAGGTCAAGCATCATGCCTTTCATTCATCATATATTTTAATAAATTTGTGAAAAATGTTGAGAATTTTGTAGAAAAATGCTCAACCATTAGATGCATTTAGAATTACAAATGATGAGTTGTGAAAACGATTGATATGGGATTGTGTTTTGCATGTGAGCCATTTGCATATAAAAGTGACTCCCTTGTGAATCATTTACATGTGGGCCATGTTCATATCCCATGTAAATGCAAATTCAATGAATTTCAACAGCAAATTCAATGAATTTAAGTCACTTGCGCTGGCAGTTGCTATGTATTTCTAATTCTACCTTTAATTTAGACAACCCCGTATCTCTTTCTACCCAAAGACGATAGACACTCCATTAATAAATATAAATATATGCATCTTCTCAAGATTTCCCTTGCATATTAAGAGGTAAGGTATCTATATATTTCTATAAGCATCCTCCAACAGGCCACAACAAGACATCATCAATCATAAGACGAATAGAATAGATGGCCATCCATACAACACTTTTTCCTCATCTTTACCTCCTATTCCTCGTAGTATTTGCTGCCACCCCAGAAAGTAGTGATCCCCTAGGAGTTCGTATAATTAGTGATGAATGCAGGGTAACCATGTACCGTGACCTTTGTGTCTCTTCCATCACATCCTATCTGGGAAGTTCCAATTTCACTGACATTGATGTGACTAGGGTTGCCGTCCAAATCTCCATCGACAATGTCACTGATACTCGCCTTCAGATCAGCAAGATGCTGAGGGGTTCACTCGATCCAGCATCAAGGAGAGCACTCGAAGTGTGTGAGAACCAATATGATATGGCGATTTATAATTTAACGACGACTATGCAGTATTTTAAGAGTGATGCTTTCAACAAGACGCTCGATTATAACCCGATTTTCCAACGAGTAAATGATGCATATGAATACTGTCGTGAATGTGTATCAATGTTGTATGAGGAGAAAGGAGTGGGAGCACCAATTAAACAAAGGACAGAGACGGTGCGGCAGATTGTCGAGAATGCTTCTGATATTATAGGTTTTAAGGTGGTTTAAAGATGAAATCTTCCAAGAAAAAAGTCTTAATGAATTGTCTCTTGCCATATGCATCTATGCATAATGTCTGTTGAGCATGATAATTTTATTTAGTAATTTCAGCGATGTTTACTTTATTTGATGAGAATAATTTATCTTTATATATCTCTGCGTCATTTGGGTGAGATTCATTATGATTTTCTATATTATATTCAGATTATTTGTTGAACTTGCTGCAATTTGCCTTGGGGTTTTTTAGAGCGTTACTCAAGCTCATGCCTAACATTGGGTTGTCATAATCCTACCGTTACTATATCTAAAGATGGGCTTGAGCAAGCTGAAGTCCTGCACTACTTTGGCCTTCACCCTACTCTCGAGAGTCACGGCTTGAGCCACGGCACAATTCAGTACTACAAAAAAGAAAAGGGATCATTTTTTCTAACCTCTATTACAAAATGGCCACTAAGTAAACATTTGAAGAGTAAAAATTGTATCAAAAAACTTTACTGTATCAGAGAAAGTCATATCTTTTAAAAACCTTAAGCCATTAACATTCACCTGGCTTTAATGATTTGACATTATTTATGTGTTTTTCTTGGTAAGACAACTGGTTGGGAGTGACGCTTTCAAGTTAAAGATCCAGCCATCAATCTCTTGGTATGTCTGAGAAAATAAAGTACCAATGCCTCAGCCATGAGTATGTTGGGAAACTGACATTATTTTTAAATAAACACTAATTTGATAATCAAGCGTTGTTGGATTTCAATTATAAAAATAAATACACTTAAAAAATCATTATTAGTTTAAGCTTTAAAAACAAAGAGTTATAATTAGCAAATAAAAGTATATTTGGAGCACCCCATATCTTTGAAATTCCATGCACACACAAAACTATTTTTATGAAAAGGTTAGTATCCCAAATAATTCTACAAAGGAAAAAGTCTGTCTTTAGTAACAGAAGTACACCCCTTTTACAGTAGCAAGAACATATAAAAATAATGTAAAAAGCCTAAGTAAGAAGCAATTATACATTAAAAAACAAAAAAAAAAGGGATCTCGGTTCGTGTGGAGTTGTCGCATGCGAGAATTGTGGTCACGGTGTTAGGAATGTTTGTTGAGATATTTCTTGATTTTTGAGCTTGTATCTCTTTATTTCGTTGCATACCTGTTAGAGTTTATACCTGTTATTTTATGCTGATTTGGACCTTGTTGTGGCTTGGACCATGCATTGTTTACATGGGAGGTATTCATGTTGTGTTGTAAATTATTTTATTGGAATAACTTTTCATTAATGGTATTTAAATACCTATTTTGGCCAGCCCTTCACACACCATAGGATGTCTCTGTCGAATAATCACTAAGCCATGTTTATGAGTCTCGACACAATAAGGGTTAGAGCTGTGTGAGATTACTATGCGGATCTGGTCATTGGACGATTATAGTCGGTACTAAGATGTATACTATAATGATTTTACTGGACTTGGGGCCGAAGTTGCGCTTACCACTCGTACACGATTGGTTTTACCATGAGCTTTTGGATAGGATGCTAGGCATCCGAAGATAGATTTAATCCACCATTTTGAACAGGATGCGATGTATCTGAAGACGGTATGAATCCTGTAGGGTCATCAACTGATGCGATGCTTAGCGAGTATGATGTTGTTCATTTGATATAGAGTTGGATTTAGGATCCGTTCCTTCTATTATGCATGACATTCTTTCATCTATACTGTTCGTATATTCTTATGATATTATCATCTTATTCTCACATTACAGTGTAATTTATCATAAGTTATGTGTATTCCACCCATAGATGAAAATCACGGTATCGGTCGCGGTATCGGTCGGTCCCAAAAACCGATACGGTATTGATATTGGTATCGGTTGCAGTTCGCGGTCTGTCACGGTCGTCGCGGTGTGAATTTTTTTTAATCCAAAAAAATTTGAAAAAATATCCAAAAAATCCAAAATAATAGAAAAGGCTGGAAAACAATATTTGTTTTCATTAGTAACAAGTATAAATCAAAATATCGGTCCTCCTAAGTTATGATATCCTGCATCGTTGTCCTGTCTGAAATTGTGATTTTTTTTTTTTTTGTAAGAACAATAATTTTAACTTATGAATTATCTTTAAGGAACTTTGCTAGTTGGCCTTACCTATAAGCTAAGCTCCAAAAAATTATAGAAACCAAGACAAATCATTTTAGCATTTGAAATCTCAAATAGGCACATTTAAATGATGCATTAATTTTTTTTCTAATACCATATTTTAATAATCCAAAAATAAATTCACAAATACAAAAAATATTAACATAGTCACATAAATGATAAAATAACCGTAAAAAATTAGCATATATGAACTATACAATGATGATATAAAATTAAGAAATGGCATTTATAGTGAAAACCTAAATATATAATAGTTTAATATTAAATTATTAGAAAATACGAAAATAAATTTTAAAATATAAAACAAATAACATAAACGAACAATGAAAAAAATTATCAAACATGAAGCATATAATGATTATGCTTATTTTACAAAATAAATTAGTGATGAAATCCTCAAAAATCTAATTTTAATATTAGATTATTAAAAAATCCGAAAATAAATTTGAGAATATAAAAATAATTACATGAAAAAATAATAAGAAGCTATCATATATGAAGTATGCAATAATCATACGTACTTAAAAAAAAAAACAAACTTGTGGTGAAATCCTCAAAATATCCTAGTTTAATATTAAATTTTTAAAAATTTTGAAAATAAATAAATATTTCAATTCGGCCGATATTTCTATTCGGCCGATTTTTCAAAATATCGGCCGATATATCCCGATATTTTGGGGATATTTTGACAGAGTGATACCGATACCGATACCGATTCATAGTAAAATATCGGTTCGGTATCGGCCGATATTTTCATCCATGATTCCACCTACTGCCACTTTTGTGGTTGACTTTATTTTTCTAAATTGGCACATAGATACTGAACCCGACTTTGTTGAACAGGAGGCGAAGGTTGAAGTGTTTCAAATGCTTGAGCTAGTTGATGTTCCCGAGTGGGGTGTAAATGATGGCTTTCGAAGCCGTCTAGTCATGCACAGGAGTGACTCATCTAGTTTACAATTATTTTGAATAAATAACTTCTTAGAGGCTTTATCCATTAGTTGAACATTGTAATAAAATATTAGTCATTTTATTTACAACTTGAACGTTTATTATTATTGTTTTTTGGAGATATGCATATGTGATTTTTCATTGGTACTTATTGAATGTAAATGCTTCTGCAGGTTTGAATGAATGTGACTGGCCTAAACTCATCATAGCCTAAGATCTTGCAAAAAAATAATTAAGTTATTGGTTTTATTTTTCTTCAAATCCGAGATGGTAAATGAAGATCCAAATAGTTGAAAATGTATACAAGATCAAATACGGCCATGCATTCAAATTTTAGCCATTGAATCATTACCAATCTCAAGATATGTGCAAAAAATCGTGAACCATTGGATATTTTTTTTAAAAATTCTGTGGGCACCGAATACAAGATCGAAACCATTGGTAACGTTTGGAGGGCTCAACATAGCTATACGGTCAATGTTTAAATCTTGATTCCATGTAGATCTCGAGAAATTTATGAAAAGCTTTCAAATATTGATGTAACATGTCCAATTTGGATTATTCCACAAGTAGTCCATTTTTTTCTTTTTTATTATTATTTATGAGATAATAAATTACAATCCAAACCATTAAAAATGTTTAAAAGGTTAGTGATAATTAGAAGACCTAATTTTAGCCGTTTGATTATCACCAATATTGAGATATTTGCTAAAAAAGTGAATCGTTTGCTTTTTTTTTTTTTTGTAATATGTGGGCCTCAAAGACAAAATCTAAGCAGTTAGATCTCATTGGAAAGATGAACATGGCTATGGAGTCGAATATCAAAGTTTAATACTTTGTAGATCTTGGGAAATTTGTGAAAAAGTTTCAACTATTGATTTAAAAAAGTCTATTTAAAATAGATCTTCATCTTACCAAACACATATTCTGATTCTAGCCTCTTTCTTTTTATAGATCTTTTTTTAATACATTTATTTTGGATGGATCTATAATAATAAGACTAGAGATGCCAAATAAGCCCTTAGTTTAGACTTTAAAAAATTGTGAGTTATAATTTACAAATAAAAAGGGCATTTGGAACACACCATATATATACTAGAAGTTCAATACACATACAAACTACCATTTTAAATCAGTTAGCATCCCATGTTACTCTATAGAGGAAAAGTGTACCATTTTTAAGAACAAAAATACTGCACCACTTTTACATTAGCAATAATACATAAAAGTAATATAGAGAGCCTAAATAAAAAGCAATAAAACTAGACGAGATTGGAAGTAATTGTTTCAGCACTTATTTCTTGTGCACTCAAATAATTAAATAAAGATGAAATGAGCTAAGAATGTAGGTGTATGAGTTTTTAGGGCATTTTGTAATAGGTATTGATTGGGCTATAAAATTTTGTTCATATCACACATTTTATTATTACTATGTGATTGCTATATGTGTATTTTAGTGTGTGTGTGTGTGTGTGTGTGTGTGTGTATATATACATATATATATATTACAGTACAAAAAAGTAGCCTGGGTTCAAGTTAGGCTAGTAGTATCCAAGCCCCTCCCTCAAATTTTAGGACTATAAAATAATTGTCCAAGTTCGACCCTCAAACTCCACAGACTATAACAGAAGCTCTCACGGTTTTTGAAGGTCAAGCCCCCTTGTTTGGCCAAATTGACAGCCTTCTTCGAAACCCAAAAAATTTGAAACCTACCCCAAATCAGTAAAGCCTCTCATTCGAGAACCCTAATTTTTTTTAGGGCAGGGCGGCTACCTTTCTCAAGTTTGGTATTGTTCTACTAGTAGCGGGCGGTAGAGAGAAGAAGAAGACCCAACTGTTTCATATTCTGTTTCTTTAGTTTTCCCATCTTCCCATCCTTCCCTCTTCTCTCTCTTTTATTCTTCTTCATCTCTGTCTCTATCTCTATGATCTCGCAGAGGGGCTTCCCATCCCTCCATTTTTTTATTAATCTTTTGTCCTTCTTTCTCTCTATCTCCGTCTCTCTGTGCATGAAGACGAAGAAACACCAAGGGAAGTAAAACCTTTAAATCGAAGATGTTAAGAAATTTTTTTAATTAAGTCGATCAATCTTGGGTTTCCATGTTCTTTTCCATTTCTCCCCATCATCTTTCTCTTTCCGATAAATATAATTAATTCGAATTGTTGAATCCATGGCATAGATTTTGGATGTTGGCCTAGGGCAATGCCTTGTGGAAAGTGCAAATTGGGAATTTGATGATGGAATGGTTCAAATAGATTAACATTAGGAAAAGAATGAGAATATGTGAACAAAGGATGACAAAGAAGAGGGGAGAAATAGAAAAAGGAGCATGATTGTTTGTTTGTTTGTTTTATTTGAATGCGTCGACTTCGACCCATGCTATAGTAAATGTATTTCACTAGTCTAAAAAAGAGAAAAAGCAGTAGTCCCGTAGAACCACTTTCGAAGGGTGTATGCTATGGTTAGCTTTTTTCTATACTAGCCACTTAAGGGTAATTTTTTCGGTAAATTTTTTTTTATCATTTACTTTTTCTTAATTTTATAGTATATTTTTACACCAATATGACCAGCTATTGACCAATCAATTATCCTACTAGCCAGCGAAGTCTAATGATTAAATAAATCTGATTTATAATTCTAACATATGATTTAGATTTATAAATGAGCTTATTGCTTAAGTATTAAGCATAAATTCTAGACTCAAGATGATGTAAGGTTGGGAATTTTTGAAAACTAAGGTGATGCGTAGCCCAATTCTTATTTCACCAAAGTGCAGGTGGTTTGCATCATCATGTACCAACCATAAAATCTGTAAAGAGAAATCTACCCAGATAACCCCTTATTTAGATGATGTGATGGATATAAATTAATTAATCAAGTTCATCAGGTTTCAAGACCAACACAGGGGTCTTCTGCATGTAAATCATTTAAACTATAATACCCATCCCAACTCACAGGTCCCACATAAATGGCAACCCATTTGTACATTGCTGTCTAGGACCCACACCACCAGTTACTCGGCTGCCAGTGGTCCACACGTAGGTGGTGGACCCACCTACAAGCTGCCGGCCCCACAATTCTACCAAAAAGAGGGGGTCCACCTCTGCCCAGGCCCCACCAGCACTGCACGTCGGGTGCACGCAGGGGCAGCACCCCTGCTGTGCACGCAAGAGCAATAGCCCCGTGCTGTGCACGCAGGGGTAGTCCACCTGCGCTGTGCTCAGGTGGCAACCCACCTGCGCACATGCGCGATGCTGCCTGCATGCACAAGTCTAGGGTTCTTCCCCCAGACACGATTTTTTTTTTAAACCTGAGCACAATCCTCAATTGGCCCTGCCCCTTTCATCCAATCCATCAAACATCATCATACGAGTATCTGTGAAATGAAATCCATATCCATCTAACCTACCATCTTCATTTAGAAATTCATTGGGCATTGTTATCATATCTAGATCATGACAAATCAATGAAACTAGTGAAGATCGCTAAAGATAAGTGCAACCACTTGCCTTTGATGAAGTTTGGTGAAGAAGGTGATGAAGATCCTAGAGTTTTCTCTTGCGCACACTCACAACCCAATGAAGAAAAATGAGAAGGTGGAAGATGGAGATCGATGGATATCCGGCGTTCTAGTGGCTGGCTTGGAAGATGGTTGATCGTTGAGACGGATAAGAGGGAGAGGAAGCGAACCGAATGAAGATGGGGCTGGCTACAGTGGTCGAGAGTTTATAAGGGAATAGGGTCTAATGTAACGTTCATTACTGGGAACGTTCAGCATTATAAGAAGGTCCCGGTGATTAATTACAAGTAGTGCCCGGGTTGAGTTAATTGGGTTTAATAAGTCCAAAGTGGGTCCGAATTGAGTCGGGTCGAACAGTGGGTACTCGTGGATCTAAATCCACTACCCGGTTAGCCCAAAACCCAAAAGAAATCTACATAATTCTAACGAGCTTATTTATCTAAAATACAAACAATTAAATAAAATTATATTTAAAAAAATAAAATAAATTAAATACTTGGGCCCGGAATGTTACAGCATGCATCATCTTTTCTCGGTCAGGTGACCATCCCGATCATACTCTGGAGCCACATGGCCTCTGCAATGAACTCCTTTAGTTATAGAAGTCACAAATAAAAGCTGAATTCTAAATTTCAAGTACTATATTGGAACTGCGACTGGTGGGAGTTCTGGCAGCAATGATGTTTAATCGTCCCATTGTGCATTTTGAGGCAGATGGACACTGGATGTGCCAGTACGAAGACTATGGTACATTTTTTTCTTATTAAAAAAAAAGAAAAAAGAGAAAAAGAATCCACCATAAACCAATATCAACAAGAATCAAAAGTAATAATGATTGCTGGCAAGCAAACAAGAATGCATCTGGTTTCAACTTTCCATGCTACTCAAATAAATAATGGAACAAGTAACCATCCATTCTGCAACTCAACGTGCATCTAAATGCACAATTGAATTGAGATGGGTTAAAATCTTGAAATAAAGCTTCAATATCATCAAACAATACCAGTGATTGAAGTTTCTATTTCACTGCTAGAAAAACACAGAGAGCAAAAAGTTTCTCTGAAACAGTACTAGAAACAGAGACTATGACTAGACCAATCTATGATTCGAATTACAGCCTATAAGTTGCAGTGGTCAAAAAGCGACTGATTTCATTCTTACAATGTTCCTGCTATTCAGGTGCTAAGATGAGTTTGATCTTCTCCAGATGATCTAGCCAGTCCAAAATCTGTTATCATGGGCTTGAGCTTTTCATCTAAGATTACATTGCTTGCTTTTATGTCTCTGTGGATGATTCTGATTTCAGATTCCTCATGGAGACAAGGCCAGCCCTTCAGCAACCCCTTGAATAATGTTGAACCTCTTTTGCCAGTCTAAATGCTGCAATCGATTTGAATCTGTCAAAAAACATTCAATTAGTAGAAACGAGGATTACAGTTGTAATATTATTAGTGGGGTAATTGAATATTTATCGATTACAATGTGGTACTGTTGAGTGTTGACACCTTCGAACAAGTAATGCTTTTTAATGGTATTAATGGTTGTTAGATCTGTATCTGACCAAGCACACACCACAAAGAGGAAAAACAATCAAACAATCACACACAAGGAAGACACGAGGATTTACGTGGTTCGGCAAGATTACCTACATCCACGGGCACAAGATTTCACTATTTAGAAATCTCTCTCTCACCCCCTTACAATGCTCTCAATGTCCCCTTCCCTGGCTATGTTCTTCTCTTCCCCTCTCCTTGCCCTCTTGGTTGCCCTTCTTGCCCTAGAACAAGAAACCACAAAAAGAGTACATATATATGGTGCTAACCCTAGTCAACTGGGCCCTCCACTCAGGCCCAATAAGGACCTTTTGAGCCAAACCCAACAATCTCCACCTTGGCGAAAAATGTCCGACCCTTTGAAGAATTGTTGAAGTGTTTGGAACACATACCTTGTGGGAATACAATCCCACCATGACTGCACCGAAGGGAGATGAGGTGTACCTTCACTCTTTAACAAGAGGAGAGATTGAGCAAGTCCAAGCAATGCTTGAACTTCTCTGTAGTCACTGGCTTGGTAAGCATGTCAGCTGGATTATCATCTGTGTGAATCTTCTGAATGGAGATCTCACCTGTAGTAATCCAATCTCGAATTCTGTGATAGGTAACAGCTATGTGTTTTGTCCTTGCATGATATACCTGATTCTTTGATAGGCATATTGCACTCTGACTGTCACAGTGTAGCAAGATTGATTTCTGTTTGATACCCATGTCATTTACCAAACCTCTCATCCATATTGCTTCCTTAGAAGCCTCTGAAGTTGCCATGTACTCTGCCTCTGTAGTGGACAATGCAGTTGTAGACTGAAGCACCGACCTCCAACTTATCGGTCCACTAGCAAGTGTGTAGACGTATCCGGTAGTGGATCTTCTTTTGTCTAGGTCTCCTGCAAAATCAGAATCTACATATCCAACTACACACTTTGACCCCTGTTTTCTTTCAAACAGAATACCCAAGTCTTTGGTGCCCTTCAAGTACCTCAGAATCCACTTTACGGCATTCCAATGCTCTTTTCCTGGATTCGCCATGTACTTACTCACTACACCCACTGCTTGAGCTATATCTGGTCTAGTACAAACCATGGCATACATCAAACATCCTACCGCATTTGCATACGGTATCCTGGACATTTCTTCAATTTCCTCATCATCACTTGGGCATTGTTTGGCACTTAAACTGAAGTGACTTGCAAGTGGAGTAGACACAGGCTTAGCATTTAGCATATTGAATTTTTCAAGTACTTTTGATATGTACTTTTTCTGTGATAACCACAGCTTTCCAGCCTTCCTGTCTCTCCTAATTTCCATGCCCAACATTTTTGTGGCTGCCCCAAGGTCCTTCATGTCAAATTCTTTTCTCAAATGAGATTTGAGTTCATCAACTTTTGACATATCGTTACATGCAATGAGCATATCATCCACATAAAGCAGCAAGATAATAAAAGAATTATCATCTAAAATTCTGTAATAAACACAACAGTCATACTCACATCGATGGTAGCCGATCTGCAACATGTAAGAGTCGAAACGCTTGTACCATTGTCTTGGGGATTGTTTCAGCCCGTACAATGATCTCTTCAACTTACACACATAGTGTTCTTTTCCGACTTCCTTGAATCCTTCGGGTTGCTCCATGTAAATTGTTTCCTCCAAGTCACCATGAAGGAATGCTGTCTTTACATCCAATTGTTCGAGCTCCATGTCGAACTGTGCTACCAATGCCAACAACACCCTGATAGAAGTGTGTTTCACAACTGGGGAAAAGATCTCATCATAATCAACCCCTTCCTTTTGTGAGTACCCCTTTGCTACTAAACGTGCCTTGAACCTTGGTTCTGCATTTTCTTGCGAAGCTTCTTTTCTCCTAAACACCCATTTGCAGCCAACTGTTGTTCTGTCTTTGGGTTTAGGAACTAACTCCCACACTGAGTTCTTTTGGAGAGATTCCATCTCATCCATCATAACACCCATCCAACCTTGTCTTTCACTGCTTTCCATTGCTTCTTGAAATGAGGTCGGATCACCACTGCTGGTAATAAGAGCAAAGTGTACTTCATCCTCATCCCATCCATACCGTTGAGGTGGCTTGATGGTTCTCTTTGCCCTTCTTTGTGCTAGAATTAAGGGTTCCTGCTGATCCTCACATTGTTCCTCACCTCCAGATGTACCAACCTCTGATGAACTTTGACCTTGTTCCTTGGTTGTATTATCTGCAAGAGGAATTACTTCGGTGACCACTTTTTCAACATTGTGCCCTTTGACTTCACTGTTATGTTCTCTATTCAGCATAGAAGTTTCATCAAACACAACATCTCTGCTGCAGATCTTTTTCCTGTTTCCTGAATCCCATAGTTTATACCCCCCTTTACACCTTTCTCAAAGCCAAGGAATATGCATTTGAGTGACTTGGAGTCTAACTTGGATCTCTCATCACTAGGAATGTGTACATAAGCGGGACAACCGAATACCTTCAATGAAGAATAGTCCACCTCTTTACCTGTCCACACTTCTTCTGCAACTTTACAATCAAGGGGTTTTGATGGTGACCGATTAACCACGTAGCATGCGTGGTTAACTGCTTCTGCCCAAAAACTTTCAGGCAACCCTGCATGAAGTCTCATACTCCTTGCTCTTTCCAGAAGTGTTCTGTTTATCCTTTCTGCAACTCCGTTTTGCTGAGGATTCTTTGGAACAGTGAAGTGCCTTATGATGCCTTCATCCTTGCAAAACTGTAGAAACCTGCCATTTTTGTATTCACCCCCATTATCTGATCTCAGATACTTGATTTTTCTGCCTGTTTGATTTTCTACTTCTGCCTTCCACTCTTTGAACTTGGTGAAGACTTCAGATTTTTCTTTCATAAAGTAGACCCAAACCTTTCTTGAAAAATCATCAATAAATGTCACAAAGTAGTATGCTCCACCTTTTGACATAACCGGGGCTGGTCCCCACACATCGGAGTGAATATAATTCAGAATACCACTGCTTCTACAACTGTTGCCTGCAGTTTGGAATGACACCCTTTTCTGCTTGCCAAAAACACAGTATTTACAAAAGTCCAGCTTGCATGTTTTCACACCTTTCAACAACTGTCTTTTGTGTAGTTCTAACATGCCTCTTTCACTCATATGCCCTAGACGCATATGCCATAGCTGAGACTCATCATCACTGGTTTTATCATCTGTGGAGACTGCCACTCCACCTACAACTGTGTTTCCCATGAGTCTGTACAGATTGTTTCCAACTCTGGTACCTTTCATTAATACGAGAACACCTTTTGTAACTTTCAGCAAACCATCTTTTGCTGTGAATGTGCACCCTTTTGATTCAAGCAAGCCTAATGAGATTAGGTTTTTCTTGAGTGCCGGCACATGCCTCACATCACCTAGGGTTCTCACAACTCCATCTGCCATTTTAATATTAATGGTGCCAATTCCAATGGTCTTACAGGGTGCATCATTTCCCATTAGAACGCTACCACCATTACACTCCTCATAGGCCTCAAACCAATCACGATTAGGGCACATGTGATAAGAACAACCAGAATCTAAAATCCAAGCATCAGATAAATGGTTACCTTGCGAGACCGATAGGAGTTCCACTTCAGTTTCTGAAGCAACGCTGGCGGAGTCACTGTTTGCAGCTTTATTTTTCCCATCTTTGGATGCCTTGTATTCCCTGCAATCTTTCTTCCAGTGTCCTTTCTTTTTGCAAAAGAAGCACTCTGAGTTTTTCTTGCTTCGTGATTTTGATCTGGAATTGTTCCTCTTTGCTTTGCCTCTATCGCTGGACCTGCCACGTTGACTAGAGCTTTCCTTTACTAGAAGTCCCTCTGCATGTGACTTGGTTTTGGAGGCCTTCTTCCTTGCCTCATTGGAGATGATGTCTTGCCTAACATCCTCGAATTTGAGTGTGTCCTTTCCATATAGCAAGGTAGTCACAAAGTGATCATATGAGTCAGGAAGAGAATTCAACAGCAGCAAAGACTTATCTTCATCATCGAATTTCACATCGAGCCTCAATAAGTCATTAATCATTATGTTGAAAGCATTCATGTGCTCCAGTACATCACAACCTTCTTCCATTTTCAACCCATACAACTGTTTCTTGAGATGCAGCTTGTTTGTGAGATTCTTACCCATGTAAAGACTCTCCAACATGTCCCATAGACCCTTTGCAGTCTCCACTTCCATGACATTGTGCATGACTTCGTCAGAAAGGTAGAATTGAATAGAGCTGACTGCCTTTTCATCTATGTCTGCCCAATCTTCATCGTTTATTTTAGCAGGCTTCTTTTCTTTGCCTAATATTGCCACCTTAATACCTTGTTGAATCAAGATATTTTTCATCTTCCGCTGCCATAAACCAAAGTTTATTCTTCCATCAAATTTTTCAATTTCAAATTTGATGCCTCCTGCAGTAGAAGTCCCCGCTGTGGCCATGATAAATATGAAGATAACTCAAAAAACAACTCACTCAAATATCTGCTTGTCAAACTGTGAATCTACTCCGTTCACGTCATAGATCTCGTCGCCAGGAGTCCACTGGAAAAAACGGGGCTCAATTCCGAGTCCGGATGGCTCCGAAAATTGAGTTTGAAATTTGACCGTTGAATCTGGTCAAACTGGTCAACTGCTGACGTTGGATGACGTCAGCACTGCTGCTGGACCGGGCTTCTGCAGACGGGTCCGGGTCTGCCTGACCCGAACCGTAAACTGCTGTGTGCTGGCGGACTGGGCTGCTGGAGACGGGTTCGGGTCAGGTCGACCCGAACTGAAGACTGCCTGTTCTGTTGGACTGGGCTGCGGAACAGGATCAGGTTGACCTGACCAGAGCCTGACCTGGATCCGGCGGTGACTGGGCTGGGTTCTGCTGTGGATCAGGTCCGCCTGACCTGACCTGTGACCCGATCTGCTGGACTAGGCTGCTGATACTGGGTCGGTTCGACCGGACCTGGACCCTGGACCGACCCGGAACTGTTCTTGTGCTGCTGGACTGGGCTGCACCACGGGTTGGGTCAGACCCAACCCGAAACCCGAACTTGGCCTGAAACTGGATGCTGGGCTTGTATGCTGCACTGCGGGTCAAGTCAAACTGACCCGACCCGAGACCCAGACCCAAAACCCAAATCTGGGTCGTCTTCCTCACGCTGTCTCTGCAACAGAGAAAACGGACCGGCCCTTCTTCCTCGTCCTCGGCAACGGCAGCGGCGATGGGGTCCGGCGCCCAGCGACAACTGGCAGCGGCGATGGCGACGGGCGACCGGCGAAGCAGCGGCGGTGGCGATAAGTCCGGCGATGGCCGCGGTGCTTAAACGGCGACGGTTGCAGCAGTTTTTTTTTTTTTTTCAGTTTCTCTTCAAGACAGTTGTTGATGGCTGTGGTTCGGTTCTCCGATTGCAGTTCTTCCCTGGCAGCGGACACGGAGATGCACAGATCCGGTGACTGTGCACGCGACTGTGCACGGCGAAAAGCAACAGATCTGGGAAAGACAACCCACTCTTAGATTGGGCAAAAAACAACTCAGATCTGGAGTGCCCCTCTTCCGATTTCTACAGATCTAGCTCTGATACCACTTGTTAGATCTGTATCTGACCAAGCACACACCACAAAGAGGAAAAACAATCAAACAATCACACACAAGGAAGACACGAGGATTTACGTGGTTCGACAAGATTGCCTACATCCACGGGCACAAGATTTCACTATTTAGAAATCTCTCTCTCACCCCCTTACAATGCTCTCAATGTCCCCTTCCCTGGCTATGTTCTTCTCTTCCCCTCTCCTTGCCCTCTTGGTTGCCCTTCTTGCCCTAGAACAAGAAACCACAAAAAGAGTACATATATATGGTGCTAACCCTAGTCAACTGGGCCCTCCACTCAGGCCCAATAAGGACCTTTTGAGCCAAACCCAACAATGGTTAATCGTAATTTTATGAGGGGTTCTCTTCTTTCTTCTCTGTCGTTTTATGACATGAATCTGAAGCTATTCAGATATCCTAAGGCCCGGTATTTTTTTTTTAAATGGCTTCTTCCATTAATAAAAGCAAGACATATACCGACAAGCAGGAACCCCCAAAAACGGACACAGGATGTACCCAGTACAAACCCCACTCAAAAACACAAAAACAAAAGGCACAAGATGCATATACCTTTGGAATCCAACATATATAATAAGGCCCTACAGAAAAACCAGCAAGTACTTTCTGATCGAGCATTATCTGGTCTCCCGTGAATCCATGGAAAATAGGATTGATCAACACCCAACTGGCAATAGAAATTTTATCTCGTCACACAAAGATTCACCACTTGTTTTTTTACCCCTTCAAGACATCTAGCATTCTGTTCCTTCCAGTAAATAGGCGCACTACAGGTTGAGGGAAACAATCTGTATGCAACAATGCTGGATGGATTACACAACCAACGGCAAACTGGGCCCCTGTGATGTTAGTGGCAGACTACATACTAACAGAACACACAAACAGCATACAAACCAGCACCCTGTATTCACAAATCATCCAACGGCAAACAGGAAGAAAAATAAAGAGTAGAGCAAGCAATAGGAAGAGAATAGACGTTGAAACCAATAGCTAGAATAGCAACAGAAACTCCTCAACGAATGTCGTTCTTCCACAAAACTCCACCAAAAAAAAAAGTGCTGAGATTCTAATCTAGGCCATTGATAAAATAAGACATGAAAGGTCTGAAATACCCTTCAACAACTAGTGGGCCAAAATAGCCTAAAAGCTAATCATAAAGGTATTGGGTTGTTGGGCTCACAGCTGGGATTGGAAGCCCATCAGGCCTGCCACTTCTTCCTTCTCTTCTCATATATTTCCATGAACTGTTCAGCCAGCAACAAGATAGGATCTTCATCAGCCTCCCCTTCCTACGAAGAACTCAACCTCGAGTTTGAGTCTTCCTCATCATCTAGCACATCAACGAGAGGTTCTTCTCCTTTATGGGGCATCAAATCTCCAACACTAAACACATTGGAAGTTTTAAAATCTGAAGGTAGATTCCCTTGTATGCATTATCATTGATTTTCCCAAGGATGCGACAAGGTCCAATCTTCTTTTGCTTGAGCTTGTTATAGGTGCTAATGGAAAATCGCTCTTGACGAAGGAAGACCCAAACAAGATCCCCCTCATCAAAGTCCAATGATCGGAGGGTGCGATATGCACCTTCCTTATATTTGGTTTTGCTAGCATGTAGACACCTCCGAACCTCTTCATGCATTGCTCATATGTTCCGGGCCATCTCCTTAGAATCTTAGCTAACCTTCCCTGGATTTTGAAACGATGTGAGGTCCAAAACATTTATAGGGTTGGAACCATACACAATCTCAAAAAGGCTCATTCATTTGTGTGGATCAATTAAGCGAGCTATTGTAGGCAAACTTTGCATGTGGTAGGATAAGGTTCCACTATAGCGTTGGTCGGCCTATCAAGCTACGAAGAAGATTACCAAGCCTTCGATTGACAACTTCAGTCTACCCATCAATACGTGGGTGATATGGAGTGATGAATCGCCGGTTGGTGCCTAATCTTTGCCATAATGTACCCCAAGAAGTGTCCCACGAATCTAGTGTCGAGTTTTGAAGTCATGATCTTAGGCACCCCATGAAGCCAAACCACCTCATAGAAATACAGATCGGCCACATGAGAAGCGTCAGAAGCCTTTTGGCGTGGTATGAAGTGTGCCATCTTTGAGAACCTGTCAACCACCACCAAAACACAATTCATACCTTGTTGAGTCCACGAAAGACCCAACACAGAGTCCATACTACTAATGTCTTCCCATGGATCCTTTGGAACACAAAGTGGAGTATAAAGGTTGGCACTTTAAACTTGACCTTCAGACAAATTGAGCAACCCTCCACAAATCATGATACATTGTGGCGTAATCGTGGCCAATAATAATCTTGCTCTACTATAGCATATGTCTTGTCACAGCCAAAGTGACCTAACAAGGAGATGGAATGGAGCTTTCTAATGATCTGCCCCCGAAGTGAGCAAGTCAGCACATATAGCCGAACACCTCTAAACAAGAAACCATCCTGCAAGAGATACTCTCCTAGTTGCCCTTGCTGCACATCTAGCCAAATCATCCTAAGCCAATCTTTAGTCAATTTTTTTTTTCTAATGTTTGTCAGAGCATAGGTGATAACATATCTGGTCAAGTGAGATCAAACGAAGACAACACTCACATTTGAAAATCCTTTTAAAGTTCATCACGTGCTTAGAATTTAATTTAGTAGTAGAGTATACAATGAGAATATTTTTCAAAGGCATTTTAAAAATCATCACCTCCATCCTTCACTTTCGACCACATTAGATAGATGGGGATTCATTAAAAATCTAATAAATTCAAAACGAACTAAACAAATGAGCAGCAAAATATTTGGGTTTAGGCTACGCTGGGGCTAAGGGCATTGGTAACTAGGTGTGCATATACTTTCATATTGGTATCTACCTCCAAAAGAGCCATATGAAAAATCTTTAATTGCTTCCAAAAATCACATAAAAATTTTGAGTTTATCCATAAAATCAAAGAATCTCTTTTGGTCTGCCCCACTCAAAGCCCATATTATAGTTCTGCCATGCCACTGTTGGTAACCCCCCATTACCTTTATATTATTCTAGTGTATATGTAAGTATTTGTCCCTTTGAAGTAAATCTTCTACAGCGTTCCTCGTCAACTAAAATTTAAAATTCTATTTCTACATCTATTTAAGTATATCTGTACCTACCCATCCAGAAAAAGGCACAGTTTTCAGTTTTCTGTACCTTCTGATCGTTTCAGCTGCTTTTTCTCTCCTATGCTTATTTCTATTTTCTATAGCAACTATAAAAAAGGAAAGTTTGTTTCGCAGCAGTGTTCTCTTGCTAGCCGTTTCCCACTCCAGCTTCTCCTTCATTTCATCTGCTTGCTTGTCGTAGACTTGCTACCTGTAATGTAGATTGATAAACACCAATGGGTGTCTCCCTTTCTCGATTGTTCTCCATCCCTTCCTCGATTGATACTATTTCTGCGTCTGAAGATGCCTAAAGATCTCAATTTTTGTGTGGATTTTTTCAGTTGTTACTTTTTTTTTTCTACCTTTGTCACGCTTGCATGTTTGCCTTGGTGTCCTGTTTTGCTCGATTTGTCTACAATCTACGTACCAAATTACTGTACCTCTGTTCTGTTGGTGGATGCAGGCTCTGGGCTCTTCTTCTCTGTACCGTACCCGCACCAGTACCCGTACCGGTACCCGCACCGGTACCGGTACTCTGTTCTGTTGGTGGATGCAGGCTCTGGACTCTTCTTCTCTGTACCGTACCCGTACCGGTACCGGTACTCTGTTCTGTTGGTGGATGCAGGCTCTG
This sequence comes from Sextonia rubra, assembly GCA_037013555.1. NCBI lineage: Eukaryota > Viridiplantae > Streptophyta > Magnoliopsida > Laurales > Lauraceae > Sextonia > Sextonia rubra. Next base: position 15,071,426 of record JASUAD010000028.1, on the reverse strand, counting down.
GACTCTTCTTCTCTACACCAATCTACATACCAAATCGCTCTTTTACTTCTTTCCTTTTTTCTCAGCGGCGGAGGTAGAGGCAGTAAGATGAGCCTATAAAATGTTAAAAAATGCAGGGTACGTACCAGAGACGTACCGGGTGCGTACCGGATACGTACCCATAAAGTCAAGAGAGGGTACGTATTCCGCCGTACCCGTACCCGTACCCATACTGGATACGTACCCGGTACGTGTACGTGTGGATTTTTCAAGTACCCGTGACCCCTTTAAGGCCCAATTGACGAATGCTTGTCAAATGGAGGGATAGAGATGCAAGGTGTTTCCATCATGGGATGTGAGGCCTTACCCAATATCACCATTTGCGCCATATGAGTCTTTCCACATAAATGAATAATTTTGCTTTTGTTTAACACCAGATAATGTATTTCAACTAATTCTAAGATCAGTACCATTTATGAGCAGCATAGTCATTTAAAATCATGGAATCATTGCAAATGCATACTAATGATGAAGCATTGCTTTCAAATATATAATGAAGGTCTGCCTGATTGCTCTTTTCATCTTCAAAACATGTGCATTTCATGACATGTTGCTTGTTGTTGCAAGTTAAATGGTTGTGCTAGCATTTCATATGCATGCTTCCCAATAATTTGCTCTACTTGCATACAGGATGTACCTCTGCAGCTGTTATATGCTCTTCTTGCTTATTTGGGGGATTCAGTTGATTATGATACTGCTTCATCTGGGCTTAAGTCACCTTTGGCACCATGTCCATCATCGTGCGACCCGGGCATCGGTATTCCTTTTGAAAGACTTATTGGATGGCAGCTGCGTGTTGAGTATTTTGCTTATGAAACATTGCAAGACTTAAGGAGAGGGAAGCTTTTTGAGATAATTGTAGATTACCCTGATAGGTTTTGCCTCTTCTCAACATCACAATTTAAGATTCTTGTTCCTTTAATTATTTTTTTTTCCTCTATGTTGGGCTACAGGTCTAGAAGTTAGTTTAAGATTGTTATTTCAGAATTACATGCGAATTGTATTATTTTTCATGTTGGTAAATAAATACAGATACATCCATCATTTAAATGTTTGAATCCATGGTATCCAGAAATTGTTCATGTAGTGGCAGACCTTTTTTATTCAATAACCTGTGTACCTGTTCTCTTCATGTATTTATTCTATTAGCAAATATCTTATAATTTCTTTAAGGAGGTATTCTCTTTTTCATGCTTAAATTAAATTATTTCTACTTCAGCGTTGTATTTGTTGTGGGTTGTGGCAGCCCCCCAGCAATTGAAGATTTCAAGCAGTGTCTAGATTATACTGGTCAACATTCAAAGCTTTACTGATTTTCCTTTTTGCCCACCACCGACTGTTGAACTTCTCTTCACTCCTCTGCTAGAGAACAAGAGTAATACTGCAAGTCGTTCTTTCAAGTTTCTTCTCTCACCACCTTATAACTATGAGCAGATCATAGAGAGCATGAAGCGCGCAGCTGTTTCAATTCTCTGCTTTCTACATCAACTCTTTGTATTTTCCAGGTATTCCTTTTTAAATATTTTGGTCTTTTTATATATGCAGATCTAAACCTATAGTATATCTATTGTCTGCAGATTTTTATGGATTTGTTTTAGATTCATTATTATGATTCCCAATGAATAGTGTGTGCTCAATTCTAATCAAGTCTATAGTTTATTATATTAGAGGTCATTGTTATTTTTTTCTAATATTTCTGCCCTGCAAATTGATGCATAGATGATTTTTATTTGGTTTATTATGTTGAAATTCTTTTTTTTCAATTGGTGTTTCTGAGCATTGATTGATTGTTCTTAACGTGGATTTATCTATATTTAGAGAGAGGTAAGATATATATGGAAAATCTTATTTGAAATAATTGGTATTGGTAGATTCTCTTTAATGCACATTCTGAATATCCATGAATACCTGGTTTGGCCACCTATGTTTTATATTTATTCAAACTACTGGTCATTTAGAGTTAAAAAAATTAATGATTTTCATTAAGAGTGTGTGTATTTCTTATTTCATTTTACTGATTGTTCAACTTATTCAGAAATTTCTAGTTTTAACGACTTTCAGTTTCCTCCTCTTTTTTCATGTTGTTGGAGCCAATGACTGCTTTCTGTATTCGCCCTCTCGCTCTATGACAGTTCCAATCGATTCTCTCCTCCATCTCTCACATCAAGATATTTCTGATTCTCTCTTTTTTTTCTTTGATTTGATTTTGGTTGTTTGGTATTTTTTCAACCTTGCTCATTTTGAATTGTGATGTGATTTTTTGTGGTGTCCTTATTCAATGGTTGATTAAATAGTAAAAAATACTTCATTTTATAATTACTTTTGGATAAAGGAGAAATGGGTTCGACTCCTTTTGGAAAGTTATTGTGTTTTTATTAGAATGTGAATACCATAAGGGCTTGATAAATATTGTATCAGTTGTATTTTTTTTTCCTTGAAAAAATGTTTCATGAGAATTTTAGGTGGGTTGCAAATTCTTGGTCTTTTTAATAACGAGAAAGGAATTTCAGTTAGGTTTGACATTTTAGGTATTGATTGAGTGAAAGGAAGTTTGTTTTTGCCTTTTGGGAAAGTTTTCATGGTTGATCATGTTGAGTTGGGGAGGGGAAGAATGGTTTTGTAGTTCTTTTTTCAATAATTTTACGCACTTCTTCTTCTTCTTATTATTATATTTAATTTTGTTTGGGTAATGCCATGCCTGCCAAGTGGAAGACAGAAGTTGTCGCTATGCTAAATTAGAAGAAAATAACATGCTTAGCCCGAATTCTCTCTACACTTCATGGAGCCCACTAATTTCTACAAACTCGCCACACATATTTGCCAAATGGAGGGCAGATCCCAAATGGATGTAGGTTCTTCCTTTTTCATCTACTTCTTCCTCTCACTCTCTACTACTCTGGCTTAAAAAACAATAAAAGGACCCTCACTTTTTCCTCTTTCGAAACAAAGGTGAAATCCATGAATAGCCATCATTTTAATTGAAAATGTGGTTTTGGGAGATTTTCATTGAGGCATGTGGGCATGGCTTCATTTCTTTGGTGTCCTAGACACTATTTTTCTTTCATGAGAACTAAATATCTTGCGGTTGAACGTTGAAGTCGCCTTATTTCAATGTGTTTTCAGTTATTAAAAGAAGGTTTTTTTTTTTTGTTACCTACATTAGATCCTTGAGCATGTTCTGATTGAATGGAAAGATAGTATCCATTCTTGTACTATAACTTCTTTCTTTTCTGAATTGATTTTTCTTTTCTTTGTTTAAAAATATTCTGGCGTTAGTCATTATCCTTTCTTGCTTATTTTCTTGGTGATAGAGTTAGGGGATATATATTGAGTCAATGCCATTCCTTGAGGCTTTGGATCAAGTTTCCGAATGTGTAGGTAAGGGAATTGGGCATGTAATTTAATTGAACCCAGATGGCTCTAAATGACACTCTTATTGTTCTATTTTCTACTTTTTATCTTAATTAAATCTTTATCTTACATATGATCTTTTTATATATTCATCACTCAGGGGTTAACGTAACCTGTGTAAGACTTAATAGGTATCTGTAGTTTAGTTGTGATTTTAATGACTGCGAATTGGGTAATTCTTATTATTGTGGGATGATAATGTTTTAATATTGTACTCTGGAGTTAAAGCACTTTAAATTAACCCAGGTTTCAATAATTATATCCAGACAATGTAAATAATTATATCCAGACAATGTACTGTAAGTTCCATACACTGAGATATCTTTGTTTTATATAAATGACCCCCTGGGATTTGTGAGAACTTTATGAAAATAAATTCATGACATGTTGTAGTTCTGTTATGGATCATAAGTGCTAGATAATCTCATAAATCTCTGAAAATAGTCTTGGCCATGGAAAGGACTACAATTTTTGTTTCTTTAATTATCGAACAAAATAGTCTATACCATGGTACATAAAACTTCACATGTGGGTGATTGGGCCATGGAATTCAGATGTTTCATGTTTTTGATGAGGCCAAGCATGGTTCAAATTGCTCATATTTTTGAAATGAAGATCGCTTTTGGTTTTCCTCTTTGTGGTGAATCAGAGGATAGCTACTCACACTCCATCAGAGGCCTTGGTCTTGAGGTACTCTCTCTCTCTCTCTCTCTCTCTCTCTCTCTCTCTCTCTCGATCTGGTTTTCTTGTACATGTTGTTTAACTCATGAAAATTTTAGGTTTTTTTTAATCAAGAAAGTGAAATTAATGCTGGAGCAATCCACCATAAAACAAATTCACAAGGTAGTACCTCAACATTCTGCAGTAATTACATAATTATTTTTAGGTTTTTTCTCTCAGTTGGTGGGTTTTTTTTAAAAAAAATTAATTCTGTTCATACTATATAACCTCTGTTGTGTGGTTTTTTATTTTTTGACTCTCTACATGTTTAACTTATGAAATTTTTACATAAAGTTATATATCTTTTATTTTATACTCCATGCTTGTCCATGTTGTTAATGGGACCACAGATCATTCATTCTCACCTCATCAACATTCTGGACCATTTGACTCTGAAAAAGAAGATCAATTGGCCATATAGTTATGTTTGCTTGAGCCAAATATTTGCTTGAGTGCGCGGGCAATGTGATGGGGGTAGACTTACACTCTGTACTGTAATGTATCCTTTAGTGGTGATTACCTCTTCGCTAAATAGATAAATTTGCATCTGTAAATTTAACATTTCTATGAACTTGAAAAAAAAAAATGTTTGGATGGATTAGGCTCATATGCATGAGTGTATTTGCTATTCTTTTTCATAATCATAACTGAATTTACTTTTCTTTTATATTGGTAACACAACTTGAACCCTCTAACTCGCAATTATGACCACGTGCACCTTCCAACTGTGAGTTGTAATTATTCAGGGTGAATGGATTGCTAAATGCTAATGTAGTATTTCTTATTTATACTTGGATATTTCAATTTCTATTCTAATCAATATGTGTGTCCCATGGAAACTCTTCAATTGATTGCAGCAATCTAATGTAGCAGTGCAGACAATGACACATAAGATGGCGCTATAAGGTTTTTATACAACAAGTTGTGATGGGAGTTTAGAATTCCAACAACTGAAGTTCATATTAGAATGCTTGCAAGTTGAACCCTGCAATTTTTTCTCTTCAAACCAGCCATGGTGGTTTCAGGTTCTTTGTACATTTCCAATGCACCCATAATTAGAGAGGAAGATAAATATCGCATATATGAATTATAAGGTTGTAGAATACTACCTGTGACAATCATTTCATATATGAATTATGTTGTTTTTTTTTATTACTTTAATGTGAAGTTTGAGATAGCATTGTGGGGGAGTGTAAATATGGCTGCAATTACAAACCTGAGAAAACATATGATTATCTATTGGCATAGATTTGTGAAATAAGCTGATTTATGGATGTTGTCTTCTCTTGTTTGTCTTCTACAATAGTAGTTCATAAATCTTATGGAATTCTGCTATTGTTTTTTCTTGTGAAACATGCTCAGGAGTTATTGTTTCCAAATTTTCACTTTGGTGGGCGGCTCTAAGTCTGATATTGTCAGGTGAACTTGGAAATGTGTGACTTCTATTTCTATTTTTATACCAAAATTTTCTTGTAAGGTGTAATTGTGTCAGCCTCCCATGCCCCAATCTTTGCAGGCTACAACTTCTTACAAGAAACTCCAACAAAATTATATCGTTAGGCAAGGAATTGAATGTAGGAAGTAATTGATTGAACTGAATCTATTTATTTGCATGGAATTCGAATGGAGCAGAGGTAATTGATTCAGATGAGTATCTTTGTTTTACATGAAAATGAAATACATATGAATTCATGGTGAAATTGACATATTTGTTTGCATGAAACTAGGAGAAATGATTGTCAAATGGGCATAAAATTTGTAATCATTGCTCCATGCCTCTAGTTTTTATTACATTGTTTAATTTTCATCTCAAAACACTCTATAAGAAATTTAGAAAGTGGACGTTTATAGTTTTTTTATTTTCGAATAGTGTTCAAAAAAGATAAGCTACACATTGTAAGCATACATTAGATTTATAGACACAGAAAAATTGAGAGAGCATTGAGATTGAACAGAGAAAAAAGCATGATTAGTTTAGCAACATTTCATCAAAAAGTTGGTCTTCATACTAAAGTAAGAAGAAAGGAAAACCTGAAGAAAAGATAATCATGAATCAAACCTAAATTTCATTGATTGAGGAGGAAGAATAACCTGTCATGTTGCCCTTTCTATGACTACAGTTGACAGAGAAAAATCTGAAATATCTAGCTAGATTCTTGACCATTTGAAAAGCCAATGCCGCATTAGTAAACAATGAGGCCTACACCAAATGGTCCATACTCCGACAGCGTAGGAGGGAAAGATGCTCTGGTTTACATTTTCTCCTCCTATATTTTATATATATTTGGATTTTTCTAATAGCAATTCTTATTTCATATTAGTAGATGGTAGTTTCACATTCCTTAGAATTTTGATCTGAAATCATCTTTAATGTTCTACATGATACATCTTTTTTTTAATTTGTTTCATTTCTTATAATGTGTCATTATATAGTAAACTCAAAGAGACAAAGTCACAAGTTGACAGTTGTATACTTAAACCCTACATCAATTTTTAATGGTCTGTTCATGCAAGATATACAACAAAACCTTAATCTTTTCTTCATTGCAGATGTAACACAAGTCCTTATTTTAGACCTATATCTATTGCGTATTTTCGGAAAACATTGTTGCTTTTATAAGTTACTGTTCTTTTCCATTTTTAAGGATAAAGTGAAGATTGGTTACATCTCATGTCAAACCTAAAGCATCATGAATTTTGATTTGCTTAAAAATGTGTTACGTAAAGAAGCATGGAATATTCAAATGCAGTCAGATACTTTTTTTTATTGTATATTGTAGAAGGCCAGAGTAACAAGATACCAAGAGGAAATTTGAGCGGAACTTAATGTCAAAGCAGAGCATATACACTCCAAGAACAAAAAGATGCCAAGGTAGCCTTACAACGCAGATGATCATTTGGGTTCTCTTTTGGGGACATGGTATTTCCAGAAAATACAAACATACGCCAACAGGATCACACTAGAGGTATACAATCTGAAAATCTAATATATGTATACCAATCCTTAAAATAAGTATGACATTCATTGACACTAACAAGTCTGGATACTTGCTTAGAGATCCTTTTGATCTTCATTAACTGAGAGCAAGCACTTCCACTTTATGTTTAAATGATAGTTCACATGTCACAACTCACAATTAAATTACTGATAATCAGAGTTAAAGGTAATCAAGAATTACCTATGAGTTAATTATAGAGCAGTTGAGTTGCAAGAGTACAAACAAGGTAATTGGTTCTAACTTGGCAATTGGAATTGAGAGAACCTTAGGTGTATCTTTTTGGGTGTCTAGGCGTGATTGGACAAAATGGCCTCCTTTAATGAAGCAAGCACAAAAGGCATAAGAGACTTGAGGTTTTGAGTTTTGACAGCTGTTGCTTTGATGTGTGAGAAAATGTGGAGAGACCTGCGCATAGCAATGGTCTTCATTAATTGAGGAATATTTGGCTGAAAAGCTATAGAATATGAGTTGGAACCTGATCACTGGTGGCTCCCAAAGTTCGAATGGGGTTGAAACTTAAACACATAATAGACATTTTACTGATGCACGAGGTTGTAAAGTTGTAATATCTAAATTATGCTCAGTAGATATAGATGTTGCAGCCATATTCCAAGTGAAAATTTTATATAATCTGACATTTATCATTGATTTGTGCTCAAAATTTAGGTAGAACTTTGCTTCTAGACTTGGAAGGATTAAGCTTTTTTTCTTTCATTTAGAAGTTTTTATAGCCAATGAGTATCCCAGAGATGATAGCAAATAGCAAATTATCTGTTGCATGGAAAGGCATTCAATTCGTAGGAAAACCATAAATTATGTGGAAGATGCACTTTTTGCAGTTTATGGGTGAAAGTGATTAACATCAATTTCTTACTTGTCTAATCTTTGAATTGTCCTCAGTAGACCTACATGGTTACGCCAGATCCCCAAGTGAATTCTTCTTTATCTAGGTAAAATCTTGCTTCCTCAATTGAGAGCATGTGGGTGTTATTTATTTTCTGTCTTCCATATGTTTAGGCCTTTTTGATAACAATAAATACATCACTTTGAAATCGAGTTTGTCACTAACAACTACATGCGTTCATTCCACTAGTCTTTATCATAGTTTCTGAGAATTTACGAGTCTGTAATCACACCAACGTTGCTAGGGACTGAGATTTTGAATTTAGAATCGAGCTTGGGCCTGGTCATTCAAGCTGTAACCAAGCGCGGGCTTGCCTACACTCATTTTGTGCTGTTATTACCATTGGGAAAGTTTTTTTGCCTAAACTGCCAAAGTTGCTGCCCTAGATGCGTAGCCCACACTAAAGATAAACAAAACTCTCCTAGGGCCTGCTTGTTTGTATTGCATTATATAACAATTGAACACATGAATTTATGGTCAATCATTCCACCAAAGGATTATTAAAGAGTGGACAGGTAAAAGTCTGGGGATGAGCAGTGAAGATTTGAATTACTAGGGTGGTAGTCAGGTATTCATTTCCTATCTTCCCTTATTTAATTTGCATTGGAGTTGGAAGTGGGAGTTTAGTTGCTGGATATTTTAATATATTCACCTTTAGTCTTCATTTTCAACCCATTTGTGGTATGAATTCCTATGTATTTTATGCCAGCAAATGAAAAGCAACAAACGAGAATAGGATTGGAATATGTATTTCGTGGGACATTAACTATTGTATTATACCTGATTGTCGAAATTAATTCTCTCTTTCAGGAGGAAAAAAAAAAGGAAATTAAAGAATAGCAAGATATATACTGCATTTAGATTGTTTCTAACACTATGAATTGCACCAGAAATCCCATTTTTTTAGACGGACTGTAAATTTTCTTTGTCATGATCCCACCTATGAATGCAAGTTAGTTATTACTTAAATGTGAAAAAAAGTCCCACCTAACTGCCCCATCACTCACCAAAGCTTAGAAGGCTCTACCGCAACTCCATATGATGTAGACAGGGTATTTTTTTTATTTTTATTTTTCTGGATGATTTGTTTTTTGGAAGATTCCTCATCGGCAGAATCACATGTGACGACAGTGCATAAAAACCAATTGTCCCGAAGCAGTATGGGGCAAAGCATTGAGGAATCTTCTCAAAACACTGATTATTCTCTGCTGCTCGTTCAGCAATCTAAAAAAACCCAGTAGATAGTTCCTGTTGACAGAGAGAACACATGGTGCTTCTAAATATACATATTTTTTTCTTTCTGCACTCCTTTTCTCTCTGCACCCATTACTATTTTGATAATTCTCTGCACACTCCTTTCCACACTCCTCCCTTTCACCACCTCCCCCTCCTTCCTATCCCAGCTCCTCTCCTCTGCAAATTTGAGAAGTATGACAATTGCTCTGGCCAGACTTTAGGTTTTCTATTTTCCAATCTGGAGTTGGGCAACTATTAGCTTGGGGTCTCACATATTCCTAGAGTTTCTGCAGATCTCAATGCAGAAATTGTTTTACTTGGGTTATTGATTTGAAATTTGTCATAATCTGAACTCATCCAGGATGATAAAGTAAGTCTTCATCTGGAATTCAGGTATGAGCTAAATTAGGAATTTTCTAAATTCTTTAGCTATGCATGTTAGGTGGGGCATTTGGATGTAAACGCAGAAAATGTTTAGGGCTTTTAAACATTCCTAAACAAAAATAAAAACATTGCTCGAGACTCCTCACTGTTAAAGTCGGATTCCTTGAGAATCTTTGTAACCAGTTACCACCTTCATAAGAGATTACTATGACCTACAGCTTAATATTATTAATATTCAAATCTGCACTCATCCAGGACGATCAAGTAATAAGTCTTCATCTGGAATTCAGTTTGGAGCTAAATTAGGAATTTTCTAAATTCCTCTATTATTACCGCGGAGTTCTTTAGCTGTGCACGTGAGGTGGGGCATTTTGGTGTAAATGTAGAAAATATTTGGGCCTTTTAAACATTCCAAAACAAATATGAAAACATTCCTTGGGACTCCACACTATTAATGTCGGATTCCTTGAGAATCCTCGTAACCAATTACCACCTTCACAAGATTCCTTGGTAAAACCCTCCACACATAACACCACCCACTATACTGTTTAATAAGTGGAATCCTCGATAAATCTTTAGCCGATCTTCTCTCAAAATTTTTTTTAATCAATTTGTTGATGATGAATTAATCTGCTATGGCCCTCCTCCTATCCCTCGTTTTATTAATATCAATGGCCACATATGCTTTAGTAGTGAGGGAGTGGGTACTGTTTATCCAATACGACCACGGTAACTTTAAAACTATCATTGAGGCTATAGCTGTAGCCCTGAATGACATTGATATCAATGTCGGTTATTTTGTCATCCACGTAAATGGAGGAGTTTACGGCGAGCTTGTTTCAATTGGATACAATGAAAGATATATTATGATGACCGGCAAAAGAAAAGGAATCACTGTGATGACGATACATTGTGTTGGTTACCCGTGATCACGGTGATTTCTTTTCCTTCGCCGATCATTAGAATATCTTTTGTTGTATTTAATTGAAATATGTTTGTCGTAAACTCTTCCATTTACGTGGATAACAAAATAGCGGTGTTGATATCGGTGTCATTCGGGGCTGCAGCTATAGTCGCAATGATAGCTTTAAAGTTACCGTGGCCATTTTGGTCAACTAGTATCCACTTCCTTGCTGCTAAAACATCTGTGGCAATTGGTATTAATGAAACGAGATATATGGGGAAGCCCATGGCAGATTGATTTCTTATCAACAGATTGAATTTAAAAAAAAAAAAGGGAGAAGATCAGCTAAAGATTTATGGAGGATTCCACTTATTATATTGTGCATTGGGTGGTGTTGTGTGTAGAGGGTTTTACCAAGGAATCTTATTAAGGTGGTAATTGGTTACGAGGATTCTCAAGGAATCAAACATTAATAGTAAGGATTCTCGATGAATGTTTCTTTTTTGTTTTGGAATGTTTAACAGGCCCAAACAGTTTTTGCGTTTACACCCAAATGCCCCACCTAACATGCACATCTTCTTTTCACACTCAACATATTAAATAAAAAGATTTGGTTTTGACTCTCTACATTCACCAATATACCTAAGTTACCCATCCCTTCTTTCTCTTTACACTCTTCTCTTTTTCTAGTACATTCTTTCATTCTCCTCATCTCTTCCTCCATTCTCGAAGGCATTCTCTCTAGGGCTTCTCTTCTCTTCTCTTACTCTCCATTGAAGGGCTTCTCTTTTCCATTTATCATTAAAGGTAACGTTTCTTTTCATTTCTTCATTTCACCATTTGGATGGAAGGGCTTTTCTTCTCCGCTATTTTCATTTCTTCACTTCACCATTTGCATTGAAATGGTGTCATTGCATGCATAGGTTTGCATCAAATATTGTTAAAGAGGATTCATGTTGTTCATAGTGCTCATCTTTTGGTTCTCATTGCCATTTTTGTCTTTTTTTTTTTTTTTACAGAACTCATACAGTGTTCGACCCTAGCTACCAAAAAAAAAAAGAAAAGAAAAAACAACTTGAAAGGAGAAAGAGAAAATAGGTGTTTGAGAATGGTGGGACAAAGATAACGGAGAAGGGAAAAAGATGAGTTGCACAATGTCAAGGTAGAAGGGATGAAAATCTCTACGAGGAAGAGTGAGAGGGAAGAGTGACAGGGAATCGGCTTTTTGGTCATTTCATAGATGGGTAAATCTGTAATAATTTTTTTTAAAACCATGAGTGAACTAAGTCCCTTTTATTGTTCAAGTACCAAATCCCTTCTGGAATTTGGACAAATAGACTCAGATTTTAGTGAAAAGACCATTTTGCCGCTCTAAGGAAGAAATTACAAAGGGGTCCTATATTCATCATATGAAGTTGAATCGTTCCAAAAAATTCTTGCCAAAACTATTCAACAGCTACTCAAAACTCACAACTAAATTAATTACCCAATAAATCCACTTAATTAGTAATCATAAAAATAAGGTGTCGGGTCTTGCACTATGCTCATGATTAAATGCGTAGCTGCGGCAATGCACAAACCGAAGATAAGCGTGCAGCAGCAGAAGCCAAAAGAAACAACCAAGCTGCCAGAACCGTGCAGCAAGCTGAGTATGTAAGTATTTTTGTCTTGGCAAATTCATGGGTTGAACAAAACTTGAGTGCATTAGTGTTGTGTTTTGCATATTTTTTAGTATGGATAATAGTTTGAGTCGCCGGATGCACTGAAATGAAGAAATAGAAGAAAAAGCGACAAATTGAATTGGTTTTCTACGGGTAACATAGATAAAAAGGGTCATATCTCACAAATCGAGCGTTGGATATAGGCATGCAACCTACCATTGGAAAGCTCTTCACCCGGGCAAAACCTTAATCCAACCGGTCGGGAAATTTATCCGACCGACCGGGCAAGTGCAGAAAGTGCGCCGACTTGCGATTTTTCAGCCCGAATTAAAGGGAAACTTACCTGTTTGATGCCAACTCCTTTCCTGATTGTATTATACTTATAAGGCACGAATTAGAGGCTATAAAAGAGGGTTTTCTCTCAACCTTAAGATAGAGATCTTATTGTTTTGAATGGAGAATATATTTTAGAGATCTACTCCTCTAAAGTCTTTTTGAGAGTTAAAGGACTGAAGTTCTACTCTAGAGATCATTGTTTTCTACTTCTCTGAGTGTAGAAGATTGCTGTGGGGTGTCAAGTGCTATATCTAGAATGCGTCTAGGTGATTGGATCTGTCACAGAGAACGGAAGGGGGTCGTTGCAGCAGGGAGCTGCGCAAGGGAATCACAAGGTCCTTAGGTTGAGGAGCAACTGGATAAGGGTTGTAAGTATTCTCTTGTAACTGTAGTATGATTTATAGTGCTTGATTCTTGGCCGTGGTTTTTTCCTAGGTTGGGTTTTCCACGTAAAATCTGTGTCTTCTTGTGGTGTGTGCTTGTGGTTTGATTTATTTTCGCTGCGTGGTTGATTGTTTGCACACATATAATTAAGATTGGCATTAATCCATTCTAGAGGATCTCTCCCCCAAAAAACCTTCAAGTGGTATCAGAGTAGGTTGCACTAATTTGTGGTGTTTAATCCTAAGAGATATCTAGAATGATACTCAATCAAGAAGGCACATTCACTGTGAAGCCTCCATTGTTTGATGGCTCAAATTATGCTTATTGGAAGCAAAGAATGATTGGGTTCCTCAAGTCCATTGATGATTATGTGTGGGATAGTGTTGAGGAAGGTTATTCAAAACCTACGATTACTGTTGATGGGCAAACTGTTGCTAAACCTAAAGCCCAATTGACTAAGGAAGAAAAGCATGCCTCCAATTGCAATAATAAGGCCATGAATGCTATTTATAATGGAGTGTCTGCTGATGAGTTTCGTCGGACTTCCACTTGTAAAATTGCAAAAGAAGCATGGGATGTTTTGCAAACTGTTTATGGGGGTACTGATACTGTCAAGCAAGCAAAGCTGCAAAGGTTAACTCAGGCCTTTGAAACCATTGTAATGGAAGAAGAAGAAACCTTCAATCAGTTTTATGCTAAGCTGAATGATATTGTCAATTCTATTTTCAATTTGGGTAAAGTAATCCCTGAAAGTAAAATTGTCATGAAGATTCTAAGGTCTCTTCCTTCAAAATTTGACTCAAAGGTAGATGCTATTGAAGAGAATAAGAATTTCGATACCCTCACAGTAAATCAGTTGGTTGGAAATCTTCAGACTTTTGAAGAAAACCGTCTAAAAAAGGGAAAATAAGCAAAGAATAAAGATTTGGCTTTTAAAGCTTTCAAAGAATCCGTGAAGCAATCTGTAAAGAAAATTGAAACTGATTCGGATTCTGATGATGATATCACTGAGTTAATAGTTCAGTTTCAAAAACTTATGAAGGCTAAGAAAGCTAAGTGGAAGGGATCGAAATTTGAAAAAAAGACATCATTAGCCAAGGTTAAGTGCTTTGATTGTCAAGGTCTTGGTCATTATGCCAGTGACTGTCCTAACAAGAAAAAGAATCCAAAGTACAAAGCTCTAAAAACTTGGGATGATGATTCTTCAGAGGAAAATAAAGACCCTGGACCTGATTCAAAGGATATTGTGAATGACAAGTTTACGGCTTTTATGGCTAGATCCACTGTGTCAGATGCCAGTTCTGTTGCAGATACTGCTGATATTACACTTTCAGATGATGAAGATGACTGGGAAGCAGAATATGGGATTTTACTGGATAAGTCTATTCATATGAGCAAGTTATTTGAAAAAGATGCTCTTAAGCGGAAAACAGAGATTTTGTTTCTTAAAAAAGAGTTAGAGGATGCCAAATCACAGGTTCATCTGTTAGAAGGACAAAAGAATTCCATGGCTGATAAGCTGACTACTGAGAGTCACAAGTATGGTTTACTGAAAGATGAGTTTAAGAAGGTTGCGCAAGAGTTTGAAACCTTGAAAACTGACTTCAAGACTGTTCAAGTTGAAAAAGAAGACCTTGCTGGGAAACTGAAGATTGTGTTGTCTGAACTGAATTCTACAAAAGCGTCTATGAATAAGCTGAATATTGGTTCAAAGATACTAGATGACATCTTATGTATTCAGAAGCTGCCTAATGACAAGCGCGGTCTTAGTTTCAATGATGGTGCGTCTACTTCAAAATCTAAAGGTAAATCTGTTTTTGTTAGAAGTATTATACACACTGCTCCACATGTTGTACATGTTCATAATGTAATGAATAGTTTACAAAAGAAGAATGCATCACGTCCTGCACGAACATCCACTTGTCATCACTGTGGAGTTAAAGGACACATTCGTCCCCATTGCACGAAGCTGCATGTTTTGCCAAAATATAAGCAATGGTGGAAACAATTGTCTGAGTCAAAGGTTAAGACAAGAGCTATTTGGGTTAGGAAATCTGATTTACCGCCAAAAGTTGTTCACACTTTGCTGAAAAATCATACTACACAAGTGTGGGTGGCTAAGTGCAAAAAACCCTGATTAAGATGATCAAGCCCCCATCCCCGTGCTACTACGAAGATATAAGTAAAGGAGAGCTGTAATCAAGGGGGAGCTACTGCCGGATCCAGGTTGACAACTTTGCTGCATGATGATCATTTGCTTTGTCAATTATGGACATTCAGGGGGAGATATTGCATTCAGGGGGAGAATGGAATTTTTGTACATTGTAAAGATAGATGGAGCTAAAGATGATTTTTTTTGTACCTGATTCAGAGCTGATGGTAAAATTTTTGGTTATTTCAATTTACTCAATGTTAAATGTATTTTTGGTTTTATTTTTGGGTAGATTAAATGTATAGGAAGTTTTGTCCATGAATTGCCAAAGGGGGAGATTGTAAATATTTTTGTCTTGGCAAATTCATGGGTTGTACAAAACTTGAGTGCATTAGTGTTGTATTTTGCATATTTTTTAGTATGGATAATGGTTTGAGTCGCCGGATGCACTGAAGTGAAGAAATAGAAGAAAAAGCGACAAATTGAAGTGGTTTTCTACGGGCAATATGGATTAAAAGGGTCATATCTCACAAATCGAGCGTCAGATATAGGCATGCAACCTACCATTGGAAAGCTCTTTTCGAGAGGATTCCATAGAGCCCAAGATCGCCTCAATCGGAGTTGAAACGAGAAAGTTATGGCCTCCGGAAGTCTGCAGGAAAATGCTAAAATTTTCACCCGGGCAGATCCTTAATCCGACCGGTCGGGAAATTTATCCGACCGATCGGGCAAGTGTAGAAAGTGCACCGACTTGCGATTTTTCAGCCCGAATTAAAGGGAAACTTACCTGTTTGATGCCAACTCCTTTCTTGATCTTATTATACTTATGAGGCATGAATTAGAGGCTATAAAAGAGGGTTTTCTCTCAACCCTAAGATAGAAATCTTATTGTTTTGAATGGAGAATATATTTTAGAGATTTTCTTCTCTAGAGTCTTTTTGAGAGTTGAACGGCTGAAGTTCTACTCTAGATATCATTGTCTTCTACTTCTCTAGGTGTAGAATATTGCTGTGAGGTGTCAAGTGCTACATTTAGAATGCGTCTAGGTGATTGGATCTGTCACAGAGAACGGAAGGGGGTCGTTGCAGCAGGGAGCTGTGCAAGGGAATCACAAGGTCCTTAGGTTGAGGAACAATTGGATAAGGGTTATGAGTATTCTCTTGTAACTGTAATATGATTTATAGTGCTTGATTCTTGGCCGTGGTTTTTTCCCAGGTTGGGTTTTCCACGTAAATTAAATCTGTGTCTTCTTGTGGTGTGTGCTTGTGGTTTGATTTATTTTCACTGCGTGGTTGATTGTTTGCACACATATAATTAAGATAAGCATTAATCCATTCTAGAGGATCTCTCCCCCCAAAAACCTGCAGAGTACATCAAGGGACTGTGTGTGTTCCTAGCTCCATTTTTGCTGGAATTGGTGCTCTTGAGATGCATGGCCTCCTTGGAAGCATTCTTTGCATTATGTTGATGTTAGGGGGAAGTTTATTTATATTCCAGTAGTTGTAAAGGGGCATGTTCTTAGTATAAGTTTGAGCCAAATGTTTTCTAGTACAGGAGTTGGGAAAATTGCTTGTCTCTTTTTTTTTATAATTGGAACACAGGTGATAACATATTTGGTTAAGCGAGGACAAACCAGGGCAGCCCTCACATTTGTTGACCCTAAGACCTCTCCCCCAAAGAGAGATTGGTTTCACAATCTCCCTAGTTAAGTTGACAATTACTCATGTCTTCTGCCCCATTCCTCCCAATGCAGTTTTTTTTTTTTAATGACTGAGAAATGCTGGTATAATGTTCATTTAACTGGACATTACTGGAAATTCTATGCTTGGCAGCTGCAAGCATTAGCCATTGGTTTCCATTAAGATTTTGACTAGAGATGCTTGAAACCAAAAAGAAAAAGGTTAGAACTGCTTCATAAATTGAATTGTTATATCCTCTTTTTCTGTTCTCCATTGAAATATATAAATGGCTTTAATTCTATGAGAAGTATTCTCACATACAAATATTAACTGTTACAGATATATATTAACTGTTATATATATATATATATGGAGAATGCTAGTATGCACTTTTCCATCACTATAGGGTAAGGGATGCTTACATGGCTTTTCTTTTTTGTACGTGAGCATTCCTTTTTTTCATATACCTTTTTTGTCTTTTACGCATAAATATTATCAATTAAGCAAATGTCCCTCACCCTGTGGTAAGGAAAAATTTTATACTAGTATTTCCACGTATACATATATATATATATATAATATTTGGTTTTGTCTTGTATTCCGATTTAGCTGGATCGGTTACTTGAGTTAGCCAGAACCGAGGTCCATAGTTAGGGGTATTTTAGTCATTATATATTGGTCCTCTTGTTGGCCAAGAGAGTGGGAACTATATTGATGTATTATAACCCTAGATCCCAGGGAGATTCAGATGGGATCATGATAGATGAGCTCTTTCCTCCATGGATATCGGCAAGGTTACTGAACCACGAAAAATTACTGTGTTCATGTGTATGATCTTGATGGTGTGACTGTGTGTTCATCGTGGTTAATCCGTCTATTGCGTATTTATTCTGCTGTGCCGCTTTTTCCAACATAATGCATATTAGAAATGTTCGTAAATTACAAATGAATATAGCAGGATTATTAAGCAATTAGTTCTCAAAAGTCATGATTCACTTGATAATCTTAACCGTCACACTTTTTTTGGGCTTTGCTTGAAGAAACTGAATACAGCCACTCCACCTGTACGTGTGAACTTTTTATTTTAACCTGTAAAAGAGATTGTGGCTGCAGCTGAAAAAGAGAAATGGGTGAGTGAGTGTGGTACTACTAAGATGTCATGAATTAGTGTGAATATGTATTTACGGATCTTTGGCTTTTCCTCTCTCTTATTGGGACATTGGTTGGCGACCGAATTTAGAAGAAGCCAAAAGCTTCACTCCTTTTCCCATCTCTGCAATTGGACTAGTCATTGCGGACAGTGTAATGGTTATGAAGGGTTACATATTATGCACGGCATGCTTGGGCAACTAGTCTTTCATTGAAGGGGAATGTTGCAGAAAGTGTTATTGATGATGATATAGAAAACATGGGTAATTAGTTAGCCCCAACCTATTGCTATTCCTTCTAAGCATTCAGCTTATCCTCTCATCACCATCGTCAAAACCTTGTCCCAACTATATTAAGATTGGTTACATGAAATTGATTTATCCTAAGCCAAATTTTCGAATAGGTTGCACTTTAAAATATTTATTCTTATTGTTTTCATCTATTTCACTGGCTTTTTTGAAACTGGTAGTGGCTTGCATAAACACACCTGAACTATGTATTGAGCTTACTGTAGTAATTATTTACCTTAATTTTGACATTTGGTGGCTTAATATGATGAAGTGGTTTTCCTTACTCTACATTTCTACCGAGATTTAGAAGGCAACTCATCTTAGGTGAGGTCACGAAATGAACGGAGGCTATAAAAATAAGGAGTACTTATTTTGACATGACCATTAGAGGAGAAGGGTGGGCTTAAGAATATCTCATGGAGACCCTTTTTTTAGTGCCTACAAAATAATGAGTTTAGGTCTCATTTTTACCCCGAGTTCTTACTTTTAGTATCTAAGAGCATCCACAAAACCAAATTTTAACTAAAAAGCGACAATTCTATTTTAGATAGCTACTTTTTGAACTACATACTCCAATAATGCTATCTATCCTTTCTCTATCTCATTTAAATATTAATTTTATTTATTTTTAAACATATACTCCAATCATTATATTTTAATATTCATACTACATAACAAAATCAACTAAATAAAGAGTTTTTTATTATTTAGCTAGTGTACAATGGCTAGCTATATTTAGTAGCGAAAGCCACTTTTTTTATTTCAAGCTAACTATTTTAACAAATAGGAACCTTTAGCTAGTCTGTTGTGGATGCTTTAAGTTAGGCTGAACCAAGTCTTGACCTGAGCTCAGGGTAGCTTGTTTAAAGCCCCTGCCTATAGTTTAAGATATTTGTTTCCTTAAAAAAGGGGCCCATAGGCCCCCGACTAAGATTTTAATAAGATGGAAATCCCCAGACCATACATTTATTGCTCTCTCTTTCTCTCTCTCTCTCTCTCTCATAGTCATCTAAAGGAATGATCTCTAGTATGAACCATGGGTGGGTATATGACTATGTAAATAGCCACCTAATTATTCAAAGTTTATTTGAAGGGTCCATTTGACTAAAATGGGTTTAGATCGGCCAGTTCTTGCATACAAATCATGGTTGGGTTATGTGTTGGCATTTGTGATGGGGCCCACTCATGGGTAGCCCCAACACAAAGAAACCCCTCTCACAAGGAGTCTATTTGGATTTAAAAAAAAAGAATGTATTAGTCCTTCTAAGACTCAAACTACAACTGAGAGAATCTAATCCAACTCGCCTTTATAATCCTTTTCTAACTTGAATTTGAGCTTATCACCCATTAAGCCAACTACTAGAAATAGATATAGCTGGGTGATAGTAGAGTACCAGAATATTTATAACTAATAGGGATAACTATCACCATCTTCTCAATTAGGGTGTCCATCCTGGTTCTGAGGTTGTGAAAAATGAATCCTACATGACTGATCTCCAGTAGACAGTCAAGGATCTCTAAGTTCATTGCTTAATCCAAACCAACACTATCTTGATTACGTTTGTAACGGCCTTGTGATCCTGATCACGTTTGCAGTGGCAATGTGATCCTGATCTATACTTCCGCAACACAAACACCCAATTGTTCAAAAAAACCAACGAACTAAAAAGGGTGTAGATAGTTTCTGATTGTAGCTTAGTTAATTAGGGACACAATTGTGTACTTGAGTCTCTGAATGTGCTTGAACTTGAATCGACTATGTTAAAATTATATATAAATAAATAAATAAAAAGCAAATATGAATCAAATGGATAAATTGGGTTCACTTAAGGCCGTAAGTTTGCATGAAATTGAATAGCCAGTTCATGGTCAAATGGATGCCAACAATGATCACTGAGGCAGTGGAGGGTGAAGGATAGTTGGAGAAAATATAGATGGAATCTTGACTTTTAGGCCTGTTTGGCATGTCCATGACTGGGCGGGTTGGGTTGAGGCATGTCTAGGTTAGCCTCAATTTTATTAACACAAGTTCAAATCCGGTGTAAGCCTAACATGGGCCATAAAAGCCAAACACAAGCTGGGCTAGTATGAAACATCAGGCCTTAGACTAACCATCTAGTTTAATCACTGAAGATTGGGCCAAGCATTCTGAAACTTACTCAGTCAAATCAGAACTACAAGCACTACTAATTTGATTGCCCAACTATTAAACGGGACCAAATTTGATATGACCCGCTGCAACCAAAAACTAAAGATCATCGAGCCCCAGGAATAAAAATGAAAAAAAAAAAAAAAAGGGTTTCGCTTTTCAGCGTTTGGGCTTTTATGGTTTTTCTGCAAGTACCTGCCGTTCAAGACATGCTGTATTGGCAACAAATTATTTTCTTAGTAGTAATTTTGTCCACTCGCAAGGCTAAGCGACATAGACCATGCAGCTTAATTGTAATGCTTACTATCACTCACATCACGATCTTAGTTTCTGTTTCACCCAATGGAACATTTAAATCATTTTTTATAGTCCTTTATTTAAAACCTTTGGTGGTGCACTTTAAATTGTTTGTAATTACATTTGAACATTATGATTGTTTAGGAGCCTCTATGCCCCTTTTTTTTCTTTATATTGGTGTTACTATGCTATTATTTTTTGGATAAGTTACAAGTGTTAGTGATAATGCATGTTCTCTTGCGGCTGTTTGGATTCTTTACCCAAAAGAACTATGATGTGGATGAGGTTTAAGTTATGAGGCACTGATTCTAGATTCGTATCTTATAAGTTGTTTAACCTCACCCTCTAGATATGGCCACTAATTTCAGCCCATGTTTATGCTAATGATGACAGGTTTAGTGCTTTTTAAGTACAATTTTTAAAGTTTCAATCTTTTCTAATGCCAAGGTTTCCACGGATCTTCTCAATGAGATGAATCTCTCAAATCATTTCCTTTTCTTTAGTGTAATTTGAAATCATGGGATGTTCATGGTGGAGGTACGAGACAGCAGATTTTATAAAGTGACATTCAAAAAATCATGTTTGGGAATTTCAGCTTTAGGTTGCTTGGGCTCTTCCTTCTTTTCTTTACTATAAGAAGGTTCTCTTATTTGTTTATCACCTTTCGTGATTGAGTTGTGACATTATCTGTTAAAGAGAAAGTAACTAGAGAAAGTAACTAAGGTTATGACCATGATGACGCAGACCACGAGCACCACTCCTAGATTCTTATCAAGGTACTTCACGACCACCACCTGATACCTGATATAAATCAGATGTGTAGTGCACTAACTCAGCAGGCGCTGATGTGTGCCTGTTCAGATCTGCTGTTGGGAGCTAACTAGCAATATTGCTGGTCATCTCACTCGGTTCCTGATAGTACGTCCATATTTGTGAATGTGAAACTATTCAATTCAATTCAAATGCATTGTGATGAATTGGTTGGATGCCATATAAATTCACTTCCATCTTATTCACCATTCTATTGATTACATGGTAAAGAAAACAAGAGCAACTTAAAAAATTGAATGGGAATTGAGTTTGTCTTCTACACCTGTTTCAACCATTGGTCACTGTCACTCCAATAGGAGTGATTATTTGCAGCCTGCCATTCTTAAGAATGGTGACTGATGCTGACTGTGATAAGAAACACCGCAGGTTCGGAGTGCATGTGGCAAAGGGATCTGGTGGTCCATGTGACAGCGGTCGAACCTGGGTAGTATCGTTAAGTTGCTGTCATCATCATCAGCGGTCCATGTGACAGCTATCGTTTTTGTTTAGAGATACAAGGAAAAGAGATCCCTGTTTATTGCGGTTTCCATTTTCTTCTTTGATACAAGAAGAAAATCAGCTGGTTCGGTCATTGATCATTGCCAACGCTCGTGATTTCACCTCTTCCTCAAAACCATCACAAACTTGGTGGTCGTCTTCTTCTTCTTCTTCTTCTTCTTTTATTGACTCTACGACTGCAAGGATGTTCATGGCAGAGTGTTTTGAAGCGAGGTGGGATCCGTGGGGCGAGCACGGGGAGGGGATGAGGTTGTGCTGGCACGCAATGTGTGGGGGCTCGTGACGAGACAACGTGAGTTCTGAAGGTGTGGAGGATGCGCGAAGGCGAGCTACTGCTCCCGCTCGTGCCAGGATCTCGACTGGAAGCTCTGGCACGAGACGGCGTGCTGCCCCGTCAATGGGTGGATCGAAGACGATGATGATGAAGTGGACGATGACGAGGAGGTTCTAGGACTACAACAGTGGCGGTTTTGAGAGTTCTCTACAAGAACAAGATTTAAGAATCTGTATATACAATTTTTAGTCTCCAGAGTACTTTGAACAGTCCGGACCATGCAAAGCAGTCCCACAGAAAAAAAAAAAGTAATAATAATAATATTTTAGAGTATGAAGCTTTTTGCAAACATCTCAAAATCTAATAGAGATTTACAACTGAAATTTGATCCCCTAGCCATGTCTCATCTGCTCTTAATGTTTGACGGTTCGGATCATAATTTTGAGACCCATAATTGTCAGGAAATTTAAAAAAATGGACTGCCAATATAATCCTACGTTTTACATTGTGCACAATCAATGGCTGAGAGTTTTTTGCCAATATATCATAATCCATGATGAATTGCATTCCTAAATTTGGTCTCATAGCCATTTTTTGCCTCCTGATCACATTTAACGGTTCGATTTTTGCAAAAGGAGCCCACGAAAGTTTCAATAGAGTGATCCAATGGTTAGACTTTTTTTATAAATATCTAAAATTATAAAAATAATCAGCGGCTGGTATTGTACATATGAGCCATTTTGGTGATTTCAAACATATCATCATTAGGGGACCTACAAATTTCAAAAATAGTATAAAAAAAAAAGGGACTGCCCAATATTAACACCCAATTTACTGTAGATGCGCAAATCCACTAGCGCATGAATATTTCCTTTCCGACAAGTGGACATCAGATCTTCAAAATAATCACATTCATTGACACGCAGAATCCTCTATGAACTATTCTTCTCTTTACCAAACGTAGATTTTTCGTACAATTATGAAAAAACACCGCATAATCCTCTGAAGAAGTTTGCCAAATGTGCCCTAAGAATTTTTTGTTGGAATGGTTGGTCTTCAAAAAGGTGTCTTCATCTTAAATCTTGGACTGCAATTTGTATGCCTTTGTCTTTTGGAGGTCTAGGGATAAAATCATTCTAATTTCTTTCTGAAGCTACAATTATAAGGCAAGTTTGGAATGCTGTTTTGAATTCTAAAACTTGTTGGAAGATATAGGTGCATGCTCATTATTTGCTTAAGAGATCTTTTTGGGATGTTCCCATTACTCAGACTGCTTCCTGGGGTTGGATAGATATTATGCAGATGAGAGATAGGGTCTTTCCTCACATACGTATCTTATTGGTGACGGGGTTTCAACTTCATTTTGCAATGATAAATGGTTGACTGATGGACGTTTAATTGACCTCTATGGAGATCGGACACAACAAGATGTAGGATCAGGAGCAAATTTGTTGGTGTTCTTGATAATAATGGGTGAAATCTTGTCACACCCCAATTCTGCTCCCCCAGAAAATATAAAATCCAAGTTTGGCAATGTGAACATATAGAATCTTAGTCCCCAGTGAGGTCCATTGGTGAGGTTCATGGGCCCCAAAACAGGTTAGAGAGTCAAAAAGAATATAATTTAATTAATTCTGCACATGGTTTCCACGGTCCACCGTGGAATCCCTTACGGTCAACTATGGGCAGCTCCGGGGTTAGCTGTGAGGTAACCACCATCCAACCCCCTAAAATTTGCACTATTTTGGAATAGTAACCAAAAGGGGTCTCATGTATTGCGGTTGGCCCTTACGGTTAGCCGTAGATACACCACGGTTAACCATAAGGTGACCGTTGTTTCTACACGAAAATTTACACATTTAGGACCACAAAATCACCGTTCAGATTTTGCAAATACATGTAAAGGGGTAAAATCTTTGTCTCTATGTAGTGCACAAGTAGCGCCTGCTGCTTTTGGTTCCGGATGAATTGTGCCGGCTGGTCGGGTAGCGCTTGTTTCAGGCACAATAAGGGCCAAGCCAATGTTTGGGTTAAGGTTGCAAAAGATCAGCCCAGTTACACAAGTACCTATTGGTGTATTCAAGTAGACCAAATCAAACTCCAAACTGACCCAATTTGTGGCACAAAAACCACTCGAAACCCTGTACATACTAGGTCTCACGGAAGGTTGTGTAACCTTTGGTTTTGGGCAATGAGGATATTATTTGAGCCTTCCAAAAGTTGCACCAATTATATTAAGACTTAATTGGATACTTGTACCACTGATTGGACCCTAGTAAGCTCAAATCGGACCATATCATCCACCAAGTTAAAACTCTAATTAAGTTGATATACTGTTAAATTAAGGAGTTCAAAACCGTTGAGTGTGTTTATCGTACATTTAATCAATTGATTAAAGTGGAAATTTTCATCTGGTTGGTCAGATGGAGGTTGGATTCGTCACTAGGCCACTACCCTGAGCTCAATACAGGTCCAGAATAATTTAAATCATATTTATCAACCAATTAGACAATGCTGGCTGGCTAGTATAATTAATTGGTCTATAGCCTGGTCATATGGGTGTCAAGAGAGTACTAAAAAAAATTAAAAGTAGAAAATAAAATAAAACTAGTGGAAATATGAAAGTTAAGCTATTTAGATAGCACTTTATCTCAAATACAATGATGTTTAATGTGTTGAGTGTTGAGTAGCTGAAAATATGCGTAACACATGATTGCTAGTTTTTATGTAAAAATGACATAAATAGCTTTTATATAAGCTTACTAAATTTCATGATTGACTCAACTTCTTGGCAACTTTTTGAGTTGAGACGTGGTTGGCCAGGTTGGTCACGAACAAAGGGCCACACTTAGATATTGAGTCTAGATTGTCTTGAGGCTTTTTTCCATTGTCATCCTAAGTAGATCAATCATGATCCGTCATATCACCAAGAAACTGCATGTCATGCATGTAGGTAATCACTGTCCGCCATGTCAGTAAGGAAATGCATGCCATGTGGGTAATATGCCCCATCCAAAATAGTTCCTCTCCACAATGACATATCAGGCCGTGATTGATCTACTTACAATTGTCATATGTCAAAAGCGGAATTCCGAGCCAAGTTGCTCTATCAAAGTAATAAATAAAGGGCACATAACCCCAAGAGACACGCCCGAGGCTCCACACACGTGTGTCAAACTTCCCGCTAAGGTCCTTTCTTCTATCATCTCTCTCCTAAGAAAAACCGAGCGGGAACAACAGAAAGAAACCCAAGGAAGCGGGGGTGATTATTGAGAGGTTATTGTGTGTAAAGGAGGTGGGAAGGGTGGGGGTTCTCGAAGAGGCGGGCGGAGTTTCTGTTGTTGGAGATTTTTGAGGCACTGGGGAGATGGATGGAGGTGCCTTGAGTATGCTTTGGGAGAAGGGTCATTGTCTCATTGAATGGATAGATGCTGGCAAAGGATTGTGAAGGTTTTGATGTTGATGCGAATGAGAGGTGGCGATCTGTGGTCAGGGTTGCAGGCAGGTTCAATGATGAGAAGAAGATGAAACCGAACTTGCATTGTGCTGGCATTGCCAAGCTTATATATCTACTTCTTTTCAGCATTTGAAACCAACCCGAACTCTTTGTAGCTGGTGTTTGTTGAGGCATGGAAATAGTAAATTGCATTGCAGTTGGTTGGTGGAGTTATTGAGTTATTGTAGTTTGGGATTTTCCGAGCTGCCTGCCTCCCCAAGCACGTAGTGAATGGACTTAGAGGTCAATCCTGCCAAAAAAAATTTTAACCATTTTCTATTTGAATGACCTTGCCAAGGCCTTGGAATTGGATGATTTTTCAAAATAGCAGTCTTTCATTCTAGGGAGGTCCTGAAGGATCCTAAATGTTGATTTGGGATTGTGATAGACGAAAAGAAATGCCCAAGATCCAAATACAATGCAGAATGGATGACCATCTATTTGGCCAAAATACTATGGGCTAAACTTTTGTTAACAGCTGCCACCATGTGATACTCTTTGGTTGGCTCATTGCTTGTCTTTGCTGGAGATCTTTCAAGGCTTAAAAAGATGTGAGGAACTCATTGCCAGATTAAATCTATCGCCTCCTGGAATGTAAAAGACGTTAAAAAAAACCTTGAATCTGCAATTTTGCTTCATGCTGTTGGACTAGTTATGGGTAAAGGGAGATACGGCTATAAGCAATCAATCATACCATATTATCAAGGTGTGTGCTTTCCCCCACCTCTGCACAGTTGTATCTGCTTCAAGAAAATTGGAGTGGCATACTTTAATGGGTTTACCATCCATTTGATCAATCACTGTGTATGTTCATCTATATTGCCTATATGCTTATGCCTGGCCAGCATATTTCTGGGATGAAAGGTTGCCAAAGGAGGACCTATGATGGTTCGGGCCTGACCTAACACAGGCCCAGCTAAAAGGAGTCATTTTTTCTAGAATTTCAACTCAACGGGCAAAAACATGTAGATGAGTGAAATTTAGACCAATGCCAATTCATAGGGGTTGCTTGGTTGGTTGCAAGGTGGTGGGATCTTTTTTTGTCTTGAGCATGAGGGGGTTGGAATGGATTGATAATAAGGAGACTCAGTTCCAAGCAAACCTAACAAAAAAGACAATAATCATCTTCTTTGAAAAAATTCAACAAAGAGTGGACCCTATCATGTTACTATTCAATCTAGCTTTGTTGGGCCCACTTTCCTTCAATCCACCTATCACGCCCCAAGCCTAAGATTAGGTCATTACGGATAAACCCGTGACGTAACAAGCCTAATTTCGTAGTAATTCAAGCTGCACTAAGGTCAACATGGACCACTACAAGGGAATTTTCATAATTCTCATATATGCAGAAAATCCATAACATATGCACATTCAAATCTAATTGTGTAACTTAGTATTTAGTGTACCCAATGAACACCTTATAATAATATAAGAGTCTAAACAAATATCTGTTTACATTCCATAATTAAACTACCTATTGAATTATCAAAATGAATATAACCCATGCATGATACTAATGTTTGAATATATATAAAATAATTAAGTGCAAAAATGTATAGTGGTCATAGGTCGAAAATATAGTACGTATCCTCAAATAAAATAAACATAAATGGAATTCAATGTCATGATACTATGAGAAAACTAGCTATCATAACTCAAATTCTATATGCCTAAACGGACCCATGTCACTCTACTAATATGCCTAGTAGAAGACGTTATGTGGTCCCCACTCAGCAAGTCTAGAAGGAACCTGCATGAAATCCTCTTGGATAACATCGATGAACAGGTTCGGACTAGGGCTTGCTCCTACAACATCAAGGGTAACACCTTAAGCATGACAACTCAACAAAAAATAGGCAAGTAATACGCTGAACATATTGTTCCAAATAGAATTAAAGACAATACTGATTAAATAGAGAAAAAGCGAGATCTAATTATGTTAGCATAAAATAAAACATAATCATAAGAAATCAAGATAACAGAATATCACAACCAGATGACAAATAATATAGTTACAATCCTCCTTGAAGAGAGACAGATATCAGAACATAACGGCAAATCAAGTAGCTAATCTAACCGCCCAAAGGACGTCGACTTACTCTACAGAATACCAACTATAGCGGTGCACAAAATTTCAACCCATATTCAACCCTGCCGAGCCTCATAGAGTCCAACTTAATGTTGCCGCCTCTATGAATCAATATAGCTAGAACAGAAAGCACCATCATGCTTTCATACCTTCCTTCTTAACAGAACTTACTTGCTCAACATTTCCAGTAACAGAAGCATAATAATATCAATAACTAACAGTAATAAAAAAAAAAAAAGCAAATGTGAAGGTAATGAAAGGAATACAGCTAAACTGATAATATAATAAAAGAAATATAACTGAACTGATAATATAATGAAAGAAATATAACTGAGCTAATAATATAAGTGAAGGACTAAGAAGTAATCAAAATATACATAATTTTGATTAATTAAAAAACAATGATAATTTACAAGCCAAACTAACTAATAAGTTTATATCCTTAGTTTTCCACTTCGGTATGACTATAAGGATTTTGATACCATGTGTTACCGAATTTCGGTGTCGCATTTAGTATGAATCTGGACACCGACTCCTTATACTCATCCACAAAGAGTGTAACATAAGAACTAATCGAATCATTTAACAAAGATAAGTGACAGCCAACACTTTTATTGTTTACCCCATTTAATTTCGTTGGACAAAATTTAAGATATAATGGTTCCAAAAGATAAAGTCCTACATAGTCATAGAGTTCACCTAATAAATCTAAAGTAATACTTGATCATGTGTCAAATCCAAATGTTTCTAGTAAAAGGTCTAGTATAGTCAATCCAATCCAGATGAAAATTGGAATAATAAATAAATAAATGAATAAATAAATAAATTGGACCTGTACTCGAGCGCAGTTGAGCACGTGCTCAAACGGGCTTCATAGAGATTAACGCACTTGAGCGCAAATGAGCATGTGCTAGAGCCTGGCACACACTTTTTCAAATATCTGAGTGTTTTTTACTACGTGCTTGATCGTGCTTGGGTCCGCTCAAGCGGGTCGACTCAGGACTTAAATTTGCAGCCCTGTTTTGCATCTGAATTTCTACAATTTCAACCTCACATTTCCACCTGCATTAGTACATGCATTTATACTCCAAATCTTTTACATTTATAGCCAGTTCAACTTCATTCCAAATTATTTAATTCTAACATTCATTTATTCCTTTTAAAATCTATTTCCTCCTCACCATAACATTCTCATTTATAAAAACAAGTAGAGAATGAACTATACTAATATTCTAAAACATAGGAATCTCAAATAATCAAGTTTAAATATAATCATATATGTTACTACTTGCTTAAACTTGCCTTGGGTACTCCAAAATTCCAAATGCAAGGCTTTAAAATGCAAACCCCCAAATCTTCTACATCAAGAAAATCCCTAAACATGGAAATGACATGAAAAAGAGATGAAAGATAAGATTAATGCTATGAGGAGATGATTTGATAGGTGCTTAAGCTATAAAAACACTCTACACTACTCAAATGAGCACAAATACCGAGGTTCTTACATTAAAATTTGTGCAAAAGGTGAAGATGCCCTTTTCTTTCAGAATAAATACCAAATGGGTAAAAGAGAATGTGAAGGAGAAGATGGATCTAACTTCTAATGGATAGAATCTCTTTCTCACACACTTTAGGCTTGTAGGAGAAAGGAAGATGGAGTAGGGAAAGCTCGGAGGCTAAGGTTCTTATCTAAGATGCACAAGAACTTATAACTTTGGAAAGTGTGTCTTTATATAGAGCTACGGTTGCTAGAAGTTTTAGGCATTTACTAGCAAATCCATAGACTTATGTTATTTTACAAAATAAGTTATATTAGTCCCACATAGATGACTTTGGTTTTAAATGAAGTTGGTCCACTAATGTATTATGATAATCATGATTAATGAACATGACATAATTAATAAGATGATGAAATAATACAAAGTTAAACTAGTTAGATTACCAATTCGACCTCAAAACCTCCCAATTAAGAGTAAAATTCCACCAATCTACCTATCCATTGTGAAATTAAGGTTAAAATACCATATATTAGCAATAAGCACGAAAAATTAGCAAACAAACCCAAAATTTGGGGCCGAGATCTTACAGCGCCTTCAGATAGCATATCAAACTTTGCACACATCGTAGCTTTATACTGCATCTTTAGATATACTAAATAATAATAATAATAATAATAAACATTGAAACATAGGAGCTATATCTTAGGGCTAGGATAACAGGGGCTGATCTACTAGGTAAGAGTCATCCCTGATGAGACCATTTCATTCCCAATCCTGGCTTGATTCTCCTTGATTCCTTCCTCAAAAACTGAAAATCTCTAATACTAGAATTATATATAAGATTAATCAACCTTCAGTTTTGTGAGAACGGAACTTAGGATATTCCATTCGGGCTGGTCTTTTGGGTACCATGGGACTCGTTCATGTAGTTGGGACCCAAAAGCTGAAAGCAGAGAAACTTCCCTTTGGTCAAAACTGTAAAATCTCCCATAATAGAATGATAAATGATGTTATCATGCTTGGATTTTGATCTCATAGTTTCCCAACTGTTCCAGGATCCTCACAATTGGAAGTCACCAATGTGGAAATATAGCCACCTTAACCCAGTTAAACCGTTGCCTTTGTATATTAAACCAAATTTTCCTAGTGAAATTGGTGAATCAAAATTTTAACATCATCTCTAGCCATTAAGCAGTCGTTACATGTAACTGCACAACACATATGAGGACATCTAACTTAACAGCTTTCAATGCATTTGAACTGGTTTCATCCTTAAAGCTCACCGTGCTCTTACTCTAGACCCCCAGTCCTGAATTTTGATTCCTGTGCTTCAGGCTGAAGTGGAGAGGATGAGAGCGCATGCCCATGATAAGCTTCTGAACAAACTAGCTGCAGCAAGGCACCAGGCCGAAGACCCTCTTCCCCTGGGGGAGAATGGCTTCAGAATCTTCCTAGTCTGGCAGTTGGCAATTGCTTGTCTTCTGTCCCATTCCTCCCAATGCAGTTTATAACTGAGAAATGCTGGTATATATAATGTTCATTTAACTAGACATTACTGGAAATTCTGTACTTGGCAGCTGCAAACATTAGCCATTGGGTTCCATTAAGATTTTGACTAGAGATGCGTGACAGCAGAATTACTCATCATTCATAGTTTTAAAACTGATCTTGAAGCCAGAAAGGCAAAGGCCAGAACTGCTTCATAAATTTAACTGTTATATCCTCTTCTTCTGTTCTCCAGGGAAAATTAGAAATATATATATGAAAAATGTTCACAAAATAACAAATTTTTGTAGCAGGATTATTACGCAATTAATTCTCAGGAGTCATGGTTCACTCAATAATCTTGACCGTCCAATTTTTTGGGCTTTGCTTGAAGAAACTGAATACACAGCCACTCTACCCGTATATGTGTACCTTTTTCTTATTCACCCTGTGGAGAGATGGTGACTGCAGCTGAGAAAGAGAAATGGGTGCATGAAAGTGTGGTACTACTAAGATGTCATCACTTCTCAGTGCGCTGCGATTGAGAATCTCATTTTGTGTGAATATGTGTTTATGAATCTTTGGCTTTTTCTCTCCCTCATTGGCACATTGGATAGCGACTGAATTTGGAAGAAGCCAAAAGCTAGTCTCCTTTTCCAAACCTCCTGATTCCCATCTGCAATGGGACTACTCATTGCGGACAATGTAGTGGCTATGAAGGGTTACATATGATGCAGGGCATGCTTGGGCAGCTAGTTTTCCACAGAAGGTAATACTATAGAAAGTGGCATTGATGATGATCATAGCAGGTATGGGTAACGAGTTAGACCCAACCTATATATTGTCATTCCTTGTCTCCAACCAGCTTATCATCCCACCGCCATCATCAAAGTCTTGTCCCAACCATGTTCAGACTGATTACATGAAATCGATTTATCGTAACCTAAATTTTAAGAGGGGTTGCACTTCATCATATCTATTCTTATTACTTTCATATCTTTATAGGCTTTCTTGAATGGTGTCAGCCATAACTTGCATTGAAACACACGTGAACTATCTCTTAATTAATCCCTCTATTGAGCTTACTGTAGTAATTGTTGGGAATATAAAATCATCAGCAAAACTAGGTATTGGCAAAGGGGAGCCATGACTCCCGCTAGAAATTGTAAATAGCCCCTTTAAATTTTTATAAAATTCAAAATCTAATAGAATTTTTAACATATGCAAACCCAAACACCCCCGACAACCCTCCAAGCAATTTTTTTCTAGTTCTACCCCTGAATAAAATATTGAGCGTCCTGTTTGTTGCTTTGTTTTAGCTTAATTTTGACATTTGGAGGCTCCATATGATGAAATGGTGTTATTGACTTTACAAAGAATTGGTAGGCAACTCATCTGAGGTGAGGTCACTATTATAAATATAAAGGGTACAGAATAGGGCTAAAGTGAAAACAAATAAACCAAAACAATAATCCTAATCTGTAGAAGTGTGGAGGAATGTTGTGTTGGCGAAAATCGATTAAGAGCAGTGGCAATAGCTCGTGACGAAGTACGTCAAGCAACGCTTTCTTTAGGATGAATTTCGTCCCTTGTGATTATACCTAGATGCAAAATGTTCTAAGCAGAAAATCACCCCCACAAAATATTTTTGTGCATTATGCAAAACTTGACCAAATCTATATCAAAATATATGAGAACAACACAACCACACCCCCCCCCCCCCCCCCCCCCCCCACAACACCATGGTCACGTTTTCCAAATCAATCCCTCAGGCCAGGTCCGACTCACACTGGCACATGGGATGTCTCGCACGCCCACATGGGACTTGTGGTAAAAAGATCAAAATAGCTTAAAGGTAAAGACCCAAAAAAATGCTCTTATACCCCCATAAAACTTTTGAACTTTTTCAATGTGGATCCTTTTACAGCACACGTAAAACCAACTTATACCTCTGTCAAGAATAGTGAGAACAAGAAAACCTTTTGAATTTTTGAAACGTATCGCAAAGCAAAAGTCATGAAATGGACGGTGGCTACAAAAATAAGGAGTGCACATTTTGACTGCCCATTTGAGGAGATGGGTGTGCTTAAGAAGATCTCTTGGAGACCCCTTTTTTTAGTGCCTACAGAATAATTACTTTAGGTCTCATTTTTACGCCCGAGTTCTTTACTTTAGGTCTCAGTTTTACCCCCGAGTTCTTACATGTAGTATCTAAGTTGGGCTGAGCAGGGTCTTGCCCGGAGCTCGAGATGGCCTGTTTATAGCCCCGGCCTATAGCTTAGGACTCTGTTTGTCTCTCAATGATTTATATTGAGAGGAAGCAACAGAGAAGATCAAATGAAAGATGGGTCTCAGTAGCCCACGTTTGACAGAGCTCACTTGTCTCATATAGTGCCAGTCTGTCACAACCACTGGGATTGGAGATTTTTGGCCAACCCAGATGGCCCACTGTACCAAAGTGGCAGAGAACCATGTACCCATGTTGCAAATATTGCCAATGATTTGATTTTTTTTTTTCAGAATAGCTTTTGATGATGTTTTTGTGATGGATTCAATTTATCATCAAATTTGAGTTTATCACAATATTATTGCAGATTGAAAATTAATGACCCAGAGAAACAGGTTTCAGACCCAGGACTTGTATTGCAGAGATGGGCATCTAACAACTGTTTATTTGATAACCCTAAGCAAGGTGCTTTATTTGCCGTAACAAAGGGACTGGACGGGACCACTGAGTCAAAGTAGGTTCAACTGTGACCAGTTGGCCAATGGACCGGTTTAGAGAAAAATATCAAACCTGTAATAGTCTGTGTGCCTGAGTGAAAACTGTAATAGTAAGATGGGTGACCTTGGAAAAAATGCTCAGGCAATATGCTGGTCTAGGCAGGGTTGAGCACCATATGTAACTTGCATATTTCAAACTCGAATTTGACTTGTTTATTGATCATATTCAAAATATTGGGCGAATACAACCTAAAAATATAAAACGGTCAAGCCTAACCTCAAATAGGTGAGGTTGATAGGTCATAGTGTGATGAGTTTTAGGCTGCATCAAGTTCAGGTAGAATTGGCAGATGAGGTTGAAGGCTCAGCTGGCAAGTGTAGACTCAACCTATCCTAACCCATCTTTTACAAGATTGGAAAAATCTTGACTCGGACCCAATTTGGCCCGTTAAAAAAATGACTCGTAAAATTCAATGTGGTCACTCAGGAGAGTCTTTTTTTCATTTTAATTATTTTAAAATAAAAAAGATTAAATGTTTATAACATAATACATATATGAAAGTAACCCAAATTAATAAATTTCAATAAGAGAATAAGAAGAAAACTAAAGGAAAAAGGAAAATGAAGCGGTGCATGCAACATTTTCTTTTCATATATACCTAATTCCCCTTGAATTTGACAGGGCCTTTGTCCAAAATATGGTGACTTGGCTAAGTCATGAGTCAACTTATTAAGTTTTCTAATGATCACAAGAATAATATATGGGCGCCTATACCTTTCAAAAAAATATACATTAAGGGCGTCCTTTCGAGGGTCAGGTTTAGGTTGGATCAATGGGTCAAAACAGAAATTACCAAACATGAAGGAAAGCAACTACCATGGCTCGATCATCAGACCAGGATGAGGAAGGAGCCCTTCTGAGAAAGGCGATATCTGTTTCAACTCTACCAACCCAGACTTATGGGTGACGTGCAGTTCTTATTGGTTGGTCAAGGGCAATGGCGGATCAGAGTTTTTATTTGAGGGGTGCAAACCCAAAGAAGGAATTGTGTTTAAGGAACAAATACAAAATTTGTATATGGATTTTAAGGGCAGACGTGAGCTTTTTATGTAAATTATTGAAACAAGACCAAAATTTTTATTATTGTTTTAGAAGTGGACCAAGGTCCAACTTGTGTGTCCAGGGGTTCGACCCTGGCCTCCCCCTCCCTTGCACATGCGAGTTTTTCTCCTTGCATGTATAAGTTTGTATTTGCCTTGCATATCCAAGTTTTGCATGCACGAGTTCCTTTCAACCCCTTAAAAAAGCTAACTATATTGAAAAATGAAAACTTGACCAACCCAGTATTGGTCGCCTTTTTATGATAAAAAGGTGGTAGTTTACTCTTGAATTGAGATTCAGTGAGGGAAAACCTCACGATGACCATGGCGGCACCGATCAGGTCCTGCCACATCTCCGCCGGGCAACTTGACATGCACAGTGTATGGCAGGATACCCACTAGTCAGGTCCCGCCACGGTCACCATGGGATTTTTTGAGAGAGGATCTGCACACTTTACTCTTATAAAACTCCTACAGTAAATACTAATCTCATGGAGGTGACACTTCATCCACCAAAACCACCCTATCTACATAGATTAATAGCAAGCCTTAATAAAGTGACAAGGATAGAAGAAAGATCCGCTAGTACCTCGTCATAACCCTAGGGTCCATTTCTGTAATGCCTCTTTCAACCGGATGGGAAGAAGGCAGTGGCGGACCTAGAGTTTTCGTCTAAGGAGTGTAGACCCAAACAAATAATTATGTTATGGGAACAAATGCAGAGTTATCATGTGAAATTGGGGGGTGGACGTAGAGTTTTTAATGTAGATTTTTGAAGCAAAATCAGAATTTTCACTATATTTTTAGAAGTGGACTGAGGTCCAATAAGTGCACCTTCCCTCATGTGGATATATCTAGGTCCACCCCTAGAAGAAGGCAAGCACCCAATTTAATTTTCTAGTGCGTTCCTGGTTATCTTTTGGTGTAGTAAAGATTTAAGGTCAAAAACCAATTTTATATATTCTCTTTTAAATAGAGAGGATTCAGACTCCCTACCTAACATGGTAGGCTAGTACCACGGAGCAGAAATCGTTGGGCTATTACCCAACATGCTACAAAAGTTGGAATCTAATTTGCAAGACCCACCTCAATTCATGTCAATCATGTGCATGAATTGGTTCACATAGATTTTTTGTTAAAATAAATAGGGAGGGGAGCACCATAACTTTAAGTGGGACCGACACCGAACATGGTCCGGTTAGCTTGTAAAGTATTTGGCTCTTAGTGCACAGAACACGGACCATCATTTTGGGGTTTTGCTTTTTCCTGATGGCTATTTCGTGGGTGGATCAGGGCCGTAGATATGCTGGTACGAGGAGATCATGTTCCCACCAATGGGGTGGTCTGGTTCATCAACTTAAATGTCAGTACAAGGACATTCTTTAACTATCAAAAAGGCCTAATTTCTTTGATGTGGATGTAAGGCAAGTAAAATTTGGCCATCCATTTTTGAGGTCTTCTTCTGGATATGCATTGCTGGCTGATAATCCCAGCCACACAAGGAATGGATTTTCCCACTTTGGGTTTACTGTTGATCCTAACCAACTTGGTTTGTTTAAGCTCCTGTGGAATCTCTTTGGGGAATTTCTCTACACACACCAACCCCTACCCCCCCCCCCCCCCCCCCCCCCCCACAAAAATTGGATTTCACTTCTCTCTTTCTTATAGAAAGTTCAAAATAAGGAGAGGTGTAATGAAATTGGAGATTTTTGCAGTATGGGTGGCCGCATAATCCAACGTTGGCTACCTATTAAAAAGGGATTAAAACTTTGAGTTTTTGATTGAATCTCTAAAAACCAGTTAACCACCGTTGGATTAGAGCGTACGTATATGAATGTTCCATAAATAAATATTTCCCCAAGTTTCTACTCCTCACATCGAGTTAACACTTCGGCATACGTAAGCCCATACAAAGATTTAAAAAAAAAAAACAAAAGGGGCCCATATGCCCCATACTAAGATTTTAATGAGGTGGAGATCCTGCACCACACATATATTGCTCGTGCTCTGTCATATCCATCTAAAGCAATGATCTAAGGTATGAACCATGGGTGGGTATATGACTGTAAACAGACTAAAATGGCTATAGATGGCCCGGTCCACACATTTTCCATTTGAGGGAAGTTATTTAAAAATTCTTTTTGGATTTTTCACATTTATTTCTTTAATTTTAACCACTTCTAGAAATA
The DNA here is from genome assembly GCA_037013555.1 of Sextonia rubra. Lineage (NCBI taxonomy): Eukaryota > Viridiplantae > Streptophyta > Magnoliopsida > Laurales > Lauraceae > Sextonia > Sextonia rubra. The sequence continues at coordinate 15,034,546 of JASUAD010000028.1, read as the reverse complement.
AAAAAAATAGGATTTATTTGGTTACATAAAATACATAAAAATTTATGATGAAATGAACTGTATCAAAAAATTAATAAAGTGGTGAGAGGTAAAGAATAAGGTGAGATATAGATGAAATTTTGACTTTTCTTAGTTTTGAAATTATTAGCATTATAGATGGGTATTTTATTCTCATTTTCTCATTATTCAATTTCCATCGAGAGGGAGATTATTTGATAGTCGCCTTTTTCTTCACCATTGATTCGACATTTTTAACCAGTTACAACAACCACCCCCGCCCCTAGAGTTTTCAAAACATAGATTGAATTCAAGCAGTGTACTGATTGATTTTTTATTACATCGGATCTTATATGATTACTGGGAGAGAGTCGCCTATAAAAGCCAACAAAACAGTTTAGTGCATCATATCAGCAGTTAAATAATTGGTTGACCCAAACATAGTGGGGTCTGAAGCAGTGATTTTGAACCATGATCATAGCTCCCATGAGAAAGACACAACTCCAACACCATGTACGGAGCCCAGCAGGTGTACATGGAGTGCCCAGAGTGATGACATGAACCTTATCCATTCCCAGCCTTAACCATCCCCTTCAATTTTCGAAGTGGTGGACCCATCCCAGTAAATAAAGAAAAATGTGATGCACCATTTCTCAGGCTTTTGGCGATGAATCATCTCACATGTATTAGGGCATGCATGTGGAGAGAAAATAAAAATCACAAATACTCATACTCACCCATTCACACTGCCCAAAACCTTAATTAACAAGTTATAACTAGTAGAACTGCCTTCTTACCATAGTAGTAAGAAGTGTGTGTTCTTACCTAATTGCTTAGGATTCGAATTATAGGTATATCATCTCTTTCCGCATGTGCAGGGTTTCTTTCCTACTTGAGTGGGCTTTCTCCGGTACTTAACCACGGGGAAGCCCACAAAATAGCAAGAGTAGTTACACCGAGGGCTTAATTCCTAAGAAGCCCGGTGACATGGGGGGTTACTAACCGAGCAATAGTTTGTACATTACAATAAGATGGCAACCTTATTTCGTAGAGTGATTCATCTAATGCTATCGCTTCGATTTCCAACCGAAAGTATATCCTTAAAAGTTTTAATTCATTTTCAATGAGATTCGGGCTTTATCTTCAAGTATTAACATAGTCTTTGGCCGTGAGCTAAGATTAGCATATTTTAGGCAGATGCTTTAGCCAAACAAAAGGTTGATAGATTGTTTCCTCGCAAAGAGATCATATGTAATATTCTAATGTATGTGGTAAGATGCTCTTATACCTCTTTAATTTTCCATTTCTTTCTTCTCCTTGTTTTCTATTCCCCTTTTAATGGAAGTTGTGGTTACCAATATTTTAAAAAAAATTACAATAAGATGGTGTTTGCAACACTATAAAGAAAAACCTTACTTGTTTTTTAATAGCGATCAAATGTAAATTTCATTTTTTTAGTAAGGTGCATTATTTTGCAGTTTGAGTACTTTTAGTATGAGTGTGTTCCAACAAATAAAACAGTTAATTTTTCTTTTTATTTTCACATTGCAAATCAAAATACAAGAATTTTAAAATAAGTGGCATTTTTCATGAACAATTTATCAAGTCACTCGTGATATCAATAGTTTTTAATGTTGTGAATGAATGAAAATAGTTCCCACATGTACTACTGTGAATTATATCATGTAAGCATTCATTATTTTTCTTGTAGTTCCCACCCGGATATATGATAAATCAATGAAAGGAGGGGGTTAATATATTAGAAAGCACATTAGGGGTAATCTGCTAGTCGAATCAAATGGTCCTAGCCCTTTTGTTTTAGCTCTTCAAAGTATAATGCCTACATGTTTTGTAAATTTGTTGCAATAAAATTCAACTCTTACTTATCCCATTTAGGTCCAAAATTTAGATGTTTGTGAAGGGATGGATGAATCATAAGTGGAATATGGAATAAACAAAAAGGAAAGTAAGTTAAAATAGGGTTACAAATAGGTCTCCGATTTTTTTATTATTTGAAGGTTTCAACCTATTAATAACATAGTTTGAATCCTTATTTAGGCCCCGATAAGTAAGCAGGTATATGTGTGAATCCTATTTTTTGACCTGTAACCCAAATAATTCCAGGTATGGTTCCACCATGGTTCCAACTCATGGACCTAAGACCCAACCCTCGATTTTTAAGAATTTTTCCTAAAAGCAAGTTTTTTTTAATTTCCAAAGTATTTCTTACACAAACCTGGACCCAAATTAAAACCGGTTTCAATTCTAGTTCCATATTCTCATTAATGGTTCCAGTTCTAGGTCCAAAAAACTAATTCCAAATTGGTTCTAATTCCAAATCCACCAAGGACCCGGGCTAGAACCCCCCGTTTACAATTCTAAGTAAAAATGCATTTGGTAGGCCAAGCTTCTACAGTCACGATTATATAAACAAATAGATAAATTAGTAACAATTAATATTTGCCTTGGAGGTTTAAATCCCAAGTGTTCTTTCCATGATTCACGCTTGCGCAATTGCACATTTTAACGTTTCAATGCCCAACATTCGTTAATACCAACACTCCTCACTCTGTCTTACACTGAGACTCTTACATGTAAGCCATCTGTTAAACCTCTACTTAATGTCAAGGGAGAAGGGAAGAGAAAAATTGAGAACACAATAAAAACCAATTTATTGCATTATATTCATCAATATAAATAGAAAAATTATAAGCACGCCTGCTTAATAGAGCGTTCTAACTAAAAAATAGACACATCACAAAAAATAACCCTAAATCACAATCGTAACATAAAAAGGAAATCTAACCTACTAACCGATCGCCTGTCGAACCCCTCCAGTGTATGTGTACAATGAGCGATGACTTCCACTTGATGCCTCATCCAAATGCCTCTCCTTCTATTGCGGCACCAATGGCCATACTTTCTTGCCATGTGGTCCCTTGTCATCTGACTGTAAAAGGTTGTATGGTGAAGACTGGAGAGGATGTGTACTCAATGGATCACAAACCACAGTCATCCTTTTGACCATTCCATTGACCTTGCATCATCTCAATCAAATTCAGATATGAAAGCATTATTAAAGATGAGTATGGTGATCATGCTCTAGTGGCATCCAATGCATAAAAACACACACTCCTTTTTCTCCTCGCAGTGGAAAACCCATTACAGTCTTGCTGGAAAGATCCTCCATGTTCTTGGGTATCTTTCTAAAGTTCCCATGGATCTTTGAAAGGTCTCTTTGTACTCTATTTTCCTAATATAAAAACCAAGGGACCTTTCCAGCCCAGGTTTAACAGACTTCCTTGAGTGGAAACAACTCCCTTGTCTTGATGCTACAACATGGTCCTAGCCCATTCTCTCAATCCCCATCAAATGCAATTGTCACATTTTTCTTATGTGGAGTAAAACTTGGTGTGCATGTTTATTACAAGTAAAGCTGAAATTGAAAGGTCCAAACTTTAGTTTGGATTAGTTGTTCTTACAAAGTAAACACAATTGGATGATTGTAATCATTTATTCAAGAACTTCAAAGTTTAGCAGCTTTTATCTCTAGTTATCGTTGAGTTGGTTAAAACATATGTAGTGTGGGTTCAAGTCCCTTCTGTAGAGAAGAAAGGGAAGAGGCTTAACGACTTCTTCGTATATAAGTAACCACCAAAATTTCGGGCCCTTCAATAAATGATTAAAGCTAGAACCTATGTTAAGATCAAATTTTATCATGATTGGCGTGCATGGAGGTAGGCCTCCAATAAAATGGATTCACAACTTTGAAATTGCGGCGGGTTGGGAGGAGAATTTCCACCCTGTAAGTGGGCACGTATCCTTTGGGCCATTGGATGCACACATCACTTTACAAGATTGTGGGGCCTATCGAATATTGATTGTAGGGTGACTTTCAGAGCATGCCTGCTTTTGCTGTTTTTCATTCAAATGTTGCTGCTAACCCAGGTTGAAATCATGGAGGAATGATTAAGGGAGGTGGCAGTGAGAAGGAAAGGGGGCCCCACAAAGGCCATGCTTTAGCACTAATAGAGTTTAATTAGTGTAGTTTAGTGATTAATAAACCCCCCTCAATGGTGCAACATTCTTAGAAGTGCATGATTGAAGGGGTCTCCCTCCTTTTTTGACATAAGCATAATGTCCTTTCCCTGTCTTTTGCACATGATGCTCCCCCTTCATGTGAAATTTAATGTCACCTTGTCCCCACAACATTCCCTTTGGAGAGCCTCTGGGCTCTTCTTCTGCACTGGGCCATTGACGTGACATGATCGCTGTCGGTGGGAGAGACAGATCTCCGGTCCTGATTTAATCATGCCAGACATAGTGGTGGGGCCCTTGTTGGCTCATAGTCCACAGTTGCATGAGATAATGCCAGGAAGAGAGAGAAAGAGAAGTACTAGTGTAGTTTTTCTGGTCATTCCTCGACAGTAGACTGGTCCAAGACATGACTTTGTTTAATAAATGTGATTAGACTAGCAATTAGAGAGATCCAAACCGCTTGGAATGTGCTACGGATTTTGTTAATCTTTTACTTAATCTTTTCATAATAGTTCCAATTTTAATGGAAGTGGTGTCGATTTTCAACATTCAATAGGTGATTAGACATGCCATTCTGTATGTGATTTGGTGAGTAACTAGACAGAGATCACAATACCCCAGAGTTGTTTACAAAAGAATTCTGCCACCTAAACATTCCATGAGAGGTAGGCACGCAACTGAGCAATTAGGCATGTGATCACAGCCATTACACATGTCATCTGAAATCTTGGCTAACAACTCTTGTAAATGTAAAAGAAGTCAGCTGTCTTAGAAAAATGGCTCTTGGCGCCTAAACATTCCATGAGAGTTAGGCATGCCATATTCAATGAGCAATTAGACATGTGATTATCGTAATTGTACGTCATTTGAATCCTGGCAAGAAACCTTCTAATTGTAAAATATGTCAGCTATCTCTTGTAGCGTGACAGAACCTTGCAAATCACAGAGAATTTGGGTGCGGGTCACGGGTGTAGCACCCAATTAGACATGTGATTATCATAATTGTACCTCATTTGAATCCTGGAAAGAAACTCTTCTAATTGCAGAAGAAGTCAGCTATCTCTTGTAGCCTCACAGAACCTTGCAAATCACAGAGAATTTGGGTGCGTGCCACGGGTGTAGCTTGGGCCAAACAAGGCTTAGCCCGCTTTTCTTTGTGGAGCTGTTTGCCTACTTTGCATTGAATTAGTTATGCATTCTTAGAATTTAATTTACCTGTATAAAATGAGAAAGTTGTTTTAAGGCATTTTAAGAATCGAATTTAATTTAGTAGTATAAAATGAAAAAGTTGTTTTAAGATAATTTAAAAATCTTCACCTCCAATCCTTCACTTTTGACCACATTAGAAAGATGGGCATTCCTTAAGAATCTTATAAATTCAACACTGGCTAAACAAATGTGTAGTAAAATGTTTGGGCTTTGGCTGAGACCCGAGCCAGATTTTGAAGATCGAGTGGAATGTAGGCTACTCGCAAGCTGAGGCCATTGGGGGGGGGGGGGGGGGGGGGGGGGGGGGGGGGGGGCGCGCATACCCACATACTTTTGAATGAGCGTGGTTGCACCTGTCGGACTTGGGTCTGCATTCAAATAAGCATAAAATCTTGGTGTCCACCTCCAAAACCCATATGAGAATTCTAGAATTGCCCCCAAAAATCACATGAAAATCTTGAGTTTGTCTACAAAATGAAAGTATCTATTTAGGTTTGCCCCACTCAAACAAAAATCCTAGGTCTACAACTATTAGTAATCCCAAATTACTTTCATATTATTCTAATGTCTATGTAATTATTTGTGTGTATTCTTCGATCACATGTTTCATTTGCAGCCAATCTTCTGGAGCCTTCCGCGTCAACTAGATGTAAAAAGTGCATTTTTGTATAAAAGTAATTGAGAATTTAGAAAGATTTGTGTAGTCACCGACATAGCTAGGGGCTGAGATTTTGAATTTAAAATCGGGCTCGGGCTTGGTAATTCAAGTTGTAACCAAGTGTGGACTTACCTATACTCATTTTGAGCTGAGCTTTTATTACTTATTGGGAAATTATTTTACCTAAACTACCCAAGTTGCTGCCCTAGACGCATAGCCTACACTTAAGATAAACAAAACTCTTCTAGGGCCTGTTTGTTTGCATTGGATTATATAATAATTGAGCACATATGAATTTATAATCAAATGAGCTCTGCCAAAGGTTATAGGTGAGTAGTAAAGAACACGAGGTAGCAAGGTAGATGCAAACCCTCACTTTCTTAAGCATTGAATTACTAAGATAGTGGTTGAGTATTCATTTCTATTTTTTCTTAATTTAATATTCATCGAAGTGGGACCTCGGGGTTATTCGATGAACTTTTTTATATTTTTACCTTTGGTCTTCATTTTTAACCATTTGTGGTATTAATTCATACATTTTATGCTAACAAATGAAAAGCAGAAAACCAGAATACAATTGGAATATCTACATGGGGCGTTTACCTATTTCACTAAGCCTGATTGTCTAAATTAATTCTCTCTTTCAAGAGGAAAAAAAAGGAAATTAGAGAATAGCAAGAAACAAAATGCATTTAGATTATTTCTGACATTATCAATTCCAACAGAAATACCGCTTGTAAGACAGACTGTAAATATTCCATGATCCCACCTATGAATGCAAGTTACTTATGACTTAAATGAGATACAAGTCCCACCTAACTGCCCCATCACTAACCAAAGATTGGAAGGCTCCACCAGAAAACTCCATTTGATCTAGACGGGGTATTGATACTGCCTCATCGACAGAACATGTGACAGTTTTATACCGAGGCCAAGTTGCAATGGAATTCTCTATAAATGGTAACTCATTTCTGTATCACATGTTCCCATTAAGAACATGAATGGGTACCCTTCAACATAAAAAATCAACTGTCCAGAAGCAGTACGGAACGAAGCATGGTGGAATCTCAGAACCCATTCTTTTAATTTTATTCATTGCCTTCGATTTATCTTTCACCATTTTAGGGAAACTGATCACCCACTTGAATAACAGGGTAAGCTTGTGTTAATTATAGTCCCATGTTGTTGAGTTGGTTAGGGACGTGAGTGATTGAGTGTAAAAGCCAGAAAATCTCACTATTAAAAAAAGAGAAACACAACAACAACAACAAACTCATTACCAACAACAAAAAAACAAGGACTAAGAACACCAAGGATAATTAAATAACCAAAAAAAAAAAAAAGAAACAAACCAACAAAACTCACTAAAGTTACAAAGTTATATATTGATAACATCACAACCTAAAGGATAGCAGATTCTTGCAAAAACAATGGATCACCTTGTAATTAAGCTTTTTAGGGATGAAAGCAAAAACAGATATTTTAATTTCCAAAGATAGACTTAGAATATCCAAAACAATAGCATTGATGGACTAATCACTGAAATCATTCAAAATCATCACTACCTCCTTCAAATCAGACAAAATATAGACCCTTGCCAAACTCATATCTTTAGCTCTCACAGGGGCGTGTTGTATCGCCCCACTTCGATTTCTTTGGCAGAGAAAACCTTGGATCCACGGATGGCTCCTGTATGAAGGAAATCATTATTCAGTTTAATCACAAAACTAAAAGTAGCATTACCATATGAAGCCTTAAAGGTAGCATCTACAAAACACAATAGCTTCAGATGTCAAGAAAATTACTCTACCAAAAGAAGCTAGATGAATATCACCAGATTTTATGGGACCAATATGATTTGAAAAGTTCTCCATATTACTATTAATAGCATAAGAATTTAGAAGAGATTTGTTTATGTGATTTCTAAAAATAAAATCATGTCTAGCCTTCCAAATCACCAAGACAACAAAATTTTCATCTTAGAGTGATCATTGCTAAAAGGGAAGGAAACAACCATCATTTTCACAATACTTTAACCATGAATTTGTCAAGTTTTGATCCGGGATATAATAAGATAGAAAGCCGAAATATGATCCAAATCAACATGCTTTTACATGATCACAGAGAAATAGTGGATGAATAGTTGTATCCTTCCTGTAGCACAAATGGGACAATTTGCATCAAAAGATCTAAATTTGGACTTTATAAATTCTATTACCATTATAGCATTATTAAAGCATTTCCAACCAAATAAAAGAAATCTTAAAGGAAAAGGGAATTTCAAAAAAAAAAAAAACTCTTCAATTTGGTTGAATTTGATTACTAGAGAAATCCTTGTCCAATAAGAGCTTATAAGCTGACTTGGTGGTAAGTTGACCATTTTTAGTCTATGGTCAAATCCTTTTATCCCCTCCATTAACATTGGAGATGTAATTCTTACAAATATCATCCACATCATTTTTCTTATCAAAATAACTCTTTTATTATTAACATCCCAATTCATGGTCGAACTTAGAAGCTCGCAAACTAAAAGATTAGGGTCCCTAGTTGATGAAAATGGCTTCCTAAAGCCCTTTTTGCCTGGAATTCAATTACATTGCCAAGCGTTAATGCTATCCCCTCTTCTATAATCCATCCAACATTTTCCTTTATAAACTCAACCCCTTCAACAAAACATTTTTTAGAACCTAGAATTTTTCCTTTGAACTCTTGGTTCACATAAAGATCTATTAGGGCAATACTTAGCCTTTAAATTTTTGGAGTAAAAAAGGTCATCATTCATAAGATATCTTCAACAACCTTTAGCTTGATCATATACATTTTACTTTTCCTTCCCCATCCTCCCAGCAGAAACTCCTTTCCTCTGCACTTTGTCAATAGAATCAATAGCCTTTTTCAGAAGTTTTAGGGCTGACATATTACAAATGTGCTTCTCCCTGCTTTTTTGGGATAAGAGAGAAATTTGGGAAGACCCACGTCTATTTTGGGTTTTCTTGATTAGGAAGTCAAAACTTAGAGTTTTGTTTTTCCTTAATATTAAAGGAATTTCGTCTTTCTTTAATAAGATCCACAGTTAATGTAGCAAAATGAAAAAAGATAAAGAAGAAAATATCTATTTTAACTGTAATTAAGTTGCTTGCTGTCCTTAAATGGTGTCTTGAGCCATTGGAATGGGTTTTTCCATACTCAGTACTCAAGTATGCAGAGTATCCGACATTAATAAAGATCTGTCTGGGTCCAGGATTTGGACCCAGTTGAGTTGCAGCTAAAGGTCTACCACCTGAACCTGAATAAAAATTGAATCTGGGTCCAGGTGCATAGAGATCACATCCTTAGACCTAATTAGCCATACATATGTAATTGTATTTATATACCCTTTTTTTTTGTGGGGAACCGATTTTTTGCTTCCATTTATTTTCACATTTATGTCATGGCATGATAAATCCAAGCCGCTTGTACAACATGCCTTCATAATTTGGCACTAATCTAAAATTCAGTACCCCAATTGAATGCACTGTAGCATGGATTGCTCACATGTTAAAATGAGATCATTCATTGGAGTTCATCATGCATTTCAGATTTGACTAATCCAACGATTTTTTTCTTTTTTTTTTTTACAAGGATTGAAATGAATCTTTGATAATGCTGTATGATCTGAATGATCTGAATGAAATGAGAATGAGATTCTGGAGTTCATCATGTATCATGCATTTTAGATTTGATCAATCCCCAATGTTGTTTTAACGCTGATGGAAGTGAATCTTTGATGGTCCTCATACATTTATATGTATCATCTGGGCTGCTTAGATTAAAAAAAAAAAATTAGTGGGCTCAATATATAGATTTATAAAAGTGATGCATACTCCATATGCTAGTAAGCATTTTGCTTTCCTTGTCCTTCTTTTGGTTTTCTTCTTTTTATTTATTGTGTGTGTAAGTTGAGATATTAAACATATCTCATATACACTTTAAGTTCCGTTTGAGGTGTGGCTGAAGGATGAGGGCCGAAAAGTGAAAGAGGCAAAAGATATTAAGTAGAAATGTTATACCAATCCTAATATTTTCCACTTTGGCACATAAAAGTTCAACCTAATCTTGCTACATGATTTTACAAGCCTGATGTGAAGTCGCAAAGTCACCTATCTTGGCTCACAGGCTTGTATACCTAAGTTTTAGTCCGATTTTACCTTAAGAGATTATCTCTATCCAAAATAGAGTTGTCCTAAGCTCTATTGTTTAAAAAAAAAAAAAAAGGTCAGCCTTCTTTTGGGTACAATAATGATTACAGTACTACTGTATAAAAACATAATGGGGTAGAAGAGCAAATTGGATCCATTGGGGTGAGCAAATTGGATCCATTGGGGTAGACAGGTGCCATCGGGGTAGACCCCCAAAAGGAAAATAAGTTGTTTCATCCTTATACAAGGAAAATGACTTCTTATGAAATTGAAAATTTTTGCTCAAATTCTTCTTCATTTTTCATATGGAAGAGTTTTATTCTAAACTGTAAAAAATCAGAATACTTTCCACAACAACGTGGATTCCTAAGCATTACTCCCAGCCTCAAGGGTCTTAAATTCCTCCACCAAAAATTCTTTTTATTCTTGGGATTCTTTGGATTAAATATTAGCCACAAAATAACATCAATAAAAAATTCTTTGCCAAAAAAATTAAATAAAAATCAGACACCAAGAACTTTGGTAGCTTAATAATTTTTACTCATTTGATCTATAAGCAACCCTGAATGCTGTCACTGTTTGAACATCTATCAACTTTCCAAAATTGTTACCATAGGACCGTGGCTCATTGAAGGGGAGGTCCACTTGCAGAGTGGTCCTCACCAGCTTCAAAGCAAGCCACAGTAGTCATGGGCTTGCTGCGCTGGTAACCTTTAAATGGAAATACATGGATCTAACCTTAGATTGATCAATCACATCACAAGTGGCTTCACATCCTTGTCAACTGCAACGTGTCTACCTTACCATGGTCACGTTATCAGGAGCTGTCAATCTATATCAACTTAAAAGGACGTGTACAGTCCACAATAGTAGAATATGTAATGCAGTAGACCCTTTAATTGCCCTGGAGGATGACAGCTTTGTACTTATTATTACGTCAAGATAACAACTTCTAATTTCGAAATCTGCTTTAATTAATCCTACTTAAACTACCAGTTAAGTTCGTAATTAAAGTTATTCCAACCCACTGTTGGACCACCAAGTATCTTTTTAAGATGAAGGAAGAAAAAACTAACTGGTAAAATAAAGTGACACGTCTAAAACCAAAAGAAAAAAAAATCAAATAGTTCTAAGATTATCGGTAAACTTGATTTTAAGCAATGTTTGTTGATGAAACATGGGTGCCGACATAGTATTTACTGTGTGAAAAATTGATGCGCATTGTTAAATCATTGCCATGCATTATTTTCATTTGAAAACGAATATAATAGCTAAGCATTTTTCTCACTTGTGGACTCTCATATGTGAATGGTGTGAACTTTTCCACCTAGACTGTTTGCAAAAGTGACCCTACTAAATTATAGATGTCAAAGGATATTTTCACACGGCAGTTTTGCAGGAGTTGTATCGGCAAAAATTATCCTTAGAATTAGCTCGTTTTAGAGTTAGTTCGCTTCTATCAAGTTTGCAAAGCATGTAAATCTGAAAATGAGTTTAGTTGAGTAAAAAAATCAAAATGACTCATCTCCTGGCAAGTTTCGATGGTGAAAACTAATTGATGTTGCAGTTTTCCCTTTTGCAGGGACTTCATGAATCCTTGCCGCGAAACAGGGTTAATGGGTTAATTACAGTATATAGAGTATGGGAGATTTTCAAAGTGATGAGTTTCCTCGTATTATTGACAATTGTTTTTTACAAGAAAATAAATATAGTATCTTAATTAAGATGTTAAAAAATATAAAGTTATAAAATAATAAGTAGATTTCAGAAAATATCATGATATTGTCTCATTAAAACTGTGTTAACTCAGCTTTGATGGTTTTTTTATTTCTTTTTTTTTTTTTTAAGAAAAATCTCCAAACATTATAGTTTCTTTTTTTTTTTATCAAAAAAGTTCAAAAGATGATGCTAAATGCAACGGCTACATTCGTGGCAATGTTTGAAACTTAGCTAGTTTAGGCTTCTATTTATAGACATCTGAAAAATTGCTGCGAAATCATTTCATCATCCCAAGTTTTATAGAAATATGGAAATAGAGAAGGGCAATTTATTATTATAGTTGTTTTCGCTGCTGTTGTTGTTATTATTGTTGTTGTTGTTGTTATTATTATATAATTATGTTATTTATGTGCATAATAAAGAGTCATTGCTTTGGTGCAATACTGTGCGATATCTGATAAGGCAAGGTCCAACTACTTTGTACATAATTGCCAAAGGTTAGATCTATTTTCAGCTTCAGCGGGACCCACACTAGGTAATGACTCTTTTTTAGGCATGTGAAGAGTCAATAAATACATATGACATTTTAGTGGGTCCATTGATCTTATGATAGGTGGGCTCCAAGTTAAAGGTGTATAAAAAATCAGCTCCCATCAAATAGAGATGACTAAATCAATACTCAAAATTTCAAGCAAGAAAATAATCAATAGTAAACATATAACAAAATGAAATATTTTATTATCATTTAAAATTAAATTATTATAAATGTCCAATAAAGTTAATTTTTATAAATCTTTAGTTTTCTTAGACTTGTTTAGGGCATGTTTAGCAATGCTCTTCACCACGGTTTTTCAATTGGAAATATGCGGGATCATGGAAAAGGTAATTGCATGGAAAGCGGAAAGCACACTTTGCTTTTTGTCCTTATGTGGAAAGCTACGGTCCCCCCACCCCCAGTGCGGAAAGGCAGATGAACAGTAATCGTGATGGTAAGTGGGGCAGCATGCCTTTTCTTCATCAAATCAGTGGATGGGTATTTTCTTGATGATCTAGACCGTTAGATGTGAATAGGACCCCCAAAATGACTTTTGGATCAAGTTTCAGTTGTTGATTCTTCTTAGATGCAATGATATTTTAAAAAAAATGTGATCAACATTTCACGCATAGAGTTGGGTTTCTGTGGGCCCCTTTTGAACAATCTAGACCGTTAGATCTGTTCTAAAAGACAAGAATGGTTATGAGACCAAGTTTTATAACACGGGACCTTGTGGATCATGATATATGAGCCAAAATGTTTCAAGCCATTAATTTATTAAGGTCTCTTCCCTAGAAATCTTCTATCTTTGCCAAACTTGATTAGTTAAAAAGAGGATGGGTTGATTCCAGTCCTTAGGAATGATTCTTTGAAATTGCAGAATCTGCTTATTCCCGCGGACCATTACCAAACCTCCCCTTATGTCTCGGGAAGGATTCTTTGAAACTACATAATCCCTCATCGCCGTGGGCCGTTACCAAACATGTCCTTCATTAGTGTCTCAAATTCTCTTTCTCTCTAGATCTTTCTCTCTCTCAAAAAAAAAAAAAAAAAAAGAAAAAAGAAAAGTTGCAAGTATCTTTTAGTTTAAAAGCCTGAAAAACTTATTGTCTACTCTATCCATGGCAATCATTTCTTACAAGATTTGCAACATAAAGAAAAGGTTATCAAGGCCCTGCACAAAAACTCTCCTTCAAGTCTCAGTGCAAGGAAAATAGGCCTTTTAGTTTTCCACTTCCTTGAGATGCCAGGGCCGGTCCATCAAAAGAAGAAAAAATAAATCTATAGCACTAAAACGATGGATCTTGCCACCTATTTGAATAAAATCACTGGTCAAAGTGGTCATCAGCTTCTTTTTCTTACTTTAAGCCAATGAGATTAGCTTTTCTTAATTAGGAAAGCGACCAATCAACTAGATACAGCTAAGACCAATGGAAGCTTATCAGAAACAGCTCTTCCGGTGAACTCAACCTCAAAGCTGCTAGTGCACCAAAACCATACCCTGCACAAAGACATAAAACCTTGCCCCACGAACACTGTTATCTTATGAGGGAAACTTTTCAATCATGATGCTTTGTGGGTCGTATGCATTGACATGATTGTTCCTCAATCAGGAAGAACATATATGCATCCCCATTTAGGAGACATGAATATAAGTCTCATTTCCATTTGGTCTAATACTACTGTGTACAAAGAACATGCTTGGGTTGCATAATTTATAACAAACAAATATAAGGAACACATGGTTGCAGTAAGTACGCTGTGTTTTCAACAACAGATATGTAAGATGCAACTGGTGTTACTAACTGTTGTCATTATTCATTTGCCATTCAAAGTGATTACATAAAGTTGGATACATCATACTCACAAGTTAAGTTAAATTTATATGCATCCTTAAAGTCATAGAATTTTTCGTTTTTTTCTAACAAAAAATTAGGTGTAAAATTTTTAGAGTATTTTTCTGATATCTGTGTATGTCATGTTTCTCTTTTTGTATACTTGAGATACTTCTTTGCAATTATATAGAAAAAAATAATAATGATACTTTTTTGAAAAAAGTGCCTACTTTGAGAATGGCTTAACAACGTCTTAAAAGCCATAAATATATATATATATAAACAAAAATAATAAATGGTACTAATGTAATGGTGGCCATGTCATGTGTTGGCACATTGGTGGCCAACACTATGGGACACCCCTCGCTTGTTTTGCTTCCAAGTTTTTCTTATTTGGAAATCTTCTTTCTAATAATCTTGGAAATCTTCTTTCTAATAATCTATCTTCCTAGTTTAGCTTAATATAGCAAGTTCTATTGGGATATGAGAAAAGGAATATCCTAGTTTGGGAAGGGAAGATGTGCAAAACCAATAAAGAGGAGTTACAAGCCCAACTCCATTTCTTACTCTATTCTATTACTTGTTCCAAAAATGAGTGAAAGCCATAGGGATATTAGTGGGATGCCTAAAGAAGAAGAAGCTCTAGGAGTACTTTTTGTCTTTTTGGTAGCCAGCTCTAGGAGAACTTCGCACTTATTATCTAGTTATATTACTAGGGTTTTCATCCCGGCCATTTGATCTCCTATAGACAATCTTTGATTTCCAAAAGGGTTGCTTGAACCTACCGACTACATGAGCTGCTCTTCACATCACATATGATACGAGATGCTTCATGATCAAGTTGAGTCAAAGGATGCATAGGTTTAGCATGCATTAGAGCTACCTGCAAATGCAATATCTACTTGATCAAATCATTTTGGATCTTAGTCAAGTTCTATAGTTAATGTGTTGGGAAAGAAGAGAAAGAAACCAGAAGAACAAACACTCCACACAAAAGACACAGATTTACGTGGTTCACCCGATGTGGGCTACGTCCACGGAGATTCAAACCTGTTTCACTATTGTTAGAGATCACCCACGAGAAGAACAGCCCTCTCCTCGTGATTACAAGAGCACACAACTCTCCTTTGGTTCTTCTCTGCAGAAAACCAACTCTCTCTTCTCACCACACCCTCAGAATAACAAAAGCCCTAATAAATAGTAACCATAAGCAATAACAACCGTCGGATCTGCCCTCATAACAAAGGGTCCAGATTAGACCGACTTATTACAAAGTTACCCTAGATCAGGCTTCACCGGACCCATCATAATGATCATGCAAGTTTTTTTTTAATACCTCAACCAAGGGAACTAAAACTTAAGAGAGAGCCCACACATAGCCTATTCAAGTAGAAAAAGAGCACGCAAAGATGAGAAAAAGGTCTGCATGTGCATAAAATGTTGGAATCTACTGTGGTGCCCACTCATAGGTAGCCCCAACATAGAAAAACACCCCTCATAAGGAGTCTAATTGGATAAAAAGATGATGTATTAGTCATTTTTAAGCTCAAACTCCAATTAAGAGAGTTTTTTTCAACTCTCCTTCCTTATCTTATTTAATTTGAGTTGGAGTCTATTATTCACTAATCCACCTACTATAGATAAATATGGCTGGGTGGTAGTAGAGCACCATAATACTTATAACCAATATATATAAGTCATCTATCACCATCTTTTCTATTAGGGTGTTCATCTTTATCATAAGATTGTAAAGAGTAAATTTTGCTTGGCTGATCTCTATTTCTAGTAGACAGTCAAGGATCTTTACATCCATTACTTGATCCAAGCTAACGCTATTCTGATCACATTTGTAGTTGCCCAGTGATCCTGATCTACGTTTTCACAACACCAAAAGCTATCCAGAAAAGTAAGGAATTTAAAGTTCAAACCCTAACTAGCCAGGTGAAAACTATTGTTCTTAACAAGGTAAGGAGCCATTCTCAATTATGAAAGTTTATGGCAACAAGAATACAAGATACAATCGAAACAAGCCATCTCAACATTCAAAAAGGTGCATCACAATGGGGATGTTTGGCGAATTTGCCAACTTTAATTATAAGAGGAACTATCTTTAGACATGAATGAAACGGCATTATTCAATTTCCGGAGGACGAGTTGAGTTGAGCTGCGTTTTAATTGGAGTTGCCTTGCCCTCTTATTAAAAAGCATTTTAAGTGATATCACATGGGAAAAAAATTCTGTTGCATGGAATTATCTTAATAGAGGAGCCAATGCATTTGTCAGTGACGTAGGCTTATCACTGTAAGAGGGGTGGCCTTGGGTTGAAACTTTACTCTCAGGGTTGGTGCTCCACTCCCATAGCATCGAAAAAACCAAAAAAAAAAAAAAAACAGAGATGATAATGAGTTGGAGAAAAATATGGCTTATTTTATTGTACCTTATTTTCAAATAATTAAAATTTTAATTTGTCATAGAAACCAAACACAAATCGTCAGCGACATAGGCTTATACTAATATACTCTCAATTTCAAATTGACTTTTAACTGTTCTTCTATTTGACTATAAGGTAAAATATTTTGTCTTGTATCTTAAATTTAGAGGATATGTGCATTTATCCCTCACCATATGGTGGGGGACAAACTTGATAGGACCCACTATAGCCCCACTACTTGTGGGACTTGGGGGACGAAAAGAGACATCTTTGATGGGGCCATATATTAAGTTTGGGATCAATCCCACATTTCTAACCCCTTCATTTGTAACCTACAAATTTAATCAACTTTATATTAAAGAAATTTTTACCTTTGATACAACGGTCCAATTCATTCGGATTAGTGAAAATCTACTAGGTCTAATATAATTCGAGGAGTCCCATGTGTGAGGATTGTTCGGATGGACCATAAAGTTAGTTGTACTATGTTATCCCATGATATAACATGGTGAGGGATAGATGCGTATGAATATTTTCTCTTAAATATTTAATCGTAGATGAAAGAAATATATATCGATATCTATATATATTAAATTGACTCTACTTGTACTCTCTTTTTAAAGGTTTGCTTGGTTGAAGAATGGAATAAGATTGTCTCATGTGGTAGGCAATTGAGAATTTCTCGTGAAATCCATTCCTTGGAGATATTTTAGTGTCATTAATCTAACTGATATTCATAATAAGGCAAAAAAAAAAGTGAGAGGAACTTTTAGGAATCAACCAGTTTTAGAATATTGCATTCGATTAACTAAAATGGAATTATGATATTTGAAAAAAAAAAACCCCCCGCATTAATACACTGCCCGGGTTTATCAACACAGGGCAAATTCCAATTTGGGAGTTCATGTAATTCAAGAAAAAAAAATGACATAACAAGTGAAATATAAACTATAAAATATATTGGAAAATGGGGGAGGGGCAAGAGAGATACTATGAAGCTTCTTTAACTAGTCATTCCCACCAAAACATTGAGGTCTTGATTAGGGTTGTAAATAGGTCAGTTCCGTTCAGGGTCCATAGTGGACCCGGAACCGGAATTGTTAAAGAGAGGTTGGGCCTGAAATTGGAACCAGAACCGGCTTAAAACCAGTTTTCTGGATTAGGAATTGGAACCGTTAAGAAGAAGATGGACTCAATACTAGAACCGAAACCATGTATGAGGCAGGTCTGGGTCCGGGTTCGGTTGTATATAGAGAATACTTGAGAGAAAAGCTATCCTTTAGAAAAACTTTTCAAAAATTAGAATAATATGTTAGATCTCAGGTCCACTGTTGGAACCAAGGTGGAACCATAAATAAAACCGTTTATGTTATGAGTCTAAAAATAGGATCCAGACCCAAATCCGTTTACTTATTAGAACCTAAATAAAGACCTAAACCTGGTTATTAATGGCTTAGAACCTTTAGGTAATCAAAGAATCAAGGATCCATTTACGACCCCAGTCTTGGTAAAGGCACTCACGATTGGTGGACTATGATAATATGTTAAATTTCTTTAGTTAGCTATTCACAACAAAATCTCAATTAGTAGATCTAGGTTAAAAAAAATATCATACTCCCCTTCAAGTGGAGCCCACTCCCCAACATATACATGGTAATGTGCTAAACAAATATATTTAAACTAGAAATAAGCATCCAAGCACCATTTACTTCTGTATTATATGGGAATAGTTAGAAATGGTCTAATATGATGATAGAAATCGAAAATTTTAAAAATAAAACTAAGAAAATGAAAATTGGCAACAAAAAAAATGGATTTGTGACAGTCACTAAATCATGGTTACTAGTGGGAAGAAAGTGAGAATAGTGTCTTACCCAGCTAGTAAGACAAGATGATTCTCAACGTGGTGACCAAATTTTGATCCCGGTCACTTAGTTTCCTTATTTGTGGGAGCCCCCTCTGCCTTGCACAATGAGTCTGTTGTCATTACACAAGTGAGTTTTTTTTACTTCAAATATGTGAGTTGTTTGCAGTTCTCCTTTTCATTTGAGAGTTGTTTATTCTTTAGATTTTCGAGTTCTTGTCACCTTATGGGTGTGTTTGAAAGCGGAATAAATTTTTGGTAAGATTGGATAGCTAATACCATCCAAACCCATCCAGTGGTATTATTGTATGAGATGGGATTCCATTTACCCCAAAGGTGAATCCAATCCCATGTTTGGTTACATCCAGATAAATAGGAGACAAGAGATAAAAAATTTAAAAAATATAATTCCACTCTCCACTCAAAAGCTAATTAAAGTGGAATAGGGACAAAAGACCTAAAAAATATAATCCCACCCCCCACTCAAAGCAACTCAAATTATCCTACCTCTCAGGTGGAATTATTTAAGCCCCCATACCAGGTACTAATTCACTATAGCATTGGGACTATGATAACATTATCCCATACACTAAAAGTGTAAATAAACAAGGGATAAGTGAGATAGGATGCAAAAGTAATTTATCTCCCCTTATCATGGATCCAAACACCCCCTAGGTGCAAGCCTCACAGCTACAGCCCCCAAGGTGGATGGAAAAGAATAATAATGGAAAGAAAGTGGAATGGACTAAACATTATACCAAGTGGGCCTTGCTATGCACAATGTACATCACTTTGCTGCAAAATCCAAAGACTATCGTCACCCTTAAAATTGTCACTATCAAACGTATGATTAAAAGCCAACCACACAACAGGGATCAAATACGAACTCACGTAAGGGCTCTTCCAACCAATAATAGACAGATTGAAAGGGCCTTGATTAATTCTTCGTACACTTAAGGGCATGTTTGGCAACGGTGTATGGGGATGAGGGGATTCTATAGGATGAGAAATAATTTTAGTAGTGCTGATCTACTATGTGGGACCCACAAATAACAGATCGGCAAGAAACCCTGTAACCCATCTCTAGCACTATAGCAAAGCGTTTCCGTGCTACTATGGAATCCTAGCAACCAAACACAGAGTGGGGGTTGGGTTTCCGCTGAAGTGTAGAATGCAGAAGGCTTTCGCATTCCACGCTCTAGCTAAATGTGGGAATTCTCCGTTTTTATGGAAACACGGTTTGCCAAATGTGCCCTTAGAAAATTTTGTGCTTTCCACATTCTAAAATGTTAGCTACAACATTTTTTTATACAAATTTTAACTCTACAATGAAATTTAGATTTGAGGTTTACTTGATCTATGCGTAGTTCACCCATAAGATATAGTGATAAAGAAGTAGTGTGATTTACATGAAAAATGTATTCGACTGGAAACAAGGTATAACTTAACAAGGCAGAACTAGTAATGAGAATCTATTATGTTGAAGATATCATTGTCCCTTGGCATTTAAAATACTATATTTTTTTATTTGAATTTTGAATTCCAACTACTTGAAAATTATGAATATCTTTTTGATTTCTTTAAATTTCAACCTCCTTGGCACTTATAAAATGCTCCTCTAGCCATGAGAATCTTAGGAATTCCATGTGTGGAACAACATGTGGAGAATTTGTAAAATCTTCAAATAAAAGTTCTCTTAACTCTACTAATTCAAGAAACAAGCAAATATTGGAAAATCTTAGAAAGTATTGAGAGATAAGAGGATACGGAGAGATCATTGAAGCTGCATCAAATCTCGAAAGTATAAACCAATTTTCATGGTGGCAAGATATTCTAAGTTTAAAGTATACCTTACATGTCCATAAACATTTAAATTTCTCTACTTATATGAAAGGAATTCTTCAAATCTCTACCATTGATGACTGCCTCTTGTCTGTCTTTCTTTTAATGATCATAACAAAAGCTTCAACATTGTTAGTATAAGAGCGCAACACGGATAAACGAATTTGGGTTTTAAAAAATATACAAATAATTATCCAAGTGACTTCTTAGAATCATATTACACTATGTTTACCTTTGGTTACTCTAAATGGGAATAATAATAAGACTCTCTATCCAAACCAAGAGATTTTTATAAATTGAGATATTTCACATTTCTAGAGTCTCAATATCTTGAGGGTCACATGAGACTTTAGTTTGATGAAGAGTGAAAATTTAGTTAATCTTTTGTTTGCATGAAATTGATGCATAGAAGCGCATGATGAAATACACTTAAACAACAAAGGATTAAAAAGGCAAGCAATGAACGATATAAGGCCGAGATATTCATGGGACCTTTGATTTCCTATCATTTCATTTGAATTACGACGGTGATCGATGAGTTCATTTCTTGCTTCTTCTTCTTCTTTTTTTTTTTTTTTTGTGTGTGTCATTTTCTATGAAAGGAAATGTTATTTGAAGTTATATATATTCACTTTTGTTTCTTTAATTTTAGTCACTCTAGAAAATAAAATCCTGAGGTTCTATGTATTCGATTATATGGAAAAAAACTTCATAATGTACCTTACCAATCACAATTGTTTTAATGATGACCATCTTTTTATGCATTTACTTTTGTTAATTAGACAACTAAACTCCCTCACATCTCTCTGTACCAACTTGGAGGATTTATGATCAAAATTACGCTTAATTAGTGCTAGTCCAATAATCAGAATCTTCAACTCATTAAAAAAGAAAAAAAAGAGGCTGATGGTAAGTGTTTTAGTCTTGATTAGTAACATGATTATGTATTCTCATATAACTAAAAAAGGCTGAGAATCTTAGCTATTCCTATGAACTTCTGGTAGGTTCAATTGGATTAAAATTGACTTCTCTTATCCAGTCGATTTGACTTGCTTAAGTCAAGGCTGGATGAATTGGAACTTTTTTTTACAATGTGAAAGATTTATGATACAACGGGATGATGCAAAACTCTACGTAAATCCATACATGACTAACTTGCCTCATCACCCAAAAACTTGACTAGCCTTTAGTTCGGACTATGTGATGCCCAATCCAATCCATAACAAGTCGGTATAGATTCTATGTAATATTTAATGCTTCGAAACATTAGTAAACATTTTAAATTGAAAAAAATTACTCTTAATTCTTTCAAAATAGTCTTTATTAATAATTATGAAAATGGGAATGATTATATTGGGCTGTCTGCACCACATGACTAAAATCATTGCATGTTTGGTGTTGTGAAGATCCAAACCCTTCTCCATATAACACTGGCCATGTTTATCCTAGTAAGTCCATTGCTCCCAGCAAAAACTTTAAGAAATTGGAGTACACGCTAATGAAAACTTTCACGTGATCTGGCTGGCATGACATAAACCCTTTGTGATATACCAAATCCAAACTGAGTGGATGACCACCAATTCACAAGTAAAGATGAAGCCCTGGTCATTTCTATGGAAACGAGGTACTGCACTATTAAATGAGCTACCATTGAAGGTACTGTACCATCAAATGAGCTACCATTGGATACGTAAGGTCCCTTTCACATAAGAATCTAGAAAGATTTAAGTCAAGTTTATACACATGTAGATCACATGGGTGGAACTAGAGGGAGCTTGGGTTTGGCCATGTCCCCCAACCCCTAAAATAATAATAATAATAAGAAGAATAAGACCATGTGTATATGACAAGTTGTGTGGATATTTCTACTACGGACCACCAAGAATCTAAATTTTACAGGGTTGGCCACCAAGGAAATTTCATGGTTTGTCTACCTGCAGTACTTCAGTAGGGTGAGCGTTGGGGTGTGGAGATGGAAAAGACAAAACACGCGTTCATTATCGATTACAGCTTAGGTGGTTAGAAATGCGAGTATTGCATGTTTAAGTGCGTGAGTTTTAGTTCCACTTTTGACAAGCCAAGTATCCAATGGTTAATTTAGACTCCCAACTAAAATGATAGAATCATCCAAATTGAGATGTACTTGGTAAAAAAGTGGCAAAATGCATCTCACTTTATGTAACCATTGAGGGATTAATCTCTATGGATATAGGTTAGTTTTTAAAAGACTTTAACTCATAGTACCATTGGGCTTGTTAGGTTAGTAATATTATTGAATGAAAATTGATTTTGTTGAGATTTTTTGACAGCATTTCAAATCATGTCTTGGAGCAGTTCAAATGATTTGTTTGATTCATAGAATTATAAGAGTCCTGTATACTTTATTTTTTCTTGTTGACAGAGGGTGTGCCATTCTTTTGGGTGAGACTAAACCTTTTGGACCTAGGAGAAATAAGGTAAATCTCTTGTGGTGTAAGTATGGTACTATAGTTTGCACCTATAACTTTCGAGAGCAAATTGTAGCCCTAAGCCAACCAAGCTACTCCTTGGTTGTTAAAGTTTATACAAGCTCACATGAGAAGCAATTTAAACCTTTTAAATTCATAGAACTTCACCATTTAATGCTCTAGTGATGCTAAATATTTGGAATTCTACTTAGACGAAGGATATTATGGGCACGTTTAGATAATATCCTCAGAAAAGAATCCTCATTGATTTTCCTTGATTGCAAAGAAAATCCATAATTAGGTAAAGAGAGGAAAAGTGAAAGAAGATTGCCCAAATCTTCCTAATCCACAAAAAATCCTCTTTTCTAATGATTCCCTCGTATCAACCTCTCCTTATTGAATTTGGCAAACAATAATGTTATAGACACTCTCTATCTCACAATGCATATTACAATCATTCCGTGTGACAGTTTCTCTCTTCCTCATCTCTACAATATTAAAAACGAAATAAATGAGTTACGCCTGGCACATACGATGGTTGCGAGATAAGTTGTGAAATGTGAAATATGGCTGCATTATTATTTTGCAAATCTACAAAGGCAAAGAAGCACTTGGGAGTGAATCTTAGATGTTTTCTCCCATCAAAATTTTTTTTAAAAAGGATAGCACAGTTCCAAGAAAATGATGCTCTAAGAGAATTTGTAGTACTCTATGTTAAAGAATTCTTATAATCTAGCAACCAAAAAATGCTTTGTTTGATTTATAGAATTAACTGACAAGAATTTACCATATTGTGGTTTTTTAGACTTGTTGTAACATCTTATCTATGACATTTGTGAATATCATATTTCTTCACAAGTATTTTTAAATTTCAATCACCTAAAAAGTTTTAAATAACGTTTAGAATTTCAGTAATTGTAGCTTTTTTACTTTTTTTTAGAGTTGTTGAATGCTCAAATGTAAGGGGGTGTTCACGAATTTCACTCTCTCTAAAAATTTTAAAATTATGCAAACAAAAAAATTTATGAATTTCATTAAAAAAAAAGAAAACATGATTTGACATATCATATTCAGAAATTTTGTTTCTCCCCTCAAAAAATTCTCACCGTCAAAGTCTACTTACGAGAATATATCACCCAACCCATTACCAACCCCAAGTGATGAATTCTATTATTTACCCAAAAAAAGAAAAAAATAAAAAAAATAAAAAAACATCCCAAAGAGATGGAATTTCAAAGCCACTCTCCTATACACACCCACACCCACACCCACACCCACACCCACACCTTCTTCATAAATTGATGAAAATGAATCATCAACCGATGCACAGTTAAGGCTCCCACGAACGTACTCCCATTTATTATTCTACAATCCCACACGCTCCCACCCATCCCCATAGCCGTATGGCTGACTGCAGCGTGGGCCCCAGCCTCTGTCCTGTTCACACATCCCCAAAAATCTCCTCCTCCTCGTTCACCACCACCACCACCACTCCATCCCTCCATCACCGACGATCCCATCACCACCAAAAAAAAAAAAAAATCCAAATCAAAACTTCAAAAAAAAAAAAAAAAGGAAAATAATAAACGGAAAATGCCCGAAAACGACTATTTGTTTACTCGGCCTTCGTACTCTGACAGCGACACCGCGGGGCCCACCAGCACATGCGCTCCTGTCAAGTCAGTCAGAGCATCCGACTCCCGCCCGACGGCTCAGATCTCCCCGTACGGACAAAGTAACGGTCCAGATCTCTCCCTTCGTCCCCTCTTCGGGGCGAGGGTTATAAAAGCGAGGCCGCTTCCCACAACTAGAGTTTTCGGTGGCGTACCGGATAGCGATGGGCCTCGGCAAATAAAAGCAGAGGCTTTTCGCTCTTTTCTTTCTCTGGTTTTGGGCACTGAGATTTGAAAGAGAGAGAAGAAGAAGAAGAAGAAGAAAGATAAAGAAGCAGCAGCAGCAGCAACAGCAGAAACGAAAAAGAAAAGAAGAGCTCTTTCATGGCGATCTCCGAGAACGACCGCTACGCGCTTCCCGATCCGAGCCCCTTCCGCCGATTTCACGTACAAATGCTGCGTTTCTGATACGATTCCCGCGCTTCCGCTCCAGATTTCGGGAGGAAGATCTCGATCGCAGGCTTCGGAACCCGATTCTCGCTCGCTCGGAACGTTTTCGTCTCCAAATGTGTGGTTTCAAGTGTTCCGATCTGTTTCCGTGCTGAAACCGAGCTTCAGAGGCTGAGATCGGTGGCGGAGCGGGCTTTTTTTAGCTGGATTTGATGCTGATTTGATGATTTTGTGACGGAGTGTGTGGTTGCTGATACGATTCTTGTTTCGGAGAGTGTTTTTGGCGAGGAATCTGTGTTCGAGCTGGTTATCAGCTGTGGAGGATCTGTGAAATGAGAAATCTCGACTTCGCCATTGCGGAGCGGACGGATTTGTGAGAGATGACGCATTTCCGATTCGAGCGAATGGTGTAGAAAGAGCTGCTTTCGGAGTTCTGATCAACACGAGCTTTCAGGTATGAGTTTCCTTCCGCGAATGCCTCTTTGTTGTTTCGACTGCTTTGAATCTGAATGTGATTTGGCTTCAATTTCTCTCGTTGTAGTTGTTGCAGTGAGAAATTCGCGTGATTCTCAGCTGTAAGAGAGAGAGAGAGAGAGAGAGAGAGAGATCGGATTTTTGTAGAGCTATTGCATATGGAGAGCTTGATGAGATCAGCTTGGAGTAGGAGAGTCGAGAGAGAAGCTGGTAATGTATTCATTTGAGGTTTGTTGAAGTTACTGTCAAAAACAAAGAAAATGAAGCTTTCGACAGCGGGGTTGGCTCAACAGGCCCAGGATGGTACGTCTTCTTCTTCTTCTTCTTCTTCTTCTTCTTCTGCTTGGGTTTTGTCTTGCTAAAAGTATAGAGTTAAGTTGCAGGAGTGCTTGCTATTAAGCCAATGTTGTGGGAGTTGTTGCAGGAGAAAGGAGATGCTTGAATTCAGAGCTTTGGCATGCTTGTGCCGGCCCCCTTGTGTCGCTACCGACCGTCGGCAGCCGGGTTGTGTACTTTCCTCAGGGTCACAGCGAACAGGTGGGAATTTTACTGAAAGCACCAATTGTCTTCAAGCTTCTTGTCTGTGTTGAATGGGTTAGTGTTTTGAAGAACCCTCTTTTACGGTGTAGGTTGCGGCCTCGACGAACAAGGAAGTTGATGGACACATACCCAATTATCCCAACTTGCCTCCTCAATTGATCTGTCAACTGCACAATGTTACAATGCATGTGAGTCTCTTGTGATAATCCTTGTTTGGGTTGTTGTTTTTTTCCCTTTCTTTTTGGTCTAACCAGAAGGCGAAAAGAGGTTAAGAAGAGTTGATCAATTGTGGAATTTCAGGCAGATGTGGAAACAGATGAAGTGTATGCTCAGATGACCCTGCAGCCTCTGAGTCCGGTAAGGCGAACTTGTGATTGGTCTGAAGTATTTTATTCTATTTTTTCGTTTTGGGTAGTTTTTTGCAATAATTCTTGGGTGGTTTTGGTCTTGCTTAGCAAGAACAAAAGGATACTTATCTTCCTGCTGAGTTGGGTGTTCCGAGCAAACAGCCCACGAATTATTTCTGCAAGACATTAACTGCAAGTGATACTAGCACTCATGGAGGGTTCTCGGTTCCTCGCCGCGCCGCGGAGAAAGTGTTCCCTCCTCTGGTATGTTTTCCTTGTGCCAGTTACATGCTGTATGATGTAGTCATCCCAGGCAATTCAATTGCTTCTTCTTTCAGGATTTCACTCAGCAGCCACCGGCACAAGAGCTTATTGCAAGGGATCTTCATGATGTTGAGTGGAAATTCAGGCATATTTTCCGAGGTTTGTTTCTTTTGACGTTTCTTCATCGGTCATTCGTCGTTGAAATTTGGTTCTTTTGGTTGTATTGTGAGAGTGATTTTTCTTTTCGGTGCCTGCCATGGCCACCTCAACGATTTTTCCTTGTCTGGCAAGAAGGTAGGTATGTTTCAACCGGCCGAAGGGTATCTATCCTTTGGCTGTTGTCAGTTGCTTTCTCTGCATTGA
Organism: Sextonia rubra; assembly: GCA_037013555.1. Classification (NCBI taxonomy): domain Eukaryota; kingdom Viridiplantae; phylum Streptophyta; class Magnoliopsida; order Laurales; family Lauraceae; genus Sextonia; species Sextonia rubra. The sequence goes on along the minus strand of JASUAD010000028.1, from coordinate 15,007,742 downwards.
ATGGGCTGGGGAACTCACAGAGGAGAGGCCTAATGCAGTCACATTAAAGCAAGCGGTTTGGCAGTGTGCATCAAAATCCTTAGTTGAGCGCTTGAGGTCAACTCTGGTGTTAGTTTGAAGTTGTCAGGGACAAGGACATAGTATGTGTCCAATAGGTCTTGGTTCTTTTTTCTTATTTCCATTGGTGATAGCTCTTTCTTTGCAAAAGATTTTTTCATCTCTTTTACGGACAAAACTTAAAACCCTGTGCTTTTTAGCTACCTCTACTTTTTTGCTCTCTCTCTCTCTCTCTCTCTCTCTCTCTCTCTCTCTCGGGGCAAACCCTCTCTTGGGATAAGATTTTTCCATCCACATCTTCTCTTTTCTTTCCCTTTCTCTCAGGATAAGATTTTTCCATCCTACATCATCTCTTTCTTTAAACTCACAAATGATTAGGACTTTTTGAAGGTTACCCCATTACCAGGGCCTTGCAGGATTAGGGTTGGGTTTTTTTTTTCTAATGGGTGAGATGACTTATTTTTTTATTGATCTATTTTTAAACAATATTTTCTATAATTTATTTGTTGATGTATTTTCATAAGTAAGATGAGAGCATCTGACTAGAATGTTTTCAACTAGATTCAACCAAAAAATAATAATAATAATAAAGCCAATACTCAAGCCTGGATTTTGGATCTGTGTTTGACCTGAACCTGGTGGTGTATTCTTTAAGAACAAACTGATCCACGTGAATGCAACCCAAATCTGACCCTTGCTATTCCTACTTCTCATGGACTTGTCTATTAAGACTTTGAGATGCAAATCCTCATCGCTACGATTATATTTGCATCATAGGGCATGATAATCCTCCTTGAGTTGTTAGAACTGTATATCCAAGAGAATCCTTTAATAGATTTACTCAAGCAAAAGAGTGTGATTGGATGACTAGAATCAAGATTTGACACAGTTCTTCATAGCAGAAATGCAGCCTAGGTAATCTATTCCACAGGGTGTGTAGTTCTAGAGCTTGAAAGCTTTTTGTTGAGTTTGGAGATGGCTTGTGACTGTACATCCAAATTCTTTAGATAGTGCTCATTGAAGATGGGCTCACATATGCAGAGCCTGTGTGAACACTTGCTGTTGATGCTATGCTAAACTTTTAAATATTGGAAACTTTTGGTGCCACAAGGGCTCCTCTCAACGGGTTTCATGAGACCCTATTAAGGGGAAGCTATCCAAAACCTTCTTAGAGTACACCACCGACAACTAAGGAGCACGAACACTTATAAGAAAGTGATGTATCTGTGTCGAACACCGACCCTCTCGGACACGTGTCCGATGCTATTTTAGCCGTGTCCATAATTAAGAACTAAAAATCTTAATTTCGGATACTTATTCGACACTCTTTTTATGACGTGTTCCACAATCACTAGCCCGTGTCTATGACTAAAAAAATAAACCCGTGGCTGATATTTTTTGGACATATGTTAATATGTGGTTACTAAAAACTTGATTTGACACTTTTATACCATGGAAAAATGTATGATTGTTAATATTAATCATACCTTATGCAAAAGATGAATAAATATTTCACTAAAGAATAGGCCTCGAGATTTGCTTCTTTCTTTTTTTTTTTTTTTTTTTTTTAAGGGAGGGGAAAGAGGTGATCGTCCCTTTTCTTTGTATGGATTTTATAGACTATGGATATTTTATGTTTAATGATTGTGAATTATTTTTTAGTATTTTATTGATATTTGATAATTTGATATGTTTGTTAGTTGGTACTTGAATTTTTATTTTTTAATTGCTAAATTGGTTAAAAAGTTAAACGATATTAGTTTTTAGTATATGATTTTGTATATAAATAAATATATTATTAACGTGTCCCTCAACGTGTCCGTGTCTTACTTTTTTAAGAAATGCAGTGTCGGCGTGTCTGTGTTATATCGTATCTATGTCCTGTGTCTATGTCCGTGTTTCTTTGATAACAGTATCCATTGAATTGTTGCTGAAGTACCTCGTCAAATTGACTGAAAGATTTAAAAAGAGGGAATTGGAGTGTAATTTGATGCTCTACTGTGAGAGTGAGTCCATAGAGTAGCTCATCCTAATCTAGTTCTAGCCCCCTGATTTTGGGAAACACAGTATTTACCAGATAGAATCTATTCTATTGATATGAGTAACGCAATATGGTACAGTTGTGACTATACAATTTGGTACTCCTCCTTGTACGTTCTCCATATGGTCCCTCTTTTACACCCAAACGCCTCCTTAGTAGGCTTGCATATTCATTCAAACCCATCATGCCATGCTTGTGGTAGTCCTTATTCCTTTACATCATTCCACATGAAGTCATGCTAAATTCCTTTAATTAAACTTACAAGAAGAAAGTGAATGGGCAGAAATGTGTACTGAATATTTTTGCAAAGTGTCCTCCCCAACAGAAAGGTATTTCTTGCAAATCACTCTCTGACAGGTGCCCTCAATCAACAAATTGTTGGAGACCCATTGAAGTTGGTGAAAGTTCTCCGTTCAATGTCAAAAAAAATCCAACCAGTGACATTTCTTTTGAAAGGGTGAAGGCAACATCAAAATGATGCACATCAAGTAAAAAGTAAAAACCAATGTATAAGGATTTTTTGTTGTCTAGGTTAGGAAATTGAACGCCTATTTATTTATACCTCATTATGTTTCAGGGCAAGGTCCTTTTTTTTTTTTTTTTTGTATTTGGCAATTCGATGTGGGTTTGTGTTTGTACATTTAGTCATGGCTTTTGGATATTGGTCTCCCTCTGGGAAGCCTTCCTAATTGATTCAACCTGGTCAAATTGTGTGATTGCCTGTAGGTCCATTTGAAATTGGTTTGGACAAGTCTTGGCTGATCCACCTGGTTTGTTCACGACCTGGCTTGACCTGTCTTGGTCTGGTTGAGTCAGCTGGGTACGACCAGAGCCCGACCCAGATAGAGGAGCCTGGGGGCTGAAGCCCCCACCAAGTTTTGAAAATGTACAAAAACCCCCTTATAAATTCTAAGATTTAATGTTTTTTATTTTTACATGATGCCCCTTTTCCTATTTTTTTTATTTTTATATTAAGCCCCTCACAGAGAATTTTCTGGATCCATCCCTGGGTACGACAACATTGTTACAAAGGGTGTATGCAACAGAAGAACAATCTAACATATAATGGATGTTGTGCCTACTTAATGTTACTTTATGGATCAAATTTGGAATCCTGTCTCAGCAAATATGGGAAGTAAATTTCGATGCATTGACCTATTTACATCACCATTCTTCGTGCAGGGCAGCCCAAAAGGCATCTTCTTACTACAGGCTGGAGTGTGTTCGTCAGTGCTAAGAGACTTGTTGCTGGGGATTCTGTCCTTTTTATTTGGTTGGATTTTCTGATTTCCTCTTATTTTATGTTTCATCTTCAGTTCTTTACATATTGATTTTTTGCCTTACCGTTTTTATATTTGGTATCCCTATTAGGAATGAGAAAAACCAACTCTTACTTGGTATCAGGCGTACAAATCGACCACAGACAGTAATGCCTTCTTCTGTTCTCTCTAGTGATAGCATGCACATTGGACTCCTTGCTGCAGCAGCTCATGCTGCAGCCACAAATAGCCGTTTCACCATATTTTATAATCCAAGGTAATGTTCTGTTGAACTTGCTGTGCATAATCGTTATTCTGTTTGATAGATGCACTGTATAATTTTTGTTTGCATCAACTTTTTTGCAGAGCCAGTCCATCTGAATTTGTCATACCCCTTTCAAAGTATGTCAAAGCAGTATTTCACACCCGTGTATCTGTTGGAATGCGTTTCCGTATGCTCTTTGAAACTGAGGAATCAAGTGTCCGTAGGTATTGTAGTGGGAGTTTCTATATTTTTTGAACAGTATAATTTCTTAGTACTTTTTTTTAATGATCTTATTACATGCTTTTTAATTGAAATAAATGGTGCATCTCTGTAACCCATCAATAGTACATGAGGGGTACACCTTTGTCATGGATATAAATAACCATGGTTCTGGCAGGCCCAATCACAGGGTAAGCCATAGATTGACAATAGCAATAATTGGTTGGCATTGTCCCAGTCGATTTTATCTATTATTTATTTGATTTGCCAAAATAAGATATGATTGCCTTCTCATGCATGAAGTCTGTCCTATCCAGGTATATGGGAACTATAACCGGCATTAGTGATTTGGACCCTATTCGCTGGCCGAACTCTCACTGGCGATCTGTCAAGGTATTGAGCTTCAATAGAGTTAACTTGCTTTGCAAACAGTTTGTAATTTGGATTTTGTGGACAAATGTATCAATGTATTTCTCTATACACTTGCAGACATAGATAGTACTGCTGTGGTTTTTAGTTAGTTAATAATAGATTTGGTATTGGTAGTGATTATTCATAAATTAATAATAGATTTGATATTGGTATAGCTTGTAGCCTATTGAAATTAGATGCAATTAAAATCCTAAATTGTGTTTTATGTTTACATTGCATTTCTTGATGTAAAGATAGTCTATTAATGTTGAATCTTATATAGTTTGTTACTTCATTCTAAAATGTTACTTGGCCATCCTTCAAGTTGGTGATTCAGTAAGTCTGTTGATTCTGGGCCCTCGATCAACATTGGATCAAGGATCCTTCTTAAGTTTGATCACCACCCTCTTTTTGTCTTATGTTCTGCCTGGATTGCATCCCTTTCCATTATCTTATAGCTTTCTATCCTCTGATTTGCCGTCTATCTCTGTCTGTACTTCCTGAACCATCCAGTCAGCATCCATTGCTGGGTGCCTATGATGCCAGAGACTACATAAATACGGCAAGGACATGCCGTAGACACATGAATAGGGACATGGATTTACATGTAAAAAGTGAAGTATTGAATACTAGATGACATGATACATGGCCCATTTCGAAGTGTCCGTGCATCATATCTAGGTGCAGGACCAGATCTCTAACCCACCTGCAGCATCTGACTGCATCCAATGCCTGCTACAGATCTTGCTTCCATTTGCATTGGCGTGGAATCTTTCACTGCACAAAACTTCTTGGTTGGCTTTGCCTCTATAATTGTTTTTTGTTGGCGTGGAATCTTTCACTGCACAAAACTTCTTGGTTGGCTTTGCCTCTATAATTGTTTTTTGTTGGTGGTGTATTTTGCACTGTTCATCTTCTGTTTCAGACAACAATAAGGTGGCAACCTTAAATATCCTACGATTGCAACTGCCTGCACTTGCATCAACTGACTGCAGCTTGCACTGCAAGCTTTGGGCTGTGTTGCTGCTCCATCCTTTGTGCTCCTTTACTTTCAGCCCCATGCTTTTTGGCATCACAATTCCTTCTCTACTTTCAATGGCTTCTACCAGCCACTTCTGTTTTTCAGTATTGTGTTCTTGCAGTTGCATTTACACTGCCTGTTGCTTCATCTATCTGCCTCCATACCTATTCTGTGAACAGTCGTACAGTCTGTAGTCATCATCATACCTCGTGTTGGATCCTGCTCATTTTTATCGGCATTATGTCCTGGCCATCCATGCATTTGTGCCCTCCAAATTCCTCCCTTTACAGCAATGCAACACTGTGCCTACTCATCCTTTGATGTGATTGGATTTACCTGTCACTACTATTATTTATCCATCTCCTATCTCAGGCCATGTTGCAGCTTGCCTCTCCATTTCACCCTTGCTACTGTGCCCGAACTCTGCAGTTCCATTGAAATAGTGATTGGTAGAAACATACTGCATAGGCACCTTGTTTGTGGTGTTATCTGCTTTGACTACATGAGTAATGAGTTTACCACAACTTAACAATAGGTCTCATTCACACCCTTTTATACTGCTGTTGCATGGCTACCATTTCTTTATCCTTAGATGCATTTACTTGGATGTGAGTTTCTGACATTTATGAACTCCCTCTTCTTGTATGAGATTTTCTTTATTTAGCTGCATTGAAATATGTTTATATGTAGTGGATTCATTTTCTTGGTGCGGAGAATGCAACAGAGTTGCAGTTAATTCCAATTTTCAATGATCTTCCTTGGGTTTCAAGACCTACGACAGTACTTTTTGTTTGCTGCAAACCAACTTTTATCTTACCTCTGGGCAGTGCAAACGTTGATCCAAAAATCCCAAGCCGATGCTATCTGTAAGTTTCAATAATCAGTTGGAGGGGAGAGAACATTTATTGATTTCTATAATAAACATTCCCAATGAACCTATGGAGATGGGATTCTTTTTCCTGATTTGATTTGAAATACTGCTATAAGGTCAATTATGGCTTTTTTTTTATTCAGTTCATAGACATCTTATGCGCACTCACACGATTCAATAGTGGAGAACATCGTTTTGTCATTTTGCTGCAAATAGATGACCTTAAGTTTTATTCCATTTCATCTGTTTGTGTATGTAAAGGTTTCAAGTTCTTTCTGGCATGAGTGGATCCTTATGCCTGAAGGTATGCCTTGCTTTACATTTTTTTGCCTAAAAAATTACAGGTTGGTTGGGATGAGTCAACAGCAGGAGAAAGGCAACCAAGGGTGTCCTTGTGGGAAATTGAGCCATTGACAACCTTTCCTATGTATCCATCGTTATTTCCTCTCAGGCTGAAAAGACCATGGCATCCTGGAATACCTTCTTTCCATGGTATGATTTCCTTATTTAAAATGTCTAGGTTTTCCACAAGTCCTTGAAGCAAAAGCGTCTGTTCATTTTTGGTGAATTTTACTTCGCATTCTTGAACTGTTTTCACATTTATAATAGATTAGTTTTAATGGTGCAGATTGCATATTAGCATATTATGAGAATGATGGTGATTGTTTTTTCTATCTGGTAGTATGGTGAGTGTGTAAACCATTAAGGCAGACAGAAGCCAGTACAGCCCTTACGTAATATCAGTCCTAGGGCCTCCCCTAAAGATAGAATGCCTCACAAGGAAAGAGGGAGTGATTCCTTTTAAACTGAGAGCAATGTATGTTGAAATTTTACTTCTCAAATAGCAGAACTTAAGTTCATGCTCGCCCAAGACTCGCTGATGCAGTACAGAACCGGCCCAAGTAGGCAACCGGTTCCAAACAGTGACCCATGGGTCAATCCGGTCCATTGGGTTCAGCCATAAGCCCAATTGGCTGAGAACCATTGTAGCACCTTCTATAATTATCCTATTACTATTATTGTCTCTTGCTTAATGGGATTAGGAAGTTCTTGCTTAATAGGATTAGGAAGTACTTTGTTTTAATTAGTAAGTCTTGCTTGTCAAGAATTAGGTTTGCTACTATACAAATAAGAGGGACCTCATTGCTTATACTTTGATAATTAATAGTATTCAGATTGGGTTTTCCCTTTAGTTATGGTGTGTTTCTTGATTATATTTGTGCCTTAGGGTAGGAATCCATCTTGGATTCGATCAATCATTCGGGAGCTTGGTCTATTTTATCGATCGTGGATCGTGGCTGCGCCACTCGTCATCAACAATAAGGAACTAAAGGAACGTGTATGAAGTTCCAATGGTGATTCATTTACTTGATTCTCCAATAATTATAGCATTCTGAAATATACATGAAGGTTGTTATTGTGGAGAATAACTGGCAACCACTCGTAACTTTACCCAATTGGAATATGAATAACTTCCTAACTTTACTCTTTCTAGTTTCTAGTTTACAGAACATCGCTGACCTACCACCATGGCTACCAGTGAAATAATTGAGATAATTTAGAATCCAAAAGAGTAATGAAATTATTTTAATTTCAACAATCCCCCTTAAAAGTAAATTTTCTAGAAACAGGCCAAGATCCTTAGAAGCTTGACTAGTCCGTCATAGAGCACACCTTGTAGAGGTAAAGGATCAATGATCCGTTGTCAACTAGAATTTGTTGAAATGAACACTGCACTGTGGTGTTGATTCTGGCTTCAGATGAAAGGACCACATTATGCCATCTGTGTGGTCATACTTCTTGTTACATGCATGCTTTTGTTTTGTGAGAACTTAAATCACTCTTGGAAGGATTCAAACTCTGTTTCCTGTCAAGATAAATTGTGTAGCTACTACCTGTGTTGTTTGCATGTTTAACAGTAATAGGCAGAAATGTAACATGTTTAGGAATAAGAACAATAAATCAGGAGAAAAGAAGCAAGTTGCCGTATCCTCTTTGTGTCTTTCTCCCACTTAAGCAAGTGGAGTAGAACTCTACTGTGGGCGCCACGTCTTTTAAAAACTCCAACCCACGAAAAATGAATTTCTCTTTGTCAATGGGCTGTCACCAAATTTTACTCAAATAGGAGTTGCTCCCACCAAAAGGCTGAGCATATGATTCAAATATTCATGTGCTTAATCTGATATTGAGACTAACTCCGATTGGATTAAAATTTTGGGAAGGTCTACTTATGGAGAGGGTGGTCTACTTATGGAGAGGATGTTTATTCTTGAACGGTACAAATATTCAATAGGTGGCCCCCATATGGAGTTTCAATCCCTCACTGGAAGCATTAGATACTCAAAAGGATCCATACAACCAACTTGCATTATCATTTCATTTACATTTTGCTTGGTTAACTTTTCATTGAAGTGGTGAATTGCTATCAGTGGTGTCCTCCCAACCATCCGTGACTGCCAAAGTCATTGTGGCCCATTAAATGATCACAAGTAACCAATCAATGGATTTTATTAATTGACTGCGGTTGGATTGTTTTACATGCGATCAATCTGGCATGGGTTCTACATTGATTACTTACGGAGTTACCGTGAGGTTTTTCTGGAGCCCACTTGTGGGTCCCATTTGGGGATGGGACCAGGAGAGATGGAAAGATCTATGCGGACCACCCTAGATATCAAGCTTGGCTCCAATCACATTTTCTTAACCCCTTCATCCGTGGTTCACAAATCCAGTCCATTTAGATTAGTGTATAGTTGATCCAATGGTCCAGAAAATTCTAATTTGACTGAAACTAGGGGCGTGTGGCTATCATGGGGCCCCCTGTGTATTGCAAGTTTAGATGGGCCCCACCTAGAGTTCTCACGAAAAAGTCCGTGAGAACTATTCTCACTTGAATATTACTGAGAGAGATTCTATGAGAACTATTCTCACTTGAATGTTATTGAGAGAGAGAGAGAGAGAGAGAGAGAGAGAGAGAGAGAGAGAGAGAGAGAGAGAGAGAGAGAGAGAGAGAGAGAGAGAGAGAGAGAGAGAGAGAGAGAGAGAGAGAGATTTGGATTCACATTGAGTCCTATTATTTTCATATATTAGGAGTCCCCAGAGTTGTGAGAAATTATGTCCTTAAAAGTAGCTCACTTGAGATATCTTCAAATTTCATTTTTTATATGGTTATTATTTAAATATCTGTACAAAATTAATTTTCTTTTTAAATGATTGTTAGAGAAGTCTATATATTCCCTCCCCCTGGCGCCCCCCTCTTCTCCCAAAGAAAATCACCCCCTCTAGAAGAAATCTTTGCTACGCCACTGCAATAAATATGAGTGGGTGTTGATCTGCTAGTTGGTACAGAGCCAATACCTCCTATGAAATGGGTTGTGCAGGTTCAAAGTCTTCCGCAATGTCTTGAACTGTGCTTGATAGTTATTAAAGGTTTATGCTTTGTAAGGAAGTTGGACAAACATGAGTTTAGTTACTTTTAAGGTTGCTGCTAGCTATAGCTGTTCGGGATGCATATTTGCATTTCAAATGATTTGATATTGCTTTTAGAAATTTACCTTTTGTGAGCTGTGTCACTCAAACCACATGATTTGTTGATTGTGATAAGTGGGGAAGCATTTTGATGAAAAATCAGAAGTTGCTCAAGTCCTTTCTCTCACCATGTACTTATTTGCTGTTTTCCTTTTATTTTTGGGATATTTTAGATAATAAGGAAGATGAAAGTAATGGGTTCATGTGGATGAGAGGGGATGCTGGAGAGCAAGGCCTTCAGCCCATGAATTATCAGTCTTTCGGTTTGGGTCCATGGGTGCAGCAGAGACTTGATCCTTTACCACTGGCAAATCAGCATGACCAATACCTGGCTGCCGCGGCGTTGCAAGATATTAGAAGTGGCGATCCTTTGAAGCAACAGTTTCTGAGCTTTCAGCAACCTTTTCAATATCAACAATTGTGTAGATCTAACCCACTGCTGCAGCAGCAAATTTTTCAGCAAATACAGCCTCAGCAAATCCTTCCTGCTCAGACACACAATTTGTCTGAGAACCAGTCTCGGAACCACCTTCTGCAGCATCAATTACCACAGACATTTAATGATCAGCAGAAGCAGCAAGCACAGCAGCAACAGCATCAGCATCAGCAAGATGTCTATCAAAAGACATTTCAGATTTCAAATGATCAGATTCAGCAGCAACAGTCGCACTTGCCAACTGCATTATTGCAAAAGTCGGTGTTTCCAGATTCAACTGGAACCTTCTCAACAGCCCCAACACCTTCCTGCATCCAAAATATGTTGGGTACATTGTGCCCAGAAGGAAATGCCAATCTTATGAACTTTCAGAAAATGAGTCAGTCTATGCTGAGTGAGCCACACCAACCATCCTGGGTACCTGATTTTCCAATGTCACAGGTCAGCTCTTTTGGCAATTCTTTATTACTTCCACCGTTCCCTGGGAAAGACAATGCCCTGGAGGCACAACATTGTACAGCAGATTCCCAGACACATACATTGTTTGGTGTTAATATAGACTCATCTCCAGTCCTCCCTACTCAAGTGCCTAATCTTAGCAATGGTGCAATTGACACCGATGTGTCCACAATACCAGTTGCTTCTTCCAGCTTTCAAAATTCCCTATATGGTTGCATGGATGACTCATCTGGATTGCTGCAAAATGTGGGGCAAGTTGACCCAGCGAGCGGCACATTTGTGAAGGTGATATCAACTATTTCTATCCCTATGACTCCTTTAAGTTTTCTGTTTAATCTGAATTGGTTTTACATTTTGCAGGTTTACAAGTCAGGATCAGTTGGGAGGTCCTTGGACATCACCCGGTTCAGCAGCTACCATGAGCTGCGGGAAGAGCTAGGTCAGATGTTCGGAATTGAGGGGCAGCTAGAAAACCCTCTGAGATCAGGCTGGCAGCTTGTATTTGTTGACAGGGAGAATGATGTGCTTCTCCTTGGAGACGATCCTTGGGAGTAAGTTGGGAAAAAATAGATATAGATAAGCCTAGTTTCATTTTTTATTTTGAAAGGCATTTCAATATATTGTACGTGGAATCTAATCCCTGATATTTTGGCTGAGGGATGGATGTTTTTCGGTTTTGGGACTCTGGATTTCACTATTGGGGTATGCATGTGTAACTGCTTTTTGAATGTTCCAGCATTATAGATCTAGTCACACACACAAGGGCTTGACTACTAAGTGTATGGGCATTTTGGTAGGAGAAAAGGCCACACCTCTATGCATGACATTTAAGGGAGGTAGTACTCACACATGTAGGCTTGACTATAGTACCCACACATGTTGGCTTGACTGCAAAGGGCCCAGACATTTTTGATAAAATCAGGGGTGGCACTGTGAGGAAAAAGCAGTACCCGCACATGTGGATGCATGACAATCAGGGTGGCATTGTGAGGGAAAGGTCTGGACCTAGATAAGAGGAACATCGGATATCAAGCCAATGAAATGATTATAGCCCTCGGTTTTAAGTCCTCAAACTTAAATGGCTATACACCAAGAAATTCTTCTTTGATAAAACCCAACATTCATAGTTTTGGAAATCAGAATCGTTTTGCAAATCATTCATGCCCATGAATCGAATTGAATTGCAACTGTATAACTTTTTACTTTTCTAATAAAAATGAATAATATTTTAAAACTCAAAGGAAAAAATAAAAAAAAGGGTATTTATAACCATTTATTCCCTATTTTTAACAATATAAATACAATGACAAATAAGGTTGGCATACAATTATATCAAGAACATCATGTGATATTAATATATAATAAATGTTGTGTAAAAAACTAAATAAGTTCAAGGTGTCAATATATATATTTATCGTTATCTTTAAGGCTAAATAAAAAATGAAAAAATCCAAACTATGAATCTGACAAAATAGGGTTTCTCTTGAAGTTAAGAAAGTGTTCATCAAGAAAAAACCTAAAAAGGATTAAAAAAAGGAGAAGATATAGACGAACACCATAAGGACAGTAGAACGCTTTTATTCAGTTGTAAACCTCCTTAAAGCTGCAAAAATGTGTTATGAGTTTTATTAACTACTGAAAAAAAAAACAGTTCAAAAGTTAAAAATTGATTAAAAAAAGGAAAGGAAAAACAAAAATTCTTCAAGACATTTCATTAACTACTAACATTTTAAAAGTAAAAAACACTAGAAAAAAGAAAGAAAAAAAGATTAATCTGAAAATGAGATTCACTGCATAGATGCAAATTGTTTTCCTTAGGTTCAGGATACGAATTATAAGATTCTGATATCTATGCCAACAGTGAATCTTGTTTAGAAAATGTTTCTTTCATTTTATTGCAAACCATCCATTAGTTAGCCATCCTGACCCAAAAAGAATGTGGGTTATCTGTAGAATTTTACTGTGTATACATATTTCTTTTCTGGTCTATTAAACTAGCCACTAATTAGCCATGCAGGTTATCTACAGGGAAGCTTTATTATGATAATACTATTTCTACTATTGTTTTCTAGTGGAGCTGAGTTAATTACTTTATGCAGGGCATTTGTGAATAATGTATGGTATATCAAAATACTTTCACCGGAGGATGTAATAAAATTGGGGAAGCAAGATGTTGAGTCCTTAAACCATACTGGAGGTCAGAAGCTGAGCAGTAGCAGTTGTGAGGCTCCAAACCATGTTTCTGGGATATCCTCTGTTGGTTCACTTGAATATTGATGGACGGCACAGGGAGGTATGTCACACAAAACTCTCAAATTTTCTACACATGAATGTATGTTGTTGTGCACATTTGCACGTGTGTAGTCTAAACAGGAAAATATTTTAGTTTCATTGATGTATCCTTTAAACCCTTATTTCAAATAAATAGAATAGACTGTTGTCCATTCTTGTTCTTTTTCCTCTTTGACAGTCACAATTGTGTTCTTTGAGCTCCTAAGTAATACTTGATGTTGGTTAGATGAGCAAAGATATGCTCTCTCTCTCTCTCTCTCTCTCTCTCTCTCTCACACACACACACACACAAGCCGTGCTTATATGTTTCTTGCGTGTTTGCAGACTTTGCCAGAACTGGTGACATTGAAACTCCTGAATGTGACATCCATGCTTGCAACCCACTCTTGCCTGTATGCAGACATGTATGCTATGTTGTTTGTAGTTCAGATTGGTCATGGGCATATGTTGAAGTTGATCCTCCAAATGTTCTCCTAGAAGTCTTCCATTCACAAATGCTATGTATTGTTATATATTAATTAGAACTATGTGAAGAAAAACATGTATTTTTGTTTGTAATATATACACACACAAGCATACCTTATGTTTTAATCATTTGCATATTACGTATGCATGCAGTTATTTAATGGTTTCATTTGTTGTATTACTACTCACTATTAAAAGTTAAACTGCCACAAGCTTTTGGTGGTTCACTTATTTTTTGTATTGTCTCATGGCTCATGGTGCCAGCATGCTGTTCTCACTTGTCGAAGTATTAAATTTGCTACTGACAGGAAATGGATTGTGTTAAGAGTAACCTAACATGATATGTGATTATTCCTATGACTATCCTAACCATATTTCGACTGTTAATGACTATTCCTATGACTATCATTAACATATTTCAACTGTTAATGACTATTCCTATGACTATCATTAACATATTTTGACTGTTAATGATTGTTCACATTTTGTGCTTCGCTAATGGTCTCTGTAGGTTTTGGGGTGGATTTGTAGTGACGGTCAAGTTTGATTGTGCTTGGTTTCTTGTGGATGGGAAGGAGGGTAGTGGTGGACATGCTCACTGTTCTGACCATATAGCCCAAATCCCCTCTTGCCAAGGAACTGCTTAGAAAGTGTCGTACTTGCCCTAAAAGTGGGTGCCTTATTGTTGCTTGGGTTGGCATTGAAATAGCATTACTGATGTGAGCGATGAGTGTAAAATGCTTGGCCGGCACAGGCTGGTTGCATTCTTGTGAAGGGAATTTTGTTCCGTGTGTGTGTGCACGTTGTAAAAACTTGATCCGACTCCAAGTCTACTTGATCAGTCAATGAGTCAAGTGGCCAGCGAGGCTTTCCTTATTGCCTTGGCTGCTCACTTTGTTGAGTTTCTTAGGTCTTCATGGGTTTGTGTGCAGCCATTTAAATGTTAAATGATTCACATGAAGGATTATTATACATCGTGATGTCTTTATTGTTTTGGTATAAAAAAAGAAAAAAAGACTTTACAGTAAATCTTTTTTAAACGTCACATGCGTGATGTTGGCTTGCAGTTTGCACTAGTTTTAGCAGATGAGGTGTAGACAGTGCTGTAGAGGGGTCCATTTACACCAAAGATTTTACACCTAAGCTGTTGTAAGTCACTTTCACACTTCTGTAGGTGGTGCTAATGTAGTCTCTTACTAGATGATTTCATTGTCGTGGGTTTCAAAATCTTTTTAATTTTTTTAAAATTTTGTGGGCTTAATATTTGTAATTCAAACCGTTTAATCTACTTTTAAGCTAATAAATTTCATGATCATAATCTTTTGTCTTTATGGTTTTTGACTAATTTCTGTTTTTTTTAGATTATTGTGGGCCTAATATTTGTAATTCAAACTGTTTAATCTACTTTTTAACAAATAAACTTCATGATATTAATCTTTAGTCTTTATGGTTTTTAAGTAATTTCTGGAAAGTCCAAATCTAAAGATAAAATTTTTTGCACTTTTGGGGGCTTCCAAATCATGAGTCAAATATGTAGCATTTTTTTAGTAATAGTATGTGCAAGTATATATAGTTTTTTATCTTGATAAATTATAGAAAATTGTCCAAAGATTCAAATACTTCTAACCACCTGCATTTTTGATAAGATAATCAGATTAAATATTCAAAATGATGTAAATTGGCTGGGATTCAACATTGTAGTTTGTAACGGCTGGGTTCCAATTACACGATCTCTAAAGGTGGGTCCCAATTATCTCTAAAATAAGAGCTTTTGTTATAATTTTACCAAATGCTCTGATTGTAAGGTAGAATTTAAAAAAACAGTGTTTATTTACACCTTAATTAAATTATCTCTTACTAATTATATTAGAAATAGAATTTTGGTAGGATATGCTCTCACATTGTGGCTTCCTCATGTGTTGTTACCAATTATTGATTAGGGGCAGTTCCTAAGTGTAGAAACGGTTGTCATGTTGGGTGCCAACTGAAAACTACATAAAATTACACTCGCGACAAGGGAGAGGGGCGCCAACTATAAGATAATATCATGGCATGCACGTATTATTCGTGATATTGAGTGTTGGGGAACCATCAAGTGTGTAGCGGGCCTCTATTTAGATGTGAATGCCACGTCTTCTACAGAGCTCAGAAGGTAGCATTGTTGCCTGTAAGCAACGAGTTTGGCACATGGCAGTGCATTATTATTATTGTTATTTTCTATGACCTAGGATTTTCTTCGTCAGCCGTGTCTTCGGATGTTTGGCCCCCGGTCAAGAGTTACTTGATTTTGGCGAGTAAGGATTATTATCCTGCGAGGAAGGATTATTATCTAAGGATATATACATGGCCCCATACATAGTACCCGGATAGCATAAAAGGGTGGGAGTTGTACTTGAGACTTTAGGGAGTAAACTCAAGGCTCAAATCAATCGAGTCGTTGACTGCTTGATAGTGGATTATATGCAAGTCCAACTCAATGAAGTTGCATAGGCATTTCTTGCGAGTGATAATACTAGAAAGCCATTATGTTGCTGTGAAAATTTTGCACGGCCTGTCTAAGCAAATATGCGAGTAAACATGTTTCTCCACGATTGGCTGTTGGATGTAAAACTTGAAAAAGGAAGAGCATTTTGTTTATAGATCTGAAGTGTAATTAAGGGACACATGGTTGATTTGTTTCATATAATTGAGTGTTCAAGATTTATAAGATTGTATGTCTAAAAGTGATTAAAATTTAACAAAGGAAACTATCGAAAAATGACCATATGAACGAAGGGTAGATGGAAAATGAATAGCTAATCATTATCTAATAATTTAAACCCTAAAAAGGTAAGTCATTACCTCATAATAAGAAATACAGGTAAGTTTAGTCCTGCTTAACATTTTTACTTTATATCTTTTACCTCTCAGCTTTTTAATATGTTTATGTTGGACCTCATGTGATTTCCTGTGCATCCAGTTTCCAGACACCCAAACAGCCTTAGTCTAAGAAGGAGAAATTAGAATGGGAACTGTCTAAGAACTCCCGCTTGGAAGAGCTGGGATCTCCATCAATATCCCTTGTGTTCAATTGAAAGATGGTGATCAAAGCCAAGTGGCCAACATGGTAGGATGGTATTAGTGAAATCTTAGCACAAAATTCTTCTTTATCTAGAAGTTCATGATGGAAATGAACTACAGTTGTTTAAAATGTTTGCAAATGAACTACAGTTATTTAAAATGTTTGCCAAAATTCCTCTCTCTCTCTCTCTCAGTTATGCACTTTCCTTTGTGGTCTTTTATATATCTACTCGTATGCCTCTACAATATACGAAGCATTGGCAATCCCCACCCTACCTACGCACTGCACTTTACCTACTTTCATGAGAAAACAATCAGTGAAACAGCAAATAAAGATATTTCATGTTTTACTTATCTAGTGGTCAGGTGGAAGCATGGAAACTTAATGCTGCCGTCAGCATAGAATCATCTCACTCGAAAATAGCAAAAATGTTCGAGAATTTTACTAAAACTCCACTTAAAGTCATTCTTTACCAAAAGGATTCTAAAGACATGATTCCAGTATAATAGTCTCAAAAGCCTTTTTTTGTTCAAGGTCTTAAAATCTGAGTTAAGCAGGAGGTCCTGCTCACCCAAGTACACAAGTGATGATATTTTCTCCCATTTTTTCTTCTTTGTTTCCTCTACTTCAATTTTATTTTTTTATTTTTTATTTTATTTATGAACGGTGTTTGTTGGATTTGGGTTAGCTCACATGAGCAGATATATCCTTACTCCTCCTTTTTGTTAGTGAACTTGACCAGCCCAATCTCATAGATAAGATAGGCTGGCCTTTCCTGGTGGTACCTAAGTTCAAATGCTTAAAATCCTCAACAGGTAAGGATCCTTTGAAATTCAATTGTAACTGAGATATCCTCTTGTATCATTCTCTTTAACTTTATATATACATCATAATAACAAAATCGAATTAAGCTTGCAAATTAACGACTTCTACATGGTATCAGATTGGCTTTCGGTCCTTCATGTGGATTACCTCTTCGTATCCTTGTTCTAGTTATGTGTAGGACTACACTTTCTTCTTCCTCCCACTCTAAAGATGGACTCCAAAAACTATAGGATTACTAATTAGAAGCACCGTTTCCAAAAGTTCTAGGTGGAGATGAGAAGAGGTGGAAGTTATATCTTTGAAGGGAATGAAGAGATCTATAACTTTGAAGGTTGGAGAAATGACTGGGAAGAGAAAAGAGTAGAGATTGATTATGATGATGGGCTTTCATGGGTTAAAAGAAGAAAGGGAAGAGATAAATAGGACAGAAAGAATCATGTTGGTTGGTGAGAACAGAAAGAATCATGTTGGTTGGTGAGGGAGGGCATTGCTTGGGTTTGAGTTAGTAAACTGGACTTTGATTGGGTTTGGGTTTGAGATTGAGTTGGAGTTCGAGCATGAAGGAGGATCAAACAGGAAGAACAAGCAAAAACTCGTCATGCCTCAAAATTCGAGATCCTTGGAACTATCAAATCACGAGGCACAGTGGGCCCACAATAATTAAATTAAAAGATAAATTTTATTAAATAAATCTCATTGAAGAATAATTACATGACTAGATAAATTCCTAAAACAACCCACTAATAGCAAATGCAGAAATTCTCATAGCTCATCACATTCCCATCCCTGCAAATAGGCTAAATCTGCTTGATATTTGGCTCAATTGTCGAAAAATAAAGGGGTGAGTAAACAAGTAAGCAAACCATAGTAAACGGTTACCAGTCAAGGGATATCAAAATTTTTAGAGCCATGGTTCATAGATGCAAACAAATTAATGAGAAACAGAGAAGAACAATTTCTAGGGCAATAAATCACAGCAAAAAAGAATTGTCAATTCAAATTTAGCAAAAATAGAGGAGCATGCAAAGTCAAGGTAATAAGCATGATAAATTAGCAAATAGTCAGATTATCACAATTTAAGAGCAACATCCTAACTCAAATATAAAGATAAGGCATCTTCACAATAAAAAAAGTAACAAAGTAAGCTCGCCAGCAATTAAGCCTGTGCCAAGCACAAGTACCTGTCAGGTACAAGCCATTTCATATTAGAAAAAAAAAAGTCAACAAGAGGCCTAAGATACCATTAATCTGCACAAACAAAGGTGGAATCTAGCAGCAGTCTATTAATTTTTTCACAAAGGGGTCACAATCCCAATGTCATACCTAAGATGGCTAAGGCCGTGTGTGAACGTCCCTATAGTGCATTACCCATATTTTAGATAGTTCTTTGAGGTCAAAGATACGCAAGTGTCAAAATCCAATAATTCACTAATTTCAATTTACAAACAAAGGTTAGTTTGGAAACATGAATCAAGTCACACATTATTGAATCTTCGCACAAATCCAACCTTTTCAATCAAGTGACAAATAATCTCAGACAATAACACAAAACAATTCATTTTATAGAAAGATGGTTTCAACGGGAACAATACCAAATCAAAACAAATCAACAGTAGCAAATATCCTTGGAATTCTATGATTATTTTAATAGTTTAAAATTATGATTTGAAGCATGATCGAAATAAGGAATAGGAAACTTAAATACTAAGGTAACATAGCAAGACTACTTGCCTTGATCAACGATGGGTGATCAGCTTAACCTGTCCTGATCTAAATATCTTAAAGAATTGATGTGGGTCCCTGTTAATGATAGTTTACAACCGAATTAGCAATTGAGTTTAGGGGATGGGTTTATGCACGACTATTTAATTTGGGTCATAAATACATGACATGAATTTGTGCTAAGGTATGGTCACAAAGTGTTGGATAGGCACATCCTCGGTTGGGCCCAATTCATTTAGTCATGCAGGTGGGCCAAAGAGATGGTTTGGATTTGAGTCAGTATTGAGATCTCTGTGTTCAGGTATTTGTATAGGAAGTGGAAGATGAAAGGAAAAGTGACTGCAGGTGGGTAAAAATGGTGACTGGATTCAGGGGGTTCTGGAGTGGGTCAGATTGAAAAGGTGGGTCTGTTGGAAATTTATACTAAAAGCATACTTTTATTCATTTGTCTTTGACTGACATATTTATTAGTAAAGTTTGTCTTTTTATCTAAATGATAATTTGTATGGGCAAATGGTTGTATTGTTATTTATTATGCATGTGTATATCTTTTATTCTATAAAGTAAATAAGTTGGTGTGTGGAATTCAACTTATACACAAAGGCTTATTAGTTGGTTCTTATAGAATATAAGTTATTATTGTTCATAATCTAGATGGAGTCGGACACACTATTGGTACGATTGTAGCACGATGTTTAGAAACCTTGTCTTGGCTGTAGGAAACGATTTACTTTTGATTCATTATGCCAGTACGCTTTGTGTGTATTGAACAGGACTGTTTTTGAGTTTATTGTCTTTATACTGACTATATAAGACGATTAATATACAAATCGTTATTATGAGTGCTTATACTCTTAATCCCAATATAAATAATAGACACATATATTTAATATTTAGCATTTTGATTTACAAAAGAGTGAGATATTTTATGGATTAATAATCTTTGTAAATTGGATAATTACGCTACGTGTATAGTAGATATTAGTTTATTGATAGAATCTACATCCCGTAATAGGGATTGATGATATCCTCTTGATAAAACTTATAAGGTTTGATTATGTCAAACCCTGCAGGTAGACTTTGTGTCCGACATATCAAATAAGTTAAGTATAAGGTCTCGAGGAATTACAAAGCTATCGATTAAATATAGATGTCAGTAATTATTTAAATGATGGATATTTGAAATCCTAACGTGGAGAGATTAATAAGCATTGAATAACAAGAAATTCAAAATATTATTTTGAGAATCAGGATAGGAGTGCAATTATAATTTTTTAGTAGACTTAATTGTAATTTATGGAATTAAGATTCTAATTTAGGTTTATTTAAGTTTTTCTATTTCCATAAGAAGCATATTCATTATTTCCTTCTTAAGGTCCCTACTATAACTTATAAATATGCGCTATTGCTTTTTAAAAAAAATATAACAAAAGAAATCTTGTTTTCGAGAGCAAAGAAAATTCGCAGAAGAGGCCCACACCTCGGTGTGAGTTCGAGCATAGATGAATACAGTAGAAGGTCTTAAGATTTTCGAATTGCTGTAAGACTAAGGTTAAATTAGAGAGACATCGCTGGTATGGTTTTTGAATCATCATTGTCTAAAGTTATTTCTGCAGTAAGCTGTACACAATATTTAGGGATCCTGGCGGTGGCCTCCCAACATGGTCCACAAATCAAGGGTTGGATTGGATGGGTGGATTAGTTTAGATTGATGGTCTGATGGGTTAATGGAAAGATCTATGCAGGCATACTGGATAGGTGATGAAGAGAGAAGAGGAATAAGTTTCACAGGCGGGTTACATAGTTGGAAATGAGGACCTTGTGTTTTGCTATCATGTGTGCAATGGTGCATGGTGATGCATATAGAAAATAACTAATAGGCTATCCTAGTAATTATGAAAAGAAGGTGAGAAAGGGAAGAGAAAACTTACCCAAAGTTGAGAGAGCTTTAGCAAACAGAAAGAGGGATTGAGTTTCATAGGCGATTAGTTGGGGGATTAGTTGGAGGAAGGAGGTGTTATATATATATATATACATATATATATATATATGGGCTTTGATCTTGTGAAAATTGTTCTCGCAGACCTACCGTGAGGATTTTTTATTGGGCCCACTTGTGGATCCTATTTGAGGATGAGACTATGGGGGGATGAAAGATCTATGTGGGACCACCCCATATATCATGTTTGACCCCAATCACATGTCCCTAACCCTTCCATCCGTGGCCCAGAAATTCAGTCCATTTTGATCAGTACACAGTCGACCCAACAGTATAGTAAATTTAGATCTGACTGAAACTTGGGGCAAGTGACTATCAAGGGGGTCCCTGTGTATTGTAAGGTTTGGATTAGATGATAGATGGGCCTCACCTAAAGTTCTTAGAAAAAAATGACGAGAACTAGTTCTCATAAGATTATTTTCCTATATATATAGAGAGAGAGAGAGGAAAATGGGAAGAGGGAAAAGGGAAGAACCCTATGCTAATTTGAGTTGGACTCTAACATCTAAAGTAGTGTTTTTTTTTTTAATAAAGAGGAAATTTCATTAAGCACAGCAATAATTAAACAAAGCGACAAAGACAAAACCTCGAACAAGGATAGGAATAAGCAAGAATTAAACAAAGCGACAAAGACAAAACCTCGAACAAGGATAGGAATAGAGTGTCTCAACCCGACGTAGCCCATGCTCAAACTATGTGACTTTTTAGCAAAGTTGTGGGTAACCATGTTACATTTTCTAGAATTATGAGAAAAGCACACAAATTCAAAAGAATTACCACATGTCAAAATATCCAATACTAGAGAGTTTATAGCCCAATTGTGCTCACCCTTCAAAGCCTGCACCACTTATAAGCAATCACACAAAACTTCGACTTCAGTTAAGCCACAGCTCTGAACAACCTTTTGGCCTGAGAGAATAGCTCTTGCTTCTATTTCTTTAGCGGAAGAGACACGTGATCCACCAATAGATGCTACAAGCACCAAGCTATTATCATTCTAAAGAGCAAAACTATACCCAACTTTGCCATCCACTTTCCTTAATGCGGCATAACAATATATAAAAGCCATAATAGCCACAGGCAAACCCTATGATGGACTTAGGATGCGCCTAGAGTGTTTTATAGATGGATGATTTATACCATTTATAATGGAGATAGCTTGCTTTAGAATAGAAAAGGGATGGCAACCAATACCTTTGAACATAAGCTCATTTCTAGCATTCCATATTGCCTACAAAGGGCCAAAACATAGGGCATCATATGGCGATTGTGAGAAGGAGGATACGTGTTACATGCCCCAAAAAAGGTTTCCACCAGTCCATGACCTCATCTGATATAATAGAGTAAACAAGCAACCCCAAATTAGAACCAAACCAAACTCCTCTAGCATGTTCACATTGAAATAAAGCATGCATAATGATTTCCTCTTCCTTACAACAAATGGGACATGTTGTATCATTAGTAATAGATTAGGAAAAGGAAACAATTGAAGAATCCTCAATAAACTGGATCTTTTGGTTGAGCCAAACTTCCTAAAAAAATGAAACTTTAGCACAACATAGACCTAAAACAAATAATTGTTTTAAAAAAGAAATTAAGAAGAAACAAGTGGTGTCCATCAAAGATCAAAACAACAGTCTAGATTAAATCTAAATAAAAATAAAAATTCAGATAATTGCATCCTTCCCACTTTAAGGAATGTGGTCCTCCAAATTCTTCTAACAAATAGATAGCATGAATTGCAATGGCAACTACTTGGGGTGTTACTTCCTTCCCCACTAGAGCAAATTTTGTTTAACAAATTTTTTCAAGAATAGGAAAACAGTTGAAGCTCATAATTGGGTTTTTTTTTTCACATAAACAAAAATAGAACAAAATATTCCAAGTCTTTTATTTTTGAAAATGCCAAGAAGACTAAAAACAGTCATAAATAATAAGGCAATATTTCAAACAATTCATTAAGCCATAGAGGGGAATCGATGCATGTCCATGTGAATGATAATTTAGAAGCCCATTACCGAATGAGTTTAGAGAATGGGTTCATGCATGGTTTTTGGATTTGGGTCATAATCACACAAGATGAATTTGGACTAAGGTATGGTCATAAAGTATTGGGAAGGGACATCCTTGGTTGGTCCCAATTTATTTGTCATGCAAGTTATGTGAAATGGTGACTGGGTTGAGGGGGCTCTGCAGTGGGTCAGATTGAATAGGTGGCTCCACAAATCAAGGGGTTGGATTGGGAAGGTGGGTTAGTTTAGATTGATGGCCTGATGGGTTGATAGAAAGATATGTGCATGTAGATTGGTTAGGTGATGAAGAGAGAAGAGGAAGAAGTTCAGCAGGCAAGTTACAGAGATGGAAATGGGGACCATGTGTTTTGCTATCATTTGTGCAATGGTGAATGGTTATGTATAGCGAAAATAACTAATAGGGGCTATACTAGTAATCATGAAAAGGAGGAGGGAATGGGAAGAAAAACTTACCCAAAGTTGAGAGAGCTTCAGCAAAGAGAAAGAGGGATTGAGTTTTGTTGGTGAAAAGAAAGAGGGTTGTTCTCTCTCTCTCTCTCTCTCTCTCTCTATATATATATAGGATAAAGGGAAGACAATTTGAAAAGAACAACGACCCTACGCTAATTTGAGTTGGACTCTAGTATCTAAAAAAGTGTTGGGATAAATCTACAAATTGGATTTCATAGTTGAGCCAAACTTTCTAAAAATTCAAAATCTAGCACAACATGGGACCTAAAACAAATAATCTTTGTCAAAAAGAAATTAAACGAATACAAGTGGGTCCATCAAAAATCAAAGCAACGGTCTAGATTAAATCTAAATAAAAATAAAAGTTCGAGTCTTTACCAAATGAGCAGAGGAGAAATGAAGTGGAAGAAGAAGAAATACGAGCAAGAATATCCTTAATTATGTATTTGGGTGAGCAGAGATATCCCTGCTTAAGAGTATCTCCAATGTACCTGTTAAGAAAGTAGTGTCAGATAGCATGTGCCGCATGTTTTTTAGTGCTTCAATGGAGCTGTTAAGAAAGCATGCTAAACTGTTTGATGTTGAGAGTGTTGCTAACTGTGGTGTTGAGTTTAGAAAGCCAACGTGGCACACAAGACAAAAAAGAAATGTTCTTTTAATATTAAAGCTAACATATCCGTTGGATCCATACATGGTCACTAGCTGCCAAAAGTTGTTATCATCTCATAGCTAGCCTACATGGCACCCTTAAAAGTATAGAAAGCTAATAGGCACAAAGGAGATGCCCTAACTCACATTTCAAAATTTTAAACAAAAAAGGACCCATGGGACCAATATAGTAGAATCGTGCTTTTGAGATCCTTTTTAGTATAAAATGACTTTTAAGAGTAGTGTTTTGATCAGATCCTCAATCCCTTTTGATTGAAAAATGACAAGAGCATTTTATCTATTCAAAATGTATGAAATTAGTTGTGAGTATTTTTCCATTAAGTGGGCCCTCATGCTGCCCATCTTAGTCCATAATCATATCTTTTCAATCATGGTCGATATAGATCGTCCATTTTGCTCACCCTTGATTAGAAGTTGGAAAAAAAAAAAGAAAAAGAAAAAGAAAAAGAAAAAAACAATGTAAACTCCAATATGGAGCCTACATGATGGATAATTAGGAGTGGTGTTCTAAGCCCATCCCAAATTTGTCGCATGTGCGTTTGTATGGGTTTAATGGGCACCATCTTAGGGGATTAGTCCCAATGACAAAGACCTCGGGGATACCCACTTCATAAATTAAAAAAAAAAGGAAGAAAAGAAAATAAAAAGATAATTTTGAACGGTGTTGTGCACTGATTGAATTACATTTTCCGCTCTAGTATCATATGGTGATGAATGTCATATTATGGTTAAGATTGTTATCAAGATGATTCTTAGTGGTCAAACAATCCAAGGCAAAGAACAACTGATGGACAGCCCAGATCAAGCATATGATATTGTCCAAAGCAATAAGTTTTGACGGCCACCAGTGACCTAATTGATGGATACAGATCAATTTTTCATGTTCGATGAAAACTGAGATGGACCCATTTCTCTAACGGTTGATTGTAATTTGTAACGTTGAAATAACCCATCAAAGTGATTTCTAGGACACATGAGCAATACAAAGTGGAAAGCAAATGATGGGTGGTTCTGATCGGCCTAATGCCCCCATGAAGTGTGGTCAAGATAATCACAATTGGAATGCGTAGTCTTATATTTGCTCGCATTTAATTTTTCCAACGGTGGGTATCCTGGCCCTTTAGGCTACACTAATCGGGAGCTAGTTAAATCCTCTGTAGCTCCAATATAGTAGTGCATCTCGAATCTGCAATTTGAATGAGCAAACTATGGTCCTAAGCTAGCTGAGCTATCTCTTAGAGTCATATTTGCTGACATTTAAAATTACCTAATCATAGCCGTTCTCCATAAGCATAAATAGTCTAAGATGGTGCCCATGAGATGGACATTAGTGTTTTGGGTTGATACTTTCCTGACTCGGTTTATTTATTTATATTTTGGGTACCCACCCAAGGGGACTGGTGTTATGAGAGAGCTGCACAAGTGGGAACGAAGACTTACACATGTGAAAACATAAGCATGCACACACAAAAAGGAAGCCTACATATTAAAAAAAGGTGTTGTATTATAAATGCAGGTTTGAACAATGAACACTCAGGTAAAACTGCCGAGTCATTCTTCTAACTCGGTTTACATGTAACCATTATTCGAAATCTACCAAAATCAACTTGGCTTGGAAATGAAACCTGCCAGACGAACTCTACTTGGAGACTCAATCGAGTCCAAACCTAGTCAAAAGGTCAATCTCAGCTCAGCCCGCTCGTTTACATCGCTACTTAAAGAGCCCAATGACTGGACAATTCTAACCACTTAGACAAGAATGGGAAGAGCTGATAACCATAGCAATTGTTTATTTTTTATTTTATATTTTAAAGATGGTTATGATATTACGTTGGTTGCATAGGTTCTAAATTTCAGCTTTGATTTGATGATCACAACCATTGAATCTAGAGTGCGCAAAATAAACAGTTTTGGAGTACCTTTGATGAGATGGTTGTGAATTGTGATCATTCAATCGCGCGATTTTAAGCCATCAACAATTTATATAAGTCTTTATATTAAAAAAAAAAACACAATCTATAAGTTCCTTTTCTATCAATATTTTATTTTATTTATTTATTTTGCCTCCCAAAAGTGACCCATTGTATTTGACCTGACATGATGAATTCCCTAGACGCACACACGACCCGCAAGGCAACATCTTCACCAAGCATAAATGTAATTAATGTGGCCCCCTCAAGGTGTGTTGGACTACTATTGTTTTCTGGTTTGATCATTGATTGCTCCATGATTGAGAAGAGAGGAATGGATCCTATATTTTTTTTTCCTACAAGATTAGATATTCACACCTACCCTTCTCTAATTTTAATATTCACACCTACCCTTCTCTAATTTTAAACCCTAGCATCTCCATCCTTTCCCTCATGCATCAAAAACACACTAGCACAAAATCCCGTGCTGATCACAGATGTAATTTACATTGCAACTTAAATATTCATTTAGTAAAAGATATCCATCCATAAATTTTAGAAAGAATGTGAAAAAAAAAATTTATGAGATACATGTTTATAAAATCTAACTTGTAAGAGCTATTGGCGAAAAAAGGAAAGAGGAGAATTGGAGAAGAAAAGGATTCATAGAATATGGTTGGAAAGGAGAAGTAAAACTTTGAAAAGTGGATAAGTGGGTGGTTTGGATAAAGAGATAAAAAGATAATTTTCTATCAAAATCATAACCATGGCTCAAAATTGAAAATAAAAACCTTTGAGCTTAATATATTATAATGGCATGAAATTTATTAGAAAGTTTGCAGATTACCTTTTTTCATTTTTTTTTTATAATGGGTGTCTCAATTTTTTGAGCTAAACTAACCCTTTTGTGTGAGCTAGGTAAATCCCTTGTGCTGTTGTGCCTAATATGGTAGCACAATTCAAACCCACAACCTCTTAGAGCAAATCGAAGTAGAGTCAACTTCCACCAATTATTAATTAAGTTGAAGATGCTAAGTTAAAAAGATTAACTTAAATTCTCATGGGTTGTTTGTTTGCATGGAGTAGAATTCTTATTTCTAAATATTTAGAATTGGAGAACAAATGTGAAAATCCCCACTCAATATTACTTTAATGGACAAAAAATTGGGTGAAAGATGGTTAATTACTACGCAGCTATCACCCGCTTTAGGAAAGTCAAAAGTCCTATCTACATCTTCACCCCTCACCATTTTAATAAACTTTGTTAGAACTCATTTTTCTATAAATTCCTATCGATAAGAAGAATGCCATTCAAAACTTAACGGCCATTGATTGATTTCTTTCTTCTATGATACTTCTTGGTGCTTACATGAGACCGTGAGAGGTAACATTTTGTGCCGGCATGATCAATCTAGCCCCTCGGTGTAGAGTCTCGGTATCTCACAGGAATTACACGCTTCTCCACAATGGGCCCACATGTAGATAATCCGGACCATCCAACTTGAGCATCATCCCCTTCTACGGTATGTCCTCGTTTCTAATTAAATAAGAGTGGATCGTGCCTTCATAAAAATAAATAAATAAATAATAAAAAGGTGGGTCATGCCATAAGATTGACACATGGTTAATGTGCCTAGGCATTGATGTGACATACAGCTCACACATGTGAGATAATAAAATTCACATACACAAAGAGCGAGAAGACTTGCCTCCCTGAGAGAACAATAGTTCCTTACCTTGATAAGGAGAGTGACATCGCTTGTTGTTGATATGGTGTTAATCACATTTTAATTATGTGCTCAATTTGGCAGTGGGATCCAATTTTATTGAAATGATGTTTGAGAGCATATCATTAAAGGGGATGACATTTATATTGGACAGTCTGAATCATCAATATGTAGGCCCCATGATAGAGTTTTAGAGACCTGTTACATAGGAAAGCATATCATAGGTGCTATATAAAGGATCCAGTCTTCTCATATGACTAATCCTATTAAATAGGGGTGTTCATGGCCGGATCAAGCCAGGCTGAGACATACCTGGTTGGCCCGAGCTTAGAAATATAGGCCCCTAATCCGGCCAAGCTCGCCCATAACTAGTTAATTGGGCTTGGCTCAAGCCAACTTTTTATCTTTTGTATGGGGTTTCTAGCAAATGTTTGCACAAAGTATAATTAAAAGCACCCATTCTTCAGGCCAGGCTAAGGTGGGCAGGCCTTCTATCACTTAATTTAAGCCCCAGTCCAAATATTAAACGAGCACAACACACATTATACATTCATGCCTAGCCCACGACCACCCCTACTTAAGAATTAACACTCACCCTAATCTGATACTACCATTAACAAAACTTGCCATTCAGAATTTTATAAAAGTTGTGACCCAACAAATCAATAAAGTTTAGCCCTTGAATCATTGGTTGTGATGAATTGATAATATTATTTGTACCCAATATTATGCCAACAATGAAATTTTGTCGTGCTAAACTCACGTACATATTTTAACCTCCATGCAAGTTACTACAAATTGGTTATATTTTGCTAAGAGGTACCTCTTACAAACTTGCATGAGAGATCACATTTTTAGTATTTCATGGGATACCCCGTAAAAAATCTAACTCCTCACACTCACTAACTTCCAATGAATTAACAATAGTTCTAATTTGGTACTAATCTGAATAATAATTATAATTATAAAATTAACAGTAATTGTTATTCAGATTAGTCCTAAATTAGGGTGATTGCTAATTTAGGAGGGGTCAGTGAGTACGAGTGGGTTAGACCCTTTGTGGGCATCCCCTAGTAATGGTAAAAAAAAGTTACATGTAAATTCCTTATAAATATGTCCTACTATAAGAATCACCATTGTAGCTATTGCGCGAGAATTATATAATAAATTCTTAGAACTCCACTATAGAACACACATAGACATGATCGGGACCGTTCAATATGAATTCCATCCCATCTACATCTACATCTACATCCTCAAGTTTTACTTCCAAAAGAAAGGGTCCCACCACACGATTGATTGCATCGACGGAAGCTCTGATTAATAGCTGCGATGTCACACCAATGCCTAGCCATATTTCCATCGCGTGCTTAATTATACTGTGGCACCTGCTTCTATCGAACCGGAGCTAAAAGGGGGCTATGGTTTATCTTAAGCGATCTCTACGTGGGCCCCACAGTGGGACATCCAAGAGTTTGTTACACACGTCCATGCGATAACGGCCAAACAGGAACCGAGTGTGCCCTAGGTAAATTCCCCCTCACTTTGGCCAAGGGGGTGGGGTGGTGTTATCCATAACATACGACGGCACAAAGAAATAAGGAAAGTTTCCAAATTGCATATTTCGAAAACAGGAAAGTTTCCAAATTCTATATATTTCCCCAGTGACAAAACGCTTTTAGGAGCAGAGGCAGAAGCAGAAGCATTTACGTAAGGTGATATTATTCTATATATATGCGGCAGAAATAAGTCCGCTGCTCTCTCATTACCAAAACCCACTTCCACAAAATCCCCATTTCTCCAAATCCCTCTCTTTCTCTCTCTCTCTCTCTCTCTCTCTCTTCAAATCCGAGTAAATCTCTTCAACTGTTGCGCTTTCCGATCTCAAATCGAGATCCGGATCATGGAATCCGGCCATCGAGATCCGAATCCGGCTGCCGCACTGACCGCCCAAGAAGAGGCTCTAAAGAGGAACACCGATTGCGTCTATTTCCTGGCTTCGCCTTTGACCTGCAAGAAGGTATCTCACGATTTTCGGCTTTGGGTTTTGATTGAATTTGTGATCTTGCCCACCCCTTTTTTTGTTTTTGGTGATTGGGTTTTGGAAAGATTGATTAGATCGAGATTGTAGAACTTGTAATTGAATGAATTGGATTGAATGATTTGTTGGGTTTTTGATATATGTACTGTTCTGTAAATTAGTATAGAATTTGAAGCTTAGGGCATGATTGTTTGACCCTATTTGGATTGATCTGCATGTCAATCTGGGGGTGGAACCATCCCTTTTTATCTGAATCGACCAATGTTGTGCTATCAAGTTAGGTTCTTGTGTCTGGCAATGTGGGTCGGTTGTAGATAGCTAGGGTTTGAGGTTCTCATCGTCCCTTCTTGTTGCTACCGCCGAAATGTGGCCAAACGGTACCTTAGATGTTTGGGGTAGGAAGGATTCTTCACCAATTTGAATGGCTAGGATCTTATAATTTGTTTCATCACATGTACCGATGGTAGCGCCGAAATGTGATGGCTCGCGTCTCAGCTAGATTACAAAAATGGAGGAGAAAAATGGATGGTTAAAATGTTACATTTATTGGCTTGCAGTTCATTTGCACTTGTGAACTTTAGCCCATTGAGTGAGATTGAAATTTGCCGCATCGTATTCATTCTGCTTTTGTGCTTGATGGCTAGACCATTCAAGCGTCAAATTTCTATTGCTGGGGATTTATTGTTGTTGTGGCTTCTGAATTTCCTTAATTTCTTGCATCAATGATCATCATGCTTGTTGTAGAATCTGATGAGGTGGATGCCAATGCGAAGTAGATAAATTTTTTTCTTCTTATAAATTCTGGCATTAAAGGCTTCTAAGATGACTAATTTCTTTTCAGGGAAATGACTGCGAGTATCGACATAGTGAGGGTGCTAGAATGAACCCCAGGGA
Source organism: Sextonia rubra (assembly GCA_037013555.1). NCBI lineage: Eukaryota > Viridiplantae > Streptophyta > Magnoliopsida > Laurales > Lauraceae > Sextonia > Sextonia rubra. The sequence goes on along the minus strand of JASUAD010000028.1, from coordinate 14,977,087 downwards.
CTGCTGGTATTGGTTGAATGGCAACTGCTTGAACCTGAAATGTGCGTTCCGGCATCCGGTAAGTCTCTCCTGAACCAGTTGCTGTTTCATCAAATGTCCTATGGATGGTTCATTTTCTCACTACATGCATGCATGCATGCATGCATCCATTCATATATTATTAGGGATGTTATAGGACCCCAAGGTTATCCAAAGGAACCAACCTGAAAAATCCTGGTAGGGACCCTCTTTTCAGACCTTATATCAAGTCCAAGTCCAGGTCCAGTCAAGTTCACACCTGAATATCAGTGTGTCCAAGGATGTATATAGTAATAGATTATATAAAATATTGTTATGTATCATTCATATGATATATAATAACGTATTTCATATATTATTGTGGTAGATTTAGATTTGAATTCAAGCCCAGGTCCATGTATCTAGGAGTAATTGGGTCTGGGTCCACAGTGGACCTGATCCAAACTTGACCCATTTAGGTTGTGTTCATTTCTACACATATTTTTGTTGATCATCTTCCATGAGTGGTGCTTGAAGTCTATGCATGTAATTATTATACTCCTGTTTGTATGCCATTCATGAAAAGATTTTTGGATGCTTATATTTATATGTGCATATTTAAATACATCCTTATTATATACCTAAACAAATACTTGGTATTCTGCTCTTTTCATGTGGTATGAAAATCCAGCATCTACTATCTTATAAGCATGGTCTTATGTACTGTCATCTTTTTATTTTGAAAAAAATTGCTGGATTGTTTTATATGCCACCTGTTCTGGAATCTGATGCCAATATTCTATTTTCAGCCACTTGAGGGCTTGTTAGGAACTACAGGAGCTACTTCAGGATCTCTGATTCCTTCACAAGCTGCTGGCTCAATGCAAATGCCTGCTGCACAACCTACTACTGGGTTTAATGCCAATAAACAAAGTGTCCCTTGCTTTTACTTCCAGAAGGGGCTTTGTTTGAAGGGTGATAGGTGCCCCTTCATGCATGGATCACAGCCCATCGTCAACCCAGCGCCATGGCAGACATCAAATGTCACAGCATCTGTCACTGAACCTCCTCGTACTTTTAAGAAGGCCACAGGGGTTCCTGTGAAGTGTTCCTCGCAGCAGAAGATGCCTCAAATCAATGTCATGAAGTCAGTTGAAGTGCCACCTACGGCAAACCATGTTGTTAAAGCTGAAATTTCTCCTAATAATGAAATAGCAGCCAAGAAAACTGTGCCACCTGCCCCATTGTATGACGAGCTTCCTAGATCCAAGCAAAGCAATGTGCTGCTAACAGGTGGTGACGCAGCAAGTAGACCTCACGGACACCAGATGCAACTGCCAGAGGAACATTTACAAAATGGTAGGGAGGCTGGTGAGTTTTTGCGGGAGTCTTCTCCTGGTTTTGATGTTCTTGTAGATGATGAGCATGATAATCCTGATTACTTCCTTCATGAGGATGAGTATGGAAGGGCCACAGGTAATGGTGGAAGACATTTGAACACACTGAATGAATTTGACTATGATCGTGCCTCTGAGCATGAGGGTCTTGCAAAGTTTGATAGAGAGCCATACAGTGAGTTCCGTGACTATGAACAGTATGGGAGGACACATGATCAGTATGGTTGGGAACACCATAAAGCTGCCTCTGAGAGAATTTTGGAACGACCATCCATGGTGGAAAGGAGGAGACTCAGGGAGGAAAGCCCTGATCAAATTGACAGGTTGGACCTGCGCCATCGACTATTAAAACAAAGAAAAATTAATGGGCCAAGATCTGCTGCTACTCCTGATCGCCGCAGTGAAATCAGCCGTAGGGACAATCGGTATGGTGAGGAACAGAGATACTGGGGTCGTCCTCACAGAAACCAACGGCACATTCCACCTGAAAGCTCCATAAGCAATCGTTTGCAAGGCAGAATAATGCTTCCTGGAAGATCTTCACCTGACAAAGTGAATGATTTGCATTCTGATAGAGAAATTGACAGGGGAAAGAACTGGGGCAGATCATCACCAAGCAGGCCTGTGTCATACGGCCATCAGGGAAGGCACCATGACAGAATCAGGCGGACTCATGAGAACTTTACTTCAGAGGTAAGAAACTTTAAGGGGCAGCCAATCAAGAGAGATGAGATTGACACTGTGAATTTTGCTGGCCCAAAAAGCCTCGCAGAGCTGAAAGGAGCAAAAGTTTCTGACAGCAGTGAGGATGGATCAACCAAGAACAACAGTGGCACTGCATCTAGGAGTCAGCCTGTTGGGGAGCCTAAAACCATAAAATCAGGAAAAGTTATGGGTCAACTTGACAGTTCTCTTTCTTTTGAGGGTCCAAAACCTTTAAGTGAGATTCTAAAGAGAAAGAGAGAAGGGACATCTGGGAATGGCTCAGTTTCTAGCGATGGAGAGGACAGTGGCCGCTCTAGAACAGCAGCTACAGATGCACCAACTATTCCAGGGTTTGATTCCAAGAAAGCAGCTGGGTTTAATGCTGATGTTGTTGATACAGTGGAAGAAAATGACAATAATGATGAAGATGGTCCACTCACAACTGAACGTAATGAATTAGTACGTGATGACCCAACTTCAGCTGAGAAGGGAGATGCCTTTGAGACGGATGATGGTATGATGATGGATTCAATGGAAGATCAAGAGCTTGAAGCATACGATCAAAGAGATGGGGAGTGGGATTATGAGATGGTTGAGGGCGGAGTCTACAAACCTGAAGATGAAAATCAAGAACCAGAAGAGGAATACTTGGATGATGATGACGACGGTGATGAATTCGCAAGAAGGATTGGGGCCATGTTTTCCTAAGAGCACTCTTAGATTGCTAACTTTGTTGATGTGCAAATGACCAATAGGATATTTTATTTGTTCTATGTTGGCCGGCAGTGCAGGCAACCTCCTGCTTTTCTCTACAAGATTGAGGAAGCCTTTTTTTTTTCCTGGTGTTGTGCTTATTGAAAGCTGTGAAGGTGGGATGCAAGCAGGGCAAAAGGATATGGGTATTGAGTTGTACGTGATGGCTCTCCATTTTGGAAGCTAGGGGGGTTTTTTTCTTTTTTTCAGAATCTGGGAGTGTATTACATGTAAAACTGATCCATAGATACCTATTTCTTTTATCTATGCATCATGAGGATAAAGTTTATGAATTCGCATTGCCTGTGCTTGTTTGGATTGATTCTTATTAATTTTGGGTTGAAATTTCTTTGGTTTGAGCTTTTCTGATCTCTTTTGGGTGCCAACTGTTGCCTGCTTTTAGGGTATGTCTGTATAGTATTGGCTAGGGAAAAGGGGAAAACGTTTTTGAAGGACAGGGATTAATCATCTTTCAATATTAGACATTTTCTGCAGTTTTCACCTTGTGAGGTGAAACCATTTTCTGCAATTTTTACTAATAGAAGAGTATTTTCTGCAATCTGTGAAAAGTAGATTTGGAATCAAAAGGTGGAAAACCGTTTTTGCACTTCTACATGAGGTCTTTTTAAATGGGCAAAATATTTTTGTTGGATGAAAAAATAGAAACTGAAAAATATACAGTGTTCACTGTTAAAATAGAATGTCACGGTGGCTGTTGTGCGCAAGCATGCCCATAGTGCCTGCTGTAATTCTTGTTGTCTAGTAAAAGCAAGTGGAGTTTGCCTGTTTTGATATCTATAAATCCGCCGCATGTAGAGTTACTGTACCCTCTAAATCTATCGCAGGTATTCTAAGAACAAATGAAGAAAAACTTATTTAGTAGGCATTCTACGAGAAAACCTATAGAGAGATTTTAGAGATATGCAGAAAAGGAAAATGACTACCTAAGTAAGTTTTTCGGCTTTCAAAACCTTTCCAGCATGATGCCAAATGGGGCTTTAAAAGCTTGGGCAGAGGTGGGGATTAAGATTCTAGGATGGAAAACTGGTAAAAAATTTGCAAAAGAATTGACTGTTTCAAGGAAACGAAGTAACTAATCAAGAACAAGGGCAGTGCCCTGCGAACGGATTGTTTAACACAATGGTTATGTTCAACTCCTATCAATGCCGCGCCCCTGCAAAATATAAGGAATTTGAAATTAAGATTGGAGTCCACGTCTGTACAAATTTAGTGTCATTTGCCTCATCACATTTGTTTTGGGTCAGTCTAGGCAATATAGATTAAGGGCCTGTTTCTTAATCAGAATTAAAAGAAATCGTATTTAAGGAAATTTTAAATTCTCCAAAACCTGTGCCCTTGAGATGAAATTCCAAACCCCTCTTTTTGGTGGAGTATTTGAAATTCTAACAAAAAGCAAAGAGAATCGAATTCTAGAAATTCAAGTCATTTGAGATATTTTAAGTCAACTGAAATTTAAAATTCTGGTGAAAGAAATATGGCATTTCCAGAGGACAAGCCAAAAATCCCAAATTCTTGTCAAAAGCTCTGGTAAAGGAATATGTCCAAGGGTGCCTCTAGTAGCGTGTGCAAAAACAGGAATGCAGGTGTTTCAGCAGAAACCAACCCAACGATGACCACCAGATCCAAACAAGGAGGGAATTGCCAGTGGTTTCATTGCTCCACCAAACACACTAGACAAGGGATCGGAAAACCTGCCACCTTGTCGCCCCGCCTTTTCCGCTGAAACCCGTGCTCCACAAAACGGCCCGGGTGATGAAATGGAAACTTAATAACCATTACAATTTACAACAATCTCATTTGACCTTGCACATCCACTTTGTTCAATCTAACCCATTCACATGACATGCTCCTATGAATAGGAAGGTTCCCATATTTCACCACAACCAGCACGTATTGTTGAATTTATCAAGCTTGAAACAATCTAGAGACAACAACTTCCGACTGAATTCAAATTGAGGGCAGTTTCTATTGTAGGACTTCAAGCAGGCTGGATTTTGAGCTCCACAGGAGCGAGTCAGGCAATAGCTAGGAAGTACGATTGCACTATTATAGAACCATTTCTCAAAATAAAAAGTAAAACAATAACATTGCAAATAGGCCAGAATCTGTGGCGCTCTATCTTACCAGTCACAACAGTATCATGAATGATTGCATGTTAGAGATATGTCTGATAAAAAGTCTTGATTCTTTAAATGATGCCACAAGTAATGATGATGTGATGAGAAAGCTAAAGAAGTTGGGTGAAGAAAACAAACAAAAGCGGAGAGAGAGAGAGAGAGAGAGAGAGAGAGAGAGAGAGAGAAGGCAACTCAAAAATGCATTTGATTGATTAAAATGAGATTTAGGGTACAGAAGTTGTGTGCAAGCATCATGTCTTGATGCATGCAGTAGAGACTCGTTAACAACAAACTATGAGACTACTGACATCTGCACCACCTTCTATTCAAATTTCTTTATCAGCGAAAGGTCATGCAGCATTTTCTCAATTGCATCATCATCATGATTTCTTCCTTTTGACTGCAAAACAAATGAAACAAACATATATTACAAAAGAGAACTCATAAAATTCATGAAAACAATAAAAAAAAAATAATTTATAAAAAAATTCATGCAAGATCTCTAATTTTTCTGTAGACTCTCCCCGTACACCGGCATCATGAACATTCTGTGATGGAAAATGCACTAGCTAAATGCCTCTGTTTAGACCGTGTTTAACCAAGATCATCATTATCATAAAATCATTATTCTATCTCTAGAGGGTTAGCTTTACCAAATCAAGAAATATTATGATTTGCTCACTACCGTTTTGTTTACCAAGTATATTTGCCTTGGCATCTGACTAGAGGAATAAGATACACACGGGCTTATTTCAAAGATGTTTTCTAATTTTGTACCACGCAAGGGGCAATCTTCCAAGCATAAATGGGCTTTAGTCCAATTCAATATATGCTAAAGCCCCCATGATGAAAGGGCAGAATTACAAAGACACCAAAATCAGAATGTTAAGCAGAGTTTAAATTCCCATCAGCAGTACGGAAAAGATGGGTAGGGAAGAGTGGAAGAAGGTTGCGAAGGCACAGTAAAAGAGTGAAATGGAGGATCCGATGTCAGTGTTCATTAACAATCTTCCTAAAGTAACTCATGCAAAACAATTGAGATTGGTTTTCTCTCATGTGGGGAGAGTTTACGATTTCATTCCTGCTTCTAGTAGGAGAGGATGGGGTTCAAGCTTTGGAATTGTTCGTTTTGGTGATATGGAAACTGCTCTAAAAGCTGTCCATTTCATGGAAAGGAGGTCCTTTGCAAGGAGGAAGCTGGCAGTTAATGCAGCTAAATATGGATGGTTGCAAAGGGCTAGGGGCCAAGGGGTTTGGAGAAAAGTTCGAAATACCAATTCAGATATTGCTCCATAAGACAAAGAAGGTTGCCCTGGTGATGCAGGACAAGCCCATGTTCCGCCATGGGTCAACCTGTGTTTGGGCCCGGCCCACTTATCTTAGTCTATTTAGGATTTTTATTTGGTTATTTGTTTTTTAGATTATTTTAATAAGATGTTTTAATCGTGGCCATCAACTTGATTGGATGGTTCAGATTAGTCCTAGGGTTATGTCTTTTATCTATTTAAGCATTGTAAAGCCTCTTTGGCTAATAGTTAATGATTGATAATTAATGAAAAGTGTTGGGATCTTCTCTAAGTCTCTTCGAGTTTTCCTCAAAATCCCTAATGCCTCGTGGATTGGGATTTTAGTGAGAGCTCAATTTCTCTAATGCCTCCGGATCAGAATTTGGTGAGAGCTCAATTTTCCCTCCCTCTATCTCCATCTTCTACCTTGCCCACCCCACGAATCCATTCTGTTCCACATTACTTGGTCTTGTACTAAACCTGTGATATCAGGTGTCCCAGCTGTGGGCAAGATTCTGCAAGGGAGAAGTTACCTTGAAGTAGTGAAAGGGGAACACGTGGAGGAGAACACCATCCATATTCCTAAACAGATAGTCTCTAATAATTCCAGATGGTTGTCCAACAGCATGGTTGGTATAGTGAGATGTGAAGGAGTTAATCCATACATCATTGGCTTTTATGAGGCAGGTGGTATAAAGGGAGTTAAGGTGTCTAAATTAGGAGTTAAGAAGGTGTTGGTTTCTTTTGAGGGTTTGGAGGAGGCCAAAGCATTGTTAACAGATTCAATGCTTACATCAGCCTTTCTGGTCTTTGGAGAAGTGGGTTCCAAAACCATTTGTTCCATCCAAGAGGGTTTGGCTTCAAAGTTCTGGCGTACCACTACATGGCTGGTGTGAGGAGGGTTTTGTTGATATTAGGAGAAGGGTGGGAATCATACTTGTTAACATTGTTTTAGACCCCATTTCGGTCTGGCATCCAAAATCAAAATTTTTCGGCCAATTCAGAATTTCAGCGGAACTTTTAAGAATTACATTTCGGGAAAATATAAAAAATAATATATATATGTAGAAAATAAAAATAATAATTATGGATTTAACCCATTCTAGTAAAAAATTTTAAAATTTTTTTGAGAAAATATAAGAAATAAAAATTATATATATGTAGAAAAAATAAAAAAATTAAATATATATAATTATGTAAAAAGTAATTTGGCCAAAATCCGAAATTTCGGCAGAAATGGCCAATATTGACCGTAAGTCAAAAGAAAAGTTTTAAGTGGCATTTCATTTCGGCCACTTTGTTGAAACGAACTATTTCGGGAATTTCTGCTGAAACGGTACAAAATTAATAACTATGGTGGGAATGGAGGTTGAAGTTGCCAAAGAAACCTCGGACAAATCAGAGTTGGAAGTTGGGCGCGTTTGTCCAAACAAAGATCTTTTCATTCATCTACAACGAATTCGAGATTAGGATCTTCGATTGTAGCTTCAAGGTAGTAGTAAGGAAGGAGGTGGGGCATCTGAGTGCTCCGATTATGGAGGATTGGGGGCAAGTCAAGTTTTGAGATGGGTTGTAATATGGGTGAGAAGCAGTTGATGTTGGATAAAAAGAAACAAGTGGTAGATAAAATGGCCTCTGCCTCAGGTCCAGCCACCGGTATGATCAACATTAGAGGACGGGCCGGCGCAGAGAGAGTGGTGCGACTGCAAGAGGTAGTAATGCAACTCAATCTATTAGACACCCTGATCATGTGGCGAGACGAGATAGGAGTCCTGTGTCTCAAAGCAGTCTTTGCAGGCTTTAACAGGAGCTATCAGGGTGGAAAGAGGCTCTGATGACAAGATTTTCAAAATCCTTCTGTTTGAAGAAAATTGGTCAGAGGGAAAGTAAAGACAATTCTCCAGCCCATACTAAAAGCCAATTGTGGAAAAGCCATACCCTAAAGAGCCATGCCTCCAGAATAATTTAGCCATATCCTAGAGAGCCACGACTGACGGTGTTTCCTCTTACGGCTTGACCATGCTTGTTCTACGGCTCAGCCACGGTTTGGTAAGGCTTAGCCATAGCACACCCCATGCCTTAGCCGTGGCTGGACCATAGAAGACTTTCTCTAATTAATTAAAGAGCAGGGGGACCCGAAAATGTAGCATAAAAGGGGTCCTTTAGTGTTTAAATACAGGAGAACGAGAATGAGCAAGAAGAGGATTCAGTCTAAAACTGAATCTCTTGGAGCAGAGTGCTTCAGGTCTGACCAGTCGGTCCTGAAGCTCGATCAGTCGGATTTCAGTTTTGGAAGGTGACGGATCGGTCGGACACCATACCCGATCGGTCGGGCAACAAAACTCTGTTACAAGACGACTGAAATGGAATCATTTGCACCATGGAGACAACAAGCAAAAGGGCTGTAAGTCACAACACACTTGGGAGATTAAAGAAGACTAATAACAATTACCAAATACCAACATGTGTTCATCCATAATGTGCTTATACTTGCCTTCAATTCCTTCAATTCAACGCTTTAAGTATTAAGCCTTTCTTTAGCTCAGTTTGGGTACTTTTGAACCTACTTGCCATGCGTGCCAAACATAAAGACATAGATGAGTGCATGTATGAATTAAGAGTCCTCTTGACTCCACTAACCCAAGAGATCAAGGAATAAGAAGAGGGCTTACGTTAACAGTAATTAGAGAGAAAATTTGAGGATGAAGAACCCATTACTTCAACCCTAACAAGAAGAGAGAGGAGAAAAGAGCTGGGCCGGAGTAGTTGCTTGAAGCCACACATGCAAGATCTTTGATGCTAGGCAATAGAAAAAGAAGGGAAGAGAAAACGATGAAGAGAGGAAGAAGGAAGAAAGAAGAAGAAGAAAAAGAAACATTGAAGCGAGGAAGCCACCGACAGGATAAGAACAAATAAGTCGGTGCTCACCCTAAAATAAAACAAACGTTTCCAAAATTTATAGGAAAGTCCTAGTTTTATTAGATTTTCAATACAGGTCAAATGAAGGTCCAACTGAACCAAATGACCTTTAATGTGTCTGAGTCAAGTACGAAAGTTAATGGGCTCAACAAGACAAACATGATGATAGTTATATGATGCATGTATGTCGTGAAAACAAGTACACTAAAATTACGAAAAAGGGCTTTAATCTACTTAGGTAAGGGTAAACCCAACCTAACTACCTATCCATGACCCGAACTTGACTCACCAGGACCGAATTAGAGAAATCCTCAACACTTAGTTTGTAATCACAATTAATTACTTACTAATCAAGCTTAGCTTGGGTTGGAGTGTTACATCTACTAGGCCGAACGAAGATGCATCAATCAATCTAGAAGACAATAGTAGTCCCAACAAAGATATTCTTCACTCTTGGGCTCCAAACAAGCTTGACATTGGGGGTTTTAGATCGACCCTCTGACTTTGGGTTGTCTAACGTGGAACCAATTGAAGACACCATTTCGGGTCAACCTAAGGGGTTTTCTTCACAGTTGAGGCATGGAATGTTAAGATCCAATGCTCAATTTATCACTAAAGTGGCCATCGGCCTCCAGCTTGGTGAGACGCGCACTGTTAAGAACTTGCTGAATTCCCATTCTTCTAAGGGAGCTTTATCCCCTATTTCGTGCTTTTCGTCTCAGAAACACATGAGTTTTCTAGAAGCAGCTTAAGCTAGGTCTTTTCCACTTCCGTTGTCAAAGCGCAAGACACAGACAAGAGGATGCCTAAGTAAGGTATTTTCAACTACTTCCAAGAGGGAGGTATCATCTCACAGGGAGATTCAAGTGTGGTGGAGGACCAAGGGTGCTGGAAGAAGAGAAAATTGTTTCTCTAGGTATTTCAAGGCAGAAGAACGACAACTTCTAGCATGCATTTAGTGTTAGTGTGAATGTTCTTCATGAGGCCGAGGAGGAAGCATCAAAGGTTGCAATTTTGGCCAAGGATTTGGGAGTTTGAGGAGGATGAAGGCAAAATTATACAAAATCTCATTCACATGGAGGTTGCGGAGATTGGAGGTAAGCTTGCTTCCTCTTGAAGTTTTATTCTTTCTTTGGGGTGTTACCTTATTTATTTATTTATTTATTATGACAAGAGGTTCGCAATAAGTAAGATGGTAAAAAAAACACACAAAATAGATTGTTTGATTTTGTAGAAGACTAAAGTGAGTTCAGATGTGCCTACCATTATTCGTGAGATTTAGGGCAATTGTAGTTGTTCATGGAATTGGGTTCCATCTTTAGGGGCCTCAAAAGGTTTGATTTCTATTTGTAATGAGGAGGTAGTATGATGCAGCCTTAGGGTTAGGGCTTGCGTGGAGGTGCCTAAGCACGTGTCCAAGGATACTTCGAACCGTCAAGATGACTTCACACACACGAGGACGCACCTCTCTGGGAAAATTCAATTCTATTAATCAACCAAATCTGAGAATTTCTTCTCTACAATGCCATATATATAGTAAAAACAAACTTAATGTGTAAGAAAACCCTAAGCTAATAATGGAAACTTTCCTAATAACAATTTAATTAGAACTCTACTAATAATAATCCTAATCTAATTTGAAGAGGGGCTACTGGGGCCTAGACTGTATCATAGTAGCTGTGGAGGATGTCTTTCAGGCAGAAAGGGAGATGGTGGTCAAACTTTGTAGGGTAGGTGATAGTTTTGTTTGGACTTTGGGCAATGTCTATGGGCCAAATGTACAATCGGAGAGAGAAGGGTTTCTAGATTTACTTTCAACTGTCAAAGCTCAATGGCATGTCCTTTAGCTGTTTTAAGGTGACTTTAATATGGTGCAATACCCTTAGGAGAAGAATTGTAGGTCTTTTACCTCTCCTTCCATGGAATTATTTTCTGAATTCATCAATGTCAATGAGTTGATTGATTTGCCGTTATCATTATCATCATCATCAAAGCCTTATCCCAACCATGTTAAGGTCAGCTACATGAATTATGTTTCTTCATTCCGTTATATTTTGAGCCAAATCCTTCAATAAGTTAAACTTATTCAAATCTGATTCAATGACTTCCATTAATGTTTTCTTCGACCTACCCCTACCTCTTGATGGGCCATCCACTTGTATAGCCAAACTTCTTCTCACCGGTGCCATTACCGGCCTACGCTCAACATTCCCAAACCATCTTAAACGGATTTTTCTAATCTTATCCCCTATTGGTACTACCCCTAAATGCTCTCAAAAGTGCTCATTTCTAATTTTATCTTTCCTATTTTTACCATACATCCACTTAAGCATTTTCATCTCCGCTACATCCATCTTATGAATATGCGTCTTCTTAATTGGCCAACATTCTGCTCCATATGTCATAGCTAGTGATGCAGGACAATATGAGATCTAACCTAACATGAAGAGATCAGATCTGAATAAACAATTAAAATTTAGTTATAAACAGTCTAAGTAAATTAAACAATGGATTTCAAGTAAATAACGGATCCATGGTTCAAGATGATCTCACAGATCCCGCAATAAACCCTTTTCTTGGCATAGAAAATAACAGGATCTTAATGGAAGATAGAACTTTCAAATTGCTTAGGGCCAGTAATACTGATCCAATGTTTTGGTAAGGGTCTAAAGAGAAGATCTATGATGGCACAAGTCAGATCTAGTATTTTCAGATCTGGAAGAGATCTCGATCTAACAATAGTTCAGATTTGAAATAGGTTTCAGATTTGGGATGGTTTACGGTTTAGATCTGAAGTTTGATAACCAGGGGAATCTAGATCTGCAAGGTTCAGATCTGAGTGGTTTAGATCTGAAACAATACTAGAAGGGCTTTAGATCTGAAAGGAGAAAAGCCAAAATGCTCTTAGAAAGAAGAAGAAAGTGGAAGAAATATCGTTACCTTTATTGGGCTCTCACCAAACTCCGATCCGGAGGCATTACAAGAAGAGATCTCAAGAGAAAGGTTGCTCAAGAGGCTCTTGGAAGAAGAAGAGAAAGCTTCTTTTCATTCAATCTTTGAATAACATGACATACCATAAGAATACAAGAGAGTTCTTATATATAAACCCTAAGAGAACATAACCCAACTAAGAAAACAAAAGAAAATAGAAAAAAAAACAACTTTTCACCAACCTTGGGATTCGTGCACATAGAATGTGCGCACGAAACCCAATGCACGTCCTTTAGTGCTTTAAGTTGTGGTCCCCCCCCCTCTTTATTACATAAATCATTAAAACATGGATCCCTTTTTATATTCTAAGACCCTTATAATGACTTAGGCCCCTCTAAACAAATTAAAACAAAGACAAAACTCTTTTATTCCTCCCATGTGGCACCTCCCAATGTGGGGCCTTCAAGTCAGTTGTGCACATGGGCCTCCTCCATGAAATCTTGCAAGATTTAGCCGTCGGATGTCTTCACCATGATGGATCAACGGTGGATTTTCCATTTTTTCGCGATCAAACCCTGGGCATTGTTCATCCATCCAAATTAGAGCTTGATCCATCATTCTGCGCCCTCTTCTTTGATAAACCTTATAAGAACGAGGGGATCAGATCTGATGTCCCCATCAGCTAGTCTAACCACTGTCCTTTAAAATTTGTCCTTCAATTTCGTTAGCATTCGTCTATCACAAAGCACTCCAGAAGCTAGTCTCCACTTCAGCCATCCAGCTTTTATCCTATGCTCCACATCTTCATCAATTTCCTCATCCTTACTAATCATCGAGCCTAGGTACCGAAAAGAATCTCTACGTGGTATCTCATGGGTTTCAATTTTGACAGTGGTTTCAACACTTTGTATATGTCCATTGAAGTTGCAATCCATATATTCTATCTTTGTACAACTTATTTTAAAGCCTCTAGATTCTAATGCCCCCTGCCATCTCTCATGTTTTGCATTTATACCATCTCTTGATTCATCCACTAATACTATATTATCTGCAAACAACATATACCATAGTACTTCTTCTTGAATATGCACAATTAACTCATCCATAATTAATGCAAAGAGATAAGGGCTTAAAGTTGATCCTTAATGTAAACCTATAGTCATGGGGAATCTACCTATTTCTCTACATGTGGTTCTCACATTTGTTACTACTATTTTATACATATCCTTAAAAATTTCAATGTAACCTCTGGGCGTATTCCTTTTCTTCAAAACCCACCAAATTAAATTCCTAGGTACCCTATCATAAGCTTTTTTTAAATCGATGAAACCATGTGTAGATTTTTCCGCTTTGCTCGATATTTTTCCATTAATTACTTAAGTGAAAAGATAGCTTCCATAGTTGATCTCCCTGGCATAAAACCAAATTGATTTTCAGAGATCTTGGTCTTCTGTCTAAGTCTTTGCTTCATTATTCTCTGCAATAGCTTCATAGTATGACTCATAAGTTTAATCCCCTGATAGATAGTACAATTTTGTATATCCCCCTTATTCTTATATATAGGTATTACAATGCTTCCTTTCCATTCATCCGGCATTTTCTTTGTCACAAGTATCCTATTGAACAGTCTACATAACCAACTCACTCCAATCTCTCCTAAGCAATTTTATACCTCTATCGGAATACCATTTGAGCCTATAGCTTTTCCTGTCTTCATTCGCTTTAATGCTTCCTTCACTTCCATCCCTCTAATTCTACGGAGAAAAGTATGCTTTAGTGATGAAGTATCCTCCTTAACTCTTGTATCTCTCAGATGTTCTTCATTTGAAAGTTTGCTAAAATATTCCTTTCACCTTTCTTTAATATCATTGTCCTTCACCAGAACATTTTCCTCATTGTCCTTGATACATTTGATATGATCTAAGTCCCTACTTTTCTTGTCTCTTATTTTTGCGAGCTTAAAAATATCATTTTCTCCTTCTCTTGTTTCCAACTATTATAGAGGTCATCGTATGCTTTGAACTTTGCATTACTTACTACTTTCTTAGCTTCTTTCTTTACTTTCTTATACAGCTCAAAATTTTTCACATTGTTAGTCCCCTGCCACACTTTATAGCAATGTCTTTTCTCTCAAATAACTTCCTGAACCTCTACACTCCACCACCATGTTTCTTTATTAATGTCTCTTTCCTTTTGATTCTCCAAGTACCTCATTTGCAACATTCCTAATGCAATTAGCCATTTGATTCTACAATACTGTAGTTTCTCCTTCAAGATTTCATTCTCCCTTCTCAATCATTTTGTCTTTAAATATATTTGCTCTTTCCCCCTTCAAATCTCTCCATCTTGTTTTAGGGTCCATTTTATTTACTACTGCTCTCTTTCTACTTCTAATGCAAATATCTAAAACTCCGAGCCTATGTTACGTGGTCAAGCTCTCTCCTGGGATAACCTTACAATCTTTACAAGCTAATCGGTCCTGTTTTCTAACTAGAAAAAAGTCTATACAACTCCTATTACTCCCACTTTTATAAGTAATTAAATGCTCATCTCTCTTTTTAAAGTAAGTATTTGCTACTACAATATCAAATGCTACTGCAAAATCCAATATAGTGTTTCCGAATTCATTCTTTTCTACAAATCCTTACCCTCCATGTACTCTCTCATATTCTCTATTATCTCTTCCTATATGCCAATTTAAATCCCCTCCAAGAAAAATCTTATCACTATTGGGATTTCTCGAATTAAATCATCCATCTCCTCCCAAAATTGTCTTTTCACACTTTCCTCTAATCCGACTTGGGGAGCATATGCACTGATGATATGAATTATGTCATCTTCTAGCACTAGTTTAATTGTTATAATTCTATCACCAAACCTCTTTACCCCTACAATTTTCTCTTTCAAATCCTTATCTATAACTATACCCACTCCATTTCTTGTATTACCCTTTCCTGCATAGAAAAGCTTATACCCATCCGTAAGCTCCTTAACTTTATTCCCTTTCCATCTTGTCTCCTTTATACAAGCCACACTAATTCTTCTTCTTTTCATTGCCTCACCCAACTCCATACTCTTGCCTGTCAAGGTTCCTATATTCCAAGTAGCAAATCTAATTTTCCTATTCCTCCTCTTCTTCTCATGGACTAACTTCTTTAATTGCACTAGCCCAAAGTCATGCGGTAGCCCTTGCAAATTTTTCACTACAGCTGGGCGACGCTGCAATGCATCGCTTAAAGCGGGGAACGCCCTAGCCTTATCGCGAAAAATTGTTATCTCGAAATTCATATTTGGGTTGTAACAAAGTTTTACGCTGGCTGTCAACCTACATAACGCAACCCTCCTCCTTTACCCGGGTTTGGGATCGGCAGCAAAAACTGGCAGAGTTGATTAATTTGCTGTTATATGGTAGGAAATTTACATGGTCCGACAGCAAGGAGAAGCCTGCTATGAGTAGGATTGATAGGTTCCTATTACCAAGAGAGTGGGATGAGCATTATGAAAGTCGTTCAATTGACGCTCCCAAGGCTTATCTTGGACCATTGTCCCATTAAATCGAGTACTAACTCAACTGATTGGGGGCCTACACCTTGTTGTTCTGAAAATGGCTGGCCAACGAATAAAGTATTTTTTGTGATGGCTCGTGCTTTGTGGAGTCTAAGTGGATGCCACAGGATGTGTAAGATTCAAGTGCTCTAAAGGATTCTATCAAAAAGTGGCAAAAGGAAGTCTTGGGTCACATTGACGAATCTAGAGAAGCTCTATCTAAGAAGGTGGATAACCTTGACAAGATTGGGGAAAGCCTGGATTTAAGGCTAGAGGAAGTGACAATGAGACAAGATGCAGTACGAAAGCTATGGGACTTCAATTGTATGGAGGAAATCTCGTGGAGGCAGAAATCAAGAGTAAATTTCTTAAATGAAGGTGATAAAAATACAAGACTATTTCATCATATGAATTAAAAGTGGTGGAAGGCTTCTTGAGACTCCAGCAAAAATCAAGGATGAGGTGGCTCATTTCTTTGAAGAACTTTACAAAGGTGAAAATGTTATTAGATCGAAGCTTAAGGGTGTCGCTTTTCCCTCCATTTTGCACAATGTCCAAAGTTGGTTAGAAAGGGAGTTTGAGGAAGAGGAAGTCTCCGCAGCTTTGGAGGATTGCAACGGGGATAAGGCTGTAGGTTCAGAGGATTCAAGTTCTCTTTTATCAAAGCTGGTTGGGATTTTCTTATAGCTGATTTCGGTAGCCTACTTTTGGAATTTCATAGAAGAGGTAGGATTAATAAGGAGATAAATGCAACCTTTTTGACATTGATCTCTACGATGCCTAATCTGGTGAACCTACATGATTAGAGACCTATTAGCCTTGTCAGCTGTTTGTATAAATTGTTGGCTAAGATCTTGGCAAACTTTTTGAAAAGTGTTCTGCCTCTTATTATTTGTCCCTTTCAAGGAGCGTTTGTAGCGAAAAGGCAAATTCTTGATGGTGTTCTAATTGCAAATGAGCTTATCGACTCAAGGAAAAAGTCTGAGGAGGAGGGGTTCATTTTCAAAATAGATTTGGAGAAAGCTTATGATCATGTGGACTGAGACTTTGTGGATTATATGCTACTTAGATTTGGCTTTGGGGAGACTTGCGTGGCTAGATGCAAGAGTGCATTTCAATTATATCTTTTTCAGTTCCGGTTAATGGGTCTCCGTCGAAGTTGTTCTTTGCTTCTAAAGGGATTCGGCAAGGGCATCCCCTTTTACAATTATAGTGGAAGCCTCTAGTACCCTTCTCATGAAAGCTAGAGAGATGGAAGTGATCAGTGGTTTTGAAGCAATTTGGAATGGGGAGGCTATTTCCCACTTGCATGTTGCTGATGATACCCTTCTTTTTAGTTCAACTAAGAGAGAAGAAATTATAGCGCTTAAAAGAATCTTATAGTGCTTTTAGCTAGCCTCGGGTCTAAAGACCAACATTTCCAAAAGCATTGGCAAAGAGTTGGTTGTGTAGAGGAAACAACTCAATCTTTAGTGGCCATGATTGGTTGTAAATCAGGGAGACTTCCTTCGGTGTTTCTTTGTCTTCCAGTTGGAGCAAGGGCCAAGGCCAAGATCTAAGGCTCTATGGGATCCTATTATTAAGAAGTTTGAGAAGAAATTATCTTCATGGAAGAAAATTTATTTATTAATGGGCGGAAGGATTACGTTAATAAAAGCTTGTTTATCTAACCTTCTAGTGTATTATTATATGTCGCTTTTTAAGATGCCAAAAGCAATGGTGGAAAGAGTGGATCGTATTCACAGAAACTTCTTATGTGAAGGGCAAGGCGACAAAAAGAAACGTCACCTACTGAAATGGAGCGGGGTGATTAAACCAAAATGAAGTGGGGGGGGCTTGGGTCTCGATGGTTTGGAAAACAAGAATAAGGCTTTGTTGGCTAAATGCTAGTGGAGTTTTAGGGAGGAGAGGGACGCCCTTTGGAGAAGCATTATCTCATCCAAATACAGTGAGGATAGATGGGGGTGGTGCCCTATTCCTAATCCAAGGCACTGCAGGTCGGGTTTGTGGGGTGTTATTGTTTCGGTTGGGGATGTATCTTCTGAGTGGGGGAAAGTCTTATCTAAAGGAGTAGGTTTTGTGGTGGGGGATGGGAGGGATGTCAGGTTTTGGTTGGATGATTGGGTGGGGTTGGGTCCTTTATGTAATTTGTTTCCTAGGATCTTTAGGGTGGAGTCCCTAAAGGAATCTGTAGGATGTGACTGTTTTGAGGTTAGAGAGGGTATTGTCTTATGGGATGTGTCTTTCAAGAGCAGACTTCGTCAGTTGGAGGAGGTTCAGTATGGGGGAGTTGTTAAGTATTCTTTCGAACGTTTTTCATACAGGGAATCTAAGGACTCTCAAGTTTGGAAGCCTTCGACTTTTGAAGAAGCTTTGGAAGGCAACCGACCTTCTAGAGCTTCTTCTTCTCTTGTTTGGTTAGGGTTGGTTCCTCCGAGGGTGGAGGCTTTTTGTTAGTTGGCCAATGCAGCAAAGATTTCCACAACAAACAATTTGAGGAAGAGAGGGTTGACATCAAATGATATCTCAAATACTTATGTGCTGTGCAGTAAAGACAGTGAATCTGTGAACCACCGTCTTCTTCATTGTGAGGTCGCGAATATTGCCTAAGGTCATTTCACCGGTAGATGTGGTACTGCATGGTACTCTCCAGAAAAGATTGCCTACAAAATTGAGTCTTGGAAGGGAGATTGTTTCTTTGGATGCAGACTTTCTCTTCGGAAGATAGTTCCGTTTGCCATATTTTGGTCCATTTGGAGGGAAAAGAATAATAGAATCTTCTTAGCAGAGTTAATTTCAAAAATAAACCGAACGGTTGCGAGGTGGGCATTGGTGAGAAAAGAGTTCTCTAATTTTACTATTAATGATACCACCATTAATTGGAAAGCTTGCATAGGGTGTGACCCATGGAAGGAGAGGAAAGCAGTTTTTTGGTCCCCTCCACCCTTGGTGTGTTTAAGTTCAATATTGATAGTGCTGCTACAGGTAAACCAGGGCCCACAGATATAGGGAGTATTCTTCGCAACAATAATGGGGAGGTCTTTTTTATGTTTTCAAAACATGTTGGTGTCTATGATTATGATGAGGCAGAGGTGTTAACCATTTTGGAAGCCTTCCAATGCTTTACAAAGTATTTTCAGCGAGACTCTATTGTGGAGAGTGATTCCTCTAATAATATTTCATGGCTGTCGAGTTGTAAAGTTAACCCATGGAAATTTCATTTCCTCTTTAATGAGATCTATGAGTAGTCTTCCTCCATTAATGTTGCTTTCCACAATGAGATTAAAGCGGTGCTTTAGCTAAATACGGGTTGTAAGGGATTGTCCCTATGAGTAGTCTTCCACCATTATGTAAGTGTTTGAAGGTAGGGTACAATACTCTTGTACCTCCCTTTCCAGCTCTTTTCTTGTATTTTGCCTTCTCTTTTAATGAAATCCTCTGTTACCGATTAAAAAAAAAAAACCATCAACAGTGAATCATGAATACAAACAGACCCTGACAAGACCAACATTGTCTTCATGAAATCTGCAATAAACCCCACATTAGGTAGGCCGGGGTTACCTCGAGCCATCAAAGTCGGGCCATACCTTGAACCAACATCGTCTTTATGTCCGCAATCACTAGTCCGATTCGATGAAAGAAGATTTGCTTGACAGCTTAAGCTTTCAAGTATTTAGAGGCTTATGATCGCATGTGTAAGACCATACCCATGTTTAGAGGAACTGGATCCAATTGGTGCTGCCAAAACCCAATTCAGTCCTGCAAATGCACTGATTGTGGACTGCTTGCATAGCCTGATCAGTGTATGAATCAGGTGAAGTGTGGGCCTAAATACAGTCCCTGAATGGGGCCCAAACTGCTTTCATGCATGCGCTGGGCTCTTGTGGTCTCACTGCATCCCCAAAAGCCCAAATAGGGTTGTTCAACAGGCCTACCCCATTCACAGTGTTGTGCAAGACTTGCAGAAAGCTATTTCCTTTTTCTCTTTGTTTTAAGAAGCCTAGCAATGGAACCAGATTTTAGTATTTGCTGGTACAGTGGTAATTGATGTTTAGATCTCAACAGCTTCAAAGCTAACATTATGCAACACAATTCCTTCCCTCCATCTTCCTAACATCTTCACCATTGCCTGAAGCTTCAAGTCGTATTTGATCTTTTTATGACTATGAACAGTCATTGTAGAATTCATATTAAAAGCATCACGAATATTGTAGTGTGATCAACCGACCAAAAAAAAAAGGTAAGACTGTGTCATCCTCAAGAGATAGAATTCTAAATTTCATTTTTCAAGTACTTTTCGGTCAAATTGATCGATGGTCCCTTCAATGCTGGAATGAAGATTCACTGGAGTCTGGTCCATGGTGATATCGAAAGATATAACTATTAAGTTTCCTGAAAGGAAGGGTCAAGACCATCCCAATCAGAGTGGAATGGATAAAGCTGGATTTTGAGCACTAAACTGGATCTAGGAAGGAATTATAAGGATGCAATATAGTAAAAGAGCATGCACTAGATGCATGAAAGAGAAGGGCTAAAATTTTATCGTTGAATCACCATCAAAGATGATCTCTCATTGATCATCCTTGCATCTGGTTAAACTCTAAACCTTTCATCTCTTTTTTCTGATAAAATGTTTACTCTTAGTAGTGTTTTTCTCTGATAAAAGATTCTTCTTGGCAATTTAAGAGAAACAAACAAAGTATGTGTGAATTCAGACTTTACCTTAAGAGATGGGACCATAGCTAGAGCTTCCTCCACAGTTTCTGGGCAAAGGTTGCCAAGAACACAAAGCTGCAAAGGCCAAGAAACCAGTGTTTCAAAAAAAAAAAAGCTCTCACATGAAAAAGATTCCAAGATTCAAGTTGATGAAACATTCAATTCGTGCAATACCTCAAATTCAGCCAGCTGGTTTCTACTAAGAATTCTGAATGCAATCAGTTAAGAATTACACTACTGATATTGAATACAAATATACAAAAATGCAACATAATCCTCCAACATATCAACTTTAAGCAGAAGTCTCACAAGAAACTTTTGATATAATCCTCCTTCGACGCTAAAGATTTCCATAGATGTTCTTCATCCATCTGATAGAAGACCCTCACTAGGATTGCTACAACGTGTTATCAGCAGATTAGAAAGTAAACCATATTCACAACCAAGCATTTCCTGTCAAGGCATGAAGTTCTAAAGAAAAGTAAACTTACAATTCCAGGAATTACGACCAAATGGCACAAACAATAAATTATGAATGCCCCAAATTCTAAGAGCTATCTTATATTGTTTTAAACATCGACCTCCCCAGCCAATAAACTGATTACTGATTAGCCTTTACCTTGACAGGTTTGCTCCATACATATGCCACCTTATACCAATCCAAGAAATCTAGTTGGAGGAAATTTCATATAAGTTTCAAGAAGACAATCACTTCCAATGACCTTCAAAAAGAAAAGGTCACTTGAATGTGTCTGCCTTGGAAACAAAGAGTATAGTTTCATCATGTAATTAAAAGGATACTCTCTAACTTGCCTCACAGCATCTGGATTCTTATAGCGGCTGAAGCGCTTTACATATTGCAATGACTTCTCAAAAACTCTGAAAGGGAAAGACAGACATCAAATTCTTCTTTTCTGGACATTTAGAATAAAGCGACTGAATGCTTAAAAAAAACCATTCATTCAGAATATTAACAAATAATAAACCAAACTAGCAAGAACTTCTTCCTGAATAATTTAGTACCAAAAATACTGGAAATGTCGAAGAAACTAGTGAATTACAAAATAAACCAAAACCATTTTTCCCTAACAACTTTACTAAGAAAATTTAAAAAAAAAAATACTGGAAAATTTGATGCTAATACTCACTGAACTTTGATTCATAGGATAGCTGCATATACTTATTGAGATATTAACACATAATTCATCAAACTAATAAGACCTTCCTGAATAAATTTACTACAAGAAGGACAGGAATATTGAAGAAACTAGAAAATAACAGAACAAACCACAAGCATTTTTCCTGAATAACCACACTAAATTATACTCACTGTGAGATTTGATTCAAAGGATCATCGGACATCTGCTGAAGCTGCTCATATTTTCGATCAAGAATTAGTGCAACTTCACAATTCATCAAACACTTGGCCTTCAGAAACTCTGAAAACGCAGACCATGCATGTTCAAAAACTATACTCTAGAGCAATCCTTAAGCAACAAGACAGACAAATGTGATTGAGTTCCACACAACATAGAAATAGAAGGCATACAACGGGCACAGTCTCAAAGAGTTTTATGAAGGTAACCTGACGGTCGTTTCAGTTTAAGGGTGAGAGATGTAAAATGTTTTGTCAAGAAATTTAGTGAGGGAAGCACCTTGAACCATATACCTTACTCACAATAGATTAGCATGTTAATATGTACCACAGATTGTAATATGGAACCTTGCCATTTGATGCGAATTGAAAGAAGATCCAATAAGCTGTCTAGTGGATTTTTTTTTATTTTTATTTTTAAAAAAAGGACAGCTAGTGGATGAAGACCAACAATTATCTCATCTCTCTCTCCCATGGCACAAGTAGCATGCATAGTTTCCCAGTATCACATTCTCTTGGAGAATAAACAACTATTATTTGATGAACTGCAGAGAACAAGATGGAATGCACAAGAAAAAAACGTAATAGGGGCCAGTTTGTTGGGATGGAATTGCATACACAGGAATTCATGGTCAAATGGGATCCAACATTAAAGAAGTGAGTAATGAACGATATAAGGTGGAGTTTTAGATGGGACATTGACTTTCCTAGGATTTTAGCTACTTGGGTGATGGCTAAGTATTCATTTCCCATCCACCCTTGATTCGTTTTCTATTAAAGGGAAGATTATCTGATGGTCTTTTTTTTTTATATTCATCGTAATTTTTTCTATGTTAACCCACTTTTAGAAATACAAGTCCTAGAATTCCTCAGAATTCAGTTACATGAAACAAACAGGCCCTGAAGGTGTCAATTCCTCAAGCTGAGGGACACAAGTGAAACAACCCTCCACCTCAAAGCAATGAAGTTGAATATCTAATGGCTAAATACTCCATTTGCACCCTAGAAAGTGAGGGAATTAACTAGTACTCAAGAAAACTGAATGGCATTCAACTTTTCAAATTTGCAATTAGCACTCCGTCATCAGATATTTGCAGCCTAAAAAAAAAGATAAAAATGGTCGAATTCAAGCATAGGTTATTTTACTTCTCGTTTTTCCAATACTATACCATGGCAAAATGACATGCTAAATTAAGTATCTCAATATAGCAAAAGCAAATTCATATTTGCAGACCGCAGCACAACTATAAGAAAGTTCAGAAAACAATAAAAAAAACAATATAAGAGGATAATTACATAACGCAAAACAACGAAATGACAGTGAAAACAACATAAACATAAATGGTCCTCACCTTCTCCGATCTTTAGCTCCGCAGCATTCTCTTCCTCTTCTGCAGACATCTTCAGAATACAAAGATGTATCTGATCACCACAGTGCAATTGTTAAGCCTTCAAGTGTCCAAATAGACTAGGCTCTTTCAAGAGGCAATATAAACCAGTCTCTGGAAACAATTCCCAGAGAAGAACGAATCAACAAAAGGTTTCTCCTCATAATGTAAGTTTTTCTATGCCCAGTGAATGGATCCTCTATCCTATGCAAAACGGTTTACAACAGAGCAGAGTGCATCACAATTCACAATGATCTGGTGATTCAGACAGTTTATTATTTAGTGGTCAATCATCTAATCAGTGACTCTTCTAGTTAAACAGCTAAGATTGTCTGAGCGATGAGACCCTTTCACCAAGGACCATTCCAAACTTATCACACTCGTCATTGTCTGAGCCTTATTCAATCAATCTGGGTCAGCTTTAAGAGTTCCACTATTTTGAAGTGAGGGTGGCTCAATCCTAGATGGTTTGGTTCAGAGAGAAATTGTAAAAGACAGGCTAACACAGTGGCTTAAACAAATTATGGGCTTGTTTGGATGACAGAAACATAGGGGCTTGTTTGGATCCAAACACAGTGGTTTGCTCCTCATCCAAAACAGACCCTGGGTTTTGATTGATGACAGAAGTGGAATCTACCAATGAAAAGGTGAGGAAGATGAGGTTTTTCATCCAATACAATTACACAAATGAGATTCTTGATAAAAGAATGTGCAGAAACAGATTTCTCCTATTCATATCATAAAAAGAGAACAGTTATTTTTTTATTTTTCAAATAGAAACATGGATGCGAAACAGCTTCGGAATTGAATGATGAGCAGATTTTCCACTGTAAAATTTTCCTTTCATGAGAGACCCATGGTATTCATGGGCCAACAAGAGAGAGAAACTTACGAGATTGGAGAGACCCGGGGAGTAAATGGATCTTGTCTAGCAAAGAATGAATTATTTTAGATTTTTATAGCCCGCACATCCTCTCCAGCTAGCATAAAGAAAATTTTCTGTTTCTTTTTAACCCCCATGGCCCCACCCAAAGATGGTGACCCTAGAGAGAGCACTCACATGTGGGAAACCCAAGAGACATATCCAAAATTAGGAATAGAAGCATGGCCTTGTGAATAAGGCGCCGCTCATATGGCTCCCACCACCTTCGATAACACGCTGCTCTTATAGCTCTCACCAGGCTTGAAACTCTGATGGGAGCTCTTTACTTTTTATGTCTCTAATAACTTGAGTCTTAATCGGATAAGTGAGAACTGCCTCTCCTTATTGCTAAAGAATTGCTACTTCTGATCACTAAGATAAAGAGTCAATCTTGCATAAATGTGAAACTAGCATTTATTTGTAGGGATAAATTTAATTTATAATAAAAAAATATATAGAAATTGGCTTAAAGTATTATTAATTGTGGGATCATTAGAATACAAATTTATCTTATAACATAAATAATAACAAGAAATTTACACAGAGCTTCAATAATATATGAGCAAATTTCTATAAATGAATTTTAGGTTCTTTCATCTCAAACTACTTTTATTTTTTGTTAAATCTTCACGTAAGTTTGGAAATTTTTAAGTACATCCAGTTAAATGTTAATATATAAAAGATACAGAATGTACTTGTGAAGTGACTCCTAAATTACCAACTGTCGTTTTGACTGACAATCAAACTAAATCTTAAGGTAGGCCCACCTCAATAACATACCCATTAGGGAGTCATGTAAATAATGTATGATAGTGGAGCCTCTTTAAATGATAATGGGCCCACATGATACCCATCAGATCCAACTAATTTATCTACAGGATTTGCTATAAGAAAGGACAAAAAGGTCTTCGTACGTTCATTCAATAAAAAAAATTAAAAATATCTAAACTACCCCCACCCTTTTCTCTCATCACTCACCTGCCCCTCCTCTCTCTTGCCCTTCCCCACTTGCTCCTCCCAGCCGGAGCGGTCAGATCTCCCTCCCTCTTCCTTACTCTCTCTCTCCGTCCCTCTTCCTCTCCCTCCCCCTTTCTCTCCCTCTCCCCCTGCCCAAGGTCTCCCTACAATAGGGAGATCCAGGCTTGCGCCCCCCCCCAAGCACTTGTTCGACCAAGATTGTCCAAACTATCCTGGATTGTTTAGCCAATCTTGGCTAAACATTCTCTTTATGTTTAGCCCTATTAGAGTGAACGAAAGTGTAATGTTCGGCCTCGTAGGACCAAACAATTCAGAAATGGAAAAGGGAGATGAGAGGAGAAGAAGAGGGAGGAGAGAAGAGGAGAGGAAGAGGAAGGAGAGGGAGACAAAGACAGACAGAAAGGAAAAGGGAGAGGGGAGGGAAAGGGAGAGAAAGGAAGAGGGAGAGGAAGGGAGTATAAGACTCATCAACACTAGTGTATTCCATTCATATCCTTATTTTAGAGGTAAATTTCTATGCCTACATATATAAAAATAAAAGGCACATATCAATATTACAACTACAAAAACATCATATTGTCAAAAAAAAAATTTTATATTTTAATTATCAAAACTTTGCATAACTCCTCCACATAAGATTAAGAGTACATGCTTAATAAAGCACATGAATAAGAAAAGCCACATAAAAATTAAAAAGTTATATAAATAAGAAAGGGAAATATTCATGGGCATATCCTTCACCATTTTTTTTGTGAGAACTCTAGGTGGGACCCACTGTATGGTCCATCAAAATGAATCACATACACAACCCCCTTGAATTGAATACGTTTACAAATTTTTGATCAAATCTGAATTTATTGAACCGTTGGATCGACTATGCACCTATTCGAATGAAATGAATTTATGTGTCATGGATGAAAGGATTAGGGACATGTAACTAGGGCCAAACTTGGTATGGAAGGTGGTCCTGCATGGATCTTTCCATCCCCCTACACTCATCCTTTGGTGGGGTCCATCATGGGCCCCACAGAGGAGTATGCACGGTCCCTTGGTGAGGGACATATGCACATAAATATTCCCCAATAAAAAAAGTCATATAAAATTAAAAAGTTATAGTAAATTAGTAAAATCTAAATGGGTTCAGCGGGTAAACCATAACCCGACCTATTTTTAAACGGGTTGGTAAACCCATACCCTAACCCAGCGTATATTTTAAATCAGTATGATTAGGAGAGTAAGAAACAGGTCGGGTTGGACCGGGTTGACAGGTCATGCTGGATTTTGCTAGCTCCAGCTTTCATATAGCAAATCCCTTTATCTACCCATGAGACTCATTGGTAAAATATATGAGCAATCGTGTCCATAGAAATGTGAACTGTTTGGCTGTGATTAGTATTTTATATATGGAGATGAGTGTCAGCTGGGTGAGTGGGTTGCTTTTGGATCCCATCTAGGTAAAAGGTGATGGATCGGCTCCCAGACAAAGGAGTGTATGGTGGCGTCTTCATTTAGCAGTTGATGGTCGACTCCCAGACATAAGAGTTAAGAGTTCGGATCCTCTGAGTACTTCCCCGATGGTGATTGTGGTTGAACCACTCACATTACATCACGTCACCATCAGGCATTTACTCATATAATCTCAATTCAAAAGTTAATTATTCATAAGGATCATGTCCAACGAGAGGTAGATGTTTTTTGAAACTATTGAGATTGGGAATATTGACTTTGCGTGTTAATGTCGAAGGTTGACATTTACTCTTTGAAGGTAAAAGAGTTAAGTGAATTTTGAGGGGTAGATTAGCTGGTTGTGGATTCAAGCTGCGCTACTACACTGGAGCCACAAGAAATTTACCTGGCTTCCCCTCGGCCAGAACGAATTAGTCAGGTTCAAAAGGTAGGGACACCCTCCATATTATCATAAAAAGAAAAGTAGAATAATTAAGTGATGAGGATTACTTGGTAGTAGTGTTGCTGTGCCCAACCGAATAGAGTTTCAAATAGGCTTGTCAATCTTGCCCTCCCAACCCTCAAAAAGCTCTTAAAATGAGGATTTTATTTCTAAGAAAAAGCTCCAAGGTCAGACTTGGACAATATTTTTCCAAGGCCTGGAAGTTGAGGGCTAGGCTGTGACAATGCTAAGCCCACCTAGACTATCTCTCTTAGTTGTTAATTTATATGGCGCGCACGGGCACACACACACACACACACACACACACACACACACAAATAGCCTTATAATAGTCACTTTGCAGTAATAAACTGGGGATCTGAAAACAATTTCCCCATACATATTACAAAATACCCTAAAAACACATACACACATACTTGGTTCATTTCATTTCTATTTAATTGTCTAAGTTTTATATTATACTTAATGCATAAGTAATAAGTCTTGCATGATTGCTTATTTTTCCATTGCTTCTTATTTTGGCTTTTATGTTGTTTCTAATATGTTCCTATTAGTGCAAATGAGGTATATTCCTCTTAATAAGGATACACCCGTAACACTCTGATCCCCTTTGAGCCGGATGAGTGGCTCATTAGTGTGCTTTTCTTTTAATTAATTCTTTTGGATTTGGTTTCGGGTCTTGGATAGGTAGTTGAGTAACCTTTAACCTGGGATAAGTAGTTCTAAGGCCTTTTTCGTAATTTTGCTTTTGATTCGAGTGCATCATAATTGCATCATCTTAGTGTCAGCACGTGTATTTTGTTGAGCTCATTGTTTTCTATAACTGCCTCAGACCCATTCGGAGTCAATTGGAGAAATTGAACCCTCATGTGACTTGATTTGTAAATAACCAAAATTCACTAGACTTGGTGTGACAACACCTTTTCTTTTGCATAGTGACTCGGGATGCCAAAAAATTCATAAAGATAATTTGTATGTGAATGGAACTTTAAAGTCATGGGATGGTCTAAATACAGTTTTAATTAGTTAATTATAACTCCTTGTTCCTTAAAGCCTAAACTAAAGTGCACTTATTGTGTGACTAAAGTCTGACTATGATTAATAGTCAGACCAATTTTAAGTTGAAAAATAATGTCAATTCATAAAATAGTTTTTTAGTGGTAACTTCGGGAGAAAGGTTAAACAAAATAATGGTCAGTTGGCACTCGATGCTTAGTAGCGATATAAAAAAAAATTTTAAATGGTTTTTGCAATTAGGTCCAAGCCCTGCCTTGAACCTAGAGGATAGGGTAAGAGCCTAGATATTGTAAGTGGCGGACTCAGGATTTTCGTTTGAGGGAGGCTTGAAAACATAATCTTTTTTCATTTAAATGATAACTTGAAAGATGATTAGTTTTAGTGACAGCCAAACTAATACGTGTCGGCTGAGTTATAAGAGCTATTATAAAAAATCATACTAGTTTTTTATAATACGGTATGAGATAAAAAGCCAACACTATATCAAGTTTTCTATTCTTATTGTTTTATCCTTTTGAAACAAAGATGCCCCTTTGAAATGAAAAAAATGAAAGACAACCATTAGCCTGCTCTTTGTAGCCATTGTATATAACTAAATAAAAACAAATAAAATGACCAAAAGAAAACCATTAATTAGTAGGATTAAACTATAGTCCCAAGTACTAAAGAACATAAATAAGTAAACTTAGATTTGTGTCCAATATTCAAATCCATTTCAACTTAAGTTGCATTATATTAATAAAAATAAAATTTGTGTTTGAATCTAAATAGACTTTGATTTGAATTAAAAATCAAGATTGAAAATGATGTTAGCTTGACTCCATGGGCTGAAACACATTCCATTGTAAACCTAGAAATTGCATAGTAAAGTCATGTTGGAAACAAAATATTTACTCATCGCTCAATAGGATTTAGGTATGATTAGTGGGGCCATATTTTTTAAATATGTCAAAAGTTAATGTAATCTAAATGAGCACGATATGGTAACTATACAGAGTGTGATTTGTGGATTTTTTTGATTTAGAGATTTCTTAGAGAGAGAGAGAGAGAGAGAGAGGACAAATGGGAGCTAGATAATTTTGTAAGTGGCGCCTGGGCTAGATGGGCTTGCAAGAATTCGTGAGTATTTTTCTAATTGGGTGGGGGGTGATGCCCCAAAATCTCTATATGTGAGTCCGCCCCTGGGAATTACAAGCCCTCCGAGATCTTTGGCATGCCTGGCCCGGCACTGCATGAACTAATAATAGGAAAAGGCCAACCCAAAGCATGACCCGGCCTAGTGGGTTGACAACCCTAGTTCCCAACTTATTACTCGCTCATTCCTTGCCTTAATTGTCATGCATCTCATTCCTTGCCTTATTGTCATGCATCTCATTCCTTACTTGCCTTAATTATCATGCATCAGACTAGTCCTATGATCGATTTTCAAGGTGTGATATGACTCTTTTAGCTTGAGTTCACTAATTTCTTACGGATGCTTCATCTTGTCCAAACACATGATTAATTTACATACAGGGTTCGTTTGTATAATGCCTTTAGGTATGTAAATGGTCACGATGCCTAAGGATTAGGCACAATTACATTTGTTTTCACTAATTTACCATCTCATGCATAATGTAAGGTGAAAATGGTGTGAAAAGTAATCTTTTTTGTTTTGTGTCTAGAACTTTTACACCTCAAGAGTTGTGGAACACTTTCACATGTTGAGCAGTGCTAAATTGCCAAAAAAGAGCAGTCAGCCTTTTATAAATTTTTTTTTAAATTTTGTAGGCCCCATTTGTAAAATCAAGACCGATCATCCACTTCAAAAGCTCAAAATGGCTATGTATTCATTTTTCAAACGTCGATGTTTCTTGGATGCTGAGATATCATCAAACAATTACAGTCATTGGATTAATCTATTATAAATGACATTCTTAGTCCACCTTTTATGATTTTTTTTTATTTTTTTGGGCCTCACGTGTAAAAGTAGGACCAACATCCTCCTCAGAAGCTAAAAAATGGCCATGTATCTAATTTGTAACCGTTGATGTTGGTTGGATGTTGAAATATCATCAAACCATTACAGCCATTGGATTTATCTATTGTAAATGACATTTTGGTCTGCCTTTTATGATTTTTTTTTATTTTTATGGGCTCCACATGTAAAATCAAGAACGATCATCCTCTTGAGAAGCTCAAACACTGCCACGTATCCAATTTTCAACTGTTGATGTTCCTTGGATGTTAAGATATCTTAAAAAACTATATAACCTTTTGGATTAATCTATTGTAAATGACATTCCCAATCCATTTTTTGTTTTTTCAAGTTTTCAAATTGTGTGGGGTCCAAAATCCTAATCTGAACCATGTGTCCTCTTTATAAGGTAAAACTACGGTCATGATGCCAAATTCCATCTATTGATGCTGCTTAGATTTTGAGATATTTTAAAAAATAATTAGATGTAAAATCTGCTATTTTAAGCTTTTGTGGCTCGATTTTTATGATCCAAATCATTGATTCTCGTTAGAAGGCCAAAATTGCAAAGGAAGTAAAATTTGAGCTCTTAACTCATCATAGATTTTGAGAAAATTTTTTAAAGTGTCGAACCATTGGATTATTCATAGATTCACATTTAAAATGTTGTGACAGTAACAAACAATAAATTCTAATCCACATGTGAGTCATTTACATCTGAAAGTGACTTACGTGTGGGTCATTTACACATGTGAATCACCTCACTGCAAACAAACGACCCAGCAATAAGAGCAAGTCATGTTCTAAAATGAGAGTGATAGATAATATTTCCCTCGTTACAATTTGAATTAAGTGAGTATGCTGATGATTATAGTCGTAGAAAAAAAAACATGCTAATTGATAATTTGTGACCATCATAATTCGCATGAGTTGTTCCATCTAATCACAACATAAAAAGCATTAACATGAAGGGAATGATTGAAAATATTTTATAAGCTTTTAATTATATATACATTGGGGGAATTCCTTTCAAAATAAAATTTATTTTTCT
Source organism: Sextonia rubra (assembly GCA_037013555.1). NCBI lineage: Eukaryota > Viridiplantae > Streptophyta > Magnoliopsida > Laurales > Lauraceae > Sextonia > Sextonia rubra. The sequence goes on along the minus strand of JASUAD010000028.1, from coordinate 14,946,102 downwards.
TTTAGGGTTTATTTGCTTTCATAAAATGCATAGGAATTTATGATAAGTAAGCTTCACAAAAGAATTATCAAAAAGTGTTAAAAGGATGACATAAAGTACATGTCTCTTACATGTGTAAGTTCTTATTACCTTGTATATGTGAGTTGGTGTCCATATCATGTGGATGTTTGGATACTTGGTCCCAACCCATCAGCCTCGTTATAAAAAAAAACATGTTAATGTCGCATCTCCATCATTATGTCATTTTGTTTCACCACGCACTACCTATCATTCACATCCCACCTCTTGGATTGGTATTGCAAATAAATAAGCTCAGCTCAACCATCACATCACACGAGAACAAAATTTTGCAAATTCAAGGATGACATGTACAGAATTTTGCAAATGCGAAATTTTGTTGAATTTCTTTACTCTGCAAGTCATCCTAGGTTGCCTATCTACATGCATTAAGAACCCCACAAATTACCGTGGAAGATCCAAAACGTTCAATTGCAAATTGTCCGGCGATGTGGACACGGCTAAATTGGAGCCACAGTAATTTATTTCGTCAACATTTAAAAAGCAGTACCCACAACTTCATCTCATACAAACAAATTTTTTTGTTTTTTTTTTCATTAGTTTTTTTTTTCAGTCGTATTAATATCTAAGAATTTAGCTCATAACAATCTCAACATAATTAGAATAAAGCTTTAATGATAATGATAATAATGAATTTTGTTACAATCGTATTAACATGCCTTAGTCTTTACAGAAATCAGTAATCCATATAGTAAGAAGAAGTCACAACCCTCCTGACTTTCACTCATTACCATTTGTAGGGTGAAGTAAAATAAAATAAATTTGAGTGTCAAATTAGGAAGGAAAGAAAGTGAAGAGAGTTGGTAGAAAAGATCAGTTGTTATTTTGTATTTTTTTTAGAGTACCTTTTTTTTATCATTTTTGTAGTAACATTTTGTCTTAAAACAAATTTTGTATATTTAAAGAGCAAAATTTTTTTTTTATCATTTGGCTAAAGTAAAGTACTTCCTTTTAGCAGTTTGTGCTCTTCCAACTAATTCTCTCCATTTTCTTTATTTCTTGATTTGATACCCTGTTTAACTTCACTTTGCTCTATAATCAAACACCTTAAATTTTCCAATAAACTATGTTTTATATATATATATATATATGGATATGTTTTTGGATCTTCGGCCTTTTTTATTTTTTTTATTCAAGATGGTAGGGTTGCTCTTTCCAACGCAGGGAGCAGTATTGGCATTAATTGGCTTTATTTTATTTTATTTTCTGCCGTTGTACATGGTCCCCTGCAGCTTGTGAGCCCATCTCATCCAGGAGTGGAGACAAGCTCAAGCCCATGAAGGGTAAAGTTGACTAATCAAAGTTAGGCCCACCAGGCTTTTATAACTGATGAGAGAGTTTCAATTGGCATTTAAGATGTATATATGTATAAGAGATGATGATGGTGTAATATTTCAAAGAAGAAGATGATGGTTAACTATGATTATTCTTATGACCCTAAACGGACGGATCCAACAATTGATGATTGGGGGGCCATATCCATCAAAAAATTAGAAGATCACTAGTGGGCCCACCGACTGGACTAACAAGGCAATAACAAAAAGCCACAGGTGAGACGCCACCTCATCACTATGCGACAGAGTGACGCCATCGGTTCGAAGTAGGTAAATGCGGCAACCAACCAAAAATTAACAAACACGACATCGACGTACAGACATTGAACAAATCCCCGTCGTCGTTTCCCAAAATCTTCAAAATCACCCCTGCTCAAAGCCCTCCAACGTAAATACATAATCTCAATCCCAATGGCGCAGTCCAAAATCCTCTCAAAAACGAGGGTCCGTTTGTAATTCCGTTCAAAACCCTCTCTCTCGTGTTTTCCGTTCTTCTCCCTCCCTCTGCAACCAAACCCTCTTTCGACAAAACCCACCAAAACCCCACCTTCGATTTCTCCTCTACCCCCAAAACCCTAGCGGCAGCCATGGATTCCATCGCCAGAGGAGCTCTCAATCACGGCAAAAACCCAGTCTTTCACCCAATCTCCGTCTTCAATTCGGCCCCAAAACCCTCTCCAATCCTCCATTTCCCCAATCCCAAACCCCCAATTTCTAGGGTTTCTGCCTCCTCCGCCTCCTCTCCCAAACTCCACGAAAACCCCCTCCTCCAATCCTTCAAATCGACCTCCAAAACCCTAATCCTCTCCGCCGCAGCCGCGACCCTGATCGCGAGATTCCCCCATCTCCCCGCGAGAGCGGACCCGCCGGCGACGGAGGAGCGGGTACTGGAAGAAGAGGGTGAAAGGGAGGGCGGCTCTCCGCTCTCGCAGCTCCTCGAGTCGCGATCGGAGGCCGTGGAGGCGCTGAAGTCGCTCCTGGATCGGAAGCTCGACGCGGGAGAGGACTCGGAGGCCCTGCAGATCTTGAAGCGGCTCGCGGCGGCTCAGCCGTCGAACCTCGACTGGAAGTTTCTACTGGCGCGGCTCCTGAACGAGATGGGCGAGGTGGAGGAGTCGAGGAAGGTGTTTGAAGAGATCCTGGCCGTCAATCCGCTCTCCTTCGAGGCGCTCTTCGAGAACGCGGTCCTCATGGACCGGTGCGGCGAGGGCGAGGCCGTCCTCGGCCGCCTCGAGGAGGCGCTGAGGCTCGCCGAGGAGGAGGAGAAGGGGAAGGAGGCGAGGGACGTGAAGTTCATCATGGCGCAGGTCCAGTTCCTGCAGAGGAACGTCGACGAGGCGTTGGAGAGTTACCGCCAGCTCGCCGCCGAGGACCCCAAGGATTTCCGGCCCTACTTCTGCCAGGGAGTGATTTACAGCTTGCTGGAGCGGAACCAGGAGGCGCGGGAGCAATTCGCCAAGTATCGCGAGCTCTCGCCGCGGAAATTTGACGTGGAAGGGTACTTGCAGACGCCTCTCACGAGGATGAAGATCTTCGGGACCGATTCCGGGAATTGAATTTCAGGCATTGGAGAAGACCCAGAAGAGAATTGGAATAATTGGGGAGGTGAGCTTTTCTTCCCTTTGGCGGACAAGGCGATGAAAGCCTGTTAATTTACCTTCTTTGTTTTTGCTATTAACAGTATTATTCCTCTGTGAAGTCTACTGCAAGTATAGTTTCACAGGAAAATATAAAACCGAAACTTCGTTCATGAAGTTAAAATTACAATGTCTGACCGGTAGAATGGTCTTCTAGTTTCATGCATTTCATGTCATCTTTGATCCATTTGTGCATTTGCTTTTCTTGATATGTGATGTTTACTGTGTATTAGATGATAGAGGCTGGATGGACATGAAACAAATGCGATTTATACTTGTGTCAAATTGCCTTAGCCTAAAAGGTGTGAAACCTTTCGAGTTTTGATGCGTATTCTAGTTGATGAAATATATAAGAAAGGGAATTGATGGTTTCTTGGTTAGGCTATGAGGTGTTTTGGATGGAAGGTGAACATCACCAAGCAATCTCAATCTGGCTTCATGGCAATTGGGTGCGCTCTGCTTGTGGGTTTTTTAGGTGTATGATATGCCAATCTTAAGAGTCTAAAGGTGATGATTCTGTCAAGACATTCCTACAAGTTTATGGAAGAGATGCATGCTTCCTCTCTAACAGATCGATTCATGCATGATGGAAGAACTCCTTTTAGTGTTGTCTCTATATAAATACTGATAATTCTTACATGATGCACAAAGGAGGAGTAATGTATGATCTGTTCCTTTGTCTTGAATGTGATTAAAGAAAAAATTCAGAAAAAGAACATATGGTGAGAAAGGGTTGAAAGATCCTGAAAGTACTTGCTTTCTTTTTTTTTTCGTTATGACTTCAAAAAAAAGGTTGCAATAGTAAGCACCTTCCACTGTCCAACAGTAATGTGAAGAAGTCTTTTCAGTTATTATTTTTGATAAGAAGCAGACTTAATGGGTAAACTGATGGAGGCCTGATTTATCATCATCGCCATTGTTGTTCTGGAATTTGTTTGAATTCTTTCACCATATTTGCAAAACAGTAGACTGGATAGTTTTGTTCATTAATGTCATCCACAAGGATTGCATTAGTTAGACACCTTTCCTGAAGGAGAACCCCTTGATAGTTTTGTTCATTAACGTCCATCACCAAAACAGCCCCACCTCCCTCATGTGATAGCTGGGCAGTGGTTTTGGTTCTCAAAACTCGAGTATTTCCCCAAGAATGGGCAATTGGATTTTATAGCTCTGCTTAATGCATAGGTATTATAAGGATATGCTCATACTTGGCCTGTGTGGGGTGCTATTTTAATGACACAGGGATATAGCTGCTTAATGCATAGGTATTATAGGAACATGTATTCTCATTGTTTAAGTGCACTCCGTTCACTCCAATCAAACTGATGATAAGCTCATCTCTGTGGTTGCATTCATCAAATACTGCGCTGGTCCTGTATTCTGTTCACTTCTGATTATATGATCACTGTTCTAATGGGCTTTGATAGGTTATTTTTTATGGAAGGCTTTGCTTGAAAATTCCGAAAAAATTATTACTGATTAAACGAACAGGACAAACAGACTTTGGTAGAAATAAGGAAATGATTCCCACCCTTCAATTCACTTTGGTAAATTAAAATCTAGGAAATGATTCCCACCCTCCACAGCCTTACCTCCACACTTGCACTTTGACGCACCTTGGATGAAAGCTGTTTTCCTTGTAATTCTAACTAACCTAATCTTGTTAGCCTGAGGTACCTTTGTACTTGGGAGACAAAATCTGTGCCGAAATGCATTTAGCTCAGTTATATTCTTCATCATCATTAAAGCTTTGTTTCAACCATACCAGTTCCTACTATATAAGCTCTGCACCGTATAATTCATGTTGTAGTCGTCAGTTGTCACAAAAGTTTTATACAAGCAATTAACTTACCTTATACAACCCTCCTTTTTTTGTGGTTAGGACCAATGGTTGCTGTAGTTCTAACAAATTATCAAGTTCAAATATGAGCGAAATAAATAAGAAAAAAAATTTAGATTCTAATTCTATTGATTTTAGTTTGGGTTACATGGGAACCAGACATTTGGTAACTCTTAAGTTTAATTTTATTGATTTTAATTGGGGTTACATGGGCAGTAGACCTTTGGTAATTTTACAATCCTCCTGAAATTAAGTAAAACGAAAAAAAAAAAAAAAGGGGGCTTTACTTACTTTGGGAAGTGCAAGGCCCCCGTACCCCATTGTGCACTTCGCATTTGATGGTCCTTATATGGAAAGCTTGCTGTACCCCCTTGGAGCCGATTCTGCAGAGATGGGTCATCCACACATCATCATTCACACACTCTAAATAATTTTTGATATGATTCATCCAAGAGCGGGTATTATCTGGAGGGCAAAATAAATAATTGAAAATAATTGTCTAGCATTTTTTATTTTATTTATTTATTTATTTATTATTTGTGCTGGGGGGTTTTGTTGTTGTGGGTTGGGGGGGTGGGTTTGGTTTCGGGTTGTGTTGTGGTTGGAGTTTTTTAAAGGCTTTTTGAAAGTTATTTTTCTCAAAAAGGTAATTTTTTTTATTTTTTGGAAGTTTTCAGAGTTAATTCTTGTTATTAGCCGACTAGATGCTTTTCTTTGTTATTATTGCAAGTGATAGGATCTTGATGGCAATTAGTGATAGATTTTGATTGGAATTTTTACCAACATAATGTAACTCAGGCGATCAAATGTAATGATTTCAAATTTTTCTATAAAAATTTAATATTGTGTATTACATTACCTATGACATGGTTGTGGCTGGTATATGTGACACTTCCAATTCAAGCTAGTAAGGAGCAACTCGTAGACAGAGTGGTCTAATGTGGCCATGTATGTGTCATGGCCCATCTCAGCATCGGGTAGCGATTCCTCACTAGACCCACAAACTTGGCTCGAATCCAATCAGACTCGACGAATTGCAATATAAACACTACCCAACCTGAGCCTGGCCTGTTGATAAGGGTTTGTTGACCTTTTAACTTTTTAAGTTGTGCTCGTGTTGTCATTTTGAAGCTGCTTAATCAGTGGGCTGAGCTACTATGAGCATGACACACAGAGTAGTCAACCTAACCCGAAGCAACCCAAACCCTGCCACCCTCGGATCATGCTCACAGGATCATCTTCCAGCAGTCAAACATGAATGCCTGCTAATCTTTGACCTCAGGAGATTTATGGGCATGACAAACCTTTCTCACGGTGACACATTGGGGTCTGACTATTGGTTTTATAAAATTTAGGATCACTTAAGTAATAACAGCATCTGCAAGAGAGATGTTATTTTGAATATGCTAAATTTTATTTAAAAGCTTATGTAGTAATTTTAAAGTTTGAAATTTGACATCTCTAAAAATATGAACTTCAACCCATGTGCCAAATTTAGTATTTTATTATATTCCTGTTTCTTGACTTTTTGACTTCTTTTATCTTGTTATATATTTTTCAAAAGCTTTTGCATCATCATAAAATATATAAAAAAAAATTTCATGTATTGTTTTTCCATATGCCAAATTTGGCATCCCACCCTTCTATGTCAAATGCCATATAAGATTAGGCATTTTGGTTGGAGAGGCTTTAAATATCTTTTTATCCTATTTGGAGTGCCATGTGGCATTTAATAAGACAATGTGAAGCTGACTCTTAATTTATGAATTTTATAATCATTTAAATAATAAGATGAATGTGAAAGTATTTGGAATGGTGTACATAGTGTGGATTAATATAGGCTTTTCTAGAAATTTCTATAGTCTAAAAGCTTATCATCCATTGGAGTGGGAGAGTGACATGTGGCTTATTCTAGTACATTCATCTTACAACCTAAAAATATAAATAGAGTTTTAGGGGTTTTGGATTCTTCGCTCGCTCAAATAATTGTATGGTGAGGAAACTTTCTTTCTCTATATATAAAGAGCAACATAAATTTGTTGAGTGTGGCACGGGACAAGAACTAAGAAAATTTAAGCATCATCCGAATTGTGGCATGTATCATTGGAATTGTGACGTAAAAAAATGAAGTGCAGAAATGAATTGATCTAACCGCTTAAAATATAACCCTCAATCTCCTCTTCCCTAATTTGTTTTTATGATTTTTTAAAATGGATTAGATATGAGTTTGTAAAATATTTCTAAATGGAAGATAGTATGTTTTGAATTTTTCCCCCTAGAATTACAATAAATCTAGACTAAAACTTCAAAACTTATAATAAGACATTTAATATAATGTGATTATTTAACTCTAAGATTTAATTTATATATAGAGCTTGGTTGGTATTGCTCATGAAAAAAAAAAGGATCCTAATAATAAATCCGGTACAAAATGTCCTAGAAAATAAATTAATTTTTATTATTCAAAGCATTAGATGAAAAAAGTTACATCATCTTCTTGAGTAAATACCAATATAATATAAAAATTTGTATACAAGCGTGGACGGCAGGATTCGAACCTGCGCGGGCAGAGCCCACATGATTTCTAGTCATGCCCGATAACCACTCCGGCACGTCCACGAGATGAAGGGCTGTTTTCGGATAAAATTTATATATGTTTTATAGTGTTGCAAAACGCTCATTCATGTTTCTTCAAATTTTCTTCTGCTGTTGATGCTTATCCTCTTTCCTCCGTAAATGGGTACCCTTTGTTCCCTTCCAGTTATTGTAATTCCCTCCTCCCAAATCTTGTTCCTAGAATTTGCCTCCTAAGAAATGAGCATTTCTCTTTGGGTGGCACTGGGACTCCTAGCCCTTTGGTAAGAGAGCCCCAGGTGATGTTGGGGACCCTCAGGTTAAGAAAGAAGATCTCTAATAAGGTTACACATCCTTAGGCGAGAAAAGAAGCATATCTAAGTTTAAACGGCATATAAGAATTGATACCTCTTACCACTAGGGTAAGATGATGTTCTTATCCTTTGCCTTTGGTTTAGTTGGTTTTTTCATTTTCTATGTCCCATCCCGAGTTGGTCCCAACTCAAAATGAAGAGGGTTAGGATCAAACAAGCAGTCTCCATGAAAAATTCATGGAATAAGATTTTGAGTCTATTTTTGTATGAGCATGGGGGATGTAGGAAACTTGCCTAGGGTCCTCTAAGAAAAAAAAAAAAAAAAGGGTTTTCTTAGAGGGGATGCTAAAATTTCCAATAACATCCAGGGTTTTTCAAAATTTCTGGGAAGGGGCATGACTGTTCTGCCCTGACCTGACCTATCCCAAATTGCAGCAAAAAGTTAAAACTTGAATGATTAATTTGTAGTGAGGAAAGAAATTTTACATCCTCTAAACATTTAGTTATGTTTGATTTGAGATGCATTTCCAGTGAAATCTATAGGTTATTGTAATTTCTGTCATTGCTAGTTGCAGTAGTTAAATGTTAAATAGGTGCTGCAGTTGCCATTGTTGTCCTAAAAGAATCTACAATGTAGGGATATATTACATAGGAAGAAGACTGTATCAATACATTTCATTGCTCATTGCAACTGGGCCAAACATCAATCATATCAGAGTGATATATAATGCTGGATGAACCATCTTCATCGCCCAAAAAGTAAATGAGTGATCCCGTTTGATGAAAACTGCAATGGTCCAGTGATGGATAGCACTTTGATTTAGTGATATTTGGCCCATTTTATTAGTGGTTACAGGATTGCATGAGGAATCTATGGATCTATTTTCCTGGTAACGTACCCAAGTAATTATTTCTGATCCATTTCCCTCCGGATGACCTAACAGTAATGGTAGAACATGCCTGATTGGATAGCAAACTTTCTTCTCTCTTTCTTTTAATCCAGCTGGACTAGAACCCAAGAAAGAGCCCGTACACATGAGAAAAATGCCCACACAAGTAGTAAGGGAGCCTGTGGGCTTTCTTCCCGGGTGTGCTGAGCTGTCCTGGGGTCCCAGCCCCTTTAACTGGGCTATAAAAAAAAAAGTCAAAAGAGAGCCTGTGGGAAAAGGTAGTGTACCCAAGTCTTGAACCATAGGCACCTAGGTAAGGACTGCCACCTCTTTTCACTTGGATGAGAGGTGGCTATTCTTCTCTCTTTCTCAAAGAATAAATGAGTGCGCAATGACTCATTGCACATCCACTCACCTTTTCTATCTATATTCTGGCATATTAAAGGAAAAATAAGGGCAGAAGTAGAAGGTAATACCCATGTGTACTTTGTCATAAGGGAGCCTTGATTTGAATAGGTGTGCAAGTGTTATTCTGTCCTTCCCTATGGATGTGGGTGTTATTCTTTCCTTCCCCATGAATATGGACCTCTCTCTCGTAGTTATATAAAGTGAATTCTATGAAACTGTTGTCCTTTCAATGCTTTCATGGTATCAAGTTCGTTTCATGGAATCCTATTCCAACTTCCTAAGAATTCTTCTAAAAAAAGCACCAAGTTACTCTAAGAAATGAGTTCGTAAAAGTGGTTAAAATTGAAAAAAACAAAAACAAAAACAAAAACAAAACAAAACAACGAAGACCTATAAATGGTCATTAAATAATCTCTCTTTTAGTGGAAAACGTCTTGAGTAGAGATGAAAATTGAAAACTCAGCCATCACTATAGTTCATCAAATCCTAAGAAAGTGGTCATATTTTTTTAATTCAGGAATTTAACTCCATACAAATAAGCAGCAGGACTTTTAAGAGTGCAATAAAAAGAACTCTTAATCTATGCATCCTGCGGAAGCAAGCTGTATGAAAGAATTTGCAAATCATATAAAAAAATTTATGCTTGGAATTGTTGCCTAGGGTGGGAAACGAGACGAGTGCTAGTTGCCTTCAATCGTGAAAATGGGTTAGCATTTTTTCCATCTAGATTGCTACTTTGTGCCTGATTTTGTTCGTTTGATATCAGATCTCGGCTGCTGGGGTTGGAATAATTATCTTCGAATGGTACCCAAAAAAAAGCTATACATGTACCAACGGGCAACACATTTTTTTTTTTTTTTGACTTTTCCCAAGAAAAGGTCAATACTTTAGGTACCGTTTACTAAGTATTTTTTTTTTATGAATGTTTTCAAAAGATATTTTAGATAATATATCAAATAAGATGAACAAACTGAGAGGCGTGTAGTACTATGCAGCCGATAACAGTTACAGAGCCCAAGCCCACCCTTCCCCATAGGGAACCACCGGCAAAATGGCAGCTGAGCATTAGCACACTATAAAATTTATCAAGAAGTTATTTCATATGATAAAATCTAAACGGTTCAAAATAAATAATTTTTTTATTTGATATTATAATCCCACACTCCTAACGTGCTTTGAGCCCACCCTCGTGCAACACATTACCAAGAAGAAAAAAATCATATGTTCTATATCAGGTCAATTTGACAGTGAGCTCATCTCCAATCAGATAGAGGTTTGATGATGGCCCATGCAAGAATGGGGCATTCTATGAGCAATTTACTTTTCACTAGTGACCATCCAATACTTGGTGGTGATATCTGGGTCTTCAATTCATTGAGAGTGGTTCATCACATAGCACAAAAAAAAAAAAAACCAAGCCCCATCACATCTGGATCACCGATCAAGCTCCTGGTCTCGGAACAGCCTGCTTAAATACAAAACTGCATGTACCATCAAAAGATCTCTACAGTTGAACATGAAGACCATGAAAAAACCTTTCCATCTACCCTACCAACTCTGCTTCTTGACATGTATTATACAGAAACGATGTTGATTTGTTTTTTTTTTTCCCAATGACATGCTACAAATCATGTCATCCACATTATTTCCTCCCAACATTGATTCTACCTTGATCAGTTTGACATTCTAGCGGGACATCTATTACAAGGTTTTGACCAATGAGAATATTGGGTAGTGGGCCTATAATTCATTATTTTGCCAGATACACTCTCATCCCTTTTCTTGAATTTTTTTGAGTAGTGATTCTATTCTAAGAACTAACAAAGATTACAAATGTTAGATGCAGGAGAAAACACTGAAGGGTTACCATATTATTACACGAGAAGATTAATACATGGGCATAGGCCTTATCTGCGGTACCTATAACGCTTGAAGTTGAAATAAACATGTAAAATTCCACGCTCGAAAGTGCACTTGAAGCCCTTCTTGTGCGAGTACTCCCATTCCTTGTTAACGATTCGAAATGCCTGCATTTGCTCAGTGTGAGAAGAAAGAATGAAGAGATGAAAAATCACAGTTTGGTTTAACACGAATGTAATGTTTTAACGGAAATATTCTGTGGATGTGAGACCACGGTTTAATAATACAAATTACTGATTACAAGGCCCAATAAACAGAGGGATGCTCCAAATAAACTACCATAGCATGCATTCATCTTGAAATATTCTTTAAAAAAACCCATTGAGTAGTATTCTTAACCACAATTTCCACGAATCAAATTCCACTATTCAAGGCCTAGCATTTTGCAATCTGGAAGAGTACTAGGGCACACCACTGACTGCACACGCAAATTGGGCCTTCATGAAAACAAACTGTTTACAGGCTCCCATATATGTCCTTGAGTTGGGAGCCCTACAATAAGGCCCAGCTCCTGCGCTTGGAAGAGCCCAGGCTGTGAGGCCCCACTAGAAGTGTGCAGATCATTTTTTTTAAGGTGGTGGTTTAGTTGTTAGGGCTTTGAAAGGTAGCCTCCTTCAAGACCTACATTTGTGCAAAAAATGGGAGCCATTGTTATCATCATGGAGGTATTGTGCGAAAAATGGGAACCCATTGATATCATCATGGAGGTACCCTTTTTAGGGCCTCAAAAGTTGACCCAAACTTAGCACTTGAATAAACCCTGATGAGTGTCATCTTTGCCCTTTGGAACCAAATGAGGGGAAAAGAAAAAAGATTGTGATTCTTTAGAGCAAACCCTATAAGCTGGAGTATTCCTGATAAAACATATAGATTATAGTGCTGCATGCCATTTAAATGCAAATACAATGCTACAAAGTGCACATGCATTTTTAATTTAAAGAACACACACCTTACATGTGGTGTGGCTAACTTTGATGCATGACAATCAAGCAAGGCGGGAAAATGGATTGGTTGGATATGGATTAGGAGCACCAGAAATATCAAGTAGATAAAATGATCCTATGAGGCCTTGGTTTTAGGTCCCCCAAACTTTAATGCAATGCATCATGCAAACCTATTATGATACAATCCAATGGCGACTGAAGTCTAGATAAGTGCCAATTCAAAAGGGGTCAGGTGTGTGGGCCGGGCCCTACAAACTGGACCATTCCTAAAGAAACATAAATGTTCTGCTACATGCAATTTAAATATTTACTGAGAGACAATGGATTCTCTGCTATGTTCATAGGAGGAGTTTGCAGAACTCCCATAGGACATGGCATTCACTACTTGATTGCCCTATGGTTCCTGGTTTCTCTCTTGCAGAACTTTAGTGGCCTTTCCAAGGAGTCTTTTTGGTTTTTTGGTCTTTGGTAGGGTCCTCCCTACAGTATGTTTATTTTCCTTTTAATGAATCTCTCCTTTATTCAAAACAATAATAATAAAATAAAACAATGCTACAAAGTGCACACGCATTTTTTCCTTTAAAAGAACACTCATCTTACAGTGCGGCTAACTTGATGCATGACAATCAAAGGGAAGCACAACAAAGGAAAAAGGTTGCACAAGGATTATGGGGTATGAGCAATATCAAGCAGAAAAAATGATCATAGGCTTTAGTTTTAGGTCCCCAACCTTTAATGCTATCCACTGGAAACCATTTTGTGATAAAATCATATGGCAAGTGATTTTTTTCTTGTCCCATACAAACACAAAAAAGAGGGCCGGAAAAGTGAGCAGTCTGAAAAATCTACAGAGAGAGAGAGAGAGAGAGCCCTGCTGACAATCCCATCAGCAACCATGCAAGACAGCTATGTGGGACCATCTCGAGGGATGGGAATAAAGGGAAGAAAGTTCATTTCATGGATAGGATACGGCCCAAAATGAGCCCGGCCGTCTCCTGGTCACATAGATATTAAGCCTCAAACTCATTGGCAAGAGAGAAAAGGTTCGAAATTAAATCCTGTCGTGTGTGTGCATGAGAGAGAGAGAGAGAGAGAGAGAGAGAGAGAGAGTCAGTCAAAACTTACTATGTCCTCGTATGGAGGTCCGGCATGAAATCTTATAAGGCATGTCTCGCCATTGCTTCCATCCTTTTCAATGGTGTAAATAGGAGCCTTCGTTTTATCAACAAGATCTGGATAAAATATATTAAACTTGTAGCCCTGCACAATCTTCGGAGGAGGATTGTCATGATCGTAATGTGTTTGATTGTATTTGTTCCATTCATATCCAGTGTGAACACGGTTGAAATACTTGGGCTTTCTTGGGCGATACTTATCATGCCACCAGTATACCTGCATGAAATTCAACAGTTCAGTAACATGTGATATGACCTTGTGCAATAAGAAGAAAATGAAAATGAAAATGAAAATGAATTGGTAGCCATTGTAAACCTGTGACTCCAGGTTTACTTCAGCACCAGAACCAAATACAGCATCCCCTTCCTCCATAGCTCCCATTGCTTTCATCGCTTTCATCTCCATGTTGTCCTCAGCTTGAATTGCAGATTTTGCTGCCATGGCTTCTTGAAGCCGTCTTTGCTGTTCTTCCAATACAGCCACACGTTTGCGTTCCTGTCAAATATAGAGCACAACCACGATGTGGTCAACCAATTGCAAATTATGTGTAAACCAGACAACCTGTTCAGAAATTGGCAAATCTCGCCAGAGACTGTTGAGGAATGGAGTACTATGCTCCCTTATCATGGGAAGCAATGCAGCAATGCTATAAGCCTATAACAGTCTCAGGCCTTCGGAGTACCTTTAAGCTCAAATATTTCAAAATCAACATGAAAATGTGTAACTTGACTAAGACGATTCAAAGCATTGAACTGATGGCTTGCACCATAAAACACAAGACTCTGATCAACTGATTTAGGACAGCATCCCAACCAACCAGCTGAAAATTTTTTGGAATTGGGAAAAGTGCAACTAAATTGGAAAAATCTTTTCATAGACTCGCAACAACTTGGAGGAAGGAAATGACAAAGACATTGAGTTCCCTGTGCTTCTTTCCAAAGATAACACTCTTAAAAGCTCAACAGAACTCAGCTAGATTCTTCTAATCTTAATCTGGCAACATAACACTGGCAACTTATGTGCTGTAAAATCACTAGTCATAAATTTCCTCCTTTTTTCTCTCTTTCCTTTTTGTTTTCTCATGCATATGTGCGTGTCATCTTATAGGTAAAACAACTTCAAAGGAAATTAAATTGTATAACCAGCCTAGTGTTACATGTGTAAGAAAGAAAAACATGCAAGCAACTATTACCAGCTCAGCCCTATCCTCCTCAGGATCAATTGCTACTTCATCTTCTTCACCATGCAACAGCTCAGGTGAAAATGAACCAGGCTCTTCTTCCAGCTCATCTCCCGGCTCTTCCATCACTGGTTCAGGAGAATGTGGTTGTGCATCTATGCACAGGGAAAGTGTAAGCTAAAACACCATGAGAGAATTTCAAATTATAAACAAACCAGCGTGCAGAAAAAGAGTTAAAAATTAAAGTACCTTCTATGCTAACCACAGTTTCTTCCTCTTCAGGCTCGATATCATGTTCAATTTCTAACCCCTTTTCAGCCTCCACAGGATTTTCCAAACGTTGCAAATGCTTGCGAAGAAGATTGGTGTGGATTTCCTTAAGACAAGCCTGCAGTAAAATGCTTTAAATGAAAATTTTCCAACCATAAAAAATAAACCAAGCAGCTGAGTTTAAGAATTGCAAAGCCAGATTCCACCATCAAGCATAGGTAACCAAGTATGACACATGCATAATTTCATCACATACAGAGACTCATTCCCAATTTCTATTGTTTACTGTTGGAAGACAGAAACTGGTTTGTAATTTTCAGAACAGGATCTGTTATAATTTCCAACAACTAGGGGTTTTTCTGCAAAATCTGAAAACTTAAATGATGTGATTATATTGGTCTGGTCCCCCATCGCTAACTAGATGACCAAACTGATTGCAGCCTCTATCTCTTCCCCCTACTTTCGCACTTTCTTAAAATTTCTCTTGACAACTTGGAATCAAAGATTAATCTAAGGGAGGTCCGTTCCTCAGGGGTTACCCTCTTCCTCCTCTCCCCTCCCTCTCTTTCTCCTCCTCCTCCTCAGACTGTTTTTCATCCCTAGGAGTTGGGCAGGGTTCACATAGATTGGATGTTTCCAAGTTCTAAGGCCTGCAAAGGTACCATTCTAGAGTGTTCAAATAAAGACGCATCTAGAAGTGACCTTAACCCATCTGTCAATCTATCACCTTGTCTCTCTGAAAACAAACTCAATGAGTTGTAGATCTTATATGGTTACACCCCAACAAGGCACTTGCATCATAAGTGCATACGATTTTTCTTAGCATTTCACCAAAGTCCACACCTCCAAAGCTACTCCAAAAGTTCAATGATAGAAATTATGTGTAATTAGGATGACTCCAAATTTCTCCCACACATAAAATTTGGGATACAACTGCAGACTTCGGCCAAGTTGAAACAGGCATGACATGTTACTTTTACGTATACAGAAAAGTGCATCCCATTGTTATTACTAACAGTAACAATTCACATATGAAAGCAAATGTGACTGGTAATAACTTCCTCAAGGGAAAATCATTGTATTACGAATCCAATCACATTATCATCACTTCAAGCATGCCCGAGTTGTTAAACTGAGAGGTAGCCTTGCCCAGAAACCAATTGCATAAAGAGAACATATGAGCATTTGGCTTATCGGATTACATATTCATACCTTGGCCTTGTATATGTGAAGGCGTTTCAGAACAGCCTCCCAATACTCAACTACCTTCGCAGTGCCAGAGCGCATCTGAGACTCAATCTGGGACTGTAGTGCCTCCAGCTCGCTGTGTGTTTTACCATGCAAGAGGCTCTTGACATCTGCTTCAATGCTTGAATGCAGTCCCCTCTCTTCAGCAAGTACCTCAGCAGGCGGTTGCTCACCACGCACCCTAGCCCGATCTAGCGCATCTTTTTTCCGGGCCTCAGCAAGCTCCCATTCACAAACAACCATTAAAGCCTGATACAAAATATACATCATGTTAGTCACTTCAACATAAGATTCATCATCCTCTTCAAAGCCATGTCCCAAGTATGTTGGGGTGTACTTAAAACAAAAGATTGAGATAGTACAATGCTCTCAAGTCTCAACATATAAAGGAAGATGGCTGATTAACAAAGAAATGTCAGGGTTAGCTTCAATAGTAATTACAAACACAATAGAATAATTTTAATTATATCTTAATATCCCGTAAGAATTATGCTTAAGATAAAATCAGCTCAATTGCTTCTCTCAGCAGGTACTTGGTAGTCAAACACATGCTGAGTCGTCATTACAAGGCATTTAACTACTGGAAAATAAGTAATATGTACTCAGACCCAGCATTCCAGAAGTAACAAGATAAAGAAACTGCAAAAAGTATATCCTTGAAAGATTAGACCAAGCAGACTGCATATGTGGATCCTCCAAATGGATGGAATAAGATTTCCATGATGATAAAGGTAACTGCTCATGCCTGGATGAATTAAGGTTTGAAACTAGTTTGGATGTGCATTTTGTAAATCAACAGTTCCACCTATACCAGTTTTTTAGTTGTGTCGTAAAATAAGTTTTCCATGGTCATATATATATATATATATATATGGAGAATATTAGTATGCATCCATCCCTCACCATAGGGTGAGGGATGCTTACATGGCTTGCCCTATAGCTTTTTGTCTTTTGCACATTAATATATCCAAATATGGAAATGTCCCTCACCCTATGGTGAGGAAGGATGCATTCTAATATTCCTCTCTCCCTCTATATATATAGAAATAATCCTATGAGAACTAGTTCTCACCACTGTTTTGTGAAAAGTTTGGGTGAGGCCCATCTATCACCCAATCCAAATCTTGCAGTACATAGAGACCCCCTAATAGCCACACGCCCCAAGTTTTGATCAAATCCGAATTTATTGAACTGTTGGATCAACTATGCACCTATCAGAATAAACTAGATTTGTGGGCCACGGATGAAAGGGCTAAGAACATGTGATTGGGGCCAAACTTGATATTTAGCGTGGTCCCACATAGATCTTTCCATCTCCCCTAGTACCATTCCCAAATGGGACCCACAAGTGGCCTCCATAACAAGTTCTCACAGTAGGTGTGTCGAGAACATTTCTCATAGGATTAAAGCCCATATATACATATATATATATATATAAATGGCCAAAATCAAATTTTGTGCAACCATTTCCAAGGTCCATAGGAGGGCAAGCATAAAACAGTTCACTTATTATGCTCAAGTGTGCCTTCTGTTCCTTGCATACTCATTTAGGATGGAATGAGAAAAATGGATAAACCTCAATGATTATGGAGAAGGGCGAATTACGCAGTACCATGAGGTGATTTAAGGACAGTTCGCACAATAATTCGGACCCTTGACCCTTGCATGTATACGCAGAAGATGGTCAAAATAAAGGAGTAGATAAACTACAATGAAGCAACAAGTACCTGCAAACACCCACCACCTCGCGCAGCCCATGTGGGATTGTTCCATGAGAACTCCCAAAAGGAAGTCAGATGAAAAATGCCCCACCTTCTAATCATAGAAACTCACTTTATCTTGTTAAAAATACTAATTAAGTACTTCCGTATTTGCTTTAAGTTAGGGGTTCTAATTTAATAGGTTTATTCCTGTTTCTTTAGTGGGGTGATTCCTGATGTATTGGCAGGTGACTGAACTCACAAAGGGCGGATTTTGATGGCCCTAACCACATGCACTAGGCAGGCAGGACAATAGGTGTTTAAGTTCCTCATGCTCGCATTTTCCATTTCAGCCAATGGATAATTTTCGCATTTTCTATTTCAGTCAATGGATAAAGCAATCTTTATACATGAAGGGCTTCATTATTGTAATTAAAAAAATTAGAAGAATTTGAGAGAGGTTTGGTCAAAAGTTATGATTGAATAGCTATCGTTTCTTACTATGAAAGGTTTGGACATGAATATTTATTACCAAGAAGGATATTTACCACCATAGGCTAACTTCTACTATGATATCGTGTGATCAAGCAATAAGATATTAGATCGTCATAATGATCACCTTCAACGTTATAGAAGTGTCAGAAGGTGAGATTTTCTGCTCTAAAGAACTAATCTGGTTAGGTAAATATCATCTATCTTTTGGCTAGTAGTTTATCTCCGAGCAAATATTTTATCTGCGTTCTATCTCTGGCTTTGAATCGAATTGTTGAAATAGATTGTGAGCCACACACATACAAGGCATTGAAGGTCCTACAACTAGGACGGACAAGTCAAATTTTGTCACTATTGATTCACAAGAAAGTAACAGATCTGGTTTATAAAGGAATAAATAGGAATTTGTGAATTTGCTATCTTCTTATTAAAAACCAATCCGTTTCCTGGGCTGCTACCTGCACAAAAGCTACAGAAGGATTCTGACCCTTGCCGGATTAACCAGTTGAGAGTGGTAGTGTACTAGTGTTATTAGGCATATTAGAAACTGTTGGAACTCCAGTAATTGTTGGACTGCTTGTGGAGTGCTATTTGGAAGTGCATCACTGACCAAAGAATCATTAAACTTAGATTAGAGAAACTCAGCTTCTGTGTTTGGTTGCTGACTTTAAAAAGTGTTAAATACTGCCCTGGAGAATTTCCAAGCAAGGACAGACTTAGGTCAATCAGACCAGAGCCGACACAGCCTAATATGAGTTTGGCCCTACCAACATAGAAATCAAGTCAGCTCAGCCTCCTGAAAGACTTCAGTCTGATTTCAGTGTTCTTCAGCCAAAGTTCACAATGTGCTTCCAAATTTGGAGATTTTAACTGTAGCCCTTTCCAAAGGCAAGGACATTTTACTTTTCCTGTTTCCCTTTTTTTCCTAAATTTTGGTATTTGGCCAACATGCCTCCTTTAAGCCCAAGTATGCATGCTTTTTTGGTGTCATCCATTCAAAAGTAAGGTTTTTAAGCTGTTCTAGGACCTTATGATTTATGAAGGAAGTGGTTTCCTTTGTTGACCAATTATTTGCTCTCCTTCATTTGGGCAGTCCCATCTCCGCAAAAAGTACGTTTCATCATCTGCAACCTAGGTGGGGTCCTCATTCTTCTTCCTTTCTTTTCGTTCTTTCACCATAACAAGGATTAGGATTCACTTGTTTGATGTAGATATAACATATTACATTGTTGATTTAATAGAATGAATGAAATATGAATATAGTGGAAGAGAACTTTTTAATATTTTCATTTTTTTAATTTATGTATTATTTTAAACACAACTCTGACAAAAATGCCAAAAGAGCCAATGCGTTTCAGATTGGAGCCAAGCCCAAATGCAGCCCAAAATGAAATTAACAACCATGTCCAGCAATCTGTTCTGCATCAAACACCATTCTCGCACTAGTAAATCACTACATATTTTACTAACAGACAGAGAGAATGAATGGTAAAAACCAGCCAGGCATTTCATAGAAAAAGAATTATATACTGCACTAGGATAAAACAATAACATTTCCAATGCCAAGATCATTCAATTAACAAGGAAAGAGATGCATAAAGCAGCAAGAGGTAAGGGAGAGGGTAAGACCTCCCAAAATTCAATGTGTGTTGGTGTTGCCCGGTCCAAATCCAGATGCATTTTAATGTCATCATGAAGCTCTTCCATCTCCTTCACAGTCAAACCCTGATGCATTCACCAAAAATGTAGATCAGTTATATGATCAGCATATAACAATGACAAAATATTATAAGCATTAATCAATAGCAAAAAATTTAACAATTAGTTGTAAACAGTTTTAAAAAAATGACGAATGACATCTTGTTACATTAACCATTAAATGCATATATTATGATAGATCAAAACAAAAGGGTTAGAGTAATGACAGCAAGATTGTAGCATAATATAACAGCCAACACTTCAATAATTCAAATTAGTCAATGCATAAAGAGTCAGATGACAAAATTTTCATTTTTCTAATGTACTTTCTAGAAGATGATATCATGATACTATTATTATGTGGCCTTGCTTGGTAAATTGCATTTTCACTCAGTTTATTTCAAGCAAGATCATAAAGATCATAAAATATTCCATCTTCTACAAACTGCCAACAATTGTGTCCACATGAAATATGCATACTGGTTCCAACTTGACCCAAAAAATAAAAATTAAAAAAAAAGAAGATGATGAAAAAATAAAAAGATGAAAAAAAAAAGCATACTGGTAACTGCATGTCTATGATTTTGTCACTTCTAAAGTGTAGATAGCTTGGCGTGAATGCGCATATCAAATATGCAAATTCTCTGATCAGACAAAAATATGGGAATGGAACATATTTTTGGATCGGGATCCAAATCTGGATCCATTTATATTTTCAGGATCCTTGTTTGCACCAACCCAAGGATCTGGATCCAAAACCAAATTCAGGCGTGTATTAGATAAGACATGACTATTCAAAAAAATATTAAGACATGTTTGAAGGTCTACATAACTTGGATCATACTGCCGTATTGAGAATCTCCAGAATTTAAATCATGTTGGCATTCCAAAGCCTCACTTGTCATACAGTCAAAAGATTTATTTGCAAGCCCGCCAATCTGGTATACTCACCAAGCCTACGTCTTCTTTTGGACCCAGATCTGGATCCCCATTTTGGCTTTTTGTGCTGGACTGGGATCCAACTCAGGATTCGGGTTGGATCCAAAGACAGATGCATCTTGTGAGATTCAGCGTGGATCCAGACACACAATGTTTCCACCATGGACCCAACCCATTTACATCCTAGTTAGGTTACTACGCAGTCTGTTAAGTAAACCAGAAAGAGAAAAAATTTGGGCATCTGCTATTTAGAGAGCTCTGGGCAACCTATACTTTCTTTGATAAGAGAGCTCTGGGCAACCAATACTTTCTTTGATAAGTAAAGCAAATCAGTCTGTCACAAAAAGGAAAGTAACAACTAATATGACAACAGATGATCTTTCCATAAAAAAAGCCGGTCACATCAATGAGTTGCCTGGCCCACTAACGGCAGTAATGAGGACAAAAAAGAAAGAAATGATCCTCTTTTCTAGCTTTTCAAAGCAGTAAACAGATGTGCTGACAATACTCAAATAGGAGAAATATGTAAAATGTAGTTTCTAGAAGGGAACAAGCATGCACACATGAGAGAGAGAGAGAGAGAGAGAGAGAGAGAGAGAGATACCTTGAAAACCATGTAAGGTTCATTTATTTCAATATCAAAGTCTTCAGAACCATTAAGATTCTTGGAAAGAATGTCAATAGGCTTCATCCGCCCCTCACGCAATCTAATCTCTGACCTAATTTTGCTTTGATCAAAATGGAACTGTTGAGAGGAACATTAGCAACAGGAATACAAAGATGCTAAATGGTTCTCACAAAAATTTATTAAAATCTCCAAACTCAATATATCAAAACCAACAGTAATAAAATGTTCACTTAACCTTTTTTTTATAGAGAACTTTGATATTGTTAACAAACAATAAAAATTATACAAGAAAGCCAAGATAAACAAAGTTCACAAAGGTTATATACCCCAAGATGAAGGAACAATGCTTGCCACCACCGGATCCAATCTTACTCCAATGTTTTGTCCTCTAGGAGAGGAGCGGCCTCACCCTTAATTAAAATATCTCATTCTCTTTTTGACTAAATCCCTCAACTTTTCGGCACCAATGCGACAGCCACATTTTCATTGTAGTCCGATCATGAATTTCAACAACACACACTTCTCCCTCAATAACATTTTAAAAAGAACATGCCCTCCTAGAGAGAAAGGGCAACCTAATTTCCCTCTATGAGGGACTCAAAGGAAACACGTGGCAGAAATGAAAAGGGGAAATGAGACAAGAAAGACCAATAGTTCGGCAAGACACAACATTATTAATAATTGATACATTAACACCCTAGTCCTTCGACCAACACATGAAGAAAAGATTAGGGAGCACAAGAAAATTAGTTTCAGATGGTCCCAGAACCCATGGAAAAACCTTAAAACTCAGTGGAGCTAAGGAGCCGCTCACAACATAATGCAAGAAATGACCCAAGTGCAAACATGCCACCCTCACATCAGATATCCTCAGAAAATCAAAAAGGGCTTCCTTCCCCACAAGAAAGTCTAAAATTATCCCCATATTCTAGCCTAATCTAAGAAGCACAGACACGGACATGAAACACAGATACAACACGACACGGACACGCCGACACGGCATTTCTCAAAAAAGTAGGACACGGACACGTTGGGGACACGTTAATAATATATATTAATTTATATATATATAATCGTCTACTAAAAAAATAATATTATTTTAACTTTTTAAATCAATTTAGCAATCAAAAAATAAAAATTCAAGTACCAACTAACAAACATATCAAATTATCAAATATCAATACAACACTAAAATATAATTCATAATCATTAAATATGAAATATCCATAGTTCCATAAAATTCATATAAAGAAAAGGGCGGATCATCTCTTCCCCACTAAAAAAAAAAGAGCAAAAAAGAAGCCAATCTTGAGTCCTATTTTTTAGTGAAATATTTATTTATCTTTAGCTTGTGATATGATTAATATTTACAATCATACATTCTTCCATGGTACAAAATTGTCATATATCAAGTTTACATGTTTTAATAACCACATGTTAACAAAGTATCCAAGAGATATCAACTACATGTTTATTTTTTAGTCATAGACACGGGCTAAGAATTGTGGGACACGTTACAAAAAGAGTGTCGAACAAGTGTCCGAAATTAAGATTTTTAGTTCTTAATTATGGACACGACTAAATAGTATCGGACACGTGTCCGAGAGTGTCCGAGAAGTGTCGGTGTCCGACACGTGTTCGACACAAATACGTCACTTTCTTAGAAGTGTCCGTGCTTCTTAGAGCCTAATTATTTATTCATCTCCCAAACAAGTAGCCTTTCCACACCCTTGACCTGACCTTACCACCCCCCCCCCCCCCCCCCCTCAAACAATTATTCCACTTCCGCCCCCAATTCTTCTTCTTCTTTTCTTTTTTTTGTTTTCTTTTTTTTTTTTTTTTTGAACCTTACCACCCCCACCTGATTCTTCATTCCACCACAGGTTAAAACAAAATTCCTTGTGAAAGAGTACCCTCTCTCTTGAAACCTCCACCACTATCTTTCCAACCCAATTTTTTCATTCTCATACACTTCCACCCCAATATTTTCATTTTCCATACAAAGATTTGCCTTCTCCCACTTAATAAGATGAAATTTCTTATCTCCCTTACCATCCCAAATGAAGTCCCTCTGAAGCAGACTTGCACCCGCATTTTTCTAAAAAAATGTACAATATAGGAGAGCCCAAATGGAAGGATTTCGTGCCTCAGCCCCAAAATGAAGACCAATATACATACAAGGAAAATATTACCTGGTGATGTCATGTAAAGTTGGCACAATAGTAAGCCTCCTATGATACCACATCATGCAATAAAACTTTTTCTCAATCTTTTGCAAGAATTTCAGAATAATCTTATACAAGCTTCCTCATCACGTTTGACAAAAATTAAGCAACATTTAAGCTCTTTTGTGCTTGGGATGAGCATTACATATGCTACTTCAAGCTCTTACTAAGCCTACCTCTCTCAACGAACATTAGACACTCACATAATTAAACTGGTTTTATTTAACTCCAACATGCTTCACATAAAGAGTGTCTTATCCTACTTCACTGAGAAAACAACATCTTAAGCCCAACCAGAGTCTTAACTACTTCAATGAGAAAACTACATCTTGAGCCCACCTACTTCTCTTGAGAAGCGATTTTTAACTAGTCAGCTAACTTAGAAGAGTAATTCTAGATCTTCAATATTTGATTTTTATCATCCCCTTTAGAGGACAAGTGTTCAGTTAAATCATAGGAGTCACCATCCAATCACATGTCCATAATCAGATCCATCTGCCACCTTTTGAAAGGTTTGTACAATAATAGTATTAATAACTTAAGTCACCCTCATACTCGAAATAAAAACAGTTCACCCTGTAAGACTGAGACCTTTGTTCCTACTTAGTAATATCCATCAACATCATAAAACACCCCTCCACTTCTTAATGCTAATTCCATTTATGGTAAAGGAGCATCATTCATAATATATTCTTTTTCTTTACTTACATGATTCCAAAGCCCTTTATTGCATTCCATTGATTTATTTTTAACATATTTCAACTTCATGCTGAATCTGTAACCAGCCCATCCTTCTACTTTACACTTTAATTTGACCAAGAAATAAAATAGGTTTGCTTGAAGCAACATTCCAGAATATGAAACATGACGAAGTGGCGCCATGAGTAAGCCTGTGGAGACGCTAACACTACTAGTTTTTTCCTTTTTCTTGGGGTAGAAGCTGACAGGTCTGTTAAACAAAACTAATTCCCAAGAATCCAACACTAGAAAATGGCTGGGCTTACATTTAACTTCACGCTAGATTGTGGTTTGTTTGACTTGGTAATATTGACTTGATTTGGGGGAATAATGAGATTCAAATCAGTAACAAATTAAAGAATCTCCGTATACTCATGGTTACGCTACTACCATTCATACTCTCGACTGAAAGAAGAATGGTGTTAGAGTCAGACACCCATGAGACACTTCATCTATATGCAATCATGTTAATTTACATCCACAGATGCTTCCTTCATCAATAATTACTCGGCGTATAAATGTTGGAACTGCACCAGTTGAAGGTGCAGTTCACATCCGAAACAAACAAGAATTAGATCATTTAACATAGCAAGTAGTCCATCTCCCTGACGACTTGGACAGTTGGACCAATTGCATTCTACTAGGCAAATTTCACACTGCCCTTCTCCGTGCAAGCATCCTCAGCCAAAAATCTTCTATACATATGGAAAATCATATTTCAGAGTTGAGAACCACCATTCCTAACTTTATGCTATTGGAATCTTTATCTAAAACACTTTCCTAACCCTGAGCTTCCTCTTTCTAGACAAAAGCCAAATCTACATCTTGTTAGTCATCATTTCAGTTTGACTGCATGCTTTGACATGTAAGATACCCTCGGTTTTTAATAAAATCTTGCTAGTAATCTGTACCCGTTGTTCTCCATTCCTACAAACTCGCCATTTTCCAATCAACTCATCAACATTATCGCAGCAGGAAAAGACCAGTCCCACTGGTCTCAATACCCTCTACCCCTCACAACTTCATAGCTTCCTCATCATAAAAAATTAAAGGCATTTCATCAGAAAAAAAAATTTTTTTTTGAGGCAGACAGGTTACCAGATTTCTTTCCACTATAATTTCTGCTTTTTTTTTAAGGATTGGCCTCCTGAAATTTCCATGGCTCATATCAACTACAAGACATAGAGGACTTCAAATATGTACATAAAAGCCTTCCCCTCTCCTTGGGCATGGGCTTTCCCAGTGTTATGCCAGTGAAACCTCCTCATGATGGTCATAACAGACAACATTACCCCATCAATCTCACCACGTAATCTTCCAAATGACTTAATAACCTATCCTATTTCTCTTTTGATTATTCACAAGACAGTTTGAACTGAAAGAAGAACAACTTTTTTAACTAAACATGATATAATCATCAACTTTTAAAATAATATCATCATTGCCTCTATACTGAACACAGTGTACTCACTGCACATCAACATTTTATCAATATCAGTCAACAATGACAACCCTAATTGTTTAATCATAAGCCTGTAACTGCCATCCAACTATCCTACTCTGTGGAATTTATAAATAGATCTATCTTTTGAACAACTAGCCTCCCCCTTGACTAACTCCTCTCCTACTCTTTAGAATCCACCCCGTCACGTGATTCATCATCTTACTCCACTCCTGATGAGGAATTGTACAGGCATTTTACAGATACTGCTTTTCCTCCAATATCAAACAATTCATAGCTTGTTCTTCCCCCTGCAACAACACTATTCGAGCTATAAAAGAAAGACTCCTCTAAACTTGGACCACCATTTTCTCCCTACATTTGTAGGCTGCAAAGCCTCCCAGAGCCAACATAGAAAAGTTAGATCTAGACATTGGACAAATACTAAACTCCAAGACTCATCACCTAGACCAAGCAACAATTTATGTTTACAACACTTGCTCCAGAATTCAACTAATGATGTACCTCTCATTTTCCTGATAATCTTTTTATTTTTTGAAAATAAGGCACTGATCAACTTTCTGAGACTCAAACTTTAATTCAATTAGCTGTCCATGGAATGTTGTCCACACAATCTCGTTGACAAAAGCCCCAGCACATGGTTGCTCATCACCCTACCATCCTTTCAATCCATATTCCTCTTTGGTCACCTTGAAATTTCCAGCTATCCAGTATAATCCCCATAATTCTCCATATTGTTCTGTTCATTAAGACAATGGGAACAAATGCCACTTTTAATTTTTAATTTTCTTTTTCATCAGTACGTGATTCAAACCCACAACCTCGTGGCTGTGACAATAAGCACCTTCCAACTCTGCTACAGGCTCTCGCCCACTTTTGAAACACATTTAGTTGGAGATGAAAGAATGTTTATGAGAGAAATGCGATTAGTTAGATACCTCTTCTTCTTTCTTCTCCCAATCTTGAAACTCAGCTCTAGTACGTTCACGAGCCAACATTGCCTGCGGCATGGAACAACACAAAATCATACACATGAATCTAAGATATTACTTCAAGCCTATCAGCAAAACTTCTCATACAGATAGTTTTTATTTCATTTTTTCCTTGCATAGATTGATACTAAGAATAATCACAAAATACGAAATATTGGAGCTAACCATTTCCTCCTCGCGTTGAGCCTTTTCTATTGCCCGTTCCTCCCTTCTTTTCTTCACTTTCTCAATCTCTGCCTGCATGATGAATGCAAATATATGTAAACATTACATTCTTTATGTTCTTATTCTTGTTCTTTTATGTTTTTTAATGGTTATTCATTTGTGGTGGTGTGTGTGTGCTTTTTTTTTTCTTTTTTTTTTGTGGGGTGTGTGTGTGTGTGTGTTGGGGTTGGGGGGGGGGAGGGCGTTGGTGTTGAGAGAGAAATGGAAAATTGGCCATATCCCATGAAGTGCAATCGACTGTGTATATATAAACACCACTGCCTAATCACATGCTATGATTACAATCTAATTACAATTGATTGTGAATCAAATATAGAGGATACAGATTTACAGTCATCTAAATAGCGAATGTCTATGCACAGTATTTTGACCAGATCCCACATGTGGGATATTTCAATATGGGATATGGGCCTTTCATGAAGGGTCCACTATGGACCTGTTTTATCTCTACATGGGTGTGGGTGTGTGTATCAAGGTGAAGGGAAGTTTTTTTGAAATGAGGGTCAAGAGAAATGTGGAATGCCACATATAACAAATGAAATAAATCATAATGAATCATAATCGATCATCTCTATATTTTCAGAAACTAGTTGGGCACACCTATATATAAACAAAACATAATGGACTAGACAAGACTAACCTAATTCAAGAGGTCCAAACCCACCAAGGGAAAGATACTTTCTGTGAGGACAATTTCCCCTAAATCTTTATACAATCAGATACCAAAATGACTTTGAAGGCTTCAATGCACAAAGGAATACCCAAATAAGTCATAGAAAACCTAGATACAAAGATCGTGGCTAAATACTCCCATTTCCATGCCATGTTTACACACTAGGCGTACACACTTAAGGAAACTGATCTTTAGCACTTTTTGAACCATCTAAGGTTTCTACCAAATTCCCCACAGCACTGCAAAAACTATAGTATCAGATACAAACTAAAGATGAAATATCTCTCATGTCTGAGCTATCGATTCAAGAACCATTAAGCAACCCTATTTCATTTGCCCTCTTCCAAAGACAACCAAACACTTTAGTAACAACCAAAAAGAAAAGAGAAAAAAGATCCCTTGTTAATCCACAAGAGTCCCCCCCCCCAAAAAAAAAAAAAAAAAAACATTTCAGATACCCAGTAACCATCACAGAGAAGTAACCTGAAGAGGCACAACCTTCATCCAATGAATGTACACCTAAAAATACTAATTACTAGAAAGTTTAGGTATCATTTTTCATGAAGAGAAACAGTCACTGGGAAAATGAACCTCAACCAATTGACATAGTCCCATTCATAAATCGACCTCATTATTTCCCTCCCTAAAGCAATGTGAAAATTTAAACCATCCCACACACAAACAAATTGTGAACAACCTCTATTGTTTCATCCACCCACTAAGCAAGTCTCCATGAACATTAGTCGACTCATTTGAGTGCACTTACGATTTTTCCTTTGATCTCTAACACGAGGATGCCCTCAATAACTTCTTTATGTTTCTTCATGCTTCAGACCCATCAAAAGGTACTTGGCTTTGTTTCACCAGAACTGCAATGCCCTATCAACCCTGGAAATTTCATTCTCCCTCCACAATCACTTTATCCTTAAATATTGTTGCTCTCTCTCTCTCTCTCTCTCTCTGCCCTTTCAAATCCCTCCACCTTGTTTTAGGGCACTTTATTCACTACTCTTCTCTCTTTCTATTTCTATTGCCAATATCTAAAACTATTAGCCTATGTCGTGTGGTCAAACTCTCACTTGGAATTACCTTACAAGTTTTATAAGCCACTCGGTCATGTTTTCTAATTAGAAAAAAGTCTATCAGACTCCTGCTAGTTCCACTTTATAGATAATTAAATGCTCCTTTCTCTTTTTAAAGCAGTTATTTATTATTACAAGGTCAAATGCTAATGCAAAATCCAAGATAGTGTCTCCTAACTCATTCTTTTCTCCAAATCATTGTCCTCCATTCACTCTCTCATACCCTCTAATATCCTTTCCTATTTGTCCATTTAAGTCCCCTCCTAGGAAAAGCTTTTCACCATATGGAATTTCTCATAGTCAATGATTCATCTCCTCCCAAAATTGTTTCTTAACATTTTTATCTAATCCTACTTAGGGAGCATATGCACTAATTATATGAATTATGTTTTCCTCTAACACTAATTTAATTGCTATGATTCTATCACTAAACCTCGTCATCTAACACTAATTTAATTGCAATAATTCTATCACACAACCTCTTCACCAACAAAATATTCTCTTTCAAATCCTTATCTACAATTACACCCACTCAATTTCTCGTATTATTCTTTTCCGCATAAAAAAAAAAGTTAATAACTATCAATGAGCTCCTTACCTTATCCTCTTTCCACTTTGTCTCATTTAGACATGCTACACTACTCTTCTTCTTTTCATTACCTTGGCCAACTCCATGCTCTTGTCTATCAAGGTTCATAAATTCTAAGTAGCAACTTGAATCTTCTTCTATTTCTTGATAACTTCTTTAGTAGCAACTTGAATCTTCCTCTATTTCTTGATAACTTCTTTAGTCGCACTCGACTAGAAAGTACCTTACTTTCCACGGCAACCAGGCAGCGTTGCAGTGCGTCGCTTAAAGCAGGTAACGCCCTAGCATAATCTCAAAATGTCTTTATCTTAGAATTCGCATTTTAGGTTGTGACAATATTTTAACAAACTTCTAAATAAAGAACATTTGAAGGATACAAGAGTTAAAGAAGGCACTTCATCACTAGAGCATACTTTTCTTCGTAGAATTAGAGAGGTAGAAGTGAAGGAAGCATTGAAATGAATGAAGACAGAAAAGGCAACAGGCACAGATGATATTCCAATAGAGGTATAGAAATGCTTAGGAGAGGTTAGGGTGAGTTGGTTATGTAAACTATTCAATAAGATACTTGTGATAAAAAAAATGCCAGATGAATGGAGAAGAAGCATTATAGTACCTATATATAAGAATAAGGGAGATATACAAAATTATACCAACTATCGAGAGATTAAACTTATGAGTCATACTATGAAGTTATGGGAGTGAATAATGGAGCAAAGACTAAGACGGAAGACCAAGATCTCTGAAAATCAATTTGCCTTTATACTAGGGAGATCAACTATGGAAGCTATCTTTTCACTTAGGCAATTAATGGAAAAATATCAAGCAACAAGGAAAAATCTCCACATTATCTTTATCGATTTAGAAAAAGCCCATGATAGGATACCGAGGAATTTAATTTGGTGGGTTTTGAAGAAAAGGAATATCCCTAGAGGTTAAATTGAAAATTTTAAGGATATGTAATGAAAGAGCAGTTCAAATGTGAGAACCACATGTAAAGAAACAGGTGGATTCCTCGTGACTATAGGTTTACATCAGGGATCAACCTTAAGCCCTTATCTCTTTGCATTAATTATGGATGAGTTAACTGTGCATATTCAATAAGAAGTACCATGGTATATGTTATTTGCAGATGATATAGTATTGGTAGATGAATCAAGAGATGGTGTAAATGCAAAACTTGAGAGATGGCGGAGGACATTAGAATCTACAGGCTTTAAAATAAGTCGTATAAAGAAAGAATATATGGATTGCAACTATAACAAACATATACAAAGTGTCTAAAATTAAAACCCATGAAATACCACGTAGAGATTCTTTTCGGTACTTAAACTCGATGATTAGTAAGGATGGCGAGATTGACGAAGATGTAGAGCATAGGACAAAGCTGGATGGCTGAAGTGGATACTATCTTCTGGAGTGCTTTGTGACAGACGAATGCCAACGAAATTGAATGGCAAATTTTACAAGACAGTGGTTAGACCAGCTATGACATATGGAGCAGAATGTTGACCAATTAAAAACACGCATATTCATATGATGGATGTAGCGGAAATGAAAATGCTTAGGTAGATGTGTGGTAAAACTAGGAAACATAAAATTAGAAATGAGCGCTTTCGAGAGCATTTAGGGGCAATACCAATAGGGGATAAGATTAGAGAAACCCGTTTAAGATGGTTTGGGCAAATTGAGCGTAGGCCGACAATGGCACCGGTGAGAAAAAATTTGGCTACACGGGTGGATAGCCCATCAAGAGGTAGGGGTAGGCCAAAGAAAACATTGATGGAAATCATTAATTCAGATTTGAAGAAGTTTAACTTATCTAATGATTTAGCTCAAAACAGAATGGAATGGAAAAACATAATTCATGTAACCGACCCCAACATGGTTAGGAAAAGGCTTTGATGATGATGATGTCACCTACTTAACACAACCCTGCTCTTTTATTCGAGCTTGGAACCGACAATAACAACTGACGGAGTTGGAGATAAGATTTTTGTAAGTTCAAATAATATTCTCAAGGAGTAGTTTTTCATACTGAATTTGTAATGCCTATAAGTTCAATTTCTTTATGTAGGAAATGCATGAGTTCAAAAAGATCACCGAGCTAACATGTTCAATTTGTTTGCACATGACTGAATATAACATGAAAAACTGTAAGATTTCCTGTACAAAACACAATTAACCAAAATACTTTAGCATAATAACCCAGAAATCTATAAACTTTGACTGCAATACTAGTACTCAACGAATAACCCAGAAATCATAAATTAATCGAATATTGTCAAGATAAACTTATAAAAGTGAATGGTACAAGACGTTAAAAAAAATGCTAAACAAACAGGACTCAATATTTTAGGAAGCCGGAAATTATTAGAGGATTTGTTCCAGATTAGAAAAATCTTGTGTGGAGTATGCTTAACGAGAAAATGGTAAGGTCCTTATCCATTACAATAAAATCACAAAACAGAAGAATTACTAAAACAAGTAATTTCCAGCAATCATGTCCAAAATGCATACCATCCTTTCTTTTTGTTTCTTTTTTTCTGCTTTGACTGAGAACATGTCCAACCCCGCACCTTGCGCAACATCTCTTTCTATCTTTTTCCGCCAAACAAACCTGTAACCCCAACATGATGTAAATTTATACAAGCCCAATTCAACATTGTGGTAGTAGGAACCATGGCCCCCATTTAAACCCAAATAATAGGATTTACCCTTCCTGAGATTCTGAACCTTTTTTCTAAACTTTTGGAAAGCCAAAACAAAGCTTTATTCAGTGGTAAGTGAAAGTTAGGTAGCCATTTGAAGGAGATTATCGCATTACAAAGTTTAAAGCACGTAGTTTCTATGTAATGAAATTTCAGTAGAGATATGGAAGAAGTACCTTCCAGTATATCAACTAAAAAGAGGGCTTCACGGCTTTTATCAGAAGCCACAATCAGAACTTTTTTCACCAGAGTTATTTTTGTAAACTGTTATTAGAGGAGAAAAAATTGGAAATCAACTCTTTCACCTATTAGCCTCTGTTTTCAGCACCAATGTGCACTACACAAATCAAATACATATTATGTCCTTTGATAAAGCCTTTCCCAACCATAAAGGACTATTATTTGGTACATTATGTGCGGACACACCTACTGCACATACGTTTTCCAAGGAAAACAGTGGACTGAAGTCAAGAACTTAAACCAGTTGTGCTAGCCACAATCTTGTGGTCTCTGCTTTCAGAGTCTTGGTTAGAAATAGTGGCCAGGTAAAAAAGGAACAAATTTTCCATTAAAAGGAATAATATCAAGAAACCAACTTTAGCATAGACCCACCTAGTGGTTAGCCTCAGAAGAGATTTAATGGAAAGAAACCACCAACTCAATTATTAGGTCCGCAATATCTTCAACAACATAATCTACTCAGTTATGTCTGGCAATTCCAAGGAACCAATTAGGATTTTATCATTTTTTATAATGTGTGAAAACAAACATCAAAAACAATCTAAGCTTACTGAAATAAATATAATTCGCAAAGTATCTAAACAATAAGTGAGTTCCAAATGCAAAACAACAGCCAACAACTTACTTTTCATTGAGATTTGAGTCTCCAAATGGATTAGAATCGTTCGAGTAGCCCGAAACCGTCTGTGTTTTCAGCTTCTTCGCAATCTTCATAGCCTTCATACATCAAAACAAAACATTACAAACTTTTCAACAGAAACCCAAAACAAAGACATCAAAACAGAAACCCAAACCAGCAATTCACAAAAAAAAAAAACAGAAACCCAAAAGAAAGACATCAAAACAGAAACCAAAACCAGCAATTCACTAAAAAAAAAACAGAAACCCAGAACAAAGACATCAAAACAGAAACCAAAACCAGCAATTGACAAAATGGCTACCTTTTTCTGCGCTTTTCTCGCCATGTACTCTGCAATTTCTTCTTCGGTTACCTCTCTCCGCCTTCTCCGCGTGCGGCCGTCGTCGCTTTGGACTGATCCCGAGTCCGAGTCTCTGGGTGAGGCGCGCCTTCGCCTGCCGCCGCTTGTGCTTCGTCTGACACGGCTTGTGCTGCCTCGGCGTGAACTCCGCCGCGGGGAACTATCGCCGCTTTCGGCAGACTCTGTATCTTCATCATCTTCTGATCTTGTCCCTCTGGACGATTTCTCTTCGCGGCTTCTCCTCCTGCTGCTGCTGCCGCCGCTTTCGCGCTTTCCCATTTTTCGGATGATCCAGCAGCTCTAGTTGGAGAAACCCTAGCTTCCAAGATTGCTGATGAAACCCTAGCTTTTCGTTCCTCCTTCAAGCTGCCCTTCGGTTTCGATTTCGTCTGTCTGGAATCGAGGCTGTGTTTGGATGTCAACCAGAAACGACTACTGTTTTTCTTTTGCTTATTTAAACAACTAAATGGAGTCTTTTAGGCTTGAATTTAATGAAAAATAAATAAATAAATAACATCAATTTTGCAATATATATATATATATATTGAAGAGAAAATAAAACAAAAACGGAAGGCAGTATTAATAATAAAGTCTTCCAAGTGAATAATCATTGGCAATAGAGTCTTCAACTTGAATGAGTAAAAAAAAAAAAAGAAGAAGAAGAAGATTACCCCAAGACGTTGTTAGTAATAGAGTCTTTAAGATGATGCTTTCTTTTCTGTTTTCTTCCCTTTTCTCTCTCTCTCTATACACCCTGTGTTCTCTGGTCTTATTCATGTTTCTCTGTGTCACTTAGATCACTTCTCTCTCTCTCAATTCATCCCTTTTAAAAGAATTAATAAATTAATAAAAAGGCTTTAGTCGCTATTTTAAAAAATAAAAATGAAAAAGCGAATGACGCCATCGGTAAAGCTTCTCTTTTATGGTCTTCTCTTAATTTTTTTATTTTCTTCGCTTATTTCTTTCATCCCTCCTATAGTACTATTCCCTCACTATTCTATAATCTTCTTTTTATATATATATATTTTCTTCATTTATTTGTTTCATCTCTCCTACTCCCTCACTATTCTATAACCTTCTCTTTTCTTTTTCTTTTTTTACCATGTTTCATTTTTTTTATTCCTTTGTTTATATAGTGTTCTTTTTCTTTCTTATTTTCTTTCTTTTGTCATATAAGAGATGATCGATAGTGTGACATGACATATGATGTACAAAATGACAAACTTGATGAGCACATGCGTCTATAGAGCTTTACGAACCCTACAGAGTTAGTACAGACCTATCTATCTATCTTTGACTAATATTTTAGAGATCCCTCACATGGAGGGATAATATTTTCTTGGGCCTGGATCATGAGCTTTCCATGATGAGCCTCTACACTCCCCCTCAAATTGATGCGAGGAATTTCAAAGCATCAAGTTGGAAACAAGATAATCACGGTGATCCCGGGGAAGGCCCCTAGTGAGTATATCCGTAAGTTAATCTTGTAAAGAAATGTAGGGCAGATGAATGGCATTGGAGACAAAGTGATGATGAATGAAGTGGCAGTCAATTTCAATATGCTTAGTGTGCTCATGAAAGACAGTATTTTTTGCAATGCAAATAGCACTAGTATTATCAGCATATAGAGGAGTAGCATATTTGAGGAAGACGCCGAATTCTCAAAGGAGATGATGAAGCCATACAACTTCACTACTTGCTGAGGACATAGATCAATAGTCTGCTTCAGCGGTTAATTTAGAAAGAGTGCTTTCTTTCTTGCTCTTCCAGTATATGAGGGAGGGGCCTAAGAACATACACCATCATGTTGTGAAACAACAAGTGTCAAGACATCCGGCCCAATCTGCATCAGCATAGGCTTGCAATGTTCATGGAGATGATGAAGGGGTAAAATAGACCATGACTATGAGTGCCTTTAACATAGTGAAGAATCCTATAAACAGCTTGAAGATGTTGTTTATGGGGATTGCTAATAAATTAACTGACAATCTAAATAGCATGAGAGATATTAGGATATGTCATAGTTAAGTAAAAAGAGCTGCTAACTAATCATCTAAAAATAGAGGGGTCAGCAAGGGGCTCCCCACTTCTTAGTTGACTTTCACATTAAACTCAATAAGGGTTGCAAAAGTTTTGGAGTTGCCAAGGCGTGTAGAATGAACTAATTCATTGGCATATTTACATTATGTAGAAGCAAAGAACAATTTCTGCCCCAAGTCCAATAAAAACAGCTTACCATGCTTACTCCCCATCCCAATCACCTTCCCAGTTTGCAAATCATGTATGACACAACCAAAAGAAGAGAAATGAACAAGATAACCAGAATCAATTAGTTTACAAATAGAAATGAGATTGTTGCTAAATTTGGAACAAAGTAAACATCGGGTAAACGAAGGTGCCCTATGGTAATTGTTCCTATGCCAAAAATAGGTAATTGAAGATCATTTGTTGTAGTGATGGAGTCATGGCCACCATATGGTTTATGGTTTTGCAAATTTTAGGCCACCAATGTCATGTGGTAGGTGTGATAGTTGAAGATAGTAAAGTGGATGAGTGAAATGCAGTAAATGAAGTAGGTAAAAAGGACAAACCACTAATAACCATGGAGGTAAATGCTGATGGCACAGAAGAATTTATCAAGTCTTGAATATGAGCCATGGTCATTGTGACAGAACCAATATTAAAGGAGGTTGGATCAAGCTTAGAGCTATTTTGTGCCTACCTGAAGAGTAGTTGAATTGTAACGTTTCGTAACCTGATATGATTATTATCTTAACTAAATTGTATTTTAGCTAATTAGGCTTCATTAAAGTCTAGACAAGTCCGTTTTAGTGTTAGGATCACGTGTACAAAGTTTCATTTGGTTTCGAGCTTATTCGAGCGTAGCAAGGGGTAGTTTGCAATTTAGAAGTTTAGAAGCCCTTTTTCGTAATTTATTGTTTTGTGAGGTTTTGGATCCATCAGGTAGATCGCCTAATTCTAAGACTTTAATCCTTATACCTCGGACCAAACCAAATCTGTTTAACCCTCCGAATAGCCATATCCCTTAAATTAAACCTTTTTT
This sequence comes from Sextonia rubra, assembly GCA_037013555.1. Lineage (NCBI taxonomy): Eukaryota > Viridiplantae > Streptophyta > Magnoliopsida > Laurales > Lauraceae > Sextonia > Sextonia rubra. The sequence continues at coordinate 14,909,851 of JASUAD010000028.1, read as the reverse complement.
TGTAATTACCCAAAACCTCATCCTTTATAAACCTCAAGTCCCAATTTTTCCTTTTTCTCTCTTTTTTATTTTTCCCCACTTTTTTATCTTTCTCCTCATCACCCTCCTCGCCATTGTCAGATTTCTAGCCATTGAATTGCCTAGATTTCACTCCAACCTTCTTCCACGAGGTTTCCTTAACATGTAAACACCATTTTCATCTTCTTTCATCAACCACCAAGCTCTAGGTAAGCATTTTACCTTCTCATTCCTAAGTCTCTTTGGTTTTTGAGCTTAGGAAGTGTTTCGAGTGCTCAGTAGGCTATTTTCTTTGTATTTGTATAGTGGTTTTGCTTTGAATAAAGTCTTGTTACCGCTTGAGCTTCGTTTGGGTATTGAGAGGATTAGGGTATCTTCTATTTTCACCCATTTTCATCAAGGCAAGTTGATAAGCATTTTCTTATAATGAAATTCATGTTATATTGGTGATTCTAGCATAATTGCTTCATTTAGATGCTTTGCCCCTTTTAAATGAAATTGGATATAAATGCTAGACTTAGGTGTGATCTTGAATGGATTGATGGATGAAGTGATTGGAAGTGGATTTGTGTGTGGAATGGAGAGGGTAACACCCTATTTTAATGTAGATACAATGAGGGTGAAGGAATGGAATTAGTTTTCCCAATATGGAGAAATAGGGGACTCCCGTATGAAATGAACACAGGCTCGATTGATTGGACCTTTGCTCAATCGATCAGACTTATATTCATGGTTGGGCACGAATTGTGTCCAGATCAATCGGACCTTGGCCCGATCGATCGGATTCTTGTTCTGTCCCAAGATCACTATTTGGACTGTGGGCCATTGTGGTGATGTTTGTCGAGTTTCGTAGGACCCATATTTATCCCACATGCATACCGTAACCTATTTTGATTGTGGAACCCCCATTTGACCTATGTTTCGATAAAGGACTTTAAATCACTATGGAAGAGGTATATTTGGGTGTATGTATCTCTTACGAATCACTCAGTTGGCATAAGAGGGACAATCTACCTTGCACTTGGTTGAAATGGGAATTGGGGCTACGCATTCGAGTAAGAAATGTTGCGTAAGGGAACGGTGATGGATTAATCAGGAGTTGTTTGGTGTACTCTCCTTGGTTTGTATGTTGCATTGCATGCTTTTTTAATGTACATTGATGTACATGTTCTTAAATTATACCCTGCATTTGGATTTGGAAGGTGGAGTGGATTGGTAGCGTGGGTACTTTTGTGACTAGATGATTATTCGCATTTTGTATGTTCGAATTGTGATTTGGAAGTAATTCCTCATTGATCCCGTTAATGTTCGTAGGAAGCCAGCTCCATTCACTGTGACTTAGGACTTGAGTGTCACGACTTGAGCCCAAGAAATCGGGGATTAGGATAAACCCAATCAGCGACATATATATTCTCGTGCACATACACCTGAACCCTGTCCATATGCACATACACAAGGGAAATATTCACACGTGCAAACAGAAAACGCGGAAGCTGCAAGTGCTAACACATGGACAAAAGAGAAAGGGAATATAATAAAACACGTAATCACTATTGATTATACAAAGCTACATTAGATACAAAAGAAATTTATAAAGTTATGCTACAAGGTCATGCAACAAGATGCGAACAAGTTGAAGTCAAGACGCTCTCCGGAGTGGATCCCTCATGTCCACTCATCTAGCCCAAATGGGGTCTCTCTACCACCTCCTCTGAAGTCTGACCGACCTTCGAGGAATTGAGAATGGAATCTGAACCTGAAATACAAAGAAAAACATGTGAATACGACGATTCAACAAGCATAAGTAACATAGAGGTAATACACGTTGTCTCTAAAAGAATTCATGACAGGCATATTAAATAGAAGTGAAAGTTCATATACTAGACAAATCGTGCAAATGAATGATGAATGCATTAGATTCAAAGTAGAGAAATACTGTACTAGGTGGCCATTACATATGCCATATTCTCCTAAATTTGAGAGCGTGACGTGAGAGAACACCATCGACTGGGCCAAGGTACGAATAGGTCTCGGTTTCCTGCGGTTCGGAATCCTCAAGACGTAAGCACACTGCAGTAGCAACACGCATGCTAGGCTAAATTCAACCCCGTCGGGTATCCCAAGCAGAGGCTAAGTAGAGCCAGACACAACCAATCAAGCATATATCAAGACATTGCATAACAATAACGGAAACAAATAAAATATACTGGTTATGCGCAAGTGCAAACGTACATGCAAGTCAATGTCCATAACTATAGCAAGATCTCGAGAAGAATACAACACAAAACAAACCAATGCTTATCCATTTTCTTAATCAAGAATTGAGGACAAGTAGCATATTGCAAGATGTTATGCAATTCAAGTTGATATAATCAATATTAGTTACTAGCCAACCCTAGTTTAGTTATCCACCGTTACTAACCGTGTATGATGATGTAGTTTTAAGGTATTCGATACTCGGTTGTTCTTTTCTAGGGTGTCTCATTGTAAAAGAAAGAGTACCGAAGCCCCTTAAACCAACACCCATGGGGAGGTGCTTAACAAATGGATGACGCTCATGAATACATCTCAGCTCCCAAGATTATTCATAATAGACCCAGAAGTAATCCATAGTGGGGTCCATTCTTAGGTCTCTAGGTAGCCTATGGTCAATTAAAGAAATCATCTACATGAAATTCCACAATCATGTAATTCTGCCCAGCCGACCAATCGCTGAGGTATCCGACCGGTCGGACGCCTCCTAGAACCGAAATTCGACCGGTTGGGACTTCAAGACCGACTGGTTGGCCTTAAAGCAAACGAATGCGCACAGTAGCAGTTCAAAACTGTTTCTCTGTTAACAATTGAAGGCATAAACACAAATGGACTGTTATACCATGCATATACTAAACATACATGAAGTAAATCATAGCTATCACAGGATACCAACATGTATTCATCTAATAGTTGCTTATACTTGCCTTTAACGATGAGTTACCAAGCATTCACACGGTCTAGACTTGAAGTCTGGAGAAACTAGCACGAAAGATTGAGGCTTGACACCGGCGGAGAAGAGGAATGAAGAAGAAGAAGACGCTGAAGAGAGGAGGAATGGGGGAGATAAGGATGAAATGGAAGGTTAGGTAAGAGATATATATATAGTTTAGCCATTTGCAACCAAATCCAAAAGTTATATAAATTATAATTCGAGTCAAATGAATACTAACAATCTCAATTGGTTTCCAAACACTTTCGACTCAGTTACGGAACTGAACAAGTGTGACAAAAGACACGCGATGACGTCAAGATAAATAAAAGACACCGAACAAAATCAAAAATTACGAAAAATGGCTCGCAGTTACCTAATCTAGTTTAAACTTAACCCAACTACCTATCCAAGACCTCTAACATAACCCAAGAAGAACCAAACACCATGACCGAATAAAATTCTCGAAGAATACACTAAGCACACAATTAAATAACCTCTAATCCTGTTAATTTGGGGTCGGGGTGTTACATTGAGTTTGAGTGCCTCTCGGTTTGGTTTATAAAAATATTTGTATTTAAGGTTTATTGATGACTGCTATAGATTCAATTGAACGGACTGATTATCATAATTGACGGATTGCTTAGCATCCAATATTGATGGACTGCTTGGCATCCGATATTGACAGGTTTCTATCAGATATTGACGGGCTTTGCCCAATATTGACAGGATTGACCCCCTAATATTAACATTGGAATATTTTTTGATGAATCGAAGGTTAACCACCCTATTGGTGAACTTATGTGCTCATTCTTGTATAATAGATTGGGATCCTTTCTTATTTATTGATGTTATTGTGTCCTTATTGTATCTCTTTCATATAATCACATTGTTTCTACTCATTTTGTATTGTATGTTTATTATAGTTCATGTTATCTAATTACCAATGTAGTCTGCTGATATTGTATTAGTACATAGGTACCAATCAATTCTATCCTGAGGAGGAGGCGTCGGGTGAAGCACTACGCCGCTTGAGCCACCTAACAAGCTTGTTGGTCTGATGTTTGCATGCCTTCTACAAAAAATATAGCTTTTGCTTGCCTATTAGCACAATTTTTTAATCCTACGGCACATTTCCCTATTAAGTCTATAAGACTGGATAAAGCAGGCGAATTTATATCTCATATTTTTTTATTACTATTGTTCATCAATAGAAATTGATGTTGAACATCTCATTCCCCATGTTCACACCCATAATGAATCAGCTGAATCCCTGATCAAACAAATTCATCTTATTTTAAGGCCTTTATTGATGCAATCCAAATTATCAATTACTGCATGGGGCCATGCTGTATTGCATGCTTCGGTGCTTATTAAACTTAGATTTACAACCTATCATCAATACTCCGTTGTATAACTTGTAACTAGTAATCAACTAACTATATCATATTTACGCAAGTTTGGTTGTACAATTCAAGTCTCAATTCCACCTCCTCAATGCACTAAGATGGGCCCACATCGTAGGTTAGGGATCTATGTGGATTATGACTCACATTCAATTATTCGATATCTAGAACCAACGGCATGGATGTGTTTATTGCCTATTTTGTAGATTTTCATTTTGATGAGACAATCTTCTCGCTATTAGAAGGAGATAAGAGAGTTTCTAAAAAACCGTGAGAATTAACATGGACTACTCTCACTATATCTTATCTAGATCCATGTACTTCACAATGTGATAATGATGTACGGAGATTAGTGCACTTACAAAAAATTACAAATAAATTATCCGATGCTTTTAATGATGTACCAAAAGTAACTAAATCACATATGCCAGTTATGAATGCACCTGCCATAATTAATGTCCTTGCAATAACTAAATCACATATGCAAATGAATTTGTTGCATGCCAAAAGTGTGGCAGACCTATAAGTTTCAAAGATTCAGCTCCTCGAAAGAGGAAAAATGAGCAATTATATTGCAATCGTACTATAGAAGAGATACACTCTAGAAGAAAATTGTACATTCATAAAGAAATATGTCATTTCACTCCAGAAAAGGTTACAGCAAAATCCACTTTCTCTAAATTTCCCGAAGAAATTAATATCCCATAAGAGACTCTTCAAGTTCTTAAAGAGGTAAGGGTACATAATAATGAATAGATCTATATACTTTATATTGATTTAAGAGAGAGATGGAGTATAAAAGAAATAATCATTAATGACATGTTTGTATATGCAGTAGTTACACATATATTAAATGAAAATGATGATTGAGATATATAATTATGTACTATAAATGAGTGTCGACAAAGGATAGACTAGCCAAAATAGAAAGATGCCATCAAGGTAGTTTTAGAATCTCTTAATAAATGTGGTATATTTAGACCTATATTACAAAACCCAGAAGGTGTTAACCATATAGGTTACAAATGGGTGTTTGTAAAAAAAAAAAGATTGAAATGGATGAAATTAATAAATACAAGGCATGACTTATGGCATAAGATTTCTTACAAAAACTTAAGATTGATTATGAAGAAGCACACTCCCCCATCGTGGACATAACTAAATCTAGATTTCTGATAAGTTTAGCATTTATAAGAATTTAGATATGAGACTCATAGATGTTATAACCATTTACTTGTACAAGGACTTGGACACACATAGATACATGAAAATCCTAGAAGGATATGTTTTGCCTAGAGCAGCGTCAAAGAATACTACTCAATTCAATTAAGACAATCATTATACGACTTAAAGTAATCCGGAAGAATGTAGTATAATCATCTTAGTGAATACTTGTCTAAGGAAGGATATAAAAACAATCTCATTTACTCATGTATCTTTATAAAATAAATTCTTAAAAGGGATTTGTAATAGTAGTAGTTTATATAGATGACATAAATTTAATTAGGATTCTAGGAGAGCTTGAGAAAACTGATGACTATTTGAAAAGAGAATTTAAAATAAAAGACCTAAGGAAAATAAGATTTTGTCTCGGCCTGCAGATCGAGAGAAATCCTAGTGAGATATTAGTTCATCGGTTTAATTATATAGAGAAAGTTTTGAAACATTTTTGGTATGAATAAGGCACATCCATTAAGTACCCCCATGGTTGTCCGGTTGTTAGATATAAAAAAAAGATCCATTCGTTTTTAAAGAGGAAAATGAATAAATATTGGGTCATGAAGTACTATACTTAAGTGTTAGTGGTGCCTTACTGTTTTTGACACAATGCACTAGACCGGATATTTCTTTCTTAGTGAATCTACTTACCGGATAAAGTTCTGCATTGACTCAAAGACATTAAATTGGTATCAAATATATCCTATGATATTTACGTGAAAATACTAACTTAGATCAGTTTTATTCTTATGGTCATAAAGATTCAAAGTTTGTAGGTTATATAGATTCAGAATATCTTTTCGACCCTTATAAGGGTCGATCTCAGACAGGTTATATATTTCTTAATGGTAATATTGTCATTTATTGGCGTTCTATTAAACAAACTTTAGTAGTTACTTCCTCCAACCACGCTAAAATTTTAGCTTATTATGAAGCTAGTCGTGAATGTGTATGGTTGAAATATTTAATTCAGTATATTTATAGTTTTTATCAATCGTCTTCTTTTACAGATACTCCAAGCATTATCTATGAAGATAATGAAGCATATATACAATAGTTTCAAGAAGGTTATATCAAGAAAGACAAAACAAAACACATTGTAACAAAATTCTTTTTCACACATACGCTTTTTCGGAAGAATAAAGAGATAAAAGTCTAGTAAGTTCATTTCAAAAACAACGTAGCTAATTTCTTCAAGTCATTGCCAAAATCAACATTCTAAAAGTTTGTATATGAGATCAATATACATAGATTCTATCATCAAACAATGTAAATGTTGTTTTTATCAGGAGGAGTAATTGATTAGGGGGAGGCATCCTGAAGTATGCTATTAAGGACATATGCGCAATGTACTCTTTTTCTTTTTTTAGGTTTTATCCTACTGGGTTTTACTAGTAAAGGTTTTAACGAGGCAGTATTATGCACATCCAATGCCTAATTCAATTATTATGAAGAATATTGTATTATTTTTCCTTTGCTTTGATTTTTATCCATTGGATTTTCCTTTGTAAGATTTTAATGAGGCAATTGTCATTAAATCGTGACAATTTTAGGGAGAGTGTTATCGTACAATCTTAGGGAGAGTGTTATAATATAAATATCATAGGGTGGATGCTCACATTGAGACCACACGAGATAAAGGGCTTGCATGGGATATGAGTCCTATCATAACATATTACTTCGAAAGGAAATCTTCTCATTTTATAAATAAGACTCTCTTGTTCGTATTATGTGCATACATATCTTATTATTAAAATCTCTCTCTTTCTCCCTTTACTCATCTTTCTTCTTGTATTTAATATTTTAACATAATAAGGATTTTTTTTGTATATTAAATGGATTTTATTTGGAGGTTACTGTGTTTATAAATAGGAAGTGGTGCATGATAGGTAGGCATGTTGGTCCCACCAGAGACAAAGTTAAGGGCACTTAAGAATCGGGCCTAAATAAGGCTAGGCCCGATTAATTATATGGGCTGGGCTCAAACTTAATGGGGCCCAGGCAAGCCACTTAAGGCCCAATTCGAGCTTGGGCTACAGTTGGGCTTAAGGATTTTAATCTAGGTCGGGCCTGAGTTTTGCTCAACCTTACCCATGAATATCCCTGCATGTGCTTGCCTTTTTTCATCTTTCATGCACCTTCCATGAAACTCGTTGGAATTTTCTTTGTCAACTTCTTCAAGAACTTCTTTGAATTATATAAATTGATGCAAGCTAATATGGTGGGCCCCCTCTCAGATGTTCTACATGGGTGAGCTCACATATGTGCATGTGTATGGCCCCGTGAAGCCATATTTTGCAATGTTTTAAAATGCTCTATTCTCTTGTTTTTATTTATTTCTTTTCTACTGAAACGCTTTCTTTGCTACAAATGTTTCTTGCAGGACCCATTTATTTCATTTAAACAAACTATGATAATTCATTAAAACAGTAATGTTTACCAAAGTCAACGATGCATAAATATGGGCCCTCTTCCCATGAAATGATAGCATGAATGTACGTCTTTTTGCATGATTTTCCTTAAATAAACTAATAATGATGAAAAATTGAATTATTTTATAAGAAAAATACTTTTCATGAAACTTTCAAAAAATGTTGTTATAAAAAGTGTCAGGTTTCATGATCTTATGCAAAAATTGTGAACTTTGAGGGAATTATGCATGAAAATACTACTATGATGCCAAAATGCATAAAACTATGATTTTTTTTATCTAAATGATGCTCATTTTTATTTTATGAGTCCTTAAATCATCCATAAATAATCCTAAAGTTTGCACTTTTAAGGACTTATCACTAGTATAACTTCAGTCAGCCTTGAACCAATTCATTTTACAACTTAGGTGTCTTTGCAACTAAACACGCATTTTTCATGATTACAAGAAAAACTAGCGAGTAATCTACCATGTGGACTGTTGCCAAACATGTCATTATATTAGTGGGGTCCGCTTCCTGGCACCTTAGATGACAATAAAGAAAGAACTAATTGTATAATTGACTTTGACTTAAAAGTAACGTAGATATAGGATATTTGTGTTTCTAAATAATACAAAAAAGGAAAGCCATTGATAAAGTGATCTCAATTCCAAAGGTGGGTCTCACCGGACAAAAGCATTATTTCTGTTTTAGACAGTCTCAACGTCAAATTACTCACATTCAATTATTGAATTAAATAAAATGGTAAATACTCAAATCATGTATTATTTCCTTTGGGGAAAATTTAAAACAGGCATTAAGTTTTTTTTTTCTTACTTTAAAAAAAGGACATAAGTTTCAAAAATTCAAATTAGAGCCTAAATTTCTGGTAAGTTTTTAATTAAGGGCAATTGGCCATCCGAGGGCATTTTCTGGCGACTTCTCACTTAATATTTTAAACAACTAGATTCCCTTTATTGAAATAACACTTTCATTCACTTCCTTTATTTTTAACATTTCCTTCACTTGTGTCCTTATGGTGGTTGTCAATAACTAAAACCCCCATGGTGATTGGTTGCATGTATTGGCTGTTGGAACCATGCCTCTTAGTGAAGGGTAATTTTGATAATTTTTATTTTTTTTTGGAACAAAGTTATTGGAAATACCTTTAAGTAGCCATAATTTCTTAAATATATATTAATGAAAAACTTAAACAAAAAAGTGAAAAATTTTTGAAAATCTTATTTAAATTAAATTTAACTCGGATGTAGGAATTATTGTGCCTCTTTATGGAAGGTGACTCGATTCAGCAATACACACTCTCACGCAAGTTAAGATATGTGGAGGAGCCAATTGGGTTTGAAACACCTAAAAATCATTTTCAACCAAGACCAAAGGATCAAAAGCTTTCAGAGAAATTGTTCGACTTAAAACATCTCCAATCGAAATGTCAAATGCCACACCACAAAAAATGAATAAAATAATAATAATAAATAGGCATTTAAAAAAAGAAATATACCATTTTTTAATAATATTTTATGATGTTTACTTCAAAAATTCAAAATGATAAAAAAAACCTCCTCACTCTGTGCACCCACTAATCACAGACAGACACCAAAACCTCCTCTCTCTCTCTCTCTCTCTCTCTCTCTCTCTCTCTCTCTCTCTCGCTCCTTGCACCGATCCAACATGTCTCCTGAAATCGTCGTCAAGAGGCGGTGGCTACGGTTTCTAATCTGGCAATCCATCTCCGCCACCTCCCTCTTCCTCCTCCACAAAACCCTAATCCTCTCTCTCTCCTCCTCCTCCTCCTCCTCCTCCGCCTCCAAAACCCCCTCTCTCCTCGCCATCTTCTCCTTCCTCTCCTTCCACCTCTCCCTCCTCCTTCTCTCCCTCTCCCTCTTCCTCCTCTCCTCCCCTCAGCTCGACCCCGCCGCCTCCGCCCCCGACCTCGCCCGCGGCCTCCTCCGCCTCCTCCTCAAGTCCGTCGTCGCCCGCACCTCCGCCGATCTCGCCACCGCCGGCTTCCGCCGCCGCGCCGCGAAGTCCCTGAGCTCTCTCGCCTTCGTGATCCTCTGCGGGATCTCGGGGTTCTTGTCCGCTGTCTCGGTCTGCGATGGGCATGGGCTGTTTGATGGGGCGAGGTTTCTCAGACTGGGTCTGAGAGGGATTGTCCTTGGGAGCTTGTTTGGAGCGGACTATGTGTATAGGAAGAGATGGGTTCTGGCGTTTCCGATCATTCAGGTTGGTGCGTGTGTGTGTGCGCTTTTTCAATGATTGGGTGTTGTCTTTTGATTGGAAATGAATTTGAATGGCGCCCCAATGGTGCATTTGTGGTTTGATGTTTGATGAAGGAGCATTGCTCAGGTAAGAAATGAAAGGTCCAAGGTGGACCATCAGTTTCCTAGGATTTCATTTACTAGGGTGGCAGGTGGGTCATTGCTTCCAACTCTTGATATTTATTTTATTTGATAGAAAGGCATTGCTTAGCTCCTAAGAACCCAATACTGATTATTCAAACATGCAACAAATGGCAAAAATTTGATGATAGTGGAGACAATTGGTGATGCATTAGTTAACCAGTAAAGTCTAATGGTTTTCTAAATGGTGATATTTGCAGCGCCCCCTTTTCTTCAGCTTTAAGATGGGACTTCCTTCATCCCTCAGGCAAGCTTTAAAGCTATCAATGTCAGCTTATCTAATTTCAATAGCGTTGATGTTATTTCTGCTGCCCAGTCCATTCAAGAGCAAGAGCTCAGTAAGGCAGTTATTAGTTCAGCAGATTGCCATTTACCTTGGAACTTTTGTTGTTTCCTTCTGTTGGGAGCTAAGTCATCATCTGCTTCAGGTTGCCTCTTTCATTATTTGTTTTGAGAACACCTTCAGATTTTTTTTTTGAGCCAGTTCACCCATTTGTAGTGGAGAAGCTTTTGTTTGTGATTCAAGTGTTGTTGCACTGTATTTGTGCACCTTATAATATCAGTGTGCTTAAATGAATCTACCATATCCAAAAAGCAAAATTTTTAGAATTTGTTCTCCTAATTTGCGGACTTAAGGGTCGTCCATTTGCACTCATTTATTTATGTTATTCATGCATAAAATTTTCACTTACACCTGTTTGGTTTCTCTCATTCATGCATCACATGCGTAGAGGTGGGAAATGGGGCCATTTTCAGCCTAAAATTTCCCCACTTGAAAAGGTGAGATACAGTTTCACACGTCCGACCTCAAAAGTACTAGTGCAACCTCCTCTTGATTTTCACCTGTAGTAGGCTAAATGATTCTATCGACCACCTTCTTTTTTTTTTGGCACTCCTATGGGCCCCAAATTTTAATTCCATTGGTTCAACATTTTTATTTAACTAATAACCCCAAGATGTTTAGTTTGATATCTTAAATCTTTACAAATTTTGAGAAATATGGAAAAAAGCACCCAAAAAGGAAAAATAAACACCCTATTCGTATAGATCTGATTTTTTGCATATTTATATCTCAATTCATAATTTGAATTGTTAAATATTTTCATATAAGTGGTCAACCTTTAGACATGAAGTTTCATATCTTCAATTCTCACAGATATCAAGAAACATGTGGGAAAAACAACCAAATTCCACTTTCTGATCATTTGCACTTTTATGGGCCTCGAATTCATGATTAAATTGTTAAGTATTCTCAAAGATATGATAGACCACAATGGATGATGTCTCCTTTTGAGACATGCAAAAAACACATAAAACAACTTCATTTCACTTTCTAGTTATCTGCACTTTTTTGGGCCTCCCCAATTCATGATCTGAGCATACTTTGTTAAAGCCCAGCTATTTCATCTGCAGAAAAGTTTTGGGGCCCTTGAACCCATTAGATTTTATCAAAACTGATATAGATCCTCGTTTGCTCTTCTCTTTCCTTTCCCATATCATTTATTCCTGTGGAATGGTGCTTCCAAAGAAACATGGTACTGCGTTTCACATATGTAAATTTTTAATATGCAAAAAGTAAATTTGAAATATGTAAATCCCATTTTCCTATCCCATGTGTGGAGACAGACCACCCTTCCGAGATTTTTTATGATTTTTTTATGGCACAATTCATATGGATTACTTATCCACTGATTTCATTCAGGTGCCTTTTGTATTTTACTCATTTTCTTCTATCTGAGGCTGTGAGCCCATTAAATTGCATAAAAACTGATATTGATCCTTCCTTGCTCTTTCTCTTTCCATCCCCATATTATTTATTCATGTGAAATGGTGCTTCCAAACAGGCATTGTACTATGTTTTACATATGTAAATTTTGAATATGTCAAATGTAAATTTTACATATGCGAATCCCATTTTCCTATCCCATGCGTGTACGAGAATTTTATGTATTCTTTGTGGCACATTACAGATAGATTACTTATCCACTGACTTCATTGAGGTGCCTTTTCTGTTGTGCTCATTTTCTTCTATTTGTCAAGGGAATCATTCTTATTATACCGATTAAAAAAACTGTGTGGTCCAACCTTGGATATTTCGATCCCCCCATCTCCCATGATCTGTGGGGACAGGGGTGACCCACCAGAGTTTTGGCAGGGCCTCATGTTTATATATTTATGAATTATGAGTGGTCGATTTGATCATCAAAAGGAAGAATTAAGCAAAAATTAGGAATCCATTCTAGGGAAATGATTAGGCTAGAAGGCAGAGACTATAGAATGGATTTCACTTTGTATATAGGGACGTTTCAATTATGATATTTTGTTGCCACCTAAATTTGTAAGCGTATTGATAGGTGCTGCTTACAAGGAGGTTCATTTTTGCGCCACCACAAGGATCAGCCGCTGCAGAAACAAATCCGAGTGAACCTCTCCTTGCAGCTCTTGAGCAGAGCACTCCAAGATCCATTTTTCAATATCTTGCGTATCTTGACCTGTGTATGGTTTGTGAGAATAATGTTGATACCTGGCGTCGAGCTGCATTCTTTGAAGAAACTGGTGAGACTTACAGGCGAGTTGTTTCTGCGTGCTTGAGGCCTCTGGAGCAGCTTACATCAAGGCTTGCTGAAGGTTTAGAAGGCAATCCTGCGGAAAAATCAGATTTATTCTCTCAGCAGTTATCCTCACCACCGGTCACTCGTGTGGACTTGAGGCTTCACGAAGCATTCAATGATTTCCAGGTACTGCTGTATAAATATATTGAGTTGTTATCTAAATATTTTATGTTAAAATACGTTACTGCCTAATGAGCACTCACTGTTTAAATTTTCTTGGGGCTTTCATTGTTTTTTTTTAATGTATGTGGAAGATAAGGAATTGTTTGAGGCACATGTCTAGATTATATAATATGCATTACAAATCCCAGGAGAGAGTTTGACTACGCAACATAGGCTTGGAGTTTTAGATATTTGCATTAGAAGTAAAAAGAGAGCAGTAGTAAACAAAATAGACCCTAAAACAAGGTGGAGAGATTTGAAGGGGGAAAGAGCAAATATATTTAAGGACAAAATGATTGAGAAAGGAGAATGGAATATTGAAGGAGAAACTACAGTAATGTGGAATCAAATGGCTAATTGCATTAGGCATGTTGCAAAGGAGGTATTTGGAGAATCAAAAGGGAAGAGACATATTAATAAAGAAACATGGTGGTGGAGTATGGAGGTTCAGGAAGTTATTCGACAAAAAAAACATTGCTACAAAGTTTGGCAGGGGACTAAGAGTATAGAAAATTTTGAGTTGTATAAGAAGGCAAAGAAAGAAGCTAAGAAAGTAGTAAGTAGTGCAAAGTTCAAAGCATACGATGACCTCTATAATAGGTTGGGAACAAGAGAAGGAGAAAAGGATATTTTTAAGCTTGCAAAAATAAGAGAAAAGAAAAGTAGGGACTTAGATCATGTCAAATGTATCAAGGACAATGAGGAAAATATTTTGGTGAAGGACAACGATATTATAGAAAGGTGGAAAGAATATTTTAGTAAACTTTTAAATGAAGAATATTTGGGCGATACAAGAGTGGAGGAGGATACTTCATTACAAGAGTATACTTTTCTTCGTAGAATTAGAGGGGTGGAAGTGAAGGAAGCATTGAAGCGAATGAAGACAGGAAAGGCAACAGGCCCAGATGGTATTCCGATAGAGGTATGGAAATGCTTAGGAGAGGTTGGAGTAAGTTGTTTATGTAGACTTTTCAATAAGATACTTGTGACAAAGAAAATGCCGGATGAATGGAGAAGAAGTATTGTAGTACCTATATATAAGAATAAAGGAGATATACAAAATTGTACCAACTATCGAGGGATTAAACTTATGAGTCACACTATGAAGTTATGGGAGAGAATAATAGAGCAAAGATTGAGAAAAAAGACTAAGATTTCGGAAAATCAATTTGGTTTTATGCTAGGGAGATCAACTATGGAAGCTATCTTTTCACTTAGGCAATTAATGGAAAAATACCGAGCAAAGAGGAAAAATCTACATATGGTCTTTATCGATTTGGAAAAAGCCTATAATAGGGTACCGAAGAATTTAATTTGGTGGGTCTTAAAGAAAAGGAATGTCCCAAGAGGTTACATTAAAATTTTAAAGGATATGTACGAAGGTGCAATAACAAATGTGAAAACCACATGTGGAGAAACGGGCGGATTTCCCGTGACTATAGGCTTACATCAGGGATCATCCTTAAGCCCTTATCTCTTTGCATTAATTATGGATGAGTTAACTGTGCATATTCAAGAAGAAGTACCATGGTGTATGTTGTTCGCAGATGATATAGTATTGGTGGATGAATCAAGAGAGGGTGTAAATGCAAAGCTTGAGAGATGGCGGAGGGCATTAGAATCTAGAGGCTTTAAAATAAGTCGTACAAAGACAGAATATATGGATTGCAATTTCAGTGGACATATACAAAGTATTGAAACCACTGTCAATATTGAAACCCATGAGATACCACGTAAAGATTCTTTTCGGTACCTAGGCTCGATGATTAGTAAGGATGGGGAGATTGACGAAGATGTGGAGCATAGGATAAGAGCTGGATGGCTGAAGTGGAGACTAGCTTCGGGAGTACTTTGTGATAGACAAATGCCAACAAAATTGAAGGAAAAATTTTACAGAACAGTGGTTAGACCAGCTATGACAAATGGAGCAGAATGTTGGCCAATTAAGAAGACACATATTCATAAGATGGATGTAGCGGAAATGAGAATGCTTAGGTGGATATGTGGTAAAACTAGGAAAGATAAAATTAGAAATGAGTGCTTTCGAGAACATTTAGGGGTAGCACCAATAGGAGATAAGATTAGAGAAACTCGTTTAAGATGGTTTGAGCATGTTGAGCGTAGGCCAGTAATGGCACCGGTGAGAAAAAGTTTGGATATACAGGTGGAGGGTCCATCAAGAGGTAAGGGTAGGCCGAAGAAAACATGGATGGAAGTCATTAATTCAGATTTGAAGAAGTTGCACTTATCGAAAGATTTAGCTCAAAATAGAATGGAATGGAGAAATAGAATTCATGTAGCCGACCCCAACGTGGTTGGGATAAGGCTTTGATGATGATGATGATGATGATGATGACAAATTCATGTTTGTGAATCATTGGATGAATCCTATCCAAAACCAACACCCCACCCCCCCCCCCCCCCCCCCAACCCAAAACAATGCTCCCCTCCTAAAATTGTTTTAGTAGACAGTAGGTAAAATCACCTTACGAGAATACATGCAAGTAAAATGTCTCAAATACAAGTAGAAAATTGTTTTTAGTGGGTAAAATTAGCCCCACTGGTAAATGTAATTGAATTGTCTCAAATACAAGTAGAATGTATGCGTCTAAGTGAGCGTAGGAGGTTGAAGT
This sequence comes from Sextonia rubra, assembly GCA_037013555.1. Classification (NCBI taxonomy): domain Eukaryota; kingdom Viridiplantae; phylum Streptophyta; class Magnoliopsida; order Laurales; family Lauraceae; genus Sextonia; species Sextonia rubra. Next base: position 14,894,006 of record JASUAD010000028.1, on the reverse strand, counting down.
TGACCTGTCCCTGAGCTCTACCCCTCCTGTGACTGATAGTGTTGTTTATTGTATAGATGGCACCATTGATTTAATTACCACTAAACTAGCTATGACCAAAAATCCTGTCTATCTAACTACACTATCGATATTAGTACAATAAAGGTCTCATCTCAGATCAGGGATGCGTGTGCGTGCGCACACACACACCCCCCCTCTTCAAAAAAAACCCTCAGCTAATCATTGCCATCATCGATTTAAAGGTTTCAGAGATCTGCAGTTTTGGTTGAGCTGTGAGTAAAAGCAAGTGGCAATCATTACGACTCATTGGTTATAAGAGTGTTGATGTGATCCTTTCAATGCAAATAGAATCTGTACTTGCAGTCATATGTGGAATGTTCAGATGAGCAATCCCCATTGTATCATTATTCATTAACATGCAATTTAACATTGAGATGGGTGTTTCAATGCTCAGATATCTATGGAATGTATATACCTTGTTGCTTTTGATTATCTTTAGATTTCTTTATTTCTTTATTTATTTTTTTTCAAAAAGTAGGTTACTTGCATGTCACCTTGTGGGCACTTTCGCAAATATCTGCGATACTTTGAAAATATCATGGTGACATCATGGGACATGTTCTCATAGGAGTAGACTTCATATTGCTAAAATGCAGTCCTCATGGGGTCCACTTAGGTTTAGTCTATCAATCAAATGAATAGAAAGGTCTCCTTAGGGATAAGGGGAAGCCAAAAATGATTAGACCCCTTTCCACCATGTGGTTAGATCCGTCAATTTCATGGCGGATGTGTTAGCTAAGCAAGGGGTTGAGAGGTTGATTCCTTGGGTGGGTGTCTTGTAGTTGAGGTTGGGGTTGGTGTATATCTTTTACACCTTCTCCTTTCTCATCTTCTATCTCTATAGTTTGTATTCCTTTGTCCATAATGAAATTTTGTTACCGCTTCAAAAAAAGGGGGATAAGGGGAAGTCAAAAATCATCTCCACTAGATTATCCTGGCTCTTGATTTTATAAAGAAATAAAGAAATAAAGTACAGTACTGAAAGATCTTTGCAGTCAAAGCCTCCGTAGAGCTTAGGATCCAATTCATCACTAACATGTTATCCGATTCCCAATCGTCGTAGTTTGGATCCTCTTTGGAAGGTTCTTTGACACGCCTGTTAATATACCCTAGGCATTTGGTTCCACCAATAGTCATCCTTGCAGAATAAGACCATTTGTTATATAGTTTTTTCCATTGAATAATTCTACCCTAATATGGGCATTAGGGTTGATATTCCCTGTAGGGCTGAACACACTTTGGGTTCCACTGGAACCTTCTTCTTTAGGGTTAGAAGTATCATTCCCTTCTTTTGTCCCCATATTAACACACAACAAATTTTATTGATGTCGTCACTTTCACCCACAAGTCAAAGGCAAAATCTCTCACAGCACCTCCGATTAGACAGGCACATATTAAATGACAAAAATGGTTGAACCCTTACTGAATCTCAGATCCAGAAGTCTGAGCCACCTTCACCAATCGAACATGACTAGAGAACACCGAGTGTTGAACAAACTGCAATGCATGTACTGATTTCCTGAGTACTCCAGACCACCATCTTGTATCAATAGAACAAATGAGAAGGCCAATAGCATATTATTGACACCCACATCTCACACTTTGTTTTGCTGTACTTCAATCGAACCCCAAGAAACTGATTTGAGGCCAAACACCCCTACCTGCGTAAACCTAGGACCAGTCGAACCTTACTCCATGTTTGACTAGTCTGGAAAACCAGAACAGGGCCTGCTACACCCCTGCCAACTTGCTTGTGCCCCCTCTTATGTATGTTTCCGGCTCTGATACCAAGTTATCTTCTTAAACCTTAAATCAATGGAGATCAATAAAATATTTTAAGGTTTTATGGAGAAGAGGAAGACAATAGAAGAAAAGAAGAGAAGGGGAGAAGAGGAAGAAAAAGAAAAATTGTATGGTTGTCTAGGTTAGACCCCTTCGACCCACCTTATTTCATCTAAAGAGAAATACAAGATTACATAATGGTCCTTGTAGTATTTTGTAAATACACAGAAGTGTTATAAATAAAAAACTGTAACTTATTTCTTTATTTCTCACTAACCCATTGTATTGAAGCAAAATAAAAAAAATGCCCTCTGCAGATCTCTTATGGCTTTCTATCCCGTCATCCAAGCCCGACCCTCGTTGAAATTTAGCCCAAGTTTTAGATTGTGGCCCAACTCAAGTATGAGAATTAAGGCCCACTACCGGACCAAAGCATTCTGGCCCTGGGTTGTGCCTGGCCTGACCTGGTCCATGAGCACCCTTGGTGAAAAGGAAGACCATACTGGCTCAAAATTAGGTGTTTTTGTGAGTTACAACTATGAGCTCCGCAGTTTACTGTTTGGATGTGTTTGTGTAGATATGGGTCATGCAATTAAGGTTGTAACGGAACTTACCCTTTTTTTCCCACAAATCTTGTACCACATTGAATATTCTGAGCATAATCATTTCTTTTTTCTGTTCCTCTTCCCTATTCTTCTTCTGGAGAACCCATGCTTGGCTATGTTTCTTTGAGAGGATCTAATGTGGATTTTCTCAAAATATATCCCATGTTGAACGATTTGAAGTTGTGAACAATTAAGGTTAAAAAATATTGAAAGTGGATGTTGGGAGACTTTTGTGATACCTCGATGTACAGCGTGGCGTATCTCATCAACAGTCTTGATGAGTGAACCCATGTATCTTGCATATATGGGGCTGGGAGCAGCAAATTTGATAATGCTGCAGGATCCAACAATGCATCTATTAGTTGAAGTGCATTTGTTTGCTAGCTGGTTTGTTTGTAAGCAGGCCCCCACCACATTCCTCCGCTTTACTCTGATGTTTGTTTTTTCTGTCCATGTTCCTTGAATATCTAAAACCCAATTTAGAAACTAAGCTATAGAATATGATGCAGCTGTGTGCATGGTCTGCTAGGACAGTTGCTTCACTGACAGCACGCTCCCGTGGCGAGGATAGGTTTGGAGTTGCTCAGCTCACTGGCTGCAATGCTGCTGTGGTCTCGACTTTGCTGTCTTGCTTGCTTGCTGTTGAGGCATGCCTAGGGAAGAAGACCAGTCCGCAATCACCACATTTGTTGAGCCCCAATAATATTCGGTGGGCAACAGTTAACACTGGGAGAAGAGATTTTGTGGGTAAAAAGAGAGATAGTACCTTGCATGGGAAAGCTTATGTGATGGCTGATGTTCTTAGGACGTCGACTTACGAGATTGTTTCTGCTTTTCTTGAGGAGATGCAGAAGAGTGCAAAAGCAGCCATTCTAGATAAGGATTGGATCATCAAGAGCAAGCCTCTATACAGCACCCGGGAAATTCTTGTACACAAGTTGAGCCTTTTTCTCGATTTCTAAGCCAACTAAGTATTCTTCAATCATGCTTACTCACAGAGGGAAATGCTTTTATGAATGGTGTGGTTAGGTTTCTGATTGGCGGGCCCCAGATGTACAAGTGTAGTAAAGATGGGGAAGAAATGCTTATTTCTTTTCTCTTTTTACATATTGCAGTGCTTATAAGACCACTCCCCATTTTAGATGACCTAAGATCATGTTGTAACAGTTTTGTAGGACATTAATGCGTAAACGCCCCCAGATGAATGGAATGGGGATGCGGTGAAAATGCCTTTCCAAGACAGACCATTTTAACCAGCTGATCCACGTAAAGGAGCTTAAATTCAAGAAATGGGCTTCAAGTCAAGGGCTGTAGTGTCTTAAAAGTGACAGATTGGGGAACTTTTCCCATTTACCATGAATTCTATTGAATAACTAGTTTTGATAACTAAACCATGGACTCTGCATTTATTTGCAATCTGAGGCCTCAGCAATATCTGTACAGGCTATCCTTCCTTTCCAGGATTTATGTTATTGGTTCCTCCCTACTCCATGAAATGGATGGGTTTTCTAATTTTTTCTGGTTAAAAAATGTGTATGCATGTGGCCCTAGGGATTAGTTTTCTGCTGTTCAGAATTGAATGACCCTCTGGCTCAGGGCCCTGGGCCTGGGCGGGAGGAGGATCCAATCTCTTGGTGGCTGTCTGAGCACGCATGTACCTCTCTGGGTGGTGGCTGTGTGAGATCAGGGATGAGACATACCACTGTGGTGTCTTGTGTCCATGGTTCAAGATAGTGGCTGCTAAGTAGCATGACAGCCGCATTATCGACCATAGCAGTTTTAGCCGTTAAGCTATTCGTGGCGTTACAGTCCGATATTTAGCAGATGAAAGCAATTTTAACTTAAAACATATTATTTTCCATTTTTTAGTTTTTTATATCCTCAATAGCTTTTTCTAAAGTTATCTTTACCCTATATAGGTCAGATCATTAAAAAAAAAAACTTGAGATTGACTCCTGCATGAGATTTGAATTTTTTTACCACTTAGCCCTGCAATCACTATGTGTCATCCTCTATGTAACATTTTGGCCACTATGTGTCATCCTCTATGTAACATTTTGGCCACTGCCTACTCCGCTTATTGCAACCGCTATTTTAATCTTGCTCGTGTCTTTGTTAAATGCTCCTTTTCTTTTTAAATTCCCAATGAATTGAGGTTCATTCATTTGGCACAGGGCCAACCGGAGGAGGGACCTGCCGAAATTAGTGTCACAAATGCCGTCTACTCTACTGAAAAAAAGAGTAGTTAAAATAATGACTACGTCAACATTTAAGATGAGTGGGTCTCTGTCTACTTAAGAGTATAAATAAATGAGATGTATTTTGAAATTGCGTCCGTTCATAGTGCTCTCTTAGATGCAAACCCCTTCCAATGGGTGTAGGAGATAATTCAGGGGCTTGATTTGGGCTAGATATTAGCTAAATAGCTCATGGGGCTCACTTGGATGCATTCCTATCCTTGGAAGAAATGTATTTTTACAGATAAGGCTGATTTAGCGGCCTCATGTTCAGTGGTCATTTAATCGAAGTCCTTTTCAGATTCAATTAAACAGTGAGTATGTTCAATGAGTATAAAATTAGACATTATGAGTGTGAAAGCAGCTTAAAAAAAAAAGGTGAGAGGAGCTTGGGTGCAAATGAGCCCCATTCACAAACAGGACTGTACTACATGCAGTCCAGCTGTCTAACGAGACAAATCACCCATACGTATGTCCCCTGAGCACCTGACCAGTGGAATTTTCCCTTTAAATGCTTCTTAAAATTGGATACTCTTAATGCCAGTCCTAGTCATTAAGATAAGAAAGTCTTGTTAATAAACAGGAAAAATATATCTCCCCAGAAAATTAGCCAAAAGGCACTAGGTCCCTCTATATATATTTGCTTAAAGGCATTTCACATGGATCAAGGTTAACCTGTGCATACAGAATTCTTGGAGATGATCAGGCCTTGAACACGAAGATGTATTGAGCAGGCTAACCACTGGTTTTGACTCATCTAAAGCCCATGATTACAAAATTCAAATAACAATAACAAACTGCTAATCTCTCTCAGATCCAACCCCAGCAAAACAGCATTCGAATTAGTTTCTTCGGGCTCGTACCTTACATCTCATGCATAGAACCTGTCAGCAACTTGGCTCCACCTCCAAAGCCTGGTCGATTTGTGTGAGCAAAAATGGATAGTTGCTGATAGAGAAACCAGATTCCTCTATCCGTCATGTTAGCCATCCACATGGCTAATTCTTTTCCACCTTTATTTGGTGAGGTAACTTCTTTTTATAAAAAAATTACTTATAACATTCTACCAATCATTTCACATGGGTGAAAAAATAGTAAAATTAAAAATTTTGGCGAATCGATAATATGACTTACTTAACAAATCATAGTTCTCACATGTTGGAAAAAACCTTCCTAGTCATTCTTAGAAACATGATGACATGTAGGAAATTGGAACGATGCTCAGCAGCTTCAAATTTTGCAACCAATGCCTCTTGAATTGGACTTTTTTTAGTATGTTTTGAGCACAACATAACGCACAAGAACAATAAGAAGCTAAAAGCAAGGAAACATGTGGACATGGGAAACTGATGAAGATATTTCCTCTTCACTTCCCGATTGCTTTGTATATCATTAGCTTCAAAAGCTGAAGAGCAGCAAGCAGTAATCATATTACCACATGCTAGAAACTTAATTTTAAAACACCAGCCCTCGTCCTCCTCTGTGAATAGAGTATCATCTAATAGTCAAAATGATGCAATGAACCTCTTGATTTTTGCCTGTGCTCGCTCCTTTTCCTCTGGCCCATCCAAATCTCCAATGTTATCATGATATTCCTGCAATAAGATCCTCTGAAGTTACATTTCCCTATTCTTGTAGTAAGCAATGTCTACTTCTATTTAGAAGGAATAGAAGACAAATTGTACATACTAGCAAACTTTTGGCAGAAAATTATTCTCATGGTAAGCAATGTCTACTTCTATTTAGAAGGAATAGAAGACAAACTGTACGTACTAGCAAACCTTTGGCAGAAAATAAAGAGCCTCATATTATCACAACAATTATGCTCATAAGAAACATAACTCAAAATGCTGAAGAAAAGATCTCTACTCACACAACTTGTATCAATGTAGACATAGGTATGCTCCAAACTAATCTAATTTGTAGGAAGCAATTCCAAGAGGATGCAGATCATTGATTTTTCTACTAATTCTGAAACTTTTCATCAAAATATTAAGATGGGCCCAAAGGAGGACCTAGGAAATTCTCTTTGAGGGGGACCGCGGCAAATCTAAAAAAATGCACATAAATTTTCAGAATTGGCAGGGTTTTCTTCTTTTTCTTTCTTTTTTTTTTTTTAAGAATTTTAAACCTTGGGTGGGGGCTTAAGCCCACTGAGGGCTGTACTTGGTTCTGCCTCTGGATGGGCCTATGTCCACTAAGATATTGAAATTTCTGGAAACCATGTCTTCAGGCAGTAGTCACAAGCATACAGAACTCGGTGGTAACAGGAATCTAGAGCTCTGTAACCTATGGGGATAGATCTCACTCTAGAGTCTGAAAGAACAAAAAGGGAGTTTCACATTGGAGTCAATGTGGAGATGACGGACACCTTGCTACACGGGAGTTGGTAGTAGAAAATGAAAGCCCACATTGCCAAAATCAGATTGGGAGGGCAAAGGAGTTCAAGGGGGTATGCTTGGATGCTTCCAGCTCAAGGGAAGAATCCTTTCTTATGGGATTCCAGTTCTACCAAGGTTTTGGTGGAAGACTCATGGGTGGGGGCCTTTTCAGTGCCTTTTCTAGAGTGGGCTGAGATCCAGCCAAGCTTGGTGGTCATGGTGCAGAGGGAAGGACTTCGATGTGGTTAGGTTCCCTAGCGAGTTCTTCAGTGGATGTTGCATCACAGTGCAAATGAAGGGATTCTCTATCTAGATTAACAGAAAACATTCACCTGCACAGCACACATCCGAACCATCCCAGAGATGGGACCCACCTTTGAGGGTGATGAGCAGTCCGAATGCATGGTGCACAGGTGAATATTTTCCTTAGATTAACTCCAATAGCATGGTGGATTGGCATCTGACTGGGGCTCATGTGACCTGATCAAATCATCAAACTCCCCCCTCCATGTCAAGGCTAGACAGGTTTTTGTTATCTGATGAAAGGGTTAACATCCTGGTCCATCAGTTTGGATTGATGTGGTTGGACCTAGATGGCTGGACTTCAAGATCTCTCCACAAGTGGACGGGTGTTCAAGATACTGCCTGGCAGACAAATTAAATCAGATGAAAGGTAGGATCAAGCATTGGCTAAATCAAATGTTGCAAATAACGAGGAGAAAAATGCTAGCGGAAATTCAAGCTCTGGACCAATAAAGAGGAATCAGATCGTCCACATGCAGAGGAGTAGTCCAGAAGGTGGCAACTGAAAGATATCTTAGTAATCTATGACACCCAGATACTTGTACAAGTATCCGACCGATACGATACTTGTACTGGTACGCGACACAACACCAATACTTCTAGGGTATAAGTTTATCAAATCCTACTTAGCAAGTCCATTAATTCATGTAGTTCTTCAAATTTCTTCTCAACATATAAAATGTTAGAAACGATCATAAACAATAAAAAAATTTATTAATGTTAACATGATCTAAAGGAAAAATTAGAACACCCATATCTACATCCATGTCATAGACTTTCAAAAGTGCAGGATTGTATTCCCAATCCCTATATCCATATCCGTATCCATATCCGTATCTGGGCTGGGATCATAGTTAGTAACAAGATGAAAGAAAGATTAATGGAGACATCGAGAGTCTATTTGTTAGAGGGGGATTGCAATATAAGATGCTTCTATAGCATGGCATCAACAAGGAGAAAAATTAACAGAACTACTGTGGTAAATGAGGTTGCAGGACAAGTAAGAAATCATAGGTTTCACTGTTAGTATTACAAGAAAATCTACACAGAAAGAAATGTGGGCAATCTGCATAAAAGGTGGCATTCAACAACATAGACAAGGAATGACTGAGTGGCTTGAGCAAGATTTTGGGGAGGAAAAGGATAAGGAAAGCAGTCTTTGGTCTAGAGAGCAACAGAGCACTCAGGAAGTATTCGCTACGGTGGTCTTCCAGCTATTTTTGGAGAGGCAAAGGGAGACATGATGGCCTTTATGAAGGAGTTGAGAAAAGGGTCGGCTTTCAAAACAGCAGGAGCATTGACTGCATTGTTTTTAGCTCTGATACTGAGTTTGAAGGTGGGGGCAAGTGGTTAGATTACCAGCTGATTTATCTTATAGTTATCAGAAGCATTTTAATGCGGAATGAAATGGACACGCGGGCCGGGTAAGGTAAAAGATGGAGATAAAGAGGAAAATTGGGCTCTCATCAAACTCTAGTCACAGGAGGCATTAAAAAATTTTGAGAACTCAAAGAAACTTGGGAAAGCTCCCAAAACTTTTTTAGTAATCATTCATAACTACTGAGCCAAAGAGGTTTTACAATGCTTAAATAGATAAAAGACTAACCCTAAGACTAATCTAGACCATTCAATCACATTAATGGCTGAGATTAAAACATCACTTAAACATCTTATTAAAACAACTTATAGCAAACAAAATCCTAAATAAGCTAGGATAGGTGGGTTAGGCCCAAATACAAGTTGACCCATGGGGGACCATGGGTTTGCCCTGCATCAATTCTCCTTTACTGGGAGAAAACTTGACCTCAAGTTTTAGTAGAAGCCCGCCAGGGTCAAATATTAAGCGTACAAAGCTTCGATGTGCTTCTGGATCTCCAACCTCTTGGCATGTTTTGGAAGTTGTAATCAATCTTTTCATCTGGATAGAAAGGGACTGGAGGTATGGTTTCTGTTGATGTTTAACTACAACATTGATGTGTGATTTGACCGTTAGATGTAGCAATCGTTGGAATTGAAGCAGTAGATCATAGTCTTCTATTGTCAACAGTCTATCCCCAAAAATAAAATCAATGTGAGGGATATCAATGAGTTGAACTACTTTTTCAACACTGGCCTTCTTTTCGGTAGAGACAAGCATTTCTGAATGTGATTTTACATTCATATTCGTTGGATCTTCAGGTTGATTGCTAACCATATTCAAATCTTCAAATGTACTTATTGCTGGCATCTGTTGCTCATTATTTTCAACCTGCAAAACAACAACTTGGTCGAGTGATAATGTATTTTGCTCTTCAAGAAGTGAACTTATGATCAAATCCATAAGATGATGAGACTCCTTGGTGTTTTCTTCACTGTGTATTTCTTCTTGTTCCTCTTGCACTGCTTGATCAACACTGTCTAAATTGATCATGGAAGCATTTCTTTCTTGCTCAATATCAGCCTGAATATTCTCCATAGGTGGTTCCACAACATTGGATTTTTCCTTTTGTAACTTAGGTTTCCAAAGGCAAGAGCGTTTTATCAAACGTTCAACACGAATCGCTTCCCAAAATGCTTCATACATATTTTTACACTCCTTTTGCATATTTTTCCGTATCCTTGGTCTCAAACCTTCAACAAAGATTGTAACATAATGTTCATCACTCTCATGTAGTCCACATAATGCTTGTAGTCTTGAAAATTCATCACCATATTCAAGAACTGATAGCTTCTTACCTTGTCTCAAATTTAGAAATTGATTGAAGTAAGCTTTATTATCAGCATGCCATTGTCCATACTTAAATGAATATGCCGCTCTAAGTACAGCGCAGTGAATTATCAACCTTAGCTCTTCTTCCGATTCTATATGGAAGACTTTCTAGAATAATGCTTAAAAAAAAAAAACAAAATAATCATAAATCAATCTAACCTGTTGTGTAGATCTCTTCAAAACAAGTGCATAGGATCAAACATATTTGAAATCGAAGTCTGGATAGTCTTGATATTGCGAAAGTAAGATCTTGCCGTTGATTTTGGTCAAAGATGTTGTTTGATTATGCTGATGTCACTACTGATGACAACGTCTGCTGCTAGCTTCTGGGCTAGTTTGCAAAATTGGTCAATCTAACCCGTGACCTAGCTTGAATTGAACTGGCCACCAAACTACGCTAGGCTTCTCCAGGATTGGGTTGAACCAACTTAAGTGGAAAAGTAGGCCCACCTCTCTCTCTCTCTCTCTCTCTCTCTCTCAAAATTAGACCTCGAAATTAGAGCTTGAAAGAAAATAAAACAAGGGCTTGCAAACCCTTTGCTGGTACTTGTGGAGGTGACGATAAGGGCAAAGGGATGGCATGCAAACTCGGCTAGGCAACAACGCCCCCATGAGACTGGAAGTCGTCGCTGCTGTTGAGGACGTGCGACGGTAATGTCGAACGGAGACGGCAAGCAGGCTATGCGATCATGAAAGCAGATATGAAGCCTGTGGTGATAATTGGCCATTATGGGCTAATCTACGGCAACGACGATGAAGGTTGTGTAGATAATGAATGCCGATGAATATCCGAGGGTGTGGAGATTGCTGAAACTTGAACCTGGGATGGATCGCTCTTCGGCTCTGATATCAAATAATGCGGAATGGAATGGAGACACGGGACGGGTAAGGTAAAAGATGGAGATAAAGGGGAAAATTGGGCTCTTACCAAACTCCAGTCATAGGAGGCATTAGAAAATTTCGAGGAGACTGGAAGAAACTTGGGGAAGCTCCCAAGACTTTTTCAGTAATCATTCATAACTATTGAGCCAAAGAGGCTTTACAATGCTTAAATAGATAAAAAACTAACCCTAAGACTAATCTAGACCATCCAATCACATTAATGGCTGAGATTAAAACATTATTTAAATATCTTATTAAAACAACTTATAGCAAACAAACCCCTAAATAAGCTAGGATAGGTGTGCTAGGCCCAAAGACAGGTCGACCCCATGGGGGACAATGGGTCTGTCCTGCATCACATTTACAAGAATCTAGCAAAGATCCTTGCATCTAAGCTACAAAAGATTCTTCCAATGGTTCTATCATTTTGCTAAGGAGCCTTCTTGCACGGGGAGACAAAGCTCTTGATAGGGTATTCATTGCCGATGAGTGTCTTGATTCTAGACAAAGCCAAGAAGATTGGGCAAGTGAAAGAGTATATTGAGACTTTCCCCTTATATGCTTCAAAAGACAGGTTTGAGTGAAAGAAGTGGAATACAGAGTGCAATAGGCATTAGCTCACTATCTTTCTCAATCCTCATCAATGGCACCCTCAAAAGCTTTATCTCCAAACGGAGGATTTAGAGGCAACGAAACCCAATGTCCCTGTTTCTCTGTCCTAGAGGCTGAGGTTCTTAGCCAGATGATAGAAGCAGCAACAGGACCTAGTCTCATTCAGTAGTTCCAGACTTCCAGTCATCATAGACTGCCAAGAAGACAAACCTGCAGTCTGTTCATGATACCTTCATCTTCTGTGCGCCAAGAGGGAGCAAGTAGGAATGTAAAGGAATCCTTGAGTGCTTAGGATCAGTGTTAGGCTCGAAGGTCAAGTTTAGCCAAAAGTAAATTGTTGAGGGTTAAGGTGGGAAAATAGACATGTGAAGTAAAGCTTCTGGAGGAGATGGAATCCACAATGGGTTTGCTACCATCATCCTATGGTAGTCTAACCCTATGCGTGGGCTTGACAACCAAGAGTTTGAGGAACCCCACAATTGAGAGGATGAAGAAGAAACTATTCAGTTGGAAATTGAAGCACCTGTCATTTTGGGAGAAAAGAAATCCCCATTAATGCGGATTATCCAGTCTCCCAGTTTACTTCATCTCCTCTTTAAATGCCCAATGTCAGCATCAGAGTGTCTTAAGAGACTACAATTAGAATCCCTCCGGAGAATTTGCTAATTGGGACTTCATCTATAAATCTAGATCTGAAAGGGGTCCAGGTATCAGGCCACTTAAGCAGATGAACCAAAAGTTTTTCAGTAAATAGCAGCGGAGTCACTGAAGAGTGGACTCCAGACTGTGGATTGGATGGTTTTGTGGAAAGAGGTTCTCATCTCAATGTACCGCGTGCAAGGGATGGATGTGATGCTCAGGATGTGGTCAGCCATCAGTCCAAGGTTTGGTAACAGTTGTTTCAGTCAAGAGACTCCTTACTGGGGAACATTATATATTGGGCAGACAATGACGTTCACGTTCTGTTTTGGTTAGATATCTGGTTTGGAAAGAGACCTTCAGTGAGCTGCTACAGCTCGTGCCCCAGTGCGTTAACCAGAGAGTGAAAGAAGGGGACTACATGAGCAAGTTGGGGTCAACTGGCGTGATGACCCATCTTTAGGAGGAACTTGACAGAGTAGGAAAAGAACAGTTACAGGCCATGCTTAAGCAGATATGCTTCTCAACTCCATCAGTGCCAATGGACAGAGCGCAGTGAAGATTGTGGACGGGGACGGGAGTGGTCACTTCACAGTGGGTTCTTTCTTTTTATCGAATGAGGAGGGGGCCCCTGCCCCCAGCCACCTTATGGAGATTTGGGCCCCACCAAGAGTGATTACTTCTGGAAAGGTAGCTCTTCTGGGGGAGATTCTGATTATGAACAACTCATTGGCACAGTACAATGCAGTGGATTCATGCCCAAGTGTTTAGTAGAAGCAGAATCAATGCATCAACTACTTGAATAGCTTATTACATGCTAACAATGTTAAGAAGAAGAGGAGAAGCTACTTTGGTTCTCCTTTGCCAAATCAATATAATGTTCAGTGTTGCCCCCGTTTGGCTTTAGAGAGGGAGGGAGGGAGGCGTGTGTGTGTGTGGGTTGGGCATGTTTTTTTTCCTTTTTTTTTTTTTTGTGGTCATTTTGTTTGGGGGGGGTGGGGGGGGTGAAGATTCTCTGCCAATCATCTCTTTCATGGTTATTTTTGGTGCTCTGATAACCAATCAGAAGTGGCAGCCATGGTAAATTCCTAGTTGCAACCTCAACATCATCCTAGATGCGTTCGAAGACTGTTGAGATGAACTCCTACTTGAATACACTTTCTTATAACATTGATAGACAACCCAGGCACATGCATATACAATACATTTGCTATGATTTGGGCATCTCTAAACTACAGATGGCCATAGCTTCACTTTTGTATTCCCTTCCAGATCCATCAAATATTCTAAGTTCCAGCCCATTACCTGGATATCATTGAAGATGTATGAGATTCCCTCAAATATTCGAAGTTCTAGCCCATTACTTGGATTTCATTGAAGATAAAAAAAAAAAAAAGTTGCCTCTCGACCCAACATATTGGAATGAGGCAACCCAACGTATTGGCATAAGGCAACCCAACACATGGCATTCTTCGAAGCTCCTTCCACCCTAAGGCCCACAAAGCCCATGTCTCAAAACATATGGTCGATTATTGATTCTTTCCTCATTTTTCCTCCCTCAATTTAAGGTTTTATTAGTTTAAGCTAAACAAGAAACAAGAGTTATTGACATGTTTCAATGCAATTACATTGTATAGCTTCCCCCCGATTCTAATAGCTTGCAAAAACCTAGATACCTAGTAGAAATTCTAAACTTTCATAGATGACAGCTCCGTAAGTATCAGTGATAGAAATTAAAGTAGCATAAATGAATCAAAGAGCAGTCAAACTGGCCTTCAAAAGAAGAGAAAACAAGGCTAGGCCTACTAAAAGTACGCACTATGAGGAATCAACAGCATCCATATCTTGACAAATCTAAAAACAAAGCAGAGCAATCACTTTCCTCCATGCCCAAACCAGAAAAAAAAAAAAAAGGAAAAAAGGGCGCACAAAGTAAATGTAAGACAACGTTTAGACATGGCAACATCAATGAAGAATTTCTATGTCTTGCAAAAAGCACAATGTGGCTTAAAATCATACATTAAAGTATAAAACACTCATTTCATTGCAATATCATGCTAACCAGAGAAACAAATTTCATTGGTAAGAAACAGTTTTAAATACCTGAAGTATATCCTTCATGTTCTCCCTCGTCAATTTCTGTTGCCTGAGTAGTAGTTCGATTCTCTCCCTCATTCGACGGTAACTGCATAGAGTGAATGCTCAAATTAGAGGCCGAGTACAGTTATTAATTAGTACTGTAACGGCTCAACAGAAGAAAATACATAGAAATCATTAGCCAAAATGGGGAAAAAAATGGAGCAATAAGACTTACTCAAAGGACCAAAGATGGCCAAGAATAACAGCAATCAACTGCAGTGCATAGAAAAAGAGTTTGGTTAAAGGTTATACTGAAATTAATTTGCATTTGAAAACTCAATCGACACTGCTCCCAGTAGACCTCTTACTTGGAGAGTGTAGAGTCCAGATTCTAGTTTCCGATTGTACCGCTCCTCCTCATCCATCTGCAACATGTAAATAATGATAAAGGATGTGACTAATCACCAAAGTTGACACTCAAAATAGATAAATAACCAGCCTGCTCACACATGAAATTTTGAAAACAAGGATAATCACCTCTAAGTCATCAAGTTCTAGTTGATCTAGTCGTTCAGTCTCCGCTTTGACTCTATCAGAATATCTGCATATCATTTAAATTTAATGGATGCCAACAGCAGTAACTCTAGACACATCTATGAAGCAGAAAAGGATGCTTAAAGATCAGATTAGATTCCCAATCCTACCTCATATAAAGTTCCATGAGCCTGTCTACCTTCTCATATTCATTTTCCACAAATTTATTAAGCAACCTCTCCCTTCTTGAACCTCTTAGAATGCCACCTTAACAACAAATGACATATGTGATCACAAGTTTACTGTACCATTTCATACATAACAAAAGAAAATTGGCAGAAGATTGATAAAATACACAAAAGAATAGTTAACAACTAACAGATCTTACTGTACACCAGACTTCATTTGTGTAAAACCAAAGTTGCTGTTTCAGATATTTACATGCTGCCCATTCAATCATAATAATGCCAAAATTTGATTTTTTCTTTCCTTGCTAACCAGTGGACATCAAACTTACTGTAATCATACTTGACTTACTCTTTTTATACAGAAGTGCATGAGAAATGCATTAAAACACAAAAAGGAACACTTTGGAGCAGACCACCCCCCGCCCCCACAGGATATATATATATAGAGAGAGAGAGAGGGTTCTGCTAAAAACAGTGATGCATAAATATAAGTTGGAAGTCACGCATCTCAACTAATAACCTAAAACAAGGTGGCTCAACTCATACTCATAAAATTGTAGATTCAATATAATGCCATGAAATTATGATTTTTTTTTAAAGTTTGGAATTCACTAGCTCCTTACCAAATAATGATGCGATAAGTGAAATTATACGCTCTTCTAACTCCTCTTGGTACCTTTCTTTCTTATTCTTCTTGCTCACAGGTATCTGCAGTTGCAAATTTGCATGTCTAAGAAAAAGAACCAAAAGCACCCAAGGAATACAATGCAAAAGAAAATCATCATCATTATTATTATTATCATCACCAAAGCTTTATCCCAACAATGTTGAGGTCGGCTATATGAATTTTGTTTCTCCATTCCATTCTATTATGCGTCAAATCCTTAGATAAGTTAAATTTTTTCAAATCTGATTTAATGACTTTCATCAATGTTCTCTTCGGCCTACCCCTACCTCTTGATGGCCTTCCACCTGGATAGCCAAACTTTTTCTCATGGGTGCCATTACCGGCCTACGCTCAACATGCTCAAACTATCTTAAATAAGTTAATACAATGCAAAAGAAAATATGAAATAATATTAATAAATTATAAACAATGTTTAAAAGAGAAATAGAAGAATATGTGAAGAATCCAAATGGTGCAATGGCTGAATCAAGCAAAGAACCAGTGCAACATAGGCTGAAAGGTGTCAAAAATTAAATGAATTTGTCGTGAGTGCAAGGGCGGGATTTGAATGTGATGGTTTATTTAACAAAGGAGGAATGTAGTTTAGCATTTAGGTTTAACATAGCAATCGAAGTATTCTTAGAATCCATTAACAAAACTGATAGATCTGCCATTGCTTTAAGGAAATTCACTTAGCTAAATAACAAAGACTTCCATTATGCGTAGATTAGATCGATTTTGTTCTACAAGGGATGGGAAGTAGGACAAAAGAATGTAGGTCAGATTAAGATCACCAGAAATCATTCATTGTTGTATCAGACACAACGAAGAATATAAGATACCAGCTGCCAATTCTTGCTAGAACAGCAGAAGCCACAACAATCTGGCCCAGGAAACATAAGAGGAGACAAGGTAGCAACATAGCTTGCTATGCAGGTGAAGGCACTACATTACCAAACATCAAATCTGGTTGCAGAACACCCTCCCCGGCAAGAAAATCCACATTGTCATTAGTTCTTTCTAAGATATGAACAAGCCACTTAATTTTACAATGGGGGTTAGCCAAATTCAAGGGTCCAACTTATACCCATTGCTCAACCCTACTGCGAACATCGAGTCACCTTTGATAATAAGCAGGCACAACCTATGATACTGGGATATTTCAAAATAGACAATGGGTCGGAAATGTGTCTAGTGGATGCTTCATTTTTGTGAATAACAGCATATCCGGCATGTCCTTGGGCATCATATCTACACTTTCAATCTATCATCCTCTCAACCCCTACAACCTAATTGACAACCGGCAAAAACCTACCAACAACCATCCCCATTAGTGTAGGTAATCAGATTCCTAGATCTCCCAAGGACGTCAAACTGTTCAATTATCGACAAGAGTAAGCACGGGCAACAATAAAAGCAGGATGTAACGAAGAACTAAAACAACTAACAAAAAAAGAGTTGATGATGATGGGAACTTGCCTTACCCATAAAAGCAGCAAATGCAGTCTTCAGCCCCAACACATCCACAAACCGCTCGCACGCGGGAGGGTACTTGGTCATTGCAAAATCCAGCGCCCTTATGGCGGACCCATAAGCCAACTTCTTCTGCTTCATAATAATAATCATCAATTCGACTCCTTCCGCCTTGACAAACCTCTCCTTATTCTCCACAGGCATCAACAGACAGCACAAGCAATCAAACAAATTCTCGACCATCTCCTCCTCGTCCGCGCTCTTGGGGTCCCTCGACTTGTACATGGAGACGGCCTGCAGCACGATATCTACGCCATTCATCTGCCCGAGCCTCTTCTGATTGGCGGCGCTGTTCTGCAGCAAGATGGCCAGTATCTCGGACGCGTACTGCTTGTTGCTGTCGAACTCCCGCACCTTGATCTTGCTGAGCAGCCAGCGGAGGAGCCTGGTGCGCTCGCAGACGAGGTCGGCGACGGCGGGCTTGACCTCGATCATGTTGTCGATGGTGGCGAGGGTGCTGTAGATGGCGGCGGACTCGTCGGGGTCGGCGTCGGAGAGGCGGCCGAGGTTCTGGACGAGCAGCTCGAGGGCGTTGTTCTCGACGAGGGCGTCGACGAGGGCGCGGGCGGGCTCGTCGTTGTCCTCGAGGACGTCCTCGTCGGTGAGGTCCTGGAGGAGGAGGACGACGTCGACGGCGATGTCGGGGTTGTCGTGGGAGAGGAGGCCGAGGAGGGAGGGGACGGCGTTGAGGGCGACGAGGTCGGGGTACAGCTCGGGGCCGCCGGCGAGGATGCGGAGCCTCTGGAGGTCGTCGTGGAGCTCCACCTCCGAGTCGGCGAACTTGTCGGGCTGGTCGGGGTACTTCATGCGGGCCTCCAGGTTGTCGCGGAGGCGCCGCTCGAAGGAGAGGACCAGCTTTTTCAGGGTCCGGAGGTCGAGCACTTCCACGGCGTTCTGCGATTTCTCCACGGCTTCGAGGAGGGAGAGATCGAAGCCGTTGGATGAGGGGGGTGAGGACGGTGGAGGGGACAGCGATGGCTCCTCCTCCTCCTCCGATCGCTTTCGCTTTGGAGCATGGTTCAGGGAATTCGAATGACCTTGCTGCATCTCTGTTTCTTCTTCTTCCTCTTCTTCTTCTTCTTGTTGTTTTGGTTTAGGGGTGGGAATTGGAAGGGGTACCCTAGTTTTGGGGCTGTGGATGGGGGAGGTTTTTGTTTTTTTGGGGTGGAGGGTGTGGTGTTTGGTGGTTTTGAGATTGCAGGGTGATTTGGGGTGGGGGGTTTGTTTGAGATGGTATTTTTGGAGTTTGGGAGGTTTTGTGCAAAGGGTTTGGTTTGGTTTGGTTTGGTGGTTTTGAGTTTGCTTCAAAGAGCTTCAGTTTTGCCCAATGTGAGAGACATTGGGGAGTGTGGGGGAGATGAAAAGAGCCAGCTCCTCTCTTCTGTTGTATTAGGCATTTCATGATTATTATTATGATTAATTAATGAAGTTAGTGGGCTGGACCAGATCCGAACAGCATTAGGCCCGGCTGACCTGACACTTAGCTTATTTAGTTCGTTCACAGGTTTGGGTTTCCTGACTATGGACTACTGGGAGGGTTAGACTTTCCTGACCTACGGACTATTGGCGTTTCCAGACCTGCCTGCGGCTATTGACCCATATAGCAACTGAGAAACACATGAGGTTCTTTAGTAATCATTCTAAACCTTGAGCATTTGTTTGAATTGGTTTTGATCATCTTTGCAGGCACTTTGCTCATGAAATTTTTTTTTAAGATGGAAAAGTCTTACTTATTCAACTATTTATTTCGCCAAGGACATTGATGAGGAGATAGGAAGGATAGTGTTGAAGATAGGTCCAGAAGCCCAGACACATAAGAGACCCACAAAATCATACAGGCACGCCAAAATAAGCCGCGTGTAACAGATGACCAAAATGTGAACTCCTATACCCTCTTCCATAAAGCCTTTTGATTGATGCAGAGGGTGGTCCCTGTCAGACTTCACTCACTTCCAAAACGCATATAAAAGAGTGTTGATCCTTTGATATTTCAACCACGTCACCGTGGCTCAAGTTACCCCTTAGTGATGTGGTAGACCGTGATAGAAACGCTCACGGTTACAAAGAGGCAAACCCTCATGGAATCTCAATTCATAAAAAATTATGGATCTACTTCAAAAATCCATATAAAAATCTTGTATGTGCCCTTCAAAGTTCAAACCCACTTGAGAATTTGGGTTAAGCTCTAAAATCCAGTTACCTATTTTGGTTCAACCTCATTTAGAGTTACCCAAAATCTCAGGATTAAGATTTAACTTGGTTATAATATGAATAATGCTAAAGATATGATATATAAATGTATAATTTAAAAGGAATCATACCTTTAGAATCCATGGAATCTACCGTTGAAAGGTGGGTTTTACAACTCTCTGCAACTTTCTCCTTTCTATAAAATATGAGTGATGAGAGTCTTTGCAGTTTCACAAATGCAGAGAGTTACCCAAGATGTCAACTTTTATAGGCCTTCACAAATGTATCCCTTCCATCAAAGGATGCAAGCCATGAATATTCCATTAATGGCAGTGAATGAGGAAAGAAGAAAAATACAGCAAGGAGGAGCCTTGCATGTATGTGTTGATTCACATGGAGGAAGAGAGAAAGCTCATTTGGTAGTCATGTGGACCGCCTTAAATGGTGTTCTTATAGTCTCCCACTTGGTCCACTTGATCACTGGCATATGTCTTAAAATTTAAATATACATCTATAATATATATATATTTTAAATGACTCAAAAAATTTAAAATAAATGGCTTTGATTGGTGCACCGCGTTGAAAAATAATTCTTATTCAAATTTTATGTTACTCTTTAATATGTGATTAAACAAAAATACTAATGTGAATTATGGCTGTCACATATCATATTGACACATTTCCTTCCATAATCACAAAATCAATATTCTTACCTAATCAAGGCTTTAATAAGGGTTAAATAGGATCTTAATATGACAATCTTATTTTAGGAGTAATTTAATACCATAGCCTTATATTTTCACTTTATGTAATAACACAATATAAAGTAAGAATTACGAAATCATTTTGATTGCAACCATAATGATCAATGTACATAGTGTCAAACAAATATATATATATAAAGAGAGAGAGAGAGAGAAAGAGAGAGAGAGAGATCATAATAAGGCAATTCGTATATGCCCATGTTTAATAAATGTCCATTATAGGCCATCGATGATAATGCCTTCATTAGTGGATCTGCAAGCATGAGGTTGTAGGAGCCCCAATAATTGACACCAAACGATCTCATACTTTCTCTTTTAAGACAATATATTTGACTTTAAAGAACTTAGATTTACTGTAACATTTGTCATTGGAGCGAAATGCCTCGCTGCATCATTATGGCAGTAAATTTTCATAAACTCGAAAATTTGATCCATGATCTTAAGTCTGAAATGAAATTACACAACCATATTACGTGATCCGTAGCTTTAAAATAAGTCATGTACTTTGCATCAAATGTGAAAGGAGCGACTAGCGTTTGCTTCACATATCTCCACGAAATTACCCTACCAGATAATAGGAACATGTATATTGGAGTTGATCTCTTAATGTCAAGACATCTAGCAAAGTTCGAATTTGAGTATCATATCATCTTCAAATGATTAGATCTCTTATATGTGAGCATGTATTTGTTAGTACCACGTAGATACCATAGAACTTTTTTTTCACTCTTGTCCAATGTGTCATGCTTGGAATACTTTCGTATCCACTCAACATTCTAACTACAAAGTTGATGTCTGGTCTAAAACAAGTTTTTACATGCATCAGACTTCCTATTGTAGCTGCAAATGGACATTTGTTCATCTGTTTCCTTTCTATTTCATCCTTTGGACATTGTTCCTTACTAAATGTGTCTCCCTTAATAATGATTGTATTTTGTGGCTTACACTATTTCATATGAAATCTCTTAAAAATAGCATTGATGTAGGCTTCCTGAAATAACCCAAGTAATTCTCGGAATCTATCCTGAAATATCTCAATTCCTAATGCAAAGTTTGATTCCCCCGTATCTTTTATATCAAAATTATTCTCAAGATAATCTTTGGTCTCACGAATCATTCCAAGGTCGTTACTTGCCAATAAAATATTGTCAACATGCATGACTAACATTATAAATTTGCTTAAACTAATTTTAAGATCAATGCAATGGTCAACAACATTGTCGGTAGAACTTAATGCTGTGATAATATCGTTGAACTTTAAATACAATTGTTTAGAAGCCTGTTTAAGATCATATATTGACTTTTTTAATTTATAGATTAGTTTACTATTACCCTATTTTATAAAACCTTCAGGTTGTTTCATGTATACTTCATCTTCCAAATTTTCATTTAGAAACATAGTCTTGACATCTATTTGATGTAGCTCATGTTACAAAGAGCTACAAGAGCCATAACAATTATAAATGAATCTTTCTTTGATACAAGAGAGTAGGTTTCATTATAGTCAATGCCTTTTCTTTGAGTAAAACCCTTAGGTGCAAGTCAAGCTTTGAATCATTTGACTTTTACTTTAGAATCCCTTTTGGTCTTAAAGACCGGTTTATGTCCAATAATTTTAGATCCCTTAGGAAGTTCAATAAAATCCCAAGCTTGGTTTCAATAATAAATTTTAATTCATCTTTCATAGGTTCTATCTATTTATTAGAATTGTCACTGCTAAGGGCTTCTTTAAACGTTTTATGATCTTGTTTTAATCCATTATATGCCTCAACCAAATACACAACATAATCATCTAAAACTGCAGGTCTTCTCATCCGAGTTGACCTTCTCAATTCTTCTGGATTTATTTACTAATATTTGGTTATGTAATGTTTGGAATTTGATCACCTTCAGCAGTTTGTCCAGGGAGTGTTTCCGGTTGTTATTCCTCTAGATTATCAATGTTCATATTATCAAGAGGAACATCAAAGTCAACCCTTTTAGTCGGTGGTAGTTGTATCTTTTGAATATCAACATCATATGAGACAACTGTGCCACTTTTATTAGTTAATATTAAGGCCTTAATTTTTTTATAAGCAATTTTTCTTATGTCACTACTCCCACTATTTTGGTTATTCTCTTGGATTCCACAATCCTAGTGGTGTGAGTAAGACAGTAAAACCCATGCCCCTTGAACCTTTTCGGATATCAGATAAAATATCTACATACTATTCTATGTCTAATTTCTTTTTTTGTGGGTAAACACTTTCACTTCATATGGACATCCCAGACTCGAAAAATGGTTTAGGATGGGTTTTTAGCCAGTACAAAACTCGAAAGGAGTTTTTGGAACTGCTTTGTTAGGCACACCCTTTAAAATGTACATTGTTATCCTTAGTGCTTCACCCTACATAGACTTGGGTAATGTAGTATTACTGACCATCTTCCTAACCACCTTCATCAATGTCTTATTTCTTCTCTCAACAATACCATTTTGCTGAGACATTCCAAGCATTGTATATTGGCAACAATGCCTTCTTGTTAAAGGAATCTTGTGAATAGACCTGGGTTACGACCTGATGTGGTGTATCTTCTATAATATTCCCACCCTATTAAACCTCATAACTTTAATTTTTTTATCTAATTTTTTTTTTTACTTTATCTTTGAATATATTTTGAAAACGTCCAAGGCTTCAGATTTTTTTTTTAAATTAGATAAATGTAACCATAATGTGAGTAGTCCTCAATGAAGGTGATGAAATATGCTTTGCCTGTAAAACAAGGTATATGCATTTTACCACAGATATCTGTATGGATTAACTCAAGAAGTCCAGAACTCTTTGCAGTAGTTTTTTTTATTGTCTTGGATTGTTTACTTTTAATACAATAAATGCAGACACCGAAATCGATGAAGTCAAGGTTTGATAAAATCTCATCTTTTACGAATCTCACCATTTTTCTCGTGAAATGTGTCACAATCTTTTATGCCACAAAGTAGAAAAGCTCTTATTTATAACTCCTCTTTTCATGTCGATGTTCATCCCATAATTAAATGTGCTTAGTATATAGGGATTGTGCATCCATTGAATCCAACCTTAATCTATACAATCCATAATATAAAAAAAAAACCATTCCTAACTAAAATAGCATTTTTGTAAACTTTTAATCATCCATGTGTTCAAAATCAAATACAAAACCATCATCATCCAATTTTGAAATTGAAATTAAATTCCTAGATATAGCTGAGACATAAAAAGTATCATGCAGATCTAGTGAGAATCTAGTATCCAGCATATATCGGTAAGTACCTATTGTTTTAAGTCTCGATTCTTGTCGGTTTCCCATCATGATAGTTTGCAGACCATCACTTAGACTTCACCTTGAAAGGAATCTTTGTATACAATTAGGTACGTTAGCAGTTGCACTAGAGTTGACTCACAGGTATTTAATGGGACATCTACTAAATTAGTTTTGGAACAACTAAGAGATAAATTATTATAATTACCTCTTAATTCGAATCAAGTTTTCCTTTTCAAACAATCCCCTTTGAAGTGGCCATTTTTTTCCACAGAAGAAATACATTTTTATGACCCCTTTTTTCTTTCTTGGCTTTCCACTTTCCTTTGGAACATCAGTCTTAGCCCTTTTCTTTCCTTTAAATTTCTTTTGGGAGATAACATTGATTGTAATTTGCTCCTCAGCCTTCAGCCTCCATTCTTCTTGATGGCATCTAGTGATCAATTTACTTATAGTTCACGGAGTTGAGCTCTAATTATATGCCACTTTGAATGGGCAGGAACAGAGTTAAGGATGAATTGGATTAAATATCCATCAAATACACTCATGTCAACATCTTTAATTTTGCAACAAGATTCATCGTAGTTAAAATATGCTTTTGCACTTCCATGGTCTCATGATATTTCAAATTTGTTAAGTGATTTATTAAAGATGCAGCTAGAGCCTTGTCCGTTATCTCAAATTAATTTTTCGCTGGTTCAAGGAGGTCTTTAGTATTATCTTTAATTATAAGTGAACCCCTTATATTTTTAGAAATAGAATTTGAGATAATCCTAAGGCAGATTTTATTTCATCTTATCAATTTATCATAATTTGACTTATTAGTGGCTAAACTCGTTTCTGTAGGCTTTGGGGGCATAGGTTCATCAACAGCTATATCAAAGTCTAGATAGGTATATGCTAGCATTGGCATATTTAACTAGTCAACAAAGTTTGATCCACCAAGGATTGGAATGGTCCCTAAGCAGGAAGGTAAAGACATAGATTTAGAAGTTGTAAAATAAATATACACACAGCAAATTTATGCTTTAAATTAAAAAATAATAATAACAATGAGTTTGAGAGTAATGGTACATCATTGTAATTTCACCTTTGAGTCAAAAAACAATATGCATATCATCACCCTTCTATAATTAACAAGGCCATGTTAATAAAACATTTTTCAAATTAATTGACTTTACCTTTAGGTTATAGAACAATTAACCCTTGATATGTTTATTAAGCATGTCTAATTCCAATTTCAAGTTATGAAAAGATTATCAAACCTTTGGTCTGATAGTCAATCTCCTAAATGAAACTTCCATTTAGAGTCATTGTTCATCACACAATTGGATTGGTGATTTATTTAATTTTTAATTTCAAAATACATAATTTATCATAACTGGGCCACTTTGGTGACTACCAAATTAATAAAAAAAATATGTAATTTAAATTAATATATACAACAACACTACATGATTATAAGTCTCTTTAGATCACCATATCCAAATGATGATTATTTGACTAGATGACATTTCCTTTATAAGTACCCTTTATATGATTAATGGTCCAAGATACCTTTAATTAGGCCATTGGTCAAGCCCAAATATCCTTAATTGATTTATCATCATGATGAATCCATTAATTCTACTCTCATTTGGCATAAAATCATATAAACAAACATATAAATTGAATATATTAACTTTGATAACAATAATCAAAATAAAATAAGTGTGAAAATAAATCTTTAATGTGTTAAAGTAAAGTTTATTAATTATGCACAATAATTAGAATCACTTTATGACTGATCCGAACCGTTAAGCTTAAAGATCTCGTTGAAAGAAAATTATAGGTGAAAACGGATCAAATTTTGAGCCCAGAGGAGTCCATAATCACTAAAATAAAATTTCTACCATTTAATTTTTTCTCTATTCTGATCATCCTGAATATTGACCTTTAAATTGGGTTTCTTTTCTAGTATAAATAATATCGTTAGAATGCAAATCTAATCCATTAAAATCTTTCAAAATGGGCCATTTTGGTTAACAAAGGACGGCTCATGCATGGAGCATGCACAAGCGAAGCGGCCCTATAGGGACAACCCCAAAAATGCCCTTGAGTCAATAGAATAGGCTAGTTTAGGAATGAGATAGTTTATAGTTCTCTCCTATGTCAAAGGAAAAAAGAAACACACACACACACACACATATTCTACTCCAAACGTGTGATTGCTTACCTAACATTGGCCTAACTTTTGTTGAGTGAAATTTAACCATTTTGTATTTCAAATATAGACTCTTATCGGTATTTTAAAGATTAGACGAGATGGTGAACCGGTGGAGCAAACAATTAAATTCAACTTAGTTCAACTCTCCGATTCGACTTGATTGCTTGGTCATCTTAAAATTTTCATTGACAAACTCTCTGAACCAACTCTTGACTCTGTTAAGTTATCTGCTTTTGATGAAGGACTGAGTATAAAACGAGAGAGACTCGGCAAAGTCGTCTCATTTTAACAAGTTGTTTGTATTCTGAACCATTTCATTGGAAAATCTACTTTAAAACAATTAAAATTTATTTATAAGTAAGTAAATTTGTATGAGGTTTGAAGTGAGTAATTTAATATGATAACTAGGAAGTAATCTTAAACTTCTGTTTGATCTTTTACATTCAATATTGACTAACAAATCATGTAATATGCTTTTTTCTGCTTATTTTTCTCATTACATAGTACTTTTCTTTCATATATTAAATTATTAATTTAGTTGATTATTATGAATGCATGTATATAAATGTATTTTTCTATTTTGTAAGTTATGAATT
The DNA here is from genome assembly GCA_037013555.1 of Sextonia rubra. NCBI lineage: Eukaryota > Viridiplantae > Streptophyta > Magnoliopsida > Laurales > Lauraceae > Sextonia > Sextonia rubra. The sequence goes on along the minus strand of JASUAD010000028.1, from coordinate 14,867,723 downwards.
CATACTTAAATATTTTTGTTAAATGACTCTCCTTAGTATCCGTGTTGGCGTTATCCAAGTCATTTTTAATACATTGGACGAGTTGAGTCTGAATAACAAGTTTTCATATTTTACTTAAAATAATGAAATGATAACAAAATATGTCAAAATAATTAGATAGTGGGTTTCACTAGTTCAACCACCAATTTTAACAACTTTTGACCGGTTTTTACCAATATTTATGTTAGTAAGAATTAACTTTGATCTTCCTAGATAGAGGTACCAGTTTGGGTAGAACCTAGTTCAACAGGTCTGATCCACTGATGCTAATTTGTTTGTTTTATTAATCAGTTATAAACTTCTAGGTGTCCCACTGACTCAAACTGACATACGAGAATGCTAGGTGGCCTATGTATGCATGAATAGCAATACATATGCATATTCACGTTGTCATGTGAGACTTGAGCAGCATTTTACATTCACCATTTGTTTTTACTGGCTCCAGTTCTGTCTCTATCCATACAAGGAATCTCCTGTGCCTTGGTAATTGCGATAGGAAGAACAAAAGTCACCAAAAACTCACATTTTGCAGATGTAAATTCTCAAGATTTTTACCAAAAATTTTAATTTTGAAGATTTTACCAAAACAATCATGGAAAGGGACGCCCAAACAACATAACCAACAATACATACTCAATGCGCCCTATTGTCTCTTGTTTCGCTTTCTTTGCCAACTAGTGAAGGATAGAAAGAAATCACTCCTTCCATTTCAATTTGTTAAAGCAATAAAAAATGTAACTATTTATGTGCAAAAAAATAAAAAAAAGATCAAACAAATGGAGAGGGGAGTGGAGACCTTTAGAGCTTATCTTTGGATTTCTTTGTAGGGAATGAGTAGGGGAGATTCAAATAGTCAACCTGCCCTTCGTCCTGGTCTCTGGCTCCTTCGAATCTGGATGAGGATGAAAGCCGCTGCTGCCACCAAACGGAGGAGAAAGTGGTGGCAGATCAGTGGCGTGGTTGAAGGATGATCCCATCTTTTAGAAGGTTCTACAAGATGAAAATGAGAGTATGACAAGGAGAAGTATATGAAGAGTAGCAGTTGTTTGTGTGGAGGGGTTTAGGGCAAGGAGAACATGGCAGTTACTTTTATTTTTTTCGTTTGATCCTCATTCCCATTGTGAAATCATCACCCCCTTCACGATTTGATCCTCATCCCTATTGCGAAATCCTCATCCCCATTGTGGAATTGCCTAGTGCCATTGCCTCATCACCTCTCCCTCTCCCACCCCTCAGCCTTGCAAACGCGCTTCCCCGATTAGGGTAACGAGCATTAAGCAGCCAATTCTATGCTCTTATATTAGATGGAAAAAAATATATATAGAAGTGGTCACCTGGGCACCCATACTTTGGGTAAGTTATGTTGTTTCGGGGTTCCCTTCGACCACTCCTGAGCACTCATATCTTGGGTGAATTATGTTGTTTGGGAGTCCCCTTCCATGATTTTTTTGGTAAAATCTTGTTTAATTTTTCATGATTTTCAAATATGCTATCTTCTATAGGTTTTGAATATCTTCCTTTTATTGATTTGTACATAGAAGCCTATAGAAGATAATTTTAATTTCAAAATTCAAAAATTAGGATCCAAGTTATATGCATTGATGTTGATGTAAAATCAATGGACAAGAAATTCTTATAATAAAGGCAATGAAGAAGAATCATCATATCTGTGGATTTCTCACCTTGTACCAAATATGCTTTAAGGGTCTATTCTTTTAGTGAGATTCTTTTTTACACTAATTTGGCTTTTTTGGGGCTTCTTTAACATGATGTGATGACTTTTCCCCACAAATGCTATATTTCTTTTACGAATTATTTTAAAATTTCAGCCACATAAAATATCTCAAATGATCTTTGAAGATTTCACCCTCTAGCTTTTTGGTAGATTTTATGGATGCTCACGTACAAAGAAGGGTTCAAAAACTTCACCACCCTAAAGAATTTGGACAAGACTTTAAAAGAAACATGCACTAAAGCTGCATTAATGCAGGGGCGGCATGACGATTAAGCAAGAAAAGCCTTTGCTTTAAGCTCTCAAAAAGTAATTCCAATCTTTTTTTTTTCAATCCCAAAAAAGAAGGCTTTATAAAAGTAATTGAAGCAATTTAAATCTTTTCAAATTAAAAAAAGATAATTGTCATCATTTTGTTTATCCTAGAGAATAAGGCCTCATAACAATAATTATAGCAACTACCGTTTTTTTACATTTCGGAAAAAACAACTGCTATTTTTTCATATTTGAAAACAAGAATTAAAGCCCATTTTCACCATTGAGAAAATGTTGCCATTAAAATAACTAAAATCATAGAAAGCAAAAAATCTTTTTTGTTTTTAAAAATCCTCCAGTTTGCATATTTTTCCCTTATATCTGTGTTGCTTGAAATCCATAGAAGATAACTTCAAATATAATATGTTGTTTTTCATATTGAAGAAGATATATCATATTCAAAAGAATTATAATCTTTGTAGCCAATACTGATAAATCACTAAATTAGGTTTTATGGTTCTATGTTTTTAAAAAAAAATTTAATTCCAAGCTCATATTATATGTTTATTATGGCTAGTGTTTGTTTTATTCGTAAATATTATTAATTATAATTTATAAATATTAAATATGTCTAGTAGAAAAATATTGATAATACTTCTAACTGTTGCTTCTACAGAAAGAAGTTTTTCAAAATTAAAATTAATAAAATCCTAATTTAGATCATCAATGTCATAAAAATGGTTAAGTGGATTAGCCATACTATCAATTAAAAAAGATATGTTAGCAAAATTTTAATATAAAAACTTAATTATTAATACTAAATTACAAAAAATAAAATAAAAAATAAATTTTAAATAAAGTATTTATAATACTATTTAAAAAAATAAAAAAATGCCTCATTTAGGATTATCGCTTTAGGCCTCATATTGTATTGAGCTACTTCTTCTTTTTAATGCGACAAAAAGATTTTACAATGGAAAGAAAACTGCTCTAATTTTTCATTTAGCACACCATTACTTGTTTTGTGGGATACATCATTCTTGCCTAAAGAAATAAAGAAAAGCAAATAAAAAAAACTTATGAAATGGAATTCAAATTTCCATATGGACATGGTAGAAATACAGAATTCCTCCCTCGTACTATCAATAACAATCCTCGTGAGCCATACATTCTTGGTTACAAAAAATAAAACAAACTAGTCCTCATAGAGTTCGCAACGCCAGGATAAGGATGGCCAAGAAGGGGCAGACACTGGTGTATAGAATTTTGATATAACATGACAGGAGTTGTTGGTAAGGTGCTGACTCCATCCATCACACTTACCGCCACAGTTTTATGTTTCATGTGAGTGGGCCCCACATTGGATTGCGAGATCAGAATTATAAAAGAAAAATATAGATTTGGCAAACGGCCAACCTCATTGGGACAGAGGGACATCATTTTCATATCTCCCTTTACGATCTCATGTTTCAACTAGAAACGGCTCGGTTTTTATTTTATTTTATTTTATTCCAAGAACTCCTCCTTCCCTTGGGTGAGAAGATATGACTGTGCCCAACAATTGAATGGTCATAAATCAATGGGCACTTCCCATGGTGGGGATGGGTTTTGCAAACATATTTTGTCAATACATGACAAATTGAGATCTCAATTAAGCAAATTTTTACTGGACTGATTTGCACTATCTCTAATCTGATGATGGATTGTCACCTACTTAAGTAGATGGTAATGAGTTATGAGAAGTTGAGATCATTTGGCATCGCGCAATTAAAATCCAAGCCGCCGAAAACCATATTCCCAAATTAAACCACATGAAAAATTTTACTCTCATAGTAACTTACCATCGAATTAATTCAAAGGAAAACAAACAATTGAACTAAGATCATGTTTTACTCAGTGGATCAATTAGACTTTAACTGGACTGCCTAATTCAGTATTGCAAGGTAGGTACAGGAGGTGTTCTTCATAATAACAATGGTGAAGCCCCTAATTCAATAATTCAAGGCGGCTGAAGCCCCTAGCCCTTAGGTGAGGAAAGGTCTTGCCTATAAAATCCACCTCAGGTGGGGGTAGCACAGCCTCATGGGAGGAGTCCATGAAACATTGCCCTTTCACTCTCCCTCAAAGGCTAAACATGACAACTTTTCCCACACACTGCTGCGCATTTCATGCGGACACACGGGAATGAAAAATTGAAAACGTGTCATGCAACTGGTGGTAAATTAGAACCCATATAATCTTGACCAGTGTACTGTATATAACAGTTAACATACCGGGTCTTTGTCTGCTTGGTGAAGTACTTCAATTGGTCCCTGCTGCAAAACCCTGAACATCCGCAAGAACGAGACTGACAGTTGATGTTTCCTTCTTTGGAGCGATCACAGGCACTACACACCTTAAAGGGGTTATAAATTAACAAAAGGTTTTTATCATTTTATTCAACTTAGTGGTAAATGGCTATTAGCAGGAAGCAGTTCTGGCTTTGATCATCCAGTCAATCTGTTTTTCGTTATTCCTTTTCTTTTGATGACCCACCCATCCTTGCACATCCTACTAACGGAAGGGCTTCATCTATCAATGACATAAACATTTTAAATAATCTTAAGTATTAGAATAATATAAAACAATTATGATGTAACAACTATAAGGACAACAATAATGCGGGCGTGCTTCCTTCCTGTGCGGCAGGAAATTTGGCTGCTCTGGCCCTGATACAGGGGGGTAACATACGCCTCTACGAATTCAAAAAATTATTTAAAACTGCATGAAGCCTTGATAAAAGTAATGAATTATATTTTTCTATTGAATAAAAATCCAAAATGGATTAATCTAAAATGATTTTAATTTGGTAGGTTTTGAAGAAAATGGATGTCCCCAGATGTTACATTGAAAATTTTAAGGATATGTATGAAGGTAACAAATGTGAGAACCACATGTGGAGAAATAAGTGGAGTCCCCATGCCTATAGGTTTGCATCAGGGATCAGCCTTAAGCCCTTGTTTTTTTGGATTAATTATGGATGAGTTAATTGTGCATATTCAAGAAGAAGTACCATGGTGTATGTTGTTTGCAGATGATATAGTATTGGTGTATGAATCAAGAGATAGTATAAATACAAAACTCGAGAGATGGCGAGGCACATTAGAATCTAGAGGCTTTAAAATAAGTCGTACAAAGACAGAATATATGAAGTACAACTTCAATGGACATATACAAAGTATTGAAACCACTATTAAAATTGAAACCTATGAAATACTATGTAGAGGTTCTTTTAGGTACCTAGGCTCGATGATTAGTAATGATGAGGAGATTGATAAAAATGTAGAGCACAGGATAAAAGCTGGATAGCTTAAGTTGAGATTAACTTTTGGAGTGCTTTGTAACAGATAAATGTCAACGAAATTGAAAGGCAAATTTTACAGGACAGTGGTTAGACCAGCCATGACATATAGAGCGGAATGTTGGCTAATTAAGAAGACGCATATACATAAGATGGATGTAGCAGAGATGAGAATGCTTAGGTGGATGTGTGGTAAAACTAAGAAAGATAAAATTAGAAATGAGCGCTTTCGAGGGCATTTAGGGGTAGCACCAATAGGGGATAAGATTAGAGAAATCTGCTTAAGATAGTTTGGACATGTTGAGCGTAGGCCGATATGGCACCGGTGAAAAAAAGTTTGGCTATATAGGTGGATGGCCCATCAAGAAGTAGGGGTAGACTGAAGAAACATTGATGGAGGTCATTAAATCAGATTTGAAGAAGTTTAACTTATCTAAAGATTTGGTTCAAAATAGAATGAAATGGAGAAATAGAATTTATGTAGCTGACCCCAACATGGTTGGGATAAGGCTTTGATGATGATGATGATGATTAATACAAGATAATTAATCATAGATGAAATTCTACTAAGGGGTTGTTTGTCTTTTACACTCATGGAAGTAAAATAATATCCCTGTGTGAATACTGCACATGTGATTCATTTACATATACAAATGAGTCAAATGTAGAATGCATTCCATGATGTCATTTTCATTTCTTTTTCCATGTCAGTGATTAAGTCAATTTTTAAGATGTGCCTACCTAAGTTATGTAACTTGTGCAAGGCCGTCTTAACTGATAACTAGCATAATAAACTATGCTTAGCACAAGTATGACTACCATTGCGACTTAAGTATTCATGCGTTAAAAAATCCATAACTTTTAGAAAGAAGTAAAAGAAGAAACGATTTTGAAAGCACCTATTTATGTAATCGAAGAGCTAATGGCATAAAAAAGGAAAGAGGAGAGTTGGAGTAGAAAGGAAATGGTAGAATTTGGATAGAGAGGGAGTTTTCAGATATGGTTTTTTGTAAAGAGATAAAGTAGATAATTTGCATGAGATTATTGAAAAAAAGCTATAACGATTTTTGTCACGACCTGAGCCCAAGAAATCGGGGATTAGAGTCTACCTAATCAGTAACACACGTATTCCCATGCACATACACCTGCACCCAGTTCCAATGTATGTACACAAGGGAAGCATTCACACTTATAAACAAGAGATGCGGAAGCTGAATGTATCAAGCATGGGCAAAGAACAAGAGAATACAACGAAACACTGCATTACTGGTAAGTATAAAAGGTTACGTTAGATACAAAAGAGATTTATACAGTCAATCTACAATATCATGCAACAAAATGTCAACAGGTTAATGCCAAGACGCACTCTGAAGTGGCTCCATCATGCCCACTCATCTAGTCCAGATGGGATCTCTATAACCTCCTCTGAAGTCTGGCCGATCTTTGAGGAGTCGGGGATGGGATTTGAGCTTGAAACATTAAGAAACAACATATGAATACGACGATTCAACAAGCACAAGCAACAGACAGGTAATACACATTGTTTCTAAAAGAATTCAACCAGTAGATTAAATAGAAGTACAAGGTCATCTACTAGGCAAGGTGTGCAATGAATAATGAATGCATTAGATTCAAGGTAGAAAAACACTGTACTAGATAGCTACTACATATGCCATATTCTCCTAAATTTGAGAGCGTGATGTGAGAGAACACCATCGATCTGGCCAGGGTATGAATATGTCTCGGTTTCCTGAGGTTCGGAATCCCTAAGACGTGAGTTTACTGCAGCGGTAACAAACATGCTAGGTCAAATTCAACCCCGTCGGGTATCCTAAGGCCAAGGCATAGTAGAGCCAGACACAACCATTCAAGCGTAATCAAGACATTGCACAATGTAACCAAAGCATATAACGTGTAGTAACGATATCCAATAAATTCGTACATGTAAGTCAATGTCCGTAGCCGAAAGAATATAACACAAAACAAACAAATGCTTATCCTTTACTCAATCAAGCTTTGAGGGCAAAGATAATGCTGCAAGATGTTACGCAATTCAAGTGAAGAGAGAAGCAAGGTTGGTTACTAGCCAACCCTAGTTTAGTTATCAACCGTTACTAACCGTACGTGATATGTAGTTTTTAGGTATCCCATACTCGGTTGTTCTTCCTGTGGTGTCTCATCTCAAGAGAAAGAGTATGGAAATTCCTTAAACCAATACTCATGGGGAGGTGTTTAACCAATGGATAACACTCATGAATACATATCAGCCCCCAAGACTATTCATGATATGTCCAAGATTTATCCTCAGGGGTGTCCCTTCTAAGTATCCAAGTAGCCTATGGTGAGTTAAAAAGCCATTTACAAGGAATTCCATGACCCTGTAATACTGTCCAGCCGACTGATCGCCCGGGTATCTAACCGGTCGGGCGCATCCCAGAACAAAATTCAACCGGTCGGGGCTTCAGGACCGACTAGTCGGACTTGAAGCAGGAAGACGCGAACAGAGACAGCTCCAAACTGTGTTTCTTTGTACCAAATGAAGGAAGAAACCAAAAAGAAGCAAGAAAAAACAAAAAAGGGCTGTTATTGTAACACTCCGACTCGGGTTGATCCGGATTAGTGGGTAATGGCGTACGATTTTGTCGTTAAGTGTGTTTTGGCTTTTGTTTTTCTTTGGCCTTGAGTTTTGGAGAGATTGTTTGGGTTGAGTTTGACTTGGTTTAGTTAGTTCGAGCCCTTTTTCGTAATTTTGGCTTTTGATTGACCTTGTCAGTTTTGCGTCATTCTGACGTCATCGCGTGTATTTCGTTGAGCTTGTCGATCTTTGTAACTGTCTTGGATCCGACTGATTTCGTTTGTTTCCGTTGGACCGTCATTTGACTTAAACTGATATTTGTATAAACTGTTTGAACTTATATGTAATTTGGACTCATTTTTACTTTAAATATCCTACCTACCCCATTTCTTTCTCTCGATCGTTCTCTCAGCTCACTCTCTCTCTCTCAGTCGTCTCTCTCTCGTTCAGCTCTTCTCTCTCACTCCTTCTCCTTCTCTGTTTCTGTTGCGTGAGGAGAGAGGAGCCAATTCGTGTGTGTTTTCCGGTGGACTGAGCCAAAGCAACGACGTGATTCCATTTGTGAGGCAAGTATAAGCCCAAGTAGTATGAACACTAATTGATATGGATTTGATTGTTGTATTTCTATTCTTCCCTGTGTTTCTCAGTGGCAGACAGCCCTATTGAGCTCAGTTTGCTGTTATCTTCTTGTTTTCAGTCGTTTTGTACACTTTCTGTGTGACTGTAACTGTTACAGGAAAAATGAGTCCGTGCACTCATGGCTACACCGTGAAATGTGCTACGGCTAAGCCGTAAAATAGCTTACGGCTAAGCCGAGACCCAGCCCTAACCCTAACCGTAGAACAATACAGACTGACATCTGAAAATAACTGAGAGTTGGCAAATTGCCATTCTTCTACGGCCCAACTTGATCTAAGCCGTACATTGTCTTACGGCTAAGCCGTGGACCAGGATACGGCTCCGCCGTAGAGTAAAATACGGTTGAGCCGTAAATACGGATGGACATTTTGGGGAGCCTCGGCTCAGCCGCAGTGCATATTACGGCTAAGCCGTAAGATGCCTCGGCTAAGCCGTAAGGTCACCTACGGCTACACCGTGAGACCCTGAGAATTGAATGAAAAGGACTAGGTTTAAGCAACAGACCGTATATGACTTTCATGATAGAATGTAGCTAACCTGAACATGCCCAATGGAATGTTTGCATGACATGAATGATCTCATGGGCTGTGAATCATTCATGACTGTTATCCAGTTGTTTAGCACCTCCCCATGGGTGTTGGTTTAAGAGACTTCGGTGCACATTCCAGACACTGCAACACTAGACAATGGTGCATCGGACAACTTAAAACTACATCAACATGCACGGTTAGGAACACTGGATAATTAGTGTAGGATTGGCTTGTAATTGACCTTGATTTGTATCAGTACTTGATTTGTTGATTTGTACAGCATATTGATGTCGGTTATGCCCTCTTATGTGTTCTGCGCTGGACCTCTCGATTCTGTGGGAAATGCAGCAACCCCAGAGCGAAGCCCGGGCGGGATCACTCTATTCTTGTGTTTTACTGTTGCTCCACTGGAGTACTTGCATCAGTGCTTAATTGTTATTAGTACTTGAGATTGTTCTTGGTAACTGCTTATCCGCATTTGGTATTGTTATTCGTATTCAGTACCTTCCGTTATTGCTTAATTGCATTCAGCATCAGTATCAGTTTATGTGATGCACTTCCTATTGTTTGTTTAGCGTGATATGTGAGATATGTATGTGATATGATTGATTTGATTGAGGTGCATCATCCGATTTGATTTTGATTGGTATATGGCACTACTGAGCCTCAGCCTTAGGATACCCGACGGGGTTAACTTTGGTTTAGTTTATGTGTTTGCCTCTGCAGAGTATTCTGTCCTGGGACTCCGGACCCCGGGAACTAGAGACCCATGCGTACCCTGGCCCGGTCGCTGGTGTTCTCATTCCGACTGCTCTCGAAAGGGAGAATATGGCCAATGTAGTAGCCACTTTGATTGTTATCTGTTTACGATTCTTACAGCATGCTTATTCATTTGCATAATTGCTTAGTATACGAACATGATTCTGTGGATCTTGCACTGTGACTATGACTCATCATTAGACACAATTCGTGTTATCTTCTTGTGGCTTATATTTTTGCTAAGTCGTTGTACTTATGAGTTGTCCTTGTGTATTGCAGGCTCAGATCCCTCTCCCGATCCTGCGTCGGTCGACCCGACTCCAGGAGAGGCTCGCGAGGCCCCCTCCGGCCTAGAGGAGTGGACTTGATCCATCCTCCAGAGTACGGTTTGCATCATTTTGTTCTCCCCATTCATTGAGTCGGAGTCTATTGGGGGAATTTTTGCTGTAACTTGTATTATGGGCTTGATATTGTATTTTGATTTTTGTGAGCCCTCTTTTGTATCATACGTTCTTGTAATTTGTTCTTGTTATCAGTTCATGATCCTTTGTAATCCATTATGTTTCTTGGTGTGTGGCTATATGCCTTGATACGTACAGCTTCCGCGTACAGTTGTTTGTACGTGTGAATGATCCCTTGTGTGTGTATGCTTGGACGGGGTCTAAGTGTACGTGCACGGGAGTACGTGTGTCATTGGTTAGACTTTCTCTGACCCCCGGTCCCTGGGCTCGGGTTGTGACAGTTATACCATGCATATGCTCAACATAAGGAAAGGAAAAACACAACCATCACGAGATACCAACATGTACTTAAGCTAATAGTTGCTTATACTTGCCTTTAACGAAGAGTTCACTCTTACTAGACATGAATTTCTGGAGACACTCGCACGGAGGAGCGAGACTTGACGTTGGCGCAGTGGAGAAAGGAAGGAAGAAGAAGAAGAATGGAAGAAACAAAAGAAAAACGGAAGATAAGGATGAACGGGCGGTGTCACAACCCGAGCCCAGGGACCGGGGGTCAGAGAAAGTCTAACCAATGACACACGTACTCCCGTGCGTGCACACCTGGACCCCGTCCGAGTATACACACACAAGGGATCAATCACACGTGCAAAAGACTGAACGCGGAAGCTGTACGTATCAAGGCATACCACAAATATACCAAAAGACATAGGAGATTACAAAACAATATACACTGATGATAAGACCAAATACATGAACGTATGACAATAGAGCGGGCTTACAACAATCCCAAAATCAAACTACAGGTATCACTCAATGCCCACTTTACAATTACAGAAAAATCCCCTCAATAGACTCCAACACAAGGAATGGGGAAAACCAAAATGATGCAAACCGTACTCTGGAGGATGGATCAAGTCCACTCCTCTAGGCCGGAGGGGGCCTCGCGAGCCTCTCCTGCAGTCGGGTCGACCGACGCAGGATCGGAAGAGGGATCTGAGCCTGCAACACACAAGACAAACACATAAGTACGACGACTTAGCAAAGTATAAGCCAACAAGAAGATAACACGAATTGTGTCTAAAACTGAAGAATACCGAACAATAGTCATAATGCAATATCCATAGACATTTTGTCTGTATACTAAACACTTATGCAATGAATAAGCATGTTATCAGAATCATGAACAGGTACCAATCAAGTGGCTACTACATTGGCCATTTTCTCCCTTACGAGAGCAATCAGGATGAGAACACCAGCGACCGGGCCAGGGCACGCATGGGTCTCTAGTTCCCGGGGTCCGGAGTCCCAGGACAATCACACTCTGCAGAGGCAAACACTTAAACTAAACCAAAGTTAACCCCGTCGGGTATCCTAAGGCTGAGGCTCAGTAGTGCCAAGACCAATCACAATCAATCGGATGATGCACCTCAATCAATCAATCATATCATATCACTTATCACTTACAGATCTCACATATCATGCTGAACAAACAATAGGAAGTGCATCGCATATACTGATACTGAATGTACATAAGCAATTACAGGAAGTGCTGACAATGAGTATCAATCACAATCACTGACTCATAACTGATGCAAGTTCTCCAATGGAGCAACGGTATAACACAATACACAATAATAGAATGGTTCCACCCGGGCTTCGCTCTGGGGTTGCTGCATTTCCCACAGAATCGAGAGGTCCAGCGTAGAACACATAAGAGGGCATAAACCGTAATCAATATGCTGTACAACTCAAACCAATCCAGTACTTATACGAATCAAGGATCCATTACAAGCCAATCCTACACTAATTATCCAGCGTCTCTAACCGTGCATGTTGATGTAGTTTTAAGTTATCCGATGCACCATTGTCTAGTGTTGCAGTGTCTCGAGTGTGCATCGAAGTCCCTTAAACCAACACCCATGGGGGGGTGCTAAACAACTGGATAACCAGCATGAATGATTCACAGCCCTTGAGATCATTCATGTCATTCAAACATTCCATTGGGCATGTCCAGGTTAGCTACATTCTAACATGAAAGTCATATACGGTCTTTTGCTTAAACCTAGTCCCTTTTCATTTAATTCTCAGGGTCTCACGGTGTAGCCGTAGGTAACCTTACGGCTTAGCCGTGGCATCTTACGGCTTAGCCGTACTATGCACAGCGGCTGAGCTGAGGTTCCCCAAATATCCCTTCGGATTTACGGCTTAACCGTATTTTGCTCTACGGCTCAGCCGTATCCTGGTCCACGGCTTAGCCGTAAGACAATGTACGGCTTAGATCAGGCTGGGCCGTAGAAGAATGTCAAATTGCCAACATCCAGTTATTTTCAGCTAACAGTCTGTACTGTTCTACGGTTTGGTTTACGGTTGGGTCTCGGCTTAGCCGTAAGCCATTTTACGGCTTAGCCGTAGCACATTTCACGGCTTAGCCGTGAGTGCGCGGAATCATTTTTCTGAACTTGTTACAGTCACATGGAAACTGAGAGAAACGACTGAAAACAGCAATATAACAGCAAAACAAACTCAATGGGGCTGTCTAACACTGAGAAACACAATGAAGCATAAAAACAAAACAATCAAATCACTATCAATCGGTGTTCACACATCTTGGGCTTATACTTGCCTCACAAATGGAAATCACTCGTTGCTTGGCTCAGTCCGCTGGAAACACACACGCGAAAGGCTCCTTTCTTCCTCCCTCAAGCAGTAGAACAGAGATGGAGAAGGAGAGAAAGAGAGCTGACGAGAGAGAGACGAACTGGAGCGTGAGAGAGAGAGTGAGCTGAGAGACGATCGAGAGAAATGGGAGTGGTTGGGGGATATTTATACTTAATTTGAGTCGAAATTACATTTAAGGCCAAATAGCTTATGCAAATATCAGTTTGAGTCAAATGACGGTCCAACGAAAGCAAACGAACTCATTCGGATCCAAGACAGTTACGAAAAACGACAAGCTCAACGAAATACACGCGCTAACGTCAAAATGACGCAAAACTGACAAGGTCAATCAAAAGCCAAAATTACGAAAAAGGGCTCGATCTACTTAGACCAAGTCAAACTCAACCCAAACGATCTCTCTACGAGGCAAAACCAAAACAAACAAAATCAAAACATACTTAGCGATAAAAACACACGCAATTACACACTAAACTGGATCAACTCGGGTCGGAGTGTTACAGGCGGTAGGTGATATATATATATATATTTTAGCCATTTGCAACTAGGTTCAAAAGTTAGACAAATTACAATTCGAGTCAAATAAATACTAACAATCTCAATTGATTCCCAAACACTTCCGACTCAGTTATGGGGATGAACGAGCACGACAAAAGACACGCGATGACGTCAAGATGACACCTAAACGACAAAAGCGAACAAATCCAAAATTACAAAAAAGGGCTCAAAGTTTTTTAATCCAGGCTAAACTCAACCCAACTACCTATCTAAGACCCCTAACATAACCCAAGAAGAGCAAAACATAGTGAATGCGTAAAATCCCCAAATAAGACACTAAACACACGGTTAATCCACTAATAAACCTGTTAATTTAGGGGTTGAGGCGTTACACTTTAAAAAAAAAAATTGTATGTCAGATTCATAATCATAACCATAACCTACCGTCAAAACTAAAGCCAAAACTAAAGCCAAGATCCTTCACTTTAATATATTATAATGGTCCTCCAAATTATGAAGTCAATGAAAATCTCAAGGAATAGTTTAACTGGCCTAAGCTCAAGGTTTGCTCCTAAAGATTATTGATTCGAGTTGCACTACCACATTAGGGCCATAGAGAATTTAATCAGCTGAAGAGATTAATCCCGCCTTGGAACACACTCTATTATATAAAACAAAGAAATCTATGGTAAAATATATGTATTGTGTGTTCTATAGAATTGCGAAGGTGGGGTTCTATATAATGGTGGAGGGTTGGATTGACAGATATAATGTAAATCAAGATATATCAGGTATGTTTGAACCTATGCTTAAATTAGAGATTCTTCTTGGTGCATTCCTCATAATCTTCCTCATGTCATCTTTAACCTTCTTTCTCAAGTCCACCTCTTGAAGCTTCCTATGAAGTTCACAAGAGATTCTTTGTAATGGAAAAAAGCAGTCAATGGAGAGCTTTCTTAAAAAATTGCATGGCATCTAATCCGTCCAAAAGAGGGAAATGTTAATTGGGCCACTTTTATTTGGAACCCTAGAATCCTTCCCTGGATCTCTTGCTTTGGTTGGAGACTCATGCTCAAACGAACGCCAACACGTACTTGGGCTCAATCTATTGGAATTCAGCTTGCTCCAAGATACTTCATATGAAACAAGGATTCTGAATCAGATGTTTACATCTTCTTCCAATGTAACTTCGCTAAGGAGTTATGGAGTTGGACTTTTCAAGCAGCTGGTTACTCATTTCCTTTCTTGATAAATGCCTCCTCCATATGGAACAATCTCTCTATTTCTTGCAACTTGGAGGCTAGGAAAGGCATGGTCATTGCCTTTCTTTATACCCTCTTCACTGTTTGGAAAGCAACCTCACCTTCAATGAGTCTAAAGTCTCTATTATCAAGGCAACATCTAGTCTCCAGGAGCTACTTAACTTCACTCTCAAAGATTTTTCAAAGTCTTTTAAAAGCCATACATTTAATTCTCCCCTCAACTTTTTGGAAGTCCTTTCTCAATGACTCATAAAAGCTAACTTTTTTTTTTTTGCCTTTTCATCAAATTCTTATGGTTCTGTTTCCCCTTTGAGGTCCTTGGGGCTTTCTTAGCCCTTGTATTTCTTTTCCTTTCTTTTATTCCCAATTTACCATTTAACAAAAAAAAAACTATATTTGGACAAGTGGGTTCCAACAATTAGCTAAAGTTAGTGTGCATGATATTCATTTAGTAAGTTTTAGACATTTAAGTTAAATATGTTTATGGTAACTCTTAGGTCACCTTTGGCTGTTAAATATTTGAGAAGAAAGCCATAAAAGCCAAGTCTCAAAGTTGGTAACCTTTGAGGATTTATGACTAATAGAAATCCTTAATTTAAGGGCTTTCTTGGCTCGCACCCGCTTAAAAGAGTTGAAAATCCTCATTTTGGCCCTCTTTCTTTAGAAGAATTTCTAAGGGGTTTTTGGCTTGTAGGGTTTTTTGGGATAGGATATGATGGCTTGCTCCTGATATTTTCAAATGCCCTATTCATTTGTAAAAATTTTGAGATTTTAACTAGTTGATAGAACTCAAATGACTTTGAGAATTTCACTTATTATGTTTTGGTGGAGTGGATGTTTAAGTACAAAAGAGCATTTAGAAATTCCACCAACAATTTAAAAATTCATTAGACAAGAATACAGGCCATAAGTACTCCTTACTTGCCTCTTTTCTCTAAGAAGTACAGTTGGCCGATTGTTTACATATGAGGAGGAGTGAATGTCATGTGGATGTTAAATAATGAAGAAGGAGAAGGTAAAGTGGTAAAGTCATTGTTTGGATAGCAAGCGGTAAAATATATGTGAGAGAGGGAGTATTACAATTTAATAAAAAGCACTTTTTTCCACTTTTTTTATGAAAAAAAAACCTTTTTCGGGAGTAAGAGATTCGTATTTTCAGTTTACTTTTCTCAACCAACAAGGGTGAAGTAAAAGGCGTCACACAAATCAAAACATTTTAATTACATTTCTACTATCGCTACATGTGCTAATCAAACTCACCGGTATTAAGAAAGTTACAAGAAAGTATCGTCAGATTCTCCTATTCCAACCTATACAGTGATCAAATTCCCATGCTTCTGGTAGTTACCCCTCTCCACCAAAACCATCTCTCTCCCAGCTCTCTCTGAATCCTATAGTTGTTTATTGTGTCTAGTCCTACCCAGATGGAGATAAGTACTCAGAAGACCTCCAGTAAAAACCAATATATAATTCAGGCAAACAGCGGGGTTTGCTTACAAAGATTACTAGGCCTATGCGGAGGTATCGGAGGTCTGTTGTTTAAAAAACTATGTCTCTTTGCATGAAGAGTAGAACAAGAACCCCTTGAAGCCTTCTTTGATATGGTCCTTGAGGTAGCTTTAGTAGAGTATGATCTGTGGCTGTCTAAATCTCCACCATAGCTCTTGCAATACTTCAACTTCTTCTTGTTGTATGGGTTTTCTGGTTTGGCAAGGTCTTCCAAGCATCTCACATCTGAGAGAGATGCAAACGATTGTGATTTTCCATGGAAATGCTTTGAAAGCCCTCTCCTACACGACAAGAAAAATAACCAAGTAAGTTTGTGTTAGAAAGAAGAAAACCATAGAAAGTTTACGATGAAAGAGGGATGGAATAAGAAAGATTCCAACAAGACAAATACCCAACAAACGAAAGATGCCCAACAAGTTTTCATAGAATATTTTCTCATCACAAATGAGACTATGAGAGAGAAAAAGAAAAAAGTGTGAGAGACTTATATTAGGAAAAACCCAAGAACTTTTATGATGAGGAATAATGATAAAAAAGAAAAAACCACCCAACAAGTCCCTCTTGGAGAGAGGAAACAAAAGCCCATGAAATCTTATGATCAGAAAGAGAACAGCAACCATGGGCACCAAGGAATTAGTCTGGTTCAAAGAGTCAGGACACTTCCTCCGTAAAAAGAAAGGAAAAACAAAAAACCACAACATCATGAGATTTAGTGATGAGAGATGTGAAAAGAGACCCAACAACTTACTTGAAGGGAAGCTGTTCGATGATAGATGACATCTGATATAAAGGCCCACTTGTCGGCTGATCGAAAGGTGATGAAGAAGAAGAATCAGGTGAAGTAGCATCATCCGCTAAATCCGACGACGGTGATGTGATTGAATCCACAGAAGCATCAGCTGAGGAGGATGAAGAGAAAAGATCTCTATCTTCATCCATGATCCCATGGCTGTTTTCTGGCTTGATTAAAGCCTCCATCCTCACTCAAATAACGACTACTAGATTTTCTTTTACAGTGGTACTTTTATCTTCGTGCAAAGCCTTCTCACACGTAACATAGAGATGACCTTTGAGCTTGAGAGGAGAGACTTCAATATAAAACACCAAATATGTGTACTGCTAGGAAACGTATGCGTTTGTTACAATAAATAATAAGTGTCCGACATAAAGAAGATGAGATGGGGTTATCTTTGTGGCGTCGAAGCAGACTGAAGAGGATAAGATGGGTATTATTTTGATTTAGTAGTAGATTCGATATTATCCATGCTGGGCTTTCCTTGTCCCCTGAGAAAGAGAGCGAATGGATAAGGCTCCAACACACAAAATTGATGCATATCCACATGCACAACCACTCTGTCAACGCTAAATGCACCGAACCCGAGAAAAAAAAAAAAAACATGCACCGAACGTGTTTGGCAAGTTGTATAAGGACTGGGGAATCAGGATTTAGTGGTGGGGAGCAATTGTAATTCAAACAGCTCAAAATAAATATTTTTTACTCCATTTTCCCTCGTCACATTTCACTCGGACCAAAATTGGGCCATTATTAAATAGATAGGTATGAAAATAAGTGTTCAATATAAATTTTTGAAAGGGCCAATATGTGAGGGGAACATTTCTCTCACAAGCAATGTTAATGCAACCTAGCGCTATGAGGCACACTTAAGCCAACCTTTGGTTGGTGTGCGGCCATATATGCTTTCTTATAAATGGTTTTTGTTTGTTAAAATCGAATAAATTCTGCGCTGGAGGCCAAAGGGCTAGCAAGAAATACTATAGATCGTCATAAAAATTATAAAGAAAAAAAAAGTTTTCTTCTCTAATTCACGAGCTAGGATATTCTGAACATTATCCACAAAAAGACCTTTTTATGTACTCCACCCCACCACACCTCTAAATAGGCCCCACAAACTGAATTGATCTGCTCATACCAGAACATTCCCTCAAAACAGTGGGCCCCATGTAAGATCGTATTGGGATTCCATGTGATGCTTGGCATGATGGGATATTCTTTTGCGTGTTGCATCCACATCAAAGTGCATTATTGCCAGTGGTATTTCTGTTTCTGTGTCGCAATTTTGGCCAAGACGTCCGCGTTGACTAATCGACCATGCTATTGCTCTTATCCTTACTGACTTTGTATGGCTCGTATTCGAGCCAACGAACGCGTTTAAAGTATGGCACAGCTGTGTGCACTTTCTTGAAGCCATACCATCCATTTCATGGAAGGTTGAATTGTGCTGCCTTGGACTCAAATTTGTAGCGAAATAATTTAATTACAGGGATAAAAGGCCCGTTCAAATTAGGAGCCTGAAAATTAATCAACGTATTTATAGATTTTTTAAATTCATTTATAGGATTTTACTGAAATAATCCCCTTAAATTCACTCTATACCAACAAGGGCCATAAACATATAATTCCCCAATATTGTCTTATAAGTCCTTTTTTATTTATGTTTTTAGAATTTGATTTGGACAGGGATATCCGCGGTAATCCAAGTACATGACGGGAGGACATCTGTACTCATTTTTTTTTCTTTTCTTCTTCATCTTCTTTCCTCCTCCGTTGAGTTTTCTTCTTCTTCTTCTTCTTCCCTCCTCCAACTTCAACTTAAGCTTAAACATGAACCAAGTGACCTAATTCCAATTGACTATACTCACTCATTAAACCCAAACCCATATCCTCCCCCTCTCACCAACAAACTCACATGAATTTTTCTTTGTTTCATCCCTTCCCCTAAAACTCAATAGAATCCATCATCATCATCAATCTCTACTCTCTTCTCATTTCTATAATTTCTCCAACCTTTAAAGCTCTAAATCCCTCCATCCCCTTCGAAGAAATCGCTTTCACCTCATTCTTTCATCTCCACCTAGGGCTTTTGGGAATGATGCTTCTGATTGGTAATCTCTTTTTTTTTTTTTCGGTGCATTTAGGGGTTGGAGGAAGAAAAAGGAAGAGAAAGAAAAAAGAATGAACGGATATCCCTGCTTATTTCAGATAATCCAAACACAAATAGCATTGTCCAAAAAAATAAATAAATAAACAAGCAGAAAAAGAATGAAGAGGAAGACAAAAAAAAAAAAAAACCTGAGAGCGGGGATACCCCGCTCATATGTGTGTGTGAGTAGGGATATCCCCACTCATGTTAGATAAACTAAATCCAACTATCACTTTTTAGAATAAATAAGAGTAGAAAAGGAACAGGAAAGAAAAAAAAGAGCCGGGATATCCCTACTCATGTATGTGGGTGAGCGGTGATATCCCCTCTCAACTCAAATTCTAAAAATTTAAACAGAAAAGGACTCCTGAGACTACTATGTTAGAATTATTCTTGGAGGTGTTTTTTGATTTGGAGTGACTCTAAAAGGAATTTTTCTGTAAAATCCTCATTCATTTTAGCTGATAAAATGAAAATATATCAAATTTAGAATTTCTCTAGTGATATTATAAAAAAAATTCAACGTAATGACAAAAAGTATTGATTATGTAATTTTTTTTTAAAATCGCTTTCCATGATTGTGTGTGAGAAACGGAGGAAAGGAGTGAGATAAAATATAGAGATTTTTACATAGTAATTAAACTTATAGTTGGGTTAGACAGTTTTTATATGAAGAAAAATAATGAAACTATAGATCAGTCGTTTTTACAATTTTTTTTTATAAAAATACCCTAACGATGTTTTTTCTTAAACATCCTAGAAAGATATTTTGGCCATGCTTGCCATGACCTTGAAAAAGAAAATACAATAATCTTTAATGCATGATAAAAAAAATAAAGAAAAATTTAAATAAGTTAGATAATAAAATTATTAAGAATAAATATTGTTTAGGCATAAAACCTATCGTTAAAAAATGAAAACAGTGGGTGCTAATTTAGCAAATGATTGGTTTAACTGTCATAGGAAAAAGCTCTCTTTTGATATGGAAATTCAATGAAAAAATACAAACAATTAAAAACGAAAGACTATCCACCATAAAAGAAAAGTGTTTTTTGTATATACCACGCTAGGGTTTATAGAATTTGTAAATAGGCCTTCTAGTTTCAGTATTTGCATATTCCCCCTTGCTTTTTCGTTTTAACACTTTTTATATCCCCAATATCACTAGTCATAATGAGAAAAGGTGACTACCAAAAGATTTGTATTGATTTTTTATAAAAATAACAACTTTGCCGTTAAATTCACTAAATAAAGATAAGTAGGTCACTATTTATAAAATACTATTATTTTATCCCAAGTCCCAATAGTTTGTCTCAAACTTTCCAATGTACATGAAGCCTAACTATGTATTTAAAACTCTCACCTATCTAATAGAAGGTTGTGCATGGTTTGTGTCAATTCAAGTTAATTATAAATATAAGTGTTGATTACCATTGTGATTGATTTAAATTTAATGAAATGGGACCTGTATTTATAAAAATGGATTTATGTATCTGATCGCGCTTAAAATGACGTGGAAATGTGTAATGGATTCAGTGTCCAACATTCACACACTTTAAGCGTTAAGAAGAATGAGAATTAATTACAGTTCATCATTAATTTTCCTTTGTTTAGATGGGTTCTAATGCCCTGACCGCGAGGATACATGTTGTTTACACAAGTTTACAACCCCTTTCTCAAGTCTTAGATGTGATCTCAATTTGGAAATTACAAGAAATTGTACATAAAGTAGGAAAAAATGTAAAAAAGAGGGAAAAAATGGGGGTGACCGTGACCTACGGTCACTGCCTCAGGCCAGGGACCATGACTCACGGTCACTGGCAGACAGTGACTATGAAGTTACTGTTCGCCTCCGTTTTTCATGCTGTTCGTGTTGGTTTTTCTTCCAAACTTTTTCAGGTGTTGAAACTCCTTTCATGACATCTTGGGGTGTTGGATGACCATTGAGAATATCGAATTCGACTATAGAATCGATTGAAAACTTTGTAATTCATCATTCTTGTTTGCGGACTATCTTTTGTTCAAGTCCGAAGAGGGTATCACAGGAAGCCAAAGTTTTGTCATTCTGAATCTATGATTTTCAAGGAACAAAATGAGGCCCAAAGGGGCTCATTCACAACCTCTGTGATGGCCAAGAAATCTCCACGAATGAGAAAAACAAAGATGATAACGTCATCCTTCGAATAGTTGTTACTGCATGTACATAATGTGTTCTGTAATTACCCCACCTTTCTCCTCTTCCTCTGAATCTTTTTGCTCACCTTGGTGACTAAAGAAGGAACGGAATGGTTGTGGGATGCTGCTTTTCTTGCTTGAATGCTCCTGCATTCATTAAATTCTCTCTTTTTCTTTCCTGTGTGTTCTCCTCCAAACACTGTCCTTTTTATAAAGGCCTCAGGTAGTTTTTGGCGGTTCCTGGGAGTTGTTGGAAGTTGGATTTCGAAAGGGAGTGGAGAAAAACCACCCAAAATAGCAGGAAGTGTCCTTTGGGGGTTCGTGACTGCAGCCGCGGTCATGGACATGGCCCAATTTCGGGTTTTTGTATTTGTGACCCATTTTCACTTGTTTTGGGTCCGAACGAAGTCCAATCATGAAACTTGGTGGGATGCCTCTTGACACTATTTTGAGTGTGTTATAAAAGTTTCAGCTCATTTTGACCACTTAAAGTTGGGCAACTCCCTTGATGAACAGGCTGCGGTCACTCCCAAGGTCCATTTTTGGACTTTTGCGTTTGTGATCCGTTCTCACCTGTTTGGGGTCCGAATGAAGTCCAATCTTGACAAAACTTGGAAGGATGCTTCTTGACACTATTTTGAGCATGTCATAGAAGTTTCAACCTGTTTTGACTTTCAAAAGTAGGTCAATTCTCCAGTTGACTTTTTATGAATGTGGGCCCTTGTCTCAGCTGTTTGAGGCCCAAATGACTTCGGTTTGGTTTGAAACCTAGAGGAACTGACATCAGGGATATCTTGGAGTATTCAGCCAAATTTCATACAGTTTGAATTTGAGGAAGTAGGATTTCGAGCAGTAGCTTATTCATTGCATGTGTTAAGTCACTATTCACCCCACACTATAGGAGTCAGCTTGTTTTCTACCCGAACAACATCCAATTGACTTAAAAATTTGGAAGAATAACTTTGAGCATTCTTTGAGTATTTTTCCAAATTTCATGAGCTTTGGCCTCCTGGAAGTAAGATTTTAGCTAGTGACCTCCATAACTCGGTGTCATTGTCCTCTAAGCTGACATGCAGTGAAATTTATACTAAACGGAGTCCTTTAAAGTTGAAAATTTGTAGAATATCTTCTGAGTATAACTGAAGGTTCGAGCCCAAATTTCATCAATTTTGGGTATCAGGAAGTGGGACTTTGGTCAGTGACCCCATGGCTTGAGCAGAACTGACCCTAAGTTGACATGCTTGTGGCTATTGGGTTCAATGATGTCTGTTCAACCCGAAATTTTGTAAGGCCTGTCTTGGGCATCATTTGAGCTTCCTCTGAGAGTTTCAGCCAATTTGATCTTCATGGGATGTTACTTTGCACAGGGACCCACAGAGCATAGTATATGATCATCTGGACCAAGTTTGGATACAAATGATGTCCAAATGTTTTGAATCCTTGAAGAGTAGTTTTTAAATGTACTTGAAAGTATTTCGTTGAATAGGAGCTTGCTTCAACATGTGGAAGTGTCAGGTCCTGCAGTGACTCCCAAGGGGCTAGCAAAAAGTCTCTGAAGCTTATTTCAGCTGAGATGGGGTCCAAGTGCTTTGAAAACTTTGAAACTTTATAATCCAAAGCTTGTAATGCCTTCGCTGCATTATTTGCAAAATTCTATGGGTCAACAATGTGGGGATGCTCTCTCCCACCAAATATACTATAGTAATGTTTAATATTACAAGCTTAAAAAAAATAAATCTAAGCTTTGAAATTACGAATATATCGATAAAGAGATATGCAAAAGTGTCATTTTATTCTACAAACTTGTGGTAGGTGTAAGGCTATTAAATTTGGGACAATGGAGGGATTAAGATTAAAAGATAGGGGGATATATACAAATATTGAAACCATAAAGGCTTATTTACAAATCCTTGAAAACTTAAGGGGGTATATACAAAAAATTCTAAAAAAATTTCTATTTTTTCATAAGAAAATAAGTTATGGCCTTTTGGGTCCCATAACTATTTTGATATGGATAAGTAAAAAGAGTGGGCCTTACTAATCAATTTCAATTGCTATATAATTAAGAGCAGAAATCACGAAGCATTTTCGAATTGCATTCATCGTGACTGTTTAGATCCTAAAACTGCAATGGTTAAGTTAATGGTAGATCCAGCAGTTATGGATGAGCATTATGGAGGGATGGTCAAAATTGGTATCCAAAAACAGTCTCTTTCATATATAACAGTTGTTTCAGTGTTTTTATTTCAAGGATTAAACCCCATAAGATTAGCATTAGTTGGGATGATAATTATTAGGGAGAGGGGGAGAAGGAAAACTTGCAAGAGAGGGTATCTAGCACAAATGGCTTAAATTTTTTTTCAGTGCATGTTCCACTTATAAAATAAAGAGGACAAAAGACCCTTTAAGGCTTGTTTTGAAAGTTTTATTTATATGAAATAGAGCTGATTGAAATGCATCTTTTCAATAAATTTTTTTTACAAATTAGACTAGCTAGCATATCTGTTGTACCTAGAAAAAAAGAAACTTATCATACTAAGTTATATGGTATCTTATAATAAAAGTAGTGTAAGAAAATCTATCATAAAGGAAAATTAGTACAGACAGACTTATAATATTATAAATATTATAAGAGTATACTTGTTAAGAAAAGAAAATAAAAAGTGTCTAATTGTTTTAGACATTCATGCATGTTCAAAACATTACCTTTTGATCAATTTTGAAAAAGAAGGAAAAAGTCATAAAACTAATTGATTCAAACATCTATCTGAACTTTGTCAAATAGTTTAAAGCACTCAAATTATCTATTTAAATAAATAAGTCAAAAAGACATAAAAAATACAATTGATAATTGAAAAAAGATTTGTGCAAACGTACAAGTATATAAGTTCATCTTATAAGGGTCATCGAAGCCCTACAGAGAGATAGGGGGAGCTAGATTTAGGACAAGGTTGGAATGGAGAAGTATATTTAAAAAAAAATGTGTTAGATAGGATGCCTTAGTAGGATGGATTAGGCTAACCAAAAAAATAATAATAAGTAAATTACCATTAAGAATAATAACAAATAAATAAATAAATAAATAAATAAAAGTATGTTGATTTGATAAAAGCCAAGTTGAAAATGCACTTTTATACTTGTTTTAGAGCAAAATCAACTACATGTCTTCCATCTAGCTACATATATTTTGCTTTAAATCGTATATGAGTTTCCAAATATCGTTATTGGTGAAGTGTATATGAGTTTCCACTTTCCAAGCAAGGATGTCTAAACTATCAAGCTCCTTCTGTGAAGCCCACTCAGAATTCAGTACAGTGAAGGCTCAAAGGTTCTTTGAGCTCGCTGGTGCAAACTTCATTGATGGGGCTCATTTTGAAATTCACACTACAAAAATGGCTGGCCCACCTCGAACTAGTATGTTTTTCTATCAGTTATACAATATTATTAGGCAACAACAAACAGAAAGCATAAAAAAACAGTCTCCTACACTAGTTGTAAAATGTGTATGTTCTTACTTGCTAATATAGGGCTCAATCCTGAGTAGGCACTTTCCCTCACTTGAGGCTGTGCTACCCCACCCAAGGTGCATTTTATGGGCAGGCACCTTTCCTTGCCTAAGGGCTAGGGGTTTCAGCCGCCTTGAATTATTGAGTTAGGGGCCTTAGCATTGTTATTATGAAGAACACCTCCAATACCTACCTTGCATTACTGAATTAGGCACTCTAGTTGAAGTCCAATTGATCTACTGAGTAACACATGATCTTAGTTCAATTGTATGTTTTCCTTTGGATTAATCCGATGCTAAGCTACTATGAGAGTAAGATTTTTCATGTGGTTTAATTTGGGAAAATGGTTTTCAGTAGCTTGGACTTTAATTGCGCGATGCCAAATGATCTAAACTCCTAATAACTCATTACCATCTACTTAAGTAGGTGACAATCCATCATCAAATTAGAGATAGTGCAAATCAGTCCAGTAAAATTTTGCTTAATTGAGATCTCAATTTGACATGTATTGACAAAATATGTTTGTAAAACCCATCCCCCCATGGGAAGTGGCCATCGGTTTATGACCATTCAATTGTTGGGCAGAGTCATAGTTCTCACCCAGGGGAAGTAGGAGTACTTCTTGAAAAAAAAAAAAAAAACCGAGCCGTTTCCAGTGGAGACTTGAGATCGTAAAGGGTGATATGAAAATGGTGTCCCTCTGTCCCAATCAGGTTGGCCATTTGCCAGATCTCTATTTTTTTTTATAATTTTGATCTCACAATCCAATGTGGGGCCCACTCACAAGAAACAGAAAATGTGGCTGTAAGTGTGATGGATGGAGTCAGCACCTGACCAACTCCTGTCATGTTATATCAAAATTCAATGCGCCAGTGTCTGCCCCTCCTTGGCCATCCTTATCCTGCCGTCGAGAACTCTATGAGGACTTTTTTTTTTTTTTTTTTTTTTTGCGTAACCAAGAATGTATGGCTCACGAGGATTGTTGTTTTGATTGATAATACGAGGGAGGAATTCTATATTTCTACCATCTTCATATGGAAATTTGAATTCCATTTCATGAATTTTTTTATTTGTTTTTCTTTATTTCTTTAGGCAAGAATGACGTATCCCACAAAATGAAAAATTAGAGCAGTTTTCTTCCCATTGTAAAATCTTTTTGTAGCATTAAAATGGAGGAGTGGCTCAAGACAATTTGAGGCATAAAGTGATAATCCTAAATGCGGCATTTTTTTATTTTTTAACACGATTGTAAATATTTTATTTAAAATTTATTTTTTATAATGTAAAATTAATAATTAAGTTTTTATATTAAAGTTTTGCGAACATATCTTTTTTAATTGATAGTGTGGCTAATCCACTTAACCATTGTTATGACATTGATGATTTAAATTAGGATTTTATTAATTTTAATTTTGAAAAGCTTTTTTCTGTAGAGGCAACGGTTACAGTTATTATCAATATTTTTCTAGTAGACATATTTAATATTTATAAATTATAATTAATAATATTTACAAATAAAAAAACACTAACTATAATAAACATCTAATATGAGCTTGGAATTAAAATTTTTTTTTAAAACATAGAATCATAAAACCTAATTTAGTAATTTATCAGTATTGGCTACAAAGATTATAGATGATAGTTACTTTTGAATATGATGCAGCTTCTTCAATATGAAAAACAATAGATTATATTTGAAGTTATCTTCTATGGATTTTAAGCAACACAAATATAGGGGGAAAATATGCAAATTGGAGGATTTTCAGAACAATAAAGGATTTTTTGCTTCTTGTGATTTTAGGTTTTTTTTTCTTTTAATGGAAACATTTTGTCAATGGTGAAAATGAGCTTTAATCCTTTTTTTAAACTATGAAAAGATAGCAGCTGTTTTTTCTAAAATGTGAAAAAAGGGTAGTTGCTATAATTACTTTTATGAGGCTTTATTATTTAGGATAAATAAAATGATGACAATTGTTTTTTTTTTTTAATTTGAAAAGATTTAAGTTGCTTTCATTACTTTTATAAGGCCTTCTTGTTTGGGATTGAAAAGAAAAAGATGGGAATTACTTTTTATGGGGTCTAAAGCAAAGGCTTTTCTTGCCTAATGATCGTGTCGCCCTTACATTAATGCAGCTTTAGTGCCAATTTCTTTTAAATTCTTGTCCAAATTTTTTAGGGTGGTGAAGTTTTTGAAGCCTTCTTTGTACGTAAGCATCCATAAAATCTACCAAAAAGCTAGAGGGTGAAATTTTCAAAGATCCTTTGAGATCTTTTATGTGGCTGAAATTTTAAAAAATATGTAAAAGAAATATGGCATTTGTGAGGAAAAGTCATCACATCATGTTAAAGAAGCCCCAAAAAGCCAAATTAGTGTTAAAAAAATTCTCACTAAAAGAATAGACCCTTAAAGCATATGTGGTACATGGTGAGAAATCCACGGATATGATGATTCTTCTTCATTGCCTTTATTATTACAATTTCTTGTCCATTGATTTTACATCAACATCAATGCATATAACTTCGAAAAATAAGCTTCTATGCACAAATCAATAAAAAGAAGATATTCAAATCCTATAGAAGATAGCATATTAGAAAATCATGAAAAATTAAAGAGGATTTTACCCAAAAAATCATAGAAGGGGACTTCCAAATAACATAATTCACTTAAGGTATGAGTGTTTGGGAGTGGTCGAAGGAAACCCCAAACAACATAACTTACCCAGAGTATGGGTGGCCGGGTGACCACTTCTTTACTTTTTTTTCATTTAATATGGGAGCATCGAACTCGCCGCTCAATGCTCGTTACCCCAATCAAGGAAGGGGGTTTGCAGGGCAGAGGGGTGGGAGAGGGAGAGGTGATGAGGCAATGGCACTGGGCGATTCCACGATGGCGATGAGGGTTTCACAACAGGGATGATGATCAAATCGCAAAGGGGGTGAGGATTTCATGATGGGAATGAGGATCAAACGAAAAAGAATAAAAGCAGCCGCCATATTCTCCTTACCCTAAACCCCTCCACACAAACAAATGCTACTCTTCTTATACTTCGTCTCCTTCTTATACTCGCATTTTCGTCTTGTCGAACCTTCTAGAAGATGGGATCATCCTTCAAACTCACCACTGATCTGCCACGCCTTCTCCTCCATTCGGCGACAGCAGCGGCTTCGATCCTCCTCTAGATTTGAAAAGGCGAATACCAAGACGGAGGAGTAGGATGACTATTTGAATCTCCCATACTCATTGCCTACAAAGAAATCCAAAGATAAGCTCTGAGTAGTTCTCCACTTCCCTCTCCATTTGTTTGATTTAATTTTTTTTTGCGCATAATCAGTTGCACTTTTGATTGCTCTAATGGTTTGAAATGGAAAGAGTGATTTCTTTCTATCCTTCATTTGGTTAGCGAAGAAAGCAAAACAAGAGACAATAGGGCGCATTTGAGTGTGTATTGTTGGTAAAATGTCCTCAATTCATTCATAGAAGAAGAATAATAAGAGTAGTGAAGCTAAAAAGGTTTTTGCTTTGTTGAAGTAATAGTGTCAGCATCATCCCCATCACAAAATCCTCATCCCTAGCGTAGAATCGCCCAGTGCCACTGCCTCTACTGCCTTTCCCTCCCCGCACTTGAATTCCTCTCCCTCCTCTCCTTCTCCCACCCCTCTGCCCTACAAACCCCTTTCCCCGCTCAACGTAACGAGTATTGAGTGACGAGTTCGATGCTCCCATATCAGATGGAATGACACTTCCATGTTTTTTTTCCATCTAATATGGTAGCATCAAGCAATGGGCACCCATACCTTGGGTGCAATGGCGAGGTGCACCCCCCCTTAGGCCCAACCCCCATGGGCGAACCCACATGTATTGGGCTAGGGGTCGGCACCCAAAAAAAAAAAAAAAAGAAACGAAAAACCCAAAACTCACCTCCCTTTCCCGATTCCTCCTCATTCCCTCTCCTCAAGTCTCCAAAATCCCTAAAACGAAAACCCTCAATCTGAACCCCTTTCAGCTTCTCCATCCTTAGCATTGGCGCATGGCACGGCTTCTCCTCCATCAAGAAAGCAGTAGCCAGTAGGTGCCCACCTCTCTCTCTCAAGTCTCAATTTCTACTCTTCTTCTTTCTTCTCACTTTGAATCATTAGATTTGGGATACTGTTTTCGTGCCTCTTTCTGTAATTGGTGTCATTACGAAAGTAGATTTTTTTTTTTGTTTGTGGTGGGGGGGGGGGGGGGGGGGGGGGGGGGGGCGCGGTGGTTTGTGTCAAAATCCTTACTTTCCTAAATCCCAATTCAGTTTTTGTTTCTACTTGTTGCATAAGAGCTAATTTGATTGGAGGAATTTGGGAAAAGTCTTGTTGGGGAATTACAACTGAAAAAAAAAGATAGCTTTTTTTGAATTCCTTCAAATAAGCAAGCAATATGGTGGATTTACTTTCTTTGCCCATATGGAATTCTGTTAACCAAACATGTCTTAGATTCACTTTGGGATGTGATCATTGAATAAGCCCTAAAATGGTGGTAGGAATTCATATTTATTTCATATAATTGTGAAATTTAGACAAATTATTCTGATATTTTTGCTTTGAAATTGAATTGGGTTTGTTTCAAGTTGAGCCCATAATGAGAAGAACATTCAAAAAGTAAATGCTTGTTTTTCCGTGACCAGAAGACGTGAGCACTGTTTTAATTGATTGATTGCTTTTATATATTACGAAAACTATATTTGTGGTTTTACAAATTTAAAATAAAAAATATGTTCATTACAATTTTCGTATACTAATTTTTTTTACGAACATATTGTTGGGTTTGGCCCCCTACTATAGAATCCTTGCTTCGCCACTACTTAGGTGAGTTATGTTGTTTGGGCGTCCTTTTTCATTATTTTTTGGTAAAATCCTCAAAATTAAAAATTTCGGCCAAAATTCTTAAGAATTTACATTTGTGAAATGTAAGTTTTTGGTGACTTTTGTTTTGCCTATCCCAATTACCAAGGCACAGGAGATTCCTTTTACGGATAGAGACAGAACTAGAGCCGGCAAAAACAAATGGTGAATGTAAAATGCTGTTCAAGTCTCACGTGACAATTTAAATAGGCATGTGTATTGCTATTCATGCACACGTTGGCCGGTTAGCATTCTCACATGTCAACTTGAGTCGGTGGAACACCTAGAAGTTTATAACTGATTAATAAAACAAACAAATTAGCATCAGTGGACCAGACCTATAAAGCCAAGTTCTACCCAAATTGGTACCTCTATCTAGAAAGATCAAAGTTAATTGTTGATAACATAAATGTTGGTAAAAACCGGTCAAAAGTTGTTAAAACTGGTGGTTGAACTAGTGAAACCCACTATCTAATTATTTTGATATATTTTGTTATCATTTCATTATTTTAAGTAAATTGTGAAAACTTGTGATTCAGACTTAACTCATCCAATGTATTAAAAAAGACTCGGATAATGCCAACACGAATACTTAGGAGAGTCATTTTTTTTAAAAATTACTTACAAATGAATTCATGACTTACAAAATATAAAAATACATTTATATACATGCATTCATAATAATCAACTAAATTAATAATTTCACATATGAAAGAAAAGTACTTTATCATGACAAAAATAAATGGAAAAAATTCATATTACATGATTTGTTAGTCAAAACATTGAATGTAAAAGATCAAATAGAAGTTTAAGATTACATCCTAGTCATCATATTAACTTACTCACTTCAAACCTCATACAAATTTACTTACTTATAAATAAATTTTAATTGTTTTAAACTAGATTTTCTGATGAAATGGTCCGGAATACAAACAACTTGTAAAAATGAGCCGACGTTGCCGAGCCTTTGCCATTTTATACTCAATCCTTCGTCAAAAGTAGATCACTAAAAATAGTCAAGAGTCGGCTCGGAGGGTTTGTAATGAAAATTTTAAGATGACCAAGCAATCAAGTCAAATTGGTGAGTTGAACTAGGTTGAATTTAATTGTTTACTCCACCGGTTCACCATCTCATCTGATCTTTAAAATATCGATAAGAGTCTATACTTGAAATACAAAATGGTCAAGTTTCACTCGAACACAAGTTAGGCCAATGCTAGATAAGCAGTAACATGTTTGGAGTAGAATATATGTGTTTTTTTTTCCTTTGACATAGGAGAGAACTATAAACTATCTCATTCCTAAACCAACCTATTCTATTGACTAGAGAGCATTTTGGAGTCGTAGCTGCATGCTCCATGCATGAGCCCTCCTTTTCCATCATCCTCCATGCCACCCAAGTATTCCTCCACCTTGTCTTCTGCCAAGTGATCTTGGGGCCCTACTCTTGCAATGCCAATCTTTAGCACTAGCAACGCCTTTTACCACTGTAACATCTGTCTCACTTCTCAATTAGAGATCTATTTTTTGCCCTATAGGATGATTCTAAGTTGGAATTTTAGGACTTATACTTGGGCCAATGAGGCCTAGTCCAATCCAAAACATGACCACCCTTGTGAAGAACCATATTCAACCCACTTCGTGGATTTATTGCTTTCAATTCAATGAAAACTTGCTTGTCAAACAGGCCAACAATAGGCCCACACTTAATCATGCTTTCCTTGTATTCGGGTGCCAACCGCTCTTCATGTTAACAAAAAAAAAAAAAAAAAAACAATGGCAGAGATTATGGAAAGGCATCAGGGTTCAACTTGTGTTTTTCTATTGAAATAATTAAACAAGCTTAGCAATTATAGCTATTAAAACTACAAGAATGGGGGCCTACGCAGGGTGCCACATCAGCTCCTTTTTTTTTCTTTTCTTTGAGAGCACCACATCACCTACTAAAAAATTACATGTGGCACAAAAAATCACTAACTTTCCTATACTCACTCCCTCTACCACCTTACTTTCCTTAAATCTCTCCTTTCTTTACCACTGTTTTAAATTATGTCCTAAAATGTATCCTTCATCCACCCAACTTTCTTAAAATTTATATGATTTAATATAAGGCAACTAAATCTCAAAGATCTAATACAAAGCTTAAGAAAACTACTTAGTTTTGGAGAAAAAAAGGGCCATCCATTTGATGAATTTAGAAAAGATCAAATCTCATGGGAGGGTAGGGATTTATTTTTTTTATTTTTATGTCTAAATTGTTTTTTACCATCCCATTGCACGCCTTTGGATTTCCTCATTGGATGTTAATGAGATAAAAATCTCAAATAATACAAGCATAGTTTTTACATTTTTTATTTAAATTGAAAAAAAAAATTAGAAATTCACAACTTGTACATGCATATATTTATAGTGCCTAGGAACTTTTGGATTTCCAAATCTCATACACCTTTTTCCCATTTGG
This sequence comes from Sextonia rubra, assembly GCA_037013555.1. Lineage (NCBI taxonomy): Eukaryota > Viridiplantae > Streptophyta > Magnoliopsida > Laurales > Lauraceae > Sextonia > Sextonia rubra. The sequence goes on along the minus strand of JASUAD010000028.1, from coordinate 14,835,483 downwards.
AAGCTATGGGCAAATTCTTCATTGGCTATGATCTTTTAATAAATTATTTATTTGAAAAGTCTGAATGGATTCTTGATTTTGTAGCGTCATTCTCTTTGGATATATTTTTGATTGTAGAATCATCCTCTTTGGATTTATTTTTTCCTCTTTTTTTTAATCCGTAATGTCATTAGTATTTTTGCTCTACTTAAAATCCCACTAGAAGAGAAAAATTAGAATAAAAAAGCAATCCCAAAAATAGATTAACTAAAATAACGGCTATTTGTAGAGAGATCATATAGTATAAATTAAAATCATATTTCCTTATTATCACATATAGAAGAATGTAAAGTCATTTATTTTCTTATAATTAAATAATAAAATTAAATTTTAATCAATTTCTTTTGCCAAATTGTTATGTTCCTTTTTCTATAATTTTGTAAAAAAAAAAAAAAAATCATGAGACCGCTACAATCATTGGGGCAAGTATTTCATCAGGACAAATGAAAGCTTAACTTACAACATTAAGTTTTAATGATGCACAAATTTGATCAAATTATTTGATGCAGATTCTTTGTGATTATTTGATTTTTTGTTTTAAATAACATCATCTAAATAACTTGGATCAAAGGTTATGTGATTCTTTTTTTCACTTTTCATTTAAAACTAAATTTACAATATATTTTTTAAAGTTTTCTTATTCTTTTATATATTTTCATCATCAATGATTTCGTCATGGACGTTACTAATAAAGATAAAATATGTTTCTACCCTCTCTCCTCCTTATCTCTTAATTGCACATCTCAATCAACTGTTTGTGGGGTAGATTTTAAACCCACTTTATTTTATTTTTTATCAATTACAATGCTTTGTATTATTTTATTATTTTATTTTCTTATTAATAACAATACCATTATTATCTCTTAAAAGAATGTCTTTTTTTACAGCAAATTTCTAAGCTCTTTTTCATCTTATTGTCTTCTAGTGTATATTAAAAATAACTATAGTGAATTCTTTTTTACAATTCTAACATTATATTAATTTAATATAATCTTTATTTTAGCCTGGGCTCAGTATGGGCTTTTGTTGCAAGCATTTTTATTAAGGCATTCAACTGTGAGATATAGTGTAATTAGTTAGCAATTCCTTTTATTAATGATGAAAACATGAAAATTTATTATTACTAATCATTTTAAAGAATCATACGTAATCTCTATTTTTAAATCTTTCAGTTATGGGGTCTCATGTGTCCAATCGAAATTGGACCAAAGGCCAAGCCCTGCCTATTTGCAAAATATCTAACCTCCTTGTACATTAGGCGTGGCAAGCTCCAGGTTGTCCATTTAACATGGTGATAATGAAAATAGGTATGAGAATAGCCACTGGACCTAAAAGGTAAGCTCAAATTCATACAATGTGGGCAAGCTAGGGATGGGTGGGGGCTAGGCCGTGGTCGTGGGGCTATCCTAGCCCATTAGAATGGCTCCTTACCCTAGTGGTAAAGAGCAGTAGTTCTGCTTGGCCATTCAAGGTTCAAACTTTGGGTACATAACCCTTTTTTCTGCATGAGCGGGCTCTCTTTTATTTGCTAATTTATGGGTTGGACAAAATTATGTGTCTCACTTTTTTATTTTGCTTGATAGTTAATCCTTATTAAATTCATAGTTTTTTACCGGGTTGATGTTTTCCATGTTAAAATCGTGTCTTCTTATGGTGTGTGCTTGTGCTGATTGATTTAATTTCCACTGTGTTTACATTTTGTCTGATTGTTTGGCATTTTAGATATCCCCTAAAGCTTTCATCTTCCCAATTCTATTGATTTTCTTCTTGCGTATGTGGGCTTTCTCTTGGGTCCTAGATCCCTTAGATGGTTTATAAAAAAAAAAAATCCTAACTACGAGAAGATCACAGAACCAGAAGATGAAAAAGGCCTTGATCCAACTCATTTTTGGGGCCTGGCGTTTGTTAGTAGCCTAAATAGAGATGAACCCTAACTCGTTTCTTCAAGTTGATGGAGGCCAACCTTGTTTCAACCGTCCAGTTCAAGCAATCATTGTTTCAAAATATAAATAAAAAATAAATATGAGAAAGAAAATAAATATGAGAAAGAGATTTTTACAAATAAATTACTTATATACTCAAATTCAACAATAGAAGAAGTAAAAACATGGAAATGGAGGAAGAGTGCCTTCTACGGGCAATAGGTGTTTTTTTTTTTTGACAAAAAGCAATAAATAATCTTATTATTGTTGAGGAGTACTAGGCTCCACCTCAATATTATTAAAAGTATTAGTACCAGCTCTAGTAATGCATCATGGTTTTGGTAGAAATGTTTAGTAAATAAAACTTAATATAGCATTAGAGCCAGTCGTCTACAATTTGAATTCCAACACGAATAATTCTACATGGAAGTGTGTTGTCAAAAGTTTGCCTTCCCTTTATGAAAAAGTACGGAGAAGCGAACTCCACTTGAAAGAGAATTTGTAAAATAATTTCATTGTGCATTGTAGTAACTAATCATTTTTACTATTATTATTATGTGAAAAGAGAAGATGTTAGTTTAATACCACTCTACAAAAGTGCAATGATTTCAGTGTGGGTGGTAGAAAACTTTCATTTCCCACTTAGAAAAATAAAGGAGAGGCCATTGCTACCAACCTCTAGCCCTGATGAAACGTGAAGAAATAAAAAAAAAAAAAAGAAAGGAGAACACTAAGTAATATAATCATCCTATGTTGGGGTAATGTCTAAGCAAAGTATGTTCATTTGCACATTGAACATGAAATAATGACCTTGGGAAGTACTTATGGTGCATGAAAATGGATATGAATGGGGACACAAAACAAATCCAACCCCTTGAACTGGTTCAACTCATTGATCTTACTTATTCCAACTAATATTAAGATATTTAGCAAATACATGTGAAAAAGTGATCAAAGCAATTTTTAGGCCAAATGAAACGATTTGGGTTTCGGTGGATGTGGCAGGAGCAAGTAGACGATCCAACTTGAATTTTCAAAACAATGATCAAACTATGCTAAGTTGTAAACAAGACGAACTAGGTCACAAGTTGCCCTGGCTGGGCTCAAAGTTTCAAGAACAACCAGATATTTTCCCAGCTTATGATTGAGTGATCCGCTGTGTGGGGACCACCTACCCCATAAAATGGTCAATATAGTCCACTTTTCACAGTCAATGCACGCTCCAAATTAAATTCCCCCACCACATATACGAGTGCACACACAACCCCCCAACTAGGGCTGTCAAAGGGCCGGGCCCGGGCCGGGTTTAGGTAAACTCTTATCCTACCCTCACATGTGCGGGCTGGGCCTAACTCAGCAAAGGCCTTCGACTTTTATGACGGACCTATAATTTTTAGGCCCTTACCTAACTCTCAAGGGCTAGGGCTGTTGGGTTTATGTCTTGTATTCCGGTTTAACCGGATGAGTCCACTGGGTTAGCCAGAGACTGGTTTAAGGTCAAGGATATTTTGGTAATTGTACCGGGGCTTTCTTGGTGGCCAAGAAAGCGGAGATTATATATATGTATAGTCTGTAACCCTAGACCTTGCGGCGGCGGCGGCAGTTGCCCGTGGTGTTCCCACACCACGTAGGAGAGATGAGGTGAGAGAGTGGGAATCTCTTGTATGCTTTACTTGTTATAGTGAAGATGTTCGTCCTCCTGTGCCCGTGGATGTAACCCTATTTGGGTGAACCACGTAAATCTCGGTGTCTCTTCTTGTGTGTGGCTTGTTCGTGTTGATCTTGTGATTCATGAATGCGCACAACGGGTGATTGTCAGAAAATCACAACAATTGGTATCAGAGCCACAACAAGGGTCGTGCCAGGGCCAAAGAAAGGGGAATTTTTTTCTTTAATGGAAATAAATCTTTTATATGCAACAGCCTATGTCACCACCATCAACCAACCTTATACAAACTCTCCTCTTTTGTCCGAGCTAGGGACCGGTAATGCAATGTAAAAGGCAGCATGACGGAGTTAAAAACTTTTTTTTAAGGCATTAGTGGTGGGATAAAATCATTTTTACAATATAAAACATAAGGTGGATAGTAATAAATTTATAAATGATTGTTGGCTGAATATTTTGATAATTTCTCACAAAGTGAGAAGTGAAAAATACTTGGCTGTAGCATGGACATGGCTTTTATCAAAAAGTTTAACAGGCCCAAAAGGCTTGTGTATATTATTATATATTTTATATTAAAATTTAATAAACAGCGGGCCTGGTTGGGCCCCCTCGGGCCTGATTAGTCAAGTCTAAGCTCAGCTCTCTAGATGCGGGCTTTTAGAAATAGAGCTCTACCCTACCCTCGGGCTTTAGATGAAAAAAATAAGCCCTCGTTTTGAGGGCTTTTGCAGGCTGGGCCGGGTTGGGCCCCCTCTCTAAAGGGCTTGATTGACAGCCCTACCCCCCAACCCATACCTACTTGTGCATGGATGCACACATATACTTATAAATTGCCATTGATCATGCAAACTTAGGCACCACTACAACAAAATGCATTATTGGCTACGGCTTTGCCCACACAAGCCTATTTTGTGTGGCTAAAAGTTATCTTTTGCCTACGAAAATGAATCTACGTAGGCAAAAGCCACAATTATCTCCTATTTTTGGCAACGCAAGATATTTTCGTAGGCAAAAGTAGTTTGGATTCTCTCCAAACTAAGAAGTAAAGTTTTACCCACGAAAAAATATCATTTGGCGATGCGTCATTTTGTAGGAAAAGTGAAAAACATTTGGCCACGCATATATTTGCATAGGAAAAAACTAAGACTTTTGGCCACGTATAGTTTTTGTAGGCAATATCCTTTGGCAACACAGTATTTTATAGGCAACGTGAAAAACCTTTAGCCACACATATATTTGCGTAGAGAAAGGTCAAGACTTTTGGCTACGCATGGTTTTCCGTGGACAATATCCTTTGGCGACGCAATATTTTGTAGGCAAAGTGAAAAACCTTTAGCCACGCATATATTTCCATAGGGAAAAGCCAAGACTTTCGGCTACGCATGGTGTTCCGTGGCCAATATCCTTTGGCGACATGGTATTTTGTAGGCAAAGTAAAAAACCTTTGGCCATGAATATATTTTCGTAGGGAAAGGCCAAAACTTTCGGCCACGCATGGTTTTCCGCGGGCAATATCTTTTAGCGACGCTGTATTTTGTAGGCAAAGTAAAAAACCTTTGGCCACGATTATTTTTGCATAGGGAAAGGGACGTGGCCAAAGGTCACAAATCTGGCCAATCTCATGAAATATAGTACAAACCATCCATTCTAATTAAATTTGATTTAAAATAAATGGGACACATGCCCACCTAATGGACCCCACAAATTCAAGTAATCAGATGTGCACATGCTTATGATTGTACGTGCATTTGAATTTTGAATTTAGGGCTTAATAAGATCAGTCCATGCGTTAGTTTCTTTTTAAGAAAGAGAGAAAACGAGGGAAAGGGAAGAAAACGAGGGAGGAAAGTATAGGAAGGAAGAAGGAAGAGCAGAGCAGCAGCGATTCAAGTTCATCTCATAGCTTTTGAATCTTTCTTTATCAAAACACATCACAGTGATTGTTGCGTGATTTATTCTATGTGCGTTTGTTAAAACTGTATATGGATCTGTTCTGCGTTCATGGCGGCGTGATCACTAAGATTTGGATCTGTGTTGCATCATTAAAATCTGTGTTTGTTCATGCTGCGTCTGTTTGTTCATCATTTAACAACGACGGTATATGGATCTATTATGTTCATGTTCGGCCATTATCTGTTATGTTCTAAATTGTTTGATTTGTTCATCATTAAATCTGCTGTGTTTTGATTTGTTCATCATTTAATGACGGTATGGATCTGCGTTTTTATGTTCATGTTCGGGTTTGTCATTAAATCTGCTGTGTTTTGATTTGTTCATCATTTAACGACGGTATGGATTTGCGTCTGATTTGTTCTGTTCGGTGTCATTACGGTCTGCTTGTTCTGAATTGTTTGTTTTGTGTCATTATTTATGATTTTTTGCAAAAGGATGGAATTACTATATTATCAGAATATGGGTCCCCCGAAGAAGGCCAGGCCTGGATTTGCATCCCCCTGCGCATGATAATCACGCAGGATGCGCTTTGTGGGCACGCACCCGGTTAAATGTTTTCCGGATTGAGAATCTCGAGCCAAGCCCGACTTGTGTGAGCGCATAGGGCTCGTAGCAAAAGAGTCCAAAAAAGCTTGAAGTATAAAGGACAAGGATATACATATATAGTGCTCAAAGAATTTGCACTTTTCCAATGTGGGACTTTTGAAAAACCACAAAGCTCTTTTTATAAAGCAAAACTATAAAACTTAATTTTGAAATTAACCCCTTAAAAAACCCAACACCATCTATATAAATTAACAAAGTTGGGTTCACCACAATAACTACCACAAAGATCACGGCAATTCAGGAGACTGAATTTTACAAAATTAAATCTACTTTTCAACGAAACCAATAATAACAATTAAAGAAGGGAAATAATCTTATAAGAACTAATTCTCATAATTATTTTGTGAGAAGTTTAGGTAGAGCCAACCTATCATCTAATCCAAATCTTATAGTACATAGACTCCCTTGATAGTCATATACCCTAAGTTTAGGTTAAATTTGAATTTATTAAATTGGTTGAATCGAATGTGCATCAATATAAATGGATTGGATTTACGGGCTATAGATGAAGGGGTTAGAGACATGTGATTTGGGCCAAACTTGATATTGAGGATAGTCCCACATAGATCTTTCCATCCTACAAGTGGGCCCTATAAAAAGTTCTCATAGTAGGCATGGAAGAACACTTTTCATAGGATTAAAACACTTTAGAGAATTTTAAAATTTTGACTCAACTTTTAAGGAAAATGACAAGTATAATGGAAAATGGGTTTTTAGAACTTTGAATGGACATCGGTTGAACATGATTGTTGTTGAGCATAACGAGACCTATGTTCGAAACCCAAAATGATATTTTCGTGAAATTCCCAAAATATCGCTGGCTTACTTTGAAATTTAAGCCGAGCCTTTCCAAATACCTAACCTGGTTTGGAAGCTCACGAAACTCACAAAAACTCTTTTAAACACTATTCTAAGCTTTTTACTTGGGAAAACATTCTCGAAATAGGCTTCCCAATTTTTTTTAAAATTTACAAATAAATCTTGGATTACCTCTAAATTTGGTCAATTTGACCAACCCTCTAGAAACACCACTAAAATATCTAAAGCTACCAAACTAGCAACTAAACATGCTTAGTTAATTAAGAAAAAAGCATCAATCATTAATAATTATGATTAATGAACTACTAAACATAGTTAGCCTGGCTCAACACATTACATATATGATTCATTGATGGCATGTGTGTTCTTGATGATTCTTATGTTGATTTGCATCGAATTTCATTGAATTTTGTAGAAAGCCATGTAATATAAAGCTCTTTTCTATGTAAAAACCCCTACGCATGCTTGGAAATCTAAGTTGATGATGATAAGCACCATATATAAGTAATGTATGTTTAAAATTGGTGAACTTGGTGGGGGAACTGATTTGAATTGAATTGGAAAAGAATTGAATTGATTTGAAAAAATGAATTTTGAGTACTGAGATCGACACGGTTAAGTGTGGAATCCCGACTTGTACTAATAATGAGTTGATATTTAAAAAAACAACAACATTAGAAGAGTTGGACGCGGGTGGGGAATGCGAGGGAAAAATGTCGGAATCGCTGCAGCAGCAAACCCTAGCTCAGAATCGGAGCCAGCAAAACCAAACCCTCCTTCCCATGAAAACTGAGACCGAACATGAGAATTCCACGTCTTCTGAGAGCGTGAAGAAGCAGCCGTTCAAGGTTGTCATTGCCGACCTCAACGTCGATCCTCCCGCAAGCGACGGAGACGATTGCTTGCTCGTTGCCAAGCCCGTTCCCTCCAGGTTCCATCCTTGCTCTTCTCTCTCTCTCTCCCCCCTTTCAGAAAACAAATATGACCTCATCTTTCGCTAGTGATTATGTATTAACTTGTAAAATCACCTCTTTTGCTGATCCACCAATCTCAATAACAACAGCCCGTCCGGTAAGCAGACTGTTGAAATGGTTATCTTTTCTGTGTGTCATAGAGTCTTGTAAAAAATTAAACAAGAGAAGGCCCTCTTAGTTCTCCTCGTGAATTAGGAAACCTAGCCTTCAGCCCATTTTTCCTCCAATCACCCCTCTCTCCGCATAAGAAGTAGATGTCAAAGGATAAGATGAAAGCGGCTTGGGAGATGAAGAATACTTGGCATCATGCATATAAGCAGACCTGTGCTCCACCTCACTGCACTGCAGAACTTGATCGAGCGTTACAATGCTGTCTCTGATGTGTGTGGGCAATCTGCCCTGCGTTAGAGTTGTCGATAACCTGTCATGCATCCCCTACTACCTAAATCTCCCTAAAGACCGAAGTCTATAGATTCCGTTTAAAGGGGTGATTTTCCACGAGAATTCATTCAAAAGATACTTACTTGAATCCCATCTGAATGGGAAATAAAATACCGATGGCTATTGAAAGGAAGACATCCCCAGTTCACCATAAGAGATTTCGTGAAGACTTTCTGCTGCTGATTTTGGAAGTGGAAAAACCTAATTGCCCGCTTTTTTATCTCCACAAAAGCGAACCAGAAATCGGTCAGGATTTGGGAGATTTTTGTGATGAATTTGAATATATCCCGGCAGCCAATTTGGGAAGGCCGCAGGAAAGATCAAATGATAGATAAGCATATCCATTAAACAGGTAATAAGATTTTGCCTTGGGATATTATCCATGGTGATGATGACCGTGATAATCAAACCTTGAATTCTCCAAGCACTCCGGCTATGACAATGGGCATGATTGACTTCATCACGAGCTCCAGTCACATCACTGGAATCGGAGCCACCCCCATGTCACTCTACACTGTCTCATAGGCAGTGCTGATGTCGTTTTTCTAGACAGCTGGCTGGGGAATTTGATCTGCTACATTCAGATGATCAAGTATGTGGTGACACTCCCCATGTTAAAAATATACAAGGGAGAAGTTGTTTTTTATCTTTTACTTTCTTTATTGTTTGGATCTATAAGAGACCTGATTACGGGATTGAATTGGATCAAATGTTCGGAGAATACCATTTATATATGCGAGGAAAGTATAAAAAATGGGGAGCTCCAAAGGCAGCATGTAGTGGGGCAGGATCTGATGAGAAACAATTGCAGAGGGAAGCACCAACAAGCAAAGGAGGCCCTTGATGCAGAGGTAGGAGAAGAATACCAAAGGGAAGAAGGGGATCTCTCTAGAAATGAAGGGACAGCGCATCCTAATTCTAAGGAAAACTTCTGTGCAACACTTAAGAGGGATTTTGCAGGGTGAATCTCTGTTCTCAAAAGAAAATGTGCAAGATCTGCACATATTGAACGGTAACAGACCAAGGAGGCTTCTCCTTAGTGTTCCAGAAGTTCCGACAGGGCCTCAATACCAACGCCAGAGACAGGGTTCTGTTTGAAGGGGATGTTTCTTCAGAAGGGTGATTCAGAGGAACCCAATAACCAGATGGACAATGCACACATGCAGTTGACAAATCAGGAACTGCTGTCACTACCTCAAAAGATTATTCAATGCAGGAGGGCTACTGGTGTGACAGTGGTTGAGTCCAGAGGAGGGTGGATAGAGCTAACACAGTTTGCACAGAGAATGGAAGAGCAAAACAGAGCTGAACCAAGGAAGGTTACAGTGAAAAGAAAAGGGGTGAGAGAGTTCACCTGCTTGTGCTGCTCTATTGACTATGACAAAGCAAGACTAGGTAATGGAAAAATCTAGCTCAGGGAAAAGGGGAAGAAGAATTCAGGGAGAGATATCAGCATCCACATGAAGATAGTCTCATGGAATGTTAGGGGTTTGAGATGGAGTTCTTCGTAGGCTGATGGCAAAAGAAATGCTAAGGAGATAGAAGGTACAGATTGCTTTGATCTAGGAGTCCAAACTAAAAAAGGTAAATGAAAGAGTGGTGAAAGAAATTTGGGGCAGTAGATTCATATGGTGGGTAGCTGTAGATGCTGGTGATGAGCAGGGGGGATTATGTTTATCTGGGACTCCCGATCAGTTAATGTTCTGAGGATGTCTTTTCTGTTTCAGCTCTAGTGGTGCATCTTCCTAATAAATCGAAATGACTTATCACGTTTGTTTATGGCCCAAATGATAGCCCAAGTAGAAAAGACTTTTGGAAGGAGCTGGTTGCAGTAAGAGGAAGATGGGATGGAACATGATTCATTGGAGGAAACCGGAACATAGTTAGATTCCCTAGTGAAACGTTGAGGGCTTGCAGGATCACAAGGGGAGATGAGGTATTTTTCAGAGTGGCCCTTGAAAGGAGCCTCTTTTACTCGGTCCAAATATGCCTCTTTTACTTCAATATTTGATTACTAATAATTAAGTTTATTGTTATCTCAGGTCACAAATATGCCTCCGTGGCTTAGGAAGAGAGGTGGTGCTACTAGTCGTTCAGGAGCTACACAAACCCTCGAGCGAGCAACATTGTTGCCATCTCCACAGCCTACCCATGATCCATTGCCACAGCATGATCCACAACCACATCCACAGCCACAACCTACTCAAGCTCACTTCTCATTATTTACACGGCCTGACCAGCTTACCAGTCCACGTAGTGCCGCCAGTAGTGTGGGTAAGAAATGTACGCCATTTACATATAAATAAAATTGACCTTCGTTTAATGATTTATGTCTATTAACATAAATAAATTTGTGTTCTTAACAGCATCACCTTCAGTCTCTAGCAAAACTAGTAAATGGGGCCCGACCAGGGGAAAGAACGTGGACAGACTTAGGAAAGTGCTTGGTCATCCCATTCCTGCTGATATCAATCGTGAGGAAGGGGCAATAGAGGGGACATGGGCCTCTTCTGTAGCGTCTGCTCTTAGGGAACAGATTCGAGATCATACACCAATCCGAGACATTCATTGGATAGACATTGATTTTGAAATCAGGCTAGCCATTGTTATAAGAGTTGAGGTAATATCAATTGATTTATAAAAAGGAAATTGTTTAACATGTTATTCAATTGATTTCTTAAATTGAAAGTTTAATTCATATTGCATTTTATTGTTACCAATTGCAGTTAACCTTTGACCTTGACGAGGACTACGAAAGAGATTTAGTGTTCAAGTTTATCATTGACCATAAGTGTCAGGATTTATACAAAGACTGGAAGAGCACATTGCACAAGCACTATCTTAAGCTCAAAAAGGATGGGGTGCCAAACATCAAAAGCCATCAATTATATCCTTGTAAATTGGATGACTGGAAGTTTATGATCGAGCATGTGTGGGAGAGCGATGGTTTTAAGGTATACTTATTGGTGTTATAAATATATATATATATATGGTGTTTGGGCTTCTACTAGATTGAAATAGATCAACCGCATGTGGGATAATTAAGCTTGTTTTGTTGTTTTCTTTTTTAATTTTGTCCTCATAGAAAAAGTCTGAAAGTGGGAAAAAGGTACAAGCTGCCCAAAAATACAATCATATGAGTGGCTCAAGATTGTATGCATCACGAGCATCTATCGATGTAAGTATGGGATTGTAAATTTTTACTCTTAATAAAATTTCAATATTTAGTTAATCTGACCAAAATATCTAATAAATAATAGGCATCAACGAATGGTGGTGTTCGACCGTCTATCCCAGATATTTTTTAGCAAATTCACAGACGTGGTCGACATGGTGGGATATGGATAAATGACCATGCTGAACAACATCATGTAAGTACTAGCTAATTCATTTGTTTAAATCATCAAATGTACATTTTTACATATACTATGGGTTTACATAATGAAAAATGACAGGCTATGTTAAAAGAGAAGATTCTCGTACAGTCGCAGCCAGGTTTTAAGAATCCGCAAACTGAGGTACAAGTTTCCATCGATGTGCTTGGGAAAAGATCAGGTTTCTCAAGGGGATTTGGGATCTGCAGTATCGCTTCATCTTCCACACAGTCTCAGGAACCTAATCCTGAGGTGATCGATCTACAGTAGAAGATAGCTAATCAAGATAAGACTTTGGCTGCATGGCGGGGCTTACTACAGGTGATGGCTACAAAAATTGGGATAGATCCTGACAGTGTACCGGGGTTAGTTGATTCAACTAGCGTTCCGGGGTTAGTTCTAGAGAATGGTGGTGAAGATGGCACATTGAGTGGAGGGCAGGATGCAGCTTCCCTTGGTTAATAAATCAAATTTTTTTTTCAATTCTAAAGAGTGATTTGGACTTAAAGGTTGAGTTTAAGGAGGTATCTAGAATTAAGTAAATAAATTATTTCATTTGTTTAAGCAAAACTTTGTTGTGGCTAACTTTGTGATGATTTATTTTGACAATATGGACACTGTGAGGCCTTTAAAATATTGTTGTGACTTTGAAATATATTTTGGGTAATATTTTTAGGGGGAGATGCTGCTCCTTTATTTTCAGAGGGCATAGTTAGTGTAATTTGCTAACTTTTGAATTTCTGATCAACTTAGAGAGTGACAATAGCAAAAGCATATAATTAGGTTTGAAATCAGTTTATTGATAAAATACTAACAATTTTCTATATTTTTTTATACAGGTTGATGATGGAGGATGTCTTCAGCTTGACAACTAGATGGCCTCTTCTCTTATTTTCTCTTTTATCACAAGCATTTAGACTTGTTGAACATTATTTTCTTGTTTTTAGATATTTGAATATATTTGAGACTTATTTGGATGATATGTATTGGATATTTTGTATTTTTTTTAATATTTTTTCATTGGGATTCATAATTGGTTGTATTTTAATATATTTGGATGTTTATTGAATTAGTTTAGATGAGATTGGTATAAACTGGTTGTTGGAAAAAAATTAAAAATAAATAATTTTTTCATTATTTCTTTTGGCTATGCAATGTATGTAGGTAAAGAATAGATGGAGGTTTTGGCTACGTGTATTGTGTCAGCAAAAGTTATGTTTATAATAAAAAAAATAATATCCTTTACTTTTGCCTACGAACTTTTCATGGGCAAAAGTGCTTATTAAAATCAGAAAAAATTATATTTAACTTTTGGCTATGCAAACCTTTGTAGCTAAAAATTGCAAACCTTTATAGCCAAAGGTTGTACATTTGCCTACGTAAAATCTTCATAGCAAAAGATTATACATTTGCCTACACAAAATCTTTGTAGTTAAAGGCTGTACATTTGCCTATGCAAAATCTTTGTAGCAAAATGTTGTACATTTGCCGACGCAAAATCTTCGTAGACAAAAATTGTACATTTGCCTACGCAAAGCTTCATTACCAAAGGTTGTACCTTTGCCGACGACAAGTTGGCGTAGGCAAAAGTACAACCTTTGGCTACGAAGATTTTGTGTAGCAAAAGGCAACACACTTACCTTATCAGCAAGCGTAGCCAAAAACTCAATTTTTGCCCACGCACTATTCTATGCGTGGGCAAAGACCTTTCCCCACAACCCTTTGGCTACGATTTGCCTACACATGTTGTTACGTAGGCAAAGAGTTTTACCTACGCATTTAGTCCTTTACCTACAAATTTTCTGCATAGGCAAAGGTGCATTTTGTTGTAGTGCACCATTTCAATTTATCCAATCACTATAACCTAAATAAGTGTTGAATGTAGGTTAAAGGTCTAAAAGTTAAGTTGGAGAGGGGTACCTTCAGTTAAAAAAAAAAAAAGAAACCTAATTAAGCGTTCAATGCATTGTTAGTATGCTTTGTGTTTTTTTTCTCTCTCTTTTTTTCACAATTTGATAATTAGAGACCATATGAATCCCTGATCCTCCTATGTTTGTCATTCATAAAGGGGTGCTTGATTCATTTTTCTTTTCCATGCAATTAGAAAATTGAAAGACAAATCTTAAGCCTTTGATAATTGTCATTCTCCTAGGTTGCCCTCACAAACTCGACCCATTTTAAGCTAGTGGCCACGTCGGAGTTTGTGAAAATGAATTTTATGTACATATAGGAATTGCTATAACAAAACACCTAAAACGATTTATCTCATCCCCAAAGATATTCTATATGAAAGAATCAAGGACAGATGGAAACTTATTAATCAAGGAAGATACTAATTTGGCCAAAATGAAACAATTGGTAAAATTGAACTATCATGGCGTGAAATTAGCAGTTCAGACTTCAGACTCTACTTAAGGAGGATCAGCTGAAGAATTCTTATTAAAAACTGACGATAAGGATGAATTTTTTTTTTATTTTTTTGGAAGGTAAGGACGACTTTTATGGGATGGACCTTTGCTAAGGGTAAAAATTCTTACTTCTAAAAATTACCGCGTACAAACTAATTGGTTACAATCCAACCTTATCGAAGACATGCGGAGCTAGCCAATAAATAAATAAATAAATAAAAATGAAGACATGTGGAGCCCAGTTAGGTTAAAAAGGCCCCAGAGATTAGACAAATTGGAAGGTTAGATTCCAACCTGATCCAAGACATGTGAAGCACGATTGCAATAAAAGACCTTTGCACTAGGTTTTTTGTTTTTTCAGTAACATAGTTGAGGGGCTGTGACCTAATACAATACACACTATAACACTTACTCAACTCACATATACAAGATAATTAAGTTGTGAGGACACATGACTTACACATGTTGGGTAGTGGAGATCCGCACATGTGAGAGGACAAGACACAATTCATACATACGGGGTAATGAGCATCTACATTTGTGAGAAAACAAAACATAATTCACAAATATTAGGTAAATAAAGCTCACACATACAAGGGAGGGAGGAGACCTCCCAATGAGAATAAGAACTCCTCACCACTGGAGAAAGCAGTGGTTCTTTTTACACTAGCTTATATTTCACTTAGGTCCATCTAGTTTGTATTTATTTTAGTTTTGCATTGATTTTCCTCTTTAAATCCTTTCTATTCAAGAAAAGTAGTGGTGAATGGGTTCACCCTCTGGAAAGGTGAGAGTATAGCAGTCTGTTAGTTTAATTTCAGACTCTATTTAGGTCTAGCTTTCAAAATGAAATATTTTGGTGTTACATAATTTTGATAATTTTTTTTCAAAAAACATAAAAATAATTATATATGGATAAAATATATTCAAAATTGAAAATGATTAATAAGTTGCTGCGTTTAATTGATTCTACTAATATAAAAAGAAGGTTAGTAGACTAGATGGCCCATCTGCAAGGAGGCCCAAGACCAAGACATCTTCATACAAAATAAATGGATGTCAATAATCATAGGGCATCGTTTGGCGGCGTGGGGGCATGATCTCTGCCCACTATAAGAATCTGGATCCAAAGCGTGCAATAATAACATTGGACTACGTCTGGGTCCAAAGCCTGTAATCTTATGTGTGGAAGCATTTAGGGTTTAACCCATGGCGAAGGCAAGGCAGCATCTCCCAAATCAAGATTCTCCTCCCAGGTCTATAAAATCAAGGGAGTGGGATGGCACATCAGGATGGTCCGACTACTTGAACCCGGAGATGGCTTCTCCATCGACATCTGCAGGCTGGAAGCCTTGTAATCCAAGCGCACCACCAGGGAGCCTGCAGAAGGAGAAGGCTCTGCACATGGAGTGGGTGGTCCAACTGGCTGAAGTCGCGGAGGGTCTATTGACTAAAATGTACAGATTGAATCAGATATTGGGCTACCCAGATTCAGTCTCGCATGTCTATTCTGATTCATTTTGGAAGGCTGGCATAGTTCCCAACCATCCTAGACTATGCTTACTGGTTACAAAGAAATTCCCCGAGCATCCTAGCAAATTGCAACTTGAACGAGTGGGCTCAAAAAAAAAATTTTTTTTTTGGCCTAGTGAGAGCTTCTTGTTGTATTGAATGGTTGGTTACTAATGACGGGAAATTATCTTACAGGTCGATAAGCTTGCACATGATGATTTGCATGAAAATGCTGGACGATATTTGCAAAGCTTAGAACCATGGGTTATGGTACGCATCGGCTTACTTATCTGTTTACTTTTTGATCACTACACACCATCACCTACTGTTTTATCAATCTTTCCTTCAGTATAACGACATTACACCAAACAAGAAACTACAGAACTGTTGCGCTGTCCACTCCTAACTTAGCCGAACACTCTGCCATCTGATCTGATTCACACAGAATGAAGCGCATGCTTAAACTCCACATCTGTTTTGTTTCTTTGAAAAATAAAACATCTTGATTTTGTTCGGGATAAAAATGAAACTTCGACGGACCCACACCACAACACAAGACTCAGCTGGGGCGGCTAGTGCAGGCATGTGGGTGCGGTTGCACTCGTGAAACTGCTGTGCGCTTCCAAAACCTATATGAAAATCTGGGTCTACTTCTAAAAGTCCAATAAACATTGTGGGTCGACCCTCTAAATCCACATGAAAGTCCTCGGTTTGCCTGTGTTTTTTATGTGGATTTAGAAGTTTGGGTCATGTTTTTTATTGGACGTCCTTGTAGTAGAGGTCCCCCTTTGATTTAGAGGTTCCCTTTGGACTTCCTTATCCTCCTTGGATGCCCTTGTGGTGGAGGTCTTCTTTTCACTTGCTGTGTTTAGTGTCCTTGCTCCTTGTTGTACTTCTTTGGACTTCTCCGCTTTTAATTCAAGGCTTGCTCTTTTAATGACTCTACAAGTCATTCTATGTTCCACTCATAAGTGGGTTTGGTCCCACTTTGTTGAGCATATTTACCCTGGACCCCACTTGTAGAACGCGTAGTGTTATGTGATTGGTGCACCCATGGGGTCAATCCTTCATGGTTAGGGCTTAATGGACTTTTTTTGCGCCCACATTGAATTTTGAGATTTTAGAGCCCTATTGAGGACTGTTAAAATTCTAAGTTGCGTCAATTCACGCATGAGGGTTGGGTTGGTTTTCCTTTTTTTTTTTTGGTGGGAAAGGAGGGAGGGGGTGTTGTGTTAACTTGATCATAGGTGGCCAAATGGACGAGAATAGGGTGGATGCTCACAGAAACTGTGCAGCTCTCATCTGAATATTCCGTGTGTATGAATTTATATAGAGACCACTTTGGAGCATGACAATCATGGTTGGATATGGTGTGTGGAAGTTGACGCAGCCGATGGAAGCACAAGCCTATCAATCATGAGCCCAAAATACCCAGATTTTTTTATCATGCAGAAAATACACTTGGCAAGGAGAAAAGTAGAAATTGTGTACTGTTAGATTGCTAGAATCCACTATAGATCTTCAATCCAATGGTAGATAGCTCAAACCAATAGGAGAAGAAAATATTAAAGTACAAGAATGCAAACTTTTATTCAAAATTTAATAAGATATCCAAGACTGGCGCTGCCGTGAGCTGTTCCTTTATGATTATTTAAACAGGGTTTAAAAGTTCTGAAAGAAATCCAAAACCTGATCTTTAACTATTCTTCTTATCCATGTGCAATAAGAAACATTAACTTAAAGAGTCCTAATAATATCGAAACAAGAAAATAAATAGTTTAAAAAAGAATGGAGCGAATAAAATGGCTTTGTGCACGTCTGGGAGATTGTTTGCATGAAACCTTGTTGGTCCCAATAGCTGATTCTTTGATGCTAATTTTGATCCAGTCTTAAACCTAGCCAAATTTTTTTGTTCAAATGACTTTTTCTACTCAAATGGTAAGGCAATTCTAATGGAGGAAGCTGAATTATCCACTATAGAGGTGCTTCCTCTTATCATGAACACGAGTTTTCAAACACCAAAAAACTCTCTAGTTTCATCATATTTAGGCAATTGTTTGGTTGATTCAGCGAGTTTCCTAGTTGGACAAACCCTTATCACTAGCAAGTTCTCAAGAAAGAGCCCTGTCCAAGCATCTTTATGAATTATGATCAACTTCTTTATATTAGAGACGACTTAGCGAAACAAGATTGTGGGGTCCACTAGATGGGGCCAGCTTCGGTGTATATTCACAAGGACCAGTTGACCAATTTGGGTTCTATACCAACTGGATTGGGCTTGGTTTGGTTCAGTTTCAATCCTTCACATTGTTGTCCAACAAATGCAACATTATTGGGCCCATTTGAGTTAGATTGGGATGGATGGGATGAATTGATCCATGAATTTTGCTTATTTCGATACCCAAAATTTTCACAATACCTTAATTTGGAATTCATCTTGGCCCTTTTTTACATTTTTGACTATTGAATTTTTTTTTTTTTTTTTTGACTATCACGAATCTTGAGCCCCTTTGATCGATCAAGTCAATCTACGCAATTGAAGGCTAGATCTTTCACATAACATACTTTAGTTCCTGCTGTCAAAAGGTCTCCCTACCTCTGTGCATGATTACTCAATCATCTGATCATGAGTAGGTAATGTTTTGAGGGCCTTAGAGTTGTCAAAATCTTGGCTACTGGATAAAATTGGATAGCTGCCACTTCAAAATCTGAACGATCAGTGCAAGAGTCTAGAAGACTTGGACGAGTGTCAAATTTGGCTATGTGTGAGAATTCATCGAAAGTGGTGGCTGTGAGGGGTCAGGTGGGCTTCACAGGCTGGCTGTTCATGCTTAGGATTGCCTTCAATTCCTTGTGCTGTGTGTATATATATCATGTACTTGTTCGTTATGCATTTTTAGTTAGCAACATTAAAAATTGTGTATTTCACCTTTTTGTGTTATTAAATCAAAGATAAATGTATTTATCCGGTAATTGGTTACTACGATTTTTTGGTTTTGTTTAGCTGCTTCTTGACTTGTTGGCATTTCGAGAACAAGCTTTGCGGCTTATTTTGGATTTGAGCAGTACGGTCATTACCTTGTTGGTGAGATTTTGGGTGTTTTTCTTTTATCGTACACAATATGGTCATTCTATGTGTACTTACAAGTGCTAACTCGTGGGAAAAATGTTATTTATGTGATGGTTTTTTATTTTGCAGCCCCATCAAAACTCACTGATCCTACATGCATTTATGGATCTCTTTTGTTCCTTTGTGCGAGTGAACCTTTTCTCGGAAAAGGTTATCCCCTCTCTGTGTGTGTGTTTGGTTGAGAAACTATAAAACCTGACCTCTTTTGTTTTTTTTTTGCCTTTTTGTTAGAATGTTAATTCTATGTGCTAACTCATTGATGCATATGTGATAGATACCAAGGAAAATGATGCTGCAAATGTATAACCTTTTGCATGTCATGTCAAGAAATGGCCGAGACTGTGAGTTTTATCATCGGTATGAATACTATTTGTTTGTACAATCTCTCTTTATTGCCCCATTTGAGCTGGATGAGTTAATTTAATTGAATCCTTTGCCATTTTTGATTAGCCAATTTTGCTTTTCCCCACTTTTACTATTGTATCAAGCACCCTGTAACTCCACCTTTTGCATCTCATGTTAAGGCTGTGGCAGACTGGCAGTAATGCTACTCTGCCTCTGCAGATGATCCGGAGTGTATTGTATATGGCTACTGGATTTCAAAGATTGTGAATTGCGTGCCTTATATTACTTGTAAATTGTAATATATATTATATTCTATATTTCTATATATATTTGATATATCAGGGTATCCCCACCTTTGGTGGGACTAATCCCTCGGCCCTTTACCCACACCAACAAAGATAAAGAGGCAGTTTACTCCAGGGGGATTCGATGCCAGAACCTATGGGGAGCATGCCTCTGGTACTAACCACCGAACCAACACCTGGTTGGGTAATACATATTATATTCAAATTCCTTGACTCCTTGTTGAATCCCTGTCAAAAATATCGCTGGTAGTTGAAGTTGTCACTAATTAATTTTCACAAAATGATATTTATCTGATTATACCACGATAGTTTCAATATAATACTAAAATTGAAAATGCTACAATAATTATATTTTTCTTTGAATGGTACCACAAAAATAATATTCATGACAAACTTGCTAAACAAAGTTCCTTATTCTTAGTCATTGTGTATTTCAAGGAGTCTTTTCGATTTGAAAACTAGAACATTTTAATTTATATATTGGTTACTAAGTTTATTTTTGTATGTGATTAACTATTGTATCAGTATTTTGACTACTAATACTATTAGCTATTAATACATATCAATATTTACAATTTTTTTTCTTGCTACATTGGGAATATTTAGTCATGCATGCTTTACACGCACACTCACGTGCATTACCAGCTGAGCTTCAGCTTGGGGACATATAAATATCTACAATTATTATAAGGTTTGTGTTGACTAATTTTATTAATGGTAATTAGTGCTAATTCAGTACACTACTAATATCATGATTTTGTACATGATAACCATACAAGGCAAATGACTTGCTGCATGTATGCACTGATCCACCACAAGATGCATGTGTCGTCATGGTATCTATCATGTACAAGGCAAATGCACTTGTTTCATGGCCGGGCTGATCCACACAAGACTCATGAGTCATCATGGACTCATGATATCTATGGTATTTTGCTGTGTTAAATTTATATCTTCGTTGCTTATTTTATTATTGAATATCAATTTGGTTACTTGTTATATTTTTATTTTAAAGTATTTAAAAATTAATTAACTTTTGGATGTTTCTCGATAATATCTTAAGGAAACCTTATTTTGGAATATATCTTTACCTTTTTCCCGAGACAAAAATTCTGAGCACAGGATTTGTGACAGTGGTTCGGATCAATGTTCTTTCTAGGGGTCATGATCGCAGAGAGGACACGAGAGTATTGAAGGGCAAGATATCAGGAAAAATGTCATCCCTTGATGAAGTACACTAAGTGTACACTGGTTTTCAGTTTTACCTCTGAGATTCTATCATCTAGTGCTTAGAACAGTAATAAAGATACAAGTGAAATAATGAACAAGCAATAAGAATAGCAATCAACATTTTCATCATATTGAAGCCTTGTCCATCTATTTTGGAAAATTATAATAATATGGTAGTCATCAATCATCATTATTGGATCGAAAAGGCTGATATGGTATCAAAGTGTTATGATCAATGGAAGACATCCATACGAAGAGATTCTGTAGATTGAAGAAAAAACATGGTTTGTGAAGTTTCCAAGGCTGGTGAAATTGGGAAGTGGCTTGCCTGGAATTTTGCGAGTATCAAATACAAAATCAACAGAGTTTCTTGTTCCTTTGCAGATCTGTGGTGGTTTGATGGTCAACACTGATGAGGGTCATCTAGTGCATTTGTATATTGTACCAGGTAACCCTTTTGGCATTCGTGAACCAGTAAAAGGCAGCTGCATTGCGACTTGTGTTGGTATATGGTGGAAGGGCCCTTTGAAGTAGCGCAGGGAAGAAGACTAGTCAATGGGCTAATCTTCAAGCAAAAAAGGCTTAAGGATAGGATGTTTAGGTGCGTTACTAAAGACAAACAAAAACTCTCTCAACTGATAACCAAACTTAAATTCTTATTCAATATCAATGTTTATATCTTATGAAGAGATTACATCCTTATTTATAATTAAGATATTATCTAATAAAGGAAACAACTAATTCCAATCAAATAAGAAGTCCTAAACCAAACATGACTGGACTTGCCAAATATTAATAAAGCAATTAAAGCAACTACTAATAATATGGTTTCTCTACTCTATTGGGCCTTGGGCCTACGGGTATAGACTTTCAAACGGGGCCTATTAGTATGGTCCTCATCAGCTATCCCCGACTTGGAAAAACTCGACTTTGGCAAGTTGCTAGCTTGGTACTGCTCATATAAATTTGGATTGATCCATTGAAAATCTGTGGTTGTAATCCATGTAGCTTTAGAGAAAGTTTTGCCTTTCCACTTGACAAAGAACTTGTGAAATCCTCCATTCTTGGTTGAAATGATTTGATCATCAAAAACATCTTCAATTTTGTTTGGAGGAAATTGATGGAGTGGGATGTGAAGAGCTTGTTACTCAAAGGATTCATCATTGTGATGCCCGTGATAAAATGTCAAATCTTTAACATTAAAGATGGAACTGATATTCATGTCTGAAGGAAGGTCGAGAACATATGTATTGGAACTGATTTTCTTCAGAATCTTGAAAGGACCTGCACTTCGTGGATGTAATTTCTTGTATTTACTTGCAGGAAACCGTTTGGGCTTCAAACGATCCATTACCATATCACCTGCGGCAAATTCAACATGGCACTTGTTTGAATTCGCGTGCCTTTTATATGCTTCATTACTTGTAGCAATTTGCCGGCGGACTTCATCATGAACATCCTTCATATGTTGTGCAAACTGTTCAGCGTCCTGACTTGATTTAGAGTCAACTGGTAACAGACTTAAATCAATAGGAAGATGTGGCTTAACACCAGTGACAACTTCAAATAGTGATCTCCCTGTCGTTCTATTGATAGAATTATTGTAAGCGAATTCTGCCATGGGTAAAAGAAGATCCCATGAAGCAATATGTTCTCCGATAAGACATCGAAGAAGGTTTCCCAAACTGCGATTGACAACCTCTGTTTGGCCATTAGTTTGCAGATAATAGGCACTTGAGTATTGGAGATTTGTACGCATCATGTGCCATAAAGTCTTCCAAAAGAAACTCATGAACTTTGTATCTTTATCAGATACTATTGTTTTGGGAAGGCCATGCAAACGAACAACTTCTTTAAAGAAAAGAATTACAATCTTCTTGGCATCTGTTGTGTGAGAACAAGGGATAACATGTGCCATTTTTGAGAAACGATCCATAACAACAAATACAGAATCTACCTTTCTCGCTGTTTTTGGTAAGCCCAAGACAAAATCCATGCTCAAATCTTGCCAAGGTGCATGTGGAATAGGAAGGGGCTGATACAAACTTTTATTTTTCTTTTGACCTTTTGCAAGTTGGCATACTCTGCATAATTCACAAATTTGGGCAACATTTGTTTTTAAGCGTAGCCAAAAGAAATGGTTTTTCATAATAGCTAATGTTTTGTTACTCCCAAAATATCCACTACATCTGCTACAATGTAATTCACGTATCACAAACTCACGAATAGATGTAGCTGACAGACATAACTGATTTCCACGAAAGAGATATCTATCATGAAGGGAAAACTTTGGATGTTTTGAAACTTCACCATTTAGAACATCTGTATAAATTCGACCAAAGTCATGACCAGCAGCATATTCTTTGTATATTTCTTCAAAGCTAGGAACATTGACAGAAATTGTCGTAAGAACGTGAGTTCGACGACTCAAAGCATTTACGACTTTATTTTCCGTGCCAAATTTATGATGCAGAACAAAAGCAAACTCTTGTAGGTATGCACTCCATTTGACACGATTGGCACTCATCTTCTTTTGAGAATTCAGGTGTTGCAAGACTTCATGGTCAGAGTATAAGACAAACTCTTTTCCAATGAGATAATGACGCCAATAACGAAGAGCTTGAACCACTGCATAATATTCCAGATCATAAATAGTATACTTCTTACGGTGGTCATTTAACTTCTCATTGAAATAAGTAACTAGATGGCCATCCTGACTTAAGACTCCGCCAATACCGATGTGCAAAGCATCACAACTAACTTCGAAGACTTTGTGAAAGTCTGAAAGTTTTATAACTGGTGCCTTGGTCATTTTTTGCTTAATCTGCTTAAATGCTTTAAAGGCGGAATTGGTTCAAGTGAACTCTCCTTTTTTCATGCAATTAGTTATAGAGGCCATGATGGTATTGAAATTACACATGAACCTCCTATAAAAGGTAGCTAATTCATGAAAACTGCGTACCTCATGTATAGAAGCGAGAATGGGCCAATCAATGATTGCTCTGACTTTATCCGGATCAAGTTCAACTCCTTGGCCCGACACAACAAAGCCTAAAAATATGACTTTGGAGTTAAAAAATATACACTTCTTCAAATTAATGTAAAACTTTTCTTTCTGAAGTGCATGCATGACATACCTCAGATGGTCGAGATGAGCTTCTTTTGATTTGCTGAAGACCAAAATGTTATCAAAATATACCACAACAAATTTGCTAAGAAAAGGCCATCGAAGCTAAGTCATTACTCTCATAAAAGTGGTGGGAGCATCAGATAAACCGAATGGCATGACCAACTATTTGTATAATCCATCTTTGGTCTTGAATGCTGTTTTCCATTCATCTCCAGGCTGAATACGGGGTTGGTGATATTCGCTCCTGAGATCAATATTGGAAAAGACAGAAGATCCAGACATCATATCAAGCATGTTGTCTACTTGGGGAATCGGAAACTGATATTTGATGGTAATCTTGTTAATTGCTCGGCTATCGATGCACATTTGCCAAGAACAATCTTTCTTCGGTGTTAAGAGAGCGGGAACTATGTAAAGACTCATGCTTTCTCGAATATAACCTTTCTTGAGTAAATCTTCAACATGTCTTCGCAATTCGGCATGCTTAGCGGGGCTTATGCGATAAGCAGGCAAATTGGGAAGGGTAGATCCAGGGACTAAATCAATGGCATATTGTATATCCCGCATAGGAGGTAGCTCATTAGGAAGCTCTACTGGAATCAAATCTTGAAAATCATGGAGCAATGACTTGATTTCTGGTGGTGTAGAATCCTGTTGTTTATCATTTGGCTTTTGGGTTTCTTTAGGAACAAGAGCATAAACGACTACTTGGTCTTTGCTTTCCATTTCAAACTTCCTCATAGAGAGAACATGAGGGTTTGATGGGGTGGTAAAAACTGTCGAAGAGGATGTTAATGGAGACAATGGAAGGAGATCCACCACTTGTCCCTTCCATTTAGAAGAATGCATGTGCCTTTTTTGATTAGTATGTACCTCTCGATCATATAACTAGGGGCGGCCAAGTAGAATGTGAGCAATATTCATGAAAATGATATCACACCATATATCATTTTCATATATGCTAATTTTAAAATGAACCAAGTAACGATAGGTCACGGGGATTGAGTGATCATCTATCCAAGCGACCTTGTAAGGCTTTGGGTGCTTTTCAATAGGCAAATTGAGCTTAGTGATCATTTCCTGTGAAACAACATTCATAGCACTTCCTCCATCAACAATTAAATTGCATAACTTACCTTTGCATCTCACACGTATCCTGAAGATTAAAGTACGTCGCCAATCAGCTTCTTCTTGCTCATTGGTGAGGAAAAGTCTACATATAATAAGGACAGGATCATCTTCTTCTGCACCGGTGGTGGCGTGAGGAGGAGTATCGGATTGAGCCTCTTGTTGTGGATTCGGCTAAGATTCTGATTGAATGTGGTCAGGAGGGGGCTCCATCTCAAGATGCTCTTCATAGTCTTTTGACGAATAAAGATCTTCATCGCAATAATAAAGATTGTGAACCTAAGGGCATGCATTAGCAAAGTGCCCTTGTTGACCACATTGGTAACAACCATCAGTTCGTCGATCTTGTCGAGGAGGTCCACGATTCTGCATATCTTGCTCCTGTGGCACTGTCCCTAGTTGATTTTGAGCAAAAGGACGCTGATTGGGGTGATTGTGCTGATGTTTCGGAGGTGGACGATACCCGTTGGTGGAGCATGGTTATGTTGAGAATTATTTGGTGGAGCACGATTATTATTCTGAATGGCGGGGGCTCGATGAGTCGTTGACTCCCTGACTTGAGTGCCAAATTGTCTTAAAGTGGATGACCGCAATTCCAGCTCAACCCGTTTTGCCTTATTATAAATATCATCAACAGTTTCAAAATCATGCATAAGGACCTCACGTCTAATTTCTTCGCGCAAACTAGTTCTGTACTAGTTGACTAGGGTGAAGTCATCATCTTGAACTTTACACTGAATAACATAATCATTGAATTTCTCTGTCTACTAATCCAGTGATAATGTGCCTTGCTTCAAAACAAAATATTCTTGCTGAAGGAGACTTAAATAATTAGAGGGTAGGTATTTACCTTCAAGCTTTTCACGCATATCATCTCACTTGGTAATAGCAAGGCGTCCCATGACAAGATTGTTGTGCTCAACGCTGTGCCACCAAATATGTGTTGAACCTTTAAGTTTGACCTTGATAAAAGCAACATGTTGTGTACCATCCATATGATACCAAGAGAAACAATCTTCAAGAGAATTGAGCCAGTCAATAAAAGCCTTTGAATTGAGACGACCGAAGAAATCGGCGATATCAATTTTGACTTGCTTTGTGATATCATTAAACTTTGGTGCAACAGGTGTCTCTGCTGGTTCTTTCTCAGTAAAAGGACGCTGAATAAAATCATGGATAGATTCTTGGGGGCCTATGTCTGCTTGTCTACCAGAATTTTGTTGGTTTCTAGCGCTAGAGGATGCTTCTGCAGCAGGAGGCCTCTGTGAACTTCGAGGCATGACTTTTAACTCATGTACTCTTTCAAATAGTTCCATAATCATAGCATCACGTTGGTGATCGGATAATTTGCCTCGACATGATTGACCGCTTTGGGTTGACATTGCTTGTAGAAAGGAAAAAAAACAAAGGCTGTTGGTTTTTTTTTTTTTTTTTTTTTTTTTTTTTTGCTACTGTGGTCCTGGGTTGGGGTCAGGTCAAACCCGGACCGGTCCCAATATGGGTGTGGGTTTAGACAAAACTTGGGCAGATCAGGGCCAGGTCAAGCTCGAGTCAATAGTCTAGGCCCAACAATTTATAATTAAAAGAAAAGGGCTGCTCTCCTCTTCTCTTGCTACAGTAACAAAACGAAAGAGAGGATAACAGGTAGGTGGGGCTTATCTGGATTTGGAGAGAACATGGGAGAAGTGGAGGGGCTTTGTGGATGACAATGTTGGTGATCCATTTGGGCTCTGGCGACTCAAAGCTGACGATGATGGTTCTGGCGATGCTGTTGCTGGGTGAACGACGATGACAACTGTAGTCGTCAACAGAGCTGCTGACGACGGCGAATGCACTCGGCGACCGGCCCAGGTATGTCTTCGATCTCTCTCCTCCCTTTTGTTTCTTCTCTCTCTTCCTTGTTGTTCTTTTTTTTTTTTTCCTAGGTTTGGGATTTCCGGTGATGGGGTCGAGGAAGGGTTGAGGGGTTCTGGTAAGGGATAGAGATGTTTGGTTTCTGGTAAGGGAGAGAGGGGTTTTGGGTTTTGGATGGACGGAAGTGGTCACAGGGTTAGGAGTCGTAGGGTTGTTGGGTTGATCGAGGTCTGGAGTAGGGTGATAGTGGTAGAGATGGGTGTGGGTTCGGTGAGGGTTTGAGGGCTTTTTGTTGGGGGTGAGGGATGGGTGTCGGAAAGGGGTTCCGAGAAGGGGTTGGGTTTGATTAGGGTTTAGGGTTTGCAGTGGGTTGTTATTGCAGGAGGTGAGAGATGGGGACTGACGACAGAGGTAGAGGAAAGGAAGATGATGAATGAGGATTGGCAGAGACCAAATGAATGGAAAAGGGATATGGTTAACTCGAATCGGCGATCAGACGTACGGCGATCCGAGAGTGGATCTTTGCTTTGATACCAATTGAAGCAGCGCAGGGAAGAAGAATAGCCAACGGGCTAATCTTTAAGCAAAAAAGGCTTAAGGATAGGATGTTTATGTGCCTTACCAAAGACAAACAAAAACTTTCTTAACTGAGAACCAAACTTAAATTCTTATTCAATGTTAATGTCTATCTCTCATGAAGAGATTACATCCTTATTTATAACTGAGATATTATCTAATGAAAGAAACAACTAATTCCAATTAAATAAGAAGTCCTAAACGAAACATGACTGGACTTGCCAAATATTAATAAAGCAATTAAAGCAACTACTAATAATATGATCTCTCTACTCTACTGGGCCTTAGGCTTGCGGGTATAGACTTTCAAACGGGGTCCATTAGTATGGCCTGCATCACCCTCCTTTTTAGTGTATTAAGGATTAGTATTCATCCCTACATTGTGTGTTGTGTCAAGTGGAAGAGTGTTCTCTCTTGATCAAGGAGTTTGAAGTTGTTTGATTGGTAAGGGAGGGTGGTTTTCTTATAAGATAAGAGGTTAATCAAAATCTGGGGTTTACTGCGGAATCCTAAAGGGGGGAGAAAGTTCTATGAATTCTTTCCAATTGCAGAACAATGTGAAT
The DNA here is from genome assembly GCA_037013555.1 of Sextonia rubra. NCBI lineage: Eukaryota > Viridiplantae > Streptophyta > Magnoliopsida > Laurales > Lauraceae > Sextonia > Sextonia rubra. Next base: position 14,807,508 of record JASUAD010000028.1, on the reverse strand, counting down.
CCAAACACAAGGATTACACCAAAGTTGTTTAATGTCATTAAGGATTGGGTTTCCTTGGCTAATATGTTTGGTGGTGGGGTGGGGGTGATCCGATTTTTTTCATTCGGAATTTAAAAATATTTCAATAATGGATCAGATTCTCAATTCAATGGAGGAAAAGTAGCTAGTTCTTGATATTGTGAAACAACAATGGAACTATGAGACTTGATTGGCCTGCATATGCTGATAGAAAGAAAATGCTAGAAGTCTTGAATTGACAAGGTATTGCAGCTTTTAGACAAGGGAAGATTCATTGACTATGTGGATGATGTTGTACAAACCATCATGATGAAGCAAAAATCAGGGATTTAAAGACATATCTTGCAAATAGTTTGAACTAATTAAAATAGTTTTTAGGGATTGAAGTTGAAAGGTCAAAGAAGGGTATTGTTATCTTCTGGCAAAGGTATACCTTGAACATACTGAAGAATCAGGAAAGGTGCAAAACCAGTTGACACACCAAGAATTGGTTCATGAAATGTATATTGAAAGTGGTGAGCTGTTGCGCGATTCATGTGCACATTTAAGTTTGGTCAAAAAGTTAAGTAATCTAACTAAAACTGAATTTGACTTATCTTTTATTATTTTTTTCCACAACAGCGATCCCATTATATATGCAGAATCCTTTAACTAATTGGGAAACAAGGAAATTGAAATATTAGATTACTGAAATGGATCATCCAGTTAGCGATATCAATAGTAGATCCCATTATATATGCAGTTTCGTGAACTGTTGATGCTGTATGAATAAATGACTAAGAAAATTGTGCATTTGCTAAGATTCTGGACCTTTCAATTATAACTCATTTAATAAATTGTATATTCCTACTTTGCTTGTATTAGTTGAAAGCTTTTATCCTGTCTGTCTTTACTTAAAGTTTGATCATTTGGATGAGTCATCCTTTATCATGATTGAGTATGAAATAAAGTATGTCTTATGATTCTTGAACCCAATTAAAATGTGATATTCCTAATTTTTTTTTTTTTTGGTTTTTTTGGTGTGAATTTAGGTTGGTTCAGTTCATTGACTCATATGATCCACCATTGAAAGGGTTGCATGAGGACCTCAACTTTGTCAGCCCCCGTATTGGAGAAGTAATATGCCTGGCTTTTTATGTTTTTATTTTTTTTTATTTCCATAATTCTTGTTTCGTTTTCTTGTTATAAAGCTAAATCATTCCGTATCACGATAAAGTGACAGGTATTGCTTCCTTTTGCTTTGGCCAATATGTTGTATCAGTGCTCATTATCTTGGATCTCTAGTGCTTACCTCAATTATATGTTTTCCATCTATTTTCATGTAAGGGTTGTGTTCTAGTAAAGAAGTAAGAACTCAAGAGTCACTTCTTTTGAGGGGTAGGATACTGGGATTATTGATGTGTCTGTTGTCATAATTAGTAGCTAACCAGTGCTACTTTCATCAACACATCATGGTTTGAGTGAGCAAAACCTGGATATTGAAGTCCAGTGTAACCAAGTGTAGTAAACTTTCATCAAATGGAGTTTTGTCATGGAATATTCTTTTTCCTTAATGTGTTGGTAGTAGTATTTTGTTTAATAATTCAATTTTCATCAATGTTTATACATGCCAGGTTTTGGAGGCTGTGGGTCCTATTATTTTTCTGTCCATTGACATGAGGAAGTTGAGAAATGAAGGGGTTTTAAGTCCATTTCATCCACGTTATCCTGATATACTAACAAATTCTGCTCATCCAATGGTACCTCTGACTTAACTGAATGTTTAACAAATTTAAGTTTTAGTTCTTGTTGCTTTCTCTATTATGCATGATATATGACTACCATGTCAGTGCTTTCTCTTCGCTTCTTTTTTACTGTTTCTATTTTTTTATTTTTTTTTAAAAATTTTCTGCAGAGGGCTCAAGATTTGGCAAATGTAACATCTTATAGAGAATGGGTCCTATTTGGATATCTTGTTTGTCCTGATGAACTACTTCGAGTCACTAGCATTGATATCGCAATGGTATATTTCAATCCCTTTTTTCTTTTTAAAATAAAAATCTTGAGTGACAATTTCTTTTCCTGGATTTTACTATAAGGGGTTGTTTGCCTTTAACATGTGATAGTAAAATGGTTTTTGCTTATGTAAACTTTACATATGTGAATGTTATATATGTGACATGTGAAACAAATTATTGTCAAAATCCCCATTTTCATGAGTAAATGAGTACATTCAATGGTTTTAGATGCATTTGGATTTTTTTCACAAATTTCTCCAAATCCATGAAGAATTAAGATATGAAACTAAACGTCCTAGTACTTAGCTTTAATACAAGAATATTGAATGGTTCAGATCATGAATTAGGGCCCACAAAAGTGTAGAAAATTAGATCTATAGGTTGGGACTTTTTTACAAATTACTCAGAATCTATGAAGATTTAAGAAAATCAGCTCCAAGATTTTGGCATTTATTAGTTAATTAAACTAATTGACTTTGATTATAAATATGGGGCCCACAGGAATGCGGGAAAATAAAGTGGTTGATGGGGCCCACAAGATGACAAGAATGCAATCACCGTGTAAGATACTTTACATGTGTCGTTTTGGAGGAGGGATGAAAGTGATTTTCAAAACCTGTTCAGGGGTGAAAATTTTGTTGCCTAAATGGCCTGATGTACATACCATTTTCACACTTATTTATGCATCATGTGCCTAAATGAGCTTAAACAAACGTGATGAATCATAACCATTACTCATGAGAATAATTTCCGTATGTAAGTGATTGTAACCAAACAACCCTTAAATTACCACAATGTAAGGGGTGCATAAGTTGAATAAACATCTTGTCAGTTTCAAGTGCATTGAAATAACTATAAATCAGCTTCTAGATTCTTTTAAATCTAGGGCAATTTGATCAACAACTTGGTGCCCGTTTTGTGCCAATCCAAATTGGCTGAGTTGGGGCAGGCTACGTCAGGACTTTGGGATCCTGGTTGCAGACTCATATTGGTCTTGACCGGCTTGGGTTGACTTCTCCTTTGACTTAGTGCTGGATGAAATTTCAAACCATGTTAACAAGGTGGTCTTTCAGCTTTCCACTTACACTGCTTTTGTGAGTTTTGCAAAAAACTTAACGGGTTTTTCAAACTTGAGCAAATCAACAGAGGTGATATTGTAATGTTAATTTGGTGCCTTCTGCTCTGTAGTAAGGAGTTTCTGGGAACAAATGTTGAAGTTACATTAAAAAATGCTGCATTATGATGAATAAGGCTTGGTCTTTTGTGGGGACATCTTTTAGGAAGCTTTTTTGTCTTTTCTTTCTTATGTTCTTATTTGTACTCCATTTGAACCTCATGCCTTCTGATTTTTGAGTTTGGCTTCTTTAATAATGTCCATGAACATACCATTAAAAAAAAGGAGAAAAAACAGAAATAAATAAATAAATAAAAAGTCCATACAAATTCTGTGCTCTAATGATGATCTTCACACTTCTAACCATACTATGTATGTTTGCATTATTGTTGTTGAATTGAAAAAAAGATTCCTTTTGTCAGTTTACGCTTAGTTTTGCTTGTTAATGCACTGCTTTCTTTGCATTGAGAAATCCATCATTATTAAATTGTCTTAGCTCAATATAGTTGTTTTCACTTTTCAGGTTGTCCTGAAGGAAAATCTAATTCTCACATTGTTTAGGGATGAGGTGAGCTATTATGCCTGCCATGCTTACACATGTATTCTCCATGTTTTCATAGTTGACCATTGTTATATTTTGTACCATGCAGTACATACTATTACATGAGGATTATCAATTATATGTTTTGCCAAGGATATTGGAATCGAAGAAGATGGCTAAATCTGGACGCACTAAACAAAAAGAAGCAGATTTGGAGTATAATGTTGCAAAGCAGGTTGAAAAAATGATAAGGTGTGTAGTGCATGAATAAATTCTTCATGAAACAGATTCTGTTATATAAATATTTGACATATAATGATGTTTTTTTTATTTGTTTCAACTCGATTCTAGATGTGGATTAACTTTGGACTTAGAGAAATTTTGCATCAAGTTTTCCCCCTTTCTAATAGAATTCGGCATCAAATTTGGTACCTAATTTCCAGACATCCAAGTGCTCTTAGAATGTGGCTGATCTTTTCGATTGTCTTGACTTGAAACTCAGGGCAATCGAATTTCGTGTCATGAATTTTTCAAAAAATAAGCATGCGTCAAATCATTAATATATTTGTCATGTGTAATGTGGAAATCAGAGGCAAAATTTTAGCCAATCAAGAAGCAACATATGACACATGTACAAAATGAGTGTAGCAGATATAATACTGTGATAAAATTGGAGGGATAGAATCAGAAATGAACACTTTTGAGAGCTTTTAGGGGTAGCACTAATAGGTGATACAACAAGAGAAATCCGTTTGAGATGGTTTGAACATATCTAACGCCGGCTAGCAACGGTTTCAGTTAGGGACATTTTTTCTTTGTAGGTTGATGGCTCACCAAAGGGATGGTGAAGGATGATGAGGATGCGAATGGAAGTAGTAATAGTAGATCTGAAGAAGTGTTATCCAAGGATTTGGCTCAGGATAGATTGAAATGGAGAAACAAAGTTAAATGTAGAAACCAAATTCATTTGGCTAACCACAACATAGTTGGGACAAGGCTTTGATGATGATGGTGAATATGGAAATCAGAGCTTATCACTACTAACTTCAATATGAAACCAAAGGCTGTCTATAACGAATCTAGACTAAACAGAAGCTCAAGGCTTAATTACAAATCTGGATCGTAATCTAACGAAATTAAACCCATGGGATCTGTGACAATTATTATTAGCATTATTATTACTCCTATTACTATTACTACTACTACTACTACTATTATGGGGAGAAGGGCAGGGGGAGTTGGTTTTTAGGATGATAGGCTTGAATTGATCATGTGGAGCCCTTGGTGTTCCCTACTGATTGTCTCTCTCTCACACAGATATATATATATGAGAGAGAGAGAGAGAGAGAGAGAGAGAGAGAGAGAGAGAGAGAGAGAGAGAGAGAGAGATGTGCCCAAGCTTGTAGCCCCAAGTTATCAAAAGTGTGCAAGTATATAATTAGTTCTCTTATTGCATTTTATATTGGATGGCAATTGTAGAATATCTTGGTAGCATTTTTCACCGGACTCTATTTATACATTGTAATGGTTGAAAAATTGTAGTGAAGTGCATGAGAAAGCATTAATTTCTTGTGACGCTATACATCGGGAAAGGAGAGTATTTTTGAAGCAAGAAATTGGAAGAATGGTTCTTTTTTTTTCTGATCAACCAAGCTTACTGGCTCCCAATATTCAGGTCCTTCTTAGCTTTTCTTCTTTTTATTTATTGTTATTTTTTTTCAATTTTTTACCTTTTCCTTTATGATTTTCACTGTGGTTTATGCTTTTCAAGACGTGTTTTCAATATCTTCAATTCATATCTATGTCTTATAATTAGATCCATGAAGTATGTAGTTTAAACTATCTCATGTTGATGTAAAAGCTCAAGACTTGTTGACAAAACACTGCCAAGATAAGTTTAGTCAAAATAGCATGGTTTTATCATCTTCTTTGTTGCACTACACATCCTCAATGCTAGCATCCAAAGAAAGCCTCCTACATGTTAGTTTAAAAACTACTCTTTTGTTGACAATAGTGGATGTATTTAAAGACTTGAGAGCATGAAAATGGTGTTGTCATTTTCATGGGCAGTCACCCAGGATTTTCATTTTGACTTTACTAAAAACATCACCTAAAAAACTGTTGGAATTTAATGTGGTTGTGATCATTATTCAGATTAGTGCTAAATTAGGGTGAGTGCTAAATTAGTTGGTGTAACTTTGTATATTTTCTTTGTTCTTGTATATAGGTACAACAACACTCTTATCCCTTCATCAAACACTTTCTTTGTCCTTAATATCTTATGGAAGAGCCTAGTTAACCAAATCAATCCAATTTCTCATAAGCTTTTCCAAGCCCCTATTGGAGGTCTCATAGCCTTTTCTTCATTTATGTCAGTGCTTTCTTCACTTCAACTACTCTAATTTGTGGTAAAAAGTATGTACTGCTTACTAACGAAGTATCCTCTCTCCTTACCCTTCCAATATATACTTCATTTAAAAGTTTGTTAAAATATTCTTTCCACCCTTCTTTAATGTCATTGTTATTCATTGAAACCTTTTGGTCATCACTTTTTATACATTTGACATGATCTATGTCCCTACTTTTCCTTTTCCTCATTTTTGCAAGCTTGAACATATATCTCCTCTTGTTCGTAGGGTGGTGAGGTTATTCCTCCATTCAACTTATGGTGATGTGTGGGAGTAAAGCATAGTTTGCTCCTCTGATGGGATCCCTACACCTAAATAGATTCAAAACTTGATGCAAGCATCCATTATTACTGTTCCAACATGTTATGTCTACATTTACATTATGAACCTTCCTACACTGTTGCTTCCTTTCTCTTCAAACTTTCAGTGCTTGCAAAGAATGCATCAAATTCTTATAAGGTACCCTGAAATGTACGAACAGGTGAAGTTGGAATCTACTCTAGATTTTCCAAGTCTATGACTCTGTTATGGTTATCATCCTATGGATAATTTTTATTTATTTTTTTCTGGATTAGTTCACATTTCATGTGTGATAGCTATATGTTAAATACACAACAAATTGCTAACCAAAAATAATAGAAGAAAAATATTAATGAAAGCATAGTTTTATAATTTTCTACTTACAAAAGTTTTTATTTTTGGGTAAACTTCTACTTGCACAAGTTTTTACACATTTTTGTCCCTCTAAATGAGGAAAATATGACGACACCCCCCCCCCCCCCCCCCCCCCCCCCCCCCTCCCTTACATAAAGCAAAATTATACAAAATGATTGTTGAAAACCTATAAGATTAGCCAATATTGAAACTTTGTTGGCTACATTCATCCACAGATGGATTTGAATCTCGAGGACTGAATTTACATGTTGATGAAATGATGATTCTAGTTTCCACTTAAATGAATTATTAATATTTTGTACGCAGGTGGATTTGTTAAAGCTTTATTGGCTCTGTTGATAAAATTCTTATTTTTTTATAATGAAACTGTGGTTCCTGCAGATGGTATTTTCTGCATTGGCTTTAGCTCAATCTGAGGTTATTTGGTATTTTCAACATGTCGGTATTGCTTCATCAAAATCTAAAGCTTTACGTCCGGTACCTGTTGACATTGTAAGCAATCTTCTTTCTCATATATCCATTGTGTCTTCTTCTTCTTCTTTCTGGATTTTCTAATATATTTTGAAAGCCATCTGGAAACTCCTACGCCTTTTTCATCAATGTGCAGATTGAGTCATTAACCATTACTATGATGGTTTCTGTGCAGGATGCAACAGATCCAACTATAGGCTTCTTATTGGATGGAATAGATCGGCTCTGTTGTTTGGTACGCAAATATATAGCAGGTTAGACTTTTTTTTTATTGACACTGAATTTTTTACTTTCATTTGCTTGTTGGCAGTGACTGAAACATGTATATGATTTCAAAGTTTTTGGGCACCCAAAAAAATTTTTTTTTGAATGATTTGGGGCACCCAAATTGATATCATTGATCTGATAAAAGCTTATTTTTTGGCCCCTATCCTGTTGATTGCTACGTGCCTGCTGGGCTCTTCCAAGAATTTCCTGTTTGAGAGTTGCAAGAATTCTCGTAGGTTCTGGTCTGTACATATCATATATATTTGTGTTTGTGTAGCTTTAGTAAAATATTCCACCATGAACCATTTGCTCCAATTTTGCAATGAACTGGCATTTAAGAGTGATGGATTTAGTGGATTGAACTAATGGCTGGAACTAATCTATTGATAACAAGTTTCGCCAAAAGGATTTATAAAAGATAATGTGGAGTGATTTAATAGAACAAAAGCATTATACTACAGCTATAAGAATGTGGAGTGATTCTACCATTGTTTTTGCATTTATTTTTAATTTTTGTCTAGTTTTTTGTAGCGAATTTCATCATCAAATATGTTCTCAGATTTTTGGTAACATACTACAACTATATAATCATGTTAAGTTGCCTAATAAATAATATGAACTGCATTATACAGAAGCAATAAATGGGTGGCTTTTCTTAATGTGCAGATTTATTAAATACAATTTATGTTTCTTGCAGCTATAAGAGGTTATGCGTTATCTTATTTATCATCTTGTGCTGGAAGGATCCGATTTTTACTTGGAAGTCCAGGCATGGTAGCTCTTGACCTAGACGCAACCTTGAGAAGCCTTTTTCAGCAAATTGTTCATTATCTTGAAAACATACCAAAGCCTCAGGGTGAAAATGTTGCTGCTTTAACTTGTGATCTCTCTGTAAGAAATCTATGCTACTCATTTCCCCTTTTATGTGGATGTGCTGTTTCGTTAATTTTTGATGTACCTGTTGACTATTCAATATGAAAGTTTTATTTTAAATTTGTTTTTTTCCTTGACCAGTCGCAATTTAGGATGCCCAAATACAGAAGCGATACGGACACACCATAGACATTACAGGGACACAGATTTTTCACAAAATATGAAGTATCTGATATGATATGGCACAGTATGTTGCCCATTTTGAAGTATCTATCTGCACATCATAGGCTACCAATTGTTCTTGGATATTATTCTAGATATTTCATCATCATTCCTATTAGTATAATGAGCAAACACACAGAAGGTTTTTTTGTTCTTTTGTTTGCTGTGAGCAACTCCATCTGTGAAGAAACTTCTTTGTTTGAACTATATGGAATTAGGCATGCTTATAGATAGACTCCTACAAGAGGCGTCTCTTAATGTATCTTGTTGCAGCTCAGCTACTCATGACCAATGATTGGACAGGAACCTGTCCCCATGATTCCAAAAAATTGTCCCTAAACCACAAACATCACATGGTGGAAGAAGAAAGGGGAAATCAAATTTAAAATCTGAACTGGCACTGTACTAATCTAGGTGATAGCCACACTGGCAGAGCTTCCACTCAATAAACATGGATAAAAACTGCCTCGACATTAAAAACACTCAATGTTTCATTTAAAAATACCATCTAGAATATGATGTTCATTAAAGTGGGAATTTACAACCCACCAAATCCATCCTGGTGATACAGCGTCCAAGTTAAGACGTCTGACCTTATTAATAAACAGGTTTGAATATGTGAACCGAGTAATGGCATAAATGTCGCTATTTATGTAGTAGAAGGGTATAAAAGAGAGTCAAATAAAGTTGCGAAAACTAAAATGGTATCTCTAAGAATAACCAAGGAGGCTCCTATATTCTCAATCAGCAATTAAGATGTGTCCAAATTCTGGATAATACACTATCCATTTGGATTTGGACTTATGGTTGTTTGGTATTCATTTTCACCTAAGTGTTAAACAAGTTGGGTTCAGGTTTGGTGCATACTTGTGACCTTCCGTGCCCAATTGAACCCATGTGCCAGTTGCCAGTTGGACTAGAGCTCATTATAGAGAGGCCCATGTGCCATGACCTGCTAGGCTCAAGGGTGCAAGGTGTTGAAAATAATGGCTACTGCATAGCATAGCAGCCGCATTATCGAGGCCACTACACTATTTTGGAAATAGCGGCACTACGGTCTAAAACTAGCAGCTGCATTATTGAGGCCGCTAGGCTATTTTGGAAATAACGGCGCCACGGTCTAAAACCTAGTAGAGCTAAGTGGTTTTAATTTTAAACATTATTTCTCCTATTTCTTTTCCTCAATTTCCTTTCCTAAAGTTGTCTGTACCTTTATATGGTTTCAAACCACTAAGAAACACAAGAGTGGTTGTTATACAAGATTCAAATTTTTTTGACCATGTAAAAAATTTATACCGCTCTACTGCTATGTATCACTGCAACTACTACGTATCGTCTGCTATGTAATGTTTTGGTCACTAGCTACTACGTTTGCTACAACCGCTATTTTGATCCTTGCTCACAAGTCCAAAAGTAATTTATTTTTTATAACAACAATAATTCTTATTGTTGTAATTTTAGCTATCTGTTGTATCATCTAAATCTTAGAGTTGTAGTTTTCCTTTTTGTCTTTCTAATTCACTTATCTAATGGAACGGGGCGTGTGATTCAAGGACACTTGATTCTCCAAACACCTCTCATCTTCCTTTCTTATTTATCATGGTATCAGTACTGAATCTGATCAAGGATAATTCTTTGGAGCCCAATTAGAAAGAAGAAAGAAGTTAACCGAAGACTGTCAACTAATTCTCTCTCCTTGACTCTTGTTGTTTCCCTTCTCTCTTCCTCTTTGCGACCAAAATTACTGAAGGCGAGTATATTCTTTGCGCTTTGCATGATATGATGATCAGTGATGAGCATGGTTTTATAAAATTAACTCTAACTGCAGTAAAGGTAACATATACCTCTAGAATGACTTCAGGATATCAACTCATGAGCGAGCTACTTTTGCCAACTGTTGAAGTATTAGTTATATTTTAGCTCCTTGTATTTGTTTTCAAACTCTTAATTTTAGAGCTTTGATGTTTTTGATCATTGCAACTTTATTCCCTTAAGTGAGCTACTTTGGTACCATTGTAGGACTTGCGCAAGGACTGGCTGTCAATATTAATTATTGTCACATCTTCCCACTCATCTATAAATATCAGACACCTTGAGAAGGCTACTGTTTCCACTGGAAAGGAAGGCATTTTGTTGGAAGGAAACAATGCTTACAATTGGTCCAGGTGCTTCTTGTCAGCTTCGTACTTTTTTTTGGTAATTTTTTTTATTCCATTTACAGGACCAAGTCATTTGTGGACGGCAATGATTTGTCATCAGATGGAGTATCATGGAAATGCGGCCTGTAGTTTCTTACTTCCAGTTGACCTGATGAATACTCGGTTGTTTACCTGGTTTTGTCAAAGTGTATTGGACTTGAAAACTTCTTATTATTTAAGTAAAATTATTTTGGGAATGCAATATAACAATCATATGCTCATAAAAATGAGTATCAATTTTCCAGAATTATACTCAAATTCAATTATTAGATTATAGAATTCCTATGTATGTCCTAAAATATATTAAAAAATTATTGCAATATAATGATGTACATATATACATACATGCACACATACATATGCATATACATACATAGATACATATGTATACGTACGCACACATATAATGCAATATAATTATGTAAGTGGAAATATATATAATACAATATAGTTATCTAAGCAGAAATTTAATTGTGCCTACACTTTCTCAGCAATTTTCCTTTTTGGAAAAGATCTGGATATAAGAACTTGCAAAGCTCCATCAACCAAGCATTTGCTTGTTCCAATTCTTGAGAATGCTGGTAAAAGAATCAGAACCAATATGATTTGGCAATTTTTAATGGCCAACCACTTGCCTAACACCAACCTTAGATGATAAAATAAAAAAAAACTAGACTCTTTTCTCTTGTGCATGCATTAATCCAAGCCTCAAGATCTTGTCACTTTCATCAAGTCATTTTCATTTTACTTTATTTACATTCGCAATTATGGAGAATTCTGATATTTTTCATACTTGGTTTAATGCAAAAAATTTACTTGGCTTTGGAATTTCAGTTTTGGATGTTTGTAGAAGGTAAATAATTCTGGGGGGTATGTTGATGGAAAAATGCCAAAATGGCAAAACCTATTGATCCAACCAAATGTGCCCGAAGGAAACCAATGATTTTTGAGTTTTAAGTTGGATTTGTTGAACCATACATTGTTCTTAATCTTAGTCTGTACATAACTTTTAAGGGCATCGGAGACTATCTGCAGCAGGTTTTTAGTCAGGAGAACACAGCTCGACGATGTCAAGTTGAATAGGGGTATTCTCAAGGTATTAAAACCATTCAGGACTACCATTTGGGGTTCATAAATATTTTGACAAACTTCACAGCTTTGGTGTATGCTATAGTCACAAATGACTCCTTGATGTAGATGGCCATCATTAGCTTGAAAGTCATATAATTGGACATCTGGTAGCCTACATGGAGGCTTATGATCGAGCTCATGGGGTCTGAACCCATGTTTGAGGGGCTTCAATGTGTTATGGGACTCAATTAACCCCCTAAGCACTGAATATTTCAATTTCACGGGCTGTTTTAACTTTTAACCAAACAGAACACCACAAGTCAGGGCCCACCAGTGGCATCCTAGAGTTTTTGTTTGAGGGGTGCTGACTCAAATAAGGAATTGTATTTTGGGAACAAATACAGAATTTTCATGCGGATTTTGGGGGCAAAAATGAGATTTTATAAAAATTTTCAAAGCAAAACCAAAGTTTTCTTTTAGAAGTGGACTAATGTCCAATGGGTGCATCTGCCCCTATGTGGATTTATGTAGGTCTGCCCATGGGGCCCACCATCACACTACGTAGGCCATGTAGGCATATAAGACAGAAACATCCATGTTCATTTCGACCGGATGGCCTTTGCAAATTCTTAGAAAGTTGACCTGTTTTTGCCTTAAGCTCCAAATTAGTTTAGTTAGTATCCATTAATTAGGGAAGCAATTATAATGACGATGGTGATGATAGATTTCCAAGATTTCTATAAAAACTTATGTTTTTTCTTTAAGTATGTACAGTCAACAGTTTCTAGGATTGAAGAGCAGGTGATTTGGGAGGAACGGAGCACTTATGTTTCCTGACAGACTATCTCCCGAAAATGGTGTTATCTTCCTTGGAAAAATGGTCACACATTTATTATTATGATGGACGTCACATCATCATCATCATCAAAGTGTTGTCCCAACTATGTTGGGGTCGGCTACATGAAATTTGTTTCTCTATTCTGAGCTAAACTTATTTAGATCTGATTTTATTACCTCCATCCATGCCTTCTCCAGCCTACCCCTTCCCCTTGGTGGGCCATCCACCTGTATAGCCAAACTTTTTCTTACCGATGCCGTTATTGGCTAGCATTAAACATGTCCAAACTATTTCAATTGAGTTTCTTTAAACTTATCCCCTATTGATGTTACCCTTACATGCTCTTGAAAGCAGTTATTTTTAATTTTATCTTTCTTAGTTTTACCACACATTTGCCTCAACATTTTCATCTCTACCACATTCGTTTTATGAATATGCTGTTTCTTGATTGGCTAACATTCTGTCCCATGGGTCATTGCTGGTCTAATCACTATCTTATAAAATTTTTCATTCAATTTTGTTGGCTTTCGTCTGTCACACATCTTGAGAAGTTATTCCTTATTATTCATTAGCAAGGAGCTGGTACATGAAAAAGATGAGGGGGAGTATGTGCCTCTTCTTCAGTCCATATCTCCACCAACGTATCAAAAGGCAACTAATGAGACAGACCATGAATCGCAGATGCTTGAGACAAGCAAAACAACATAGGTGCGCCGAAGGAACTACTGCATGTGTTCTCTAGGAGAAGAAAGGAGGCTAGACCATTGTTCTCATTGGTTTGATAGACTCAGTAAAGTGGTGATAAGATATGGGCTCTCAAGGTGTTATGTAGACCATACTGTATTTCTAAAGAAAAATAATATGAAGGTCAAATATGGTCTCTCAGGGTGTTATGTGGACCGTACTATGTTTGTAAAGAAAAATAATATGAAGGTGGTCTGTGGTCATACTCTTGTGTATGTTGATGACATTGTCGGCACAAGAAATAATGATGGTGAGATCATCAAACATAAGAGTCTCTTTGAGGACAAAATTCGAAATCAAGGACCTTGGATTATTGACGTACTTTCTTAGAGTTGAAGTAGCAAGGTCGAAGGATGAGATTGTTATCTCATAGAGAATGATCTTCTCTAAGAAACAAGGAAGCCAAGTGCAAAACCAGCAGATACTCCAATTAAACAAACCATGTTCTACGCTTGGAAAGTAGAGAATTTCTTCATGACAAAAGGATGTTGTGAGTTGCCTTGGCTGAGAGTACTGTTGGAGTTGGGATTCAAACACAATGATTGCAATTGGGATTCAAGAAAAGTGGTCCTATGACTATTTTTGAACAATGTATCTGCAATCAAACTTGTCAAAAATTCAGTATACCATGAGAAAACTAAGCATGTGGAAGTTGATTGGCATTTTATCAGAGGAGCTTGCAAAAGGATGTGGTGCAATTGTAGACTTTCTTACCCAAGCAGTTAATAGGAATAAATTGAGTAATGTTTTGTGCAAACTTGGCATGGTGAATATATATGCTCCAGCTTTAGGGGAGAGAACCTGTAGAAATAATAAACAGAGGTAGTTGTCCAACCCTAATGAATTACTATTCTCTTTCTTCCCTTTTCTTATATGTATCACTATTTCTGGTCCTTATGAGAAAGACCTACATTTCCCTAAATCTACCTTCTTAACTCTTCACTATAGAAATAATAAACAGAGTTGGTTGCCCAACCCTAGGGAACTACTATTCTCTTTCTACCCTTTTCTTATATATCTATGTATCACTATTGCCGGTCCTCACTAGAAAAAACCCTACTTCTCCCTAAATCTACCTTCTTAACGTTTCACTCACAAATTGATACTTGTTGACTCCTTGACATCAGTTTGAGTGGGGAATATCAAATCAATTGGATGGTCATGAGGAATACCATACAGCTTCTGAGGGATTCTACCATAAGAGATAGTAGATAGCAGGATTTCTTCTTGATTTATTTATTACAATTGATTGTAAATTACAGCAGTTTCCCCAATTGAGGGACACCATGTCCTCCACATTTAGTTCTAATGGAAGTGAAGGACACAATGAAAGGCACCCATTTCCAGAACATTTTCATTTAATTTCCATTGATTTTCTGTGATAAATAGGGCCCACCTGCACATGTACACACGCACACGCTTGAATTTCACATGGATATGTACAGAATGCAACTTGACATTTTTGTAATCTTGCCTTGCAGATGTGTGGATGAGCTTGAACCTCAGCTATCAAAACATGGTGGCCTTAGGAAACTATATTTCTATCACCACCATCTGACGACAGTATGATCTTCAATTCTGCTTCTTTGAGCTTCTAGGCCTCATGAATAATTGCTTTCAACAATGTCATTTTGTATATTTTCTTGCAAATATGCTGTTAATTCTTCCTATGTGGCGTTATCTTTCCATGTAACTGCAATGTTGAGATCTTCAAATCAGGTTTTCAGGAACACCATGTTTGGGCCAGAAGGACGTCCGCAACATTGCTGTGCATGGCTTGGAGTTGCTAGTAGTTTTCCAGAGTGTGCTTCTATAATTGTTCCAGAAGAGGTATCACATCAGTTACACTTTCATTTTGCCCTCCCAGGTGAAGCCCAAAACCAAATAAGAAATAAATAAATTCCATAAAGATAAACTGATGCCTTTCACAGGATGGTTGATGATTCTTTTTTTTTTTTAATAAAAATTTCTAAGGGATAACAAGATGTTATTTTGCTGATGACAAATGACAATGTAGTTATTTATTGAATGTAGAGAAGATATGAAACACACTACATATTTACACATTGTAACTCATCCATCAAGGTTGTGGACACAGTTTCCACACTATTATGATTTTGGGTATTGTGTGGCCCATTGCTGCTTGAAGCTTTAGTTAGATTCAAATGATTGAACTACAGTAGATTTTCTATTCCAATGTAGATGAACAGGAAAGTACAAAAAAAAAAAAGAAAAAGAAAAATTGGAGTAAGTGGAGAAAGAGACAGAGAAGAGGAAGAATCTATTGCTGGTCATCCAACTTAGGGTTGGGTGACCAGCATCATATTGTATTTATACTAAAGAATACATTATTTTGTTGAATTTAAAGAAACCACTTTACTTTTCATTGTTTACAGATTAGTCTCTCTGAGAAGAAGAGGGGGTGGGTGGGGTGAGAACTGTTAAATAATTTCCAACATCTTTTTGCCGTGCTTTGTCAAGAGCAACCCGCATCTTTGTTCAATTCGCTCTGAACATGCACTAAGGAGACTTCTACTGATAATTATTATTCAGTATTGTGCCACAGAGAGGCATTAGGAAGAAAATGAGAAAAGAAAAGAGAAGAATGAAAGTGGAGAAGTTGGCACTGAGTCTCTTGTTAGTTTTATCATAAATAACCTATTTTTTGTTTAAAAAACTTATTTTTTTAATCAATGAGAGTTTTGCATTTTTTTCTCAAAAAAAGAAAGAAAAAGAAAAAAAGCAAGAAAGAAAAATGTTGTTCTTTTATGTCTCTAAATTAATTAATTATCAGACATTCTGCTTCTAGGATCTTTAATATAGTAAAGCATGATTGTGGAATCCACTTTTCTTCTGATTCTAGGTAACAAAAATAGGGCGTGATGCAGTTTTATATGTCGAGTCCCTCATTGAATCCATCATGGGTGGATTGGAAGGCCTAATTAATATTCTGGACTCTGAAGGCGGATTTGGCTCTTTGGACAACCAGGTTCGTCAGTTGTTAATTCATTCTGATGATGACAAACTAACTCATTGAGTGCAACAATTGTGCGAATAACTCAAACAAAATTTTCAGCTTCGTCCAGAGCAAGCTGCCAGACGAATGAATCATGCCACCAAATTCTCTGCTCCAGCAAACTCTCCAAAAGGGATCCCTGTTTTGCTGCTTCCAGGTCATGAAAGCTACCCTGAAAACAGTAATTCTGTGAAAATGTAAGTTTTATTTATTTATTTATTTATGGTAGAAACAAGTTTTGTTGGTTTGATATTGGAAGTTTACAGGGTTTTTTGTAAAGAAAAAGATGGAGATGTTTCTGATAATTTTGTACTACAGGTTAGAGGCTGCCATGCAAAGGTTGACAAATTTGTGCTCAGTTTTAAACGATATGGAACCAATATGTGTTCTGAATCATGTCTTTGTTCTACGAGAGGTAAACTTCATCTACTCTTGGCTTCCTTTGTCATTAATTTTAATTTTCTTATTTAATTTAGATTTTCATATTCACTGATCACACACAAAAGTCAGGTCAGGGCAGTGTGGCCTATGAGTTTGTCCTAATAATAACAATCCATGAGTTGTCTAAACTTCTTATTTGATGAAAAACATATGTATGTTTTTTCTCTTCCCAATAAACTTTTCCACTTGTCCAAATGTCAAAATATGAGTTTTGTAGTAGACCTTACCTGCCATAAACCTAAATTGGTTCTTTTAAAATATTTTATTCCTCTAATATGTGTTTCTCTATCACTCTCTTAAATCATGTAGAAGCACTCTTTTATCAGGGTTAAAGAGCCTCCTGATGAAATTGTAATACTGTCCACTTCGGTGAGGATTTAAGAGGCGAAAAACAAAAAGTCAATAATGTTATAAATGTGAACCCATTTTGAAACCGGTCTCCAACACTTCCCCTAAGTTGGTGATTCGATGTCGATCATGCCCAACCTGTCAACTCATTCTGCAACTAATTTTCTGGTAAAGTCTATGTCATCGAGTCTGCAAGCTTGATTCTTTGAGGTCACAGGGGGATTCATCATCTGGCCATTGGTAACCTCTCATGTGAATGACAATCTACCTTGATAGATTTCATCTCCTCTTGGAAAATTGGATTAGATGCCATGAGAATAATTACTTGATAATCACAATGCATCTATATAGGTAACAGAATGGGCAATTCTAACTCCAAGAACTATTTAAACAACAATCATTGACATGTAGGCCTCCTTATGCCCCTATGGCTATATTAGCTTCTACAAGAGCCACATATGTTAGATTGCTTCTAGTCTTCCTAGTCACGATATTCCTACCAACAAATTACCATTAGAAAAACAAGAAACCGATTAACTAAAGATCCAAGCCAATCAATATTTGATTATCCAGTAAAGCTTGTATTGCCATGATAATATTGGAAAAAATTGAGAGGTCTTGTCATGATGATATTGGAGATCACCATGAATTCAATATGAACATTGAGAGGGAAGAAGAAAATCCAAAAGCTTCCATTACTACAATTGTCTCCGAATTGCCTTCTTTGGACAGTGTTGACCAACAGACACAAGGAACAAATAAAATTGAAGACTTGCATATGGTTAACAATCAACCTGAAAATCTAACAGATATGAATGTAGAACCACATTCAGAAAAGCCTGTCTCAACCGAAGAAAAGGCTAGTGTTGAAAAGGTTGAAAAGGTGAGTGCTGAAAAAGTTGTGCAACTCATTGATGTCCCTCTTATTGATTTCATCTTTCCCTCACATTGTCCCTCACAGTGCTGAAAAAGTTGTGCAACCCGTTCTGCATCAATTTTCTCAATGTTCAAATTGAACTCATTTTTTAATCTCTGAAAATTTAAATTGCCAACTGACTTCTTGATAATCCATTTGATGAATTCTCAGTTAGCTTACTTGTATAATTTGATGTATGAATTGTTAAAAGGATAAATTGATCCACCATTTAACTAGAAAAGAATATTATGAAGCATGATATATCTCTCATTCATCTGCAGTATATGAGAGACTGTATCCTTGGAAACTTCAGGAGGAGACTCCTTGCAGTCCTGAAAACTGATAACGACCTTCAGCGTCCTTCTGTTTTGGAATCGTTGATCCGCAGACATATCGGCATAGTCCACCTGGCCGAGCAGCACATTAGTATGGACCTCACAGAAGGCATTCGGGAAGCCTTGCTAGCGGAGGCCTTCTCTGGTCCAGTATCTTCCCTACATTCCTTTGAGAAACCAGCAGACCAAAATACTGGGTCTGCCATTGAAATCGTTTGCAACTGGTACATTGAAAACATAGTCAAGGATACATCTGGTGCAGGGATACTGTTTGCTCCAATTCACAAATGCTTCAGAAGTGCAAGGCCTGTGGGAGGGTATTTTGCAGAGTCAGTCACAGATGTCCGAGAAATGAAAGCTTTTGTGCGTATCTTTGGGGGCTATGGGGTCGACAGACTGGACCGGATGATGAGGGAACACACAGCTGCCCTGCTGAACTGCATCGACACAGCTCTGCGGTCAAACCATGAGGCGCTTGAGGGAATTGTAGGAAGTATGCAATCTGTTGACCAGAAAGAAAGAGAGGCAAATCTCAAGCAGATCTTGGACATGGAAACAGTTGTTGGGTTTTGCATTCAGGCAGGTCAAGCTCTTGATTTTGGTCTTATTTTAGCGGAGGCTTCTGGTGTTGTGCTGGAAGAAAATGCACCACTGGTGTTCTCTCTATTAGCTGGTGTAGCAAAGCAATTGCCCGATGAAATACCAGAAAAGGAGGAAATTAGGAGGTTGAGGAGGGTGGCAAGTAGTGTTGGGGTGGTTGGAGAACATGACACTGAATGGGTGCGTTCAATCCTGGCAGAGGTAGGGGGTGCCAGTGATGGTTCATGGAGCTTGCTTCCATACCTGTGTGCTACATTCATGATATCAACTATATGGAATACAGCTGATTTCAATGTTGACACTGGTGGCTTCAACAACAATATCCACTGTTTGGCAAGGTAAGATTTCTAAGCTCGTTCTTCCATTAGGAAGTCATGTGGCATTATACTTGCTTACTATAAAATCTTGATTCAGAGTCCAATGTATCTATGATTATGTTCAGGGGAAATATCTGATATTTGATCATTTCATTTGCAAGGCCTGCAAAATGTGCATGTTGGTGCAACCTTCAGGTTAACCTAGCTGTTCATATTGTTGTTTTTGTATGGATAATAAATACAAGTAACCTAACATCTTCCACCTTGGATGAAGACAGTGAGCTGTAATTTTCAGTCTGCAGGACTACAATGGGACACCTAGGATTAGCATGTGCAAAATATTCCCACTAGGTGATGAGGCCCAAAAGATGAATGGAAATAATTTCCAACAGGTGGGTCCAACCTGTGCTATTGCTGGTTGGAACAAGGGGGAATGGCTCTAAAGTCACATTGTACCTTCTGGCAACAGTTAAGCCTAAGAAAGCAAATACATTATGAATAAGTTCCATGTAAGATTTGTCATCATCAAGCAATGACAAAGATGAAATTGAAATAGAATGCACAAATATGCTGTAAAGAAATGTTAAGAATGACAATAGCAATCATGTTTATGTCTCTTATTTAGTCTGTGGTACAGCTCTCAAAACTCTAAAGTCGTATGCAATAAGAATTTAAATTGGTTGCTGCTTGTGGACCCTACATGAGGCTACGTGGGCATCTGTCTGTGATCCAATGCCGTGGTTGAGTCCAATCATGTATGTCCCCTGACCCTAACAAATCAAGCTCATGCGTTCTTGTCAGACAGGCGCGATTTCACCAGCATTTCACATACATGAATGAGGAATGAGGCATTTTTATCAGGTGCATCCTTTATGAGGCCCCACTTATAAATGGAATGACCAATTTTTGGAAAGGGAACATTCTTGCCTTTTTGGTAAGGGGACATTCTTATGAGGCCCATCAGTGGATTACTTCTATCTTGCTTTACTTCTATCTTGCTCACTATTTAAGGTTAGATTTATGGATGTATGGGCATAGAAGAATATACCAATAGCCTCTAATTTCATTGCAAGCTTTGAGAAGAATCCAGAAAGCTGTTTTGCAGTACCATGGGAATACAAAACCTATAACCATCATTATGATATCTGAAAAAAAGATCCTGTTCTCTCTCTCTCTCTCTCTCTCTCTCTCTCTCTCATATGTTTAATCCAACATCTCTATGTTTTTCCGCTCAAAGGTCGGTTTTTACCCTCTCTCATATGCTTAATCCAACGTCTCTATGTTTTTCTGCTCAAAGGTTGGTTTTTGCTTAATGGTGGGGGAAAAAAAACACTAGAATTATGAAAGGAAGATTACTAGGTCTAGTGTAGATGAGCCAAATGATCAATATGGGCGACACCTCTACTCTCTGCTTCATTATATTTTTAATATTTTTTTAAACCCCAAGTATTATCTTATTCACAAAACAGTCAATTACTTCCCAAATTATAAATGAGTCCACTGTAACTCTTAACAAAGAACAGTTGTAATACTGCATTCATTAATCATTATTGTTTATCCTGTTGCAGGTGCATCAATGCCGTGATTGCAGCAAGTGAGTTTGTTAGATTGGAAAGAGAAAAACAACAGCAGGAGCCTTCTTCAAATGGGCATGCTGGCGAGATGTCTGAACCCGAAATACACAATTTTGTATCAATCAAAGCAAATATAAAGTCAGCAATGCAACTGTTCATTAAGTGTTCTGCTGCAATTATATTAGATGGATGGAGCGAGAATAACAGGTATACATACCTTTTTTTTTCCCTCTTGGTACGTAACAAACCACACCCCCCCCCCCCCCCCCCCCCCCCCCCCCCCCCCCAGTCCAAACCAAACACTCACACTACCCAAGTCTCTATCCAACGAACCAAGAAATCGACCCTGGTTGCATCTGCGGATAGGGAGATGCCTGACCACTAAAGCTATAATTGGATAGGCATTCATACCATTTTTTTCAACCTTCTAATAACTGTAATTTTATTATCATCATCATCATCATCAAAGCCTTATCCCAACCATGTTGGGGTCGGCTACATGAATTCTATTTCTCCATTCCGTTCTATTTTGAGCTAAATCTTTCGATAAGTGCAACTTCTTTAAATCTAAATTAATGACTTCCATCCATATTTTCTTCGGCCTACCCCTACCTCTTGATGGACCCTCCACCTGTATATCCAAACTTTTTCTCACCGGTGCCATTACTGGCCTATGCTCAACATGCCCAAACCATCTTAAACGAGTTTCTCTAATCTTATCTCCTACTGGTGCTACCCCTAAATATTCTCGAAAGCGCTCATTTCTAATTTTATCTTTCTTAGTTTTACCACATATCTACCTAAGCATTCTCATTTCCACTACATCCATCTTATGAATATGTGTCTTTTTAATTGGTCAACATTCTGCTCCATATGTCATAGCTGGTCTAACCATTGTCCTATAAAATTTTTCCCTCAATTTTGTTGGCATTTGTCTATCACAAAGTACTCCCGAAGCTAGTCTCCACTTCAGCCATCCAGCTCTTATCCTATGCTCCACATCTTCGTCAATCTCCCCATCCTTACTAATCATCGAGCATAGGTACCGAAAAGAATCTTTACGTGGTATCTCATGGGTTTCAATTTTGACAGTGGTTTCAACACTTTGTATATGTCCACTGAAATTGCAATCCATATATTCTGTCTTTGTACGACTTATTTTAAAGCCTCTAGATTCTAATGCCCTCCGCCATCTCTCAAGCTTTGCATTTACACCCTCTCTTGATTCATCCACCAATACTATATCATCTGCGAACAACATACACCATGGTACTTCTTCTTGAATATGCACAGTTAACTCATCCATAGTTAATGCAAAGAGATAAAGGCTTAAGGATGATCCCTGATGTAAGCCTATAGTCACGGGAAATCTGCCCGTTTCTCCACATGTAGTTTTCACATTTGTTAATGCACCTTCGTACATATCCTTTAAAATTTCATTGTAACCTTTTGAGACATTTCTTTTCTTTAAGACCCACCAAATTAAATTCCTCGGTACCTTATCATAGGCTTTTTCCAAATCGATAAAGACCATATATAGATTTTTCCTCTTTGCTCGGTATTTTTCCATTAATTGCCTAAGTGAAAAGATAGCTACCATAGTTGATCTCCCTGGCATAAAACCAAATTGATTTTCCAAAATCTTAGTCTTTTTTCTCAGTCTTTGCTCTATTATTCTCTCCCATAACTTCATAGTGTGACTCATAAGTTTAGTCCCTCGATAGTTGGTACAATTTTGTATATCTCCTTTATTCTTGTATATAGGTACTACAATGCTTCTTCTCCATTCATCCGGCATTTTCTTTGTCACAAGTATCTTATTGAATAGTCTACATAACCAACTTACTCCAACCTCTCCTAAGCATTTCCATACCTCTATCGGAATACCATCTGGGCCTGTTGTCTTTTCTGTCTTCATTCGCTTTAATGCTTCCTTCACTTCCACCCCTCTAATTCTACGGAGAAAAGTATACTCTTGTAATGAAGTATCCTCCTCTACTCTTGTATCGCCCAAATATTCTTCATTTAAAAGTTTACTAAAATATTCTTTCCACCTTTCTATAATATCGTTGTCCTTCACCAAAATATTTTCCTCATTGTCCTTGATACATTTGACATGATCTAAGTCCCTACTTTTCTTCTCTCTTATTTTTGCAAGCTTAAAAATATCCTTTTCTCCTTCTCTTGTTCCCAACCTATTATAGAGGTCATCGTATGCTTTGAACTTTGCACTACTTACTACTTTCTTAGCTTCTTTCTTTGCCTTCTTATACAACTCAAAATTTTCTATACTCTTGGTCCCCTTCCAAACTTTGTAGCAATGTTTTTTTTTGTCAAATAACTTCCTGAACCTCCATACTCCACCACTATGTTTCTTTATTAATATGTTTCTTCCCTTTTGATTCTCCAAGTACCTTCTTTGCAACATTCCTAATGCAATTAGCCATTTGATTCCACATTACTGTAATTTCTCCTTCAATATTCCATTCTCCTTTCCTAATCATTTTGTCCTTAAATATATTTGCTTTTTCCCCCTTCAAATCTCTCCACCTTGTTTTAGGGTCCATTTTATTTACTACTGCTCTCTTTTTACTTTTAATGCAAATATCTAAAACTCCAAGCCTATGTTGCGTAGTCAAACTCTCTCCTGGGATAATCTTACAATCTTTACAAGCCAATTGGTCCTGTTTTCTAACTAGAAAAAAGTCTATCTGACTCCTATTACTCCCACTTTTATATGTAATTAAATGCTCATCTCTCTTTTTAAGGTAAGTATTTGCTACTATAAGATCAAATGCCACTGCAAAGTCCAATATAGTGTTTCCGAATTCATTCTTTTCTCCAAATCCATGCCCTCCATGCACTCTCTCATATCCTCTATTATCTCTTCCTATATGCCCGTTTAAATCCCCTCCAAGGAAAATTTTATCACTATTTGAGATTTCTCGCATTAAATCATCCATCTCCTCCCAAAATTGTCTTTTCACACTTTCTTTTAGTCCTACTTGGGGAGCATATGCACTAATGATATGAATTATGTCTTCCTCTAGTACTAGTTTAATTGCTATAATTCTATCACCAAACCTCTTTACCCCCACAATTTTCTCTTTTAAATCCTTATCTATAATTATACCCACTCCATTTCTTGTATTACTCTTTCCTGCATAGAAAAGCTTATACCCATCCATAAGCTCCTTAGCTTTATTCCCTTTCCACCTTGTCTCCTGTATACAAGCCACACTAATTCTTCTTTTTTTCATTGCCTCAATCAACTCCATGTTCTTGCCTGTCAAGGTTCCTATATTCCAAGTAGCAAGTATAATTTTCCTATTCCTCCTCTTCTTCTCATGGACTAACTTCTTTAATCGCATTAGCTCAAAGTCATGCGGTAGCCCTTGCACACTTTTCACTGCAGCCGGGCGATGCTGCAATGCGTCGCTTAAAGCGGGGAACGCCCTAGCCTTATCGTGAAATATCATTTGTTCAGAATTCATATTTGGGTTGTGACAAAGTTTTATGCTGGCCGTCACCTACCTAACGCAACCCTCCTCCTTTACCCGGGCTTGGGACCGGCAGCAAAACTGGCGGAGTTGATAACTGTAATTTTATATGTTATATAAATCAGAATGTACAAATTAGATACAATAGGGTAGCTGCTATAGCTGAGACTACACCGAAACACTCAGCTACCTTTTCTCCCCATCTAATCCCCCTAAGCAAATCTGTCAATAATAATGTTGTCTCTTTCCACCCATGGAAATCTCACACTATCCAACTTAGTTTTTTTCCTGGGTATTGAATGAAAGCCAGTTTGTATGGTTCCTTCCGTAATTTTCCTCACCATGTCATGGCATTTGAAAATTCTCTTTCCTTACTAAAAAAAAAATGTTTTAATGATGCTTAATTGCGATCTTAATTGGGTAAAATCAAGAACTAGCCACGTGAAAAATAAAGGGCGTGTTATCCAGTAGATATCACCTTTACCAGTAGTTTGAAGAATATCAAATTCTAAATCTAAACAACCTTATTGTAACTGTTTTGCTCAAGCAGGTCTCCTCTTGTAGCAAAGTTGATATTCCTTGACCAGCTGTGTGAGTTCTCTCCTTACCTTGCAAGAAGTACACTCGAACTACATATTCCTTATGCCATTCTCCGCTCCATATATCACCAATATTATGCGAATTTACCATCTTCATCTCTGGCACTACTGAGTCCATCACCCCGACAATCTCCTGCCATATCGTTGGTGCATGCATCTCCAACTGCTCGTCAATTTCGGGGTGATACAACACTACAGTCAAATGACTCTGGTTATTTCAAGTCAACTCAGAAGAGCCAGGAACAACTTTACGATGCTGATAATCTGAACCTGCGAGCAGGTGACAACAAACACCGAAATGTTCGTCGTTCAGGGCCATTGGAGTACAGCTCAAGCCGGAAAGTGAAATTTGCTGAGGGCTCAAAGTCTGGGACAATGGGCCGAAGCCCATTGCCAAGGTTTGCGGTGTCAAGATCTGGTCCTCTATTGTACAAGTAGACATAGTTATAATAGACAGATCAATTCCTGTCCTCAGTTCATATCCTTCGGTTTCTAAGCGGTAAAAGGAATCAATATTATAGATTCTGAGTCACTGGAACGGTCCTTTCCCAATTGGTTGTTCACCTGGAGTCGCAGGCCAGATCATGTGGGGATCGATAGGAGAAACCAACCTTTTCGAAGACTCTCACTCCCAACTCCCAGTAATACGATTGTTAATGTTTTGGCAGTTAAGCATTTGGTTGGGCCACTGTGTGGTGTGTAAATAGATCTTACATCCGTCTATTATTAATATTAGATTTTGCTTAAAAGTTTTACTTGACGGCTTACATAGGAAGTGAGTGGCTTTTTAAATGTTGAGAAAAGGTCGATAGAACGAGTGGAGAAAAAGATTAATTGAAATTATGGACAAATTTCTCTAACTCGCAGCTGAATAGAGACTTAGAGCCCATTTGTTTGCATGGAATTGAATATGGGCTCCAACCATTGTTATTAGAATCCAGAGATTTGTATTCGAAACTCTGATTCGTTTCAAATCCCATGGAAAAAAAGATTTGTAACTTGGCACCAATCTGTAGAAATAAGTGAATCTGATAAAGGGCTCCTTACCCAGGTGGTAAGGGGCAGTTTGAACCTGGATGTCATCTTTTTCGTATGTGCGTGCTTCTTTTTTCACGTGTGTGGGCTTTTGTTCCGGCGTGTATGAGCTTCCTTTCTCTCACATATGTAGGCTTTGTTTTCCACGTGTGTGGGCTTCTGTTATTCGGGTAGTATTGTGTGCGGCCATGTATATAACACCCCTAGGTAACAATCCGTGCTCGTCATAAAAAAGAAAAAAAAATTAGACATGAATTGCTACTTTGGTGGATCTGAGACCGAACTAATCCTGTCACTACGTGTTTGGATGGTGTGGAAGGTGGAACCAGCTAACTTGGAGTACCAAATGCAGCCTATCAAATATATCTTCTCCTTTCTTCTTTATAGTACTTTAAAAAAAATTTTTTTTTTATGAGGTAGGGTATCCCTTGCCAGCCTAACCTTTATTTCTTTGGCTTGTGGATATAATGCACATTATCCAAATGGATATTATGATACCAGAGACTCCTGGTCACATATTCTTGCCTGACCACCAACCCAACTGTAGGTTGCTCCCTTCTACTTACTCTGTCCTAGTTGGGTGACATCTGCACCATTCCAATGGAGGATTGGGTTCAGGTTAGAGGTGTCAATGAGTGGAACCAGCTTAGCTTGGCTTGACTTGGCTTGGCCACAGTGGACTCGTGTGCTAATCAAGCAAAGCTTGTGCTTGCCTTTGCTTAGTTGACTCATAAGCCTACCTCAAGCTAAACGTTGTTCGGCCCTGATTGGCATGGTAAGGGTGTGGCTAGTGCTCGAGCTTTGCTTGGGTCATATGATATATATATTAAATAATTGGGTGTATTTGATTGGTAATGACTTAATCTATAATCTCAAGGTTGCAATAGTTAACAAAACAATGGCTCTTTTGTGGTTAGTCCCAACACCAAAAACTTGATGACCAAAATACCCTCTATGTTTTACTCTATTTCCTAGATGGAAATCCTACCTGCAATGAAACCAAGGAAGAACATGGGGGGAGGGATTGCAGTTTTAAATCTGTGGCTGCATAAGAGTCTTACTCAGCGATTGTTGAGCTCTCCTTTCATCCCTTCAGGCCCATTCCTGGTTAGAGTTTGCACGACATTGGCAAAGAAGAATAATTAAAAAAAAAAACAGTTAAAAAAATTATCTTTCAAAAAAAAAAAACCCATTAAAAATGATCATTTTAAAAAATAGAAACTTAACCATCCTAAATATGGTAACCAGTGTGTTTTGTGCATCGAATATCCATGCAAGAGTGATCATAAACGGTTGGAGGGGCGATGAGAACCCGAAACCTCTAGGATTTCTTCAACTGTCAGCTCTGTTTCTGGCTTTCCGGCCACATCAGTTTCAATTCATCTCCTTCCTTCTCCTTGTGCACTGGCAACAAGTTGTTCCAAGATCTTTTTCTTCCTCCACTATGTAGGACATTGTGACGTGTTCATGTGGTAAGAGTGACTTCACAAGGTCGTTTTTAACAACAGGCTCGGGGGACTCCGACTATTATTGTCAGTCATGATTTCTGAGGTCTTGTTGTTGGGCAACAGAAGGCGGGAATCAATCAGTTGCTTTACGGATTTTCTGGTTTGACAACATTCATTTTACTCAGTTTGAGTCCGGATCCTACAATGGAGTATGATGACTGCTCTACAATGGTCGATCATCCTAGTAATTTGACCCGACGATTTACGAATAACTTCAAGATGTGCCCTCGCCAATGAGTTTTATTTTGACTTGTTGTTTGCATTAAAATATATAGGAATTGAATATACATATATATATAGTGATTAAAAATAAAAAACAAAGGTGAAATTTCAATGATGATCATATCAAATAGCATGATCTTCTTTCGATTTTTTTCTTTTGAAAATTTACTTTTCATTTTCATTTTCAACCATTTTATGTATTTAATGTATATGAATTGTAATACAAACGGACAAGCACCTTGATTTTCTTTTTCTTTCCAAATCCTAGCTTTCCATTTCTCGGGATGAACTTATGTTTGACTCATCATGCGCCACCGTTTATGGTTTAGGTTGCAGGGTCATTGAATTAAGGCCACATCGCAGCTGGGGATACATGCTAAGAGAATCACGTGCACCATTCGCTGTCCTTTTAAGACACCTTCCCCCTGAAAGGCCAAAGTCCCGGAGGGGCCATTGACAGCGGGACCCAGTAGATAAACCATCAAGATTCACCAGTCATGAAGCTGACTCGGGTTGGCTTGGTCAAAATCATACACGTGATTGAACGTACGTGATCATGACTTAATACTAAACTTGTGGCTGGTGGGCCAGGGTCTTGGACAATTGCGAAGGACCTTCTTGGCTCATCTTCTTAAGTGCCTAACAATACCTGATTATGCTTTGTATTTTGCACATTAAGACAGATCTACGGTTGGTATCAGCCATGTCATTATTATTATTATCAACCATGTCATCATTATTATTATCAATGTCATAAATGTCTGCCAAACATTTGAAAATATCGGGACATTCTGATTTAGCTCAAATGGTATTTTGAAATATAATGTTTTTTTTTTCAAATATCATTAAATTCAAAGATATTATGAGAAAACCATGATAACATCAAAATAAAATATTTTCAAATTGAAAGTCCATAAACACAATTTAACCCGTATAAAAATAAGAAGTTCTAATCATGCCCTACTTTGAAATTGGCATGCCTTATGTTCTTTTTTGTAAACGAGAATTTTCATTTCAAAATTAAAAAGCAGCAACGGTGCCCACTATGGCCTATTTATTCATTAAGATTTTAGATAAAAGTTCTTAATATCTTTACTATTTCTTTTAAATATAAAGGTACACAAGAACTCAAATTAAATCCAATTCAACCCACACCATGGAACCAAAACGCGTCACGAGGTGGGTCAAGTATAGGGGCAACAATGGTGTGAGTGGGGGCAACTATGGGTCTAGCCGCAGCCCATTGTGAAACCTAGATAAGCCAAGCAATGGACATCACTCAAGCCTTGACTAACAAAAAATAGTTAAAGATTTTCCTTTTTCTTTTCCTTGTTTTTTTTTTTGGGAGAATGTTGTAAAGTGCAGTTTGTCTGACTCTCCAACAACTAATATTTAGTACTTAGGACGAAGTCAATCATTTGCGGAATTCGTTACCATTTCTTTTTGCAGATCATATTATAAGCGAATGGCATAACAGTATCCCATTAAAGAACCAAAAAACTAAAATAAACTCCTTTATTCCCACTCACTTGTCTTTTAACACTACTAACATATAAACACATTTTTCTTGCAATAAAATTTTACAATGGTAAAAGATAAAAAAATACAAACACATTTTTTTTCATTCCTAACCCCATGAAAGAAGGCTTGAACCGGCAACTGCAGCCCCACCAGCTGTTTCGGCCTGACCATGACAACTCTTATTGTCTCTAACCAGTCCCTCCACATCCTTTTTGTCTATAAAATGCTCAAGCCTCTGCACTCCTCCTTCCATCATCATAGCTTCTATAGTTTGTAGTTTGCATTGATTGGGGTAATAGTCCGACGGGGAAAGGGACATGGGTCTGCTAGTACTGAGGCCCAGAAGGGCTACTAGTGCATCCCTTGCATGTTTTGTTGTGACCATGTTGTGTTTGGTGTCAAATGGGCCTTCCCAGGCCCAGCTATCTGCCACCTTCTACGACAAAACGTGCCCAAGAGCGTTTGGCACGATTCAAACCGCTGTGAGGACTGCGATCTCCCGTGAACGCAGGATGGCCGCGTCTCTAATTCGCCTTCATTTTCATGACTGCTTTGTCCAGGGATGCGATGCATCAGTGTTGCTTGATGACACTTCTTCATCCCCGGGTGAAACAAGCGCGTCACAGAATTTGGGCTCATTGAGGGGTTTTGAAGTCATTGACGACGTGAAGTCTAAGGTGGAAGATGTCTGTCCCGGAGTTGTTTCATGTGCTGACCTCCTCGCTGTGGTTGCGCGTGATGCATCTGTTGCTGTGAGTCTTGACAGCAGCTTTTGAGTGTGATGATTGTTAGTCTTCTTCAATGGGCTTTGGTGGGCTTGGAACTGGATTCACCTACGACAAAGACTTTGTCTAGTGTGTAGCAATTCCAGGCTCAACAAGTCAACCCAACCCAAATTCGACCCAGAAATGCCAGGTTTTAATTTTTTTGATGTTTTGAATCCTATTTCTGAACCGTTCGGGTTACAATTGGATCTTTCTTACCTGACCCCCGAACGTTAAAATGAGGAATTTCGAGGGCTCCTTGGTCTTCAACCACCCAACCCAGCTAAACCATCCCCCAAATTTCATGGTTTGGGTTGCTACTGGTCAGGCCTCTTAGGATCGATCTCTAGGCCCGTATGATACTAAGGTGCCAACACCACTCATGAGCTAATTGATTATATCAAAGATGGATCAATCACTAGTTTGAAAGATTCCATTTGCGAAAGATTTTTGGGCCTTGAACAAAACTAACAAAAATAATGTGAACTGGATCTTGTTTCTTTTTCATTCAGATGATGACTGGACCTGCCACTATGTATGGCACTATGTTAGGGACCCAGATAATTTTATGGATCCATTGCTAAGCATATCATTTGGAAAATTTCCACAATACTCTGATACTTTGTAGAAGAAAATAAATCTACACTATAGTGCACTAGAAGGTATGATGACATGTGATGGTTGGATATTTTTACAAAGAAACAGGTAGGGGGGCCAACATGGACAGTAAAGCTGGGAAGGAGGGACTCCATGCTTGCAAGCCAAAGCGTAGCTGAAAGTAACCTTCCCCGAGCTACAGATGACCTTGACGATCTCATTTCCTTGTTTAGAAGCAAGGGTCTCAACTCAAAAGATATGGTTGCACTTTCGGGTATGTAGATCACCTCATTTGATCCATACTGTCCTCTTCTGTCATTTCATAATTTACTTTTAGTGATCTTCTTTTTCTTACTTTACCTTTTCATATCAATTGAAGCCCCACCGTTGATGGGCCATTAAAAAAATTCAGACAATCCCACCATTTAAATGGAGAAGGTTAACGGTTAACCCGAGTCCCAGCGAGTTCTCCTAGGGCCAGTTTCTCTGCTGGAATTTTTTGAGGCATTTCGGTTGTCTGAAATTAAACTTTTTGCGGGAGATTGATGGCTTAGAAATATCCTAGTTAGATTGCAAGAATTCTCTAAGGTTAGATATTTTTGCTTCAGTTTTATTACCATTTCCTTGGGTATATAGAATCCTCCAAATTTCAGAATTCCAAACACACAGGAGCCGGGAGTCCTTTACAAATGAACATCAAATATTCTCTCCCTTACTGAAAAGGAATCAAGGGAGTCAGGGAGATGTAAAATGAACATCCAACCATCACAATTCGAACCTAAACTATATAAAGTTAAGTTCCATCTATATTTTCACCTTATATCCTTCAAGTGTCACATTTTTTATTATCTTTGGGTCTATTTAGGTGTCTTTATGAGTTCTCTTTCAGTATTTCTGCTCATCTATGTTCCTTGCCACTCTGTTAAAACAAATATGACTTCTAACTACTTCATTTGATGTCATAATTCCTGTCCTCTTGATACTTTGTGCTTGTACTGCTTTATATTATTTGAACTATACCTTTCTACATATTGTGCTCTCCTCTTCATATGCTTACCTAAATAACTTACAAAGACATTCACCACTATCACAGGCTCACATACGATTGGCCAAGCTCAGTGTGTAACCTTCCGGCAACGTATCTACAATGAAACCAACATAGATGCTGGTTTCGCAAGCACTCGCAAGCGTAGGTGTTCGTTCACTGATGGAGATAGTAACCTAGCTCCGCTTGACTTGGTGACACCCAACTCATTCGATAATAGCTACTTCAAGAATCTAATTCAGAAGAAGGGCCTACTCACAACAGATCAAGTTCTCTTCAATGGAGGGTCCACAGACAACTTTGTCACTGAGTACAGCAAAGATCGAGGGGCTTTCTACACGGATTTTGCATTGGCCATGATAAAGATGGGAGACATTGATCCTCTTACTGGCTCATCTGGGCAGATAAGGCGGAATTGCAGGGTCACAAACTGATGGTTGTCACTCTAAAGTAGGTTGTCACTCTAAAAGTAAATTAAGTTTCATTAATTGCAAGTGTATAATAGCGTGATTGTTTCAAAGTTGTAGACTAATAAGTACGGTGAATCACACAATGTGGATCATGTCTTCGTGATGAAGGTTGAGTTGTATAATAAAAGATAATTTTGTTCATGGAAAGTCCCAAAATAATCAGAGTAATTTGTGATATATACTGTTGTTATGGACTTGTAATTAAAATACAATGGTGTTTTACAACATTGGAAATATTCTCTGTGTAAGAGGAGCAAATATTAATGCGCATAATTGTCCAACCATTGGTATTTTTGTGTCATCGTTGATTATATATGTGAGGTGTTGTTATGTGTAACGTGTACTCGTAGAAAGCAGGGGCCGAATGAATATGGTGGCATCTTTCTAAACAAGGTTGTGGATTATTTATTGGTTGTGGGTTTTTATTTTATCTTATTTTAAAATTTCTTTCCGCCCTATGAGGTATGGAGCTTCTCCTTGAAAAAGTGAATTCCTCATTCCCCACTCCTTTTATATGAACATTCTTTCTATTATGGAAGTACAGTACAAGGAATTTTAGAAGTATTTATATTGCATCTATTGATGCCGTTTTGACAGAGTATGAATCATGAAAAACATCTCCAAAAGTTTACTTACACAGAGGGAGTATTGAGGTGTGGTTCCACTCAAATAGGGATATTGAAAAGTATTTATGCAGTCTTATTAATGTCTAGAGATTTTGTTAGGAATAATATAGTAAGTTCTAAGGTTAACCTTGGAATTCCAATTACGGAAATCATTTTTGAAATCTAAATTGTTCAAAATTACTATCCCTTAGGTATTGCTGCCGGACCAAATTTTGCTTTAATTGGTGTCGGCACACCATTTGATTAATCTCGTATGAAACACATAATTAAAATAAAAGGAGAGATATCATGTGTTTAGCTCGATTTGCTATAATCTAATCTCACACGATCAATCTTAGCAATGACCAAAATACAGTTGGAGGGAAATTTTGGTCAACCCCAATTTTGAATGGCAACAAGTCACTTTTGGTACATTCACGCTTTGTTGAGATTATCAGAATATGATATAAAACCCACCTTGATGGGATGTATATGGCCAGTTTGGACATACATTATCCCTTTTTTATGTTCGGATTTTTTTTTTTTTTTTTGCCTTGTAGATTATCCTAGTTTCCTTTTGATCTAAAACAATATTATTTAAAAAAAATATGTTTTCTATATATTATATTTTACTAATATATACAATAAAAAGTCATAAATATAAGCATTCAAAGTGGTGGGGCCGTCAAAAGCCTCATCTGTATAAACTGAAGTCCCCCACTTATCATAACCACTTGGAATATTGTCAACCCTAACACCAATAAGGGCAGGTCTCATCATTTATGGTATACATTGTCATCACCCAAGGTCATTTAATGTCTATATAAATGATTTACGTGTGTAATCGTTTTATACATCCAAATGATTTGCACTTATTTACGCACGTGATGTGTAATGAGGCGTAAAAAGGTGTATAAATGATGTCTGCAGCCTCCAATTTACACAACTCCAAATCCAGTAAGACCATAATGCACCACTGTTCATAAGTGATAGTACACTCAGGGATGTCTAGATACGTTATTAGTTTGATCATCAACTATGTTTTTTTGACTGTTGTGGGCCCAACTTCATGATCATGCCATCCATCTTGATATGACTAAGAAAAGAAGTTTAATTTCATATAATAAATATTTGTGGATTTGGAGAAATTTATAGAAAACATAAAAACTCCAACCTATAGATCTAACTTTATGCACTTCTGTAGGCCTCCAATTCATGACCCAAGCAACATATTTTCTTATTGATGGTAAGCATAAAGGTGTTTAGTCACATATCTTATTTCTTAATTCTTCATGGATTTCGAGAAATTTAGAGAAAATATAGATAAATCTAAACACATTTATAACCATTGGATGTACTCTATTTTTTCATTTTATTTTTATGCAAATGAAAATGACGGTTTTGACAAATGGAGGTATTTCACCTATGATTCCTGAATACAATATACATATGACAAGGTTATACCATAGACACAACATGGAAACGGATTGTACACATAAAAAATAAAGTATATATCAGAAATAATACGACATGATGTATTATCCATTTTGAAGTATCCATGTATCATAATACATATTTCTCATGTATAACATATGGATATGTAATACTTATTTATGTAAAACCAATTTTTCTATTCCATGTATAAAACGCAAATGCCATTAACACCAATGCACAACATTTGTTAAGAAAAACACACACGCACCTATACATACTCCGACTAGTTTAGATTTTAGAGAGGGCCCTCCTATGGATATTTAGGACTGACCTCATGGTCCTCATCAGAAGATCTGGATGTTGAAATGGTGCACTTCCTCTTTATTCAAATGATCATCAAGTGGGTCATATGGGATTCTAATCCATTCTTGTATTTCCACAAATGATTGGATTATTTTCTTCCGTTTATATATTCTCGCATTCACTGCCTTGCATGACTATCTCCACTAGCCATCTTTAGTAGGACCCACTAGACAAACAATCAAGAGTCACCAACCATGCAACGAATAGAAGTTTCAAAATCTGTCCCTTGACGTCATGTGTTTATTGTCATTCTTGTGTTTATAGAAATAATATGCAGAATTATGGGACATCGATGTTTTGGAAGGAAGCTTTTTACCTTTGACTCACCTTCCTTGGTGTTTACCTATTCCTACCTTATTATCCTCTGTATTTTGCACATTAAGACGGATGGTGTATGGATTGCATGACTGCAATTAGTTTGATATCAACTTGGAAACAATAGAAAAAGGCAATATCATACCAAGGCGGACCTAACTTTCATTAACCCAAGCACATTATTCTTGTGATTTGGCACTCATCTTTATTTGATACTAATCTCATCTACCATTGAATTAAGTCACAAAAATGACGCACTTAAAAAAATCATTGAACCCAAAGCCCAAAATGAAGAGTTAGAATAATCAGTTTCAATTGATTCTTGGGCATTGGCCAACATCGAATCCACACTGTGCCATTCATAATGCCCCTAGTCCCTACCCATCCAATTGACATCCATCTAGGAGGGCTCCATACAATTTGGAATGTCATTTTAAAGAGCAAACCAAAGTTCATGTCCTTTTAGTTTATACAAAGAGGAGATGTACAGCATGTTACACCCATTGGTATATACTTTCTATAGAACTAACTATACATATGGGAATCTTCCATATCATGGGAGTAAGATTCGGATATTTGTCCAAACAACTATCTTCAATAAATAGGAAAGTGTAATACTTTCATTGTCTTGTGGTATGCCTTGATACTTTTAGCTTCCGCGTACACTTGTTTGCACGTGTGATTGATCCCTTGTGTGTGTACATTTGGGCGAGGTCTAGGTGTACATGTACGGGAGTACGTTTGTCATTGGTTAGGTTTTCTCTAACCCCCAATTTCTGGGCTCGGGTTGTGACAGAAAGCTTATTCAAAAATAAAAAAATAAAACTTAAAAATAAGAGCTCAATCCCTTTAAAGAAGAGAATTTGTCATTGGGCCCAGTTTCTTTGTTCATGAATTTGGGTCCAGACCTGAAATTATAGATGAAGGTTGGTATTACGTCTAATGATAATCTTATCACTACAAAATAGATGAGAGGCATTGTCACAAGTACTTTGAAAACTAATTAAAAAAAGTTAAGTTCCTAAAGATCATGATATTTGTAAAATATCGATAACATTGAAACGATTTCTTGGAAGCATTAGTCTTCCCCCATTTTCTTGGAAGCATTAATTCTAATAAAAACATTGAACAATTTCGATGAAATACGTAAAAAAATGTGTATATATCATAAGAAAATCTCGAAAACCTATGGTTTTTTTAATCTAATATTTGTAGAAGTATTTCAACTATATATACCATGAGAAATTTTAAGATTTTTTTATAGTTTTCCTAGTACAAGAAATTACAAGAATGAGATTTGGGACAAAGTCAGCTGGCTAGATGATTTGAACCACAATCCACATCATCATTTTAACCTCAAAACTAGGGACTTGATGCAGGCTGATCAAAACCATAGAATCATCCAACCTTCTCTGAGCCATTATAGGGTGCATGAGATGTAGGGTGTCCATCTGTCATCCATATAGTAACATGGATACCCTGTGGATGAACCAACAATAATCCACACTGAAGCAATCTCCCAATCCATCATAGTTGCTCAGAAATTGTACAGACAAGAGACTAAAGTAAGAAGAAACTTGTCCAAAACTCCCGCAATGACCACTTTTTAAGACCAAACTCATCATTTAAAGAAAATACCAATTCTTATAGCAAACAATTTGATTAGAGATAAGGTAACTTTATCGCCATTAAACAACCAATTAACTAAAATAACATGTTTTACTCCTTCTCACCTGTTTTCTAAAACTACTTATATATAAATAGAAATATTTATTACAAAAAGCCAAACCACAATATGAAAGAAGGCTTGAATCGGCAATAGCAGCCTCACCAGCTGTTTGTCTATGACTAGGATAACACTTTGGCATTCAAATTACAATGAACTAATCAACAACTATCAGCAAGCCCCCCACATCCCTGTTGGGTTTGGCTCAAAAGGTCCTTATTGGGCCTAAGTGGAGGGCCCAGTTGTCTAGGGTTAGCACCATATATATTCTCTTTTTTATGTTTCTTGTAAGGGGCAACCCCAGGCAAAGAGAGAAACATAGCAAAGGAAGGGGAACATAGACTGAGAGCATTGTAAGGGGGTGAGAGAGAGATTTCTAATTAGTGAAATCTTTGTGCCCGTGGACGTAGGCAATCTTGCCGAACTACGTAAATCCCTGTGTCCTCTTTATGTGTGATTGCTTGTTGTTTTTTCCTTGTTGTGGTGTGTGCTTGGCTAGATCCAGATCTAACAAGTGGTATCAGAGAGTTTGTTGAGATCGTGGACTGTGGAGATTTGTGAGATCAAATTTCGAGGGAACAGCATAGATCTGGAGCAACGCCACCGCTGCCACCGTCCGATCTTCCTTTACCGCCGGCAGCGCTGTTGCAGAACAGAGGACCTCGGCCCTGCCACCCACTGTAGCTGAAGAAGAAGACTAGAGACGGTGCTGCTGACAGATCCGCTTGCAACCAGATCGCCGTTGCACGTCATCTTCGGAGAAGAAGAGCCCGCTGCCATCGCCGATACCGACACCGTACGCTGTTCCCGGACTCTCCCTAGCCACCATTGCTTGCTCACCGCCGTCCATTGTCGCTCGCCGCTGTCGCCGTCGCCGTTGCCAGTCATCGTTAGGCGCCGGACCCCATCGCTGCTACCGTTGCAGAGGACGAGGAAGAAGGGCCCGGTTTTTTTTTTCTTTGTTGCAGAATGCAGACAGAGCCGCAGGGTTGAAGACGATTGGGATTTACATCCCAGGTCTAGTTTCGAGTTTCGGGTTAGGTTAGACCCAACCCGTGGTGCAGCCCAGTCCAGCAGCACGAGTACAATTTGGGTCCGGTTGAACCAACCCAGTTTCAGCAACCAAGTCCAACGCATCAGGTCATAGGTCAGGTCAGGCGGACTTGACCCACAGCAGAACCCATCCCAGTCACCACAGGATCCAGGTCAGGCTCGATCGGGTCAAGTGAACCTAACTCGATTCCGCAGGCCAGTCCGCCAGCACAAAACAGTTTCAGTTCGGGTCAGTCTGACCCGAACCCGTCTGCAGCAACCTGGTCTAGCAGCAGTGGTGACGTCATCCAACGTCAGCAGTTGACTAGATTCAATGGTCAAAATTCAAACTCAATTTTCGGAGCCATCCGAACTCGGAATTAAGCTCCGTTTTTTCCAGTGGACTCCTGGCGACGAGATCTACAACGTGAACGGAGTAGATTGGAAATTTGACAAGCAGATTTTTGGGTGAGTTGTTTTTAGGATCATCTTCAGATTTATCATGGCCACAACAGGAACTTCTATTGCAGGAGGTATCAAATTTGAAATTGAAAGTTTTGATGGAAAAATAAACTTTGGTTTATGGCAGCGGAAGATGAAAAATATTTTGAGTCAACAAGGTATTAAGGTGGCATTGTTAGGCAAAGAAAAGAAGTTTGAAAAGATAAAAGATGAAGATTGGGCAGATATAGATGAAAAGACAGTCAGCTCTATTCAATTCTACCTCTCTGACGAAGTCATGCACAATGTCATGGAAGAGGAGACTGCAAAGGGTCTATGGGAGACGTTGGAGAGTCTTTACATGGGTAAGAATTTCACAAACAAAATGCATCTCAAGAAACAGTTGTATGGGTTGAAAATGGAAGAAGGTTGTGATGTACTGGAGCACATGAATATTTTCAACAGAATGATTAATGACTTGTTGAGGCTCGATGTGAAATTCGATGATGAAGACAAGTCTTTGCTGATGTTGAATTCTCTTCCTGACTTATATGATCATTTTGTGACTACCTTGCTGTACGGAAATGACACATTCAAATTCGAGGATGTTAGGCAAGACACCATCTCCAATGATGCAAGGAAAAAGGCCATAAAAATTAGTTCACGTGCAGAGGAACTTCTAGTAAAAGGAAGTTCTAGTGAACGTGGTAGATCCAATGATAGGGGCAAAGCAAAGAGGAATAACTCCAGATCAAAATCACAAAGCAAGAAAAATTCAGAGTGCTTCTTTTGTAAAAGAAAAGG
Organism: Sextonia rubra; assembly: GCA_037013555.1. Taxonomy (NCBI): domain Eukaryota; kingdom Viridiplantae; phylum Streptophyta; class Magnoliopsida; order Laurales; family Lauraceae; genus Sextonia; species Sextonia rubra. Next base: position 14,768,543 of record JASUAD010000028.1, on the reverse strand, counting down.
ACACTAGAAGAAAGATTGCAGGGAATACAAGACGTCCAAAGATGGGAAGAATAAAGCTGTCAACAGTGACTCCGCCAGCATCACTTCAGAAACTGAAGTGGAACTCCTATCGGTCTCACAAGGTAACCATTTATCTGATGCTTGGATTTTAAATTCTGGTTGTTCTTATCATATGTGCCCTAATCGGGATTGGCTTGAAACCTATGAGGAGTGTAATGGTGGTAGTGTTCTAATGGGTAATGATGCACCCTGTAAGACCATTGGAATTGGCACCATTAATATTAAAATGACAGATGAAGTTGTGAGAACCCTGGGCGATGTGAGGTATGTGCCAATACTCAAGAAAAACCTAATATCGTTAGGCTTGCTTGAATCAAAAGGGTGCACATTCATGGTAAAAGATGGTTTTCTGAAAGTGTCCAAAGGTGTTCTAATATTAATGAAAGGTACCAGAGTGGGCAACAACCTGTACAAACTTATGGGAAACACAATTGTAGATGGAGTGGCAGTCTCCGTAGATGATAAAACCAGTGATGATGAGTCTCAGCTATGGCATATGCGTTTAGGGCATATGAGTGAGAGAGGCATGTTAGAACTACACAAAAGACAGTTGTTGAAAGGTGTGAAAACATGCAAGCTGGACTTTTGTAAATATTGTATTTTTGGCAAGCAGAAAAGGGTGTCATTTAAAACTACAGGCAATAGTTGTAGAAGCAGTGATATTCTGGATTATATTCACTCCGATATGTGGGGACCAGCCCCGGTTATTTCAAAAGGTGGAGCATACTACTTTGTGACATTCATTGATGATTTTTCAAGAAAGGTTTGTGTCTACTTTATGAAAGAGAAATCTGAAGTCTTCACTAAGTTTAAAGAGTGGAAGGCAGAAGTAAAAAATCAAACAGGCAGAAAAATCAAGTATCTGAGATCAGATAATGGGAGTGAATACAGAAATGATAAGTTTCTACAATTTTGCAAGAATGAAGGTATCATAAGGCACTTCACTGTTCTAAAGAATCTTCAGCAAAATGGAGTTGCAGAAAGAATAAACAGGACACTTCTAGAAAAAGCAAGGAGTACGAGACCTTCATGCAGGGCTGCTTGAAAGTTTTTGGGCAGAAGCAGTTAGCCACGCATGCTATGTGGTTAATCGGTCATCATCAAAATCCCTTGATTGTAAAGTTGCAAAAGAAGTGTGGACAGATAAAGAGGTGGACTATTCTTCATTGAAGGTATTCGGTTGTCCAGCTTATGTACACATTCCTAGTGATGAGAGATCCAAGTTAGACTCCAAGTTACTTAAATGCATATTCCTTGGCTTTGAGAAAGGTGTAAAGGGGCATAAACTATGGGATCCAGAAAACAGGAAAAAGATTTGCAGCAGAGATGTTGTGTTTGATGAAGCTTCTATGCTGAATAGAGAACATGACAGTGAAGTCAAAGGGCACAGTGTTGAAAAAGCGGTCACCAAAGTAATTCCTCTTGCAAATAATACAACCAAGAAACAAGGTCAAAGTTCATCAGAAGTTGGTACATCTGAAGGTGAGGAACAATGTGAGGTTCAGCAGGAACCCTCAAGTCTAGCACAAAGAAGGGTAAAGAGAACCATCGAGCCACCTCAATGATATGGATGGGATGACAATGAAGTACACTTTGCTCTTATTACCAGCAGTGGTGATCTGACCTCATTTCAAGAAGCTATAGAAAGCAGTGAAAGACAAGGTTGGATGGGTGCTATGATGGATGAGATAGAATCTCTCTAAAAGAACTCAGTGTGGGAGTTAGTTCATAAACCCAAAAACAGAACAATAGTTGGCTGTAAATAGGTGTTTAGGAGAAAAGAAGCTTTGCAAGAAAATGCAGAATCAAGGTTCAAGGCACGTTTAGTAGCAAAGGAGTACTCACAAAAGGAAGGGGTTGATTATGATGAGATCTTTTCCCCAGTTGTAAAACACACGTCTATCAAGGTGTTGTTGGCATTGTTAGCACAGTTCGACATGGAGCTCGAACAATTAGATGTAAAGACAACTTTTCTTCACGGTGACTTGGAAGAAACAATTTACATGGAGCAACCTGAAGGATTTAAGGAAGTCGGAAAAGAACACCATGTGTATAAGTTGAAAAGATCATTATACGGGCTGAAACAATTTCAAAGACAATGGTACAAGCATTTCGACTTCTACATGTTGCAGATCGGCTACCATCGATGTGAGTATGATTGTTGTGCTTATTACAAAATTTTAGATGATAATTCTGTTATTATTCTGCTGCTTTATGTGGATGACATACTCATTGCATGTAATGACATGTCAAAAGTTGATGAACTCAAATCCAATTTGAAAAAAGGATTTGACATGAAGGACCTTGGGGCAGCCACAAAAATGTTGGACATGGAAATTAGGAGAGACAGAAAGGCTGGAAAGCTGTGGTTATCACAGAAAAAGTACATCTCAAAGGTACTTGAAAAATTCAACATGCAAAATGCTAAACCTATGTTTACTCCACTTGCAAGTCACTTTAGTTTAAGTGCCAAACAATGTCCAAGTGACGATGAGAAAATTGAAGAAATGTCCAAGATACCGTATGCAAATGCGGTAGGATGTTTGATGTATGCCATGGTTTGCACAAGATCAGATATAGCTCAAGCAGTGGGTGTAGTGAATAAGTACATGGCGAATCCAGGAAAAGAGCATTAGAATGTCGTAAAGTGGTTCTAAGGTACTTGAAGGGCACCAAAGACTTGGGTATTCTGTTTGAAAGAAAACAGGGGTCAAAGGTTGTAGTTGGATATGTAGATTCTGATTTTGCAGGAGACCTAGACAAGAGAAGATCCATTACAGGATATGTCTACACACTTGCTAGTTGACCGATAAGTTAGAGATCGATGCTTCAGTCTACAACTGCATTATCCACTACAGAGGTAGAATACATGGCTGCTTCAGAGGCTTCTAAGGAAGCAATATGGATTAGAGGTTTGGTAAATGACATGGGTATTAAACAGAAATCAATCTTGCTACACTGTGACAATCGGAGTGCAATATGCCTAGTGCAATATGCCTATCAAGGAATCAGGTATATCATGCAAGGACAAAACACATAGCTGTTATCTATCATAGAATTCGAGATTGGATTGCTACAGATGAGATCGCTATTCAGAAGATTCACACAAATGATAATCTAGCTGACATGCTTACCAAGCCAGTGACCATAGAGAAGTTCAAACATTGCTTGGACTTGCTCAATCTTTCCTCTTGTTAAAGAGTGAAGGTGCACCTCATCTCCCTTGGGGTGTAGTTATGGTGGGATGGCATTCCCACAAGGTATGTGTTCCAAACACTTCAACAATTCTTCAAAGGGTCGAACATGTTTCGCCAAGGTGGAGATTGTTGGGTTTGGCTCAAAAGGTCCTTGTTGGGCTTAAGTGGAGGGCCCAGTTGTCTAGGGTTAGCACCATATATATTCTGTCTTTGATGTTTCTTGTAAGGGGCAACCCCAAGCAAAGAGAGAAACACAGCAAGGGAAAGGGAACACAGACTGAGAGCATCGTAAGGGGGTGAGAGAGAGATTTCTAAATAGTGAAATCTTTATGCCCGTGGACATAGGCAATCTTGCCAAACCACGTAAATCCTCGCGTTTTCTTTGTGTGTGATTGCTTGTTGTTTTTTCCTCGTTGTGGTGTGTACTTGGCTAGATCCAGATCTAACAATCCCTTCCTACTATAAATAGACAAGACTATGAACCACTCTTTTCATCATAATTTCTGTGTGTTCTGTCTGTGATTGTCATTGATAAGGATTTGGGGTGACAGTTATACAAGAAAGGAGACATGGCTTTGTTAGTAGTAAGGCCAACAAGGGCTAGTTGTGTTCCCCTTGCATGTTTTGTTGTGACCATGTTGTGTTGGTGTCCAATTGGCCCTGCCAGGCCCAGCTATCTTCCACCTTCTACGACAAAACATACCCAAGAGCTCTCAGAACCATTCAGACTGCCGTGAGAAAGGCGATTTCACATGAACACCGGATGGCGGCATCACTCATGCGCCTCCATTTTTATGACTGCTTTGTCCAGGGATGTGATGCATCTGTGTTACTGGATGATACTTCTTCGTCCCTGGGTGAGAAGAGTGCCTTCCAGAATCCGGGTTCATTGAGGGGTTTTGAAGTCATTGACAGTGTGAAGTCTTGGGTGGAAGATGTTTGTCCTTGAGTCATTTCTTGCGCTGATATTCTCGCAGTTGTAGCGCGTGATGCATCTGTTGCTGTAAGCATCGGCCAACACCTTCAATTATGAATAGCTCCTTATGAGCTATGTACAATGGGCATTGGTGATGCCCCAAATTCATGGATTCTGTCGTGTGGTTGGCTGCCAAGGCCAACCTATTATTACCATGGATTCTGTCTCCATATGTCTATGGACCTGACCAACCAACTCGACCCACACCCTACCTAGTAATCTCAGTTTTGAGTTGACATTTTGAACGGGTTGGCCGCGAATGTCATCATGGGATGCCTGCCTTGGATGGGCAGGCACTGCCCACATGAATGGCCAAGGCTGCCATCCCATGGAAACGTAGTGGACCGTTAGTGGTCCACTCATGGAAATCGCGAGGAAAAGCCTCAAAAGATCCAGACTCCATAAATATGACCTCTCCTGGCTTATTTTAGTATCGCCAGCCAACCCAACCTGAATCTGGCCAAAAAATCCATGATTGGCAACACTTCTTTTACCTCATTTGCAAGATGAGTCACAGAGCTAATTGATTTTCTCAGATGGCTTAATTGCTTATTTATTTCAGTTTCTTGGCGCTAATGAACATCTCCCTTTTTTCTTTTATTTCCTTCAGAAGCCCCTGTGACCTGGGAATATGTATGTGGCAAAATAAATAATGTAAACTAATGGTTGGATATTATTACAAAACCAGGTAGGAGAACCAGCATGGACAGTAAAGCTTGGAAGGAGGGATTCCACGTCTGCCAGCCAAAGCCTTGCAGAAAGCAACCTTCCCGGAGCTACAGATGACCTTAACGATCTCATTTCCTTGTTCAGAAGCAAGGGTCTCAACTCAAAAGAGATGGTTGCACTATCAGGTACAGAACAATCCTATCACTTGCACAGAGGATTGATGTTATACAACTCTCTGTTCTGAAGCACGACACCCCTTTTAACCCCTTTTTTGTTTTTTTGATATTTGGCCTTCTGTTGTTTGCACCAAAAATCACTAGTGTGAAAAACCAAATCCAACAAGGCCACACACTCAAGAATAAGCATAAAAAGAGAAGAAGAAAGAGAGAATTTTGTCCATCAAAGTCCTCATGAGTTCTATTAGGAACCTGTTTGATTGCTAGTTTCTTATGGAGATTTTTGCCGTCCGAAAATTAAAATTTTAGTTAGATATTATTGGCGGACAACAATCATTTGATTGCAAGAATTTGAAAGGTAAGAGAATTAGCTTTAAAAAGTGTCATTTTGGCCTTTAGAATCTCCTAAATTCTAATTTTGAATACCCAATAGCCAGGGGCGGACCCAGAAAATTTTCCTTATGGGGCTATATGTGAAAGACAAATTGGAGGAAGGAGAAATGTGAAAGAAAAAAAATATTTTAATTTCAAAATTTATAGGGTTCTTAAGAAATTTTAAACCTTTTCCAAGCCTAGGTGGATGCTTTAGCCCCAAGGTCCTAGAACCTCGGACCGCCAGTGCCAACAGCAGTTGGGTATTTGATGAATTTAGGAAGAGGAGTTGCTGACAGCATTCCTCAAATGCAGCAATCAACAGGCCTTTTGGGTTAATTTTGTGGGTTTTCCATCATCAATATTACCTCTGATGCGGTGATGCCTTACTCCATTTGTTTGGGTCAGCCTTGTGAACTCTCTTTCTTGTCATTCTAGTTAAGAATTTCCATGCCTAGTCTCTCAAAATATTTCATTTGTGGTCAAATTTCTCATGTTCTCATCTCTTACTTCTACGGTTCTACCTTATATATGTGCACACATGATCCTATTACATTTTATGTTCAATTACTTCATATGGCTAACAAAATAATATGAGGCATATGCACCACAACCGCAGGCTCGCATACACTCGGCCAAGCCCAGTGTGTCACCTTCCAGCAGCGTATCTACAATGAAACCAACATAGATGCTGGTTTCACAAGCACTCGCAGGCGTATGTGTTCCTTCACTGATGGAGAAAGTAATCTAGCTCCACTTGATTTGGTGACACCCAACACATGCGATAATAATTACTACAAGAATCTCATTCAGAATAAGGGTCTACTCACAACAGACCAAGTTCTCTTCAGTGGAGGATCCTCAGACGACTTTGTTACTGGGTACAGCAAAGATTCAAGCGCCTTCTACAGGGATTTTGCATTAGCCATGATAAAGATGGGAGACATTGATCCTCTTACTGGCTCATCAGGGCAGATAAGGAGGAATTGTAGGGTCACTAACTGAATGCTGTCACTTTAAATTCAAATTAATTTCATTTTTTTGCAAGTGTGCATGTCATGATTGATTTAAAAAGTTAGTGGATTAATAGTGTCGCTGATCACAAAATGTCATTGATGATGAAGATTGAATTGTACAATAAATGATAAATATGCATGTAGAATTGTAGATGCATCTTCTCTCGATCTTGGCCTTCCAAGCCCATCTCAATGTCCATCCTAGGGTATGATGTATTGAGGAGTGGGCTTCACAAGATGGGGAATATTGAAAAGTATTTTTGCTATCTCTATTAACACCTTGAGGTTTTGGTAGGAATGATTAGCTAAGAAAATTTAATCCGATGGGAAGATTGAAAGCTTTTCCGCTGCCTCTACTAACACCTTAAGGTTTTAATAGGAATGATTTGTTGAGGAAGTTTAATATGGTGAAGTACTGGTTTGACCCATCCACCTTCTCAGTGCACCCAGTGCATGTATGGAGCTAACCATTTATACATTATGCTGAATCTTGAGGGGATGAAATGGGATGGAGAAACAAAACGCATGTAGCTTGCCAAACAGAAGTGGGACAAGTCTTTGAAGATGGTGGTGGTGGTGATGCTAGGTGTGTATATCTGGAGCGGTCAAGTACAGTTTTTACTGGTGCACCCTCGTTTGTGAGCCTGCCCAGTTGGATGCTAATCATGGAGTTAGGGCGTGAAGATTTTCTGTTAATCATAGATGTGCACAATTGTGCAAAGGAAAATGTAGTAGAAAAAAAAAAGGTAAATGAAGTAGAAGTCTTTAATAAAATAACAAAATAAATGAAATGATCCCTTGACCTATGGAACGAATGAACTTTATGGATGGGTTTTGGCCTACAGGGCTAGATGACCATGGTTAATTGAGTATATGATTTGGTTCTTTATTGTGCTAGTTCAATAAGCAAAAGCATAATATCTGTTTTTTTTTTTTCAACACTTAACTGTAGAAGGCTTTAATTCTCTTGGATCTTTTGGGACCATCTTGACGTAAGGGCCCATACTGGGTTTTAAACTTAAGCCTGCATGTGTGAGTGAATAGAAAGTTAAAATTCCTATTCACTTTTCTTATTCAACATAATAAGCAAAGTTGTAGAGACAATCAAAAGAGAAGCTTAGAAGCAGAGGTGTCTTTAAGAATGGCTTGTATGGTCCACTAATTCATGCTAACTCATAGATAGAGATTGTTGACTCGTGTGTCAATTAAGGTTTCTTTGCCATGTAATCAATCTCAATTAAGGGGATACTTCCTATATTTAGAAAGAAGGAATTGTATTATTCAATCCTCAGGAAGGCACGCAAACTGAAAAGAAATATTCTGTCTTTAATTTCTTTTAGATTTGTTATGGCAGAGACATAGACACCTTCGTGTTTTCATTTTACTTGTGATTCTGGGAACTGGGGTCTTCATCCAGATCCTGATTAGCCGCTGCTATCTCATATCTAGAAACGCTCCTTTGTTCCATCTCAAAGTGGGTGTTGTTGAATAGCTTCAGCCGACTCCATTGCAAAGTCTCAATCTCTCATTTTGGTTACACTGTGCAGGATTAGGACTCGGGGAAGGTGATAAGAAGGGAAACTAAGTAATGGGTGACTTTTTACTCTTCAAATTATATCACCACCTAGGAATAAAACATTATTTGCACTCTTTTCATCTTTAAGTAATGATCCATTTTTATGGTATAAGCTCCTTGGCCATCCAAACTTTAAAAATTATTGTCCTAATTAAATAGTTGATTGCTTATGAATAAAACTTCTTATTCTTTTTAGGATATTTTGTTTGACTATTCTAGTTGCCAAATGGGTAAAAGTAAAAGTCCTCCTTTTTAATCACATAAGGACAATGTTATTATGTTACTAATTGCTTTGACTTGATTCACACTAATATTTGGGGATTTACAACTGCCATTTCACATTTTGAATGTAAGTACTTTGTTATTTTTATTGATGATCCCGACAGATTTACGTATATTTATTTCTTCCATGCAAAAGGTGAGGTTTTTGATGATTTTCAAAACTTTCTTGCATTAGTTGAGAATCAATTCTTTAAAACCATCAAGATCTTGCACTTGAACTCGGGGAGAATATATTGCATGTCACTTTCAACATGTTCTTCAATCTAAGGGGATAAATTTACAATGAACATGTCCACGCATTCCTCAGCAAAATGGAATTGTTGAACATAAAATTTGACATTTGCTTGATGTTGTTTGGAGTCTACTTCTTGATTCATTACTATCCTGGGTCAAATCTCTCCACATCTCATTAATCGTCCTTCTTCACCTAAACTTCAACATTAGTCACCTTATTTTCGTCTTTATGGAACTCTTCCTTCGTATACCCATCTTTACAAATTCGGGTGCCTATGCTTTGTCCATCTTCCTCCTCATGAAAGAAATAAATTCTCTGCCTAGTCTACAAAGTGTACTTTTTTGGGCTATACTACAAATCAGAAGGGCTTCTTGTATTATGATCCAGTTGTTAATCGTATCCACATTTCTTAGCATGTAGTCTTTTTTGAGCATTAGTACTTCTTTCCTCATTATTCCGCATCTTTCAAACTCCAAAATACGTAATTTCTTCCAGTTTTTTTTACTCTTATACAATAAGATTTAAGCCAGAAGTGGTGTATGTAAGATCCCATCAATAAGGCAATCTCACACAACAATCTCTCCTTCCAAAACCTGACCCGGCACCTGATGCAAAGCCCCTAGTTCTTGGAAGATTCACTCCCATCTCTCATTCCCTTGATCCCTAAACACTAAAAAAGAAGAAGAAGAAGAAGAAGAAGAAGAAGAAACCCTTTAAATTCCTGTCGTGCTTAGTAGAATTGGTTGGCAGCTCTACTGTTTTTTCCTTTTATTTTAAAGGGTTTTCCATGTAAGTTTTGTTTATGCTTCATCTGCTCTTTTACTCTTTTTAGTTTTCTTGTGTACTACTTGATGCAAGCCATACCTAAATACAATATGCATATGTAGTTTTAGCCCAACTCATAGGCCAACATGAGCACATGACATCTCTTTAACTTGAAGTTTAGGTTATTTAAGAGTCTTACTTAAGTTTTTTTTTAATTTATTTAGAAGTTTTTAAATTAAGGGTTTATTTGATTTGGAATGTTAGTCCAGATTACTGATTTAGTTTCCTCTTATAATTAAGTTGTTTTAATTATTAGGAAAGTCTTGGTAGCTAAGAAAGATATTAATCCTCTATATAAAGGACATGTATTGGAATGCTTATTATCAATAAGATTTAAAGTTATGAGAGTTTTCTCTTTGGATATAGTGTTTCGACTCATTTTGAGTGCATCCTAGTTTCTTTGAATTTGATCAATCCTTCAGGAAATTGGTTTTTTTTTTTATTTGAATTCGATCAATCCTTCGAGAGATTGATCTATTCTTTGGTTGTATATCTGAAACGGATCTATTCTTTAGTTGTGGAACTGAGGCCCCATCAATACTTGCTATAGTTGCTTTGATTATACTATGCATCCTTTGTATTTGTTGAACAAAAAGAGTTGTCTTCTACACATGTGATATGAAACTATCATGTACATAAGTAAAATTGTTTATTTTGTATATCTAAAATTTACGTGTAAAATACAAAATCATGTTTGTTTGAAAGCACCACCTCACATTAGTAAATGATGAACAGTTAGGACAGCATATGTAACATCTTCATATATCTAAAATCGATTAATATATATGGGGGTTTAATGGGTCAATAAACAAATTGAATGATTTCGATTAAAATTTTGGGGCACTTAGAAAATTAAATAAAAAAGATGTTGATGATGGGGTTTGATACCACCACCCATCTAGGGGCACTGTATTGGCCTTTTTATATGCAAAAAGTTTTATATGAAAATTGACTCATTTAGACATCATTTTTAAACCTCACTTAAGCATCACATGCATTAATGAGCAGTAAACAAGCATGATCATGCACAACTGAAATATCCATCATTTACATCAGTGCAAACAAACGATTTGTGATTCTAATAGAAGGGACCAGTTTTGCCTCTCCCCAACAAATTCCAACCATTGGTGCTTGATGTACAGCCCACATCAAGCCCACATGTAGTCGAGACCTTCTTTTTAGTTGTAGACAATAAGTCACTCCAGATGACTAATTATTGCTCAATTGTATGGTCCACTTCAGATAGGTTGGTCCCAAAAACACCACACCAGGATAGCGATCCATAACTTTTTACCTTCATGACCTGTGTTCCGATACATGTTTCGTCATACTTCCAAGTGAAGTGAGAGATTCTAGACTGGATATTAGCTTGTTCTTGTAGGCTTAATGAAATTACTATCTGGGTTAAGGCTGCATAAGGGAGAATCGCATAAAACCAAAAAGTCAGATATTTCAGATACCTTTACTATAGCTTCAGGTATGCAATTGGTTTTGTCATTTCTATATATATTCATCCTAGAACCTCGAAGGGGCTATTGGACTCAATGTGATCACCTAAAACAACAGAAGTAGCATATTTTTCTCGGTTAAATCTCCATTCTATTGCAACTCACTCGTCACAATTTAGGTTAGTTCACATCTAAATAAACAAGAGATCGACAAAAAATAAAAAATATAAATGAGAGAGAGACATATTGCAAGTTGCAACTCAATTCTCACAAATTAGGTTAGTACATATCCACACATCAGATCGACTATAAAGAAGGATTTTACAGTTTAATTCCTCTTTAAATAGGATTCCACAAGATAATTTAAAAAAGCCCAAAATGACAGGAGAGTTTTAAAATTCCAGGTTTAGGTTGGAACATACAATCTGAAAGTTCTCGAACCTGTATGCAAAGTTTCAAATCTGAATAAAAAATTAGGTTCCTAACCTGCCTTCTAATTTTGGGATTGAGGACTCTGGGTACTTGGATACTTGAATGTCAATCACATCCCTAATTTCAAATCACATTTGCACGCAATACTCATACTTGTCATCATGAAAACCACGTCCCAACTATGTTGGATTGGCTACATGAATCATGTTTCTCCGTACCAGTTTATTTTGAGCCATGTCCTTGGGTAGATTGCCCTTCTTCAAATTCATCCTTACAACTTATAAAATAAAAATCCAGTGGTGGAGATGGTAGTCACAAATACTTGGAAAGATGCCTTCCCGATCAATACAGAAAAACTACTTAAGTTGCAAGACTCCTGCATAGAAAGTGGATGTCATACAAGATACTTGGCCGAGAGATGTAGCAGAGAAAAATCATGACCATCCCCATCCTTATTGGCGAATATTGTAGATGGATCCCTTCAAATGGTGTGCAATACACAGTAAAATTGGGTTATAGCACGCCAAGGAACACGGTGGTAGGGTCAAACCTAGGGCTAAAATTTGGGAAATGAATGCCCCATCAAAACTTATAACTCCCTCTGAAGACTATTATAAACAGGCTCCCTGTCAACTCCTCGTTTTAAGTTCCATTAGCACAAGTTGCAATAAACATAACTCAGGCTAGTTCATTTTTTTTCTTTTTATTGGTAACTGTGACTGGAACCCACAATCTCAAGGTTGCAATAGTTAGCCTCTAGAGGGAAAACGCAATAGTAATTGAAGTTGATTATGTGAACATGTATGTAGAATGGAAATATCACAATTATGGAAAGCACTGAACTACACCAGCCTGATATCAAATACTTTGTAGACACAAGGAGGCAACAGACACATCATTTACATTGTTCATCAAACACCACTATGGGAAGTTCAGAGATTCCACTGAAGGTGAAGGAATGGTGAAACGCTTTTAACTGCTCTTGCCCTTGAATAGCCACTCAACGACTCCACAAAGCAGTGCCACTTCAAAACTGCCATCCTCCCCCACATATGGAAGCTTTTAAAACCTACCGAAAATGAAACTACAATTAGTTAGAACTAGGAGTCTATGTATATGAACAAAAAACTAGGGTTCAATTCCTGACTGTAGCACTGATGGTGAGAGTGTATGGGTTGGGTCTGTGAGTACTTATCTTCCCCGCACCCCACCCCCACCACCCAAAAAAAAAAAAAAAACAAAACAGACTCTCTTGAAAAGAACAAAAAACTTAAGCCTGTATATTAGGCCCTGGATGCATAGATCATACAGATGATCATCAATGACTCCAATGAAACTTGGACATTGGGTGCGGCCGTATGGGTGTCCTGATACAATGTACGATAATACATACATCTCCACAGGTTGGACCCACCATACACACATCTTCAACGGTGGGGCCTACTTTAAGATCACAACATACATCTTCAAAGGCTGGAACACCACAAACATTTTCATGGGCAGAGCCACTTTTCAGGTCTCATCATAGGTAGGGACTATTTTAACAATATATGAATGTCTCCTTGGGTGGAAACCATTTTAAGGGCCCGCCATACATTTACCTTCATGGATGGGGCACAGTTCTCAGATCCAGCCATATGTTGTCTTCAACAGGGGGCAGACTTTTAGCACCCATCATATGCCCAAATATCACAGGTGGATTCAATGTAAGGGTCATCAAATGCAGTCTTCATGGCTGAGGTCCACTTTTCACTTTTCAGGTCTAATCATGCATTCTCTTTATTGGAAAGCCCAATAGTTGGGATCCACCATAGGTATCACTCCAATGAAAGGGGCCCACTTTAAATTTATCATCATATGTAGTGGGGCCAACTTTACAAGCCCAATCATGAATATGTAATCACAGTTGGAGCCCCCCATAAGTTGGTGCACACACATCACAGTCGGAACTCAGAAGGATGCATGGCTAATGGAATACTATAAATCCATTTTTTGTGGAATCCCGGAATACTTTTACTCTAGAATATTTCCACCAAACCAGGTATTGTCTTGAGTGGACTGGAAAAGGCTTGGGTACCAACATCTCAAAATCAGAAAACCAAATCAACCACTCACCCAGCTCCCAGAAAAGGTATATTATCTACCAAAGACCCCATTATGAAGCTTGGACAAGGACATGGATTTCACTGTTAGAATGGATAGGAGCTTGATAATAGCAACTTCAAGAAGCATGACTGCCAGTACATCCTTGAAAAACATATTCCTATATTAAGGAATTAACACAAGGATGCTCTATGCATAGAGGTATATCATAACCTTATAAACAGTGTATGATAAAAGTGGAGTACCAGACCTCCCAATTATTTATATGCTTTTTGTTCTTTTTTTATTAATAGTGTCAAGGTGTGTCTTCACAAATATTGGTATTGTTATAGGAGGCAAAAATTCTTTCAAAATAATCTGGGGCATCTTTCTTTCATAGCCAATGCCACAATTATTTTGGACAATGCGAAATGCCCATACTTGAGCTCAGAAGAGAAACCTGTAGATGAAAGTTCAGATCCACTTTTGAACCAAATTTGAGCTAACACTTAGATTAAGTGCTAGTTGGGGTTAAAAATCAAGCCCATTTTGTTAATGGGTCCCGCCTGGTCTAACCTAATTCAACCCGGCCAACAACCTTATGACTAATTATAGAGAAAATACAATTTAAAAGTCAAAAAGATTTGAGAAGTCCTAATGGTAAACAGATACACATACACACCCAAAACTTAAGATCTGATGAGCGAGCACACAAGCATATATATACTCATGTTAGGATTATGATCATTGTGATTGCTAGTATTTTTCCTGAGAAAGACAAACGTTTGTGATAATAACTAAAGCCTTTAAGGTCTTCACAGGAACAGAAACAGGCATGCTGATCTGATTTGAGCTGGGCCTAAAAGTTGGTTCCTGGATCATGGGACAGGCTCAGGTACAAAAGTCAGGCCACATGGTAAACAAGTTTGGGCTCAAATTGTAGGACTGGACCCTTTTTCACTCCTAACTTGGTAAAAATGCATCGACAACAAAACAGTACATGGACATAAGCTTTCCTTAAAAATAAGGGCAATGATTTAAAGGGACAAAACTAAGAAGAAATGATACCTATGAACAGCATGCAGAAGCCTGTGTTCGTTCCGCCGGTCTATCCATGAGGACCATCCCAGCTGGATTCTGAGCAGGCTGAGCTCGAGGTAACCTTCTTGCTGTTGTGCCAGAAAACAGATTGGATCATCAGGTAAAGAAATGGAAAGGAAGCTGTATGATTTTGACAACCAAAATAGTGAGATTGAAATTTATGACTCATGAGAAATAGGTCAAAAAACTACCAAAAAGAAAAAGCCTAACTAAAAGTAACACAATTTTGTATTGATTTGATTAGCTTCCAATCAAACATGCATTTATTTGGCTCTTAATAAACCATGTAGCGGGAACTTCTCACAGGATGACTTGTGGGCTATGGAAAGTAAAAGGAACTCATCCAACTTCGCAAGGACAAAACAACAAAAGCACACAATCCTCTTCTATTGATCCCAAAGTGGATCACATATGCTTGAAGGCAAGCTACATATAAAAGAGGAGCTAAATTGGGTCCTAAAGCAATTTGCACTGCTCAAAACAGAGGATACCATAAATATCTCCCAGATCAGAGTATACCAGCCATCCAACTTTTGGCCTCTCAGATTGTTGCTTCATTTTATTTGTCTTTTTTTTTTTTTATTAGAAACCAATTTGAATAATATCTATCAGGATGCCTTATCCATGGAAGAATCATTCAGGTTGATGGTCTGGATCACGCGACCATGGGATCCACTTTTGCAATAGTGCATTGAGATACTGTAGATGTTCTGCTTAATCAGGACATACAATTCCTTTACATAAAATGCCAATTTTGCAATATAGAATCGGAGAAGTGTTAGTGGCATTCAGCATCAAAACAATAATACCACAAGTAATAACCCACAAGATCTACTTTCATAATTAGCCACAAGAAAAGTGGCACTTGCCTATTTCATAGAAGATGTCGTTCACATTTATAGCAGTTTTGGCAGATGTTTCCATAAAGAAAAGACCATTCTCCTCAGCATATGATTTTGCCTCCTGAAGCCACAGACACCAGCAGGCAGGATATGTAAAATTTAAAAAAAAAAAATGCATAAGTAAACACAACACATTGATATCCTCTAGCATGCTGTGCTTTTTAGGGGATGATTGTTGTTGAGAAATTCCTTTTGAAGCCTGCATTTCATCATACCTGAGCCCAAATGCGCTAATATAGGTACTATGAATTGGACAGATTAGAACAACAAAGTTTGCTGTAAATCAGAAAGATTGACTATGCAAATTCATCAGCCTCAAATTTTCACAAGAACTCCAGTTGGTTCAGATTTTTTCAATCCTTAAATATGCCAAGATGTCCTATTTAATTCATTGGCTTATTGCTAGTTCTTAATAGATGAAATAAGTGCATAGCTTTCTCTACTGGTAGAAGTGGACGACCAACAACAGCTGCTTTGAGAAGAAAAACTTGTGTATGAAAGTATCATACGAGATACAAGCTGATGTTTTTCTTCTTTTGTGGACCCAAGATATGAATGTTTATCTATTACAATTGTATTTGCATCAAGGGCCATGAGCGAGACACTTCAACTTGCCATAGGGTAATGTAAAGCATGATAAACACATAAACAAAACAATTACACTAGGTGTCTGTTCATTTCATTTGATTGAATACCTAGGGTTGTATTTCTATGTGGTAAAAGATGAAGAACCAAAGGTGAATATGACCATCAAATAACCTTCCCTTTAATGGAAACTGGAGTCACCCCATAACCTTCACCACTTACGTATTTAATAATCTTTCAGTGGAACCCATTTCACCATGAATTCATATATATTCAATTCCTATCTATTTTATGCAAAGAAACCAAGTGATGACCATAAAATACAATTTCTCTTCCAACTTCAGTAAAAGACAGCCCTTTAGAACCCACAGCACAGCAGTGATAATCTTATGAACACAATCAGAATTACATAAAACCAAATGCTAAAATCACCAGTCAACCTGAACAAAACCAAAGAACAGACCCAAGTTAAAAAGAATATACTTGCCTCTGCAGTCACTTTTCTTTTATCTTCCAAGTCAGCTTTATTTCCTGCAAGCGCCATTACCATGTTTGGATTTCCTGAAATAAGATCAGAACATTCAAAATTACAACATTGATGAAGAAAAATCCAACCAACCAAACACAAGCCTACACTAACCACGTATCAAGCTGCAGAAACACATAATGTAACTGAAAATCCATTGGTATGTCTGTACATCAAAAATCAAATATTTGGCAGATCCATGCACTATACTCCAAGCAACTCTATAACTTCTTTACATGAGAAATTATATTCCACAGCAGCATGCCAACTTGATATCATCAATTGGTGCTAATAATGATTATTATTATTGTTGTTGTTGTTGTAGATGACTTGTATTAAAAGAAGAGGCTTTACAGTATTAAAGATTTATACTAAGAAGCAGGTGTGGGTAAACCCCAAAAAGACAGCTGCCAATCAAAAGGAGCCACAAAACACAAAACAGAGTAAAGAGGAGCAACAAAGGCCCTAAAAAAAAAAAGACTTGGGGCTGGGGGTTTGTTTTTGTGGGGGGGGGGGGGGGCGGGGGGGGGGCGGTGTGTGTGTGTGTGTGTGGTATGTTGTGTTGGTTGAACACCCCAAAAATCCGAAAGGATAGAGGCTCATGACACAACACAGAATCTCATGTATGATCGTATCTTCAAGGGGTTCAAAGCAACAATGATTCCTCTCTCTCCATATAGACCAGGAACAAGCTGGGAAAGATGACTGCCACATAATTTTTTCCTTTGGGAGAGCCAGTGGGGCAAACCCAGGCATCAAACAGAACTGCATAGGGCCCAGGGAGAACCAGCTGCAGTTGATGTCTCTTAGGAGCAAGGTCCATATAAGGTGATTGCCGTTTTACAACTGAGAAGAAGGTGGTCCACTGATTCTTCAGCCAAGAGGCAACGAGGGCAAACATTGATGACAACCATTTTGTGGTAGCAAGGGTTGTCCATGATAAGGATTCTTCTGTGAAGAGCTAACCAAGCAAAAGCCAAAACTCTTAACAAAGCCTTAATCTTCCACAAAGAGATCCACCATTTAAAAGGGGTAGAGCTTTGAGACAAAGAAGTGAAAAAGGAGGACAAAGAGAAGCTACCATCAGGAAAGGGGGATACCTGCAGTCTTGGCCTCATTAGGTATATATAGAGCATACAAGACATCCAAGAGATCTAAAAGGTGAAGTTCTTTTGATTCTAAAAGGTTTCTGCTAAAAACTAGCAACAAAAGTTCGTGCTGAACCCGGGCCAAAACAAAAATATATGAAATTAATAAAATAGCTAGAACTATAAAATAGAATTCACTATTTTTTTAAAGAAATTGTAGAAGAAGAAAAGATGAAACAAAGCTTAGAATTTTGCCTTCTTTTGAGAAATAAGAATGATGTCGTTATTAACAAGAAATTAAAATAATAAAATAATTAGAAGCATTGCAATAGATAAAAAAAATTTAAGCAAAAGGCACAAATACTGCAGAATCTATTACAGTTTCTTCAGTACAATCATTAAAAAATAGATTTCCTGCAACACAAAATCAATCAAATGATCTTCATTTGGACTTGAAGAGAATAGTATGTAAAAAGAAATATTTTATGGGGTTTTAAAGAGAGAATTTTGGGATTAAGAGAAAATAAGGATCCATAATGTGTGGTATTAGGGAGGTCATAGGATGATAATTGCAGTTATTATGGTAAAATAGTTAATAAGTTAAAAGTTATAAAAGAGACATTTTAGTGCTTTTAACTTATGCATTCTAGAGAGATTGTGGGATCATAATAGTCGTTATTATGGTAAGATAATTAATAAGACATCATTATGGTAAGATAATCTAAAAAGATCAATCTATGACAGGTTTGTGGAGGCATTGAATTCCTACAATGATACACATGGTGTCCATGGGAGCTATGATGTGGCACCACGAGGCTTGAGAGAGTTGACATGGCATCCCTGTATAGATCACAATAGCAGCTGCTACGCTAAATTGAACTTAGCCCCGCTATGGACCGCTATGGAGTGTAACTGATAGCTATTTTTCAAAAAAAAATTAAATACATATTAACACTTATTTCTTTACTTCTTCTCTCCAAACAACATTTTTACGCAACTCTTCTACCCTTCTATGCTTGATTGAACACCAAAACACATAGGATCTCGCTAAATTAAAGCTAATGCAAAGAGTCCCTCTCAATAGATCTTCTCTAGGTAGTGTCCTGATGACAAACACTTCAACATAGAGCCTTTATCAAGGTCCTACTCATATGGTGACTATGCTCAAACTCAATATAGATATCTACCTCTTCCAAGTTCCTATGATGCCTTTTTTGCATTCTAGAATCTCTATGCCCACAAAAATCAAATTCAGTATGGTAGGCCGTAGGCATATGTAATATGGTAGTGGCACTGCAAATGATAACAAAAATAGGGATAAGGACAACGACGTCATCTATTCTAGTCGACATTCTCTTTGGTATTAGAGCCGACCAACCTAGATCCTTCACTAACTCTATACTATTTAAGTAGATTATTATCATTATTATTATTATTATTATTATGAAGTAATTAGTAATTATGGCAGTCCACATTTGTTGTATTGATTGCTAATTGATGAATATTGAGTATTGACTATTCACTGTATAGTGTTTACTATTGCACTCCTAGAGTCCGTACGGTAATTTTACTTGTAGAATGAAGTGAGGTGAATAGTCATTTTAAAATATTTAAAAAAAAAAAAGAAGAAAAAGAAGCAGAAGAAGAAGGGCTAAATCAACAAATGATTGCATTTTGTCATCTAGTGAGAAGAGACTGCAACTTTTTTTATTTTTTGTATTAAAAATAGATATTTTTTTGTCCGTTAGTGAGATGATAAAGTAGCCTTTTGACTTTTTAGTATAAAAATATAGAAGAATTTTTTGAAATGTGGTATTTTGATGTGACTCCTATTTCTTTATTGTGTCTTGAAATGACACCTCACTTAAACTTTATGGTGAAGTGAATTTATCAAACACGCCCTAAGTTTCAACTCTTTAAGTCTTGAGTTTTGACTTAAAGTTCAATACATTGTTTATTTTGATTATATTTCTTCATCGCATAGTTTTTTTTTTTAAGCCTTTCATTAGTTTCTAAGTTAGCATATAACTAAGCAAAAAGAATACAGGTGAAAAAATGATCATTACTATTATTTTCTATTAATATAACGATAGAGGACCTCATGCAATGAGGGAACTGCTACACCCCCTTATCTTAGTTACTTTTATAAGAAAAACACATATTTTATCATTTTTCAATAATCTAAAATTTCTAAAGTTTTTTCAAATTTTTTTGATGACTTTTTAAATCACATTGCTACGCTGCTACGTGGTACCTGATACATAGCGTTTCAGCAGCAGACCACCACACTCGCCTCTACCACTATTTTCATCATTGCACCCTTGAGAGCCCTCCCTCCCTATTGCTTTAATATATCTATATATATACATAATGGGACCCCACAAGATATGGTTAGAGCTTCTATTGATATAATTGATGACCTTTACATTACGATTTCTAGCTCAAATATAGATATTTGGAAACTGAAAATACTAAGTTATGTATGAGATTACATTGAAACACACCTTATGTAACATCCTCCAAGATAGCATTCCTATTTTACGCACTTTCAATATTTCATTAGGACTAATTTATTTTTCCCTGGAAATAACTCCACTAAATCTACTAGGATTAGGGCTCCTCTTTCTATCTTGGCATTAGGCATTCACATAATTAGTAGTAAAGTTCCATTTGGAGGTTTTGGTCCCTCAAAGATCCGAAGGAGGTGTCACATTCCCTTGAACAAACCCACTTACCTTTTTTCTTTTATTTTAGGATGGCACTGTTACACCTAAACCCACACATGAAAAATAAAACTTGGGTCACATCAAAATGAGCATGCAACCTACCTTGCCTAATGCCTACCCTATTCCCGTTCTCTTATTAAAAAAATAAGTCTCATAGAACTAAACAAAGAAAAAAGAACACAACTTACCCTGTTTCTGAAGTTCTTGCACCCACTTCTTTGCGCGCGCGAATGAATCCTTTAGTTAAAAAAGAAGCAAAACAAAAAAGTTAACAAAGAAATAGAAAACAAAGACAAAAACATTAAAGAACCAGAAGTCTCCACCTAAATTAGATATTGATCAAATTCAGTAATAATCAATCAAAATCTATGTAACACAAATTAAACAAAAAGAAATCATTTCCAAAGAAAAGAAACACCCAAAAGAAAATTCAAAAGAAGAACACATGAGCAACATAACCAGAGAGCATAGAAATTCACCGTGCTTGTTATATCATAGACGATGATGGCCGCAGCAGCTCCTCTGTAATACATGGGAGCCAAGCTATGATACCGCTCCTGCCCCGCCGTATCCCAGATCTCAAACTTCACAGTCGCATCGCTCACCGCCAGCGTCTGCGAGAAGAAGGCAGCCCCAATCGTCGATTCCTGCAATCAAAAGAGGAAAAAATCGAAACCCAAATCAGAAACCCGAGAAATCACAAGACCCAGAAAGGTTTCAGACAGAAGCACCACGGAAATCATGAGAATTCACCTGGAATTCAAGGAATTGGCCTTTGACGAAGCGCAAGACGAGGCTCGACTTGCCCGCGCCCATGTCTCCTAGCAGAACCTGCGGATTTCAGAGAGAAGATTGATCGATTTTGAAAGGGGGTTGAGATGGGGCGAAAGCGAATCGCATGGAATCGGAAAAGAGAGGGGTTGGTGGTTGACTTACGAGCTTGGCGTTTAGATTGTTGTTTCCCGTTGTCGCCATTGAAGTTGCAGAGAAAAGCTTCAATCTTGCAGAGAGAGAGAGAGAGAGAGAGAGAGAGAGAGAGAGAGTTTCGATCTTGCAGAGATAGAAAGAGAGAGAGAGAGAGTTTCGATCTTGCAGAGATAGAAAGAGAGGGTTTTGACGTCGTTGGTTTCGTTGGAAACGCGTAGAGAACGAGGTAATTTGAGAGAGAGAGGTAGTTTGGGTGGAAACGTAGATGAAGGAAATGACAAGGACTCGCGAGGCATATACGTTTTTGAAAGCGGCTATTTAAACACCAGGTTGGACTCACTTTGCGCACCCCTTCTTTATTTAATAATAATAATAAGTAAAATTACCCAAATGCGCCCGATTAAGGTCTATTGCAGGGAGAGGACCCCCCCCCCCCCCCCCCCCCCCATTGTTCGACTAAGATTAATCGAACATCACCCTTTCGTTCAACCAGTTTTGGCGAATAATAGTGTTTTTGTTCGGCCTTCAAGACTAAATAATAGTAAAATATTTTATCTTGCAAGGCTAAATCGGTGGAAATCTGAAGAGAGGAACGGAAAAGAAAGGAAAATAGAGGAGTGAGAAAGGGAGGGAAGAGGGAGATCAGGTAGCTCTCTCCACCATAGTTGTCGACCTTCGATGTGGAAAAGGCTTAGGGGGGGGAGGGGGAGGGAGAGAGAGAATGGGCCATTTGTGTAATTTTACTTTTTTAAAAAAACAATTGGGTGTGTAAACTAAGTCGTGTTTAAGTAGCAGCTCTCATAATATTTAGATATGTAAATAAAGAAAAAAAATCACAATGATGGACATGCCACTGTCCTCACAGGGGTAAATTGAAAATTTTTAGTGTGGTGACTGACTGGTAGTGGTGAGTCTTTAGAAAAAGTAAATTGAAAAAAAGAAAAAGAAAATTAAGAAAAGGGAAATTTTCAAAATAGGGCTCAAGTTTATTCATATTTCAAATTAGGATGAAACAAGAGTCCAATTCAAAGCAAGACATAAGTTTTTCAAATTTCTTTCAAATCAAGAAATGGAGTGAGATTTTGGATTTGAGTGCTGTCATTTAAACACCGAAAATGTTTTACTTGAGACAAAATTTTTTAAAATTTTAAAATTTCCCAAATACCCTCACACATCTCTCCTTCCGCCTTTCCCTCCAACCGGCAAGAGGGGAGCTATCCCTCCCTTTCTTTCTCTTCCCCTCCCTCTCCCTTTTCCTCTCCCTCTTCCTTTTCCTCTTATTCCTCTTCCTCTCCTCTCCCTCCCTCTTCCTCTCCTCTGCTCCCCACTGAGCCCATCCCCCTCTTCCTCTCCTCTCCCTCCTTCCTCCTCCATCTTCCTCTCCATTTTCCTTTCCTCCTCTCCTTTCTCCCCTGTTCGGCTTCGTAATGTTCGACCCTACAAAGCTGAACACAACGGAGAGGAGAGGAGAGGAGAGAAGGAGAGGAAAAGGATGAGGAAGAGGAAAGGAGATGAGAGGAGAGGAAGAAGGAGGGAAGGAGAGGAAGAGGAGTAAGAGGGAGAGAGGAAATGAAGGAGAAAGAGGGAGAGGGAGAGAAAGAGGGAGAGAGAGGAGGGAGAGCCACACTCCCATCAGCTGGAGCTAGTTGCCGGCCAAAGAAAAGGAGGAGGAGAGAAGAGGGAGGGAGAGATGTATGATGGTATTTTGTAGGTTTTAAAATTTAAAATTTTTTTTGTCTCAAAGAGAAACATTTCCGGTGTCTAAATAGCAACTCTTTTTGAATCTTATGGCTTGATTTTATCCTTTTTTTTTGAAATACCTGAAATGCCCTTAGAACCTGCTTCCCAGAACCCTCTTCCGGCGAAACAGGGGGACGTAAACTTTTCATGAGCCTAACATGCCGGCGGTGACCTTCGTGTACGAGGAGAAGTAATCGAAGGCAGTGTACGGGCAGCCGCCGCCGCTGACTCGGTTCGTCATTGACAACTCCGGCCTCCTGAAACAGTACACCTGTTCGCCGCAGATGGAGAACTGGAACATGTTCTGGTCTGGGCCGGAGAATCCCTGCCGCTTCTACGGCCGCTGCAGAAAGCTTGGGTTTTGCAGCGGCGGCAACAGGAGCCCGGCCCCTGGGAATGCCTCTCCGGATTCCGGCCTGAGAATCTCTTCGACTAGCGGTCCGGAGATTTCTCTGGTGGTCGCCGCCGCTGAAATGGCAGCCAATGCAGCGATCGGTCTAGTCGCTGTCTAGGGAGAAGTTGTTGGCTTGTCAGTCTCGGGTGGAAACGGGCAGAGGTTCTGCGAGGAATCTCGCTTGAGGAACTGCTCTTGGCATGGTTACGTTGAAAGAATGCAAAAGGTAATGGGAAAAAAGAAAAAAAAATGGTCCAATGGCATTTTAGAAAAAAAAAAAAAGGGAAAAATCTCCTCGAAAAAAGTAAAATCTCACCATGATTTGAAAGAAATATGAAAAAAATTAAGGTCCTGATTTAAAATGTAATTTTTTTTGTCCTGATTTGAAATCTAAATAAAATTTGAGCCTATTTTGAAATTTTTCCCAAAAAAAATGTCAACTGACCGCAATGAGTATTTTGGCTAGACTCGCCTTTGGGCAATTGATATGGGAATTATGCCTTAATTTGACGTAGTTGTACTCTTTATTTTAATTCTGCTCTCAATATTAGTTTTGAATTTTAATTTTCATTTATCTTTTTAAGTGAGAATAATCTCATCCAGATAAGAACATAAGTCTCACATCAATGTTCTCTTTTTTTTTAATCTTTAATTCTTAATGAAGTACTTTGTTAAAAGTATAAATATAAAAATTTGACGGGCCCACCGTATAATTCTTATCATTTTAGAAATATGTTAAAGTGAAGTTAAAGTGCTTTCATTTGAAAATTAACCAACCGTATACATTCTTTTGTATTATTATTGTAGGGATTGATTTTTTTACAAAAATTTTACCATCACAATATAATTTTGACAAAAAGTTTTTATTATTTTAAATTTTTTTATAAAATCTCTATTATGTGAATTGGCTAAGCACAGGCAAATTTTGCTTTTACTTGTGTATATGAGACTTACTTGCCATGTTTTTCATTATTTTGGATATATATATATATGTGTGTGTGTGTTCTACTAAAGTATTAGCCAGTACCAAGTTCATTAATGCATTTATAGTTTTTTAACTAAACCATGAAAAGATATATATATACTTTATAATTACTATAAGTTAAACAGAAGACCTTAGAATAGTGTTGGATATGTAATGACTTTGAGCCAAATATCTATAATATCATATATATATTATTTTTTTATTTCAACATAACTTATTCACAAAGTAATATATTTTGAATTATTATAAATTTTAAAAGTTCACAAATCTTTTATAGTATGAATTACACGGGCACATTTTTTTAGTTAAGTTTTTAATTTTATAGTGATATATTTCTTGAACTTGGAATTGTTTTTCTGCATTGTTACAAAAATATACCCAAGCAAGTCAAGTGGACTTATCAGGGCCTCTTTTTTTTTTTTAATTTGTTTCGCCCAAGGCTAGGAACCAGCATGGTTGGTCGATGTTTGTACCTGTATGGCCTGAGCCAACCACAAGGGAAAATTGAGTTTTGATTGTTCGGGTTGAAGTTGGGCTTGGACGTGGAATTTAAAACCCGGATCGAATTCGAGTGGGTTGAGCTTTGGATTACTTGCATATTAATTCATTCACGTTCACGTCCGAGTCTGAATAATGTCAATAACTGACTGACCCGCAGGAGTTGCAGCTCGGGTCCGAGCCAATCATAATAGAGAGGACTTATGGAAAATCCAAATCTAACCTGAGACTGTAACCCATGAATCAAGAGCGGGAAGAATGAGTTATTAGAGCATTCACAGCTGATTAGCTAAAATAAATAGCTTGAAGAAAAAAAAAGTAGCTCCAACAGATTAGCTATCACCGTAGCTATTTTACATTGTTCCATTTTGGCTAGCTACCACTGTACACTCACTAAACAATAAAAAAAACTTTTTATTGAATTGACTTTGTCATGTAGTATTTACATTAAAATATAATGATTGGAGTGTGTGTTTAAATATGAATAAAAAATAATATTTAAATGAGATAGAGAAAGAATAGTTGAAAAGGTGGCTATTTAAAATAGAATTATGGCTTTTTAGTTAAAATTTAGTTAAAGAAATGTATAACCTTGTTGTGGATGCTCTCAGTTGATTGGCAACCTTGCAAGTCTACACAAAATCCATCCCTAAATTTGTCACTCTTCCCACATGTGTGGGCTTCTCTTTTTATTTAAGTAGACTATACTTCCAACATTGTGGGCTTGCTGTTCTTAGTATAGACATCCTCTTTCCACTTATATTAGCTATCTTGAGTTCTATCTCCCAGGTTGGGGTAAAAAGAAAATGCATCAGGTTTTTTTAAGCCCAGAAACATAAAATTTGGTGGAATATTTCAGATCCTAAGCGAGGGCTTCTTTTCATTTCCCTAAGGCCATCCTGTAAATCCATTAGTTGAGTCAATCTATGAAATCAAATTGCCTCTAAAATGCAATCTCTCCAAGTGTTGGTGTTGGGCTGAGTCTAACTCCATTGAAAGTTGGGCTAATCACCAGACTGATTACATGTGGAACACATCATTAATCTTCTCATTTTGTTCTTATAGTAATAAAAAAGAAAATCTTCTCATTTTGTTAGTATTTTATTTACATATAAACTTCTTCATATTTGAAGAAGTTTAACTATTTAAAGATTTGACTCAAAATAGAATGAAATAAAAAAACAGAATTCATGTAGTCGACCCCAACGTGGTTGGAATAAGGCTTTTATTATAATGATGATGATGATGATGATGATGATGATGTAAACCACGTGGGTGACGAGGAACAAGAGACACTCTGGTGGTTGTAGGGTTTTTATCACACACATTGACACGCGTGCCCAATGAACGATTCTTATCCGGGCATGGTTATTGCATGGGAGTCCACCACTTCCTCATCATGAAAAATAAAAATAAAAAACCTAGTGAGTGATTCGCGGTGATCCCATTGATGATTAGGTAAAGTTTGATATCTACTGTCCATATATATAGCAGGATCGTGATTTTGAACAATTTAATTTCATAGGTGAGATCCACCAATAGATTTATGGGTCTTAGGCCTCGAAGGATCCAAATTTAATATTGGACTTGGGGTCAAATTTCTGCAACGTAATTAGAGAAACGGTAATAACATTTTCAATTTTCTACAGATTATAGATCAATGGTCCACATGAAAAGCTGGTGAGTTCATTTTGATACAAGTAAGAGAAGCAAAACAAAACAAAAGGCCTAAAGCAATAGAGATCTCGATAATTTGATACAAATGAAATTAAGGTTTTTTTTTTATACACGCAATAACATGTTGCAAAGTTTGCATCATGGCATCCATTTGAAGATAGACCATTGTACTCCCTAAAAAGTCAAGGTGCGCATCCACTGGTAGCCCAAGTGGCGATGCATACCTCTGTCCAAGGCTATGATCGAAGATTGATCTCTTGGCCTCTTTATTTGTAAGGAGTAGAATGAAATAAAATTGAGTGGCAATTAAGATAAGTAGAAAGTAGAAGGAGTTGTAGGGAAAATCACCTTTTGTGATTTTATTGTGGTAAAGAGTATCTTTTTGCATTTTTTAATTTTCTCTTCACTCCCTTCACTTATTTATTTATTTATTTTAATTTGATACTTTATTTTATTTCATTTTACTCTTCCCTACAAGCAAACAAAGCTTAGGTACAATAGATAAAGACTCTAAGGTGGTTTTGAGCATGTAGGTGGTGTCAGTACACGAGGAAAAAAATAAAAATAAAAGAAGTCCCATTTACAACACTCCAATTTAAGTAGTGTGAGATTATTGAGGCGTGAGTGTGTTCTCAGAGCTGAAAGAAAGTCCGATTTACATTGCTAATTAACATAACCATCTGATACAAAGGTTGTTGTGGATTTTGGATAAGATGTTAACGGTGTCATTCGTTTAGGCATATTATAAGGATTTTTGTATATTAGCTAATTTATGGGTTGGATAAAATTCTGGGTCCATTGAATTATATTTGATATTTATTGTAAAATGGACTGTTACGTGAGTTGTTGAAAGAGCTGAAGGAAGGTATATGAATTAAAAAGGTCATATCTCACAAATTAAACTTCGAATTTGAGCAAGCTACTAAGCATTGGAAAGCTCATTCTGAGTAGATATTCATAGAGCCCAAAATTGTGTCCTTATAAAGTTTGCATAAATTATTTTGTTTGTAATTACGAAACTGTTATTGAGTGAAAACCTTTTCTACTTGTGTTAGAATTAGTAATTTGAGTCCTACGATGAGTATTTTTTTAAGGCATGAATTGTGGATTATTTAAAGCTTTTCTCTCTCAACCTTAAGATATAAATCTCATTACTGTAAGTTGAGATTACACATTAGAGATCATTTTTCTCCATAGCATCCATTAGAGAGAAAAGTGCTATGTGAGTTTTAGAGATTCTTGTCTTCTGCATCGCTTGTGGAAGATTGTCTAAGGAGTCAAGTAAGGTTTGGATTTATTATAGAGATCGACAAGCAGCCATGACAGTATGTATCTATGTAGATAAAAAAATAGTTTTTATGTTGTGCGAAAACCAAAAAAGTGTTGTGAGTATATGTTCTCATATTATGAGTGTCACAACCCGAGCCCAGGGACCGGGGGTCAGAGAAAATCTAACCAATGATACACGTACTCCCGTGCATGTACACCTGGACCCCGTCCAAGTATACACACACAAGGGATCATTCACACGTGCAAACAACTGTACGCGGAAGCTGTACGTATCAAGGCATACCACAATATACCAAAAGACATAGGAGATTACAAACGATCATGAGCTGATAACAATAACAATAACAAAATACAGGAACGTATGTTACGGAAGAGGGCTCCCAAAAATCAAAATACAATATACAGGTATCACTCGAAGCCCTTAGTGCAATTACAGAAAAATCCCCTCAATAGACTCCAACACAAGGAATGGGGAAAACCAAAATGATGCAAACCGTACTCTGGAGGATGGATCAAGTCCACTCCTCTAGGCCGGAGGGGGCCTCGCGAGCCTCTCCTGCAGTCGGGTCGACCGACGCAGGATCGGAAGAGGGATCTGAGCCTGCAACACACAAGACAAACGTATAAGTACAACGACTTAGCAAAGTATAAGCCAACAAGAAGATAACACGAATTGTGTCTAAAACTGAAGAATACCGAACAATAGTCATAATGCAATATCCATAGAAATTTTGTCTGTATACTAAACAATTATGCAAACGAATAAGCATGCTATCAGAATCATAAACAGGTAACAATCAAGTGGCTACTACATTGGCCATTTTCTCCCTTACGAGAGCAATCAGGATGAGAACACCAGCGACCGGGCCAGGGTACGCATGGGTCTCTAGTTCCCGGGGTCCGGAGTCCCAGGACAATCACACTCTGCAGAGGCAAACACTTAAACTAAACCAAAGTTAACCCCGTCGGGTATCCTAAGGCTGAGGCTCAGTAGTGCCAAGACCAATCACAATCAATCGGATGATGCACCTCAATCAATCAATCATATCATATCACTTATCACTTACAGATCTCACATATCATGTTGAACAAACAATAGGAAGTGCATCGCATATACTGATACTGAATGTACATAAGCAATTACAGGAAGTGCTGACAATGAGTATCAATCACAATCACTGACTCATAACTGATGCAAGTTCTCCAATGGAGCAACGGTATAACACAATACACAATAATAGAATGGTTCCACCCGGGCTTCGCTCTGGGGTTGCTGCATTTCCCACAGAATCGAGAGGTCCAGCGTAGAACACATAAGAGGGCATAAACCGTAATCAATATGCTGTACAACTCAAACCAATCCAGTACTTATACGAATCAAGGATCCATTACAAGCCAATCCTACACTAATTATCCAGCGTCTCTA
This sequence comes from Sextonia rubra, assembly GCA_037013555.1. NCBI lineage: Eukaryota > Viridiplantae > Streptophyta > Magnoliopsida > Laurales > Lauraceae > Sextonia > Sextonia rubra. Next base: position 14,739,332 of record JASUAD010000028.1, on the reverse strand, counting down.
ACCGTGCATGTTGATGTAGTTTTAAGTTATCCGATGCACCATTGTCTAGTGTTGCAGTGTCTCGAGTGTGCATCGAAGTCCCTTAAACCAACACCCATGGGGGGGTGCTAAACAACTGGATAACCAGCATGAATGATTCACAGCCCTTGAGATCATTCATGTCATTCAAACATTCCATTGGGCATGTCCAGGTTAGCTACATTCTAACATGAAAGTCATATACGGTCTTTTGCTTAAACCTAGTCCCTTTTCATTTAATTCTCAGGGTCTCACGGTGTAGCCGTAGGTAACCTTACGGCTTAGCCGTGGCATCTTACGGCTTAGCCGTAATATGCACTGCGGCTGAGCTGAGGTTCCCCAAATATCCCTTCGGATTTACGGCTTAACCGTATTTTGCTCTACGGCTCAGCCGTATCTTGGTCCACGGCTTAGCCGTAAGACAATGTACGGCTTAGATCAGGCTGGGCCGTAGAAGAATGTCAAATTGCCAACATCCAGTTATTTTCAGCTAACAGTCTGTACTGTTTTACGGTTTGGTTTACGGTTGGGTCTCGGCTTAGCCGTAAGCCATTTTACGGCTTAGCCGTAGCACATTTCACGGCTTAGCCGTGAGTGCACGGACTCATTTTTCTGAACTTGTTACAGTCACACAGAAAGTGCACAAAACAGCTGGAAACCGGAAGAAAACAGCAAAATGAGCTGAATAGAGCTGTCTAATACGGAGAAACACAATGAAACATAAAAACAAGACGATCAAATCACTATCAATCGATGTTCATACAACTTGGGCTTATACTTGCCTCACGGACGAAATCCACACGCTGATTGGCTCAGTCCACCGGGAACACACGCACAAACGAGCTCCTTTCTTCCTCCCTCAAGCACAGAAACAGAAAGGAGAAGGAGAGAAAGAGAGCTGTCGAGAGAGAGAGACAAACAGAGAGCGAGAGAGACGATCGAGAGAGAGACAGGGAGTTGGTGGGATTTTTATACTTAATTTGAGTCGAAATTACATTTAAGGCCAAATAGCTTATACAAATATCAGTTTGAGTCAAATGACAGTCCAACGAGAGCAAACGAACTCATTCGGATTCAAGACAGTTACGACAATCGACAAGCTCGACGAAATACACGCGCTGACGTCAGAATGACGCAAAACTGACAAGGTCAATCAAAAGCGAAAATTACGAAAAAGGGCTCGAACTAACTAGACCAAGTCAAACTCAACTCAACGATCTCTCTACGAGTCAAAACCAAAGGAAAACCAAATCAAAACACTCTTAGCGATAAAAACACACGCAATTACACACTAAACCGGATCAACTCGGGTCGGAGTGTTACAATGAGATTCATAGTTCTTCATTGTGGATCCAATTTGGACTTATAGTTTTTTTTCGTTTTGGGTTTCCACGTATAAATTGTGTCTTTTTGTAGTGCTTGCTTGTCTACTTTATTTTACTTTCCACTACATATCGTGTGTTTGTTTGCAATCTAGAAAATTATATAGTTTGGCACATACTTGGAACCATACCCAAAACTTTCAATTGGCATTAAAGAGAGTTACCCAAAGTTACTATGTAAATTTATTTGTGATTTCTAGAATGTCACTCAACCATGAAGGCACATCGACTGCCATGCCAGATTTTAAGAAATTGCTGAAAGATAAGAAACATAGCTTGAAGAAGATGCTCAAAGTTGATTCTAAGAAGAAAAACCTAAATCTATTTGATTTTTTAAATACAAAGAGTTTGGTCATAGAATATCTTAGTGTCCAAATAAAAGATGAAGAGATGTGGTAAAGTGGATAGTTCTGAAGATGCAGGAAAAATACTTCCTGACACCAACGGTGCTGAGTATATTGTTTTTATGGTGCGGTCTTCTCATGGCACATCTAATAATTGTTCTAATGATGACGATGATGAAGAGTTAGATGATGAGAAAGATTGGGAAGCAAAATACAAACTTTTGTTGAATAAATCTTTGAAGATGAATAAATTGCAAGAGAAAGATGCTCTCAAGCAGAAATCTACTCAAAAAGAAAATTCTTCTCTTAAAGATGAGTTAGAAAAAGTAATTGCAAAGGTTCATCTTTTGGAAGATTAGAAAAACTCCACGGCTAATAAGTTGACTACTAAGAGTTAAAATCATAAACAATAGGTTGAAACTTTGAAGACAAAGTTACAGATAGACCAAGATAAAAAAGTTAACTTGAATGACAAACTAAAAATTTTATTATCTAAGCTAAGATTTTACAAAGGCTTGTTTGAACAAGGTGAATATTGGTTCAAAAATTCTTAAAAACATCTGGTGCAATCAGAAAAGGCCTAATGACATATGTGGTTTCAGTTATAATTATGGTGCATTCACTTCCAAGGCTAAATGTAAAGCTACTTTTGTTATAAATTTTGCTTTTAATTCTTTGACACCAACTGCTTCACATACTGTACGCACAAATAATGTTGGGAGTATTTCAAAAAAGAAAAATGTATCACATTCTACACACACACATCCACTTGTCATTATTGTGTAATCAAAGGATACATTCATCCCCATTGCAATAAGCTGAGAAGTCTAGCAAATACAATGCATTTGCAGAAGAATTTTTCTCCACTCAAACTATAAGAATATGGGTCAGAAAGTCTAATTTGCCAAAAAATGTTACTTATACTGTACTGAAAGGTTAAACTACACAAGTGTGGACTACATGTAAAAAACTCTAATCAAAGAAATCAAGCTCCTACATCCAGTACTTCTTCAACGATATAATTAATTGAGAGTCACAACTACAGGGAAGCTTTGCTGGATCCTGATTGATAGATATGTTGTATGTTTATCTATATTTTTATCAATTATGGACAAAAAAAGGGAAAATGAGCAGGAGGAAAATAAGATATTTATGGGGAGATATGAAGATTCAAGAAGTTGAATATTCAAATAAGCAATTGGTAATTGGTACAGACAAATGTTGAAAGTATTCTATATGTTTTGTAAAATCTAAATATATTTTGGGTAGAATATTTGTATGTCTATGGAGTTTTATCTATAAATTGCTAAATGGGGAGATTGTAAGGATTTTTATATGTTGGCTAATTCATTGGACAAAACTATGAGTCGATTGAGTTATATTTTATATATTTTTTAAAATGAACTGTTGCGTGAATTATCGACAGAGCTGAATGAAGGTATTTACATTAACAAGGCCATATCTCACAAATCGAGAGTCAGATATGAGCAAATTACTAACCATTAGAAAGCTCATTTCAAATAGATATCCGTAGAGCCCAAAATTTCGTTAATCGGAGCTGAAACGACAAAGTTATGACTTCAAAAAATTTACAAAATTATGATGTCCATAATTATGAAACTATCATTACCCGAAAACCTTTATTGTGCGAAAATCATGAAACTGCCATTGTGTAAAAACTTTATTGTGCAAAAATTATGAAACTGTCATTACATAAAAATATTTCCTATTTGTACCAAAATTAGTAATTTAAGTTCTACAAAGAGTATATTTTTCATGCACGAATTGGGAGTTATTTTGTTCCTTTGATAACCCTGGGATATAAATCTCATTATTTTAAGTGGAGATTACACATTAGAGATTATTTTTCACTAGAGCATCTATTAGAGAGAAAAGTGTTGATGTAAGTTTTAGATATTCTTATCTTCTGCATTTCTTATGAAAGATTGTCTGAGGAGTCAAAAAAGGTTTGGATATGTTGCAGAGATCTGCAGGTGGCCACGACAGTGCACATATGTGCAAGAAGAATAACAGTCTTTAAGTTGTACGAGAACCAGATTAACGGTTGCAAATATATGCTCTTGTACTGTAAGATCCATAGTGCTTGATTGTTAGTCCAGTTTAGATTCCTGATCTTTTTTCGATTTGGGTTTTCACGTAAAAATCATACCTTCTTATAGTATTTACTTGTTTGATTTATTTTATTTTTTGCTGCTTATTGTGTGTATATTTGCAATCTAAAAAATTATATAATAGAGAGTAACCCCAAAACTTTCAAGTATACTCCAGTTTTCGTAGGGAGGACATTTGAATGCATGCCAATCACCTTCTATTACCAATAGGAACCCACATTGCACTTCAGAAAACAAAATAAAGGATAGTTGGGGGTTCGGTGCGATGTCTTCTTATAAGCCCAGTTGTATTGAAAATCAAACTATTTTTATCTTTACGAGGGGATGGAATTCATCATTATCTTTATGTGGGCCCTGGGGGGGATGTCTTTTCATAAGCCCAGCTGTATGGAAAACCAAACTATTATTATCTTTATGAGGGGATGGAATTCATCATTATCTTTATATGGGTCCTCCAGGATGGAGTCTCGTGCTACACGAATTGCGATTATATGAAGGTTTTTATCGGCCTGTGACATCATTGTGCACGGACACTGTGGGTTGAGTAGTCTGAGGATCCAAACTCGTGCCACACATGTAATGAATAAAGACTAAATACTAAAATCTTATGCGCCTATTTACAAATTCTAAAAACATTAAGGTTATGTTAGAAAAACAAAATGATTTTTTAGCCACACGTGTCTTGGGGGGTTTGGGCCCAGCCGTGAAACATTCGGCATGTCCTTTCCCTTTCTATATTCTTCCTTTTTTTTGTTGGTTGCACCATCCATTTCCCTATGTATCGAATGCGTAACGCTGTGTGTTCCTTTTGGAGTAACAAAATCAGAGGTGAAATTTTATCGTTTGAGAAGATAGCATGCTGCTCATAAAATATGTAAATCGTGCAGCTCATGGGGCTCATTCGGGTCCAGCTCTTGGGGCCCATCTATGAGGAATATTTTGAATTTATTTATAAATTGTTTAAAATTTATAAAGATTTAAGATATGAAGTTAAATGCCTTGATGATTATTATTAAAAAAATATATATTAAATGGTTTGTAACATGAATTGGGGAACACAAAAGGGTAGAAAGTAATTAGATATCTATGTCGGGGCTTTTCACAAATTACTCAAAGTTTATAAAGATTTTAAATAACCAGGTTGAAGGTCTTGAAGTTTATTATTTTAATGAACAGATTGAATGGTTTGGATTATAAATATCTATAAAAAAGGTAAAAAAAAAAAAAAAAAGGTGGTTGATAGGGCTCAAAGGAATACAATCACCTAGCAAGAGACTATACTTGTGCCCTTTCCCTAGGGTTGTAAAATTCTGATGGTTAAATGGCCTTGTTTACACGCATGTCATATCATTTATACATTATATGCGTAGATGACTGCAAACAAAGATAATGATACGCAGTCATTAAGCATTCAAATCATTTACTTATATAAACGACTGCAAGCAAACAAACCTCAAACTCAACCGAGTCTTTGATACTCATTCTGTCTTGTTCCAATGTCAGAACTGAAGGATGGCTGATTCGTTTGCTTTCAAAAAGATAAGTGAAATGATCATCATGTGCATCACATGTAGAGGGATGTGGGTGACTATAACTAGAGGTAGCAAATATTTAGCTAATTAGAACCCAACTTGGTAAAGGTTTGGAATAATGCTTCCAACCTAATTAATGAATTAGCATTATAGCCAGTGCGATGCATGGGTTAAACTTTTATGTAAATTAATTAACACATTAATGTTATATTAAACTTAATAATTGTTAACAAAAAAATGATTTGAGTGGATGATAAATCATTTGGGTAATCATCAGAATATAGTCTATATTATAAAATAATTAAGTAAAAATAAATTCACATATTGTACTTAAATAATATATGAGTAAATGAATATCTATAAATTACTCTGCAATATAAGCTTAAACTACTCATGCATTCAATTAGATGTTTGCATAGGTTTCAACCTTTTGGAGTATATCCTAATCAAATGGTCGAGAAAATAACTATTGAATTACCAATATACCTTTTCGCCAAAAGTTAAACCAATCTTCAAGTGGGGCCCTAAGTAACATAATTACATGGGATCACATAAATAGTGTAATAATAGTGGGCCCTCCTAAATGATAGTTAATGTCAAGGTATAACTAATGTGGGATGAAACTTAAATGGGTTAAATTACTCCTCCTCAAACAGATAGAAAATTAAGTAGGGCTTTTATGTGTTGACGGTCAAAAACACTGTGCCAAGAAAAGGAGAGTAGAGATGGATGGGATGAAAATTAAGTGGGTTAAATTACTCTCCTCAATCAGATAGAAAATTAAGTGGACTTTTATCTGTTGACGGTGCAAAACACTGTGCCAAGAAAAGGAAAGTAGAGATGGCTGGCGTGGAATAAATGAGCTGATGTGGCTCAAAGAGAAGATGAATGTGAGGCCTTTTTTTTTTTTTTAAATAACAGCAGCTTTGATGTATTGAATGGATTGGAAATTATTTAAACTATTTAAAGGGATATTGCTCGTAGGACCTAACATTCGCCCTAAACTGCCGTGGTTTAAGTATGTCCCATGAAACTATTCATGTGATATTCTAAGGGTATGCGATCTCGTAGCGATATCTTAGGGTCATGCAACATCACACAAATTGCTATGTGCGATATTCTACAGCCAAATTACACTATTTTTGTATGAACAACTTTATAAAAAATATTTAAATTGCTAATCAACATAGCCATCTTATACAAAGATTGTTGTGGATTTTGGATGAGATGTTAACGGTGTTGTTCATTTAGGCTCAAAGAGAAGAGGAATGTGAGGCTTTTGTTTTCTTATTTAAATAACAGTAGCTTTAATGTATTGAATGGGTTGGAAATTCTTTTAACTATTTAAAGGGATATTGCTCCTAAGGTAGTCTTAGGACCTGACATTCGCTCCTGAACTGTCATAATTTAAGTATTTTCTACAGAGCTATTCAAGCAATGTTCTAAGGGTCATGCGCTGTCATAGCGATATCCTATGGTCGTACAATATCACACAAATTGCCATGTGCGATATTCTATGGACAAATCATACTACTTTTGTACAAATAATTTTGGAGAAAATATTTAAACTTTATTTATTTTAAGGCAAATGTCAGATTTAAGGGTTATTGTAAAGCCAATATCTCCTATTTAAAATAGAGCAAAACCAGGGGTGTTTCAATTTGACATTTTTACACATAATCCACGTGGTATGATTAAAATTCGTCAGATAGTAACAGTAGTAGCGCTGTATGGATACAGCTCGTGATACAAGGCTAGATACAGCTCATGAAACTTAAACACAAGGCCGGTCTACTTTTCTCTAAGTGGCATGACTGATGAGACGAGGACATTTTATCATTGTTATCATATAGTTCACGTTAACTATGAAGTAACATTACCAATACTATCATTATTATTCACTATATACTTCACAAAGAAATGAAGCAAATGGGGGTGTAGCTCATATGGTAGAGCGCTCGCTTCGCATGCGAGAGGCACGGGGTTCGATTCCCCGCACCTCCATCTTTTTTTTATTTTTCATATCTTTTTTCATTTTTTATCAAAATAAGGCGACTCAGCAAGAGTCACAACTCAATGAGTTTCCCAATTCAATGCCTAGCTTCACTTTCTTCACAATTTTAGAATGAGTACTTACAGAAAGGATTTTTTATTTTTTTATCAAAATAAAGTGACATTTTTATTTTTATTTTTATCAAAATAAGGTAACTCAACAAACTCAAGATTCCAGAGTCAACTCAATGAGTTTCCCAACCTTAGTTTACCAATGCCAAACTATAATTTCTTCACAATTTTAGGATGAATGCTTCCAAAAAAGATTAGATAAGTCAGATATCAGCAGGGCCCACCAATTTAGACCACTGTCTCCTAACTTTTAGATCACTACTATATATCCAATGGGGTTATAAATCTTTTATGGACATCTCATCCACAAGTCACAGCTAGGACTATCAATTTGGCCATAAGACAAGGGGGCCCGCCCGTCAAAGGCCCTCAAAATGAGGGTGTCGATTTCTAAAAAAAGGTCATAGGACCGAGTTTAGACAATTTTTTGCAAACCTTGAAATTTGAGGGCTAGGCTTCAACAGTGCTAGTCCAGCCCGGCCTTGGCCTTGCCCTGCTACTTTTTATATTATATTATATTTATGTTTATACATACATACATAGATATATACATACAATAAAATACACTTATAACAATCATATAGTAATAAATAAATGGGGGAAATGAAGGAAATTTCATAACCCAATACCCATTACAAAACACTCTAACTAATCTACACAAACACTTAGTTCATTTCATCTCTATTTAAAATATTTGAGTGCACGAAAAATAAGCACTACATGGTTGCTTCTATTCACTTCTAGTTTTATTGCTTCTTATTTAGACTTTTTATATTATATTCACCCATTCTTACTACTGCAAAAGAGGTGCAATACTCTTGTTAATAAGGACACACATTTTCCTCTATAGAGTGAGTTGGGATGCTAATTAATTTAGAAGAAGTTTGTATGTGTATGGAGCTTCAATGATCTGGAATGATCCAAAGATCTTTTTTTATTAAATAATTATAACTCCCAATTTTTGAAGTCTAAACTAATAGTGATTTTTGAAATACATTTGTTTTAGTGTCAACTAAAATCGAACAATGCTTAGTAGTTATATCAATATTAAATTGAAAACAATTTCAATTCATAAAAGGTATGTGAATATGAATATTTTAAAGCTTTTCAAAGATAAGACTCTACTGAAATAATTTGGCATGTGAACTTTAATGCAAAAGATCTGAGATAGAATAGTCTCTTTAACCATTTTTTTTATTTAACAAAATAAATAAAACCAAACATCCAGAGCCCAGTTGACAAAAGCACATAAAACTTTATTCAATAAAAGAAAATTTTTAGAGATATGTTGCATCCTCCTAATACTCTCTTAGTAGTAGTCACTTCACAATAAAAGCTAGAAAAAATTAACGATCAGTCAACAATTGATACTTGATAGTAGTATTAAAATAAATAATGGTTTTCTTGCTTTAACCCTAAGTCCGGCCCTGGCCCGACCCTCAACTCTAAAGGTAGAATAAGAGCCTAGGTAGTGTAGGCCCTCTAAGAACTCTGACTCGCCCAGGCCTAGCCTTGCACATATTAAGGGTTTAGGACAACCACAAGCCCGGCCCCAACCTTTTTAAGGCGCTAATCACAGCCCATCTAAATGCAGATTTAATATTTGGAAATTTTAGACGGGGATCCTACCCTTTCAAATTTTAGGACAGGACAAAGTGATATATATTAGTGGGGTCCATCTTAACTTCGAGCTATTAACTATTTATCAAATGGTAGGAAAACCCCACTAGAGTTAATTTTTCATAGACCCCCAGTTCACAGACGATCAATGTATATACTTGGACGAGTGGTTCGCACCAATGTACCACATGTTCCAGCTGAACATACATCCACTTTGTTCGGAGTCTTCAGACTAAAGGACTCAGAAGGCTCTTCACGCAGGTGTTAGTCGGAGAGCCAGCATTTTTATTTGAGGCGCGCAGACGATAATAGTTAGTTTGGCTTTGGAGCAAATTGAAAATTTTTATGTAGATTTTTTGTAGTGGATCTAGAGTTTTCATATAAGATTTGAATGCGTACCGCAGTGTAACGGATGCGAGTGCACCCCCATGTCACTACTTAGGCCTGCCCTTTGGTGTTCGGCGGTTGGTTGGATAAATGGATCCTGCTGTATGATCCTTAGGCCCCATTGGACCCTCGAACTCGGTCATCCACTATTTGCAAAACCAATGACACTGATGTCCTCGCCCTCTTTCATTTGATTTGCTTGCTTGTAATTAATTGGTCACATCAAAGAACAAAACAATGATAAGGTACCTCAGGCTATCCCAAAAAAGCACTTGGTTCAAAGAGAACCAAAACAGACCCCTAGATCTTGAGCTCCCTTATCCTACACAACTGTTAGTAATCATCATGTCACAATGCCTCTACCTTTCAATAGGCAGAGCTATCACAAACTGATGTTGGGGTGGCAGTGGCAGATCCAAGATAGAACAGTAGATGGAAGGAAAATCTCCACTACTCATAACTCAAAAGCAAGGCTTGGCATTTCCCCTTTTCTTCACATTGAAAATTGTAACAGTGCAGGTGATCATGGACGGTGTCCTCAGCTATAAACCGGACAAATGCATCCTATGGTGCCGAGATACAATATGGAAATCACCGGTCGCAAGAAGCAAATCCTGGCCAAGCAAGATTATCATAGCCATCTGATCAGAAGACAGATAAATCAAAGGTCATAATGGAAATTAACTTCACTGGTACACTGTCCACCATAGGAGTTCGTTCACAATAAGGATCTCTTTCTAATAGATTCAAGGCAGGCAGTGTGCAGACAACTTAGGTACAAGATCACCAGTCACAGAAAATATGTACAATAAGTTAGAAGGTAAAGGATGCCACCTTTTTTTTTTTTAATTATATAGTTTTCCTAATCAGTTTAAGCAACATAAACAAAATAAACAGAAGGAGAAGAGTAATTGACAGCAATTCTCCAAAGGCATCAGCACACCCCAAAACTTTCATTTCCAAGTGACAGAAACCACTGAATTTGATAACCCTGACTCTTCAAATGTTAATTTACTCTCATAATCCAGAGAGTTCGATGCTCCTGGGATTGCTTCCATCAAGCGGAATGAACGCGTTTCGCCTTCATCCAGTTGGGAGGAGCAGAAAGACCAAAGCAACTGCAAAAAAGTGCACCATAAATGCCAGCAAAAATTGGCACAATGGATGGTACTGAAATTCTGAGGAAAAAATGTTAACCTGTATTGGATCAGAGCGAAGGAAATTTCTCTGGCATGTTCGTCCGTCGGGAAGACGGACTCTGACTCTACAAAGAAGACTTTTGTCGCCCTTTGGTTCCTCTGGGAGAGTTGGATAATTAGGCTTTTCACTAACAAAGGTTTCTGCCTCCTTGCCAACTTCAGGTTTTTTATCTGGTTTTTCGTCATCAATAGGAGTTAACCTACTTGTGTCCTTCACATCTTCCATAGAAGCTGCTAATGCTCGTGAAACCTCTTCATCTTCTTCTTCAGTAAATTCATCTGTTGCAGCTAATTGTGCTTATGCAAATTAATATGTTGGAATAAATAAAAATACAAAGCAACAAAAGAATGGTGAAAATGTTCCATCCATTGAGCCATAAAAAAAGTTGATTTCAAATAATAAGTCAATAAAAAAAAATCAACAAACATAGTATGAGGGTACTCAAACTCAATTTTCCCGGGTGGGACTGAATTCTTTAAGCCATTGCTATATTTCCATTAGTGATTTCGGAATTGTTCTATCATTACAGATAATTCCATTCCAACTAGAGTTGTGCTCATGTCAAATTGCTTACATGTAAATCATGTAATTTGACTTCTTTAGCTTTCTTATTTCAACCATGTGTAACGACCTGAAATTTGGATTTCCAAGGAAGTCCGCATTTTGAGCCATTATTTTTTTTTTCCCGCGCATTTGTGAGATTAGATCACATAGAACCATGGCGGAAATCTTTATCAATCATCAAATAACGGAGATTTAAAATAGCGCACAAGTTTAATGATGCTAATTCATTAATCAACATAATTTATCTAACAATCTCAAACTAATTAATGCTTGTAAAATGTTCTTGCATGTCTCTAAACTACGCCGTCCACATTCTTTCTTCTTGCTTTTGCTGTTCCCAATTAACCATAATAATATCTTGACTGTGGTGTCTATTTCTTTACCTACAAGCGCCAATCAAGGGGGAGTCAGGTTATGAAACAACCTCAGCAAGTACACCTACCCAATTTTCATATTCCATACCATAATTTGATAAAAATCAAAGACAGATAAATCATTGAATATTCAAAATAGATTGACAAGATATAATAATTCAAGATACAGGTTCATGTATAAAATCAAGTGAAGATTTTACAAATACCATAGCGTTTAAAAGAAATTGGCATTCCATATTAGCTAGGTTGTCACAGGTATTATAGCAGCCCCCTTTTAACGTGACGGAACAAAAAACAGAGTTTGGTACTCAGAGATTCAGAATTATGGCCATTGGCTTTCAAAGCAAAGTAAAAGAGTTTTGGTACCGAAGTGACTGATTGTCACAGACAAAGAGTTGACTAATTTGCAAATAGTTTCAGAAGTATAGCCCCTACACAGTAGTGCCCCACTATGCTAAACTTAAACAGCCTAGTGGTGTCGCTTTAGTTCAAAATACACATAAACAGAAAAATAATTATAAAACAGAACTTATTTAATACATGACAAATTCCAGAGTCGACGGATGCATTGTCAAAATGCCATAAATCATATAACAGAGAAAACAAATTTAACCATGTCAGGGTACATACTAAGTATGATTGAAAACATAAAACCACATAATCAAATTTCATTCTATAAAATCAAGAATTTCAAGTGATGCTAAGTCTAGGTACATTTTTCGCATGCCGGGTCAAGGCCAACTTAACCCTATGATTTCATGGAATCTCAAACACAGTATACTTGCCCTAAACCTAATTTGGATGACCGCAAGGATCTCCTCCTTAGATTTGGGTTAATTCTTAATTGGCACTTCAGAAGGTAGTTGGTGTTCGGAGAGCCCATGACGTCATACCCTAAGGTTTTCTTAACCCTAAGCATGTTTAAAAATAATTCGAAGGTGGGTGTCAAGCCATAAAGACATGTCCTATTATTGGTTCAAATTTAGTTTGCGTACCGACTACATTATTTTAATTTAAAATAAATCCCACATCCTTAAAAGTCCTTAACCTAAATCACAGTCGGGTCAAGGTATGAGTATTGCAGCATAATCTTATGAGTCCACTAATAAGATAGGAATTCAAGGTTTGTCAAACATAGGTCATGAGTACAACATTAGTGGAGAATTTTAAACATGATATTCTTAATTTCTAAGAAACCTTTAGCTACTAATGGTAGAGGCCAAATAGCACTTTACCTAAAGTGGAAGGCTCATTTAAATTCTTAAGGAACTACTTAGTGCTATGAAACAAAAACAGCACAGTGCTTTCACTGTTTCGTAATTTGGGCATTAGAATGGTCTCATGCCTAATTGTTATTGGGCTGACTAGATGGTGGATCCAACAGGGCCCAATCCACAAAAGAAGTGGGTCCCCAAAGCCGCCCAGGGGTCTACTTTCAGATCCCTGGATCTGATATAGCAGCAAGTGGCCACCTGGGCCCCACAATCCCTAAAAACTGCTGGTTTTCGTATTTTAGATTGGATTTTTTCCACAAGTCCTGGTTGTGATGGGTGGAGAATAACATCTAAGGATTCTATGTATTCATTATCACATATTTGCAAAGTTTCACAAAAGTGTGGGAGGATTTGCAAGCATAAATACTATACACTAGTTTCTTCACAACTACTAGCCAGATTTGGGTCAGTGAGATGGATGCCTTGATGGGACCCAAGGATAAAAATAGCGGTAGCGGCGAGAGTGGCAGCTCGCCATTAAAACGCTATGTAGCGGGCGTTACGTAGCAGTAGCAGACTAAGAAGCACGGACACGGACAAGAGACATAGATATGACACGACACAGACATGCCGACACGGCATTTCTCAAAAAAGTAAGACACGGGCACGCCGGGGGATACGTTAATAATATATATTAATTTATATATATAATCATCTACAAAAAAATTAATATCATTTTAACTTTTTTAATCAATTTAGCAATCAAAAAATAAAAATTTAAGTACCAATTAACAAACATATCAAATTATCAAATATCAATACAACACTAAAACATAATTCATAATCATTAAACATGAAATATCCATAGTTCCATAAAACCCATATAAACAAAGAACGGATCATCTCTTTTCCCTCCCTAAAAAAAAAAAAAACAAACAAAAAGCAAAAAAGAAGCCAATCTTAAGGCCTATTCTTTAGTGAAATATTTATTTGTCTTTTGCTTGTGATATAATTAATATTTACAATCACACATTTTTCCACGGTACAAAATTGTCATATATGAAGTTTACAAGTTTTAATAACCACATGTTAATAAAGTGTCCAAGAGATATCAGCCACATGTTTATTTTTTAGTCATAGACACGGGCTAGGAATTGTGGGACACGTTGCAAAAAGAGTGTCGAACAAGTGTCCGAAATTAAAATTTTTAGTTCTTAATTATAAACACGGCTAAATAGTATCGGGCACATGTCCGAGAGTATCCGAGGAGTGTCGGTGTCTGACACGTGTCCGACACGGATACGTCACTTTCTTAAAAGTGTCCATGCTTCTTAGGCGGCGTAGCGGTGTAATTTAAAAAAATCATCAAAAAATTCTAAAAAATTTTCAGAAAATCCAGAATATTAAAAAATTATAGAATGTATAATTTTCTTGCAAGAATATATAATTTTCTTACAAAAGTAATTAAGATAAAGGGGTGTAGCAGTCCCCTCATTACATAAGATCCTATATTGCTGTATTAATAGAAAATAATAGTAATGATAATTTTTTTTCACATGTATTCATGTTGTTATGCAAACTTAACTAATGAAAGGCTTCTTAACAAAACTATAATGAAGTAATATCAACAACATAAACAATGTATTGAACTTGAAGTCAAAACTCAAGATTTAAAAGTTGAAACTTAGGAGTGCAATAGTAAACACTAAACAGTGAACAGTCAATACAACAAATGTGCAATGACATAATAATTACTAGCTCCATAAAAACACGCTACTTAAGAGGAACTCTTTGCGTCAACTTCAATTCAGTGAGATCCTACGTGCTTTGGTGTTCTTGTAAGGATAAAAGGAAGATCCTATGTATTTTAGTGTTCTTTCAAATATAGAAGGGTACAAGAGTTGAGTAAAAATGTTATTTGAAGATAAAAAGTAAAAAAATAAGCTTTAATATGTGTTTCAATTTTTTTTGAAAAGTAGTCATCATTCACACTCCATAGCGGCCTCATAGCGGTTGTAGCGGTCCCGTAGCGACCGTAGTGGTCTGGTAGCGGCCGTAGCGGACTGTAGTGGTCCCGTAGCGGCCGCTACGGAAGATAGCGGCGCTATTTTCAATTTAGCGCAGCGGTTGCGGCCGCCACGCCCGATATAGCGGCCACTACACTACGTAGCGGCCGCTATTTTCATCCATTTGGGACCCAACCCATGTGGGCCCCTCATCCCTAAGGTCGCCCCTGTGTGGTCTACCAGATGATCAAACCAAATCATCCATTAAGTGGGCCACTTGGGTCCCACAACCTATTCCAAGAAAAAGCATAGAAGCAGCCTGGGTTCTGGAAATTCAGATTTCATAATTGGTTTCCTCACCAATATTAAGTATACCATATGCTGCATACGAAGATCATCAGAAATTATATAAAAACATGATGACAGTGATGGAAGGCTTGATAAAAATCAATTGAAACAGTATAGTATAGAATACGCCAATAAGGTCGGAAATATGAAAACCACATAAATTATATTCCAAATCAGGTTTACAAAAAAAAATCATATAAATCACATTCTAAAGTTAAAATCAGGTAGAAACATGATGAGTTTGTGCACTTGCCTTAATCGCTGATTTTACAAAAATTCCCAAATCGTAGAGAGCCTTAAAGTAGGGTTGCAAATCTTCTAGTTGAGAGAGGGAGAGAGACTAGGGACTAGAAAGTTGGAGAGAGTAAATTGCTGGGGAGTTTAGTGGGTGAGGGTTGTGGCTCTAGTTATGTATTATATATAGAATTTACAATAGGCACTTATAGTATAACTAAGAAGCAAAGGTAGTGTAGAATTCTTCTCTTCCCCATATAAAGTTCTAGGATAACTCTCTAGCCTTGTTATATCCCAACCAAACTCCTACCAAAGTCCACTCTTGCATGCTACTCCTCTTTGAATATGAGACAAACATGTGGTCCTCACACTACTAGTAATGGCTTAATCTAAATCTCTTTCAACTAGGCACTAAATTAATCCGGATGGGTTCGTGTCTTAAGGAAAAGTTTCATAATTAATTATTCTCTATCCGATGACCCCATATTGGCTATGTTTTGAAATTACGGAAATACCCCTCATATTTTCTAAAAAATACAATAATGTCTTACAATTCCTAAATCAAGCCCTAAGCGCGTTCATGCCCTAATTCTGCCCTGATTATTCAATGTGAGTTGATTTCTCCTAATTGAACCTTGATTGTTTCATAATTCAGGGTAGTGAATTTTTACTAATTCAATGTTTAATTTTCAAAACTAATTAAAATTATTTTAAAATTAATATCTAGGGACGGGACCTTACACTATGTGTTATAGATGTGTTCAATATGACACTAGGCTGCCAGACTTTGATTGGAGGGAAATCAACCTTCCGGATAGAATAACATGGGACTATGATGAATTTATAATGAACAGTTCAGTGAAATCCTGAGCCCTTTCCAAAGAATCCAAAACTCACAAGGCAAGTCCCCCTCCTGGAAAACCCAAGGGATCTGGATCCTTTATTGCTATAGCAGATGCCTTTCAAGATAGGATATGTTGTACGGTTTATGATGTACATTGACTCTTTTCAAATACGAAAAGACTTTGGAATCTAGACAACTACCAAAAAATAATAATAAATAAACAAATGAACAAATAAATAAATCAAGTGCAGCAGATGCTGATAAATCATCTGATCTAAGGCGCTAAAAGGGGTGACAAAAAAAATATATATCTTTGCCCTTTATCTGCTAACCACCCATTTAGTGGCCTTACTATGGTAGAAATGGGTTAAAGTATCATATAAACAATTTAGAACTTCAAAAAGGGGGCCCCACATACAACCATCAATAAAATTAAGCTAATCAATCCTTGTGTTATAATTATTATTAGAGTTTGGAGTCGGGTCCATTGTTAAAGTATTTAATAGATAGTTTGTCTGGACTTGGGTTGTAGACCCAGACCTAACCCATTAAGTCTTAAACCTAGACAGAAAACTGGTATTCTTGAGTCTGACTCCAGTTCGGTATCCAGTCCTAGGTCCAACCTAACCCACATACAACTCAATTACCATAGCCTATTAAATTACCCGCAGATCTCTCTTGGTGCCTTTAAAAAGGCGATGTTGACCTTTTCTTTTCTTTTAATAAAAATGGAGGGAAAAAAAATCTTTTACCTTCAACATTTCTATTGAGCATTTTGAATTTCTTCTGAAACCCAAACACCCAAAAACGTAAGAGGAAAAATGTAAACATGCAGCAAAAGTTAAGTAAACATGTTGTACCCACCATCTCCACAAGGAAACCAAACCCAATCCCAGCAACCCCTAACCAACAAAGACACCTCACATGCACATAAAAAATAAAAGAATGAAAAACAGGGGTTTTGCAAATGCAATGCCCATTAAAGGCAATTGAATAGAATGAATTCCCATGCGGTAGGGGATTAAAAAATCTCCCAGATTGAAAGACTATTAAAACCTTAGTGACTGTAATGAGAGTAGTAATGTCAACTGACCTCCACTTGCCCAATTACCCCAAGGACCCAACGGGAAAATCCCAGTATGAACCTTTATTTAGGTTCAATTAGAAACAGGTCCAGGTGCAAAGTTTGGGTCTGATTAATAATTAAATCCAGCTGTCCAAGTCTGGATTGATGTAGGCCCTAGGGTTAGGGTTTGCGTAGGGGTGCAGAAGCATTTGTCCAAAGACACTTCGAATCGTCAAAAAGACTTCAACACGCGAGGCCGCACCTCTCAGGGATAAAACCCAATTCTATTAATCAATCAAGTCTGAGAATCTCTTCTCTACAATGCCATATATATAATTAATGCCTAAGCAAACCCTAAGCTATTAATAGAAACTTCCCTAATAACAATGTAATTAAAAATCTACTACTAAAAATAATATAATCCTAATCTAATTTGAAGCGGGACTGCTTGTTGGGCCTAGACTGTATCATCCTCCCCGGGTTGAAAGAAGAGTTCGTCCTCGAACTCGAGTCTTCTTCGGATTGCTTCTATAAATGTGGTGCAAAAATATTCTCCACACATACTAACAAATCCATAAATTCAACGGGCTGCAATTTTCCATTATATTTTAGAATCATGAGTTTAATCCCTAAATCTCAATCAGGATTATTGACTAGTGGATCTCGTAGATTCCAAATATTTGCACCATCTAAGAAGCATGGACACTTCTAAGAGAGTGACGTCTTCGTGTCGAACACTGACACTCCTCAAACACTCTCGGACACTCGTCCGATACTATTTTAGACGTATCCATAAGTAAGAACTAAAAAGCTTAATTTCAGACACTTCTCCAATACTCCTTTTGCGACGTATCCCACAATTCCTAACCCTTCTTTATGACTAAAAGATAAACATATGGCTGAAATTTTTTGGACACTTTGTTAACATGCGGTTACTAAAACTCGTAAACTTGATATATGACAATTTTATATCATAGAAAAATATATGATTTTAATATTAATCATATCACAAGCAAAAAACAAATAAATCTTTTCCTAAAGAATAAGCATTGAGATTGGCTTCTTTTTTGCTTTTTTTTTCTTTAGGGAGGGGAAAGAAATGATTTTCCCTTTTCTTCGTATAGATTTTATGGAATTATGAATATTTTATGTTTAATGATTATGAATTATGTTTTAGAGTTGTATTGATATTTGATAATTTGATGTGTCTGTTAGTTAGTACTTCAATTTTTATTTTTTGACTACTAAATTGATTAAAAAGTTAAATGATATTATTTTTTTAGTATATGATTATATATACAAATTAATATATATTATTAACGTGTCTCCCAACGTGTCCGTATCCTTTTTTGAGAAATACAATGTTAGCGTATCCCTGTCGTATCGTATCCGCGTCCCGTGTCCGTATCCATGCTTCTTTGGACACCATCATCACAATTGTAATACACACGCTAATTAGTTTTCAAAGTTGTCACCCTAGTTTCTAATTGTTGTAGGGGTGGTTTGTATGCAATCAACTTTTGTAGATAATTCTCTAATGGCACCAACTAAATCTTCAATTGAAGAAGATGAAGATTTAGCTTCCAGTTGCTTCTTAGGTGCATTTTTTTTATTGCAAAATTTAATCTGACTGACCTAAGATGTAAATCTGCGCTCCACTAACAAACCAGCAAAAACGGATAGGAAATCTAACTGTAGATGGCTTCAAAACTACACAAACAATTTTTCAGCCCTTGATCTAACAGAAACGGCTTCTACCGGTGCAATGGTGATCTCAGTAAAAGAATCAGATTGGATCTTTTCTACAGGTGGGTCAAAGAATTGGCTCGGATCCAAAACTAGGCCCAACACCTTGTATTTTTTTGCCTTGAACTGTGTGCCAGATAATGAAACAAAAGAGCCTTGCTTTGTCTGTTTCATTACTGCCTCCTTTGCAACGAAATTTGTCTGTTTCGTAACCCTCACCTTTGCAACGAGCTAAGGAGATGGGAACTAGAAGAACTGCAACGATGGTGGTGGCGATCGTCGAGCGATAACGGCCGCGGGCGGCAGAGATGGCGGCGACGATGGTTTCCACATAGGGCGAACGGCAACAGGTTGCGTTTGCACAGCAATAACTAGGTGCGCTGCTCTCTCTCTCTCTCTCTCTCTCTCTCTCTCTCTCTCTTACATCTCTGATTCTTCTTCTTCTTTTTTTTTTTTTTTTTTTTTTGTACTGCGATGGGGAATAGTGGTGGGCTAGGGGTTTGATGGCCAGCTGTAATGTAGAGGAAAGGGTTTGGGGACTGTGTTCGGTGACTCTGGGTTTTGTGGATTGGGGAGGGGTTGGCTGGGACAATGGGATCTGAGATTGAGGGGTTTCGACAGAGGCTACGATCTCTGCTTGGAATTTTGTTCCAGTAGAAGGACCTATGAGACTGGGTTGGTGATTGATTGGGCAAAGATGGATGGTATGGGTCTCATCTGAGATGGAGCAAGGGCATGAGATGCGTTGATGATGGGATTAGGGTCTACCTTTTTTTTTTTTTTTTGGATGGCTAGGGCAGGGAAGGGCAGGGAAAGAAGGCTGAGGACAGCAGTGAGAAGATTGTGATGGGAGTGGTGTCGGGCGGTGAGGCTCTAACGATGATGTTGATGCGTTCACACAAATGGATGGGGGTTTCTATGACGGGGACGGTCAGGGATGACAATGGGGAGCAAAGGTGGGGATGAGGATAGAAGGTAATACACCGATCAATCTGAGGATTGTCTCTGATACAAAACTGATGCAGGCCCTAAGGTTAGAGCTTCCGTAGGGGTGCCGAAGCACGTGTCCAAAGACACTTCGAATCATCAAGAAGACTTCAACACACAAAGACGCACTTCTCAAGGATAAAATCCAATTCTATTAATCAATCAAGTTTGAGAATCTCTTCTCTACAATGCCATATATATAGTTAATGCCTAAGCAAAGTGTAAGTTATTAATAGAAACTTCCCTAATAACAATGTAATTAGAAATCTACTAATAAAAATAATAAAATTCTAATCTAATTTGAAGAGGGACTACTTATGGGGCATAGACTGCATCATGGATCCACTTGGGTCCACATCCAAATACCTGTGTATCCAAGTGTCAATAATTAATACACACAACGTAATCAATAGGAAGTGATTATGTGGACGCTCACATAAATTCACTACAAAGAATAGAGCAGAAGCCACCAACACAGCCTATCCCATAGTTAAAGATAAATGGGTTTCTTCGTGCTGTGAAGAGATCCGCCTGGGAGGTTAAGAAATGCCATTATGTCATCAGCACTAGAATTTGAAGCCACGGAGAATCATGGTCACCCGGTTTTGTGATATATGCAGTGGAGCAATTGTAGGTAGAAGCACACCCAGTTTAGAAAATCTCCACCATAGTTTTATTAATTTTGTCACCATCATCTGGGCCTCTGTCTTAAAGGTCTGCACCATTAAAAGTAGGCCTATCTATGCAACTCAAGTTTCAGGATGGTTATATCAGTGTTGTGCAAGTGTTGTCTACTGTGGAATCATTCCAAAAGACTATTGGCTATTGTGGTACAACATAGCAGCAAAGAAAAAGACTCCTTTATAGAGGATTTTCCAGTCTCTTCTATTGTAAACAGAGGCTGAGACCAAAAAGCCTGAATCTTTTAAAGGCAAGGCTCACAGAATTCTGAGTTGCTCCATATAGATCCATCAGTGGGACCCATGAAGTCCAAACTGTTCATAATCACTAGAATATTCTATTTTAGCTGTGGCCTCTTTTTTGACTCTAATCAAAGTTGGGTCCACAAATCTGATGGTGAGCCAACCTCAGTTAGAGCGAGATTTAGATCAAAGCCTAAACAGGAGGAGATAGTGATTTTGAGCAGTCAATGTGGATCCACTGACAAGTAAAGGAATAGACTTCTCTAACCGCCAGTGGATCCACTGACAAAAATTAAGGAATAGACTCTCTAACCCTCAGTGGATCGGGATTCCAGACAGGAATGTGCATAACTGCTCACAACATGGTCGAGATTTGGAAAGGCTCCAACCGCTTGTAGATACATTAAGTTCTTGTAAACGGTGTAAAAGGTGACAGTCTGGGCCGCCAGCTGGAAAGACAAACATTTGCCTATGATTGATTGTAAAATGAAGTTGTGTATTTTGTATGGAAGTGAAAAAATGCAGGTTTCCCCATAAAAAAAGTATTATAAACACCACATAATATTTATTAGTAATGAATGAGGTTAACATTCTTATATATGATACAAAATATAAACTTACATATCAAACCAGGCACCGAGTCAGCTCAGCGTTCAGTTTGAGTCCAATGGAGTCACAGTCCAGTCTTATACATCAGACCAGTGTTTTAAAACCAGACAGGACAGAGCAGTCAAGCTCAATGGTCGAGTAAGATCAAAACCAAGGTATTGTTCAAAAAAAGGTGAAACATCCAAAACCAATAAAAACCAACAATTGAACTGGTTGGGCTCACCATTTATTATAATCTATTTTTTAAATTTACTATTTTTCACGTCACAGTTGAGCCGTGTTAACCAGACGGTAAAATCAGTTGAGGTTGAAACATCCACTCCACCAGTTCACCCTCTGGACAGATTTTTAAAATATTTCATCAGACCCATGATCTGGGTACCCAAAATAACACTTGTATATGGGTCTGGGTGCCTCATTCGGGTGACGGACCCAAATTGAACCCAACACGTTTACATCCCCAAATGGTAGCCTACTGCCTACCAAGGGACTCGAGAAGTATCACAGCAATGGTCAAGGCATAAAAATAGGGGATTTAGAACTCCCAGAGCTGATGACTGTTGATGAGATAACACTTCAATGAGGATGACAACAAGCTGACATATGTCAATCTAAAGATGTCGTTCACAGTACAGACGGCAATGCCTGCACATGCAAAGCCCTCTCTTTCATCAGGTGGAAACCACTTGTCAACATGCTCCAGCTAGCTATCAGGCAATACACATAAGTTGGATATGGTCCATTAACTATTATTTCTTAGATCTTCCATTTTATCAGACGTGTAATTCATCACTCCACCCAACGTGTGGACTAACCTGACCAGTTTTGAGTCAGGCATGGTCCAGGTGGGCCAAATCAAATCAATAGCCTAGATCTTAAACATGCAACAAGCAGACAAGTGCAGCAAATAACCCATTTGGTTGTCTTCAATCATGTTTCTTTCTAACAAAATGAAATAGCATCTACTTCAGCAGTTAAAACACCAGCTTTAAATGTGAGTTTTCCTCTTTCAATAATGCAACAATTCTAATTTTTGAAAGGATAATTCTCAATTTCACCAAATAATAGCATCAGTTATCAGATTTTTAAAGAAACTAGAAGGTTACACAAGTTTTTAACATACCTTTTATCTTGTTTGCAATAGTGGGTGCACTCTCTCTTGGTCGTTTATGAGGAAGGACCACATGATGGTCCTTCGGGACTCTGTCCATGAATGGCAGTAGATCCTATAGAAAAAAAAAATCAAGAAGCATTTTATCAGTTAGAGAAACAAAAGATGGAAAATTGACCTGACCTTGGTGAAGCAAAATAGAAGCTTATCGACTATCTACTGCATTTAAGACAAAATGATCCGTAATGGCTTGAAACACATTGTAAAAACTACCTCCAACAATCTCTCAGGATGAATCATTCCATTCCACGACCACATCTTTTGTCCAGTGATGGGGTCAATCACAAGAATAACAGGAATTGAAACCAAGTTGTAGTAGGTGCAAACCTTCCTTCCTTCACTTGTATCATCATATACCTAGAGAGTCATAAATGCAGAATATGGTAAAAGAATATTTCCATCAAATTTTTAAGGAAGTCTGAGAAACAATCATATGAGACTTGATATCCTACAAGGCAAGATTAAATTTCCAAGGTCATTTGAAATCTGTGAACTCCAAAAGTTTAAAGTACCAGATTTTAAATGAACCACGTATCTTCTTACTGACTATTGGAATTGTCACAACCTTGAATCCCCAATCAATTCATGTAACATTCTATATATTTCCTTTCTTTTTTATTATTTATATGTTTATTTTATACATACCAGT
The DNA here is from genome assembly GCA_037013555.1 of Sextonia rubra. Lineage (NCBI taxonomy): Eukaryota > Viridiplantae > Streptophyta > Magnoliopsida > Laurales > Lauraceae > Sextonia > Sextonia rubra. The sequence goes on along the minus strand of JASUAD010000028.1, from coordinate 14,715,858 downwards.
AGAGGTTCATTGAATAAAAGTTAAGTACATCCAAAAAGAAATATGGAGTAAGAAACACATACTGAGACAAGGCCAGACAGGCCAAACAAAGAAGAGAACAGAAAATGGGGAAATTGAGTCATAGAAAAGCACAAACTATCTCTATCAATACCCTGCTATACCACTGACGTCGGCAACCACATTAGCTCCACCTGAATTATTCTTGAAGACCACATCCACATTTTTGCACATATCATTGATCTCTTTTAAAATAGAAGCATACTTCCCAGGTCTATATTGGTCATTGTAAATCAGTAGTAAATTTTGAAAAGATGACCTCAATAGAATTGTGTACCATGAATGAGAAAAGTGATAGGGCCTGGGTCCCCATTGTAGCTCAGCCAGTTAGAGACACCATGTACTCTGTCAGGGTGCATGAGATCAAATCTCTAATTAAAAAAAAAATGTGATTGGAATTGACTAGGCTAAATATTCTTGTGAAGGCATACATGTGTGTATCATAATTATATAACCAATTATATCATGCTTAAATCATTTTTTTAATTGTGAAAAAGATTTTATTAAAATGGCTCAACCGCAATTAATGCAAATGAGAATTGCGTGAAAGACATGTGAGGTATGTCAAAAGAAATCTAGAACATAACCTCCATCATTATCATTAGGGATGCAACTGACCTAAACCAATTGTCATACAGTCACCCCACTTTTTGGCACCCTTTTTTAGGTATTCATATAGACGGCTAATCTTTGATAAATACAATCCCTTCCGCGCATAGAAACACCCTAGAATGGGCAAGGACCATAAATTCACACTGTAAGTCCAAATAATGTAAAGCCATTAAGCATTAAAGACCTAAAACTAAGGGCCAAGCTCATTTGATGCGCCCAAGGGGTATTTTCAGAAAATAAATATGCTTAAAAGGACAGAGCCCATTACCATAATCTTACGATGGTCTCATTCAACTCACATCCCTCTACATTTCTAGGAAATGCCTTCCACTTCTCAGGAACTTGAGGTTTGGAGTAAGATTAATATGATGATGGTTCATGTCTTGATATTCAAATTTGACAGGAACTATTCATTAATTTTTGTTACAGAATTTTGGCTTAGGATAGCTAGGAATGGAGAAACAAAATTCACGTAGCCGACCTCAACATAGTTGGGACAAGGCTTTGATGATGACGAAGACGAAAATTTTATTTATTGATGATGATGATGAGGACAAAAGTTTTATTTATTTATTTATAGTGAATGGTAGTTGATATTGATCAACTTAGCATAACAAAAGAGATACTGAAAAGCTAAGAAAAACACCCAAAAAGCACAAGACACATTAAAAAAGAGACAAAAAGGGAGACCTTAAAGACCTCATCGGGGCCCCGAAACCCCGAAAAAGACAGATAAAATTTAGAGGAAGCCACATCCAGGCCCAGAAGCCCCGAAAAAGATGGACAAAATTTAGAGGAAGCCTCATCCCTCCATTTAAACAAAATGACATCTATAGGCACTCCCCAAGATTCCAGGAGAGAAAAGACCCAAGAGGCAGCAAAGAATCTTGATCTTGCGATGACAATTGCAGTAGATGAAGATTTGCCTTCAAAACATCTCAGGTTCCTTTCTTTCCAAATGGCCAAAATAATCACTAATGCATGACCGAGGAGCTTCCTTTAGGGTGACTCTGACCGAAAACTTTCAAGATCATTAATGAATTAGGTCTTAGGGAAAACCCAGCTGCAATCAAAGCAACAAAGAAGCAAGTTCCAAATTACCAGCCATTGCACAATTAAGAAGAAGGTGATCCACCGATTCAACTGCTGAATGGAAAAGGGGACAACTATTTATCAATATCACATTGTGCCTACGGAAATTATCCATAATGAGAGCACTCTGCGCCAGTGGATGCTATCCCCATCAGATCAGAACTTAAACTCTATTGTACGGTCAAAATCCCTTGTTTGATTTATCTTATTGATGTTAGCCAATGGCTATTTATGAAATACAACCAAAGATGTCTATTCAAACTGGGTAACCTAATCATAAACATACTAGGAACCCTAATCCCATAATAACAGAACTCTTATAGCATAATAATACTAGACTAGTGTAACTCATTTAATATAATCCTAATCAAAGACACTCAAACTAAAAAATAAACCCATTGACCCAAAATTATAGATAATACCAACCAAAAACAAGGGCTGTCTAAGGAAAAATAAATCCATTGACACCACCTGGATATTTGATAAAGGTTTAATTGCTAAAACATCTAGCCAATAATAAGAACAATGAAGGAAAAAAATCAGAGGTGAATGAAAAGCACGCATTGATGAACTCCAACAAGCAAAAAACACATGGACCATAGCATATATCTTTAAAACTGAAAATATACAGGAGAGGCCCTTAAAAAAATCAATACATACTAACCTGCCAGAAGATAAAATTAGTACTGATTGTTTGTGCCACAGCTTCATTTGCCCAAGTATCCCGGTTCAACTACATAAGGTAACAGAAAACAAAAGTAGGTCCAGACATCAGCCAGATATGAATAGAAGAATGGCATCAATGAGAAAAACAAGATATGAAGAAAGTGTTACCATGTGTGAGCTGAATTCCTTGGTGGACTGCAAATTCACTAGAAGCCACTTATTCTGAAAAGCAGCCTCCGTCTTTACCTGCAATTATGAGCAACACAATCATCGACAACATGACTATCTTGGAGTCTTTCTGGAGGGGGAAAGAAATACAAGAATGTTTAACACAAGAGGTACAAACAAGCTATGATGCCCGGATACGGCGTGGATATAGCCGGGACACGCCATGGACACGGCAAGGACACGGATTTTACACATAAAAAGTGAAGTATCGGATATGACACAACACGATACGTTGCCCATTTTGAAGTATCCGTGAATCAAAGCAAACAAGTCCAACCCAACCTGCTATGGGCCATGGAAGACTAGAGTCCAAAAGTCATGTTCAGGTGATGCTCAAAAGACCCAGTAAGACCGCGTTGGGTTTAGTTGAGCCACCTAGAATTAGACATGACCCAATTATGTATGAAATACGACTAAAAATATGTATATATACATAAACGTATTATGATTTTTATTAAAATTAAATGGGATTGTCTAGTGGTGGGTGCCAAAGAAGAGAGAATGTTAAAAGCAGGAGAGAGAGAGAGGGGGGGAGAGAGAGAGTACATCTTGATCTAAGTTAAAGGAAATTTTTCTCGCAGTTTAAGTGGAAACATGTCATTAGAACTAGTGTTAAGTGGGGCAATCATTTAGTGGAAAACCTAGCCCTAGCAAGTCTAATGAAATAATAACAAAAGATGAGAAGAAGCCACCAAGTCGTGGGTTTCTTCTTTTAGAAACAAAAAGGAACAAGCGCATCTTCTCGCTTCTGTACAGCAGAGAGGCCGTAGGGAAATCAGGGACAGCTACAGGGAAGCAAAGATCTATTAGGTAACAGAGAGCTTCAGAATTTGGTTTGTGCAGACCAAGGGCAATATCCGGTGGTTGATGCTGCCAACAACTCAAGAAGGTTCAGTTGAGTTCCAAGTTCATGGATTATAGTCCTAGAGCCTTCATGAGGCTCAGTTTTCTATGTTAGTCAATGACTGTGGAGTGTGGACAGCAGCCACATGTGTCAAAATGGCACCAAATTGATGCAGGCCCTAGGGTGAGGGCTTGCAGGAAGTGCCAAAGCACATGGTCGAGGACACTTCAAATCGTCCACAAAGACTTCAGCACACAAGGACACACCTCTCTAGGGATAAACCCGCAAATCTATTCAATTATCAAATCTAAGAAATAAAGTTTTACAATGCAATATAAATAAGAGAAGCAAACTTAGGGCTTAAGAAAACGTAATTAAAATAGGAAACTACCCTAATTACAATTCAAGTAAAAATCTACTAATAAAAATAAAAAAATCCTATTCTATCTTGAAGGAGGGCCACTTGTGGGCCCATCCAACATCACATTAGAGTAGATTTCAACTCAAACGGAAATTTTGTGTGCCAAATGATGTTTAAATTACACAAATTATATATGATCAATGGGTTACTTGATAACCTTTCAAGTTTCAACAAGCCCAAGGTTGTGCAATTCTGACAAGTCGTCAAGAACAACAAGAATGGTTTCTACTAAGGCAAACTATGGTTACAATTTTATAGTATTCTTGTCCCTATTAGTATTACTTCTAATAAGTTATAAGGACTGAGATCAAAACATCTTATGCCAAGACAGAATGTTTTGCCAAGACAGGCATAGATGGTCTCGATATGTTTTAGAGAAAAATAAGCAGATTTACATGTAAGTATTATTTAACTTAAAGAAGGAAAAACTTACAATATTCATTTTAATACAATTGGAGGAATAAAGGTCAAGCGTCAAACTTATTTACCCCTTCCCTTTTTTCTGTTTTTCTTATCGGTAACAATGGCTACTTAGTTTTAAAATAACATTTACAACAAAATACAAGCTATACGGTACAATATATACCTACTATATTTGTAGGGGGGCAAAATAAAATGTTCCCATAGTATTTATTGTCAAGAGTTGCTAACAATTACAAAAAAATACCTAGGCTTTAGAGTTGTGGCTACGATATACTTAACACACCCCCCCCCCTCCCCACACAACCCCAACCCCAACCGCAACCGCCCGGACTCGAAGCACGCGCCCATCATAAATTAGTATCGGACCTTTTGCCCAACGCACCTATCCCCGCAACATAACACCAAAGATGCAGCAACGTGGTTTTGAACCTGGGACCTGTGGTGGCTCTGATACCATGTCAAGAGTTACTAACCATTGCAACCAAAATGCCTACGCTTTAGAGTTGTGGCTAATGATATACTTAACATGTATGAGCTAGAGTAGAGCAACATTAGAAAGCATTAATTAGACTTTGCTACTTGAGAAATTAAATCACTAAAGAATCATAGAACAAAAAAGTGCTTGCCGCCATATAAAAAAATGTACATAGGTACAAATCGTGTATACCTTTTCAAAAGGTCCATGATGCATTAAGGCGAAAGGAGGACGGTATAAAGAAGCAAGATTATCTCGAGAACTATCAGTGGTGGATGCACCATTTTGATCCGACTCCCAAATACCAGGACGCTTTAACTCCTCATTAAAGTTACGGAATGCAACCACTGAATTTGCTTCATGTCTTGAGGAGCCCATCCTCTGGTTTCTGTAATTAAAAAACGATAACGATCATGTTGTTATTTAAAACAAAACAATAACAAAACCCAAAATTATTTGCAAATAATCATGTAAGGATACAAGCATTGAGAATAGGAATAAAGAAACAATACACAACAAGGGTTCCACAAATAAGTACGTCAATAACTACTCTTCCATTTGTGGAGAGAGAGAGAGAGAGAGATATTCTATGAAAAGCTCAATTTACAACAACACAGTGCCGAATCAGCTAAGCATAGCTACTGCATCTAACACTATATGGCCTGGTTGGCCTAATCTCACTCTAATACTTTAAGCAGTATTTGGGTCGTTAGCAGCCTTTACTCATGGGTCTGAGTGTAAGCATTTTGCGGCTGATGCCTATTTTGGTTTCGGATTGGTGCTAATGTGGTTTTGTGCATACTTTACAGCATTTGCCTCTTATGCTAAATATAAATAAATAAATATAACAAAAGGAAAAAAAAAGAATGAATGAATGAAGAAAAGAAAATAAGAAAGAAAGAAAAGCGCCATTGACAATCCCTTATGCTACACAAGTCCCCTCTTTTTGTATTGCGCGTGCTTTCATTTTAAGAGTGAAACTCAGATCTCTTTTACTGATAATAGAAAACATATGCTATAATATGAGAGAAATTTAAGTCTACAATTGTATATGGATACCTGTACAACGAGGCATCGTCATATAGAACCTCTCTTTTCACTGGCAGAGGGGGGCGCACGTCTTCATTTCCAACCTGTTGCCCCACATTTGCATTCCCAACATCTATTTCCTTTCTGCAGAACCAAAGTGGGGAAAAAGAAACAAAAGAAAACACAAATAGCAAAATCAAGGAAAAATTATTATCTTTCTTTTCAAGTACAGATGAAATCATAAGATTCTTTGATACAAAAAATACATTATTTTTTACTAACCCCAAACTTTGATTGGGCACTGGAGGATCATTCTCAACTGGGGGAGAAGAAAAGGAAGATGATGCCAATCCACTTCCCTCATTTCCAACATAGAACAATTGAATAGCTTCTTCAAGCTTCCAACTTGTAGCCTGCAGAACATTCAAGTATAACCCATCATTAAATACAATGAATGATAAGACCACAGAATAAAATTCCACTAGATTCATTTTTTATATTTTTTACAATTATTGAGCAAAGACGAGGAGGTCAATTGAACATGGGATTTTCAAGGTTGACACTGAGAATGTGATGAGTCCATATAATTCTATATTTTCACCACTATTTTATGTAAAATTATGGCCTTAATTAGGATAATTGCATCATATTCAATGAATTTCATGATCTTTTGTAACTGAGCATCAATGTTTGAATTTCAGTAAAAATTCCACATTATTGCATGATTTCATGTAATTTACTCTTTATACATTATCCTCTTATCCTTACTTATAATCTCAAAATTCACACATAAAATGATGCACTTTCTTGGCACCACTGCATAGAACACGAAAAATCGATAAACGTGATGTACTCATATACATTCATAAATGTTGAATTGGGTCCCATGTAAAGCATTATTCTTTTCTATATGAAACAATAATTTCTTAATTTAATTTAATTTTTTTGCAGGAATTTCAGATTATTTGGAACCCACCTTGAGGAGAACTTAAGAAGAAAAATTGGGAAGAGATGAGATCAAGAGAAGAAGAGAAATTAGAAAAAGAGAGGACCCACATGAGGGACCCACACCACTTTGGGCGTGAATCCCAATGTGGAAGTCCACATGGGGCCCACTTGATTTGTTGCAAAAGTCAACTGAAATTCTGCAGAAACTCTTAAAACCTGATTTCAAAATTTCAGATTTGATTTGCAACAAAAGTGGAAAGAATGTGCAGAGAATTTTGCAAGAAAGGAAGATGGAGGGAAGCTTCAAGCACAAGTAGCATAAAATTTGGAAAAATCCAGCCACACTTGAAAACAAAGTGTTGGATGTCTCATGCTTGGATTGAGTCCAATCTGGTTGCATTAATTAGAAAATTCTACATGATTTTATGCAGTCTGAACTCTGAAGTCAATTTCAGATTTTATCTTTTCGAAGAAAATTGGCAAGAATAATCTGCAAAGGAGCCAACTCAAGGAAAGCAGTGTGCACAAGAGATAATATTCAGCAGGAAAAGTAAAGAACTAGCCATCCTTGGACGTCCGTGTGGACCCATCAAGTGCAACAAAAGAGGATTTTTCCAATCTTACGGATTTTTGCACACCTCATGTGGGACCAATGTTGAAGATTTCAAGGGGAGTAAAAAGTTGGGAATCTGGAAATCAAAAAACTCCATTTAGAAAGTCTAATCCAAGATGAGCAAAGATCTGTACAAGGCCTTCCTAACTTCATCATAACTCGGATTTCAAGCCAAAGAAGTGCTTCAAAATGAGGAAAGAAATTATTGCAAAAATCATAAAAGAAGGAGCCAAAGGTGGGGACGTCCCATCCCTTGTTGCACAACAACTAGCCACACGTCCCACCTTCCTCCACCATTCTCCCTCTCTCTCTCTCCCATCTTCTTCACCCAAAGGGCTAACCCTTAGCCTGCCCCCACTTTGGGTCCATCCGCCACCACCATCTAGCCTCTCCTTGGATCTCTTTCAAGCCTTGCAAAGGAAAGTGCTGCTGGAATTTCAAGCTACTTCAAGATGTTCTCAATAGTAGGCTAGTTTCAGAAGAGTTGATGTAATTAGATTTTATATTAGTCTTGCATGTAATCAATGGATAAAATTAATGAGAGCTTTCGGTTAACATAGGGGACCATTGTTCATTCAATTGCACCGCTAGTAACCTCTTGAGATGTAGTGTTTTTTCCTGATGCACTTCATGCTCAGAGGCAATGTCGTCGCGAGTAAAGGGAAATTTTGGACCATATAATGTTAATCAGTATAGGCCCGAAATTAATCTGAATTTCTCACATTACTTGTTCTTTTCTGCTGTGGATTGACAACCCATAATTAAGAAAGAGGCCTAGAATTACCCGTCCTAATCTTCGAACTGAAGTACAAATCCCAGATTCCTCGAACTCATTACCACCTTTTTAATTTCAGCAATTTTTAATTCTGTTTTTCAGATTATGATTTTCTTTCCATTGGCTGTTTTGATTTTGTTATTTTTGGTTGCAGCCATTTAGTTAGGATTTTTAGATTAGGAATTTCTATGGGATGTAATTTGATGTAATTAATTAAATTTTCAGCACGTTAGATGAACGGTTTGTATAGATTTTTTGTAGGCTAGAATTAGATTTTCTTAGGACAGGTACAAGAAATCCATTGTGTTTCACTCCCTGTGATCAACCCCGGACTCACTAGGTAATTATTACTGCATTGTGTGACCCTGCACTCAGGGTTCACAATCATCATGGAAAGGCATAGCCAGTCTAGCCCACACTATGGTCAATCTATGCCACTTTCACTCATTAACACAGCCCCCAACACTCAGTCTAGCCCACACTATGGTCAATCTATGCCACTTTCACTCCTTAACGCAGCCCCCAACACTCACCTTCACCCCATGAATTAGCACTCACCCAACTTCTATGGGCCCTTGATTGATCATGGCACCCATCCAACTTTATCTAACAGATCAGATTTGGACAACTTTTCTCCTTTTTTGAACAATAACCATGATTATACTAAAGACAAAAGAGGTACAACATGTGATATGAAAGGCATATACCAAAAAAAAAAAAAGCAAAAATAAAATTATCTAAGGACCACCCCAAAATATAGAAGCTTTATCAACTCCAGACTGTCAAAGAATCTACCACAGAATTAATGTCTCTAAACACATCACAAAACAAGACATCAAGCAAAGCACATAAAGCTCTAGTCTCTAAAATTAAGGAATGCATTCTCCACAGATGGAAGGAATTGTGAAACACCCAAGAAGCAACATTTGAAGAGATTTCCATAATCAGGATGCAGGAAAAGTTAAATATCCTTATGACTCCCCAGTCACTCAAATCTTAGCTTAAACAATTCCTTGGTGCCAACCATCACCAAGCAAGCACCTCCTCTATCAATTACTAGTTCTCCCCTAATACTAGCAAGTCCCGGCTTTCTACAGGTAGCCCCATCCATGTTAAACTTAAAAGAACCTTTGTCATGACAGCTTCCATTTCACCACCCTCCAAAGCCTGCAAACCTCCCTAGACCATACAAAAAACCCAATTATCAAAGTCTTCTGACATATAGCCCCTGAATCATGACCCAACAACTAATCACTCACCTTTGTTAACAAGAACTAATCAATCAATTCTACATTCATTTCTCCATTTTGTTATAAATATTATTATTTATTTCCTTTCATAAACACAACAAGATGGCCAATAAACAGTACCTTCATAACGATGGTATCATAAATATAGCAATGCATTCATGCAAAAAGAGTTTCACCAACAAGAAAATACCATTTGAGGTCAGATCTAGATAAGAAGAAATGTCATATCCTTCGAGAATAAGAGAGATGGAGAAGTTGTCCACAGCATGCTTTTTCACAACATATAGCAACAACATCTAGGATATATAAGAGGAAGAAATTCTCTTCCTGAAACTATCCACCATGGCAATATTCCCTTCGTTGCTAACCAGTAGAAGGCTTCCACCTTATGAGGAGATAGCTCCGGCAAGCCAAAGAACAAAGGGAAACAGAATCACATGAGGGAGCGAAGCCATTCTGAAATGATTCGAAACAGGACTTTCAAGGACACGGCTTCCAAATCCTAACAACTACAGAATCTGATAAATGAAAAAAAAATGCTGGGATATTTAAAAGGGGTATACATACTTCAACTCCCTCCACCACCAAAGATATTCTGAAGCATATCACACACCACCTTCCACCACAACCATTCGTAACTCTCATTGAGCAAACCCTTCTTGTTACTCATCACTTCATATAACCAAGGCAAGTTTAACTTCAGAGGGCCCCAAACCACACATCATATGAAAACAACACTCGATCCCCCTCACCAACCAGCAACCACACTGGGTCCTTCTCTCTTCCCCTCTCCCCTCTACTCTTCTAAACTCTTCCCATGGATTAGGACTCCACCCACATACTAGAAATAATTCACTAGACACAAGACTCGTTAGCCCTAGGCACCTCTTACCCCCCACACTAACCTCCTCTCCCTCACTCCTTACTTACCTGCCACTACCTGATGCCATACTGCATCTCCCTCCACTCCAAGCATCCACCACCATTTCTCTAATAAAGAAATGGTTATATCCTCCAAACTAGAAGATTGTTTATCTGGGGTTACCTATTGGAGCAAAGCCAAGCTCTACAAGGTGTCATGGGATCCATTCATTGAAAATATTAAAAAGAAATTGTCTTTCTAGAGGAAGCTATACTTGTGTTTGAGCAGGAAAATTACTCCCATTAAATCTTGCTTATCCAATCTTCTAGTTTATTATACATCAACTCTTTGGGATGCCCAAGGTAGTGATTGAGAGATTGGATCAAATTTAAAGGAATTTCTTGTGAGGTGGTAAGGGTGATAAGAAGAAAATTCACTTAATCAAGTGGTGTGAGGTGATTAAACCTAATTCCAATGAGGGCCTTACTCTTAGTGGTTTAGAAGATCAAAATTTGGCTTTGTTGGCTAAATGGTGGTGGAGGTTTGGGGAACAGGACGCTCTTTGGTGTAGGTCCCTTGCTATTAAATATGGTGAGGACAAGTGGGGGTGGTGGCCTAAACTTGGGCTTTTTCATAGTAGATTGGGTGTTTGGAAGACTGCCTAGGTTGGGGATGTGTCTAATGTGGGCATGGGGGACTTCGTTCAAAAGGAGTGGGTTTTGTGGTGGTGTATGGGAGGGTTGCCCCGTTTTGGTCAGATGATTGCATAGGTTGGGGCCTTTGTCTAGGTTGTTTTCTAAGCTTTTTAGAATTTTTTCAATAACGAGTCTTTTGTTAGTGATTGTTTTTAAGTGAGGAGTGGTTTTACACATTGTGGGGTGTGCCTTTTACGAGGAGGCTTCGCCCCTTGGAGGGGGAAGCATATGAAGAGTCGTTGAGTCATCTTCCTAACTTGTTTATATGAAAGGATTCCAAGGACTGTCAGATTTGGAAGCCTTTCAATCCAGGTGAGTTCTTAGCTAAAGCTTCCTATGAATATCCTGCCTTGGAGGGAGATCAGTCTCTTAGGCCCTGTTTGTTTTTGCAAGGATGAAGTAAAAGTCGGGTAAAAGTCTGACCAACGGTAAGATTTTTTATCTGAACCTTGTTTGGAATGGGGGCAAAGTTGCCGGTAAAAAATTTTACTCTTTTACTTTCCCCTTTACTCTTCTACGCCCCATCTCCCTGGGGTCATGAACTTAATCTGTGCATTTTCCTCCTCCCCATCCACTCACTCTACACAACTCAAGCCATGACCTTCAAATCCTCCACATCTTGCAAATCAAGCACTTGAGCCATGAACACAGCATGATTGCAGATGAGCATATCAATGTGGCCAGCCTCGTCGAGCACCTACCTAACGGCTTTTGCATCCTTGATGTCGGCGCTGAAGGCGCCGACGGCGAGGCGGATGGAATGGTGGGCTTCTTGGAGATTATCGAGGCTGTAGGTGAGGATGGAGACGTAGGCACCTTTTGCAGCGGTGAGGTAGGCGAGGGAGAGGCCGATGCAGCTGGAGCAGCCGGAGATGAAGATGTAGCAACCTTTGATTGGAATTTTGACAAGGCAGGGGTGAAAGAGGAAGGAGAGGAGGAGAAGAGAGCAAGGGATTGCAAGGAGGAGATGAATCCAAAAGGGGGGAGAATAACGCCATTAATGGAGATTTGAATCTTCAGAGAGAAAGAGAAACAAAGCTCAAAGGTGTTTGAAGGAAGGTTCTAGAGATTGTTTTGAAGGAACGTGTCCTCAACATATGATAGTGTTAGCTGCCTGTGTATGGACTTTTTTTTCATCAAATGAAGGGCCCCACCTGTATTTTGCAATGTTTGTTTTGATCATAGCAAATACTCAAGTGGCCAAGTGGGCCAGTAACATGGAAAATAAGGTGGGTTGCTTCCAGGTGGAAAGTTGCTTGCTTTCATAGAGTTTGACCTCAAGTTGCGTCTCCTAATTCTATTATTTATAAATTTTTAATTCATCTCTGCTACACCTTTCCAAGCACACATAAAGTCAACTTTTCAACTTCATCCTGATTTTTCAATGATTTGACAGTTTGCTCTATTTTACTCTACTCCAATCCACAAAAAAACAGGCCCTTAGGGTTTGGGTTGGCCTCTCCTAGGGTTTAGGCATTTTGTTGGTTAGCTGTTGCGGGCAAAGTATCCAAGGTTGATGATCTAAGAACTTTCTCCTATACATTTATGATGTATGGCAAGGAGTCGTCTAACAAATCATTTTTTTCTTCACAAGGCGGAAGTTAGAGTTTGGAGTATCTTTATTGGAGATGCAGTACTGTTTGGTGTTGCCTAACGAGAATTGCAAGGGCATTGGAGTCCTGCCAAGGTTGGCGTTACGTTGGGCATGGTCACGTCCATCCCCTTCACTATTTTATGGTCTATTTGGAAAGAAAGAAAGGATAGGATCTTTAAGGGCCCGTTTGTTAATTTAACTAGTAGAGTGAAGTGAAGTGAATGGTAATTTTAAAAGATAAAAAAATAAGAGAGGTTAAATCAATCCAACGATTAGATTTTGTTTTTTAGTGAGAAGAGAATGTAACTTTTTGACTTTTTGTGTTAAAAGTAGATATTTTTTTGTTAATTAGTGGGATGGAAAATTAACTTTTCGACTTTTTTGTGTAAAAAGGTAAGGGAATTTTTTTGAAATATGGTATTTTGATTTGACTCTTTTGGGTTGTTGTGTGGTGAAATGAGAGATGACTTTAACTTTACAATGAGGGGAAATTAACAAACGGGCCCTAAGGGATCTTCCATCTTCAGTGGTTGCCTTGATTTTTAAGGTCAATTTGAGGATTGCAAAATGGGTTATGGTTAGAAAGTTATCAAATTTCAACTTAAAGCTTGCATGGGGTGTGGCCCTTTTAAGGAAAGGAGACCAATCTCTTAGTATCCCCATCTTCTTAGGGTGGTAAAGTTCAATGACGATGGTGCTTCGAGGGGCAAGTAAGGACCGGTAGGAATTAGAGGGGCGATTAGCAATAGTACGGACAAGGTTCTTACATTCTCTAAGTACGTGGAAATTTACGATTCCAACAAAGCAAACGTGTTAGCTATCTTGGAAGGTCTTCGGTTGTTTTCAAGAGGCTATGGTGCATTTGCTTATTGTGGAGAATGATTCTTCTGATGCCATTGCTTGGGTGTATATCCCAATTCCTTTTTAATGAAATTAGGGAGTTATCACCTAACATCAATGCTTCTTTTGTCATGAAGTTTGATCTGCCAACTCTGGCAAATGCATTAGCCAAGCGAGGGGTTGACAAGTTGTCTCCTTGGGTAGGCATGGCTCTATAAATGGTTGGGGATGGTACAATGCTCTTGCACTTTCCCCTTTTCTCCTTTTGTGTTGCATTTTTTCTTTTTGTTTCCTCTTTCTCCTTTAATGAAAGTTTTCATTGCCATTAAAAAACACAAAATGACAATCCCAAAACTCCCTTCCTTTTGGTGTCGTAACTCATTACAAATGGAGGTTCTTTTTCTCTTCAAATCTCTCTCGCAAAAGGTTAGGCTGAATCATTTCCAGTCTCCTTGCCACTAAGACTATATCTTGAATAGCAACATATAATACAATAGCAAGTTGAACAAACATGTGTTGAATTAAGTAACCCTCCCCACAAAGGAAAATAATGTCCTTCTAACTGGACTTTTTTGAACTTAGTGATGAATAGATCCTAAAGCACATTAGAATGCATATTAGCCGCTAGTAAGATCCCCAAATAAAGGAAAGGAAACATTGCCACTATGATTGCAACAAAGGCAGCTAAAGAATGGAAAGACTCCTTTATAGCCAAACCCACTATCAAACACTTCCCAAATTAACCTTGATAGGGACTTCAAAGCACCTAAGAATAGCTTTCATGACTCCTGCTTCTTGACCATCATTAGAGTAACATAATAGCAATATCAATTTCAAATTGAAGTTAAATAGCAGCTAGCCGTTCGAACCCCTCAAAGCCATTAATCAATTTCAACTCAGAATTCCTAAGGAATGCCCCTTGCCCTTCCACCATGATAGTGAATCAAAAGGGATAGAACAGATCACCGTTTCTTGAACAGGATGCAAGCCGTGCTCAAACTAGAAAGCTTTGAAGCACTCAAAAGTCTACCTCCCATGATCAGATGGTTAACATCTTTTAAACAAAGTTCATGTGGTTCTCTCTCTCTCTCTCTCTCTCTCTCTCTCTCTCTCTCTCTCTCATAGTTACCTAATTCGGTGGAACTGGTTTCATACCATGAATAGTTCCAACCGACCAATTTTTGGTTCGATGATTCATTGAAGTTTGGCTTTCAAAAACGATGTACTTCAATGGAATTTGACAGAGAAATAGGTTTTTTGCAGTCTCAAAGGTATAGTATAAAAAGTACATTTTGAGTAACCATGCAACAGTGACATACACATAACATACAGAAGAGGGTGGCTCAATGGCCCTATAAAAAATACATGGGAATGTTAGATTAGTTGTTAGTAGATCAGTCTCACCGGAAATTATTAATCAACCAATCAAAGAAAATAAAATGAATGGTCAATATAAAGGCATCGAAGGGTTAAAAATCATTTTCTTTGACTGTATGACCAAATTTGTCTGGTGAGGTTTAATCTCTTTTTTTTTTTTTCAATATCACTAATCCATGAAGCTTTCTTCCACATGGTGTAACCACTAGGCCACTCCTTAAGTACCACTTGTCCACCATCTCACTATGCAAGGAAATTTCTTTTAACAAGTACATGTATGGAAGATTTTATAGTGAGCCATCACTTGGACATCTTTGATGGCAGAAAAGATCTATAGGGCATATGCATTTTTAGAATCCAGATCCTCCTCGCTATCACTTGGAGAAATCCTACGTTAAAGGAGAAATCCAAGGTAGGGCCCATTAGTTGAAAATCTGACCTTCTCAAAATAAATTCCCCTTAAGGGAATAGGGTACCCCCAAATTTTACTCAAGAAGGTGTGGATCTCGTCACAAGATTGACCATTTAAATTAAAAAGTGATTAACAATCCAATATATTGTTGTTATCCAAAAAAGGGGAAAAAAACAATCCAATATATTTTTCATTAATCACATTGCTTCCATTAACTGCATTGTATTACATATTTGAATTAATGGATCAAACTTGCCGAATTCAAACATCGGATTAAGCAAATTTCAAACTGAACTAAATGAGCCTGCCTTAACGAGTTTTCGAATTGGATCATTTATCGTTCGAAATGGATCATTTATTGAACTACAAATTTGAATTAGTCGAACTACGAATCAGGTAACTGCTTGCTCTCTCTCTCTCACACAGGATGATTCCAAGTGCACCCCACAAACCAGGGTATGCTATGGTTAGGGACAGCTCATCGCTTCATAAATGACTTCAATCAAGCAAAATAAATACACACATACATAAATGCACACATGCAAACATAAATAGAAAAGGATGTGGTTAAACAAGTGATCCACCCTACCTTGCCCCTATTATGAGCAGGTTTAGAAATGGTTTGGCCATTTGATGGCTTCACAGCTGGGTGGACAAAGATTTCAACCATTAAGTTCAGGTTTGGCTATCCCAACCAACTCCACTTTGTTTTTAACCTATTTACATATTTATTGAGGAAATATTATATACAAAAACAAGTTTTTATTTAAATATTTAATATTCTGTTTAAATCAAAGGGAGTATGAGATAAATCACATCAAACCCAACCCAACCCAACCCATGTCCTTTATGGGCTAGATTTGGTACCGCATCTTCTAAACCAATCATAGGTTGCGTTGGTCCAGTTTACCCTAACCCATAGCAAAACCAGCTCCCCTTTCTAAGGGACATAATTGGCCCATTGACATCCTAATATACATGTGTGAGGATGCACACATGTACGCATGACATAAGAATTTCACATGGCAATGGGTCAAATTGTGTTGAGCACTGTGTATAACATGAATGGGCCAGGTCAAGCTGAATTATTTCAATAATTTTGTCACGCTCACTGCACAGCAAACTGTGGTAGAAACTATATAACAACTCATTGAGGATGAATTAAATGTTCAACTCCAGAGGCAACGGGTTGAGATAGAAAATCATCTAAGAAGCACGGACACTTCTAAGAAAGTGACGTGTCCGTGTCGGACACGTGTCGGACACCGACACTCCTCGGACACTCTCGGACACGTGTCCAATACTATTTAGCCGTGTCCATAATTAAGAACTAAAAATCTTAATTTCGGACACTTGTTTGATACTCTTTTTGCAACGTGTCCCACAATTCCTAGCTCGTGTCTATGACTAAAAAATAAACATGTGGCTAATATCTCTTAGACACTTTGTTAATACGTGGTTATTAAAACTTGTAAACTTGATATATAATAATTTTATACCATGGAAAAATATATGATTGTAAATATCAATCATATCACAAGCAAAAGACAAATAAATATTTCACTAAAGAATAGGCCTCAAGATTGGCTTCTCTTTTGCTTTTTTTTTAAGGGATGGAAAAGAGATGATCCGCCTTTTTCTTTATATGGATTTTATGGAACTATGGATATTTCATGTTTAAAAATTATGAATTATGTTTTAGTATTGTATTGATATCTAATAATTTGATATGTTTGCTAGTTGATAGGTGAATTTTTTTTTGTTGATTGCTAAATTGATTAAAAAAGTTAAAATGATATTAGTTTTTTAGTAGATGATTATATATATATATAAATTAATATATATTATTCACGTGTCCCTGACATGTCCGTGTCCTGCTTTTTTGAGAAATGCCGTGTCGGCGTGTCCGTGTCGTGTCGTATTCGTGTCCCGTGTCCATGTCCATGCTTCTTAGCACGCTAAATAGAATAAATCCATTTGAAGATTTCCTCCAATAACCACGATTTCTATCTCCAAAGTAAAGTTAAAGGAAAATCTAAGTGCAATGATAAATGATGTCTAGGGTGTAGGGACAACAATCTTGTCAAGATAAGAATGTTAACTGAAAGTATTAAAAGTTAAAAAAACCCTTTCAAAATTGTTTTTGACACTCATAATTATCTGCTTTGATGTAAAAGAAAGCCAACAAAAGCAATAGGAAGGTATTACAAGACAGTGAGATAAATCTAATTGAAACTAAGGTTTTTTTTTTGTTTTTTGTTTATTTTTTATTTTTTATGTTTTACTCTCCAACAACCATAAAACACAAGGTCAAAGGGGTAGAAATTTTATGGACTACATCTTGACAAATTCTAAGTTGTCTCATTAGAACAGCCAGTGGCTATCTATAGGGGTACAACCCATAGTTACCAACAAATGCAATAGGAAGATGTTACAAGATAGCAACATAAACTCATTGAAATTAAAAAAAAAATTATTCCAACTCTCCAACAATCATAAAACAGATTATCAACGGGGTAGAATTCTACAGACTAAATCTAGATAAATTTTGGTTGTCTCATTAGAACAGCCAGTGGCAATCTATAGTGTACAACCCATAGTTACCTGAAGTTCAACCAGTTCAAGTTTAAATTTGAAGTCTGCGATTCCACACTTACTCTAATTTGAAAATTCGATGGGGTAGGTTTATTTAATTCATTTTCAGTTCAGCTGATTGGGAGTTGGAGTTCAAAGAATTTACAAGACTAATTCGAATATATATTAAGGTAGGCCAGCTATTTTGATTCA
This sequence comes from Sextonia rubra, assembly GCA_037013555.1. Classification (NCBI taxonomy): domain Eukaryota; kingdom Viridiplantae; phylum Streptophyta; class Magnoliopsida; order Laurales; family Lauraceae; genus Sextonia; species Sextonia rubra. The sequence goes on along the minus strand of JASUAD010000028.1, from coordinate 14,697,858 downwards.
TTAAGAATTCTCATTAATGAGACCCACCATTCAGAATCACAAACTTTAATTGCTATCAAGGTGGCTTGACTGAGTAGTCAAGATGTACAAACCATGTGCTCTAAATAATAGACATGCATTAATGATTTTGGATCCTATCAGTACATAAACTTAGAGAAATCATGAGTAAAAGGAGTGGGACTCCACAGTGCAGCCCAACCACTAAAATCTGAGCTATTCAAAATAAACCCCATAAACCTATATGGGGTACCCTAAGATTTTACATCAATCTGATCTCGTTCAACCGTTGGGTTGATTGTTTGATTAAAAACAAATGATTAACACAATCTTGTGTGCATTCTCATCACATTTGGATCAAACAGTCAATTCAACAATGGATCAAACTCGGATTAGTGTAAAAGTTGACGATACTCTATATACCTAGAGGGCTCTTATTTTGAAAGGTTTGGATTTCAACAGGTAGGCCCAATTGAGTCACACTCTTTTTATCTTATGATTTCCCATAGAGAACATGGACTCTTATTTAATTGCAAAAGGAAAGAGAGACCATACAAGACAGCTTTAAATGCATAAAAAGTGAGATTGATTGAGATAGAGAAGAGAGAAACTCCTCTTTCAAAGAACCCCGTGGTCCCTTTCTCCTAATCTTGTCTACCTTCCTCTGCAAGCTGGTTTTTTTCCTCTTTCTCACTAAAAAACTCCTCCAAGTAAGCACTTAGCAATGTGAAGAAAGAGAGCATGATACCGCATTGCATAGAGCATGAGGCCCCAATTGATTGCATGCAACTATGTTGAGCATGGGATTAGAGGTATTTTGACTACTTGAGTTCTACTCTATTTCTAAAACCTATTTCTCCCGATTTCCTATTCTAATTTAACTTTCTATAAAAAAAAAATTTTCATTTTCTTCTAATATTAGTCCAACATAAATCTCTCCTCTCTTTGTAAACTTCTTGTAGAAAATAAATTTTATTTTTAGAATGATTGTGATTTCCATGAGATGAGAAGTCTCCCTCTTATTAACTTAAAGACTTTCCCATTTTAGAAACAATTGTGTGTCGAATTGCAACGAACCGGGTATTTTTAGAATGATTTTGATTTCCATGAGATGAGAAGTCTCCCTCTTATTAACTTAAAGACTTTCCCATTTTAGAAACAATTGTGTGTCGAATTGCAACGAACCGGGTTTTTTTTCAAAAGCCAACTAGGACTAAATCCACACAGTATGGGATGCGGATCCCTTGTTACCAAACTAGGTAACTTTACATACACAGACATTGACTTAAACCAGGAAACCTAATCACACTCATAATATGAAACTAAATCATATAATAAGACCTAACTATCCCAACCTGTGATGCACAGATACGGCAACTTCAAAAAGTTAGGAGACGGATACGGATACAACATCACAAATCATATTTATAAAAAAATTATATATATGGAAAAAAACATGGTTAAAAATTTTTTTATATAAAGTTTTTATCTAGCCCTGCCCATTTATAAGATTTGATCTAGGCCATGCACTAATTTTTTGAAACTTTCTCTATGCCTAGGGCCCATCCATGTAACCAAAGACGTGCCCATCCATTTAACCAAATCTACCCTGCTATTTTAAACATGCCCATCCATTTAACCAAATCTGCCCTGCAATTTTAAACGTGAGGAAGTGTGGACCTGGGAAATGGTACTTAAACTATACCACTTGTGGGCTTCAAGGATCCAAAATTGAGAACGCATCAATTGAAAAGTCTAACCTGCCTTTCACTTATCACAGAACGAAAGAAAAGAGAGAGGGAAGATCGGGGAGATGGAGACGGCAATGGCGATGGCATCGGCATCAGTGATGGCAATGGAGATGGAGATGGTGATGGCGAGCGACAACGGTATCGACATCGGCTACGTCTATGAAGCAAGGTACTATGCCCCTTCTCTCTCCCTTCCCTTCCCTTCCCATCGTTTCTCTTTCTCTTTTGTTTCAATTTTTTTTTCCTGCAACCAGCCACAAAATGGAATGTCATACGTATGCAGAGGACCCATTTTTTCTTACTTTTGATCACACGAAATGGGGAAAAGGGGTTAGGGTCTTTTTTTGCTTTTTAAGCTATAACAAAAGCATGATTAGAAGGTTTTTTTCATTTCTTTTTTCCTGCAACCAGCCACAAAATCGAATGTCATACGTATGCAAAGGACCCATTTTTTCTTACTTTTTGATCACACGAAATGGGGAAAAGGGGTTAGGTTTTTTTTTCCTTTTTAAGCTATAACAAAATCACGATTAGAAGGTTTGGGATGAAATTAGTTGTTTCAACCAATTTCAATTTTTTCCATAAAAACCGGGGAAGCCGTATCCTAAATTTCAGCGCCATATCCCATGCATATCTTGCCGTATCTTGTACCCGTATGCATATTGGACAATGTCTGCACGTGTACAATGGGTGAAATGCCATATCCGGGTATCATAGGTCCCAAAAGAAGGCAAAACCCTACGAAAAGATTCTTCCAAATCCATTAATACGAATAAATTAAGACAAAATAGCGATATGGTAGACTATAAAGCAGTCACTCAGTTGGCATTAGGGCAAGCCTAATATTGAAAAATTTTTAAAATTAACATTTTACATATTTTTCCGAGAATTTGGCCTAGGATAGACCAGAATGAGGAAATAAAATTCATGTAGCTATCCCAACGTAGTTGGGACAAGCCACTGATAGTGGTGGCGGTGGTGGTGGTGATGATGATAAATTTAAATATTTTAATATCAGAACAGCTAGCAAGTCAGCAGCGTCTTGGCACAAGACAAAGAAGCACATCTTTGAACAGCACGCATGTAGAATGTAGGTGTGGTCTATTGTTTCCATCCAATAAAAGATAGAAGAGGGGATACTGGATTATCAAGCTGAATGAAACTAACCCATTCAATATTGCTAGCTATCAAATCAAAGACATTGAAATGGACAACCAATACAGAAACCAGTGAACTGCTCAAAAGCACTACCTTTGATTACACGGATACAAATTCCCTATCTTATCTGGCAGGCATGTGCAGGGCTACATACATCCACGTGAGGGTGGACGCACCTATGAAACCATAGTAAAAATTTTGGTTTTGCTTTAAAAATTTACATAAAAATCTCACGTCCACCTCCAAAACCCACAAAAAAATTCTATATTCTTTCCCAAACACACAATTTCCAGTTTAAGTCCGCACCCCTCAAACAAAAACTCTGGGCCTGCCAACATTCTGCGTCGGCTCTTCCGCACACAACAGCTATCCATCCGGGTACATCCCTATCCCACTCTCAAAGGTCTTCCAATACAATCTAATAGCAATCATCCAGATATAAAGACAAATCACTTCAACCCACTAAAAAAAAACCCAATCTTTCACTATAACCACTTTAGGATGTCCATTCTCAAATTTGGAACTACATCAAGATTCACCATCTGAAACCCAAGGTACCCAGTTGAAAGCACAATCATGATCAACCATTCCCAAAGTAATGCACCCCTGTATCCCCACACAACCAACCAAAACCCATTCTTCTGAAACCCACCATTTTCAAATCAGATTTCCATCCAAAACTACAACAACCCCACCATCTAAAATCCATTCTTCTACACCAAAAAGCAGATGCAGAGAGAAAAGAAAGAAACCAAGTGAAACCCAACCTGTAGGAACTGTCGGGCCGTTTCTGCAGATTGGCCCACAGCAATCTCGAGAAACAAAGACACCATGTTTTGTTTCTCCGCCACCGATATGCTCTCCATTGCGATACAGGAAGGAAGACAGCTGAAACCGAAACCAAATCAGATTTAAAAAAAAAAAACCCTAGATAGATTACAACAAGGGTATGAGATTTTAGGGCAAAAGATGCAGACTTTTTGGATTTTGAGAGCAATGAATAACCTGGGTGGCTCGGAAGATGAGATGGGAATCGATGGTGATTGAGATTTTGAGAGAGAACGTAACGAGGGCTCTTCTGCAAATCGGATCTTCTTCTCCAACAAGAGCTGTGACTGACTGAGGTCGATGTGTGGAGCATGCAGCAAATTATAGATGAGGAGGTGGGGACAGATTGGAAAAACCTGATTGATCGTGGATGGGCCACACTTCTATTTGATTTGGCTTCTATGCATCATCAGGTTTGAAAAAGGAAAGTGGGCAGGTTTAGAGTCGGTTTGCATATCTAAACATATTTAAATGGTTTGATTTCTCTAATATTTCTATATGAGAAAGATTCGTATGAGATCATGTTAGAAGTTTTGGTGGGACTTATTTATCACCTAATCCAAATCTTGCAATACACTGGAACCCTTCTAACAGTCACATGTCCTAAATTTCGGTCAAATCCAAATTTACTAAACTGTTGGATCAATTGTGCACCAATATAAATGGATTAAATTTGTGGGCCACGATGAGGGTATTAGGGATATGTAATTAGGGCCAAATTTGATATCTAAGGTAGTCTCACGTAGATCTTTCCATTCCTCTTGGTCTCATCTCCAAATGGGACCTACATATGGGCCCTATAAAAGTTCTCATAGTAGGCATGTGGGAACATTTCTCATAGGATTAAAACCTTTTATATATTTTAAATTTATTGTCCGTAACTAAGCTAAAATATGGCTTTTATTAAGAAGAGGGGAGAGAGATATAGAGAGTAGAGGGAGAAAAGGAGAGAGAGTTTTCTTATTGAATGAGAAGTGTGTACATAATGGGGGGAGGGGGATCTTATTTATAGAATAGGATTTCTTCCTCTTTAAGCAAACCAATATAGTAGGACTATTGCTTTCCATATCTAATATGGGCCCCAGGGTGGGCATCCACTAATAACAATATTTTATAACACTCCCCCTTGGATGACCACCATTCAATAATCGTTGCCTCATTAAAACCTTGCAAAGGAAAAACCCAATGAGATAAAAACCTAAGCGAAGGAAAAAGAGTACAACATTTTACAAAGTTATTGAAGTGGTGTTGGACGTGCATAATGCTGCCTTGTTAAAACCTTAACTAGGAAAACCCAGTGGGACAAAACCTAGAGAAGGAAAAAGAGTACAGCGCACATATGTCCTAATTGATAGGCTTCAAGATATCTATCCAGAATCTGTTACTCCCCCTGACGATAATACCCTTTACATAGTTTGATGATACACTTTCCGCATGTCAATCTCATATACAAGCCTTTGAAATGTTGACTTTGGTAATGACTTTGTGAACAAATCAGCCAAGTTGTTGTTTGAACGAACTTGCTTGACTTCGATCTCATTGTTCTTCTGAAACTCATGTGTGAAGAAGAACTTTGGTGCAATGTGCTTTGTCTTGTCACCTTTAATGTACCCTTCTTTAATTTGTTGAATACATGCCTCATTGTCTTCATAGATAATGCTCGGGGTACCTGTACTGAGAGGTAATTGAGAAGAACTACGAATATGCTGAATTAAATATTTTAGCCATACACATTCCCTACTAACTTCATAGAGGGCTAAAATTTCAGCATGGTTAGAAGAAGTAGCTACCAAAAATTTGTTTAGTAGAGCGCCAAGAAATAGCAGCATTACCATTGAGAAATACATAACCTGTCTGTGATCGACCCTTATGAGGATCAGATAAATATCCTGAATCTGCATATCATACAAACTTGGAATCTTTACAATAGAAGAGTCCTAAATCAATTGTACCACGTAAATAGCGTAGGATATGTTTGATACCAGTCTAATACCTTTACGTTAGCGCAGAACTGTATCTAGCAAGTAAATTCACTGAAAAGGAAATATCCGGTCTAGTACATTGTGCTAAATACATTAAAGCACCAATAGCACTTAGGTATGGTACTTCTGGACCCAATACCTTTTCGTTTTCTTCAATTGGACGATAGGATCCTTGTTTATATCTAAAGACCGAACAACCATGGGAGTGCTTAGTGGATGTGCTTTATCCATACCAAAGCGTTTCAGTATATTCTTAGTATAATTAGATTGATGGACTAATATTCCATTAGAACTTCTCTCGATCTGCAGGCCGAGACAAAATTTTGTTTTCCCAAGGTCTTTCATCTCAAATTCCCTTTTCAAATAATCAGCAGTTATTTCGAGCTCTTCTGGAGTCCCAATTAAATTTATGTCATCGACATAAACTGCCACTATTGCAAAACCTTTTGAGGATTTCTTTATGAAGATACATGGGCAAATGGGATTGTTTTCATATCCTTCCTTAGACAAATATTCACGGAGACGATTGTACCACATTCTTTCGAATTGCTTCAATCCATACAATGATCGTCTCAATTGTATTGAGTACGTACTCTTGGGCTTTGCTTCAAGCAAAGTAAATCCTTCTGGGATTTTTATATGAATTTCTGTGTCTAAGTCCCCATACAGATAAGCGGCCACAACATCCATGAGTTTCATATCTAAATTTTCGGAAACCGCTAAACTTATCAAATATCTGAATGTCGTTATATCCATAACAAGTGAGTATGTTTCCTCACAATCAATCCCAGGTTTCTGCAGGAAACCTTGTGCCACAAGTCTTGCCTTGTATCTAATGATTTCATTCATTTCATTCCTTTTCCTTACAAACACTCACTTATAACCTACAGGGTTAATACCTTTTGGGGTTTGTACTATAGGTCCAAATACACCACGTCTATTGAGAGACTCTAATTCTGCTGTAATAGCAGTTTTCCATTTTGGCCAATCTTTTCTTTGTCGACATTCATTTACGTGGTTCTGTATCCCAATCATCATCCTCATGTTCCATTGATATATGTGTAGCTACCACATATGCAAATGCGTCATCGATGACAATTCTTTTTCGATCCCATCTCTCTCTTGAATAATTGTAAAATATAGAGATCTTTTCATTATCCGGTACCGATGCCACTTCAGGGGCTTTTATAATCTCATCAAGGACTTTCGTCATTCTAGAGAGAGTGGATTTTTCTATAGCTTCTTCGGGAGTGTTATGACCCTCTTCAGGAGGAAACTCTTCAGGAGTGTTAAGTGTATCTTTGGGAGGATATGATGATTGTATATTTCTCCTTTTTTGCGGAGCTATATCTTTTGAACCTACAGGTCTACCACGCTTCTGGCGTATTACAGACTCTTTTGTTGCCACTTTTTTACTTTGTCCTACAGGGACATTAAGTCTAGCAGGTGCCTTCATAGCTGGAATATATGACTTAGTTACCTTTGCTGCATCGTTAAATGCATCGGGTAATTTATTTGCAATTTCTTGTAAGTGCACAATTCTACGGACTTCATATTCACATTGTGAAGTACGTGGGTCTAAATGAGACAAAGTGGAAGCATTCCACGTTAGTTCACGCCGTTCTTCAGGAACGGGTTGTTCTGCATGAACAATACGTTCTTTATCTCCCCCTAACGGTGGGAATTTTGTCTCATCGAATTGACAATCAGCAAAACGAGCAGTAAAGACATCTCCTGTCATTGGTTCTAAAAAGCGAATAATAGAAGGAGAGTCATAGCCGATATAGATGCCCAACCTACGTTGTGGTCCCATCTTAGTACGTTGAGGGGGTGGTATAGGGACTAAAACAGCGCAACCAAACTTACGTAAATGGGAGATATTAGGTTGATGTCCCGATATAAGCTGTGCGAGAGAGTATTGATGGTAGGCTGTGGGTCGAAGTCGAATGAGCATTGATGCATGTAATACAGCGTGTTCCCAAGCACTAACTGGTAATTTAGACTGCATCAACAAGGTCCTAGAAATAAGTTGAATGCGCTTAATCAGGGATTCAGCTAAGCCATTCTGGGTATGGACATGAGGAACAGGATGTTCAACAACAATGCCAAGAGATGAACAGTAGTCATCAAAGGCTTGTGATGTAAACTCACCCGCATTATCAAGTCTTATAGACTTAATAGGATTATCAGGGAAATGGGCTCTAAGTTTAATGATTTGTGCTAATAGACGGGCAAAGGCTATATTCCTAGTTGAAAGTAGGCAAACATTAGACCAACGGGTGGAAGCGTTAATCAGAACCATGAAATACCTAAAAGGTCCACTAGGTGGATTGATCGGTCCACAGATGTCGCCTTGTATCCTTTGCAGAAAAGATGGGGACTCTAATGCAATTTTGACGAAGGAAGGTCGAGTGATTAACTTTCCCTGTGAACATGGGACACATAGATACCCATTTGGTATGGTCAAAGTATGGTTGTCTAAAGGGTGTCCAACAGAGTTATCAATGATCTTTTTTAACATGGTAACTCGGAGTGCCCTAATCTATCGTGCCAAAGCAATAAGGTTTGAGGGTTACTAAACTTTGAGGTTGGTTTAAGATTCAGGCTTAACTGTCTCGTTTTACTCAAAACCGAATGTGATTCGACGATGGATATCGTTGTATAATATAACCCAGAAGAAAATGCACTTAATGTTTCTAGTATTTGCTTTCGGCCTCCAATACTAGTAACGATAAGTAACATTTCCTTGTTACCTTCATTAGCAGTCTCAACATGGTATCCATTTATTCTGATGTCTTTAAAATTGAGCAAGTTTCTTCGGGAACTGCTGGAGAACAATGCATCTTTAATGAATAAATGAGTACCATTAGGTAACGTTATGTGGGCTTTTCCGGAGCCTTCAATTATTTGCACAGGTCCAGCTATGGTGGATACCTTTCATGAATTCAATTCCAATTCTAAGAAAAACTTCTGGCTTTTCAGAATGGTATGTGTTGTAGCACTATCTACAAGACAGTGAGTGTCCCCATTGTTGTGATTCATACCTTTAAACAAAAGATAATAAAGAAAATGTAACTAAACAATCACATGGTTAAGAAAAATTTATAAAAGAAATTTCATCAAATTAATAAAAAGTCATTCATCACAAAACATCCATAAAATGTTTATCAAAATTAAGAAACTGAAAACTAAATCATCCAATCATAAAATATCCTTAAAAAGGTAAATAGCTAAAAAAGATTCTAAATGGAGATTCTGAAAAATATTTATTTGGTCTTCTAAAACATTCCAAGAGGAGTTCCGATTTTAGCACTAAATGCCTCATTGTTAAGAGGTTGGCCATTTTCGTCTTCAAAAAAATCTTTAGTTTTCAAATTTGTAATGTCCAACTGGTAATTGTCATTTTGTAGGTCAATATCCCAATCCCAATCTTCCTGATCATTTGATTCTGCAGAATGAATAGAGGCCTTGTATGCTTTGTATCGTTCCACCATGTCTTTTGGTGCACGACAAGCGCGTGACCAATGCCCAGTCCTTCCACATCTGTAGCAAGGGTTATCAGAACGGTGGGCAGAAGTATTTGGTGGATTCTGAGGTTGATCTGGATTTTGCTGCTTCTGAGGATCAGACCACTTCTGGTGGTTTTTGAATTTTTTATTGGGAGGACCTCGAAATCCTCCTCGTCGAGAGGAGTTTCTTTTTTCACCTCTTCTGGAGGGATGATTTCTCCCACGCCCCCTTCCTCTGCCTCTGCTAGAATTGAAATTGGCATTTGTTTTAGGCAGTGCCATAGATCCAGTTGGTCTGGAGTTATGATTTTTTTAGCAAAACTTTACTGTTCTGCTCAGCAACAAGGAGACAAGAGATCAGTTTTGAGTATTTGGAGAAACGTCGTTCAAAGTATTACTGTTGCAGGATTACATTTGATGCGTGAAAAGTGGACAGCGTTTTCTCTAACATCTGCTCTTCTGTAATCGTTTCCCCACACAATCTTAACCGGAAAACAATGTTGAAAAGAGCGGAGTTATACTCAGATACCGATTTGTAGTCTTGAAATCGCAGTTTTAGCCATTCATTTTGAGCTGTTGGTAATAAGACCATCTTCTGGTGATCATATCTATCCTTCAGGGATTTCCAAAGACTTGCAGGGTCTTCCTCTGTGAGGTATTCATTTTTAAGGTTATCATGTATATGATGACGTAAGAAGATAAGTGCCAAGGCCCTATTCTCCGGGGACTCTTTATTACCTTCTTTTATTGTCTCTCTAAGCTTTTTGGATTGCAAATGTAATTTTGCATCCAAGTGCCAGGATAAGTAGTTGTCCCCGGTAATGTTAAGGGCTTTAAATTCAAGTTTGCTTAAGTTCGACATTATGCAAGAGCTGGAAAAAAAATTATATGATCATTGATATGCAAAAGATAAAATATAAATAATAAAAATTGTAACGCATTCAGAATAAATTAAGGGGTGAGCCATGTCAGATCAAGTTTGCCAATTTAAATTGAATAACATTATGTTATCAATTTTAATAATCCAAAAACAAACAGTTTTAACAAGGCTTTTGGCTTGATTTGGAATTGCAGATTCTTGATTAGAACTTCAGGTTCTATCAAGGCTTCGGGCTTGATATTATGGCATATTACTTTTATTTCTGGATCGAAATATCAAACTTCAGGTTTGATTAGGAATGAATCTTCAAGTTCATATTGTGGATCTGAGAACTTCTGGTTTCAGATTTTAATAATCCATGGAACTTCTGGTCCGGATATAGAAAAGAACTTTTGGTTCTTACGGAACTGCGGGCCCGTATTAATATAGAACTTCAGGTTCTTATTTATGATCCATTCTTAATTCTTCAAGTTCATATTGTGGATCTGAGAACTTCTGGTTTCAGATTTTAATAATCCACGGAACTTTTGGTCCGGATTTAGAAAAGAACTTCTGGTTCTTACGGAACTGCAGGCCCGTATTAATATAGAACTTCAGGTTTTTATTTATGAACTATTCTTGATCTCCCTTTGTTAAAGATAATGATAATAATGAATAAATAAATAAGCATAACATAAACAATTTATTAAACAAATAAAGGAATATAAATAATGAAAATTATGTTACCGTTAGATATGCCTTCTTTCACGTGTATCGTGTAGATCTGCTTCTGAGCTTTTTGAAAAATCAAACGAATCGACGATCAAACTTTGGAGGCGCAGGATATCATAAGAAGGAGATTGGCACTTGTTGCACGTTGAATGCACAGAAACAATATATAAAAAAAAAGATGCACGTTAAAAGTACAGAAAAGATGCACGTTGAATGCACAAAAACGTTGAATGCACGTTGAAAGTACAGAAAACGTTGCACGTTAACGTATAGAAGCAATATAAAAATAAAAGAAATAAAGAAAGAATGGTAGAAGAAGCTTTTCACGAGGAGCGTACGCGGAATAAGAGACGTGGACGCGGGGAGGAAAGAAAAACAGGAAAAAAAAGAGCGTGCTGATAACGTATTAAGAAGAGGTTAGAGAGATATAGAAAGTAGAGGGAGAAAAGGAGAGAGAGTTTTCTTATTGAATGAGAAGTGTGTACATAATGGGGGGAGGGGGATCTTATTTATAGAATAGGATTTCTTTCTCCCCAAGCAAACCAATATAGTAGGACTATTGCTTTCCATATCTAATGTGGGCCCCAGGGTGGGCATCCACTAATAACAATATTTTATAACAGCTTTTAACACTTGAAATAATTTGGGCTTGAGACAAAACATGGCGTCAACTTGGGTTAAATGGGTGAGTCAGGTTAGGTTGAGCTACACTGTGTGTGGAAATGAGCTAACCTTCAACCTCTAGACAACCAAGGTTAACCCAACATGTTTTGACCCAACATGACCTATTTGCTATCCCGTGGTTATCAAGCCCATGTGCTAAGTCCAAGCCATTAAAAGTAAACTTCTCACCTTTTTCTATCCCCAACTCTAATTTCACTCCAACTAACAATAATTCATATGATTAGATGATCAAGTCTGATCGATATTAGAAAAAAAAAAAAAAACTAAGCCAAGTGCTCAATATGTTAGGATTTTTTTTCCCCAAGATTTCATCAGGGATTGACCTTGAAGGATTTCATTCTATGGAAAAGCCTCTCATCAACTTAAGTTTGTATAAGAAATTCCATAAGCTTAAGCCCTTGGGGCCCACCTTTGGTCCACAAATGCACGACCCCAGTGAATTGCATATGTCCAGCAATTTTTGATTAAATTCAAATTTATTAGACCATTAGATCAATTATGCGCCAATCCAAATGAAATGTTGGCCATTAAATTTTTGGAGTCCATCTATAAAAAAGATGGTTGCAGCTGATTTTTTGTAAAAAGGAGAGTCCTAGGAAATCCTTCAAATCCCCTCCATCTCCATCCCTATCCCCATGTGGGTCCCCTAGTGGGCTCTATAAACGTGAGCTATACAATTGAGCTTACCTTATCTAAGCTTGAGCTTAGGAGAGAGGCTCCACACATATATATATAGCTTTAATCTTATGAGAAGTGTTCTCACACACCTATTGTGAAAATGGGCCTCATTTAAAGATGGGACTAGAGGATGAAAAGATTTATGTGAGACCACTTCAAATGTTAAGTTTGGCCTCAATCACATATCTTTAATCCCTTCATCCATAGCTCACAAATCCAATTCATTTGGATTGATGCACAGTTGAACCAATAGTCTAGTAAATTTAGATTTGACTGAAACTTAGGACGTGTGGCTATTAGGGGAGTCCATGTATATTGCAAGGTTTAGATTATATGATAGATAAGTCCCACCTAGAATTCTCATTAAAAAAGGTGAGCACTAGTTCTCATAGGATTATTTTACAATAAAAAATAGTTTTCACAAGAAATGAAAGTGAAAAAGAATTGCATACTTGTAAAATTGATCGACTGAAGAGTAAAGTAAAAAATTATAACTAAAAGATACGGCATGACCCAAGTCCTACTACAATAACAGTACTCTTCATCCATTAGGCAACACACACACACACACACACACACACACACATATACACACAAAAACCTTACTTTCCTGAGAGAAAAACTTACAACAAAGGATTGGTAATGTTTGAGTTAATAGACTATCCACTCATTTGGAAAGATTTGAAAGTATGAAGAAAACTTTATATAAATAAGAGATAGGTTAGTGAGGTTAGTGAGAGACGAATTATATATATTAAAACTACAAGAATAGAGGCCCCTAGAGGGTGCCAAATCAACATCTTTATTTTTGTTTTTTTTTCTAACGTGCCACACCAGCATCCAAAAAAATTACAAGTTTTCAAAATCTCTTCCTCATTCCCCTTTAATCTCTTTCTCATAAATGGTCATATATTGATCTTATTCTGACTGTTCATATCCATTATTCCTCATTCCCCTTTAATCCTAAAATCTCTTCTACCATTATCATATCCACCTAATGCTTGCCATGTGATTTAAGAAGATATTGATTTGAAACGTCAATCATTATCTCCATCTTAATTAGAGATTACGTACTGAATCTTTGGTCTAAAAAAGTAAATTGATGGGCACTACCAATCAATGTGTATTTTTTTTAATAAAAAAGCTTCTAGCAGTCAATGGTCCAAAATCTCTTTCTCATTCCATACCAGCATCCAAAAAAATTACAAGTTTTCAAAATCTCTTCCTCATTCCTCTTTAATCTCTTTCGCATAAATGGTCATATATTGATCTTATTATAACTGTTCCTAAAATCTCTCTTCTACTATTATCATATCCACCTAATGCTTGCCATGTGATTTAAGAAGATATTGATTTAAAACGTCAATCATTATCTTCATCTTAATTAGAGATTACGTTCTGAATTTTTGGTCTAAGAAAGTAAATTGATGGGCACTACCAATCAATGTGTATTTTTTTTAATAAAAAAGCTTCTAGCATTCAACGGTCCAAAATTTGCATATCAAATGATGGGATCTAATCAAGATGACTTATTGATTCTCTTACAACAATCTCCTATGTTCCTCTGCTGCTAGATTACAGCTTTTTTCTTCCCTATTATATATGTGTAAATATAATTATTTGATGCTTTTTTCTTGTTTCAGAAATTACATCTTAGTTCTTTTTTACTTCTCCATCATCTATGTTTCTCGTGGATTCAGGTAGGTATTGGATGGTTTATGTCTTTTTATTTTTTTGTCTTTCTAAGATCGTTTATGTTTTTAGATAGTTGGATGATATCTTTTATGATGCGTGTGTGGTTTTGGATGGTGTTAACTGTGTACATAAAAAAATGAATGGATAAATCCAATCAACTTAAAACCCAATTATTTAGGAGAGATGATTGGGATGTACAGTTTTATGCCATGAAAATTTCTGGTCTTAATCCAACGAATAATGAACTTCTTTTTAAAGTCTAAGCGCCTCCATCTATTTTTCATTTTATTTTAATATATATCTTTAAAAGGGAAAATCTACTCTCCAAATAACAACCACGCCCCCTCTCCCCCTCTCTCTTGTGCATTAGGTGGTCTGCCGAAGGATTTTGTGAAGATCTAGAGCATAATACAAGTATAATATTATTAAATTGATATATTTCAATTTCTTTTATTTATTTATTTGGTGGGTTTTTAGATGTGGATGAACTAAGCAAGTTTTTACAGGTATATATATTGAAGTGGAGGATTCTTATATAGCTACTGTTATCAATGTCGGCTCTAATGATAAATTGTTTATTATTAAAATGGATCATTGTACATTGTATTATAATTAAATTTAAAGTATTCAAAAATAAATTTTAAAAGAACATTAGATTTCAATATTTTTTCTTAAGTGTTTCAACGTGTTGCTACTGGTCAGTCCATTGGGATTGAACATTGATTAATTAATTAATTTGATTATTATCAGGTGTTGATGATTATTACATCATACGATTAAAATAAAGGAAAATGAATCAGTTATTATTATTCAAGTGTTTCTCAAATCAGGTATAATTTACAATTTTGTATTTTTACACATACAATTTTGTGCAAATAAAGATGTACCTATGCCATTATCGCTATGAATATCATTATTTATGCTGAACAATATTAAAACATTTGAGATATACTTGATTTTCTTGGCCCGAGCTCAGCACGGGCATTGGTGGGCCTCCTCAGGTAAACATTTAAAGCTATTAATTAAGTTCATAGCTGTGTTCAAGGAAGAGATGTGATCAATCTATGGATATAATAATCAAAATTTTATTTTGCAATAAATATATTTTCTCTAAAAAATTGTTTTCTAATGGTTTGGATATGATTTTCAAGATTTTTTTATATGTAGAACTATTTCGGTAAGCTCTTAATTAATTTTTCAAATTTAAGAATAAACTAAAATAGTCTATAGGTCAGAGATGTTATTTGCATTTCTATAGGGTTTTAATATGTTTTTTATAGCAAATTTCAAAATTTACCACAATTTATAAACTAAGTCCGGGCCTTGGTTGCTAGTTAGAATTTAAAAGAAATATTAATGGATGGCAATATATAGGCATAAATAGAGTAATAATTAGTAATAAAAGGAGTTAATGAAAAATACAAATGCAAGGGCTGGGTACAAATGTTGGCAAGAAGCATTAAGCACATGATGGTGAAATGGTTGGAATACCAAAGGACAACGGTGTCAATCCATTGAAAATTGGTGTCAATCCATTGATGCTATTAAGATAGTCAAAATCTAATATGAAATTGGCAATTGGAAATGGAATGGATAACATTGGGCATTGAAGGGGTAAAAAACTTTCATTTTCATGAAGTCTATCATCCCACCAGCTATGCCTAAATTTGAAATCCTTAGGCGTTAATCTTCGAAGAAATCTTGGGAATAAAAAAAATAAAAAATCCTGGCATTGCACGAGCTTAGCACATTGACATTCGGTTAGTTGTTGCCTTTACTATAGTATGTACTATATATTTTTTTTATAAAGCAATAATATGGACCATTAGAACATGTTTGACAAGTCTCATTTGATTTTGTTGGACTTATTTTGAATAGGCATTAGACCTAATTTTTCAAAATAAATTATTTAGCATGTGTAGTTCAAATAAACAATAGACCACTTTGAATTCGCACTAACCGTAACTCATAATTCCTAAAATATTTTCATTGGATTTTGTAATAAAGTAATTAAATTTTGATTGCCAAAGATGAATGAGGAAGATGATTTGATGCATGAGCGGATAGAAAGAAATTGGTATCGATCACTGGTAAGTGATTGAAACTCAATCCCACTCAATGATGATGTTCGTGGCTATCTATCTAGACTCCTAAACTTCAGTAGTTTACATTGGAAAAGATCAATTTGATAAATGACAACTTGAATTCCCTTTACATTGAAAAATATGTCTGTGCCAAGTAAACATAGAATCAAATACACCGTTAAAAGAATATATACAATCAGATATAAGTGGCAATATTGTGATCTATGGGGATATTTATAAAAAAGATCATAAGATTTGATTATTATTGTTTGACAAAATATTAAGTTAATATCATTAATTACTAATTAGAGAAGTTCTTAATAATTTTTCTTTTGTAAAAATCCTATATATACATATTATAATATATATTATTTATTTTACTTATTAATAGACAAAGGGCCGGACCCCCTCAGGAGGGCTAAGTCAAACCCTAGCTCAGCCTCGAGTTTGCGAGCTTTTTAAAATTGGGCATTATCTTACTATTGATCTTTAGGACAAAAAAAAAAAAAAAAAAAGCACTCACTTTGAGAGCTTTTGCCGGTCGAGCTAGGGCAGAGCCTCCTCCTCAAAGGGCCGGATTAAGAGCCTTACTAATTGGTATTTGGTGGTCTCTTTCTTCAAATGTGCATTTTCTGAGCTATGACTTGATTTACTGTCCAAATGAAATGTTTTTCCATGGATGATTCTTTTATCATATTATTTCATCCTGGCATATGTTATCCCAAGTATGAGGAAATTTGGGCCAGCATAATGGTTCACTAAACTTAATTTGCAGTGTAATTTTATCAAAGTACTAGAACTTCGATAAAAACCCAAATAACTAGGAGAAAATTTTAGCTGATATGTAATACTATTCTGTTAGATGGGTTGGGCCATTAAGTTCACTGCAATAGACCAAAGTGCAATAAATCCAGCAACAACTTGGGCTGCCCGACCTGACCTAGATGGGGTTACAACGAGTTTTTTATCCTTATCGGCAACAAAAAAACTCATTAAAAGGAGAAAATATTATACAAGAGAAAGCATGAGAAAAAAAATAAGTGGGTGCAAGAGCAATGGACGCATACCCTAAACCTTTTATAATTATAGCACGCAAGGAGACAACCTCTTAACTTCCTGCTGCTGAAAGAGGCATTCAACATCTGAGTATCTAAAATCTTTGGTTGTGGATAAAGAAAGTGGAATGAAACTTGCTTTTAGATTCAAGCGATTTAGACCCGTATCCAAATCTAGATCCACGCATACAGGATTGCAAATATTCGGATCCAAAACCCTGTATGCTTTGAATTTAGAATCCAGATATAGGATAATTATATGCAGATATTAAAATTATATATGGGTTTCAAGGGCCTATATAGCTTGAGTAATTTTGACATTTGAGAGCCTATTTATATTTAATTATATACCATTTAATAGCCACATCAGTAGATTTTAAAAAGTCATTTTGAAAGCCTTCATTCAAATATACCAATCCATTCCATGGATATGATTTCTATTGTTTGAAAGCTTTCTGTTACTGTTGGCAAGCGGGTCACATCTTATTTTGGTTTTAGATCTAGAGTCAGATATAAGTTGATGTTGGATCCAAATACGTACAACACATAGGTCCTTGTTGAATCGAAATCCAGATTTGGATACAATCTACAAAGATGGATCAATGTCCTGGATCCACCATTGCTTCGCCCCTGATCTGATCCTTTTGCATCCCTAGAGATGGACCATGTCCCACCCTAGCTGCCCGGCGCATTAATTCACTTATGCCTAAGCCACTATCATCAGTAGGTAGGAGTTAACAACAGTGCCTTCCCTCCAGATTGCTAGTGCTTAGATGTGCAGAAGTGTTTCACTCTTGATGGTCCAATGTTGGGCCTAGGGCAACAAGAGTTAAGTTTGAGTTAGATTAGGGCGGCCCAGTGCATGAGGCTCTTGTATAGTGGGGTCTGGGGAGGGCAAAATGTACGTAGCCGTCCCTTTATTTTAAAGAAGCTGTTTCTGTGACTTGAACCTGCATGCTCAATGACGTTACTGGTAAGCCTTTACGGTTGGGCCACACCGCCCTTCTAAGTTTTAGTTAGGCTAATATGAGAATTAGTCTGGGCTTGACCAGTATTTTAGAGATTAATTTTGATGGACAGTTTGAGTTGGACAATCAAGCCTGGATTATAGGAAACCCAAGAATACCTGATAAAGGCTCATGTCCAACAAAGGCCTAATTATAATAAGGGCCTCAGTCTTGTAAGGGCTGTAAAGTCAGGTTCTGGGTCCGGCTCAATAAGTGTTAGGGACCCTAAACTAGGTCTATTTCCAGCCCGTCAAACAGTTAGAATATGATGATGTCAAATTCGCGTTCAGATGGATCTCAGTTTGCCTCCCAGTCCCAGGTCCCAGGTCCCAGTTATTCTAGTTCGAGGATCTCAGAATCCAACTGGTGGCCACTACATTGATGGTTATAGTGATCATTGGCATTCATTCCAATGACGTCGATAAAACTAAAATAGGTTAGCATGACTTTTTTAGTTGAATCAAGTTTTCAAGTTTTTAGACACTGGGTGGATTCTGTAGTTTTTAAAATTTGAGGGCAGCTAGGTCTATGGCAGCCAATTTAGATATCGGTACAGTTAATTAGGCCTCGGTTCAGGCCACAACCTAAAACTCAGACCAAAGAAGGCTGCCACAAGCCGTGAACAATCCTTACAAAATGTCCATAAAGGTGCCAACCCTCAGCTATTCATTGCAAAAGAAGGATGCTTTAGGCTGTCAGTGTTAGAGATTAAAATAGTTTGTTATTAGTTTTATTAGAATGTTAGAGATATTAGTAGATTATCCTTATTCTTAGGATAAAGTTAGTTCCCATTTACTTTTAAATGTATATCTCTCATTCAATGAAACTTACAGTGAAAATTATTGGCATGAGTTGATTTGTGAAATTTTATATGGTATTGAGCTGGATTTATTCCGGTGATAGATCTTGAGATCAACTGGGCATGGTTTTTCATGCTTCTTATTAATCACCGTCAATAAAGTCGATCTCCCCTCATCTATCTAATCATTCAAATTATATGATGAAAATAAAAAGATTGACGGTGATTATTACAGAAGCATAAAGGATAGGATCAGGATCACGGATTGATCACATGATCATCATCCCTTGGCCCCTCTTAAATACTAAGTAAGAAATCAATAATCATTGCACTTCAATCATTTCACCGCAAATAATGAAGTGAGAGATGATCTCAATTTATACAATGAAAAAAGCAAACTTAAACAACTATTATTCAAAATTCAAACTACTTAAAATCTCTAACAACCTAATCTTTATTCTAAACCCTAATGTTTCTGACATTGGATATGGTCCATGCAGCCAAAGTGGGATTTCAGGTTTGGGTTGGATCCCTTGTGTGTGAGGAAGAGAGAGGTAGGGTTATTATGAGAGAGGGATTATCTCTGAGCGTACCGTTGGTGCCAACCGTGGACACTTCGAGTACATGTAATATTGATGGCTGTGCTATAATACTGACATTAGAAACTCCCTGCAGACTCTCTTGTGGGCCCACTCATGGCAATGTCGTTCATGAAGAGGTGGGGATTGAAAGATTTGAATGAAGCCTAGATCCTTGCAAAATTTTGATGATGTTTTTTGGTAACCTAATTGAGGGGCTGGGACCTGAATACAATAAACAACTCAACACTTATAACTCACATATACAAGGTAACTAAGCCTTGTACATATGAAGACACACACAGCTCACACATGCGGGGTAATGGGGATTCACATATGTGAAGAGACAGAACATAACTCATACATGTGGGGTAATAGGAGCTTACACAAGTGAGGGAAAAAGATACAACTCATACATGCGGAGTAATATGGGGACCTGCACATGTGAGGGAACAAAATACAACTCACACATATGAGGTAAATAAAACTCGCATATGCAAGAGAGGGGGGAGGTAAGATTTGAACTCTTGACCTCCCAATGAGAACAAGAAGTCCTTACCACTAGGGTCAGGATAGACCAAGATAGACCATCCTATCCCCTAAATCTGTGGCACTCAGGTTACTAGTTTTAGAAGACATCATTTTTTAAGGATGTCAATCCAACAGGCAACAGTGAATAATAGTAGAATGATTGGGCCATTTTACTGTGCAAGGTGAATGCATGGCTTATCATGTGAGTAGCTTGGATGGGTTCTCCTGGGGCCCACGATAATGGACAAGGTGAGATGGAAAGATCCATGTATGTAGGGACCCACATATCAAATTGCAGGTCAATCTCAAGCCCCTATCACCTCCGTACATGGCCACAAATTAAAGGATTTATATATTCAAAATAAAATGACCCTCAATCCAATGACAGATTCCATTTGGATCGGAGCAAATCAATGGGGTCCGATGTGCATGTGTAGAGATGATAAATTTCTCCACCACTTCTTCATCTAAATAGCCCTTAAATCATATACCAAGAGAAATCTGCAACAGAGCCAAAACCCTTTTTTGATGACCATCAGGTTGTGGGGAAAATATAACATATCATAAGGATATGTTTATCCAGAACACTGTTATCATTAGGGGGAAAATCTAAAATATCATGCGGACATATTTATCGAGTAAACTGGTATCATTAGGGGGTTCCATGACTCGAATTAGGTGGCGTAAAAAAACTGTTCAAGCTCAGCCAGTCCAGTTATTATAGCGTATTGTTCCGGTCCAGATCCATCCCAAATGTAGCTCACTGTGGGACAATCTTGGGCTGCCCAGGGTGGCCCTGTGCAAGAGCGACCCTGGATTTATAAAAATACACTATAGCTAGGTGCAATTCCTTTTAGATTTGAATGGTTTGGTGCTGTTAATTTAGTGTTATTTTTATCCAGGTTCCTAAGTCCTTGGTCTTTAGTGTATATGATGGTTTTTTTGTTTTTTTGTTTTTTGTTTTTTGACTTATTGGCTAGGAGTGATACTATTTAACTGTTGACCAAGGAATAAATCCATATGTGAGGTGCCAAGGTGCCAACGATGCTTTGTTAGTATGAGACGAACATACCTTTAGTTGGATATTTGATTGAGGATTTACTACACTCCTTAACTATGGCTAAACTACGTAATATTGATATGGCAATTCATGTAATGGTGTAGAGAGGAGTTGTAATATAGGTCTTCTTAGATAAATCCTTTTCCATGATAGAGTTTTACATTAATTTAGGATTTAGATTCCTCTTAGCATAAAAATACTATAAGGTTAACAGCTTTACCTAAATACCATATACATTTTCATTAAGGAGACTTACCAACACAGGAGTCCTAATGGATAGTGCTCTTCAAAAAAAGGGAGAATCATATGGGCATGTGTTCATTGGGCCATACATAATCCCAATAATTCTACCATGCTCAACTATGAGTGTGTTGACATTTGATGTTTTCAAAAACTGTACACCATTATTTTATTTTGTATTCTGTTGTATTTTTATGGAGTCCCCTAGCTGTAGCTCTCAATAAAGATGGACTTCAAACTTATTGAGTCCAAAAATGTGGTCTATGCCGTTGTTACTTCTTGTGTGACCCATGTAAATTCTTCTAGCTGTAGCTCTCAATAAAGATGGACTTCAAACTTATTGTGTCCAAAAATGTGGTCTATGCCGTGGTCACTTCTTGCGTGACCCATGTAAATTCTTAACAACTAATGGAGAGATTAGGATGGTGGTAGGTTAGTCCTCATTATCATTCCAACCAAATGATGTTAGTCTTTAACCTTGGCTCCTCAAACCTTAATGGCTTCATATCGTGCGAACCTATGATGATAAAATCTGACTGGTGATTGTGTTTGGAGCAGTGCTGTAAATCTATTACTAACTAGTGCTAATCCAAAGGGAGCTGGTGTTCGTAATGGATTGGTCATAAAGCGTCATACATGTCATTATATAAACAGAAACCAATACTACCAAAATGAGTATTTTAGGAGAATTTGCAAGACTGTCGTACTAGTCTTACATAAACAAAAGATTACTCTACTTTTATATAAAAGTTTGTTTGTTAACTCTTCTTATATAAGTTGTTTGGTGTCTGTTGGCTAATGTGTCCACATTATGACTCTTTACACATGTTTTTATATCAACCCATTGTGTGTTGGAGTACATGTAACTTCTACGTCATAAAACTCTGTCTATTGACCAATTAATGGGATGATCGTGGCCAACAATTAAAAAACAACTGCCAATCATGATCAATAATAAAATAAATGATGATGATCAATTCCTCGCATTCAATTAAAAAACAGTTACCATTGAAGTCTAATCCTGTTTGTACCTCATCTATTTGGGTTGATTTTGTGAATTTTACTTTTTCAATTTGACTTATTATGTATTTCCTAACATCAGAATTCATCAATCTTTCTTCTGTACTTCATTCCAACCACTCATAGCTTCTTAATAACTATTTTATATGAAGTCTTTATTAGTCTTCCGCCAATTAAAGTTTCTCATGGGAAAATCTTGGCTAAACTCTCTGTCATCAACATGTGCATTTCACTAGCAGTTTTATTAAGGACACTGTGGACTCTTTATGATATTGCTTTTTGTATGTGGAACCATGGGTTCTTTAACCTTCTTTTCCAGCACTCTTAAAGTGATGTAATGAAGTGTGCAAGAGCCAACTGAGAAGATAATCCAAAATACATACTCCGCATTAGAATCCACACCAAACTCTTCAATATTTAAATGTTATAAAAATCACTTGGATAAGTTAAGATGATAGGTGCTTTAAGCCATACTCAAGAAAATAATGATGGTTGAGGCTAATAAAATTTACATATGACCAACTACCTTTTAACAAATACAAATAACTACCAAAAGTTTCAATTTTTGCTCTCAGTTGACCACCTGGACTTGTAGCCAAAGGCAAAACTTGGATTGATTGATGAAATCCGATGTACTTGAAAGCATGCAAAGTTCTTAGATCAAACTAGTTTAGATTAGAATTAGGGTGTTCATAATGAAAGAACTGACTTGGATTTGATGGTATCTTTGTGTTTGCATTCCAAATTTAAGCTGAATGAGGTTAGATCTAAGGAAATTACCATTTTAGGACAAAATATAGTGCATTTTGTAAATCAGTTGAAATTTGAAGATTGATTGATCGTCAATGTGGCTGACCGAGATTTTTTAAGACTAGTAGAGGTGGTAATTTGTGGAATAAAACATAGGTGGTTATTTGTAATTGTTGAAAATTCATGTGGTCATATCAATTTTCCTAAAAAAGCTATGGTTTTTTTTTTTTTTTTGACACTATGAATTAGGTCATGTACCTTGAAATCATAAGCTAAGAAAAATGGATTTACCTCTTACAATTAAACTATAATTGGTAGGGACAATTACCAAAAAAGGCTCAAATATCTATAGACTTCTAAAGTGTTCTACAAATCGAAAAACTTTCAAAGTAACCATCCTATAACTTTTCGTACAACTTTTTTTTCCTGTATTTGCGCAAGGAGTATCTCACGTGCGACTATTTGAAATACATTGTGATCATGATATGCACAAGCAATACAAACTTGCACACGAGTGCGGAAGCAACCCTAGTTTAATCACTTAGTTATTTACTCTCTTGTGTAGGATTTATTCAGAGACACTATAGCGAGGGGTATTTCCTTTTAGATTTGAACTTTTTCGTTCTGTGTTTTTTTTTATAGAGAATTTCTCGTTCTGTTAATTTAGTGTCATGTGGTTTTCCAATAAAAAAATGTGTTACATATAGCTAGGTGGCTAGCCTTGCTTTGTAGAATGAGGTTAATCCTTGAGCTTAGCTCTTCAACGTTTGGTGGCTCCATGTCGTGCGAACTCCTGACGGTAAAATCTGACTTTGATTGTGTAGATCAGTGTAAACATATGGCTAGTACTAATTCAAAGGGAGTTGGTGGCTATAATGGATTAATCATAAGCGTGATACATGTGTAAACAGAAACACGTGCAAGTACCTTCCACAAAAAATCCTTCCAAAAAAAAAAATTAATGACCTTCCAAAAAAAAGAAAAAGAAAAAGAAACAAGTGCATGTAAAATCGGCACTTAGGAGAATTTGAACGAGTTTGTTTACTAAAGTTTTCTAAACAAAAAAATAACTCTTCTTTTATAAGCTGTTTGGTGGCTAATGTGTCCACATTATAACAACTAGTTGTGTGTTGAAGTCTATATTTGTACGTTTTTAATATAATTTGATTGTGTGTTGGAAGTCTATACATGTAACTTTTACATTATAAAACTGTGTATTGACCAATTATAATATAATATATGAATCGGATATGATTCAATTTCTAAATTGGACTCCAATTTGCAGACTCAATTTCGATTTTAATTTTGGGTGGGTTATGACTTATGTGAGAGAGAGAGAAAGAGAAACAGATTTTAGGGATTTTTGATTATTTAAACTTTCAGGAAGATTTGAACTATTTTCCATCCCACCTGATTTTGAATTGAGGAATTTCAAATTTTTTGAACTTTTAAGAAGATTTGGACTCTTGGCTTGTAATTTATGCAAGTGGGTGGTTAGTTCTAGGTCTCAAAAAACTTTATTATGTGGGCCCACTGCCTGGATCCAAGATTAGGTATTAGTTCTTTATTTCTCTATCTTAACTTTTAACTATGTTTTATAGTTTTTGATTTTTTAGCAGAATATGCAGAATTATTATTATTATTTTAAATTTTCTATCATTTTTCCATATTTATCATACTATATTGATTCTCTATTTTTATATTTTTACAAACTTGATATAATTGATAAAAAATTCATTATGCTTACTTATAAATAAGTATTTAACAAAACCAGTTATAGAGCGGGCACGATTTGGTAGTTAATGAGATGATCATGGCCAACAACTAAAAAAAATTACAATTCATGATCATTGATAAAATATATGATGATGATCAATTCCTTGCATTCAATTAAAACTAATCATTATCATCAACGTCTTACTCTGTCTGTGGCATTTGGTTTGCTTCCTGAATTTTACTTTTCCAATTAAAAATGTATGTTTTTGGTACTGTCATAATCCATCAATCTTTATTTTGTACTTTATTCCAACAACTAATAGCTTCTTAATGAGAACTATTTTATACTCAGTCATTTTTAGTCTTCCGCTAATTGAAGCATCTCACAACAAAATCAGCTAGCTAAACTCTCTATTTTTAACATGTGCATTTCACTAATTTTATTAAAGACACTGATCTCGTTATGATATTAAGTTTTAGAAATGGAACCATGGGTGTAAGCTTTCTTTTCCAGCACTCAAAGGATGTAATTCAAAATACATACTCCACAATAGGAACCTCACCAGATTCTTCATTTAAATGTTATAAAAATCCTCACCAGAATCTTCATTTAAATGTCATAAAAATCACATAGATGAGTTAAGATGATAGGTTCTTTAAGCCATACTCAGGAAAGCAATTATGATATAAGCTAAGGAAATTTACATATGAGCACCTCTGTTTTAACAAATACAAATAACCAACGGCAATTTCAATTTTTACTCTCAGTTGACCACCTGGACTTGCGGCGAAAGGCAAAATTTGGATCGGTTGTTGAAATTGGACGCACTTGAAAAGATGAAATTTGCTTAGAACAAAACTAGTTTAAATTACGTAAAGGGCATTCATAACGACGGAATGAACTTGGATTTAATATTAGTCTTTTTGGTTTTGCACCCCAAATTTAAGCTGAATGAGGTTAGCAATGAGGTTTTCTTTTAAGACAAAATAGAGTGGATTTTTGAGTCGGTTTAAAAACTGAAGATTGATTGATGGTTAAGGTGGTTGATCAATATGCTTTTAATGTTCCATGCTTCCATATTTTTAGGGTCTTAGGCTACAAAATTTAAAAGATATATACAAGAGAATAAGATACAGATTTAAGTGGTTTTGGCAAACTCAACCTACTCAACTAGAAAAAAAACCTATTTGAATTTCTTCTATTGAAGGTTTTTCCATAGAATTACCTTCAAAACTTTTGTAATATTTATAGATAATAAAAAAATAAAAAGGGAAAGACTACATTTTTTTTATCTTTATACTAAAAAGAAGAGAAAATATGGACTACATAAAAATATGAGAAGGACCATGATAGGGTGAAACGGGCTATGCCTCGTGCCGTGTCGGGCTTGTACCCTTGGCCTAGCACGGCCCGTGAGTCCGAATTGTGCCTGCCGTATCATGCCGTTGACCGTGACGGGCAGTGCTGTGCACCGTTGATTGCCGTGGCATAGCCAGGTCCATTTTACACCTCTAGATGGAATTGGGATGCTAGCTCAGTTGATCATGGACATCAAAATTCTCCATGGTCTAGCAGGATAGCTAGTTCCGTTCAAGCCTTAATTAGTCTGTGTGTGCACATGCGCATTATGTGTATGTGAGTGAGTGAGGAAAATTTCATTAATAAATCAAAAAGGGGACCAACCACAACACAACAAGAAGCTACATATCAAGGGAGTGACCCAAAGAGCCACTTCGGAAAAGCATCAAACCATTCCTTGTCTCTGCCACTCAAAACACAAAATTTTGCCAAGCATCATTCATGGCTCTAGGAATGTGGTTTGTGGTTAAAATTGACCACATCAAACCTTGGTTGAATTGGAAAAATAAGAAAAGCAGGTTAGGATCAATCAATATATGTTGTCCCTAACCGTAATATAGTGAGGGAAAGATGCACATGTGTATTTTCATATATATGAGTCACACTAGGAAACTCCTTAGGTGTTTTCTTATGGAAAACACCCATTTTCTATTTGGCTTATTTGTTTTTCTTAAGGTATTATTTAGGAAGTCATACCATTTACACATACCTATTTTTTCTCTCTTAATATAAATATGACGTGGCATGATCTCTTTGGACAAATCAAGATGGGCAAAAACTCTCCTTTAGAAATGGGGAGTTTTTTTTTATAGAATCTCTCTCTCTCTCTATATATATATATGTATTTGTAAGAATCTAATATAGTTTGCAACTCAAATCAAACATATGGATCTTGACTTATCCATTAAACAATGAATAATATGAATTCTACAAGTCTACTTTGCGCAATAATCTTGATAATGAGCGGTTCATATCTTATCTAAAGACTAAGGATGGTAATGGGTTAGGTATAAACGAAACCCGCCTTGCCCCTCTCCTATGAGGGGAGGGTTTGGTAGTTTTTTTTTTTTTTTATGTGAGGTGGGTTTGGGTTTTCTTGAACTAGCCCGCCCTACCCCAAATATATATTATTTATATACTTTATAGTAAGAGATAAAACTTAAGTGGTGTAGGTGGTTTTGGGCCTTATCATAAGGAACATGTGAAGAGAATATGTCATATTCAAATTTTACTACACACATTCTCATCCATTTTTACATATTTTTTTAAATTTTAAGCTTTAAATTTGACTTGACTCTCTCAAACAGGATGAGTTTGATATTACATTTAGTGACCTGTTTGTTGTTTTTTTTTTTTTTTTTTGGGTGGGGTTGGTGGGGTGGGGGGGTGTTGGATTTGATAAGTTTGAGATGGGACGGGTTTGGGTTTACCTCAGTACCAAATCCGCCCCATTGCCATCCCTATTAAAGACTATCTTGCCTTGTGATCAATGGCCTTGATAGAATAGAGTTTTCTCTTTTCTCCTTTATCACCCACACATGTGTGAGAGCTGATGAATACTTTCCAAAAATCCTGAGCCAAGAGGTTTCTTACTTTCAAAGAAATATAATAGAAGTAAGTTTCCTTAATTCTCTAAAAAAATATCCAAACAAGAGTAAATGGATTGGGCTTTTAAAAGTGAATCTAAGATAGATTTATTAAAATAATAATTAAAGAGGAAAGCAAATTAAAATTAGTGGTCTTAAACTGGGCCCCAATCATTATTAGATGTATGGTCATGAGGATCACATTAACAAGACTTGGATTTAAAATAAAGATAAAAATGCTTATGGAGTTGAATTCTTTGCAGATAAACTTCTCACGCACACATTTAACTCTCTTTAGTTTTTTTTTCTGGTAAATGTTTAATTCCCTTTTTTTTATAAAAGAGAATTCATTCATTTTAGAGAAAAAACAACAATAGACAACCTAAAAGAAGACACCAACAAAGCCACCAAAAAACAAAAAAACCGCAATCAGCATCCTCACCGAAGAAATAACAAAGCCCTTTCCCAATCTACATCTTGATTAGAAGAAAAAAGAGTTTAGCCAAGGAATGTGCTGCATAGTAAAGCTTCTAGAGATGTGAGAAAATTTAATTTGAGCACAATTCAGAATAAGCTTCTTAATATTGACAATCATTGGATTGATAGCCTAATCAAACTTGCCGTTCAGAGCCTAAACCACCTCAATAGCATCCAAGCACATGTGGATGTTTGTACATCCCTTTTCAATTGCCTTTTCAAGGCTATGAGGACTGCTCTCGCTTCAGTTTCCTTTGATAAGATGACTTTCAGCTCAACTAAAGCACTTGCATTCACAATAGACCCTTTAAGCAGAACAACATAGTCAAATGAAGATTTCCCGTCATCTATCCTAAAAGTAGCATCTGTGCTAATCACAACATCAATAGCATATTTGATCACTCCAATAGCTTCCTTAAAGTCAACCTTCTTCCTCTCCCCTATCTTGTGGGGGTTGATAATGTTGTTAATCATTGCTTTCACTGAAGTAATTATGTTTATAAGACTAATTTGTTTTTTCTTAAAGAGGAACTCATTTCTTGCTTTCTACAAAGACGACCATAGAGCAAAATCCACACTCTGGAGTGATCAAACCCCAGACGATTTGTTGGATGGTCTTACTCACAAAACTCCTTCCACCAACCCAATAATTCCACAAAAAGAATTTTATTGGTAAGAAGTCCAAAGTGGGTGCCAAACCAACTTGCTTTAGATATTCACATTTCAATAGAGCATGATCAATGGTTTCATCCTCCACCTCACATAGGGGGCACAAGGGACTAACTTAATTAATTTTGGAATGTATAGTTTTTCTCATTATAATAGCATTTCTCAAGCATTCCATCCAAACAAAAGGATCCTTTGGGGAATGGGGATTCTCTTAAAAGTCCTTCTTCCATTTGATAGATTGTTCATGGTCATCTTAATTGTAATAATTCTTCATAAGCAGATTTTCTTGTTACCTGACCATTCTTAGAGGGGCGCCAAACTTTCTTATCATCATCATTACCAACCAGAATATATATTTTACGAATGTCCTCCACATCATTCCGATCACTAAAAACTTCTTTAATTTTCTTAATATTCCATAACTTATCAGCATTCCATAAGTCCTTAATAGTTATATTTGCATTATTAACGTTTGAGTTAGGCTTCTTGAGACCTTCTTTGCTAGGAATCCAGTTTTACTTCCAAACTGAGGTTTTTTCATGATTACCAATTAACCAACTCACTCTTTCAGAGATAAAAGACACACCCTCCACAAATCCTCGCCAAAACCATGAGTTTCATTTTTTAAACTTTTCTTCCCATAGGTTGGATTTAGGAAAATATTTAGTTTAAAGAATTTTGGAATATAGCAGATTGTCATCATTAAGGCATAGTTAACAAGTTTTGGCAAGGAGTGCTAAGTTGTTACTTTTGGTGTCTCCCATACCAAGCCCACTCTCAAATTTGCTTGCAAAGCTCCTTCCAGTTAAGAGTATGCAGTTGCCTCTTTCCATCGCCATCACCCCACCAAGAAATCTAAACATTTTATCAATTATATTAGAAGCACCTCCCCAACAAGACTTCTAATAAATGAATATAAAATGTTAGATAAACGGGTATAGCTTGCAAATGCAGACATGTTATAAACGGGTATAGCTGAAAAAACTGATTTGATTAAGGTGTTTCAACCTGCTTGAAAAAGAAGGGATGTCTACCAAAAGCCTGTACGAGATTTTATTTTCCTAATTAAAGCCTAAAGACTAAGGCCTTTATTTCTTCTTATGAACAAAGGGTTTCCCAAATACTTCTCATTTTTAGCATAAGCTTAAGATTGAGACTATATCTCTACATGTATTTTTACATCCCCCTTTACTAAAATAAATACCTGATTTATGAAAATTGATAACTTGACCTAAGAGCTCATAATAGTCCTCACGAAGATACTTAACCTCCCTCGCTTTACTCAGACTGGCTTTACAACAAATAAAACTGTCATCGGCAAAAAAAAAAAAAAAAAGTGAGAGATACTAGGAGCCTCTCTGGCTATTCTAACCCCATGAATGGATCCCACTTCCTCTTCTTTAATGAACATTCGAGATGACACCTCTACGTCCAAAATAAAGAGGAATGGAGACAAAGGCTTTCCCCGCCCAGAAGGCACAATTTTTCCAAATGGGGATCCATTTAAAAGGATAGAAAAGAAGACAGAAGTAATACATTCCTTAATCATCCTAGTAAAATTTTCACTAAAACCATAAGCTAGCATTACATTTTCTATAAAATCTCATGCCAAATGATCATAGGTTTTTGCCATATCCAATTTAAGTCCCATAGTTTTGATTTCTTTTTTATCTTAAAGGAATAAATAATTTCATAGGCAACTTTGTAATTATCAGAGATCAATCTTCCCTTAAGAATGGCATTTTGGAATGAGCTAATAATGTTTGGAAGAACTATCTCCAATCTCTTAGCGAGGACTTTAGAAATTATTTTATAAATAATATTGTAGAGACTTATTGATCTAAAGTCATTTATAGTATTAGCTTGGTTTTTCTTAGGAGAATAAGTGAAATAAAATTTCTATTAATAGATTTTAGAGAAGAGTTATACTTAAAAAAAGTTTTAAACTATCTTCAAACTATTAGCCCCTACCGTCTCCCACATACGTTGAAAACACTAGCGCTCATTTTCTTACCAGAATTCCAAAGATTCATATTTAGATGAATTTCAAATTCTCCAAAAGTTGTCTCCTTAGATGGAATTCCAAATCCCTCTTTTTGGTAGAGCATTGAAATTCCAACCAAATGCCTAGGGAATGTATTTCCAGGAATTCCAAAAGGTAAATTGGGACCTTTGGGTTTGTTCTTTTATAAGAATTTCTGCTAAGAATTTAGACTGTTGGGCTTTTTGAGACATGATGTGACATCTGGCCTTCTGGCATTTCCAAATGCCTTATTTCATCACAAGTATTTTAGAATTCCACCTACCTAAAAGGACTTAAACAATCTTTTGGGAATTTCAAAATTTCACATCCTCTAGGGCATGTTTGGCAACAATCCTGCTGGAAATCAGTGCAATCGTGGAAAACTCACGTTTGGCTATACTAGTAAAGTGGAAAGATGTCTTCTGCAACCCCCCCCCCCCCCCCCCCCCCCGACACAATTAGATTTCATGCGGAAAGGCGGATAAGCAGTATTTTTTTGCTTGATTTGTTCTATCATGCCTTTTCATTGATGATCTAGACTGGTAGATGTGAACCTCCAAAATGGCTATGGGACCAAGGTTTAGCCATTGTTTCTTCTTAGATGTGATGATATTTACAAAAGGTAATCAATATTCCATGCATAGATTTGGACTTCTGTGGGTCTCCTTTGAAAAATTTAGACCATTAGATCTGATCTAGAGGCCAAGAACGATATGGGACCAAATTTTATAATGTGGGACCTTGTGGATCATGATATATTAGCCAAAACCATTAATTTCTTAAATGTCACTTCCTTGTAAATCCTCTCTTTTGCCAAATCTGGTTTTTTTTTAAGAGAGGATTGGGTGATTCCAAGCTTCGGAAGGAATTTTTGAAATTACAGAATCCGCTCATCCCTACAGATAGTTGCCAAACGTGTTTTTATCTTTTGTTGGAATTCCTGGATGCTTAAGTTTAAAGGAGCATCTAGAAATTCCATTATGTCTTGGAATTCTGGAATTCCAGGCAAGAATTCTTGCCAAGGGACATGGCCTTTAGGTTGTTGAAATTTGAAATTCTGATAAAAGTAACAATGCATTTCAAATTTTAGGAGACAAGATATCATATTATGTACAGAAAATCCCAACATAACAAATTCCTGTTAGAAATTTTGGTAAAGATATAGGCCAATAATAAGATAAATCCCTAGGAATTCCATTGGAAATAGGAGGAGGTCTACTTAGAATTTTCTATAAATCTGAATGCAATTCACGGATATACCCGATGGGTGCCAACAGACCCAAACTAGACCACGTCTAAATGGATTAGGCATTGCAGTATAGGATAGGAATCCAAGTTTGAACCTAGATCATGATGTGGACCCGAGTAATCTAAGCATGACATGATGACCTGATTTTCAGAGCCCTACTCTCCAATGGCCAGCAACCCATGCTGCCACATCGAGTTTGGTGCACCTTCAAATGTAAACGCTCATCAATATGAACTAGCTAGCAAAATGGACGTGTACCAATGGGGGCACTTTTGTATCGTGTTTTCTGCAGATGTGAGAAAGGAGAAAATGGTCCGCTTTTCTGCCGATTCCCCGTTTCCACATTTTGCATGAATCACTTTCCCCAAAGAAAATAATCAAAAGCAGTTTGAATCCATGGAAAAGCATTTGTAAAGGGTGGGCGCTAGGAAATTCAGAGTATTCCTTAGAAAAGCAAATGTATGTGTGGAAAGGTGACCAATTCCTATGCAGTCAATTGCAACGCAAGCAAATAGGGCTTAACAGTCTGATTAATGGCCTCGTTAGACCCTTGCCTGTATTATCTATAGACATATAAAAAGAACTCTGATCATGGGATGGTAATATCTAATCAGTATCAATATTAGTTGTGGCAAGTCCATATAAACTCTTTGGGTTTTTCTTTTTAATTTATTATTATTATTGTTTTTGTACTTTGAATTTTGTGTCATGGAAAAGGAAATGACACAAAATTCAACGTATAAATAGTTTACACCCCTAGCGTCATCTTAATTTTGCACTCAAACCCCATGATTAATAACTTGCATTATTTGGAAGAAAAGCCCACTAAGATTGACACATTGAAACTAACTTGATGGAATGCTAATCAAATGATTAAAAAGGGGTCAAAGCCTTTCACATGGAGTAAGGGCACCTTTGGCAAATTTCAACGGATCAAATATCTCGTTGTTTTCCACATTTTCGTCGAAAATCCACCTTTGATTCAAGGAGGACCACAATAGGGAGGAATGGAGAAGTTGATTTTTCGATTATTTAAGTGTTCCGACCTCCCCCCATGGGACTTCCCTATTCCACGTGCACTCAAATTTACAGAGGAATGGTGAAATGACGTTAGTTTAGGGCCTTATTGGTTTGGCCTTTGGAAACCCACCTTATTTGTTCCACAAGCATAATCCAAACCATTAATCACATTTAAAAAGCCTAAAACAACTGGAAAACCAAATATTAGCCATTGATTCATCATATATTTTGAGATATTATTAAAAAATTTCAAACTATTAGATTATGATTTTGAGACTTTTGTGGGCCCCTTTTTGCAAAATTCAGACTACTAGATCTCTTTATGAGACCTAAAATGGCTCTAGGACCAAATTTGGGAATGTGATTCATAATGGATCATGAGAAATTGGCAAAAAAAACTCTCAGTCGTTTGGCACAATATAAAAATAGGAATCTTTTGGTAGTCCGTGTTATTTATTTTTATTATTGTTATGGGCCCCAAAATAATGATCTTAACTGTCAATTATTTAGAGGAGATCAAGCACGACTAGGGGGGATCAAATTTCAACCATAGATCCCTCATAGATTTTGAGATATTAGCAAAAATTTTTATATTTTAAAATATTAATTTTTTATTTTTGTGCACCTTTTTTGATTGATTCGAACCACTCAAATCCTCCAAAGACCTAAAAGTAACTATGTGTTGTAAGCTTAGTCCTTAATTTTTCATGGATTATGAGAAACTTTCAAAACATGATCTAGAGTCGTTGAATCATACAAAGCATAGATTGTGGGATTCCTCTCTTTGCCAAATTTGGGACACTCTTCAAGAAATCATCTTTGAGGATGACTTGTTTCTAATAGAACAAAGGAATCATCAAGATAGAGGATTCTTCTCCCTAGTGTGGATGTTTGCCAAATGTGCCCTAAGGGTATGCATAGAATCCATGCAAGCTAATGGTAGTGACTATCTATATAAAAGCCTCAAAGGTTTATTTTTATTTTTATTTTTATTTTTGAATGGTAAAAGTCTTAAAAAAAACTTATTAGCTTATAAGTGCATGCATGACTTCAAAATGTTGAACCCTTGGACAACTAGTGTTTATAATCTTAGATCATAGTGATAGGGGGGCAAGGGAGTGGGGACTTTGAATGTCCATTTGAAGTCATGAGAGTATTTTTCAAAAAACTATCTCCCTTACAATTTTTCCCCACTCATTTATTTTTTTCTTTTACACAATGAGAAAATTTAAAAAAAGTTTGAAGATATTTTTGTCTTTTACTTGGTTGCAAAAGAGTTAGTAAATCTTTTCCAAATTTTAAGGAGTGGTTGCAACTTGCAACCAATCACTACATATTTTCCTCCCTTTTTCTCTCCCAAACATTTTTCCTTTACAAAAATTTTGGAGAAGTCTTTTATTGCAAATTGATTGGCAATCTTGACTTCTTTTTTGGATTGAATTTCAAACCTTTATCCATAATTAAATCATAGAGAAATCTATGGTTAAAGGAATACTAAATTGTATGGTTATTAAATCAAGGGCTAGCAAGATAATCTCTATAAAAATCTAAGCCGTTAAAAACTTAGTTACTCTCTTTAATTTTATTGTCCCCAAATTTTACTCAAATAGGAGTTGGTCATACCTTATTGAGCATATGACTAAAAATATTATGTGCTCAATTTTATGGTAGGTTTGGGCTAACTTTTATTAGAGTAAAATTTGGAGAAACCACTTAAGAAGATGGTGTTTTATTTTGAGTAGCATGGATAATACACCTTGATTATTACGGTTTTGATGACATTAGTAAATGGCTATCAATGGTATGCTCTCAACTACTTATATTATTGTAAGCATCGTAAGCCATCAAAAGATTACAAGTAATCAATCAGTGGACTTTCAATCATTCACATCTATAACAGGCATTCTAGTATATTAAATGATTATGACTAACCAATCAATTTATAAATAAATTATGGATGAATCTGTTTACAAGTGATCAATCTTGCATGAGCTCTACTTTAATTTGAGTGAGATACAATTTTGAATCTATAATGAGTAAATGATTATTTTGAGCAATTTGGATTCATTATAAAGAGTCGTATTACTTTTGTATTTTAACCATCCTTAAAGTTTTTGAGAAATTATGTCTTCAAAAGCATTTAGATATTTTAAAATAGCATCTTATTTCTTTTGTTATTATTACAAAACTATAAAAAATAAAAATATATTTTAAAGTGATAAGCAAAAAAATTATAAATATAAAAATATTATTGATCTCCTCTAAAATAAATTTGGCTCTACAACTATTTAGCAAACTATTATTTGCCCCACTAAAGGAAAATTCTAACTCCACCACTGATAGTGATATTTGGCCCATCTCTAATCCATACAACTGCCACCAAATTTCACTGCATTTTTAACAAATGCCATGTATTCTTAGGTGATTAATCTACTAGGCCATTCTGTAAACCAGTCCCCAATAGGATATTTTGTATCAAATTTAAAGATTGTTCGGGTTTACAAAAATCAATCTACTATGAGAGATCTATGGTCTATTTGACATCCTGTGAATATTTCATTGTATGAATGAATCAAGAAAAGGTTGTTTGACATGCATGTCTCTGCACATCTATAAAATTTCTCCCTCTCTACGTCCCTCATCTCTTTCTCTCTCTATTTATTTTCTCTCCCAGAAAATGTTGGCCAAACATATTTTTTTCGTGCATTCTCAAAATGAAACATTTCCAAAATAATCCAAAGAGGCCCTGTAGTCCCATGAAGTTCTAATCCTAATTTCTAAGAGATAGCCAAAATTGCACTGCTGACTTAAGTACACTATCCAACCATATGAATTTTGGCGTATTCTATTTGTGCTGCTTGTTTATTTGTTGCATGATGATTGTTTATATTACTCCTATCACACATCAAAATAAATCCATAGCAAGGTTCGTACCCTCCCCTTTTACGGTTCATTTGCTACCAAATCTTCCTCCACATTTTTAATATTATAGAAATTTTGGCTCCGAATGTCCTAGTATCACTGGAACAACACAATGCAAATCTCTGAATCATCAGCCATCAATTAACCACTAACCTTCAACGAAATTTTCAATTACTAGTTGTATATGAATGCCCCAGTATTCCATTGGGAGGCCCACAAGCTCTAGGCCATTCTTCTATTACAAAGAAGCTGTGCAGCCATATATAATAAATAAAACTGATGGGGACATGTATTAATCCATCTTTCCAAAGGTTGCCGGTGAATTGTAAACAATTGAGCACCATGTCTTTACATTTTTCTGCAAACACTATTTTGATAGGGCGCGTGCGATACGGCACCATCTTAACTTGTCTCGTACACATAAAGAAAGATGCATTGCTTTTATCTTGGACAATAGTCAAGCAATGGTTGCACAACAACAAGATTTCTATGCCAAAAGTGGAGAGTGCTCCAGATGACAGTAACACCCACTTAGATTTTGGGATTATTAATCTTGTTGGGGTTCCTTTTAGGCATGCTGGTAGGTCTAATTTCACATACCTAAAATATTTTAAAAGTATAGTTTGATTTTAGCATTTAAGATGGAGTTGGCTATTTATGTGCCACTTTCATGTTGTAGGGTTCCGTTGAGGTGGGGCCTATGGGGCCCATGGGGGTTGGTGAGTCCAGTTCTATTGTTGATTGCCATATAATCATCATTATTATCATCAAAGGCTTATTCCAACTATGTTAGAGTCGGCTACATGAATTCTATTTTTCTATTCTATTCTATTTTGAGCCAAATTTTTAGATAAATTAAATTTCTTTAAATCTGATTTAATAACCTCTATCAATGTATTCTTCGACCTATCCCTACCTCTTGATGGCTCATCTACTTCAATAGCCAAACTTTTTCTCACCGGTGTCATTACCGGCCTACGCTCAACATGCATAAACCATCTTAAACGGGTTTCTCTAATCTTATCTCTTATTGATACTACTTCTAAATGTTTTTAAAAGTGCTCATTTTTAATTTTATTTTTCTTAATTTTACCACCTATCTACCTAAGTATTTTTATCTCTGTCATATTCATCTTATGTATATGCATCTTTTTCATTGGCCAACATCGTTGATTGCTATGTCATTATTTTTTATTTTTCTGATGATGTGGATAAAGGCCAAAGCGTTGGTTCACAAATAGACATGACATTCTCATTGATAAGATGATTGACAATGCCCCTGCAATTATCAAAAAACAATAAAAAGGTAAAATTTAGGTTCTAATCCACAATATTTTCTGGTCTGTTGAGCATGGTTGGCACTTGGCAGTGCCAATGAGCAAGGAGCTCATTGCTGATCATGGCACCACTTTTCATTATCTAAATTGCATTAGTTCCCATAGCACCAACTACAATGGGATATGCCTATGTCATTGGTTTGACAGTAAGATGCATGCATGAATTACACAACATATATTTCAAAAAGGGGTCATTTATTTTTTAAATATGAAAATGTTACATGTATAGATGCTATATATGCATATGTTACATATACAAATATTACACTTATGAAACACTTACCAAGTTTGTCAAAATCATCATTTCAATATAGTAAATGAGTACATCCAATGGTTCTAGATGTATTTAAATTTTTTTGGATGTTTTCACTTTTCAAAATCAATAAAGAATTACTAGATAAGAAATTTACCTCTTTGCTATTTTTGGCCATATAAAGAAGATGAATAGCTTGGATCATGAAATGGCAGCCCACAAAAGTCCAAAAAAATCATATCTAATGGCTTTTTCACAAAATTTTCAAAGTCTATGAAGAATTTTTCTGGTAGAAAAACATATGAAGAGTTAAGATCAATTTTCTTTTACACGTCGGCTCTTAGTTGTTTTTAGCCACATAAAAAAGATGAAATGTTTGGATCATGAATGATTTGCCCATAGAAATAAAAAAAAAGTAAAGGTTTTTTTATGGGCCCCATGAGAGAAAAATTGATCACAAAACAACAGTACCAATGCCTTTTGCAACCAAGACTGTGAATTACGTTTACACCAATAGAGCTATGAAAGTGAAGGTGTATGAATGGCCTTATTTTTTACACTTGGCTTATGCACCACATGTTTTTGGTCATAAAAAAATGCACCACATGTTAAAAATCAATGCAAACATGACAAATGCTAATGGTTACAAACATACGATCCAAAATTTATCACATTCTTTTACATGAAATATATATGATGGTCAACAGATTGTAATGAAAAATTATAGAAATTCACAGATTGTAAAGATATACCATCAAAAGTCACAAATTATCACCTGTGTGTTTTGTCACAAATAACCACAAATAACCACCTCTGTTTATCTAAAAGTATAAGCAAGCCATTTTTATCACCAATCAGTGGCCAATTTTTGTTTGATCAACAAAATTCACAATAGTTTTTGGTCTGATGCTATAAAAATATCCTGAGACTTAACCTTATTTGGATTAAATACAATTGAGATTAGTGTCCCCAGTTGAATATAAATTGTGTCAGCTCTAAGTAGATTTCAATCCTTTTATGGTAAATTAGATGAAACATAACCACCAACTGGCCTCTGATTATAAGTCTAGGTGGCTGACTGATATTTTTATATTGTTTATAATGACTTAGGGTGTTCGTTGCCATTCTAGCGTTCAAACTTTTGACCTCCGGTCCGGAGGTAATCCGATTTTTATGAGTAAAGACTATTTTATTTTTACATAAATAGAAGGTGATAATTTGTGAAAACAAAAAAAACAACATGCAGTTATTTGTAATTGTGAAAAAGAAAATAAAAACTCAGCTGTCTTAAGTATAAATTTCTCAATATTTCTGAATCCAGCAGTTTGAACGGATGAGAAAGAGTGCTTCGTCCAAGCGTGACAATGAGTTTCCTTGTACGTGCCGACCGGAAAATCATCATTTCTTGAAAGTTGAATAAGTGGTCATGGAAATTCTATACCAAGTATTATACATCTTGTGGCTAGCAGTGTTGGTGGGATCCGCTACATTAGCATCGATATGATCATACCCACACACCACTTTTCCATCACTTGTCCTGCTAATACTAGTAATGTTTACAAAAAACACTTAGTTGGGGACTAATTGATTAGAAAGTCATATAATAAAGGAATAGTTAAGTGGTTGGGAGTTTTATTCTCACCCAATTGTCTAGAGTTCAATTATTGGGTAATCTCCATTATGCATCTACATGAGCACTTGCTCTCCTCTCGGGTATGCTTGAGTTCTCTCTCATGTCACTTGGGTTTCTTAATGATCCAACCACCCTGACTAGTACACACACACACAAAAAAAAAAAAAAGGTGTCAATTTAGGAATGTGTGGATCAAAACTGACTGAGACAATAGAAATATGTTTCTGATTGAGGCGCATGCCCATGGATTTGGACCATCCAAATCAGCAGGCCTCTTCAATGGCCCAATTCACACAAACCCAATAGATTATCCCATTGACTCAAATCAAAATTATATAAAATCCGGAAAGAAATCAGTGGTTAGCAAAGATTGGTCATCCATTGAATGCGGGTGAGAAGTGTTTGCACTCGAGTTCATTCCTCATGCGATAAATCCCTTTCAGATGCTCCCTTGGAAACGCAAGGCCTTCCCTAAACCTAACCATCAAAAGAGAAAGAAACCTCATGTTCTTTCTCACCAATCAATAATATATGATTTTTCTAGGGCTAGCATTTACCTTTGCTTCCTTCTACGCATTAAAAAGGCAATACATGTGGCTCATGTGGCCAAGAAGACCTCCGTGTGTGAGTGGCTAACGCAAAGGCCACCAAAAGGGTATTCACAAGCAAACCAATGGCCTTGAAAATACAAAGAGAACTCTAGTGGAAATACATGTCACAGGGCCGAAAGTGATGAGGAGAGCCATCTCCAGTGTCTTGTCTTATTTTATGCTCATAGGTCAATAGAGGTCTACCACCTTTTAGAAAATATGCATTAGAGAAGATCAAGAACCTGACTGATGCTTAAAAAAATAATGTTCTTTTTATGGGGATTGAGCATCTATTTTATAATATGGTTCCGAATATACCCCAGCCTACTGGCCAGTCACTGATTATGTTATTCTCATGATGGGGTCTAGGTAGGTATAGCTCTATTCTTTTAAGACTGTGCTTGCCTTTTAACCATTGATTAGGACTTAATTATCTGGGTTTTACTTAAACGTCATTGGATCTTGTGATCAGGTGCTGAAAAGAGATTATGAAGTGGAAGTGACCAATCATGCAAGAACCTAATTCTTGTTGATGGAGAGGATGTGGGCACAGTGAGGGTCCTGAGCTATGAGACACCTGGCACTTTTAGGCCATACAAGGACAATGCTTTCAAAGGAAAGGCTAGTGGCAGAAAATGCACCACTGACGGAAACTTATAAAGAAAAAGAGAATATAGAAGAAAAACCTCACTCGATTCGAAGATTTACCGAGTTAGCAACTCAGAATAATTTTGATGGGTCAACTCCTAAAGATTGGGATAGGTCTACAAAAGGTGTTTATCCGATATAACTTTCAAAAATCATGAGTTTTTTTTTTTTTTGGTAACCCTGAGGGATTGGGATCTGAATACATTACAACTAAATACTCAGTGACACTATTCACTTAACTCACACACACGAGGTGATTGGGATTCGCACATGTAAAGACACATATAACTCACACATATGGGATAATGGAGACCTATATATGTGAGAGGACAAGGCATTACTCACACATGTGGAGTAATAAGGACCTGCACATGGGAGGGAATAAGACTTTACTCACACATACAGGGTAACGGAGAACCGCACATATTAGAGAAAAAAACACAACTCACACAAATGATATAATAAAATATTATGTGAATTTGAACTCAGCAAAAGTAAATTCTATTGAGTTCAAGGGCTTGGTTAAATTAGGTGAGTCATTGAGTGCGGGGGTGTAATAAGGAAACATTCCTCAAAAAGAGCTACCATGTTAATAAAAAATTATGGATGGGAAGGCCCACAGTATCATATGGCTAACCATATAATTAATAAGACGAGAATAAAGGGATAGGCAACTGAGGCAAGTAGTTGTGAGTCCTATTCTCATCCACTTGCCCAAATCCCTTTGTCCTCTCCCTTGTGTATCCGGATGGTTCTCTCCTCTGCATGCTAGGGTTTACTCTTGCATCAATTGGGTCTTTCAAGGGCCAACCACCTGGATTGGCACCCAAAAGCAAGAAACCGTATAAATATGAAAACTCAATTCAACCAAGTGAACGGGTCTAGTCAGCTCCAACACTCAACTAAAACTTTTATCTAATTCTACTCAAATTAGATAAAAAATACAAAATTTTCAACAAAATATTCCTAAGTTTTATCAATTTTTATAGACTCTTAGAAAATCTTCACTTAGTTTTCACTGCTAAAATAGAAGTGACAAATAATAGCGTGCGCAATGACCTTGCTGGCCGTTGCAAGGCTATCTTTTGAGGCAGAACTTTTTTTCCGAATTGCTCCTAAAAGGTCAAAGTTTCTACCGCTATTTGTCACTTTTTTTTTTTTTTTGTTTTTACAGCAAGAGCCATGACCTTCCCTTTTTAGGGGTTTTTACGAAAACAAGCTTTAAATATTCTTATACTTCCAAAAACTTTTTTAAAAATATATAATGGCCCAAAGCATCTTAGACATTAAAGTTCATTTTTTCTAGACGAATTTGCCTTTCACTACATCTCTTGTGAGTTCGAGACATGACACTCGCGAGCTAGAGACATGACTCATGAGTTGAGACATAACTCATGAGCTTACGATTTAGTGTTCATATATGTGACCAAAATTATTCCCAAGGTTAGACACTTTGCTTTTGTTACCCTTACTATAATTAGTAGAAAATTAGCTCAAACCTATAGAAATCTAGCATATTCTCACTTGAAACTTTTCAAGAGATATGATAGTCATGTCAAGCTCAAGAATTTGTGAAGTTAGGTTTAATATTTTCACTATCACTTTGTTTAACTGTTAATGTATTCATTTTGTGCCTACTTTTAATACAATCTACAGAGAATTTTCTTCGAAGTGTAGAATGCTCTCCCTCACTTTTATCACTTTTTGTGTATGAGTTGAACGTTAATATAATTAACTCATGACGTTAAGAATCAACTTGCGCTTGCGAATTTAATAGTTAAAGTTTTTCAAACTAGGATACATATAGGTGCATTAAGTTGGATTAATATTTTCTTAAGCTAAAGCAATGATTTTTGTGAATGTATGAGTTAAATAATTCCTTTCACAACACCAAAATCCATAAAAGAAGACAGCCCGTGGCCATCATTTTTCTATGGACACTGGTTGTTATAAATTTTACAGGCATTATACGAATTATTCGATGGCCGTCGTTTTTCACGAAATTTGAGTTAGTGTTTATGAGTTTGTTCAATAATGAATGCACTCATCGCGACCCATCTCTCAATGAATTTTGTCGAGATTTTGTTAAAAATCAACCATTTTAATTTTGAAAAAAATATTAAAAAATTGTGCTTCTCTCAATCTACTCTCTATTTGTAACCCTACTTTTATTACATTTTATAGAAGATTAGCTACAAAGTTGAAAATATTTTTCTCCACGTTTGATGCTTTGAAATATGAGCTTAAAATAAACATTAACCACTCATGATGTCTATTATAAACTAGTGAGTTTGATAGTTGAAACAAAAATGATGAGTTGTGAAATATTTTAATACGCAAAAGGAGCTACATCTCAATGTCCCAAGAAAAAAAGTAAAGGGCAATTTGGTTCTGAAAAAAATAAAGTCTATTGTATTTGATTCCTTTGGGCATTATGTATATTTGATGATGCTTTTAGAAATACAAAGATAATTGATGCTTCTTTTCCTAAAATTCCCTTTTATTTTATGCCGACTCTAGATTGATACA
This sequence comes from Sextonia rubra, assembly GCA_037013555.1. Lineage (NCBI taxonomy): Eukaryota > Viridiplantae > Streptophyta > Magnoliopsida > Laurales > Lauraceae > Sextonia > Sextonia rubra. The sequence continues at coordinate 14,654,849 of JASUAD010000028.1, read as the reverse complement.
AGGCTAGATCCACATATGCTGATGTGAGTGCATCTGCACCCAGTGCAATTTTAAAATACTTTAGAGAGGATATGGCCCATATAGCTCATGCCCCCACTTAAAAGCCCAGTTTGCACACCCTCGGGCCCATTATTAAAATGCACTACTTTTTCACCCCCAAATCGAAACCCTTTTTCTTTCTTCCTTTCTTCTTTACAAAGACTCATCTCCAACGACCTTTCCAAGACTCCAACTCGACAACCCGTGTCTACGGGTGGACTTAGGGGGGCCAGCAGGGGCCATGGCTCCCCTTCTATTATGGAAATTCTTCACTTTCTATTTATCTTTTGGCCCATCTATGTTAGACCCTTTAATTATGTGCCCCAAATCGAAAACCCTTTTCACTCCCAAATTGAAAACCCTTCTTCTTTCTTCCTTTCTTCTTTACAAAGACTCATCTCCAACGACCTTTCCAAGACTCCAACTCGACAACCCGTATCTAAGGGTGGACCTAGGGGGGCCAGCAGGGGCATGGCTCCCCTTCTATTATGGAAATTCTTCACTTTCTATTTACTTTTTCGCCCATCTATGTTAGACCCTTCAATTATGCGCCCCCTCCCTCTCTCTTTCTATTTCTACCCTTCTTACTGCCTTAAATTCTCATAATTCCATATGTGAAAAAACTCTCCTAAGATCCACTTTCTATTTACTCTTTGGCCCATAAATGTCAGACCTTTCAATTATGGGACCCCTCTTTCTATTTCAACCTTTTCTTAATGTCACAAATTTCTCATAATGCCATATGTGAAAAAGTTCTCCCAAGATTCACTTTCTATTTAATCTTTGGCCTATACATGTCAGACTCTTCAATTATGGGTCCCTTCCTTCTATTTCTACCCTTTTTAATGTCATAAATTTCTCATCATGCCATATGTGAAAAAATTTTCTATAACTCCTAGTCTCTTACATCATGTAGCATGGCTTCTTCCTCCTTTTATCCTCCTTTTGTCCATTACAAGTTCTAATCCATCAGAGGCCATATTGATGTAGCATAAGGCTGAACTCTTCTTCCCTCTCCTCCATGTCGACTCACACTTTCTCCTTCTCTATTTGATCTCAACATCTAGGGCTGAAAATTTGAAAATAAGCAGAGGATTAGCGGAATCAATATAGTGTTTTGGATTAGCACACTGCAGTCACCTTGTTCTTTAACGTTAGAGGTAAGTAGACACCTTATGATTACTAATTTAAGCTTGTATACCATTGGTTCAATTTTTTTTCTACTCTTAAAAAACCTAATTCATACTTGAAACCAAACCCCTATTTATATATACTAGAGGGGGCCACCAAGGTCCATTGCAAAACCCTTTTGGGTTTTTAATATTTTTAACTTTTTTAATATATGCCCCCTAAAATTTTTAGAGAAGTCCTCTATATATTTTGAAAATTATATTTATATTTTATATGCCGCCATTCAAAACTTTTTTCTAGATAGTGGCTCCCCTAGCCCCAACCCAAAAAAAAAAAAAAAAAAAGAAAGAAAAGTCCCCTATATATTTTGAAAACTGTATTTATTTTTTATATGCGGCCCTTCAAAACTTTTTTCTAGATAGTCCCCCAAAAGAAATTGTTGAGCCTTCCCTGCATTGATGAGATCACAGAGATATTGATGGTGACATTATATTTGTTCATATGTAACCCATGTTGTGTTTTGAAACCACTGCAGACTCATTGAATCTATTATCTTGAGTCAGCTCATTCAGGGTTTGTGTGAGAGTGTGTAGGACACAGTCCAAAAGCAAAAAGACTGAAAGGGATGCACGTTCTGTCCGGATACACTTTAGATTTCTGATGATAGAGTCATCAAAGAAAATAAGAAAAAAGGAAACATGATAAGAAAACCAATACGACATATCCTCCCACAAACAGTTTTTGTTAGTGAAACATTGATCAAAGCTGACATATATTTTAATTATACATCAAGTTCCCTAAAACTAAATCATTTACTGCTTAGCTCAAGTTACAAGCCCCACATCAAATTAATATGTGAAATGGGCTACCATGGGAGCACCCTTTCCGCCAAAATATTCATCCTGCCTGTGAGTTGGGGTGCATCCCAACGCTCCCTCAACCAATGACTTTACATAGTTTTTGTGACCCAACATTCCATAATTTGCGGAGACATGGCCACCTTAGGATTATGGGAACATGGCAAAGAACCATGGGGCTGAGCAAAAGGAGTCTTGTTTTGGGGATGTATATTCCCACCTTATCATGTTGCACATGTGATGACCCCGAGGCATCTTGATTTAGAGGTTGACCGATCTGCCAATCAAAACCTTAAATCTCATCTATAAATATTAGGGATTCACATGAATGGATATGACTGATGGTTGCCCTGTTTTGTGGAAGACGTAGAGCATGTTTCTTTGGATTCAAATGAACAGGAATTGAATATGTTGTTATTCATGGAAATATGAGCTTGACTATGCAGGAAGTGTGAATGATATGAAGGTTGAAGAATATAAGGTAGCATATAAAGGAGACATTGAATTTCTTAAAATTTTAACTGATAGATGATGGTTGGGTATTTATTTATCAATTTTCCTTGGTTTACTTTCTATTAAAAGAGAAGTTATTTGATAGTCATATTTATATATGCACCTTGGGTCTTCATTTTGAACTTCTCACGACATAAAATTTTCATGTGTTCAATGTAAACAAACAGGCTTAAGGGCTTTTCATTTGGAGAAGCCCTCGCAGGAATTTCTCATGTCGTAGATTTTGATATTAACATGATGGTTATCTCCTTAGTTGTCACATCCCTCAAAATAAAATTACGGTTAATGTGAAATTAGGGGCCAATTAAAATTTTTTATGTTTAAAACAATACGTGGCTCATAACCAGATCCTACAGAGGATCTTACGTCCATGAAGAAGTTTATAACATTGAATAAATACCAAAACTTACGGAAGCATTAATTAGCAATTGGTGTCAATATCATAAATGGAGTATGCACATTAAAAGAATACACATTAAAAGAATATCAAATTTAAGATTTGAAGTTGAAAAATAAAATAAAAATAATTATGTGCAAAGCCCCACTAAACCTCGGGCAATAAAATAAAGTCCATACTAAAATGTAAACCAAACATATGTGAGTCGCTCATATGCAGGATTAGACGGTTTGAAAACCATCATCTGCACCAAACTTGGTCTCATCAGGTGCGTCAAGCACTTGAAATGCTTCACCCTCCATTTCCTCCTTAAGATAGCCGGGCTCGGTACCTATGCACCAAGTACAATAACATCAGACTACAATGAGTTGGGAAGTAGATAAATATACTTCATGATAAACATACAATATCCAGAGTGAGTAAATACAGTAAATCAAATGATTGATAATAATAAGCTGTAATGAAAAAGAAAGGGCATCCTAATCCAAAATCTATATAAATGAACACATAAGTCGACAATAAGGTGGCCAATGCTTCGAAATCATCAAGAGGATCCTGGTAGAAACCAGGTGATCAATATTGTCACATCATCGGGAGAAGCCCGGTCAAATCATTGGATGCCAAGCAATCTGGTCTAAAGCAGTGATTAATCGTTCGAAATCAAAATCGATCTGCGTAATTGTCAATAAACCTCGAAATACATAATATATATAGACCAACTTAGTGGTGTTTAGACTTCGAATCCTAAGTCAAAGTGATTAGCTGGCTTTCTTGTGTACACACACAGGTCCAGTAAACAAAGAAACTACTTTGAAATCATAGTTCACACATACTTACTATAAGTAGTCCTCTTATAATCCATTGTAACATATGCCATAATGTCAAAGTCCATGCAACCCATACACTATAAGGAAACATGTACATCTTGTTTACAGTATAAAGGTAAGTGCAAAGATGCACACCTAAAGGCCAATAAGTGATTACAAACCAATTCTTAAATTTATGATCCCAATTTAGGCACCCGACAACTCCACTTGAACTAAGATGAGGTGAGGTTGGGATATTTTAATATAATTATCTATGGTATACAATCTCAAGTCGCATCTCAGCCAAGTTTAGGGTAGCTTATATGCCGTATGTGAATCGGACGATGTGTGAGAGGTATGCATGCCTAAACACGCCTCTTACATAGTAGTTTAAGGTGGGTTTATCAAAAAGCGAGTCAAATGGAGTCTCATCATTGAAACGGGCCTTTATTACACATGTGGGCAAATTATTGAGAATATACAACCTCTGTTATCCACCACCAGTGGCCTCCAAACCTAACCCAAAATTCTAAATAACATGTGTGCTTGAGCGCGCACTCACTTGCGCTCAAATGTGCTTGACGCTGTTGAAGATGGGATTTCCTTATTTCATCTTGTTTCGGAAGACAACTCCTATACGAATTCCCCCATCCAAATCTGTATAGACAAAGGGCCATGCCCTCTTCATTCATCACATAAAACCACCTTAAATCCACTCAATTCATCATACATACAATCCAACACAATTCTAGTATATGATCCAATTCCATTAACAATGGGCAAAAACTAAATCATTTTAAACACTACATGTTAGAATTTATAAGAAGGAATGCACATCATCAATAAGCCATGGTAATCTACTTACCTTTGATGAAGATAGTATGAAAAAAAGAAGAAATCCAAGCAAAAACAATTTAATCGAAGCTCCAAATGCACTAAACTCAAATTGTACCCAATCCAAACCTATAAATCAAAGGAGGAGGCTCCAATGAGTCCTCTAGATACAACTTAAGATCAAAATCTACAAAACCCTAAACTTGGGAAGTTAGAAGATTACCTAGGGTTGCTTGGTGAAGAAGATGACTTGGAGAAGATGTTTTTGAGAAGAAGAGAACTTGGGAAAGAAGATGACCTGTGATGGAGATCTAGATCCTCAATGGTCGGTGGGTTTGATACGAGGGAGATCCAGATCCTCAATGGCTGGTGGGTTGGATACGAGGGACATCTAGATCCTCAATGGCTGGTGGCTTGGATGAGAGAGAGAGAGAGAGAGAGAGAGAGAGAGAGAGAGAGAGAGAGAGAGAGAGAGGGCTAGGGCTTGGGTTTTGTTTTATAAGAAATTGGATTTTGGGCATTTGTAAATAAGGGCTTAGTTTTGGTTGGGTCCACGTTTGATGATCAAGATGGTCTCGGTTTGGATGGGAGTGAAACGATAAAGGTTTATAATTAGATCAACTACCCAATGAGTCCAAAACCTCATAAATAGAAAAATTATAAAAGAGGGCTTCTAACTTCCTAGAATCGTGTACCTCCCTACTGTGCTCAAATGTGCTCGAAACCTAGTAAGACTTCGTACACATGATCCTAATCGTAATTCAGACTCGCTTAGACTCTAATGGATATTAATTAGCTATAATAGAATTTAATTAATCAATATTCATATTTAGGTTACGGAATGTTACATTAGTACCTCAAAAGTCATGTATCATTCGGTAGAATTTTGAATTCCAAACCATCTAACGAACTTGAAAAGTTGCAAATAGACTTTAAAATTGTCAAAATTCTAGCATTTCATATGCTAGATGGAAGATGAAATTGGAATTCCAAATAGAGTGTAACATTTGGAGAACTTCAAATTTTTTAATAATAAATTTTAAGAATTTTAGCAAAGAAATTGGCGCTTAGAAACAACCACCGTTAAACAACCACCGTAGCCGCTTTCTTAGAAAATTGTGCAAGTATCATAGACCCTCTTATACTCTTTTCTCCTGCCACATCCAAATGTAACCATTCTTTTTTTTTTTTTCTCAGCCAAGAACTTTAAGACTTTCCTATTTGAAAGCAGCAGTGTACAAAGTACTAACCACACAAATTTGGGAGAAAAAGTTATGGTAGCTGAATATGCAGATATAAGACTAATTCCCCGTGTATACTCTGTTCGCTGTAGCATGAAATTTCATTTGTTGATGAGGAGCTTGTGGGTGTGTGGCTCAGACTGCTCTAGATGGATACTTGGATTAGGCCAAAACAGTTAGATTGGAAGATCCTAAATACCTTCTGTTTGGCTTCTTTCATGTGCAGTGGGTGGAGTGTGGACCATGAAGGCATATCGTACGTAACCTTTTATTTGCATGTTATAGACCAATTGCCGGTACTCTAGATTCTTGAATGTTAAAAAAGAAATACACTTTTTACTACCTGGTGTAGAAAACTTAAATGCATTTTTACTTAAACCCTTATCTGTACCTCGAGGACTTTCCAGTCTGTACACTTGTTTTTGTGGTAATACCCAAATCCACACACTGGATTCCTGTAGCATGTGAGAGAGAGAGAGAGAGAGAGAGAGAGAGAGAGAGAGTGGTGTGAACTTCTTTTAGAAGTGGAGCCAACATAATACAATGGGAACAAAGCAATTGAATTAAATGATGATGCATACAAGTATTTCAAGACCTGGCGGAGTGTGGGGTTGACTTTTTAGAGTCATCCAATTGTTGACAAGTGGACACAACTCATTTTTTTGAGTCAAGTCGCATATACTTAAGGGTATGTCCCGACTTAAACATTAACCAAGTCAGCTCCAGCTTGAAGTCGATCTCTAGAGTTATTGAAAATCAACCCCAGCTATGATTGGCTTGAACTTGAATCAAACTCGGCTAAGCTTCTATGTTTTATAGTTGTAGCCGATATAATTTTGCTAGGGTAATTCTCCAAAATACTTCCCTTTCAAAATGTCCCTTTTTCTAACTTTTTTTTTTTTTTTTTTGTCATGAGGTCTAACTTTGAGTCAATTTTGTATTTTCACATATACTACCCCCATGAATAGTTACAAGTCCCTTTTTCTAATTTTTTTCTTTCTTCTTTTTTTTATATGAGGTCTAACTTAGTCAATCTTGTATTTTCACGTACACTACCCCCATGAATAGTCACAAGCCTAGTTTTGACACTCATTAAATTTCCCTCACCATTGTATTAAAATCTTAAAAAAATAATGCCTCTAAAACTATTAAATTATACGGCCATGGATCAAAGTGTTTGTGTGGTTTTATAGAATCCAAATTTTGCATATAAGTAGGTTTTTGTTGGGTTTATGTCTTGTGGTGTCGGTTAAATGGATAGAATATTCCACCATTGGTGCAATGAAGTATTTGTCAGCAAATGTATAACAATATTACCAGTTTTATCTCCTAGTGGCTTGAGTTGTGCATAAACCAAGCTAATGTGAAGATCGATGGGTTTATGTTTTATATTCCGGTTTAGCCAGATGGTCCACTGGGTTAGCCAGGGACCGGTTTAAGGGCAAAGGTATCTTGGTAATTGTACCAAGGTTTCCTTGGTAGCCAGAAAGTAGAGATTATATATTGATGTAATCTGTAACCATAGAACTTACATGGGCTCGTGGTGCTCCCACATCACGTAGGAGAGACGATGAGAGCACGAGTATCTCTATATGCTGTTGCTTGTAATTATGAAGACGTCATCGTCTCTGTGTCCGTAGATGTAGGCATATCACTAAACCACGTAAATCTCTAATATGTGTGTTCTTATGTGCTTGTCTCTTCTTGTGTGTGATTTTATTTGATCGATCACAGGTTACGCACTTCCACACGTACACAATAGTTTCATATGAGTTTTTCTATCTAATAGACTTTCATAATCTCATGCATCCCAGAGGGCTTACTAGGAAGAGCATTTTTTCTCCAAAAAAAAAAAAAAGCCTAAGTATTTTCTGGTGCTGTGCATTATGATAATATATTTAGAAAAAGTTTCTTCCATTGTGAACAGTATTCACCATAACAAGTGTGAATACCCTGTGCGGTATGCACTATACTATCTCTGAATACCTTTTGCCTCCCATTATATTTACTATTTTGCCTCCAAATGAATTAGCACTCATTCAATTGATTCTTATTTATGGATTAAGAATATATATATATATTAATGCTTCATGGTTACTAAACTTTGAGGCCAAAGATCAATGTTTACAATGACATTATGGGGCTTACTTTTTGCCCAATCCAAGGTGTTGATTACTATCCTTCTACCTTCCGTAATTTTTTATGCATCTAAGTGGACCCTGCAAGTGGGTTTGCACCTAAGTTAGGCATGACTAGTGCGCAGTGGAACATTGTCCCATGGAATATATAGCATATAATGTAAATTTCTGTCAAGCACCATTTGTTTGAGCACCATTTTGTGGGCCCCCAAGACATATGAAAACGATGCTCCAAAATGTTGTATGATCAGATCCCAGTACGCTGGATCTAAACTATGGCCTCAAAGTCAACAAAAGGAAAGTGTTAAGCTGGTTAGGGACACCGAACCTATGTGGACGGTGAGAGTGCAAAGAAGCAGAAGTTTTAAAATGTGGGGTTTTTCATTTTTTAAAAATTTCTTTTATAAATCTGACTCCAATTGAGACTAATTACAATTGTACTGCCAATTCAATTTTTTTTTTGTTGGTATCCTAGCTAAGAAGCTAAGACCTAGGAGACTTTGCACACACAAGAAGACACAAGTCACACATATAAGGTGATGGCAGCTCACATAAGTAATGAAAAATCACACATGCGAAAAAATGCAGACTCACATATGTGAAGTAAAACAACTCACATATGGAAGATGTGTGGAGGAACGGTTCAAAGCTTGGATCCCCAATGAGAACAACCACTCCATAGTGCTGGGGTAAGGACTAAGGAGCCATTCTCGTGCTGCCAATTCAATTTGGTAGACAAAAAGACAGCCACAATAGTCCCCATAAGGCTGTATTGAAACATTCACGGTAAAAACAAGCACACAACGCTAATACTACAAGCTATTTAGATGGAAGCACACCAAACCAGTAATTTGACCTGTGGTGGATCTGTTGTTGTTTGATTCATGCATAAGAAGTAGACTGATCATATGTATTGCATATCACCCTAAATTGAAAAAAATTAGCTTATACAAGGAAGCAAGGGGTGTAATATGAATGGTTTGCACATAAGAAGGGTGAAACCCCACATTGCTTAATCATATATTAACAAGGTTAGAAGAATAATATGACCTAAACCTACTTTAAAATACGGTCCAACTAATTAGTTAAATTCTTGATTTAAGTGCCTTAAAGTTAATAACATTTTATCCATCAAATGAAGTGCTTGTTAAGTAGTTAATTTGTTGCACTACTAAATGCCTATTTAATTGGAGTGTATTGGTTGGCAACTTGAGATAATACTACAACCTATATATTTCTGGAGTTCAACCCATAGAAAAAAAAATTATAAACAAACCAATACTAAAACAGAACCACTCAAAACACAAGGAAACTTCATATACACATAAGTCTAATGGTAAACCGAACTTGCTTAGCCTCTATTCAAACTTAATTAACTAACACTAATAATATTATAAAGGGTCAGGACCTTTCATTACAGTTGACCATAGGACCCCACTGGACCGGCTATATTTCCTTTGGCTTGATCATGCTATTCTAGATCAACTTTTTACCAATGAAATGTAACACGATGATTAGATGAGCCAAACATTTAGTTTAGAGGCCCACATTAATGCTTTTACAAGGACATCTGTACCATTATTAATTCTGTACTGTTCTGTAGGGTTAAGTGCCAAGTAATGAAAGAACAGATTTAGGATTTGATAGATAATAGTAGGGCCCCATTGAGAGAGAGAGATCAAACACAAACCAAGCTTCTGACTTGTTTAGCACTTTGCATTTCAAGAATTATAGTGAATTTACACATAAACGTACTTCACGAGCTACTCGACTCGAGCGTTGAGTGGACCACCGTCCAATCTTTCCTGACTCACACACAGAGAGAGAGAGAGAGAGAGAGAGAGAGAGAGAGAGAGAGAGAGAGGCGTGAATAAAAACCAACAAAACTAGTCTCCAAACTATTGAATAAAAACCAACAAAACTAGTCTCCAAACCTTTGATGACCTTTCTCTTCCACTATAATAATTGCCCACGACCATAGTGGAAAAATAACTTTAGAGCTGCATTTGCGATTGTCTTTTCTCACGATAATCTAAGCATCAAATCCTACGTCACCAACGGATAAATTCCTATTTAAATTCGCACCCCCACCCATAGGAATGAAAAGAAAACTAGCCCACAAACACAACAATAGCAAAAGCCTCGTCACTTCCATTTATCTACTACTATCAACAAACATGGCTGAAATAGGGTCAGAGGGCTCACTTGCAATCTCTTCCTCTACACCAAACTGGTGGAATATCAATGCAAACCCTCGTTCCTCTCTTAACAACATGAATCCATGGCACCCCCAAAACTCCACTTCCAACTCCACTTGTGAGGACATGTCAATCTCAAACTCCTTCACCAATGCCTCCAATCACTCCTGCCTAAGCGTTGAAAACGCATCACGCGAGCTCATCGAATCGACATCATCGGTGACCGAGTTATCCGGAGAATCTGCATCAGAAAATCATCTATGGAGCCAGATTCTTTTGTAAGTTTGCTTGACAGTACCAATATCCATAGAAGTGTGTGATGATCGAGTTGAGAGGGTTAATAATATATGAAGAGAAAAAACCAAGAAAATCTGCAGAAAGAGAAATATTCATATATAAGGCACTAGAGTTATGATGATTAAACCAACTTCTGATATATAGCAGCTTCGTGGTGTAATGGAAGTTGGTGGTTCTTTTCTGTTCATCCCTTCTTATTTTTTTACAGTTTTGCTTCCACTACTGTATCTTTCAAATGATAAAATTATTTTCAGCTTTTTCTTTGTGGTACCGATAAAACCCTAGTGATGAATAATGGGAAGGAGCGGAGGATAACCCATATTGTGTTTTTTAGTTTATTGTTCAAGAAACTTTCAAAGGGCACTTTGTATCCTGAAAATAAGTGAAGTTCGTCTCTCTTAGATTGCGTTATTTTGTAAGAAATAATAGCCTAAAGAATTGAACTGAACTGATGCAGAAGTGTGGAAACAAATGGTGACATGCACGACAATCATGGAGGCGGAGAGAACTTCCTTGATTCACTCTCTTCCAAAGCTCTAACCACTGAGATGTTCGAACCCGCTAGCGATTTCTTGAAGAAACTCGACAACAGTTGGGAATTCCAAAATCCGATGCCATTCAACAGCATAGAAAGGCAGCTAAACAGCTATGATGGGAGCCTGGTTGGACATGAAAGGTCGACCATCACCTCTGACTTGGTTAGCAAGTGGTCGATTGCACCACCTGACCCACAGCAAGGTCGAAGAATTGCACCATCAACATGCAACATCTCTCTGAACTCTTTCGTGGATAGGTACTCTGACTCATTTGTTTCCCAAATGAGACAAGACCCACCCGACTCATCATCTTTCTCTAGCAATGGAGGACTAGAGAATGGAGGTTTAGGTCACTTGTCAAGTTATGGGCATGAGTTAAAGAGGGAGAATCAGATCCATGGAATGGAAGCTTCTGAGGCTCAGTTTCTGAGATCATTTAGTGGAAATGGCATGAAGTTCCAAATGGGTCTTAAGAATTCAATGATAGGAGACAGCAAGAAATGCCACTATGGAATTTCAGATGTACCATGTTCTAATAATGCTAGGGCTTTCTCAGACCTCATCTCATTTGGTGGTTATTTAAATAAGCCATTGGTGGATTTTCCTGACACCAAGCCTTGCCTAAGAAGTTCAAATTCAACAGACAGTAAGAAGCAAGGGCATGAGACTTGTTCATTGGTAAGCTACAAGGGCCTTTCTTCTTCTCATCTTTTGTATCTTCTTTGCCTTTGGTTTGCAAATTCTTTCGGTGTATTTATATTCCTCATGTTCACGGATACATGTTTGTAAATTTGGGGGCACTGTTACAGTCAATATCTATTCCATTATTGGTGTTCCTCCGGGTACCTCCATAATAGAAATTTTGTAAGGCATTCACCTTGCATGATAAATCTAGAAGTTTTGAGTACTTCCATCTTAAGATTTCTTTTGTTTTTTCTCCAAAAAAATTCCTTATGAACTCAATTTGATGCATGCAGACGAGAGGCCATGGAAGAGAAATTGCAAGTGGAGGCAAGAAGAAGCGAAGTGAAGAAAATTCAGAGACGATCTTCAAAAAACCTAAGCATGAGAGCTCTACAACACCATCTCCCAAGGTATTATAAACCAAAATATTCATGTAGATTATATAGATCTAAGCCTGTGCAAAGGAAGTAAAAAGTTACAAGTAAATTATCCTTTTCTAATCTAATTATCTCAAAAGAAGAAATAATTACATCTCATCCAATAAAACAGCTTATTCTTACCATTCTCACTTTCCCTCTTTGTTAAATTTGAGGAAAAGAATTGCAAAATAAACAGCAAATCAATAAGTAAAACTTATCTATGATAAATTCATAAAAGAAAAAGAAAGGAACAAAAATGAAGGGACATGCAGACTTTTTACATGTTTTGGTTACTTAAACCAAACCAAACCCTTTTGATCTTCACTTAGAATCTCCATATGAGATTAAAAGCTCCAGTAATACGAAAAAAAATCAAGTTAGACCCATTTCTCACATGTGATGTTACAATATTACAGATACAGCTGCCAAAAGTCAAGTTGGCAGACAGGATTACAGCTCTTCAACAAATTGTGTCACCTTTTGGGAAGGTAAGTTGGAAATTCAGATTCCAAAAAGCACCCCAGATAAATGGGATAGGCCTTTCAAGATGATTATTGAATATTATTTTTCTCAAATTTCTTGATTCATAAGTGGGAAGAAATGAAGTTCTAATCTTAATAAACTGATTTCTTTCCCTGGTTTGATTCTTCCAGACTGATACTGCCTCAGTTTTACAAGAAGCAATAGGGTATATTAAGTTCCTACAGGAGCAAGTGCAGGTAATCTCATCAACCAACATCAACCAATATTAAAATAACAAAAGCAACACAAGCTCAATGTCAAAAAAGCATGACTAATATGATAATGGTGATGATGATCACAGTGGCGGCAGTGGTGGTGAGGGTCTCACCATGACTACCATGGGTCTAGGATATCCTTAGGGACATGTAATCGTGGGGCCAAAACTGTTATACTGATGATATAGTAATTTTCATGTCCTCAACTTATTAAAACCGCTTATACAAATAAAAATGAAAATCTTTGGTCATAATGGTTTTAGGGTGATATATAAAATGCAGATAAAGTGTTTGAACATGAAATAGAGTTTAAGTTTTTGCCCATTATCAGACAGAGATGGTAACAAAATACTTTGCAATGGGCGAAACTTAGCCAATGACTATCTGTAAGGTTCATACATGGTATAAATCATTAGGTCTCGGGGCTTAATATCATTGTTCTTATTATTATAATGGCAGTAATCCTTTTATCTATTTCAGACACTTTCTAATAGGTCTTAATGTTCACTGATGTGCAGCTTCTAAGCAATCCATACATGAAGTCAGGCACAAACAAGGTAATGTGAAAATATTTCACATATGCCGATTTCCATCCCTAGTTGGTGATTGTTATACTTTTTTGTAGAAGAAAGTAACTTATGTTGGGTAAATTTCAGGATCATATGCTGTGGGGAGCGCTAGAGAGAAAAGATAAGTCTGAAATGAAGCCCGACTTGAAGAGTAGAGGACTGTGTCTTATTCCTATTTCTTGTACACCACAAGTTTATCGCGACAATACCGGACCTGACTACTGGACACCAACATATAGAGGATGCCTGTACAGATGAAAGAAATCCATGTTTTTTGCTATTTGCTTTTCTCAATCTAGGATGCGAAATAAAACATGTAAACAGACAAATTACAAGGATCAAAGGATTCTCCATAGAGAGCTTATTTTGGGCTTCTACCCATTGCTTTCTCTCTCTCTCTCTCTCTCTCTCTCAGATAAAGATGATGATGTTTATTAAGTTCATACAAATAGTTTACATAAGGTTTCGAGTGTTGGCATATTCATTGGGTTAGACAAAATTTGGAAAAAATTGAGTTGTATTTTTTTTTAACTTTCGAGATTAGACTGTTGCATGCTTCACCAGCTCACTTAAATGAAGGTGTTTGGATTAAAACATTCCTATCTCTAAAACCATATGTTGGATCATGTCAAGCTAACTACTATCGGAAAGGTCATTTCTAATAGATGCTCGTGGAGTCTAAGATTGCATAAATCGAAAATAAAATGAGAAAGTTATGGCCTTTGAAATTTTACAGAATTGTATTATCTATATTTACAGAAATGTCATCTGTTCGAAGACACAAATATAGGTTCGAACGCAATACAAAATGTGTTTTGCAGTTTGTTTTTCTTTGCAAAATTATTTTTTTGAGAGGGCAGAAGTTCAAACGTCCTTTCATGTGTTCAAACGCCCATGTCAATCACAGATTTGAGTGTTCTAAGCAAAATTTCTCAAATGAAACCAATGACCCGAACCCTAGAGGAAACATGCAATCTAGAGGCTGGAAAAAAAGGCTCTATCACTTTGCAAATCATCTCTCTCTAGTCTATTTACATGAAATCATTACGAAAGGTTCTTCAACATCCTTTGAGCATCCTAAAAAAGATTTGTGCCGTGGTCGCTGCTCTAGCTGTTAAATCTACTATCTTCCTCAAGTAGATTTGTTTTGAAGAGGCTTTCAAGGTTGTGTAGATCAAGCGCTGTTAAGGCGTACAGCGAGTTGCTGGCAAGATTGTTGCAGTCCATAGGTTGAGTCACTAACTGAGAATGGTTCTATGTGATCCTTGGAACCTTTCTTTTATATAGTGCTTGATTTGCTCTTGGTCCAGCCGAGTAGGCCCATGGTTTGATTTATTGATTGTTAGAATAGCTTAATTAACTAGATCTATTGAAATCTAAAAAGGAATCTGGTTAAGGGACCTTAATCCAATTAAGGGTTTAAATATCATTTTTTCAATTTAAAAACAACGTTGATAAGTAAGAGTATCTCACATTAGTTACCAGTTTCGATAGTCAAAATTGCTGTATTGTCCACGGCAGGAACTATATAATTTTCAATAGTATAATGCATTTTTCAGTGTTTTCTTGCTTTAACCATCTGAAATAGTTTTGAGATATTTTATTTATTAAAAAAAAAACCAACGGAAACTTGAAGAACCAATTCAACATTTTGGCCATCAAAACAGTAACCAGCATATTATTAATAATGCCAGTCCTCAAGAATGAAGGGCCAAGACCTTACTTTAGAACCAGAATTCAGACTTCAAGAGGTGTGTGCAAATTTACAACAAAGACTAGCTTTCTTCCATAGAAATTTCTAAAAAGTCCATACGTGCATATTGTGGATATAAATAACCTTTCTACAATTATATATGTTGTGCATGTGTGTGCAAAAGTGTGAAAACTATCATCGACAATCAAGCCTCACATAAAAAGAAAGAAATAATCACACGATAGGATTTATATGGTTCAGTGATGTACCTCTATGCCCAGTTAAGAAAACTCATTGACCTCTTTATACACTTGGATTGAGGGTTACAAATTACGTCATACATATAAAAACTCTCTTCCTTAATCCCTAACAAAACCCAATAATATTACCAATATACCCCTTACACAAAGCATGGTCCTTAGCGAACTATATGAACCAATTTATTTGGTCAACTTGAAATACAGACATAAACCAAACAGTATAAAATGATAATGATGATTTAGTTTCAAGGGTTGAGATCACTCTATCCAAGTGATATATAAGTTCTTTTATTTGTTAAAACCTAATCAAAAATTTTCTATTCATAACGCACTAATAGGAAATCCCCTATTCTTGAAAAACTAGTTAATAATATATACCATATTTTTTAAACTAGAGTCCATGTTTTGGAGAGAAACCCAATTCATGACATTTTTTTGTGATATCCCAACTAAAGGGCTGGGACCTTATGAGGCTCACATATGCGAAGTGATGGCAACTTGCACATGCAAGTAGATACAATTCACACATGTAAGGTAATGGGAACTCACATGTGCAAGGAGGGGGGAGGCTACCGTTGAAGCCTGGACCTCCCAGTGAGAGGGAGCCAAAACCAATTCATTTTTCATGTGATGCACCCTCTCTTCCTGTCTTTCCCTCTCCCCTATTTTATATTCTTGTTCCCCTTCAAGCTTATGAAATAGTTTGGAAACAGACTGGCATAGAGTAGCTCTGGTCGTCCAAAACCAATGGTTAGGCCCTTGCAAGGAAATGGTACTTTTGGAATTGTTGAGATGTATCAATTACAATGCAAGTACAGGTGAGAAGAATGGGAGATTAAAAATTGTGGTTGTAGTCTCAGTGCTTTTGGACGTGGCCACTGGTCTTTGCTTACAAGCCCTGAAATTTCTCAACCTCTGAAATTATTTCTAGAAGCACATGAAATAAATACAGAGAAGGGAAGTAAAAAGGAAAAAGGGGGTCAAAGAGGACATGAGCAAAAAGGACAAAAGGACGAATAAGGTGGTGAGCACTTGAGGGTTGAGTGGTCATTCAATTGAGAGCAAAGAAGACTCTCAGGTCAGTGACAGTTCGTTAATTGCCAAGATAGAATTTTCTGTGTAAGGTCTCAATGGACTAAGATCAAACTTTTTATAGAGTAGTTTTGAATTTGGCATCTATGTAAGAGTTTCTACTAAGTAGTCTTCTATCTTAAGCGTGACACCTTTGGATTGCTATTTATAACAAGATATATTCTAGTCGGGATATTGTCGAAACACAAAAAGATTTAGATACTCTGAACAGATCCCTGTCCTGGCCACATCCAGTTGCTGGAGAATACGGATTTCCGGATTTGAACTGAAACAGGAGACCGGCGGCCTGGGTATGGGTCCAATCCCTTCAGATTGGGGTATTTAGAGAATTTAAGTATGCTGGAAAAGCCGTTGTGCTTTTCTCTTAGTGGAGTCCCGCGTGAGAGGTTTTAGGGAATGTTTATGTAAACTTTCCCATAGAAAAGTTGTTTTATGTGTTTGGTGTAGCACATTTCCATGGAACTACCTTTTTGCTACGTCAACATTTTCTTTGGTAAAGCTAAAAATGGAGTTTCTAAAGGGGCCATCGGAATTCCATTTCTACATAAAACTTGCTCCTCTTTATAACTTATTTTCTATTTCATTTCTCATCTATAAAGCACCACCCTGCTTTTCAATATGCAATCCACATTTGCACCAAACATTTGTAAATTTGATCAAGGGAAAACAATTGGCAGCAAATACTAATTTTGCAGTTCCATGAAACTCCTTTTTTGAGGTATTCATTTACCGTGAAAATTATTGATGTGGCAATTTCCTCATTTCACGGAAATGGTATGTACACAAACATACTTCTAATGTTTTCCACAGACGTCCATCTGCCCTAAGGTAAAGGTGTTGACAGAAGTCCTAGGAAGAGAATTTCAACCCATGCCGTCCACAATAAAAAAAAAATTTTTTTCCTTGGACGGAAATAACAGATTTATATTCTTATATGCCAATTGCGTAGAAGTCCCTTAGGTGAAGATAACCCCATCCACGTACATCCATTTTCTCTAGCAAAACCATGAAGCCCTAGGCTGCTCGGTTGACAACAAGGATTGCCCAATTGTTTGATAAATTGCATACTGCTTCCCGCTTAATCCCTAGCTGTGTCACCTTCCTACTTGTGGGCTCTCTTGGGTTCTGGCCACACTAGGTTAGGATCTTAGGCTCCGTCCACACAAGGTTGGGGTACAAAAAATGTGAAGCCTCATCCTGCTACCCAAATCATTGAGAACCTTCTATTTCCTCTCTACCATGTTAGTTTTGGAGCACCAACTAAATAATAGTTTTGCAGTGTTTGCACTTGGCACCTTTAGTTCCACATACATGCCCTGAGATCAATCCTGCTTTCTCGAGAATATATAAATGAGTACTGATCCAGTGCACATGTTGCACACTGATTATATATGTATATATATTGATTTAGTGCACAAGTTGCACATTGAATTAGTGTGCGCACCTCAATAAAGAAAAACTATAAATTATATTTCCTCTTTTACACATGAATATTTTTAATTATATAAATATTCCTTACCCAATGGTGAAGGAAGGATACATACTCTCTCTCTCTCTCTCTCTCTCTCTCTCTCTCTCTCTCTCTCTCTCTCTATATATATAAAATATGAAAAAGCTCTACAAAGCACCAATGCTCACGATAAGATGAGCACCACATACCAAAACATCTATTGGGACTCATCTTATGATCCATCCAAATGGAACATAAAATAGATACCTCTTGCAATGGTCATCAATTCCAAATTTAGCACCCATCCAATTTGATTGGACCGTTGAATCAGCTTGCACTTAGTTTGGATAGTGAAAACTTACCATCATTGATTAAGTGATTAGGATAATGATTTGAATCTTTGGCCCATACCCAAGTGGGGCCCACTAGGAAGTGGTGCTCACCACTAGTGACCAGCAGAGGGGCCTGGGCTACTACTATTATAACAGATTATAACTAATGGACGATTGAATAAATACTTACTTGAATGTGACAATGTCCCACCATAAATCAACAAATAAATAAAACCCTCCCTCTTTCATGAATCTCCACTGGCCCACCAAACTAAGAAGCATTTGTCAAACTAAAAATCCAACAAAACAGCCCCACCAACAATAGTTGATGATAGCCATCGTTGAATAGCAGTGCCCAGCCATACTTAATCCACAACCCTCTATTTATATTAAGTGGGACAGTGGATTACATGAACACTTGACACCTACCCCTTCCCACTAGCTGGACTCCTTTTTTATCACCCACAAGGGAGGTAAGACAAAAGCATTCTTGAGGCTGCATACGAATTGGCCAATGCAGTCACGGCTAACCCAGATGTTGAAAGAGCCCACTGCCGCCACCGCCACCACCTACTTAAATCCATGATCCATCATCACCGATGCCAATCCTAATCAAACTACCAGTGGGAGGTACATGGCAGAAATTCCAATTTAGGGTCATAAGCAACCATAGAGGACCACCTGCTTTCACCCTCGTTTCCTTCCATTAATAACATAATTTGAAAGAAAATTCATCAAATGAATCATGAATGCAATGCAGGGATCAAGTTCGCACTGCAGCCATTAATCTAATAGTATAACACATAAGATAGGCCATGAGCTGCATTACCAAATCCTCCAATGGTGTATGTGGCCCAAACTGCAACAATGCTAGGAACGGCCAGGCTTTTTCCTATTTGGCATGGTTGGACAATACATACAAATTCATTTGAAATACGTATCCTGACACCTGCCATGTTTGGCTTCGAAACTCTATGAAGTGAGAACAAGGCTCGCATCAACACAATGAAAAGCTCAAACATAACCAATTTCATGCTTCCTGAAAAACAGTAAAAAATGACCAACAAGTAAAAAACTTGTAAGATTTCGAAACAACAAAAATATTTCACTTAAATGCCGTTACCTTTAGTAGCTTCATTCAATAAGAGATAGGCTTGCTGCCCAAAATAAAATAAAATAAAAAACAGAAAAACCGGAGGGAAGGAGGGAGGGAGAGAGAGAGAGAGGGAGGGGGGGAGAGAGAGAGAGAGAGAGAGCTCCATAGCATATAATAACGAAACAAGGACCTTATTGTGGGGGGCCACTAGGTCCACCCTCGTGGTCAAGTATACAATGCACTACTATGGAATACGACTAAAATTATACTGCTTAGATGATCACAAGCATTTAGAACCGAAGGAATATTGAAAAAATGACAGTCAGATCTGACTCTTTAAACCATCTATTTGAGCACACAGCACTTTCATCATCCAAATCTATGATCTTTTTGTCAGTTTCATGATAAGGGAGTAAGGACAGAAACAGAAGATGCAAGAGGCTGAATGGAATTGGTTCCCTCTTTAAGGATTGACCATTGCTTTATATCGATAAAGAGTTGCCCATTTTGGGCTACAATCAAGTAAAATTATCATCTAATTATAATCTAATTACAATCAACCACATCTCTTATTTTCGCATGTATCGTTCTACAAGTTGACTAGAATTAGAATAACTCTGATGAAATTTTTAGCTGAAGAAGGCTTCCCAAAATTTATCAAACCATGCTCAAGAAGCTTGTTTGAGGCCGTATAAAAACCGGCATAAATGAATGACATCACAAAGTGTGGTTTTAGAATGCTTTGTCAAGGGCGCGTATACACCTCTTCCTTTAGATAACCATGTAATAATGCATTCTTCACGTCAAACTGGTAGAAGGGCCAGGACTGAGCTACTGCGATTGCAAGAACAGTGCGAACTATCTTCAGCTTTGCCATATGTGCAAAGGTTTCACCATAATCCACGCCACACTCCAGTCTATTTCCAAGAGCCACTAGGTGCGTTTTATATTGATCTAGGGATCCATCAGATTTCAACTTAATGGAATTCACCCATTTGCATCCGATGGGCTTAACAGATGGAGGACAAGGTACCACATCCCATGTGTGATTCTCATGAAGTGCATCTAATTCTGTTTGCACAGCTTAACACCAACATTCCTATTTAGCTGCTTAGGAATAAGAGTGAGAAATAAAAATTGATGATAAGGTAGCAAGCGCGGCAATATGAGTAAACGCATAATGATCTGGAGGATGATGGATTCGAGTAGATCTCCGAAGTTGAGTTTGCGGATGAAGATCTAGATAAGGTGCATGAGGAGGTTCATGCGGGGCCTGCAGTGTGGGAATATCATTTTTACGACGTTGCTTATTAAAAAAAAATTGGAATAGAGAAACAAAATTTATATAGCCGACCCCAATATGGTTGGGATAACGCTTTGATGATGATGATGATTATTATTAAAAAAAAATTGGATTAAACCTATAAATGGGTGAAGATTCAATGGAGAAATCAGGTAAGTCATAGTAAGATGGTGGGGGTCATGATAATGTTGAAAAAAAATACTGCTGAAAAAAAAACCGATATTTCTAGAAACTCACATGTTTGACAATAGGATCATAACAAATAAACCCCTTTTGATTGGAAGCAAAACCAAGAAATGCACATTGAGCAGTTCAGCATTTAAGTTTGTGGGTTCAGTGGAAGGAAGACAATATGTAGATATATGTATATGGTTGGAGTACCATATAACCAAAAGTATAGAGCGTCATTATTCAGTTTTGGAGAAGACAGACAATTGATTAGGTGAATAGCTGTTGATAAAGCTTCGGGCTAAAAATTGGTTGGAACGGAAGATTCAAGGAGAAGTGCATGGACACTTGGACAGTGTCAAGCAGATGTTTGTTTTTCCATTCAGCAATACCATTTTGTTGAGGAGTATAAGGACAAGATCATTGAGCAACAACCCCCTTTTCTTGTAAAAAATTTTGAAACTAATGAGAGACGTACTCTCCTCCTGAAATTAGACTTTGATGTTAGAAGAGAATTTTGGACATAGGCCAAAAAATTTTGTAAATGCATCAAACACTTCTGATTTGTACCGTAAAAAATAAACCCATGTGAACCAACTGTAGTCATCGATAAAGGTGACAAAATATTTATAGCGTATATGGGAAATTATAGGAGTAATGCCCCAACCATTACTATAGATAATATCAGAACACTTTGAAGCCCTGTCATGCAGAGGAAAAGGAAGAGTCTTAAAATAGCATACACGTAAAACAATCCAACACATCAGATGAGAAAAAAACAACATTTCTATTCACCAATCCAGTTCTAAACGAGGATAACAGAGTTTTGGAATTTAGATGGCCTAATCTATTGTGCCACAATTTTCAATTATTTTGAGAGGAAATGCAAACTCAGGTTTATTCCGAATAGTAGATAGTTCATAGTCGCAATGGAAAACGACGTCCACATTTAGGGCCATTCGCGATCACCTTCCCCAACACTTGATCTTGCACAACACAGCCAGATGGAGTGAATGAGACATGACAATTATTATCAACAAGCTAACCAACTGAAACAAGATTTGTAGAAAAAAGGGGAGAGAGAGAGAGAGAGAGAGAGAGAGATTTTTAGAGGTAAAAAAATGGGGAACATCACCAATAGCAGTATTTAGAAGCTGTTCACCATCAGTTGTATGAACATATAAATTACCAATATACATACGAGCATTGGAGAGAAATTCAGGTGAAAAGGTCATATAATTTGTCACTCCTGAGTCAAGATACCAAAGAGATTTAGATGAGTGGGAGCTGCCTGAAATATCCAGTGCAGAAAAGACATTCACAATCATCTTTTGAATCATGTCAGGAGTAATAGGAGAATTGGCGCTTGATGTGGAAGGATTAGAAGACACACAGAAGGAGCAACAGGAATAACATCAAATGAAGCAGATTCAGTGGCAACATGATAAGCACAAGGGTCGTGCTTTTGATGCCTTTTCTCAATTCATTGATGATATGCCCATGTGCTTTACAGTAGTTGCAAAATTTCTGTTTACACTGAGATGCATAGTGGCCAAAATTCTTGCAACTGTAACAAGAAGTAGTACTCATGTCTCTTCCTGTATTTTTTCCTTTTTCAGCAGGAGGACGAACAAGTGTCTTCTTGCCGCATATGCTACCTCTAAAGGTCCTTCTGTAGTGTGTTGTGTCAAAACTGCTTAATTGGCTTGTCATTGTTCTTCAGATAATAGCTTATTCAGACATTCATCTAATGATGGGGAGGGAACTCTACTCATGAGACTAGATCGAACATTTTCAAATTCAGAGCATAATTTCATTAAAATTGGTCCCTATGACTAAGTTCTTGAAGTTTCTATAATTCATGAAGAACTACAGGATAGACACTAGCATATTTAATCTCATCATACTCTATCCATAAAGTCAGAAATTCAGAGCAGTATTACTGAATGGAAGAGGATCCTTGCATATATATACTTGGCAATCTCATATTCCAACTGATATTGCCGTGCAAAATTATTCTGATAGTATACTTTTTTCAAATAGGCCCACAGCTTTTGCTATCCTCTAGGGCTTCAAGTTTAAGATGAGGTGTGGCTCCACTGTTCCAACTTCCAAGAATCCAAGATTTTGGTATCCTTGGTTGTCCAAGCAAAGATTTTTTTCTCATCTTCCATTCGTTTAGGCATAGATCTAGTGATATGCCCTAATAGTTCTTTTCCTTCCAGATAAAGTTCAAATTGGAAAGCCCAAGAAGGATAATTTTTCTCATTAAATCTAATGATGGGAATTTCAGATTTTTCCATGATATAAAAAAAAAAATCTTCCACAGGGTTGCCTTAATAATCCAAAAAATGGTAAACAAGAAGTGTTTGCAGCACAAATAGGTGCAAAAGGATGCAACAATACAGAGAACTGACTCTGATAAATTGTATTCTGCAACAACGAATTATTCCCAGCAATGACAGCAACAAAGTAGCACCAAAAAACAAGCCAGTTCCAGCAAACAGTAGCCAAACGGCAGAACAGTGAAATAAAACAGGCCCAGAAGACCAACAAATCCACCACTGATTAGTGATGTAGGGCCCAGATGATGATCCAATCACAGATCCAATCAGTCTACAATCTGCAGATCCTTTTTCCCTTTGAGAGGATTCAAGTTTCGCCTCAATCAGATGTAAATCCAAGACACAGTGCTCATTTGATGAAAACTATTGTGTCAAACAATGAAACTTCAAAGATGATCAGATGCCCTACCTTTGATGAGCCAAAAAATCTTTAAAAACTACTCTAAATTCCCAGGAGGTATAGTAGACCAAGATAGTGTAATTGGATGCAGTTGTGATGATTGAAGGTGGGCCACAGATGAGCAGAACCGTGGCAGGGGCAATGCACAGACTTGGGCTGCCGACTACCTTTGATGAGACCTACAAGGGCCAGCAATTCAGGAATAGATGCAGTAGAGAATTATACTTTTTGCAGAGGAGTTCCAGATTTGACCCCAGGCGGACCACCAGACATCAACAGAAAAAGAAGAACAAGATACAGTCGATCAACTGTATGTAACTCTGCTCCAAACCCGTTAATCTTTAAGATCTCTTCTCAACAGATAAGCATAGATGACTGAACAGTCTATAATCAATCAGAAGAAAGGGCAATCAACAAAGTGTCCACGATCTAAAGCTTTAGGGTCTCTGATACCATGACAGTTTCATGATACGTACAAGACGCAAGATGCAAAAGGATGGAATTGGTCGACTTCTTTGAGGATCAACCATTGCTTTATATAGATAAGAGTTGCCCATTTTGGGCTACAGTCAAGTAAAATTATCATCTAATTATAATCTAAATACAATCAAACACGTCTCCTATTTTAGCATGTATTGCCGTACAAGTTGACTAGCATTCAGTAAGGATGGGCTTGGCAAATGAGCCATGGGTCATGGGCTTATGGATCATTGACACTTTTGTTGGCCAAATGCTTCCCACAATAGGCACTGCCCATCCAACTATTCACCTAGGAGAACTTAGAAGGTACGTGTCACTTACTGAATCGTAAAAGGTTGTTCTAATCAGTGTTTCAAAATTCAGATCAAACTGGCTGATGGACTGGTCAGTCTCAAATCTGATGGGTAGGATGCATGCTTGGTTGACACACCCAGTCCCCACTCAGAAATCCGTTTCATCACCACCACCCAAGGACTATCCCATCTATCAAGGATTCAATTCAGTTTATGTACTAACTAAATCCACAACACATTAATTCTTTCTGCACTACATTTGAGGTCTCCATTGGCCTCCCCCTTTTAATTCCTTGACCTTAAAGTTGTAACCCTTAATTACAAGGTGTCGGGGCTGTTTCTCAAATAATTTTTTTAAATGTCACTCAAATCATTTTTTTAAAGGTCACCAAAAAGATTCAAATCCTGTCAGTCTTTAAAAGTCCACTGGCTAAACACTAAAAGCATAAAATGTAACTTATTACAATAACTTTAACAAATTATATGGGCAAGTTGTGAGGTTGACAGGGTTTGAACTACCAATGTGACTAACCTTACCACCAGAAAACGTTCAGTTCTGGCCCATGTTTTAGAATATTGATTTTACCAATTGCAAATAAAATCTAAAAATAATGTTATAAATAGCAAACAAGCTTATTAACAATAATCACACAAAAAAAAAAAATAGTAATCAGTTTCCTGTAATTTCAATGTGCAGGGAAAAAAAAACAAAGCAATCTAAGATTTAGCATTAGTGAAAATTTTTTAAGCCTACATTACAAGCCTTTTGGCTGTGAACAAAGGACATAATATGAAAAAATTAAGAATATGATGATAGCTTCAGGAGTCAGGACTGGTCTTCAGGAAGCTTATCATCTAGATCTTCATCAGATTTTGGTGGAAGGTGACTCCTTTTACGCTATCTGATGGGCCAGGGGTTATAGTAAACAACAGGTTGTTTAGCCAGACGATATAAATCAAAGAGGTGATAAACTTAGGGTCTATTTAGTAGCAAGCATTCCAGGATTTCTTGTCTGGAGATCTGAAGAATTTCAATGCTGTCCCTAAGTGGAATTTCAGAATTCTCACAGGCTGTCTAGCATCCCAAATGCTAGATTTCTATAATTCTGCATGGCAAAAGTGTCATATGGAAAGCCAATGGAGAGAATTCTCCTGATTCAAATAATTCATTTGGAATTCCACCCAGACAGCACCTGCATTGCTGTCAGGAATTCAAGACAAAGGGAATTCCTGTCAGAAATGCCAGCAACCAAACAGGCCCTTAACAAAGTGGCTTGATGCTACTTTCATCCATGTTAAGCAAAGTTCCTACTCTGCACTGGAAAATCTTGTGGAGGGTGTTACCCTAGACACCACTAGATTACCAAGAAAGAGTCTCCCTCAAGAATAGCACTAAACCACCCATCTTAAGCAATTCTTGACAACCAATAAGAATAGCAAACAACTCTAATTCTTAGCATCCGAAGAGTCAACTAGCCCTAAGTAGCTCCTTACAGTATTACCATTTCAATCCCTTATAAACTCCTCCTATTCCTCCCTTCTGCGAAAAACGAACAAAATTACCATCAAATTCTGCTTCAAAACACCAGTGGGGGGATTCACCCATACAACTCTACCTCTGGACCGAACACTCCAACCACCCTTAAAGAAAGAAGACCAAGATCTTTGAAGATCTTTTACAGGAACTCCATAAAACTCCTTATGCACACTTGCCCATTAGGAGACAGACCAAGATATGGACTCAACCACCTCCAACACAGAACTACACTTATTCTTGAAAACCCTATTATTTCTTTCCAACCAAAGCTTCAAACAAGTAGAATACAAGACTAACCTCCATAAGATCTTACCCTGAACATACTTACATTGCCAACGCCATTGAAGAAAAAGATCTTCAACTGTCCTAGGCATAACCCACTCCATACCAAACAATTCCAACAAAGCATACCACACTCTGTGAGCAAATGGACAATCAATCAACAAATGATGAACCATGTCCCCATCTTGTAAACACATTGGACACCCATTAATGAAAATATGATTCTTCCTTCTCAACTTGTCTATTGTCAAAATTTTATGTAACCTTGCATTCCAACAAAAAATCACAATCCTTGCCGTAACTTAGGGAATCCAAAAGTTATGCCTACCTTCCACTCTTACAGAAGAATCAGCCAAAGCATTATAAAAAGGCTTCACCGAAAACCGACCCTTAATATCTGGCTACCATAATCTAACATTTGAAATGCCAACTGACAAATATATTGTACCCAGTAAACCAAGCAACCGAGCAAAATCAGAAATCTCAAAATTCAAAAGGTTCCTTGAGAAAGAGAAATCTCTCAAACAACACGCCCCCCAGAACATGTAAAGTTATCTACCACAAGCGCTTGTTGTCTCCGATCCAACGAAAAAAAGAAAATTAGGAAAGTGATGGATCAATGCCGTTTGACCGCACCATACATCATACCAAAATCAGATCCTCCTCCCATCATGAGCTTTGTAATGAGTTAAAGGATCAAAATCATCTTTAACAGAAAGGATGGACTTCCAAATACCTGAGGCCTTGTAATCACTGCCGAGACCCACCATCCATCATTGCCCAAAATATATATTTGAATTAATAGCTATCTCCATCGGCCTTGATCAAGCTCTCCAATCCTCCATAAGTACTTTCCCAATAGAGCTTTATTGACCTTCTCAATGGAACGAATACCCAAACCACCTTTTTGTATAGGTTGACACACTATCTCCCATCTAACCAAATGATATTTTTGTTTGTCAACAGAATCTTTTCGCAAAAAATCACGCTGAATCCTTTCAAGTCTACGAATAACACTTTTAGGACATCTGAAGTAGGATAGAAAATAAACTGCAATACTTGACAAAGTTGATTTGATTAAGGTTGACTTGATTAAGGTAAGTCTCCCTCCCTGGATAAATATCTTCCTTTCTAAGAACTTAATTTTTTTTCAACACGCCCACCACCGAATCCCAAAGAGATTTCTTTGGTAAACAAAAGCATAGAGGCATTCCCAAGTATTTAGAGGGAAGCCTACCAACTTTACACTGGAACACATTTGCTAAATAATCAACATTACTTTCTTCCATCCTTACACGAACCAATTCACATTTACCGTAATTGATTGTCATCCCCGACAGAAATTCAAACCAATGTAGTATGAGTTTCACTGTATGTACCTAATTCAAAGAAGCACCACAAAAGATCATGGTATCATTTGCAAACTGTAGATGAGTCAACTCACAGGAACTATTATCAATCGCAAATCTAGATACTAATTGCATTTGATTGGCTCTCTCCATTAAAACATGCAAGGCTTCGACTACAATGACAAATAACATAGGGTACAAAGGATCTCCTTGCCGAATACCTCTAGCACTTTTAAAATAGCCTTTGGGAGAACCATTCACTAACACAGAAAAATGAGCAAAAGAGAAGCAGATTGAATCCAATCTCTCCACTTCTTCCCAAACCCCATTCTTCCTAGCATATATTGAAGAAAACCCAGTCAACCATGTTATATGCCTTTTCAAAATCCAGCTTGCCGATTAGACTTGGACGCCATTGACGATTCCTTGAATCAATACACTCATGTGCAATGAGAACATTGTCTAAGATTTGATGCCCATCCACAAAAGCCCCCTTGACTGTCAGAAATAATCAAAGGAAGCACTCTTCTTAATCGTTTAGCAAGAACTTTTGCGAGAATCTTATAAAGATTGCCGATTAAGCCTATGGGCCCAAAGTCTCTAATGGAAATGGCACCATCCTTCTTGGGAACTAAAGCAATGAAGAAGCACCCAATTCACCTACTATCACACTATTTGCACGAAACTCATTAAAGAAAACTAGCAGATCATCTTCCAACAGATCCCAAAAATGCTGTAGAACACAATGGGGAACCCGTCTGGACAAGAAGCACAATCACGTCCTAACTCAAAAACAGCTTTCTTAATCTCTTCCACAGTAAAGTGATCTTCTAGCGAAGATGTCCCCCTCTTGGGAAAGAGTTCTGAAAGGAATCACATCCATGTGAGGCCTAGACCAATTGACACCTTAATATAGTTGATGAAAAAATGGAACAGTCTCTCTCTATATATCTTCTCCGCTTTCCCACACTGTTCCTCTAGCAGAAATGTGCAGATCCGATTAATACGACGCCTGGCACTAGCAACCACATGAAAGAATTTAGTATTGTGATCCCCTTCTTGCAACCATTTATTTCTTGATCTTTGCCTCCATTTAACCTCATCTTGGAAAATAACTAGCCGAAACTACTCCTTAAGAAAGGATCTTGAAACACAATCCCCCTCTGAAAGGTCTCCCACCTCTTCATTCACATCAACACAATGAATATCAGCTAACAACTGATTCTTCTTCTCAGTTAAATTGGCAATAACTTCCTTCCTCCAAACCTTTAGTTTACTCTTTATAAATTTCAATTTTTGAGCTAACTGCTACCCCATCCAACCACTTGTAGAAAAGGAGTACCACCAATATTTGACACTTCCAGAAAACCCATTCTTAGAAAGCTCCAAAATTTCAAACCGAAATGGTGGATGACCTGAATCTTCTAGACCAATCTCTAGCATCAACAGGTAGTAGTCCAAAATTGGCCAGGCCACAGCTCTCTGGGAGCAATCAGGAAAGGTATCCAACCAATCTGTACAGACTGGGAAACAATCCAACCAACTCATCAGAGGCTCATTCTACATGTTTGGCCAAATGAAATCTGCTCCTCTCAAAGGCAAGTCAACTAGATCATGTAATCTAATCCAGTCATTAAAACTCCTCATAACCACAGAGAGAACAACCTCCTCGCTTCTTGGTAGGAAGTCTAATGACATTAAAGTCTCCACCAACCAGCCAAGGATAATTCCATAATCTAGCTACTTGATTGAGCTCTGCCAAAAACACACCTCTATCACTAGCATTATTTGGCCCATAAATTGAGGTAGCCACCCAAACTACACACACCAAAAATCTTTCAGTATCACAGACACGGAAAACCTTCCCACAAATACATCCAATTTGTGCCAAAAAGATGCATTCCACAGCAATAAAACTCCTCCTGCAGCACCTATAGAGGGACACATAGCAAACTGATATCATCATCATCATCATCATCAAAGCCTTATCCCAACCATGTTGGGTTCGGTTACATGAATTTTGTTTCTCCATTCCATTCTATTTTGAGCCAAATCGTTTGATAAGTTAAGCTTCTTCAAATCAGATTTAATGACCTCCATCAATGTTTTCTTCGGCCTACCCCTACCTCTTGATAAGCCATCCACCTGTATAGCCAAACTTTTTCTCACTGGTACCATTACCGGCCTATGCTCAACATATCCAAATCATCTTAAACGGATTTCTCTAATCTTATCCCCTATTGGTGTTACCCCTAAATGCTCTTAAAAGCGCTCATTTCTAATTTTATCTTTCCTAGTTTTACCACGCATCTACCTAAACATTCTCATCTCCGCTACATCCATCTTATATATACGCATCTTCTTAATTGGCTAACATTCTGCTCTATATGTCATAGCTGGTCTAACCACTGTCCTGTAAAATTTGCCTTTCAATTTTGTTGACATTCGTCTTTCACAAAGTACTCAAGAAGCTAGTTTCCGCTTTAACCATCTAGCTTTTATCCTATACTCTACATCTTCGTCAATCTCCCCATCCCCACTAATTATCGAGCCTAGGTATCGAAAAGAATCTCTACGTGGTATCTCATGGGTTTCAATTTTGACAGTGGTTTCAACACTTTGTATATGTCCATTGAAGTTGCACTCCATATATTCTGTCATTGCATGACTTATTTTAAAGCCTTTAGATTCTAATGCCCCCTGCCATCTCCATGATAATCTGGGAAAAAATAAATCGATCTGATAACCTGTGCATCAATGATCTCCATTTTAGTCTCTTTGATAGATATGAAGTCCCCTTTAAAGAATTAAACGCACTCTTCATAACTGTTCTCTTTGATACTGAATTCATTCCATGAACATTTCAGGAAATTAGCTTCATATTTCTAACATATTCACACCAATTTGGTTGTCAACAGCCTATCGATCATAATTGATGGAAAATGCCAACTTTTCTAATTCCCTTCGAGTTTTAGATTTCTTCCTACTTTGATTACCAACCTTATTTTGACCTTCTCCCCTTTCACCAACTCCTTAATGAAAGTTTTCAAATGATGCAAGCCAATCCCAGATCCAGCCCAAATCATAGGCCCGCAAATAGCAATGGCCCAATTGATCCTTGATCTCCTCAAGGATCAATATCCTTAGTTAAATTAGTAATTAGTTATTTCTATTTTTAAGTTGAGTTAAGAGTAAGACTTAATTAATTTAAATTAGTAAGTCATGATTGTTTAGGATAGGTATTTCCTAGTTTAGACTTCAACCCTTCCTATAAAAAAAGGAGCATCCCATTGTAGTAGACATGCTTTTATTCCTTTATAATTCAGTTTTCAAGAGATTTTCTCTCTCAATGGTTTTGATCGTGAGTTTCATTAGGCCCTAAGGCTTGAATCTGTCTTTGGATCTAAACAATCCTCCGAGAGATTGTTCTACACCCGTTCGGAGATTTGAGGTTGCGCCATCAAATCCCCTAATCAACCTTCCACTGAAATACCCAAAATCCTGACTATCTCAATCATTTTTTGTTCAACCTTCAAAACTGTATTCTCTTCTCCATAGTCAGAAACATAATGCTCCGTAGCAAGCACCTCCACATTGTCGACTAAATCCATCACAGCCAATGCTTGATCATTGGAATTAACCAAACATGTCAGTTTTAATAGATGTACGAAGCTGGACGTCATCCACAAATAGGACATTATCCATGGACTGATTGTCTTCCACTGACTGATAATCTCCATTAGAACTACAATCTCTCCATCTCTTATCTTCCTTTTCTAAATTATGATCCAACTGCCTTTCAGAACATGCATCTGAATCATTCTGACACTAACAACTTGATATTCCAACTATGTCAGGGCCCACTAAGCTTTCATCATGTCCATTTAAAATCAAATGATCCTTTGCAACAGACATGTGAGCCATGCGTACATCCCCAAGCCCAGTATTTAACTTCTGATAGGCCATTACTCCAATATCGTCAGGTCACACTTTGTGTGCATCTTGTCCCCTTAAATTTGTTTTTCCAGTATTCCCAGATGCCCAATTCAATTGCTGCTGGTCTTTTAAAAAATTAACACTAAATCAGGGGCAACAAGATCGTTTCTCAGTTTTCCAAAATCTCTTTTATAGATGGATAGCTATTTGATCCCCCTTTCTTTCAAGGAATACGATGGGAAGGTTCCTTCATCAATTGCTTGCCCTGATTTGCTCCCAGAGATTTCAATGAATCTTGCAGACCAACATTTGCCTAAGAAGCACAGACAAGAACACGGTATACGGATATGACGGACACGAACACGCTGACACGACATTTCTCAAAAAAGGACACAGATACATCGAGGGCACATTAATAATATATATATTTATATATATAATCATATACTAAAAAATAATAAAAAAAGAAAAACATTGGGCCAATAACATGGCATAATTAAAAAAAATAAAAAACCATAAAAATTTTGTTGTTGGTCTTAAACATTGGCCATTATGAAGGCAAATTGGTTGTATGGTGCATCTCAAATATCCACCCCAATCAAAGAAGCATGAACACGGACACGGGACACAAATACGACAAAACATGGACACGCCGACATGGCATTTCTCAAAAAAATAGGACACAGACACATAAGGGAACACATTAATAATATATATTAATTTATATACAATAATATATTATAAAAATAATATTATTTTAACTTTTTAATCAATTTAGCAATAAAAAAATAATAATTCAAGTACCAATTGACAAACATATCAAATTATCAAATACCAATACAAAACTAAAACATAATTCATAATCATTAAATATAAAATACCCATAAGTCCATAAAACCCATACAAAGAAAAGGGAGAATCATCTCTTTCCCCTCCCTAAAAAAAAATAAAAAAAGAAGCAAATTTCGAGGCCTATTCTTTAGTGAAAGATTTATTTATCCTTTGCTTAGGATATGATTAATATTAACAATCATATATTTTTCCATAGTATAAAATTGTCATATATCAAGTTTACAAGTTTTAGTAACCACTTGTTAACAAGTGTCCAAGAAATATCAGCCACATGTTTATTTTTTTAGTCATAGACAAAGGCTAAGAATTGTTGGACACGTCGCAAAAAGAGTGTCAGACAAGTATCCGAAATTAAGATTTTTAGTTCTTAATTATAGATACGGCTAAAATAGTATCGAACACGTGTCCAAAAGTGTCCAAGAAGTGTTGGTGTCCGACACAGATACATCACTTTCTTAGAAGTATTTGTGCTTCTTAGACCCCAAATTTACAGGTGGCCATCAATAATTATAAAAAAAATTTTATTGGTCCTAAACATTGGCCATTGATAATTATACCTTGACCTCCTTTTTATTATATTTTGACCCTTGAAATATTTTAAAATTCAAATTAATGCCCCACCGTGTCCCTATCGTGTCCGAAATAAAAATAAAAAAATAAAAAAAGGATACGTTTTTTGGCATGTTGAACACATATATTGCTGTGTCCAAGCCCCGTTCGTGTCCAACACAGTTTTGACATGGACAGAGGGACCCTATTAGCATGTTCATGCTTCCTAGCCCACCTTAAATGAAGAAATAGATCCCTTTTCTCCAGCAATACGACCTCCTTGGTGCAATTTTCCTAATCGATTTCAACAGACTCCGGATTTCCCTCCTGATTTGTATCTTTCCTTATGACAGCTGCAGCAACTTCCCATCAACCAAACTCTAGCGATCTGACCTCCCTCTCTTCTTCGAGAACAGTGGCAAAGAAATGGACCTCATCCACTTCTAGGTTAATAAACTTTGGCAATTTTCATTTTGGATCCCTTAAAATAAGTAGACGAACCATGTCAAGCCTCATCTTCTTTGTGGCTTCCTCATCGATCTCCATCAAAACCCCAAGACAGTCCCCAATTTGTGGAAAACCCTTTCATTCCAAGCATGCAAAGGGATACCCTCCAACTGAACCCATATTGGCCTTAACACAGGATCCAAAACTTCCATCCATCGATCCAAGCTTCAGATAAAATTCCCTTCAAAGAGAAATAAGATCCAGCCATCCTCAAGAAATCATGATGAAAAGAAGGCTTAATCCAAAATTGATACAAATTAAGCCTCTTAACCTCAGTTTGAATGCCAAACTCCAAAGATATCCAATAAAAAAATATCACATTCAGCAACATTCAGACAACACATTGTTGCAACAAAGGAGTTGCAAACCCCTTTCTTCAAAGAAGAAACTAGAGTAGCCCCTATCTTAACAACCTGTGAGACTCCATCTCCTTCTATCCATACTAGATCATCTCTAGGTTTAGATACTCCACCATTTGAAAGGGAAAGATCCAAAGCATCTCTGCGATCTGCAACACCACTAGAAAAAGAAAGATTCAAATCATCTCTGTGATCTACAATTTTGATGTTTGCATCTACAAGATTGATAACTGGTTTCTTAGGAAATCTATCCAACACCTTTGCCTTTTGGACCCTATCCTTCTTCCACTACGTATGCTTCCATCTAGTCTCTGATTGCTCGATTCGCATCCCATTTCGTCTTGAAACGTAAAAACCCAAAACCTCAGCCTTTCCCTGTATTTCTATCTTTCGGCAAAAATACATCGAAAACAGGACTTGCCTCTTGGAACACATAGAAAAGGGCCCTCCTAGTTACTACTGGAGCAAGATTAGTCACAAACAAACTCCAGCAATCTCGAATCCAAGCTAGATGTGATCGCATCCTCATCCCTTCATTGTCTTGTTAATGTCTCTTGGTGATATAGGTCAGTTGCAACTAGAATAAGCATATCCAAAATATTTTTCAATCATCAAATCCAACTTAAGTTTATCTCATTGAAAGAAGTCATAGAAATTCACTTTTACTACTGTATTCAGAGAGAGGGAGACAAAGGTCGGTCAATTTTACTCTATAGAGAGAGGTCACTTTCCAGTATGCCCTCAAAACTTCCACCTCCTTTAAATGAAATTATAGTTCCCAAAGAATTTAAGAACACAATGATATAATAAACAAGAAAGAGCAGCATCAGAAAAGATGCAAGACAAGACAGATGTGTAACTTGATTTAAATTTTGAAGTATCTGGGTTACATAGGACAACTTTTTCTTTCATTCCTTCCAAACAGAACAAAGAAAAAACCACAGTGCAACTATTAGCTTCCGTGGTTCTGCAAGGTGGTTAAATAGTTAACAACAGGACAATGGTCAAAATTATTGGAATTTCACTCCACCAAATAAAGCATAAAGCAAGTTTCATATGAAATGAAGTGGCACATGAAAGTAAATAAAATTGAAAGTAAATAAAATTGAAAGCCTCTAAACACAAAAAAGGCATAACTAGATTTAGGAACAACTCTCAATATGCAAATAAGCATTGAAACCATTTACCAGAATTTGATCCAAAACTTGAAAAAAAAGATCATAACAAAATAGTAGATCATAAAGGATACACACAGTGACGCAAATACATATCAAATAGTGAATACGCACAATCCTTGCCATAAATATATAATATGTCATACATGTAAAGATAATGGGTGATCATAACCTTGGGCCCAATGTGCCTAAACTAATGGGCCGACCTAGGACCTGGTCCAACAGCCAAGGCCCACTGTAGATAAGCTCGATTGACTCTTTCTGACTCATTTTGTCATGCCTTATCTTGAAGATTATGTTTCCATTCTTGTGCATAAATCACGATTTATGCAGTGCCGTAAATTACTTGTTCTTAGCAATTACACAACTGTACATTGTAACCTTTTTGGAAATCTTCTGTATATATAAGACAGGCTTAAGGATCCTCTCCACAAGCAATTTTGTCTATCAATTTATTATTGTTTTTCAAGCTTCTTTGATCTCTATCGTGGTATCAGAGCTCTTTGGTGATTTTCGTTTGAAGATTGTGCGTGTGCATAGGGTTGTAGCTGATTGATTTACAGTGGGCCCCACAGGTGCCTGACGACCACTGTGGATCATACCTCCTGGTTCGACCATCTGAGAAGAACCTCTGGTATTTTTTGTTTGTTTTTCTGGACTGTTTTGGTCTGATTCTAAGAAATCTTCTGATTGTTGTTTTTGACCACTAGTTTTCATCTGTACCGTTGATTTTCTTGTCCTGCCATTGGATCGTTTGCAAATTTGGTGTGTGGTGGAGCATTTTAGGTGGCTAGTCCCTGCTGTTATTTGATCTGATTAGTTAGACAGATTAAGGCTTCAATCTGGTTTCTACTCCCTGTTATTTGCACGCCCAGAACTGTTTTTTTTCTGGATTTTTTTTTCTGGTTGCTGTTACTTGACATACTTGGTGATCCCCAATGGCTGAGAAATTAGTAGGAATTAGTGTCATCTTAGATGGGACCAACTATGCCTATTGGTCTCATTTGATGACTAATTTTCTGAAAGGACAAAAACTTTGGAAGTATATTACTGATAAAAAATCCTGTCCTGACAGTAAAGATAATGCTTATGAAGATTGGGAAGCTTCAATTGGGAAAATAAATTCATGGATTGCAAACTCAGTTATTCCCTCAATAAGAAATTAATTGTCTAAATTTTCTCACCCCAAGGATGCCTGGGATTACTTAGGGCGTCTCTATGTTCAGTCTAACTCTGCACGGAGATATCAATTGGAATGGGAAATTAAGAACGTTGATCAAGGATCAGATTCAATTCATGATTTCTATGTCAAGATGTCTGCCTTGTGGGATCAATTGGCTTTAATGGAGCCCCAATTTTCTTGTACCAATGATTCTGTCACCTTTGAACAATATAGATAGGAAACCAGATTGGTACAATTTCTCATGGCACTTAAACCAGAGTATGAGCATGTTAGGGGATTATTACTGCACCGCTCACCACTACTTCAGGTTGACATTGCTTTGTCTGAATTATTAGCAGAGGAACAAACACAAGTCATTGGCTAGAAAGAAAGCTGGTGATACTAATCATGTTTTAATAGCCACAAAGACTCATATTGCTGCCAAAACCACAGTCTCCACCAACAGTCTTTGCAATTACTGTAAAGAACCAGGTCACTGGAAAAAAGACTGTCCCTTACTGAAAAAGAAAAATCAGAAACATCAGAATTAGATTCAACGAAAATCAGGACAGTTCCAACAGACTGCTGCAAGCACTGAATTGACCCCTTCGACTATGGATCTCTCTACTCAGCTCCAAACTATGATAGATGAGCGGCTCCAACAATTGATGCTGACTACCTTTGGTCCCTCGCATTTGACTCCTGCTGAGACAGCTGCTTCTGCCATGGCTTCCTTCACAGGTAAGCATCATACTTGGATTTTTTATTCTGGTGCATCCTCTCACATGGCTTCAGACACCTTTTTCTTTCATACTAGTAGTCCCCCTCCCTCTCCTATGAATATTCGCACTGCTAATGGGTCCACTGTTCCGGTTCAGTCCATTGGGTCCATCACCTCCACATCATCTTTAGGATTGTTATCCTTGCCCAATGTGCTGTGCATTCCTGGTCTTTCTATTAACTTAATCTCTGTTAGTCAACTTACACATATGGGATACGTAGTTACTTTTGACTCTCATGGTTGCACTGTGCAGGATCCTCGCTCAGGGAGCCAGATTGGGATAGGCCATAGAATTGGAGGATTGTACCATTTGACTACTCTTCACATCCCTGGATTCTCTTCCCATGTTGCTTCTGCTGCCTTTTTAACTTCTGCAAGTTTGTGGCACCTTAGGCTAGGCCATTTGTCTAAGAATAAGTTAAATGTTTTAAGTTCAAGTCATTGTCTTGGTAAAGTCAATATTGGACATTTTACAGATTACATTGATTGTAGAATCTCCAAACCAACTGTGTTGGCATTTAATAAAAGTGTTTCTCTTTCTCACTCACCTTTTGATTTAGTCCATTCTGATTTGTGGGGACCGGCTTCTCAACCCACAAAAGGAGGGTCCCTCTATTATGTCCTATTTGTGGATGATTTCACCAGATACACTTGGCTGTACTTGTTAAAACACAAATCTGAGTTTTTTAATGCCTATGTTAATTTTGCCAACATGATCTCCACCCAGTTTTCTGCCAAAATTAAAGTTTTTAGATCTGATTCTGGAGGAAAATATCGTTCACACAAATTTCAGGATCTTCTCGCTTCTCATGGAACTCTAACCCAGATTTCTTGTCCAGGTACTCCCCAACAAAATGGAATCCCAAAATGCAAACGCCGTCACATTATAGAAACTGCTAGATCCATGTTATGTTCCTCATCGGTTCCATTCTCCTTTTGGGGAGAATCTGTTCTCACCTCTGTGTATCTTATCAACCGAATGCCCTCCATTGTTCTCTCTGGGGTAACACCTTTTGAAAAATTATTTGGTACACGTCCTAATTACTCACATCTCAGAGTTTTTTGTTGCACTTGTTTTGTCCTTCTTCAACCTCATGAACGAGATAAGTTGTCCCCCAAATCAGCCATTTGTGTTTTTTTGGGCTATGGAATTGAACAAAAGGGATATCGATGCTTTGATCCTCAAGCTAATAAGCTCAGGATATCTCGCAATGTGACTTTTCTTGAGTATGTGCCCTATTTCTCTTTACCTCGTACCAAGCAACCTGCACCGATTTCTCCTATTCACTCTCTCGACCCTTTTCTAGATCTCTTCCCCTCAGAACCCATATCTCCTAAACCCAAGCCTCTTCAAGTTTACCAGCGACGATCCAAAGCTATTTCCCCCTCCTCTGACTCAACCATTGTCCAAGTGGCTCCTGAAGCATCGGATTCTGCCCCACCTCGGAGGTATCCTTTGCGATCTCGAACCCTAGTTCAACGCTATGGTTTTGTGTTTACTAATCTGTTTTCTCCACAGTATTGCACTTTTCTTGCCACAGTCCATTCACATTTTGAACCTTGCACCTATCAAGAAGCTTCCAAATATCCAAAATGGAGGACAGCCATGGAAGAAGAAATTGTTGCCCTTCAGCGAAATCACACTTGGGATCTTGTTCCACTTCCTCCTGGAAGGAAAACCATTGGTTGTAAATGAATTTACAAAGTGAAAACACTGGCTGACGGCTCTATAAAACGGTATAAAGCCCAGCTTGTGGCAAAAGGATATACACAAGACTACGGGATAGATTATGAAGAAACGTTTGCACCTGTTGCTAAGATGTCAACAGTCCAGATTTTGATCTCTGTTGCTGCTATCCAACGGTGGTCTCTTCATCAACTTGATGTGAAAAATGCCTTCCTCAATGGCTATCTCACTGAGGACATTTATATGACTCCCCCACCTGGTATCTCCTCTCCTTCTACCTATGTTTGTCATCTTCGGTGAGCTTTATATGGCTTGAAACAAGCTCCACGGGCCTGGTTTGCACGCTTTGCTACCGCAGTGACTTCCTTTGGTTATCATCAGAGCTCACATGATAGTGCCCTCTTTTATCACAATTCTTCCAAGGGCATAGTTGTTCTTCTTCTCTATGTTGATGATATGATTATTACCGGAGATGATCATGATGGTATTGCTGCACTTAAACAGTTCCTTCATCAACAGTTTGAGATGAAAGATTTAGGACCTTTGCGGTATTTTCTTGGTATTGAAGTGGGATACTCTACGCATGGATATGTACTATCTCAACTTAAGTATTGCTCTGACATCATCAAGCGTGCGGGTCTTACTGATCTCACTCCTATTACTACTCCACTGGAAACTAACACTTGTCTCAGTAAGACCGATGGGGTACTTTTGTCAAACCCTACTAGATACCATGAAGTAGTAGGTAGTCTT
Organism: Sextonia rubra; assembly: GCA_037013555.1. Classification (NCBI taxonomy): domain Eukaryota; kingdom Viridiplantae; phylum Streptophyta; class Magnoliopsida; order Laurales; family Lauraceae; genus Sextonia; species Sextonia rubra. The sequence goes on along the minus strand of JASUAD010000028.1, from coordinate 14,615,612 downwards.
GTCTACCTTACCATCACTCGTCCTGATATTGCCTTTGCAGTTCACCGGGTTAGCCAATTTCTAGCTCAACCCACTTTAGTTCATTGGGGTCCTGTTCTTCGCATACTCCACTATCTTCAAGGAACTCGAACTCATGCGCTGTTACTCTCATCAGACAACTCCCTTGCTCTCCGTGCCTTCTCTGACTCTGACTGGGCCGGTGACCCTAATGATCGTCGGTCCACCACTGGATTTTGTATTTTCCTTGGTCACTCCTTGGTATCCTGGAAAAGCAAGAAACAAGCTCTAGCATCTTGCTCTTCTGCAGAAGCTGAATATAAAGCTCTTACCGACACTATAACTGAAATTATTTGGCTTCGATGGCTCTTGCATGACTTTGGGATCCATCTTCGAACTCCTACCCCTTTGTACTGCGACAATCAGAGTGCCATCAAAATCATTCAAAATGAAGTTTTTCATAAATGGACAAAGCATATTGAGATTGACTCTCACATTGTCCGGCAGCAGTATAAACTCAGCACTCTCACCCTTCATCCGGTTCCTTCCCAAGATAATGCAGCGGATATCTTTACTAAAGCTCAAACCTTCTCTCACTTCAGTACTCTTCTGAGCAATCTTCTGATGCTACTGCATCATCAGCTTGAAGGGGGGTGTAAAGATAATGGGCGATCATAACCTTGGGCCCAATGTGCCTAAACTAATGGGCCGACCTAGGACCTGGTCCAACAGCCAAGGCCCACTGTAGATAAGCTCGATTGACTCTTTCTGACTCATTTTGTCATGCCTTATCTTGAAGATTATGTTTCCATTCTTGTGCATAAATCACGATTTATGCAGTGCTGTAAATTACTTGTTCTTAGCAATTACACAACTGTACATTGTAACCTTTTTGGAAATCTTCTGTATATATAAGACAGGCTTGAGGATCCTCTCCACAAGCAATTTTGTTTATCAATCTATTATTGTTTTTCAAGCTTCTTTGATCTCTATCAATACGAACATATAGTAATGCGCAGCGGAACTATTATAGGATGTGTTGTTGTCTCAGATGAGTGCTTCTTGTTGCTCAAAAATAAAAGCACTATGACGCAGAAGAAGAATAGCCAATGGGCTATTCTCCAAGCCAAAAGGCTTAAGATAAACTGTCTAGACCTTACACCAAAGACAAGAATTCAACTCACATGGAGAAGAAAACTGAAATCTTAATTCAATAATAATGTAGTCTATCCAATGAAATGGGATTACATCTATTTATAACTAGATTACTCTCTAAATAAAGAAACTAACTAATTCAATCCAAATAAGGAGTCCTAATTAAAATATAAAAGCAATTTCTAAAACTTAAGAAAACAATTACTATTAATAAAGCAACCATTATTAATTAATCTTCACACTGGGCTTTGGACTTGGGCTTGCGGGTATAGACTTTCAAATGGGGCCTATTAGTTTGGCCTGCATTAGCTCTCCCCGGTTTGGAAAAACTAGACTCTAGCAAGTTGTCAGCTTGATACTTCTCATATAGATCTAGATTGAGTTGCTGAAAGTTGGTAGCCGTAATCTATGTAGCTTCGGAGAATGGCTTTCCTTTCCACTTGACCAAGAATTTGTGTAATCCACCATTCTTCGTAGAATAAGCTGATCATCAAAAACATCTTTAATTGTTTCTGGAGTATACGGATTAACAAGAAGTCAGAGAGCTTGTTCTTCAAACAGGCGCATGGCCCCTAGATAGCCAGTAAAAAAACAAAAAAAAAAAAGTTGGAAGGGAGGGGGGTCCTTCGTTTTGTGATGAGGAGTAAAGGGGAGAGGGAAAAATAGAAAGTGGGAGGGGGAGCAATGATGGACAGCGTAGGCATCGATGGGGCTCGGTGATTGTGCACGCAAATGTCGGTGATTGGTATGTCCTTTAACTCTTGATCTCTCTTCTCTGGTTCTTCTCCTTTTATTTATTTATTGTCTGAGTTGGACATTGAAAGGAGAAGGAAGGGAAGTGGAACCGATTTGGCTAGGAGTAGGGCTCGAGGTTCTGGATTGGTGGGGCGCACTGTTTGGAGTTGGTTGTAGGGTTAGGGTTTTGTGGGGTGGGTTTTGGCGAGCAGGGTGGTTGAGTGGATTCGAATGGGGTCTCTAGATTTTGGGGAAAAGGTTTCAGGGGGAAGGGTGGGTTCGAGCTTAGCGTTTGGTTGGGGTTTGAGATAGGAGATGCTATTGGGGTTAGGGTCAGAGATATAGGGTTTCGATGAGGGGGTTTTTGGTTCGGGATGGGTTGTTTTGGGAGGTTGGGGTTTCAAGTGGTGTGTGGGTTTTGGGGATGGATCTGGGAAGGGTCTGGAGTATGGGTTTGCCTTTGGGTGTTGGTAAGGGGTAGCGATTGTGAGGGATGGTGATAATGATGACTAAAGGTGATGATGTTAATGAGATGGTGATAAATGGATTGTAGTAACGAAGGAAAGGAGATGTGGATACCCGAGGTACCTCTGATCGACGATCGAAGCGGGGACTAGATAATGGATTTTTGCTCTGCTAAGAAGCACAAACACTTCTAAGAAAGTGACGTATCCGTGTCAGACACATGTTGAACACCGACACTCCTCGAACACTCTCGGACACGTGTCCGAGATTATTTTAGCCGCGTTCATAATTAAGAACTAAAAATCTTAATTTCGGACACTTATCTGATACTCTTTTTGCGACATGTCCCACAATTCCTAACCCGTATCTTTGACTAAAAAATAAACATGTGGCTGATATTTCTTGGACACTTGTTAATATGTCATTACTAATACTTGTAAACTTGACATATGACAATTTTATACCTTGGAAAAATGTATGATTGTTAATATTAATCATATACAAGCAAGAGACAACTAAATCTTTTACTAAAGCATAGGCCTCAAGATTAGCTTCTTTTTTACTTTCTTTTTTTTAGGGAGGGGAAAGAGATGATTCTCCCTTTTCTTTGTATGGATTTTATGAAATTATGGATATTTCATATTTAATGATTATGAATTATGTTTTAGTGTTGTATTGATATTTGATAAATTGATATGTTTGTTAGTTGGTATTTGAATTTTTATTTTTTGATTGCTAAATTGATTAAAAAGTTAAAATGATATTATTTTTTTGGATATGATTATATATATAAATATATATTATTAACGTGGCCCTTTACGCGTCCGTGTTCTACGTTTTTGAGAAATGATGTGTCAGAGTGTCTATGTAGTATCGTATCGTATCTGTGTCCATGTTTGTGCTTCTTTGCTGCTTTGATACCAAATGACGCAGCACGGGGAAGAAAAATAGCCAACGGGCTATTCTCCAAGCCAAAAGGCTTAGGATAAACTATCGAAGCCTCACACCAAAGACATGAATTCAACTCACATGGAGAAGAAAACTGAAATCTCAATTTAATAATAATGTAGTCTATCCCATGCAAAGGGATGACATCTAGTTATAACTAGACTACTCTCTAAATAAAGAAACTAACTAATTCAATCCAAGTATGGAGTCCTAATTAAAATATAAAAGCAATTTCTAAAACTTAAGAAAGCAATTACTATTAATAAAGCAACTATTATTAAATAATCTTCACTACTGGGCTTTAGACTTGGGCCTGCGGGTATAGACTTTCAAACGGGGCCCATTAGTCTAGCCTACATCACACTCCAAACAAGAGCACTTTGCTCAACACGGTAAGGTCTTCACCCTATCTGCACAGTCTTAAATTTTACGTTCACAGGTTTGGAGTTAAGAAAGCAAAGTTTTAAGTTTTCCATTATTATGTAGCTTTTAGGTCTAAACCAAGTCAAATAAGATCGAACCTTACTATCTTATATGAGATAACTTAAGTTAAAAATGATTGAAGGTGCGCTAAAGAAAAAGGCACCCATAATAAGTTATATCGAAATCATAGAAGATGTGAATCAAGAGACGATAACAACAGAAAGAACCACGTGTAAGATTTTCCTTATGCAGTTGGATTGCACCAAAGACCCTCTTTGAGACCCTGTTTATTTTCCTTCATTGGAGAACTTAACAACAAAGATCAAATCTAAGTTTTGTGGCGTATGTTGTTTGCAAATGATGGGTCCAAATCAGTCAGTCCAAAGAGTAAGTGAATAATCGGAGAAAGGTGTTTGAGGTAATGGGTCACAAATTGGTTGCAAATTAGTAGATCAAATGCCTAATATGGAGCAGTTTAGTGGTAGCTGAGTAGAGAAGCGAAAAGGGCCAAAAAGAAAAACAATTTAATACTACAGCGTGATCGATTCCAACATCTATAATCAATTGTAGAACAAAATGATAGGTTTGCGTTACATGTAGGAAACGAAATCAGGACATAGTAGGCAAATTCAAGAAAAGTTCGCAGGTTTAATTCTGATCTGATTGTCCTTGTAAGATAAACACTAGACCAACTTTATTCATGGAGATGAATGCTCAACCAAGAAGAAAAGAGAAGAAATTAAACTCCATATGGTTGGAACCTGAAAGTCGCATGATAAGAAAGAATGTGTTGAGCTACAAGAAAGGATAATGAGACCCCAAAACTGACCTGTTTCTATCCCTATTAAACAACAACCATTCAACTACAAACCCATCACTGCTTCTCCAACTCCCACTACTTGTAGATGGCAATGACACTTGGGCTGGATCGACCACTTTGGGCAATCCATATAGGCTGTAATTTTATCTTCTATATAGGATGCCAAGGCAAATTCAACCCAATTCAGCATACAATGCAATCAAACAAGTGTACCCATCAATCAAAAACAGGCAAACTACAGAAACCCTAATAACAAACCATTCCAAATCAAACAAAAAAGAGACAGAGAAGGCGAAATCGCACAGAAAAACATGAAGAAATCCGTGATTCTGACCTCATTTACAGTAGCGATCGGCCTTCTTCTTGACGCGATCATCGAGAGCGTCCTCCACCGACTTGGATTTGGACTTGGGGTCATACCCAAACCTCTTCGCCTCCACGGGGAACAGTTCGTCGTACTTCATCCGCTTCGCGGCGTCGATGGTGTATATATCGCCACCACCGGCGGCGTCTCCTCCGCCCCCACCGCCAAGTTCTCCGTCGCCGGTGTCTTCTTGGGCGGCTTCTTCTTCCTCGTTCGAGGCTTTGCTCTTCTTCTTCTTCTTCCTCTTGTGCTTCATGTCTGTGGATTTGCGAGCGGCGAGTCCTCCACCGCCTTTCCAGGTGAGTTTCCCTCCCTTCACTCGCTCGTACGGATCAGACATCTCTCTCTCTCTCTCTCTCTCTCTCTCTCTCTCTTCTGCTTGGATATGAAGCAGATGAGGGCAATAGGAAAACAATGTCAATGCTCAATACATAGGAATCTGGAAGTCAGGTTCAGGCCACTCCTTCTTAGTGCAGGCCGAGATTGGTTTGTGATTGAGATTGAGTTGGCCCAGCTCATGAGCAGCTGTAAATAGTAGGACCCTTTCTTGTTCTCAAGCCAAATCATGGGAATTTGAGACTTAAAAAAAAAAAAAAGGCGCCCCAGTACACTAGGCTCCTGCATAGAGGAGTCTGGAGAGAGCAAGATTTACGGAGCCTTACCTTCATTTTGAAGAGGCTGTTTCCATAACTTGAACCCGCGTCCTCTAGGATGCTATCGATAAACCTTTACCGTTGGCCAAGTTGTCATTCTGAATTTGAGACTAATTCACCGTTTTTCAAAAGGGATGTCCCAATAACTCCCCAAATTATGTGTTCAATTAAGTGGATTTTAACAACCAACCAATATAAAATGACTAAAAAAGCTTTTTCAAATTCCAAAATTTCGAATTATTTTATTTATTTATTTGCGATTGACCTCAACGTTAAATACTTTCAATCTAATTATTAGGATCGATCTCTAGTTGTCTCAGTAAAACAAATATATGTGTGCCGCTGCTTGTTAGATATTGGTATATGCTCTCCATAACAATTTTAAGAACTCAAAGATATTTGAAAATTCTCTTTCTTATCTTCCATTTTTTAGGTGGATCCTTAATCCTAGGTGAGCTTGTGTATGACACAAACTTAGTTCATGTTGGCCTCAGCATGGGCTGCGATTTTAGGCTTGAGGGCTGGAAGCAGGTCATGATTTCTTACTTCACCGTAAAAATAGGGCAAGCCTGGGCCTATGTATGGCTAATGGCCTGGCCCAGGTGGACATATTAAGCACAAACCCTATACTTTTTGCAAACGAGCTAGGACTGGGCCTAATTTTTATCCCCACGGCTAGATGGGAGCTGAACAGTGCACCAGATTACCAAATGGGCTGGGCTCTGACACAATTCAGGAGCCCAACCTGCCCAAAAGCAACAATATTTGATCACAGGAGCAGGAGGTAATAACTGGTAAGAAGGGATGGACTTGGCTTGATTCTTTATGGTGAAGGCAACAACTGGGTATGATTTGATGGTCCTATAATTAAATGGGCCTTCCAAGGGAATGGCTCAGATAGACAAATGACCCGACTAAACGACCCACCTGATCAAACAAAGAAACATTGCTTACAGTTTGCCAAAAGCAGGTTTCGGACTGACTTGTAAGCTCACTTCCTACATTCGTGCATAAGCATTAGGCATAGGCCTGATCCTGTCTATTTGCAGACTTGGCTGAAAAGAGGGTAAAACAAGGAATATAGAGTATCCTAAAACACAATAAATAGTTAATTTCCTCACTCAGCAACTCTGCAAATGGGCCCATGGAAGCCCATGAGTAAATGGTTCTAGAAGGAAAAACAGATCTGACCCAACGTCATACAAAATATCATTAAATGATTTAATATCATTAAAGATAAAAGAGAAACAAAGAACATTAGACAGAGGAGGAAAGGAAGGAGAACGTGCAAGAGAGATGCACCACCCCAACCTCAATTACATAATTACACTAACCTCTGCACGTGTACAAATCTCTCATTAATTACATAATTGGGATGACTTTTACCTCATTAAAAATTGTTTGGGTTCAGGTTGAGCAAATGTCCACCGACCCAAGAGGTCTACCTAATCTAATTTGTTGTCACTCCCACTTTATTTTTTTCCTTTTTCCTTAGTTTTTTTATTCCACCTAAGAGGTTGGGTCCCTAAGAGCAAATACTAGACTTAGGATTTTCGTTTGTGTGGTGCAGGCAATAGTCAAGTTTTGAAGTTAAATAATAAAATAAAAAATGTTAAGGTCTTATCCAAAGGGGTCTCTTGAATATTATGGGTGCGATGACACCTGTATGATTACACTTAAGTCCACCCCTGCATGAGAAACTTGCACATGTAAGATAATAGGAATTTGCACATGCAAGGGCAAACAACTCACACATGTAAGGTAATTATAGGAACTCACATTACTTACATATACGAGGTAACAACGACTTGCATATGCAAGGGAGAGGGTGGCCAAGTTTGAAACCCGGTCACCCCAGTGAAAATTACAATGTGTGAGAAGTTAAACAACGTCTCCTACTTGGAAGGTTGAAATGTCATACAATGTGAATGGTGCATGTGAGACATGTTTTTAAAATGGTAATGCAGTTGCGGCGTCACAGACATGCCCGGGATCAATCCCTTGTCTTCACGTTGTTAGTGTTTCCTTCTCTCACACTCGTGCTGAAAAGTTGTCCAAATTCCATAGCCCTCAAAAAGAAGAAAAAAAGTGACAGAAAGATTGTCCCATGTGATGGACAATGGTTTGGAAGTTGGAACAAGTTCATATCTTTTTCTTTCTTTCTTCTCCCCTACCTTTTTCATATCCAAAGGAGTTTTAGCTTTCAAAAAACAGAGTCCATCAGGCCAGGAACCAACTGTGAGTCGGACCCCAGCAGGGACCCTGACTGAGACTCGGACCCAATTATCGGTTGGCTAAAAAAATGGAAAAAGGTCTGCACAAGCACCAGGTCATTTTTGCGTCAGGCCCTTTACATAATCAGATAATCATCAAAGTATGTGACGTCACTTTGACTAGGGTTGGCCGTGGCACCCATCTGCGACTAGCATAGTAATTCTTTCACTATTTACCCTCAGTGACTGAACCAAAATCATCTGGATGTGAGTCTTCTTTTAGGCCCACTTGATAGAGGTCTTCGAGAAGTTAAAAATTCAGGTCTGCGTTCAGTCTTGTTCACACTTGACCACCGACACTGTATTAAAACCATTCACACCATCTTTTTTCAGCCTGCATGTTAACGAAGACATGGCCTTTGCCACGCAATGAGGCTGTGCCATATAAAATTGGTCGGCGTGCCCAATTCGATTTCAGCATCAAACCCAACAAATCGCAAACGATACTACTCATCTCGTAATATATCAAGAACCGACCACAAAATTTTAGGTTTGAATGCTATTGTTTGACTTGATTGACAACCTAGGCACATGAAGCTGTGCCATTCAAAAATGAATGGTGTGCCTTGTTTTGCCGTTCAATTCGATTTCAGCATCAAACCCGGTAAACCGGGTGCAAACGATAGTTCTCATCTCATAATACACACCAAGGACCAGACCTCAAAACTTTAGGTATGAATGCTATTGTTTGACTTGATTGACAACCTAGTTTCAATTCAGTTGCAATTTTCTTATTTACTTATTCATTAATTTATTTTGGTATCAACTAAGGTAGCAGGACTCTAGAGAGATTTGGCTAATGTGGGAGAGAACCCCACCACAAGATGGGGAGAAGACAAATATCTGAACACACGGGAGAAGACCTAGAGATTTAACTCTAGGAAGTTCGGTGAGAAAGGGTATACTCACCACGGGGTAAGATGTCCCTCATTGTCATGCACGTGCAGTTAAGTCAATACCTGAAAATCATGTACCCAAGTAAAATACATAAAATATTAAAATTATTCATCATTAACAGCAGAGATTATTCTGTTTCTTCATTTCGATTTATTTTGAGCCACATTATTAGATAAGTTATACACCTTGAGATCCATTTTTACTATCGCCATCAAAGTCTTCTTTCGGCCTACCATTTTCCCTTGGTGGTTTATTTCTGCGTGACCACACTTTTCCTTACCGACACTAGTGCTGGCTTATGTTGAATATGTTAAAATTATCTTAAATAAGTTTTTCTAATTTTATTCTCTATTGATGTGATGCCTAAATTCTTTCGAAATCGCCTATTTTTAATTCTATTATTTCTAGTTTTATCAAACATTTATTTCAATATTCTCATCTCTATTATTATATTTACTTTGTGCATATGTTACTTCTTGATTTGTTAACATTCTACTCCATAGGGCATCGATAGTCTAATAGTTGTCTTATAAAATTATAATTATAAAATATTAGAATTACTTAGTAGACAAAATATATATTAATAAGTACCATATCGATAGCATTACAGAAATAATGTTTCTAAGAGCTTTAGTGTAGCTGGTAGCAGCTTATTATGCCTAATTACACAGGCAAGAAGGCAGCAAAAAGAAATAACAATCAAGACATAGCAGTTTCGTGCTCCAATTTAGACCCAAAAAAAAAAACATGAGTTCTCATTACAATTCATTAAAATGTAAATATAATGTAATAATATGATCATTTCTTTATATTATATAAAAATAGAATTCTTTTATTTTTCTTCTCAAGCTGGTTAAGGTCTAAACCCAACCCTCCTCACCATCCACAATATTACATCCTCGTCCACATTCTAAAATCTCATGTTTGAGGTCCTAGGAGACCATGAAGTAATTAAAAGTACCTTATTTTGATATTGCTTAGGGAGAGACAACACCTAATATCGCCTATTCTACCAAAAACAACTAACACTGCCAAGCGAGACCGGCTACTTTCTCCTCCAGAATGTGGCAATCGGTCTCGAGTCGAGTTGGATTTAAGGTGGGTTTGAATTTTGATACAAAACTCTTACCTACTACAATGGAGTAGAGTTCAGGGTGTAATTGAATGGACCCACGTTTCCTTATTTATAAGTAATTTAGATATTTTAATGAATTTTGTAAAAGAATCTTATATTTTCTAATGATCGAAAGTAGACCTAAATAAAAAAAACAAGAGGTGGTGGATTCAAATCCTTGTAGACATGGAATTTTCAACAAGGTATAAAATTTTAGGCTTCTTTTATTAATAGAAAATTAAAAAAAAGTACGTGAAGAACTGAATATTTCAAAAATAGTATAAAAGTTTTCCACTACTTTTTCAATCAAGTCCTATCCATAAAAATGTTTTGAGAAATGAATAAAAATACCCTTACATCATTTTTCAAAATTTTCCTTTAATAAATCATTTACAAAAAATAATCATGTCCAAGCCAAGTGACTTAGTAGGGCCTACTTCAACTATCTTTATGCATGGATGGTTAAAAAAGGAGATTCCAAATTACTAAAAAACTAGCTTCATCAAATTGTTATGATCTGCAAAATCAAAAGGACTAGTTTTATAGAGGAAAGAAGTTAATTTTCATAAGGAAGGGTATTTTCATAATGCCCAAATTTTTTTGTCCAGGACTTGATTGAAAAGATTCTGAAAAACTTTTATAGTTGCATAAAATATTCAAACCCTTATGTAGTTTTTAGAAAATGAGCAAAAAAGTTTATACTTTTTTTAAAGATTTTTTAGACTTTTATTATTATAATATTTGAAATTAAAATGGGGAATCTGCAGGCTCTGTAAAAGTTAAAGAATTGACGAAGTAGTCAAAGTCAGAATTTGGATGACAACATTAAATCTAGATCGGTAAAAACAACGGCTTCCATATATATATATATATATATAATACTATGATTCAAGTCTTAAAACACATTAAATATAAATACAATCTAATACAGTATTGCATGAAAGGCAACCCACAAAAGAAACAATTGTTCAGAAAATAAAGAATTTATTATAAGATGTATTATCATAGGTGGATGCCTATATTGAGATCAACGTGAAATAAGGAGAATACTTAAAGTTAGAGTCCTATCATATTAATTAGTTGCTTGGAAAAGAAATAATCTTTTTTTATAAATAAGATCATCCTCCCTCCTTATGATGCACACATCTCAGTAACAAGAAGATCTCTCTCCCTTCCTCTCTATTCCTCTCTCTTTGGTTCTCCCTTATTTTACGATACTATTGACCCTCCTTGATTTTTACAGGTTTGATCTTTTCGCAGATGGCCGATCTATGGTGTGCAGTCATCCTCCTATCTAGGAACATGGCTCCGCAAGTGTGTAATAATTAGCCTTTAATTATTCCTTTAATTATTCATGGGTTGACATGCAGCACGAATTTGATACTTAAGACGAGCCCAGCTGACAAGGGTAAAAAATATTAGCTTTTGACCATATCTAATTATCAAGCTTAGAAAGCTCTCATAAGATATTATTTCAGTCAATGCTGTCGTTGTTTTTAGTCCATTTTTATTGTGCAGAATGATTCCCTTGGACCAAACTTAGTTCAACAGTACTGTGAGGTATAAAATTTCAAGTTCTTTTGACTTTGATCGGGTGGCTGTCCTGGGTTGTTGAATGCTACCAAACAACCATATATTCAATATCAGATAGCTATTGTGATGTCTCAATGAAGTCAATGGTGATAGGGGTGCAACTCGGGTGGGTCATGTTAGGTATGGCTCAACTCAACCCCTATAGTAGTTGTATGTAGACAAGCTTGAGGTCCAACCTGACTTGAGGGCCGATCTGGTGATTTTACTTGTAGAGTTAAAAAACAAGTAAAATGTTACAAGATTCAAAATTAGAGGTGAATTGAAAGTAGAGTTGTCTTTTGGTTAAATGGTTTTGATAGCTGTGGTAAATGAAAAGTGACCTTTTAATTTTAGTTTCTTTTTCTTTTTTACATATTGAATTTTTTGTACAATATGGTAGAGGCAATACGAATCATGTGCTCAGTAAAATGGTGGACACCACTTATAATGATGTGAAATTTTAGATCGTATCCCTAGAAGGTATAGGATTCATCTTGTATGATTTAAATTATCTCTATGTGGGCTACAGGAAGGAGTCCATGACTGGTTTAATAGTTCCTAATGTGGATTTTATCAGGTTTTAAGGCAAATTATCAGTCCAAAGTGGTAATTAGGATACTCCATGTATATAGATTATATTCTTTTTGAATGATTTATATTTTAGCGCGGGCAGGCCCGCTGTAAGGTTCTATAACTTTAAATCAGCGACCAAGTTGCATTTCAAGGTTACATGGTACATGCAAGGACTAGAAAGGTGCTACACTGTCGCACCGGGAAGCTCTCTTTACCGCACAGAAAACGGGCTCTTGTACAAGAGGGATTACTATTCTTTCTGGCTGCCCCACCCAAACATAACATAGTTTATATTTTGGTGGAAGATAATTCATCCAATTCAGAAGCAAAAAAACGGATGCAAAAACTACCGAACTCACAGAAAACACCAAAAATAATCACAAACCACCCACAAAACAGTACTCCCAACCAGCAACCTACCTATAAACAAACATTACACAGTTTGGTGAAAATCCCCTCCAATCAGCAACCTAACTACCAAACTCACAGAAAACACCAAAAATAGTCACAAACCAACCACAAAACAGTACTCCCAACCAGCAACCTACCTATAAACAAACATAACATAGATGAAAATCCCCTCCAATCGGCAACCTTTGTAACGCCCCACCCTTCACACATGCATGATATTGTCCGCTTTGGCCCATGGGCCTCACAGTTTTGTTTCTGATGGGCCTCAACCCACCAAAAGGCCTCATGCAAGGTAAGGGTGCAAGCTCTCTATATAAACCCATTCACTTTCCTCTCTATAGTCGATGTGGGACTCCAGGATGTCACAATACCTTCCTACTAATTTACTAAACAGGAAGGAAAACTGAGCGTGCTCTATTGGCTTCCTACGTTGGGTCCATATGTGTTGACATGTGGGTTGACCATCCGCATCTATGCTATGTGGGGGAAGAGGGTACAATTAAATGTCATCCTCTCTACAGACATATCCTCAAGTTACTTAATAGGGTTTGGACCTACTGTAACATTAAGCACATAATATTAGTGCATATATTGTAAAATATGGGAGAACCAAAGAGAGGAAGGGAAATCTTCTTGTTATTGAGATGTGTGTACATACAAAGAGAGGAGGTTTATTTATAGGCAAGGTAACCTCCTCATTGAGAAACCCTAATTACAATAAATTCTAAATCAAACTTAACTCATGTGGGCATCCACTCATAATATATATCTTATAGCACTCCCCCTTGGATGACCACCATTCAATGACAGTTGCCCCGTTAAAAACCCTGCCGAAGAAAAACCCATTGGGAAAACCAAAGCAAAGGAAAAAAAGAGTACAACTTTCTTCAAGATTATTGAACTGGTGTTGAACGTGCATAATGCTACCTTTTTAAAACCTTAACTAGGAAAATCTAGTGGGATAAAATCTAGAAAATAAAAAAGAGTACAGCGCACATATGTCATGGGTAGCATACTTCAAGATGCCTATCCCTGATTTGTTATTTTTCCTGACAATAATAACCTTTACATTATTTGATGATAGACTCTATGCATGCCGTTTGCATGCACAAGCTTACGAAATGTTGACCTTGGTAATGACTTAGTAAACAAATTAGTCATGTTGTTACTTGAACGAACTTTTTTGGCTTCAAACCTTAACTAGGAAAATCTAGTGGGATGAAGTCTAGAAAAGGAAAAAGAGTACAGCACACATAGATACTGGGTAGCATGCTTCAGAATGTCGACCTCTAATCAATTACTCCCCCGGACAATAATAACCTTTACATTATTTGATAATAGACTACATGCCGATCGCATACACAAACTTGAACTTTGGTAATGACTTAGTAAACAAATCAGCCAAGTTGTTGCTTGAACGAACTTACTTGACTTCAATCTCATTGTTTTTTTTTAAGCTCAAGTGTGAAGAAGAATTTTGGTGCAATGTGCTTCATCTTGTTATTATTAATGTATCATTCTTTAATCTATTGATTACATGCTTCATTGTTTTTGTAGATAATGCTCAGGGTACCTGTACTAAGAGACAATTGACAAGAACTACAAATATGCTAAATTAAAGATTTTAGCCATATACATACCCAACTGGTTTCATAGAGAGCTAAAATCTCAATATGGTTAGAAGAAGTAGCTACTAAAAATTGTTCAGTAGAATGCCAAGAAATGATGGCATTACTATTAAAAAATACATAACATGTCTGTAATTGACCCTTATGAGGATTAGAAAGATATCTTGAATTTGCATATCCTATAAATTTTAAATCTTTACAACCATAAGAATAAAATAAATGTAAATGTTTTAGGATTTGTTTGATACTAATCCAATGCCTTTAAGTTGATACAAAATTATATATAGTAAGCATATTTACAAAGAATGAAATATCCTATTAGAACTTCTTTCGATTTACAGGTCGAGACAAAATCCTCCTATAAATAGTCAATAGTTTTCTCGAACTCTTCTGGAGTCCTGATTAGATTTATGTCATCTACATAAACTTCTACTATTGTGAATCCTTTTAAGGACTATATGAAGACACATGGTAAATAAGATTGTTTTTATACCATTCCCTAGATAAACATTCACTAAAATGATTGTACCATATTCTTATAAAATGTTTCAGGTCGTACAATGAATTTCTTAATTATATTGAGTACGTACTTTTTAACTTTGCTTCAAGCAAAGCAAATTATTCTGGGATTTTCATATATATGGCTGTGTATATTTTCAATCCTCGGTTTCTACATGAAACCTTGTTCCACAACTCTTGTCTTGTATCTAGTAATTTTATTCATTTTCCTTACAAAAACCCATTTGTAACCTATGGGGTTAACACATTTTGAGGTTTATACTACTGATCCAGATACATCACATCTATTGAGGGACTCTGATTCTTCTTTGATGGCACTTTTTCATTTTGGCCAACCTTTTCTCTGTCGACATTCATTTATAATACGTGGTTCTGTGTTCCCATCATCATCCTCATTTTCCCTTGATTTTGTGTAGCTACTGGATATACAAATGTGTCATTGATAATAATTTCCTTTCTATCACCTCTTTTTCTTAAATAATTATAAAGTATAGAGATCTCTTCATTATTGGATGCCCTTGCCTTTTTAGGGGGCTTCCAAAGTCTATTCCAGGACTAGTGTCTCTTTCAGGATATTAACTTCTTTAGGAATTTTAGAGAGAGTGGATTTTGCTATAACCTTTTCTTGAGTGAAACGGCGTACCTCTACATGAGTGTATGATTTTCATAAACTCTTTGGGAGTATATCTTTTTTGAAGTATGATTGGGATATGATTGCTCATTTCTCTTCTTCCATGGGGCTAAGTCTTTAAAACCTATAGGTTTTCATGCTTCTGACATATAACAGATTTATTTACTGTCATATTTGGATTTTTGTCCTATAGGGACATTAATTCGTGCTTATTGTACAAGGACATTAATTCATGCAGGTGTGTTCATAACTGGTACATGTAACTTAGTCACTTTTGCTACATTATTAAAAATAACAGGAAATCCGTTTGTAATTAAGTGCACAATTCTCCGTACTTCATTCTTACATTGTGAAGTACATATATCTAAATGAATAGAGTGAGAGTATTCCATGTTAAATCTCACCGTTCTTCAAGAATGGAGTTTTTTACAAGAAGAATGTGGTCTTCAGGAACTTTTTCAACTCCATCTAACGGTAGGAACACTATTTTATCAAAATGACAATCAGGAAAACGAACAGTGAATGTATCTCTTGTCTTGATTCTAGATGTCTAATAATTATGAGTGAAACATAGATTCTCAATCTACATTGTCGGTTCATGCAGGCCACGAACTTGTGATATCAAACCTTATAGACTTAATACGATGCTCAGGGAAGTGTACCTTAAGTTTAATAATTTGTACTAATAGGTGGGTAAAAGCTAAACAAAATAAGCAAATATTTAACCAATGAGTAAAGGCATTAATCAAAACCATAAAATACATAAAAAAGGTCTACTAGTGGGATTTTATAGGTTGACAAATGTCATCTTGTTTCCTTTGCATAAAGGATGATTAATTGAAGGTATTTTAAGGAGTGCCGAAAAGAGGTTGCCTTAAAATAGTAGCCCCAAGGTGACTTAACCTTTCATGCCAAAACATTAAAGCCTTAGGGTCACTAAGCCCCGGGTTTATATTAAGATTCTGACGTAACTTTTGTCGTCTTGCTTATAATCGAATGTAATTCAATTTTTGGAGACTGTCTTATAATAGCCTTGAGGTTTGATGAGAAGGCATTTAGTTTTTTACTATTAACTTTAGGCTATCAAAACTAGTAATGATGTACAAATATTTTGTGTTACCTTCACTTATAGTATCTATATGTCGTACCCAATCATCCTGATGTATTTGAATCTGAGCAAGTTTCTTCGGAAACCGCTAAAAAAAATGATGTATCTTTAATGCATGTGTGGATACCATTTGGTAACATTTTATCAATTCTTCCAAAGCATTTTAGTATTTGTACAGATCCAGCTATGGTTGATGGCTTGCATGAATTAAACACCAACTATAAGAAAACTTCTAGTTTTTAATATAATGTCTTTTATACACTATCTACTAGATAGATATCATCCTCAGTTTCATGCATTCCATGATCTATGCAGCATGAGATAATAAATTACTAACATAACTATTCAATTGCATAACAAAAATGAAATTAAAAAGAACTAAGCTATTCACCATTCAAAGCAAATATATCAAGTAAACACAAGATACAAGGGATAAAGGAATAAGTCCCAACATTTAATAAAATATCAAAAAATTTAACTCAATACTTAAACTTATAAAAGTAGTTGTAGGTCTTCTAGACCATGCTTGGTGGTTCTCTTAATTTTCAATCAAAATGCCTTATTAATTACCTCTCTTGGGGTGGTTATTTTCATCTCTATTAGAGGACCTATTATATCTATGTCTTCTAGAGAGTTTTGTTTAACTAATTTGACATTTATTTTAAGCATTGGGTGGTATGAATCTTTTGGTAATCATACCTGTCAATCAAGGAGATAATGGCATAGAAAATGAGGGCTTATGTTGTATCCTCTGGGGTTATCTTATTTCGCTCTTTGATAGTATCACCAAGCTTTTTCGAGTGTGTAAAGATCAATTTAACAAAAACAATCATAAGAGAGAAAAAAAAAAGAACTTTGGGTTCTCAATATCCAATGATAAAATATAATAAAGAATTGGCCAATTAAAAGTTAAAACTTCGGGTTCCTAACTGAGGAATTAGAACTTTTGATTTTGTTAAAACTTTATGCTTAAGATAGAACTTCAAGTTTTTAGAACTGCTAGTACTATCAAAGCTTCACGTTTGAATCAAAACTTCTGATTCTATCAAAACTTCAAGTTTGATTTCAATGTCTTCATATCAATCTATACTACTTTGGATCTTTTAAAAATCAAAGTTTCAGGTTTGATTATGAATATGAATCTCTAGGTTCATATTTCAAATCTTAAAAATTTTGGTTTCAAATTAGAATATCTTACAGATCTTCTGGTTCGGATTAAAACTTCTGGTTCTAGATTAAAATAACGTACAAAACTTTAGGTTCAGATTATTTATTCGATATAAAACCTCTGGTTCTAAATATCGTGTGGAACTTTAGGTTCTGTTTACTTATGTAGAAGAACTCTAATATGTTTATGATAGAAATCAAACCACTTCCCATAATTCAGAATTATTTATAACTCAACATAGATACATACAAACATTCATCATGAGTTCAACAATGAAATTAAATCATAATTGAAATTGTACATCTGGCCATAAGTCAGACAGTTTCAAACGTTCCTCATGAGTCCTATATCAATTCTAATTATATCTGAGGGATGCAAAATACTCAATTGGAAAGAAGTTTCAAAATTTGAAAACTAGCAATTATTATATCAATAAATATTCATAATAAGGATGGAATCATATTTCAATATACATTCAATTTCATTGTTAATTCCACATCATATGTCTATGACCCATATCATATTATTTACAAATATGAATCAAAATTAAAATGAGAAATTAATACATGGTAAAAGGCATTATAACATCATTAGGAATTGGCATAAACAAAAACTTACATTAATGACTACAATTTTTCTTTACTTTCTAAAGGAGCAATCTAGGAAGGGCTAGTTTTGAACATTCCAAAACTTTAGGGGGTATTCTGGAATTCCAGAATTAATACATCTATTATAAATCAACACGGACTAGTATTTGAGAAAGTAAGGATTTTGAAGCAATTTGATGTGGTCCACCAATGGACCAAACCACAAGGGGGTCCCACCATTATGGTCGCCCGTAGCTCCTGTATAAGATGTGGGGACCGCATCGTGTATCAAGTGGTCCTTGGGGCCACACAACCCTTCTCGACTAGAACTATCCTTAGAAGCCAAATTTTTGGAAAAACCAGTTTCTGATCTGGTTTTTGTTTCCTTCCTTGAATTAATCACCATTAAAACTTCCTCAAATAAGGGTACTAATTATAGAAAATCAATGGACAATTTGCAACATCTGAAAGGTGAGTTTTGATCATCAAATATTTGTACCAAAACAGTTGACAAAGTTATTCTTTACGTGGGTAGATTTTTGGTTCACATCTGTGGGTTCAACTTGGTTAGTTTTTATCATCGAATGGTTTCCAAAGGTCGCACAGACATGGTCTTTCATATCATCAGATCTGATCATCCAATATGTAACCATCTGGTCCCATATACCTTGTCGACTATAACCACCCATTGCCTACTTGAAACTGGAAAACCCTAGTTCTGGTTGGGATTCATTAGTGCCCTCCGATCACTTGTTAGAAAATCCAATTATTCGAATTACGTATGCTACTCAATTAGTCAAAACCACGTTCGATCAACTGTACCTAGGAAACATTCACACTACACAACCAAGAGAACTTCTACTTACCAAACACAACCAATTAAGAAAAGTTCTACTCACCTTGGTTAGAGCATCGTGCTGATAAGGTATTATAAAATAAGGGAGAACCAAAGAGAGTGGAAGGGAGATCTTTTTGTTATTAAGATATGTGTACATACAAAGGGAGGAGGTTTATTTATAGGCAACGTAACCTCCTCATTAAGAAACCCTAGTTACAATAGTACCTAAATCTAACTCATCTCATGTGGGCATCTACCCATGATACATACCTTATAAGATCATATGATTTATAAGGTATAATGTTGTGCTAACCATGTTCTTAGTTACATGCTAAAGTTTATAGCAAAACTGATTCTTATTGAAGTAAAATCTTAGTACATGCCACAAGAGGGGATAACACACAATTTTCTAATTCGAATTATTAATGGGTGGGCCCCAAAGGTGGGATCCTAGACATCCCAGTCTAGGGAATCGCGTGGAGACCAATCTAGTTGTCAAGATTTTCAAAAGAGGAACAAGTACCTAAGGGTTGTCCTACCTCACCCGAGGTCTTCTTCCGTCGTCCAAGGGCTCCCTCACCTCACCTTGAAGTATACTTCCCTCACCAGAGGTTACAGTCTTGGCCCCCTAAGTAAAAAAAATAAGAGGAACAAGTACCAATTAGAGGAATTGTTGACATGATTCTCCAATAATGATAAGCACATGGTCATAAACACCTACTCTTAACCAAAATTTTTATTAGTTTAGTAGTGTAACTATAAACAATGGCAATGTGAACATTTGAATAAATGACAATATAATAAAATCTGATTCTATCATTTTTCATTTCTTTTCTACGCTCGAGGTTATTTTAGATTTTTAGTTGTTTCTAGTGGGACGACTTTTAAATGTGGAACAAATAAGTGATAACTAAGGGTTAGGAGTGTGTGTGTGTATGTGTGTGTGTGTGAGGAACATTAGATAGCGTCCGGGCGTTTTTAAAAGTGAAAAATGACCTTTTCTACAATGAATAGGATATTAGGAATGTGGAGAAGCAATTAATGTTACTTTTAAAAAGAAGAAAAAGTTTCAACATGACTTGTTCCTCATTGGAGGATAGAAAGAACGCAGAACGCTCCTTTTCAAATAGGGCATTCTTGAGAATTTTTCTATATATATATGGAAAATAATCTTATAAAAACTAGTTCTCACCAACTTTTTGTGAGAACTCTAGATAGAGCCTATCTATCATCCAATCCAAATCTTATAATACACATGGACCCCCTAATAGTCACATGCCCCAAGTGTTGGTCAAATTTGAATTTATTAAACCATTGGATCCAGTGTCAATCCAAATAGATTGGAATTGGAGGTCACGGATGAATGAGTTAGAGACATATGATTGGGCCCAAACTTGATATTTGGAGTAGCCCCACATAGATTTTTCTATTTCCTCTGGTCTCATTTCCAAATGGGATCCACTAAAAAGTTCTCATGATAGGTGCATGAGAATAGTTCTCATAAGATCAAAGCCCTATATATATTATATATATATTGGGTCGCTTTTTATTCGTAATGAGCATTGTTTATATATTTTTGTGTCATATCGTATCATAGATGGGCATGACCTAGAATCCAAACTTGACTATGCATAAAAGAAACTTAAGTAAGAGTGACCTTTGTTGCTATGCACAAAGTGAAAGGAAGAGGTGTTAGGAATACAAAGCTGGCTTTGTGGATAAGGTACTCACTCAGATAGCTCCCACCAGGTTTCGAACCCTTATAGGAGCCCTTTACTTCCTATCTCTTGGCCACTGGGCCAACCAAGCCAAAAATAAAAAGGAAGGGGCATTAAAAGAGCTTCATGAAGGGCATATCTGGTGTGAAATAAAGTGAATGATCAATTTAAGAAAGAATAAAAGATGTGGGGTTCAAGTAAAAAAGTGTTGAATGACAAAAAAGACATACCTAGATGGGGTAGCTTTTTATTTTTTTTAAAATAAAAAGGTTATTTTATCATTTAGTTGTATGAGAAAGTACTTTTAAAACTTTTCTTCTAAAAGGAAAAGATGAGATTTTTTTAATTTAACACTTTTTATATGACCCATTCTTCTTTTCTTGTGGTTTTAAGTGACCATTTACTTCACAACTCTATATCAGTATTTTTTTTCCAATCTAGCCAAAAGTTTTATGTGATGTGAAGGAGGTCATCTAGGTGATCAATGGTGAAGAGGGCTGGGCGTTGGACTCAACTATTTTGGACATCTCTATAATTTATTTTCTTTTTATACTATTTGTCTCACACATTTTTCGTAAGTACAATGAAGCAACTCATGACCACTTATTATTATTATTATTATTTTGGTAAATGAAACTATCAAAAGAACAAGAAAAGAAAAACCAAGAAAAACAATGAAAATGACAAAAAAAAAACAAGAAAACATCTAGGCCCAGGATCCAAAGAACACCATGTTCTTATCCCAATATAAAATTGCATTTCTATACGCAATTATATTCAGTGCTCTGGGAATATCAAAGACTTCAAAGAGTTTAAAAGATTTAGTCAAAGAAAACATAAATTGCAAAATGGACCAATCTGGATTCCCTTTACTTACCCAAAAAAACTTCACGAGCAATAGTTAGAAGGTGGACTTTTGGAAAACTTGAAGGTTTTGGGGGCTCTCCCAAGTATGTGGTTTCTAACAATATACATCAGAAAATAAACATAAATCAAACTACACACACCACAAGACGGCATGATTTTTACGTGGAAACTCAAAGTGAGAAAAATTCATGAGTTCACACTAGACAAACAATCTAGTACTATGAATCTCATAGTTACAAAATGATATACCAATAACCCTTATCTAGTTCTCGTGCAACCTAAAAACTATAATTCTTCTTATACAGATACGCATTGTCACAACTACCTGTCGTTCTCTGTTCAGACAATCTTCCACAAAAGATGTAAAAGACAAGAATCTTTTGAACAAAGCTTTAGTGTAATCTCTCCAATGATAACTCTAGAGAAGAAATGGTCTCTCAGTAAAATCTGCTTGAGTTAGAAAAATGAGAAAGGTACATTAGTGTTAAGAGAGAAACCCTCTAAATAACCTATAAATCGTGCCTCAAAATAATACTCCTTGTAGAACAAGAACTTCTTGGTTTGACACAAAAAGGAAATAATTCTGAAACATGTTGGTGGGTTTCTATCTACTTCCCAATTGATTGGATGTTGCTTTGGTCTTACGATTTTTTCTTTCAACTTGTTTATCTCTAAGTTCGATCAATTGAGCCTTATCTGATTGATTGGATAGTCTCTTTCAAGATTCCTTCATTTCTTTGCTTCAGCTAATTTGGCGACACGAATCACAATCCATTCTAAAACAACTAATAAAAAAAATTGCAACTCAATGGACCCAAAGTTTTGTCCAACATCAAAATTTTTTTTATAATTTCACCATTTGACAATTTATGGACAAAACTGCCTAGACATACAAATATTCTACCAAAAATAAAAACTCAAAATTTATTGAATTTTCAAAATATGTAGAATAATTTCAATACCTATAGATTGATTATATGCCTACATCTCTATACCAATTATAAATTGATAACTTGTATCTTCAGCTCCTTGAATCTTCATATCTCTCCCTGAATACCTTATTCTCTCCCATTTTGTCCATAGTTGATAAAGATATTATGAAATATGCAGCATATTTGTCAATCAGGATCCAGCAGTAGTAGATCCCCATCAATTACAAGTCCCTCTTAATTGTATCTTCATAGTAGCATTGGAGGTAGAAACTTGATCTTCTTGATTAGGTTTTTTTGCATGTAGCTACCCATACTTGCTTAGTATGATCTTTCAACATAATATGAGCAACTTCTATGAGGAAATTATATTTTCTAACCCATATTATTGTGGCCTTAGGTGAAGAAAAATTCTTCCACCATTGCTTGGTCATTGGTAGACTTCTCAACTTAGTGCAATGGGGACAAATGTATCATTTGTTTCCATAATAATGATAAGTGAATGTGCATACAAAACGTGATACATTCTTCTTCTTTGAATTGCTCACTACGTTATTGGTGCATGTAATATGTGGACTAGTAGGTGTCATAGAATTTAAAACAAAACTTTTGATAAAAGTAGTTTTATCTTTAATTTTCGAAGTAGGTGCTTCCTAGACATAATCAAGACCGCATGTGTCATTAGGCTTTTTCTGACTACAATAGATATCTTTGTCAATTTTTGAACTAGTATTCATCTTGTTTAGAAAAACATTTGTAGAATCCAGCTCAGACAACGCAATCTTCAATTTGCTATTCAAATTATCTTTTTCAACTTGGCAACTTTTCAACTCTTCTTTCAAGGTCTAAAGATTGTCATCCAGCAATGCATATTTGTGACTTGTAGTTGTCAACTTGTCAACAATGAAATTTGTCTGACTTTCCAAGAGATGAACATTTAAATGTGCTTCCTCTAAATTAGTCTCAAGGGAAAGAATTGTTTCTTTTGAAGCGTTCACCTTGATTAAGTTCTTATGATTTAACTTGGTCAATTACATAGATTTTTAAGCTTCTTCCTAATCTTTCTCTAAACTAACTTTTTATCAATATCCTCATTAACATCACTGTTAAACAAAATTTGTGAAGATCTAGCTATGAAAGCCATGAATTTTTATTCACAATGTCAGATTTTTTTTGTCTCAAGCTTTTCCTTCTATTATTTCTTTTCTTCAGAAGAATCATCCTATGTAATATTGAAAGCCCTTTTTTTGGGATTCCTTTTTTATGTTCACTCATTCACTAGTATAATGACTATAGCCTTGACATTCATAATACTTAAGCTATTTGGAAGATACTTACTTTTCAGATTTTGAGCTCTTCCACTTAGCTTTTTTGCCCTTTATGTACTTTTTGAATTGCTTCATGAACTCAACAATATCAATATCTTCCGAATTAAAATTAGAATCACTTTCAACTTTCGTTACCAATTCTTTGAAAACTTTCAGGGCAATTCTTTTAGACTTCATTCTTCCCTTAGTTATATGGTTTGCATCGAAAGTCTGAAGATTTCAAACCAACTGATCTACCTCGAGGGTGTTAAGGTTCTTATTTTCTTCAATAGCATCAACTTTTGAATTAGATCTTTCAAGTAATGACCTCAGAATCTTTTTGACAATTTTATTTTCAAGGATTTGTTCACCCAAATTAAAAATAGAATTGACAATATCATTCAACTTAGCATAAAACTCATTAAATGTCTCATCATCTTCCTTTTTTATGGTTTCAAAGTTAGCAGTCAATCTTTGTAGTTTTGATTGCTTCATTGTCTCAGTGCCCTCATACACACTCTGCAGGATATCCTATGCTTCTCTTGTAGTTTTGCATGTAGAAATCCTACAATACTCCGCCAGTTTTGCTGCCGATCCCAAGCCCGGGTAAAGGAGGAGGGTTGCGTTAAGTAGGTGACAGCTAGCGTAAAACTTTGTCACAACCCAAACATGAATTCTGAACAAATGATATTTCACGATAAGGCTAGGGCGTTCCCCGCTTTAAGCGACGCATTGCAGCATCGCCCGGCTGCAGTGAAAAGTGTGCAAGGGCTACCGCATGACTTTGGGCTAATGCGGTTAAAGAAGTTAGTCCATGAGAAGAAAAGGAGGAATAGGAAAATTAGATTTGCTACTTGGAATATAGGAACCTTGACAGGCAAGAGCATGGAGTTGGTTGAGGTAATGAAAAGAAGAAGAATTAGTGTGGCTTGTATACAGGAGACAAGGTGGAAAGGGAATAAAGTTAAGGAGCTCATGGATGGGTATAAGCTTTTCTATGCAGGAAAGAGTAATACAAGAAATGGAGTGGATATAATTATAGATAAGGATTTAAAAGAGAAAATTGTGGGGGTAAAGAGGTTTGGTGATAGAATTATAGTAATTAAACTAGTACTAGAGGAAGACATAATTCATATCATTAGTGCATATGCTCCCCAAGTAGGACTAGAAGAAAGTGTGAAAAGACAATTTTGGGAGGAGATGGATGATTCAATGCGAGAAATCCCAAATAGTGATAAAATTTTCCTTGGAGGGGATTTAAATGGGCATATAGGAAGAGATAATAGAGGATATGAAGAGTGCATGGAGGGCATGGATTTGGAGAAAAGAATGAATTCGGAAACACTATATTGGACTTTGCAGTGGCATTTGATCTTATAATAGCAAATACTTACTTTAAAAAGAGAGATGAGCATTTAATTACATATAAAAGTGAGAGTAATAGGAGTCAGATAGATTTCTTTCTAGTTAGAAAACAGGACCAATTGGCTTGTAAAGATTGTAAGATTATCCCAGGAGAGAGTTTGACTACGCAACATAGGCTTGGAGTTTTAGATATTTGCATTAGAAGTAAAAAAAGAGCAGTAGTAAACAAAATGGACCCTAAAACAAGGTGGAGAGATTTAAAGGGGGAAAGAGCAAATATATTTAAGGACAAAATGATTGAGAAAGGAGAATGGAATATTGTAGGAGAAACTACAGTAATGTGGAATCAAATGGCTAATTGCATTAGGAATGTTGCAAAGGAGATACTTGGAGAATCAAAAGGGAAGAGACATATTAATAAAGAAACATGGTGGTGGAGTATGGAGGTTCAGGAAGTTATTCGACAAAAAAACCATTGCTACAAAGTTTGGCAGGGGACTAAGAGTATAGAAAATTTTGAGTTGTATAAGAAGGCAAAGAAAGAAGCTAAGAAAGTAGTAAGTAGTGCAAAGTTTAAAGCATACGATGACCTCTATAATAGTTTGGGAACAAGAGAAGGAGAAAAGGATATTTTTAAGCTTGCAAAAATAAGAGAAAAGAAAAGTAGGGACTTAGATCATGTCAAATATATCAAGGACAATGAGGAAAATATGTTGGTGAAGGACAACGATATTATAGAAAGGTGGAAAGAATATTTTAGTAAACTTTTAAATGAAGAATATTTGGGCGATACAAGAGTGGAGGAGGATACTTCATTATAAGAGTATACTTTTCTCCGTAGAATTAGAGGGGTGGAAGTGAAGGAAGCATTGAAGCGAATGAAGACAGGAAAGGCAACAGGCCCAGATGGTATTCCGATAGAGGTATGGAAATGCTTAAGAGAGGTTGGAGTAAGTTAGTTATGTAGACTATTCAATAAGATACTTGTGACAAAGAAAATGCTGGATGAATGGAGAAGAAGCATTGTAGTACCTATATATAAGAATAAAGGAGATATACAAAATTGTACCAACTATCGAGGAATTAAACTTATGAGTCACCCTATGAAGTTATGGGAGAGAATAATAGGGCAAAGACTGAGAAAAAAGACTAAGATTTCGGAAAATCAATTTGGTTTTATGCCAGGGAGATCAACTATGGAAGCTATCTTTTCACTTAGGCAATTAATGGAAAAATATCGAGGAAAGAGGAAAAATCTACATATGGTCTTTATCGATTTGGAAAAAGCCTATGATAGGGTACCGAGGAATTTAATTTGGTGGGTCTTAAAGAAAAGGAATGTCCTAGGAAGTTACATTGAAATTTTAGAGGATATGTACGAAAGTGCAATAACAAATGCGAAAACCACATGTGGAGAAACGGGCGGATTTCCCTTGACTATAGGCTTACATCAGGGATCATCCTTAAGCCCTTATCTCTTTGCATTAATTATGGATGAGTTAACTGTGCATATTCAAGAAGAAGTACCATGGTGTATGTTGTTCGCAGATGATATAGTATTGGTGGATGAATCAAGAGAGGGTGCAAATGCAAAGCTCGAGAGATGGCGGAGGGCATTAGAATCTAGAGGCTTTAAAATAAGTCGTACAAAGACAGAATATATGGATTGTAATTTCAGTGGACATATACAAAGTGTTGAAACCACTGTCAAAATTGAAACCCATGAGATACCATGTAAAGATTCTTTTCGGTGCCTAGGCTCGATGATTAGTAAGGATGGGGAGATTGACGAAGATGTGGAGCATAGGATAAGAGCTGGATGGCTGAAGTGGAGACTAGCTTCGGGAGTACTTTGTGATAGACAAATGCCAACAAAATTGAAGAAAAAATTTTACAGGACAATGGTTAGACCAGCTATGACATATGGAGCAGAATGTTGGCCAATTAAGAAGACACATATTCATAAGATAGATGTAACGGAAATGAGAATGCTTAGGTGGATGTGTGGTAAAACTAGGAAAGATAAAATTAAAAATAAGCGCTTTCGAGAACATTTAGGGGTAGCACCAATAGGAGATAAGATTAGAGAAACTCGTTTAAGATGGTTTGGCATGTTGAGCGTAGGCCAGTAATGGCACCGGTGAGAAAAAGTTAGATATACAGGTGGAGGGTCCATCAAGAGGTAGGGGTAGGCCGAAGAAAACATGGATGGAAGTCATTAATTCAGATTTAAAGAAGTTGCACTTATCGAAAGATTTAGCTCAAAATAGAACGGAATGGAGAAATAGAATTCCTGTAGCTGACCCCAACATGGTTGGGATAAGGCTTTGATGATGATAATGATGATGAAATCCTACAAAACTCTTTAGCGGATACTCCATTATAGATATTTTTCATCGGCTTATTATTGCAATTGAAGGCATGCTTCTCATCTTTAGTCCATTGGGCTTTTGATTTAGGAATAGTTTGCCCATCAGCCACAATAGTAGGTCTAGTATAACCATCTTCAACAACATCATCAATGGACTTATCCGAGACAACATCATCAATGAACTTAAGAAAGCTAATTATCCTTACTTTTCAATATGCATTATTAGTATCATCAAACAAATGAGGAGGCTTAGTAGTCGATGTGCCTTCTTGATTGAGTGATATTTTAGAAATCACAAATAGATCTGCATAGTAACTTTATGTAACCTGCTTTGATACCAATTGAAGGTTGTGAGGGTGCTCTCAAGTATGTGGTTTCTAAATTGCAAATAATCAAACAATATGTAATGGAAAATAAAATAAACATAAATCAAATAAATACACACTATAAGAAGACATAAATGTGGTTTCTAAATTGCAAACAATAAAACAATATGTAGTGGAAAATAAATATAAATCAAACAAACACATTCCATAAGAAGACATGACTTTTATGTATAAATCCAAGCCAGAAAAAAATCATGAGTCCAAACCGGACCAATAAATAAGCACTATGAATCTTATAGTTACAATATGATATACTCACAACCCTTATTTATTTATCGTGCAACCTAAAGACTGTGATTCTTCTTACATAGATACGCACTATCATGACCGCTTATCATTCTCTGCAACAGATCCAAACTTTGCTTGACTCTTCAGACAATCTTCCACAAGGGATAGAAGATAAGAATCTCTTAAACAAAGCCTCAACACAATCTTTTAAATGAAAGCTCAAGAAAAGACCAAGTATCTCAATAATATCTTCTGGACTCAGAACAATGAGAGAGGCATATTGGGGTTAAGAGAGGAACCCTTTAAATAACCTATAATATGTTCATCAAAATAATACTCCTTGTAGAACAACAACTTCTAGTTTTCGCACAAAAGGGAATGATTCCGAAACAGGTCGGTGGGTTTTTATCCGCTACTCGATCGATCGGATGTTACTTTTATTTGATGAATATTTTTTAGCCTGTTTATCTCCAAGTTCGATTGATTAAACCTTATCCGATCAATTGGATAGTGCCTTCTAAGATTTTTTTAGTTTCTTCGCTTCATCTCATTCGGCGACACAAATCATAGTCCATTCTAAAATAAATAGAAAACACAACTCAATGGACCCAGAGTTTTGTTCAACTCATGAATTAGTCAACATGCAAATATTCTTACAAAATTCCTCATCTTTGCTTTGCTTAAAGCTGATAAGATGACCCTCGCCTTAGCTTATTTTGAGGAAGGGACGTTTGACCCATCAAGTGAGCCTGTAGCCACAAAGGATCCATTAAACCAAGGCGCACCTTGCCATCAATTTTACGAAAAGTAGCTTCAAAGAAAATAACAACTACTCCTCACTCATTTTGAACATTAGGTCATACTGTTGAGTATCTTTTCCATTTTTCTCTATTTTAATGGACAAAGGGTTGATATTCACATCATTGTATGGTTTTTTTTTTTTTTTTGGGTTGTCCATTTAGTTTTGGTATGCTATTATTTTGGCTTTATTCTACCAAAAAGCTTCTTTACCCAAAAAAAAAAAATCCAACCTTGCACTGATGCACGGTTGAAGGTTTAAGACATATTGTCACATTAATGTGATATTTAGCATGTGGTCTGGTTCATTATATACAACACAATATAATATAAATAGATATGTATCAAATTTCACACATAAACCACTTTTTCAATATCCTGTTAATTCTTTCTTTATTTTTACCACTTTTTTTTATAAGTGCTTGAGGCTTATCTATGATTAATTTTGTCTTTCGACGTACACTTCCTGTTCTTGAATTCAAATCAGCTAAAATTTTACACTATTGTGATGTATCAAATGAGTTTTACTAAAAGGTTTATACTTAAATTTTACACATAGGATATGAAATGAGATTTATTGAAGGGTTTATACATAAATTTTACAAATGAGACATATTACTTGTTTTTCTAGGAAGCACTATTTTCACATGAGTAATGAGATTATAAAATAGTTTTAAATACGCTTCGATTTTTCATATGTTTATCAAAATCTATAAAAATTCATGATATAAAATTGAACATCTTGAAGCTTAATGTTTATACAAGAATACTGGATAAATTGAATCACAAGTTGAGGGCCACAAAAGTGTTGAAAATCAAGTCTATAGGGTTGAGCTTTTTGGTTATGTTTGACATATTTATTTAAGATATGAAACTAAAGGGCATACGTATTCTTAATTTAATAAAGATGATGAATGGTTTGGATCATAAATCTGGAGCCCAAGGGACCTCAAAACAAAAGAAAGGTAGTTAATAAGATTTGAACTAGTGACCCATTGTAAGTGGAAATGTGGGAGGGTTTTATATTGCAGGTCTTTATGAGGAAAGTGTAATGGATCACTGCCTTTTCATGTGTGTAATTTTGGGATTGCAAGTGGCCTTATTCATGTTGCATTTTATTTCTTAGGTGAAGGCAAACAAGTCTCCTTGGAGGTCTCAATTCTATTTTAATGAGATCAAAGTTATTTCGAACTCTCTCGGTGTCAATATTCGACATGTGTGATGATCAACAATTGGATTTGCAGATTTTTTGGTAAAATAAGGGGTGGATAGATCTTTATATTCAATCACTATCTTTTAGCATTGTGTTGTTGTTTCTATTCAAACTTTTTGTTGGTGTAAGTCTTTTTGTACTTTGTTTATTTTTCTTTATTGGTTAGAGTGTTTTTATTTTTGCTTTGTATTCCTTTTCCATTTTTTCATATATTTGCCTCATTCATACACTATTCATATATAACATCTACTCATGTAAATTAGTGAAACCAAACAATCCCAAATTCCTTAGTATCGAAGTACTTCTCCTTATTAAAAAAAAGTGTTATTACTGAATAAACAGTAAGTGAGAAGAATAAAATTTTATAACTAGTTTGGGCTCATAGCCTTTTTAACTTTAGCTAGTAAGCCCGTAGGGGTATATATATACTTAGTGCCCTAAAACCATTTGGTTTGGGAGTCATTTGCCTAACACTTATTACATGTGTTTATTGAAAAGCTTAAGAGACCTATGCATTGCACATTCACATATAATTAAAAAGATGCATGTGTGTGTGTGTGTGTTTGAAAAAAGAAAAAAAAAAAGAAAGGAATGGGGAACTTTTCTGGCATTTACAGTAGTGTGAAGCCATCATAATAGCCTTAAGAGGAAGAAATTTATTTTGGCTTGACTTTTTGGAGATTGGACGGTTTAAAGGAAAATTCAGTTCAAGTGGCATTGGTGTGGACTATTTGAAACTAATAGTGATGTATAGATTTTTCACCATGTACACAAGTCTTGGTATGAATTTGAAAAAGCTTTTGAAAATAGAATAATGGACCGGATTTTTTAAAAGTCTGACTTTTCGTGCATTTTGGATTTCAAAAGTGTTCGATAAGAGTGGATTTTCTTTTGAGAAGTTTCTTTTACTTTTATTGTTTTTAAAAAAGAATTTTGTGGCTAGATTAACTACAAACCATCACGAGGCACAATTCGTCTGCTAGGGAAACGTAGGGGTTTAATGGCTTATTGCAAACATTATATGCAATTGAGAGTACCAGCGAAAGTGGTCTTGTTTTTACTTTTACTTTTTTTTTAGATCAAGTCAAATAACTCCAAACCTTTCATTCGCAACTTTTGCTGAGGGGCTAGCTAAATGCTGGTTGGGGGGTGAATTAAGTTTATGAATTTGCACATGTATGCACAATCTTAGGGTGAATTAGGGACTTAATTAAGTTAAATGCATTATTATTATTTTAATTTCATCATTTCATGCATTTTTAACATGAAATCAGAATTTGCACCGTTTTCGCACATTTTCTGTACCAATTAAGAATGTTTGTAATTTTTTTCCTAAGAGTCTCAATTGCAGTAGAACTTTGTTCAAATGGGTCCCACTTCAATGTGGGCTCTTCAGTATTTAACTGGTTGAATTAGAATGAGTAGGAAATGAAATTTGTAGGACCTACAAAATCCTATGGATGATTTAGGTCCCACTAATTGAAGATCCATACCCTTAGAGTTTATTTACTGTGGACGCCCCCTGAAGATTAGTTAAGGCTTCTAGAAGCTCTTAGCTCATCCTATTATGCCAAGGAATATTCTTCTAAACTTCAAATAACAAGTCACAACTACTGCTGAGATCAAGTATATTGCTAATTAGATTTTAAAATTTAATCCCGTTTTTCTTAGGATTGCCTATCTTAAAATAGCCATAACTCTCAATTCGGACGTCGAATTGACGTAAATGCCCACCCTTGGAAAGCTCTTTTAAAATAAATATCCGTGGAGCCCAAGTTTGCACAAATCAGAGCTAAAATAAGAAAGTTTGGGCCTCAAAAGTTTCATATACATTTTTTAAGCAGGATTGCAATTGCATGTACACTATTGAAGTACAACTGCTGTATATCCCTCTGAATATTAGATAAGAATTTCAAAAGCTTCCACCACGTCTTATCTCCAATATCTCTCTTATCTCAAGAGATAAAACCAATCAACAAGCAGTAGATACCCAATCAACAAGCAGTAAATATTATCTCTTAATCTACCAAAAAAGTGGTCAGATTCAATGAATATGATAAGCCGAAAAACTATAAAAAGAGTCCACTATAGGAGGCTCCTCCTTATTTCCAGCCAGATATGGAAATTCAAGATCTTTGTCTCCCTCTCTTCTCCACCTCTCTTCCCTCCATTAATTTCTAAAGGTATTTTGGAGCCTTGTTCCATAAAGTAAGATCTTGAAGAGTGATTTCTAAAATACCATTGTATAAAGAAAAAATATCAATGAAGTTACTTTTGAGGTTCTTTGCAATAGTGAGCTGAGTTTCTGATTGAAGTGAAAGATGAAACCGAGTATTTAATATTTTAATTTGTATTTGTTATTTTGATCTTTTCTAATTGTCTCTTGTTAATGTGCTTGTAAAAAATAATAATAGATCTGTCTTCATGCTAAAGGCAAATATCGAATTTATGTTTGTAATGAATAAATTTTGATCATTTAGATTTATTTCAATAGATTATGCTTAAATCTATAATTATTTTTGATAGTTTATTCTTAGTTTACTATGTGATGCCTAGGATATCCAT
This sequence comes from Sextonia rubra, assembly GCA_037013555.1. Classification (NCBI taxonomy): domain Eukaryota; kingdom Viridiplantae; phylum Streptophyta; class Magnoliopsida; order Laurales; family Lauraceae; genus Sextonia; species Sextonia rubra. The sequence continues at coordinate 14,582,986 of JASUAD010000028.1, read as the reverse complement.
TGTTTTGTGAGATAAAAGAGGTCTTGGGTATTGATTGCATTTTTTCTAATTAAAAATTAGTTTTTGCAATAGTCAAATCATCTGGATAAAAACATTGATGTATTTTTGATCTGATAAGTCCTTAAAATGCATTATTTTATATTTATTTTTAAAAATTGTAAGGACTTATGCATTAAAAATCTCTTCATTTAGTTAGAAATTAAGCTTTTATAATTTTAGAATTCATTTTAGAGTTTTCTTGTAAAATTCATTGAAAATCATCAATTTCTCATAAAATTAAAAAACTTTCCATTTTTGGGTTTATATTTTTAGAAGATTTTTTAAATTCATGATTTTCATATGAAATGATAAAATTTCTTATCATCATTAGTTACTTAAAAGTAAATTATGATCAATAATAGCAATTTATGGTGTCATTTTATGTAAAATGTGCCTACATTAGTACAATTGTAACCTTACGTTAAAATTATTATTTCTAATGAAAAATTACTTTTGTGTGTAGGAAAATTCAAGAAAAGGGACCCCCATCAAAGATTAGAAGCTAAGGAATTAGTGGTGAAGAAATCCAAAAAAGAATTGAAACAAAATTAAAGAAATGGAATTTGATAATCAAGTGGATCCCACCAACATGCACACATGTGTATATGGCCCACACACATTCTAAGCATGCCAAATAAAGAAGTCCCACATGCTTTCTTATTGCAATTATCCAAGGACCTATCTCTTCAAATTTGATATTGAAAGGAAAAGGAAATTCAAAGGTGGAGAATCTTGGCATGAGAAAAATAAGGAAGAGATTTTGAAAAATTGGAAAGTAAAGCCTTCATGTATGAGACGTCAATATCTTGGATGAACTTGAAGCTTAAGTTATGGTTGGATTAAAGAAAGTATATCTTATTATTATGTTCAAAAGAGTCCCAGACCAAGTGGGGAAGTAAATAATTAAATCTCTTTCCCATCCTACCATACTACACTTCCAATTTAAAAGTAGGTCTCCAGAGCATGAAACGATAGGAAAGTAGGAGATTCTGCCGGTTGATGAGCCTTTTGGGAAATCCACTTGGAAACTCTTCTCATATGAAGAAATCTTTGTTGCTAAAAACAGTTACCATGCAGAGAACCTGGTTGGAAAAGGTGGTTATGCAGAGGTTTATAGGGGCATGATAAAAGAAGGATGGCTTGGCTTCTTAGTAGTTTTGAAGTTGGTTAACTTAGAAAGGACTATAGCCAAAGAAGGAAGCAAGTCAACGTAGCAAGCAAAGTCTCCTATCAAACATGTGAATGGAAAGTCCTGAAAGAATAGAAATAGCAAACTCTATTTATAAGAACCATTCCACACGTCCCACAGATCCATCTTTCCACATATCACGTCCAACATCTCTCTCCTCTCCATAAATTTTTCAGCAAAAGTGGGGTTTGGCTAAGCCCACTTTGGGATCCACTCCATCCATTCCATCTTTCTTCTCTTTTCTACTCCTTCCTTAGTGTGAAACTTGAAGATTGGAGCATGGATTACGCGCAAGTCACAACGATTTCTTGATGTCTTGAAATAGGGTAAGGAGAGATTTATTTTTTCTAATTTTAATTGTTTTTGGAGGTTATTGGTTGTATTGGTTTGTTTTAATTTAAAAAGATGCAATTAGTGAGGTCAAGGTATCCCACTTTGGATTGTCATTGTGTGTTTGTGTGTGGTGACAGTACGCACTTGGGCGGTGTTTTCTGGTTTTTTATTAATTCTGCCAATATGATATTTTAATTTCCCATAATAAAAGAAAGTAGAATTATTTTTATTTTATGTCACAACCTAGACCCAAAAAATCGGGTCTTAGGGTTAAATCCAAATAGTGACATACGTACTTCCATGTAATATACACCTGGACCTGAGTCTAAGCAGAATTACACAAAGAATATTCGCATACTTACACGTATGAGGTGCTTTTAAACGGACATCTATCCAAACATTCAATATGGGGAAGCCTGTCAATAACATAAAAAAATTTGTTGTTCAAAGGTTACACAATCTCCAAGATATCAATTCATGAAACAAGATCTCATAATACCCATCAAAAGATATGTTATGTATAAGAGTTGCGTAAAGATATGTCTTTACAAAAAGGAAGGAAAGTTTATGAACATTAAGAAAGATTTACATAATCTCAGAATACAAGGAATCATGAATTATACATGACAAAATGAAACTAATGCAAGTCATGAACCCAAAGTGCATTTACATTCCAAAATAAGGCCTAAACATGCTCTTGTTGCATTCCTAGTGGATCGATCAGAGAGTATCTGCTGTCCACTCATTTAGGCCTGATGAGACTATTGTGACACTCCGGCCCAACTTAACCTGGTTTAATATTTAATTAACCCTCTTTGTGGTTATTTTTCAGTGGATTAGTTTCGAGAATGTTGTTTTCTTGTTTTGAATTCTGTTTCGAGTCATAGATAGGTAGTTGGGTTTAGTTTAACCGGGATTAGGTAGACATGAGCCCTTTTTCGTAATTTTAGATTTTGTCGAATGTTGTCAAACATGGATCATCTTGGTGTCAATACGTGTATCTCATCAAGCTCGTTAATTCCCTAATTGACTCGCATGCAAACGACTTTGTTTGCCTCCATTGGACAGTTATTTAACTCGAATTATTAATCTTTAGAACTTGCAGACTTTCTTATAAAATGGCTTAATACTTATCTTATAAATGGATGCATGCACCGACCTTCACCCCACTTGACTTTTTCATCTCAACGTGTTCTACCTCTCTTCTCCTTCTTTGTTCGTCGCTTCTCCCTTTCCTTTTTTTCTTTCTTCTTCAACAAGTTAAGGCGAGAAGGGAATTCACCACCTTGTGTCAGTTTGAAGTTTGAAGGTAAGGGTTGAGCCATGATTCTCTTCATCTATGTCTATTACAGTTTTCTCCTCTTGCATGGCATGCACTCAACGCCTCTCTTTTTCTCTTTTTCTTCTTGCATGCATGATGGGTAGAATTGCAGTAGATAGTAGATTTGAGCCAAAGGACAACTGTGCACGTGATAAAACCCATTTGAGGCAAGTATAACCATAATATGGATGAACACTTGTTGGTAATAAATTGATTTTGTTTATTCCTAGTTCTCTTGCATGGTTTGATGATTTTACAACCCTAGTGTGTCAGTTTACATCTGTTGTTATCCTATCTCTCTTTGTATCCAATTTCCAGTTTGCTATAAACAGGGTACAGACCTTCAGTTTCTGAAACTTACAGCTAAGCTGTAAGGTTTTACGGCTCAATGTCCCGAGAGCTGAAAAATCAGCTCTTACACTATGGTAAGGCTACGGCTAAGCCGAGGTTAGTCTTGACCAAGCCATAGGTCAGTTTACAGCTAGATTTCCCGAGAGTTGAAAATTCAGATGACTTTCTACGGTCCAGCCATGTTGAAACCGTAAAATGTGCTATGGCTAAGCCGTACCGTAGCCATAGAACAAAACACGGCTGAGCCGTAGAATAAAATACGGTTAAACCGTAAATGCGGATGAACAGTAATGGGAGCCCCGGCTGAACCGTAGTGCATATTATGGCTAAGCCGTAAGATGCCTATGGCTAAGCTGTACGTTCACCTACGGCTAAGCCGTACAACCACTGAGAACTAAATTAAAATGATAGGTTTAATAAAGAGACCTGGTAGGGCCTTCGAGCTAGTATGTAAGTAACCTGAACTTGTCCAACGGAATGTAAGAATCGCATGAATGATCGTTAGGGTTGTGACTCATTCATGTACATTGTCCATTTGTTAAGCACCTCCCCATAGGTGTTGGTTTAAGGGACTTCGATACATGTTTATTACTACATTGTAACACTCACGAAATGAACAATTGTATATCGAATAACTTAAAACTACATCATCATATACGGTTAGAAACATTGGACAACTAGCTTAAGGTTGGATAGTAAACAACCTTAATTCAAAGTAATAACTTAACTTGCATTGCATATTGCTTTCAGTTATTGCCTTATATGTTCTTATTATTGTTTGACTTGTAATTGTTCGCTTGTAATGATACGGCAAGACTTGAGCTTAGTTATTGCTTTTCATGTGATGCACACACTGTATTGCTTATTGACATGTATTACACTGTACTGCATTGCCTGCCTGACTGACTGACATTGATTGACGTGCATCATACGATATGACCGATCTTGTCTGTCTGGCTCTACTCAGCTCAGCCTCAGGATACTCAACGGGGTTGACTTTGGCGTAGACTGTTTGTTGCCTCTGCATAGTACTCCTGTCCTGGGATTCCGGACCCCGAGAATCAAAGACCCATTCGTACCCTGGCCCGATCGATGGTGTTCTCATCCTGACTACTCTCGATAGGGAGAATATAGCAAATGTAGTAGCCACCTAGCCAGTTTATCTGTTTCATAATTTTGAAAGTATGCTTATTGTTATGCACGACCTGCCTAGTATACGAACATGATCTCAATGCATGGTTAATTATTATCTGTTAACCATTCTACTAGATACAACGTGTGTTAACTTATTGCTGCTTATGCTTTGCTAAGTCATCGTACCCATTAGTTGTTCTTGGTGTTGCGGGCTCATATCCCTCTACCGACCCCTTATCGGTCAACCAGACTCCAAGAGAGGTTCGAGAGACCCAGTCAAGGTTAAAAGAGTGGAGTTGATCCCTTCCTGGGAGAGCGGCTTTGCACTGCATCAGTTTTCTTATCCTCTATTCTGCCTCAAGGATTTTGACTTGACATGTTCATTTTGTATTTTGACATCTAGAAACTCTGTCTTATTTTGATTGTACATACTGTAATTAATATTATTTTTGTTAATCCGGTATCATGGTGTATCCTTTTCTTTGCATGCAATGATACTTACAAATTCTGCGTACACCTTGCTTGCACGTGTAAGTATCCTTTGTGTGTGTACACTTGGACCAGGTCTAAGTGTGCGTGCACGGGAGTACGCGTGTCACTGGTTAGGTTTTTTTTACTAACCCCTGATTTCTAGGCTCAAGTTGTGACAACCACGGTGGTTTCCTATGAAGTTTCCTCGATCTTCGCAAGATTGGGACTGGGATCTAAACTTATAACACTAGAGAAAACTAATTCATAAGACTATTCAGCAAAGTATAAGCATAATTAAGATAGTATACATTGTATCTAAAAGAATTAATGAAATTGATCAACATAAGTCAATTCAGTACACTAGTCATTTGTACATTGAATAAAGTATGCTATAAGAATCACTAAGATGAAATACGTTACTAATTGGCTACTGGATTTGCCATATCCTCCTTCTACGGATTTTTACGTTAAGAACACCATCGACCGGGCCACGGTATGAATGGGTCTTTTCATATATAAAGTTTGGAAGCTTGAAAGTTATACTGTAGCAGCATTATTCGTTACTACACTAAAGTCAACCCACCGAGTATGATAAGGCTAAGGCTGAGTAGAGCCGACCATTTTGATTCATTCATGCGATTCATTCATTGAGAACAATACAAAACAATATATATCAATTCATTTGCTCAATGTTAGTATTAAACGAATATCAAGAAAACAATTCAAATGGAATTAATTTATCATGGTCATTTCAATTCAAACTTATTATTGGAATAATAAAAAGCAATAATGGTAATCCAATATGCTATGCAATTCAATTCAATAGAATTATGGTAGTTTTACAAACCAACCATAAATTAGTCATCTATTATTTCTAACCATGCATGATGATGTAGTTTTAAGTTATCTGATATACAGTTATCTCCTTTTGATATTACATTGTGTCGGCAATGTGTATCAAAATCTCTTAAATCAACACCCATAGGGAGGTGCTTAACAAATAGACAACACCATATGAATGAGTCTCAACCCTCAAGGCTTTTCATGGTATTTAATTATTCCATTGGGCTCGTTAATAAGGTAAAAGGATCCAGGAGCTAGGGCCTACAAGGTCTTGTAACAGTACTTACTCAACCCTAAGTTTCAATGGATTTATGTTTTAGCCGTGGGTGACTTATGGCTTAGCTTTGTGCAACCTACAGTTTAGCCGTAAAATACACTACGGCTTAGCCATGGTTACCCAGACTTTTCCCCCACATTACAGTTGAACTATATTTTGTTCTATAGCTGTAACACTCCGATCCCCTTTGAGCCGGATTAGTGGCTCATTAGTGTGTTTTGCTTTGATTAACTCTTTCGGATTTGGTTTTGGGCCTTGGATAGGTAGTTGAGTGACCTTTGACCTGGAATAGGTAGTTCTAAGTCCTTTTTCGTAATTTTGCTTTGGCGTTGCTTGCATCATATTTGCATCATCTTGGTGTCAGCATATGTATTTCGTTGAGCTCGACAATTTCTGTAACTGTCTCAGAACCATTTGGAGTCAATTGGGGAAGATGGACCTTCGTGTGACTTAAACTGTAATTAGTATAAACTTACCGGACTTTGACTTAACTTTCAAAACATATATATATTGAGTCAGCTCCAGATGTCTCTCATCTCTGCCCATCTGTCTCCAACGTTGCATGCAAGATAAGGGAGTTCCACGTTCTCTCTCTCTCTCTCTTCTTTCCTTCTCTTGCTCGATTGAGGATTGGGTCCTTTGTTTGGATTGGGTTCTTTTCTTCTCCTCTCTGTCTATGTTTTGTGGCTTTGGGTAAATGGGTTCTTTCCCAACTCTTTCTTCTTCTTCTCCAATTGCACCTCTCATTCTCTGATTGCTATGTTTTCATCTCATGCATGGTGTATCTCTTTGATTTGCTTTGATTTTTAGTTGCTTTGGGGCTTGATTCAGTGGATTTCCAGATTTGAGGCAAGTATAAGTACAAGCTTGATAACACATATGGGTATTTTGTTTGATGGCTTTGATTTCTTCTTACTCTTTGTCTAGCATGTTTTACAGCCACATTTTGTGAATTTGGAACCTCTGTAACTCATTTTGTTCAGCTTCTGTACCGAATTTCAGTTTCTGTAACTATCCCGAATTTGTGTTCTGTATTGTACGGCTAAGCCGTAAGTTTCTACGGCTCACATTCCAGAGCCTCGAAATTTCATTTTGTTCTACGGCTAGGCTACGGCTAAGCCGTAATTTGTTCTACGGCTGAGCCGTAAGCTAGCCGTGACCCAAACCGTACCCCAGCCGTGAATTAAATCTCTGATCAATCGAAACTTTTCAACACAGGACTCCTACGGTGTGGACTACGGCTAAGCCGTGAAATGCTACGGCCAAGCCGTGGATTGGGCTACGGCTAAGCCGTATACTGACTGTAGCTCAGCCGAAAAAGGTACCAGATCAGAGGTGGAAGGATACTCAGTTTAGCTGTGTTTTAATGGAACCAAGGAGAAGCCGTAGTGCATATTACGACGAGTGCGTAAGATGTCTCCGGCTCAACCATAGGTCCCTCATGGCTAAACCGTTAGGCATGGCAATTCTGAATTATAACTTAGGATAATGGTGAGACTTGTAGGGCTCAAATACAGGTTAATCACCCATGTAAACCGGCCCAATGGATTCCTTGGATTGCATGAAGAGTCTGTTAGGCTGTGACTTATTCATGTGAACGTTGATCACTGTTAAGCACCTCCCCATGGGTGTTGGTTTAAGGGACTTCGATGCACATAAGGATTTCATTGCAACACTAGGATGGCAACGGTGCATCGAATAACTTAAAACTACATCAACATGCACGGTTAGTGACAGTGAACAGTTAGATTAGGGTTGGCTCGTAACGAACCTTGATTCCGTATAAACCTGAGATGCATTGCATATTGTTTATGGTTTTGCCCTCTGTTCTGTTAATCTATGTTTATGCATTCCGCAGTCATCTTGCTTTCGTCCTGTATGTCTGTTTATTCTTCGATCTACACTATGCTCTGATCTATGCTATGCTTTGACTTAATCTATGCTCTGTCTTTGGCTTTGTATATCTCTGTTTGGTTTGGGTATTCCCGGGGGGCTCTGCCCAGAGGTTAATAAGTGAGGATGAGATCCGGTCTTTGCCATCGGTGAGTCCAAAGCGGATAATCTCCCTTTCTATGGATTTGATTTGATTGGTATTAGTCTGGCTCTACTCAGCCTCAGCCCTAGGATGCCCGACGGGGTTACCTTTGGCTTAGATCTCTATATCTCTGTAACTGCAGTGTTGCTTTGTCTTGGGACCCCGGAACCCAGGAACCTGAGACCCGCTTGTACCTTTGGCCTGGACAGCGGTGTTCTCCTCTTCTCTGCTCTGCTCTGCTCTCTATTTGAGAGAACATGGTTAACGTAGTAGCCAACTAGTTCAGTATTCTATGTTTTGATTAACATATCATGTTTTACTTCTATGCACGATTGGCTTAGTTTCCTAATATGGAACTCTGTATTTAATCTTCTGTCATTATTATATTCACTTTGATACTATGAGTGTTACACCCCTGTTACTTGTATTTGCTGGATCGTTGTATTCATTTGTGTTGTCTGTGGTGTTGCAGGCACAGATACCTTGCCCAGCTCCCCGGCGGTCGAGGAGGCTGCAGGGGCGAGTGTAGAGGCACCCTCAGGTTTGGCAGAGTGGGCCTGATCATCTCTGCCGAGTGCGTTCATGCATGCTGCCAGTGGCTTTTCGTTTTGGGATTTTGAGAGATTGTATTTGGACTTTGGACTTGTATTCTGTGTATTTTGTATATATTGATTTTGGTGTGTATTCGGTTTTATATAAGTGTATTTGTCCTTGTCTTTTCCGTTTCGTATTTGCTTTGGCTTCCGCTATTTTTTCCTTGTTGCTTGCTTTGATATGTACAGCTTCCGCGTACGCTTAGTTCGCACGTGTTAGATCCCTTGTGTGCGTGCATCTGGACTGGGTTTGGGTGCACGTGCACGGGAGTACGTGTGTCACAGGTTTAGCTTTTCGCTAACCCCCGAATTCTGGGCTCGGGTCGTGACAATAGCTTAGCAATGTTTCACCCACAGTTGAGCCACGGCTTAGCCATAGAAAAATTTTTAAATTTTGGCTTTCTAGATTTCGAGTCGTAACATGCCTATGGCTTAGCCGTAAGCTTCAAATTTTCTTAAACAGAATTCAACACAAGTTCAATTTCTCTTCACAACCTTTCAACTTGGTTTCACTATGATGTACCTTTTTACTTTAGTCAGACAGTCTACACTTCTACTCAAATTGGTTTTTCATCAACTTTGAAGATAACTTAACATGCATTCCAGGTAAGTAGAATAAAGGTATAAGTAAGTGCTGAAAACTACATTAAAACCTAATGGATTTTCAAGAATCATGATATACCAATATGCATTCAACTAAAATTTGCTTATACTTACTTTAGACTAAACTTTCAACTCACTAGTCCTTCTCTTGGCTCAATAGAGAAGAAATACCCAATTCTTGAACATAAATGCCATGCATGTAAAGAATAAGGAAGGAGTTGAGTGCATGCTTGATCAAGGATTCTCCCTGACTTTACTAAATCAAGAAATCTAGGAAAAAAGAAGATCTCACCTTAGACCACAGTTAAGGAGTTATAAGGAGATATGTAATTCACTATCTTCAATTTCAAAAGAGAAGAAAGGTAGAGAGGAGATGGAATGATGGAGTGGGTGCTTACAATCTTACATGCAAGAGCTATCTTGCTCTCTTTGAAGCATTTAAAGATACAATAGCAAGAAGAAGAAAATGTTGGAGCAGAGAGTAAAGAAAAGGACTGGAAGGAGAGAAAAGCTCGATGGGTACAGTTAGCTTTCTTATATATCTAAGCTTTTTTGACATTTATAAGGGGGCCCATAGTATTTATTATATTTCTATTATGAGTCAAATGAGGATCCAATTAACACAAATGAAGTTGAATGTATCCGAATCAAGTACAAAAATTAACAAGCTTGACGAGACATATGTGATGATGTCAATATGATGTATGTTTGACGTAAAACTATGAAATTAAAAATTACGAAAAAGGGCTTTAATCTACCTAATTAAGGTTAAATTCGACTCAACTACCTATTCATGACCTAAACATGACCCACTAAGACAAAACAAGTTAAATCATTCCTAATGGCATGTTAACATCATTATTTAGGCTAATTTTATGGTCATTAGCTAATAACTTACTTAATTAGTCGCTAAACATGCTTAATTGGGATCGGAGTGTCACATTTTATTTTTTATCCATTATCTCTGAATGATTTATTTCTGATTTTTTATTTAGTGCTTGGTTTATTTATTCTTTTATATTGGTGGTTTGATCTAGTTTATTATTTTGCAGTCTAGTAGTTTAGGTTATTTTTTTTAATTTAGAATTTTTACATTAGGTTTGATTTGTGATTTGTTATTTAATTTTCAGGTTTTGGATCGTAATTTAAATTTAATTTTAAGATTTAGTAGTGTGTATTTTACAAATTCTATTAGGCAAGTATTAGTTTTTCAATTAGGATAGCTTTCCTACGAAAATTAGCTCCATGTGGATACGATTCCAAAATCACCGGATAAAACTACAATTGAGGCCTTGCACTTGGGGTTCTCGTTAATTATGATCTGAGTTATATTGAGACAAAGAATAGAATAATTACATAATTAGAATGATTATCTTGCTAATTAGTGGATTCTGGATGATCTGATATGTTTATTTTATTGTTTTTTGTATTTTTTTATTTACATCTCATCAAGTTTCTCAATTTCTATTGTTGATTTAAACAGATTAAGATTTCTAATTAAAAAGTTCAAAAGTACTCTATGTGGGATCGACCTATATTTGTTAAAATTTCAAAAAGATAACTGTGCACTTGCAATTTTAAGTAGATTGATTAAATTCACATTAAGTTTTTAACTTTTTTTTTTGTGCAAGGATTTAAAGGATTCTAGAATTTGAATACCTTCCACTTTAAGGGATTTCTCAACTAAAGTTTTTTATTTAGCCTTGGAGGGATCAATCCTTCTAAAGCTTCTTCCTCTTTGGTCTGGTTAAGTTTGGTCCCTCCTAGGTTGACATTTTATGTTGGGTAATTGTTGCACCAAAAGTTTCTACAGCAAACAATATGAGAAAAAAGAGGGATGACGACAACTAGTATCTTTAACATTTATGTGATGTGTCGTAAGGAGGACGAATCAATCAATCACCTTTTTCTTCCACGTGAGGTTGCGAGTTTTGTTTGGAATCACTTCTTACATAGGTATGGGATTGCGTGGTGTTGCTCAAAGAATGTTGGAGATACTGCAAAGTCTTGGTTGGGAGGTCATTTTTAGTTAGGTGTTGTCACATTCTTTGGTAGATGCTTCTTTTCACCATTTTGTAGTCCATTTGAAAAGAAAGGAACAATATGATCTTTAAGGGGGCTTCCTCTTGTCCATCAAAGTTGATTGCTTTGATTACTATGAGGTTGCAAAGTGGGTTTTGATTAAGGAAGAGTTTTCAAATTTTACTTTTGACAATATCACTATCAATTAGGAAGCTTGTATGGGGTGTGGTCCCCTCAAGATAAGAAAGTCTATTCCTTGCTCTTTCCCTCCTCTTAACTTTTTAAAATTTAATGTCAATTGTATACCGAGAGGTAAGCGGGGGCGAATAGGAATTGGAGGAGTGCTTCAGAATTGTAAGGGAGATGTCTTATTTCTGTTATCTAAATATATAGGCATTTGTGAGTCTAATGAAGCTGAGGTCTTGGAGATTTTAAAAAGTCTTCGATGCTTTGCAAAAAACTTCAATGGTAATCTCATTGTGAAGAGTGATTCTACTAATGTAGTTGTTTAGGTGTCTAATCGAGAAGCCACTTAGAGTTTTAGTCCCTCTTTAATGAAATTCAGCATCTTTCTACTAAGATTAACGTTGTTTTTCACCATAAGCTAAGATCTGTCAATTCTATAGCTAATCTTTAAACAAATGGGAGTTGGGCGAGTCATTCATGTTGGAGGCAACCGTTAGGATCCTTAGATATTGCATATAGATTACTGTGGAAATAATTATAAATGATAATGATTCAAGAACCATACCTGTAAGATCTTTTTAATTTGATCTCGATCTTACAGCAATCCGAAAATCTCACGACCTTTTACTATATTCCTTTATACTCGAACTTGCACCGGGTGTGGGCATCTTCTGCGAATTTTATTTGCTCTAAAAAACGAGATTTCTCTTTCATGTATCTTCTAGATAGTAACAGCGCATATTTATAAATAACAATATGGACCTTAAGAAGGATATAAGGAATAGACTTCTTATGGAAATAGGAAATCCTAATTTGACCAAGATTAAAATCCTTGGTCCATAAATTATAATTCAGTCCACTAGAGAATTATAATTGCACTCATGTCCTTATTCTCAAAATTATATTTCGAGCTTCTTAGTATTAAATGCTTATTAATCTCTCCATGTTAAGATTTCGGATATTCATCGATTAAATAATATATTTAATCGATATCTTTATAATTCTTGTAGACCTTATATTTCACTTATTTGATATGTCGAATACAAAGTCTATCTGTAGGGTTTGACATAATTAAAACTTGTAAGCTTCAATAAGAGGATATCATCAATCCCTATTACGGGATGTGGATTCTGTCAATAAACTAATATCCACCATTTACGTAGTGTAGTCATTCAATTTGCTAAGATTATTAACTCATGAAATGTCTCACTCCTTTATAAATCAAAATGCTAAATACTACACGTATGTGTCTATTATTTCTATTAGGATGAAGAGTACAAGCACTCATAATAATCATTTGGATGTTAATCATCTTATATAATCAATATAAAGACAATAAACCCAAAAGCGGTCCTATTCAATACACATAAAGCATGCTAATATAACGAGTTAATACTATACCGTTTATCACAACCAAGACAAGCCTGCTAAAATATCATGCAACAATCGCACCGATAGTGTATTTAACTTCATCTAGATTGTGAATAATAATAACTTATATTCTATCTTCTATGTATAAGCTGAACTCTATACAACAACTTGTCTACTTTATAGAATAAAAGACACACACATGCATAATAAATAACAATGCAACCATTTGTTCATACAAATTCTCATTAAGATGAAAATATAAACTTTATTAATAAATAACTTAGTTAAAGAAAAATACATAAAAGCATATTTTTAGTATAAATTTCTAAAATTTCAGTGGGAGAGTATCATTTTCTAGTTTATTGCCTTGGGTACATTGCTCTTGTAAGACTACTTTTCTGGTAATTTTGTTGTCTCTTTTTTATTTTTTTTATTTTTACTTTTCTTTTATTAATGCAAGTTTTTCGTTGCCGATGAAAAAAAAAAAAAAAAAAAGAGCGCACTAGCCCTCTGCTTTTTCATAATAATGGGTACCTACGACCTTTTCATAATAATGGGTACCTACGATGAATCCATACTCAGTCTTCTCACAAAGCCACCCATGATGAAGTAGCGGTCAGCAGCAGTTCTACATGGATCCTATTAGAATAACCTTACGCTGTGGATTGAATTGAAGTCATTAAGAAAATCCAACCCTGCAAGGTCATTAAAATCAAAGTTGATAAGTTCGCTTGTAATCCATTCCACGGTCTAGTCGTCTCTCACGTCCATGCCTGCTGTCTTGCACTCAGACGGGTCCCATGGGAATAAAAAGTAGTCCTGGTGCAACGAAGACCGACTAGAGCAAAATTAATGGCCTGGTCATACTGACTGTTTTGTATGAGACTAGACCCAGTTATTAGTGGGCTCACCCCCAGTGAACAAGGACCCAGTTGGCCATTCTTACGTGGGTATTCTTACGTCGGCTTGCTGACCTTCTGTACGTTTTTCAGTCATTTCCCTCAGCTTCACAGGGCATATTGACCAGAGAGAAAGGGCGTTACCCATGTGTAATTGGGCAAGATCCGGTCAAACAATGTGTAATAAAAATTAAACTTTTAAATGGGCAATTGATCGAACTTGTTGGTCCACCACCACCATGGTCCATGGAAGTATCTATGACCACTTTTAGCACTCGTGCGTTTGCATGTCACTGTTTTTGAATATTTATATGTTTTTATAAAATATCTTTATGCAATTATCATTATCATTTCTCATTTTTTATTGTTTTGTCTCAACATTGTTTCACTTAATCTTGTAAGGAAACTTGTTATTGGTAGGACTCACAGTCGAGTTTTGGGTATGTTTACTCTGTCAATAGGAGCCAATATCAGTGGCATAGGTGGGCTAAAAGTAACAAGGAAATTGTGTTTAGAATTCTCAAAGTACAGCATTGGAAAGCATACACGCATGCTCTCGGTAGGTAAGAGAAAATTGTGGTTGGAATTCTGTCTTTCTTTTGAAACGTAATTTTAGAAAATACATTGAACATAATAAATGTAGCCTAATTTTAAGTATCCAGACCAATGTACCAATATTACTGTATTAGTTCTCTTCTCTCTCTATTTCTAAAGCCATTGAAGATGGTTGGACTTTGAGAAACCCGACTGATATATACCAAAGTGAATTACACAGCACATGCTGGAGAGGAGAAACTGCTTGTCATATAAAAAGGAGAGGACCCTCTGGAAAGTTGGGTCCCTTCATTCTCCATAATAATATGTTACTTGAGAAAGGATTTTTAATATATTTAAGTTATGAACTAGCAAGTAGAAAATCAACATCCATGACAAACATAATTTTTCCAATGTAACCCGTTTCTTGCAAATTATTATTGTTGTTATAATTATCTTCTTCGTCTTCTTCTTCTTTCTTTTCCTTTCTCCTATTGATCAATTTATGTTTTACAGAATTCAAGTTTTGGAACATTTTCATGAATGGCCCACATCATCACATCCATTGATTTGAAAGCCCAAATGGCGTGACCTTGCCTCTCTGGTAAAAGGAAGCCAAAACCATATATATATATATATATATATTTATACACACACACATAAAGGGCGCTAGATAGTGCTTAGGTGTTTTAAAAGGTAAAAAGGACCTATTTTACAATGAATATTAGATTAAAAATGTAAAGAAGCAATTAATGTTATTTTTAAAAAGAAAAAAAAAGTCACCACATGACTTGTCCCTCATTGGAAGATAAAAAGTGGATAGAAACGTCCTTTTTTAAATGGAGCATTTCTAAATATATATATATATATATATAAAAACCTTTGCCGAGCACTTGGTGCTCCCGATAAGGCGAGAGTCGTGTGTTAAAATACTAATAGGGTCCAACTTATTATACGTTTAAGTGGACTATAAGATAAATACCTCTTGTGATAATCACCAATATCAATTTGGCACCTATCCGAATGGATTGGACCGTTGAATCGGATTAATCGAGTGCTTAGGAAGATGATTTGAGCATCCATTACCATGTATGGATTAATACAGGGGAGATCTTTCAATATCCCTAGGTCCCATTCCCAAGTGGAGCCTCTAATGGGCCCCACTAGAAAGTGGTGCTCACCGGTGCTCGGCAGAGTAGCTTTCTCTATATATATATATATATATACATATATATATGGAAATACAACTATGCATCCTTCCTTTATCAGGTGGTGAAGGACAAATACATGTTTGGAAAGATTCAAAAACAAATTAAAAAAAAGTCATTTATACTTTTTTGACAAAGAAAAATCCTCATATGTAAAAGGAAAAAGCTGCATCATTGTCCCTCACAATATGGAAAGAGAATGATGCATAGTAATATTCATATATAAATATATATATATATATGAGCAAGCCTCTCTTAAACTCAAACTTATATAAGAAACTCTATAAGTCTAAGCGCTATAGACTCACCTTTGGTCTATCCAAATGGTCCAAACATACGATGCCCTAAATTGCACATATCATCCAATTTTTTGTCAAATTCGAATTTATTGGATCGTTTGATCGACTGTACAATGATCCGAGTAGACTATTGACCATTTAAATTTTAGGGCCTATATAGGGATAGTAAAACTATTGTTGGGGCTAATTTTTTTGTAAAGCCGTACTATGTTATATCGCCAAAGCGAAGTTCATAGTCTGAACTCTTGACCAAATCTTGCGGCGAAAAGGAACTTGATGTCTAAACTTTTTACTTGATTTTGCTACGTAGGTTTTCCACCAATGCTTTTTGTTGAAAAGATGTCTTCCATCCATTAATACATTTGCATGAAGCTGAATAAGGACATGAGTCAATTTGCAGCTTAGGGACACCCGTGAGATTCATATGGGACAACAATATGTGTTCCATGAGAGAGCCATGGTTCACATGTCCACAAACCACACATTGGCCGTGTGGGTTCCATCTACTCGGTTCATGGCCCATGTGAAAATTGTGGTTCCTACATGTCGCCTTCGTCGCGGTCAGGCCATGCCGTTCCTGAACGTTTGAAAAGTGTTACTGCCATTTGGATTTATGTTTGAATGACCGACCATGGATGATGGACGTTAGGGCCACAAATTTCAGTTACTTCTTCTGAACAGATTTTTTTTTTGTGGACGTGGACGCAACCACTTCGTTTTTGTAATGAATGCCAAGTTTAGAACTATTGACAACAGCAACTACTTTTTGTTTTGGATTGCTCGATGACGTTGGCAAGTGAGCTCCACCTTAACCCTGTTTCTTTTGGAGAATTCAAAGAATGTATATCCGAAAATTTTAAATTCTCATAGAAATTTTTGGGTGCTCTCTTATACTTAAGCATGCAGAAATTTCATCAAAAAGTAAAACAAAGGTAGAATTCTGAAATTATTAATGTCATTTCATTAGTTTCAAATAGCTGTAATTCAAAAATTCTTAAAAAAACATGGAATTTGAAATATCAACACATAAGCCATTACATCATGTCTCGCAAACCTTTAATTTGCAACATGACCCTTTAGAAATTTTCCAAAAAAATAAAAACAGGGCCTAAAGATATATATTATGCCTCCACTAGTGCCATGAGATTTTGTTAGAAATGATTAGCTAATAAAATTTAATATGGCATCAAAACCAACCGGTTGTAAATATAAATTCCAAAAGAACTTATTTGACATGTAAAAAATGTGAAATTTTAATAGAGAGGTCTCGGTGGGTCTCTGTGCCTTCTGATCATCTCTATGCTTGTTTTTTGTTGCTTTCGTCACTTTTCTTACTTAAATGGTAACTCTTTCCTTACCAAAAAATTAAAAAATATATCAAAGGCCCAAAGTGAGTGTAATCTGAATAGAATGCCTAAACCTTGTCTTAAGTGTTACCAATTACATGCATATTTATTTAATTCACCTCACATATGCACACAGAGTTAAACATATATAAAATACAGTGTAAGACATTGGTATCAGGTTTAGGGTTCTGTTTTAACGTATACATATGTACACAAGCTAATTTTCTTCTAGGGATGTCCTACATATAGACATTATTGTTGTCACGATCAGTGCCTGTAAATTCCAATTCTGCTCTTTTGATAGAACTCTATTTCGCTGACCATCAGATAGGAACATTTGCGTGTAGGAATGCTGTAAGTGATAAAACCACACGGATATAGCGTTATCCATGAGTTCGATCAAATGATCCTACCTAGGTAGTTGGGTTGCATCAAATAAACAATGTAAAAGATGGTTGGCAATTAAAGGAGAAAGGCTACAACTGAGCCCAAAACCATTTTTTGAAAAAAAAAACAAGGGCTACATTCAACAGTGTAGTTTATCATCCATAATAGTGTAATGCCGTGATCCGAGGCTCGTGTGGAGGTAAATTGTTGGACCCACAACACAGCCACGAAGGGGACAAAAGACCCGTAAAATTTTTTAGTGTAGTTCTGGTGGGCCCAGCGTTCTAGTTGAACGGTTATCACGTGCTTGACCCCGCGGCTGCTGGGAAGGGCCGTCTCTGATGTTTGAAAAGGACGACTCCGAGTTGGAAGACCCTTTTGTGTCGTTGGACTTTCGGACTTCAAAACGTGTCATGCACCAAATTCGAACCTTCTCCCTACGATCGTCCACTATTACGTTAACTGAATTTACTATTGACCCAAGAGCAAAAACAGGAGATTTTCAAAAGACAAAATTGGTAGGGCATGTTTGGCAAAAAGGTAGAATAAAGTAAAGTTAGATTTCGAAAAATCAAAATTTTCCTTTCTTTTTTTTTTAATTTAAATTTTCCTCATTTTTTTTTAAAACTCAAAAAATCATAATTAAACTATAAAAAAATCTCTATTTTTTATACAAAAGTCAAAAAAATTCTATATCAAACAACTAAAAACAAAAATTCATTATAACACAATCATATATTATTCTTTCTTGATTTTGGATTTACTTCACTTTACTTTACTATACCCCTCTCCCAAACATGCTCTTAGGGCACGTTGTATGCACACCACTTACGCGGAAAAAGGAAACTACCAAATTTTATAGTAATTGAAAACATTATAAAAAGAGTTCCATTGAAGTATGAAACTTATATTTGGTGAAATATGAAACTTATATTTGGTGAAGTATAAAACTTATATTTGGTGTAAATATATTTTCCTTGATGAAATGATGTAAATATTATTTGGTGCGGCTGTGAATTTCTTATGGAAAACAAAAAAATTTTTTTGTTTGGTTGTGAAAATGAGTTAAGAAACAAAATTATAAAGGGGTGTCAACTTTTCTATAGAAATGGAAGTCTGATGTCACCTTGATTGGAATTTTGTTTCCAATCTTCTCGAGGAAAAGTTTGACGTAGCAGTAACGTGGTAAAAAAGGGTTCCTAAGAATTGTGCTACACCGGACACATTAAAAATGAATTTCCCCTATAAAACCATATCCTCTTTTTGCAAAAACTGGTTTACACAAATATGTCGAGCACGTTTGGTAACAGGTGAGGAATCAATAGTTCTCTAAATTCCTTGCTGCCCCTAAAAATTGAAAACCCTCACTAAAGAAATTTATAGTAAGAACTTCTTATGTTTCACATTTGGTTAAAATTGTAAAATGACTGAGGATTTTCACAACGTTCACAACCTATGTGCACTCTTTTAGTCGAGGTGTTTATAGAGATTGAGCCGGACTGGGCTAAGACATATTTAAGCTCGGCTTGATTTTAGAAACACTAACGTAGGTCTTGCCCAAGGCCAACACGGACCATAAAAGTCATGCACAAGCCTGCCCATTTAATCAATCGGGTCAGCTAAATCGGACTTTTTACCAATTTTGCTGTGATTTTAGCAATTGTTTATTCTAATTAAATTAAATTATATGCATTTCTTACATAAGCAGGGCTTGGCTTTGGGCATTCTATCACATAATTCAAGTATAGCCCAATTATTTACAAGGCCCTAATTACCTATTCAAGCCCAACTCAAGTAGCCTGGGCTTTGATTGGGCTTGGGCTGGCCCAACCCGATTATTAAATGGGCCCTGATTACCTATTCAAGCCCGACCCAAGGTAAGTTGGGCCGGATCGGGCTTGGGCTAGCTCATGGGCACCCATATCTTAATTTCAGTTGCGGATTTAGCATCTTACATCCCTTCTTTTGGATGAGATAATTTCGAAATCCAATGGGGAGAGGTAGAATTTGGAAATCACAAGAAGTGATTTAATTATGCCAAATTCATCGGAGATTTGCCAGTACCAAACATGGATATAGATGGATACCCTGTAAATCATGTTTCCTTTTCTTGATAATTTTGTTACTAAACACGTCTTAATAAAAAAAAGTCATGGAAGCTAATAACTTGTTCTAGAATTGGTTAGTGTAATTATCATCATCTTTAATGATATATGCAAAATTTCATATATTGCCAGGTATAATCCAGAGTTTTTCCTTTTTTTTCTTTTTTTTTTTGTATCCCAGCCTTAGGGGGGCTGGGGCCCCTAACTCTCTGGTAACGGAGTCCTCGGGTGTCGTTAGAGAATCCTTCGGTGAGGGGAAGAGGATGTTAGTGAGGTAACAAATCCTTGGGTAAGGAAATTAACCTACAATCAGGGGGTTAAGGTATGTAAAACTAACCTAAAATTATTGAAAGGTAGGTCAAGTATAACAAGGGTGTTGCATTAGTAAGTTCCCTATGGAGAGGAGAAAAAAGGATTAGAAAGAGGTTGATTGTTAATATGCATCCTTTAGTTTTGATGATATTTTCAATGGTTGATGAACTAATGGGTTATTTATGCTTCTTGTATAGTGATTCTCATCATAATATATAATTCTAGACAAAATCGCATTTTAGAAAAAATGTTGAGATATTTTCAGATTTAGAACTTTTTTCTTTAAATTTATTGACAAACTGATATAGAAAGTGATAGTATTTAAAATCAAATGTAATAATTAAAATACAAATTTAAATTAATAAGAATTTTTTTTGTTTAAGTTTATTGGAAAAATGATGTAGAAAATGAATTAGTATTTAAAATCATAAAAGTAATAATTAAAATACAAATTTTAGATTGATAAATGATAGTTGATATACAAAAATATAAATATAAATTATATTACGAACTTATCTCATAGTTCACTACTTTTCCTTTTTTTCTCACCTACGCTCATTCTTTTTTTTTCTTTCTTTTTTTTTCAATTTTTTTGATACCATGATATTATGGAACAATAAGGATGGCGTAGTTAGTTGGTTGCATGTCACTAGGGCTGTCAAAGGGCCGGGCCCGGGCCGGGCTTAGGTAAGCCCTTATCCTATCCTCACATGTGCGGGCCGGGCCTAACTGAGCAAAAGCCCTCGACTTTTACGGCGGGCCTATAATTTTTAGGCCCTTACTCAACCCTCAAGGGCTAGGGCCGGGCCAGGGCCGAGCCAGGGCTAAAAGAAAGGGAAATTCTTTTTCTTTAATGGAAATAAATCTTTTATATTCAACAACCTATGCCACCATCACTAACCAACTTTATACAAATCTCCTCCTTTGCCCGAACTAGGGATCGGGAATGTAATGCAAAAGGCAGCATGGCGGAGTTAAAAACTTTTTTTTAAGGCATTGGTGGTGGGATAAAACATTTTTACAATATAAAACATAAGGTGGATAATAATAATTCTATAAATGATAATAAATATATAACAAATAACAATAATTCTTTATTTAATTATTTAATCTACTTTTAGAATATCTAAAAGACCATCGAATGTATTACATCATTGTGTTGCTGCGTACGTATCCAATCTTATGTGCAAATTAAGACTTTTACAGTGTCAGATTTTAAACAACTCCTATATTGATCAAATTCTCTTCCTCCCGTACTAAATGTTGATTCAGAAGCAACTGTAGAAATAGGAATTGCTAAAATGTCACAAGCTATTCTAGAGATAACTGGATATTTTGTTGAATTAACTTTCCAACAATCCAATATATTGAAATTTTCAAATTTATCCCATGGCTCCTCCAAATAACAATCTAATTCCGATTTTTCCTCTACAACTATCTGAGTCATTTGTTCCTCAAAAGCTAAAAAATCATCTTCAAACTCATTAGATTTCTTTATCAAATCAACTTTATCCATATTTGATAATGTTTTGGTAGGTGCATCATAAACCAAATCATCTTCAAAGTCATTGTGGATATTATATATTTTATATTAAAATTTAATAAACAACGGGCCGGGCCGGGCCCCCTCGGGCCTAATTAGTCAAGCTTAAGCTCAGCCCTCTAGATGCGGGCTTTTAAAAATAAAGCCCTACCCTACCCTCGGGCTTTAAATGAAAAAAATAAGCCCTCGTTTTGAGGGCTTTTGCGGGCCGAGCCGGGCCGGGCCCCCTCTTTAAAGGGCCGGATTAACAGCCCTACATGTCACCCACTCCCTCACATCCACTAATTTTATTGGGAGTCTTACATGGGGCCACTTAGGTCTAACAATTAAGTAAAATTGTATTTTTATTAGCATCTGTCCTGCCACGATTTCTTACAATGCCTACACTCTGTCTTTTGGTTTGTTTTTGTGTTATATATTTTTCAAACTTCTTATTATCATTAATAAGATTATCCTAGACAAATAAAAAGTAAGTTGTGATTTAGCATATATTTGCGTACTCTGCTTTCATCGTACGCACTCATATCACTCACCTGTCTTTAGATGATCTAAATCTCATTTTTAAAGGAAGATATGCCCCTTATTAACCATGTACGATATTTGGGTGATGTTTTTTACACACGACCATGCAAGGTGTATCATAAATCATAACATATCCACGTGGCTTGAATAGGTACCTGATCTCATAAAAGTAGGTCTCATACAAGTTAATTGAGGTAGATAGTTGACATTACAATATTATGGACAACAAGAAAGATCACACCACCTCTTTCAAAAAGGAATGTTACGGTGGCCCCTCTGGCAAGATATGGAGCTGATTCTTTGTAAATGAAGCAAAAAACAAAGAATTTACATGTAGCTCTACCGGCTCTTCCGGGGACAATCCACAGTTACCTCCAATATAGTGTGGCACAATATTCTAGAGTTGGCTGTCCACCCGACTTCGGCCAGCATAAAGGGTGTGGGGCGCCTCCAGAGTATTCTGAACTCGCTAATGATTGGGTCTTTGACATTCAAATTTTAGAATATGGGAGCCTATTTTTACTTCCGGCTTTGAAATGCCTTATTTTTTTCATTTGTTTCCATATCAAAAAATATATATAGAAAAATATATATGTATATATATGAAAATAATTTTATGAGAATTAATTTTTAGCATTTTTTGTGAAAAATCTAGGTGGGGCCCATCTGTCACCCAATCTAAATTTTATAATATATAAGGACCCCTTCATAATTACATGCCTTAAGTTTTAGTCAAATTCGAATTTACTAGACTATTAGTATATTAATTCGAATGAAGTAGATTTGTGGACATGAATGAAGGGATTAGGGACATATGATTAGGGTCAAATTTGATATTTAAAATGATCCCACATAGATCTTTTCATCCTCCTAATCTATCCCCAAATAAGACCTCATAAGTAGGCCCTATAAAAAGTTCTCACGGTATATATGTAAGAACACTCCTCATAGAATTAAAGCCCTATATATATTTATTTAAACAGATTAATTTAACTTCTATTATAAGGTGCCCACTTTGTTGATACCATAAACCTCATAATATCAAAAAGACAATGGCCGCGAGATTTTCATATATCACCAAGAATGACGGACACAAATATTTCACATTTTAATGAGGTTCTTACTAAGATGGATGTGCTTTTAAAGGTTATATATATTCTTCATCAAAATTTCCCATATAATGATTGTTTTATAGTTATTTTACCTTTTACTACTTTCCCAAGTCCAAAATATTTGATTTTTCCAGCATTACACAAAATGCGGAAATGTCAATAACAAGAGTTTTAACAATACCATAAATCCAGTTTTTCAGTTGCCATTCATTTTGTAACTACTTCCACCCATCAAAATAAAGCAGCTCCTACTATTCACTGCTGTTCTTTGGCGACAAGTGTATGTTCGCCTATCCACCAAGGAGGTTTCTGCTCGGGGTTTGATTTGATATATGCCAAGTCCTAAGAGAGAGAGAGAGAGAGAGAGAGAGAGAGAGAGAGAGAGAGAGAGAGGATGTTGTGGTCTAAGTCTACTAGAAAATGATTTTCTTACCATCTGTTTTTCCGACACACAGGGACATCACCATTTTTTTTTTGTCAAGCACGCAGGGACATAATTGCTGAATACTCCTTAAGAACGAGGGGTTGCCCAGTCGGTTAGTTACCTTGGCTCTCACCCAACTGCCAACTGCCCAACGTTTAATTTCTGAGTTCTCTTTCTACACCTGTAGGCATTCTTCCTGTAGGAGCATGCCTCTTTCCATATGCTTGACTGGGTTGAAAAACAGTTCTTTGTATTTATTTATTTTTCTCCCTCTCCCTTGCCCACATGAGTAATTCCAATCTCTTCATTATCTCTCCTACCCATGACCTGAGGCATGAATCTGAAAGATTTGAGTCAGGTTAGACCATCTGATCGGCCCTGATGAAAGAGTAGATTCAAGGATTCCATCCCAATCCATAAAAAACATTAAAACAAGGAAGGAAATGACCTGACCTAGCTAACAACACACAAAAGAAGAATGAAAGCATGAAACAAAGGCCAAAAAAGTATCTGTAAACATAAATAGGGCCAAGTTAAAAATTGAGGTGGTGGGCTTCTAGTACGGTTAGTCAAGTAGGCCCTACATCTGTTTGTTTTTTTAATGAACCCCATGCAATATGTATCACAATTTACAAGATGTCAAGGTCAATAGTCTCTGTTCAAACTAGAATGTAATGTCTCTGCAATTTCTGTTGCATTTCCACCCCATGTTACAAGGCCATGAGGCTCTCCCCCCACTCAACTTCACACTATATATAGACTTCGTTTTCGGCCATCACCACACACCAGTTGGCCATTTATCCTTCCTTTCATTCCTTGTGTCCTCCTCCACCATCTTTGTCCTTTCTTCCCCGAGGCTAATACCCAAAAGTGATCTCTTTCCCTCTTCATCCTTCTCTTTCTCTCGACAGGGAAAGATCCAACACCCTCTTCTTTCACCCTTCTTTTTTGTTTTTTTTTTCTCTCCCCTGAAAAGCTTATCAAACTCGCATTCATTCATGGATAAACTAAGCAAATGCAGTGCTAATTATGCACCTCTCTCCCCACTGACTTTCCTAGAGAGGGCGGCAAGCGCCTACGCAGATCGCCTGTCGGTCATCTACGAAAGGACCCATTTCACATGGAAACAGACCCATGAACGGTGTCGGCGCCTTGCCTCCTCTCTTCTCTCCCTCAACATCGTCAAGAACGACGTTGTGTCGGTGCTTGCTCCCAACATCCCAGCCCTCTATGAGATGCATTTTGCAGTGCCCATGGCAGGGGCGATTCTTAACACTATAAACACCCGGCTAGACGCCAACAATGTGGCCACCATTCTCCTCCACTCAGAGGCCAAGGTCTTCTTCGTGGACTGCCAGTATGTGCCACTGGCTCGCGACGCGCTCAAGTGCCTCATTGATGAGTCCAAGGGCAGTCACATGACCATGCCCCTGGTCGTGGTCATCGACGACATTGATGCACCGACCGGCACCCGCTTGGGCAAGCTGGAGTACGAACAGCTGGTCCAACGGGGTGACCCTCGGCGGGAGTTGCCGGTTCTCGAGGATGAGTGGGCCTCAATTGCTCTTAATTACACTTCTGGCACCACCTCGGCGCCCAAAGGCGTTGTGTACAGCCACCGCGGCGCCTACCTGAGCACTCTCAGCCTAATTCTTCAGTGGGGAATGCTGGGTGAGCCTGTCTACCTGTGGACACTCCCCATGTTCCACTGCAATGGGTGGACCTTCACCTGGGGTGTGGCCGCTCGCGGTGGCACAAACGTGTGCATCCGCAGCCCCACCTCGGCCAACATCTACCGCGCAATCGCCGCGCACCGTGTCACGCACATGTGCTGTGCTCCCATCATCTTCAATGTCATCCTTGAAGCACGCCCGGATGACCGGCGTCCAATTGCGTCTCCGGTCCAGGTACTCACCGGGGGCGCCCCACCCCCCGCAGCCCTCTTGGAGAAGATGGAAGGGCTGGGCTTCCACGTCACACACGCTTATGGGCTCACTGAGGCCACAGGGCCTGCCTTAGTGTGTGAGTGGCAATCACAATGGGACCACTTGTGTCAAAGTGATCAGGCCAGGCTCAAGGCCAGGCAGGGCATCAGTGTCCTGACCCTGGCTGATGCAGACGTGAAGGACCCAGAGACCATGGAGAGCGTGGCCCGCGATGGACGGGCCATCGGTGAGATTGTCCTACGTGGCAGCAGCATAATGAAGGGGTACTACAAGGACCCGGCTGCCACGTCGGACGCCTTCAAAGGTGGGTGGTTCCACACAGGTGATGTCGGCGTGATCCACCCAGATGGCTATATGGAGATCAAAGACAGGTCCAAGGATGTCATCATATCTGGCGGCGAAAACATCAGCTCGGTTGAGGTGGAGGCCGTCCTGTACAGTCATCCCATGGTGTTGGAGGCCGCAGTCGTGGCAATGCCACATGAGCGCTGGGGTGAGACCCCCTGTGCCTTCCTCACCTTGAAGAACGAGGCCTCAGGGGATGACAAGAGCAAGTTTATGGGTGTGACACAAGACGACATTATAGCATACTGTAGGCAAAATATGTCCCATTACATGGTGCCCAAGAAGGTTGTGTTTGTGGAGGAGCTGCCCAAGACCTCTACAGGAAAGATTCAGAAGTTCCATTTGAGAGCTATGGCTAAAACATTGGCCAGTTCAGAGAAGCCCCACAAGCCCCAGCCCAAGGCTCAGCGTTCATATAACCGTGGAAACCGCAGGTTCGACCCACAAGAGCCGCAGGTCCTGGCTAAGTCGCGCCTCTGAATCAGAATGTGGACCACTACTTAAAGTGTGTACATAGCCTATAGCCTTTTGTTTGAAGAAGAACGCTTGTTTTACTGCTACTATCCTACTTTGGATTTCAGATAATAATAACATAATTTTAATTTATTTGCTTTATCAAACTTGGGTTTTGCATGAACTTCTTCCGCTATGTCTTACGGATATCGAATTCTATAGAGAAATTGTTACACTATCTTGCAAATCTGCAATCCTTTCCAAATACTATGTAAATAAATGAAGATTCATGTCTCTCAGTTGTGTAGGCTTGTAGCTCAGTGTGGGGTAGGGACATGAATGTGAAGGGGAATTAAAAAAACAGAAGATTCTCATAACGCCCCATCTGTAAAGAAAGGTTTGGTTGTGAACCAAATCATCATTCCTACAGTTTCCAGAGTTGTGAATGCCGAGTCCAACTTTGCTTTCCAGTGTACTTGCTATTTTTGCTATTTTTGGTAGAGGTAGAAGGACACATATTAACGTTTTCTGTTTTTAATTCCTTCTTTAACACCAAACATAATATAGAGATTTTATCATGAAAAGAATTACTTTCCCATTCGTCAACTTATAGGAAAGGAGCCTTAGATGAGTGGAAGCTTCAAATGCTAACAACTTTCTCCACCACCATTTTCTCAGCCTCTATCCTCATCCAAATTAACCCTTGAAAGACTCATTTGCACACACAAACGCTTGTTCATGACATTGTATAGCCTGACCATTAAGTGACAATTACATGTAAACAGAGTGTTTTTTTTTTTTAATAAAACTAGCTAGATTTACAGGTAAAGTGATTGTAGACAACAATTTCACATTCAAAACAGGGCTACCCAAGAAATTGTTTTTCAAATGGTTTTGTATAACGTTTTCAAAACTGATTAATCCTTTGGGGCTTGTTTGGCACGTGGATAATCAAACCTTTAAGGAGGATGTTACTTAGTTTTGGGCCCCACTGTTAAAACCAGAAACAATCACTTATTTGTTTACTTGTTCCTTTTTTCCCACAAACAACACGCCACCCCCACCTCAAGAAGTTGTCTCTGCTTTATCCAGTACTGCTTGTTTTCTTTGTCAAAAACCAGCCCATTTAACTTTCTGGTGCTACAATCATTCACGTAAATCCATATGCCAAAATTATCTTTAGCGTTCCCTTTTTAAGTTAACTATTCTACTCTGTTATTTAAAGTCACAACTTTGAAACGGAATGAAACCCCACAACTAGTAATTAGACAAAAACTACCATGTTACTGGACAAGTTATGATGCATGCATCTGGATTTTGGTCTCCTACATGAGTCCCACTCCCACACGGCTACAGTTGAGATTTTTGTTTCCTTCATTCAATTTAGGAAGGTCCCACAATCCCACCTTGTGGACGTGAGACTCCTCAGATGAAAAATCCCACACTATAATGTCATGGCCGTATATTCACTAAATGTTGATAGAAAGTCCTAGTCCCACCCAAAACAAACGGACTGAATGTTGAAACGTGGCCAGACTTGGTAGTTTGCTTTTGAAAATTAGGTTGTTGATAGAATACAATTTTGAAATCTTCACTAACGTAATCCGCTCACAACATGATCTTATTATATTAAGAGGGATTATATTAACTAATGTTCTTCGGTCTCGTTCTTCATAACAACTAATTCCAACTAGTAGTCTTAGTTTAGTGTCCATTTTCTATAAAATAGCATGAAACCCAACTCTGATTGTAATTTCTGTTATCAAATTCAAGATAATCAATCCCTTTCTCTAAATTAAAAGGGAAAAATTGTGCCCAAGTTGCTATTCTTTTTGTTGTTTTATGAACCACCTTTACAAAATGCCCATGCCCTTTTGATTTATCTGCTTCCCTGTTCACACTAAATCCCGTAGATGCCCTCACTACTTAGAATATACTAATGAAAAAAAATCTGTGGGAGAAATTAAGGTCATTGAAGCTAAAATATAGAAAAACTTCACCACCTAAAACCAATTCCCATTCCTTTCCTCACACAAACCTCCCATGAACTAGCACTGTTCCTAATTTTTTATTGGTTACCTTTTTGTTGAAAGCATTGCCTTAGTATCCCATTGCATGCTGTTGATGATAGACTTCAACACATCCAACAAACCTGAAAAAATGAGAATTTTATGAAAATTTCCTTCGTCAGCCTCATCGCAAATAGTGTCACTCTTACTTCACAAGTTTGATCATTCTCACTTCGTCTTCTTTGAAGTCCATTGAGGGCTTGTTTGGTTTCAGGCATTTGGGGATATCTTATTTGGAGCACTTGGACTCCCCTAAGTACGATTCCAAAATAATCATAAAAGAGGTAGCATTTTGCAATCCAGAACCCTAAGAATTATGCCACCCTAAAGTGAGTTTTGACATTGCTGGTTCAACCAATTCTCATTATTCAAATCCACTCCCTTCTTTATTGTTGTTCTTTTCTTTAATTTATGTTTGTGTTACCCATCAAAAAATAAAAATAAAAAAACTCAAACAGAACTCAAGATTTCGGGGGACACCTACTTCATTTATGTAAGGAATTACAGACGAGGAGAATTTCCGTCAGAAATGCTCTCAACAAAATAGAACTTATTTCTAAAAAAAACAGGGCATTATGAACAAGGGTTTGATCATTTGATTGGACTAACATGGGACCCACCACTTACACACATGTAGACCCATCCATACCTTAGCATTTATTGAGAAGTGGTCTCCACCCGATTGGGAATATTGAAAAATAGTTTCGTTGCCTCTACTAACACCTTGAGGTTTTGATATGAATGGTTAGTTGAGAAAACTTAATATAGTATTAAAGCCAACCAGTCGTGAATTCGAATTCCAAGAGAATGACTTCATACTAAAAAAAAAAGTACGTGTTACCAAAAGTGCACAACCCAAGTTACAACTGAGGGAGAGTATTAAGGAGTGGATCCACCCGATAAGAAATATTGAAGAGTATTTTCACTGTCTCTACTAACACCTTAAGATTTTAGTATGAATAGTTAGTTGAGAAAACTCAATCACATTCCTACTTAAAGAAGAATCTTTGTACCACATGATGTTGACATTTTTTCAGAAAAAAGGTGTAGTTAAAATACCCATTTGTGATTAAGGTACCCATGAGACACTCAATCCCAATAACCTGAGGAGTTCAGTTGGTAGAATTTATATATATATATATATATATATATACAACCGTGTTTGGTAGTTGACAAGTAAGTTAAAATAAGTCCCAAGAATTACATATAAGAAGTCAATGTAGATACCTCCCCAAGTACACTTTCCTTACAAAGTCGTCTAGGAAAGTCCCGTCATTTTTCTTTCTACGTAAGGTTAACGTTTCTTTGATTTCTTCTATAAATCCTTCGGCTTTGTGGGTATTTTAGTGTTGAGACAATGGCTTATTCTTTCTCTGGTTTTCAATGGAAATTTCATCATCCTTGCACAAGGAGATTCCACAAGGAAAGTTTTAAGGTTTATTGAATGCACTTTTGTTTTGTACTCTAACGTGTGAATGCAACTGTGGAGAAATTGAATCTCAATTTGGGCAATTATTCAAGGAAAAGGACTTCATCATAGAAAGGTCAATGGTCTTTCTAATATATGGTTGACTTGGGGTCGTCTTCTTCCTTGGGTCAGTTCATATTAATAAATAGGTAGTGTAAGAATATAAAAAGTCTAGGACAGGAAAGAGCTAGTGAGGTTTTAGAAAGCGGCTGATGTATTAAAGAAATTGAAATTGGAAGATGTTTTAAGTAGACCCCATGTACATGGACCATTAGAAAATTCATGGGGGCTGTTCCATTAAGACGAGCAATAGTGTGTGGATTCCAATTTCAAAGTCCCCGGGTAGAAATTTTCGAAGTCAATTTGGCTCCTCTTGGTTAGCTTCGGCTATAGGTTTGAGGAGCCAATAGAAATTCAAGATTTGTTTGCAAATGGCAGTCACCGTCCAGACGTTGCAGGTATGTTCCACGATATTTGGTATTATCAATATGTTTCACAAATAGGAGAAGAAAGGCATATTCCACTGCATCTTTGAATAGAAAAGACATTTCATGATATCATGAAATAAGCGTCAAAAAAGTCAAAAATAAAAATTAGAGGGAAACCCTCTAATTTAAATACCAAATATTTGGTCACTCAACTGTTTTACGAGGTTTTAAAGGCTATTTGTCTGTGAAAATCCTTAGAAAATAAGTCAAAAAATGTTTGTGACTTTATTGGTAGGTCTCGATTGCACTAGTTTGAACTGGAAATCTATTAGAATGAGGTGGTCTGATATGCCCTGCATGGTTTGGTCAGAGTCACGGAGCCTTAGCAGCTCTTTAGAGATAAGATCAATTATGTCCCTTAATCATGCATGTGAATTGCATTAATTTGGAGAGTCGTTTCCCTGGCTTTGATGGATAAAGATCTCAATATATTTGAATTAGATGCTGAGATCCATGAATACATTAAAAAAATCTAGTTAAAGAAATAGATTTGTGAAAATGTCATCCGCGATATCACTGGCCCCACGACATCCTCTTCAGATCTCAGTCATAGGTCCTACAAAATAAAGGTAAGAGGTCTAACTTCTACTAGGGACGAAGATGCCGGCCACCTTTTGAATTTTGGAAATCACTTGATGGCCTTAAAAGCAAGCAGAATGAGGCCATATTTTATGAATTGAAATTAAGTCAAATTACAATAAAGAAATTATAAATGAAGCAATCGGCCGTTGCCCAAGTGGTAAGAGGTGGTAGTTCTCGCGTAACTGCCTGGGTTCAAACATTGAATATGTCACTTCTTTCCATGTGCAGGTTCTCCCTTCTCACTTATCGTGGACTTTCTTTTCACTTGTCAGGCCCTTTTTCCATATGAATGAGTTGTTTTTGTGCAAGCTCTCTCTTAGATCTTGGCCCTCTTAGTTAGGGTACCTGAAAAAAAAAAAGCTCCTGAATAAACTTCATTTATTGTCTTTACAGTACAAGCTAGCCACCTAATGGGGCCACCAACCGATTCATTTAAATGGATCGTCCAAACTCACCTTCCTGTTTACATGGGTCCCATCGAGTATTAATAGATTCGAGTGGAGTGATAATAAGACTGGACGGGAAGCTTGTACACCAGCATTACTCATTTGATGAAAATAATGATTTATTTATTTATTTTTACCTTATGGAATGTCTCAGGCATATGAAATCCATGGCAAGAAATTATCTAACATAAACAAACAAATGGGGATAGTTCATGATTCTTCTTTTCAGAAATTGCAACCCATTTACGTATAAAGTCCGAGAGTGCCTGTCTGGAAGGCCTCCTTCATGATGGGTTCCTTGCCCAAATTCCATCACCAAAGGGCATGCCAGACAGACAGTGACAAGGCCTTATCCAGCATTGGGAATGCTGGCAGGGTCCATCTTCCACTCTCTATCAACTAGTTGATCATTGCAGGGAGATATAGTTATCTCTTCTGTTCGGTATTGCAAGGACTGTGATTGATATTTCCACTTGTCTTGTCGGCATGGCCACGACCATCAGTTCCTCGAGCATGGCCATGACCATCAGTTCCCAGTGGAAAGGAGGTACCTCGCAGGGTGGACTGGCCTTGAAATTGTTTTGTATTTTCTTCTTTTCAAGAGCCTACTTCCACCATGGTACAAGCTCTTGTTGTTGGGCCTCAAATATAATAGTGGGTCTAATTATTGATGAACCAACACCATGCATTCAGTACCTCCCTAGTACCAAATGTGGAACAGTGACTGACATTCAGCACCGAAAGGGGTACAAATGGGCCCAGTTTTGCAATTTGATGTTGATAATAATAAAGAGTTATCCGCAAAAGAAACAAAACCTACCTTTTTTTAAAATTTTCACTAAAACCTTAGCCCAGTTTGGTAATTCAATTGTAAAGTGAATTTCAAGTAAAGCCTCAAACCAAAAGAAAATAAATACAAGGGGATCTAATAATAATGTGATAATGTTTTATCTTTAATGGCTTGATAAAGAATCCTTTTAACTTTTTTTTATTAAAAGTAAATGCCTTTTTGTCATATAGTAGCTTAAAATGTTAATTCTTGACCTTTTTTTAAGGAAACAAAAAGAATTTGAATTATTCTTCTTTTAATATGACCCCTCATCATTTTATATTTCTTAAATGAAGGCTTCAGTTCACATCACTTTACAACGAAATTACCGAGATAGGCCCACAAAAAAGTAATAATGGCTTTCAATTTTATTTTTTTGCCTCGGACAAGATTCAAACGGCTTAAGTAAAGATTTTTCAAAAGCCCTTTTCACTAATGTTCCTTTTCAGGCATAAGAAGCCTACTTTTTATTAATCCAACCCATTCATACACAGGAGGGCCCTTGATGGAAATGGATCTCATCTCACACTAAATATTCTAAACATCATTCACCATTGGCCTTTATCACCAAAGTTACACAATGTATACCGTTAAACCTTTACGACCGAAAACCAGACTTTACAATACATATTTTCCTATTCCACATTCGTGTGCTTCCATTATCATGCCTCCCTTGGTCATGCAGGTAGGTCTCACCCAACTTTGAGTACAGAAAGAAGGCCCAGACCCCAGGCTGGAATGGGCCGTATGGCCATTGTCGGTATGATTTTGGAATGTGGTTCAGACAGACGGGACTCCTAAAGGCTACAAGGACAAACCATGTAGCCCAGATAATTTCCTTTTATGGTTGGGCCTGGCTTCATCGCAGCTACGGCATCTTTTTCCGCCAAACCACATGAGCTTCAAGGTATTAAACAAGGAAAGTGTTTGTAAATTTCCATCACTAGAAAGTCAAAATGAGGTAACATTTTAAGACAAATAAATTAAAAGAAGTCAAATCAAAATACCACATTTAACAAATTCTTTTATCTTTTTACACTAAAAAAATAAAAAAGCTATTTTTCCACCCCCATTGACAAATTACATCTACTTTTAACGCAAAAAGTAAAAAAAAAATCATTTTCAAGCCACTTAAAATAAAAACTTATTATATTATAATTTGACTCCGTTATATTTCATGCCCTCTTAATATGAGGCTTCACCTCACTACAGCAACATTCTTTTTTCCTTGAAAACTGCACTTGTTAATTTCTTAACAAAGTCATTTCTAATACTACCGTTAGGAACTCTTAACTTATTATATGAAGGTGGTCCCATGAACTACATACCTAAAAGGCAAGGCCAAATTATAGTACATAAAGGTGTATCTTTATTAGAATTTCAAACAATGGGGCCCATACCCACATTTGTATATAGGTGCTCCAAATTGTAATTCCTATAAACATGGACCTTATGTTGTAATTTCTAAAGGTGAATTTTCTGCAGTAATTTTCAAAAGTGCATCCCATATTATAATTTCTAAATGTATGACATAATTTTTAGAGGAAGACATCGCATATTGATTCCTAAAATATAAATAGGTCTCACGTAATTTTTAAAGACTAACAATGGCGCACTTTATAGCATCTAAACCACTCAAAATCATAATTTCATTATAAATTTGTTGCACATTTTGACTTTTCTCATTTTAATCTTGTTTTATAAAAAAATATGATGAATTATTTAATTGGGGATGCTCTAGTTGGAGTTTTTATTAAGACATGTTATTTTGATCAACGTGCTGTGATTCACCCATTTTTTTAACCTTTGATTAGTTAGTTGTTATTACTGTTTGCTCAATTTCTTTCTTTCTAGTTCATCAAATAAAATTTGTTGAAACATTAGTCAAACAGCTCATACCACGCATCCAATTGTGTTGCTTAGTTCACACATCATTCATGAAATCATTGTGCGGTGTAATCAAGCATTATAGTTAAAAGTTGACTTCTTTTTTTTAATGGTTTGTTAAAAGTACTTGCTCAATTTCATGGCTGGGATACTCTAATGGAGATTTTATTCATATATGTTGGTTTGATTCAAGTCTAAGTGCAAGTTTAATATGGGCACTACATCCTAATTAAAATTGAACCCTCTCATAAAAAAATAGAAGGCCTAGGACTGCACTTATTAAATCCTGACCCCAAATAAGCTTAAGCCCATGCCTTATTTCTTATTTCTTATTTAATTTTTTTCATTTAATTGCTTGATCATCCTTTTAAAATGTACAATTTTTTCTAGTATAATCGCTTAGTACTTATTTAAAATGTGCAATATATTTTTTGTCATTCAATTGCTTGATTATTCGTTTAAAATATGCACAAATTTTGTACTATTTAATAGTTTATTTTTATCACTTATAATGGAATGATGATTTTGAATGACTTAGATGTTATTAATCGGGCCCATTGTTAGTTCTTAAAAATTACACAGGACGTATCTATAGGAATCAAAATATGAGACCCCCCTCTAGGAATTATGCTGTACAGGAGGCCCATCTTTGGAAATTATAGTATAGGACATACCTTTAGAAATTATTGCATTGGACCCACGTTTAGGAGTCACAACATAGGGCCCACGTTTAGGAATTACAATATGAAACTCCTTTATAAGTATGGCAGGGACGGATTTAAATGGGGACCCGCAATGACCCACTCCTATTATGGGCGGGTTTGTTAGTCTGTGTAGGGCTCAGGTCGTTGGTATGATTTTTCATGAGTTAACCCTGAGCCATGTTTATAATAGGTTTGAATTTTTAGGTGAATTAACTTAACCCACCTTTATATCTTTATTTTATATATCACTGAATGCATTTTTTTTTAATGAAAGGTATTAGCAGCCCCAGTAGCAATGAGAATTGATGTTTTTCTAAATGTCATGTTTGTATTTTTTTCATACTTTTCAAAAATATTGAATAAATCACTAATAAACTAGAGTCAACCCATAGCTATTATAAGACTGATTTAGTACGACAACCATCAAACCTTTTACAAGTTGGCGCGGAGCGGGTTCTGGTCTATCTAAATACAAACATGGCCCATCCCATTTCCATCCCTACACATTTATCCAAATGTCGATGCGGATACAATTGTTAGAAACTCTAGCATAGATCCATCTTTTATGTATATGCTTTAATCCTATAAAAAGTGTTTTCACATACCTATCGTGAGAACTTTATATGGGGTCCACTTGTGACTTCCATTTAGGAATGAGACCAGGGGGAATGGAAAGATCTATGTGTGACTACTCTAAATATCAAGTTTGACTCGAATCACACGTCCTTTAACCCCTCATCTTTGACCCACAAATTCAGTCCATTCGGATTTGTATATAATTAATCAAACGGTTCAGTAAATTTGAATTTAATCGAAACTTGGGGCATATGACTGTCTGGGGGATCCCTGTGTATTGAAAGATTTTTATTGAGTGATGATGGACCCCACCTAAGTCTCTCATAAAATAATAGTGAGAACTAATTCTCATAGAGTTATTTCCTTTTATGTATTATATAAATTTTGGCCTTACATTTTTTTAGAGATTTATACATGAGACCCATTGTTATAATATAAGTGGTGAGTTCCTAAGGTTAGTGTTGGAAATGGGTTCTTGTTAAGAAATTAGCAAAACTAAAAGTTCTGGAAGAAAAGCGGATTTAGTTGAGCGAGAAACAAGCTGTTGTTATAGTTGATGTTGCAAGCTTTGATATGGAGAAAGAACAGAGCCAGGGTCCAGTTAGTTCTGAATCCTGGTCTGCCTTTTTCGTGAAAAGGACATGAACGGCAGAAGATATTTCGTGCCCATTGGAAATGGAATCACGTGATCCAGCTCACTCAGAAGAACAGACAAACCTGGGGGCCTGGGGCCGGGCCACGGCCAAGGCCTGTCATTGTGCCAGCACAAGGATCCAAGCACACGTCCGAACAAGCAGTTCTGTAGCTTGCAAAGTGCCTACTGCCTCGATTGACAATAACGCTAAGATTGTGGAGGACGTAGGCTCCGGACCTAAAATGACGACAAAGATGGCTAAGAAGAAAACGGCACCTGCCTCTGATGATGGTCATTTTGTGATGATGATGTTAAAGAAGAGGTGTATAAAGTCAACTCCTTTGATCCCACTCCAGACAGTGCCCTACGGAGGTGGACCAAATAGCAGGCTGCACCTTGTCATTAAAAAATTTATGGGGCCCATCACTTTAAATTAAAACTAGGGAGGAGTGCGGGAAATTATGTAAAATTTGATGAAAAAATTAGACTTAAACTCTAATTTGACGAATAAACTTACAAAAATATAAAAAATAAAGGGCAGAGGGCGCCATTTTTTTCCCCTTTTCCTATGAAAACATCCTCATTAGTGATATCGTCATTTGCTAAGGATAACGCCACTATTTATCTTTTTTTTTTTTTTTAACTTTGTAACTTTTTTCGATCTGTGCTTCAAATTTTAAATATTTAACTCTCCAGCTATCATCAGAGAAGCTGCAAATTAGAGAAAATATTTTTTTTCAAATGAATATAAAATTTTGCAAATGCAACTCTCATTTGGGTGTTAAAGAAGAATTCATTTCTACCATCTATGTAACTTTCTGATATAGAAAAAGGAGAAGATAACACATGGACGGAAAACGATACATATAATGCAATGCAAGAGAAAAAAGGGTACAAACCGCATGATGAGGGCTAAAACTCTAAAAATGTATTTGGAAGCAGGATAACTTATTTATGGGGTAGATAGCTAATAGCATCAAAGCTCATCCAATGATATTATTGCATGGGATGAGACTCCATTTATTCCAGAGATAATCCATTCTGACGTTTGGTTGCATCTGCATAAATGGGGGATAAGGGACAAAAAGAGTTAAAAAATGTGGTCCCATCCCACTCAAAGCCAACTCAAATTATCCCACCACCTATGTGGGATTATCTAAGCCGAAATACTAGGTATTAATTCATTATAGCGTCAGAACTAGGATAATATAATTTCAGACACTAAAAATGCAAATAAACAGGGGATAACTGGGACATAATGCAAATATCTCTCCTTATCCCGCTTCCAAGCATATCCTAAAAAAATGAAATTACTTATTCCAAGGGATTATAAATACAAGCTTTTTTTTTCCATGTTCTTTTAACCTCGCAACTTTTTTGAAGACGACTTAAGATACAAAAGATATAGGTTTTGGACCATGGGAAGAAAGAAAGTGATGGGATTAAAAAGCCAAATCAACAGTAGCTATCGACAGAAAGTGGAAATTTTGCCACTGGGTGTATTATTTTGTATCAAAAGGCAAAACTAATAAAGGCACCCTTGGCTGTACCACTGTTTAAGCCTACTATCATAAAAATCCCTAAAATTTATATCTAAGTATAAAAAAATTTGAAGGGACCTCCCCACCGTGAGCTTGCCCCCATTTGTTTCACCCTTGGCTGCACCACTGCACCTGCTTATGACTTTATACATGTTGTTCAGGACTTATGACAAAATCTTCAAGGGCGACTTAGTCATTCTTAAATATGACTCATGAATCATATTGTTATTAATAATATATTTGCCAAATAACAATATATGATGGTACATTTGGAAAGCGAGGAATGATTTCCTTCACAGGGGTCAATTGTTAGACTCACCCCACCTTGCGCATGAGCTCGAATCTATAGTATAGTCAATAGAATACTTCAATACTACACTTGTTATGGTAAAAATCATTGTTTTCAAAGAGATGGAATTCGTGTTGAGATCCCTCAAGTTTTATTTAATAAAGAAGATGTTTTGATTTTCTCAAATGTTGCATATAAGGCTAATGATTGTATTGCCTTATTTGGGTTTATTATGCTATTAAATGATATTATTGTGGATGCTGGTGCAATCCAAGGACCAAAAATTGCCTCTTCAAAAGAGGTTGAAGCGCGGGGTGTTTTAATTGCATTAGAAAAGCCAAAGATAAATGGTTTTGATAGGATTCATGTTTTGATAAATGTTAAATAAGTGGTACAAGCATTGAAGGGAGACCAAGATTGGCCCACTAACTCCATTATCTTAGACATTTAAGTATTTATTTCCTTGTTCTACACTGTAGAGTTTGATCATATTCCCAGAGATCTAAATGTGCAACCATATATGCTTGCTAAATTTTGCTATGCCGCTAAGTAGGATGTAAATTGGGAGAGCGTTTCTATTATTCTTAAGGGTGGAGGTTATATCTGTTTTGTTCCTTGCTTTGTTTGGTTTTGGTTTTAATGAAATATTTATTTACCAAAAAACTATCTAGTGAATTTCATGGAAAATATGTGAAATTTTTAGAGTGCTCCCACAATTAAAATTATTCATTAGATAATTTCAACCAATTTACTTTTTATGGGAATTGCAACTGGTTTTGTTTGTTTGTTTGCATTTTTTTTAATAGTAATCCCAACTAATTTTTGCTTTTTATCAATTGTATCGCTTGTTACATGGGTTGTTTCTGGTTCTTTCGTTTCTCTACTTGTTTTGCTCTTTCCGCTCTTACTTGTGGGTTGTTAGGTGGGCCTTGCCTTTTGAAATTATATACACTCATCATTTTTCAAAAAAAAAAAAAACTAATTTTGTTGACATATTATAAATCTATTATGCTTTAAGAAAAGAAGACAAACCACTGTTCTGTTATGATTAAGTTTTCTGTAGTTACTAACCATCCACTGCACTGTCTACCAATGAATCGAGAATTCAGTAAGGAAAACCCTCATGACATGGCCATGGTCACCATGCTGTTTTTTTTACAGAGGATCTAAACTTGTCTACCAATATGTTGAACATAATGTGATAGTGAGCAGTGCAAGATCCCCATCATGAATACATTATAAATATAATATGCTTTAAGAGAAGAAGACAAACCTTTGTGTGAAGGCGTTAAAGGCGTTTTGTTGGTGTGTAAATCCTCTATAATCGTTCGGTATCCTTGTTGATAGTAGTGGTATTGATTAAAATAACTCTGTAATACAAATTATGGCTAAGCTTATTAAGAAGTTTATACATTTTCCTTCCTCATTATCAAATTCCTGATTTTCTATGTCTGTTAAAAATAGGGAAGAAATTAGTTATGACAATTTAAATCAGGTTATTTATGGCTAGACTATTCTAACAGTAAATAAAAATAAAATTTATAAAGTTAAAAGTTTTCAATTAAAATCAAGTTATAAAGTAAAAACTATAGAATGAACTGAATTCATTACAGGTGATATTCAGCATCTTTCTTTCATAAAAGCTTATGATATAATAGAGTACGCTAAAACATACAATTATATTCATTTTGGATTAGTGCAAGTTGCTCTAAAGCCATTAACAAGACTTGGACTTAGAACAGAAGCTCTCATCTATGTTCAAGATACAATACATAAAAAATTCTATAATTCATAACTTGGAATGGTTGAATCAAGTTTAGCGGATGGCCTTACTTTCTTCAATTGTTTCCCCAATTTCTCTGTCTCTCTTACAGATCTAGGTGCACATGAAGCTCTTACATTAACTATCTAGACAAAAGGTTTTGATATGAATCCTCATAATCAAAATCTTGCTCTTCTTTATAGAGTTTATTATAAACTCATGAATTTAGCTATTCAAAGCATAGCCTATTCCAAACAAGCAAAATGTATGACTACTTTATTCCAAACTAATTTTAAAAATAAAGTTAATATTTCAAAACTCATACAGTAGAATGATATTCATCTATCTGGTCGATGGCGCTTAGAAAAAGCTCAACCAGAAAGATCTTTAGAAAATAAAGATATTGAAACCATTATTGAACATGAAAATGGAAGTGTTGAAATAAATTTTCAAACAGATTCTAGAGATAGAGCTCCTACAGTTTATCAGTCATCTAGAAATTCTTATTCACATCCTTCATCAATTGTCGGATCATCCATAAAAGAACTATCCAGATTTTCTTGTTCTATACCTAATATAGATCTTAGACTCACAGGACTTGTCTATCCTTCATATTAAGCCTCTGAAGCTAGATCTCAAGCGCAAACAAATCATGCATCTCCAACTAATACCTATAATCCTTCATAATCTGATTTTAATATAAATGTTATTGAATGTTTTGAGATTGATAAAGAAATGTTAAAAAAATTTTATTATTACATCCTTTATCAAAATCTTTCTTTAAATAGGTTTCTCAAGAACATAAAGATTTTTTAAAGGAAAAATAGTATAAATATATGTATAATAATTAAAGAAATATTTACTTCTTTGATTGTTTTAGATTAGCTATGAAGAAAGCTTATAAAACTGAAGACTTAAATATCAATATGATAAAGAAATTAAGCTTTTCTTGAATTATAGCTTCTACCAGTTCCTCTCCACAAAGAATTGAAGAATCCATACATTCTCCATTACATCAAATTATTTATAAATAAACTTCAGCCGTACCCATAAAAGATGTTACAAAAATACAAGGAGAAAAAGGTAAATCTGAATTAATTTACAAATCAGACTTAAATCATGTTTCAGAATAAAATAATTATACAAATATCAACCTTCATACTATTGGCCAACAAATCAATAAAATTGAAGATAAAGTTGAAAATATTTTAAAGTTTTATGAAGACCTCCTTCTCAAAGATAATTAAGACACAAACTTTAGGTTTTTAAGGTGAAGCCCTCAAAGATTTAAAGTTAGAAAAGAAACCCTTAAAGATTTCAGATGAACTAATCAATCAATTATCTCACAGTTTTACAAATATAAAACTTCAAGATAATAAAGAGAAAAAAGAAGAAAAATCCATAAATGTTTTAGTCTCAACTTCTAAAGCTTCTAGTTCAAACTTAAAATTTTCAGTAACTGATTTTATAGAAGAAAAGTCTAAAATAACAAATGAAAACCAAGATAATCAAGATCAAGAATCTCTACAATTCAATAAAATATTTAAAAGACAAAAATAAATCGTTACTACATAAAAAAAACAAGGAATTATTATCCAAGACCAACTCCAGTTGATCTTCAATTCGAAGAACAAGTTTTCGTTTTGAAAACTCTTCAGTATATTAATAGAATCTAGATGGATTATCAGAATATCAAATCTTCAAATTATGCTAACTCATGATTTATGCTTCTATCATTATGGTTGTTGGTAATGACCAAAGACATGCGGTAAACGCAGTTGTCCTTGGATTTACTGGACAATTACATGGTTGGTGGGAAAAATACCTTTCTAATATAGAAAGATAGGCTATTATGTAAGCAGTAAAAAGAGATTCCTCAAGAACTCCTATTGTTACTCTTCAAGGCCAAATGATCCCTGATCTATCTACATGCTCATTTTTAATGTAGCTAAATACTTTATTGGTAACTATATGAATGTAAAAAAAAAAATAAAACTCAATTAATCAATTTATCATGTCCAACATTATCAGATTTCCGTTGGTATAAAGATGTTTTCTTATCAAAACTTTATATAATTGATGCAAGCAATTCGGAATTTTGGAAAGAAAAAAACCTTGGAGCAGGCTAACTTGGATATGAATTGATTACAATTTGTGTAGGACATGACTGTTGGTATTAGCATACACAGGAATTCGTTGTCAAATGAGATTTATTAAAGATGTGAAGATATGAGGTGAAGGGCGAAGGATATAAGGTAACACTGTGGGTAAAATTTGACTTTACTAATAATATTTAAACTATTTGGTTGGTCTCTTGGTATACATTGACTATCTTTCTTTAATTCAGTTTCTAATAATAGGGGTATTTGATTATCATTTTTATATATTCACCTTGGATTTTCATTTTTAACCGCTTATGACATTAATTCCAATCTATTCTATCCGAACAAACATGCATATAGGTTTTTTCTTTTTGTTCTCCTAGCTATAAGGAAAACCCGAATGGCATTCACAACTAATTTGAAAATCAAGAAATATTTTTTTCTATTGACATTCGAAAATTTGAAGAAAAAAGATCAATGAGTAAAACAATAAAAAAAACTATAGATCAATCTTTCGAGCAAAAGTTTTAGGATAAAAGCTAAAACATTTTCCAAAACATTTGAAGCAACAATGATAGTACCCAAAAATTGCTTTTGCCTTTTGGCATTGAAAGAAATATATGTTTGCCCTTCTCCACCTTGCAAGGTTTGGTGAAAAATTAATGCACATATCCATTGGATTTCAGTTTGTCTATAATAGGAAACATATAATAAATACCATAAGTGGATAGAAATGAAGACTTAATGTATATGCTAAAAATAAACATCAAATGACATTTTATTTTGGGGAAATAAATTAAAAAGGGCATATTCCTTTTATTCTCTTACCCTAAAAGGAAAGATTATTTAGTGCTCATTTTTTAAAATTCAACTTTGATATTTATTTTTGAACTTGTAATGATATGAGTTCTATATATTCAATTTTTCTGTGTTTTAATGCAAACAAATGGGCCCTAAAAGTTTTTGTATTTTGAGTAATTATTATATATTATTTTATCATTTTTATGAATTGTTATACATAAAAAACCTCTAAACCACCAAACAAATTTTTATAAACTGAGTTTCATTAGAATCTAGAATTCGGGCATGTTTGGTATTATTTGTTCTTTTCAATAATTACTAGCAAAACAATCCCCTACTAAGCGGGGGCAATTTAATTTATTTTAAAAAAAATAATAAAAAATTAATAATTTATTGGAAATCAAAGTATGATATTTTATGTAAAAATTATATTGAAATGGAAAGAATTTGGAAGAAATTTAATATATGATATTTGTCTTGATAAATCTCAAGTAGTTATAAAATCTTTTAAAGAAGCCAATATCTATTTGTAATTGAAAATCTCTCTTATAGAAAAGAATTAAGACTTAAAAAAAATTCTTCATGAATAGAATTTTTTCTCAAACTAACTTTAAAATCAACTACAAAATAAAATCATTCTACTAAATAACATCAATTGAACTAAAAAGAACAAAAGTAAATTCTTCAACATGAAGAAAAGCATTATGTGTTGGTTAGTTTGCATTTATTCATATTTTTATAGTTCAAAACTATAGAAAACAGCTTCCTAAAAAATAAATATTTCAAGATTTATCTTTTAGTAAATAATTATACCATCAATTAAAACTTTTCTTCATGATTGAAAATATTTCTCTATAAGGTGAAATAAATAAAAATCAGAAATTAACTAAAAAAGAATCATTTTTCTCAACAATTTGGATTTGATAAGGCATAGTCTTCCTTGATAAGATGAAAATCATTTATAAAAAATTAAAAAAAGTTAAGTTTAGTAATTAAATGTAAAAATAAATTGCATGTTATCTCTTTTTTTTTTACTCATAAAGTTACTATCTTTCCCTCTTTTTCCTTACTACTTGATTCAGTCATGAAACCATTTATCTTCCATTTATTTTTTTCTATTTTATTTCAATGATTACCATTTCTCATACAAAAACTGCATCTAAGCTTATAAATATAGTAGTACTATATCTACTATTCTAAATCATTTAATATAGGAAATTTAAGAATATTCCACATGCTCCAAATCATTTGAAAAATATAGGAATTTAAATTTTATTAGAAATTGAAATATTATATTTTCTATATATATTATTAAAATGGAAAGATTTTGTAAGAAGTGAAAACTTCTCCTTTATAATAGAGTTATACTTGTGTTGATAAGAAGTGGTAAGATAAATAAATCCATGGTTCAAAATCAACACCATAAAATACAAAATATTAGGACCTCTCGATCAATGTGATTTTTACACTTTCGATATGTATAAACATCTAAATAGACTTAAAATCCAGCTTTTATGGAAAGACATCTCAAATAAAATCCTGTTTTTTCGTCGCTCTCTTCGAATAATTAAACTTAATGATTGGTGAATCTCAAAGAAAGAGAAAGATAACAACTAAATGGAATTCTAATCAATCTTAGAAATATGG
The DNA here is from genome assembly GCA_037013555.1 of Sextonia rubra. NCBI lineage: Eukaryota > Viridiplantae > Streptophyta > Magnoliopsida > Laurales > Lauraceae > Sextonia > Sextonia rubra. Next base: position 14,538,958 of record JASUAD010000028.1, on the reverse strand, counting down.
GTTATATGATAGATATTAGACATCTAATTATTTGGCCTCATTCTCAGTATGGATGGTTGTTATGCCCTGAGCTCGAGATTTTACGATTAAGGTAACTCCTGAGGTGTGGCATATGTAATCTTGTCGTAATCCGTGCGGTATTAAGACAGATACGAACCACCACAAGGAAAAAAGCACAGATTCAGGTGCGAAGACTGATGTGTAACATGTATCCATTTAAAACATTTACGGAAGCCTGTGTATTTTTACATGTACTTAACAATATCCTGTACAATTCATTTTTTGGGATATGATATTAAACATGAATTGAGTCTATTAAATTTCAATTATAAACCAAAGTTATAGAACTTAAAAGAGTCTTTTATATGATACATGTCCAAAATACGGATACATGGTGTGACCAAATGTATAAAACATAAATACAATTTGAATAAGAGACATAAATGTCCATAAAAAATTAGGTAACAAAATACCAATATGACATAATTGGATGATGCATAAACGTAATCTAACAAATGATATAACCTATCATTACCAAAATATACCCATGGCGCTCTCCAATATAGACAACAATAGAGTGTTGTCAAAGTCCATGTTATTATACTATATCTTGGGAAGTCTTTGGAAATGCTTCTACAGGTACGTCAGAGGTGGAATCAATAATTAGACCTATTTGTAATACAAAGGATAGCACTGTATATACAACGGTTTAACAAATATAGGTACATATAAAATGAATATATTATATCAATTGATTTAGAGACATATTAATTAAATGAGAACAATAGCAAAAGCTAGGCATGTTGTGCATATAAATAGAGCATAAATATAGAATTATAATTGGAAATATAGTAACATACTAGTTGGCATCCACATAGCTATATTCTCTCTAAGGACAGTGTTTAACATGTAGAAACAAAAATCACTAGGGGATTAGCCTAACTACCCAAGGAGCGCCAACCAACTCCTCCATAAACTACTGCAATGTAATATAAGGAATACCTGAATTAGTCCTGTCTAACCTAATTAGGGTACAAACTAAGTGGTGTATCAAGAGGGTACAAACTAAGTGGTGTATCAAGACTATCTCGAATTCATATCATTCATATTTTATCATCAATTGTAGCGATTGTCTTATATTCGTACATAAAGAGGTTATCGGTCTTGAGATAGTATTTAATTATAAAAATCAGAATTAAATAAAGTAATTGATAATCAAATAATACATACTTAAATAAACTAATAGAGCTTGAACCCTCTTAACCTTAGTTACTCCTATTTTAACTTACAGGCCTACGCTCAGTAGAAGCTCCATCTCCAATTTTGCCTCAATGTTCGCTAGGAAAAATAAATACATGATTTAATCATGTTGAAGGCAAAGTTTACTTAAACAATAAGAATGCATTGAATTTAGAAGCTATTAAAGTTATTTTAGCAGACCCTATGTTAAGATAATCCGTATTTCTTTAGTCATGCAATTAGGTGTACTCATAACACGTTCGGTGTCAATGTGCTACCAAAATCTTAATGTTACATCGTATAAGTGATTGACACCACTTCTTATACCAACACGCATAACGTGACGTCTAGAAACAATCTGAAAAATCAAAGGGGATGAATGATAGCTCTACACTCTTTCTCCTTATTATTTGATTAGTATTGGGTTATTTTGATTAAGGTAAAGGTGTCAATCTAAAGCCCTACAATGTTTTTGAGAGTCCTTACTTTCCCTAAGTTTCTGTGTTCTTACGGCTTCGCTCTGTATAGGTTACAGCTTAGCTGTGTGTGCAAGGTTTTCAATTGAATTCCTTTGTAGTTAAGGGTCGGCCATTTTTTGTCTCATGGCTTAGTCGTATGAAGCCTACGGCTAAGCCACGGCTTGGATACGGCTTAGCTATAGTTCATTTCATGGCTTGGCTGTGGATTAGCCGTGGAACAAATGTACAATGCTTGTCTTTAGATTCCTAGCTGTACTGTTTTTACGGCTTAACCGTAAGTTTCAGGATTCTTGAAGCTGTATTGGTATAGAGATTCAGTTCTCTTCAGAACTTCTTTCATTCAATTCCACTATGATTTTCTTTTTTAAACTATCATCACACATTTTCAAAATCCACATTTTATTATTATTTCATAGTCATACTCATTTTCATTGATGCCATCATGTATTTTTAATTAAGAGGGTAAAAAAGCTGTGAGTTTGGTATTAGTAGAGAATTTATCAAGAATCAATATAATAAACCATGCATGTAGTAAATATATACACTTATACTTGCCTCATACGGTGCTTGACTCAATTTATCCTATCCTTGGCTTAATGATAGAGAAAATCCCAATCTCTAACTATAAATTGAATTCTATATGAAAATGGATGAAATGGTGATGAGATGGGTTGCATGCTGTAACTTAGAGTTTCATTGACACATATGAAATAAATGAAATGGAGGGATGGTAGAGTTTTTACCTTAGGAAGTTGTAGAGAAGAAAAAAAGATGGTTCCCCACAATCCAAGACTATCAAAAGATAGAGGAAAAGATGAAGGGAAGATGGAACCCAATGCCCTTGCATGCAAAGCTTTAAGACCCACCTTCCAACTCTAAGCTTGAAGAAGAGATGAGAGTATGAGAAGAAGAGAGTTTTTTGAGCAGAGAGTTAGGGAGAGTGAAGACTAGATTTGCTAGAGTGGGGGTTTTTATATAACCAAATTTACTAGAATTACAAGCAGATCAAAAGGTTTACGAATTTTATAATTTGAGTAAAATGGACTCTAGTTGGGCCAAAGTAAATCTGAATTGAGCTGGGCTAAATATGAATAAAGCCCCATATGACGGTGCACACATGATGTAGTTAATATGATGCCAAGATGATGCAGGCTAAATATGAATAAAGCCCCATATGACGGAGCACACATGATGTAGTTAATATGATGCCAAGATGATGCAAAACCATGTAATTCTAAATTACTAGAAAGTCCTTGCCTATCTAATTTTGGTCAATTTTAACCCAACTACCTATCCATGACCCAATTAAGATTAAGCACAAATAATTTAAAGCTAAAATACATTAATTAATATGAAATCAAGTTTAATTAATGTAAATTACATTTAAGTCAGGTCAGAGCTTTACAATGGTTGATGAACAGTTGTAAAATAAAAAAACTAAAGTGCTTAGAATTATTTCACATGGAAGTCCTTGTAACCATCCTTTCTAATAGCAAAACAATGAACTCCATTAGTTGAATAGGAAGCTTCAAACTTCAAGGCCCAAGCCATTAAAAAATTATGAAATTTTTGGATCCCAAGTTATAAAAGTTGGATTATGATCAAATGTGATTTATGTCTTTCATTTCCATATTTTAATGGCAAGTAGAGTAACTACTAAAAATATTCCAATCCTAAATGTATAAAAAATTGATTGGCGTAAAGATGTAGAGTAATCTATGATAAAGGCAATGGAGCAAATGTAATATCAACATTGATAATAGTGGTTGTAACACTCCGACCCAGCTTGACCTCGTTTAGCGTCTAGTTAATCTTGTTTTTGTTGCTAATCGTGTTTTGTTGTGTTTTGGTTTTCGTTACGGGTCATGGATAGGTAGTTGGGTTGAGTTTGACCTGGATTAAGTAGACCAAGCCTTTTTTTCGTAATTTTAGCTTTTCTTAGACATGGTCATTTTTGCATCATCTTGATGTCAACACGTGTCTTTCGTTGAGCCCGTTAACTTTCGTAACTACGTCATTTGCAACCGAGGTCGTGTGATTCGATTGGACCCGAGTTTGACTCAAACTGAAAATACACTTTTCACTTGGCTTTTATTGTAAATTTGGACAACCCATTTGATTATATAAGCTTCACCATCGACCCACTCTCATGTTCTCTCTCTCGTTTTCTCTCAAATTCACTGTGCACGTGGAATCTCTCTTGCACTTGAATTCCTCTTCTCCATCGATCAAGTGGAGGTCGATTGCTTGCATGTGAGGTGAGTTGGTGGAAATCCCTTCATCCTTCTCATCTCTCTTCTTTAGTTCTTCTCCCTCTTGTTTCCATTGTTGTATAGTGTGTCTGTGACTCCATCTCTCATGCATGCATGTACTTTGATTTGGTGTTAGGTTGTGTTTGGCTTGAGGGCTACAAGTGTGCAATTGATTTCCAATCTAAGGCAAGTATAAACCTAGCTTGTGAGAACCCATGTTGATATGCATTTGAATTGGATAGTTTTTACATGCATTGATGTGGAAATATGTATTTACAGCCCATTTGCTACTCATTAATTCACTACTTGTCTACTCCCCTTTGATAATTGTAAATTGGATGAGTTTTCAGACATTCTATACAGGTTTCAGGAAATTAAACTCGTACAGGTACGGCTAAGCCGTATGCTTCTTACGGCTCACAATCCAGAGAGGAGAAAAACCCAGTTTTCCTCTACGGCTAGGGCACGGCTAAGCCGTGGAATGCCCTACGGCTAAGCCGTATCTCAGCCGTGGCCCAGCCGTAGAACAATACAGGGTGCAATTTCTGGAATAACTGAGAGTCAGCAACTGACAGACCTTCTACGGTCCAGCCACGGCTAAGCCGTAGACCACACACGGCTAAGCCGTAGCACACACACGGCTAAGCCGTAACCACACATGAAGAATAAGGCTAGGTGTAACGATAAGACCTATATGACCTTCATGATAGAATGTAGAGCACCGAGACTTGCCCAACGGATGTGATACTACGCGTGAATGATCTCAAGGGCTGCGAATCATTCATGTTCGTTATCCGGATGTTAAGCACCTCCCCATGGGTGTTGGTTTAAGGGACTTCGTGCATCGCCCGATTCCAGGCAACACTAGACAACGGTGTATCGAATAACTTAAAACTACATCATCATGCACGGTTAGAAACACCGGATAATTAGATTAGAATTGGTTTGTAACTTAAGATGATTCGATTTCGCATGATTTGTTGCATACCATATTGCATTCGATCATTGATCTCACACTCTGACATGATTACTTGTATCCCGTTACTTTACTTTCACATTGCGATTATTTACCTTGAGTATACATGTATGATATGTTCAATTCCAGATATGCACGCATGATATATGATCACGATCTACTCAGGTTTTCATGATTGACTTTGTATGGTCAGGCTCTACTTAGCCTCAGCCTTAGGATCCCGACGGGGTGAATTTGGTATAGTTATAAGGACCTGCTGCAGTATGGATTTTGTCTTGGGGAACCGGACCCCAGGAAACCGAGACCCATTGTACCCTGGCCCGGACAATGGTGTTCTTTGCATGTTACAAGATCCCTCTTTTGGGAGCATATGGTAATGTAGTAGCCACTAGTCATGTACACAGCATGTTATCCTTGATTCACACAGCATCTTTCTTTCTTGCATGATAGCCTAGTATACGAAAATGCTTTCTTTAATAACATGATGTTCTTTATTCTATTAGACACAGCGTGTGTTAACTTGCTATGGTTTATACTTTGCTGAATCTTCGTATTCACAGTTGTTTTTGGTGTTGCAGGCCCAGATCCCCCTGCCGAACCCTCGCCGGTCGGCCAGGCTCCAGATGAGACCCCCGGGGCCCCATCAGGCCTAGAGGAGTGGATGTGATCACTCCACGGGAGCGCGTTCATGGCATGCATCATGTTGGAGTCATGTTTTGAGGATTTTCAGACTTGTATATGTCATGACATGTCACTATTGTATTTATCCTTTTGTTCTTTTGTAAACGTTCATATGTAATTATGTCAGTCCTTTCCTTGTATCCTCTTCTTGTGCTATTAGTTGTTTATGTTTCTGATATTTACAGCTTCCGCATACTTGCTTGGCACGTGTGCTTGTTCCCTTGTGCGTGTGCATTTAGACTCGGTCTACGTGTGCATGCACGGGAGTACGTGTGTCATTAGGTTTGGCTTTTGCTAACCCCCGAACCCTGGGCTCGGGTTGTGACATACGTATTGTATGGTATCAGAGCATTCCTTGCTCATTCCTTGTTCTAGTGTGATAAGCATGTAGGCATGTAGGATCGTGGTGAGGATACGATTATTTCTTTGTGTTCTTTCTAGACTTTGGGATTGTTGGGCGCTATTGTTTTGTGTTTGTGTCTGACTCGTTCCATTTTACAGGATGGCATCAGGTTCTGGTTCTCAGCAGAACGCCGGAAATAACGAGAGCGGATCTGCACCATCACCGCAGACACCGAATACAGATGAACGCATCCTCATGTTATTCCAGTCCCTTCAGGCACAATCGCAATCCATGCAGAACTTGCAAGCCCAAGTGACAACCATGTTAGACCGACAAAGCCAAGTCCCAGCTCAGTCACATGTAGACCAGCAGGTGATCTTGCAGCCTCGAGAGAGTGACCCGAATGCCCTCTATGGTAAATTTCGCAAGCGAGGAGCTATTGAGTTCTATGGAACAGAAGAGCCACTGAAGGCAGAACAGTGGTTAGACCAGACAGAGGATGTCTTTGAGACCGTCGTGTGCACGAACCGGCAGAAAGTCGGATTAGCAACTTCTATGTTCAGAGATGTCGCAAAGACTTGGTGGAAGAGCGTGAAAGACTCCTACAGAGATATTCCTAGTGCTACGGTGTGGGAGATGTTCAAGCAACAGTTCAGGAGGAAGTTCATCCCGGCTCATGTGTTTCGAGCCAAGGAGGTTGAGTTCCTAGCTCTCCGCCAGCAGCAGATGACAGTAGCAGAGTATGTAAACAAGTTTATGCAGTTGTCGCTTTTTGCTCCGGACATGATCAGTACCGAAGAGAGGAAGGTGAACAGGTTTGTGGAAGGTTTGCATCCCCGGTACATGCATCACGTGACTGCGTTTCAGCGTCCGGCTACGTTTGACGATGCAGTGGACAGGGCCTATTCTGCCGAGGCCATCCACCAAGCTGCTAGAGCCGTTGAGCCTAAGAGACAGCCGCCTTTCAGTGCACGAGGACAAGTACAGAAGAAGACCAAAGGCCAGCAGAGTACTTCTAGTTCTACTGGAGTGACTTGTGGATATTGTGGTAGGAACCACACGACTGAAGCTTGTTGGAGGAAGGCCGGTGCTTGTTTCATTTGTGGTTCAAGGGAGCATATGATCGCCAATTGTCCTCGACATAGAGCCTCTGGTGCAGCTCCATCTGGTCCTACTTCCGGCACAGTTCTTAGCAGGCCTAGTGCACCTACAGCTCCGAGCAAGCCACAGTCAGCTCGTCCAGGCTCGAGACAGCCTCGCCAGACAGCCCGTGCTTACGCTGCTACTCACGAGAGTGCCGAGGATCCACAGGTGGTTGAAGGTACTGTTTTGATTTCGCGCGTCGAGGCTTTAGCTTTGTTCGATTCGGGGTCTACACGATCTTATGTAGCACCTCATTTTGCCGAGCGGTTACCTCAGCCGTCTAAGCCGTTGCCATATGTGTTGGTTGTATCCACCCCAGTTGGCAAGCGAGTGGAGTGTAGTATGTACTACCCCCATTGCGACGTGCAGATTGCAGGTCATCAGTTACCTGTTGATTTGATCCTGTTGTCGATGTTGGACTTCGACGTGATACTTGGTATGGATTGGCTCGCTCGATATCGTGCCTGTGTTAACTGTTACAACAGGACGATTTTCTTCGATTTAGGCAAGGGCTTCCGTTTCGAGGGCAGTCAGCAGAGATGCCCCAGACGTATGATTTCGGCGTGTAAGGCAGATCGCTTGATCCGCCGAGGGTGCGAAGGCTTCATTGCCTTTATCTCAGCGAAGAAGGAGCCGAAGCAGCTAGGTGAGGTTCAGGTGGTCTGTGACTTTCCAGATGTCTTTCCAGACGATGTGCCAGACTTACCCCCGGTTCGAGATGTGGAGTTCGCCATTGAGCTTGTTCCCGGCACGGCACCGATCAGCAAGGCTCCGTATCGCATGGCCCCAGCAGAGTTGTCAGAATTGAAGAAACAATTGCAGGAGCTTTTGGATAAGGGTTTCGTTCGCCCGAGCGTTTCACCTTGGGGAGCACCAGTCTTGTTTGTCAAAAAGAAGGATGGTACTTTTCGGATGTGCATAGACTACCGCCAGCTGAACAAAGTGACTATCAAGAACAAGTACCCCTTACCCAGGATTGATGAGCTGTTCGATCAACTTCAGGGCGCAGCATATTTTTCGAAGATTGATTTGAGGTCTGGATATCACCAGTTGAGAGTCAAAGAAGATGACATTCCTAAGACTGCCTTCAGGACTCGTTATGGACATTATGAATTCCTCGTGATGCCTTTTGGACTAACCAACGCACCTGCAGCTTTTATGGCATTGATGAATCAGATTTTTGCTCCTTTCTTGGACCAATTCGTAGTTGTGTTTATTGATGATATACTGATCTATTCTAAGTCAGCAGAGGAGCATAGGGAGCATTTAAGAAAAGCCTTGTCGTTGTTGAGAGAACATCGATTGTTTGCTAAATTGTCGAAGTGTGATTTTTGGCTTGAGCAGGTGGCATTTTTAGGTCATATCATTTCACGAGAGGGATTGGCAGTTGATCCATCTAAAGTAGAGGCAGTGGTGAATTGGTCTAGCCCCAAGACAGTGACAGAGGTTCGCAGTTTCCTTGGTCTAGCAGGTTACTACCGTCGATTTGTCCAGGACTTTGCTAAGATCTCTTCTCCTTTGACGAAGTTGACCAGGAAGAATGTACCATTTGATTGGACTGAGGAGTGTGAAGCCCGTTTCAGGATTTTGAAAGAGAAGTTGACTACGGTCCCAGTGTTAGCCTTGCCAGATGGTAGTGAAGGATTCGTGGTTTATTCAGACGCTTCTCAAGTTGGCCTAGGTTGTGTGTTGATGCAGCATGGGAAGGTGATTGCTTATGGATCGAGACAGTTGCGAGAACATGAGAAGAATTACGCCACCAATGATTTGGAATTGGCAGCCATCGTGTTTGCGTTGAAGCTGTGGAGACATTATCTATATGGTGTGCAGTTTGAGGTTCGTTCTGACCACCACAGTTTGCAGTATTTATTCACACAGCAGGAGCTGAACATGAGACAGCGGAGATGGCTTGAGCTTATTAAGGATTATGACTTCCCGATCAAATATCAGCCAGGCAAGGGGAATGTGGTGGCAGATGCACTCAGTCGGAAAACAGAGTCAGTGCAGCTTTTGAGCAGTTTTCTCCTAGAGTTCCATGGTCTCCCTGTTGAAGTTAAACTAGTGGATGAGTGCGTGACTTTGGCTAGTACGCTAGTGTTTCAGCCTGAGATGATTCAGCAGATTAAAGACAGGCAGTTTGAAGATCTAACATTGAAGCGCATTCGAGACCACATTGGAGACAGACCCGATTTCAGACTCGAGGATGGTGTACTCTATTTTCGGAGTAGGTTGTGCGTGCCAGCAGTTGATGAGTTCAAGGAGAAGCTGATGAACGAAGCGCATTACGCTCGCTACGCGATGCACCCAGGCAGCACGAAGATGTTTCGGAATCTCAAGGATCGCTTTTGGTGGAACAACATGAAGAGAGAAGTAGCAGGCTTTGTTGCTCGCTGTTTGACATGTCAGAAGGTGAAGGCTGATCATCAGAGACCGCCAGGCTCGTTGCATCCTTTGCATATACCGCAGTGGAAGTGGGAACACATCACCATGGACTTCGTTTCAGGGTTACCACCGACGAGCAGGAAGAACAACGCCATTTGGGTGATTGTAGATCGATTGACGAAGTCAGCCCATTTCATTCCTTTTCGGAAGGGTATGACATTTTCAGAGATGGCTAGGAAGTTCGTGGATGAGATCGTCAGGCTCCATGGTACCCCCGTGTCGATTGTATCCGATCGTGACAGCCGTTTTGTTTCCTCTTTCTGGAGAGCTTTCCAAGAGGCTTTGGGTACGAAGTTGAGTTTCAGCACGGCATACCACCCACAGACGGATGGGCAATCAGAGCGGACGATTCAGACTTTGGAGGATATGTTGCGAGCCAGCGTGTTGAGCTACGAGAAAGAATGGGATCTTCATCTATCGTTGTGCGAGTTCGCCTACAACAACAGTTTCCACGAGAGCATTGGGATGGCACCATATGAAGCATTGTACGGGAAGAAGTGTAGAAGTCCGGTTTGTTGGGAAGAAGTTGGAACCCGCAGTTTTCACGGACCGACGATCATTGCCGAGACTACGGAGAAGGTACAGAAAGCCATTGAGAATTTGAAAGTTGCTCGGTCAAGACAGAAGAGTTATGCAGACACCCGCAGACGACCCTTAGAGTTTCAGGTTGGCGAGTGGGTTTTTCTGAAGGTCTCACCGATGAAGGGTACGATCCGTTTCGGCCAGAAAGGCAAGTTAGCTCCACGCTATGTCGGACCGTTCGAGATCAAGAGTCGGATTGGTGATTTAGCCTATCGATTAGAGCTTCCCGAGATGTTTGCAGGAGTGCACAACGTTTTCCACGTTTCGATGCTTCGGAAATATGTTCATGATCCCTCCCATGTCATTCGCTACGACGAGGTTCAGATTCAGCCGAGTGCTGCATACGTTGAGCGACCGCTCCGTATCGTGGGAACCCGAGAGCAGATACTCCGCACCAGGACAATTCGATGGGTCAAAGTGCTTTGGGAGCATCACAGTCCTGATGAGGCTACTTGGGAGCTAGAAGAGCAGATGGTACGTCAGTACCCCTATTTGTTTTCCCAGGTATGAGTGCGTTAGTGTTCATTCCGAGGACGGAATGATTCTCAAGTAGGGGAGGATGTAACACTCCGACCCAGCTTGACCTCGTTTAGCGTCTAGTTAATCTTGTTTTTGTTGCTAATCGTGTTTTGTTGTGTTTTGGTTTTCGTTACGGGTCATGGATAGGTAGTTGGGTTGAGTTTGACCTGGATTAAGTAGACCAAGCCTTTTTTCGTAATTTTAGCTTTTCTTAGACATGGTCATTTTTGCATCATCTTGATGTCAACACGTGTCTTTCGTTGAGCCCGTTAACTTTCGTAACTACGTCATTTGCAACCGAGGTCGTGTGATTCGATTGGACCCGAGTTTGACTCAAACTGAAAATACACTTTTCACTTGGCTTTTATTGTAAATTTGGACAACCCATTTGATTATATAAGCTTCACCATCGACCCACTCTCATGTTCTCTCTCTCGTTTTCTCTCAAATTCACTGTGCACGTGGAATCTCTCTTGCACTTGAATTCCTCTTCTCCATCGATCAAGTGGAGGTCGATTGCTTGCATGTGAGGTGAGTTGGTGGAAATCCCTTCATCCTTCTCATCTCTCTTCTTTAGTTCTTCTCCCTCTTGTTTCCATTGTTGTATAGTGTGTCTGTGACTCCATCTCTCATGCATGCATGTACTTTGATTTGGTGTTAGGTTGTGTTTGGCTTGAGGGCTACAAGTGTGCAATTGATTTCCAATCTAAGGCAAGTATAAACCTAGCTTGTGAGAACCCATGTTGATATGCATTTGAATTGGATAGTTTTTACATGCATTGATGTGGAAATATGTATTTACAGCCCATTTGCTACTCATTAATTCACTACTTGTCTACTCCCCTTTGATAATTGTAAATTGGATGAGTTTTCAGACATTCTATACAGGTTTCAGGAAATTAAACTCGTACAGGTACGGCTAAGCCGTATGCTTCTTACGGCTCACAATCCAGAGAGGAGAAAAACCCAGTTTTCCTCTACGGCTAGGGCACGGCTAAGCCGTGGAATGCCCTACGGCTAAGCCGTATCTCAGCCGTGGCCCAGCCGTAGAACAATACAGGGTGCAATTTCTGGAATAACTGAGAGTCAGCAACTGACAGACCTTCTACGGTCCAGCCACGGCTAAGCCGTAGACCACACACGGCTAAGCCGTAGCACACACACGGCTAAGCCGTAACCACACATGAAGAATAAGGCTAGGTGTAACGATAAGACCTATATGACCTTCATGATAGAATGTAGAGCACCGAGACTTGCCCAACGGATGTGATACTACGCGTGAATGATCTCGAGGGCTGCGAATCATTCATGTTCGTTATCCGGATGTTAAGCACCTCCCCATGGGTGTTGGTTTAAGGGACTTCGTGCATCGCCCGATTCCAGGCAACACTAGACAACGGTGTATCGAATAACTTAAAACTACATCATCATGCACGGTTAGAAACACCGGATAATTAGATTAGAATTGGTTTGTAACTTAAGATGATTCGATTTCGCATGATTTGTTGCATACCATATTGCATTCGATCATTGATCTCACACTCTGACATGATTACTTGTATCCCGTTACTTTACTTTCACATTGCGATTATTTACCTTGAGTATACATGTATGATATGTTCAATTCCAGATATGCACGCATGATATATGATCACGATCTACTCAGGTTTTCATGATTGACTTTGTATGGTCAGGCTCTACTTAGCCTCAGCCTTAGGATCCCGACGGGGTGAATTTGGTATAGTTATAAGGACCTGCTGCAGTATGGATTTTGTCTTGGGGAACCGGACCCCAGGAAACCGAGACCCATTGTACCCTGGCCCGGACAATGGTGTTCTTTGCATGTTACAAGATCCCTCTTTTGGGAGCATATGGTAATGTAGTAGCCACTAGTCATGTACACAGCATGTTATCCTTGATTCACACAGCATCTTTCTTTCTTGCATGATAGCCTAGTATACGAAAATGCTTTCTTTAATAACATGATGTTCTTTATTCTATTAGACACAGCGTGTGTTAACTTGCTATGGTTTATACTTTGCTGAATCTTCGTATTCACAGTTGTTTTTGGTGTTGCAGGCCCAGATCCCCCTGCCGAACCCTCGCCGGTCGGCCAGGCTCCAGATGAGACCCCCGGGGCCCCATCAGGCCTAGAGGAGTGGATGTGATCACTCCACGGGAGCGCGTTCATGGCATGCATCATGTTGGAGTCATGTTTTGAGGATTTTCAGACTTGTATATGTCATGACATGTCACTATTGTATTTATCCTTTTGTTCTTTTGTAAACGTTCATATGTAATTATGTCAGTCCTTTCCTTGTATCCTCTTCTTGTGCTATTAGTTGTTTATGTTTCTGATATTTACAGCTTCCGCATACTTGCTTGGCACGTGTGCTTGTTCCCTTGTGCGTGTGCATTTAGACTCGGTCTACGTGTGCATGCACGGGAGTACGTGTGTCATTAGGTTTGGCTTTTGCTAACCCCCGAACCCTGGGCTCGGGTTGTGACAGTGGTGATGATGATGATGATGGTGGAACCTTTCTTCTCTTAATGTTTTGGGGGCTAGGGATGAGGAAGATGCTTATAATTTATCTAACTTATAAACTATTCTAGCTGAAAGAAGAGCTAATCATAGTAGTTGTTTTAATCATCATAGGAGTGGTTAGAAAGATTGAAAAGATCGCCATCCATCCCATCATGATTCTTTTTTTTTTTTCTGTACAATCAAAATAGGAGGAGTCTATTTTTGGGGAGAGTAGGTTTGAAGAGTTTGTTGTAAATTTTGGGGAATGAGAGATTTGAGAGAGATTTGAGAGGGATTTAAGGGATTTAGACGGTACTTTAAATGTAGAGTGTTGAAGTGGTTTAAACCTAGTTAATAGGTGTTCTTAGAAAGAAAAAAGTATTGAGAAAGAGGCACACATGAAAAGAGAGGGAGTTTATTATTAAGAGATGAAGAGATTTATCATTAAGAGACTGAATTAAAAATGGCTTAAACCTAATTAAAAGGATATTCTTACCAAGAAAACCAAATTAAGAGAGAAGAAACTCAAATTAAGAGAGAGGATATGGAATGATCAAAACAGTTCTTAATAATGGCTGATATTAGTGGGGCTGACATTAGTGGGAAGTCAAGATTAGAGAATGGTCAAAATAAAATTTAAAATTCTAAGACATTCAAGAGTTATAGCTTAATGTTATACAATTTAGAGGGTGCTTAGTGTGCCTCATTTCATACTGCGTCTTACAATAATGGATAGCTAGCGATTTTTTTCTTATGAGACAATATGTTCATCAACAGCACCTTTCCTAACTAAGCAGGAGTCAATTACAAAAATTCTATTACTAATCACTGTATCCTTTTTAAAATTAAATGTTTGATGACATTACTTGTGTAGTGAATTTTTTGTATGAATATGGAGTTTGGCAGCGTACTTATGTTGGACTCAACACAACAACAGAGAACCGCTTGATAAAAAGCATGAGAATGACAAAGCTACATCCATGTCATTGAATTGGGACATTTAGTTATCTATTAATTCTTATTCACTCTATAACTTTCTAACTAAGTACTAAAGAGACGACACAAAGATCCTAACGAGAATGAACTAACAACAGCAAAGGAGAATGAACTAATCAAAATGCTAAATTCTTACAACTATATCTTTTTTCATCTTTTAAGCAGCATCTCCTTCATTGTTAAGTATTAGTCTAAATACATGGGCTCTAAAGAATTTAACGTTGGCCATGTCCATGGTGCTTCTACATCAAATAATTCAGGTAATTCTATATTTGTTCACGGTACTCCCCTGTTTTCTTCAGCATCCACTCTAAAAAATATAACGTTGGCCATGTCCATGGTGCTTCTACATCAAATAGGTAATTCAATATTTGTTCAAGGTATTACCCTGTTTTCTTCAGCATAGCATCCACTGTTCATCATACTACACCAGTGAAACTTGTTGCCAACGCATCTAAAAAGAATGGTCTCGTCCTAAATTTGTTCCCACATGTCATATTTGTGGAATCAAAGGACACATTCGACCATATTGTAATAAGTTGAGAAATCAACTCAGAAATCAGTAATGAAATAAGCAATATTTTCTGCAAAAGGTCAAAACTAGAACAATTTGGATAAGAAAAATCTTACCTATGCTGTTCTACTATCATTACTGTGCTAAAAACTCAAAATTCGAAAGTGTGGATGCCCAAACATTTTGTGCCACCAAAAGATCACCTAAAGACCTTTGTTTCCTCCCTCGATTTTGTTTCTCTCCGTTGCCAATTATAAGCAAAAAGGGGGAGTAACAAAAAGAGGGGAGTAGGAAATTTATATTTTCATTGTAATATAATTTTTTTTTTAATTTTTTGGTTTAAGGTCAATGTATTTTTTTGGGTTTATTTGCTAGGATTAGATTCTTTGCATGTTTAGGGATTTTTGTCCATACATTTCTAAAGGAGGAGAGTATTAGGATTATGAGTTTTGGCTAATTCATGGGATATGGACAAAACTTGGGTTCAATATGCATTGTAATTTTCATATTTTTAGTTTGTACTATAACGAGTGTTACTGAATGCACTGAAGTGAAGAAATTGTAGAAAAAAGAAGAAAATTCGTTAAGCAAAAAAAATCGGAGACATAATTGTTGTTCGCTTGAGCTAATCTAGAGCTTGCTTGAGCAAACTTGATAGCATTCCTAGTCAGAACCTTCATCTGCTCAAGGGAGCATACCATTCACTTAAACAAGTAGCGGTAATTATTGAACTGACCTTGAGTGAGTCAATTTCTTAATTATTCTATAATTGCTTGCTTGAGCTCTAATTGGATTCTATCATTGTTCTGTGATAGCTTGCTTGAGCTCTAATTGAATTTTATCTTTGAGGAACGAATCTTGGGTTATAAAAAGACAACTCTTGTGAACCCTAAGTATGCATCTCCCTAATTATAAAGCTAGAATACCTATTAGAGATCCTCTTTCTCTTTAGAGTATCCATTGAAAAGCTTCTACAGATTTTTGCTTTTACTTTCTTGTAGGAGATTGTGGGTCTTAAGTGGCATCAACGCAAGCTGTGTCAAGAACGAGGAGTGGTGAACTACGTATCTGTTGACAAGAAGAACTACAGTCCTTAGGTTAACTTCAACTAGGGAAAAGGGTTGTGAGTATATCCTGTAACTATTCAATTTACTAGTGCTTGATTTTCCTTGGATCGAAGATATCAGTCTTGTGATTTTTTTGTATTAGGTTCTCCACATAAAATATCTTAGTGTCTTCTTCTTGTGTGGTTGATTGGTTTGATTTAGTTCTTTTAATTTTTGTTTATTTGAACTGCATACTAGAAATCTGATTGGGACCTTGAACCTCATCTTAGCAGTTATAAATCTCTATATAGTAAGCCACTCATACATAAGATTGATATGTTTTCTTCTATTGAAGATTTTATAATAGTGGAGATAAAAATTCTTATTTTTATAGGTTTGAAGCATCTTGTAATTATTTGGCTTTTAGATTTAATACTTTTAAAGGTTATGAGCAGAAAAATTACTATTTGTCTCTACTGTTTTTGACCCCATCACCGAATACCTCTAGTTATTGGTTGTCATGGACAAGATTTATTGTGGACGTTCGTAACAGAAAATTTGGCTTTGAGTGATATATTTGACCATAGGTTGTTTGTTTGCTGATCTTCTATTTCTCAAAATGTTATACCTTTCCAACAATAGAACATAAAAAAAAAGTGCCATTTAGAAAGATGTATTTCATAAAAATGCTAAGATAAACACACACACACACAGAAAAAAAAAAATTCTTTACCAATAAAAGCCTGGTTTCAACTTGGGCCCAACTCTAACCCAAGATAATCTACATGAGTAACTATTATGTATATGTACATATTAAATGTAAAAGGGATTTAATGGAAGATTTTTTTTTTTTTTGAGATGGTAACGTAAAATTCATTAAAAGATATAGAAGGTACAAAGGAAGAGACAAAAAAAGAGTAAGATGGTATAGGAGAGATATACCTCCATTCAAACTACAATTACGTAACATTCCCCTCACGCAGTATAGTTAGCCAATATATTATACACTCACACTAGAGCTAGAGCAATGCATTGGGTAGAAATAAAACAAATTAAGGGTTTATAAGAAAAAACTGCTTATATTTGTATATAATGGTGGAGGGACCTAACAATTTAGATCAAAATGCTTGAGGGCCTCCTGCCAATTTTCTTTTTTTATTTACTTGTTTATGCACTTATTTAGCAATATTGCCAGATGTTCGCCTCATTTGGTGATGTTGCAGATGTTGGACATAAATCCCTAGTAGAAAATCTTTTTCTTCCTCCTTTTCCATGCGTTTCATTGTTTTCTCCTCAATGGTCAAAGCCCTCAATTCTCTTTATTTGCCTTCCATTTGTTTTATTCTCCTTACTAGCAACATAGGCTTGCGCTTAATTAGCCCTGGCCTCCATAAAAAAAATTAAATAGTTTATTAAAAAATTATAAAAATATAAACTCTCAGATATTTATAAAAGCCTGCCTACTAAATGAATAAAATAAAAATTAAAAAATGTTTGAAAATGTAAGTAGCTAGTCCATTGAATGATTCTCATGGTTTAATAAATAAAAGAAAAAAATTCAAAAGTCTATTAAATTTTATAAACATCTGAACTTTTATTATTTTTATAAACTTTGTAATAAATTGTTTAAATTCTTTATACAGGTCTGGGCTAATGATGGGCCTGCATTGCTAGTCTTCACTTAAGATAGATATTTTAAAGGTTTTTGCTGCATAAAAATAATACATCAAATATTATTGTAATCTTCAAAATATTATTGATAAATATAGATAAAAAATAGATAAATATATTATCTATCAAGTTAATTTATTTATTAGAATTAGATCGAAATACTAATGTTATTTGCTTTGAAATTGATAAAAAAAATAATTACAAAAAAGGAAATGATAATGATGATGATTGAGAATTTATCTCAATAAAATTAAAAAATAACATCTTCAAAAAAAAATTTCTTGTAGTTTGAGTCTACTTAAATTCCAAAAATTTTTATTAAAAGAGCTCACTTCTTACTTAGAAAAAAAAAGGAGGAAAAATAAAGGATATTATACAAACATCATTCCACAAAGTTAAATGTCCAAGAAAAAAATAATAAAATCCTTATCTCTAGAATCAATTAGAAATAAGCAAGTAACAGAATATCAAACTTACTTAAGAAGCTTCATTTTCATAATCTGAAAAAAATGCAACATCAACCTTCTTCTTTGGAGTTGCTTGAATAAAGTTGATTTAACTTGAAAACTATTCACAAAAAAAAAAAATAAATAAAACAACATTTCATATCAAATTGGAGAAGTAAGTGTTACGGGCTTGGATTTATCCAAACCAATTTTCAAATGAGCATAAGTTGAGCCCATTATAACTATAAAAAACTTGACCTTTTCATAATTTAATGGTGGCCCGGAGACATATCCTCTAGAAATGATTTTAGTGAGGCCACTTCCATATTTTAAAAGTATTACAAAGTTTTTATAATTTGATCGTTTTATAAGAAATAGAGCCATCTATTTTGATTGGTGTCAAATCTTTATAAATAGGCCCTATAAGAAAAATTAACATTATAATTTGATAATGAGCCTAACTCCTATAAGAAATGGAGCCATCTATTTTGATTAGTGCCAAATCTTTATAAAAAGGCCTCACAAGAAAAATTATCATGTTATCATTTAAGCAATAAATAAGACTGGCAATAAAAAAAAGGTGCAAAAAAGATGGATGAGTGAGATATTTTAGTGATAATAGTAGATGGAGAGATTTTAGGAGAATTATTGATTTCTTGGTGCCACATGCAATTTTTCAGGATGCTGAGGTGGCACGCTAGAAAAAAAAAGGGGGTGCGGATGTGGCACCCTCCAGAGGCCTCCATTCTTATTAAAAGTTATTAATAATTTAAATTAAATATTAATGAATATTATGACATAAATCATAGTTAAAATATTGAATCTTTATTTTTTTGAAAAGAGAAAATATTTTCTTTGAATAATAGATGTATAAAAGTTGAGAGTAAAAAAAAAATGCTGATATTAAGTCATCATTGAATGAATAAAGGAATTACATGTGGTCTAAGGAAAAAAAATGTTGAGATTTGTTTATTGGCATGTACTTGTTTCAGTAATTGCATTTCGTTTAAATAGTTATAAAAATATCTTTTCGGATGTTTATATTCATCACTTTTATATTTGTATCATGTTGGAGCATCTCAATGTTATTATTTGAAAATTGGGATTGACTTGTGTTTGATGCATCTAAATGTTAGGATTGATAGCCCTTCTTAGAAGTTGATATTGATTTTCATAAAATGATATATAACACCTATGAAAAGATAATTTTATTTAATTTAAATAGGAAATAATTTAGATTAAAATTAGTTCAAAATATGATTATTCATGTGGGCATTGGGTGTTTTATATGAAACACTTACAGTTAATTAATGTGATTTGGCTCTTTTTGTTAGAAATTATAATATGAGTACACTTTTTTGTAATTTTATGGGAGGAAATATTTTAGATTTTAGGATGCCTTGTGTTCACCACGGGAAAACCTTCTTTTTAATTATTAATCATAATATTTAGAACTATTATGAAAAAAAATCTTTTTTCCTATAAAATACCAAGCTTTGAAATAGACTTGTCTTAGACTCAAACTGTATATATGTCAAGTGAATGGACCTAGTCCGCATGACTTACAATTTAGCCGAAATCTAGGGTTTTACTTAGTTAATTCTATGAGTTTATTAGGCCCTATTTTATTTGTTTTCTTCACCACTTACATTGCTTGGTTTGTTTGTGTTAGGCTGTCCCATTCAAAATTTCTTTATTTAAAGATTAATATTATATCTATGTTTTCTTTTTGCTATAATTTTAACTTGACTAGAGATATCAATGCAAACACAAGAATTTTGAATATATATATTATAAAGAGAACACATGAGTAAAAACATGAAATATGGATAAATGGAAAAACAAAAATATTTGACACAAATAACAAAGAGGGAGAGAGCATATGTCACAACCCAAGCCCAGGAGTTCAGGGGTTAGCAAAAGCCAAACTGATGATACACGTACTCCCATGCTTGTACACGTAGTCCTGGTCTAAATGCACATGCACAAGGGAAGGTTCACACGTGCCAAACATGTACGCGGAAGTTGTAGATATCAAAATATCACACTAAACAATGCAAAAAGAGAATATGAAAACAGAACTGATATATATCGATACAGGTTTACAAAATGAGACAAAATATACATGTACAAATCATGATAAGATCCAAGCGTGACAAGTCTCAAAATAAGGCAGACTCATATGCAATGAATGTCCAGGGCACTCTCTGGTGGAGTGATCACATCCACTCCTCTAGGCCTGATGGGATCTTGGGGGCCTCACTAGGAGTCTGGCCAACAGACGAAGGGTCGGTAGGGGTATCTGAGCCTGCAACACTAAAGACAACTCATGAATACAACGATTTGGCAAAGTATAAGCTATAACAAGTGACACATGCTGTGTCTATAGAATAAAGAACATTATGAAAATCATAACAGGTCACATTCGTATACTAAGCTGTCGTGCGAGAAAGAAACATGCCATGTGAATCAATTTATACATACTGTGTACATAACTAGTTGGTGACTACATTGCCATATGCTCCTAAAAGAGGGATCTTATATCCGTGCAGAGAACACCATTGTCCGGGCCAGGGTACGAATGGGTCTTGGGTTCCTGGGGTCCGGATTCTCCAAGACGTTTCCTTACTGCAACAAGGCCATGAAAGCTACACCAAATTTACCCTGTCGGGATCCTAAGGCTGAGGCTAAGTAGCGCCTGACCATACAGAGTCAATCATGAAAACCCTGAGTAAATCGTGACAAGCATATCCTGCGTGCATATCCGAGATCATGTCTTATACGTGCAAGCATTATAACATAATTACATACATACATACTCAAGGTGAAACATAGGACGACTTTCGATGTTACATGCAATGATCCTGCTAAAGAGGGGAGATCAATATTACAATACAACATGTTATGCAAGCAAATCGTACCATATCGAATCACCTTCATTTACTGGCCAACTCTAGGCTAATTATCCAATGTTTCTAACCGTGCATGATGATGTAGTTTTAAGTTATCCGCTGCACCGTTGTCTAGTGTTGCATTCCATTATATGGTGCACCGAAGTCCCTTAACCCAACACCCATGGGGAGGTGCTTAACAACTGGATAACGAACATGAATGATTCGCAGCCCTCGAGATCATTCACGCATTTTTATCATGTTTCGTTGGGCAAGTCGAACTTATCTACATTTTACTTTAAGGGTCCTACAGGTCTCCTTCTTTTCCTATCTTTCTTACTGTGCATGTCAGCTAGCTTAGCCATAGGTAACCCTACGGCTTAACCGTCGAAACCTTACGGCTTAGCCGTAGAAGGCTTCACGGCTTAGCTGTGGCTGGGCCCTAGAAGAGTTGCTGATTTGCATACTCTCAGTTATTTTCAGGTGTCACCCTGTACTGATCTACGACTAGGTTACGGTGGGGCTTACGTCTTAGCCGTAGTGTGTTTCACGATTTAGCCGTAGCACATTTCACGGCTTAACCGTGCATGCGCGGGGTCAATTTCTGAATCACATACAGAAAATCCGTCACGACCTGAAATAAGCAAATCTCAACAGAAAAAGGGAAATAAGCTCAATTTGGGCTGTAAACATGTTGTCCATGCAAACACATGAGAATTAACCAAAATCAAGCAATTACTAACATGGGTTCATACAAGTTAAGCTTATACTTGCCTCAATTTGCTTCTAACACTCAGATTATGGTCCTTGGGCTCCATTCACTTCCAAACACCACTCAGAGCTATCATGCATGATAAAGAGAAGGAGAACACGTGAGCTCAAACATCAAGAACTAGAAAGAAATGAAGAGAAGCAATCTAACCCCCAAGCATTCCTTGAATCTCAAGATTTCCAAGCTCCCTCTTTGTTGATTAGGTTCAAGGAGAAGAGAAGAAATCGAGAGATAGAGAGAGAGAGACCTCACGTGAGAGAAGAAACTGAGAAGAGAAGAGAGTGAAAGCAAGGAGTCGGTGGATGGTCTTATATTGGATAAGATTAAGGTCCAAATTGTAATGGAGTCCAAGGTATCAATCAAATTACAGTTCGAGTCAAACCCAAGTCCAACGGAACCACATGATGTCGTTTGCAAATGACGTAGTTACGAAAGCTAACGAGTTCAACGAAAGACACGTGTTGACATCAAGATGATACGAAAATGACCATGTCGTAGAAAAGCT
This sequence comes from Sextonia rubra, assembly GCA_037013555.1. Taxonomy (NCBI): domain Eukaryota; kingdom Viridiplantae; phylum Streptophyta; class Magnoliopsida; order Laurales; family Lauraceae; genus Sextonia; species Sextonia rubra. The sequence continues at coordinate 14,516,937 of JASUAD010000028.1, read as the reverse complement.
AAAATTACGAAAAAGGGCTTGGTCCACCTAGTTCAGGTCAAACTCAACCCACTACTTATCCATGACCCGCAACGAGAACAAACCAAAAGCAAAACACAATTAACAACTAATGCAACATTAATTAGTCGCTAACTGAGGTCAAGCTGGATCGGAGTGTTACAGCATACCTTGAGTATAGGAAAAAAGCTTTTGTTGAATAGGTGAATAAAGCTTTGATACAAATAGTAGACTGAGGGAGAAAGCATACCTTGAACAGGAGAATAGAGATTGGTGTTGAATAAAGAGGGGGTTTTTGAATAGTTGAATAGTTGTTGATGAAACTACTATTACTGACAATCAATGGCCTAGCTAAATAGTTGTTGAATTGATGAATAAAGATTGTGTATATGAGGAAGATACCGTATTCTCAAGGCTAGCACCTATCATCGCCTCTGCATTTACAACTCCTCATCCACCATGACACCATCTCACACACCAGTTCACAACCAAGCGAGGAAGAGGAGATGGATAGGATAACATGAAGAGATGGGCTCTTAGGTTGTTGTTTGGGTAAAAAAGAAAGAAGGTAGATGAGATGGGCCGATGGCTACTCAATTGATTTCATACAGAGAAGAAGAAAAGAAAGAAAAACCCATTTGCAACTTCTTCTTTATGTCTTCTTTCTTTTTTCTTCTTTTCTTTCCTTCCTTCTTTTTTCTTTTCTTTCTCCTTTTTCTCCCTTCACTGCCCATCTCTTTATCCTCCTTGTTCTCTTATCTTTCTTCTCCTTTGCTTTCTTGCTCTTCCTCTCCTCTTCTTATTGTTCTGTTTTCCTTCTTCTTCTTGTTCTCGATGTTGCACTGTTCTCCTCCTCTTCATACTAAATTCACTCGAATATAAATGACCAAGCATGACTCCATCATTCTATTAATGGGTATAGAATGGGTCTAACCTTTTCCAATGCAACAGGTACCAAAGTAGCACCATGTTCACTGCCATTAGATTTTATCTTCTTTTTTGCATTAGTAATAGACAACCCACATACACTTTGAGCCTCTCCTTAATTACTACTCAATTGATTGTATACAGAGAAGAAGAAAAGAAAGAACAATCCATCTGTAACTTCTTCTTTATGTCTTCTTTATTCTTTCTTCGTTTCTTTCCTTCCTTCGTCTTCCACTTTATCGAAACCAACCCAAAGACCATTACCGTTGTTCTTTCTTCTTCTTCATCTGATTCTTCTTCTCCCTCTTTGCATCTTTCTTCTTCTTCTACTCCTCCGCCTCGACTAGACCGAACCCATGCAGCCTGGGCTTTCATCCTTTCTTGCTGTCTTCTGCTTTCTTTTATTCTTCTTCTTTTCTCTCCCTTCCTCTGCTACTAAACCCAGCCACCCTCTTCTATTACCAAACCAGTCGCCAACTTTCACCCTCACGTGCAACTTCCCTGGTCTCTCTCATCTTCTCTGTTTCTGTTTGCTACTTTCTCTTATTGTTTCATCTTTTCCTGTCAGTTGTCTTCTGTATCACTGCTACTCCTTCTTTCTCTCGTGTTCCTGTTTCTTTCCTTCTTTTCTTTCCTTCCTTCTTCTTCCACTTTACCGAAACCAACCCAAAGACTCCTCTTCTTCTTGATCTGTTTTCCTTCTTGTTTTTGTTCTCAGTGTTGCACTCTTCTCCTCCTTTTCATCGTGAATTCACTCGAATATACATGACCAAGCATGACTCCATCATTCTATTGATGGGTCCAACCTTTTCCAGTCCAACAAGTACCAACGTAGCACCATGCTCACTGCCATTAGACTTTATCTTCTCTTCTGCATTAGTAATAGACAACCCACATACACTTTGAGCCTCTCCTTAATTACTACTCAATTGATTGCATATAGAGAAGAAGAAAAGAAAGAACAATCCATCTACAACTTCTTATTTATGTCTTTTTTCTTCTTTTCTTTCCTTCCTTCTTCTTCCACTTTATCGAAACCAACCCAAAGACCATTACCGCTGTTCTTTCTTCTTCTTCATTTGATTCTTCTTTTCCCTCTCTGCATCTTTTTTCTTCTTCTACTCCTCCTCCTCGCCCAGACCGAACCCATGCAGCCTGGGCTTTCATCTTTTCTTGCTGTCTTCTGCTTTCTTTTATTCTTCTTCTTTTCTCCCCCTTCCTCTGCTACTAAACCCAGCCACCCTATTCTGTTACCAAACCCAGTCGCCGACTTTTAGCCTCACCTGCAACTTCCCCGGTCTCTTTCATCTTCTATGTTTCTGTTTGTTTCTTTCTCTTATTGTTTCATCTTTTCCTGTCAGTTGTCTCTTGTATCACTGCTACTCCTTCTCTCTCTCTCGTGTTCCTGTTTCTCTCCTTTTTCTCCCTTCACTGCCCATCTCTTTCTCCTCCTTGTTCTCTTATCTTTCTTCTCCTTTGCTTCCTCATTCTTGCTCCCCTCTTCTTCTTGATCTGTTTTCCTTTTTATTCTTGTTCTCGGTGTTTCACTTTTCTCCTCCTTTTCATCCTGAATTCACTCGAATATTTATGACCAAGCACGACTCCAAAACAGAGAAGAAAATAAAGAAAAGAATAAAGAAGAAAAAGAAAGGAAGAAGAGAAATCCAAAATTAAAGAGTTTGAGTGAGATGGAGAATTATCCTTATTAATTTGAGATCCTTATTTAATGGGATTATATTGTATTTGTAGATTTCAAAGAAAAGAAAATCTTAGGACTTTAATGAAAGTGCGCCACATGTCGCTCTCTCGTAAAGAAGAAGCGCCATGTGTCGCCCTCCCGCTAAAGGGGGTATTATCATAATATATATAACTAGCAATAAAGGCACATGCTAAGTCCGTGCTCAAAAGTTTTTATATATTAAATTTTTATGCATATTATTGAAAAGGATAATATTAAACTGAAAACGACTACGTTATTAATCATTCTTAAATTTTATTTAACAAAAATAAAGAAGTTGAAAAATGAAACTTAGATAAAAGCAAAAAAATATTAAAATAAAATGAAAAAGAACAAAATCATATATGAGATATAGAAAGGAAATATGATTAAAAGAATGCCACAAGATTTAATAATCGAAATTGAAGTTAAAATAAAATGAAAGAAATCTGTGAATCATCAAAAAAGACTAAAGAAAAACTATGGAACATAATGGTTCAATACTTTTCTTCTCCATAAACAAACATGGTATAATGCTCAAGAACAACAAAGCAGAGAAAGTAATCCAACTTTACCAATAGAATGGAAAGGAGAGTACCGGGCCACATCGGGATATTATAGTAAAGGACCTTGTTGGCTCCATTTGCAAAACCAATAAAATTAATCTCTGTTATCCATTCCCCCATTTCTACACAAAACCAACATGGGTGAATAAAAATCCATCAACAAGCAGCCAAATATTTTACAAAAATTAGGAAATAATCATAGATAACAACTAGAGCATCATCAAGGTCCTGAGAACCACCCAGAAATGACAGTTGCATGGCATTTTGCCTCTAGCTCAGGTGCCGAAGCCCTTGCCTTTAAGCAACAATGAAGAATAACCTTAGCAGGATGATTCTCTCTATTCTCCTTCCCCGTAGAAATCATTTGGCCATCCAATCCAATTGCTGCACCTCCTTCCATAGATTCTTTTTACCTTTGCTGTCTCCAGTCTCTAATCATTCAATAAAAGAAAAATATATCCAGTCTCAAATTATATAGAAAAACACACGTACAAGTGTTGGTCAAAACTTACAAGAACATGTGTATAAACACTCCTAAAAAATAGAATCTGAATTTTCTTGAGTCGGCCCTGCAGCATCCTGTTTTGAAACGAAAATACAAATCAGACACTGTAACTCCCACTAATAAGATCAAAAAGTTCAATCCATCCTGAGTTAAAATGGTGACCACATTGCTTCAGCACCAAAATCTACCCGCAATGTCTCATATGCTGCTTCCATTCTCTATTTAACTGTGTCGACTTTAGCAAGAGCTGCTATATATTCGGCTTAGGAACCCTCTGCCTACAGTTAAAATCGACCAAAAAACAAACCTTACGTACAAGCCCTAGAAAGAAAGCTGCAGAACCATCTAATCAGATCTAAACTTTTTAAGCTTGAGCAAGATTCCAAAAACCACCGATCGGATGGAGATGGCAGATGACATCGCGGTTGGCACGGGGTACTCAAAGTAGAGTTGCACTGCTTTACTTATCCAAGGAGGAAGCAATCTCTTCGGCCAGGACCTGAAGCTTCATCTCTAGATCTGCCAGGCGCTTGTCAGATGAAATCAACCCCCCCACCCCCACCCACCCCAGCAATACCTTTTTAGTGGAAAACGTGTCACAGTGCAGTTATACCAACCTCTCTAGTGGCAGTCGGTTCTTCTTCTTCCGATCCAATGGTAGTCGGTTCTTTTTCTTTCGATCCGTGTCCAAGTTGAGGCTAGAGGATCGCCGGTGTTGACGACGGTTTTGAGAGTGGTGCTATTTTTGGCGGCGAGTGGCAACTGATCAGATCTAATTTAAGTGAGTTGGCAGAGTCCCCCTGCTCTTCTTCTTCAGATCTAACAGTTGGTTCTTCTTCTTTAGATCCATGTCCAAGTCGAGGTCGAGAGGATCACCGGTGCTGACGATGGTCTTGAGGGTGGTGCTGTTTTTGGCGGCAAATGGCGTCGGTTCTTTCTCTTCAGATTAGATGTACGTCGGTTTTGCGAGCAGAAACCCCAGTTGGTTCTTCTTCTTCAGATCCATGTTTGAGTCGAGGCCGTGAGGATCGCCATTCTTCTTCAGATCTGATCTTCATTGGTTTTGCGTGCAGAAACCCTAGTAGGTTCTTCTTTTTCAGATCTGTGTCCGAGTCGAGGCTACGAGGATCGCTATTCTTTTTCGATCTGATCTTCATCGGTTCCGCGAGCAGAAACCCCAGTTGGTTCTTCTTCTTCAAATTCATGTTCGAGTCGAGGCCACGAGGATCGGTGCCATTCTTCTTCAGATCTGATCTTCATTAGTTATGTGAGCAGAAACCCCAATCAGTTCTTCTTCTTTAGATCCGTGTCCGAGTAGAAGCTGTAGAGTCCAAGTCGAGGCCACAGCCGGCGGCCTAGAGGGAAGGTGCCGTTGTTGATGTTGATGCCATGCGAGGAGATGTCAATGTAGAGTGCTTGTGTTGGCTTCTTTTTGATATTGCTTCTACTATGATAAGCGTTGAAAGCGTTGGAAGATACACAGGAAGATTCGTAGGATATGTGATAAAAATAGAGTTTGAAAAAGATGAAAAGTTAGTTTCAACAGAGAGACTTGAGATGCCTACGTGGCGCTCTAGAAAAAAAGATAAATAAGGGGTGCTGATGTGGCACCCTCTATAGGCCTCGATTCTTAGAGCTTTAATATGTGTATAATTTGGCTCCATTGCTCCCCATTTTCATCTTCTTTGTAGTTGTCTTTTTCTTTTGGAAAGTTTTGAATGCTTATTGAATGAGAAGAGATATTATAAGCGTGAAATCTTGAGTGAAAGTGTTGTACTAAAAAAATACTTTCTAATATCTATGGAACTATTCCTTTATACATTGACAATATACTACGATATCACCAAATGTGAAGAAGGTTTTACATATACAAATTAGAATATAAAAAAAACTTATGTAACTAATTTTATGGGTTGAATTTTGGAAAAAAGAACAAAGTTAATAAGATATTCAGAGTATTGTATCATTTTATGAATTCGACCATAACAATGACCATGAAAGGAATAAGATGGAAAAACCCAACATATTCAATTTAGATTTGTATCACTATAACGTTTTAAGAACCTTAAAACAATTAAAATAGAGAAAAAGGAAGTTGTTGTGAGAGACAAAGGCAAATGAAAGGTAAAATTTAGAGAATGGAGGTGAGACCACCCAAGATGAAGCGAAATGGGTGGGGAAGTGGGAGAAAAAAGTAAGAAAGAAATAATTTTCTCCTAATTATTAATAGATATGCCTGACTTCCAACGATATCACCCTATAAGGCTAACATCTACCAATATCGCCTGATAAGTGCCAAAAAGCCAAAAGAAAAAGGAAAATTGGTGGGATCCAAGGTCCTCACGTGTTAATATGAAATGTTTGCTTCCCCATTTATTGTATACAAGTATAAGGGATTTTCCTATTAAAAACCAAGAAGTCAATATGAAAAATGTTAATAGTATTACCAATGGGCTTCATATATGATGAGTCCATTTGAAATGACTAAATTTAGTTATGTCCCTATGATTTGGAATGGTGCAGCTCATTTAGTAGCTAACTTTGGTTAGTCTTGCACAAGGGATGTAATTTGGGGAGATCGGATTCGGAGTGGATGACTAATTCCCTCCCTTATGGTTTTCTTTGTATATGTATTCTCCTTCCTAAAGAATCCATATCTTCCTTACCAAAAAATAAGCTTCCTATTTTACATGATTAAAGCAGTTCTTCAATGCAGTTGATGTTTTCTTATGATTCTCGTTCGCAAAAATTAGGAGTAAAGGTCTCCATCATAAAAATTTGGGGACATATACCTCTTTCATGAATAAAATAGACAACCTCCGCCGATTTATATTGATGATTGAAAGGATAATAGTCCAAATTCAATGGGTAAAATTTGCTAGCTAAGATCTCTTTCAATGGGACCCTATGTTGTTTCTCCGGTTTTATTATTAATCTGGATAGTCCGAATTCATTGACTCAATTTTGTTTTAGTAAACATCTGTATCAATCAGAGTCTTGATCTCAATGTTGGGAGGCAGGTTGGGGGTTAGATCCAGGTGAATGAGGCTGTTAATGGACTCAGGTCTGGCCTAAATCGTCCAGTGCCAAACACCACTAATTGATGGTATAGACTGTCAAATGGGAATAGTTCTTGCTTGTCAGAATTAGGTAACCTGCTAGCTGAAGGCTAAAGGTCTGAAGGTTGGGTTGGTTAGGATTAACTTAGGTCATGAAAAAAAAAAAAAAAGAGAGAGAGACTTGGCCCTCAGCTGAACTCATAACTTTAATAGCGGCTTTAGTTTCCTTTCATTTTTTGTTACCCGTGGGCTTGGAACTAGACTTGGACCAGGTCTCTACAATCCTCATGGCTCCCAGACTCTGGGAGAGGTTAGTCTCAGATCTGATCCCTAACAGGCCTAATGGTGAACCGTGAGCCCAAGCAGAACCCAACAAAGTAACTGGGTCACATTTATAATTTTTGAAGTATAATACAATAAGTAACGCTGTAAAAACCAATGCATAAAACTAACAAATCTCAGGAAAAAGACAAGCAAATATAACTCAAATTTCAAAATTCTTAATTATGAAAACAGATTATGTGGAATTCCCACAAATTTGACATGCTAATAATCTTCAATAACCAATTGAAAAACAAAAATGAAGATCTCTTAACTAAACTATTCACCATCTTGTGGGACCCAATAGAGTTCACTTATGGGGGAAACATCCATCCAATGTGACATGGGAGTAGGTCAGGCCAGATGGGCCCAGACTCAGCTTCACGCTGATTGGGCTGGATTTGAGTCTCCAAGTTGCACGCCCTCTTGTTGGCCCAATAGCTAAATGAGCTGGGACTGAACCTCCATGTACATAAACGCCCATTTGACCTGACTTTTGTGCTAAAACAATGGGTCATAACATTTAATTACTTAGGCTTGGCCGTAATAGGTTGATTTCTTAGGTGGGTGTGATGTAATTGAAGTCGGGATTAGTGCATCTCTCTTGTACCTTTCCATCGTTCTTGTTTTGTCTTTGTGCTTTATTTCCCTTCTTCTCCTATCGATTACAAAAAAAAATGCTTGTGGGCCAGTTCTACACCCAGTGGTAAACTCGATACATAGGGCAACGACCTGGTAGTGAGGGTGCTCATGGGCTCGCTCTCAGCAGTGGGGGTGTAGCTTTTGTTGACAATGAGGATTAAAAATACCGCACTGCCCTTGTGGAAGAACAACATATCTAATTGAGCTCGTTCTCTCCTGAATGTCAGGCTAATAACTAGACGAGCTAGGCCCAACCCAGCCTACAAACTGCACTGGTGAACAAGAACAGGGTTGATTTGACAATTTCTCCATTTTTTGACTGACATATTATCTTGAAGAGGACCACTATCCCTTCATTTCTACTTTCCCTCCTCTCCTCTCCTGTTCCTGCTTTGGAAAGACAAACAGGGAGTGTTTTTGGGAAGATGGGGTTTCAGCAGCTGCTTTTGTCAAGGCCATGTTGTCAAAGGCCTCCTCTTCTTACAACAACAGATATCTGCAGGCCTTTGAGAATCCCAAACCTCCATTTGGTACTCTCCTTCATCTTCTTTCATTTTTGCCCCCCTGTTTTATGCATTCATGTGTTCTGGTTCTGGAGTCCATGAATGGGGGCCAAAAGATAGGAAATGATCTGGTGTGGGTACTGTGGCCCACCCAAATCATCATACTATTTATGCTAACCATGTATCAAGAGCTTGTGAGTGGAGACATGGACCCAAATTTCTATCACCCCACTATTCATCGTGTTATTGATTGATGGCTAGATTGCCTACCTTCTTAGGGGGAAAGAGGGGTTGGACGCCGGCAATTGAACTGTCCGCCCAAATGGAAGGTGCCCCACTGCGGTTCAGTGTGTGGGCAAATGGGCCATACAATTTATCATGCCTTTAAAAGAGGAAAGAATCTCAAAAATGGTATGCGATAAAGTGCTATCTGAATTTTGATTCCTGATGTATTGAAGTCATCTCATGACATGTTATGTTTGCATTAGAAGTAGAAAGAGAGAGGTAGTGAATAAAAGGTGTCCTAAAACAAGGTGGGGAGAGTTAAAAAGGGGAAATGAAAACAACATTTGAACATAAAGTAATTAATGAGGGAGAACGGAATCTGGAGGGAGAAACTTTGGTTTCATGGAGCCAAATGACTGACTATATATCTGAAGGGTTGCAAAAGGGGTGCTTGGTAAGTAAAAAGGGAAAAGACACTCTAATAAAGAAATCTAGTGGTGAAGTGTAGAGGTTTAGAAAGCTGTTTGAGAGAAAAAACATTTGGTGGGGGGGGGGGGGGGGGGGGGGGGGGGGGGTGGGGGTTGGAGTATGTGCAAAGAAAGAAGCTCTTTTCATTGATTATGGATATGTTAACTACTCATATTTAATACGTACGTTAGTGTATGTTGTTTGCAGATAATATAATGTTGGTAGAGGAATTGAGAGATGGTGTGAATGTGAAACTTTGACAAATGGTGGGAGGCTTTAGAATCCATGGGCTTAAAAATAAGTTGTACAAATACAAAATATATATAGTGGGAATGTATAGGGCCAAAACTCCAATGAGAATTGAAGTCCAATAGATAGCACAAACAAGGCGGATAGCATGAGGAAGATGTTGAACATAAGATAAAAGTGAAATGGATGAAGTGGAGATTTGCTTTTGGAGTGCTTTATCATTGGCACATGCCGGAAGGATTGAAGAAATTTTTTTATAAGACTGTGTTCAGACCAGCTATAACTTATGAAGTTGAATTTTGGCCCAATCAAGAACCAAGACATGCATAAAATGAATATAATAGCAATGAGAGGGTTGAGATGAATGTGTGGTAAACTAAGAAAGATAGAACTAGAATTGACCGCTTTTGGATTATTTAAGAACTAGAATTGACCGCTTTTGGATTATTTAGGGGTTACATCAATAAGTGATATTATTAAGAGACACTTATTTGAGATGGTTTGTACATGTCCAATGCATGTAGCAACGGTGCTCGTTGAAGAAATTTTTTCAATGGAGATTGGTGGGGCACCAAGGAAAATGGGTAGGCTAAACTTTTGTTATATCTCCGTCATGAATTGACTGGAATGAAGAAATAGAATTCATGTAGTTGACATCAACATAGTTGCGACGAGACTTTGATGATGATAATAACGATTATGATTTCATCATCACGTCAGTATTTAACCAGTTTTCTATTGCTTTTACTGTAAATTGTGCTATCATCTAGGTGTTTGCACTTTGCAGTTAGCTTATGTGCCAAAAGAGATGGTTTTGTTTGGGATATTTAGCAGTCATATAGCAGACATGGGGTATGACAAGTTCTTTTCTATTTTGAGGGCTAATGATAAATTCTATTCAGGCAAGTGAAATGAACACTACAGGGGGCTATACTGCTTGAATGGGAAAAACAAAAGGCACACAGAAAAAAAAAAACAGGAAAAAAGAACGTACTACAAAATGGGGGCTTTGAACTTTTGAAACCTGTCTACACCTTCCTTAGCCATGGAATTTTCTCAATTTTTGGCCCTTCTCAATGTTTTATGGAAAGCCACCTAAGAAGTACGGGTACTTCTAAAAAAGTGACGTGTCCGTGTTGGACACCGACACTCTTCGGACATTTTCGGACACGTGTCCGATATTATTTAGCCGTGTCCATAATTAAGAACTGAAAATCTTAATTTTGGACACTTGTTCGACGCTTTTTTTGCAACGTGTCCCACAATTCTTAGCCCATATTTGTGACTCAAAAATAAACATGTGGCTGATATCTCTTGGACACTTTGTTAACATGTGGTTATTAAAACTTGAAAACTTGATATATGACAATTTTGTCTGATAGAAAAATGTATGATTGTAAATATTAATCATATCACAAGCTAAAGACAAGTAAATATTTCACTAAAGAATAGGCCTCAAGATAGGCTTCTTTTTTGCTTTTTGTTTTTTTTTTTTTTAGGGAGGGGAAAGAGATGATCCGCCCTTTTCTTTATATGAATTTTATGGTACTATGGATATTTCATGTTTAATGATTATGAATTATGTTTTAGTGTTGTATTGATATTTGATAATTTTATATGTTTATTAGTTGGTACTTGAATTTTTATTTTTTGATTGCTAAATTGATTAAAAAAGTTAAAATGATATTATTTTTTTAGTAGATGATTATATATATTAATATATATTATTAACATGTCCCCCGACGTGTCCGTGTCCTACTTTTTTGAGAAATGCCGTGTCGGCATATCCGTATCATGTCGTATCTGTGTCCCGTGTCTGTGTCCATGCTTCTTAGAAAGCCACCTCCAAATTCCTGCTCAACACAAATATCTCATTAATTATGAAACAGAACTTCCGTAGAAATTCTTTTCTGCACTTGTCCCATTTGGTACAATCAAAAGAGTCACTTTCGAGTTACGACCATTGGAGCACCCCAGAAACCTTCTACCAATGCCTCCCTGATGGCCAGGAGTCCTCCTTTCAAATACACACTGATGAAGCGTGACAGAAAGTAAAGAACTTCTCCTGAGGAAGAGGGCGCCACGCCTCCAACACTGCCCACCCTGTTAGAGACCTGACTAGTATCACACCTTGAGTATGGCAAGTTATTGGGCCCCCTTCTACCTTTGTTTGGGTTCTTATGACCATTACTCTCTTACCCTTTGAATTATTGGACTTCTCTTTGAGCAAACTAACACTTACACTCTTACTGTTTATCATGGACCAATAGAAAGTCTTTGAGCCATCTGATGGATTATGTGCAGAAGAAATATGCACAGAACCTGATCTCACAATGAAACAGACTAATACATGGATTTGTAATCATGTGCACTGATTTATTGTGGGTGTGAGGAGTACATTAGCTGTTAGATTGATGCTCATAGGAACTCTTGTTCTTAAATTCAGCTTTATGTCTAAAAACATTTTTTATATATAATTATAGCTTTAAACTTAAGGTTTTGGTTAAACTTGCTTTTTGGCTTTTGCCTAGTTGAAGTGGACTTCTATAATCATGTTATTGGCATAAGGTTATATGGTAAGCAATTGAGGTAGAGTACTGTAGTAAAGTCGATTGTGTTGAAGCATGAACCAACTCACCCAGTTCTGTACGTATCTTTGATTTATTCTACAATCACAATTTCTAATGTTTATGTAGATGTGCCTTCTATGGGTTTTCCTGTGCTTAACCATAAAATATGACCTTGGACGACAACAGGCATCTAAAAGATAACCTGACCAGTGAAGAACGCTTTATATAATGTTATGGAAGAAACTATTTATATAAAAAATAGTCCAATTGCATGCTTTTATGTTATTAGTCATCATCGTCATCACCACCATCGGAGCCTTACCCCATCTATACTTTTAAGGTATTATTAAAATTTGTTTTTTTGCCTTTGAGTGTGCAATACTATGTGGACCAGACTGTTGATTTATCTCATTATTGATGGTTTCTTGCTGCTTTCATTTCTATTTCATGACACTGCTTTGATGTTTCTTGGTACTCTTGTCTGCAGAAAAAGCGACACTCATGTTGGCCTAGAAGTTCTGCAAAATTCTTTGCTTTCTTTGGCCTGACTCCTCCTCCTTATAAATTAGTAAGTGAACTGGGACTTCTTTTATCTTAGAAAACATTGTGTATTTCTTGTTTTATAAATTGGAACTTTTCTTCACATGGCTCATTCAGAAAAAAAAGAAGGGAAAATTTCAAAAAAGTATAAAACTTTTGGCTCAATTTTAAAAGAATTGCAAGAAGATTTGAATATTTCAAATAGTATGTAAGTATTCCACAATTCTTTCAATCAAGTCCTCTTCATAATTTTTTTTTAGAAATGAAAAAAATACCCTTTTGTCATTTTTCAAATTTCTTCTTTAATTAATAAATCACTTAGAGAATTGATCAAGTCCAACCCAAGTGACCTAGTGGGGCCCACTTCAACTACCTCTATGCTTAGATGGTTAAAAGGACTATATTTCAAATGACTGAAAATCTAGCATCAGTAAGTGGTCATGATCATCAAAATCAAAATAGCCGGTTTCACGGAGGAAAGAGGTTAAGAAAAGATGAAAACATTTCTCCAAAAAACTTATGGAGAGGACTTTATTGAAAGAATTGTGGAAAACTTTTATGCTTTTTTGAAATAATTTAAATCTTCTTGTACTTTTTCTGAAAATGAGCAAAAAGTTGAATGCCATAATGAAATTTTCCCAAAAATCAACAAAGAAAAAGTTAATTCAATGGATTCTATGAATCTTTGCCAAAAGTTGTATACCTTTTTGAAGTCTTCCCAAAATAAAAAAAAAAGTTATTTCAATGGATTCTATGATTCTATCCAGTTCTGGGCTCCTGATTGGACAGGGATGACCTCAAAATTCACTAATTAGAATGTACACTCAGGCATTCTCTGGTCCTTTGATTCCTGTGCTGGCTAGGGTTTTACTTAATGACTGCTTCACTGCATCATTCAATTTGTCCATGTTTTTGAAGTCTTTAGTATTCTGGCATTTTGTACACGTACTGTATATTCTTTTTTTTTCCTTTCCTTTTTTTCCCCCTCTTTTTGGTGGACAAGGGCATATTCTTCTTTCATAACAGTGAATTTATTGTGTATCTGAATGTCTAGGATGCTTTAGAACCATATTTGAGTCGTGAGGCACTGGAAATGCATTGGGGAGTTCAGCACCGGGATTATGTGGAGAGCCTGAACAAACAGCTTGAGAACAACGACCCAATATATGGCTACACGATGGAGGAAATGGTGAAAGAAACCTACAACAGCGGGAACCCTCTACCAGAATTTAACAATGTTGCCGAGGTGTGATGACTGATTAGAGCTATAGTGTATCATGATCATCTGTTTGTCCTGTTGATGATAGGGTTTGCTAAATCCATGTGTGGCTTCATAAGGTGGACCTTCTTTGTTAATGACTCGACCCAAAGATCAGGTGGGCCACACATTATACATTAATTGTAGACCTTTAAAAACTTATGTTTTTATTCATTTTCTTATTGGAGAAATTTGTGGCCCATCTGATGGGTATGCCTGCCAAATTTTGGACCAAGATGCATAAATGAGAGCACCCACTTGGTTGATTGCATTGAAAATGCATAACACAGACACCAGTGAGGACTCTGGCTTAGCAGGCCTTGTTGATGGAAGTAGCAGAAATTCATGAAGGCATTCTATCATCCTATGTTTATTTTAATTAAAACCATGCAGTTAGCTCATTTTTATTTTTGTTTTGCCATGCACTCTTGCTGAACATCAAAATTTTTAACTACTTAAAATGTTGAACCTTGACCATCTTCTATTGTAAGTTATCAACAAAATTCAAAAATAAACTTCAAAATGAATTAGTGATACGCAATATCGGGATCTCAGGGGAAAATTTTTTTCATGACCTTGGTATTTGTTTTCTCTGGATTTTGGACTTGCTGGACACCAAAATTACATGCTAAATGGTTGCGTGGATAAGCTTATGTGTTTCATCACCATCACTACCACTTAGCCTTATCCCTTCAATCTGGGGTGTACTAAATTATATGGTTATGTGTTTAATAATTTATTGTCCTTTTATTGCTATTCCATCTCTTAAATTTATTTTCAATGTTACTGTGTACGAGATCAAGAACAATCGTAATTATCAAAAGGAAGGAAAGCTTGTTTTAGACATAAAAAGGGGACTAGTGATCATCATTATTAAGTTTATGTTATCTTTTTTCTACTCTTGCATTGAAAAGAATAAATAAGAAGGAAACAATGATCATACCGTGCTTGGTATGAGCATGATTAAAAGGATTTTGAGAAGTTCTTGGAGGTGCTTTAGTTGTCTTTGTGTTTAGAATCCCAAATTCAGTAGATGACAAATCCACTGTCTTTGATCCTGGCAACATCCATGGATTGCTGTTTCGCTTATGCACTGGATCCAAGAATGATGCAACTTTTTTCTTTTTTTTTTCTTTTAGAATTGTAATTGAGAAGAAAAATACAATATGCCATTGTTGATCTAAATTTATCAGGGTCACTTTTTCTATTGGCATCATTAATGTAGAAGTGACAAACTCACATTAGCATTAACGGAGGAACCCATAATTGACACTGCCCTTAATGTTCTGAAGGATTGCCTTACATTCTGCATATATAACTCTCCGCATGGAGGAACTAATGCACACATTTCATTAGAATGTTATATTGGATTTGTGAAAGTTACGTAATATGCTTTGAAGGCCACCCATCATACTATGCCAAGTAAATGGATCCTATAGTTAAGTCTTATCTCTATCTCTAACTTCTCTCTCTTCACACACACAACCCTAACACTAGGGGGTAACTTAAAGCTATCATCATCTTCAGCTACTACAAGATATGGTCAAGATGCTCCTTGTTGTGCAAGTACGTCCAATGTCCACTTGGTGTTGGCCTCATCAGGACAAGAGAAGAACACAAAAATCCAAGGATATTTGTAATATGTTCCATAAAAAAGCATTTCTCAATGAGTACTCTACAACCTGCACCGTCCTTTGCCTCCCTCACTATTATTCTAATATCCTTTTGTTAGAAATTATATAATTGGCTAATTCATGGGTTGGACAAACTTGGGGTCCATTTAGTTGCAATTTTCTATTTATTTTAGCATGGATTGTAACGTGTGCCATCGGAAAGCTGAAGTGAAGAATCAACAACATTCGTCAAGAAAATCAAACTGGGACAAAAGCTCTGTCTGATTTAGCGAAGAGGTACCTGCTTGAGCAGAATTAGGAAATTTGCCTAAGCAAAAAATTTACCCGCTTGAGCAAACATTTGCCCGCTTGAGCAAGTGATGAACAAAACCCCACCGGCCTGCGTGGAATTATTTCTTTTTTGTGCTAAGATTTTTATTTTGTGTTCTACACAAACTCTAACTCTGAGGTATGAATTTGGGGTTATTTCAAGGGTTTCTCTCTCAACCTTAAGGTACCTCTCTCATTTTTCTAAGCATAGAATACTTAATTGAGATACCCTTTCTTCTCTAGAGTAGTTATTAGAGAGATTGTGTTGAAGCTTTGAGGTTTAGAGGACATTGCTTCTACTTTCTTGTAGAAGATTGTTTTCTCTCGTAAAAGATTTGTGCACCTTGCGGTTTCAAGGTGGTTGGATCAAATGCGGCAAGCGGTAAATTGCGAGGAGTCGGTAAGTAGTGCTACAGTCCTTAGGTTAAGGAGACTGGGGGAGGGTCTGTGAGTATTGCATGTAATTGTTCATTCATAGTGCTTGGTTTTTGATGGTCTAAGAAGGACTTGTGGTTTTCACTAGGAGGGTTTCCACGTAAAAATTTTGTGCCTCGTCTTCTTTTGTGGTTGATTGTTTTTATTTGTGAGTTATTTTATATTTTTGCTATTGTTTATGGAACTGCTATCTAAAAATCTGAGTTGGGGCCTTGAATCTTGTTGATTCTAAAACCTTCAATTGGTATCAAAGAAGGCACACAAATCTGTTGTGTGTAGATCTTTTGATATTTCTAGAATGAAATTCAATCAAGAAGGACATCGACTACCAAGCCATCAATGATGAAATATAAGAGATCTAGCTTAAAGATGCTCAAATCTGAGTTTGAGACGAAAAACCCTAGATCTTTTCATTGCTTTGAATGCAAAGGGTTTGGCCATAGAGCATCTCAGTGTGCAAATAGAAAGTTGAAGGGATATGGTAAAGTTCTGAATGCAACATGGGATGATTTTGAAGAAGAGGAAAAAAAATACTAAGAATGAGATTGCCCTTGACACAACCAATCAAAAGTTTATTGTGTATATGGCTAGATCTAATTCTCTTTCTTCGCAGGGGTTATCTAACAATAGTTTTGATAATGATGATGACAATGTGTCAGATACATAATAGGATTGGGAATGAGCATACCACTTAGTGTTCAAAGATTGTGTGAAGTTGACCAAGTTTCACAAAAAAGATCACAATCAAGTGGGATGCTGCAAAAGAACATATCACCCCTTTCAAGGCAGAATTAGAAGAAACTCTTGGAAAGGTATGTCTCTTGGAATATTTAAAAAATGTTATGGCTGATAAGTTGACTGATTCAGATCAAAAGTATGAATCACTATTTGATGACTTTGAGAAATTTGAATAAGAGATTGAGACCTTGGGGAAAGACTTGATAACATGTCAAACAAAGAAAGCAGATCTGGGAGGAAAACTGACGATGGTTATGTCAGAACTGATTGTTACAAAGGTATCATTGGATAGGATGAACACTGGGTCGAAGAAACTTGAGGATATCCTGTGTAGTCAGAAGTTGCCAAGTGACAAACATGGCATTGGATATGATCATGGTGCATCTACTTTGAAGGCTAAAGGTAAAATTGTTTTTGTTAAAGGTGCTATTATGGTTTTTGATGTTGCAAACACTGCTTCTGGTGTTGATCATGTTGTAAAGTCTATAATGAAGAAGAATGTGGCATGTCCTAAAACTACTCCCACATGCCACCATTGTGGAAGCATAGGACACTTTCGAACCTATTGGAGGAAGTCATTGTCACCACCAAAGGTCAAGACCACAACAATATGGGTTTGTAAAGCTGATTTGCCTAATGATGTTCCTCACACTGCGCTGAAAGATCAAATTATGCGAGTCTGAGTGGCTATATGCAAACACCCTTGATGTGCGAGGTCCTACCCCCACCCCTAAGCTGAAAAGAAAGATGACATTAAGGGGGAGTCTCAATTCAGGGGGAGTTGCAAATTGACAGGATTGTTATATGCTGATCATTCTTTATCAAATATAGACAAAAAAAGGAAAGCCAGAGACATAAACATACAAGTATTCTATAGGTTGCAAGGCAATTCAAGTACTCAGAGAATTTTTTTTTTTTTTTTGTTGAAAAGTTCAATGTATTTTGGGTAGATTGATTGTATGTTTAGGGAGTTTTGTCTATGAATTTCCAAAGAGGGAGATTGTTAGAAATTATGTAATTGGCTAATTCATGGGTTGGACAAAACTTGGGGTCCATTGAATTGTAATTTTATATTTATTTTAGAATGGATTGTAGCGTGTTACTGTGTATTGGCGGAAGAGTTGAAGTGAAGAAATGCGACGAAACAACAAAATTGGTCAAATTGGGAAATTTGCCCAGACAGAAGCTTTACCCATTTGAGCGAACATCTACCGGCTCAAGTGAGTGACGAAGAAAACTCCACCGACCTGTGTGGAATTATTTCCTTTTTGTGCCAGGATTGTTATTTTGTGTTATACACAAACCCTAATTCTAAGGGCCTGTTTGTTTGTGGGTAGAGTAAATTAGAGTAGAGTAAACCCAAAATCAAGAAAGAATAATATATGATTGGGTTATGATGACTTTTTGTCTTAGTTGCTTGATATGGAATGTTTTTAACTTTTTATATAAAACGGAGATAGTTTTTTATAATTTAGTGATGATTTTTTGACTTTTTTGAAAAAAAGAAGGTAAATTTGAATTTTTAAGAAAAAGAAGGGAAAAAATTGGAATTTCAAATAATTTATTTTACTTTACCTCAAAAACAAACAGGCCCTAAGGCATGAATTTGGGGTTATTTAAAGGATTTCTCTTTCAACTCTAATGTATGTACCTCTCTCATTGTTCAAAGCATAGGATACTTAATTGAGAGACCCTTTTCGGAGAGATTGCGTTGAAGCTTTGAGCTCTAGAGGATATTGCTTCTACTTTTTTATAGAAGATTGTCTTCTCTTGTAGAAGATTTGTGCACGTTGTGGTTTCAAGGTGGTTGGATCAAGTACGACGAGTAGTGAACGGCAAGAAGTCGGCAAGTAGCTATAGTCCTTTGGTTGAGGAGACTGGGGAAGGGTTTGTGAGTATTGCTTGTAACTATTTATTCATAGTGTTTGGTTTTTGTTGGTCCGAGGAGGACTCATAGTTTTTCCCGAGGAGGTCTTCTACGCAAAGATTGTGCTTGTCTTCTTTTGTGGTTGATTATTTTGATTTGCAAGTTCTTTTATATTTCTGCTATTGGTAATTGAACTGTAATCTAGAAGTCTGTGTTGGGGCCTTGAATCTTGCTGATAGCTTCACCTTTTACATTGAATTGTCTATTCCAAATATCTAAAGTATATTTCGTGCATATAAGGTTTAGAATAATTTAGGTCAAAAATGAAGAAGATAGAAAACTAGACCAATGGGATCATAGAAAGGGCTGGTATATACTGATAAACATGAATTTTCTTATCCCGCATTTTCACCATATACTTTTTGGAGATTATTATTTTCCTACATATATTTTTTCTGATATCAAGTATTCTAGTATGGTGGAAGTTCTGTGGTAACAACTGCATCACAGGGTCTTCAAAGATTTCTAGTTATTGTAGGAGTTACCTGATAAAAGTGTCTATTTTCTTGTGGTTGCCAATTTGCTTTTATATGGTGGTTTTCTTTCTAATCTTTGTTCTAGAAAAAGGGGTTGTCATGACCTAAGGAGAAGAATGTTAGCCATTCAAGGAGCAACACATGCACAAAATGAGTGGTAGAGATGAGAATATTGAGATGGATGTCTAGTAAAAGTGAAAAACTAGGAAAGATAGAAATAGAGATGAGTGCTTTTGGCAGACTTTGTGCTAGTATCAATAGGTGACAAATTAGGTGTCACAGGCCAACCATCGGGGGTCTCAGATAGTAGACATTTATATGCACGCGGGCCATGAGTTTTTGGTGGTTGGTGGTGGTTACCAGTAAAACACCAGTAAATTCAGGCCTAGGTAGGACTGCTTGTGAGTTGGGTCAAATTGCTCAAATCAAACAACAGAATTATGGGCAGTCATCTAACGGACAAGTATAAATGGAAGCATCAGGTAATAGAAGAGCATGACATAAGTAAACAGAAATCATTAACATGTTTGGTTGGAATGAAGTCAAAATTGTCTTAATTACGGCGTGAACCAACAGATGGGCCAACTAAAGAAATTCAAGGTAAAACCATAGTCGTCAATTCTATTCCAACTGATGTTCCAGTTTTACCCTGTATTGGAACGTTTTGGCATTCCGGTTAAATCCTATATTCTGCCCCGGAAAAGTCGCAATTGAAAATTTAAGAAAAAATATAAAAGAATACCTAAGATTGTAAAAATAGTTGAAAGCTAAAATAATACTAAAATTATATACTTACTCCACTTAAATTAAACTGCATCATACAACTGACCAACTTTTAGTTTTCACAACATATGGATGGAAGTACGAAACCTTGGTTGGAATGGGGTGGAATTAGTCCATAAATAGAACCGAAATTGGGACCAGAAACTTTTAGTGGGGTATTTTGTTTTGCTTAAGGCCAATTCTGGAATGTTTTGACCAATTCCAACTAGAACAGAGTGGATTTGATAATTATGGGTAAAATTGTCTAACGAAGACTATCAACAACTTCCTTGAACCAAATCCAGCAAAAACTACGCTCGAGTGTTGCCCTAATAAACATCATCTGCACTCCATTCACCTATCCCTTGCGGGTTCTCTTCAACTGCGGCAATCTCTTCGGAATAGGAAGTGGATTTGTCACCTACACACCATGCAAACAACACCAGACTATAAAATCTAGTCTCAGTAGTAAACACTCTGGATAACATATATGATGTGATAGATAATATATAATAAACAAGAATGCAATGAATAACTGTGAGAGCATGATGCTGGTATAATCCATGCGTGTGAACATGCCTGATACATATACAATGCATGAAAGTAAATATGATGATGGGTTCAAACGCCAAATTTAGATGGGAAAGGGTTTTCTAGGGGAAGTGGCTCTCAAGTTGCTAACCAATACTCCCAAAATGCTTAGGAGTTAAAAGTTGCGAAAACTAACTACTTAACATCCCCCTTGGGGACTCAAATCACACATACACCCGCACACAAAATGCGGCATGAGGGCTTTTTTGTCCTACACATTTGAACCCAGGACACATTGGCTCTGATACCATATCAAGTTGCTAACTAATACACCCAAAATGCCCAGGCGTTAAAGGTGTGGAAAACTAATTACTTAACAGTGGCATCCATGAGGCTGTAATGTCTTACTATCCAACTGCCATTGGCTAAGCCATGGTAGGGTCACCATCATATGAGTACCGTTACGCACCCTAAGCAGGGCTTCGTATGGCCATATAATATAACATATTATACAACCAGGAATGGCAGTAATCAGCAGTACATCTGTGATTGCCTCATGGGAACTACACTGCAGCGAGTTAATAATCATCAAACCAAACCCAAACGTAGTCATGCACCAACTACGCTAGATTGGAGCTAAGTGGAGTCTATCGGGAAAATAGGTACACAGGTCATGTCAGGTGGGTCCAAATTAGTAAGTTCATGTTATGTAGGAGCAATGCAAATCATGTTTGAAAATCTCTAAAACGAAAACATGCTGTAAGGTATGATGGATTGTCGATAGCGGGGCCAAAATGTATGACAAATGGTTTGACGGTCCATGAAATGAAAAGCGATCCTTAAGGGCCTCTCTAACTTGGCATGTCGACTCTAACACCAAATGGGTAGCATTTCAACATAACCGAGTTGACACAAAATGGGTGAGAAAAGAGAGGTCAGATCTGGTTGGCTTGAATGGTTGCTTGCAAAGGACATCTGAGCCTACCATCCAATTCAACCATACTTGGGATCTTATTGCATCTAACAGTGAAAAGCTTGCAAAAGTGTGAGCTAAGCCGAGAGACCAATACTTGGTGTCATTCCGCTAGACATCCATGAAGGCGGGGTCATATGTATGAAAGATGAAATATAACACTAGGATCATGATATACACACACACTACAATAAAATCATCTATGCCAAGAATGAGAGCATATGAAAAAAAAAATGACAAAATAAGAAAATAATGAATACAAGATAAAAGGGGTGATTTCTTGCTTTAGGTCAAGCCAACGTACCAAGCCAAAGTTGGGGTTGCAGTCTGTAAGGATTTTTGTGTTGGTTAATTCATGGGTTGGACAAAACTTGAGTCCATTGGTGTTGTATTTTATATATCCTTAAGTATAGACAATTGTTTAAGTCGCCGGATGTACATAAGTGAAGAAATCAGAAAATGAACGATAAATTGAAGTAATTTTCTACGGAAAACATAGTTTAAAAAAGTCATATCTCATAAATTGAGGTTGGATATAGGCAAGCGACCTACCGATGGAAAGCTCGTTTCGAGTAGATATTCGTAGAGCTCAAGATTGCCTCAATCGGAGTTAAAATGAGAAAGTTATAGCCTCCAGAAGTTCGCAGAAAATGTGCTGAAATTTCATTCGGGCATATGCTTAATTTGACCGATTGGACCATTAATCCGACCGATCGGACAGGTGTAGAAAGTTCGCTGACTTGCGATTTTTCAGTCCAATTTGAAGGGGAACTTACCTGTTTCATACCAACTTCTTTCTTGATTAAAATATACTTATGAGGCACGGAATTGGGGCTATATAAAGGGGTTCTTTCTCAACCTTAAGATAGAGATCTCATTGTTCTAAGTAGGTAATTTATTTTGGAGATCATCTCTTCTAGAGTTCTTTTATTAGAGAGTTGAAGAGCTGAAGTTCTACTTCAGAGATCCTTGTCTTCTACTTCTCTGAGTGTAGAAGATTTTTGTGGGGAGTCAAGTGCTACATCTAAAAGGCGTCTAGGTGCTTGGATCTGTAACAAAGAATAGCAGGTGGTCGTTGTAGTGGGTTGCTGTGCAAGGGAATCATAAAGTCCTTAGGTTGTGCGATAAGTGGATTAGGGTTGTGGGTATTCTTTTGTAATTGTGGCATGATTCATAGTGCTTGATTCTTACTCGTGGTTTTTACCTAGTTTGGGTTTCCACGTAAAAATTGTGTCTTCTTGTGGTGTGTGCTTTTGTTTGATTTATTCCCACTGCATAGTTGATTGTTTGCACACATAATATTGAGATTGATTGCATTTATCCATTCTAGAGGGTCTCCCCCAAAATCCTTCACAATCCACAAGTGACAATGTTTTTCAATTCTCTGCAACTATTGAATCCCGGCTGCTGGTTATTTAAGTTCTCTTGGCAGTTTGGAAGGTCATTAGCACCCAAGGACCTACCTCTGCTCACCCTTGATATCACATCACACTATTTATGTTTCCTGCACAATATTTCAATGTTTGGCTGATCGTGTTGCTTGCAAGGTCTGAAGTTGAATGGCATAGTGGTTAGGCCAAGCCCCCTAGTTAATGCATATCCTGAGTCCATATCCCGTTTTGGAGGGTTTGGGTCACATGTACCACAAAGATGGAATCAATAAATAATGGGGAGAAGTGGGCTCCATACAAGCTTAAGGTAAACCTATAAGGTGGCTAACAGAAGTAGAGGAAGAGGTGTCCTATTCTGCAAGGTCAAGGCTCCATTGGTAGTTGGTAGTAGCCAACTGTCAACTGTGCTGTGTATGGATGTAAATATCGGCCGCTACGATATATCGGCCGTAGTGCCCATGGGCGCTACGTTATTTTGAAAATAGCGGGGTTTACAAATGTAGCAGCCCGTAGTGGTCGTTACACATGCGTAGCGGCCGCTACGGACCGCTACAAACCGTAGCGGCCGCTACGTAGTGGGTGGGTTTAAAAACCCCACCTATCGACCTTTTTCACTCATTTTTTTCATCTTTACTCTTCTTCTCTACTTTTCACTGCTCCAAACCCCTTTCCTTGCCTCCATTTTGCAAATCCTCTAAAAAAAAAACTAGAATAATAACTAAAAACATCAAGAACATCAAGGTGGTATTCAATATTCAAGCATCAAACTCAAAAAAAAGATGAGTTTTGAGGCTTAATTTTTTCTACTTTGAGTTTATTTTTCTCTTTTCTTCCATGAATCACTTGAAAATGAGTTGTTATTGTTAAATCCATGTTCCGCTTTGATCAACCCCCTCTTTTTTTTTATCACTTTCTTAATTTTTTTATTTTGAATTTTATTTTCAGATTATTTTATTATTTGAAAAAAAAAATCTATTTTATTCATGGAAAACCAATAAAATGAGTTGAAAATGATTCCTAAATGTTAGATCTATGTTTCCCATAGATCAATCCCACATAGTTTTGTGTTCTTCTAATTTTTTCATATTTTTTATTTTCGGATTTTTATATTTCTTTAAAAAATATTTTTTTATAAAAGTAAACTCAATCAAATGGGTTGAAAATGGTTCCAAAATGTTAGATCTATGTTTCCCATAAATCAATCCCACATATTTTTTTATTTTTCTAATTTTTTCATATTTTTTTATTTTCGGATGTTTGTATTTTTTAAAAAAATATTTTTTTTATAAAAGTAAACTCAATCAAATAGGTTGAAAATGGTCCCTAAATTTTAAATTTATGTTTCCCATAGATCAATCCCTTTGGTAGGAGAGCGGCTTGGCCCAACGGTAAAGGCTTACCGGTAACGTCTTGGAGGATGAGGGTTCAAGTCACGGAAACAGTCTCTTCAAAATGAAGGTAAGGCTGTGTATATCTTGTCCTCCCCAGACCCCGCTATGCGAGAGCCTCGTGCACTGGGCCGCCCTTTTTTTTTTATAGATCAATCCCTTTGGTATTAGAGCTATTAGCAAGGTATTCCTTCATTACAAATTCTTTGCTCTTTAAGTATATTAGTATATTGTTTTTCTATGAAGTTTGAACATAGTTTATCTTTCATTCTTGAATGAATCTTGATGAAATTTGTTTATAACATTTTTTTATAAGCTTTAAGTTAGTATTTAAGTTGACATAACTAAACAACATGAATCCATATGAAAAACATTGATTGTTTCCATTCTTTTCTATTGATACAGCGATACAGGACCTCATGCAATGAGGGGACCGCTACATACTCATATACTAGTTACTTTTGCAAAACAAATATATATTCCATCATTTTCCAATATTCTGGATTTTCTGGAATTTTATCGGATTTTTTTGAAGACTTTTTTAAATCACACCGCTACGCCGCTACGTATCGCCACGACCGCTACGTATCGCCGCTACCGCTACGTATCGTTTCGGCTGCGGGCCGCTATGCCTGCCGTCACCGCTATTTTCATCCTTGATGCAGTGTAATTGGTAGTTTTCATCTGTGAACTGCTAATTGCACTACAGTCAGCAGCTCATGTTTGAGAATTGCCAATTGTATTGAACAGTTGGCAGTTTCCTTCTGTGAACTGCCTACTGCAACATGGAGTAAGTGGTTCACGTGCTGGACCCGGCTGGGCAAAGCTTTTGGCCATAAACTCCATTTTGTCCCCCTATCCAACAATGTATTTGTACCATTCTGTGATCCAAACACACTCCACATTGTCTTTAATTTAGAAGCATTAAAATGAGCTCTAATGAGGTGCCTAACATGATGAAAAATGTAAAACCCAAACCTTAAACCACATTACAAGATGAAATTTACATTTTTGACTTGGCTTAGCCCTTAGATCTTACAATTTCACTTCAAAATCCTTCCAAAACTGTTTTCCACACTCGCAATACCTGGCAAAACGAGATTCACACCCCAAACCCCAAATCTTACCATCCTAAAACACAAAAAATTGGACGAAACCAAGGAAGAAGATGAATCTCCTATTGCATATACAAACTTAAGGTTTAAATGGAAGTGAATCAAGGGAAAATGGAAGTATAACTCACCGAATTGTAGAAAATCAGAAGTGGGGAGGAGGATGATGACTAGCCATGCGTTTCTATGGATTAGGTGATTCTTGTGCTTAAAAACATGTTTCATGTGATTCTAGGCCTAAAAATGCATTTGAATGGATTCTAGTATTTTTTTTCTTTTTTTTAGAAATGTGTTTCAATGGGTTCTGGAATTTTTTTCGCTTAAAAACTCGTTTCAATGGATTTTGGGATGGTTTTTGCTTAAAAACGCGTTTCATAAGATCCAAGGTTGAAAAATTTTCTGTGGATGTCGTGGTTTTTTTCTTGAAACAATTTTGACTTCATTCCAACTTGAACATGTTAATGATTCCTGTTTACTTATGTTCTCTTATTATTTAACTCTTCCATTTTTACTTGTCTGTTGGATGAATGCCCAGAATTCTGTTGTTTGATCCAGGCAATTTGACTGATCTCCCAGATTGTCTTTACCCGAACCTAAAAATTTATATTTAGTAGTGTTTTATTGGTAAACCCAACACAACAACTCATGGCCTGTCCCATGGGTTATTGTTGATTCCCAAGACCCCTGCGAGCCAGGTTGTGACAAACCGAACACTGAATTCTTGATTAATTTACATCGTTGCTAACTTTTGGGCAACTGCTGCTGTTTACATTTTGAGTTTCTAATACATGCTAATTAGGCAACAAATGGTCGGCAGGTTTGGAACCATGACTTCTTTTGGGAATCCATGCAACCAGAAGGTGGTAAAACACCCTCTGGTGGTGCTCTTCAGCAGATTGAGAAGGACTTTGGCTCCTTTGAGAAGTTTAGAGAAGAATTTGTAGAAGCGGCCCTTACGCTTTTTGGATCTGGCTGGGTGTGGCTTGTTTGTGAGTTCTCTTGGTAAACTTTGTTTTCTTCTTGTAATACATCTCATATGCATTTGTGATCTTTCTTTCTTTGCAATAAAGGTAATCTAGGTTTTTAATTTATTTTATCATCATTATTACTTTTCAAAGTTGGCCAGAATGTTGCTTTTACAAAAGTCAAACAGGTCCGATTGTGCCCAAAATCACCATCACTTCACATAATTTTTGGTGATCTGTTAAACATTGTAGCGAGTACGTGTTTGATGTGGGTGAAAATCTACATCTGAAGGTGTTTCAGTGTAAACGACCACCCAACTTCAAGTTGAATTTGAAGGTCTTGCTGATGGAGATTTAGGTTCAGTGTCCTATCTTTACTTAGAAATGACTGCATTATGTGTGCTGTGGAAAAGGTTGAAATATTCGGTTAGAAGTAAATGACATTCTTCTTGATAAGTATATAGGGCTTTTTCCAGCATTTAATGGACATCTTCTTATGTAAATGATCTAAAGATTTAAAATTGAAGTGTAGAAATAAAGTAGAAAAAGGAAGAGAAGAAATCAGACAATTAAGTGATAAGTTTTTTTTTGTTGATTCCCTTTATTTCTGCGTGCATGGGGCACTAGACTTTCCCCGATGTAAAAGTCGGGAACCGCTGATTTCCTGCTTACAATCTCAGATGGTGTCCTTTTTGGTTCAAATTTAGGTTGCCAATTTATGCTAGGAACCAAATTTGGGAAGAGTCCAATTTAAGACTCTTATCACTTAAAAGGTGCCGCCAGGGGTGACTGTCTGCTGGGCGCCTTTCACTGGTGCACTGCCTGGTGGCTGGCTCAGAAAGGGTGCACTACTGGGGTATCTTGACTCTTATTGGATTTTGATGGCCTACCGGGGTCATTATTAATGGAAGTTTGTTCAAAGTATCTGCCAATCTTATTTATGAAATTGTTGTCATCATGTTTCCTCCTGTTAGATAAAATACAGGAGACCTTTGCTTCTGAGTCAGGCTGACATGCCTTGTATGCTCAAAAACTCACATTTTCATTAACCCACTTGAACCGGATTTGCATAAGAAAAAGGAAAGAAAGAAGAAAATTTTGTAATTAATTTGAAAGAAGAAAATTTTGTAATTCATGTGGTAAATATATTTCTGGCCTTATTAAGCTTGTTTCTCTTGTAACTCTTAGCAATATTTATGCTACACTACACAGCAGAGATGTTGGGTTGTATATGCTATAAGGTCTTTTACCAAGTTTGCTTTAGTATGCTCACTCATCCACCTTTCTGTGCACCAGTGAAAAGACAAGAAAAAAGGCTTGCAGTGGTTAAAACATCAAATGCTGTGAATCCGCTCTGTTTTGGTGACATAGTATGTTGAATCTCTAATTGTCTTGTGTGATCTCTTTCTTTTATATGCTTCTTGGGTTACGCACTTAAGCGAACTCTTATTTATTTTGGCTTTGCTTATCCTTTTAATCATTTACTCTTTTGCAGCCAATCATCAATCTGGATATGTGGGAGGTAAGTTGAAGGATGCATTCTTTTTTGTTCCACTCAATTATTTCAAATGTGTTCTTGTTCACATATTACAATTATTTCAATTGGGGTGAGGGTAGGGTTTGGGGGTCTTCATTCATGGCAAGAGCTTATAAGTATTTGTTGATAACTTAATTTTGCAGCATGCCTACTACCACGATTACAAGGTATGAATAAAATCATCTTTTCTGTTTTCCTTGAAGTAGTCAATTCAGTATAATGAGTCATGACAAAAATAATAATTTGACCAACTGATGATAATGGACAATTTGCATTCTTTTTGCAGAAGCCATTGCTTTCACTCATTTGCATGGCCTAATAGTTTAAAGGCTGATTTGGATGTACTGAAATTTCCATGAATTTGGGTGGCATGGAATATGGGTTGGAGAGGACAAGTGGAACTGCATTGACCTGGGAATTATTTTCCTGTTCCACTCCAAATCAGCTTCTATATGAGTGCAACAACTGGCTTCATTGATATTTATCTGTTAGTGTTGCTGATGATCGCTGGGAATGCATGAACAGGACAACAGAGTGAAATATGTGAACATATTCATGAACCACCTTATATCATGGAATGCAGCGACAGGCCGCATGGCCCGGGCAGAGTCATTTGTGAACCTGGGGGAGCCAAGGATTCCTGTGGCTTGAAATGTCTACTGTAACGTTTCCAGTTACACTCTTTTGACTTCTGCTGGTTAATAGCTAATTCCAGTTGGGTTGATTTTTAGAAGAAAAGTATAGCTCGATGTCTCTTTGTAATTCAAAAAGTCTGTCAAAGGTGGTGCGTGGCATATTGGTTGGCTCGTTTGATTTGGCATCGACTGAAGATTAGCGGTATTAGATGTTGCTTTGCTAGTCATCTGCTTAAGGGCAGTAATTGTGATCATAATTTTCTGATATGGTGGTTCAACTAGTTAACCAATCGCACAATTTAGATAGGTGTTGTTGACCGGCCTTGCTGACTTGTGACTCAGATTGAGTAATCTTGGTTTGGCCTAGTCTACCGGGTCAATTTAAACGACCTTTTTTTTTTCTTGTCCTTGCATGTTTAAATAACAAATGAAAAATGTAAATTAGCCTTGTGTTTTTCTTTTTGTGTTAAGAAAATGGTAGGAGGCAGCTTGTTTGGCATTGTTCCTAATTTTGTGCTCAGATGTGTTGAGGTTGGGTTGTGCGAGTTTAAACTCTGCAGAATTTGTTTGACAACATTAAAATGCTCTGTAGGGAATATGCCATATAGAATTTGTTTGGGAACGGTTTAAAAAATTTTCTCCAACAAACAAAGCAAAATAATAATAGGATTTAAAATGTAGGATTCACCTTTTAATGTTTGCGGCACTTTATTTTTGATGTATATGAAATTCACTTGTAGAAGTTACAGCATAGTATCTACATTTAAAAATTAGAACATAGTGCCTATATTCATAGGATTTATAAGGTAGGTTTACTTTTATAAGAATTATAAAATGGGCTCACTTTTTTTGAATATAAATATGGGATCAATCTTTATAAACTACAGCATGGACACACTTTTAGAAATTAGAATATGGACCTATATTTATATGATTTATAATGTATGTTCATTTTTTGTCGTCGTGACTACGTGATCTATATTTAGAAATTACAATGTGGTATTCACCTTTAAAAATTATAATACATTATAGTGTGAGGCGCTATCTTGCGTGCTTATTGTGAACATGAGATTTACTTCAAAAATTGCATGACACCCACTTTTAGAAATTAAAACATGGGGCAATATTCATAGGATTCATAATATGGGCTCACATTTATAGGAATTAAAATGTAGTTTCACCTTTTTTTATTTTTTTTAAATGATTAATTTTTCTTTAAATGCTTAATTTTTCTTTTTTGAAGAATTTTTAAAGCATTAAATATTTTGTTGAAAGATTTTTTTTTTGGAAAGATGAAATATTTTATAGGAAAAATTAAATTTTTTTTTAAATATAAGATATTTTTTTTGAAAGATTAAATATTTTTTTTTGAAAAATAATAATTTTTTACTATATAATCCACATTTAGAAATTAGAACATGAGATCCGCACTCAAATGATTTATAATTTGGTCCCATCATTAAATAAGAATTATAATAAGGGCTTATCTTTTGTGATTGTTACCATGTGATTCACTTTAAGAATCTGGTGGTAGAATTACTTTGAGATAAGTAGAAAATAATTGTGTTAACAAGTTGTTTAAAAAAAAATTTTTTTTGTTCGAAGTTTCTTATGCCAGCGAGCTATGATTTCGAGATTTCTTTTCACGAGAATAAAATTTGAAATAATATTTTGTACATATCAAATGTGTAATTTGTAAGCTTATCTCGTGGAAATATGGAAAATGACAGTGCCAAATGCATCCTAAAATTTACTTGAATAGCTGAGCACATAAATTACAATTCATATGAAAATCTGTGTAGTTTTTTTTTTCATAAAAAGCTATTTTTAGATTTTTCTTTTTTGACATAATTTTTTAGTCGATATAAGTTTATATATTTATAGTTAAATACCAAAATTTTATTTGTTGTTCTGATCTACAATGTCTAGATACAGCAGGGACATTCCGTGGACCATGTAGGGACACTAATTTTACATATAAAAGTGAAGTATATGGTACTTTGTCCCTTTCAAAGTATCCTTGCATCACAAATTCTGGCAGTCTACTCTTTGGTCTTGCGTCTACTCAAACCAACAATTGACTGGTTAATCTGTTGGACTAGAAAAGTATGATTGTCATCTGTTTTACTTATTTATGGTGACCATCTTTTTCATAACCTTTGACTTGATGGTTAGCAAGGTCTAATGGGCCTCATTCAGTGGGCCCTACCAGTGTGCCACGTGCCTACTTTTGAGTTGTTTCATGCAGCCATATGGTTGGTGTGACTCTTTTTTTTTAATTTTATTTCACATAGATTTTACAAATGGTGGATCCTTATGCTGAGGATATGTAATGCTAAATATGTGGGCCAGACTATTTGGGGATTCAAATCATTGATCCGACTGTTTATAGGGAAAACCCAAGAAAACTATAGCTGAAGAATTTACAATGTTGAATGCGGGCTAAACTGTCTAGTTGCTTCTTGATGGAGGAGTAAGGATTCTTCATTAGTGCCCCATTTAAATTTTATTGTGGACTTAATAATCCATGGTGGAATTTTGCTGAGCTATATTCCTGGGGTAACTCAAACATGGGCCGAGGAACGTAGGATAGCGGCATCCCAGCTCACCTTAACATCCCAGCTCACCTTAAGTGACGAGGATTGACCCCTGGCACTCACTATGGTGGAAATAACACAGGCGGAGCACGATGGAAGACTGAGGTATGCCGGGGATAACTCTGGGCTGATAGATTAGGCCTAGTTTAGGAATAGGATGGTATTGGTTTACAATTCCCCCCATCTAATAGCTGAAAAAAAAAACCCTTCAAAAATAGGCCTTACCCTCTTTCATGATGGAGATGGCTTGAAGTTATTTGCAGGTAGGATCCACACTCCTTTGATCTTTTAGGCTTCATTTTCTGAGATCTTGTGGGCCCCTGTCAAGGTGGTAGATTCGGTTAAAAAATCTGGTGAGCCCATTACTGACAAAAGAAAAAGAGGGATACTAATTTGGACCGCACAAGTCCCATGTTGGAAACATTCAAGTCACGAGCCTGGACTAAAGTATCCAGTGGTTACCATATACTGTCAGAACGTTCTTTTTGGACCTCTTGATGCTACAGACCCTAGCTGAAATTATGGCTGGAAACACCGTTAATGTACTAATCTGGCTCATTTCACTGGTGGGCTGCAATTTTAGGAGAAAAAGGCATAAAAAGGTGGACTGGTTGTCCAAAATATTTCGATATGGTTTGGGGCGGGTCCATATGGATCAATGGCATGGATCATGAAACACTGGGTCTAGACCTCGAGTAGAGATTTTCTCCGTGGCATGTTGTTAGGGGTAATGGACTGGATTGCAGATGGGGCTCACATGAGCTTTGGTCTGGAGCCTCTGGGCTCGGTTTGGGAACCATTTGGAAACGAGCCTACATTAGGTTTAGTCCATCCCTATCAACCGCCTCAAACATGACAAATTGCCCGGTCTAATAAGATTTTCAGATGCAAAAGTTGGTCTTTGAGTTTGGCACGGTAGACAGTAAATGCAATGTTCTCAAGCTTGGGCTAATGTGGGATCTGGGGTTTAGGCAGGAGCATATCATTCGATGCTCAGAGGCCCTTCAGGTCTCGTGTGGGGCCCACATGTGATCTCCGCACATGCAAATTGTTGCGTTTTTTCTTCTTATATATATATATATATAAATATATATTGGTAAACCGAGATTTTATTCAAATGCTGGCACATTATCATTCCTACCAAGCTTTGAGCAACGCTCCGCCAAAATATGAGCAGCCTCATTTAAAATTACGAAAAGAAAAAAGAAACTAGTAAAGAGAAAACAATTACATTGGCTTTTAATTTCCAAAATAAATGAGTTGACAGCTCAATCCACTTCCTAAAGAGTCTGAATCACACGTTATCTTGGTTTACATCCACTGCAAACCAGAAAATGATATTATATCTTATATTTAAACGATTTAATATAAACGAATGTCGTCAACCCTATATAGTTTATAATATGATGAGTGCCTTAACACTGATCCAATAGTAATCTTGTGTAAAACTGAAAATCCATGATGATGGTAATGGGAAAAAATCTGATCTGACCCTCACTGAAATCAAAGAACAGAAGGATCAGAAAACTTGGAAGTCAAGAAAGGCATTGAATTTATAGCAGTTGCGTGAGTTGGCTGATTTGAAAGAGCAATGCCACACGAGTTGAATTAAATTATGAAGCCGAAAGTGAGGCGTCATGAAAGCTACCTTTCAATAATTCAATTCCTAAACCTAATGAACCGAAAGTTTGTTTTATTAAAAAAAAATGCCAAAAGAAGCTACTCTTCTCCATTTTATTATCGTAGGGTAGTTGCCGTTTGGATGGGAAAATTTTTCGAATCTCTTTTTCCCATTTTGAAATAGAAATTCATAGGATCCTAAACTCTTCAAATTAGAAGTCTGGTTATTTGGTTCTGTGGGGCCTATAGGACTGACATTTTCATATATATATATATGTATTTAAGAAGACAAGGAAGTTTAATGGTGGATGGATATAATGTTTGGCTCAATTTTTAAGAAACTTGAAAACTCGACTCAGAAAGTAGCTGAGTTGAGTAACCCAGACAATTTCCAAGTCTGTACTCGACCTGTTCAAGTTGAACTTGGTGATTTGAACAAAACATACATAGCCCTTGATTCATTTTCCATTAAAGGTAACGTCATTTGATGGCCTCACCTAGCGGTGTAAAACATGCTATGCCATGCCGGCACAACACCACAAAGTCTCGGCATGGCCATGCTGTGCGTACAAGGCTTGGCCCAGAGCGGCAGGTCTCTTGATTTGCTTGGGCCTGCGCTGTGCCAAACGTGTCATGCCACCCATTCTGATGTTCGATGCTTTCATTGTTTAGGATCTTATGCTAAAAAAATTTAAAAGATACATACCAAGAAGAGAATGACAAAGAAATTTAAGTGGTTTAGTCAATAGGATTACCTTCAAAGATCGATTTGAATTTCTTCTACTTCAAGGTTTTTCAATAAAATTATCTTTAAAAACTTTTGCAATTTTTATAGATAATAAAAAATTAAGAAAGAAAAGACTATATATTTTTATATTTATACTAAAGAAAAGAAAAAATATAGACTAGATAAAAATATGAAACTAGTTATTATAAAGTGAAATGGGCCGTACCTCGTATCGTGCCTGCGGGCATAGCACCATGGCCCATGTGTTAGTGCCGTGCAGTTGACTACGCCAGGCAACCATGCCGCATTGACTTCTATGGGTGGCATGGCCCATTTTACACCTCTAATTTCACCCCTTTAACTTTATTTATTTATTTATTTATTGTCATATAATTCCTTGGAATTCAATTACATAACACAATTAGGCCCTTTAGAAGTAGAAAATGAAACTAGATAGAGAAAAAGAGATCCCAAGCCCACATGGACCAACTGATCCATCATGTCAAGCTACTTCTTTTCCTGGTTTTGATCTTCTTTTCCTGATTGTTGATCAAAATCAGGAAAAAAGGATAAATGATTGGAGTTGCATCAAGGTTTACTCAACTATGTTTGGGCTAACATTTCTCAAATTTGTCTTTTTATCTGATCCTTTTTGGTCCATTATGATTGTTGCCACTTCCTAAATTCCATTCTATTTCCATTTTTAGCCAGGGATGGGAGGATTATTGGGTTCAGATCTTAGATTACTGGCTGCAAGTGGCCTTGTTGACATGAATGTTGAAAAATTAGGGTCCTCATCCGATCATTTAAATTGGTTTATTCAGGCACCCTATCAGTCACCTTTAGTAAAAATAATTGGGTGGGACTGGTAGTGCACACATCACTGCTGCTCCGATAATGGTTGCATGTCATTCTGATAAATAACAGATGGAGAAAATAGTTTTTCGTGTGAAATTTTCTGTTGATATTATTATGTTGCTTGGTTGTTTTTAGAAGGTTATGGAAAATCCCTTTAAACGTGTTTCTCGAAAATTATCTATAAGAGGGAATTTGACGCTATTGCAATCACTAAAACAAAGTTCACAGAGATTTCCAGGCGCTTTTGCTAATGGGTTCTCTTAATTTGTGGATTTATTAAAACTGAAGGTGGAAACACATGTATATTTTTTTATAGAGGATTTTATGGGGAAAAACCTCTTAGATGGTCCATGCACGAAAAAAGACCTCTTACATATACACAAATGTGGTCTCCTAGGGCTAATTTCATTCATTTTTTTTTATTGGAGGCAAGCAACGATATGGTCACTCCCTTGTATATAAAACCCGCAATGGGTTGCTTTCTCTTTCTTTCTTTCTTTCTTTCTATCATCAACTGTCACTTCTTTTCTATAATTGGATGTAGTCTTGAATTGCCCCTTCCTTTTTCTACATGAAATGACCAATGGTTAATCATCTACCTCAGAACTATCAAACCCATAATATGTTGGCAAAATGGGTTTTAGATATGATTTTTTGGATAACTTTGGACCATAATAGGAATGGGACCCACACATCTTTTGGGGCGGGTCCAAGCAGTAATGTGTTTGCCTATATAAGGAGAACAACACCAAAGCATTGATTAGTTAAAAACCATTTAAGGAGCGAATGAGAAATTAGCTCCAAACGTGCTTGATTGAAGTTGTTTTGTATTGGTAATAAAAAGAAAAAGTCTCACATTGCTAGTTTACTAAAGGTGTGTATGTATTTATATGCCTTTAGTTTACTTTTAAGATTTGGGTCCCAAGGGGCACCCATATTTTATTTCAGAGGGAGGACCTACATTACATCACAACCAATGTGCATGCCGTTGCCAGTGGGCTAGGGCGGGTTGGGTTGGGTCACGGGCCTCCTTGTAGATGGCTTCCTAATTATGTTTTTTTTTGGAGAAAATTATATACCTTACCAACAGTTGTATCTCCTTTATTAATAGATACAGTTGTATCTCCTCCACAAAATAGACATCTTGATTCTTATGTGCTGTATTATTTTTATTTTAAAACCGAATAGAAATATCTGTTCTTGGTGTCTGTTGATTCTTTAGAACAATCACCTGTTCATCTATTTAAAGCCATCTCGTCTTTACATTTGGGCATTGAATTTTTGAATCAGTTCTTCAGCATTCACTATCTCTTTAAGAGAGAAAGAGTATAGTTCTGTTTGCCGGGTGATATAAATTGTAGTGATGCTTCTGTGTCAAGTTGATCATTGTATTCTAGGGGGCAGACGTCCGATTATAGCTAGCACTGGGGCAGGGGCGAATTCTGTCTTAAGAACATAGTGTTAAACACTAGCCTTGATCGAATCCTTCACTATTTTCAACATATTTTGTAAGTTTCATTTTAGTTTCTGTAAGTGTACAGCTCGAGATAATGTTCAGAAATCACAAAAGTATAAAGATTGACTAACATAATAATAATAAAAAAAATCTCTAGTTTGGCGAATGAGAGAAAAATCCAAATGGAGAAGAAATAATTTTCTAATACATTTATTTTTTTAGGGGGTGAAAGTAAAATAAAAAAGAAAAATTGGAATGTCACCCTAGAAATGAAAGGTTAGAGAGGTTGATGGAAAATGTTAGAGAGAATCTAGATGTGAAAATGTACAATGGGTCTGAAGCTGTTTTTCCTTTTTTTTTTGGCCTTGTGTGACAAAAGATGATGCTTATGAAGAGTAGAGGAATGGAGGAAAAATTATTGTTGCTATGTGTTTTGTAGGCTTATTTTAGTTTTTTAGAACCGGAGGGAGATGGAGGGAGAAGAGGATGAAAGAAGAAGACAAGAGCGATGATGTCATTGCTCAATTGACATGAAGCCAAAAATACATATTAAAATTGGCAGGAGAGCCTCTTTTGTGCACTTTGAACTGCGAGATCCTATTTTGTGCACGGGCCATATAAGGTCATGCTTTTTGTAAATTCCTCTTTTTCAAATATAGGCATTTACCAAACCTAATATTGACAATACCAACACTAATCTACCAGTGGATTGGGACTGGGATATCAACTTGTCCACACGCATTTTAATTTTTACCTCAAAGCAACTGTTGGACAAAATGAATGAATATCAAACAGAGTTAACAAAAAATGGACAAAATAGAGACAATCTAGTGGACTATTGTGCAATTATTTGAGTGTTAGCATGATATAATTATTTAATTGAATTGTATCATTGGGCCAATGTTCTCCTACAAGCAATTGGCATTTAGCTTATATGCAGTCCATTTGTGAGTCCCACTTAAATGTAAGTTCATCAATGAGATAAGGGTGGAGGGAAAGGTCTCCTCATGACTAAGGAGGATAAAAAAAAAATCAGCTCCACTTGATTATCTTAGCCTTGATTTAAAATTAATGACATCTTAATCGTATATTTTCTTAAGAATATTAATCCATTGGTTAGTGAAGGTTGAAAGAGGATAAAATTGGGTTTGTTGGGCCAGATCATGTAATGGAAAGAGAATCAAATGGGCTGGAATTCTCTAAGGTGGGCTCAAGTGGGTCCCACAGTGCTGGACTACACTTTTAGTTGCTCATATGGGAACATTTTCTCATATCACTTCTTGCATGGCCCTCCCACCCCAAAGTCCTTTCAGAAGGAATTATCCTTATTAGTCCAATATTACTCCTTTTTTTTTATACAAGTTTTAGGTTGGCTATTATTTTAGAAGTTGAGAAAGTACACTGTATACTGTTGTTTCATCAGATTCATATCCCTATGTGTCAGTGAAGATATAGAGCAGTAGCCAGCATCTGCGTCTAGTTGATGGTTGACTAACCAGTATCTAACACACCCTTCAACCATTGTGGGCCTCATCACATGATGCATCCATGAAATTCCGAAATCGGATCCAGAGAGTCTATCTATATGCTTAAGGAGCGCAGGTCCTAAAAGTTGTCCCTTCCCCCTCTGTCGGGTCTTGTTTAATAGCAGAACTCACATGTCAATAGATGCACCAAGCTGGGGGCAAACAAACAGATAGGATAACAAAAGATTCTCCACGATACAAAGGAAAGACTCTCTGGACTTGGGACCTCGTTTGTGTCCTCTCTCTCTCTCTCTCTCTCTCTCTCTCTCTCTCTCTCTCTCATATTCATATAAATAAAAAAAGGAGCACTCACACCACGTATTGTTTTACATAAAATCAGGAGAATATCGATCGTGAACGATTTAAATTTAGATGTGGGCCTCTCATAAGGGTGGAGTCAGAATTCTTCTATACCTGCCCTTCGAAGATCTAGGATCTTAAATTATGCTGTTGGATGATACCGGATCTTGGACCCATTTTGCTCCAGGCTTTTCCTACCATGTCTCCATTCTGTAATGGGGCTTTCCAGCATTAACTGGAGGCCCCATTGAATATCTTGTGTTCGTGGAGTTGTCTTCTAATTTCCTAAACACGAGACACAAAATGAAAAAGCACTCATATACAACTTGTCCAACAAAGTGAAAGGGAATATATGACATTATTGCATTAAAGAAAAGCTTGTACAATGCACATTTCATTTCAAAGCCATTTAAGCACCAGCTATTTCCCTCTCTCTCTCTCTCTCTCTCTCTCTCTGTGGCATCAAGTGGGGGAGGAGATTCAAGATAAGTTATGCAAAGTCTGTGATATCTATGCATGCCAGTTGATTGTACTGGTGGGATGTGGACCACTGACCTTACTATTTTGATGGTGACCATTCCTGTTTGATTGATGGTGATGCACGTCAGAGAGCTCATGTACTCCACCTACAAATTTGTGATGAATATGAATACTTGACGTGATCTGGATACAACATCGTCACAAGCTGGTTCTGATCAATTTCTCACTAGAAGTAGATACAAGGAGACTTTGCAAACGAATAGAATTAAAGAAAACAATTCAAAATAAACTAACACATATTAAATAAAAATGCTGTATTAAATTAAAAAAATATAGATAATTAACTCAAATAGTACTCAAATTCGTATTTTCTTTTTTAACTTTCACAATATACATCATTGATATTTTTTCATTTGAATGGTGATATTATGATTCCAACTCACAACCATTGCAATAGATATCATTGCACTAGCTGACAATTGGACCTATTTTGATGCCTAGGCATTTGGATGGGTCCACGACTCACGAGTTACCTCTTAGGGGTCATGATCGGCTTATATATATATTAGTACTGTCTATGACCAAGACCACCATGATTAGGCCTAGAATGATTTTAGGACTTTTATAACTCTCTTCATTTTCTTCTTAGTTACAAAGTCAACATTTTGTAACTATTTTAATTCATGCCTTTTCTCTTCAGCATTTTCTGTGTAGCCGCCCAAAAAGAGATTGTATATAAACTTTTAGTCCGATGCTCTGTAAAAAAAAACCCACTGATGACGTGGTGAGATGTGATTAGTCCTGCCATATCACCATTTCTCACTGAATCTCAATTCATAAACTTTGTGGGAAGAAATGAAGTTATTTCATTGGATGGAATATTGCTCAAAAGGGAAAAAAGAAAAAAGGAAAAAAAAAAAATCTTACTTCCCAACTCTTGGGCTGTTTGTCTTTCATGCTTTGGATATGTAAATAAGAGTTACAAAATGCAATACCATGTTAAAAACAGAAGCCCTACATTTTTAATTTTTAAGTTTTATTATAACTCTCATAAAGTTGGAATTATCATCACACTTGTAAGTTTTATTTGAAGTTGAAAATTATCATCAAAGTTCTTATAGAGTTGACTTCAAGTAATATTAGATAATTCAAGCTTTATTTTCATTTGTAAATTAGCATCAATGTTTGTGCATTTATTTTAGTAATTTTTATTTTATCTCAAGTTGAAAACAGTAAAAAATTTCATAAAGTCCCTTTAAATCTACTTTAAATTTTTTTAATAAAAATGAAAAACATAATAGGGCATGGGCCGACCTTTGGATAGCACGACTGAGCATGGCATGACATAAGTCATTCCATGGGCCGTGCTAGGCCGACCCCCAATTGACTTGGGCATGGCACAGCGCAACCAATGCATACTCGGCCAGTGGGCTACACCAGTTTACACCTTTAGAATTAAGTGAAATATCTTGATAGATAAATATAGACAAGATGTCCTTTTTTCCGTTAAGATTAAATTTCCAGTTTACATTACAAATAGAAATTCACTTCATAAAAATAGAAAAAGATATATTAAAGAGTTTCCTAATTTTGATGTAACGGGGGATGACTTGTTATCATTTTCCTTAAAAAAAAATATTATTTGGTTGCCATTTGTAGATCCTCACCTTGCATCACTTTAATTTTAGCAACTATGATAGGAATAGGTTTCTCATATTCTAAGTAATCTAATTTCATTCAAACAAAAAGTGAGAAATCTATCAATCGTTTCAACTTTAATCACGAGAGTGTATGTGAACCTTGAAGTATAAATAAGGGAGTTTTACGAAAAAATTAAGTTTTAATCTTAATTCACCAGTTTTATGAAGAAAATTTATAAAATTACATCAAGATTGTTTGTACAACTTTTTTTTTATTTTTATAAAACTATGCTAGTTGATGATATCATCAATTGGATGGTTGATGATCGTCAACTTTCATTGCAAAAATCCATAGGCTTCTTCATCTTTCTCTATCTAGTGATGGAAAAGTTATAAAAAAGTATAGCATTTTGTTCACGGTTGTCTTCCTTAGGTGGTCTCAACAGCCTTCCTCAATTATGTGGGTCCGGTGGTTGGTTTCCATGCATCTCTTCGCCCCTACTCCCCTTTAAGTGTATTTTTATGAGATTTGAGGATATGAGTTTGAAGTAGAAGGTGTTAATTAGCAAAATGCTCAAAAGGAAATTTTCTCTTGGTTTGACAGTGGCTTTAAGTGAGGTTTATAAGTGATGAATTTGGGTATAGTACTTTTGTGTAAATTTGGAGTCTTAAAACCATTTGTTTAGAGAAATTTTGCAAGTCTTGATGTTTGTGGGCAACATGTGGATAGCTTGGGCAATATTTAAGCAGTAGAGATATT
The DNA here is from genome assembly GCA_037013555.1 of Sextonia rubra. Classification (NCBI taxonomy): domain Eukaryota; kingdom Viridiplantae; phylum Streptophyta; class Magnoliopsida; order Laurales; family Lauraceae; genus Sextonia; species Sextonia rubra. The sequence continues at coordinate 14,476,613 of JASUAD010000028.1, read as the reverse complement.
GTTAATTGTTATGAAAACCATTGCATTTTGTAAGAAAGATTGAGTTTCCCCTTAGTTGATTCTTTATCATTGATTGCTTTTGTTCTTGTTGTGTTTGTAGTGGAAGGAGATGAAGTATGGGGTTTAGTAACTAGGGATTTTTGGTTTTTTCTTATAGGGGACACTAACGATATCTTCATTGAAAAATAAAATAGAAACAACTCACTCATCATTTTATCTTTTTTCTACAAAAATTTTTTTAAGAGGAATTAACACGAGAAGAACCCTTAGGTGGGTCCTACACTGAAAAAGGATCTCGTAGTTCTGATCATACTAGATTGGTTATCAGGATCTTTTAAGTGTAAAAAAAAAAATGCACTTTAGAGCGACCCTAGCGTCGCTCGTGAGCAACGCTAGCGTCATTTCCTCTAGTTTTATGTTTAACTAATAAAGACTCACAATCAGGGTTGGCCCAGAGATTTCTGGGACCCTAAGCGAAACCCCAAAATAGGGCTCTCTAAATAGTAGAGTGATAAAATTTTCATAAAAAACGTAGTTTTACATTTTTTAGTAAACATTGATGATGCAAGGAAATTTTATTAATCATATGAAAAATGTATATATAAGCTAAGGGAATATAATGAACCTTCCATCTATTTGCATGTCATAATTGAGTCTAATGTCAATTACTTCTTTTATTATATTGTCTGACATTAGTCACAAGTTATAGTCTAATGTTAGACCATGAAAATTGGTATAGATAAATTTAGAACATAAGACTTTGTAAAATTGAGTCTATTGTCATAAGCGAGCTGAGTATACATACGAAATTTCTATAAATAAATTTTATGCTATTAATTTTCTAAGGTTGTTTAATGTTATCAATTTTCTAAAGTTGAAAATGTCATAAATTTTCTAAGGTTGTCTAATATCTCACTACAAAAAAATGATTTTTATTGACTAAGAAATTTGGATTAGATAAAATTTTTTTTTTCTGTCACCAATTCTTGTTTTTCGCTGTGGATAAGGTTTTTTGCTACTAAATTAAAAATGGCAATTTTTAGCAGCAAAAAAACATTTATGTTGCAAAAAGTGCCTTTTAGTGGCAGACATGTGTTTTTTTTTCCACCGCTAAGACTCAACATTTTATAGTATCTTTTACCCAACAAAAAAAAATATGGAGCTCAAGCCATTCCTTGGGCTGCGTTCTCCAAAGGCCATGCCCAATTGCTATGAAAACCATTGCATTTTGTAGAAAAGATTGAGTTTCCGCTCAGTTGATTATTTATCATCGATTGCTTTTGTTCTTGTTGTGGTTGTAGTGAAAGGAGATGAAGTATGGGGTTTTGGAACAAGGGGTTTTTGGTTTTTTTCATGTAAGGGACATTGACGATATCTCATCAAGTGCGTATTTCTTTGAAAAAGCCACTCATCGATTTTTTTTCTTTTTCTTCATAAATTATGTAAGAAAAATTAACACAAAAAAAGTTCTATGCCGAAAAAGACTTAAAAGTTCTGACCACACTAATTGATCCCAAGATCCTTTTAGGTGTAAAAAAAATATTTTAAAATGACGCTACTATCAGTCATGAGCAACGCTAAAATTACCCCTGCTAGTTTCCTATTTGACCAACAAAAATCAAACTGTGATTTTTTACTTCCAAAAATCTCACTGCCCTCTCTCTCTCTCTCTCGTTAATTATGATTTAAGCTTGGCTCGTTTTCATAAAAATCCCTAAAAATAAATCCTACAAAAGCAATTCGATTTTACATTTATAGCCATCAATCGTGCATAGTCACATGCACGTGACAGCCACCCATCGTGCATAGTCACGTGAACGTGACTGCTGTTTTCCTCATTTTTTCTCTAGACGCGTCTGGGCTGGTCACGGTCATGGTGCTGTGCTGGACACATGCGCACACGTGCACTGCATAGCACGTGAATACAGCACAGGACTGGTCGGTGCATGGCCCTGTAGTAAACATACACAATGAACACAAATGCATGAATGCATAAATGCATGGCCTTGCGGTAACAGAACTTATGTTAAGGGGCCAATACCATCTCCTCTACAATAACAAATGTTAAAAAATAACCCCCAACACTTTGAAAATTGGAATGTGAAGAATTTTATAAGGCTAAAATAATATGTTATAGGGTTGCATTTTTGGACACTCACTAAATAAATAAGGAATATCACTTGCTTGGAACACCAGTGGTTGATGATAAAAATTCCCAATATATAGAAGTCTTATTAAAATCCCCCCAAACAAATGCCCACTTTAAGGATAAATTATTGTAGAAGAAATGTCTAAGCAAGTGTAGTAACATGCCAATCCAAGAATGTTCCTTTGATTACCTACACTGCTTTTTTAATTGGTTTTATGTTAATTTTGAGAATGAGGGTTACTTAATTATTTGGCAACCTCACGTATCACCGACAACCAAGTGATCAATCCCTAGACATGGCCCTCTTTCATGTCTTTCCACATATGTGGTCTCTCCTTTCTACTCATGTGGACTTCAATTTCCATGTGTGGGTACCCAAGATTGAGAATGTAAATTTCATTGTTCAATTTTTTTTTATAAAACATCAAAATATATGTCCCTCTATAAAAGAGTTTATTTGGGGCATGTGACTATTATAATGTCCCTGTGTGTTTTTAGCTTTGGATTGGATGATAGATGGCCTCTATACCTAGAGTTTTACGAAAATGTTCGTAAGGAATGGATGCATGTGAATATCTCCTATTTATATATTCCTTTTTTACATTAATACATTCCAAAAAAGGAGTGTCCCTCACCATTTTAGTGAGGGATGCATGCAGTTGAATATTGTACATATATATATACACTCTGCTGATCAAGGTGTACACCTGAGGGATTCAAAAGATTTCCCCTCCACCTACCCATGTATGGTGATGGAGGCTCAAATCTTCATCCGAACCACTTGATCCATGGCCGATAAGTGCTTACCATCTAGAATGAGTGCAAGCCTATATATCTAACGGTACAATCAAATTGGATAGGTGCAAATGTAGGATCGGTGACTATTACGGGGGGTCCCTATTATATGGCCCATTTGGATGTATTATAAGTTTGGCTCTACTAGGTGTTTTGTTACTTGGAACTCACCTTGTTGTGAGCACCAATGCTCGATAGAGGTTGTTTCATACATATATGAAGAAAGAAAATACATTGAGAATAATTAAAATGCAAATGCATTATTTTGGTATAGGGCCCATCCAAATGATCAAATATTGTAAGCCTCATTCTCCAATCGTCAAAATATGATGGGGCCATCCAGCTGATTCCAACATGTTGAAATTAAGCAAATTGTTTAATATATCTGATTTTTTTAGGGCATGACCCGAGATCCCTCAGCTTATATTTTGGATTATAAATATAGGGAAATCTTCATAAGTATCAATCGCTCACCATTTTGTACATGAGAACTCTAAATGGGGCCCATTGTATAATCCATCTAAATGGACCACACACACGACTCCACTGACTTGCACTTATCTATCAAAATTTTGGATCATATATGAATATAAAAAATTTCATTCTAAAACCTTTACACGCACCTTCTTAAAGTTGTACTCACCAAATGTGTGCGAATTCTGGCACCCGTTCCAACTTCATGGAACCGGCAAGTTTAAGGCCCTGGAAACAATACCCCTTTAGAATAGATGCAATGGATGCCGTTAATTGCATATAGGTATGTAACAAAAAACCTTAAGACCCTAGTTTCTTGTGATTGCCATTCTTTTAAGGTGGGCCTTATAACCTCTACCATTGCTTATAAAAGAATACAAAACCTTTCCTCCAAGAAGGGATAATGGAAATTAAAGCTTGTACAAGATTTTTGGGAGGGTAAAAAGGAAAATGGTGCTTGTGCAACATACTGTTTTGAGGTATGAAAAATGCATGGTTGGCATCTTTAATTCAAGGATCACATCCTTTCGAGAAGAGGCAAAAGCTTTTTGACGGTCGAATTAAAACGCCCGTGTTCAAGAGGTTCTCAAAGTCAAAATATGGGCTATGGCGTATTATACTGGGTTGAAAAAAGTGTGAAAAGCCATTAGTTGCTATATCATGCGGGTGAGTAATCTCCAACAAGATGTTTGCTGCATGCGCTGGTGAAGGGGTTGGCAATGAGGTCCCATTCCCGGGGAGGTCTTTGATGTGAAGCTCTCCCTCAGTTTGGAATCTTTTCTTTTCTTTTGTATCTGCTCCAGTGTTATCTCGTGAACCCCTTATCATTTGTCTACCCTTTTCTTGGACAAGTGCCAGATTAAAAGTTACCACACACTTTTGGGCCCAAGGGTGTAAAGAACCCTTTTGTTATTTGGCTCCCAACAGGCTATTCCTTCTTCCTCTTAATTGTCTTCTTTCACTAATTCAGCTTAATAATACTCTCCATTTCCTCCCAAACAGCATAGTGGGGTCCCACCAAAGTTCAGGCCACATGTCTTGACCATGTTCGCTACCGTTAAAAGGAAAAAAGATATGAGTCTACCTTGGCGCATAAAGCCAAGGTAGACTTTACATTGAATTCGTTTACTTTATGTTGAATTCCTAAAAATTCATGATCATTTTGAGGAATGAAGGGTTTGAGAAATTCTACAGGTCGATCCATGTCTCATAGATCTTAATTTGTTTGGTTTAAGAATTTAAGTTTGAATAGAAAGATACTTGCATGGGTTCATCCATGTTTCAAGTAGAAGGTTGAATTTAGTACTGAAATTGAATCAGTTTTGTTCATAGACCCTGCAATATATATAATCTCAAAATTGACATCGATTGGTTTAGTATTAAACAACTTCTTCTGGAGAATAAGGGATGGTTTTTAGTGAAGGTCGATTTTTATTCAGATCCATATCATTGGAGAACAAGATCATCAAAGGTTGGGATTATCCTTGTATCGTTGTCCATTCAAAGTGGTCACAAGATAACTAGTTTCATTTACATGTGTGTATAGGAACCAAATGAATTAGATTAGAGATGTTCAAAAACATGAGGCTCATAGTGGTTTGGAATTTGAGATTGTGGGATTCATATTTCATATGATTAGGTAATCTATGTCAACATCATCATCTTCATTATTGCTGAAGCCATGTTTCATTTGGCTCAATCTACTTGATTGAGCTTCACTTTTCCACTTAGACTTTATACATTTCATTGAGAGAGAGAGAGAGAGAGAGAGAGATTTGAAGTCACCATTATGAACTTCTGATTTGGTGATAATAATTAGGGTGTATATTGAAAGAACGGCTCCTTATCCTAGTAGTGAGGAGCCGCAGCTCTTACCTATCTATCCCAAGTTAGAACTCTAGGTATGCCACATTTCTTTCTGCGTGTGAGGGTTGCTTTTTTACTTTATGGGCTCTCTCTTGGTATCTATCTGCTTTCTTTCTATGTGTACGAGTTTTCTTTTAGGTCACAATCCCCTTAGTTAGGTTAAAAAAAAAGTTGTGTATTACCGTTTTATACTAAGTTCTCCATCATTGTCTATCCATCTAGATATGTCTCATGGATTATTACCATATGTGCATGCCATTGACAAGAAGGCTATAAATGGAACCCTCCTTACCCGGATTCCCAAAGCACTCAGTGAATGCCAAAGATGCAGGTATGAATATTTCTTTCTCCGTTGCTAGTGCAAGCCCATATCTAATTGGGTCCTTCTCCAAATATACCAGCAACCCCATATCTAATTGCTAATTAGACTTTAATCTATGATAAGTGCTCTTACACACAAATTGTGAAAACTTTTTATGGGGCCTACTTGTGAGTCTTATTTGGAGATAGAACTAGGGGAGATGAAAAGATCTATGTGGGACCACCCCAAATATCTAATTTGGCCCCATCATGTGTTCCTAACAGCTTCATCTGTGGCTCACAAATCCAATTTATTCAGATTAGTGCATGGTTGATCCAACGATTTAGTAAATTTGGATTTGACGAAAACTGAAGACGTGTAACTATCAGGGGAGGTCTCTATGTATTGCAAGATTTGAATTGGGTGATAGATGGGCCTCACATAGACTTGTTACAAAATGTGGTGAGAATTACTTCCCATAGGATTATTTCCCATTATAATTTGACAATACATATATGCATCAGGTGCATTAGAATGGTGATGTAATGGATGAGTGCAGTTCCTATTTGTGACAATAGTATCCACGGGGAATAGAGATTGAAGGGCCCAACCTGGACATGGGCCGATTACTGTTTCACCCTGTCCAATCATCCTGGTTTGGATGATACATGGTGACAAAATTTTAATCATCCCCAATTCAGCTGGGCCCCTTTTGCTCCCCTCCATCTCCCTTGGACCTTCAGTCATGGACCGGTCCGAGAAGAATCCACCACACCACCGTTCCATCGCCCCAACAAGGACTTTACATAGTACACATTGGAAAAGTCAATTTGGGTTCAAGTCCAATTGGATCTGCTGAATCAAGGCCCATTTACTGAATTGATAATAGTCTGCTCACCAATCCACCATTGGCCCAAATCTAACCAACCCCTTGGCATAGCATAAAAATGGCAGTGAAATGTACCATGAATGGAGACTAAAAAATAAAATAAAATAATATTACAAACTAAAAGCATTGGTTTAGGTATGTGTGTGATCATTAAAAAAAATAGAAGAATTTGGTTTGTAAAAATATATATAAAATAAAATAAAATAAAAAAGAGGACATGTGATGTGAAGAATAATAATGGTAGGAGTAGAACAAATGAAAATCCCCCTCCAACAGCGACAGGAGAGCGAGAGCCGTGTCTTTTCCATCGTCGTTGGTCCGCATCAGCCTTGTGGACCCCACGGCTGCTATTCCCTTCTGACTATGTGGGTCCCACTCCACGTCACTGCCGTGGGAGGCATGGAATCTTTACGAGACGCAAGACCCTTGTATGGACGACAACAGCTGCATTCCCATTGGCCCTATGTCACTTTCAGAGGACCCTTCATGTAGGCCCATAGAAAGCCCAGATTAGCTTTTTAAAAGCTAACCACACCCCCCACCCCCACCTTCCTTTTTTTTGTTTTTTTTTTTTTGGTGTGGGGCCCACTTTGATGCATTGTTAATCAGATGACTGAGGGGATGAACAAACATCTCTGTGATTTTATCATTTTAACTTTTCATCTAAGGGCCACAATGATTTTATCCATGCATTATAATTTACTGTGGTTAAGCCAACGGTACATTGATATGTATGGTCTTATATATCAATTATCAATCTGAAATCACCCGGCCAATATAGCTGTGGGCTCACCAGCACTAGGCCAAGCGACTCAACTCAGCTGAGCTCACCCTATAAATTCAACTTGATGCCCTTTCCAAGTCGCTTGAGTGGGTCAAATTGTAGAACTACAACTTTGATGGGGAAGGTTCAAACCTAACTTGTTTTCCATGTGGGTCACACTTTTGAGCAAGATCTGATCTATGATGAGGCGGGTCTGGACTTCATTTGATAAACTTTCCAGGTCTGCCCCATTTACTATATGGGTTAACAATTGAAAGCTTATTGCTAGTCATGCCCCAGAAATCTTTTATTAGGCTTGGAGCATGGCTCATGTGGGTTTTGCCCAAGTCTAGCCTTTTGATACTTCTACCTTAGAACCTTGTTCATGCTTGTTGTACCGCAAACGAGTTTCACCAACTGATTCCATTAGTCAACCAGTGTGAAATGAATTCCCTTTTGTTGTGGGACATGGCAGAAAGTTTCATTAATTACATATTCTCTACTATCCAGTGTTCTAGTGTCAAATGATTCCCAAGAGGACTAATGTCGTCCAACTGTTTGCTGCTTCTAGAAGTTGCAAACCTTGCATGTGGAGCCCATCTGGATGCATACTGTTGATAAGAGGAGGAAGGGGATGTAAAGCTTCCTAGAGAATTTGAATAAGTGGTGTAACCTTTGATTTAATGAAATATTGGCGTAAGCTGAATTTTCCCCGTCACTTTATTTTTCAATAAAATCAATTTCCTCTCATCTATCCAATAGTATAATCTCTTCATCTTAATCAAATTGCATGATTGAAGCTTTTGGAAGAAATCATGACAAATTTAAGCTGGTGCGTTACCGCACCGATAGACTAAAAAAAGAATGGGTTGCGACAGTAATGAATTTAAGAATGGACGATGATCACCACGAAGTTATGAAAATCATTTATATTAAACATATCACTTATTTTAGAAATCAAATGTTGTTGTTTTTATGTTAACAATCACATATCCTTTCTATGAAAGGATCATAACCTTGAGGAGGGATGTTAGAGAATCTGAATTAGTGGTTGGGATATTGGTTAGAATTTGTTAGGATTATGAATTGTTAGGAGATTATCCTTATCTTTTTTTATAAGGTTAGTTTGTAGTTTCATTATAAATAATTTGTGGTTTCATTATAAATGTAATCCTTTGATTTAAAGAAACCCTACGGTGAAATTATAGGCATAAGCTGAATTTTTAAATTCTATACCCCGCTCTCAATTTTATTTTTCTTAGTGTATCCCTTCAAAATAATAAGTATATAATTGGTTGTTCCGATATGAAAAGTTTTCTAAAACTGAGGTCACTCTATTCATAGGTATAAGCAAGCGCCTTATTTAATAGAACCAAGAATGCACAGGGGCTTTATGAAACAAAAATTACTTCAATCTTGGCCGGAACTTGGAGTGACCATGTCTGTCACATTTTTATATTTTGGGCACAATTTCTTTTATTTAGAAAACAATAATTCATTATAAAGAGAAAAGAAGAATATCCATGCAACAATAAAGGAAAAAAAAAAAAAGAGAGACCAATGACAATCTAGCCCTCAGCAAAGAGGATACTTAAAAGCACTTTCCTAACATACATCCGGCCTATAAGATAGCAAAATTTGGCAAGCCTATGTACCTGACCATCGAGAACTATGTGAATAAATGAAGTCCACAAAACAAAAACAAGAAGCCAATGCTTTGATGTCCAAAATAATTGGATTTATAAGCATATTGTATTCTCCCTTCAACGCTTGCACCACTTCTTTTGCATCCATCAAAATACAAAGTCTGACAAAACCATTTTTCCTTGCCTTATCAATGCGGAGAGATGACTTAAGTCCTCTGGATAGAGATCAATGCGGAGAGATGACTTAAGTCCTTTGGATAGCGTTTGCATTGGCAATTTCACCATTTAACTTTATGACAAATCCAAAGGATGCAAACCCCTCATAGTTTTATAGGCTGCATCAGTAAAGATAATTATATCATCTTTGGTAGAGCTTGATGTAAGGACCGATGAATGATTTCTAACACCACCCCCTCCCCCCCCCCCCCCCCAAAACCAAAGTCTTCAAAAATACTTTTCATAATGACCGGAGGAATCTTGAACAATCTTATGGACTAATCTAATGATCTTGAGGGATGTAATGTTTGACCATTATATATGAAGGCATTCCTAACTTTTCAAATGGTCCACCATAAGGAAAGGATTCACATTTTTAAGTTAGAATCTCTAAGATAAGGGTCTGTTAGCCATGCTCACATGAATTCTTTTACTATTCCATTAAATCCATATGGTAAAAAGTATTTGAATGAAAGCCCAACAATAAGTCAAACCAACTTGCTCAAGCAACTTCACATTGCGTGAGGGCATGCCCAAGTCAGTCCTCTTCTTTCTCATAGATAGGACATTTAATATCTATAGAAGTAATTTTCAATTTTACAATGGCGCTGATGGGAACAACGTTTCTAGGATGTTTCCAACCAAACAAAAGAAACATTTTGGGGAGAGGCAGCCTCCACAAAGCTTTCTAATCTACTGTTGAAATGATGGTAGCTTGATTTGTATTGCTGATTAATCTATAAGTTGATATAGTAGTAAGCTGACCATTCTAAGAAAGTAGCCAAACTTTTTCGTTCTTAGAGAGGGAACTAGAGAGATATAATTTTACCAATATCCTCAATATCTTAATTAGGGTTGTCAAAATAGAATTTAAGAGCATTAGTATTCCTTATCTTATCCATAGTCCATAAATCTTTAACTTTGAGATCTAAGTTAATCATAGAAGAATAAGGCTTTCTTAATCCATTTTTTTAGCAAATCCAATTTCACACCAAACAGATATATTCTCTTCATTGTCAATTATCCATCCAACCTTTTCATTGATTCAACCCCCTCAACAAAGCCCTTCTAGAACCATGATATTTAGGGCACATTTGATAGCAAGCAGTCCAAAAATTTGAGGATGCCTGGGTGCTGCATAATTGAGGATTTCTCACTAAAGGATTTCACACTGATATATGTGCATATAGCTTAGAAAAATTGATATTAATGTATAGATCTTCAAAATTGAGGATTTTTTTTAATACTATTGAGGGAGATCAGACTTGAAAATCATTAAAATGAGGATTTCCGCTGAGCCAGGTCCTCAAGAATTTATAATTGCCAACCATGAATTTTCCAAATCCTTAAAAACAACCAGTAAAGAATCCTTGAGGATTTGGTTGCCAAAATAACCTTAATAATTCCAAAGGTAGGGTAACACTGAAGTCAATTTTGGATGTGTCTAATTTAGTGCCCTACCACTAAAATCAATTTTGGGTGGCTAATTTAGTGCGGTTAAGTTTGGGTTTACTTAATAAGTGGGTTTCAAATCTATCTTAGGTGAGGGCCTAAGGCACTTCTTTTAAAAGGTGGGAGCAAATCGTTTTTTTTTTCTTTTGTTGTGAGGGGAGGGGTAGGTTTGGGTTTAATTAATAAGTGGGTTTTAAGATATATATATGTACACAAATATTCAATTTTTAGGCTTAATTCCCCTAGAAATACAGGAGCTATTTTGCTCAACATCATCATTACCTTGATCTAAAATAGTATAAGAACTTCCTCAGTGCTTTAGCGTTGCTGGGGAACAATTCATTCGAATTTGGCGCTGGTCACCATGTAACCATTTATGAGTATTGGATACTAAACTTTTCTACAAATGAATTCATGTCAGTGCAATTTTTCCTTTTTTCCTAACTATATCCTACTCTTGTTGATTCGAAAGAAATATTAAGCATTTAATGAACAAAAGATATTTTTATGTACATGTAAATGGGTTATAAAATGGAGGGTTGGGTTGGGCCAAACATGACCCACTTTTGCCAGTCATGACACATAGCCACTCTAATCGCAGTTTGGACGTCAAGTTACCTAATCATAATTGCCAATGACATACCAATAACATCATCTCTAGCTGTTAGGGGAATCGAAAGTGAAAATCGATATCTAATTAATGGGATAATTAGGTTTGAGTCCTAGTTAAAGTGAAACATAACTTATTTATTGTGGAAGTTCGAAGGTACCAATATTGACACTAGAGTTGATTATGACCGCAAAATCGTACAATTATAGCCATTTGTCAACACATAATAAAGGAAGAAAAGGCCTCTAGGGGAACACACTTTAACGAGTTAGCCCCACCCTACATGAGACGTCAAGAATCAGCTTAAACTTTAGTCATTCTGCACCATTGATTTTTATAGTCTCATGTAGATTGTATATGAAGGACTTTGGGTAGTGTGGACTTAGATGCCCGATCTCTTGGTTCATGCGATGCATGTATGTTGTATGCTGTTCTTGAGTTTGAATCATCTTCTATAGATATTTTGAATGTTCTACAGCTCAAAATGACAGCTATACGACTAGTGAAAGCAAATGTAGTAAAAATGAGTTGTACATAACAATTGTATGAAAATGGTGTTTGCAAATAGAAATTGTAATACATTCAGCATACGTAAGGAAAAGAACTTTTGACTTGCACGTCTCAAGTGTAAAAAACTAGATGAAAGGTATTTATATTACCAATAAAGCGTTTTTGTTTTCTTCACTTGACCCTTGAGTTGGGCCCTTAAGTCTTCTAGATGTGACAATAACCAGCTTAATACAATTCTAATGCTCCTGTTGTTGTCAATATTGACAGATTTTCTTGGCCAACCGCAGCTTATCCTTTTCCACCAGATGAGCTCCATTACAAGGAATAACACGTGGGCATCTTGCTTCCAGTGCCTACTGAAAACCTATCCCTTCTATGTTGTTTGGTACTTAAGGCATGGACAGAAGATGACTTTTGTTACTATAAATTGAAAAATTCGTTAGTAGTAGAACATGTTCAATGTCTAGGTGACAAGAGCCGCGAAATTATAGGCACGAAATTAGACTAGGGAAGCTTTCTTTCTTCATTGTTAAGGAAAGGATAAGATCATATATAAGATCTTTTCATCCTTACCATCTAATTTGACTCTTTGTGGGACCTATCTTTGTTCGATTCAGCCAACTCATGGCACCTGACGCATGGATTGGAATTGGGAAACAACGTATGCACCCAAATTAAGGAATTTAGATCTTCATATTCATCATGTGTAAAAAACGTATGCGGCCATATATGTACTACCAAGGAATAATTCTTGCTCATTAGAATCAGGTAACCCCCGGGCCAGATGCCAAAGGTCCGAAAGCTGGGCTGGTAAGGAATACCTTAGGTTATAAAAAAAAAAAAAACATGTGCAAAAATATAATTTCATTCTCAATACCCGGTTGGCGCAGCTTTGACACGATACGCATTTTTTTAGCACTAAATTATTCCTCTTAGAATTTAAACTCATGATTGGTTGGCTCATACCATTTCAAAATTTCTTAGCTAACTATTGCTACTAAAATCTTAAGGTATTAGTAGAGCCACAATATTCTTCAAGAGGGAACTACAACTTAGGATCATGGGAGTAGATTTGTAACGATCCGAATTTTTACTTTTGATTTGAATTAGTATTGACCCTTGATTTAATCTTGATAGACTCCACATGTGATTATTATTATTTTATAATTTTATGATATTTAAACATGGATAATTAATTTAGTTATTGTGGATCAGTCATGTCCCGTGATTTGAGGGTCCTAAGACCCCGATTTCGGGGCATGACAGTTTGGTATTAGAGCCTAAGATTTTAAAATATGTAAAATTTGTTAGAAACCCCTTTCAACGCGTAAGAGTATTGGGTAGTATTTAGTTTGGGAAATTCTTCAATCTTTTGCATTCTTTTCGCCCTTGTTATTTTCTTGTTAATTGTGCTTTTATGTTTGAAGTTGACATTGAACGAAGATTCTCTCGCAACAAACGGAAACAAAAAAACTCTAAACTTGAAGATGTTAGGCCGGCCCTTTGCAGCGTGGCTACTGTTATTACTGCTCAATCTAAGACTTGGCTGTACAAGAAGTCCTTTAGCAGGACCACTGACCCGATGGTAGTTGAGACTTGGCTACGAGGTATTGAGAAGGAATTTTGGGCAATGAAGTGTGCGGTAGCTGATAAAGTACACTTGGCCACCTACAAGATCAAAAGTACAGCAAAACATTGGAGGGAGTTCGAAGAGGAGGCACTGAAAATGACTGAGACTAAAATCACATGGGCAATCTTCAAAAATAAATTTAATAAAAAGTACATTCCTAAACACATCAAGGTATAGAAGACACAAGAATTTGCTACATTGATCCAAGGAAATATGACTGTAGCTCAATACGAGGCGAAATTTGGGGAGTTGTCAAGATACGCACCACACTTGATCCCGGATGAGGCAACAAAAGTGTAACACCCTGACCCCAATAAGCCGGTTTAGTAGTCAATTACTCTTGTGGTTAGCGTATTGTTAGAGGATTTGCTTGGGTCATTATGTTTTCTTGTTGTTAGGTTAGGTTTGGAGTCTTGGTTAGGTAGTTGGGTTGAATTTATTTGGATTAGGTAGTTTCGGGCCCTTTTTCATAATTTTCAATTTTAATGGAGATTATCATTTCAATGTCATCTTGATGTCATCGTATGTCTTCTGGAATGCTTGTTACTTTCCGTAACTAACTCGGAATCATCTGGAGTCGTTTGAAATGTTTAAGTACTCATTTGACTCGAGCTGTAATTTATGTAACTTTTGGACCTAGTTGCAAATGGCTAAAATATATAAATATATATATTCCACCGCCTTATTCGTTCATATCTTCTTCTGATGTTTCTTCTTCGTTCAGTCTTCTGCTGTGTCGCTCTCTCTCTCGTTCTTCTTCCATCTTCGCAAGCGGCCGGTGTCAAGCTCCGACTTCTTGCACCGGGTTTTCTTGCTTGGGTTTAGAAATGAGTGGAGTGTGATTCGTCTTCAGCAAAGGCAAGTATAAGCAAATATTGGATAATACATGTTGGTATGCCGTGATTGTTTTGATTCTATTTATTTCTTATGTTAGCATGTGCATAACAGCCCCCTTGTGTGACTGTTTCCCACCTGTTAAAAGAGAAACTAAGTGATTTGGAAGCTCTGGACAGTCTGCGTTTCAGGGTGTTTTGAAGCGTACGGCTGAGCCGTGAGGTTTGCGGCTCATAGTCCAGAGAAGGAAACCATTACATTTTGAACTACGGCTAAGGGTTGGTAAAGTCGTCCAGGCTATTACAGCTAAGCCGTAGGCTAGCCGTGACCTAGTCGTACGTCAGAATTGAAATGCAGAAAACCTTCTAAGGTTCAGCCATGTTGAAACATTGCAATGTGCTACGGCTAAACCGTGCCCTTGCCGTAGAACAAAACAGGGCTGAGCCGTAGAACAAAATACGGTTGAACCATAAATGAGGATGAACAGTAAGGGGAACCGCAGTCGAGCCGCAGTGCATATTACAGCTAAGCCGTAAGATGCCTACGGCTAAGCTGTATATTCACCTGCAGCTAAGCCGTACAACTCCTGATTGAAATGAATAAAAAGGATAGGTTAATGTAAGACCTTGTAGAGCTTTCGAGTTAGAATGTAGGTAACCTGAATTTGTCCAATGGAATGTAAGGAATCACCTGAAGGGTCTCTAGGGTTGTGACTCATTCATATGTGTTATCCAATTGTTAAGCACATCCCCATGGGTATTGGTTTAAGGGACTTTGATACTCTTATTTCTACAATGAGACATAAAAGGAAGAACAACCGAGCATTGGATAACGTAAAACTATATCATCATGCACGATTAGTAACAATGGATAACTAGCTTAGGGTTGACTAGTAAAAAGATCATGATTCCTGCACAACAATCTGATTTGCATTACATATTGATTTCGGTCTTGCCCTCCTATTCACATGGTGCGCATTCTGTGCGGGGGCAACAATTAGATATTCCCTGAAGGCTCTATCCATGGTTAATCCCCGGCGGAAACAGTTGACTTCTATGTTCGATGCTACCCGTCTGATTAATGTGAGTCGATAAGCCTTGACACTTTTTATGGCACTTCAGATATTTTAATCTTGACATGGCCTTGACACAGACAATGCATTATTCGTCTACCCGTTGAATTGCATAAATGTCGACTGTTACACATATATGACATTTTGTATGGACGGATTGTGATCTCTACTCTTTTGTATGTTCGTATAGTATTTGTATGCCCATTAGACATAGTAAGTTCGATTGGTTCGTTTGTTCGATTGGTCTGATTATTTGATATGTTTCAAGAACTTGAGCATTGTATGTATGAATTGACTGTATGCACGTATGCTATATGTTTAATATGATATGATACGCATGATCTACTCAAGTTCTACTATTTGTTTGATTACATTTCGTTAGGCACTACTTAACCTCAACCTTATGATACTTGAAGGGATTGGATTTGGTGTAGAATATATGGCACTACTGCAGTGAGTTTATGTTTTGAGACTTCCAGACCCCAGGAAACCAAGACTCATTTGGCCAATGGTGTTCTCATTATATGTGTGCTCTCTCCACGGAGGGAGAATATGGCATATGTAGTAGCCACCTAATACAATATTTCTGTTATTGATTCGTATGACATGCTTTACTCATTGCACGATTTGCCTAGTATACGGCATTGACATTTTTATGATTACCTGTCACTAATTCTTTCTAGACACAGCATGTGCTACCTTTATGCTGCTTACACTTTGCTGAGTCGTTGTACTCACTCGTTGTTCTTGGTGTTTCAGGATCAGCGTCAATTTCCGATCCCTCGAAGATCAACCTAACTTCGGAGGAGATCTTTGAAACCCCAGTGGGATGGGGAGTGGGTGTGATTGATCTACTCCAGAGAGCGCCTCACATTTCTCCCATTCCCATCTACTACATGTTAGTGTCTCATCATTTGTATATATATTCATTGTATAGTCCTTCATGTATTTCTTATTCATCTATTGTCCCTCGTGATTATGTTTATTATATTCTTTTTATTCTCTGTTGTGCACTGATACTATCTACAGCTTCCGCGTACAAAGATTGCACGTGTGATAGATCCCTTGTATATGTGCACTTAGACCAGGTTTAAGGGTACATATACGGGAGTATGTGTGTCACCGATTAGGTATTCTCCTAATCTCCGATTTCTTGGGGTCGGGTTGTGACAAAAAGCGGACAAGTTGGAAAAGGGATTAAAGCCTATTCTAATGAACCAAGTAGCGGCATTTGAATTAGAGGACTACAGCTAGCTCGTAGCCAAGGCATTCAAGATCGAAGCCACTTTGACCCTCACCGAACAATTCAAAGATAAGGCTAACAATGCAAGCAATGGGAGAAACCAAAATTGGGTACTATCGAATGAAAGCCAACAAGACCGTGGACAATATCAGAAGCAGCAGAGGACTAACAATTTTGCACTACAAAGTCACGTGCAATCATTGTGGTGGAGCTCATCATGTTGATGCCTGTAGGAGAAAGAATGCGATATGCTATAATTGTGGACAAGCGGGCCACATGTCCAACAATTGCCCTCAACCAAAACAGCATACGCATGATCAAGCAGTGGGATAAATCCAGCAGCTGCAACAACAATGGACTGAACAAAGTAACCAGAAAACTCTAATGAAAGGAAAGTTTTTCGTGCTCGCGAAGAGAGATGGTGATAACTCTTTCCTAGGAGTGGAAAGTATGCTCATAATTTCATGATTCCACGATTATGTCTTATAAGCAATGATGCCTTCTTACATTTGTCACCTTA
This sequence comes from Sextonia rubra, assembly GCA_037013555.1. Taxonomy (NCBI): domain Eukaryota; kingdom Viridiplantae; phylum Streptophyta; class Magnoliopsida; order Laurales; family Lauraceae; genus Sextonia; species Sextonia rubra. Next base: position 14,459,643 of record JASUAD010000028.1, on the reverse strand, counting down.
TAATTTTGCTTCTTGCTCGTGTGTTACGATTGGAAATTTTTAGCATTCAAGAATCTCAAGATCTACACACATAGTTATTATAGAATTTGTTAGTAGAATTTGGAGGACCAAATTCCTTAAGGTGGGTGTAACATTCTTAACTCAAGTATTTATTTTACTTAATTCAAATATAATTTTATTTAATTGTTTGTATTTTAGTTAATTAAGGTCATATAATTATTTAAATTTCTTTTGGGTTTTGGACTAATCGGATAGTAGTTTTAGGACCGCAAGTAATTACCATTTGACCCAACCCATTTCGAATCCATTAAACCCAATAACACAAACCAGGCCCTTATAAATTAATTTTAACAGTGTGGTCTTTTTATAAAAACCAAAATTTTCCCAACTAATCCCTATTTATATCAGATGATGAGCAGCCCCCTTCTCCCCATCTCTACAGTGCCTCTCCTTCCTCTCATTCTTCTCCATCTATTGATCGGCCAAGCCCAAACCTAAGGCCAAGCCAAGTCAAGCTGTTAGTTCTTTTTCTTCTTCATTCTCTTCTTCTTCATCTTCTTCGTTGGGACTGTGGGCGTGCACGAGAGACAGATATTTAAATCATCAATCTTCATCAAACGTAAGTAGTTGCACTTATCTCTAATGATCTTCACTAGTTTCCTTGATTCATCATGACTTAGATGTTGTAATAATGCCTAGTAAATTTCTAATTGAAAATGGTAGGTTAGATGTGTATGGATTTCTCATATACTTGTTGATGATGTTTGATGGATTTGATGAAAGGGGACTGGGCCACTTTAAGGATGGATCTTAGCTTTAAAAAAAAATGATCGTGTGCTTGCAGGCAGCACCACTTGCCCACAATGCAGGGGACTGCCCTACATGCACAATAGGGGATGGACCCCAGTTACATGGGGTCCTATCACGTGGGACCCTACCAGATGGTGGGCCCCCCTTGATCCAGCACTTGTACCCATGGTTGCAGCGTGGACCCCTTGGCTATTGGATGATAGTGGGGCATTGGCAGTGATAAACTAGTGAACCCCACTTGTGAAATGCCACCGATGTCCAAAGAAACATGTACATATAAAAAAAAAAATGAATGGTAGTGTCTGGGGATGAACCCCAAACATTGTGCAAGGTGGAAACCAGCTGTGCATTATTGCATAGGCGCATAATGCACCTGGCAGTAAGCACAGGTGGGTCTCCCACCTGCACGTGCAGGCGAGTGGGCCCCGTGCACTATTACTAGGTGGGGCCATAGTGGGGCCATCACGTGGTGGGGCCTCGGGCAGCAGGTACAAGTGGGTCCATCACCTTGTGGGTCCTTGGCATATATGTGGGTTTATGATTATTTGGACTGCTCGTAATGGTGTACAGGTGGGCCACCAATTATGTGGGACCATGGGACTGGTAGAGTTTGGGCCTAATAATTTATTTAAATGTTTATTTAACCATTTATTTATGATTTTCTTTGGATGATTTACACACCCCGGAAGACCCTTGTGTTGGTCTTGGAACCGAATGAATCTGATTTAATAAAATTAAGTCCATCACATCATCTAAGTAAGGGGTTATGCGGGCAGATTTCCCCTTACAAATTTCATGGTTTTCACATGATGGTACAAACCACTTGCACTCAAATAAAGTGAGAATTTGGCTATGCATCATCCCGGTTTTCAAAAAATTCCCAACCTTACTTCATCTTGGTTTGTGTAGAATTGTCGCATGCGTGAATTATGGTCACAGTATTAGAAAGGTTTGTGGAGATATTCCTTGGTCATTGAGCTTGTGTTTTGTTACCTTGTTGCATGCATATTAGAGTTTATACGCACTATTTTATGATAATTTGGACCCTGTTGTGGCTTAGATCATGCGGTGTTTAATTGGGAGGTATTCATGTTGTGTTGAAAATTATTTTATCGGTATGATTTTTTTTTCTGATACGGTATTTGATATGGTATTTGGATACCTCTTCTGGCCAGCCCTCTACACTACAATAGGATGTGTCTCTCAAACAATCATTGAGCCATGTTTATGAGTCTCGACACAGGAAGGGGCAGGGTTGTGTGAGATTATTATGCGGATCTGGTCATTGGACAACTACAGTTAGTACACAGATGTACACTATGATGATTTTACCGAACTTAGGGCCGAAGACGAGCTTATCACTCGTACACCGTTGGTTTCACCGTGATCTTTTGGACAGGATGCTAGGCATCCGAAAACGGATTTGATCTAACATTTTTGGACAAGATGCGAGGCATCCGAAGACAGTATAAATCCCGTAAGGGCATCCGTTGATATGATGCTCAGCAAATGTGATGTTGTTCATTTGATGTAGAGTCGGATTTAGGATCCGTTCCTTTTTTTATGCATGGCATTCTTTATTCTACATTGTTCATATATTCTTATGATTTTTCTCGTCTTATTCTCACATTGATAGTGTATTTCCTTATGAGTTATGCGTATTTTACTTGCTGCTACTTTTATGGTTGACCCTTGTTTTCTAAAATTAGTGCATAGGTATCGAGTCCGGCTATACCAAGAAGGAGCAGAGGTTAAAGCGTTTCAAACATTTGAGCCAACTGATGTTCCCGAGTGGGGTGCAAATGAAGGCTCTGGGGCTGTCTAACTATGCAAATGAGTGACTCATCTAGTTTACAGTTAATTTAAATAAATCATTCTTTAGAGACTTGATTCTTTAGTGGGATATTGTAATAAATTATTATTCATTTTATTTGCAACTTGAACTTTTATTATTAATTGTTATTTGGAAATATGCAGATCTGATTTCCATGTATCTATTGAATGAAAATGTTTCTGCGGATTTGCATAAATTTGAATAGCCTAAACTCATTACAGCCTAAGATCCTGTGGGGAAAATAATTAGGAGTCAATAGTTTTATTTACAAATAGATATATACAATTTATTGGCTCCTAATTTAACGATATCCTAGTTTTTTTTGGGGATGTGACCAGTGGGGAGGATGTAACAACTCGAATTGTTACTTTTAATTTGAATTAATCTTGACCTTTGATTTAATCTTGATAGACCCTACATGCGATTATTATTATTTTATAATTTTATGATATTTAAGTATGGATAATTAATTTAGTTATTATGGACCCGCCATGTACCGTGCCAATACCTCAGATTTCGAGGAGTGACAAGAATGGTATGATAAACAGTTGAAAAGGTGGAGGAGTTCACATGATTATGAACTTTGTCTGCAATGTTAATGACGTTGCCACTTGTCACTATTATTTGAAATGATTGCACACAAAACCATCCGTGACCAAGCCCGGCCCACAAGCTAAATTCTCTATGTATTTTTCATGCTTAAAGCACCTTAGAAACAGAAAATAGATGTGATAATCAATGTCCGAGCATTGCCCATAATTCTCACTCAATTTGAGATGTTGCACCAGAGCCATTGTCATGTAGGTCGTTAATCTGCAACATCTAAATGAATTTAACAGTGTAAAATGAAATGGGTCTATGTGATTTTGTACAAATAATATGCCACAAGAACATCCTGTGATGGTATTGAATCCACTGATGGAAAATTTTACACCACATGGCTAGACTAGGCTAGAGAGGGCCGGTTGTTTAGCAAGATACGTATTTTCTGTTTTTGCCAAAAAAAAAAAAGAGAGAGTACATATCCAAATTTGCATAGAGGCTGCACACAGAAGGTTGACTGGCAGTCAATGGAGTTCCACCCTAGTTTGTGGGCAACCTTCTTTGATGTTTTCTTTGAGAAACGAGGTTTGAAACCCACATAAACCTTAAGAAGGGCAGTCACTGTATCTTGATTGGATTCTCAGTGAGTCAACCACCATGTGGTTGCAATTCAAGAAACAAGCTTCTCTACTAATGTGGTAAGGTGAGTCTCAGTACAAGCCACACACATGCTGGTAACGTAGGTATGGACACGGAAAGTCTGCCCTAAAACGATGCCAGAAGATGCTATGTCTCCTCCAAACACTAGCACATGGCGAAGGAAAAATACAAAGAAATGAAGACTAGAAATCAATTCCTCCTCTTACTTTCTTTTGAATCACTACTGCTGTCGTTGCAGCATGGTATCCCAGCAAGATGGACTGCCTAGATAAACCAGGAGTACGGCCAAGTGACCTGTGGGCCCCTGGAGCATCCAGTACGAGTAGAAGTATCAAATGGAATGTTTCTCTTCCCCATTTCCTTCTGTGCTGTGTCCTTTTCAATCTTCAATTATTGGACAGTACATGCATCTGCTCTGCTGCCAAATTCTATAATACCCATGAAAAAACACAACAGCTTATTAAATGTTTGTTGTTGTTAGGTTGGGTCTACCGCATTAAATGTTTATAAGGTCTGTGTCGAACGCTTTGACTCAGTTGACTACAAGGCTGCACTCCACTAGAGAGGTGGTGAATGGTAATTGCTCACCCAACCCCACAAAACCCTATCAAACCCGACTTGTAAATGTATGATTTGGGTTGACATTTTTGAATTAGTTGATAACTGGGCTCGCTCGAATCCAAGCCAATTTATTGCACTGCCACTTACTGATACGGGAGCTGACCTGTTAAGTGAGGGTTCAGGTTTTGGTATTTTCAACCTGGTAACAAACGGTTGGGTTCCAGTCTTCAGACGACACTGTAAATTTTATCAGTGTTTCCTCACCTGAGGTTTTTTCTTTCATCCAAGGAGTCCCTCACCCACACCCGTGAGGCTCCAGCCCCTAAGTTGGGTAAAATTTAAAAAGGAAAAATCTTCCACTGGAGGTCAGTACATAAAAAATCAAAACCGTTACATTGGAAAAATGAAAATCGACAATAAATCTAAAGTTGTACAATGCCAAGCTATTCAGAAAAGCAGAAACGTGGAAGAGGCATGAGGATGCGGGTAGTAGAATCCCCAGCAGATAATGCGGTTCTCTCTTACCAGTTGATTCATTTCATATATGTTTTTTTCCTTTATTTTCTTAGCTTTATAGTAATACAATTATCTCAAAAAACAAATAAAAAAATTTTGCCTTTGATTGATTTTTTTTTAGTTGTCTTCAACTTTTTTAGTTTTCTTTTTTAATGGGCTAATTCTTGAGTTTGACAAAATTTTGGATCCATTAAGTTGTATTTTATATTTTTTATAAAATGGACTTTAATTTACATCACCAGAAAAGTTGAAATGAAGAAATTAGGAAAAAAGAGTGTAGCCCGATTGATCGGACTTGAGGCAAAGGCGATACTCAATTATTGGATGCTTACTCAATCGATCAAACGACAGAAAAACTCCACCGACCTGTTTCAGAATTCTTTCTTATTTGTGCTATAACTAGTAGATCCTTATGAGGTACGAATTTAGAGTTAAAAAATAGATTCTTTTTCAACCATAGGGCATCTATCTCCATAATCTAAGTTGAGAGCTCATATTGAAGATTATTTTTTTCTTTAGAGTTTTCATTAAGAGATTATGCTGAAGTTTAGGGTTAGAGGATATTATTTCTACATCTCTTATAAAAGATTGTGAGCATTTTATGCATTCAACGTGTGGTCTGATCTAGTAGAGAACGGCTCACGTGAAAGAGTATCGTGTTGGAATGAGTTGTGCAAGAAGAACTTAGTCCTTAAATTGAAGGAGTGATTGGATAAGGGTTGTAAAATGGATTCTTTTTCAACCATAGGCCATCTATCTCTATAATCTTAGTTGAGAGTTCATATTGGAGATTCCTTTTTTCTTTAAAGGTTTCATCGAGAGATTGTGCTGAAGTTTAGGGTTAGAGGATATTGTTTCTAAATCTCTTGTAGAAGATTAAGAGCACTGTATACGAAGGACTATCTTGTCAGAAGGAGTTACGTAAGAAGAACTTAGTCCTTAAATCAAAGGAGTGATTGAATAAAGGTTGTGAGCATATCTTATAACTGTTCACTTTTACTTGACAGTTGATCCTTGTTAAATTCATAGTTTTTTATCTGATTAGGGTTTTTTACATTAAAAATATACGTGCCTTCTTGTACGTGGTGGTTGATTTACTTTTGTTATTCTATTGCATTTGTGTTAATTGATTACAATCTAAAAATCACATAATTGAGAGCATCCCCAAAACTTTCAAACTTGCACACCAACTCTAGAGTCTAGTATACGCAAATCATACAATTATATTAATTTTTTAAGATAGTTAATCAATCAAATTCCGTCATTTAAAATGAGGTTAGTGAGCCTCACCGATCTCCATCTCATTTATTTGTTGTGAGGATAAAGACAAAAGATGTCCTTACAATAGAATTTTCCTCAGAATTTGTCCATATTGATAATATTTTATATTACACATCTACTATCCACTTCTATTTTCCGTACCGGTGAGTGCACTAGTGATAGTTGGCCCCCACCCAACTCACCAGACCGTTAATTAGAAGGATGTTAAATAGAAGGATGGACCCTGACTCCCTATACATATACTAGTCAGGGTTCAAACCCATGCTCTAACCTCACCAAGAGAGGATTATGATGTTCCATATGCCTTAAACACATTACATGAAAAAGAGAGTTTATTCGACTATTATGTATAAACATTCATTTCCCTCATACTTTATTGGCTGTTCATTCAGAGAAAATACATATAAATGCAAATTTGGAAGCAATGAATAGTTAAATTTTGCTTTCAATTGATGGTCAGCAACATCAAATCATTCACATCTTTTGCATATGGCTAATCTTTCAAAAATGTATTTTGTGTGGAGTCACCAGTGGGCTAAGCCTTCATGCCACAAGTCCCTTTTATTGGAGAGAGCAAGGGCTATAGGCTCTATCTTGGACAGCATGACTATGTATATATCTAGTTAAAACGCAAATATATTGTCTTGTTATATTTCTTCCATAAACTTTTTACGAGAAAGAGAGAGAGAGAGAGAGAGAGAGACACGACATCCTCTCGAAATATTTCAAAGATCTACTGCCTCGAATGGAATATCCATTGTGGAAACAGTAATGAAAATAAATGGATAGAGCACTCTTTCAAATAGACTTTTTTACCGCAAAAATTTTAATAAAATGAAAAAAAAAAGAAAGCAGCACGTACGGTTGGTAGGATTGAGGAATGTAACTAGGCCAATGAGCTGCATGGTAGGTAGTGTTGCCAGTGCAGCGTCTGTGATCTGTATGTACCGAAAGGCCACCCACTTTTTTCAAAATTCAAAAGCCATCTGATAGGATTCACCTAGGATCAAGAGCACGTATAAAGTAGGCTCAGTAGCCAATAAAAAAATGACCCTTTGATTTTATTCACCCTGGGTTTCTATCGTTTCTCTGGATTTACACAGAAGCCATCTTTTATAAAAACGGAAAACACAAACACACCCACAAAGAAACCATCTAAGTTGCTGACCGGTCTATCAAAAAGGACCGGCTAGATGCATTTGAAAAGTACATAATCATATGGGCCACCCGTCCAACCGTGATGAACCTAACCCCTAGAGCCCTTTGCACAGTTTTCTCTTGTGACTTGGCACTAAAACAAATTTCCAATTCATCCGGTTCTTTGGGCCCCTGAATCTGGCGAATCAGGTTTTGACACCCATCTGACTTCATGTTTTGTACGTTTACAAAGAACTTGGACAACTTACAGACTCTTAGAAACAGTACCCCTCTTAATGAAATATATAGTTCCCATCTTTTAAATGTAATGTACTTGTACTTCCCAGAGAACCTTTTAAAATGGAATCGTGATTATAAGATGAAATCCCTGATGGTGACCATGGCAAGACTTGTGCATTCCAAATGAACAGCCTGCTATGCACGGTCACCTTGTGACATGGCGAGACCTAATTGGTTCCACTTAAATCCTACCAAGGTAACCATGGGGTTTTTAATAAGAGTATCCGAACTCTTTAAAGTGCTCCAAAAATTTTACTTGTAAGGGTTCTCTCTGGAGATATATGGTATTCTTAACTCCAAAGTCATAGAAGTTCGACTGCCTAGGATTAAAGGTGGGAATCAAATATCTTGCATGGAAAACAAAATACTAATTTGTCTACGTTGATGCCTCTAATGATTATCATACTTGTTTGTAAGCTCTACAAAATTAGGTCGTTTCGAGCTCAAGGATAGTGTCCTCGTTCCTAAGTGTCTGTTTCTGAAATAAAATTCAGAGAACTTTTATTTAACTTTTTTTTTTATTTTCAAATATAATAAAATTCCTAAATACTCCATTGGACTTGAGCATCTATTCAAAAATCCCACTAAAAGGTAAAGGAGTTGAAATTCTAATATTTTCTAAAGTCATTTTAATTCTTTCAGCTGGCTGAAATATAAAATTACGGAAAAGCGACATAGCATTTGAAAATGTTAGAAGAAAAGCTGTCACATTATGCCCCAAAATCTAAATATACGAAATAATAATAATAATAATAATAATAATAATAATAATAAAAGCATATTAGAAACTCTTATAAAGAAAATGAAAAAAAAAGTTGCCCAGTAGATACAAAACCATTCTCCTCGACAATGACTTTGACATAAGGACCCACTTGTAACTAGGTTCACTCTCATTTTCTCATCCAGCTAATTGCTAGGCATAATCCCCCCAGATCTAGTATCAAAAAGCCCAGGTAATCGTAAAATTTTTCTTCACTGAATCTCAATTTCCTCCTGAATTGCCACTAGAACCAATTGACAGTCATCCACCATTGCAATTGGGATAAAATGTTCTACATATTTCATTTTGGGGGGCCTAACTCTCGGTGATCTCAGATCCTTAGAGAAGAATTTTAGCGGGCCCCATTTCATTCAAATGAGAAAAGCCCTTACATTTCTGTAATAAAACTATTTTCATGGGCCCACCCGATGCATATCAATCATGGGTGGCAGGATCTATCCATGTACATAGATGCCCGAAAATATAATTAATTACTCAGTTCAATCAAAGATACGGGATCTCTAGATGGGACAAGAAATAGAGAAAAATGGGTTTTCTCCAATCTAACAGAAAGAGCATCAGTTGTCTAAGCATAAAATGGGCTGAGTTCGAAATCATGGTGTTTTATCCTTGGTTGGCCCATATGGCCACACAAATTGGCTCTTACGACGCACTGTTTGCGTTACCCTCCTCATTTATTTGGAGCCCAAGTTCAATTAATGGATCTAGATTATAAATCTTAGACCCAAACTCAAAACCCATTTGTTAAAAAAATTAAAAACTAAGATCTTTTCACGTTCAATAGAATCAGGTATGAAAATTAAAAGGGTAAATGGGTGGGTGGGTACCCCTACGAATTGAGACTCTACGAGAATTTGGCCACGGGCTGCCCTTTTGCCACAAGACAAACTATGATAGGTTTCGCGACCGTCACCATGACTGTCACCATGCGGTAAAGTATGGGAGGATCCGGACTTGTACCCCCCTTGCATATTGCAATCACTGTACGGGGCCCCATAGTCTCCTTGAAAATTCCACTTGAGATGCAGCTTCATGGTTACTACTTTAGAGAAGTCAAGAGGCGGCTATCAGACGGCTGTTTTATCAATTTTTTTTTAACAATCTATCCTGGAGAGACCGATATGGCTGTTGGAAAGGTCTGGGAAGGCGAAATAATCCCACATGTTTTGACGACTACTTCCCTTAATTTATAGATGGAGCTGAGATTCATGTATACCTGCTTATCTTGACTGCTATAGCACCACTAAAAATTTACAATATGATATTGTTCGCCGACCTATGAGAAACCAAAAAGTTGTAAACAGTGAAACATGGCACACACAGGAAAGAAGACCACATGCATATATAAAAAAGAGATTGACTGCACATATAAGGAAAAAGAACTAGGAATCAAATCCTAAATAGTTGAGTGAAAACTGAATTCAATGCCTAACTGCGTGGCTGTTCTTACATTCCCATCAATACCTGAAGCTGCAGATCCAAAACTTCCCCCACTCAAAAATAAATAAATAAATATATATATATAATCAATTTGTATGTATGAATGCTCCAAAAATATGAGTTACCTTATCGTACCTCTAACAAGTCAAGATCATGCAGAGAGTTCACTAGGACCTGCAAATCAACAGCTAAAAATTTTGATCCAGCTGTCCAAGTACGAACTAACGCTATGTATCAGTAGTAGTAGTAAATAAACGTGAGTAAAGAGATTGGATTGATCATGGAAAGATCTTAAAAATTGAAGGATCATTTCAAATATAGATTTTTAGTTTGCAGTACAAATAATATGCAGCATAAAAAATAAATAAACTAAGAAAAAATAAACAAACTAACACATCAATTAATTAACCATACAAACAAGAGGCATACGATTTTAACGTAAAAAAAACCCAAATTAGGAAAAAAATCACAAATCCAATTATAATCAATTATCAAATACTAATCACTAATCATTATAAGATATTTTCACAACCTTGACCTAGTAACTCCTTTGATGTAAAAATTGAGCTTTTTTGCAAAACTCGTTGCCACGACTTTCCTTCATCGTGTACTACTATCCGTTTTATTACATTACACCTTGAACACACCAAATGCTCTTAATTTTCTACAAAAGATATAGAAACAATATTCCCTAATTTAAAACTTCGGTATAATTTCTAATGAAAGCTTTAGAGAAGTAGGGTGATCACCAATATAAATTCTCAATTCAAAATAATTAGATTTATATCTTAGGGTTAAGAGAAGAATCCATTAAATAACCCACAATTGTGCTCTCAAGGAATACTCTCTGTATAATAAAAATTACCAATTCTAACATAAATAGGAAACAATTCCGTATTAAAAAGTGAGTTTTTTCCTCTAGTGTGCTCGAGTGTGTGCAACGCACATTAAGTTATTTTACCAATACTTTTTAAGTTTGAGCGCGATCTTCAAAAGGTTAAGCACGTGCACGAGGTTTTGTCTTGGGCACTTAAGCTCGGATTCAAGGGTGCTCGATCGCATATCTTTATTTCTAAATTCTTCACTTCAGCTCTTCTGCTGATATGAGTCATAGTCGATTCTAAAAAAATTATAAAACATAATTCAATTGACCCAGAATTTTATCCAAGTCAAAATTTAGTCAATTACAAAAATCTTACAAAAGTTATCCAAAAATATCTCCACAGTGGTAGCCTTTGGGAAAATTTTTGAGCATGTGGAAGGTAATGTGTGGCACTGTCTTTGAATTTCATAATAAAAGGGTCCTCGTCATTGAAATGACTTCCGTGTTTAAAAGGGTCCTTGTCTTTTAGTTATGTTTACCCAAGCAGCAGGGAGTCTATAATTTAATATCTCCGTAAAAGAGATTTTAGATCGGTGATAGTGTTGTGAGGATTCCATTGTTCGATGCATATGTGGCCGGTCCTTCCGTAGTGGGTTGTTTTTCTATTTTTCTACCCCAACGAACGAACAAAGTTAGGACACAGAGAGATGTCGCAAAGCTGTAAAATCCACAAAGTAAAAAAGGGAGCTCCTATACGTGAAAAGAGGTGGATACTTTTCTTTTTTTTTTTTTTTTTATAACGAAGGGTGTCTCAATTTTTTAGAACAGATTAATTTTTTTAAACTCTGAGCAACATAGTAAAATTCTCTGTAACCCCAATATAATAGCGTAGCTCGCACACAGAACCTCCTAAACCAAACCTTGAGGTTAAGAGGCGGCGTACCTATGATTGGGTACGGAGCCATTCTCCTATAATAGTATTATAATTAATAAAACATCACGTGTGATATTTGCTAATTCTTGGTTGAGCGAGATATTAGATGATTTAATCTCTTAGAATGTAGAGAATTTGCATCCAAATCCTTTAGTAAGAAAATGATGTAAATCTAAATTAAGATATAATTCAAGGACAATGAGTCCAAATAATTTAAGGCTTTTTTCTATGGTGATTCTGTGTAAACTAATCACAGCCTATCACTTTACCGATGGAATGCACACCATTGACATATGGTGACATGGTGGACCTTGGTTAACCCACTCAGTCCCCATGGGTTAAAAGCGTTAGAGTGTCCTGATCCAAGAAAAAAATGGCTTGAAGTAGTTTTTTAAGTACTTTGGCACTATCTGTTGCTAATGTCAGTGTCTATGTGAATTCCCGTGATTTTGGCCCGTGCAGCACTCAATTAATCCCATGGACTATTAAGAGGTCTAGTGAAAAGCGGTCTAACTGAGAAACCTCGACAAACACCCAAAAGAGGGAACACTTACTTCACTTAATTGCAAAGGATAGAATCTACCCAGTATAGTTCTATTTTGTAGAATAAATGGATAGAATTATGCTACAGAACACTCCTCAATGAATGAGAAACTTTTAGATACTTCTCTAGAAATTTCTACCCTATTTCTATACTGATCCTCGTCTTTTTGGAGAAAACAAAAAAACATATATTACTGATACTTTACAACTAATATCAAAGCATATTGGTGTAGAGCTAGATTGAGTCACCATCAAGAATTTAATCATAGTGTATTAATTTTTGCATTTCATCTAATTAGAAAATGGTACTTTTCGTTTTTTCCTTTTTTTTTTTTGGGTGGTCAGGGGGTTATTATATTTTCCAGAAATAAAAACGTGAATAGAAACCTCCTTCAGCCCCTCCCCCATCTTCCCCATTTATAATATAAATCATTAAGTTAGTAAATACGTTGATTGATGAATACCAATTAATTGATGGGCACATCATTAATAGAATAATGATGGTAACTTTAAAAATATTCCACTGATATGCTCATTTCCCTAATCATTTCTCTAATCTACTTAAGGATGGCTCCTTACCCAAGTGGTAAGGAGTGGCAATTTTTGCCTAGGTTTTCAGGGTTCAAATCACATGCCACTTTCTTTCCGTTTTCTTATTTTAATAGGCTTTCTTCCTACATGTGTGGGCTTATTTCCCACTTGAGTGGGTTGTCCTCCAGTGTGTGAGAGCTCTCTCTTAGTTCCCAACCCCATTTTTGGTGTACCAAAAAATCTCCCTAGGCTACTTGTAGAATGTTGGGTTTTGCAAATGCATTCTTTTTTATGCATAGGGAAAAAATTGGTCCCAAAGTACTTTTTTTTTTTAAATTTTTGTTAATGGTAAACTGAAAAACTGAGGTCGCCATATGTATATATATAAATATCGATACTTCAATGACCCTAATAAAAATGAAAGTGAAAAAAAAAGGTTCAAAGACCAAATGTAAAAAATAGGGTTAGGGCCCAATATATGGTCTTTCTTTTATTTGGGCTCATTTTATACTTTTGGACCTTAACTATGTTCGGGCCTAATATAGAAGCATGTCATATTTGTGGACACGTATACCTAATGCTACAACCATGTTTAAATGTATTTGAGTTATATTAAACAAGGAGCACTGAAAAACTCCCGTGGTGTTTTATATATATATATAAAAAAACAGCACTCCTCTCAATTGGGCACTATAATGTATCTAACTGTGGAATGTTGCTGGATATAATAATCTAAATAAAACCTACCTATATAAAAACTTTCAACTCCATTAGATTATCGTAACCCTTTAATCCATGATCCAAAAATTTAATGGTTTTAGAGATATCACTTTCTTTCGATTTCAATCTAAATGTGAGTAAAACTTAAATGAGTGCCAAATTTAAGCTTTATACCAATTTATTTTAGGTGGATGAGGTAGTATGTGTGAAATGATTGGATGAGCCCAAGGTGGGTTCCACACCCTAAAAGCATAGGGCAGTAAAAGGGTGAGTTTTCGAGAATTACTCATATTAAACACTTTAATACTTTTATAAAACTGTTGGGTCTAATTTTTCGCTTGCTCTAGGCCGTTTAATGAGGCGAGTGAGGGACCAATATTTCGATCTGAGTGGAATTCTAATCCAAATCCGGATCTAAGCATGTAGAATCAGAAAGATTCAAGGCTGGAACACGAACAGAATGGCTTCCCGCTGCAACAGTCAGACCGCCACATCTCTTCAGCTCTGATGTCAACCCAGCCCTGTTCCTTCTGCAAAGCTTGCTCGGCCATCAACCCTAACCTAGCCTCTGCATCTTCTACACCAACCTCGGCCGGCATCGACAAGGAAAGCTTCCCTCCCCTACCATCGCCAAAACCTCCCGACACCCCCCCTCCTCTTCTAATCTCTTCACTCCATCACCTTCCTCCCCCACGCTCGTTTTCTATGGAGCAAACAGGGGAACTCTTCAAATCCTTCAACGTTTACCCTACCCATTTTCAAAAATCACTCCATCCCCCTCAGAAACATCCTATCCACCCATCAACTTATCCCCTTTCGTCCTCGAATGAGGGTAGGCTGGCAATAAATATCCCCTCCACCATGATAGGCCCCAGTGAAAACTCCTTCTCCAAAGCAGTAATAGGTTGTTTTTTAGGCAAAAGATGGCTTGCCCAGTCCTCAATATCCAACTGGAACCTCTTAAAACCTTGCCTTATCTTTCTAACAGAAAGGGTTTACTTCCTATTCAGACTGAACTCCAGAGAAGACAAGGCCATGCTGCTCTCCCAATCTCCAATTTCTGCGTCAAATAAGAAGCTCCGACTCTTACCATGGTCTCCATGCAAAGACACCTTTGAATGGCCGTCCCTCTTCCCAGTTTGGATCAGGCTACAAGGCATCCCTTACTATTGCTGGAGCATCAATATTCTTCTCTCTATTGCTAGCTCGGTAGGTCTTCCAATCAAGCTTGATGAAAACACGCCTTGCTCTAAGTGCTTCTCCCATGGCCATTCAGATGGCAACTGCCGTTCTACTTATACCCCTGCTGCTAAGGAAATCCCCCCAGAAGTTCTAAATGGTCCAGGTATCGTTGGCAAAGCCCCCTCCGCATCAGCAACGTCGACAAACCCCACGACTCTAGCCCTCTATCTCCTCATTCAGTCATCACCAATACTGTTGTCAACCCAGTTGAAGCTCCTCTTCAGCTAGAAGAAGAAGTTCACATTGCTGATCTTGGTCCCCAGAGAGCTGCTCAAGCCGTCACCCTGGCAATGAATGAAGATAAATGCCTGCCTTCCCCCGGTCTCCCAGTTCAAGAACCTTTCCTGTTCCCACTCCCAACCTGGCCATCAGCAAAGCCAATATAGGGCCTTTAACCTCAAGACTACAACTTCTCCCCAAAGACTTGATGATGGAAATCCTATCAAAAATCTAGGAGCCTGTGATTGACACCTCCAACCTGTTCTCCATTTTGGAACACTATACCATCAGAGACAAAATATCGGAAGTCCCCTTCTCAAATCTTGTCCCTCCACAACCTCTGCTCTTGGAAAATAACGAGGAACCAAATGAACCATCATCTCCAGTCAACCCCATCTGTAAGCTATGCTCAAAACGTGACTTCTCTGGAACCCCATGATCAACAAGCCATTTCTCTGGAAATAGACCTCTCTTCTTACTAAAAAAAACCAAGAAAAAAAATAGTGGCAAAGCAGATTCCACCTCCTCCCATCCCAAAACTATAGAAGATACCAAGTGAGTTGTACAACAGGTCCCACATGATGCAGTTCACATGAAGACCCTGATGTACATGAAGAAATCCGAACTGAATTCATGATAAAAACTAGCTATTAGATTAGCTAAATTGTTAGAGTAGTTTAAGGAAATAAGTTTCAAAGAATATTATAAATAGAGTAGCATGTACTTTGGATAAGCATTGAATTAAAGAACTGTCATAACCCGAGCCCAGGAGATCAGAGGTTAGTAAAAACCTAACCAATAATACGTACTCCCGTGCCTATACACTTTTATCCGGTCTAAATGCACACGCATAAGGGAAGGTTCACACGTGTCATACACGTACGCGAAAGCTATAGGTACCAAGTATAACCAAAACAATATACAAGAACAACATAATATATACCACCAAAGATTACCTAAGGATCAGAGTTATACAAAATGGATCAAAATACAGATATACAAATCAAGAAGGGATCTAACGAGGCAAACTCAACATAAGGAAGAGCTATATGCAAATATATCCCTGCTGTTCTCCGATGGAGTGACTATATCTACTCTTCTAGTCCGGATGGGACCTCGGGGGTCTCCTTTGGAGTCTGGTTGACCGATGAAGGGTCGATAGGGGTATCTGAGCCTGCAACACCAAGGACAACTAGTGAATATAACGATTCAGCAAAGCATAAGCAGTAATAAGTTAACACATGTTGTATCTAACAGAATAAATGACAATAAGTAAATTACAATATTTCAATTTCGTATTCTAGGCAATTGTGCATTCAAATGATGCATGCTTTTAGAATTAATGCTTACATAACATATACACGCTAGGTGGCTACTATATTTGCCAGGTGCTCCCAAAAGAGGGATCTTACATATTTACTCAGAACACCATCGACCGGGCCAGGGTATGAATGGGTCTCGGGTTCCTGGGGTTCGGAAGCCTCAAGACATATACTCACTGTAGCGAGGCCATATAAACTAAGCGAAATTCAACCCCGTCTGGTATCCTAAGGCTGAGGTTGAGTAGTGCAAGATCATGTAAAATCAAACAAATATAAAGACTTGAGGTAAACGTGCATATCGTATCCGATCGTGCATATCTTATCGTATCAGACACATTTCATACATATCGACAAATCATATGAATCGAACATGCATATCGAACAACTTATACGAATCGAACAGAGATATCGGGGGACATAACCAGGATACTATAACTCATACAAAAGAGTGGAGGTCAATGCGTGATCATACAAAATTCCATGCAAATCAGCGTTCAATCGAATTAAGGTCATTTACAAGCTAACCCTAATCTTGTTATCCAGTATTTCTAACCGTGCATGATGATGTAGTTTTAAGTTATCCGATGCACTATTGTCTATTGTTGTATTGTGTCATAAGTGTGCACCAAAGTCCCTTAAACCAACACCCATGGGGGGGGGGTGCTTAACAACTGGATAACGTACATGAATGAGTCACAGACCTTGAGATCATTCATGCAATGCTTATCATAATCCGTTTGGCAAGTTAAGGTTACATACATTCTAATTCAAAGGTCCTACAAGGTCTCTTCAATGTCTAGTGTTCTTACTTTCCACAGGTCTTACGGCTCACCCTGTTATTGTTTTACGGCTCATCCACGGCGAGATTATGGCTTAGCCGCAGAACACTTCACTGCTTAGCCGTGGCTGGACCGTAGAAGGTCTGAAAATTGGCAACTTTCAGTTATTTCAAAACTGTACCCTGTATTGATCTACGGTTAGGTCACGGTTGAGCTACAGGTTAGCCATAGTACATTATACGGTTTAGCCGTGGCCTGATCGTAGAAGAAACCTAAGTTTTGCATGGTTTTAGGCTCTGAGCCGTATGCAGTTTACGGCTTAGCCATGACTGCACAGAAACATTTTTCCTAAACCTGTACAGAGAAACTAGAAATGGAAAGGGATAGCAAAACCACATCAATTAAATAGAATTAAGTGCAAAAGGGGCTGTAGACACACTTCCCATGCAAGATTGCTTGACCTAGTAAAAAATTAAACATATACTAACATGGGTTCGGACAAATCGTGCTTATACTTGCCTCAATTGAGTTTAAATACGCAAACTGTTGTCCTTGGGCTCAAATTCACCCTCCAAACACAATGCTAACTACCAAACATGAAAGAAAGAGAGAGGCATGAGTGTAAGTCCATAACTGATGTGAAGAAAGAGAAGAGGAAGAAGAAAACTAAGAATCCAACGCATACCTTAAGCCACACAAGAACAAATTCTAGAGTATAGATGCACAGAATCCCTTTTCCTTGGCTTGATCGAGAAGGAAGAAGAAAAGAAATAGAAAGGAAGAACGAAGAGAGAAGAGAAAACGTTGAGGAGAAGAAGAAGGTCGGTGGAGACTTATATAAGGATAAGGATATAATGATTAGGCAAAATTACAAGAAAGTCCAATCATTTACCCAATTTACAGTTCGAGTCAGCTACTGGTCCAAAGGAAACAGACGACATCTTTTGCAAACGACGTAGTTATGGAAGTTAACGGGCTCAATGAAAGACACGTGTTGACGTCAAGATGATGCGTAAATGACGTTATCTTATAAAGTCTAAAATTACAAAAAAAGGGCTTAGCTTACCTAAACCAAGTCAAACTCAACTCAACTACCTATCTATAACTCGAAATCAAACAAAAACAAAGGCTAAACACAATTAACTAATAATCCTTCATTAATTAGTCATTAAACAGGGTTAAGCTGGGTCGGACTGTTACAAGAACTCTTTTATGGTATCAGAGCTTAATGGCAAAAGTTGCTAACCTTTTGTAACTAACTGTTTTCCCTTCCACATTGTTACTTTTCCTTTCTCATCTCATGGCTTTTCCTCAACTAACCATTGCTACCAAAACCTCAAGGTGTTGGTAGAGGCAGCAAAAATACTTTTCAACATTCCCCATCAGGTGGAGCTCATTCTTTGATACTCCCCCTTAGGTGGAACCCGAGTCATTCCTCCTTGGAATCAAACTCATGACTGGTTGGCTCTAATACCATATTAAATTTTCTCAGCTAACCATTGCTACCAAAACCTCAACGTGTTGGTAGAGGCAGCATAAATACTTTTCAACATTCTTTATCAGGTAGAGCCCACTCTTGACTCATTTTATTTCTTCTGCATGGCAAGTTGCGGCCATCTTCACTAAGCCTTTGGGTCGATGCCCTTTTGAACTATTGTGGGTCAAATTGGGCCTTCGGCCTCCTCCGTGAACTAATTTGCAGGGGAGTATAGAAGATACCAAGCCAGTTGTGCAACAAGACCCACATGATGTAGTTCACATGAAGACCCAGACCCACATGAAGAAATCTGAACTGAATTCATGATAAGAACTAGCTGTTAGATTAGCTAAATTGTTAGAATAGTTTAAGGAAATATGTTTAAAAAAATATTATAAATAGAGCAGTATGTATTCTGGATAAGCATTGAATGGAAGAACTCTTGTGAAAACAAGGAGCTCAGATAGTAACCCTCCCCAAACCACTCGTTTAAAATGATCGAAGTCCTATTCTATTCTAGAACTGCAGGGAGATCGTTAATTCCCCCACTCTCAGAGCGTTGCACCACATGGTATGCTCTCACTCCCCTGACATAATTTTCCTTTCTGAGCCAATGTCCTCTTCCCTTCCTCCCTACCTTCAATCCTCCATTAGTTATGATGGCTTCTTTTCAAATAACTGTCTCCCCACCAGTTCCATATGATGCCTCTACGAAATGGGCTCCGCCATTAATTCCTCCCTCATTGAATTCTCCTCCCGATTCTTAACTGTCTCATTCACCAACCCTTCAAATGGTGGTAAATGCTTGCTCACTAAAATCTACTGCCCCACCAACTACATAAAGAGAAGAGAATTATGGAATTACTTATCAAGCTCTGCCTCTTCAAACCTTCCTTGGTGCTTCTTGGGCGACTTCAATGGTATTCTCTACTCTTTAGAAAAGCTGAGCTCTAAGCCTCCTCGTCAAGTCAAGGATTTCTATCAAATGGTGCCCTCCTCAGGGCTGTAGGACTTGGGCTTCAAAGGAAACAAATACACCTAGTTCAATAACAGTAGGGGCATGGCTTATGTTGCTGCAAGGCTTGATAGAGCCTTATAAAACACTTTCTAGAGCTCTTCCTTTAATGACCCTTCAGTTCTCACCTCCCAAAATACTCCTCTGACCACTGTCCTATTCTCCTTGCCCAGAAACCTCCTTTCTCTCCAACTAATATCCCATTCAAGTTCGAATCTATGTGGTTTCAGCACCCTAATTTTCTAAACTTGGTTGAGACCACTTGGAACAGAGAACTAGAATGAAATCCTCAAATTTCCTCAGCTCAAAACTTGAAATCAATGAAACTTGCTCGTAAGCAATGGAATAAGAATGTTTTTGGGGATCTTAACAAAAATATGGAAAATACAGAATCTAAAGTTCTCAAAATTCAGTGTCAGCTTGATGAAGGCCCAACAGACAAACGTCACTCAGACCTCTTGCAAGCAAAAGCTTCTCTTCACAACTGGCTTCAAATCAGGGAAGCTCACTAGCGTCAAAAATCCAGGATCAAATGGTTAAATGAAGGTGACTGCAACACTGCTTTCTTCCATGCCTATGCGAAGTCAAGGGGTGTTGTCAACAGAATTGATAAGATCTACATTGACGGCATTGAAATTAAGGATCCGGCTGAAAGACAGCATCAAGCTGCTAATTACTTCGCTCACATGGCTAAACCCTCTCATTCTCCCATGGATGACTCCCTCTTCAATATTGACAACCCCAAAGTCTCAAATGCTTAGAACACCTACTTGGCAGCTAGTACAGATGTTGAGGAAATCAAAAGAGTTGTTTTTGCCCTAAACAAAGGTAGGTATCCTAGCCCAGATGGCTTCTCTGGTTTTTTCTTCACCTACACTCGGCTAATTACTAGCCATTCTATTGTTCAAGCAGTTCAGCACTTCTTTAAATCAGGTGAACTATATAAAGCTTCAAATGCATTCTTTATTTCATTGATCCCCAAAAACAAAGTCCTCTTCCTCTTTAGCAGACTTCAGACCTATAGGGCTCTTGAATTTTTCTTACAAAATAGTGTAAAAAATCTTGGCTTCAAGACTTTCTATGGTCATCCCCTTTATCATATCCAATCATGAAGCAGCTTTTGTGAAGGGCCGATCCATCCACCAACATATAGTCTTAGCTCATGAACTCTTCCAAAAACTTCACAATAAAATTAGCAGGGTCTATCTTTGTATACAACTAGACATCTCTAAGGCTTTCAACAAGTTTCATTGGCCTTTCCTTTTCAAATCCTTATCCTTCTTTGGCTTCTCAAATCCTTGGATAAACATCATGAAGCAAATTGTTTGTACTGCTAAGGCCTCAGTTCTCATTAATAGAAGTCCTTGTAGTTTTTTTGCAATCAATTGTGGTTTAAGACAAGGAGATCCCTTTTCACTTTACCTCTTCATTCTAGTGGAAGAAATTCTTAGTATTAACATTTGGAACTTGTCCACCAAGGGCCTCATTTTGCCAATTTCAGCAGTGCCAGTAACTCCTTGCCATTTGCTCTATGCAGATGATATCCTCATCGTCATTAGAGGCCGGAAAAAATCACTGCTTGCCTTGAAAAACAACTTTACTAAATACCAATCTGCTTTAGGCCAAATCATTAACTCAACCAAAAGTAAACTCTTTATAGGGAAATGTAACCCTAGACCAAAAGACAGATCTTAGACTTACTTAACTACGCAGAGAGCCCTCTATCTTCAGTTGTTGCTCCTCTCTTCATTGGCAGCCTAAAGAGGCATCACTTCAACACTTTGTTGGACCACATCATTGCCAAATTAGTTGGATGGAAATCCAAAATGCTCTCTCCTTCTTAAGGAGAATTTTAGTGAGACATGTGCTAGGCAGTATGGCAACCCACATTGCCATGCTTTTTCCTCTCCTGAAGTCTCCCTCCAATGGTATCGGGGCTTTAATGCTTTTGTATTTTCTTTCTCCTTTCAATACATACTTTGCCTTATAGCCAAAAAAAATTTTTTTTTTCTGGAACTAGATCCTTGTATATTCGGACGTGGTGATCTAAATTCAAGACAATTATATATAAACAAACTAATATATAGTAGTTATTTAGTGCACACGGTGTGTATTTTAGTTTAAATACACACCTCAATGTGGGCCCACCCGAGACCCATTTGGGGATGGGACCCATTGAATTCTCGTCATTTACTTAGGGCGTACATACCGTGTATTTTAGTTTAAATACACACCTCAATGTGGGCCCACCCGAGACCCATTTGGGGATGGGACCTATTGAATTCTCGTCATTTACTTAGGGCGTACATTCCTATAAAATATAGGCCCCATCTCATCATCGTAACCCCTTTATCAATAGCCAATAAGTTTTTTCCTTGTAAAATTCCTTTAAAAATTGATCCATCAATCCAACAGTATAGATCATTTGGATGAGGCCCATATTTTATACACATGTAGGCCCTAAGCAGATGAAGAAAACCCAATGGGTCCCATCCCCAAGCGGGGTCCCAGGTGGACCCACATTGAGGTGTGTATTTAACCTAAAATACACACAGTATGCATTGGACAGCTATTCAACTAATATATATATAGTGAGAGAGAGAGAGAGAGAGAGAGAGAGAGAGAGAGAGATTTTTTATAAATAGCTTGGGTTGTATTCAGATTTGGGAGTTTACTTGGCTTTGCATATGTAAAAAGTTGTTTTTTAAATCTTTTATCCAATCATATGGCACTTTACACTTCATTTAGGATCCAGGTCCCATTTGCAGCCTACTCTGATAAATCTAACACTAATTAATTGGTCAAAGATCCGCATCAGGGCTAACGCTCAAGATTGAATGCTTACACCACTAGAAACATAAAAGAGTAGAAAATATTCTGTATTGGATACTGAATCTATGGTGAAGGAAAAGAGATAAAAGACAAAAACCCTCCCCTACAAGTCACTCCACTGAGTGTAAGAAAAATTTACTATAATATAATTGTCTAAACAAAAAGTAAAACTTTTTTCATTTAAAACAAAATATCTATTCTGGTAAGGAGAACATTATGGTTTCTATTAAAACCCAAAACATCAATTATATATCTCGAATAATAAAAATAAGTTTCCTAATGTTACAATAATATTAGCATAGTCAGACAACTAGGGGTTTCTAGCTAACCCCGTTTGCACTTGGCTATCTTGGGATTGATTGTTGGGTATGCCACTCTTCTCACTTGTGTACTAGGTTTAACTTCCAACTTTGTGGGCTCTCTCGGGTTCAAGCTCCTTTAGCTAGGGTACTAGAAAGAATAGACAGATACAGGTGTAGATTCCATAACTGTAATCTGAATTTGCAAAGACAAATTTATTTTCTATGGTTTTTGTTTTTGTTTTTTTTTTTTGAAAAGAATCCCCTTAAATTGGTTGTAGAACAAGAAGAACTCCAAATAAATTTAATGCGCGGAATGGTCCCTTGGGCCTCTTTTGGTTTTTTTTTTAAATATTGTTCAAAAGCAGCGATATTTATGTTTAACCGTCTTATAATTCCCTTTATTCCCTATTCTGTTTTTCTCGTTCTCCTCTCATCAATGACATCTTTTTCAAGAACAAGATCCAGCTAGCAGTTGGGCTCTCGCTTGGTTTTGAAGGTTGGTAGTGAATGAAGAAGAAGAAGAAGAAGAAGAAGAAAGAGAATAGAGAAGAAGAATTGGTAGACGAAGAAGCAAAAGAAGAAAGGAGAAAAAGAACAAGGAAGGAGAAGAATAATAGTGGTGGGCTAGATTCCGGTTATGGCAAAAAAGAAGGGGAAGAAGAAAAAAAGAAGAGGGGAAAGAGTTTGAAGTGTCAAAGAAGGGAAGGCTTAGAGAGAAGAAGGAAATAAAAGTGGAACACCAAGATGAAGACAGAGAAACAGAGAGAATGAGATGAGGTTGAGTACAAAAGGGGAGAGTGTGGCTGGAAGGAAACGAAGGGGAAGAAGATCAGAAAAGGGAAGATGACATTGGGATGGTGGTTCAGGTTGAAGGTGGCATGGGTTGGTTGGTGGGGATGGTTGTGAGAAGGTAAGAAAGGGATTGCATTGGTGATGAGGAGTTGAGTTTAGCAATGATCAAATCACCCTTGTATGCAGAGATTGTCCCTATTGCTAAGGAAGTAGAAAATGAGATGAGGAAGAAGAAAAAGAAATGAGAAAAGAGTGTCATGCAAGATAGTATATTGTGTGAAGCATAGATATCGCTGCTCATGAATAATATCTATTAAAAAAAAGGTTCAAGGGACCACTTTGGGTAATAAATTTATTTGGGGTCCTTTTTGTTCTACAACCAGTTTAAGGGGATTTTTTGAAAAAAAACCCCTATTTCCTAATAAGGCTGTGGATGATAAATGAATAACTTTCTATTGTGATCAACAATAGAAAAATAAAAATAAAATAAAGACAGAATTGTATCATTATGTTCTGCAATGTTCCCTTGTGTTGGTCCTTGTTGGCAGTAGGTATTGCCACCAAAAAATGTAAATTAAAGGTAGGTGCCCTACTTCAAAACTGGAAACAATTGGGACAAACAAGAATAAGATACACGAATCAAGATCCAAAAAATAAAAAGAAAAACGTGCACTTACAGCTTAAACATGTCGACAGAGTAGAACCAAACCTCGTAGAACACAATGTCAGTGGTAAAGAATTACTCATCCAATTCTAGGAATTGGATAATGACTTTAAAGCTGTGCTTTTCAGTGTGATTCGGCAAGCGTAGAAAGTACGTAAATGTGTAGGGACGATCTTATAGTCTTTACAACTCATAACAAAGGATGAGTGGAATTGACTCGCTTGCAGGAGAAAATAATGGGACTAAAATTTACCTCTCCTTAGACAATGGCCTT
This sequence comes from Sextonia rubra, assembly GCA_037013555.1. Lineage (NCBI taxonomy): Eukaryota > Viridiplantae > Streptophyta > Magnoliopsida > Laurales > Lauraceae > Sextonia > Sextonia rubra. The sequence continues at coordinate 14,435,311 of JASUAD010000028.1, read as the reverse complement.
TTATCTCACCAATAAGAGGCTAGTAAGAGGCCAGTTCTTAGCATGCCACCTTTCTCCACCCAAGGGTTCTCTTATTTTACCTAAGGCTTACTTTCCTTACGGAAGGGCTCCATCATCTTACCTAAAGCCTATTACCCTCACTTAAAGGCCACCTTATAGCTGAGGATCAAACAAAAAAATAATAATAATAACGCCTCCTCCCCATTTACTTCTAGAGTGTACAGGATTTATTTTGCCATTGACATTATTCTCTCTGTTCTTTATCATACTGAAGGAGAATTAGGTTGACATACATTTAATCAATCACCCGTCTGATCGAGTGGGGGTTTCCAGCAGAATTACAAACTCGAGAAACATTTGGAAGCGCCTAGGGTTTAGTTTATGCAAAGATGTATTTAGCAAATACAGGGGGTTTAGATAGGATTGTCGCATTCCGGGCTAAAGCCATGAAATTATTTGGTAATTACATGGATAATATCATGTGGTAAATCTTAGGAACCTGACGTAGATAATTCTACTGAAAGAAAATTCTACTGATGTTGATCCGGAAGACCCAATATAGAGGAGACTTCTATGGAGGAGCAAGTCATCAGTCTATGAACAGGAATTCCAGCTTCTGATGATGGTCTGACAAGTCAGCGCATTAGAATTTATTCAGACAGATCAAATTATCTGGGAGCTGTTGATTTTGTCATGTGAGATTGGGATTGGAACTCTGGCCTTCCATTGACACCGGATCTTAGTTGTGATCAAATTTAGCGGCTGAATCTTTTGACTTCAGTGGTTGGTTGAAGAAAATCTTTAGTCTTAGGGTTGAATGATAAATCCACATTGCATCCACCCAAATTTGACACTAATCTAATTATAGTAGTTATTTTTATATTTCATTAAAATGTAGCTTAAAAAAAGGTTAAATTTTAAGGCCCTTAATCGATAGTTGTGATGATATGATTGTGATGATTTTTGTCAAAACTAACTATCTCCATAATAAGACCTTTCTATCATATTATCCTCTCATAATCAACATACATTTCAGTGGGTCCCTGAATGGGTTTAAAGTTTTACCACTCATGCAATCCTTGAGAGGTACGTACCTCTTTTATAGCATAACATATATGTACAGTCCTTATCCCTTGTATGTGGTCCGCACGAGGATTTCCATCATTCCATGCGTACCTTGCTATGGGGGCCAGCTAGGCGGTCAAAAGATCTAGTTGAGCCTACCTTTGTACAAGATATAAGGCCACTTAATTGTCCTAACTCTTTGATCAATGGCCCAAAAATTTTAGCGCTTGAAAAACTCTATATAATTGATACAACTGAGCAGCCCATTTGGATGGGTGTATATATATATATATATGATTAGTGTAATTAAAGGAGTCTAATGTGTGGTCCATTAGGATGGGTGATCAAGAATGCCCCACTATGGGGTGCACATGAGATTCTCTATGTGCACCCTATGCATTGAAAACGATCCCCTAGGATGGTACATACCACCTAGTGATTGTGATGCTCACCTGGGGACCTATCCAAATGGACCACACTCCCGTTCAATATTCACTTATTCTATGGGTTTTCACTCAGTCAAATAAAGTGGATCATTGGATCGAGTGCATTCATTCTTAAATAAAGTCATTGAACTTATGAGCCATATGAAGGGCTAGGGGAATTAGATCAGCTCAAAATTTGATACCATGTGTGTCCCACTTGGAGCTTTCGATTCACTGTGATATGTAGGGGCCTAGGTGGTTCCCAACAACTAGATGTACCACAAGGATTTATAGCAATTACAATGAGGGCAACACTACGAGACTCACCTTATGATTCATTCAAGATGTTCACAAATAAATAGGAACACCCCCCCCCCCCCCCCCCCACAAAACCCCACACGCATGTGCGCACACATACACATAAAAAGTGACTTTTAGTAGTGCAACATATATATATCTATGGAGAGAGAGAGAGAGAGAGAGAGAGAGAGAGCTCCTTTGCCAAGCAACTTTCTAGTAGGCCCCACTTGGGGATGGGATTGGGATGATTAAAAGATTTCCCCACCACCAATCCTTCCATAGTGATGGAGGCTTAAATAATCATCATTAGCATTTGATCAATGGCCGACAAATTTTTACCATCCAAAATGATTTCAATCCAATCCACAGTCCAATCCATTTGGATGGGTCCTAAACTTGGTATCGATGACTATTACAAGGGCTATTTGTATTATGATCTACTTGAATAGATCATAAGTTAAGCCCTACTAGTGTTTTGATGCCCGGTGCTCACCTTATTGTGAGCACTGGGTGCTCAGTAAAGATTTTCCTTTATATATATATATATAAAGAGATTTTCCCATATATATATATATGAACACTCGATGCTTGGTAGATGTTTTTCCATATATATATAAGATAAAACTACTATGCATATGTCACTCACGCTATGGTGAGGGACACTTTCATTTTTCAAAAATATTAATGTGCAAAAGGACAAAACCATCACACATCATGACACATTTTTTACCTTGTTAGGTCTGAAAAAAGAATTGTCCCTCACCTTGTGATGAGGGCTAGATGCATAGTAGTCTTTCCTAATATATATGTATATATGGCAGCCTCTTTTCGAAGCTTACGCTCAGGATAAGATAAGGTCAAGTGTATGACTCTAGCCTTTGGGGCCGACCTAGGGACGGGGATATGAGGATTTAAAGGACTCCATAGGACCCTCCTCTTTGAAAAAAATCAACCCCAACCGTGGTTTCTATCATCTCCATTTGGGCTCCAAAAATATAATGGTCAACAATCCATTTTGATCGGTGCAAAATCAATCCAACAGTCTAATAAATTCGAATTTGACCAAAAATTGGTGGACATGTGCTATTCAATGAGGGTCGTGTGTTTGGTTCATTTGGATGGACCAAAGATGGGCGCTAAGGGCTTGGGCTTACAGAATTTCTTATATAAGCTTGAATTAATGAGAGGTTTGTCATATATATATGTATATATTTAGTGACATTTTTTCCCCTCTGCCAATAGTCCTTTGATCGTTCACACACATGGCTCCAACTAATGGTTCCTAAGAGAGAGCAATTTAAGCGTTCGGAATTAATTGTCCTTTAAAAATCATTTTAGCAACCGAAAAAAAAGCCATTGAGTCCTTTTTCTCTGCTACTAAAGGTCACTTTTTTTCATATTGTCACTAAAACTTGGGGCTTGCACCCGTTAAACGGACTATACTATTGGATTGAGGGTCAATTTTTGTGTTTTAAATTCATTAAAGGCCACCGAAAAAAGGGTTAAAGTCATGATATTAGCCCTATTTTTAATATTTGGTTCCATCATATCACACCACCCCCCCCCCCCCCCCACCACGCTTCTAATGTCTCATGATCTATGGGGCCCCTGTGGGCCTCAATAGCAGACATGCACAGTAAGACCATGCATATTGAATATACAAGAATATTTCCTTATATAGATAGGTGGTCTCCTCCACATATCACATAGGGGTCCCCCACAAGCCTTTTTTCTTGGGGGCCACTTTAGGATGGGGCTTAGTGGGTTTTGGAGATTTAGATTGGTCTTACTTGTATATAGAATTTAGGCCCACCTAATCAAACCAACACCCCACACCCCCCCCCCCCCCCCCCCCTCAAAAATGGATTGTTGATCTAACAGTGCAATCTTTTTGGATGGATGTAAAATGATGAGATCATTGCAATTTAGGAGGCCGCATATGTGTGTCGCCCATTCATATGAGTGTATTTAGCTCTCATACAATAGTTCCCCACCTCCGTTGGATTATAATCCAAAAAAAAATTATCACATCTCCTAAAATTATTAAAGTTAATGGCCATAGATCAAGGGGTTGATATATTGCACACCATAGTTCTTTTGTAGACTTTGGGCACATAAATTTTTAACCAACCAACCATGGTCAAGCCCTTCAAGAACAAGGGAAGCAAGGTTACAAGCAGGCCCTAAAGGGTTGAAAAGGCTTCTTCAAGCCTTTGAAAGGGGAAAACCTAAAAAAAGATGAAGAAACAAGCTCACTAGTAGGGGCAACTTTTAGAGCTAACGTCTTCATCTACTGGGTGACTAGAAGAGACACCTTCTTGATGCGAATGTTAGTACCTACCGAACAATTATTGAAGAGTACTTATCGGGCCGCTCTTGCAGACCCCAATCAAGTAATAGAGCATGTTCAACAACTACCAAGCAGCCATTCGGGCCACAGTTACACGATCTTGAACCTTTGCAAGACGTGGGAGGGCCAAAACAACCACCGCACAACATGCTAATCCTTCATTAGAGGACTAACAAAATGTGGGGGGCCCTCTTCCTCTCACGATTTCTAGTTCTCCACTCTTCGGACCCTCCTCGTCCCTGGGCAACACCTTCCTCTTCCTGGGGAAGTTATAAAGATAATCCAAGGGCCACTATGTGAGGGACCGATCCTCGAGCTCCCCAAAATACAGTTCTCTTTAGCCACTCACGAAGGTAGACCAAGTCTGAAAACTTGTTCCTAACTCCACCACCACAACAAGGTAAACAACCTCTGACCTCTGCTAAAAACGTAGATGAAGAGGATCTCCAAGCATCTTGGTGCAATCACCAGAAACCCTGAGGAATGCCAAGGGTCTAGCAATTAGCCCCCTTTTCTCTGCTCCTTCTCCCTTTTTTTTTAAACATCATCTTTTCTTTTCTTTTGACTTCAAACGTCCTAGGATTAGACAAGGGGTTTGCACAATATTTGTAAAAGAAGTAGAACGTGTAAGCAACCTACACTTGCGAAGTTATCAGGGCAGAATCACTATAATAAACTCAAAATGGGAATAAAACTTTGTTGTTGGTGCATCTTTCCTTTTTTGTGTCTTCTAGTGCAATTTTTTGAATTGTTGATCATGTACAATTGTGGAAATTTAATTCTTGACCGCAACATAAACATCTTCATCCCCCACCTACACCATGATTGTAGTTATCACAACCCGAGCCCAGGAGTTCGGGGGTTAGCAAAAGCCAAACCGATGACACACGTACTCCCATGCCCGTACACGTAGACCTGGTCTAAATGCACACGCACAAGGGAAGGTTCACACATGCTAAACATGTACGCGGAAGCTGTAGATATTAAAACATCACTCTAAACAATGCAAGAAGAGAATACGAAACACAGAACTGACATATATAGCGACGTTTTACAAAATGAAGCAAAATGATATGTACAATTCATGATAGTATTCAATCGTGACAAATCTCAAAATAAGGAAGACTCATATGTAATAAATGTCCATGGTGCTCTCCGATGGAGTGACTACATCCACTCCTCTAGTCCGGATGGGACCTTGGGGGCCTCACTTGGAGTCTGGCTGGCCGACAAGGGGTCGGTTTGGGAATTTGAGCCTGCAACACCAAGACAACTCGTGAATACAATGATTTAGTAAAGTATAAGCCATAATAATTAAGTTAACACATGTTGTGTCTAATAGAATAAAGAATATCATATAATTCATAATAGGGCACATTCATATACTAAGCTGTCGTGCAAGAAAGAAACATGCTATGTGAATCAAGGTATACATGCTGTGTACATAACTAGTTAGCGACTACATTGCTATATGCTCCCAAAAGAGGGATCTTATATCCGTGCAGAGAACACCATTGACCGGGCCAGGGTACGAATGGGTCTCAGGTTCCTGGGGTCCGGATTCCCCAAAATGTTTCCTTACTGCAGCAAGGCCGTGTAAACTACACTAAATTCACCCCGTCGGATCCTAAGGCTGAGGCTAAGTAGTGCTTGATCATACAGAGTCAATCATAAAAACCCTGAGTAGATCGTGGCAAGCATATCCTGCGTGCATATCCGAGAACGTATCTTATACGTGCAAGCTTGATAACATGCATACATACGTGCATACTCAAGGTGGACACATAGTACGACTTTCGATGTTACATACAATGATCTTGCTAAAGAGTAGAGATCAATGATTGAAATACAACATGTCATGCAAGAAAATTGTAGCATATTGAATCACGTTCACTTACTAGCCAATTCTAATCTACTTATCCAGTGTTTCTAATCATGCATGTTGATGTAGTTTTAAGTTATCCACTGCACCGTTGTCTAGTATTGCATTGTATTAGCTGGTGCACCGAAGTCCCTTAAACCAACACCCATGGGGAGTTGCTTAACAACTGGATAACGAACATAAAGGATTTGCAGCCGTCGAGATCATTCACGTATGTTTATATAATCCGTTGGGCAAGTCCACGTTACTTACCTTCTATAATAAAAGTCCTATGAGTCTCATTATTTTCATCACTTTCTTACTGTTCAGGTCAGCCAGCTCAGCCATGGATAACCTTACGGCTTAGCCGAAGGAACCTTACGGTTTAACCGTAGAAGGTTTCACGGCTTAGCCGTGGCTAGGCCATAGAAGAGTTGCTGATTTACATATTCTCAATTATTTTCAAGTGTCACCCTGTATTGATTTGCGGCTGAGTTCACGGTTAGGTCACGGCTTAGCCGTAGTGCACTTTACGGCTTAGCCGTAGTACATTTCACGGCTTAACCGTGAATGCACTGGGTCGATATCTGAATCTATTACAGAAGAGTGGGGAAGACACCAAAGTATCAAAAACACATCTAAAAGAAGGAAATGAGCTCAAATTGGGCTATAACCATACTAGGCATCCAAGGTCATGAGAATCATCCAAAATCAAGCATATATCAACGTGGGTTCATATAAATTATGCTTATACTTGCCTTAAAGGAGTTCAACCATACCAATTGTTGTCCTTGGGGCTCAATTCACGTCCAACACACACCTAATCCCCCATGCAGGTAAGGAAAGGAAGAAGGAAAGAAACATGAAACACATGCACATAATAATTGAGGAGAAGAAGAAGAAAACCTCTTCAAGAGTTACCTTAGCTCACTAGAAATCAAAACTCAAGACTACGAAGCCTCTTCCTTGGCTTGATCGAGAAGGGGAAGAATCGAGAGGAAGAGGGGAGAAGACTCCAACGTGAGCAACTTGAGAGAAGAGAAGAGAGTGAGGGAGTTGAGTCGGTGATGGCTTTTATAAGAGAAGATTAAAGGCAAAATTGCAATGAAGTCCAAGTCATAAAATAATGTCCAGTTCGAGTCAAATCGGGGTCCAACGGAATCAAACGACATCGGTGACGAACGACGTAGTTACGGAAGTTAACGAACTCAACGAAAGACACGTGTTGACACCAAGATTATGCGAAAATGACCATGTCTGATAAAAACTAAAATTACGAAAAAAGGCTTGGTCTACCTAATCCAGGTCAAACTCAACCTAACTACCTATCCATGACTCGCAACGAAACCAAAACAAAAGTAAAACGCCATTAACAACTAAAGAAATATTAATTAGTCGCTAAACGAGATCAAACTGGGTCGGAGTGTTACAGTAGTCATGGCCATAGATAGTTCAAGTGGATTCATTACATCAAAATCCACTTGCATATATATATATATATTTCTATTAGCACCCTTATATGAGAATCCCCCTATGTTTTTAGCATGTGGGACACCCTATGATCATCAAAGTCCTCATACCTTACTTCCTATCTACTATAAATTGGTGCAAGCTCAATTTAGATCTGCATCGAACTGTTACTTCCAATTGCAATGATATCCTAAACAAAGATGCCTCCTAAATTCCTTAAAGTTGAGGGTAATGGATCAAAAGGTTGGGGTGATTAAATGGACTTGAGATTTTGCATAAATGTAGGTCTCTTTTGATCGCTTCCTTCCCCGTGAGTTGATGTGGCCCAAGGGAATGTGCATGGCTAGGGCACACAAGTGAAAGCATCCCAAGATATAATATAGGGAATTGATCCGAAGTGATGAACAGCTTGATGGTGCAAAGGGTGCAATGAACCTAATCACCTAGGCCCACTAGGGGTTGTGAAAATAATGGTGGAGATAGGGGGATGGATTAAAGAGATCTATGGTTATGCAAAATATCAATCTTATTAAATCATCTTAATCTGCCCTTGATCTATGTCTCTCAAATTTTATTATTTTTCCAATATTTCAATCCAACAGTAACAATTAGATTAGAGTGTGCCAAGGAAGTATGTGAGGAGGGTAACTTGATCAGAAGTGGGCTTAACTAAGGTCATGAGTATCAAACGACTCTGTTGTCATCTTAAGTAGTCTTCTTCATTATGTCCTCCAATCCTACGTACTCAAGCTGCCTTTCGACTTTTTTTTTATCTCTTCTTTTCTTTTCTTTTCTTTTTTTACTTGGTCAACACTTAGGCCGGCCTTGTTTATGAGTTGAACTATTGCCCAAGCTTAACGAGCCGACTCAATGATACAATGAGCTGGCAAAACCTTAGAAAAGTATGAAAGGTGACTCGGTAAGATTTTAGTATGGGAGATCCTGGAAATGTTGTTACATTATTACTCATTTCCATTTTAAAACTTAACTGATGGTGGGGGGGAGTGATGGAAGAAAGATTTGTCCGGACATGGGCAATAAGATACGATATTAGAGATGGAGCTGTAGGAGAGAAGGTAAGGCCTTCCTTCACAGGTCGGTGGCCCCAATCCATCGTCGGATAACGACACAGTAGCCTGAGTGAGAAGGGCATCAACACCAATACTCTCTCTCTCTCTCTCTCTACGTTTTATTCTGGTGAGAAATCTGATGGAATTTCACAAGAAAACTCCATCGTGTTGAGGAAAGGCCACAACAATTCCAGTAGAAACAAGAGGAAGGAAGGACAAGAAGCACTAGAGAAGAAAAGAGGCCTTTGGGTCTGCTTGTCCTTTGTTGTTATTTATTTTATTTTTTTCTCATTCCTTTCTTTCTATTCAAGTTTTTGAGAGTAACAGTAGCTTAGATTTTTCTTCTTTTGTTCTTTTGGCTCTAGGGATAGCATAGGAGAGGCAGAACAACACCAACCCATGAAGTAAAAGCTTGGTTTGCTTCTTCTTCCTAATTTTGTTTTGTTCTTTTGGTTTGTGGCATCGAACTGAAGCTGTAGAGGAACTTGAGATTTCATGTTGGGTGGAACGAATTCTGGATAATTTTGGACTTCCGAAGAAGAAGAAGAAGAAGAAGAAGAAGAAGAAGAAGAAGAAGAAGAAGAGGATAAAAGATCCATCAAAGATGGCCGCCGCTTCATCGTCTACACCGTTTTTCAGCATCAGAGAAGAAGAACAAAACCAGAATAAACAGCAGCAGAACTCAACACCCACTTCATCAACAGCTCCAGCATCCACAGCACCTCAGAAGAAAAAGAGGAATCTCCCAGGAACACCAAGCAAGTAGCTATATCTACATAAAAATATCCATGCTCCCCCCCACCCCCTCCCCTCTTTTTTATCCTTTTCTCATTAATCACACACTCAAAAACCCTAATTGGGTATTGATTTTCACTTCTTTCTGACCCTCTCTTTCTCTTTATCTTCTTCTCTTCTTTCTTTCTTTCTTTCTTTCAATAGATCCAGATGCAGAGGTGATTGCACTCTCCCCCAAGACTCTCATGGCTACAAACAGGTTCATATGTGAGGTCTGCAACAAAGGGTTCCAAAGAGAACAGAACCTACAGCTGCATAGGAGAGGCCACAACCTGCCATGGAAGCTGAGGCAGAAAAGTACAAAGGAGGTAAAGAGGAAGGTCTATCTCTGTCCTGAGCCAACATGCGTGCACCACGACCCTTCAAGGGCTCTAGGAGACCTAACAGGCATCAAGAAGCACTTCTGCAGAAAACATGGAGAGAAGAAGTGGAAGTGTGATAAGTGCTCCAAGAGATATGCTGTGCAGTCCGATTGGAAAGCCCATTCAAAGACCTGTGGGACTAGAGAATACAGATGTGACTGTGGAACCCTTTTCTCAAGGTAATGAAATTACTTGAACTAACAATAGTTTAGGAGATGATATGAGATCAGTGGTGAATGGCGAGTTTGGTGAGGTGGGGTTTTTGCCATTTTCTTCTCTGGGGTTGTTAGGGTAAGATATAAAGACGGTGAGAGAGGTTTTTTTCTTTTCAATTAATTTGTTAGGATTTTTGGTCTATTAAGGTTATATTTCTTAGGGTTTTTTTAATCTTTGCTTTTAGTACTTGAGAGAGGACAACTACGTGTAGTGCAAAGGCAGTGGTACTGCTCCCACGTGAATTATCTTCTGAAGCTGCTGCCATGGTCATAGAGATTTCAAAGAGGGAAAAAGAAATGCAGTCATATTTCTCCTTGGAACCACCGCCCCTTTAGTGAAACCCCCCCCCCCACCCCAAAGCTCTCTCTCTCTCTCTCTCTCTCTCTCTCTCTCTCTCTCTCTCTCTCTCTCTCTCTCTCTATCCTTATTCACGTGTTGCCATGGAACAAGGGTTAGGAGGTTTGTTCTCTAGTGGGTTGGCTAGATATGAGCTTGGCTGTATTTTGCAGGTTCCACTTTTAGTGAAAACGTTAGGATGAGGAAGGTGGTAGATGCTCTCTCTCTCTCTCTCTCTCTCTCTCTCTCTCTCTGATTGAAGAATAGTGCCTGGAGAGCGTTTTCATTGCTGATTTTTGCCACACCAGTACCAATTTCCAACTTTAGAAAACAAACAGTTTCATGGGTGTGCATTCATTGAAAGATGCTCTCTCTTTCTCTCTCTGGGTCTACAGTGATTGAAAAATCGATCCCACAAGGGTTTTCAATTAATTAAATTTTCCATACAAAAGCCAACTTCCAACTTCAAGGAACAATTTCACGGATTTAGTGTTCATTGAAGATGTTTATGGTCTCTCTCTCTCTCTCTCTCTCTCTCTCTCTCTCTCTCTCTCTCTCTCTCTCATATTCATGGGTGAACAGTGACTGGAGAATGGTGGCCAAGGGGTGGTTTTGCATAGATAAAATCTGCCAAACCAAACCAACTTCCATGTTTAGGAAACAAATCGTTCCATGAGTTGTGCATTTGACAATGGAGGCCGAGAAATACTCTGATTTGCCATTGTCATTCTTGCAGTGAAATTCTCACCTGGAGAAACAAACATTTTATGAATTGTAGAATTAATTGAGAACAAGTACTGGAAATGGATTTCCCTATTTATGACTTTCATGTTTCTTGCAAAATTTCTTTCATTTCATTCATTGTAGAGCCAGGCCTATAAATGGGTGTCCTGATTGTTTGATCATTTTCAAGTTGCGAACAGTAGTAAAATTCTTTCACCATTTTAGTTTCACTTTCTTTCTCCTTGGAGAAAGCTCTTCCACTATCATTTATTGTTGAGATGATAAAGATGGCTTGCATTCCCTGGCTTCTGTCTTTTCAAGTGTAGTGAAAAGAATGCAGCCCTATTATTCTTTCTTTCATTGGAGAAAGCTCTTTTATTTCTTTAATGAAGCTGAGAAGTCCTAAATGGATTTTCTTCATGAATGCTTTTAAGTTTCCCATCACTACCCTATTATCTCACTTGCCTTTCTTCATTCACTTGGTCAAGTTACTTCCTGGAAATCTTTTGTTTTTAACATTTTTCTTTCATTCAATTTTCTTCAACTTAACATTCTTTCCTTCAAATGAAGTGAATTCCAGCTCTAAATTTGAGAAAGTTAAGAATTGATACAAGTACCAAAAAAAAAAAAGAATAGAAAAATTATGGAAAACCTAAATTAATGGCAAACTAATCATTACACATGGATTTATCAATTCAAGATTCCCTGGTTCGTAACAAGTTGCATTTTTTTCTCCTCTACTTCCTCTAACTTTAAATTCATCATTCTAGCTCTAAAGTCAGATTTGGTTCCTGGTTAGGTTTGTGAATTAAACTCATGTCTTTAATTTTGTAAATTTTTCAGGAGAGATAGCTTCATCACCCACAGGGCCTTTTGTGATGCACTGGCTCAAGAAAGTCAGAGGCTTCCTACTGGACTCAGCACCTTGGGAAGCCAATTATATGGAAATAACAACATGAGCTTAGGCTTATCTCAAGTGGGTTCTCAAATCTCCCCAATCCAAGGACCAAACCCCCCATCTGCTGATCTCTTGAGGCTCGGCGGCAGCGCTGGTGTGTCGCAATTTGATCATCTAATCCCTCCTTCCAATCAATCATCCTTCCACCCACCTCACTCAGCACCATCATCTGCCTTCTTCCTTCCAACATCAGACCAAGACTTCCATGAAGAAACCCAATCCCACCACAGCGTATTGCAAAGCAAGCCCTCCTTCCCTGGTCTGATGCAACTTCCAGATCTCCAAAACAACCCCAACAACTCCTCCGCTACCGCTGCCGCTGCAGCGAATCTCTTCAACCTTGGCTTCTTCTCTAACGGTAGCAGTGGTATCAACAACAGCAACAATGCAAACAACAACAACCAAAGTAATAATCATCTTCCCAGCACTGGGCTATTAATTCCAGATCAATTCAGCAATGGGAATACCAGCAGCGATGCGGCCGCTATGTTTTCAAGCAATATGATTGGCAACCACATGGGATCAGGTGTCTCCTCACTCTATCATCCTTCAATGCAGAACGACACAATCCACCCTCAGATGTCTGCGACCGCCTTACTTCAGAAGGCCGCTCAAATGGGTGCAACCACAAGTGGGAACAACATCTTGAGAGGCTTTGGCGGCGCATCTTCCTCATGCAGTGCGAAACAAGACAGGCCCCACATCTCAGCAAGCTTCAAGGGAAATTTTAGCGGCGGAGGGGATGATAACTTGAGATCACACTTGGAAAATGAAAGGAACTTCCAAGACCTCCTCATGAACTCCCTGGCAAGTGGAAATCCCTCCATTTTTGGAGGTGGGTCTGCATTTGGCAGTGGTTGCACCAGTGGTGGACATGAGCAAGATACTGGGTATGGTGGGTTCGGCGCCAGCAGAAATTTAAGCAACATGGGTGCATCAGATAGACTTACCAGAGATTTCCTGGGTGTTGGAGGGATGGTGAGAAGAACAGCGTCGCAGCGGGAACAGCACCATCATGGCATCGACATTGGCTCTTTGGACTCCGAAATGAAGTCTTCTCCTGCAATGAATCAACCTTTTGGAGGTGGGAATTTGCAGTAAGAACTAATGACAGTGGCGAGAACCTAAGTAATAAATCTCTCAAAGTGGGATTTTGCAGTGAGAAATAGATGGAGATGGAGAGAAGAAGAGGAGGAAGAAAAGATTCTAGGTACGTTGCTTAACTCATCAAATGAATTTGTTGAGAATGCTTGTAGTGATAATTAGTGTGTTAGGATTCCACACGTATATGTGACATGGAGTTCCCATCCTCTTTCTGTGGTTTTTCTTGATTTTTTTCTTTTGAGTGTTATTTTCCTCATAATCTTGTCATCAACACAAGAACATGCATGCTTGCCTTTTTCTTTTTTTTTTCTTCTGTTCTAGCTATTGCTAAGAAGAGAGATTGTTTTTAACTTTGAAATAAAAACGATATAAATATAAATAAAACATACTTTGTTCGCTTGTGTGTTTATTATGTTCATGATATTTGCATATTGAAGGAGATATATATTTATATATATAGGGAGGGGAAGGGAGAGAGAAAGAGAGAGAGAGAGGGAGATTCTCTTCATGTTTTTACGTGAATGTTTCGTTCTCCTTGCATCCAACTACTACAAAGAAGTACATTAAAAAGCAAGAAATTCCACTGATTGGTTGACATCGTATTCATGACATGTAAAGTTCATACATCACCACTAGTAATTTTTTAGATTTACAAGCAACCACTCTTGACAATTTATATTTACAAATAACTGCCGTTAGTAACTCTAAAAAACTGAGTCAGCCACCTTGACTAGTAGTTAGACGCACATTTTTGATGGTTTGACAAAGTATGACGTATTTTAGCGCAAGTGAATGGAACTTTCCCTGGATAAGACCTAATTTGGTCTAATTTTAGAGTGTAAATCTTAGTAAAGATTAATTCAAGTTTAAAAAGTACTATCGTGTTTTGAAATTGAAATCTGTCAACATAACGTGCGATCTATGAAAGTTTTTAACCTCACAAGACAAAACATAGTGGATTTCACCAGCAGTTTGAACCATAAATTAACGGAATGGATATTATAAAATTTAATTTAAAAAAAAGGAGAAGGTGGCACATACATAAATATATTTTTTTTATGACGTGCATTCCTCATGTCTTTCGTCAAAAGAAGCACCCTTCAAGCTAAACCCACATAAAGTACAACACATAAATATATTGAAAGATAAAAAAGGGCTATATGTAAATTTTTCATTTTATTGTCCATTGTAATATTCTCTCTCTCTCTCTCTCTCTCTCTCGGGTCTCACCACTTTGATTACCCAAAGCACACATTAAACCACTCGATTACCTTCATCCAAACACCCCTGGACATTACATATTTTCTGGAAATTGGGTTTTCACTGTCTTGTTTTGTTTGAGGTTCCACCATGCTAACGTTAGGCCGATAGGTCCCTGTCTCTAAAAAACCCGTGCCACTTTATCCTATCCGCATATGAGGAATCCAACGGTCAGTATTTCTCTAAATGTCAGTGATGGATTTTTTGTCATCCATTGAGGAGATGTTGGCAGGATCGAACCGTTTGAGCAGACCGGCAGAGGCAGAAGGCATATCTGTGGGATGTCGTTGTGGTAATTATTCTGAAACTGGAGTGGCAGTTTTGTCGTTTTGGATTTTGTCACGGGAGCATCCAATGGCAGTTGTATGTATTGCATCTCCCCTCCCTCTCTCTCTCTCTCTCTCTCTCTCTCTCTCTCTCTATCATTGCTCCATGGATTTCGTGCCTTTCTTCTCCTCAGTCCTCAGACATCCTCTACGCCGTTGCTGCAGAGTTTCTCTGAGGGCATTCATTTTGATATACATGGCATGCTCTCGTTACCGCTCCCACTCTCATCAGATAATTTAAAAAAAAAATTAACATAAGATCATGAAACAGATGGCTAAATTGAAAAAACACTTTATTTTATTTATTTATTTTCTTCGGGTGCTTGGCCCAGTGGCTGAGGGAGACTATCTGAACTTTTCTATTTCGGATCAATCTCTAGATGATATAGTGAGAGTGGGAGTCACATCTATTGAGAAATCCCTATATTTTCACTCATTTTTGATTTAGTAAATTTTAATTTTAATTTTAGATTGAGGGAGCTAAAAACAGCTAAACCATCAGATTTTTTTTTTATAAAATGCTAATATTTATAGGCCCATTGCAATATTTGGTGGAAGCCATGGGCCTCATAAAACGCCACGTGTCAAATAACAAAAGGCTCACAGAGGATCTCAGAGGCAATGCTGCAGATATTTAGATTGTCCTTCTCGATTACTTCTGATCGTGCATGCATTATTTCATGCAACATGTTCATTCACGAGTGGAATAGTAATCCATCGCCCATTTTCTCGTTATATGAGATGTTGACGAGGGCTTTATGATATTTTGGGAAATTGGCTTTTTACACAACATGCATTACGATGTGAATCCATGCATGCAAACACTCTTCCATCATCCAACCATGCATGACATGCATGCATGTATGTTCTACATCTACCATTGGGTCCATTGATAACTCCTCTTGTGGT
The DNA here is from genome assembly GCA_037013555.1 of Sextonia rubra. Lineage (NCBI taxonomy): Eukaryota > Viridiplantae > Streptophyta > Magnoliopsida > Laurales > Lauraceae > Sextonia > Sextonia rubra. Next base: position 14,419,781 of record JASUAD010000028.1, on the reverse strand, counting down.
CCATTGATCAGATGGCACATAAAAGTTGGGAGACATACAGTTGTGCCGCTGATCTCTTGTAGGTCCGATTTTTCTAATTTTCTGTTTTGTGTTCACTTTACATGAGTCTTACTGTAAATTAGAATTGCTGTCTATCCTTTATTGTTTACATCAGTGCCAGTAGAGAACACTGCAGAAATCAGGAATAAATCTGAACTGCATTGAGTGTCAACCACACGAAAACAACAAAAAAAATGCAAAAGATCAGAAGAGGTGAGGCTGCTTAACACATGATTTTGTTTTTAGCACCGTCTCTAGCGGCTTGTCTTATCTGTTGCAAGCATTCTTGGACTAGGACGTCTACAGCTTGCTGGAGATGCTTGTTGCTATTTCAATCATGTAGTATTTGGGATGTAAATGGGGTCAAGTTTGGATTGGATCTATTTTAGATTGGGATCCAATTAGTGTTCTGAGTATCTAAACTCCGGTATGGGTCTACTATATAGGACTAGGCCCTGGGCCCAACTCCAATGGACTTTGATTGGACCGATCAGATTATGACGAGAACAAGTTGGAGTGTATACACAGCCATTGTGACACAGGTGCTACTTCTCACAGCTCCGGTGAGAGGAAAATCTCAACTCCTTATGGGACCCACTCATATGTCTGCAAGCCATGGGGTGGTAGGATGATTAAAGATCTCACCCTTAACAAAATCTTGAGATAAAAAAAATTCAACCTCATCAGATCATTACAATCTTTGATTTAAGGGCATTAAAGTTTTACCGCTCTTAAATTATATATATCCTCATATATATAGGAATTTCCTCACCTTAGCTCAACTGCATTGAGGAAATTCCTACCAGTGGACTTGTGGGATTTAAGTGGGTTACATGTGTGGTCCATTTGAAAGGATAATACAATGGGCCCTACTATGGAAAATAGTCCTCACAGGATTATTATATATATATATAAATATATAAATGAGAATGTTACTATACATCCATCTCTCACCATAGGTTGAGAGGCACTTCTATATTTAAATATATTAATGTGTAAAAGATAAAAATATAAATGAAAAAGAAGAATACTTATGTACAAATAAAAAAAGTCATGCAAGCATCCCTTATCTTATGGTAAGGGAATAATGCATACTAACAATTCCCCTCCACCCCCAACAATACTACGAGCCAAGTACTCATCTATATATATAATGTTAATCTCTTTTTTTATCTATTGTACTATTAGTATTTAGTAATTCATATCACAAATTTTATTGATAATATATTATTATACATTAAAATGTTTACAAGAAGGAATTCAGGTATCTAAGTCTGCACCCAATCGTAGCTGGACAAGACCCAATAATAATTCAGGCACAAATTTCTATAGTCAGACCCAATTATAAATCTGTGGCCCAAAGAGGGACGTCCATAAACCGGATTTTTGTGCATGGGCCATTTGGGTTAGTATGCTATTTAGGGGTTCATTCACACCCCCTTGATAACAAGCTCCAATATGGAAGAACATCCTTTTTGCATACCAAGTACATTTAGTGATAGTCGAAGGATTGATTTTGAAAATTTCTGGTAGTTTTCAAGAAATGAAATCACAACGAAAGTTCTGATGGTCTTTACTTGAAATCATCGTTACTTCTTACAACACAGGCCAACTTCTTGCTTTCTCATGTTTTGTCTTTGACTTTATTGATCATGTGTGATCTCTGAAATGGTTTTTATTTCTATGTATCTATCATTATTGCTAGACTAAAAAAATCATTATATATATATATATGCTGCTCAGCACATTTTATGCATTTGAACATGTGAGGCATAGAAAAGTTTATGGTAATAGGAATTTCGTAATCTCAGCCTGTGACTTTTGTACCTTACATAGTGGAAATGCAATAGCATATAACCCTAGTAAAGATAGGATTAGATTATATTACCTGTAACTATCGATGCAGCTCGGATGTGAGCTGTCTATATTCACCTACTAGCAGAACCCACCTGCTCAATTGTGATCAATCTCGTGAGGCCTGTATGGATGCAAGCCCATCAGCAAGAGTAGAGAGGGTGGAAAAGTCTCATCCTAAATAAGAGTTAGGCAAAGAATCAGCCCCATCAATTTTCCTAACTCTTGATCTAATGGCCTCAAATTTTTACTTTCTTTTAATTGTAAATTGGATGTGAGTGTCAAGTTCAAGATAAATTTAGGATCCATTATGTACAAGAAGTCATGTTCATAGCCTTTTTGCAATTTATTTTATGGTCTTAAATCAAGCTGAAAACATGCAATCAAGTTGCCTTCTGGTAGATGCGTTAGATCTCAAACTCCTTTTATATTTGATAGGCCCGTAGGGTTCATAAACTCTCTCATTGTCCCACTTAAAAAAACAGCAAAGAGTTTTTTGCTGCAAAAGTTGCAAAACATCTATATCCTACTTCCTCTCGGCGAGTTCATGATTCCCCAGGTAGAGTGTGGTTGGTCAAAATAAGGTCAAGCGAAATTAATGCATTTGGGGTCAAACTTTCAAAGATTCGAACACTTCAAATCGTGGCTTTTCCCTATTAGTATCAATTAATAAATGATTTAATATGTTATTTTTATTTTTGTTAGTTCCTATTCCACACAATTGGACCGATATTTTGGTGATCAAGATTGTCCACCAGATGTGCAGTCTCATTTCCTAAGATTATATGAAATTTCAATCCAATGAGTTACATTTACCACTGGATTAAATAAAAACCATTTTAGCCGTGCTTTTTAAGGTCCCCCCCCCCCCCCCCCCCCCCCCCCCCCCCCCCAAAAAAAAAACCCAAAAATAATAATAAAAAAATAATACCCTAAAATTAAAAAAATAACTAACTGAAAGTCTCTTCGGAAATGTTTGGCAATCAAATCCTCGAGGACTCCCCATCGCATTTTTTCCTTGGATTTGAAAATTTCATATTTGAGAATTGTAAATCCTTTACAATTTGGGCTATTGAATCGCATATAATTTGAAAAGTCTCAATTTTATATATTTATGTACCGATATCAAGCTTTCTCAACTATATTTGCTGATATCGGTGTGAAATCCTCTAGTATACAAATCCTTGGTAAGGAATCCTCAACTTTGTAGATTCTACACGTTCTATAAAAGTGTACTTAAAGATGCTGAAAACTATATGTATCTGTTTAGAGGTTTTTATAAATACTCCTAAGATTTATAAGATTTGTAAATAAAGGCCTATGGTTCTACTATTTGTAAAAAAGAGCCCATGTCTTTTCATTTAAATGCATTTTGTGTATCTAAAACCAGTAGACTTTCAACCATCTTAATTTTCTAGAGTGAAATGAAAATTTTACCTATCTCTTTTATTGATATATGTATAATTTTAAAAGCATAGTATTTTTTTCTCTTATGATTTAAGAGTTATATTTAATGAGAGAGTATATTCTATATAAATCTAGTTCTCTCAATATAGGATTCATTTTATGAAGTTTAAATCCATCATAATGACAATCAATACACGTACTTGTAAATAATTCTAATTTATCCTATCCATACATCAATTCTAATTTATTCTATCCATACATGGCCTAACATTTGATTGATAAAAATTTCAAAGTACATTATCAGACTTTATATGCATAAGGGAGTTATTAAGAGAGAGGGTATTGAGACTTCGGAAAAAATAATAACATTTTTTAAAGTAATAATATGATCATTTTTGTTTAATGGGTGCATGGTCAAAGTTGTAATTTTTATAAGAATTGAACACAACCCTATGATGGTTGGCCATTTTTATTAGAATTATTTATTTTGGGGAACTTCGCAGGTATTAAAATGGTTAAGCAGGGACTTATTTACAAACACTAAAACCACATGGGTCGATTTACAAATCTTATAAACCTTAGAGGAGTATTTACAAAAAAAACTCATCTTTTTATATAGCCTGGCCAACGAAAATCTCCTACTTCCACCACTAGGCTTAGACTTACATAAGTAAACATGAGAGTGCATATCTTTTGACATGTTTGGATTTTTTTTTTTTAATAACTCATACAAGCGAGGAGAGAAACTCACACACGCAAGAAGTGGGAGAGAATGGTTGAAATTAACTTGAACCTCCCTATGAGAATTTCCACGTTTTACAAATGAGATAAGATGCCATTGTCAAAGATCTTTAAAGTGGATTGTGCTTTATGGGATAGATTACATTATTTGACTACTTGCATTTAATCTTGTATAGTCATATATATTTTTAAATACACATGTGAGATGATTTTAGAAAAGAACGAAAGTGGAAGCATGACAATCATAGGGATTTGGGGTTTAAAAGGTCTCCCAAGCTAGAGTGTTCTTATGTTAGAAAAGATCCCTCCTTAACTAAAAACTCGCACATCATATATATATATAAATATTAGTATGCATCATTCCCTCACCATAGAGTGAGAGATACTTACATAACTTTCTTTATTTGTACATGAGCGTATTCTCTTTTCATATACCTTTTTGTGCTTTGCACATAAATATTTTTAGTTGTGTAAATATCCCTCACTCTATAGTGAGGGAAGGATGAAAACTAACATTCCACCACCCACACCCCCCCTCCTTCACAGACACACATATGAGAAATAATTTTGTGAGAATGAGTTTTCACCATACTTTTGTTAGAACTCTCGGTGAGTCCCATCTATCACTCAATCCAAATCTTGCAATACCTAGAAACTCCCTTATATTCGCACACCCCAAGTTTCAATCAAATTCGAATTTACTGAACCATTGTATCAACTGCGCACCAATTCAAATGAACTGAATTTGTTGACTACGGATAAAGAGATTAGGGACATGTGATTGAGGCCAAACTTAATATTTGATGTTGTCCCACAAAGATCTTTCCATCCCCCTAATCCCATACCATAATGGGACCCACAAGTGGGTCCGATAAAAAGTTCTCATAGGATCAGGCCCCTATATATTTGATATTATAAAGCAAAATATTATTTTTTTAGAATTTATTGAAATACATGGATGGAAATAATAAGAATAACTCTCAAGAAGTCAACTATCTGAGGAAGCTTAGGATAGATTGGAATGAAAAAATAAAATTCATATAGTGGACCAAAATATAATTGAAATAAAGCTTTGATAATAATGATGATGATGATGATGTTGGGCATTTTTATTGGAGGGTCCATTCTTTTTTCATTTTACATACGTTGCTTTCTAGTGCCAACTACGTTTCTACAAATTTAACAAAATTGAAGCTAGGTTCATGAATTGGGCCCTATCCTATGATACCCTACTGGGACTGAACGACTTAGGAGTTGATGGAGCATAGGTTGGGTCCACAATTAAAACCCGGATGGCACTTTAAATATTAAAAAAAAACATACCATAATATTTATTTAGAATACAATATTAAGAGGTTGTGGATTTGAACTGCACTACCACATTGAGGCTAGAGGAGAATACCTTGCTCCCCTGGGCCCACAAGGATTAGTCAGGCCCTTTAACCCTCGGTTAGAATAAAATAAAATAAATAAAGAAATAAAGAAAAAGAATACAACATTCAGGTCCGTCCATGCCTAGTCCATTATTCTAACAGTCAGTCCGTCTATCTAGCCCATGGAGATCCAAGTCAATCCCTCGCGTCTAAACATGGACCCGATCTGGTATCTATCAGATCGTATTAATCCAATTCATTTATAGATAGCGTTACAGTGAGTGAGAGAATAAAGTTGTTGTATCATTATGATTATTTATGGCCCTAATTAAAGGTAAGCAATAAGGAGAAACATTGAGAATATATGATGAGAAATTAAAATGGCCCACAAAGGCCTTATATGGCAAGCCTGAGATATAGAGGGACCATATGAATGGGTGGTTCGATGCCCCAAAAATAACAATCATGGGAGAACCCAAGCCTTGTGACCTGACAGACTAACAACTTCGATCACTTATAGTATGGATCACAGACATAGAGTAGAACTCCTTTCCTTATGGTCCCCTACACATCCTACAAATTCCCTTGAATTGGTTTCATAGAATGTTGTCACCCATGGCTTCATCACACCAAATCACTATTATAAGAAAATATTACCGTGCCAACCTGCTTTCTACCAGAGACTAGATGGGCCAATCATTTGGCGGACTCTCTTGCCAAACAGAGGATTGGGAGGATTAATCCTTGGAAGAATTGTATTACGTACTTGAAGTGTGGGTGTGGTACATCTCTCTTGTACCTTTCTTCTTCTTCTTTTTCCTCTTTCTACTTTCTCATTTTTAATGAAATCTTCAGTTACCATTTCGGAAAAAAAAAAAAAAAAAGCACCAACCTAGTAGTTAAGTAGTGGTCACTAATAAGCACTGCCCCTCTCATGGGACGACCAGAGTTCACACACTGACGAAAGGAAGATAAAGATGGCTTATAAGGCAAGTTGCATGTCTAACAACAATATACATATGAGCCATCTCACCGGATAATTTGGTTTGAAATTTTAAAATTATGTAAATTCTCCCCTTATGAGGTTATTTTCCATGATTTATTTTTTATAATCATTGTGTAGAATCAGGACCTCACTGTACCCAAAGGACCATTACCATTAGGATGACCTGCCTAAAAAAAATGTTCTTGTTTTAAAGGTGAGCGACCCTATGGTTGATGCCGTCAAGGGTTTGATTTTGTTATTCCATATGAGAGAGAGAGAGAGAGAGAGAGAGAGAGAGAGATTTGAATTGCTTTGATTTTGTTATTCCATATGAGAGAGAGAGATTTGAATTGCTTTGATTTTGTTATACCATATGTGAGAGAGAGAGAGAGAGAGAGAGAGAGAGAGAGAGAGAGAGATTTGAATTGCTTTGATTTTGTTATTCCATATGAGAGAGAGAGAGAGAGAGAGAGATTTTGTTATTCCATATGAGAGAGAGAGAGAGAGAGAGAGAGAGAGAGAGATTTGAATTGCTTTCATTTACAGATACTTTCATTTTGTGACATGGGTAATGATTTTAATAATTTGAGGAGAAAGAAAGAGATAAACTTTCATGCAAGTGATGACACTATTGGTTACAAAAAAGTGATGACACTATAAATATCACTTTCACCTATTGTATCTCACTATGTTCATCCAACCCTGAACTTTCAATAGCTTCTCTTACACTACCAGGGAAATACAATTTTCGCTATCAGAAATGTCCGGTACTGGGACATGGCTGGTTGGTACATTAAATTCATACAAGAGGTGGAGACCTACACATCTGATGTAGTTGCATTGGACGACATCAGGAGTAAGCATTGCCTCCTCTGGTCCAGTACCCAATTACCCAACTATTAACATGGAAAGAGAAAGAGGCCGAGCTATGAAATAAGGTTCTGATGAAGAAATTCAGAAAGATCATTTCTACATTCTATTGATTGTAGATAATTTTTTGTAAGCAACTTCTTTTTCACTAAGATTAGTCTTTCAATTACTTCTAATAGTTTTAAACCCCTAATTCCGTGTTAAGGTCTCAAATCATATTCTAATATGGATATCAATTAAATCAGGTTATTAACCTAATCTAGAATCAAGCAATCATACAAAAGAGGGGAGACGATTTTGTACGTGGAAAACTCTAGTCAAGAAAACAACAGATATATTGTTTAGTCCAAAGAAAAAATAAGCACTATGTAATCGAAAGTACAAGATATAATACTCAACAAACCGTCCCCCACTTGCAACTCAATCTAAGGATTGCAGTTATTCTGGTAAGCTCCTCTCAGTTCACTATCACCTGTGCTTGAACCAACCATGTTGAATGCCTCTTTAAGGTGAATCTACTATGAGATCGTAGATGGAGTTATCTCTAGAAGCTATTCATCTTCAGCTATGTAGAAAGGTAGCTTTAGAGGAAAAAATGGATCTTCAAAAGAGTTTTTGTGCTTAGATTCATAGCTTAGTGCTATCACAAGATATCCTTAAATAAGCCCAAGTTCGTGGGAAACACTTTAGGTTACAATAAAACACAAATAGGAAAGTCGCACTTTAAAAAAGAAACAAATTGTGTAGAGTCGGTGGAGTTTCTTTGTTAGTGCACTCGAGTCTGCAATGTAAAATCTACATAATTTTTTGTAAACTTTCTGAGGTTATAACTTTGTCCTTCAAACTCCAATTGACACATGAATTTAGGAACCTATGGATATCTACTCGTCCAATGGTAGCTAGGTAGCTTGCCCCGATTCAACTCTCAATTTGTAAGATACAACCTTTTTAATTTATATTATTTTAGAAAATCACTTCAAAACACTTTAATTTGTATTCTTTCTTTAATTTCTTCACTATAGTTTATTTGGCAACTTATACCACATTCCATTTTAAAAGAGATATAAAAAAAATTATAACTCAATAGATCCAGAGTCTTGTCTAACCAATAAATTAGCTAACATACAAAAATCCTAATAATCTCCACCTTTGACAATTCATGGACAAAATTTTTAGAATGTACAACTATTTTACACATAAAAATCCAAAATACATTAAATATTTGCATAAAAAATACCTTCAGCATTTACCAGTCCATGTACCATGTACCTATATGTAATTTTCCCCTTGGATATCTATTCTTTATCTCTCCCTCTCTATTTATAATTGGCAAAGATAATGATATCAACATGCAGCATATCTATCAATCAAATTTTAATAGCTCCCCCTCAATTGTGACTCTCCCTTAATGTTATATTCTTTTTAGCACTAGGTGGAGGCTAATTTTCTTGATAGTGGTATTTTAGATTTTGGTATCTGCACTCGCGAATTTGGAGCTTGAGCTTTTATAATAGATGCACCATTGCCATATCCAAGACTACGATTGTCAAAAGCAGATTTTTGGATGCTCAGGATGTCATCAAGTGTTGTTGAACCATCGTTCATCCTATCCAACAAAGCCTTTGTTGCAATCATCTCTAACATAGCCATCTTCAACTTGCCATTCAAATCATCTTTCTTTGTCTAACATTTCTCCAGGTCTTTCAAGGTCTCATTCTCTTGTTCAAGTGTGTCAAAATCATCATACAAGGAATTATATTTTTGAGCTACCTTTGACAAATCATTCTTCTGATTTTTCAAGAGACATGCTTTTGCAAGAGTATTCTCTAATTCTTGATTGAGAGAAAATCTTCATTTTCTTCACTTGTCCACTTCTTTGTGATCTTATTATTCAAATAAGCCATCTTGATGGAGTCCTTCAATAAGGTTCTATATGCTTCTTCCCAATATATTCTTCATCTTTCAAAATTGATGGCTTGATGTTAAATGTGCTTGTGGGGATAAATTCCATGCTATAAATCTCTTAATCGATTCACACAGTAGATTAGTATGACTCGCTCCAATACAAATTGAAAGTTTTAAGCCTCTAATTCAAGGTTAAGGTCCAAAATCAGATTCTATTATGGATTTTAATTAAATTATGTTATGAAACTAATCTAAAATCAAGCAATTACACAAAAGAGAGGAGGCATGATTTTTTTTACATGGAAAATCTTATTTGGGAAAAACCACGGGTCTTCTTGTCTAGACCAACGACAACCAAGTACTATGTAATCGAAGGTTACAAGATATAGTACTCATAGGCCTTTTCCTAGTCGCAACTCAACTTAATGATTGCAGCTTTTCTTGTTGGCTCCTCACCATTCACTGTCACCTATGCTTAAACCAACCATCTTGAATGCATCTTCAACCTCTTCAAGGTGAATCGACTGCAAGAGAGTATATGGAATTATCTTTAGAAGATCTTCTTCTTTAACCCTGTAGAAAGGTTGCCCTAGAAAAGATGATGGATCTCCAAAAGATTTTCTTTGCTCAGACTAAGGAGATTCATTGCTTAGGGATCTCATAAGATGTCCTTAAATAAGCTGAGGTTTGTGGTAAACACTTAGGGTTGTAATAGAACACAAATAGGAAAATCCCACTTCAAATAGAGAACAAATTATGTAGAGTCGATGAGGTTTCTTCGTTAGTGTGCTCTAGCTCAGGTGCATGGGCGCTTAAGCCCATAGTGTAAATTCTGCACAATTTTTTGCAGACTTTCTAAGGCCATAACTTCATTATTTTTGCTCCAATTTACACAAGATATCTACTTAGAAAGAGCTTTCCAATGGTAGGCAGTTTACCCCAATTTCGATGCTCAATTTGTAAGATATACCTTTTTAATTCTTATTATCATCATTTCAAAATACTTTAATTTGTATTCTTTTTTCGATTTTTTTATTTTAGTGCGTCCAGCAATTCATAGCACAGTCTATTTTAAAAGAGATAAAAAAAATTACAACTCAATGGGCCCAGAGTTTTGTCCAACACATGAAATAGTCAACATACAAAAATCCTAATAAGTTCAAAATAGAAGTTATATATGTCAGGTGTGTGTGTGTGTGTGTGTGTGTGTGTGTGTGTGTGTGTGTGTGTGTGTGTGTGTGTGTGTGTGTGAGATTTATAAAATGGTTGGACTTGTTAAGGACAAAATTATTATTTTCTTATAAAAGAAAAGAACATCAGTGCTATTTGGTTTTATGATATGAGAGAGCATTCATTTGTTTCAATATGAAATACAAATATCACTTGTTTGTAAATCCATAATCATTAGCGTTTATTTTTATGGTATTAAAGTTTAGTTTTATTTTATATCCTTAACGGCCATTTTAATTCATTTGCATGGAATTGAGTTCTTAAGATACCTGAAAAATGTACTGAAAGTGGCTATAATTGAAAAAGCAAATGTGAAGATCCACAAATGACTACCAAATGTTTTCTCCTTATGGAAAAAATGAATTGAGCCAATATGAAAAATGAATTCCTACCAATAACCATCACCCTAGTAAAACAAAAGCTTACATCTTTCATAATTGTTTATTTGAATTAATGTTTTCTTGAAATTCAATTTCATGCAAACAAGTATGCCCCAAAGCAAGATGTTGCATGGGCATAGTGCAGCTGATTCACCATTTAGAATGATGTAACCCTAGATATATGAAAGTACAACAGCTAAATCTCACCAAGTCTTAGAGTGGGGTGAATAGGACTATAAAAAATTTCTTTCCAGATATGAGGTTTTATTCGTGTGTAATTTAAAGGCTTAATTAAAAATAAGAATCCACAAGTAAGATCAAGAAAGATGCTTAGAGTTGTTTGTGCTGACAATGTGTAGAAATTGTACTAGAACAAGGAAGATATAGTAAAAACAACTGATCAACACAAGTAAATAAGGCTATAAGGCATCCACCACACACAATACGAAATAAACACAGAAATTTATAGTGATCCGGTCCCAGACCTACATCCACTCTTAAGAGCAATCTCTCTTGGTTCCACTGAATATGAGGTACTTACATAACACACACTTTTGCAACAATTTTTGATCCAGTGGTTTGTCTTCCACCAACTGAATTTTTTTATCAGGTAGTTGATCCTTGATCTAATTCACCAACTACAACAATTTTTGATGCGGTGGTTTGTCTTCCACCATATACAGCAGAGAAAATTGAAATAAAATAGAACACCCAAACAAGGAACTGTATACCTTAGTTTTGAGTGGTGTTCTTGAAGCTTGAAATACTACCTCCAAGCTTTAACCTCTTGGGCTTGATCCTTAGTGATAAAGATCTTCAGATGAGTGCTCAGCTAAGGGAAGAGGTTTTATAAAAGTTTGGAAGGCTAAGATTTTCTCATATTAAATTTAGGCCTTTCCTAAGTGCACAACTACTCTTCTTAGGACAATAATGGCAATTTAAGAGTTGCAGAGAAGGTAGTTGTGGGAGCTTTTAGTATGGTTTTACTAATGGTGCTAAAGCTCAGCTATGTTGGAGGTTTTCTTAATTTGATGTCTGTTGTTGGAAGAAAGGAGAGGTCCTCTTTAAATACAGAGAAGCTTCAACGATTAGATCTACGGCTAAGAACAAAATACCTACGGCTTAGCCGTATGCTTTGATAACATCCAACGATTAGTTTGACCCAGATTCAACGTTATTCCTTCTTATGGTTAAGCTTATGGCTTAGCCGTGAATCCTTATACGGCTTAGCTGTGAGCACCTTTCGGTTTAGCTGTGGGTCAACCGTAAGCTAAACTTTCCAAATACTGCTCTTTGGAAAGTGGCCCGTGAACTTTACTGCTTAGCCGTGAATCATACTACGGCTTAGCCGTAACCCTTTTTCAGTGCAACCGTAGTGTCAGTCGTAGAACAAATGGTTCAAGGTCATCTCTCTAGAAAGTGAGTCGTAGGATTTACGACTTAGCCGTGATTCAAGCCGTAGTTCACAAACAGGATGTTTAGAAGCCCTTTTTCCATTCTATTTGTAGGGACATTAAGGGTCAATATTACCTTATCCCTTGGCACTCAAAGAAGATTATCGAGATGATGGACTTAAATGATCTTGATCTTCCTTAATGTTCATTGATAAACTTTGAGCTTCCTTGTTCTAACTGGATCTTGATCTTCATAGATGTAACTTGATCTTTTTAGAGCTAAACTAGACTTGGGTCACGTAATTGACAACACACTCTTACAATGACACTAACAATCTCCCCCCTTTGTCAATTTCATGACAAAAAAAGTACACATAATGAAGAAGATACACCATTTTAACTCAATAATAAAATACAACAAGTGTTACAAGACTTAGTACACCTTAACCAAACAAGTCTACATAAGTCTTGAAGGTTCAACAGATTGATGCTCCCCCTTAGGTGTTGCTTGACTTGCAAAAGTTTGTAAATGCAATGTACTAGAAAGGTGGGAGGTTAGAAAGCTGCCCCTGAAGGTATTAATATAATTCTTGTCACGACCCGAGCCCAAAAATCGGGGGTTAGCGAAAAGCCAAACCTGTGACACAAGTACTCCCGTGCACGTGCATCCAAACCCAGTCCAGATGCACACACACAAGGGATCTAGCACATGCGAAACAACGAACACGGAAGTTGTAGATATCATAGCAAGCAACAAAGCAATAGCGGAAGCCAAAAAAATGCAGAACGGAAAAGACCAAGATAAATACAATACTCGAAAACCAGATACAAATCTGAGTACACGACAAAAATCAAGATGTACAAATATACAGAGTAACAAAGTCCGAAGTACAAAATACACAGCTCCAAAAACCAAAACCCAAAACAGATAGCCACGGAAGATATGCATATACGCACTCGGCAGAGGTGATCAGGCCCACTCTGCCAACCCGGAGGGTGCCTCTAGGCTTTGCCCTGCAGCCTCCTCGACCGCCGGGGAGCCGGGCAAGGGATCTATGCCTGCAACACCACAGACAACGCAGTGAATACAACGATCCAGCAAATATAAGTAACAGGGACGAAACACTCATAGTATCAAATTGAATAATGACAGAATATTAAATACAGAGTTTCATATTAGTATGCTAAGCAAATCGTGCATAGAAGTAAAGCATGATAAGTGAATCAAAGCATAGAAATACTGAACTAAGTGGCTACTACGTTAATCATATTCTCTCCAATAGAGAGCAGAGCAGAGCAGATGAGAACACCACTGACCGGGCCAAGGGTACAAGTGGGTCTTGGTTTCCTGGGTTCCGGGGTCCCAAGACAAAGCGACACTGCAGTGATACAGAGATACAGAGATCTAAGTCAGAGGTAACCCCGTCGGGCATCCTAGGTCTGAGGCTGAATAGAGCCAGACTAATACCAATCAAATCAAATCCAAAAGAAGGGAGATTATCCGCTTTGGACTCACCGATGACAAAGACCGGATCTTATCCTCACGTATTAATCTCTGGGCAGAGCCACCAAGGAATACCCAATGAATCAGAGATATACAAAGCCAAAGATATATAGAGCATAGCAGAAATACAGATCATAGCATAGATTAAGTCAAAGCACAGCATAGATCAAAGCGTAGTGCGGAACGAAGAATAAAACAGATATACAGGACGAAAGCAAAATGACCTCGTAATGCATACACATAGATTAGCAGAATAAAGGGCAAAACTGTAAACAATATGCAATGCACCTCAGATTAATATGGAATCAAGGTTAATTACAAGCCAACCCTAATCTAGTTGTTCACTATCACTAACCGTGCATGTTGGCGTAGTTTTAAGTTATTCGATACACCGTTGCCATCCAAGTGTTGCAAGGTAATCCTCGCGTGCACCGAAGTCCCTTAAACCAACACCCATGGGGAGGTGCTTAACAGTAATTCAACGCTCACATGAATAAGTCACAGCCTAACAGACTATTCATGCGGTCCAAAGAGTCCATTGGGCAAGTTTACATGGGTGGTTAACCTGTATTTTAGCCCTACAAGGTCACACCATTATTCTAAGTTTTATTTCAGATTTTCCAGGTCTTACGGTTCAGCCATGGGTGACCTACGGCTTAGCCGTATACACTTTACGGCCTAGCCGTAACTTGCACGACGGCTTAACCGTGGTTCCCTTCAATACACAGCTAAACTGGTCATCTTCCACCTCTGATCTGATACATTTCACGGCTGAGCTACGATGGAGTCCACGGCTTAGCCGTAGACCAATCCACGGCTTAGCCGTAGTTTCACCGTAAGAGTACTGAAATCAGAAAGTTTCGACTGATCAGGGTGATAATTCACGACTGGGTCACGGTTAGCTTACGGCTTAGCCGTAGAACAATTTACGGTTCAGCCATAGCCTAGCTGTAGAACAAAATACGAAAATTCAAGTCTCTGGAATCTGAGCCGTACAAAGTTACGGCTTAACCATACAATACAGAACACGAACTGAAGTGAGTACAGAAACTGAAATTTGGTACAGAAACTTAGCAAAACAAGTTCCAGAGGTTCCAAAAGCACAGAATTGGGCTGTAAAACATAACAGACATGCATAGGATATATAAGATGAAATCAAACAGTCAAACAAAATACCCATATGTGTTATACAATCCTGTACTTATACTTGCCTCAAAGCCTTGTCAAATCCACTGAGATCAAGCTCAAATCCAGCTAAAATCCAAGCAAAACAAAGGAAAATACAATCCATGAGCATGCAGAGAGAGAGATGGAGATTCCAATTGGAGAAGAGGATTTGGAGAGAACCCACTTACCTCAAGTATAGACAGAGATGAGAGAAGAGAAAGAACCCAACCAAACGGAGAGTAAAACCCAATCGACAATAACTCCCACACCAACCAGGAGAGGAAAAGAAAAAGAATGAAGAGAAGAGACGAGAAGAGGTGGAGCTGTTGCATACAGTTGTCGAATGAAAATGAGCAGGGGAGAGACACCTGGGCTCCTGACTCTTATATATAGTTTTAGGAGTTTAAATCAACAGCCAATGAGTTTCAGCTATTTACAGTTTAAGTCACACGAGGTCTAACTTCTCCAATTGACCCCGAATGGGTTTGAGGCAATTATGGAAAACAACGAGCTCAACAAAATACACGTGCTGACACCAAGATGATGCAAATATGATGCACTCAAAACAAAAGCAAAATTATGAAAAAGGGCTTAGAACTACCTATCCCAGGTCAAAGATTACTCAACTACCTATCCAAGACCTGAAACCAAATTCAAAAGGATTAAACAACAGAAAAGCACACTAATGAGCCACTAATCTGGCTCAAAGGGGATCAGAGTGTTACAATTATCCCCCTTTTTGGCACAATATTGACAAAGAGAGAGGAAAACACTAAAACCAGCATAGCCATTAACACATACGCAAAAAAAAAAAAAAAAAGTGCACACATAGAGAATCAGCTCGTTAGTAAAGAGAACATGGTCAATACACGGCACAAACAAGAGCCGAAATACAGAAAGAGTGCATCGCCCACAAAAACAAAAGATGTAACTAAATATAGTGCATAATCATAAGGCGAAGCACAGGCAAGGTCCTCAATACATAAAGAATGTAGCTCCAATAAAACACATGACAAAATATCAATCGGAAGGAGGAGAGGGGGAAGGAATCGTCACATCATCTCTTCGGCAACTTTTGGAGATCTTTGAGAGGTATTGAAATGATTTCTTCAATAATTTCTCCATCTTTGTTTGCCGTTGTTCAATTGCTGCCACCCAAGCTTCAAAAGAAGCAGAGGAAGAAGCCGGAGGAGGAACCGGCACGGGTGAGGTAGTAGGGGGAGCTGAATGAGGAATCACTTCCAGTGAGTCTTCTTCAGCCCCAGAATCATGATAGCGGGGACCAGCCGCCTGTTACTTGGAGAAACACATGTTTTGAATGTTGACGATCCCAAAGGTGGGGTGAGACTCAAAAGCTTCATCAGATGGTAAATTTACCCCACAATGAGAGGCAAAGCGATTCATGAGATACCCAAACATGCAAGCATTGGTGCCTCTACCGGGATATTGCCAGAACCGTATGATGGAAGCACAAATGAGAGAGGGAAGGGACACTTTGACCCCCATGTGGACACAATAGAGAACATTAACCATGAAAGGGGTCAGGTCAGAGAAATTGCCCTTCCTAGGATAGATATTACATGTAAAAACGGCATGCAAAATCCAGTAGGGAGGGAATAAGGAAGCTGCAAGGAGGAAGCCTTTGTCCTTCCAAGGAATATTCTCTCCGTATAAAGCTAAAGTGGCAGTATGTTTTTCATTTTCAGATAGAGAGTCTTTGATGACCGAATGAGGCACATTAGAGAGAGGAACACATAGAAGGGCAGAAAGGATGGCAGGAGTGATGACATTGGTGCCATCAGTGAATTCAATCTCAAAAGATAGAGAATCTAGAGATGCTGCCTTGATAGATGCATACATAGTCTAGACAATAGATGGGAAGGCAGGACCACCCCATTTGAGAATATTTTCCCACCCAACCGTGAAGAGGAGGGTATAAACCCCATATTTTTCAACTGCAAGAATATTAACACTGCGCTCCACAGTAATGGGATGAAAAGAAAAGGACCTATCTCTAGTGGGTTCCCGTAGAACCAGAACTCTGGGAGAGGGTGTTGAGTTCTGTCGATTTCTGGAGGAGCTCCCAAACGTTCTAGGCCTCTTACTGGCAGGGTAGGCATTTTTTGTCCATGGAGGCATAATGACAGAGCAGATAGACAAACAGAGGAAACACAACCATAAAAAAAAAAGAACGTATGCCAAACACCCAAGAAGAAGAAGCACACAGCCGACACAGATGAAACGAGCACAGAAAAACAAAAATAAGAGTAGAGGAAGAGGAGATCAATACAGTGGAGGCAAGGAGAGAAAGTATACCTTGAGGAAGAGAGGCAAAGGAGAAAGAACCGAGAAAAGAGAGAGACCCTAGGGCAGAAGAATCGTCCCCACACAGAATGAGGAAGAAAGAAATGGAAGGGTACATCCTTAAATGTGAATTCGGCGCAGAGAACGAGGGCGAAAAAATCACTGTACGGCTTAGGCGTAGAGAGTTTTACGGCTCAGTCGTAAACCCTGACGGTTGAGCCGTAGGGTAAAGTATGCGCAAATATGTGTTAACCGTAGAGAGGTTACGGCTTAGCCGTGAAATGAATTACGGCTTAGCCGTAGGTCCTGAGCAAGGCGCAAATTAAACCAAACAACAAACACCAATAGATTTCCTCAAATTTTCAAATTTTAACACATTTAGGGGTTTGGTTAAGATGTCTACAAGTTGATGTTCAGTCTGAATATATTCCAACACAATGGTTTCTTCTTCGACTAATTCCCTAATGAAATAATGTCGGATATCAATATGTTTTGTGCGAGAGTGTTGGACCGGATTTTTAGAAACATGTATGGCACTAGTTGTCACAACTCGAGCCCAGAAATCGGGGGTTAGAGAAAACCTAACCAGTGACACACGTACTCCCGTGTACGTACACCTAGACTCGTCCAAGTGTACACACACAAGGGATCAATCACACGTGCAAGCAAGTGTACGCGGAAGCTGTAAGTATCATAACATACCACAAGATAACACGAAAGCAATAAAATATCGGTGATTACAAAAGATTAGACTGATTTACAACAATGTACAACAAAATAGAGGAACTAGTCCACGAAATCAAAATACATGGATAAACCAAAACCCAAAAACAAACCACAGAAAGATCCCCCAGATAAGCTAAGACATAAATGGAGGGGAAATAAAATGATGCAAACCGCTCTTAGAAGAATGGATCAAGTCCACTCCTCTAGGCCAGAAGGGGCCTCATGGGTCTCTCTTGGAGTTGGGTCGACCGACGCAGGACCGGGAGAGGGATTTGAGCCTGCAACACCAAGAACAACTCATAAGTACAATGACTTAGTAAAATATAAGCCAGAAGAAGATAACACGAATTGCGTCTATCAATGAGCAAAAGTAGTAATGCAAGGATTCATGATGATCATGTCCGTATACTAGGCAAAAAGTGTATATGAATAAGTATGCTATCAGAATCTTATACAGATAACTGTCAAAGTGGCTACTACATTTGTCATATTCTCCCTTTCGAGAGCAATCAATATGAGAACACCATCGACCGGGCCAAGGTATGAATGGGTCTCCAATTCCTAGGATCCGGAATCCCAGGACACGAGCACTTTGTAGAGGCAATCACACACACTAGGCCAAAGGCAACCCTGTCGGGTATCCTAAGGCTGAGGCTAAGTAGTGCCATATATAGACAATCTCAATCAAATTATATGATGCACATCAATTAATATCACATACAGATCTCGTATCACAATCTATCACAATAAACGAAACAATAGTAGGTGCATCACATACCAATACGCAATACGAATAACAATACGAGTAACCAATGCGAGTAAGCACTGATGAATGGGTACAAATAACAAATGATCACTAAGGCAATGACTAAGTACTCCATATGAGCAATAACTGGACTGTTCCTGTCCGGGCTTCGTTCTGGGGATGCTGCTACATTTTCCACAGATTCGAGGGGTCCAGCGCAGAACACTTAAGATGGTAAAATCGAAATCAATATGCTGTGCAATTCAGATTTACCTTGAGGAATCAAGGTTGTTTACTAGCCAATTCTAATCTAGTTGTCCAGTATTTCTAACCGTGCATGCTAATGTAGTTTTAAGGTATTCGATACACAGTTGTTCCATCAAGGAGTGTTGCATCTTATGACGAAAGTGTACCAAAGTCCCTTAAACCGACACCCATGGGAAGGTGCTAAACAACTAGATAACATACATAAATGAGACGCAGCCCTCGAGATCATTCATATCATTCTTACATTCCATTGGGCGTGTTCGGGTTGTCTACATTCTAGCATGAGAGTCATATCAGGTCTCTTCCTTAATCCTAATCTTTTTATTTATTTCTCAGGTTGGTTTGGTTTAACCGTAGGTGAACATATGGCTTAGCCGTAGGCATCTTACGGCGTAGCCGTAATATGCACTGCGGCGGAGCCGAGGTTCCCCAAACTATTCATCCGCATTTACGGCTCAACCGAAATTTGCTCTACGGCGCAGCCGTATCTTGTTCTACTGCTTAGCCGTAGCACAATGGACGGCTTAGATCTGGTTGGGCCGTAAAAAAGCAGCAGATTTGCCAACTCTCAGTTATTTCAGATGCCACCCTGTATGAGCCGTAAAAAAGCAGCAGATTTGCCAACTCTCAGTTATTTCAGATGCCACCCTGTATTGATCTACGGCTAAGGTCACGGCTGGGTCACGGCGTAGCCGTAAGACATTTCACGGCTCGGTCGTAGCACAATTCACGGTTTAGCCGTGAATGCGCTGAGTCGATTCTTCTGAAGTAGTTACAGAACTACAAAAATGACTGATTCTCAACTAAATTAAGCAAATAAGAACAAAAGTTACTCAATAAGGCTGTACATCAATGATCCATGCAAGAAGAGTAAAATACACACAATCAAAGCATTACCAATACGTGTTCAAGCTACTTGTGCTTATACTTGCCTCAAACCGAAATCAAACACACACCAATCGTTGTCTTGGGCTCAATCCGCTGTCCAAACACAAGTCTACTCATCAGACACTCCTCAAACACTCGAGAACTCAAAGGCGTGTTGAATACATGCACCAAACTGACAGATGAGGAAAACAAACAGGAAAAACACAATGAAACACAAGATATATCGTTGAAGTCACACGAAGATAACGATGCACTGCTCCCTTTCTCACTTAAACAAGGCAGAAATTAAAGAAAGAGAAAGAAAGATGAACGAGAGAGAGAGAAGAGTAGGAGAAAAGCAAAACCAAAACACACTTAACAGCAATATCGCAATTAATTAGCCACTAATTCAGATTAAGTTGGGTCAGAGTGTTACACTAATGTTATCACAATACAAGCTCATTGTTTCTTGTTTAATGCCATAGTCCATAAGCATCTGCTTCATCCACAAAAGTTGAGAACAGCAGCTTCCGGCAGTGATTTATTCAGCCTTTGTAGTGGAAAGAGATATAGAATTTTGCTTTTTACAATGCCAAGCTACTAGACAATTTCCAACATAAAAACAGCCACCACTTGTGGATTTTCTATTATCTAAGTTTCCTGCCCAATCAGCACTGAGTATCCAGCCATGGAAGATAATGAGTCATGAGGATACCACAAACCATATTCAGTTGTATCTGTAATATACTTGATAATTCTTTTTACAGCAGTCAGATGGGATTCTTTCGGATCTGATTGATATCGTGCATAAGCTCCCACACAAAATGCTATGTCTAGCCTACTTGCCGTCAGGTATAACATGCTACCAATCATACTTCTGTATAGGTTTGAGTCAACCCCTTTACCATTAGCATCCTTTGTAAGTTTGATGGTTGTGCTCATGGGGGTTTTGACATGTTTCCTAGCCATTAGACCAAATCGTTTTACCAATTCCTTTGCATACTTGGACTGGGAAATGAAGATACCATCACGTAATTATTTGACTTGCAGACTTAAGAAGAAATTCAATTTGCCAACAATACTCATTTCGAATTCAGATTGCATTAGATTTGGGAACTGAGCAGTCAATTCATTACACGTGGAACCAAATATGATATCATCTACATATATTTGTGCTATTAAAACTGACTCTTTCGTCTTTTGGATGAAAAGAGTTTTATCAACACTACCTCTTTGAAAATCATTTTCTAATAAGAATTTTGTCAACCTTTTATACCAAGCATGTGGTGCTTGCTTAAGACCATACAGAACTTTCTTTAATCTAAACACATGATTAGGGAATTTTGTGTCTACAAAACCTTTAGGTTGTTCAATATACACTTCCTTATTCAAAATTCCATTTAGAAAGACACTTTTAACATCTATTTGATACAATTTAAACTTTAGGAAGCAAGCTATAGATAACAAAATCCTAATTGATTCCAAACGGGCAACTAGAGCAAAGGTCTCATCAAAGTCAATACCTTCAATTTGATAATATCCTTGTGCTACCAACTTTGCTTTATTCCTAACAATGACGCCATTTTCATCAAATTTATTTTTGAAGATCCATT
Source organism: Sextonia rubra (assembly GCA_037013555.1). Classification (NCBI taxonomy): domain Eukaryota; kingdom Viridiplantae; phylum Streptophyta; class Magnoliopsida; order Laurales; family Lauraceae; genus Sextonia; species Sextonia rubra. The sequence continues at coordinate 14,398,410 of JASUAD010000028.1, read as the reverse complement.
TAGTGCCTATCACACTTTTATCCTTTGATCTTGGAACTAGGTATCAAACATCACTTCTTGTAAATTGGTTCAATTCTTCTTGCATTGCTTTTATCCAATCACTGTCAAAAAAGGCTTCATCGACACACGTAGGTTCTAAAACAGAAGTAAAGCACAGGTGACTCATAATATTCTCCAATTGTTTCTTAGTTTTTACACATGTTAAAGGATCACCAATAATCTAGTCTATAGGATGATCTTTTATGTTCACCAAATTTCAGTGGAAGTAGGAACATCAGTTTTTACTATGGATCGTGTGGGTTCAGTCACCAAAGAAACTTCCACTTCATCAACATCGTCAGAAACTGTGGATTCATCATCTATAATAACATTTATTGACTCTTGAATGACTCCGGTTCTCACATTTAGAACACGATAGGCTCGACCCCGTGTCGAATAGCCTAAGAATATACCTTCATCACTTTTCGAGTTAAATTTACTCAGCTGTTCTCTATCATTCAGAATATAACATTTACTTCCAAAGACCTTAAAATATTTGACATTTGGTTTCTTCCCATGCCACAGTTCATAAGCTGTCTGATTTGTACCAGTCCTAAGATAAACTCAGTTGATGATGTAGTAGCTGGTATTAACAGCTTCGGCCCACAAGTCTCTAGGAAGATTCTTACTATGAAGCATGACTATGGCCATGTCTTGAAGAACTCAATTCTTTCTTTCAGCTACCCCATTTTGTTGTGGAGTTTTAGGTGCTAAATATTCATGATGAATGCCATATTTCTCACAGAATTTGTCAAACTGATCATTTTCAAATTCTCCACCATGATCACTTCGGATTCGGGCTACTGAGGTGCCTTTTTCAATTTGAATTTGTTTCACTATCCTTTTAAATTCTCCAAAGGCTTCAGATTTTTCTCTCAAGAATGCAACCCAAGTGAATCTGGAGTAGTCATCTACCATAACAAGAAAGTACATTTTCTTACCTCGACTCTCTCTTTTTGTTGGTCTAACTAGGTCCATATGAATACGTTCTAGAGGTCGAGAAGTTTTCATAACATTCACCCTTTTATGGGCACTTCTAATTTGTTTTTCCTTGAAGGCATTCTCCACAGATCATCTTTTCTTAGCTACTGATCTTGGGCAGTCCTTCAATATATATGCTTAGCTGGGACAAGTCCCTGTAGTTTACATGCCCAAGTCTTTTATACCACAACTTAGCTTCATCAGAATTGGTCAATAAGCAAGAAGTGGAGGCTGAAGTATTTAATTTTCCTACCACATAACAATTATCGGTAGTTCTAAGACCTCTCAAGATTATCTTTCCATTCCTTGAGATCTCACAACTATGACTACTAAAATTCACAGTATAGTCTTTATCACAGATTTGAGATATGTTAAGTAAATTATGTTTCAACCCATTAACACACAGAGCATTCTCAAAAGGTGGTAGGTTTGGAACATTTAAAGTTCCCTTACCAATAATTTTGGTAGTACTACCATCTCCAAAAGTAACCGTACCTCCATCAAAATCAATCATCTGAGACAAACATGATTTATCACCGGTCATATGTTTTGAGCATCTACTGTCCAGATACCATCTTGATTGATCTGCAGCTTTAAAAGCTGTGTGGACCACTAGATTCTTGTTTTTAGGTATCCACTTAAGTGCTCTAGTAGTGGGGATCCCAATTGGCTTTTGATGTTTCACTTAAAAAATGTTTTATGTTGGGGAAAAGAAATGTTTGCTCTAATTTTTGCTCCATCTCTTTTGTGTATTTCAAATTGTTTTCTTAACTTCTGGACTTCTTTTAACAGATTATTCATCTTTTGGTTCAAGGGGAACTTGTTTGTTTGAGATTTCAGCATTTTGTTTTCAAGTTCCACTTTCTTTGAAGTGTTTTTCTCATTTTTTATACTAATGTTATGATGAATTTTTCTCAACTTGCACTCCATTTTGAAATAACCCCTTTTTCCATAATAATGACAAATGACATTTGATGAAACAGTATGAATATTAGTAGACGCTCTATCCAAAATGTTTTTAACACTGGTATCTTCCTTCTCTAAAGCACTTTTGACAAAAACAGTTCCAGAACTTGGAGACTGATGAACATTTTGTCATATCTAAGACCGGTCATATCCTTATAAGATTTCCCAAGTTTGAATAGTCTAATGTACTTGTCATCATTTTGGATAAATCTGTACTCATACTTTTCTTTATATCGTTTTAGAACAGCCACTTCATTGTAGAGAGCATTATTTTCATCTTTTTTTTCCAAAGTGTTTTTTTATTTTCTCTTAATTTGATTACATTTTCTCTTTCTGTTGATAATTGGGTTTTTACTCTTTCAAGTTCTTTGATTAATTCCTCATTTTTAGCATTAATACTATCAACCTTTTCTTTTAAATTCTTAATTTTGTTTTGTTGCTTACTTACAGTTTCAACCAGTCTACAAGTTCCCACATAAAATAGTTCATAGGAATCCATGGTGTTGTCATTATCCTCATCACCTGAATTTTCATATCCACTCTCTGACTCACTTCCTGAGATTTCTTCATGCAATGTTTCAGATTTAATCATTTCCTTAGACAAGTTGAATGTTGTAGTGGTAGCCATCAGAACTGTATATTTGTCTGATTCATTTTGATGTGATTCATCTGAGTTAGAGTCTGATTCAAATGAATCATCCCAAGTGGCTACTAGATTCTTCTTTTTGGATTTTCCCTTTTGTGGACAATCGGTGGATATGTGTCCAAATTTCTTACACCTATAACACATAGGCTCCTTATGCTTACTTCTAGAGAGGGAACTTGACCGACCTTTGTGTTTATCATTAATGTTTTAATTTTTATAATCTTTCACTCTCTTTGTCTTAAATTGTTTCAAAAATCTTTTAGCCAAAAGAGCCACATCTTCATCCTCACCATCACTAGTTATTCCTATGTCATCTTTAGAAGAGAGGTGTTGTGAGAAGTGATTAGCGCAATTGATTTCTTTTTGTCATTGTTAAATTTTAGTTCAAAGGTCTGAAGGGATCCCACTAAATCTTCAATTTTCATTTGCTCTGAATCCTTGTGTTCTTCTATAGAGGTTACCTTGGGATGGAATCTTTCTGGAAGTGATCTCAAGATTTTACTACAAATTTTACCTTCCGGAAGAGTTTCACCCAGAGCCCACATTTTATTTACAATTTTCATGAGCTTTGTATGAAAGTTTGTAAACATTTCATTTTCTTCCTACGAATGTTTTCAAACTGACTTGTGAGCATCTGAAGTTTAGATCTTTTGACAACAGAGGTACCCTCATAAGTAACTTCAAGAATTCTCCAGGCTTGTTTTGCATTAGTGGTTGTCATGTTCTTTTTAAACTCTTCTTGATTCATGGCACACGTTATAACATTGTTTTGTCTAAGAAGTAGTTGAGAAGCAGACCATCTTACTGGATCCAATGGTCTAGTGATTGTAACACCATTTATAGTCACTTCTTTAGTGGGTTCCATCCAGCCTTTCTCTACAACCACCCAAATAGCCCAGTCCATGAATTACAAAAATGCTGTCATAAGGGCTTTCCAGAAAGTGTAATTTGTTACATCAAAGAAAGGAGGCCGGGTAATTGAGCTTCCTTCAATATTCATGGTGAATCTAGCAAAAGGATCTACTTCAGGCTATTACACCCTTAAGAAGTAACCTGCTTTGATACCAATTGAAAGTGCAACAGCTAGATCTCACAAAGTCCTATAAGGAGGGTGAATAGGACTATAAAAATTTCTTTCCAGATATGAGGTTTTATTCGTATACAATTTAAAGGCTTAATTAAAAATAAGAATCCATAAGTAAGATCAAGAAAGATGCTCAGAGTTGTGTGTGCTGACAGTGTATAGAAATGCTACTAGAACAAGGAAGATATAGCTTAAAACAAATGATCAACACAAGTAAATAAGGCTATAAGGCATCCACCACACACAATACGAAATAAGCAAAGAAATTCATAGTGGTTCGGTCCCATACCTATTTCCACTCTCAAGAGCAATCTCTCTTGATTCCACTGAATATGAGGTACTTACATAACACACACCTCTTGTAACAATTTTTTATCCGATGGTTTGTCTTCCACCAACTGAATTTTTTGATCAGGTGGTTGATCCTTGATCTAATCCACCAACTACAACAATTTTTGATGCGGTCGTTTATCTTCCAGCATATACAGCAGAGAAAATTGAAAAAAAGTAGAACACCCAAACAAGGAGTTGTATACCTTAGTTTTGAGTGGTGTTCTTGAAGCTTGAAATACTACCTCCAAGCTTTGACCTCTTGGACTTGATCCTTAGTAATGAAGATCTTCAGATGAATGCTCAGCCAAGGGAAAAGGTTTTATAAAGGTTTGGAAGGCTAAGATTTTCTCAGATTGAATGTAGGCCTTTCCTAAATGCACAACTACTCTTCTTAGGACAATAATAGCACTTTAAGAGTTACAAAGAAGGTGGTTGTGGAAGCTTTTAGTATGGTTTTACTAATGGTGCTAAAGCTCAGCTATGTTGGAGGTTTTCTCAATTTGATGTCTGTTGTTGGAAGAAAGGAGAGGTCCTCTTTAAATACAGAGAAGCTCCAACGGTTAGATCTACGGCTAAGAACCAAATGGCTTACGACTTAGCCGTATGCTCTGACAACATCCAACGGTTAGTTTGACCCAGATTCAACGTTATTCCTTCTTATGGTTAAGCTTACAGCTTAACCGTAAATCCTTATATGGCCTAGCCGTGAGCACCTTACGGTTTAGCTGTGGGTCAACCGTAAGCTAAACTTTCCAAATACTGCTCTCTGGAAAGTGGCCCGTGAACTTTACTGCTTAGCCGTGAATCATACTACGGCTTAGCCGTAACTCTTTTTCAGTGCAGCCGTAGTGTCAGCCGTAGAACAAATGGTTCAAAATCATCTCTCTGGAAAGTGAGTCGTAGGATTTACGGCTTAGCCGTGATCCAAGCCGTAGTTTACAAACAGGGTGTTTAGAAGCCCTTTTTCCATTCTATTTGTAGGGACATTAAGGGTCAATATTACCTTATCTCTTGGCACTCAAAGAAGATCATCTAGATGATGGACTTGAATGATCTTGATCTTCCTTGATCTTCATTGATAAACTTTGAGCTTCCTTGTTCTAGCTGGATCTTGATATTCATAGATGTAACTTGATCTTTTTAGAGCTAGATTAGACATGGGTCACGTAATTCACAACACACTCTCACAACGACACTAACAATATATTCAAGTAAAAGAGTTGTAGAGACAATTGAAGTACTAAATGGACCACCTTGACCATTTCAAATAAACAAGTCATCACAATAGTGATTGAGTGAGTGATGATAGTAATCATTTTCATGATCTAGCTTTACATGATGAACATTATGAAAGGGCTTATAATCAAGGCTTCAATGTCAAGATGTAAGTATTGACATAGATGCCCCAGAATTCAGAGGTAAATTTTCTAGCAAGAAATTTCTTGATTGGTGAAAGCCCTCAATGTATGACTCATCCGTTTAGATGTTATATATAGCCCAATAAAAGCTATTGAATAGCTGGCATCCTGGGTGAATTGCAAAATAACATGCTGTTCTCTCAGTCACTCCACAAGAAAATAGTTTGTTTGGAGTTATTCGAAAGGAAGTTTTTTTTCTTCATAAGAGATTGCAGTAGGTGATTCTAAGACTGTAATGTAATAAGTTGGGAGGAAAAAAAATAGTGCATGATAACATAAAACCATTAAAAGAGCCCTTCACCTAGGGGTGGAAAATGGGCGGTACTGGCTGCTAATTGGCCCGCCCAGTTGTGTCTAGGGAAGGCTGTACCATGATGCACCCAGCTTGACTGGGGTCAGCCCAGCATGGCCCATCTCATGACTTATGCCGTGCCGTGCAGGCCCATACCCCAGACTGGCTGGGCTGAGCTGTAGATGGGCTGGGCTAAGCTGACCTGGGCTGGTCCATGTGCCACTCTTAATTTTATTAAAAAATTTTATACATGCCTAGAGCCATGATGTGCCGTACCACAGCACAGGCACCTTTCCAAGCACGGCCCAGCCTTATGGGTCTTGTCATGCTGGGCTAGCACGGCCAGCTTGGTCAATGCTGGCCCATGGCATCGTAGAATTCAAGTTGGGCCAGGCCTTCCCACACCTACCTTCATCTCATATACCAAAGTTTCTAAACATCAAGTCACATGGAGTTTGAGATATAGGTTTTGCAGAAAATGACATAACCACATGTAGGGTAAACGGGTCAGTTCCGGTCTGGGTCCATGGTGGACCTGGAACCAGAACCGTTAAGGAGAGGATGGACCCGGAACCGGCTTGGAAGTAATTTCCTAGATTTGGAACTGGAGCCATTAAGGAAGGATGGACCCAGAACTGAAACCGGAATCATGTATGGGGTGGGTCCAAGTCCAGGTCCGGTTCCATATAGAGAATGCTTTAGAGAAAAGTTAACTTTTAGGAAGCCTGTTCAAAAATTGGTGTAATGTGTCTGGTCTCAGGTCCACGATTAGGAATTAAGGTGGAACTAGACCCGAAACCTTTAAGTTACGGGTTCAAAAATAGTATCTAGACCTAGATCCATTTACTTATCAGGGCCTATATAAAGATCCAGACCCGATTATTAATGGGTCAGAACCTTCAGGTGATTGAAGAATTGGGAATTCATTTACAACCTTAGTCATATGGTCTTAAAGATATTGGTGGTGTGGAGTCATTTTAGGGGGTAGTGATTTCCAAGCCCCTTGCAAACATATCAAGCTGAGAATTGCCAACTCAACTAATTGAGAATATTTGGACACTCGACAACCTCTGCTGTTGGGAAATTTCTCTGCCCCCAATAAGGTTGCTTCATGTAACACTCACAGACGCTATAGAGTTAGATTTTGTCCATGTCAAATGTTCTCCACCTTTATTGGCATCTCTTTTTTATTTTTATCCGCAAGACCTTTCGTAAGATACTTACAATCGCTTCACACCCACCGACCCACCATGAATTGGGACTGGTTCTAGTTTTACTTTGATTCAAACAGTAATCATCATCAAATTTTATAACATAAGTTTGTACCATGTATAGCCATTAACATTTGAGAACCTAAAACAAAGGATTAGGTTCTTTTGATCAGCCTAAGTGTACTCCTAATCAAAGGTGGACTTCACAAAAGATGGAGATCATGTCATAAAAAGGTACCAAGCAACACTGAAGGCTATTTTGTTTGCATAAAATACATAAAATTCCTTCTCAATTGAGCTCCACTAAAGAGTTATTCAAGAGGTGAGTGTCAAAGGATACAAGATGGAAATAGAGAAGGGACCATAGAATTTGATATAGTACAATGATTGCTAGTTATTCATTTGTCATCTTCTCATAGGTTGATTTCTAATAAAGGGGACGTTATTTGTACTAAATTTTCTCTACTAACTAATTTTATGAAAATCTCAAAGTGTTAGCAGAAGCAATAGAAATACTTTTCTACACTTCCCCTCGGACAGGTGTCAAGTCATTCCACCTAATATTTGAACTCATGATTGATTTGCTTTGATACGCTATTAAATTTCTTCTGCTAACTAATCCTACTAAAACCTTGAAGCATTAGCAAAAGCAGATGAAAAACTTTTCAACAATTTGATGGTCATGTTTGACATTCATTTTTAACCACTTATAAAAAGAATACTATACTAGGAATTCAATTACATGAGACAAATTGGCTTTCAAAAGAAACTTGTGCATGTAGAACAATATCTTATTCGAGTTGGAGCAGGGGCGGACCCAAGTGCATCTACTTGGGGGTAGTCACACCTATAGAAACTCGGTTCACTTCTTAATCAACAATGAAAATTTTGTCTTAACTTTAGAAATTCATAGAAAAATCCTACGTCCGCCCTCAAGACCCATATGAAAATTGTGAATTTATTTTTAAATTTCCATTGATTGTTTTAATTCACACCCCTTAAACGAAAATCCTAAATCCACCAGTGTAAGAGGATAATACCAGGTTACCACCGAAGTTGAAGCTCATCCAGGCTCTAATTGGGGAAGTATGGTATTGTTATGAGCGCTGCAATCTATTGTAACCCCATGTACTTGATCGAAGTACTACTCGATCATCCATCTTTGGTTGAGGGAGGCCTTCCCTATTAGATTCAAATTGTTAGAAAAGCACATATTTCTTTTATTGGCACTCTCCCATATTTTACACCAGTTGAAGTGGGGGTTATTGTTGGCTTGGTCATGTTCTTGTTAAATACATCATTTGACTCTGATTGGTTTTCAAGTAGTTAACACATTATCATTCCAAAAATTGACCCCACATTGGTTGGAGTGAGAATTGTAAGAGTGACAATACAAAGGAGATGCATGCTTTTGAAAAGTTCGAATTTGGAAAGTGCGAGCAATTGGGCACCGTGCTAGACTGTTTTACAGAGATCGATCCAAAAGGTCTCAAATGAAAACTAAATTTAATTTACAAAGAAAAGATTGTTCAGGGTAAAAGCCATTCAAAGGGGAGACAAAAAATGAATTTGAGGACCAATGTAAGAAAGAAAAGAAATTTCCGATGACATTTGAAGTTTAAGCCCTAGTTGGATTAGAGAGTGAATGAATAATAAGAAGAAGAAAAGGCAATACAAAATATAAAAGAGGATTTACAATTTCCATGACTGAGTGTGGTTATTTTTCATTTTGAAAACTGATGACGTTGAACAAAAAATATTATTCAGTAGTCTTTTTGAAACCCCAAGATTTAGAGAATGCTAAAAGCACACTGACTATTAGCAAATTCAAAGAAAAGAAATACCGACAACATTAAGAAGAAATTCTTTAAAAATAAAAAGAAACACCCAACAACATTAAGTTCTTAGAAAACCCTTGACACTGAGACTATTTTTAATAAAGTACCTTTGATTGGCTTTGAGCAAGACCCAAAGCCACTAATTTTAAACTCAAAATCAATTCCTACGCCACATCCAGATTTATCTGGCATGCCATTTATTTTGTTTTCATACATTATTAATAACTTAAAAATTAGTTTTTAATCATAAAAATAATCAAGTGAAAACTAGTTTTTACCATTTTTCCATGAAAAATATTAGTGGGATTCACCTATTAATCCATCAAAATCGTATACAAACAAGAACCTCCTTGACAGTCACAAAACCTATCCATCTGAATGGACTGGACTATTGGATGGAGAGTTGATTTTTTTTTTTAAATAAAAAGTCATTATACTTGTGGGCCATGGATAAAGGTGTTGAGTGAATGAGATTAAGGTCAAACTTGAATGTGGTGGTTCTACATAAAATTTTCTATCCTCTCTTATCTAATTCTCAAAAGAGACTCACAGCTGGGCTCCATAAAAGATTTTTACAGTGACTCCGTTAAAGCAGTTCTCACTTGAACAAAACCGTTTTAATAATTTCTCAATAACACCCATAGAAGACCACTCAATTCCAAAACAACCCCACATTTTCTCGAAACCATAATTCCCAATTATTATAACATTTGTGACAAGGATCTTCATAAATTGCTCCGTGGGTGGCGTCGATTGTCCAAAGGAACAGTCCTGCAAAAATAGCAGCAGCAGAAATGAAACTCTTTGGCAAGATGGTATTCCCAAGGCAGATCGTGCTAGCAGCATCTGGGTAGCTGCCTTTCCACATACTCAATTCAAATTTCTTTTCTTTTTCATGGTTTATGATTTTGATGATGACTTAGAATCTGTTTATTTTTTGCTGTTTGTGATTAAACCAACAAAACAGTCTTCTGTTTTTGGCGTCAACAACTTATGACGTTCATAGATCCATCAAGAACAATGAAAAGCCACCTTCCAAGGAACAGATTCAAGCCCTAAAAGATTACCTTGACTCTGTGAAACGATCTTCTTGATTTTTATTTTATATATTGCCTTATTTGCACATCCATGTGATGTAATTCTATTATCTTCTTTCACCTTTCAGTTTTTCTATTTTAGCTTTTAGTCGCTGAATCATTTGGTTTTCAGTTTCCAGAAAGAAAAGAAGAAATTGAATTGGATTGTGTGTTGATTTTATTTTAATTAGGAACAGAACACTACTAGGGCTTCAACTGGGCCAGGATGGTAACTGTCCAGGCCTGCATATTGGTTTTAACGACTCTGCCACAGGCCCATCCCATGTATCGAAACTGTTTGGGGCTTTATCTAATATATAGTGCTAGTGGATGGTGTAGTGCCAGTGGATGGTGTTGTATCTCTCGAGTTTTATTAAGGATCAACCATAAGTGCGTCGCAAGTTCCTTATTAAAAAAAAAAAAAAGGTATGCAATGGGTCGGCCCATGGGTAATACATTTGGGCTCAATTGGAATGCAACCAATTTAATAAGGTAGGAAATGCCTAGGAATTCAACCAATAAGTGTAACGGGTGAACCCAAACCGGGAATTGACTAGTTAAATTTGGGTCAGGTTGGCGGGTAAAGGTGCAACAGAGTTGAGTTGGGTGAAGTTCACGCACAATTGAAAGGTTAGATGGCAAGGGGGATCCAACTAGAAACCAATCAATTTGTTAATTGGGTTGAAGATATTAACATGAATCCAACTCGAAATTTTAAAACATTAGTAATAACATGATATAACCAAACAGTGTTTTGGGTTAGGTCTGATCGGGAATTGCGACCAGTTTATGATAGCATTTGCATGGGCCCAATTCAGTTATTTCATGCCATATGACTCATACTTCAATGGCCCAGGTTAGGGCCTCGGATAATCGAAATTTTGGAAGGTCGGGTCTCCTGATAATCATTTTTTGAAGTAACAATATAAAACAATCTTTGCTTTACATATAAATTTGGGTTCCTGAGAAAAAACTGTTGTGAGGGTACGTGAAAGCCCATCCAGAAACTGGTACCCAAACAGTCGAAACAATCCAACTTTGGCAGTTTCAGTCGCAAGCATAAGGCTGGCAAGGCAGGCGCCCCCGGATACTTGATTATCCTAAGGACCCAAACTGGGTCTCAACCCATATAGATATCGATCCTATAAGATGGCATGGGACTCGTTCACTTAAAGTACCCAACCCTGTAACTGATATGAGCCACTTTTTGGACCAGAAACCGGTGCTTTTAATGAGCCCTGACCCATGCGATTTGAAGATGGGGCCCTATACTGAAGAAATTGGGTGTTTGCGGGCTTTATACTGAAGCTGGGGATCTAGTTCCTCCCCACAACCCCGCCACACAGAGACACCCCAAAAAAATAAATAAATAAACTCTTCTCTATTCATCATGAACATGGTTTTTCTGAATACATCAAGATCAAAATTTATCCCTTTTCTAAAGAAAGAAACCAACTTTGGGAATTCCAATCTGTGAGAATTCTTCCACATATTATTTGCAAGCAAATGGGGTCTCCTCTTTTCATCCTGTGAACATGGGTTGCGTCAAAATCACTCATACTTTCATAGGATCCAAACTGTGTTCTGGGCATTTTCATCAAAATCAGTCCTTTTATCAAAGTATGCCCATTGGCTTGGGGTACCTTTTCCACCACACCCAGAAATAATTAGCAGAGAAACTATGAATATGCATGTGATACCAAAACAGATGAATGTGATTAACTAAATAGAGATCACAAGCAGAACCCTGATAAAGAAGAGCCAATTTGAGCATGTTTTCATTCTTCGAATGTTGTGACTTTTAAGAAACTAAATACATCCACTTGCCTAACAGTAGGTAATGGACATTCAAGCCCTGGTTAGAACAAGGCAGATGTATACCCAAACATTTCTTGATAAATTAGAGAAAAACAAGATTAAGCTTGGCTACAAAACCCCTACCTAAGTGCAGATATACACCAAGTGGAGATTCAGTCTTCAATGATTTTGGCTGCTGAAAAATTATCTGTAGTCACCCATTTATTTCATAAATGGATGACTGCAGTGACTTGTAAGTAGATGACTAAAATTTTACCCAGGCAGATACAGTGTAGCAACATAGCAGTGTTTAGCTGTATATGGGCTGTGTCATAGCCTGGGCTATAAAATGTTAATCCCTATTATTAAAGCTAGTTTTCATCCCCTTGTTCAGCCCCAAAACAAGTTGGAAATATTTTGGGCTGGACCTGTCACCTGACCAATATAATACCTATTTGGGTGGCAAAGCAACAATAAAAAAAGAAAGAATATAATACTCTTTTGAGAGATGAGAGCTCATCAGCAACAAGAGTTATGGTCGTCGGTGACAAGTTGACGCCAACAAAACAACAAAATCCCGTTCAAATGCTTACCATTTTCACTCAATGCCTTTTCGCTTACCATTTTCACTTATGGCCTTTTTGTTTCATTAAAATGCAGAGGAACTGAATGTATAGGATTTATGCCACAGGTATTAAAAAATGAAGACCAGAGGAAACAGAATCAAAATATAATGGGAAATGGAGAACCAACCCTCACCTTAGTTATTCATTTCCCATCTTCATTTGATTGAATCTATTTTTGAAAATTCACCTTTGGACTTCATTTTTAACCACTTATGGCACGAATAATATTCATTCAATTCCTATGCATTGTAATGCAAGCAAACAGGCCCTAAGAGTATCATCATTAGTACATTTAACCAATAACCAAAAAAAAAAAAAAAAACTGCAACAACATATACTTGAGCAAACTATTGAATACAAACAAATGTTAGCTCAAATGTTTACATTTGTCCTGTAATTCCCTGAATTACAACATCCTTAAAATGGGTGCTTGTCAGAAAAAGTTGAATCGACAACAGCAGAACGATGTGTGTCTCCTATCCGCTACTTCACCAATGAAAATTCTTTATCTGCAGAATTAGAATGGAATGTAGAATGAGGAAATTTTCCACATAATGAAAGTATCATAAAAACAAATGTTAAAAAACAAAAGGAATCATAGAATTTTTCCCTTCTGGTTCTTGTTACTCAGGAAAATTTGACTTGATTACAAATTACAAACCCAAAGAGGAAAAAGAATCAAATAATCACTCCATGATGAAAATAAAAGACTGCTATTTTGTGAGGGCGGATATACACCATAAAATCAAAAGAGAAAAAATCTATGGAAGACTTACAAAATTGTAATAGATCTATGCAGTAGTTCATGAGACAAGTTGTTAAGAAATTTGAAACTAGAAGGAAACTTAGTAAACTACAGTGGGATCATTGTTTTAATTAATAGATATCAGGAAATTGTGTCAACCATGTAAGGATAAAAGAATGATGGCCATTCACATCGCATAGAGCTCCCTCTCACATAATCATGTAGTCCCCCTTTTCCCAAAAAAAACAAAAAAACACTCATGATAGTATTGTCAGCAGAATCTTGCATCACTGTTGACACAGAATTGGATGTAACTTCTGTACACAATTTTGGCTTGCAAATAAACCATTGGTCATAAGTATTACAATACACATTTCTTCTCTCTCTTTAACAACGATGTTCCCTCTGACAATTACAAGAACAAAAATTTTCAATCCTAGTTTAACAAAAGGACCATAAAGACAACCTGTATAGATCACAATTTCATCTATGCACCAATCCTCTATGTTCTATGCACACCTCCCTATAATGCCTACCAATGATCGGCCCAAACACCCTCATAGACTCACAAAGGAACTGCAAAAAGGAAGTGGAACTATATCTGTCAATTAAAAATCGATGGGGTAGTGATGGATGACAAAGGTAGGATCGTGCATACGATTATCTAACACTTCCAAAGTATGTATAGAAAGTAAATGTGTTCAAAGAAAAAGTTGGATGATATTCAATTTGATGAAATTCCATTGCAAGAAAGATGAAACGAGACCAACTTTTCTTAGAGCAGGAAATTAGAGAAACAGTTTTTGAATCAGCAAGAGAGAACACGCTTGGTCCAGATGGATACACCATTTCTATCATGAATGCTGGCCAATCATTAAACTGAACCTGAAGAAATTCCAAGAATCCCATGAAGGAATCCACAAAGGTATGAATTTAATATTTGTCACTCTCAACCAAAAGAGTAGTGTGTCATGGAGTAATCAAAATTCAGACCAAAACTAATTCCAAAGCATTAGGCTATTAGCATTGAGTCAGAGAGGAAACAAGAAGCACTTTAAGCCCATTTCAAGGTGTATAAGTACAAGGAGGGAAAAATTAAAATGGCATTTGATTGCAAATGAACGCATTGACATCCAGGAGATATGAGAGGTGGGTGTGGTAAGCAAGATTGATTGGTAAGGTATACAACCAAGTAGATTAGTTGTTTTTGTTCCGAAGCCGGGATTACGGACATGGGCAGTGCCTAGTAGGTTGAGAGCCAGTGTAGAACTTTTGTTAGAACTACAACATAATTTCTGAGACATTGACATGTCATGATCATGCTAAGCTCAAGGTTCCCACACCAATCTAGAAAAATGAAAGTAAAGAAGTAAACCAAGAAGAAGAGGAGGATTTTGTGATGTACGGATACTTCAAAATGAGAAATGTATTGTGTCATATCGGATCCGACACTTCACTTTTAACATGTAAAATCTATGTCCTTGCCGTGTTCACAGCATGTACTTATCATATCCATGCCGTATTTGGGCATCATAGGGAGGATTCAACTTGACCCTTGGAATATAGAAATTTTAACAGGCAAGAGTAAAGAGTTTACCAATACAATGAAAAGAATAGTTAATTTAGCCTATCTACAGGAAACAAAGTGAAAAATGGATAAAGCTAAGAAGCTCAATGATGGCTACAGCTCTACTACATAGGAAGTACCAATGCCAGAAATGAAATACATATAATAGTAGGTAAGGATTTGGAAAGAAAAAAAAAATTGTGGGGGTAAACAGATTGGGTGATAGTCTAATAGAAATTAAGCTAGTGTTGGGAGCTTTAAAGAAGTACAGTATTTGCCCGCATTGTTAGGCAATTTCAAGAAGTCTCAGGCTTAAGACTGAATATTGCCAAGAGTTCTATGGCGAGGGTGGCATTTGATAAATCGTCTCTTTCCATGGGATTCAAATTAAAAAACCAAAGATAGTTGGGGTTTGAACGACATGCTACTCATAAACTCTCAGTTTCAGTTTCAGGAAAGGTCTATTATGTACGGCCAAGGGTGTATGAAAAATGGGAACCATCTGACAATATTAATTCTTTCATTAAATGCCTCAAAATAGACAATTTTCAGCCCTTGGATGAAGTGCATATTTGTGTTCTTTGTATGATTAATGCAACGATGAACATATGTAGGAATAAGATGAGTGTCAAGTTGGGGGCCCACCAACTAAGCGACCCCAAGTGATACTCACAAACTAAACTGTTAATGATGAAATAGTAGCCCAGCTGCTCTTAAAAATTCCAGTAATGTGTATAGCCTTTCCTTGCATAAAACTACTTTTACAATATCTCATCTTGTTTTAACTTATAACCATAATTTAAATAGAATTTTCTTAAAGTAACATACTATTCAACTACAATTTTAAACTACAGCCTCAAGGAAAAAGAAAAGGAGTCTGTATACATCAAATCATCCATTAAAAAATTGATTATAATTGAACGAAGAGGAAAAAATACAAATGACACTGAATTGTCAAGCATTACCTTTACAAAAGGTTTAACTTGCCCAAGTATACACAATTGAATGCATGCATCATCATTTTTCCTCCAGGAGTCCTATGTTTGTGAGCAAATCCTACTGATGGCGTGAAGACAGCCTGAAAGAAAATGATCACAGGGTTAAAATTAGAAGAATGTCAGAAAAATAGTTAAGTGATTGAAAAAAAAAATAAGGAAAATTATTTGACATTATTATTATTAATATATTTTTTTTTTGTACCCCAAATTGCATTCGGTAGCGTTTAGGGCAGAGAAGATAGCGGATTCAGGATACAAAATGGAAGGCATATTGTTTATCCATGTTTTCCTATCCAAACCATTATTATCAATGTGATCTCTGGTTACTGTAAGACAAATTATCATAAGGGAGAACCTGTAACCATCCACTCTGCTAAAATATTGAAACAGATTGCAATTTGTTGTGCAGCCAAGCACATCCTTATTGGCAAAAGGTTAAACAAGAGTAAGCCTTAAATTTGGATGACTTTTCAAAAACCACTGATTCATACCTGCAATTTTGTGGCACCCTCCAAGATGATCTACGTGATCTTTTTAATCTATGTGGCGATGACATAAACCTCCGCCAATCCTCAAGCATGACTCCTAAATCATGTAATTTGCTATCTAGACCATAGCAGCAATTTGCATGCATTGTACAGACTTTACTCAAATCATTGCTGGGTTCGCAAAACCCCCCAAAGAAAGCAGTATCCAAAAATCTCATTTTCAGTCCTATTTCACTAATAACTGGATCAAACTTAATGATATTCAGAACATCTTGGTCATGATTTCCAGGATAGACCTCTCTGGCTGAGTACCAAAACTTGTAGAATGCTATAGTGCGGTTATTGGACTTCACGTAGTTAAATCCTCCATTTGGCCTATTGTGTAAATCAAAAGGGTTTCCTCCAAAGTGATCACATGCTATTTGAAAATCCGCATCAGCATAAAATCGTGGGAACGGATCCCTAAACCACATGATATCAGCATCCTTGAAAAAAAAAACCAACAGAAAATCATTGAAATAGAATACTCAAGTCCATATACAACAAGTGTAAAAATATTAAAACATGTCCAGTGCTGCAGATAAATTCCTTGGTTCAGTGAAGCTTCTAATGAAAGATATGAATGGTCAAAGAAGAGGCAAAACAAAAAAGCCTAACCAATTGTGCTGGTATGTCTTCCCTTTATCATAGTAGGCATGTCTAGGAAGAACAATGCTCTTACAGTCATAGAGACAGAGCAATTGGCCCTTACAGAACACTAAAAGAACTTGGGCTTATGAGCCAGGCAATAACCGTGAACTGGACCATGTAACAGTTGTGACAACTAGATAAGGGTTAGATCCACTTTTACATATAGCCCTCATCATGGCAAAATTCCAATCCACTACATCACAAATCTACAGCCTGTACTAGTCTGGAAAGCTGAGTGACCTATGTAAGCCCACACCTAATGGAAAAAAATTGCTTTCAGAAAGAAAGCATCCAAGGCAAGGCATACTGTCCTCATTCTTCACCAAAACAATCTTACGCATGTATAGAACAGAATGAAGAGTCAAAGATGGTCGTAAAGAAACTAGTAAAACCAAAACAAGCTATAGTTCATTTGCGTTTCAAGCCAATCATAGATGTAGTGGAGACTATTACTGGTCACATTTTTTCTGCTACTGAACTGCCATTTTCAAGGAATACCATTAATTCTGCATGCTAAAAATCTGAACAAAAGGTAAACGTTGTGAACCACAACCATATTAATTTATTTACGTAGAGTAATATAGCTTCATTACAAATAACACAAAATCTACTAACCCCAGTAGAAAAGCGACAGATGTATAGTTACAGCAAAAGAAACATTACAAAAATTGAACTAGAAATGGATGATAGAGTTATAGAAACTATCAAATTGAGTCTTGCTTTCCTCATAATGAAATTAAGCCTGGATCATAATGAAATTAAGCCTGGATAGTCAATCTTAAGCAACATGTTAAATTTAGGAGCTTTGAAAAAGAAGTGTATGTACTGAAATTCATAAAGCAAAACATATTTGTGACTAAAGCCTGTTACAGAGGCATTGGTAACCATTTTTTATGCATGACATGGGTATCCCTAAGGTCTTTAACCCAACAAGACCGATCCCCTTATGGCGTCTGTTAAACCCACACACACGCAGACCGGACAAATCTAGGGCGGTTTTAAACAGAAACCGTGGGGTGCAAACCCATGCCTTATGCGACTCCCCCAACTTCCACATGTATCGGTAACTTATCATGTAGTTGATCAAATCACTATGTGCTTAATTAAACCATCATTTCGGCATATTCAAAGTCCGAAGTGAAGATCATGTACACTACAATTCACATCTAGCCGCACTAGACTAAGTAAAACATCAATATGAAAATCCGAAACTACCGTGAAAACGAAGCTGTAGCCCTTTTCAAGAACAATCCGCAGGAAATCTATCCTCCTCCACATCATCTTCAGATAGTCAGGGGTCATGAAAAACTTCTCCCCGGCGAAATCAACTCCCTCAGTACTAAGAGCAAAGCAAAATCTATGTACAGCCTCGCATCGAGCATACGCTTTCGGATCGAAAGCAACGACTACTAAATGGTCTATCAGTCTGCGCGTGCGATAGCCAATTCGAAAACTCTCAAGAAACAGATCAAAAATGGAACCAGACACAGCCCACGCTTCATTCAAAGTAGTCAAAATCACTGTCCTGTTCTCCATGGCTGCTTCCCGCAAGATCCTCTCCAGCCTGACATCGTCGAGAACCTACGAACAATTCAACACAGATTCTAATCAATCAAACCAAGTTGATGCAGCCAGATCTCAATCAAACATGATCAAAACTCAGCCAGACTTCAATCAGAGCGCGCTGAATTTGAATTCTGCGAAGAACAATTAGCAGCTGAAATCCGCTAATCACTTCAGATTACAAGGCTAAAACCTAGAGAGCAAGAACAGATGAGGATGTCAGAACGAGAGGAAGGAATGCGGATTTGGAGCTGAAACTCACTGAGTCGTGCGTTTGGTTCGCCAGGAACTCGGCGATTGAGTCGAGAGGATCGCCGCCTCCGGAGGCGTTTCCGGCCGGGGCGGGGAGGGAGCCGGCGGGCTGCGCGGCGTGGTAGAGAACGAAGCAGGGGAAGGCGACGGCGGCGAGGAGGAGCAGCGCCGTGAGCGGCCGTCCGAGGGTGGCGGTGATGGGGAGAAGCTCGGTGGTTCCGGCCATGTGGGAGCGGAGCGATCGGCCGAGAGGAGGAGGCCGAGTCATTCATCAGCGGGAGAGTTGGGTGGTTTTATAATGCGCGCCGTAGCGGAAACGAGATTCCGTGCCGGATGGAAGTTCGGATGTAACGGTCGCGGTCGAGAGAGACAGGGAGAGAGAGAAAGACACTGTGTGTGTGAGATTCTGGAAGGGCTTTTGGATGAAAACAAATATCTGTACCGGTCGTATCGGTTTCGGAATAATTATAATCCTCAGGTACCGAAACGCCACAAAAAAAAAAAAAAAAAAAAAAAACACGACTGGCGCACCTTTACCGCCTGGCGTCTAGACCGGGATCTTATCCTTGTATGGGGCCCACTTTTGATTGATCTAGTTCATACCATATCTAATTATTACGTGGATATGATACCGTCAAATATTATATAGAGAACAAGAGATGGACCTTTGATCAATCAAAGGTGGGCCATGCATGCATGTAACACAAAGGATCCCACCTATAGGCCACCTCGAGCAAGATTAGGGTAGACCCAAGCATCTGCATGCGGGTGCAATCGCACCTGCCAAACTTTGATTGCGGCTAAATACTACATGAAGATTCTGCATTTATTTCAAAAAATCCAATAAATGCTATGGATTCACCAACAAAATTAAAATGAAAATGCAAGCACCTGCTAGGCTAGCTGGCTAGGTGATGATCCCAATTAGGACAGTTTTAGAAAGTTACACTCATGGGGCGTTTTCATGCTTCCTATATTGGGTTGAGGGACTCCAGTTTCCTTTCACCTTACCAATATTCTATGTTAGAGATAAATCTTTTACAAATGTGTCATTAATTTGATTTAATATACGCATTTGGCCGTGCCAATCAACCATGCAACCCCTAAAATACTTGAGTCAAGAGTGCCAACCGGTTCAGGTCGTGGGCATGCCTAGGCAGGGATGTAGGATGACGCATGTGGAGGAGTAAAGGTGATGAAAACATTGTCTTATAAAAAAAAATCTGAAAACCTAAGTTCGCATTTATGGATATGAGATCTTAATCTGTGTGGGGCTCACTTTAATTGATCTAATTCGACTACACATGTAATAGCTTAGCTGTGGCATCTTCAAATATCTGTTTTAAGTTTGGGGAAAAGATCAATCAATCAGGGTGGACCACACACGTTGGATAAAAGTATGCAGTGTCAGATCAAACTAATTTGGTCGCACGAGGAACAAATTGATAGATGGGGCCTCCGAGCCCACCTGGGCCCAAGTGATAGTGCTATTTGGATTAGGACAGTAGCAAAAATCAGTGTGACGGTTCATTTTCATCCATCCGATCTCAGGCCGAGCAAATCCACTTTCCTTTCGACCGGCTGCCTTTCTTGGAGAGAGAATCTCTAGAAATATTTCTCTCATTTGATTCTATATGGGAATAACTTTCAATAACTTCTTTGATATAAATGTTACAGTGCCAGCCTTTTGTTTGCATATATGGAGAAGACAAGGTCTACAAATCTTTACAAATGCAGCTATCATTTGATTTTTAATAAACCTTAATTTTGATGTACCAATTCATCCAAGGAAGGCCTATGAGCAATGGAGATGGCGCGTTAATAAATGCTTTGGTACAAAAGTCACAATGCCAGTATTTTCGGAGATGACGCGTTAATAAAGGCTTTGGTACAAAAATCCCGGTGCTAGCATTTTCAAGTCCCACGCATGATTTCTTCCCTTCTCAATGGATCTAAGCATTATCATGCTAGTACGGTTGCACCCATGTCATTTAAGAAGACGCTTTATAATAGATTATAAAATTTTAATTTTATTATCTAACTTCTTTAATTGACCATAGCCCACACCACTCAAATGAAAATTTTGAATTCACAGTTAAGTAAAAATGTGGTGGACATCATATGATGAACAAAAAAAAAATTATTTTAAGAGTTAAAAATAATTTGTTGCAATAAAAATAAAAGTATGATAAAATATTAATCTAAATACTCCGAGATAGCAAGAAATACCACATCATAGAAAAAGTGAGAGAGAGTGTACGATTAAAGAAAAAATTTTCTCTTACACTAAACATCACCACACTTTATCAAAGTTCTCTGTGGTACAGATATGGAAAAACATCAATCACATAATAAATTTGCTTATCTATCTACTTTTCTCACCCAAAATAATTAAGGTTATCAATGTTTTTCTCCCACTAATCCAATGGCTAGAATCAAGAATTGTATGCTTGCCAATGGCATCTCATCTATCTTCCAAGGTGGGTCCACAATGGAGCCAGTGGGGTATGAAAAGTATCAAATACAGGTTTGTTTGTACAGAACCTGCTTGCATGGACGTGGACCGTCACAATTAGATAGATTAAAATAGTGAGTGTGTGAGAAACAGAGATTACCCTGCCCTTGGCTTTTGTATTGTATTGCTTTCAAGCTTTCGTATGCGACACCCAAAGTCGAAAATCACATGGTTTGAATATCTTTCTAGCATTCATGTTAAAGAAAGACTTAATTAGAAAAAGACAATAAGGAACCTGTAATTTTTTAAGAAAAATTAATAGACTTAAAAGTAGTACATCATCAGTTAAATCAATGCCATCAGGTCTGGGGTCAGTCCACTTTGGCTGCTTCCACGTAATACAAAATTCGTGAGTTGGGCCTGATCAAGCTGAGGGGAGTGGTTTGGAGAGATCATGCAAAGAGAAAAAATTGCCAAAGTTGGTAGAAGCCTGACTATAGTTTATGCAACCTCTTGGTCAAATTTAGCGCCAGGTACAAGCATGTGGGTGCGGTTACACCTGTCAAACAAGGTATACTTTCAAAACCCATATAAAAATTTTGGATCTGCTTTTAAAAATTCAATAAAAGTTTTGAATCCATCCTCGAAATTCACATGATGATTCTCGGTTTGCCTCCCAAGCTAAACTATCTATTAGGATCCACACCCATCAAATGAAAATCCATGATCCACCATTGCTCACATCAATTAGTAGGCCATATATGTAGATGGCCCAACTGATCTCACCATGTAATGAAATCATTAAATTCAACATCTGTCAAAATTCAATCCCTTTGATAATCATCCGATTTGAGATTATGATAGAAAGTAAATAAAAAGTCTCTACTTCAACCATCTATTAATCTTATATCAACCATTTCATGGGGCTGAATATAATAAAAGTTAATCTATAAAAGATATAACCCCACTTAACCATAAGTATGTTGTACTTCTGGCTCTTTGTAATTTCTAAAGCTTGTTTTTAAATGTGGTTAAAAATAACAGGAACATTTTTAGTGGCCCACCTTTATGCTTTGAGGGGAGTCCTTGCATCTGCCTTGAAAGACTGACATGATGCATTAACAAATGCCAGAACCATTCCGTCAACCCTACTATATGGTGATCTCATTCGTTGCTTCTTTTTGACTAAAATAAAAGAGATTTGTAGATTCCTCCCACGTTCAAAGTAAATTGTTGAATTGGTTATTTCATTTTATTTGATTTGTCATTGAATGATTTCTCTAATGACAGAAGGGCTGATTTCAAGGACTCTGCAAAGCCTATGAATTCATGAATTGAGATTACATGAGTAAAAACCCTACAACACCATGCGGGCAGTGCATGGCAGCCTGTCGTACGGTGACGTGAGAGAATTTAATTAGTCTCACTTGTTGTGATTTTGACATCACCCGTTATACACATTCATGAATCACAAGATCAACAAGCAACCAACCACATACAAGAAGAGACAGAGATTTACGTGGTTCACCCAAATAGGGCTACATCCACGGGCACAGAGACGATCATTTTTACTATCACAAGTAAAGAATACATAAACTCACGTTCTCTCACATCATCTCACCTCTCTTCAGCGCGCAAGATCTAGAGTTACAGACTAAATACATATATAATCTTCGCTTTCTTAGCGACCAAGAAAGCCCCGGTACAATTATAAAAACACCGTTGACCTTAAACCAATCCCTGGCTAAACCAGTGGACTCATCCGGCTAAACCGGAATACAAGACATAAACTCAACATCCCCAAGGTTACCGTAAAATTTTTAATCAAAGGATCTGGACTCATAAATGCATAGAGGAAAAAGTAAAGCTGCATTTAGTTGACAATTGAGGATTTTGACAAATAATTAAGGATTTGGACTGATCTTACCACGGAATATGGATGGTTACATGAATAAATGGATAAAGGTAGTTGTTTCTAGATAATACAGAAATGAATGTGGTTATAAGAAGATTTCCTGTTAAAAGCCTGGTTAATAAACAAAAATTTGTCATATCTTGGACTTCAAATCTCTAGCCCAACTCATTCACACCTGACATTTATGCAACTTTGAAAGACTCAACATGATTCATGAACAAATACAAGAAGAAGCACTTTATTATCCTGTGAAGGAAGCTAAATGCACATTCCAGAAATCTTAATAATTTGCAGACGGTCAAGTCCATCGTTGGTTCTCCCACACTGCTTCAAACAGACTTGTAAATTGCTCCCTCATTCAGAATAAATTGTAGAATTCCTGATTTACATTTTTCACTTCATCGCCAGTCACAGATTTGGTTTTTGCCTTTGTCTTTAAAAACATAACTGCAAATCTTTCTTAATACTTAAAGTAAAATGTGTCTATCTTAAGTCTTTTCATGGGACCATCAAATTATCAATGGGCTCCCCTCAACTGACCACCCTTATCGGGAGTGCCCCTGACACCACGTCGAGGGGAAATCAATGGGAATGCAGCGGGATCAAACATTTTCAATGGGCCTTACTTTTGTGTAAAATTTTAACTCATTTATATCCTAATTTCTTATCGGTGGCCCTCAATGTTAATAATGGGTTTTACAAGGCACCATTTTTTTTTAACACCAATTTTGTCTAATGGTCAATTTTTCGGATCAGTGTAAACATTTCTTTTTTTTTTTCTTGGGGTTAGTGGTGGGGCTGGGTGGGGAGGGTCATGGCAGTACGCCCCAGAAAACGACAACAAAGGAGTGACCACAAACCGGGCTCATAGCCAAATTAGTCACAGCCTGGACGATGAGCTTCAGAAAAAGAGAAGAGAAGAAGACTACAGTAAGACGGAACACTTTTTTGTAGATATTCCTCATAGAAAGGAATATAGTATTGGTTTTTTGGTCCTGAGTAGAAAGGAATATAATTGGTTGCCTGTAAACATGCGGATGGAAGAAGTCGTTTGTAAATTTTCTTTTTAATCCTGCTTCATAGAAACAGAGTAACAACTGGCCTAAACTTCAGACCCCAAATGTTGGGCTTCACTCATTCACACCAAATGTGTCAGTGGGATGCACTTTCTATTTACTAGATTTGGTTGGCCCGTTTTTTTACCAGAATTCTAAGAATTCCTGTATATAGAAATTTCATATTCTTCAAAAGCTTGTCCCTCAAGTGAAATTCCAAATCTTTCATCTTGGTGAAGTATTTAAAATTCTAGCCAAATGCATAGAAAATGAAGTTTCAAGAATTTCAAAAGGTAGTTTGAGACCTTTCAAGTAGCTGAAATTTGAAATTCTTATAAGAAAACATTGCATTTTAAATTTCAATTGCAAAATGTTACATCATATCCAAGAAACCCCAAATGCCAAATTCCTATAAAAGATTTTGGTAAAGAAACAAACCATCAGAGTTGAGATCCGTTGGGGTTTAACCTAGCAAAATCTTGAGTTAAGTGGAACTCTACAGTGGGCCCCACCTCTTTATATCTAACCTGTTTAATTAAAATACTCAAGCTATATATCTTCAAAATTTACATCAATTCAAGTTTGTAAGACCATTGAATTGAGCCTTTGATGACCAACATGATAATGAATATACATAAGGTTGTGTTAATCACCTTTTTTTTTTTATCAAGAGGTCAATCATTAGTGGAAGAAAATCCAATTGAGGTACTAATATTTGAGGATATAACATATATCCAAATGACTTTCATTTTGATCGGTTCAAATCTCAATTAGTGAGCCCCATTGTAATGTTCAACTCCTTTTAGTCAGGATTTCTCTAGATTAAAAAAGCCTTAGAGAATTCGGCCATCATCATTATTTTAGCCATATCCTATCAAAGTAAGGTCAGCGTAAAGAGTTTTAGAGATGCGCTATAGATTATACAGTGCCAATCATTGGTAGTATATATTGAGGAGTGTGCTCCACCAGATAAGAATTATTGTAAAGTATTGTGCTGCCTTTTATCAACAACTTGAGGTTTTAGTAGTAATGGATAATTAAGATGATGCATGGTTGCAATTTGGTATAAATTAGGAAATGATATGACCAGCCCAAATTGTAGTAGATAATCACTTGGCTCAGTAAGTCGCTAAGTTATTAAACATATGAATCATATAATTAGAAGAATGTCAGAAAAAATAATTAAGTGATTGAAAAAAAAAACAGGAAAAGTATTTGACATTGTTATTATTATTATTTTTTTTATTTTGTACCCTAAATTGCATTCGATCACGTTTAGGGCAGAGAAGATAGCAGATGCAGGATACAAAATTGAAGGCATATTGTTTATCCATGTTTTCCTATCCAAACCATTATTTTCAATGTGATCTCTGGTTACTGTAAGACAAATTATCACAAGGGAGAACCTCTAACCATCCACTCTATTGAAATATTGAAACAGATTACAATTTGTTGTGCAGCCAAGCACATCCTTATTGGCAAAAGGTTAAACAAGAGTAAGCCTTGAATTTGGATGACTTTTCAAAACCACTGATTCTTACTTGCAATTTTGTGGGCCCCTCCAAGATGAATTACGTGGCGATGACATATACGTCCGCCAATCCGCAAGCATGATTCCTAAATCATGTAATTTGTTACCTAGACCAACACAGCAATTTGCATGCATTGTACAGACTTTACTCAAATCTTTGCTGGGCTCGCAAAACCCCCCAAAGAAAGCAGTATCCAAAAATCTCATTTTCAGTCCTATTTCACTAATAACTGGATCAAACTTAATGATATTCAGAACATCTTGGTCATGCTTTTCAGGATTGACCTCTCTGGCTGAGTACCAAAACTTGTAGAATTCTATATTGCGGTTATTGGACTTCACGTAGTTAAATCCTCCATTTGGCCGATTGTGTAAATCAAAAGGGCTTCCTCCAAAGAAATCACATGCTATTTGAAAATCTGCGTCCGCATAAAATTGTGTGAACGGATCCCTAAACCACATGATATCAGCATCCTCGAAAAAAAAAAAAAAAAACCCGACAGGAAATCATTGAAATAGAATACTCAAGTCCATATACAACAAGTGTCAAAATATTAAAACATGTCCAGTGCTACAGATAAATTCCTTGGTTCAGTGAAGCTTCTAATGAAAGACATGAATGGTTAAAGAAGAGGCAAAACAAAAAAGCCTAACCAATTGTGCCGGTGTGTCTTCCCTTTATCATAGTAGGCATGTCTAGGAAGAACAATGCTCTTACAGTCATAGAGACAGAGCAATTGGCCCTTACAGAACACTAAAAGAACTTGGGCTTATGAGCCAGGCAATAACCGTGAACTGGTCCATGTAACAGTCGTGACAACTAGATAAGGGTTAGATCCACTTTTACATAGAGCCCTCATCATGCCAAAATTCCAATCCACTCGTCACAAATCTACAGCCTATACTAGTCTGGAAAGTTGAGTGATCTATGTAAGCCCACACCTAATGAAAAAAAATTACTTTCAGAAAGAAAGCATCCAAGGCAAGGCATACTGTCCTCATTCCTCACCAAAACAATCTTACGCATGTTTAGAGCAGAACGAAGAGTGAAAGATGGTCGTAAAGAAACTAGTAAAACCAAAACAAGCTATAGTTCATTTGCGTTTCAAGCCAATCATAGATGTAGTGGAGACAATTAGTGGCCACATTTTTCTGCTATTGAACTGCCATTTTCAAGGAATACCATTAATTCCGCATGCTAAAAATATGAAGGAAAGCTAAACGTTGTGAACCAGTAGTCCAAAGGTGGCTCAGCCAATTGGGACAGAAAAGCCTTTGCTTTGGGCCCCCCAAAAAATAAGGCCCCCTAAAAAGTAAATCCTATCTTCTTTTTTCAATTCAAAAAAATAAGGCATCAAAAAAGTAATTATAGCAACTATAATATTCTTTTCAAATTAAAAAAAAAAGAAGCAATTGTCATCGTTTGGTTTCTCCTAAAGAATAAAGCCTCATAAAAATAATTAAAGCAACTACCATCTTTTTACATTCCAGAAAAAACAAGTTTTATCTTTTCATATTAAAAAAAGAAGAATTAAAGACCACTTTCACCATTTAAAAAATATTATCATTAAAAGAAAAAAAAACCTAAAATCACAACAAGTAAGAAATTATTTTCTATTATGAAAATCCTCCATTTTTCATAATTTAGAAATCATTTTCTGTTATGTAAATCCTCCATTTTGTACAATTTTCTCTCTATCTATATGTTACTTGAAATCCTTTGAAGACAACTTCAAATATAATCTTTTTTTTTCATATTAAAGAACCTACATCAAATTTAAAAATAATCTGTATCTATAATCTTTGTTGCCAACACTGATAAATCATTAAATTAGCTTATGTGGTTCTATGATTTTAAAAAACAATTAATTACATGCTCATATTATATGTTTATTATAAGTGTTTGTTTTATTTGTAAATATTATTAGTTATAATTTATAAACATTAAATATGTCTGCTAGAAAAATATTAATAATGCCTGTAACTGTTGCTTTTATAGAAAGAAGTTTTTCAAAATTAAAATTGATAAAATCCTAATTTAGATCAACAATGTCACAAAAAGATTAAGTAGGTTAGCTATACTATCAATTGAAAAAAATATGTTGGCAAAATTTGAATATAAAAACTTAAATAGTAATATTGCATTACAAAAAATGAAAAAAAATTAAATAAAATATTATAATAATATTAAAAATGAAAAAACGCCTTATTTAGGATTGTCACTTTAGACCTCAAAGTATCTTGAGCCGGCCTTGTGAACCACAACCGTATTAATTTATTTATGTAGAGTAATATAGCTTCATTACAGACAACACAAAATCTACTAACCCTAGTAGAAAAGTGACAGAAGTATAGTTATAGCAAAAGAAACATTACAAAAATTGAACTAAAAATGGATGATACAATTACAGAAACTATCAAATTGAGTCTTGCTTTCCTCATAATGAAATTAAGCCTAGATAGTCAATCTTAAATAACATGTTAAATTTAGGAGCTTTGAAAAAGAATTGTATGTACTGAAATTCATAAAGCAAAACATATTTGTGGCTAAAGCGTGTTACAAATGCATTGGTAACCTTTTTTTCTTTATGACATGGGTATCTCTAAGGTCTTTAACCCAACAAGATCGATCTCCTTATGGCGTCTATTAAACTCACACAAAAGCACATGGGGCAAATTTAGGGCCGTTTTGGGTGCAAATCCATGCCTTATTGATGGGGGCATCGGGTCAAGGAGCAAGAAGAAACTAAGTCACATGGTCCCATTTTGGATGGATTACCTTTTTATGTTGGTTAATCCATCATGATTTACAAGATCCACTATTGGATCATGGTTCAGAGGAAGACACACTGTTGAAGATCTCCCTAGGCATTCAAGCTAAGGGCCCCGCACTGGAATGTGCCAAGGGGAAACATTTGTTGCTGATTTGAAAGTTTTTTAATTTTAAATAAGGGCCCTAGTTGCTTTAGTAGAATTATTTAATAAAAACAAGTGTCCCATAGTATGAAGTTTTAATTAACTGTGTAAAGTAGAGGAACCCACAACTTAAAAACTACACAAAGAGTTCATAAGAGGGGGATGACTTGCGCGCGTATCGCCATGCACAAGTCCTCCCATGTTTGGCCGCTTTTGTTACTGTTTATTTATTTATTTCTTTCTTTATGTACTTTATTTATTGGTTTATTTTATGTAAACCCTCTTTTAATCTCAACCATCCAATGTTTAGGATTTAGTTTTCTTCTCTTTTAAGTTGTAACTCCATCCTTAAAGGCTATTATTGATGAATGAAGAAAACATTTCTCCTTGAAAGCTTCTTTAGATTTTTCCATGCAAGTTTTTCATCTTTCTTTGCCCTAGTTGGGGAGTTTGGTATGAGACCAAGAAATCATTTTTCACAAGAGGTAATCTCCATCTTTTTCTTTCTTTTGATTAGGATTTCCACCCATCCTATTAGATCTCTACATTCAGCCTTAATAAAACCTTTGTTCTCCTCTTAGATCTAGCCAAATATTTGCCAAACGAAGGAAAACCTTCTCAATAGTTCTAGATCCGAGATTTAGCTATTATAAAACCTGCAATCAGATCTGAAATCTGATAAGATACAGCCCAAACAGCCACTAGATCTGAATATCACCCATATTGGACAGATCTGAATACTAGATTCGAACTCTAGATTCCCTCATATTAGAAGAATATTCCAATAATATAGTTTACTAAGATCTGAATCTTGATTTTGAGATCTGAAATTTAATCGGGCTTGAATCCCTAGAGTGGTTGGGAGTTCTAACTCTCAAGGATTCATCTCTCCATCTTAGGAAAAACATATGCAGGCCTATGATTTAAATAGCAGATTTAGACAAGTCTCTCTTGCTGAATTTAATTATGATCTTGTGCCGGCATTAACTTTACATTGATTAGTGTGCAAGTTATTTGGATATTTGATCTCTTTTTGCATTTCATTCAACATTTCTTAGATGCTGCATCACTTATGCCACTCTCCCAACTCCCACATGTATGGGTAACTTATTATGTAGTTGATCAAATCACTATGTGCTTAATTAAACCATCATTTTAGCACATTCAAAGTCTGAAATGAAGATCATGTACACTACAATTCACATGTAGCAGCACTAGACTAAATAAAACATCGATATGAAAATCCGAAAATACCGTGAAAACGAAGCTGTAGCCCTTTTCAAGAACTATCCGCAGGAAATCTATCCTCCTCCACATCATCTTCAGATAGTCGGGGCTCATGAAAAACTTCTCCCCCGCGAAATCAACTCCCTCAGTTTTAAGAGCAAAGCAATATCTATCTACAGCCACGCATCGAGCATACGCTTACTAAGTGGTCTATCAGTCTGCGCGTGCCATTGCCAATTCGAAAACTCTCAAGAAACAGATCAAAAATGGAACCAGGCGCAGCCCACGCTTCATTCAAAGTAGTCAATATCACTGTCCTGTTCTCCATGGCTGCTTCCCGCAAGATCCTCTCCAGCCTGACATCGTCGAGAAACTACGAACAATTCATCACAGATTCTAATCAATCAAACCAAGTCGATGCAGCCAGATCTCAATCAAACATGATCAAGACTCAGCCAGACTTCAATCGGAGCGCGCTGAATTTGAATCCTACGAAGAACAATTAGAAGCTGAAATCAGCTAATCACTTCAGACTACGAGGCTAAAACCTAGAGAGCAAGAACAGATGAGGATCTCAAAACGAGAGGAAGGAATGCGGATTTGAAGCTGAAACTCACTGAGTCGTGCGTTTCGTTCGCCAGGAACTCGTGCGCTTGGTTCGCCAGGACCTCGTGCGTTTGGTTCGCCAGGAACTCGGCGTTTGACTCGACAGGATCGCCGCCTCCGGAGGCGTTTCTGGCCGGCGGCGGGAGGGAGCCGACGAAACGCGCGGCGTGGTAGAGAACGAGGCAGGGGAAGGTGATGGCGGCGAGGAGAAGTAGCGCCGTGAGCGGCTGTCCGAGGGTGGCGGTGACGGGGAGGAGCTCGGTGATTCTGGCCATGTGGGAGCGGAGTGATCGGCCGAGAGGAGGAGGCCTCGTCATTCATCAGCTGGAGAGTGGGGGGTTTTATAATGCTCGCCGTAATGGAAACGAGATTTCGTGCCGGATGGAAGTACCGATGTAACGGTCGCGGTCGAGAGTGACAGAGAGAGTGACTGTGTGAGTGATCGAGATTCTAAATTTACATCAATTCAAGTTCGTAATATCATTGAATTGAGCCTTTGATGACCAAGAGGCATCAAGATGATAACGAATGTACGTAAGGTTGTGTTAATCACCTTTTTTTTTCTTTTTTTATTGAGAGAGGTCAATCATCAGTGGAAGAAAAACCAATTTAGGTATTAATATTTGCGGATACAACATAAATTCAAATGACTTTCTATTTTGAGCAGTTCGAATCTCAATAAGTGAGCCCCATTGTAATGTTCAACTCCTTTTAGTCAAGATTTCTCTAGATTAAAAAGCCTTAGAGAATTCGGCCATTATCATCATTTTAGCCATATCCTATCTAAATAAGGGCAGCGTAAACGGTTTTAGAGATGCGCTATAGATTATACAGTGCCAATCATTGGTAGTATAAATTGAGGAGTGTGCTCTACCAGATAAGAATTATTGAAAAGTATTTTCGCTGTCTTTATCAATAACTTGAAGTTTTTGTAGCAATGGATGATTGAGATAATGCATGATTGCAATTTGGTATAGCTTAGGAACCTGATATGACCAGCCCAGATTGTAGTAGATAATCACTTGGCTCAGTAAGTCGCTGAGTTAAGGGAGGTGAATGGTTTGGTTCAGGGTAACCTTGGACTCAACCAAAATATTGTAGGAGCAAATACAGTTGATACTAGATTATATTAAGCATCACTAGGTAATAGCAAACCTCAAGTTGATAAATAAGAATGTGTTCATTGAAATGGATATATATCTCCACTTCAGTAGATTCCACATAAAAATTTTACTCATCAAAAGAATTTACTCTTCACAAAGAAAGAAAAAGAAAAGAAAGTGGATTCCACAATGTAAATCCAATTTAAACTGTTTGATTGTTTGGCCTCGGCCTGGATAGATGAGTCGATAATTCTAGGCTTCTAGTCATCGTCATTATCATTATTGTCATCAAAACCTTATCCCAATTATATTGAAGTTGACTACATGAATTATGTTTTTACATTTCAATTTTGAACCAAATTCTCAAATAAATTTAAGTTCTAGGCATTTCATCATGGATAGATACGTTATAACTACCGCTCCTTACCACTAAAGTAAGGAGCTGTTCTTAAGTAAAATCTATTTATTAACCATATGAATCATATAATTTCTGAAACAACACATCCTTTCTTTTATATAAAATGCATGGATTCTTAAATTATTAGGGTCTGTATGAATGCCATCAAGATTATATTGCTTTTAATTTAAAATTAAATGAAAGGAAAATAAATATATAGCCATCACCAAGTGAATCAATCAAGGTCAAGTCTACATCTCCACCTCTTCATGTATCACCTTTTTGATAATCTTCTTTTATATTATCATGGATTCCTATGGGCTAATTGAATTTCCAGTAATACAATGAAAAAGGTATTAGAAGAGGCTAGCTATGGACACGATGAAGATGTAAATTGACCCTCACTTTCTTGGATGGATTTCCTAGGATAATGGCCGTGAAAAGGCTTTTGACCACGTGTAATTGGTCTTATTAAATATGGTTCGAAGTGTCATAAGAGATTATCATAAGTGGATGTCCACCTTGGGGCTTACATTAGATATGGAAAGCAATTAGGATTAGAGTCTTTCCTTATTAAGTTGCTTGGGAAGGAAGCAATCTTATTCTATAAATAAAATCTTTCTACCCCTTGTGATATACACCTCTTTCATTCAATAAAAAGATCTCTCTCTTTCTCCATTTACTCCTCTCTCTTTTTTTATCACGTTATCAGCACGAGCAAGGCCCTCCCTTCTCACCCTCCATGTGTGTGCAAGAAATCCAGCGCAGTAGTCTCTTTCCTTTTTTCTAGTTCGGTCCACATCCATGAAACCACATCTACTTGTTTTTTAATTTTCTCTTCTCTTCACTTTGCAAGAAAGCACAGAAAGGAGGGTGACTAGTCAACTTGTACAAGAAACCATAGCAACCTCTTTGCATCAACCCATGGGCAAGAAAGTAGGGAACTAGTCAACATCAACAAGGACACAAAGAGAAAGAATTGCTTTTGCCTTGGTTCATGTGCAACAAGGTTGTTTTTGCCTTAGTTCACATACAACAAAGAGAAAGGGCTGCTTTTGCCTTAGTTCACATGCAAAAAAAAAAAAAAAAAAAAAAAAAAAAAAAGAAGAGGAAGAAGACACCAACAATAGCAAGGATACATCATTGTCAAAAGTTTAGATCGCGATATCTTAATTATACGAAATTAGATTATAGATCCGTCGGAACCTACGAAAAACTTAGAAGCAGATTTACACTTTTAAAAGCGAAAGAAAGAAGATCCAACTGTAAAATAATTGTTTTTATTTATAATCTTTTTGTAATAACCCAAATTTTTTATTTTTAATTCAAATTAGTTTTGATCTTTGATTTGATCTATGATGGACCCCATATGCGTTTGTGCTATTTTATTTTAGAAATTTAAAACTATTAGTGAAACCATGTTTTGTTAGAATTTGGCATATTTAAGAGTCTAACTCAACCAATATATTCAATTTAATTAGACTTCTTGTTGATGTATATCCCATCTCAACTCTCCCTTCAAATTTGTGTTCAATTCTAATTTGTGTTTTAAAGTCCAACCTCAATTGCCTTCCTTGACTAACTTAGTATAGGACTCTTGTTCTTTTTGGAGACTATCTCTTCTTTGCCTATAAAAATGATACAATCTCTCCCTTCTCTAGACATATTTGGATGCTCTCTTCTATTTCTCTTAGTGTACTATTTTGGTAAGTCTTTTCTCTTCCTTTTTTTTTTTTCTTTCTTTTCATCTTACTCTAGTAGTTAATTCCCTTTTTATCTTGCACATGATAGCATGGCCCTCACCATATTAGAATTCATCATCTTCACCTATCATCATCATCATCATCATGGACCGTACATCATGTTGCTTTTTCATCATCTTGCATCATGTCACACGTTATCACATCAAGCCAGCCTATTAGCCCTCAGCCCACCTGACCCAAACCCATTAATTCATCTGGGTTGGATTAGCTGTTCTCAAGTCGACCTGAACCCCGACTGTTTTCATCTTCCTTACTCCACCCATCTGCAGAAACCTCTTCTCCTGACCAAACAACTCCTCTTAGTCATTACACATTCTCAACACCAAATCCGATCTCCTCCATCTGGACCATCAAAGTCATCGTTATTACTCCATCCTGCTCCAGCCTCCTGAGTCCCGTAACTGCACCATTGTCTTCCTCCCTTGCTGTTTCTCTTCTCTCCTGGAATTTACAGCCCCTCAGATCGCCATGGCCGAACTGCACTCCCCACTTTCTCTTCCTCTTTACTGTTTCATCTTTCTTTCTTCTCCTTATATTTTCTCTTCCTTTGTCTGCTTCATCTTCTTCTTCGTTTTCTCTCTCTCACTGCACCCACCGCTGTTAAACCCATCTCGACCATGCACCTGAAACCGTGACCGACTGAAGCCATCTTCGTCTTTTTTCTTTACTGGTTCTTCCCTGCTCATCTTGTCTTCCTCTCCTGCTATCCTTATTCTCCAGCCAAGCCATATCCACCATGAAACCACCACGAACGAACCCATCTTCTCTTCACCCCTCCTTCTTCTTCCTCGTGTTATCTCTTCAATCTTCTTCTTCTTCTACTTCCTCCTCTTCAGTTTCTTCTTCTCGTTTCTCTCCTTGTTCCTTCTGTTTCTTCTCTTTTCATCTTCTTCTTATCTGGTTTCCGTCCATCCGAACAGAGCCCATCTTCATCATCTTCTCCAACTGCTGCCCGTTTCTTCCCTGCTGTTAGATCAACCCAGTTCTTCATGTTTCCCTGCTCCTTCTTTTGATGCTTCTTTTTCCTTCGCCACCCATTACAGAACTTGTCTTCGCTTTCTGCCTTCCATCGTTTTGTCTTCTTCTTCTCCCATCTTCCTTCTTCTCTGATTTCCATTCTCCTCCCCTGTTCTTTCTCCTCTTCTCCTGTTCTTTCCTCTCCCTGTTCCTGACCGAGAACCCAGTCCAGAAACCGGTGAACCCATCTTCCTTTCCTTCTTATTTCTTTTTCTTTCTTCTTTCGGCTGTTCTTTCCCTCTCTTCTCTCCTTCTTCCCTGCATTTTCTTCTTTCCGTTTCTTTGCTTTTCTGTTCTTTTTCCTTTCTTCTCCACTGCCGAGCACTCATCTTCACCTGCCCCTTAGATCCATCTCCACTGCGTCATTTTCTCTCATCCTCCTTTGTTTCTTTTCTTTTATTTCTGTTTCTCCTCTTTCCTTCTTATCTTCCTCCACCATGGCCAAACCCTTCCTGGCCCTGCAGCACTTTCTTCATTTGTAAATTAACCATCGCATGATCTTCATGATACCCACTTCAATCTACACCATCAACCCACCCGATTTGAGCCTACCTGCACGGTTAACAGCACTGCATCTTTGTCCTCCTTGTCAAACCAGTTACCCATTCACACCATCATCACAGCCACTTCATCATCATGTCATAGGAATGATCTGATCCAACAGTTCACTCATTATCTGTAAGCCCAAACCCACTCAGTTTATATGCATGCATAAAACCCACTCTATTTCTAGCCCACCTCAGATTTGTGCATAACATGATATCACCTAAGGCCTACTCGCACATCCTAACTTGGTTTCAAACTAAGATGTGCCAACCCATTGCATGGAAACATGAACCCAAACTTGACCCATTAATTTGCACATGAGCCCAAATCTTAATTGTTGTTGACCAATCATTCACAGGCATTCACATTAAGACACTTGGACATCTAGCTTGGATCAGGTTAGATTTGCATATCACTGTCGATCTAGGCGAGTATTCTTACTATGTTACCCTAGCACTTGCGTTTTCTATTCCTTGTCTCGATCATGCTTTAAATTGTAATTTTAAAATTTTTTGAAATAATCATAGAGCTCCGAAGGATTTGGTTACCTTTGATGAAATGATCATTGGATTTGATGTTTTATTGATATCATAGTGCTATTATTATTGTCAAAAATTTGTTATTTGATTTGTTTTGGATTTGTTCGTTGTTAGATTTGATTTTGATTGTTGAACACTATTATGTTATGAATTAAACTTCTTAGTGAATTATTGATACTTGATTGAGAAGGTTGGATTTGTTCAATGATTCGATGATATATGGCTTGATTTGTGTTTCCAACCTGACCTTTGTTTGTAAATTGAAAATTCGTGAATTATTGGATTTTGTTGCTCGTACATTTTTTACCCTAAGGTATTCTCTAAAGTATAGGCAATGCACCGTGAGGACACTTACAGGCAGATTTTAACCCCTTTGGGTTATGACATTGGGATTAGGACCCCTTTATGTGATATTTCTAGTCTACAACTAGCCCCACTTTGTTTTGGAGATTATCGGAATCTCAGGCTTCGTGCCACTTTTGGCTTGTACTTGGTGGGTACGTTGTGCTTGGCGCAGGCTTAACTCTGGCGAGCACACTTTGTTATTTTGTTTGCTGCGAAGATGCCTTATCTTAGTTTGGTTTTAGAATGCTGCTCTTAATTTGTGATGTTTTGATTAATTGATGGATCATCTTGCTTATTCCTCCGTCTTGTGAAAACTCTGCTGAAATCCGATTTTGCCAATTTGTATTTGATCTGATCTTGCTATCGATATTATCACCTTTGAGATTGTTATATTTCGCTCCTTGTTAAATTGTTCGAAACCGTGGCTCCTAAATTGGATACCTTGATTGTCATCTGTTTGCTACGGTTTTATGATGGGTCTACTTGTAGAGTTGTACTCATCCCCTTTCGTTTTTCCCAGATTTTCGCAATTGAGCCGGACATGGAGGATATCTAACTTACATGCAGGACCGGTATTGAGGAATGAGTTGCGAGAATTTTGTTTAAAACATTAGTGGCAATTTGTTCATGTAACTATTGTATGATGGGATTTATTAATAAAAAAATTTTTCTTTTGCTTTGGTTTTGTGGACCCGTCGTGCTTCGTGATTTGAGGGTCCCAAAGGACCTCGGATTTTGGGGCATGACACTTTTATTATTTTAATAACTATATATATGCTCTTAGTCTTATTACTCTTTTTTGGAAATGAATGGTTATTTATTTATTATTTCTTAAAAGGAGAGATCAAGAATGGATCATAAATAAGAACTTGAAGTTCTATATTAATACGGACCTGCAGTTCCGTATGATCCAGAAGTTCCTTCTAAATCTGGACTACAAGATCTGTTGATTATTCAAATCTGAAACTGGAAGTTCTCGGATCCACAATATGAACTCGGAGATTCATATTCTTAATTAAATTTGAAGTTTGATATTTAGATCCAAAAATAAAACTAATTGGCATAATATCAAGCCCGAAGCCCTGATAGAACCTGAAGTTCAAATTAATGAAGCTGAAGTTCTAATTCATGAACCTGTAGTTCCAAATTAAGCCAGAAGCCTTGCTAGAAGCTGTTGTTTTGGATTATTAAAGTTGATAACCTGATGTTTTCAATTTTAAATAGGCCAACTTAATCTGCCATGACTCACCCCTTGATTTATTTTGAATGCTTTAAAATTTTTCATTATTTATCTTTTATCTTCTTTTGCATATTGTCACAACCCGGGCCCAGGAGTCCGGGTGTTGGTCAAAGCCAAACCGATGACACACGTACTCCCGTGCCTGTATACGTAGACCTGGTCTAAATGCACACGCACAAGGAAAGTTCACACGTGTCAAACATGTACGCGAAAGCTGTTGATATCAAAACATTAAACTACACAATTCAATAAGAGAAATACGAAAATGAACTGACATATATATATAGCTGAATGTTTTACAAAATAAACAAAATGATATTTACAATACATGACATATACAAGCGTGATAGATCTCAAAAAAAGGAAGACTCCTATGCCATATCATGGATGTCCAAGACGCTCTCCGAGGGAGTGATCACATCCACTCCTCTCGGCTTGATGGGGCCTCGGGGGTCTCATCTAGAGTCTGGCCGACCGACGGGGGGTCGGCAGGGGTATCTGAGCCTACAACACCACAAACAACTCGTGAATACAACGATTCAGCAAAGTATAAACCATAACAGTTAACGCATGCTGTGTCTAATAGAATAGAATAAAGACAGTCATGTAAATCAAAGTAGGTCACATTCGTATACTAAGTTGTCGTGCAAGAAAGAAATATGCAATACGAATCAATGTATACATGCTGTGTACATAACTAGTTGGTGACTACATTGCCATATGCTCCCAAAAGAGGGATCTTATATCGTGCAGAGAACACCATTCTCCGGGCCAGGGTACAAATGGGTCTCGGGTTCCTGGGGTCCGGTTTCTCAAGACGTTTCCTTACTGCAGCAAGGCCATGAAACTACACCAAATTCACCCCGTCGGGATCCTAGGGCTGAGGCTAAGTAGTGCCTGACCATACAGAGTCAATCATGAAAACCCTGAGTAGATCGTGACAAGCATATCATGCGTGTACATCCAATAACAAACATACGTATATACTCAAGGTGCACACATAGGATGACTTTTGACGTGATATGCAATGATCTATTAAAGAGTGGAGATCAATGACTAACATACAACATGTTATGCAAGCAAATCATACTAGATGGAATCACCTTCATTTACTAGCCAATTCTAATCCAATTATCTAGTGTTTCTATCCGTGCATGATAATGTAGTTTTAAGTTATTTGATGCACAGTTGTCTAGTGTTGCATTGTATTGGCTGGTACACCGAAGTCCCTTAAACCAACACCCATGGGGAGGTGCTTAACAACTGGATAACGAACATGAAGGATTCGCAGCCCTCGAGATCATTCATGTCATACATTTATACTATTGGGCAAGTCTAGGTGCTCTACATTCTATCATGAAGGTCATAGTGGTCTTTTCATTACACCTATCCTTGTTATTCATTTTCCAGGGTTAGCACGGCTTGACCGTAGGTGAACATACGGCTTAGCCGTAATATTCACTGCGGCTCCACCGCGGTTCCCTTTACTGTTCACCCACAATTACGGTTTACCAGTATTTTATTCTACGGCGTAGCCGTGTGCTGTTCTACGGCTTAGCCGTGGCTGGGCCATAGAAGGTCTGTCATTTGCTTTCCTTCAATTCATTCCAAAGAAGACACCCTGTGCTCATCTACGGCTGGGTCACGGCTGAGATACGGCTTAGCCGTAAGGCAATATACGGCTTAGCCGTATCCTGGCCGTAGAAGAAAACTGAGATTTTACCCTCTCTAGACTTTAAGCTGTAGGCGATTTATGGCTTAGCCGTACATGCACGGGGTTGAATTCTGAATCAACTACAGAAAACTTGTAAAAACATCAGATATGCACATTCCCAACAGAAAAAGGAAGAATGCTAGCAAATTGGGCTGTAAACATGTTTTCTTTGTAAACTCACGTGAAGAAAACAAAATCAAACAAAAACCAACATAGGTTCTCACATGTTATGGTTATACTTGCCTTAATGGAATCTAATTACACCACTTGCTATCCTTGGGGCTCAATTCACAACCAAACACCAATCACTGCTAGCATGCATGCATGAGGAAGAGAAAGAAACATCAAGGGCAACATCATGAAATCATAGAAACAAGAAGAAGAAGAAGAAAAAGATGGGGGAGATGGAGAAGACTCCTAACTCACCTCAATCCACACACCAGAGAATGACAAATCAAATTCCCTCAATTTGGATTGATCGAAGGAGAAGGAAACTCAGGAGGGGGAGAGAGAGAGCTCCACGTAAACAGTGAGAGAAGAGAGTGAGAGAGAGTTTGAGTCGATGAAGTGGAGCTTTTATAAGGTAAGTGAAAGTCAAATTTGCAATGAAGTCCAAGGCATAAATCAATTTCCAGTTTGAGTCAAATCCGGGTCCAGTGGAATCATACGACATCGGTCGCAAATGACGTAGTTACAAAAGTTAATGAGCTCAACGAAAGACACGTGTTGACATCAAGATGATGCAAAATGGACCATGTCGAAGAAAAGCTAAAATTACGAAAAAGGGCTCGATCTATCTAATCCAGGTCAAACTCAATCCAACTACCTATCCATGACCCGCGAAGAATCCAAAACAAAAGCAAAACACAATTACCAATTAAAACAACCGTAATTAGGTGCTAAACGAGGTTAAGCTGGGTCGGAGTGTTATACATATCAATGATCATGTATATTTTTCTTTTCCAGCTCTTACATAATGTTGAATTTAGCCAAACTTGAATTTAAAGCCTTTAACATTACTAAGGACAACTACTTATGCTCGCATTTGGATGCAAAATTACACTTGCAATCCAAGAAACTTGGAGAGATAATAAAAGAGGGTAATAATGAGTCTTCAGAAAATAGAGCATTGGTACTTATCTTCTTACATCATTATATACATGATGACCTCAAGAATGAAAACCTCACTGAGGAGGACCTAGCAAGTCTTTGGAGATCTTTGAAGGATCGATATGATCACCAAAAGATGTCATATTACTAGATGCTCAAAACGAATTGCTAGACCTACTATTTCAGGACTACAAATTAGTATTTGAGTACAACTCTGCTCTTTTTAACATTGCTTCCCTGTTAAGGCTGTGTGGGAAAAAGATTACAGAAAAGCAATTATTAAAGAAAACGCTGTCCACTTCCATGCATCAAATGTAATACTATAGCAGCAGTACCGTGAATGACGTTTTTCTAAATACTCAGAACTAATTTCTTGTTTCCTTGTTGCTAAACAGAATAGCAAAGTCTTGATAAAGAATCATAACTCCAAACCAACTGATTTATGGCAATGCCTGAAGCAAATGTCAATTTCATTTCCAACAGAGGTAGAGGAGGGGGGAGTGGGAGAAATAATCCCTTCAGAATAGGTGGAAAAAGAAACTCCTCCCAACGAGAAGGATTTCGAGGTCCTTCTCCAAAATTCAAAAACCACCGGAAGTGGTCTGATCCTCAAAAATAGCAAAATCAGGATCAACATCAGAATCTACCAAATAAATCCGTCTACCGTTATAATAACCCTTGCTACAGATGTGGAATGAATGGGCACTGGTCACATAATTATCGTGCACTGATGAGTCTTTAAAAATGTATATTTTCATACACATTTTAACCCATTTTAAGGACTTATTGAGACAAAAGAGCCTCATTTAGTGTGATCTAGTGGTTTTATGCATTTATATATTATTGTAGTACATTCCTATATAATTTGTTTCAAAATCATACTTTTTGCTTACATTCATGAAACCTGCCATTTTTGAAAAATTTTGTGAAAATTTATATTCTCATGAAATAAATTAAATTTTCATCATCATTAGTTCATTCACATATAATTATGAAAAATGGTGTGCATTTTCATTATCATTTATGAAAGATGGGCCCACAGTTATGCATTTGTGATCTTAGGATTAAAATTATCTTTTCACATGAATTCACATTTGTTTTATAGGAAATTGATGATATGGTTCCATTTTCAAAGAATTGAAGCAAAAGAAATGATTTTCAAAAGAATGGAGAGAAGACTTGAAGAGAAAAAGAAGAAAGAATAAAAACTTGCAAAGTTAGCTTCATGGTCTCACGCATATATTCACATGGGTGGGGACACAGTTGTGAAATGTTCAAGAAAGGAGTTCCACTCTCCAATTGTTGCAAGAATTCAAAATGAATATTAGAAAAGAAAGCCAAGGTGGAAAGAATTCAAGGAAAGAAAAGTCAAAGAATGAGAATTCAAAAATAGAAAGTCAATCCCGTTTTTCTTTGGATAGCATACATTAAAATGTCATAATTCTCAAACTGAGTATTGAATTTGGACAATCTATCTATTGTTGGAAAGCTCTTTTCGAATAAATATCCGTAAGATCCAAGATTGCACCAATTAGAATTAAAACGATAAAGTTATGACCCTAATAAGATGGCTGTAATTTTTCTACTCGGGATTGAAATTCTCTTATCAAAAGTGGGCCCTATCCTTTGGCAAGTGTTACCTAAGAAAGATAGATACACTTAGAATTTTAGCAAGAGAAGAAATCTTATCTCATTTCAAACTTGAAAGACTTGTTGGCCAAGAAGAAGATTTACCAAAAGAAGAAAAAGCCACATATGAGACATTCTTTGACAAGGAATAGAAGAAAAAAGTATAAATAGGGAACCCCTTTCTCATACTTTTTATAGAAAAAGAGTTCATTCTCTAAATCTCTACACTTCATCTTCGTCATCTTTCTCTCCCTTCATCCTAGTCCTCAAGGAGGCTTAGCCCTAAGGCCACACTACACCCTTGGGAATTTCAACTAGAAAAGGTTCTTTTTTTCCATCCTAGCATATATTGCTTCAATTTTATTTGACAATCTCTTGTAAGGATTTTTTACATATTAGTATAATGTTATTCTAAATGACTAGCTAGGTTTTTGTCTAATATGATTAGAGAAGCAACATAACCAAGTTTAAGAAACACTAAAATAATTGGAACCAAATATCGATCCAAACCTGACTCAAAAGAAAGGGGCTTTATATATCTACATTTTACTAAGTGAGTGGCAATTAGTTATGCAATTTGTCTTAAGTACTTCTTCCCACCAACATGGCATCTTCATATGATAGACAAATAGCCATTCTGATTTTTAATCAATCCACCATGAATATTTAATACATCGTGAAGAAATAAATAGATAAACACAATGAAAAATTAAGGGACATATGGATGGTATCTCTTAGTTCATCCTTAAATTTAAAAGACTTTGATAATGATTGCCATTATTTTCCACCATTACTGTCACACCTAGATCTATTTTTATGTGATCCATCAATTTCTTTTTCATCACTGTGATTTTTCATTGTTGGTTCAATGACAAGGATATCAAAACCCATTAGTTTTCTTAAGGAGAAAACTAGAATTGTATATTGGAGGAATACACTACCCATAGTCCCCATCTGGTCTAAATTTCTCCGTAATTGAATTAATGAGGATGGAACTTTGAAAGAGGAATGACATCATCAAATGTCAATTTAAGATAGTAAACTTCACATACAAACAACCATTTTATTGCTTAACCAATGCACCATGAATATTAAATATATTGGTGAATTATAGAATATGCAGATCGTATTTGTTAATTCATCTCCAAATTTATTTTGATAATGATTGCCATTGACTTCCATCATCATTATCACACCAATCCAATGTTATGTGCCCCATCGATTTCTTTTTGCTCAATTTAGGATCAGTTCAATACTAGGCTTTAAAGCAGAGATCTTGCAAGTTGGTGTTGCGATGTAAAGATGGATTACTTCAATTAGATAGCTAATAAATGCCACTTAAGCTTCCTTCATCCGTTCTTAGGTAAAAAAGGAAGGGCAATATTCCTAGTGCAGAAAGGGCCGATACCATGACACAGAAGGAAAGGGATAAAAAAACTAAAATATAAGACAGATCTTTACATTTCTACTACAAAATACAGTGGCAATGAGTTTTAGAGTGCACCATACATGTGATCAGGGAATTAGTATTTGGGGTTTGGAGGTTTGAAATTTGACCATACAAGTGAGAGACCTAAATATATACCTGAACAACAGGCGTTACAACCTCAAAACACCGTTTAATGGGGAAGAAGA
Organism: Sextonia rubra; assembly: GCA_037013555.1. NCBI lineage: Eukaryota > Viridiplantae > Streptophyta > Magnoliopsida > Laurales > Lauraceae > Sextonia > Sextonia rubra. The sequence goes on along the minus strand of JASUAD010000028.1, from coordinate 14,355,057 downwards.
CGGAGCGATCGATCGATAGAACACCTATGATATCAGGGAGATAGACGAGACAGAAGAGGAGAAGGTTGGAAGAGAATGAGAAAATCTAAGAGACATGAGAGAGTAGTTCGTTAAAATTGAGGAAAGATAAGTAGTGGAAACACGTGACGATATTGTTATGTGGGGTACCATGGGTAGATTTGTCCAAAAGAAATATACGACACCCTAATTAGTCTTATGTTTGGTTTTCATAATAAATTCGACTAAGATAGATTTAGCATATAGTTTTTCGTAAAAATCCCATAAAAGAATCATTTCATCGACCCTTTTGAATATGTGAAGGAAGCAGGATCTTAATATTTTGCAGATGGTCAATAGGTCAAGCCAATGTTGCTTCTTCTAGACTAGTTCAAAACTTCATAATAGATTTGTAAATTCCTCCATCATTCAAAGTAAATTCCAAATTTTCTTATTTAATTATTTCACTTCATTGACAAATAGATGATTTTGCTAATCATAGACTCATGGGTTTGTTTTTCCCTGCTCATCTTTTGAACAATTTTACATATAATTGCATGATTTATTTTTTATTATTATTATTATTTCAAAAAAAAAGTGTCTATCTTTAGTTTTTAGAGGATTTTACCAAAAAAAAATCATGTAAGTTAACTCTTAGACCACAAATCTCACCTAAGGTGTGAGTGCCCCGAGTGGTCACCAACCACTCTGTTTATTATTATTATTATTATTATTTTGCACTTAATTTACAAACAATGAGTTTGTTGCAGGTTTTTTATATAAATAGTGAGTTTGATGCTCCCTTATTACCCTTAAAACCTGAAAAGTCCCCATCTTTTCATCTTCTTGCTTCTACAGATGCAGAACTATTTTTATGCTATTACTCATGTCTTTGGACCCATGCTGTCAAGGCCCTCAATGTGTTTTCCCAAAGCTCTCTTGTGGTCTTGTCTCACATTGCTCGTGCAACTGTTATGATTGCCAATGGTAGACCATTACACTCAATCACAACGTATTTGCCAACTGGATGACCTGCCTTACATTTGTAACAAATAGAGCCCACGCTTCGGGATCCCTAAGAGTGTTCACGTTTACCCTATTAGCTGGTATCAGTACAGACGTTAATAAGTCACGTAGTTTTGACAATTTTGGGTTTATTTTGTCTGTTGGGCATTGGAATTCCAAGATCTTCCAAGCTGATCTTTTCCTAGTTCATCTAAGATTAGCATATGCCTTTTGTTGCTCAACTATTTAAGTAAAAGGGTGTTGTAGGTGTAATTCTCATTAGTTTTGATAACCCCAGAGTCGTCTATAATTTTCCTTTGGATCCCATCCAAATTGAGGTCATTGGATACATTCACCCATACGAAGGGTTGGAACTCTTGTGGAACATAGAGCCTATTATAGATGGCCTTCATTAGAGTAGTCTTCCCTATCATCTTAAAATACCATGGAGGAGATTTGCAAAAGTAAGAAGATGAAAAGATGTCAGAATTTTTAGGTTTTAAGGGTACAAGGGAGCATCGAACTTGCTGCTGGTGTAAAAAACTTGTAACGAATTCGCTGCTCATTAGTTTAGTGCAAAAAAATAACCGGAGTGGTCAAGTGTGACCGGGGCACCCACAACTTGGGTGAGCTTTGTGGTTTTGGGGTCAACTTGCAAATTTTTTTGGTAAAATCTTCTAGTTTTTATATGTGATCATCTGATTATCTATGAGCTCCCTTCACCAGAGCACTCTTATTAATGTGAGTGCACGTAAGCGTAGGGCCCACTTGGGGCCCCACGCAATCAAAGGAAATTGGGAGGGGGATGAAAGTTCTTGTTGGGCCTTGCCTCTGCAAAAAATTTTAAGCCCATTAGATCATTTTAACTACTTAATCTATAGCCATCAATTTTAATGGTTTATAATGCACTCATTTTTTACTAATTAATCCAATGGTAAAGCTTTTTCACATCTATGCAAAACTTGAGGAATTAATGACATTTAGCGAAAGTGGTTGTGGGGGATGGGTTTGGATGGAGCGCTCCCCCCCCCCCCCCCCCCCCCCCCCCCCCAAAAATCGGGCCAAAAGTGGCTAGTGCTAATGTAAGGCTAGTTGAGGAAGGATTTACACTATTGATAATTAGGGGCACACCCTATTACGCCCTCAAAATTGGGCTGGATCCAAATTCAGTCTTAGGGATGTAAGAATTAGGGCCAATTTAGAATTTTATTGAATATATAATACGGCCCTAATTTCGAGTGGATTGAATTCCTTAGTGAGGCTACGCTTGTTGATCAAATAACCATAATCACACACGGAACTAAAATCTATATACTGCGCAACTGGATGTCATATCAAAACTATATGACAAATCACAATAATAATTCAATCAATAATCAAGTGCCCTGAAGCATATCAATTAAAGTTATAATTCCAAAAAAATAAATTTAATGACTACACTAATGCCCTTCAAACTTGGCCTTATTTCCAAAAGTCTAATGTTTCGATCTGAGCATCATTTGTAGGACATCTCAGACAATGTCATCAACGCTCGACTCGTCACTCCATCATCTGACGGAATCTCCTGCGTCTCCTGATCCTCTAGTTCAGCACCAACATTGGGATATAAACACCAAAAGTAGTGAATCAGATTAACGTAATCTAACAAAAAATAAACTACAAGTAACAATGTTAGACAACTAAAGTAATTCACATTTATATCTTAAATCAATATAATGAATCCCAAACAATGCGATGTGTAACACTCTGCTCCCAATTAAGCTTGTTTAACAATTAATTAAGTAAGTTCTTAGTTAATTACTATAGAATTAGCCTAACTAATGATGTTAACATGCCATTACGATGGATTTAATTTAGTTTGTGTAAGTGGGTCATGTTTAGGTTCTGGATAGGCAGTTGAGTTGAGTTTAATCCTAACTAGGTAGTGAAAGCCCTTTTTCGTAATTTTTGATTTTATGGTTTTACATCATCATGTATCATATTGAGATCATCATGTTTGTCTCGTTGAGCTCGTTAACTTCTGTAATTGATTTGTACGTATTTGACTTTGTCTGTACTAGTTGAAACCTCATTTGACTTAAACTGAAATTACTCTAACGAATATGAACTTTCTTATAAACTTTAGAAACATATTTCATATATAATAACCCATCTCTTATCATTCAAACTTCTTCCTCCTTATATGCTCTCTGCTCTAATGTTCTCATCAAAACAAGAGACTAGATGTTTGCATGTGTGATCCAAAGTTCTCACGTCCGATTTTCATCATTGTTTAGTTCTCCTTAGTCCTTAAAATGAAAGACTTGGGTTTTAGTCCTTAAAATGAAAGACTTGGGTACTTTCTCTTTCTAACCAATCTCTAAGGTAAGATTGATTCTATATAGGTGGATGGCCATCAAGAGATAGGGATAGGTCGAAGAAAATATTGATGGAAGTCATTAATTCAGATTTGAAAAAATTAAACTTATCGAAAGATTTGGCTCAAAATAGAACTGAATGGAGAAATAGAATTCATGTAGCCGACCACAACATGGTTGGAATAAGGCTTTGATGATGATGATGATGATGATGATGATGATGATAAAGGTAAGATTGATTTTAATTACAGTTCTTTTGAGTTAATGTAGGTTGGAAGACTTTCACCTTCAACATGCACTCATTATTTTCATCACATGTAACATGCATGTCACTATCGATTCCAGAATTGGGTTTACTACTCCACTGAGCTAAATAAGAATAGTGAATTGAATTTGTAATCTAAGGCAAGTATAAGCAAATTTTGGTTGAATACATGTTGGTACATCATGATTCCTGTAAATCTATTGGTTTTTAATGATTTTTTTAAGCCCCTACCTGTGCCCTTATTCTACTTATTTCAAATGTATGGTTAAGTAATTTGAAGTTGATGAATGACTGAATGAAGTAGGTAAGTACATCATAGTAAAAGCAAGATGAAGAGTTCTGAAGGGAAACTGAACGTTTAATGCTTCTGCTTTAGGAAGTCTAAAACTTACGGCTAAGCCATAGGAAAGTTATAGCTCACTATCCAGAGAGCTCCAGTTTGGTATTTCTTCTATGGCTAAGCCGTAAGATGTGCTACAGCTAAGCTATTGCCAAACCCTGGCTTAGCCATAGATCAAATATAGTTAAGCCGTAAAAGAAGAGTATGGTTCAACCGTGAATGCGGAGGAAATTCTTGGTAACTACGGCTAAGCCGTAGAATGCTTATGACTAAGCCATAAGTCATCCAAGGCCAAGCCATAAAGTCATGGAAAGTTAAGATTAAGTAGTTAATATACAAGACCTTGTAGGGCCCTAGCTTTTGGACCCCTTTACCCTATTAACTGGCTCAATGGGATAATTAAATATCATAAAAAGTCTTGAGGGCTAAGATTCTTTCATGGGGTGTTGTCCATTTGTTAAGCACCTCCTCGGGAATATTAGTTTAAGGGACTTTGATACACATTCCCAATACAATGTAATACCAAATGAAAGACAACTTCGTATCAGATAACTTAAAACTACATCATCATGCATGGTTAGAAATAATGGATTACTACACTAGGGTTGGTTTGTAAAATTACTTTGATTCTATTACATTGAATGGCATAGTATATTGGGTTGCTATTATTGCCTTATCTTATTTCAATAATAATTCTGAATTGAAATAATCATGTACAAATCAATTCTATTTGAATTGTTTCTTGATAGACATTTTGTATTGTTTTTGACTTTGAATTGAGTATGAATGAAATTATACGAATGAATTCAACGTATATTGTCTTGTATTTTTTTCAATGAATGAATTGCACACATTACTCAAAATTCAATTGAATGAATCGAGTTGGTCTGGCTCTATTCAGCCTCAGCCTTATGATACCCAGCGAAGTTGACTTTAGTGTAGTAACAAATGATGGCCCTGCAGTGTGCTTTGGAGCTTCCGGACTCCATATATGAAAAGACACATTCATACCCTGGTCTGGTCGATGGTGTTCTTAACGTAAAGATCCCTAAAGTGAAGATATAACAAATGTAGTAGCCATATCGTAAAGTATTTTTGTTAATTGATTCTCATGGCACGATTATTCAATTGCACAACTTGCCTAGTATACTAAATTAACATCTATAATCACATGTTAACGATTCTTATAAATACACCGCTTATTACCTTGATTATGCTTATACTTTACTGAATAGTCTTATTCACTAGTTGTTTATGGTGTTACAGGCCTAGATCCAAATTCCTATCTTGAGAAGATGAAGAAGAATATAGAGAAGGCCTTCGAGAACCCCTCCGGCCTAAATGAGTAGATGATGGATCAGTTTTTATTTGTCCACCTACAGAGAGCGTCAAAGAGCAAGTTTAGGTCTCACTTTGGGATATAACGGTATTTAGGGTTCATGACTTGTATTAGTTTTATTTTGATTTGCATGATCATGATCCCTTGTATTTTGTAATTCTGCAACTCCTCCTTCTTGTTCAAAAACTTTCTTCAATCTTGTAAAAACATGCTTCATTTTAATTTTGACATATAGACGTAGTTTAGTCTAGTATTATGATAACTTGTTTCATGATTGATATTGATAACTTCCGCATATTAAATGTTTGGACAGATGTCTACTAATAGCATCTCACACGTGTAAGTAGTGTGACTATCCCTTGTGTAATTCCGCTTAGACTCAGGTCCTGATGTGAATCACACGAAAGTACGTAGTCACTTTTTAGCTTGTGATCATAATATCCGAATTCTTGGGCTTGGGTTATGGCACGATGAATGCACAAACACAAGTAATCGTGCCAGATATAATATCTCAACACGGGTTTTTCAACCAGATATAACAAAAAGCACAGCTGTGTACTATATTACATAGTACACGCTGGCCCGATGGCAAAGAACTACCTCCAATTACGGTCGATCAAATATATATGTATGAATACATATATATACAGATGCTCAATGAATTCATGCTATGAAACCCTCAATTCACAACACCTAACTATTAATATTTTAAAGTAATAAGGTTGCATAACTTAACCATATATTATGCTCATGTGGTTTTTTTCAATTTTTTTGAAGGTAAACACTACACTACCTAATAGTCATAGTTAGATAAGTGAACACATCGAATTAAACCTTTCTTCAAAATGACAAAGTGAGCCTACGATGCTGTTGATCTACTTTTGGTGTCTATCATGAGATGCATTTCGGAACTCACATTGCTATCCCGAGTCCAATCCAGTTCTATGTGTACATTTAGCTAATCCTCCTTAAAAATTAAACTCATCTTATTTATAAATCCGTCATATACTGATTTATTTATTAACTATCCATTGGACATGATATAGGGTCAAGTAATCTTACACCCCTAGAAGTCACTTACCTATAGTATAGTTCATGAGATTGAATCCTTCAGTTATAGTCATTAATTCTAACCTACTATACTATCCAAATTAATTAAGATTCCTAAGCACTCATGGTCTAGCTGCGGCTATCTTAGGACTTAGCCGTAGCCCAACTTACGGCTTAGTTGGCCGGTCTACCAAGCTGTAAGTCCTCTTACGGCGTAGCTGTAAAACAACTCTCAATAAACGGCTCGCTGGAAAGTGAGCTGCAGCCTAGCCATAGACCGACCGATGGCTTAACCATAAGTGAGTACAAATTCACCCCTTATGGGTGTTCTCTCGAAAATTAAATATTAATCAATTAGAATTCAAGACTTTGAATAAAACAACAAACATAGCCATCTAAATCAGATTTTAACCACATCATTCAATAAACTGAAAAAATTAGCATTATTTATAGTTATCCACTTGCCTCGAATCTTATACCAAAACTTAGATCTATTATGGCTAGACCCAATTACTCACAAACCCCTGTCCGGATTCGATTCCCAGATCAGAAATCCCACATATCCAAGAAATACACAAATCTTCTTAAGTTATTGAACATGCCCTAATAAATTGAAAGGAACTCTATGAAATCTAAGAGGATGGTATTTCTCGAGGTTGCAGATGATATCAAACTAAACAAGAGAGGGGAAGAAGGAGAAAAGATGATGATGATGACGAAAAGTCTCATTTCCTCTAGAAAACTTGGATCCTCTGCAAAAGGCTAGGGCTTGGTTATAGAAAAAAGACAGAAAGAAAAGAGCTTACAAAGAGAAAACAATCGGAAGATTTTAAGGTTAAGTTAACATAAAAGTTTATCTAAATTACAAGGAAGGGCTCCCTGGTCTTTAGTAAATTTTACAAAAAAAAAAAGAGCTTTTAGCTTACGGAGGTCCAATGACTTGTGCGCAAAGTCGAAGAAGGTTTGACCAACCCACCTCCAATGACCCTTACACAAAAATGCCATGCATTCGACGATCCAAACTCCTAAAATGGCCTGTCAAACATTCATTTAATCCTCTCAACTGGACTTAAACCCGATAAACCAATCCAACCCAAAATTTAAAGATCTTGGGCCTAACACATGTGGAAATGGGGGCCACTATGTAGAAATAAAATCTAGGAAGGGCCACTTATAAAAAAAAAAGTGCATAATATATCTTGGGGGTAAACTATAAAATTTCCTAAAACTTCATAGTTAAGTCCGCCCCTTGAAATCTGAACCGTTTAAATACTACAGCTATATATAGCTATCTTCAAATTTTTCATCAGTTGATGTTTGTACTGCAGTTGGATTGAGCCTTTGATGACTAGCAACGAATCTTATTAAAAATGGTTCGAAGAAGATGAAAAATCCATTTTTTTCATTTAACTACAATTGGCCTCCATTCTAATTTATCCTCAACTAAGTTTAACCTCGAAATTAATATTCATTAAAAACACCATTGTACCTCTAGTCATTTAAGAACAATATGACGATTTACTGCTTCAGCTTTAGTGGTTCCAATACAAAGTATATTGCAACATAGTTTAAGTTTGTTGCATTCTTTGCCTTTTAAATAACTTAATCTGCTTTTAGCCGATAGTATTGGCGATTCCATCTAAAAATGAACATAAAGGTAGTTGTTTAAAGATATTACAAAAATGAAGGTGGTTATCAGAAGCTTTCCTTCTTTTAATCCTGGTTGATATAAACAAATCTTCAACTGGCTTAAATTTAGGATTTCAAATGTCTGGCCTCACCAATTCGCACATGACAATTATGTAAATTGGAAAGACTGCATGATCCACAAATTAATACACGAAGCATTTGCCAATACACTGATGGTTGATCGAGTGGAGTTGCATAGTGGGGGATCACACACACGCCGTGCAAGGGGTCTATCCCTGGCCAATACACTGATGGTTGATCGAGTGGTGTTGGCATTCGGGGCTCACACACATACCGTTCAAGGGGTCTATTCCTGAATCTTCAGTTTAAAATATCACTTCAAGCCAGTTGCCAAAGCTAGCCAAAAGAAACAATATTTCATCAATGTTTTTGAACAGGTGAAGAATGGAGCGGAATGCCGGTTCCAGAAATTTTATAATTTGCAGAGCATCAAAGCCAATTGCATGTTACTTCTCCTTAACTACTTCAAAATAGATTTGTGTATTCCTCTTTCGGAGAGAGTAAATTGTTAATTGCCTGTTTAATTGTATTACTTCGTTGACAAATGTAATTGTTCTTTTATCTCCATTAGCCTCCATTGTTTATCATTGGCTGAATTTAACCTTGGAAGTAAATTAGAATAAAATTTTCATGGTACCTGTAGTTGTTTAGTGAGACAGTTACACAACAACTAATTCTAACAAGCATCAAGCACTAACTGTCATTTGGCAAGTCTACATTTTGGGTATGTTTCGGTTAAAATTGAATGAAATGGCTATTAAGGTGCTTATTGTCTTTGGGGAATTTATATGCGTATTTATTTTGATTAGTTTTAAGATATTTTGGTCTCTTTTTTTTTTCAAAATATAACAAAAGGTGGGTTCATAAAAAAAATTTGACTTTTAGAGTCTTTCAAGTGACTTCTTTTGGTAAATTTGCTCATATAACTTTTACTATATGATAAATTTACATATATTTTTTTCACTATATAAAAACTTTACTCATATTAGATAACAAATTGACTCATATAACTATAAATATATGAAAATTTCATTCATCAAATTCAATAATAAATAATTACCAAAAAAAGAATTAGATATGCAAAACAAACTACTTTTAACACTCTATTTCAAACATATGTAAGTTATTGTAGTATATTTGGTTTTAAAATTGATTAAAACAAAATGTTCCAAGCATTTTAGATTGTTTGATAAACTTTTATCTGAATGCCTAAATCAATCAGCTTGAGAAAATTTTAAAGTCTTTATTAAAGGCAGCCAAAAAATAATATTTTCGAATAGGCATTAAATATTTTGAACAAACAGACACTTTTTGCTTCTTCTACTTCTTTTTCTTTTTTACAAGTTTTTTCATTAATCTTCATCATATTATAAGTTTGCCTTCACTACTTTTACTTTGTGACAAGCTTACATTATTATATAATTCAACTTTACCCATATAACTTTTTCAATTTGAAAAGATTGGGTTTTCTAATTGAAACAATCATATCAAACAAGCCGGTTATAAAGCTACCTAAATTTTTTTATAGGATAAAACTCCCTAATTGGAACAACTTTACTCCAAAAAAATCTACTTCAATCAGACCCATCAAACATGTTATGACTTTCCAAAGAAACCAAAGTTTATTAAAAATTAGTTTAAAATGTGAGCATTCTCCCTTTCCAAAAAAAAGAGCTCGATTAGGCAACAATCAAGGTCATTGAACATCTTATCAAGGAATATGAGTGGTCGCATTTAAAAATGAAAATAAAGATAGTTGTTTATAGATTTCCTTTTAATTACGCTTGTGAGAAACAGATTGACTACTGGCCTGAATTGATAAGAAAAACTCAACCATTCACACATTGTGTTCGGGGGATCCTCATGGGATCACGTTCTCTCGTTTGGCAAATGGTTGGTTCTTAATTTTCAGGAAATAAAAAAAGTTGCCTGATTCTTAATAGATGAGAAGTCTTTTCATCAGTTTAAAAATCAAGATGATTGTCTTCATAATTTCATCTCTATCGCAAAAACACTAGGTTAAAGAGTTCTGAAATTTAACTATACTTTAGACATGCAGTTTCAATCAACCGTACCATGTGACTCATGAGGTGATGGATGCAGTTTGAATATAGGTTTTTTTTTTTTTTTTTAGGCCATCTAAGTGGGAAGGGACCCATTGAACCCATATCAGAGTAGGGCTGGCAAATTTCAGCCAACCCGCCAACCGGGCCGACTCAACTAGTTTCTGGCCTGCCTAACTGGACCCATTTAAAAAATAAGTTGAGTTAGGTTTGAGGTTTACTAACCCGTATGAAAATGGGTCAGGATAAGATTGACCCGTTTAACCTAACTCGTTTAACTCATTTAGATTTTACTAAATTATCATGACTTTTCAATTTTCATATGACTTTTTTTATTCATATGGGTCATAAACTATATATTCTTAATCTTTTATAGAGGAGTTATATAAAATTTTAATACTTAGAATATAAAACTTAATTTTTTATTTAAAAATATGATATTTTTGTAGTTGACATATTGATATATGTTTTTTTCATTTTTATATTGGCATATAAATTTACCTCTAAAATATTGATATAAATGAAATACAATACCGTTGATGAGTCTTATACTTACACTTAAATATAAAATTATAAAATTGAACAAAAATTGAAAAGGGATTATCTCAAATTCACAATAAATGAGTTAGAAAATATTTATAGATTCCTCATTTTTTATATTTTGAAAATTGATAAATTATAAATTCATGCTCAATGCAACATTTTAAATGAATCTAGCCGTAAAGAGAACTTTGCAAATGAAATTGGGCCACATAAAATTAATTAAAACATACATAAAATGGAAATTAAATTGTTAGGTTGGGTCAATCCAACCCAACGCGCATCAAATTTGGGTTAGGCTAGTCAGATCGGGTTGATACACCACTGGTGTAGCTTGACGGTTTCCAACTCATTTTAAAAATGGCTCGGGTTAGGGTTGGAACCAACAAATTTAGGTTCGAATTAACCTAACCCGAATTTGGTTAACCCGACCAGTTTGTCAGGTCTACCATCGAGTGAGGAAAGAAGACATCGAGGGAGATAAGGGGCTCTTGGATGAGAGAAGGAGGCCTAAGGTGGCATGCCCAAGATACAAACAGGAGGTAATTAAGTGAGAACTGCCGCTCCTTACCATCAGAGCAAGGTGTTGTTCTCGGTAAGTCTTGCGTTAAGTGAGTGAATTTGGCCAAGTCTACCCTGAACTCAGCCAAACTTACTTTAGTTACTCAGTTTTGTAACTACGTAGAGTCAAGCTTGTGCTGGCAATGGCATTCTCAATATTGTAGGAACAAATAAATCTGATATTAGGTTACCAAGCATCAACAGTTAATAGCAAGCCTTAAAAGATTAATAGAATCATGTTTACAGCAATGGATGTTGAAAGTTCTGTAGATTCCACAGCGTAAATCAAATTCATACCGTTTTTTTCATCTGCCCCTGCCTGGATAGAAGAGTTGGCAATTATAGGTATTGACTCGAGGATAATGAATGGGAGCTACAGGACAAGGTTAACATTGTTCAGCCAACAAGTGAAAGGTTATTTATTGAACATATGAATCATGTAATTTTTGGAACTACCTGAGCATGGGATTCTAAATTTTAGCTGTAAATTTCTAATAATTGAAAAGATATTTTGCTAAAAAAAGCTAGAATTGAAGAAACAAAGGTGAACGTGTATGTATGTATATATGTATATGACAAATCAAATAATTTCCCCTTTTAATAAAAAAAATGAATTTGGGGGATTTGAGAAATAAATACAGAGATATCACCATAGTATATCAAATCATAAGAAGGTCAGCTTCCAATTTAAAATCTCCACCTTCCCACCCCTTTAATTAGAAATAAAAGAATGTAGAACAAGTTGCAAAAGAATTTCTTATTAAGAAGATCGTAAGAAGTCAATCGGAAGGTTAAAACTATAGCAGCAGCTTCAAATGGCTATAATTTTTTTATCCGAATATCATCATGGGGCCCATAACATGCATTTTGAAGGTATTGATGAGCTCTACACCTAGTTAGTTCCCAAAGGTGGTTAGAATCATTGGAAGCCAAATTAGACCGTTTTTTAATGTCAACATGTAGTTTTTGTGCAAAACTTACTACTTATAGTAAGTTTTTTGTTTTTCTTGTTTAGGAGGTTTTTTAGTTCGTTTGGGTTGAGTCTTTGTAGAAGGTCTTATAAAGTCATTTAGGAATGGTCTAAGGGTTTTAATGTAATTTTTTTATTTTTTTACTATTATTAATAAGTTTACTATTTTGGGTAACTTAGGATTTCCTAACTATAAAAGTGGTGTAATGCTTTTTTTCAAGGAATAACAAGAATTATAGTTTGTTTTAGGGTTTCTCCCATTTCTTCCTTGTGGATTCAAGGTGTTAAAATTTGGCTGAAGACGATGATTTTCTTTTTTGGTTTTCTTAGTGTGCTTCTGCTATGCTAGAATAAGGGCAAGCTAAATTGCCTACTTTGAATTTAATCCCTTAAAACAACCCCTCACTAATATCTAAGGTTTGAACGTTGAATACCCCGCAAGAGTGGGTGTTATATCTACCAGGATGGAATTTCTTATCAGGAGAGCCTATAATACCTCTGAGGATGGATTTTGATCGAAAGAGTGACTATTACCTCCCATGGATGGCGTCTCTAACCAATTCCAACACCCTTAGCTAGGTACCTAGAAAAGGAGGAGGATTGAATTCGTGTCAATCGATAGTGAAGTAGATTTCTTTTTCTTCTTCGTTTTTTTTTAACCTAGTTAAGGAGCTGGGACCCATAAGAGATGACAACCACCCATGAGAGACTCTCAATGTGGGGAGAGGATCTACTTTCACAAGGAGCAAAATCCACACCACCATGAGAAGACCTAGAGATTGATCTCCAATGAGCAAGGAGAGAAATGAGATTTCTAACCAACTTGGCAACCCTTTGTTCTCGACTAGAAAAATATTTTAAATGGGCAAGGTATTGTTAACAAGATGAAGATGTAAATTGATCCTCGCATTCTTGGGATTTGATTTCCTTCTACAATGGCTGGGCAATTATTATCCTACCAAAGAGGATTGATCACTCTCCAAATTTGGCCCTTCTGATAAGAGCGATCAAATAAATGGAGCCAAGTATGTTGTTGAACTAATTTTGAGACTTGTTCATTCTCCACTACTCCATTTTCCTTTCTTCATTCCATATCACTTATGTTCTGTTCACTCCAAATATTGTTTTGATGAAATTGAAAGATCCAAAGTACATACTATGTGTTATTATTTTTAATCGTTGGAAAAATGTCAGATTAGAGCCTATTACATGAAAGTTTTAATGGATAAATAGCGTTGAAAAGCTATTTGAGTGTTCCAGGCTATTTGTAAACAAATCCTTAATATAACTAACTTCAACTCAGTCAAAAGATAAGTAAACACTTTCAGCATCGATCCTCTTTCCCAACTACCATTTTCATCAACCTCAACTCATCCAATTTGCCCTTGGGCTTTCCTAAACCTTTAACCCCTTCTCTGCTATGCTTACTCTAAACTCATTTTCCAGTTACAGATTACTTTCATTTTAATTTCCATTGATAATGGTGCTCAAGAAGTGCTAATTAGGTCTATTCTCTCATCTTCTCCTCCTCTTCATCATCCTATCTCTCTACATATTTTTCTTCTATGGATGGTGTCAAAGTAGAATACAAGCAGTTTTAAGTTTTTGTTGATTTTATAATTGTAAGGATTTTTTTTATATTGGCTAATTCAAGAGTTTGACAAAACTTTGGGTTCATTAAGTTGTATTTTATATTTCTTTTAGATGGAAGGATGAACACATGACTTTCTTCTAATGAAATTGTTTCTTATTTATACCAAAATTAGTAAGTTGAGTTCCGCAAAGAGTGTTCTTTAAGGGACTACTAGTTCTTATACAACAAGGAGTATTCATTTAATGCACAAATTGTGGGTCATAAAAAGGGGTTTCCTCTGAATCTAAAGATATATATCTCATTATTCTAAGTGGAGATTACACTTTGGAGATGATTCATCCTCTCTAAAGCTTCCATTAGAGAGACTTTATTGAAGCTTTGAGTTTTAGGATTTGCTTCTTCATCTTGCTTATAGGAGATTGCTCGTCTTGTGGAATTAAAGATGATTGGATCAAGCGCAGAGAGCGTACACTCAAGGCATAGTCATGTCGTGAACTCTTACAAGAAAAACTATATCCTAGGTCAAGGGATTAACTGGAAAGAGTAATGAGTATATTTTATAACTGTTCGAAATTAGTGCTTCATTTTGCTAGTCTGAAAGAGCTCATAATTTTTTTCATTGAGGTTTTTACGTTAAAAATCGATGTGTCTTCTTCTTATAAGTTTGATTGGTTATTTGCAAGTTTATTTTATTTATTCTGCTACATATCATATGACTTGCAATCTAAAAATCCAGGCCCCAAAAACTTTAAATAATTTATTAGAGTATAGAGTTTGATTTGGTTGAAAAAAAAACCTTGAACCATACAGATTTGACTTTTTTTAATTTAGGTAAAGATATAGGCACATGAGTGCGCCGACTTTGATTGGAAATGATAAGTGAAAAATGAGATGCATTTTGTGGGGATATTTGTAGAATGGTCGTTGGATTTTTAGTGTAGAATGGTTAGATATGTGAATACAAAGGTTTTTAAATATTTCATTAGAATAAGGATGAAAAATTGTTGATATAAGGTGGAGAATGAGTAGATATAGGTAAGATAATATCAAGTTTACTTAAGGGATGAGTGGTGTAAAATGAATGGTGAAATTTGTAGAGATAAAAGGTGGTTAATAATGCATCAAATGACAAAAAGCTAAGTAGGCCAATTGACCAAGAGTAATACTTCCAACTTAAACGTATGGAAATTGATCATTTTATATGTGTGTAACAGCAAAGTGCCAACACCACTCAACTATGAGTGTGTTGGTCATTTAGTGTTTTTACTCTTAACTCTCTCACCTTTTGGAGGGGAATCCCACATTCCAGCTGGGCCCACACCCATATGCCAAGACCAACAAATGTCAATGCATACCAAGTCGTAATATGAATATCATTTGGAGTCCGATATGAATTGCATGTAGAACTACTTGTGTCTACCAATTGATCTTGCTTTTTCTGTTTTTACATGATTTTTAAATGCGATTATTGATTTTCTACAGTTAGGATCTCTCTATGTATAGTTTTATGATTAGATTAAATGCCTTAGAGTGTTGGTTTGATCGAATCTTGGGCTAGTTGCCTGACTAATTTAGCGTTGCTATCGAATTTGTGTTATTCATTTTCAATATTGGAGTCTTTTTTATTGGTTTGGATGATTGGTGCTTTCTATTTAAGCTTCATTCGATACATTCTCAACTTTCTTATTTATGTGGGCCTTGAATTTTATCTTGATCATGTAGTTTTATGCGAGATTTAGCGAAACAAATAGCTATATGTCATGTATTTTGCAGCCTTTTCATTTTACTGATTTTATCTTTTATTTAGATAAAACTTATGTACTTTGAAATTAGACATTTAATTTATTGGAGTATGGACACACACACACACACACACACATATATATATATATATATATATATGAGGGATGCTACATAGAGCTTAGGCATTTTTAAACGGAAAGTTTCACCAATGAAATAATAACAGCGGTGCAACTCATTGAATGAGTTGTTAGAGGGAGGGCTCCAACCGTCGTGCGCTTATACTGAGTTCACTCTCATGAAAAAGGTTTGGCCCACATGCATATTTGAATAAGCGTACTTCATGGGGATGATAGATTGTTGGTAGGTAGATTTCTAAGAGGCCAACCTACTAAATCCATCAATGGGGCCCAACACTAAAGCCAAAACTACTCAAAATTATCATCACCCTTTTTTATTGGGGTTGGACTGAATTTATGCAATCACAATGGGGTCAGTTTAATTGCATCACTTGTAAATATGTAACTAAATGAAAAAAAAAGTTAAATAAAGTTTATATGCATACTTAGTTGTACTGGGTCCCACCTACTTTGAATTAAAACTTGGCTGAGAATGAGTACATGGAATGGTGACTTTGAACTGTTTGGATCATCCAATTGGACTTTGAGACCCACCTTTGAAGTAAAATTCGGCCCATTTTGAACACCACATGGTACAACAACTTTGAATGCGTGATGGGCCCAACTTCTTAGTGGTAAAGTCTGGGTATGATGAATAAATGGATTAGGAGCTTCACATCTTGGATTAATTAATTAAAATGTGGGCCACACCTGCTTTGGAGAGTGAAATTTGGCCAAGATCACTCACACATAGAAATAAATACAAAGGGAGAAAGTTTTTTCACTGGCATTGGGAAATTGTATTGCTAATTTCCTTTTTACCCTTAGACATTGAAGTGAGTTGGCATTAAATAATTGGACCAATGAAAACGCCCTTTTCAAATAGGGCATTTTGGAGAAATTTTCTCTCTTTCTCTTTTTATATATATGGGGGAATTATAGTGAATATCCCTTTCAAACTAAGGCGTTTTTGGCCCCATAACAATCGATGGAAAAGGAGAAAAAGTAAGACCTATGTCTAAGTCATTTATTGGTTTACCCTCCACTGAGTAATATGCCAATACCCATATTTTCTCTCTCATCTTTTACTTTCTTTCTTCTTAACTTATTAGAGGGCCCACATGGAGTTTTCGCAATTTAGGAGTTCAACTATATGGATATTGCTAATGTTTTTTGCCCCTTTTTAAGGAAAGAATTTGAAATGAAAGTGGGTTGAAGGAGTTACACGGTCCTTCCATTAATCTCTTAAAATTAGCATTTTTTTCCTTAAAAGGGATAAGCATTTAGGTACACAATCTTATGAAAAAGGTGTGTTTTTGCCTCCTATGCACCATCCAATGAGAATGTGTTTTTCTAGAGAATTTTATCCCTTTTAAAAGGCAGGGCAAGATTAATAATCTTGCCGAATCTTTTCTCCTCTTTAATAGCATTTAAAGGTGGAAAAATAGTTGACATTAGTTATCATTTAAATGCATTAACTTTCATTCCTAAAAAGTAGCAAATGAAAACAACTCACTATCCTCATTTGTCTAAGCAAGTGGGTGTACTTTTGTTTGCAAAACATCTCGTGTAAATATATATATATATATGAGGAATTCTATAAAATGCGCCACTCAAAAAGGGCCATTTTGCCCCCTTAAACCATCCAATGAAATTAATCCACATCTTCAAACCAGTTAAATGTCGTCTTTGTTTCAAACCCTCTTTAATGCTATTATAGTTATTTCCTTGAAAACCTCACTCTTTCTTCTTCTATTATTATTGTAAGCACGTCATCTTTTTTCCATTTAAATTGATGAGCTAGCATTAAGGGTTTTTTAATAGTTGTCATTGAAAAAATGCTATAAAAACATTAGTGGGCCCACCAATATAAAATAAATAGACCCAGTGAAAGATAAAATGTAGAGATAGATTTGCAATCTCGTGAAATAAAAGAAGAGAAAAAGTAGGAACAGATTTTGAAATTGTTCATTAGCCACCATTATTACATGAGTTTTGAGATGATAAGCATTAAACCTCTTTTCCTTAAAACTAGTAAACTCATAATGACAATTAAGAATTTGAAAAGTCATCACTCCCCGTCAAAGTGTAATAATAAATTTTCCTCTTTCCTTATTCATTGTACGGATGTTTTCACTTTTAAAAACACCCAGGCATCATGTATACCTCATAGATATATATATATATACACACACTTATAAAAGTTGACAAGTAGTGCTGTAGACATGTTAATCATCATCCTAGTCACATATCCTATCTTTCTAATTTTGTTGTGGAAAGCGATTTGGGTGCCCAAAGGATTAATAGTGAAAAAAAAAGGGAGAGAATGTACATGGTGTTGGAGTGCATATTGAAACAAGTTTGCTAGCATGCACTTAAGTATGTCGGTATGAACGAGTTTGCTAGCCTGCACTTAAGTATGTTGGGATAACGAGAAATATGGGAGAAAATGGGAGTGATAAAACTATCCCCATATATGGAAAAAACTTTGAGGAGAATGTACATGGTGTTGGTGTGCTTATTGAAACTCCAAGTTTTGAAAGTTTCCAATACATCGGCTACGCTGAGATTTCCCATGATAATGGTAATTTCTTTCCCATTTAAAAATTTCAATAAGATGCTCCTTGACTAATATTTTGAAAACTAGCATGCTCAAAATGATTTACAATTATGTGGTTCCCACTCCAAAACCAATGACAAACCAACCATAAGGGGGTTGGCGGAGTCCTCGTCAAGATGAAATTCCTTAGGTTCATTGTATTTGCATACACTATGGTGTTCAATAGTAAAAAAAAGAAAAAAAACAAAATAATCAAACGCAAGGAACCCTTTTTTTGGTTTTGAATGTTTGGTGACTCTTGTGGGTCATTCGCTGTTGGGCCATCTCTCTTTCAATGTTTTACCTTTAATCGTTACTCTCCAAACTAATTTTAGTAACAAAAAAAAAAAAGGGAAAATAAGCATTCCAAAAGCTAACCAAAACCTTCCAAAACCAAAAAGGTTTCCTGTGCTTAACTAAGCGGGACCCAAAAGCTAAAAACATTTAAAAATGAGTCCCACTTTCTGCAGAATTTCCGAATGGGCTTGTCACAGTGGTCAAGTTCTTTATTAGGAATGGAATTGGGTTAGGTTTGGGTAGGGTTCATACGACATTTGGACATTTGGGGTTCCTTATCCCAACTCATATCTCATCCAATTTTTTTTGGACATATGGGGTTCCTTTTGTATCATTTAATCTAAGCACAACCCAAACAATACATCCAAGTCGAATACAAAGTGGGTGGCCCAGATCGGGCTAGGCTAGAATTGCAACTAAAAACAGATTCTACGTTCACATGGCTTCAGCCCAAGACCAATCCAAAACTGCCATTTATGTACGGATGGGGTTGCAGGGTTGGTAAAGTAAACAAAATGAATACATTTCACATGGCTCCAGCCCAAGACCAATCCAAAGCTTGCAGGGTTGGGCCAGCCCAGCCCGGCTGTACCCATCTCCCTTTGGGCCTAACCTGGACCTATCTTAGCTTGTTTAATATGTGGTTGTGCTTTCTTTAAGTGATTGTAAGCCTGGAGGTGGGCATGGCTCAGATTGAATAAGTAATACATGTATAGTTTTGTGCTGATTGATCCAACCAAAACAAGTGATGTGAAGCCTGGGCGGGCCAGGTCTGGTTTAGGGTGTGGGTGGAGCCTTTGTCATCTGCATTCAGCCTTCATTCTGGTGCAAGGTCTACTAGGGTTTTAGAAGGGTTTAAGCAAATATCAATCGAGAGAGAGAGAGAGAGAGAGAGAGAGAGAGAGAGAGAAGATGGTGGAAGAAACAGCAGCAGAAGAAAGGGCGGGAATGGCCCCATGGGAGCAGCACTCGGCAGTTATCAGCCTCCCTCGCTTTGATTATAAGGCCCCTTCTTTGCTTCTCCACCACTCCCATTCTGGGTTTCTAATCACATGCACTATCAGTGAGTTTCTCTTTCCTTCTTTTGATCAATCTGAGACATGGGTTCGGTTCCAAATCTCATTTCACTTGTTGGGGTGCTTTCCTTTTCCATTTTCAATCTAATTGGAAGCAGTGCCAGTAAAAATGCCTCTTAGAACAGAAAATTTATCTAAGATATAGTCAACAGTGGTTGAAATCTGAAGTTGAGCATTAACATGGAGATGAATGATGGATAGGGTGATTCCATTGCTGCGGAAATCTCTCATCTTTTTTCCTTGTGTGATTATATAATTTGGGTTTTTTTTTTTCGATAACAGAACGAGAGAAAAGTGCGACAAAAGAAGCGATTTCCATACTTGAGAAGGTTAGAACTGATGAGTATTCTTTTACTGAAATCAAGTTATCAGATTCTACTTGTTACTTTGAATTGTGTGTTCAGGTGTTGAGTGGAGTGGGGCGTCATGGTAAACTGCTAGATGTGGCTTGTGATGCACTTTAGCTTCCCAATTAGATTCGGAAACTTATAATTGATTTTATGCTTGGTGGTAATGATGCAAATCTGGGATCATTTTAATACTAGCGGGAACTGGAATTTTTCAGTGCACTGTTAAGTACAGATAGGATCCAATGAGTTACATGTAGTGTAGGTATGTCTATTATCAATTTCCTGCCTCTGGATGTTTGGAATATGGCTTCTTCCCTGAATCAACTGGTTTCCAATTTACATAATCATGCAATTCCGGCAACACTCTATAGAAGTTCGGTACAATGTTGTGTGGTGGATGATAAATAGAAAAAGCACATTAACCACATGATACACAAAGATTTACATGGTTCACTGGAAGGTAGATCCATGGACAATCTGGATAAATACTTCCACTATGCCAATAGAGTATTGCAAGAGAGAGATAACAAGATTACCTTACATTTTGATCTTGGCTACCGCCAACATGCAAGACCTTATTTTTGAAACTCTGTTAACGCTTCCTAAAGAAACTGGGAAAGTGAACTCCCAGAATGCCCCAGATCACGCTTGAATCCAAGTGGGACGATCAGAAAGTAGAGCCTAAGCTTTCAATTCTGTTATGGACCTCGCCTTTGTTAGCTTCCACATTTGAAGATTTCGGTTGTTTTAGCATCCCGTTTTGCCCATTTCCTTTTGGAAAAAGTTAAAGTTAAAAAATATTAAACCTTAAAGATTAGGAATAGTTTGGCTTAAACTAAGTAAAATAGAAAGGGACCCAAGTCAGGTTTTTTTGTCTTTTTTTCTTACGTGATAAGTTTGACTATGAAAATAGCTCTCAATAGCGTAAAACTTGCCCTTTTGTATCCACTTACTTTGAGTGGTTTGGTCTCTAATGGTGAATCTGACAAACACCATAGCATCCAACTCAATTTACAGCTCCAGCCGCCAGTGTGCCACTCTCTTATCATATGTGGAAAAGTTTGTGGGGGCCACTAGCCATCCTAGATCCAAGATGGCTATGGGATCTATCTATGTGGGAAATGAGTCCAGTGGATGTCCCATCTGTCCAATCTAAGCCCTCAAAGTGGAGTCTAGGGCCTTAGTTCAGATCGCTAAGGCATCCAAATCCAACGGACCCGATTCTTTGCATATTTCTTGATCCTAAAGCACTCTTGTATCTGGTTGGGCTAGCAGACCCCATAAACTCTACCACGTGTTCTAATGAGTAAGGCTGTAATTCTGGTTGAATTAGATTGGGTTAGAGCCAACCCAAGCTAAACCGGAGCATGGACCCCCTCAACCCAACCCTAACGTGCCTCAACCAATTCAAAGTGCTATTGATCTGAACTGCTTCTGGCCCCAAATTAGAATATGGACACTCCACTGTGTAGACTCAGATCTTGGTTTTCACTAAATGGTAATGGCCGGGCAGGCTGGCACTAAGATCATTGTTTGGTGAAGACCTGAATTCAATTATTTATGATCTAACAAGGTTTGGATCTGGGCTGGCCCATCAATAGTCCTAAGGTTATCGTTTTAAAGTGTCCATTTCGTGGCCACAAACTTGATAATTATGATTGACTGGTAGCATGAGTTGAAGTTATGCTCTATCACAATATATGCAAATCTTCTAAAAATAAAATTTGAGGGGCCTCAAGCTGCCTTGTAATGTATCACTCAAACAAGAATTTCAGAATCTCCCTATCAAACATGGTATTATTTCCCAGTTGATTCACATACCAAAATTGAGGGACCCTATCCTGCCTTGTAATGTGTCCCTCAAACAAGAATTTCAGAATCTCTATCAAACATGGTATTATATAATATTTCCCAGTTGATTTGCATGCCATTTGGTTGAGTTACCCCAGTGTTAGTATTTCAGTATTTCCTGAATCTATATAACTCAGTCAAGTTGCATTCAACTTGGGTGAGTGGGCAAGTAGTATTGGTGCTGGTCAGATACCAATATCAGATTTAATTGTGCTGTCAAACCTTTCCTTTGTCTGCTGCTCTCTCAGACGAAGCTTTTCTCCTAGTGTTATTGAATTGTGGTGCAGTTTGCTTCTGACCTCCCAAAATGTTGGAATAGTTGCACTTGCTTGATTTTGATGCTATCTCAAAGATCTTAAACAACAATGATTGATTATGAGCCCATGGCATGGTAGAAGGTGCTCACTTTTGCAACCTAGAGGTCGTTAGTTCAAGTCACGGTACCAATAAAAAACTACTAATTTGTTTACAAGAGCTCATGGCACAATGGAGCTAGGAAGCACAGACACGCGCCTAGGGTCCCCGTGTCCGTGTTAGACATGAACACGGCTCAGACAACTATCTGCCACACCACGAAATGTTTTTTTTATTTTTTTATTTTCTTATTTTAAGTTTGGACACGGTAGGGATATGGATGAACACAGCAAGGACACGGCGAGGTTATTTTAATTTTTCAAATCCCTCTTTTTTTTTTCTTTTTTCTTGTCATCATTAAGTGTGACCAAAGCTTGTATTAAAAAAAACAGTGTTAAATAAAGTTTCAAAGTTAATAAATAATTTAGGAACAATTTCAGACTAAATATAAAATTTCCCAAACAATCTCAAATTTTTTTTTTTTTGCTACCCTTTGCTCTAACTCTTTTTTTTTTTTTTGTGTTTTTGTTAGTCTTATCTTGTTTGACATTTACTGTATTAGTTCTGTTTTTTTCCCTATTAATTGTGACATTATGCTTCTTAATTTGGCTAAAAATATAAGTGTTCTTTAATTTTATGATTATATATAATATATATTTATTATTTTCCATGTCCGTATCTTACTTTTTTAGGATTTGCCGTATCGCCGTGTTCGTGTCCTGTGGCCCGTGTTTGTATCTGTGCTTCTTAGGAGAGGAGGGTGCTCACTATTGCAACTTAGATTTTTTTGTTCAAGCCACATTTACCAAATTAAAAAAAGAAAGTGATCATTGAGAAGGTCCTTTTAAGAAAGAATTAACAACTTAGTCGCCTAGCCATGATATAAAGAAGAATGTAGACTTCTGATATTTTCCCCATTCTTTCTTAAGTCTAGTAAAAGCCATCATTTGATGGGTTAGGTTATTTGCATTGAGGAGATTTTTGGCATGTTTATCAATGCTGGTGGTCATCATATCAGCATTCCAAATCACATATCAATGTTGGTGGTCATCATATCAGCATTCCAAATCACATTGGACCATGCTCGTGACTTGTATGCACGCAACACTTACTTACCATATATTCGGCATTTAGGTGAAGGATTTGATAATCTTGCCTATTTAAATATCAGGTTGTTTTTCAAACAATGATTCCCATAATTCTTTTTATTTGGTGTAGTTCATTGGCTCTGTTAGTTGTGATGGCTCCTTTTGATTTGGTGTAGTACATTGGCTCTGTTAGTTGTGGTGGCTCCAAAAGGTTAGACTCATCCAATGGAATTCTTGCTACAAAGAGAAGGAAAACTTGCCATGAGGAAGAAAATAGGGAAGATATCGAGAGGGAAGATAGTAAGGAGGCTGGTATATCGGGGGCTTCAGGTAATGCCTTTTTATTCTTTTTCTTTTTCTTTTAATGCTATTCTTGATTTGATGATTTTGTAGATGAAGGAACTAAATTTAGTATATTTTAGGGATTAGGGTCTGCATTTATATGCAAGTCTTTTGCCAAGCCAAACTTGGTGGTAGCTTGTGCATCAGGCATCTGGCAGATGTGGAGTGTGGACACCATTCAGAACCTCAGGCTTATAAATTCGGGTCTCATTATGGTTGTACTGTCATATGTAGCTCCAAAATCAAGCTGATTGTACTGCCTTTGTCTGATTACCATTTAAACAAAAAAAAGAAAAAAGAAAAAACAACTGATTGTTTCTCCCTAACCATATATTTGACCAATTAATTGGGTGGTTACCTGTTATCTAGTTGCTGTGTTTTCAGGGGCTGTAAGCTATCCATGAGGGGCCCTACCTATGCTTTGGTGGGTCTGGATTGGCAAACGTTTATGCCACCTGTATGGTGGATAAGTTGCTACAAAGTTTTCCTTTGCGAAAGACTACATGAGAGTCTTGATAGGATTCAAGTATTCAGTATCTGGGACCAACATATTTTCATGTTGTATTAATGCTTACAAATTTGAGATATGATTACCAATTTACCCGATATGATGCAATCATGGAGCTTACTTTTAATCTCTGAAACCAGGTGAAATTTGTGAAGGGACCACCGTTTCATCTACTGATGCAGATGTGGATGCAGAAAATGGTGGTTCTCTGTCATTAGTGAAGCTCAATAGGAATGGGTTACTTCTCTTTACTATCCCCAGGCATGGCTGCCTGGATACTGTCAATATATTGTCAAATATTTTTGAGTCTTTGAGTTCTGGAGGCCTCAAACCACCACTGTGAGTTTAAAGCTTTGTTATTGTTCTTTTTTTCTTTTCTTTTTTCTTTTTATCATTTGAATTTCCCTTTCTTTCCCATTTTTTTTGAACAAAAAGCATCTCTTCTTGATATCTCCATATACATATGTTGAAAAATTAATCTTGCATTTTAGGTGATAATAGGTTTCTTTGATGCAGCTGGTGTCATAGGATTGTCCCTATTCAGGCAACCTGTTGTCTGAATGAGAAAGACCTGCAAGTAACTGTATCAAGGCTTGTCCGGCAATATCTAGATGATGAACAAAATAAAGTTGAGAGGCCTATCAGGGTACGTTAATCATCAAACTTGTAGATTGACAATGTGTGCCATTTCTGTCTGTTGTTTTTTGAATGACTCCAAAGAGTACATTGTGATTGTGTCTAAAGAAACAGTACAATATCTAGATGATGAACGAAATAAAGTTGAGAGGCCTATCAGGGTACGTTAATCATCAGACTTGTAGATTGACAATGTGTACCATTTCTGTCTGTTATTTTTTGAACGACTCCAAACAGGACATTGTGATTTTGTCTAAAGAAACTGTAAATACACCTGAAAGTGGTTTATGTGGGACCTTATTGGATGTGCAGCATTTCAGTTGGAAATGGCCAGTGTTTCTTGGGGGCATTCTTTATTGCACATGACAAATTCATAAAATATTTTTTTTATGACGGTAAAATTTATTAATCAGAGAAAAAAAAAGGAGAATTATACATCAAAATCTTGATAAGGGATAAACAACTATCAGCCGATTCATTAGCCTCCTGAAACACATGGTGAAACAGAAGATCTAGATCCTAAGAAATAGAATGAACCTCCTCAATGAAATCTGCCAGCGGCCAAGGAAAAGATGACTTACCTGAACTCCACTGAATAACTGAAAAAGAATCACTTTCCACAGTTGCTCCAAAAACTCCATTTGACATATCAATCGGCAGCCAATCACTAGAGCTTTAAGTTCAGATTCATTAGCATCCAAAGAATGCACTTGCCCTGAAAATTTTGAAGCAACATTTCCATTCTAGTTGCTAATTACCATCCCCACCCCACCCTCCTCTCTTCCTAGTATCTCGAACATAACTACCATCAAAATTCAATTTTAAAAAACCTGTAGGAGGGGTTTCCCACTTGACAGATTTCAGAGGTTTAGAACTCGAACCACCTTGAAAGTGAGCTTCCCATGATGTAACGACTCAGTCCCAAGAGTGCTTGAATGTAAAGAATATAAGTAAGAATCCGTCATAAACTGTCGAGGCACCTTTTGGCGACAAAACCGTGAGGACTTCCATAAAAATTATAAAGTTAAGCGTGCTCGAGTCAGAGCAATTTCAGGATAGGTGACCTTCTGGGAAGTCCAAAGCGGACAATACCTCGATGGTGCGGGGCGGGTTGTTACAGATGGTATCAGAGAAGGGGATGGCTCTCCTCTGAATAGTGGCGGGGTTTGATGCCCCTTGCGTGACCTCTTGAGTCCGCGTCCTGGCTAGGGGCGGGAGCAAAGTCCCACATCGCTTATGAGGCCATCTTCGGTCCGATATGTGTGGATATGGGGACATATCCGGCGGAAGCTGGTGGGCCTGTAACGACCCAGTCCCAAGAGTGCTTGAATGTAAAGAATATAAGTAAGAATCCGTCCTAAACTGTTAAGGCGCCTTTCGGGGACAAAACCGTGAGGACTTCCATAAAAACTATAAAGTTAAGCGTGCTCGAGTCAGAGCAATTTCAGGATGGGTGACCTCCTGGGAAGTCCAAAGCGGATAATACCTCGATGGTGCGGGGCGGGGCGGGTTGTTACACATGATCTGTCCAAATCCTTCAACCATACTCCTTGAAATTCTCCTCTGACACACCCATTCTGAGACAGACCAGGCAATAGAAGCCACCACATTTTCCACAGGCTTACTCTTGTTATTCAAAACACTGTTTTTCCATTCCAACCAAACTTTCCAACAAACCGCATAAGTCACTGCCTTTCACAAAATCCTCATACGAACATATTTCGTACCCAGATACCATTGATGGAAAAGATCCACAATTTGCAAAGGCATAACCCACTGGACATCATATAAAGTAAGTATAGCAGACCTAACTTTTTGTGCAAAAGAACAATGAATAAGCAAGTGATGATGCACTGTTTCCTCATCCCTCAAGCACATTGGGCACCCATTAACAATAATAAGATTCCTCCTTTTCAGCATATCTATTGTCAAAATTTTATGATATCTCACCACCCAATAGAATGCTAAAACCCAAGGAGGAATAGTAGAATCCCAAAATTATCTACACCCCCTAAATAGAATGAGAGGAGTCTGACAGAAGGGAATAAAAAGACCTTACTGTGAATTCACCTTTACAGTAGGCCTCCATATTCTAGCGTCACAGCCACTACCTTTGACATAATAAACCTGATGTAAAGAGGACGTAAGGCGAGCAAAATCAGAACTTCTGTATCAGTCAAATCATGGCAAAAATTAAAGTCCCACACAACTTGACCCCCTGTTATATGAAAATTGTCCGCGACAAAAGCATCCTTTCTCCTATCTAACAAAAACAGATTGGGGAAAAGATTTAAAAACATAGACCGACCACACCATTCATCATGTCAAAAGCTAACCCAACAACCATCATGAATTTTGAACCAAATGCATAGATAGAAATCATCCTTAACATTTAAAATATTATGTATTGAATTGCTTCTTCAACTTAAATATAGCACAAATGTTTGTTGCTGGTTATGATTTGTGGGAGTCGATGTATTTTTTTATCTTATTTTGATTTTTTTTAACTTAGATATATAACTAATGGCTATTGCTGACTAAGATCTATGCAATTTGAACCATTTCTAATTCTTTATATCTATTTTTGAATTTTGGGTTTTTGTTACATTTTTTCAAAATTTATTAAATTTATGTTGGACTTATATTATATAGTTTACCGTTTTGGTTTGTTCAATCTTTACATGATGTACATAGCATAGTGAATTCTAGAAAAGGAGGAAAACAATGATAATTTCATTGATTCATAAGTAATAAAATGAAAAAATTAGGATGCCCTCTATGAAGCATGGACACGGACACGGGACACGGATACGACACGACATGGACACACCGACACGGCATTTCTCAAAAAAGTAGGACAAGGACACGGACACGTTAGGGACATGTTAATAATATATATTTATTTATATATACATATAATCAATCAAAAAATAAATATTGCCAATGGAGCTAGAACTAGAGCTAGAGCAACCAATGAAATTCATATTGCCAAATTCCAAATCTATACAATATAACAGCAAATTAGCACCAGCATTAACAACAAATTAACAGGATATAGCATCAAATTAACAACAAACAACAGCAATTAAAAAAAAGAAAAGCAAAGGCAGGTAAGGCAAGGGTAAAGGCGGGCAAGCCTTTCAACATCATTTCATAAAAAAAGGCAGGTAAGTATTAAGATATTGTACACCAAATAAGCCCCAGCACATCATTTCATAAAAAAGGCAAAGGCAAAGACAAACAATAAATCGAAAGGAAAAAGAAATTATAAAAAAGGCACAACAGCAAAAAAAAAAAAAAAGAAGGAAATAAAAAATGAACGGTATTACAGCAGCACATCATTTAAAAAAAAAAAAAGAAAAAAATAAACAGCAGACGGCAAGCATCACAGCAGCACAGCAACACATCATTTAAAAAAAAAAGAAAAAAGAAAAAAAAATGAACAGCAGCACATCATTTTATAAAAAAGGCCTAGCAGAAGAGGAATTAAAAAAAAAGAAAAAAAAAGAGATATCACAGACCTTCTTAAAAAAAATGGAAAAGAGACATCACGGCAGGAGCAGGAGTACCAGCAGACGGTGATTCTTCTTCTTCTTATTAATCTTCTTTTCAGATGGCGAACGGCAGACGGTGATGGTCCAGCTGATGGTAGATGGTGATTCTTTTTTTTTTTTCTTTCTCTCTCTTCTTCTTCTTCTCCTCCTCCTTCCCGCAGACGGTGATGGAGTACTAGCATACTTTTTTTTTCTCTTTCCCTCTTTGCTGCTGCTGCTGCTGCTTCTTCTTTTTCTTTTTCTCCTTCTTCTTCTTCTTCTTTTTCTCCTTCTCCTTCTTCTTCTCGGACGATGATGGCCTGATGGGGTTACGCCGATGGGTTCCTAGGGTTTCGTTGGGTTATCGGGTTTCGCAGATGGGATGGGACTTCAATGGGCTCTGGGGTTTTGCCACCGGGATGGGATCTCGCCACCGGGATGGAGTTTCGTGCCGATGATGGCTTTCAGTGCAGATGCCGTTCGAAAGGGAGAATGGGTTTGGCGAGAGCGAGAAAGGACTTTTGCAGTTTCGAAAGGGAAAAAATGAAATTTGGGGATCAAAGAGCTACTGTTATAATGTTTAAAATTTCATTTACCCCCTCCTGGATTTACTTTTTCTAATTTTAATGCAAAAAAATCATAGTTCTTTTTTTTTTTTGGCCATGTCCCAAGCAGTGTTGGAGCCGTGTCCCACCCGTGTCGGAGCCGTGTCCCACCCGTGTCGGAGCCGTGTCCAACCCATGTCCGTAATTAAAAAAATAAAAATTAAAAAAACAAGACACTTTTCGCGTGTCCCGGATGTGTCCAGGCCGTGTCTGTGTCCCAAACGTGTTGGACATTGACATGCCGGCCCCGGAGAGGTGTCCGTGCTTCCTAGGACGCCCCATATCTGTATTTGTGTCCTACATTTTCAAAAGTGAGGAGTTGTATCCCCGATCCTCGTATCAGTGCCTGTATTGGTATCTGTATCTGGGCATCATAGCTTGAGAATGTTAATCATCATCATCATCATCATCATCATCATCAAAGCCGTATCCCAACAATGTTGGGGTCGGCTATATGAATTCTGTTTCTCTATTCTGTTCTATTTTCAGCTAAATCTTTCGATAAGTGAAACTTCTTCAAATTTAAATTAATGACTTCCATCCATGTTTTCTTCGGCCTGCTCCTAGCTCTTGATGGACCCTCTACCTGTATATTCAAACTTTTTCTTATCGGTGCCATTGCCGGTCTATGCTCAACATGCCCAAATCATCTTAAACAGGTTTCTCTAATCTTATCTCCTATTGGTGCTACTCCTAAATGTTCTCGAAAATGCTCATTTCTAATTTTATCTTTCCTAGTTTTACCACACATCCACCTAAGCATTCTCATTTCCGCTACATCCATCTTATGAATATACGTCTTCTAGATTGGCCAACATTCTGCTCCATATGTCATAGCTGGTCTAATCACTGTCCTGTAAATTTGTCCTTCAATTTCGTTAGCATTCGTTTGTCACAAAGCACTTCCGAAGTTAGTCTCCATTTTAGCCATCCAGCTTTTATCCTATGCTCCACATCTTCATCAATCTCCCCATCCTTACTAATCATCAAGCCTAGGTATCGAAAAGAATCTCTACGTGGTATCTCATTTTGACAGTGGTTTCAACACTTTGTATATGTCCACTGAAGTTGCAATCTATATATTCTGTTTTTGTACGACTTATTTTAAAGCCTTTAGATTCTAATGCCCCCCGCTATCTTTCAAGCTTTGCATTTACACCCTCTCTTGATTCATCCACCAATACTATATCATTTGCAAACAACATACACCATGGTACTTCTTTTTAAATATGCACAGTTAACTCATCCATAATTAATGCAAAGAGATAAGGGCTTAAGGTTGATCTCTGATGTAAACCTATAGTCACGGGGAATCCACATGTTTCTCCACATTTGGTTCTCACATTTGTTATTGCTTCTTCGTACATATCCTTAAAAGTTTCAACATAACCTCTGGGGACATTCATTTTCTTTAAAACCCACCAAATTAAATTCCTCGGTACCCTATTATAGGTTTTTTCCAAATCGATAAAGACTATATGTAGATTTTTCCTCTTTGCTCGGTATTTTTTCCACTAATTGCTTAAGTGAAAAGATAGCTTCTATAGTTGATCTCCCTGACATAAAATCAAATTGATTTTCAGAAATCTTGATCTTCTTTCTCAGTTTTTGTTCCATTATTCTCTCACATAACTTCATAGTAAGACTTATAAGTTTAATCCCTTGATAGTTGGTACAATTTTGTATATCTCCTTTATTCTTATATATAGGTACTATAATGCTTCTTTTCCATTCATTTAGCATTTTCTTTGTTACAAGTATCTTATTGAATAGCCTACATAACCAACTTATCCCAACCTCTCTTAAGCATTTCCATACCTCTATCGGAATACCATATGGGCCTGTTGCCTTTCCTGTCTTCATTCGCTTCAATGCTTTCTTCACTTCCACCTCTCTAATTCTACGGAGAAAAGTGTGCTCTTGTGATGAAGTATTCTCCTTAACTCTTGTATCGCCCAAATGTTCTTCATTTAGAAGTTTGCTAAAATATTCCTTCCACCTTTTTTTAATATCGTTGTCCTTCACCAAAATATTTTCCTCATTGTTTTTGATACATTTGACATGATCTAAGTCCCTATTTTTCTTTTCTCTTATTTTTGCGAGCTTAAAAATATCCTTTTCTCCTTCTTTTGTTCACAACCTATTATAGAGGTCATCGTATGCTTTGAACTTTGAACTACTTACTACTTTCTTTGCTTCTTTCTCTGTCTTCTTATGCAGCTTAAAATTTTTCATACTCTTAATCCCCTGCCAAACTTTGTAGCAATATTTTTTCTGTCGAATAACTTCCTGAACCTCTATACTCCACCACCATGTTTCTTTATTAATATGTCTCTTCCCTTTTGATTCTTTAAGTACCTCCTTTGCAACATTCCTAATGCAATTAGCCATTTGATTCCACATTACTGTAGTTTCTCCTTCAATATTTTATTCTCTCTTCTCAATCATTTTGTCCTTAAATATATTTGCTCTTTCCCCCTTCAAATCTCTCCACCTTGTTTTAGGGTACATTTTGTTTACTACCGCTCTCTTTCTACTTCTAATGCAAATATCTAAAACTCCAAGCCTATGTTGTGTAGTCAAATTCTCTCCTGGGATAACCTTGCAATGTTTACAAGCTAATCGGTCCTGTTTTCTAACTAGAAAAAAGTCTATCTGACTCCTATTACTTCCACTTTTATATGAAATTAAATGCTCATCTCTCTTTTTAAAGTAAGTATTTGCTGCTACTACAATATCAAATGCCACTGCAAAGTCCATATAGTGTTTCCGAATTCATTCTTTTCTCCAAATCCATGCCCTCCATGCACTTTCTCATATCTTCTATTATCTCTTCCTATATGCCTGTTTAAATCCCCTCCAAGGAAAATCTTATCATTATTTGGGATTTCTCGCATTAAATCATCCATCTCCTCCCAAAACTGTCTTTTCACACTTTCCTCTAGTCTACTTGGGGAGCATATGCATTGATGATATGAATTATGTCTTCCTCTAGCATTAATTTAATTGCTATAATTTTATCACCAAACCTCTTTACCCCGACAATTTTCTCTTTCAAATCCTTATCTACAACTATACCCACTTCATTTCTTATATTACTTTTTCCTGCATAGAAAAGCTTATACCCATCCGTGAACTCCTTAGCTTTATTCCCTTTCCACCTTGTCTCCTGTATACAAGCCAGCTTGAGAATGTTAATAAGGAAATTAAAAAAAAAAAAAATCAAGATCTAAAATTTTCATTGGATATTTTTCTGGACATTTCTGATTGAAAATTTTGCTCCTCCAATCTGATATGTATTGTTGCAACAGAGATGTATGTGCATATCATTTTCTAGTGATCTGATACACCCTCTGATACCGTTACGTTGAACCTCAAGCGAAATGCGTGTAGCAAGAGAAAATGGTTGCTAATTATTTCATTTCTATAGAGGGGAAAGACCTTGTTTAAGTTTAGATACATATCTCTACATTAGTTCTTGGTCCCTTCATCCATGGATCTCTCCATGAATGATGATTAGATGGGTTTTGATTGTTACACTGCAAATTTTTAAGATTAGATGCATCCCACCTTGATTACCAGTATCATATGGGCCAAGTGATGATTTTAACATTAGATGGGTTCCATACTAATTCTAGATGGGCACTAGAATGTTCAACACCAGATGGATACCACCATGACTGCAAACATTAGATGTTTTTTTGCTATGATTCCCAACGTTAGATGGAACCTGTTTCCTACAGTATTAGATAGGTTCATTGAGAATGCCTCTTTCCTTGAAACCTGTTAAAAACAATGCCAAACTGTGGCCTTAGCTTCTGTCTATCTAAAAGGGAGGCAACCTTATTATTATTATTATTTTATTTTTAAGTCTTTAAATGGCAGAATTGAAATGAAGTTCTCGTGCTTGCCAGTTCTGTTGTTCATGCAGTTGATTTTTTTATTTAATCTTTCTTTTTCTAGTTTTGTGCTTATCTTTTGGGTTATTTACAGCATCTCCTCTTTTATGTTTTTATTATTTTTTCCCACGGGATCTGTACATTTTAAGTGTCTTTGTAATTATGATGGACTTTATTTCAGTTGCAAATTCTAACTACCTGACTGTATAGACAACACTGTTTTGCTTGACCATATAGTTTGCAGTTGGGTATAACCGAAGAGGCATTGATGAGAAAGCAGAGATGAAGACTCAGAAAAATACCTCATGTGACCCCAAAGAATCATCAATGTTTGACCGAAACCGATGTTTTAGCGTTGTGGCTGGAGCATTTAATGAAGTTGCAGCGGATTCTGTTGTAGATCTTAAGTCCCCAGAGGTAGCAACCCACCCATGACTAATTTTTAGTTCCATTTGAGTTTCAGCTTTGCGTAAATATATCATCATTGGCCTGAAACCATGTATTCATTCTCAGGCCTTGAATTTTTACAAGTGTAACAATCAGTTTGGTGTCTGATGCTGAGCTAGGGATGGCAAGGGGTTGGTCTAAAGTCTAAGCCCGAACCTGCCCTGACTCACACGTACCCTGCCCCATACCTGACCCGACTGGTGATGTGTAAAATGATTTGTGATTACGAAACCCATGCATGCCGTGCATGGGTTGTGTCAGGTGTGATACTGATGTTTTTTTTTAATAGTTATATCAAATTCAAACTATATATTTCCTCTTGAACATGGGACAACTCAAACACAAAACCTATCACTCCAATTTTTCTGTCCTCTACCGCTCTACCAAATGCAGTACACAGGCTATTTGTATCATAATCTGTTAAGAAATATGTAAAATTTTTATCAACAGAGCAAGATGCCTCGAAACTGGCTTGGGCCAAAATCTGTAAACCTGTACTCAGCCTACACACACCAAAAAAAAAAAAAAAAAAAAAAAAAAAAAGAGGAAGCTGCTGCCAAGACTGCCCTACTGAAGGTGGGTCACCCGTTTAACGCGATCGGTTGCCATCCCTAGGCGAAACCAGGCCTCAAGAACAATGCAATTGAAATACTCCTTGCCATCTGATATTTTGATTTATGGCTTTTTTGTCTCCGTTGGATGTGGACTTCTGTATTTCTTCCTTAAGGGTCCATTTGGGTACCTTGTAACTCAAGTACTGATGCAGCCTGGGATCATGATCAAAGGGGACCAAATCCACAACTGGGATTTGGCCGAATCCAATGGATTCAAGAGCAATCTCAATCACAGTCACAATCACAATCACAATCACAATTACTCAGATCACTAAATTATCAATTCATTAATCAAATCAAAGGCGTCTTTCCTATAAGGGGATTTACATATTTATAGAAAAGAAAGAACTACTTTCTACTTGGACTTAAATGCCTAAATCAATAGGAGACCTAATTTGATTAAAATACCAAAATAATAAACCAAATAGGAAACTAATTAATTAAAAGTCCTAACTAATATCAACTTCCCACAGTAAAACAACTATCTAATCCCATTAGGATTTGTGGGCTGATCCAATGGGTTTGGGCCAGGTTAACCCAATAGCTAATGAGCCTGGTTGGAGCTCATCCTGCACCAGGTACCTGATAATTCTGATTATCTTCTGAGTTATTGAAAAAGGTGTCTGGATTTTGAGTGGATATTCAACGTATGGTGTTATTGATGCAACTGAGTTGGTTTGTTGGAGATAGCCTGAGGCTTAAACTCCCAGTTCCTCAGTAACCTGAGCTACCTGCACCCATTATGCATGGATACAACTGGTCACTGTATTTATGGGTGATGGTGGACGGGTTAGGGGCATCGTTTGCACAAAGTGAGGTCAATCAGATATAAGGGATTAGAAATCTCGAATACCAAACCATAAACCACTTTACATGCGCAAGGCTCAAGGTGACAATGTGTGACAGGTTGAGGATCTTTTTTTTTTTTTTTTTACATCCTCTTGTTTTTTTTCCAGCTATTAACATGCGAAATATTGATTTCCATGGTCTTATTTGATTCATTTAGAACAAAATGCTATAGAACCCATTTGTTTCCCATCCTGATGTTCTTTCTGGGTTATCTACATCATTAACTTAAGAGATAAACTACTTGGCCTTCTATGTTTCTTTTCCAGATACTATACTGGTTAGCTTGAAATAATAGTCACATTTCTGTTGTTTCTATAACTACAATGTTTCAGCTTGCTGTGCTTGTTGAATTACTACCTATTTCTGGGTTACCCAATGGGTCATCAGTGGTTGCAATCTCAGTTCTTCCGTGTAACCTTTTCACCACCAAGCCACGGCTGTGTGTCAAGGCATTGACCACAGATGCTAAAACCGCAAAAGGGAGTGGTTAGAAATGACAGCATGATGTCTGATGATATTCTCAAATCTATTCTAACAAGATTCAACCATGACAAACTAGTTGCTGCTCGAGTTGCCTGGCCATCTATGATTACTTTTATTTCCATGTGAACTGAAATTCCTGGAGAAAGTCTTCACACTTAGTTTGAGCCATTCACAATAAGGATTATTGAAGATTTCTTCATGCTCTGTCACCAGAACAAGTGTGTTACAGTTGTATGCGTTGCCACCAGTAGTACCTGATGCCATAACCAGAGATAAAGGCAGTTTTTGTTCTAATGGATAACCTATTTGGTGCTCCTGCAATTTATGAAATGAACTGTCTCCGAGTTTCTCAGCTTGTCTAGCACTGTGAGTTGGTTCGGTAATGGCACTTACCATGCTAAGCTTTGGGAAATTGTGGTTGCATCAAGCAATCAATAGCGGTTAATGCATTCCAGTTTGTCTGTTTGATATATTTCCTAACTGTAGTACATTGTCTTTTAATACATGTTTGGGCGAAATGATTGACAGATTTCTGTATGTTTCGGGTTGTGTGATCTACATGGGACACTGATCCATAGAATATCCAGATGTGTCTTAAAGACATGAGTAGGATTAGCAGATTGATAATAGTAGGATTTGCCCATCGCTTCTGTTCATGTATTTACATCTTTGACCTGCAAGAAGCGTACCACCTTGTTGGCGAAAATGTCATCAGTTGAGGCTCTTATATCTTGTAGTAGCTGAATGGTCCTTTAAAGTTATGCACATGCATGTTGCTGAGTGAGAATTCACTGGTAAGGTTTGGAGGTTTAGGTGCCTATTCAAAAGTTCATGCAATTTTATTCAAGCAGGATTGATGAACCCGGTTTTGACCAAGTGGGTTGGCCTGCCAAAATTTGAAGGTTTCCTGAGCCTGAGCCTGAGACCTGTTCATAGACAGTACTATTTATGACCCTTATTGACAAGAGGGCTTGGGCACTAGGTGCATTCATAACTTTCAGGGATCTTTTTGCTGCCTACTGAGTATTTGAATGAATGTACGGTGGTGGTGCTTTGAAATTATCACAAATTTTAGACAGAATGCTGCTGCACGTCCATGTCATAATTAAAAATGCTCAACATGTTAATAGGTCATAGCATACCAAGCCATATCTTGATATAGATTCGTTGACTGTAAACTAAGGTTGCAGCTGGAGGGCCCCTATCAGCCGACTATGTCTGGTCTAGCCCCTTCATATGCATGTGTGGTTTTGACTGTATCTGGGTTAAACTTCCTGGTCCGTTTATGTAATAGGTTGGTACTTGTGCTATGTGTGCTTAAGGCCCGTTCTAGCCTGACATATTTAACATACTGAGTTGATGTTATTTGCAAATGGTTGGGCCTGTGCCTGGGCCTGGCTTTCTGGCTATTGAACTACATACATGCCTGTATTGAAAACTGATAAATAATTGTGCTGGGGTTGGAAACCCCTAAGCTCAAGCACCGCCCATTCTGGCCCATATGCAGCCCTACTAATTTTTTGGAGTGGGGGCCTGAATTTTAAGGTCCAGATCTCCAGGCCAAATAAACCTGGCCCATGAACAACCCTACTAGTTATTCAGGGTTAGGGACCGCATTGATTTTAGACCTGATCCGACCCAGGCCTCTGTTGATGTCTTAAATTTATGGTCCTAGCCATCTGTATTGCTTAGATCGATGACCCTAGACATTATAAAAGGACTTTGATGAAGCAAGTGAAGAATCATGTCCACATCGTTCTACCAGACCCATATCAAATTGTATTAATTATTAAGAGGCATCATCATCTTTCTTAATTTTCTATATAGAGAGATTCCAAGGTCTTTCATACAATGATTTTTTAGCCATACAGGATAAGGACAAGGACAATAGCCCAGTAATTAGTAGGGGCTGGGACCATAGAAATAATTTGGACCATTCAATATAAATCTCATCCCATTCAATTGACATATCTTCATACTTCACTTTAATATAAACTAGCATAATAACCTGTGCGTAGCACGGGCATGTGGCTAGAGTTCATGTTGCATCTTATTAGTTTTGACATTTTTTTATAAATAAATATACGTGTTGTAGTGTTTAGGTTAATCATTCTTAAGCCAAAGGATCAAAAGGTTATGAGTTTGAATTTATTGACAAACTTTTTTCAAATGTTCAGTAATAAAGTCAAAATTCAAGGAATTTAGTCAAAATTGAATTCAAAACCTTTCTCTTTAATATATTATAATGGGATCCATAGTAAGATTGATCACAAGATTGAAAATGTGACTGAGCATTGATGTAGAGCATCACAACTGACGTGACATAAATCATGTTTCCACCATATGCTCAATTGGACAATGGGATCTGCTCTCATTAAATCGGAGAACATTATCCCCAGAGGGGATGGAATTGAAGATGAGCAGTTCAAATTATAATGTGAGCCCCATGGTGGAAGCTTAGGCATGTGCTATACGGTTATCATGTAATAGCTTGGAGTAGGACAGTGGATCCGGATTCTAATCATTGGTAACAGCCGTGCTAAAGTGCGACACAGGAGATGTTTATAATAATTAGGGTGCCTCGATCCAAAAGAGGTTTTAAAAAATTAACTTATCAAACATCAAGCCCATTAATCATTGTTAACCATTGTTATTTGAGAGAGAGAGAGAGAGAGAGAGATGGGTTTTGTGGAAGGGGATATAGAAGACGAGAAGGTTTTGGGTGGGACCGTCTTTCCAATGGTGTTACACCCATCTTGCATGGGCAAAGGTCACGCGTGTGGTCTAGCATAAGGAACCCGCGTGGCTCTCGCATGTGTTGAAATGCGACAGGCCACTTCTCTTGTGGGGCTTGAGGTCCTTTCCCTAGATAATCGGGATTATATGATGAAATCCCTTGTGGTGACCATGGTGGGACCGGCTGCCTATCATGCAGTGTTGTGGCTGCCCACTGGTGTTGGGTTTATGTCTTGTATTCCGGTTTAGCCGGATGAGTCCACTGGGTTAGCCAGGGACTGGTTTAAGGTCAAGGGTATTTTGGTAATTGTACCGGGGCTTTCTTGGTGGCCAAGAAAGCGGAGATTATATATATGTATAGTCTGTAACCCTAGACCTTGCGGCGGCAGTTGCCCGTGGTGTTCCCACACCACGTAGGAGAGATGAGGTGAGAGTGTGGGAATCTCTTGTATGCTTTACTTGTCATAGTGAAGATGTTCGTCCTCCTGTGCCTGTGGATGTAACCCTATTTGGGTGAACCACGTAAATCTCGTGTCTCTACTTGTGTGTGGCTTGCTTCGTGTTGATTTTGTGCTTCATGGATGCGCACAACGGGTGATTGTCAGAAAATCACAACAATTGGTATCAAAGCCACAACAATTGGTATCAGAGCCGAAGTTGGTGTTCCTCAGGTTTCTGAGCGAGGTGGAGATCGCTCAGTGGCTTGGAGGTTGTGCACATCCTGGTTAGGTCCCCATCAGAAAAGAAGAAGACGAGATTGGGTTCTCCGGTTTGGCTAAAATCGGAGGAAAGAGTATTCCCAGGTTGTTCAGATCTCGGAGTTAGATCGCAGCAGTTGTGATGTAAGGATCAACGGATCGGCATGATTGGGTTCGGATCACTGTTGAGGATCGGCGAATTCGTTGGCTGCAACTTGTTACAGAGATCGATTGTGATCTCAAGGAGGGCCACACGTTGCTGAAGAAAATCAAAA
Source organism: Sextonia rubra (assembly GCA_037013555.1). Classification (NCBI taxonomy): domain Eukaryota; kingdom Viridiplantae; phylum Streptophyta; class Magnoliopsida; order Laurales; family Lauraceae; genus Sextonia; species Sextonia rubra. Next base: position 14,316,167 of record JASUAD010000028.1, on the reverse strand, counting down.
GAGAAGAGAAGTTTCGGTTTGTGATCTCTGTTTCTTTAAACAGAGAAGCGCGCATCAGATCTGCCAGAACACGGGTGGGCCATGCATCACAGAGAAGGTTGGTTCTCAGGTTTGCCCGAGACCACGAAAAGGACTGAAATAGGGGTTCTTTGGTTTGGCTGGAATCAGAGGAAAAGGGGTTCTCGGTCCTGATCATTGCTGCGAAGAAGAAAACAGAAGAAGACCGGAAGAGAAAAAAAAAATTGCAACTCACCGGTCGCCGCTGCCAGAGATTGCCAGCCGTTCGCTAACGCCGCCGCCAGTCGCTGTTCGCCGTCGCCGTGCCGTTGCCACGCCTCGCCACTGGTCGTCGGCGCCACTGCAGACCGCGGAGTGCTCCACCGTCCGCAACCGGGTTGCAGAGGACGTTGCAGAAAGCAGACAGAGCCGCGGGTTGAAGACGACCTTCTATTGTTCTGGCTTTTCAGGTCAGGTCAGTTTAACCTGACCCGTGGAGAAAGCAGCACAGTTCAAAACTTGTTGGGTCGTGTTCCGGGTCGGTCCGGGTCGGGTTGCACCTGACCCGGTTGTGCAGAGAGCCCAGCCATCAAATTCCGGGTCAGTCCAGTGCAAGTCAGGTCAGGTCGGACCTGACCCTTTAAGGAGAGCCCAGTTATCAGCAGCACAAGTTACAGGCCGGGTCTGGTCGGATCGACTTGGTCTGTGTACTAGAAGCCCAACCCAGCGTGCATCCAGAGAGTGCAGTTCCGATTCCGGGTCGGGTAAGACCTGGCCCATGTTTGCAGAGTCCAGCCCAGTGCACTGAAGCAGGTTCAGTGCGTGTTTGGGTCGGGTGGACCTGGATCGGTTGCAGAAGCCCAGTTAGCGTCAGCATTGCAGTCTGACGTCAGCCGATGTCAGCGAAGGTACGGTCAAAGGCCAGATTTGACCAGTTTCAACGGTTGAAATTGTTTCTACGATATCTTGATCATCCGATGTCCGATCGGAGATCCGTTTGAGCCTACGGACTCGTTTCGAGCAGATCTACGCAGTGGAAGAGGTTGATTGGCTGTTTGACAGTCAAGGAGGAGGTTTGACCGATTGGAGCGTAGAAACTTATTTCTACGTTATCGGAGCCATCCTGAGTCGGATTTCAGATCCGTTTCTTCTAGCATGCTCGTGGTGACGAGATCTATAACTTGATGCAGAAATCTGGAGGAGGTCTGAACATATGTAGATTGAGGCTAGAATCGGGTCTACTCGACCTGGTTGTTGTTGCAAACCCAATAATAGGAGTCACCGGCCTAGTTGCAAAGGGTTTGCTGATTCAAACGAAGTTGTTCGTTTGGGGTTCACATGCTCTCTAGATCGCATGTGATATTGTTCATCTTGCGAGAGCCAAGTCGGAAAAGCAACAAGGAGGAGTTGATGCGTCAGCAGTTGTCAAACATTTGTTTGATTTATTGATCGGAGACCTGGTCAAATGGAGTTTTTTGACTGTTTGGAGGCAGAGGTTGTTCTGCAATGGAGTCATCTGGACTTGTATTCCCGATCTGTTTTGCTTGCATGCTTGTGGTGATTGGATCTTCACAGTGATGTTGAAGATTGGGCAGGATGGTGAGTGATTCAGATATCACTCAGATTTGTCAATGGTTTCGAGCTTTTAGTTCGAGGTGGAGTTTGACGAGATGAACTTTGTTCAAAGTTCATGTGCTGGCTCAACATGTCAAAGTGTTGAAGAAGACTGCATCCCTGGTGCAGTGACGTACCATTCAGCAAGGTACGTGAAGATATTGCCGGTTTTATTTCCTAGTAGCTTGAGTTGTACGGAGTTGTACGGAATTCAAGCCAAGGTGGAGATTGTTGGGTTTATGTCTTGTATTCCGGTTTAGCCGGATGAGTCCATTGGGTTAGCCAGGGACTGGTTTAAGGTCAAGGGTATTTTGGTAATTGTACCGGGGCTTTCTTGGTGGCCAAGAAAGTGGAGATTATATATATGTATAGTCTGTAACCCTAGACCTTGTGGCGGCAGTTGCCCGTGGTGTTCCCACACCACGTAGGAGAGATGAGGTGAGAGTGTGGGAATCTCTTGTATGCTTTACTTGTCATAGTGAAGATGTTCATCCTCCTGTGCCCGTGGATGTAGCTCTATTTGGGTGAACCATGTAAATCTCGTGTCTCTTCTTGTGTGTGGCTTACTTCGTGTTGATCTTCTGCTTCATGGATGCGCACAACGGGTGATTGTCAGAAAATCACAACAATTGATATCAAAGCCACAACAACTGGTGATGCCATGAGACTTGATTGATCCCACCATAATCAACATAAATTTTTAATCAAAGGATCCGAACTCCACCGTGGAAGATTTCACACGTGCGGTAGAGTTGCTTGAGTGGGACGAGATGGGTTGATGGGCACCGCCTCACGTGCTAAAGTGTCCCACAGGGTCCATATTGTCAAGGAAGCCTCACCGCATCAGCTCATCAATTTTCAATCACTTGATGTCTCTGGTGCTCTCTCTCTCTCTCTCTCTCTCTCTCTCTCTCTCTCTCAAACAGTACCTTTAGGTTTTGGGTTCAATCATATTATTCTTATTTAAACTTATTTTTAAGGGCCATTTGTTTGCAACAAATTTGAATCCTTAGAAATTCATGGTAAAATGGGTTCCCTGAATATTGAACAGCTGCAGTGTGATGGATTCATGGTGATATGTAGATTGGCCTTGACTCTTCTATAATTCTACTACTAGGGTCGTGATTAAGTATTTATTTTTCCTCTCCCCTTAATTCATTTCCATTAGAAGAGAGACCCTTCGATGGACATTTATAAGGCTTCACAGTTATTTCATTAATGTTACCTACTTTTAGTAGTACGTTTGTTAAGGCCTATTTGTTTGGAGAATATATGAGAATTCTTGTTTAAGAGATATATTGGAGAATTTCAAATGCTGTCCCTCCAGCTAGATTAACAAATGCTCAAGACCTATTAAGCAATTTTGGATATCCATAAATTTGGAAAAATAAGGAGGCCAAAATGGTCAATCTACAATGGTGAATTTCTGAAGACTTAGGTACCAAAAAACGATATTCAAATGTTGGGAGACATCCATTGCAACGCCAGCAGGAATTCCCAACAACAAGCAATCTTTTCACTAATTCTTGCAAACAACATCCACAAAATTCTTTAAATAGGCCTTTACACTTGTTTTATGGTTTGCGTATCCAAAACTGCACTCAATCCAAATTCCACGTGCGTTGTAATATACGTGGGCCTCACCGCCTCGGGTCGTGTGGGTTCATATCCGTGTTGTACGGATGTAAAAGTGTAAATGGGTCTCGATTGATTCCAATCTGTTAATAATTAAGTTTGTGTTTTTATTTAGACTTTGATAAGTAACCGGGTTCAAATTTGAGTCATTTTTTTTAGACTAATGACCTAAATTTGGTCTTTTCCTCTCTATCGAGGATGTAGGACTCCAGGACGTCATAAACCACCTCTCTTAGGGCTGCACGTCCCTTTTGGATAGCTTGCCAGTCCCCATAAATCTCATCGTTTTAATTCTGGTAGACCTTAATCGACTAAAAGGTTGCATGCAATGGTAAGGGTGCAAGCTCTAAATATAAGCTTAATCACTTTCTTCTCCATAGTCAATGTGAGAGTCTAAGATGTTACAACCTTGGTTCTGGCCTGTGGACCCAGGCCCCAACATATTATCCCAACTTTCAAGGATTACTCCTAGAAGTTATTTTTTTTCCAAATCATTCTGTACTGAAAAATAGAATACCCCTATATGTTATTGGTTTCGGTTATAGTTTCATCTTCTCAGTTACAGTTTTAGTTATAATTCCATCTACTGATTAATAGAGTTCCATTGCCATCTTTTAATTACCAGTTATAGTTCCGGGTTCACCATGGACCCAGACTGGAACAACGCGTTCACATCCCTAGGTGTTGCCCCCTAGTCAGTTCATCTACTTGCAAATACAATACTAGTGACACAAATTTCAAAATTTTTATGACACAGCTAAAGGAATTTCCTTTCAAAATCTTCTCCTGTTCCAATCCACCTCCAGAAAATGGAGAGATATTGATAGTTACCACCAACATCGCTGTAGAGAAGATGGAGAAAATGGTGCCAGTATTGGTAAGGAGATTATCAGAATGAAGGTTTTGGGGGAGAGCTTTTCTAGAATGAATTAATGTCAATCTTAATATTATGTCTGCAAACAATTAACTAAGCAGCAGAAATAAATCAAACAAAAGCACATACCACAAGAAGACACAGATTTTACGTAAAAACCAAAACCAGAAAAAAACCACGAGTCCAACCTGGACTAATAATCATATACTATAGATTATACCACAGTTACAAGTCACTTACAGACATCCGCATGACTCTGTAACATCAACCTCTTGTAAAGACTCACTTTACAACAATTGCTTGTCGTTGCCTGCTACAAATCTAATCAATTAGATGCCTTCTAGTAGTTAGCTTAACTACTCAAATTTTCTACGCTTAGAAGATAATCTTCTACTAGAGATGTAGAAGACAATGATCCATAGAGTAGAACTTCAGCCCTTTAACTCTCCAATGAAAAAAAACTTTAGAGAATGTGATATCCAATAAGCAATCTCTTCTTAGAACAATGAGATCTGTGTTCCTCACATTAGGGTTGAGAGATAACCCATTTTTATAGCCCCTGATACATGCCTCATAAGTATATTTTGATCAAGAAAGGAGTTGGAATGAAACAGGCAAGTTTCCCTTCAATTCGGATTGAAAAATAGCAAGTCAACAAACTTTTTGCACCTGTCTGATAGGTTGGATAAATGGTCTGATCAGTCGGATTAAGGTTCTGCTCGGGTGAAAATTTTAGTATTTTTCTGCAAACTTCTGGAGGCCATAACTTTCTTGTTTTAGCTTCGATTGAGGCAATCTTGGGCTCTATGGAATATGCTCAAAACGAGTTTTCCAACGGTAGGTCGCATGCTTATATTTGATACTGGATTTGTGAGATACACCATTTTTAATCTATATTGTCCATAGAATATCACTTGAATTTATCGCTTTTTCTTTAATTTCTTCACTACAGTGCAACGGACGACTCAACCCATTGTCCATACTCAAAGATGTGTAAAATACAATGCTAATGGACTCAAGTTTTGTCCAACCCATGAATTTACTAATACAAAAATCCTTACAATCACTCCCTTTGACAATTCATGGATAAAACTTCCTATACAATAAATCTACCCAAAAATAAAACAAAAAAATACATTGAGTAAATTGAAATAGCAAAAAAAAAAAAAAAAAAACCATCGGCTCTACACTAGTTACAAAAGAAATCATCTTCAGCTCCATCTGTTTTCAAACTGCACAAAAATTTTATTCTCCCCTCGAATGTAATATCTCCCCATTTTTGTCCATAATTAACAAAGCTAATGATCATTATGCAGCAAAGTTGTCAACCTGAATCCAGCAGTAGCTCTCCCTTGATTACAGCTCCCCCTTAATTGTATCTTCATAGCAGCACTGGGGATAGGAGCTTGATCATCTTAATTAGGGTTATTTGCACTTAACCACTCATACTTGTGTAGTATAATCTTTCAGCACAGTGTGAGCAACTTCTGTAGGTAAATCAGACTTCCTAACCCAAATAACTCTTGTCTTGACCTGTGGCTTAGACAATTGTTTCCACAATTGCTTATACTTTGAAAAAACGTGCAGCTTCTTGCAATGGGGACGAATGTATCCTTTAACTCTACAGTGATGACAAGTGTATATGCGTGCAGGACGTGACACAATTTTCCTTTTAAAATACTTATCACATTATGAACATGTACAATAGGTGGAGTAGTGTGTGTAATACTTCTAACAAAAACAGATTTACAATTAGATTTTGAAGTAAATACACTATCATTGAAACCAAGACCACGCTTGTCTCTAAGTAGCTTTTGAATACACAAAATGTATTCAAGTATCTTCGAACCAGTATTCATTCGATTCAGAGAGGCTTTGGTCGAATCCAGCTCAGACAACGTAATCTTTAGTTTGCCAGCCAGGTTTTCTTTTTCAGCCTTAACAGTCTTCTAGTTAATTTTCAAAGTTTCAAACTCTTGTTCAACCTTCTAAAATTCATCTTTTAGTAAACCATACTTGTGACTCTCAGTAGTTAGCTTATCAGCCATGAAATTCTTTTGTCTTTTTAACAGATGAACCTGTGATTTGGCATCTTCTAACTCTTTCTTAAAAGACAAAATCTCTGCTTTCAACTTAAAAGCATCTTTTTCAATAACTTGCTCATCTGCATAGAATTGTCTAGTAAAATCCCATATTCTGCTTCCCAATCATCTTCTTCATCTGAAAGTGCAATATCAGTAGTCTTTGCAATAAAACTATCATCAGACACAGTGGATCTAGCCATAAAAGCCAAAAACTTTCCATTCACAACATCTTTAGGATCAGGTTCAGGGTCTTTCTCTTCATCTGAAGAATCATCATCACATGTTTTCAGAGCTTTGTACTTGAGATTCTTTTTCTTACCAAGACACTCATCGGCATAATGACCATAACTCTGACATTCATAGCACTTAACCTTTGATAAATTTGTCTTTCTTTCCGACTTCTATCCTTTCCACTTAGATTTCTTAACCTTCATGAGTTTTTGAAACTGAACCATTTACTTAGTAATATCATCATCTGAATCTAAATCAGTCTCGATTTTCTTTTCAGATTGCTTCACAGATTCTCTGAAAGCTTTAAAATCCAAACTATTATTCTTCACTGATGTTCCCTTATTTAAACGGTTTCCTTCGAAAGTCTGAAGATTTCCAACCAACTGATTCACTGTAAGGGTATCTAAATTCTTATTCTCTTCAATAGCATCTACCTTTGACTCAAACTTTAAAGTAAAAGACCTCAGAATCTTCTTAACAATCTTACTTTCAGAGATTACTTCACCCAAATTGAAAATAGAATTGACAATATCATTCAGCATAGCATAAAACTGATTGAAGGTTTCTTCTTCTTCCATTACAATGGTTTCAAAGGACTCATTTGACCTTTGTAGCTTTGCTTGCTTGACTATTGTACCCTAAAAAATAGTTTGCAAAACATCTCCTGCTTCTTTTGCAGTTTTACAAGTGGAAATCTGATGAAACTCATCAGCAGACGCTCCATTATAAATAGCATTCATAGCCTTATTATTGCAATTGGAAGCATGCTTTTTTTTCTTAGTCCATTGGGCTTTAGGTTTGGCAACTATTTGCCCATCAGCAGTAAGAGTAGGTTTTTAATAACCTTCCTCAACACTATCCCACACATCATCATCAATGGACTTAAGGAATCCAATCATTCTTTGCTTCCAATAAGCATAATTTGAACCATAAGATAATGGAGGCTTCACAGTGGATGTGCCTTCTTGATTGAGCATCATTCTAGATATCTCTTTGGATCAAACATTATAAATTAGTACAACATGCTCTAATACCACTTAAAGGTTTTGGAGGAGAGCCTCTTTAGAATGGATTAATATTAATCTTAATATTATATGTGCAAACAATCAACTAAGCAGTGGAAATAAATCAAACAAAAGCACACACCACAAGAAGACGCAGATTTTACGTGGAAACCCAAACCGGGAAAAACCACGAGTCTAATTTGGACTAATAATCAAGTATTATGGATTATACTACAGTTACAAGCCACTTACAGATATCTGCATAACTCTGTAATATCAATCTCTTATAAAGACTCACTCTACAATAACCGCCTTTCATTGCCTTCTACAAATTCAATCAACTAGACGTATTCTAATTGTTAGCTTGACTCCTCAAATCTTTTACGCTTAGAAGATACTCTTTTACTATAAATGTAGAAGAGAATGATCCTTAGAGCAAAACTTTGGCCCTTCAACTCTCCAATGAAAAAAAAAACTCTAGAGAAGTGATATCAAATAAGCAATCTCTTCTTAGAATAATGAGATATGTGTTTCTCACATTAGGGTTGAGAGATAATCCCTTTTTATAGCTCCTAATACGTACCTCATAAATATATTTTGATTAGGAAAGGAGTTGGCATAAAACAAGCAAGTTTTCCTTCAATTTGGACTGAAAAATCGCAAGTCAGTAAACTTTCTACACCTGTCGATGGGTTGGATAAATGGTTCGATTGGTTGGATTAAGGTTCTATCCGGATGAAAATTTCAGCACTTTTTTGTAAACTTCCGGAGACCATAACTTTCTCATTTTAGCTCCGATTGAGACAATCTTAGGCTCTACGAAACCTGCTCGAAATGAGCTTTCCAACGGTAGGTCGCATGTCAATATCCGATATTCGGTTTGTGAGATATAACCTTTTTAATCTATATTGTCTGTAGAATATCACTTGAATTTGTCACTTTTTTTTTATTTCTTCACTACAGTGCACTCAGCGACTCAACCCATTGTCCATACTCAAAGATATGTAAAATACAATGCTAATGGACTCGAGTTTTGTCTAACTCTTGAATTTGCCAACACAAAAATCCTTACACAAAAACTAGGTGTATTTTCCTCATTGAGTCCCAAAAGATGAAGATTCAGGTGCCACTGCAAGCAAAACATGGACATGTGTTCTTCAAATCGATGACAAAGTCAAAGCAGAGTATGCACTTGTGTGAACCAAAACTAGTTTTAGAACTATGTTCTTTATGTTGTGATATCTCAGATGAGAAAATGGGGCCAAACTAATAAGTCAAGTTAGTTGATAATTGGTAAGGCTCGAGTCAAGATATGTAGCTTGTGACTCAGTTTTGTTTAAAGAGGATGCAAGTATTGAGTCAATATACGGACCCATGAATTTGATCAGGGAATTAGGAGGAAAGAGAGTTTCGTTCAACACCATCTTGGGCTACACAGCCTAGACTGACAATGAGAGAGATGTAGAAGTCAGTTCCAACTATAGAAGTCCTTTTCCAATAAAGGCAATTAATGCCTATAAGAACATCGTGGAGGAGAATTGCATCGATTTGAGCTGGCAGAAGGGTGACATCTTATTGGTTGATAATATGAGTATCCAATATGCCATGACGCCAAGGAAGCCACCATGTGTAAATTAATTACAAACTTAAGGGATATAAACCGTATGATTGAGCTTGAACTTAGCATTTGTCCCAAAATAATCAAAATTTTAATATTTCCTACATAGTTGTTCATAGTAGGATGTTGCATGGCCCTAGAATATCACACAAAGTGAAATGTATGATATTGTATGACCTTAGGATATCGCACGAGCGGTATCACACGGTCATAGGACATTGTACGAATAGTTTTATGAGAAATATTTAAAGTTTGATAGATCAAGGACGAATATCCCGTGCAAAGATAGCTTTGTGAAAAATATTCCAATAATAAATGAAATGTGCAGAACAACTTAGCAAGTTAGATGGATCTCTTCGATTGGTTGTATGTTTCATGCTCCCAATTACAACTGGCCATGGGTCTTTCGTTGGGCCCGATAGATTAAATGGGTTTGCAAAGTACTTAATGAGCAACATTCTCAAGTGTTTATAATGACTAATTATATACTGCATACCTTTTTTCACATTGTTGTGTATGGAGTTGATGCATTGCGCTTGGGCTCCCCACACCACCAGGGCATGGTGGAATGTGCTGTGTGGTAGCACACTGACCATTAAGCACTCAAGCAGAGCATTCTAGTGGAGTGGAACACATTAAAGGTTTGTTTGTACAGCCGGTGATGCCATGAAAATTAGGAGGAGACAATCTAGCACCCTTTTTGGTCTTTTGGTGCAGCCCATGGAATTTCCATCGAGATTTACATCGCCTGCTATAATGGGGGGCAAAATCTTTGCAACTAGCAAAATGCCGTTTCCTATCAAGGTGAGTACGAAACTGCGCCACATTTACGCTTCCGTGGCATGCACGAAGAGCACGCTGGGTTGACCCTGGTAGTTAGAATATGTTTTGCACTATGATAGTTTATAATTCCTCCCATGTAGTAAAACAAAAGGCGGCCAACACCCCCCCCCCCCCCCCCCCAACAAAACAATCCCAACACCGAAAAAAAAAAAACCCAATGGATTATATTTGGGCAGGGTTTCTTTGTTAGGGTCAAACACTTTTATGGTGCAATCACCTTTTCATGTACGATGCCTAGACTCTTAGGCGGCTCATACTAGGCACTTTAACAGCCACATGAGATTTTAGTAGACCAACGTACCTTATATGTTAGGAAAAAAATTTTTTTTTTCTTGTTTCTCCATTGCTTTCTCACCATTCGACTCTAAATTTAGGTTAAGATTATGGATAATGACTTTTAGACTGCCTGGCTTGAGGAGAAGAGAAAGTTTATCTTTTAGTCCTCTAATCGACACACCGTGGGGGTTTGTTTGGTGCAAGCCGCAAAAGAGGAAACCGTTTACTCTTCTGCGGCTTCACTTGCTCATCATCCCTAGTAAGATTTTTGTATCTCCTCTTTGGAGGAAAACAACACAAAAGGATAGCTTTTCTGTGACTTCTATCAACTACACTAAACAATCTCATAAGTTCGGCGCCGAGACCCGTTTTAGGCAGAAAATAGGGCTGCCCCGTGAGTCTTTTTTTTTATTCACCTCTCTAGGGCTTGAAGCCTTGAACTCATATACTCTCACACACTCACGACCTTCACCAACTGAGTTCTACCTTGGTATAAAGCCTATTTGCTTGCATTAAAATATTTAAGAATGGGTGTAAATTTAGGAGGCCCTGATTTCTAAATTATAAGCCAAACAATATACAACGGAATAAAATAAAGTAGATTTGCAAGCAAAAAGCAATCAACCGCATAAGAAGAAGATATGCAGATTTGTATGTGGAAACCTCTATAGAAAAAAACACAAGGCCCTCTTGATTAAACAATTAAGCATTAGTTGTGAATAGATACAAGATATACTCACAATCCTTTTCAGTCAGTCTCTCGACCAGGATGTAATTCTTCTTGTACGAATCCATGACACAACTCAACTTTACATGTCCTGGTCTTTGTACTTGATCCAATCATCTTAATTCCACAAGATGAGAAATCTTTTATAAAGAAGTAGAAGTAGCAAAACTCTACAATTCAAAACTTAAGCAAACTCTCTTCAATAGAAGTTCTAGAGAAGAATGATGATCTCCAAAGAACAATCTCTACTTAGAATTATGAGATATGTACTTTAAGGTTGAGAGAGAAACCCTTTTTAATTATAACCCATAATTCGCACCTCATTAAGATGGCCATTATAAAACCCTACTTACTAATTAATCCTAGCATATATTGGAAACAATTCCGCATAAAATCAATGGATTTATGAACGTTATCCAATTGATAGAGTAAGGATCCAATCAATCAAATTATAGTTCTAACTTGAATCCGATTGATCGAACAACCATCATCTAGTTTTTCTGATCTTCTTCTCTTCAGCTCTTTTAGCGACTTGAATCATAGACTATCTAAAAAATATATAAAATAAAACACCAATGGACCCAAGTTTTGTCCAATTCATAAACTAGCCAATACATAAATCCTTACAATTGGATGCATAGAAATTCATAATGCTATACAATTATACATTTTCCTTTCCTTCTATAAGTTAAATGATGAGACCTAAAAAATAGTTAAAGTTCTAAGTTGTCTGTATTGTGTTTGATGAGCTTCAATTTTGGCATTGGTTAATGTATGGGTGAGGTCGATTTTAGAATGATCTCTAAAGAATATTCTCTACTTATAATTATGAAATCTGTACTTTAGGGTTGGGAGAAAAAACCTTTTTATAACTGACAATTCATACCTTATTAAGTAGCCTTTGTAGAACCCTACTTACTAATCATAGCACAAAATAAAAATACTTATGTAAAAAGTTGGTGGGTTTCTGAATGCCATCCAATCAATCGAGTAAGAATCCGATCGCTCGAATTATAATTCTAACTTGAATATCAAACATCTTTCGTCCAATTTTTCTGATTTTCTTCTCTTCAACTCTTTTGGCGACTCAAACCATAGTTTGTTTAAAAGAAATATAAATACAACACCAATGGACCTAGGTTTTTTCCAATCCATGAATTAGCCAATACATAAATCCTTACAATGGTATACATAGAAATTCATAATGTTATACAGTTATACATTCTCATTTCCTTATCCATTTTCCTTCTGCAAGTTGGATGATGAGACCTAGAAAATAGCTATAGTCCTAAGTTGTCCGTATTGTATGTGATGAGCTTCAATTTTGGCATTCGTTAGTACATGATGAGGTCAATTTTGATTGGAGATTATAGCAAACGAAGCGGCATCATGTGGAGCTTATTTATTCTGAATGGTGACTGACTTGTAAAGCAGTTGAAATTGTGAAAGTAAAAATTTACGAGAACAGCTAAAATTGGCATGTAAAGAAATATTACTAGCTTTACTCCTGATATGTATCTAGAGAAAGTGGTAAATGAATTAAGTAGCATTTCTATTGATAAAGTGGTCTCTAAGGAGAAATTCATCTGTATTTAGAGAGTCCCAAAATTGGCAATGTCAAAATAGATATGGCATAATACATACAACACCTTCTAAGTATGATCTAACTTATTGAAACTATTTATTTTAATTAATTTTATAAAAGAAGATCAATCTTTTGTTCAAATATTTTTTGTGATAAAAAGGATCACAATACTTTTAACATTTATCATGTAATTTGTAATTTATTTAGTGCTTTCACTCTTTCATACATACATAACTCTACACAGTAGTAAACTTTCCCATCTTTTTTATCCTCATAACGTGAAAATAGATGTGGAGGTATAAAAACATAAATCTTAAAAATCATCACCCAAAACCACACACTTAGAATTTTGAAAATAGCTAAATATCAGTGTGTTCTACAAGACGAAGTTTATAAAACTATGATTCAACAAGCGCCATCACTAGAAATAAAGGAATAAACAAAGGAATTAAGCTGAAATACAGAAGACAAAAAAAAAAAAAGGATAAATTCCATAGGATAGAAATACTATTTACATAATGTCATGGTAAGAACCATAAACTGAGATGGAAAGATCCAGATTAATATTATTACTACGTGTAGTACCCGAGCATTCTTTAAAATCAGACTTCGAGAGAGAAGAAATCCCTTCACTGTTTTCACTCATTGATGATGCATTACTCCTTTGCGTAGGATTCAATGATAGTGATAAGGACAACTCATCAACTCCTTCCTCTTCTTTGCCATCCTCTTTGTTTCGTGATTGCGACAAAAATGATTGAAAGTCATGCCTGTCTTCATGTGTGTGTCGTAGATCATTTACATTAGTAATCTGCAAATACCAAAATCATTGAGCTATTTGGAGAAATGAACACATGAGATGAAAATAGAACAAAGAAAAATGAGAGAGATTGATATTCTTATTGATTGACATATCACATGGATTTCAGTGGGTTTCATTGTAAGTTCCTCATATTGATAGGAAACGATTTCAAGTCCCTAATATTGATACGAAACCGAAGTCATTGATAGATACTGGGAATGATGGAAACTGAAAAGACGAAATATATATTTAATCTGTTCAGAGGCACACTGATCATAAGGAGGGGTGGGAAGTGTGTGTGTGTGTGTGAGAGAGAGAGAGAGAGAGAGAGAGAGAGTGAGAGAGAGATTAATTATCCTCACCCTTAATTTAAAGGGCCTCTAAATCAAACAAATTTCGGCTAAGCACTCAGTTGAATGCCTGCCTTGTGTTTCTGCAAAGATCAAACTAATGATTGAAGTAGCATATAACTAATAATATCAACTTATTGGGAGTCTGGGATGATAGGTTTCTCATTGGTCTCAATGGGCTATGCTGCTAATTGCATTATAGTAACCAGGCCATTCTAAATAGTAAGTGCATTTATCACTCCTTTTGCTTATTATTAGAAATCCGATCTTGATGGATGGAGCTTAAATGATGATGATGATGATGATGATGATGATGATGATAATGATCTTCATTCCATACTTTCTAAAATAAACTCTATTAAATTAGTTGTTTTAATATTAACACAGCAAAAATAATAATAATAATAATAATAACTAGAATGCCAAATTTCCTTAAATTGCTAATTAATCATCCTAATTATAATCTACTCACAAATCTTATACTCACACTGTCTTCTTTCCTTTATTTATTTATTTATTTTTTCCATTCTTTTATTTGGTAGGTAGACCCTCCCAATTGCCAGCAAATTACTTCTTTATCTAGAATGCCCCCAAACCATCAAGGTAGCGATAGTGCAATACAATCATTAACTTTATCAATTATGTGATTATCGTTATACTTGTATTCTTGGTAGTGATACACATGTGAGACCTTAATCCTTCTATTAGGATATAGCATGTAATGGGGATGCAGTTTTACACAAAATAATTGGGAAGTGTCAGATATGATATAATATGTATTGGGTTATGTCTTGTATTTTGATTTAGCCGAATTGGTCATCTGCTTTAGTTAAAACCGAGGTTCAGGAAAAAAGGTTTATAGTCATTATGTATGGGTTTTTTTGTCCACCAAGAAGACGAGAATTATATATATTAATGTACTATAACCCTAACTTCAAAAGGGATAGAGATGGAAGAATAATAGATGAGTTTCTCTCATCTGTGGGCATAGGTAAGGTTATCGAACAACATGAAATTTGTTGTATTTATGTGTATGATTGCTCCATAATTTAATTATGGTTGTTCATCATGGTTGATCCGTCGATTGCGGGTAGTTTCCGCTACGCCGTTTTTTCCAACAATATTTTGCCTAATATGTGCTAATGCTAATTTGGATATATGTTAACTTACAAGTTAAAATAAAAACATAAATAAGTACATAAAGGGCAATGTCTTTACATCTAATTGAACTCAGAGAAATTTTAGGTAATGTATTTCGAGGATTTGGTTCTAGATCGATGGACTCTAAAGACAAAACAAGATTCATGCACCTTCTAACATAAATGGGACAAGGCTTTAATCTTATATGCAAAGAGTACATATATCTAACCCCATAATAGATGGGACAAGGTTTTGATACTGATGATAAAGATTCTATAGATGTGGCTAAAATTGAAAAAAAAATTAGAGGAAAATCCACAAATGACTATCAAATAATCTTCCCTTTATGGCCTGTAAAATAAATCGTAGCAAAATATGGGTCCTATCTATATCTCCGCCTTATATCCTTAACCATCAATTTTTTAATATTCTTGGAACCTATTATACCCTAACTTACAACGCATTCCACCCGGTACATCCAAACAACAAAATATATATATAAGAAAATAAAAAAAAGGTACCCAAAAAGAAATTAAGAAATGCAGTTAGGGGCTGGGGCCCATTTCTAAAGTCAGAAGATGACTACAAATAGTAGTGAAGGAAAGAACTCTCAAACCTAAACCCAATAAATGGGAAAAGACTTGTGGTGGTGGTGGTGGTGATGAGGATGATTCCTTTTATTTATAAAAGAGTTTTCAAAAGGAAATGTCAAGTGTCTAATGTGAAACTCGCACCGTAAAATTTAAATCGAACATAGTCTATTATTCAACTCCCTAACATAAAACATGTTCTCTATTATTTTGTTTACTTGGACAAGATCACATGTATAAAAAGTATAAAAGTCGGTATTCTTGTAAGTGTCTCATTCATGCAATCTTATAAATTCAAACCTTTCCATAAAAAAAAACAAAAAGGAAGCTGGTTAACAAAATGCTAGAAACAGAAAGGAATAAAAGTCCAAGTCCTAAAAGGCAGTAGAGAATTTTGCACCTTGCATAAGTCAGATTCCCCCACCATTGTATATCCCAATGCTTTGAACTTCCAAATATCTGCAAACATCTCTGTTTTCACGGCGTCTTTTTGCCGCAAGAGCAAGCCAATCTCTTGTGTTTCCTCTCTTTCTGCTGCAGATTGAATATGATCGTAAGAGCAGTACGGATACGAAATCGCTTCAACGTCTCTCCCATTGGAATGCAAACTGTTGGGGATGGAATTGATGTCTAAGCAAAGTCTGACAAAAACGATTAAAAATTTTCAATTGAGAATAAAAGCGAGGAGCAGCCCAAAAAAAAAAAAAAACCTTTTTAGAGAAAAAAAAAAAAAAACAAAAGCAAATAGCTTAAAGCTAACCTTTTTGAAGGGGGAGAATGGTACATGGAATGATAATCTGAATCTTTGTTGGGTTTTGAAGATTGAGATGAACCAACATCGATCTCTTCGTAAATCTCACCATCACAGTCATTAGGGGAGTATTTTCTTTGTTGGGAGGATAGAGTACCTGTTATAAAATATGTTAGTCCTTGGTAACAATAGAATATGTCATTAAATTAGAAAAAAATCATACAAGTTGATATTGTATTTGTTAGAAAGAAATTATTATTTTGAAGGTTTTTTTTACAACAAATAAAACATGGGTTGTTTAATTACAAAAAAAAAAAAAGAAAAAAAGAAGCAAACACACGTGTACTAATCTTTGTTTAAGAAGAGAATACAAGTATATTGTTTTTTAACTAAAATCAAGAAAGGGAACGGACCTCTTTGCCTTCTAGTGTCATTCTTTATGCTTCTGTACATCTGATAGAAATCGACAATGAAAAACCAGTGAGACTTCGAAACTTCAAAAGATGCAACCCCATAAAAAATTTCGAGTTAGAAGGAAAACAAAAGAAATGTAAACCTGAAGATGGCTTTTGATATGTGAAATTGTTAGTCCCCTCACATCCATGAGCTGAAGAAGAAGCTTAGGTGTGGCCCCTAGAGAAAATTGAGTAACATAAACAAAACTATCATCAATTTCAATAAAGGCACTGAAATAGAAAGGCAAAAGAACTCAGAGAGTGCAAAAAAGTCTGAAACAAGAAAAGTAGACAGAAAAGAAGAACCCAACAAGAGAAGAATGGAAAAGCTTACTTTCTTGCCCTCCAAGCCTCTCAATAGCTTGAAGAAAACATTGATGAAGCTCGGGAGTCCATCTTAAACGAGGGACCTTAGACCTTATGTACTGTCTAACACTTCCATTCCTTTCAAAACTACTCATGTTTGCCTTTACACCCACCGAAGTCCTTAACCCAAAAATCCTTCCAGTTATATTATCCAACACTCACTTCTTCCCTCTTAAAGATGAAAACAATCCACTTTTTCAGACCTTTGAGCTTCACAACTCCGTTTTAAGCTGCTTTAAGCTTCTGGGGCACTCTTTCTTTCTTCTCTCAGGTACAAAAAATATGCTTATGGATCCTCTTTCTCTCTTCTCTTTCAACAAACCAATATCAAATCCTATGAAAACGGAGGATTTTCCTTTCTGGGTCTTCTTCAAAACATCCCAAACCTCGGTTTTCTTGCACCCTTTTGCTTTGTACAGCTTTCCTAAAACCCTCCACGTTGTTGGACCCGGTGTGGCTTAAAAAGAGGAGTAAATCCTTTAGACCCTCTCTTTTGCTCTGCAAATTCCGACCCTGGCCTTGACTAACTTTTTTTTCTCTCTCTATCTCTAGCTCTGATGATGAGGTGGTCGCTGCAAGGAAAATTCTCATCACGAGCTCGAGATCTTCTGCAAATAATTACACAGGGCAGCTTTGACTTGGGAACGCCAACGTCGTCATCATCATCACAAGAAAAATCCCCCTGAGACGAAAAGGGCAAAATAGAGAAAACGGCTCCAGTATCTCTTTGCCTCATATCAAGATACCCTCTTTGCCCCTCTAGGTGTAATTTGGTCTTTTAATCCCATTAGCTGTTGGATGAAGACATTACCCTCCCTTGTATTGCTTTGGAAGTGTTTTGCCGTCAACATTGGGTCAGGTTAAAACTGGTTAGCCACAGCGACCTGCTCGTGTTCGTGTGGGTGTGGCATTTGGCAGTGGTCTTATCTGAATTTGAAGAGGGTGATTAAGGAGTCTTTAGATTTTCAACCTAGTTAGTTAGGGGCTAGAACTATTGGTTCTGCTTAATTTGGACTGATACATGTATTATTAACCGAATAGAAGAAGAAGAATGACCTTGCACCCTAATTTTAACTGGTGTTAGATCTATCCGAACAGGGTTCAAGCCTAGGTAGGCACACTTTCTCACTAGATGACGTTTTACCTCATTAGAAATCTTCTCCCCTTACACGAGGGTTCCCAATCCCACTAAGGTTTAGGTACCAAAAAAAAAAAAAAAAAAAGAAGAAATAAAATTCACCCAACACAATTGATTCTCTGTACTTATAAGTATAGAAGATAATTATAAAACTAATGTGTTTTCAATTTTTGAAAAATGAAAGGATGATTAATATTAAACCCAACACAATCACACCTATCAAGTGGCCAAGTGGGTTCACTGACTCTTTGCTCTTCCCTCCAATCAAAGGAATTCTTGATTGGAAAATTCAGAAGATTTACTGACTTTAAAGAAAACCAAATCACATGCATGTTATATTCAAGTGTTTGTGCATGGCAATATATTATAAACAGATATATTATGTTGACTAATAATTTGATGAATGTGGATAGAACAACTTAGCTAAATTGACTCACTTAATTATCAATGTGAACCCCTCACATTTGCTGGCACTGTGACAGTTGCCCAAATGTCACACTTGCCGCCTGTCCCTATGAATTAATATCATGACAAATTTGACTCTCATCTAAGTTTCGTAAGCGTGTGGATTGATAATTCAAATTGGAACACTTCCAACTTCATCTAACGAATTTTAGAACTTTTATTAGTAAAAACTATTTGTAAAAATCTGGATTTCTGCAAATGCCATTTTTTAAGTAGAATCAATGAATCACAAATGCACAAATGCTCTCAAAGTTCCAAAAGTATAAATTTTGATAATTATTGGTAAGAAGTGACATTTCATGAAGCTATATTTGTAAATTCTGCCCAAAAAAATTAAAAAAAATTTTCTAGAAATGGAACGGCATTGCTGTTGAAATTTCAGAGAAGAGAACTTTCCATCAGAAATGTCCTTTAAAATGGCCCCCCTGAATGATACTATCAGTTGGTGGCAATCCAGGTAAATTTGGACTGAGCCAATTAAAAATTGCCCAAGCCCACCTAGGTTTCATTAATCAGGTGAATCCCAGAATGGCAAATTTTAAGGGACCCAAGCAACGGAGAGATCATCTTGCATTTGGCTACCTTGTGGGCCCACCTCGAGGCCTATAAGATCATTATCTTCACGTGGCCAAAATCAATGGGCATGTGTGCTGGGTGACTCTTTCCTTGTGAAGGAACTGGTCCAATGCCAAAGCCTACATTTTTGTCCAAAAGTCAACTTTCTGAACAACCTGAAACTTCCAGCCAACATAGAGAATGCACTGGAATTTCTCCAACTAAAACCCTAGAATCCCCTGTTAAACCCTAAACAAACCTACGGTTTGATTTTGCTTGAGGGATTATCTTTTCCCCATCAATCAGTCAGTCACGTCTATTTTCTTCAAGCAGGTGGCCGACGTTTGAAAATACAGAATTTGTAAAAATACCATCAAATGTAGATGTATTTGAAAAACCCAATTACGTGAAGAGAACGTCCCCAGAAAGTGAAGTAATAATAATGTTCAAACATTACAGCAAGAACGGCGACATGCATTTGGCTGGAAAGAAACCGAAACCTTTTTGGAGAATCCAAAATCAGACGACCGTTTGATCAGAATTTTCAGAAACTCTCGCACTTGAACTTCTGGCCATTTGAAATAATTGGTTCAAGGTTTGCTTGTGGTACTGTACGCACGATGTAGGTAGTAAGAAAACTTAAAGCTTTGTTTGTTGCTTAGTGGTCTGTCTAGATGGGACGTGAATTCAAATAAAGTTTCTTCACTTGCATAAGGGATGAAATGAGATAAAAGTATGCGGTTAAATCAAAAGAAAAGGTAGGATCGAATGATCCTTATAATTACGACGATAAGGATACGAAATGATTTTTTATGGGGCCCTATTAATCAAGTTTCAACTATTCAAAAATGTCACTTAATCAAGTTTCAACTATTCAAAAATGTCACTCTTTCGTATCAGTTGGCCGCAGCTTTCACACCTTCTTCATTTGCTAGCAAAAAAAAAAGGCAAGTTCAACGTTGTGGACCTTAGGTAAAGGGATTATTACGACAGGGGATGGGGTTGAAATACATATGTACCTTGAGGCAACCATATATATACCTCTACTGACTTTTTGGTATGAATCTATCAACCTAATGACAAAGAGGACAATGACTCCTCGCCTTAGTGGTAAGGAGTGCATGTTTTTATTAGGGCGTTATGGGTTCAAGCCTAACCGCCCCCTCCTTTGCATATGTAAGTTTTTATTATTTCACATGTGTGAATTGTGTTTTGTCTTCTCATATATGCGGGTCCACATGACCACCTCATATATGTATATGTAAAACTCATTTTTCTTTGTTGGGTATTGTAATTAAATGCTTAGTATATTATAACAAATGTCTAAGAAAGACCTCAGTGTATGTGGCCCATCAAAAAACATGTGAGGAAGACCTCATGCATGTTTTAGTGTCTTTGGGTGTGTGAGCTGTGAGGGCTTTCCAGGAGCACATAACCTAACCAAGCTATCTGCCCATAAGCTATACACTCTTGTTGGTCCCATCTAAATAGGAAGGACAATGGGTCCGGTACAAATGGAGCTCGCCGCTCCCTGCTCTTCTTAGGGATTGGTTTGGCAGTAGTTTTATTAATGTTGGACAGTTTTGAGTTTTTGTTGACCCAACCTATCTCGCCCTAAATATATAGTATTTTTATACTTATGACTAAAATAATAGAGAAAATTGATGTGGTGTATTTGGTTTTGGGCCTTATACATAAAGCATATGAGAAGAGAATGTAGCATTTCAAACTTTACTGTACACATTCTCATCTGTTTTTGCATATTTTAAAAGCTTTAAGCTTGAAATTTGACTTAACATGCTCAGATACGGCGGGTTTGGTATTATGATCAATGACCCATCATAGGATGAGACGGTTTTGGATGAGATAAGTTTGAGATGGGGTGAGTTTAGGTTTACCCCAACCCATATTAAACCCACCCCTTTGCCATCCCTATACCTAAAGCGATGTCAATTAATGAGAATGTAGGATCGAAAAATCTTAATGTCACAACCATCTTCATTTGCACTCGAAAAAAAAAAAAAAGGCAAGTTGAACATTGTGGGTCTTAAGTAAAGGGCTTATTACAAAAGGGGGGTGAAGCACATTTGTACCTGGAGGCAACCATATATATACATCTTCTAACTCCTTTTGCTTTAATCTAAAGACCTAATGACAAAGGGGAGAATGGCTCCTTTCTTTAGTGGTAAGGAATGCATGTTTTCATTCGAAGGTCATGGATTCAAGCTTATACTCCTCCTCCTTTGCATATATAAGTTTTTATTACCTCACAAGTGCATGTCCACATTACCTTACATGTGTTAGTTGTGTCTTTTTGCCTCTTCTATACCTCGCATGTGTAAGTTGAGCAGTGACTTCTTGTACTTTCATCAATAAACCCCTTTCTTTCCTAATCTGTTTTATTTCAAAAACTATCATTTATAAAGTTACAAATTATGTTAAAATTGAAGTCGTCTGTTTTTCTCTTTGGAGTTTGCTTTTTTATTGTTTATGGAGACTTTGAAAGGATGTAAATTGAGTATGTAAGATGTTCTTAAGTACATTGTGATAAATTAATTAAGTTGAGAAAATTCAGCGTCGGTGCATAAATCTGTAATATATGAGTTTTTTCAAATGCTATGGGATGGGACTAGACTTGAAAAAAATGAAAATTCCTACAGGCCTAGATCCTTGGAAATTACGTTTGTCAAATGTAAATTTCCATGAGAATCCCAAACACTGTTAATCAATTTCATACTGTTTGGGCAGAAATGGCCAAAATTTTTTTATTTCAGTCAAGTGGCTAAAACAAAATTTGACACAACTTTTTGTTTCAGATATTGGTCCATTTCCTGAAATTTTGAATTTCGATCAAAATTTGATATTTCAGTTGAAATGGTTTTTGACATAATTTTGTATTTTTTATTTACTTTTCCTGCATATATATACTTTGTATTTCTTATATTTTCCTAAAATGTAAATCTAATTTTTTATTAGAATGAAAAAATAAATAATTATTATTTTATTTTGTATTTTTTACATATATATGCATTATTCTTATATATATTTTCTTGAAATGTAATTTCAAAAAGTTTCTACAAAATTTTGAATCGGCCAAAACTTTTCATTTAAAAGGCCAAATCAAAATGAGGTAAAAAACAATATTAATAACTATGATCCCGAAAACTTGATTGTTGACCTATAAATTAAACATATGTCGTGTACTAAAAAGAAAGAAATTGTTAAATGATTAAAATAGCCTTTCTTTATGTATCCTTAAGTGGTCACTCGAGAAGTACTTTAATCTTGAGTAAAGAATCACCATGGCTTTTGTCATCCTCATATGTAAATAAGGACGAGTTTGGGAGCACTCGGATGATGGTGAACACATTATATTTCTCCTCCTTTCAAGAAGAATTTGATACTTTCAATGCTGATATGAACTAATTTAATAAGAGAAAAGGGACTGGAACCCTATATATGCTAAATCATGTGTAATAGGGGTATATGTGGTTTGGATTGAATCGGATTGAACCAAATCTGTCACCAAACCGTTACTTACGGATTGATGGTTTTATTATTTATCACTGATCTGTTGCCTTTTAAAACTGATCCAAACCGAACTGTAAATCAACTGTTCGAATCGGCTAAAACCATTCAATCCGTTGATACAACCCATGATAGGGATTTTTTTGCAATAAAATAAAATAAAAATAGAAGTCAAAGTTGTAGGCGGCCTATTGGTAAAACTGAATCATAGGTGGCCGATCTCTATCCTTCCTACATGACCATTCCCAAATTATTAGATGAAGTCATTATCAAGATCAACACATTGGACATGTTCATTTTATGAAATATCTTGAAAAGATCAGATTTTGAAGATTTTCAAAAACGACGCATTCAACTATCCTATGGGCTCCCATAAGGTGATTATGGTATAAGATAAATAAGGGGATTATGGTGTAAGATAACTACCACATCACCAGATATAAAATGCAGAATACAAGTAATAATAAAAAGATATTTAAGTAGATACTCCAAATAAAATCTTTAAGCAAAAACCCTAAATTTTAAATACTTTAAAAGCATAAATGACGTGCTAGCATATATCAAATTAGTTTTTTAACTGAATCCCACTCTTTTAACTCAAAGAGAATTGTATTACCAATTCCATAAGGTTTTTAAAGAATATTAACAGAAAGTCACCAGGAAAATTTTAATAGAAGAATGAAACAAAACACACAAACACTTAAACCTTTTGGAAGAAATTATTATATTTTAATATTTTTATATAAAATAAAAAAACATATTTTTTTTCAATGGATTGGATCAATTTAAATCCACAAGTTAAGGGTAAAATCCATCACCAATCTGTCACTAACTTATTAAGATTTTTTTAATCCGTTACTGATCCATTAACCATTGAATCGGTTAAAAAACCGCGGATCAGATCAGATCGGATCGGTTTAATGGATCGATGGATTTTTGTACACCCCTAATGTATAGGCCCACTTGACCATAAAAATAGGGCATTGGTTATAAAATTTTTTTTATTAAATTCTCTTCTTTTAATAATTTTTTATTTTGTAACACAAGTCATATGAACATCATGCCATGATGGATTCAACCTTTTATTCCAACAATTTTATATTCATATTAGCATCTATCTAGAATGCATTATTAGCATTCTTTTATACCGTTTTATACAACTAGTGATGAATCGACCCACCTATCATTTGACTTCTTATATAAATAAGAAAATCTGAATAGAAAAGCAGCACCAAGCACAGATTCTTCATCCATTCCTCATTTACCTCAAAACATTTTATTGGACATGGTGAAAGGGATATAAATTTTCTTTTTTTAAATGGAGAGTTTTTTATAATTTCTATATATATATGAGACATTCTACAAATTAAGATATAAATGAGACAAAATTACTATGTATATGTCTCTCACGTGACAGTAGGTACACTTCTTCTTTTAAAAAATATTAATGTGCAAGAAGACAAAACCATTACACCTCATGATAGCTTTTTATTTTGTTAGGTCTAAAAAGAAATTATCTCTTACCAGTGTAAAAGAATATATATATATATATTGAGGATATTTATATGCATACATCCCTCATCATTTTGGTGAGGGACACTTCCTTTTTAAGACCTAATAAGGAAAAAAATGTATCATGATATGTGATGATCTGGAATATTAATACCTTTCAAAGAAGGAGTGTCCCTCACCATTTTAGTAAGAAATGAATATATACTAATATCCTTCATATATATATATGTTCATACGACGAACGGTGATAGTCAATACCTCCTTAATGTATTCGGTTGATAGACGGAATTGTGACGAAACACATCATGGAAAGCTTGTCACCTTCGAGTGTTTGCATCAAATAAGACAAATTTATGGTCCATCCAAATGGACCATACATTTTTTTCGTGAGAACTCTAGGTGGGACCCACTATATAATCCATCCAAATGGACCACATATACGACCCCCTTGAATTGAACCCGTTTACTAATTTTTAGTCAAATTTGAATTTCTTGCACCGTTGGATCAATTATGCACACATTCTAATGGAATGAATTTGTGGGTCATGGATGAAAAAGTTAGAAATATATGATTAGGGCCAAACTTGGTATCTATAGTGGTAAATTTGGTATCTAGGGTGGTTCTGCATGAATCTTTTCAACCTCCCGTCTCATCCCTTTATGGGTCCATCATAAGCTCTATAAAGGAGCATATTGAGTCCCTTGATGAAGGATATATACATATAAATATCCCATATATATATATATATATATATATATGTTCATACGACGAACGCTGAAGGTCAATATCTCCTTAATGTATGCGGCTGATATACGGAATTGTGACGAGACGCGTCACGGAAAGCTTGCCACCTTCGAGTGTTTGCATCAAATAAGACAAAACGTTTACACCAAATAAGACAAATTCTATCTTATTTTATGATTATTACGCCCCCGTTTGCCGAGCGGTCAAGCCAACATTTTCTTACCATTACAGCCATCTTGGTTCTAGGGTAGTATTCTCTATCATGGTTGTGTAATGTGAATAGAAATTCCAATCATGCAAGGTGTGACAATGTTACCTTTCTAAATCATACCATGACTGGAATTAGTTGATGAAAATGTTTTGGATTGTCTGCTACCGGGGAATTGTTCCAAGAACAGAATTTTCAAAAGACCCTGGTTTTCAAAATTCCCTAACAAGACCCCTCTCTCTCTCTCTCTCTCTCTCTCTCTCTCCCGTAACCAACGAAGGGGTTGGGTCGACACATGATCGGGGACGGGCCGATGAATTTCAACTAAAGGAGATTTGTATGAAAGAAATATTGAGGGAAAGAGCGACTATTAAAAAAATTTTAATTTTCAAAATTTGTGGGCATTCCTAACAATTTTGAACTTTTTCCAAAAAAAGGTTGGGGGAGAAGTACATAGGTCCGCCTTGTCTGTAATTGACGCTAGCGAGAGGGCAATAATGCCCACTTATCCGGAGAGAATGCATTCTTTGAGAAAAACATCATCACACAAGAGAATAATCGAAGGATCAATTCTTGTATTGAAAGGGATTATTTCCAATTGAAAAATCAGCTTGATTTGTGAATTTAATTTTGACTAATTTTTGACCCGTTTTAGATCCCTCACAAAGGCCTTAAATCCCATTAATCGTTTTCTCTCTCTCCCATTTAACTCCACTGTTTCTACAATAACTCTTCTCTCCCCTTCATCTTTTTCATGGTCCCTCAATGACTTCTCTCCAATGCATGAAATAGGGCTTTTCGCCCACACACTCGCTAACTCCTCACCTTTGCACAACTCCTCGCAGACACAAACGATTGGAATTTCCATCAATCGTAGATACAGCTCAAATCCACTTACGTGGAGAAAATGCATTCCTTGAGAAAAACATCCTCACAAAGGAAAATAACTGAAGGATCAATCCCACATTAACCATAGATCCCTGCTCTTAAGTTATAGTGGGGCCACATAACTGATCAAGCCAAATCTAAATAAGGGGGGAAAATGACTTGACACAATTGGTGAATCTCAGAGTCTCTCCATGATAGCTA
Source organism: Sextonia rubra (assembly GCA_037013555.1). NCBI lineage: Eukaryota > Viridiplantae > Streptophyta > Magnoliopsida > Laurales > Lauraceae > Sextonia > Sextonia rubra. Next base: position 14,289,985 of record JASUAD010000028.1, on the reverse strand, counting down.
ATGTGGACACATGAATAGTGTTGGTTTATGTCTTGTATACCAGTTTAGTTGGATTGGTTCATTGGTCTAGCCAATGACCAGATTAGGGTCAAGGATAATTTGATCTTTGTATCGGGGCTTTCTTGGTAGCCAATAAAGCATACATTATATATTCATGTAATGTGACCACAGACTCTGTGTAGGAGATGTGATATATTTCTTCTCTATGGTATAAACCACGTAGGGCCATATACGGCGTAGAGAGGTGTAAGCTCTTTTCCCGTAGTCTTGACATACATGTATGGCAGGATATTGTGAGAGCAATATTATGACCTATAAAGATTGAGGAGCTAAGTGTTGAAGGAGCAGGAGTCTTTGTAACGAATTACCCAATTTCTTTCCTAATGAAATCAAGCAAGATGCTTATAACTCATGAATGTAACATTTATGGTGAACCACATAAAATCTGTATATCATGATTGCTTGGTTTTCTTCTTCTTTATGTGTGTGATGATATTGATGTATTTACCCTTGATCCAATCTAACAGCAACTACTAGTAATAATGCTTCCATATATGCACAACAAGTGGTATCAAAGTGAGGTGAAGATCAGTCGGGTTATGCAATTGACTGATTGGATCTGCGTGGAAAAAGAAGGTCGACAGTGGGGATCCATCTTCCATTAGGCCAGAATAAATTGGTGATCTCAGATCCAAATGAGGCAGCCTTGGATTCTTCGGTTGCAGCACAACAGAGAAGAAAGAGTTCCTTGTGTTGTTCGGATTTGGTGGGTTCGAGCAACTGTGGGTTTTCTAGTCGCTGCTCATTATCGACGACGGTGTTGTGGATGTTGCAGAACACAGAGGTGGGCTGCAGGTGAGATTTGCTCAGTGATTAACTGTTGAGCCTCTTGAAATAGAGAGGACGAGGTTCATGCGCAGAGAAACATATTCGGTTTTTCCGGAAAAAGAAAGGGGCTGCTCATAGCTCACCAGAATCGTAAAAGAACAAAGAGGATCTTAAAGGTGGTTTTGGGTTTTGAACTAATCGGAGAACCAGTAGATTTCGATTTTCTGGAAAAAAAAAAACCTGGATTGTTGCCGAGATTGGGAGTTGTGCACATCACCATTGTCGTCGCCGTCGAAGAAGTTCTGTGCCATTTGTAGTCGTTGTGTCCGGAGAATGAGGCAGCAAGGCTACTGACAGGTCTTGTTGCAGAAATTGAAACCAAAGGAAGGATAGACGCTGGTATTGAAATTTGATCGGAGAAGGGGAGCACGCTGCTACTGCTCACTCCTCGCCGACCACCAGACGCAGTGCTTGGTGCTGCGATTGGCGCCGGCTATTACTGTGTGACAACCGCAATAAGAAAAAGAGGGGGGGTGAGGTTTCTACCTAGGTTCCTGTCACAGGAACCAGCATGAAAGGAGAAGAGGCCTGGTCAATCCAAGTTTCGATTCGAGTAAGGTAGCCTGACCCATTCTGTAGTAGCACAAGCTAGCTTAGGCTCTAGTCAGGTCAGCCTGACCCATGGAGAAGCTAGAAGAAGTCTAGGCTAGGTCATGGTTGGGTCAGTTTGGAACTGACCCGTCAGGCAATTAGCCTAGCGGTAATTCAGTCCAAGTTGGTTCGAGTTAGGTCAGACTACAGCAGTACAGAGTGACATCACCAGAGTGTGGTTAAAGGAAGTTTGACAGGGTTTGATGGCTGAAAAGTATTTCTATAATATCTTGATCATCCGATGTTTGATAGGAGATCCATTTGCGCCTACAAACTCGTTTTGAGCAAATCTAAGTAGTGGAAGAGGGAGATTGGCCATTGGATGGTCAACGAGAAGGTTTGATCAATCGGAGAGTAGAAAATTATTTTTACGATATCAGAGTCAATTGGAGTCAAATTTTAGATCTGTTTCTTTCAGAGTGGTCAAGCTAATTGGATCTTCATAGTTGTACCGAAATTTGGGCAATTTATAGGTGATTTAGATATCAACATCACATAGACTCGTTAATAGATTCAGACCTTTGGTTCGAGGTAGAGTATAACAAGAAGAAGTTTGCAACATCGATAAAAGGATGTACATTTAACAAGATATAGGAAGACATAGACAGATATTTCCAATGTGGCTCAAAAATTTAGGGAATCCAAGCTAAGGTGGAGATTATTAGGTTTATGTCTTGTATTCCAGTTTAACTGGATTGGTTCATTGGTCTAACCAATGATCATGTTAGGGTCAAGGGTAATTTGATCTTTGTACTAGGGCTTTTTTAATGGCCAAGAAAGCATACATTATATATTCATGTAATGTGACCCCAAATTCTGTGTAGGAGATATGGCAGATCTCTTCCCCATGATGTAAACCATATAGGATCATGTAGGGTGTAAAAAGGTGTGAGCTCACTTCCCTGTGATGTTGACACACCGCGGATAATAGGATGTTGTGAGAGTAATATTAAGACATATAAAGGTTGAGGAACTAAGTGTTAGAGGAGCGGGAGTCTTTGTAAATAATTGCTCAGTTTTTTTATTAGTGAAATCGAGCAAGATGCTCATAGCTCGTAACCTTTATTGTGAACTACGTAAAATCTATATGTAATAATTGCATAGTTTTCTTATTCTCTATTTGTGTGATAATATTGATATATTTACCCTTGATCCGATCTAACAGCAACTGCTAGTAATAATGCTTTCACATGTACACAACAAATAGAACAGATTTGGCATATTGGCTTAACTACATTATACCTAAACTATATATAATATTAGTAACTCCTGTATCTCTTTAGAAAAACCACTACACAAGGCAAGACTCATATGTCTGTGCCCTGAAAGTCAACGGTATTAGGAATCCCGGATGACTATTTTACACAATGTTGGTTAAGTGAATCAATGTCCTTCAATTCCAAGGACACGTTTGTCAATTACAGCTCACACCATCTTCTCCAGTTTCGTAAAAGAACCAAAAAGAAGAAAGAACAGACAAAAATACTGTCATCCCACTGCAGAGAGGGTGGAAAAAGAGCAAGGAACATATCATTGTTTAAGCAGTAGTGAGTAGGGAGAGGATTAATAGGAGGGAAGAAAAAGAAAGCGGAAAGAAAAGCTAATGCAATACGTCCGTTACATGCATTTACGTTGTTATTAAATGACTGGAAGACTGGAACTAAATAAATGATATCGGTGGGCCGCTCTATTGCATGCAATTTTTTTATTTCTCCTCTCACTAGCTTTCCGTGGAGTCTGGAAAAGCTCTCTTTTATACATGGCTAAAGGTGCATTATGGCCATCTATGGAGGGGTGAGAAAGTAGAAAGAAAAGGTTAGTGAGTGTGAACAAGGAGCATATGGCGACGGTGTGAAAGGAATACTTGGAGCTGTCCATCTGTTCGACTGTTTCTTCCTTGCATTTGGGCTGTTTGGTACATGTCCGGATCATAGTGACATAGAAATCCGATGGTAGTCGGCCTGTAAAATTCAATGTAGAGCGCAACCTCCAAAATTCAAACACCTAGAAATATAAGTCTTCCCATCCCATCTTAAGTGGGTTTCACCTTTTCACTTTAATAGGAGCTGAATCTACAATTAGATAATTATACGTAAATTATTTGGAAAACTCTAGTCTAATATCGTAAGAGTTTTAATTAGATTAAGATCTAAATAAAAGCTCTAATTTTAAGTTTTAATTCAAAATTAATGCATTTGAAAAAATTATAAAAAAAAGGCTCATTAGAGTGTTATACAAACATATAAATAAGAGCTTGTCAGAAGGGCATTTTTTGTTATATGCCAAAAAAATTATTTTTAACTAGAAAAATGTCTGGTGGTGAGAGAAATAGTCAAGAGCATTTGTATGATAACGAAGTTTTCAAGAACTTTTTTGTCTAAAATACATGTAATTATTGAGGCTTCTGTCTCCTCCCACTTTGACTAAAACAGGGTCAGCCTCCTTCAACTTGTTTTAGGGATAAAAGCTTTATTTCTAATAATTTAAGTAATATAATTAGGCTTATCAAATAGCCTAATAACAAGCTCTAAATAAAAAACAAGAGCTTGTTTTTAGAATTTTCATTGCGTCCTTGAGTTATCTCTAGCTTATTTTATTCTTTTGGTACCCAGCTAGACCAATGATAGACTAGTCATGGGGAGATAACCACCCCCCCTAACAAAATTTTTTTTCTAATGCAAGAAGTGAAACCTCCTCATGTAGGAGAGAACTCACGAAGGATCAAACCCCCAATGAGAAATGGAATATCCAATAACTAATTTAGTTTTATTGTTCTCAAGCATTACTAGCTTTTTTGGGCAACTCACTTCTAAAGTGAATTAAAGTGAATGCTTAATTAAGAAACATGAAAAGAAAAGAGAACATATAAAAAAATACCAAACTTCAAAAATCATGTTTTCTTTATTAAAACAAACCAAAGAGTTATTCTTGTATTTTAATAAATGACAAAAAGCCCTATTTATTTTATGAGAAAGAAAAAAAAAGATACTTTATCCGGCCACTAATTGACAAAAAGCCATTATATTTTGATTGGACCCATCTACTTCTATTCTCTTTTGATTTGACTTATCTCTTCACTTTATTCAACAAGTGAACCATATATATACGGAAATATTCAGGTAAAAATAGTTTTCACCTAGTGTTTTGTAAAAACTCTAGGTGGGGCCCATCTAGAACCGAATCCGAATTAAATCTTGCAACCCCTTAATATAATCATACGCCCCAAGTTTGGGTTAAATCTGAATTTAATGAACAGTTGGATCAACTATACACCAATCATATTAATAGACTAGGAGCTAGAATGAAAAGATTAGGGACATGTGATTTGGGCTAAATTTGGTATTTGTAGTTGTCCTTCATGGGTATATATATATGCATATATACATATATATATATATATGATGAGAAGCGCTAAATAGCGCTCAGGCGTTTTTAAAAGTGAAAACGCCCCTTTTTGTAATGAATAGGAGATTAGGAATGTGGGAAAGTAATTAATATTATTTTTAAAAAGAAAAAAAAGTCACCACATAACTTGTCCCTCATTGGAAGATAGAAAGACGGCAAAAATGTCTATTATTTAAATAGGGCATTCTTCAGAATTTCTCCATATATCTATGCATATATATATGGAAATTATTGCTATGCACCTATCCCTTCCAATAGTATGAGGGGCACTTCTATTTTTTAGAAATATTAATATGTAAAAAGACAAAACCATCACACCTTATATACCTTTTTGACCTTGTTAGGTTCAAAAAAGAAAGTATCCCTCACCCTATGATGAAAGATAAATGCATAGTAATCTTCCTCTAAATATATCCAAACAAGACTAGGAATAATTGAACCCAACAAGAGATTATTATTATTTTTATTATTATTATTATTATTATTATTTATTTATGCATATAACCAACAAAATTTAATATTCTGACGGTGCCGGCCAGAGAAGCAGCACATCGAGGCGATGAGCACTGTAACTTCCATGTTCTCATGCATAAACAAGTGAGTGTGGAGGGTACTTGCCCAAGACCCCAAAAACGGTGAAAAGCTAGTGTGTGTGTGTATGTGTGTGGACGGGGCCGCAAGACGTGGGTATTTTAGGTTGTCCGCACAAAAAGAATGTACCTCGCATGAATTTAAATAGAACACTAGTTTGATTCTAAGATTGCCAATAGTTTAGTACTTAATATTTAAAAACTTTCCATGGGATAAGGAATCTTTGGAAAGTTGGTAATCTTGATGGATTGAAAAATCTTACGAAAAAAATTAAATTAATAAGCATAATCAATCCCTTCAATTCCACTGATCAACTTGGCAAACATAAGCGTGTGGAGGAGATTATGAAGCCATCATCTTGAAAATACATTGTTTTTTCTTTGAAATAAATGAATCCCAAGATCTAGCCAAGACCTGTATTTGATGGAGGATTCATGCTAAACTCATAGGATCTAGACCAAAATCTTTGTATGATTTCTTCCATATTGCAATTAAAGCTGAAGCAATCATCTGATATATGATTATGGATATCCAGGACAAAAAAGGACAAAAAAAAAAGAGGGGAGGAGGAGGATTCACTGTACATTAATTGAGAGTGAATTGCTAATGGTATATGTGAGGAATTGAGATTCAATAAAGAAAAACCCCACAAGTAATGTGGCGGGACCAATCGTGGAGTTTTTAATCAAAGGATCCGGACTCACATGTGAGAAGGGAGTAAGAAAAATTGGAGTCTAGTAATTAATATTAATACCTTCATAATAACTCATGCTAAGCACAAGTATGTCCACCAACAATATTTTTAGAAATGAAATTAAAATTATATATAACTAAAAATCATACCAAATTAAACAACTACATGTTGAAAATTCATCATCTTATTCATCCTTTTTTTATGCAATGTTATATCTTATGTAAGACATGTGATATATAGAACTCTACTCCTATTAAAATAATTATATTTTAAAAGTTGAAATAAGATTCGAAAGTTATTTTGAATGGTATAAATTACAAAAGGGAGCCCTTATGAATGAGTTTTTTCCCTTGCCCCTTGGGTACTTGCTTGGACAACCCTTAATAAATTCTAACTATATCAAGTTCTTACTAAATCTAATAATTCTTTTTTCAATGGTTACAAAACTTTATTTGGAGAAAACAATGAAAGAGTATAAGAGCAATGAAAGACGCTAGAAGCAAAGTTGGAAAAAAAAAAAAAGGAAAGAAAGAAAGAGAAGGGAGGGATTATACTATAAGAAAGAGAAGGGAGTGATTATACTACTCCACCCCAATTACATCATTACACCCATCAAAAGGAGGCAACATCTCAACCCCTTACTTGGCTAACGCATCTTCCATATTGTTCGTGGATCTAACCACCTGACAAAAAGTAATATTTAAAGTAGCCAATAATTTCTTAATTTCATTGAAATGAAAATTAAATTTTAAAAAAAAAAACCCCTTCCAGTTAAACACCCAAGTAATCGCATTAAAAAATCAATTTTACGACTAGATGACCAAAACAACTTTTTGAAAACAACCTAAAACCTTTCAAAATAGCTAATACATCCTCTTCATTCGAGTCCCAAATGCTCAAATAGTTAGAAAACATAAGTAATACCTCGCCCTTCCAATTACAAAGCATACCTTCAATCTCTTCCTACCTCCATATACCGCTCAAAGGCTAAATCTAATAATTGGCTCTACTTACGTTAAGAATATAATTTTTCTCTATTGAAACAAGAGTAGAGTGTCCTTCTAGGGAACTTAAGACTTACCCAAGTCAATCACAACCAACCATCATTGGTCCAATGATTAGAGTGTTTATCCTTGCCCTTGGATTGTACAGAGTTAACTAGATGTGATTGATCTCCGACTTTCCGATTGTGTGCCTGATCTTATTCGATACATGATTCATATTTACATTTGTAGCAACATATCCATCTCCAATCAAACTTCTGCAATGCCAAAAGCTTATAACGTTGATCTTTTTTTAATTGTGTGTATATTTTTGAAAAACTAAATATATTTTTATATTATTAAAAAAGAACTACAAATGTTATGCCAAATAGTTAGGCGTGCGGGCTGGGTCATCTCGCCTTGGGCTTTGGACTTAGGTTTCATATTCAGGCCATGCTTGTATAAAAAAATTTGAGCTTGTTTAATATTTTCTGACTAGTGGCTCTAAAAAGTAGTGTTTATAATTTTAAAGACCAGCTTAGCTGGTCTAAAATCACTAATTTACTCTAAAAGATTGCAGATTCAAGCCCCGCTGTCAAATTGGGCCACTATAAAAAAAATAGTAATAATAAAAATTGAAAAACGGTGTTTATGGTTAAGTGAAACTGAATCAACCGAATGCCCATTTTTAAGCCTCGCACTTTATAGCGTGAGAAGGAAGGGACCACTGCAGCTCATCCTACTGCGGCCCATTGAATCACTGAAACGATTCCCGAGGAAAGAGAGGTATGGACTAGGGAGGAAGAAAGACAAAGTTGGCAGCTTCGAAGGCAAACGCGTCAATAAAAAGAAGATAACATTAACCTGGAGAAATTATTGGATAAAGAAGATAAAATTAACATGGAGAAATTATTGGATAAACGGTAATTTCATCTCTTCACACACAGGAAAAAAAAAATTTTTATTAAAATTCTCATTTTGCCCCCCTTTCCCTCCCTCCTCTCTCTTTCCCTTTTCCTCATGTAACGCCCCACCATTCACACATATATGATATTGTCCGCTTTGGCCTATGGGCCTCACGGTTTTGCTTTTAGTGAGCTTCAACCTACCGAAAGGCCTCATGCAAAGTAAGGGTGCGAGCTCTATAGATAAACCCATTTACTTTTCTTCTCTATAGTCGATGTGGGACTCCAGGATGTCACAATCCACTCTCCTTAGGGCTACACGTCCCTGTGCAGTAGCATGCCAGTCCATATACCATGCCAGCCCTCTTGGCCCGCCCACATATAAATCCGCCCACTTGCACCAGGTCAGGGCAAGGACCCACACGTAATGGACCCACCTGTACTGTACCAACCATACACGAGGATCAAAGTTCCCTGTTGTGCTCACCCAAACACAGTTATGGGGATTTTATCACAGACACCAACTTCTTCCTTTTTTTTTTTACATATATATATATATTAATATATGTGTGTGATGAAATGTCTCTTAAAACCCAGGTGTACTTGTATATATATATATATATATTTATATATATACACACAATGTCTCTTTACAACCGAGACATCATAACACAATGTGCACTTGTTTAATCACAGTAATTGCCCGACTATCATACGGCTGTCAAATAGATCCACACCACTAATTGCTAGAATCCTCATGGCCTGGGGTCACCATCACCATCCATGTACAATGGAACAAAAACCTCTTAATGCCAGGGCCCACGGCCCACCTGCACTAAACCTGGGCCACCAGTAAGGACGGTAGTCCCCTACTTGTCCATCTACATCCCAGCCCAGATTTGGAAGTTTTACTCCCAGATCCCATCTTTTTTTTATATATATATGTCAATGCCCCACTTAGGAGCAGTGGCCAAGGGGGGCCACCCGCCAACATGTGCAGGTGGGAGATCCACCTGTGATCGCTGCCAGGTGCACTATTTGCCTGTGCAGTGATGCACAGGTGGTTTTCCACCTTTCATGTCGTCTAGGTTTCAACCCCAAGCACAATCATTCTCTTTTCTTTTTTTTTTTTACATAAATACCAATGCCCATGGGAGCAGTGCCCGAGGCCCATCCGACATGTATGAAGAGACGGGAGACCCACCTGTGATCACTGCCAGGCGCACTTATTGTAACGCCCCACCCTTCACACATGCATGATATTATCCGCTTTGGAGTATGGGCCTCACGGTTTCGCTTCTAGTAAGCTTCAACTCACCAAAAGGCCTCATGCAAAGTAAGGGTGCAAGCTCTATAGATAAACCCATTTACTTTTCCTCTCTATAGTCGATGCGGGACTCCAGGATGTCACACCTCATGCAGGCTATGAAGTTTGGCCAGCGGGAGGGGGCTTTCCCTCTCTCTATCTTCCTCTCCCTCTTCCTCTCCTATTAATCCTCCTCTCCCTCTTCCTCTCCTATTCCTCCTCCTCTTCCTCTCCTATTCCTCCTCCTCTCCTCTCCATCCCTCTTCTTCTCCTCTCCTCCCTCTTCCTCTCCTCTCCGCCTCGTTCAGCCCCCCATTCGAGGGGAGGAAGAGGGAGGAGAGGAGAGGAGAGGAGGATTGGAAAAGGGAGATGAGAGGAGGAGTGAAAAAGGGAGAGGAAGAGGGAGGGAGAGGAAAGGAAGGAGGGAGAGGAGGAGGAATAGAGAGAGGAAGAATAGGAGGAATAGAGAGACGAAGAGAGAGAGAGGGAGGGAGAGCCCTCCTCTCGCCAGCCTCACTTCGTCGCGGGCAAGAGGGACAGGAGAGGAGAGGAGAGAGGAGGGAGGGAAAGGGGGGTAAAATGAGGATTTTAATTTTTAAAAAAAGATTCTCCTGTTTGTGGAGAGCTTTTTTTTTTCTTTTTTTTCTTTTTTATGTGGGATCAAATAGCCCCTCTTTAACATGGGGATGGTGGGCAAATTTTGTTTTTGTCAAAGGAAAGTGGCGGAGGGAAGGAAATTCCTTTTGCCTCAGCAGTTGGGGGCCCGCCTTTGTTAGTAATTGTCTATCAGGAGAGTTTTTGCTGCAGGAATGATGACAAATTGACATTGCGAAGGAAGGAAATAGGTTATCCACATCCAAACAGACTATGCATCCATCAGCTTTTGGTAAAACAACAAGGTGCTGATGAAGCTGAGTCCTGCTACAGTATATCTATACAGGCTTCACTGTATATGTTTTGTAATGGATGGTTAAATGGAATTGTCTAAAGCGCTTGATTGTTTGCTTCAATTTAAAAATTGCATGTGGTAGAGATTTTTGAATTTTCTATAGAATTTTCAATGCTCAACTACAACCCAACACTAACAACACGTTTGGGCAACATCCTCAAAGAGGAATCCTTTGTGGTTTTCCTTGGTTTAGAGGAAAACCTAGGTTTGAGTGAGGAGAGAAAAATGAAGAGAGGATTGCCATAATCCTCCCAAACCCCTAAAAATCCTTGCAAGGGGTGAATCCTTAATTTCCACCTCCCCACATCAGATCATCTCTCTCCTCACAAGTGCAAAAAGCAGAGCTACAGTGAATGTACAGTGTATTGGGTGGTAGTTGATGGGCTACTTGTTTTTGTTGTGGGAACCTACCAAACATGTCTTAAAGTCAAGATCCAAACCATTTATCATGTGTAAAAGGTCCCAAACGGCTATGTTGTAAAAGACCAACCTTTGATTAGTCATATATTTTGAGATATTTTCAAAAACACGCAGACTATTGATCATAATTTCTGATTTTTTGTGGGCTAATTTTGTAAGATCCAAACTAGTCAATGTCTTCAAAATGCCTAAAACATAAATGGGTTCAAATTTGGAGGTTTAATTTATTATGGATAGTGAGGAATTGGAAAAACAATTTATGACCGTTTATTGTCCCCTACTCAAATTTACGGAAGAATAGTAATGGGGAGCAGATGAATTGTGAAAATGGCGTGACTCACCCAGGTTGCTTATGGGTCTTTGGTAACTATGATTATGGGTCTTATAATCACAATATGAACTGTTAATCTTGTTTAGAATGTACAAAGTGGCTCTTAGGTAGATTTTAAACCGTTGATTCATCATTTATCTTGAGATATTTATGAAATAGTCCACACTATATAAATAATTTTAAAAATTTTTTTGGGACACACAATGAAAATCTTAACCGTCCATCATCTGCAATAGGCCAAAAACTATAAGGAGAAAACATGTTATGGATTGATTCATTACAGATTATGAGAAAAATGCAAAAAACTTGTAACCATTGGATCTTGCATATGTAAATGTACGAATCCCATTTGTTTGCCAAACTTGGATCATAGTTTCTGTCTCCTCAACAATCCTTAGTGAGGATTGAATGATTCCAAGAGAGTAAAAGGAATCATTGGAACAGAGGATTGTCTGTGCCCTAAAAAAATTTGAATAAATGGCGAGTATTTCACAAGCTAAATATGATATACCGTCGTTTGAAATTTACAACACATGAAATTCATATTAGAATGCTCTCTCTATCATTTTCATTTTCGAGTAGGTGGAACCAGATCGATGAAAAATGAAAACAATTTCTCAAAGGTGTTTCTACCACTTTTCAGTAATTCACAACTATCAATAACTACTCTTTTGCCCACAAAATTCAATCCGTATAGAACTAGTGGGCCAGCCCGAATCAAGCCCAATAAATTGTGAAATCAAGACAACCTCATTTTGTTTAAGCCATGGAATCATATTCTGATGATACTGAGACAGCTAAAGCCTAAAAAGAAATCTCAATAATGTCTACCTATTACAACTACCCTCATAATAAAGGTTGGTACTCACATGTTGAGTTTTAATTTAAATTACTTCCTGCGTAAGTTTAAATGACTCAAGCGGCCTTGTTGAAGGAAACCCGAAATTCACATTCTATATTCTATATGTGTAAAGACCCTCTAGCGTTTTGTGGCTAAAATTTAATTAATTTTATTAATTAAAACTGATAATCCCTAATGCTAGATTTGTCTCACTATTGAAACAAAATTTTTAAAATGATGAGAAAACGATACGTTGCAATGATGTCAAAATTTTCAAACACATATGACAGGATTTTTGTATGTTGGCTAATTCATGGGTTAGACAAAACCTTCAAAACACTTCAATTCTTTGATTTCTTAATTCTTCGATTTCTTCACTTCAGTGCATTTGGCGACTTATACCATAGTCAATTTGTCGCTCTTTCGAAAGACTGACAAATTAAAGTATTTTGAAATATTATTTTGAGGATAACATAGATTAAAAAAGTCATATGATAAACGTGGACCCCAAGTGCAAGGTCTCAATATAGTTTTACCTGGTGAGTCCGGAATCGTATCCACAATGAGCGATTTGCAAAAAACTTGTCCTATTTGAAAAACTAAAGCTATCCTAATAAAATCTACAAAAATACATACTACTACTTCTGAAAATTAAAATTAAATTACAAGTCCAAATCTAAAAAAAATTATAATTTAAATCTAACCTAAAAATCCTAAACTAAAACAATCATAGAACTAAAAACTGCAAAACAATGAAGTAAATTAAACCACCAATATAAAGGAATAAATAATTGTGCACTAAATTAAAAATCAGAAATAAAACATTCAGATATAAAAAAAATAATGAAAAAAAAATGCTAGTTTCTCTTATTTTTTGGAAGATTAAAACACTGTATTGGCAAAATAAAAAAATCCACAAAAACGCCGCACCAGGTGCATGCTTTCAGCACACACAAACACATGGCGCCGACCCAAAGCGGAACACCTTGACCTCACTAATTGTGTATTTAAAATTAAACGAACTAATACACCGGATAAACTCAAAAAATAATTATAACTAGAAAAAAAAAATCTACCCTTACCCTAGATTAAAATATCAACAAGAGGGGATTCCGTGCACAATCCAAGCTCTTATCTTTAATCTTCACACCAAGAAGGATTAGATGAAAGGAAAAGATAGAATGGAAGAAATGGATCCAAAAGTGGGCTGGCCAAACCCCACTTTGGACTATGGTGAGATGGATGCGTGGAGACAGCTGGGATGTATGATGAACGATAAAAAAAAAAAAAGGTGAAAAAGAAAGAAAGATGGAATGGGCATGAGATGTAAGAGATGCAGATGGATGGGCGTGAGATGGGTATGGGCTCCTTGTACTTCTTTCCTTTATATTTAAGAAATATATGGATGATGGGAAGTACAAGAGAAAGATGGAAAGAAAAAAGTAGCGTGAATTTGATATGGGAATAGTAAGTTGAGATTGGGTAGAAATACTATTGGCCACATGTCCATGGAAAGGACTTGTGATGAGATACTCATTTTTCAAATTGGAAAGTGGATTGCGGAAGTTGACTGGCGTGGAGGAGGGATGCGATACTCATTTTTCAAATTGGAAAGTGGATTGGGGAAGTTAACTGGCGTGGATTCCTCCTCTTTCTTTTTTTTTTTTTAATAGAAAGTATATGATGGCATGGTGTCCAACCACCTTTGGACTTCTTTCCTTCCATACAAAGAAAACTTCATAAAATTGGTTCCACCTTGGATTTCTTGCCAGATAATGTCTTGGCTTCTAATCTTTTATGCGGATCCCTTCTCTTATATTTTTCCTAGATAAAAAAGTAATTTTTTAAATTAAAATAATAATTTTGATCGAAAGTCACAAATGCATTAATGCGGGCCTAATTCACATAAAATGACACACTAAATTCTCATCATTAATCATGATTTCTCTTTATTTAACTAATGATGATGAGAATTTTATCATTCCATGTAAAATCATAAATTTGAAAAACACTTCTAAAAATGAAAAGTTTCATGATTTAATAAAAAATTGAGGATTTTCAATGATTTTTCCAACAAAATGAAGAAATTTTTAATGAATAAGTCTTTAAAATTCTTGAAAATACACATATAACAATGCATTTTTAAGGACTTATCATCATATCTCAAAAGACGAACGTCAAATATGAGGCAAGGTACCTACGATTAGAAAGCTCGTTTCAAGTCGATATCTGTAGAGCTCAAGATTACATTAATTGGAGCTAAAATGACATAGTTATGGCTTCGAGAAGTTAGTAGAAATTTGTGCCGAAATTCGAAAAAAGTACCTAGATAGAATAGGCACTTGATCAATTGGATAAGATACCTGATCGATTAACAACGGAGATCACCACACCGGCCTGAGGGATTTTATTTCTTTTTTGAAGTGAGAGTTTTTTATTTTGTGTCAATTCTTTTCCTGGATGGATTACCATTATGAGGCATAAAATTTAGTATATAAAAAGGGGTTCTGTCTTTATCCTAGGGCATAGAATATAGATTTCATTGACTTAAATAGAGATTACTTATTAAAGATCATCTTCTCTAAAGCTTTCATTAAGAGTTGAATTGCTAAAGTTTTGTTCTAGAAAATTATTGCTTCTACATCTCTTGTAGAAGTGTTGAGGCCATCTTTTGTGTTTAATGTGCAAACTGATCAAGTAGAAAATAGTGCATAGTGAATAAGAGTCGTGTAGCAGAACGAGTTGCACAAGAAAAACTTAGTCCTTAGGGTGCGAAAATGGTATGAGTATATCTCATAACTGCTCATGTGACATATTCGAGTCCCACATCTACTAAAAAGAGAAAAATGACTGGGCTTATATATAGAGCTTGTACCCTTATCTTAGATGTAGCATTTTAGTGGGTTGAGGCCCACCAGAAGCAAAATTATAAGGCCCATGGGCCAAAGCAGACAATGTCATGTATGCGTGTAGGGGTGAGGCATTACAAATAATATCGAAGACAACTCTCACTTAGTTTGAGTGTGGGTCCCTACCGTGATCTAGTGCAAGTAGGCGTGCCAAGAGGGTTAGCAGGCCACAGAGATTGGCAAGCTGTTGCACATGGATATACAACCCTAAGATAGGTGGATTATAACGTCCTTAACTCCCACATCGACTAAAGAATTGGGATTAATTGAGGAAAACCATCATGGTGACCATGGCCATGTCACCAATAAGCAGCTTGCCATGCACGTGGGCATAGTCACCGTGGGGTTTTTAATCAGAGAATCCGGACTCCAACATGGAACAAATGCACTATAAAATAAATTTTAACATCATATTCAAGACAGGATGGAAGGAGTGGTTACCAAGTCGGTTGGGAAGGGAATTTCATAAGCCTTTATTATTATTATTATTATTATTATTATTATTATTATTTGCATGTATGAGTCTTCCCTCTGAGTGTCTCCTCTCTTTACATGTGTGAGTCTTTCCTCTCTATATAGGTGCAAGGGCTTCTACTTGCTTGTGAGAGTTTTCTTCCCTTTGTGCCAAGCTTGAAATTTGAGATCTACATAGAATGCAGGCCAAGCTCAAGCTTGATGCATTCCAATTACTCTAAAGTATGTGATCTATATATAAATATATATTGACATTATAAGGGTTTTTTTGTAATTGGCTAATTTATGGATTGAACAAAACTTTGAATCCATTGAGTTGTAGTTTATATTTCTTTTAGAACAAACTAAGATTTGTGTCGCCGAAAGAGTTGAAGTGAAGAACTGAAGCAAAAAAAGCATCAGATTAATAAGTTAAAAGATCGGATCAATTGGACCTGAAGAAGGCTACAACTAAATAAGCGAAATCTGAATTTGGCACTCAGACAGAATTGTTGCCTACCAGATCGATTAGATAACGTATAAAAACCCACTTCCTATTTTGAATTTACTTCTTGCTTGTACTTGAACTGATAGTTCTTATTTTACAAAGAGCATTCTTCTAAGATATAAATTGTGAGTTATTCAAAGGGTTCTTCTCTCAACAATAATATATCCATCTCCGTTCTGAGATTCAAAATATACATTGGAGATACATATCTCATTATTTTAAGTGAAGCTTACACAGTAGAGATTACCCTATTTCTCTAGAGCTTTCATTGTAGACTTTGTGTTGAAATTTTGGGCTAGAAAATAGTACTTCTACATCTCTTGTAAAAGATTGAGAATATCTTGTAAGTTTAAGGTTTGGTGTGATCAATCAGAGATTAGCGCATGGTGAAGGAGAGTCGAGACAAAAAGAATTAGGCAAGAAGAACTCAGTCCTTAGGTCGAAGAAATGACTGGATAAGAGTTGTGAGTATATCTTAATTGTTCGTTATTGCTTGATATTTGATCCTTGTTGGATTCTTAGTTTTTTACCCAATTAGGATTTTCCAAATTAAAAAATCTGTGTGTCTTCTTGTTTGTGTGGTTGATTAATTTACTTTTTGCAAGTTTTTATATTTTTCCTTACGTGTGTGACTTGCAATCTAGAAATTCATATCTAAAATGATCCTTTAAGATATTATAGTACATAGTATATATATTAACTATAGAGAGTACATTCATGATTTGATAAGTCAGCCAAACTAGATAAATTTGGGTACCTGATCTAACCTAACTTGGTCCAATTGCAGTTGTGTAGGGAATGAAAAACCAAGAGATTTTGGTCGGCCTGTACGTTATGCTTCAAAATGGAAATTAAAGGACTTGGATCTGCCTACCTAAAATTCTAGTTGAAAATTAAAAGTCAATAACTCATGCAGCCCATGTTTTTATTTTTTCCTAACCCAACTAAGGGAGCTAGAACTTAAGAGAGGGCTCATACTGGCATGAAGAAAGCCTGTAAAAGTGGAAAGAGAGCACAAACATGGAAAAAAGGTGATATACCCAAGATTTGAATTGTGCATAGCCAAATAAGAACTGTTGCTTCTTACCACTCAAGTAAGGAGATATTCTTAATGCAACCCATATTAGTTGAGATATTCTTAATGCAACCCATATTAGTTGTTCACCAAACCTCTACGTTTTACACTCACCATGGTTACCATCCTATCCTCAGCTTGAGCTGATGGGAGGGTATTTGTCCACTTGCACATGTGAGGCCCACCATTGGTCCATCTAACTTGACCAAAACCTCTACCCCCTTTTCCTCAAGAGTCCCATCAACTTTGACCCATCCAAATGGACTGTATACCGTTGAATCAACTGCACATCCATCCAAATGGACTATACACCATTAAACTTGTGGGCATGGAAGAAGAAGATAGGATTATCAGACGTGGCTAATTTTTTATATGTAGTTTGGCCCATGCGGGCCTTCAAATCCCCTCCAGCCCCATCTCCATGTCAGTCCCATAGGCACAAGAAGACAGTTTTTATACTCATATGCATCTATCTCTCAACATTTGGTGAGGGACAAACTTGATAAGACCTACCTAGAGCCCATATAATTATGGGACTTTGGGGGGTACATATGAATATTTACTAGCACTGTGTATTGGATAAGGTCTCAAACAATTTCGAAGCAGGGACCTCTAGTTCATTTTTGAACTTCCTAACCACTTGAGCAATTTAAGTGTGAATGCTTATTCTCTCATGGGATGTCCACATATTATAGAGGCATTAGGAGCAGTGGTATCGAAAGTTTGGGACTCCTTCAATTTTACTACACCCTTTTTTTTTCTTTGGTAAAAGCTACACCTATCCTCTTCTTTTTTTTTTTTTTTAAGGTACTCAGCTTAGGGAGGTAGGATCCTAGCTCTCTTGTGAGGAGAAGTAGAATGGTCCTCTAAGTGAAGGAAGGTGACTACCCAGTTTCGAACCTTGGGCAACCAAGTCAAAACGGACTTCTCTTACACTAAAGTTTGAGGTTGCTCTTAACTGCACCTATTTGTTGGTGGTGAGCATCTGCACACGAATTTCCCATCAACAGGTTTATTTAGCAATATTATGGAAGCGGTTAAATAATTTAACTGTCTAGCCATTGTGATGGGGTTGCAAATGGGTCCCCGATTCTCCAGCTACCAAAAGGTTCCAACCCGTTAATATTTAGTTTGGGGTCATATTTTGATAAGTAAATGGTCCAGGTCTAGATCCTATTTCTAGACATGTGACCTAAGTAGTTTCACCTTGGTTTCAATCCGTTAATAATTAGTTTGGAGTTATGTTTCAATAAGTAAATGGTCCAGGTCTAGATCCTATTTCTAGACATGTGACTTAAGTAGTTTCATCTTGGTTCTAGCCCAAAGACTTGAGAGCCGATTATTACCTCAATTTTCAAAAATTTTTCCTAAAAATTATATTTCTCCAAATCATTCTCTATACAAGCCTAAACCCAAACCAGAACCCACCCTATATACGGAACCGGTTTAGGGTTTATATTCTCATTAATAGTTCCAATTTCTGAACCTTATGAATCAATTCTATGTCCATCTTTTCATTAATGGTTTCAGGTCCATGTCCACCATAGACCCGGACTGGAACCGACCCATTTACAACCCTAGTAGTCGAATAACTAGAATATAAGCTCTACCTGAATCCAACCATCTATGAATGGCGACATGAATGTCTAAATTACTTCGTCAAAGCTTGAGAATTGCCACGATAAAATTTGAATTTTAATGCAACCGAGAAAACATTTTAATAGTGAGAAAAGAAAATTTTTTTTTAGGCTGCAAGGTAATATTGTATATTGAATGGGAGAAAGAACTTACGAAGGCTTCAAACAGTACGAAAAGAATGTGCATTCATTCCTATCATGTACAAATTGCGCCTCTACACACTTTAGATTGAACAATTTCCAAATGTTTGTTTTACAAGAATGGCTACAATAATCCATCCAAGCTGATTAACCATGTTTTCACTAAAAAAGATTAACCATGTTTCCCGCTTTAACAGCGAGCATTCCACAGTGGGGCCGTCAAGGATAAATAAATCCTGTTTTGGATTCACATTGCACCATCATCCCGTCTTTTAATTTCATTAGGTTGGCAAAGTGCTGTTGTTGTATGGTACAACCATCTGTATTTGATCTTTTTGTTTGTTTTTATTTTTATTTTTTATTTTTTTGGTAGAAATCTGTATTTGATCTTAAACATTGATAAAGGTTTAATACAACATTCTAAAGTCTTGCAGCGCCGGGCACGTCGCCATGCAGAAGACTCGGCCCAAAAAGCATCGAGTGAGCCACGTGTCAACACATGGACTGTCAAACAATAATTAGAAAAGCTTTTACATTAAAGCTCATACGTGTGAGTCCCTTTTATCTCACATGTGTGAGCTATGTCAGTATCCTCACATATTTGAGTCCCCATTGCCTTGCATATATGAGTGAGTATCAGTATTAGGTTTGAGCTCCTCAAATGGATTACCTGCAAAGCTTATACATTCAGGTGCTTTTGTGCAATAAGGTGAGAGATATTTTTCATGAGAGACGAAACTAGTTTTGATGTTCATTGTTTCGTTATATGGTGATATGTTTTCCTAGCCTTAAAAAATTAATGAAAATTTTTCTCCATAGAAAGAATTTCGAATTCCTGTGAAAAGAGTGGGATTGGACCATTGGACTCCTCTCTCTTGCAAATAGAAAATTATATAGCATTAACTCCTTCTGTTGCATAAAACAAGTCCTCATGTTCGACATTTTGGCCATGGATATGGATGATCTCTAAGTGCGGTCCACCTATTTATATATGATATACATGTCTAAGAAAAAAAATAAATTGATTTTCTTTAATAGTAAAAGATCGTCCCAAATGAGATTTTTATATTGCAGTTCAAAATATATATAGCGGAAGAATTAAAGAACTAGCAAATAAATCAATCATATATCACAAAAATAAGGCAAGCAGATTTTTACATGGAAAACCCTACTCGAAAAAAACCACGAGTCTTCCTTGGACCAACAAGAATCAAGCACTAAGAACGAGTAATTACAAGATATATTCATAGACTCTTTTCTAGTTATTCTCAACCTAAGGACTGCAGTTCTTCTTGCCGTCTACTTACCGTTAACTGCTCACTGCTCTTAAAACAACCACCTTAAATCCGCAAGGTGAACGAACCTTCTACTAGAGAAGTCAAGCTTCTATAAGGATGTAGAAATATAAGTCTCTAAAACTTAGAACTTCAGCATAATCTCTCCAATGGTTGCTCTGGAGAAGAAGAATATCTTCAATATATATTCTCAACTTAAAATAGGGATATAGATATTTAAGGGTTGAGAGAAAATATCTTTTTATAGCCTCAATTTTATGCCTCATAATGGTAATCGAACCAGAATAAGAATTGATACAAAAAAGGAAAGTCCCACTTAAAAATGGAAATAGAAATTTACACATGCAAGTTTCGTAATTTCGGATAGTATAATTTCTGCAAATTTTCTGAATCCATAATTTTGTAATTTTAGCTCCTATTGACGTAATATTGAAACTACAGATATTTACTCAAAAGGAGATTTCCAATAATAGGTAGCTTGCCTCAATCCAATGCTCAATTTGTAATATCTAACCTTTTTTATTTATATTAACTTTAGAAAATCACTTCAAAAAACTATAATTTTTGTTCTTTCTTCAATTTCTTTATTTTAGTACATCCGATGACTCATACCACATTCCATTCTAAAATAAATAAAAAATTATAACTCAATGGACCAGAGTTTATCCAACTAATAAATTAGCTAATACACAAATATTGTAACAAATAGAGAAAAACTTGATATCTTATGAGAAAGGTAAGATTGCAAGATTATTCTTTCTTGACCAAATGGATATCCAACGAGGCACGGAATCCTCTCTTGGATCAAACAAAATCTGAAAGACGGATGGATTATAGTGACATATCTCATGAAGCCGTACATGAGTCCAGCTTCCAAATCTCTTCTAATTTGGGTATTTTGAAAAACTAACATACGATGGTAATAATGCATATTACTAGAAAAAAAAGGTTGCAATCAGTTAAATTTCCTTTGTTAAGGAGCCATCCACCGTTAGTGTTCAAAAAAAGGTGAAAACCGAAAAGGAGGGAGACATCTTATATGATGGTATTCATTCATCATACGTGTGCTCAAATGAAATTAATAAAAAAATTTGCCTGTACAGTTATAGGACATCATATATATCTTTTAACTTTGAAGTAGGGATATATGCGAGCTATGTAAGGCCCACTGCATTGTCTAGACTATGAGAGAGAACAGTTTTGCATTTGGTGGGCCACAATAGACTAAAAGGTGTCATACAAGATAAGGTGCAAACTCTACATATAAGTTCAATCATTTTTTTTCGTATAGTCAATGTAGAACTTTAAGACGTCATTATAATAGTAGGTAACCTTCAGTTAATCTCTGATTCAATCCTCCATGAGTAGCCATGTAACAAGGTCTCCAACAAACCCAGAGACTACTAGGTGTCCAAACTCATTTGGTTGAAAGTGTTCTACACCATTAGCTCAATGGATGCATGGAAATATAAATTCAACTAAATATAATTAAAATTTTTCATTTTTTATATTTATCAATTCAATGGTCAATGTCAATTCAACTGTTCCAAAACTTGGTCAGTCGCTTCTTATAGATTCACATATTAATGTGGCTTGGTTCAACCGACGATTGCGCTCTTCTGAATGTAACTTGTTGCTGTCATGAAGCTCTCATGCTGACATCCGTGTTAAATTGCTCATCTATGCATGGGATAGTCATCATCAGTGGACACAGTCACACACGTGCATGCATGTGGGCTGGAATGAATTAAACACAATGCAAGACAAAGTCGCGGTTAGATAATTTCTGACCAAATAATTGCGGAGTAGGATTCTCTGCATGTATTTTGAGTTAGGTAAGACGCCAAAGTCCTCGGGTTGAAAATTGTTTCTGTCGAATGCTTTTTTATGCTAGAAACTTTCATTCCCCAGTAGGGGGGAATAAAGGCCATTCAAATGGGTGAAAAAGGACCCACCATCTTTTTTTAAACGTGTTGATCAGTCCCATCACCCTAGCTTGGACAAAGACAACTGTGAGTGACTGATTCATGCAAGAAAGCCATTGTTCATCTTTTTCATATTTGTAAGGCAAACTTCAGTTATCCCACGTGCAATATTGTAACTTGTAAGACCTTCACCCACCAGAGCATAAATAATTCCTGACAATAGATTTTTTTTTTTATATAATGAACATTGTAAATATAGGAGGCGTCCACTGTTTTGTTGTTGACCTCTCCTTTCTCGTTAGCCTCTTATGATGAGTCCAATCTCCTCACAAATGCTTACCTCTCTTAAATCGGCAATAGTCCTAATTTGAGTGTAACTGTTAGATTCCATCGCAACATTGGTGCTAGTCATTGTCCTTTGAGAAGCTTTTTATCGATAAAAGAAAATGACAAGCTAAAATCATTGGCTAGGATCATTTGATCTTTATATTTATAACAACTTCCATGTTTATGTTTAACAAATACATATTTTTTCCTTAATTTTCGCTTATCCAGGCGTAGCGGCGGATCTATGATTTTTGTTTGAAAGGTGCAGACCCTAATAGATAGTTTGGTTTGGAGGGCAAATTGAAAAATTTTGTAGATTTTGAGGGTGGGCCCAAGTTTTGTATTGAGTTTTTGTAGTAAATTCAGAATTTTCATATAAGATTTGGAAGGTTACCACAATATGATAGGTGTGGCAACACCCATTTGCTGCTACTTAGGTCCGCCCTTGTCTGAGGGGTTTACCAGAAGTTCAAATGTAAACACCCCATTGCTTAACGTTGTACATGTGAGATCTATGAGATCTAACACCATTCGTTCACCATTTAAAGACTTGTCTTTTATTCTTTGTTGTTTCCTTTTTTTTTTCCTCCAATACAATTCATACACTGATCTTATCCAAGTCCCTCACCGTCAATACTATGGCCGGATATCATACCATGGTCATCTCTGTGGAGAGGGATAGGTGGCTCACCATTGAGGTAACAATGGATTTGCAAGACTTGATTTTGAAGTTTATTTAGTTTAAATAAATTATAGGGGTTACATAACAAGAAAAATTCTTCTGGAAGGCCAATTTTGAGAGCTAACAATTCAACTATGACCCATTTGGATTTGATGTAGATTTATTTCTCTTCCACCAAATATACTATTATTTTGTCCAGCTAATGCTTCTGCAATGCACTGATGCAATTAATGCAATATTAGTTAATTTTTATAGTCACCAACTCAATCCCAAATGGATAGTAGTCATTATTTACTATAATCTACACCATACTTAAAAGATTTTCTTTCAAGCTCTTAAGTCAAACAGTTGAAGTTCTAAGTATTTATTTACATTTTCCCTAATTTTTAATTTTTTAAAATCATTGCCATTGGTCCTAAGATAAAATGTGTGTTTAAGGATTGATTTTTTTTTTCAGAACTCTGAAAAAGTTATGTTCCACATTCAAAGCCATTCAGGTGGTACATAAAGAGGTGCCAATATTAAATTAACTTTATTTTATATTAATTTCTAAAGTTTCTTGTTAAATCTGACACAAATGCTAGCCATTTTTCACACACACATATATAATCAAAACCTTGGTCCAACTTTGTTGAGGGCACTTACATGAATTTTGTTTCTCCATTTCTTTCTATTATTAGCCAAATTTTTAGATAGCTTGCACTTTTTAAGATTCAACTTTACTACTTCCATCAACATCTTTTTAGGCCTATCCAATCCCCTTAGTGGATCATAAACTTGCGTAGAAGAACTTTTCTTCGTCAATGTTGTTTTTGGCTAATGTTGGATATGTCCAAACCATCTTAAATGAGTTTATCTTATTTTATCATTTATTGATACTATCCCTAAATGCTTTCAAATTATTTTCGCAAGTCAATAGTTGAAAAACATGGAAACAAATCTCAACCTGTGATCTAATTTTTGTAGTTGAATGGCTCCCAATTCATAACCCGAACTATTCCATACTCTCATATTAATGATAATCATCATGAGATTTAGTACCATATCTTAAATCTTCATGAATTTTGACCCTTTCTTCCGAATTTGTGGCACCCTTCTTTGTTTACTCTTATAGCTTACCTATGCATTTCAATATTCTTTCTCAAAAACCTATCTTCATAATTCTTAAATCAATATTAAACTATGTAAGGCACCATTAAATTTTATCACAATATAAGATATATAGTTAATAAATTATATGAAGCTAAAACTAAGAGTTAGGATCATTGGATTGAACCAATATTAAGACCACCTCCAATCCATACACTAACAGGTGCCCACATCCTTTGGTTGTCAATCATGTAACTAGGTTAGGCCATACAAGAAGTGAAAACCATACCCTTTCTAGTTTTTATCTGTACGTGTGAAAGTCCATCTTCATTGACTCACGACATTAGAGACAACTGATATTATGAGTGACATAGGTGATGTATTATTTTTAAAATTAATTAAAAATAAGCTACATTTACTTATATTCTATTTATGACCTAAAAAGAATACTACATAATGAAATGATCCTGGTTCAGGGAACATGCTAGCACTCAATCTACAAACTACAAAGTAATGCACCTTGTTGGAAAGAAAGTAAGAAAGAAAGAAGCAGTGCACCTAACTCTACCCAAAAAACTTTAGAGCTGCTTGTCCAATCTGATCCTTTAACGTGTTGAAAACGAGGCTTTGGAAGATTTTTGCTTCAGCAGTGCCTTAGAAGTCGGTCAATGTTTAAGAGATTATATAGAACAACGGTCTACTAACGTGGTTGGCAATTGGCATTCATCCCTTTCCATGTTCCAATAAGTCGGTCTCACATATATCATCTTCAAGCCTATTAGTTTGAACATGTAGTGAGAATTTTTCCGACAATTTTAGTCATTACTATGCTGAACTGCATTATTGCACGACCCGGCAAGCTGGTCAACAGCCAACAACATGGCCTGTTCCAGCCCAAGCCGTCCTGGGCCAGGGTGCCTAGGCCTGTTGCACCACACGGCCCATCTGTCAGGCCTGGATACCGCCCAGCAGGCTCATATTGGGCGGTTTTTTTTTTATAAAGGTGAGTTAAACCAATTGATTTACATGGCTCTTTCCCATCGTCTGTCTACTGACCAGGTAGGATCTTGATTCCTCGTCTCTTTTGGAAATAATAAAACACAATTTATGACGGTCCGTCTTTTTAATTTTAGATAATGCGCCCGCATTCGAATCGATGCCACATAAAGACGAGGTCCACGGCTCATAAGACCCTAGAAGCCCCACAAATACATGTTTAGAAAACTTGGAAACTCAGAACCCTTTGTAAGTTGACTGTCCTCAGCCTTGGACACATGGAAAAATGCTGAGGCCCACTTTAATTGATAGCCGCCCAATCTATTTGGACTGTATTGTTTTTTTTTTTCTTTCCTTTTTTTTTCCTTTTTATTTTTTCTTATCTCTTGCCGGCTATCCTTTGGACCGTTGGCCTTCAACCCAGAGGTTATCCGATTCTGATGAGCAAAAAGACTATTTCTTTGAACGTTACATATATGGCTAGTTTTTCACTCATGATGCACTGTATATATTTTGCAGTGGAAGCATCTGATCACTATGCACCACATCAAATTGATGCCCTTTGTATTATTACACATCCCAACAGTGTGTTCTATGTTAATAATATCTTATTGGGTATGTACACGATATGTATGAAAAATCTAACCAGACCTACTGGCTTGAAGCCCTAGGCCGAGATCTGGCCTACTAAAGGTTTTAGACGTTAAAAGAACCGGGCCCAGTTCCAGATGCATGCCCACAACATTAACATAGATTTTGTAAGACTACAATTTGGACGGTCCACATTGTCATACATCTATGCTGCATAACTCAGAAATGGACATGAGTTCAGAGCAAATAATACAAGAAGCTCAATATTTCAAGGGTACAACACCACTTCTGACCTCATGCTTGTTTTTTGGTCAGAGACTACAAATTTTGCAAGAATCCACGTTACCAACACGAGCAAATAAGACCTGCCGAGCCACAACGGGTCCACTTCTATACATATATTTAAAAAGATTTTAAAAAAGCCACTCCAAGGCCCAGCAGGAAAAGTTTGAAGACTGCTGGCAGAAATTGAAAAATAAAGAACAAAAAGGTACCCAATCCCCTATATGGAAAGTTGAACTTCAAATCAACTACATTCTTATTGTAAAGATAGGGGTTGGATGGTGCATGAACAGAAGATAATTGGAAACACAAGGAAATTAAGGAACACCACTGCTGTTAGGTAAGTCAACCAGCACTTTAATTTGGCAAGGAAAAAAAAACCAACAAAGCACTAAAAGATGGAATAAATAAACATATTCTCAGCTGCCCATCCCAACTTTCTGTTGATAGAGAGCCCACAAGGAATTATATGCGACATTTCATGCAAAACTGAATAATGTAGCTGTTGACTGACAGGCAAGAAACTTGGAAAACATGGACGGAGCAGTCGATGTTTTCAGTTATCATTGCTCATTCCATGTGATAGTAATACATCAATGATTAATATGGAAGACTAAGAAAGTCAAAAAAGTAAAGGTGTTAAAAGATAAGGTCAAGTCAGAGCTCAGCTTGATGAAAGACTGATTGGCAATACAGCTGCCAACCATTTCAATGTGAACTTTTCCCCTCATATTGTTGACAACCTCCTAAAGCACATGATCATATGAATATCCAGGCAGTTGCACATCCCTGGGAGGATAGTGGTTTCTGACAACCCTATCTATTTGAAAAAGAAGGTGGCCACACGGAGAATGCCGACTGGGGTGGTTGAATTTCTGCCTCTGTCCAATCACCAAGGGCCAACAGTTGTGATTAGGTGATTGAAATTTTGACAATTAGCTGTTGACCACACATATATGCTAGACATCACTCAAACATCCCATGCACCCCATAAATCCTTCACTGATGCAAGAGGGCTCTAGAATCTTGCCTAATTCTCCACATTGCTTGGTAACCCACAGGGCCACACGCCACGCAGAGCCTGTAAATAGGGAGAAACCAAACCAAATAGAAAGGGAGAAATTAAAAGGAAAAAAAAAACTGTCTATTTTATTAAGATGGTTGAATAGTACATATATGCACACTCTTGCCACATGAAGGGATATATTATAATCCTTATTTCTGCCTTTGTCCACTTCTAGACCCTCCTTATCTGATTACCAGAAAAAATTTCAACAACAAAGAATTCATGCTAAAGAACCCTTCACAACTAACACACTGACTTTCTTCTAACACACTGACTTTCTTTACAGCCCATCTGTTTCATGTAATTGAATTCGTAGGCATTCTAAGACTTTTATTTCTAGAAGTGGTAAAATGGAAGAAATAAGCGTAAATATCTAAAGATAACTATCAAATAATCTCCCCTTTATTGGAAAATGAATCAAGGGGAAATTTAGGGGCGTTAACCGGCCGGGGTCAGTCCAGGTTTAGGCATATCTATGCCCAACCAGACCTTAGAAACACAGGCCTATATCTGACCCCAGCCTGACCCAAGCCATAAGTGCCTAGCACAAGCCGGGCCTACCTAAAAACTGCCACGCGCAAGCCTGCCCATGAAGTTAATTGGGTCCAAGCCTGATTCATGCTCAAGCCTCCCAAGTTATAGCTTTGTCTTTCTTAGGCAAACGATGTGCTTTTTGTCATTTAGTACTTTAGTGTTTGACCCTCCCTCTTCTTTACTTTTCTCTTGATTTTACTCTCCACTTCACTTCACTACACAAGTAATTTTCCCAAACAGAGTATATAGTAAGGTATTTCCATCAAATGTGACCAACATGAAATGACAAGCAATTCTCAAAACCTCAACAGAAGGAACTGTCACAAACACACAGAAAAGGACCAAACTTCTTAATGACATACTATACAAAAACCAAAAAAAGGAAGAGAAGACGCATCAAAACCAACAAGACATTAGTTTTTCTACCATTCTGCTCCCATTCAAAAGAGTGTTTTCTTAGTTTTCCAGTTGTTTCTCTCCTTCATGAAGTTTTAGTTCATTGCATATTTCTGGGTCCACGACCTTGCTGTTTCCTCGTAGCGACTTCTCTGGTTCTTGTAAATGTGAGCAATCTCCGGGACAAGAGGGTCATCGGGGTTGGGATCTGTGAGGAGCGAGGAGATAGAGAGAAGGACCTTCGAGATAGTCAAAGCAGGGCTCCATTGCTCCTTAAGGATATCAAGGCAGATGCTGCCATTGGAGTTTATGTTTGGGTGGTATACCTGCGAAGTCAACAGAGAGGCAACACATCTTATCATCTCAAAAGAAAGCACACACAACCAAATCATGATGACCATTCAAGGCCAGACATATTAATATTAGTCTCAAAGGAAAGATCACATATATTGTAACAATTTCCGTAAGACTCAACCATTTATAATATGAATATTATAACAATTATTTGTAGCATATGCAAGGGAAATCCAATCCAAGTGATCTTCTTCTAGGGTCATCAGGTGCATTGCACACAAGTTGAATGCACAGTGAGAATGCAGTGATCCCACCTTTCACTGGGAGTGTCCCACAGAGTATGGAACCTATATGACTGGAATATCCTATCAACTTGTCATCTCCTTGTTGTTTTAAGTTGATAGTAAGCAACATTCATTTCTATAGGTTGGTTAAAGATTGTGACAAGAAGCCATTTGCCCAATGCCATTTTCAAAATTTTATGACCTCTTTTAGGCATCTAAGAGCACCATGAGATTAATGTCATTTTATAAGGTAATGAGTTACTTGCCCAACAAGCCTAAGAATGTGTGATTCCCACAAGAATTGGGCTACTTAAACTGGAATTGTGGAACAGTTGCAAAGAAGTGATGGAAATTAGGAATCATTTATAGATCTTTCACTTGGTTCTTTTTAGTTAGCTTACAGGAGTATTATTTGGACAAGGTTGTGTTCTAATCTCACTAGTTCTAGCTTCTACTCTTGTTATGACGTCTATTGGTAATGTAACTAAATGTAAAGTATGAGGTTTAGATAGTTTTTAAAACTGGATCTGCTGTACCCCAAAAGGATACTTACAACCACTAAGTGGTCACCAGATGCAATAGGGCTGTGCATTCTCCTGCAGTGTTTTCATGCATCAGACAGTGTCCACGTGACAATAAATTAAAATTATTATTTGATAGTGACTATTGAAAGACCTTCAGTATAACCTATGAATTCCATCACATGATGAAGTCATGATTCACTTTCAACAGACTGAATAAACTTAAAAATGCCTTGATACATACTGAACACTGGCTTTGTTCATGTACATGAAATTGTGTCTGAATGACATTAACAAAAAGTTTTAAAAAAAAATTCCGCTAGATAAGTTAATCGAAGACCTTCAAATAGCCAAGCTGGAGTGATCCTAAAATGTACCGTAAAAGATATGGCCCCCTTTCTAAGGTGCTATGATGGAGTTACAAATTTCACGTATAAAGAGTAACCGGCTGGACAATTTGCCAATACACCGGACGAAAAGTCTAAAAATAGACAACCAGTAATAAGTGATAGACGTAAAAAATAAAAAAAAAGCAAGAAAGAGAACACACGAAAACTACTGCCAGACATTCACTGTCTTCAATTTCATTAACGCTGGTCAACGGGGCTTTTGATATTGATAGAGTATTTCGGCAGTAAGTGTGCATTAGATTGATATACAAGTGTAACAGTTTCCATTACATGCTCAACAATTGCTAATAGGTGGCAGGGCAGGGAGACTCATTCTTTCAACTGAGCAGTTTCTGTTTGAGTGAGCCTCTTCAGTTGCTTCTTCAGGTGGGTTGGTGAACATTGGTGCATGACCTGACCTGGACCCATTACCTTTAACACTCCCCCTCAAGCTAAAAGGTGGAGGACTTCCAACTTTTAGCTTGTCCCTGAGATGATGGAACATATCTTTTGGAAGTGGTTTTATAAATATGTCTACTAATTGATTGGGTGACGAAACAGAGTGACGAGTGCACCAATTGTAACCTTCTCACAAACAAAATGGTAATCGATCTCGAAATTTCTTGTTCATGCAATGATCACTTGATTAACTGTGAGATAAAGTGCACTAACATTGTCGCAGAAGAGAACAGGAGGTTGCTTGAGATAAAGGCCTATATCCCTCAATATGTGACATATCCAAGTCAGCTTGGCTGGAGAAATAGCAAGGATTCAATACTCTGCTTCAGTGCTAGACCGAGACACTGTGGGCTGCTTCTTGGCTGTCCAAGAAATGCAATATGCGCCAAGATATACACAGTATCTTGTATTGGAGCGCCGGGTGAGTGGACAACCAGCCCAGTCGGCATCTAAACAACCATAGAGATTTGTAGAAGAATGGGTGATAATTCGAAGCCCATTTAGAGTGCTTTTTAAATACTGTAAGATTCTTTTGACAGCATCATAATGACCCACATTAGGTGTAGCCATGAACTGGCACACTAAGTTGACGGTGTGTGTTAACTCAGGCCTCGTGAGTCATGAGAGTCAAATACTACAATGCTCCAACCACACTGCGATAGGAGGTCCAGTCAACTTCAGTGGCATTGGTGAGATGAAGATTATGGTTAACAGCTAAAGGAGTGTTAACAAGCTTGGAGTGAATCATCTTGGTCTCTGTCAAGAGTTCAATAGCATATTTGGCTTGAGTTAAGAAAATTCCACCATCAAATGGAATAACCTCAATACCGTGGAAATACTGAAGCAGGCCAAGGTCCTTCTTTGCGAACTCCATGGCCAAATTTGCAATTAAATTTGAGAGAAGGGAGTGATTATCAATGGCAATAACAATATCATCAACATACAATAGCAGAAGTATAGTGCCTTGTTGGCAATGTAGAACAAACAAAGATAGGTCTGCTTGACCGCAGAAAAAAACAAATTTGCAGTAGATTTACATAGAACCTATTGAACCACGCCCTGGGTGCTTGTTTCAACCCATAAATAGCTTTTCTTAGATGTCAAATGTGTGAAGGATACGTGTAATATCCTTACCAGGACTCTCAGTAGAATTATAATTAGACTAGATTAAGGTCATTAGAAGACTGAGAATTCCAACAGAATTCTCTCCCAAGAATACACTCCTAGCAGGACTCCTTTGAAGTTCTAGGTAGGACTCCTAGTCCATAACCACTAACATATATTAGAGGACAAACTCAGCTTTTCTTCTACACATCAATGATAGGAATTGAGAGAGAGAGCGAGAGAGAGAGAGAGAGATAGACTAATCTCAGCTGTGAAATTGTTAAAAGAAGAAGAGGATTGCGAAGCGGATGTCTGACATGAGATTGATCACTGCTCAAGCAATAAATTTCTACACCAGGTGAGTAGAACAATCTGAATTTAATGATGTAGAATTCGAATGGGTGAAACTTAATTGTATCTGGTCTTTCGAAGGGCTGTATTGTATTTTATACTACAGTTGCAGTGAATGTCATCAGGCAGCCATGGGTTTTGGAAGATTCAAGGGCTAGGAATTGGTTAGATCAATTCCTTTGATCAGTATAATCCTTAATAAAGGTTTTAGATTTAAAAGGGAAGAGGATTAGCAAAAAAAGTCAGCCCCGATTTGGAGTTTTCCAATTTCAGGCCATCAAAAGTGCTTGGGTTCGACTTGAGTTGTGGGTCCCCATGGCCCACCTAATGAATGATCAAGTCCCCACATCTTAAAGAGGACCCTTAGGCGACCCTAATAGACGTGGCATAGTGGAGGTCAACCCAATTGGACCCACAGATCTGAAGCTTGGAACACCCTGTCACATGAGAAGCAACCTGACGACTTAGCTGTATGATGATTTGAGACTTGTAATCCTAACTCAGATGCATGAAATTGATAGATTAAGTTTGCTGTGATTAGTAGACTTCCCAACCAATGATATATACAACAAAGAAGATTGATTACCAAAGAAATCCAATCCAAGCAGGGAAATTTCCAAAACTCCATACAACAGAAGATGTCATAGTCAACATTGGTTGTGGACCCATATGGCCCACTTGATGAGAATTAAGACACCACATCTGGTGGGGGACTGTTGGGTGACCACAGGTGTGATGGTCCCCTGTGGATTAGACCCTTGGGGGTCCACCATCCAAACACTATTTAACAAGCCTGGCGAATGGTGTTCTGATGAGAGTGAGTTCTAGGATTTTGGATTCTTGTTAATGTCGACATCTTTAGAAACTTATAGAAATTTCAGAAAAGCCCATGTCCATATAAATTAATTCAATTAGCTCCTTTAAAGACTTCTACCCTTATTAACATGCAAAGAGGGTCATTAGAAATTGACTCATGCTTACCTTAAGGACTAATAATTGTTATTAATATTATTTTGACTAATAAAAATCATTGATTCTTTTAATTGAAATAATCACATACATTATGTAACCTTGTGTATGGTGTCAATTAATAGAGACTCTTTACTAAATATTCAAATATATTGGAATATGATTCAATCTGAATTTATTACTTATATCTTAATTCATGTGGTTAGTTTTACAATGAATAATTAGTTTCCTCAATAAGATATGGGCAATCCCACAACCTGGTACCAATTCTGATTCGGAGTGGGGGCAAGCGCTAACCCAGTGTTATGTGATATTGGCCAAGGAAAGAGTAGAATAATATTACTTATTATGATGGAGATGAAACTCTAATAAGCTTATTGAATTTGAACTTGAAATTAATGTTTGAAACAGAGTAACACAAACCACTAGCACTGAGTATAGAACTTCTCTTGTGGATATTGGTCGGGAAGTATATTTAACAATCATGGTGGTAGGATTAGCCATGTTGACAAATATGTAGACACTCCTGTGTGGGAGTGTCGGAACAGGCTCAATAATTATGATGAATGATAAGCCATGATGTTGACAGAATGTAGATACACCCGTGAGGGGTATCAGAACCATTTGTTGCTTATGGTAGAAAAATACTCAAGAAAGAATTGATTAAGATATTATTTGTAACATCATTATTTAATATATAAATATTCATATAAATGATTGGAACTATGTTATACCTTAATGTTTACTTATTCAACTCACCAGTTATACTAACCAGTGGTTCGCCCCGCTTCAGGTAATGCATTCATAGAGGTTGCGGGGAATGATGAAGATCAACCAGTGGAATTTGGCATGCGTAGTTGAACCAGAGCACAATGAACAATGATTAAATTCGTAAATGGGATTAGCCCAACATTTAGATATTTTCTCTACTTGATTTAGAAACTTGTTCTTGGGTCGTTACTATACGTCTTGTCTATAAATCCGGGTGGTTGCTCCATAAATATTGTTTTCTTAAGAAAACCATGCAGGAATGCATTTTTCACATTTAATTGGCAAATAGGCCAACCTCTCACCATGGCAAGGCTTAAAATAATTCGAATGGTAATGGGTTTAACCACAGGACTAAAAGTTTCATCATAATCAAGCCCTTCTTTTTGGTTGAACCCTTTAGCGGCCAATCTTGCCTTAAAACAATCAATAGACCCATCGGATTTTAATTTTGTTTTAAACACTCATTTGCAGCTCACAACATTCATATCATTAGTGCAAGGGACTAAGACCAAGGTTTGATTTCGAGCCCAGGCAGCAAGTTCTTCACAAATAGCAATGACCCAATTTTGAAGGGTTAAAGCTTGTTGAACTGAGATGGGTTCAACAGAGTCCTCAGGTGTGGCTCAAACTTGGATATTTGAAAGAAGACTTGACAATCTTGGGCTCAGTTGGGATGGCATCAACAATTTATGCATAATCTGTTGAGAAATATTTTGGGTTAGGCCTTGTAGTGCCAACCTGTGACAGCGTCACCATTGAATGACCCATTTGGGCCATAGTGGGGGCAGCACCTGTAGTGGGGGCCTGCTGTGGCTCTTGCCTACTATTTGAGACGTGAAGGCCTTGTGGTAAATCTACTGCAATTCTACCTGTGTTCTCGATGGTAGCAATCACCACATTAGTTTCATGAGAACCATGTGGCATATGAGTAGTGTCTTGTGGAGCATTAGGTGGAACAACATTGCCTAACCAATTGGAGTCGTGCTGAAGCAGAACTAGACATAGAAGATGAGTAAGTGGTTTCAACTACGTTTGGAGTTGAGAACTGATATGTAGATGCAGAGTCCACGTTATGATATGAGGACTGGTTAGAATGGCGTGGCATTGTTGCATTTAGAACAAAGGACAAAGGCAGATCCACTAAGTAGGGGCATGTGCCATGTTGTGACTGTGTAGGTGCAGATAATTTGTCTGTGCTGCTGGTTTGCCCCCCCTCAAGAGATTGCATCAAAGAGTTATTCTTCTCAGGATGTTGCCACTGATCAAACTCCTCATATGTGGTCAAAGAACTATTTACTTGCTAGCGCAATGTCGGATCCACGATCGAGAAAATATATCAACCTCCTAAAAGATTGATCAAATCCAAGCTGGATTCCATCCCCAAGGCACAATCATAACCACAAAACAACCTATGATGCACAGATACAACATGGATATGACTAGGACACGCTATAGATACAGCAGGGATACGGATTTTATATATATAAATAGAAGTATTGTATACGATATAACATGATACGTTGCCCATTTTGAAGTATCCATGCATCATAGGCCAGAGCTATCACTAAAGCTTGTCTGGAGATGATGGAATGGAAGAGAAGTATGTATTGATTTATGGGGAAAAAATCTGGAGAGATCTAAGATGTACATGTTCCCATACGACTAATATCTTTATTGTTAATATGTTTTTGGAGTAACTCTACAAGGCTTTCCAACGTGTAAGCATTAGAACTGAGCTTCTTCAACACTTTGAATGGTGCAGTATTCAGGGGATGCAATTTCTTATTTGCTCCAGGTGGCAGCCTGATGCAGTCTAGGGCCCAACAGGCCTCTTCAAATTAGATTAGGATTATTATTATTATTATTAGGAAAGTTTCTATTTTTAGCCTAGGGTTTTCTTGCTTATTAAGATTGTTTTCCTATATATATGGCTTTGTAGATCAGAACTTCAGAGATTTGGTTGATTAATAGAAGTGGGTTTTTTCCCAGAGGTGTCCCTCGTGTGTGTTGAAGTCCTTTGTGACCGTTCGAAGTGTCGTTGGACACGTGCTCAGGCACCTCCACGCAGCCCTAGCCCTTGGGCTGCATCACAGCCGTTCTGGATGGATACGTACCATAACTATGTCGCCTTCAAAATACTCGAAGAAACAATGACGCTTGTCCGCATGAGCCTTGTAACTTACATTGCAAGAAGCGATATGGCGTCTAACTTCATCTTGTAGGTCAATGTTTGGGCCCAATTGCCTTCTTAGGCCGGGTCGATACTACATCAACTACGAAGGGCTAAACAAAGATCGAGGATCAACATATAGAAAAGTAGGTTCATTGAAGATGACATGACTGGATATATATACTTTCCTAGATGGAGGATGATAGCATTTGAACCCTTTATGAGTGGAATGATAGACAATAAAAATACAAGGATAGGATTTTGGTTCAAATCTTGTTGATGCCCAATCTCTTACATATGGTAAACATCTACACCCAAATTTTTTTAAATGGAGTAATCTGGGTGCCTTATAAACAACCTACAAAAGGGACTTTCCATCTCAATAGCTTGTGAGGGTAGACGATTGATGAGAAACATTGCCGTCAAACAATGTTAAAGGTAATCGGTCCAGGTCAGGTCATGCACCAACGTTCACCAACCCCCCTAAAGAAGCAGCTAAAGAGGCTCAGTCAAACATACATCACTCACCTAAAAGAATGAGTCTCCCTGCCTTGCCACCTATCAGTAGTTGCTATGCATGCAATGGAAACTGTTACTATACTGAAGTGCTCTATAAATATCAATAGCCCAGTTGACCAACGTTCATGAAATTGAAGGCAGTGAATGTCTAGCACCAATTTATTGCATTCTATTATTTTTTACATCGTCGATCACTTGTTACTGGTTGTCTATTTTTAGATGGTATCAGAGCCTCGGTGATAAAGACATAATTTTTCAAATTATTTTTTTATTAAAAGAGCACTGCAATGGCTACTTCTCAAACTTCACTGTTGTTATCAGTGAATTCACTTCACCAACTCATAAGCATCATTTCAGTAAAACTGAACATGACAAACTACCTCATTTGGAAGGCTCAAATTCTTCCTTTCATCCAAAGTCTCAGAATAAAATGGCACCTCCACAATCCACCACCAGTGGAGACCATTCTCAATGATGCAAATGAGGTTGTGTCTAATCTTGCTTATTCAACTTAAAAGGACCGCGATCTTCTACTCAAAAGCTAGGTAACAGGTACCTCATCTAAAGAGGCTTTATACTTTGTAGTGGGTTGTAATTCAACCCGCGATGTCTAAAGTGCACTTGAAGAGAGTCTCCTTCAAGTCACTAAAGACAAGAAGTGCAATTAAAACAACAGTGGCAAGACACGAGGCTAAGCTCTCAATCTTTATTTGAGTATCTCGAATCTTTCAAAATGGTATTTGATGGGTTAGCAACTATACAAAAACCAGTGGCTAATGATGACAAAGTGATTTACTTGTCTCGTCACTTGTAGTCTTAGGGAAAAATACAATGTTCTAGCTACTTCAACGCATACACAGGTACTATCACTTATCAATTTTGAAACAAATACGACATTCTTCTTAATTTTTGGAACAACAAGAACATCATTTAATTTAATGTTTTTGAACATAATGCAATCCCCAGTATGGGAGATGTTTAGAGGAGACCCATCTCCTATCGTAATTTCATCTGAACCTATAAAAAAGGTATCAAGTTAGCTAGGTTACCTGCATCATTGGTGATGTGTACACTAGTGCCAATGTCTACATAAAGAGTACGATCAACTTCCTCAGTGGCCAATGCTTGTGGTACATCTTCACATTCTTGATATGCATAATCCCATTGATACCAGCACTTGACAGCAGAGTGCCCTCAGCGGTCACAACTTTGGAAAAAAGGTGGTGGCCGTGTGCAATAAAAGCCATTTGGTGTGCTAGTAACCTGGTAGGTTGTTGACCAGCGGTACCTTGTGTAAAACCATGGCTCTTTGGAGCATAAATATTTTTGGTTTGTTCCTGGCTGTGTTGTTGATTTTGACCATATGGGCGAAAAGTGGAATTTGTGCCACTATGCTGATTGTTGAAATTAGGAGGAAAATAGTTGTTGGAGCCACCATTCTGGGTGTTATGGTCCTGGCTAGCACAGTCAGAACCTCTCCCTTTGGAATTAAACCCATTGTTGTAATTTCCTGTACCTCTACCTTGACCCTGGCCATGAACACCCCCACTTAGGGGCTTTGCCAAGAAAGCCACACTGAGGTCAGTTTGTGGAGATTCAAAGATCATACCATGCAAAAGCAAGTCATATCCTCTGACAACAGTGACAAGCTGTGAATATGAAAGGAAAGGTGGTTTGGATAGCATTGAAGTAACTAGAACATTGTATTTTTCCTCAAGACCACGAGACCAATAAATCACTTTGTCATCGTCAGCCACCAGTTTTTGTATAGCTACTAACCCATCAAATACCTTTTTGAAAGATTTGAGATACTTAATCAGAGATTCAGAGCCTAGCCTCATGTCTTGCAATTGTTGTTTTAATTGCACTTCTTGGTCTTTAGTGACTTGAAGGAGATTCTCTTCAAGTGCACTCCACACCTCACCATCTGAATTATAACCCACTACAAAATATAAAGCCTCCTCAAACAAGGTACATGTCACCCAGCTTTTGAGTAAAAGATCGTAATCCTTCCAAGTTGCATAAGCAAGATTAGACACAACCTTAGTTGCATCATTAACAATGGTCTCTACGGTGGTGGATTGTAGAGGTACCCTTCTACTCCAAGACTTCGGATGAAAGGAAGAATTTGAGCCTTCCAAATGAGGTAGTTTGTCATATTCCATTTCACTGAAATGATGCTTATGAGATGGTGAAGTGAATTTACAAATAACAACAGTGAAGTCTAAGAACTAGCCATTGGCAGTGCTCTTTAAATAATAAAAAAAAATGATTTGAAAAACTATGTCTATATCACTGAGGCTCTGATACCATCCAAAACTAGACAACCAGTAACAAGTCATAGACGTTGTAAATTATAATAAAATGCAAGAAACTACTGCCAGACGTTCACTGTCTTCAATTTCATGAACACTAGTCAACTGGGCAGTAGATATTTATAGAGTATTTCAGCGTACATCTGCATTGGATTGATACTAGTGTAACAATTTCCATAACATGCTCAACAATTGCTGATTGGTGGCAAGGTAGGGAGACTCGTTCTTTCAGGTTAGCAGTTTCTGTTTGACTGAGCCCCTTCAGTTGTTTCTTTAGGTAGGTTGGTGAACACTGGTGCATAACCTGACCTAGACCAATTACCTTTAACAAAAAGTTCCAGAATACTAGATGAAGTTCGGACAGGCAGTTCAAATAGCAAGTGATAATTTGGCTCAAAAGTTCAAACCGCAGATAGAGAATATGAACAATGGATAGATTGTGTGAATTTACCAAAAAGATTTGAGCTGGAGAATGATATAGACAGGACAGATGTGCAATGTTTGGATTTAGAACGGTAGAAGACCCTAGCAAACAATGTCTGGACATGAGAACCATATGGAGAGGAACATAACAAATCCACACAAACTCCGCTGACCACCCAGATGTGAGAGACCATGCGGAAACCAACTGATGTAGGAAAGCAATGCAAAAAGGTGGCTGAACATAAAATGGTATGCAGACAAATAAATGGACATGGGAAAGCCAATGTGGAAAATGTCTAAACTGTAAACAATGTAAATACTGCAATACAGTGGTGGAACACTAGATAAGGGGTCACATTGAACAGAAACTATGAGAATAGACTTGACATGAACCTACTGGACAGAATGTCCATGAGATGTATGGTCGTGGACAATACTGACAAGCCTCAAAAGAATATCAGATGTCGAATCTAATACAGGCCAAATATTGAAAATTGAAAAAGAACCAACACTGAAAGGATACAGACACCATCAGAGATTGGATGGAAGCTTAAATGGCTCTACACATGTTTTGGAGTGAAAACAACTGGCTCAATACACCTCCTACAGCCACATACAAGATTTTAGTTGAGTCATCTCAGAAGCAGCTGATTCCTACAAAGATAGAGGGATCAGTTGCAATTGCTAACATAAATTCTTGTGTGGTTCACTAACAGGTTAACATTTTGGTGTTAATAGTTATAAAAAATGGTATCAGAGCCAAAGGTCGCAAGGTGAAACTGTCAAGAGTTGCTAACCCTTGCAACCAAAATGCCTAGGCATTAGAGTTGCAGCAAACAATACTTAAAACCCCCTCGGGCGGGACACCACCTGAACTCAAAGCACGCGCCCATCATAGAGCGGCATGTGGCCTTCTACCCTATGCACCTGCGCCCACAATATAATACCAAAGACGCGGCAACGTGGATTCGAACAAGAAACCTGTGGTGGCTCTAATACTATATCAAGAGTTGCTAACCATTACATCCAAAATGCCTAGGCGCTAAAGTTGTTTGTGGCAAACAATATACTTAACAGAAACCCCTAGGTGGCATGTTACCTCTATCTAACTACAAGAAAGTTTGGCTTCTAGTGGTGACTATATTAGCCGCAACTTCATTTTCAGCATTAAAAGCTCACTCTTATTGCAAAACTTTGATGTCACCACTAAAGGTGTTATAGTTGTCACATTTAGTGGCAACCCATCGGTCGCAGCTAAAGTTCGCCATTAATTCCATGTTGCGAAGGTTTAATGCCATGGAATTTTGGAGGGAAAGAGATTTTGTGGCAAGTTATAATTTTTTGCCACTAATGGCATAGGATTTTAGTGGCAACTTTTTTTTTTCGTCACTAATTGCTTACGTGTCTTGCTTTTAACCGCACTTTTTTTTCGATACTGTACGTATCACCTTTTTGTGGTGACCTAATATTGCTACTAAAGATATACCTAAACAAAATTGCCTTTTAATAGCAACACTTTTAGCTACAATTTAATTTTTACCACTAAAAGCCCACCTTTAGCGGCAAAATTTATTGTCACCACTAAAGGTATTATAGTGGCCACATTTAGTGGCAACTCATATGTCACAGTTAAAGGTGTCATTTTAGAGGGAAAAGGATTTAGTGGCAAGCTTTAAACTTTAACAACCACTAATGGTATTGGATTTTAGTGGTTACCTTTTATTTTTGTTTCTAATTGCTTTAGCCTCTTTTTTTTTCCGCCATATGTGCCACCTTTTGTGGCAACTTTATCTAGACACTAAAGCTATGAT
The DNA here is from genome assembly GCA_037013555.1 of Sextonia rubra. Lineage (NCBI taxonomy): Eukaryota > Viridiplantae > Streptophyta > Magnoliopsida > Laurales > Lauraceae > Sextonia > Sextonia rubra. The sequence continues at coordinate 14,249,795 of JASUAD010000028.1, read as the reverse complement.
GCACAGATACTTCAAAATGGCCAGCGTATCGGTTGTATCATATCCAATACATGTTTCATGTGTAAAATCTATGTCCCTGCAGTGCCATAGCATGTCCTTGCCATATTTGGACATCATAGCACTAAAGATGTTATCCAACAAGGATCATTTTAAGTCTCTTCTCTCTGTTACTTCTCATCTCTTCATCTTCACAAGCAAGAGAAACCATCTATGCTAGCGATCATGCACAATCTAAGTCAGAAGCCATCAAGTGCGTCTTCATCATGGCTTTCTTCTTCATCTCCCTTTCCCATCATCTCTTTCTTCGCTAAATGCCTGAATGCAAGAGAGGTTGAGATCCATCAAATCTAACAGCAAAGGTCTTCTTCCTCCAATCTTTGTCCTACATCTCTGAGTCATGTAAGTTCAAAGTACACATCTTTGATGTTTTTATCAAAATAAATTACTTTTTCTTTATGAAATTTTGTAAAATATTATTCAAATAAAGGAGGACCCATCATCATATTATCAAGACCCAATCCTCTCAGTTTTCTAGGAACCACATCGTTTTTCATGGGGCCCACCTGCGTTCATATATATGGATAAACAAGGCTTGTTCATAATGAGCACCTTTCCCATTTATGGGGTAACGCAAAATTTTATTTACAAGTGAGTTGGTCACCCCATACGATTGACCATAAAAAATTGTCAAGTTATACACTAGTGATAATTATTTAAATAATAAATATTAACTCAACTTAATTGAGCAAATTAAAATAAATTATTAAATTGATTAGAATGCCTGTCAATAAAGCACGGACACTCCAAAATGGCCCCCATGTCCATGTCGGACACGTGTCAAACACGTACACGGCTCCGACTCGCCAGGACACGTGTCCGACACGCCAAAAACGTGTCCTAGAATTTTTTTTTATTTTTATTTTTTAAATTTCAGACACAGCTCGGACACGGGGTAGACATGGCAGGACATGGCTCAGACACGTTGTGGACACGGCAGGACTGAAATATAATTAAAATCAGCTCAACTTAGGTTAAAATTAGAAAAAAAAAAGAGGAAGGGGGTAAATGTAATTTTTTTAACTTATAACCCTAATGTTATATTCAATCTTCGTTTGTGAAATCAAATGGGGGGAAACGGCTGTATCTGGGAGACAGAGAAAAAGAAAATGAAAAGGGGAAATCGCTGCCAGCAATGAAACGAAAAAGAAGAAGACAGCGTGAGGAAGATCTACGCCTGCGCATGGAAGATCTGAGCTTGAGGAAGACGCGTAGAAGATCTGAGCTTGAAGATTCTGAGCGTGAGGAAGATTTACATGAGGAAGATCTGCAACTGCACACGGAAGAAGGAGGAGGAGGAGGAGGAAGAACAAGTAATGCTGTTTTTTTTTTTTTTTTGGTTGCTGCTTTTTTTTTTCCTCCAGTGCTGCTGTGCTCCGACTGTTTTCTTTCTTTATTTTTTTGAACTATTGCTGTGTTGCTACTGTTTTTTCTTCCATCTGACTGTTGCGCTGCTGCTGCTGCTTTCTTTCTTTCTTTTTTTCAAAATGTTGTTTTTTTTTCCTTGTTTCTTTCATCTGACTGCTGCTGCTGCTATTTTTTTTACTGCTTTTTTTTTTCCAATGGGATTCCTGTGCTGTTGAACTTGCTGTTCTGCTACTGTTGCTGTTTTCTTTTTTTCTTTTTTTCTTTCAGTGCTGCTATTTTTTTTTTTGTTTCCACGGGACTGCTTTGCTGTTGCTGTTGTGCTACTGCTGGTGCTGTTTGATGCAGCCAAAGGGCCCAGCCGCCTCCGCCTCTCAACCCCTCTTCTAATTAGATTAGGATTATTATTATTATTATTAAGAAAGTTTCTATTTTTAGCCTAGGGTTTTTTTCTTGCTTATTAAGATTGTTTTCCTATATATATGGCTTTGTAGAGAAGAGTTTCTCAGATTGGATTGATTAATAGAATTGGGTTTTTTCCCAGAGGTGTTCCTCGTGTGTGTTGAAGTCCTTTGTGACTGTTCGAGGTGTCGTTGGACACGTGCTCCGGCACTTCCACGCAGCCCTAGCCCTTGGGCTGCATCAGATTGGTATCAGAGCCCCCGATCCAGTCCCCGGAGCCCTCTGGTTGTTCCCGGAAGTTGTCACCCCATATCCACTGTTCCTCTCATCCTGCCTCCTCCCATAACCGATACACCCTGCCATCCATCCTAGCAACACCACCCCACTGTCGCAGCCTCAACATCACAGACAACCACCACGCCCCGCCTCACCACCGCAGTCCCTGCCGTTTGACATCACCACCAAAGCCCACCCCCTTTTTCGACACCCTTCGCCGACCCAAAACCCTAATCCTCAGCGCCAGATCCCATCTCCCTGCCGTGGACACAGTTCCCCCACCCCAGATCTACACATCGCCCCATCATCCCAATCCGCTCCGACACCTCTGTCGCATCCCTTGGCCCTCTGTTGACCCCATCCAACCCCCATCGACCCCTCTTAGTCCAACCCGCCATTCCCGATCATCCCAGACGCCCTTTTTCTCTCCCAGTCGAATCACCGGAACCCATCTCTCTGTGCCTTTCCACTTCCCGGACGCATTCGCAACCCAACCACCCGATCGGAGATCCGACCCCTACAACCACGCCCCTGTCGAAACCCACCCCCTCTCGGTCTTTCCCGCACCACCTCCTCTTCCACTCCTAAACCCCCTCTCTATTCCTCGCCCCTTTCCTTCCCCCTGCTCGTAATCAGATCCACCACCCCCAAACCCCAGACTTTTGCTAGGACTGAAGGTCAAAATAAGATGGTTTGTTTCCATTGTCACCAGCACGGGCATCGCGCCGCAGATTGTCCAAAGCGACTACATCTAATTGAGATTGAAGGTGCTGATAACAATATCCGAGATGATATTGATACTGATCCTAAGGATATTGACAATTCCAAGGATATTGACACTGCAGATATTGACTTCACCGATGCAGAGCCCCCAGATGATGCTCTTATTGTTCTCAAGGATGCGTCACCAACTGTTGAGCATAAGTGGCTGCGCAAAAATATTTTCCGTTCCACAGGAATGATTCAGGGACAAAACTGCACAGTTGTTATTGACAGTGGAAATTGTGAAAATCTCATCTCCCAGGCTCTTGTTGATCGCCTCCAATTGAAAGTTTATAAGCATAACCGTCCTTATTTTGTCAAGTGGCTAATGAATGGTGATCGAGCGCATGTTCGACATACTTGCAAAGTTACTTTTGCTATTGGTGAGACTTACACAGATACAATCCAGTGTGATGTGCTACCTATGGATAGTGGTGATATCTTATTGGGCCGTCCTTGGATGTATGACAAGAATGGGACTCATGGTATGCGCGACAACACCTATACATTCATGCATGGTGGACAGCAAGTTACTATTCATCCTGAGAAACCACAACCGCCAAAGAAGAATTCCTGGAAAGCTGCCACAAAGGATGTCCTTCATGTCCAACACATTTACAGTGGCAATCCGAAGCAGCATCGAGTTCGAGGACGAACTCTTCTTTCAACCCGGGGAGGATGATGCAGCCAAAGGGCCCAGCCGCCTCCGCCTCTCAACCCCTCTTCTAATTAGATTAGGATTATTATTATTATTATTAAGAAAGTTTCTATTTTTAGCCTAGGGTTTTTTTCTTGCTTATTAAGATTGTTTTCCTATATATATGGCTTTGTAGAGAAGAGTTTCTCAGATTGGATTGATTAATAGAATTGGGTTTTTTCCCAGAGGTGTTCCTCGTGTGTGTTGAAGTCCTTTGTGACTGTTCGAGGTGTCGTTGGACACGTGCTCCGGCACTTCCACGCAGCCCTAGCCCTTGGGCTGCATCACTGTTTTCTTTCTTTCTTTTTTTTTTTTTGGAACTGCTGCTGCTATGTTTTTTTCAGTGCTGTTTTTTTTTACTGTTTTTTTTTTTTTTTTTGCTGTTGCTTTCTTTCTTCTTTTTTTTTAAACTACTGCTGCTGCTTTTTTTTTCCAGTGCTATTGTTTTTTTTTCCATGGGACTGCTGTGTTGTTGCTGCTGTTTTCTTTCTTTTGTTTGTTTTTTTTTTTTCAAAACTACTGATGCTATATTTCCATGCTACTGCTGCATTTTTTTTCCAGAACTGCTGCATTTTTTTTCTAGTTTATTTTTCAATGTGATAGGAAATTAATTTGATTATGATGTAATTGTGACATGTAATGTTGATGATGATTGATGTACTATGGGCTTATGGCCTACTATTACATTACATTATGCAATATGGATTTTATTTTTGACTTTTCCAACATTAGTTATGTTTTTTCTTTATTAATTGTGACATTATGATTTTTAATTTGGCTAAAAATATAACTATTCTTTAATGATTATATATAAAAATATATATTTATTATTTTCCGTGTCCTAACCGTGTCCATGTCCTACATTTTTAGAATTTGCCGTATCGCCGTGTCCGTGTCGTGTTGTATCCGTATCCCATGTCCGTATCCGTGCTTCATAGATGCCTGGCATAGTCATATCATCGGGACCCAAATTGGTCAATTTAAAAGAAATAAAACCAAAAAAATAGTTAGTCCCTAAGTCTTAACTAGAATGTATTTTCATAAAATAGTTATAAGGTCAAGTAGGGCCTAAGTGGGACCCACTCTAACTATCAATTTGAAAATGAAAACGTCACATTTAAAAAATATCCCTAGCCCAATATATCTGGCTGTTCATCTAGTTGCCTGATCTTGCAATTCAAGCCGCCTTGGTTTATGGGCTGTCATTATTATCAGCATTTGGGGAGTTGTATTTATGGTGGTAGATATTTCATCTGTGGTGAAATATGTTGAATCAAATGACCATATGAAGCCTTTGTATAAGTTACCGTATTGAATTGCATCTGGAAAAAGAAAATAAGCATATTTCAAATCCTGCATCAATGTCCAACCAGTGACTTACATGGTGCAAATGTATCAGCACAGCCCACTAGATTAACGGTCCAAACCACAGATCAATATTCTCCTCTTAGAGTCATGTTAGCTATCAAAAAACCATAACGTGCAGTGTGTCAACTGTGAAAATCACAAATACAATGAACTTAGCCAGAGTTCAAGAAACATGTTAGATTTTCCCTATAATAAATGTACAAGGCTCAATGTTCAAATTTATCAGCTACGATGAATAAGGAATAGGCAAGAAAGGAATGTATGCGGTGAAATGAAGTTATGTTTAATTTTTGAGACAGATTTAAAAATGGGTTTAGGGACAGGTTTGCTTTCAGAAAGGAGTTTTGATCAGCTGTTTAATTGACTGATCTGTGACAGAACATCTAGTCAGATTAGTGACAGATGAAGAGCTGGCTGTTTGGTCGGCTGGTTGGGATTGTATGTCTGGAAATTTAAGCAAAGAGCCTGGCCAAGAAAAAACTGGATTCAGCTGGTTGAACAGTGACAGGTGCTGGCATGTATGCAGAAAAGCTTTGGCTCAGTAAAGAGAAGTCTTCTGCAGTTTCAATTGATTGAATAAAAAGGGGAGACAAGGATGAGATAACAGACAAAAAGACCCATGAAAAACCTTGCTTTGATAATTATGCTTGAGAGGCCAAAGAATAAGCACGAAGAATTCTCTCACTTGAAATACCTAGAACTAGAAGCACATAGGGCTGTTCATGCAGTTAGCACCAAGAGGAAAGAAAGTGCCTACCCTTTCCATTCATATGGAGTATTCACCACGTGAAAGAGCAAATAAAGATTGGATGAAAATTTTCATTAATTGAAAACAATGGGACTGCCACAAGCTACAAATATTTAATGGAATTTTGAATCTTGTCACAAGTCTATGAAATGAATACTTGTTACAATATAATTCATCCACTTACCCTTTAACAATATTGATAAAATAAAATAAAAGCTTATGAAACAAGAATGACTAAACTATATGAATTCTAACTGAACTCATAATGACTAACGTGAACATGAACAAGACACTAAAATCATAGTGTATATCGAAAAGCATGAAAAGACGTAAATAAGGATTATCACTGACCAAAATGAGAGAGTTTGTACACAAGTCTTTATAAAACCCCTACTGCATTATTCAACACTAAGGAAATCCTAGGGTAGGGCTGTGGGTCCCACTTGAATTGACTCCTGTAATTTTTAGCCTATTTATAGCCGCATCAAGAGGAACAGAAAACAGGTGAAACACAAAGCAACATATTACGTAAACACCAGCACCACTGAGTTTGGACTTTGGAGAGCCCAATAATTGCCACAATCACCTAGACCCTAGGGGCACCATCAATGATGAACTTCCTCATGATAAGGCAGAGGTATGGAGAAAATGAAACAAAGTATTTAATGGGAGAGGAGTGGGAGGAGGGCTCTAAAAATAAATAAAACCAAGATAAATAAGTAAATAACACAGAAATTTAGATGTGCAAAACTCTCTCTCTCACTGGAGGGTTGTTTTTGGCTCTAATTCAGCCACACCAAATGACTGGAAAATACTATAGGTTTAAGCTGAATTTCAGAAATTTGCTCGCTAAGAGATGAAAGTGTCATTATCCTTGAATAACGATAAGTGAGTATGGTGGCAAGAGGGTGTCCATAACACAAATTATTTAAATAAATCATAGTATCAAAAAGATCCTCTTACCTTTGTCTGGAAGTTGACTTTGGGAGGCTTAAAGGGATAATCAGGAGGGAAATGGATCATGACAAAGAACACACCTCCAGCATATGGGCTATCAGCAGGGCCCATGATAGTTGCCTGCCAATGAAAAAGGTCCTCCCCAACAGGTCCAGCACTGCAAGATGTCGGAGGATCTCTCTGCAAATCCTGCAGTTCTTTCTGAATCCGTTTGCTAGCCATAGTGGTTCCTAATATAAAAACAAGATAAATAACAAGATCCAGAAATAAACATCAAAAAGCAAGGTGGCAAAAGTGTCAAAGAGAAAAGGTACAAAAAAAATTTTGAAATACAGATAGAGGAAGGTTTAAAAAAAATATTGAATACCTACAGGTAATCAACTCCTCATGACATTTTATATGTTTTGGCCTGTTTGAGTGAAAATGATATATGAAATTTTGAAAAAAGAAAAAAGAAAATTTAAAGAAAATGAAAAAATTAGGAATTCCTAAATGCAGCAGACTAAAGAATTTGGTGAGTTTGGCATCTTGGCATGCATGTCAAAGACCCAAGTTACTTTTATCATAAGATTAGCCCCACCACGCAGTTGGCAGCAGTTACAAAAAGAAAAAGAAAATTTATAAAAAAAAAAAAACCATCTAACAATATAAACCTAGTATACAGTACACAAGCACACAATGCAGATCAAGTGTTGTCTGATCACTGATGATTGGACTGACATATTTTTGGCAACTTGATTTACAACATGGTAGGCCCCAGGCCTAGCTGATCAAAGTATTTGATGAAACAAGTCAACATATTTGCATGTAGACCATGAGAGATGAGTAATGGATGCAAAGGCGTCCTTGAAAATATCCCAAACACCTGAAAGGACCCAAATTGACCAAAAAAGGATTTTAATATATGGGCCTGTTTTTACTTTGGCTCTGGGTTCAGGTCCACTAAAGGAGCTGAATAAAACTTGGTCTGGATTTTGGCCCATAGATTTTATGGAAAATCTTCTCCTACAAGCAGACTGTGAGTACAGTCCAGTTTCATGGAGCACATTTGGGCCCACCTTTGATCAATGTAGCTCCTTCCACACTATTAAAGCCACATCCCCCTGGTCGTTGCTCTATGGTTATACAACCATCTCATGTATCTTTAGGCATATAAATCTATTGACTGCTAAATATTCGGTAAGAATCTTATGTTGAGTTTTCTTCTTCAATGCAGATACTTGCATGAGTGGTTTTTACCTTGTTTTTATTAGAATCTAGACACTCTTTGTCTTTTAATATGAGTTGTGATTGTAATTTAAAAAAGAACAACCAACACCCACCTTTCAAATTTGGCTATGAACCGCGGCAAATTACTGTTTGTACTTTCTAGAGGCACCAATCCTAATAAATAAAATTGTGAATTGTTCAACTGCAACGATTCACAGTTTAAGGGCTGGTTTACCAAATTAGGAAACTATGATCAGACCAACAATTCCTCAAGAATATGTCGCAGCCCTGGATCTTCAATCGAAAAATTAAAACCAATCTCCCACAGGTTTGATTGAATCCAAAAATGGACTCCAGCACTAGGGCGCCCTAAAATTATGAAACACACCCTAATTGAATTGAAACTCAGAATTCTTTTCATTAGCTAGAATAAGCATGAGCATCTACAATGAGGGGCTCAACTATATACACAGGAGTAGTGTTCTTTATTAGCATCAAGACTTTCTAAATAAAATAGAAAACTGCCTAATTATAATCAAACAATGAACAAAAATTATAAATATGATTAAAATAGAAATTGCCACAATAGGATTCAGTCAATTGGGCTTGTGGACTGAACCCAATGGACTGGTTGACCTCTAGGTCAACATGTGGCCCCAGTTTCTTTCTTGAGCCTGGTCCATACTGCATCAAAATACATGCAATCGAGGATGAGGTTCCCGTGGCCTTACCTACTTTGATCCAGCTGATCTTCATTATTCATTTTGTGTGACGTGATAAAGTAATTAAAATCATTTAAATCAACATGTGTTTTTTGCATGGTGTTCCGATTTGGCACTGTAGTGGAACATACCGATATTCCAATCAATTCTGGTGTTCAATTCCGGAAAAGACACATGAACAATGAAAAATCTAAAAGAATTCCTAAAATTTTTATAAAACAAAGTACAATACAAAAATACCACTAAAAAACCACACTTACATCATTTAAAATAAACAACACTCTAGAATTGACTACTTTCAAGTTTTCGTAATGTATGGATTGGAGTATGAAACATGTGAACTTATCAAAACTATTCCATAAATATAACAAAATGAAACCACTTGGAGGCTTTCCATTCCGTCCAGAATGGGCTAGACTTAGGCCAAAATTTGATCCATATTGGGCTTGGATCTACCAAATGGACTGGAAGTGGGCCCGGAATAACCGGAGGGGCATTCCATTCCACCCCATGCCAATTCTAGAATGTTCAAGCTGAAATGGAATGAAATGGACAACTATGGGTCCAAGACTTTTTCAATATGGTTAATGTGCAAGATAGAACAATGATTAGTTAATGCGTGTATTTGAATGCATCTCTAGCGCTAAAAACCATAAGATACGAGAAAATTAGCCATTCAACTGATCATAGAACCATAAGATACGAGAAAATTAGCCATTCAACTGATCATAGTTTGTTTCGGCTCTTTTTTTCCCAAAATAAATCTTTTAGGGCTCCCTTCAATCGAAAGAGAATCAAGAAATGAATATCTAGCCATCACCCTAATCATTAAATTCCTAATGTCTCATCTAAACAGGGGCAGACCAAGGTATGGCGATGCGGGGGTAGTCGCACCCGTCAGCTTCAATCCGCTTTAAAAATTATAACGAAAATCTCATCTTTGTTTTAAAAATTTACATTAAAATTCTACATCTGCACCCACAACCCACATAAAAAGTATACGTTTGCTCCTAAAATCAAATTGCCTAAGTTGGGTTTGCACCCGCCAAATGAAATTTCTGGGTCCGCCACTGCATCTACATCGCTGCCTTATATCCTTTCCCCGTCACCTCTGTAATAATCATTCTCATTTGACCATGAATTCCGATACATTCACTTAGTATGTATTCTATGCACACAAACAAGGCCTTGAAGAAAAACTACACTACAAACTTCACTACTAATTGCTTTTCAGGTCTATTTGTTAGCATTAGAATAATTGAATACAAAGGAATTCATGGTCAACAGCTCCAACAAGAGATTATTAAGGAGGTTGAGTTTGAGCAATATAAGGTGATGGTCAAAGGGTATATAAGATAATAAGATAGACCAGACTTTGACTTTCCTAGGATTTCAATTACTAGTGCAATGGATGGGTATTCGCGTCCGATTTCAAATGGGGTGTTAATTTGATGGTCATTTTTTTATATACTCACCTTGGGTCTTCATTTTTTAAACCAGTTTAGCACTTTTTTCCCTAGGAAACAGTTACGTAGTTACACAATGAAGTTTCAGCCTACTTTTAAAAAACCCAAACCATAGAGAAAGCGTATATTGTTTATATCACCAAAAGGGTAAAGTCCCAAAGCTACAATGAAAGAGCCCACGCATCAAAATCAAAAACTTCACTCATCAATTGCAAAACACTAATCAAGATTTCTCAGAAACTTGAAGCAATTTGACCTGATCAAAGCCCATTAAAACAACTGACCTGAATATCTCAGAGAAGCGGTAGATCCGAATCCAGAAAAGCTCACAGACAATACCAATCTCAACAACCAAGGGGCAAAACTTAGAACGGTGTCCAATCGAATCGAACCCAAGAACAGTTTCTTTTTTTTTAGTGGAGAAGAGCCGTCTGATCAATTGAGATTTACTCGTTTCGAAGAAGAAGAAGAAGAAGAAGAAGAAGAAGAAGAAGAAGAAAAAAGATGTGTGGACGGAGAAACGTGAGAACCTGAAGCTGAGATGATCGATGAAGGATTGAATTTCAGAAGATCCGTTTCTTATCTTCTCATATGGAAATGGAAGACTAGCAAATAGTCAGCGAGAGCAACAGAAGAAATGACTAAGAAGACGGTGGCTTTCATATTCCGCAAGTGTATCATTCTCCGTACACACGAATTGATAAAAATGTCGATGGTGGGGATACATTCACTTGATGGGTTCAACCAAGTTTGAGGATGTTCAATCGAGTATGAGAATTGATATATCATTCTCCTTGCACACCAATAAAAATTTGAGATTTTTGCAAAATAATTATTTTTAAACTATAATTAAACCATATTATTTAATAGTTCGTACCTTTTTTTTTTGACAAAAATATCTAAATTGGTGATATCCTCAACACTATTGATGATTTCATCAACTCACATGGCAATATCATCAAGTGCCTGTACTAAAACCCCAAATAAATTCTTAACTTCATTTTTATCTTCTTCATGAAAAATTTTATTTTATCTTCTTCATGAAAATTTTTATTTTTTTGTTCTTTTTCTTTATTTTTATAGTTATTTTCTTTAATTAATTTTCCTCGAATCTAGTTAGCAAAGTAAATTTCCAACATGTATATTTATTTTTTGTCCTTTTTTTTTCTTTTCATCTTTCTTAGGCTAAATGCTAATTTCATTGTTTTACTCCAATCAAAATTAGTGCACCATCATCATCGAAACTCATACAAGCCCTTATACACCACAGTTGCCTTATATTCAATATCACCTTTACAACCATTAAAACAATACATACTCATCTACAATTCAATAAGAATTTACAATGCTCACCAAACAAATTATGTATGCACCCATTTTACACTCCAACATCAATGCCATCATTCAAATGCTTTTCACGGCCCAAGATTCATTCAGACATCTCATCAAACACGTTCTCTCCCACGTTATGTTCATTTAGGCACCTTCATCATCTAAACTCATACAAACAAGCACACACCATCTTCACATTTCATTCAACATCACTTTCAACACTATTAAAACAATATATACTCATCTACAGTTCAATAAAATTTTATAATGCTTATCAAATGAAACATTTATGTACTCATTTTACACTTCAACATCAATGCCTTTATTCAAATCCTCTTCATGATTCAAGGTTCATTCAGACATTTCATCGAACACGTTGTGCCTCATGTTGGAGTGTTTTCTATAAAATAAAATTGACGAAGTCATCAATAGTTGAGAATATCATCAACTGCGGTATCTTCGTCAAAAACTAGGTACGAACCACAAACTAGTCATTTTATTATCTTTCTTCATAATATGGTTTAATTAGAATTTAAAATTAATTATTTTAGAAAAATCCCTAAAAAATTTTTGTAAGTGTTTTATTGAAGGAACATGGGAAAGCTTTTATACTCTTTCGAGTCAAATCTTCATATTTTTTTTTATAAAAATGAGCTAAGATCTTTATAATACTATTTTGAAATTCGCCATCGTTAAAATCATCCCACACTATTTATAAAATGCTTTCAGTTTTGTAGCCCAATCATGATTATGTACTTCCCTTGTAGATTACTAATATTAGGTAAGTCCCTCAAAGGTCCAACTAGGTTGGCTTTCACCATGATTACCATCATTAGATGGGTTTCATACTGCTAAATTAGGTGAGTCACATATTGATTAATGCAATTGAATTGTGTGAATGTAATTATTAGTTTGCCATAATTAACTAAGTCATAGTGTTAATGTGACTTGTATGAAAACAACTCTTTACCTTAGTAGTAAACAAGTGTTTGTTATCTCCGGGAGGTCCCACGTTCAAACCTTAACTCCCCTTATTTGCATACGTAAGTTTTTATCACCATATATGCAAGTTGCGTTTTATCTCCTCACATATGTGAATCCCCATGACCTCACATATGTGAGTTAGTGGCAGTGTCCTCATATGTGCGAGTCCTGATTACCTTACATGTGTGGGTCGGTATTTGTGTCCTCATATGAGCAAGTTCATATTATCTCTCATGTATGAGTTGGTGCTCATTAGGAGTGTACAAAAAATCCGTCAATCTGTAAAACTGAATCGAGCCAAACCGATCTGTGGATTTTTAACCAAACCAATGGTTAATTGTTTGGTCATGGATTGAAAAAAATTATAATATGTTAGTAACAGTTCAAGGATAAATTTTACCCTTCATTTATGGATTTAAACCGAACCAAACTATTGACATAGAATATATATATATATGTTTTTGTCTTTATATAAAAAAATGTTAAAAATTAATATTTCAGCTATTAATCATCCAATTTTCAATCTCAATCATTCACTACCCCACATAAAATCCAATAGATTTTGCACTAAATCCACAATCGCCCCTCACTCTTTAACTCTTCTCAACTCTCTTGACTCTCTGAAGAACTACTGCCACTGTCAACCACCACTAGTCTAACACTTTTAAGATCAGGTAGGCACCGTGGTATTAAAATTTTCTCTCATCTCTCATTTATTATCGGTCTCTGGATTGTCACTGTAGAAGGACTCAAGAGAGTCCTCTTTCATCATCCTCCTGGTCAGCTTTAGCCTGTCCGACCTCCACCTCATCCCAATCCACCTTGCACTCGTTCGACGCATAGATTGGGATTTTTTAGGGGCACCAATCATACTTCTCTACTAATTGGGAAACCAGATTGATCAAAAACTCTCTTTTCTCAACTCATCCATCTGGGTAATTATTTCAATTCTCTCATTCCCTTCAAACCCTGTATGGTATTTGGATTTTGCATTCTTTCAAGCCCTTATATTGGATGTATTGGCTTTTAAAATGATGACCAATGGATTTATATTATTCTTTGTTGATTTCTTGCCATGAAACTTTTGGTTTCCCAAAATATTGAGATTGTAGACTATGAGATGGGTTTCAAGTTTTTATGAAAGCTACAGAAAATAGCAGGAGCCCTATCATCATTATTAACTGTTTGAATAAGGATTTTTTGAGGGATAAGCTTGTTAAAATGCTTAAGGAACTTAAAAGAAATGCTAATTGTTGAAATCTAAAAAGGTAATTACTGAATAGAAGCCTTTGCCCTTACTAACTTTCTAAATAGGTTTACAAGGACACTTGTTAGGGAAATCAATTTCTTGCATGATTCACAGGTTATTTACTAAAAAAATAGTGATAGTTTTTTTTAATTTAAATAGAATGGATTGAACAGTTTTAACTAAACTAAACTGGTCTTCCACTATTCGGTTTGGTTCGGTTTGTGTCCTCACATAGGTACTGATTAGGTTAGTGAATTAGGCTTAATCCACATCAAACTGAACTGTGTACACCCCTAGTGTTCGTGTTCTCACATGCATGAGTCTCCATTACCTTGTATGTGTGAGTTAATGTCTATATCAGTGTCCCAGCCCTTCATCTGGGTGACCAAAAAATATGAAATGAGTCTCATCATGATTTCTCATTTATGGATTCCGTAGTGTGTGTTAACACTAAATAAGAGCCATTTGTAATAATCACCATTAGATGTACCGCACTATGGTTATCAATGTTTGATGGATTCCCTTGATTAAATGATGTTGATTGAATCTCATGGTTTTAACATTTAATCCGGTGATTTTTCTAACAATAAATGAGTCCAACCTTAATTATCAACACAACCTATCATTGTTATATATGTTATGTAGAATGAACTATTATTATAGTTGTTTGTCATGCTCGTTGTGATTTCAAATATTAAATTAAAAAATATATAGGCACTATTATGATTACCAACACTAGGTGGGTCCCATTGAAATAGCCATAAATTATAGGTTATATTATGTTTTGAATTGGGTGGTTCCAACTTAATCACCAATCTGAAATCACTCCACTCTGTTTACACATTGGGTCAATCATTTCTATTTTTTTTCTTCATTTCTTGTTTTGGTATATCATCTAATGAAATTTTTATAAATTGATAAAAACTAGGGATATATTTAAATTTGTAGATATTCCCAAATACCACAAGTGATGTAACATTATAATATGACGCTATTTAGTTACGTGATAATGAAATTTTATAGTATTAAAACTCATTGATATTATTACGTTATGCATTTACCCAAACACACACCTACATCTCCTATCTCAGCAGTTTAATAACTTAAAAAGTTGGATGTCACTGATCACATCATACTCCCTATTTAGGGTCTACCTGAAGGAAAGAAGTTAAGGTATTATTGTCCTGAAAAAGTTTCAATAAAAGATTTTTTCATGGAAATTCTAAAATGCCAATTTCAAACAAGCATGTGGTATTTTAAGATTAAGAGTATCCCATTTGCAATCTCATCTATTTTACTATAACAAAATTCATGATCCAGTATTCTCCCTTAAAATGGAAGATTTGGACAATTCGATGAAACATAGTTTGGCAGAAATTTGGATTTTGTTGAAGAAAAAAGAGGGAGCTCTGATTAATGAGAGGGTGTACATCATAAAAGGGAGGAGGAGGGGGTCTTATTTATAGAATAAGACTACTTCCTCCCCAAGCAAATTAATATGGTAGGACTCTAACCCTAAGTGCTTTCCTTATCTAATGTGGGCATTCACCTATGATAATATCTCTTATAACACTCCCCTTGGATGATCACCATCCAATAACAATTACTTTATTAAAACCTTGGAAAGGAAAAACCTAGTAAGACAAAAACCAAAGCGAAGGCAAACTAGTACGACGTTCTACAGGATCATTGAATTGGTATTGGACGTGCATAATGTTACCTCATTAAAACCTTAATTAGAAAAACCCAGTATAATAAAACCTAAAAAAGGAAAAAGAGTATATAGCTCATTTGTCTTAGGTAGCATGCTTTAGGATGCCTATCTCTGATTAGCTACTCCCTTTGACAATAATAACTTTTATACTATTTGATGATGAACTCTACACATGCCGATCTCATGTACAAACTTCTGAAATGTTGACTTTGGTAATGACTTGGTAAACAAATCGGCTAAGTTATTACTTGAACAAACTTGCTTAACTTCAATCTTATTGTTCTTCTGAAGCTCATGTCTGAAAAAGAACTTTGGTACAATGTGCTTCGTCTTGTCACCTTTAATGTATCCTTCTTTAATCTATTGAATACATGCCTCATTATCTTCATAGATAATGCTCGGATTACCTGTACTAAGAGGCAATTGATAAGAACCATGAATATCCTGAATTAAGGATTTTAGCCACATAAATTCCCTGCTGGCTTCATAGAGAGCTAAAATCTCAGCATAGTTAGAAGGAGTAGCTACCAAAGTTTGTTTAGTAGAGCATCAAGAAATAGCAATATTACCACTAAAAAATACATAACTTATGTGTGATCGACCCTTATGAGGACCAGAGAGATATCCAGAATCTGCATATCCTACAAACTTGGAATATTTACAATAAAAGAGTCTTAAATCAACTGTACCACGTAAATAACGTAGGATATGTTTGATACCAGTCCAGTGTCTTTGCATTGGTGCAGAACTGTATCTGGCAAGTAGATTCACTGAGAATGAAATGTCCAGTCTAGTGCATTGTGCGAAATACATTAAAGCACCAATAGCATTTAGGTATAATACTTTAAAACCCAATACCTTTTCATTTTCGTCAATTAGACGATATGGACCTTTATTTATATCTAAAAACTAAACAACCATAGAAATACTTAGTGGATGTACTTTATCCATACCAAAACTTTTCAAAACATTCTTGGAATAATTATACTGATGGACTAATGTTTTACTAGAACTTTTATTGATCGGCAAGCCAAGACAAAATTTTGTTTTTCCAAAGTGTTTTATTTCAAACTCTCTTTTCAAATAATCAGCAGTTATTTTGAGATCTTCTGGAATCCCAATCAAATTTATATTATTGACATAAACTGCTATAATTGCGAATCCATTTAAGGACTCCTTTATGAAGATACATGGGCAAATGAGATTATTCTCATATCCTTCCTTAGAAAAATATTTATTAAGATGATTGTACCACATTCTTCGTGATTGCTTCAGGCAGTACAATGCTCGTCTCAGTTGTATTGAATATGTACTCCTGGGCTTTGCATCAGGCAAAGTAAGTGTAATGACCCGAATTTTTATTTTCAATTAAAATTAATCTTGACCTTTGATTTGATCTATGATGGACCTCACAAACATTTGTGTTATTTAAAATTTGGAATTATTTGTGAGACCATGTTTTGTTAAGATTTGGTTTATTAGGAAGTCTAGCTCAACTAAGATACTCAATTGATTAGGTCTCTTGTTGTTGTATTTTCTATCTCCACTTCACCTTGAAATTTGTATTCAATCCCAACTTGTGTAGTAGAGTCTAACTTGAAATAGTTTTCCTTAGCTAAATCTGGTTTGAGAATAAATGTTTTTTTAGGACTCTTGCTTTTAACTTTTTATATAAAGAACACCAACCTCATTCCTTGAGTCACTTAGGAATCTCATCTAAATCTTCTCCTCTCTTCCCTCCTAGAGTGCTCTCTTCTTAAGGTAAGCCTTTTGTGTTCTTTCTCTCTTGTTTTTGATATTACAATTATAGTTAATTATCGTAGTTATTCGCACATGACAACATGGTCTCTAATCCCTTTGGTGAAGCCATTGATTTAATCATGTCTCTTCAATTGATCATGATCTGTATGCATTATTTAAGCTAGACCCAAGCCACCGAGACCATCAAACGCCTTAGACTAGTGAGTATCTGTATTCAAACCATCTTTGCTATGGGTTCTGTGCGATCAACATCAGCCCTTTAAACCTTCAACTAGACCCATGCATCCACTGCCTTCACACCTCATAATGCAAGCCCATTATTCCTTTCCCTTTCCCCATTGCCACACTCTAGGACCCACTTGAGATTATCACCATCTTCTCTCTCTGGTTTCCTCTGTAACTCGAAACCACCATAATATGGCGTAGTCCACCTTCTAATCTCATCTCTCACATTTCTGCACGGTGATAGGCAATCCATCTTTTTCCTCGTTTCTTCTCTGTTCTTTTCCTTCTTTTTCATCATTTTTCTTTTTCCTTTTCCCCCTCTTGTTGTTGCTTCCTCTTTTCTTTCCTGTTTCTTTCACATCTTAGCCACTGTAACCACTCACCATCCAACTATCTCTCATATCATCAACCCCATCAGAATCCATACACACTTGTATTCATCATTGATATCTCTCTCTCTCTCTCTCTCTCTCTCTCTCTCTCTCTCTCTCTCTCTCTCTCTCTCTCTCTCTCTCTCATTCTTTAAAACAAACCTGTATCCACTTCCCTCCTTCATCCTCTTCTTTTTTCTTGTTCTTGCCTTCCCACTTCACCTTACCCCTCATCTCGACAGTCCCTCATACCCATCGTTAACATCTGCAAAACTAAGATTCCCATGCATCAATCTTTTCTCTGGTTTTCTCTGTTTCTTCCTGATCTTTCAGTGTCTTTCTTTTTTGTCATGAACACTGCCATCTTACTAGTCATCTACCTGATGGTCTCCATCAAGATCACCAGTGTGGAACCAAGCCCATCTCCCTGGTCTCCATCATGTTCCCAGCCATCTCTTCCTCTTTTCTTATATTACTATCATTATTGTTATTATTATCATTTTTTCATGATCATGATTTGCTCTCCTTTCTCCTGATAAGAGGACACATCTTGGCCCATGCATATGATCATCTTAAAACATGTGAACTCATTGGCTCAAGACCAACCTAGCCGAACCCGTAGGGCCACTGTCCAGACCCACTCATAGAATTTATTAACTTGAGTCCAACCAACAATTCTGACCCACCCCATGCATTGTTATATCTCAACTTTATTTGGGTCCACACATTAGTTAGAACATCCCATATTGGCCCAAATCCGACCCATTTAACTTTATAAATGAATACCCACAATACTTTGGCACAACTTGACAGACCTTAGACCCATTGGTACAACCTGTTCAATCTACTATCCATAGCCCATCTAATGAATTTGTTGGATTTGAACACCTTGAACCCACTTAACTCATATGCATACCCATTAAACACTATGCCCAGTCCTAGCCAACTTACATTATACATCACATAAATAACTTAAAGCCCAACTCAAAGATATACCTAGGCCAGACCAAGTCCCATCCTGGTATAGGAATCCATGCTTGAGCCCATTAATTGATTTTTCTTATACCATTTATTGATCTATATCCAGTCCATCTAACTTGCATGCAGAGCTCACATTGTTCGGCCACAAACATATATGTGTTAACCCATGATATTGACCCGTATCCAAGCCTAACCCAACTTAGTAATTAATGCATGAACATAATCACTGGGCCTCACTGCTAAATTTATTTGTTAAACATTATTATCAGGGCCTCACACTGAGATTCCAAAACATCCAAGATAAAACAGGTTTGACCCTTTGATCACCATTGAGTCAGGCTAGTTATCTTACTATGTTACCCTAGTACCTGAGTTTTTGTATGCCTTATTTCAATTATGATTTAAATCGTATTTGTGAACTTATTGAAATAATCATAGAAATTCTAAGGATTTACTCCCTTTGATTTTATTTGATTTGTTTCCTTTTTTTTATTTGTTTTGTTTATATTGATGGCTAGATTTCATATTGATCATTAGACATCATTCTGTTATGAAATAAATCTCTCAGCGAATTATTGTCAGTGATTGTTGGTCATTTTATTTAAAGGGTTTGATTGTGAGAAATTTGATATCATGTAATAGACTCGTGTTTGTAACCCTAAACCGAAGTGTGAATTTTTGGACTTTGTTATTTGTATACTATTCGACATCAAGGCATTCTCTAAAGTTTAGGCAACGCACCGTGGAGATGCTCACATGTGGATTTTAGCTTGTTTGGGTATGACATTGGGATTGAAACCCCTTTATGCGATATTCTTAGTTTGTAGCTAGACCCACTTTATTTTGTGGAGATTACCGATATTTCAAGCCTTATGCCAACTTTGGATATGAAAATGACTTGTACCTAGCAAGTACTTTGTGTTTAGCACAGGCTTAATCTAGCAAGCATACTTTGTTATTTGATGTACTGCGAAGATGCCTTATCTTTATATTAGTTTAAGGATGTTGCTCATAAATTATGATGTCGTGATTAACCCTCTTTGTTACTTTAGAGATTGTACATTTTTATCCTTATTAAATTTGTATTAATTATGCTAAAGATATCACTCTCCTAAGTTAGTGACTTTAGCTCATGATTTATTTCATATTCGTATTGATTACCACTTTTGCTATTGATATTTTGATTTGAAATGTTTCCCTTGTTACCATGTTTTAAGCAATTGTGAAATTACATTTAAAATATCTAAATCCATACTCCGGAATCCAATTTGTAATAATTTTGATTAATTATTGGATTATCTTGCTCATTTCCTCCATCTTGTATAAAGTTTGCTGAAATCCGATTTTGTCAATTTGTATTTGATCCGATCTTATTATTCGACTTTATTACCTCTTAGATTGCTATTCCCTCTCCTTGTTGATTTGTTCGAAACCGTGGTTTCTAAATTTGATACCTTGATTATTACTCATTTGTTAAGGTTTCATAGTGGGCCTACTTGCAAAATTGTATTCACCTCTTTTGTTTTTCGCAGTTGAGCTAGACATGAAGGATACCTAACTTGTTTTACGGAATCGGGACTGAGGGATGAGCTGCAAAACTTTAGCCTTAAATTTGAGGATTGATTTAGGATTTTATTAGAGTTGAGAAATTGTTTATTTTATTTTGAGGATCACCAGCATTTCAAATTTATTTATTATGTTAATAAATTGATTTTATTATGTAGTGTGGAATATTGATCATGTTATTCAATTTGGATTATTTAACAAAGCGAACAATTTATATAAATTAATTATTGTGGACCCGTCATGTCTCGTGATTTGAGGATCCTAAGGAACTTGGATTTCAGGGCGTAACAGTAAATTCTTCTAGGATTTTCATATGAATTTCTGTGTCTAAGTTCCCATACAAGTAAGCAGTTACAACATCCATAAGTCTCATATCTAAATTCTCAAAAACTACTAAACTTATCAGATATCTGAATGTTGTTATATCCATAATAGGAGAGTATGTTTCCTCATAATTAAACCCAAGTTTCTGTAGGAAATATTGTACCACAAGTCTTGCTTTGTATCTATCAATTTCATTCATTTCGTTCCTCTTCCTTATAAACTCCTACTTGTAACCTACATGATTAACACTTTTGGGGTTTGTACTATATATCCGAATACACTACACCTATTGAAAGACTCTAATTCTGCTGTAATGGCACTTTCCCATTTTGGCCAATCTTTCATTTATCGACATTCATTTATAGTAGGTGATTCTGTATCCTAATCATCATCCTTATGTTTCCTTGGTATTTATATAGCTACTGCATATGCAAATGCCTCATCGACGACAATTCTCTTTTTATCTCATTTTTCTCTTGAATAATTATAAAGTATAAAGATCTCTTCATTATCCAGTACCGGTGCCTTTTCAGGGGCTTTTATAGTCTCATCAAGGACTTCCGTTATTCCAGAGGAAGCGGATTTTGTCATAACCTCTTTGGGGGCGTTATCTGCATCTTCGGGAGGAACCTCTTTAAGAGTGTTTGTTGTATCTTTGGGGGGACATGATGATGATTATATATTTCTCCCTTTTTCTGTGAGGTTGTATTCTTTGAACCTATAAGTCTGCTACGCTTCTAACGTATCGCAGATTCTTTTGTCGCCACTTTCTGGCTTTATCCTACAGGGATATTAATTCTAGCAGGTACATTCATAGCTAACACATGTGATATGGTTACTTTTGCTGCATCATTAAATGCATTAGGTAATCTATTTGCAATTTCTTGTAAGTGCACAATTCTACGTAGTTCATTTTTACATTATGAGTTACATGGGTCCAAATGAGACAAAATGGAAATATTCCATGTTAGCTCACGTCGTTCTTCAGAAACGGGTTCTTCTACAGGAATAATACGTTCTTCATGAACTATCTTAACTCCCCCTAATGGTGGGAATTTCGTCTGAACGAATTGATAATCAGCAAAATGAGTAGTAAAAACATCTCTTATCATTGGTTCTAAAAAATGAATAATCGAAAGAGAGTCATAACCTACATAGATTTCCAACCTATATTGTGGTCCCAACTTAGTACGCTGTGGGGGTGGGATGGGGACGAGGACTGTGCAACCAAACTTGTGCAAATGAGAGATATTAGATTGATATCTCGATATAAGTTGTGTAGGGGAGTATTAATGGTAGGCTGTGGGTCGGAGTCTAATGAGCAATGATACATGTAGCACAACATGTCCCCAAGCACTAACTAGTAATTTGAACTATATTAGTATAGTCCTAGAAATAAGTTGAATGCTATTAATCAGGGATTCAGCTAAGCCATTTTAGGTATAAACGTGAGGGACAGGATGTTCAACAACAATGTCAAGAGATGAACAGTAGTCATCGAAGGCTTGTGATGTAAATTTGCCGGTATTATCAAGTTATATAGACTTAATAGGTTGATCAGGGAAATTGGCCCTAAATTTAATGATTTGGGTCAATAGGCAAGTAAAGGTTATATTCCTAGTTAAAAGTAGGCAAATATCTGACTAACGGGTAGAAACATCAATCAAAACCATAAATACCTAAAAAGTCTACTAGGTGGATTTATCGATCCACAGATGTCTCCTTATATCATTTGCAGAAAAGATGGAGATTCTAATGCAATTTTAACAAAGGAAGGTCGAGTGATTAGTTTTCCCTGTGAACATGGAATGCATAGATACCCATTAGGCATAGTCAACTTGTGGTTTACTAAGGAGTGTCTAACATAGTTATCAATGGTTTTCCTTACCATGGTACCTCCGGGGTGTCGTAACCTATCATGCCAAAGCAACAAAGTCTGAGGGTTGCTAACCTTGGGTTTAACTGTATCATTTTGCTCAAGATCAAATGTGATTCGACGATAGATATTGTCGTATAATATAACTCCGAACAGAGTATACTTAATGTTTCTAGTATTTGCTTCTGACTTCCAATACTAGTAACGATAAGTAACATTTTATTGTTACTTTGATTAGCAGTCTCAATATGGTATTCATGTATTCTGATGTCTTTGAAACTGAACAAGTTTCTTCAAGAACTGCTGGAGAACAATGCATCTTTAAGGAATAAATTAGTACCATTAGGTAACGTCATGTGGGCTCTTTCAAGTCCTTCAATTTTTTGCACGGGTTCAGCTATAGTGGATACCTTTCGTGGATTAAATACCAATTCTAAATACCAATTCTAGAAAAACTTCTGGTTTTTCAGAATAGTATGTGTTGTGGCACTATCTACAAGACAGTGAGTATCCCTATTTTTATAACTCATACCTTTAAACAAAAATAAATAAATAAATAAATGTAACTAAGCAATTGCATAATATAAAAAAACATCCAAAAAAATTTATCAAATTAAAAAATTGAAAAATAATAAATCATCCATCATAAATATCCATGAAAAAATATATATCCAAAAAACATCATTCTAAAGAGAGATTCAGCAAAAATAATATGAATAAAAAAATTGTTTGGTCTTTTAGACCATACCAGGAGAGGTTCTGATCTTAGCATTAAATGCCTCATTACTCAAAGGTTGGCTATTCTTGTCTTCAAAAAAATCTCTAGTCTCTAAGTTTGTGATATCCAACTGGTAATCATAATTTTGTAGGACTGTATCCCAATCCCAATTTTTTCAGATCATTTGATTCTGCAGAATGAATAGAGGCCTTATATGCCTTATATTGTTCCACCATTTATTTTGGTGTACTACAATTGCATGACCAATGCTCATTCCTTCCACATTTATAGCAAGGAACGGTGGGTAGATCTATTTGGTGGATTCTGATTTTAATCTTGATTTTGCTTTTTCTGAGGATTAGACCAGTTTTGGAGGTTTTTGAATTTTGGTGTAAGGGAGAGGGGGGACCTCGAAATCCTCGTCGTTTGGAGGAGTTGTTTTTTCCACCTCTTCTGGAGGGATTGTTTCTCACATGCCCCATTTCTCTACCTCTACTGGAATTGAAATTGCCATTTGCTTCAAGCATTGCCATAGATTCAGTTGGTCTAGAGTTGTGATTCTTTATCAAGACTTTGTTATTTTGCTCAGCAATAAGAAGACAAGAAATTAGTTCTGAGTATTTAGAGAAACGCCATTCACGGTACTGCTACTACAGGATTACATTTGATGCGTGGCAAGTGGACAATGTTTTCTCTAACATCTGCACTTTCGTTAACTTTTCCCCCCACAATTTTAATCAAGAAACAATGTTGAAAAGAGCAGAGTTGTACTCAAATACTGATTTGTAGTCTTGAAATCTCAGGTTTAGTCACTTGTTCTGAGCTGCTGGTAATATGATCATCTTTTAGTTATCACATAAAACCTTTAGGGATTTTCAAAGACCTACTGAGTCCTCCTCAGTGAGGTATTTGTTCTTGAGTCATCATATATATGATGATGCAAGAAGATAAATGCCAACGCCTTATTT
The DNA here is from genome assembly GCA_037013555.1 of Sextonia rubra. Taxonomy (NCBI): domain Eukaryota; kingdom Viridiplantae; phylum Streptophyta; class Magnoliopsida; order Laurales; family Lauraceae; genus Sextonia; species Sextonia rubra. The sequence goes on along the minus strand of JASUAD010000028.1, from coordinate 14,225,697 downwards.
TTTGGGAACTCTTTATTATCTTCTTTTATTGTCTCTCTAAATTTCTTGGATTGCAAGTGTATTTTTGCATCAAAGTACAAGGATAAATAATTGTCCCCGATAATGTGAAGAGCTTTAAATTCAAGTTGGCTAAATTCGACATTATGCAATAACTATAAATATATATATATATATATGATCATTGATATGCAGAGAATGATAAAAGGTAAACAATTAAAACTTTAAAGCATTCAAAATAAATCAAGGGGTGAGTCATATTAGATCAAATTGGCCAATTTTAAAATTGAAAATATCAGGTTACCAACTTTAATAATCCAAAACAACGGATTTTGGCAAGGCTTCTGGCTTGATTTGAAACTTCAAGTTCACAAATTAGAACTTCAGGTTCTATCAAGATTTCGGGCTTGATATTATAGCCTATTGGTTTTATTTCTGGATCTAAATATCAAACTTCAGGTTTGAATAACCATATGAATTTTCGAATTCATATTGTAGATATAAGAATTTCTGATTTCAGATTTTAATAAACCACAGATCTTCTGGTCCGGATTAGAAAGAATATCCGGTTCATATGGAACTGCAAGTCCGTATTAATATAGAACTTTAGGTTCTTATTTATGATCCATTCTTGATTTCTCCTTATTAAAAAAAATAAACCATTTGTTTTCAAATCTAAAAGGAAATAATGATAAAAGTCTATGTATATATTTGTTAATCTAACAAAAGAATGAAAAATTAAAAAAATTAATTTTTTATGTTGATTTTGCCGCTTTTATCTTTCTATGTGTAGATCTCTGATCACGAGCTTTCTGTAGGTTCAAGCAGATCGTTGATTGGATATCGGATGGCCAAGATATCATAATTTGTAGTTGGATGTTGGATCTATACCTTTGCTTATGTCACTGTTGATGTCAACGATGCATCTTTTGTCTCAGGTGAGCTGAGGCAAGATGGGACACCGGGTTTTGTTTTTGCTTTTTTTTTTTTCGTTACAGGGTCTAATGGTAGAAAAAAAAAAGTGAGGGGAGGAACTTGTGCTGCATGTGTATCGTGGAAGACAAAAAAGGGTGACAGTGGAGGTCTTATTCCTGTACTTAGTTAAAAGCATAAACAAATAATAGTAATAATAATGGTGGAGGTCTTATCAAGACTGAAGAGAAAAGTAATAGGGGCTTGTTTTCCTACAGAGGATGAGGAAGGGGTAAATATCCCACGTCCTGATAATGTGTTGAAAAAACAAAAGAGAGAACTTTTATTAGTGAAAGGGGTGTACATTTTGAAGAAGGGAGGAGGATCTTATTTATAGAATAAGATTGCTTCCTTATCAAACAAACTAATATGACAGAGCTCTAATCCTAAGTATTTTTCTTATCTAATATAGGCTCTAATATAAGCATCTACTTATGATAATATTTCTTATAATATATTTTTTTATAGAATGCGTTTTTTACTTATTAATCATCCTCAAGATTTATTCAAGGGCATTTACCTTTAACTCGTGCAATTAGTTGACTTGGGTTGGTTTGGGCCTTTATCCATGCATAAGCCAAAAGTTGGCAAGTTTTTGGCTCAGCCACATACCTAGTAACAGAGCACAAATTCATCTGGGTTGACGTGGTCTAATCTCGTGTTGGTGTAGATCAATTGGGTTGGATTGGGTTTCAGCCCAACTTGAAACTTCACTGTGACTAGTCGAACTTGATTTGAAGTCCATTCATGTATGGAAGGAAGATCTTAGAATAGAATTGTATTGGAAGCAGAAATAAATAATTCAAGGAAAAAAGCCATTAAAAAATAGTCTCATATGAGGCTCTCAAACTGTAACCGGCAAATGGAATAACCAACTCTTTCTCTAAAGTTTAGGAATAGCAGCTATTCTTCTTTAGGGCTGTTTGTTCGATTATTAATTTATAAAGAATAATATGAAAGTCGTTTTATATTTATGTCAGAATATTATAATTATATGAACTTGGCCAAGTAAGGGCATTGCTATGATAAAAATATTCTGAAGTGGGTGCAATATGATTAAATTCACTTTAGCTTATCAAGATAAGATTCTCTATTTTTTTCCTCATTGCCTTTTTATCTGCACTAAATAGATAGTGGAGGCGTTCTTTATTGTTTTGGCTTTATAATAGGCTTATTCTTACGCATCTACACACTTAACAATTTTTAGAAATACTTATTATTTGGTTTTATCTAAATAAAATTTTCAAATATCATATTATTTTCTCTTTTTTTAATGATTCTTTTATAGCAATTTAAACATGAATAGTATTACTGTTTCAATCCAAGTTTTATAAATAAATTAATTTGGGGCTCAAGTTTAGTGTAAGCCTTTTTTGCAAAATAATATATTTATGCATTTAAATTTGTTTTTATCAAGTAATAATTAAAAGTAAACGTTAAATTTGAATTTTTGAGACCTGGCCTTAGGTGCTACCAGAAATGAAAAGATTAGAAGCGAAAATTTAATAGATGGTCAATGTTTAAATTAGGTATTATGTGGATTTGATTCTCCAAACAAGGTTGATTGCATAACTAACCATTTGCCGATTATTATATACGAAGGTTGCTGATTTTTTAAGTAGTTGAATTGACATTCTTTTTATCCATTCTTGGATCTTTCACATGTTATTGGCGGAGGGTGTGCCCTGTCCTTTCAGCTTGTCCGGGCTATAGTCTCGGGTGTGCCAGTCTTTTCTAGTCCCTAGGGTCGGAGTTTGATTTTTCCAATTTAATTAGGTAGAAGTCTACCTTTTAAGTTAACAGTTGTAAAAGTCTATTAGGATTAGGAGATTTAATGTGTTAAAGTTCATTTTATTTTACATATTTTATCATAATGGCAATTTTATTACTAAGGTTTTCTTGTTTCTTATTTATTTAGAGTTGACTTTTGGAATAGTGGGTGGCCGGCGGACGGTGACCGACGATAACCGACGATAGGCAACTTTTCCAGTGACTTTTCAACCACTTTTCCATTGGTTTTTCCCAATGGTTTTTTCAGCACTTTTTTACAATGGTGATTGGCTAGAAGCAATTGATCGGCAGATGGCAAACTGGCGAACCGATGACTAGTGGACGAGGACTGGCAATTAGCAGCCGCTAATCGACAGACTGTAGCCACTACCCGTCCTATGGAGATGGACGAACGGTGGCCAGTGGACCAATGACTAGCGACCAATGGACATGGATCAACAGACAAAGACTGACAGATCGGCGACCAGTGGACAATGGACGAAGACTAGCAACTGGCGACCCATGGACCAATGACCAGCGACTCGTAACTGACTGCTAGCAGCCGGGCCTCGGTGACTAGCTACAAGTAAACAGTGGACAACGACCGGTGCCAACGACTATCCATAGGCGACGGCAACCATTAACCGTCGACCGGAGGCCGCCCTCTGAAACAGTGGCCGGTTACCACCGATCTCCTGAACAGTGGCTCGTCGATGATCAGGAAGTCACCTGTGGTTTGAAAATTGGAAATTGAAATGCATTTAGTGCTGGGGTCATGGTGTTAGAATCAAGAATATGTGTGAGAAACAAAAACATGTTCAAACAAGAACATGAGAAATATTGGCATGTTCCATCTGTTAGTGAATGTGAGAAACAAGAATATAAGAAACAGGAACATGAAAAACATAAACATATTTTATGTGTTAGTGTATGTAAGGAATAAGAATATATTCCATATATTAGTAGTGTTAAAAATAGAACTTGTGTGAAATATTAACAACATAAGAAACAAAAATATTATAAATAGGAACATAAGAAACAGAGACGTGTTCAATGTGTTGGTGCATGTGAGAAACAGGAATATGTTTCATTTATTAGTATTGTTAAAAACATGAACATGTGTGAGAAACATGAGAAATATGAGAAATAGAAATATTGCAAATAGGAACATAAAAATGGAGACATGCTCCATGTGTATGCATGTTAGTGTATATGAGAAACAAGAACATGTCCCAGGTACTAGTAGTATTAAAAATAGGAATATATATGAGAAATAGGAATAACATGTGAAACAGGAACATGATAAACATAAACATAAAAAATGGGGATATAATTTTCTATGTTTTAGTGTATGTGAGAAACATGAACATGAGAAAAAGAAACATGTTCCATTATTAGTAGTGTTAGAAACAGGAACATGTGTGGGAAATAGGAACATGTTCAAACCGAACATAAGAAAAAGGAACATGAGAACTAGGAATATTCATGAAAACATGACTATGTGTTAGTGTGAAATAGGAATATCGAAGCATGAACAAAAAAAATAGGACTATTATTAGTGTAGAACAAGTACATAAAACAGGACTATGTGTTAGTATAAAACAAAAATATCAAAATAGGACTATGTGTTAGTGTAAAACAAAAACATGAAAATAGGACCATGTGTTAGTGTAAAATAGGAATATGAAAACAAGACCATGTGTTAGTGTGAAACAAGAACTTATTCCATGTGTTAGTGTGAAACAGGAATATGCATAAAAACAAGACCATGTGTTAGTGTGAAAAAAGAATATGTAAACAGGAACATATGTTATATAAACAGAAACATGTTTCATGTATTAGCGTGAAGTAGAAACATGCATAAAAATAGGACTGTGTTAGTGTTAAACAGGAACATATAAAACAAAGCATGTAAAGAGGAATATAAAAACATGACTGTGTGTTAATATAAAATAGAAAAATGTGGTATGTAAATAGGAACATGTTTTATGTGTTAGTGTGTATGTAACGGGAACATGCATGAAAACAAGACTATGTGTTAATGTAAAATATGGACATTCATGAAAACAACACTGTGTTAATTTGAAACAGGAATATATAAACAAGAGCATTTGTTAGTGTGAAACAGAAACATGAAAACAGGACCATGTGTTATTGTGAAACAGGAACATGTGGTATATAAATAGAAACATGTTCAATGTGTTAGTGGTGAAACATGAACATGTGTTATGTAAATAAGAATGTGCATGAAAATAAGACCATATGTTAGTGTGAAACAGGAACATCTAAATAGGAGCATGTAAATTGAAAAATAAAAATATAACCATATGCTAGTATGAAACAAAAAACATATATGAAAATAGAACCATGTGTTAGTATGAAATGGGCATATAAAAACATGAACATATGTTGGAGTGAAATAGGAACATATGGTATGTAAACAGAAATATATCTCATATATTATTGTGAAACAAGAACGTAAATTTGATATGGCACAAACATGAACATGTTTAGAATTGATGAAGCAAATTACAAGATTATAAACAGCAATATGTAGTCGTAGTGTATAAAAAAAAATGGTTGCCTCCCTGAAAAGTTGCTGGAAGTCGGGTGGCAAAGTCGTCGGCCGGTCATTGAAAAGACACAATGGTAGTATTTTAGTGTTTCAGGGCAAAAATGTCCTAGTAGACTTAAAGTTCTAAAATATTTGGAGTTAGATTTAAAGTTACATGACTTTTAAAATATAGACTTGGGCCTAAAAGCCCTTAGAAAAATGGAGCGTGTCTCAACCCACAAGCCAGAGGGGTTAGGGAAAATGATCCTTTCTTTTTTCTTTGTTGCTAACATTTTGTTTTTATGTTAAATTTGTTTAAAAAGTAGTTATATGGAGAGGGGTGAAAAGGCCAAATCATTATTTCATCACAAATCCAACTCGTCTCAATTAAATCATCACACCAATTGACTTGTATGGTTTAAAATAGTGTCTACTAATAAACTACAATGGTTACTCACCGTTGGATTGATATATATATATATATGCATTCTAAAATCATTAAACGTAAGGGTCATAGATTAAGGGATTAGGCTGACTAGTGGGTTGATATTGACATTGTGAGGCCCCCTCACTAAATACCCTAGCTATATTTAATTATATATTTTATTTCTTTATAGTATGTATTTATTTTGGGTTCTAGGAGTTTCTTTAAGATTTAGATAGAGTTTGGTTACTAATTGGGTAAATTGTAGGAGAGGACTTGAGTGAAGTTTAGATAAACTAAATGTCCTTGGAAGTAAATTCCTCTAACTAACATTTGCCAATTCCCCATTTTGACCCTAAAATATCTTGGCTTCTAATTCATTACTTGAGGGCACTCTAGACATTCTATCTTATTCAACTTAAGATTGCCAAAAGACCCTTAAAAAATTCTTTGCCTAAACTTTAACTTAATGGGCACCTTAATAAATTCCCTCCCATTTACTACAAAACTCATTTAGAACCCCACTCCCTCATATTCATTCACAACAAACGACCCTCATCTCTCTCTCTCTCTCTCTCTCTCTCTCTCTCTCTCTCTCTCTTTCTCTCATCTCTCCCTCTCTCATTATCCTCTCATCTCCCTCCGAAATTTCACATAGAGCTAGGGTTTTTGAGCTCTAGCCATGGCCACCATTTGTAACACTCCGACCCAACTTAATCCGAATTAGTGTCTAATTAATTGTGATATTGTTGTTAAGTGTGTTTTGGTTTTTACTTTTCTTTGGTTTTGAACAATGGATCGATAGTTGGGTTGAGTTTAACTTGATTTAGGTAGTTTGAGCTCTTTTTCATAATTTTCTATTTTGTCGGACATTGTCAGTTTTGTATCATCTTGACGTTAACGCGTGTATTTCATTGAGCTCGTCAATCTTCATAATTGATTCGAACGCAAACGACCTCGTTTACTCCCGTTAGATCGCTACTTGACTCAAACTATAAATGGTGTAAACATGTGGACTTTCTTGCAATTTTGACTCATCTTTATCTTATAAAAGACCCAACCACCGCCTTCCTTTCTTCTCTACCGTCTTCTCTCCTGTTCTTCTCTCTCTCGTTCATCTCTCTTTCTCTTTGGTTCATTTCTTCCTTGTTTAAGTGAGAAAGGGAGCAGTGCACTCGTCATCTTCACGTGAATTCGACGGTATGTCTTGTGTTTCGTTGTGTTTTTCCTATTTGGTCTTCCTCCTATGTCAGTTTGGTGCATGTTTGCAACGTGCCTTTGAGTTCTTAAGTGTTTGACGAGTAGAATTGTGTTTGGACAGCAGATTGAGTCCAAAACAACGACTCCTATGTGTGATTTCCATTTGAGGTAAGTATAAGCACAAGTAGCTTGAACACTTATTGGTAATGCTTTAATTGTGTGTATTTTTACTCGTCTTGTATGGATCATTGATGTACAACCCTATTGAGTAAGTTTTGGTTCTTATTTGCTTAATTCAGCTGAGAATTAGCCATTTCTGTACTTCTATAATTATTTCGGGAAATCGACCCAGCGCACTCACGGTTACACCCTGAACTGTGCTACGGTTGAGCCGTAAAATACACTACGGCTAAGCCGTAAGCCCAGCCGTGACCTAGCCATAGATTAATACAGGGTGACACCTGAAATAACTGAGAGTTGGCAAATCTGCTACTCTTCTACGGTTAAGCTACAGCTAAGCCGTGCATTGGCCTACGGCTAAGCCGTGACCTCGCCGTGGCCAAGCTGTAGAGCAAAGCAAGGCTAAGCCGTATACCAGTGAAAATGACTGAATGGGATAGGTTCATATTGAGACCTTATAGGGCCTTCGAGATAGAATGTAGGTAACGCACCTTGCCCAGTGGAATCTATATATTGCATGAATGATCCTTCGGGCTGTGATTCATTCATGTGTGTTGTCCAACTGCTAAGCACCTTCCCATGGGTGTTGGTTTAAGGGACTTTGGTACACTTTCGCAATAAGATGCAACACTTCTCGATTGAACAACTGTGTATCGAATACCTTAAAACTACATCAGTATGCACGGTTAGAAACACTGGACAACTAGGTTAGGATTGGCTTGTAATTGACCTTGATTCCTCAAGTTAATTTGAATTGCACTGCATCTTGATTTCATGTTTTTTTGCCTTCTTACGCGTTCTGTGCTAGACCTCTTGAATCTGTGGGAAATGTAGCAGCATCGCCAGAGCGAAGCCCGGGCAGGAACAATCTACTCCTGTGTATTTGTTATTGCTCATGTAAAGTACTTAGTTCTTGCTTCAGTGATGATTCGTTATGCGTAACCATTCGTCAGTGCTTCTGTAACACTCCGATCCCCTTTGAGCTGGTTTCTTTGCTTTGGCTCTTCGTATTGCGTCTCAGTACGTGATGCACTTACTATTGTTTTGTTTGTTGTGATAGCTTGTGATTGTGATAAGTGATGTATGTGAGATTAATTGATGTGCATCATATGATTTGATTGAGATTGTCTATATATGGCACTACTTAGCCTCAGCCTCAGGAGACCCGACGGGGTTGACTTTGGTATATTGTGTGACCAGCTCTGCAGAGTGCTTTTGTCCTGGGATTCCGGACCCTGGGAACTGGAAACCCATTCGTACCCTGGCCCGGTCGATGGTGTTTTCATATCGATTGCTCTCGAAAAGGAGAATATGGCAAATGTAGTAGCCACTTTGACAATTTATCTGTGTATGATTCTGAGAGCATACTTATTCATATGCACTATTTGCCTAGTATACGGACATGATCACTATGGCTCTTTGCATATTACTACTTTTGCTCATTGATAGACACAATTCGTGTTATCTTCTTGTGGCTTATATTTTGTTAAGTCGTTGTACTTATGAGTTGTTCTTGGTGTTGCAGGCTCAAATCCCTCTCCGGATCCTACGTCGGTTGACCCGACTCCAGGAGAGACACGTGAGGCCCGCTCCGGCCTAGAGGAGTGGACTTGATCTATTCTTCTAAGAGCGGTTTGCATCATTTTGTTTTCCCTCCATTGGTGTCTTAGCTTATCTGGGGGATTTTCTGTGGACTGTATTTTGAGTTTTGTTTTATACCTGTATTTTGAATTTATGGACTAGTCCCTCTATTGTGTTGTATATCGCTGTAAATCATTCTAATCTTTTGTAATCATCGTGTTTTTTTTTTTTTTTGTATCTTGTGGTATGCCATGATACTTACAGCTTCCGCGTACACTTGCTTGCACGTGTGATTGATCCTTTGTGTGTGTACACTTGGATGAGGTCTAGGTGTACGTGTACGGAAGTACGTGTGTCATTGGTTAGGTTTTCTCTAACCTCCAATTTCTGGGCTCGGGTTGTGACACCATTATCATCTTCTTCCTTAGTTTTTAAAGAATCCAACTCTCCATCTTCCAATCCAACACTACAACAAGAGAAATCTCCTCTTCCTTAATCAATTAAGGTAAATTTCATTCCAAACCCTCTAATCCTCTTTCTCTTTTGATTACCTTTCCTAATTTCCAAACTAATCCTCATTCTCTCCTGTAGATTTTGGTTTGTAGTGTTGTATATATGGCTTGTGAGGTGGATTGGGGTGAGAAAGCTCGTAGGAAGGGCAATTTGACTATTTGGACTTCTATTGGAAGGATTTGCTTAACCCAAGGTAAGTTTAGCATACTTTTAACTCTTATACATGTGAATGACTTTAATTTTTTACAACATGTTTGATGATATGCCTCTTAAAATGCTCTTTTAACTAAGCTTATGTCTATACTCAAAACTCTAGGTGGAAAACCTTTTATAATGGTCCAAATTGATGTGGATTGATAAATAGTAATGGATGGAATATCTATGAATGCATGTGTTTGTTCTCTTATTTACTCTATTTATGATGAATGAATAGAATGAACGGTAAGGATGATGTGGTTTGATGATGGAGGAGGTGTTGATTGATGGATGATGTCGATTGGGACCCACGAGAGGTGGAGGCATGCTTTATCATGCTTAGATGGATGTGTAGAGGTTGTTGGAAGGATGGATGTTGCAAGGAATGGGGGGCTTCAAATCCCCAATTTAGAATAAGAAGCCCCAGAAAGTGCTCGAGCAGGCCTAAGCGTGCTCAAGCGAGCTCTAGGAACTCTCAGTTAATAAGTGAAAATTCGTAAAATTTTGAAGTTAGAAACTAGTGTGCTCAAGCGCGGATGCTCCTACGCTCGAGCGAACTAACACTTTGGCAGCATGCTCGAGTGGGCATCCACTTGTGCTCGAGCGAGACCCTACAACAATTTATTTAACTTAATTATAATTCATATTTTTAACCTTAGACCTTAGATACCACATGGACCAACTTAAATCCTATATAAAGACTTTAAATCATGTCTATGTGGATTAAGGGTGTAAGCTTTGCCTCTATCCACCAATTATATTAAAGTAAAGTATAAAGAGGGAGATTCATTCCAATAGATGGATGTTCGAATCTTTGATGTGGACTCACTATTGTAGCATCCAATGTGAATATAATTCCTCATAAGTCTGGAAAGTTTATCATATGGAGGGTTAAAGTCCTCTATACTTCAAATGTACAACTTAACCTAGGTTTGGTTACATTTATCATACGTTCTATTGATAGGCGAGGTGGTATAGACCATATATTGCTATTGTATCCCTTGCTCTCTTTGCTTATAGATGTTTAACTTATGTTGTTGCTTATCCCGCTATAAAATGCATAAATGGAATCTAAAACTTAGGGTATACTTAGAGGTGACCTAAGAATATGCGATGGAGATGGAAAGCAATGTTTGTGACTGGGCTGGCTATTCAATAGCTATGTGTATGGGATAAATTAACCCCATAGTAGATGGATAAACTTGGAATAGGTATTAATATGGCAAGATACCAATAGCATTGTATACTGTTGTATCATTGATAAACAGACTTTATGGATAATATTTGAAAGGATTTTTGTATATTGACTAATTCATGGGTTGGACAAAACTTGTGGTCCAATTGAATTTTACTTTTATATATTTTTAGATTAGATTATAGTGTGCTTCATCGATTCGTTTAAATGAAGGTGTTTGGAGAGAAATAGTTATATCTCTCAAACCAATAGTTGGATTGGGCCAATCTACATATTGTTAGAAAGTTTATTCTAAGTAAACATTCGTAGGTTCCAAGACTACGGAGTTAAAATGACAAAGCTATGACCTCGAAAATTTTTAAAATATTTATGAAAATGCCATCTTCTCAAGCCACTATTTATCTGCTTGAGCATCTAGTGCATAATTTCATCGCAGAATTGCATTTAAAGGCTGTTGAAGTTTTATTCTAAAGAGCTATTGCTTCTTTATTTTTTGTAGTCGTTTTGAGGCAACCTTGAGTGTTCAAGGTGTGAGTATATCAAGCGAAGAACAGTGTAGGGCAAAGGAGAGTCATGTGGCAGAAGGAGTTGCGCAAGAAGAAATTTGTACTTAGGGCAAAAAGGATGTGAGTATATCTTATAATTGTTCGTTATTGCATGATAGTTGATCCTTGTTAGATTCGTAGTTTTTTACCCGTTGTGATTCTCCAAGTTAAAAATTTGCATGCCTTTTTGGGTGTGTGCTTGTGTTTGATTGTTTTAATTTCCACCGCATATACATATTCTCTAATTGCACCCCCCCCCCCCCTTCAATATTGATGGATGAATTTCATGGATTGCAAGGATGGATATATGGACCATGTGGGATTGACCTTGTGTATGGATAATCTTGCTTACACAAGGGGCCTAGCCAGACATGGACCATCACTGTATTAATTCTATATAGTTGGCACTCACATCTGCTCAGTTGACTTAAACTTAGCCTTGGGCCTATGCACCTTTGGTAAGAGCTCATTATTATCCCCTCCATGGTCGGCTAGTTAAGAAGTTTGATGGTGCTATCTATAGGAGTTGGATTGTACATAAATCTAGCTAATACTATGGTATCAAATCTATCGGCCGACTTTTCAAAACAACTTTACAAGAGTCATTTGGGGCCAATAATGGCTGGTCTATTAAACCCGCAACATTTTCCCTACTGCATATATATGGAGGGGTGGTATAATATCCCGCGGTGTCCAGCATGTGCAGATGTGCCTCATTGATTACTTATCTCATTGATTATATTGTTTTCCTTATTCTATCTTGAACTATGTATGGTGTTATTCACATGCCGCATTTGCCAAGTCCTATAGGATTTGACCCTTATTATTTGGGTGCTGTAGGCTATAAGCCCGCTTCTCTTATCCAAAAGGATGAGGCATCGGAGGAGACTGAGTCAAAACTAGGATTAGACCAGTTGACTTGGGCGGTTAGCAGTGAGGAGATCTAACTGTGCATTAGGAGATCTGTATCATCATTGTACAGGTTGTCCATTTGAGGATTGTTTTCCAATTTTGTTAGTTTGAATAGTTTAGAGGAATTGTAATAAATTATAGTAACTTTGAACTAAAAGATGCTTATAATTTTAAACTTATGCTTTCTGCATTTTATATTAATTTGACTTATATAGTTGGTACCAATTATTTTATGAATTATGGTTTAAATTGCTTCCGTAGTTCTATATAAAATTTTCACTCATTGTTTAAATGTGGATTGAATGATTTAAAAAGTTTTAAATTGGTTATTGCCACACACTAAAGATCCTGTATGTTTGTGCTTCAAATTTGGATTTCCACCTTATTCGCATGACTAGGGTTTGGGGTGCGAGACAGACGCTTGCAGGTCTGATTGAGTTCTTTCCTTGCCCTTCCCATCCATCATTCTTGTCATGACACTTGGTGAGACCCAAGTGGGTTCATCCCAGCCATCGCGCGATAAGCTGAGCCCTCTTTTTATTTCTTTATTTTTATTCTAAAACGGCAGGTCACTTGATTACATTCTTTCAATAATCTATCCATTCGAAAGAAAATATTAATGTCACACATTCAAAGCAATGAACAGTCCTGATCACTAAATTACAAACCCCACCCACAATGAAACGATGGGTTGAAAAACTTATCTATCTAGATCTAAAAACTGCTTTCTTCCTATCTCGCCTTTTTAATTTTTACTTATCTAATTTGATAATCTTTTCCTTCTCTGCAATTTATCTGTGCTTAGTATGAGTACTTGATTATTCCAACCATCTACTTTGAAGGCTTCAAATTTAAAGGGTTTGCATTTATAAACTATTAGTTTTAGGATTGTTATTTGTCTTAAATTTGCTAAAAATTGAAATTAATTAGTCTAAATATATTATTTTCATATCAACGGCTAACTAAAGTAAATTGACAATAAACCAGATTGAAACCAACTCATCAAGACTGCCATTTTTCAAAGGGAAAATTTCAAATAGGGCCTTAAATTTTTACCTTTTTTCAAAAAGGATAAAAATTAGTCTCCAAGTCTTTCGGCAAGTTTTCAATTAAGAACATCTAACCATAAGTATTTTTGATAACTTTTTCTTTTATTTTTTTTAAAATATCGAAATTAACCTCAATTTAAAACCACAAACATTGCATACAACCAACCGATTGCCATGGACATTAGTTGTCTTTGATCACCGTAAAGATGCCAATGAAGTAAATAAGGGTAATATAGAGGAAGTAAAGCACTATTTTATTAGAATGAAGGGTAATTTATGTACTGTAAAAAAATTGAAGAAAAAAGTTTCTGAAAAATATTTTTAAATGGAAGAATGTTGTTAATTGAAAATTTATTGAAAAAACTTAGGGAGTAATAAAAAAATTCATGAAACTTGTGTCCTTTTTTGAAATAAAGGAAAAACTTAAGGCCTTATTTGAAGTTATCTCATTTTTAAAGCATTGAAAGTGGGTTAGATGGTGGGGCATCATGTGATTGGAACCAAGAGGGACTGCATGGCTTTGTCTTCCCCGTCCTAGCCTCTTCACCTTCTTCACCTTTCTCATCACATCTTTTTGAGTTTCCAAATCCTGTCCCGTCATTAGATTTGTGAAGATTCCGACCGTTGAGAAGCTCCATCTTGAATGAATTGCAGGTGAGATTGATAATATAAGCCTTAGTCATTATTATTATTATTTTATATATTTTTCTTTCTTTTAGTTTCTGAACTGAGGCTAAGCTAACTGCTAATTGTTCAATTCCAACTACACCAAGTTTGAAGTCCACATCATCCAATTATTTAACTAAAAAAAAAACTGCAGTTTGTGGTAAATTGGGCTAAAAAAGGGCTAAAAAAATGTTTATTTTGCAAAAATATTAAGCACCCATCACATCTTTCTATTTGAGAATGGCTCAGAATGAAAATTCTTCTGGGACTGATAAGATCTCCAGTAGCTGTTTGGGTCCAGATTCTTATGGGGCTGTTGTTCTTGGAGGAACTTTTGATCGGCTGCACGACGGTCATCGACTACTCTTAAAGGTTCTTGCTTTCAGCTGAAATTGGATTCGATGGAATTGTTTTGGTCATCTTTGAGCTGGGTCATGTGGGAGTTTAGATTCTGGAATTTGGAATTTTACTAATTGTGTTACCCAATTTTTTTTTGTTTGTGGGGTGGTGTTCAATTGGTCAACAGGCATCGGCGAAGTTGGCTAGAGATCGGATCGTGATCGGTATTTGCAGCGGGCCAATGATAGTCAGGAAAGAAGTAAGATTTTTTTTTTTTTTTGGAAATGAAGGAATTGATATTTATTATCAGATTATCAAAAAAAAAAAAAAATTCTCCCTTTACTTACAATCCAATACATCCACATTATTCTATCCAAAAAAAAAAAAAAAAGAAACATCCACATTAGTATTGGCCCCAATTCAACACTTATCTGGATATTATTCACTGTGGGGTTATATATATTGCATGATATAAAGCCATAAGTTTGATGGTCTGAAATCTAGGACTAGAATTATTATTATTGTTATTTTGAATAGGATTGGAATTATTTGATTGCTGTGATTTTTGGCCCGCCCTTGGTCCATGTCTTGGTCACCTCCTGCCCTCCCTGACCGTCATGCATCCAAGCAGGCCTCACAGGAGGCGCACTTTTTCCTAAAAAAATGCTCAGGGTGTTAAAAACTTGGTCTCATCTTTATTTATTTATTGTGGTGTTCCAATGTGAATCAATATTCAATACACTTTCTTTTTTCTTCTTTTGAGTTTTCTGCAGCTAGCACATCTAATTGAGCCTGTTGAAGTTAGGATGAAGGCTGTTGAGGACTACATCAAGGTAAGCATCTAAACTCTGTTTGAGTTTGTTACATTACTACATGGTTTAATGTCTGTGGAGATTATCAATGAATCCATATGAAAATATCAAAATTTTAGGACCTGTGGATGAGTGCATCATTTATTTCTCATGTGTAACCATAGTTATGCTAAGGGAAAATGCTGATTTCTCATGCTCTTAATGCTAATGTTAGCATTTTTCATCATTATCATCCTTGAAGCCTTATCCTCTCTACTTGGGTTCATTGGCTAATTGAGTTGTACATTCCCTGTTTGTGAATGTATATTTATCGCTGTGAGAGGTGTCTCTAATTTAATAGATTTACCAAGTATACTGAGGGGTATTGGATCTCATTTATCCACATGAAACTGAGGACTAATCACATAGTTTGAGTTTGAGTGGGGTAAAAGAAGATATGTGCCTATATACTCTGGTACGTTTCTCTGGCATTTAGTTGTGACCTAGTGGCGGGTAACTCATATGAAAAATCTGGAAGAACTCCCAGCATTCATCTTTGATTTATTTTTTGCTCTACATAGTATATAATACTATAATCTGAGTTTTCCAAGATTGAACTTGGACGATAACCTTTGTTGAGACAAAGTTGGATTACTAGAATATGATGTCCATGTCCTTACAAATAACATGCCTCAGGAACCTTCTAACCAAAACCACAGTTCATTTATTATTATCCTCCACGTTCAATATTTTGACCATTCTGCCACTGATCTTCTTGCGAACACAGTTATACCTATGTGAAAATTTGACCTCATTGAGCCCAAAAATCATAATGATTTGACTTATCACGCACACACCCTTACATGGTAGAACTGTCTATACAAAAGAATTGTGCTGCCCATTTTTTGGGCCACCTCACCCACCTATGATCAAGTCAACCGCTCACACCCACTACCCACACACACGGACACAATTAGATGAGAACTTTCCTAAAAAGAAAGTGTGGTCTGCCATATTTTCTTGGGCCACTTGGGCCACCTATGATCAAGTTGCCCCTTCACACAACTACCCCCTGTGAGTTGCCACAAACCAAAATTTGACGCTCATACAACTGTAATCATTTGATTGAATTAAAAAACTGGTGCCTTTAAATCCATTAAACTTAGGGTATAGATCAAGGGGTTAGGATGACGTAATGGGTTGATATTTTGCACACCCCTAGGCCCTGTTGAGATTTTCCATTACCCGCGCCCCACCCCCCCCCGCCCCGCCCCCCCCCCCCCCCCCCCCCCCCACACTCATGATTGACATGGCTGATGGCCCCATGTGTGGCTCAAAGGCAACACCGACGATCTTTTGTGCAGAAGATTCTTACCTAATAACCCTCATACACACATACCATCTTTTGGACACAATAATCTCGTGAAAGTTTAGCAAAATAGCTTGTAATTACTAGCCTCATCTTTTTGGACATTCTTAGTCCAAATGACTCACTACCTTCCACCCAGATAAAATGAGATGAATCCAATTAATATGCCTTTTTATTGGTAAGTTGTAGTTGTGTTTATAGTGTGTCAATGAATTCATACAAAATTAATTTGTTAGAGCTGTGCTAAACTGTAACATTTATTACTTGTGTAGTATCAAAATTATGCTGAGGAATATAATGATCTCATTCTTTAACTGTTAATGCATATTCTGAACTCGAGGTGATGCCATTCTATTAATCCATGTATGTGATGGGTTGGTGAAGCCTGATCTGGGTACATTCAATATTTATTGGGGTAAATATGTAATCTGACGGTTTAATCCGGACCCTTTGTTATAAGGCCAGATCCGACAGTTGTAAATGCCTAGGTGTTATTAATTAGGGCTTCTGTATTATTCTGGGTGGTATGAGAAAGAGAGAGAGAGTTGTTGCTCTGTAGACTAGAACCCTAAGCAGAGTTTTGTACTCTTGTAATCACAAGAAGAGGATTGTTCTTATTGTGTGGTGATCTCCAATAATAGTGAATAGGCTTGAATCTCCGTGGACGTAGCCTACATCAGGTGAACCACCTAAATCTCGTGTCTATTGTATGTGGATTGTGTGCTTCTTGTTCTTCTTCTTTCTCAATAGTATGGAGGTGCCTTAAATTTGACAGATGTACGAAGTGCCCCATACGGTGTAAGATCTCATGTATCGACATTAAACTAAGAATTAATTATTTAGTACAATACTTGAGTAGAGGACAGCTGCAAATATGGTCTGATACTTCTCTTTGGAGTTCAGTTGTAATTCTATGCCCGGTAACTCATATGAAAAATCTGAGAAGAAATCACAGCATTCATCTTTGATAATGTAACTGCTCTTCATTATTCTATAGTCTGAGTTTGGCGAGTTCAAACTTGGATGGTAACCTCTGTTGTGGCAAATTTTGGCTGTTAGAATGCAACATTTAGCTTTTACTCATGTCTTTACAAATGATATACTTTAGGAACTTTTTTATCAAACCATAGTTCATTTACTAATTCCTCTAAGGTTTGACTTTCTTCCTTCCACTGATTCTCTTATTGAGAACAATTACCCCAAGATTAAAATTCGACCTCCAGCCAATAGCTCATAGCTAACAGCTAATGAATGGATAAGTCTACATGGATGTAAGAGCGTAAAAACCTTAGAGTTGTCTCTGGCTTTATGAAATACTAACAAAATAATTGTCCTTGTGGCATAGCCCTCCTCTTCTGTTCTTTATCTTCTGTTTTTTCAACAGACAATTTGAAAGCGGGAGTATGTTCCAAGCAAAAGCCCTTGTTCTCTTAAAACTCAAGCGCAAAATTGAAATAAAGAGATGCAATTCAAGTAACATTTTGCTAAAGCAGATGAAAAAAATGAGTAGATTTTATGCATAAAAAAGGTACACATAATTCCTTTTCTGATGTGCTGCCCCTAGTATTAACAGGACTACCTATAGGGAGTGATCCTTACAGGTTCAAACCTGTAGCTCCAGGCTCCATAATGAAGGGTTTATCTTGATGTTGTGTTAAGAGTTGAAAGACATTTCTACAATTCTTTCAGCTGGTTCAGGATATCCTCTTTTAACCACAAAAAGGGTAAATGTGTACATCCAACATCCTTTGAGTATTAATGTTGATCACAGATCTACTCTTGAAGCCATTTTCCTATTAAAATAAGCTCATGAAAAGTTTGAGGAGATGATTTTTTATATGGTCATTTATTGATTTAGATAATGCCTTTATGCGAGGGACACCCTGGGTCATAAAATAATGTACTGAGGCAGTTAATTTGGTGGACAGTGAAAAGAAAAAAATGTGTTCCTAATGGTTTTATTGAAGTTATTTATCTAAGACATGCATATGGCAGTATTTATGTGTTCAGAAATCAAAGATGAAGTTCTTTGATGCTTGTGTTTTTATGGGCCAGATGACATGGTATTGAGTAGTCTAGCGATAAGGCGAATAGTAAGCTAGAAAGATCGTAGGCATTTGAGTCAAAATGAACTGAAAATTAACAAAATCAATGACAGAGGATAAGGATCCAAGTTCTGTGGATATGAGAATGAGGAAAGACTGGGTTGCCAAGTTATGGAACATATGCTGATCTTTCATTTTCTTTTGTCTTCTCCGTTTTGCCATCTTTTCTCGACAATACTTGGGCTACCTTCATAGGCTTTCATATTATTCAGTAGCCCACTCAAAGAGATTGCTTTGTGGGCCTGGAGCGGCAGTACAGGTCCTTGTGTGGTTTGGCTATGTTCCTATCTCCTACAGTACTTTCTGCTCCCAATCTGAATAATTTGTATTGTGAGTGCGCTGCCATTCATAGCCAGCTCGAATGCTGACCTTTGACCCCACAATCAATCTTGATTACTGACTTGATTAGAACCATATATCTAATCTGGATATTTCTCTAATGATCTTGTCAATCCTGACTTGTAGTGCACTCAATTCTTCTCAAATTGAATTGTTGAATGACTTTTCATCCTGGGATTTCCTTGAAGAACTTATGCGTGTGTCAACTCTTCTGTGTGAAACCTATTTTCTTGCATGTGCCTTCTGACTACGAGTTGCTTTGCTTCTGATGGAAGGCAATTCAAAATTCCCCGTCTTTTGTGGATGTGCTAATCTCCAATTAAATTGGCAGTTCAGCATTCTGTTTTGTGGGCCTCTGCTGGGTCTGCATCTTCTGCTTTCTGTTCCTCCATGGTGATTGCAGGCTTTGTTTGGCATTGTAACAGGAAGTTCTTTTGATATTACAATTTCAATTTGTTGCTATTCACCATTAAGCTTACCTTTTCCACTCTCTCTCTCTCTCTCTCTCTCCCCATTAAGCTTACCTTTTCCACTCTCTCTCACTCATATGATTTGCTAACAGACATCCTGAACAGTCTTCTCTCCCCGCAACAAGAGGAATACCTCTCACATCTAGCATGGTCCTCCCAGTCGTGTGAAATCACTGGCTGGCCATCTTTTCCAGATTTTACTGTTCTGTCAATTTGACATCATCTTCAGATTTAAAAGGTCAAATTAAAATTTTCTGGATCTGGTTTCCAGCCTTTGACACAAAGTCGTTGATTTCGTTTTGGTCCTCATTTTGGTCTGGCCTCCAAAATTAAATGTTTCGGCTGATTTGGAATTTCTGTGAAATGTATCGGACTTATGTTTCGGAGAAATAAATAAGATTAGATTAAAAATATATGCTAGAAAAATAAAAAAAATTAAAACATGAAATATAATTTGTACATTTAATTCATTATAACAAAACGATATTATAAGATATTAGTATAAAGTCTAAGAACATTTCTTAACACAATAAACTTAAAACACAATTTTCATAACAATAAAAGTTAATAACCTTTTATGGTTGAAGTCTAGACACATTCCCTGGAACACTTCGGCCATTTTGGAAATTTCGGCCAATTTTGGCCGAAATCCATGTTGTCGGCTGAAATTGACCGCAAGTCATGCATTTCGGCCATTTTGGCCAAAACAAACAAAATTAATAACTATGCTTTGACATCTCCCTCACTTATGTCACATGTTCAGCATTGTACTGTATCTGTAGAGGAGTTCAGTTCTGCCCATGTAATGTCGCAGTCGCTGATCTCGTCAACCAATTTCTTCATTGATTTAAGAAACCTTCCTCTGTCATCACAGTCAGAGTCATATCTTCTTTTGCCTCATGTCTGAGACTGTTTTCCAGTAGCAATAACTTCTCCCTTGTTCTTCAGATCTGGTCTTAGTACATTCTTGGAGGACTGTTGTGTCCCTATTTTCCATGTTTCCTCTACTTGTTCCTTGTTTTGGCTCCATTTATTTTCCTCTGTCAAGCTGCTTTTGCATTGGGATGTATTTGATGCTATTTGTTTCTGGCATCTCAGAAACAAGGAGAGTTTGCATGATAGGTGGCTGTCATTGCAGTCTTTTCCAGAAACACATAAAGGCAAATCCTCTGAAGTTCTCCCCATCTCGTTATTACAAAAATACCGGCAACTCTTCCATTTCCACTGAATTTTCCTTAAAGAACTTGATAGTCTTTGTTTCTGGAATCCCAGAAACAAAGAGATTTTGCAGGATAGGAAATTTGTACAGATGTCCTCCTCAGTAAAACGTGAGAGAAGTCCTTGGTCTTCTTTGTCCTTTGTGTCTTGATTTTTCTATTCATGTTGCAACCATAAAACTGCAGGAGGACATGGCAGTTACTCTTTCTTAGCACTTCTTGTGGCAGTAGAGTGGATAAACCCAACTCACTCCCTCGCACGACTGGAGTGCAGTGCTGATTAACACTAGCTGTACCTTCAACTTCTTAACCCCATTCCTTGTATTGACTAGTGGAACATTTTTAGCTCACCATGGACGTGTCATTATCTTCATTTTGGGTTTGTAATCTCATCTCTAAATGATGCTTGAGAATGCAATCACTTTATTCATGATATTTGTTGCTTGTTGCTGACCTCAAATGGATGGAATGAGTCTCTACCAATGATGATGGTATTTGTTTTTTTTGTTAGTTCAGTCATTAGTTTGTTGTGGGGCTTGCACTACACTATGGACAAATACTTAGAAGATTCATAAATAACTGCAGTTGTGATTTTTTTTTTTGTTTGGTTAGTCCATTAAACCAGGGTTGATTGTGCATGCGGAACCCATTATGGATCCTTATGGGCCTTCAATTGTTGATGACAAGTTGGATGCTATTATTGTCAGGTACTTTTCCAACTACTTGTCATTGTGTTGGATTTGCTTTCTCCTTGTTACCTTGAATGAGTTCTTTGTCACACAAACAAGAATAGTAGAGACACAGTTTTTGGGTAATTTCTGTATATTCCTCTTGGAGGGTTGACCATCATATATACACAAAATATTTGCCGCTTAAGGCAAGATACAATAAATCAATCAACAAAGCAATCAACTATACAATGCAATATATAGATATTGAGGTAGCAAGGATAATCTTCTAAGGGAAGAAGGTTTGATTATAGATATCTTCGTGAGAATATGTCTAGATTTCTACTAGCTGAGCCGTAGGCTTTGGCCTTCCTTTATCTTTACAACTGCCATCTCTATATTCTTAAGGTACCTTTGTTCCTTTTAGCCATTATGGTAAGCTTAGATATCATGCAATTAAATGCAAGCAATTGGCATTGGGATATTTAGTTATATTGAGCTCTGATTTTGCAAGTCTGTACAAGTGATTAGATTTAAGTTCTTTCTTATGACTTCATTGTGGAGAATGATCTTATTGTTATTGTTATTGGTAATAATAATGATAGCAGCAGTAGCAGTAAATAATAACTCAATACACACAAGGGCCATACTGTTGCCAATTGTGATAGGTTAGACTTGCTTCTAGTTTTCTTTTATGTTAGGGGTATTGAAAAAAATTCCTCACATCCTACATTGCTTATGTAATTGGGTTTGACATGGCTTCATATACCTGTTTTGGCCTTCGACTTATCAACTTAAGCTTTTGGGTTGGTATATGGTGTTTTACATCGCAACAGAGTAGGTATTGTTTTTGTGTAGCCCACGTGGCAGGCCCGTCCATGGAATTTGTTGGGCTTGCACGTGAGGGGGAGTACTGGGAAAACGTCTCACATCCCACATTTCCAGGGTAATGGGTTTGACATGGCTTTATATAGCTGTTTGGGCCTTCCACCTATTAGCTTAAGCTTTGGGGTTGGTATATGGTATCTTACATGGGGTGGGGAACTCAAGTGGAATGCATTAAAGTCAGTGCAGTAACAATAGACATGTGATTTGCCTTCCTTTCAAGTTGCTTGCCTTTTGCTTCATTTTGCATAATGTGAATTTGAGTCTGTTGCTACCACCATCATTATTTGGTGGTGTTCTCTTTTCTTAAGATCCACATTTCCTAATATGATTATCGTGGCAATCTGGCTGTTCGTCCAGCAAAGAAACTTTAGGTGGTGGACGAGCAGTTAACCAAAAGAGAGCTGAGAAGGGTTTGCCCCAATTGAAGGTAGGAAAAATGCTGCATCTTTGGATTTATTGCTTGACATCATAAAGAATCTTGTTTTAATTAAAATTTCCTTCATCCATGGAAGAATATCTCAGTTACTGTGAACCATACGTTTTAACAAAGGCTGTGGGCCTGCTTGGATTGTAGACAGTCCTAAAATATCCACCATTGATCTTGGAGTTATCCATTGAGACCATCGTCATATATGCAAAGCCTCAAATTCAACAATTTAAAAGGGTGTTGCCAATTATCATCAAGAATATGTGAAAGCTTTTGTACCTTTACATTAACTGTACATTTTTTTGTTTTTTAATTCATATTGGTTGTGAATATTTTGATTTTCTGCCTTTATATTTCTCATGTCAAGATAAATTTTACTAAAAACATTTGTCCGTATTGCACAGGCAAGTTGCATTCAGGGAATGACTGGATAGTGGATTACAATTATGTATGATTGTCGTGGTGGTTTATCCTTTTGTAGGTTGAGGTGGTGGATCTTTTACCAGAAAAGAGCAGTGAGGAGAAGTTGAGTTCAACTACCTTAAGGAGACTTGAGGCTGACATGACTGAGAAGTCCCAGCAGTGGCACAAAACAGTGTAATCTGATGAAAATAAGAAAAAGAAAATGGCAAGCAATTCATGCGAAGTTGAAGAATAGCTTTTTGAGATGACCAGGCAAGCTGTCTGGATTTCAGAAGTAAAGGGTTTCTAGAGGTGAAAGCATCATCAGAAGATGGCTTCATTCCATATACTTCATGTTTTGTATTGAGGTAACGCTATAATCAACATTTATTTGTTACCCAGGAAGGCACATAAAGATTAGTTTATATTGCAAATGAAAATTAAAATAAATAATAATAAAGAAAAAGAAAGTTTCTTTGATTACTGCATCGCTTTTCTGTTTGTTTTTTTTTTTTTTGATGACCCAAGCTATCAAAAAAAAAAAAATTAAAAATTAAAAAAAATGTTTGTATGCGTGGTGTTGGTATTGCCTTTATAAAGCCTACGTAAATTAGCCATATGAATTAAAGGCCGATCCATTTCTCATGTCAAAAATGTTTGTATTGCCTCTCCTGCTCCATTTTTCTCTTTGTATGCGCCGTTGTACAATTCTCAGCATTACTTGGGATAGTGGTGTTCTCTTTTTTCTTATGCCTCAGCAGTTTGAACTTTAAAATATTTCCAGCATGGCAAAGATATTAAAATTTCTTTTCTTTTCATTGCTTTTGAGAGCAAGAGAGAGACCCATTTTTCTCTTTGTCTGCGCCATTGTACAATTCTCAGCATTACTTGGGATAGTGGTGTTCTCTTTTTTCTTATGCCTCAGCAGTTTAAACTTTAAAATATTTCCAGCATGGCAATTATCTTAAAATTTCTTTTCTTTTCACTTTTTTTTGAGAGCAAGTGAGAGACCCATTTTGGATATTGCTGGTATTTTGAATTTGTCGCAATAATTATTTCAAGTTTTTTTCTTGAAAACGTCTTGTTGTCATATTTGTTTTTATCATAATATCATCATATGTTTTACCAGTCAATGACTAGCTGCTGTTATAAACTTACCTAGGATAGTATATGAAAATTACATCATTATCATCATCAAGCGAAATTTTCAGGTGCTAGGTGCCTAGCACCCAAGCTTGCCTAGCACCAAAACTAATTGTGTCACTGGTGTCAGGTTCAAAATCTGATTCATTACTTCATAAAAGTTGATCCAAAACTACGTTTAACACATTATTATTTTGTACATTTAATTCATTTTATGTGTTTATAAATAAATATTGATGTGACTTCTGTCTCCAAGTTGGGTCTTTAATGGTGTAGCTTGAAGCCAGCTATTTTCTACCGGAAAGCAGTCACAGGGAGAATCAAAGAAGCCAGACTATCATGTATATATTTGTCTCTGCGCTTTTAGTATGATTTTGAGGAAAGAGATGACACCATTGACTAAAATCTATTGTCCCAAAGAGTAGGTGAAATCTTGGTCTATGCTTGAAGAGTCTGCTTGCCAACTTCATATTCAATTCCTAGGCATTCGTTAAATGTAGGTTGTGGATTATTAAAGAGGTGAGGAGCGGGTAGGTGTAGCATGTAGGGTGGAATTCAAATGGAGCAGGAGAGGCAGCAAGTGTAGGTGACCCTAAGGGAGCAAATGACGGATCGGCTTTTAAGCCACAGTTAAGATGGTTTGTTTGTAGTCCTTCACTTAAAACTGTTTCAAATCATCAAATGGCTGGCACTGCAACGCACTACTTTTTTGTAATATGATGCGATAAACAAAGTAAATGAAGTAAATATAAACGCGTGGGCGTGGGAGGGCCAAACCCAATGCAAACCTATATGAGTCCATGCTTGCCCATGTTTGATAAACTCAGAGGAATTATCTACTAGATGATTTCTTCATTCTCTTGGAACCATGCTACCCTCTTTAAGGATTTTTTTATGGGTGGAGTCATTGCAGCACACAAGTTTGGGAAACACTTCACTTGCAAGTGCTTCTTTGCCTTTGAGAATATGCCAAATTTAATGGGGAAGGTGGAGACCGAGGAATCATTGGGAGAGAGAACTTTTGGTGGGTTGGGAGGATTTGCACAATCCTCTCACTTTTCCTTTCTTCACCCAAATGTGAGTGTTCCTTGCAATCAAGGAAAATCAAAGAGGATTCCTCTCAGAGGATGTTATTCAAACATGCAAAGAGCACTGCCTAATCTGCCCCTGGCCCTAATAGAAGTGAACATGTTAGGGTGGGTCACCCTTTCACCCGATTAGCTGTCATCACCATTCAATACTGAGCCATTCATTTTGGTGGTTCCTCTTGAGATGATTATGATCATAGGGGTGACGTTCTTTTAGCTGTGCGCATTCCATAGGTTTTTTTTTTTTAATGACCTAGTATCCATCATATGCAATCATCTTGTACTGAAAACACAGTTGAAGAGGGCCCCACACAAGCTGACTACATATAACGTAGTTGAAGTGGGCTTCACAAGAATGCAGTTGCAATGACATTGCTTGGACTGGATTATTTTTCATTCTTTTGGCTTAAAAATTGATGGTCTTTCCTACCTGACCGTTCATCCACATGTATGAATGGTGGATGATCAGGTAGGAATGATATGATGTTTTTTTTTATTAAAATGGAAAAAAAGGAAAAGGAAAAAGACTCAAATGGATAATCTGAACATAGCTACTGAATTAAGGAGCATGTGAAATGAATAATCAAACTGAATTGTTCTAGCAATCTATTTAGACTTACAGGTCCACCTAGGTAGGTTATGAGCATCAACCCAAGGCATTTTTTCAAGTCCTTATCCAACCATCAACCATTCATAATGTAGCCAAAGGACCATAAAGGATGCCTGCAATTGTTGGCTAGTGATTGGACCTTAGCATTTCTCAGATTTCTGGACTAAGTTTATGTTAGGATAATAAAACATCATCGTCTCCTTATGAGAAGATAAGAGATAGCTCTTAGGTTATTTGTTGGTATTAGTTCAATATTATCAGATTATAGTGGTGCTACTCTCTCCTAAGTGTGGGTGATTGTTAGGGAAATGAATATGGTGAATGTTATGAAAGTTTAGATCCTCAAATTTTCTTCAGAGTCATGGCCAGTAGTGATCCATAATCAGGTTGACCATGGTCTTGCCTTCTTTCTCTTCAACAATAATCTTAACTTCTTGTTCAATCTGGTCACCTTTGTCAATTTCAAGGATCTTATTTCATATGCTCCTAGAAAAATCATGACAGATTTGATTCAGGAGCCTCAGCTCCTTCAGACTTAAAAAGAACAGAATGCAGTAGTGATGGTTTCTACGACAGATCTCCAGCGAAGGACGATGGACAATTTTCCAGGTTATCAACCATTTATAGCAAGAGATCAATGACTTCTGTTGAATGTTAGCATGATCCCCTTTTGAGAGGACCATGTGACTGCGGAAGAGTGTTAGACATGTGAATGTAATAAGGATATTTACTAAAAATTTATAAAGAATTTTACTAAATGTCAATGATGGGGGATTAGAACTTTTTATAATCATTAGTTTAGGATTTTCTTTTTCTTTGACTAAAGTGCCCATGATGAGGGTTCATGTCCTTTATTTTCAGGGGGTTGTCTGTAAGGCACAGTTGCTTTTATTCGTAACCTATTAATGTAAATAAGACTGCAGAGTGCAGCCACAAGCAGATAAACTTGGCAGAAAAACAGATTACAGTGTAACCGAGCTCCAAGGATCCAATCAAGAAGGGCTTAGGTCATGGACCAGATGTAATCCTGTAAATGAGCCCCCTTCCTACCGTCTACGTCAGGAGGTGTTCATGGGCCAGGTCGGCCTGGGCTGAGCTTATCCAGGCATGGCCTGACTTTAGAAGCATAGGACAGCGCCACTGTGTCAAGTCTACCCAATCCATTTCGTCAGTCAGGCCAGGTTATTGTCTTTTTTTATCACTCGGTTGAGCTACTAGCAATTGTTTGTATCAATTAATCACTAAATTACAAGCACTCCTGTTAGCTGGGCCGGGCTGAGTTGCGCTCCGAGCTTTCTATCACTTAATCTAAGCCCGGCACAAAAATTGAACGGGCTCTGGTCCCCTCCCAGAGAGATTGGCTATAGTCACAAATCACGCGCCGCGCCCCCCCCCCCCAAAACCCCAACTTTTTTTGTTTTTAATTTTCTTAGTACCCTTTTTCTACTTTAATGAGACGGGGGAGGGGGGATTTGAACTCAGACATCCATGCCCCTAGCGAGGGCCATATTACATTGATTTTGTTTGGGACTGGAAAAAGACAAGTTTTTCACTGATAAAGAATAGTGCAAAGAGCCCAAGCCCAACTTCATAAATGAAAAGTGAAATCAACAGGCAAAACGGGAAGTTTAAGCAGTTTTACCTTTCATGGGATCCTCATGAGAGAGAGAGAGAGAGAGAGAGAGAGAGAGAGAGAGAGAGAGATTTCACACAATCCACCAAATCTGGTAACTAAGGGCTCAAAACTCAAAAGTCAGAACCATTCATCTGGCAGTCGGCCTCGTCCTCAGACAGCCATATCCCTATATACCCCATTTTGACAGTGCATTTGGTGGTTTGCCAAACAATGACATCCACTGGCATTTTTGTAGGAAATAATTTGTCAGTTTTCATCAACTAGCAAGAGACTCAAGTGTTGATCCTCATCAAACAGTTTGAACCACCATAATGTGGGCCGCAAATGAACACCTTGGGGCTAAACTAATTTCAAAGGTCTCAACATTATTATTCATCTCCAGAAAATTCATTTACTTCAACCCCTGTTCCAACCATATTGGGATCAATTACCTGAATTTTGTTTACCAATTTCAATCCATTCTTAGCCAAATTTCAAAAATTATTCTTGGAGATGTAGATGACTAAGAGACAAATGAAAACGACAAAATGATTTGCAACAATAGTTTCCCAAGACTACGAGACAAATGAAAAATACAAAATGGTTCTCAACAATAGTTTCCTGAAGTCACAGAAAATTATAATCCATTCAGAATCTTAAATATGAGTAAACAAAGAAGCAACCCAACTAAATAAAGTCTGAATATTTTGTCCTCGCACTGAGGAGAAGCCTTCTTTTATTTCCATATCTCATCATTGCATTTCCCATCCTCTGTGCATTCCCTCTCTAATACACCTTAAGCAGCGTCCACAAAGTTCCAAACAACCAACATTAGAACAATCATTTTGTTTTTCTTCTTCTCACATGATATGTGAATTTAAAGAGGGATCCTTTGAGTGCAGGGCTAAGAAACTCCCATGTGCACCCCCATAACTCAGTCAGCAGGTCCCACATCCAGCATTTTAATCCAAACTTCTCCAAATACAAAAAGGGGCCTAGCATGAGATTGACTGACAAGGTGAAAAGCACAACTTGCATGTGATCCACCATCAAGCCGCAACTGATATTGAGTGAAGTTTTGCCAATTTGTAGACTGCAAGTTGGGCCTTTAATTTGAGCAAACTGGACTGCACTGATTTATGGGATGTGCACATATTTCTATGTCCAGCACTAAAAGGATCTGAATTCTACTCTTAAGACACTTCAAAACAGTTGCCATGAAGGTTAGTATCTGAGGCTTGAGTACTCATCAATGTTGTCTCATGCCCATGTCCTAAAAGGTAAGCAGGGCCTTGTAATTAAAGCCAAGGCAATGAGTCAGAGGACACATTTCTAAACCTTTGAGGCCTTACCCGATACACAGTATAGTGGGCAGTGTTGTGTATCATTGGATTTTACCAATGATCAACTTGTCAAAAAAATAAAAAAGGAAAAGCATAGCTGGAGGATTACCTCAAATTAAAGGGTCAAGGTAGGAAAGGCTCCTGTTTCTACCGTACTGGAGGAGGCTGCCATATGTGCTGTCCCAGACACCAATGAAAAGGCACTCAGTATCAGGACTGAAGGACACCCCAGAGATCTCACCGAAGAAATCAATCTCCTGTTCTTTCCCATACCCACTTTTGGTATCGAACACATGGACGTAGTCTGCAGGCTCTGCCATTGCCATGAATCGCCCATCAGAGGTGAAGCGAATGGAGCGGATGGCACCAAGGTTGCCCTTGAGGACAGCAACTGATTTGGAGAGGTTCCGGATATCCCAAATGCGGCAGGTCTTGTCCTGATTTCCAGTGGCAAAGGTACGCCCATCAGGGTGCCATGCTGATGCAAATGAGTAGTCACGATGACCATAGAGAGTTGCGATAATCTGCAGCATGAACACAACAAACTTAGAGACACCAGTTTATTTTCACAAGTCCCAAAGAATTCAAGTAGACTTCTTGGGGTTCACATATGCCGCTTCAATAACTAATTTTCTGTCAGCCAAGTTATCAAAAAGCTTTGCACTTCATCAGACACCATCAGTGTTTCTGATGCAAGCTAGACCCATGACCTATGGCTCAGTCAACTCATTTATTATGAATTGGAATCCTATTAAGGCATTTGACGTGATCGTGAGTGGATCAATCGCGTTTTGCCAGGTCACCACGGAGAGGGCTTGCCTTAGATGGAGCACCAGATTGGAATGGATGCAAGGAAATACATATTAGCTAGTTACCATCCGATTGAAAAAGAAATTACAGAATTAAAAAAAAAAAGAATTGGGGCATGTTTAAATGTCCAAAATAAAAGAAGGACACAAAGGCAGAAAAAGAAAAGAATTGGGGTATGTTTAAATGTCCAAAAGAATAATAGGACACAAAGGCATAATCTTTTTTAATCTAAAACTGATGAAAAATAAAAAGGTCAGGGGTTTTGGTGCAAAGGCATGATAGTAAAAGCTCATCACATAGTGCAGTTCCTATTTTCTGCTTCAAAATTGAATCTGCCTAAATGTGAATATGAAGGCACATGCATATAATCTTGATTGCTGCAGAGATATCAGAAAAAAAAAAAAAAAAACACTTTGTCCCAAGCTTGTAAAGCCAACCAGGGACTTTCACGAGTGCGTGTGCCCAATTTCTACTCAGAATATTTGCTTGGCAACAAAGGATTCATGCAGAGATTTTCCAGCTACCAAAAAATCATTTCCCATTACATTAATTGCTCCTCTATCAACGTGTTCATCAATAGTCTAGCAATGATCATAAAATACTTCACAAAATGGAAAAGCTTAATACCATTTCAGTAGAATGATCCAACAGTAGTCCATTGGGGTTGTCTCCAGCTACAACAAAAAGCTTGCCATCCGGACTCACTGATGCATGCTGCAGACAATCCAAACTCATTATGAGAACAACAGAGTATAACTCAGTGTGCAGCAAGTTCCAATTAATGACATTGCAAGTAAAACCATACAGATGTCCCCTGGTTGTTGGTCATCTAGTTAGGGGCATGTAAGTGTGCAAGAGCATGAGTTCAACTTCCTTGTAAAGAAAAAGAAAAAGAAATTTACACACACAGCTGCAGACTTAAAATTGGTTTAGCAAGATTTGGGCCCCAGATCCCATTAAATAAATTTATGGTGCTATTTCAGCTCAGTGAAGACCATTGCTAGCCACTGCCGAAGTAAGAAAGATGCCATAATGAGTTGCATGTATTCCAGAATTCCGTAGTTATCATCAAAACATCTAAAACACGTGGCACCTGAGTCTGGGTACAGTGAAAAGATGGAAGGATTTAGTTGGTTGCTTGATGGTGAATGGTTATCTCATGTGTTTGGCTGATTGTTGAAATCTCCTGTTGCTAAATTGCAAGGTGCCTCAAAGCCTTTGGATTTCTGTTCCAGGGCAATCTAAATGCAAGCTTGGAGATTGGCAGTGTGGTCAGCTAAGGGTAAGACCTTTTTTGGGGCTACAGTGATTGGTGGTTTCCATTTTTAGCTTTCATTTGGGAATTGTGGAAAAAAAAAGAAATTAATAGTGTTTAGTGCGGCCTTCATTCTCCATGGAAGGGCTGTGTCCTAGTTTCTCAAAACCATTTTTATAGTCCTAGCGTGGTATAAACCAACTAGTGTGGTATAAACCAAGTACTGTGCAGTCCCATCCAGATCCCATTTAAAAACACTATAGTCTTCCATGCAGATTAGATGAAATGATCTCATGGTGGGTGATTTTTTTGCCAACTCACATTGTTTGATGGTGATGCTACCAATTTGAAGGCGCCAAACACCAAATGGTGCAAACTAAGGATGGTTCAAGCCAATGGTCAATCCAATGTCATCTAGATGAATTTTAGGTTGATGCCAAGAAGGTGGCGAAATGGTACATTAAGGGCTTGAAGTGATGTAAATTGTAAACAAAGTGGACACCATGTCCACATTTTGATTTGAAAAAAATGACCATCCTGCATGTAAGATCAAGTGTGCAAGTTGTGCACCTGAGCCTGTCTCACCAAAATCAGATGCAACAGTTAATGTGGGCCCCTACTACATGTATGCCAATTCACAATGGTAGGGAGATGTGAATGTTAGAGATTATAATAGTTTGTTATTAGTTTTGTTAGAATGTTAAAGATATTAGTAGATTATCCTTAACCTTAGAATAAGGTTAGTTCCTATTGTCTTATAAATGTATACCTGTCATTCAATGAAACTTACAGTGAAAATTATGAGAATGCAGAGATTTCTATATGGTATCAGAGCCAATTGGTCACGAGTTCAAATCTCAGGAGGAACGACTTAGCGCAAAAAAAAAAAAAAAAAATCCAACCCATTTGTTTGATTGTAGCCATATGATATTGGGCAGAAAAACAAGATGGCTAAACAAGGCCAACCGTCCAATTTGATAGCCCCCCAACCCAACCCAAAAAAAGGAAAACCACAAACCCTTACACTGTGATTGGGTAACTTACATTCACTGACCAAGGAAATTGGAGATTCTTGGAAAGCTGGAATTTCTCCGCATCAAAATCTCTTACACCGCAGTCGTTGTTTGAAGCCATAAAGTGAACGGCACCACTGATTAAATATACTCGTCATGTTAGCTTCCACACATTGCATTGGAAGAAAAAATTTCAAACAAAACTGCATACCTGGAACTATTATAAATATCAATGGCATTTGTGACTGCATTATCAGCAGTAGATGTTCTGGCGCAGAAGCTAACTCCTGAACGATCCAAATACTGCAAGCAGAAGACAACAGTGTAAAATCCTGGGGCATGGTATGTAACATTTGAAAATAAAATTCTGTAACCTTTTTTTTTCTTTTTCTTTTTCTTTTTATTAATCTCTCTCTGTCTCTCTCTCTGTGTGGTAGCTTAGTTCTTAAGACACAGCAAAGTCCTACAACTATCCCTGGCAGGTTGTGCAAACAAAAATTCCTTCTCTTCTCTTGCAGGCACAAGGTGATGCATTCAAAATTTAATTGGGAATATGTTTGATGCACGTGATAAAGCAAGCGCGTGCTGTGTCTGGCAGAAAGCACATGTTTTCTATATGCATGCCATGTACATGCACAAATGGAATACTGATACAATCAGAAAAAATGAATGAGCAGGTGGGTGAGTGTCTATGAAGCACGGGTACTTCCAAAATATACACGTACATGCACTGGATATTTACTTGTACACGCACCGGATAGAGATATGGCAAAAAATGTATCGGGTACTGTCAAACGTACCCAGTATATTTTGACTTTGTAGGTATGGGATAAGTACGTTTTTGATACTTTTAAAAGAGGGTTTTTTTCTTTTTTTTTGTAAAAACTTTTGTAAGAGTTTGAAAAAACTAAAAATATAAATTTTAACTTTAGCCCTTAGCCCTAATCTTTCTCGATGAATTTAAAAGGAAAAAGGTTTTAGCCCTAACCCATCTTCAATCCCCTTGTTTCCAATGAAAAAATGGGAAAATAGAAAGGAGGAAGAGGAAGGAGGAAGGAATGCTGAATTATGAAATATAAAAATAATATTGCTATTGCTCTTTTTTTTTCATTAGGTTGAATTTGTAATGGTATTAAGTACTTGTTTTGTTGGTTTGTTGTATCTAAGAATTCTAACCTTTGTTAATTATTTTGCATATTGTATTATTAAAATTTTAAAAAATATAATTCTTTAATGTACATACCACAGCCATACCCATATCCTATTTTTCTAGGATTTTGCCATATTGATGTACCCGTACCATAGCCGTATCAGTACCAGTACCCGTGCTTCATAGGTGAGTGTATTTTAACACCTTCATATGGATGCAAACTTCTTTTCTGGGTGCCAATAAAGAGTAATTGTCAGAAATCAGTGCTAACAAGATTGTGAAAATTACCTTACAAATAAGTTCACCCTGAAATCCTCCAGCTACAAGCAACTTATCCTTTACTGCGAATGTAGTCACTTCTGTCTCAGTCAATCCTTCCAATAAATTCTCTGGGTGATTCTATATTAGAAAGGATGTGAAAAAAATGTCAGTTGAAACAGGCAAGAATATAGCATATAAAATAATCAAGAATAACAACATTTTAACTTCATTTATAAGATGTTGTAATGAAAGCAAAAGAGCATAAACCATTTCAATTTAACATTTAGAGAAAAATTTCCAAAAACTTCCCATTTAAAAAGGAGAGTGTTTGCCCATTTTGACTGGTCAAATGAAACAATGCCATCTCACACTGTGCATGGCACCTCATGCTGTGCAAATAAAGCATGAGTGGTTTAGGAAACAAATATCTTCTTTCTGCCCTAGTCTTGGGAAGGATGGATTCTAAATTTTCTAAATGGAAGGCGCATTCTCATTCAGTCGATCACTTCTTCCATTCCAGTGTTTTGGATGGGCCACCAATCCTTGTCCGTTAAATTCCAAAAGAACCTTGTTGCTGCCCAGATGAATTTTCTTTGGTCTGGAAATCATAGCCACAGAGGTTTAATTCCGATTTCTTGGGATGAATCCACGAAACCACAAGTTGTGGGGGCCCTTGGCCTCAGAGATATTCAAATTCAGAATAAAGCTATTTTAACCCATAATGGTTGGAGATTTCTGGAAAATCTTGATGAATTATGGGTTAAATTGGTTTCTCGAAAGCACTTAAGAAATCACCAGTTTCAGAACTGCCCTTTGAAAAGTGCAGAGTCAAGCTTTTGGAAGGCCTTGTTGAGAAGTAACCATATCATCCTAGAAAATCAGAAATGGGTGATCGGTAATTGATCGAGAGTGAGGATTTGTTTAGAGAAATGGATTCAAACTCCCACTATGACAGATGAAAATAATCAACTCTATCAAAAATGCAGATGTTTTGCTGGAAAATCCTGATAGGTAGGATTCTAGTAAAAGACCACATCCATAAATTCATTAACTGATATGTAAAAGTTAGAATTAGCTGAGATTTGCATTATATTAGCTATGAGTCAGTGCGTTAACCAGGAGGTTAGTTAGTTAGGGAGTTGCTGATGTATCAAAGGGAGTTAGTTAGTTGAGAGTTTGTTAGTCAGTTGTTAACAAGAGTCAATTAAAATGCTGAGATGTCATAACTGAGTCAGGTACAATGTTGAGCTGTTATAATTGACTGCTGTTATTCTCAATTCAGGAATATAAATGTACAATCAGGAAGTGTATTGAAAGAAGGGAAAATAAAAGTTACAGAATTCCTCTTTGAGTACAGATTTTCCCTTTCTCTTCCTTTTCTCTCATTCCTTATTCTTCTTGTTCTTGTTTTCTTCTCAATCTCAATTCTGCTTCTTCACTGATTCTTCCTTTACTCTTCAACCTTCTTATCTAGAGTACTCTTCTAAAAGCAGTCTATACCAAGTGGTATTAGAGCACAATCTTGGCAACCATGGCTGAAGGTACACGGTCACAAGATTACAAGAAGCTAGAGTCCCTAATCAAGGATAATGAACAGAGACACGATAAAACCATTGCAGAGATCAAGGCTTTGATTAATGGACTCAACCTGCAACATCATGAGCTGAGGAGTCAAGCACAAAATGTTTCAGCAACAAATGGGGTTTCAATGGGGATTCAGACTGCTACTAGACTCTCAAGGGTTGAATTTCCAAGGTTCAATGGAAATGATCTTATGGATTGGTTATATAAAAGTGAACAATACTTTGAGGTGGATGCTACACTTGAAGAAGTTAAGGTGAAATTAGCTGCCATTCACTTAGAAGGAAAAGCCTAACAATGGCACCAAATCTCTATGCAGACAAGAAGCAACAAGGGAGTAATGACGTGGGGAGACTATGTCCAAGCAATCAATGCACGGTTTGGTGAAATGGCCTATGCTGATCCAGTGTCAGACCTCAAAAATCTAAGGCAATAAGGACCATTGCAAGATTACTTGGACGAATTTGATCAGCTATTGAATATGGTGAATTTGAGTGAGGAATATCTGTAAGCTGTTTCTTGGGGGGTTTAAAAGAAAAGATCCAACTACTGGTAAAAATGTTTAATCCTAGATCTTTGCAGGATGCTTATTCATTAGCCAAATTACAAGAAGCCACCTTATTTGCCTTGTATCCTCATTCAAAATCCTCACCAAAACCCTCCTTCTCACCTACATCTAGACCTTCCTTGTTATTGCAACCCAAATCAGCCTCAACATTACCTTTAATTACCCCAAAACCATTTCAAACCCAATCTGGAATACTGCCATTACCAAATCCTGCCAATAACAAGAACTTCAACTCACAACCTAAAGCTACTAAAACTCTCACTAGTAAGGAGATGGATGATAGAAGGGCTAAAGGACTATGTTTCTGGTGTGATGAAAAGTTTGTTCCTAGTCACAGATGCAAGAAGAGGCAGTTGTTCTTGATAGAAATCCAAGGTGATATAGAAGAACAATTAGAAGAAGAGGAAGGCTTTTCTAAGATCACAGCAGAAGAAATGGTCCCTTAACTCTCAATCCATGCTCTCACAAGTACGCTCAGTTTTCAAACCATGCGAGTTACTGGTATGGTAAACAAGAGAGTGGTGTATATTTTGATAGACTCTAGTAGTACTCATAATTTCTTAGATAGAAGCATGGCTAAGAAGTTGGGTGTAAATTAGTTAACATAAGCCGAATAAGAGTAGTAACAGTTAATGGAAGTGAGATCCTTTGTAATGATATGTGCAAGGGATTCCACTGGAGAATGCAAGGAAATGAGTATATTGCCGATATGTTTATCCTGCCTTTAGACAATTCTGACATTGTCTTGGGAATTCAATGGTCAACAACTCTAGGGGATATCATGTGGAATTTCAGGGAGTTAAAAATGAAATTTACAGTGAAAGGAAAAGAATGTGTGCTAACAGGGAAATCGGAGAAAGAAGTGCAAGCTATTTCTAGTAAGCAATTGAGCAAATTGCTATCGAAGACACCACAGTTAGCTGGGGTTCAATTATACAATCTGCAAGCTAATGTGGTAGTTCCCTCACAATCTAGTAAAGAAAGAGATGTAGATGAGAGTAGTGTTAGAGCTGCAAGTAAGGAAAAGGTTACTAGGAATCTCACTAAGGGTGCTCAGCCTTCATTGAAGGTTTTACTTCAGGCATTCTAAGATATATTCAATGAACCCAAAGGCCTACCACCTCATACGGCACATGATCACAGAATTCCCCTCAAAGAGGGTTCACAACCTGTGAATATCAGGCCCTATAGGTATGCTAGTATGCAGAAGGATATCATAGAATAGATGACAAAAGAAATGTTGGAGTCTGGGGTAATTCAGCCAAGTACCAGTCCTTTCTCATCACCTGTGGTACTGGTTAAGAAGAAGGATCAAACTTGGAGGATGTGTATAGATTTCAGGAGCCTAAATAAACTTACTATCAAAGACAAATTTCCCATTCTTGTGATTGAGGAGTTGTTGGATGAGCTACATGGTTCCTGTATTTTCTCCAAAATTGACCTCTGATCGGGTTATCACCAAATTAGAATGCACCCTCTAGATGTACACAAAACAGCATTTAGGACTCATGATGGCCATTATGAGTTTTTGGTGATGCCATTTGGCTTGACCAATGCACCCTCAACCTTTCAAAGTCTAATGAATGATAACTTCAGACCTTTTTTGAGGAAGTTTCTATTGGTATTCTTTGATGACATCCTTGTGTATAGCGGCAGTATTGAAGATCATTTACAGCATTTGAGACAAACTTTCTTGGTGCTTAGAAATCATACTCTATTTGCCAAGAGAAGCAAATGCAATTTTGGGGGCAACAAGGTTGAGTACCTAGGCCATTATATATCCTCTGAAGGAGTTTCTACTGATCCTAAGAAGATCCAAGCTATCCAAGATCCGCCTGTGCCAAAAACTGTGAAGTAACTGAGAGGATTCTTAGGGTTGACAGGGTATTACAGGAGGTTTGTAAGGGATTATGGCAAGATTTCTCAACCACTCATGGCATTATTAAAAAGGGATTCATTTGAGTGGATGGAGGCAGCTACTATAGCCTTTGAAGCTCTTAAATAAGCTATGGTCTCATCTCTTGTATTAGCACTACCTGATTTTACTAAGGAACTCATTGTGGAGACTGATACTTCTGGTACAGGTATTAGAGCAGTATTGATACAGCAGGGACATCCATTGGCATTTATCAGTAAGGTTCTGTCACTCAAACATCAATCATTTTCTGTATATAAGAAGGAAATGTTTGCAATTCTGTATTTTGTAAAAAAGTGGCACCATTACTTAATGGGAAGACACTTCATCATTAAGACAGATCACCAAAGTCTTAAATACTTTCTAGAACAAAAGGTAACAACACCTAGTCAGTTTACTTGGTTGGTAAAATTAATGGAGTATGATTATGAAATAAGGTACAAGAAGGGGAATGAAAATGTGGTGGCAGATGCTCTATCGAGAGTCAAAAGCCATGACCTTACACTAATGGCTTTATCCACCATATCCTCAGATCTTTTTCAGCAAATTGAAGCCAGTTGGAGGACTGATTCTCAACTGCAGCACCTTATTGCCAAGTTGCAGGCTAATCCTGAAGCTTCTTCTAAGTACTCTTGGGTCAACAATTAATTAATAAGGAAAGGAAAGCTTATGGTGGGCAAGGATAAGGAGTTACGAAGGAATATTATAAGTTTATTTCACAGTAGTGCAGTGGGAGGCCATTTTGGGGTACAAGTTACAGCCAAGAAGATTTCTGCTATTGTATACTGGAAAAGGTTATGGAAGCATGTAAGAAATTTCATAATTAGGGGCTGCAGAATTTGTCAGCAAAATAAATCAGAAAATGTAGCCACTCCTGGCCTGCTATAACCTCTTCCTATTCCTAAGGGAATTTTCACTGATATTAGTATGGATTTCATTAAAGGGTTGCCTAGGGAAACAAGTGATTATGGTGGTGGTGGATAGGCTTACTCAATATGCCCATTTCATGGCTTTGTCCCATCCATACACAGCTTGTACACTAGCACAAGTTTTTTTAGACAACATTTATAAGCTACATGGGCTTCCTAGTTCTATAGTTAGTGACAGAGATCCCATTTTCCTTAGTAACTTTTGGCAGGAACTTTTTAAACTACAAGGAGTTTCTTTAAATCTCTCTACTGCCTATCATCCTCAGACTAATGGACAAACTGAGGTAGTCAACAAGTGTTTGGAAACATATCCGAGATGTATGGCAGGAGATTCACCTTCAACTTGGTCAAAATGGTTACCCTTGGCTAAATTCTGGTACAATACCAATTACCATACTTCTACTCATCTTACCCCTTTTGAAGCTCTGTATGGTTATCCTCCACCACTGCATATTCCATACTTTCCTAAGGATTTAGCCGTAGCAGCTGTTGATGTTTACTTGCAAGACAGATAAGCAATGATACAATTACTCAAGCATCACTTGCTGAGAGCTCAGAATAGAATGAAGCAGCTTGCTGACAAGCATAGAACTGAAAGGCAATTTCAAATTGGGGATTGGGTTTATCTTAAGCTTTAGCCCTATGTTCAGACCTCAGTACATCATAGGAGTCCTAGAAATTTGCTCTGAAGTACTTTGGACCTTTTCAAATTATTGATAAAGTGGGTGCAGTAGCTTATCAGTTGGCATTGCCCTTATCAGCTCAAGTACATCACACATTTCATATATCTCAGCTCAAAAAGGCTTCACAAACTGACCAATTCTTTCCTTTGCCAGATTCCATCTTTTCATCTCACACTTATGTGCCTCAAGCAATTTTGGATAGAGGAATGGTGAAGAGGGGGAACCAGGCTGCTACACAGGTCTTAGTTCATTGGACAAATTCATCACCAGCAGATGCTACCTGGGAGTTTGCATCTGATCTTCAGCAACATTTCCCTTTATTCAACCTTGGGGACAAGGGTTCTTAAAGGGTGGGGGAATGATATGTAACAATTAGAATTAGCTGAGATTTGCATTACATTAGCTATGAGTCAGTGGGTTAGCCAGGAGGTTAGTCAGTTAGGGAGTTGCTGATGTGTCAAAGGGAGTTAGTTAGTTGGGAATTTGTTAGTCAGTTGTTAACAAGAGTCAGTTGCAATGCTGAGATGTTATAACTGAGTCAGGTGCAATGTTGAGCTATTATAACTGAATGCTGTTATTCTCAATTCAGGAATATAAATGTACAATCAGGAAGTGTATTGACAGAAGGGAAAATAAAGTTACAGAATTTCTATTTGAGTGCAGATTTTCTCTTTCTCTTCCTTTTCTCTCATTCCTGATTCTTCTTGTTCTTGTTTTCTTCTCAATCTTAATTCTGCTTCTTCATGGATTCTTCCTTTACTCTTCAACCTTCTTATCTGGAGTACTTTTCTCGAAGCAGTCTATAGCATTAACCAAATTGATCCCATTTGTGTGTTGTGTAATTCTGAAAATGAAACCATTGATCAATCTATTCACAGCCTGCCCTATTGTTGTTGGCATTTGGAGCCTCCTCCTAGGACCATACTTGGGCCGTCCTCTACAAACTCTTTCAGTGACTGGTTTGAGTACATGTCTTTGAAAAGAAATAGAAGACTGGGTGTGATTGTTTCATGGTATCTATGGAAGATGAGGAATGAGCATCTTTTCCAATCAGCTCCTATAAATCCATACATTGTGATTCAAAAAGCAAAAATAGCCCTTCTTCAATGGAATGTTTCTACCTTCGTTCCTATGGCAGCAATCTCTATAGGTCTATCCGAAGATGACTGGAGCCCACCTAAAAAAGGGTTCATGAAGGTTAATTTTGATGGATCTATGGACCCATTCACCCAATCGACAGGAATAGGTTGTATAGTTCGGGAACATGAAGGAGAGATGTTGCTAGCCTACACTGCAAAAATTGAAGTTACCCACCCACTTGAGACAACTCAGGGACTTACTGCATAATAAATTTTCTTAGCTAACTATTACTACCAAACCCTCAAGGTGTTGGTAGATACAGCCGAAATACTTTTCAATATTTCCCATCGAGTGGAGCCTACTTCTCAATATTCCTCTTCAAGTGGAACCCGGTCGGTGCACTTTTAGTGACAAGCGTCTTTTTTTTTTCCGCACTGAGCCTCTTGGCATTCGAACTCGCAACCGGTTGGTTTTGATCCCATATTAAATTTTCTCATCTAATCATTGCTAGCAAAACTTCAAGGTATTAGTAGAGGCAGCAAAAATACTTTTCAATAATCCCCATTGGGTGAAACCCACTCCTCATTACTGCAAGGGGTTCAGCTTTGCCAAACAAATCCAGTTAGGAAAGTCATTCTAGAGGGAGACTATTTAATTCTTTTGGAAAATTTGAAGAAGGCTAGGAAACTATCCTG
This sequence comes from Sextonia rubra, assembly GCA_037013555.1. NCBI lineage: Eukaryota > Viridiplantae > Streptophyta > Magnoliopsida > Laurales > Lauraceae > Sextonia > Sextonia rubra. The sequence continues at coordinate 14,185,190 of JASUAD010000028.1, read as the reverse complement.
GGACTTCATGCCTCTATGGATCACCCTATTGAAGGCCTAGACTACCTTTGATCATTGGGAAATCAACTTTTGTAGAAGAACAATAACAAAGTTGTAGACCACCTGGCTAAAGCAGCTTACCCAGTCTTAACCTTTCAGCTCTTACCAGCTTCTTAATGCTTATGGTGATTCTGTTAAGGACAGAGCAAAAGCCAGGGGTTCTGAGCAAAATAAAGATGTTGCTGAAACCACAATGGAGGGATTAGTTAGGGTGAATGACAAAGGTGTTCCAAACTTCAACAAGTTTATCTGATGAAGCTTCCCCTTAAGTCTCCGCGGAGTAATTTTGGATCTCAGAGAATTCATGTTAGCTCCATATCTTTTGTACAAAGAGGGTAATCCTTTCCAGCTTTTGTCTGTTTCGCTTTATGCTTTTGCTTTTCTTTTATTTGTGTGTAAGGGCATGTTTAGCAATCGTTCACGGGATGATGGCAAACATCCATGGGATGAGGGGTTCTATGCATTTGATGATTCCTCCCTTAAGCTTGAAATCAGTGCATCCTTCTTAAAAAAATTCAAGTTTGACAAAATAGAGGATTTCTAGGGAAGAAATCTTAAAGAAATCAACGACTTGGAATGTTTTGGCCAATATCTCATGATCCACAAGGCTCTACGTTCTGAAATTTTGCCTCATAATTGTTCTTGGCCTCTAGATCACATCTAATGGTTTGGATTTTTCAAAAGGGGCCCATAGAAGTCCACATTTGCATTTCTATCATTGATTACTTTTTTGAAAATACTCAACATATAAGATGATTCAACGGCTGAAAATTGGTGTTGTAGATGTTTTTGGGATTGGAAACAATTTGCACAGTGCTAAGCATCTATATGGGACCACAAATGTGAGATTGGCCCCACTACTCGGTAACCCCATTTTGGGTACTGTAGTAGCGTGTTATGCACTGCTATGGAATCGTTACGTCCGATGAAGGAGGGGTCTGACCCCCCCCCGAATGAGTGGAATGCGGGCGGCTGTGTTCCGCGTTCCATACTACTTCCAAATGTGGAGAGTCGACAGTTTTGCAAAAAATTGGATGGTTTTCCACAAAAAGCACGTTTACCGATTTTCCATGGAAAGCACATTTGGCAAACATGCCCTAAGCGGCCCTGGCACAATCCTTGCCTTCTTTCTTGTTGGTTATTTAATTCCTATCTTTAGCAATATATATATATATATATATTCTTTCTTCCTGCTCTTGTTCACATAAATCTTTTTTCTTCCAGTCAACCTAATATATACCAGGAACTCTACCGTGGGGCTCACGTCATGATTATTTGAATTGTTCATCTTGAATCCCAACCCCACCATGGTTTTATCTACTTCAATATGAGTGGATCCCACCATCTAATTGAGCACATGATATATGTGATTAATGCGATATAATGGATGCTATGTGATAGAAAAATGATCATTGGGTTACCAATAGAGCTAGTTTAAATTGAAATTAATTATAATCAATTAAATTAGCTACTTTTAAGGTGATGTGATACTGTAAGAGTTAAGATATCTAAATTGAATAACATGTCACTTTCATTGGCTTAGAAAATGGGTGCTTTCTTGATAATAATGCCCGGAGAGTTTTGTAGTGTACCTCATATATATATATGAGAAATTCTAAAAAAATACCCCATTTCAAAAGGGGAGTTTTTGCCCCTTTTGATTAGTCCAATGAGATCATGACACCTTACATTTACACGCCAACTCATATTAAGGGAAAAAAAATAGGAATCTATAAATGTTTTGACTTCCTAAATAATAGTATAAGAGGAAGACATTAGCCAATCAGAAAATTGATGTTTTTCATAAGAAAACACGGGGGCGCTTTCTAGTGTAGCTATATAGAGAGAGAGAGAGAGAGAGAGAGAGAGGAATGTTCATATGCATCAATCTCTCACCATATTATGGTGGAGGACAACTTGCCACCATAGGACTAGGCCTAGTTATTAAATTTGTGGTTGATCACATGCCTTTAACTCCTTTATCCGTGACCCACAAGTTTAACGACTTTATATCAAAGAAAAATTTTGATCCCCGGTCCAATGGTCCAGTCCATTTGGAGCAGTGAAAACTCAATTAAGAGTTGGTAAGGTACTATAAGTTGACATTCTTTTCTATTCTTAGGAAAGTAATTAGGGATTAGGGGTGTTTGAATAAACAAAACATATAATACTAGTAAATTGAATATTATAAGATATCATTATTGCAGAACAAAATAGTGTCATATTATAATATTGGTGCCACTAATGATGTTTGGTACTAACTTTAGATTCATTTCTTAGAGATTTGCTCTTACAGGGATATGGAGAAGAAAGAAATTTTGCAAGTTTTTAATGGAAAGTCATTTATTATGGAATACATTTTAAGTTAGCAAAACACTTAATAGTTTGGTAGGAAGATTATATCATAATTCAACATACAATATCACATAATCTTTAAAAATATTTTGTTACCAAACACTCCCCAGTGTTTCTAGTTTTTCTTCTTTTCAAAAAGGAACGTGATGTCTAACAATTTCTCCAATTGAACCCATTGATGGGGCTCATATAAAATTTAGTGGTGATTTTAAACGATTTAGATTATGATGCTTCTCAATGGGGTCCACCGATAAAACTAAATGTATTAAAATCTACCCGACGTTAGATTCATGACTATAAGAATTTTTTTAATATTTTTATAATCTCAGGATGGGCCAACTCCTATTGATTTAAATCTTTTATTAAAGTCTCCCCTCAAAGGAATGTCCCTAATTTCTGACAAGTTTCTTACTGTAGGCATTTTTTCATTAAATATCCATTTTGAATTAAATACCCCTTCTGAATAAACAACAATAAATACTCTTTATATCTTCGTGCTCTAATTTATCATGGTATTCAATGCAGTGAAAAAAAAAAGGCTTGCTTTTTATTGGATGTTTACATTGGGGGCCAAAAAAAAAAACCTTTTTGGAGGGGGTATTTTGTAAAATTTTTATATATATGTTGTGTTGTATGAGTTAATTTTTTTAGGGTCCACATGAATTTGTGCCAACCAGAAGGGTAGAAGGGATCAAAGGATAATAATGTGAACTAGGAATATGCAAAAAAAAAAAAAAAAAAATCAGCCTTATCCAATGTCGTTTGATATGTGAAATGAGGTAACATATTTCATACATGTGTATCGTTAAGAAGAATGGGATACGATGATTGGATGAGCCTAATTTTTTGCACATACTTAGTTCTCATTATGCTCTTTTAATCCTTCCCACCCTTCATGATTGGCACAGCTCTAGGTGGCTGTAAAAAGTTAGCTCATATGCTGCACTATCTCATTAGACAATTTCTCCTGTGTGTGAACATGCTATGCAAATTAGTTGTGGGCCAGGGAGATGGGAACAATTCACATGGGATTACCTTAGGTATCAATTTTGAAGCCATCCTACGCATAACCCCTCCATCTTTGGCTCACAACTTTAACAACTTCTTATTAAAAAACGAAACTTGACCCTAAATCCAATGCTCCAATCCAACCGGCAGATGCCAAACCCAGGGGATTAGTGACTATAATGGGTGCCTATTTGGTGATTGGTTTGGTGAGACAAGTTTAGGTTGCCACTTGTGGCCCACAAATCATGGGAAAGGTGGGGATCAAACAATTTAGTGGGACCACCCAAGATTTGAAATCTCAAGTCAACCCAGTGACCGTAACCCCTTGATCTCTAGCGCATGAGTTCAATGCTTTTAAGTTTCTTTAAACAAAAAAAGTCACACAAGATCCAACGGTCTAATACTCCATTCATCACATATGGATAGGTGCAAATGCCATATACATGTGTGTGGACAATCCAAGGCACATGGTGGACCACCTGAGATCCCACTAGGGAATGGGACTGGGGGGATCTCCTTATTGAGTTGTAGCCTGCATGTGTAAAAAATATGGCCCTTTCATCAATGCCCAACAAGTTTCAAACCTTGAAAAATTGACCTATTGATCCAATGGTATATGCCATTCATATGGATGTAAAAAATGGGACTGGTGTAATTTAGGGGTGTTTAGTATGTGTGGTCCATCTGGATAAGTCATCAAGTGGGCCCACTTACGAGAGGTTTGCACGGTATACACATGTAATGGATTACTACTCTACAAACCCATCAATAGTCCTCCTATGATCGATACAACAACATCAATAATGCTCCTACGTATCCACCTGGCATGGAGGCTAAGGTATCATGTGGAACCCATGTGATCACCAATACGAATGGACCATCCAACACCTCCCTCTCCAGAACCTATTTTATGTCTTTAGATTTCTTCCACCAATCCATTGGATCAAGGGTCAAGATAAAAAAAAAAATCATTTAAGAGCATTAAACTTGCACGCCATGGAATAAGGAGGTTAAGATCATTAAAGGACTTGAAATTTGGTATCTGCAATGATCCCACATGGATATGTCCATCTCCCCCAAGTGGGCCTTAGCAGCATCTAGCTTCCCTATACCATCCAAGAGGGATGCACAAGAGCAAGGGCCCATATGTAAGAGTCGGGTTGCATGAGATGGTTGTTTTTTTAATGATATATACATCATTAAAAACAATCATTCCAGTTAAAATAAGTAGAGGACGAGTTAATGATACATGTACCTCGCTAGGTGTCACAGGTTCTGAAAAATCGAGAACTACAGACTCGTTATAAGTCAATGCGGACCAATGAATCAGAGAATGGAATGATAAAAGGTACACATCATGTTTTGATGTAGCCCAAACCAAATTCCGCAGCTGCAAAGACAAATAACAAGCAAAAGGAGTCAATTGCATATCTAAAATTCTTTAGTAACCAATACCAACATAAGCATAGTAAATAAAGGGTAGTGAAAGATTTATTGAAAAGGGAACGAGAGTAATAAAAGTTACAACAATAGAAAACAATTCATTGGATTGCAGAAAATCGAGCAGAGTCTCTTTCCACAAATGCTCCACCAGATCAGCCAAACACCCAGTATAATCCTACCTAGCTAGATGCCCAAGCTTATGCATTGCCAAATCACCTACTCACCCTATTCAATGGCATTAACTCAAAACTCGACAGAACCCAAGATTTCCTAGTACCAACCAATGTGTCTTATTAAAATTTTCTTCTTCTTTTTTTTTTTAATTTGATGGTGAGTATCTTAGCCCTTTGAATTGGACTAATCCCTTCAACTCAGGGAGAGCCGAGTAAATCTCCTATGGCATCAATGTGGTAGTGTAGTTTGAACACACAATCCCCAACAGTAAACCATGATCTTAGACTAGCTCAGCTACCCATTGAATCTTAAACTTGCTCAATCTTAGAGTTGCACATCCCTATATTTGGAAGAAATATACCCAACATTAAGGCTATCAATCTAGCACTTTGATGAGGGGGCCACCCTGCAAAAGCCTTCAAAATGAGGGCCTTTATTTTTTTGCCAAAGCACAAGGGTAGGGCAGGGCAGGGCCCGATTTTGAAAAGCATGAACCTTTGAGGGCTGAGCCAGAGCTTGACCGAAGCTAAGCACAGCCAGGCCCGCTTTCCATTAATGTATTTGTGTGTGTGTGTATTATTATATTATATTATACACATACAAATATAAACAATATAGAAATAGCAATGTTTTCTTTAGATTTTAATTGTGGGTTATGTAGCTGTTTTTTTATTTTTTATTTCTTATTTTTAATCTTCTATTCCCACTTGATAAAAATGATCTCTTCTACCATTTTGAAGAAATTAGTAAACAAAACCCGCCCTTCTAAACTTATTTCAAGAACAACTTCTTATTTCCATCTTAGTCCCCATGAAATTATAAGCTATATGTGTAATATTATTACTCACTGAGGTTACTGTTTTACCCTTGCAAGCAACTACAGTTACAAGGATAAATTGTAGTAGCAGTACCAAAAGTATCCTTTGCGTGGAGTTCAGATGCATTGAAAGGAAATTTTAAAAAAAAAGTACATAAAAGTGTTATCCGGTACTCTATGTGTGGTCATGTATGTATCCATTAGGGAATAGTCCTTACTCGTTAGAATCGGGTAGCCCTCGGCCCAAAGGCCAAAGGTCCGAAAGCTGAATTAACAAGTGATAACCTGGGTCGTAAAAAAAAGTCTTTGCAAAATAAAATTGTGTAGTTAGTTTTTCTTTATCTTCATCTTCTCCACATTTTCTTATATTTGAATAGATCTTTCGATTTATACAAAGTAAAAAATTGAATATAAAGGTTGTGAAATTAGTTTCAATACATTTTACATTCTCGAATGAAATCATTAGAAATAATGTATTGGTCATGGCTCTAATCCGTGGGTATTAGATGACATCATGGTTTTATCCAAATTCAAAAGATTTATTATCAATTTATTCTATGTTTTACTTAAAAGATATTTTACCACACCACCAACCCACCAATTAAACAAAACTATGGCATGTTGCCTTTTGCATTGCATTGTCAATCCCTAGAAAGACGAAGGAAGAAGGTTAAGATTAGGTTAAAAGTGGATGGTGGAGTACGGAAAAATTATACATATGTATATGTATAAAAAAGATTCTTTTCTTTTGGCCCTAGCCCTTGAGGGGTAAGATAAGGGGCCAATGCAGTGTAGGCAACCCAAAGGGCACTGAGGGCTTAGGTCAAAAGGGGCATCTGCAGTGTAGGCCCCTCTAAGGGCACCAAGGGCTTCAGCTGGATCTAAGCCTGCCCCCATAAGTGAGGGTAGGGCAAGGGCTTAACCAGAATCAGCCCTTTGACAATCCTGCTCAACATATCTAGCAAGCAGTCCAAATCACACCTTATACAGTATGTGCCAAAATCTCAAGCCATTAAACTTTTTTTTCCCTTCAGTGATCATCAGTTGTAGCACTTGTAGTCAAACCCTAGTTACAAACTTGTAGTCTGAAAATATTAATCAAACCTCCTCATTTAAGTGAAAAATTGAAAGATACACGTTAAATCTACATGGAGATGTCCTTATCTAACTGTCAAATAGGCTAGGGAACCATAAAAAAACCAAGACCCAAGGCACCCATTATGACATCCACATTTGGATGTAGGAGAAATTTCCTTTTAAATCACACATACTTTATAAAATTATTGGATTTTAAAGCCTTTCGCCATCTCTCAAATTTTGCATTCACTCCATCTTTCGATTCATCCACCGACACCAATACTATCTCTAAACAACATACACCAAAGTTCCTCCCTCTTAAATATGAGCAATTAACTCATCTATAATTAGTGCAAAATGTCTTTATTGATAACTTTATTAATGTAAAATATAAATAGTATAAGAGGTATCTATTGAGATAAAACCGAGAAACTTTCGCCAAGGGACCTCTCAAACTAACCACCAACACTAATCTACAAGTTGATAGAGAGATTCCATGGCCAAAAATTAAGCTATGCCTTCATACTCATTTGACAAAAAGAAGATTAAGATGAGAATATTGGGATGTCTCGGTGGATAGGACTCGTGCTCAGACTGTACATCCGAAGGATCGATCCCTAGGTTGGTAGGTTTAGGTAGTTAGTAATTCCCCTTGGCCACTATGTGTGTGTGTGTGTGTGCGTGTGTGTGTGTAAGAGAGAGAGAGAGAGAGAGAGAGAGATGTCGAACAGGCCTAAGTGGTCCCACTCAAAATAGATTAGTAATATTTTATTTTTAATTACTAAATTTTTAATTAAATTATGATTAGGATAGTTTCCATTATTGGATCAAGTTTCTTAGGCTCTAAATTTACTTTTCCTATTTATGTTGCATTATAGTAAATTATTTCTTAGATTCAGTTATTGAATAGAATATTATGAGCTTTCTATCTCCGGAGAGATGTGTCCTCATGTTGAAGTCACTGCAAGACGAGTTGAGGTCTTCAGCAGTCCAGACAAGCCCGAATCCTAGGGCATACATTAGAGAGAGAGAGAGAGAGAGAAAGAGAGAGAGAGAGATGATGAGTCTCCCCCATAATGTCCACCACAATCTAGGGCATTATTGTCAAAATCCTATGATTTATATGTTGAATCCTAAGGAAAATGGCTTGTTTCTATACAACAAATCCTATTCACAAGTGAATCTTTGGATTAAGGTTTGAATCTTATGGTTCGATAATTGTTTCATCAAATATTGTTGGAATCTTATAATTCAATAATTGTTTCGTCGCATTTTATGATTCAAGCTATTCAATTGAGTGGGAATAACCACGCCCTAGAGGTTAATATCAGTAATCTTTTTAATATTAGTCACTCTCTCTACATTAGTATTTTTAAAAGGTTAACAGAAGCTCTTGAGAGTTTATGTGAGTTTGGAGAGGTTTAGAGATACAAAAGGAGCAAGCATTTATTCATTAATACTTTTTTTAACTAAAGAAAATATCCAAACCAGCTAAGGTTGACAGATATTGATATTAATCCCAACTTTGACACTTATCCAACTTTCACTTGATGTTGGAGTGAAATCCGAAGATAACAATGCTTCCAAAACCACTAAACTTTAGGGTCATAGATCAAAAGGGCTAAAATGATCTAATGGAGTTGAAATTTGCATATAGGTAGGTCTTATTTAGATCTTTCCATCCAATGACATTCCATGCTTGTTATGTACCAGAATGGGCCCCACCGGGAAGGGCATATTTTGTATATAACCAAAAACTACCTAAGTGTTTTATAGCACTTTTTAATATTTATACAATAGTTCTAGTTGCATGCCTTGCACACTAGGTGAGCATGTGCACTGGCTATGGGGCACCACATGGGGCTAGGACAGGGTGAATTTCAAGACCTAGGTGGACCCTGTATCCTACAGTATTTGGGGGCCCATTTGATTATCCTATTATCTTTATCTAGGCACTACAAGTTTAACGACCTTACAATCCATTTGGATTAGTGCACAATTGATTTGTGGACACAGCCCATATAGATGGTTGTGAAACTAATGGGATTGGTATAATTTAGGAGGTTCCCAACATTTTGTCCATTTGCATGAACCAACAAAGGGCGTGATAGCCAGTGCTCACTTGATAATTTCTCTCACTCTCTCTCTATATATAGGAATTCTTAAAAATTCCTCATTTATAAAAAGGGAGTTTTTGCCCCTTGTTACATGTCTAATAAAAATATGCAACCTTATAAGTGCAAAGCAAAAAATAAGGGATAGCTAATTTTAAGGAGATGTTGATGATTCATGTTAAAATCTCATAAGCTAAATAAGGGGCTTTATTATTATTATTATTATTATTATTATTATTATTATTATTATTATTATTTTGTGTGAAAAGCGTATACACACACAACACACGTTATCAAGTGCGTACCATGCACATGGTGTACAACTACGGTGGGGCCCACTCGATAGTCCATCTAATTGCACCACACATAGCACCCTCCTAAATTTCACTTGTTTCCCAAGTTTGGGCCCCATCCGAATAGATTGGACCATTGGATCAATTGCATACCCATTCGAACAAATTGCACACCATTAAACTTAAGGGCCCCAGATGAAGATGATGCAAGGGGCATGGGGCTGTTTTTTGCACATAGGAGGGGCCAGGGGGATCTTTTGATCCCCTTGGTCTCAGACCCAAGTGGAGCCCATGTGGCCCCATATCGAGGTACACACAGTCATCCAATGCATGGTGCGCACTAAATTATTGCTCTATATATACATACATACATACATACAAACATACATATATATATAGAGAGGAGCACTACAGAATGCTCGAACAATTTTTTTTTATTTGGTAAAGAATGAATTTTCATTATATAGAGAACAAACAACAGCCACACATAAAACAAAAAAGAAGCCATCACCCACCAAATTAGAACAACCCAATTTCTCACCCTCCTACAAAAATACCCTTTTTGTACGTGCTCTTAGCAAGCTCATGAGCAAAGCCATTAATAAGCCTTCTAGGGATATGGGAGAAGATGATATCATCAAAATTAGAAATCAAGTCCTCAATATCTAACATAGTACAATGAATGGACTAATCTGGAGTCTCATTAATCACTCTAACAACTTCTAAAGCATCAGACAAAAACTGAATCTTGCGAGATCCCCTCGACTGAGCCTCCCTTAGAGCATATAAGATTGCCCTTGCCTTTAATTCTTTAGAGAAAGCTTTGGATCCATCCTGTGATCCTGCATACACCCAAGAGTTATCAAACCAAATAATAAGGCCAAAGCTTGTTTTTCCATCAACCGTTCTAAATGAAGCATCAGAGAACATAGGAGTGGGAATCCTCAAGCTGAAGTCATGGGAAAGGGCAGGTGGTCCAAAGTAGGACTTCTTATCCTCTTCTTTACTATTTAAAATTAGTCTTTTTAGCAACATCAATAGTACCCAGCTGCCCCTAAAAATTAATCATTTCTATTTCTTCACAAGGCACCATATGGCTAAAACCAATGATTTAGCTTGAGGATGGATAGAATGGACTGAAGTTTCACAAAAGTCCACAAAGACAATCCATCAATCCTTGATCGTTCGTGGGACTATAGAGTGAGATAACATCCTTAAGTTAGAGTCAAACTAAGTGGCTCTTGCATGTTCGCACACAAGAGCATGCTTGACAGATTCCTCTAGGCAATCGCAAACAAGACGAGACATATGCAAAAATAGATTTGCTATGCAATAATTTACGTACTTGGATTCCATTATTAATACATTTTCATCCAAGCAATAGAATTCTTTGGAGTAGGAGAAGATGCCAAAATGCCTTCCAATTAATTGGCAATGTAGGAGTACAACTCCTATCATTATAAATAATTTTGTAGGTAAACATTACCAATAATCTTTTCCCTTTCGTAGAGGGCCAGAGTTCTTTTGACATCTCTAATACTTCGAGCAATATAGATTTTGAAGATGTTGTGGACGATAGAATTATTGAGGAGACTTCTAATAAGCTTGTACATTTTGTATAGCTAAAAGCCTATGTGCTCAGCCAATAAGAAAGAACTGGCGTGGAGTTGTCATAAAAGGAACAATATTGGGTTCGTACTTTTTCTCCCTATTTAAAGGAATGTAACCGAGTAATACTAAATTACTAATACCTTTTTTTCTCTATTTTTTTTCATTTCAAGAAATAAAAAATGATCACTTCTGTTAAAGAGAACCTATAAGACTATAAGTGGGTTCACTAATAGAAGAATCAATCAAAATAAATAGGATCATCTTTTACTAAACCTCACCTAATTTTAGTTCCATTGGAGTTGTGAGCCCACCATTAGATTTAGCACCAGGAAGTGCAATTATTATGTCTTACTGGGCCCAACAACTTCGTTCAATGAGATTTAGAAGTTCCAATCAATGACCCGGTTGTCACTTTTAAACTCCTACCTATTTGAAAAGACTAAAGATTAGAGATTGATTCCTACTAAAAGTCTAAGGCCTTAATAAATTCCTAAAACAATTCTACCCAAATTGGAAAGAGTAGTATCAACTTCTTACGTGAATTCCAAAGCAATACATACAACTGGATTTTATTGATTGGATGTACAGAAAGGGTAAGAAAATGCCCCATGTTAAGAGTGCCATTTTCTATAGTTCCTCCTTGTGTGTTAACTTGAATATAAATACTTTTCTTTACCTAATTGTATGATAGGCTCATTTGTGATATGCCGCTAGGTTGGGATGGATTATTACTAACCTCTTTTCTCCTTTTTGTTTTTTATCCCTCTTTTTCATTTTTATAAGAAAATCCTATTTTTTGCAATAGAATCGATGCTACGTTCATTCATCCCTTAATAATTTGCGATACAATTTCAATTTTTTTAAAAAAACGGTCCACTACCTCATAGCCCCAAAGTCCCACACAAGGTATCTCCCTCCACCATGATATCCCAAAATTTTCGACAACAAGCTTAACAAAAACTAGTATGAAGGGCAAGCAAGCAACTCATCCATATTTATAAAGCACAACTAAGCCAGGAAATGGGAAAAGGCACCTTTTTTGCTAGAAAAGGAAATTATAATTAACAAAACAAAGGGTTACAGGAAATGGTAAAAATTTGGGTCAGCCCTTAGTCGGGGTGGCCCATTTTCAAGGTGGTCAGAATGTACTACATTAGTAACAACCCCATTTTCACCCTAATGACATCATGATTAACAAACATATCTAGTACACAACATGAATGAATCAAACTTCTTGTACCACTGTCTTGGTGCTTGCTTCAGCCCGTAAAGACTCTTTTTCAACTTACAAGTCATCTATTCTTTTCCTTCTACCTCAAACCCCTTTAGTTGAGTCATGTAGATCTTTTCTTTCAAGTCACAGTGAAGAAACACAGTCTTCACGTCCATCTATTCAAGTTCAAGGTCTATGCTGGTGGTTAGACCCAAGATAACTTTGACAGAAGTTATCTTCACAACAAGAGAGAAAACCTCACCGAAGTAGATATCCTTCATCTGCGCGAAGCCTTTTACCACTAACCATGCTTTGTGCTTCACCAGTTTTCCATTCTCATCCTTTTTCAGCTTGAACACCCATTTGTTTTTCAGAACGTCCCTATCAGTAAGAAGTTGCATCAACTCATAAGTCTTGTTCTTCTTCAAATAACTCATTTCATCATGCATAGCTTTCATCCACTTGTCTTTATCATCATAAGTCATTGCTTCTCAGAAGCTCCCTGTTCCCCCCCCCCCCCCCCCCCCCCCCAACCATCAGTAAGCAAAATATATTCAGATGCAGGATACTTAATTGATGGTTGACGCTCTTGTGTAGACCTTTTAGCTTGAGGTTTCATGGTTTTTAATCAATAAGACTACAGCTCTCCCTACTCAACACCCTCATCATCTGGCAAACATTGTGCCTCATCACTATCCAGATCATTTTGTTTACCTTCTCCACCTATAGTCTGCACTGGAAAAGGAGTCGATGTGGGATCAACTAATCCATCAACTGTTTCAGAAGACTTATTAATATTTTCAACATCTTTAAAAACTGGTCTTCATGGAAAACCACATCCTTACTTTTGATAATTCTTCTCTTCTCTGGATCCCATAACCTGTAGCCAAACTTATCTCCACCATAGCGAAGAAAGATGCAACTCACTGCCTTATCGTCCAACTTTGAATGCTGCTCCTTTGATATATGTGCAAATGCTTTACACCTAAACACCTTTAAGTGTGAATAGGAAATACTTTTACTTATTCATCTTCTCTCTGGAAGATCAAAATTCAAAGGAACTAAGAAAAATCTATTAAATAAATAATCAGCAGTCAGAACAGCTTCACCCCAAAATGACTTAAGCAACCGTGCTAATCTCATCATGCATCTCATCTTTTCAAGAATAGTGCGATTCTTTCTCTCCACCACACTGTTGTGTTGTGGAGTACTAAGAACTACATTTTCATGTAGAATACCATGCTTCAAGTAACAACTTCTGAACTGGTTGGACATGTACTCACCCTTATTATCTTTGTGGAGACACTTCAAGAGTTTATCTGCTTTTCTTTCAACCATGACATGATACTTTTAAAAAATCTGGAACACTTGATCCTTTGATTTCAACGCATAAACCCAGACTTTTCTGAATGCGTCATCAATAAATGTGACAAAGAATTTATTGCCACCCAATGATTTTGCCTCCATAGGACCACAAACATCAGAATATATCAAACTCAACACATTAGATTTCAATTTTGATGTCGAAGAGAAAGCAACCCTATACTGTTTGCCAAACAAACAATAATCACAAGGGTTAAGGGATGTACCTTTGGAGTAAGGAATTAAATCATTCTTTGCCAACATCTACAGCCCTTTCTCATTTATATGATCAAGTCTCTTATGCCACAGATTCGAAAAAGAACTATCTTGAACAGCATTCAACACATCTTTGCACAACTTCACGTGTGTTTTGTAAAGCATATTACCCACTTTCCCTCTCGCAATAACAAAAGACCCTGTAGTGAGCTTCCATTTGCCATTTCCGAATTAATTCTCAAGACCTGCACATTCCAATGCAGTTTCAGAAATTAGATTCAACCGCAGATTAGGAATATGTCGCCCTTCTTTCAACATCATTATGCAACTAATATCGGTTTTAATGCAGACATTACCGATACTAACAATCTCCAAATGACTCGTGTTGCCCATCTTCATAGTACCAAAGTTACCTGCTTTGTACGTCATGAACATCTCCTTACAAAGGGTAGCATGGTAGAATGCTGCTTTGTCAACAACTCGCTCAATCTGATCATCCGCAACACTTAAACACTCGCCATCATCATCGTCGAGTACCACTACTTCCTATCCCAAAGTAGCCGTGGCGTTATCACAGTCATTCTTCTTTTCATTATTGGATCTTTTCTGTTTCTTTGAGGCAAAAAAATTTTTCCTGACGTGACCCATCTTACCATAGAAAAAGCATTTTATAGACTTTTTCCCGGTCTATAATCCACCACTAGACTTGCCACGACTTCGCTTGGGGTCTTCTACTCTTACTCTTTCCCCTGTTCTCAGTAACAAAGGTCTGTGCATTATCTGTCCCTGCAGATTTCCTTTTAGTTTCTTTATTCTGTAAACTACTAGTAACCTGACTCAAGGACAACACACCATCTAGAATAGAGTTACTCACGAAAACAACCAATGTCTCCTATGTATCTGGCAAAGAACTCAGAAGCAATAAAGTTCGCATCTCATCATCAAGGACCACCTTCATTATAGCTAACTAATTTACTACACTTTGGAACTCATTGATGTGATCTTCCATCTAACCACCGTCTTTGAATTTCATGTTTACAAGCTTTCTGAACAAAAAAGGTTTTATTCATTGTGGTCTTTTTATCATACCTTGCTTCTAACTTTATCCAAAGGTTATGTGCATTGGTTTCATTAGACATGTGGTGAAATATGCTATTATCAACCCACTGTCTGATGTGACCAATCACCTTTCTATGCATCTTATTCCATTCTACATCTTTCATAACTGTTCGTCGGGCACTATCCCCCATCAATGAGATCATAGAAGTCTTTGCAATAGAGGATATCCTCCATCTTTGGTTTCTAGATCAACCAATTGGAATGGTTGAGCTTAACCATGGTAATGTTCATAGTGCTGTTCTCCATCTTAATTAAATTAAACAACAAGAAAAACAAACAACTAACACTTACCTGAACTCCGGCACCACACTGCAGATCTCGTTACCATGAGCACGCTGGAAGAAACGGATCTGAAATCCTACCCTGAATAGCTTCGATATTGTAGAAACAATTTTCTGTACTCTGATTTGGTCAAACTCCTTGTTGATCATCAAACATCCAATCTTCTTCTACAAATATGTAAATCTGCTTGAAACGAGTCCGTAGGCGCAAACGGATCTCCGATCAGACATCAGATGATCAAGATACCATAGAAATAGGTTTCTGCCATCGATATCTATCAATCTTCTTTGACCGTACGACTATGCTGACGTATGTTTAAGTCAGCACTGCTGCTAGCGGGCTGGACTACTGCAAATGGGTTAGGTCGACCTAACATGAACCCGAACTGACTTGGAACCTAGTGTGGGCGCTGCTGTGAAACGGGTTAGGTCAACTTGACTTGAACCGAACCTGACCTGGGTTTTGCTGGGCTCCTACACCACGGGTCAAGTTTGAACTAACCAACCCAAAAACGACTTGTCTTTAAAAACATGTCTTTTTCCTCATCCCCATTTTTTGTGAAAAAGGACTGAAACACCTCTGCCCTCCTCCTCAGTTACGGCAAAAAGGGATTAGCCAGTTCGGCAGGAACTCTAGCGATGGTACTGCGGACAGCGATAACCAACAACAGCGCAGTGCACAAGGCAGCAGCAAGAACCACGGCAAGTGTGCAGTATCTACGTAAGGCGGGACGGTGGCTGAGAAACAGGAACTACGACAATAACAACGAATAAAAAAAAACTAAGCGAGGGTTTCTTCTCTAATCAACCCGCGAATCAGAACAAAAACAACCCCTTTCTTCTTCTCCAATGGTAGCCAACAAAGAGCATAGTCTATCTCTTCCTTTTTTGTTTCCAGACAAAAATAGAGGTCTGAATCCCTCCACGGAATTTCGTCAGTCAATCTTCTACGCAGCACCTTCAAGTCGAGACCCTAGCTAGGCTCTGATACCACTTATTAGGGTAATGACACCACCGTTGTCGGCGTGTGTGCGTGAACAACCAAGATCAACAATCAACCGCACAAGAAAACAAGAGATTTACGTGGTTTAACAAAGATGCCTATGTCTACAGGAAACCAATTTCCACTAGGTTTTCCTCCAATATGTGAATCCACAACCTTGGAATCTCAGCATATATCTAAGGTTACAGATTATATCATATATATATATATAATCATCACTTCCTTATCCCCCAAAAACTCTATTCTTAGATAAAGGAAAGTCATAATTCTATTAAGAGATTACTGTATAACAAACTAAAAAAATTCCTAATACGATTAGGAAAACTATCCAAGACATGAACCCAATTAGTCTGGACCCACTTGGCCAACAGGAACATCCTATTATGATGCCGGTTAGATGATGATGATGATGATAAGATTGCCCAATTCAAGGATGGGCGAATTCTTTGTGCAAGCACAAAATCTTGTGGACTGATCATCTGATTTTATAAAGAGCGATATAGGATATTTATAAAATTCATTGCCTTAAACATAGTAGTTTCCATCAATCACTAATCAATTACCTTAAGTCATGGATATCAATTAATAATCAATTACCTTATTATGGATGCCAATTACTAATGAATTACCTAAAGTCAAAGTAATAAATTAGTAATCAATCAGTTATATGAAGGGAATCATACACTAATCATATTGCCTAAATCAAGGTAATCAATCATTACTTTATTACCTCCATGACATAAAAAATTTACATAATCAAATATTTGCAATCCAATGTTTCTATTTTAATTCAAAGCAATCTAATAAAGTTGACTAATCCTCTCTAGGTCCCATAACTTGCATGCTTGGCCCTTCGATCTTATCACCTCTAGTTTCCAAAGTTTGGTCCATGGAAGTTGTGGACCAAGTGGCAAAGCATGGATGAATTTATAGAGGGCTTTAATTGAACATTTGCCGGCAGGTTTAGACCTCCAACATCTTATATCCATACCGTCTATATGTATATTTAATATTTTATCCTATGTGTGGTCTTCCCAGACAAATTTTATTAGGACTTCATTCCCTCTTAGGTCGTTGCCCTTGACTTGGATCAAGTCCTTTACTTTATGTATTCCTGTTACAATCTCTTCCGGGCTAGTTTCGTAGGGCAATTAGTAAGTCTAAATTTACAATCCATTGCTCTTAGAAAACATCAATATTTTCACCATTACCTACCACCAACTTTAAATTGCTTAAAATGGTGTACGAACGATCACTTACCTCATAAGTAAGAGGTGGCCATTCTTATTTGCCTGACCAAGGTTCGAACTTCATCAGGCATCTTTTCATCGCACAAGGGCCTCGTGTTACCTCAAACCAGATTTGGTCGGAGGAGAAATAGCCAAAAGCTCTATAACTTTGCTGAAAGCTCCAAATCATTGCATTCATCATTAATCATCAACTGACAAAGGGATCATTATAATGCTTTTATAAAGAATAACCCACTTTATAAAAACCTAACCCTAAACAGGATATCAACCATCTAACTCATCCAACCCTGAATATTCATTACATCCAACTCAATTATTAAAAATATCTCTTAAAGAGAATTAATGCAAAATTAGCTAGCTAAAACAAACTCATAAAATAAATAAACTTGAGTAGGCCGTAAGGCCCATGTGACCATACAATCACTTTGATTGGCCCCACTTGATTAATTCTCTTTTTTGTTGGGACCTCTCATGTGGCACTTCTCAATGTGAGACCTTCCTAATGTTTGCCACATGAAGTCTTCATCTTGAGCATGGGTTAGGTTAGACTAGATCCAACCGTGTATCATGATCAAACTTAAGATCCAATGGTATATCTATTAGAATTGTGAATCCAACCCCGGCATTGATCTCCTAACCACAAAAAGGCATGCATGTGTGTCTTTTTGGCTTCTTATTCTTCCTCATTGTAGAATTTATGTGGCTTCATGTGAGACAAATCATAGAGATCACCGCCACTAAGGGTGCCTGGATGTTTCTCTTGCTCCAGTTCTCCTTGCAAACCTTTCCACCACACCTGCCAGGAAGTATTTTTTATTGGGTTTTTTCCATAGGTTTCCTTTACTTTCTCCCTATCTCTCTATGCCTGTGTACCCTGGCATAGTTCTTGGCCACATTTTGTCCAGGCCTACTTTATTTTTGCTTTTGTTATGCTCTTAGGGGCCTCTCTCTAGCGGCCCCTCTATTCTTTCCTGCTTCTTGGCTGCTTTTGTTGCCCTCTGGGCCTTATAATATATTTCCCCTCCTTGCATAAGAAAAAAAAAAGAATTTATGTGGAGGAGCTCTGATGTCCTCGTCAATGGATGCTGCCATGCGGAACCAAGATGATCTGAAGGAGTGGCTCAAGGAGAGAAGGAGGCAATGTCCTTCCAAGGCAAAATTATAATTATTATGGAGATGTACGTGTGTGTGTTCTTTTTAAACCATAATTTTTATTTAAAGATTATGCAAAAAAAAAAAAAAAAAAAAACTCTACTTAGTCAACTCAAAAACATAACAACAAACTTCCAAAGAAACTCCTACGGAGATGTGTAAACTAGAGGCGGCAATCGGGTTGGGTTATGCTAAACAGGATGAACTTGTTTATTAAGAGGGTTCAAACAGTCTAACCCACATCTGACCCGTTTTTTTAACAGGCCAGAAACCCCTAACATGCATCTTCAAACCCCTAATACTAATGGGCCATTAGTAATCACCTTCCATTGTTCTAAGAACTCTAGTCATCATCATCCTTCTCATTATACAATATGTAAACAAAATAACAAATGTTTCTTCTTTCATTGAGGTTAGACCAGATTAAACTAAGTTTCCTAGGAAAACTTTGCGTCATATTACTAAAGCTAAGATTAATGATGTAGCCCAAGAAAAAGTCGACATGAAGGCCTGGCCCAGTCCAAATACTACGAGTACTAGTTAATCTAGGACATGCAGCTCTTAGCTTCAGCTACCAAAATTCCTTTTTGTTTTTTTAGGCCTTATCTGCGTCACATGCCAAAAGGTCTCTTCTGAAACATATAAGAATAATATTTAAGCACCAAATGATATAGACTATTAACCAATGGTGTAAAACAACATCACTTATCTTATTCATCCAAACACAGTATAGAACATGACTACCTAAAACCCTCCATTTGCAATCAACAGTCAAGTAAATTGTGTCATTTCGATTAAAATCGCTTACCTGGAAATGAACGATCGAAGGCTTCACAGACCTTGTATTGAGTCGAAAATCATAATACATGCCCCCTTTCTTTGTTGGCTTGGCTTCCTGGATACAGGAGTAAATTGAAAGAATTAGGAAAGAAAAATAAGTTAACCATCCTTTTTAAACATTTTCACTAACAACAACAACAAGACGTACCTATCTATGAAAAGGTTAAGAGAATCCATACCTCCCCTGCCTGCTCTCCGGAATGAGGAATGCTCTCGTAATTGTTGTACTGTTCAAGCCTAGATTTCTTGAATTTTTCCCTAGTGATGGTTAGCCTCTCCCATGGGATTCCTTGGATATCCTTTCCTCTCATTGCTTGCGAAGAAGAGGTATCAGTAATCTTATTATCCTATAAAAGCAATTTAATTTACTCATACCGAATCTCAAATTCTTGTTAGCAACAAGATTACATACTAAATAGTTAAGAATTAATGTAAGATGACATAACATTATTTAGAATTTAGAAAAGAAGGTGTTTTTTTTTTAAAACTAGAATTCCCTTTGATGAGAGGTTCAAAGGGAATCCCAACGCATGATACATTGAACAGCTAGATACGAGAAGAGAAAAAAAAAAAAAAATCTAACTACGCAAGTAGAATTGTAAAGTAATCCCTTTTTTACACCGCTCAGTGATCACCATCTCATTCATTGAAATCAATCATGTCGGTGTTACAATCAATAACAGCAAATCACTGTGGCATGCATCCTACATTTTGTAGTAAACTAAATCCAATTAAGAATTTCATGCAGATTAGGAGCAGTATCGAGTAACATGAGACAAATAAGTGGGTACATTTACTACAACAAAAAGAGGGGCATGTTAGAATAAAAGTAAAAAAAAATATACAAACCCTGAAATCATATCCAACATCATCTAATTCCACATCACCCATCCCTCTACCGCGAAATTCGTCATTTGCTTCGGCATCAACATCCTCTATTTCTTGATTTTCTTC
The DNA here is from genome assembly GCA_037013555.1 of Sextonia rubra. Classification (NCBI taxonomy): domain Eukaryota; kingdom Viridiplantae; phylum Streptophyta; class Magnoliopsida; order Laurales; family Lauraceae; genus Sextonia; species Sextonia rubra. The sequence continues at coordinate 14,164,869 of JASUAD010000028.1, read as the reverse complement.
CATGTTGTCGTTCTCATAAATCTCATCTCCTTGGTGCTGGGACATCCTATATAGTATAGAAATGTATACTCTGTTACAACAATTCAGTTAAGAAAACAATCATAACATTAACATTAACCAACCATCTTAATAGGCTTACAGTGAAACAAGTCACACATTTCACTAGCACTAGCATCACAGAAATAAATATCTCACCTGAAGGTGAAATTGTACCATCAATTATATGATACATGTATAAAACTGACAATCGATTAGAAGTTAACAACCTTCCAATATCAATAAAAGTTTTAAACAACAACCCATAAACTTCTACATAACAAACAACTAGAAAGAGTCCATTTTTGTACGAACGACCTTTATTTTTTACGTACACCACATATAAACAGAGCCCAACAGCTCATCAAGATTCAATCTTGAACACCATAGATAAAATAGAGTCCAATAGCTCATCAAAATTCAAAATTGAACACCATAGATAAAACACAGACCAACAACTTATTAGGATTCAATATTGAACACCACAGACAAGTTTTACCTCATTACAAACACCATACAAGCTAAATATTTCTAGTTTGAAGATCATCAAAATCAACATGTGCTGCTTGTGGATTCAAATGGGGCCTCATACAAAACTTCAAAAATAAAATCACAGGAATAAAAAAAGAAACCCTAGAATTGGAATTGTGAGGGGAAAAAAAGTAGAGAACTTTAGACTTATGGGCTTAAAAGATGAGATCTTTAATTTTGATGACAATTTTTGACCTCTTGTTGTTTAATGATCGATCGAGAGAAATAATTTCTTTTGTTACTAAAATAGAATCAGAGCAAAGAAAATTGAAAAAGATTTCAATTGTGATATTCAGAGAGAAAAATGGAAGGCACGAGCTGTGTGTGTGTATTGAGGAGTATCCAATGACATTGTTATAGATGTAAAAGAGGAAGAACACATGTGCCTTTCTTGAATGTATGGTGTAGCCAACTTTTCAAAACAAGAAAAACATTTACTAGCTCTAACCTTACAAAGTCCAACGTAAATTGAAACGTTCTCGAAAGGATAAGCATCCAATCTTTCAATATAGAATGCATTGTTATTTGGGAGCATGCACCTTCCAAAAAATAAAAACTCAGGAATGCAAAAAATTAATTCATAGTCACAAAATAACCAAAAGGCTCTATTTCATGAACATTAACTTGATAAAATCACTAATTTAGTCCATTGGATTCACGACTAGTGAACTAATATAATCACGCAAGAGGGATTATCCATTACTACAATTTTGTCCTAAATTACATGATGCATGTAGACAACTGACAATCGGCCAAAAGTTAACAGCCTTCCAATATCAAGAAAAATTTAAAAGCAACATCCCAAAAACAAATGCATACAAAACGGCTAGAAACAGTTCATTGCTAAAAGAACGATCTTTATTTTTTTACATGCACCACATAAAATAGAGCCCAATAGCTCATCAAAATTCAATATTGAATACCATAGATAAAACAAAGACCAATAGCTTATCAGGATTCAATATTAAACACCACAGATGAATTTTATTTCACAACAAACACTAGGCAAACTAATACTGTTAGTTTAAAGATCATCAAAACCAACAAGTAGTGTTTGTGGATTCAAATGAGGCCTCAACAAAACCCCAGAACTAAAATCATAGGGAAAAAAAATGAAATCCAAGATTAGATTTGCGAAGGAAAGAAACAAAAGTAAAGGATTTTATATTTATGGACTTAAAAGATGAGATCTTTCATTTGGACAACGATTTCTAGCCTCCTATTGTTGAAGGGTCGATGGAGGGAGATTATTCATCTTCTAGATTAGAAATAGGATTGGAGCTAAGGAGATTGAGAGAAATTTCAATTGTGACTTTAAGAGAGCAAAATGGAATGTGTGTGCTCTTTGTGTATATAAGGAGAATTTAATACACTCTAATAAATGTAAAAAAGGAAGAGAATGTTATAAGAGATTATCATTAGTGGATGCCCACCTTGGGGCCCACATTAGATATGGAAAACAGTTTGGGTTAGAATCCTACTATATTGAGTTGCTTGAGGAGGAAGCAATCTTATTTTATAAATGAGATCTTCCTCCCCCTTTATTATGTACATATCTTTCATTCAATAAGAGTATCTCTCTCTTTCTCCCTCTACTCTCTCTATTTCTCTCCCTCTCCTTAAACATGTTTTAGCACGTTGCCTCGATCTTCGTGTAGGAGAAGATCGCCGCCATGCTTGCTCTTTGTTTTTTTTTTTTTCCACGCCTAGGCCACGTGATCTACTCTCTGTTCGGTTCACGTGCAACAACGAGCAGATCTACACGTTAAAAGTGAAAGGAGGAAAATATAACGGAAAAATAATTTTCGTTATTTATATTCTTTTATTAGTTTAATAATTATATATACATATGCTCTTATTCTTATTACTCTCATTTGGAGATGAATGATTATTTATTTATTTATTATTTTTTTAACAAAGAGAGATCAATAATAGATCATAAATAAGAACCTAAAGTTCTATATTAATGCGGACCTACAGTTCTGTATAAACCAGAAGTTCATTCTAAATCCAAACTAGAAGATTCGTAAATTATTCAAATATGAAACTAAAAGTTTTCAGATCCACAATATGAACTCGAAGATTCATATTTTTAATCAAACCTGAAGTTTGATATTCAGATCTAACCTGAAGTTTGATATTCAGATCTAGAAATAAAACCAATAGGCCATATTATCAAGCTTGAAGCCTTGATAGAAACTGAAGTTTCAAAAATTAAAAAACCTAAAGTTCTAATTCATGAACCTGCAGTTTCAAATTAAGCTAGAAGCCTTGCCAAAACCTGTTGTTTTGGATAATTAAAATTGATAACCTGATGTTTTCAATTTTAACTTGGCCAACTTGATCTGACACAACTCACCCCTTGATTTCTTCTGAATACTTTAAGATTTTTATTGTTTATCTTTTCTCTTCCCTTGCATATAGATGATCATGTATATAGTTTTTTTCTTTTTCAGTTTTTGCATAATGTCAAACTTAACCAAACTTGAATTTAAAGCCTTTAAAATTACCGGGGACAACTACTTATCTTGGTACTTGGATGCAAAATTACACTTGCAATTCAAGAAACTTGAAGAGACGATAAAATAGGGTAATAAAAAGTCCCCGGAAAATAGAGCATTGGCACTTATCTTCTTAGGTCATCGTATACATAATGACCTCAAGAATGAATACTTCATTGAGGAAGACCCAACAGGTCTTTGGAAATCCCTAAAGGATCGATATGATTACCAAAAGATGGTCATATTACCAGCGGCTCAGAACGAATAGCTATACCTGTGATTTCAAGACTACAAATTAGTATCTAAGTACAACTCTGCTCTCTTCAAAATTGTTTCCCAATTAAGATTGTGTGGAAAAAAATTACGGAAGAGCAGATGTTAGAGAAAACGCTATCCACTTTTCACACATCAAATATAGTCCTGCAGCAGCAATACTGTGAACAGCGTTTCTCTAAATACTCAGAACTAATTTCATATCTCCTTGTTGCTGAGCATAATAGTAAAGTCTTGCTAAAGAATCATAACTCCAGACCAACTAGATCTATGACAATGCCTGAAGCAAATGCCAATTTCAATTCTAACAGAGGCAGATGAAGGGGCGTGAGAGAAACAATCCCTCCAAAAGAGGTGAAAAAAGAAACTCCTCTGGACGAAGAGGATTTCGAAGTCCTCCCATAAAATTCAAAAACCACCAGAAGTGGTCGGATCCTCAGAAACAGCAAAATCAGGATTAACATCAGAATCCACTAAATAAATCTACCCACCGTTCTGATGACCCTTGCTACAGATGTGGGCCTACCGTTTTGATGACCCTTGCTACAGATGTGGACAAAATGGGCATTGGTCACACACTTGTCGTGCACCAAAAGACGTGGTGGACCAACATAAAGCATACAATGCCTCTATTCATTCTACAGAGTCAAATAATCTGGAAGATTGGGATTGGGATACAGTCCTAGAAAATGACAACTACCAGTTGGATATTACAAATTTGGAGACTAGAAAATTTTTTTTAAGACGAAAATGGCCAACCTCTGAGCAATGAGGCATTTAGTGCTATGATCAGAAGCCCTCCTAGAATAGTCTAGAAGACCAAATAAATATTTTTAGAATCTCTATTTAGAATGCTTTTTTTTTTCAAACACTTACCTTTTCATAGATATTTTATGCTAGATGATTCATTATTTTTTTAATTTATTAATTTGATAAATCTTTTTATGGATGTTTTTATGGATATTTTTGTGATGGATGACTTCTTATAAATTTAATCAAATTTCTCTTATAAATTTTTTTTAATTATGTGATTGCTTAGTTACATTTTTGTTACATTTTTTATTATCATTATCTTTGTTTAAAGGTATGGACTATGTATGACAAGGGGGATACTCACTGTCTTGTAGATAGTGCTACAGCACACACCATTTTAAAAAACCAGAAGCTTTTTTCAAAATTAATATTCAATCCACGAAAGGTATCCACCATAGCTGGACCTATGCAAATAATTGAAGGCTGTGGAAGAGCCCACATAACATTACCTAATGGTACTCATTTATTCATTAAAAATACATTGTTTTCCAACAATTCCCGAAAAAACTTGCTCAGTTTCAAAGACATCAGAATAAATGGATATATATTGAGATTATTAATCAAGGTAACAAGGAAATGTTACTTATCGTTACCAGTATTGGAGGCGAGAAGCAAATACTAGAAACATTAAATGCACTTTCTTCTAGGTTATATTATACGACAATATCCATCGTCGAACCACAATCGATTTTGAGTAAAACGATACAGTTAGCTCGAGGCTTAAACTAAGCCAGAAGCTTAGCAATCCTCAGGCTTTATTGCTTTAGCATAATAGGTTAGGGCACCTCGGAGTTACCATATTAAAAAAAATCATTGATAACTCTGTAGGGCACTCTTTAGAAAACCATAGATTGACCATACCTAATGGGTATCTATGTATCCCATGTTCATAGGGAAAGTTAATCAGTCGACCTTCCTTTGTCAAGATTGTATTAGAATCTTCATCCTTTCTGCAAAGGATACAAGGCGACATCTGTGGACCGATCAATCCACCTAGTAAACCTTTTAGGTATTTCATGGTTCTGATTGATGCTTCTATCCGTTGGTTGGATGTTTGCTTACTTTCAACTAGGAATATAGTATTTGCCGACCTATTAACACAAATCATTAAACTTATGGCCTATTTCCTTGATACTACTTGACAATGCAGGCGAATTTAGATCACAAGCCTTCGATGACTACTATTTATCTCTTGGTATTATTGTCGAATATCATGTCCCTTATGTTCATACCCAAAATGGCTTAGTTGAATCCCTGATTAAGCGCATTCAACTTATTTCTAGGACTCTATTGCTACAGTCCAAATTACCAGTTAGTGCCTGGGGACATGTTATGTTACGCGCATCAATGCTCATTAGACTCCGACCTACAACTTACTATTAATACTCTCCTACACAGCTTATATCAGGACATCATCCTGATATCTCCTATTTGCATAAGTTTGGTTGCGCAATTCTAGTCCCTATCCCACCTCCTCAACGTACTAAGATAGGACCAAAACGTAGGTTGGAAATCTATATAGGCTATGACTCTCCTTCGATTATTCGATTTTTAGAACCAATGACAGGAGATGTTTTTACTACTCGTTTTGCTGATTATCAATTCGATGAGACAAAATTTCTGCCGTTAGAGGGAGATAAAGAACGTATTGTTTCTGCAAAACAACCCGTTTCTGAAGAACGGTGTGAACTAACGTGGAATGCTTCCAGTTTGTCTCATTTAGACCCACGTACTTCACATGTGAAAATGAAGTCCATAGAATTGTGCACTTACAAGAAATTGCAAATAGATTACCTGATGCATTTAATGATGCAGCAAAGGTAACTAAGTCACATGTTTCAGTTATGAATGTACCTGCTAGACTTAATGTCCCCGTAGGATAAAGCCAAAAAGTGGCGACAAAAAAGTTTGTAATATGCCAGAAGCATGGCAGACCTATAGGTTCAAAGGATATAGCTCCGCAAAAAAGGAGAAATGTATAATCATCATATCCTCCCAAAGATACACTTAACACTCCTAAAGAGGTCCCTCCTGAAGAGGCTCATAACGCTCCTGAAGAAGCTATGAAAAAATCCACTCTCTCTAGAATAACGAAAGTCTTTGAGGAGACTATAAAACCCCCCGAAGAGGCACCGGTACCTGATAATGAGAGATCTCTATATTTTACAATTATTCAAGAGAGAGATGGGATAGAAAAGGAATTGTCATCGATGACACATTCGCATATGCAGTAGCTACACAAATATCAGTGGAACATGAAGATGATGATTGGGATAGAGAACCACGTACTAAAAATGAATGTCGACAAAGAAAAGATTGGCCAAATTGGAAAAGTGCCATTATAGCAGAGTTAAAGTCTCTCAATAGACGTGGTGTATTCAAACCTATAGTACAAATCCCAAAAGGTGTTAACCCTGTAGGTTATAAGTGGGTGTTTGTAAAGAAAAGGAATGAAAAGAATGAAATTACTAGATACAAGGCAAGACTTGTGGCACAAGGTTTTCTGCAGAAACTTGGGATTGATTATGAGGAAACATGCTCCCATGTTATAGATATAACGACATTTAGATATCCGATAAGTTTAGCGGTTACTGAAAATTTGGATATGAGGCCCATGGATGTTGTGACCACTTATTTGTATGGGGCCTTAGACACATAAATTCATATGAAAATCCCGGAAGAATTTACTTTGCCTGATGCAAAGCCTAATAGTACGGACTCAATACAATTAAGACGATCATTGTATGGATTGAAGCAATCTGGAAGAATGTGGTACAATCGTCTCAGTAAATATTTGTTTTGAAGGATATAAGAACTATCTCATTTGCCCATGTATCTTCATAAAGAAATCCTTAAAAGGATTTACAATAGTGGCAGTTTATATCAATGACATAAATTTGATCAGGACTCCAGAAGAGCTCAAAATAACTACTGATTATTTGAAAAAGAGTTTGAAATGAAAGCCTTGGGAGAACAAAATTTTGTCTCGGCCTGCAGATCGAAAGAAATTCTAGTGGAATATTAGTCTATTAATCTAATTATACCAAGAATGTACTAAAACGCTCTGGTATGGACAAAGCATATCCACTAAACACTCCCATGATTGTTCGGTCTTTAGATATAAACAAAGATCCATATCTTCCAATTGAAGAAAATGAAAAGGTATTGGGTCCAAAAGTACCATACCTGAGTGTCAGTGGTGCTTTAATGTATTTAGCACAATGCACTAGACCGGACATTTCCTTATCAATGAATCTACTTGCTAGATACAGTTTTGCACCAATGCAAAGGCATTGGATTGGTATCAAACATATCCTACAATATTTATGTGGTACAATTGATTTAGGACTCTTATATTGTAAAGATTTCATGTTTACAGGATATGCAGATTCAGGATATCTTTCTGATCTTCATAAAGGTCGATCACAGATAGGTTATGTATTTCTTAATGGCAATGCTGCCAATTCTTGGCACTCTACAAAACAAACCTTGGTAGCTACTTCTTCTAACCATGCTGAGATTTTAGCCCTCTGTGAAGCTAGTAGGGAATGTGTATGGCTAAAATCTTCAATGAGCATATTCGTAGTTATTGTCAATTGCCTCTTAATACAGGTACCCCAAGTGTTATCTACGAAGACAATGAGGCATGTATTCAATAGATTAAAGAATGATACATTAAAGGTGACAAGGCTAAGCACATTGCACCAAAGTTCTTTTTTACACATGAGCTTCAGAAGAACAATGAGATCGAAGTCAAACAAGTTCGTTCAAACAACAACTTGGTTGATTTGTTTACCAAGTTATTACCAAAGTCAACATTCCATAAGCTTGTACATGAGATCGACATACGTAGAGTTTATCATCAAACAATGTAAAGGTTATTATTTTCAGGGGGAGTAACCATTCAGGGATAGGCATCCTGAAGCATGCTACTCATGACATATGTGCGCTGTACTCTTTTTCCTTCTCTAGGTTTTATCCCACTGGGTTTTCCTAGTTACAGTTTTAACAAGGCAGCATTATGCACGTCTAAACACGACTTTAATAACTTTGTAGAACGTTGTACTCTTTTTCCTTCGCTTAAATTTTTATCCCATTGGGTTTTTCCTTTGTAAGGTTTTAATGAGGCAACTGTTGTTGAATGATGGTTATCCAAGGGAGAGTGTTAGAAGAGGTTATCGTTACTGGATGCCCACCTTAGGGCCCACATTAGATATGGAAAGTAGTTTGAGTTAGAATCCTGCCATATTGGGTTACTTGGGGAAGAAGCAATCTTATTCTATACATAAGATCCCCCTCCCCCTTCATTATATACATATCTTTTATTCAATAAGAGTATCTCTCTTTTTCTCCTTTTACTCTCTCTATTTCTCTCTCTCTCCTTAAACAGAGAACATGTTATTTGGGTGCATTCACTTACCCAAAAATAGAAACTTAAAATTGCAGAAAATCAATTCATTAGTAACAAAATAACAAGACTAGCTTCTAGTAACATTAATTTGGTAGATTATTAATTTTGTTCCATTGGATTCAGCACTAGTGAATTAATATTATCACATGAGGGATTATCCATGATTGAAATTTTATTATCAATTATATGATACATGTAGAAAACTAATCATTGATTAGAATGTTTTATATTTTACATCAATGATATCATCAATGATACATACCGAATAGCTACAAACATCCTATTGTGGCAATAAAGGTCTTTATGTTTTATATACACCATAGATAAAATAGAGCCTAACAAATCATCAAGATTCAATAAAGAACACCCTAGATAAAATAGAATCCAATAGCTCATCAAGATTCAATATTGAACATTGCAGATAAAAAAAAAACCAACAACTTATTATGATTCAATGCTGAAAACAAAGATAAGTTTTACTTTACAACAAACACTAAAAAAACTAAGTATCATTAGTTTTCAGATCATCAAAACAAACACGTGCTACTTGTGAATCCAAATAGGACCTCATACATAATTCTAAAACTAAAATCACAAGCACAAAATAAAGAAACCCCAAAATTGAAATTGCACGGGAAAGAAACAAAAGAAAAGGATTTTAGATTTATGACTTGAAAAATGACATCTTTTATTTTGATGACGATTTCTGACCTCTTGTTGTTGAAGGATCAATCGAAAGAGATTATTTGCCTTCTATTTCAGAAACAAAATTGGAGCTAGGGAAATTGAAAGTGATTTTGATTGTGATTTTGAAAGAGCAAAAGGGAAGGCACCAGCTCTTTGTGTATATAAAGGAAAATCTAATGACACTATGACAGATGTAAAAAAGGAAAAGGACACAGACCTTTCTTGAATGCACAGTGGGACTACTTATTCAAAAAAAGCAAACATTTACCAAATATAGCATAACAAAGACCCAATATAAATTGATATGTTCTTGAAAAGATAAACATCAAATATTTTAATATTTAATGCTTTGCTATTTAGGTGCAGTCACCTACCTAAAAATAGAAACTCAAGATTGTAGAGAATCAATCCATTTGACACAAAGTAATCATTAGACCAGATTACATGAACATTGATTTGATGGTATCATTAATTTGGTCCATTGTATTCTGAAATGATGAATTATTATATTCTCATAAAAGCAAACTATCCATGACTAAAATTCTATCCTCAATTACATGACACATGATGAAAATTGACAATAGATCAAAAGTTAACAGCCTTCCAATATCAAGAAAAGTTTAAAGCAACACCCATAAATAAGTACATACCAAACGGCTAGAAATAGTCCATTTCTGCAAGAACGACCTTTATTTTTTGAACATACACCATAGACAAAATAGAGCTCAACAGCTCATCAATATTCAATATTGAACAATACAAATGAAATGGAATCCAATGGCTCATCAAAATTCAATATTGAACACCACAGATGAAACAGAGACCAACAGCTTATCACGATTCAACATTACACACCACAGATAAGTTTTACTTCACAACAAACACCTAGCAAGCTAAATATCGTTAGTTTTAAGATATCAAAACCAACAAGTGTTACTTGTTGATCCAAATGGGGGAGTCAATTAAAACCCCATAACCAAAATCATTGGAATAAAAAAAGAAACCCATAATTGGAATTGTGAAGGAAAGAAATAAAAGTAAAGGATTTTAGATTTATGGACTTAAAATATGAGATCGTTCATTTGGACAACGATTTCATACCTCCTATTGTTGAAGGATCGATAGAGAGAGATTTTTCGTCTTCTATTTTAGAAATGAAATTGGAGCTAAGGAAATCAAGAAAGATTTCAATCGTGACTCTGAAAGAGTAAAATGGAGATTGTAAGCTCTTTGTGTATATAAGAAGAATCTAATGACACTGTGATAAATGTAAAAAAAGAAGAGAATAAGTGCCTTTCTCAAATGCATGGTGGGGCCACCTTTTCAAAAAAAGAAATCCATTACCGTCGCTTATCTAGAAAGCCCAATGTAAATTGAAACTTTCAAGAAAGGATAAGCATCCAATATTTTAATATTTAATGCATTATTATTTGGGTGGATTCACCTGCCTAAAAATAGAAACTTAAGATTATAGAAATCAATTCATTAGTAACAAAATAAGGAGACCAGGTTCTACGAATATTAATTTGGTAAGATTATTAATTTTGGTCCATTGGATTCAGGTTTGACTAATTAATATTCTTGCATGAGGGATAATTGGTGACTAAAATTTTATTATCAATTACATAATACATGTAGAAAACTAACCATCGATTAGAAGTTAATAGCCTTTCAATTTCAGAAAATCTGTACAGAAATAGTCTAGAAAGAAATACATACCAAATGACTAGAAACATCCTATTGTGGCAAGAAAAGTCTTTATTTTTTACATATGCCATAAATAAAATAGATCCGAACAGATCATCAAGATGCAATATTGAACATCATAGATAAAATAGAATCCAATAGCTCATCACGATTCAATATTGAACACTACAGATAAAACAAAGACCAAAAACTTATCAAGATTCAATACTGAACAATATAGTTAAGTTTTACTTCCAAACGAACACCAGGCAAGTTAAATATCATTAGCTTTAAGATCATCAAAACCAATAGATGCTGCTATAGATTCAAATGGGGCCTTATACAAAATCTCAGAACTAAAATCACACGCATTAAAAAAAACCCAAAATTGGAATTGCGAAGAAAAGAAACAAATGAAGAGGATTTTAGATTTATGGACCATCTTTCATTTGGACGACGATTTCTACCATCTAGTTGTTAAAGGACCAATTGAGAGACATTATTCGTTTTCTATTTTAGAAATGGAATTGGAGCTAAGGAAATAAAAAATAATTTCGATCGTGATTTTGAGAGAGTAAATGGAAAGGCGCAAGATCTATGTGTATAAAGAGAAAAATCTAATTATACTATGATAGATGCAAAAGTGGATGACGACACATTCTTTTTTTTTGAATGCACGGTGGGGTTACTTTTTCAAAAATTTAAAAACCATTACAAATTCCAACCCAGCAAAGCTCAATGTAAATTGAACTATTTTTTAAAGGAAAAGCATCTAATATTTCAATTTTTAATGCATTGCTATTTAGGTGCATGCGCTTGCCTCAAAATAGAAACTCAAGATTGCAGAAAATCAATTCATTAGTCACAAAATAATTAACATAAGACCATGTTTTAGGAACATTAATTTGGTAAGATCATTAATTTAATCAATTGGATTAAGGACTAATGAATTAATATATTCTCACAAAAAGGATTATCCTTAACTAAAATTTTATCTTCAATGACATGATATATGTAGAAAACTGATAGTCAATTAGAAGTTAATATTCTTCCAATATCAAGAAAAGTTTAAAACAACAGCCCATAAACAAATACATACCAAATAGTTGGAAACAGTCCATTGCAGCAACAATGACCATTATATTTACGTATACCATAGATAAAATAGAGCCCACCAACTCATCAATATTCAATATTGAATACCACAGATAAAATAGAGCCCAACAACTCATCAAGATTCAATATTGAACACCACAAAGCACAACAGCTTATCAATATTCAACACTGAACACTGCTTATGTTTTTTACTTCACAACTGACACTACACAAACTAAATATTGTTAATTTAAAGATCATCAAAACCAACAAGTGCTACTTGTGGATCCAAATGGGGTTTCATACAAAACCCCATAACTAAAATGACAGGCATAAAAAAAACCCCATAATTTTCACAAAACCCCATAATTTTCATGAAACCGCATTATATATTGTTTTAACTACCAATGCGAGTTATATCATAATGTCCCATGTCCCAACGATTATACATTTTTGCATTACCATTTTACACTATATGATTTAAAGGATGCCTTTAGAATGGTCATGCTTACCCTTTAGAATGGTCGTGCTTGCCCTTTAGAATGGTCATGATTACCATTCAATTTCTATAAATTGGACACAACAACAAAGCATGCATACATTGTGATTTCAACATCAGCTTTAATGGCCATTCATTGTATGTTGGAGGTGGCTCACCTATTAACCCATTGCTAACTTGATCCCACTAAAAGGGTGTCACAACCCGAGCCCAGGGTTCGGGGGTTAGCAAAAGCTAAACCTAATGACACACGTACTCCCGTGCATGTACACGCAGACCGAGTCTAAATGCACACGCACAAGGGAACATTCACACGTGCCAAACATGTACGCGGAAGCTGTAATTATCAGAAACATCAACTAACAGTGCAAGAAGAGAATACGAAGAAAGAACTGACATAATTACATGTGAAGGTCTTACAAAATGCACAAAAGAATATATACAATCATGACATATACAAGTATGAAGATCCTCAAAACAAGAAACAAGACTCCAATGCCATGCATGTCAAGAACGCTCTCCCGTGGAGTGATCACATCCACTCCTCTAGGCCTGATGGGGCCTCAGGGGTCTCATCTGGAGTCTGGCCGACCGGCGAGGGTTCGGCAGGGGTATCTGGGCCTGCAACACCAAAAACAATTGTGAATACGACGATTCAGCAAAGTATAAACCATAACAAGTTAACACACGCTGTGTCTAATAGAATAAAGAACATCATGTAAATTAAACAAGGCATTTTAGTATTCTAGGCTGTCATGCAAGAAAGAAATATGCTATGCGAATCAATGGATACATGCAGTGTACATAACTAGTGGCTACTACATTGCCATATGCTCCCAAAAGAGGGATCTTGTATCATGCAAAGAACACCATTGTCCGAGCCAGGGTACAATGGGTCTCGGTTTCCTGGGGTCCGGTTCCCCAGACGTTTCCTTACTGCAGCAAGGCCATGTAAACTATACCAAATTCACCCCGTCGGGATCCTAAGGCTGAGGCTAAGTAGTGCCTGACCATACAGAGTCAATCATGAAAACCCTGAGTAGATCGTGATAACATATCATACGTGCATATCTGTGAATATATTATACATGCATACTCAGGGTAAAGAACCACAATGTGAAAGTAACGGAACACAAGTAATCATAACAGAGAGTAGAGATCAATGATCGAATGCAACATGTTATGCAACAAATCATGCGAAATCGGATCATCTTTATTTACAAGCCAATTCTAATCTAATTATCCGGTGTTTCTAACCGTGCATGATGATGTAGTTTTAAGTTATTCGATGCACCGTTGTCTAGTGTTGCATTGAAGCGGCGGTGCACGAAGTCCCTTAAACCAACACCTATGAGGAGGTGATTAACATCCGGATAACGAACATGAATGATTCGCAGCCCTCGAGATCATTCACGCGTTGTATTATATTCCGTTGGGCAGGTCTAGGTGCTCTACATTCTATCAATGAAGGCTGTATCGGTCTTTCCCTTACACCTATCATTGTCCTTCATTATTCTAGTGTGGATACGGCTTAGCCGTAGGTGAACGTACGGCTTAGCCGTACGGCGTAGCCGTAATATGCACTGCGGCTCCACCGCGGTTCCCTTTACTGTTCATCCGCAGTTACGGTTTACCCGTATTTTGTTCTACGGCTTAGCCGTGTGTGTTCTACGGCTTAGCCGTAGCTGGGCCGTAGAAGGTCTGACAAATTGATTGCTCTCAGTTAATCCAGAAAAAGGCACCCTGTATTGATCTACGGCTGGGACACGGCTGAGGTTCGGCTTAGCCGTGAGCCGTAGTGCAATACACGGCTTAGCCGTGCCCTAGCCGTAGAGAAAAACTGGATTTTTACCCTCTCTGGACTTTAAGCCGTAAGTGACATACGGCTTGGCCGTACATGCACGAAGGCAATGTTCTGAATCACGTACAGAAACTCTATGAAATCATCAGAATTACAAAGATCCAATAGAGATAGACAAAGTGCCAATCAAATGGGTAAACAAATGGGCTGTAAACACATTTTCCCATACAATTTCATGTGAACTAGTCAGAATCAAATGCATACCAACATGGGTTCTTACAGGTTATGGTTATACTTGCCTCAATTGAATTCAATTACACAACTTGCTGTCCTTGGGCCCAAACACAACCTAACACCAACCACAACAACATGCATGCATGAGAATTTGAAAAAATCTCAAGACCTATCGTGCACTCATGGAAACAAGAAGGAGAAGAATAAGAATGAGATGAGGGAGATGGAAGAGAATCCCAGCTTACCTCAATCAGCACACCAGTGACTAAAAGAACCAAAATCCCTCAAATCAGCTTGATCGATGGAGGAGAGAACTCAGTAGGGAGAGAGAAAGAATTTCCACGTGAACAGTGAGAGAAAAATGAGAGAGAGAGAACGAGCTTGTCGATGGCTGAAGTATATATAAGATAAGAAGATGTCTCAATTGCAATGAAGTCCAAGTCAAAATTCTATTTTCAATTTGAGTCAAATCCTGGCCCAAAGGAATCACACGGCATCGTTTGCAAACGACGTAGTTACGAAAGTTGACGAGCTCAACGAAAGACACGTGTTGACATCAAGATGATGCAAAAATGACCATGTCTTAGAAAAGCTAAAATTACAAAAAGGGGCCTGGTCTACTTAATCCAGGTCAAACTCAACCCAACTACTTATCCATGACCCGCAACGAAAACAAAACACAAACAAAACACAATTAGCAACGAAAACAAGATTAATTAACCACTAAACGAGATCAATCGGGGTCGAAGTGTTACAAAGGGTGGCAAAAACTATAGAAAAGTGATTATGTGCCTTGAAGTATTCATGTTTTCTCTTTTTCCACAAATCCAATTCCACAAACTCCAATGGTGCAAACCTTCTTCAAGGAAGACAACTTTAAAAAATGTGGAAAAAAAGCAGAAGTCAACTCTAGCTTTAGGTGGAGTCGGGAGAAGGTCTTAGCATTTTAACTTCACTTGCATCAGCCTTTCCTGATTCTTGGGGCAATTCATCACATTGAAGCCCTTCTTTTTCTTCTTTGACCAAATTAGTAGAAAGGCAAAAGGGTACTTTCTATAAAGGTGGATGTAACTCATCTGCAAATGAGCATGCAAGTTCCTCTAAGGCCTTACAGACAGTAGGCGGGTAATTAGCCATTTTATATTGGTCTATGATGATTGTGTAGTTGTGGTCCTCAAAGTCCACTGGGTAAGCTGCATTCAGAGAGAAATAGATGATCGTTTTTTTTTATTTTCTTCTAAGTTGTACAAATTTGTAGCTAGATTTATTGTTTGACAAAAATTGGTGTTAAAAGGGAAAAATAAACATGTTTTCTATGGTATACAATGGAAAATGTTATAAATGGAAGGGTATGTGTAAGGTCTTAGCCCAATTTAATTATAATTAGTTATAATTAAGTTTGTTTTATGTTAAATGATTTTGTTTTAATTTTCAGTTATTGTTTTAATTGATTGAGTCATGGATAGGTAGTTTGGATTGGATTTAACCAAACCTAGGTATGTAGAAGGACTTTTTCATAATTTTTAGTTTAGTAGTTTTGCATCATGTTCACGTTATTTTGATTTCATCATGTTCATCTCATCATAATTGGCTCATAACCCCATTTAAATCAAACTATAAATATGCTTAATAATATGTACTAAATCACAATTTCCAAAAAACTGTTACATAAAATAGCCAATTTCCATCTCCATTAATCCTTTCATGCTTTAAACCTAGCTGAGACTCATCTCTTCATTCTCTTCTTGTCCTTCTTCATCAATTTTATCAGTGGAAAGCTTTGCATATGAGCTTGGAGTGAAATTCATCACCTTCATCATCTCTTAGCCTTGATTTGGTGGAACCCATCTCCTTTTCTACTCAACCTCTAGGATTGGGTAAGAAGCTCCATTTCTCTTGACTTCCTTTACTTTAAAGTGAGTTAAGAAAATTCAAGGCTGCTGCATGCACATCCCCTCATCATCATTTTTATCCCAATTAACTTATAGCTACGGTAGCATAAATTGGGTTTCTCCACCATTTAAGTTAAGGAAGGTTAATTGAAGTGAAACATTGTTCTAAAGCCAAGTATAAGCATCTATATCAAATACATAGACGTTTATCTTGTTGATTCCTTTACATATATATGTATTCAGGTATGGATGGTCTCTATGACTCAATTTCATGGTTTAATGTTGAATTATGGTTCAGTGGTGGAGGAATTGGTTGAATTGTAGTTTATTTTATGGTAGTTGGAAGTAAATGATATAGAGTTTTGAAGTTCAGAAAGAGGAATGTATGGAAGTGCTATTGCAAGAATGAATTGGAGTATTTGAAGCAACTATAGAATTGAGTTTGTGCTAAAACATAAATTCACAGAGTCTTGCTCGACTAAGTTGGACATCAATCCAACAAACAAACTTTATGGAAGCGACCTCATGGTTGACGTTGGGGTTGACCATGCGGTTAAATGAGACCTATAGGATGTCAAGTGATTTGGTAGATCGTGTAAGGACTTTATCAATGGAATCCATTGCTTTTTCCACTATTTAACGATAATTAAATAAAAAGGAAACGTGTTGACATGCATTCAACCCCTGAACATCCGGAGTTGATTCCAATGCTATGCCATAGGAACTAGCATAAGGTGTCTGATGTCTGTTTCATATACAATATGGCACCAAGATTAAATTAGAACATTAACATATGGATACCTCATGATTACACCATATTGGATGGCTAGGGACAATGAGTTATCTTAAATTAGAATGGCTAGTAAAACATCCTTGATTCTCAATGATCTTATACATACATATTATTTTAATTAAACCACGGCCTCAATATGATTTAAATCCTACTTCATACATATGCATTGGCTGTTCTATTCTGTGGTTTAATCCATCCATTTTGTCTACGTCTATAGTACAATGAATGTTTTACAGATTTTTTTGTAAGTCCACAAGATCTATACATACAATGTCCAAAATATATATGCAAGTGTGTACAAAATGCCATAAGTATAAAACAGTGATGAAATAAAACTATGCAGTATCTGTACAAAGTCTATGTCCAAAATATCATATACATGTCTATCAATAGTATAAAATAGAATAATGCATATGTATGATGGCATGATGCAACATTGCCAATCCAATGGTGCCAATCCAATGGCAACTCCTAATCATGTCTCCAAAAGAAGACCCTGTGACACTCTTTATATAAGGGACAACTAACAAATGTCCTTTGTTGTCCACTCCTCGAGACCCTGAGGAACTGTTGAGACCTCCTTTGCGGGTGCTTCTGCTGTAGGGGGTATCGATGTTTGTCCTTGTTAACACTAAGAGTAGTACTATAAATATGATGATTTAGCAAGAATAAGCAAATATAAAATATAACATATCGTATCAAATTGAATTAAAAAACATGTTAAGCAAAAGAAAGTAATAAGCGTATTATACACAATTGTGCATTTAAGAATCATGAAACATAATATGTTCTTATTGGCAACCATGCTCGCTACATCCTCTCAACCATCGGTTGCATCATGTATGCCATAAGGAAGAGAGCATTATCAATCATATTTGGAAGTCAAAAGGTGACCTAGCCAAAGGCACACTTAGCTATTCAAGGAGTACTAGCAACTCCAATAATATGTAACTATAGTAGGATCCATTTGCTAAACCCATACTAAGCCCAAGTAAGCCTCACAAGGCAGAAGCTAGGTGGTGCCAACCAATACGAGTCAATAACAACGATTTGATACCATTATTCGATTCAACTCAATCCAATTTGATTCAATCTCTATTCGCAATCTGACCAACCTCGTATTGATTGTAAATTGGATAGAGCTATGGAGAATGTTAAGATGCTTTGGTCTTTTATAACTGGAGAGGTTATTGCTCCTTCTTTATCAGATCATTTTCCTCTCAAAATGTGGTTTCCTTTGAATGATGGCATTCGAACTCCTTTTAAATATTTCAACTTTTGGGCTAGAATGGATGCATTTTTTCAAACTATGGCTGCTGCTGCTGCTGCTTAGAATCAAGATGTGTGGGGCTCTCCATTATTTATAGTTGCATCAAAATTGAAGATGGTAAAAAATGCTTTAAAAACTTGATTAAAATTATCCCCTTCGATCCCTACCAAAATTCTTGCTGCTTAGCAAAAGTTGGATGACTTACAGCATCAAGTAACTTTGGATCCAATAAATGTCTCTCTTGTTTAAGAGGAGGGAAATGCTAAAACAAATTTTTCTCATCTTCCTACAGCAAAAGAAAGTATGTTTAAGCAGAAAACAAGAGATAAAGTTATAAATTTGGGGGACAATAATACTAGCCATTTCTATACCCTTGTCAAACAACTAAATATGTCTTCTTCGATATCTAAACTTGTTGACCCAAATGGAGTGGAGGTTCAGGATTCTATTGTCATTCAGGATATGTTCCTGCAGCATTTTGAGCAAATTCTTAGTCCAAATTTGCCTCATGTGGATACTGATTTATCTCATATTACTCCTTATGGTATTCTATCAAATACTGATAGTGATGTTTTATCTCAACCTGTTACCATTGCAGAAATTAAAGATGCTGTCAAGTATGCAAATCCTCATAAAGCCCCGGGGCCTGATGGTCAATGCTCATTTCTATAAGGTATGTTGTCCAATTATAGGAAAGGATATTACTGCTACCTTTAAAGATTTTTTTTCTACTCAGTAAAAATGCTTAATCAATTGAAGGCAACATTCCTTATTCTCATTCCAAAGGGGTCTGATTCTCTATATCTAGATAAATTCATACCTATAGCTTTGACTAATTAATTCTACAAAATTATTACTCGTATCATTGTTTGGAGACTGAAACCAATGATGGCTAATTTAGTGGGATCGTCACAAATTGCTTTTATCCCTGGATGGTCTATTATTGATAATATCCTTCTTGCTCAGGATTTGGTATCTAAATTCCATCTAGAAAAGGGTGTTCCAAGAATGTGTGTGAAGTTAGACATTGCAAAGGCCTATGATAACGTTAGGTGGGATTTTTTGAAAGCTACTATTCAAGCTATGAATTTTCCTCCTCATGTCATGTGTTTTTGAGCCTTCCTTTTCTTTGCTTTTGAATTGGCTATCAGTTGGATACTTTAAAAGTACAAGGGGATTACGGCAAGGATGTGCTCTTTCTCCTTTCCTCTTCACTATTGTTATGGAATTCTTTTTGGCTATGATCAATACTTGCGCTTCCTCTATGTTGATTCCAGCTCATTATAGTAAAAAAAGGAGTATCCATTTCACACTTACTCGTTGCAGTTGATATGGTTTTCTTCAATAAAGCATCCCTGCTAGTAGCTAGGAATTTAAAAGCATTTCTTGATAATTTCCATACTTTTTTGGGGTCTTGCTATTAGCTGGCCAAAGAGCAATATTTTTTTTTTTTTTTTGAATTGTGAGTAAAAGGAAATAACAATTATTTCTGATATCATGGGTGTGCAAATTGGAAAGCTTCTTATCAGGTACTTGGATATGCTTCTCTATCCTGAGCGCTTAACTTTTAATGATTGTCAACCTTTGCTTCAAGAGTTTAGGAAAATGTATGCGGCTTGGAAATCGAAGATGATATGTTATGCAAGTCGTCTTGAATTAATTAGATCATCTATGAACACTCTTCATTTATTTTGGGGTACGGTAAATCTTCTTCCTCAATCAATTATTCAAGCTATGGAAAGATTAATTCAAGATTTCTTTTGGAATCCTTGGACTTCTCATTATCTTCATCCTCTCACTTAGAATAAAATTTTGCCTTCCTTTGTCTTGTGGTGGATTGCAGATTAATTCAGTTACAGGTTTGAATAAGGCAGCAATAATGCGTCAAATTTGGAATATTGTTTTAAATAAAGATATCTAGAATAAATGGATTAGAGTTAAATATCCGAAAAATATATCTTTATGGGATATTGTTATTCCTTATCATACTTCTTGGGGATGGAAATGTATTCTTAAGATACGACAGTTTGTTCTTCCATATCTGCGTCACTTGATTGGAAATGGAAGGAAAACGTATTTTTGATCTGATCCTTGGATGAGAGATGGTAGACTTCGTGATCAGAAAGGTGATTCTGACAACCATTTGTTAGTACTTTTATTGAAAATAGCTAGTAGTGCTTTCCCTCTTCTGGTGAGTTTCTTTTGTTGTGGTCCAAGATAGAAGCAGAGATATATCCATTAAATCAATTTGATGGTGAGGTGATTTGGTCCTTAGAAGAAAGTGGAGCTTTCTCTTTGAAATCGGCTTATGTTGTTGTTTGTCAAATAAATGAACATTCCCATCCGAATTGGGTAAACCTTATTTGTTTAAGGGTTGCATAAAAAAGCATACTCTTTGTGCTCGGATGATATTTCAAGGATGCCTTAAAACCAAAGATTTTCTTCTTAGCCACCATGTGTCATATGATACTCAATGTGTCCTTTGTGATTGCACTTAGGAATCTATTGAGCATATTTTTCTGTCTTGTCCCTGTGCAAACTTCATATGGCAGAATTTGTTGTTGAAGATCAACCTTCAGCCATTATTTTGTATTTCACCTTTTGAGATGATTCATTCCATTATTAATCGAATGGATTGTGCTCATAATGGAGTGCGCACATTAAGTCTGCTCCTTTTTCCTCCTTTTGTTTGGTATATATGGCAAGAAACAAATAATCGGATGTTCTCAAATACTTTTGAATCTAAAGATCAAGTCCTCGGGCAAATTTTATATCAAGTCCAAAGCCGTATTTTTTTTTTTCTGGGTATTTCTTTGCCAGATTCTCTTACTAGCTCTTGGGATATTCCTCATCAAGTTCAGCAGTCTATTCATCCCATGCGTATTCAGATCTTTAACTGGAAGTGTTCATTGGTTTATTTAGCTTCAGTATATATTGGTATTCTTTGGGACCCAAGAGGGGTACTTGAAGCTGCTCATATCTTATCAAATAATTCTCTTCATGATGGTTTTCTGTCTCTCCTTACATATGGTCCAACTTATATTCAACATATTTATGTTGAGACTAATAGTGCTCCATGTGCATCTCACCAAAATCCAAGCATCTCACAATGGCAAGTACGATTTTAAACTCAGAAATTGGTAGCGGCTTTGCTTGATCACAATGTGGCCTATCATGTTCTCTCATCTGCTACAATTGCTTTTAGCAAGAAAATTAAAAAATATGCTTTGGTGCCATCCCATTTGAGTTCTATGGATTTCAAAACTATTGCTCAGATATGAGGTTAGCTGGTTCACTTGAGTTGGCTCTTTTTCTAACCCGGGATGTAGGTTTACTTCTTGGTCTTCACTATGCTTAGTTAGTGGGTATAATCTTGTTTCTTGACCCGGGATGTGGGTTCTTTTATTTTTTATAGGTTCCATCGATTCTCATCATGGACCTATTTTTGTACATTATGGGTAATTACCCTTATTAATAATAAATCCTATCTTATCTTTCAAAAAAAAAATTTTTATTCAATCTCAATTCAATTCCATTCTATAAGTTTGCAATAAAAATCTATACAACATTCGTTGTATCCATAGACGTATACAAAATAAATGGATTAAACCACAGACTAGAATGACCAATGCATATGTATGTCGTCATTGTTTCATACATATGGAATATTAAACGCACTTTTATATACATTTTCAACATTGCACATATAGACCTTGTACTTTGGACATACGAATACACATGGACTTAGGGTTTTATATAAATGGATGTTATACTGCATATATTGAATTGATCATTTGATTATGTATGCTTGAATACCATATTTTGGCTTAAAATGTAGAGGTTATTGATTAATAAAGGTGAATTACACTAGCTTCTGCAAAGATTGAAAAGTACACGTGTCATACTAACCTCCTCACACTTGAATCCAGTGAGAATTGTATGGTCCTAGCCCAATTTAATCGTGGTTAGTGGTAATTAATTAGATTTTATATTAAATAATGTGGTTTTATGTTTAATGATGTTGTTTTTAATCTTAAATTATCTTGTTTTAACCTTACTGGGTCATGGATAGGTAGCTTAGGTAAATTTGACTAAACTTAGGTAGTTATAAGGACTTTTTCGCAATTTTTAGTTGGGCACAGAACAATTCCAAAATCATTTTCTAAATTCTAAGTAATGTAGAAGAACATATATTCGTAAGTTTACAATCCTATGATAATGCCTCAGAGATATGGGTCATCTCCGAAAACTATACCAAACTAGAATGGCACATATGTTTTATATAGATCTGGAACTAACTAAATATACGCAAAGAGAGAACAATGTCCAAGAATATTATAATGGTTTTAGGACTCTTTGGACCGAGAAGGGCTCTTTCATTATATAATTTGTCCCTCACAAAACTACCAATGCAATATTCAAATTTCAGAAAAAATCATATGAACATCAATTTTTATGAATCTCCATTTTGAGTTTGAGGCTGTTAGGGCATCTCTAATGAATCAGGAAACAACTCCTGACTTAGATACTTGTGTCCAAGAAGTTCTTCGCAAAGAACTCCTCCTTCAATCACAAAAGGTGTTAGAAGGAAACACCGGTAATCATGCTTTCTCTGTTCCTTCAATAACTAAAACAACTAAAGTAGCAATGTATATGTCACACCTCGTACCTAAGAATTGGGAATCAAAGTCAATCCTAAGGTGCGGTACACATAACTCATGGCAATCCATGCTATATCAAGACACATACGAACTACCACAAAGGTGATTCGAAGTTACGTGTGAAGAAAATCCATAAACACGCAATGATCATTTTAATAACAAAGCAAAAACCTGTGAAGTACACCTGCAATCATCATAAATACTAATAAAGCATTTATTCATTAATATACCAAAGTTCATGAGTAGTCCATTCATATGCACATGATATACAAAAGATATATTAACATATACATAAACACAAAATGACAATGTCCATCCATCAATGATTCCAAAATAGCAAAATGATGATAGCATGGTCTATTCACAATGCCTGAACTCGGCTAAAGCCTAAACAAGCCCAAAACAAATCCCCATGACGTGCTACGTAGAATGACTAGCAGTAGATATCATCGTCATTCCACTCATCTATACCACAAGGCACCACTGAGGTTCCCTCGCGGCCGCATCAACTGTTATGTCGGTAGTGGGTTCTGTACCTATAACAACAAGTGTAGCACTATTGACATGACGATTAAACAAATATAAGGGTACGTAATACTATCATAATATATCAATTGAATTAGAAAGCATATTGATTAAAAGAAAGCAACAACGAAAACTAGGCAAGTTATGCATGTGAATAAGCATGAATAACGAATTATAAATAGAAATACAATAACATACTAGTTGGCATCCATGTGGCTATCTTTACTTTGGATAAAAAGAGCATATCGCACGGTGGAAAATCACTAATGATTGGACCAAGATCCATCTAACTACCCTAAGAGCACCAACCAACTCTTCATATAACTACTGCAGTAGGTAAAATATTGAGTACCCTTATTCGATCCTATCAAACCTCCTATAGGTACAAGTTAAATGGTGCCGACTTAATATATCAAAACCGATCGAGATTTATAACTTTCATACTTATCATAAGTAGCGATCGACTCATTCTTATACAGAAGCGTATATATGTCTTAATATCGTATTCAATTATAAAATTGAGATTTATCAGTTACAACTAATAATTAAACAATACATACTAAAATGAGCTAATAGAGATTGAACTCTCTCAGCCTTAGCTACCCCCACTTTGGCTCATGGGCCTATGCTCAGTTAGAAGCTCCGTCTCCAATTTTACCCTAAGGTTCACAAGGAAGAATGGGTATATAATTTATTCATATTGAAAACAAGGTTTATTCAGACAATATTAATGAATTTGGGTTAAGTAGTCAACAAGGATATTTACTAACCAACACTAACTAGGATAACCCGTATTTTTTTAGTTATTCAAAACTGCGTATTCATAAAATATCCGGTGTCAATGTTTACCAAAATCTTGGTATTACATTGTATAAGCAATGGACACCATTTTTATGCCAACACCCATGACGTGACGTCGGAAACTAACTGGAAAATTAAGATGGAATGAATGACAGCTCTACACTCTTCCTTCTTAGTATAGAATTAACATTGGGCTAATTTGTTTAAGGTAAAAGTGCTACTTCTAATACCCTACATGGTCTTTAATTGTACTTAATATCCTATGGTTAAGAATAACTTATATCAACTTTTTAATGTCTTAAAAGAAGGTTAGAATATTTTCAGTTGGTCCCCATTTGAAATAATAAAAAAATAAAGTTTTATAACATAAAAAGGTTGCCCAATTGATCGGGCAAATGTCCGATCGATCAGACCTCCTAGAACTAGAATCCAATTAATCGGCCCTAGAGCTACAAGCTCTAAGCAGAGTTAGTCTCAAACTGACTCTTCTCTCTTCCCCTTGGCTTTATTTATTCTAATTCATCAATTTAACCCTTCAACACCCTTCTACTCCACATTTGGGTTTCTCCTTTATTCATTCACATCATTCATTCTTAATTACATTCATTAGCTCATAAACCATTTTACATTCTTGAATTAAAAGGCAGAAGAGCTGTAACTTGGTATTAATAGAGAATTCATCAAGAATCAACATAATAAATCATGCATGTGGTAAATATACACTTATACTGGCCTTTAACTCAGTGCTTCACCCAAATCAAGTTCTCCTTTAATTTAATGGTAGAGAAAGCCTCAATAGAAGACAACCTAAGACATGCAATTAATGAAATGGGTATGAGATGCATGCATGCTCTAGATTTGAGTCTCCATGACTCCATTGGACCCAAAGAATTGAAGGGATGGTGGAGTTCTTACCTTAAAGGGCTGTAGAGAGGAAGAAATACAATTGGAGGTTCCAAGGGAAGAAGATGAGAAAGGAGGTGATGAGGAAGAAAATGGAAGCCTTGGCTCTTGCATGCACAACCTCAAGACCCCAATTCCAACTCCAAGCTTGAAGAGGATATGAGAGAAGAGGAAGCTCCAGCAGGAATTGTTTAGAAAATGTGATAGGAATGAAGGACTTAAGGTATTTTTAAATCAAAACCTCTGAGAATTATAAGCAAGTCCACTGGTTTTTTTAATTTTACAATTTGAGTCAAGTAAACTCTAATTTGCCCAAAATGGATCCAGATTGAGATGTGCCAATCATAAAAGACAACTCATATGATTACATACACATGATGCAATTAATATGATGCCAATATGATGTAAAACCATGCGAATCTAAGTTACGAGAAGGACCTTTGACAACATAAGTAAGGTTCGAATTCGACCCAACTACCTATCTATGACCCAAGGCAAGGTGTTTTAAGTTGAATTAGCCTAATTACGTATTAATTAAGATAAAATAAGATTAATTATAGTAAATCATGATTAGTTCGGATTTGGACCTTATAGTATACAAATCAAAAATTTCAGTCTAAGGATCAATATAAAGAAATGACTACTGTTTAGTGTTTCGAATCTAAGGTATGGACATGTAGTAAGGAACTGCAAAAAGAATAACTTCTGTAATCACTACAAGTGTAATGGTAATGTCATTCCAGAATGTACTCGTTGTCCTCCTAGAAAGCCTAGAAAAGCATTATAGGCCAAGACAGAGTCCTTAGAGTCACTCTTTGTGAATCATAATTAAAGAGATGATTCAAACATCAATTAACACTTCAATTGCATCTATATTATCTGCTCTGGGTATTACTAGTAGAACTATTCCCACTTTGTTTGATGAGAAAACTATTCCTTGGTAGGTAGATTCTGGTGCATCTATTCATATGACCTTAGTGGGAGATAGCATACATAATCTCACAACTTATAATAAAATGAGAATTTTAGCAGTAGATGACAAGAAAATGCCTATCTTTGGTGTTGGTTTTCTAACCATTTGTACCACCAATGGCCAGAATTTATCCTTGCTAAATGTTTTCGTTGTTCCCCGACTTGTTACAAACTTAATTTCTATTGGACAACTGGTTGAGAATAATTGTTCTATCCATTTCTCATCATTTGGTTTTGTTGTGCAAGATCAGAGAACTAGTATAGTGATCAGGAAGGGGTGTTAGCAGGGGAGACTTTTTCTACTAGAATCTTCACAACCAATTTCCTTACTTGCAAGTTTTGATTTTCATAATAAGCCTCCGATGTTTTGGCATCGTCGAATAGGACATTTGAATAAAGATTTATTGTTTTCTATGTGTAGATAGAATGTTATTTCTTATAATAAAAATGGCACTCTTTCTGTAGATAAATGTATAAAATGTTGTTCTGCAAAAAGCACAAAATAAGCCTTTCCTTTAAGCAAATCTAGAGCCATAGCCCCATTTGATTTGATTTATCCTGATATCTGGGGACACAAACTGGTTTTGAGTAGATATGGTTTCAAATTTTACATTAGCTTCATTGATGATTATTCTCACTTCACTTAGATATACTTCCTTAGATCTAAGTATGAAGCTGCTCATGTTTTTGAAATTTTCTGTATTCATGTTTCTATCTACTTTGACAAAAGAAGTCATATTCTTCGCATAGATTCAAGGGGGGAATACATGTCCCAAAAATTTCAAACTTTTTCAAAGCAAAGGGATCGATCATCAAAGGACTTACCTATATGAACCAGAACAAAATGGCATTGCTAGACATAAAAGTAGGAATAACATAGATCAACAAAAACAAGTAGGAATAACATAGATCAACAAAAACCTTACTATTAGATTCCCATGTTCCTAGTACATTTTGGTCTGAGGCCACTCAAACTGCTGTCCATCTCATTAATCGTTTACCATAAAAAACCATTGAATGAGAAAACTCATTAGCATTTATTGTACAAATCTCCCCCCAACTATAATGCCCTAAGGTGTTTTGGTTGTCTTTGCTTTGTTCACTTACCACCGCATGAAGGAAACAAGATTTGTACCCATGCAGTGCGTGTCCTTAGTATTTAGTGATCATCAAAGGGGTACATCTATTATGATCCTACTACAAAAAGAACTCACATCTCCAAACGTGTAATCTTTCTTAAGCATGTATCATTTTATCTATCTGCCTCTTTGTTATTTTATACTTCTCATTTCTTCCTCACTTTCCATCAGTTACATCCTCCAAACCACTCATAATTCATACCTATTCACATCGTCCTACTCCTCTACCCACAACTCCCTTTATTTCATCTCAACCATCTGGTCCAGCAAATATTGAGATCCAAACCCTGCCTTTAAGAAGACTCGGGTTTCAAAGCCTCCAAATAAGTTAACTCTCTCAACAATGGAATCAATTCATGTTCCGAACTCCTACAGAGAAGCAAATGTAGACCATAACTAGTAAGATGCAATGACAAAGGAAATTGTAGCTCTAGAAATAAATCAAACATGGGATGTTGTTGCTTCTCCACCTGGTGTCTCAATTATTGGGAGTAAATGGGTTTATTCTATCAAAGTACGACCAAATGATGCTTCTATGGCAAAAATGACTTCAATTCGAACCTTAATAACAGTAAAAACCTACCAAAATTGGCCTCTCTATCAACTAGACGTCAAGAATGCATATCTACATCGAGATCTTGAAGAAATAGTTTATATAAAGCTTCCGCTAGGGTGCTCCACATCACCTGGTCATGTATGTTGATTACAAATATCACTATATGGTTTAAAACAGACTCCACGAACTTGGTTTCAAAAATTTCGCGTGACTCTCATCAATAATAAATATAGTTAAGAGTAGCTATGATCCATTGGTTTCTTCGATTGACATCAAAAAGAAGAATTATTCTCCTTTTATGTGTTGATGACATCACTGTTATAGGGACGAATGAAAATGACATTACTACACTCAAAGCCTATCTCATGAAAATGTTTCATGTGAGGGATCTTGGAGCTCTTTCCTATTCATAAGATCTTCCATTGGCATATTCTTACATCAAAAGAATTTACTGATTATAACATTACCTCATTTGACTGATAAAATGACAGCAATACTCCATTGGAATTAAATGTTAAATAAAATCGAATAGAAGGCTCTCCTTTTCATGATACCACCATGTATTGGCATCTAGTATGTAACCTTATACATCTCACTATGACTAGACATGATATTGCTCATGTTGTGCAAACAATTAGCCAATTTTTATCTAATCCTCAATGCCCTTATCTTAATCTTGTGCATTGTTTCATTCATTATCTACCAGCTGTCCTAGTATTAGATGATCCACTACAAGCTGGTGTATGTTCTTGGGATCATCCCTGATATCTTGGAAGAGAAAAAAGCAAAAGACAGTTTTTAAATCATCTTATAAAGCTGAGTATCGTGCGATGTCCTCCATGACTAGCGAGATCATTTGGCTTCAACAATTGTCGATAGATTTTGGCATCTTTCTTTGCATAGCTACTCTTTTATATGTTGATAACACAAGTGCAATTCAGATTGCTACAAATTCTTGTCTTCATGAACAAACAAAACACATTGAAATTGATTGTCATTTCATCCGGACTCATTTTCTCCAAAATAAGATTACTCTTCCTCACACCCCATTAAAACTCCAAACTACCAGACTTCTTTACCAAGGGACAATCAAAAGCAAGACATAATTTCATTCAAGCCAAATTGTTGCTTCGATCTCCTCCACTTCAATTTGTGGTGGGGGTGGGGGGGATGGGATGGGGGTGGTGGGTGTGTTGGCTTGCTTTAAGCTCAAAGATTTTGGGGACTATTCTCCAATTTACACTGTAGGATCATTATACCTGTATATTATCTGTAAGATTATCATTCGCCTGAGAATCCGTTCTCAATCCCCAAATTAGTGTAATCAGTCTCCAAATCATTTTAGAATCATAACTGTACCTTCCTTCTATAGAGCACGCAGGAATTATAAGAAAGGGGAAGCACCTCACATTGAATGCATCCAAGATTTTTCACAATATCTCTTATTTTCGTTAGTTATTACTTGAGCAATCCCCCTCACATGAAATTCACTCGGCGCACGTGCTGTTTTTCTCGCCTAGATGGCTTTAATACTATATTAAATTTACAACTAAGCATTCCTATCGAAACTTTGAATTGTTTATAGAGGCAGCATAAATACTTTTCAGTACTCCCATTTGGGTGGAGCCCACTCCTCAACAAGAGGGACATCGATAGGCCCAGCCACATCACAGTAGACATGATGAAGAAAATGGTGCCACATTTGCAAAGGTGATGATAAAAAACCAGGTGTACTTTGCACATTAAGACATCTAAAGCTGAAGATTCAGTTGCACTTGAAAGCAAAACATTGAAACGTTTTCTTCAAAAAGCAGAGCATGGACTTTGTGTGAATCACCCAGAAATAAATTCTAGCAAGTTAGGCTGGTTTCTTGGTAGGGATCGAGTCAAGATAACTTGTGAGTTGTGACTCAGTTGGGATTCAAAGACGACGGGAGTACTGACTACTGAGTTTATATTTGGACCCATAAACCCAATTAGGGGATTGGGAGGAAAGGGAGTTTGGGTTCAACACTATTTTGGACTACACTGGAAATAAGAGAGATCTGGAAGTCAGTTTCAGTGGTGGAATCCCTTTTCCTGTGGAGGCCTTTGATGCCTACAAGAACGTCTTGTAGGAGAACTGCATCGATTTGAACTGGCTGAAGGATGACATCTTATTGGTTGATTATCAGTGTCCAATATGCCACGAGGCCGAGGAATTGGCCACGTCTAGTATTAATGTCTATATGTAAATCAAATCAGATCATACATTACAACAACTTTTTAACTTACATTGGATCTCTTACCTTCATGAAATATCAGACCCAAAATATCTGACTATGGGCCTTTCATTGGCCCAACTGATGAAATGGGTCTGTCAGGTACATGCTGAATAAGGAATGTTCTCAAGATTTCTTAATGGACGATTATATACTGCACTATTTTTTTCGCATTATAGTGTATGTAGTTAATGTGCAGTGTTTGGGCTGAGTTCGTTTTCATGCAATCATTCTTTTATGTACAATGCCTGGACACTTGGGCCTGCTGAAACATCCTCATGAGATTTTTTGGCCATTAATACACTAATGTGTATTAATATGTCTTACAGATGTTAAGCACTTTTATATCCTTCTCTAATGACTTTGAGCAGTCTCTGCTGAAATTTAGAAGTCTTTCATTCCGCCAGTACACTTCTTTTTTATTTTTGGCCAGGTGTCTTGTATTCCTCCAAACACCCTTTTATTCATTCTCCATTGCCTCATGAGCGTAAAGGGGACGATTGCATAGGTCCACGGAGAATTAGATCTTGAGGATTTTTTTTCCCCTTCCACAAAAAATAAATAAGTTCTCCCAACCACCGCCCCACCCCCGCAACACGCAAAATCCTATTGTCAGCCAAGGCCCTGGACCTCTTACATGGTTTTTATGCATAAGATCCAATCCAGTTCAAGTCAACAAGCTTATTGTCATCTCTAGCTCATCATTTAAATCTAATAATTGGATCCAAATTTGCAGATCCTTCCATATGGTTCATCATCACCACCATGATCAAGTCTCATTCCATCAATCAGGGTGGGAAATGCAAGCAATGACCAGTGGACATCCTTCAAGATATAGTTAACTCTCTTCAGTCCAGGCTTAGGACTTGTTTGGATGTAGGTTGAAGTAAAATAATGGTGTAAACCCAAAGTCAAGAAAGAATAATATGATAGGGTTATGATAACTTTTTATTTTTACTTGTTTAATAAGAAATTTTTTTTACTGTATTATAAAAAGTATATGTTTTTTGTAATTTAATGATTGCTTTTTAACTTTTTTTTTTTAAAAGAAAACAACTTTGAAATTCAAATATTAAACTTTACTTTAACTTACTTTACATTCTATCC
Organism: Sextonia rubra; assembly: GCA_037013555.1. Lineage (NCBI taxonomy): Eukaryota > Viridiplantae > Streptophyta > Magnoliopsida > Laurales > Lauraceae > Sextonia > Sextonia rubra. The sequence continues at coordinate 14,133,422 of JASUAD010000028.1, read as the reverse complement.
AAACACACCCTTAGATTGGTATTTAGGATCATTAAAAATATATATTTTAAGGATCATCTTTCACAATCACACTATGAAATTTGAAACTTGTTAAAATATCAGTGTGTTTTACAAGAAGTTTATATAACTAGGATCCAACAAGAACATCACTAAAGTAAAAATAAAGGAATAACTTCAGAACTAAGCCGAAAAAAAAAGGAGGAAAAAAAAAAGACGAATACCATAGGATGTAAATACTATTTACATGAAGTCACGGTAAGAACCATAAACCGAGATGGATAGATCCAGATTAATGTTGTTCCTAGGTACAGAACCGGAGCATTCTTTGAAATCTGACTTCGAAATCGAGGAAACCGCTTCACTGTTTTCACTCATTGCTGGTGTATTACTCCTTTGTGTAGGATTGAACGAAAGGGATAATGACAAGTCATCAATTGCTTCCTCTTCCTTCCCATGCTCTTTGTTTAGTGATTGCGACAAAAATGACCGAAAGACATGCTTCTCCCCTTTGTCGTGCTTCCTTGTTGGTGCATGTTGTCGATCATCTACATTAGTAATCTGCAAATACTAAAGTTATTGAGTCATTTAGCAAAATGAAATCATAAAAGAAACATAGAAAATAAAATTGATCTCCTTATTAGACTTCAATGGGTTTTATTTAAAGTTCCTTATGATGATAGAAAATATGACTTGGTTGAAAGATATCATAAACATAAGCATAGGTAAGAAAAACAAGAAGACCAAATATACATTGAATAAGCTTTTATCGAGACTGTCACTCGAGGCATGCAGATCATGAGAGAGAGAGAGCTGAGAGACAAATAGTTTCAGCCTTGCTTGGCTTATCACTTGGATGAATGCCTGTTTGTGTGGTTTTGCAAGATCAACTCTATGATTCAGTAGAAGTTAATGAATGTCAACTTCTTAAAAGGTTGGGATTATAGGTTCAAATGGGTAATGGTGCTAATAACTTGGCCATTCTATATAGTATGTGTATATTTAATACTGGTTTGCCATAATTTCGCAAATGCTTACGCGTTTATGAAATTTTCATTCAATACTGTTGAAAATAAACTTTGTTAAATTAAGTCTTTTAATATTTTCAAGTTCCACAAATTCATACATCTGCAAAACCCATAAAAACTAGAATTACAAATTGCACTAAATTGCTACTTAATCATCCTCATATGCTACTAAATAGCCATTGCGTTAAATTGCTAATTAATCATCCTCATATGCTACCAAATAGCCATTGCATCACAAATCCTATGCTCACATTGTTTCAATTCCTTCATTTATTTTTATTTTTTTCCATTCTTCTATTCGGTAGGTAGACCCTCACAATTGCCATCCTATTACTTTTTCAGCTAGAATGTCTACTGTTTGTTTTTTAGGTAAAGTAAAGTACAAAAAATATTTGAAATTTAAATCTTCCCCCTTCTTTTTCTTAAAAATTCAAATTTCCCTCTTTTTTCAAAAAGTCATCACTAAATTATAAAAGACACTGTACATTTTGAATAAAAAGTCAAAAAGATTCCATATCAAACAATTAAAAACAAAAAATCAATCATAACCACATTATATATTATTCTTATGTTATTCTTTTTTTAATTTTAGGTTTATTCTACTTTACCCTATCCCCCACAAACAAACAGGCTCGACGATCAAGCTAGCAATACAATCATTAACTTGCTCATTTTGTGATTATTGTCACATGCATGACAGTAATGCACAGGTGAGACCTTAATCCTTCTATTAGGATATAGAATGTTAAGGGGATGCTAGTCTTTAATACCTATGGCGAGAATACAGAAAGGATGGAGATTTACAAATAAAAAGTAGAGTGTAAGAGACAATAAGAAATATTACGTTGCCCATTGTGAAGTAAGCGGCTATCATAGATGCTAATGGTATAATGAAAGTGAACTTACAAAATAGGAAAAGGTAAAGTAAGGCAATCTCGCTGTAACTAATTGGAATCTTAGAAATTTTAGAAAATGCATTAGGAGGATCTGGCTCAAGATAGACTACATTGGCGAAACAGAATCATGTACCCAACCCCAACATTGATGGGAGAAGGCTTAGATGCCGATGAAAGTGAATACAATTGAAAAGAAAATCAAAAAGGAAGTTCAACAAATGACTATCAAATAGTCCCCCCTTTATTGAAAAATGAATCTCAACGCTAACTCATAAAATATATTATATGAAAGTCAATGTCCCATCTACATCTCCATCTCGATCTTATATTCTTAACCATGGAGTCTTTAATATTCCTTTTGTGGAACCCATTTTACCCTAAATTAGTAGGCATTCAATTCCATCAAACAAATGGGCCCTAAAGAGATACCTGGTGCATCCGAACAATAAAAAAAAGGTGCACAAAAGAAAATTAGGAATTAAGAAATACAGTGGGGTGCCATTTGTAAATTAGAAAATGCCTTTAAATAAAGGAGAATAGAAGTAGAACTCACAAACCTGAACCCAAATACCTGCGGGGAAAGACTTTTGAGGATGGTGATGATGATTAATTTCTCTTATTCAAAGAATCTCAAAAGGAATTTGTCGTGCCCAAGTGAAACTTGCAATAATTGATTATAGACCATTGTCCAATACCAAACCAAAGAAGAAACGCAATATTCAACTCCCTATCATAAAACATGTGTTCCCTTGTTTTCTTCACTAACAAAATCACATGTATAAAAGTTGGTGTTTTAGAAGTGTCTTATTCATGCAATCCCCTAAAATCAAGCCTCCCCATAAAAAACAAAACGTAAGATGGTTAACAAATGCTAGAAACAAGAAGGAATAAAAGTCCAGTCCTAAAAGGCAGCAGAGAAATCCTTTTCTTCTTTGTACCTTGAGCAAGTCAGATTCTCCAGCCATTGTACATCCCAATGCTTTGAACTTCCAAATATCTGCAAACGTCCCTGCTTTCCCATCATCTTTTTTTTGAACCAGCAAGCCACTTTCCTTCGTTTCCTCTCTCACTACTGCATGTTTAATGTCATCAAAAAAGCAGTACGGATATGAAATCGCTCCAAATTCTCTCTCGCTGGAATGCAAACTATTGGGCGGGGAATTGATGTCTAGGCAAGTTCTGACCCAAAAAAAAAAAAAAAGAAACACACACAATTGAGATTATAAAAGGAGAATAACAAAATAAATAAATAAATCTGAATGCTAACCTTTTTGAAGGGGGAGAATGGGACATGGAATAAAAATCGTTGGGTTTTGAAGATTGAGACGAACCAACATCGATCTCTTCATCAATCTCACCATCATGGTCATCAGAGGAGTATTTTCTTTGTTGGGAGGATAGAATACCTGCTGTACAATATGTTAGCTATTGATAGCAATAGAATATGTTATTAGAATAAAAAAGATTTTCATACAAGTTGATATTCCATTTGTTATAGACAAATCAATATTTTGAAGGTTCATACAACAAATAAAACATGGGTATTATTTGTTTAAGAAGAGAATACAAGAACAATGATTTTTAACTAAAATCAAGAGAGGAAACAGACCTCTTTGTCGTCTAATGTCATTGTTCATGCTCCTATACATCTGATAGAAATCCCCAATGAAAAACACAGTGAGATTGAAACTACAAAAGATCCAACAACATAAAAGATTTCATAGGTTTTCAAAAAAAAAAAAAAAGGAAAGAAATCTAAACCTGAAGATGGCTTTTGACATGTGAGATTGTTAGTCCCCTCACATCCATGACCTGAAGAACAAGCTTAGGAGTGGCCTCTACAGAAAATTCAATAACAAAAACAAATAACCCACACACACTATCAGCAATCTGAAAAGAGTGTCAAAAAAAAAAAAAAAGGGGTGAAAGGATAAAAAGAGACAAAAAAAAAAAAGAAAGATGAAGCAAAAGAACCCAACAAGAGAAGAAGGGAAAACTTACTTTCTTGCCCTCCGAGCCTCTCAATAGCTTGAAGAAAACATTGATGAAGTTCAGGCGTCCATCTTAAACGAGGAACCTTAGACCTTACGTACTGTCTAACACTTCCATTCCTTTCAAAACTACTCATGTTTGCCTCACTCACCAACATACTTAACATCCAGCACTCACTTCTCCTCACCCAAAGATGAAAATATTTCAGTTTCTCAGACCTTTGAGCTTCTCAACTGAGTTTTAAGCTGCTTTGAATCTTCTGGGGTACCTTTTCCTTCTTCTCTCAGCTACTAAACGAGAGCTTATCCCATGAAAATGGAGGATTTTCCTTTCTGGGTCTTCTTCAAAACACCCCAAAACTCAGTTTTCTTGCACTCGTACAGCTTTCCCAAAAATCTCCACGGTGTTGGACCCGGTGTGGCTTAAAAAGAGGAGTAAATCCTCTCTCTCTCTCTCTCTCTCTCTCTCTCTCTCTCTCTCTCTCACCCTTTGTAAATTCCGACCCTTGACTTGACTCTCCCTCTCCCTGGTGCGTGGTCGCTGCAAGGAAAATTCTCATCACGAGCTGGAGATCTTCTGGAAATAATTACACAGGGCAGCTTCCAGGCTTTGACTCAGGAACGCCAACGTCGTCGTCATCATTACATGAAAAAGCCCATGAGACGAAAAGGGCAAAATAGAGAAAGCGGCTCTAGAACAGAATCTCTTGCCATTATTTTGCTTTTCTAGGGGTAGTTTGGTCTGTTAAACTCTTCACCTTTTATCGAATGGGTTGGGTTCAGGTTCAACGAGTTAGCCCCACCGACCTGCTTGTCCGAATTTGAGGTTGGTACGGTTCTTTTAATTTCGTATAAAAATCAAAAAAGAAAAATGAATAAAAAGGATTAATATCTTTAATTTTCACTCTAGTTGGGCAGGGGTTCAAACTTTTCATCCTTCTCATTTCAGACTAATTGATTTGTAAAACCCACTTAACACAATTGATTCTCCAAATTTAAAAGCATGAGTAGAACAATGATTATAAAATGTATTTTTTTATGTTAAAAAAATGTAAAGAAGATTTAAAGACTAATGCTAAACCCAACCCAACCAACCCAAGGCAGATCTAGGAAATTTTACCCCGGGGCTCAATGTTAAAAACAAAATGGGAGGGAAGGCGGATTAAAACCATTGAATTCCCAATTGTATAGGGTAGGATTTTGGACATTTTCAGGTCTAAGTGGGGACTTCAGCCACAGAAACCTCTGCGTAGGTCCACCCCTGTTGAGCCAACACCTAGCAACGGGCCTGTTTGCGCGCAATGCACACGGGCACACAAGGGAATTATTGATTGAGAAATTTAGGAGTTTTACTCTGAAATTGAAAAGTAAAACAAAGGAAGGGTTTTATTGATCGGAATTAGGGTCCACTTTGGGCTGGGACAAGTACGACGAAAATGCAACAGGGTTTCAGTTTACGAGGCGTAGGGCTTGAATCTTGAAGATTAGAAATCAGTTTTGGCGTGGGTCACCATAGCTGATCTTGTTTTTACTAGATAGGCAAATCACATATTATATGTATGTGCCCGTGTGCATTGCGCGCAAACGCATATTATGTTGATTGATTATTTCATGCATGTGCATTTAACATTTTAGCTTATGACTCTCACTTTGCTTACTTCATGATTAATGTGAAGCCCTAAAAATTGAAGCTTGGCCAAATGTCACACTCAGCTACCTGCCTCTGTGAAGTGAGACTTGAACCAAATTTGCCGCTGATCGAAGTTTTGTTACCTTTTATATTGATTATTCAAGTTAGCACACTCTCAATTTATCAAACCTCTACGATTTGAACAAATTTGAGGTCCATGCACCGTTATACCCTGTACGTAAGCCATCTTTTATCAACAGATGGTTCCCAGAGACCTTTTCAAAGGCCCCAGAAGCAAGCTATTTCATGCTTAGGACCTATTTATTATGTTTAGCATCTATTTGTTTGTAAGATTTTTAAGAATATTTTTATTTGCTAGCATTATTCAAATGTTTTCTCCCAAGGGGAATCTCAACTGTTACTGCGCTGCCCATCATTTAGAAACTTGGAATTTTAAGAAAATTTTGGGCCAAAAATGACTATCTCTGTGAATTGTTACCATTCAAACAAGAAATTCAAATTCTTAGATGTTAGTGAAGGTTTTGTGTGTGTGTGTGTGTGTGTGTTTTTTCGTGGGGGTTGGGTGGGGGGTGTATTTGATTTCTAGATTGCAAGCAATCAAATAATATATATATGGAGGGGGGGTGTGTTTGATTTCTAGATTGCAAGCAATCAAATAATATGTATATGTAGGAAGAAATAAATCAAACCAAACAATCATGCACCAAAAGAAGGCACGTAGAATTTTAATATCGAAAACTTCAACAGGTAAAAAACCACAAAACTAATAAGAATCAACTATCAAGTAATAACAAACAATTACAAAATATACTTATACCCTTTTTTGGACTTAAAGGACTGAGCTCTTTTTGCTTAACTCTTTTTGCCACGTGACTCTCTTTCACCGTATACTGTTTTTCGCTAGATCAGCCCATACCTTAAATACTCAAGATGGCATCAAAACTTTTATAAGAGGTGTAAAAGTAACAGCTCTCAGGAATAAAATTTTAGCACTTCAACTCTTCAATAAAAGCTTTAGAGAAATGAATCTTCAATGTAAAATCTCAACTCAAATAATAAAGATGAATACTTTAGGGTTGAGAAAAACCCTCTAATTATAATCCAAATTTCATGTAGAGATGTTAGGGTTACAATAGAAAATAAATACGAAAGTCCCAGCATAAAAAGAAAACAATTCATGCAAAATTGGTAGGCAACTTTCCTCTAACCAATCGAGCAGGTACCAATTACAGCTTGAGTGAGTACCATACTTGATTGATCAATACCTCACTGAATTTTTTCTATTTCTACACTTTCTTCTCTTTAGCTCTTCCAACAATATATATAGTGGTCTATTTTAAAATAAACGAAAAATTACAACTTAATAGACCCAGAATTTTGTCCAATCAATAAATTAGCCAACACACTCAAATTCCTAATAGTGGTTGAGCTTGTAAAAACACAATATATGCAAGGTGTGTGAGGTTTTTTTTTTTTTTTGTTTTTTTTTTTTTGTAAAGAGGAGATTTTATTAAACACAGGAAGAACTAAATAAGGAGACAAAGACAAAAATTCTAACAAGGACAGGAATAAAGTTCCTCAACCAGATAATCGCCCACACTCAAACTATGTGACTTTTTAGTATAATTGTGGACAACCATATTACTTTTTCTCTAGAAATATGGGAAAACCATGTTACAATTTTTTAGCAAAGTTGTGAGTTAAGAGCAACGGCAGATCCAAGAATTTTTCCTTGGGAGGGCCACTATCTAAATTTATTTTTTTAAAACCATATATAAAATATATATATATATAGTTTTCAAAATATATGCATGATTTTCTAAAATTTTTGGTTGGCCATTTGTCAAAAAAAAAATAAAAATATTAAAAACATAAAGAGGCTTTCCTAAATTTTAGGATTTTTTGTTTTTTTTGGGTGGGGGGAAGGGGGCCTTCGCCCTGGTTAAGAGTATAAAGGATACTATCAGTTGGCGATGATTGAGAATTGTGTGCAGTTCAGGTAATGCCCAAGTCATTCATCATTTTAACAATAATTAAAAAAAAAAAAGGTGACAAGTGAATCCTTGCGAGTCTCAAATTTTTAGAGGTACACGTAACCGAAAGTTCATGTTACCTGCACCGTACATTTGTGGGCCCCACATCATAAACGGCTAAGATTATTCACAGGTGGCCAAATCGAAGGCCATGTGTGATGACGGATGGCTACTAGCTTATCTAGACCAATAAAATCTCTTTCTTGACAAGGAACCAGTCAAAGGCCAAACCCGACGCTTTCTTTCTTGTCCAAAAGTCAACCTTCTTGACAACCCAAAACTTCCGGCCAAGTTAGAGTACACTGGAATTTCTCCACCTACATCCAAGAACTCCTGCTAAACCCTAAAGCCTACGGTTTGATTTTGCTTGCTGGATTATCTGTTTCCCATCAATCAGTCCAAATCAATCACATGCTCCCTTTTCTCCAAGCCGGTGGCCGACGTTTGAAAATACAGAATTTATTTATAGAAATACTATCAGATGTAGATGTAGTTGAAAAAACCAATTACGTGAAGAGAATGTCCCCGCAAAGTAAAGTAAGAGTACTGTTCAAACATTACAGTAAGAACGTCGACATGCATAATTTTTTTTATGGGTAATAAAACTTATATTAATTAAAAAAAGAGCAATTTGAGGAAAGGTGAAAGCCTTGTACCAAACCTCCAATAAGAAGAAAAATATAAAAAGAAATAAAATTAAAAAAATCACATCTTAACCAAAAGACTGTCCATATCCATACCTTATTTGCTAATAAATCTACAGTAGCATTCACCGAACAAATAATATATTTGAAAACCACCAAAATTAAAAAAATAAAGCTCTTATCTCCTTAAGGATATAGTAAGATTTCCAATGAGCCCTATGCATTTGTGAAACCCAAAAAACTACATTAAGTGAGTCACTTTCAATAATCAAACTATCAGTAAAGGACTTGAAATATATTCTCAAAGCCTCTAAAATGGCGACCATCTCTGCCTCATTAAAATCTTTAATTCCAATCAACTTGGAGAAAGAGATCAATACTTCACATTTGAAATTATGAAGCACCCCTTCAATACCTGTCGGGCCCGGTCTACCTCTAGCTGCCGCATCTATATTAAACTTGAGGACCCTTTCAGAATGGGCACCATCCAATATGGTTGATAGATGTAGAAGATCCGTACATGATACCAGCCACCTAATTAAGGAAACCATTGTCAATGTTAAGAAATTTGAGCTCCTTACTCTCCATAGCCTATTTTCCAATTTTTATCAAAACTCCCACTAAGATATCTTCAGAAGAAGAGAGTAAATCACGAAACTCTCTCATTCCTTTCCTTCCAAATGGACAAAAAAAATAAAAAAGCATATGAAATGAGTCTCCAAAGCAATGACCCATAATATTGGCATGCATTTGGCTGGAAAGAATAAAAATTTCAACCTAATAGAACTTGCACAGACTTGAATAAATGGTTGGCTTGTGATTACTTATCTAATACTATGCTTATGTTGGGCGGATCAATCAACTGATTGATTCTCATAATATTGAACATTGGTTGATGAAGTAATTTTACAGGGCTCACTTTATAAAGTTTAAACTATTCAAAAATAAATGTCTCTTTTATATGATGTTCCCAACTTCCACTCAGGCAAGTATTAGCCATCGAAAGAATGATCATAAAGCTAAAGACTCTTTAATAGTCGTGTCTTTTGTTAGATTGGTTGTAAGTAGATTTTATTTAGATGTTTTTTGTTTTGCATCCCAGCAATAGGGGCATGATCCTGCGTTGAGGGAGAGGTGTCTGTCCGAGTTTGAAGGCAGTTCTTACTAGTAGAGTAAAATGTCAATTTTATTTTATTAAGATGTTGTATTTAGTTAATGCAACAATGATTTGACTCTTAGGGCTATTTCTTTGCTTGAAATTCTTTACAAACGATTTTTTTCCCTAAAAATTGATCCCTCTAAAAAGATTCCTGAAAAAAGGGCCACATTGTAATTAGTAAAATGCGAGTCCAATTTTTAATTCCTAGATGAGTTCCATGTTCTAATAACAAAAGGTGGGCTCCCTGTGTCACAATTAATAAAAGATCTAATTCCCATTATGAATTCTTGTAGATGTGAAAGAGAGAAATTAGAGAATTCAGGATGTATTAAATTATCAACAAATTAAGAAATGATAGTAATCAACACTATGCCAAAACTCCAACATTTTAAAGTCCTAAACAACAACCAAACATAAACATCAGAAATCGCAGTAAAGAAATTGGCCCTTATAAGTTCGAAATCTAGTATAGCTTGTGATACATGTTATGACCCAACATATTGATCCATTTGCTAAGATCAAGTATAGTTTAGTGGTGAAGCGGCTAACTTTTTACATGTATATATTTTATTACAGTGCTTTTGGAGGTAATATAGAGTGCTAAAAAAGTAAAAGAAAGGTCTCATTGTATGTGTGGCTCATCAAAACAAAATGTGCAAGAAAGGCCTCACATGCCTCTCTGTGTGCGTCAGTGGGCTTTTACGTGCGCACATGCTCACACGGCCATCTGCGCAAACCCTTGTGGATTCCACTTGGAGCCATGTCGATTCATGGCAGTGGGATTAAAGATCCGGATGTAACCATTTTCTTCGTTTGCACTTTAAAAAAGGCAAGTTGAATTGTGCCCCTTTCAGTCAAGAAGGGGGAGGAGTGAAACACGTAGCCTGGGGCAACTATAAACCTTTTGACTTTTTACGTTTCCATTAAAAGAACTAAACAGAAAGAGGGAGAGGAGGACCTCAGGCAACGTGAAAGAACATGGCCTCTTGTTTTCTTCCCCAGTAAATTTCTTTATTTTCTCATTTATTTTCTTTCAACATTCATTTATAAAATTGTAATTTATGTTATAATTAACCTTGTTTTTTGTTTTCCAAACTTCCCTCTGTTGTTTTTGGAGATCTCAAAAGGACATCGATAAGGTGTAAGACCCCAATCTTTCAGTTTAGTGTCTAACTAAGGATTTTAGAACCGCCAATATGAGTTTGAAAGTCCTAAACAAATTTCTAGTATGTAGCTTAGCGAAGCGAAATTAAAAGAACTAAACTAAATCAAGCAACCACAGAAGAAGAAGATACTATGATATTTTACATGGAAAATCCGAACATAGAAAAATCCATGAGACCAATCTCATTAATTCAAGAAAAATAAAGCACTAAAAAATTGAACAGTTATAAGATACACTCAAAACCATTTTCCCTAGTTAAATTCAACCTAAGAATTATAGTTCTTTTTGCCGACGAACATGCCGTTCACGGTTCTTCATGCTTTGACACAATCCGCCTTGATGCTGCTTAAGACGTAAAGATCTTCTACAAAAGAGTATAAGTAGAAAATCTCGAGAAGCTCGTTAACTTAAGAACAGTTCTTCAATGGATGCTCTTAAGAAAAAGAAAATCTCCCATTAATATTCTAAGTTTAGAATTAGGGAGATGCATGGCTTAGGGTTCATGTACAAGATAAGCTTTTTTAATGACCCACGATTTGTAGCATAGAGGTAGGGTTTCAATAGAACACAAATAGACAAGTTTGGATAAAGTAGGAAAGGTTTTCACACAAATCAATTTAAACAAGCACACAAATTCGCTCGAGCGGGCAAAGCTTTCGTCTAGCCAAAATGCCCAGGCTCGCTTGAGCAAGCTCCATGTTTGCTCAAGGGAGAGACTATTCTGTTTTTGTTTTCTTCTTCATATGTTCTTCATGATTTCTTTATGTCAACTCTTCCAATCATACACACTACAATCCAAGACTAAAATATGAAAATTACATGTTATATTGTACGTAAGCTTTGTCCATAACCCAAGAATTAGCTAACACTCATAATCCGAACACAAATTAATCTCATTTTATTGGTAATCACCATGTTTTGCTTGTTCTAGTGATGATTAGGTAGATCCTCTCAAGCCCGGGGCATGACATAGGGTATGCAAGATGTTCTTAATGTATATGATGATGTCTTTGTCAAAAAGAAATAAAAATATAAAGCTATATATGTTTGAACATTGGAAAAAATTTTAGCTCCATAAGATCAACATAACTCATTGATTTGAATATTGTCCTCAAGTTTACTTGTTCTACAATGCGTCATTATTTTTATTTTCATCTGATGATTAGTCCCATTCAAATAGGCAAAAAAAAATTATGGAATTCGTAACATTTAAGTGGGTGAATATGGAGAATGACTCCTTACCTAAGTAGTAAGGAATGGTTGTTCTCACCTAACTGTCTAAGGTTTAAACATTGGGTATGCTACCTTGGCCACATGAGCAAACTTTCTTTTCCACTATGTGAGTTTCCTTTTCTATATGTGTCAATATCTCTTACCACGGGTGCAGGCTTCCTCCTAGGACCAACCAAGCAGTATAAAAAACTGTGGGTGAGTGTGTATGTCCCATTTGAATTGATCATAGGAGGTCCTAATTAAATCATGTATGCATATCTAGAGCAGCCGTGCTCGTGCTCACCTAAAAACTTCCCATATGTGTATATAATCAAATAGTGAGGTATACCATGCCTCTAGTTCCAATTCTTTGTTGCTTTCCTAAGTAAATACAATTGAGTTCGTAGTGATCAATTCATAGATTTAATTAAAAAGTATATCCTATTCTAACAATCACCATCCTCTCATCATCATCATCAAATCACAGCCCCAATTATATTGGGGTCGGCTAGTTTTTGTTTCTCCATTATAATCATAATTGGACTCTATTTTTATTATTTCTATTCATGCCTTCTTCATCCCACCCTTTCTCCTATGTGGGCCATCAACCTACACAGCCAAATTAATGTGTATAGTTCCTCTAAAGAGTAGGATAAACAGATAATGTTATCAAGCTTTTGGCATAAAAGGGCTTTCTCTTATTGAAACCAGATATATAAGAAAAAAATGTTAGATCACTTGAACTATGACAATTTCTACAATATATAACGTTAATGACTTTACTGTATCTTAATTGAAATTCTAACATTATATGTCCAATAACAACGGCCTCTTACCCTAGTAATAAGAGGTGTCAGACCTCAATATTCAGAGTTCAAATCATGGGTATACTATCTCTTCCCATGTGAGTGGGCTCTTTTTCACTTTTGTGGGGCTTTGTTCTTACATGTAGAGTCGCCTCTTCCGCGTGAGTGAACTTTTTTTCCGAATGCACATGTTCTCTTCCAAGTCCTAAACCCCTTGGTGGTGTTAAAAAATAAAGAACACTATATCAAGGATCTTATCGAGGATCGAAGTTTTACTTTTCATTGAGTCATTGGTGTTGATCTTTATGTACCAATTGAATTGATTAGAACGTCCTTACTTTCCAAAATCCAGGCCTTTAATTTATCTTTTGTTTTTTTTAGGTACCTTTTGTGGTAAAGGCTTCTTTTTACTGTAGATTTTATTATCATCATAATTCATTATCTATCTAAGCACACAAAATCCATGCCTATAATTTCTCTTTTGTTTTTTTAGGTACCTTTTGTGGTAAAGGCTTCTTTTTATTGTAGATTTTATTATCATCATAACTCATTATCTATCTAAGCACACCGCAATAAAATTCAATGGAAAAGTAAAGATCCAACAACCCTAATTGTAATTCTCATCAAAATATTTCCACTCAAATTATTATTATTTTATTTATTTATTTATTTTTTTGCATGATACTAACATGAAACTTGAAATTGTTGCTTAGTTGGTTGGCAACCCCCACATCTCATCCAATTATGCAAGAATTGATTCCAAAATATGCCACTGTTTTCACATCATGTGTGGGCTTCTCATGCCATATAATTTGTGGCCTCTCCAATCCATAGTGTGCACTTCTTCTTCCCACATATGTGGCCTCTCTTAAGTCTACCCTCCATTAGTAAGGGCAGAACCAGTCAAGCCACATCCCCCCCACCCCTAACCTTAAAAATAATAATAATAATAATAAAGAAGAAAAATTAGGCAATGACCACAATCTCACTTTCCTTATTTTTCTTTATTCCTTTCCCCACTTCCTCTTCTTCTTTCTCCTTCCACCTCACGACCATACACCTCTCAAGCTAACAACCACCGGTCTTCCTTTGGTATCTTCTTCCTCTCGTCGCCTTTATCCCTGAACACTATTTCAAACTTCTTCCTTTTCCTTGAGCTTTAAGTAAGCTCTAAACCTCTTTATGGTTAGGTCGTTTGGGTTTTTAGATTAATAATGGTTTAGAGAAGTTCCTTAGAGTCTTCTCCCCATTTTGTAGGTGGGTTTGGCTCAGCTTCGGGTTGTCTTTCCATTTGAGCATCGTGGGTTTGATCTTGAGTTAGGGCTTCTCCTCATTTTCATTTTCTCTTATCATAAGGTAAGTGAATAGTATTTTCATTATTAATATGTTGATTTAATCTTAATTCTAGAAGTTCAATGTGCAGGACATGTTGTGCCCATTTAATTGAAATACATTAGTATGACTATGCCATTGGCATTCAGCATGTGATTGTGAAGGCAAAAGCTTTTTTTGTCAAAATCATGTGTTTTGATTTCTAAAATATTTTTAATATTTGTGTGGTGATTGAATTAAATAGTAAGAAAATAGAAAAAAAACTACTAGATTGTGATTTGTGAATTACTTTCTTTTATCATAGTTGCTAAAATGTGCTTATTATAGTTTCAATTTAATTTTTATATGTGAAATATAATTTCAATTGATGCATATTTTAAAAGAAAAAATGACAAAAATTCGGAAGTTGATACATCGTTGCCAACCTCCGACAACATTAAGATTTCAATTTTTGAAAATTACATGGAACACTTGAAAATATAATAATTGTATGAAAAAAAATCTTCTAGTGTAACCCCCCCTAGTACAGAATCCTAGCTTCGCCCTTGTCCATTAGGTTGTAGTACCAAAAAAAAAAAAGTAAGTAAAAACCTAGATAGAAGCAAGTTTGTGCGGCCAATGTTGAAAAAATGAGGGTTGGGGAAATGCATCATTGTGCTGCAATAAAATTTATAATTTGGTGTGACTTCTTTTCCGTGAGGAGAAGGGCCCAAATACGATACGTTTTTTTTTTCTATGGGAAAACATTTATTATGAGGAGTGAAAAAAATTATGTGGTGTAGAGAAAAGTGCCGGCGGAACTGATTTTCCTCGAAAGTACACAAACGTGACTATTAAGCTTCAAATGAGTCTGCTATTAACAACAATAAAGTATAAATAGTTTGTATGATGCCCGGGATCCAACAGTAACAACACCGCCACCAATGATGTACTCATCATAATAATTTTCGTATCATCTGCTTGATAATGAAGATTATAGATGGCAGCGGAATACAAATACGTAGTAGCTCACCCAACGACACAAATATGGTGTCCTCATTAGCAACATCGATGCTTCCAACATGGAGAACATCCCCTCACCAAAATTAAAAGAGCACCAAATCTAATTTACCATCTTTAGTCTATTGTATGCTTTTGGTCTGACCGTGTTTCCCTTTTTTTTGTTTTTTTGAAATTCAGTTAGCCCTACTTGTGGGCCTACATAGTTTCATAGATATCTGTTAATTGTTATATTTTGGTAGTTTTTCTAATATCCATTCGTTATATGTTTTGACATGCTTTGCATAGCTGATCATCTTACAAAAATATTATAATATGGGAGAGTTTCACTTAATTCATACTAACTTATCTTCCAAAGAAAAAAATTAATTAGTAGAAATCACATGAAACCCACTTAGCTTCGGAAAACAATTTGTGCCTACCAAAAGCAAAACCTTTGTAACCATCCTACGATGAAAAATGGTGGAGACAATCAATGATTAGATCATAACAAAACTAGTTAAACTCATTAAAATTTGCATTGTTGGATGGGCTCCACCGTCATTGTACAAGCCTTTTTTGTTAAAAAACCATCTTCATTAATGAAGGAAAGAAAATAAGACAGTCAAACATCCAAGAGCATACAAACGCTACCTACAAAAATCCCTTAATCCAAACAGTCGCTATACCAAAAGAAGTCCATGTGTAAGAAATAGCTTAACTTAGTCTCTAGAAAATGAAAACAAAATTCGCAGCAACAAAAATTGAGGAAAAGGCTTTAATATCTAAAACAATTGAATTAATGACCCAATCAAAACCATCATTTAAAGCTTGAACCATTTCATTTGCATCCAACATTATGCAAACTCTAGAGAGACCTTTGTCTCGAGCCTTAAATAACGCAAAGAGGATCACCTTCATTTCGGCCTCCTTAGAATAGAAGACCTTTGAGCTTTGAAATGCACCTGCACAAACAATAGAATACAAGAGGGGTCGATTTAAATGAGCCATCAAAAGCTTTACTATATGCCGTTCTAAATGCAGCATTGGAATAAATTAAAAAAAAATCTTCTTCCTTAGGAATATCCCTTGGGAGCCATACAAATGGCTCATTGTCCACCTAGATTTATAATAGTTGCTATGAAAACATCACTAAGTGGATCTACCAAAGGGAAACACAAGAGCCTTGTTGTAAAGGCATCTCCTTCTCAATGTGAAGGCTTTAAATATTGCGGAAGCACAAATTACAATTGCATGGCCACTACAAATGCGATTAAGCACTAAATACAGAGATCTGTGACTATCTACAAGTGATCAATAATATAGGATTCACTCTTCATGATTCAAGGGCAAGGATGAACACCATAGTCGTGGAAAATGATGATGGATGGTTTAGGTCTTATCTTTGCTCTCACTATTGTTTGTTATTGGTTATGATTATTGAGATACTCTGCAACTATCACCCTTCCATATCTATTTATAACATTTGACTTGATGGGTGATAAACTTGATTCCAAATTTGAATAGAGATATAAAGATATTGAGTTGGATCAAATTCTTTCAATTCGAATTTGAATGGTGAGACTAAAAGGATATATAGATAAGATGGATAAAACTCAAACAAATTCTATCACTATCATTACTTAAGGATTAACACAACCTTTCAAATTTAAACATTACTTTGTAAGGGGTGTCTCTCTGTGTTGAGGTCCACCCACATGTAAACACATGAAGTGGGCCCATCACAAATGCTAGCACAATGTTCTTCACCCACTGTAGGAGGAAATGGTCCTGACATTCCCAGGACATGAGGGAGGAGGAAATGAGGTGAAATATAGATAACATAGCACAATATAGTGGAGCATATAGTTAGGATTATGTTGGGGGAGTATAGAAATAGAGTGCCGCAGGGATAAGCCTTGAGATATATAGACAAGGCTAGTTTAGGAATAAGATAGTTTATCGTTCCCTCCCATGTACAAAGTAAAAACATAAAGAAGATAAATCTGCAATGATTAAATTATTTGCCGGTCCCATTGTTGTCATAACTAGGGGAGGACCCAAGTAGAGTTGAGTGGGGGCTCAAACCTGAAAAATTCCAAAACCCCCTTATAATTTTGAAATTTTCTTGATTTTGAATTTTTTTCCCTCATAATTTTTCTACATTGAGCCCCCGAAGGAATATTTCCTACGTCTGCCCTTGGTCTTAGCCCTTATTTCTATCTATGATTGTTGTGCTGGAGATCAATAGAGATTTTTTTACATTCCCTAAATAGTTATAATTGGCCAAATTTCAATAGTCATAGAACAAAATCAGGCTAGAAATATGTGAGGAATCCACAAAAGTAAGGATTTCTTAGTGCCTTTGAATAGTGCATATAAATGCATACAGTTGAGAAAAGTCGGAATTGTTGTTCAAATCCACAAAAGTGAGGTTTTTCAAATTCCATGGGAGGGGTTGGATTATGTACTAATCACAGAAAATTAAGGGTTCCCTCATATGTTAAATCATGCGTATAAAGCTGACTTGAGCACCATAAAAACTTGGGCATTGGTTATAAAAAATTCTTATTACACTTACTCTTCTTTTACTAATTTTCTTATTTTGTAATATGAAATTATATGAACATTATGCCTCCATGGATTTTTTTTCTTTTTATTTTTTGCTAACGAGTGTCTGGTCTCTTCAGAGAACTGACTATGAATTCAACCTTTGATTTATACAATTTTATATGCATGATATCTGTCGACAATGCATTAACATTTGGTACTCTTAAATACCTTTTTATACAACTGATGAGTCACCCACCTATCATCTGACTCCTTGTATAAAATAAGAAAACTAAAGAGACAAGCCGCACCAAACACAGATTGCTCATCCATCCCTCATTTTTCTAATGTTTTGGGCCTCTTTATACCACAGGAACAATGATGGTCAATATATCCTGCTTAATGTGTTGGGTTGGTGTATGAAATGTAACGAGACACGTCGTGTAAAGCTTGTCACCTTCGAGTGGTGGCATCAAATAAAACAAAATACATATTATCTTAAGATTACATGCCACAAATGGAGAGCAGTCAAGCCTGCATTTTCTTACCATTGGAACCATCTAGGACAATATTCTCTATCATGGATGTGTAATGAAAAATTAAAACTTCAATTATGCAAGGTGTGAAATGTCTCCTTTTCTAAATTATACCATGAATAGAATTAGTTGATGGCAATGTTTTGGATTGTCACCTGTCCACGCAAAATTTCAGAGGACTATTAAGAGCCTTTATAATCCCGTTGTGAATTCTAAAGATGTCAAATCTTATTTGAAAGCTCCGTAGCAATGTGATCATTTTAAATTTGGCATTAGCAAAAGTAGCAACTCCATTTAATGTGGTAAGTTTATTATTTTATTATTTTTAAAATTTACAACTATAAAATATTCAAAAGAAATTGAAGGCATTTGCCTTCTTTACTTATAAACATAGATGCCAAATGTCATATAGGATTTGACACTTTAGTTGGGGCTCTCTATAAATAGTTTTGTTCCTAGCCTATGAAGTAATTTGACATATTCATTGGAGATACTCTAATAAACTACCATTGTTTTTTTTTTTTTTTTTTGTTATTTAACATTTAACATTTGGGATCTCAAATCTTAGCCCTTATTTGACCATTCCACTTTTTTGCCTCTACTCCTTATTTCTCTAAAGCAAGTAGAGGTTTAAAAAATTAGAGCGTTTAGCACTAATTTCAGCCTTTGCCCACTCTAAAGAAATAGAAGCATTACCTCTTTTTTTCATAGCCTACTTTAGGATGTGGTTGAGAAATAGATCCTGGAAAAAAGAGGCGGAGCTACATACCACTAAGTTGATCACACTCAGTTCATTTTTTTTTAATCTGAGAGGGTACATCAAGATCCAAACCATTGGAAATGTTTATAAGATCAAACACGAATATGACACTAAATTTCAACCGTTACATCATCACTTTTCTTCAGATATGTGTACAAAAAGTGAGCCACCGAATATTATTTTCTAAATTCTATAAGCCCCAAACACAAAATCCAAACCGTTGGAAATGTTTGGAAGCCGACTAAATATGGCTATAGGGTCAATTTTCAATACTTGATTATACCTAGTGGATCTCGAGAAATTTGTAAAAATTTTCAACCATTGATGTATCATGATCAATTTTGGATTAGTTCACAACCAATCCCTTTTTTATTTTTTATTATTGTTTCTGGTACAACAAATTACGATCCAAACTGTTAAAAATATTAATACGGTCAATGATCACTATAAGACCAAATTCAGCTGTTGGATCATCACTAATATTGAGATATTTACTAAAAAACATAAATTATTTGATTTTATCTTTTGAGATTTGTGAGCCCCAAACACAAAATCAAAACCGTTAAATCTCTTTGAAAGGATGAACGTGGATATGAATTGGGGTATACACGGTTCGGATTAGATTGGATTGAGCTTAATTCGTCACAAATCCGTTATCTACGGATTAATAATTTTGTAATCCATAGCCAATTCAATGCTTGTTAAAAACGAACCAAATCAAATCGTGGATCAACGATTCGATTTGGTTTAAACCATTCAATCTGTTATGAATAAAAAAGTAATTTCAAACTATTTAACATTAGCTTTAGTAATAGCATATGAGACCCAAAAATCTTAGAACAACAATCAATGGCATGACATCAAAAGAATAATTTTTTGATGTCATGCTAAATTCTAGTAATGACTTTTATGGCCTTTTTTTCTTAATAAGACTTTATATCATATTTTAATTACATATAAAATATATAAAAATAAAAAATATATATTATATTATATATCAATGGTTTGGTTTGGTTTCAATCCGTGGATAAAGGGTAAAATCCGTCATCGAACCATTCTTAACTAATTAAAATTTTTTTTCAATCTATCACCAAACTATTAACCATCGGTTTGGTTAAAAAACCACGGATTAAATTATATCGGTTTGGTTTTAAGGATTTAGGGATTTGTTGTACACCCCTAGGTATGAAGTCAATTTTCTAGGCTTGATAACTTGCTCATCTCAAGAAATTTAAGAAAAACTTTTAGCTGTTGATTTAAAAAAGTCTATTCAAAATAAATTATTGCATTATTACAAAACATATATTTTAATTCTAACCACTTTTTTAAATGGCCCTATTTTGAATAGGTCTATAAAAAACAAGAGTAGATATACCAAATAAACCCTTAAAATGTTAGTTTGAGAGTAACACTTGAAAAAACTTCATCAGTTACATTCGATGAGATGCAAAAAGAAGGCTGACTTGGAGATCTCTCACACATGAATTCTTTTCTTTTTTTTATATTATTATTATTATATCCATATATACCTAGCTATTGGGAGATTCATACTTACTAACGCTGGGAGTGAAATGTTCACTAAAGAAGCTTCCTAACAGAGGGAAAGCCTAAGAATTGATCTCACCTGAATTCTTGGATTCTTGCTATCAATTTATAATGGGATTTTTACGAAATAATTAATTTTAAACTCTAATTAAACCATATTATAAAGAAAGATAAATTTATAATGGGATTTTTACGAAATAATTAATTTTAAACTCTAATTAAACCATATTATAAAGAAAGATAATAAAATGATTAGTTTGTAGTTCGTACCTATTTTTTGACGAAAATACCCCAATTGATGATATCATCAACTATTAATGATATCATCAACTTGCCCTTATAGAAAAGAACCCAACGTGGGATATAACATGTTCGATAAAATATCGGAATGAACCTTGTGCCATAAAAAGGATTTGAATTAAAGGATTAATACTGGAGTGTGAAATGGGTACATATATGTTTCCTTGGGTGAGCATTATAAATTCTTATTGAATTGTAAATAAATATGTTTTGTTTTAATGTTGATGAAGGTGATGTCAAATGAAATGTGAAAATGGTGTGTGCTTGTTTGTGTGAGTTTGGATGATGCAAGTGCATGCATATGTGACACAACGTGTTCGATGAAATGTTTGCATGAACCTTAAGCTATGAAATGATTTGAATGAAGGCATTGATGTTAGAGTATAAAATGGGTACAAGTATTTCATTTGGTGAGTATTGTAAATTCTTATTGAATTGTGGATGAATATGTGTTGTTTTAATAGTGATGAAGGTGATGTTCAATGAAAGGTAAAGATGGTGTATACTGGCTTATGTGAGTTTGCTGATAAAGGTGTACTAATTTTGATGAGAGTAAGTTAATACTAAAAAAGATGGAAAGAACAAAAAAAAAATAAAGAATAAAAAACATACATATTCGACATTTGCTTTGCTAATTAGATTCAAGGAAAATTAATTAAGAAAATAACATATAAAAATAAAGAAAAAGAACAAAAAATATAAAATTTTTCATAAAGAAGATAAATATAGTTGGAATTCATGTTTCATATTGGGGTTTTAGTTAGGCATTTAATTATATCGTCAACCCAGTTGACGATATCATCATCTAAGTTAATGATATCAATAGTTGAGAATATCATCAATTTGAGTATTTTTGTCAAAAAAATAAGTACAAGCCACTAACTAATCATTTTACTATCTTTCTTCATGATATAGTTTAATTAGAGTTTAAAATTAATTATTTCACAAAAATCCCATTTATAGTAGGACCACATAAATGATCAAGCCAAATTTGAAGGATGGGGAAATTGGCTTGACACAATTGATGAAACTCAACCCCCATCCATGATTGGTAATGAATGTGCACACAGTTTTAGCAAAAAGAAAGAAAAAGAAAGTGCGCACATTTTTTTGCATATTTGGAATACATCATACCTAGACTATATATAATATAAGTAATTCGTATATTATAATATGTAACATTCCTCTTTGGAAAAATCACGACCCAAGACAATGACTCATGTGTCTGTTTCTTAAAAGTCAAGGGTAGTAAGTAGGAACCCATCTGACAATTTTACACGAGGGTGGTTGGTGGATCAATTTCCTTCTATTCCTATTCCAATTCCAATTCCAATTCCAATTCCAAGGACACATTTATTTTACAACCTACAGGAAGGGTAGTAGGAACCCATGTGAATATTTTACACAAGGCTGGTTGGTGAATCAATCTCGTTCAATTCCAATTCCAAGGACACATTTATTTTTGCAACGTACACTATCTTGTCTTCCTGACTTTCATAAAAAAGAGAACCGAAAACAAGAAAGAAAAAAAAAAGCACAAAAATCACTATCATTCCTCTGTAGCTAGGTGGAAAAGGAACAAGTAATATGTTCTTGTTTATGCAGGGAAAGGGTAAGGAGTTAAAAGAGAGCAAAAGAGAAAGAAGCTAACGCACTGCGTACGTTACATGCATTTACGTTGGCATTGATGGCTGAGGACCTAAATAAATGGTGTCTGTGGGCCACTCATTTGTATGCATATTTTTTCTCAGTTCTCTTTCTTCGTTTCTGGGGAGCCTGGACAAACATCATTTACTCATTTGTCCGTGCTGTGCTCTCTTTTTCTTCTTGGCTAGGCGGCATTATGGCCATCTATGGAGCTGTGAGGAACTGGTAAAGAAAAGGTTGGTGTGTATGAACAGGAGGGTAAAAGGAATATTTCGACTGATTCTTCCATGTATTTGGGCTGTTTGGTGCATGTCCGGATCATATGACTTAGAAATTCGAGGCTAGTCACCCTGTTAATTTATTGTAGAACATAAACTTCAAAGCTCAGAAGACTAAAATTTCAAGTCTTCCCACCCCCCCCCCCCCCCCCCCCCCCCCCCCCCCCCATATCTGATGTGGATTTCAGTCTAATTGGAGCTGAACCTACATATAGATTATTATGGGTAAAATATATAATTTAACATCTTTGATTTATGCATTTTACATTGGTTGCGTTCAACTATAATTTCTAAGGGTAATTCAAAAATAATTTCTTTGGTAAAATTATAATAAAAGGCTCTTATTTCAGAGGGGCACCTATTTGTCATTTGAAAAATGATTTTAGCTAGAAAAGAATTAAATTTAATACAAATAGCTACTGGTGCTCATGGGCTGGGCCTAGTCACTTCTTACTTTATTTTAACTTGGTTTTTATTATTGTCACGCTCGCATCTAAAATTGAGCCCATTTAAATTTTTTTAATTTTATCAGTTGCCCATTTAATATTTGACCATGGCTTAGTTTAAGTGATGAAAAGTTGAATGCTTAGGATTGCAAATGAGTTGGTTTCAAATTGGAGTCATATTGGATGTGAAACTCGTTTTTAAATCTGATTTGTTAGTTCCATACCTGATTTCGATAAGATAAGAGGACCGAGGTTTTGTTTTGGAACTGAATTTGATCATAGAATTGGGGTTTGGTTTCAAAATTGGTTCTGACTTTTTTTAACTTTTTTTTTATTTATAATTTTTTAGTTTTTTTCTTAAAATAAGGATATTATTCAACTTATAATAATGCATACAATTTCCTATCTTTAAAATTAAATATAAACATATCAAATAAAAATTAATTTTGAGTTACAATTTAAAATATTAAATGCTCTTGTATCAGGGGTAGGATGTACAAGTCAAACCTATATGGACCAGGAATTGGACTTGTTTGCTAATAAAATCTAAATTGGGTTTTGGACCGAATCCATTTATGAATCAGAATCTAAACCAGACTTCAAATTCAGTTTTTCAGGAGTCAAAATCTTAGGAAAACCTAAGAATTAGGTGCTCATTTACAATCCTAAAAAATCGACACCCTACCTAACCCATGTAGTGCTTGTAATTTAGCGACCCAGTGGCACATAAGCAACAGAAAAGCTTCGCACGAACCTAGTTGACTAAATGAGTGGACTCATCATGCTTGACATGTTTTGGATAAGCCAGGCTCGAGCTAGGTTTTGAAGACCCATGGTGCACTTGGATCAGACATGGCCCTGTGTTTGTTTGTCGAGTCTGTGTGGGACCCAGCCAGGGTCCGGCTCATCCAAGAGAGTGGGCCACTCTATTGTCCTAGGGACACATGTTTTACATTCTGAAGGCAAGTAGGACGACAGAGTCCAGTAAGAGAGACTGGCGAAAGCCGATTTTCAAGCAGACAAGAGAGAGTCTGCAACTTTTGGCGTGGGCAGCAAGCGATCACTGCACTGCAGCCTTCCTACTGCGAACCTATGAATCGCTAAAACGATTTCCGAGGAAAAAGTAGGGAGGAGGAATGCTCAGGTTGGCACCTACAAGGGCCAGAGGGTCAATAAAAAGAAGATAACAGTAACGTGGGTGATGGGTGGGAATTTTCTCTTTGTTGAAAAGAAACGGGGGAAGAATGGAAATTCCTTTTGTCTATGTAGTTGGACTTGGGGGGCCTGCCTCTGCTATAATGACAGGAGAAGTGAATGCTGGGATTTTGGTACAGTTTTTTCAGCAGGAATGATGACAATGGGAAGGAAGGGAATAAATAGGATATCCACATCCAAACAGAGCATCCGGCCATCATCTTTGGTAAACCAAGAAGGTGCTGAAGATGTTCTATGAGTCTTGCTACCATCTATATATACAGGCTTCACTCTTTGTAATGTAATGGTCCAGTGGATAGTTAAATGAAAATTTCTAAAATTGTCTCAGCTCTCGATTGTTTGCTTGAAGAATTTAGAAGATTCAATGCGGAAGAGATTTTTGAGTTTCCAAAAAACTTTCTCACCCCACAAATTTCCATGCTCAGGTACAATCCAATATTTAAAAATTATGAATGATGAGGATTTCAAAAGCCAGACATGATATTTCAAAAAGGTCAAATTTTTAGAATTTCAAGTACTTAGAAGACAAGATACTGTCATTAGAAATTTAAACACATGAAATTCTTATTAGATATTTCACCATGCAATGCCTTCTTTGTCATTTTTGGGTAGAGGATCTTGATCCATGAAACGAGAAAACAATTTCTTGAAGGTTTTTACCGCCGCCTGGCTTTGATCCATAATGAGGCCCACAAAGTTCAGTCTAGTATAGAATTAGTGGGTCAGCCTGTTCAAAGCCCAATAAAACTGCAAAATATAGACATGATTCTCATTTTATGTAAGCCAGCAAACCATATGTCAATACCAAGGCGGCTAGAAAGAAATCTCAACGAGGTATTCCTATTATAATTTACAACTAAAGTTCACAACAACTGTTGGTATTCACATGTTAAGTTTTAATATAATCTACTTCTTGCCAAGTTACAGTGACACAAGGGGCCTTGTTGAACGACAGCTGCTACTGGATTTTCAAATGCATACCCTCTAGCATTTTGGAGCTAAACTTTAAATAGCTTTATTATTAAAAAATGAGAATTTATAGTGTTGGAATTTTAAAGTCTCCCATTCAAACAAATATTTAAAATGTTGAGGAGACGACAGCAAACAATCCCATCAAAATTTTCAAACAGAGAGAAGTCTCTTTAGAAATTTCTTCATGCAAATGGGGGGCCCCACCAGTCCATAAAATGGTAAAAAAACAAAAAAACACTAACGAGAGACCTGAATTGCCAAAACCTGTCCCAAACATGTTCAGTGGTAAACTATTCTCTATTACAGTGAGAAGAAGAGTTTTATGTGTGTGTGTGTGAAAAGGTGAATTTAGGAATGGGGTGTGGCAAACTCACAGGTGGGGAAATCTGGGTGGAGAATTAGTGAGAGCTTCAAGGACGCCGGGATTTTGGCGTGTGCAGGGCTTGCATGGAGAAGAGCAAAGGACGAGACTGCATCGAATGAATGAATGAATCTAGTTTTGGCTTGGACCCTTGGTGATGTGAAAGATTCATTTATCTTTCTTTTTTTACTCCTTCACTTGGCTGGTGGATACAAGACCAACAAGAAAGAGAATTGAAAGACTAGCGGTACAACTGCTGGGGTCCTGTAAAGGTTATTACGATGGGTCACATTCATACATCATCCATCACCTATCAGCCCCATCTTATCAAACATCGCATGCTTCTTCTTCTTCTTCTTCTCCTTCTTCTTCTTCTTCTCTCTTCTGTTTTGTTATTCGTGATGTGATTGCATCCTGCGGTCAGTCTGTCGGTAGCTCTTCTCTATGTATGCCGATCAACGGGCCAGAACCAACCCCGTCTAGCGAAAAAGAATGAAAAATAAATAATTAACTAACAGCCCATTCATGAGAAAAAAAATTAACTGAAAATTGATTGGTTCAAAGAGCCTATCAATAAATTTTTCTTAAGTTTGTTTTGCAGTATTTTTTAGTATTCCACCTAGGGGACACAACCTATACAAAAACTAATATGAAATCAACATCAATTTACACATATCAACTAATAGAGACCTCATTCGTGGGAGATTCACAAAACTTATATATGCCCAATAATAGGACTACATACATATGAAGGACAAATGATTTGTTATCCAATTTATTGGTGTGTTTAGTAACTCTACTAGTGAAGTGTGGTAAAATATCAATTTCAAAGAAAAATATAATTAGAGGGGTCAAATCAATAATACAACTTTCCAAAAGCATATATACTTTCATTCAAAATAAAAGAGAAAAAGTTATTTTCGGATGTCTTAATGATAAGAAGTCATCTACCTAAACAAAATTTTAAAAAAGTTACATTCTCATTTCACTTGATGATAAAACATTATTACCTTTGATTTGACCCCTCTTTTTTCTTGTTTTTTTTACATTTTATATCAATTTATTTTACTAGTGAAGTTAAAAAAGAGTAAAAAAGAAAATAATATTTCATCATTTAGTAGCATGGAAGCAACTTTTTAGCTTGCTTGCAAAAATTAAATGTGTTTTTCTAGAAATTGTACCTTTTGTTTTGATCCATTTTACTTTATTGTCTTTTAAAATATTCATTTTCCTCACTTCAGAGATAAATTAAAATTTTCAAACAAAGAAAAATAGATTTTAGAGCAGGAAAAGAGCGAAGGTGACATTTGCTAGGTTAAAAATAGATATAAGAATGATGATGTCCTCGCCATTGAGTGATGATATCCACTGAATGCATTTTAATAAAAAAAAATTATATAAAATCCTCTGCTGTTGTTTTAATATTTTTCCAAACCTATTCATCTAATCAAAGATTAAGTTTAATTTTCATAAAAATCTTATAATTCAATGTATTTGCATTAAAATATATAAGAATATCTTAAAGTGAAGACCCAAGGATAAGTGTTATGCTTGTCCTTTATGAACCCAATCATGTCCCACCTCTGTAGCATAATTTTCTATTAGAATTAAGAATGTCATTTGAATCATTGGATCTGCTAATCATTTGTTAAAATATTGAAGAATCTATCGGTGGTAGATCAGTATTGCACAAATAATAAGGTTTACATCATAGTTTAATACTAAAAAAACTTGTCTTGAAACATTAGCAAGATGAGCCTCGCAATAGCTCATATGGACGTCACATTGTTGAGTTCTGATGGAGTTGCCAGGTTTTTGATGTCTTGCACCGAAGCAACCATGTCAGATAGCCTGTTAGGCCCAAAACCCTATAGGCAAGTCATTTAATACAAGCAGTTAGTACATGTCCAATGTGGGACTTATTTGAGGAATTAACATTTACCATAACTTTCGCCAAAAAAGGGCAGAAGGCCCATTGTAAAGTAATGTTCTCTTGCCGTATTGATCTCAGCGAGTGCACATTGCAGGTTAATATAATCTTGCTTAATGGACATGATTTCACTTCCTTGCCTTTTATTTCGCCTTAATTAGAATGCTTTAGGCCCTATTAATTTGACACTAAACAACTCTTTGGAGTAAAATTTGCTACACTTTTGACTATGAACTTCCAAAGATGACCCTACCGCCCTAGTAATATCCGCACCATATAAGCCCTGCCTGCTGCATTTTTGACTCTTCAAGAGAGGAGAAGGAAAACATGACACAAGGATGCTGTCATACGACAGAGTGAGAGAAAAGAAAGATCCTTAATTACAATGCATTAGCGCTATTAATTTGACACTAAACCTAAGGGGTTGTTTGCTTCGTTCGATTTACATGCCGAAATATCCCGCATGTAAAATGATTTTACACATTTATGTTTATTTACAAAATTTATGCAAATGGTGTGTAAATCACATGTGCTTTTGGTATATAAATGATATTAAAAATGCCTTTTATATTTTTAAGAAATCACACCAACAGCAAAAAGGCACTCTTACAGTACTAACCTTAAAACCCATCACATCTTTTTCATTTTTTTTTCGATATTTGTGAACCCCTAAATGATCATCTGAACCTTTAACCATATTAAGAAGACATAAAATGGCTATCAACAAAATTTCAGCTGATGATCATCATAGTTTGTGAGATATTTACGAAAACATCCAAATCGTTAATTTTCATCTAATGCAGATTTCAACAAGTGAATAAGCAATTCATTATTTTTTTTCAAATTATTAGACCATCAGAGCCTCAAATAAAAGATTTGAACTGTTGAATATTTTTATAAGGCCAAACATGGCTACAATATTAAATTTCAACAGTTGAATCATCATAATTTGTGAGATATTTACGAAAACATCCAAACCATTTATTTTCTTTTATGTAATTTCAACAATTGAATAGGCTATCCATTTTTTTTTTCAACTTATTGGACCATCGGAGCCTCAAATTCAAGATTTGAACTGTTGACTTTCTTTAAAAGGTTAAACACGGCCAATGGATCAAATTTTAATCGTTGATCCTTCATAAATTATAAGATATTTGCAAGAAATTCCAAACTATTTGATCTTCAATTTTGATTTCTGTGAGCTTTTTTTTTTCTGATCTAAACCATTGATTCTCTTTAAAAGGCAAATAATACTTACTCGATTCAATCTCATCACTTGATTTAATATGAATTTTCAAAGTTTGTGAAGAATATGTAAATCGTTAAGTGCAATAAGATTCACAGTTGAAGAAATGTGAAAAATAATAAACAAAAAATTATATTTCACATTTCAGTGATTTGCATATGTAAATGATTTTTACATTACATGTGCGATTAACAGATTACCCCTAACTCTTTGGAGCAGAATTTGCCACACCTGGACTGCAAGCTTCAAAAGATGGAGCCTACCAATTGGCTTTATAGGGCCATAGTAATATCCACACCATATGACGCCAAGATAGAAAGAGATAATAACAAGGATGATGTGATGTGAGAGAGAGAGAGAGAGAGAGAGAGAGAGAGTAGGTAACCCTCACCAAATCTGATTCATTCATTTGTTTGTAGTTTTATGCATATCGTGTGCCGGTGGCTTGTAGCATTTCGGCTCTAGAAAACCCAAACAAATATATCTTCCATGATCATATTATACTATATTAAATTGAAAGGTTTTTCAATTAATATTGGATGTTAATTATGATTTTTATTGTAAGTAATTCTTTTTTAATTTACAATTAGTTTCACTCTTTCTCTCCCCATTTTCAATTAATCCATTCTACTTTCTCTTCCCACTACTCATTTTTTGTAATTACCATCATATCTATGTTACCTCATCAAACTACTCACCTTTCACATTTTAATTTTTAAAAGTCTGTATCATTTTTTCTGCAAAAAATTGCCTCTACCTCACCTCTTTGTTCCCCTTCTACTAGATTTTTAAATTCTCATTTTAAGCTATTTGCTCTCAAATAGATACTTATAACTTTTTTAATATATGATTCTTTATTTGCTTGAAAATACATGTACTAATCACGGGCGTAACATTAAGAGTATGACAATCAACCATCTGATCCATGTATTATATTATATTGATACTGCAGAGAATGGATCCAATGCAGATGTCGGCATCAACATGGGAATTTTTTTCTTTTACAGGGCTGGATTCCATCTTACTAGTCCCCCACTTTTGATCTGTGCGAGTTGTATTCAGTCACAAGTAAGTAGCTGTTTCATGTCATTGAAAGTATTCTACACCATTAGGTCAATCAATGCATGAAAGCGGAAATTTAACTATTTCATCAGTCTATAAATTTATCAATCTAATGCTAGATATCAATTCAGTTGTACTGAAATCTTGGGACACCCCATATTCACATGGGTCATATGTTTTGAATAACCGTTCAAGCAAAGATGGTCCTCTCATGCTAACATCAGCATTTGATCATCGATGCATGGGGTAGGATTATCGATGGACACGTTTAAATACAGTGCAAGCATGTGGGATGGATTGAATCAAATACAGTGCAAGACAAAATAGCGGTTTGATTTAATTACTGACCAGATATTAAATAATTGCAGAGGTGGATGCACTGTATGTATTTTTGAGTTAGGTGAGATGCCTAGGTCCTTGCGTTGAAAATTGTTTGCATGTAATGCTTTTTTATATTTGAAAAAAACACCCTTCATTCTGTAGGGAATAAAGGCCTAGGGAGGATTCAAGGGGGGAAAAAAAGGACCCAAAATCTTTCTTTCCATGCTTACAGTCTCCTCACGTCGTCATTTGGCTTGACATGTGATTGTGAGTGAGTGACTCATGCAAGAAAGTCTTGTTCATAGTTTTCATCCTTGTAAGAAAAGCTTCACTCCTCCCGTATTCATAGTATGACCTTGACTTACCAGCTGGCCACAAGACAATTGTCGACAATAGAATATTTTAATTTTGTATATAATATACATAAAATATGGGACCTCCAAATACTTTTGCTGTTAACATCTCTTTTTGGTTTAGGTTTCTTATGATCAATTTAATTTTTTTGCCAAAGCTTACCTCTCCTGAATTCGAGTGTCACTAATTGTTAGATTTTATTGCAACATTCGCATGATATGCAGTCATTTTATGTTGAAAAGCTTTTTATCACAAGAAGGAAAAAGAAAAGAAAATGGTTTTTTTTAAAGTCAAAATCATGGGCTATCTCGATGTTAAATAAATAAGCCCTCATGCATATGCTTAACCTATGCATCTCCCTCTTTCCCTTAATTTTCATGCATCAAGAGGGAGCCCTTACAAGAAGTGCAAATGTGATAACCCGCTCCTTAAAGGGGTACATGTGAAATCCAACTTTGTTGATTCACCATATTATATACTTGGGTTTTATTCTTTGTTTTTTTTCGCACATACACCCACCCTACCCCCGTACAGAACCATTAATGCTATCACCAAGGACTATAGCTTTTGGTCATTTCTAGAGAGGGAGTCAGGTAGTTGCCGCACCAATCAGCTAACAATGGATCGGCAAGATGGCCTTGTATCTGACCTAGTAAGATAAATTGTAGGGGTTCTATGAAAAAATCCTAGATTTGCAAGTATTTACGGCAAGGTTCCTCGGAAAAAAACAGTGCTTTTATCCTGACTCAAATTCACATAGACAAAAATGTTTGCGAGTTTCAATCTTGGAAGAGTTTTTTTTACATACCCTTTTAAGGGTTTCCAGATTTGAAAGTTTTTTCTATATACCCTTTTAAGGGTTTCCAGATTTGAAAGTAAGCATACATGTGCTTTCATTACTTCATTTTAACATTTTCTACGCTCTCAGAACCAGTTAATGCAATGAAAATGGGCAACGATCTTTAAGTTTGTTACTGAATTTCTGTGAAAATGGATGAGTGCGCCTTTATTATTGACAAATGTGTTAATCCTTTATCACACCAATTTTTTTTTTGTTTTTATTTTTGCTTTTTGAAGAATGAATTTTTGCTTTTGAAGAGTCTTTATCACACCATTATTTACAAACACATTAATCTTTTCACCAATCTCTCTCTGACAAAATCTAATCACATGTTTTGAAACTTTCTATAGGTAGTATTGAGGAGTGAGTTCCACCCAATAGAGAATATTGAAATATATTTTTATTACCTCTACTAATATCTTGAGGTATTAGTAGAAATGGTTAGCTAATGAAATTTAATATGATATCAGAGCCAACTGTGAATTGTAAAGCAATCAACACCCCCTTGTTCAAAAACATGGACTCCATTCTTTCAAGGGTATGCCTATTGATGTCACATTCTATCAAAAGATAATGAGTGCGTTACAATATCTTACACTAATAACACCTGACCTTTCATTCTGAGTTAATTTAACAGAACTGAATCATGATATCTTCCAAGTCTTCTTCCTCCTCCTTTTATTAAAAAAAGGTCTAAAGCCAAAACCTACATCAAAACATAGCTAAAACTATGTTGGACTGTTAATAGATTTTACATGCATCCATAACTTTCGCACATCTAATAGATTTGGAACGAAGAAGATAAAAGGATGTAAGATTTTTTGGGTTTTAAGCTTAATAGGAGAGCATTAAACTTGCCACCAGTGTTCGATGTTTCCCAATTAGATGTAAAAATAAATAAATAAATAAATAAAATACCAGAGTGGTCATGTGTGGCGTGGGTGAGATTTATGGCTTAAGGGTCCACTTATTTGATTTTTTTGGTAAAATCCTCTTAATTTTATGAGTGACATGGGCTTGAATAGTAAGGCTTCCACTTGGAGTTTCTATCATTTGGGCCCATTAGTTTATTAAACTATAGGGAAATTAAAGGACACGCAAAAACCTACTTGGGCCCAGGCTCCATTAGAGACTCAGGCCAAACAATTCACATGTAATGATCGATTTCCGTCAAATGGAATGTATATAAGAATAAATGGTAAGAGTCCATTTTCATGGCAACTTCTTCAGTTTTATGTTGATAATGTTTTATTTGAAGTATATGTATTATGCACAGGATGCATACGAAAAATCTATCCAGTCCTACGGGCTTGAAGACCTTGGCCCAGATCTTTTAGATACTAAACAAAACCAGGCCCAGCTCCAGATGCACGCAATGCGCACCTAAACAAATTCAACCCCCACATCCAAGCCCATTGACAGCCCTCTTATGACACAATTCGGACGCTGCCAATTATCATCCATCTATGGGACACAGGCAAAGCACTACTTTGACCATTTTTTTGTTTTCCCTGCACTTCTTCCAGCCACAAATTAAGCAAGAATCCACGTTACTAATGTAAGCTTCCAATATGACCTTCCTGACCAAAACCTGAACCACTTTAGCAACAAGACTACTATACATATATATTTGAAAAGATGAAAATGATATAACAAAAGGCACCACATGCCCCAGCAGGAAAAGTAGCAAACTGGTGGCAGCCATGAAAAATAAAGGTCCCATTTTCTAGATATATCCACAAACAACAATCCAGAAAATACCCAAGCACCCAAGTCAAAGGAGGGAAGAAAAAAAAAAGTTTCAAACGCATGTATGGAAAGTTGAAACCCAACTTCAGATCAACAGCAGACTATTCCAAGCACAGGTTGCATGAATACAATAATGGAAACAGAAGGATAAAACTGGTGCTGCTAGGTAAGTCAACCTGCACTTTAATTTGGTAATAGAAAAACCAAGAAAGTACTAACAGATGGAATAAATAAACATATTCTTAGCTGCCCATCCCAACTTTCTATTGAAAGAAATGGATCCCAGCATGATTGTCAGAGAGCCCACGAGGAATTATATGCAAATTTTCAAGATTCATGCAAAATGATTAATGTGGCTTTTGACTAACATGGAAGAAACTTAGAAAACATGGATAGACCAGTCAATGTTTTTCAGTTATCATTGTTCATTCCATGTGATAGTAATACGTCAATGATTAATATGCAAACCTAACATAGTAAAAAAAGGTAAGGGGCAGCTTCATGAAACACCGACTGGCAATTACAGCTGCCAAGCCAACCCTTTCAATGTGAAAAATTTTCCTCCTATTGTTGACAACCTCCTAAAGGCTATAAAGCACATGATCAAATGAATATCCAGGCAGTTGCACATCCCTAGGAGGAGAGGAGTGGTTTACTTACTGGGGTAGGTGAAGCTCCACAACCTACCAATCATCTGAGGGTGGTGATTAGGTGATTAAAAATTTGACAATTAATTGTTGACTGCACATCTAATACTAGAAGCTGTTAAGTATATTGTCTGCCACAACTCTAATACTCAAGTATTTTGGTTGCAATGGTTAGCACCTCTTGACATGGTATCACAAGCACCACAAGTTTCGAATTCGAATCCACACTGCCGCATCCTTGTAATGTTGCGGGCATAGGTGTGCTAGGTAGAAGGTCTCATGCCGTTTTTTGATGGCCGCATGCTTCGGGTTCAGTTGGTATCTTACTCAAGGGGGGGTGTTAAGTATATTGGTTGCCGTAACTCTAACGGCTAGGCATGTTGGTTGCAATGATTAGCAACTTTTGATAGAAGCCACTCAACCACCCCATGCACCCTTTATACATCCTTCACTAATGCAACAAGAAGGCTCTCAAATGAATAGTACTTAATTCTTCACATTGATAGCAAGTTGCAAACCTGTAGGGTCACACTGGATATAATCGCACACCACCTGAAAAAAGGTAGAAACCAATGAAAATAAAGGGGAAATGTTAAAATAAATAAATAAACTGCATTTGTTATTAAGATGGTTGAATAGTACATAAATTGGCATTCTTGCCACATGAAGGGATATATAATCCTTATTTTAGCCTTTGTCCAGTTCTGGACTCTGCTTGTATGATTAGTACCAACAATTTCTGCAAGAAAGAATTCATATGGTAAGGAGTCGCTTACAACTTTTCTATTTCTTTATGGCTTGCTTGTTTCATGTGATTAAATTCCTAGGAATCCTAAGCCTTGTATCTCAACATTTGTAAAGTTTGAAGAAATAAGGGTGAATATCCAAAGATGGCTATCAAATAATCTCCCCTTTAATGGAAAATGAATCGAGGGGAGATCTAGAGGTGTTCATGGCTAGGATCAGGCCAACCTAAGGCATATCGATGCCTGAACCGACTTTAGAAACAAAGGCCCACATCTGGCCCCAGCCTCACACAAGCCATAAGTAAATACCAAGCCTGGCTTGCATCAAATAAATCAGACTTTAGCTTGCCCATTTTATTAATTGGGCCAAAGCCTGACTAACATAAACATACAATCCTTAATTTAAATGCCTCAAAAAAAAAAAAAAAATCATGGAGAGGTTTTTAATTGACATAGGATTTCGCGATATCTCCTGTTTGGTTTGGGCTGGCTTGCGCTTCGAGCTTTCTATAACTAAATCTAAGCCCAGACCAACCCAGATATTGAGCATGCCTAAGTTTTAAGATCCAAGCCCAACCTGAGTACTAAAACATAAGAACCAAAGCCAACCCAAAATGGGCAGGGCCAGGGCAAGGCCCAGACTGATCTGGTCCATGATCACCCCTTGGGAGATCAGAAAAGAATGCCCATCCATCGCTCTAATTCAGATCATGCCCATCCATCGCTCTAATTAAGATCCTAGGAAAGTTGAGGTTCCATCCGCATCACTACCTTCTATCCTTCACCCTTCTCCTTACTAATCCTTTATTTGAGCACATTTAACCACGAATTCCTATATATTCAATTCCATGCAAACAAATGGGCCTTTTGTATAAATACCAGCTAGGACCCTCTTCACAATTTGACTCCTAACCAGAGAGAAAACTCAATATAACATCCACTCTCACCTCAAACAGATTTGTGAACTCACACGGAATATGAACAGGTGGATCTTGAATAGAAGCTGCCAGTCCCAACTTGAGATCTTGAGGTCACAACTGTATCACTCACCCTATTGACTAGTCCCACTTTCAATCCAACTGAACTTAGAACAAATCATGGATAGATCACATGAAGAACACATGATTATACCCCAAAATTGGATGTATTGTTATTCATATGATCAATCTAACCATGGGTCCACTCGTTTGGGCAAGTGTTAATACACTAAGAATGGAGAGAATTGAGTGGGTTTGATTAAAAAACGGTCCACCAACAAACTAGATTTACAGAACGTTTGACAGTGTCTCTTGGCAGAGGCGTACAGCTCCTTGTCCATGGAGCCACCTCGATGTATATCAATCATCAAACGGATACAAGGCAGACTAGGCATTGGGCCACAAAACATCACAATCATATCATACTAAAACTTGACGCAAGGGCCTCAAGTCATCAAATTTTAACCCTTAAACGCCCAGACGTAGAGCCCAAAAGGCCTCTCTCAATATTTGTGATGAGTTTAGGCTACCAATATGGTGAGAACCATTCATTTTGCAAGCCCTTATAAACTGTGGCATCTGCCATTGATCATGTAGAGCTGTGGGGCTGTAGGGAGTAGGATAGGGATGCCCCATTATGAATATGTGGTGATCCAATTATTAGCATGATCAAATGAAGAATAGCTCCCAATTCAGTCAGTGAAATAGATAAATGATATAAAACAAGGTTTATAAGCTGAGAGTAGGAGAGATTATGGTTGTACAATTGAGTTAAAACGATGTGGTCATAGATAGGATAAAGGTTTGCACAATGAGTTACATTGACAAGGCCATCGTAGATTAAAAATGTTCCAAATATCAACCTGATCAGATGATAATAGCTATGAAATTAACTGGTC
Organism: Sextonia rubra; assembly: GCA_037013555.1. Classification (NCBI taxonomy): domain Eukaryota; kingdom Viridiplantae; phylum Streptophyta; class Magnoliopsida; order Laurales; family Lauraceae; genus Sextonia; species Sextonia rubra. The sequence goes on along the minus strand of JASUAD010000028.1, from coordinate 14,097,148 downwards.
AAAGAGTATTGGCATACATTACGTTAAGGTGCTGGAGGAGATGAAGAGGGTGGGAATGAAGGTTTTACGAGTGACTGACAGAGAAATGGCAATGGACTGAAATGGTACAGGATACTAAAAACTGAGGAAGGGTGAATCACAGAAATAAACATGGCTGTTTGTTTGTGGGGTAGAGTAGAGTAAAGTCAAATATTTGAGATTCAAATCTCCCCTCTTCTTTTTTAAAAAAATTCAAATTTCTCACCTTTCTTTTTCAAAAAAAGTCAAAAAGCAACCACTAAATACCAAAAAACCATCTACTTTTTAAACAAAAAGTCAAAAAGATTCCTTAGCAAACAATGAAAAACAAAAAGTTATCATAACCCCATCAAATATTATTCTCTCTTGATTTGGGGTCTACTCTGCTCTACTTTACCCCCACAGTCAAACAGGCCAGGAATGCGTACTCATCAGAAATGCTTCTTAAGAAAAATTTCAGCACAAAATAACTACAGTATTTTACTTACAAGGCAACAAGCTAATTGCATATCAAGTTTCCTCATATAGCAGTCAAATTTCTATGTTTGGGATAAAGATCTCAAATGTGCCAGAGATTTTGGCAGTGCAAGGCCAGATATCTAGGAAAGATTTCCAAGGCAGTTAGTTGCTGAAGAGAGCGAAAAAATATGTTAAATTGGGCCAAGAAGGTTGGTGGTAGTTCATTCTAAGAGTGACAAGGAATCGATGTAAGTTCAGAGTGCTATAATGAGATAGCAGCCGTTTGGCAAAACCTTAATATCTTGAATCTGCATTTTGCATTTCACATTCACATTCCATATAAATGGTAGCACTTTATATGTATTTTAAATGTGCTTCTGCTTCTATTTTTGCTTCACTTCACAATCACACATCCCAGCTTGGTAAACACACATCATTGCATTCATTGTCTCAGCCCCAAAAACTGTTTCTGAATCTGATATAACGCTGCCCAAACCAAAATACAATGTATGGCAAATTTGATCACTTTGTCAACACTTGTATCAATGAAAACTTAACTGAATCTCTTTCTGCAAAGATACTTGGCCTCACATCTGCAAAGGAGGCAAGGGATGATCTTGAGGAGTTACTAAAAAAAAAAAAAAACCATCTATGGCCTCTAAAACCTTTCTCAAACTGAACTCCAGAATGTGTAGAAAGGAGTTTCAACTATTACAGATGAAGCTGCAGCATATTAAATCTCTAGTGGATTCTCTGGTTGGCGGCTGCTATTAACGAGAAAGTGAAAGACATGATCCAGTTGGCTCTCTCAAGTTGCTAACCAATACACCCAAAATGCCTAGGCGTTAAAGGTTCGGCAAACTAACTAATTAACAACACCCCTCGGGCAGGACACTGCTCAGACTCGAATCACACGCCCGCCCAAGACGCGGCATGGAGCCTCTTTGTTCTGCACACGTGAGCCCACACATAAAATGCGGCATGGGGCATTTTTTGCCCTGCACAGATTCGAACCTGGGATGTGTTGGCTCTGATACCATCTCAAGTTGCTAACTAATATACCCAAAATGCCTATGCGTTAAAGGTACGGCCAAAAATTAACTACTTAACAGGCTACACCTTGAACGGACTTGGATCAGAATATGGTCCATTCATTACCATTATTGAGAATTGGGGCCACCTGTCACTTTAGTGAATTATGTGATAGCCTTTTGACTCATGAGCAAAAATTTGATCTCGGTTTATAAAACCTCAGCCTCACCCTTTGTCGATCCTAATGAACAAACAGCCTTGTATGCTACCAACCCTCCAACTGGTCACCCTCAAAGGTTGAATAACAACAGCGAAAAGAATAACAATAAGTGTAGCCATCAGCTTGATCAAACTGGCTCTAGACAAAAATCCAGCCAGCCTTTACTTCCTCCTTCAGCAACCAACAATTTTTCACTCCTCAAAAAATAAGTGAGAACACTCCCTAACGCAACCTTCGGTCCAATGCCAAATCTGTCGCAAGAAGAGCTATTCCAACAGCAAATGTTAATTTCGATATGCTACTAGCCGCAACGGTAACTTCAACGACAACAACAACATGGCTAATAAATCTCAAGCATTTAGCAGTATGCACACAAACCCACAATCTTCCCAGCTGTTAACTCCCTCTTCCCACTGGTGGTTAGTGGATTCCAGACTCAAGCACAACATCATACATGACCTCTGATCCCACATTGCTTCAACAGTCTACAGATTATTCTGGCTCACATCAGGTCCTTGTTGGCAATGGCAAGGGACTCTCCATTTCTGGCACTGGTTCAACAATAATTCCTACATCTACATCACCCTTATCTCTTAATTTTTTTCATGGTGCTTAATATCACGCAAAGTTTATTATCTTGTTTTCCAAGTTGACTCATGACTAACTGTTCGATGTGATCTTTCCCACGGGGCTCTTTCTTTTTTATTTTTTGGTTATGCATCTACAAACTGGAGTAGCAGTGTTGATGGGAACACATGGTGATTTTCCCCCTCCCTTTTTTTTTTTTTTTTTTTTTTTTTGCTACAAGGGGATTCAAAATGGCACAATCTACTCACACACCCAACTCTCTAATTAGTTGAGCTACAGCTAAGGGACAGCTTTATGCTTTGCGCACCCCCCCCCCCCCCCCCCCCAACAAAAAACCAAACCACCAATCCACCTTTAAAAAAAAAAAGGGCTCTTCAATAAGCAAGGATCAAAAAAGCGGTTTCTTCAACAAGCAAGGATCAAAATGGCAGTTGTAGTAAGCGTAGCAGCTAGCAGGGTGGACCCACTTTGGGCCCATAGGGGGCAATGGACCACCTTAAAATCCAAAAATCCATTATAATTTTAAATGGGTTGCTGAGCCATTCCCCCGTCAACTCAAAAGGGGACGACCCCCATGACCCATCCGTTCTCTCAAAAGGGGGAAAAACCCTTTCTCCCTTCATCTCACTGATTGTCTCCCTTTCTCCTTCACTTTTTCTCCCCAAAATGGTCCCCCTAGCAGTCTCACTGCGGCTTCCCCTATCACCCTTTATCTCTCTCCTTTTCTCCCTCCCTCTCTCCCCAGTGCCCTGTTGGCCTTCTCTCTCCAAGTCTTCCGACCAAGCTCTCTCGAATTTCTTCGTCAAGCAAAGATGAGAAATGCCACACCCATGAGTCCCTTCTGCAAGTCTGCAATTGCTACCCAGTAACCATGCGCCCCTTTTTTTTAATCTTTTGATTGGTTGGCTTTGCTCGGTTGAAGTTAATGAGGTAAAATATCTACTCGGTGATTTTGATGATATAATTGTTTTGGGAGGATTTTGGTTAGATGCCGATATCTCAATTTAATTTCCGTGATTACTTGTTCAAATCTCACCCAAATCAGCCTCTACAATGATATCATGATAACCAAATGGAATTTCATCAAACGATCTAGATCAGATGTTTGATTTCTCAGTGTTGTTTCGTGAAATTAGGGCCTTAGTTCTGTAATCGAGATAAGTAGATCAGTAGACGAAAGTTGGATATTGAGGCTGGCAATTTGATTGTTTTGAGTGGATTGCATATGCTTGATGGCATGCTTCTAATTATTAGCTCTGTATTCATAAGCTAGTTCATTTATTAGGAATAAATTAAAATGCAAGATTGACTTGATTGCGTTCGGTCCACTCTTTTGTTCTGAAATTGAAGCAGCACAGGGAAAGAAGATTAATCAACAGGCTAATCTCCGAGCCAAAAGGCTTAGGGATAGGATATCTAGGTGCCTTACCAAAGACAAATAAAATTCTCTCAACTGAAAATCAAACTCAAATTCTTATTAAAAATCAATGTCTGTATCTCATGAAGAGATTACATCCTTATTTATAACTAAAATATTAACAAAGAAAACAAACAACTAATTCCAATTAAAAAAGAAGTCCTAAACCAAACATGACTGGACTTGCCAAATATTAATAAAGCAACTAAAACAACTACTACTAATAGAATCTACTCTAATCTACTGGACTTTGGGCCTGCGGGTATAGACTTTCAAATGGGGCCCATTAGTATGGCCTGTATCAGCTCTCCCCGGCTTAGAAAAACTCGACTCTGGTGAGTTGCTAGCTTGGTACTGCTCATATAAATCTGGATTGATCCACTGAAAATCTGTAGTCGTTTGTAAGGCTTCATGGTCAGAGTATAAGACAAACTCTTTTCCGATGAGATGATGACGCTAATAACGAAGAGCTTGAACCACTGTATAATATTCCAGATCATAAACAGTATACTTTTTACGGGAGTTATTTAATTTTTCACTAAAATAAGCAACTGGATGACTGTCTTGACTTAAGACTCTGCCAACACCGGCGTGGGAAGCATCACAACTAACTTCGAAGACTCTGTCAAAGTCCGAAAGTTTTAAAACCGGTGCCTCAGTCATTTTTCGCTTAATTTGCTCAAATGCTTGAGAGGCAGCATTGGTCCAAGTGAACTCTCCTTTTTTCATGCAGTCAATTATAAGGGTCATGATGGTACTAAAATTACAAATGAGCCTCCTATAAAAGGTAGCTATTCCATGAAAACTATGTACCTCATGTATAGAAGTGGGAATGGGCCAATCAATGATCACTTTGACTTTATCTGGATCAGGTTCAACTCCTTGGGCCGAGACAATAAAGCCCAAAAATACGACTTTGGAATTCAAAAATGTACACTTCTTCAAATTAATGTAAAACTTTTCTTTTTAAAGTGCACGCATGACATACCTCAGATGATCAAGATAAGCTTCTTTTGATTTGCTGAAGATCAAAATATCATCAAAATATACCACAAAAAATTTACAAAGAAAAGGCCGTAGAAGCTGAGTCATTACTCTCATAAAAGTGCTGGGAGCATTCGATAAACCGAACGGCATGACCAACCATTCATATAATCCAACTTTGGTCTTGAATGCTGTTTTCCATTCATCTCCTGGCCGAATATGGAGTTGGTGATATCCACTCTTGAGATCAATCTTGGAAAAGACAGAAGATCTAGACATCATATCAAGCATGTCGTCCACTCGGGGAATCGGAAACCAATTTTTTATGGTAATTTTGTTAATTACTCGGCTATGAACGCACATTCGCCGAGAACCATTTTTCTTTGATGTTAAGAAGGCTGGAACTACACAAGGACTCATGCTTTCTCGAATATGACCTTTCTTGAGTAAGTCTTCAACTTTTCTTTGCAACTCGGCATGCTCAGCGGGGATCATGCGATAAGCAGGTAAATTAGGAATGGTAGATCCAGAGACTAAATCAATGGTATGTTGTTTATCCCGTGCAGGAGGTAGTTCATTAGGAAGCTCTGCTGGTATCAAATCTTGAAAATCATGGAGCAATGACTTGATTTCTAATGGTGTAGAATCCTATTGTTTATCTTCTGCCTCTTGGGTTTCTTTAGGAACAAGAGCATAAACAACTCCTTAGTCTTTGCTTTCCATTTCAAACTTTCTCATAGAGAAAACATGAGGATTTGATGGGGTGGTAGAAACAGTTGAAGAGGATGTTAATGGAGGCAATGGAAGGAGATCCACCACTTGTCCCTTCCATTTAAAAGAATGAATGTGCCTTTTCTGATCAATATGTACCTCTCGATCATATAACCAAGGTCGGCCAAGTAGAATGTGAACAATATTTATGGGAATAATATCGCACCATATGTCATATTCATATATGCCAATTTTAAAATGAACCAAGTAGAATGTCTAGGTGCCTCATCAAAGACAAAAAAAATTCTCTCAACTGACAACCAAACTCAAATTCTTATTAAAAATCAATGTTTGTATCTCATGAAGAGATTACATCCTTATTTATAACTAAGATATTAACTAAGAAAAGAAACAACTAATTCCAATCAAATAAGAAGTCCTAAACCAAACATAACTAGACTTGCCAAATATTAATAAAGCAACTAAAACAACTACTACTAATAGAATCTGCTCTAATCTACTGGACTTTGGGCTTGCGGGTAGACTTTCAGACGAGGCCCATTAGTATGGCCTACATCAGAACTTCAGGTCGTTTCATGATTTTAATTTTGCAAACTAGTGCCCAAAAAAAAAAAAAACAACTATCAAAAGAATGTTGTCTTTTTAGTGACATTTTTGTAAAGTAGGTGTATATATATATATATATATATACCATCTAAGAAATTGGCTTAATGATTCTGAGAACTAGAGTACATTCCTGATACCGTTTTTTTTTTTTTTTTTTTTTTTTTTTTTTTTTTTTTTTGTGAAGAAAGGCTTCTCTTCTGAAACCATAATTATGGATCTTATGAGATGGAATATTCACTCAATGATTCCAGTAGTGGTGTCGTTTTTGCTGTAATTGTCCCATTCCCTCCTCTATATCCTTCCATTTCCATATTTTTGCAATTCTGCTGGTTTTTTTTTTCACACACTTGATGGCGTTTGAGTTTTTTTTTTTACCCCATTTGTTATTGAATGAATAATAATGTAAGTACATAAAAATAAATTAATTTTTTACCTCTCAATTGATGATCGTCTGCCCCCCTCAAACAAAATCTAGAGGTCACCAATGGCCAAAATGCTATGTAGTGGGTGATACATAACGGTTGCGGCGATATGTAGTGGTATAGCAATGTGAATTTTTTAAATGGTCAAATGTTTTGGAATATTGTATAAAAGCCAATCTCGTATTTTTTTTAGTGATTTAAAACCATATAAGGTTAGAGACAACCTAAGGAAAGGCTATTGAGAAAAAAAAAGGAAAAATAATATTTATAAATAAAATTGTTAGGCTTTATTAGGTTTTTAAACGTAGTGGCCGCTTTTTTCAAAATAGTATAGCAGCCTCAACTAATACGGCCTCTATGCTACGTAGCAACCACTATTTTGAACCATGACAACAAGTGCAAATTTGGCCTATCTTGGAGAATGAGCACCAGTGCATCTATGGCACTAGCATTTAGGACATCCTTCATCTCCCATTCTTCAATAGATTCAACATGGTGAGAAATTAGAGTTCTTAGATTCTTTTTTACATGTCAATAAAATTCACATCCTTTCAGTTACAAAAAAGTTAGGAACTACCATTTTGTTCTTCATTTAGATGATGGAGCACTAGACCTAATATTTGGGGTCACTCAAGTAGTATTTAGATGAGTGGATTTGTCTCAAGAGTTTGTTGCCCCAACATCCTAAAGTATAATTGTTTATAGAACGGAAACATAGACACATTATGGATGTGTTTGTGCAATGTGTTTCTATTGCCATAGAAAGGAAATGGAACGTGATTTTCGGCGGAGAGATGCAAAACGTGTTTGGTGTAGTAGCGCACAGCGAGGAAATTGGATAAAAAGGTGAAAGTTTTCACCGATGGAGGTTCCCATTTTTCCACTTAAACCGGCAAGAATCGTGGTGCTGCAGAACCAGACATGTGTTTTCTGCTTCCGTGGCACCTGCACAAACTAGTCCTACAGAAAGGGGGTTATGATTGCTCTTTCAAGCTCACATGGTTACATGGAATCAGGATAGCATATAGAAGCTCAATGATCCATTTTCTCAACTTGTTACTTGTAATCCTATTCCAACTGTCTTTACGACCATTGTTGATGTAGGCGCTAGTGTTAGGGCTTGTGGGAAGTGCCCAAGCACGTGTCCAAGGACACTTCAACTCGTGTACAAGGAGACTTCAACACGAGGATACATCTTTCTAATGATAAAAAACCACAATTCTATTCAATAACCAAGTCTGAGAAAAAGAGTTCTACAATTCCATATTAATAGGACAAGCAAACTTAAGGTCTAAGAAAAGTTAATTAAAATAGGAAACCACCATAATTATAACTCAATTAGAAATCTATAAAAATAAAATATTCCTAACTACATTGAATAGGGACCACTTGTGGGCCCGTTCGACATCCTTTCCCCTAGGCTGAAAGAAGAGTTCGTCCTCAAACTTGAGTCTTCTTCGGGCTATTTCTATAAACATGGTGGACATGAAGTATTTCCGTTGTGGCATTTGCTCTTGATCTCTTTGGCAGTAGTTCTGGTTTCTTTGGATAGAGCATGACTTGATTTTCCTCATGCAAGAATTTGTATGTATTGTCACACATACCATGAGTATAATTTTTATCAAACATTTATGGACGACCCAGTAAGATATCATCACTATCCAAAGGTAACACATCACACCAAATTGTATCTGTATGATTATCACCAACGGCATAAGTAACTTTGCACGTATGTCTAACTTTCACTTCATCACCTGTCATTAGCTATTTGACGAAGTAGGGGCGATTCTACTTTTAAACCTTTAGGTTAAGATGATCAATAAGAGCTTGAAAGATGATATTTTCACAACTTCCACCATCGACTACAACCATGTAAGTTTGCCCATGTACTGTACCCATGGAACAAAAAATATTTTTACGCAATCATTTCTTCTCAATAGTCAGTGGAGCCTCTTTAATGACCAGACACTCCAAGGAACCTACTACCTCCAATTCCTCACTTTCATTACCCTTAGGATCATCTAGGATATCTTTCACATCACCTTCACTCTCAATGAGGTGTATGCGTTTTAGACATTCTTTTGCGCAATGCCTCAGTTGTTTATAACGAAAGTAGGTGATTCTATGTTAACCTTCCGTTTTGGCGAAAATCTTTTCTGAATAACCACTTGGTTTAGGATCTTGCATTCTTCTTTTGTGGATCCCATTTAGATGCACTAAATTTTCAGGCATGATAATTTGCAATATCCTCAGCCTTGATTGCACGTTGGATGATTTCATCTACATTATCAAAATTCTTGAATGCTCTTTTCTCTTCTTTTGTCTTTGTGTTTTGTATGCCTTTTTCCCCTAATGAAATTTTGTTACGACTTCAAAAAAAAAATAATAATAAATAAATAAATAAATAAAATCTTAAATGCAAGGATATGCTGTATTTCAATTCGTAGCCCATTAAAATGCCTATCAACTAACACATCATTATCTTTATTCAAACCATAGCGAGCTTTCATTGTTAAGAATTTTTTAGAATACTCAACAACTGTCCCGGATTCTTGCTTCAAGTCTTGAAAGTTTGAATGCAGATCTCTTGAAAAATTGAAGAGAGGAACTTTTTCTTCAAAATATTTTTCATCTGAATCCATGTCTCAATAGGGTCTATGTTACAATTCCTTCATTAGTTTTTACAGTTCACCCCACAATATCGACGCAAAGTTGCAAAAACTAGTTGCAACTGATGTGACTTTATGGCACTCAGTCATTGGCTTATGTATAAAAATATTCTCCACATACACTAACCAATTCATGAATTTAGTTGGCTTCAATTTTTTATCATATATGGGAATCACGAGTTTAATCCCTAAATCTCGATCAGCATTATTGACGATCTCGTGGAATTTGAATATTTTCTCTATTAGTTCTGTGATTATCTGCGCGTCGATTGTTTTCCAAATTAGCTAACCTGGTTTCCATTTTTTCCAGAGCGGTTTGTATTTGAGGAACCATTGTGGATAATGCTGCAGTGGTGCCAGTTATTTCTTCCATGGAAGAAGATCAAGATTCCACTTCTACTTAATTCTTAGGAGGAATTTTTTCTCTAATGCTCATTAAATAATGACTAAAATAATTTTAGATTTTGTCTCCACAAATAAGTAAGTAGAAATTGAGTTGAAATCCGACTCCAGATGGCCCCACAATTGCAAAAATAAATCTAAGCGGTCAATTTGGTAAAATTTGGCGCGGATGTGACGGCAATGGTGCAATAGGCATGCGGGCGAGCGACAATGGTACAGTTCGTGGAAAGGGATGACCTTTGGTGTAGCGAAGGATGATAAGGAATCAAGGCCGTAGAGAGGACAAAGGTGCCAGGTACCTCTCGAACTCAGTCTCATTCTCCTTCTTTCTTCATTTTTTTTCTTTTGTATTGGGTTTTGGGAATGGTGACAAAGGTTTGACATGGGTGTTGGGTTGGGCAAGTGGGGGTGGGGCTAAAATTATGAAAATCTAGATAGAGAAGACGGGGTTTGGGTTAAGGTCGGTAACGATGGGTGAGAGGGGTTGGGGCTAGGTCTCGGGTTAGGGTTGTGGATGGTTTCTAGAAGAGGAAGGGGATGAGATGGGGTCAGGTATGGCAGAGTGTTCAAGCGAGAGGGATTTGTGATGAGGGTGTTGGTCGTTTGGTATGATGGGGCTTAGGTTTTGGTTCGACTGGTATGGAGATGGATGAATAGCAGGCTACCTTCTGCAAGGATGCAGATGGTGGGATGGTGTTATCGAAAAGGATTTTGGGATCAACGGAGGGGAGTGGGTGATGTCGGTGTAGATGTTTAGAGAGATACGAGTAATCATACAGACAATCAAGAGATCATTCGGCTCTGATACCAATTTGATGCATACCCTAGGTTAGAGCTTGCAGGAAGTGCCGAAGTACATGTCCAATGATACTTCAACTTGTCTCCAAGGAGACTTGAACATGAAGACACCACTGCAGGGATAAAAACCCACAATTCTATTCAATAACCAAGTTTGAGAAAAAGAGTTCTACAGTGCAATATAAATAGAAAAATCAAACTTAGGGCCTGAGAAAACCTAATTAAAATAGGAAACTACTCTAATTACAACTCAATTAGAATTATAATAATTAAAATAAAATATTCCTAATCTATCTTGAATGGAGACCACTTTTGGGCCCGTTTTGCATCAACTATTATCTCTTTACCAGCCAAGTTATCTTTTAATAGTTGGTCCTCCTTTACCCAATTCAAGTACCATCACCCTGACTCTGACGTGTCTAGATAGTTAACCACTGCATGCCCCGACAACTAAACATTTACAAGATGTCAATCAAGCACATCCTTTTGATCTCGAAGGCACTCTTGGCCCGATCATTATTCAACCTGGTAAGCTCTCTTTTACACATGCATGCATACTCATACATTGATTGGGTTGGTTGCCTAAATACCTGTTGTAGCACTACCGATTCTTATATTTACTCAGGCCCTAATATGCTATCTTAGTTTGAAGGGGAGTAATAAGAAACTGAACCTACACTACTACAAATGAATATGGTCAGTTGTAGTTGTAATACGTGAATCTTGCTGTGATTTATAAAGTAGAGTGTATATAATTATCTGAATCTAACCCATTGAAAGAATAGGAAATTCAATACAAACATCCTACCTCCTAGCTTTGATGTACATAATAAGGTAATCCAGCAATGTTTCAACTAAATGCCTGCAAAAATAAACATAAAGTCCAACAAATCCAGAGATACAACCTAACAAGTGGGATAATAAACCCACATCTCCAAGTCCCTCTGCAGCCAGATAGGAAGATGGGTGTGTGAGTGAGAGTGCATGTACTCTCCAGTGTGTAGCCAACAAAAAGAAACAACACCCCAAGAACCCCAGACAGTAAGATAGATACCAATCTCTTCCCACCCAATGCACATCATCACAAACCCATGCGAAAAATCCAAACAGAAAGCATAATCAAAGATGGTAGACGAAAAGTAACAATAAATAGATGAGCAAGGAGAGAAAGAGTAGGAACTGACGACCATCTGGCATTGGCATGTTGGGAATCCTGTGGATCGAGCTCCGGCTTCTATCAAAAGTTTTCTCCATGTATGTTGTTGGTGGAGAAGTCGTGTGGCGCCTGCGCCAACTTATGAGGTGGCAAGCGAACGGGCTTGGAAAAAAAAATAAACGAGTTGGGTTGGGATCATGGATCTACATTCTCCGTACAAGGCTCTAACCTATCTGACGTGGTTAAACTCTGAATCATTTAAAATAAATATTTTAAAGTTTAAGTAAATTTAAATTTATTTGTTCTACCATTTTATTGATTGTTTCATAAAATGTGTGAAAAAAACAAACTTACGCATATTTATCATCCAAGATGATGATGTATTTAAAAATGTTATAAAAGATATTATTATGGGTAGATGCCCACCATATTGGGGCCCACATTGGATAAGGAAAGCAATTAGGGTTAGAGTCCTTCCTTATTAAATTCATTGGAGAGAAAGCAATCTTACTCTATAAATAAGATTTTCATTTTCCTATTATAATGTACACATCTCTTATTCAATAAGAATATTTCTCTCTTTCTCCTTCTATTCCTTTCTCTATCTCTATTTATCACGTTATCAGCACGACCAAAAGAAAAAAAACCAGGCCCCTCCCTCTCCTCCCTCAATCTTGGTACATTAAAAAAAAAAGGGGGGGGCGGCACATCAGCCTCTTTTCCCACACCCAGGCTCCTGTACAGGAAAGGTCTCCCTCCTTTTTGCACTTCGATCAACATGCAAAGCAAAAATATAATTCTTCCACACTTTGATAACATTACACTTTGGAAACGTTACACGTCAACACCTTTTGTAAATCAGTCAACAAGAAAACTATTCAAAAGACTTTACACTCTCATTCTACCTTGGTCTGCATGTGAAAAAAGGTAGGAGATAAAAGACAAAAAATTGCTGACACCAGCAGCGACGTAAATAAGGAGCAAATCGACCATCCAACTTCAAACCATGAAATTTTAGCCGTTCGGCATTCGATCAACGATCCGTTGGAACCTACGAAAAGCTTGTGAGCCGATACATTGGAAGCAAAAAGCGGCAAAATCAATCGTAAAATTAATTTTTTTTAATTTTTCATTGTTTCTTAGATTAACAAACATATAAATATAAACTTTTATCATTATTTCGTTTTAGATTTACAGATGAATGTTTCAATTTTTTTTAAAGGGAGATCAAGAATGTATCATAAATAAGAACATGAAGTTCTATACTAAGACAGACCTACAAACTCAAATATTCACATTTCTAATCAAATCTGAAGTTTGATATTTAGATCTAGAAATAAAATCAATAGGCCATAATATCAAGCCCGAAGCCTTGATAGAACCTGAAGTTCAAATTAAAAAACCTGAGGTTCTAATTCATGAACCTGAAGTTCTAATTCATGAACTCAAAGTTTTAGATCAAGCCAGAAGCCTTGCCAAAATCTATTGTTTTGGATTATTAAAGTTACTAACCTGATGTTTTCAAGTAGACCAACTTGATTTGACATGACTCACCCCTTGATTTATTCTGAATGCTTTAAAATTTTATTGTTTATCTTTTATCTTCCCTTGCATATCAATAATTATGTATATTTTTCTTTTCCTACTCTTGTATAATGACAAATTTAGCCAAACTTGAATTTAAAGACCTTAACATTACCGGAGACAACTACTTATCCTAGTCCTTCGATGCAAAATTACACTTGTAATCTAAGAAACTTAGAGAGACAATAGAAGAGTGTAATAAAGAGTCCCCAAAAAATAGAGCATTGGCACTTATCTTCTTATGTCATTATATATATGATGACCTCAAGAATGAATGTCTCACTGAGAACGACCCAGCAGATCTTTAGAGATACCTGAAGGATAGCTATAATTATCAGAAGATGGTCATATTACTAGCAACTTAGAATGAATGGCTAAACTTGCAATTTCAAGACTACAATATCTGAGTACAACTCTACTCTTTTCAATATTGTTTCTCGATTAATATTGTGTGGTAAAAAAATTATGAAAAAGCAGATGTTAGAGAAAACGTTGTCCACTTTCCATATATCAAATATAATCCTCCAGCAGCAATACCATGAACGGCACTTCTCTAAATACTCAAAACTAATTTCTTGTCTCATTGTTGTTGAGCAGAATAATAAAGTCTTGATAAAGAATCATAACTCCAGACCAACTGAATCTATAGTAATACCTGAAGTAAATGCCAATTTTAATTCCAATAGAGGCAGAGAAAGGGGGCGTGGGAAAAACAATTCCTCCGAAGAGGTGAAAAAAATAACTCTTCCAGACGAGGAGGATTTCAAGGTCACCCCCCCCCCCCCCCCCAAAATAAATAAATAAATAAATAAATAAATAAAAACCACCAGAAATGGTCTGATCCTCAGAAACAGCAAAATCAAGATCAACATCAGAATCCACCAAATAAATTTGCCAATCATTTTGATGACCCTTGCTACAGATGTGGAAGGAAATGGGCATTGGTTACGCAATTGTTGTGCACCAAAAGATATGGTGGAACGATATAAGGCATGCAAGGCCTCTATTTATTCTATAGAGTCAAATGTTCTAGAAGATTGGGATTGAGATACAGTTCTACAAAATGACGATTACCAATTGGATATTACAAATTTGGAGATTAGAGATTTTTTTTTAAGACGAAAATGACCAACCTTTAAGCAATGAGGCATTTAGTACTAAAATTGGAACCCTTTCTGGGATGGTTTAGAAGACCAAACAAATTTTTTTCAAAATCTTTATTTATAATGATTTCTTTTTCAAATATTTACCTTTTCATGGGTATTTTATATTGGATAATTTATTATTTTTTCAGTTTATTAATTTGAAAAACCTTTTTATGGATTTTTTATGGATATTTTTGTGATGAATGATTTCTTATTATTCACTTTATAAATTTGATGAAATTTTTATGAATTATTTTTAATTTATATCATGTGATTGCTTAGTTACATTTTTTATCATCTTTTGTTTAAAGGTATGGACCACGAAAATGAAGATACTTACTGTCTTCTAGATAGTGTTACAATACATACCATTTTGAAAAACCAAAAGTTTTTCTCATAATTGATATTCAATCAACGAAAAGTATCCACCATAACTGGATCTGTGCAAATAATTGAAGGCTCCGGAAGAGCCCACATGATGTTACCTAATGGTACTCATTTATTCATTAAAGATACATTGTTATCCAGTAGTTCCAGAAGAAACTTGTTCAGTTTCAAAGACATCAGAATAAATGGATACCATATTGAGATTGCTAATCAAGGTAACAAAGAAATGTTATTTATCGTTACTAGTATTGGAAGCCAGAAGCACATACTAAAAATAATAAGTGTACTTTCTTCTGGGTTATATTATACGACAATATCTATCGTCGAATCATATTCGATTTTGAGCAAAACGATATAGTTAAGTCTAAAGTTTAGTAACTCTTAGACTTTATTACTTTGGCATAATAGGTTAGGACACCTCGAAGTTACCATGTTAAAGAAAATCATTGATAACTCTATTGGGCATTCTTTAGAAAACCATAAATTGATCATACCTAATGGGTATTTATGTATCCCATATTTACAGGGAAAACTAATCATTTGACCTTCATTCATTAAAATTGTATTAGAATCCCCATCCTTTTTGCAAAGGATACAATGAGACATACGTGGACCAATAAAACCACCTTGTGGACCTTTAAGGATTTTAAGGTTTTAATTGATGCTTATACCTATTGGTCGGATGTTTGCTTACTTTCAACGAGGAATATAATCTTTGCCCGCCTATTAACCCAAATCATTAAACTTAGGGCCCATTTCCTTAATAATCTTATTGAGTCTATATGGCTTGATAATGCGGGCGAATTTACATTACAGGCCTTCGGTTACTATTGTTTATCTCTCGGCATTGATATCGAACATCTTTTCCATCATGTCTATACCCAAAACAGATTAGTTGAGTCCCTGATTAAGCGCATTCAACTTATTTCTATGACTATATTGATACAGTCTAAATTACCAGTTAGTATTTGGGGACATACTGTGGTATATGTATCAATGCTTGTTAGACTCCGACCCACAACTTGCCATCAATACTGCCCTACATAGCTTATATTGGGACGTTAACCTAATATCTCCCACTTGTGCAAGTTTGGTTGCACAGTTCTAGTCTTTATACCACACCCTTGGCGTACTAAAATGGGACCACAATGTAGGTTGAGAATCTATATAGGCTATGACTCTCTTTCAATTATTCGATTTTTAGAACTAATGACAGGAGATGTTTTTATTGCTTGTTTTGCTGACTGTCAATTTGATGAGATAAAATTCCTACCGTTAGAAGGAGATAAAGAACGTATTGTTTCTGCAGGACAACCCATTCTTGAAGAACGGCGTGAACTAATATGAAATACTTCTATTTTTTCTTATCTGGACCCATGTACTTCACAATATAAAAATAAAGTCTGCAGAATTGTGCACTTACAGGAAATTGCAAATAGATTACCTAATATATTTAACGATGCAGCAAAGGTAACTAAGTCACATGTGTTGCTATGAATGCACCTACTAAATTAATGTCCCTGTACGACAAAGCCAAAAAGTGGTAGCAAAAGAGTCTGCAATATGCCAGAAGCGCGGCATACCTATAGGTTTAAAGGATATAGCTCCACAGAAAAGGAGGAAAGTACAATCATCATCATGTGCTTTCAAAGATACACTAAACACTCTTGAAGAGGTTTCTCCTAAAGAGGCACATAATGCTCTTGAAGAGGTTATGAAGAAATCTACTCTCTCTAGAATAACGAAAGTCCTTGATGAGACTATAAAAGCCCCTGAAGAGGTATCGGTACTGGATAATGAAAAAATCCCTATGCTTTACAATTATTCAAAAAAGAGATGGGATAAAGGAAATTGTCATCAATGATGTATTTGCATATGCGGTAGCTACACAAATATTAAGGGAACATGAGATGATGGTTGGGATACAGAATCATATACAATAAATGAATGTCGACAAAGGAAAGTTTGGCCAAAATGGGAAAGTGCCATTACAGCAGAGTTAGAGTTTCTCAATAAACGTGGTGTATTCAGACCAATAATACAAACCTCAAAAGTTGTTAACCATGTAGGTTACAAGTGGGTGTTTGTAAGGAAAAGAATGAAATGAATAAAATTACTAAATATAAGGCAAAACTTGTGGCACAAGGTTTTCTGTAGAAACCTGGAATTGATTATGAGGAAACATATTCTCCCGTTATGGATATAACAACATTCAGATATTTAATAAGTTTAGCGGTTTCTAAAAATTTGGATATGAGACTCATGAATGTTGTGACTATTTACTTGTATGGGGACTTAAACATAGAAATTGATATGAAAATCCTGAAAGGATTTACTTTGCCTGATGTAAAGCCCAAGAATACGTACTCAATATAACTGAGATGATCATTGTATGGACTGAAGCAATTAGGAAGAATATGGTACAATCGTCTCAGTAAATATTTGTGTAAGGAATGATATGAGAACAATCTCATTTGCTCATGTATCTTCATAAAGAAATTCTCAAAAGGATTTGTAATAATGGCAGTTTATGTCGATGGTATAAATTTAGTCGAGACTCCAGAAGGGCTCGAAATAACTGCTAATTATTTGAAAAGAGAGTTTGAAATGAAAAATCTTTGGAAAATAAAATTTTGTCTCGGCCTGTAGATCAAGAGAAGTTCTAGTAGAATATTAGTCTATCAATCTAATTATACCAAGAATGTTTTAAAATGCTTTGGTATGGACAATGCACATCCACTAAGTACTCTTATGGTTGTTCAGTCTTTAAATATGAACAAAAATCCATATCGTTGAATTGAGGAAAATGAAAACGTACTAGGTCTTGAAATACCATACCTGAGTGCTATTGGTGCTTTAATGTATTTAGCACAATTCGTTAGACCGGACATTTCATTCTCAGTGAATCTACATGTTAGATACAGTTCCACGCCAAACCAAAGGCACTCCATTGGTATCAAATATATCCTATGCTATTTACGTGGTACAATTGATTTAAAAAATTTTTATTGTAAAAATTCTAAGTTTATGGAATATGTAGATTCAGGATATCTCTTTGATTCTCATAAGAGTCGATCACAGATAGGTTATGTATTTCTTAGTGGTAATGCTGCTATTTCTTGGCGTTCTACTAAGCAGACTTTCGTAGCTATTTTTTCTAACCATGCTAAGATTTTAGCCCTTTATGAAGTCAGTAGGGAATATATATAGCTAAAATCTTTAATTCATCATATTTATAATTCTTGTTAATTGCCTCTTAGTATAGGTACCCCAAATATTATTTATGAAGATAATGAGCCATGCATTTAGTAGATTGAAGAAGGTTATATTAAAGGTAACAAGACGAAGTGCATTGCACTAAAGTTCTTTTTCACACATGAGCTTTAGAAGAACAATGAGATCGAAGTTAAGCAAGTTTGTTCAAGCAACGACTTGGCTGATTTGTTTATCAAGTCATTACCAAAGTTAACATTCCAGAAGCTTGTATATGAGATCGGTATATGTAGAGTTTATCATCAAACAATGTAAAGGTTATTGTTGTTAGGGGGAGTAACTGATCATGAATAGGCATCCTGACGCATGCTACTCAGGACATATGTGTGCTGTACTTTTTTTTTCTTTTCCAGGTTTTGTCCTACTAGGTTTTCCTAGTTAACGTTTTAACGAGGCAGCATTATGCACGTCCAACACCACTTCAATATTTTTATAGAACATTGTACTCTTTTTCTTTCGCTTTTATTTTTATTTCATTGGGTTTTTACTTTGCAAAGCTTTTAATGAGACAACTGTTATTGAATGGTGGTCATCAAAAGGGGAGTGTTATAAAAGATATTATTATGCGTGGATGTTCACATCGGGGCCCACATTAGATAAGGAAAGTAATTAGGGTTAAAGTCCTTCCTTATTAAGTTGCTTGGGGAGAAAGTGATCTTACTTTATAAATAAAATATTCCTTCTCCGATGTACACCTCTCTCATTTAATAAGAATATCTCTCTCTTTCTGCCACTATTTGGGGAGAAAGTGATCTTACTTTATCAATAAAATCTTCCTTCTCCGATGTACACCTCTCTCATTTAATAAGAATATCACTCTCTTTCTGCCACTACTCCTCTCTCTATCTCTGTTTATCAAAAAGGCATTTATTTTGAATAGTTCAAATTTATCACGGTAGAGTTCCACTACTTTAACTTAGGATTTCTCTTAATCACATTTTTAGAAGGTCCAAACTCTGTAGGGGTGGAGGAATTCCCATACTGGAGGAGTTAAAGTCAATAGTGACCTATCTATTCAAAATTAAAATTGGTCAAAACGAATGTCCTTTTCTTTTTATAGAAGCTGATATGAAAATTTACTTGAATATATGCACATTTCAAAACACTCAATTGTCTCTCACATGGACAATCCCAATAATTAAATGTACAAATCCACATTCTATAATGGTTCGAAAATTTGAACCACCTAAAATGAAAACAATTCATCCTTTTTAAAAAAATGCCTCAAATTTTATTTTTTAGGAGCTGGTCCCGCTACATGATTGAATATATAACCCCATATGGACGACATGATAATCCATCTGTTCAAATGTTAAAACTCATTAACACCAGTGAAAATCTCTTTATAAAAACTAGATAACCAGAAATGATTGAGGGGTTTAACCCAAGCCACATTTTCTAAACAAAAATCCCAAAATCCAATTTTCTGATGGGGTTGCATATAGTACACTGTGGACCAAGAGTGGGTTCCACCTCATAGAGGCCAGGGCCAGGGCCAGGACCAAACAATCATTTTTAGTCTCCAAACATAGAATGGGGAGGGCAAAGACACCACATGAGACAAGTTGGGATGGGAGGGGAGGAAGAAAAGCTTGAAACTTTCCTGAGATGGGCTGCAAATATAGGAATCTCTGATTCCCCTCATCCCCTCCAATCACCTACTCAATCTCCACCATCCTCATGCTTGGGTCGATCTCTCTCCATTTCCCAATTCCCTGATGCAGGCGGGTAAGCTCACTAGTTAAAAATTGCGTCTTTTTTCACCCAAGTTTCCCTTTTCGTCTTGCATTCCATTGAAATCTCCTTCATTACTTCAATTCCCACTGAGAATTGAAATGGGTTTGTCTTATTTTCCGCTATGGGGTCTCCTGCAGTCGAGGTTTAGCTGCTGCCCGTGATCTTAGAAGAGGAGAACTGATTCTCAGAGTCCCAAGAGCTGCTCTCTTGACAAGAGAAAGTGTGCTCAAAGACCAGAAATTGGCTGTTTCTGTTAACAAATACCCTCATCTCTCATCGTCTCAAGTGGGTTTTCTTTCTTTTGCTTGTGGGTTTTATCAAACTCTTCTCATTTTGTTGATTCTTGAAGTTCAATTATCTTCTTGAAGTATGTATTTCATATGCTTTTCTCGTTGTCATATGCTAATTTGTGTATTTCTATGCACACCCCTCCCCCGGTTTGTAGAATGGTAAATTTTCATTTTGGGTCTGTTGGTTTGCATTAAAATCCGCAAGAATTAAATTACTAGAGTGATAGGTCAGCAGTGGCAGACTTAGGATTCTCTTTTGAGGGGTGCAGACTTTAAAAGGCGGTTTGGTTTTGGGGGCAAACCTTGAATTCTCATATGAATTTTGAGGGGAAGCCGACAATTTTTATTGGATTTTCAGAAGTGAACCCAGAATTTTCATATAAAATTTGGAACCACCCTGGATTTTGACGGTTAAGACCGGACCGGCATGCATGTAGTTGGGTCCGCCCATGGATCGGTGAATAATCATTTCCCATCTTCTTTTGATTCTGTTGAAATAATCGCTTAACCTTGACTACCGTTCTACAGGTTTTAACAGTTTCTTTATTGGCTGAAGTGGGGAAGGGGAGGGGTTCTTGGTGGCACCCTTATTTAATGCAGTTGCCTCGCGCTTATGATACACTAGCAAACTTTAGTCTATTTGAAATTCAAGCTCTACAGGTTTGATTTCATTTTTGCCATTCCTAAAAGCTGTTCTTGTTTGCGGTAGATTACAGGTTCCATGATTTAGAATTTAATGTAAGGTCAAAATTTGAAGTTCTAAGCATTTTCAGTAAGTTTTTATCTGTATTTTAGGTGGATGATGCTATTTGGGCTTCAGAAAAAGCTATTTCAAAGCATCAGTCAGACTGGAAAGAAGCCCTGATACTCATGCAAGAAGTTGGACTCAGGCCTCAACTATTAACTTTTAGGTCGTGGTTATGGGCTTCTGCAACTGTGAGTCAGTGGTATTATTTGATATTTATGCTTGATTTTTTTCCCTTGAAGGATCTCATGGTAGATGTATCTATGTGAGTTGGTTATCTAGCCCTCTATTTTGATGCACAATAGTCCTCTGGGCCCTATTATTGTTGTATTATTGGATATGCCCAGAAAGTTACACTGGTTTGCCACTGTTGCTACCTTGAAGGACCATTTGAGGACTACCATGTACCAATGCACATTTGAAGAAGATTCAATCAGTGGTTCACATAAGGGCCTCCAATTATTTTCCTGGATCATCCAACTGATGCCATTGGGTAGCATATCCATGGTGGGTCCATCAAATGAATAATTTAGGTCAAATTCATATGCTTACTTGATAACACATGCACAGTGATGGAGGACTTGATAACTCAGGCTTTCATGGAACTGGATCTTTCCCCCATTTTATTCTTATTCTTACATGTTATTGATTGAAAGCTCACATTTGATTTTATGTGTGGGAAGATCTCTTCCCGTACATTGTATATACCATGGGATGATGCTGGGTGTTTGTGCCCTGTGGGTGATTTTTTTAATTATGCTGCACCTGAGGAGGAGTTGTTTTACTCTGAAGATGTAATTTGTGCGGGAGGAGTGTCATCTAATTGTTCTTCATGGAGAGCTGAGATTAGCACTGAGAAGTTGAATGATGAGCGACTTAATGGCAACTCTCTAAGGCTAACGGATGGTGGATATGAGGAAGATGTTGCTGCATATTGCTTTTATGCTAGGAAAAATTATAGAAGAGGAGAACAGGTATGTGCTAAGTTTTCATGAAATCATATATCAGAAAATGATATCTCACTTTTGTAAGGGATGTCACTATATTTTGTCCAATGTCCGATAGGCTATGTATTATTTGTGTAATGCATGATGAGAATTTTAGGGGTTAGACATGTGCCTTTCTCAATCTTCAAGAACTTCTCTTAGGGAAGCAAGATTCGAACCCTAATACCAATTGGGGAAACCTCCAAAGAAGGGGTTCAGGTTCCAACCAGATTTCTAGTATGCGCTTCAAATAAGCGGAAATTAAAAGAACTAAATCAATCAACCACACAAGAAGATGACACTAGAATTTTTACGTGGAAAACCCGAACATGGGAAAAATCATGAGACCGATCTCGATTCAAGGAAAACCAAGCACTACTAAGAATGAACAATTACAAGATATGCTCACATTCCTTTTTCCTAGTTGAACTCAAGTACTCAAGTTAAGGACACACCGTTCACCGTTTCTTGTGCTTGATGCAACTAGCTTTGATGCCTCTCAAGATGCACAATCTTCTACAAGAGAGTAGAACCAGAAACTCTTGAAGAAAAAGCTTTATGGCACAGTAGAATAGGTATTCTAGGTTTAAAAGTAGAGAGATGTATAGCTTAGGGTTGAGAGATTTTGTGTTTAAATAGGCCCAAATTCGTGGCTAAGAGGTAGCGTTTCAATGGGACTCAAACATGTAAGTTTGGTTGAAATAGGAAAGGAATCCGCACAAGTTGGCTGGGAAATTTCTGAGTCTTGCTCGAGCAAAATTTGCTTAGTTCGAGCGAGCAAGAGTTCTGCTTGGGAATTCCGAATTGGCTTGGCAGCCTAGCTTGAGCAAACGCTGGGCTCGCTCAAGTAAGCAGTTGTTTTGTCTCAATTCTCTTTAGTTCACTTCAAACTATGTTCTTTCTTCAATTTCTTCACTTCACCTAATTCAATGACGAATGCGATAGTCCAAAATTAAAATATGAAATTATAGCACATGTTGAACCCGAGTTTTGTCCATAACGCATAAATTAGCCAACACTCAAAATCTTAAGGCCTAACATTCTCAATCAACTGGAATTTTTAACCAATTGACTGGTTTGGCCAGAATCTAGGCTCAATGTCCTAATATGCTTAGAGCATCAATGGGTGGTTGTGATTCAATTCATGGTCTCTAATGCTTCTTGGAACTGAAGATATATCATCCCTCGGATCTCCTCCTGCGAGAGGTGATGTCTACCACCACACTCTGCATGCGGGGAAAATTTATTCTTTTTTCTTACCAAAACTAAGTTTGTTTTGTACGTGTTGCTAGGGTTGAAATGGATATATGAGCATCTGATTGCCCTGCGTCTCTGATTCCGAAAAATCTGGGTTTGGAACCAATTATAGGTGTCAGTGATCAATTGGATTCGGAACCTTTTCTGGAGCTCAATAAACAAAAGAGTCCGGTTTTGCATTCATGTTGTTCCTGTGAAAGAACTAATCAAAGGAAGAAGATTGAGAGGAAAACTGTGTGGATCCTTGTGATCCCACTATGTCTTTAAATATAATTGTTCTAGTCTAAATATAGAATGTTTGACCTTTTGGTGATTTACAATAAAAAAAAGGGAAACTACAATTAATATACAATTAAGACTTTGACTGTACATATCTGTTTTCTGACTAGGTCAAGTGATTTTGTTTGGAGTTTTGGACTGACCCAATAGGTTGGGTTGACCCAATGTTTTGAGTCGACCCATTGGGGTTACCACTATCTTTACACCCCCCTCAAGCTTTGGGTATGAAAATATGAGCATCGAGAGCTTGGAGATCAACTGCTAAAACCATGGTGTGGTTTGGCTTTTTGTGAAGAAGTCTGCAATTTGTTTATCAAAAGGAATATGGAAAAGTTGGATGGTGCCATCTCGAATGTGTTGATGGATGAAGTGGCATTCAACTTCTACATGCTCGGTATGTTCATGAAAGACTTCATTGAATGCTAATTTCTTAGCTCTTTCGTTGTCGGTGTAAAGTGGTGTGGAACCCTTACTGGGAACTCCTAAATCATGGAGTAACCAACGAAACCAGATGATTTCAATAGTGGTGTGCCCAATGGCATGATATTCAGATTCGGAAGAGGATTTGGAGATGATTTCTATTTTTTGCTTTTCCATGACACTAATGAGGAGCCAAGAAAGATGGCAAATCTTGTTGTAGACTTTCTGTCACTTACATCACCAGCTCAGTCTACATTTGTAAATCCACATAAAAAAAGGTGAGGGGCGGAGGACATTAAAAGAGCTTTATTAGTTGTCCCTTGTAAATATCGCAGGATCCGAAGAACAATAGACCAATGAATGGAGGTTGGTTGAGCAACAAATTGACTGACCACATGAACAGCATGCGCAATGTCTAGCCTAGTGATTGTGAGATATACTAAGCTTCCAACAACCTCACGATATTGAGTAGCATCGGGCAGTGAGTCACCATTTGAAGTTCAAAGTTTCAAGTTATGTTCCATCGGGGTGGATACAGGTTTATGATTTGTCAGACCTACTCGCTAGATAACATCATTACAATACTTGGTTTGGGAGAGAAGGTATCCAGCAGGAGAATATGCAACTTCTATCCCTAAGAAGTAGGATGTATCGAAGATGCCCTGGGTCCTTTATTTCAAATTGTTGGTGCAGAAACTGTTTAAGTAAATGAATGCCCATAGAGTCTGAACTGGTAATAATCATGTCATTTACATAAGAGTCGAAGATAGATAGAGCCCTTGTCTAAGTGGCTGAGAAACAGAGTAGAAGCATAGTCACTTTGGCAAAAACCAACGTTAAGAATTGCAGTTCCGAACTTGTCAAACCAAGCATGGGGTGCTTGTTTAAGACCATAGAGTGCGTGCTTAAGACGAAAAACATGATGTGGCGGTCGGACGAGCCTACCAGGTGGTGTTGTATAAATCTCTTCATGAATAAACCCATTTAAGAAGGCATTTTTCGCATCAAGTTGATAGAGAGGCCATTGTCTAATAGCTGCCGCAGATATAAAGGCTCGAATGGCTGTAATCTTAGCAACTAGAGCAAAGGTTTCGTCATAGTTAATTCCATACTCTTGGTTGTAACCCTTTGCAACTAAGTGGGCTTTGTACCTATCTATAGTTTCATCTGATTTGGTCTTGATTTTAAAAATCCATTAACACCTAGTAATATTCTTATTGAGTGGAAGAGGAACAAGATCCCATGTGTTTGTTTTCTGAAGAGCAGCAAGTTCTTCTGCTATGGCAGGTCTCCATTCTGGTGAAGCGATTGCTTCTTTGTAGGACTGTAGTTCCGATAGAGTGTGGATGGCTGCAAGAAAGGACAAATAGGAAAAAGAGAAATGATCAGTGCAAACAAAACCAAACTGAGATACTAGGTTGCATTTCTGCAAGGGATATCTTTTTTTAGGCAGATCACTTACAACAGGAACAGAAGATGCAGGCACATAGTCAAAAGTGGGAACTTTTTTACGGTGGCTATAAACTTGGAATGTGGGTGGTGGCGGAGGTGGCGGTGGTGGAGGAGATGTAGGCTCGGAAGTGGCGGGCACCAAGTCAGAATAGGATGGCTCTAAAGGGAATAAGTTAGGAAATGGAGCTAGAGGACAATGAGTAGGTGTAGTTGGAGTGGAAATAGGCAGGATATAAAATGGATTTTGTTATAGAAAAGTGACATTTCGGGAGATCCTCAAATGATTTGTTTTAGGGTCATAGCATCGATACCCTGTTTGTTCGATGCCATACCTTAGAAAGACACAAATTGTGAATTTTGGTAAAAGCTTTGTAGGTTCATTGTCATTCAATAGGACATAACAAGTACAACTGAAGACTTTATGATACGATAGGTCTGGTTTACAAGAGAATAAATTTTCATATGAACATGTGTCATTTAAAATAGAGGATTGGGTTCTATTAATTAGATAAGTAGCAGTTAACAGAGCTTCACTCCAAAACTGCAATGGAACATGGGAGGAGTAAATTAAGGATCTAGCAGTCTCTAGGACATGTCTTTGTTTGGCAAGAGTGTCCATCATAAAGTTGGCAGATCTAGTCTTATGCCAAAAGTCAATATTAATGGAAGAAGATAAAGCACAAACCTAACATTTGCAGATGCCATGTTTCTTGCCTCCAAGCATTTCAAAATTTTAGCTACTTGAAAGGTCTCTTTTGCCTTGTTAGAATTTTGGAATTCCAGCATTTTTACCTTTGGAATTTGAGGATGCTGAAGTACAAAGGAGCATCTAGGAATTCCACACTGTCTCAAAATTCAAAAATTCCTAAGATAAGAATTCTCTGAATTCTAGCAAAGAAACAAGTGATATTCTGACCAAGGTTTTCTTATGGGGACACTTCTTTTATAGTGGATCGTATTACATCAAGGGCTTATATCATGAAACAATGCCTTCTACTTGTACAAGAGTAGTAGTTTTTTTTTTTTTTTATTATTATTTTGGTGTGTGTGTGTTGTTTGGGTTTTTTTTGGGGGGGGGTGGTTTGGTTCGGCTACACCATTTTGTTGTGAGGTAGCAGAGCATGATAACTGATGTTGTATCCCGTGAAAGGCTAACAAATTAAGGAATCGATGAGTCATGTACTCACCCATAGAAGCTGAAGGAAAACTTTTGATTTGTTTTTCAAATTGTGTAATCATATTGGAAAGGGTAGTGTATATAGCGTAAAATTCAAACCTGTTTTTCATCAAATAAAGCCATGTATAGTGTGTGAAATCATCAATAGAAGACACATAAAAGTAAGAACCCCTTTTTGTTGATTAGGAAACAGGACCTCAAATGTCGGAATGAATTAACTCAAATGGCGTGTGAGTAACAGAAGAGCTTTTATTATAAGGCAATGCATGTAGTTTTCGAAGTCTACGACCAAAACAATCAGAAATATTTGTTACAGAAATATTGCCAAGACTGCCATTGGAATGTAAAAGTTTTAATTTATTCAAGACAAATGTCCTAAGCGGGAATGCCATAAAGAAAAAGAAGCAGCGGATGAAGCAAACACCTGCGATGATGGATTGAGAGATGGTAGATACAAGGAATTGAGGTAATAAAGACCTCCTGACCTACGGCTTGTCCCAATTTGGTTCCCGGTGCATGGATTCTGCATAGAACTAGTGGAAGAAAATGAGACAAGATATCTGGATGAAGTCAATTGACTAATAGATATTAGATTAACAGAGAGATTTGGTACACACAATACAAAACTAAGACTCAACAAACTAGCGGAAATGGAACCATCTATTTTTACTTGTAATGGAGTGTCATCTGTAGTATGCATGGTTACATGGATAGAGGGATGACAATCTCACAATAAACTACCTTCATGAGTCATGTTGTAAGATGCACCAGAGTAAAAAATCCAGGTAGAGTGTGTGCTACCTATTGCACCACTCATGGTCATCGCGAAACCAGGTTCAGAAGGAGATGTTGCCATGGAGAAAGTAGTGCCAGAAGTCTGAAACAGTTGTTGCATTCTATCGTCTATCATGGATTGGATCTGTGATGCTATAATAATTCCGTTTGTGTCTGTTGTATTGGCAGCATATGGTTTGGAATGATGTTGCTTACCAGGGCCAGATGGATGCATGTATTGATTTGGAGTAGATGGACCGTGATAGTTTTGCTTTTGTGCATATCGATAGGGCTTGTTACCTTGTCGATTTGGTCGAACTGGGCAATTATTTTTCCAGTGTCCTTTTTCTTTGCAATAATTGCATGTCTGAAACTCCAGGAGGAACAGACTGTTCTACCTTTTTGTGGTTACTTTTGCTGAAAGAACATGTTCACTCTCTATATGTTTCTTCCTGTTCGGAGAGCGTTGAGTTTGTTCTTTTGCTAATAACTCAGACAATGCTGCATCACTGATGGGAGGGGGGTTTGATGTAACAGAAGACCCCAGACATGTTCAAAATTTGATTTGAGAGCTATGAGAAACTGTACCAGTTTAGTTCTTGCTTGTAAGTGTTAAAAGTTTTGGCATCGTCGATTGATTTGAACTGTGGTTCCATTAATGCCAGTTGATCCCTTAAATTTGTCATCTTCACATAGAAATCATGAATAGTGTCATTACCCTGATTTGCATTTTTAATTTTCCATTCGATTTGATGAAGGGCAGCATTGGTCTCAGTATATAGTCTGGCCAAATAATCTCATGCATCTTTTGGGTAAGCAAATTTGGCCAATTGATTGCCAATAGAGGGATGACAGAGTTAGCAATCCAAGAAGTAATTTTACCAACCGCAAATTCCCGTTCTTCGTATGTAGGATCTTTAGTAGCATGTTGATCAGTCTTGCTGGCAAGATATTTCCATAATTTCTGTCCTTTAAAAAAGATTTCCATGAGATGAGAGCAATAAGCATAATTTGTCCCATCTAATGTGACATTGATCCCAGTAATATGTTCAGAAGTCATGTTTAAAATAGATAAACAGTAATTAATGGGAGATCAGATTCTCAAACAGTTCACAAATTCTCAGATCTTCAGATTGGTTCAAATTACCAATCAGATTGTTTTTATCAGTCTTAATATATGCTGAAAGCTGTAACTAGACGGTAGCCAGAACACAACCAGCAACTCCAAACAGCAAACAGCAACTCCAAACACCAAGTAACAACACCAAACAGCAGCCAGAAACAGAAAATAGGAAAAAAATTGCTCTGGGTGACCAAGATTTTTGTGTCTGGATAGAGCAGATCTCTTTACAGAATGATGTGGAGGACAATCAGGCTCCCAGGCTGGTTAGAAAACAGAATTTCTAACCTTTGGGAAGAAGAACCAGCCAGAGCCAATGGTTGGATGAGATTTGGACCCAACAGAACCAAATCTGTTTCACAAAATTGATGACACAGAGAGGTAGAAAAAACACTAAGCCGGTGGTGTTAAAAAAATCCACAAAAATGCTGATAAATACATGAAACGATAGTTGATCCTGTTCGAGTAGAGTGTTAGTGCAGTAGTAGTTCAGAGGCTTGGCCACTATAAGATCAGATCATGAGAGTGACGACCTTGTATTCTTCTTCTTGGATTCACAGGATCAGATCCTATTCTCTGATACCATGTGAAAGAACTAATCTAAGGAAGAAAATTGAGAGGAAAACCGTGTGGATCCCTGTGTTCCCACTGTCTTTAAATATAATTGTTCTTGTCTAAATACAGAATGGTTGACCCATTGATTTGGGTGATTTACAATCAAAAAGGGAAACTACAGTTAATATGTAATTAAGACTTTGACTGTACAGATCTGTTTTATGACTGGGTGAAGTGAGTCTTTGGAGTTTTGGACTGACCCAATAGGTTGGATTGACCCAATGTGCTGAGTCGACCCATTGAGATTTCCACTATCTTTACAGTTCTAACCCGAGTACCGGAGACACAAACCATGTGAAAAAATAAAATAAAATTGAAGGGTATTTTAAACTAAAGTCTAGGGTTTCTTTCTCTTCCCCAAGACCTAGTTCATCTTTCAAGGTCTCTCAATCTCCAGCTCATGATTTGGGCATGCTTCTTCTATGCACCTCTCTTTCTCCAGCATTTTTGGCACTCTCTTCCTCCATGCATCAGTGATTCCCGGTCTCTCTATCTCTCACTCTAAACCCCAATCAACATTTCTCTCTAAACCCCAACACCTTTGACCGGACGCATCCAAAATCAGAACTACAAGTGAAGTCGGAACTGTGTTTTGAACCAGATCCCGTGTACCTTGGCCAGAACCAGATTCAGAACATGGAACAAGTTCTGTGACGGAAGCAGTTCTGTTTCCGGATCCACCATTCAAGAAGTGTGTCCAGATCTGGTTCCAGCATGGTTCCGTCCCGAACCTGACCCGTTTTCAACCCTACTTGTAGCTACTATAATGAAAATTTGAAGGTCAAACTTTTCCTCCCTTCACCTAATTTGGTGCATCTGGTTGCTTTCTAAGCAATAGTTATTGATTGCAGGGCCTTCCCTTGTTGAAGTAAACAATGAACAAGTATGCTAATAAAAATAAATAAATAAACAAATAACTTCTGATTCTCTTATTAAAAAGGTATGTGATTGTTTGGAAACTACTATACAGATGGAAAGCTCAAAGCTGTCACTTGTGCATTGTGCATCTGGACAGTCCCAAAGGTGGGGAACACCTTTGCATACTTGTGATGTTTGGTCAAGATGCATGGTGCGTAGGTGCCTAGTGCGCAATAGAATATTTTCACTATTAGATATCCCATGTGAAATATGCCAGTGCTTCATCTGATTCTTATCCTCATTGTTGTTTAAGTGTATTTAGAATGGTTTGTCAGCATGACCTATGGATAATTTCAAATTGAATCTGCTAAATTTATCTTATTATTTAATTTTTGATTTCTACTTTGTATTACATGGGAAACTGGATATGAAGCTAGCATCATAACACATTTATTACATCACAAATTTGCTGGGCACTTTCGTGACTGCTTGAGCACTGCTAATGCATGGTGTTATACGTGCATATGCATTAGTGTTTATGTAGATATGAAGGATGGTAGATTCTATTTTGGGAAGTTTCTCTCTTATGTGACATGTCACACCCAGCCCTACTGGGATCTCTGCTTGGAATGTACCGGATAATGAGTTCCTAATTTGAGCTCCCTACTTGAATACGCTGGTCAATAGGCCAGTTTCCCACCCAAAAAATAAATAAAGAAAATGTCTTCAATGGCGTGGAGCCTTAAGGGCATGTTTGGGAGAGGGGTAGGGTAAAGTAAGGTAGAGTAAACCCAAAATAAAAAAAGAATAATATATGATTGGATTATAATGACTTTTTGTTTTTAATTGTTTGATATAGAATCTTTTTGACTTTTTGCATAAAAAGTAGATATTTTTTTGTAGTTTAGTGATGACTTTTTGACTTTTTTTGAAAAAAGATGAGGAAATTTTGAATTTAAAAAAAAAAGAAAGGGGGAAATTTAAAATTTTAAAATTTAACTTTACTCTACTTTACCCTACCCCTTTGCCAAACATGCCCTAAGGAAAACATGTTTCCTTTGAATTGAGAACTTCAATATTGTTTCCTCAGTTCGACTAATGAGAAGTGAGTTGTGCAGAGAACATGTCACGAGTATAGAAAACTCCAAGAGCATTCTTTTGCATCGTGTGCATGAGGCTGTGTTTAGTATTTTCTTTTAACTCATTTTATTATGAGGAATTATAGGATGCTGCACTTCAGAATATGTAAGGTGTAGTAAGGCGCTCAATCTAGTTGATTGGATCCATGGCTCTGGCATCTATAACGTTTATCTGATTGGGCTTCACTTTCGATGGGGATGACAGATATCCAGGTTGGAAGTTTCTGGTTGTCCATTATTTGTGACACCAATGGATGGTCAAGAAGCAATAGAAGAGTCCAAGCCCCACTATTAGTTGGCTAGGATCTTTTTAATCTTGAAATTAGGGCATCCCAAATCCATGGTGGACTTCATCCATTGATGTTCTGGATTACCAAACCATATACCTGGCTAGTGCCACATCAGGATGCTGTACGTGTTGATTTGTGTCCGTAAACTATAACTCCCTACATTTAAAAGTCTCCAGTTCGTATCATTGGTAGGATCCTCAAGGATTGTGTTATTATCAATATCCTTAGAAAAATGATTCTTGTTTTTATTTTTATAATCCTGTTATGAATCATGTTTCTTCAATGAAATCTATTGTCAGATCATTAAATAAAATAAAATTAAATAAAAATTAAATGCATTCTCAGTACTCTTTTTCGGTTAATAAGGCTATCCTTTGTCCTCACAGCTCCATCCTGCATTTGCAGGTTCTTTTATGTTATGGTTTATATACCAATTTGGAACTTCTTGAGCATTACGGGTTTTTTCTTAAATCAAACACAAGCGACAAGGCCTTCATTCAGTTGGACATGGGCATCCACTGTTCCCATTCTTGGCCCAATGACTCTCTCTATATTCAGCAAGATGGGAAGCCATCATTTGCTTTGTTGTCTGCTTTGCGCTTATGGGTGACCGCCCCAAACCTTCGGAGGGAAGTAGGGCATCTTGCCTACTCTGGATCTCTACTTTCGACAGAGAATGAGGTCTCTGTCATGAAATGGTTGTCCAAGAAATGCCAAGGCCTTCTAGAAACATTGCCAACATCAATGGAAGAGGATAATTTGCTACTAGATGTGATCGATAAAATGCAAAATCATTGGTCTCCTACAGTTGGTGTTCAGATGCTAGCTTGTGAAGGTGAGCTCAAGGATTTCTTTCAAGCAAATGGTTTGCAGAAAGATGTTGCTGGCTTTCAATTGACCACGAAGGCTCTGAGATCAATGCAGCAGTGGAGATTGGCAGTTGAATGGAGGTTCATGTATAAAAAAATTCTTCTTGATTGTATTACATACTGTAGTGAGATTATTAGTAATCATTCTTCTCACCATGTTTCGGGCAAGAGAACAAACCATGTAATTTAGTTTTGTATTTACAGTAATTTATACAAGGATTCAGTTGCTTCAAGGTAGATTCTCAGATAATGCCATTGACTCTCTCTCTCCCGCTCCCTCTCTCTCTCTCTCTCTATATATATTTATATAAGATTGACTATTGCTTGAGTGTCGATGCCATTATCAATCTTATGAGCTTGTTCCATCAGTCTAGGATTTGTGTTGAGATCTACTAGGACAGAGATGCACATAAAATGTAAAGGCTCGTTTTGATATTTTAATTAAAAACTAAGGGCTTGTTTGTTTACATGGGAATTGAATATTCGGAATTCATGGTTAGATGGGCTCCAACAACAATTATTAAAAAGATGAGGGCAAGGATCTAAGGTGGCTCAGCTGCATTCATGTAGCCCTCACTTTTCTGAGATTTGAATTACTAGGTCAATTGCTAGATATCTATTTCCTACCTCTCATTGATTCATTTTCCATTATAGGGGAGATAATTTGATGCTCATTCTTGGAAATTCACATTTGTTTTAATTTTAACTATTTTTAGAAGGAGCCTTACAATTATTGTATACTCAGTTAAATGAAACAAATAAACCCTAAGAAACAGAGAGATTATGAAGGGAAGAGTTTGAAAGTAGGAGCATTTTGGTCGTTTTATGACTATTTGAAGGATGTTTCAAATGCCAATCAACATTGGGGCATGCTTAAACTGCATGCCTTAATATTTCATACAAGAAAGAGAACATATTTTTCAAATGCACCATTACCAGACATTCCTACCTTGTTGTGCACGTCACACAGGGGATTCTGCTCCACTTGTTTGATTGCCGAAATTTAAAAAGTTCACATGCTGATACTAATATATGCAAGTTTGAAATTTTGATAATCTCAATTCTAAATACCTATGTTTAAGAATGTGTTGACCATATTAAACAATAATGTGCTACCTGGGTCTTTCATCATCATTATCATCAAAGCCTTATCCCAACCATGTTGGGGTCGGCTACATGAATTCTATTTCTCCATTCAATTTTGAGCTAAATTTTTCGATAAGTGCAACTTTTTCAAATTTGAATTAATGACTTCCATCTATGTTTTCTTCGGCCTACTCTACCTCTTGATGGACCCTCCACCTGTATATCCAAATTTTTTCTCACCGGTGCCATTACCTGGGTCTTTAATGATTAAACTTAATTGCTGAAATCCGTTACCCCATGACACTGTTACTTGAATGACACTTTTAACAAATTTTGCTCACCTTGTGTGTGTGCACATTAACCCTGTCAGTCATAAGCAATTTGTGAAAGAATTTTCTGTATATAATGTCCTGGATCCAAATGTTAGTCAAACCAGATCATTCGAATTCTTAAGAAGGTCAGAGCACAAGTTCTGAGTGAATATATGCTTATCACAACCTATTGTGATGTGCCGCAGAAATCATTTCAAAAATATTCACCAATTGCGACTTCTCTTACCTAAGAAGATTATCTTGGAAAGTCAGTTTCTTGTCATTCATGAAGAGGGACAGTGGATAATATTGTTACGGCCACCAAAGGTGGTCATCACATTTTCCAAAAGCATTGAAAGTGACAATTTTGTGCCCTCAAACTTAAGACAACGAAATTTGCAGATGATGTGATAAGGTGGGATTTTCTTAACTCAGGCCTTAGGGCCGTTTATTGCAAGAATTTGGAGAATTCATGTGATGCAATTAGACCCGTAATTGGCCAGCCCATTGGGCTTAAATCCAATAACACCTAAAAGTGAAGATCAGTTTTCTATTAATAGCTGCTTTCTTAAGTTTTTAGGTTTTTTTTTAAAAGTGATTTTATATTTGAGTTTGGATATTTTATTTAGATTGAATTAGAATTATTTCTTTATTTAGAGACTAGCTTAACTATAAATATAGATATAATCCTTTATCATGGGATAAATTATAATATTGAATAAAATTTTAATTTTCTTCTCCAGAGTGAATTGATTTTGTCTTTAATATAAGACCTAAGCAGTTTATCATTAAGCATTTTGACTTGGAGAGTAGAATGACTATTCTTCTTCCCCATTCTACATCAATTAATATAAGAGTGAAGATGACTTTGGAGAGTAGAATGACTATTCTTCTTCCCCGTTCTAAATTAATACTATTCTTCTTCCCCATTCTAAATCAATTAATATATGAGTGAAGATCCATTTACATCAATTAATATATGAGTGAAGATCCATTTTCATATCGCCGTTATAATTTTCAATCCAAGGTAAGCCGGGTACTACCATCTCTGTAGTTTCATTTCTGCCATCCATTGTTCATCATCATCCAATTATCATTCATCATCATCATCATCTTCAACATCCATCTACATCACCACCGAACACCAACCCCTCCTCAGATTCCCTTCCGCAACACCAAATCCCATCTCAGACAAATTGGCCCACCACCCCTACACAACCCATCCGCAACTCTTCCTTCTACTGCCTACCTCACCACCCAAACTTTCAAAACCCATCAATCTCATGCCGACCAAAGCCGTGGTCACCGTCCCAACACAGCCGACCCCTCCCCATAGAAATCCTGAAAAAAAAAAATTCTCAAACCGAACAACCTAACCAAAACCACCCATCTCCATCTTCCTCCCCCATCGACAGCCCAACCCCGCCCACCCAGCCATCCAATCTGCCGCACCCTTCCATTCCACGGAAATCCATCGAGCTCCACTTTTAAACCCTAATACATCCCCAACTTCATAGGCCCCTCAAATCATCATCCCAAACCGCTGACGACTTCCAAACCCCAATCCATCAACACCACTTCTACCAGAAATCCAGAGTCCCTTGGAATCCCTTCACATTAGCCACCAACACCTTCAGCCGACCTTCCAAAACCCAAACCCAGAGAGGAGAAACAAAGGACAGAGAAGAGAGCACAAAGGGAAGTAGGCATACCTGATTCCCGTTCGTTGGCCTCATCCTCTGTTGCCCATCATGCGTTACCCATCACCAACTTCCTTCTTCTGTCGACAGAAGCGGCCTCTGTCGTCCCTCTCCTTTCATCTGCCCCCTTGTTGTCTTGCCAGAGCCCCACCTCCACGGCCGTCGTCGCACTTGTCATCATCGCCGAGCACCACCAACCCCAACGCCCTTCCTCTCTACCTTCACCATCGCCAGAAGCCAGCGTCGCCTCCCTCCCTCCCTCCCTCCCTCTCTTTCGAGTCCAACAGCAGAAGTCGAAGCGGGTTTTCAAAACCTTTGTGTTTTTTCTTCTTCTTTCTTCTCTCGTCAGGCTCGACTCGAGAACCCACACGTTACAGAAGCCTGGTCCATATCTTGGGCTTTAGTGCAGGTCAGGCCCGACCCGAAACCAGAGATATTATTTAAAAAAAAAAAAGGCCTACACTTAGAGGTAATTCAAGTAAAGATTATGTCAAAAGAAAACTTCAAGGAGATGCAAAAGCATGGTGGAAAGAAGTGGAATGTCGGTTGTATCAATGTCCACCAGCATGGAAAGAGATGAGATTACTAATGGAAGATAAATATGCACATGGACGATGTCCATTTTCTCAACTGGTGGGGACCATCAAATTATCAAGGTGGAGATTGCAAACCAAGAGCTTATGTGATGAAAACACATTTTGCAAGACAAGATAATCCTACACTCGTCGGTATGTCAACTTCTCACCACCACTACAGAAGAGGAATAGCGGAAGCAAATTATGATATTCTGGACTCCAGTAACGTGTAAAGACAGGTTAGCCCAATTTGATAATTGATAGTGACAGTGCTATCAATTTTGGGGAATAAGAGGTTATTAACAAACTCAATTGACCTATAGAGACTCTCTCAAAGTCTTAGAAAGTCATATGGTCTAATGGTTTTATTATTTTTATGTCTCACAGATGTTTCATATATTTCAAGATTGGTGGATATGTAAATAAAATTTGGTGTGTTGTAATTCCTATGATTATAATTCATGTTCTTTGGGGAAAATCATGGATTATTGATCGAAGTATTCACAATAATAATAAGAAGAACACATATATCTATAGGCGGTAAAGACAAGGGGTCACGCTCCTTCCATGTTTATCTCTATCATCCCCTTCAATTGAAAAGCTAAAGGAAGAATAACAAGAAGAAATAAAATCCAAGGGTGATGTTGAGAAGCACGTTCAATAAGAAAATGATCTCATGACAACCTTAAGTGAAATGTGCTACAGAACTTCAAAAATGGATAATGCTTCAACTGAACTTCAAGAACAAGAAATTGAATCTCTTTCTATGGGCAAAGAAAGACGCCAAGAAAGAGAAAATTGGAGGAGAAACAAAAACTGTTGGCACTGACAAGGACGATTAAGCAAAGGAATTAGAGGCAAATATTGAAGACTTGGATATGGTTAATAAGGAAAATGATAGTCCGATAGATCTGATGGTAGTGCCAACATTAGCAAAGCTAATTGAACTATTAGACAACAAATCAATTGTTCCAATAGTTTCACAAGAAGATTTTGTGTTGAAGTTCCCCATATTGATTTTAGCTTTGGAGATCAACCATTGCCAATAAGAGAGTATGATCTATTGGTACAGATTCTACAATTAAAGCATCTAATGGTTAGATTACAAATTTAGGATAGATGCAATCCTCAGAAGATGCCGCACCTCAAACCTACTTCTACTTGGAGGAAAAGATTAAACCATATTTCCAAGCTCCATTAAGAACAAGCAGATCAAGATCATTAGAAAATGACATGCTTGGTTTTTGACCCAAGTGGATATCTACTGAACTTGAGGACGAATTATCCTTCAAGAGGAGAGGAACTGATGCAAGCCGAATCCATTATTGGCTAGCCCATTGGGCTCAAATCCAATAAAGCCCAGTAGTGAAGATTAGTTTCCTATTAATAGTTGCTTTCTTAAGTTTTTAGGATTCTTTAATTTTTAGAAGTTGTTTTTTTATATTTAAGTTAGGATTTAGAATTCTTTATTTGGATTGAATTAAGATTGCTTTCTTATTTAGAGACTAGCTTAACTATAAATACAGATGTAATTCCTTCTCATGGGATAGATTACAATATTAAATAAGATTTCAATTTTTTTCTACAGAGTGAGTTGATTTTGTCTTTGGTATGAGACCTAGACAGTTTATCCGTAAGTTCGTAAGTCTTTTGGCTTTGAAAATAACTCGTTGGCTATTATTCTTTCTAGTGTTCCGTCATCATGCCTGCTGAAATTTGAAGAAACATGAATGCAGGAATTTAGATAATGAAATGTGTGGTGACTGTGTAGTATAGTCACAGCTTAGAGAATTGAACACAAGCATTTCAAGCTTCTTATTAATTCTGCTGACCTCTTATCTGCAATCATCTGTGGAGAAGGCTGGTCCGAAATCTACACACTATGCACGGAAGACTGAATTGGATTTTGATAATTTCATGCCCTTTACGTCCACATCTCTAAAATCTGTTAGGAACCCAAATAAGGCTCTGAGATATCTGCTCGCTAAATTATGCTTAGGGCCCACTTGCATGTGTGATTTAAAACGTAGGACTTGAAAGATTTCTGTGAGTGTGAATTGGGGAGATGTGAAATGACTGCCCATCCATTATTCTAGTAATTCTAATCTTAGGAAAGTGCTTGTTTGTATTGACCTTTTATCTTTGCCCTCTTTAATAAATCTTTTGTCAACTTCATTTAACCATCATTCATATGTATTTTGTTAATCCATCAAGACGGTGGCTTAGTTGGTTTGAACCTTCCGTTTGCTCTTCAAGGTCTAAGCTCGATTCCCACCCCTTGCATTATCTGGGTACTATGTGCAAGTTCATACATTTATCTCCTAAGGGGTAGTCTTTGCTCTTCAAAATCAGATAACCTTTGGACGAAGGCCAAAGGTTGGGCTGAGATACTTTAGGTAATAATATATATATATATATTTTGTTAAAACAAACCTGACTTATTGATAAAGTCACTTTGTATCAACTTCTCAACATCTGGACCAGTCAAAAGATGCATTTGCCCGTGTTTACAAATGGGTCAGTTTCAGTTTAATTATCACCAATGGGTTGAACAGGTAAGAAAATGAAGGATTCTTCAATGCCTGTGGAATTTTTTGCATAATATAGGGGTTACCTCCCATTCAAACTGTCATCCGTAGTTTGATGAATGCCCAATATTTACATTATTAAGAAAATATTGATCATTTGATTGGAAGCATTTAAAAGCAATCAAATCATAGCTGTCAAATCAAGTGGTAAAATAAAGCCTCAGATCAAGTGAAGCTTTATAGTGTTATATATAACCAAAGACCATACGAAAAGAAAACTTTTTTATTTATTAATTTAGATTTTTGATAAGTGAGCCTCACTAAGGAGACTAAAGTGACTTCAACCCTGCAATGATCCAAACTGAATTGGAAGAGGATAAAAATGGACAGAGGAAAAAGTAATTCTCCTTCACCAAATTTTGGAAAATGACAAAAAGGTTTTGTCCACAAAATGGTGGTGGAAAAAGTATTCTTTTCTCTAGTGGATTTTAATTTTCTTAATTTAAAAGTAACCAAATGTGATTATTTGATAAATACTTTCATTTATAAGATATATCCTATGATATATCCTATGATATGGACTCGCCTAAAACCATGACGCATCAACACCCTACACATTCAAACCAGCACCCGATATTTATGCCGATACTTTATTTTTTAGGTATTTGACATACTTTTTTGTAGCGCACTTGCACCCGATACGCAAGTGCATCCGATATTAATGCCGGGTCCATTCAATATAGGATATATCTAACATGATTTTTTCTCCCCCAATGCTTGTACATCCAAATCCCATAACAGCTAAAAAGAATGAGTGATGAATCTCCCCTTGCCGATTATCCACTTTTGGAGTTTCCATCATTTTTCCACATAGGAAGGTTTCCCAGCCAAACCAGGCCACTAGTTTGGTTGAGGAATTATCTGAACCGAGACAAATGGGCAGGCAACAAAACAAAGAGACAAGACTTTTAACTGACAAATTATTCTCCCTCAGTCTCCCTATTAAATTTCAGCTTTCAACTTTCAGAAACAAAATAGTTCAGAAACTCTTTTTTGACCTTCCTCGGGAGCTCCTCTATCCAAACTAGGATTTGGCATACTTTCCCAATTTGGGTTTGGAGAAGGCAACTATCCTTCATCAATTTTTAATTCTGACTTCTGATCTTCCCTTTAGGCATTTGGGTACAAATGATGACAATGTCTGTAAAAAGATAAGCCCCCAACCCCCAACCAAACTAGAGGTGTTCAAAGGCCAGTTCAACCTGTGCCAAATCCTGACCTGCCCAGTTCATTTAGTTGTCAGCCCTATCACTCAACCGTCGATCCAGCAGATGTTAGACCAGAGCCCATGACAGTCCCATGTTCCACAACCATGGTTCCCTTCAACCGTGTCAATCTTAGCAGACCCACCCAAATGGAAATTGAATCAAAGGAGGATGAGAAATGAATATCCAAATATTATTACACTAGCAATTCGAATCCTAGGCATGTTAAGGTTCCATCCACATCGCTATATTATATCTTTCGCTCTTCACCTCTTCAATAATCCTTCGATGTAGGTCATTTGACCATGAATTCCTTATGTATTTCATGCAAATAAACTGGCAGTAACAGTTCAAATCTAGTAACGTCGAATCAATGCCAACAGTGTGCCTCATTTGTGTGGAAGCATCGAGCCTTAGCAGTAGAACATAACCCTCTTCACATTTTCCTTGAGAGCAGGGAGGGGTATCACTGGGGCATTGGCTGAGACACGGTTACTGTGTGCACCTCCACTGCCTCTGCCAGATGCACCACGACCGGCAGCACCACTTGCCAATGAGTCACTGTCTGACGTCTCCAGCTCCATGTAAAAGCGTGCACGAAAAGCAGCAAGATGAGCATAGTATGCTGGTGGCACTGTGCAACAAAGCATATGCACAGCGATTATGTCAGTTAACTACATGTTTAGAGCTGGTCCAGTTACAACTGTGACAAACCTTTCGCACAAAATAAAAAGAGGGTATATTACCAATGGAGACGGAACGGGTGCACCTTGCATATCTGAATAAAGCAAATGAGATCAGATCTAGTTGGTTGGTTGTCTATGTCAATCAAGAACACAAATGTAATGAACAAAAATGGAGAAACAGGTTCCCATAAGGTGATACTCACGTATAGCAGAGGTTGTTTGTGAGGGATTGCAGTTCATCAGCTGTAAATTGGTTTTCATCCCACAAAACATGGTAATGGGCAGGGCGGCTTGTACCCTTTAAAACACAATGATAAACACTACTTACATTAAAGATAGTCGAGTGCACCAGAGACAAGATATCTACCAACACATCCTACAAAATCTACAAAACTCAACAGGAAGATGATTCGATTTACCTTAATCCCCGCATGGCTGCAAAGATAAAAGTCAAATTCTGTTGGGTGGCAGATCTTGGTATCCACTACAGTTCCTGATTTAAAGATAAGAGGTTCACAACTACTGTAACCAAATATTAAACATGACTGAACCTTACAATTCAGATTCAGATAATACAAAGAGATTTTTTGAATTGTTAATTATCACTGAAGCAAAATATGAAGTCAATCCTAAGCATGAATCCTTGTTTCCAGAATATTACAATTTCTTATGTGACTCCTACTTAAATTGACTTGAATCTCATTAAATTCAAGCCTTGCAAATATCAGATTGTATACTTACAATTTTTCCTTTTCTGCTTTCAATTAGACGTCCCTCAGCAAAAACGTCAAGGGTCATGATTCTGTTTAAAAATATAACCAACAGAACCAGCAGCCTTTTTTTTTTCTTTTCCTGTTAAATACTTAAAGAACCTCTCAAGCACAAACAAAACATTCGCACTAATGTTACACCACTGGAAAAAAGGTCAATAGTACTAAGGATGTGGATAAGGATGACAGAAGTTGACCCAGTCTAAACCTTATGGCAAAGGATGGCAAGGGATCCTCTGGAGTTTATTAAATATAAGACTAACTCTACAGAGGATCCTTTGCCATCCTTTGCCACATAATTGAGACTGGGTCAACTTCCGTCACCTTTATCCATATACTTATTAAATAGTCTTCATCTCATAATTTAAGTCAGAAATTCATCATTGGCATCAAACCATTCCCATCTATCTGGGCTGACAGTGAACATTCTGCTTTATATTAGAAGGTAGAAATAGGAAGTTTAAGCTGTTGAGAATATTAAGAACTATGTGGGTCTATTTTTAATTGGATCATTGGGTATATTTATGATATTACTGGAGTTAATTAAGGATAAAGTAGTGATCAGATAAAGATTAGATTTTCTTAATTAGGTCTCCTAGTTTGAGAGACTATAATCTTATAAATAGCCATTGGCTATCTCTAATGGAATAACCCATGGATGAAAACTGCGGTATCGGCCGGTCCCAAAAACTGATACGGTATCGATGTCGGTCGCGGTTCACGGTCCTTTACGGTCGTCACAGTGTGAATTTATTTTCTAATCCAAAAAAATTCAAAAAAATATCCAAAAAATCTAGAATATTAGAAAAGGCTAGAAAACAATGTTTTTTTTTTCATTAGTAACAAGTATAAATCAAATTATCAGTCCCCCTAAATAACGACATCTTGTATCGCTGTTTTGTTTGAAATTGTACTTACAATTATATAAATTTAGATGTATATGCCATAAGAAGTTGGAATATCACAAACTTTATAAAATGCAACTGTAATTATGACTTATGAACTATCTATTAATTTATAAATCTACTAATGTAGTTCACATATAAAATCCAAACCACTTAAAAAAAAACTACCAATTTGATTCCATTAAACCTTGGCCGACTGTTGGATTGCATGAAATACAAATATAGGCTATTCTTAAAATTTTATTCACATTTTTTAAAGCGATTAATTAGATAGTAGCCCAGCATTGGAGAATAGCCTAGATTTGTATCGCATTCAATCCAACAGTTGGCCAAGGTTTATTGGAATCAAATTGGTAGATTTTTTTTAGTGGTTTGGATTTTATATATGAACTACATTAATAGATTTCTAAATTAATAGATAGTTCATAAGTCATAATTATGGGTGCATTTTATAAAGTTTGTGATATTCTAACTTATTATGGCATATACATCTAAATCTATTTAATTGAAAGCACAATTTCAGACAAAATAACGATACAGGATGCCATAACTTAGTGGGTCAGATAATTTGATTTATACTCATTACTAATGAAAAAAAAATTGTTTTCTAGCCTTTTCTAATATTCTGGATTGTTTGGATATTTTTTCAAATTCTTTTGGATTAGAAAATAAATTCACACAACGACGGACTGTGACTGATACCGATACCATATCAGTTTTTGGGATTGGCCGATGCTGCGATTTTCATCCATGGTTGCAAATTCATTCTTTTAGAACTTTAAAATCTGGTTTATCAAACTATGTGTTTCAACTCTCAACTAAATTCTGACATAGGCAACCCTTATGAGATAATGGTATTGGCTTGCATGTGAAAAGGTATCTGACAGAACACCATGTCCTTAAAAAAAATTCTATATTTCTACTTATCCAAGGTAGGCTAGCAATTAAGTAGCAACTGTAGAAATTCAAGCTAATAAGCTTCACATCATCTTACCGGGTAATATATTCCCACTCTTATCAACAGTACGCGAATCAGAGTAGTTGTTTGCAAAAAGTCTTGTTCGATGACGTTTTTGAACAATAACAAATGTTACTGGAGGCTGATAATTTGGTTCAAGAGATGCACAGGCCTGGACCGTTTGATAAACACAAAACACGATGGAGAGACAGTAAAATAATCACCAACAATATAAGGAAAATATAATTCAGACATCTAATAGGATCCTACTGGAAGATATGAATATTACCTTTCGAATTGCATCAAGTTCATGAAGTAAGATCTGATAAAATTGACCTTCGCTCACACCATCCCTGCATGCATTGTATAGTGATCATCGAGAAGAACGAGAAAATAACAGGGAAAAACACCATCAAAGAAAGTTTAGAATATGAAACCTATAGAATATGATGCGCTGAGGTTTCTGCCCAGTTGCTCTCCGGAAAGAAATGAGAAGCTCCCTAGATTTAGGAAAACACTCAAATATATTTCAAGTTGTCTATATTTTTGGTCTATATTTAAGACCAT
Organism: Sextonia rubra; assembly: GCA_037013555.1. NCBI lineage: Eukaryota > Viridiplantae > Streptophyta > Magnoliopsida > Laurales > Lauraceae > Sextonia > Sextonia rubra. Next base: position 14,053,897 of record JASUAD010000028.1, on the reverse strand, counting down.
TTTAAAAATGACTTCCAAGCAAGCCTGTTTCTGATAGCACCACATGGTGGCCCCATTATAAAAGAGAACCTACTTGATCATGCCACCAGTCATAATTCCCCGCTGCGGATCCTGCATTTCTTTAAACAGATCATTGATCAGTTCCACACGACGGGGTTGTGCAGAGACCAAACCTGCATACTTTGTAACCTCTGGCCAATCTTGAGATGCCACAACCTGGAATCATCAAAACCGGTGCAATTTGATCACCGTGTTCCAAAACTAAATAATGTAGAAATTTCAGCACATAAATGGTTAGAGGAAAAATTCAAATTTCAATTTAGTGGAAGGAAATCGACTATCATACCGCCGCAATAGAAGGGCTTGAATCCTCGCCAGGATGAGGATGAGTCACATCAGCACCAAAGATAATTGTTGGTCTATCACTGACTAGAGGTATGCGCCTTGACAATGCATCTGCAAGCACAGTATTCCTTCCGCCAACCTGTCCCGTGTAATCAAAGCTCTTTTCAGAAGAGTATTTGAAAGATATTAATGAAGGGAGATTATTTCCTAAAACAAGAAAAGTGGGAGAACTCTGGTGCTGGGAAATAACAAATCAAAAGGACTGCAGTACCTACCTTAACATTTATCTTAAGAGCAACATTAGCAAGATATTGTTGTTTATTCGACTTAAATACGTGTTCAGTTAAGCAACACTGAGAAACTACTCCAAGATCTGTCTCACATATTCTTTTCAGATCACCTAAGAAGATACTTGAACAATGTTAATAGCTGTCAAATTGAAGGCATGACTCAGTAAATTAACAAAATATGGCTATATACCGTAAAGAGAACCATTATTATCAGGTAGGATAACAATTAGCAGGTCAAGTTCTTTGCCCTGAGGCTGGAGTATGCTCATGGCATCACAGTAGCGGGTTTTCAATGCTCTCTCAACCTGATCGGGACGAGAGTTGTATGGTGGAAGTATTGGTTCGAGATTAAATGCCTGCGTGGATGAATCCAAACAACAAAATCCAAATTTAAATAAATGAAAATATCCAGCACATTTAAATCATATACATCAAAATCCAACATGAACACATTTCCAAGTCATACCATGCCAGAAGTTCTACACATTTGAGCAAGATCTCGACAGAATCCACGAGCAATACCTTCTTGCACATTACGTGCAAAGTTTATGCACATCCAGTTGTTTACAGCACCTCCGTTGACCAATTTCTGCAACACAATTAAAAATTAGATGGCCAATGCAGAGTGCTCCTCCCAGTGGGCACCTTTAATTTAGGGGGTACCACTTTTGTGGATGGCCGGATCGAAAATCAGACATCATACACTTACAGGATGTCCTGGAGGTAAATATTTTTCCTAAAAGGAATTCATGCAACATAACTCATACTCTACAGGCTACAACTTTAGTCTTAAATTAAAGAAGGCAATTTAATTCTGCCAAACATTTACCACAACATATTAATATTCGAGACTGGAAATTCAATAAAACCAGAACTCTGAGAAGGAATAAGTGCTGAAACACAACATCTACAACCTTCATTGCCAAATGCCATAGCAAAAGCTCTACTAATACAGAATAAGACAACTGATGCAGGAGGAAATCGAGATCTACATGATATCCATTGGAATTTGATGAGGATTTGGCGATTTGCTCATAATCATCAGAAAAACAGTGTGGTATTATCCTAGACATATTGATAAGTTGAGAATCACAGTGAGAGACACCAGTGGGTTCAAGAGAAAATAGAACCAAAAATTTCCTTTATGATGAGGAGAATATTGCTCAATAGATTCATTTTCAGATTATCCCGATGCATGATGCTCATGATAGGTCTCTTATAAGGTTGCTCCCTTGCTAAGTGGCTTGAGCTCTTTGGGCACATCTTTGCTGACATGAGTGGATGGCGAAGATTTAATTGATCATGTGACCGATCGGGCACTCACTTAATTGGATCTATCTGATCCACTACAAGGTCTTTGGATCCGTCTTGAGGCTCTTATCAAGAAAAAGGGACCAACTCATATGGATGGTCTAAATGAGCTTCAAATGGGTCCCAAGTTTAAATACAAATGGGGCTGAAGTTCTTGGGGATCCAAACCAGACTCTTAAAGATCCAGTTGGATCATCTAATCAGATCCTGGAAGGCCCAATTAAACCAAATAGTCCAATAATATTGTTCTGCAGGTCATCAGTTTGGGCCCACCCGGAACAGTCCCAAAAAGGGACAACACATCAACACCAGCAGCAAGGCTGGAGTACCACCTCAAATAGGTGCCTGGCCCAACCTGGGCCAGATGTGGGGTCCATAGCCCCTAGAGATCAAGGGCAGCCAAGATATCCCAATTCCCAGCAACAGAGCTTCCTTGCTTTCCAATTGTTTCAAATTCTTTGGAAAGAGTTTCTATTACATTCTTTGATCTTAATTTTCCCCATTTCATTTCCTATTTTATCCAAGTGTAATTACGAGTTAGGACACCATAAGTTAGGAATTTATATTGTTTGATGTAAAGACGAGTGGCTAGGATTTCTCTTAGTTTTGGGGAGTTTTGAATAATTTTTAAGCAGTATAGGAACTTGGTTATCTTTTGGCTTCTTAAAAATAAAAAGTTGCTTGTTATACTCTCTTCATCTTCTCCATTAGTTTTGAGCAAGCCTCCATAGGATTGAGGATTTACTTTCAGAGGGTCCGCAATCAAGATAAGCAATCTACTATGTTCTTGTTGCTTGTCATTGTTGGATGTTGATCTGACTTAGGGTTTAGCACAATCAGTTTTCTAATCAATTAGAACCTTCTTTGGCAGTGTCATATCTCCTGCAAAAACTCTAGTGATAAAAATCTGGAAGAGAATTAGATTCAACTTTTATAAATTCAATTTTGAAGTCAAATATAGCTAAAATAGGCTGCTAGCAAGTAAAGATATGCTTTGAAGCTACACTTTTAACATCCTTTTCTAACAGCACTCTTGTTGATCGAAAATTGAATCTTAACAAAATTTCTTGATTCAAAAAATTACTTTGGATTTTTTTTTCTTTTTGAATGGTAAAATTTATCAATGAAAGCTTGACAGTACAAAAGTGATATACTGAAAAGCAAAAGAAACAAAGGAAACAAGACCCCCAACCAAAAGAACAAAAAAGAAGAGCAGTGAGAAGACAAATTACTTTGGACCCCGGAAATACACAAAAGAATAGATGGAGTATATTTTTTTAATAGTGGAATAGTTTCAGTGAGTACTAATCCATAGTCTAGATGTAGATTAAACCAAACTATAACCGGTGTCCAAAGCATCAGTCTCAAATGTTAAAAGATACCCAATTTGCTATGGAAAGATGATAGGAATTTGACACAGTTTTTTAGTTTTCTAGATTGCCTTGGTGTGCCTTTCTGCCCATTGTGCATTCTAGCAGGTTCTCATTAACCTTTGTTGGAATTGTTTCCTTTTGTCAAATCCTCAAATAAATCAGCAATATAGTTGAGACAACCTAAAAATCAATGCAACTTTTCTTTAATCCTCGTTTGTATAAAGAAAATTGAAAAAGTTTTATGACCCTTTTTATTGTGGCAATTGTTCCATGTTTGATTTTGAGGGAGAAAATTCATTTCCAACTAAAAAATCTTTATTTTCTTTTGAAAAAGAATGAGTTATTTTTGCTTGATCATACCCATAAAAAAGTTGTTCTATAGTCTTTGAGAATATTACGAAATTCAATATAAATAATGACAAAAGATGTGTAAAAAGAAAAATATCATTTATAACTTTCTGAAATTTTGAGGGTGCATTTTTTATCCCAATAGGCATAATGTTCCATTCATAATGTCCTAAGGGAATTATAAATGTTGTTAAACATCAGTTTTCTTCAAATATCTGAACTTTCATACCAAAGTCTGAGAAAATCTTGGCATCATAAATTTTATTAATTGAATCTGATTTATTGGGGATGGATATCTAATCCATTGGAGGACTTTGTTAAGTTGTTTATATTTCATAACCCAAGGAAAAAGCTTATTTGAATCAATTTTTTTCTGCTAGAAAATTAAAGTTCCACAGTTTCTTTTTCTTTTTTTTTTTTCACAGTTCTTAACATAACCATCTCACACCCCCCCAAGTATCACCCAAAAAAAAAAAGAAAAAAAGCCTCAATTTGAAGGGGCCAATTGAATGCTTCATTGAATTGTTCTGTTGTTCTGAAACTTTAGCAAAGTATGACCAACAAACTTGTCCATGAACTACCACTCAACAAAAGAAATAAATAAATAAGAACTCCTTTACAAAGTGTTGACTGCTTTACAAAAGTCTTATTACTAAAATTCAGATATAAAATTTAAAAAACAACAATTCCACAAAATTAGAATAGATAGTATGAAAGAACTATTTTTGTAAATTGTTATTTTGGGTGCATTTGTTTGCTCCGTATTGATTTCTTAGGAAGTCTTCCTATCAAAGGAGATAAAAGTAAAAATGAAAAAGAAAAGGTGGAAATCTACCAAAGGAAACCAAATAGTCTCCCCTTGGGCAGGAAACGATTACCCATCCACGCCAGTAAATCAAATATTAGGATATGAAGGGTCCCATCTTCATCTTCTCGTATCCTTCATGCATCGGTTCTTTCACATTCTTTCCTTGGAATGCACTTTACCATTGAATTCCTAGGAATTCACTACAAAGTAGGCAAATGGGCCCTCCAGGGAATTTGGCAAATGGCCTTTACCCAATTCACCAAGGCGTCAACTACTAGCAGAACCATTGTTCTGTTATCTAATTAATCAAATTTCTATAACATTCATTAGTTACACAATATTTCTTTAATTATGTCTTTCTTTCCATGTTTTTCAATACAAAGAATCTAAGATCTGTACACCAGATGGTGGCATAACATGATGGTAATCCTCTCAGGCAAAATTATACGGTGAGAGCCAACAACACATCCAATCTTCTTGCTGGCCATCACCCCTTCACACTAATTATACCCTTGTCTATTTGCAATGTGTAAATTTGTTCCTGGGCTGGTGGAATCTACCTTGGACTGGATCACCTTATGTTTACACTGTTAAAATTTTGGGAACCAATTCAGTAGCTATCATCATCCCACAAGGATGATACCCTTGACCATATCTCATCGAATAGTGGGAACTTCCCATCTTGATCAAAAAGGTATTCAGTTACATACGAGATTATGGGCATATCCCATGAAAACTGACATCAACCACCAATAAAATACTAACTTACCTTCCAAAAAAAAAATACATATCTATTGCAGACCAGACAAATTATAAAACCAAGCCACAAAGATGACCATGCCATAAATAGATTCAGTTGGTTCATAAGACATCACGGCTCATTCTTTTAGTGCAAATTAATAATATGAAGTCACTGTCAATCAAAAAGTATAAAACTTTGAACCTTACTCATCCTATACTAACTACACTCATAGCTATTCTACAACCATAAATTTACCACCAGATGTTTTCTGACCATAACAAAAAATACACATGGCTAATTTCTCATGAAAATGTTATCTATCCATGTGAAGCCAATTAAATAATAGTACTAAAAGCTTCTTGGAGTATAATACCTTATTCCTCATGTTCCACTGACCAACCTGTGGCAGGCAATCCCTCTCTCTACCAGTGTCATGGTACTTTAGCTGAAAAACAAGGAAAAAGTTAATGCACAAATTTATGAAAAACCCAATGCACCAAAGTGGAAGGGCTGGAAAACAAGCTAAGTAGTGGCTATAAGGACAGTTATGTACCCAAGGTGTAGGCAAAATGCGTGCTTCAACAGAAGCAAGATTCTCACTAATTTTAATGCCAAACTCGTTTGCGTAAGGGTCTTCACCATAAGCGTTGTGATGAACCATCTGACAAAAAAAAAAAAAAAAAGGTCAATAGAATGAGTTTCATCTGATTAAGATTCTCATGTTGAAGCAAAGCAATGGTTCTGTGGTTAAAAACTGGTTGGAAAATCCATGAAATAGGGCATAATAAGCATGATAAGTCTAGCATTGTGTTCTTTTCCTTTCTTTCTTTCAATTGGCATTTAGCTAATGAATCATCATCAACAAAGCCTTGTTCCAATTATGTTGGGGTTAGCTACTTAAATTCTAGTTCTCCATTCCAATCTATTTTGAGCCAAAATCCTCAAATAGGTTGCACTTTTTCATCTCTATCCTAGGAGTTCCTAAATCTACTCAGCAAATAAGCAAACCTCCAAAATCTCATCCACAAAACACTAAGTTTTTATATTTTAGCATCAGTCACCAACTCGGTCAGAACTGAGTCTGTTACAACTTGGATGAGTCATGCCAAAATGTAGCATAGTCCAAGAAACTAGGTAGGGACGGTCTAATATGACTTGTCCAAATCAACTTGGACATGGCCAATGTGCAAACAACAGTCTAAGGTGCTTCACTAGTATGAATACTTTTCCTAGACTGGTAGTTTGGCAGCGAAGAACTCCAATGTTCTAGACTTGCAAAATGAGAAGGAGAAAAAAAAAAAAAAAAGAAATCAACACAACCAAAGAAGCACTTACATATATGAAAAAGCTATTAATGTAGAGGTGGGATGGAGAAACAGGGAACTAGAACGGGCACAAAAGGTTAGGAGAGGGGGCAAGACACTCAACAACCCTCTCTCCCTTCAAAAGGTTGGCTGGCTTAGCCCCAAATTGAATGTCCTATCCCAAACACTCCCTCTAGTAGGTGACGCTTTTATTAGTTTGACCTTAAGCTAAGAATCCCCTAATATGATTCCTTTTAACAAGAAGCCAGATCAGAAAAGATGAGAAATAAGTAGGAATATCTATCCAACACATACAACTCCAATTGAGGGATAGATAGTATTGGTTTTGAATAGGCGATACCTGAAGTTCATATGTTTCAATGTTCATTAGCTGAGCAGGAATTGAAAAAAAGTGCTGTTTGTCTAACTCTAGTGAATAAGTGATGTAGTATAGACCTCAATGGGTACATGTGTAAGGCCCAAATAGACTTTGGGTTTTATTAAGCAATTATATGTCATTAGACTTTATTTTATTTTATGGATTGTAATTAGGATTAGGTTTCCCTTATTATTTAGTTTCCTTGGCCCCTAAGTTTTCTTTTATTATTTATAGGGCATTGTACTAAAGAATTATGAGTTTTAAGATAATATAATTTTTCCATTCAGATTTATCGTTGGAGAGTTTCTTCATCGTGTGATTATTTTTTCGGAAACCCCTCATTGTGCAAAGGTGCTCACATTTGCAAATCCTAACCCTAGGATTGCATCAATGAGGTAGTTCATGTTTTCAATATAATAAATGCATAAAGTGCTTTTGTCCTTGATAATATAAAAATTAAAAAAAAAAAATACACTGAAGTTCCAACTGTAAGCGCTATGGATCCGATTAAAAGTTAGATGGCTTACAACACCTAAGCCACGCCCAAAATGCTATCATTATAATAAAAAAATTAAAAATAAATAAATAAATAAAAAGACAAGCAAGTTTCAATATTTAATTATAGTAACTTTCAATCCAAGTATGCAAGCAACCAAGCAAATCTAGGGAAAAAATTAAGGGTCATCAATTGGTCCGTGGGCCCATTACCCTATTCAGGCCTGCCCGGTAGTAGGGTGGGCTGGCCCAACCCGAATAATGTTTGGGCTGGGTTGAGCTTAGGGTTTAAAGCCCGGCCTGGCCCGAGAGCCCACCCGCAAGCTATTCATATAGCAAACTAGCAATGGGCAGTTGTTTGCACCTTGTACTCATGCATTCATGTAGGCTTCCAGTTGTTTAAACTCATGTTCACCAGTCCATGCAGCAAACTAGCAGTGGCCAATGGATAGTTGTTTGTACTTTGTACTTATACACAATGCATTCATTTTAAAATGATATTCTTAAATGATAAAATAAATAAACAAAAAGCCTGGCCCGCAAAAAAAAAGCCTGATGGGGGAGTTTGGGCTTAGACTTTTCAAACAAAGCCCAACCCAGCTGGCCAGTCTGAAAAAAAGTGCGATGGGTAAAGCCGGTAGGCGGGCTTGGGTATCACTTTCACGACCTGGCCCGGCCCGGCCTGATGACGACCCTTAGAAAAAATAAAGCCAATAGATAATGCAATTGGACATCACCTCAATAATATCCCTCTCTCGTTCTCGAGGATGCTGGCAGGTAACCCCTAGTAGATTTTTTATTTGCCTTTTATTCAATCTCTTCGAATATCTTTGGCCTTCAACAATCTTGCATACCTGTAACATTGACAGAAGATAATCAATGCACACACATGCATAGTATGGAACCAGGAAAGAGTTCAATAACATTTTGACCTCCATTGGAAGATAATTTGGTCTTTGCGGATTCCCCACTTGCAGACATGGCCAAGTTGTATGTTGAATGACAAAACCATATGTCTCCTGGAAATACTGAACGACAGTTTTGACAGTACCCCTCTCATCAACTCGGAACCTGTTCAAAATTCCACCAATGCAACATGAATAGCAAGGTTGGGAGTTATCACCGCCATTACAACATGAGTAGAAGGGTTGGGAAGTCATCTTTTAATATTTTCCCAAGGCTGTACAGTTGGTGGTGAATAAAAAAGGCTTTGGTGTGTAGGGGTGCTCATGGCCAGGATAGCCTGAGACCAACTCATTTCCAGACTTGATAGGGCCAGATTTGGGCTCTGTTTTTAGACCTGCAGCTGTACCTAGGCCTAATTTTTTTTTCCAGATTGTTAAACTGGGCTTATGTATCCCTAAAAGGCCAAACTGGCTTGACATATTTAACACAATGTGAGTGTACATATATATTATGCATATGAGCTGGATCCAGGCTAGCCTTTAGGCTCGATTAATTAAATGGACAAAGCTTGGACAAATCCTTGCCCTGCCAGGCCCATGGACATCATCCCTTTTGATGAGTGAGAACTAAGGGTGGTGGGGAGGGGAAGATAGGTGGTGTGGGGAGTGCCTTCCCGAAGAAACTTTTGGGGACAAGAATTAGAATATATTTCATTATGTTTTATTTGTTTATTATTTCCAGGACTCTCAGGATAAGAAAATTTGACAAACATGTCTTTTTGGGAGATTTTGAAAAGATATTTCCTCATGGCTGTCTTCCTTTCCTGTTGTAACTTCTTTTTGCTCTTTGCCATGGCAGGATTTAGCCCCACAGGGATGAAAACTTTCTGTTGGCTGACAACTAATGGCAAGATCAATATGGTGGGCAACTTAAGGAGGGGTTTATCTTCCTCTAATATCTCCAATTTGTGCTTCTTATGTAAAGTGGAAAGTGAGTCCATCAATCACCTCCTTTGGTGTCCCTTTTCTCAGAGGATATGGGATACTTACCACTCCAATTTTGGACTGAGTTGATGCTTGTCAGAGTCTATGGGGAATCTAAGTACTTGTAGATGCATTATCTCTTTTCTTCTTGAAGATAATTCTTGGAAATCGTCAGTGCTATCTATTCTTGCTCATTTTGGAAAAAGACTTATCAAGTCTTCAATGAAATGGAAAGGGGAGTAGATGAGGTTACAGAGGTGATAGTGCTTCAGTTGACTGGTGGGGGATCATCAAGCAAGAGTTCAAGGGTCACAAATAGATGGTTTCTTCACCAAGTTGGAAGAATGCGTGATTGAAGGAAGATTGAAGAGAGGCTATTGGGTGGGCTACTCCTCTTGTCTCTTTCAAGTTCAACATGGATGGGGCCGCAAGAGAGAAGTCAGGACAAGCAGGCATTGGGATGGTCTCTAATGACAATGGCGAGATTCTGCCTTTTTTATTTTCAGGCCCAAAAGGCATAAAGGAGCCTAATGAGGGAGATTTGTTAGATATTAGAGAGGCTTTGAGGATTTTATCATATAATTTACAGCTTCTCTTAAATTGGAAAGTGACTCCTTTGATGCTGTTTCTTTGTTATCTCACCTCTCATTCTATCCTTCGAGCATGCATTTCATTGTCAAAGAAATTCAAGCTCATTGTGGTGCATACTCTCTCTCTCTCTCTCTCTCTCTCTCTCTCTCTCTCTCATTGAGGGAAGCTAACAGAGCAGCAGATTCTCTAGCTAAAGTTGGATTAGATATAGAGGCTTTATTTACTGATCCTTCATAATCTTGATTGCACTCTTGAAAGATTCAATCCAAATTTAAATAAAGGTCAGATCATTGTCAAATTGGGCCTGGTGCCAGACCACGTTATTCAATGGTGGACACAAGTGAGCCCCATGAGATGGACTGCACAAACAGCTCACATATGAGAGAATTTCCCCATGTTATAATAATATAAAAACGACCAATGCTTAAAAAAGAACAAAAAAAAAAAAAAAAGCATGGGCGCATCCTTACGTCAGCTCTCTTGCTGGCTGTGATGTTAAACCAGATATCCGGTACTTTCTGCGCATATTACCTCTGTGTGTAACCTCAACCTTCACCCCTCTAAGAGCTTTTTTAATCTACAAATGCCACAATAGGGGGAAAAAAAAGATCAATTGCAAGTCAGACAATAGAAAAAAAAAATCAATTGTAAGTCAGACATAGGCAAAAGAAAGAACAGAATAACAACTAAAATTAAAAGGCACCTCAAAAATCTAGCAGATGGCAACCTTACATAAAAAAGGAATGAAAAAATTCAGTTGAAAACACAGATCCATACACAAAATACGATGGAAAAAGAACCCAAACCACACACTGTAGCATGTGGTAAGGGTATATTTTTTTTTCAAAGGGACCAAGATACGAAGGGAAAATTTTGTCTGTTAGAAAAAGGGATCAATGAGTCGACCAGTTTCCAGAGAACTGTTGGGAAAAAAAAATTAATAGTTTGCTCAAAGGTTGGCAAAGAATAAGTCCATTGCTTATAAGCATAAACATCTCAGTAATACAAGTAAATGCAAGTAGCAAATTACATCTATTGATATCCCAAAAAAAAAAAATAGTGGGAAAAAAGACCTTAACACGATCTGCATCAGATAACGGTCTGGCAAAGACATCCCGGTTCAAGAGTTGAGTTACAAAGTCCATGACTGAAAGTGGCTCAATAAAAGCAGTAGATGACATATCTGCAAAAGAAATACACCTTCAGTAATATGAAAAAAATACTTTCGGAGTGTAAGATAATAAATCAAAGCATAACCATATACAGTCCATTGTCTTAGAAAGTCTGATACAGTTTGTATACACCAATTATATCCAATCTGATATAGAATTGTATATGAGCACTTCTTCAGATACGACATGTGAGAGAAATGACCTTTTCTGATATTTATTCAGAATAAAAACTATTGTAAAACCTGGCACATGGATGTGTGATAGTATAAGGGGGCAATTGAGGACTTCCAACGCCAAGCAGAAGCTTGGAGATGACACATTTCTAAAGAGTCATCACCTAAGGAGTGTTCTACATTTGAAGATTCTCCATATATATATATATATATATTATACAGTAGAGGGTTAGCTTAGAGTGTTATTTGAATATTACCAAATAATAGCATTGGATGTATTAAAGTTAATGGGATTAGAGGTATCTGTAGCAGTTTGAACATCTCCTCATTTTGCTCTTACTGACACTTTCTAAGCTAAACCCCTACTTCAACTCCAAGTCTCCAACTAGAATTCTCAACATAGACAGACTCAGAACTCTGTTATACCCTACTAACGAATGGGCCATATCTTCTTTAATAATTGTCAGAGTTGCACAGTTTTGAGCTTGTATGAAACTGAATAACCTATCAAATGGACCTAATCTTGTTTTAATAGGACATGCTGTACACAAGAAGCATGCCCATCTCATAAAATCAAGAGAATACTATTCTAGGACATTTTAATTATGTGCCCACACATGAAAGCCTTGTTAAGTGGATATGGGCATTCCTATTCTTACAAGTGGATAGGGCCTATATCAATGCTCCTGAAATTTCAAGGGTATAGTCAAGGGCCAACCAGCTCTGGCCGGGTTCGTGCCTTAGGCCTGGATACAAAATTTTGGCCTATTTAATACTTGGGTTGTTCTTGGATAAGTGTAGAAAACCCAAAGCCTGGCAGGCCCTTGTGGCTTGGGCAAGTAATCCGAGTCCGCATTGTGACGGACTCGACTGACTATGTAAGGCCTTTTTCTCGTTCAAGCCCTTATTCTTACATGAGAGAAAAGCTTGGGAATATGATTTTTGGATGTGGGGAGCTCAAGTTTTGTGTTTATAAGATCAAATCTCATTGTTTTGAGAGATTTAGCCAACTCAAGATGTAAAGCAATATTCAACTGGAAGAGAGTTTTTTGAATTCACGAGGTCTACATGCATACAAATATGAAAATAGACATTGTGATATAGGATTTCTTTGAAGATGATTTTTCAACCATAGATTTTCTGAAAAGATTTTTTTTTCCTTTCATTTAAATGTGATTTTTTTTTTGAAAAATCATGAAAATTGCTTTACATGATTTTTGAGTCTTTATTTTTATTTTGAAATAAAAGTGTCCAACGTCCCCCACTTAGACTAATGGTTTTAAACTTAGATCTATGCATGTGCACTCACAAATTCTTCAGGTTGAGGATAGAAAAAGCAAAATAGATTAACGTTCCAAGTATAATGTAATGAGTTCAACTATTGAAAGGCTAGGATTGAATAGGGCTTTGATTGGGAGTTCTCATTAGGGGTTGGATTAGCATTTTGATTTTTTGGATAGGGATTCAGATAGAAAATTTAATAAAGGGTTTGATTAGGTTGGTCATGGGGGCATTTGTTGAGGGTTTTGCTTAGGGTTTTGATTGGGGATAGATTAGATTTTGACTGGATGTTTGATTTCAGTTGATGTTAATTAAGTGCTTTGGTTTGTGTCTTAATGGGGCTCAATTAGGGTATCTATTAATTAGGATGTTGATCTAGTTTACTATAATCAGGGTTTGATACGTAGGTTGTGTAAAGATAATGGGTGATCATAACATTGGGCCCAATGGGCCTAAACTAATGGGCCGACCTCGGCCTTGGTCCAACAGCCAAGGCCCACTGTAGATAAGCTTGACTGACTCATTCTGTCTTGCCTTATCTTGAAGATTATGTTTCCATTCTTGTGCATAAATCATGATTTGTGCAGTGCTGTAAATTACTTGATTGATTTGTGCAGTGCTGTAAATTACTTGTTCTTAACAATCACACAACTGTACATTATAACCTTTTTGGAAATCTTCTGTATATATAAGACAAGCTTGAGGATCCTCTCCACAAGCAATTTCGTCTATCAATCTATTATTGTTTTCCAACCTTCTTTGATCTCTATCATGGTATCAGAGCTCTTTGGTGATTTTCGTTTGAAGATTGTGCGTGTGCATAGGGATGTAACTGATTGATTTACAGTGGGCCCCACATGTGCCTGACGACCACTGTGGATCATACCTCCTGGTTCGACCATCTGAGAAGAACCACTGGTATTTTGATCTGATTAGTTATTTGATCTGATTAGTTAGACAGATTAAGGCTTTAATCTGGTTTCTACTCCCTATTATTTGCACACCCAGAACTGTTTTTTTATGGATTTTTTTTTCTGGTTGCTGTTACTTGACATATTTGGTGATCCCCACTGGCTGAGAAATTATCTGGAATTAGTGTCATCTTAGATGGGACCAACTATGCCTATTGGTCTCATCTGATGACCAATTTTCTGAAAGGACAAAAACTTTGGAAGTATATTACTGACACAAAATCCTGTCCTGACAATAAAGAAAATGCTTATGAAGATTGGGAAGCTTCAATTGGGAAAATAAATTCATGGATTGCAAACTCAGTTATTCCCTCAATAGGAAATCAATTGTCTAAATTTTCTCACCCAAAGGATGCCTGGGATTACTTAGGGCGTCTCTATGTTCAGTCTAACTCTGCACGGAGATATCATTTGGAATGGGAAATTAAGAACGCTGATCAAGGATCAGATTCAATTCATGATTTCTATGTCAAGATGTCTGCCTCGTGGGATCAATTGGCTTTAATGGAGCCCCAATTTTCTTGTACCAATGATTCTGTCACCTTTGAACAATATAGACAGGAAACCAGATTGGTACAATTTCTCATGGCACTTAGACCAGAGTATGAGCATGTTCGGGGATTATTACTGCACCGCTCACCACTACCTCAGGTCGACATTGCTTTGTCTGAATTATTAGCAGAGGAACAAACACGGAAGTCATTGGCTAGAAAGAAAACTGGTGATACTGATCATGTTTTAATGGCCACAAAGACTCACATTGCTGCCAAAACCACAGTCTCCGCCAGCAATCTTTGCAATTACTGTAAAGAACCAGGTCACTGGAAAAAAGACTGTCCCTTACTGAAAAAGAAAAATCAGAAACATCAGAATCAGACTCAACGAAAATCAGGACAGTTCCAATAGATTGCTGCAAGCACTAAATTGAACCCTTCGACTATGGATCTCTCTACTTAGCTCCAAACTATGATAGATGAGTGGCTCCAACAATTGATGCTAACTACCTCTGGTCCCTCGCATTTGACTCCTGCTAAGACAGCTGCTTCTGCCATGGCTTCCTTCACAGGTAAGCATCATACTTGGATTTTTGATTCTGGTGCATCCTCTCACATAGCTTCAGACACCTTTTTCTTTCATACTAGTCGTCCCCCTCCCTCTCCTATGCATATTCGCACTGCTAATGGGTCCACTCTTCCGGTTCAGTCCATTGGGTCCATCACCTCCACATCATCTTCAGGATTGTTATCCTTGCCCAATGTGCTGTGCATTCCTGGTCTTTCTATTAACTTAATCTCTATTAGTCAACTTACACATATGGGATACATAGTTACTTTTGACTCTCATGGTTGCATTGTGCAGGATCCTCGCTCAGGGAGCCAGATTGGGACAGGCCATAGAATTGGAGGATTGTACCATTTGACTACTCTTCACATCCCTGGATTCTCTTCCCATGTTGCTTCTGCTGCCTTTTTAACTTCTGCAAGTTTGTGGCACCTTAGGCTAGGCCATTTGTCTAAGAATAAGTTAAATGTTTTAAGTTCAAGTCATTGTCTTGGTAAAGTCAATATTGGACATTTTCCAGATTGCATTGATTGTAGAATCTCCAAACCAATTGTGTTGGCATTTAATAAAAGTGTTTCTCTTTCTCACTCACCTTTTGATTTAGTCCATTCTGATTTGTGGGGACCGGCTTCTCAACCCACAAAAGGAGGGTCCCTCTATTATGTCCTATTTGTGGATGATTTCACCAGATACGCTTGGTTGTACTTGTTAAAACATAAATCTGAGTTTTTTACTGCCTATGTTAATTTTGCCAACATGATCTCCACCCAGTTTTCTACCAAAATTAAAGTTTTTTGATCTGATTCTGGAGGATAATATCGTTCACACAAATTTTAGGATCTTCTCGCTTCTCATGGAACTCTAGCCCAGCTTTCTTGTCCAGGTACTCCCCAACAAAATGGAATCGCAGAACGCAAACACCGTCACATTATAGAAATTGCTAGATCCATGTTATGTTCCTCATCGGTTCCATTATCCTTTTGGGGAGAATGTGTTCTCACCTCTATGTATCTTATCAACCGAATGCCCTCCACTGTTCTCTCTGGGGTAACACCTTTTGAAAAATTATTTGGTACCCGTCCTAATTACTCACATCTCAGAGTTTTTGGTTGCACTTGTTCTGTCCTTCTTCAACCTCATGAACGAGATAAGTTGTCCCCCAAATTAGCCATTTGTGTTTTTTTGGGCTATGGAATTGAACAAAAGGGATATCGATGCGTTGATCCTCAAGCTAATAAGCTCAGGATATCTCGCAATGTGACTTTTCTTGAGTATGTGCCCTATTTCTCTTTACCTCGTACCAAGCAACCTGCACCGATTTCTCCTATTCACTCTCTCGACCCTTTTCCAGATCTCTTCCCCTCAGAACCCATATCTCCTGAACCCAATCCTCTTCAAGTTTACCAGCGACAATCCAAAGCTATTTCCCCCTCCTCTGACTCAACCATTGTCCAAGTGGCTCCTGAAGCGTCGGATTCTGCCCCGCCTCGGAGGTATCCTTTGCGATCTCGAACCCCAGTTCAGCGCTATGGTTTTGTGTCTACTAATCTGTTTTCTCCACAGTATTGCACTTTTCTTGCCACAGTCCATTCACATTTTGAACCTCGCACCTATCAAGAAGCTTCCAAATATCCAGAATGGAGGACAGCCATGGAAGAAGAAATTGCTGCCCTTCAGCAAAATCACACTTGGGATCTTGTTCCACTTCCTCCTGGAAGGAAAACCATTGGTTGTAAATGGATTTACAAAGTGAAAACGCTGGCTGACGGCTCTATAGAACGGTATAAAGCCCGGCTTGTGGCAAAAGGATATACACAAGACTATGGGATAGGTTATGAAGAAACGTTTGCACCTGTTGCTAAGATGACAACAGTTCGGATTTTGATCTCTGTTGCTGCTATCCAACGGTGGTCTCTTCATCAACTTGATGTGAAAAATGCCTTCCTCAATGGCTATCTCACTGAGGACATTTATATGACTCCCCCACCTGGTATCTCCTCTCCTTCTACCTATGTTTGTCATCTTCAGCGAGCTTTATATGGCTTTTGAAACAAGCTCCACGGGCCTGGTTTGCACGCTTTGCTACCGCAGTAACTTCCTTTGGTTATCATCAGAGCTCACACGATAGTGCCCTCTTTTATCACAATTCTTCCAAGGGCATAGTTATTCTTCTTCTCTATGTTGATGATATGATTATTACCGGAGATGATCATGATGGTATTGCTGCACTTAAACAGTTCCTTCATCAATAGTTTGAGATGAAAGATTTAGGACCTTTGCGGTATTTTCTTGGTATTGAAGTGGGATACTCTACGCATGGATATGTACTATCTCAACTTAAGTATTGCTCTGACATCATCAAGCGTGCGGGTCTTACTGATCTCACTCCTGTTACTACTCCACTTGAATCTAACACTCGTCTCAGTAAGACCGATGGGGTACTTTTGTCAAACCCTACTAGATACCGTGAAGTAGTAGGTAGTCTTGTCTACCTTACCATCACTCGTCCTGATATTGCCTTTGCAGTTCACCGGGTTAGCCAATTTCTAGCTCAACCCACTTCGGTTCATTGGGGTGCTGTTCTTCGCATACTCCGCTATCTTCAAGGAACTCAAACTCATGCGCTGTTACTCTCATCAGACAGCTCTCTTGCTCTTCGTGCCTTCTCTGACTCTGACTGGGTCGATGACCCTGATGATCGTCGGTCCACCACTGGATTTTGTATTTTCCTTGGTCACTCCTTGGTATCCTGGAAAAGCAAGAAACAAGCTCTAGCATCTCGCTCTTCTGCAGAAGCTGAATATAGAGCTCTTGCTGACACGACAACTGAAATCATTTGGCTTCGGTGGCTCTTGCATGACTTTGGAATCCATCTTCGAACTCCTACCCCTTTGTACTGCGACAATCAGAGTGCCATCAAAATCACTCAAAATGAAGTTTTTCATGAACGGACAAAGCATATTGAGGTTGACTGTCACATTGTTCGGCAGCAGTATAAACTCAGCACTCTCACCCGTCATCCGGTTCCTTCCCAATATAATGCAGCTGATCTCTTTACTAAAGCTCAAACCTTTTCTCACTTCAGTACTCTTCTGAGCAATCTTCTATTGCTACCGCATCATCGGCTTGAAGGGGGGGTGTAAAGATAATGGGTGATCATAACCTTGGGCCCAATGGGCCTAAACTAATGGGCCGACCTCGGCCCTGGTCCAACAGCCAAGGCCCACTGTAGATAAGCTTGACTGACTCATTCTGTCATGCCTTATCTTGAAGATTATGTTTCCATTCTTGTGCATAAATCACAATTTGTGCAGTGCTGTAAATTACTTGATTGATTTGTGCAGTGCTGTAAATTACTTGTTCTTAGCAATCACACAACTGTACATTGTAACCTTTTTGGAAATCTTCTGTATATATAAGACAAGCTTGAGGATCCTCTCCACAAGCAATTTCGTCTATCAATCTATTATTGTTTTCCGAGCTTCTTTGATCTCTATCAGGTTGCATAGAGTTGACCTGTTTATTTGTAGGCTGATCCCGACTAGGGATTTAATCCATTTAATAAACAGGTCTAGTTCAAGTTAGATCATGAGTCATGACCCCTTGCTAAAAGGTCTCAACCTGACTTGGACCAACCCATGGCCACCCGTTACATACATGTGCATGTGCCTTAAAATAACCACATGCACCATCTCTCTCTGTCTCTGTCTGTCAACCTGTAGCAAAGCACAATAAAGTGGAGAAATGTTTATATTGTATCCAATCTAACACATGCAGTGAAACACTTGAATTTATCAAGCAAACTTAGGTGAAGATGGTTAGGGATCATATCATTTTTATGCTACCCACTATTTGGACCTTTTTATCTTAAAATTTTCTATAATTTGCATCAATACTTTGCATGATTCCCCAAGTTAATGGGTTCACTCACCCCATGACTTCCCAAGTTGGGTTCGACTCATGATTCATGAGTCAACAAGCTATGCTTATATTTTAGCCCAAAGCAGGACACATGTTTCTAGCTGCTAGTAGTTAAAAAAAAAGTCAGGTTGACAAAAAAGAAGAAAAAACCATTTTATGAGCATTCTAAAACCCATGAAAAGGAATATTTTGATAACAATAATAATATCAAAGCAATAATAATAATAATAATAATAACAACAACAATAATAACAGAGAATAATTCTTCACAGCTGAAAATTTTAAAGAAAAAAAAAAGGTTCACTACAAACAAAAAGAATTAAACATACCAATGTTAAGTGAAAGACCCATTTGAGTTGGACGAATACTTTGATAAAAACCACGCCAACATTCTAATCCCTCACCAAGTGCTTGCCTTCTCCCTAGATCAGGCATGTAAAATGACCGGCCCACAGGGGAGTACCTAGTAACCAATCATGATCAGTTTCCTTGAATAATGAAATCAAACATCCTTTGAATATCATGTTACTTACCTGGCAGTCGGAAGTTCACGCAGGACAATATCAAGAACCTGAAGAGCTTCTTGAGGTGCATCTGCCTGTCTCCCTTCCAAAAACAATCCTAGATGGTGAAGATCAGCACGAGCAGCAAACTTGATGACCACTCTAAACTGTCTCTCCTGTCTGTATAATACAAAAATAGCACTCTATAGCGCAACATGATGGTATGACTTTGGATCCAGACACACACACACACACACACACACACACAATCAAGTTTCCATACCTAGCACCACCTTGGCCATCATCTTCATCAGTGAGGTTAATTGTAAACTCTTTTGAAGTAAATGGCAATGGTCCCGCAGTATAAAGACTCTTCCGACCATCATAAGCAGGAAGCCGCCTTCCAAGATGTGAGTCTCTGTACAATGTTACAAGCTGCTTCATCACGTCTCGATTCACACCACGTGAAGTAACTTCTGGAGTAATTGAGACCTAAGTGAACATTACATTGTATCAGTTAAACAGTTATTGATACAAATATAAGCAGCAGCATAATACTCACATCATACTGGTGAAGATCTTTGTCTGGTAGCTCCACAAAAAAATGGTTTGCCTTTACCATGCACCGGACCCCAATGCTACCCTTTCCAGGACGGAGTGGGAATCTCATCGATTTGCTTGAAGCAGGAGGGGCAACAGGCTGATCATGAGGCGCCTGGTTGAGTGTCCCTCTAGACTGAACTGAAAGCTGTTGAAGCCGTTGGACCACATCTGAAGTCTCAGGTGATTGAAATGAAGAACTGGCTTGCAAGGACTTGTTCACAAATGGAATTTGCTGGGTTGGATATGCAGCCAGGACATGAGCCTGAGAAGCTTGGTGCAGCTCGGGAACCAATTGCCTGTAGGAAGAAGGGCCACCACCACCATGGTCACCGACAACACCACCCCTGGCACAGACCCTGCTCCTACCACCACTTTCAAGCATTGCAGCACCAGATTGCAGGGGTAGCGTTCCTCCACGTGGCTGGTATCCACGGCCCTGATATTCAGCTGAGGAGCCAGTAGATTGCCGATGCACCATCCCACCTCGTTGCTGATATTGGCCACGGCCGCCGGCAGCACCACGGCCTCCACGCCGAGTCTGAGGGATTGGACCACCCCTACCACCTCTTCCTCCTTGATATCTGCCACCCTCCTGTAGTGGAGCCCTTTCCACCAGGCGCTGGCCCCCATGGCCCACACTGCTGCTGGCTTCTTGGGAATCAGGGTCCTCACTGGTGGTTGGAAGTTCAGTTCTCCTCTTCCTCGCCATTCTGATAACTGAGAGATCAATTGGCAAATAACATTTTTCTCAAAAACAATAAAAGGCAGGGCTGTTCTGAAATATAAATTCAAAACATATCACACAAAATCCTAATGCCGAGCCACTGAGGATCACAAAACTCTTTTTTTCTTCTTCTTCTTCTTCTTCTTTGTTCTACTAAGTTTACTATAATTAACAAAACAAGCTATGCAATGGACAACACCAAAATGCAAAATCACACAAGGCATGATATTTAGGTCCACCTTTTCACTGTTGTCAGTGATTTGGTGTGAAAAAAGATTGAAGAAAAGCAATGCACCTAACAACACATCCTCCAAAGCCATCTTTTTTTTCATGTACAGATATATCTTTATAACCAAAAACACATTCTATACATAATTCCCACAAAAGCACGCCTTAAAATAAAAAAAGGGCAATATAACTTCTGACAACCCTTAAAATCAAAAACAGTTTTCAAGTATCTAAAATAAAGATACAGGATAAAATCATTCAAATGCCACTGGAAAACAAACTACTTCATGAAAAAAAATCCCACCTCTAAATATAATCCAAAAGGGTGAGGGGGAAAAGAGAGATGAAATGGAATACACTTATTAACCCTAGCCACTAGAAGGTAAAGCAGAACACCCCTGCAACCGAGTGAAAGAAAACCCAAAGAGAGGTTATGGAAGTACTCCAACCCATGGGTCTGCCAGCACTGTATGAGGAGAAATGGTGGAGAAATTAATAGAGATGTAGAAAACTGGTCACAGCTCCATTTCCTCAAAAAGTAAGAAACCCAAACAGTTGAAAAATGAAAAAAATTACTAACTGCAGCATTTCTCAATCTGAACAAGACCCAATCACAGGAGGAAAAAAAAAACATTCTAACCATAAGCAATAATCTGACCCAAAGCATTGTCAGGAAATAATTACAGCAACTAATCTCAATCCCCAAACGAAGAAAGAACCAATATTTAGCTTGGGTTATGCAACAAGTATTCAGTAAAAACAAGCACAAAGGACATAAATTTAGCAGAGCTAAGCTAAAAGCTCATCAGCAAAAATAGCAAGAACTGGGGGGCAACAGAAAAAGATCACAGAAAAATGCATGAACAAACAAAAAGAAGAAAGATCAAACATTCCAACCTTCAACAAAAAAAATCAACAAATCTGACCACAACCAACAAGCTGAAGCTGAATTCCTATGCGTGAATTTGCTTTTGGGTAAGAAGAAGAAAAACCAACGGAGTTGTTGTTACGCAAGGACAAGCAAACCTCCTTCTACCTATCGTTAGAAAACGACAAGCCGGGCCTACTACTCACAAGCTCTCGAAGTGAGCTTGACGTGGCAGTTGTGCCCACTAATACGTTCCATCTTTATTTTCGGTTCAAAGGGGGTGGTTTCCACCGTCCGATCGAACACACAATAAAAATATAATCAGGCGTTGACGTTGCATCTGCTGATGTAGTGTTAATCACAGTTCCCACATTTTTTCATTGAAACCTGGAGATATGTATACTCAGGGGCGATATGATTAATCTTTAACGGCCTATATTATCTTTATATGAGCCCCACAATGGAGTTTTGAGAATTTGTTGGATTGAGTGGGTGATTAGAGTTTTATAGTGGGACCCATTTATTTAAAATCAGAATAGCTCAATAGTTTTATGATTATGAATTATATTGGGGAGTTCACAATGGGGCCCATGGTGTGTGAGACCAAAGATCCATTGTTGTTGTAAACTATGATATGCGGAGCTTATCCAACAATGCATGTCTTGCTAGTCGCTAGAGACAATGGCTGGGCTTGGAAGTGAACGATGCCTGCCGTCCAGACAAAAAGTCGTTCACAACAATGGTCAATAAATACATCATAGTCTACATAAACAAGACATTCAATGGTCAAAGATGGAGGACCAAATAACTAGGGGCAAAGGACAATAAGTTATGATTTGAGTTGAACAATTGGCCCTATGGGCCCGGCCTGATGCAAGGTTCACAGTCCAATCTTTTCGTTGGAGCAGAGGATGTAAGCACAATGGATTTTAGATAGAGATAGATATAGGTGTATGTGTGCATGTATACGTATTTATTATGTATGTTTGATGTAATTACAAAAATGTCTGCAATACACTTTATATTGTTGAAAAGTAAATACTCAAGGACTAATAAAACAAGAGAGAGAAAAATAGGGACAGAGAAATTCTCATTAATTAGAGATGTATGTAAAGTATGGGAAAGAGAGCCTTATTTATAGAATAAGATGATTTCCTACCGAAGTACCATATTGTGGTAGGACTCTTAACCTATACAACTCCTTTATCACATGTGGGTCTCAATGTAAGCATCCAATCTTTGATGATACATATTATAACATATATGTTTAATTGAACGATATATTATTCTACTAGATAAGGGCCTTCAATGGGCTTGGGCCATAATTAAATTTGGGCCGTCATCAACTACCGCCTTTTGTGGGTGGGCTCAGGCCTAATATATTTCTTATTGGAAGGGCCCAGGTTCAGGGTCCATCTTGGATCTGAAATTGGATCCTTCAAAAGATATTGCTCGGACTTTGACCTAATGGGTCCCTAACTGCATCCGCCAGTTTCCACCCATGGCCTCAACAAAGCTCCGCAAAGTGCAAACATGTGATTCGTTGTTTCCAGTCACTTCAATTATTTCTTTCCTCTACCATCTACTCTGCTCTTTTGTTTCTTTTGTGGAGTCGGATCCTCTGATTAACCGTGGGGTTTTTAGCCAGGTAATCTAAGTTCTCTTTTGTGTTGGTCATATTGATTATCATTTGACTGTGACTATCCAAAATGTGAGATGAGTTGGTCACCCACCAACTAGACATTCCTCACTCCCAATGCACGGCTATCACGTATCTGGTTTAGTCAAAGATGCTCTTGTCTCAACCATGATATTATTATGGCATGGCCATGGGTCAAACAACAGTCTCATGTCCAGCTTTGGCAGCGCATATCCCCTGAGAATTCATGCTGAATTAGGGTGATTATTGAGATCTTTGCCAATTCATGGTGGAAGGGTTTAACTGATTGCTCTTGGATTCATAACAGGTAGTGCTATTAAGGGCAATAAGTTTAGAGCTTGGATCCTAATATTCACCCCAGCTTGGTGACTGTGGTGGATTTATCATGGTACGTCATGTTACTATGAGGTAACTCTACCTTTCATGCAAGACAAAGCTGCTCCAAAGTGATGTGATTGGCCATGATAGGTTCACCGATAATAGGTCCACCCATAATCACCGTGGAGCAAATCCCCGTAGAATCTCAATTTATAAGTTTATTGATTTGGGGACATCCATTTGATTTGAACTAGAGACTGTATATCATAGAGCATGGGCACGCATATTGCAGAATATGATGTTGTCTCTTCCTGCTGCTCTTTCTATCCCCGTCTGATGGTAGTGGCATGATATTCGACCTCAACACCAATTGACAAAGGGGAAGATCTAAGAAGATAAGACAGCCAACAGCCTTACATTTCTCCAATGGTAGGTTGAGAGTCTAGTTTGAATTAAAAAAAAAAAACAAACAAACAAACTTAAAAACTTATGTATGAGACCTAAATTAAGAAGCTTGAAATGAACTTAAGAACTTTGAAGATCAGATAGTTTTTTTTTTCTTTATTATTATTATTATTATTATTATTTTTCGGAGAGGGGAGGGGGGGATCGTTTTATGTAGTATTAGCATAAAGCTTGTGCAATGCATGGGTTTCGTCTCCTGCAAATTGAAGAACCAATGGAAAATGCTACTTTTATGAGAGGTGTGGTCTAATTTTAGCTTTTCTAGATCTCCTAAAGATTAGTTAGTATGGTCATTTTATGTGGTATTAGCATAAAAGCTTGTGCATTGCATGGGTTTAGTCTCATGCAA
The DNA here is from genome assembly GCA_037013555.1 of Sextonia rubra. NCBI lineage: Eukaryota > Viridiplantae > Streptophyta > Magnoliopsida > Laurales > Lauraceae > Sextonia > Sextonia rubra. The sequence continues at coordinate 14,029,724 of JASUAD010000028.1, read as the reverse complement.
ATTGAAGAACCAATAAAAAAATGCTACTTTTATTAGAGGTGTGGTCTAATTTTAGTTTTTCTAGATCTTCTAAGGATTAGTTAGTATGAAGAAAAGGAAATTAGGAAGATCATCATCATCATCATCATCATCATTAAAGCCTTATCCTAACCATGTTGGGGTCGGTTACATAAATTCTATTTCTCCATTCCATTCTATTTTAAGTTAAATCTTTTGATAAGTGAAACTTATTCAAATATGAATTAATGACTTCCATCCATGTTTTATTCGGTCTGCCCCTACCTCTTGATGGGCCATCCATCTGTATATCCAAATTTTTTCTCACTGGTGCCATTAGTGGCATACGCTCAACATGCTCAAACCATCTTAAACGGATTTCTCTAATCTTATCCTCTATTGGTGTTACCCCTAAACGTTCTCGAAAGCGCTCATTTCTAATTTTATCTTTCTTAGTTTTACCACACATCCACCTAAGCATTCTCATTTTCGCTACATCCATCTTATAAACATGCATCTTCTTAATTGGCCAACATTCTGCTCTATATGTCATAACTGTTTTAACCACTGTCCTGTAAAATTTGCCCTTCAATTTCGATGGCATTCGTCTGTCACAAAGCACTCCCGAAGTTAGTCTCCACTTCAGTCATCCAGCTTTTATCCTATACTTTACGTTTTCGTCAATCTCCCTATCCTTACTAATCATTGAGTCTAGGTACCGAAGAGAATCTCTACGTGGTATCTAATGGGTTTCAATTTTGACAGTGGTTTCAACACTTTGTATATGTCCACTGAAGTTGCAATCCATATATTCTGTCTTTGTATAACTTATTTTAAAACCACTAGATTCTAATTAACCCCCGTCATTTCTCAAGCTTTGCATTTACACAATCTCTTGATTCATCCACCAATACTATATCATTTGCAAACAACATATACCATGGTACTTCTTCTTGAACATGCACGGTTAACTCATTCATAATTAATGCAAACAGATAAGGGTTTAAGGTTGATCCCTGATGTAAACCAATAATTACAGGGAATCCACCTGTTTCTCCACATGTGGTTCTCACATTTGTTATTGCTCCTTCGTACATATCCTTAAAAATTTTAATGTAACCTCTGGGGACATTCCTTTTCTTTAAGACCCACCAAATTAAATTCCTTAGTACCCTATCATAGGTTTTTTCCAAATCGATAAAAACCATATATAGATTTTTCCTCTTTACTCGGATTTTTTCATTAATTGCCTAAGTGAAAAGATAGCTTCCATAGTTGATCTCCCTGGCATAAAACCAAATTGATTTTCAGAAATCTTGGTCTTCTTTCTCAGTCCTTGCTCCATTATTCTCTTTCATAACTTCATAGTATGACTCATAAGTTTAATCCTTCATAGTTAGTACAATTTTGTATATCTCCTTTATTCTTATATATAGGTACTACAATGCTTTTTCTCCATTCATCCGGCATTTTCTTTGTCACAAGTATCTTATTGAACAATCTACATAACCAATTTACCCTAACCTCTCCTAAGCATTTCCATACTTCTATCGGAATACCATCTGGGCCTATTGCCTTTCCTATCTTCATTCGCTTTAATGCTTCCTTCACTTTCACTCCTTTAATTCTACGGAGAAAAGTATGCTCTTGTGATGAAGTATCTTTCTTAACTCTTGTATCGCCCAAATGTTCTTCATTTAGAAGTTTGCTAAAATATTCCTTTCACATTTTTTTAATATCGTTGTCCTTCACCAAAATATTTTCCTCACTATCCTTGATACACTTGACATGATCTAAGGCCCTACTTTTCTTTTCTCTTATTTTTGCAAGCTTAAAAATATCCTTTTCTCCTTCTTTTATTCCCAACCTATTATAGAGGTCATCATATGCTTTGAACTTTGCACTACTTATTACTTTCTTTGCTTCTTTCTTTGCCTTTTTATACAGCTCAAAATTTTCCATACTCTTAGTCCCCTGCCAAATTTTGTAGCAATGTTTTTTCTGTCGAATAACTTCCTGAACCTCCATACTCTACCACCATGTTTCTTTATTAATATGTCTCTTCCTTTTTTATTCTCTAAGTACCTCCTTTATAACATTCATGATGCAATTAGTCATTTGATTCCACATTACTAGCCATTTGATTCTACATTATTGTAGTTTCTCCTTCAATATTTCATTTTCCAGTCTCAATCATTTTGTCCTTAAATATATTTGCTCTTTCCCCCTTAAAATCTCTCCACCTTGTTAAATTAGGATGATATGTTATAATTTTTATTTGCAAGGTAATGACAAAAAATATTATAAATATTCTAGAAATGTAATTTAGAAGAATCTAAAATCATAGAAATCCTTTTTCAAAAGATGAGAAATTATAGCAACAAAAAAAAAATCATATCTTCGTCATCTAGAATAAGAGAGAGAGAGAGAGAGAGAGAGAGAGAGAGAGAGAGAGAGAGAGGAAATGCAGTCAAAGAAAGAAACAAAGAGAGGATGGACTTAAAGTGCAATAAAGAAGAGGATTTGATAAGGACTCAATGAAAAACAAAAAAGAAGTGTCGCCTGTAACACTCCGATCCCCTTTGAGCCAGATTAGTGGCTCATTCGTGTGTTTTTCTGTTGTTTAATTATTTTGGACTTGGTTTCGGGTCTTGGATAGGTAGTTGAGTAACCTTTGACCTGTGATAGGTAGTTCTAAGCCCTTTTTCGTAATTTTGCTTTTGCTGTGAGTGCATCATCTTGGTGTCAGCACATGTGTTTTGTTGAGCTCGTTGTTTTCTGTAACTGTCTCGGACCTATTCGGAGTCAATTGGAGAAGTTGGACCCTTGTGTGACTTGATTTGTAAATAACCAAACTTCACTGGACTTTGACTTAAACTCCAGAAACTATATAAGAGTTAGGAGCCCAGGTGTCTCCCTCCTGCTCATTCCATTCGATGCTTGCATGCAACAGCTCCACGTTCATCCTCTTCCATTTCTTCTCTTCTCTTCATTCTCTTCCTCAGTCTTGTTGGTGTTGGGAGCTTGCATCTCTTCCGACTGGGTTTTTTCTATCTCATCTCTATCTTTGCTTTGGGTAAGTGGGTCCTCTCCAAATTCTTCTTCTCCAATTGGATCTCCCATCTCTCTCTGCATGCTCATGGATTGTGTTTGGATTTGTTTTACTTGGGTTGTAGTTGGATTTGAGCTTGGCTTCAGTGATTGACAGAGCTTTGAGGCAAGTATAAGTACAGGATTGTATAACACATATGGGTATTTTGTTTGACTGCTTTGATTTCATCTATTACATCCTATACATGTCTGTTGTGTTTTACAGCCCAATTCGGTGATTTTGGAACCTCTGGAACTTGTTTTGTTAAGTTTCTGTATCAAATTTCAGTTTCTGTACTTAGCTCGAATTCGGTTCTGTATTGTACGGCTAAGCCGTAATTTTGTACGGCTCAGATCCTAGAGACTTGAAATTTCGTATTTTGTTCTACGGCTAGGCTACGGCTGAACCGTAAATTGTTCTACGGCTGAGCCGTAAGCTAGCCGTGACCCAGCCGTGAATTATCACCCTGATCAATCAAAACTTTCTAATTTCAGTACTCGTACGGGGAAGCTACGGCTAAGCCGTGGATTGGTCTACGGCTAAGCCGTGGACTCCACCGTAGCTCAGCCGTGAAATGTATCAGATCAGAGGTGGAAGATGACCAGTTTTGCTGTGTATTGAAGGGAACCACAGTTAAGCCGTAGTGCAAGTTACGGCTAGGCCGTAAAGTGTATACGGCTAAGCCGTAAGTCACCCATGGCTAAACCGTAAGACCTAGAAAAATCTGAAATAAAACTTAGGATAATGGTGTGACTTTGTAGGGCTAAAATACAGGTTAACCACCCATGTAAACCGGCCCAATGGACTCTTTGGACCGCATGAATAGTCTGTTAGGCTGTGACTTATTCATGTGAGCATTGATTTACTGTTAAGCACCTCCCCATGGGTGTTAGTTTAAGAGACTTCGGTGCACGTGAGGATTACATTGCAACACTTGGATGGCAACGGTGCATCGAATAGCTTAAAACTACATCATCATGCACGGTTAGTGACAGTGAACAACTAGATTAGTGTTGGCTTGTAATTAACCTTGATTCCGTATTAATCTGAGATGCATTGCATATTGTTTACAGTTTTGCCCTCTGTTCTGCAAATCTATGCCTATGCATTACGAGGTCTTTTTGCTTTCGTCCTATATATTTGTTTTATTCTTCGTTCCGCACTAAGCTTTGATCTATGCTGTGCTTGGACTTAATCTATGCTATGCTCTGTATTTCTGTTATACTCTGTATATCTCTGGCTTTGTATATCTCTGATTTATGGGTATTCCCTGGTGGCTCTACCCAGAGATTAATATGTGAGGATAAGATCTGGTCTTTGCCATCGGTGAGTCCAAAGCGGATAATCTCCCTTCTTTTGGATTTGATTTGATTGATATTAGTCTGGCTCTACTCAGCCTCAGCCTAGGATACCCGACGGGGTTACCTCTGGCTTAGATCTCTGTATCTCTGTATCACTGCAGTGTCACTTTGTCTTGGGACCCCGGAACCCAGGAAACCGAGACCCACTTGTACCCTTGGCCCGGTCAGTGGTGTTCTCATCTGCTTTGCTCTACTCTTTATTAGAGAGAATATGGTTAACGTAGTAGCCACTTAGTTTAGTATTTCTATGCTTTGATTAGTATTTCTATGCTTTGATTCACTAATCATGCTTTACTTCTATTCACAATTTGCTTAGCATACTAATATGAAACTCTGTAATTAATATTCTGTCATTATTCCATTTGATACTATGAGTGTTTCATCCCTGTTACTTATATTTGCTGGATCGTTGTATTCACTGCATTGTCTGTGGTGTTGTAGGCACAGATCCCTTGCCCGGCTCCCCGGCGGTCGAGGAGGTTGCAGGGCAGAGCTTAGAGGCACCCTCCGGGTTGGTAGAGTGGGCCTGATCACCTCTACCGAGTGCGTACATGAATATCTTCCATAGCTTTTGGGTTTTAGTTTTTGGAGCTGTGTATTTTGTACTTCGGACTTTATCACTCTGTATATTTGTACATCTTGATTTTATCGTGTGCTCAGACTTGTATCTAGTTTTCGAGTATTGTATTTAACTTTGTCTTTTCCGTTCCGCATTTGTTTTGGCTTCCACTATTTCTTTGTTGCTTGCTATGATATCTATAGCTTCCGCGTTTGTTTGTTTCGCACGTGTTAGATCCCTTGTGTGTGTGCATCTGGACTGGGTTTGGATGCACGTGCACGGGAGTACGTGTGTCACAAGTTTGGCTTTTCGCTAACACTCGATATCTGGGCTTGGGTTGTGACATCGCCTATGTAATATTTATTAAAACTAATATATTTCTATAATTTTTATAGCTTTTGTTTGGAAGGTTTAAAAAAGGGTAAATAGCATATAGCTCCCTTGTACTTAGGGCAGGAAACAAAGTGCCCCCTTGAACTTTAAAAGTTTGTACTAAATCTCTTTGTACTTCAAAGTAAATTGCAAATGTAAATAGACGTTGCGGAAAAAGTTCAATTACAGTTTTATCCTGAGATATATAATGAACCATCGACTTATTCATCTTCATTTCCTCTCATTTTTGCTGGACGAAGGCATTTTTCCTCCAGAGGATCCTTAACTCTCTCTCAATCTCTTTTCATCTCCATCAAGCATCTCGTCTGATCGTTGCCAGAAAGAGGATCTTGGCTTGCAGAGGTATGTACTCATACCTTTATCCTCAGGGTATATAGATGAATGCTTAGGGTTTAGAAATGGCTGCAATTTGGGACTGTTAGGCATCCATTCTACGTGTATGTATGTAGATTTTTTTGATAGATTTGTCTCATATGCATAATGTTTGTCTTTTTTTTTTTGTGAAAATTTCTTGTGGGACCTTCCACTGTTTTTAGGTTCTGGATGTCTCCCCTTTCTTAAAAGTGCATTTTCTCTGATGTGTGTAGCAAATAGTCTCCACTAAAGCAATTTAAATGTTTATGGAAGAAGGTCCTTAACAATTACTTTTGATGTTATGGAAAAAGGTTTCCACTTTATTAATTATTAGAGGAAGCTCCCCACTGTGACAATTATTTTTTATGTTGGTGGAAAAAGGTTCCCATTTGAACAATTGTTTTTAAAGGTCCCCACTTGAACAGTTGTCTTTGAAGGTCCCCACCTAAACAGTTGTTTTTTATCTTGATGGAAAAAGGTACCCACTTTGAATAATTGTTTTTGATGTTGATGGAAAATATTTTGTTTTTCTTTACAAAATGGTGCTAGCTACACATGGTAGGGATCACCTTTGTTTAGGTTTAACTGTGGCATTAGGAGTTGTTTATTAAAAATTATTTGTTACTTTTTTAAATTTGTCTTTTATTACTATTTTGCTATTTGTCTTTTTGAATTGTGCCATTGAATGCAGATATGGAGAATTATGTTACACTTGAGTTTCACCATGGTGGGTATTTTACAGACCCACCAAATAAGGTCTATGTTGGGGAGGTCATAGATGAGATCATTGACTTTGATGTTGACAAGGCATCATTTTTTAGTTTAGGGATTATGTGATAGAACTTGGATATCCAGCCAATAGTTCAATATTTTATAAAGTGCCAGCTTTAAGTTTTAAAGATGGTCTTAGGAAAATAAATTCAAACAAAGATGAATTGCTTTGTTTAGAGTGTTACGAGGACTTCAATGTGTTAACTATATATGTTTAGAGGGGGCATGAACCACTGATGATAGTTTCATTCAAGGGTAAGATATTGAAAGAGAACATAAATACTAGAGGGTGCTTAAAGCAACTATCTGCCCCTTTGGATGGATGTATTAGGAGTGAGAGCGAGAATAAAAAAAAAAGATCTTGCTGATTTTGAGGACTACCATGTTGTTATTGAAGAAGAGAATGAGGAGGCTAATGATATTAGTCATGAGGAGGCTAATGATACTAGTCATGAGGAGGCTAATGATGTTAGTCATAAGGAGGCTAGTGGTGACAATGAGGAGGAGGGTATGATGACAGTGATCAAATTAGATTAGATCCTGATGGTCCATCAGAATTATTTAAGGATATTGAGAAGCCGGTTGATGAGGATATTTTTAGAAAAACATGTGATGGTGTGGACAAAGAGAAGGGTTTGGGAGATGATCAAGGATAGGGTGTTAATGAAAGAGAAGGAGTTGATCAAGGATAGGGTATTAATCAAGGAGAAGGAGTTGATCAATGAGGGGGTGTTAATCAAGGTAGACATAAATGCAATAAAAAACAAGGTGTGAATTCAGCAGGACATAATGGAAGTTAAACACAAGGAGTGGATTTAGGTGGACATGAATTCAGTTCATCAACTGGTACATAGATAATGAGGATATTGATGATCTTCATAGTTTATATAGGTCATTTGATGATGATATAAGGAGAACATGTCCTCTGTTCAAGGAGGCAACTGATATGGAGAATCCTAGGTTGAAGTTAGGGATGATATTTTCTAGTCCTCAGATTTTGAGATAAGCCCTTGTTAAATGGACTGTGAGACAGTGTTATAATATTAAGTATTTGAAAAATGAAAACAAAAGGATCACAGTTGTCTGTAAATACAATTATGGATTTAGAATTCATGCATCCTCTATGCAGATGTGAAATGACTTTCTAAATTAAGAGTTTTAGGCTGAAGTATACATGTGGCATTAAGGTCAAAAGCTACTTAGTCACTGTTAAGTATATTGCTAATAAATACCAGCAGAGGTTGAGTGATAACCCCAAATGAGAATCGCTACCATGAAAAAAGAACTTACAAAAGAACTTAAAGTGGACCTCTCCATCCATAAGTTTGTACAGGGCCAAAAGGAAAGTTGCAGACAACATTTCTGGAGATGTAAGAATGCAGTACAACAGACTGAGGGACTACTGTGTCACTCACTATTTTGAAACATAATCCTCATACAAAGATATTTGTGGTGATAGAGAGACCTAGCATGGATTTGATTCTCTTTTTCAAAGATTGTATGTATGTTATGAGGCACAGAAAATAGGATTATTAAGTGGATGCAAGCCCATAATTGGATTTGATGGATATTTCCTTAAGGGCATCTATGGTGGAAAATTGTTTGTTGCAATAGGGAGAGATAAGAATGACAATATGTTTCCTATTGCCATTGTTGTTGTAGAGGCTGAAAATAAGGATTCATGGACTTGGTTCTCGAAAGCTTTGATTGATGACATTGGTGATGGTGGTGATATGGGTTGGATTTTTCTATTTGACCAACAGAAGAGGCTTGATCAAGCCTTTGAAACAGTAGTTATTGCGACTGAAATTAGACATTATATAAAGCATATGTATGACAATTTTAAGAAGCCTTACAAAGGAAAATTATTGAAGGATGGAATGTGGGTTGCAGCATCACGTGGAAGTACAAGAGTGTTTAATTCTCATATAAAGATGATCAAGGAGATTGATCACGCTGTTTATAAGTGGTTGATGGATGCAAATCCAAATAGGTGAACCAAATCACATTTCAGTATAAGGGCAAAATGTGATGCATTAACAAATAACCTGTGTGAGTCATTCAAAAATTACATAATGAAAGCAAGGGATAAACCAATAGTTTTATACTTGAGTGGATAAGGAGGAAAATTATGATTAGAACTCAAGTGAAGTTGAAAGGGATTACTCAATACATTGATACAATATGTCCAAGCATTATAGAAAAATTATAAAAGAACAAGAATGAATCAAGACATTGCTTTTCAAATTGGTCAGGGAGAGGTGAGTTTGAAGTGGACTATTTTGCTAGGACATACATAGTGAACATTGAGAATAGGACTTGTTTGTGTAGGATGTGGGATTTGAGTAGGATCCCCTGTAAGCATGCAACATCATGAATCTATGTTGCTCAAGAACAACCAGAAGACTACATTCATCCATGTTACAATAAAGATAATTATATGAAGGCTTATAGCAGTGTGATACACCCTATACCTAGTATGTATGATTGGGTAGAAAGTGGGATGAAAGCAATTTCCCTACCTCAATACAAAAGACCTGCAGGCAGGCCTAAGAAAATTAGGGGGAGGGATCTGGATGAAATGCATAATTCTGGCAGAGTTTCCAAAAGAGCAAGAGTTATGAGTGTGCTAGATGCCTGCAAAAGACCACAATGTTAGGTCTTGCAAGGGGCCAGTACATCCTCAATCCAGACTATTTAGACAATCAAAACATCAGGTCCCTTCATCATAGCCTAGATCTTCATCACAGCCTAAGACTTCACCAAAAGGATCAGCAGAGCCTAAATTTCCATGACAACCCAGGACTACACCTAAAGGATCAGCATAGCCCAGACATGCCTCTCATCCAACCTTTGCCAGCACCAAGACACCACCTAGGGTGAGGGCTGCTTCTCACTTCATTTTTTCTTGCAATTATTTATATGAATCCAAATTGAAAATATATTTCCTGTTTCTTCGAAGGATAGGCAAGGGAGCCTCACAACCCAAGCATGCTTCACAACAAGTCCCATCCAGCAGCATCCGGAGATCACCTAAGGTTCAGGGTAGAGGTAAAGAACCTTCATCACAGCCAACTGTTGCTGTTCTAGGTGCAAATTCCTCAGCATCATCAACGAGTGGCAGAAGAGGGAAGGCACAACTAGTAAGGGCCCCATCTAAAGGCAGAGGTAGAGGGAGGATTAGAGCAGACACAGATAGCTTAGTGCATGTGAGGCAGAGGTTGTTTGATTTTCAATTTGGAGACTTTTCTAGCTAAAATGTAAATTGTTACTAAGAGTGATCTGTATTTGGTTTGTTTAGTGAATTGTGGTAGAATACATTAACTATTTGGAGATTTTTAATTTGGAGATTTCTTTATTTGAAATGTGAACTATTATTAAGAGTGATATGTATTTGGTTTGTTTAGCTAATTGTGGCAGCGTACATTAATCATTTGGAGATTTTCAATTTGGAGATTTTTCTATTTTAAATATGATCTGTTATTAAGAGTTTCCTTCATTATTCATCAGTTCAAGCTGAGAGTACATTAATTCAAATTGTCCTTAATTATTCATCAGTTTGAGCTATGAGTTACCTCAATGCTTGGCATCAATACACCTCAGGAGAAAATTACCTCAATCTTTATCCTAACCTGTTTTAGCAACTAATGCTTAGTTTTTTCCTATTTTTTGAAGGACTGATGACTTTTGAAATCCATCACACAAGAGGAAATTCCACAAAATTCATAAGCAATGCACCACAATTGAAATCAAGGGTGTGTGTCATGCCTTGAACCCTAAAATTGGGGATTATGGTGGATCCCAAGGCAGGCACACGTAACCCGTGGCAATCAGTGCCATGCTAAGACACGTATGGACTACCACAAGGGTGATTCCATAGGTACGTGTGGGGAAAATCTATAAACAAGTAACAATCATTTGTATAATTAATCGGAAACCTGGAGAATTCACCTGTACATATCATAGGCATTGATAAAGCATTTATTAATATAACCAAGGTTTGTTAATTCACCATCCACATGCACATGACATTAAGGTTTCATAAACATATACAAATTTAAAATACATGTCCATTAATCAGTGACTCCAAAAAAATAGCATGATAATGATGGCATGATCTACTCTCTATGCACCACAAAAAGAACCTTGTGAGGTATTATGTCGGATGACTAGTAGAAGACATCATCCTCATTCCACTCATGCACATGACATTAAGGTTTCATAAATAAATAAAAATCTAAAATACATGTCCATCAATCAATGACTCTAAAAAAATAACATGATAATGATAGAATGATCTATTCTCTATGCAATCCAAAAGGAACCTTGTGACGTGTTGTGTCGGATGACTAGTAGAAGACATCATCCTCATTCCACTCATTTACACCCCGAGATACCGTTGGAGTTCCCTCCAGAGCCTCGTTGACTGCTGTATCGGCATTAAGTTCTATACTTGTAATATTAAGGGTAGCAATGTTAGCATGACGGTCAAACAAATATAAAGATATATAAGACTATCATGATGTATCAATCGAGTTAGAAAACATATTGATTAAAAGAGAGTAATAATGGAAGCAAGGCATGTTATGCATGTGAATAAGCATGAGTAGAGAACCATAAATAGAAATACAATAACATATTAGTTGGCATCTACATAGTTATCTTCTCTCATTAAAAAGAGTATATAGTACAGTGGAAAATCACCAGCGAGTGGGCTAAGACCATCTAGCTATCCTAAGAGCGCCAACCAACTCTTCATATAACTATTGTAGTAGGTAATGTATAAAATACCTTCATTTGGTCCTAATGAACCTCCTATGGGTACAAGTTAAGTGGTGCTGACTCATTGTATCTATCACGCACTGAACCCAAGAATTGGGGATTTATAGTGGATCCCGAGGAGCAACACACGTAAACTGTGACAATTCGTGCTATATCAAGACATGTACGAACTGTCACAAGGGTCATTCCACAGGTATGTGTGAAGAAGATCCATAAATACGTATCAATTATTTTAATAATTAAGTAGAAACTTAGAGAATTCACCTATATGTATCATAGACACTAATAAAACATTTACCAATTCATCAATATAACCAAGATCTGTTAATTATCCATCCACATGCACATGGTACAAAGGTTCCATAAATATAAGCAAAATGCAAGATGATAATGACATGATTTATTACAAGCCGAACCATGGCTATACATTAACAACCCAAAAGAACCCTATTATGCAGGGTGACTAATAAAAGATATCATCCTCGTTCTACTCGTTTATATCCCGAGGTACCACTGTGGTTCCCTCTGGGGGAGCCTCGATTGCCGTACTGGCACTGGGTTCCATACCTGTAACACCAAGTGTAGCACTGTTAACATGATGGTCAAGTAAATATAAGGGTACATAAGCCTATCATGATGTAACAATTGAGATTAAAACAACATGATGATTAAAAGAGAGCAATAATAGAAGTTAGGCATGTTGTGCATGTGAATAAGCATGAATGAAGAATCATAGATAGAAAGAAAACATCACACTAATTGGCATCCACGTGGCTATCTTCTCTATAGCAAGAGAATTACTGTGGGAAATCACTAGCGATCGGACCAAGACCGTCTAGCTACCCTAAGAGCGTCGATCAACTCTTCATATAATTATTGCAGTAGGTAACATATTGAATACCCTCATTTGGTCCCGTCGAACCTCCTATAGGTATAAGCTAAGTGGTGCCGACTCAATGTATCAAGATCAATTCGAATTCATACTTATCATACATAGCAATCGACTCATACTTGTACAGAAACGTATATCGGTCTTGAAATAATATTCAATCATGGAAAGCAGAGTTAACAAAGTAACTGATAATCAATAATGCATACTGAAATGAGCTATCAGAGCTCGAACCCGCTCAACCTTAGCTACACCTATTTTGGTTCACGGGCTCACACTCAGTAGAAGCTCCGTTTCCGATTTAACCTTAAGGCTCACCAGGAGGAAAGGGGTACATGATTAAATCATGTTGAAGGCAAGGTTTACTTATAATATGAATACATTTAGGTTGAGAGGTTAACAAGGAAATTTACTAACCAACCCTATGCTAAGACATTCTATGTTTCCTTAGTCATTCAATATGGCATATTTATAAAACGTTCGGTGTCGATGTGTTACCAAAATCTTAGTATTACAATGTATAAGCGATGGACACCACTTCTTATGCTAACACCTATGACGTGACGTCAGGAAACAACCAGAAGCTAAGAGGGAATGAGTGATAGCTCAACACTTTTCCTTCTTAGTATGTAATTACCGTTGAGCTAATTTGTTTGAGGTAAAGGTGCCACTTCTAAGGCCCTAATTGGCCCTTGATTATGCTTAAGATTCTAAGGTAAGGTTGGTTTAAAACCCTATGGTTAGTTATTGAACTAAATTTTAAAATTAAATTGTCCAACCCAGAATTCTGTTACCAGACCGATCGGGTATGGTGTCTGACTGGTCGGACACCTCCCAGAACTAGAATTCGACCGATCAGGCTTCAGGATCGACCAGTCGACTCTGAAGCACTTTGCTTCAGGTAGAATCAGTTCAAATTGATTTCTCCTTCTTGCTCATTCTACTTCCCCTGCATTCAAACACCAAGGAGACCATTCATGCTACATTCTTGGGTCTCCCTACCATCCATTTTTATCGTTCATTCAATAATCCAATTATTAATACTTAATCCAATCTTACACAACCTTAATTGAAGATCCAAGAGCTGTAATTTGGTATATGCAAAGAGCTCATCCAGAATGAATAAATTAACCATACATGTAGAGAATATGCACCCTTATATTTGCCTTAAGTGCAGTGCTTCACCCAAATCAAATTGCCCTTTGGTTAGATGGTGAAGAAGGCTTCACTAGAGGATGATCTAAACATGCATTGGGAAAAATGAGAATGTGATGCATGCATGCTAAAAGATTAAGTCTCTTTGACTTTATTGAACCCAAGAAATGAAATGGTGATGGATTTTCTTACCTCAAGGCTTCTACAATCACAAGGAAGGAAATGAGGCCTTGAATTCCAAGAAGGAGAATAATAAGAGTGAAGAGGTAGAAGATGAAGCTCAAATCCTTGCATGCAACATTTCTAATGCCCAGTATAGAGAGAAGGTGAGGGAGAGGGCATGGGAGAAGAGAGGAAGCCAGTTGCTCCAGCAGAAATAAGGGAAGGGAAAGATAACGAAATGGGTTTTTGGTTTATAAATGGTTGGGTTTTCTGGAAATTGCAGACAGGCCCACTAGTTTTCTATATTTTCAATTTGAGTCAGTTGGGCTTCAAATAGGCCAAAATGAATCCGAATTGAGTTAGGTCAAACTTGAAAGATGACTCTCAAGATGAGACACACTCGATGCAATTAATATGATGCCTTGATGATGCAAAACCATTCGATTCTAAATAAGAAAAGGTCCTTGATTACCTAAGTAAGGTTCGAACCCGACCCAACTATTGTCCATGACCCAAACCCAAGGGGATTTGAGTTGAATTAGCCTAATTATATATTAATTATAGTAAAACAAAATTAATTATTATAAATTATGATTAACTCGAGTTTGAACCTTACAGTATTAAGACCAATCAGAATTTATACTTTCATATGTAACAATCAACTCATTTTTATACAGAAGTGTATATCGGTTTGGAGATCATATTCAAACAATAAAAGTCAGAATTAAGCAAAGTACCTAATATCAAACAATGCACAATTAAATAAGCTAATAGAGCTCGAACCCTCCCAACCTTAGTTACCTCTATCTTGGCTCATGGGATCATGTTTAGTAGAAGCTCTATCTCTGATCTTGCCTTAAGGTTTACTAGGAAAAATGAGTATATGATTAAATCATATTAAGGGCAATGTTTACTTAAACAATATGTATATGAATTAAGAGGTTAACAAGGGTATTTATTAGCCAACCCTATGCTAAGATAATCTGTGTTTCCATAGTCATTCAATACGGCATATTCATAAAACATCCGGTATCAATATATTACGAAAATCTTAGTATTATATTGTATAGGTGATTGACACCACTTCTTATGCTAACACCTATGACGTGGCATTAGGAAATAACCTGAAAATCAAGAGAAAATGAGTAACAGCTCAACACTCTTCTTTCTTAGTATTTAGTTATCATTGGGCTAATTGTTTGTGGTAAAAGTACTAATTCTAAAGCCTTACATGGTCTTTGAATATTCTTAATTTGCCTAAGTTTTTTGTATGCCTACGACTTAGTTGTGGATAGGCTACGGCTTAGCTGTAGTTCACATGATTTTCCCGCAGTTATGGCTAAGTCGTGGTTTAGCCTACAGCTTAGCCGTAGGGAGCCTACAACTTGGACATAACTTAACGGTAGTGTATTTCACGGTCTACAAGTGAGGTTAGTTGTAGAAGAAAAATTCCTGACTCTTTGTTTTTTATCTCTGGAAAGCTTGCTGTAGTGTACTTATGGCTTAGCCAAAAGCTTCAGAATTGTTGAAGTTGTTTCAGTATAGAAGTTCAATTCAATACAGAACTTCTCCAACTTGATTCTAATATAGCTGTCTTTGCTCTCAACTATCATCATTCATTCATAAACACCTTCATTATCACTCGAACCATCATATATTCTTAAATTAAAAGGGGTGAAAGAGCTGTAGATTAGAATTTAAAGAAGGGTCCTTCAAGAATCAATATAATTAGACATACATACAGTAATATACACTCTTATACTTGGCTCAGTTCAGTGCTACACCCAAAACAAGCTTTTCCTTTGGTTTGATGATGGAAAAAGCTTCAATAGAATATGATTTAAAACATGCATGAAAAAAAATGAGTTTAAGATGCATGCATGCTACAAGATTGAGTGTCCTTGACTCTTTTAACCTCAAGAAATGGAATAGTGATGGGATCCTCACCATGTAGAGCTATAGAGAAGAAAAAGAGATGCAATTGGGGCTTCTAATGGGCAAGAAAAATAGGAGAAGAAAGGAAGAAGATGTTGGAATCTAATACTCCTACATATGCTCTAAGATCTACCTTCCAATTCTAGGCTTGAAGAATAAATGGAAGAAGAGGAAGGCTCTAACAGAGAGGTTAAAGGAAATGAAGAGTATGAATAGTTAAGTTGGTTTTAAATCCAACTTTTTTGGAATTTGCAAATAGGTCCAACTTGCATATGGAAATTACAATTTAAGCCAATTGGAATTCAATTAAGCCAAGATGGATCCAAATTGAACTGGGCCAAACATTAAAGTTGGCCCACAAGATAAAATAAAAATGATGCAACTAATATGGTGCCAAATGAAGTAAATCATGTAACTTTAGATTACAAAAAGGTTCTTGACTACCTAAGTAAGGTTTGAACTTGACCCAACTACCTATCCATGACCCAAATTCAATGGATTTGTATTCAATTAGTTTAAATTATGAGTTAATTACAGTAAAATAAGATTAACTATAGTAAATTAGGATTTGGACCTTACAGTGTGTTTGAATGTACTCAAATTGCAAGTAATCTGTTTTATGTACAAAATCAAAATATACATGGATATTTCAAAATATACATACATATCAAAATATGATTACACAAACTCAAAGCAAATCTAACCCATCTACAGGGACCCTAACTATAATTAGGTAACAGATGAACAACACTGGCACAATTTCCACCGAAGTTCCAATCAACATACGTTCATAACTTCTTTTCCTCTTTCGAGTTGACTCGAGTTCCCTCTCCAACACATCAATCCTATCCATTAGCTTTTGCACAAGCTCCATTTCCCCATCAATCCATTCAAAAAATCCACAGCTTTGCTGGATCTGAGATTTCCAAAGATAAAAAAAACATGCCATGGTTTAGTGCAGATCAAATAAACACAAAATACAAGAAACTAATTAAATCAAACATAACAAAACATACCCTATATAGTGCATAGCCAAGAAACCTCCTACCCATGTTGCGCTGTGTCCGTAAAGTTCTCAAAATAACTATATGGTCATAGAAACAATAATGAACATCCCTAGAACATTGAAAATGACAGTTTCTACCATGAGATTGATGAAAATGAGAGCTTTCACCAAAAGATTGATGAAACTGAGAGTTTTGTGAGGATACCATTTCATATGGATGGTGTCTAGTTCAGAGCTCATAATCGATGGTGGTACTTGTTGATTTATGTTAAGAAGAAGTCTCAAGGGCAAACTCATCATTTTTTAATTCATTTTGGGTGGTTGAGTTCCCGCCCCTAAGTCTTAGCCACAAATCTATTACATCTAATGGATTTTGTTACGTTTATAATTTACTTTGAAGTGCAAGGAGGTTTAGTACAAACTTTTAAAGTTCGAGGAGGTACTTTGCATCCGGCTCTAAGTACAGGGGGGTTATATGCTATTTACCCTTTAAAAAAATACCAAAAAAAAATATTATATCCTAATCCATGTTCAAAAAATTAAGATCCAATGAAAATTCACTCATTTGAAGCACTCTAGTACATTTAAGATATAAGTCTACTAATTTCACTTTAAAAGACCAAACAATTGTTTCCACTATGTCTCCATTAAACTTTAAGCCCCATGCCAATAGAAAAGAAAGAAAAATGTTAACAAAGAAACAAAGAATCTAGAACAAAAAAGCATTAATTATTTCAAATAAAAATAACAAGACAAGATACAACCAAACATAGATTCCTTTATTTATTAGATAATCTCTTTGGATTTTGAGTGTTGACTAATTCATGAGTTATGGACAAAACTCGGGTCCAATATGTATTTTTATTTTTCATTCATAATTTTGAACTGTATCATGTTTCTTTGGATAAGCTGAAGTGAGGAAAATATGCAAACAAAATAACTGGATGTAGAATGGGTCCTCGCTAAAGTGAACTTGGAGCCCACTCGAGTGAGTTTGACTAGAATGCCTAGACATAACATTAACCTACTCAAAAGAACCTTCCTCCGCTCAAGCAAAAACTCAAAAACCCAGTTGACTGGGCGATTTTCTTTCCCAATTCAATTGAGATTGCCCATTTGAGCCCTAATTGGATTCTAACCCTAAGCCACTAATCCCACCCTATTTAAAGGCTTTTTTTATTGAACCCTAACTATGCCATCTCCTAACTCTAAACCTCGAAAACCTATTAGAGATCTTCTTTTTCTCTCTAGAGTAGTCATTAAAGGGTTTAACTTGTGCTTCAAAGCTTCACTTCCGGGGTGTTTTTGCTTCTACTCTCTTTGTAGAAGATTTGCATCTTGCGTGGCATCAAGGCAGATTGCGTTAAGTACGAAAAATAGTGAACAGCATGGTCGTCAGCAAGAAGAACTATAGTCTTTAAGTTAAGTTCAACTAAGGACAACGTTGTGAGCATATGTTGTAAGTATTTAATTTTCTAGTGCTTCGTTTTCCTAAAATTAAGGAAATTGGTCTTATGGTTTTTTCTGCATTCAGGTTTTCTACATAAAAGATCTTAGTGTCTTTTTGTGTGATAGATTGATTTATCTCTTTTAATTTTCACTTAATTAGACTGCATGCTAGAAATCTAGTTGGGACCTTGAACCGCATCTTAGCGGTTCCAAATTAAAACCTTGTAATCTTCATCTGCAAACGATTCCTATGTAGACCATGCCAACTCTGAATTTCAAAGGTTGTTCCGGATGCATAGTTTGTGTAGGAATAGTGCACAAGCAATCAATGTCTTTTGGATAAATAGGAAGGAGGGATTTTAAATAGGAAAACTGAAATGGGGTTATAAAAGAGGAGATGAAGAGTCTTTTGAAGGAAGAAGAGGGAAGAGAGAGAAGGGTGGGTTTATGCATAATTTTGTCCTTGACTAATTTAAGTGATAGATGGTTATTTTCTTTTTTTTTTATGCTGAGTGATTCAAGACATTGAATACACATGATTTTAAAGGAGATTAAGGAGAGATTTATTATTATTATTATTATTATTATTATTATTAAAGTTGAGATGCTTTGAATGCCATTCTTCATATTTTTGCTGTCCTAGCAAGACCGGTTTTCACTGCATCAGGGGCAAAACCAGAAAATTTTGATTTGGGGACTACTGTGTAATAAAGAAGATTAAAGGAGAGATTTGTTTTTCTTTTCAATATATCTTTGTACTTCTAATCTTTTGGTTAACTAGGTGTCACGCCCCCAAAACTGGGCCGGAACCAAACCCGGTTCTAAGGGCGTGAGAATTGAGGCCAATTAAAAATTTTCTTATATAAATGATACGAGCCCCAATTCCGAGTGGATCGTAGTCCTTCGTGAGGCTATGCTTAGTTATCAAGCAACCATAATCACATGTGGAACTAAAATTCATAATCTTCACAGATGAATATTATATACCAATCATGTAATAAATCTCATTAATAATAAAATCATGGTCAAGTGCTTCGAAGCATAATAATTAAAGTTATAATTTCAAAACAAATAAATTTAATTAATAAACTAATGGCCCAAATATGGCCTTATTACATAATCGAATGTTCCGATCTCAGCACCACACTAGGACATCTCAGACGATGTCATTGGTACTCCACTCAACAACTCCACCATCTGGTGGAATCTCCTAATTGCCTGACCCTCCAGTTTGGCAGCGGTAACGAAACATAGACACCAAAAGTAGTAGGTCAGATTAATGTAATCTGGCAAGAGGGTAAACTGCAAGCAATGGTCTTAATCAATTAAATTAAAACATATTTTTCATTTTGACCCATAATATATCGAATGCAAACCCAATGGCATAAATGCACAGAAACAGGTATCCCCGCAGATACAATATATCAAAAATAGGTACTCCCGCAGATATAATATACAAAAATTGGTATTTCCCGCAGATAGATATACAAAAACGGGTATTTTTTGTAGACAAATATACAAAAACGGGTATTTCCCATAGACAAATATACAAAAACGAGTATTCCAGTCAGATATAACAAATGGCACAGCTATGTACTATATTTCACAGTACATGGTGATCTGATGGTATACGCCCACCTCCAAACTACAATTAGTCAATATATATATACAAATACATTTGTCTACTGATGCACAATAAATCATGCTATGAAACTCTCACTTCATAATATTCAACCCAATATCAATTTGAGTACTTGATTACTTAATTTAAAAGTGTATTATGATCGTGTGTCAATTCAAGTTCTCTGAGTGTAATCACTAATCAACCTAACAGTCATGACTAGTGAAATATACACATGAGAACCAACCCTCTTTCATGATGGGAATGGGAGTTCACGATGCCAATATCCTACTTTCAGCGTCTATCATTTGGTGCATCCCGAATCTCACATTCCCATTCTAAATTCAGTCCAATTCTCATGTGAACATTCAACTAGCTTTTTTTAAGAAAAATAAGAGTCCATCTAATCCAATTATGTATATTTAGTGTGTGTTACAAATTGGTTAAAAGATATTCAAATTCTAAATCCAAACTTAATCAAATTTATGATAAAAAAAGGGGAAGGGAATAATTAAGTCCTTAATTATCATTGTTGTGTATAAAAGCACTTTATTATTTTATATAAAACAAAAGATTGAAGTTTCGGATTCGAATTCGAAATTTTAACTCAATCTAAGATCCAAATTATAATTTCAAATAATTTCTAATTAAGATTTAATCACTCTCAATTACATCTTAATTAAATTCTAATCAAACTAAATAAAATATTAATCACAAGTAATTAAACCTCAATCATAGTTATAAACAATTCTAATTTAAATTTTAATCACAACTATCTAAGAATTAATTAAATTCCAATCAAGTTGTCATTAAACCTTAGACAATATTCTAATACAAATATATTTAATACATTAAATCCTAATTAATAATTAATTTTTTAAATGGGCCCAGCTCGTTGAACTTGGCCCAGCTAGACTCGGGCCCGCTAGGCAGCCAACCCAGCCGGCCCAGGCGGCAGGCCCGCTACTTGGGCATGCCAGGCAGCGCTTGCGCTATTGGCCTTTTTTTTAAAAAATTCTTTACTTAAATAAAACAAATCAGGTTTTTATTATCAAAGACATTAAATCCATTCGAATGAATCATATGTATTTTCTTAGTTTCAATCAAATCAAATCTTCATTATTATTCCCTAACCCAAAACATTAAACCAAACAAATAAGTAGTAGTTAGAGCATGTGATTCAACAAAGTAATCATGAAAACATTGTTTACAGTTATCTACTTGCTTAGATTTCGATGCCAACAGTAGTTCTGAAGATCAAACCTTAGTTTCTCCCCTAAGGGAGAAGATGGAAGAATGGGGAAGACCTTAGGATTTATATTATGTGAAGGTTTTTTCTAAATTACAAGAAAGGGCTCCATGCTTTCTAATGAGTTTTATAAAATTTCAAAAAAGGCCTTTTGGCTTAAAAAGGTCAAATAACCGAGGCCCAAGGTCCAAGAGTGTTTAATTAGTCCATCCAACCGCTCAACCCGACTTAAACTCAGCAAATTGATTCGACCCAAAAATAAAAATCCGGGGCCTGACACCAGGTTGAGACCTGCCTTGTAAACAAACTTGGGATTTAGAGATCCCATCCAAATTGAGAATGTTCTATTGGCGTCCTTTCCAATGAAAGCTTCCTATGCATGCTGTTTGAACAAATTTATTAGCCATATTGAAACAATTTTTACAAATTTAGAGGTCCATGAACATCTTTACAAAAGATGATTAAAGTATTAATTAAAATAATTTTTTAATTAATTTATTTTGTTTTCATTTAACAAGACTTGCAATTTGAAGATTTGAGCTATCCATTAGATGCTCAGTTTTCTTGCTATAATTGTACCAAATTTATGCCCAACAGGATATTAATCATTGGATTAACCAAATACAATCATTTTTTTTTGCTAAAGGGCAAAATGTATTAGAAAAAGAAGAAAGAAACTCCAAAAAAAAAAAAAAACAAGTACAAAAGGACAAGCCAGGAAGCAAAAATAAGAGAAAGGCTTACAAAGACTCTAAGGATGTTTCCACTCTTAGAAAGAGTTGTATGTGAGAGAGAAAGACAGATGTGTCTGTACCTTGTAAGTTGGCTATAGAACAATATATCATTTCTTTAATTAGATGCTTGCCCGAAGAAGAAGTAAGAACAACTCCATTGAAGATAGCATCTTTTTTTTTGTAATCAAATTGAATAAACAGTAGCAAAGAAGATGGCAGCACAAAATGATTTATTCGAAGACGTTTTGCGTGAAGGTAAAGCTGACTATAAGTTTGAAGGAGCATCCAGCACCGGAGATCTATAAAGTATGGGTAGAGAAAGAACATGTGAAAATCATTTTCAGAGCTACGGAGGCAGAGAGAGCAACAGGAAGCATGCTTTGAGTTTGTATGAAATTTTTTTTTATTTTAGTAGAAAATACAATTCATGTGTTTTAACCACATGCTTCGAAATTTATTTGTGTCAACATTCCATATCACCATAGTATTACTATTATCCAAATTAACCAAAACCGTGGGATATAGTGAATCATAGACTTAATACATGCATGATCATGGATTTAATACATGAATGGACACATGTCTTGAACTATTGTACTTTGAGAGGACTACAAATGTATGGATGTCATTTGACCTTTCCAAACGAAGTAATGAACCTTTTATAATGAACTTCTCTTTTGCAGTTACTCATATTAAAGGATATTAATGGGGCCATGTCCAGTGCAAATCCTTCTCTATAAGTTTACTCCGACAACCCAGATTTGAATTGTTCAATGGGTTCGATCCAGATATGTTACATAAAATACTTAATAAAATATAAAAGTAAACTTTGAAAGATGGTGGGACTTGGGAGGCTTTAGAAATTCAAAAGGCCTTTTAAATATAAAAAGATAAAATATATAAATTGCGACGCTAGTGGAGATACAGCATGAGAAAAGAGTCTTTTTGATGCGATAAAATATATAAATTACAACTCTAGTGGAGATACAGCTAGTGGAGATATAGCATGAGAAAAGAGTCTTTTTGATGCGATAAAATATATAAATTACAACTCTAGTGGAGATACAGTATGAGAAAAGCGAGTCTTTTTTATGCCTTAAGGTTTGTTTGTGCAGCCTAAAATCAATAGAAAGAAGGTGGAGACAGGGCACCGGAAAATCTGGCTCTGGCTCCCTGCGGGCACCGTTTGGTGCAATGATGAAAGGAGGGAGGAATGGCTTATTTTCCAGCGCGATGCAAGGATTCGTATTTCTAACCTCCCTAGGTCAAAAACGATTGTCAAACCGTTTTCCTCTTTCGACGATGTTATCCAATTCCAAATGCACCCTTAATGTTATGCTTAGTAAGGATGGAGAGTTAAGTTAGACCTCAAGTTCAAACTAATAGAATGATAGTCAAAGAGGAAACTTGCATCTGGAGTGTTTCGTACTTTATGCATATTGAAAAGTTTGAAGAAATGAATTTTACAAAATAAAGATTAAACCAAGTCTGACTAATGGAGCGGAATATTGTTGGTCAATTGGGAAATTGATCACATCGTGATAAAAATGAAGGTCGTCCAAGTTCGAAGATGGACTGCCTCTTGTGTGCACACACAAAATTGAGGACAAATTTTTTATCCCTTTCTTATTGATCTCCTTTTACTAAATAGCTAATGCTTCTTGCGTGGATAGAAATAAATTAAAAAATGATCCTTCAATCAAAGAAGGAAAGAAATTCTATTGACAACTCCTACTCAATAGCGCTACTTAGTGGAATGACTAGGCTAACAACTCAAACCTTACTTATCATTTATTCAAACTTTAAACCGCAGTCAGCCCACTTGGGGCTTACGTTCTTGCCACCATGGCTTAGCTTGTGCGGTGTAGTTGGGCTAGGATAGTCTTATTAGAAACAACACATGCGAAAAATCAATGCGGAATACATGAAAGTGTGGTAGAATGAAACTATACAGTGTTAGAAATGGGCAGTTTAGGAGCATCTAAAGGTAGCATCAGCATGTGATAAATTAAGAGAGGCTCATCAAAGATAGTTGGAACACATCTAACTTAGGCCAAGGTGAAAAATGTTTCTTCATGCAAATTGATTGCCGATGAAGGAAAAAGAGTGACATGAAAATTACATGGATGGAAATAGTAATGATAGGTTTAAAGAAGTACAATATATCTATGGATTTTGCTTACAATAATTTGAAAATGAGAAACAAAGTTCATGTAGCTGGCCCAACTTAGTTGAAAAGTGGGAATGACCGTGACCACGGTGGTGGTAGTAACAGTTGAGTTTTAGGTCATGCACTTATGCCCAAAAAAGGGTCCACGTTTAGTTAGCTCCATTATGCCAGACTTTAGAGACTACGATCTGATTTATCTTAATTTAGAGACTACCTCTGAAACTCTTGCATTCATTTAGAGTTACAAGATATAAATATGGAGTCAATGAGATAAATAAGGAGATTTAATCTCATCACAATACCAATTCAATTCAATGATAATTATAATATTGGGAAATTATCTCTCTATCTAACCTAACTAGTAATCAAATTAAAATACAATACCAATAAGATCTTCCTTCCGTTAATAACCTAATATATTAACAATATCTCAAACATAACAGAAAACCACATTTTCCATTTCCTATATTCACTATTATGTTGAAGCTTAGGTGGGTCTTATACATTGAATTTGTCTGGTGCAGCTTCAGGTACATTAAAAAAATGTAACAGAGTTGAGATCCATCATAAGGCCAACAGCCCAACTGGTTTGCATCCATCACCTATCAGTGGCTGATACATGGGCAACCTTGGGTAGAGGTGATAATGGGCCGTGTGGCCCAGGTCCAATCTGGGCCCATCCCATTTGGGCCGGGTCTGCAAATATAATACAGGCCCATATAATAATTGGGCTGGGCTTGGATTAAGTGATAAAAAGACAAGAATTCAACCTGGCCCCTCCCAAATAAAGAAAGCTTGTAGTTTTGTTCAAACAAATGCTAGAAAACCCATACACATAAAAAGCTAAGTTTGGCCTAGCCCGAATGACTAAATGGCGGCTTAGGCCAGATCCAGGCCTTTGTGTTTGAACTCTGTCCGGCAAGGGCCAGCACCCCACACACGAGTTTCATCCATCCTGCAACCTTCTCCACGATGCACAGCATGACAAGCAGTTACTATAGATGCCAAAAAAACAAGCCATGAAAAAAGACAACTGAGAAGTGCATGAAACTCACCACCACCCCACCCACACCCCCTCCCTCCCCTGGCTATATGTACAATGATAACAGCAATTCATGCCTTCCAAACATGAGAAAAACAATGCGTGACCAATGGCTATTTCTTGGTCTTTTCCCCTTCCTCACTCTCTTCCTTTTCCTCGTCTATATCTCCAACTTAAACATCAACACTCCCACCCTAACCAACAAGCCCATTGCCATCCCCACAACTCACTCTCCACCGGAATTCACCCTCCTCATCGGAATCCTCTGCCGTGCCGACAACTACCTCCACCGCCACTTCCTCCGCCTCATCTACGGCATCCAAGACTCCCCCATTGCCCAAGTCGACGTCAAGTTCATCTTCTGCAACCTCACCAAAGCCGAACAACGCATACTCATTGCTCTGGAGATCCTCTATTACAACGACATCATCATTCTCAACTGCTCCGAGAACATGAACAATGGAAAGACATACACATACTTCTCCTCCCTTCCTCGTATCCTCTCCCACCGTTACGACTACATCATGAAGGCGGATGATGACACTTTCATCAGACTAGAGCCATTGGTGTCTTCACTTAGGCCATTACCCAGGGCTGATTTGTATTATGGGTTTGTGATCCCATGTGCTAGCCAAGATCCGTTTGTGGAGTACATGTCTGGGATGGGGTTTTTGTTGTCGTGGGATCTAGTGGAGTGGATCGCAGATTCTGATATTCCGGCAAAGAATGCAGTGGGGCCGGAGGATAAGCAGGTGGGGAGTTGGTTGAAGATGGGGAAGAAGGGGAAGAACAGGTTTAGTAATAAGCCAGCTATGTATGATTATCCGGGGACCAACGGCAGGTGTTCACATGATCTTATACCTGAGACTGTCGCTGTTCATAGGCTCAAGAGGTGGGAGAGATGGGCCCATGTGATCAGATTCTTCAATGTGACTAAGGGGTTAAAGCCCTCAATGCTTTACCACATAGAATGAGAATTGAAAAGTAGACCCAAACTCCTGAATATTTATAGTTGTGTTTGGATGCATCAAAAACTGTAGTCATTGCAGAGTGCATTACTGATGGTCATCTATTCATATAGCCTTCAAGTAGTTAGTTGGTAAAGTCCAGTCATTTTTAAAGAAATCTAAGAAATCAAAAGGTATTCTCATTTAGGAAGAGTCAGGGGAACTATGTATTTGTGGTTGGGCTGTCCGTGGTGGCTGTGCATTGTATGTAGTGCTTGCAGTCATAGTCCTCTGATTAGGGTTACCTATGGGTTAGGTTCGCTTGGGTTACACATTTTCAAATAAAATTGAAAATGTCATCCTGAATGCTTAATTAATAGGTTACCTTGGCTGGTTAAAATACAATTAGTCAGCTTGCATGAGGTTCATGTTAAATTGGCAAGTCAAATAATAAAGATGGATTCAGCCCAAGTGTTACTCATTTATCAATCAGATAAAAAATGTGATCCAAACCCTGGATTACTGGGTCAGGTCGGCAGATTCGTTGGGTGGTTTTTACTCAAACAAAGGGACCTCAGAACCATGTCACCTGCAACTAACACAATGATAATCTATACATTCAATATGAAAGAGTTTCTACACAATCAAGGTCATAGCTCTGCTACATTCAAAGAGCTTTCTACAAACAAAATCAAGGCCATAGCTCTGCTACAATCAACTTATATTTCAATGACATTAAGTGATTACAAGAGCTATTTAATCACTTGGTCTCAATTGAAAACTAATGAGAAAAAATTTTATATGAACAGTCAGATGGTTTTTATTCGCAAGGTACTATGATTGGGTCCATAGGTGTGGAGCTATTCCTGCCACACATATCTGGTACTATGCTTATAACCCCTTCTTCCTGAAAGCAAAAACACAAGTGCAGTGCAGTGCAGTGCAGTAAGACTCTTTCCAGGCTTAAAAAGAATATCTTTGTATGAAAAATCAATGAAACACAGTATTAAAGTTAATGAAACTCCTCGCTTACTCAACAAATACTATGATTAACTATTCATCAGCAAGTCAGCAAAGACTTTGAAATGGAGATGGTATACAAATTTTTGAAATATTGATATTGAAAGTCTCAATTATAGCCTTAGATTGGAGGACTAAAAATGTCTGATCAATGAAGTTAATTTCTTATAAATGGCTGATCCACAAACCCGTCTTGTATTATCTGATATCTGATCGATTTGGAATAAGATGTAGTAATAAAGGGAAGAAAACTAACCTTAGCGAGGTTCCTGAAATATGTGGTGGTATAGTTTCCTGTAGGGAAAAATGCTTCAAGGAGATCAGCTAGGACCAACTGAGGTTGGGAGACACCACCATCAAACCAGTCTACAAAACCCCACATTCACATTACAAAGAAAGAGCCAAAAAAAAAAAAATTTGTAATATTAGGTTCATTATCAACACATGCTACATAACATGGGCATCTTGATGACAAAATAGTAATTGGCCACGTGGTCTCATGTTTAGGAGGTTTAGACCGTCCATCTGGTAGGCCCCAACATGGATAGCTGATGCACACATCATGCTGATTTCTGATCAGACAATCCTATACATCTGATCAGTGATCTCTAGCTACAACTGTTAGAAAAACCATTACTGGCTGTCTTTTGACAGTGCAAAAATATCTGCTTTATTTTGTTTATGCTCCTTAAGCCATCCAGATATGGGCCACCCACTTCATGGATGATCAATATCTTTGAACAATATCCCATGTGAGATCCATCGTTCATCTTATATTTATCGGTTGTGATGATCATAACCATACCAAGAGGAGCTGCATCACGCATTCTTTTGTCGGACCTCCAGAGTCTTGCATTTGTGAGGAAAGGGAAAGAAGAGTTATCTGGTGCTTTGATGTTGTTGAGGAAAGTAGAGATGGTATAACCAGTAGGATCAGGTGCATACGTTTCATCAATCACAACATCAATGGTCTGAAAAAGAAGGCATGTCATTCTTTATAAAAACCCTGTAGAACCTCAGAACTTAGAATGGTATGGAATGGAAGAATTACAAAGACACAGCATTGACAAGTGCATCCGGTTTCTATATCCACGTGTCTGAAATCTAGTGTTTGACATTGGTCATTCTTTTTGTGAACCCAACATGATTACTTAGCAATTTATGACCTGTTTTGAGAATACAAAGGAATTGAGTACGTAGAAATTCATGGTCAAATAAGTTCCATCAAATAATGATTATTAAAGGGGTGAAGTGGGATGAAGTAGCAATGCATATGGAACCTTGACTTTACCAGGACGATGGCTAGTAATTCATTTTCCATCTTCCTAGATTCACTTTCCACTAAGAGGAGATGTTATTTGATGATATATTTGTATAGAGTAGTTCCCATGTGTCGGGATGTGCATGTCGTGCACCCTTAATTAGGCCACCTACTGGTCCAAGTGGACCATCCAAAATTCCAAATCCCCTCCTATTTATATGGTCCCACTGGGTTTTGATGGATCCTCATGAGCTACACTGTTGGATCGCACACCTCATGGGGCGTTGATTTCGACTTCATAGAGATGGCCTCAGAGACCCAATTCAAAATGGAGTCTGCTAACTTACACATAAGATGGCATGGAAATTGTCCAAATCATCCATAATTGAAACATTGTAGACACTTTTGCTTATAGAATCATCCAAGTTCTCCCCACTTGCATCCACCACATACTGCCAAGAAAGAGGAAAACAGAGCAGAGATAAGCAACACCATGTCAGAAGGGAAATGTTCCAAAGTTCCATTTACATCAATTGAATCATACGACATGCTCCAGCTCTCATCCAACAGTAAAGATTTGGCTCACTTTGATCAACGTAGGTGCCCCACAATTTGTGGATGATCCTAATGGTTCAATGAAGAGCTTGCAAGTGAAAGGTTAGAAAATAGGAAACAACCAATGATTCATATTTTATGGCTAAGATTCATCCCCATCACATGATTGGATTGTCCAATTAGTGTGATTCTAGATCCATTGGGAGACAAGCTGGGGCCACCGTGGGGAGGCCCCAAATCATCCATGTGTATTTTTGGAGACAGTAGATGATTGCAATGTAAGTTAAAATCATACCTTCATCTTGTATTCCTCCCTGACAAAAGACCACAAACCCTGTCAAAAGTGAGACAATGAAAGTCATCTCAATTCAAATGGTCATTAATCACCTTCAAGTTATGTACTTATAATTCAACCAATTTGCTTTCTTTTTGTTTGGGTCCACTGAAATAGAGGGGAATTGGTTTTTGAATGGAATCCTGGATTTAATTTATTTTTATTTGTATTTTTATGCAGAGAAATGGAGGGAAAGAAGATGTTTCATTTCTCATTTCCATCCAGCTATTACCATCTATTTCCAAATATCCTGACAGGTATACCTCACTAATAAAGCCTTCTTTTTCAGTACCATTGCCTTGCATGATTGATGAGTGGACTTTAAGATGACATTTAAAAATTCTACTTTTATTTTTTTGTCTATTTGACTTAAAACTGATTAAAGTAGACCTTTCAGTCCTTTAGACAGTCTGGAATGTCTGATCTAATTAGGTTTAAAATATTTTACTTATTTTACAAAAATAACAAAAACTTGACTTTATCAAGTGGACATAGATGCAGAAAGCAACTGTTATTAAATGACAAGTTTATCTATACTATTTTTACTATATGATTGCTTAGTTGGATTGAATTAGACATACCAAACAACTATTTATAAAAGGATTTAGTTGAAATAACTATACTTCAAATGGATCAAACTTGCCGAGTAGGACCTAAAATCCTTTGAAAAAGAGTGTGGCTTTTTTATGCTGTTTTAGCTAAATGAGTTGTGGATAGGTCCACGCCTCGGTGTTTACAGGGGATTACAACCTGCCACTGGGCTGGGGTCTCTGGGTGCCCTAATAAGGAGGGCCCCACTGCCACCAGGATAGCAACCTGCCAGTAGGGAAGGGAAAAAAAAAGCACCCACATTTTGAATTATAGTACGGAAAGAGCATATATGTTTTGCTCACCTCACTGTACAGCAACCATGCTACAACAGGCTTAAAGCTTGTTGTCTTGTTTGCAGCTGCTCTAATCAAGCACAAGTAATTTGTTTTAACCTGCATGTACAAAAGAGAATGCGTGGAATTCAGAAACATTAATTTTACGTTTGGATGCACCCCAAACAATATGTCCCTTGGTGGGAAATCAATATCAATGCAGGTACATCCAAACACAACCTAAGCCTTTCCATTAACATTTCAATATATGTGGCTAGATATCTAGCCATCTATTATGTAATATTCTACTTTTTTAAAACAACAAACAAACAAGCAATAAGAAACTTCTCAAGATGCTACAACTTACTGCATCAAAGACTTCATTTGCTCGAGTTTCCAAATTCCCAAATGTACCCAAGTACTTGATCCACTCTGCTCTCTGTCACCACCAGAAACAAACATGGAATGCATTTTGTGCAGTAATCACCCCAAACAAAAAAAAAAAAACATGCAACCACTGGACAATAACCATACAATAGTATTATAAATCAAGGTGATACCATAAAAATGGGCATGGGATTCGACTGGAATCTGATCCCTGACCCGATGACATGATAATTGTTTATTGAGGTCCACTAACTCAAACCTGACTCATTGCCACCCCTAGTCAACTCAGACTTTGACTTGGGCCACTTGGCATATGAACGTAGACTCAAAACACAAAAACATGTAATAGTATGTGAGTGTACATACGTGAGTATATAATATCGCCACCAATAAACTTCTTGCACATTTTCATTTACATTCATAGTTCACATATTTAGATCATGCTTTCATTTACTCTACTCAGAAAGTTTATATGATAACCAAGATTGTATTAGTCATGTAATGGAGAATTTTTCTCCTATGAGAGCTCTATGAGGACTACTTAGGCCCACTTTTGATCAATGCAGCAGTTCCTTTTACATTCTTCTAATCCCATGATTTAGCACCGTGCCAAAATTTGCACTCATCAAACTTTCACTCACTACTGGATTAAATCTCAAAAAATAAATCTATAGTTAAAATGTTACTAAACTTTAACGCTGGTAAATCAAGAGCTAGGATAATTTGACGGGCTGATTTTTTTTTTTTTGGCTGAAAATAACCTTTTCATCTACCTTCCCTCCATTAATAGACATGCTCTAACTGGGCCCAACCAACTGGATTGCATATGATCGCAATACGAAGTCCACTCATGGGAGAAAGTCTTCCTATAAAATGACACATCTGAAAGAATTGGCCCACGACAGACACTAAGGGTAAATGCAATTCATATAGTTGACCCCCACATGGTTGGGGACAACGCTTTGATGATGATGGTGATTAAATTATTTAAAGTGACCCAAGCTGATAGAATATAGCTAAAATGATGGGGGTGTAAGTAAATGGGTTATTAGGTGAGGAACTTTTTTCCACAAACAAACCAAGTATTATTCATATGCAATCCAGGTTGTGAGGCTGACATAGATGCATGCCTATCAGTAGTGTAAGGGGATGAAAGGTGTCATCGTGCATTCGAGCAAAAATTAGCCCCATCAGATGTCCAACCCTTGATTTAATAGCCTCAAACATTAACGGTCTTTTAACTATGCTTTCTTTAGATATGCAATCTAACATGAGTAAATATCTAATGAATGTCAAACTATGCCTAGTGCCAGTTCAGTGGGTTGAAGGGGAAGCAACTATGAAAGGGGTAGACTAATATAAAAGGAGCACTACGTGGCAGAGAGCTTTTATTTTTAACCCCAGCCAATGGGGCTAGACTCAATAAAGAGCCCACACAAGTGGGAAGGCAACCCACTCAAGTGGGCAAGAAGCATGCACACAAAGGAGGAAAGCTGGCACATGCAGGAAAAATGTGGCATACCCAGGGTTTGAGCCCTTAATGCCCACATGAGAATTGCTGCTCCTTACCACTTAGGTAAGGAGCTATTCTCAACTTATTGTTATTGGATATGGACATGATTAGACTAGATCCTAAACCCAACTGCCAATCGCACAAGATGTTCAGTGCATGTATTGTGTTTTGGGTTTACTAGATTAGTTTTTTGGGTTAGCCGAGACCAAGCTTTGGATCAATGGTGTTTTGGTAATTATATGATAGCCGGATGAAAGATAACTCAGATTACTATAAAAACATAATAAACTTACAATGAGACTTCCCTATCCAGCTATTCCAGAGGGTGCTTCGCTGATCATACCTTGGTAACACCTCTTTAAAGGTATGTGGTTGCCCCTTCGCTTCTTTTTTTTTTTTACAAATGGAGGGTCCTTACATAGGCACGTAGGTTGGACTCCAAAGGAAAACAAAAACTAAGTTGAAATAAAAGATGACATCCATGAGCATTGCAGAGTCTGATAGGATGCTTCTGGGCTTCGTGGAGAATCTGTTTTTGATAAAGCAAAACACCTGTGTAGCAACAATAAGATCTCCTGATGCTACAATGTTGTGAGAATCTTCTGTCAATCGTCCTTTTCTGATTTCACAGAGGATACTGTTTTGTATGTGACTGGGTAAGATGAAGAGGGATCTACTCTGGGGCTGATTTCTTTAGCGAGCTCTGGAAACATCTTATGTATACGGGCCTTGGTTTCGAGGTCTCTCATACCTTGGCAAGTTAATTCTTACAAAGTGCAAGGGATTTCAATTCTGATGGGCCTTTGTTCTAGCTTCATTTTCTCAACTGTGCCGTTGCCAAAGATTTCGTTGGCTTGGATGATAACCGTATCAGATACATATACGGCATATTGTTTTTGAGATTTGTCCAATAATTCAAAGATGATTTGATCTAAGGTCTCAGTTCTTTGCCTGGATATTTCATGACTAGAAAAATAGTCTATATGAGATAAATCTTCTGGGGTAACCCAAATAAGGTTAGGCAAATCTTCTGTGATGCAGATTAGTGAGAAAGTTTTTCCATTGGTTCCGCAAGGACTGAGATTGAATGTCTGTAAGACATAAGTTATTCTTTTATCATTTTTTTTATTATCCTTTTTTCTTCATCTGAGAGTATATCAAGATGAGTTTCTTGCTGTATTTGTATGAAGCTGATGAATCCGTATTTGTAAAGGACCTGTCTTTCATCTGAGAGTAATGGTTCAGAAGGACATCCAGTTAGGACTAATCCAAGGACATAGTTGTAATTCCCTTGAATTAACTAGTTTTCTTCCTTTTCATCTCCTTTTGTTATCTAAGTCAAGAGCTATAGCTCTATTTAGGACACTAAGTTCTTGCAGGTCTAGAGGTATAGGTTCGAGTCCTGTTTCTAGAATAAGGCTTACTGTTAGCTTTAGCCTTCAGTAGATCGCGGTTTTTAGTTCTCCAGCTACTTTTGCGTATGAGATGAGTCCAGTGAAATTTACGAAATTTTTGGCATAATTCCTTGTTTCTTGTCTTGCCTGGGAGATGAGACCACACTGGGTTCTCATATGTCTGAGGCCTGCTATAATAGCTTGTTTACATTCAATTCTGAGGGCATAGTCAAAAGACTTCCATATATTATCTACGATTAGCAATTCTTTTCTGCTAAATTCTTTTCTGAGATTACGAATTTGAAATTGGTCTTTACGGCTACTTTCTTTTAAGAAGACTTTTCCTACAACATTTTTTTGAGTAAATTCTTCTTTCTGAAAGCCTGGGGGATATAGATTTTGGTGTATATTGTACCATGGTGTATGTTGTTTGTGGATGATATAGTATTAGTAGATGAATCAAGAGATGGTGTAAATGCAAAACTTGAGAGATGGCCGGGGGCATTAGAATCTAGAGGCTTTAAAATACGTCGTACAAAGACAGAATATTTGGATTGCAACCTCAGTGGACATATACAAAGTGTTGAAACCACTGTCAAAATTAAAATCCATAAAATATCACGTAGAGATTCTTTTTGGTACCTAGGCTCGATGATTAGTAAGGATGGGGAGATTGATGAAGATGTGAAGCATAGGATAAAAGCTGGATGGTTGAAGTGGAGACTAACTTTTAGAGTGCTTTGTGATAGACAAATGCCAACGAAACTGAAGGGCAAATTTTACAGAACAGTGGTTAGACCAGCTATGACATATGGTACAGAATGTTGGCCAATTAGGAAGATGCATATTCATAAAATGAATGTAGCAGAAATGAGAATGCTTAGGTGGATGTGTGGTAAAACTAGGAAAGTTAAAATTAGCAATGAGCGCTTTCGAGAGCATTTAGGGGTAGCACCAACAGGGGATAAGATTAAAGAAGCTCATTTAAGATGGTTTGGGCATGTTGAGCATAGGCTGGTAATGGCACCGATGAGAAAAAGTTTGGCTATACAGGTGGATGGCCCATCAAGAGGTAGGGGTAGGCCAAAGAAAACATTGATGGAGGTCACTGATTCAGATTTGAAGAAGTTTAACTTATCGAAGGAGTCGACTCAAAATAGAATGGAATGGAGAAACAAAATTCATGGGACCGACTCCAACATAGTTGGGATAAAGCTTTGATGATGATGATGATGATGATTGTCCACAATATTTTGGACTGTTCTCCTTTGCTAGGAAAGATTAATGTTTCTTTTCTGGCCTTGTGTTCATACTTTTTCTACTGTGTTATCCTCAATTTTGAGAGTTTTCTAGGGAGGAGCGTGATCACTAAGTCTAGATAACTCCCTTCTCCAATTCTGAGCTTCTGCATTTCTTGAAATTCTAAAAACTGTTGGAAAAGGGCTTGATTTTCAAGTGCCCTTTCTTGGGCTAGTCTTCCTCTTCCCCAAGAGGGTATTCTACCTCTTCCTCTCTGCATCTGTATTTCGAAATAAAAGATATTTCTGAGTGAGTATTGGGTAGAGCAAATATTTCTTCTCTAGAAATAATGTCTGATAGTTCATTTTTTTGCCTTGGGACATGAATAACATCATAGTCAAATTCATTTAGAAAATGATGCCAATTGATAATTCTTTTCTGGGAGAATTTTATCAAAGGAGCATTTTTGAAATGCTGTACAAATTTAGAGTTGGTTTCGACTATAAACTTTTTTGGTCTGAGAAACAATGTATATTTTTCAATTCCAAAAATTACCGCTAATAGTTCTTTTTCGTGGGCATGGTAATTGCACTAGGTGGTAGTAAAGGTTCCAGATTTGTAGCAACAAATCGTTCTCTTTCTTTCTTTGTCTTTGGAATTTATAATCATATAGACTACTCCCCATTGTTTGTTTGAGGCATTGCTTCGGAGGATGAAAGAGTCCTTTGTACTAGGTAAACTAAGAGGAGGAGTAGTTTTTAATATTTCTCGAATTTTGTTAACAATGCCTATATCTCTCTGCATTTAAGAAAAGGGACTAATCTGCTCAGTTTTCTTTAATTTGGAAGATAGACTACTTCTATATTTTGCCAAGTCTTTAATAAAGTCATTGGTGCAATTTAGTATTCCTAAATAACTTTGTAGTTGTTTTCTACAAGTTATAATTTCTGGGAATTCAAGAATTTTCTTGACAATATGTTCTTGAAGAGTTACCTTTCCTTGCTTTATATGCAATCCAAGGAAGTTGATTTCCTTTTTGCAGAGTTCATATTTAGTCTTGGAGATAATAATTCCATGCTTTTGGAATTCTTTTAGAACTGCTTGAACATGTTTGAAGTGTTCTTTCTCTAGGTGTGAGGCTACTAGCATGTCGTCAATGTAGACCATATAGTAGTCTAGGTGTTCTTTAAAAATGTCATCCATTCATCTTTGGAAGACTTGTGGGGCTATGCGTGAGTCCAAAAGGCATAACTAACCATTCATATTTTCCTCGGGGTTTGCTGAAGGCAGTCCATGGAATGGAATCTCTATGCATTCTTATTTGCCAGAATTCTGGTTTGCAATCAAATTTGCTAAACCAAGTTCTTTTATCTATATGTTGGATAAGATTATTTTTATCTGGGGTCTTATAGGTATCTGGAATAAGATTATTGTTTAAGGCTCTGTAATCACCTATCATCCTAGCCTTTCCTCTTATTTGTTCGGCATGATTGTTAACAAAGAAGGTTGGGCTGTTATGTGGGCTCTTAGAGGGTTGAATAAGTTTTTGTTCTAACAGCTCTTTTATCTAAGTGGAAAACTTTTTAATTTCATTTGCGCTAGCTGGGTAAGCTTTTCCGTTGACAGTTCTTTTTGGATCTTTTAGGTTAAGTATACATTCATACTTATCCTTTTACCATCGAGCAATAGGGTCAATTCCTAATACTGGCTTGGTGAGTTCTTGTAAGGAATGTAAGATTTTACTTTCCTTTTGCCGTTTATTTTGCTGGGCATTGTGTATGTTTAGCTCTATCAGATAATCTTCTATTTGAGATATGCAATAGCAATTTTTTTTTCCTTACAGGCATTTATTGTTTTTTTTTTTTTGGTTTTTTGTTTAGGGCTTAGGGTTGGCTGTTGTATTGACTGTAAGGGAGGTTCATCATGATTCACAGTGTTGAGCTTTGAGAGTTATTTCCAGGTATAAAGCGGAAGGGTTAGCATGGGTGATGATGGAGCAAGAGATGAAGTGCCATTAGGTTGTCAAAAGAAATTTGACAAGAGTTAATACTTTCGAGGAAATCGACCTAAGTTTTCCAATTCCCAAAATTGGATTTTGTGCAAGGTGTTAGAAGTCAAAATAAGTAAGGACTTGGTTTTGCGGGTCATTTTGAATTCCGCTTCATTAACACCAATACCTAACATTGGCGTGTCAGCAATTATCAAGTGTGAGTCTGGGATAGTTCATTTTTGAATTAGAAAAGTAGTACAGCCTGTGTCGAGGACGGTTTCATTCTCTTTATTGCCAAGATTGGCAATTTTTAGCTTAATGAACAACAATTTTCCTGAGTGTGCTAGATTCGTATGGGCTATAGGGCGAATATAAGTGGCATTGAACATGGTTCCTTTGAGTTTTTGGTCGGAGGAGGTACCTTGTGCAAGTTGAATTTTGTCTTCTGAGTTTTCTCCTAGTTCATCTTTTATTTTAGAAGTAGATTGAGACTAGGATTGGATGACCAAGGCTAGTCGTCTTTGGTTGTGAAGGAATCTCGACTTACTTCCAAAAGTTGCCAAGTAGTTGAAGCGCTATTTCTCTGGATCTACTTCCTCGATTTTCATCCAAGTACTATGAGAAAGCAAGTTTTATGGAAATGGAGGTTGTATTCTTTGCTAACAAAGAATATATCTTCCTTCTTTTCTCCTGTGGTGGTGGAGTATCCACATTCTTTGCATAGATGAGTATCATAAGATATCATTGCTTCAAAGGTGATTGGAATATTATCTGGGAGAGGGCTTTTAACTTTCCAATCTTGACAAGTCCATATAGCCTCTTGTTCTTCGAACTTAAGATATGGACTACTAGAATGAGATGGTCCACTATTGTCTTTGACAACAACCATATTACAACTGAGTAGTTCTGTTTCTTCTTCTAAATAGTGTCATCATATTCGCTATCTGTGATAGTAGAACATATAGACTCTGTGTCAATATTGTTAATCTCTAAGGGATAGATAATATCTCGATCAAAATCTTTTGCGGTTTTCAACATAGTTTGAACCATGTTTATTCTAGGTTGCTTTTTTGCTTTTTCTAGGCATTCTGGAGTAAAATGTCCAATTTTCCACAAGTCCAGCACTCTTTATTGGTGTTGTCTGTGGTTTTCCTATAATTAGGAACCCTTTTACTCGTAGAGGTGTTTTTCTTCTAGTATCTTCTTCCTTTGTATTTTTCATACCTTTTCTCTGGCTTGTTGAAAGTAGTTGAATTTCGGAATTTATATTTCTTTATTTTTTGGAAAGAAAGTAGCATCTTTTTTATGTTTGAGCTTCTTTTTCTATCTATCTTTCTTCTAAGGAACCCCACTGAACAAGTGGATTAGTGTCTCTTTCATCCTTAAAAGAGATTTCTGAGAAGGCCAATTCAATTAGCCTTTGTTCCTTAGTATTCTTTTTCTTTTGAGCAATATAATCCTAAGTAAAGTTAATTCTTTCACCTAGAGAATTATCTTTTAGATACTTAATTCCCATCAGATTTTCCTCTCTAGCTTCTGTATGCTAGCAAAATGGATTCACCAAGGGTGGGAATTTTTCTAAAATAGTCATCTTCAGACTATCGTCTTCGCATTGATAGAATATAGTCCTAAAATTATTACTATATTCTTCTATGTATTTTAATTTACATAATTTTAACTGGGCAAGCTTGAATTTAGCTTGTTCTTGTTCTTCATTGATACTAATAGTCTAGGTTTGGCCAATAAATCCTTTGGCCATCATAAAAATGTATCCATCTACATTTCTTTTGTCTTGATAATCTTTTTTGAAGATTTCAAGAACTGTTCTGTGTTCTGGGGTAGTTCCCTTTTGTAGGAACTTTATATAACTATTAACATTTCCTTCTAAGGAAAGTTCTGCATAACTGTGACAGCTTTCAGCATTCCAACTAGAATTTAAGCTGGAGCATATTTCCATCAGATCTCTCCATGTTTTAAGAGCGTTCTTGATATCTCTAACTCCATCAAGGTTTAGTTTGATACCAATGGGATTTATGGCCTTTTTTGCCATAAAGGTTTTCCCTTCAAAATTTTTGGATTGTTTAGGATATTTGTCATCTTTTGAAGAGAAAACTGGGGCTTTCAATTCAAAGTTTGTTTTCTAAGATCTTGGCTGGTCGCCGTCAACCCTAGCCATATTTATTTCTACTACATTAGCAGCTTTCTAAGGTTCTTTTTCTGGAAGAGCTTCTCCTCTTAGTAAGGCTTCTAATTCCTTAAAGTTTTTGCCTTATTGAAGTAGAGAGTATTAATCTCTGTTACTTTAGAGGATTCTACTCTAGCTAAGCTAGACCTTTGTAATTGAACAAAAGGTTCTTTTGTGTTTGTGGAAGGATTTTTAGACGAGGAGGAGGAGTCACCACGATTAGCTATCAAACTTTGACGAGCTAGGAGTTGCTTTAGCCTCGGAATATAAGGAGAGGCATAAAAGCGGTTAGAATGACTACGAAAGTCGTCTTCAGAATTAGGATGTTTGTAAACCATAGTGGGGTTACCAACTTTAAAGAGACGGAATTCCCTTCTTGGTGCACAAAGTCAAGAATATTGTACTTTTGCTTAGTAGGGATAAGCTCAAGGAAATCCCACATAAGAAGATTATCATCTGATAACATTTCTTTAGTTGGGATTCGTTGGAAGGTGTAATCTTCCATGTCTCGCGTGGTCTGTATAAGAACTTCTTCATTAATTCTTCCTTTGGAATATTTGGAAGGAGTCCATCTTGAGGATTATGGCAAAACATGACATAACTCTGGAATTCTACGGAGATAATACCATCAGTGATGATATATTTCTCATAGCCTTGTGTATTAATTAATGGCTTGATATGTTTGGCGGCCTTAATTGGCATAACATCTCCTGGGTTGACATTGAAATAGGCAACATTTCTTTTAAGGTCAAGTTGTCCTCTTCCAATGATGCTGTCTATGAAGACGGCATTTCATTCGTCTACGAGAACTACACAAATTCTAATTCTAGGATCTGGGAGGTATAGCCCTTGTATTCTGCATTGAAAGAGTCCTTGGGTAATAAACTTAAACCCTTGTTTCTCTCTCATTTGGATCCATGTCTCATTAAAGACATCAATCTTTTCATAAGCTCTAGTAACCGTGACCAAATTATTCCATTTGGTTAATTCATACATATTTCCTTTAGGAGTTTCTCCTTCTTTGAAAAGATCTTTGTACCTAACTGGGCATAAAGTCTAATCATTGACAGATTTTTCTATAATCTGCCATTTGCTATTTCCAAAGTTTGACCAGTTCATCTGGGGTTTGTTCTCAACATATTGCTTTGCAGTTTCCTCCAAATTTCTTGATTTGAACCATAGTGATACTAGCTCTTCCTATTGGGGGATTAGGAGGCCTTAATTGCGCTGGAACTTCCGCAAAAGTTTGAAATCTGGGAAACTTTGTGAGAGCTTTGCTAGTTTCATCTAACTGTTGTTTGAGGGAAAGAAAATTTCTTTCAGTGCTTTCTTTTGAAGCCTTTTCACTTATCTCAAGATTTATGATTTTATCATGTATTTCTTTGAGCATAGTGCTTTGAATAGCCATATCACTTTGGGCTTCTCTTCTAAGGTGAACAGTAAAAGTCTTTATTGGTTCTAATACTGATACAATTGATGAACAGGCATCTTCTATGAGCCTAACATTTCTTTCAAAGTAATCAAGACTGTCTTTATTCAGTCTGGTTGCTGAGTCTCCATATCTTTTTCTACATTATGGATGAATTCTTGCATATGCTGAAAAGAATGAATATTGTCTGTATTCTGAAGTCAAGCCTTTAGATCCCCTATTCCTGTGATGACTAGAGGAAACTTATGTTGCAAAATATGATCTTGTTCAGAGATCTTAGCATATGTTTTTGTCATATTCTGAGCTCAAACATTAGTTAGATATGTACTTCTTTGTATCTGGGAAGCAAGAGTGTTTAACCCTGTACTGAGGTTGTGCTGATATTCTATGAAGATTTGGTAAAATCTTTCTAGTCCTTTTCTAAGGTTTTCCTGGTTTTGACTAATCTTTTCACATCCTATTAATTCTTCTTGAAGTTGAATTAATCTAGAGGATAAAAAATTCTGGCTATTTCTAATAAATTGAGTGAGCTGCAAGGCATTGGCTCTTTCTGTTTCAATTCTTTCTATAAGAAAATTTCTTCCTCCTCTGAGAATTATATGTTCAATTTTCTGAAGGAATTCTTCAAGTGGAAAAGTGGTTACTTCTTGCACTATCTCTGGGGATTCATAAGGAACTATGTTCATGATCGACATAAATTACCAGTTAGGGTCTGGGCCTGTAGTTGCTTCGATAGCTACAAGTTTTGCTGAAAATCTTTCAAGATAGGAGAGGATTTCTTTGGTATCTTCAAAGATTTTTTGCTGAGTATCTTTAGTTTCCTGAGTGGTTTTGTATAATGCTACGAAAGCTTCTCCAAAATTGTAAGGCAGTTGTTCATCTATTCTGGATATGACGTTATCAAGTAAATCAATTTGTAATTTAATTTCGTCTGCCTTTTCTTTCTGGGATTGGCTCAGTTTTCCTATATATTCAAAGAGCCATAAGATTTTATCATTCAAATAATTGCGTAATGATACTAAATCAGATAGGCTAGGATTATTTCCTTAGATATGCAGTGCATGCAGATAGGGATTTCCAGTTTCCCAACAATCGAATCTGTGTCTGTGTTCCTTGG
Source organism: Sextonia rubra (assembly GCA_037013555.1). Taxonomy (NCBI): domain Eukaryota; kingdom Viridiplantae; phylum Streptophyta; class Magnoliopsida; order Laurales; family Lauraceae; genus Sextonia; species Sextonia rubra. The sequence goes on along the minus strand of JASUAD010000028.1, from coordinate 13,988,770 downwards.
GTAAAGGAATATATTCTCTATTTCCATATATCCAAGAGTATACACGGGTTATGATACTTTGAGGTCTTCTATCCATTAGTAACATAATGAGTTATTGCGGTGCCGTAATTATTTGCCACAGTGTAATCCACAAGAGTGGTAAAGGCTCCTTTATAGGTATCATTGCATTCCTGTAATGCTGTTACAGCAATTCTCTGAGCTTTAAAAGCAAAGTCAATCCAATCATGGTATTGCATGGGCTCTTGAAAGAACAAGTACTGTTGGTAATATTGTACTCGTTGAGCTGTGTGGAGGGCATTTGTTAAAAGCCTTCTATTTGTGAGAATGACCCTGTATATGTCAAATCTTTCACGTCGAAAGAAAAGCATATCTTCAAGAATCATGTGCCTCTTATTTTCTTTGGCTAGATCTAATAAGGGGTGTATGAAAGGGACTGGATGATGAGCCAGGCCTGGATGTCTAGGAGGGATTAATAATTTTTTTAGATTTTTTATACTTATGTATAAAAATCGTCTATATAACTCAAGGTTATTAGCTGTGAAGTCATCGTATGATGGATGTTGTAAGGCTGCTGGAGCCGAGACCTTGGGCCTTGGAGGGCTCTCTGGGGGACCAAAATGGACGATAGGTTCTCCTGAGTATGCCGTAGAGCCACTGTCTGTAAAGCTACTACTCATGGCAAACCAAGTTCGTTCTGGCTCTGATACCAATTTTACAATTCTACAACCCTACAATTTAAAAAAAAAAACAAACAAAAACACAATTGCAATAACAAAAACAACTTCTTAGCTTAAAAGAGGAATACAGATGTCTTAAAGTTGAATAGCCTTCTAGTTTAGCCATCATCTTCATAATATCATGTTCAAATAGTAAAGTGGGTTATGGTCCACCTATCCTTTCGGTAATGGTCCTTAGTATGAAGATCTTTGTCATAAGCAAGTCTGGGATTAACAGTTGTTGATAAGGTGTAGTATGGTCTCATCTTCTAGCCACCAAGGTACTCAAACAAATGGACAGCAAGCGTGACACCTCCATTGGCTAACGGCAATAAGGTCCCCAAGGTCCATACCATAAGGTTATATAGGCTATCACTATGGCCAGACTAGACAAAATTACTTAAATAACAGAGAAGTTCAAGAACATTACTAACAGATGGATGAAAGATAACTCAGATTACTATAAAAACATAATAAACTTATAATGAGACTTCCCCATCCGGCTATTCCGGAGGGTGCTTAGCCTATCATACCTTGGGAACACTTTTTTAAAGGTATGTGGTTGCCTCTTCACTTCTTTTTTTTTTTTTTATAACAAATGGAGGGTCTTTATATAGGCACGCAGGCCGGACTCCAAAGGAAAACAAGAACTAAGTTGAAATAAAAGATAACATACGCAAATATTGCGGAGTCTAAGAGGATGCTTTTAGGCTTCGTGGAGAATCTGCTTTTGATAAAGCAAGACACCTGTGTTTTGGCAGTAAGATCTCGTGATGCTATAGTGTTGCGAGAATCCTTTGTCAATCATCCTTTTCTAATTTCACGGAGGATATTGTTTTGTCTCTGACTAGGCCAGATGAAGTGGGATCTACTCCTAAGCCAATTTTTGTAGCAAGTTCTAGAAACATCTTATGTATGCGGGCCTTGGTTTCGAGGTCTCTAAGACCTTGGCAAGTTAATCCTTCCAAAGTGCAGGGGATTTCAATTCTAATGGGCCTTTGTTTTGGCTTCATTTTCTCAACTGTGCCGTTGCCAAAGATTTCATTGTCTTGGATGATAATTGTATTAGATACATATACGGTATATTGTTTTTGAGATTCATCGAGTAATTCAATGATGATTTGATCTGAGGTCTCAGTTCTTTGCCTGGATATTTCATGACTAGAAAAACAATCTATCTGAAACAGATCTTCTGGGGTAACCTAAATAAGGTTAGGCAGATCTTCTGTGCTATGGATTAGTGAGAAGGTTTTTCCTTTGGTTCCACAAAGAGTGGGAATGAATGTCTGTAAGACATAAGGATATTCTTTTATTAATTTTTTATTATCCTTTTTTCTTCGTCTGGGAGTATATCAAGATGAGCTTCTTGCTATATTTGTATGAAGTTGATGAATCCGTATTTGTAAATGATCCTTCTTTCTTTTGAGAGTTACACTTCAGAAGGACATCCAGTTAGGACTAATCCAGGGATACAGTTGCAATTCCCTTAAATTAACTCGATTCCTTCTTTTTCGTCTGTTAACTGAGTCATAAGAGCTGTAGCTCTATTTAGGTCACTAAGTTCTTGTAGGTCTAGAGGTATAGGTTCGAGTCCTGCTTCTAGAATAAGGCTTACTATTAGCTTTAGCCTTCTGTAGATCGCAATTTTTAGTTCTCCAGTTACTTCAAGTATAGGATGAGTCCAATGAAATTTACCAAAAATTTTGCATAATTCCATGTTTCTTGTCTTGCCTAGGAGATGAGACCACACTGGGTTCTCATATGTCTGAGGCCTACTATAATAACTTGTTTACATTCGATTCTAAGGGCATAGTCAAAAGACTTCCATATATTATCTACGATTAGCAGTTCTTCTCTGCTAAATTCTTTTTTGAGATTGCCAATTTGAAATTGGTCTTTATGGCTGCTTTCTCTTAAGAAGACTTTTCCTACAACATTTTTTGGAGTAAATTCTTCTTTATGAAAGCATGGAGGATATAGATTTTGGTCTATATAGTCCATAATATTTTGGACTTTTCTCCTTTGCTAGGAAAGATCAATGTTTCTTTTCTGGACTTGTGTCCATACTTCTTCTGCATTGTTATCTTCAATTGTGAGAGTTTTTTGGGGAAGAGCGTGATCACGAAGTCCGGAGTCACTCCCTTCTCCAATTCTGAGCTTTTGCATTTCTTGAAATTCTAAAAACTATTGGAAGAGGGCTTAATTTTCAAGCGCCTTTTCTTGGGCTAAACTCTTCCTCAAGAGGGTATTATGCCTCTTCCTCTATACATCTGCATATCTGAATAAAAGAAATTTCTGAGTGAGTATTGGGTAGAGCAAATATTTTTTCTTTAGAAGTAATGTCTGATAGTTCATTATTTTGTTGTGGGATGTGAATAACATCATTGTCAAATTCATTTAGAAAATGATGCCAATTGATAAGTCTCTTCAGGGAGAATTTTATCAAAGGGACATTTTTGAAATGCTGTACAAATTTAGAGTCGGTTTTAACTATAAACATTTTTGGTCTGATAAACAAGGCATATTTTTCAATTCCTAAAATTACCGCTAATAGTTCTTTTTCATGGGCATGGTAATTATACTAGGTGGTAGTAAAGGTTCCGGATTTGTAACAAATCATTCTCTTTCTTTTTTTGTCTTTGGGATTTATAGTCATATAGACTACTCCCCATTGTTTGTCTGAGGCATCGCTTCGGAGGATGAAAGAGTCCTCCATATTGGGTAAACTAAGAGGAGAAATAGTTTTTACTATTTCTTAGATTTTGTTATCAATGTCTATATCTCTCTGCGTCCAAGAAAAGGGATTAATCTGCTTAGTTTTCTTTAATTTTGAAGATAGACTACTTCTGGATTTTGCAAAGTCTTCCAAAGAAGAATGGATGACATTTTTAGAGACTCCTCCCTGTCAAAAAATCCTTCCACAAACAAAAAAAAACTTTTGTTCAATTACAAAGGTCTAGCTTAGCTAGAGTAGAATCCTCAAAAGCAGCAGAGATTAATACTCTATACTTCAATAACGCAAAAAACTTTTAAGGAATTAGAAACCTTACTAAGAGGAGAAGCTCTTCCAGAAAAAGAACCTCAGAAAGCTACTAATATGGTAGAAATAAATACGGCTAGAGTCTACGGCGACCAGCCAAGATCTTAGAAAACAAACTTTCAATTGAAAGCCCCAGTTTTCTCTTCAAAAGATGACAAATATCCTAAACAATCCAAAAATTTTGAAGGAAAATCCTTTGTGGCAAAAAAGGCCATAAATCCCGTTGGTATCAGACTAAACCTTGATGGAGTTAGAGATATCAAGAGCGCTCTCAAAACATGGAGAAATTTGATGGAAATATGCTTCAGCTTAAATTCTAGTTGGAATGCTGAAAGTTGTCACAGTTATGCAGAACTTTCCTTAGAAGGAAATGTTAATAATTATATAAAGTTCCTACAAAAGGGAATTACCCAAGAACATAGAACGGTTCTTAAAATCTTCAAAAATGATTATCAAGACAAAATAAATGTAGATGGATACATTGTTATGATAGCCAAAGAATTTATTGGCCAGACCTAGACTATTAGTATCAATGAAGAACAAGAACAAGCTAAATTCAAGCTTGCCCAGTTAAAATTATGTAAATTAATACATAGAAGAATATAGTAATAATTTTAGGACTATATTCTATTAATGCGAAGGCGATCGTCTGAAGATGACTATTTTAGAAAAATCCCACCCTTGGTGATCCATTCTGCTAGCATGTGAAAGCCGGAAAGGAAAATTTGATGGGAATAAGTATCTAAAAGATAATTCTCTAGGTGAAAGAATTAACTTTACTCAGGATTATATTGCTCAAAAGAAAAAGAATACTAAGGAGCAAAGGCTAATTGAATTGGCCTTCTCAAAAATCTCTTTTAAGGACGAAAGAGACTAATCCACCCGTTCAATGGGGTTGCTCAGAAAAAAGATACTATAAGAAAGATAGACAGAAAAAGAAGCTCAAACATAAAAAAGATAGTACTTTCTTTCCAAAAAAAAAAATAGAAATATAAATTCCAAAAGTCAACTACTTTCAACAACCCAGAGAAAAAGTATGAAAAATGCAAAGGACAAAGATATTGAAGAAAAACACCTCTACCGGTAAAAGGGTTCCTAATTATAGGAAAACCACAGAAAACACCAATAAAGAGTGTTGGACTTGTGGAAAACTAGACATTTTGCTCCAGAATGCCCAGAAAAAGGAAAAAAGCAACCTAGAATAAACATGGTTCAAACTATGTTGAAAGCTGCAAAAGATTTTGATCTAGCTATTATCTATCCCTTAGAGATTAACAATATTGACACAGAGTCTGTATATTTTGCTATCACAAATAGCAAATATAATGACACTTATTCAAAACAAGAAACAGAACTACTCAGTTGTAATATGGTCGTTATCAAAGACAACAGCAAACCATCTCATTCTAGTAGTCCATATCTTAAGTTTGAAGAAAAAGAGGCTATATGGACTTGTCAAGATTGGAGAGTTAAAACCCTCTCCCTGATAATATTCCAATCACCTTTGAAGCAATGATATCTTATGATACCAATCTATGCGAAGAATGTGGATACTCCACTACCACAGGAGAAAAGAAGGAAGATATATTCTTTGTTAGCAAAGAATGCAACCTCCATTTCCATAAAACTTGCTTTCTCATAGTACTTGATGAAAATCAAGAAAGCAAATCCAGAGAAATAGCGCTTCAACTACTTGGTGACTTTTGGAAGGAAGTAGAAGAAAATAGATTCCTTCACAACCAAAGGCGACTAGCCTTGGTCATCCAATCCCAGTCTCAGTCTACTCCTAAAATAAAAGATGAACTAGGAGAAAACTCAGAAGATGAAATTCAGCTTGCACAAGGTACCCCCTCTGACCAAAAACTCAAAGGAACCATGTTCAATGCCGCTTATATCCGCCCTATAGCCCATACAAATCTAGCACACTCAGGAACATTGCTGTTCGTTAAGCTAAAAATCGCCAATCTTGATGATAAAGAAATTGAAGCCCTCCTCAACACAAGTTGCACTACTTCTCTAATTCAAAAAGGAACAATCCCAGACTTGCACGTGATAATTACTGACACACCGATGTTAGGTATTGGTGCTAACGAAGTGGAATTCAAAATGACCTGCAAAACAAGTCCTTATTCAAACTTCTAGCACCTTGCACAAAATCCAATTTTGGGAATTGGAAAAGTTAGGTGCCGGTGAAGCCATTTTAGGGATCAATTTCCTTGAAAGTTTTGACTCTTGTCAAATTTATTTCGACAACCCAATGGCACTTCCACCTCTTGCTCCATCATCACCCACAACTAACCCTTTCGCTTTATCCCTAGAAATAACTCTCAGAGCTCAACACTGCGAATCGTGGTGAACCTCCCTTATAGCCAATACAACAGCCAACCCTAAACCGTAAACAAACAAAAACCCTGCAATAAATGCCTCAAGGAAAACAAAATTGTTGTTGTGTTTCTCAAATAGAAGATTATCTGATAGAGATAAACATACACAATGCCCAACAAAATAAATGGCAAAAGGAAAGTAAAATCTTACATTCCTTACAAAAAATCACCGAGCCAATATTAGGAACTGAACCTATTGCTCGATGGGAAAAGGATAAGTATGAATGTATACTTAACCTAAAAGATCCAAAAAGAACCATCAACGGAAAGGCTTACCCAGCTAGCGCAAATGAAAAAAAAGAGTTTTCCACCTAGATAAAAGAGCTGTTAGAACAAAAACTTATTCAACCCTCTAAGAGCCCACATAATAGCCCATCCTTCTTTGTTAACAATCATGCCGAACAAATAAGAGGAAAGGCTAGGATGGTAGTTGATTACAGAGCTTTAAACAATAATCTTGTTCCAGATACCTATAAGACCCCAAATAAAAATAATCTTATCCAAGTTACAGATAAAAGAACTTGGTTCAGCAAATTTGACTGCAAACCAGAATTCTGGCAAATAAGAATGCATGGAGATTCCATTCCATGGACTGCCTTCAGCGCGCCCCGAGGAAAATATGAATGGTTAGTTATGCCTTTTGGACTTAGCATAGCCCCACAAGTCTTCCAAAGAAGAATGGATGACATTTTTAGAGAACATCTAGACTAGTGTATGGTCTACATTGATGACATACTAGTAGCCTCACACATAGAGCAAGAACACTTCAACCATGTTCAAGCAGTTCTAAAAGAATTCCAAAAGCATGGAATTATTATCTCCAAGACTAAATATGAACTCTACAAAAAGGAAATCAACTTCCTCAGAGTGCATATAAAGCAAGTAAAGGAAACTTTTCAAGAACATATTGTCAAGGAAATTCTCGAATTCCCATAAATAATAACTTGCAGAAAACAACTACAAAGTTATTTAGGAATACGAAATTGCACCAATGACTTCATTAAAAACTTGGCAAAATACAAAAGTAGTATGTCTTTTAAATTAAAGAAAACTGAGCAGACTAATCCCTTTTCCTAGACGCAGAGAGATATAGACATGGTTAACAAAATTCGAGAAATAGTAAAAACTATTTCTCCTCTTAGTTTACCCAGTACAGAGGACTCTTTCATCCTCCAAAGCGATGCCTCAGACAAATAATGGGGAGTAGTCTATATGACTATAAATCCCAAAGACAAAGAAAGGAAGAGAACAATTTGTTGCTATAAATCCGGAACCATTACTACCACCCAATGTAATTACTATGCCCATGAAAAAGAACTATTAGCGGTAATTTTTGGAATTGAAAAATATGCCTTGTTTCTCAGACCAAGAAAGTTTATAGTCAAAACCGACTCCAAATTTGTACAGCATTTCAAAAATGCCCATTTGATAAGATTCTCCCAAAAAAGACTTACCAATTGGCATCATTTTCTAAATGAATTTGACTATGATGTTATTCACATCCCAGGGCAAAAAAATGAACTAGCAGACATTATTTCTAGAGAAGAAAGATTTACTCTACCTAGTATTCACTCAAAAATATCTTTTATTCAAAACTGCAGACGCAGGGAGGAAGAGGCAGAATACCCACACGAGGAAGAGGAAGACTAGCCCAAGAAAAGGCGCTTGAAAATCAAGCCCTCTTCCAACAGTTTTTAGAATTTTATGAAATGTAGAAGCTCAGAATCGGAGAAGGGAGTGACTCCAAATTAAGTGATCATGCTCCTCCCCAGAAAACTTTCAAAATTGAGGATAACACAACAGAAGAAGTACGGAACAAGTCCAGAAAATGAACATTGATCTTTCCCAGCAAAGGAGAAAAGTCCAAAATATTATGGACAATATAGACCAAAATCTATATCCCCCAGGCTTTCAGAAAGGGGAATTTACTCCAAAAAATGTTGTAGGAAAAGTCTTCTAAAGAGAAAGCACCCATAAAGACCAATTTCAAATTGGCAATCTTAGAAAAGAATTTAGCAGAGAATAACTACTAATCGTAGATAATATATGGAAGTCTTTTGGCTACACCCTCAGAATTGAATGTAAACAAGCTATTATAGCAGGCCTTAAACACATGAGAGCCCAACGTCGTCTTATCTCCCAGGCAAGACAAGAAACTTAGAATTATGCCAAAAGTTTGGTAAATTCCACTGGAGTCATCTCATACTCAAAAGTACCTGGAAAACCAAAAACCATCATCATCATCATCATCATCAAAGCCTTATCCCAACCATGTTGGGGTCGGCTACATGAATTCTGTTTCTCCATTCCATTCTATTTTGAGCCAAATCTTTCGATAAGTTAAACTTCTTCAAATTTGAATTAATGACTTCCATCCATGTTTTCCTCGGCCTGCCCCTACCTCTTGATAGGCCATCTACCTGTATATCCAAACTTTTTCTCACCAGTGCCATTACTAGCCTACGCTCAACATGCCCAAACCATCTTAAACGGGTTTCTCTAATCTTATCCCCAATTGGTGCTCCCCTAAATGCTCTCGAAAGCGCTCATTTCTAATTTTACCTTTTCTAGTTTTACCGCACATCCACCTAAGCATTCTCATTTCCGCTACATCTATCTTATGAATATGCGTCTTCTTAATTGGCCAACATTCTGCTCCATATGTCATAACTGGTCTAACCACTATCCTGTAAAATGTGCCCTTCAATTTCATTGGCATTCGTCTGTCACAAAGCACTCCTGAAGCTAGTCTCCACTCCAACCATCCAGCTTTTATCATATGCTCCATATCTTCATTAATCTCCCCATCCTTATTAATCATCAAGCCTAGGTACCGAAAAGAATCTCTACGTGTTATTGCATGCGTTTCAATTTTGACAGTGGTTTCAACACTGTGTATATGTTCACTGAAGTTACAATCTATATATTCTGTCTTTATATGATTAGAGCCTCTAGATTCTAATGCCGCCCTTCATCTCTCAAGCTTTACATTTACACCATCTCTTCATCCACAAATACTATATCTGTAAACAACATACGCCATGGTACTTCTTCTTGAATATGCACAGTTAACTCATCCATAATTAATGCAAAGAGATAAAGGCTTAAGGTTGATCCCTGATATAAACCAACAGTCATGGGGAATCCACCTGTTTCTCCACTTGTGATTCTCACATTTATTATTGCTCCTTCATACATATCCTTAAAATTTTCAATGCAACCTCTGGGGACATTCCTTTTCTTTAAGACCCACCAAATTAAATTCCTTGGTACCCTATCATAGGCTTTTTCCAAATCAATGAAGAACATATGTAGATTTTTCCTCTTTGCTCGGTATTTTTCCATTAATTGCCTATAGCTTCCATAATTGATCTCCTTGGCATAAAACCAAATTGATTTTCAGAAATCTTGGTCTTCTTTCTCAATCTTTGCTCCATTATTCTCTCCCATAACTTTATAGTATGACTTATAAGTTTAATCCCTCGATAGTTGGTACAATTTTGTATATCTCATTTATTCTAATATATATGTATTACAATGCTTCTTCTCCATTCATCTGGCATTTTCTTTTTCACAAGTATCTTATTGAATAAACTATATAACCAACTTACCCCAACCTCTCCTAAGCATTTCCATACTTCTATCGGAATACCATCTGAGCCTGTTGCCTTTCCTATCTTCATTCGCTTTAATGCTTCCTTCACTTCCACCCCTCTAATTCTACGGAGAAAAGTATGCTCTAGTGATGAAGTATCCTCCTTAACTCTTGTATCGCCCAAATGTTCTTCATTTAGTAGTTTGCTAAAATATTCCTTCCACCTTTCTTTAATATTGTTGTCCTTCACCAAAATATTTTCCTCATTATCTTTGATACATTTGACATGATTTAAGTCCCTACTTTTCTTTTCTTTTATTTTTGCGAGCTTGAAAATATCATTTTCTCCTTCTCTTGTTCCTAACCTATTATAGAGGTCATCGTATGCTTTGAACTTTGCACTACTTACTACTTTCTTAGTTTCTTTCTTTGCCTTCTTATACAGCTCAAAATTTTCCATACTCTTAGTCCCCTGCCAAACTTTGTAGCAATGTCTTTTTTGTCGAATAACTTTTTGAACTTCCACACTCTACCACCATATTTCTTTATTAATATGTCTCTTCCCTTTTGATTTTCCAAGTACCTCCTTTGCAACATTCCTAATGCAATTTGTCATTTGATTCCACATTACTGTAGTTTCTCCTTTAATATTCCATTCTCCCTTCTCAATCATTTTGTCCTTAAATATATTTGCTCTTTTCCCCTTCAAATCTCTCCACCTTATTTTAGGGTCCATTTTATTTACTACCGTCATCTTTCTACTTCTAATGCAAATATCTAAAACTCCGAGTCTATGTTGTGTAGTCAAACTCTCTCCTAGGATAACCTTGTAATCTTTACAAGCCAATCGGTCCTCTTTTCTAACTAGAAAAAAGTCTATTTGACCCCCGTTACTCCCACTTTTATACATAATTAGATGCTCATCTCTCTTTTTAAAGTAAGTATTTGCTACTACAAGATCAAACAAGATCAAATGCCACTGCAAAGTCCAATATAGTGTTTCCGAATTCATTCTTTTCTCCAAATCCATGCCCTCCATGCACTCTCTCATATCATCTATTATCTCTTCCTATATGCCTGTTTAAATCCCCTCTCAGGAAAATCTTGTCACTATTTGGGATTTCTCGCATTAAATCATCCATCCCATCTCCTCCCAAAATTGTCTTTTCACACTTTCTTCTAGTCCTACTTGGGGAGCATATCCACTGATGATATAAATTATGTCTTCCTCTAGCACTAATTTAATTGCTATAATTCTATCACCAAACCTCTTTACCCCTACAATTTTCTCTTTCAAATCCTTATCTACAACTATACCTACTCCATTTCTTGTATTACTCTTTCCTGCATAGACAAGCTTATACCCATTCGTGAGCTCATTAGCTTTATTCCCTTTCCACCTTGTCTCCTGTATACAAGCCACACTAATTCTTCTTCTTTTCATTACCTCAACCAACTCCATACTCTAACCTGTCAAGGTTCCTATATTCCAAGTGGCAAGTCTAATTTTCCTATTCCTCCTCTTCTTCTCATGGATTAATTTCTTTAACCGCACTAGTCTAAAGTCATGAGGTAGCCCTTTCACACTTTTCACTGCAACCGGGTGACGCTGCAGTGCATCGCTCAAAGCACGGAATGCCCTAGCCTTATCGTGAAATATCATTTTCTTAGAATTCATGTTTGAGTTGTGACAAAGTTTTACACGGGCTGTCACCTACCTAACGCAACCCTCCTTCTTTACCCGGGTTTGGGACCAGCAGCAAAAACTGGCGGAGTTTTTACCCCGATCTACAAAATGCTAGAACTAACAGTAAGCCTTGTTCTAAAAGCAAGACTCGAACCAGTACCTCAAAACCTACAAGAACTCAATGACCTAAATAAAGCTATAGCTCTTATGGCTTAGATAACAAAAGGAGACAAAAAAGAAAGAATTGAGTTAATTCAAGGGAATTGCAACTATATCCCTGGATTAGTCCCAACTGGATGTCCTTCTGAACCATTATTCTCAGAAGAAAGACAAATCCTTTACAAATATGGATTCATCAGCTTCATACAAATACAGCAAGAAGCTCATCTTGATATAATCCCAGACGAAGAAAAAAGGATAATAAAAAAATTGATAAAAGAATATCCTTATGTCTTACAGACATTCATTCTCAATCCTTGCAGAACCAATGGAAAAACCTTCTCACTAATTCGCATCACAAAAGATCTACCAATAACCTTATTTGGGTTACCCCAAAAGATTTGTCTTAGATAGACTGATTTTCCGGTCACGAAATATCCAGGCAAAGACTAGAGACCTCAGATCAAATCATCATTGAATTACTCGATGAATCTCAAAAACAATATACCTTATATGTATCTGATACGGTTATCATCCAAGCCAATGAAGTCTTTGGCAACGACACAATTGAGAAAATGAAGCCAGCATAAATGCCCATCAAAATCAAAATCCCCTGCACTTTGGAAGAATTAACTTGCCAAGGTCTCAAAGACCTCGAAACTAAGGCCCGCGTACATAAGATGTTTCCAGAACTCGCTACAGAAATCGGCCAAGGAGTAGATCCCACTTCATTTAGCCCAGTCACAGACAAAACAGTATCCTTCGTGAAATCAGAAAAGGATGATTGACAAAAGATTCTCGCAACACTGTAGCATCACGAGATCTTACTGTTGCAACACAGGTGTCTTGCTTTATCAAAGGCAGATTCTCCACGAAGCCCAGAAGCATCCTCTCAGACTCCACAATATTCACAGATGTTATCTTTTATTTCAACAAGCACCCTCTGGAATAGCCGGATGAGGAAGCCTCATTGTAAGTTTATTATGTTTTTATAGTAATCTGAGTTATCTTTCATCTATCTGTCAGTAATGTTCTTAAATTTCTCTGTTATTTAAGCAATTCTATCTAGTCTTGCCATAGCGATAGCCTGTAACCTTATGATATGGACCTAGGGGACCTTGTTGCCGTTAGGCTTGCTGTCCATTTGTCTGAGTACCTTGGTGGCTAGAAGAGGAGACCATACTACACCGTATCAACAACTGTTGATCCTAGACCTGCTTATGACAAAGATCATCATACGAAGGACCATTACTGGAAGCATAGGTGGACCATAACCCACTTTACTATTTGAATATGATATTATGAAGATGATGTCTAAACCAAAAGGCTATTCTACTTTAAAACATCTGCATTCCTCTTTTAAGCTAAGCAGTTGTTTTTGTTATTGCAATTGTGTTTGTGGTTGTTTTTAAAAAAAAATTGTGGAATTGTAGAATTGTAGAATTGGTATCAGAGCCAGAACGAACTTGTTTTGGCATGAGTAGTAGCTCTACAGACAGTGGCTCTACAGCCCCTGCTCAGGAGAACCTATCGACCATTTTGGTCCCTAGAGAGCCCTTTGAGGCCCAAGGTCCCGACTCCAGCAGCCTTACAACCTCCATCATACAATGACTTCACAACCAATAACCTTGAGTTATATAGATGATTTTTATACATAAGTATAAAACATCTAAAAGGATTATTAACCCCTCCTAGACACCCAAGCCTGGCTCATCATCCAGTCCTTTCATACGCCCCTCATTAGATCTAGCCAAAGAAAATAAGAGGCAGATGATTCTTAACGATATGCTTTTCTTTCGACAAGAAAATTTTGACATATACAGGGTCATTTTTAGAAATAGAAGGCTTTTAACAGAAGCCCTCCACACAGCTCAACGAGTACAAAATTACCAACAGTGCTTGTTCTTTTAAGAGCCCATACAATACCATGATTGGATTGACTTTGCTCTTAAAGCTCAGAGAATTGCTCTAACAACATTACAGGAATACAATGATACCTATAAATGAGCCCTTACCACTCTTGTGGATTACGCCGTGGCAAATAATTTTGGCACCACAGTAATTCGTTATGTTACTAATGGATAGAAGACCTCAAAGTATCATAACCCACATATACTCTTGGATATATGAAAATAGAGAATATATTCTTCTACCCAAGGAACACAGACCCAGGTCTGATTGTTGGGAAACTGGAAATCCCTATCCTCATGCACTGCATATCTCAGGAAATAATCCTGACCTATTTGATTTAGTATCATTAGGCAATTATTTGAATGATAAAATCTTATGGCTCTTTGAATGTATAGGAAAACTGAGCCAATCCTAGAAAGAAAAGGCAGACGAAATTAAATTAAAATTGATTTACTTAATAACGTCTTATCCAGAATAGATGAACAACTGCCTTCTAATTTTGGAGAAGCTTTCGTAGCATTATATGAAACCACTCAGGAAACTAAAGATACTCTGCAAAAAATCTTTGAAGATAACAAAGAAATCCTCTCCTATTTTGAAAGATTTTCAGAAAAACTAGTAGATATCGAAGCAGCTACAAACGCAGACCCTGACAGGTAATTTATGTTGATCATGAACATAGTTCCTTATAAATCCCCAGAGATAGTGCAAGAAGTAACCACTTTTCCACTTGAAGAATTCCTTCAGAAAATTGAACATATAATTCTCAGAGGAGGAAGAGATTTTCTCATAGAAAGAACTGAAATAGAAAGAGCCAATGCCTTGCAGCTCACTTAGTTTATTAGAAATAGCCAAAATTTTTTAACCTCTGGATTAATTCAACTTCGAGAAGAATTAATAGGATGTGAAAAGATTACTAGTCAAAACTAGGAAAACCTTAGAGAAGGACTAGAAAAATTTTACCAAATATTCACAGAATGTCAGCACAACCTCAATACAGGTTTAAACACTCTTGCTTCCCAGATATAACAAAGTACACATCTAACTAATGTTTGAGCTCAGAATATGACAAAAACATATGCTAAGATCTCTAAACAAGATCATATTTTGCAGCATAAGTTTGCTCTAGTCATCACAGGAATAGAGGATCTGAAGGCTTTACTTCAAAATACAGACTATATTCATTCTTTTCAGCATATGCAAGAATTCATCGATAATGCAGAAAAAATACATGGAGACTCAGCAACCAGACTGAAAAAAGACAGTCTTGATTACTTCGAAAGAAATGTTAGGCTCATAAAAGACGCTTGTTCATCAATTGTATTAGTATTAAAACCAATAAAGCCTTCTTGCTCTCACAGAGTTTCCCAGATTTCAAACTTCTACAGAAGTCTCAGCACAGTTAAGGCCTCCTAATCCCCCATTAAGAAGAGCTAGTATCAAAATGGTTCAAATCAAGAAATTTGGAGGAAAATTCCAAACAAAATATCTTGAGAACAAACCCCAAATGAACTGGTCAAACTTCGAAAATACCGAATGGCAGATTATAGAAAAATCTATCAATGATTAGACTTTACCCCCAGTTAAGTACAAAGATCTCTTCAAAGAAGGAGAAACTCCTAAAGGAAAGATGTATGAATTAACCAAATGGAATAATTTGGTCATATTTTCTAGAGCTAATGAAAAGATTGATGTCTTTAGCGAGACATGGATCCAAATGAGAGAGAAACAAGGGTTTAAGTTTATTACCCAATGACTCTTTCAATGTAGAATATAAGGGCTACACCTCCCAAATCATAGAATCAGAACTTGTGTAGTTCTCGTAGACAAATAGAATGCTGTCTTCAAGGACAGCATCATTGGAATAGGACAACTCGACCTTAAAAGCAATGTTGCCTATTTCAATGTCATCCGAGGATATGTTATGCCAATTAAGGCCTCCAAATATATCAAGCTATTAATTAATACACAAGGCTATCAGAAATATATCATTGCTAATGGTATTATCTCCATAGAATTCCAGAGTTGTCATGTTTTGCCATAACCCTCAAGATGGACTCCTTCCAAATATTCCAAAGGGAAGAGTTAATGAAGAAGTTCTTATACGGACTACGCGAGACATGGAAGATTACACCTTCCAACGAATCCCAACTAAAGAAATGTTATCAGAAGATAATCTTCTTATGTGGGATTTCCCCGAGCTTATCCCTACTAAGCAAAAGTACAATATTCTTGACTTTGTGCACTAAGAAGGGAATTCCGTCTCTTTAAAGTTTGGTAACCCCACTATGGCTTACAAACATCCTAATTCTGAAGATGACTTTCGTAGTCATTTTGAATGCTTTTATACCTCTCCATATATTCCGAGGATAAAGCAACTCCCAGCTCGTCAGAGTTTTACAGCTAATCGTGGTGACTCCTCCTCCTCTTTGTCTAAAAATCCTTCCACAAATACAAAAAAACCTTTTGTTCAATTACAAAGGTCTAGCTCAACAGCCTCATGTAAAAAGACTAGGTCAACTGAATGACCCATTAGGCCGGCCCATTGTTCTAGCCTGTTGGGTCGGCCCATTGGGCTGACCCGTTTGGTATGATAATTACAGATTAGGAAATCTGTAATTATGATCTGTAGACTACTGTACGTTACTATGTATAAGATGATTCTGATTGCTGTAGATTGCTGTAGTTTCCTTTCATTTTTTCAGCACAGTTGTAAATTAGCTCATTCTTAGGAAATCTCTGTATATTTAAAGGCATGCAAGGGGATCGACAAAGCATGCAATTCATTGTTAAAGATCTCTGCTATTATTCTTGTTTTTCATTGTTTCACATGGTATCAGAGCTACTGTTGTGAGCAATAGGGCAGATCGTTGGTCTGGACGTCTCCAGACATTGGCTGGGTTACAGAAGTGGGGTCCACACTTAATCAGAAAGGAGGCGCACCAGCTCAAAGTGGTCAACCACTTATTGGAGATATTCTATGATTTTTTCAGATTTTTTAGGCTGCATTAAGGTATTGTTTTTTGGCCATCTCTGTTCAGCAATTTTTACCGGACTGTTTTCATCAAGACCGTCCAGTTTTGAAATCTGCCATTGGATCAAACTTGACCAAGGCTTGTTGGGTGCGAAAATTGGTTAGTCTTTGCTTTCTGTAAGCTGATTTGTGCACTAATTGAGTTTTGGTGGTCCAATAACCATTCTACACCCTGTCAACAGGGACGCCCAGAGCTCATTTTTTGTTTTTCTTGCATCTCCATCTTTTGCTGTCGTCTGTAATGGCTGAGAAGGTGACTGGCATTAGTGTTATTCTTGATGGGACCAATTATGCTTACTGGTCACATCTCATGATGAATTTTTTGAAGGGACAGAAACTTTGGAAATTTGTGATAGAAAAGAAGCCAGGCCCTGACACCAAGGATCCTGCTTATGAGGATTGGGAAGCATCTGTGGGTAAAATTAATTCTTGGATTGCAAATTCAGTCACTCCCTCCATTGGACATCAATTGTCTAAATTTTCTCATTCTAAGGATACCTGGGATTATTTGGCTCGGTTATATGTTCAATCCAATTCTGCCCGCCGTTATCAACTTGAATGAGAAATTAAAACTGCGGAACAAGGCTCTCAGTCCATTCATGAATTTTATGTCAAAATGACAGCATTATGGGATCAATTAGCTCTAATGGAACCCCAATTTACCTGCTCTGCCGACTCAACAACCTTTGAAAAATATCAGCAGGAAACTCGAATAGTTCAGTTTCTTATGGCTCTTCGCCCTGAGTATGAACACATTAGGGGTCTCCTATTACATCGATCTCCATTGCCATATGTGGATGTGGCTTTGTCTGAACTTCTAGCAGAGGAACAAACTCAATAGACCTTATCAAAGCGTAAAGCCGTTGAGTCCGATCACGTCCTCGTTGCTGCCAAGTCATCCTCTTTGGCTAAACCTGTCGGTTCTAACAACATCTGTAATTATTGCAAAGAACCCGGACACTGGAAGAGAGACTGTCCTCAGCTGAAAAAGAAACAGAATCAGAAAGAGCCAAATCGACGTCCCGGTCAACGTCCTGGCCCTAATCAGACAGCAGCAGTAACTGCTGAAGCACCTCCTGACTTCTCTACTCAGATCCAGACTATGATTGATGAACGCCTGCAGCAGCTCCTCCTCACTTCCTCCAGTGATCCCAGTACTACTCCAGCTGAACTGGTTAATTCTGCCATGGCCTCATTCTCTGGTAAAACTCCATCATGGATATTTGACTCAGGTGCCTCATCTCACATGGTTTCTGATTCA
Source organism: Sextonia rubra (assembly GCA_037013555.1). Lineage (NCBI taxonomy): Eukaryota > Viridiplantae > Streptophyta > Magnoliopsida > Laurales > Lauraceae > Sextonia > Sextonia rubra. Next base: position 13,970,983 of record JASUAD010000028.1, on the reverse strand, counting down.
TCATTATTGAGTCTCAGTCGAAAGCCCTCTACTATTCTAAACATTCATACTGCTTGTGGCACCACTATGCCTGTTTCCACCATTGGTACCATCACATCTCAGTCTTCCTCTGGACGACTATCTTTACCGAATGTTTTGTGTGTTCCAGGAATTGCTATTAACCTCATTTCCATCAGTCAACTTACTAATTTGGGTTATCTTGTCTCGTTTAACTCCACTGGTTGTGTTGTGCAGGATCCTCGCTCCGGGAAGCAGATTGGGACTGGCCATAGAGAAGGGAATTTATATCACTTGACCTCTCTTCATGTTCCTTCCTCACCAATTCTGGCAGCGTCTACATCCACTTCCTCCTCTAGCTTATGGCATCTTCGGTTAGGTCATTTGTCCAAAGGAAAATTAGATATTTTACTTGCAAATAAATGTCTTGGAAAAGTCACTTTGTCTGAATCTACTGGTTGTATTGGTTGCAAGTTGTCAAAGCAACCTATTTTGCCTTTTAATAAAAGTATATCACTTTCCAGTGCACCTTTTGCACTTGTTCACTCTTATCTATGGGGCCCTGTTGTTCAACCCACCAAAGGTGGCTCACGTTATTATGTTATCTTTGTGGATGATTACACCCGATTTACTTGGCTATACCTGTTAAAACACAACTCTGATTTTCTCAGTACATACTTGAACTTTACCACCATGATCGCCACCCAATTTTCTGCTAAGATCAAAGTTTTTCGCTCCGATGCGCGGGGGGGGGGGGGGGGGGGGGGGGGGGGGGGGGGCGGGTGTGGGAATATTGGTCATAACAATTTCAAACCCTGCTTGCCAGTCATGGTACAATAGCTCAACTCTCCTGCCCAGGTACTCTACAACAAAATGGGGTAGCTGAAAGAAAACATAGACATATCATTGAAATGGCTAGATCTATGCTACAGTCCTCTTCCGTGCCCATTACATTTTGGGGAGAAACTGTTCTCACTTCCGTTTATCTCATCAACAGAATGCCATCTTCTATTTTATCTGGAGCCACTCCTTTTGAGAAACTTTATGGTACAAAACCCACTTACTCTCATCTAAGAGTTTTTGGATGTACTTGTTTTGTCTTGCTTCACCCTAGTGAGCGACACAAGCTCTCTCCCAAGTCTGCAATTTGTGTTTTTCTTGGATATGGTATAGAACAAAAGGGATATCACTGTTATGATCCACACTTGAACAAGTTACGCATTTCTCATAATGTTACCTTCATGGACATATACCTTATTACTCCTTGCCATCCTCACAGACTATCTCCTCTGTACACCCCCTTGATCCTTTTCCAAATTTGTTTCCCTCTGAGACCTATCCTTTACCTACTTCAGAAACTTCTGTTGATCCTCCGCCACTTCTTGTCTATCAACGGAGGCCCAAACTTGACTCCATCCCTTCTGATGTGGCTGAAGTCCCCACTATTCCTAAAGCCTAGGATTCTGTTCCATCACGGAGATATCCACTGCGTACTCGCACACCTGTGCAGCGTTATGGATTTGTTTCTACAAACTTGTTTTCCCCTCAATATCGCAACTATCTTGCTTCAGTCCATTCACATTTTGAACCCAGGTCTTATACCGAAGCTTCTCAGTACCCTGAGTGGCAAAAAGCCATGGAAGAAGAATTAGCTGCACTTCAGCAAAATCACACTTGGGAGCTTGTCTCTCTTCCTCCAGGAAAGAAAGCTATTGGTTGCAAATGGATTTTTAAAATGAAGACAAATTCTGATGGCACCATTGAACGATATAAAGCTCGCCTAGTTGCCAAAGGATACACACAAGATTATGGAATTGATTATGAGGAAACATTCGCACTTGTTGCCAAACTGACCACTGTACGAACATTGATATCTATTGCTGCAGTTCGTCAATGGCCATTGTATCAACTTGATGTCAAAAATGCCTTTCTTCATGGGCATCTTCGTGAAGAAATCTTTATGGTACCTCCTCCTGGGGTTCTCCACTCCAATCAAGTGTGTCATTTGAAGAAAACCTTGTATGGACTTAAACAAGCTCCTCGTGCCTGGTTTGAACGTTTTACTAAATCAGTTCTTTCTAGTGGCCTTCGACAGAGTCAACATGATAGTGCTCTATTTACTTGCACTTCAAGCAATGGTATCGTCATTCTACTTCTATATGTGGATGATATGATCATTACTGGCAGTGATCATTTAGGTATTTCTGAGCCCAAACTCTTCCTTCAGAACCAATTTGAGATGAAGGATCTCGGTCATCTTCGCTACTTTCTTGGGCTTGAAGTGGGATATTCCAAACGGGGATACATCCTGTCTCAAATGAAGTACTGCTCGGACATCATCCAACGTGCGGGTCTTACAGATCTCGCTCCAATTTCTACTCCCTTGGAAATCAATGCACGGCTGCGTAAAAACGATGGTGTGCCTTTAGCTCATCCTACTCACTACCGGGAAGTTGTTGGGAGTCTTATTTACCTGACTATTACTAGACCTGACATTGCTTATGCTGTTCACATTGTGAGTCAATTTATGGCTCAGCCCACCTCGGTTCATTGGGGTGTTGTCTTGCGGATTCTTCGTTATTTACAGAGTACCCAATCATATGCCTTGCTTCTCTCTTCCGATAGTCCGCTTCATCTTCGAGCCTTTTCTGACTATGATTGGGCAGGGGATGTGGATGATCGGCGTTCAACCACTGGTTATTGCCTGTTCTTGGGTCATTCCTTGGTCTCCTGGAGGAGCAAGAAGCAGACATCTGTCTCCAAGTCTTCTGCAGAAGCCGAATATCGTGCTCTTGCAGATACTACCTCTGAAATTGTCTGGCTTCGGTGGTTACTACATGACCTAGGTGTTCCTCTTCAAGCTCCTACACCATTATATTGTGACAATCAGAGTGCTGTTCGGATCACTCAAAATGAAGTTTTTCATGAACGAACTAAGCATATTGAAATTGATTGCCATCTTGTTCGCCAGCACTATAAATCGGGTACTTTGTCACTCCACTCCGTCAGTTCAGTTGACAATGCTGCTGATCTCTTTACCAAAGCTCAGACCTTTGCTCGTTTCTCATCTTCCTTAAACAAACTCCTGCTGCTGCCTCACCATGAGCTTGAGGAGGGGTGTAAAAAGACTGGGTCAACTGAATGACCCATTAATGGGCCGGCCTGTTGGGCCGACCCGTTTGGTATGATAATTACAGATTAGGAAATCTGTAATTATGATCTGTAGACTACTGTACGTTACTATGTATAAGATGATTCTGATTGCTGTAGATTGCTGTAGTTTCCTTTCATTTTTTCAACACAGTTGTAAATTAGCTCATTCTTAGGAAATCTCTGTATATTTAAAGGCATGCAAGGGGATCGACAAAGCATGCAATTCATTGTTAAAGATCTCTGCTATTATTCGTGTTTTTCATTGTTTCACACCTCAGCTAGAGTAGAATCCCCTAAAGCAGCAGAGATTAATATTCTCTACTTCAATAAGGTAGAAAACTTTAAGGAATTAGAAGCCTTACTAAGAATGAGAATCTCTTCAAGAAAAAGAACCTCCGAAAGCTACTTACATAACAGGAATAAATATGGCTAGAGTCGAAGACGACCAGCTAAGATCTCAGAAAATAGACTTTGAATTCAAAGCCCCTGTTTTCTTTATTCACGCCATGCACAACACAAGAAAAGGTTCATACCCAATTTTTTATAGCTGGATAATAGGGGTCCCATTTGCAGCCGTTCTCATGTTCAACCGATTCAACCATCCATGATCATTTAATTAAAGAAAACAAAAACAAAAACCATCCACATTTATGGTTAATGAATATTTGTATGTATGTATGTATGTATGTATGTACATATTATATGTTTAAAATGTGGGATTTACCTGTAATGGGGTATCTTCCTCTGAAGGTAAAAAAGTGGCAAAGTTGCAGGCTTGCTGTTCCTCGGTAGAGCTTAGGAAGTGTGCAGAGAATTGGGTAAGCTGCTCTGCATCTGTCTTATTCACAAACTCAATTTCACCGCTCTGATACCATTTCAGCAGACATTCTGAGCTTATAGCATCCGATGTGATTCCCTTCATGCTGCCCACCATGCCTAGAAGCTGCCAACATACACAAAGTTGGCCCACAAGGTTCATTTTCTCCGATCCGTTTATTCTTTGTCTGGGCCTATGCTTGGTCTGGGACCACAACCATGTGTCGCACTAGCGCTTGACCCCAAAAGTTTACCCAAACTCAAACCGATGGGCCTAGCTTGCCTACGCCCAGCCCTTTAATTTGTTGAGTCTAGTAGTATTCAAGGACAGAACCAAATCAAAGCATAAAAGTTAGGCTCAGGTTGTTTGGTCGGCTCAGGCTAGGCATTTATGTATAAATGGGCCAACTACCAGCCGATTTAGCTTCTGGCCGTGCACTACCCACGGCACTTAAATCTAGAGGCCGAGGCCCTGAATTAAGCACAATGTGAGCTGAGCAAGTGTTTGAGCCAACCTCGACTGGCCTACGAGTTTTTGTGGGCTTCGGCTGATAGTTCTCATCAGTGCTCTGGCTGAGTCAGCCAAACGCTTCACCTGGTTTCCACCTAATGTATGGTGACTTTAGCTTTCTTTCAAAGTTCACCAAAATTCAATCCAGTGAAGTTGATAAAGATAGGTTCAGTGCATTTCATTGCAGTTTTAAAGTACTGATAAAACAAATGTTTGATCCATTTGATCTTGTGCACCTCATGCCATCCTTGATGGGACCCATCAGATAGAGGGTCTTCCAATCGTGTAAAAGTGTAGACAGATGGGTCCCATCAGTTGACTCAAAATAATCTCACTATTGAGTAGTCTGTCAATATTACAACTTACAAATTAATTGGCTGTAACCCTCACCTCAAAGAATGACACTGCGAATCCACACAAATAAAAAACGTTAGTGAAGGTAATAATAAGATAAAACTAAAGAGAGGAGCTTTCATGTAGTAGAAATTCACAAGCGTTGAATGGGGCCCATCTTTTTTTTTATTTAAATAATTTTACTTTGGTTAGAGTGATGTTCACCTTTAGATTGAATAATATGTGAAATCATGAGATTTAAATACTTGCCCAAGTCCCTCAATTAGTATGCACAAATCAATTCAACATATGGCTCTTATCGAAGAGGAAAACCAAATGAGTGGATATGTCATGTGAAGTCCTGTGGCATGAATGGTTTAGATTTAAAAATATGGGGCCCCACCACATATGAAAACTCCCATTCTGAAAACAACATATGATGATCTCAAAATCTATGAGCATACTGCATGTACAATCCATCTTCAAGGGACCCACTTGGTTCCATCTTGAGTCATTTCACACTTTTTTCTTCTGGCAAAGAGAAAAAATCCCAGTGTGGCCTACCCGCAAACCCAATTTCATGCTTATCCAACTTCTACTCACCTTTGAAAAAAAAAACTATAGTTAAAAGAATGTTAAACTGTGGACTTTTAATTGAAGGGCTAGGTTGATTTAGTGGGACTGATTTTTTTCACAAGCATGGTCCATAAAAAGCCCTTTTTTATGTATCCTACTCATAATAATAGAAATGCATCCAAGTGTGCCCTACAAGCAAGAATATAAATCCCAGTGCAGTCTGCTCATAGGTGATGATTTTTCCAATCAAGAACAGTCTATTCAGGGGAAAATTATTGACACCACTACTTTCAAAACAACTGACAGGAGTCTAACTTTTTTAAACTAATTCAGCCATAATCCCTATGTAATGTTTTTAATCAAGAAAAAAAATTTGTCTTTTGTTTTGTTTACATTACCTGGAAAATATGTGGTGTCGACTGAGTAATTTGCCAGAGGAACCACAAACGATTTAATTCTTGGTGTGCAGTATTTTGCCTTGGTCGCCATTCTTGAGGTATTCTTGAAAATAAGAAAACACCGGATTAAGTAAAACCCTCTTCATGCTTTTACAATTTGACAAATGTGACTCTTCTATTTACCAAAAAAATTTGGTGCAAGCAGCGATCAAATGGGTCGAGCCCACAGTGCATCTACAATCTTCCCACCAGCCGCACCCCCCCCCCCCCCCCCCCCCCCCCCCCCCCCCCTGTTTTTTTTAATCTAATGGATGGTGTCCCACCCTTTAGGCGGAACTACCCCTTCCGGCCTAGACAGAGCAAATCCCCACTAGCCTACAGTTCCAACCCGCAACCTTGGAATTATCACACTCTTCCTCTAACTAAAGTAACCAGGCCTATGGGTCCAACGCTCAACTCCACAGCACCTGCAAACATATCCTAACAGAGGAGCTGGAGCTAAATTACATTTGAGACTCAAATACCCACAGGTCATGTGGATGCAGAAAAAACAGGGTGGAGAAAATCTCTCTCCATGCATCTCATATTCCTCTATTTTATTCTACTTTTGTCACAGGGAGCATTTCTGTAACTCTAGAATCCCACATTCTGCAAATTCTCATTTTTGTGGTGCACCCAAAGAAAATAAGCCCATTTCTCAGAGAACCAAGGAATCCCCACATTGTACAAATGTGCTCTTATCCCAAGTGACATTGTTTTTTAATAAAACAATAAACATTATATGCTAAACTATAAATAAAAAAGTTAGTAAAAGAACAGCAAGCATGTGTGACAGTAAAACTAAGAAGCACCTGGATGAGAAGGTAGCTCTTGCCATCGACACCATTTTTTATGACTTTAAAGGTATGCCCATAGAATATATGAAAGTACTCTGCATCTTCCGCCCGAGAAATATTACCCACAGGAACAGGTGCCGTTGCAGCAATGGCACAACCAAGACAGATAAAGCAGGAGGAAAAGAATAAGAGTTGCTGTATTAAAGAAGAAGGAGAAGAAGAAGAAGAAGAAGAAGAAGAAGAAGACATGGGGTTGCAACTTGCAAGGCAATTGGGTATTTTTTCTCACTTCCCTGTAGTTGTAGGTAATGAGACAACGATGGATGTGGGGAGGTGTTAGAGAGATTGAGGTGAATGCAGCTTTTTGTTTGTTGGAGGGGTCCTTTTGGTTCATGGGCGTGAATTGGTTCAATGTAGTTTTGTTGGCTTGTGGGTTATTTAACTTATTTTATAGTAAGATCTCCTATTCATGTCAGCACCCGTGACCCCTAAGTTCTTGTCCCTCTCTAGATTCACATTCTTTTTTATCATCTTATCTTTGATTCGTTTGGAAAGCACATTTTAATTAGGACTCTGTAGAGTCAGGTCTCTGTGCTGCATGCTTGTTTTTGTTGGGTAAGATGGGGTAGGGTTTTGTTCACACTAGCAAAACTGTTCAGGCTATTGTTATGGGGCCATTGTTTTGTAAATTTCTTTTCCCATTTTTGGAATGGACCATAGGATGAGCAAAAGGATTTATGGTTTGGACAGGGTCCCAATCCAGTGAGGGAGGCCCTGGAATGTCTGCAACTCCACCATGAGCCTACTAATAAAAATTTAAATTCGATATTTTACTTCGATTTTACTTTAATAGGAGTTTATCCTACAGCAGAATTGAACACATGTCTACACAATTGCGTGCAGTGATTGTATTATTTGTGATGTGCTCAATCTTCCAATGGATCACTTGTACTAAAGTAAGATTTGAAGATATGTCCCTTAAAGAGAAAACATTTGTTTTTAATGGTTGTGCTTTTTAATACGTAGGCCACGCAATAAAATCCTACACCTCCAACTCACGCAATCAAAGTTCATGCGTTGGTGTGCTTTCCTTCATATGGGCCCCATTAGTGTCCCATTAGAGCTTCAACTGCGCCCTCTTGACCTAGTCAATGCAATTTTTTGGGCAAGCCATTTCACCACCTTGTAAAATCCAACCGTTGGATACGTATATAAATAAAATTTCAATAAGAAGCATGGATAGCCCAGTGTAAGGAGCACAGGCAAACTACTAAAATTGAGTAGTACAAGTGGGGCACAGGCAAGAGAACAGAGCACCTTAGGCTAGTTTAGGAATGTAATAGTCCATAAAATTTCATTTATGCAAAAAAAAGTGTTCTTTACAAAAATGAGGTCGTTTAAAAATAGGATAAACATTTCTTTGTAAAGGAAGTTTCTTCATTTGGATGTAGCTAGGTCAATCAAGGGTAAAGACTTCCCATTAAAACACCAGTCCATAATTCCAAAACTCGAAAATACCTACAGGGAAACTTGTTTTGCAGATTATTGAAGGTTGACCAAGTTAAAACTACATAAAATGTGAGATATAACCTAGTACACTTTCTACTAATCTAACTAAATCGGACAACTTTCACAGAGTCCCACCAAATTTTTCTAGTTATAGCTCTATGCTAGATGCTTAGTTTTGTTGCCTAAGATGGGCTAGGTTTTCTAAATTTCCATAGCTAACCTTTCAAATACTTCCTTTGGGTGAAATAAGTTGGTGCAGTGTTTGCGACACATATGTCATTCCCCTTCAAATGTGAGATACAATCTACTACCCTTTCTACTAATCTAACTAAATCGGACAACTTTCATGGAATCCCACGAAGGTTCTTCTAGCTATAGCTTTATGCTGCATGCTTGGTTTTGTTGCCTGGCTAGGTTTTTTAAATCTTCATAGCTAACTATTCCTAGCAAAACTTTGAGGCAATAGTAGAGATAATGGAAATACCTTTCTTTTTTTTCTTTTTCTTTTTTTTTTTTTTGATGAAAGATATACAAAATATATTACATAGAGTTGGAAGCCAACTCTGAGTCAACAAGTACATGTGGTTGAATCATATCTGGTATAGAATGCCACCAGACCATCATATCATCGACATACTTGGCATGTCTAGTAAGTTTGTAAGCAACAGAATTCCCCCCTCTCCCTACATGATACACTTCAAATTTAGTAAAGTAATTGAATAGAGCTTTAATCTCTTCGAACACAGGTCCTGGAGTGAAAATACCTTTCAACTACTTCCTTTGGGTGAAACAAATTGGTGCACTGTTTGCGACACGTAAGTCGTTCCCCTTCATGCATGATGTGTGTTAAAACCAAGTTCAGAATACTCATGCCATTTGTGTTTGACTTAGTCTAAGATAATAATGGATGACTGGGATTGTTGTAACACCTTGTACATGTAAATCTCTCTCTCTACATTCATATACCTCTTATAACTTTCTTCACCATTCCTTCTAAGCAGTTCTAACTGTGACTCTCTTTTATAAATATCAAAATAATAGCAGTCATCCTGTTTAAGATGAGAGAAGATATATCACAGCCACTTATCCAATTTCATTGATGGTTTTGCTAACCATAGCAAACCTATTCAAGCGAGTGCTACGTGGGGCATCATACGGTCTTTTTATTCTTTCCATTTTAAGAAACAGAGCTTCCATAGTAAGCAAAGTTAAACAATGTGTGGTTTGTATTGTAGTGGAGTCCGGATCCACATAAATTTTATGTATGGGCTTGTGACAAAGATGCAGATCTGCTTTTAACACATTTGTTTGCTCGCTGGAGTTCTAACTTCATTAATAATCATATGCGCTAGTCATATTATTTACAATCAACTCATGTTGAAGTAGAAGATATATCACTCAATCACACTTTGATAATGCAGGAGAAAAACCCTCCCGGGATCCGAACTCATTCTGTTGGTGTACTGTAGTTCATGTGGGCCCCACTATGTCCGTCAGAGCTTCAACCGATCTTCACGCAGCCAATGAATTTTTCTTGCAATTTCACCATGTTAACTCTCTTCTTTGAAATGAAGTCAATTTATCGCCATGTGCCCAGTATAGATAGGGCCATGTGAACCCCTAAAATAGGGAAATTCATGATGTTCAATCTCCAATTGCCATAGGTGATGATTTTTTATAGGGATTTTTTAAGGATCATTACTGAGAAAGTGTTTTTTTGATTTAATTTATTTAGATAACTTCAAATTAAATGTATAAATAAAAGAGGCTAGGCAATGGTGCTAGACTAATGTGTATTTTATATATTGAAATCTTGAATGGATTCAGTGGGCTTATTCGGCTAATTTACAGTGAACCGAAAATATTTTTTTCAATTCCCATGGCTTTATATATTTTTTATTTTTAGTAGATAATTGAGACTAATTCATTTTTAAAATCTAACATAAGAAGGGTCTTTTAAAAAATAATACTTTTTTCCATTTATTTAATAAATTCTTTTTCTATAAATTTTATTCACTTTTTATAATTATTATCATGCAAAATGTCACGTTTTTGGGTTTTATTAGAATCTGACACATAATTTTTTTTCTTCAATTTTTAACAATGAGTTTTTTAGTAACCTTTTGACTATGAAATTTAAGCTTGACCTCCATAAAAGCCATCACTCAACATTACCTTCTTATTGAGTTCATAGAATTTCGTTTGAGCTAGAATCAGAGTTCTTCAACTCACTATCAGCCATTCTTGGCAGTGTGTAGTTTAGATCTGTTGAATTTCAACCTAATTAGATCATTAAAGCAATTGAATTCTGCAATGATGATGGATGGAGGTGATGAAAGCAGAAATTAAGGTATAGATTTCATCTCAAATATATTTTTACCTTTCATTTGTTAAGAAACTTAGATTGCTATGTGTGTTTCATAACTTTAAAATATTAAAATTGGTTAGATCTTCGACCATGAGAGCTTTACTATTTATGGCCCCTATTGACGGTCCCATCATGTCAATTGTATGTGCATCCCTGCACATTTTTATTTGTTTTGGAATAGTAATTTTCATCGAGATTCAATAAAATACCAAATTTCTATAATGATTTTTTTTTCTTTGCTTGGCTGACTCACTGGCCAGCATGGAGGAAATTTAAAGCACTCGTCGGGGATCAATCACTGATGGGTGGTATGGGAAAAAGGTTGCCTACCACCCGGCCAACCCTCAAGTCCCTATAATAATTTATTTGCTATATATTTATATGTGTATATATTTTTTTTCTTTTCTATTCATCATGATATTTGTATCCAACAGTTTTATCTTTTATTTAAGATTTGAGATTTATCTTGAGTTCATTTATAGTCTCATTTAATGTCATTTTGTTAGTACCTAAAATCAAACATTGGTATAGTGTTATATCTTTGTTTTTAGAGTTATATGATACTCTTATACCTCATTAACTCTAATTGATGAATTTTTATTCAGTTTGGCTGATTTGTAATTTTAGTAAATTCATTGAAACATTCTTTTAAATAGATCTTGATATAGAGAATTTCAAAAGGTTAAATAAAATACCTATACATTTTGGACATATTTTATTTCTAATATTATTTACAAAAATATTAAATTTTAATGTATTTCTCTTTTGTGGCCCTTGTTGGGCACGCTCCCTATGCCACTAGTAGTGATAAGAATTTCCAACCTAACAGCACTTCTCTTCGGAGATTATTTATTTTTAGAATTTTCTTATTATGGATGTGGGACAAATGGATCTTGGGCCAAATGCTTCCAAACCCAAACCATTTAGAAAGCAACCATAGTTTCAAAATAAGAGAAATGTTGTAAAATAAAAGAGAACTAGAGAGAATAATAGAGGGAAAGGGAGAGAGATTTTACTATTAAGAGTTTTGTTCATAATAATGGAGGAGGAGGAAGATCTTATTTATAAAATAAGATTGCTCCCTCATCAAACAACCTAATATAGTAAGACTCTAACTCTAACTACTTTCCTTATCTCATGTGAGTTCCAATGTGGGCATCCACATATGATAATATATCTTATAACACTCCCCCTTGGATGACCTTTATTCAATGACAATTGCCTCATTAAAACCTTACAAAGAAAAAATCCAGTGGGAAAAAAATGAAAGCAAAGGAAAAAGAAAATAACATTCTACAGAATCATTAAACTGGTGTTAGATGTGAATACTGTTACCTCGTTAAAACCTTAACTAGAAAAGCCCAGTGGGATAAAACCTAGAAAAGGAAAAAGAGTATAATGCACATATGTCTTAAGTAACATGCTTCAAGATGCCTATTTCTAATCAGTTACTCCTCATGACAATAATAACCTTTACATTGTTTGATGATAAACTCTACACATGCAGATCTTATCTACAAGCTTTTCGAATGTTGATTTTGATAATGACTTGGTATACAAATCAGTCAGGTTGTTGTTTGAACGAACTTGCCTAACTTCAATCGTTGTTCTGAAGCTCATATGTGAAAAAAAAAAAAAAACTTTAGTGCAATGTGCTTCATTTTGTCACCTTTAATGTGCCCTTTTTTTAATTTGTTGCATACATGCTTCATTGTCTTCATAAATAGTGCTTGGGGTATAGTGTACTGGGAAGTAATTGACAAGAACTACGAATATGCTAAATCAAAGATTTTAACCATATATATTCCCTAAAATCTCAAAATGATTAGAAGAAGTAGCTACCAATGTTTGTTTAGTAGAATGCCAAGAAATGACAACATTACCACTAAGAAACACATAACCTGTCTATAATCGACACTTATGAAGATCAGAGAGATATATTGAATTTGCATATCTTACAAAGTTTGAATCTTTACAATCATAAGAATAAAACAGAAGTAAATATCGTAAGATTTATTTCATATCAATCTAGTACCTTTGAGTTGGTGCAAAATTATATATGACAAGTATATTTATAAAGAATGAAATATTCTATTAGAACTTTTCTCGATCTACAGGTCAAGACAAAATTCTCCTATAAATAGTTAACAATTTTCTTGAGCTCTTCTGGAATCCTGATTAGATTCATGTCATCTACTTAAACTTCTATTATTGTGAATCCTTTTAAGGATTTTATAATGATAATAGGCAAATGGGATTATTTTCATATCCTTCTTTAAATAAATATTTACTAAGATGATTGTACTATATTCTTCTGGAATACTTCAGGCCGTATAATGAATATCTTAATTGTGTTAAATACGTACTTTTTGACTTTGCTTCAGGCAAAACAAATCATTATGGGATTTTCATATATATGTTTATGTATTGTTTCAATCCCAGGTTTCTGCAGAAAACCTTGTACCACAAGTTTTGCTTTGTATCTAATAATTTCATTCATTTTCCTTATAAACATCAATTTGCAACCTATAGAGTTAACAATTTTTGAGTTTTGTACTATAGGTCCAAATACACCACTTTTATTGAGAGATTCTAAATCTGCCTTAATTATATCTCTCTAATTTGGCCAATCTATCATTTGTCAACATTTATTTATAGAAAGTGGTTTTGTATCCCAATCATCATTTTCCTTTGATAAATATGTAGTCACTACATATGCAAATATGCCATCAATGATTATTTTTTTTCTATTCCATCTCTCTTTTAAATCGGTTTAAAGTATAGAGACTTATTTATTATTGGGTATCCTTACCTCTTTAGGGGTTTCCAAAGTCTCTATCGGAACTAGTGTTTTTTCTGGGACATTCACTTTTGCATAAATTTTAGAGAGAATAGATTTTGTTATAACCTCTTTTTAAGTGAAATGGTATACCTCTTTAAGAGCGTACGATTTTCCATAACTTCTTCTAGAACATACCTCTTTTGGAATATGATTGGGATATAATTGCTCATTTTTCCTTTTCAACGAAGCTGATTTTTTGGTACCTATAGGTCTACCATTCTTTTGATATGTAACAAATTCATTTGCTGCCATAATTGAATATTTGTCTTACAGGGACATTAATTCTTGTAGGTGTGTTCATAGCTGATACATGTTACTTAGTTACTTTTAGTACATCATTAAAAGCATTAAGGAATTAATTTGTAATTAAGTACACAATTCTTCTTACTTCATTCTCACATTGTGAAGTACATTGATCTAAATGAGACAGAGTATAAGTATTCCACATTAATTTTCATCGTTCTTCAGGAACAGGTTGTTCTATAGGAACAAAGCATTTTTTAGCATTTTTTAGAAACTCTCTTATCTCTCCCTAATGGCGAGAAGAATGTCTTATCAAGATGACAATCGACAAAATGAGTAATGAATACATCTCCTGTCATTGGCTATAGATATCTAATAATTGCAAGTGCATCATAACCAACATAGATTCCCAATCTACGTTGTGGGTTCATGCAGGTCACGAACTTATGAAATTAAGCGTTATAAACTTAATAGGATGCTTAGGGAAGTGTTCCCTAAGTTTAATAATTTGTGTTAATAGGCGGGCATAAACTAAAACAAATAAGTAAACATCCAACTAACGAGTGGAGGCATTAATCAAAACCATAAAATACCTAAAAAGGTCTACTAGGAAAATTTTATGAGTTCATAAATGTCACCTTATATCCTTTGCAGAAAGGATGGTCAATTGATGGTACTTTAAGCAATGCCCAAAAGAGTTATCAATAATTTGCATTAACATAGTAACCCTTGAGGGACCTAACATGTCATGCCAAAGCATTAAAGCCTTAAGGTCACTAACATCAGGCTTGATTTAAGCTTCCGGTTTGACTTGGTCGTTTTGCTTATAATCAAATGTGATTCAATACTGGAGATTATCTTGTAATATAGCATTGAGGTCTAAGGAGAATCTACTTAACTTTTATGGTATTAACTTTTAGCTGTCACTACTAGTAATGATGTACAAATATTTTGTGTCTCCTTCACTTATAGCTTTTATATGTGATACCCATTCATCTTGATGTCTTTGAAATTAAGTAAGTTTCTTCGGGAACCGCTAAAAAATAATGCATCCTTAATGCATATGTGGGTACCAATTGGTAACATTATGTAAATTCTTTTAGAGCATTGAAGTATTTGTATAAATTCAGCTATGATTCAGACCTTGTGAGAATTAAACGCAAACTCTGAGAAAAACTTTTGATTTTTCAATATAGTGTGTTTTGTGGCACTGTCTATCAGACAGATATTATCTTCAGTTTCAGATATTCCATGATCCATACTGCAAGAAATAATAAACTCATATAACTATTTAGTCGCATAACAAAAATAAAATTTAGAACAACTAAACAATTCACCATTCAAATCAAATATAACATAAAGACACAAGATATAGGAGATAAAAGAATAAGTCTTAGCATCTAATAAAATATCTAAAAACTGAATTCAATATTCAAATTCATAATAGTAGTTGTAGGTCTTCTAAACCATGCTTGACATTTATTGTAAGCATTGGGTGGTATAACCATCTTTTTGTAATCATACATCTCTATCAGGAATATAATAGCGTAGAAAATGAGGGCTTACGTTATATCCTTCAGGAATATCTTATTTCTCTCTTTGATTGCATCACCAAGCCTTTTCGAGTGTGTATAGATTGATTTAACAAAAATAATCATAAAAAATAAAACATCGGGTTCTCAATATCCAATGACAAAATATAATAAAGAATCAACCAGTTAAAAAGTTAGAACTTCGGGTTCTTAACTAAGGAATCAGAACTTCTGGTTTTGTCAAGACTTCAGGCTTAAGATAGAACTTCAGGTTCTAAGAAGTGCTGATTCTATCAAAGTTTTAGGTTTAAATCAGAATTTCTGGTTTTGTCAAAACTTTTGGTTTGATTTCATGGCCATCTTACCGATCTATACTACTTTGGATTTTAAAAAAATCAAAGCTTTAAGTTTGATCATGAATATGAATCTACAGGTTCATATAAATGTTAAAAAAAAATTTTGGGACTGTCGGTCCATAATTGAGGGAACTTCAAGTCCCGATTTTATGTTTGATATAGAACTTCCGGTTCTATTATATGTAAATGTTGCTTCTAACAATAAATTAATCAAAACTAAAGTTTTATATAACCATATAGTCATAACTAGACCAAAGCAATTATATCAAGCATGCAGTACAATGTAATAAAATATATAAAATTAAAAGTATGTAGAGAAATAAAAATAAAAAGGTAGAACTTCTGGTTCTTAACTTCCAATTGAAGATAATTGAGCATAAAAGTGATGAAGAATTGACCAGTTAAAGTTAAGACACCAGGTTCTCAACTTAAGAATCAGAACTTTTTGTTTTGTCAATGCCTCAGGTATAAATAAGAGCTTTTAGTTTGTCAAGACGTCAGGCTTGATTTTATGGCCTTATTTTGATAGATATTACTTTAGATTTATTAAAAATCAAAGCTTCATATTTGATTATGAATATGAATCTCCGGGTTCATATTCAAAATTTTTAAAACTTTTGGTTCTAGATATGAATAATTTATAGATTTTATGGGTCCGGATTAAAACTTCTGAATCTAGATTAAAATAACGTATGGACTTCAGATCTGGATTATTTATTCGATATAAACATCTGGTTCTAAATATCATATCGAACTTTGGGTTCTCTTTATGATTTATAATTTATAATTCTATCATGATCTCCTTCTGATGAGAGAAAATGAATCATTCATCACTTAAATTAAAATTATAAATTCTTGCAAATCTCAAAAGAATAAAGATAGAGACACACATATAGACTTCAACAGCTGCTGACCTGACCCAATCCCAAAACCTGCACATTTTGTCTTCTGGACCGGATTGAGCCTCATGGATTAGGTCTAACCCAACCTGAAGTGACCCAACCAGGAAAACCGAAGTCCGTCCTTTCTCCTTCGTCGCTCTGTTTCCTGCAACAGGGATTACAGCCACTAGGAATCGAGGGACCCGATCCTCTGAGACTCCTTGGCTCTCTTCTCCGGTGACGAATACCGGCAGGCGGATAGCGGCATGCACTCTGGCGATCGCAGCGATGGAAGACCCTCGATGGTGACGACCGGCGGCCTTAACCGAAGCAGGCTCTGCTTGTTTCTCTGCCAAACAGAGCAGATCCTCTCCGTTTCAGGTACTGCAACCAGGAACCGATCCTCCTCCGCAACGATGATGGCACACTTCTCCGACGACGGCAAGGAATCTGGCGACTAAACCGAACGGCAGTAATGACGACTATCTGTTCTCTGCAACAGGAATTGAAACGACATAGTTTTCCTTGCTTGTTCAGCCACCCACTTACTCTTTTGTTTTTTATTATTTTTATGGCTCGCAAAGTCAAAAGTTACAGGCACATGGAAAAAAGTCCAAAAACCCATGTACGAAGGAAAGAGTAACATAACCATGTGGCATCTCTTCTTTATCTCCGTGCACACTGACTTCATCTGCCTTTCACATAATGTGAGAAGCAAAACCAGTGGGACTGGTTGCGAACAAGAAGAGCATTACATTTTACATCCCCAGTTACAACGATGCTCAGATCAGCTCGGCTCGTGCCGATAAGGTGTTGTAAAATAAAAGAGAAATAGAAGGAAAAATGGAGAGAAAGGAAGAAAGATTTTATAATCTAGAGTTGAGTGAGGACGATTTTATTTATATAATAAAATTATTCACTCCCAAACAACCTAATATGGTAAGCTCGGATTCTAAGTGTTTTTTATTTTTGTAATATCATGTGAGTCATAATGTAGGCATCTATATATAATAATACATCTTATATCAAGAAATAATTTAAAATTTTTTAGGGATTTTCTCTGTGCAGTCATCATTTGCCTTCAACTTTGATCACTAGGCGTTCTCTGTAATACTCCATTATTGCAATTATCACAAAATTTTATAGCAATAGTAAAACTTTATGAGATTATTGGAAGCAGACAGGAAAAGACAAAGAAAAAGGTGCAGTTTTATGCCATATCAAATAATTCATTATAAATTTTGTGATATCGAAAGGAAGTTTTGTAATAATTTCGTAACTTTGCAAAACACCTTTCAAAAAAAAGAAAAGTTTTGTAATATCACAAAAATGGAGCAATAAGGAGAACTTCTGGGGAAATGTTGTTGTTATTTTTTTTAATTGCTACACTGAGTCTTGGCCAAGCAAAACTGAGTCCTCCGAGTTTTGGCCAGACAAACAGAGTCTTGAGCGAGTTGACTGAGGCTTACTAAAAATCCTCAAGGACCAATTTTCTGATTGACGCCTTCGATTTTCCATTAATCTGATTAGCTCAAGCCAAATTTAGGAAGTTCTACCGGATTTTAGAATTATAGCTCCCACAATCTGCGCAAGGATTCATCCAGTACTTAAATTCAGGTTTTTAAGAGCCATAGGCCTTGTTATTGGGTGTGTTTGTGTTAAATGTTTTGGGCCAAACCACGTCATATGATTGATTTACACAAACAAGGCTAAACATGGGCCGCACAAACCACACCAAAGCCCAGGTCTATTCACTATTTGGCTGTATTTTTTAGGCCAGTGGGCTAAACCAGGACTGAATTTCAGCCTGTCCTGGCCTAACCCATGCATGTGTACGACCCAGACCCGCGATAGATACTTAGAATAAAGATTATTATATTTTGCAACTGTGCTTTCCCTGGGTCAAATGTTAAGGCCCCTTGGGCTAAATTCTGAGTCTGAAAATTAGGCCCAATAATAAATGGGTTAGTCTTGCATGAGCTTCAGCTAAATGAACCCAACCCAGCCATGCACGCTACTTCCCATAGCAAGCAAGGTTTCCTCCCTTGCCTAGTTCACGTGCTAGTGCAACCTTGTTTGTGGGTTCATAATGGGATATTTAAAGGCCGGCCCCTGTAAATAATTTCATACTAGATTAGGTTTAATTACATTTTGCTTAACTCACTAAGTCCAACCGAAATAATTTAGTATCGCATTAGGTCTTTTAGTTAGCATTCAGGACAAAAAGTGACAAAAATATCCCTCTTTTGTTGTAATTGTATTAACGTAAATAAATAGTGACGTCACAAGTACTTTTTATTTTTACAAGCTTTAAAATTCTATAATTTTCATTACATATATCTGTTTATAATAAAATTTATATATATTGGAATCCTTTTTTTAAGATCTATTAAACAATATCTATATTGGTTATTTAATTTCATAAAAAAAAATTTATCTGTTTGGTATATTTCTATTGAAGGTACAAAATTCGTGCTTGATCTATAGATTCGACTAATTCTCTATGTGTTATAGATCGGTGGAGGTTGATCTAGGATCGACAAAGCCTCACTTGTCCAAGATCAAAGGCGAAACACGTGATTTGTCTTTGCTCGTTTTTGTCGTGATTTCGACATCACCCGTTGTACACATACATGAATAATAAGATCAACACGAAACAACCACACACAAGAAGAGACACGAGATTTACGTGGTTCTCCCAAACAGGGCTACGTCCACGGGCACGGAGACGATTATCTTCACTATAACAAGTAAAGTACAGAGACTCTCACTCTCTCACATCGTCTCACCTACGTGGTGTGGGAACACCACGAGCAAGAGAGCTCTCACCTCTCTTCTACGCACAAAATCTAGGGTTACAGACTATACATATATATAATCTCTACTTTCTTGGCCACCAAAAAAGCCCCGGTACAATTACCAAAATACCTTTGACCTTAAACCAGCCCCTGGCTAACCCAACGGACTCATCCGGTTAAACTAGACTACAAGACATATACCCAACAATCTCCACCTTGGCTTGAATTCTGCACAACTCGAGCTACCAGGAGAAAAAACCGCCAATGTCTTTACGTACCTTGCTGAATGGTACGTCACTGCACCGATGATGCAGACTTCTTTCTTCAACACCTTGACATGTTGAACCAGCACATAAACTTTAAGCAAAGTTCATCTTTTCGTCAAAGTCCACCTCGAACTTAAAGCTCGAAACCATTGACGAATCTGAGTGATATCGATATCTGAATCACTCACCATCTTGCCTCATCTTCAACATCACTTTGAAGATTCAACCACCACAAGCATGCAAGCAAAAAAGATCGGAAATACAAGTCCAGATGACTTCACAATTATAGAAACCTCTGCCTCCGAGCAGTCAAAAAAACTCCATTTGATCAGGCCTTCGATCAATCAAACAAATGTTTGATAACTGCTGATGCATCAGCTCCTCCTTACTGTTTATTCATTGGCTTGGCTCTGGCAAGATAAATAACATCACATGCGATCTGGAAAACATATGAACCCCAAACGAACAACTTCGTTTGAATCAGCAAACCCTTTACAATTAGGCCAGCGACTCCTACTGTTGGGTTTGTAACAAAAACCAGGTCGAGTAGACCCGATTCTGACCAGAACCCACATTTGTTCAGATCTCCTCTAGATTTCTGCATCAAGTTATAGATCTCGTCGCCACAAGCATACTGAAAGAAACAGATCTAAAATCCAACTCTAGATGGCTTCATTATCGCAGAAACAAGTTTCTACGCTCTGATCAGTCAAACCTCCTCGTTGACCATCAAACAGCCAATCACCCTCTTTCACTTCGTAGATCTGCTCGAAACGAGTCCGTAGGAGCAAACGGATCTCCGATCGGATGTCAAACGATCAAGATATCGCAGAAATAATTTCAACCACAAATCTGGTCAAACCTGCTTGTTGACCATACCTTCGCTGACGTCGGCTGACGTCAAACTGCAATGCTGCACTGCTAGGCTTCTGCAACGGACCCAGGTCCACCCGACCCGGAACCGACTTGGAACTGCTGTTGCTGGGCTTTATGCATAAATAGGTCAAGTCCGAACCTGACCCACCAAACCCAGCCCAAATTGGAACTGGGCTACTTTCTCCACGAGTCAGGTCGAGCTAACCCAACCTGACACTCAAAACCGACCTGGGAGGTCGTCTTCAACATCTGCGCTGATCTGCAACCCAGAACTGTCTGGGGTTCTTCTTCGGCTACGGCAACGAGGAACCGGCAACAGCAGTGGGCGGCGGCTAGCGGCGACGGCAGAACGGCGACGGCGATTGCGCAACGATCTGCTTCCGACAACTGGCGGTGGTGATCACAGCGACAATGACCAATGAGTGCATTTTTTTTTTTTGTTCGGTCTTCCTCTGAAAAAGATCCGGCAACCAAGTCTCCTTCATTAGAAATCCGGCAGCCCTTTTCTAGCTTCCCCTTTGATTCCGGCAAGATCAGGAAACCCAAAGGCACCAACAACAGAACCCACTCTACCTGCAAAACCGATTTCCCTAAGAAATCCATTTTTCTCCTGCGGCCCATCAGAGATCAACATGCTCGGGTCTTCTCTTTCAATCTATGTGGCCCTTTGATAGATCACAATCGCAGCAATCGAATTTGAAACAACCTGTGAATCCTTTTTTCTTCGATCCCAGCGAGACCGGAGAACCCAATCTCGTATTCTTCTTCTCCGATGGTGGCCCAACCAGAGATCACGAACCTGATCTTTCTTCCTCTGTTTCGACAACAAAGATCCGAACCCTTCGACAAGGATTCAGTCAATCAATCTTCATACGCACAACCTTTAAGCCACTTAGCGATCTCCACCTCGCTCAGAAACCCGAGGAACACCACCTCGGCTCTGATACCACTTCACATGTTTTAGATCTCTCAGAATCGATTGCTGCGATTGTGATTTGATTAAAAGGCCACATAGATTGGATAGGAGAAGACCGAAAAATCAAATCTCTGATTGTGCCACTGGAGAATAGAGGCCTTAAAGAAGACAACAAAGAAACAAGGGTGCTCTGTGTTTTCTGGGTTTTCTGTTTGGGTCTTGGAATTTAGTATTTCTAGGTTGCCAAAATCTTAAGGAAGAAGCTCGGTGGAAGGTTTGGACGGTTGCAAGAAAAGGTGGAAGGTTTGGACTGCTGCAAAGAAAAGAAGAAAAAAAGCCTCACCAGAATTTTCGTTGGGGTTCTCGTTGTCTCCGTTGTGTTCGCCGAACTGCTAGTTATCGCTGGAGAAACAGCATCATTGGTCGCTCCTGCCTTGCCACTGTAAAAGAAGAGCAGGTGGACCTGCTGGTTCTATTGCAAAGAACCCCAGAAGGAATCCGGATCCTCTGACAAGGTTAACACTATTGCCGCCCACTAGAATCATCTCCCGCGGTTGCAGTCAGTCCGCTGGAGCTTGCTACCTCGCCGGACAGGCAGCCGGAGCCAAAGCCGAAGGATACCTGTAAACCGCTTCTGTCTGCAATCGGGTTGCAGAACGCAGAAACAGAGACGTGTGTTGAAGAAGACGTCTCGATTCCAAGTCGGTTGCAGGTCGAGTTGGGTCAGTCGGACCTGACCCGTAGTGGATTAGCCCAGAAGAACCGATTCCGGGTTTCGGGTTTTCAGGTCGGGTCTTTTTGAACCAACCCGTGGTGCAAGCCCAGTCGATGAGCAGCAGGTTCAGGCCGAGTCGAGTCTGGTCGACCTGGTCTGTGTACTAGAAGCCCAACCCAGCAGATTAATCCAACAGATCAGCCAGTTCGGGTCAGGCCAACCTAACCCGTGTGCGCAGAGTTCAACCCAGTGCAGCAGAGCAGCAGAACTGACATCAGCAGTGACGTCAGCACGGTCAATAAGCATCTCAATAAGTGGTATCAGAGCCGATGTGGTGTTCCTTGGGTTTCTGAGCGAGGTGGAGATAGCCCGGTGGCTTGGAGGTTGTGCGCATGAAGATCAACGGATTGAATCCTCGTTGAAGGGTTCAGATCTCTGTTTTCATAACAAAAGAAGAGAGACCAGTTTCGTGATCTCTGGTTGGGCTACCATCGGAGAAGAAAAAGACGAGATTGGGTTCTCCGGTCTCGCTGGAATCGGAGAAAAAAAAATAAAATCTCAATAGTTTTGTCACTATTCCCTATGCTGCAAAACAAAACAAATGGGAATTCTTGCTTCACTTTGGTTTCTGTGAATAGAAACAAAGGATTTTGGCATAAAAGACAAAAAGAGTTATTTTATTATCTTTTCTTCTTGCTCATCAAGATCAATTTAATTGCTTTTGCAACGATTAGATCTTGCATTCGCCACTCACACTGCCACTAACACATTCTAGGTTCTAGTTCTACAAAGGATTTGTCCGGTTTTGCAGGAAAATAGAGAGAACCACCGTCGCTATTGGTTTCATCAAATAGATAAAATATATCTGTTCATTTCCTCAAACAGATTTTTCCTTTTGACTTCCTTCCAAATAAATATTTTATTGGTTGACTTCATCAAACAAATAAAATCTATTTACTGGCTTTATCAAACAAATTTTATTTGTTGACTTCCTTACAAATGAAAATTTTATCTGTTCGCTTCCTGAAACATATTTCATCTGTTGGCTTACTTACAAATAAAGCTTTTACTTGTTGGCTTCCTCAACAGATAAAATTTATCTGTTTTGGTATTCTTCTATTGAACTCAACAGATAAAATAGCAATATCTATTTGATAAGATTTCATCTGTTGGAGATAAAATTGGAGAAGAATAGATAAAGTGAGAATGAACCTCACAACCCAAAAGAAAAAAAACCAAAAACAAAACAGATCAAATTTATGTATTGAAATCCAAAGATAGGGGAAATATTAAAAAAAGAATTTCTGTTGACTTTTTCAAACAAATAAAATTTATCTATTGGCATCCTCAAATGGATAAAATCTATGTCTTGAAAATGGAAGAGATGAAATCTATCTGTTCGAGAAGGTGAACAAATAAAATTTTTTTTTAAATTAAAAAAAAACTGATTCAAAATTCAAATATTAAAAAAATAGATTGAAATAAAAAAGAGATTGAAATAAAAAAATAGATTTAAAAAGAACATATTGAAATAAAAGGATAGATTTAAAAAACATATTGAAATTAAAAAAAATAAATCTTAATTTAATTAAAATTAACACACGGATTTAATCTATGTATGCAAAGCCCAACCAAACAGATTAAATCTATTTTAATTAACACACATATTTAATTTGTTTCAACTAACACACAAGTTTAATTTGTGTTTTGGTTGGACCACAAAATTTTGTAGTGCTTCGGAGTATCATATCAAGCCCTTGTACCAACATGAGTTCTGCAACGAGAAATCACCGCCTAGGCCTTTTCTTCTCAGATGACTGGTCGCTGGAGACCGAAGGGTGATGAGACAGCTGCAATAAGAAGCCTTGTCCAGGGACGACTTCCTCAGTGACAATCTTCACCAGTATTCCGCATAGCCAATGGGCTTCTTCTCAGGCAACAATATGCACCAGTGATCTACATCTCTCTTTGCCATAGTGCACCGTTGTGCCATTGCCACTTCTTGCCGTTGTGCGGACTCCAATCACCCTTGCGAGATAGGAGAGGATGGAGATGGAGACATGGGACCAGATCCGTTCTCCTTCTTTATTTCTTCTCTGGCTGCAACTAGAAATAAAGATGGAAAAAGCATACCCTTTTTGTCTTCATATGAAAGGAGGGTTATTATTGTCATTTGTCAAGTTCTATTTTTAATGAGAAACCTAATGTGCCAAAGGAAAATATCTTGGATATAACGTAGTGTGGTAAAATATTTAGGGAGCTATGGTCAAAGCTCCCTAAATTGTTTGCGTGCCAATTTGGGAGACTAGTTTTTATGACCTTAAAGTTTGGGCTAATTAAATGTAGCTCTTGACAATTTTAAAATTATAGTGCCCTTGTGTTTTTCATCATTTGGTGGGTGGGTGTGGTTATTTTCCTTTTTATCACTTCCACTTAGTTTTGCTTTAGATTTTAAGTGTTAAGAATATTTAGGACCATTTGTTTGATGAATTGAATTTCTAAGAACTCATGGTAAAATGAGTTCCAACAAAAGATTATTAAAAAAGTGAAAGGGTGACAGGATATAGGGTGGTGATAGAGATGGGACCTTAAATTTTCTAGGATTTGATTTACTAAGGTAATAGTTGGGTATTTATTTACCAGTCTCCCATTCATTCATATTCCATGAAAAGAAGGATCATTTGAGGGCCATTCTTGGATCTTCATATGTATTTCTTCAATTTTGACCACTTTTAGGGATTCATTTCTTAGAAGTTCATGCAAACAAACAAGCCTTTAAAACAATCTTATCACAGTGTCTTGGTTGTCAAAATACCCACATTTCAAGTGCCAATCCTAACTTTTGAGCCATCTTCTTTTCCACATTTCTTCCTCATAACATGTGAAAACCCTTGCATTTTCTAGGGTAAACTGGTCTCTACTGTGCACTTCTTCCAAGGAATGCCCTAGACAAACTCTGCTCACTTCACATTGGAATCAGAATCCAATTTCCTAAGCAATAGAATTAGCTTTCCTAGTAGAACTCATATTAAGCAAGATGAGTTTGGAAACCCAACCAAGGGGGTTGGGTCCTATGAAAGAGCCCGCACACGTAAGAACATAAGCCCACACAAGTGGAAACGGAAGCTCACACATGCGAGAACATTATAAGCCCACACATGGGAAAGGAAACTTGCACTGTGGGAAAGGTGGCGTGTCAAAGTTCAAACCTTGGACACTTAAGTAAGAACTACCACTTCATACAACTAGAGTAGGTTAGAAAAAGAAAAACATAAAACAAGTTCTACAATCAAGTGCCTAACTAGTGTTGCTTCCTTTATCCTGGCTTGGAACTTTGGAGCATGGCTTTTTTCAAGCAAAAGTTGGCTGCAAATATCAAATTTGAGATTTCGTTTTTTGCTTAGGATGAAAGAGTTTGGCCATTTTTGAAAAATAGCTAGCTGACGACAAAATCAACTTGCAAATTAATTTGCACAAGATATGATACTAATCAGTCCTCTATGAAAAATTGGAAAGTCTTATGGTGACTTCCTTTTTCTCAAAGAATTTTACTATTTGGGTGGAAATGTCTCAGAAATGCTATTCCGATAAGAGATATTATTAAATCTAAGAGTAACCACCTTGAGGTTAAATGTCCCATATGTGAAAAGGAGGAGGGCACGGTTGTGCATGCTCTCATGCATTATGACTTTGCTATAACGTGTTGGTTTGGTTCAAAATGGGGACTTTGTTCTGATTCTATCCATTTTATAGATCTAATTGAATGGTGGAAGGATTCATGTAAGCATGGCCACCCGATGCTTCCCCTTCTAGGGGATTGTCAATCAAAAATGTAGATCATTTCCATGTCCATGTGGTGGACCATACGGGAAGCCAAGAACGATTTCATTCATAGAGGTCATTCTCTAGATCCATCAAAGATCCTTAGATTTGTCCATAAGACTATTGAGGATTCTACATGCATGTTATCCTAAGGACCTTCTTTTAAGGGATGGTGGAATGCATTACATAGCCTATTCTGTGATTTCTATTAAAGAAGTTATTATAATCTTCTCTGATGTAGCGTATAGGCTAATGTTGAGCGTAGCTCATTTAGTTTTATAATAATGGTAAATGGGGTTATTGTGGATGCATGAACTGTCCAAGGGCTCGAAGTTGTCTCTTCAAAGACAGTCAAAGCGAAGGCAATCCTAGTAGCATTGGAGAAAGTAAAGAAAAATTATTTTATTAGGCTTCGTATTTTATCGAATTCTTAAAAAGTTGTGAATGCTTTGAAGGGAGATAATAACTAGTCTATACATTCTATTATTTTAAACATTAAAGCTTTATCTGTTTTTTTTTTAGTTTTGTAGACTTTGTATATATTGCAAGGGCCCTCAATGGCCAAGCTCATAGACTTGTCAAGTTTTGTTTATCTATTAGGTAGGATTTAGATTGGGATTGGGCCTCTTCTATTCTTCTAGCTGGAGATTAAGTTGTTTTGTCCCCTTTTTTCTTCTTTATTGTTTGGCTATTTTTTACTTAAATGAATTTTCTTTTCTACTAAAAAATATCAAATTTGAGAACTAGATCACGAGGGCACAGGATGGATCCATTCATGTTGATATATAAGATGGGAAGATCTCTGAATTGATTAGTGCAGCTGTGTGGCCTAAAACTAGACAGAGAAAGTTCCTAAATGATTTTTAGTAAGAAAATTATCATTTGATCACTAGTTTACAAATTACTAGCCAGGTGAGATAATTTGATGCTGAAATAACATTTTGGGGTCCCACCTAAGAACCAAGATGGATGGAGCTAGGATATGCAGAACCCCAAATGGATACGAGACTTGTGAATTGTCACCCCATCTCACAATAGCCTTATGATTTAAGGCTCTGATATTAATTCAAGTCCAATTACGGAAATCCGAATTTTGATATGGATCTAAATGGCCACATGGTTGCACTTTAGGTTTGATAATTTCTTACCATATGGACTTAGATTTCGGTCTGAAATTGTAGGCCCTGATGGGGCTGAAATATTGTAGTTGCTTAATTTGAAGACTTGTTTGGAAGTTCATGCTTCCCTCAATGCTGAAAATTCGTCAATCAAATGATGGGATGTTTAAATGGGACAATCTTTTTGGTATTGGCCACACACATGGTAGGTCACCATAAAAGTGGTTGTAGGTGTCATGGACCACTAAGCATTGCCACTGCCATATGTCAGATCCAGAGCCCAAAGATCAGACAAAGGCCCCTTGATGAAGAATGATTGCAATATTTCAAACAAGAAAAGTGAGAGTAAATCAATATTGGAGTTGCATAATTTGAAGACTTGTTAGGAAGTTCATGCTTCCCTCAGTGCTGAAAATTCGTCAATTAAATGATGGGATGTTTAAATGGGAGAATCTTTTTGGAATTGGCCACATACATAGTAGGTCACCATAAAAGTGGTTTTAGGTGCCATGGACCACTAAGCATTGCCACTGCCATATGTCAGATCCAGAGCCCAAAGATCAGACAAAGGCCCCTTGATGAATGATTGCAATATTTCAACAAAACAAGAAAAGTGACAGTAAATCAATCATGATTAATTAGAACACTGCAGAGGAATGGTCTGCAATCATTAACATTCAACAGGTGGGCCCCAATGAGAATTGACCATAGACCTAAAGTAAATACCTAATTGCACTGATCAATGGCCCTCATCTTCGAGGGTCATGGTCAACCACGTGGTGCTTCAGTTACTGGTTAGATTCCACAGTTGCTGTTTGGTGGGCCCACCGAATGTACTAGCTAGAGAGTGAGACTAGTATACCCTCTCCTTAAATAAAGAGGATGGAGCTTGGAAGTGTAATGAATGATCACTGGAAGTGACGCTAACAACAGATCAATCGAAGTTTTATAATAGAGCTTAGATGAGAAGGGTTTGGTTTGTTACAATTTACAACCGCCCTATGGGCTTGCACAAAACGTTTGTCTGAGAATCTGCAAAAGAGAAAGTGTTAAGACAACTCAAAGACAAGGGACTTTGAATCCCTTTTATACCTGATCATGTTGGAGGGAGAGAGAGAGAGAGAGAGAGAGAGAGAGAGAGAGAGATGGCACCGGTTGGACTACCACCAGGTTTCAGGTTTCATCCGACAGACGAAGAGCTGGTGAGTTACTATCTCAAAAGGAAGATCCAAGGCCTCAAGATTGAGCTTGATATCATCCCCGAAATCGATCTTTACAAATGTGAACCATGGGAATTAGCAGGTTCTTATTTCTAAAAATTTTCTCTCAATCTATGTCTATCTACTCTCTCTCTCTCATAAAAATTTGGATAATACTTTCGTGTTCATAGGACAATTGAATTTCTTATATTCTTAAATAATAAAGTTAGAATTTTGAGAAATGATCAAGTCCAACAAGTTGGATCACAATTGTACCTCATTGAATGACTATGGGTCAAAATTGCCTTCCTTTGATGATAGTAACAATCTCATAACCATTTGCTTTGTGCATTCGATTGATGAGTATCATCATTGATCAAAGTGAGATTTATTCCTATCCTGCTAAATTGAAATGATGATTCTCATCATTGAATAACTCCGATCGAACCACTCACCTTGGTGGCTTCATTGGGCCACATTAGTTTCCATTATATTTTGACCTAAATACGGTGACATTATTGAATATATTTCACTTTCTCAGCTCTGGTTTCATACGAATGCTTGCCTCATTTTAATGTTTTATCAATTACAATTTTGACAGACAAATCATTCTTGCCTAGTAGAGATCCCGAATGGTATTTTTTTGGACCAAGGGATCGAAAATATCCAAATGGGTTTCGAACGAACAGGGCTACTCATGCCGGATATTGGAAATCAACAGGGAAAGACCGGCGCGTCGTTTGTCAAAATGGGACTACAGGTATGAAGAAGACACTGGTTTATTACCGGGGCCGAGCTCCTCAGGGGATCAGAACTGATTGGGTGATGCATGAATATCGCCTCGACGACAAAGACTGCGAAGAGACCTTCAGAATTCAGGTTGTATATCACTTATCACCATCATTTTAATCAGGAACCATAGAATCATGGAATCTTAACCATTGCAATTTGTTCTTGATGAGCCACAAAAAGAAAGGGCTGAGATGTCTAACGAGGGTGTGTTATATACGCATCATGCACATGTAAGAGGACCCTCTACTGCTCTAGACTATAGGTGAGGAACGTGGTGCATGGATTGCATGGAAAGTTGGATCTTTTCCCGTTCTTTTATTCCTCTTTAATCCATGTAAAATTGGATTACCACATTCTTTACTTGCATCGATCTGTTGAGATCTTGTGACCCTTCTTGTCATTCATAGCTTTCTTTTGCTTTCACTGTTCTAATGGAAGACAAAACTATCATTCCATGCGAATTGCATAAACAGCAGCATGCGTCATCGAGCCAAGATAAAGTACAGAAATCCAACCCTTTCCAAGGTGTATGATGGTGTTGGTTGCCTTTTCACTTTATTCCTGAAACGTCTTCTTCTCATCTGAGGCTGTCCATGTCCAAACATGAGGGGTCCAGGGTTCTTTTAGCAGGACCACTGATTGATGGGCCCTACAGTGGATGGGTCAATAGTTGAAAATATTCCATCTTAGGCATTATGGTCTAGCGGGTTTCTCTTCTCGTACATCTATTTGCAGACCTCACTGATCACAGATTAGGTTACTTATAAGTCTTGGAGCTTTCTGGGTCATATTCCAATTGTGGCAGGCCCATCTGAACCATACAATTCTTGGGTCACGCATACCATCAAGAGAACTGAAAATGTCTGCTGATTTAGTAAGTTCAAATGCTTGTTTTTCATGTAAAAAGGGTTGATTTAGCATTGAAGGATCAATATTAATCCTACCTAGAAATGTGTTTGTATGTATATGAATTTGCAATTCCGTGCATATAAGCATGTCTAACAGAGGATTTAGGCAATAATTTCAGGATTCATATGCATTATGTCGCGTTTTCAATAAAAATGGGGCATGCACAGAGATTGAAGAGCAAGGCCAATGTAGCTCCCAAGGGATAGCCAATGACATCGAGACCATGTCACCAGAGTTGCCAATGGGGTCATCATCATGCGTCGATGAGGACGAAGACAAAGATGACTCATGGATGCAGTTCATAAGGGAGGATGCATGGTGCTCATCTAATGTTTCGACAGGCGGTGGCGACGACTCTTCATGCATTGCTCTCACTAACTGAAGTCTCCCTTTGATTGATACAACTTGAAGTAGAGAACACATAAGGAATTCATATATAAATTAGCTGAGAAAAGGGACAGTTTTACAGGTCGCAAAATCTCATAATTTTATCCGTGGGTTACATGTAGAAAATGTAGCCCTCCAAAGATTGTGATTCGTGGTTTCTTAAATTGGATTCTTATAGAGATTTTGGAGGTCATGTCTGACCATTTAATCTGGATGGCTAGGCTTTAATCCACGAAATAAAGTGTTAAGTAATTTGGCTTCTTTTCTTTTTATATTTATATACTAATAGATGTGAACAAGCTAATACTGATGTGTGGTGCAATTTTGGGAATAATATGAAAAGGGTGTTTGTTTCATTTAGTTGGAATTGTGTTTATGTCAAATTCTTCTATTGTAACTAGTGATTTTCTTTACCTTAATGAGAATATTAATACTTCCATTCATTGATAATTAAGAAACTTAAGCTAAAAAATTAGGATGATCCAGATCCTCCATGATTTCCGTGGTCGGAATCTCTTTGCTATATTTAAAATAGGGCACTTTGCAGGGTCTATTGTGTCCACTCACAACCAAATAGCGATGGATAGAAGATATTGAGATGGAAATATATACAAAAATATAGTTGCCGGGTTTTGCCTTAGATCTGAAGAAGTTCTTCCTACTACCGAAGTGTGAAGGATTCTACTACCTACCTAAGTTATTCTACCATCTATAGAAATTTAAGAACACTTTATTTGAGATAATAAACTATCGTAAACTTTATTCCATCAAACTCTCCCATTTATATAAAAGAGGGAGAATAATATGAATAGCTAACTTAAAATTCAAATCAAGATTCTTATCTATAAAATACCTTATACCAAATCTTTATTACATAGAATTTCACAATTCACTGCATTTCCATAAATTCACACAAACAATCAATTGATAAATAATCTCAATTTATATAATGAAAAACAAACCTAAAGAACCATTATTCAAAATTCAAACTATCCAAAATCTTTAACAACCTAACTAATCTTTATTCTATCTCTAACATCCTCCCTCAATCACGTGATCCTTTTACGGAAAGGATTTGTTATTGTTTACATTAAAAGTAAAACATTTTGATCTTAAAAAAAAACAAAGATATCGATCATGTGTTCCTGTCGATCACCGTTTGTCCGTGGATCTATCGCTATCGTAACCTGCTCATGTAGAGTCTATTGTGACAATGGTCCACTAGATCAGATCTAGCGCGATCTCTTCTAAAAACTATGACCATGTAAATTGATGGAGATGGAGATTTGACGAAGATAGCAAGATCTTTAAGGTATGCTTAGGTGGGTGGATGGATAAGAGAGAATGTTGATTTTTTATTAAATAAAAAAATTGATGGTGATAATTGCAGAAAACAGGAACTTGGGTGGCTTATTGTAAGATTATCACCATGCCCAGCTCTGATATCATATAGAATTTCAAAAACACTTTATCTAAGATAATAAACTACCGTAAACTTTATTCGATCTAACTCTCCCATTTATACAAAATGGAGAGAATAACATGAACAGCTAACTTAAAATTCAAATCCAATTTCTAATCCCTAAATTAAATACCTAACACCTAATCTTTATCTCTAACAACTCATCAGGTTGTCTCTAACACCATCTTCAAGAATCAAGCAAATCTGCATTAGTCAAGTCCAGCATAAGTTATCCCACCTCCTGTAGTTCCCAAATTTCCTTTTTACTCACCTTTCTCCAGTAAGCCTTGATACTTTGGTGGCTTGCTTTGATGCTCACTACCTCTACACTACATGACCGATGCATCCAAACTGTTCATTTAATGGATCACCTCTTCTATGAACAACGCCTTGCAAATATGACATTGAAGTTCATAACTATCATATCTGTCACTTGTTTTTCTTCAAGTGGGGCAATGCACCAGCAAAAGTTCATGTAACATAGGGTCCATTTGGTGTGCACATATATCACAATTGTTTTGCATTTCAATAGTTGTCCTTGCAAATATAAATTCTATCTCTTTTAAGTTTGATTCTAGTGATACTAAAGAAATTATCGTGAGTTGCATATGGTTTTACTATTAGCCAAATAAAACGGCGGTCATGATACTCTTATGGTAGCTGATCAAAAAAATGATACTCCTATGGTAATTGGCCTAAAATGAGCTTCCAATTGTTTGAAATTTGAATTCAAGATCTCTCTAAAAAATGAAAACTCTTGTACTTATGATACTTTCAATTTTTCATAAAATGATATAAATCAAAATAAAATGAATTACACATCCTAAGGTTTTAATTTATTATCTAAAAAAATTATAATCCTGAAATATCACATGTTTGTCTACAAATATCAATTCCTAGTTTAAGTACATTTAATCCCATAACCATAGAAGTATCAAACTTGACCAACCCACATTATGTATTTGCCATTAACAAGTTTCACAACTATCCAAGCATTTTACTTGGCTGGCTAAATTAGTACAAGTATAACAAGTGCAATAACCTACATATGATATCCAATATAGACTGACCAATCCCTCCTATTTAAAAAAATGTATAAGAATTAGAAAATGAATAGTTCCTATCATGGTTTCAATTGCAATAGGTATTTGTTAGTCACAAAGGCATAAAGAGCCAAAGAAGCTGTGAGGAAGAGGAAAGGCCATTTCCAGTTCAAAAATGTATTGGAAATGTGTGTTCCTCTAATGTTAGTAAATAAACCGATTTTCTTCTTGGCACCCCTTTCCATTCCCTTCATCTCCTTCACTTCCTCATAGTAAGAGTCCCCTTCTTCATCAAACAAGGCTTTATGATTTGAGGGAAAGTCACTTCTTACACCTTCATGTTCTAAATCCTCCCCCAGATATAGACAACTTGTCAATAGAAGTGCCACTATACTAATGTTTGAAGTTATTGTCTCATTGATCATGCAAGATCCCTTCCATGGCTTCACAGATGCTTTAATCCCCATAAAGTTATCTCTAGCAAACAGCTTAAACTTGCTAAAAACAAAACCTCTTTGCTGATTTTTCCTCAGAATTTCGGATTTTGGGAGAACCCTCTCATGTGTGACAATGGTGTTCATGTGGACTCTAACAGTCTTCAAGGGCTCCACTCGATGAAAGAATGTTTTGGCTGAATTGCAGCTACTGACATACAATCCTCGGCTAACTTCAACCTTCTCATAAACATCAAAGGTCGGTGTAGGGACAAAATCATCATCATCGCCATTTTCAAGGAAGATGCTATCTGGGTTGTCATTAATGAAACCTAGAGTGAAACCATTTGATTGATATTCTGAGGAATTGAGTTTGTTCTCATTGTCACTGAAGCACTTGAAAGTGTCATCTTCATTGATTCCCCCTGCAGTCTACCTCACAATCAGCGGAATGATCTAAAGACATTGATAAAGAAAACATAAAGCAAAAGAAGAAAAAAAGGAGCTGAGATAGTTAGGGTAGGCATACCTTTGTTGTCTGGATCCTCTCTTTGAAAAGTTGAAATGCTTTCTATCAGAACGGTCTTGTGTTCCTCTATTGTGATCTGTAAATTGTGTGGCACACGTTAGTGGGGGCCTCAATAAGAAAAGTGCTCCCACTGATACCATGCAATGATATAAATGTTTAGTGTGGCTCTCTTGGTCATTCAAGACAACACATAGTGCTCTTCCTACAAATAATAAAATTTAAAAAAAGGACAATGCATTGCTCTAACACACTTACATTATTTGGGCCAAAAATAATTAACATGTGGGGTCCATCTTTCAATAAGCCAGATCTTCATATAGGTGGGACCGACCATGGTTACACACAAAATGGTCTCTTGTGGTCCATTAATTTTTCACTGCAATTGCATATAACCACCAGTATAATTACTAGAGTTTATTCACTATAGAAGATTCTTGTCCCATTGGCTATCCATGATGGCATGGTGGACCCCACCAGCAGAATGGAGTGACTAGGAATACGGATCCCACTTTGACTGAAATTTGGGTTGGATGGAATCTCGATCCCCCAAGGTGATTCCTTAGGCTAGTCTCAATGCCAAGCCTCATTAACTCCACTATAGGTCTCACCTTTGAAATTCAAGCCGCCCAAAAATATGTTTCCCATATAAAAACACAGCCAGATTTCTTTTCAATTGGGCCTATAGTCAAATAAAAAACATGGTTACACTATTCTAAACAAAGAACATATAGGGCCCATCTTTCAATAAGCCACATCATTCATTCGGTGGGACCACTATGCAAAATTTGCAGCATGGACCCCTCCAATGGTCCTTAACTTTATATTCACACTACAAAATAAGCATCAATCAGATTATTGGGATAGTTTAGGACAGGAGATCTCCTTTTCCCATTGCCTATGCTGATGGGCCCCACGAGAAACTCTACAGATGAAAGATGGGGCCTCACCTTCACAGAAAGCTTGGTCCAATAAAACAGTGGAATACTAAGGAATTAGGAAGAAGCTTTTCATGTTACCTTGTCAAGATCTTTGTGTGACATTTTTATCCCGTACAAGTTCTCTACCACCCTTTGTCCCTTGAATTCCTCTTCCAAATCAGTTATCTCTACAAATCTTGAGGAACCAATGTCATTAATTAGATGGTGTTGGGCTTCCTCATTTCTTCCATTTATTTCTAGTTCCATTAGAGGTGCGAATTCGTCCAAAAGTTGTTGATTGTATGTCCATGTATTTTGATAGCTGGACTGATTCACGAGTTCCTGAGAAGCGCAAGCAACTGAAAGAATTTCTTGTAAAATATCTGTTTCTTTCATGTCTTCTCGTCCAGGATTTAGAAATTTCGAGTCAGTGAGATTGAATTGCAGAAAATCGTCCATTAATGGAGGCAATAGGCGCCGTTGCTGCAACCTAGCGCTCTCTATTGCTATGTCAACCTGCAGTGAGATTAAGATGCTAAGAGGAGGAACTTATGGAAGTTTGTTGTAGTCACTTAAAAGAATTTAAAGTATTTTCTTATGAAATCAGGCTAAGAGATGTTGGAGTAGTACGAAGAAATGAAGATCCATAACTGGTTAGCTAATAGTCACACCCGTTGGTATGAAAGGACTACCCAGCTATCACTCTAGCGAATCAATTCCTAGGGAAGTAAGGTTCCACCTACAAATTTTACTTATGTCCTTTACATCTTACCTGTTTAATTTTCTTTAGTTAGAATTCACTTTACCATGAATTCCTACGAATTTATTTAAAGTAGGTAAAGTTATCAAAATAAAGCAAATAGGCTTCTAGCATAATTTAGTTATTTAAAAGTACTTATTTTATGTGTGAAACAACAATTCTCACTCAACATGGACCACATTGGTGGCCTGCTGGCTAGAAACTATTGTCCCCAAAACCTTTCACCTACATGTGACCCGCATTTGGTGTTTGAAAGTTGGAAGGGATGGAAGATGTTGCAAGCACATCAATGGGACTATCCAAACCATCCAATTGATGAACTTTTTTTTTAATTTTATGAGAATGAGTTAGTAGATTTTTGTGATTTAATATAAAAGTGGTCTTTTTACGGTACCTTCCATCTCCAGACTACAGTAGGGCAAATTCAACAATCAATCAGTAGGCCATGCACTATAGGGGCCTGCCAATGTATGTAGTTGGAGGTCCTACTAACTATGATGTAGGGTACTGTAATTGCTCATCTTCCATTCTCATTAGAAAAGAATATTTAAGCTTAAATTCACGTTACAGAACTGAGAGTGCATTCCATAGTAATTATCTACCCAACTAAAAGCATGTCTAGGAATGTAATTACCTTAGAGGGCATGTAGGGTGAGCTTCTATGATTTTGAAATGGTGGTTCTGTGGAGCTAAGTGCCTCATCTGCAAGAAAATGCTTCCACTTCCCTTCTCTTTGACCACTGGCATCAAATTCAACTTCTTGAATGATGTCTGATGAGCCCGTCTCCGATTGGAAATGATAGCAGGTGCTCTCTAGGTCTTCCCCTATTCCTTCAGAAGATAATTCTAAAGTCGATGATTGACCATTAGGCATCCAATGAGAATGATCATCAAAAGAAGGATCATACTGCACTGTGGTCTTCAAACCAGTTCCGTTCTTCTTAAAAATGCGACATAAGGCATAAGCATCCTACAAACAACATGAACATAGTTAGAAGAGGATCTATTTCACTATACGAATGAGATAACTCACTAATGGGAAAAAAGGAAAGAAACAAGAAGCTCAAAGGCTTGGGAAGAAATCATCCGTAGAACATTATTTGGACTTTGGAAAAAATGTAATGAGAAATGATTGGTTTTAAACAATTGTTGTTCTAGTGAATTAGATGCAATGTTACCCTTGTAGCCATCCACGTGTTGAGAGTACTGCTGGTTTCAATATTAATAAGTTTTCCAAACTTCTTTTTCGTTTCCTTAAATGTTTCTTAATGGTTGGGAGGTTTAGTGTCATTCTAAAGGTTATAGATTCAAATCCTCTTTGAGTGACTTAACCGATACATGGTGCTTATGAGTGGTGTCATGTATTCGTGGTTTAACCATTGCCCTATAATGTTTGTGAGGAGGGGTTGGAGGGTTTCCATGTCTTAAAAAATAATTAAATAATTGTTATATTAATCTTCAACTTCAACAACATATCATAAAACATGTTTTGTTCAATTAGAAAGGGTTATTATTACAGTGACCATATAAAAATTTAAGGAAATGCAAACCTTTGAATATTCACTAATTAGGGCCCTTTCTTTTTTGTGTTAATTTCCAAGGAATCTTAAGCAACTCCATTAATCAAAGAATCAATGACATCAAATAATCTGTCATTTTAGAGGAAATGATTATCCACCGATCACCCTAATAAATTAAATCTAAGAAAAGCGATAGTCCCATCTACATCTCCACGTTACTCCCTTTATGCCATTCTTCTTTAATACTCCTTTGATAAACCGTCCTTTCCTATGAATCCCTAGGAATCCGGTAGGTAAGCAAACAGGCCTTTATTTTTGGAAGTTCATTTGATCCAAGTTTACAAGCCAACCTTTCTCATTTACAGAATCAACATAGGTGTAAAGGGTTTTGAGTTTCAAACACATAATACATTTTAAGGTTCTGACTAGACCAACTTGACTAAATTCAAGAGGGGAAAAAAAAAGACAAGAGGCGTATGCAATAGAAATAAAATAATACCAAAGAATGGACGAAGCTAATTACTGATTAGAACATTCAAATAGCAAGTAATCAACTGAAATAAATTTAAAAAAAAAAAAGAAAGAAAGAAAGAAAGAAAGAAAGAAGAAGAAGAAGAAATTGCACCTGCAATCCTGATGGGATTTCACACTCACTCTCTTCAAGGCGGTATTCATGCATGACCCAGTCTGTTCGACGTCCATGAGGCGCCCGGCCTTTGTAGTAAACTAAGGTTTTCTTCATGCCCACTGCCCGCTTCTGAGAGTTCACCTTCCGATCCTTTCCTGTGGCCTTCCAGTAGCCGGCCTGAGTGGCGCGATTAGTCCGCGACCCGTTCGGGTACTTCCTATCGCGGGGGCTAAAGAAATACCACTCAAGATCTTTGCTTGGTAAAAATGACTTCTCTGTGACACACACAATCATTATTCATTAGAAAGATTATTTACAGGTACATAATAAAAAAAAAAGATAGCTATTAATTGTCAAAATAATTTGGTAATTCTAGTAGTAACTCTGAAGAATAAAAGCAACATACTTGAAAGAAAGAGGTCCATTGGAAATAATAAGGATCCAAGGTTACATCTTACAAGAAGATGTGCCACTGGGAGCATAGAGAAAAAGTTCATTTGGGTGCAGGAAGATGAATAGGTGGAGAGAATGCAATAGTTGGTTGCAGTCCTAAATAAAATAATACACCCAGTTGAGCTTTCTGCCAGTATTCTATTACTTTGGAGGGTTCTTCTGTAAAGACAACAGCCTAGAAGTCTACTATCTTTAGTTCAAAGATTAAAGTAAACGAGGTACATAAATTTATAAATAATCATTCACCAAAATCTACATATACTAGCAATCACGTAACCCAGTAAAGAACCTTGTTTCGTGGAGCTCTTATTTCACCTCCTGAAGGCTGTGCAAGGTGCTTTTGACTTTGGTCCTTTTTTGTTCTTCCTCCAGTTCTAACGTTTTCTTTTAACTGGAAAATGGTGAGCCCCACATTCTTTTTTCTTTCTATGGTTATTGAGGGGTGGTTCGTGATATCTTACCCTGAGTAAATGAGAACTGTTATATATTGTAGTTTTTCCATTTTTTTTTTCCTTTTTAGTTCTAGCCTATATTTTCCCACCTAGTTGCATGTGAATCATTAGTGATGGACAGGATAAAAAGGTTTATAGTTGAATAAGGGGTGATCCAAAGACAGCCTGATTGGTCATTGTATTGAGTAGACATTAATCTGTCATGATTTGGATCATTTCAATGGATATAAGATGTCTAATAAGGCTATATCACAGTGTTTGTTATATTCCAAGGTAGCCTTATTGCTTATCTCACAGTCCATATAGCATATTCTTTTGAGGATGAAGAATGTCTAAACCGTCAGATATATTATATGCCATTAATTAAGCAATGGTGCCTATGATTTGAATGGTCTAGGTCTTCTTTATGTTAGCTACTTGCATTTGTATCAGAAGCAAGCATTCCTTTAAAAAGCATTTTACGGCCTATTGGTTACCAAGCTACCAATATTCTGAAGTCTGACCAAAGTAAAACCACGTACTTTTGTATTCAAAAAGAAAAAATCAACAAAAGAGGTTCTGAAATGAAAATAAAGAGCGTCTAGTTGAGATTTCTACTTTCTATAGAGGCATGTCTAAACATTTAAACCACCTTTGGCTATGATTATTCACATTATTTCCAATTTTTCAACGACGGCGATGAAAATTTTTTCATTGATATGCTCAGGGGGATCAAGTCCACTTTTGCTAATGTACTGTTACTGTTGTATTATAAGAAGGAATGCCCATGGATATATAACAAAGTGGCAATGACCACAAAAAATAGATAGATACCTGGTAAGTCCCATGGCTCGCATTTATAGAGATCGACTTCAGGGATGATCTCCAACTCAATAGTTCGGCCATTGATCTTTCTCTTGAGGTAGTAAGCGACAAGTTCTTCGTCGGTGGGATGAAAACGAAAGCCAGGAGGCAAACTCACAGGTGCCATTTGATTCAGTTTCACCCCCTCCTCAATCAAACTAACTTACAACAAAATAGTAGGCAGGCCTCGAATTCCAAAACAACAAGACCAGCCTCAAAGATCCAACTCTACAGCAGAAGCCTCAAAAAACCCATCCCACCTGGAAAATGAAAAGAAACCATGAACGTTCTTCAATAAAAATTTGAGGAACATCAAGATGAATGAAAATTACCCATGTGTTGTGTTCTAACAACTAAACATTATAATATAAGAAGCCCTTCAATATTAATGTGAGACAAGAGAGATCGAGAAGTAAAGAGACACCTTATGTGAGAAACCTTGAATAATGATGATGATGGAAACAAAGGAAGGAGGTGGTGAGAAGAGAGGTGTTGATTTAGAGCTATTTGAGGCAGCTAGAGAGAGAGAGAGAGAGAGAGAGAGAGAGAGAGAGAGAGAGAGAGAGAGAGAGAGAAAGGACTCGGGAAGGAGTCCGATTGCCAGGCCTTCTACCTTTATATTATAGTTGTTTGGATTCTCTCTATCGTCCACGTCAAGCTCTTCCTCTCTCAGACAGAGTCCGGACAAAATATCCCAAGCCCCCATCTTGTCTTTTCTGCCATGTGGTTCCATCAACGTGGAAAGATCTCAATGGTCCCCACAATCGTCTTGGCGTTCCACGTGGAAAAGAACTGCTCGGCAACGAATGTCGGCTGCTTTCCACAGAGGAGTGTTCCTTTCACACGCCTATTAGATTTTTGTGTGATTCAAGCCCATCAACAGGTGGGCCAGCCCTTATACAAACATTTTGAGAGTTATGAGGGTGCAAATTAATCGTTTTATTAGAATAGAGTTTGGATTGTCGTGAAAATTTATTTACAGAACCCGCTTGCAATCTCAATAAGTATGCTCCAAGACACATGCTTTTGGGTAAATACTAATCTACTTTCCCTTGTATGAAATTGGAATATAAATCGAATCCTCAGAAGCTTGTTAATTGGCATAAACTTGCGATTAACAATTAAAATCACACACAAAAAGAAAAAAACACAAAAGAGCACATATACGAAAAATTTCGTAGTTAAGCAATTTATTTATATTCACGGCTAAAAGAAAATTTTACTCTTTTATTGCACTCTTGTGCTTGAATCTAGAATTACACATTATATTATATATATATATAACTCTTTCTGTCTTAATCCCTAAAAAAGCCCAATACAAATACCAAAATACCTCTGATGAAAACTTAGTCCAAAATCAATCCTATAATTTGTTGAATCCGTCATACAAAACATAAACCTAACAAATACATAGGAATTAAACAATATGAATAATGGTGAAATGGGCTCTACTGTAATGAGGTGAATGGTGAACTATATAATAAGGTAGTGACAAAAATAGGACACCCACTTTTTATGTACTGAATACGAGGGTAATGGTTTATCATTCTTCCCATCTTCGCTTGATTCAATTCCATTATGAAAGAGGTCATCAATAGTCAACCTTCTTTATATTCATTTGTTATTCATCATTTTTAACCACCTACCACAATAAAATCCTAGATAAAAACATATTTGTTTCACATAATTAAATTCTAATTAAATTCTGACTAAAATGATTGTTAAAAATTAATACTCTTAATGAAAATTGAATCAAGCCAACACTTTGTCGAGTTACATCTGTATCGGCATAGTTTGCTTTATTCCATGGGAAGAAAGTCGACTTGATCTGTAGATTTAAGTTACAAAGCACCAAATCTAAAAGGGCCAAAAAAAAAAAAAAAAAAAAAAGAAAGGCTGATATATTGACAGTAGGCCAGAAGCCTGACGAGGAATGAGATGGCCAAGCTACAAAACTGGGACCCACTTTGGGCACGTGATAGAAAGTTGCCACGTGTAAGAACAGGATCACTTCCTCTGGACCCAATCCTTTCTGTGTTCTCTCCCTTTTACTCCCTTTTGCTTTCCCATCAATCTATTCCCATTCCCTCCCATTTTTATTCTGTCTGCTTTTGCTCTTTCCCTTTTATATGAGTTTATTATTATTATTATACTGCTACTAAATACATCTATTTCTTATGTGGAGGAAGAAAGACCTTTGGATGAGTATTGCGTGCATCCCCACGTTATGCCTACCACATGGCATCCTTCCCTCTTTCTTTCCTAAAAAGGCAGATTACTCACGGAAAAGATCTCCACCAGAGGCAACTATCATGTGGACTCCATGT
This sequence comes from Sextonia rubra, assembly GCA_037013555.1. Lineage (NCBI taxonomy): Eukaryota > Viridiplantae > Streptophyta > Magnoliopsida > Laurales > Lauraceae > Sextonia > Sextonia rubra. The sequence goes on along the minus strand of JASUAD010000028.1, from coordinate 13,929,466 downwards.
CTTCTAGTTAAGATTATCTCAGATTTACTGGATGTGATTTGTGTGGGTTAAGGGCCCTACCTACGGAATTAATCTTACTGGGTTAAATCACTCCAATCAGGTATTTTAAATCTTTTTTATTCTGGGGCCTCGAAGTTTAGTGGTTTGTTATGTGTTTTCTTTAATCATGATTAATCATTGGATCAGAATCAACTAAGGATCGCAAGAATTCAATGGGAAGAGTTTGGGCCGGAGGGTTTGGATTGATAATAATTGGGTTCCATTGCACAATATAGGAAAGGTTCCTTCGAGCCCGAGATTTTTGGATTGTTTTCATCCATACAATGACTAGTAAATTCATTATTCTTATCATCATTATCTTCATCGAAGCTAAGTTGAGTTGGAGTCAACTATATAAATTTTATTACTCCACTCCAATCAATCATGAACCAAACCTATTGTTCATGTAGAAACAAGGCCAGCAGCAGCGTACTTAGAAGCTTGATTCCATGAAACGGCCCACCTCCAACATATTGTGCATAAATGGCCCAACGGGCTGGACCTGAATGTAATTGTTTGGCCCCATAACAAAATAGGTGACTTATTCAAGCTTGAGCTCCGCCCAGCCTTCTTATCTAAGGTATTTCATTCGTAGAAGAAGTTAACAACCATTGAGTCCTAGGTCTCATAATTCAGATTTTTCACTGGGCAAATAATGTAGCGCTATGGGCCTGGCTCAGACCAGGCTTAACTAGTCTAAGAATGTCACTGAAATTATGCTGTTTCCTATACCAAACCGGGAAAATTCAGGAATGAACTCTTCTTTGGGCCACAATTGATACATGATCCAGGCCCAACATCTCAGTTTTGGCTCCGATAATAGCTCTTCATTTCAAAATTTTAGTCATGCTCATGCCCAAGTATCAGCGTACCTGTGTAAGTGCACACGGATGCATTCGCTTACGTAGGCCAACGTTGGACCATGTTGGATCAAGTCCTGAGTACGACCTTAAGTGTTGGGACCATCTATCTAATTTTGGGCCCAAGATAGGCCCACAGTCCCATCATATTAGATCTAACGATCTGTGTGCTTCTCCAAAAAGAAGACGCAAGGGACCCTCAACTTTGATGGGCCCCTTTTGTTTTGAGTTGCCATCTTTGAACACCAAAAGATAGTCAAGAGTCACGACAGGAGTATCTTTATATCATATATGGAACTTAAAACGGCCATACAGAAGAAAAGCCTCTAGGCCTTGGGCAATTCGTAGCTGGCCCAGCTTATGAAAGGAACGGCCTTTATTGATCTTGGTGAGCCCAACTGCTAGGTTGGATGCGTCTGCGAAGCCTTAAAAAGACATGGGGCCCCATCTAATAAAGTTGGAGGAAGAACCCTTTTGGAGTATTGGCTGTTCTTGGGACATGGGATTGATGCTTGAGTGCCCACATGGAATGATGGTGTAGCTTCGAAAAGCGGCAAGCAAAGTTCCTACCCTACCCACCCGAAAAATAAAATAAGAGTTGGAGGCACCAATCAAGATGAAAAGACAGGTTTGGGTTTTATTTTTCTATAATAAACCAATCAAAAACTACTGACCGGAAGGTCCCATCAACCCTAGAGGGAGCACAGAAGGCATCCAAAGTCCCAGATGTTCGAGAAGATAATAGGCGATTTGTATGATTCTGGCAGTTGGCACAAAAAAATAGATTATCCATTTCAATTTTTAATGAGGACAGGGAAGTGTTTAGATGAGGAGGAGACCATATTTGTATCTGGTCAAAGGTACATTTCACATATGACGCTGCATGGAGATTTGGGTCTCACTCGCATTGTATGGGGATTTGAGCTTCCTTGAAGATACTGATGTTTGGGTCTTACAACTACCCTAATACCCTACCCCTATACTAGCTAAAGATGAATATAAGATCTCGTTAGTTAGGAACTTTTCCCTAACGAGAGATGAAGAGTTTAATGTAGACAACAAGCATTTTTAAATTTTTGTGTCAAATGGACCCTCTCTTCAGGTCTGCTCCTTACCCTAGTGCCAGGGAATAACTGTTATCACTGGGAGGTCTAAGATTTAAAACCTTAACTCTTTTCTTCTTTAAATATATGAGTTTTATTTATTATTTGAGAAAAAAAGTCAAAAATCCCTCTCTGAACAGTTGTAGGAGATGTAATCCACGTAAAATATTATTAAAGCATAAAGTTCATACTGCTTGGACTTATTCCAAACGGAAGTCCTTAATATATATACGTCATATAATTATTGACAGATTTATCCTTCTCACTGTATGATATAATATTAAGATTTTTCTTCCTATTATTCAAGTAGATGCAGTTTTTTCATAATTACTTCAGATGTGAAGTTTAAAATTGGAAATGGCAGGATGAAATCTTTGATAGAGTTAGCGTTACTTCACCATCTTTGTTATCTTCTTTATTTAGTTTTCTTCATTTAGTGTTTAGCATTGCTTTTTCAATTTTCAAATCAAATTCTTAAGGTAAGTTTCAATATTTTATGATTTATGTTTGAAATACAATAGATTTAGATCTAGTGATTAAAAGCGATTGCCTGATATTGGTTTCATTGAATGATGATTTGTGATGTTACTAAATTTCGAAGTGTATTTTGCAAATATGCTATTGAGGTAGGGTTTGAATTTGATTATATTAAGAACGATAAAAAAAAAAGGTCATAGCACAGTGCTCTTGCTGTCAATTCCAAAATTACGAGTGGCGTGTCCATGCATCGATTGATCGGTCGAGTGGTTGTATTTGTATCAGGAAACTTGAGAATGAGCATTGTTGTGATGTTGCTATTCATACGTCAAAAAATGATCGTATGAGCTATGAAATTGTTGCTAAAATGATGATAGATCACATTCACAACAAGCCATTGACTAGGCCTATCGATGTTGTACATCATTTTAAGGTAAATTATGGGCTGACTATCACATACCATCATGTGTGATAAGGGGTGGAAAGAGCAAGAAATAAGGTGTATGACGACATAACTGTTTCTTATGACCATCTTTGTTGGTACACTGAGATGGCTTTAAAAACGAATCCAGGGAGCAAGGTTGTTTTGGATTATAATCAATCAACTATGTGCTTCAAGTAGCTGTTTGTATCGTTTAATGCTTCAATTTGTGGTTTTAATTATGTGAGCCCTATGTTGTCTTTAGATGGGACATTTTTTAAAAGCAGATGCAAGGCAAATCTACTAGCAACAACAAGGAAGGACGGTAACCAAGGTTATTCAATTATGCAACATCTAATTTATGATTGAAATTATATAAGTCTACACATGTACAACTTATATAATGTTATATGAGTTTATTTAAATTTTATATGAGTTCTAGTTCACCTTTATATAACTACAATGTTTTTATATAAACTTACATATGTTTTGCAGGTTTGTTACCTATTGCTTTTATTGTGATGGACTTAGAGACGGATGATAATTGGACTTGGTTTTTGTAGAACTTGAGGAAAGTACTGCATTATAATCGCTGCTACTTTTTTATTTTTGATAGGAAACCTGGTCTATTGGAGGGTGTTGCACGTGCATTTTCAGATGTTCATCATGCCTTTTACCTCAATCACTTGAAGGCAAATTTGAGAGATAAGGTCTCTGGCTGTTCCACAAATGAAGTTAGAGAGAGAATGGTTACATTACTCCATGAATGTAATTATGCTCCCACCAGAGCTGCATTCTATGCCAAGCTACAGATATTGAGACATAAGGATGGTTTAAATGTTGATAGATTTATCTCTGGTATGCCCCATAAATGCTAGAGTAATGCTTATTTCCAAGGTAAGCGATATGGCGAGATGTTTTCAAATGTGACTGAGTCTTTCAACTGTTGGATTAGAGAAGCTCGTCGCCTACCAGTTACAAAGATGGTTAACATTATCAGGGTACAAATAAAGGAAAAGATGGCTAATAGGAAGGAGTTGTCTAACAAATAGAATGAAATAATTTACCCTGATGTGAATAATGTCACGACCCGAGCCCAGGGACCGGGGGTCAGAGGAAGGTCTAACCAGTGACACACGTACTCCCGTGCATGCACACCTAGACCCCGTCCAAACATGCACACACAAGGGATCAATCACACGAGCAAAAGACTGAACGCGGAAGCTGTACGTATCAAGGCATACCACAAATATACCAAAAGACATAGGAGATTACAAAACGATATACACTGATGATAAGAACAAATACATGAACGTATGACAATAGAGCGGGCTTACAACAATCCAAAAATCAAAATACAGGTATTACTCAAGGCCCACTTCACAAGTACAGAAAATCCCCTCAATAGACGCCAACACAAAGAATGGGGAAAACAAAATGATGCAAACCGTACTCTGGAGGATGGATCAAGTCCACTCCTCTAGGCCGGAGGGGGCCTCGCGAGCCTCTCCTGCAGTCGGGTCGACCGACGCAGGTTCGGAAGAGGGATCTGAGCCTGCAACACACAAGACAAACACATAAGTACGACGACTTAGCAAAGTATAAGCCAACAAGATGATAACACGAATCGTGTCTAATACTGAATAATACTGAACAATAGTCATGATGCAATATCCATAGAAACCATGATCTAAGCAAGTGTGCAAATGCATAATGAATAAGCATGCTATCAGAATCACAAACAGATAACACTCAAGGTGGCAACTACATTGGCCATTTTCTCCCTTACGAGAGCGGACGGAATGAGAACACCAGCGACCGGGCCAGGGCACGCATGGGTCTCTAGTTCCCGGGGTCCGGAGTCCCAGGACGGAAACACTCTGCAGAGGCAAACACATAAACTATACCAAAGTCAACCCCGTCGGGTATCCTAAGGCTGAGGCTCAGTAGTGCCAATACCAATCACAATCAAATAGCTGATGCACCTCGATCACTTATTACTTATCACTTATCACTTATCAATTATCACTTATCACTTATCATACTGAACGAACAATAGGAAGTGCATCACATAACTGATACTGAATGCAAATACTGCATGCACATAATACGGATACTGATACGGATACTGAAGCTGATACGAAATGCAAATCATAAGGACACTAACTGATACTGAATGTACATAAACAAGTACAAGAAGTGCTGACACTAAGTAGCAATCACAATCACTGACTCATAACTGATGCAAGTACTCCAGTGGAGCAACGGTAAACATAATACACAATAATAGAATGGTTCCGCCCGGGCTTCGCTCTGGGGTTGCTGCATGTCCACAGAATCGAGAGGTCCAGCGCAGAACACATAAGAGGGCATAACCGAAATCAATATGCTGTACAATTCAGAATGCTTATACGAATCAAGGTCAATTACAAACCAATCCTACACTAATTATCCAGTGCTTCTAACCGTGCATGTTGATGTAGTTTTAAGATGTTCGATGCACCATTGTCTAGTGTTGCAGTGTCTGGAGTGTGCACCGAAGTCCCTTAAACCAACACCCATGGGGAGGTGCTAAACAACTGGATAACAAGCATGAATGATTCACAGCCCTTGAGATCATTCACGTCATTCAAACATTCCATTGGGCATGTCCAGGTTAGCTACATTCTAACATGAAAGTCATATACGGTCGTTTGCTTAAACCTAGTCCCTTTTCATTCAATTCTCAGGGTCTCACGGTGTAGCCGTAGGTAACCTTACGGCTTAGCCGTGGCATCTTACGGCTTAGCCGTAATATGCACTGCGGCTGAGCTGAGGTTCCCCAGATATCCCTTCGGATTTACGGCTCAACCGTATTTTGCTCTACGGCTCAGCCGTATCCTGGTCCACGGCTTAGCCGTAAGACAATGTACGGCGTAGATCAGGCTGGGCCGTAGAAGAATGTCAAATTGCCAACATCCAGTTATTTTCAGCTAACAGTCTGTACTGCTCTACGGTTAGGGTTACGGTTGGGTCTCGGCTTAGCCGTAAGCCATTTTACGGCTTAGCCGTAGCACATTTCACGGCTTAGCCGTGAGTGCACGGACTCCTTTTTCCTGAACTTGTTACAGTCATACAGAAAGTGTGCGAAATGGCTGGAAACCGAAAGATAACAGCGAAATGAACTGAATGGGGCTGTCTAATACTGAGAAACACAATAAAGAACAAGAACACAACAATCAATTCACTATCAATTGATGTTCATACAACTTGGGCTTATACTTGCCTCACGGACGAAATCCACACGCTGATTGGCTCAGTCCACCGGGATCACACACACTAACGAGCTCCTTTCTTCCTCCCTCAAGCACAGAAACAGAAATGGAGAAGGAGAGAAAGAGAGCTGTCGAGAGAGAGAGACGAACAGAGAGCGAGAGAGACGATCGAGAGAGAGATGGAGTTGGTGGGGATATTTATAACTTAAGTTGAGCCAAATTTGCAAACAAGTCCAATTAGCTTATCCAATTATCAGTTTGAGTCAAATGACGGTCCAACGAGAGCAAACGAACTCATTCGGATCCAAGGCAGTTACGAAAAACGACAAGCTCAATGAAATACACGCGCTGACGTCAAAATGACGCAAAACTGACAAGGTCAATCAAAAGCCAAAATTACGAAAAAGGGCTCAAACTAACTAGACCAAGTCAAACTCAACCCAAACGATCTCTCTACAACTCAAACCAAACAGAAACAAAATCAAAACACTCTTAGCGATAAAACACACGCAATTACCCACTAAACCGGGTCAACTCGGGTCGGAGTGTTACATCCTCCCCCACTTGGACATCATTCCGTCCTCGGAATGAAAGCGTACCTGAGCAAACAGAGAAGGATACTGACGCGCCATCTGATCTTCTAATTCCCACGTGGCTTCATCAGGTCCATGATGTTCCCAAAGTACCTTAACCCATCGAATAGTCCTCGTACGCAAGAGCTGTTCTCTGGTCCCAACAATACGGAGCGGACGCTCAACGTATGACGCATTAGGTTGCATCTGAATGTCATCGTATCGAATCACGTGCGTCGGGTCTCGAACATACTTGCGAAGCATAGACACATGAAAAACATCGTGTACTCCAGAAAACTCCACGGGTAGAATCAATCTGTACGCTAGATCGCCAATCCGACTCTTGATCTCAAATGGACCCACATATCTTGGCGCTAACTTGCCTTTTTGACCGAATCGTACCGTACCTTTCATCGGTGAGACCTTCAAGAATACCCAATCTCCAACCTGAAATGTCAAGGTTCTTCTGCGCGTATTTGCATAGCTCTTCTGTCTCGATCGGGCAATCTTCAAATTGTCAATAACTTTCTGAACTTTCTCTGTAGTCTCAGCAATGATTGTCGGTCCGTGGAAACTCCTTGTTCCAACTTCTTCCCAGCAAACAGGACTCCTACATTTCCGTCCATACAGAGCTTCATAGGGTGCCATTCCAATACTCTCGTGGAAACTATTATTATACGCAAACTCGCACAACGAGAGATGCAAATCCCATTCTTTCTCGAAATTCAGCACACTGGCCCGTAACATGTCTTCGAGCGTCTGAATAGTTCGTTCCGACTGTCCATCAGTCTGCGGGTGATACGCCGTACTAAAGCTCAACTTCGTTCCCATGGCTTCCTGAAATGCTTTCCAAAATGAAGAAACAAAGCGGCTATCTCGATCTGACACAATCGACACGGGCGTACCATGTAGTCTCACGATCTCATCAACGAACTTCTTCGCCATCTCGGAAAATGTCATGCCTTTCTTGAATGGAAGAAAATGGGCTGTCTTCGTCAATCTGTCCACGATCACCCAAATGGCACTGTTCTTCTTGCTCGTCAGAGGTAGTCCTGAAACAAAGTCCATCGAGATGTGCTCCCATTTCCACTGGGGAATGTGCAAAGGATGTAAGGAACCTGGAGGTCTCTGATGGTCAGCTTTTACCTTTTGGCAAGTCAAACATCTGGCAACAAACCCAGCAATTTCTCTCTTCATGTTGTTCCACCAGAATCTATCCTTGAGAGCTCGGTACATCTTCGTACTTCCAGGATGCATAGAATAACGTGCATGGTGTGCTTCTGTCATCAAACTCTCTTTCAAGGCATCTACTGCTGGCACACATAATCTGCTCCTGAAATACAAAACATCACCCTCCAAACGAAAGTCTGGTCGATCTGCAATGCTATCTCGGATTCGCTTCAACATCGCATCTTCAAACTGCTGGTCTTTAATAAGCTGAATAATGTCCGGCTGAAAGCTCACTGTACTGGCAAGTGTCAAACCATTCTCCACCGATTGCAGTTCCACTGGTTGTGCATGTCTCACAAAATAGAGACTATCCAAGGCCTGAAGAATCTCCGACTTCCTACTCAAAGCATCTGCAACAACGTTGCCTTTCCCTGGATGGTACTTGATGGGGAAATCAAAATCCTTAATCAACTCAAGCCACCTTCGCTGTCGCATATTCAACTCGGACTGCGTGAAGAGATACTGTAGACTATGATGATCTGAATGCACTTCAAATGTCACGCCATACAAATAGTGTCTCCACATCTTCAACGCAAAAACGATGGCTGCCAACTCTAAATCGTGCGTAGCATAGTTCTTCTCGTGCTCCCGAAGTTGTCTCGAGCCATAGGCAATCACTTTGCCATGTTGCATCAAAACGCATCTCAAACCGACTCGAGAAGCATCTGAATAGATCATAAATCCTTCATGCCCATCTGGTAACGTCAAAACTGGAGCCGAAGTAAGCTTCTCCTTCAACATCCGGAAATGGTGCTCACACTCGTCCGTCCACAGAAAAGGAACATTCTTCCTGGTCAATCGAGTCAACGGGGCTGAAATCTTGGCAAAATCTTGAATAAAGCGACGATAATATCCAGCTAATCCAAGAAAACTCCGTATCTCCGTCACAGTCCTTGGGCTGGGCCAATTCATCACTGCCTCTACTTTCATCTGATCCACTGCCAACCCATCTCGTGAAATGGTATGACCAAGAAAAGCTACATGCTCGAGCCAGAAATCACACTTCGACAATTTGGCATATAATCGATGTTCTTTCAACAACTGCAAGGCTCGACGTAGATGTTCCTCATGCTCCTCTGGGGTCTTCGAATATACCAAAATATCATCAATAAAGACCACCACAAATCGATCCAGAAAAGGAGCGAAGATCCTGTTCATCAAAGCCATAAAGGCAGCAGGCGCATTGGTTAATCCAAATGGCATCACGAGGAACTCAAAATGTCCATACCGTGTCCTGAAAGCAGTCTTCATAATATCTTCTTCCTTCACCCGGAGTTGATGATACCCCGATCTCAGATCAATCTTGGAAAAATAGGCAGCACCTTGAAGTTGATCAAACAACTCATCAATACGCGGCAATGGGTATTTATTCTTAATCGTGACTTTGTTCAACCGCCGGTAATCTATACACATCCGTAAGGTACCGTCCTTCTTCTTCACAAACAGCACTGGCGCTCCCCACGGTGACACACTTGGCCGTACGAAACCTTTCTCCAACAGATCTTGCAATTGCGTCTTCAATTCGAGTAACTCAGCAGGGGCCATACGATAAGGAGCTAAACTAATGGGTGCTGTACCGGGCACTAGATCGATCGCGAACTCTACATCTCGGACAGGGGGCAACTCGGGTACTTCCTCCGGAAATACATCCGGGAACTCACGTACTACCGAAATGTCACTCAACTGCTTCACCTCCTTCTTCTCCGAGACAAAAGCAAGAAATCCTGCACAACCTCTGCGTATCAAACGATCCGCCTTGCATGCGGAGATGACACGCCTCGGGCATCTCTCCTGATTGCCCTCGAAACGAAACCCCTTCTCAAAATCGAAGTAAATCGACCTGTTGTAACAGTTAACACAGGCACGATACCGCGCTAGCCAGTCCATTCCAAGGATCACATCGAAATCCAACATGGACAACAGAATCAAATCAACTGGCAGCTGGCGACCTTCAATCACCACGTTGCACTGAGGGTAGTATACACTACACTCCACTCTCTTGCCCACAGGAGTGGACACTACTAACACATAGGGTAGCGGCTGAGGGGGTTGCGGTAACTGTTCCGCAAAACGAGGGGCAACATAGGAACGCGTAGATCCCGAATCAAATAGTGTATGTGCTTCAGCTCGGGCAATGAGAACTTTACCTTCCACCACTTTTGCATCTTCTGCATGATCATGAGAGGCTGCATACACACGAGCAGTCTGACGCTGGGGCTTCTGACTCTGGCGAGACGGATGGGGGCTGTTCGAAGCTGCTGAACTGAGAGACTTGGATGACCCCATAGATCTAGATGACTGGAGAGGCCTAGCTGTCGGGCACTGAGCTATCTTATGCTCCCTCGATCCGCAACTCAAACAAGCTCCGGACTTCTTCCAACATCTCTCTGTCGGATGTCCCAATCCACAAAACTCGCATCTGCTCCCAGAGAAACTCGAAGTGCCTTGCTTCCCTTTCCATTTCTTCTGACTCTGTCCCCTGGAACTCACTGGTGCACTCCTCTTAAAGTCCATGGCTCTCTCTGCTAGGTGGTTGGCTTCCGCAGCGTGTGCTCTGTCGACCGCATCATCGAAAGTAGCTGGTCTCTGAAAAGCAGTCACAAAATTCGCATATCTAGGATGCAGACCAGAAATAAAACGATTCACCTTCTTCTCCTCGGTATTGATCATGTCCTCAGCAAAATGGGACAACTGGGTAAAGCGGTGAATGTACTCCGAGACGGTAAGCTGCTGCTGCTGTAAGGCCAGAAACTCAACCTCCTTCACACGTCGAACATGAGCAGGAATGAACTTCCTTCTAAACTGTTTCTGGAACGTCTCCCACACTGTTTCACTCGGCATGGTCAGATAGGCTGCACTAACGCTCTTCCACCAGGTCTTAGCCATCTCTCGAAACATCGAGGCCGTAAGCATAACCTTCTGCCGGTCGTCACAGACGATGGTAGAGAAGAGATCTCCAGTATGCTCTAGCCACTGATCAGCTTTCAACGCATCTTCATTGCCGTAGAATTCTGTGGCTCCACGTTTCCTGAATTTGTCGTATAACGCATTCGGATCGCTCTCCTTAGGCGGAAAGACCACTTGCTGGTCTGCAGGCCGAACTGGCGTTTGACTCTGTCGGTCTACGATCGAAACGACCTGCGCTTGCAAAGAATGGATCGCCTGTAGCATAGTCAAGAAGCGCTCATCGAAATTCACAAGTGGCTGTGGAGCGGCTGACCCACTCTCGTTATCTCCCTGATCATTGTTGTTGTGTGTTCCAGATCCCGATGCCATAGCCTGCAAAACACAAAAGTCAATCTGCTAACACACTCGATAACTCACACAGACTCACAAGACAAGGGGACCCACACAACAGTCCAGAACTGGACTACGAAATCTCACCACGTCCTATATGCCTACATGCTGACACACTAAGATAGAGACAATGCCCTGAGAGACAAAGCTCTGAGAGACAATGCTTTGATACCATACAATACGTATGTCACGACCCGAGCCCAGGGACCGGGGGTCAGAGGAAGGTCTAACCAGTGACACACGTACTCCCGTGCATGCACACCTAGACCCCGTCCAAACATGCACACACAAGGGATCAATCACACGAGCAAAAGACTGAACGCGGAAGCTGTACGTATCAAGGCATACCACAAATATACCAAAAGACATAGGAGATTACAAAACGATATACACTGATGATAAGAACAAATACATGAACGTATGACAATAGAGCGGGCTTACAACAATCCAAAAATCAAAATACAGGTATTACTCAAGGCCCACTTCACAAGTACAGAAAATCCCCTCAATAGACGCCAACACAAAGAATGGGGAAAACAAAATGATGCAAACCGTACTCTGGAGGATGGATCAAGTCCACTCCTCTAGGCCGGAGGGGGCCTCGCGAGCCTCTCCTGCAGTCGGGTCGACCGACGCAGGTTCGGAAGAGGGATCTGAGCCTGCAACACACAAGACAAACACATAAGTACGACGACTTAGCAAAGTATAAGCCAACAAGATGATAACACGAATCGTGTCTAATACTGAATAATACTGAACAATAGTCATGATGCAATATCCATAGAAACCATGATCTAAGCAAGTGTGCAAATGCATAATGAATAAGCATGCTATCAGAATCACAAACAGATAACACTCAAGGTGGCAACTACATTGGCCATTTTCTCCCTTACGAGAGCGGACGGAATGAGAACACCAGCGACCGGGCCAGGGCACGCATGGGTCTCTAGTTCCCGGGGTCCGGAGTCCCAGGACGGAAACACTCTGCAGAGGCAAACACATAAACTATACCAAAGTCAACCCCGTCGGGTATCCTAAGGCTGAGGCTCAGTAGTGCCAATACCAATCACAATCAAATAGCTGATGCACCTCGATCACTTATTACTTATCACTTATCACTTATCAATTATCACTTATCACTTATCATACTGAACGAACAATAGGAAGTGCATCACATAACTGATACTGAATGCAAATACTGCATGCACATAATACGGATACTGATACGGATACTGAAGCTGATACGAAATGCAAATCATAAGGACACTAACTGATACTGAATGTACATAAACAAGTACAAGAAGTGCTGACACTAAGTAGCAATCACAATCACTGACTCATAACTGATGCAAGTACTCCAGTGGAGCAACGGTAAACATAATACACAATAATAGAATGGTTCCGCCCGGGCTTCGCTCTGGGGTTGCTGCATGTCCACAGAATCGAGAGGTCCAGCGCAGAACACATAAGAGGGCATAACCGAAATCAATATGCTGTACAATTCAGAATGCTTATACGAATCAAGGTCAATTACAAACCAATCCTACACTAATTATCCAGTGCTTCTAACCGTGCATGTTGATGTAGTTTTAAGATGTTCGATGCACCATTGTCTAGTGTTGCAGTGTCTGGAGTGTGCACCGAAGTCCCTTAAACCAACACCCATGGGGAGGTGCTAAACAACTGGATAACAAGCATGAATGATTCACAGCCCTTGAGATCATTCACGTCATTCAAACATTCCATTGGGCATGTCCAGGTTAGCTACATTCTAACATGAAAGTCATATACGGTCGTTTGCTTAAACCTAGTCCCTTTTCATTCAATTCTCAGGGTCTCACGGTGTAGCCGTAGGTAACCTTACGGCTTAGCCGTGGCATCTTACGGCTTAGCCGTAATATGCACTGCGGCTGAGCTGAGGTTCCCCAGATATCCCTTCGGATTTACGGCTCAACCGTATTTTGCTCTACGGCTCAGCCGTATCCTGGTCCACGGCTTAGCCGTAAGACAATGTACGGCGTAGATCAGGCTGGGCCGTAGAAGAATGTCAAATTGCCAACATCCAGTTATTTTCAGCTAACAGTCTGTACTGCTCTACGGTTAGGGTTACGGTTGGGTCTCGGCTTAGCCGTAAGCCATTTTACGGCTTAGCCGTAGCACATTTCACGGCTTAGCCGTGAGTGCACGGACTCCTTTTTCCTGAACTTGTTACAGTCATACAGAAAGTGTGCGAAATGGCTGGAAACCGAAAGATAACAGCGAAATGAACTGAATGGGGCTGTCTAATACTGAGAAACACAATAAAGAACAAGAACACAACAATCAATTCACTATCAATTGATGTTCATACAACTTGGGCTTATACTTGCCTCACGGACGAAATCCACACGCTGATTGGCTCAGTCCACCGGGATCACACACACTAACGAGCTCCTTTCTTCCTCCCTCAAGCACAGAAACAGAAATGGAGAAGGAGAGAAAGAGAGCTGTCGAGAGAGAGAGACGAACAGAGAGCGAGAGAGACGATCGAGAGAGAGATGGAGTTGGTGGGGATATTTATAACTTAAGTTGAGCCAAATTTGCAAACAAGTCCAATTAGCTTATCCAATTATCAGTTTGAGTCAAATGACGGTCCAACGAGAGCAAACGAACTCATTCGGATCCAAGGCAGTTACGAAAAACGACAAGCTCAATGAAATACACGCGCTGACGTCAAAATGACGCAAAACTGACAAGGTCAATCAAAAGCCAAAATTACGAAAAAGGGCTCAAACTAACTAGACCAAGTCAAACTCAACCCAAACGATCTCTCTACAACTCAAACCAAACAGAAACAAAATCAAAACACTCTTAGCGATAAAACACACGCAATTACCCACTAAACCGGGTCAACTCGGGTCGGAGTGTTACAAATAAGATGCTAGAGGTTTCAATCAAGCTTGGTAGGCCTTGGATTGTTCAGATGTCTAGTGAAACTATTTATGATGTTCACTCACACCCTTTGGTCACCGTTGACCTTAATAGTCATAAGTGTTCTTGTCATCAGTAGCAAATTAATGGGTTTCCATTAGCACAAGCTTGTGCTACTATTCAAAAGAATGGAAAGGATCTTAAAATTTTCGTTGATCACTATTTTCATTCACAGACATGTAGGCGTTCATACAAAGAGCCAATACAGCCCATTCCAACTGTTGCTAGGTTGGAGTTAACAACGGCAAAAGTACTGATTAAATCACATGTGTTGAGGCGTCATCCTGGAAGGCCGAAGAAGAAGAGCATATTGTCCAAAGGGGGAAAAGTAAGGCAAATTAATTGCGGGCAATGCGGTCATATCAGCAACCATAACAAACAATCATGCAAGGAGCCAATTAATTGATTGTCAACCATTTAACATTGATTGTTTGTCAATTATAAAGATTAATTGTAGTTACGTTGAAAATAAAATTATTGAATTTGAACTATTATAAGAGGATTGTATATGAATTCAATTTGTTTGTGATCAAATCGTACAGTTTTTAAAACATTGCATTTGACTTTTGTGACAATTTATCTTGAGTAATCAAATAATATATTTCAATTTTACAACAAACTGACCGAGCTATTGAACAATTTAAATGCGTGTAAACATGTTGAACTGAGACTTGTAGCAGTCAATACTATTTGTTCACCAAACTCAGGTAAATTCTATTAAAAACACATATAAGATTGTTGAAAACTAAACTCATTTATATCAAACTGATATAATTTGTTGAGACTGACTTTTATGACTATAAGAGTCAAATTTATCTTTGTTTTATGTAAGAAAGAATCATGAAAATTTTGTGTTTTGTATCATAATATAGCGATATGTTAACTAAATTATATGCGTTAGTAGGGAGTAATATAGAGTTGATTTGTATCATGTTCATCAAAGTCAATTAAATTTTGTTAAAAACGCATATAAATTTGTTGAGAAATTCAACTCATTTATACCAAACTCATATAATTCACTGAGAATGACTCCTTTGATTATAACAGTTAAGTTTAACTTTATTTTTTGTAAAGAAAGATAGATATAAACTTTTGTTTATTGTTATAATATAACAGTATGTTAACTGAATAATATGTGTTAGAAGGGAATGATGGAGAATGGATTGGTATCATGTTTATCAAGTCAGTTAAAGATTATTAAAAACTCATATAAATTTCCTGAACAATCTCGACTGATTCACTTCAAATGATATAATTTGCCTAGGCTGCCGCGATGGACTCCATTATATTATGTAAAAACTCATATAATTTATTCAGTTTGCATCTATAGACAATATGAAGCATATATTGTCAGCTGAATTTGAAAGTTAATAAAATGATAACCATAATTCAAAGGAAAATTTGATTGAATATTTACAATCACAATTGGATTTACATTATCAGTTCATTGTCACATTTGACGTACAAAGATTTCAAACATTTTTGAAACTGAAAAAGAAAAAAAAAAACAGTGCCTAAACATCAATCCTACATTGCTACTCTTGATATTGCTCTGCAAGTTTTGTGCGTTGTTGGAATTATTTGAGTATCCAACTTCAATGTGGGTCATTTATGAATATGTTGATCAATTGAGCCCTCATTCTGTCAAGCTCGAGCTGTTGAGTTTTGCTATCAACTTATCGACCATGCACAATTTGATCTATTATGTAGCGTACAATGACACCGCAATCAACCCTGTAACGTAAAAGAACAAATCATGTTCTTATTAGTCTTTCATGTTTGGTTAATTTACTATACTTTTATTTGTATATAGTACTTTTCTACTATGGTACTTACGATCTTGGTTTTTATTGTGGTAAATCTTTCATGCTGATTAATTGAGCACCAACCGGTTGTGTCTCCTCAATAATGATAAAATTATAATTTTCCACATGTTCTTTTTGCTACTAGAAAAATTACAACATATTTTTTGTTAGATGGATGTAAATCTTTTAGGCTATCCTCGTAAGGTTGTTAAGTAGAGGACATATACCAAAAGTCAAGCATTTTGCAGTAGTAATCGTTTGATTTGCTACTTCTTAGCTTAGTTAAGTTATAATGTCGCTATATGCCATCTTGAGTATCCAACAACAACAATGTCCAACAGAATGGTTATGAATCCTTTTGTTTGCCTTTTAAGTTCATTGGGAAGAATATGTATCTGTGTCCAGCAGTTTTTTTCGGAAATATCTGTGGATGCAGGAACTTTTCCCTCATTTCACAGCCTTTACTTATTGCCATTGTCTGCATTAATATTATAATGATATGTCATGTAATGTTATGTAATGCACTTTATTAAAATAGAGGGGAGGAGAAATTGTTTGTACGTTGCATAACATAGACTCATTATAAAGTAGGAACTCCCATGCTATTATTGGATTTTTTTTTCTTGCTCAATCGTTAGCAACTCTGTAAAAGAGTCAATCATCTAATGGATTATAAACGAACATTGTTACATGTGTTTACAATACAGATATTACTTGAATTTGTAGTATATATTATTTGTTTTTCAACAAGAACAAAAAATTGTTATCGATGTGTCACAACCCGAGCCCAAGAGTTCGGGGGTTAGCAAAAGTCAAACCAATGACACATGTACTCCCGTGCCTGTACACGTAGACCTAATCTAAATGCACACTGTTGACCATTAAAAATTATAAATACTACAGCGAAGACACCTCATCTCAGCTTAATTTAGGCTACAGAGGTTATTTGTAGATCCTGGGGAATCACTGTGAAAACCAGCATTCCTACATGTCGAAGTGATAATATGCTATGCTCTGTGGATCCCTGTGCAGAGTGATATCCCATGAAGATTAAGGTAGCTAGAACTCTCAGAGGAAGTTCAAATTTCAGGTTGAACAGACATCATCGAACTCAAAAGCTACAAGTATGTCAGCCTGAGGTCAGTCCCCCCCAAACCAGGGGGTCACTGACCAAAGTCCTGCTTCCCAATGTCCAAAATTGATGAAATTTGGGCACCAAGCTTCAGTCATGTTCAGAAGATACTTTACAAATTTTCAAGTCGAAAAGACTTCGTTTGGTCTAAATTTCATTACATGTCAGCTTAGAGGACAGTAATCCCGAATTTGGGGGTCACCAACTAAGATCTTACTTCTAGAAAGCCAAAGCAGATAAAATTTGGAACAAATGCTCAAAGAATGCCCCAAGTTATTCTCCCAAAGTTTCGAGTCAAGTGGAGGCTGTTCGGATAGAAAATAGGCTAACTATCTCAATGCGGAGTGAATAGTGACCTAACGCATGCAATGAATAGGCCACTGTTCGAAATCCTACTTCCTCAAATCCAAACTGTATGAAATTTGGATGAATACTCTAAGATATTCTTGACGTCATTCCCTCCAAGTTTCAAATCAAACCGAGGTCATTTGGGCTTCAAACAGCTGAAACAAGGGCCCACTATCATAAAAAAGTCAACTAGAGAGTTGACTGAGTTCAGGAGGTCAAACAGAGCTGAAACTTTTGTGATACACTCAAAATAGTGTCAAGAAGCATTCTTCCAAGTTTCGTGGCGATTGGACACCGTTTGGGCTCCGAACAAGCGGAAACAAGCCACATATGCAAAAGTTCAAGAATGGGCCTTGGGAGTGACCGGGGCCCACAAACAAAAGGAGTTGACCAAGTTCAGGTGGTCAAATAGAGCTGAAATTCTGTGACACACTCAAAATAGTTTCAAGAAGCATTCCTCCAAGTTTCGTGGCGATTGGAAACCGTTTGGGCCCCGAACAAGCGAAAACAAGCCACATATGCAAAAGTTCAACAATGGGCCTTGGGAGTGACTGGGCCCACAAACAAAAGGAGTTGACCAAGTTCAGGTGGTCAAACAGAGCTAAAACTTTTGTGACACACTCAAAATAGTGTCAAGAAGCATTCCTCCAAGTTTCGTGGTGATTGGATACTGTTTGGGCCCCGAACAGATGAAAACAAGCCACATATGCAAAAGTTCAAGAATGGGCCTTGGGAGTGACTGGGGCCCACAAACAAAAGGAGTTGACCATGTTCAGGTAGTCAAACAGAGCTGAAACTTCTACAAAAGACTTAAATAGTGTCAACCAACATCTCTCCAAGTTTCGTGATGATTGGACATCATTCGGGCCTCAAACAATAGAAAATAGACCGCATATGCAATGTTCCAAAAGTGGGCCTTGTCCGTGACCGGGGCCCAATTAATGAAAAAGTTGACCAACTTCCTGAAGTCAAAACGGGCTGAAATTTTTATGATATGCATAAAATAGTGTCAAGAAGTATCCCTCCAAGTTTCGTGGCAATCGGACTTCGTTTGAGCCCAAAACAGATGAAAATGGTCCATATACGCGAAAACCCGAAATTGGGCCTCGTCCATGACCCAGCCTGGGGTCACAGACCTTCAAAAGATGCTTCCCACGATTTTGGGCAGTTTCCCTCCACTCCTCTTCGAAATCCAACTCCCCACAACTGCTATTAACTCCCTAAAACTGCACAAAACTTATTGGGAGTCTATAAAAGCTTCAAATTTTGAAGGAAATGAGGAGGAACACATACACAAAGAAGAAAAGAGAAGAAATCAAAGAAAGAAGCACTTAAAGCAATAAAGAAGCAAACTCCAGCAGCACTTCTACGACCATTCCCACCTTTTTTTCTCAGTTTTGAAGGTGAGGAAGAAAATTCAGAAGAAGAGAAGGAAGTGGAATGGCCAAAGTTCATGCTATGTTCTTACGTCGGCAATTTCTGAGAGGATGACATTGTCACCTCTGTTTCTGTTATTCGTAGGGCCTCTTAGCCATCGCAAGAGTTATGAAAGAAGTCTCTCTAGGCCTCATTTTGTTCCTTGAAAATGATAGGTTTAAGATGACACAACTCCGGCTTCATATTTGCCCATTTCGGACTTGAAACAAAAACGCAGTCCGTAAGCACGAATGATGAGTTACAGAGGTTTCAATTGATTCCATGGTTAAATGTGATCTTCCTGATGGTTGTCCACTACTCCAAAGTCATAAAAATGGAGTTCCAACACTTCAAAGAAGTTCCAAGAAAGAACCAGCGCAAACAGCATAAAAAACGAAGCAAACAGTGGCTTCACGGCCACCGTCTACCAGTGACCGTGGGTGAGTCACGGTCACTGGAATGGGGTAGTGACCACGGGTCACGGTTAGCCCCCATTTTTTCCTCTTTTTCACATTTTTTTCACCTTATATACATTTTCTTGTAATTTCCAAATTAAGATCACATCTAAGACTTGAGGAAGGGGTTGTAAATTTTCAAAATGCATGTAAACAACCTGCATCCCCGCGGTCAGGGCACTTGAACCCATGTAAACAAAGGGAAATTAATGATAAACTGCAATTATTTCCCATTCTTCTTAACGCTTGAAGTGCGTGAATGTCAGACCTTGATTCCGTAATTCATTTTCCACGCCTACTTTTTAAGCGCGATCAGACACACGCACAAGAGAAGGTTCACACGTGCCAAACATGTACGCGGAAGCTGTAGATATCAAAACATTACACTAAACAATGCAAGAAGAGAATACGAAAACAAAACTGACATATATAGATAAAGGTTTTACAAAATGAAACAAAATAAACATGTACAAATCATGATATGATCCAATCGTGACAAATCTCAAAATGATAACGACTCATATGCAATGATGTCCATGGCGCTCTCCGATGGAGTGATTACATCCACTCCTCTAGTCCTGATGGGACCTCGGGGGCCTCACTTGGAGTCTGGTCGACCGACGAGGGGTCGGTCTGGGTATCTGAACCCGCAACACCAAAGACAACTCGCGAATACAACGATTCAGCAAACTATAAGCAATAACAAGTTAACATATGCTGTGTCTAATAAAATAAAGAACATCATGAAAATCATAACATGGCACATTCGTATACTAAGCTGTCATACAAGAAAGAAACATGCCATGTGAATCAATGTATACATACTGTGTACATAACTAGTCAGCGACTACATTGCCATATGCTCCCAAAAGAGGGATCTTATATCCGTGCAGAGAACACCATTGACCGGGCCAGGGTACGAATGGGTCTTAGGTTCCTGGGGTCCGGATTCCCCAAGACATTTCCTTACTGCAGCAAGGCCATGTAAACTACACCAAATTCACCTCGTCGGGATCCTAAAGTTGAGGCTAAGTAGTGCCTGACCATACAGAGTCAATTTTCAAAACCCTGAGTAGATCGTGACAAGCATATCCTGCATGCATATCCGAGAACATATCTTATACGTACAAGCTTAATAACAACTGGATAACGAACATAAATGATTCGCAGCCCTCGAGATCATTCACGTATGTTTACATAATCCGTTGGGCAAGTCCATATTGCCTACCTTCTATAATAAAAGTCCTATGAGTCTCATTCCTTCTTAGCTTTCTTACTGTTCATGTTAGTCAGCTCAGCCATGGATACCCTTACGGTTTAGCCGAAGGAACCTTACGGCTTAGCCGTGGCTGGGTCGTAGAAGAGTGCTAATTTGCATACTCTCAGTTATTTTCAGGTGTCACCCTGTATTGATCTACGGCTGGGTTCACGGTTAGGTCACGGCTTAGCCGTAGTGCAGTTTACGGCTTAGCCGTAGCACATTTCACGGTTTAACCGTGCATGCGCTGGGCCAATTTCTGAATCAAATACAGAAAACCTGTAACGACATCAAATGAGCAAATTTTCAACAGAGAAAGGAAGAATGAACTCAAATTGGGCTGTGAACATGTTTTCCATGCAAACTCATGCGAATTTAACAAAATCAAGCATCGATCAACATGGGTTCATACATACTATGCTTATACTTGCCTTAATGGAGTTCAAATACACAAATTGCTGTCCTTGGGGCTCAATTCACGTCCAAACACCACTCGTAGCTATCATGCATGAGAGAACTCATGAGCACCTACAAGGCTGATGAGAGAAAGAAAGGAGAGAAGAAATCTAGCACCCATGCGTACCTTGGATCACACGAAGGAGAAGAGAAGACAAGAGAATCTCTAATTCCCCTTCTCTTGGCTGAATCCAGGGGAAAAGAAACGACACAACCAAAGAGAGAGATGAACGTAAGAGAAGAGAAGAAAGTGAGGGAGTTGAGTCGGTGATGGCTTTTATAAGAGAATAATAAAGGCAAAATTACAAGAAAGTCCATTTCAAGAAACTATTTACAGTTTGAGTCAAATATGGGTCCAATGGGATCATACAACATCAGTTACAAACGACGTAGTTACAGAAGTTAACGAGCTCAACAAAAGACACATGTTGACACCAAGATAATGCGAAAAAGACAATGTCTTAGAAAAGCTAAAATTACTAAAAAGGGCCTGGTCTACCTAAATCAGGTCAAATTCAACCCCAACTACCTATTCATAACTCGCAACGAACTCAAAATACAAGCAAAACACAATTAACAACTAAATCAACATTAATTAGTCGCTAAACAAGGTCAAGTTAGGTCGGAGTATTACACGATGCGTTAGGTCTTTTACTGCTTTAGATATTTCTTTATATGAAATAGAGCAGTAATGTCATCATAACAAATAGTATTATTGCCTAAACCACCCTAAATATGTGCCTTGCATTTTGCAAATATATCATGTATTAATTGAATAACATTAAAATATAGATAATATTATATGTTATACAAAGTTACATATGATGCCAACTTACATCGTCCCCTTAACTTCATATATCTGTTGTAGCTTCTTCTTGTCTTTCTTGCTTAGTACTTTGACAACCTCAGTATTAGGCAAAGAAAAGGGTGGTTTTATCACAAGGGTTGCTTGCTCGGGAACCAATTATTTTTTCACATTTACAATTTTTTCTGTGTTGGCATTTTTCAAAGTTGCTTAAACTTGTTTATGTGCTACTTTTGACTCTTTTTCCTGCTCTTGGATACCCTTGACAACCTTTGTAGCCTTTAGATTGTATTTGAAATCATCGTGTTGATTGGTTGTCCTATTTATCCCTTTCATTCGTTTTACATTGATGACTGCCCAACAGTTGCAGCTTGTATTACTTGATGCTCATATGTTAATTTTATAATTTGCAAATTCTTTGTAGCATTAGTTGAGGCACCTTTTGTGCTGTACTATTGAAATGTTCAACTGAATTCAGGTGAGCACCAATAAAATATTTTGTTCAGAAATCAGATAAATACATATGAACTCATATAATTTTATATAAAACTCATATAATCTCATTTAAAACTCATATAACTTTAACTGAAATTCATATAAATACTTATGAAACTCAATTAAATTTTATAGAACAAGTTTATTCTGTACTAATCTAAGATAAATTTATAAAAACTTTAATCGATTCAGTTGAATTGTCATTTGTGTAATCACCTTTTCCATTTCTATGTTTTTGCTTCAATATCTGATATTGTTACTTTCAATTTGCTCACTTCTTCCTCTATTGTTTCTGCCCCACAAGTCAATGTGTCCTTATCATATTGCAAGCACTAGACTTGTTCTACAAACTTGTGCAAATCTCTAAATATCTCTATGTCATTCATAAGTTCTTTGTTCTTTCTCTCGAGCTCGTTATTCTCTTCTTTCAGCTTTTGGTAATGCAATTGGGCTTCATCTCTCTCTTTGATCGTGTCGTTCAGTAGTGTCTCCCATTTCACAATAACTTGTTTGAGCTAATCATTAGATGTTGTTGTATCTATATCCACCATCACGCTCTGCACGCCAACAATATTTGAAATTTAGATTAAGTCAGGCTAATTATGTACCTTAACCAATTTAAATGCATAGGAAATTTGGATAAATTAATAATAAAAAACCATTTAATACACTTGATTTACAGTATGCTACTGAGCTGATTGTGTTGTGGTGATTTTCAATATTTCTTCATTGATTATGTTCAATTTAACTTCGGCCTGCTACAATTCCACGTTTACAGTTTGAAGTGTCATTTGTTTGATAACTTTTCTTAATAATTCATTTTTTGGTTCTAGGTCTAATATTATTTTTTCTCAATTTTTTTACTTTATCCTCTGCTATTAATAATTCATTGTTTAGTTCTAGGTCTAATATTATTTTTCTCAATTTTTTCACTTTATCCTCTGCTATCCGAGCTCTTGAAGAATATGTATCTACAAGATTTTGTAAAGTGGTTGATTGTGCTAAGATAGAGTTGTTGAAATTTGTATAGGATCGCAACTTTTTAATGAGGTCTTTGCTCAATTGCCCAGGCTCATTTATTTTCACCTGTCAAAGTCTAAATTTGTCCTGTTAATGTCTGAACTTCTGATACAAGTACTGATTTCTCCTTTGACAGCTGATCTATAAACTCAATTGCTTTCTAACTTCTTCAGTTGATTGAACCGTATCTTTGTTTTTTTTTTTTTCTATTGCATCTTTAAAAGCATTTATAGTAAGGCCTTCATCATTAATGCCTCTGGCTATCATAATATTACTAACAACCAAATCTGTGATATACATTGTCTACTCATAATCATGCATTTTTGAATCCACTAAGCTTAATTCAAGTGATGTTATTGTTTTATTTATGCCTGTGATCGTAGTTAGCTGTTATTGTTTTTCCCATGCTGTTTTCTTTGTTATCACAGTTCTTTGTGTTATTCTTCTCTTTGTTTGTGGTGTTTCAAATTCAACATCAGTGTCTTCATCAGCATCCTCATCCTCATCCTCATCATCATCATCATCATCATCATCATCATCTTCATCCTTATCCTCAATGCCTTCCACTTCTTAGACTGTTACTTCTTCATATTCCCGTATCATGTCATTTAATTCTAATGGTGGTAGGCACTTGTATTTGCGGAGTGTTTTTTCTAGTCGGTTGTGGAGTACCTACATTGGAAAACAGTGAGTAAGGGACTCATACAATATGCATTAAACTCATATAATGTTATATTAGTTTAATGTCATAAACACAACACTCTGTTAATATTCATTAAACGCATATAATATATTCTATGTTTCATAATATTTACATATAAAATCATCAATATTACCTGTTTAACATGCAGTGTATGAGGAGACATATTCATTAGTGGCTTGTGGAGATCCTTCAGGTCCCACTTTAGCAATCTTGGGAATTGTGCTTTAGTTTTTTGTTTCACTAGTGTTGTGTGCTTACGGAACCAATGCTGATCATTTTCAAAAAATAGAACCAGGTCATAAAAATTTATCTTCTTTAAATTTTGAATTTATAATGAAAATAAAAGAGTGTGTATCATACTTAGAATGCAATTAAACAACCCGTAATATTATCTGAACCCTTGGTCCTTATATGGATTGATTCCATACCAGTATTCGCAATCTCCTCAATCCACATGTAATCTTTTATTATACTATAATTCTCAATATATTGCACAAATACTCATCCAATTGTGTAGTCATGGGTATAGAAAAATATCATCACCATAAGTAGAGGCACATGAGCCTCGCCACATCGGCCACATCATCTCTTGATGATTTACTGAAAGCTTTTTCAAATTGGTCTTTTATTGGAATCGCTGTTGGTCTTGCATTACTGAGAAACCTTCTTTTCAAAAAATCAGATTTAACTCTCTTCAAATAACTCAATTGTAGTTTTTTTTTTTTATGTCCCATGCTGTATTCCAAAAATGAGTGATATGTCATGTGGTGTGAATGACACATGCTTCTCCTCAGGTTTGAATTTTCTTTTTGAAGCACTATATGTGTCTAGTATTTTAATTATATCATTGTCATTCTTTCTGCAACTTTTCTCAAGTAGTCTTCCTCTCCTAATTGCATCTATCAGATTTCAGAAAGGTGTTTTCTGTAGCTCAATGAGATGGTCTTCTGTGATTTTATTCTTTACTGCCTGGAATAGCTTTACGACCGATACAAGGTTTGACATAAATTGACCATATGGCTTTTTTTAGTCTTATTGTCATCTTTCTTTGCCGTGCTTTTTCTCTTCCCTAGCAATTTGGCTACATGAACGCAATGTATAAACATTTTGAAAAATAAATATGAAGTATAAGTACGACATCCATGAGTAAGTTTCAAATAATGTGAAAGAAATTTAATTGAGTTCTTAAAAAATGAAGAGATATAACGTCACAATTATAGACCCACCGTTTATGGTATTTTTGTAAGAAATCTCAAGTGGGTCTGATATCAAATTTAATTTTACAGGGAATGAAATTTGAAACAGAATCTTGAAATAAAATACGTTGAAACTAACATAAGTTTCAAATGTTTTGATAATGTAATAATAAGAGTCATATAAATTTATATGAGTGTACGATTCTATATAGATGCTTAGATATAGAGAATGAATGTCAGATAAACTTATATGAGTTAAGACAAATATCGAGTACAGTTACATTGATACAGAACTCATATAATGTTAATCGACTCTCCCATTTGCATTCTTTAAACTCATTTACAATCTTCATCACAAGGTAAGATAGTACAACTGTTTCCTACGTTTGTCAACAGATATGGAGAATGACCGTCGGATTTATAATTGTGATTTTCTATTGGTTGCATGATCCAACAGCAAAATCATACAAACTTCATGTAATATTATATGAATCTTTGAATTTGTCCTTTGAAACTCATATAAAATGTCAATTTTAAGGAAACCTACTCCCTACATATCAACTAAGCAAGTTTACATGAGATTAATGAATGATGAAATGGAAAACAGAGATAACATCGAACAAAGTCATATAATGTTTCATTAGTTTTCACTTTTTCCCATATTTGAATAGGGTTTGGTATTCTTCGGATTAGGGTTATAAGACTAAAAATCCGTGCAACAAGTAGTGTCTTGCCAATATTTACGTGATGATTTTCTGTGTAGATTGCGAATGGTGAATGAATCTAGACTTGAAATAGATGAAGAAGAAAAACTAGAAGCTAGAAAAGATGTTGTTTTATGCTGGTCTGGTACAGGAGAAGATTGTGCGTGATTTGATATAAGGGTGTTTGGCTAATTTTCTCAAATTAGTGACGTATTGTTTTTTAATGATGATATAATTCCTACAGTTTAAATAATTTTTGCCAAAGATTTGGGGGTTTTGGTGCTTTGAAGAAGGAAGCATTTCTTTCGAATGAAGATTTTGTTAGAAGGAACCGTTTTTTACTATTTTGTCAAAAACGAGCACATGAAGGTTATTTTGGCCTTTTTAAGCGCTGACATTTGATTGAGGGACCTTAGGCTTTAAGAGGAAAGAATGTCACAACCCGAGCCCAGGGACCGGGGGTCAGCTGAAGTCTAACCAATGACACACGTACTCCCGTGCATGCACACCTAGACCCCGTCCAAGCATACACACACAAGGGATCATTCACACGTGCAAACAACTGTACGCGGAAGCTGTACATATCAAGGCATATAGCAACACACCAAGAGACATAGGAGATCACAAAACAACATTAAACTGATGACAAGAATAATTACAAGAACGTATGACACTATAGCGGGCTTACAACAATCAAAATCAAAATACAGATATTACTCAAAGCCCACATTACAAGTACAGAAAAATCCCCTCAATAGACTCGGACTCAATGAATGGGGAGAACAAAATGATGCAAACCTACTCTGGAGGATGGATCAAGTCCACTCCTCTAGGCCGGAGGGGGCCTCGCGAGCCTCTCCTGGAGTCGGGTCGACCGTCGCAGGATCGGGAGAGGGATCTGAGCCTGCAACACACCAAGACAACTCGTAAGTACAACGACTTAGCAAAATATAAGCCAACAAGAAAATAACACAAATTGTGTCTAATCATGAATAATAGTCACAGTGCAAGATCCATAGAAATCATGTTCGTATACTAAGCAATTATGCAAATGAATAAGCATGCTGTAAGAATCATAAACAGATAACAGTCAAAGTGGCTACTACATTGGCCATTTTCTCCCTTTCGAGAGCAGTCGGAATGAGAACACCAGCGACCGGGCCAGGGTACGCATGGGTCTCTAGTTCCCGGGGTCCGGAGTCCCAGGACGGAACACTCTGCAGAGGCAAACACATAAACTAAACCAAAGTTAACCCCGTCGGGTATCCTGAGGCTGAGGCTCAGTAGTGCCAATACCAATCACAATCAAATCGGATGATGCACTTCAATCAATCAGTCATGTCATATCACATACCACATACAGATCTCACATATCACGCTAAACAAACAATAGGAAGTGCATCACACATACTGATACTGAATACTGAATACAATAAGCTGATACTGATACTGAAGGCACTGAATGCAAACAAGCCATAAAAGAGGCACTGACAAACTCAAGTACCAATACCAAATAAGCACTGATGCAAGTACTCCAGTGGAGCAACGGTAAAACACAATACACAATACACAATAATAGAATGGTCCCGCCCGGGCTTCGCTCTGGGGTTGCTGCATTTCCCACAGAATCGAGAGGTCCAGCGCAGAACACATAAGAGGGCATAACCGAAATCAATATGCTGTACAAGTCAACAAATCAAGTACTCATACGAATCAAGGTCAATTACAAGCCAATCCTACACTAATTATCCAGCGTTTCTAACCGTGCATGTTGATGTAGTTTTAAGTTGTCCGATGCACCATTGTCTAGTGTTGCAGTGTCAGAAATGTGCACCGAAGTCCCTTAAACCAACACCCATGGGGAGATGCTAAACAACTGGATAACAAGCATGAATGATTCACAGCCCTCGAGATCATTCATGTCATTCAGACATTCCATTGGGCATGTTCAGGTTCGCTACATTCTAACATGAAAGTCATATACGGTCTTTTGCTTAAACCTATCCCTTTTCATTCAATTCTCAGGGTCTCACAGTGTAGCCGTAGGTAACCTTACGGCTTAGCCGAGGTATCTTACGGCTTAGCCGTAATATACACTGCGGCTGAGCTGAGGTTCCCCAATATCCATCCGGATTTACGGCTCAACCGTATTTTACTCTACGGCTCAGCCGTATCCTGGTCCACGGCTTAGCCGTAGGACAATGTACGGCTTAGATCAGGCTGGGCCGTAGAAGAATGGCAAATTGCCAACTCTCAGTTATTTACAGATGACAGTCTGTATTGTTCTACGGTTAGGGTTACGGCTGGGTCTCGGCTTAGCCGTAAGCCATTTTACGGCTTAGTCGTAGCACATTTCACGGTGTAGTCGTGAGTGCACGGAGTCATTTTCCTGTAACAGGTACAGTCATACAGAAAGTGTACAGAACGACTGAAAATAAGGAGATAACAGCAAAATAAGCTCAATAGGGCTGTCTAACACTGAGAAACACAATGAAGAACAGAAATACAACAATCAAATCCATATCAATTAGTATTCATACTACTTGGGCTTATACTTGCCTCACAAATGGAATCACGTCGTGGTTTTGGCTCAGTCCACTGGTAACACACACAGCTTGTTCCTTTTTTCCTCCCTCAAGCAGTAGAAACAGAGAAGGAGAAGGAGAGAAAGAGAGCTGAACAGAAAGAGAGAGTGAGCTGAGAGACAGAGACGATCGAGAGAGATAAGAGAGTTGGTGGGATATTTATAACTTAATTTGAGTCCAAATTGCACTTAAGTCCAAACAGTTTACACAAATATCAGTTTGAGTCAGATGATGATCCAACAAGAGCAAACGGACTCATTCGGATCCAAAACAGTTACGAAGATCGACAAGCTCAACGAAATACACACGCGATGACGTCCGAATGACGCAAAACTGACAAGGTCAATCAAAAGCCAAAATTACGAAAAAGGGCTCGAACTACCGAAACCAAGTCAGACTCAACCCAAACAATCTCTCTAAGGCTCAAACCAAAGAAAACAAAATCAAAACACACTTAACGCTCAAATCACACGCAATTACTCGCTAATCCGGATCGAATTGGGTCGGAGTGTTACAAAGAATGTGGACTTAGAGCATTAAAATGAAATGTTGACAGCGCCAAATGGACCTTATTATTTTACATGTGTGAGTTGTGTCTCCTCGCATGTGCAAGTTTTCATCACCTCGTATGTGTAAGTTGTGTCTTCTTACATATGTGGTTGTGCCTTTTTGCATGTGTGAGTATTCATTCCTTCACATGTGCAAGTCTCATAGGGTCTCAACCCTTTAGTTGATATGACGTCATTAAAGCCTTATCCCAATTATATTGAGTTGACTAAATGAATTTTGTTTCACCATTTTGACCTGTGTTAAGCCAAATTCTCATATATGTTAAACTTCTTCAGATCTAATTTTATTACCTCTATCCACGTACTCTTTGGCCTACCACTTTCCCTTGGTAGACTATCACTTCTTCTTCAAATCTGATTTTACTAACTCTACCAGTTCTTAATGTCGGTCTCAAGCCTAAGTAAAGGAAGAGGATTGCGTTAGGTGGGTTGACAAACAGCGTAAAATTTTATCACAATCCAAATAAAGTTAGTTAACCGAAAAAAAAAACAAAAGGGACCTTCTTTTTAATTTTGTTTAGGAAGCCAATCATTTTTAAGGCAAAACTACTCTGTATTCACTATGCATTTTATTAGTGGTTTTAAGCATTGGTACGACGTTCCTATAGGTTTTTTAACAAGTATATATGTAGGGGTTATAATGTATAATTGATAAATTTTCTCCAACATTAATCCCGCAGAGCTTCCAAAAAGGATTATCAGTTGAAGCCTTTAATTCGATGATTCTGTTATTGTTTATATAATGAGGGATTGAAAATCATGCGCTGTTTTTGTATGGGACTCAAGTTGGGACCCTATTCGCAATTGACCCACAATGACTATAAGTGGACCAATCACGGTCTACCACATGTGGTGGATCATGATTAGTCCAATCATAGTCATCATGTGTCAACCGCGATAGTTGAACTCTTGTAGGTGGAAACTTGGCGATATTAGGAATGCTTTTATATCCCTATCATTTCAAGAAAAATGTTAAAAAAATCTAGAGGTTGAGAAGGCAGTTTAGGGATGGTAATCGGTTAAGCTTAAATAGGTATAAAAAATGGGGACCCATCCCAAGGGGTGTGCGTTTTCTAATGTGTTGGTGGGGCTCAGGCCAGGTATAGTTTTCTATAAAATAACACAAGTCGAGTTCAATGAAAATTTCGTTCTAGGTGTGTCTAACCCACCCCACTTTGTTTTGCTTTACTTTATAGATGACTTTGTTATAAGGTTTTATAGATAAAACTTCCTTAATGTAAGTGGTACAAAGAAGTAATTTTTTGTTAGGTGTCACAGGTTTGAATCTTCTTCCATATTTTAAAAAATAAATCGAATTCCATATTTAAAAAAAATCAAATCAGCCACCAACAAATGTGTCCCGACTGAGCCCATCATGGGCATGGGTGGACCTCAAAAAAGTGTGAAGGGGCTTAAGGGCCAAATGCCCACGCCCTATGGAAAAAATAAGCTCATGTGCCCCTCAAACAACAAAATAATGAAGAAAATAATATTTTGTACATTATGTGACCCCGTAAAACAAAATCCTAGGTCTATCATTGGTCTGTCATTAGTAAGGTCAAGTTTAAAATGCTAAAAAGTTAAAAAGATATAAATGCATGGGAATGAATATGGTAGAGATCCAACTCTTAGGCAACCACTACCAAACCCGCCAATAATGAGGGTGGGTTGGTCTCCATTTAAATCCGACCCATTGCCATCAGAATATGGCAACCATAAAACTGACCACAGGTCACATGGGTATGTGAATGTGCAAATAGCAATCGGGTCAAGTTGGGGCCCTCCATTGCCACCCCTAACCGACCCTGGCCCATTGCCTTCCCTAAGTTGGGTTAAAGGTTCAGAAGAGTAGTTTATTGTCATTTTCCAAATCAAAGGAATCTCAATGTATTAGCTTAAGAGGAAAGAAGTTGTTTAACCGTCCAAATGAAGGGTTGTCTTGCAGGCGGCAGGCTTTACATGGGCCTAGTGAGGACATAACTGACAATAGCATAAGGTTGCCTCTGCCTGTCCTGCCTGATTTCAGCTTTCCCATTGAGTTAAGAGCGAGCAATCCATTGGGTTTTACCAGTGCTGTGAGCCTGTGACTTCCCTGGGTTGGGTTCATGCTTGCGTTAAAGCAAGGCTTATAAAGTACTGGAAAAGGGCTCGAGGTAGGGTCTGTTCAACTGACTCTATTAAGGGCAGCACTTGAGGTTGAGGTTGAGCTTGAATTGCAAAATTAAGTAAACGTTTTATATGAGCAAAACCCAAGTTCAAGGTAGATCTCAAGTTATTAATTTATATAACAAGAAGAAGAAAAGCTCATCCCAAGCCCAAGCCTGTGCTCACTAATTTGAGGACCAATGTAGCTCAAGCTGGGCTTTCAATTTCAATTCAAGCTTGAGCAGTGCGTTAGGCTACTGTGTGGGGATAGAAAGATCCAAGCACGACCGTCCCAAATACCTTTATCCCATTTGTCTGTAGTCCACAAATTAACAACTTTATATAAAAAAAAAATAAAAACCGAACTTCGGTCTAAAGGTTCAATGCATTCATATTCATCCATGAGATTGGTGACTATCAAAGGTGTAGGGCGTGCGTGGTCCACTCGGATGGGTTATAAAGAGGGGCCCAACAGCTGGTTGGTACCATGAAATGTAAGGATACCAACATGGTATAAGTGTATGAGAAATGGGCCTTGTCTTGGGCTTACCGAACAACGCTTTTACTCCAGAATTTCGTGAGGGCATTCTTCGAAGTTCACAATTGTTTGATCTGCTTGCACTGTTGCACCCTCAGAGGAGAATAATTTGAGCATTCAGGTCTCTACCCACCACTTTTTAAGTGGTAACTATTGTTGGTAAAAATACTACATCTCACATTACCCAAGTTTGGCATAACTTTATATACTTGTTTAGGCATTTTACCTATTAACTTAAGATTTTGGGTTGGTACATGCTATCGTTTATGATATTGGTCTTTTGTAGCCCACGTGGTAGGCCCGACCATAGAATCTATTTCTGCCTACACATGAGGGAGAGTATTGAAAAAAGTCAAACATTCTACATCCTACATCGCCCTAAGTAATGGATTACATGACTACATGTCCCTATTTGGGCCTTCCACCTTTTAAGTTTAACCTTTTCGGTTAGTATATGGTATCTTACAACTATAGTCTATAGTGTAGGAATTTCTGTCGAACCCACCAACCCAGCACTAACTCAACCGGCAAATTCAGTGTTTGAGTTGACCCCTTTTGCCTTCAGATTTAGTTTTTAAGTATACCATTTCAAGCGAAGTAATAAATTAATCAGGTTTGGGTTGAATCCAAACTTGTAAGCAGATAATATGATTCATTGAACTGGGACCTGTTAACCAATCCCAAGAGCTGAGATGATAATTCGGGGTTTGAGTCAAACCATTTAAATTCTGAGCTGGCTTTGCGTTGAGATTTGCAACCAGATTAATGAACGGGTCAAAATTGGGTTGACCTAATTACGAATGCATATTAACGTGGGGACTTGGTCCGGCCCATTGCCACCGTTGGCGGCGAAGATTAATCAAAGGCTGGTAATCATCACAGTTGGTTAATAATGGTTTTAGTTACAGATTGTGACCCTCAATAACCCTTTTAAATCCTGCGGCAGGACATAGTCAGACGCACGTCCAGCCCCAATCGTCCATTAATCATCACACTATTTAGGGCCTGTTTGGTTTGGAGAATTTGAAGTGAGGCTTTTGAAATATGATGTGATGTTTTGTTTTCCAAACATTTCGAATGCCTTACTTGATAAAAGAATTTAGGTTTCCTTCCCATTAAAAAATCCTTTTTAACCTTATGAATTTCCTAAATTCTAAAATTTCAAATGCTAGAGTGGGGTTGAGCTTTCGGAATTCTCTTTGGGGGCAGCATCTTAAGCCTTTTGAATTCTCCTAACAAGAATTCAGAATTCTCGTAACCAAACGGCCTATGCTTGTTCTTTCACAAGAATTTTTGCCAAAAATTTGAGTTGTTGGAATTTTTGAGACATGATGTGACATCTTGTCCGCTGACATTTGCAAATGCCTTCTTTCACCACAAACATTTTAGAAATCTAACTACCTGAAAGGTCTGAAATAGCATTTGAGAATTTTAAAATTCTACATCCTTCACCTTTTTGTAAAATTTCTAGATGCTCAAGTACAAGAGAGTATCAAGGAATTCTGAAACTCCCTAGACAAGAATTCTTTAAGTTCTTGCAAAGAAACAAGGCTTGATCAGGCCCACATGCTAGAATTGAGAATGTTAAAAACTTGCCCATCACTGCTCGTCCATTAATCAGTATTCAATTCAGGTCTTGATCTAGCCCAAATGTTAGAATAAGGCCCAAACTAAGCCTATCAATTTGACCCTGAGATAGGGGGCGTAGCCATGGCCCTTCTACTTTTTTGTATATTATTTTATATTTATATCCATACAACATACATAAATGCATACGCATATTATAGTACACATATA
Source organism: Sextonia rubra (assembly GCA_037013555.1). Taxonomy (NCBI): domain Eukaryota; kingdom Viridiplantae; phylum Streptophyta; class Magnoliopsida; order Laurales; family Lauraceae; genus Sextonia; species Sextonia rubra. The sequence continues at coordinate 13,895,816 of JASUAD010000028.1, read as the reverse complement.
ACAGTCACATAGTAGTAATAAAATGAGGATGTGAAGGCACTTTCATACCCTCCACCACCCATTACAAAATGCACATTTCTAGTTTATTTTATTTCTATTTAATTATTTGATTGTATAAAAAATAAGTATTATACGGTTGCTTCTGTCTGCTTCTAGTTTATTGCTTTTTACCTAGGCTTTTTATATTTTTTTTTTATCCATTCTTGTTAGTGCAAGAGGGGGAAGTGCTCCTGTTGAAAAGGGTACACTTTCTCCTAATATGTGTGCTCCAAAATATTTTTAAATAGTTAATCATAACTACCAGTTTTTTAAAATTTGAACTAATATTGATTTCTGACTGCATTTATTTTAGTGACTGAGATTCAACAATAATTAATAGTCAAATCAGCGTTAAATTGAAAATAATTTCAATTTATAGAAGGTATGTGAATGTAAATGTTTTAAAACTTCTCAGAGAAAAAGATTTGCAGGCATTTTAACCATTTTCTTCCTTTAACAAAATAAACAAAACCATTATAACCCAAGTTACGTTAAACTTTGTTTGAGAAAAAAAAGTTTTTAGAAATAGGTGAAAGTTTTAGAGATAGGTTCTATTCTCCAAATATTATTTTTTATTTTTGGAATCCCTTCACAATAGAGGCCAGACAAAATAACACTTAGTCAACACTTGATATTTGGTAACAGTGTTAAAAAATTTTAATACCATTTTTTTTTGTTTTGAGGCCAGGAGCCGGTCCTGATTAACAAAGGTAGGGTAAGGGCCTTGTAGTGCTGGTAGTGCAGGCCCTCCAAGGGCTTTGGCGCACCTAGGTTCGGCCTTACATGCATTGAGGATAAAGGTTAGGACAACCATGGGCCCGTCTGGCTGGGCCCTTTGACACCCTAGCCCAAACCCATCCAAATTGCAAAATTTTTGTCTAGTCTGCCTTCATCCCCCGCCTGAGTAAACGCAGAGTCAATCCCAAGTACTGTGGGTGTGAAGGGATGCTTGTGACCCGCTGAGCTATCCCACATCCTCATGCAGCCCCCCATTTAGACTATGGACAAAAACACCTCATTCTCATCCTTTATTTTTTTTAGAAAAATTAAAATAGATGGACAAAAAGACGAGGCCCAAAAAAAAAAGTCAACCTGAAAACTCCATCTGCTACCCCCAATGTAGAATTCCAAATGCTCAACCGCCTCTCTAGCATTTGGAATTCTGGAATTTTAAATTTTTAAAAGGTTGAAAGTGACTTTTCATATGCGCTAAAATTCAGAATTCTTCTATCAAATAGGAAACTTGAAATGCTTATGGGACGAAAACTAAAAGAATGTTAAAAATTTCCAACATACACAATTCCTCCCAAAATTTCCTCTAACCAAAGCATGTACGTAAGGTGAAGAAATGAAAATCCCTTCTATATTTTTCTTGTTAAAAAGATGTTGTGAAGTGTTTGGTTTCACAGAAAAAATTGGAAAAGGTCATATGACAGTGTGGCGTTATTGTTTTCATCAAAACAGTTAAAGGAAAAAACAAAAAGGCTCCAGAGAATTGTCCAACTTCACAGAGATACTTCCACTCCTCAATTCTGAAAAAATTTAGAGCCCAAGTGATTTTTTGAAGAGAGTACATATACAAATTCAATAAATAAAAACCCATATTATAGTAAGTGGTTAAAAATGAATATCTAAAGTGAAATATAAAAATTAATAACCATCAAATAATTTGCCCTTTAGTGAAAAGTAAATCAAGAAAGAGTATTTTGTATATAGCTCCTAAGGTTTTTAAGATTTCTAAATAGGCTCTTGCGGTTTTGATATTTACATATAACCCCCTGTGTTTTCATTATAATCCCTTCAATATCCCAAAATCAGTAGCCTCACAACCACCATTCATTTATTAGAGTAAAATGACACTTTTGCTCACATCTTTATCCCTATATACATAATTTTAAAAGCTTGAATTCATTTTTCTCTAAAACTTGTAACATTGACCATTCGTATAACACATTTAGCGGGAGAGAATAAGCCTACATAAATCTATTTTTATAAATATGGGACCCATTTTGTTGTATTCAAATCGATCATAGCATATACTTATAATTTATTATAATTGATCCAATCCATAGATGACCTATTGTTAGATTGATGTATGTTTTAAAATACATTATTACGCTTCATGTGCATGGGAGAATTATTAAGAGAGAAATCATTAAGTCTTGAGATAAAATAACAATATCATTTTGTAAATAATGATATACACATTTTTTAATAGATATGAGGGCAAAGCAATCATTTTTATAAAATTTCAATATAAATTTCTTGGTGATTGCTCATTCTCATCAAGAATATTGATATTGGTGACATAGAAGGTTTTGAAATGAAAAGACATGGGCTTATATGTAAATATTGAAACCACAAGGACTTATTTACAAATTTGATCAACCTTAGGGGTATATACAAAAAAACTGATCAAAGAAAGATGAAAAACGAGAAAAATGATTACCCGTTGCCTCTACTTACTACATTATATCATTCACTCTTAACCTATCTAATAATCAGTTCATTTGACCTTGAATTATTTTATATTTTAATCAAATAAAGAGACTCTTTAATAACATTTAAAAAATGTAAAATGTGGTTTGCGCTTGAATTCCTATCAGTTGCGTAACTTGAGCTTTGAAAGCAGGCCAATGACTGCAACCCCTTCGCCCATCATTATGCTACACATCTCAAGTGATCATTCATTTAGCAATTAAAAAGCATCCTTTTCTCTTAAGGCACGGGTCATCTTATAAATGTAGTAGCCATAATTTACCGTCAATTTTTAGGCTCTAAATATGATGATACTGCTTATTTGAGCGATATGGTAAAGGTACCTAACATACTTAACTTTCAGTGTATTAGTTTAACCAAGCCGGTTTAAGCACGAGCATATGTATGAATAATAATTGTGAAAAATGGTCAAAACAATATTTATAATATTTAATATTCTAAAAATATAATTAATAATAAGAACGAGGGCTTGTTGAGTTGGTTGGCAACACCACCACTCACCTAATTGCATGGGGATCTATCTCCCCATGTATAATATTCTGACCCCAAATTTAAGATTTAATTACTAATCTTTCATGCTTGTAGCTAATTAATAATATTTTAATCTTAATTGTATAATGGGTAGGTAGATTGGGAAGACCTTACTCTTAATTAGGTAGTTTTGAGAACTAATTGATAATTTAACTAGCCTAATCTACACGATCTCATCATGTCATTTGCATTATCATAATACATTGGTAGACCAATTTTATTTAACACCTAAGTCACCTAGGTGGAACCTTTGTGATCTTTTTTGATAAATAACATAAAGCAATGGACTTGGTAGTAAATATCTAAAACTTCTAGTAACCCTAGCGTTATATAAAGGCACTTTCTCCAAAGCTTTATATATAGATACTTTCCCCAAAGCAAGAGCTCCATGTGCCTCCTAAACAAGAACCCTAGCCTCCAAGCTCTCCCTACTCCATCTTCCTTCATCCTATAAGCCTAAAGTGTGTAAGAGAGAGAGAGAGATTTCATCAATTAGAAGTTAAATCCATCTTCTCCTCCACATTCACTTTTACCTATTTGTTGTTTATTTGGAGAGAAAAGCTCATCTAAACCTTTTGGCTCAACTTTTGAGATAAAAAACACAACCCATCTTGGTATTTGAGCCATTAAATAGTGTAGTGGTGGATTTTTCTCAAGGTTAACTTCATTTACTCATCCTTTCATGGCATTCATCTCATCATTCATCTCTTTTCATGTCATTTTCATAATTAGGGGTTTACTTGAGCTAGGAATTTGGGGGTTTGCACTTAAGCCTTGCATTTGGATTTGGGGAGCATCACAAGGCAAGTTTGAGCAAGTAGTAACATACATTATTGTATTTAAGTTTGATTCTTTGAAATTCCTATTTTTTAGAATATTAGTACAGTTCATTCTCCACTTGTTTCATAAATGAGGATGTTATGGTGGGTAGAAAATGAATTTTAAATTGAATAAATGAATGTTTAGATTAAATGATTTGAAATGAAATTAAAATGGCAATAAATGTAGAAGATTTGGAGAATGAATGCATATATTAATGCAGGTGAAAATATGGCGATGAAACTGTAGAAACTCAGATGCAAAACAAAATGCAAATCTGGGTCTGGAGCCAAAGCGCTCAAGCGGACCTCAGCGCTCTCAAGCGGACCCAGGCTCGCTCAAGCACACAATTAAAATTCTCAGTTATTTCAAATACCGTGTTTTAGGTTCAAGCACCTACTGATCGCATTCAAGCATGTTAGTCTCTGTGAAGCCCACTTGAGTGCATGCTCAACCGCACTCGAGCGCACACTCAAATTTATTTATTTATTTATTATTCCAATTTCCATCTGGATTGAACTGGTTATACTAGATTTTTCATTAGGCACATTTAGACTTCACCCGTGGTCAAGTATTACCTTAGATTTATTAGGTAAACCCTATGACTATAAAGGACCTTATTTATTGGAACCATTATACTATAACTTGTCCAGCGATTTCAAATTGAGTAAACAAGAAAAGTGTTAGCTGTCACTCATCATTGATAGATTATTCAGTTAGTTCTAATATTATGCCCTTTATGTATGGGTACAAGGAGCCGGTGTCAAGATTCATACACAATGCGATACAAGATTCGGTAACACATGGCATCGAATCTTATGATCATGCCGACGTGGAAAACTAAGGACACGGACATCATAATTAGCTTAGCTTGGAAATTATCTATGTTTCTTAATTAATTGAAAATTATGCATATTTCGATGACTTCTAGATCCTTCACTTACTTATGTTATCAATTCAATTATGTTCCTTCATCATGTTATTAGTTCAATTATGTTCCTTTTATTATATTATTAATTCAGTTATATTCTTTTCGTTACCTTCACATTCACTTTTATTATTTCGGATCATTATTGATATCATTATGTTTATGTTACTGTAAATGTTAAGTCAGTAAGTTCTATTGAGAAGGTAAGTATAAGAGCACAATGGTGCTACCTGTTCTGGCTATATTGATTCATAAAACGACACCACTGAGTTGGACTCTATGAGGCCTGACGAGGCTAAGTGTAAGTTGAAATTCAATGCACTGCTGTAGTTGATTTTATGTGGAATAAGTCGATGCTCCCTTAGGCGATCAAATTAACTACCTAATCTCTCATTTTGTTCTAATATCTATCTCTTTTCGAAGAGGATTGTAGCCATATGGTTTTCCATCTAGTTATTATATTTTTGTTATATTGATTCCTTATAATTATGCTTTATCTTATGCTAACATGCTTAGATTTCACTTTTGCCCTATTTAATTGGTACTATTTTTAACTCTATTGGAACAACATTTTTAGTGTATTACTTGCCTATATCTTGTTGAGCTATCATGCTTGAGGTGCTACCCTTGGAGTTGTAGAAGCTCGCCCTAGTCCCAACCCGGTTATTGGTGCTATCCCAGAGATTGCCACAGTGGTACCTTTAGGACTAACTGAGTGGCGACCAAATGACGTCTTCTATTAGGCGTATCCATAGAGCAACATGGGTCCCTTTGGGCATTTAAGATTTAAGCTATGATGGCTTATTTTATCATATCATCATGACTATAGACTTGATTTATATTTATTTCATTTGAAGATATATATTATAATTTTGGTCTTTAACCATTATGCATTTCTGCACTTTATCACTTTATATGCATTAGACATGTAGTTTATACATGGGATTATGGTCATCTTGATAACTCTTTAAGTAGTTTAATTATGGAATGTTAAACAGGTATTTGTTAAGACTCTTATACTATCACAGGATGTTCATTGAGTACACTAAGCTCTAAGTTCCGCAATTTGATCTGAATGTACACATATTATAGATCTTCCATACATATGATAAAAGTTTGAAAATTCCCTTGTAATGGTCCATACTTGCCTTAGTGCGGCATGAATTACTATGAAATTACGCGTGCCACGCCATGGGCTTATCCGTAATGACCTAATCTCGAGCCCGGGGTGTGATACCATGTGTATATTAATAGAATTTAATCTTGTGATAAATTGCATAACCAAATATAATCATCGTGTGAAAACTTGTACTTACACCTTTTACAAGTGGGAGGTGTGAAAGTATTAGGTGGGAAATAGACAAAATATTAAAATTTGGGAAGACAAGTGACTACTTAATCCAACGACTTATCGTATTACTACCCCAAAAAGAGTTCTACATTAGGATGCTACAGTGGATGATCTCATAGATAAAGATAAAAAGAGGTGAGATGTAAACAAAATACAAACAATTTTTCTCCTGTATGAAGCTAAACTTATCTTAAAAATTCATTTGAGCCTTCATTTTCCAAATGATAAATTGGTATAGGCGAAGCACAAAATAAGAAAATTCTCTGTCAAGAATGCATATTTAGTGGCACAAAGGCTTCAAAGATGTCAAGGCAGGGGGAAATGCTTAGATATAAGGGTGCATTGAAAATTTCGATTGAAGATTTGGAACGTAAAAGTTCCAAATAAGATCAAAACCTTTGCATAGTGAGCATGTAAGAAAATTTTACCAACCCGAAAGAACGTTGCCAAAAGAAAATAGTGGAAAGTAATGTATGTGAAGTATGCAATGAGTCGTTTGAAGATGTTATGCATGCTCTATGTTTTCACCCTCAGGCATAACGGGTATAGAGAGAATGTTTAAACAGATTAGATTTTACATCCAACTTGCAAAACAAATTTGCTTTGCTTACTTTGGAACTTTCAGGAAAAATCGCTAGTGAATATGGAGCTATTTTTTATAATGGCATGAATAATCTGGAATAGAAGAAATTTATTCATTCATAATAGGAAGCTCACTGATCTAAGAATGGTGGTTGAATGGGCTACAGCAGTGGCTGAAGGGGCTACAGTTTTGTTGCAAGGCTACAGTAAAGTTTGGGCAACCAAAATGAATGATAAGCAAAGGGGAGTGCTATGCTGGCAGCCTCCACCTATGAGTGTTCTAAAACTTCATGCAAATGGAGCCTTATTTGATAAAAATGCAAAAAAGCAAATATGAAGGCTGCCCTTCAAGATAATACAGGAAATGTTATTGTGGCTATGAACAAAGTGGAGATGTGGATAGATGAAGTGGATGAAATTGAAGCTGTAGCAGCATTGACAAGCATTCAAATGGTTTATAATGCTGGTAGAAGTGACATTATTCTTTAAGGTGATTCTATGTGGACGATAGATGCACTAAACTCTACATCGTTCAATTGCTTAAGACATGGCTTATTGGTCGATGGGAAGAGCAGGTTAAGACTTTAGAAGTTATGAAGTGGTTCACTTATATACAGAAGGAAATGCAGTAGCTTATACGCTAGCTCGGCATACACAATTTATTGATGATATGGAGGTTTCGAGGTACTATACTCCTAATTTTATTATGCAAAATGTAATAGTTCATTCTATGTTTTCACCATAATAATCAATTGAGAATCTTTTCTATAAAAATATGACCTTATTTACACATCATTTTTACATCTTATTTTGTGGATCACATTAATAAATAAGCATAAACAAATGTGATTATGCTTGACTGTTACACATTTGAATCATCTAAATATACGTAAAGATTTCTAACAAATTGTCTAGAGTTATTTGCCTTTTACATGTGATAGGAAAATGGGTTTACATGTATAAATGTCACATATGCAAAAATTACATATGTAGAACACATTACCATGTTTGTCAAAAAAATCACCATCTTGACATTAGTAATTGAGTACATCCAATGGTTTCAAATTTATTTGAATTTTTCATAAATTTCTCAAGATCCATGAATTATGATTTGAAGCTAAACTTCCTGAATATTTACCATTAATGCAAGAATATTGAATGGTTTAAAACATGAATTGGAAGCCTATAGAAGTGCAGAAAATCAGATCTATAGGTTAGGACTTTCTCACAAATTACTCAATCTATGAAGATTTAAGATCATCGAATTTGATAAACAAATTGAATGGTTTAGATTACAATTTAAGGCTCACATGAATTTAAAAAAAAAAAAAAAAGAGGTTTTGCACATATGCTTACCTATAGATATGGATTTTCCCTCCCGCCTACCAAATTTGAACATTTCTCCAATGCTACAACTATAGATTTCAAGGGCAGAATGCCCTTGACTATTTCATATCGCATAAAATTTATAAATTGTGCAATATTCCATAAATTATTTATTCCCATTGATTGTGTGCTATCACATAAAATTATGAATTGTGCAGCATTGCATAAATTTTTTCCTTTTTTAACATAAAAATGTGCTCCTTCCTCTGCATTCTAGTTTCTTTCCTATGATTAAAAATGTGCTCCTTCTTTTGTATTCTAGGGTCTTTTCTATGACTATCTTTTTTCTCGGCCACTACTATGTAATTATGTTTTCTCCATTTTAAGCTTTTTTTTTTACTCTACAACAAGGTTTTTAATCATTCTTTTTTTCTTCTTTTTTCTTTTTTCTTTTTTTGTGAAAATGTATTTCACAGGACTTTTATTTAGATGAAACATTCTAACCCATGAAATATAGATCAATGGATTATTCATCGTATACTCAATTTTAAGTAAGATATATCAAATAGTATAGTAAGAGTCTTCATATGCATATGTCCATTATCATTTTAGTCAGAGACACTTCCTTTTTTAAACCGATCAAGGTCAAAAAAGTGTGTGAGGTGTAATAGTTTTGTCTTTTTACACATTAATACTTTCCAAAAAAAAAAGAGTATTCCTCACCGAAATTGTGAGGATATTTATATGCATATGAATATTCTCCTACTTGATATTTATAAGTGGAACTATTTTAGGATATATTGTCATTGTAGAATTACTTTTAGGGGAATATTTTATTGTAAGGTTGTTTTAGTTTTTTTTTTTTTTTTTTGGTTAGGGTTATGGCATTTGAATTTTGTTTCTATAGGATTTTGGAATTCATGATATAGGGGTCATTTTTGGAATTTTTGTTGATCTCTAAATGTATTATCCACATCATTCATAATACTTTTGTAGTGTGTCATAGATTGTGATAAAAGTTATGTAAAATGTTAGAAAAGTATCAATCTATATTTATTTTTTAGATTGTTACAGGGACCAAAATCAATATCCAAACACTCCCAAATTCTATCGTTAATGATAAGAAATAATAAGTTTAGTTTAATATCATAAATCTTCTAGATTGGAAGAACAATGCAAATAATAGGGATGGCATTTTTTAACAATAAAAAATCACACAAATATGGGCAGTTTTATCATTTCTTTCTAGCATAGGAAAGAATTAGGAAAAATTACACTCTTTAGGAGGGGGGGGGCCCATCTCTATGAGTAAGCTACAAGTCAACACCGCTAAAAAATTTTAAAGGTGATTAATGGGGCCACAAGAATGTGATCACCATCCTTTTGCAAGAGGTATGAAATTGATTTTCATGTTAAGAATATTTAAATAAATCACTTAATTTTTGTTTGCTTGCCAAAAATTTGATAGAAAATCTCTAACATACACATGTTAAACAAGTCTAAAAATTTTTGTGTATAAATGCCCTTATTTATACATCATTTTCACATGACATTATTTATATATGAGATATATAAATGAGAGCAAACAAACGATACGATACATAGCCATCACCCATACGGATCATTTACATACAAAAATGAACCACTATAAGCAATTTCATCTACCAGACCTGTGAAGCTATTGAAGATCCGGACTAAATACCCGGGCCGACCTCTACCAAAGCTCCATTTTAAAAACCGCCGGTCACCCATATTTCCGACAAGCAAGAGGCAAGAGCCCTACAAAAGGACACTACGAATAAAGCGACACACAGGCCTCACATGTAATAAATAATGCATTGCCTAGCTATCACTTAGCAGAACCTCCCTTATGTACTGTTGCATCAATGCTGCGATTATTTCACATGATTTACCAATAGTTGCATTTTCATAAAGAAATAAATAAACAGATGATCACCCCCAAACTTTACAGTACTTGTTGTCTTGCATGCAATTAAAATTGTGAAAATCAAAACCTATATATTTTTTTAAAGTGGCTAAAAGTGAAAAAGAAAAGATAAAGACCAGTAAAGATAAAAAGAGGATATAAGAAATGAACTAGCAAATCAAGTCCTGGAAAGTGAAAATCTCTTCAACGTCTTCACTTTACATCATTTTCATCCCATCCTCTTCAGCATTATTTTGTTACAACCCATTTTACCACAAAATTTTAGAAATGCAAACAAAAGGAAGATTATCAATTTTGCCAAGCAACTTGCTCTCCAGAGGGCAGGTTGCTCGTATTTAAAAAGTCCTGAGTTTTTACAGTATCTCCGCAGACTCTTTTGAGAAGAAAGTCGAAAACCCCAAGCCCAATTGCTAAAATAGAGAGTAGACTTGATAAAATTTACCTTCAATGGGGCCGTAAAACGAGCAGACCCTTTAAAAAAAAACCCAAAAATTTACAGTCCGAGAGTTTGGATGAATAACATCTAATGAAACTTTATCCGTTTTCCATCATCACCAATTTCATAATTTCAGATCTTGACAAATTTTTTCAGATCTATCCCATGTCTAATAAAGTCACTTTATTCAGCAGGCCCACAATACAATAGTGCATCTCCCTGTCAAAGTTAAAGAGAATCTGGCTATAATGACAGCACCCCACCCAAGACCTAGTGCACCATAACCCCCATTTTTCAAATTCCCAACTACCTATGTTCAGACTTCAGACGCACAATCAAATCAAAACCACCCCAACAAAAGCACTCATCCCCACTTAAATAACACATCAGCCATAGAGTATTGCACCTTTGCACAGGCCCTTCCCATGCTTTACCCCCCTCCCTCTCTCTCTCTCTCTCTCTCTTCAGGCAACATAACCCCAAAAGATCAGAAGTAAATATAATCAGTAGAAAACCAAGATCCCAATCCCTCCTCCATTCAGAAACCAAAACAAAAGCCAAAGCAATAAAGAGAGAGAGAGAGAGGAAGCGACAATGCTGATCAAGCTACATTCCCATCATCTCACTCTCACCACAATATTCCTCCTCCGCTTGTTTCTCGCACCTGCCCGTGCTGCCCGCTACAGCCCCTCCCCATCTGCCCTGAGCGAGTGGAGCCCTGCCCGGGCGACCTACTACGCGGCGGAGGACACCAAGGACCCGGTGGGCGGAGCCTGCGGCTACGGCGATCTGATGAGAGGGGGGTACGGCATGGCGACGGCGGGGCTGAGCGAGGCGCTGTTCGAGCGCGGGCAGATCTGCGGCGCCTGCTACGAGATCCGGTGCGTGGAGGATCTCAAGTGGTGCATCGCCGGCACCTCCATCAGCGTCACCGCCACCAACTTCTGCCCGCCCAACTACGGCCTGCCCGCCGACGGCGGCGGCCACTGCAACCCTCCCAACCGCCACTTCGTGATGCCCATCCAGGCCTTCGAGAAGATCGCCATCTGGAAAGCTTCCAACATGCCCGTGCAGTACCGAAGGTATGCCTCTCAATCTAACCTACGCGCACTGCGCATTGTAGTCTAACGTGCGCTGGCTAGCTTTTCTTTGCTTTTCACGCTTTGGCTTTGCTCGCTTTTAGACTTCTTGTGTTTTTTCTCACTGTGCCCCAAGTTTATCAGGAATCAACTTTTTTTGTATTTTGGTTTTGCTTTAAGATTTTTTTTTCAGTCCTCAACCCTCTGTCTGTGCAGTGGCACTCTACTCGAGACACCCCCTTTTGCTATCGTGCGCGGTGGAGAGGGGCATAATTTCATTTTTTTTTATCTTTTTATTTTTTTATTTTTGGCTAATGAATCATCCATCGGTGGCTCTATTGGAGCCGAGTAAATCTCTTTTAGCTTCAGTGTAGTAGCACAACTCGAATACATAATTTTTCGGAGCAAATAGTAGCCGTAAAGTAGCTGAACTACCCCTTGACATTGCATAATTTCACCCTTTAGTAATCGTTTGGAACTTATTTACTCATGTCGTGCGTAAATGATAAATGAAATCATTTATGAGCCAAAATTTTTACATTTGAATTGGTGTGAAAATGATGAACACCCCTTTCTTCGAAAGGATAATGTTACAATTGAGGCAATTACTTTAGTAATTTGTGAAAAAGTTTGAAGCTCTTAGTTATATCCTTGTGTCTTAAATTATTGATTTGGGCTTTTCAATATTCTTGTATTAATGGTAAATATGGAGGTATTTGGTTTTATATCTTAATTATTATGGATTTGGAAAGTTTTGTGAAAAACATACAAAAAATTCGAACGCATATAAAATTGTTTGATATATTTAGTAACAAATTAGAAAATGGTGATTTTGACAAATATGATAGCTTGTTTCATATGTGTAACATTTGAATATATAATTACTTATACATGTAAATTTCATTTTTCTATCATATGTGTGAAAGGTGAATATTGATCTTAAGTGCACATGCTTTCCCCTCATTTGTTTGCTTTTGGAATTTTGCAGAGAGCCAGCTGTGGTTTTTTTATGTAAATAATCTCAAATGATCGTCTCTTGTTTTTTAACAATGAACCACCGACATTAATTTAATAACCTCAATCAAGTAGTTTGGTAGGTAGTCAGAGGTGGGTTCTAAACTTTTTTTTATCCATCTATGATGCTAAATGCTGTTGTAACAGGGATAAAAGACACTTTTTTAAGGCGGGCCTAATTTCGTCTGGAGTGAGATTCGGCCCAGTTCCAGTTCAATTCATTCAATGAAACCAACAATGTAATGTGCAATCACAGTGGGACTCACCCACCCCATCATGCAAACCTCAATAGACAGAATCTGGATCATGTGATGCTTTTTCCCATGGCGGCCATGAGTGGACCAATCACGGTTCGCTGGTAACATGGCGAACTATGATTGGTCCACTCATGGTCACCATGATTCAAAAGCCTCAAAAAATCCTTATTCCAATAAACATAAGTCAATTAGGAGAGATCAAGTAAGAATTCTTCTGAATCATTCGTTGCATTAAATCTTTCATCCTTTTTGGTTATTTTGAAAGTCCGCAACAATGATCTTCTTCCTAGTTTTTTCTCAGATGATTAGGCTGAAAGCCTTCTCCATTCATCCATCAAATTGTCGCTTGTTGTGATGCATGAGAACTTGATGTACAACATCAACAAGCTCCATTTCACAATTAGGGGGTCATAGAAATGAAACTTACTAGACTACCATTTGCACGATTAGGGTTAGAAAACCAAACCTAAATTGTTCGAGTGCTTAGGACTCTTCGAACATTTGGGCCCTTACCTAATGAATCAGGATCCTCCAAGGCTTTTGACTCATGATGATCATCAGTGAACTAATCACGGTCTGCCATGTCATCGTGGGATGGGCTGCCTTGGATAGAGCAGCCACTACCAACATGAATGGCAGGCATCCCTCGGTGACATGGCGGACCGTGATTGGTCCACTCAAAGTCAAAGTGAGGAAAGTGTCAAAGGATCCAATCTCTTACCTAATACACTATATCTGTAGGTGAATAGTAGGTGGTATTGTGTATTCCGAATTTACCTTTGATCAACACTAAAAGAGGTTTCTGTTCACGTCATTGGAAAATAATTCCATATTGGGGACTTTCTATCAGACGAAGGGGCCTCACGTTCTTTTAAGCATGCGGCCATAGGGACGTTTTTGACGCTTGAGATTTGAAATATGACTTATTGCTGGCAATGACGTTGCTGTTGACAGTTGTCTTTAGATTTAATTACCAACTTTAATAAGACTTTGGCTGCTTTTGTGGGGTCTTTTACTCATTTGTCAGTTGTTAAGATTGGAATTTTATGATAACAACACCCTCCAACATTAGCTGATGTAACTTGTATTCCAAGTGACGTATTCCAGGCCTTAGTGAAAGGACGTTTCACGGGCCCAGTTGGGCTCGGCTGGAGTAGGTCTACGTTGGTTCCCTCTTTGGGGCCAAATATAATGAATTTTGCAAAGTATTATATTTCCCTTTGTTAATTATGCATGAGGGACTGGACCTATATTTGGGCTCGGATGCATAAAAAGAACGCACCCAGCTCATTAAATATCAATCCAGAACAAAAACAGGGTGCAACCTGGCCCGGATGCCTTTAAGGATAGATCAAAATGAGCCCAATTTGATATTCATTTCGGATCAACCTGTACAAGGCCCATGGGTTTACATATACTTAAAGATGTAAAAGAGGGGACCATGGTTGATGCCCAGTGCCGGATGGGCCAGCTTTGGATGGACAATGGCCTAAGATTTCTGAATGTGGCAATCTTGGCCCCATCAAAATGATGGCCTAGTTGAATCTTTGGGATAATTTCAATGTGGGTAATATTGGAGGATTGCCCTGTACATTGGAATCCCTTAAGATCAACAACAAAACTGGCCCTGCATGTACAATACAAGACCAAAAAAAACTATTAGAAACCTGAGACATTTTAGCCAGACAGATCTTCGGTGAAGCCAATAAATGTTCAGTTGAGGTAGCTGTTTTTTCTCTTATTGTGGTGGTAGAAGTCAGAAGTCATCAGTGAACACTGCCAAGAAGCCATGTGATAACATGGTTAGACAGCTCTTCTCTGGTATGTCTATTATACTGTATAAACCACAAATTAACTTTTTAACAATAGGTGTTGTATGTCATATCTTTGAAAAGATAAACACATGGATTTTCTAATGAATTGTTTCTAGATTTGTAGATGTCAACTGGTCTGCATAACTACTATATCACCGGGACTTGCAGGATGGCCTCGTGGTAGGCATCCCGTTTCCTATAACACCCACCACGGTTCCATCCCTGGTGGGCACCTTAATTCCCCTCCCAGCAGGCCAATGAGCCAGCCAAGCAAAGAAAAAAAATATACTGTTCATCTCCTAGGAGACTAGATTCTTTCTTTTTTTAATGTTGCTCGTTGGGAAAGACAGGATCAAATGCATAAAGGAAGGTGGCATTCGGTTCACAGTCCACGGAGCAGGCTACTTCTTTTCTGTGCTGATCAGCAATGTTGCAGGCGTAGGTGACATCATCGCCGTCAAGATCAAGGGCTCAAGAACTGGGTGGCTCGCAATGGGGAGGAACTGGGGCCAGAATTGGCACATAAATGCAGATTTCAAGAATCAGCCCCTTTCCTTTGAGGTAACCTCTAGTGATGAGGTTACAGTCACATCATACAATGTAGCACCCAAAGATTGGAGTTTTGGGCAGACCTTTGAAGGCAAGCAATTCAAATCATAAGTTTCAAGGTAAAAAGACACTATACATTGTTACTCATTAAATTAATGGAGAGGTGGGGATCTGGAGTAGCCATCGTTTGAATCAACCGCCAGGTAGGAAGAGAAAGTGAGATGATCATGCAAGTGACTGCGTCCCTCCATAATTGCATCTTGCTAAGATATGGGGGGTCTGGTTAATAGCAAGATTTTGTATTGATGATGCAGAGTAACTGTGTTTTGAAGGCATTATTATGACTCGCAGCAATTGCAGCAATTATAAGGAGTGGAATGGGGGTTTTGATTTGCCTCAGCTGGGATGTACTGGACTGCATTTGTGTCATTACTAAAAGAGAACATTGCAAGTGAGAAGATTTGTTTTTTTTTTTTTTAATTTTTGTTCTACTATGAAACTAGAAGCCTTATAGATACATTTTTTTTTTGAGGAAATTTCTTTATTTATATTATAGTTAATCGACGGTCAAGAATTCCATTTTGAACATTTCCTTGTCAACCTCTTTTTAATTATAATTTTGCTGGTTGCTCCATCACAAAAATAGCCTTTTCATTTGACTTAACAACTAAAGCCTGGAATCCATCTCTCTAAGAACTTTAAATAAAAAAAATTTTTGAAAAAAAAAATTGCTTGAAGACAGTCTAGCCGTATTCAAGCCAAGGACAACCAGCCCCATGTTTGTGCCCATCATCTATAAACTACCCTAACCTTAACTCTCTTATTCAATTTTTGCTGTACAATGATAATCACAATCATTCAAAGGATTCACTTGAATTCGTCAAGCATGAAGTTCAGGAGGCCTCTACTTCTTTTTCCTGAATTGCTAACAAAAATTTGTTGTGTTGGGTGTTTTTTATTTCTTAAGACACAGTGTGATATCTTATCTTCTAATACAATGTCTCTTTACAAGCATTTTAAGATTTCAACCTTTGTTTTTTTACAAGCATTTCAAAATTCCAACCACTCAAAAGATAAATTCAAAAAATTCCAGCCTACTGCTTTTTTGTGCAATTTTTGGATTCTTAGCTGTGAAGGAGCATTCAATTTTGGGATGCTCAACCACAAAGGAGCATTCAAAAAGCTTACCATATATAAAGATTTCAAATTCCAAAACTCTCCATAAAAAAATTCTAAAACTTCCATTAAGAACGTGCTTAGAAGCCCAAATAAGGAGGGTTAAGCGATGGGATACCCAATAATATATTATTCAAATCCCAAAGATGCAATAACTTAATATCTAATATTCCAACTTAAATAACCCTACCAGGGAGGTGAGAAAATTTGGGCTAAATTTAAGTAGGTCCAAAAATATAGTTTTTAGGTCAATTTTTTCCCTTGTACCCCATTTATCTAAACACAAACCAAACATCAGATAGAATTTATCTCTACAATAAATGGAGCCCATGGATGAGCTTGAATCATATTAACTATCCAATCCAATCAAATATTTATCCAACTTCCAAACACAAACACATCCTCACCAGACATGCATATTCCAAGGGACAAAAGTATTCACATGCAAATTATCATATATATATATATATATATTATATATTACAACATTGAAATTTAAGGTGCCAGTAACCAAATAATTGAAAGAAATGTAACACTCTAGTTTCATTCGTTCCCGCATATGATTGATAGGAATTCAACACATGGGCTCCACCAAACGATTAACAAAGACGAGGGTATTCATATTCCATCTTCCATTGAATCCATTTCCATTGAAGAGCAGAAGGGGATTTTATTTCATGAGATTTTTTTTTTTATCTTCGGCTTTTAAATATTAATATTTTGACCACTTAAATTAAATCATGTCTTTAAATTCCCAGAATCTAAATTAGACAAAAACAAATATAGTGTATTTGTGAGATGAGAGGATTCCCACTTATGTTCCCTCAAATTTGGGATTTGGGACAGTGGCACAGAACTTGTGAAACTACCAAACCAACCTAGGATGGATGGATGGATCACGAGTGCCTGAGTGGCGTGACACTCATTTCTTTCTCCCAAGTCCCAAGTGTCTGTTGTGATTGAGACAATATTAGCTCTGCAGAGCAAAGAGCTGCAACTGGCAAAGTAAAATCTTGTAGAGAAGCAGATCTAATTACCAACTAAGGAGAATTGCCAGAAATTAGGCCACCATTAACCCTAATCAATACAGCTCCCACTGCTCCAATCCAATGACTACCATAATTTAGCAAGGCAGATATCACACACGCTTAGATTCAAGCACAATAGAGAATTAGGTCTTTAGCTTTACTAATGCCCCAACAAGCAACATTGCAGAAATTTACAAGATCTAACAGCCAGAAACAACAAGAACAACACATGCAGAAAACAAAAACCATATGGACTAAAGCCCCATAGGCCAGATCTAAGGGACTAGTATTGCAATACCAATAGAGATTTCCTAACCACCAAAGCCATAGAGAGTCCTCCCCTGCCTCTTGAGCGCGTAGACAACGTCCATGGCGGTGACCGTCTTCCTCCTCGCATGCTCGGTATAAGTGACAGCATCCCTGATCACATTCTCCAGAAAGATCTTCAGAACCCCTCTCGTCTCCTCATAGATGAGGCCGCTGATGCGCTTCACGCCGCCTCTGCGCGCAAGCCTCCTGATGGCGGGCTTCGTAATGCCCTGGATGTTGTCTCGCAGCACCTTCCGGTGCCTCTTCGCGCCGCCCTTGCCCAGACCCTTGCCTCCCTTTCCGCGGCCCGACATCTCTCCCTCCCTCCCTGTGTTTCTGAGACTCTGCTTGAGGCAGAAGAAGAAGAAGATGATGATGATGATGATGTGAAAGATGAAGGGGGGTTTGAGGGGTTTATATAGAGATGTTTGGAGCTTTGAATGAGGGCGGGAGGTTTGG
Organism: Sextonia rubra; assembly: GCA_037013555.1. Lineage (NCBI taxonomy): Eukaryota > Viridiplantae > Streptophyta > Magnoliopsida > Laurales > Lauraceae > Sextonia > Sextonia rubra. The sequence goes on along the minus strand of JASUAD010000028.1, from coordinate 13,877,672 downwards.
GGGTCGATCCGTGTGGTGTTGGTTTGGAGCCGTCGGATTGGAGTTTGACGGTGGAGATGGTTTTTTTTGGTTTTGCGCGGATCGATGACGTGGCGGAGAGTTGCTAGAAGTGTGTTTTCTTTTGTACCTCTGCTCGATGTGTTCTATTCTTCCTTCCTTCGACTGTTTGCGCGGTAGCGGTTCTAGTGTGTTTTGATTACTGAGTCTAGCATTTCAGTTGGGACTAGGCTAAAATTCTACAGGCTGGGTTGGGTTGGGCTGGATTGGGTTGGGTTGGGTTGGATTGAATTGCGTTAAATGTGTTGATTGACATTGAATATGGTTTTGCGAGTCGGGTCAAGTTGGGTTGCATCTGCTTTAGAATGAAGTTTTTTGACCCAATTAAAAAACGAGTCGTATAATGGTCCGGCTCAGTTTGGCCCCGTAGTGAGTAATGATATTTTGAACGTAGAGGATAGGAATAATGATCCTGATTCTGTTGGCCCGGTTGTCATGAAAAAGACATATTTGACCCACTTAGCCATCAGGCCTACTCTCGATTCTACTTTAGTGATTATTCAGTTTTATATATAAACCAATACGCCTCATAGCATATCTTTCATAGTCTCTTGTGATGTATGCATGGGCGGACATACGAAATTATCTTCGTGAGGGCTTAATGTAAAAAAATCTAAAGGAAGGGGGAAAATGTAAATAATATTAATTCTTAGAATTTATAAAAGGCTTTTTTTTTTACTTTTTTAATAATTGTGGAGGGGCTTTAGCGCTCAGACTCTTCTGTTTGAGTCTGCTCTTGGAAGAATAGGTCTACCAAATCTTATATTAAGTCCAAATAAGTCCATGCCAAATTAATTTGTAGGCCCATGCCAAATTCAACATGTTTCACGAATTGTCTTTGAGCGCAACCTCATTGAATTTGTATTTACAATCCAATTATCTTGGGCCCAAATCCATAGAACTAGACTTTGGTCAAGTACCGCCATTGGAAGGACCCTCTCACTAAGATCAAGTTCACGAGCTTGTTGGGACTTTTGACACTACTATGCTTTTGACACTAATCAAGATCTAAGTGCTTTGGACACACCATGGTTCATAATTTGGCATCATAATTGTAATAAGTAACAAAAGGCCTTCTTTTATAAATCTTATTTATATGAAATAGATCTGCATAAATCATATAAGTTCATTAATTACGTATTTTATAATTTTGGATTTGGATAAAATGCCACATTTTATATATAGAAAATGTAGCACAACAAAAAAGGTTGGTTCTAATTAATTGAACTCGAGGCAAATACAATGAAAAAGTAGTAGAACTTAACCCAATTTTGTAATCTACAATCCAAAGAGTCTTCAAATCTTTTGGGGATACATTCTCAAACCAATCGAGAAGAATACAAAAACTGCAAACAATGTAATTTTTTTGAATGAAATAGTCAAATAACCAATCTTGAGTTGGATGTCCCATGAACGGTCTGTAGTTGTTCTCGTCTTCTAATAGGGAGCATTTTCCGTCAAAGGGGTCTTCTCCTTCTTATCTTTATTTGATAAGGAAGAGCAAATGTACAAAAGAATAGATGGATTCAACTACAAAAGCAACTCGATAGTCCATGAAATCTAAAAAAATGAAAAAAAAAAATAAATCTATAAATAATGGAACCAATGAGAGCAGAGTTAAAACATTGTACAATGATTCAAACAATTTATCAGATACGTAGTTACAAGGCAAAGACAGCAATTACCAGGGATTCTAACTTTATGCAATCCGAACTTAAATTTCCTTGTGAGGGGCTCACGAGTGTTATTTTAGTAGTAGATTGGGGCCCTAGGGAATTGCATTGCACACGCCCCCCCCTCCCCCCTCCCCCCCCCCCCCCCCAGAAGAGCAAAAATGTGTAGTGAAAAGCAAAGGCTCTCCATTTTTTTGAGCGGCGGAAACAAACCAAGAGCCAAGAGTAGAAACACAAGCCATTCAACCGAGACTCAACCACCATAAGGACTAAGGAGCATCATCCACTGCTAAAAGAGCCCTCCTGCCAAGTAGAGAGATTACAAGAGCTAGCTTCCGCGACTATTTTTCGAGCCGAGAACAACTAAGGTCCACTGTGTTGGAATTGTAGCATAGATCATAGGACTTTGAAATGGAGCAATGGGTCCTCACATTATTTGGCTATCAGTGCCATGATCAAGAGGCATATAAGACTCATCCAAACTATGGCGGTACGTGAATCAAAATCATTCCAAAAGATTCAGCTTTTGTTGGCGGCCATTTAGTTACTAAAAATGACTAGGGCTCCATGAACTCGTAGCATGCCACTCTTGATTTTCTTAACCCCTTGCCTCATCGCAGGGATCGAGGTGTGTGGACGCCATCGCCCCTAAATAATCGGTTGCCAAGGTATTGTGTTATTCAACATAAGTCCTAAGTAGACGAGGATTCAATATTACTACGACCCACAACTTCATACCTGAGGGGAAAGCCAAGCGCTTTGGGGCTCAAGTTGGAAAGGGATATTGATCAAATGCAGATAAGAGATAAGCAACTTGCCAAATTAAGGGGTTAGAGGCAATGGGGGAGAGAGAGAGGAAGAGAGAGACAGGAACATTACATGGTATTCATGATATTTTCAATAAAGTTAAGTCCTAAGCTACTTTCTAAAAATTGCTTACTTGTTTTTTAAGGCACATTTGTGTACGTACTATTTTCAAGAAAAGAGGAAATTATCACGTCAGCAATTTTTATAGTAATTGAAAGTCTTAGACAATGAAATCTTAGAAAAGGAGTTTCACAAAAGTATGAAACTCATGTTTGGTGCAAATTTATTTTTCTTAATAAAATGATGTATATATTGTTTGGTGTGATTGTGGATTTCTTTGGAAAACTAGTGTTTTTTTTTTGTGCAAATAAAATTATATAAGGGCATCAACTTTTTCGTACAAATAAAAGTTTGATGCCCCTGGGAACTTCATTTTTAATCTTCTCAAGGAAAGTCTAACATGGTAGTAACGTAGTAGAAAAAGTGTTCCGAAGTATAGTGTCACGCCCCCAAAACTGAGCTAGATCCAAACCCGATTCTAGGGGTATGAGAATTGGGGCCAATTAAAATTTTTTTAACATAAATGATACGGGCCCCAATTCCAGATGGATCGAAGTCCTTCGTGAAGCTATGCTTGGTGATGAAGCAACCATAATCACACGCCGAATTAAAATCCATACTCATCGCAGACAATTATCATTTAACAATCATGCAACAAATTTCATTAATAATAAAATCAAGGTCAAGTGCTTCGAAGCACAATAATTAAAGTTATAATTACAAAACAAATAAACTTAAATTAATAAACCAGTGGCCCAAACATGGCCTTATTACATAATCTTAAGTTTCGATCTCTGCACCACACTAGGACACCTCAGATGATGTCATCGGTACTCCACTTAACAACTCCGCTATCTAACGGAATTTCCTGCGTCACCTGACCATCTGGTTCGGCACCAGTAACGAAACCTAGACATCAAAAGTAGTGGGTCAGATTGACATAATCTGGTAAGAAGGTAAATTGCAAGCAATGGATTAATCAACTGAATTAAACATAATATTCATTATGACCCAAAATATATCATATGCAAACCCCAATGGCATGAATGCACAAAAACGAGTATCCCCGCAAATATTACATACCAAAAATGGGTATTCCCGCAGACAGATAAACAGAAACGGGTATTCCTGCAGATAAATATACAGAAACGAGTATTCCCACAAACAGATAAATAGAAATAGGTATTCCCGCCAAATATAACAAAAGGCACAGCTGTGTATTATAATCCACAGTACATGCTGACCCAACGGCGTACGTCCACATCCGAACTGCAGTCGGTCAAATATATATATAAATATATATATTTATAAATACATACATATACTGATGCATAATGAACTATGATATGACACCCTTAATCCCAATATTCAAACCAATATCAATTTAAGTATTTAGGCTTTTAAAATTGAAAGTGTATTATAATCGTGTGTCAATTCAAGTTCTCTAAGGGTAAGTATTAAACCACCTAACAGTTATAGTTAGTTAAACATACACATGAAAACTAAGCTTCTTTCACAATGAAAATGTGAGTCCATGATGTCAATATCCTACTTTCAGTGTCTATCATATGGTGCATTCCGAATCTCACATTCTCATTCTGAATTTAGTCTAATTCTAATGTGAACATTCAACTAACTTTTCTAAAAAGACATGAATCATCTAATCCAATTATGTATATTTAATATGTGTTACAAATTGGGCAAACGATATTCAAATTCCAAACTTAAACTTAATCAAATTATGATCAAAATGAGGAAAGAGGAATAATTAAGTTCTTAATTAATATTGTTGTGTATAGTTATACCTTATTATTTAATATGAAACAAAGGTCCAAATCTTGAAATTCGGTTCGAAATCTAAACTCAAATTAAAAAATCCAAATTAGAATTATAAATACAATCTACTTAATATTTAATCACCCCCAATTACATCTTAGTTAATTTTCTAACCAAACTAAATAAAGTATTAATCAAAATTACATAATTTCCATTTAATTTTATAACCAATGCTAACTAAATTTCTAATAACATCGAATTAAAAATTAATTTAATAAAATCAAATCTCCCTTAGTATACTAAACCATTAAACAAAATATAACATTTTAAACTCTTTATAAATAATATCCTAACTAATTATTTATTTAATATTATATATATTAAATTAGACCCAACCCATCAAACTGGCCTAGCCGCGACCTAGGCCCAGCCGCGGCCCGCCAGCAGGCCCAGCCCAGCAAGCAAACCGGCTCTACCAGCAGGCCAAGCGCCCTGCAAGCAAACCGGCTCTGCTAGCAGGCCAAGCGCCCTGCACAACAGCAGCAGCCCAGGCAACGCCTATTGCCTGTGCACGCCTGGCAACAATGCTGCCTGGCATGTGCAAGCAGCAGTGCTGTGCTGTGGCGCTACTGTGGGTCTTTCTTTTTTTTTTTTTTAATTTCTTGTCGTCGACAAATCTCAATATAAAACAAATCACATTGTTGTTTCAAATCTATATCGTTAATCCCTAATCAATTTGTTAAACCCAATTGAAGAAAATATATCTAACACATGTTATTTAACAAGTAACCAAAAGGCTTTGTTTACGGTTATCCACTTGCCTGGATCTTAAAGCCAAAAGCGAATCTGAAGAGCAAACCTTGGAAGATCCAATATTGGTTTCCTCCCAGAGAACTTCTAGGGCTTGGTTGTAGAAGAAAGAAGAAGATGGAAGAATTGAGAAAACCCTAAAGGTTTATATTATGAAGAGGTTTTTCTAAATTACAAGGAATGGCTCCTTGCTTTCTAGTGAGTTTTACGAAATTTTAAAAATGGTCTTTTGGCCTAAAAGGGCCAAATAACTCAGGCCCAAGGCCCAAGTGTATTTACTCAGCCCATTTAACCCCTCTCAACCCAACTCAAACTCGACAAAGTGGTATGACCCAAAATAAAAATTTGAGACCTGACATATAGTACTACACCAACACATGAAAAATAAGTTTTGCGAAGAAAACCATTTCCTTTTCTACAGAAAATAGTTACCCAAACATACCCTAAATAAATAAGGAAAGAAATCCTATAAGAAATAATCCTCATTAATTGCATCATTTAAATAATCAAAGCAACATACAAATATAAACTGGCTTGAAGTATCCCATGTGCCCTTTCCTTGAGAAGTTACTTCTTCTTGGAGCAATCTTTTTTTTTTTTCTCATCTTTAGCAAGCTATTTAGTTGTTGAATTGAAAATTCCTTCTTGAATATGGATTTGTCTTTATAAAGTTTTAGGAATTTGGATCATGATTGTGCTTTGAATGAATTGGGCATCACATGCGATGAGGATAGTGGCCCTTCATTTGGGACTGGTGGGACCAGCCACATAATTGAGTGTGGACAGGTTCCGGGCATCCCATGTGGGATGGATAGTAGGAGATATTTTGGGCGTCTGCTACTGTTTTTCATTTTATATCAAAATCTTGTGATAATTCTAAAATTTATGTTGTTAACGGAGAAATCATTTTGATTCATGCTAATGATGATGGTATCAATCTATCTTTTTTTTATATCTATTATGTTGTGGGCTTAAAAAAATCTCTCAAGTGTTGATAAGGCTGTTTTCATTAAAAAAAAATTTAACGCTTAAAAATGAGTAAACTGACCGTATACCTTTTTGGTTAAATTGGCCTCAGTATAATAGACATAGGAGACAAGTCATGATATCAAATCCTTACACTAGCTTTTATTTTTACAACTCATGTGTGCCGAAAAATTTCATCCAAATCATTCAAATATTTTGTTGACTCATTTAATCCAAAATACTTTAGTCTCACATCTTAAACATTCATATATTTTGAGATATATGAAGATTTCATTTATGTAATTTAAATCTTTTAACATCTACCCTTGTGAAAATGATGCATCCAAACAACTTGTTATTTTGTTTTACATATGTAAAATTCACATATCCAAACAAACTTGCCTGTGCGATGTACTAGTGCAATCATGTGCAAAATGAAAAATAAGTTACAATTAACATTAAAATTAAGCATCAATGAGAAATACATAAATTGAGTGAATAATATACCCATTGTATAATCATCCTACTATAAATAAATTTTATAACAAAATTACTTTAAATATATATATATATAATACTTCAACTGTATGTGAGCAAAATTCTATAAATTAATTGAGGTTTTTTGAGCTTAAACTACTTATGTATTTAGTTAAATGTTCACATAAGTTTAAATTCTTTTAGTATATTTAATGAAGTAATTATATATATGTAACACGTGGCCTATTGGTGAAATGACTTCTAAATTACCAAAATATCATTTGATTGATAATCAAGTCAAATTTGAAGGTGGGTCCACCAAGAAAATATAATCACTAGCACAATAACTCGTGCTAAGCACTAGCATAACCCACGTGGCTGAGGTCCACGCTCAAATTATCAGTCTTAACATTTTTTTGTAAATAAATACACACAAATATTTTAGTGCTAAATAGGCTATGATACATATTTAAGGGTATGTTTTTTTTTTTTTTTTTTGTTGGAATTCAGAGAACTTGTTTGAGGAATTTCTAAATTCTTAAGTATAGTGGAATTCCTATATGCTACTTTGTAATTGGGCATCTAGAAGTTTCACCAAAAGCTAAAAGGGTGGAATTCCAAACTTTTGGATGGGCAAAAGAGACCTTTTAGGTTGCTGGAATTCTGAGATTCTTATGAAAAAACATAGCATTTACAAATGTCATGAGATAACATAGTATATAATCATATCCCAATAATCCCAACAAACCAAATTCTTGCCAAAAATTCTACCAAAAGAACAAGCCTTAAAGGGTTAGTGGTCATGAGTCCAAATCCCTAAACTATATAATATGTAGCTTTTTACAATTTTTTTCAATAAAAAAAGTCAAAATTGAAATGGGTCTAGTCAAAATTAAATTCAAAACTTTTCTCTTTAATATATTATAATTGACCGATAAAAAATCATTGTGATATTTTATAAATAGTGTATGATATTAGAACCTCATAAATGACAAATAACCCACATGATGCCTGTTAGATCCAACTGATCTATCTGCCTATGAAATTCATTGGTGAAACATATGAACAGTGATCCTATAGCATGGCGAATGATTTGGATGTGGTGAGTTTTATATTTATGGAGACAAAGGAAGGGCCCTTAGCACATGTTTGGCAAACGTCTACTAAGTGGATTCCTCACCAATTTTCCTCACAATCGAAGAAAACTTATGTTTGGGAAACACATAGACCGCATGAAAGGATTTCCTAAAATACTTAATAACCTGTAGGATCACAGAAAGTCAAAATCAGAACCCCCCCCCCCCCCCCCCCCCCCCCCCCCCCAATCTCGTTTTGGGCATTTGGAAACATACCTTTTGGGATAAAGGATTCTTCCCTCTATTGTGTGCGTTTGCCAAACGCGCTCTTAGTGTGTGTTCATGTTATAAAAGACTCTTTGATAAAGAGAAAATTTATTTTAATTTTCCCTGCAACCCACTATTACATTGTCTGGGAGAATACAATTTTCTAAAAAAACATTTAAAAACAATGAATTAACCTTCTAAATAGAGAGGATTTCAATCTTTTAAATGGAACGAGCAAAGAATACAAGATTCGTACTAAGAAAAGAAAACCTCTTGCTGCACAAGTACATATTTGTTTTAAAAGGGGAGAAAGTGGGTTGCAGACTATCTCATCAGCTATGATAGAAGACATTGAGGATGTGTTTGGAAGTGGGATTAATTTTTTGCGGAATTGGATAGCTAACACCGCCCAAGCCCATCAAATAGTATTATTGCATGGGATGGGATTTCATTTATCCCAAAGGTGAATCTAATCCCATGTTTGATTACGTCCGGATAAATAAGAGACAAGGGATAAAAAGATTTAAAAAATATGATCCCACCCCCCCACTCAAAGCCAACTAAAGTGGAATATGGACAAACAGACCTAAAAAAAATATAATCCCACCCCCCCACTCAACGTAGCTCAAATTATCCTACATCCCAGGTGGGATTATCTAAGCCCCCATACTATGTTCTAATTCACTATAGTATCGGGACTAGGATAACATTATCCCATACACTAAAAGTGCAAATAAATAAGGGATAAGTGGGATAGGATGCAAAAAATAACTTATCCCCCCACTTATCTCCCCCTTATCCTACATCCAAACACACCCTGATTGATTGTTATATGAGAATCAACGACTTTCCTGATTAGCTGTCCACATAAAAGATGGCCTCAGAGACTCAATGGTTCATAACATATCCCATAATGAGAGGTAGATGACAAATTTTGTCACGAGTGCACAATTGTAAGAGACCCCTATAGATCCATATATTATGAAAGTGAGGGAAACCCTCTCGGTGACCGTGGGGGTTTCATCAGAGGATCTAGACTCTTTTATTATATATGAGTCAGCGGCCCAATATGCAAAAACCCAACTAGATATTAGGTGTATGAGTAGGGTGGGGTGTTTTGTTGTCTTGGGACTAGGGGCATAAAATCTGCTGTCTTTCTCTTGGGAGTAAAGGTGTAAAATGGGCCTTACAGTCACATTTGTTTCTTCAATTCTAATCATTTTTTAAAGTATAATTATTTTCAAAAATGCAATTCTCACAATTCTTAATGATTCAATTAAACAAAACAAACTACCCTTAGTCTTTTCTTTTATTCATGGACTGAAATCTTACAAACCTTCACAAAATGTACTTCTAAAAAGTGGCTAAAGTTGAAGAAATTGAGCTGAAAACCATAAATATTCATCAAATGATTCCCACTATGAAAATTAAATCAAGAGAAAGTGTAAAAGTGATTTATAAATTAAAGAATGATCTCCCTTCCACTCATTTTTATATAGTAGATATTATCTAATACCCATACATCAGTAGTTTAGCCAAGTTGAAAAACAAAATTTCCTATAATCTGTAAGAATTAAATTCCAAGGAACAAATAGGACTTTGAACATTTCCCTAATCTAGGTAAAGCAACTGGGACTCAACTAAAATTGGTTAAAAAGGCAATCAAGTTCCATTTCAACTGCGGAGTTGATGGAGTGGTATAAATCCACCTCACATTTGGCTTTTGTGTTTTTTTTACTAAAAAAAATGTCAAACCTAATTATATGGGGCGTGGCCCTAACCATGTGGGTTATGTCTGTGCTTGTTGGGTGGCATTCATGTTGGTCAAGTGGGCACCACCCCTAAGCATAGTCCCCTTGGTTCAAAACCTTGAAAGAGATACCCACTCCCACTGCATTAAAACTTTTAAAAAACACAAAGGGATGCTCTTTGCAGTTGGGGCCAAGTTCACAAGCCTATTCCCACACCTAACAAGTCCATCAAAGGTCCCACAATTTGACGGCCAGCATTGACGTACGGTGCAGACAATGATTTTCTTGTAGAAATCCATAACATTGAGGAAAACACCCCCGCGTTCATATATTGAGAGAGAGAGCTGCTTGGTCTCGACGACCCACTTTGGATTGGAAAGGAAGAATTAGGAGAAGCTTAAAATCTTCTTCTTCTTCTAGTTGTTGCTCTTCGATCGTACGTATCAACGTACATCGAGGAGATGGAACTCGGCACGGAAGCCCAGAAGCTGGTTTGGGAAGGGGCGATTCCTCTCCAGATCCATCTCCACCAATCTGATGTCACCACCCTTCCTCCTCCTCCTCCTGCTCTGGTTTCTCTCTCTACCCTTTTTCTTATCTTCGTTGAAATTTGTTATAATCACTCCTTTTCCCGCTGTGATTCTGTTTATCTTAGTTTGGGGTTGATGTATTTCAATCCCCTTTTGGCTGTTGTTCTTTTTCTTTTTTTGATGGATCGGTGATTTTGCATCTGGGTGTGTTGGGTTTCTTTAGAATCATGGTGGGTTATCGATTTTGCCAGTCACTGGGATCTATTGATGTTGATGTGAAATGGGGTTGTGGCAAAAATGAATAATTCATGGGTCTTGGTTGCTCTTTTTGGTGTGTTACAATGCAGATTGCGTTTTAAAGTGTTTATGATTAGGGATGAGTACGGACAGAATTCATTGCACTATTATTCTCTGTACAATACATGGTTTTGAAATGCAATTTCAGTCGGTCTATCTTCAAAACCATTTTGTATCTGCTGATATATTGGTACTTCACTGGTACAATGGCTTGTTTTCAGTCCTTTTTAAAATTTCTATGAGATTAAAAATCACAAAATCTCATATTTTAGTTTTTTTAGAATGTTTTAGATGTAAATCAAATGACAAAGTAAAATATAAAGATAGTGAGAATGAAGTTAGTGAGAATGAAGTCTCAGCAAACTTTGGTTTCAGGTTGGCGAAAATGAGGTTTCGCGAAAATGAGGTTTCAACTAACTTAGGTTTAAGACTGAACACAGAGTAATCAGTATAAACCTTTACATATCATAGGATGCTATTTGGTTTTAGCCAAATATTAAAGCCGTAGTAGATGAATCCCTATTTGACTCTGTTTCCCAGAAGTTCCTGAGTCTGGTGCCAGACCGATTTATTGATCCTTTGAATTTGACATGATTGGAAGTCAGACTCTGTAAGTTCTAAAAGCAAGGCCTATGGTACATGTTCTATGAATCAGCCCAATCACTTTCATTTCATGGGTCTCTATAATCTGTTCTTAATTTACCAGCCTTACATACACCACGTATCATAACAGAGCTGAAATTCTCTCTGGGACTTTTTGCACTAACCGTGATCCATTACTATCCAGGATATCATGGTAGGCCTTACCATTCATGATTTATGTGCTTGAACCCTCCTACATCATATCAATGTGGTTTATCATTTGCAAAAGCTTCATAGCATGTAAACTGCCTTGACATCCTACAAAACTGGAAGACAACTTCTTAATTTTCTTGTCATATTTCGACATAATGGGACCAAGACCAGACATTATTGCAGCCATTCCTATTTTTCTTTGTAGTGTGTGTAGTATCATTGCCATTATTGTCAGAATACTTTTGTATCTAATATTCTATTTAACCACATAATATACATGTATGATCCATTAGGCATCTGGATATCATATGTCATACTTTATATTCTACATAAATGTGTTATGATTAAATGTATAAACATGAGCACTGCATGGAACATGGCAAGCATTTATACTATAAATTTCTTTCCTCTTTTTACTTCACATCGGGAATTTTCATTTAAACATGAGCACTGCATGGAACATGGCAAGCATTTATACTATAAATTTCTTTCCTCTTTTTACTTCACATCTGGAATTTTATTTTTAACAATTTCAGGTCTTAGGCCCTCGAATTGGGTACCTACCTCTGTTAGTACCTCTTATAAAGCCTCATTTTAATAGCACACTTCCTCCTGGGACTGACACCATTTGGTTTGAGTACAAAGGTTTGCCACTTAAATGGTATGCTGTTCGTTTATTTAATATTATTTTTAATCTGAAAAAATATGATTGCATTGGCACGTTTGTGGCATCGCTAAGAGAGTGTGATGCATGCCTGATCCAAGATCTGGCCGAGCATTAATGGGCCCCACTTGATCCATGATTTGTCCAAGATCAGGGATCCTTATCCTTAATTAGATAGTTCCTAATTAATAGGTTTATTTCTTATTATATGTTGGATTAATATTTAGTAATTGCTTAATAGGATTTAGTACTTGCTTAATTTATTTTAGTAAGCCATGATTGTTTGGAGATAGTCTTTCCTAGTTTTGAAGCAGTTACTCCTATATAAGGAGGAGTCTTTCATTGTATAATAGGTTTATTTCTTATTATTTGTTGGATTAATATTTAGTAATTGCTTAATAGGATTTAGTACTTGCTTAATTTATTTTAGTAAGCCATGGTTGTTTAGAGATAGTCTTTCCTAGTTTAGAAATAGTCACTCCTATATAAGGAGGAGTCTTTCATTGTAATGGACATGCTTATTTGAATCAATTAAATTTCTCTTTTGAGATTTATCTCTTTTATGGTGTTTTTCCTCTTATGAGGATGCCCTAAGGGCTGGAATCCATCTCTGGATTTGATTAATCCTTCGGGAGATTGATTTACAATCGATTGGAGATTCAGGGCTGCGCCAGTTTGGTATCAAAGCGGAGATTCGGTTGCCGGGGAGACATCTGTCTTTTCTGGATTTCATCTCGTCTCATCATACTTTCACCATCCACTCCCAGTTTCCACCAAACTCAGACCATCCCAACAACCCTGGCATCCCTAGCCACTTCCTATACATATTCCACAACCCAAACCTCTCACAAACCCCCAACTTCATATCACCTATCCCACATTGCCGAAACCTTACATCACATCTACCAAAGCCCCTAGACTACCACCCATCCACCATAGACCCTAGAAGCCCCTTTTGAAAACCTTAGCGTTATTCGACCATTACAAACCCCTCTTTAAAACCCTGGTCCTCTGTCGAAAACCCAAAACACCTCCACTTTTCCTTAAACCCTAAAACCAAACCCATTGGCCATCCTTGATTCTTCCCCGTCCATTCCAGTTCCCACCATAACTTAATCCCCACCAACAAAAACCCTCAATGATACCCATCACTTCCCATCCCCAATTCCCTACCCACATCCTCAACCGACGAGCCCAACGATTCCCCATATCACCAAAATAATGACAACTCTAACCCTCTCCATCTTGACCGGCCCTAAAAGCAACCCCATCCTCTCTGTCCAACACCCGAAAACCTTTGAAAGCCCAAATCCCTCCACCGCGGCACCCCCTACCTCCCAAAAACCCAAAACCGAACCCATCCTTTTCAAGCCTCTGTCTTTTGCCTCAAACCGGAGTGAAACAAAAAAAAAAAAAAAAAGTAAAAGAAGAAGGAGAGTAGCCAAGGGATAGAAGGATACCTTGCACTAGCGAGATCACCTGCTCCAGCCGGTGCTCCTAGCACCACCACTGCCAGCCCTCCAATCCGCTAGAGCCTCGTCGCAATTGCTTTTGCATCGCTGGCAGCTTCACCGCTGGCAGCCCTTCATTCTTCATTCGAAGACAATTGCCGCGTTGAGCATCCCATCAACCTCTTCCTCGTTCGTAGAGTTTAAACAACAATGAGAGAGAGAATAGAGTACAGAGGCATACCTGGGCTGCCACCGTGCCACGGCATTGCCTTGTTGTCAACGGCAGCAAGCTTTGCCCCAAGCCACCTCGCAGCCATTGCTAGCATCCATCTTTTCGAGGTCAAGGGCCAGTTCTTTGCCCTAGCCTCCCTATGCATGTTCTTGGTTTTAGTTGAAGGTAACAAAACAAAAGCTTTCTTTCTTTATTTTCTTTTTGCACGAAAGCTAAGGTAGGGAGAGGCCTTTACATGTGGGCACATTCAAACCATAGTTGGGCCATGTTTGCTATTGTAAGGCCTGCAGTCCAGTTTGGTCCGACCCATGCCATATAACTTTGAGTGAGGGCCATAACCTGTTTTGACCTGCATACTACATCCAACCCAACCCAAGTGAGCCCGACCTACTGTTGGGCCTGCAGTTAGGTTTGACCCAACCCAAACCCATCAACTGTATTAAAAAAAAAGGTCTACAAGGAGCCAAGCCAGACCACAAGTACAAATTTTTTTGCTTGATTGATTCCAACCATTGATTTAGCTAAAAAAACAAAAAAGAAGAGGGTGATATCTTGATCATTTGATCTCCAATCAACAATCCATATTCACCAATATATTCCACTCATCAAGATTCATCATTGCCAACATACTGTGATCAACAAGATCAACAAATTAGGGTCAGTTTATCCATTTTTAGGTAGTTGAATTTTGAATTCAAATCATCATGAGAATTTTTGGACAATTAGCTAAAGTTCAAAGTTTTTTGTATCAATACAAATATAGAAATTGGTATTTTGAGAATGAATTCTACTTTGAGCAAATTTTGAATTTGAAGTAAGAAAAATTAACAGTTGATGAATATACCCACCAATTTTGAGAGTTGCTAGATATTTGTGAACTAGAGGATACTAAAACACATTATTTGGGTCGCTATATCAGAGGCTTGAGATCAGACATCTCGGAGAATATGAATTGTTGCAAAACCAATCAAGAGGCATATTTAGAAGTTTTCGTGTTGAACATATACTTAGAAAGTCTCGCAAGTGACAATGTGCATCTTAACAAAAACAAATAGCACATGTTGTGAAAAGACTTTTCACAAGAGAAGATAATCCCATGGTTGTCATTCGCCGCCTCCTCAACACAAATTAGAAAGAAGAAAAAAAAAATGGAAATAGGCCAAGAAATTCCACATGTGGGTGAGAGTCAAAGATTGAACCATCAATTTGACTATTGACAATGGTGGTGCAATCAATTTTGTCACACAAGAGGTTATTGACAGGCTTCATTTGCCAATTCAGAAACTTCCAAAGCCCTACCAAGTCATATGGTCTAATGGTTATGTTATTCTCGTAACTCACAGATGCTTGGTATCATTCAAGGTTGGTAATTGTGAAGACAAAATTTGGTATGATGTGATCCACATGAATATTGCTCATATTATTTTTAGAAGACCATGGCTTTTTGATTGTAAAGCATGTCATGATAAAAAGATGAACACATACTTTTCAGTGGGAAAGAAAATGGATAGACTCCATCCATTGCGATTCACAGCCTTGTCTTCATCTAAATCACTTCAACTAAAGAACCATAGAAAGAGCAAAAAGAAGAAATTCAGAACCATGACATCATCATTACACCAAAGGCAATGCCAACCGTGATAGCTGATATTAAGGATGCAACAAATGAGCAAGGTCAAGTCGAAGTTGATCTCATGAAAAATTCGGAACAAATAGAATATGATCAAGATAATGTTAATCAAGGATCACAAATGGTAGAGGAAGAACAGAAACAAGCAATTATTGAAGACTTTGAGTAGGTTAACAAGAATATTGAACATCCGAAAGATCTGATTGTAACTCTGCTTCCAGCAAATACAATTTGGGTCCTCGGAAATCAAATCTGTTGATTCAGTGATTTTGCATGTAAATCAAATTGTTGAAGTTTCCTACATTGACTTCATCTTCGGGGATCACCGATTGATATCTGAGGATTGTGACCTGTTTGTATGGCCACAATCAAGGCATCTAATGGTGAGATTATACATCCAAGTTATATGCAGACATCAGAAGATGCCACACCTCCAATCTACTTCTACATGGAGGAAAATGGATGCTTCAAGCTTTTACGGAGTGTACAGAAAATGAAGATCGAAAAATATATTAGAAGTTTGTGCGATTAATTTTCGACTGAGGAGGACCTTTCCTAAAAACAGTCACTCCTATATAAAGAGGAGTCTTTCATTGTAATGGACATGCTTATTTCAATCAATTAAAGTTCTCTATTGAGATTTAGCTCTTTTATGGTGTTTTTCCTCTTGTAAGGGTGCCCTAAGGGTTAGAATCCATCTTTGGATTCGATCAATCTTTCGGGAAATTGATCTACACTCGATCGGATATCTAAGGTTGCCCCATAATGCTTTTAAGCTATTACCTATCTGCTTCTCTAAGAAGAAGCCGCAACATTTTTATCAAGGAGATAAAAACTCATAGTGTTTAGTCCATTTTTTTTTGTTTTTGTTTTTGTTTTTGGTTGCCTCAAGTTATTAGGATTCAGCAACTACATCCTGGTATGTGAGGCACACTTGTATGAGGACTCAAAATTGTTCTTCCTGTGAAAGATAATGAATGGGCTATATCACACAAAGATTGACAGTACAGCTCAAGCCCTTATCGGCGGGAACCTATGATGCCCAGATACGGATATGGTTATGGGACGGGGAACGGGGATTTGATATGGCAACTTTAAAATTTTAGGACACGGATATGGGTTTGTACTTAAGTTATGATACAGACACAGGAGTATGACACGGACATAGATACGGATATCATGTGATGGTAATATGTGATACATCATACATATATAACTACTAAAAGTAGGTCATTGAAAATCTAAATTTGAATTGGGCAAATATGGTCAAACTCATGATCCTTTAAAATTGAAATGGAGGGAGAGACAGAAGTTTTGACTTTTCAAAGAGAGGAAAATATAATTAAAAGAAAAGAAAAGGACATTGAATGACATCACAAGAAAGGCCATTTCCCAATTTAGTGCAAAAAATATAAATAACATGGCAGAACTTTAAACATGAGAGAGAAAGGGAGAAAACCAGTAAACCACCACCGAATGTATAGTGGGCTTTGGGTTTTGTAGTCTTAAAATAAAACTAAGGGGGCTGGATGTAAAAATGGAATTGCTTTTTTAAGTGACATTTGTTTGGCCCTTTCTTTGTCAATACCGATGTAAAGTGGCTTGGTATTTGAGTTATGCTGTCTTAAATAAAACCTGTGGGGGTTGAACGTAAAAAAGCAGGCCTTTTAAGGGACGACCCCTTTCATTCTCGACAAGGGAAACTAAAAAAGAAAAGAGCCAATGAAGAGAGGAAGAAAAAAGAACGATGAGAGATAAAAAAAAAAGGAAGAAAAAACAGAGAAGAGGAGGAAGGAGGAGGAGTACCTGGCAATTGTGGTGTTCGAGCAGCAATGGGCAGCAGCAACATATCTGGTTCAGCTGTAGCCGCAGTCAAGCAGCAACAACAGCTGGCAGCAGTAAATTCGGTCAGCAACAGCAGTTGAGCAGCAACAATCAGGCACCAGTCAGTTTCCTCCTCTTTTTCTTCTTATTTTTCTTCCTCTTCTTCTGTTTCCTTCCTTTCATGTGAAGATGAGGGCTTCAGGCATTTAGGGCTTTTATTGCTTTCTTTCAATTTCTTTTTCCTTTTTGTTTGGATGAAGAAATTTGTTGTTTCATTGAGGAAAGCCATATCCAACCCGTAACTTACTGGATCTCATACTCGTGTCCATATTGGACCATGTCGTATGGGTACCATAGGTAAAATGCCATATCCCACTATCATAAGCATGAACTTTAGAGGATAGTTGGTGGTCGAAAGATTTCTGACTGACTTTTTCCTTTACCATTACCATCTCAGAATCTTCCAAGTGAATGGGTACTTATCTAATAGCTGTGAGCAACACTACAACAATAATTGTCATTATTATTGTTGTTAGATTTGTCACATCTTGAGAATTGAAGCTCAGTAGATACCACAAAGCAAGTCATTTTGATACCATGGTTTGATAATTAATATTGATGGAGAGATTGATAAGATCTTGAGCATCGGAAAAGAGCGGGGTCGTTGAAGTGGAGATTGACTTCAGAGTGCTTTGTGATCATCGTGTACCAACAAGATTGAAAGGAAAATTTTATAGGACAACGATTAAACCTGCTATGATCTATGGAGTAGAATGTTGGCCAATCAAGAAGCAACACAAAATGAGTATAGCAAAGATGAGAATGTTGAGATGGATACATGGTAAAACTAGGAAAGATGGAATTATAAATGAATGCTTTTGGGAGCATTTAGGGATAACATCAATAGGTGAAAAATCAAGAGGTACTCATTTGAGATGGTTTAGTCACCATTGAGAAAAATTTTTCTATGCATGTTGATGGCCTACTAATAAAAGGGTTAGGCTGAAGAGGACATGGATGAAAATAGTAAGGTTAGATGTGAAGGAGTGGAACCTATCCAAAAATTTGACTGCGGATAGATTGGAATAGAGAAACAAGATTCATGTAGCTATCCCTGACATAGTTGAGGCAAGGCTTTGATGGCGATGAGATTGGCACCATCTGTTGTGGCGCTTCCTGATTTGAATGGCTTGGATTTCATACAAGCTTTCCATATTTACAAAATACTGCCAATCTGAAACGTTGATCTATGTATCTACTGTCGATAGTACTGATCCTTCTTATTTCTCTGATACTGGTGGGGGAAAAATTGGAGGACATTAGACTGCTTAAATTTGAGCACTGGTTTGTGTGCTACCTCCAGAATGTAGAAGGTATAGTTATCCAACCTGCCAAAATATTGAAACCTTTTGGAACTTGTTCGCATTGCAGGTTTTGTGAAAGTCTAATTAGTGGAATATATAGGGATAATTAGTCCTAAATACCCTAGTAAGAAAGCAAAATGCATTGAAAGAGAGAGATGAAAGCATTGAGAAATATTATTGGTTACATAATGAACAATGACAGGAAAGGGAGGGACCCAACTAAACAGAAAGGGCCAAACAAAGAGTGGAGTGAAACGAAGAGGGCTAGAGGGTTTGGATGTGGGGAGCAATTGGATTAGGTTTTGAAAAGGACAGTTGGATATGGGTTATGTGGATTGGGTTGAGTGGACCTGTGTAGGGTCTGGGCGAAGGGTGCCTGACCACTTTTAAAACGAGTCAGATACAGGTTGGACTTAAACCCATAGAAACCCAAGTCTGCCTCCCCTATTTTTAAGTCTTTATGAGGATGGTTTATACTGTACATATATAGTCATGTACGCTTAAGTAAAACACAACATGAATTTCACTTGCAGTTTGGAGGATAGATGATTTGTTGTTTTGGGTGGTAAACTTGTATCCCTCATATTTCTACTAAACTAAAAACTAAGAAAAGCAAGGGTGGAATATCATCTTTTATGTCCTGCTATGCTCATATTTATTATACTTGCCTTAAGTAAATAAGATTCCTATGCTTAATTTGCAGGAACACGCCTACTGGAGTTCTATTTGATCTTCTATGTGCAGAACCAGAAAGACCGTGGAATTTGACGGTATGAAGTTTATTTATATTTGCCTCCTACTGAACATCTTCATATGAATCCAACAGGGCCTTGGACATGGTTTGAAAGTTCATAATCATTAGTCAAGATCTTACTTTTTAGAAAGCTCATTCATTAACATAATTTGCAAATGCAGTATTCAGTAGCTATAGAGCATTGTCTGAAATATTGGTACCACTGGTCCACTGACCACATCAGTCAGCGGAAAACCCATTATGACATATGTCATTAGAAAAAAGAAGCATATATTATCTTTTTTTTAAATGGTATATATGAGCATATATTGAACCCTTAAATGTCATGTAGGCCTTGTATTATCGTCTGATCTGAAGTTGTTGTGAATGTTGACGCTAACTTATTCTATACCAGAGATTCAAAACTTGGACTTGGCCCCTGACTTTGTCCCATTCAAGGATGCAAATATCGGCCGATACGAAGCGTATCGGCCGATAAATCGGGCGTAGCGCTCATAAGCGCTACGCTTTTTTGAAAAAAGTGGGGCTCACAAACGTATCGGCCCGTATCGGCCGATACGCATGTGTATCGGCCGATACGGCCGATACGTATCGGCCTGGGGGGTTTAAAACCCCCCAGCCGATTTTTTGGCTTACTTTCCCTTTCAAGTTCTCCTCTTTTCTCCCCTCTTCACAGCTCCAACTCCTCCAAGCCCCTTTTTTTGCCTCCATTTTTCAAATCATCTCAAAAAAACATCAAAATCATCAACAAAAACATCAAAACATCCAAAGATTAAGGTGACAACATTTAAGATTCAACTCATTCAAGCATCAAGTTCAAAAAAGGTAAGTTGACATAACTAAACAACATGATTCCATATGAAAAACATTGATTATTCATATTCTTTTCTATTAATACAGCGATACAGGATCTAATGCAATGAGGGGACCGCTACATACTCATATACTAGTTGCTTTTGCAAAACAAATACATATTCCATCATTTTCCAATATTCTGGATTTTCTGGAATTTTTTCGGATTTTTTTGAAGACTTTTTTAATTCACACCGCTACGCCGCTACGTATCGCCGATACGCTACGTATCGCCCGCTACGTATCGTTTTGGCGACGGGCCGCTACGCCCGCCGCTATTTGCATCCTTGGTCCCATTGGGTTGAGTTGGTTTTACTCGGCTGAGTTGTGAGTTAGGTTGGCTCCATACTTGGGCCTAAAAAGGGCCCCTAAAAACTTAAAATATTTTGTGCAATCACTCCTCCCAATTCCATTTATTTCTTCAATCCCATTAGTCTCTCTTAATTATGGCTTTTACCCCATTTATGCAAATCACACCTCCCAATCCTATTAAGCTCTCTCAAACAAGAAGATGAAGAGAAGGGCTTAGAACAGGGTTTTTAAGCCTTATATTCTCGGTTGGGTCACTTCACCATGCAACTTGGCTGCACAAGACCCTACTCGACTCAACCTAGTCTAAGTTGCCCTGGACTTGGCCAAGGCTTGAAACGCTGTTTTATACACTCTATGGGCGTGGAGTTTTATAAATATAATATAGGTACGTCACGTAATAGGGTTACATCATATGTGATTGATGTGTAATAAAATGTTTGAAATTCTTCATTAATCTTTGTTTGCATATCAAATATCAATTTCGGTGTGTTAGATAGCAAAGGCATGGTTTGCGTCCATGTTAAAAGTTCTTTTATTTATTTATTTATTATAATATAGACTTTCATTAAGAAAAAAAGGGATTACAAAGAAAAGAGAGACAAAAAACCAAAAGGTATGAAAGCATTGTACCCCACCCAATCCCCACTTATACAATGACACCCACCCATGGAATCTCTCCCTCTACCCCTTGCTTGTCTAAGGCATCCGCCACAGAATTGGTTGATCTAACCTCATTACAAAGAGAAACAATAATGGTAGAATAGAGTTTCTAGATCTCATTGAAATAGGGCTATAGTTTCTAAGGGCTCGTTTGTGAGAGGCCCACGCAATCTCATTAGAAGAATCTCTTCCCACAATAAGTATGTGGCATAGCCAAGATCCATGATAAAAAAAAAACTAGATCAATTTCTTGATTGATCGAATCCAAAAGGATTCAGCCACTAGGGCACCTTCACAAGAGGAAAAAACACTACAACCAAGAGAAAACTCTTATAATTCAAATATTATTGATGATCAATGTCTGTCTTTACATTAAAGTATAATCATCCTTGTATAGGATAAGATTACTTAGACACCTAGACTCTCCTAAACAATAAAGGAAACTAAATCACTAAGCAATCCAAATTAAGTTAACTCCTAACATTAGAATAATCCTAAATATAAAAGGAAACTCAATAATATTAATTCTAATAAAAGCAAACAACTTATTAATATTCCTAAATAATTGGATGTCTTTTGGGCTTATGGACTAGACCAAATAGGTTGGCCGACTTATTGTGTGGCCTGCATCAACATGTCATGATCAATGCTTGGAAACAACTGAAGGGCTTCCAAGATAGCCAACAACTCGCTTAGTTAGAATTGCAAGCCCTCATATGCTTGGAAAATAAAAGTAAAACCTCACCTTGCCATTGTGAAGAACACATTTGATACCACCCCAGCTTACGTCTCAAAGCTCCATCGACATTGAATTTCATTACCTTGGATGGAAGGAGGTGACCAAGGGACCAATCTCCTTTCCTTAGATAGGCCACACCCCATACAAACTTCCCAATTGAAAAGAATTTCATCATTTTAATATTAGAGAACTCCTTTTTTTTTTTTTATCATAGCTGACTTGGCAATCATTGGGGTCACCCTTGAAATCAAATTAGCTAAAGAAGAGGAGATGCCCCCAAAGATACTTTCATTTCTTTCCCTCAAGATAGACACAATATAGCAAACAAGACAATCTTCCAAAGAATGCGTCCACACCTAATGAAAGGCTCGCCTGCCATGCCAAGACATTGCATCATCTACAATAGCCTCCAGACAACACCAAGCGAACCACACCTGCCAATGAAGTGATTCCAAACACTGATCGCTACCTCACAATGAAGAAAGTGATGATTGGCTTGCTCTTGATTCTTGACATATCGCATAAACATTTGAAATGTTGTGTGAAGCCAGCTCTCTTCTCCTTAGTAATTGTGGGTAACTTTGTCAAAACAACTAACCAAAAACAAGCTCAACCCGGGGAGAGAGGGAGAGACTAGTGCCAACCATACTAGATTCTGAGGAGCTCTAGGTGGTTAATACCACTCTTTGGCCAAATAGAAAACTTTCATTGATAAATCACTAGGTGTGGATGCCTTCCAAATCCAGAGATAAAAAGACCTGCAAATAACCACATTAAATGAAAGACTCGAGAACGGCTTTTTACCTTAGTGGGAGTGTTTGTTCTCACTGGGAGTTCCTAGGTTCAAACCTAGCCTCCCCCCTCCTATCTTTGCTTATGTAAGTTTTTATCGTCTCACAGCGAGTTATTTTTTGTCTCCTCACATGTGTGAGTCTCCATGTCTGTAATTGGGTCATAGCCTCTTAGCTGGGTTATTGGCGTAGCTCCGAATTTCCGATCGAGTGTAGATCAATCTTCCGAAGGATTGATCGAATCCATAAATGGATTCTAGCCCTTAGGGCACCCTCACAAGAGGAAAAACATCATGAAAGAGATAAATCTCAAAAGACAACTTTAATTAATTGAAAATAAGCATAAGCATTACAATGGAAGATTCCTCTATATATAGGAGTGACTGTTTCTAAACTAGAAATGACTCTCTAAACAACCATGGCTTACTAAAATAAATTAAGCAATTACTAATCTCAACTTAACATAAAATAGGAAATAAATAATTAATTACCACTATCTAAGGATAGGGATCCCTAATCTTGGACAGATCATAGATCAAGTGGGGCCCATCAAAGTGGCCCATTAATGTCGAGCTGGATTTTGGATCTGGCTTGCATTAGCTCTCCCTGGCTTGGAAAGACTCGACTCCGATGAGTTTGCTAACTTAAAAAATGTTGGGAATAATTCAACCGCAAGTTAGGGGAAAGGTCCTCTTGGGTCCAAAATTAGTTACACAAACTTCTATCTTTTCTTCTGATCTTCATTTTTGGTACATGCTGTAAAAGCTTGATGTGTCCATTTCCTTAATGTAGAGGTAGATTGGAGGAGTGGCGTCTTCTGATGTTTGTATTTAACTTGGATGTATAATCTCACTATTAGATGCCTTAAGTGTAGCCATGCAAACAGGTCACAATCCTCAGATATCCATCGGTGGTCCCCGAAGATTAAGTCAATGTGGGGAACTTCAACAATTTGATCTGCTTGTCGAATCACCAAATCAACTGATTTGATTTCCAAGGACCCAATTGTATTTGCTAGAAGCGGAATTACAATCTGATCTTTCGGATGTTCAATATTCTTGTTAACCTACTCAAAGTCTTAAATATCTATTTGTCCTTTTTCTTCCTCAACTTGTTGTGGCTCATGGATGACATTGTCTTGATCAATGTTGTTTGAACCCATGAAGTCAGTTTTGCCATAAACTTGCTCAAAGTCTTCAATTTCTTCTTGCATTTGTTCTTCCTCGATCTTTTGTGGCTCTTGATTAACACCATCATGTTCTATTTGTTCTGAATTTTTCATAAGATCCGCTTCGACTTGACTTTGCTCATCTGTCACATTCTTAATATCAGCTGTTATGGTTGGCATTGCCTTAAGTGTAATCATGATGTCATGGTTATGAATTTCTTCTTTTTGCTTTTTTTGTGGTTCTTCAGTTGAAGATGATGATGTAGATGGATATCGAGCTGTTAATGGTAATGGACGCTTCTTTTCCGTTGAAAAGTATGTGTTCATCTCTTTATCATGTCGTGCTTTTCAGTCAAAAAGCCATGGTCTTCCAAAAATAATATGAACAATATTCATGTAGATCATTTCACACCAAATTTTGTCTTCATAATTACCAACTTTGAATGAAACCAGGCATCTGTGACCTTGAATGAAACTAAGCATCTGTGAGTTACGAGAATCACATAACCATTAGACCATATGACTTGGTAGGGCTCCGGAAGTTTTTCAATTGGCAAATGAAGCTTGTCAATAGCCTCTTGTGTGACAAAATTGATTGCACTACCATTGTTAATAGTCAAATTAATGGCTTTGTCTTTGACTCTCACCTGCTTGTGAAATTTCTTTGTCTGTCTCTATTTTTCTTCTTCCTTCTCATTTGTGTTGAGGAGGCTGTGAATGATAATCAAGGGATTATCTTCTTCAGCGAAAAGTCTTTCCACGGCATGTGCTCTTTGTTTCTATTGAGATGCACATTGTTGCATGTGAGATCGTCGAAACATATGTACAACATGAAAGGCTTCTAAGTATGCCTCTTGATTAGTTTTACAACAATTTATCTTCTCCAAGATGTCTGGTCTTAAGCCTCTGATATAATGACCTAAAATATGTGTTTCAGTTTCCTCTAATTCATAGATATCTTGTGACTCTTGAAATTGGTGGGATATTCATTAATTGTTAATTCTTCTTACTTCAGATTTAGAAATTGCTCAAAGTAGAATTCATTATCAAAATATCAAATTCTATGTTTGTATTGATAAACAAATCTTTGAACTTCAACGTCTAAAAATTCTCATGATGATTTGGATGCAAGGAGAACAAAATTTAATTGCCTTGGAAGAATGGACTCACCATTCAAATGATAGAAATATTGCTGCTTGAATTTGCACAAATTGTTAACGATGACATTCAAGAAAGACTATGTTTCCCTGACGACTGGATCTGGTCTCTGAGACCAAACTGGCACAGCCCCAGATCTCCGATTGAGTGTAAATCAATCTTTCGAAGGATTGATCAGATCCATAGATAGATTCTAGCCCCTAGGGCACCCTCACAAGAGGAAAAACAACACGAAAAAAAATAAATCTCAAAATAGAACTTTAATTGATTGAAAATAAGCATAAGCATTACAATGGAAGACTCCTTTATATATATAGGAGTGACTGTTTCTAAACTAGGAATGACTATCTCTAAACAATTATGGCTTACTAAAATAAATTAAGCAATTACTAATCTTAACTTAATATAAAATAAGAAATAAATAATTAATTAAAACTATCTAAGGATAGGGATTTCTAATCTTGGACAGATCATGGATCAAGTGGGGCCCATCAATGCCGGGCTGGATCTTGGATCTAGCCTGCATCAGTTACCAAAATAAATAAATAAAAGACTCAATCACATCCCATATTTGACCTCCAACTCTCACTGATAGATGACTCCATATTAAACACCACTCTAAACACCCTAGGAAACAATCCACACAATGGCCCCCTCCCGCCAAATCATCAACCCAAAACCAAGGATCAAAATAGCAGTAGCGGGTAGCGTTGCGGCCAGTCGCCAAAACGCTACGTAGCGGGCGCTATGTGGCGGTAGCGGGGCTACGTAGCGGTGTCGCGGTGTGATTCAAAAAAATTATCAAAAAATTTTGAAAAAATTCTAGAAAATCCAGAAAATTGTAAATAACTAGAATATGTGTTTGTTTTGCAAAAAAGCCTAAAATAAGGGGGTGTAGCGGTCCCCTAAATGCATGATGTCCTGTATCGCTGTATAATTAAAAAATAATAGTATCAATCCTATTTTTCACATGGTATCAAGAATCAATATTCAACACTGAAAGTCAAGACTCAAGAGTCAAGATTTTAAGACTTAGAGAGATTAGTCACTAGAGTCAGTGACTTAACAATCAACATTCAACACAATAAATGACATAATAAATAATAACTTCATAAATAACATTGTACTTAAAGAGTTGAGACATGAGACTATGAGAGTTAATATAAAGTTGAGATTTAAGAAATGATTAGAGGAATACCTCTACCACCAAAATCAATGTCGAGCAGGATATATGACACTGGCATCACTGTCTCCATCCCCATAGTTGTTATCATTGGCACCACTCCCATTAGTACCAACATACTGCAACTCCCCTCCATATTGGTAGGCATTAGGATCCTCAAATATAAAGAAATGGGATTGACTTGAATTCGGATGAGGATATTGATCAAATGACCTGATTCTGAATATTGTTGTGAGGATGATTCCGCTTGACCATGTGCGTAGTCCGGTGGGACATACGATTGGTACCCAGAATACGGGTCATGGAAAATAGGGTACCACTTTGCTGTTGCCTTCCAACATTTGCACTCCTACCATCATTTCCTTGTCCATCACGGGGTCTTTGGCGTATATAAACATGACCTGGCCTCATACGAGATGGATCTGGAAATTCATCCACAGTCTGAGCAGGAGCATTTAATTCGTTTTCATGGTAAGAATCACTTGGCTCGGCCCCGTTACCTCCTCCAGATGGAGAGTCACTACTTGGAGCAATGCTTGAACTCGAACTATCAGAGCTCACTGTAGATACTACATGAGAGGGCTCAGGTTCAATGCCCCTTGATGTTCTAGTTTCTGTAGGTGGCTGAGGCTCACTTTCCCCTTCTCTTTCGTCTTCGTCCATTGTTCCTTGTATATCCTGCTGTAAATTCTCATCTCCATCTAACAATGGATCTTCTACATCAACTAACTGTGGAAGTAAGGGATCATCTTCCTGAAAGATATTATCCAAATTTATAGGGCAATAATTCGGATCATCCCTTTGCTTCCTTTGTCTATTTTTGACTCTCAGCTTCAAATTGTAGTGACAATACACTAGCTTGTTCAGCTTCTGCATTGCTATCCGATTTCTCAATTTTGTGTGAATTAATGAGAAAGTACTCCAGTTTCTTTCACAATTCGATGAAGATGTTGTTTGGCTAAGGACCCGAATGGCAGCAATTCTCAAGTGTGGAGCACTTTCTCCAAAATTGATCTACCACTCGGCTGAAATTGGAAAAAAAAAAAAATGAACATAAAAAATTAGTCATCCACAATCCCCATTCCACGGCAAATAATATATATAAACTTAAAACTAGTACGTGATTAGGTTAAAACTATTTGTACCAGGATATAAGCTGGTTATTGATCTAATTGCTAACGGGTCTGCAAAACTCCCTTGTCTCATTGTGTATATAGAAATCTACCATATACAAAGTACAAATCATTTTAAATTTGTCACAACTCACAACTTAGGTAAAAATCACAATTCATTTAAACTATAATAAATGTTATATCATATATGACATGTCACTTACTTCTTTTAAGGCTAAAACCTGGTCATTGTGATTAAGAATTACTTTCTCCAACACCTCCTTCAATCCTATTCGCAACTTAGTATCAATTGCTTTTGTATGTTGTTTCTCATTCGTATAGTAGAATTGAGGGTTTAAAAAATATCATACAATTCAAATGTCAAGTTTGCATAAGTACATCTCTATATAATACAAAATAAAAGTGAAACTCTTGTAAAATCATAGGCCAAATGTATAAGTTTATTTCACCTGCAGCATGCAATGGATGGTGCAATTGATCATTCCATCGAGCATCAATTATTTGCAAGAATTCTTGATAATACTTGCAATTTTCTTGTATTGCTAGTTTTGCTCGATCCATTACCTCATAAATATAGCCCATTGTCGGCTTATCATCATTATCTACAAGCCGCAACACTTTCACTAAGGGTTTAAAGACCTTCAAAATATTTCTAACTTTGGACCAAAATTTATTATCTCTAACAAGATTGGGGACATCAAAGCCAGGACCACTTGTTGCTGTTCCCCATTTTGAATTAAGCCATTGTTCTGATGCAAACATTTGAATCAACTCATTTTTATGTTGCACAAGGCTATCCATGGCAATGAAGTGGGTGGCAAACCTTGTTGCAACTGGACGCACCAAGGCTCTTCCATTTGTGAATGTCTTCATTAATGCCAAAAACCACGAGTGATCATAGATAAATCTTGTGATGCTTCTACAAGACATGATGACAGTTTTCACATTTTTCCTCTTTCCAATGTCCTCCAACATTAAATTTATACAATGTGCCGCACATGGGGTTCAAAACAAGTTATTTCTCTTTTCCATTAATAGCTGCCCGACTTTCTTGAAATTGGCACCATTATCTGTAACAATTTGCACAATATTTTCCTCACCAACACTTTCAACAACTTTATCCATAAGGCAGAAAATATATTTTGCAGTCCATATATGTTCAGATGCATCAACGGACTTAACAAAGACGGTCCCAGCAGCAGAGTACACTAAAAAGTTTATTAATTGTGTTTGTGTGCTGCTCGTCCATCCGTCACACATAATTGTGACTCCCCTTTCCTCCCATATACCTTTACAAGTAGCTACCCAACTCTTTATATTTTCATACTCAATTTCTAAATACTTGGTCCCCACCTCATAGACAGAAGGTGCTGTTATACCGGGACCAGTGGTAGCTGCAACATCTAGTATAGTTTGGAAGTAAGGAGAATCCACAGCTTGAGGGGGTATGTTGTTGTGAATAAACCACTTTGCTGTAGCTGACGCTAATCTTTCTCTTGCACTTTTCAAGGCCCCCTTAAACAACTTTGAGATTTTAGGTTGTTTAGCTGACTCATTTCTATGTGCTAGAGGATCAATTGGACCGGGTATAGCACTAGGAGTCCGTAATGTTTTATGAGAAGAAATAATCTCAATATTATCCTCCTGTTGTTGAGTGTTGAATGCTCGACGCATTGTTCTAGCTATACCTTTGCCCCTAGATGAGCCCCCTGGCCCCCCTCCCCTAGATGAGCCCCCAGATTCAAACTGTCTACCAGTACTTCTTCGCATTTCATCCATTTGTGCCATCATAAGTGACTCTCTTCTTGCAGCTTCTATTTCTGGGTCATCACCTTCATCATTAAAATCAGAAGGAATTTGCTCTCCAAACACCTCATAGCAGGCATCATCAACTTCTTAGCTTCTTTTTTCTTTGATCTCTACTTTTCTTTCTTTTCCTTTATTTAGAAGCTTTTTTATCTCTTCTCTAAGCTCTTTTGGTGCAATTGTACATTACGCCACATTGCCTGAAACATGAGCCAAGTTCTGCTTGGATCTTGTAATACCCCCATTAGTGATTTTACCACACAAATTACATTTTATTTTTGACCTATTTACATTAACTGCTTTACCGTGTGCCCATGCAGGATCTACATCGTGCACCATCTTAATTCTTAGCAAATCACAAATGGAAATGATGAGAGAAGTTGAACTTTGAGGCACACAATAATTACCTGCATAATGCATATATGACTTAGTTGACCACATTTAAATTTTTTTTTTCAAAAAATCCCATTAATATGGCGTATGAAGTATGAACTATGAACATGAAAAATTAAATAAATTCAAAAAAAAGAAAAAAAGAATGTGTGAATGTGTGATTCATCCATGGGATTCATTGATCTAACACTTGGGAGTGATTTTCAAGCAATTTGGTTAGTTTTTTTTCAAGAAAAAAATTTTTTTTGAAAAAATTAAAAAATTCGAAAATAAAAAATAAAAAAGCATAAATAACACATAAAAATGGGGGTTTGATCTATGAGAATTATAGATCTAGCTACTTGGGAGTGATTTTAAGTGATTTCATTGACCACATTTAAATAAAAATTATTTTTTTTCAAAAAATCCTATTATATGATCATAAAAAATTAAATAAATTAAAAAAAACAAGAAAGAAAGTGTGATTCATTCTTGGGATTCATAGATTTAACACTTAGGAGTGATTTTCAAGCAATTTTGTTGGTGTTTCTTAAAGAAATTTTTTTAAAAATAAATAAATAAATAAAATCCGAGAATAATAAATAAAAAATAAATTATAAAACCCAAAAAAATGGGGGTTTGATCTATGAGAATGATAGATCTAGGCTACTTGGGAGCGATTTTAAGCAATTTAGTTGGCCAAATTTAAATAAAATTTATTTTTTTCAAAAGGTCCTATTAAATGAACATAAAAAATTAAATAAATTCAAATAAACAAGGAAAAAAGTGTGATTCATTTATGGGATTCATAGATCTAATACTTGGGAATAATTTTCAAGTGATTTGGTTGGTGTTTCTTCAAGAAAAAATTTTTTTTTTCGAAAAATAAAAAAAATCCGAGAATAAAAAATAAATAAATAATAAATAAATAAATTATAGAAAATGGGGAGTTTGATCTATGGGAAACATAGAGGTATCACTTACAAGCCATTCCCAAGAGATTCATGAAGGAGAAAAGAGGAATAGAGCCATAGATCTAAAAAAATCACATAGAAAATATCTTTTGAAAAATGCTTTTTGACTCCAAAGAAGATGAATGCTCTAGATTTGTAGATCTTAATGTGTTTTTGGACCCTTGTTGCTTTTGATTTGAAGGAAGAGAGAGGTAGGACCAAAATACAGTGGCAAGGGAAAAGGAGAGATGGAGACAGCAGTGAAACAAATGATACTATGAAGAAAGAGGTTCGTCTAGGCTTTAAAGCCCAGCGGCCGCTATTTTGCCGTAGCGGTCGCTACGGGCAAGGATGCAAATAGCGGTTGCGGCGGGTGTAGCGGCCCGTCGCCAAAACGATACGTAGCGGGCGATACGTAGCGTATCGGCGATACGTAGTGGCGTAGCGGTGTGAATTAAAAAAGTCTTCAAAAAAATCCGAAAAAATTCCAGAAAATCCAAAATATTGGAAAATGATGGAATATGTGTTTGTTTTGCAAAAGCAACTAGTATATGAGTATGTAGCGGTCCCCTCATTGCATTAGATCCTGTATCACTGTATTAATAGAAAAGAATATGAATAATCAATGTTTTTCATATGGAATCATGTTGTTTAGTTATGTCAACTTAAACAGTAACTTAAGGCTTAAATAAAAAATGTTATAAACAAATTTCATCAAGATTCATTCAAGAATGAAAGATAAACTACGTTCAAACTTTATAAAAAAACAATATACTAATCTACTTAAAGAGCAAAGACTTTGTAATGGAGGAATACCTTGCTGATTAGCTCTAATCTAATACCAAAGGGAATGTCTACCAGGAATCACATTGCTATCAGTGTCATCATCTTCATCATCATTTGTTGTGTTTGTGCCCCTATTATATTGCACATTCTCCCCAAATTGAATTTGATATTGGTGAGCATTGGGATCTTGCATTGCAAAGAAGAAATCAAAGGAGCTTGGAGGAGGTGGATATCTATATTGAGGTTGACTATCATCATAGTCACCATATGAGTAAGACCCTGAAGCCGAAGATTGTTCTTCTTCTTGTTGCACATGACCATACTGATAATATTGTGATGGTTCATGAGGATACGGCCTGTAGTCTAAATGTGGAAGTGGAACATTATAAATAGGGTTCGAAGATGCTGTTTGTTCCCCTCCTACATTTCCACTTCCACCCACATTCCCTTGCTCATCTATGTCTGCGGGCGATGACACTTTCCGTCGCCTTTGATAAGCACGTTGTGGAGCCATTCTTGATTGTTCGGGAAACTCATCTACGGTCTCAACAGGAATGACATTTTCTTCTTCATCATATTGATAAGACTCAGCAGTGCCACCTGTCCCGCTATCTCCTCCGTCTCCTCCATCTCCTCCAGGACCTCCACCATGGCTACTGGAAGAAGCAACAGTAGAACTACTATCTTCAGATGATGACATAATATGAGCTGGCTCCTTCTCTCTAGATACACTTGCACTTCCACTACTTCTTTCTCCCTGAGGTGGCTGTCCCTCTGACATTTGTACATCTTCAGCAATTAAACGTTGTACTTCTTGCTGAAAGCCCGGATCTAAATCTAACAATGGATCTTCAGTCTCGGCTATCCATGGAAGTAAGGGATCATCGTCTCTGAATATGTGATCCAAATTAATTGGACAATAAGTAGGATCATCCCTTGCCTTTCTCTCTCTATTTCTGTTCCTCAACTTGAGATTGTAATGGCAGTATACCAATTTGTTGAGTTTTCTCATGGTTATCCGATTCCTGGGCTTCGTATGGATCATGGAGAAAGTGCTCCAATTCCTTTCACAATTTGATGATGTTGTTTGACTAAGGATGCGAATGGCTGCTCTCCTTAGATGTGGAGTACTCTCTCCAAAACTCTCCCACCAATCAGCTAGAATACAAAAAAAATAAAAAAAATTAGACATCTTTAAATCGTAGAAAGTTCCTTTTCTATGTATTGTCAATTGCATATAAGTATAACTACCAGGTGAACATTTTCCAATCGCTCGTTGTACAAAAGGGTCAGCGAAAGTTCCTCTTTTATGTGTATAAGTGGAAATCTGAAATGCAAAAAATTAGAAATAAATAAGTACACCATATCAATACAATTATCTAAAATATATTTAAAAGATTAAATAAATTTCTTAATTAGCTTACCTCTTGTATAGCTTCGATATGATCATCTTCACTCAAAATTCTTTTCAACACTGTCCTTAATCCTACTCGCAATTCCGTATCTATTGCTTCAGTGTGGTGTGAGGCATTGCGATAGTAGAATTCAGGATTTAAAAAATAACCTGCAGCATGCAATGGATGGTGCAGCTGATCGTTCCACCGGGCATCAATAATTTTTATATAATCATCATGATATCGGCAATTTTCTATAATGGCTTGCTTTGCCCGATCAATTGCTTCATAAATGTACCCCATTGTTGGCTTTTCATCAGCATCTACAAGCCGCAACACTTTCACTAAAGGTTCATATGCCTTTAATATGTTCTCTACTTTGGCCCAAAATTTATTATCCCTCATTAGAATTGGGATGTCAAACTCCGGACCATGTGTTGCTTTGCCCCATTTCGAACGAAGCCATTCTTCTTATGAAAACATCTGAATTAGCTCCGTTCTCCAACGTACAAGGCTTTCCATAGCAATAAAATGGGTAGCAAATCTAGTGGATGCCGGACGCACTAAGGCATGATTGTTTGTGAATCTCTTCATCAAGCTTAAGAGCCATGAATGGTCGTATATGAACCTTGTAATGCCTCTGCATGCCTTGATTGCAGCGGCCACATTCTTCTTCTTTCCAATATCCTCCATTATAAGGTCAATGCAGTGTGCTGCACATGTGGTCCAAAATAAATGTGTCCTCTTTTCCATTAAAAGAAGACCAGCCTTCTTAAAATTAGCTCCATTGTCTGTCACAATTTGGACAATGTTCTCCTCTCCAACACTTTCTACAACTTTATCCATAAGCCTATAAATATAATCTGCTGCCCGTTTCTCTTCAGATGCATCAACGGACTTCACAAAGACGGTCCCAGTGACATTATACACCAAAAAGTTAATTAATTGTGTTTGGGTGCCACTTGTCCACCCGTCACACATAATAGTGACTCCATTTTGCCCCCACATGGGCCTAAACGTCTCTACCCAAGCCTTTATTTCTTTATACTCTTCTTCAAGGTACTTGGTGCCCACATCATACACGGATGGCGACGTAATACCCCGCCCAGCTTGAGCCGCAACATCAAGAACTGTCTGAAAATAAGGAGAATCAATTGCGGTAGGAGGTATATTCTTATGAATTAGCCATTTTGCTGTAGCTTTGGCTAATCTTTCTCTTGCAGCCTTCATGACACCCTTGACAACATTAGAGATTTTTGGTTGCTTAGCTGCCTCCGATCTATGTGCGAAAGGATCAACAAAACTAACCCCTCTTCTAGTTTGTGTAGGTGTAGTCATCCGAGTAGAAATAATCTCTATATCATCATCCCGCTGTCGGGTGCTAAATGCTTTACGCATTTTACCCGCAATGCCTTTGCCCTTGCTTGTTGCACCAGATGAGCCACCTTCATCATAGTTTCTATGCTGACTATAGGCTCGACGCTCTGCTTCTTCTTGGCACGACATAAGGGACTCTCGGCGTGCAGCCATCATTTCTGGGTCATCAAACTCATCATCAAAAGCAGTACCAAGACCTTCATCCCCAAATACATCATGGCGTGCTGCATCAACACCCTGCTGCTTCTTCTCTTTAATTTGTACTTTTCTCTGTTTTGTTTGATTCAATAAATTTTTCATTTGCTCCCTAACTTCTTTCGACACTTCAGGACACCCTGCAACATTGCTTTGCACATGGGCCAAATGTTGTTTAAATCTTGTAATGCCCCCATGGGTCACTTTGTGACAAAACTTGCACTTAATCTTCAACCGATTGTTTTCAATTGCCTCACCATAGCTCCATGCAAGATCTATATCACGCAGCATTTTTTCACGTCACAATACCTAAACAAGATTTAAAAGTAATAGGTTAAAATTTAAATAAATTTCAAAAACATGAAAAAATTAGAATAACACGCATCTACGTGGGTGGGAATTGGGATTGATATATGGAAAACATAGAGATAACATTTGGGGACTATTTTTAACCCATTTGATTCAGTTTACTTTTATACAAAAATATTTTTTTTTAAAAAATACAAAAATCCGAAAATAAAAAATATGGAAAAAATTAAAAGAACACAAAAATATGTAGGATTGATCTATGGGAAACATAGATCTAATATTTAGTGACCATTTTCAACCCATTTGATTCAATTTACTTTTATAAAAAAATATTTTTTTTAAAAAAATACAAAAATCCGAAAATAAAAAATATGAAAAAATTAGAAGAACACAAAAATATGTGGGATTGATCTATGGGAAGCATAGATCTAACATTTAGGGACCACTTTCAACCCATTTGATTGAGTTTGCTTCTATAAAATTTTTTTTTAAAAAAAAATACAAAAATCCGAAAATAAAAAATATGAAAAAATTAAAAGAACACAAAAATATGTGGGATTGATCTATGGGAAGCATAGATCTAACATTTAGGGACCACTTTCAACCCATTTGATTGAGTTTGCTTCTATAAAAATTTAAAAAAAAAAAAAATACAAAAATCCGAAAATAAAAAATATGAAAAAATTAGAAGAACACAAAAATATGTGGGATTGATCTATGGGAAGCATAGATCTAACATTTAGGGACCACTTTCAACCCATTTGATTGGTTTTCCATTAACAAAATAAATTTTTTTTTTCAAATAATAAAATATTCCGAAAATAAAATTCAAAAAAAAAGTAAGAAAGTGATAAAAAAGAGGGGCTTGATCAAAGAGGAAGATGGATCTAACAACAACAACTCATTTTCAAGTGATTCATAGAAGAAAAGAGAGAAATAAGCACAAAGTAGAAAAAAAAAAGCTTCAAAACTCACCTTTTTTGAACTTGATGCTTGAATGAGTTGAATCTTAAATGTTGTCACCTTAATCTTTGGATGTTTTGATGTTTTTGTTGATGATTTTGATGTTTTTTTGAGATGATTTGAAAAATGGAGGCAAGAAAAGGGGCTTGGAGGAGTTGGAGCTGTGAAGAGGGGAGAAAAGAGGGGAACTTGAAAGGGAAAGTAAGCAAAAAAATCGGCTGGGGGGTTTTAAACCCCCCAGGCCGATACGTTTGTGAGCGGCGCTTTTTTTAAAAAAAGCGTAGCGCTTATGAGCGCTACGCCCGATTTATCGGCCGATACGCTTCGTATCGGCCGATATTTGCATCCTTGGCTACGGGTGTTAGCACCGCTAACACCCATATATCGTAGCGGCCAGCACTGCTACGGCCGATATATCGGCCGCTACGCTTTGTAGCGGCTGCTATTTTATTCCTTGCCCAAAACTTGACATGCCTTACATCGCCAACAAAACCCATCCCTTTGGGCAAAACTTCCACCTTGCGTTAGACAAAATCCTCAACCAAAGTAGTACTGCTCCAAAGATTCAATCTATGGTACCTAGGATCCAGGATTAGGCCACGACCCCACTTATTCTCACCGTACTTGCTAGCAATGATCCTTCTCCAAAGGACTTACTTCTCCCCAAATCTCCACCACCATGTTGTCAATAACTCCCTTCTTTGTTTTTTTTTTTTTGTTCTTTAGACTACCAAGTCCCAATCCCCTACACTTCTGGGTTTAATCAACGCAGTTTGTATTAGATCCGACTTCTTATCAACCTGGCTGGTGTAGGACAATATGATATCTACCCTAATATGATGATAACAGATCTGAATTAACAATTAAAATCAAGTTATAGGCATGCCAATTAAAATAGAACATTGAAAATCAAGTAAGCATTAAATCTAAGTCCAAGGTGATCTCACAGATCCCACAGTAAAACCTTTTAGTAGGAAAAAAGGGTAAGATCTTAATCGAAGATAGAACTTCCTAGTTGCTTAGGGTTCACAGTTAAGATCCAATGGTCTGAATGAGAGATCTATAGTTCGGATGGGGGGATCGGGTGTTTTATGATCCAGATCTAATAGTGGAAAGGTTGTTTAATGGTTGAGATGGTGTAGATCCAGAATGTGGGAATCTGGGGTTGGCGGATTTAGGTTTTGGGGTGATTGTGGGTATGGGTTGGTTGATTGGAAGGTGTGGGAAGAAAATTGATATGAGTTGGATGGTTCTTGGTAATTTGGTTGGTTGATTTAATGGAAAAAGGGTAAGCCCAGGAAGACAAATATGAAGAAGAAAGATAGTACCTTTGATTGGGCTCTCACCAAACTCCAATCCGGAAGCTTTATTGAGATTCTCAAGAGAAAGGTAGGAACTCCAGAGATTCAGAGAAAGAGGAAGAAAGCTCTCTTTTCATTCATAATAATGGCAAAACATAACATAACAAAGAAGATAACCTGATGTCCGTTAATACATAAAACTCTAAAACATGATGACATCATTATAACTTAAGACAAAAAAAAAAAAGCAGCAAAAAGGAATAAAGGGGGAAGGCATGGCCTCAGGATTTGTGTGGAAGGGGATTTGTGCATGAAGCTCCAAGGCCTCTTATGGCTTTTAATTTGTGGACCCTCTTTCATTCTTTTCTTTAAAACATCTTTTCATTAAAACATGGGGCCTTTTTCTTTTATTATTCTCTTTTAAATTAACTTGGACCCTCTCAACTTGAGAACTCTTTTATTTTCCTCCAATGTGGCATTTCCCAGTGTAGAGCCTTAGTGATAATTGTGCACATGGGGCCTTCACTTCTTCGAAGATTAGATTTCGTGAAATCCAGCTGTCGGATGCCCTTGCAGTGATGAACCAATGATGGATTTGCAATTTCTTTGCAATCAAAGTCCAGATATGAATCATCCAACCATAACGCGGCTTGATCAGCGATCTTGCGCCTTGATCTTTGGTAGACCTTATAAGAACGAGGGGGATTAGGCCTGATGTCCTCATCATTGGCCCTCCCCATAAAGTTTCCCTTTTGATATGGTCCAACCTCTCACCCTTATCCTTTGGCATCTTGAAGAGTGACATGTGTACGCTGTTACGTTGGACTGATATACATGCTTTAGTCAAAGTGATCCTCCCACTCACCAATAAGTATTCCATCTTCTATGTAGACTGCTAATGAAACCAGAAAGCTAATCTAATTACAAAACATTAAAGATATAAATAAAGAAACAAAATCTTAGATTTCTTTGGGTCGTACATGTGGGCCACAGCTTGGCTGTGTCCACCCATGGGCTTTT
This sequence comes from Sextonia rubra, assembly GCA_037013555.1. NCBI lineage: Eukaryota > Viridiplantae > Streptophyta > Magnoliopsida > Laurales > Lauraceae > Sextonia > Sextonia rubra. Next base: position 13,839,939 of record JASUAD010000028.1, on the reverse strand, counting down.
TATACAAGGGTAAATTGATTGTATGCGGCCAATTGAGACCAAATCTGGACTTGTTCCCAGAACAAGAGTGATCGAACAGTGTTAGAAAATATATACTCATAAAATAATCTTAAAAAGAATGTACTGACCTACCTGGTCAACCTGCTGAGTTTCTTGGTCAGTTCAACCAGGTCCTGGCCGAGCCTGCTTATCCTACCATCTTGAAAACTGTGGTTCAGTTGCTTAACCATGACCCATGAGTTTCTTTATGAAAACCTAGATGTTGTTATTTGCATGGCCTTGTATCTAAATTTATTGGTCATTATATTAATTTCGGTTTTGCATGCTATCATTTCAGTTCTGATAAAACCTGCCAATGCTCATTGAATATTTTAATAAATTGTACATTAGCCATTTTAACTCCATTGATGCTTTGTGGTCAGCTAAGAAGCACGGACACTTCTAAGAAAGTGACGTGTCCGTGTCGGACACGCGTCGGACACTGACACTCCTCGGACACTCTCGGACACGTGTCCAATACTATTTAGCCGTGTCCATAATTAAGAACTAAAAATCTTAATTTCGGACACTTGTTTGACACTCTTTTTGCAACGTGTCCTACAATTTCTAGCTCGTGTTTATGACTAAAAAATAAACATATGGCTAATATCTCTTGGATACTTTGTTAATATGTGGTTATTAAAACTTGTAAACTTGATATATAACAATTTTATACCATGGAAAAATATATGATTGTAAATATCAATCATATCACAAGCAAAAGACAAATAAATATTTCACTAAACAATAGGGCTCAAGATTGGCTTCTCTTTTGTTTTTTGTTTTTTTTTTTTTTAAAGGAGCAGAAAGAGATGATCTGCCTTTTTCTTCATATGGAATTTATGGAACTATGGATATTTTGTGTTTAATGATTATGAATTATGTTTTAGTGTTGTATTGATATTTAATAATTTGATATGTTTGTTAGTTGGTAGTTGAATTTTTATTTGTTGATTGCTAAATTGATTTAAAAAGTTAAAATGATATTAGTTTTTTAGTAGATGATTATATATATAAATTAATATATATTATTAACGTGCCCCCGACGTGTCCGTGTCCTACTTTTTTGAGAAATGCCGTGTCGGCGTGTCCGTGTCGTGTCACTTCCGTGTCCCGTGTCCGTGTCCATGCTTCTTAGGTGGTCAGTGTAACTGTTCCAAAAAGATGAACAAATACGATATACGTTGACATGTTTGCCTTGTATCTTCAAAACTTTTTATATATAAGTTCTGTCTGCTTCTAAGCGTTCTTTTAAACTAGGACTGTCATTTACTACTTGCAATCGTTCTTTGACTATGACTGTCTTGTAATGTTTTTTACTCTTGCAAAAGCTGACTGACATATAAACTATTTTGTAGGTTCATTTTAGAGGATACCCTGGTGACATTTTGTGTCCTTGTGATGGCGAAGACAGTGTTAAGTGGAACTTTATTAATTCATTGAAAGAGGTCAGGGAATAATTTTTCTGGGCTTTTTTCACTTCTCAAGGCTTGTTTTCATCCATAATAAAATTTTCAGTTTTACCAATCAAGGGATTTATTAGGACACCCCAGTTGTACTCATTCATGTAAAAGTGCTCTGCCAAGGAAAAAGAATAAAGAAATAAAATAAAAAAAGAAAAAGAAAATGCACTTTGCCCAGTCAGATCTGTTGAAAATATGACGGTCTTTCCCTCATAGTAATATCTTCTACATAAATAATTTCGTGGGATAAATGTCAAAGATGCTGATCCCTATGATACATGGACTCACCTAAAATCATGACGCACTTGCACCCGATACTAATGCCGATACTTTATTTCTAAGGTATTTGACATACTATTTTGAAGTGCACCCGCACCTAATATGCACCTGCGTCGGATACTAATGCTGAGTCCATGTAACATAGGCTGATACTAAACATAAATGCTGAGAAGATATTAGAACTTTAGAGTTCCGGCACAGATTTTTCAGTGAAAATATGATGGGTTCAACCTTAGACAAAGCTCATGTATTCAGTATTCTATCAGTTTGTTTTGTAACATTGTACGTGCTTTCACCATTGATTATTTTGTTGGAGTTATTCTTGGTACCAATAAGTATAGCTTTGTTTTTTTTTTTTCCATAAAAGCTTTCCACACCCATGGTTCTTAAATGATAATTTGTTTTAGAGCTTGTTGGAGCCAGCACACTTCAAAATGATCAACCAACATTTGTATAGATGGAAGCCCTTTCTTTAAATGATGTAGATGGTTTATTTTGGTGATAATCATCGCGCGCGTGAGAGAGAGAGAGAGAGAGAGAGAGAGAGAGAGAGAGAGAGAGGGGCTTAACACATAAGTGGAGTCTTCTGCCATAATGAATTAAGGCTTGATGAAAATATTTATAAAAATTAATAAAATAGTGTCAAAAATGAATAAGTGTGTTGGGGCTTAACGTGTAAGTGGAATCTTCTACCATAATGAACCAAGAATTAATGAAAATGTTTATAAAAATTAATAAAATAGGTTGAGTTACTTAACATTTTCATATATTACTATGTTAACCTGTGAGAGAGAGAGAGAGAGAGAGAGAGAGAGAGGCTTAACATGTAAGTGGAATCTTCTACCATAATGAACCAAGGCTTAATGAAAATATTTATAAAAATCAATAAAATAGTTTCAAAAATTCATAAAATAGGTTGGGGCTTAACATGTAAGTGGAATCTTCTACCATAATGAACCAAGGCTTGATGAAAATATTTATAAAAATTAATAAAATAGGTTGAGTAATACTTAACATTTTCATATATTACTAAGTTAACCTGATATGTGGGGCTTGAATGATTTAGACATGGAATTGTATCAACATCATCATCATTATCATCATCATTAAAGCCTTATCCCAACTATATTGGGGTCGGCTACATGAATTCTGTTTTTCCATTCCATTCTATTTTAAACCAAATCCTTAGATAAGTTAAACTTCTTTAAATTTGATTCAATGACCTCCATCAATGTTTTCTTCGGCCTACCACTACCTCTTGATGGGCCATCCACCTGTATAGCCAAACTTTTTCTCACCGGTGCTATTATTAGCCTACGCCCAATATGCTCAAACTATCTTAAACGGGTTTCTCTAATCTTATCCCCTATTAGTGCTACTTTTAAATGCTCTTGAAAGCGTTCATTTCTAATTTTATCTTTTCTAGTTTTACCACACATCCAACTAGGCATTTTTCTCTCTGCTACATCCATTTTATGTATATCCGTTTTCTTAATTGGCTAACATTGCTCCATATGTTATAGCTGGTCTAACCACTGTTTTGTAAAATTTGCCCTTTAATTTCGTTAGCATTCGTTTGTCATAAAGCACTCCAGACGCTAGTCTCCATTTCAACCATCCAGATTTTAACCTATGCTCCGCATCTTCATCAATCTTTCCATCCTTACTAATTATCGAGCCTAGGTACTAAAAAGATTCTCTACATTGTATCTCATGAGTTTCAATTTTGATAGTGATTTCAACATTTTGTATATATCCACTGAAGTTGCAATCCATATATTTTGTCTTTGTACAACTTATTTTCAAGCCTCTAGATTTTAATACCCTCCGCCATCTCTCGAGTTTTGTATTTACACCATCTCTTGATTCATCCATCAATACTATATCATCTACAAACAACATACACCATAGTACTTCTTCTTAAATATGCATAGTTAACTCATCCATAATTAATGCAAAGAGATAAGGGCTTAAGGTTGATCCCTGATGCAAACCTATAGTTACGGGGAATCCACCTGTTTCTCCACATGTGGTTCTCACATTTGTTACTGCTCCTTTATATATATCCTTAAAATTTTCAATGTAACCCTTGGGGACATTCCTTTTCTTTAAAACTCACCAAATTAAATCCCTCGTTACCTTGTCATAGGCTTTTTCTAAATCGATAAAGACCATGCATAGATTTTTCCTCTTTGCTCGATATTTTTCCATTAATTGCCTAGGTGAAAAGACAGCTTCCATAGTTGACCTTCCTGGCATAAAACCAAATTGATTTTCAGCGATCTTGGTCTTCCGTCTCAGTCTTTGCTCTATTATTCTTTCCCATAATTTCATAGTATGACTCATTAGTTTAATCCCTCGATAATTGGTACAATTTTGTATATCTCCCTTATTCTTATATATAGGTACTACAAAACTTCTTCTCTATTCATCCGGCATTTTCTTTGTCACAAGTATGTTATTGAATAGTCTACATAACCAACTCACCCATGGACTTGTATCAGCATCATGGTTGCAAAATCTTGGTCATGTTCGTTGTCAAGGTTAGCCCTAGAATTTGATACTTTGTGTCTCACAACCATCGTGGCCTTCCATAGTGGGAATTTTTATTTGTCGTTAAAAACATCTAGAAGACACTTAAAGAAATCATAAAATTGGAAAATGGTTTAATTTATTTCTTTTACTAGGAAATGTATAATGTAATTTATCCGTCTTCGAGTCATAAGTCCTACATCTTGGATAGGTTGCACTTCTTTGGATATATTCTTATTCTTTCCATCCATGTTCTCTTTGGCCTATCCCTTTTCCTTGGTAGGCCATCAACATTCATAGTCAAACTTTTCCTCAACGGCGCCATTGTTGGTTTGCATTGAACATGTTCAACCCATCTCAAACAAGTCTTTCTTAATTTTTCACCTCTTGATGCTATACCTAAATGCTATCAAAAGCACTCATTTTTAATTCTATCTTTTCTAGTTTACCACATCCATCTCAATCTTCTTATATCTACTTCACTCATTTGTGCACGTGTTGCTTCTTGATTGGCCAACATTGGGCTCTATAGGTTACAGTTAATCTAATAATTGTCCTAGAAAATTTTCCCTTCAACCATAATGGTATGCGATGTTCACAAAGTCCAGAAGTAAGTCTCCATTTCAACCATCTTGCTTTTATCCAGTATTCGGCATCTTCATCAATCTCTCCGTTCTTACTAATTTTCAAGCTAAGGTATCTAAATAAATCTCTTTGTGGTATCTCTTAAACTTCAATTTTGATAGGGGTTTCAATTCTTTTAACATTTTTATTAAATCTCATTGTGATATCTCTTAAACTTCAATTGTCATAGGGGGGTTCAGTTCTTTGCACATTTTCACTAAAGTTGTAATCTATGAAGCATAGGTACTCAAAAAATGTACACGTACCTATACTGGGTACGTACCCGTACTAGGTAGGCCTATGGGTTTGGCTAAATACGTATTGGGTATGGTCAAACGTACTAGGTACATTTTGTTTAAGAGTTTTGACTTTTTGGATACGACATGGGTACATTCTTGGTACGGCATGGGTACTTTTGGGAAATTTGATTCAAAATTTGATGGAGGAGTAATGGTACTAATTGTTTGGTGGTGTGAACATGGGTCTTCTACACCTATTTTTTAATCTTTAGCATTGAAATTACTTAGCCAACTATGTTCCTCATCATGTTGTGAAAGGAATTGGAGCACATACTCTTTCATTCATACCATTAGAAGGAATAAAATGACACCACAGCGTTGTGAAGACTTGGTCTTTATTGCATAACAATATTCGTCTCCTATCAAGGAAGAGTCGACAATACACGGAAGGAGAGAGCAAGCTGTGTGACATTGGTGGGTGGTGGCTTACTTGAAATTGCAGATCTTTAACTTGATAAGTTTGACATGGAAGCTATATTATTTGATGAAAGCGATGAAGTTGAAGTTGATGGATGACTGGATGTGAATCATAAAGATTCTTAACTTGATAGGACTTGCTTTGATGTTTACTTCGTATTTAGTACTTTGGTTTGTAGTTTTTGTTGTAATGACATTAAACTCTTGGCTTGTGCGTGCCTTCTGACATTAAGTTATGGTTTGTAGGTTGAATTTGTAATGGTATTAAGTAATCGTTGGCTTGTTGCATCTAAAGATTTTAACCTATTTTAATTATTAGTATATTGCATTATTAAAACTTTACAAAATATACTTTTTTAATGGTTGTACCCCAGCCATACCCGTCTCTTATTTTTTAAGGATTTTGTGGTATCGGCATACCCGTACCATACCTGTATCGGTACCTGTACTAGTACCCGTGCTTCTTAGGTTGTAATTCATATATTGTCTTCTATGACTTATTTTAAAGCCTTTGGATTTTAAAGTCTCCTGCCAAATTTTAAATTGTTTATTCACACCATTTCTTTATCAATCACCAGTACTGTATCATTTGCAAACAACATACGCCAAGGCACCTCCTTTTAAAAAAAAGAGTAGTTAACTCGTCCATAATTAGTATAAATATGAGGGCTTAGAGCTAACTCTGATGCATATCTATGGTATTTGGAAACTCATTCTCTCTAAAAGTAGTTAGTAGATTTGTTGCTACTCCTTCATACATATCTTTCATGATGTCAGTATAACCTCTTGGAATCCTTTTACCGAGTCAAATCTCTAGTTACCTTGTTGTGAGTTTTCTCTAAATCGATGAAGAACATATGAAATTCCTCCTCTCGGTATTTTTCCATTAATTGCCTAAGTAAGAAGGTAGCTTTCACGTTTGACCTTCTTGGCATGAAACCAAATTGGTTTTTAGATATCTTGGTCTCTTGTGACTTGTCTAAGTCTTTGCTTTGTTACCCCCTCCCATAGTTTCACATTTGGATTAAGCTTGGCAACATCAATCGCACTGGATTATTCTTACTCATCATCTAGGGCATGTTTGGATGGGGGTGAAGTGAAGTGGAGTGAAGTAGAGCCTCTATTTCACAGACATGATTTGATGTGCAGGTCAAATCAAAAGTACAACAATTCAAAATTTCTCCCCTTTTTTTTCAAAAAGAAGTCAAAAAACAACCACTTACTGACAAAAAATCTACTTTTTATGCAAAAAGTCAAAAGATTTCTTCCTAAGCCACTAAAAACAAAAAGTCATTATAACTCTTATCATATTTTATTCTTTCTTGATTTGAGGCTTCACCTCACCACACTTCATTCCATCACATATCAAACACACCCCTAAGGGTTTTAAAGTATAATGGTCTCTTAAGTCTAAACTATGCATCATGGCCCTCGTATGATTGATTTGTAAGGGTTTGTAATGTTAGGGGTAGCAATAAGAACAACCAAAAATCATATATATAGATATATGGGAGCCCCACTCCTAAGCTTGTTTCACGCCTGTGGGGCCCACTTGGGGACTCACATGGGGATGGGGATGGGGGTTTTTTTTTTGTTGGGGGGGGGGGGGGGGCACGATGTGAAGGACTCCCTGGGGCCCCCCTTTGTGGAAAAAATCAACCCCAACCCTGATTTCTATCATCTCTATCTGGGCCCAAACGTTGAATGGTTAACAGTCCATTTGGATGGGTGGCAATCGATTTAATGGTTCAGTAAATTTAGAAAACCGAAAATTGATGGACATGTGGAATTTAGGGGTTGTGCGTTTGGTCCATTTGGATGGACCAAGGGTGGGCCCTACAAGTGTGAGCTTACGGAATTTTATCCTTAGCTCACGCTTAGGAGAGGCCTTCTACACTTTCAACCTTGATGAATCCAATTTGGCATTTTTAGCTAAATACCAGTTCTTAATAAGGTGGAAAGGACGCTAGGGCAGTATTTCTCAAGCGAAAGAATCCTACTAGAGTGTTCAAAAAAGTGGCTTAAATGGGGCTCTCACCCAAGAATTTCAAATTTTTGGAGAATTGGCTGATAGATACGGTATGAACTGATTTTCAACTGATACCTGGCCCATATCGGCTGATAATATCATAATGACTGGTCATTTAAACCATGACCACATCCATTACCCATGCTTGTATTGGAGTAATATACTAATATAGCTCTTCCTATTTGAGCATACCCATGACATTTTCTTGGTGATCTCCAACATCAGCTAATTTGTATTTTATAAATTGGATGCTTGCATTTTCACTACATGACTGCTTTTGTTCTGTTTATTATTTTGTTATTTATATTCATTAAGGATATGAATCATATCATGCCTTAATTACATGTTAATCATCTAAACTTCTCTTTTTCCTACAATATGGTTTTTTTAAATTCTGTCATATTATTTACTATTGCTCTAATAGAATGCCAGTAACATGCTTTTCTTTTCCTGAACTTTCTCCACTGCTTGCCATTTCCTTCTTTATTTTTGTCCTCTCAGAAACTTGAGAACAGATACGTAAGTGTGATTGAGTGGATTGTAAATTGTGCATCTAGAGTATGGTCAAACATTTGTGCATCTAAAGTATGGATTCATTCGGGGAAAAAGAGAATGCCGCTTGTAAAATTTGTGTATTTGACAATACTGAATGTACATGCAGGCAGCATATATAATTAATGGAAACTGCAAGAACATCATGAACATGTCCCAATCTGATCAGTTGGAACTTTGGCATTGTTTGGTGAAAGGTATGTTGGTTTTATGATCAAGAACTGAAATTCTGAAATTTGCTCTACTTTCCTAGCTGGTTTGGAACAAAATACTATTTCTTTGAAATTGCTGAAAGGTTAAAGTTCATAAAAAGGTGCTTTTTACAAAAAAGGCCTCTATATTTTCACACAACGTCAGAAAGGTTCCTCTATTTTGTGGTTTCACTAAAACTCTCCTTGACTAACAGACCATTTTACCCTTGAGAGAAAAACTCTAATTCAGACCATTTTACCCTTGAGAAAAACTCTAATTGAGTCATCTCTTTAATTTAAAGATTCAAGTTTGCTCACAGAAACTATGCAAAACTGCATTCTTAAGTTAGGGTAAAAATGATGGTCCAATATCAAAGAAAAAGAGAAAAACACAGTGCATCATGCCCCAAAGTCTTCTTTGACATGGCATTTGAGGAGCCTTGGTCGGGCAGATCGTGATGGAGCTTTTTGCAGACGTGACGCTGCCGCCAACAGAAATGGCACTGGTGGTGAGTCCTCTCCATGTTGAATGCTGGGCTGGCATGAACGGGCCCCAGTTCTACATCTGCATTGCCAAGATCAAATGGCTGGAGAGGAAGCAGGTAGTGTTTGAACCATTGCTGACTGTGGACAGCCGTGATGAGATGTATAATTGATCTGATTTGTGCTTGGAATATTGTAACCTTCGAGGAGTTGTTGAAAGGAAGATGGTTGATCAGATCTGACATGATCTGATGAAGTTATAGCCTTTATGGTTTTTCTTGTTTTTGGGCTTTAGCGTTTGGTGTGTGTATTGGGTTATGATCTGATCTGGTGTTTAATGTGGAGAATGAGAAGAGTAAGAATGTTATGTGTAGACCAAGGATTAAAATAGCAGTTGTGGCGGGTGTATTGGCCGTTGACCAAAATGCTATATAGCAGTTGTGGCATAGTGATGTGAATGTTTTAAGTGGTAAAAATTTTTTTTTTTCAAATCTTGTGTTTTTTTAGTGATTTGAAACCATATTAGGGTAGAGAAAACTTTAGGACAGGCTATTGAGGAGAAGAAATACCTTACATGGTTAAATTATAGTGTACCTAGTTATGAAGCATAGGTACTCCAAAAATGTAAACGTACTAGTACTGGGTATGTATGCAGTACAGGTACTATGTACCCAGTACAGGTTCGTGTACGGGGTTCGGCTAAATACGTACCGGGTACAGTCAAATGTACTTTGTACATTTTGTTTTTGAATTTGACTTTTGGGTACCGCATGGGTACACGTTTGGTACCGTACTGGGTACGACATGGGTATGCATTTGCTGCTGCTTTTTTTTGTATTGCAGTTGTTCTGCTGCTCTTTTTATTTTTGTTTTTTTAAATTGCTGCTGCTATTGCTATTTCTTTTTTTTTTTTTTTTTGAATTGCTGCTGTGTTGTTCTCTTTCTGTGTGATCTCTGATGCTTTAAAACTTTTCTCTATATGTGTTAGCACATGTTGTAGCTGTGTAATCAGTCATGTGTATTTAATATATTCTCTTCACTTTGCTTGGCATGTTTCACTACCCTAAGTATGTGAATCTGTTTTATTAAAACTGTTTGTTTTTTAGACCGATGATTCATTGGCTAAGACTCCAAATTGGGATTTTTTTGTGATGACCTATCAGATCATTCGGCCCATTTTTACTACCAGTGATGGATGTTTTTATAACTTTTGGAATTCTTCTGATATTCCTTGCCTTTTTGTAATAGGTTGAATTTGTAATGGTATTAAGTGATTGTTGGCTTGTTGTATCTAAGGATTCTAACCTATTTTAATTATTAGTGTATTGCATTATTAAAATTTAAAAAAAATATATAATTTTTTAATGGACGCGCCCTAGCTGTACCTGTATTCTTTTTTAGTTTTCCGGATTTTTTCATATCGGTGTACCCGTACCTGTGCTTCATAGGACTACCTACATAGCGGCCGCTATTCAAAAATATGGTGTAGAAAGGTCTTTTTCTAGAATAAGAATTACTATCATTTACAAAAAAATTTAATTCTCAAGGATCAGATTAAAAAAAAAATAATGGTCCAATTTCACTTGATGTTTGGATTATTGGATAATCCATGGGCAAAACTGCCATTTTATCTTTTAAAACAAGGGATGACCCATTTAAGTTTTTCTTCAGGGTAAATCTGTCAAAATCCAAGAGGGTGGAGAGTAGTTACTTTTGTATAGTTTGACCATCAGTCAAGGGTAGGTTTAGTAAAAGCACAAGATATAGGGGCCTTTTTGTAAAAAAAATAAAAAGAGGAAGGTTTGTTTTTGGAAGTTGCTGTGCATGTGCACAGGTACTTACAAATAACTGTGTTGAGGATATGAAGGCCTGTCTCAACTTGACATGTTCAAGATGTATAGGTGGTGTAATGCTTATTATATGCCATGTGCTACTGCTGATTGGAAAGAGTGGAACTATTTTAATGGTTCAATTGGTATTGTTTTAGTAACAACTTCAATGTTAGTTTGGATATTCATTTTTGGAAGCTCCAAATTTGAAATATATTGTTACTCTATGTTTAGGATATCATTTTGATTTGAACTCCTGAGTCCTTGAATTCATTCTAATGCTCAACTTTTGCATAAACCGGGTAGCTGACCCTACAATTGGCATGGTAAGTATCCATGGCACATTGGAAGGTGCTTATTATTGTGACCATAAGGTTGTGGGTTCTAGGCATATTACCAAAAAAAAAAAAAAAAAAAAAAACCTTACACATGGCATACGCATGGACACCGATCAGGACCATTGTGTGCAAATTTTGGTATTGGACCATTCTAGGCAGTTTGTTCCATCCATTTGAGCAGTTGTCATCTAAACAGTCCAACCATCACTGGAAGTGCTGGAGCTGATGATGGGGGAGTTAGAGCTGCTGCCCTCAGCCATGGTTTCTGATCTAAAATAAGAAGAAATAGCCACTAGATTGACACTACGGGGTTGGACAATCCTAGTAATCCAGAAAAAAACAAGAAATAAGCAAAAATAGATGTATACAACCACCAGGGGGATTGCACGATCATCCCTTACACAAACCTCACTGTAGGAAACTGTGTGCTGCACATGGGGTCTCCCAACATAATATATGCACATATATTGACCTTGTTTCAATTGAACAAGAAAAAAAGCACCTCTACAACCTAGGCATCGCCATGTATGAGATGAATGTATTAAAACCTTGAAACCCCCAAGAAATTCTACCCAACTTAATTGCAGAGCTTGGTTGAACCTTAGAGAAGCAACAGAAGCCAAGTAGGAAGCCTTCAAACTACCTAAAATTTTTTTTTTCTGTAGTTTTAGCGAGAAATAGTTTCTCTATTTTTGTCTAGTTTGACAAAAAAGCCCCACGCAAAGTCTAGAAAATCTTCAAAATATGTGTCTCCCTAAAATCTCAACTAACCTTGGGAGTATGAGCCTGTCTTTTCTATGTCGTACTTTCTGTAAAGGTACTTTTGTTAGCACTAGGAGATGGGGTCCACAAGTAGATACTGAATAGTTGGCTCCGATGCCAAGTTAACAAACTGACCTTGTTATGTATAAAAATTAGGAGAGAAAATATGAGAAATTAAAAGAAGATGGACACAAGAATAAGAAGAAGAGAAAAGTTGGGGCTAACAGGCTCTAGAGTCACTAGTATTTGACTCTTGACCTCTGATTCTTTTTAAACTGTTCTAAAAGAAGTAGATGGCACTAGTGCCCCTGATAATGACAAGTTTACCCTCAAAGATGTATATTATTACAGCATGCCAACAGATCTTCCAATAGGGAGCTGCTATTTGCGTGCACTGAACTTTTGACAGATCCACCAATTTTAGGGTAAATGTGCCAAAAGTGATATTATTTTTTTTCCCTCTATATGATGCAGCTCCACATGCAATCTATATTCCTAACTATCTGAGCTACAGTTAAGAATGCCAAAGAGATTTTTATATCAATGCAAAAAAGTAGTAAAAAACTGTTCATAAGGAATTGAATAATCCTATGGATTATTTAATCATATGCATCAAATCCCGAAAAGATTATGTGGGTCGCATTGTTGAGTCAGAACTTACCCATTAGGGTGAGCATGTCTCCAAATTTTGCAATGAAAATTGGCATATTGGATATGATGAAGCACCAAGGGATGAGAATGGGATCCTTGATATTTGTTTTCTATATACCATGTAGACATTCCATTATCATGCTTCAAATCCATAAATAGGCAATATTGGTGTTATATTCTACACATTTGTGCAGACAGGCATTTATATTCACACACTTGTGCACCTTAACTGCTCAGAAAATAGAGAAAAAAAAAAAGGCTCCTTCGAGCTATCAAACTGCTTAATTTTGACGTTGCTCCAGTACCTTACATGTGATTCCAATCACACATCGGACATTGGAAGCTTGGATAAACTTCTGGATTGTATTGTTACCATGGTAATTATGTTTCTTCATTGTGTTTTGTTTCTGTTAGTCCATTAAATTTGATGATTTTGGGGGTGTGCTTCACCTTGGCTTGTTTATAGCTCTGAACAGGTTTTTACATGGTTTTGCATCAGGTAACATGGAAGGCTACCTCCGGATTTCATCTAAATGTAAGCTTGGAACAGTTGGAGAGGAGCGTATGACAAAAAGTGGCAGTGGTGAAGCTGATATTTCTGGAACTAGCCGAACAGGTATTTAATCCTTTGGAAAGAGATGTTGCTTGTGCACTGAATAACTGCTTCATTGTCCTGTCAGCCGAGCTTACTGACTGCTTCAGCACATATATGCCAATTTACATTTGTGTTTCGGTGTCATCTTGGTCTGAATACAAGTATGAATGGATTAGGGTTCTTCTTTTAAACAGTATAAAAGCTAGTTGCACAAAATTGAATAAAATGTAATTTCCCTGGCTATATCTCTGCTGGTTTTGTGTGTGTCGGTGCGTGAGATTGAGTCTCTTGTAAAGTAAAATAAAAAAACAGAATATAGAAGAAAAAGAAAGAGAAACAAAGCAACCTTGCAGTTTGCACTGTGGGTTGAAGTTGTAGTTGGTTTGTTTGACCTTGTGGTTTGTTCTTTGTTTTGCATAGTTGTGTTCATTGTTTAGTTTGTATTGCGCATTGTCTTGTTGTGTTTCTGTCCAGTAGCTGCTCTTGTTGCAGTTGTCTGGTATGCTTCTGTTTGACCTTGTGTTGCAATGATCTATCCTTCCTAATAACAAAGGAACCTCAAATGATACTCACTCGGTGAGGGGCTTATGGATATAGGCAAGTGCAATTCTGGTTCTTTGGGTTGGAGGCTGAGGATGTGTTTGACACTTTGACTCATATAGTAGTGGAAATCCTCTCCTGGTTTTGTGTACTTCTTTTCCTTCTAGAAGAACCCTAAAATTAGGATGCAATTTTCTTTTCTAATGAAAAATGCAAAGAGCAAAATGCAGCCTAATTCTTTATCTCATGTCTTCTTCCCTCCTTTTTCTTCTTTTCATTCTGATCCTTCTTTACTTGACATCTCATCAACAAATTCTGATGTTTCTTTATAGCACTTGCTAGGATGGTCATTTTATGAAATGTGGGAGCAGAAAGTCTGGAAAATGTTAGTAGCCCCGTATTTTTATTATCTTCAAGTAGCTTAAGCCTTCTAATTATTTCAATAAAATTTTGAGTACCAAAGAACAAGCTTTATTTTAGTAGAAAAGCAGAGTATGCCTGGTTTTGGGATCTTAAGTAATAGGTTGATTATTTATTAATAAAATGCTAAGAAACATGGATACGGACATGGGACACGGATACGACACGACACGGACACGGCAATACGGCAAATCCTAAAAAAGTAGGATACGGACACGGCTAAGACACGACAAATAATAAATTTATATTTATATATAATCATTAAATTAAAGAATAGTTATATTTTAGCCAAATTAAGAAGCATAATGTCACAATTAATAAAGAAGAAACATAAGTAATACTAGAAAAGTCAAAAATAAAATCCATACTGCATAATGTAATGTAATAGTAGGCCATAATACATCATCAACATTACATGTCACAATTATATCATAATCAAAACAAAAAAAAAAAAAGATCCCTCCTCCATTACTGCACTCCATAAATTAAAAAAAAATATATATCCTTGCTTCATTCATGATTCATCATTTGATACAACTTCAATGGCATTATCATCCCCACCAATACTCCCATCATTAGTAAATATCACAGCCTCTAATTTTAGCGCATCAATTGAAAAATAAACTATGAAAAAAAAATACAGCAGTTTTAGGGGAAAAAATGCAGCAGCAACAGTAGTTTTGAAGAAGGAAAAAAAAAAAACAGCAGCAGTGGCAGTTCAGAAAAGAAAGAAAGAAAGATAACATCAGCAGCATCAATAGCACAACAATTCTGGTAAAAACAAAAAAAAAACAGCAGCAGCAAATTAGAAAAAACAGCAGTTGCAAAAACAAAACGAAAAAAAAAACAGCAGCAGCAATTCTGAAAAGACTACAAAAAAACAGCAGCAGCCAAAAAAAAAAAAAAACTGTGGCAGCAATTCTGAAAAAAAGAAAAAAATAGCAGCCAAAAAAAAAAAGCAGCAGCAGTTTCTTCTTCTTCCCGCTGTGTCCGAGCCGTGTCCATCCGGTGTCCGAGCCGTGTCCGCATCTTAAAAAATTTTTAAAAAAGATAGGACACGTTTTGGCGTGTCAGACACATGTCCGGCCGTTTCCGAGCCGTGTCCGTGTCCAACACGGACACAGGGACCCTATACAAGTGTCCGTGCTTCATAGATAAAATGAGAGTTCCTCGTCAAATTCAAGTTACTACTGAGTTAGTTGGACAGGCTTTATTTCTACTGTTAGTTTCAAATTTAGCCAATGGATCTCATATAAATTCATTATCTTCAATTTGGAATTGACCTCTGTTGCATGAATTTTTTAAATCAGTCTCTTCTGAATGAAAATTATCTATTATTTTGATGCTCTTCTATGCTGCAGTGAATGAAGGGTTTCCTAACATAGGTCAAATTTATTCCAGCTGCTTAGTGTGTATCTCCATTATTCCAGCTGTTAAATGCGTATCTTCATGTGACCTGATTGCTATCGGTTTATAAGTAGTTTGGCACAACAGATGGTCATCCACTCCTGCATTTTGTGCTGTGTCAAAATTCTAGATAAGGTAGGGGGAACCAAAAAACACATTTTGTTGAATGCCATTCTTGACTATTCTGCCTCAAATTAATAGTAGGCTCTAGGATAATAATATGAAAAAGGCCGATTATGTAGACTCGTTATCTGGCCTCTGATATCTCTGGCATTCAATATAAAAAGTAGGATGGATAACCAAGCATTTGAATGTCATTTGTAGAGACAAAATAACTGTGAGAATTTTCTCAATAATATCCAAATTGTAGCAATGTTTGGATCCAGGAGATGTTGCCAGATGATGATGTTTAAATAACATAAGTCTGCATCAAGAGCCAGATATTTCTAGAGATTTTAGATTTCCCTGAAATCAAAGATTTCCTTGTTCCCGAGTTCCCAGGATCCAAATATGTGATTGCATTATATAATTTAGTATGGTATACTTATTAAGACATTTTCCTATGATCCTTATGCTGTCCTAACATGAGATCAGCCATGTCCTTTTGGTGTTCACTTTCCTAATCATTTTGGTAGATCACAGGAGTTCCATGGATCCAAATATGCAGCCTTGTTAAATTAGTCAATATAGGATGCTTATTGAGACATCTGCTTATGATTGTTATGCGGTCCTTGCTGTCCTAGCTTGATACTCGTGGAGACATTTTCCTATGGGTTTATGCTGTCCTAACATGAAATTAGCCCGTCCTTTTGGAGTTGAGGTTCCCAATTAATTTTGTAATGTAAGATCACAAGAATCCATTCACAAGGGTTTAAACATGGTCTAAATAGTTGTTCTTACTGGCATATTTCAGTACGTTTATCTATGCTATTTTCTAACATGCATTATGTACACATATCAGGAAAATTCTCCATGCAGTTTGGGTATTTTAGTTTATGTCATTTATGCTTGCTAATAGGACAAATGTTCCGTATGCATGTAAAGAAAATTTGGGTTTTGTTTCATTATTTATTTATTGGAGTGAGCCTTATCTTAGTATTGAAGCTTTGATCAGGCAGAATTCCTGTTCGGCTTTATGTGAGGAACATCAGTGAGGGTATTGATGATTTAGAAGATGTAACGACCATTGATAGTTGGGACAAGGTCTCCTATATAAATCATCCAGTTGAGATTCACCGTGAAGAAGGTATGTTAAAGACCGAGAATTGACAGTCTCACGTTATGATAAAAAACTGCCATGATTGACATGTAGAACATTTTTGAACATGTTACTTGTTTTCTGTTTTTCCATCCACTACACAAAATATTGTGACCTATACCTATTCATATTTTTATTTTCGAGGGTACATCTGGGTGTAGTACCCCAAATGGCAATTGTTTGAATCTCTTGGTTGAGCAGTCATATTTTCTGCTGTGTTCTTGGAGCTGCATGGAAGTCAGAAATGGCATTGGGGGGGATGCTGTTTATCTAACCTCGCATTCTTAATGCAGATAATGATTTGAGGAGGAGGGGTCAGATCCTAATGTATTTTTCCTGATTTCAATACTGCAAGCTTGTAATGGCTGTCTGGAATGATAGTTATCTATTCTGCCTAAATATTCATACTTTCTAGCATGTTGGGTACTGCCAAACTCACGCTTAATATTGCAGTATAAGCAGTTACATCTTTCTTAATGTTGGGTCTTTTGGGGGCTCATGTCCTTTGCCGTTTTCTCTGTTTAACCATTATAATCGAAACTACTTCATACTTCCTGTTCTTCACAAAACTTTTGCATTCTTTCTGGTTGGCATAAACTATATACATTTTCTGCTATTCTCACTTGCTTTTGACCATTAATCTCACATTTTCCAGCATTTGGTTCTAGACTAGATGTTACTTTATTCTTTGGTTAGGATGTGTTTGAATATTACAGGACATCATGGTTAGCATCGACTGTTTGATTTGCTAGTGCTTATTATTATTATTTTGTTTTTTTTAAAATGCCCTCAACGTTTTCCCTTATTTCGACTTAAGCTCCTTTTGTTTATGTGATTATTAGAATGCAACCCCACAGCTTTACTGAAATTACAATAAATCCCTTTGACTGTCAGTTAGTCAACCCACTGGTGGTAAAGAAGCATCTACTCCATTTTTTTGAATGACAAGGCCCCTACTTGGTTAGTTAATACCTGAGCCTACCTACCTCGCTGCTGGTTAACACCTCAGCATGGAACAATCACACGAGGCCCTCTGAAGAACGCAATGCAAAACCACACACATCCCAGTGTGAAACCCAATCTGTTAGATTTCATCATCTATTGGCATCGACATGAAGGCAAGCTTTACAGAATCCTCAAATGCAGACCCTAGAAATCCATCAATGGGGCCTTATCTGAAATCAAAACCATTCAAGATTACTTTTTCTCCAATTATGTCTTCATTAAATTACACTTTAATTGGAGTCTCCACAGAGACATTACAACTAGCCTTAAAGAGAATTTTCTAGAACCATTCAAAATCCATCAGTGTGCCCAGTGCCTACTTCTGTGGGGTCCACATCTGAAATCCGAACCATCCAAAATCATTATACCCTCTTGTTGCATCTTTGGATCAAATTTCACTTCAATCTGAATTGCGCCTATTGTCAGATCTATCATGTGTGGAGCAATTTTAGAATCCTGTTCTTCCTTTAATCATGTGTTCTATCATGATCAATCTATTAGTAAACCTAAGCTAGGAGCTGCTACTAGTAAACAAGGTTAACTAACAAAACTAACATGACTACATGAGGACACACTTGTCCTTTATGAATTTAAGGATCATGAACAAGTCTTTCAAGCCACCGAATGGTTGTCTGGTGCTTGATGAGGTTAAATTTAGAGAAGCTGAGGTGCTGTGGTGCAATTTTGTAGGGGCAATTACAAATTTAAAAACCCTCTTTTCCTCCCTTCTTTTAGATATATATCAAGACCAATATCACTTTTTCACACTCATGCGCAAATATGCAGGCAAGTACTTCTCTTTGCGTGATGCAGTGAAATCTCTGTTACCCGATTTCTTCATGGATTATGAGCCATCAATTGAAGAACAAATACCCAGCGTTGAGCTGGACGATCTGTGTAGAGGCAATGAAGTGGATTCAGAATGTGTGGGCATAGAAAATGTAAGCGGTCCAATGACAGTAGGGATGGAAAACTCATCAGAAAAACGGAGGCCAGATTCATCGCACTTGAGAAGGGCTAAAATCAGACTTATTAGGATTCAAGGAATTGAACCGAGGTGGGATGTCCCCTTCTCTTGGATTGTCAACAACTTGATGAATCCTGAACACTATCTTCATATCTGCATTTTTGTGGAAGTCTCAACAACCAATCAGCAAGCTGAGGCAAGGTGACAAATGGGATCTTTTTTTTTTATTGAAAAATGGGATTCTTTTTTAACTGTCATTTTGAATGTAAATGTACATAATATTTACCACATTATTCTTTTTAATGTGGTTGAGTTAGTTTTCTGCAGAGCCTTTCTAGGAAGTTTGGATTATTCATAGTTCCTACTAATCATTTGCTGTATAGAATTTGTACAGAACAGTTTGCTGATATCATTCAATGCACTTACTTTGTTTTATATCATTTGAGATCATTTTGAAGCTTGGTTTTGTCAATTCTGATGGACATTCTTCAGTCTCTAACAAATCATTGTAAGTTTTCACTAGGAATCCAAGGTATAGCACCTATTGTTTAATCCATTTTGGAACTCTCTTCTATTTTATATATATACTGAAAAACACGTGAAAGAATTTCCAAAACTAAGATTAGTTTCCTTGTTACTTCTGAACATGTGAGAGCTTTAGGGTCTATTGGTTGAAAAAAAAACACAAAAAATCTAGTCCATTGGATGTTGCAGCTGCTTCATCTGAGGCTATGCAGAAGATGGTGAGTGAAGTTTTTATTTTGATTGAATAGCTAGCAGCACTGAATGGACCTAATTTCTTTGCAGATTTCTAGTATGGACAGTGCGCCCTACAAACACTCCAGCATTTCCGTCTTTTATGGATAATTACTTTTGCGAGAAAACTTCATAGTTTCCATAGTCTCTTTAAAAAAAATCTCACACCTCGATCATCAAATTTCTCTCGCTCACTACCCACTCCAATGACGTAGCCATTGGGTAGGCCCAACACCTAAGTAGTCGAGACCTGGGCATATCGTTCTAAAATAGCCCTACAGCGGTCACAGGTGCAAGTTGAATCTGAGCCAGATTTTATGTTTGCAGCCAGGACTGAGCTTGTATATTAGGCCTGATAGCTAGATGGGCTAGGAGTTCCAGTAGCAGTTCTATTCATTCCACCTTGGCCTGCCCAAACTGTTTGTAACGAGCACTTATAGCGAGGCATGACTAAGCTGTAGCAATCTATTTCTATACCGGTTGTTTGAGTGACCTGCAGGAATTGACCTTCATGCATCCCATTTTGACCGATCAAATCCATGCATTAAGTCCTTGGGGTATGCATCGTTCAAATATAATGGGCCCTTTCGAGCAGTACGACCTCATTAATGGGACTTTCCATTGAAGCCCAGATTTTGAACTAGTCGGAGTGGTCCAGAGGATTGGCGTAGTCAAATGATAAGGACTCCTGTGACCCTGTTTCCTAAGAACAGGCCTGCCCTTTTTACCGTCCCAAATGTGCCAAAAACAAAGTACTGAAGCTTGGAAAACCCAAGGTACCTTTCAAACACTCTCATCTATATCTACATTGTGGCCACAAATCAATATCACGCAATTGACACACCTCTGTCCTCCATACCATTGCCTTTAGATTCTTATGTGGGCCACCAATCATTGGGTTAGTTGTTAGGCATCTTCATCATCATCATCATCATCAAAGCCTTATCCCAACCATGTTGGGATCGATTACATGAATTCTATTTCTCCATTCCATTCTATTTTGAGCTAAATCTTTTGATAAGTTAAACTTATTCAAGTATGAATTAATGACTTCCATCCATGTTTTCTTCGGCCTGCCCTTACCTGTATATCCAAACTTTCTCACCGATGTTATTATTGGCCTACGCTCAATATGCCCAAATCATTTTAAATGGGTTTCTCTTATTTTCTATTGGTGTTACCCTTAAATGCTCTCGAAAGTGCTCATTTCTAATTTTATCTTTCCTAATTTTACTACACATCCACTTAAGAATTCTCATTTTCGCTACATCCATCTTATGAATATGCGTCTTCTTAATTGGC
This sequence comes from Sextonia rubra, assembly GCA_037013555.1. Lineage (NCBI taxonomy): Eukaryota > Viridiplantae > Streptophyta > Magnoliopsida > Laurales > Lauraceae > Sextonia > Sextonia rubra. Next base: position 13,819,201 of record JASUAD010000028.1, on the reverse strand, counting down.
CAACATTCTGTTCTATATATCATAGTTGGTTTAACTACTGTCCTGTAAAATTTGCCCTTCAATTTCGTTGGCATTCGTCTGTCACAAAGCACTCCCGAAGCTAGTCTCCACTTTAGCCATCCAACTTTTATCTTATGCTCTACATCTTCGTCAATCTCTCCACCCTTACTAATCATCGAGCGTAGGTACCTCATAACTAAAAACTAAAAGAATCTCATGCACCAAGCCATTACTGCTTGCGGGCTTTCAGCTAAATCCAGAGACAAAAGCCAAGCTACCCCACATAATATTACTCACCTCTGTGGTCCATACCATTGCCATAAATATTGTCATGTAGGCCACCAATCATTGGGTTAGTTGTTAGGCATGTTATAACTAAAAACTAAAAGAATCTCTTGTAGCAAGCCATAACAGCTTGCAGGCGTTAAGATAAATCCAGAGACAAAAATCAAGCTACACCACTCAAGCAAAGCCCTTCGGAGGCTTCAAGAAAAGGTTTCACCAATCAAAACACATTGAAATTCTCATCACCTCTCGATCCTTCCACTCCAAAAACAAAGACCCACCATCCATCTCCTATAAGAAGACTGCCTTCTAAATTGAGTCTCATTAAATCAGCCTATCATAAATCAAGAGGTTAGAGAGAGAAAAAAAGGAGGCAAATGGCAAAAGAAGAGAGTGTAGTTCTCTTGGTTTCGGGGGTAAGCCCATTTTCCGCGAGAGTTCGGATAGCTTTGGAGGAGAAAGGTGTGGGCTTTGAGGCTAGAGAAGAGGATGTCTTGAATAATAAGAGTGAGCTGTTGCTCAAGTCCAATCCCATCTACAAGAAAGTGCCTGTTCTGATACATGGAGAGAAGGCTGTTTGTGAGTCCATCGTCATCATCAACTACATCGAAGAGGCCTGGCCTTCCCCTTCCTTGCTGCCCACCTGCCCATATCAGAGATCACAGGCCAGGTTTTGGGCTGATTACATTGAGAAGAAGGTGGGTTGGGTCGGTCCAACATTTTGGTTGGATTTAGATCATTGAATTTTCTCTGCATTTCTATAATTTTCAAGTTTTGGGACCAGGTAATTTAGGGGTTGGGTCAACCTATCTCTTATTTTCAGGTTGGGTGACAATGCTGGGCCATCATCATCATCATCATCATCATCATCAAAGCCTTATCCCAACTATGTTGGGGTCGGCTATATGAATTCTATTTCTCCATTTAGTTCTATTTTGAGCTAAATCTTTCGATAAGTGCAACTTCTTCAAATCTGAATTAATGACTTCCATCCATGTTTTCTTCGGCCTACCCCTACCTCTTGATGGACCCTCCACCTGTATATCCAAACTTTTTCTCACCGGTGCCATTACTGGCCTACGCTCAACATGCCCAAACCATCTTAAACGAGTTTCTTTACAATGCTGGGCCAATAAAAAAAAATGGTTGATTTCATGTCGCATGAACACTTGCCTACCCAAATCCTACCTAACCTGACCCATCGCACTATGACCTACCAATCCAATCAGAAATCAGCCTTTTGGTGAAAGAGTTCAGTAGACCTTCAACTTGCAAGTTGGATTTGGTTGACATTTAGGACGTAATTAAGAAATGGATCAGCTTCATGAGGAGCTTGTGTATGTTATTGGCCACGCTCAACCTGTCCCATTGCTGTCAAAATTTTGCATCAGCAAGGACATTACCTTTTGAAAATGCTGGGTAGGCTGAGTGCTACAACAATCAAAGCATATACTCAAAACGTTCACCATCTGCTTTCATGACGTCAACTCTTTATTCGTTCGGGACCTGCACAAGCTGAAGAAAAGCATATAGCCCATTAGCCAACCCAGTTTTTTTGTTTCACTAGTTTCTAACTCTATTGAGGTAGTCAGGCATAATTTTCACATATTTTCATAACTAAATATTTAACTGGCTGCTGGCTAAGCATGCGTGTCGAAGGCCACTCAATCTGGATCCTCGCTCAGGGTCTAAAAGAGCTGTGTCGCCTGATCTAAAGTGGTCTGGCCCAAAAGGATGGCCCGGTCCATTGACATCACCGCAAGGCTTAGTCCACCAAGTAGGATCATTTAGGTCATGGGCTTATCCCATCTTACAGAGAAAGTCCTGGAGAACCTAATTATCATAATAGCCTTTATCCATTTAACCAGTGTGGTGAGTTCTAATTAGTTTTCTACTTTATTCTAATTCTTCAAGTAGAACTCACAAAAGAGTGACAAATTCTCCAAGTAGTACTTTATCCAAGCTTGGGAGCAACACAACCTAAACTTATATAATTTTCCACTGACAAGATCTTTTTTTAATTTAATGCAGTTATTTGAGGAAGGAGGCAAGATTTGGAAGGGTAAAGGGGAAGCACAAAAGGCTGCTGTAAAGGAGTTCATTGAGATTTTGAAGGTGTTGGAGGGAGCTCTTGGGGAAAAAGATTACTTTGGTGGTGATAGCTTTGGCTTTACGGACATTGTAGCAATCCCTTTCACCTCTTGGTTCTATGCTTTTGAGCAGTGTGGAGGTTTCAAGGTGGAAGATGAGTGCCCCAAATTCAGTGCCTGGATGAAGAGATGCATGCAAAGAGAGACTGTTGCCAAAACCCTTCCTGAGCCAGAAAAAGTCCATGAGGTTGTCTGCATGCTCAAGAAGAAGTTTGGCATTGAGTAGGCTTACGTTCTAATAACTCCAATAAAAGAACCAGATGGGGTGACTGGTTTGTGCAACTTCATGCCTTAAGAAGGAAAAATGGCAATCCAAGGGGGTGCAATGTCTTCTTTGTCCTCTTTTGTTCTAGTTGTAGCTAGTAAATGTTTGCACTGTGGACTATCCTTTTGTTGTGCTAATGGCTTGTTTCATAAAGACTTAGTGAAGTGAACTTCTGATATTGCAATATCTTAACAAGAAGTGGGAAAATGAAGGGAAGTTCTTGAGGTCACTGGCTGGGACAATTTTTCTCCAGTGCAAGCCCATTTCGATCATACAGCCTAATATTCAGCCCAGATCCAGTCCTTGGAACTTGAACGCCAATCTGGGGTCCATTACATTGATAAAAACTCAGTTCTGCCTTATTATTATTATTTTTATGTTACCCAACCAAGTATGCTGTGAGAGAGCCCATACACATTAAGACAGCCCACCCCTGTGGGAAAGGAGCCCGCACGAGCAAGAACAGGTGGTGTATCCAAGGTTGGAATTTTTGGAAGTCAGGTGAGAACTGCTGCTCTTTACGACTAGGGTAGAGAGCAGTTCTCAGTTCTGTCTTATTAAATAGATTCAAAGGAACAGTCCTAGCCCACTAAAAGGTACTAAAAATAGGACAGGGCCCAGATAATGTGGGTCCATAAACAAACCAGATCAAAGTGGTCTGGCCTGTCTAAGCATCTGATTCCTAATCGCATATAACAAGTACTGTTTAAATTATGAAACTAGAACTATGAGTTGTGTTTTAGTCTGGTGAGAACAGTAGGCACTTAGACCCGGGGTGCCTACCTGACTAAACAATGTTGAGAGACTTTTAGTAAGAGAAGATAACAACAAAAAAACTAGGGTTTAATTTTCATAATCACTCTCAAAATTTTTTTTGGTATCCAAGCCAAGGGGACTGGGAACCAAGAAAAAGCTAGTACATGCAAGAAGGCAGCCCACTCAAGTGAAAAAGAAGCCGCACAAGTAAAAAAAAAGCTCACAAATGTAGAATGGCAGCCCACACATGCGAGAAAAAAATGGCATTTCGGGGTTCGAATTTTAGATAGTCAGGTGAGAACTGCGGCTTCGGACCACTTGGCTAAGAAGTCATTCTCATTTGTGTAGATGGTACCCAGATGCATGCGAATCACAAGGGTAAGGATTCCATGGGGGTTGACCAAGAGTATCATCCTAAACGGTTCATCCTTAGCCTTGAATTTAGGGCCTCAAAGGTTAATCAATTTTAAAGCACACTTTTAATTATGATAGAGACAGTGTATATGCACTTGATCAAGGTTTCGAATCATGGAAGATGGGGATGCAGAGGGCTTGCTATGGACTAGGGTGGGCCACAAATGGTCTCATCTGATCATTATAAGTTTAAAAGTATTGCATCATTATTTTATAATAAAAAAACACTATCCAGTAGTGAGCAATGGCTTGATTAGCATCGGACTTGCTCCTATGCTAATTTGGAAGGAGGCAGAAGATTGTGTGGCTGGGTGTGTAAGTGATTATGTGAGTTGGGCGGCCTGTTAAAATTACATCATTATTTTAAACAAAATTAATCAATCAAACGCCGAGTAATGATTGGATGAGTGTGAAATTGCACTTGTGCTAATTTGCAAGGTCGTGGAAGATTGTGTTGCCTAAGTATATGTGTTGGGTCAGGTGACCGGCGGGCGGAACAGTTGATTATAGGTGTGCTTGGTGACTTCTGAAATGGACTACTATTGCAGTTGCAATATATATAAATTTATATAAATATAATAATATTACACATTATTCCCTAACCATGTGGTGGGAGACAAATGACGTTTATAAATGATTTTTCTTCTTTTATGTATGAATTTTTTCAAATATGCATTTGTCCCTCACAACATGATGAGTGAAGGATGCATAGTAGTATTCTCTCTCTCTCTCTCTATGTATATATATAAAGTTATATAGACATATATAGAGAGAGAATATTAGTATGCATCCATCTCTCACCATAGGGTGAGGGACACTTCCATATTTGGATATATTAATGTACAAACATAAAAAGCTTATAAAAAATATGAATACTCAAGTATAAATAAGAAAAGCCATATAAGCATCATTTACCCTATGGTGAGGAAATGCTGCATACTAACATTTCTGAAATATATAAATATAGGTCATACTACAAAACTCTCAGGGCGTTTTTTTTACCAAAAAGTATATATTTTTTAGCCTATGAGATTTTAACACGTGTTATCAACATCTCCTTAAAATTAGCTATCCCTCTTTTTCTGCTTTGCACTTGTGATGTGTCAAATTTTTATTGGACATGTTGAAAGGGGCATAAACTCCCATTTTTTTAATGGGGAGTTTTTAAGAATTACTTTACCAACATCTATATTATATATAGGAGCCTTTTCCTGTGCATACGTCCCTCACGGACTTTTCGTACACACTCTTTGGTGGGGCCTACTATGGACCCCACCAAGGAATGAGACTGAGGGGGTTGGAAAGATCTATGTGAAAGCATCCTACATATTGAATTTGGTTCTAATCACATATCCCTAACCTCTTCATCAATGACTCACAAATTCATTCCGTTCGGATTAGTGTATAGTCAATCCAACGGTCCAATAAATTCGGATCCGACTGAAAGTTGGGGCGAGTTGCTATCATGGGGTCCCATGTGTATTGTAAGGTTTGGATTGAGTGATAGATAGGCCCTACCTAGAGTTATCAACAAAAAAATGGTGAGGGACGGATGCATATAAAGATTCTCCATATATATATATATATAAATGAAGAATATTAGTAGGTATCCATCCCTCACAATAAGGTGGTGAGGAATACTTCCATATCTGGAAGTATTATTGTGTAAAAGACGAGAAATGCTCAAGTGCAGGTAAGGAAAGATATGTAAACATCCTTTACCCTATGGTGAGGAAAAGATGCTATATAGATATATATGAAAAATAATCCTATGAGAACTAGTTCTCACCATTTTTTTGTGAGGACTTTAGGTGGGCCACATCTGTCACTCCATTGATAATCATACGCCCTAAGTTTCAGTTAAATCTAAATTTATTAGACCGTTGGATTGATTGGGTACCAATTTGAATGAACTGAATTTGTGGCCATGGATAAATGGACTAGGGACATGTGATTGAGGCCAAACTTGTTATTTGGAGAAGCCCTACATAAATCTTTTCATTGCCCCGGCCCTATCCCCAAACAGGACCCACAAGTGGGCCCATAAAAAGTTTTCACGATAAGCGCATGAGAACAGTTCTCACAGGATCAAAGCTTGGGGAGGACTGCTATGCATTTGTGCCTTACACTATAGTGAGAGACACTTCTTTTTTAAGACCTATGAAGGTCAAAAAGGTATGATGAGGTATGATGGTTTTATCATTTTGCATATTAATACTTTCTAAAATAGAAGTGTTTATCACCATAGTGAGAGGGACAGATACATAACAGCTTTGTTCATATATATATATAAACAACAATACTATTCATCTACATCATGACACCTTTTTAATTTGTAAAAAAATAAAACCATCACATATCATGATACCTTTTTAACCTAGTTAGGTCTAAAAAGGGAGTTGTTCCTCACTACGAGGTGATGGATGAATACATAATACTCTCTCCATATATATATATATGTATGCACTTGAACATTGTCACACACACATAGCAGAAGGATCTCAAGATTCTGATAAATTGATTGATGACTTGATGCAATTTTTTTTTACAATTCTCTTTATTCTTTGCTTCAACATAGTAATGACCAGCTTTTTGTGACCGGTCGTGATGATGGTGACTCCTAATATGAAAGTAGGGAAGTAAGAGCATGGCTTTTCTTAGGAGGATGTCACTGCGAGGTAGCGCCAACATGACAACTACCTACATGGTAGAAGTTGCGGGACCTGCATTGTTTTAGCATGGAAACGAAGGCAAATGGGTTGAATCAGACCTGAGCAAAAACAGTTTCCTCAACTAACAGTGCTTGTCTAAAGTTTTTGCAGCACTTCTAGTCGCAGAAAAAGATTTTCGCTGCTAAAAGTCACTCCTGCTTTGTTTTTTAGCAGTGTAAAAAAACCACAGGTAAATGTAGTTTTCTCGCCGTTATAAGTCACTTTTTTTTAGTGAATTGGCCGGACCTAAATTGGAGAACAAACTTTCTAGGTTGACGTTTAGAAAAATAGGATGGATCCATCTCAAAAGTATAAGATTATTTCACTTAGAGCAGATATAACAATAATAAATAATAAAATCGTAAAAATATATCAATCCAGCTGATAGTTAATATGGAATTATCCGGAAAGCCACCAGTTTCTCAAAATTTGCATTCATTCACATATGTGATGGATAAATGATGTGTGTAAATGAGGACAGCTTTAGTATCTTATTTATTTACAAACCCAAGGAAGGGGAAAATTGTTGTATATGTAAATGAGAAGCAGTGGTACAAGAAGTTGCAATAGGGGTGCCCGTTCGAAAGTTGCGAGGTCAAATCGAGTCGACATTTTTTTTAATACTTGTTAAACACCAAATTGGTAATTTGAGCATTCATCTTCTTTATTGATCTAATAAAACCTAATACATGTAATTTTAGATCTTAGATCTTTATAAATTTTGAGAAATTTGTTACAAACATCCAAAAACCTTCTGTAGGCCCTCACTTGAACTATATATTTAGTTTCGTATATTAAATTTGGGGAGGCCTCTCTAAGTGTGAACTTAGGATAAAATTCCGTAAGCTCACACTTATAGGGCCCACCCTTGATTCATTCAAATGGATCAAATACAAGATCCCCTTGAATTTCACATGTCCGCCAATTTTTGATAAAATTTGAATATACTGGACCGTTGGATCAATTGACTCTGATCCGAATGAACTATTGACCATTAAACTTTTGGCATCTAGATGGAAATGATAGAAATCACGATTATGATTAGTTTTTTGCACAGATGAGGGCTCAGGGAGTCCTTCAAATCCTCTCCATCCACATCTCCATGTGAGTCCCCAGGTGGGTTCTACAGGCATGAGCTGATGAGTTTATCCTAAGTTGGCTTTTATAGATTTTGAGAAACTTATGGAATACATCCAAAAAATCCAAACACATTTGAAACCTTTGCCTCTATTTATTTACTCATGTGAAAAATGGTATTTTGACAAACATAGTCCTATACTTAATATATGTATCATTAACCTATGAAACCCATTTTCATATCTAATGTATGAAAGGCAAATGAACCCTCAGGTTCGACTATGATTGCTGTCTCTTTGTGGCCTTGTGTAATTCAAAAAAGAGTTTTGGACCATGGTTAGGTATTCGTGGGACTTGGAGCAAGCAAATAATTAGTACTTGAAGATGAGAAGAATCTCTTTCTTATTTTTAATTTTTCGCTAACAGAGGGTGTTCCAGCCCTTTCGGCTGGACTAATCCCTTCGGACTGAGGGGGAGCTAAGTAAATCTTTTGTGGCCCTACTGTGGTGGGGCAGCTTAAATTAGTGACTTGCAAGAGAAAACCGTAGTCCTAGACCAGCTAAACTATCCCTTACATTAAGCTTCGTATGTGTGTGTATGTATATATATATATATTATCTTGCTCTTATATTTCCACTATATCTCTTTATTTGTTATATTTGGGTAATTTCTTTATCATCTTTTAATAAAATCATTGTGTTACCAAATAAAAAAATCGGATTTATGCATTTTGTATACCCTATGTATGAATATTTATATCCACCTTAATGTGATATAGAGACAACTTTATTTCTCTTTCGATAATATATCATAGGCTTACATGAAAATAATTAAGAATTGAAGTTTACAAGTGAATAAAGAAACAAATAATCCTAGACACCACACAATCAATTAAACAGTTCTAAACATCACACAATGTAAGTATTTCTATGAGGATGTGTTTGGATGTTCCTGTGGATGGAAAATTGAAAGGAGAAACAGTGTTTCTTCTTCCGCGGATACCCTGTTCCTACATCTGATGGTAGGATCTCCGGATCCTCTCACTCGAGAAAAGTAGCTATATAAAATAAACCTGTTATTGAGTTTTCTGAATTGTCCTCGTTGCACCAAGCGATTATAAGGAGGGCGTCAGAATTTCCGCGCTGTGTTGCGCTCTCCTTTTTGCTGAAAGTGAACTTACACAAACACACCCAAATAATATTCCTGGTCTTCACACACTTGAACTTTCACACTTTTGATCCAATCAAGCAAAATAAAAAATTAAAATTAAAACACTCTAAATATAATTCAATGCTCATACGCGGTAAATCCATCCATCAAATCAATCATTGAGGTGCCACACAATTTTCATGTAGGGTTAGCCTATCATATCAATCGTGGAGAATGGGATCTCTTGTCAATTTATAGAATTGAAAGAATAGGACTACTCCATGCATTGGTCCAAAGGGCAACTAGAATAGCCTCTCTAATACTACCATCCATATAGATAGCTCAAAAGAGCCCTACAATCTACAATTGTAAGTTACTGTTTGGAATTTGTTCATTTCTTAAAAAGTTTAAATGCCATGTACAAAGGAATTCATTTTCATCAAGCATGCATCACATCACACGTGCGCTTCCAAGAGCAAGAGGATGCAACTGTTGTTTTCATGTACTATCTATCAATTGAAGTAGGATTGTGTTGATTCCATCATCTCTTTTACTATGCATGGATAGAGAGAATGATTGCTAGTAATTAAAGTTGAAGGGCCCCCACAAGGTGGTTCATCATTTCCTTAAACACTATGATCGTTCCAATTGAAGATCCTAATCTCTGTGTGGAAAGAATCCGAAGTTCCAAACATATGTGCTACATATGCATCACATCACACGTGTAATTTTAAGTGCAAAAGTAAGTCATCCTTGTTTTTCATGTACAAAACCTATTGGATGAGTATGGTTGATTCCATCAATCATCTAATTTTGCATGGATGGAAAGGACGATTAGGACTAATCATTCGCGTGTGAAGGAAGGAGATAACTTGTCCAATTCGCAATTAACTTCTGATGATTCCCAGTTTTCATTTGCAATGATTAAGGCCATTTGAATTCCTAAAATTGTATTCCAATAAGATATATATATACATATATATATATATATATATTTATAATAAAGTGTATCCCAACCCTTTGGTCAAGCTAATCCTTTCATGTTAGGGGGAGCCGAGTAAATCTCAAGTTGCCCCACTAGTAGCAAAGCTTAAATCTATAAAATTTTAAAGCAAACAGTGGTCCTCGGCTAGCTGAACTACCTCTTAACTCATTTTAATAAAAAAATGTTAAAACATAAGCTGAGGCGTAGATTAGACTAAGACTTTTCTAAGAATTATTTACTAGGGCACGGAAGGGTATTCATTTTTCTACCATAAACAAAACTATTTACAGACTATTTTGGAGATCTTCACTTTCATTTCTTCAAATTCAGCTATTTTAATGGAAATAAACCTATTACAATTTCTAATCGGGCACAAAGTGTAATGTTCTTTGATATGCATAATCACAGCTAGAAAACGACAATGTTTGGCTCTTTTTATTCATTGGAAGATTTGATCATGTCAAGGTATGACTTTAGCAGTAGAAAAGGTAATTTGAGATGAGACCCAAAAGCAATAAGTATGTTTAGCCACTTTTGGGGTATGGTAAATCATGGAGAGTTTTATGGACAGCTTTTGGCCTTTTACCTCAATTAATTGCATTTGTGTGCACTCTGAGTACTAGAGGACAGTCCCCAGCCCAAGGTATTGTTGGACGTTATACCCTTTTATCATCTATAAGCCGACAGGATGAGATAAAAGCCAGTTATGTGCATCACCCACTGGGCTCCATGCTTTATTTGTTTTAACCTATAATTACCAAGCTTGAAGTTCACCCAATCTGTATCAGAGTTTGTAATTGGTAATTTGAGACTACACTTGGTCTGGAAATTTAATGGGATAGGATCATATTCCTTCTGATTGGTTTGATTGATTGGATTTGCAGTTTCACGAGGTCAATGAACTTATTTGTCTACGTCCACATGTTAATCTATTGATTAGGACAGATATATTTATTTGACTACATAAGTGATCGAGTTTTGTCATGAAAATGATCCGAAGCCACCTCACCAGTTTTCATGCCGGTTTCAACATCAAAAGCTTTCCATCAATAGATAATGACAATTACATAGAAAGTTATGGCTGTGAAAAAGTTTTTATTTTATTTTTATCCCAGCCAAGGGCCGGGACCCATGAGAGCACTTCCACCATTTGGGAGAGAAACATCTGTATTATGTGGGGGAGATGGCACCTGCCTATGTGGGCTAAGAGGTGGTAGGGGCAGACCCATGTACTAGGGTATGGGGGATGAAGCCCCAACCAAACTTTAAAAAAGTATGAGAATTTTAAAAACCACCCTGCAAAATTTGAAAATAGTATGCTTTTATTTTTATATTTGCCCATTCCCCATATTTGTTTTTAAATAGAGCACTACAAGGAGAATTTCCTCGGTCCACCCTTAAAAGGTGGCATTTCAACCAACTAGGCAAGCCCTCTTCTCAGCTGTCAAAAAGTTAAAAGAGAAGGCACAAGATTCTCAATTCAATTTCTTTTGATATTGACGTCCATATGATTATCTATAACATGTTCTACGTTTTCTTTTTTTTTTTTTCAATCCAACGGGGTTGAGATCCATGAGAGAGCCCATGCATGTGTGAAGAAGCCCACAAACATTAGAAGAGGATAACATACCTGGGATCAAATCTTGGACAATTGGATGAGAGATGCATTGCTAGTCAACTAGGCAACCTCAGGTTCGTGTCATCAAAAACTCCGTCCCACTGTTAAGAGGACAGTTGATTTTTTTCTATGATTTAGAAGGGAAACTGAAATAGTTGATAAAAAGTGAAGGATAGAGGATGAAGGGTCAAATTTCTACAAAAGCAACGGGATTGACTATCCACAGGAGAAGGTGAAAATCTGATTCTTGTATCAGGGGAAATTGTAATTGCCATTTATCTGTTTCCATCATCGACGATTACCCTTCACCCCATTAAGCATTCAAAAAAGAGGAAACTTTATGAAAAGAAGAGTCATTTTGATCTGTCAACTAAGGTTGTGTTTGGCAAATCTTATTTTTCCCTCCTATTCTCTTGAAACTGATTCAAACGATGTTAAGAGCGTTTGGAAACCAATTGTGCATCCTTTATTTCAATTCTCATATAGACAAATTGCCTCTGTTTTAGAAAGCACACAATATGGGCAGAATCGAAGTAGACATTACTGTCTTAAGCAGATAGACATCGCATTTACAGTGTATGAGATATTCATGCTACTATGACCGTTTTTCTCTTCTTTTTTTTTTTTAACATTCCAAATATTAAATGATCATCGGAGCCATTAGAACTATTAAGAAGGTCAAACATAGCCCATATGTCAAATTTCAGCTGTAGATCAATCCCTGATCGCGAGATATTTACAAAAAAAGTGATCCATTTTATTTAAAGTTCTGGACCGTGGGGGACCCATTATCATGATCCGAACTGTTGATCTTCTTCAGAATGACCAAAAAGGTTGTTACATAAAAAATTAGACTCTCATTTCAAGTGGATCTCAAGTTATTGAACAAAACGTGGCTGACCATTGATGTATCATAGGCTGGGTTTTTAACTTGTCCACATGCAGTCCAGGTTTTTATTATTTTCTATGAGATTTGGAACCGTGAATCATGATCCAGACCATTGGATATATTCAGAAGCTCAAGCACGTTTATGGATCCAAATTCTAGCCATTGGATCATCATAGATTTTGAGATATTTGCAAGAAAAGCCTAATTATTTATATCTATTTTTTTACATCTGTGGGCCACAAATGCAAGATCTAAACCTGTAATTTTCCTTGTAAGGCTAGATCTAAACCTGTAATTTTCCTTGTAAGGCTAAATACAACTATATCAGTAAGTCTCAATGCCTAATTCCTCTTGGATCTCTAGTTATTTAAGAAAAACTTTCAACCATTGCTTTAAAAGTGTCTGTTTGAATCAAGTTCTATGTGTCACCAAACAAACTATTTCCAAAGCATCTATTTCAATTAGGGTCATTTGAAACAGTTCTATTTCTTACAAATCTATTTTTTATAGATATGATTTGTCAAACTAGGCCTAAGAGGTCTTAAGATGTTTGCTTGGGAACAAAGGAATAGCTGGATAGCCGAGTGGTTCGGTGGCCAGTCTCTCACCAAACTGCACCCTTTCTCACTCAATTGTCTAGGCTTTATTCCCTAGGTCCTTTTTATTACTTGTTCAGGTGGTCTTCTACCTAACACGAGCAAGGTTTCATTAAGTGGTGGACCGAAGTATATAAAAGTGTGTTGGTTTTTTTGTTTTTGGGGGGGGGGGGGGGGGGGGGGGGGGGGGGGTGGTTTGTGTTGTAGACGCACCATTGAACCTTAGTTCGCTATTAAAAGCGTAATGAAAATTATTACTCCACTTCTAAAGTTTACATAAAAATTTTGCATTCACCCTTAAAACCTAAATAAAGATTTTGGGCTTATTCCTAAAACACAATTGCCTGTTTGATGCCGTAATCCTCAAATGAAAATTTTAGATCTACCACTGGTTTCAATCCTACATATGTCAAGTCTCTCATGGGTGCAATCTCTTTCATTGGTAAAAGGAAAACGAGACAAAGAGGTTTGAATTGGCAGTTTATATTTGGTCTTAGAAGAACCATTTGATGATCATATTAAATTTCCTCAACTAACCATTCATATCAAAACTTCAAGGTATTAGTAGAGGCAATGTCTTTTTTTTTTTTTTTCTGTGCCAAGTCATTCCTTATGAGATTTGAACTCGCAACATGTTTTTGACATCACATTTAATTTCTTTAGTTAACTATTTCTACCAAAATCTTAGGGTGTTTGTAAAAGTAGCGAACATTGGGTGGACCTTACTCCTCAGCAGATCATTCATCACTCATGAGGTGATGATCTCTTGGTTTTGTTTTAGAATGGTGTGTGTTAAATGAACCAAAGAGATAACCCTAATTGATTCATGCCAGCTTGTGCTTAGATGGGCTCGGATGGTTAGGATGTGCATCCACCATCAAAAGTTGAGTGTCACCCTGGGATCCACGCTCCTAGCAACAAGGGGAGAAAAGTGGCATCTCTTTTCCCTTGTTTGCAAGTGTATATTCTTTTGTAGACCGAAATTCTGTAGACCTCGCTCTTTTTCAATTAATCCCAACCGTCGATTTGTTCTTGTATCAATATATCATATTCTAAACTGTTGACCTGTGGGGTACCATTCAAAAGGGAGTTATGACCGTACAAACAAGAAGAGTATCAGGGATCCGCATCCTTGGACCTCACAGACATAAAATAGGGCACCCCAACAAATATGTAACTAATTTTTATTCTAGGCTTTTGATTGGAGTTAATGATGCTTCCAATAATCTGAGGTATAGGGGACATGGAACTTAAATGGGCTGCACCAAGGGGAGGAACCCCCCGACAACAGTAGCAGGCTTGCTGCTAGGTGGGGCTTACAAGAATGCCCCAAGGTGCCCCTTATGCCACTGATCCTAGTCTATTCCATGAATGAAACCAGGACATGGCATTGACATACAAGACCTGCCAATCACTCTCAAGTGACAGACTTCGTGCATGTGAGTTGCATTATCTAATTTCACTTGCAAGTAGACCCTACCCACACATCTAGGCTTCAAGGGTATATTTCATATTTGTGGTTCCATGTACCACGCTCAAATCCAAGGTCTCTGTCTACCGGGTCTTGTAGGGACACTCTTGGATGCTACCATTTGACAGTTGGGGATAGCTCACATGTCTTGTAACATCTACCCAAAGCATGTGAACATATTGGTTTGCTGAAGATAAAAATTATGTGGGTATGGTTGTCATCATCTTGGGGATTGAGATGCCCATCCTAGAGGGGGTTAGGCAGGCCCCCATTAGTGACACCCATTAGTTTGGAGACCCACATGCTCCAAAAGGTTGGATATTCAAACAAACAAGGTCAGTCCATCGAAAAGAAAAGTAATTAGGGAAAGATTGGTCACATCTTTTTGATAAGAGGGGACTACATGCTCCAAAAGTTTGGTATTCAAAGGATGTGTGCTCTAGTTCAAAGTAATGAAAACCACATGAGGAGAGAGAGAGAGAGAGAGAGAGAGAGAGAGGTTATAATTAACCTGGTAGACTTGGTCTTCTAATGTTTTCAAAAGTAAGATAGCAGTCACTTTCCATGTTCAATTAACTATAATAGCTAAATGCAAGATTCTAGTCACAATCCAAATCAAATGAAAAGGGTGGATGACTGTCCATGAAAACAACTAGTCTAGAAACAAAACCATGTAAATGCTACAACAGCTAGCCCACAATTATAATCTAAACTAACATAGAAAAGGCAATTCCCCTTTAAAATTTGAATTCCTTTTAAAACTACAAGAAGTTGGGAAGCACGTTAACCATGAGTACTCCTTAAAGACCTTAGTCAATAAAAAGCAACCACTACTTATATTCTAAATCACTCCCACAAAAGGCCTCTTCTTTTAACTGTGTTTCAGTCATATAATATTCAGTTCAAGGGACTCACACCTCATCACATTTTTAATGGTTCCAGCCTAGCTAATTCTAGCTTAAACAATATAGCCCACAATTATATTGTATTCAACTGTTGTAAAGCTAATTTCCCTCTCAACTTATATTCATCACAGAACTCAACAACATGAAAAGCAACAAAGGAAGTACATGTCATAAGTATTTAGTATTAAAGCCTTAGTCAAACTAACATTAAGCTTGAATTTTTAATTTAGTTTCACATTTAAAGGCTATATACATACTCCCAAACACAATAATTGATACCTAGCCAATCCTCAAAGGTAGCCCGCAATCTTGTCATAAATAATTGTAGAAAGGCATAAGTTCTTTAAACCACATTACTAGATAATGAGGCACATGTTTGGCAGAATGGGACATATTATTATGTTATTATATAAACAAGGTTTGTTAGTCATTCCTTTAAAGGCAGAGGAGAGACTGAAGCATGTGGGGGTGCCACATTGTCTTCAAGATCTTCCAAGAATAAAAGAAAATACATTGAGGCAAGGCGTGCGATAGCGCGTGCGACGATGCTTGTAGGATTGGGGCATATCTGACAAATATGGCATATAGATCACATTAGTGTTTCTTAGCATATGTACTATGTGGTCTCATCGATTTTATTAGGAGGTAATCAGTGGTTTCATTGTATCATTTTAGTCATTAAATTTAAGGATATGAAATAAATGGTGACAGTTAAGTTTAATGAATGGTTCATACGCATGAATCTCTTGTTATGATAAGAGATCAATTTACAATATCATATTTGAGTTTGTATAATTAATGGGGGCCATCAACATGACATATACTGCAGCAAGGTGACTGTCCGTGAGAGTCTCTTTGGCGTTTCCACAAGGCTATGTATTAATCGCCGCACAATGGCAGTTACTCATATTTTAAACTAGTGGAATGATTAGTTGTATGGTATATTTGATCAATGAATAATAAAATGATATGCCTACGTTGAAAGTGACAATTATTTGTTAATTATCTAAGTAAGGATTTCTGTATGGTGGCTAATTTATGAGTTGGACAAAACTTTCGGTCCATTGAGTATATTTATTTTAAAATGGACAGTTGCGTAAGTTACTAGAAGAGCTGAATGAAAGTATTTAAATTAAAAAGGTTATAACTTACAAACCGACCATCGAATATAGGCAAGCTATCTATCATTAGAAAGCTCTTTTCGTGTAAATATGTACGAGCTCAAGATTGTATCAATTGGCGCTGAAACGACAAAGTTATAGCCTCGGAAAGTTTGTAGAAATTGTGTTGTCTGTAATTATGAAATTGCCACTGTGTACAAATTACGAAATTGTCATTGCGCGAAAACATTTTCTATTTGTGTCAGAACTAGTAAGTTTAGTTCTACAAGAAGTACCCTTATGAGGTACAAATTGTAGGTTATTTAAATTGTTTGTCTCTCAATGCTAAGATATGAAATACATATTTCATTATTGTAAGTGGAGATTACACATTGGAGATTACTTTTCTTCTCTAGAGCATCCATTAGAGAGAAGAGTGCTGAAGCTTTGTTCTAAAGATTCTATTTTTCTATATCTCTTCTGGAAGATTATCTGAGGAGTTAAACAAAGATTGACTCTAGTGCATCAAAGGTGTGAAGTCATTGCAGGGTGATTTCATGCAAAGATTTACAGTCCTTAGGTTTCGAAGACTTAATAAGGCTGTAAGTATCTTGTAATTACGAGATTCATAGTACTTGATTATTAGTCTTATTCGGACTCGTAGTTTTTTTCTAATTACGTTTCTACGTAAAAATCGTATCTTCTTGTGATAATTGCTTATTTGCTTTACATTTATTTTCCGCTACATATTGTTTGTTTGTTTTCAATCTAAAAAATCATGGTACACAACAATGAGATTGGAATCCACCTCTAACTAGCCCTCCCAAGATTCATTTGGAAATGGATTGTGAATGATTTAATATTATATCAAATATAGCATTAGTTTCTAGGACTAATAGTTCTGTTCATAATATAAAGAATAACTTCTGATTACACTTTGAAATATGCTAAAAATGAAAGCAAGGAGTTTTCTTCTTTTTCGGTCATCCAACCATGGAAGCTGAGCCCCAAGAGAGACCCTAGTTAGACATGAAAAAATATTTATTGCAGGAATAAAAACCCAGAGATCAAATCAAGGGCAATTAGGAGTGAAATAGTCCAAACAACTGGGCAACTTTGTTCTCCACAAAGGAAAGGAAGTTGAACCATTTGTATTAAAAAAAAAATCACTTGAAGTGGTTAAGCTCATTTTCTTGACAACAGCAAATATGGACCAGGTGACTTGTTTGTGGGCCCCACTTGATATCGTTGAACAAAGGGATTTCTCATGGCAGTTTTTGGTTGAAATTCAACAACATGAGAAGTTTCAAAGATATCTAGTGTCAGGCTTTATAATTTACCTGCCTATAGAATATCTCCTTGATCTATTGACAGTTCCTCTATAGCCATCTAGAATTCGGATGGATACAAATTTTTCGATGGAGAGCTGAAAAGATGTTTAATCTGGAGTCTTCCTTTTGTTTGGTGGGCCTCAAAGCAGTCCATGAGTCCTATTATTTTTTGTAGCAGAGTTCCATAGTATGCCTACATCAAAGAATTTTAATTTTAGAAGTCATCATCATCCTCAGCTCTCTCATTGGTCAAGGGTACATTTTCTGGAATCCCTTTATATTTTTCTAAAACTACATGCATTTTCTATATATGGCCCCCGCAATGGTGGATTAAGATTTTCATTTGGGTCGCGTGGGTGATGCTCAAATGAAAAAGTTAAGTACTAAAATTAGAATTTTGAAAGTCTTATCAGAAAGTTTGGACCGTTCCAAAACTTAACTCGGATTTCTAGATTGTAGTTCAATTTACAAATTAATGCAGTGAAAATTAAAAGAACTCACAAGTAAATCAATCAACCGCATAAGCAAAAAGATAAGTAGATTTTTACTTGAAAACCCAAATCGGAAAAAAACTATGGCTCTGAATTGGATTAACAATCAAGCACTACGAATTACATAGTTACAAGACACCCAGTGATCCCTTCCTAGATAATTACTACCTAAGGACTGTAGTTACCTCTTGTATAGTTTCATACCGCAAGGACACCCCGCTGTTCTCTGGACCAAATTCAACTTCCACTTGACTCTTCAGACAATCTTATACAAAAAATGTAGAAGAATTTGAACAAAGATTCAGCTCAATCTCTCTAATGAAAGCTCTAGAGAAAATGATGATCTCCAATGTTTAATCCCAACTTAGTTTAATGACATCAGTATTTTAGGGTTGAGAGGTGAACCATTTTTATAACCTACAATTTGTTCCCTAAAATATACTTCTTGTAAAATAAGAACTAATCATGTAAATGTCGGCCATGCCGGCTAGCCCAACCGTTCCTAGCCGGCCAGGCCAACCCATGTAGTTAGGAGGCCAGCCCAACATGGCACGAGGTCGTGCTACCCATGGGTTGGCCCACATTCCCCTTTTAAATTTTTTTAAAAATCTTAATATTTCTTTATATAAATTGAAGGAGAGATTTTACATTTTAGGTTCTTAACTTGAAATAAAATTGAAATTAGTAGAATACATGTATAAATATGGACACTAATTTATAAATGAAGCGAAAATTACCAATAATTTTACAATTAATAATTAATTTATATATATATATGAATATTTTTTTATTATAATATTAATGTAGGTCGTGCCGTGCCCGAGCACCCTAGCCCAATATGGCCCAGATAAGTTACGGGCCGCCTTGTGCAGGCCCATGGCCCCCTGGCACAACATGGCCCAACTTGGAACTGTGCCATGCTGGGCTAACCTGTTGACCAAGTCAACACATTGGGCCTGCCCACAGCCCACATTTTTCTGCCTGGGCTATACCGTGACTTTAATATTTACACCTTGTTTGTTTGTGAGGTAGAGTAAAGTGAAATATTTAAAATTCAAAATTTCCTCCTTCTTTTTCAAAAAAAATTCAAAATTTTCCACTTATTTTTTCCAAAAAAAATTAAAAAAGCAACCACTAAATTACAAAAAACCATCTACTTTTGATAGAGAAAGTCAAAAAATTCCTTATTAAGCAACTAAAAATAAAAAGTCATCATAACTTCATTATATATTATTCTCTCTTGATTTGGGGTTTACTCTACCCACTTTACTCTACCCCACAAACAAATAGGCCTGCTAATTTTGGCACAAACAGGAAAGAATTCTACTTAAGGTCGGTGGGTTTCTGTTTGCTACTTGATCCATCGGGTAATCATACGATCGATTGGATGATGCTATTGTTTGATGAATTTTTTCCTTTATGACAATTTAATCGTAGCCTTCTTCAGGTCCGTTCGATCGAGCCTTATCCGATCTATCAGATAGTGTCTTCCGAGTTTTCTTCAATCTTATCTCTGTTTTTACTTCAGCTCATTCAGCAACACAAACCTCATACAATTCTAAATGAAAGATAAAATACAACTTAATGAACCCCACATTTTGCCCAACTCATGAATTAGCTAATTACAAAATCATTATATTATCTAATTAAGTAGGTTTCTAGAATCTCGCAAGTGTGACCACACTCATGTAATTATACTTGGGCCCGCCTCTAGACCTCTCCAAGAGTTTTTCGTTTTTACATAGTGGCCCTTATGAGGAAAATTTTCTGAGTTCTCCCTCGGGTGTTGTCAATTCTCTGATGTAGCGAAAAAAAAAGAGTATGGAATAATTTAAAATTAAGATTAACATTTACAACAAGTTTTTTTCCCCACTATATTCAGCTACTGTTCCTAGTGTGGTGCTTTAACTTGAGAAAGGATCAATCACTGGGCAAGTGTTTGAAACTTGGGTGCCAACAGCACTCAACTATGAGCGTGTTGGCACATTTAGGGCATGTTTGAGTATTTTCTCTTTTGGTGGAAAGAGGAAATTGCCACATCGGCAAAGTATATGGAAATGAATTTTAAGGGAAAAAAGTTCCGTACATGCACAAAAGTTGATGTTTAGTGCAAAATACTTTTTTTTTTTTTTATGAATTGGAGATGATGTTGTTTGGTGGAGTTGCAAAACACTTGGTGAAAACCATACAAATAAGGGCGAAAGGGTGGGTGGAGGGTACAAAGAGTGGCAGGGAATCTAGAAATCTGAAGAGATGGGGGGAGCATCGTAGTTAAAAAAGAAAGAGGAACCGGATATGGGGGTGGTTGCAACCCATTATGAAATGGAAAGAGGATAAATTTTTCTGTGGAAACGCTAGTTTGATGGCTCCCCATAGGAACTCCCTTTCCAACCTTATCAAGGAAAACTTTGAAATGGCGAAAAAGCAATTCTGTAGAATTTCGATGCACCAAATACATAAAAAATGGTTTTTCCAAGGAAAACTGTACACTTTTCCTAAAAAATTGTTAGACAAACATGCCCTTAGGGCAAGTGTATTTTTATAGAATGGGCTTTGTGTGGCATCTCTGCTCTTATTCTAACATAACCATCCAAAATAAAGCTATAAAAATAGTGGCATAAAAAGACAGAGACTAATGCTCTAATTTTTATAAGCTCAAAAATAGGACTTTTCATTTTAGGAGGATTTGTCTCTACTTCTATAAAGCGGGTAGAGGGTAATATCGCGTGTCAAATGCTGTTATTTTCCAAATCAGTATAGACTTTAGAGGCATTTAGACAAATGGAGGTAGGGAATGGAGATGCCAAACATGATTTTAGTAATTGATGGTCAAATGAGCACTGATTGAAGGTAAGCAGAAGGATATATAAGATTGGAGTTTGGATCTCTTGTTGCAGGATTACCCAGGAATCAAATAATACATTCACAAAACTCCATCATGGGGCCAACAAATAGATAATCTGGAATGCTCATGATGAGTCTCATTCTCTCCAATGATATGTCGTTAAATCTCACTTTTATAGAAATAGCTCGCACTATAAGATTGAACAGTGAACATATGATTGAACACGTGACCAGGGGGCTGACATGGCGTAACCATGTTTTTTACATGAGCTCAACCACGTAATGGGAACCACTCCAATTAAACTAAAATTTGAGTGTGTATCACCAAAAGGGTTGAAATTCATCTTAAATGGATTGAAGTTCTAATAATGTGTTTCGTGGTTTCACATAAGTAGGGAGTTAGCGCCCGCCATCAATGTTACATTCATCATGAGGCCGGTTAGATCCACCAACTCGATAGCGGATGTGTTAGCAAAGCAAGAAATTGAGAGGTTAGTTCCTTGGATAGATACAGTTGTGTAATTGGATTGGAGATAGTGCAGCTCTCCACCTTCTCCATCCTTCGCTTTTGTGATAGTGTGCTTCTTCTACCTTTTAATGAAATTTGTTGTTGTTATTTAAAAAAAAGTTGCAACAGAGGATCCGAAGAGACGAGTCATAAGATTAATGTAGATGAAGTCTTGACTTTCCTAGAATTCCTATGGCTATATTCATTTCCATCCTTCTTATTAGAGTTTTATAGATGACAGGTTAGTTGATGGTTATTTTGGAGACTGATCTTTAATCTTCATTTTTAACTTCAACAGGTACTCCCTATTGAATGAAACCATTAAGCCGTTCAAATTTAAAAGTAGGCCCCTCTAAACTGATGAATGGGAAGAGAAGTGCTATTAAGGCACTTTGATGTCATGTGGGGACGAGACTGGACTGGAGTACGACCCAATTATGAGAAAACTGGACAAATTTGGGTTTTGCAGCTTACATGACTTTTTAAAGGGATCTATTAATAGCAGCGGTTGGAAGCAAGATATTGGTCAGACAGCTTTTAATAAGATTTATAGTTTGAGAACTGTCTTTAAAAAACATAATAATAAAAAGTTGAGATGGCCTTCTTCTCTTTCACCCTGTGTGCTTTTTTATTTTTTCCCACCCAACCAAGCGGATTAGCTGGTTAGGACCTAAGAAGAGCTTCTTATTATGTATAAGAGGTATCAGTTCTTATCTACTTACCTAAGGTTTAAAACCGGACAGCCACATTCTCTCATCAGAGGGCTACCTCACTCCTTCACTCATTTTACCTGAGATCTACTTTCGTCACTAAAAATTTAAAATTAAGTAACTCCGTTTTAGGAGAATAGTTAAAAACCTACCCTAGAGATATACCACCCCCTCCACAGGATCACTAGAGTTCGATGGATGGATACTAAGGTAAGAAGTGGTCTCTTAATATGTAACTTGCAAGTGGTTTGGTATCTCAAAAGACATTAAATACCAATGAAAAATCTAGCTCCATGTTAGTGTTGTATTATTGTCTTCCTGTTTTTTAGAAATATTATTTTCCTGCAAGGCTGCAACTACTAAGAAACACTTGCATAGAAGCATTTTCGTGATATTTAGGAGAATATTATGGAAAATAAATTAATGTTAACAACTAAAGAGAAGTTAGTGTTAATATGTGATATATATGTTTTTATTATTTTACCAAAAAATGTTACAGTTCTCTCACGTCATTATTCTTTTTGTGATATTTTTGAAAATAATTTAAAGAATAATCCTTTTGATAAGATCAATATGTTTTCAAAATAGCATACACAATTCACTAGTAACACAGTAGTGACGCACCTTCCTCCCCATGAAAAAAAAGGGTAAGTTTCTAGTTGTAGCATTGATCATGAAGGAATTTAGGTATGGTGTGTCCAACGAAAATAAAGGGATAGCCTAGTGGTTGTGTCTTGTGCTCACCAAATTGCTTAGAATTCGATCCTTAGATCCTCTATCCTGTGTATGTTGGGATTTACTCCCACATCAATCAGTTCACTCTCTTACAAGTTCAACCATCTTGGCCAATATTTTGAAAGAAAAGAAGAAAAAAAGTTTGACAAAGTAAAACAAAGTTTACTTGATTCAAAAACCTTACGAGAAGGCAATGTCTCAGCTCATATGCTGGCTCGACATGCCAAATTAGTAGATGATATGAATGTTTGATGGTATTTTATTTCAGAGTTGATAAGACAACATGTACTTGTTGACTCTTTGAGTATGTTTTGATAAAAAAAAAAAAGAAAAAAAAGAAAAAAAAAACCTTATGAAGCTTGTGTAGCTCATTTGAGGGTTGGCTTGACCATTGGGCCCAAAAAGCATTTGCTTTAGATCCTCCAAAAAATAAGGCCCCCAAAAAAGGAAATCCCATCCTTTTTTTTTCAATTCAAAAAATTAAGGCTTCAAAAAAGTAATTATAGTAACTTAGTGCCTCATAAAAATAATTAAAGCAAATACTATGTTTTTACATTTCAAAAAAAAAAAAAACAAGAGTAATCTTTTCATATTTTAAAAAAAGAATTAAAGATCATTTTCACCATTGAAAAAATATTGCCATTAAAAGAAAACAAATCCTCTAAAATCACAACAAGCAAGAAATCATTTTCTGTTCTGAAAATCCTTCAGTTTGCACATTTTTTTCCCTATATCTACGTTGCTTGAAATCCTTAGAAGACAACTTCAAATATAATCCTTTTTTTTCATATTAAAAAAGTTGCATCAAATTCAAAAGTAATCTACATCTATAATCTTTGTAGCCAACACTGATAAATCACTAAATTAACTTTTATGGTTCTATGCTTTTAAAAAAAATTTATTACAAGCTCATATTATATGTTAATTATAGCTAGTGTTCATTTTATTTGTAAATATTATTAGTTATAATTTATAAATATTAAATATGTCTATTAGAAAAATATTTGCAATACCTGTAATTGTTGCTTTTATAGAAAGAAGTTTTCAAAATTAAAATTGATAAAATCCTAACTTAGATGACCAATATCACAAAAAAGATTAAGTGGATTAGCCATACTATTAATTGCAAAAGATATGTTAGTAAAATTTGAATAGAAAAACTTAAATGGTAATATTGCATTACAAAAACTTAAAATAATAAAATTTTAATAAAATATTATAATGATATTAAAAATTAAAAAAAATACCTCATTTAGGATTGTCGTTTTAGGCCTTAAATTGTCTTGAGCTGTCCCTGCTCATTTATGTGGAAAAGGGCTTTATTTATTTATTGGCTATGTTCAATACAGACACTTTTGCATTCTCTAAAGGCCCGTTTGTTAATTTAATTGGTAGGGTGAAGTGAGGTGAATGATAATTTTAAAAGATAAAAAAATGAGAGGGGTTAAATCAATCCAATAATTAGATTTTGTTTTTTAGTTAAAAGAGAATAAAACTTTTTGACTTTTTGTTTTAAAAGTATATATTTTTTGTTTGTTAGTGGGATGAAAAAGTAACTTTATGAATTTTTGTGTAAAAAGGTAAAAGAATTTTTTTTAAATGTGGTATTTTAATTTGATTTTTTTGGGTTGTTGTGTGGTAAAATGAAAGATGACTTTAACAAACGGGCCTAAAGCTAAAGCACAATGATAAGTAAAATTTTTTGGGCTGATGTGGAAAAGCATTTGTATGGAAGGTTGGGAATTTTTTTCATCGTGGAGAGAGAAAAGTCCTGCATACCTACAGGAACATGCGTTTAAGGTTTTCCAGTCGTTTTAACCTTGATTAAAAAGTAATCTCCTTATCATAAAATCATTAATTTTGACCGGAGATTGACTCACATGTGAACCTGCTTGAGATGCATACAACCCATGCAAGGCAGGGACACGTGGGGAATGCTAAGGAATAAGGATGCGGTGCCTGTCAAATATCGGTAAAAAGTTTTACATCAGCTCTTGATTACTTAACAGTCAAATCAAGTATAAGTGCGAATTAAGTGCGAATTTATAAGGATAATAAGTGGAGTAGGCCTGGACCATGGCCACAGGTGGTCCTACACAGTATGTGCCATGTCACTTCTACCTAATTTGTTAACTGTCAAAATCAAGTCTAAGTGCGAATTTATAAAATAATAAGCGAAGTAGGCCTGGGCCCATGGCCATGGGTGGTCCTGTGTACGTACACAGTATGTACCATGTCACTTTTTCGTTTTTTTATTTATTTTTGTCAGAGTCGCTTCCACTTTCTAACGGGAATAATTATGTTACCGGGGCATGAAATATTAACGCGTTTGCACGTTACGATTATCTATCATTTTTGTGAATGCCTGGTAAGTTATTTCAATTAATTATAATGTTGACACATTAGCATTATTGATATATTAGCATATAAATGCTTTGTGTCAACATTTTCATAACACCATAGCATTATTATATCCAATTTTGATATTAGAAAATGGCAACACATCATTAAAATCTTCATTTCATTTATGAGGCCCATGAATCATGGATAACAAGTGTAGATCTAGAAAGGGTTTGAAAACTATTTTTCACACATGCATCTCTCATAAACTATTTTTATAATGGCTCCTGGAGAGGTTTTTCTGAATTCCCGAAAGTATTCTTGTATTTTGGAAGTTGATGGTTAGAGAATTTTGTATCAAAAGTGCAACAAACATGTTTGGTAACAAGATATTTTAAAAGGTTTTGTGATATTGTATGTTGAATTTTGATATAATCTATTTATGTAAAAATTAGGTGTTTTGTTAATTTACAATTTATTCTATAATGTATGACTTTCTATTAAAAATCGCAATATTTCTTTCTTCTCCATGTCCATGTAGAAGCAAATCTTTAAGAAATGAATCTTTCAAGATGCTACCAAACATCATTAACACTTGTCCAACTTGTAGAGCTCACTTAGGTGCTTACTAATTGTTGGGGTGGGGTAAATGGAAAGTTGTCCTTAAAAATAAGATATTTTTATTAGATCATCTCAATGTTTTCAACTTTTCATGCATCGTTAACAAAAAAAGCTACCATACAAACATGCCCATAACTAGAGATTCAATCCAATGGTGGACAAGGGCTTAATGGGAGTGAAAAAAAGCTAGTGCTAGATTATGGGAGGATAATGTGACAGTAAAGGGGCCTACACTAATCAAAGATGAGCCAGTTGCCCATATAAAGATGAACTGTATATAAGATTGCTTGTTGGAGAATATTTCTTACCTAGTATTTGGTGGGCCAACATGCTACATGCAGAATGGTACCATTCAAAAAAAAAAAAAAAAAACGGAGACTTCTAGTAACTAGTCTAATATTCTTCTCTAATTATCCAATATGTGCGGCCCATCCTCCTAAATATACACCACTCAAAAACAATGGCCCCACTCATCATTGGTTCTTTTCTCTCCTTTCTCTCACTTTCTGTAACACCTCGACCTCAAATGAGTAGGTTGTTGTTTAATTGCATGATTAATGTCTTGCTAAAGGTTACTGTTAGGTCATTGTGTTTGACTTTCTCTGGGTTATGTTTGAGGTCTTGGTTAGGTAGTTTGGTTGAGTTTAACATGGATTAGGTAGCTTCAGGCCCTTTTTCGTAATTTTTTTAATTGTCCGAGTTCGTCATTTTGATGTCATCTTAATGTCATCGCGTGTCTTTCATCGTGCTTGTCAATTGTTGTAACTATCCCGAGAGCATCCGGAGTCGTTTGATGTGTTTAAGTGTCCGTTTGATTCGAATTATAATTTATATAACTTTTAGACCTGGTTGCAAATGGCTAAACTATATATCTATATATATATATAACCGAACAGACCTGTTCATCCTTATCTCTTCTCTTGCGTTTTTTTTTCTCCTTTCAGCGTCTTCTTTTCTTTGTTCTGCTGTTCTTCATCTTCGCTCTTCGTCGTCGTGTCAAGCCTAGAGCTTTTGCGCCAATTCTGCATGATTCGAGTCTAGAAATACATGGAAGTTTGGCAATCGTCGTTTAAGGCAAGTATAAGCAACTATTAGATGAATACATGTTAGTACACCGCGAATGCTATGAGTTACTTCAATTATGCTTAGTAGATGCATGGTAGAATAGCCATTTTTTGCTTTCTTTTGCTTCTTCTTAGTTTCTTCCTTCCTTAAATACAAAGGAAAAGCAATTTGTATCAACTCTGTTCGCGCTTTCTATTTCAAGTCTGACCGATTGGTCCTGAAGCCCCAATCGGTTGAATTTTAGTTCTGGGAGGCGCCCGACCGGTCGGGTACCTCAGCGATCGGTCGGCTGGGCAGACTTGCAGAGTATGGATTTTCATGTAAATGACCTTTTTCACTGACCATAGGCTACTTGAAATCATAGAATGGACCACCTTAATGATTGACTATGGGCATATCATGAATAGTCTTGAGGGATGAAATTTATCCATGAAGGTTATCCATTCGTTAAGCACCTCTCCATGGGTGTTGGTTTAAAAGACTTCTATACTCTTTCCTCTTACAATGAGATACTAAAAGAAGAACAACCAAGTATCGAATAACTTAAAACTACATCATCATGCACGATTAGTGATAATGGATAACTAAAGTAGAAGTTGGCTAGTAAATGATCTTGATTCTATTTAATTGAACTGCATAGCATATTGACACTCTGTTATTGCCCTTAAATTTTGTGTATCGTATGGATTAAGTCTTGACATGTTTCACATTACTTCGAATATCTTGCCATTGACACGGACATTGATTTGCATATATGTTCGCACTTGTGTAACGATCGCATATCTTGCCTTTCTTGTTTTTCTTTATTATTCTTCATGTCTTGATATACGCTTATTTGAGCGTCAGCCTGGATGTCGGTTGGATGGAAGGGTATAGGCCCCCTTGGGGACCTCTCGATATCTCGCTGCTCGACTATGAGGGGGGACCGAAGTCCCACATCCAGTTCGAGAGTGATTGATTGATTGAGTGATTGATTGATCGTGTCAGGCTTTACTCAGCCTCCGCCATACAATACCTGATAAGGTTGACATTCGGTGTTATTGATTGTTGCCGCTGCAGTGTGCTACCGTCTTGGGGATTTCGGACCCCAGGAAACTGAGACTCATTTGGCCGATGGTGTTCTCACTACCGAGTGCTCCTCATATGGAGAATGCGCAAATATAGTAGCCATCTAGTTCAGTGTTTTTGTTATTGACTCGCATTGGTATGTTTTATTCATTTGAATGATTGCCTAGTATACTAACATGACCTCTACTGAATACACCTGTAATGAATTCTTGTTAGATACAACGCGTGTTACCTATAAATCGGTTATAATTGCTGAGTCATTGTACTCACGTGTTGTTCTTGGTGTTTCAGGCTTAGATTCTATCTCCGATCTTACGAAAGTCAGTCAGACTTCAGGAGAGATCGTAGGGACCCCTTCTGGGCTAGGTGAGTGGGAATGAGTAATCCCCTCCGTAGAGCGGCCCGCTAGTGTTTTGTGCATCTTGCCTCCATTGCATATCACTGTCTTACTTTTGTTTTATCTCTCCTTTTGGCTGGTATTGTATTTGTGACTTGAATGTATATACTGTATATATATCATTTTGCTTATATTATTGTCTTCTTCTCTGGTTCTTTTATTATAGCATAATGTAATGATACTCACAGCTTCCGCGTGCAATGTGATTGTACGTGTGAATGTTCCCTTGTATATGTGCATCTAGTTCAGGCTTGGGTGCAGGTACACGGGAGTACGTGTGTCTTTGATTGGAAAGATCCTAATCCTCGGTTTCTTGGGCCTGGGTTGTGACACTTTCTATTGATGGCCTGGCTTCATCTCATGGACTTCTTCTATCCCCCAAACCTCTCTACACTTTCATTCGCCATGTGACTATTCATGTTCGAGGGGTCTGACTATCAAACTAAGAAAAACTGTGACAAAGAAAAAAACATGTCGTAGACAGTCCACTTTCTTTATACATCATAACTATAATGAAATTTTAAAAATTCATGTTTGGAGAAATTTTTAATTCTCCAAAAGTTGCCCCCTTATGTGGAATTTCAAATCCCTACTCTTGATGGAGCATTTAAAATTCCAACCAAATGCATATAGAATCGAATTCTAAAAATTTCAGAAGGTAACTTAAGATTTTCTAGGTGGCTAGAATTTGAAATTCTGATGAAAAAAATACTCATTTCAAATTTTCAGGATAAGATGTTACATCATGTCTAAGAAAATAGCAACATACCAAATTCTTATAAAAAACTCTGATAAAGAAATAGACATAAGAGTTTAATCAATGCAATACTAATTAGAATAGATTGATGTGGCAAGTTCTCTCAAACAAGCTTATCTTTATATATAGTGATAGGGTTTGGGATTTAGATGCAATTATTTACGGGAAATGACCAAGCCAACATTGTACCCCAGCCATCAAAAAAAATTTTTTGGCTAAATGGAAAATTCATTGAACTAGAAACCAGCTACAGCAAAGAGAAACAACAAAACAGGGGCCAAAATGGCCAAGAAAGAAATAGACGTGCCCTTCAAACTATCTTGCTATGGTTACTTCAAATACATTGTCACGACCCGAGCCCAGGGACCGGGGGTCAGAGAAAGTCTAACCAATGACACACGTACTCCCGTGCATGCACACCTAGACCCCGTCCAAGCATACACACACAAGGGATCATTCACACGTGCAAACAACTGTACGCGGAAGCTGTACGTATCAAGGCATACCACAATATCTAAAAGACAATGGGAGATTACAAAACGATATACACTGATGATAAGAACAAATACATGAACGTATGACAATAGAGCGGCTTACAACAATCCAAAAATCAAAATACAGGTATTACCCAAGGCCCACTTCACAAGTACAGAAAATCCCCTCAATAGACGCCAACACAAAGAATGGGGAAAACAAAATGATGCAAACCGTACTCTGGAGGATGGATCAAGTCCACTCCTCTAGGCCGGAGGGGGCCTCGCGAGCCTCTCCTGCAGTCGGGTCGACCGACGCAGGTTCGGAAGAGGGATCTGAGCCTGCAACACACAAGACAAACACATAAGTACGACGACTTAGCAAAGTATAAGCCAACAAGATGATAACACGAATCGTGTCTAATACTGAATAATACTGAACAATAGTCATGATGCCATATCCATAGAAATCATGATCGTATACTAAGCAAGTGTGCAAATGCATAATGAATAAGCATGCTATCAGAATCACAAACAGATAACACTCAAAGTGGCAACTACATTGGCCATTTTCTCCCTTACGAGAGCGGACGGAATGAGAACACCAGCGACCGGGCCAGGGCACGCATGGGTCTCTAGTTCCCGGGGTCCGGAGTCCCAGGACGGAAACACTCTGCAGAGGCAAACACATAAACTACACCAAAGTCAACCCCGTCGGGTATCCTAAGGCTGAGGCTCAGTAGTGCCAATACCAATCACAATCAAATAGCTGATGCACCTCGATCACTTATTACTTATCACTTATCACTTATCACTTATCACTTATCATACTGAACGAACAATAGGAAGTGCATCACATAACTGATACTGAATGCAAATACTGCATGCACATAATACGGATACTGATACGGATACTGAAGCTGATACGAAATGCAAATCATAAGGACACTAACTGATACTGAATGTACATAAACAAGTACAAGAAGTGCTGACACTAAGTAGCAATCACAATCACTGACTCATAACTGATGCAAGTACTCCAGTGGAGCAACGGTAAACATAATACACAATAATAGAATGGTTCCGCCCGGGCTTCGCTCTGGGGTTGCTGCATTTCCCACAGAATCGAGAGGTCCAGCGCAGAACACATAAGAGGGCATAACCGAAATCAATATGCTGTACAATTCAGAATGCTTATACGAATCAAGGTCAATTACAAACCAATCCTATACTAATTATCCAGTGCTTCTAACCGTGCATGTTGATGTAGTTTTAAGATGTTCGATGCACCATTGTCTAGTGTTGCAGTGTCTGGAGTGTGCACCGAAGTCCCTTAAACCAACACCCATGGGGAGGTGCTAAACATCTGGATAACCAGCATGAATGATTCACAGCCCATGAGATCATTCACGTCATTCAAACATTCCATTGGGCATGTCCAGGTTAGCTACATTCTAACATGAAAGTCCTATACGGTCGTTTGCTTAAACCTAGTCCCTTTTCATTCAATTCTCAGGGTCTCACGGTGTAGCCGTAGGTAACCTTACGGCTTAGCCGTGGCATCTTACGGCTTAGCCGTAATATGCACTGCGGCTGAGCTGAGGTTCCCCAGATATCCATCCGGATTTACGGCTCAACCGTATTTTGCTCTACGGCTCAGCCGTATCCTGGTCCACGGCTTAGCCGTAAGCCAATGTACGGCGTAGATCAGGCTGGGCCGTAGAAGAATGTCAAATTGCCAACATCCAGTTATTTTCAGCTAACAGTCTGTACTGCTCTACGGTTAGGGTTACGGTTGAGTCTCGGCTTAGCCGTAAGCCATTTTACGGCTTAGCCGTAGCACATTTCACGGCTTAGCCGTGAGTGCACGGACTCATTTTCCTGAACTTGTTACAGTCATACAGAAAGTGTGCGAAATGGCTGGAAACCGAAAGATAACAGTGAAATGAACTGAATGGGGCTGTCTAATACTGAGAAACACAATAAAGAACAAGAACACAACAATCAAATCACTATCAATCGATGTTCATACAACTTGGGCTTATACTTGCCTCACGGACGAAATCCACACGCTGATTGGCTCAGTCCACCGGAATCACACACACTAACGAGCCCCTTTCTTCCTCCCTCAAGCACAGAAACAGAATTGGAGAAGGAGAGAAAGAGAGCTGTCGAGAGAGAGAGAGACGAACAGAGAGCGAGAGAGACGATCGAGAGAGAGATGGAGTTGGTGGGGATATTTATAACTTAAGTTGAGCCAAATTTGCAACAAGTCCAATTAGCTTATCCAATTATCAGTTTGAGTCAAATGACGGTCCAACGAGAGCAAACGAACTCATTCGGATCCAAGACAGTTACGAAAAACGACAAGCTCAATGAAATACACGCGCTGACGTCAAAATGACGCAAAACTGACAAGGTCAATCAAAAGCCAAAATTACGAAAAAGGGCTCAAACTAACTAGACCAAGTCAAACTCAACCCAAACGATCTCTCTACAACTCAAACCAAACAGAAACAAAATCAAAACACTCTTAGCGATAAAACACACACAATTACCCACTAAACCGGGTCAACTCGGGTCGGAGTGTTACATACATATGACCAGAAGTGTATAATATACCTTATGTAAAGTTAACTATTTTTGAGGATCTATCGCTATATCTTTAAAATAGAAAGTATCACACCCAATATAGCAAAAAAAGCAATATTTTCGCATGCTCTTGATATAATAAGCTTATTTGTCAAACAAAACTGGCAAGTGTAATCAGCATTTTATTATTTATATCTGATCATGTATAGAAAATGTTGTAGGCAAGATTGGAAGAGCAACTCACCCCATATTTTTAAATAACTACCATTATCATTAAAGCCTTATTCCTACTATATTAGGGTTGGCTATGTGAATCATATTTCTCCATCTTAGACAACATGATTTTTGAATGAATTGTACTTCTCGGATTTATTTTTAATTTATGTCCTCTTTGGCCAACTCTTTTGCTTGTTGATCAACAATCTACATTAAAAAAATCACAATGTTGTCATGGGATGCATTAGACATGTTCAAATTATCTAAAACATGTCTCTTGTAGTTTGTTACCTATTGATACAATCTCTAAATGCCCCAGAGTGAGTTTTATTATTATTTTTTATTTTATGTTTAATTTTTCTTATTATCTATGCTCATGAAGACTACATGAATATTATTCCTTTTCTCTCCCTCTTTTTATATTTTCATATATATTTTTTATATGATGCCCCTTATTCTTTTAGTAAAGACCCCAAGAACAATTTTCTTACTCTGCCCTTCCTTTTTTACAACATGCCTCTAAGAATTTAGCAATGGTAAATCAACCAGGTAGATGAAGGTTGTCTCTCACTATCAATTTTATAAGGAGTAGATTTCAAAGAGAAAAAAGAGACTGGCTACCAAAAGCCCACTCCTTTTTTCTTACCATCTCCCACCTCATGTGGGGCCCAAAATTAGATGACAAAACTCATGGGTATTTTTTTCCTTAGCCCACCTTGATGCTTGATAACTATAATAAACTAGTTGGGAAGTTTAGTATTATTTTAG
Source organism: Sextonia rubra (assembly GCA_037013555.1). Classification (NCBI taxonomy): domain Eukaryota; kingdom Viridiplantae; phylum Streptophyta; class Magnoliopsida; order Laurales; family Lauraceae; genus Sextonia; species Sextonia rubra. The sequence goes on along the minus strand of JASUAD010000028.1, from coordinate 13,785,914 downwards.
AGATCCACGGTTTGAATCCTCTTTAAGTGCTTTCATCAGTACATGGTATTTTTGGGTGGTATTATATATCTAGGTTTTTTCTGCCTGCCAAACCGGCATTTGTGAGGTGAGATTGAAATTCCATCATTAAAAAAAAAAGAAACTATAACAACGTGGAAATTAGATACATGCAAGTTGGTTTATGTGGAGGGATTGAATTGCTCATTGTGGGAATTGGGATTGCTCATGGGTGGGCCCTCTCTGTGAACAAAAAAAGGTTCCTTGCTTAAGGGCACTTTGGAAAATTGGTCAAAACTAAAAACAACTTTTAAATTTCATTGGGGTAATTACTAATTAGGTGGAAAAGGGGGGAAAACAAAAGTCAAGTGTGTGGGCCCCACATGGGAGGCAATGTTGGTGACTTTGCTGACCTTTAATGAACCTAATTCTGGACGCGCCAGAGGAAAATTGTTCATGAATCCCTCTGACAGTAGGAACTGACCGTCACCCCCCCGCTACAACAACACCAACTAGCTTTCCCATCAAGTCCCTTTCCCATTAAAATATCAATCTCAGTAAATGCGAAAGGCCAAGACAGGGACCGGGGCAAAGAAGCTCCAAGTAAAAAAGACGTTGATGTTGACTAACTCGTCGGCATCTTATCTCTAGTGTCTTTCTACCGTGTCCTTCGTAATCTTGGAAATTATACCAAGAATACTCGCAACGATGTTGCAATTCTTAAACAAGCAGTTGGACTTTGTCAGGAAATTTTAGAAGTCTGGTGAAATTTTTAGGCGAATTTTAGAGGCAAACCTAAACCCATCAGGGGCAATGGATCCATGCCCAAAACCATGTATGTGGACATACACCCTGCGCACTGTACATCCACTCATTTGAGCCCACTTCCACAAACTCATCACCTTTGAAATCTAGAAAATGTTCTTGTACGATTGCCTTCTCGCTCTAGGGGCCCACATGGGCCGAGTTGATAATATTTTCATCCCTTCGCCTAGCATCTGCCCTAATTTTACACGAGGGGGCTACTATGCAAATTTTCTTTTTCTTGGAGGAGGGAGGGAGGGAGGGTTATATGTAAAATGCTATAAAATCTCTTCTAAACTAATGGTGTTTTCTGACACTTTTAGGAGGGTCATGCCACCCTTGCCCATCAAACAACCGAAGTGTGGATTGCTTGAAAATTGAGAACAAATTTTCTCTCATGCACAATCCTCTCATGGCACAAATACAAGGTTCGTAATTTGATGGATCTATATATTTTTTTGGGCTTCAATTGTTTATAAAGAAATTTTTCTATCTACCCTCCTCTCATTAATAGACATGACTCGTAGGCTGTACAAGTTGAACTGTATGTAGGCAATATACTGTCTAGTTGTAGGAGAACATTGTCCCTACTTTCCCACTATGATCTAAACAAAAGCATCATTCTAATAAGAGTAATTATTTTTTCTAAAGATTGATATGTGTAAACCATAAAGCATGTGGCTTAAATAAGAAAAATAGAGAGAGTCAAATCATGTATTTTATACTATGAAATTATTTAGATGGATAGTGAAGCATGGTCTCTATAGACTTGTTTCTTCACTAGAAATTTTGACATGAATATGAAGTGTTGGGATTTTTTGTACATGATGCGGATCGCTAAAAGGTCTCAAATGACATGTTTCTTCTTAAATAATTTTAAATTTCTATCCACTTAAAAGGTCTCAAAGTTCCCAACAGAATTTTGGAATTTTAGTCCCTTTGCTTGGTTGCTCAAGTTCAAAGGAAAATTTAAAAATTCCATTATATTAGCGCCTTTAGAAATTTTTAGAGATAGAAATTTCTTCAATTCTAGTATAAAAACAACGCCCTAAGATCCACCTTATCTTTGGGCTAGGCGGTTTACTATGATTAAGATACACCCTTCACACACATTATATTTGATAGATATTATACCTGGCCCATTCATCTTAGGCTCATGTACTGTAACAATCAGGTACTCAGTCCATAACAAACTCAACCTAAGTTAGATATTGTTTCCATTATCATCTCTTCTGTTGCAACTCAATGTAACATAAATATAGTTAATACAATTATCCAAACAATAAAATAGATCCATTATCATCTCTTCTGTTGTAATTCAATGTAATATAAATACAGTCAATACAATTATCCAAACAATAAAAGAGATTGAATTGGATTTCATCAAACTCTTCCTAGATTCAATATTCTGTGAAATGTTAGCATAAGTGTGACACTGCTACAACCAGCACTCACCTTGATATTCTGTGAAATGTTAGCATAAGTGTGACACTGCTACTACCAGCACTCACCTTTATATTCTGTGAAATGTTAACACAAGTGTAACACTGCTACAACCACCACTCACCTTTAGATGCAAATCCGAAAACCTATAATGCATTTTGAAACTATTTAACTTGAAAGCAACATGTATGTAGGTTTGAATGATTTTCTAGACTTGAGATAATTCGATGACCCTTTCACATGACTTCCATGGCCATATGTGGGTCCCAAAACGCTTTGACTAGATGATATTTTGGCTTCGTGAATAAAGATGAGGGATAGTGATTTTCATTAAATTGAGTTTTACCCTGCTCTTCAATATTCATCTGTTTATTTATTTATATAATATTAGTTAGTCATTCATGCAAGAAAGTGGGTCCCACCATCTTAGTATGTTTAGAGCTGTACAAGAATTAAGTAGGTGGGCAACTGTGCTTGCGCAAGCCCTGGAGCTTAATAGTGCATGCATTTGGTAGCACGTAGTATAATTCGTTGGTAGGAGAAAATTGAAATTGTTACCGAATTTCAGACCAACTTTTGTGATCTATAGAGTTTTAGATAGTTTTCTAATAGTTAGGCCTTAGATCTTGCCTCTCGGTGTCAAATTAGGCAGAGACTTTTGTTTGTTTGTAAAATTTTATGTCGGTTTGGTCTATATTGCCTGTTTAATTACTATGTCATCTATTTGAGTTACACTTAAATATAAGTGGAGAATAGCTTCTTATCCAAGTGAGAACGAGCTCACATGGCTCTTGCTAGTACAGGCTTTCTTTTTGGGTGCGTAAGCTGTCTTCCCATATGTGTATTTTTCTTCTTTCATGTGTGGGCTCTCTTTTTGATCTCAACTCCCTTAGTTGGGTATCAATATATATATATATAGTGCCCAACGCCCTTTTTTGCAACGAATAGGAGATTAAAAATGGGAAGAAACAATTAATATTACTACAGCAGTCCTGCAGCATAGAATGAAATGCTATTGAGCAAAAAATGAAAGAATTGTAGTAAAGGAATATGAAGTATTAAAAGTCCCGACATGACCTACCCATGAAAAATATAATTTTTTTAGGAAGACAAGTAATTTTGAGGGCTCTAGAGGTTTCCCAAGTCTTGCCATTAGATCAAGTTAAATAGATATCAAAATTTCATCAATCCAAGGGAATATGAAACTTGAATATGGAATCTAAGGGGTAGCTTAAATGGCCTAGTACCACGATTTGCTTTTGAAGGTTGCAGGCTTGAGTTGCATCACCACACTAAGGCCACAAGGGATTTACCTGATTTCTCCTTGCCCAAAGGGATTAATCTGGCCGAAGAGTCTTGACGGGACACCCTTTGTTAGCCAAAAAATTTTTTTTTTGAATATAGAGGATTTGGGATGTGACGGCTTTCTACTGTACTTAGGGTGAGTAAGATGGGCTTCATAGGCCATTAGGTCGATTCAAAACATCTCTAACTGAGATGTCAAATGCCACATGGCACTCCTAATAGTAAAACAAGTCATTTAAAGCCTCTCCACCTAAAATACCTAATCTTATGTGGCATTTGAGATAGAAGGATGAGATGCCAAATTTTTTGCATATGAAAAAGCAATACGCCATTTTTTTAATATTTTATGATGTGGGTTCTACACAAATGCAAAAGCTTTTGAAAAAATATACTAAAATAAAAAGAGTCAAATTAAAAAAGTATAAAAAATAACAAGTTTGGCACATCAGGTGAACTTCACACTTTTGGAGATGCTAAATTTAAAATCTTCAAATTGCTAGCATCTCGAAGGGAGATGCTAATTTTAGAGATGTCAAATGAGATTTGAAAGTTATATTAATGTGTTATTTTGAATGTTTGGATTTTGGTAATTCCAATAGATGTGTCAAAAGTAACAACCTTTTTTCTTTTTTTTCAAAACATCTCCAACAAGTCTATTTTTTTAAACTTTTAAATGGCTCAAACATTAAAATATTAAAAAAATAAAAAGCAGTTGCCCTTTTGAATCTTCAAATTTCGCATAGCAAAAAGCTATGCTAAATGCCATATCACAATTGGCATAGCCCTTAGAACACTAAATAATGTCTTTTGTTACCATTTCTTGCCCACATGGCATTTTGACACCACTCTTGGAGTTGCTTAGCATCTCATCTCCGAGGGAAATGTCATTTTAGAAATACCAAATTTTATGTGATGGCTTATGTGGCATTTTAAAGGTTTAAAATTTGGCATGTTTGGAAAGTGGGAACTCCAACCAATATGTAAAATTATTAATTTATTATAAATTTACTTTCTTGTGGGACCCGCATTATAATAAACTTTACAAAATCTTTGCATTATTGTAGGGCTTATTAATAAATAATTCAAAGTAAAGTTGGCATGTGACTTAATAGTATTTCAAATTTGACATCCCAAATTCAAATGCCAAATGCTACATCACATTTAACATTTCGCTTGAAGAGACTCACATACCTTTCTTGCCTATAGGTGGAGATGATACATCACATTTGTTATATGGCTTGGAGATGCTCTATATCTATAAGGGAGGCGTCATTTTAGAAATTTCATGTTTTATTTGATGGCTTATGTGGCATTTTGAAGGTTTGAGATTTAGCATGTTTGGAAAGTAGGAACTCCAACAAATATATTAAATTATTATTTTATTATAAATTTACATTCTTACGGGACCCATATCATAAGAAATTTAACAAAATCTTTGTATTATTGTAAGACCCATGTAATAAACAATTTAAAAGGAAAATTGACATGTGACTTTATGTATGTCAAATTTGACGTCTCAAACCCATATGCTAAATGCCACATCACATTTAACATTTCCCTTGGAGAGACTGACGTGCCTTTTTTACCTAGGTGGAGTTGTCATATCACATTTGACATATGAGTTGAAGATGCTCTAAGCCTTCGAATAAGATTTGATATCTCCAAAATAATATCTTGGTTGGAGATGCTCATGAATAGGGACCGCCTTTGGAGATTCACTTACATAGATTCACATATAATATGATATAATGAAAATAAATGATTATATACTGACATCTCATCGGGAGTTCCCATGTGAACCAGAAAAATTCGACTCAAATTAGCCTCACATTTTATTGATCCGCACCATTCATGCCAACCACATCCCCTGATTATGAATTCAGCCGAATTTGATTTCATTTGAAGGGGCCTACACTACTGGTTTATCTCATTCTTTCTGTTAATCACTTAATAAAATTTTAATTGGAATAAAACTTGAGCTACTGTTTTAGCTAGGGGCATGTGATAGAAGAGGTCGGCTTCACAAAGACATTAATGCCTCTTTCTTAACACTAATTGTTTGCTCTTATGCATCTTATTGTTTTTGCAGGGGTATTTAGCTCTAATACCTTCACGTGCTTTCTTTTTTCATTTTTTTCATTTTCTTTGGTCGTATCTTTTTCAAGTATTTAATATACTGTAGTGTTCCCAATAAAAAATATTGATGAATAAGATATTAAAAAATAGTGAGGCCCTCATTAACCAAAAGTAAAACTTCAATGTGGTAGTCCTCAGGGATGAATCCCATGTGTAAATTGTTGAGAAAAGCGGCACAACGGAAACAACCCGCGATCAACGGATCTACCACGATGAACATACAGCAATCACACCTATCAAGCAATCACACACATGACACAGCAGTTTTACGTGGTTCGGCAATCTTGCCTACGTCCACGGGAGGAGAGAACTCATCTACTATGATCCCATCTCAATCCCCTCAGGATCTAGGGTTACAATACATCAATATATATAGTTCCCGCTTTCTTGGCCACCAAGAAAACCCATACACAATGACTAAAATACCCCTAACCCTGAGCCTCGGTTCTGGCTAACCCAGACGACCGATCCGGCTAAACCGGAATACAAGACATAAACCTAACATAAATATATGCAAAACTAATATTTTTTGATATAATTAGTGGAACTGATTTAGGTTTGCTCCCGTGGGTCTATGTTCAAGTCTCCATAAACCCGACCAGACCAAACCTGCTTATAGCCTGTTTCTTTTTTGAAAGGGAAAGAAATATAAGCACAGCTTGTAGCCCTATGTACGTGGGAGTGATGAAACAGCCTATTTCTAGCAAGTAGCAACTCTTTATCTTGTTGTATTTTTGCTAGCAATCTTATATAACAGAGCGACCTCTCGGTTCCAACCCTATTGAAAGGCACAAGTTCCCACCTCATATTGATGTGCACTAGCAAGTAGCAACTCTTTATCTTCTTGTATTTTTGCTAGCAATCTTATATAACAGAGCGACCTCTCGGTTCCAACCTCACTGAAAGCCACAAGTTCCCACCTCATTTTGATGTGTAAATGTTCGTCAACACTTACACGGCGGGAATGAACAATGGATAAATAGCCTCATTCATGCTTTACTTTTTTGGTGGCCATCGGACATTAGGATTCCATTGTTAGCTTTACTCAAATCTGAAGTGTTTTCACTTGTACCACATGTTCAAGATCGCATCCACATGGATGAGTTTGACCAATGGGCAAAAGAAATTAAAAAAATGACTACATTTGATTTTGCCATTCCAGTGGTCTATATCTGGCCAACAAAACTCTTCAGTGGACCCGCTGATTAAAATTTAAACCGCTCAAAACAGATGATCTCCTCCTACGATGTTGGCTCATGCTAAATTTTACTATAATAGGAGTTGCGCCACTGTCAAATTAATCATGTGGTGTAACAAGTGAGTAAAATATTTATTAACATTTTAAAGATGTTATTAACTTGATAATGGGATCAACTTGTAATGGGGTGAAAATAGGTCTACATTGGAGAAAATAAAGGAGTTTTTTGCATTGTACATACCCCCTAAGGTTTCTGAGATTTGCAAAATAGGCCCTATGGTTTCCAAATTTGTAATTAGGCCACTCTCTATGCAATATAATACCTTTCATATTCCTGAATAAGTGAAATAGATGGTGAAGAAAAGGTGTCATTGGATTTTTCTTTTTTTTTTTTTTTTTTCTGATCGTTTGCCCATCGCTTTATTTATCACTGAGAAAACCCATCTCCTTTTGGAGATCCTTTTTTACCTTATCACTTTAACTTTCTTTTTCTTAATTCAACCTACCCACTTGATTATTCTCCAAACATAATTTGGAGATCATATATACAACATGGATGTTCTTTATAGTTGGTGACCAACAACACTTTCTTTTCTAACATCAAGGTATCTTGCTTAGTTTTCTTTGCATCAATTTTTTTTTTTGAAAATTTAGGCCTCTTTTGCATCAATGGTTTTTATTATTATTATTATCATTTAACTAGTCTTTCCAGAACCTCCAATTTTAAGGCAGGGGTGGCATTGGGTTGGTTGACTCATGTGGGGCCCATTCATGTAGTTGATCCACTTAACAATTTTACTTTTAGCCAAATATTCATTCCACTATAGAGAAAGAAAAATGTGCAAATTGAAATAGAATTCTAGTAATGAGCCACCTATTTAAATGCATACATGATTTTTTCGCGAAAATAATAAGAACAATAATTAATGGTAAATATCAAATAGATTAAATGAAATCTTACTCAACCACTTGCTGTGCTAAAATAGTTCTTCAATGCAATTTATTTCAAACATGGTTTACTTTGGCGTCACGCATTGGCAAGCACGTACGACAAAAAAGGAGAATATATTAAAGTCATCAATCACATTTGAGATAAGCGAGAGAGGAGTGATACATTTATAGGATTGAGGAAATTTAACCTACCATAATAGTAGAGAAGGTTCTATTACTATTTCGCCTACCGCAGGAGCCTATTTATAAATATTTGAAACCTTATGGGGTATATATAAATAATGGTTGTAAGGGCAAAAATGTCTTTTTGTAAAAATTGAGCAAAAATGTAATAACATTTTCTCTTTACCTTCAAACACAGTCATTTGGGGATATGAAAAGTATTAAAATGCATGGACATGGGCCTATTTATGAATTCTCAAATGACAGGGGTCTATTTGCGAATCTTAAAAATCATAGGGGGTATATAAAGAACTCAAAATAAAATGGATGGGCGACAAAATAATCAACAAATTTCCACACCACTTCGTGTGAAAAGAAAATTTTAATAAGATGGCCCTTGATTATAAGGATTGTCTATCCAAATTTCCACTAAGCCAGCCCATGACTGTTGATATTGGATGAAGACCTGCAAATTCACCAAAATATATATATATATATATATGGCAATGTAATCTCAAAGCTTAAGTGCAAGTTCAAAGCTTACCACTGTTGCGGTCAACTTTTGTCTAGCTAAAAGTTGGATCATACGCTGTCTCTATTTCTCTCTAATGATTGGGTTTGGATTAATTTCTCACACATCTAGTCAATCTATTTTTACTATTTCAAATAAATTATAAATATCATTTTGTCTAAAACTATGGCACCCTAAATTATGGGCTTTTATACAAAAATAAGGATCACTTCAACAAGAGAACTTCTTTTATTGGAAAGCTTGCATGAGGTGTGGCCCTACTAAGAAAAGGACATCAATCCATTGGTGTCCCCTTCCTTATAGGATTTTGTAGTTTAATGTGGATGGTGCTGCAAGGGTGAGCCGGGTCCTACGGGTATTAGAGGAGTATTAGGCAATAGTAGGGGTGAGGTGCTTCTTATGTTTTCCAAGTATGTTGTGTATGTGATTCCAATGAAGTGGAGGTCCGGCTATTCTGAAAGGTTTTAGGTTATTTTAAAGAAAATATGGCAGATTACTAGCAATAAAAAATGATTCTTCAAATGCGATTGCTTTGGTATCTAATCAAAAAGAATTTCCTTGGAAGTTTATATTCCATTTCAATGAAGTTATGGAGTTAGTGGCTGCAACCAATATATGTTACATTCCATCATGAGGTTAGATCCACCAACTCATGGCGGATTTGTTAGCAAAGCAAGGGATTGAGAGGTTGGTTCTTTGGATGGGTGTAATTGTGTAATTGGTTTGGAGATAATGCAGCTTTCTTACATCTTCTCCATCCCTTCTCTTCTGTGATAGTGTGCTCTATATTTCTTTTACCTTTTTAACGAAATATGTTGTTATTATTAAAAAAAAAATCCTAAACGACCCATCTTTTTTCCAACATGAGAATTTGAGATAGCCCAAGTGGTCATGAGCTTCCCTTCTCAGTTATAGTGCTAAGGATTGACACTAGGGATAGGTAAAGCATGATCCTCAGCATACTTAGGTGGAAAATGAAGGCAGAACATGCTTGGTTGGGGTAGAACATGCTTGGTTGAGGGTAAAGGTGCTCCACTATCTTGCAGAGTAGGTATTTTAGTGCTACTAAGGTTAGAATGCATAAGGATTTTTGTATGTTGGTTAATTCATGGGTTGGACAAAACTTTAGGTACAATCGTTAGATCGGGACAATTTACATATTATTGGAAAGCTTTTTTTAGTAGATGTTCATAGGTTTTAAAATTGCGTAATTCGGAGCTAAAATGGCAAAATTATGGCCTCAAGAAGTTTTTATAATATTTATGAAAATAGCATCCGTTCGAAAGGAGGCTATGTGAGTTCGAATGAAGGTTGCAGAGGCTAAAAATTTTGCAAGTAAAAAACCCAAGACAGTGCCCGTTCGAAGGGGGGGTTTGGGAGTTTGAATGGAGTGGTGAATTTGCTGAACTGACCTGTGTAAAATTGTTTTCTAATTGTGCCAAAATTAGTAAGTTAAGTTTTATATGGAGTATTTTAATGAGGCACGAATTGTGGGTTATAAAAATGGGTTCTATCTCAATCTTAGGGCATGGTATACATATACTATCATTTTGAGTAAGATTATATCTTGGAAATCATCTTCTCTAGAGCTGTCATTGGAGAATTGAACAGCTAGAGTTTTGTTCTAGAGATCTTTATCTCCTACATTTCTTTGTGGAAGATCATCTTCTTTCGTAGAAGATCTGAGGAGCTAAGTATAATAACTAGAAGACTTCTAATTGATTGGATTTATAGCAGACAACGACATACGGCCGTTGTTGTAAAGACCCGAATTTAATTTTTGAATTTGAATTAATCTTGATCCTTGATGTAATCTTATTGGACCCTGCATGTTATTATTATTATTATTTGATGCTATTTAAATCTGGACAATTACTTAGTTACTAGGTTGGTCCCGTAAACTACAAGAATTTGAGAATTTTAGAGTTGTGCTTAAAATGGGAATTTTATTTGGATTGAACTTCTGGGTTATCTTGATCTATCCTAACCTTATCTGGGGGCTGAAGTTTCATTTGAATTAAACTCTTTTGGCTAAGATTGGATAGGACTAAAATTTCTTTGGAACCTCGCTTTTATCTTTCTATAAATGGGAAACACCTCTCCCTTGAATCTCATCTACGTAACCCAAGTCTTCTCCCTTTCTTGTGTAGAGTTTCTCCTTCCACCTAAGGTATGGCTTTCTCCTTTATCTCCTTCTTTTGGTAGTTACATTTATAGCTGGTTACTTTAGTTTCCTTTCATGGTAAGATAGATTTCAATTTTGTCATTCATGCCATGTCATGTAAATCATTACCTGCACCACCACTAACATCCATCCATGAGCCCCATTTAGTCTTTGCCATGACCCATACACCTGATCAGGGCATAGGCTCAACCCAGCAACCATGGATCACCATGACATGCCCAGACTCCCACCAGCCGATCAACCGCTCAACTCTCATGGGTCGATCTGGACCCATTCTTTCATCTTCTCCCATTCACGTGTCGGACCCACCTTTGTTAAACCAACTGTAGCCAGCGACCAACTCACCATAGTGTAACAAGACTTCACAACCACTCCAACTGGTAAACTTCATCACTGAATTGTTTCCACCCAAGCAAACAGAATTAGTCGCCTTCATCTACACATCTCCCCTTAGCCAACCCACATATTGTCACGCCCCGAACCCAAGAATTGGGGGTTTATTAAGGATTCCGAGGGGCGACACGCGTACCCGTGATAATTCGTATCATGACCAGACACGTAAGAGCTATCACAAGGGTGATCCCACAGGTACATGTGAGGAAGATCAGTAAACACATGTCAATCAATATAATTAAATAAGCGGAAACCTGGAGAATTCACCTGCACATATCATAAGCATCAATAAAATATTAACTTCAGTTCATTAAATAAAACAAAGTCTATTAATTATCCTAACTACACGCATATGGTATATAAATTCATGAATAATACAAAATATCAAGATGAACCTTAAGCCAATCCATGGCTAAGCTAAGTCTTCCCAAAATAACCCTGTTTCGCGCTGTTGAGGGGATCAAGAAAAGATATCTTCCTCGTTCCACTCGTTCACATCCTAAGGTAATGCTGGGGTTCCCTCCGGGAGCGCGCTGAATGCTGAACTGGCAACGGGTTCCGTGCCTGTAACACCATGGTAACTTTGTTAACACAATGGTTAAGCAAAGATAAGGATACATGAGCTTAGCATGTTGGAATAATTGAATTAAAATGACATAATGATTAAAAGAGAGCAGTATCGAAATCTAGGCACATATGCATATGAGTAAGCATGAATAATGAATCATGAATAAAGAATACATCATATCAAAATGGCAACCACATTCCTATCTCCTTTTTAATAAGAGAGTAAACTGATCCGTGGGAAATCACTAGCTATCGGGCCAGGACCAACCAGCTACCCTAAGAGCATAGACTCACTCTTCTAATAACTACTGCAATAGACAACTGATAAAATACTCCCATGTGGTCCTGTCGAACCTCCTATGGGGTATAAGCTAAGTGGCGCTGACTCTAAGCATGTCGGAATTAATCTGATACCCATGTTCAACGTATACTGATTTGTTTATACTTATTCAGAAATGTATTTCAATCTCGATAGAAATATCATCATAGAATTACAACTACGTAGAGTACTGATCATCAATCATGCAAAATGATATAAGCTATCATGTTGAGGTCAAGGTTGCTATCAATATGAATGCAATTAGATTGAGAGGTTATCAAGGATAATTACTAGCCAACCATATACTAGACAGTCTGGGTTTCCAAGGTCATTCAATACGGTGTATTCATAAGACATTCGGTGTCACGGTATTGCCATTCTCGGTGTAACCTCACGTATATGAAGGACACTTCATCTTATGCCAGCATCCATGATGTGACATTGAAAACTAACCGGAGAATTAAGAGGGAAAGAGTGACAGCTCAATACTCTTCCTTCTCCACAATCAGTTACCGTTGGGCTGGTTGGTGTAACAAAGAATCCACTTCTATAGTCATAAATGGTCTTGGGATGAACCTACAACCTATGGTAAGGGTGGGTGAATACCTTGGTCTCTTTCTAAGGTTAAAGGATGTAACCCATTAGTAGGCTACTCCGTAGACTATAGAATGTCCATAGTCAAGCATGTTGGTGTCATTGTAAGAATGTGTTGTCAATTACGTGACCCAAGTCTTGTCTAGCTCTAGAAAGATCAAGTTACATCTATGAAGATCAAGATCAAGTTAGAACAAGGAAACTCAAGGTTTATCAGTGAAGATCAAGCAAGATCAAGGAAGAGCAAGATCGGTCAAGTCCATCATCTTGAAGATCTTCTTTGAGTGCCAAGGGATAAGGTAATATTGACCCTTAATGTTCATAAAAATAGTATGGAAAAAGGGTTTCTAAACACCCTGTCTTTAAACTACGGCTTGGACCACGGCTAAGCCGAAGATCCTACGGCTCACTCTCCAGAGAGAAAATTTTGAATCATTTGTGTTACGGCTGACCCTACGGCTACACCGAAAAAGGGATACGGCTAAGCCGTAGTATGATTCACGGCTAAGCCGTGAAATTTACGGGCCACTGTCCAGAGAGAGCTGTTGGCCATATAATGACTACAGTTGATCTTACAGTCAAGCCGTAGGTCCTTCACGGCTAAGCCGGAGTATGATTCACGGCTAAGCCGTAAAGTTTACGAGTTACTTTCCAGAGAGCAGTTTTGGGAGATTTAACTTACGGCTGACCCACGGCTAAGCCGTAAGGAGCTCACGGCTAAGCCGTAAGCTAAACCGTAAGAAGGAACAACGTTGAATCTAGGTCAAACTAGCCGTTGGATGTTATCAGAGCATACGGCTAAGCCGTAGGTCATTTTGTTCTTAGCCGTACATCTAACCGTTAGAGCTTCTCTATATTTAAAGAAGACTTCTCCTTCTTCCAAATTCATTCTTCAAACTGAGAAAAAGCCCAACATAGCTGAGCCTTTACACCATTAGTAAAATCATACTAAAAGCTCCCACAACCACCTACTCTACAACTCTTAAAGTATCATTATTGTCCTAAGTAGAGTAGTTGTGCATTTGGGAAAGGCTTCATTCAATCTGAGAAAATCTTAACCTTCCAAACCTTTATAAAACCTCTTCCTTTGGCTGAACACTCATCTGAAGATCTTCATCACCAATGATCAAGCACAAGAGGTCAAAGTTTGAAGGTAGTCTTTCAAGCTTCATAAGCATTACTAAAAACTAAGGTATACAGTTCCTTGTTTGGGTGGTCTACTTTATTTCAATTTTCTCTATTGTATATGGTGGAAGACAAACCACCGCATCAAAAATTATTGTAGTTGGTGGACTAGATCAAGGATCAACCACCTGATCAAAAATCCAGTTGGTGGAAGACAAACCACTGGATCAAAAATCGTTGCAAGAGGTGTTTGTTATGTACGTACCTCATATTTAGTGGAACCAAGAGAAATTGCTCTTGAGAGTGGATGTAGGTCTGGGACTGAACCACTATAAATTTCTGAGTTTATTTCTTGTTGTGTGTGGTGGATGCCGTATAGCCTTATTTACTTGTCTTGATCATCATTTTAAGCTATATCTTCTTTATTCTAGTTGCATTTCTATACACTGTCAGCACACACAACTCTAAGCATCCTTCTTGATCTTCTTGTGGACTCTTAATTTTAATTAACCCTTTAGTTTGCACACTAATAAAACCTCATTTCTGGAAAGAAATTTTTAATAGTCCTATTCACCCCCCTCTAGGACTTGGTGAGATCTAGTTGTTGCATTTTCAAAACAAAGAATTCATATTTGAAACACTTTCATATCATCTAAGGGGTAGACATTCCCGACTGATCGGGTATGGGTCCGACCGATCGGATTGTATCTAGAAACAGAATTCGACTAGTCGGGCAGAGTGGCAGACCGGTTGGACTACCCACAAGGCAATTCAACCGATTTGGCTTCAGGACCAACCGGTCGGCCCTGAAGCACTCTGCTACGGGCGTGTTTTGGTCTCCAATGGGTTTCGTCTTCCAATCTATCATTCCACCTGCAATCAAAACAACTTAAAAACTTTCATTCCATATTCTTAGATTCCCTAAGGGCCACTATCATTTTATTCATCCAAAATCATTAAAATCAAGAATTAATGGCATGCATTATCCATTGAGCTGTAAAAGGGGTAATTCACAAGAATCTATCAAGAATCAAAGAATAAAGCTTGCATGTAAAGAAAATGTATCCTTATACTTGCCTTAGGCTTGGTGCTTCACTCAAATCAATTTGCCCCTTGATTAGATGGTGGAGAAGGCTCCTCTAATGAAGAGTCTAACACATGGATGAAGAAGAATGAGAATGGAATGCATGCATGCCAATAGATGGAATCTCTTGACCCTTATTAAACTCAATAACTCAAATGAATATGGGATTACCTTACCTCAAGTTCCTACAATCAAGAGGAAGGAAGATGGTGCCTTGATTTCAAGAAGAAGAGCAAGAATAATGAAGAGCAAAAAGGAGGAACCTAAGCTTGATGCATGCACCTTCTACTACCCAAAAATGGAGGCAAGATGAAGAAGAGAGTGATGGAGGAAGAGAGCACTAACTGCAACCGAAATGGAGAAGAAGGAGATCGTTGGTGGGTTGGGGTTTTTAAATGAATGGGTTCCTGGAAATTGCAAATAACCCCCAATAGTTCTTGGATCCTCAAGTTGAGTCACTTGGGCTTAAATGGGCCGAGATGAGTCCGAATGGAGTTGGGCCAAACATGAAAAATGTCCTACAAGATGAAACTCACCCAATGCAACTACTATGATGCATAAATGATATAAAACCATAAAAATGCTAAAATACAAAAGGTCTTAAACTACCTAATAAGATGCGAACCCGACCCAACTACCTATCCATGACCTAAACCTCTTGAGATTTGGGCTCAATTGGCCTAATAACATATTAATTAAAGTAAACCCAACTTAATTACTATAAATCATAGTTATCTAGGGTTTGGACCTTACACGTATTCTTGATGGCCACTGCTCATCATGTTACTCCTTTCTTCTTCCTTCTCTCCTCCCCTTCCACTGTTCATTGTCTCTACCAGTTTGTCTCCTGTTCATTTTCTTCTCTCCCTCCTGTTCCCTTTCTTCTGCCATTTCTCTTCTTCTTGTTTTCCGTTTTCTTCTTTTCTTCTTTTCTTTTTCTTTTTTTCCTTCGTTCATTTCTCATCTTCATCTGATTTCCTCTCTAGCTTACTTTCTTTCTTCTCTGTCTTCTTCATCTGTTTCTCTTCTTTTTCTCCTCCTACTTTTTCTTCATCTCTTTCATCCATGCACGTCACTAGGCCACCCTGTGCACCAACCATTGATACCTAGCCACCTATCTGGGCATCACCCTCATCACCCAGAACCCTCTCTTGGTTAGCAGGAACCCATTGCAAAACCTATTGCAATCTGCTTAACAGCCCTTCACCATATTCATCTCCATCTTAAGACCCTGCCTCCACCCCACTACGTGCATCTTCACCTCTACTTTCTCACCAGGCCATCACCAATCTCTATACCCAGACCCATCGATAGCGTCTCTATAAGAGGACGGAGCCATCTCGTCTGCACCACTTTCGTCACCGGGCCAACTTCTTGCTCATCTTCCTCTTTCTCTCCCGTTCCCACTCTTTCTCGGTCTCTCTTCTATCTCACTGATTCCCTCTCCATTGTTTTCTCTTTTCTTCCTTCTGTTCCATTTCCTTTTTTTTTTCTTCTGTTTCCATTTTTATATTTTTCCTCTGTTTTTTGTTTTCTCCTCCTTGTCTTTGTTTTCTCCAACTTTTATTCATTTCACCGGAACCACTTTTCTTGTCACCCACTGCGTGCCCACCTTCTCCATTCTGTTTCTTTCTTCTCCTTTCATCTTCCTGTTTTTGTACTTCTCTTCTTTTTTTTTCTCCTCTGGTTTCCTCCCATCCAAACAAAACCCCCTGCAACCTCAGTGCCTTGTCTTCTTCTCCCTTCCTTCGATCTCTGTTTTCTTCTTGTTTCGATCTTCTTTTGCTGTTCCACCCCTCTCGGTTCTTCTCCATTTTCTCCTTCTATTCTCATCGGTTTTTCTCTTGATCCCTTTTCCTTCTTCTCTGTTTTTTTTTCTTCTTCTTCTTCTCTTCTTCGTGCCCATCTTAGTTTCCTCTCCTCTTTGTCTTTGCTTCATCCCTCCTCACCTTCTTCTTTCGTTTTCTTCTTCCCTAGCTTTGTGCTCCCTGCTGCTACTGGTTCCCTACACTTTCTTGTTCTTCTTTTATTTTCTGTTTCTTCTTCTACTTTGTTCTCTTCCCCTCTGTTCCATCTCTATAAGCTCACTTTCTTCCTCTTGTTTCTTCCATTCTTTCTTGCCACTCTTCTTCTCTGTTCTTTCTCCTCCTCTTCTCGTTCCAGCCTTTTTGTCTTCTTCTGCAATCTTCTTTTCTCTCTGTTTTTCGATTCTGTCCCTTCTATCTCTTTAGTTTCTTTCCTTCTTGCTTTTCCTCTTTTTTCTTCCTCTGTTCTCTACTTACAGTCCACCTTCTTCCTTGTTTTCTTTCTCCGTGTTTCTGTTTCTTCTTTTCCATTCTTTTGCTTGTTTCTTCCTACGTCCCAACTGCAACCGAGTCCCTTCTTCCTTTCTTCCCTTTTATTTTCTTTCCTCCCTTCTTCTTCCTCTTTGCAAGAAAACAAACAACCCATCTTCCTTTAAATTGAGTTGACCCAATAACCTGGCCCACCTTGGAACCTAGCCCACTAAACCATGAATTCCACAACCTGCTTGCATACTAAACTTGGATAGCACACTGTCATCTTGTTCATTGTTATCATTCTTGCATATAATTGGTCCCATTCTCATGTGAAATGAATCTATCTTGATCTATGATCATAATCATCTTAACATTTTATGGCCCATCGGACATGATTGTATGACAAAGCCACTTGGGCCCATTCGTTGATTCTTCAAATATGTCTTGAGACCCAAACTAAAAATCCATTTAATCATTTATCGAATGGAGTCCATATGACTCTAGCCCCTTTTAGGGTTCTACCAATGCAAAACTACTTGAACCCACTTAACCAATATATATGTAAGACTCAGTTTATTTTGAGCCTAACCCATAAGACTTCATTTGTACATAAATTTATATTCTTACACCTTGATACAACTGTTATAGCAAGAACTCACACCGGGCTTCTAGGGTTAGATGAGCATAGTTCTTTGAAGACTAATAACCAAGGCAAGTAGTCCTACCATGACTCTTTAGTACTAGAGTTTTCATATCTGTGACTTGATTTGATTTAAAGCGTAATAATTTTGTAAACTAATGAAATGATCCTAGATATTAGAACATTGTGTTGCCTTTGGCCTACTTTGAACATGATGAATGTGTTAAACTTGCTTTTGGATCCTTACCGTATTTTTAGAATTGTTCCATGAATTATTGTCGAACTGCCATTGGGCTTAAGGCAAAATTGTGAAAACCCTAAAACTATGAGGTTCGATTAGTTGAACTTAATTGAACTAAAGAGCTTGAAATTTGTTGAATTTACCATTTTTACTCTTAGTAAGGCATCCTCTAAAATATGGGCAACGGATAGTGGTACACCCACACGAGGACTTTTAGCCTCTTTTTGGGCATGACATTGGGATTGTGACCCCTTTGTGCGATATTGTTAGTTTGTAGCTAGTTTCCAATTTGTTTTGGAGATTACTGGTATTCTCAGGCTTCGTGCCAATTTTGTATGGAAATAAAACGGTTTGTACCTAGCGAGTACCTTGTGCTTGGTTCAGGTCTAATTCTGGCAAGCACACTTTGATATTGTTTACTACAGAGATGCTTTTCTTTTAGTTGTAGTTTTGGTTATGTGCTCATTTAATTGAATTACCATGAATTTTGGTCATATTACCTTCTTGATAAACTCGATAACTCGAACCGTGACTGTCAATATGATCTCTTGAATCGTTAACTATTTGCTAGGTTTTATGGTTTGTATTACTTGTTCAGTTTTATTTACTTATGTTTTTCCTTCACAGATCTTGAGGTTGAGCCGGAATCTGGGAAAACCTTGCTTGTTTTTGCTGGAATTAGGATTGAGGAAAGAGTTGCGGGATGACATATTAGTTTCAGCAGATTGAATTAGGAACTTATTTGCATCTAGGATGTTATTATTATGTTTTAGAGAATTACTCTCACTTCGAATATATTCAGTTAATTGACTTTTGTGGGATATTGATCACATGATCACATTTGAATTATTTTAATAAAGTTTGGGAATTTATTTAATTCATTTGTTGTGGACCCGTCATGCCTCGGGATTTGAGGGTCCCAAAGATCTCAGATTTTGAGGCATGACAGTTGTAGTATGAAGTTTTACAAAAGGCTGACGCTATAGTTTGTTGGATATCTGTAAGTGACTCGTAACTGCATGATAATTCATAATACTTGATTATTGGTCAAGTTTGGGCTAGTAATTTTTTCCCAGTTTAGGTCTCTACATAAAAATCGTGTTTTCTTATGATATGTGCTTTTGTATTGATTATTTTTATTTTTGCTGCGTAGTTGATTGTTTGCACACATATTATTGAGATTGATTGCGTTAATCCATTATAGAGACCCACTCAAAACCTTTAGAATGCATTTTATTATGATGATTTCACATTGATGGAATAAAGTTAATATGATAATGATATGTTTAACAAGAGTTACATTAGGCATATCTCTCATCATCAAATTAAGAAATTAATCTTAAAGACAAAAATTGTCTTAATATACCTCACTTTATGGGCTACTTAGGAAAAATGATTTACGATGAATGGTTCATATAATATATAGAGAAACATATTTATGATATCATTATTTAGCAATAATAAATTTACTAGCACAATAACCCTTGCCAAGCATAGGCATTATGCACATGGCTATGGTTCATGTTATATTTAATTTGTTTTTGACCTTTTTTTATTATAAATAAATATACAAAAGCAATGTGTATCTAATTGGTTACGTCAATTATTCTTAAGCCAAAGGATCAAAAGGTCATAAGTTCAAACCTGTTAACCTATGCATTTTTAAGTTTTTACAAATGTTCAATAAAAGAATCAAAATTGAAAGGAATGTAGTCAAACATTGGATCATGTGAATGAGTGGTGTCAAGCAATTGAATTTCATGCACTGCATGCCCAAAAATTGGTTTGTGGGTCTTCAAGTTTAAAGTATGACTCTCGATCAGCAGTCCAATAGAGCCGAAAAAAATGAAAAATATTTGGGGAGGAAATCACGGATCACCCAAAATTTTACAAGGGGCCCACATGTGTGAGAATGCGGCCATGGACTTGTTGTGTAAAATAGCAATAGGTGTAGGAGAAGAAAGAACAGAAAGAAGTGGAACAGTAGAAGCTAAATATAATGCATGTGCGTCACACGTGCTGTAAGCCTTTGTCTCTTTGTTTAAGGCTTTAAAATCTGTACACGAAAATCGAAGAGAATAGTTGGAAGGGAAGAAAGGTAGACAATGAAGGGGAGAGAGAGAGAGAGAGAGAGAGAGAGAGAGAGAGAGAGAGAGAGCATGATCTTGTCATGTAACAGACCAAGCAAAGCAAAATCTTCCACTTCTAATTCTAATCTCAGTCAAAATCTTCCTTCTTTTTCTTAAAATCTGGGAGACCCAAGCCTTCCCAAAACTCTCATTTCTCTCTCTCTCTCTGTCTCTCTCTCTCTCTGCAAAGCAGCAGCTGCTACTGCATTCTTATCACATTCTTCAAAGGTTTCCTGAATAGGAAACCAAGGTCCCCTCCTCCTTCTGCTCTGACTGTCGGCCTTTTATTTCTCCCATGGAACCAATCTCCTTCTCCTTCTCCTTCTCCTTTTCCTTCTCTTTCCTTTTTTTATGATAAATATCGGCTTCAGCAAATAAGAAAATGGATGACAAGTCCATAAGAACAGCTACTCTTGACAGAGGGATTGAGCAGGTCTTTCTTCTATTCTCTTTTTTCTTCAACACCCATTTGTCCTTTTCCTTTTTTGATGCCATGGAATGTCTGCTCTTGGGTTTCTTTCTCTGTTTTATTGTTTGTTTTAGCAGAAATGATCTGAGTTTTGGGTGGTAAGTAGTCCCATCACCCATGGTTGTTTTTCTTCAGTTTTTGGGAAGTGGGGTGGTTCCTGAAATGGTTTTTAGAGTGGTGGGGATTCATGAAATGGGGTGGGATGACATGTTTGGATCCTGCTGTTAAATGGGTATCAGTTGGTTTTGGTTTTTTTTTTTTCGCTGGCTGGGTGTATTTGGATCCATGATGTATAAGTGAGGCTGAATCATTTTTGCATGTTTGGAGTTGGTTTTCTGTTGGAATAGCAATTCAGTGATTGTTTTGCTTTTATGGATGTGGGTGTGGGTAGGACTGTTCGGTTCTGTTGCGTGCGTGTGCATTTCTGCAATAAGGGGTATGAATTCTTCCGACAAGAAAAGAAGTTTTCTTTTTGTTGTTAGATAGGAAATGCTTAAATCTATATCAGTAGTCTCTTATGTTGCGTTTTGATGTAAAGCCCTTAGCTCCTGGACCTGTAATGGTACTAGAATTTCCATTTGGCGAGTCATTCCCAAATGCTAAAATCTGCATTCATTTCTCTCCTATTTGATCTGTTGGGTGCTGTTTTGAGCTGAGGGTACATGTTATGAATTTATAATGTGCAATGTGGCATTCAAAGGCTAGTTCCTCACACTAGCCATTGTTGGTTATTTTTTATTTTTATTATCCGGGACAATGAATCACTTCTTCTTGTTGCTCTGGGAACTGATTATATGCACTTGAAAGTATAGTATGTATCATATGGTCAAGATTCATACGGTGAGCTCACTACTGAATGTGGTTCAACCTTCCTCCATGATAGGTGATGGACCTCATATCACCTTGATATGTATGATATTCACCACTGGAATTAACCACGTGGCCCATGGATTGGGTCAATCTAAATATGATTGTTGGATCCACAATGTAGCATAGTTGTATCCTGAAATCCGCAGTTTACTTTGATGAAAGGGGCTGGTGTATGTAGTCGTTTTCTAGAATAACTAGGCTTAAGAATGGTATTGCCTGTGGGGCCCACTTGAAAGCATGGCAATCATACGGCGAAGAGGATTGGGCAGAATGATGGTGGGTGCATTTTTTTTAGCCTGTGGGGCCCACCTGAAAGCAAGACAATCACGGGGTGTAGAGGTTTGAGCAGAATGATGGTGGGGGCATTGTTTGTAGCGATAAAAGTCTCAAATTTGAGCTGTGACAACTTGCCTCAAAATGAGTTTCAAAATTGGATTAGTTGTGTATTAACAAGATGCGCAAAAGGGTGGGTTAGCATGAGCTCCCCCATTTTGAAGCAATAAAAACTTGGCACTTGTTGTTCTTCCGTGAATGAAGGAGAAAACCTCTCTCCTCCTCTCCTAATTTGTCTCATTCATTCATGACACAAGGACTTCTAAAAGGCGTAGGACTTCTTGAAGAAAATGCCACCTAAGTTGGATCAATAGAATCTTATACTAGGCCTATGAATCCATTAGTGGTGCCTCAACTTATAAAATCCAAACCGTTCAAAATCATAGCTTTGCCGTATTTGGCTCTAGGCTAAATTTCACTTGAAGAGTAGTTGGTAGCACCATTAAATTGATCACATATAAAACATGTGAATAAAATGCAAAAGGCAAAGGCAGTGAAATCACATGTTTACATGAGTCAATATGACAGTTGGCACAGCTACTTTTTTAGCATTAAATTTGACTCACTGGGAACGACAGGGGTTATTATTATGACCATTTTTGGATTTTACAGGTCATCGCCTCCACTAAGCAATTTGTAGGTTGTTATAGAATTTCTCAAATTCCCTGGGTATCAAATGATCTAAACTTGCTGTTCTCTTGTCCTATTTCATCTCCTTGGAAGAGACATAATTCAACTCCTCTAGTTTCTCTCCTGATCTCCACCTTTATCTCCATATATGGTATGAGGACAACATGGCAAGTTTTCTTTCCTTCTTGTGCCCCGGGGGGGGGGGGGGGGGGGGGGGGGGTGGGGTTGTGGGATGCGCACTTCTAAATACCCACTTTTAACAGGGAGGTCTGTTAGAATTTCTCGTACGTATGAGACACATACATTAATATTGTTCTCAACTCTTGAACGTAAGATAACAATGATTTAATACTCTGCAGTGTGTGTAATCAATCTACTACTGTCAGAAGTCATTGTATTCATATAATTTTAATCTTAATCTTTTCCTATTGATGTGTGGTTGAATAAATTTCTATTACTAAAATTCCTTGTTCTTCTACTACTTTCATTGTGGGAAATGATTTATATGCTTTTCATTAAAAAAAAATGATTTATATGCTTGTTGCAGTGTTGCTCCATTCTTTTATTGTAGGAGTTCCTGTAAAGAAGGTTTTTATAATTCCAATGATTTTAGTATAGTTTCCTTGAGTGAAGGATATACCCAACTTTTTTTTCTTCTTTTAATCTGTCCT
This sequence comes from Sextonia rubra, assembly GCA_037013555.1. NCBI lineage: Eukaryota > Viridiplantae > Streptophyta > Magnoliopsida > Laurales > Lauraceae > Sextonia > Sextonia rubra. The sequence continues at coordinate 13,762,857 of JASUAD010000028.1, read as the reverse complement.
AAGTAGTGAATAATAAAGTTCTCTTGCTGCATGTGATATATTCTTTTTGGTCATGACCCAGCGCAGTCCCACCGAAACAGGGTCCTGGGAGGATCTAAATTGGAGACAGTCCTAACCATTGGCAATTTTGCACAAAGTGGCTGCTTGTAGGTCTCAAACCTGCATTATCATGCATGCACCTGCGACTTTTACCAGTGAACCAAAGCAATGACCCTATACGGTATATTCTTTTGATATACAAAATATGATTTAGGGAATCTGAGATACTTATGGTATAGCATTATCTAGTATATGATAGAAAGTGCACAGAAACTATGTGCATACATTCACATCCTCGTGTATTGTGTACAAGTTGTATGAAGGTGAGTATGTAGAAATGAGAATATTGAGAAGGATGTGTGGTAAAATTGGGAAAGATAGAATCAAAATTGAGCACTTTTGGGAGCATTTTGGGGCAGCATCTATTGGTGATAAACTAAGAGAGACTTGTTTTAGATGGTTTGGATGTGTTCAACACATGTCACCAACGATGTTGAGGAAAAGTTTTGCTATTTAGGTTGATGGCCCACCAAAGAAAAGGGGTGGACTGAAGAGGACATAAATGGAAGCAGTAAGGATAGATCTGAAGAGTGCAACCTTTCCGAGGATTTGGCTCAAGATAGATCGGAATGGAGAAACATAATTCATGTAGCTGACCTTAACATAGTTCGGACAAAGCTTTGATGATAATGACGAGTCTATGTGAACATGATATGTAGATTTTAATACAAACTGTATTCCTGTAAATTGAAATTACTAAGTTCAGATGCAAAATTTGTGTGTACCAAATGGCCTGAACCTGATTTCTTTTCCTTTTGTAGCACAGGCGAAGAAATATTTTCTTTGGATATTTCCAAGACTGTTAGATTTAATTCCACCCATCTCCGACTCAAGAAAATTTAGTTCCTCTAAGGCCTCATTTTAGATTATTCCTTTTTCTTTTGATTTTCTTCTTATGTTTAAAACTTGTAACTGTATTGAAATTATGTTGTAGCAAGTGGGGGCATCAACTTGTACCAATATTGTGATCCTTTTAGGTGTTCATTTCCTTTTTGATAATGTCAGCTTGGAAGCAATTCTTATGTCTTATTGATCAATACTTAAAATTTTTTTTTTCATTTTAAGTTCTATTGATACCCGCTGTCTCACTCAGTTATTTATAAATTGTGAAGGCAATTGTAGCTTTAAAGAAAGGGGCACATCTTTTGAAGTATGGAAGGAGAGGGAAGCCCAAGTTCTGTCCTTTCAGGCTATCCACGGTAGGGTCCTTTAAAATGGTCCAGTTCTTTCAGCAATCATGAAGTTTTAGACAAGTAGTAATGAACTTCCCTGGTATGTTTCTCCAAAGACAAGGAAACATATTAAACACATTATTAGTGTTATTGCCATGTGTATGTGCAGAAAGGTTTTTACTGTTATTTATTCACACATGTTTTGACTAGGCCTCCCATTCCCCCTGTTGTTCATACTCCTGGCCACTAGACCAAGTCAGCAAAAACAAAAAAAAGTTTTAGCAGTCTTTTAAATCTATTATTTCATCAGCACAGGAAGAACATACGGAAGTGAAGAACCAATTGGCAATTGTAGGTGCTGTAAATATGCATGGTTTATGAATTTTACATAATTATGTGAACTTGTTATGGAAGCACTATCTGTACAAGGTACTGCAGCCCACAAATGCATATTAGGTTCGTACTATGTGTTATCTCTCTTCAGAGTTCAGAGGCTACTTTCTCTTTGGTCATGGGTGATTTACTTTGAAGCCTCTGCCCTGGTCATCATTTGGTCACAGTTGCTGGGGATATCTGATTGCATAGATTTAGCCCTTTCACCAAAATTTGAAAATAAGGGTTTGGATAATGGACTGATTTACTTGGACTCAGAAATGAATATGGCTGCAAACATGATAATATAATGATACACTCTTAAGTATTGTGTCACTTGTCTTCTTGGTATTATTGTGGGAGGTTATCTTCTATGAGAGTTTTGAAGGAGTGGAGCAGCTTCTAGTAGCTCCTGTACACTTGTGGATGTAAGTTACTGTAGCTGCCCTGTGTGAGACATTGAAGCAGTGCAATGTCCAACCTTTTACACACCATACATAGAACCTTGATCCTGCACCATTCGACCCATCATATTCATTGAGTGTACTGCATTTGGTTTCATCATAACTTGCAAGATGATCCTGCAATATGTCAGTATGATGGGATTTGAATACTGTGAGAGGGTCACTTAATGTTAACAGAAATTTGTCATTATACCTTGCAAGAATATCCTCCAATATATCTGTATGATGGGATTTGAATACCACGAGAGGGTCACTTAATGTCAAGAAATTTGGTGGCCATTTGTGCAAAAGCACTCTTGTTGGATCATCTTAACCAATCCATCCACATGTTTGCATTTCTTGCCTCCCATGCCATAAATCATTTGCTTTTTTTGAAAGTCCAACTATTTGTTTTTCCAAGTCAGAAATCTGTTGTCCTAAGCTCGAAAAAAAAGGGTGGGTTATGGGCAGTTGGCAGCAAAATCTTGCTGAACCAAGTTTGAGTCTATATTGGATAAATAGCACTTGGTACCTACCCTACATTTATGGAATAAGATAGTTCATGGCCTGATACATGGTTTTATTAATTGGTTGAGTCCGAGTCAACTTGCTTGGGTCAACCCAGACTTGTCACCTGCAGAAAGAAGTATACTTTCCTCCGGGAAGTCTCTTTTCCAACTTTGTCTATAGAAGAATGCTTAAACATTGTGTTCCCCCTATTTTCTTGATGGAAGAAGCTTTGAGAAGCTTTTGGGGACCTTTTGAGCTGCTTTTAGAATATTAAAACCATATTTTGGGGAAGATCTTTACATCAAAAGATCAGATGCTTTCCAATTAAGCGAGAAAAGAAGAAAAGAAAAAAACGAGAACACCTATTTACACTTAAATTTGTTCATCATAACTAAAATATGATGAGCTACAAAATTCTACATTTTTTTTTGTGAAAATGATAACTTTGTGTTGGTTCAAAAGTGGGGAACCCCAACTGTGTAGTATAGAAGAGCTATACTGACCTCAAAAAGCTCCACAAGAAAGGGGAAGAGTGTAATGCCCCACCCCACATGCGTGCGTGATATTGTTCGCTTTGGCCCATGGGCTTCATAATTTTGTTTTTGGTGGGCCTCAACCAACCAAAAGGCCTCATTCAAGGCAAAGATGTAAGCTCTATATATAAGCCCAATCATTTTCCTCTTTATAGTCGATGTGGGACTCAAGGATGTCACAATCTACCCCCCTTAAGGCTGCACATTCCTGTAGTCTACCGGTCCTTTTGGTCGGCCCACACGGAAACCCGCCCACTTGCACCAGACCACGGCAAGGACCCACACTCAAACTAGTTGAGAGTCGGCTTTGATACCATTTGTAATGCCCCACCCTACACGCATGCGTGATATTGTCCGCTTTAGCCTATGGGCCTCACGGTTTTGCTTCTTGCGGGCCTCAACCCACCAAAAGGCCTTATGTAAGGTAAGGGTGTAATCTCTATATATAAGCCCAAATACTTTCCTCTCGATAGTCTATGTATTACATCGACTATCAAGAGGAAATTGATTTAGGTTTATATATAATATATTGACTATCGAGAGAAAAGTGATTAGGCTTATATATAGAGCTTACATTCTTACCTTGCATGAGGTATTTTGGTGGGTTGAGCCCCACCAGAAGAAAAACTGTGAGGCCCATGGGCCAAAGCGGACAATATCATGCATGCGTGTGGGGTGGGGCGTTACAAATGATATCAAAGCCGACTCTTGACTAGTTCGAATGTGGGTCCTTACTTTGGTCTGGTGCAAGTGGGCGGGTTTTCATGTGGGCCGGCCAAGAAGGTTGGCTAGCTACAGGGATGTGTGGCCCTACGGGGGGTGGATTCTGACGTCCTTGAGTCCCACATTAACTATAGAGAGGAAAGTGTTTGGGCTTATATGTAAAGCTTATACCCTTATCATACATGAAGCCTTGTGGTAGGTTGAGCCCACCAGAAGTAAAATCGTGAGGCCTATGGGTCAAAGTGGATAATATCATGTATGCGTGTGGGGTGGGGCGTTACAAAGAGCAAAACCAAAAAGGAGAGACCCCAAAAAAGAGGGAAACCCCAAAACAAGAAAAGAGGGTATGCACCCCACAAAACTATACTGTGGAAGTTAGATTTTTAAGAACTCCCTCTTTTGCTAGTTTATCTGCTTCTTCATTGGCGGAGCGATTAACATGATGGACAGAGACATTTAACTCTCGTGAATTAATATGATTAAAATTCTACATTTAAAGTAATCATTTTCAGTTTTTTTAGATCTTTTAGTCATTTTCTAGATTTTTGGAGGCCTTTTGGATGCTAGGGTGAGGTTGGCCTAGTCAAGTCAACTTGAGGGTGATCAAGTCACCCAGCAAGTCAATTTTTAAAACATTGAGCTGATATGATACGAATGTTAGCATCATCCAGTCCAAAGTGGGACCCATCAGTGGATGATTTAGATTGATCATTGGACCTTCCATTTGTTCAAAAAAAAAAAAAAAAACTAGTTGCATTGTTGCATCACACTTGTGATCTAATGCTTATATATAAGAAGGCCACTCTTCCTATGCTCATCTGCTCACATGCAAAAATGTATGTGGGGCCCACCTAGGAATATTGGGGGCGGGGATCTACCCCCAACCTATTTGTGTAGGGTGACAAAGGCCCTGATGATTATTCTAATCAATTGATCAATGCCCAACAAGTTTTCACCATCTCAAACGAGTGCATAGTCGATCCAATGGTCCAATCCATATAGATGGGTGCCAAACCCCAAGACTATTGAGGCGGGTGGGGTATTTCCCTATTTTATGGGCCCCATTCGGATAGATCATTAGGTGGGCCCCACTCTGTCATCCACAAGTTGAGATGAGGAGAGCTTTCTCCTATGTATAATTGTTATATCATACAATAAAACTTACTACTTTATTGTTATTGTTGAAATAACTTGGTAGAAAACGTGTAGTGTACAAATCTTGTAAGATTCTTCACAACATTGATAATGCTCCATTTTTAATAATTTCACCATTTCCAAGTTGAATGCCATCTCTATGCATATAGTGCTAGATCTACAAACTAAGTTAATCATCTCATTTACCAAAATGCTCACACTATTAGTTGAGGTTTTGCCTTCAAGTATAGCAGAGAAACAAATGGTAATAATGAAAAACATTGAAAGCTCTTAGTAACAAATAAATCTGGGGACAAGGTCACTAAGTTGTTTAGTATAGGCTCCCATGCTGGTGTCTTAAAATGGCATGAGATGTTCAATTTAGATATATCTGACAATGCCAAGACATAAGATTTGCCCATTCAACACTATCTCAATAAATTTAAATATATTCATGTCATCACCACCACCACCATCATCAAAGCCTTGTCCTGGGTTGGCTACCTGAATTTTATTTCTCTATTCTAATTTATGCTGAGCCAAATCCTCATATAAGTTGCACTTCTTTAGATCTATTATTACTATTCTCATCTTTGTCCTTTTTGGCCTACCTCATCCCCTTGGAGGAGCATCAATCTAGATAGAAAGATTTTTCCTCACAGACACCACTGTTTGTTCTCGCTGGGCATGTGATGCAACCTGCATGTCTAAACTATCTTAAATGAGTTTCTTTTATTTTATCACCTTTTGATGCTACCCTTAAATGCTCCGAAAGTGCTCATTTATGATTCTATCCTTCCTAGTTTTACCATACATCCACCTCAACATTTTCATCTTTGTTGCACTAATTTTGTGCATGTGTTAGCTTCTTGATTGGCCAACATTTTTTTCCATGGGTCATAGTTGATCTACTCATTGTCTTGTAAATTCTACCCTTCAATCTTATTGGTATATGCCAATTACAAAGCACTCCAGAAGCAAGTCTCTACTTCAACCACCTTGCTCTTATGTTATGTTCTACATCATCCTCAATTTCTCCATTCTTATTAATTATTGAGCCGAGGTATTAGAGTGAATCTCTTTGTGGTATCGCACGGTTCACGCATTGAATCAGTGTGCGCATTGTAATAACCTATGCCTTAGATTTGAGGGACCAACCTGTACAAGGTGGGCTATACTTGTCCAACCCACGTTAGGAGTTAGACTGGGATTTTGACAAATTGTGATCTTTATTCAGTCAAAGACTTGATTAACATATAATCCCTTAAGACTCCCTAATTGTAATGTTACTAGGACTAGTATTTGAGACTCAAAGGTTTGTTAGCACTTAGGACTCTATCTAGGCCATTAGGAGTATGAGAATCCCAAACAAGACTCCCTTAGGATTACACTTCAAATGGGACACCTTTGTAGTTCCAAATAGGACTCTTAGTGCAGGATTGTCCAACCACAATATATATATAAAAGAAGCTTGCCCTTCTTCCTTCTTCACAGAATTTGGAGAGAGAGAGAGAGAGAGAGAGAGAGAGAGAGAGAGCTCTGACGTGAGGTTTTACAGCCAAGGAGAAAATTGTGACGAAGATAAGGAGGATCAGCAGCAGGATGTATAGCGGATGTCCGACTCAAGACCAATGATTGCTCGAGCAACACACTTCTACACGAGGTAAGTAGGATTTCTCATTCTAATAGGTATATAGTAGAAAATCCCACTGATAGAGATGATAACAATGCTGGGATAGCACTATCGAGACCCCATCTTGACTCCTATGGTTTAAAATCAAGCTAATGCTGTCAAAAATCAAAGTTCTGATTTTCTATAGTTAGAATCTTCAATGCAGAATGTTTTAATGGTGATCGGTCTAGTGGAAGAAACAGAAACCAGATCAAAATTGAGTTTTTTCAGAAATCTGGTCGTTAGGAATGGTTTTGGTTGATGAGGATTGTGGGTCCCCATGGCCCACCTGATGAGAGATTAAGTCCCCACATCTGGTGGGAGAGTGTTGGGCAACCACAGGTGTAGTGGTCCCATGTAGATTGGACCATTGGGGTCCACCATCCAAACACTATTTGACTGGTCTGGCGAATAGTGGTCCTGACGAGAGGAGTTCTCGGATTTTTGGGCTCCTGTTAATGTCAACATCGTTAGAAACTTGATAGAATTGATTTCCTATGATTAATACACCTCTGAACGTTGAATTAGAAAGCAAAGATAGTTGATCTTCAAAGGAGATTCAAACTGTATTTGAATTTTTCTAAGCTCAGGCCGACAGAACATGTCTTGGTCGACATGTGTAGTGGACCCACATGAATGATCGGATGGAAGATCCACTCCACACATCTTATTGTGGGCGCATGGGCGACCATAGGCATGTGGACCTTTTTCGGATTAGACTACTGTGGCCCACAATCCAACTGCTTACAAAATACCAAGGGTGAACCCTGTTCTTCCAGAATGGTTATTATCGACTTCTAACATATTTCTTGGAAATTACAAATTTGGTCCTTGGCTTTACCTATAATTTAGAAAACCCCTGATTAAGGCCTAGAAGTGTGTATACATAGAATAGTTTACACTAATTTTTGTAATAGTCCCTGTAGTTATAGGAAATCAAATTTAAACCCTTGTGTCAGATGGTTTATCCATGACAATATACGATGATGATATCAAATATTTGATTAGGTCCAATATAGACTTTGTTTACTTTCAGAGTATGTTGATTTTATTTTCAATTTATGATTCTTAAATTAAATAATAATCATCTATCCGTTATGTTGTTTAATTAATGTGGAACCAAGACTTAAATTGATTTATGTGAGCTATGATAATTGATTGAATTCCCTAATAAGATATGGGCAATGCCACAACCTCATACCAACTCCGACTCGGAGTGGGGCAAGGACTAACTAGTGTAATGTGGTACTGGCCAAAGAAAAAAAATAAGATGATGTAACTAATTATGATAGAGATGAATATCTGATAAAACTTATTGAATATGAACTTGAAATTGATGTTTGAAATAGAGTAACACCAATCGCTAGCATTGGGTATAGAATTTTTCTCGTGGATGTTGGTCGAGGGAAGTAGATTCAACAATCATGGTGGTAAGACAGGCCATGTTGTTGACATAAATGTAGATGCTCCAGTGTCGGAGTATCGGAACAAGCTTACCAATCATGGTGGATGACAAGCCATGTTGTTGACAGAAATGTAGATACACCCATATGGGGTATTGGAACTATTTGATGCTTGTGGTGGAAAAGTACTCAGGAAAGAATTGATTAAATTATTGTCTTCTTTAACACCATTGTTGAATACATAAATATTCATATGAATGATTGAAAATATGTTATATCTTAATATTTACTTATTTTACTTACCAGTGTTATTGGCCAGTGGCTCGCCCCACTCCGGGTAATGCATTCGTAGAGGTTGCGGGGAGTGACAGAGATCAGCCGGTGGATTTTAGCATGCGTGGCTGATCTGAGCGCGAGGAACAATTATTAGATTCATAGATGGGATATGCCCAACATTTATATATTTTCTCTACTGAATTTGGAGACTTATCTTTTACTTAATAGCTTTTATTAGGACTTCTAATATATTTAATGATTTCAGTATAATTGAATATGAATGTTGTTGGACCTCAATGCTTATTGAAATTTGATTTATGTTGTGTTCTTATAAATTTGAGTACATCTTGAGAATCTGAAAAACTCCAGATTTTTGGGTCGTTACACGCATTTCAATGTGGGGCCCACATGGGGCCCTGCCTAGGACTTGGACTTAGGAAGCACGGACACCTGCCTAGGGTCCCTGTGTTTGTGTTGGACATGTGTCGGACACTGACACGGCTCGAATACATGTCCGACACACCACGAAATGTGTCTGTTATTTTTTTTTAATTTTTTAAATTTGAACACGGTAGGACATAGCGGGATTATTTTAAAACTTTAATTCCCTCTTTTTTTTTTCTTTTTCTTTCTTTTTTTTTGTTTTTATTGATCGTTGAGTGCGGCCAAAGCCTGTTATAAAAAAAAAGTGTTAAATGAAGTTTCAAAAGTTCATAAATAATTCAGGAACAGTTCTAGACCAAATATGAAATTTTCCAAAAAATGTTTTATTTTTTTTGGCTACCCTCTGTTCTAACTCATTTTTTTTTCTTTCTTGCTAGTCTCATCTTTTTTGACTTTTCCAATATTAGTTATATATTTCTTTTCTATTAATTGTGACATTATGCTTCTTAATTTGGCTAAAAGTATAACTATTCTTTAATTTTATGATTATATATAAAAAATATATATTTATTATTTGCTGTGTCCTAGCCGTGTCTGTATCCTACTTTTTTAGGATTTGCTGTATTGCTGTGTTTGTGTCCCGTGACCGTTCTCGTGTCCCGTATCCATATCTGTATTTCTTAGATTGGGACTTAGGGCGTATCGAAAGATTTCCTTGGGCCCTTCATCTTTGGAAAAAATCAGGCCCAACCCTAAACCGTATCATCTCCACCATCTAAGCCCCATAGGTTTTATGGTGTACAGTTCATTCGAATGGTGTGCAGTTCATTCAACGGTCTAGTCCATTCAAATGGGTGCAAACCCTAGGGGACGTGTGAAATTTAGTGGGGTGTGTGTGTGTCTGGTCTAGTCAGATAGACCATTGGGCGGGTCCCACCCTGGTGTGCAAGATGTGCAGCAGGCACACCTGATAACCTCTCTCTCCCTCTCTCTCTCTCTATATATATATAGGTTTTAGGCCAAAACATCCTTATTATATGTTCTCTCTATATATGTTCTCAACTAGGGTCAGGACTTGCCACCGCCGCATGGTAATCATGCTAGCCTGATGGCTACACATTTACGGTAACCTTATGATTTTAAATGGGATGCGTGGCATATCAGTGGTGTCTGCTGGAAAAAAATGGGGAGCTTAGAGATTAGGTATGCAGAAAAGAAGTGTGTTTTTCATTGGCAACATGACTATCTTGCAACCTCATTGGTCATTCTTCGCCATATGATCTGAGGGCTTGAAATAGATGGTCAAATTAAAAATCACGTGATGGTTAACAAATTATCTCTTCAGATTTGAGAGGTAGCAACATCCATTGGGTATACTTTTGGTAGATGCCTAATCCACTGAACTCTTTTCTTTTCTTTTTTGTTTTAATTTTACCTTTTTATATCTTGTGGGGCTAGTGGTCACCAACATGCTAATGTTTCCCATTCGAAACAGTTAGTTTATCTTTAACAAGACTTTTCAAGCTATCTTTTTGTATAGTTATCAGTCTTGCAAAGTTGGTTTTTCTGTGTAGTACTTACAACAGGGTGTCTGCTGGGTTCCACAGTGGTGAGCTGCGAAGAGTCTTGTAAAATGCAATGTCAAATGTTCTACATTAATTTTTTTTTTCTTTAGGTGAAATATGGAACTAGTGGTTAATTTAGCATTTTTTTTCATTATAATTTTAAAAATCTAGAATTGGCAAGTCAGAAACTACATTGCTCAGACATGACTACTCTGGCATTTAGGAAATTTCCTTGATTGTATCACGAACCTTCTAAACCTTGTTCGTTTGTTATGCTGCTCTGATTTGTGTCTTAAATATATTAATAGTCAAAGAAACACTTGAATGAAATCTTCATTTTGTTTTCAGGATGAGAAATTTCTAATTTGGTACTCTGGAACGGAGGAAAGGCAACTGAAGTTGAGTTTAGTTACTAAGATAATTCCTGGACAGCAGACTGTATGTATTTTCTTCAGAAAGGAATTGTGAACTAAATTTGAAGGCTTCATATTCAAGTGTTGTATTATTACACAGCTTGATATATTTACATTATGGCATGCCTTACACCGTAGGTAAATTTTCAGCGACAACCTCAACCAGAAAAAGAGTGTCAGTCCTTTTCTCTAATATATGGAAATGGTGAAAGGACACTTGATCTGGTATTGTGCTCCATACCTATTTCTAGAACTTCATCTTTCTGTTTAATTAGATTCATTATGTGCAACTTTTAGCAGAGAAATAGAACTCTGAAGGCCAACCCTGGATAGATGGGATAAGGCCTCAACGATGGTAATCTTTTGCTTATAGAACAGCATCCCGCTTAATGTTGTTTCTGATTTCTGAGTTGCCCAAAAGGCCTGCCTTAGCAAAATGGTAGCCGATCATTCTGCCAATGCATTGGAGCTGCCTGCTATGTTATTGTACAACCAAGGGAACATTCTTATACAAGAATATTTATTGCCATTTACATTTGGTTTTATCTTAGGTATGCAAGGACAAGGATCAGGCAGAATCTTGGTTTGTAGGCTTGACAGCCTTGATATCTAGATCTCATCATACCAAGCGCCTGGCTAATCTGAGAAGTGGGAGAGGGTCTCATTCATGTGCCAGTAGCCCAGTGGGTCATACGCGAATGAAACTTAACCTAGGACTTCTGGAGGAGTCAGCTGGAAATTCACAGGTCAAGAATGCAGAACTTGCCTGTAGTTTGTTTGATTGGAAACATGTGGCGTTTGGACATGTAGTGTCTAAAAACCTTGAATATCTAGATGTGGGCTAGAGGATGGTGATCGAAACAATCAGTCTGATGGGCCCTGCTATTGTAGAGTCTGTACATGTCCTTGATCAGGGAAGATTTAAGAGATACCTCATTAAATGTTGCTTCATGATTGGACAAGATTTAAGAGATTATTTGATGGAAAAAGAAGGCCAAATGATGGTGTCTCAAATCTTCCAATCTAGATTATTTTTGAAGTGTGGCATTTTTTTTGAATATGGTAAACTGTGGTATATCCATTGTGTGACCTATTAAAAAGGTTAGTCTGACGTGGCACCATGCTCCCACTTTTACCGTATTCAGCTCTTGAGAATGCTACACATCCTTGGATTGGGACCATGTACTTGTTCCATGATTATTTTTAGATCAAAATGATATTCTGAGTAATCTGGTTATTTCATCGACACCATGTGATGATAATTCACATTGAACATCTCTCTTCAACTTCTTTGTTTGAATGAAATATCCTGCTTTTTATCAGGATACTGTGGCTACATGCTGGGTTTCCATTTCATTTGGGAATTCCACTGCTGATATTTCCATTTCTTTTGAGAGTTTTCTTATGAATTGCTCTCAATAATTACCTGATTACATGACCTGCTCTCTGAAGGTGCGCAGCGTATGTGGAAGCCCAAGGTCTCTTGCTGGGAGGGGTTTTTCAGATGGTGTGTCATATTCCTCAGATAGTTTTTATTCGTCAGAATCAAGAAGCTTGTCAGACATACAAACAATACCAGATAACTTCTTTCCCCATTTTTCCAAATTGGAAATGGAGTATCACCATGAGAACACAGGACATAGATCAAATTTGAATAGTTCATTTGGCTCTTCTAATCATGGGTCTCCTTCATTGCGCAAGGATGATACTCTGAGGGATGTGTTGATGTGGGGAGAAGGGATAGCAGGGGGTGTCTTAGGCGGTGGAGTGGATAAATCTACTTCCTGCACCATGGCATTTGATGCATTGTTGCCCAAATTACTGGAATCTGCTTGCATGCTAGATTTGCAGAACATTGCCTGTGGAGGAAAACATGCCGCCGTCGTTACGGGACAAGGGGAAGTATTTTGTTGGGGAGAGGAGAAAAGCGGAAGATTGGGTCATAAAGTGGATATGGATGTATCTTATCCCAAGATTGTTGAGTCCCTTATTGGTGTGCATGTAGAATCAATTGCCTCTGGTGAGTACCAGACATGTGCGGTGACGCTTTGTGGAGAACTTTATATGTGGGGCGAGAGTGGTGAGTCTGTTGGTCATTTAGGCAATGGAAAAAACAAAAGTTGGTGGTTGCCCCGTAGAGTCATGGGTCCCTTGGAGGGCATATGTATATCAAGTGTTTCCTGTGGAGAGTGGCATACTGCTGTTGTGTCTTCTGCTGGTCAGTTGTTTACCTATGGGGATGGAACTTTTGGGGTTCTTGGACATGGAAATCTTCAAAGCTCTTCTCTACCAAAAGAAGTTGAATCTCTGAAAGGGTTAAGGGTGAAATCCGTTGCATGTGGACCATGGCACACTGCTGCTATTGTTGAAATATTAGTTGATCGTTTCAAGGGAAATACTCCTGCTGGAAAATTATTTACATGGGGTGATGGTGATAAAGGTAGACTTGGACATGCAAATAAAGAGAAGATGCTTCTTCCCACACGTGTTGCAGCACTAGTAGGTCACGATTTCATTCAAGTGTCTTGTGGAAGGATGCTGACTGTTGCACTCACAGTTACAGGCATGGTCTGTACCATGGGAAGTGCAGTGCATGGGCAACTTGGGAATCCTCAAGCCGAGGACAAATCAATCACAATTGTTGATGGAAATCTTAAAGAGGAGTTTGTTAAGGAGATCTCGTCAGGGTCTTATCATGTAGCTGTTTTGACCTCAAAAGGCAATGTCTATACTTGGGGAATGGGTGCAAATGGACGGCTAGGGTTAGGTGATGTTGATGATAGAAATTGTCCCGCCTTAGTGGAGGCCTTGAGAGATAGGCAGGTATGTAGTATTGCTTGTGGGTCAAGTTTCACTGCTGCAATATGTCTGCACAAATCTGTCTCTAGTAGTGACCAATCTATCTGCAGTGGATGTAGAATGCCTTTTGGATTTACTAGGAGGAAACATAACTGTTACAATTGTGGTTTGGTATTCTGCCATGCATGTAGTAGTAAGAAGGCTGTGAACGCATCTTTGGCACTGAATAAAAGCAAGCAGTACCGTGTCTGTGATCCTTGCTTCACCCAATTGAGTAAGCGTATAGATAGTAATAAACAAAAGCCAGAAACCCCAAGTCCGAGGCCACCCTTGTCCGTGCAAAAGAAGTTTTCCGACTTAAAAGTAGATTTGGAAAATGTGACATTCCCATGGCCACAAATCTCTTCTCCTAGACTGTTGCCTCAGGAGACCAGATCTGTTGAAGGACAAATGCCATGCAAGCAAAGAAGAAACCATCAGTCTACAGGTCCTGCTTCTCCTTTGTCATGCATATCCCCACGATGGAGACAGGTGTCATCCCCTGCAATATCTAACACTTACAGTAGAGAAGATTCTACAATGGTTCTTCCCCTGCAGAAAGAGGAATTATCCACTACTTTTCCTGATTACATGCAACAAAGCCCACCCAGATTGAGATCTGGAAACACTGCCTCAAGTTTGAAAAAGAGCCCAGTAGAATCAGATGAGATGCTTAGTGAAGAAGTACAGAGACTGAGGGCTGAGGTATTGCTCCACTTCTTTTCATTGCTAATAATTGGTGATTATTTTCAGATATTTATGCATGATGCTATGAATATATACATCTAATATTTTTTGTTCTCATATAGTTGAACGATGTGTATGAGATGACTTTGAAATAGGAAGTTTGGTGGACATTGATTTTGCTCTTGTTAGTGAAACAATCATTTTTGAATTAATACTGAAGTCGATTTTGAGTTGGCTAGCACACTGATTTGAAATATATAATTAAATCCAAAAAAAAAAAAAACAATTTGACTTGCATAGGAAGACCTAGGGTCCAGAAAACATAAAAACACAAGGTTAGAAAACTGGTGACTAGGACTCGAATTGTCCCAGAAACATAAAAACGCAAGGTTAGAAAACTGGTGACTAGGACTCGAATTTTCCAAATCAAAAGTTTGACTCTTCTATTAGGCTACTTGGTAGAGTCAAAATTTAAAATTATTTTTTAAAGTATTTAAAAATAAATTAAATACTTATGAAATGTAATTATAAATTTATATACATGTATTCATGACAATCAATTTTGAACTAATAAAATTGTACATCCAAGGAAAATGCTAAAATAAGAAAAGTAGAAGAAAGAAGAAAATCTTGCATATCACATAATTTTTAAGTCCAAACATTGATTGTAAAAGATCAAACCAAAGTCTCAAATTACATTCCAACCATCTTTATAAAAAAAAAAAAACCTAGTTGGTGTGATTTAGGTTGACACTTGCAAGGCTTCTGAGTTCCCCCTGCATTTGACTCAATCCTTCACCAAAACATGGTGACTTTGCTGATTCATAAGTAAAGTAACCAAGATCTCGATGTAGTCTGAGACCCACAAGTGGTCCCATTCAAATCTAATCAGATTAGGACTATGTTATTTTATTAGTAGCTTTCTAATTGCATTATTAGGGAAGTTTCTATTAAGATTAGGGTTTGCTTAGGCATTAAGTTTGCTTTTATTATATATGTGGTATTATAGAGAAGAAATTCTCGGACTTTGATTATTGAATAGATTTGTAGATTTTATCCTAGAGGTGCGTTCTTGTGTGTGTGTGAAGTCTTCTTCACGATTCGAAGTGTCCTTGGACGCGTGCTTCGGCACCCCTACGTAGCCCTAACCCTAGGGCGTGCATCAGATTGGTATCAAAGCCAAATGATCCTCAATCATCTTGGCATGTTACCCCTATCTATCCCATCGTTATTAACCACCAACACATTGCACCCCACCCCTTTCTTCCCCTATGAAAAACCCAGACTCCTTAGTCCAAACCCTTCCACAACCCCGCATAGCCCTCTTGCCGAAAACCAATGACCGCCGAACTCAACCATCTGCTCCCAACTGTTTTGAACCTCACCCAACCGCAGTATGCCCTCAGCCTAAGCCAACTCCCTCATCTTTGCTGTTGAGAACCCTGTTTCTAGAAACCCTTCTCCATATAACCCTCTTCCCCATATAACCTGAAGACCAAAAAATATATATATGTTTAGCCGAAACCCCAAACCTTCAACCACCCGAACACCAGTCCCCTAGCACCCTTCCCCATCCTTCTCGGCCTTCTTGTCCCCAACCCCCTTCCCAGACTGCAAACCGTTGTGAGAGAGAGAGAGAGAGAGAGAGAGAGAGAGAGAGAGAGAGAAGAAGAGGAAGAAGAAGAAGAAGAAGATTAAAGAGGAAGAGTGTACTTGGCTCCTGCGTTTTAGGCCCATCACTGACGCCAGCTTGCCGTTGTCGCTCGTTGTTGCCCACCTTCATCAATATCGCCGCTCGCCGCCATTAGAGCTAGAGCCACGCGGCTATGGACCCCACAGTCACCGAGAGCACTACCGTCGCCACCAGTCACCAACACTTACCATCACTGTCTCCTGGTTGTCGTTCGCCTTCTCCAATACAGCTAGCAAGCAGCCATTGCTTTGTGTTTAGGCAAAGAGAAGGAGCACAGGGGCTCTGCTTTCAATTTTTCTTTCCTTTTCTATTGCTGGAATCAAAGCAACAAGTGAGGTCTAGAACATGTGTCACGATAAGATACTCGTGTGTCACTTTTTAGGACCAAGCATAGTTGGGCCTAACTTCCAACCTAGGTCAACACCACATGACTTGATCCATTGTAGCAAAGCCCACAAGCAGAGTTCTGCTTACATTGATCTGGCATCAGCAACATCCTGTCAAAGTAAGATTTGGTTAAAATCAAAGGCTGTGATTTATTTTGTGAAAACGGAACCATCTGACATCAAATTTCCAATGTGTTTTTGCCAGTGTGTTTTTGGAGAACAGATCTACACATTAGGTCAGTCGGCTTTTAATTTTGCATTAAAAAAATGTCTCCTAAGAAGCACGTTGAGGTGGAATCTTCATTTTCTTTAATTGAAGATTTGGTTGGTGCCATTAGAGATTTAACTGCCAAAGTTAACAACATGCAAACCACCTTGCAATAACCGGAAACTAGAGATAAATTTGGAAAATACTTAGCGTAAGGATCACAATCGTGATGATGAAATTATTTGGAATCAACGAGATCCACCAGTTAATAATGTTGATTAAGATTTAAGGATTAAACTCATGATTCTAGAATATGATGGAAAATTTTAGCCTGCTGAATTCATGGATTGGTTAGTGTGTGTGGAGAATTTTTTTGCACACAAACCAATGACTGAGCACTATTAAGTCACGCTAGTTGTTATTAGATTGCGTAATTATGTTGCAACTTGATGGGTTGAATTAGAAAGAAAAAGGAGGAATTAGAACATGGACCCTGTTGACACATAGATTGAGATGAAGAATATTTTGAAGCAAAAATTCCTCCTCGTCAACTATACAAGAGATCTACGTTCAAGCTTTCAAAATTTGAAACAAAGATTCAAGACAGTTGTTAATTATTCCGAGGAATTCTGACTCTGTAAGCTCGTTGTGATTTGAACAAAAATGATGATGTGGTTGTTGATAGATTTTTCAATTGGTTATGAATAAACATTCAGCATATCCTCATATTCCAAAATTTTAATAATGTCGATGAACTCATCCGACATGTTGTCAAAGTTGAGGGAATTGCAAACCATCAAGCACAAGAATCCAAATGGGTTCCGCCAAAGAATTTGTCTTTGGAAGATGCTAAACCCAATGGTTTCTTAGGACAGATTTTTGCAAGGACTGAAGGTCAAAATATGATGATTTGTTTTCATTGTCAATAACCAGGGCATCGCGTAGCAGAATATCCAAAGCGCATGCATCTGATTGAAATTGAAGGTGATGATAAAAATATCCCAGATGATCCTAAGGGTACTAAAACTGATCCCAAGGTTATTGAAACTAAGGAAATTGATGAAATATACGCAGATACTACAGGTGAAGCTCTCATTATCGTCAAAGTGGCTCCACTAATTGTTGAGAATAAATGGTTGAGGAAAAATATCTTCCGTTCACGGGTACAGTTCTTGGACAGCATTGCACAGTTGTTATTGATGGAAGAAGTTGCGAAAATCTCATCTTTCAGGCTCTTGTTGATTGCCTCAAGTTGAAAGCTTACAAGCACAACCACCCTTATTTTGTCAAATGGCTGATGACTGGTGATCAAGCGCAGTTCGACATACTTGTAAAGTTACTTTTGCCATTGATGAGACTTACAAAGGTACAATCTGGTGTGATGTGCTACATATGGATAGCGGTGATATCTTATTGGGTTGCCCATGGATGTATGATAAAAACGGGACTCGTAGAATGTGCGATAACACATGCACATTCTTACATGGTGGAAAGCAAGTCATACTCCGTCTTAAAAAGCTGGGGCTGCTAAAGAAGAGTTTTCGGGTAGTTGCAACAAAGGAAGTCCTTCATGTTCACCACATTTACAAAGGCAATCCGAAGAAGACTTGAGTTCAAGGATGAACTTTTCTTTCAACCTGGAGAGGATGATGCAGTTTGGGTCTCATAAGTGGTTCTTTTCAAATCTAATCATACTAGGACTATGTTTTTTTATTAGTAGCTTTCTAATTATATTGTTATGGAAGTTTCTATTAATAGATTAGGATTTTCTTAGGCATTAAGTTTGCTTTTATTATATATGTAGTATTGTAGAGAAGAAACTCTCAAACTTTGAATATTGAATAGATTTGTGGATTTTATCCGGGAGGTGCGCCCTCATGTGTGTGTGTGGTCTTTTTGATGATTTGAAGTGTCCCGGGACATGTGCTTCGGCACCCCTACGCAGCCTTAACCCTAGGGCTTGCATCATTTAGGTTGACACTTGCAAGGCTCCCGAGTTCCCCCTGCGTTTGACTTAGTCCTTCACCAAACACAAGGTGACTTTGCTGATTCATAAGTAATGTCACAAAGATTTCCTACTTTGCTAAGCGCTATGTTATAACACTCCATCCCACATCGCTTATGAATTAAAGATGAGTCTGGTATATAATAAACTATGTAGGTTACTACTAATAACTTGGGCTTAAGCATTTTGGGCCACGTGAAAGGCTCACCAAGTTACTGGGCCAGTGGGCTACTAGGGTTGTTACAAATGGTATCAGAGTATATCACCACCCGGAAATGTAGGACCCCTAATCTCGCTAGGAAGGCCCTTGAGGCAAAATCAGGACAGAGCCAAGGTGAGTGAGCCTGTGAGTCAAGATAGGGGAATCCGCAGGGGACACGGTTGTAGAATGCTTCGGTCCCACATCGCCTAGTGAAGTTAGATAGATCTACACGGGGATGTGTGGCCTTAAGGGGGTCAATTGTAACACCCCATCCCACATCGTTTATGAATGAAATATGAGTCTGGTATATAATAAACTATATAGGTTACTACTAATAACTTGGGCTTAAGCATTTTGGGCCACGTGAAAGGCTCACCAAGTTACTGGGCCAGTGGGATCTTAAACATAGAAGGGTATGTTTAGATCTAGCAACAAAATAATGTGTATAGGTCCTGAAACATCTAAATGAATTATTGAGAAAGACTAAAACTCTTTAGTGCCCTGACTAAGATTAAGAATACCGCATGAGTTTATGTAGCTGACGAACAAACTTTGCACTTGATTTTGTTAACGCTGCTGAAAGCATTAAGAATTAAAGCCTTCAAAACTCTTAGAGAAGGATGACCCAGGTCTGAGATGCCACTTGAGAATTTAATGCTGTACGGCTAAAGCCTTCAAAACTCTTGGAGAAGGATGACCCAGGTCTGAGATGCCAATTGAGTATTTAATGCTGTATGGTCAAGACAATTTCTCTGATCTTCGAGGAGCATTTAGCTGGTGTAGTCCCTAATGCTCGTGACCACCACCAATTGCCTTCTCTGTTTTCAGGTCCTGAAAGTTACAGTGAAAAGGAAGAAAGTCACTATAAAAATGAATGACTTAGTAAGATTGCTAATAAATAAAAGAAATTGTAAACAGGTAGGGGACACGAAGAATAGAAGCATGTGACAAGGTGAAATTAAAGCATCATTCTGTTTTTTAAAGAGAATGTTGGCATTCACTATTATTCTGCCTTTTCAGTATAGAAAAACTCTTTTTAACTTATTGAAGTACTGTTTCTTACCCGTCAGGTATTGAGTAGCTTCTGAATCAATTATGAAGGAGTTACATGTTGGATTAATAGATGTAACATATGCAGTGCTGGTGAATGTTGATACCTGTTGAACCTTCAACCTGAGAGGTGGAAGCATTACTCTTGAGGCTGCTGATTCTGGAATTTCATCTATTTGATGCTCGCTTGTGCCGTTGGTCGAGCTGATGTTAATGAACACATTATGCTTCTTAAGTAATGACTCCCCTCTCTTGAAGTAGTTAAAAGATTGTTCCATGTGATGGAAATTGCTCTCTTGCCAGTGCCCAGTACATTGGAACGCAGGCTTATATTCAGAGTTCAAAACCCTGTGCAGCTCAACAATTTTTGACTCCATTAACTAGTTTCTGAACACAACATGAGGAGGTGGTCTGGTGATGACCTAATTCTTCCCAAAGTCCATGTAGAATCGTAGTGACCCTCTAGAGATTTGTCCTCCTGTCTACAACTCACAATAGGCAACTGCAAGCTCATTAATTCAGGCATATGTCCCTTTACGCCCAAAGGGAAAACAAGAAGAAAAATCAGACATGCTTTTTACTTCTTCTATGAACTGGAAACTAGAAAGCGTGTGTGTTAATGGCTTACCAGTTGGCGTGTTGCACATGGAGCTGTCTATGCGGATTACGCTGTGGGGCCCACCTGCTGGCTCACTTTGGGATGAGACCTGGTAATGCGGAACGGAATAGAGACGCAGGGCGGGCAAGGTAGAAAATGGAAATCCAGGGGAATTGGGCTCTCACCAAACTCCAATCACAGGAGGCATTAGAAATTGGGCTCTCACCAAACTCCACTCGCAGGAGGCGTTAGAGATTTCGAGGAGAACTCGAAGAAACTTGGGGAAGATCCCAAAACTTTTCATTAATCATTCATAACTACCGTGCCAAAATGGCTTTACAATGCTTAAATAGATAAAAGACTAACCCTAAGACTAATCTAGACCATCCAATCACATTGATGGTTGAGATTAAAACATCATTTAAACATCTTATTAAAATAACTTAAAGCAAATAAAACCCTAAATAAACTAGGATAGGTGGGCTAGGCCCAAAGACGGGTCGACCCACGGGGGACCATGGGTTTGTCCTGCATCAATTCTCCTATGCTTGGAGAAAACTCGACCTCGAGTTTTAGTAGAAGTCCTCCAGGGTCAAATATTAAGCGGACAAATCTTCGATGTGCTTCTGGATCTTCAACCTCTTGGTATGCTTTGGAAGCTGCAATCAATCTTTTCATCCAGATAGAAAGGGACTGGAGGGCTGGTTTCTGCTGATGTTTGACTTCAACATTGATGTCTGATTTGACCAGTAGATGTAGCAATTGTTGGCGTTGAAGCAGGAGATCATAGTTTTCTATTGTCAACAGTCTATCCCCAAAGATAAAATCAACATGAGGGATATCAATGAGTTGCACAAGTGTTTCAACACTGGGTTTTTCTTCAGTGGAGACAGGCTTTTCTGAATATGATTGTACAGTCATATCCATTGGAGCTTCAGGTTGATTGCTATCCGTATTCAAGTCTTCAAATTTATTTATTGCTGTCATTTGTTGATCATCATTTGCAACCTTCAAAACAACAACCTCTTCGAATGATGATGTATTTTGCCCTTCAGGAAGTGGACTTATGATCAGATCCACGAGATGATGAGACTCTTTGTTGTTTTCTTCACTGTGGAATTCTTCTTGTTCCTCCTGCAGTGCGGGATCAGCATTGTCTGAATTGATCATGGAATCATTTCTTTCTTGCTTTTGTTTCTCAATATCAGTATAAATATTCTCCACAGGTGGTTCTACAACATTGGATTTTTCCTCTTGTAACTTAGCTTTCCGGAGGCGATAGCGTTTTATCAAACGTTCAACACGAATCGCTTCCCAAAATGCTTCATACATATCTTTACACTCCTTTTGCATATTTTTCCGTATGCTTGGTCTCAAACCTTCAACAAAGATTGTAACATAATGTTCATCACTCTCATCTAGTTCACACAATGCCTGTAGCCTTGAAAATTCATCACCGTATTCAAGAACTGATATCTTCTTACCTTATCTCAAATTTAGAAATTGATCAAAGTAGGCTTTATTATCAGCATACCATTGTCCATACGTAAATGAATATGTCGCTCTAAGCACAGCACGGTGAATTATTACCATAAGCTCTTCTTCTGATTCCATATGGAAGACTTTCTAAAATAATGCACTTTTTTTTTTTTTTTTTGTTCTTTGAAAAAATAAATCAACCTGACCTGTTGTGTAGATCTCTTCAAAACAAGCGCATAGGATCAACCATATCTGAAATCGGAGTCCGTATGGAGGAGATCTTGTGATGTGCAGATAGATGGCTGAAATTGAATTGACGATGGGCACTTGATTGATGATATCTGCCTCAATACCTGCTGTGTAACCTTGTTGCTGATGTCACAAACTGTTGAACTGTGTTGCTCAAATGCTTCAAGGGACCCAAATTGACAGGCCTACCTTTTTTTTTTTTATTGACTGTGAGTAAGTCAAAGTTGGGCCTCACCCAAGTCGAAGCCCACAAAGTGGCTTAGTTGATGTGCAAGTGGTGTACTCGGGTCGGGTTCGACCGACCCAAATGCCTAACCTTCGTTTTTGATCTTCGTGCCAGAAGAGAAAAAAAAAAGCTCTGAAAGTTACCGACTCACTCACTACTGCTTCTTCTCAATAAGAAAGGGATGGGCGATGGAGTTGAGATGTGGAGATGGCCCAGGCGACGACATGCGGTAGGCGATGGCGATGGCGGTGGAAGTGGTAGACTGTGATGTTTCAGTTGTTGCTGCAGGCGGTGGACGACGAAGCACACGGCGAATGGTGATGCTGATGTAGCCGACGATCGCCTACAAGGGGAGGCCACTGGCTGACGGAGAAAGTTGCAGACGGTGCAGGTACGCTCGTCCTCTGATCTCTTCTTTCTTCCTCTTTTTTTTTTTTTTTTTTTTTTTTCTTTTCCCTGGTCCGACTGGGGTCGAGACGGATTATGGTAGCATCAGAATGGTGGGGAGATCGCCGAAAGGGTTTGGCGTGCTTTTGACTAGGGTTTGGGGGTTCAGTGATTTGGAGAAGTGGATGGGTTTAGGGTTTTGACGAGGATGAAGGTGTGGTCAGAAGGGGCCTGAGGGTCGGCGATTTGGTATGAGGGTTTCAATCGGGAAGGGGATTGGTGTTTTGGATCTCAGATTCGAGGTGGGTATGGAATGTGTGCTAGATCTGGGATTTCGATGATCAATGGCGCTTTGGGGCTTCAGATCTGGTAGATCTAGGCCCCAGGGTTGCCACGGGGTTTTCCATGATGGGGGATTTCAAGACGCAGTGGGAGACGGGTTTTGGCGCTCGATGCTTGGATCGAGGAAAAACTTCGAAAGGGTTTCAGTGGCTCTTGGTGTTGGACGGAAGGGGGGGGAACTGCAGATTGGTGAAGAAAATGGTTCTGGGTGTGGTGGAGAAAGGGATTTTTTTTTTTTTTTGGCTGGGGAACCAGATTTGGGTTTTCGGATCTCAGATTCGGAAAGATGGAGTGGGCATTAGATCTGGGGATGTTGGGGTTGCGGCTTCAGATCTGGGATTGACGATAGTGGCAATGGATGAATCGGCAACAATGATGACTTTCAAGATTCGAATCCGGGGATGGATCGATCTTCGGCTCTGATACCAAATAATGCGGAACGGAATAGAGACGCAGGGCGGGCAAAGTAGAAAATGGAAATCCAGGGGAATTGGGCTCTCACCAAACTCCAATCACAGGAGGCATTAGAAATTGGGCTCTCACCAAACTCCACTCGCAGGAGGCGTTAGAGATTTCGAGGAGAACTCGAAGAAACTTGGGGAAGATCCCAAAACTTTTCATTAATCATTCATAACTACCGTGCCAAAATGGCTTTACAATGCTTAAATAGATAAAAGACTAACCCTAAGACTAATCTAGACCATCCAATCACATTGATGGTTGAGATTAAAACATCATTTAAACATCTTATTAAAATAACTTAAAGCAAATAAAACCCTAAATAAACTACGATAGGTGGGCTAGGCCCAAAGACGGGTCGACCCACGGGGGACCATGGGTTTGTCCTGCATCACCTGGTGGATTGAAGATCTACCTGGGCCCTTCTTTGCAAAAAATCAGCCTCATTCGATCATTCTAACCCTATCATTTGGGGTGCAAAAGTTTAGTCCATTTGAATGGAGTGTGCAATCAATCCTGATCCAAGGGTTTAGTCTATTCGGATCTGTCTAGACCCCGGGAGTGTCTGTACTAAAAAAAAGAGGGGAGAAGAAAGAGTGGGGGATGGGGGTGTTTGGTCCACTCGGATGGACTAGTAGGTGGGCCCCAGTAGGGGGTGCGTAACATGCGCACCAGGTGCATTGGATAACTAGTATGTATGTATGTATGTATGTATGCATGCATGCATGTATGAGGAGCTCTAAATAACACTCCCTTATAGCTGAAAAGTGAAATCGTCGTGAGATGGAGTTGTCATAAATAAAAGGGATTCAAAGAAATTCTAAGGAATGTCTTAAATGACTCCTCTTTTTTCTCTTTCTTTAAAAGTTTAACTAACAATGAATTGAATTGGCTTCTTTCTTTTTCTTCTTCCCCCCAAAAAAGTGATATCTGAAATGCATGAGAAGAAGTGGACCAGTCAACATGGTTAGATGTTGTAGAGGTATTGAGAATCTATTGGTGGGGTCCACATATAAACTCAATACCATCAAAATAGATAGCTTCATTTTTATTAGTCCTCACCAAATTTCACTTCAATAGGATTTGGGCTTACTGTTAGATTAAGAACCATGGAAAACTTGAATTTTCATAATCTCAGCCGTGGGCCCAACTATTTTGTCCAAGGAGATTTAGGTGTTCCTATTAATGACAGGTTGTCATTTTTAAAACTCTTTCTACCTTAACTGTCATTCCTAAAGCATTAGAGGGCCCCACTAATGGATTATTGAGTTTGCAATCCAATGATTTAGATCCATCTCTATGAGTTTCATTTAAGAAATGATGGGACCCATTGTAAAAAGATCATACAATTACAATTAGTTGAGCCCACTTTTAAAGATTATGTGATTTTATGAGAGGCCCCACTAATAGAGCCTCACATGATTTGGGATTGAGAAAATCTTTGTAGGTGCTTCTAAAACTTTTAAAAGGGAGGAAAAGTAGGGAGAGATTACATAATCAGTGCTTTCTTTAAGAGGATCTCCACCTCTGGACATTTTTATTGTGAGTTAGATGGGGCCAGAAATGCCCCTCTTTTGGAGGGGCATTTTGTTGAATTCCTCATATATATATATATATATAAATGTCCCTCACATTTTGGTGAGGGACACTTCCTTTTTTAGAAAGTGTGAATGTGCAAAAAGGACAAAACCTCACACCTCATCACATTGTTGACCTTGATAGGTCTAAAAAAGGAAGTGTCCCTCACCATATATATATTCATTACTAATAGATAATCTTAATCCCAAAGTCCCGCAGTTGTGTGGCCCTTTCAAGAAGAGACCATGTGATTGGTTACATCAAATACAACCCCTTAAATGACATAGCATTCATGATAGAAAATGACTACTCCTTCAGAAAAATGAAGTTATTTACGTTCTTTTTCCCAAAGAAGTGCTGCTTTCATGGCCCGGTGAGTCATTTACTTGAAAGACCCTCCCTGCTGTGCACCCCTCCTTGAAATATCCAGCCATCCAATACTTATTGAATATAAAGAAAAAAAGAATCATTTGGACCCTGTCACTCTCTTGAAGTAAATGTCTGATGCATCACTGGAAAAATGTTTGTTGTGCTGTATTGAGGGCCATCACTGTTGTATACTGCTTGTTTTCAGTTACTTAGAGCTGTTGCCCCATTGCATCCTCATGATCTCTCCCGGAAGCTTATGGATTAGGATCATGTGAGTTGAAGAAAATTCTCAATGGAGAGGATTGGAGAAAATAAAGAATGGGATTGTGAGGCTGGAATGATTGTGTGGATGAGAGAGGTCTCTAGATGGATATAGAAATGGTTAACCTAGTTTCACGAGTTTTGATGCCATGTGAAAGCAATGAAATTTCATGAACTTCATTATTTCATCATTGATAGATAGGCACAGTATATGCATTGTTACTAAATAAGGAGCTACGCAAGGAGCCTAATCTAATCAAGACTTTTCAAATTCTAATTGCAACGTTAATAGATAGTCATAATCCTAATTATCTAAACAATCTCACCTTCCTAACATAGTATATTCTCTATCAAACATGGCATCATTGAGTTATCTTTGGCTTGCCCATCTGCTTATCCTTTATTACCAACTTTATGGTCTGGGGTTATATCCTTCATTACCAACGTTTTTTTCCCTCACTTATAGTAATATGTCATTCCTTCAGTTTCTGCTAAAGTTTAATGAAAATATTCTCTTTTCATGTCAAAGTAGCTATAAATTAGATTAATTACCACTGTTAAATGCACATATTATACCTATTTCAAATGACTTATCAATTTTCTTATAACCATCTTTGGTTTTGTAACAGGCCAGGAGCCTTGTGAACCAATGTCAAGTGAGAAGTGAAAAGATCCAGCAGTGTCAACGAAAAATCGAGGCAAACTGGTCTCGGGCAAGGGAGGAAGCTGCTAAGTGTAAAGCAGCAAAGGAGGTTATAAAGGCCTTGACAACACGGGTACGTTCTACCTAATTACATTGCAGACCCATAATTAGTTGATTGCTTGCATTAGCAAACTAAATCCAATGATTTCTCACTATAGATAAACATAAGTTCCAAGACAGTAAGTTTGCTAGAAGATATCGACTAAAAGATGTCAAATCTTACATTCTAGAAAATAAAATAATTTAGGGATTGGGTGGCTTTCACGCATGTCATAGGAAACCGACTCACATGTGCAAATGATGCACATGTTATTCATTTCCATATTCAACTGAGTCATATGGAAACAATTTCTATTGTTTGTCATTTTCGCATGTGGATCTCAGTCGATCCAATGGTTCACGGTTTTTTTTGTAAATTTTCTCATGATCTATGAGGAATCAAGACATGACATTTGACCCCCAAGCTGATTTTAGCTTTCCAAAGAGATGAATGGTTTCAATCGTGACTTGGGGGACCACAGAATTAAAAAAAATACCAGATATATTAGTCTGGAGTTTTTCACAATCTTTTCAAAATCTATGATGAATCAATGGGTCAAATTTGACCCTCTGGCCATTTTTAGCCATATGCTTCAAAACTACAAAAGAAGGGTTGAATTTTCACAAATTGCAACCAAATTGACCTAGCTGCACAAGTATGGAAATAGAATCGTGTTGAGAAATTTGATCAACACTACCATTCTCTAACATGGCCTGAATGGGTGAAGTGTGGCCGTGGTAGGTCAGAGGTATGGTTAATCACGGCCCCACTTTTCTTTGTGGGAAATTATTTTGTGTGTGCATGCATATGCCCCAAACCTACAAAATAAGGGCTTAAATTTCAAAAAAGTTGAACCATTTTTGTTCTGTACAATGGATCAAAATTCTGGGCCACCTTCTACTGAAACCTGAGGTACACTTGCTTGAGTCAACTCACCTAAATTCTAATATTGTTACTCTTTGGCTCGCTTCTGAGCTGCGCATATATAGTACGTATCATGTTTACTTACAGAATTTAAATGACTGTTAATTCTCTAACATGGGTGTGCTACTGCACAGCTGAATGCAATGTCAGAGAAGTTTTTGTCCAAAAGAGAACCGAGCAACATAAGTTCTGAAGCAAACAAGGTTGATGTGCATCTTTCTCAGATTACACCTGTCTCAGTAGAATCATTGGAGTCTGATGACATGAGGTCAATGTTTGGTAGCATGCATTTGTCACCAGATGTCCGAATTCTCAAAGAAAGGCAAATGGATGAATCATGTTCACCTCATTCATCAATTGGTCTTTTAGCATGTGCACGTGGGAGAGATGGGAATCACGGTCGTGCAAGGTCAGTTGATTCACAAGAGGCGAGGACGGATGCTAAACAAAATGTTGCCAATGGATTAAAAGCCGAGTGGGTAGAGCAACATGAGCCTGGTGTATATATTACATTCATGACTTCACCCTGTGGACAGAAAGGCCTCAAGCGCGTGAGATTCAGGTAATTTCAGTTCTAGATAAATCATACTAAAGTCATTTTCATGAGGCACCTAAACCATACCCATGAGCCCATAGTATCCAGATCATTGATCTGGTTGGTCTCATTGGTGGTCCGTGTAGGTGGGGTTGGGGGGGAGAATGACCCAAATATCTACCGGATAGTAATGTTGTAAACTTTACCTACAAACAGGAAAGATGGAAAGTGAATAATGGCCCAGTAAAGAAGGCTGTAGAGAATTGGTTACACCTGTTTTTCTATTTGTTCTTTTTGTTCTTTATTATTATTATTGTTATTATTGATAGAGCGTATGACTTAAGCCTGCATTTTCTCATGGACAACAAAAACCTTCCAACTAAGCTCCGGTTCATTTTGATTAGATAATCCATTTTTAAATTTAACTTTTCTTGCATCCCCTATCCATTGTAGGGTCCATTAGATATATGGTTTAGGTAGAACCAAAAAGGTTCCATATGAAGGAACTTGTGCCCCAACGAACACTATGTGGCCTCCGCACCCCGCCCACCCCCCCTTCCTTCCTTCCTTCCTTCTTCGGAGTCCAGAATGTCCTACATGGTACACGATGCACTAGTGTCTGGAGTTAACATTAATGATATTGCAACATGTGTTTCTAACACTTGTAGAAGTTGGGGTTTTTTTTTCTTGCAGTCGAAAGCGATTCAGTGAAAAGGAAGCTGAAAGATGGTGGGAGGAGAATCAGCTAGCGGTATATGAAAAATACAACATTGAAGGGGTTGTAAGTTAAAGCACTCAAAGATGAGCAACTGATGATTCTTAACCTTTGGCCCTTTCTATCCCATCATACTGAGTCTCATGGTGCATAACGGTTGCTATGAGTACATGGTGTACAGATGAGCATTCTGAACAGATAACTGAAGACAGGAAAAAGGCTTTGAGATGAATGATTTCGACTGAAGAGGAAGATCTATGGTTGATCATTCTGCGCCTGCATTTTGTTGGTTGATTTTGTTACTAACTTGACCAGCAACCTCAGTGCCTCTAAGAAAACACGAAGAGAAGTATCTGATCAAATCACCAATTTTTTGTATTTAACTGCCATTGCTTGGACACTTGCGTGTCCAGGATGCCTTCCATTGTATATAGTTCATTAATAAGGAAGTCAATTAGACCTAAAATTGCATGAATAAATAGCTTCCTTTCATGACATGGAACTTTAGGCTATGGTTCTTGCTCAGTTGTTGCCTTGGCAGTTGCTACCCCGTCTCTTAGACACATTGGCTTTGTTTGGATTAATGGTTAGCATTTGTTAGTAAGAGAGTAATTGAACGAACCTTTAAAAAAGACAGTACCCTGGGGTCCACAAGCAGCTGAGTATTTGTTCCAATCATATCATGTATCCGTTCAATGGGTTTTATGTGTGAAATATTTTTTTTTACTAGGTGTTTTATCTCCTTGAACCAAAATTCAAGCCCTAGGTTCCTAGCTTGATCTAGCCTTTTCATATCAGGTCTCCATCCGTATGAGAGCTGACCAAAATTTTACTTCAGCCTGAGAGATATAAATGATTGGATTTCTTACGGGCTTTATTTCAGAAGTATCTTTTTCACATTTGAAATGTAGAGGTTTGTATCACTTTGATTGAAGTGAAATTTGGAGTATATTATCTCAATGGGTTGAATGAAGAAAAGATCGGCGGCATGCAGATGGAAAGTAGGAAGAGTGAGATGCTACTACTAAGGTATTGATGGCAGCATATGATCATTTTACTAGTATCTAGCTCTTGATAGGTGGCGTGAATACTGACGAGAATTACTAAAACAATACCAACTTTTGCGTAGTTTACATAGTAAAAAAATAAATAAATAAATAAAATTCTCAAAATACCTCCACTTCCTTCTCTCTCGACATCCTTTCCCTCTCCCTCTCTCCTCTCTCTTCCCCTTCCCCACCTCCCCTTTTGGTGGTGACGAGCTCTGGCTGCGGAGGAGGGGCTTTTCCACTCCTTGCCCTTTCTCTCCGTCTTCCTATTCCTCTTTTTCTATTCTCTCTCTCCCCCTCTCGATGAAGAGGAGGAGAAGGAAGAGGGAGAGGGAGAGCTCCCAAACGTTGTTGGAGCTTGTTGCTAACCGGAGGAGGAGGTGGGGATGGGTAGGAGAGAGGAGGCAGGGAGAGGAAAGGGGTGTGAGGAGAAAAGATGGTTGGGGTATTTTTGAAAATTTTAATTTTTTTTTGGCTATATAAATTGAACAAAAGTTGATGTTGTTTTAGCAGCTTTGATACTGTTTCTGTGATGTGTAGTGCCCTTAGCTGATTTGATGTATTTGGCCCCATTGACCATACATACATTGTGAATTGGTTGTGTGAGCCCATTATATGTTTGGGCAGTCATTAAAATCAAGCTCAGGACTCAGTCTAGTCTAGAAAAGTGACCTTGAGCCCTCGAATAGATATGAATTCTATTGCCAAGCCCAGACACAAGTCGAAAGTCTCTAGCCTCGCTAACACGGGGCCATTGCAATGGACCAAATGGTCAAGTTTTCAGGTCCAACACTTCGGAAGCATGTACCTGAAAAGGAGCACAAACGAAAGAGTAAGAGTAGGCCACGTGTTCATAACCAGATGAAGCCATATACATATGTACCAGTCGTATAACTAAAAGCTGCGTTCTTAAAATGATCCTGCTAGGTTCTACCAAGAATCATGCTTGGCACTTTTCACGTTGCACTCTATATGCCATTTCATGGTTCAACCAAAAACCATCTGTATACCTAATGCCATTACTCATTGGCCTCTGTTTTTTTTTTGTTCTTTTTTTTTTTTTGTTTTTCCAACCAAGTGTTATAACTTGGCCACAAGTAAACTTTACGAAAAAGTGTTTTTCTCCAATTTTAATCTTCTTTATTTTTTTATTTAAGATTTGATCTCCTTTTTGGTTTTTTTTAATTCATGGTTTGATCTCTACTTCATTATTGAAGTGGCTCTCCTGAACAAATAGATTCACCACACGTAGTCTAAGTTTTTATTTCAAGCACGAGGCAGTGTAAGTTGAAAGGTAGGACCCACTATACATTGGTTGACTATCTAGAGGGAGGGCCCACATAGATGCCCAGGGTCCAGCATGTTCTTAATCTTAGACATCCTAGCCGTCTGTCCAAAAGGTTCTGATAATCCTTGGTACTTCAAAAGTGGGGACCCCCATTTCAACCGTTGGATGAAACGAACAAAGCCCCAAATGGGCCACAATTGGATAAAAGCTACTTGGCTCCATTTCTCTCTGTCTTTCCCTTTGGTATTTTATCCATTCAATTCCCAACAGCACCCTCCATTTCATCTGGGAGAGAGGGAGAGAGAGAGAGAGAGAGAGATGGCAGCAGCTGTGGTGGATGTTGCTGCTTGTGCTTGCCAATCTCTGACAAGAAGAAGAAGAGAAAAAGAGACACAATGTTCTCTTCGCTTTCCCATTCCCTGCAAACTCCTTTCTTCTTCTTCTCTTCAGTTCTCATCTCTCTCTGCATCTGCAAGTCAATGCACAACCTTTCGCCGCAGAGTTGTTGTGGCATGCCTCCCATCTTCTCCAAAGAGCAGCGCAGCTCCCTCCACCAAGCTCTATGTCAGCGGTCTGATTCTTCTCTTCTAACTGGGTGCTTGAGTCTGATGTAGTTCTTTGAATTTCTGCTGGAAATTGAATCTGGGGTTTTTTCATTTCAATCGAGTTTTTCACTTTTGGGGTTGTTTGATGGGATGATGGTCACAGGGGTATGCCAATTGCTTGTGTTGTTGTGGTTTTTCTCTGTAAATTAGGGATGCTTGGATTGATTTCTGAGTTGGATTGTTCAAACCCTGGCTGGGTTTGGATAATAAATACTAGGAGAACAAACCCCAGTTGCTCTTATCTCTGTTGGTGTAACCCATTTAGAGAAACTTAATATTCAGCTATATAAGGTTATATAAGAGCCCAAAAGGATCTTTAAACAGCTCAAGTTAATGTCCTTTTTCAAGGGTTGTAGAGTACCTTAGGAAAATTCGGTTGCCTGTTCTGAAAGTTGGAAAGTTGGGAACCCTTCTGTTGGGGTGGGGGTGGGGCAGACTCCCATGTGAGCAAACTTCACAGACCAGCAGCTGAACAATAATGGTGGTAATAATAATATGAGGCAAAAATCTTGAGGTTGCTGTGTCTGACAATTGCATGCTACACTCATTTTATGTTTTTTTATTGCCCTACCCAAGAGGGCTGGTCCTAGGAGAGAGCCCGCACACACAGGAATAGAAACCCACATATGTAGGTAACGAAGCTCGCACATGCGAGAACAGAATCCCACAAGTGGGAAGAAAGCCTGCATGTGGCGGAAAGGTGGCATATCCAGTTTTTGAACCCCATGGACAGTCAGGTGAGAACTATTGCTCCTTACCAACTAGTGTAAGGAGCAGTTCTCATTTATGTTTTTTTTTTTTCATGGACATTTTTGCTTTGCAATCATATTGAGTATTCTGGCTCATTGTCACCATTCCTCTTTATCTTTTCCTATTTTTGTTCAAGCTAATACCAAAGGGTTGCTGCTCCATATACAACAGCTGGCTTGAGATTGCTGCCTATATTTTCCCCGACTCTATATGTGCTTTAACCTTTGGTTGCAGGGCTTTCTTTTCGTACAACTGAAGAAAGTTTGAGAAATGCGTTTCAAAACTTTGGTCAACTTGTTGAAGGTTAGTGCTCTTATCATATTGGTGTGAGCTATTCTCTTCATGCCTATTTGCATTGCAACTGTATGAACATTTTAATGTGAGTTTTCTTGTGAATTGGCATTTTAATGGGAATCTGCTATTTTAGATCAGTGGAGGTTTGTAATGTTTTATTTATTTATTTTAATTTAATTTTTTCCAGTCAACCTAGTGATGGACAGAATAGCCAATAGACCAAGAGGTTTTGCTTTTCTTCGATATGCCACTGAGGAGGAGTCCAAGAAGGCCATTGAGGGGATGCATGGCAAGGTATGTCAGTGAAAACGATGCGAAAATAATACCTGATCACTGTTACTATAAAAGACCAAGGACTTGTATCATCAACTAATGTTTATAACCGATCAAATCCTCATTTCTGTCCTGCTAAAGTTACAATTACTTGGCTTTGGAACAGTGGCACATATAGATACTCTTTTTTACCAGCCACATATCATGTGTACTTAAAACATGAAATTTATGCACGAGTCTGTGTATGTATACCTTTTTGTGCCTGTGACTGTTGCACGTCTATTTTAGGCATGCATATATCAACAGAGCCCGGATGGGCTCCCTGCTTGCTCCTTTTGACCACCATTTGGTGAATAGTGTGATCAGCTGGAAGGTCATGACGTGGATGGGTGGCACGGGCCACCTGGCAAAGAAATTCCATCCTTAAAAAATTGACTTTGAAAAAAATTTCAGATTTCAACACTTGCACGTGCATCCGCAATCTAGATTTCTGTCTGTATGGGTGATAGTTGCTGATCTCTAAAAAGGAGGATGTTTGCCGTCTTGGTCATCCAAGTTGGGCCTAAATGACCAGTATCACCATGTGGCGGTAGAAAGTTGAGCCTCAATTGGCAATCCTTAATGGGCTAGCTACCTTCATGAACACCTTCTTTAGAATTAATATGATAAAAAGAAAAAACTGGAATAACATCAGGTTATGATATTTTTTTATGCTATTGTTAATGCATTCTATAGCTTTTACTATATTGTAGATAGATGAGGGAACCTCTTCATGTGAGAGAACTATTGTTAAACTATATCCAATTGATGCAAATTGAGAGAGGCTGGGGTCTTGAGAGAGTTTTGACGTACGATGAATGGCACCCCTACATGTTTGAACATGGGAATATTTCATGTGCCCAGGTCCCTCAGCTATAAGTATTGACAAACTTTCTTGAGAGTCCTCTTTGTTGTGAGTATGCTGTTCTTGGTTAGAGAACCTCAGTTATCACTATGTTTCTAAAGGGAAAGTTGATAGTCCCAGTCATTGTAGTTGAAACTTGAAAGAGTTATTATTATTATTTTTTTGGCAAATGGTAATAGGAAGAGTTTTTGTTACTTATTTTCTTATTTGTTTTATGAAGTTAGGATATTGGCTAAATCTTACTGTAACTAGGAAATTTAATCCTACCATGTGGTGAAGGAGAAAGTTCTAACTTGACCACAGATGATAGACAACAAGTTCTTTTCCCCTTTTCTTGGTTTGTGATTTCATATTACCTTCGTGTGATTTTGAGGAACCCAAGGTGTGAATTCTAGGCCTATATTCAGCAGATTGAAGTGTGATCCAAAGTCTTACATTGCTTCATGTTTGCTATTGGAGCATTCAGACCTGCTGAAGCTTCCTTTTCTGATTTCGGCATGTTTTTCACTTGGGAAATCAGCATACCCTTCTCCTTTCATTTTTTCCTCTCTGTATTTCAACCTTCCTTCCCTGCTCCCAATTGAAACCTCGAGAGCTACCCTAATCGTCTTTAAGTAGCCACACCCTATTCCACAATCAGTCCTCTTGAAAAAACCTTACAAATGCAAGGACCACCAAAAGGATCACAGTAGGTAAAAGTGAGATATACCCAACAGCAAGAACAATTACATAATGGATGCCGCCCAAGTAGAAGTCCTATCCACCCATTGTTTTGCCAAGGCATCTGCAAAACTATTAGTTGATCTAACCACATGAAGATGGGAGGACAATCCCTTGATCTCATTAAAGCAGAACTGAAGCTTCAAAGACATGGACTCTTTATGAGACAAAACTGCATTAGAGGAGTCACTCTCTATAATCGGACTAACCTGAAGAAAACCAGTAGAGTTCTGCATGGCCTCTAAAATTGCCAGCTCCTTGGATTAATTGGAATCTCTTACTCCTACATATTAGAGAGCACAATCACGACTTTTCCCCCGCTAGTTTCTTCCAATCTTCTAATTGACAATCCTAAGCAAACCACATCTTGTTCTATTCGACAGCCCCAGTCAACCCAAGAATGTCATCCCAATCTTGATCCATTTCTTCCAAAATCTTCTCTCGTTTTAGCCTGAAATCCTGCACTTCAAACCTGCCTTACATCTGTCCTAATTCAGTTATCTGCAACCCTAAATTCAACCCAATTGAAAAACTCCAAAATGCTGTTTATTAGTCAATATCCATACCAGTTTCATATCCCCATGTGAACAGCCATAAACCCAGCTAATTAGACCCCTGTTACAGAACTTGTAACAGCAAAGTATTCTCACTGATTGAACCCTTCTCAGGCCTGAGCCGAAGCCAGTCTCTATCTTAATCTGGTTTCTGAAATCCTGCCCAATTTCAAAGAAACCCCAAATTCAGCTCATTCAACCCACTCAAAACCCTGACCAAATAATCTAGTCACGAACAGCCCCTGATCAGCCTTGTTAAATTCCAGTTCAAGGCATTCAAACCCCATACAGACCTATATTACTAGTCGCACCGTAGACTAAATTAGACCTGTCTGGTAGCTGCGAGCTCTTCAAATCACCCTTCCAGTCAATTTGATCAATCTTAAGCACACCTTGTTTCGTATATCAGCCAAATATCAGTCCCTTGTTAATTGAAATTTGGGCCCATAGTCCTTAGATAACACTGCTCGAATCTTATATCATCGTTAACCTGCTCCAACTCGGACAGCCTCTAATTGCCAATTGTAGAAGTCACCACCAGTCTAATTGCCAAGCCTACACCAGTGCCCATACAGGTCTGTATATAAGATCCTAGATATGGGATGGAGATTACAGGTAGGGGTGGCAAAAAAGGGGTTGGGTATAAGGGGCCGAGGTGGGATGGAGGGTTTGTGGGTTGTTAACTCAAACCTATAAAACAAGTCCAAGTTGACCCTACCTGCAGTAAGAGCGGGCCAGGATTTCCTGAACCACATCCAACCCATTTAAATTGCGGGTTAGCTGAGGATTGGGTTTTATGGGTGTTGACTGTTAAGTCCAGGTGCTAATTAAGGGTTTCCCACTTGTTGGAATTATTACTTTTAGTTTCAGTTTTCAATTCAAGAAAACTTCCTAGGGAATTGAAGAGTGACATTGGAAAGTTAAAGGTTTTCTAGGAAAGTTAATCATTATTATGAAACTTAATTGTTGTATTGGAACGTGTAAAGTAATGTCTTTTGAATTGTCTTAGGTGGTCTAGAGTCTCTCGGTGGTTGCTGTTGTTGTTGTTGTCGTTTTTTTTTTCTTGTTTTGGTTGTTGTTGTTGTTGTAATGAGTGAGTTCTTGAACATTTTCAAGCGTGTGGAGTGGAAAAGGTCTTCTTGTTAGTGAGTTAAGGATAATATATCTATCTTTGTTGTTGCATTTTCATCTGATTTAGAGTAGGGGCTTTGGATGGCCCTTTGGCTGTACGTTCCCACACACCCAAATACATGCTCCGAACCTTTGTATCTAGCTTGATGTATTATTCTCAGATGATGTTGTTTTCTCAAACTATCTGGAGTACCATATTTCTATACTTCTTGTGGCAAATCGGTTGAATTGGGAGGAAAGTCTGCAAGCTAGTAACCAACAGTTGAACCCGACCTCTTCGTGTGAGGACTTGTTGACCTGCATCCAACTTGTATAAGCTGTGTGCATAAAGTCACGTGGGTAGGATGAGGGTCTACCATGGGGGCATGCCAGGATATATTTGTCATTGCCATGCAATCAAACCCATCTCTGGCTAAACATGAATTTACAATTCCAAACAACTTAATTCACCTGTACATAACTTTTGTGGAAAGGGCTGCTTGATTCCTGATGCCCTTGTGTTTAGTTTCTGGATGGCAGGGTAATTTTTGTTGAAGTGGCAAAACCAAGGTCCGAGCTCCGTCAGAGCTATAAGCAAACGGGGAGACAGTATTGAGGAGCTGCGAAATTGTTGTAATTCCCATCAATCTTGCACATGAAACAATGCTTGATCAATTCATGGTATGATAGTTTCTCATTGTATGATTCTTTTTTGGCAGTAAACTTGATCATCATATGATTCTCTTTTGGTAGTAAACTTGATCATCATTTCAGATGGTCTAGTAAGCAGAATGGTCGAAGGCATGCCTATACGGCTATATACCTTCAGAATCATAACCTCCTTTGTACTTTTGTTTTTCTTAGTTTTCTATGGCTACACCGGATTACAAAGAGATTGATGATGCATTTTTTAGACGTTTTCCTCAATATATTTATCACCATTTCCATGCAGCTGCATCTTTTGTTGTTGTGGCACATGGGTGCCAGATCCCAGCTAATTGTCTGGTGTGGCCCACAAAATATGATTATTTGACCCTGAATCAGGCCAGTTTATTCATCAGGTAGGACCCTAAGTACTTCATTATGGACAGTTGGCCAACTTTATTTTATCTTTCGAATATTTTGTAGTTTGTAGCTTGCTTGATGACAAGTTTGGCGTGATTTGGAGCAGAGCATTTGCTTGATGGGGCCAACCTTGAGTATGTCTTAAGGATCTTGCATTTTCTGCCACATGATGCCTAGACATGTGATGGTTTCGGCAGGAATCTTAAAACTAGCAGCCAATATGCTACTTATTGGTTGTTGCAATATAATGCTATGGAGAAAACGCAAAGTAAAATCAAACATCAAAAGGGGATAGAAGCATTACTAGATATTGGAACCATCTTATTAAATTTGTTCAAACCAATTCCACCAAAAACTCGAGGCCTTAGTATAAGCAGTATTATATACTTTCCAACACTCTACTTAGGGTTAACTCAGCATGACACACATATTTTACTACCAAGTCATTCCTCATGACATTCAAACATGTGATTGGTTGACTCTAATTCAATTTCCCGGGCCTATTTGT
The DNA here is from genome assembly GCA_037013555.1 of Sextonia rubra. Taxonomy (NCBI): domain Eukaryota; kingdom Viridiplantae; phylum Streptophyta; class Magnoliopsida; order Laurales; family Lauraceae; genus Sextonia; species Sextonia rubra. The sequence goes on along the minus strand of JASUAD010000028.1, from coordinate 13,725,104 downwards.
TTCTTTGAAAGTGGAGTACAGAGGGGCTAAAAACTTAAACAACGGCTGGATTTTTTTACCTCAAACTTGTTTGAAGTGGATGGTAAATTTGAATTAAAGAAAAAAAGCAATGGTCAAAATTTTTACTTTATAGCCTCATATAAATCAATATATACGGATACAAAATGAGTACAAATAAATGCACACAACCTTTTTCTATCCACACATGAATTAAAAAAAAAAGGGGGGGCATTCGGAGATAGCCTCTCAATATTTTACTTGATGGCGAGAGGTCCACGATCTTTTGTCATAGAAGCAGATGTTCTTTTTCAAATTTAAAAAGTCCAAAACACTGTCCTTGTATGAATTCATCTAAGTTTGATTATAATTTATTTGAGTTTGAACTGAATTTATCTAAGTATGATTAGAATTTATTTGAGTTTGAATAGAATTTATTAGAATTTCTATGCACAGTTTGAATGATGGCTCGTGTTAAAACCTCTGGTTCACCCACTTCTTGAAATTGTTTTGACCGAAAATTTTGGAATATGAAAGAATACATGATAAACTTTAAAATTTTCAAATTTCACTGAATAATAAGATGATTAGACTTGTCTACCAACTTTAAACTTTTTGCCAAAAACTGTTTTGCTTTGCTTTGAGGTAAAATTCAGCATGTTTAAGCCTTTGGTTTATCCACTTTTCAAAATTGTTTTGACCTAAAATTATGGGATATGAAAGACTACATGCTAAACTTTAAATTCCCCAAACTTTATTGAAAAATAAGATAATTAGACTAGTTTACTCATTTCAAACTTTATGCAAAAAACTGTTTAGTTTTTTTTAAATTGATATATTGAACGAAAGTTATGGAATTTCAAAGTTTTGAAATTCAAAATACAAAAGTAGTTGTTGAAGGACAAATTGGTTATGAAAAAAGATGAACTTGCCAATTAGAGACCTCCACCTGTAATTAGTATAGGCAGCAAGGACTTAAGGCCTTAGAGGGAATGTTTGTGGATTGCTCTTTGATTTGTGTCATGGGAGAGACTTCTGGTTAATTTTCTCTAAAAAAAATTTCCTTGTGAAAATATTAAAATGCCACCCCCCCCCCCCCCCCCCTCTCTCCCTCTCTCCTCCCCTTCCCCACTTGACCCTCCTCCTCTATCTCTTTCTCCCTCCTCTCAGTTCTCTTTCCACCCCGTCCCCCTCTTGTCTCCCCCACCCCCTCCCCACTCCTTTCTCCTTTCTCTCTCCCAGTCCTCCATTCCTCTCCCCCTCTCCTCTCTCTCTCTCCCCCACCCCTATGCCCATCTCTTCTCCCTCTCTCACTCTACCTCTTTGTGACACCCCCCCCCTCCCCTAGTTGTCGGGTGGAGAGAGGGTGGAGGGAGGAGCGGAATAGCAGGGAGGACAAAGAGGAGGAGGAGGTGGGGAAGCGGAGGAGAGAGGAGGGGAAGGTGGAGAAGGGGAGAGAGAGAAAAGAAGGACGGTGGGGAAATTGACAAGGAGGAGGAGGAAGTGGGGAAGGGGAGGAGAGAGGAGGGGAAGGTGGAGAAGGGGAGAGAGAGAAAAGAAGGACGATGGGGAAATTTCATTAATTTCATTAGGTTTTTTTTTTAAAATTCATGTGTGATAGAAAAAGGCAATGTGCCTTTAGCAACAGTCATACAAAAATGCCGTTGGAAGTTTGGCTCATCATCTTCCATTTGGGTGCTACTGTCTACACCAAATGCTAGTATGACATTCTTGACCTGCGTTCTAGAAGCTCTCAGCAGTGGCCAGGTGTCTAGCGGCCGACTAGAAATTGAAGTTGCATCCATCGAGAGAAGGGTGATGGCTTGTGGGGGCGTCACTGGATATGCCAGGTGTCTAGTACATACGTACATGTCATAGTAGATGGGTGGTTCTACGTCATGAAAAGGAAAAAAAAGTTAGTCTAGGTCAAACTTTTAATTTTACTTCACTCAACCTTTTCAAACACATATTCATTAAACTCAAATATTCAACTTTATTTTAATTTTATCTCAATTTTTTACTGTTTTGACAATTTACTTTATTCTATTCTACTCTCCCCACACCTCCACAAACAAACACGTCGTAAAATAAAATGTCATTTAATATTTATTTTTTGAATTTCACTTTTATCTCTATTTATATTTAATTTCTATATATTCTGTTACAAACAAACAAACCCAAAGGAAAACTGTAACGCTACCTTTCTCAAGAATATAGGAACTAGAATCCAAATCTCTCTTCTTTCCTTCTCTTGATCATGGATTTTCCTCGACTTCTTCTTACCCTGGCTTGCTAGTGATGGAAGCGTGTAAGTATTAGATTTTCCTCGAGTTCTTCTTACTCTGGCTTGTTAGTGATGAAAGCGTATAGTGTTAGAGAGTCGGGAGGATCCAAGGAGAAATGAGGCCAGCCCTCCACCTCCCCACTATTATATATAGGATTTGGGTGGGGGAGTTGTTGCTAGCACTTGGTGCCAATGGTGCTAGCGATTGTGCTTCTATTTATGTGATTTTCATTTCCATTGCATAGGATCTCTCCAAAACAATTTATATATGCTGTTCAAGTGGGAACCGTCCGAAATTATGGATAATAGAGTTGAGTGTAGGCCGGTATCATATTGGTGAGAAAAAGTTTGGCTTTATAGGTAGATGGCCCATCAAGATATAGTTGTAGGTCGAAGAAAACATTGATGGAGGTCATTGAATCAGATTTGAAGAAATTTAACTTATTAAAGGATCTGGCTCAAAATAAAACGGAATGGAGAAACAGAATTCATGTAGTCGACCCCAATATGGGCTTTGATGATGATGATGATGATGATAATGATGATGATGAAAGTTTGGCCTGTGGGCCCCACCTAAGAGCAATGATAATCATGGAGGATGGAGCAAGGAAAGATCTCAACTAAGACTAGAGTTGTGTAAATTATCAACTCCATTGGATCATCCTATTCTCCGAACCTATTGTCCTTACATTTAATAATTTCAACATGAGTGATTGTTGGATAAGTGTCGAATTTGGGCTTCTGGCCATCCAGGAGCATATTCAATATTGTATATGAAGGGGGCTAAGTTGACCATAGGTAGTCTAAGGGCTTGTTTGATTTCTCTTCACTTTTTTCTCGTATAGACCCATCCAAAATCAAGCTATTTAAAAGAGGCTAGACTAAAAAAAATGTGTTGGTAATGCAAGGATCTATTTTAAACAAATGGTTGAGATCTTTTCACAAATTTCTCAAGATTAACAAGATATCAAGTTTGAAATTTGACTATATCGCCGTCTTCAGCTTTCCAAAGAGATCTAATGGTTTGGATCTCATGTTTTGGGCCCAACAGATTCCAAAAAAAAAAAAATATATCAACTAGTTCACGTTTTTATGAAAATATCTAAAAATCGGTGATGATCCAATGATTGAGCTTTGGATCCATGGCGATGTTTGACCTTTTGGATATTTTCGACGGTTTAGATCGTGACTTATTGTCCTGAAAATAATAGAAAAGAAAAAAATAAGACTGTAATCGTGAGTTCCAAGTATAGATTGCGATGTAGTAATAATCTGGTAAAGTTCAGGTTGATCTTCAGGGAGCCATATGTTTAAAGCCTTTTCAACTTATACCTGCCCTAATTAAAAACCTAAGATTTACCTAAATAAAAAACTATGAATTACATTCATCACTACTTGCAAAAATTAAATTAATTACAAACTAATGAAATAAAAAACTTCCTAAAACTAAGAATCTAAATCTAAAAAAATTCTCAAGTTGCGGCAAAAGAACACATAAGTTAAAACTTCCAATTAGATACTTACTAAAAATAAAACATACTAAAAATAAATCAAGTGACTAAATGAGAAACTAAACTAAACTAAGTATCCATTAATCATAAGTTAGTCAATCAAACAAGATTAGAAACAAATCATAACAAATGAAACAACTCACCTTCTAAAATTAAAAATCCTAAGTTAGTAATTTCCTTAAATTAGAACCTAAGTTAAATTAGTAACTAGCTTAAGTTATTTTCCTTTTTAACTTAGTGGATTAACTATGTTAATTTCTCCTAAAATTAAGGACTTTCCAAACATAAAGATTTTCAAATCACAACAAATTTAGAAAGTGTCTAAATAAACTAAAGTTTAGAAACTACAACTATGTTAAAATTTTCAATTTTTAAAAAACCTTCCAAGTTAAAATTCATCAAATAAAACAATTTTAGAAAGGTTCTCAGCTCTAGAAATTATTTAAACTATAAAAAAATATAAAACTAGAAACAAATTTAAAAAAAGAAAGTTAGTAAAGTTAGTAATGCAAAAGATGCTATGATATACTAAACAGATTTAAATCTGGAAACTAGTATGCTGATACAAATTTTGTGCATGTTGCACCCTAATCTAAGGCATCCTAAATCTGAGTTTAATGGTTGGAGTTGAACTAGACTGATATAAAAAACTTAAAAAAAAAAAGCTAAAGCAAAAAAGGATTTAAAAGAATTTTGCATGAATAAATATGGATAAAAAAACTTAATTTTTGCAGAATTTTTGCACACATGTGGCCTAACAAAAGTTCATAAAGTTGCAAATTTACAATTTCAGAATTCTTATCTCTTATATTACTTGTACATGTGATTATTGTGAAAAAAGTAACAATGTGAAGTTATGACATTAAAATACCCACTTAAATTAGGAATATCATATTAAGAATCCTAATTTTACCCTGCTTAAAGACATAGAAGACATAGTTAAGCAAAGATGCTGTTGAAGTGATTAAGAAAGGAAGTGCGTCGTAAAAGATGTGTAACTGCTCTATTTTGCATCGGCAAATTTGTTCAATCACAAATTAAAATTTTAGTTCAAAGTTTGATTTAGTTCAAAGTTTGAGTGTGAGGTATTTTTTTACCAATCTAAGTCAGTTTTTCAAAGTTGTAAGTCTAAATTGAGTCATTTTTTAAAATAATTTATTTTTATAAAAAAAAATTGAGGATGTGGTCTGCGGTCAATTGGCCGAAGTGAGAGAGTATAAACATTGAACTTGTGGTTCACTTGATTGCAAGATTGAATACAATTGAGTTCACGGGTAAAGGTTCTTGAATACATTAAAACCCTTTAAATTCTCACTACAACCTCAAAAACCTTCACAAATATCCTTCTTCAAGCTTCCGCTTTCACCCAAAAACGCACGTTACAGCTAATTGAGATACAACTCATATCCGATAACATTTTTATTCCTATAAACCTTAGGTCACCCAAGTCACGCCGTTATGGCCTGAGTAGGGGTAGGTTCGGGCTTGGACCTAACACCTAACACTCGGGTCAGGGCCGAATACTGCTACTAGCATTACGTGGGATCCAAGTCGGCGAGCATTTATAACATGATTATAAGGTAAGGTTGGATTAAGCTAAGATGTAATTTCTTATTCAAAGAAGTTGTTAGACGTACCTTTTTCCTATGCCATCTTTTCCCCTGCAATTTTGAAAAATGAATTGGTAACTCATCATAATTATGGAGGATGATCAAAGCATAAGACAAAGATCTCAAAACAGCGTCAACGTAAATCAAACATAAAAATAAAAATAAAAATAAAATAAAAATAACTTTTCATATCCAAAATAGTACTTTCAACAAATTTTATTTTTTCCAATACTATATTCCATCAATGAGGCGGATTCAGGTAACACTTGTGCCCATGTTTATTGAGTGGACTTGTTAGGGAAATGGAAATGTCCAAGCCCCTCCTATTTAAATGCAATTAGTGTACTTTGATTTGATTCTAGGTCACAAAAGTATAGGTTTTTTTAGCACAAGAGCATAGTTGAATTGATTAAAGAATATGCAAAATTTTACTACATATGTATTATATGATGTGCTATTTGTTATAAAAAGAAGTACCAATGAAAACCTTTAAAATGAAGATTGTAACAGAATTCATGTTGGTTTCAATGTGGCCAAGGGCAGCCCTAGCAGGAGTCGTCTCAAATCTAAATACACCATGGGCAATGCGATAATGCTAATTTTCCGAGAAATGAAGTAAAAATGCGGATTAGGAGTGAAGTGGAAGAGCATGCTCTATTTGTATTCTAAAAATGTCATAGATGATTGACAAGTGCCATCTATTTATTTGATATATAAAAAAATGTTAAGACTTCTATTCTAAAGTATCACGCAAAAATGATGATAACAGTGTCAAAGTGTCATCTACACGATTATGCAATTGAAATTAAAAAAAATTGTGATTCCCAATGTCACTAATCTATAGTAGGAAGTCATAGATGAATGTCAAGCGTCATCTAATGTGCTCAAGATAAAGAGATGGAATAATTAAACGTGTTGAATAGTGCTCGAGTGTGTATGTAAATGCTCAACTAGAACTATGCCCATTTATTGATCATAGGTTATAGATGCCAATATATACCACTTCAATGTTGTAAGTGTTAGTCCAATACTTGATTATAATATGTCATATGCAAGTTTAGCTAAGTTAACCGTCAAAGAACGAGAGAGGTTTTAAGTTATGTTGGGAGGTCAAAAATAACATGCATTTACTTATCTCCAGCCCAATTCATTAATTAATGGGGTTGTAAATGTTTTTATTTTCTTTTTTCTTTTGAAAAGAGAAGTGCATATATTCCAAAAGGAGGCACGATGTACAAAGATTGGAAAGTGGATACCTTTGGCAAACTTGTGCTCCTTAAATGAGGAATGTTAAATCTGCACAAAAAGAAAAAGGATCAACTCTAGCTTTGAATTATCACGTGCCGTTTGAATTTGATTGTTGCTTGGGTCAAAATGGCTACTCTTACCAATAATGGAACAAACCTTTTTTTAATTATTACAACTTTAAAAAGTTTGTAAAATTTGTCTTACTTTAATTACATTAAAGGTGTCCTACCACAGTAGCTGACTTAGACCTATCCCATTGCCATCTACCCAAAACTTAATTTGTACTTATAAGTTTGTAATGATCTTGGTATATTTGTCTTTTAGGTCTAGACGAAACAAACCCAAACCAAATCCATTGTAATTGATTTAGTTGTGTCTAAAATTTACTTATTATTCAATGTATTTAATATAATTGGATTGTTTTTTTTTTTTTTTGTCGGTAACACAATCATATATTAAAAAAGAAGAGGAATACAGAAGAAAGCAAATAATGGGGACAAGTATAAAAACGTTAAACTAAACCCCATACAACGAAAATGAAAAGACAATATAAATACCACAAACCTCAAACACCAAAAAAGGGATCATCCCTGTCAACTCCTTGCTTGGCTAGCAAATCCACACTGTCATTTGTTGGACAGTGAATATGCTTGAAGAACATCTGCATCAATGAAGACAAAGCTTTAATTTCATTAAAAATGTATAGAAATTTTTAGGGAGCCTTTCTTTTTTTGTGAAACTTAAGAAATTGCATTGAATGAATAACTTTCCACAATAACCTTTTCAGTAAAAGAGTTGAAATAAATTCTTAAAGATTCTATAATCGCAAGCACCTCCTCTTCGTTAGAGTCTTTAATTCCAATTGGCTTGAAAAAGGAAATCAACACCTCACCTTTGAAGTTGCAAAGCATCCCTCTAATACCCGTTGGGCTTGGCTTCTAACCACCTCATCTACATTAAACTCGAGTATTTCTTCCAAAGGCGGGGACCAACTAATAAAATTGATTGAGCGAGAAGACCCACACATCATACAAGCCTCCCAATTACTTAGAATATTGTCGATGTTAAGAAATTTAAACTCCTTTCTCCTTAAAGTACATTTTGCTATTTTCAACGACACTGTTTCCAACATGTTTTACAAAGAAGAAGACAAATTACGGAAAATCCTTTCATTTCTTTTTTTCCAAATGGACCAAAGGATAGCAATAAGAATAAGTCTCCAAAGTAACAACTTACAACTCTCATGCCACATCTATCCAAAAAATACTTGGGAAGCACCAGGCATCAAACACATTGCTCAAAGAACTTGGGAAGCACCACAGTATACTACATCTATCCAAAAAATACTTCCAAGTAAAAAACAATACCTCCCAATGAATAAAAAGGTGATTAATAGATTCAATTTCTTTACTGCACAAGCAACAAATCTCCTGAAAATTCACCAATGCAAGGCTTTTCCTCAAAAGGTTTTCTTCGTAGAGATCTTGCCCGCCACAACTAGCCAACAAAAAGCCTCCACTTTAAAAGGGGCTAGCCCATCCAACCTCTAAAAGAGAAGTGCCAAATAGAAGAAGAGGAGAAGTTCAAAATGTAACACCCCATCTCACATTGCTTATGAATGAAATATGAGTCTAGTATATAATGAACCATGTAAGTTACTATTAATAACTTGGGCTTAAGTATTTTGGGCCACGTAATAAACTCACCAAGTTATTGGGCCAGTGGGTTACTCAGGTTATGACAAATGGTATCAGAGCCTATCACCAGCCGAAAATGTGGGACCCCCAATTCCGATGTGAAAGCCCTTGAGGTAAGATCAGCTCTTGAAGCAAGATCAGGACAGAGTGAGGGAGTACAAGCCTGTGAGTCAAAATAGGGGAATCCAGTGTGGAATGCTTTAATCCCACATCGCCTGGTGATGTTAAATGGGGGGTAGATTGTAACCATGTAGGTTATTACTAATAATTTGGGCTTAAGCATTTTGGGCCATGTTACAAGCCTACCAAGTTATTGGCCCGGGAGGCTACTCAGGTTGTTACACCAAAGCTATAGGGGAATCCAGTGTGGAATGCTTTAATCCCATATCGCCTGGTGAAGTTAAATGGGGGGTAGATTGTAACAATGTAGGTTATTACTAATAACTTGGGCTTAAGCATTTTGAGCCATGTTACAAGCCTACCAAGTTATTGCCCCGGGAGGCTACTCAGGTCGTCACACCAAAGCTATACTGAAGACTTAACTGAAAAAAGCCCAGAACAAGAGCATCTTGATCATCTTGACCATTATAATTGGATTGATTATGCATAAGAAAAATACAAATGGTATAATTCAAGTGTTCATAATAATAGAATTTTCTTTTATAATTTATGTATGAATGTGAATGGCTGTGATTATTTATTTCTCAACCATTATGGTGGGCCTTGTGGAAAGTTAGAAATGATTTTACATTTAAGGGCACATATATTAACCCTAAATCCACAATCCTATATGCAAGCAATTTGATTCTTGAACCTATGGATAATTAGTAAAACATGGAGCTCCAAGACTCCTCAACTCTTCCCCAGGAAGCTAGTTTGAGGAGCTCTAGAGGTATCGCTCAAGTGTTCTCAGATGCCTCTTCTAGAGGCATGGTTGGGAAATCGGGCTTTGGTTTTACTATCTGCATTGACGGTTTGTGGGTCCATGCAGTATATCTCAAGGGACTTAACGTTTTATCTCCAAAAGAAGCTAAGGCAAGAACTATGCTACGGAAGCTAGAGTCCAGGAATTTCGAAAGATTCTCCTTTCGTCGGATTCCCATGAGGTCATTGGAGTCATTGATGGGTCAATGCATTGATCAACCCATATTGTTTTGTTGGATATCAATGACCTATCATCCAAGTTTGAACATATCTCCTTCGCCCAATATTCCTATAAGACAAAATATTTCTGCACATGAACTGGCCAAGATGTCTTATGGACGTGTGGAAATTGAGGGCATTTTATCACATTCTGTAGCCGGGGTGTTTTTGTATTTGTTTGGGGCTTTTCTTTTGCTCTTTTTAGTGTGTTATGTTTTTTCCCTTATGTATTTAAATGAATTCATCTTTCTACCCAAAAAAAAACCATTATTATGTATTATTATAGTTATTGATTTTAGCTAAATCAATTTCAATTTTATTTCAATATGAACCTCTACACTACAAATTTAAAATTATTACCTTAAAAACTCATCTGCTCAATGATTTAAGGGCAATTTAGTCATTTTTTAAAAACAACGGTTAATATAATTGTCTCATTTGTTTTTTAATCCGTCGATCAAATAGATCAAAATGAGACACTCCTCTTTCTTGTTTTATAATGATGCAATTCAAATCCATCTCCTTAGAAATTTAAAACTCTAACCAATATACTCTCTAGGATTATATAACATTTACTTTGACCAAAATAATACCAAGAATTATGCACTTTTGATACTTATTTTTTAAATTTGTACATATGGCTTACTTTGACAGCTTTTAGAGTAATGCTCAATAAATCCCATCATGTAACTCCAATTAGAATTGAACCCATCTATAAGATTGATCATGCTTAAAATACTCAATCAAAATTAAAGTAAAACCATAATACTTGATGTGCGGTTAATAATTTTAAATGCGTCATGGAATGTTTATTAATTTCGTTCTTCTCATTAGATTTCATATCTTTTTATAACTTTTTTTCTTTAACTTTAAACATTGAGACCGATAAAAAATTTAATTACCGTCAATTCATAAAACTAATTATATCTTTAAAACTTTTTATTTTTTAATTTTAAACATAGAGACCGATAAAATTTTTAATTATCATCGATTCATAAAACTAATTATATCTTTAAAATCTTGATCCTGCCAACACTAATATGACAAACAAAAATTTTATGCAATTACATATTTTCATGCTTTAAAAGTGGGTGGTCAAGCTAGCTGCTAGTGTGCAGAATATTGTTTTACCTGGAAAAGCCCTCATTCCCGCTCCTTCTTGACCCACGTTAGATCTTTGGGTCCGGATCCCCTACCATGACCTATCTTGAGTCTTTAATCTCTTCATCAAGTTGCATGTAGACAGATGAAACGTTGCCTCTAGACTATTACCTTTCCTCTTCATTAATAATCTGGGCATGGGCCTGGGCCTGGGCCTGTGCCTGTTTGTTTGCAGTAGAAATCTAGAATACATAGAAATTCAACACTTACGATTTTTGAAGCGATTAAAAAATAAAAATCAAAGATGAAGTTTCAATAATGAGCATAAAAAAAAACCTTTCATTGTATGGAAGTAAGAAAAACAGAAAGATGAGAAATGAATAGCTAACCTTTAATAAAAAAAAAAGAGCATCAAAAAATTTTTTCTTTCTTTTAAAATAAAATTTAAAAAAGATGAAAAATGAATAACTAGCCGTTGATCTCTATTTTTAACCAATATTTTAATACAAATAAACAAGCCCTTTTTCATTCACTATCAACTTCTCATTTCCCACTCCAAAGATCCTGAAGATCTGGTAAGAAATCAGCAGCATAGATAGTCTTTTGGGAAGTATCCAATAGGACATTGTTTCATCGTTCTAGATAACATTCTGTGGTTTATTTTTCATTACGGGAGACTAATAAAGTGCGTTTCAAGGTGAATGGCAGCTTCTCATTGCATGTTTGGAAAGTGCGATTTGAGTGGAAGTATCCTGGCTCAGTGGCTTGGAACTGGATGGGTGCATCCACATATTATTTTAAGCCAAACACCGACCTATCCATCACTTTTCAATGTTTTGGCAGAAGAAATGCTTAAATTCCTATCCCCATCATCAGAACAAATATCCGCAGTCTAGCCAATATCTTGAGAAAATTGTGATTTATTGAACTTATAAATTAAAAAGAAATCTCGTTTGGTGATGATTCTTTATGGCCTGTTTGTTTGTATTAAAATTTATAAGAATTCAATACATAAGAGGTTTTTTAGGTTGCTAAAAATGATGATCAAAGGGTAAGAATTAATGTCTCATATTTCTTTGATTATGTTTTCATAAAATGCAAGGCTATTTGATTTTTATTTTTGGAAGTCACTTGAATCTTCATTTTTAATATCTTAAAATAGTAGTTTAATATAAACAAATATGCCCTTAAAATAGTTTTGTTAGTTGTATTTTACACTCATCTATTAACATTTTATTATTTAAAATAAATTTTTATCTACAATTTTTTCCAATGATGTCTAGAGAAAATCCGGTAGAGGGAAGGCTCAGGAAGGAGATAAACCTCACCCTTAAGCGGGGTAAACGAATCCTTTGGCAAAGGAAAGGTTCCTGCCTAGATTTGAACCCTTGTCAGTGGTGTAGGTAAGAACAACGACCTCTTACCAGTAAGAGACTGCTCGTGATATCCTAACACTTGTCTGAGATAATAATTGTCCAATAGATATCCCAATGGTTTCTATGAAAACTTTATTGGGTCTGTATCTAATAGAAATACTTATAAATGATATATATTATTTTAGATTTTGTATTTAGCTTTTGAGAACACTAGAGGAATTTACCACAATAAAGTGCCTTGGGACGAGCCCATTGCACAGTTGCTGTACGAGTCTTGTCACCATTAATAAAGTGTCTCTTCTCTTGATTTGGCCTCTTAGCTTGAGCAGCTAATAAAGCTTGAACCAAGCTACCACAAGGTCATATCAAAGTTCAAATTGACTCAAGTTCATATATTTTCTGACCCAAGTTTTAGCTTTGGCTTGCTCACATCCCAATCCCCTTCAATCCTAATTACAAAAGTAGTTACATGAAACATTTGAAAAAAGAAAAAATATTGATACTTCTGAAAAGTGAGATTTTTTGAGGTCAATCTTAGCACAGGAAGTAGGCATGACCCACATATCTATTCAAAAGATAATAACTTCCACACCTTACCCTCGAGAGTCCCCACATGTACAGGCAACCCCTGTGAACTGCTCAAAATATTTCCACCCACAATTTCCACAGGTGGAGAAGAAGATGATGAGGGGTGAAATGAATTGCTGTAATCAATGGTACTAGGAACATGAATCGGACAGGCACCACCCTGCAACTGTCCCCATTCATTTCTACAACAGTAAGGGGCCTTTCATCCTTTCTAGATATGGCTTCTCCTGCTACATCACATTGAATTGATAAGAAAAGCATCAGCTGCGACAAGATTCACATATTATTATATGTTTGTCCCCACTCCCCACTTGTGGGGATGACTCACCATGGACAACTAGTGTCTTGTTCCTCTGAAGGAGGAGCATCTGGCCTGGGTTCTATGGCTATTAAGAAAAAGGGCGATTTCTAGCCACAAGCGTGGATGCATCTATGATACTTAAGCAGGCCCCTCCACCCTTTCCCTTTGAAAGACAATATCTTACATTATCCTGACCGGATCAAATGTCCTGTTTTCGCTCTCAGTGCTCAGTTTTTACTTCACTTTTTTCTAGTTACTACTAGGACAAGCCAGCTGCTTGGTAGAGCTTGCATCTCCTCCTCCGCATTTTCAACTAGTTTCTCTACTGGATCATTTAGAATTTTCTACTTTCTAATTGGTGAGGCAAAGTGATTGATAAAAAGGTGGAGATATATGGTTTGACTACCAAAATATCCCTTGAGAAGCGCCTAACAACCCTGTGGCCAAAAGGCCGCTCTAGTTGGTAGCTGCGATCCATAGGGGGTGTAGGTCTCATGGTAGTCGTCCCATCAATAGTCCATATAAAGCCTAGGAGTTTGATGGTGCTCAAATAATTTCATCTCCTTCACTTCTCACTCCCTACAACTCAATTTTGATTGAAGCACTTTTCCTATGAAGTCTAGTAAATTTAATAGGATTTCATCAAAGTGGCCAAGGGAACATCCATGCCGTGTGGCAACGGCTAATATATTAGCAATATTTTAGGAAGTATATATGCTAATATATTAAAATGAAAGTTTGCAATATCCCATACAGGAGTTTATTTGAACATTTGTTTAGATGGAGAATGTATGTAGCTTAGCTCATGGGATCCACTGAGGTGTAAGTTATTCAATGGGATGGCAGATGGAAAAGGTCTAATGGAAAGGGGGATAAAAAAAAATCAGTCTCACCATATTATCTAGCTCTTAATTTAAGAGCTTTAAAGTTTAATGGCATCTTAAAAGTAGATTTTTCTTTTTTTTTTTTTTTGGTTGAGAATCAATTTAATGGTGAGTGTATAGAATTTCACAAATCAATGCATTCTCACAATTTTCCCCGTAAATATTCAATTGAAAAATAATCTCAATTCATACATTCCAATCAAACCTAATCATCTATTGGTCAAAAGTCAAACTATTCAAAATTTCTAACAACCAAATTAATCTTTATCTCAATCTAAGACACTAATCTCCAACATTCCCCATCATGAAAGGATCTGTGATTGTCAGACAATAAAAATAAACCGTTTAATCTTTAAAAAAAAACACAAACATCGATCATGTCTTCTTGGTTATCATTGTTTGCCAGTGGATCAATTAGTATCGCAATTCACTCCTTTTTTAATCTGTCGGCGTCGGTGCTCCATTGGTTCAGATCTATTGTAATTTCTTTCAAAAGCGTCAATCATGAAATTTGATGAGGATGGTGAGATCCTAAAGTTTAGGTATTTTGATGGACTAATGAGGGAAAAAGATGATTGGTTTTATTGAAATAAAAAAAAACTGACGGTGGTCACGTAAAAGATATGACTGTGCTTGGCTTGATTGCAAGAAAATCACAGGGCTCATCTCTGATACCATATAAAATTTCAATAGTCATTGCATTTCCTCAATTTTACCGTAAACATTCAATTGAAAAAAAATCTCAATTTATACATTCAAAGCAAGCCTAATAATCTATTATTCAAAATTCAAACTATTCAAAATTATTAACAACCAAACTAATCTTCATCTAAATCTAAGATACTAATCTCCAACAGAGTGAAGGTTTAGTGACAGTGAAATTGGTCAGGATGCTAGATCATAGGAATAAAAGAGGTATAAAATGATTGCATTGATGAAAGATAGGCCGAAGTGGACCCCACGTTGTTAAACTGCACTTGTAGTTGCTTGTAGAAGAACATTTTCCACTTGGAAAGCCTACAGGGAATTAAAATTGTATAAACGAGAGGGTTCAAATTATGCAACAACAGGGGCATATTTTTCGCTTTGCTATTCCAAAATTTCACCCCAGATTATCTCTTTAGCAACCAGCGCCATAATAAAGCTGAATTGGATTGCATTAGGACTTTGATTTTCTAAGGATTTGAACTACTAGTGTGATTTAGCAGGTATCTATTTCCCATCTCCCACTGATTTTTTTTTCATTGAAGGGGATCTTATTTGATGATCAGTTTTCTAGTGTTCACCTTTCTTTTCTCAATTTTAACCAGAATTCCAATTGCTCAGGGGCCAGAGAGAGAGAGAGAGAGAGAGAGAGAGAGAGCATATGAACAATTACATGGGGTTCTTCTTAACCGAAGTTACAATGCACTTTGCACAGACAGAAGAGGGGTTTCAAAAAAAAATATCAAAAGCCTGCTTGACAGGAAGGAGGAAGGTAAGCTTTATGCTTGAAAGATACATGTGAGAGGAACTTACAACTGTTATTTATACCTTTAAAGACGTTTGAAGGTAAGAACCGGTCAACTTGTACAGGCTGCAAAGGTGGTGCTTGAAACCTTTCTTACAGTCATCAACAGCTGAAACTCATTATAGTCGAGCCAATGCACCAAAATGAGCCCCAAACAGTCAATACCCTCTACAAGCATGAAAATAAAAAAAGAGGTGAAGAGACGATACTATTAGCTATAGACATAATCGGATTCTGTGGCTCTCTCTCTCATCGCTGCCAATAAGAGGCTGCCCAACATCTCTTTCAGCTACACACCTTTTGTAGGGAACAAATCCCTTTCCACAAGACCGGGAACCAGCTCGACTGAAGGCTGAATTTTCGCTTGCTTTCAAGCAGAAAACAGAAACAGGTTCCTTCTCAAGATCTCCAGCAGAATCAGTTTTTTGACTTAAGCCAGATGAGCTTTCACTTGTTTTCAAGCAAACAACTGCAACAGGATCCTTGACTTCGGCATCATTTTGGGAATCAACAACTTCACAGTTCCTATCGCCTAAACCGACCTCACTAAACGACCCCGTGTTGGATCCAGTCCAGGATTCTTCCTTGTTCGATGATTCTTGATCATCTGAGGCTTGTATGCAATAATCAGAAGGTTTTTGTTTTGAATCCACATTTTGAGAGTAAATGGGAGGGAATGACAAACTTCCATATACTGGCCACCATGGGATATGAGAGGAAGCTTCAGCCGAGTTCGAGTCTTCTTGCCTGAACTGCATGCAGTAGTAAATGGGGGATACACCATAGGGCCACGAATTCAAACCACTTTGACATTGATCCCCAGTAATATACCTCTGCATTGTATTTGCAAGTGATGTTTGTACTTCCTTCTCCACATCGAAGTTCTCATGTTGGTTTACAGTGTCAGTAATGATCGATGGTTCGCGGCGCTGCACAACAATGGGAGATGATGGTCTGTGAGAATCGGTGACCAAAACTGTTCGCCCAAAGAGCTTAAGACTCATAGGCACTTCTATGCATGAAGCTGCTTTAGTATGGAATTGATCTTCATAATCTGTCTCCAAATCCTGGAAATTATAATCCAGAAAACATCGATGAGAAAAATTTTATCAGGAGTCCCTGGTTCAAATGATGAGGAAAGGGAGTCAAATTGTAGTTTAATGTGGTAGTACCATGGAAGGTTTGTCCTGCTGGCTTGAAACAACAGATACTAGGACAGGTGATGGAGATCTTCTATCTTTCTCAACCGATGAAGTGGCTGTTGATGGGCTTCCATTCTCTCGCTCACCACCTAAAACACCCCTAGTATTCGGCCCAGTTGCAGATGAAAATGGTGATGAACCATTTGATGGATTCAAAACAGTTAGCCCCATTGTGTCTGATCCATCAGACAAAACTGATTTTGGAGATCCATTCAGTTGTTCAGAGATAGATTGAACTGGGGATAGAGACCTTTCTGGTTGCAACGAAAGTGGAGTACCCTTTATAGATGGGTTGGACAATTTACGAGGATATGGATGCATGGGTTTTCGTTTCGGACGAGGGGGAGGAATCTCAATAGACTTCATGGAGCTTGAGTTGCAACTGGACTCCCGAACCACCTACATGGGAAAGATGGAACAATTATTGAGAAAAAAGAGTTTGAGAAATTATCAAACTACAAAAAATCCTTTGCAGCTCCTGTCATTAACAATTGACTTACTTTAAATAACAAGACCGACCACCCAAGACCAAAGTATAGATTATGGTAGAATATAGGTAGTGGATAAAGAGCAGTAAACCTTAGAGAAGAATTTCTGCGCATGACTACGAATCTGGACAGCGGTCTTGGTGCCGATATGTTCTGTAGAAACATGCCATATTATTAAGAGATTAACCACAAAAGCAATAGCAAGGGAGCAGCTTATAAAATAAAATGAAACCAGGAGCACCTTCTATGCGTCGCCAGGCACGGCCGTGCAGTTTTAAAGCCTCCAAGAACTTCTTGTGCTCTTCCTCTGTCCATCTTTCTCTTTGTTTTGTAATTGTGTAAGGTTTTCTAGCCTGCTTATCCAGGGGAAAATGTTAAAGCGAGATCGAGTTGAATTACTCTCAATTAAGCTCCAACTTCAAATATTCGAAAGTGTTAAGCAAAAAGAGAGAGAGAGAGAGACAGAGAGAAGAAGATGTAAAAACATCTACCTTAGGAGCCACCTCATCTCCTGATGTATACAATTCCTTTGGTTGGACCCCAGTTAGCAACGAGTTCCCATTGTCCAAACGCATACAATTGCTTGGCATAAGAACAAGCCCAGAGTTGAAAACTGTTTCTCCACTTTTTTCCTAAATCAATACAAACAAAAACATAAGACAAGAAATAATCCCAATTCACAGGAAAAGATTATCAAACATCGCAAATCAAGTATGATCTTCAATTCACATTTAGCCAAACACAATCCCACCAGTTGAGCTCCTTCCCTTTTATTGTGAGGAGCATCATTTGGAAAGAATGACAAAAATAACAAACCATGAAATGACTGAACCCAAACATGGTTAAAACTAACAAACAATGAAATGACTGAGCCTAAACATGGTTTCATGTTCAAGTCCATCACATCACTCCTTAAAAAATATAGAAGAAAACAGTACTCTTGATCTGCATCATATTGCCATATCTCACCATTAGGTGATTAATAGAAACACACACCTAATTTAACATTATCCTATTGGCATTATTGTATATATGTTAAGCAAAGGAAAAAGATCATTTACTTGTGTAAGCAATTGTCAACATTTCATGTCATTTTCAGGAGAGTCAAAAGGACATGAATCAATAGAGCAAAAACCACAGAGAAAATATGCACCCAGATACCTGAACAGCCATAGTTACAGAGACCCTTCACGCTCCTTGATAACGAAACTTGCCTATTCTCTCGAGAGATCAGAGGTTCTTCAAAGCAATTACAGTTCTTCCTCTAATTAATCTCTTTCTTACTACTTTTTTGCGCCAGAACATACACCAACAGTCTTCCAAGCCATCTTTCTCAAATTTGATCTTCACAAACTCAGAATCAAACTAACATCGAAACAAATCGCAATTCCTTCTTCCGATTGGCGATTCAGTCAATCTGTACAAAAGCTAGATTTCAAATCTTGTGGTCGTCCAAACAGAAACTTCAATTATTTCCATAAATCGGAATCTCTACAGCAAACTTCAATTATTTCCATAAATCGGAATCTCTACAGCAAACGAAGGAAAAATTCATGAAAAATATTTATAAAAAAATGGAACACAAGATTAAATTCCTTTCTACTCAACATCATCCATTCAAAAACAAATTTGCAGCAAAAAAATAAGAGAAAAAGAATTTCACTTCCCGGTACTTTCTCAAAAGGATTCAAGCACCGCGTAAAACAGAGAAAAAAAGAGAAAAATCTCAAGCACAAGCTTAAATCGAAGCGATCAAGCTCAAAACGAGGAATAGAGATCTAAAAAACCAAGATAAAAATCACAAAACAAGATCAAAAGAGGGAATACCTCTTATGAGAAATCCTTCCACAAGAGTTGAATATTGTCTTCCTGCAGATCGATATCTTCGAGTAGAAAGACCGAAAGATTCGATCAAAACAACAAAATCTTTGAGAGCTCAAGAAGGAAGGAAGGAGAAGAAGAGGAAAGGAGAAAAAGAGAAAGGGAGAGAGAGAGAGAAAGGAGCAGAGGGGGGTTTTGAGGGGAAAAAGGTTGACAGAGGTGGTGCCACGTCAGCTGGGCTTTATTTCATTTTATTTTGTTTTTGTTTTTTTTTTTTTTGAAAGAAAAACTCGAGAATTGCAGACGAATCTTGTGGCGGACGGTGCACGAGTCCACCGACACGTGGCAAGAGGTGGTCGTGTCTGTGGCTGTGCTCTCCGCTTTTCTTTTTTGAATCGGCGTCTTGTTTTGGTGGGTGGGAGCGACAGCACACCGCTGTCTTCGGATAATACAACATTTTCTATGTGTTTTTTTATTGAGACATGGAGTTGGTGTCCTTGACTGACATCCAAGTTAGATGTGGCCACAAACGTGAGATTTACACAAGGTAACTTACACATGCTCGAATATATGCATTCGTGATACGAATGTGTAGGATCAACCAAGGTAGGATTAATAGGAAAGATATTCACCCTAAGACCAGATTGTATATGCACAATATCTGTGATGGGATACGATGGTTGGAAAGGTATAGCTATTTATGGATAAGAATTATTCAATCAACAAGCTCCATCAGATCATCATAACTCTTAATTAGACAATATTAAAGCCTATTGGCATTTTGCTTATAAATTTTTAGAGATTTATTTCAAGGATGAGCATAAAATTAGATGTGGTTGTTAATATGGACGGGATAATAGTAAGATAAGAGCTAGGTGTAGTTATAATGAAAGTGGGCCCAAGTGGGCACCATATATGAGTCCATAGTTTCATCTGATGGGTGTAGATACAAATAGATAATTGTATTTTGGTAATAAATATGAAATTTTCATGTAGATTTTGGAAGTGGATGTAGAAATTTTATATAAAGTTTTAAAATAAAATCATAATTTTCACTATGGTTTTAAAAGTGGGCCAATGTTCAATGGTTGCATCCATAGCATATGGATGTATGTGGGTCCGCCCCTCGTTTTTTAAAGCTGGACTATACATGCAATTCACTCTTATGAGAAAAATCTTTGTATTCATATTTGATCAATATGACCCATTATCCATCAGAAAACTCTATGCAAATGCTTGATTGTGATCCTTTTGTGCAAATAATTATCCCAAACGGTTTGTGAGAGATGTTATTCATTATTCAATTCAATACTTGGTATTGGTAACTTTTTCACTGAAGAATTAGCTCTAGTTGACTTAAGACCGCAGTTTGCTTTTAAAAGTTATAGGTTTGAATTGTACTGTCACATTGAAATTACAGGGAATTTACAGGATTCACTTTAGGCTTGAAGGGATCAATCTCGCTCAAAGGAATGGGACATGCTCCGTTGGCCAAACAAAAAAAAAACCATGGTAAATTTAGATGAATACCAATTATTAAGATCAACATGTAAAATTTTGATTTATCATAAGTGGGTCCTGTTGTACAAGATTAAAAAATTTTGCTACAATATGATCTACTAAAAAAATATAAGAAAATATGGAACCGGACTAAGATCCTGTCATCCAAGTTCCAGCCAAGGTGGGCCACCTATCCAAGATTGAGCCGCAATTGACTCCACCAAATCCAAGGTACGTTTAAAGTCCTCCCAACCCAACCTAGTTAAGTGGTTCTACATTGGGGGCCACACCAAAAATCATTGTCTCCCAAGATACCAAAGAAGAACCTACCCTTTTTTTATTTATTGCATTCATTTTCAACCCCCCTCCATACTCCATAGGCTGAGGCTCTCCATAGAAATCAAAATATCTGCGAGCCTCTAAAACTAAATGTGAAGAGGATGCGTGACCAGGAGCTGCGGATGAAAAGGGTTTAGGACTTTCTGCACTTTTTGCCACGTCATAAGCACTCACTCGGCTTCCACTTCTATCCAGATGCCACGCGTAACAATAGCGTTCGCCCGTGACCAAGGAACGAAAGATGGCAAAAGCCAAAAGGCAAAGGGAGAGCGAGGGACAAGGGATATGGACGTTTCTCAGCCACTAGAAAAGCAGGTGGGTGCCATTGAAAAACACAACGCTCAAAAAACCAAGGCCACATGCTTTTCACAGCTTTTATAGGGCACATTTTATTGCACCTTCAAGTCCGAGATAGGTGCCGTATGAAATTCGGGCATTTTTTATCTTATTTTATTAGAGGATCCGCTTGCTTCTAGGAGACATGTCACATCTCACATGTTTTTTTTGTTTTTGGTTTTTTGTTTTTTTAAATATCTTGATAATATCATATTAATTTTTAAAATAATATCTACTCAAACAATAGGGATTTTAATGTGAAGCTCACTTGCGGGGCCCCACACTTGAAGATGAGGTTGAGTAAAAAGATCATCCTGGGGCCTACTTCTGTACGAAATATGAAGCTCATTTTATGATTGACCTGATCCCTTGGTCAATGGTTTAGAAATTTTCACATTTTAATACATGTAGATGGGTGCAAAAAAATGGGCGGAGTGCCTTAAGCATGCGGTTTGTTTGGATGGATGATTAGGTGGCCCCTATTCAGTGTGAAATTCTTCTTTTGTAGTGGATGATTTTTTATATATCCATAGTCTAAAATATTGCTAGAAAATAAACTTTTGAAAAAAAAAAACAAAACATAAATTGTTTTCATTTTTCATTTGAAAAATTCCTAAATGTGAAAATATTGATGTATTTATTCAGAGGCAATGGTTTCTCAAATATATTTGTGAAAATGGGTAGTGGCTGTTGGATTGGTTGCTAGTTTATGATTCTTTGATCTCGCAAAATGATTTGGATGTGTGCACTTAAAACGTGGTTTTTCAAGAGATTTTGTGTTTCTCAAAGAATCTATGATGGTGGCCTGAGAGCACATGGAAGCATGCATGCCACCCACTAACTTTGGCTCCTCATGCTTTAATTGTTCGGAACAGGAATTCAGATCCGCCGGGCCTTATATTCCTTGCCTAGAGAAATCCTAAAACGAAACTCTATGGTAAATTTGGGGGTTGTGGGTTTGAGATACAGTTTTATATTGGGGTTATAGGGCATTTACTAGACTTTTCCTGTGTTCAAAGGAATTAGACCGGCCCAACGAGCTTAGCCACCCTCCGTTAGCCACTCTATGGTAAGGGATACTTATTCAAATCCAAACCATTTAAAATATATGATCTTCACACGTACGGAGCTATGAGCTGTTCACAATAAATGTCCTCGAGTTATTTAGGGCATTGTAAAATTCTATTTCAATCCACATGTGGTGCACCAATGGATTTTTTGTTGGACAAAATATCTTTTTTTGATAACATTATTTGAATTTTAATAGGTGGATTCCACTGTGAAGCTCAATTATAAGATTTCTCTAGGTTAAAACTTAAGAGGATCTTGACTCATCCGGATAGTGTCCGCCTGGTGGGTGTTTCATCAAATCAGTAGTCAACGGTTAATACTTAAATAAAACCCTTCATCGATTCAAATGGTTAAATCTATCATCACTGGAAAGCCAATCCACTGTTATACTAGTGATGGCGATCTCTCCCTCCACAGAAACAATTAGAGGTCAATCCTTGTAGTGACATTGAGTATTTACTTGAGCAAATTATTTAAAAAAAAAAAGGATTGTAATGTAACATGTACATACAAAGTTTTCAGAACCATGGATCATGAAGGAAAACCGTTGGATCAAATCTTTACTGTAACAATGGGGCGGGCTCAACCATTGCTCTTGCCCAAGAGAGGATATGACCTTAATCAAGGTGAAAATCAATTTGAATTTCAGGTGACATCTGAACATCTAATGAACAAATGAAAGCGTATGACCTGATAGTAGAAGGATGTCAACATACCTAAAGTATCCTAACATTAGTGAAGTTTGGAAGATTTTTGGGATCCAAATGTAGCACTGTCATATTTAGGTCTAAAGTGCCTTGATGTTGACCCAACTTGAATGAGAAATGATAGCCACACTCTCCAACTCACAATCCATCTCACAACTGTCCTATGTGGCATGCCTAACTAATTTGTTTTGCTTTTAACATTGGAGAGATAAGGGAAAGAGAAATTGCCACATAGGACAGTTGTGAGATGGGTTGTGAGTTGGGGAGTGTGGCTAGCATTGCTCCAACTTGAATATATGCACAGCTTGAAATACGACTTTAATCAAGGCTTCTGTTTTGTTTAGGAATGTTGTTGCAAATCCAGTTGTCGTGGAGCCATGGATTCCGGATCCACCGTCACAGCTAATACATAGGAACCGTGTAACAGGTAACTAAAGTTTCATTGTGGGGCTATTTAGAAATAGGCATGTGAATTCAGTCCCCGAGAGAAGGGGGCCCGACCGGGCTTGTCCATCAGAGAGCCCTTGTAATGAGGTTCTTTGTTTCTAAAAAAATGTTCAAGAGTTGGAGTTGGACATCTTTTTGCTGGTTTCTATTGACAAGGATAATTTTCTCTCCATATATTGATCAACTAATTCATAAAGATAGCTTGTATGTGTATGAAATTTTGAAAATATGAGGTGATTCATATATCATTTTAATTAAATAATTTCAACTCCTAATGTTCTTATGTCCAAACTTATAGTTATTTTTATGTTCATTTATTTTCGTGAGTGAAAATATGACAACGTTGAGTTAGATTGATGTTACATTGAAAATAATGTTGGGAATGTAAATGGTTTAAATTTCTCAAAAATAGGACTACCAGAATGGTTTGGTATGTGAAGACTTCAATGAAAAGCATGAGATAAAACAAACTCTTTAACCATCTTCTATTTTTGACAAAATAAATAGAACTGCACATTTAGAACCTAAGTGATCAATGCATGTATGGTTTTGTCCGATAAAAAAAAGGTTTTTAGAGAAAGCCTTTGTACTCGAAACATTTTCTTAGTGGTCCATTCACAATAGTGGTTAGACAAAATAATGCTTCGTTGACATTTGAAACTTTATAAACAAATAATAATAATAATAATAATAACTAACAGTTTTTTAATTTTGTGGCGTGGGCTCGATCCTAGCCCTCACCAGTTGGATAATTGAGGGCCTAGATAGTGCATGCCCTCTGAGGACTTTGACTCACATAGGCTTGATCTTGCATATTTTGACGGTGGGTAATGATAAGCTTGGGCTCATCTCGGCCTGGCCCTTTGACCGCTCTATAGAGAGAGAATCCAGATTGGTCAAGATGAAGTTCATCATCTCTATCAATATATTCTCAAGTTTTAATTCAAAAGTAGTGGATTCCATTATACGATTGAGTACCATGATAGAAATGTGACTTAATATAAGTAAGCAGCAATGCCATGTCATCACCAATCACATTTCATCATGAAGCTCAATAAGATGGTGCGATCTAACCCTTTTGAATTGAAACTTGAGAATATATTAGTAGAGGGAATGGGACTAACGTTGAATGACCCAAAGCATTTCAATGTGGGCCCCAAGATGAAGTTTTAGGTATGTGTTACACACGTCCATGTGATAGTTGTGACAGAGGATCCGAACTTGGTGCCTTGAATCTATAATTTCTTATCCTTGCTTTCTTTGGTGTAAAAATATCTCTTGGCGGTGGAGACTTAGACCAGTTGTCCTCCTATGATCAGGAATTTGTGTAGTGTATATCTGAGTTCTTGCGTTACTATTTCTCCAGGTGAAAAGAAAGTAAAATACTAGTGTGGACCGCGTGGTGCATGTATTAGATCCATAATAGAAACGGATCATGCCTCTCATGAAACTACTGGCCCATTAACAATTAAACACAATGGATCCAAATCTTGTATTTGACCCATTACATCTGATGGACGGATGATCTAAAAAAGGGACCCATAGAGAAGAATTACGTTGTTATTTCTTTAGACAAATAGGACATGTTTGGAAGCGGGATAAATTTTTGGTAGGATTGGATAGTTGATACTATCCGAGCCCATTCAAAGGTATTATTGCTTGGGATGGGATTTTATTTATCCTACAGATGAATCCAATCACATGTTTAGTTGCATCTAGATAAATAGGGGACAATGGACAAAAAGACCTAAAAAATATAATTCCAAAGCCAACCCAAGTTTAGGTGCAATTATCTAAGCCTCCATACTAGGTTATTTACTGCAGCATCAGGACTGGGATAATATCATACACTAAAAATATAAATAAACAAGGGATAAGTGGGATAAAATGTCAAGAGTTGCTTATCCCCCCTTCCCCTGCTTCCAAACACATCCATAGTGTTGGCACTGTCCGGTATTAGGATGATGTGATTGTGAGGCTGGAGGGTGATGAATATGTGGGAAGCAATAGATTTTGGGTACACTACAAGTGTATGTTAAGGAGTTTTATCAAAGAGGAAAAGAATCCACTTGATTACTGATTTTGAAAATTATTTCCACATCCAAAGCGATAAGATATTACTAATGACTCGACCCTAACTAGGCTAGAAAGATCAAAGGTTGACGCTTGAATTTATGTTCACTTTATTTGACTATTAACTTTGGGAGTATGACCAAAATGATTACCATTATTTCTACATAATAATTATCAAGGAAGCAAGAGAATAGATCGATCTGGACATGAATTAAGTGTGGGCCAAAATATCACTTCGTTAAATAATTTTACCATTAAATCCAATGGATGTTCGTGTCGCTATTTTATAATCTGGGCTTAGTTATGAAAAGTAGTATATCAGTGTTAAATTTTGAATGGTGTTGAATCTAGGATGTTAAGGGTGTGTGAAACGATTGCATTTATCAAAATCAACTGTAAAGAGGTCTGCAGGTTCCTTATATGCAAAGGAGGTGCTTTTTAACTTTCTTAACTGCATGGGTGCTACGTGGGGTTGCAATGACCCATGATAAATTCTCTTCGTTTCTAGGGCCCACCAAAAATCCTTTTTAGGGGATTTATTGGAACCATCCTAAGCCTTTAAGAGGAAAGGCACACAACATAGTTTTAATAAGAGTATCCCAAACCTCGATAATTAATAGCCACTTTTTGACTTTGGTTTTCTTGTTTTTTATTTTCCTTTTTTATTATTGGTTTCAAGACGTTAGGCCCCATTTACTTAATTTAATTATCTACAATTTACTAAGGTTCATAGGAATGTCTATTCACAAAATAGTAATTAGGATTCACAAGGGACCATCAAAATATCCAGCATAAAAAATAATTGCCCATTCTTCCAAGTGAAGTCATCATATGAATTTACTAGTCTCCTATAGAATTCTCGATCATTTACTCCTCATTCCTCATTAAACGCCCCTCCCATAAAAGCCCTTGCCAAAATCTTCATGAATTGAAGGCATGGAAGTACTATATTTTTTTTTTCTTGTTCTTGAGTGCTTTCGTTTCTATTAGGTTTTTGTTGTTGACTTCTCTTTCCTGATACTATTGCGAGTAAGAAAGTGTACTTAATTTTAGGGCTTGCTTGTGGCACGCAGCATAGGCGGAAAGGCCGTGGGGTAGGGCTGGATATGGGTTTCATCTCTCGAGCAGAAAAATTCCACGCAAGCAAGGATTTCTTTTGGAGGTCTTGGTGCACCGAACTTTAAAAAATAGATTCTCCCGGATTCTATTTTTGTGGAAAGCACCTTCCACAAATGCTCCCTTTAAGTGTAGTCCAGCTCGCTGAGCCATGCATGCCTCTCAATGGAAAGAGGGTAGATGAAGTAGTCTTTTTATAGACAAGAGGGAGCAAAAAATTAGCCCACTAAGTTATTTTATTCCTTCCGAGATGATTCAGGGAACGTGATTATGGCAATGAGCAAGATCGAGAGTGAGGTAGAGGGGGCTGATGAAGTTGAAGTTTTAGCTGCTCTGCGAGGTCTTCAAATGATCGTTCATATCGTGGTAAGCGCTATTATTCTTGAAGCAGATTCTATGTGGATAGTTGAGGCTTTGAATTCTTCTGCACCTAATTTATTTAATTACAGATTTGTGATTAAAGAAATTAAGGTTCTATTGAGCCACTTTAGTAACTTTGAGGTGCACTATGTAGGTTAAGAGGGAAATGTTGTTGCGCACTAATTACCTAGATATGCTAAATATGTAGATGACATGCGTGTCTGGTGGCATTCTATTCCAGACATGATTAAATAATATGTACTTGTCTATTCTGAATTGGCTTCTTATTAATATATTTTGAGGATCTTTTCATAAAAAAAAAGTTATTTTACATTGGTTTAAGCCTTAAAGTTTAGTGGTATATAGATTCTTTTGAGATTCAATCAAATAGTAAGTGAAGGTTTAATGAATGTAAAATTGAGCACGATACTAGATTCTAGGATGTTGGGACTATCAAAAGGGCTACACTGCTGAAAAGTGAACTGAACAGGCTCCATAGAGATGAACTGCAAATGTAGTATGCTCATAGGAGAATATTTTTCTAGAGTTATTACTCTTTTCATTCATTTAGGACACATTTGTGCAGCACTGCGAAATCTTAGAGTCCTGATTCTATGGAGAATTTTTCATGTTCCACAAAAACCACCAGTCCAACCCTCTCCCTTCCCTTGAAATCAGTCTTGAGTAGAATCATGGGAAACTCAGTTCACTTTAAAGAAAATTAGACAATTGTAGGGATGCAAATAGGTTGGATGCAAGGTGGGTAGAACATCTGAATCTGTCTTTATAAATTAGATATGGATTTAGATCCCTATTGGACATGCCCTAAAATCAGAGAATTTTTTAGACCCTCAAATCTTGTGGCACTATGGTCCCCATAGAGCTACACTAATGAAAGGTGGACCAAACTGGCCCCATAAAGCTAAATTGCATATGCAGTATGCTCATAGGAGAATGATTTCCTACAGCTATTACTCTTTTCATTCATTTAGAGCACATTTCCATAGCACTGCGAAATCCCAAAATTTTGATTCTGAGGAAAATTTTTTGTGTTCCACATATAACACCAAGCCCAACCCTCTCCCTCCCCCGTAAACTGGTCTTCAACATAATTTTGGGAAACTCAATTCATTTTGAAGAAAATTAATCGATTGTAGGGATGCAAATAAGTCAGATCCAATGTAGAACCATGGTAGAACACCTGGATCTGTCTTTATAAATTAGATATGGATTTAGATCTAGATCACAACTGTACAGGGAACCTATTTGTTGTATTTGGATCCATAATAAAAAGATCCAATTCTAGACATGGATTAGGATCCAACATGGAAACTATGTGTTGCCTTTGAATTTAGATTTACATAGATCTAGTTTTGACTTCGAATTCGAAATAAGATTCAAAGTGCATTAGTATGATTGGATAAAGGGCTTTAAAATAATATTCTCAAATATAAATGTAGGACAATTTAATTATATATGATTAAAGCTAAGAATCAATGACTCAAGCTATGTAGGCTTTTATCACCTATTATTATAAGGGACTCCTGATAGGCATACGCCACAAGTTTTCGTCACATCCAAATTTACTAGGCCATTGGATCAACCGTACAACGATCCAAATGGAATGGTTATGTGGGCCACTAATGAATGGGTTATAGACTGTGATAGGGGCCAAACTTAATATGTAGGGTGGTCTCGCATTGATCTTTCCATCCCCTTCGGTCTCTTCCCTTAGTGAGGTCCACAGTGGGCACCATGGAGGAGTATGCATGAAAAGTTCGTAACGGGCGGATGCACAGCAAGAGGCTCTCTCTATATATATGGGCTCTGATCTTGTGAGAACTGTTCTCATACACCTACCGTGAGAACAAGTGAGTTCTATTTGGAGATGAGACTGGGGGGATAGAAAGATCTATGTGGGATTACCCCAAATATCAAGTTTGGCCCCAATCATATATCTCTAACCCCTTCATCTATATCTCACAATTGCAATTCATTTGAATTGGTGCACAATTGATCTAATGTCCTCATGTATTGCAAGGTTTGAATTGGGTGATAGATGGGTCTCACCTAAAGTTCTCACAAAAAGTTGATTTGGTTAGAACTAGTTCTCATAAAATTATTTTCCTATAAATATATATATATATAAATACATATAAATAGGGCTATATAGGGCTAGGTTCGAGCAAGGCAAAGCCCTCACAGGGAGCACTAAGAAAATATTTGAAGAACAAAAGTTATCATTATATATACTTTTTTATCAAACAAAGTTAGACGCACTTCGGTGACTTGGATTATAGATGTATGGTTTTATTTATTTTTGCAAAGAAGGAAGATGACTAAAGAGTTTGTTCCATCTCACACATTTCGCAAGAGTACTCACCAAATTATTTCCGTGGAGTCCTATGTTTGAAAATTCTACACCATTTAGATATACCTTCCTTCTATGAATTGGCATTATTTTCAATTTATTATTGATTTCACTATTAATTGTTATTGAAATTGAGTCACAAAAGTATATGCAGTTTGAAAATATTATTACTTTAGACTTAAAAAATATATATAGGATTTATAGTTATCTAATTAAAAAGGAAATATGGATCACCCCATATCCTCAATGTTCCTTAGCACATACAAACCGTCTTCATAAATGAGTTGGCATCCCAAATCACTACACAAGAAAAGAAAAAAGTATATCCTTATTAATAGAAGTACACCTGCTTTTGCACCAGCAAAATATAAATTATAGTATAAAAAGTTTAAATAAGAAGTAATAAAACTAGAAGAACGAGATTGGAAGCCATTAAAAGTAAAATACACAACTTAGGTAATTAAATAGATATAACATCAACTAAATTTTTGTGTGTATGGGTTTCTAAGGCATTTTGTAATGGGTATAGGGTATGAAATTGCCTTCACATCCCTATTTTGTTATACTTAATGACTATTATATAGATTTATGTATATTGTATATTAAAAAAACAAGCAAAATAGGAGGGCTAGGCCAGGTGAAAACTGTCCATGCCCGGCCCTGAAACTTCAAGGCCTGCAATAAAAAAAAAACACTAAAATTATTCAAGTACAAACTTAAGCTTTAGCTTACCAACAAAAGCACTGATTTTAAGAACATTTTGAGATCAAATCCCCTTATGCCTATTCACCTATGAATTAATTTTTATCTAATCACTAAAATACAATCCTAAATATTCAATTACATGAAATAAAGGTGTTAAGTCCCTCATAAACCCTCAGGCATCTGTATGGAGTGATAATAGAATGCCTCCTGATATAATTGAGAAGACTATAAAATCATTGATTCTACTCTTTTTATCAACTTAAGATTTTGGAATAATTGATAACTCACTTCATTATTGAGGTTTGAGATCCTACAAGTGGTATGGAAAATGATAGGCGCCTAAACCTCCATCCCATAAACGAACTCACCTCCCATGGGATGCTACTGCTACTCATTCATAAGCCAAACATAGTCTGCCAAGTTATGATGACTAGTCATCACTATTCCTTCCCCGCAAGAGTCATATTTTGGCCTTCCTGCACGACCAAGCATCTCCATCACAACCACAGGCTCTAATTCATCTCCATAAATCTGGGTCCCTTTGATGATCACCAAATGGGCCGGCAAATTCACACCCCAAGCAAGACCAGTAGTGGAAACCAACACCTGTACCTGCCCATCCACAAAAAGCTCCACGACAAGCTCTCTCGCCTCCCTTGCCATTTCTCCATGATATATCCCAAACCCATGCGGCAAAAGATCTTTAAGAAACCAGCACTTGGCACTTCCGTCCTTCTCATTTAGAATCTCCAATCTCCTGCTGCTGCTTTCTTCTTTCGAGAAACACCCAATAGTACCCCTGGCAATTGCGATCTCCCTAATTGCAGCAGCCGTTTGGGCTGTTTCGATCTTTGAACATACAAATATAAGCACTTGATGGTTTCTGGCAACGGCCATAAAGGCCTTCTCATAACAGATGTCATTCATCAATGGCCAAGGATTCTCCCCTTTGATTCCTATACACCATTGATCAAGTGGACCACCTCTGAAGCTACTGTCAAAATAAAACAGACCCATTTCAAAATCAACATTTAGAAACGACCCCATCTCTTTGAAGTTGAAAATTGGCAATGACAGCCCCACCAAGCGGACGTCCTGGATTTCCTGACAAGCTGTTCTTTCAACGATCCTTTGAAGAACTAGTCTTCTTTTTATGTGTAGATGAACCCCATCTATGATTACAAGTCCTACGAGGTGGGTGTAGGAAGAGAGAGAGTCCCACATCTCTGGGGTGGAGATGATGATCTGGGTCACTTCCATTTGTTGAGCAGAAAGGGTCTTGTCACTGCTATGCTCCTTTACAATAACCCTGTAATGTTGCAGGCGAGTAGACAGGGTTCGAACCACTTCAGAAACCATGGCTTTTGTTGGAGCCAGATAGACAATCTTGTAATGGCAGTGGTGGGAAAGATGGTGTAGTATGGTTAGGATGGCAACATTTGTTTTGCCAGCAGCAGCGGGAGCACACAAAAAGGATGTTCTTGGATGTGAAAAGAGCTGTTGGGTAGGCTTGGCTCTGCACCATGTTCAGTTGGTCCAAGCCATTGAAGGCTGGTTGGACCCAACCAGGAATGGTGGAGATTTTTACAAGGTCCTTACCATCTGTAAGGGGTTGGGTCTTGGACCATGGCAAGTGAACTACTTCATAATCCTCATGGCTAGTCCTAGAACAGCCTTGAGGAAGGTCTTTCTTTCTCGACATTAGAAAGGCAGCTTGATGAAAGAAAAGGTTTTAAGAAGAGCTAAAGAAGAAGAAAACCTCAAGAGATTACTCGAATAACTAATTGCATAAATCACATGCTAATATTTCCATACCAGAATCATTTGCAGAGGGATAAGGGAGTTTCTATTTTGTTTGTTCTAACTTTCTAGCTTGTGGTGGAACTAAATACAACCAGCCAAATACTTAATTTTTTTGGGAAGAGACACTAATAACATAAGTCAAATAAACATTGGAATTTGAATCAAATATATCTTCTGCAACAAGTCATTTGGTATTTCTGTTCGGATGAATGTACTCAAATTTAATTGTTTTAAGTGTAGTTTGAACATCCTCCAGATGTTTCTACCAAAAAGTATAATTTTTTTTAACCTAGCCAATGGGGCTAGCACACTCGGAAAGACAGTCCACTTATGTAGAAAAGGAGCCCACATGCATGGGAATAGATGGCATACCTAGAATTGGAATTCTGGGCAGCTAAGTAAGAATTGACACCTCTTAACCCTGTGTATGAATTGATTGACAAAGAACCATATCAGAAATAATAATAATAATATGAATAGGGAATAGGGAATTAGAGGGGGACACTGTGGATAGGATCGATGTCCACTCCCAATAGTCATCCATGGGTGGATAGGTTTCATTATCCCCTCATGGCCACTATGCCAACTTGGGGGAAAAAAACACTAAAACAAAAACCAGGCCTTGATTGTGACTGGCTGAATTGTGGGCTTTTTTGTCATAGCTCATCATTATTTGGGATTTAACTATGTTTAGACCTACGAAATCGGAACCAATGGAAAGGGCCATGTCCAGTTTTCTGACATTTTCTTTGTAGGCCTAGAGTTTCACTTTGGCCAAGGAGCTAAGCCTCTGCGAGCTGTAGTTTTGCTGTTTTGGACCTGTGGATTGGTCAGCATCTATTTTATGGAAGAAAGCATTGTCAAAACAGTTTGTTGATGGTCCATATTGAATGATAGTTTTCATGCAGACAAACTGGTTTGATGAGATGAGGTCTTGATTTGTTGGTCCAGTAAATAAATTCATTCAGCCTGGACTTAACTTTTCCCCATGGTCAATCAGCTAGCTGCCCATGAACTTGATATATGTAGGTAATGAGAAGTCCCACTCTACTTGTCTGCTCACTGCTCTGTTTCTACTTGGTATGCTGAATGCTTGGGCCCCTTGACGGGGGCAACTTGGGCAAGGCCTAACTGAAACCCTTTTGCCCAGCCCACATGAAAGTACTAGTTAACGTCTTTGAGTTCTCCTTCGAGCCTGGGTCTTGATATTGAACCCTGGTTCGGGCTTTGAGTACGCGGAACAGGGCTTGATTTTGTAGGCCGCCTATAGAGTACCCTGGGCACAATTACACATTAATGTTCTGGTTTTTGCAATAGTGTAAATGAGATTCAGATACAGACTTGGCTAGACCTCTGACCTGGATCTGACCATTGGTTGGGCTTGCCCTGTGAAACTGTATCTGCAGCCTAAGGTGCATACCTAGATCTTTTGAACCGGATCCTTCAGATGGCTGGATAATGGGGGTCCTTTGCAGTGTTACAGATATTGGCCATTTTCTGAAAGTATTGCAGTATTATCATAACGTTATCATCGAGCAATCATTTTCTGATAAAAGTAATTGGTATTGTAAGAAAGTCAAGAAAATCGCAAACTTTGCTAGAGAAGAAAAGAAAGGAATTGTAATAAAATTAGGGGAAAACACTATAATAATATCAAAATTAACAACTTTTGATAGTACCTTATAATTAGTTTTAGTTTTTTTTATTATTAGAATTAATTTAGTTTATTTTGGTCACATTTTCCCGAAAATATCTTGAGATAATTCATAAATTGAAAATGTCTTGATAATTTT
This sequence comes from Sextonia rubra, assembly GCA_037013555.1. Taxonomy (NCBI): domain Eukaryota; kingdom Viridiplantae; phylum Streptophyta; class Magnoliopsida; order Laurales; family Lauraceae; genus Sextonia; species Sextonia rubra. The sequence goes on along the minus strand of JASUAD010000028.1, from coordinate 13,691,722 downwards.
GGAGGAGCAGTACTTGTGTTCAGGTGGTGCTCGGAGTAGACTTTTCTCGCCCCGACCTGCAATCCTAACCCAATTTGACCCAGTCATTCAGTGTCAAAATTCATTTTATCAATAATTTTTTTTATCAATTGGGTTTGAATATCATATTTTTATTGGATCAATACAGTTTGGGTTATGGACACATTTCTATAGTGCCCGCAGAAACAAAAGTCCTTTGCGGAAGTATGCTTTTCTAAAGCTTTGTGGAAAATTAATTAAAAAAAGATATTTTTCTCATTTAAAACTGTTGCAACATAAACTGGAAAAGCAAGTCTACAGAAAATCAGATGGGTCACACAAATGTGCCCCAAGTGTTCGGGTTGAACCTTTTTTAACTTTCACCTTTTAGGTTGAACTCAGGTCAACATCTTCATCACAGCTAATAGATGGGTCAGGTCTTGGTTTAAGCCTATTACTTTAACCAGTGCTAAATCTGACCCAGACCGGGCATGACAGTGTCCATTTTAGGGAGTGTTTTAGAGCTGAAAGTTGAGAATCTAATTGAAAGCTGATAGGCTTTTTGTGTAGAGAGAATAGAATTAATCCATTGACTTGTGCGAGTGAACTTTGACTTCGCTAAACGACCAAACATAAAAAAATTTGAAAAATTTGCCTATTCAGGATATAAAAGACTTAGATTTTCTCAAAATACTGTTGACCAAAACTTTATATTAAACTTGGGTATTTCACATCTGTCATTAATTCTTTTTCCAAATATACCCTTTTGTGCGAGCAATATCGCACAGACTAAAAGACAAATCCTTCGTATTTCGTGTTATATTTTCTCATTTCCACCGGGTTTTTTTCCTATAGCATTTCTACAAAGGTGGACAATAGATATACAATTCATGATTTCACCATCTCATCACTTGATGATGGTTAGTGACCAAATAGGAAAGAAAAAAGAAAGGAAGAAGAGTGGTGGAGAAACCATTAAATTATTTTCGAGAAAATAAAAGATTAATACCGGAAATCTTTCTTCAAAACCTCTTTAAATGATAAAAAAATTTGAAGGAGCAGCAATAGAGAATACTTTGGAAAACACCTCTTGAAAAGCTTGAAGAATAGAGAACATTCCTAGAAAAAACCAGGTAGAAATGGAAAAATATAATAGGAAATACGAAGGATTTGTCCTTCAGTCTGTGCGATATCGCCCAAAAAGGTATAGTTGGAAAAGAAAAATTAATGACATGTGTGAAATACCCAAGTTTGGTATAAAGTTTTGGTTAACACTATTTTGATAAAATCTAAGTCTTTTATATCCTGAATAGGTAAATTCCCAAAAATTTGCCTACCAACTCTGGAAGAAGTGGTAGAGAGAGAGAGAGAGAGAGAGAGAGAGAGAGATGGCCAAAACAAACGGCTATCAATTCCTGCTTTGGAATTTTTTTAACTGTAATGTAAATCAAAACAGATGTATGCAAAGCAAAACAGACAGTAGGATTTCGACCAAAGCTACGAGACTTCCTCAAAGTAATTGTGTGCAGTAGAGTTTACGCACTACAAGACAACATTTTAGCAAAGGAAACCATAGAACTAAACTGACACAGTAACCATTAGGCATTGAGTTTAGTCCCCAACACAATAGGCAGAACTGTCCAAAAATGAAATTAGAAGCTTTTGTAATCTAAACATGTTGGGTTATGTCTTGTATTCCGGTTTAGCCGGATCGGTCGTCTGGGTTAGCCAGAACCGAAGTCCAGGGTTAGGGGTATTTTAGACATTTTGTATGGGTTTTCTTGGTGCCCAAGAAAACGGGATCTATATATTGATATGTTGTGTAACCCTAAAACCTAAGGAGGTGAAGTGATTAATTCCGTGGACGTAGGCAAGGTTGCTGAACCACGTAATCGTGTGTGTCATCTTCTTCATGGTTGCTTGATTGTGCGATTTGTGTGAGTGCCGTGTTAATCGCAGATCTTGGGCTCTATTTCCAACAAGTGGTATCAGAGCAAGGTGCCGTGGATCGTAGGGATTCGTGGATTGAAAAGTTTCTGTTTACGGAAACTTGGATCCGGGTTCGTGCATCGCCGACGCACGCCGTCGCCGGAGAAGAAAACCGGCGAAAAGAGGGGTTTCGCAAGTGTTGCCTCTACTGTAACCGGATCTCCATCGCCAGCGCCGCCGATCTCCCATTGTCGATCACAGCTTGCTGCTGCAGCACCAGCGACGTCGCAGAGACCGCCGTTCTGCGAGCGCCCCTGTCCGTATTGCAGTTCGAGCGCCGTTCCTACTTTGGCTCGCTGCGTTCGACTCCCGCGGTCGCCGTCCCCGCCGGAGTGGGTGCCGTCCACTGTTGCCACCCCTGCTGCCGTCGCCGAGAACGACGACACACGGACGCCCCTTTGCTGCCGCTGCTGCCTCGCCGGATCGCAACTCACCGCGAGCCGTCGCCGTGTCTGCCATCACCGCGCCGCAGTTGCAGAACGATCGGAGAAGAACCGCCGCTGTCAGAGATCGCCTGCCGCCCCGCCGTCGCAGTCGACGTGCCGTCGCCGGGCCTCGCCGCTGGTCGCCGGACCAGGAAGCCGCAGCCGCAGCCGCAGCAGCACCGGCCGCTGCATCTCTGCGCCGCCTGCAACTGGATTGCAGACCCAGGCGCAGAGAAGGAGACGACCCAGTTAACTGGGTCTGTGTCTGGGGTGTTGGGTCAGGGTCGGGTCAGGTTGACCGACCCGCGGAGAAGAGCAGCCCAGGCAGCAAGGTGGGTTCCGTTTCGGGTCAGGCCAGGTTGACCTGACCTGGTGCCGGGTTAGGTCGGACCCGGACCCGGTTTTGCAGACAACCCAGCCCGCACGATTCCAGGTCGGGTTCTGTTCAGTTTGACCCGACCCGTTTGCAGCCGGTCCAGCCCGCCAGCAGAGCGCTGACGTCAGCCGACGTCAGCAGATTCGGTCAAAGATCAGATTTGACCAGATCGACGGCCAGAATTGTTTTGAGAATTTCGGGGTCATCCGGACTCAGATTCGCGCCCTGTTTTGTTCTGTGAGCTCGTTTCGAGGAGATCTACGCGTCTGTGGAAGAAGATTGGCAGTTTGATAGTCAACAGGGACGGTTGACTAATCGGAGCGCAGAAAATTGTTTCTGCGATATCTAAGCCATCCGGAGTCGGATTTTAGATCCGTTTCTTCCAGTGTGCTCGTGGTGACGAGATCTACGAGACAAATAGAGGAGGTTGACTATTTGACAGGCAGAAAAACAGGGAGCAATTCAGGAGACACAAATTGGGATACACAATGACTTCAAGCAATGAGTATAAGATTGAGATGTTCACCGGGTTGAACAATTTCAGTCTTTGGCAACGGAGGATGAAGGATGTCTTGATTCAGAAGGGTCTGAAGAAGGCTTTAGATGGTAAGTCGAAGAAGCCTGAAAAGATGTCCAGTGATGATTGGGAGGATTTAGACGAAAGGGCTGTGAGTGCAATTCGTCTTACCCTCCACGATGATATTCTCTACAACGTCATGGGTATCAACACTGCTCTGGAATTATGGCAGAAGTTAGAGAGCCTATACATGTCTAAGTCCTTGACGAATAAACTGTTTTTGAAGAAACAGTTGTATTCTCTGAAGATGGCAGAAGGATCACGGTTGTCGAAGCATCTCAATGAATTCAATAAGCTTCTGGTACAACTATTGAGTATTGAGGTCAAGCTCGAGGAAGAAGACAAAGCATTGTTGTTTTTGTCTTCATTGCCCAAGTCGTACGAGCACTTGGTGACAACGCTGCTGTACGGGAAAGATACTTTGAGCATGGATGATGTTACTGCAGCTCTTCTTTCCAGTGAGATTATGAAAGGTGACAGTGAAAAATCGAATGGAGAAAGCATTAATGTCGCATCTGGTTCAAACCGGAGAAGGGGGAGATCTAAATCGAGGAATAAAGGATCAGGAGATCAGAATCGCTCAAAGTCGAAGGGCAAAGGCAAAGTCATCACCTGCTATTACTGTGATAAAGAAGGCCATATCAAGAAAGACTGTCCAAAGCGGAAAAAGGACTTGGAGAAGGAAGCAGAATCTGATTCAGATAGTGCGAGTGTGACAGAAAGTTCAGATGACTGCGAGACTGTATGTTTGGTCGAGTCTGCCTCGGACATCAAAGGTATGGATCACACTGAAAGTTCCTGGATTTTAGATTCTGGATGTAATTGTCATATGTGCTATAGTAGAGATCTGTTTGACACCTATACATCTTGTGAGGGTAAATCTGTTTTCATGGCAAACAATGCGGAATGCAAGAGCATTGGAGTTGGAACAGTGAAAGTCAAGATGTTTGATGGGATGATACGGACTTTGACGAATGTCCTGCATGTTCCGGATTTACGAAGAAATGTTATTTCTTTGGGGGCCTTAGATTCCAAGGGCTGCAAGTGTATTGTAGCAGGTGGAGTTATGAAGGTGATCAACGGAGCAATGGTCGTCATGAAGGGTGACTTGGTCAACGGTCTCTACAGGTTAGTAGGAAGTACAGTTACAGGTGGAGCAGTTGCAAGGAAAAGGGAAAAATCAGTTGAGGTGGAGTTAGGTGGAAAATTGGAAGATGGTGCAACAGACATTTCCAAGAAGGCCATTAACAGAGAACCGAAACTGCAGGAACACCAGGTTAAAGGCAAAGTGCAGCAGATCCTCAACACTGCGGGTCCAAAGAAAAGTGCAGTTGAAAGGAGGGTTACTTTTGCTTTTCCAGATGAAGGTGAGAAGTCATCGTGTTGCAAGGATGCTAGCAAGGATGGCAACAGAAGGACTGGATCACTTCGGAAAACTCAGATGGTGTTTGGTAAGTCGATGAAGGAGAAGTTCAAGCCACGCTTGGACTTGATCGTCACTCCACATTGATAAGAATGTGGGTGCACCCCTAGCTAAGGGGGTGCAGGAACCGCGCTCGATCGTAGCGGGTGCGGAGGCGTACCTTTCAGCGAGGTACGGGAGGACGAAGACATTCCCGGGTATCTCAAGGTGGCTCTGAGGATTTGCGGAATCCAAGCCAAGGTGGAGATTGTTGGGTTATGTCTTGTATTCCGGTTTAGCCGGATCGGTCATCTGGGTTAGCCAGAACCGAAGTCCAGGGTTAGGGGTATTTTAGACATTTTGTATGGGTTTTCTTGGTGCCCAAGAAAACGGGATCTATATATTGATATGTTGTGTAACCCTAAAACCTAAGGAGGTGAAGTGATTAATTCCGTGGACGTAGGCAAGGTTGCTGAACCACGTAATCGTGTGTGTCATCTTCTTCATGGTTGCTTGATTGTGTGATTTGTGTGAGTGCCGTGTTAATCGCAAATCTTGGGCTCTATTTCCAACAAAACAACCACCATCATCAATAATGAATAATCACTAACTATCCCTCCCACAGCCTGAGCCACATGAATAGTTATCCTCTCCTCCATCTTCACCACATGAATAGTCATCCCTCCTCCATCTGCACCACTTGAATAGTCATCCTTTCCTCCATCAGCAGCACCGCCGCTGCCGCCGCTGCTGCTGCCGCCTACTCCATGAGGCCGGCCATGTGATAAAGACTGCAGTAAACTTTGGCCTACTTACAGAGGTATCCCACCAAGGAGACCTTGAATTGCAAGATCAAGCAACCATTTACCTTGATTACTCCTCGCGGGAGGACCGCCTGCACCACGGCTATTAGCATATCCAACTCCTGGACCATGGAATTGCGGCATACCTATCGCAATCGTTTGACCCACTTGATGTTATTGGGGTTGACTAAGACCCTGGGCCTGTTGAAAAAATGGGTTTTTAACTTTGGTTTTTGAGTAATTTTGGACTATAATAAGTGTGGGTCCTACACATTTTTTAAGATGGGTACAAGTGCTAACGTATTCTCTTCTAAGAGGAGATTAAATTCAAACCATTGTTCATTAAAAACCATTAAGATATGAATGAGAAATTAATTCCTAAAGTGACAACTTAAAGTTGCTTGTATGTGAGTCGAGTCGAGTTGGGTTGGGTTGGGTCAAAAGCCCATAACTCAATATGGGTTGAATCTTGGGCCGAACTTGTGAGCTCTCCAAAGAAGATGTTTTTTGTCAAAAGATATAGTGTCCCCTCTAGACTGAATGTGTCTTTTCTTTTCGCACCCATTCTGAAATTGATGTGTCTTCTCTCTTTCTCATCCCTTCTGAAATGGATGTGTCTTTTCTTTTCGCATTCACTCAATAAATGGCTATGTCTGTTCTTGGTGACTGTTGATTGTTCAGAATAGTCACCAGTTCACCTATTTAGAGCCCATCTCGAATTGCATTCAGTCCTGCATAACTTTTTCTTCCTGCATTCTATCATCTTTGTTGAGAGAAAGTTTAGGAACATTGTAGATTATAATGTTGCTTTTACTTTACACTGATCATTATATCTTAGGAGACAAACGTCCATACACCGTAAGTATTGCAGTAGGGATGAATTTTATCTTAAGGACATAGTGTTAAACACTAGCCTTGATCATCAAAATATTATATTCTGACTTCACTTTCTGTAAATTTAGATTTATAAGTTCCTTTTTATGCTATTATTGTTTTTCTGCATTTTTAAACAATTGATGTAATCACAATAGGACATAAAGTCCTTTACAATCTTAAGACAAGAAAAATTTTTTTCTTTTGAAATCTTTTCATTGTGATTACTAAGTTCTATTTCCAATTTCGGAAAACCTGAATTGACTCCATTATTTTTAAATACCAACTGAGTTTTGCAAATAAGTTTTCTTTTCTCTTTTCAGTCCTTTTTCAATTAATTAAGTTAGAACTTTGTTGTGCAAATAAAACTTTGTTTAAAAAGTACTAAACTATCTTATAGGACTATTCATATTAATTTTGAATATTAATCCTATAATAAAAAATTTGGGAAACTGTTGTGTTTATCAGAATGGCATCTTCAAACGCTATCATTCCTTCTACTCCTACTGTTCCGACTCATGTTTCTATCAACCATGGGGAGATGCTTGGAAAATTCAAAGGGGTGGATTTTAAGAGATGGCAACAGAGAATGTTATTTTATCTGACTACTTTGAATTTGGCTAAGTTCCTTTATGAAGAGGCTCCTATTCTCAAAGAGAATGAGAGTGACAGGCAGGTAGTTGCTGCAATTGATGCATGGAAGCACTTTGATTTCTTGTGTAAGAATTGCATTTTGAATGGACTAGAGGACATTATACAATGTGTATAGTTCCATTAAAACCACAAAAAAGTTGTGGAACTCTTTGGATAAAAAGTATAAAACGAAAGATGCTAGTATAAGGAAATTTGTAGTTGGTCGTTTCCTTAACTTCAAAATGCTGGATTCAAATATTGTAATTAGTCAAGTGCAGGATCTTCAAGTCCTACTCAATGAGATTCATGCAGAGGGTATGTCTTTAAGTGAACCTTTCCAAGTTGCTGCTATAGTTGAAAAACTACCACCAAGTTAGAAAGATTTCAAAAACTATAGAAAGCATAAATGCAAGGAAATGAGTTTTGAAGGCTTAATCGTAAGATTAAAAATTGAAGAAGAAAACCATTCATTTGAAATAAGAAACAAGCCTCATCCTATGGAATCTAAAGCAAATATAGTTGAACAAATGCACAAGAATAACACAAAAAAGAGGAAGCATCAAAACAAGGTGGAAAAAAACAAGGTGGTGATCCAAAACGGTTTAAAGGAAAGTTCTTCGTTTGCGATAAGGTTGGCCATCGTTCAAAGGATTGCCACAAACATAAAGATCAAAGTACTGCAAACAAAAAGCTTGTACAAACCAATATTATCAAAATTGAGAAACTTTCTATGGATATTTCTGATATTAGCCTTTCTGCTGTGGTGTCTAAAGTAAACCTGGTTGAAAATACTAGGGAACGGTGGGTAGATACAAGTGTTACTCGCCATATCTGTGCGGATATGAATATGTTCTCCTTATATCAAGCTGTTGATAGGGAAAAACTGTTCATGGGCAACTTTTCGACCTATAAAGTTAAAGGTCTAGAAAAGCTGTTGACTTCGAGCAAAGAACTCACTTTTAATGACATATTACATGTGCCTGACATTCGTAAGAATCTTGTATCAGGTTCATTATTGAGTAAGAGAGAGTTCAGGCTTGTATTCGAGTTTGACAAATTTATCTTCACTAAAAGTGGGATGTATGTGAGGAAAAGCTATGTCAGTGAGGAGCTGTTCAAAATGAATGTAATGCCTATTAAAATTAATAAGAATCCTTCTTCTGTTTACTTGCTTGGGTCTCCTAACTTATGGCATGATAGATTAGGGCATGTTAACCATGATGCTTTGCATAAATTACTGAATTTAGATTGCTTGCCAAAGTTTACAATTGATCTAAGTCATAAATGTGAAAAAGGTGTGGAGACTAAACTCACAAAAACTCCTTTTCATTCCATTGGAAGAAGTACTGAACCCCTAGAACTTATACATAGTGATATATGTGATTTGAAATATATACAACTAGAGGTGGTAAAAAGTGATTCATTACTTTCATTGATGATTGTACCAGATAGTCATGTGTACTTACTAAAAAGTAAGGATGAAGCATTGGAGATGTTTATACAATATAAAAATGAAGTTGAAAAATCAACATAGCAAAAAGATTAAGGCTCTACGGAGTGATAGAAGTGGAGAAAATGAATCACCTTTTGGTGAGTTCTGCTCACAACATGGTATAATACACCAACTAACTGCACCTTATGCACCTCAGCAAAATGGTCTTGCTGAATGAAAAAATAGAGCTTTAAAAGAGATTATGAATGTTATGTTGCTTAGTTTTGGACTACCTCAAAACTTGTAGGGGGAAACAATGCTTTCTGCAAATTATAGTCTCAACAAAATACCTCAGAAGTAAATGGAAAAATCTCCTTATGAATTATGGAATGGTCGAAGACCATCATATAAATTCTTAAAAGTGTGGGGGTGTCTAATCAAGGTAGCGGTTTCTATTCCCAAAAAGGTTAAAATAAGACCTAAAACTGTTGATTGTATATTCATTAGGTTTCCTCATCATAGTAGTGCATATCACTTTTTAGTACACAAATCTAATATTGCTGATATGCATGTTAATACCATTATAAAATCAAGAAATGCATCATTTTTTAAAAATATCTTTCCATGCAAACAAACTCAAGAGACAAGTTCTTTAAAAAAAACTTATGATATTACAGTTAATAATGATAAAAAACATGCATCTGCAATTAAAGGGGCTGAACCTAAATATAGAAAAAGGACAAGGATTGCAACATCCTTTGGTCTAGATTTTCTAATATATCTATTAGAAAAGGAGTCCCAAAGCTTCAAGGAAGTAATGTCTTCACCGAAAGGACCTCAATGAAAAGAGGTGGTGAATGGTGAAGTAGAATCTATCTTACAAAATCATTTATGGGAACTAGTAGATCTTCCACCTAGTTGTAAATATCTTGGATACAAATGGATATTCAAGAAAAAGATGAAAACAGATGGATCAATTGATCAGCATAAAACTAGACTTGTTGTCAAAGGCTATAAGCAAATAGAAGGTGTGAATTACTTCGATACGTATTCGCCAATTACGCAAATAACATCCATATGTATGCTTATAGCTATTGTAGCTTTGTACAACCATGAAATACATCAAATGGATATTAAAACAGCTTTCTTAAATGGCGAATTAAATGAAGAGATTTATATAAAACAACCAGAAGGTTTATTGTTCCTAGCTAAGAAAAGAAGGTGTGTTGGCTTGTTAAATCTCTCTATAGTTTAAAATAAGCACCAAAGCAATGACAAGAAAAGTTTGACAAGGTAATGATGTTCAATGGGTTTAGAATTAATGAATGTAATAAATGTGTATATGTAAAAAATAAAACGCATGGCTATGTCATAATATGTTTATACATGGATGGTATGCTTATTCTTGGAAATAATATTGACATAATTAAATCTACCAAAAAATGTTAAACAAATAGTTTAAAATGAAAGATCTAGGAGTTGTAGATGTTATACTAGAAATGAAAGTTTTTAGATCATCTGATTGTTATGTGCTAATTTAATCACACTATATCAAACAGATACTTGAGAAATTTGATAAATACGATACCAGGTAAGCTAAAAAATCAGTATGTATAAATCTTCACCTATTTAAAAATACTAGTGAAAGCATATCTCAATTAGAATAATTTGGTAAACTCAGGAGTCTAATGTACATCATGAATTGTACTTCTCAAGATATAGTACATGCAGTTGGTAAACTGAGCAAATTAACAAATAACCCAGAGGCAAATCATTGGAAAGCGATAATTAAGGTTCTTCGATATTTGAGATACACCCTTAACTGTGGACTACACTATATGAAATATCCAGCTGTATTGGAGGGCTATAATGATGCAAGTTGGATATCTGATATAAAAGATTCAAAATCTACAAGTGAATATATGTTTACACTTGGAGCTGCAACCATTTCATGGAAGTCAACTAAATAAACGTACATTGCTAGGTCCATCATGGAATCAGAATTCATTGGTTTATTGTAATAACCCAACTAGGACTCTTGGTAAAATTGTAATTAGATTAACTTAAGTTTACCAGGAAACTAAGAATTTTGAACAAAACTCTCTCTCAAGGTGAACGGGACTTTCTCTTAAGGAGGAAAGTAGACCCCTAGTAGGACTCCCTTCCCTGCACTAATATAAAAGATAGACAAGATGCTAGTTTTGGCCTGAACACACCAACGTCAGAAAGAGAGAGAGAGAGAGAGAAGACTGAAATTAATTTCAAAACTGCAGAAGAAGAGGAAGATCGCCATCGGATGCCTGACGAGAGACTGACCACTGCCCGATCAACACGCGTCTACACCAGGTGAGTAGAATCTAACTTGATTATCTGAATAAGAGTAGGAGATTAGACCTATTTGATTCCCCGTTAAACAGTAGCTGTTATGTATTGTACTGCTACAGTGATTATCGGCCAGATTTGATTTAGAGCCCACATCGATCATCCAAAACAAAAATCAGACCCTCTAATATGCATTATGACGCCTAATCGACACCCTTTAGTCTTGTATGGGTTAGAAATCAACTCACCTGGAACCTTGATGACAAGATGAAGCCCTTTCGGTAGTTGTCGACTTGGCACAAATAAAAAACATAGTCGAAAAAGCCCATTCTGTAGATGGAAACTCATTGTGACCACATCTTCTGATTAGCACACCCCTGAGCCTTCGATTTAGGGTGGGAAGAGGGCTGTTTACTTTGGAATTTCAGATCTGAAGGGAGACTTGGAATTTCAGATCGTCGGAGATGGGTTTGGGTCGTCAGTGGTTGTGGGTCCACCTGGGTTCCCCGATCAAGGATCAGGTCCACACATCTTGGAGTGGACCCCTGGGCGACCACCATGGTGTAGGTCCCATGTGCATCCAACCGATGGGCCCCACCCTGCAATTGTCTCCAATCAAGCCTGGCGGTGCCCTTCTCTGACGATCGAAACATGAGAGGAGTTGAGGGTGAGTGACGACTTGAAGAAGATATTTATAAACCTTTTTGAAATTTTGGATTAGCCCCTGCAATTTGAATCTATATCCTAAGAACCCTATTAAAGTTTTATGATAAAAATTACAGCATGATAATTAGGAATCCAAAGTTATCTAACTACTGAACTAGTAGGGAATTAATTATTTGAATGTTATGTGGGCTTTCCGTATCAATTAATTATTTTTTACGCCTTGATAAAATTATAATGAATAATTAGCCCATTCCAATAAGATATTTCCATTTGAAATTATTATTTATATTTTGAATTAGTTGTGGAAAATTTTATGATGAGCACTTATTTCCGTAATAAGACTTGGGTAATGCCACTGCCTAGTACCAACTCCGACTCGGAGTGGGGCGAGGATTAACCAGTGTTGTGTGGTATTGACCAAAGAAAGGAATAAGGTGATGTAGTCAATTATGGCGGAGATGAATCTATTCTAAATTTATTGTAATGAATTAACATTGATGATTTAAGTAAAGTAATACCAACTGCTGGCTCAGAGTAACAAACTTCTCTCATGGATGTTAGTTGAGAGAAGTAAGTTCAACACATGGTGGAAAGATTAATCATGTAGTTGATAGAAATGTAGATACTCCGCTGAAGGAGTGTCGGAACAGATTCAACAATCATGGTAGATGATAAGTCATATTGTTGATAGAAACGTAGATACACCATACAGGGTATCGGAACTATTTGATGCCACAGTGGGAAATTACTCAAGAAAGAAATTGATTAGAATGTTACTGAAATTATATAATTGAATATATATATGTTCTCTGAATGATTGAAATATGCTTTATCTTAATGTCCTTATTTCTGCTCACCAGTGTTACTGATCAGTGGTTCGCCCCACTTCAGGTAATGCAGTTGTGGAGGTTGCGGGAAGTGATGGGGATCAGCCGGTGGATTTTGGCATGCGTGGCTGATCCAGAGCGCGGAAAAGCAAAAGAATAGATTTATTGTGGGATTAGCCCAAGACTTAGACATTATTATTATCTTTCTTTTTCTCAATTAGAAATTGTCTTATTCAGTAGTGTTATCAAGACATATACTATTTACATATTAGTTGCAATACAAGGAAATTGATTGTTTATGACCTTGATGCTCATGAGAATTTGATTTATGTGGTGTTATTATTAAAATTTGAGTGCGGCTTAAGAATCTGAAGAGCTCCAGATTCTTGGATCGTTACATTTATATAAAGTAGGAGAAAAAGCAGAGTGGCTTCGTCATTTCCTAGAAGATATTCCTATATGGCCGAAACCAATGCATGCATTATGGATACATTACGACAGCCAATCTGCAATTGGTAGGGCACAAAGTAAGATGTAAAACGGTAAGTCTAGACATATACATTGTAGACACAACACCGTATGGTAGTTAATCTCAAATGGAATCATATCCATTAATTATATACGGTCAAAAGAGAATATTACGGATCCGTTAACAAAAGGTTTGACCAAAAAGTTAGTACACAACTCATCGAGGGGAATGGGTTTAAAACCTGTAATTTAAAAGACAACATAATGGCAACTCAACCTAGCTGACTAGAGATCCCAAGATCTAGGTTCAATAAGATAACTGAGTTGTGTGTGATTTAGTAGAATCACTGCAGAGATACTCTCTCTTTACCATTCCTACAATAATACAGTGATGCCTGCAGCGTTGCTTAGGATATGCTATGCTTTTAATGATTCTTATTGCTTGAAAATCTAAGTGGGGTACAGCAGGATACTTTTCATAAGAAGTCACCTATGTGAGTGTGAAGGGGCTGCTTCCATGAAAATTTTTATGATTGAATTATCTAAAGCACTCATGAAAATCAGGTTTATTTAGGACTAAAACGAACACAATCATGAGTACGAACTATATCAAGGAAATAACTGTGTGAATTATATTGTCTTGATTTATGTGAATGTTGAACGATTCAAAAACATCATGTTCACCCATTAGCAAGTAAATTTGATAGAATTTCACAAATGAAGATTCAAGGCCAAAAGCTATTTTTCCTTATACAGTACCTTTTTAGCTTTACTATCTCTTTTTCGTGTTAGCATTATAATACAGTCAATTTTCATTCATGTAGGGGATTGTTGGAAAAATGAGTTTTTAACTTTGGTTTTTGGGCAATTTTGGACCATTATAACTGTGGGTCCTACACATCTTCTGAGACGAGTTCAGGTGTTAACGTATTCTCTTACAAGAGGAGATTAAACCCAAACCATAATTCATTAAAAACCATCAAGATATGAATGAGAAATTGATTCCCAAAGTGACCACTTAAATTTGCTTGTATGCGGGTAGGGTCAAGTTGGGTTGGGTTGGGTCGAAAGCCCATAACCCAATATGGGTCGGATCTTGGGCCTAACCCATGAGCTCTTCAAAGAAGATGTCTTTTTGTCAAAAGATATAGTGTCCCCCTCTGGAATGAATGTGTCTTTTTCTTTTCGCATCCCCTCTGAAATGGATGTGTCTTTTCTCTTCGTATCTCCTCGATGATGGCTGTGTCTGTTCTTGGTGACTATTGACTGTTCAAAATAGTCACTGGTTCACCTATTTAAAGCCCACCTCAAATTGCATTCAGTCATGCATAACTTTTCCTTCCTATATTCTCTCATCTGTATTGAGAGAAAGTTCAAGAACATTTTTTTGTTCGTTGGCGTTGTAGATTGTAGTGCTGCTTCTACTGCGTGCTGATCATTGTATCATGAAAGACAAACGTCCATATACCGTGAGCACCATAGTGGGGACGAATTTTGTCTTAAGGACATAGAATTAAACACTAGCCTTGACTGTTAAAATATTCTATTTTGACTTCATTTTCTGTAAGTTCGAATTTATAAGTTCCTTTTAATGCTACTATGATTTTTGTACATTTTTGAACAGTTGATGTAATCACAATATGACATAAAGTTCTTTACAGGGCCTGCACCAACAGCCTCAGCTCACCACCAGTGTAGGCTAGATGGGCATCAAACTCACAAACTCTGGAGCGGTAGAGCTAGCGGTTTGAGGCCACGTTGTGGCAAATGTCGCATAAGAAGCCCTTGTTTTGGTAAGGAGGGAAGAAAGTGAGGTTGAGAAGGTGGTGCTAAGCCTGGTGGAAGAGAGAGTGGCATGGAAGCACGGAGAACATGGAGGTCGATATCGCAGGTGGAACAGTAGTAGGAGAAGGCATCACCTTGGTGCCCACAGGCATTATAGTTGAACTAGCCCTGTGGGTAAGGTGGGTGAGGAAGGAGAGAGAGGGGGTGATTTGGATGGGATGGGTGGTGGATGATTTGGGGAGCCTTGGTGCATGGGAGATGGAGGGAGAAGTTGCATGGTTTGCATGTGTAGAGCCAACCAGAGAGTGGGAGCTTGCACCCAGACCATGGAGTTGTGGTATTAATATGTTGGCATGTTGAGAGCTCTAAGGGATGTTGATGGCTGAAATGGTAAATGATAGGATCATTGCTCAACTTCCCCATTCTCTCTCTCTCTCTCTCTCTCTCTCTCTCTCTCTCTCTCTCTCTCATGGTCAGAAAGGTAAAGTGCTTACAAGAATGCAAGATGGAAGATTGGGAAAGAGAAGGTTGACTTAATGTTTGACATAGCAGCACATGATATACTATTTGATATGATTTTTTACTGAAAAAAGCCCCAACTTTCCATGTAATATGATCAAAGCCCTTTGATCAAGGGTGGAAGTAGAAAATTCCCCTCGAGGCAATCACCACTCCCCAACCCCACCCCCAAGCCCCATTTTGCCTTGCGAGTCAACATTTGTTACGAGTGGCACTATGGAAAATACCTGTGATGGATGTTAAAACAAGAACATACAAATCCACACAATAATCAAGCAATCAATTCATGAAAAAGATGAAGACATAATGATTTATGTGGTTTGATAAAACCACCTACGTCTATGAAGAAAAGCTCATGTTAATTCCTCTCTATCCCTATTATGCTCTAAGAAAGTATTGTTAGGGTTAAAAAAAAAATACCATGTATAATTTTCCAAATCTAGTTACAGTTAGATTAACACAAACGAACTATTCTAGCTAACCCGGAACAAAACTAGCAATTACCTTTGGAATAAAACTAGCAAGAAGCATATTAATTATACTGCAATGGATTCATTCCACGTTACTATAAGGGCCTATTTGTTAGAATTAAATACACAAGAATTCAAGGTCAAATGAGATCCACTTAATGATTAATCATGATGTTATTGGTATCTGATATAAGGTACCAATGCCGACGGAACCTTCACTTTCCTAAGATTTGAATTACTATTGCGGTGGGTGGGTATGTATTCATTCCCAATCTCTCCTTAAGGCTTCTTTCTCTAGTAGAATTCTTGCAAGAATTTATGATGTTGGGAATTCAAATACACTGATGTGATGGCTGTCCCATGGTATTTTTGGCTGCAACATATTTTGGCTAGAATTCTTAATTCTAGCCGCACAAACAATTAGGAATGACATTTGGAATTTCCGAAATTTCAACTTTCTTGGTATTTTTGAATGCTCCAGTAGAGAGGAGAATTTGAAATTTCCACTCAAGGGACAACTTGTGGGGAATTTACAAATTCTCTAGATATCATGGATTTTGCTAAAGAATTTTACAAACAAAATTCTCACAATTCTTATCCTGGTAGGTAGAGATAGAGAATTCATGTTCTCCTTAAGTCACGTCAGATCCCTTAAGCCACGTGGCGTAAGCGTAGCCATTAGATGAGTAGGTAAAATACATCGGTTTAAGTACAATTCATCAGTTCAAATACAAGCACCAATTAACTTTATTTATTAAAGTCACAACAGTTTTCTAAGGGACTGTTTGTTAACTTAACTGAGTGAGTGAAGCAGCGTGAATAGTCATTTCAAAATATTAAAAAAAAGAGAGGAATTAAATTAATCTTATGAAGAGATTTTGTCTTTTAGTGAAAAGAGATTATAACTTTTTGACTTTTTGTGTTAAAAGTAAATATTTTTTGTTAGTTAGTGATATAAAAAATTAGCTTTTTAACTTTCTGGTATAAAAAGGTAGAAGAATTTTTTTAAAATGTGGTATTTTGACTTGACTCTTTTAATTTATTGTGTCTTGAAATGAAAATGACTATATTCTACTTTGAAGTGAAATTAACAAACAAGCCCTAAGGCAATGACAACATCAAAAGGAGTATTCCTCCATCATGTCACCAGGAAAATAATAGGTCTAAAAGGCTTCTCCGAATTTCTTGTCTTTTAAAAACCCTCCCATAATGCATGGATTTCCATTGTAGCATTGAAATGCCTTTTTGAGGGGTCATATGGCCATGTCCCCTCTAAACCCCTTTTTGAGGGGTCATATGACTATGGTTTCAACTTTTTTATTGATTGCCAAGATAATTTTCCTATCAAGTAATTAATAGCCTTGTAAGTAACCCACTACAGGGCATAAATCAAAGGCTTATGTGATAAGGAATTTAGGCTATGTTTGTTTGTGAGGTAAAGTACAATAGAGTAAAATAAAATTTTTGAAATTCAAATTTCCTCTTTCTTTTTAAAAAAATTCAAATTTGTGTCCTTCCTTTTCAAAAAAAGTCAAAAAGTCATCACTAAATTACAAAAAAAAAATTTCTATTTATTATACAAAAAGTAAAAAAGATTCCATATTAGGCAACTAAAAACAAAAGGTCATCATAACTCCATCATATATTATTATTTTTATTTTGGGTTTACTCTACTCTATTTTACTCTACCTCTCAAACAAACATGCCCTTTCAAGTAATTTAATTCAATTGAAGCAAGCCATAATCTTTGATCCACCAATCACTTAGGATGAGAATATCTAAGAGATGGGTCCTTAAGCTCAGCAAGAGCCGAACCAAATTGTTGAGTGAGAAGGAAAAGGAGAAATTGAGAACACACTAAAATCTAGATTGTTGCGTTATCAAAATGAATTACATCCACCAATATAAATAAAAAATTCCTAAGTATACTTGCTAAATAAAGAGTCATAACTAAAATATAAAACACAACCACAAATCTACTCAAATAAAGAAACCCAATTAAATAAGGAAAGCTACTCATCCTCTAATCTAATTAGCATATATCATTGGCCAACTACTTGGTGCATTTGTTGAGTCAACGATGACTTCGAAACTCCCTGAAAGTTTTATATTTTCGTAATGCTGGCTCTTTGTGCTCTTCGAAACCATGTGGCTACTGCAAGTAGATCCTTTGTCAACTCTCCCATGCTAAAAAGCATAATTTTCACTCTTTACTAGCTGCGAAACAAATCTGCACTTGTACAGTGGTGAACTTCGCACTTGTACAATAGTGAACTTCGCGATTGTACCAAAGGTCTTGTCAAGACCTAACTTGTATTATTGGTTGAACCCCTTTGATTTCAACCAAGCTATGTAAAGATCTGTGGTCCTAACAGACCAACTTTCTTAGTTGTTGACCCATAAGCATCCAATTTTCTTCACACCATCTGGAAACAGTACTATCTCCCATCTCTCATCCCCAATCAAGGTTGCAAAGCGGGCAGCTACCCCTCCTCAACTATTACTTTCCTTCATCATGTAGAGGAGAATTTTGAAATTTTTTAAATGTGCTTTGGTCTTTTGAAACTATGCCCCTCCTCATGTGTTATATTTTCTTTCATAGTAGAGAGAACTTGAAAACTCTTAATGAGCTTTTTCGTTGTTCACTTGCAAAAGGTAAGTTATCATTTTCCATAATTGCATGGAAAGAGAATAGAAAGTGCATTACCCTTCCAACATCTTTCTCTTCATCGACTTTGGTACACATTTCTTCTCCACTGGATATTAAAAAAAGGCTTTTTTTACAAGACTACAACAATCATAAAAAAGGCTTTCTTTAACTGAAATTTGTTCTTCTACTCTCTTGTAGGAGATCTGTGCATCTCAAGAGGTATCAAGTTGAGCGAATTCAAGGACGGGCTAACGGTGAACGGTGTGTCATTGGAAAGAAGAATTATAGTCTTTAAGTTGAGTTCAACCGATAGGATTTGGAAGTAGATCTCGTAACTATTTAATTTCTTTTTAGTGCTGGTTTTCTTTTAAACCGGGGAATCGATTTTGTGGTTTTTCCATATTAGAGTTTTCCACATAAAAAATTTGATTTCTTCCTATGGGGTTTCTGATTTTATTTAGTTCTTTTAATTATTGGTTAACTGATCTAAACTTCATGCTAGAATCTATTGGGCTCCCGCTACTCATCTTCTAGCTTGTTTTTTTCTTGTTTACCTTCACGTATTTTTTTTCCTCTTCTTCACGTGCTTATTCCCCTTCTACTGTATCTTTATAATTCTCATACATGTGACAGAATTTATTTTGGAGCTTCTAAGTGGAAATTTTCTGTAGAAATAATAGAAAGGCTTCAGACATGTTTGGATGAGGAGAAAAGGTGGAGAAAATCTCTCAATATGAATTGATAAGAAATCAGGTTACGTATCCAAGATTTAGACTGATTCTTAATGTGGTACCAGGACTAGGTTCACTGCTTGAACTTGAACAAAATTTTGATGAGAGTCTGGTCATATTCTAGGTCCATTAGTTTCATACCCGGAGGACTCCAATGAGGGATGCAACCACCATATAAGTTTATCATTAGGAGGAAAATGTTACCCTATATGGTGCCCACTTAGGTCCACTTTTGATCATTCTAGCCCTTTTGATACTCTACTCTTCCCATAATCCGACAAATGCAATTTTAATCACATTAAATCTTCACTCACAATTAGATTGAATTCCAAAAAAATCTACTATTAAGATGCCATTAAAATCTAAGGCTGGTAAGTCAAGAGTTAGGATAATATGATAGGCAGATTTTTTTTTAGGGTAATATGGTTGACTTATATATTTTAGCTCTCCCTTGTCCATAAGGTTGTCCATCTACGCACGTGTCGATAGACATGCATCCATGTGAGTCTCACAAGCGAATATAGTCTACTCATAGGGGACATTCTCTATCATTAGGATTTAGTTTGTTTTGTCTTTTTTATGTTTTAATTTTGGTGCATATGGAGTTTACTCTCATACTAAATTCTTTACTTTTGTGAATGTAAACTTTTACTTTTACAAAAAAAAAAAAACAATGTACTTAATATTGGTGGACATAATCATTTTTACCATCGGGACAAGTGATGTGATTTTAAATTAGTAATATTGCAAGTGCACAGTTGTTAATACTAGTTAGTGGCAAGAGCAAGCTGATCGCACATAGAACTATATCAAGTAAATTAAAAACTGAACTTTTAAATTAATGAGTAGAAAATATGTAGTTTGACTTGAAATAGAACTAGAAAAATCAGAAAATAAAAAATATATATAAGTGAAGGAGAATAAGATAATGAAATAGATCAGAGCATCCGTAATCCATTAAGAAAATCAAACCAATCAATCCATGTAGTTAATCTAACTTTTGTCTCAAATATAATTCAAATAAGAAACAAATCAATGTTTCTTATCTTGAAAGTTTGTCTTTTGCAAAAACTCTTGTTTTAATTAAAAAAAATCTCAAAACCTAAAACCTTTTTCATTTTATAAAGGAATAAAAATCCTAAGCATAACCTATCAAACTAAGTATATAGTATTAAAGAAAACACAATCCTAAGCATAACATATCAAAATAAGTATAGATCATCAAAATTATTTTATTTTAAGAAACCAGAAAAAAAAGTTGTCCCTTTTTGGCATAAAGACTGATCTATTAATTGTAATGCCCCACCCTACACGCATATATGATATTATCCGCTTTGGCCCATGGGCCTCACGGTTTTGCTTCTAGTGGGCTTCAACCCATCAAAAAGCCTCATGAAAGTAAAGGTGCAAGCTCTATATATAAATCCATTCACTTTTCTCTTTATAGTCGATGTGGGACTCGAGGATGTCACAATCCACCCCCCTTAGGGTTGCACGTCCTTTTGCAGTAGCCTGCCCATTTCTGTAGCCTGCCAGCACTCTTAACCCACCCACATGGAAACCCGCCCACTTGCACTAGACCACAGCAGGGAGCCACACTCGAATTAGTTGAGAGTCGACTCTGATACTATTTGTAACGCCCCACCCTACACGCATGCATGATATTATCCGCTTTGGCCTATGGGCCTCACGGTTTTGCTTTTGGTGGGTCTCAATCCATCAAAAGGCCTCATGCGAGGTAAGGGTGCAAGCTCTATATATAAACCCATTCACTTTTCTCTTTATAGTCGATGTAGGACTCGAGGATGTTACAATCCACCTCCCTTAGGGCTGCACGTCCTTGTACAGTAGCTTGCCAGCCCTCTTGGCCCGCCCACATAAGAACCTGCCCATTTGCACCAGACCAAAGTAGAGACCCACACTCGAACTAGTTGAGAGTCAGCTCTGATACCATTTGTAACGCCCCACCCTACACGCGTGCATGATATTGTCCGTTTTGGCCCATGGGCCTCACTGTTTTGCTTTTAGTCGGCCTTAACCCATCAAAAAGCCTCATGCAAAGTAAGGGTGCAAGGTCTATATATAAATCCATTCATTGTTCTCTCTATAATCGATGTGGGACTCGAGGATGTCACATTAATATTTTAAAAACTCATTCAAAGAGGCAATCATAAAAGAAATAGAATAATAAATATAAATTAAAAAGGAAAGATCACTTAGCTTCATTTTTCGTTTTGATCAGAAACTCATCCCATTATTGAAACGAACTTCAGAAATAATTGATTGCATGTTCTTATAAAATGATCTCTCAAAAAAACTCTCTACTAAAAATCATAGTTTTTGGAACATGGCTCTAAAATACCTTTAAAAATAAAATAAAAAAATATGGGATGAAAAGAGGTGGAGAAAAGAGGGAGAGAGATAGTAGGGGATGTCTTGCCTTGGTAGGGATAGGGGGTCCTCCCATGGAAGCCTCCTTTTATAATTTTCTGGCTTTTGAGATTCAGAAAACTTGGACCTCTTCTTCGCTTAAGAATATATTCTACAGCAAATATGATTTGTTGGTCAAGTTAAGTGGAGATAGGATTGGTTCTCTCTATAGATATGGTTCATCTCTGACAAGGGATTCTCATTAGATGTGGTCCCACTCGAGATATGCAACAAATGATCTTCAATGGTGCAGATTTTATTTGCAATATGATTAGCGTGGACCCAAGTGCAAGGTCCTCATTGTAGTTTTACTCTGTGAGTTCAGGATTGTATCCACAGGGAGTTACTATTCATAGAAAACCTGATCCAATTGAAAAACTAATGCCAACCTAATTAAATTTATAAAATATACACTACCAAATCTAAAAATTAAATTTAAATTACAATTCCAAATTTGAAAATTAAAAAATAATTCAGAAATAGAACTTAATCTAAAAATCCTAAGCTAAGAAAATAACCTAAACTAATTACTGCAAAATAAATAGACACATCAAACCACCAATTGAATGATATTAAAAGTGAATAAAATAAATCTGAAAATTAAAATAGAATGTACAAAATAAAAGAGAAAAAGATGGATTTTAATTATTTAAATCTTAATTTAAAATCTTATTTGATAGAATCAAAGTAAACTTAGATCTAGCATACCAAACGCGCACTGTCACTACGTATAAACATACGATGTTGATTCTATGATGAAAACTGTGACATCACTAACTTTATTTAACAATGAAAAACTCAATCTAAATAAGCAACAAATTTAAATATATTAAATTAAAATAAATACATCAAAGCCTAACTAATAATTATAAACTTCAAGAAAGAATCATTACTCGGCTGGCTCTTCAACTAGTCTTTTCTTCAAATCATGCTCCAAGGGTAAGGAAGATGATGGAGAAGATGAATGGTGATCAATCCAAAGGGGTTGGCCAAACTCCTTATGAGGCGGAAGAGAGAGAGAGAGAGAGAGAGAGAGAGAGAGAGAGAAATTGGCGTGGAGAAATTGGCGTGGATTGGTGAATGGGTTCTGGACGTGTGAATGGTGGATGGAGAGAGTTGTACTAGTTGGTGGTACAGTGAAGTGTGGGTGGAATTTATATATATATATATATATATATATATATAATGGAGAACCTGGGCGTGGAATGGTGGATTGGTGGCATGTGGATTGGAACTCTTTTTCAAAATGGAAAGTGATTGGCTGTATGGAGAGAATCTTTGACTTAGGGAAAATCTGGGATGTGTGATTGGTTTCTTCTTTTGCATGGGAGAGTCGCTGGTGTTTCTTTTAAGTAGAAATTGCATCAGTCTTGTTTCCGTACAAGACTTTCTGGACACGCAGTTGTTGCATAGTTGCCATGTGAACTTATTGGCTTGCTTGGCTACAATTCTTTCCAAACAAGCAAGTTCCTTTAATTCAGCCATCCTCTTCTCAAACAAACAAAATTAGCATTATACATGACTTCATTGTAAGGCATTCCAAGTTTCCAAAACGCGTCTTCCCATGGGGTTATTTATTTTTCAACTCACACTATAAATTTGGTCATGGCCCACTGATTTTCAGATTTCCTAAGACTAAGAAAATAAATTCTAAAGCAAGAAAAACTAGGCTGCCAAGGCCCCCCTTGGACGTAAATTTCATTGCATGTGTGGGTCCATTGCTTGAATTTCCTTTTTCTTCTTCAATTTTCTTTTTCCCCTTTATTCCTTTCTTGGATCTTTTCTCAAATATTTATTGGCTTCAAATCTTAATTGTGGGTCCCTTTCTTCCATTCCCTACAAACAAAAGTGATTTTTAATTAAATTGACAATTTTTTTACCACAAGTCACAAATACACTAATGCAGGCCCAATTCACATAAAATGACACCATAAATTCACATCATTGATCATGATTTATCTTTAAATAACTAATGATGATGAGAAATTCTATCATTTCATGTAAAAATTATGAATTTGGAAAAACCTTCTAAAAATGGAAAGTTTTATGATTTTATGAAAAATTGATGATTTTCAATGATTTTTGCAAGAAAACTCTAAAATAAATTCTAAAATCATAAAAGCTTAATTTCCAACTGAACGAAGAGATTTTTAATGCATAAGTCCTTAAAATCCCCCAAAGTACACATAAAAGGATGCATTTTTAAGGACTTATCAGAATCCCATCTAAAAATGTACATGCAACTTCCTGAGTTCATAACTTTATCAATTTAGCTCCAAATTGCAGAATTTTAGGCACCACAGACATATACTCTGAAAGAACTTTTCAATGGTTGGTCGATTGTGCTGATCCGACACTCGGATTGAGAGTTATGGTTGTTTTAAGTTATGCTGTCATGAAAAAAATGGGATTGCATTTTAAATCTTGCATTGAAGAGGACTCTATCTCTTCACAAATTTTGAATTTGAATATGAGGAATGAGGATCAATTTATGCCTCATTCAAACCTCCTTAATTCAAACTAATTCAAATTTGAAGCTAATGTGGACCTTACCAATTCAAATATGAAGCCAATGTGGACTTTACCATGTGGGACATCTCCCCGTTTGAATGATGGGCCCCAAAAGATGTCTTTTACTTCAATTAGGACTCTTGAAATTATTTTCAAAAATAATTTGGACTTGTGCAAGAGGGGTTTTGAAAATAATTTGGACTTGTGTCTTCACATGTGTGTGTGTGTGGCCCACTTGGTGAATTCTTCAATTTATTTACTTCTTAGCTTCAATTCAGTAATGTGAGTCCCCAAATGTTTGTGTGCTCCGAAGTTGGTCCTATGTCAAAGTTTTGATGCAACTAAGACTCTTGTCCAAATCCCTAGGGTTGTGTGGGTCCTATAATGCTCAGTCCCTGTGCAAATTAGCTCAACCGATGAAGTAATGAAGAGTCCTGATTGAACTGCGATTGTGGCTCCTTTGAAAATAGTCCTGATCCAACAATGATTCTTCGAAAATCTAAAAATTTACATAAAATTTTAAAATGATGAAAGGAATGTGTATAAATTGCTTGAAATCTCCAATTTGAAGTAACAATGTATGAAATGATGAAATTCTATAAAAAAAAATAGTGCATTTAATCTGATTAAGTTCATAATTCTACATGAAATGATGACTTTATAATGCAATTTCATTTGGACTTAACAACAAGTTGGAAGGGTGATTGCAAAAGTTCCTTGAGTAGGGATGCAAACAGGCAAAACTAGACCAAGACTATGGTGGATCCAAACCCAAATCTGTCTTCATAGATTGAAGAAGCATCCATGAAGAACCTGTGCATTATATTTGATATGACATCAAGAGGAAAAAAAGATTTGATTCAATATGTAGATTAAAAGTAAGATGTAGAGTGCATTAGTATAATTGGATAAAGGACTTCAAAATATTTTTTTTATATTTTAAATATCAATATTACTCAGGTGTGTAGTTATCAGGTGCACCCTGTGCACTTGGGAGTCCATTTGAGTGGACACCACCCCCCCCCACCCCCCCCCCCCCCCCCCCCCCCCCCCCCCCCCCCCAACACACACACACACACACACACACACACACACAAACCAACCACAACAAAAAAGAAAAAAAAAAAAAAAAACTGTACACATAGCCAAATGGATTGTACACCGTCAAACATATTGGGGACGAAGATAGACCCAATTTGGTCGGTAGATAGGTTCCTCCCTGAGCTTGAAATCCCCCCAATCCCAGCCTCACATGGGGCCCCATGTGCAACCCACAACCAGGTATGTGTAGAGCCCCACTGTGCACTATCATCCTAATTTGGATCCTCAGGTTAGCCCATACAAAGATCCAGATATAGACGGACCCTATATGCTTGAATTTAGATTTCACTAAGATCAAAATAGATTATGTATCTACTTATAAAGATTTTGGACGCTTTCATAATTGAATACCCATTTACAACTCTACGCCATAAGCTGATGAAGGGTAAATACATGGAACTTTCCTTGAAGTAGCATGGTCAAGCGTAATACCTCCATACCTATGAAGAAGCAATGTTGGTGAAAAAGGAAAATGAAGACATTGAGGATGAAGGTGCCGATGGGGAAGACCAATATTCTAATAAAACAAAATATGAAAAAGGGAGCTCTATTGATGCCCTTGAAAATGACAACATATGAAGTACAAAAATAAAAGGGATTATCTCCAAAGTAGCTCAAAAAAGGTTCAGAGGTCTACACATCTCTCTTTCCAGGAAAAAGGAAAGGGTAAAAGTTCCACTTAATCATCTCCAGAAGCATAGACTTTCTAGACAGACTCCAATGTGGACTAGTCCGAAAGAGATGGACATTGGACAGCACAAGAGCTAAAGTGACATTTGGAAAGGCCCTTGTAGCAGGGTCCATCTTGACCCGGTCCCCGTCCTACAATCAAAATATCATTTACTCATCAACACTGGCCATCTATTTAAAGGGATGGAATCAGATTCGAACAAGTAAACATGATCTGGCCAGCCTCTAGTACAACCATCTTTTATTTATTTGGGATGTTCTGCTGTGAGACCGGATGCACATTTTGAAGAAATGCTTCACACATATTTATAATCATTCTTGCTTCCTTCTCTTATGCTTAACCTACTAATTTGCACTGACCAAATTTTACACTAATTAGGACATAAAATCAAGGGCAATGATCATCTGATTGGGCTGAAATTGAACATAATCTAGACCTGCAGCAGTTGCTAGAACTAGTTTATTTGTAGAGGAGAAGGTGAGGTCTGCCTTCCCAATCCAAAAGGCTTAAAGTTTGGCACTCCCTCATTAGGCAGCTAGGCCAGATTTTTACCAAACAAAAACTTAACCACAATCAGATTGCAACACTTGTTAAAATACACTATGGCATTAACAGAAAATTAAATGGGAGAAAATCATGTGTTTCATTTCTACGTCCAACTCTAACCGGAGCGAAATTTAGCCTGGCCTCCATGTATACATAGCAAACCTAGGATTTTATGCCTAAAATGGGCACTTGCAATAGATATGGGAGTAGCAGAATATGATAGGATGCAGTTAAACACACAAAGTATAAATAAATTAAGTTAAAATTATAGTTATTTATTTATTATAGAATTGTCCTAACTCAAAAAATAAGGATGGTGACAATTATAGAAAGCTCAAAGAAGGTGCTATCGACCAAGAATTCAAATGCCTATGTTTTTCAAACGAGTTTCACATTCAACAAGCGCATACATGGAAGCTACTTCTTTTGTCTTTTTTATTTTTTCTTTTTGGTAGAAACAAGGAAGCTTCATAATGAACACCATATACTAATCTAAAATCCACAATATCTTCTAATGTTTTGTGAATAAACATAAGGAGTAAAGGAAGAAAGATCTGTCTTCCTCCTGAAGAAATTCACAAGTCCATCATCATGTTCTCTCTTTATCACCTCCCGTCCTTGCCTCTTTACAACGCCATTCAGACATTAATCTTCTTAAGTGTGGCAAATCAAGTGGTTTCTCTCGACGTCTATTACAGTTACAACCAGCGACAGGTAGAATGGGGACGTTTTTTATTCGAAGGGGACTCGGACATATCAATGAAATTTCTGCGGATCACCCCTGACTCAAATAGGTTCAATATGCGCAACCAAGTTGGAAGGATTCTATACAGGGAGCCCATGAAACTATGGAGCAGAAAGACATCCAAAGTCGCCTCCTTTGACACAACCTTTGAGTTGTACATACAGAAAGTGAACAAAGAACCTTGTGGTGAAGGCGTGGCTTTCATCCTCACCAACAACCCTTTCATACCCCACGACAGCCATGGACAATGGCTAGGGATAGTAAATGAAGAGACAAACGGGTCATCGTCGAATGGGATTGTCGCCATCGAATTTGATACTAGGAAGAGCTCTGCTGATGATATCGATGACAACCATGTGGCTGTGGATTTGAATGGCATCCGAAGTGTTCAACAATTTTCATTAGTCCAAGCAGGCGTCAATCTCTCGAGTGGATCGAATGTGTTTGCTAGAGTTCAATATGATGGGGAATTGAAAAAATTGACAGTATATGCTTCCATGGTCCATGATTCAGGACGTAGCCTATCAACGCCACTGATTACATTAGCTATCAATCTATCAGACCACCTGAAGGAGGATGTGTACGTGGGATTCTCAGGTTCCACTGGCGATCTCACCCAATTGAACTACATATATTCATGGGATTTCAAAAGCAGCAATGTTGGTATGGAGAAAGGTAAGAACCTTGAATTGATCTTGCCTTTGATCATATCAACAGCATGCCTAATCTTCGGCGGATCATTGTGGTATCTTCGGAGGAGAAAGACTGGGAATGACAATAATGGAGGATTTCGGGTGAATCATACATTAGTCTCAATGCTCGAACTTACATCGCAAGGGCCACAAAAATTTCGATTCAAGGAGCTCAAAGCAGCAACTTCAAATTTCAGCGCAAGCAACAAGCTTGGGAGAGGGGGGTTTGGGACAGTCTATAAAGGAATCTTGAAAGATGGTGAGGAGGTTGCAGTGAAAAGAGTTTCAAAGAATTCACACCAAGGTGAGCAAGAATTTGCGGCAGAGGTTATGACCATTAGCCACCTTAGACACAAGAATCTGGTGAGGCTAATTGGGTGGTGCTTTGACAGAGACGAGCTTCTTCTCGTCTATGAATTCATGCCCAATGGAAGCCTAGACAAGCTCATATTTCCAAGTGCAAGTTCATCATCCAAGAACGCCATTTTGAGCTGGGAGAGAAGACATAAGATCATTTGTGGGGTTGCCTCCGCCTTGAGCTATCTACATGATGGGTGTCGAAATTGCGTGTTGCATAGAGATGTCAAGTCCAGTAATGTGATGCTCGATTCTAACTATGACGCCCGACTGGGAGACTTTGGATTGGCTCGAACCATTCAAAACGATGGGGAAAGGCACCACTTAACGACTAAGATTGCCGGAACACCAGGTTACATTGCTCCAGAGTGTCTCCTCACTGGTAGGGCTAGCGTTGAGACAGATGTCTATGGCTTTGGAGTCTTTGCCATGGAAGTTGCTTGTGGTAGGAGGCCTGGAAACAATGTTAGGAATCCAAATGATCAAGGCAACACTACTATAGTAGATTGGTTGTGGGATTTGTATGGGAGGGAAAGGGTGTTGGATGCAGTGGACCCTCAGCTGCATGGAGTGTTTGATGAGGAGCAAATGGAGCAGGTGCTGAATTTGGGGTTGGCCTGTTGTCATCCCAACCCTAACGAGAGACCAAGCATGAGGTTGGTTTTGCAAGTTCTAAGTGGTGAAGCTCCTGCACCATTTCTGCCCATTGAGCAGCCTACTTTCATGTGGCCTTTGATGACTTCCAATTCAGAGGTTGTTCCAACCTCCTTTGGGGAACAATCATCTGGTGGTGGTCGATTAACTATGAGCATGGATCTCACTGGTAGATGATTCATGGCCATAACTTCTACTACTCATCTTCAAGTTTTTTTTGTTCTTGTTTACTGTCTCTTTTTTGTTTGGCGCCTCTTTTCCCCTGTTGTTCTTATTTCCCCTTCTGTTTTATCTCTGTAATTGTCATACATATAACTAGATGTATTTTGGAACTTCTCCATTGCAATTGTTCCAGCAATAGTAGATCTTATACAGATTCTTAATTTGGTTTCAAGATTGGTCCACAGCATGGGCCTAAATAAATTTTGGTCCAGATCTTATTCAATTGTCTTGATACCCGAGGCCCCAAATACTAGATGCCACCATCTTATATTGCATCTGAAGATTAATAAATATAGATGATACACATTTAGGTCTCAACTAGTGTCCACGGAGGCCCATTATTCTAGTCAGCAGTGCGGACTGGTTCATTAATTTAGATTCAGGAATGGGAATGGATCCTACAATGTAGACCCACTTCAGGTACGGGTATGGTGTATGGATTCTTTCGATATGAGTCTATGACTCTACGTACGGCCCAAAAAAAACCTGATACATCATAACTACATGAGGTCATTAGTGCACTGATTATCACACCACACTTGTGGCGAAATCCATCGAGGTCCAACATCAAGTAAAATAAGGCCCATTCTAGCCCTTCCAAGATATTGTCAAATTTCTGTGCCTGTTCTCCTCGTCTTCTTTCTAGTCATTTCGAATTTTCTGCCCCCTGAATCAACTGTTTGAGTTGGCAACCAACATAAGCAACCTTACAATAAACACTAAATATCAACCCGGTCAACAACGAGGGGACGTTAAAATCAAATAGCCACAAGACCTTGTCATTTGTCTCATTTTCCACCTACTCCAGGACTTTCCCAAAAAATATAGATGATTAATAGAAAGGAAGAAATATAAACAGTGTAGCGAAGGTCCATGATTGATGAAAATGAGAGTACACGGAAGCAATCTTATCTTAAATACATATTATAGCTAAGGTCCCTGTACCATCTACTTATTTTTGAATGTTTCTTATAAGTAATTACATATTACAATTGTATAACGTAGTAGTTAGTTGCATTATTTAAAAATTCAAAAGATTATGAGTTCAAACTTCAAATCCCATCGGTACCTAGACCTTTTGTAGCTTTTTAGTAAGGCTCAATAAAGAAGTCAAAATTAAAAGGAGCATGGTCAAAATTGAATCTAAAACCTTGGTTTTAATAATTATGATTAGTATATAATATATACAAAGTAAGAGTTAAAAAATATGAGGTCAACATCCTAAGCATGATATTTTGTCATGGTTTTGAATCTTGAATAGAGAATGCCAAAAGCATTTACATATCAGCCAATTTATTAGGTCTCTGATGTTTTTTTTTCTTGCCCTAAGCATGGGGTTGAGACCCATGTGAGAACTGACACATGGAAAAGAAGTCCATTGACACAGGAGGAAAGCTCACACACGTGTAAGATATGAGGTTGCCGACCAATTAAGCAACCTCGGGTTCTCAAAACAAGGGTAATGTTTTGAAAATTCCTGCCCTTCGATTATTCACAAAAAATGATATTATTAAACTTCATTGTTAATTGTTGTTAAGGTGACTTAGATGCAAATAAAGTGCCAATCCATTGGTAGCTAGGGAAAACCTTAACAGCTCGGCTAGGGTAAGCCTTTATCCTATCCTCGTATATGCAGGCCGGGCTTAGGTTAAGCTACAGCCCTTAAATTCCTAGCCCGGCCTACAATACTAAAGCGTAGCTACGGCCAGTCCAGGGCTAAAAGAAATGATTTTTTAAATATTATTATATATAATAATTTTCCTATATCATGATGTTAAATCTCCTTTGTTTGAGCTATGAAATAATGAAATGCAAAACACAGTATTTTTGTGCAACTTCTAAAAGAATGCGCAAAATAAATTACTTTGTCCTCATTTGAAAATATTATTTAAGACTAAATGAAATAAACAAATTTTATAGCATTATCACATGAAATGAGGACAAGGAAGACACTATTAAATACCTTAACACAATAGCGGTACTTATATAGTTTAAATAATGTATCTGGTTTCATTTGTCATTAGGCTATTAATAAGATTATCACAGTTGAAGTTCTACTAATATCATTTTTTATTAGTTCATGTATGACATTCTTTTGTAAAGTCATAGTATGGACCATCAGTTTATTTGTTTGTCAATTCTTATATTATTCATTTAGATTTATTTCAAATAGACATTAGACATTTTCCAAATAACTTTTTTAGTTTGTGTAGGTCAAATAAACATTAAACCACTTTTGAATTAGCATTAACTCTAACTTGTAATTCTTTAAAACATCACCATTTAATTTTATAATAAAGCAATTAAAGCTTGACTACCGAAGATGATTTGATAAATGAGTTACAAACTTTTAACTACATTTGTGGGGTACACTTGAATGAAACAATAGTCATGAGACCATAGGAATAGAAAGGAATTAGTATCGATCAATCGCTAATAGATAAAACTACACCCTACTCAATGATATTGTTGATGGCCATTCATCTAAACTCTCAAATTTCAATAGTTTCATTGGTAAAAATCAATCTAATGAATGACAACATGAATTCTCTTTTCATTGAGGAATGTGTTCATATTACTTAAATGTAGAATCAAGCATGCCATTAAAAAAATGTAAAATTAAACATATGTACAATAGGGTGTTATTATTGTTTGATTGTTAATTGCTAATTAGAGGAGTTGTTTATAAAAATTTTTTGTTAAAATTTCTGTATATTATATTATACATATTATTCAGTTTACATATTAATAAACAAAAAGCCAGGCTAAGCCCTTTCGGGCTGGCTAAGTCAAGGCTAGCTCGGCCCTCAAGATTGCGGACTTTCTAAAATTAGGCCTTATCCTACCCTACCCTACCCTCGGGCTCCCTCACTTTGAAGGCTTCTATGGGTTGAGCCAGGCTGACCCCTCTTTAAAGGGCCGGATTTACAACCCTACTTAAATACACCACCTCTTCTTCTTCTTTTTCTTTTTATTGCCTTAGATCACATGGCGGGCCATAACTATTGGATTTTAACTTTTCTAGGAAGACTAGAATGACTGGACTCAACTCCCATATGGTGGACCATACCTATTGGATTTGACCTTTCTAGGAAGACTAGGATGACTGAACTCCAACGCCATCAGTAAGTCATATACGCATGCTAAGTAGCAAACTTTCAGTTATAGCAATACCATTCCTAGCGCATATAACATCTGTAAGGATTTTAGTATATTGGTTAAATTCATGGATTGGATAAAACTCGAGTTCTAGATAAAGTTATATTTATATTTATTTTAAACTTGGAGTTTGAAAGGGTTAAAGAGTCCCAGAATAGTTGAAATGAAAATATTTTGATTAAAAATATCATATCTCACAAATTAAGCGACAAATATGAGTAAGTGACCTACCGTTGAAAAGTACGTTTCGAGTAAATATTTGTAGGTTTCAAAATTACATCAATCAGAGTAAAAATGACAAAGTTATGGCATCGACAAGTTTGCAGAAATTGTACAGTATGAAATTATGAAACTGTCATTACACAAATTTCTATTTCTATTTTAA
The DNA here is from genome assembly GCA_037013555.1 of Sextonia rubra. Taxonomy (NCBI): domain Eukaryota; kingdom Viridiplantae; phylum Streptophyta; class Magnoliopsida; order Laurales; family Lauraceae; genus Sextonia; species Sextonia rubra. Next base: position 13,659,284 of record JASUAD010000028.1, on the reverse strand, counting down.
GTGGGACTTTCCTGTTTTGTGTCAATTCTTATTCTGGTTGGAATACTATTATGATACACGAAATTGGGGTTATAAAAAAGGCTTCTCTCTCAATCCCAAGATATAAATCTCATTATTCAAAGTAGAGAATATATTTTAGAGATCATCTCCCCTAGAGCTTTTATTGGAGAGTTCAAGGGCTGAAATTCTACTCTAAAGATCATTGTCCTCTACATCTTTTTATGAAAGATCATTTTCTAAGCTTAAAAGATCTGAAGAGTCAAACTAACAACTAAAATATGTCTAGTTGATTGGATTTGTAGTAAGCAACGATGGGCAGTTATTGTAGAGTGATTCTTTACAGGAGGTTAACGTTACAGAGTCATGCGAAGCTTTGTAAGTAGCTTGTAATTGCGAGATAATTCATAAATTTTTATTATTGGTCCAGTACGAACTATTTTTTTCCCGAATTGGGTTTCCACATAAAAAATAATGTCGTCTTGTGGTGTATGCTTTTGTGTTGATTTGCTTATTTTATTTTCGCTGCTTAGTTGGTTATTTGCACACATATTGTTGAGGTTAATTGCGTTGATCAATTTTAGATGCTCTTCCAAAACCTTCAACACCCAGCACACGGGGTCCACCTCATCCCTCTTATCATCAACCCTTTGCAAATTTTACCTCTAGGGGAATTAGCACCATCCCACATCTTATAGAAATTCGAATTGTGCAAGCCCTCTAATTAATTATACAAATTTTGGCACCTACTGACAAATTTCTTTTTCTTTTTTTTTTGTTTGCTAAAAATATGTTACAAGTTTGAAGACCTCAAAATAGTGTGTCTTTTGATTTAATGATGCCCATTTTTAAAGGATAAAGAGGCCATAGGGAGATCTATTATTAACATGCTTCCGAGAGAGCCCCCATGCTAAACCATTCAGAAGTTAAAATATTGATAAATTTTTTCTTGCACCGATAGTGGAGGGAGCTTGTTTCTGATAGTGGGAGGAGCTTGTTTCCATTTTTGACACTTTTTTTTTTCTAATATCAGTTTTCATAGATATTTGATTAAATAGCTGGGGTTATTTTCTCAAAAGATAAAGATTAGCATTTTTTTTTGCGTAAATCAAAGATTAGTGTGGTTAGATCGGGATTTAAAACCCTTTGTTTACTACTAAACAAAATTAGTTCAGAACCCTTCTTTTCTTTTTATTTCATCATCTCTTCTTCTTCTATCCAGCAAGGATCTTGCTCCTCCCAAGCTTTTTGCTTGTGCCTATTAAGACATTGCTAGATATTGTTTGAATCAACTTTTGAATTACAAATTGTATATAGTATTTGGTTAAAAAGCATTAAAAAGCCAAATCGCACACAAGCAAAGCGAATATGGAAAATGAAATACCTTTGGTCATTTAGGAAACATGATGAATACATCATTCTGCAGCAAGGTGCAGTAGGATATTTGTTAAGGTCATATAAATTGCACCATTTTAACGTGAATTAGTGTGAATTAGACACTTAATTAGGTGATTTGCATGAATTTTCAATTATTTTCATCATTTTAAACATTTTTATCTATGCAATGGAATTCTCACAAATTTTACACATCTTCTGCATTAATTTAGAAATTTACAATTTTTCCCCGAAAAGTCCCAATTGAAGTAAAATTCTATTCAGACAAGTCCCGCTTCAATATGGGCACTTCAGTATTTTATGGGTTCGCTTAAAATGCGCAGGAATATATGAGCAGATTATGCGAGGTATACCATGCAAGAAATTTAGAAGATTGACTTCATGAGGACCCCACACACATGAACACACATGCTTGGATGGTCAAAGGGGGGTCTCACTCCCAAGTTGTTGAAAGAATTCAAATTTAAATCAAGAAAAGAAAGCCAAAGTGGAGATAATCCAAGAAAAAGAAAGTCAAAGTTGAGGACTTCAAAAATGGAAAGTCAATCCCAATTTTCTTTAGACACTATAAATTAAAACAGTCATAACTCTCAAACCGACCATCAAAATTGGACAACCTACCTACCATTGGAAAGCTCCTTTTGAGTAGATGTCCATAGGATCTAAGATTATATTAATTGGTGTCACAACCCAAGCCCAGGAGTTCGGGGGTTAGCAAAAGCCAAACCGATGACACACATACTCCCGTGCCTGAACAAGTAGACCCGGTCTAACTGCACACGCACAAGGGAACATTCACACGTGCCAAACATGTACGCGGAAGCTGTAGATATCAAAACATCAAACTATACAATGCAAGAAGAGAATACAAAAATAGAATTGACATATATAGAGAGGTTTTACAAAATAATCAAAATAAACATATACAATAAGGACGTATACAAGCGTAACAAAACTCAAAAGAAGACTCCTATGCCATGCATGTCCAGGGCGCTCTCCGGTGGAGTGCTCACATCCACTCCTCTAGGCCTGACGGGGCCCCGGGGGTCTCGACTGGAGTCTGGCCGACCGACGAGGGGTCGGAAGGGGTATCTGGGCCTGCAACACCATAACAACTCGTGAATACAACGATTCAGCAAAGTATAAGCCATAATAGTTAACGCATGCTGTGTCTAATAGAATAAAGAACATCATGTAAATCAAAATATGTCACATTTATATACTAAGCTATCGTGCAAGAAGGAAAATATGTCATGTAAATCAATGTATACATGCTGTGTACCTAACTAGTTGGCGACTACATTGCCACATGCTCCCAAAAGAGGGATCTTATATCGTGCAAAGAACACAATTGTCCGGGCCAGGGTACAAATGGGTCTCTGGTTTCCTGGGATCCGGTTCACCAAGACGTTTCCTTATTGCAGCAAAGCCATGAAAACTACACCAAATTCACCCCGTCGGGATCCTAAGGCTGAGGCTAAGTAGTGCCTGACCATATAGAGTCAATCATGAAAACCCTGAGTAGATCGTGACAAGCATATCTTGCGTGCATATCCGAGATCATTTCTTATACGTGAATCATACATGCATACTCAAGGTAAAGAAACCATAGAGACATAGTTAATAATGTAAAAGTAGCTGAAACAAGTAATCATGCTAGAGAGTGGAGATCAATGATCGATAGACAACATGTCATGCAAGCAACTGTTAGCATAGCGAATCAAAGTGATTTACTAACTAATTCTAATCTATGTATCCAGTGCTTCTAACCGTGTATGATGATGTAGTTTTAAGTTATTCGATGTACCATTGTCTAGTGTCGCATTGTATTAGCTGGTGCACCGAAGTCCCTTAAACCAACACCCATAGGGAGGTGCTTAACAACTGGATAACGAACATAAATAAATCGTAGCCCTCGAAATCATTCATGTCATACATTCATACCATTGAGCAAGTCTAGGTGCTCTACATTCTATCATGAAGGCCATATCGGTCTTTTCCTTAGGCGTATCCTTGTTATTCATTTTCCAAGGGTGGTACGGCTTAACCGTAGGTGAACATACGGCTTAGCCGTAGGCATCTTATGGCTTAGCCATAATATGCACTGTGGCTCCACCGCGGTTCCCTTTACTGTTCATCCGCAATTACGGTTCACTCGTATTTTGTTCTACGGCTTAGCCATGTGTTGTTCTACGGCTTAGCCGTGGCTGGGCCGTGGAAGGTCTGTCAATTGCTTGCCTTCAGTTAATCCAGAAAAAGACATCCTGTACTGATCTACCGCTGGGTCACGACTGAGATATGGCTTAGCCGTGTCCTGGCTATAGAAGAAAACTTGGTTTTTCCCTCTCTGGACTTTAAGCCAAAGGTGACTTACGGCTTAGCCGTGCATGCGCGGGTTGAATTCTGAATCAACTACAGAAAACCTGTAAAGACATCAGATATGCAAATTTCCAACAGAGAAAGGGAGAATACTAGCAAATTGGGCTGTAAACATGTTTTCCCTGTAAACTCATGTGAAGTAAACAAAATCAAGCAAATACCAACATGGGTTCTTACATATTATGGTTATACTTACCTTAATTGAACTCAATTACACCAATAGCTGTCCTTGGCTCATTCACAACCAAACACAAATCACTACTAGCATGCATGCATGAGAAGGAGAAAGAAATATCATAAGCATAGACATGGAATCATGGAAACAAGAAGAAGAAAATGAGGGAGATGGAGAAGACCTCAACTCACCCAAATCCAAGCACCATGGAATGAAAGAGCACAATCTCCTCTTTTGGGCTTGATCGGTGGAGCAGAAGAATCAAGAGGGAGAAAGAATGGAGCTTCACGTGAACAATGAGAGAGAAGAGAGTGAGAGAGAGAGAGAGAGAGAGCTTAAATCGGTGGAAATGGCTCTTATATAAGATAAGTGAATGTCCAAGTTACAATAAAGTCCAAGTCATAAATTAATTTCCAGTTTGAGTCAAATCCCGGTCTAGTGGAATCATACGACTTCGGTTGCAAACGACGTAGTTACGAAAGTTAACGAGCTCAACGAAAGACAAATGTTGACATCAAGATGATGCAAAAATGACCATGTCGAAGAAAAGCTAAAATTACGAAAAAGGGCTTGGTCTACCTAATCCAGGTCAAACTCAACCCAACTACCTATCCATGACCCGCAACGAATCCAAAACAAATGTAAAACACAATTAACAACGAAAAACAACAGTAATTAGGCGCTAAACAAGGTCAAGCTGGGTCGGAGTATTACAATTGGAGCCGAAACGACAAAGTTATATCCTCAAGAAGTTGGCTGTATATTTTTATTGGGGATTGCAAAAAGATTGAAAATTTGCTCTACGTTACACAACCTTGAAAGGAGTCCATCTCTTATCAAGTGAAATGCATTGAAATCAAAGTGCGGCCCACAATCCTTGTATTATTTTTTTCAAGATAATCTAAGAAGAGTTTAAGAAAATCCTGAAGAAATTAAAGAAAGAAAGCTTATTTAAAACATTTACTTGTACATAAGAGGAGAATATCTTAAAATAGAAAGTTTGTGTACAGATTAGTTTCTAAAAAAAGCAAAAAAGAATTTCTCCAAAGTTGCTAAGTCCTTGCTAACTTGGAAGCCAAACCAAGAGACATTTTCAAAAGAAAACTTTACAAACTACAACAGAGGGAAAAATAAGGAAGCAATGTGAGCCCACCTTTAGAAATTACATGGTACATACCTTTAGAAATTAGAACATGGGATACCATTCATAGGATTCACAATGCGGGCCCACGTTCAAAGGAATTATAATGTGGCTCCACATTTTTTATTATTTTAAAAGATTAGTTTTTTTAAGTTTTTCTTTGAAAAATTAAATGTTTTTTGAGATATTAAATATGTTTTTGGAAAAATTAAATATTTTTTCCAAGGATTAAATATTATTTTACAAGATTAAATTTTTTTGAATGACTAAATATTTTTTTAAAATATTATTGCTTTTGAAAAATTAAAGATTTTTTTGAGATATTAAACATTTTTTTTAAAAATTAAATATTTTTTTGAAATACCAATTATTTTTTAAAAGATTAATTTTTTTCAATTAAATATTATTTTAAGATATTAAATATTTTTAAAAGATTAAATATGTTTTTGAAAGATTAATTGATTTTTAAAAAGATTAAATATTTTTTTGAAATATTAAATATTTTTTAAAAGATTAGATTCTTTGTTCAAGGTTTTTTTTGAAAGATTAAATATTTTTTTAAAAGATTAATTCTTGTTCGAAAATTAAAGTATTTTTTCTTGAAAGATTATTTTTTTGAAAGATTGATTTTTTTAGAAAGATTAAATAATTTGATTTTTGAATGATAATTTTTTTTTTACCATATAACTCACATTTAGAAATTAAAACATGAGACCCACACTTAAATGATTTATAATGTTGCCCCACCTTTAAAAGAAATTAAAAGTCATAATATGGGCTCACCTTTTATGATTGTAAACATATGACACATTTTAGGAATTAAATAGTAGAATCACTTTAAAATAAGTATGAATTAATATGCCAACAAGTTGTTTTTTAAAAACAACAAAATTTTTTTATTCCGATTTTCTTATGCTAGCGGGTTAAGATTTTGAAATTTTTTCTTGTGAGACCAAAATTCAAAACATTGATTTGCACATACTAAATATGTTTTTTGTATGCTTATCTCGTGAGAACATGAAAATATCTCAGTGATACGATGCCAAACGCGCTCCTAATCTGTGCTCTAACTTAACCTAGGCCCTAGTTTTTATAGTTTAATTACTCTTATATTCTCTCCTTTTGAAAACAAAGTGCTCTCTCTCTCTCTCTCTCTCTCTCTCTCTCTCTCTATATATTCTATTTTCACTTTTAGATAAGGTTGGAAACTGGGAGAGTTGACTTTCACTTTTTCCAAGGCACCTTGTTTTGATGAAGGACTCAGTCAAATACCGGAGAATGTGGCCAAGTCACATCATTTTGAGAAATTCTTTACTTAGCCATTTCATATTTAAATTTAGTTTTAAGTGGTTAATGGTTATATTTAATTAATTGATGCTTAAGGTTAGGAGTTACCAATTTAAGAAATATGATTAAAATATAATCTAAGAATTTTATTTCACGTGTTTGCACTTAAAAATTATGAAATATGATAGATTTTTTTTGTTTTCCTTATTCTAGTATTTTTCTTAGGTATAATTTTTTTTAATTTTAATTAATTATCATGAATATATAGAAAAAAAGTAAATTTATATTTTAGAATTATTGGGTCTATTTTTTAATATTTTAAAATTATTATTTTTAAAAGCATGATTCTCCCAAGTCAAATATTTTGAGTTTGGATGAGTCGGTCGGCGTCCAAGTTCCAATCATACTTGTTGGTATGACTTTCTTGGACAGTGGATAGCTCTGCAACTAGTTTTGCAGAGAGATAACAATATCACTTTAAAAAAATAAGATGAACTTTCTTTGATATTTCCATGAAGGGAGACGACAGAAGGAATGCAATACTTTTGCCTAGTTCCATTTGATGTTTGATTAGCCATCTATGAACAATAACTTAGCCCCTCCTTAATTGCCAATCAAATAGTTCTTTTTTCAATATATTTTCATAATATCCCATGAATAAGCTTATATTTATAAATATTCTAATATTTGACCAGGATAATATTTTGATAAACAGCAGAACGTCTAAATTTTCCTGAAGAGAGCTCGAGCATATGATTGAGACGAGTGGAGCTTTACAATTGGACACACTTACTGAAATTTTATACTAGAAAAAAGGAGACTCACCTATTAAAAATTTAAACCACTAAAAAAAATGCCCTCCCCTTTTATGAGGTATGGTCGAATGTTATATAATAGAAGTTCTCTCCGCGTAACATTGAGCATATAATTAATAATATACAAAATGCAAGACTTTTTGTATTGTATTCATATATTATATATATGCTCAAATTCACATTTGGACAAACTTTTAGGGCACATTTGGTAAATGGAGAAGAATACTCTGTTTAGAGGATTTCTTCCATCTCCTAGAACCAACAAATCCTCAAATAGAATTTCCAACTAGAGTTTTAGATTTGGTATTAGAGTAGGATGTATCATCCAATTGTTGTAAGTTGTTAAAATTTTTTCAAGATCCATAAAAAATCAAAACCTCAGCTTTCATTTTAAAGTTTTTTTTTTCTTTTCCCCATCTAGAGATCAAGTTTGAATAGTTTGAATCAAGCAAAGGGAGCCCATAGAGTAAAAAATTGAAATGTTAGAAGTTGGACTTTTTTGAAATACCTCAAATATATTAAGGATCGACGGCTAAAATTTGATCAAGCAGCCATTTTTTACATTTAGAAAATAATCCTCGATTTTGATCATGATTTTGGGGCTGATAGGAACCAAAAGATTGAGAAAAAAAAGGAGGACTATTTTTAAATGGTTTTTAGTATTGTGTGAAATGAACGGTCAAATATTTTTGGTCAATTTCTCATGATCCATGAGGAATCAGGCTTCCAAATATAAATAGATAGCTATTTTATGCCTTTTGAAGAGTTTGGACGGTTTGGATTTTGTCAATGGGGCCTACAAAATTGTAGAAATCACTATCCAACGGTCTGAACCTTTTGAAAATTTGTGAAGAATCAATGGTTCATATTTAACTTTCTAGCCATTTTGGCTCTTTTAAATAACATTACATGTTCGGATCTTAATTGTAGAGCCTAGAAAAACAAAAATAAAAACTATATATATAAAGGGGCTTTTTCTTGTGCATAGTTCCTCATGAACTTTTCGTGCATACTCTTTGGTGTGGCCTACTATGGACCCCACCAAGGGATGAGACTAGGGGGTTGAAAAGATCTATGTGAAAGCATCCCATATATCAAACTTAGCTCCAATTACATATACATAACCCCTTCATCCATGACTCACAAATCCATTCCGTTCAGATTGGTGTATAATCAATCCAACGATCCAATAAATTTGGATCCGACCAAAACTTGGGGCGAGTTGCTATCATGGGGTCCCATTTGTATTGTAAGGTTTAGATTGAGTGATAAATGGGCCCCACCTAGAGTTATCACAAAAAAATGGTGAGGGACGGATGCGTATGAAGATTCCCCATACATATATATCTCACAAGAACGGTGAACCCTAAACTAACACATTCATCACTGTTGCTCATCACTTTCATCATTCTATTGATTCTCAAAATCAAATGAGGGAGGATTTGACTGAGTGAATATTAACAAACATGGATCCAAGAATTCCTTGATATGGTTTACTTGCATTATCAAACGTTTTCCATAGAGCACAGAAAATTGTGAGGAATCCTCTCTGAAGATGGTTACCAAATAGGGGCAAACCTATTTGTAACTACCTGGGGCTTCAACCCCCCACAAACCTGAAAAATCCCATTGGGCTATACGGTTTGGTTGACCCAACCCCCATGGAGCAAAACTAGTTAGCGCCCACCCCAATTCCTATAGGCAATGGATAATTCCCTTTGGCTCCGGCGTGCGTCCCACTCTCTCTCTTTGTCTCTCCATGCATATCAATACTAAACAATTTTAGGTGTTCCAAGGGCTGTTTTGTTTGGTGTTTGGTCTAAAAAACATTTTCAAAAACATTATAAATGGAAAAACTTTTGAAAATCCTCATTTTTAACAAATGGGTTCTCTTGATTTATGAAAGATTTATAAGTTGGAGGATGGCCTAGAAATCCAACTTTTCTAAAAATATCCATTATTGAAATGAGTTCTCTTGATGGAATTAGATTTGATTTCAACAAAATTTAAGCAAATATTCAAATTAGGATCGAGAAAGAGAGATGTATGTAACCTGTCATTATTGATTTTTTTTTATATACCATTGCATGCTATTGATTATTAATTAATTTTGTTTAATTTTGATGAGATATTTGGTTGTTTTGTGGTTGTAATTTGTGTTATGATTTTATTAAAGAATTTTGGATTAGGTTTTTGGAAGTAGTTTTAATTTTGATTTGAACAAACAAAGGAAAAAAGATTAAATGATGTTTTGATTGAAAGATTATTTCCAGTCAGGCGTAAACCCAAGTACAGGCATGTGAATGCTATCACACCTGTGAACACCTTTAGAACCTATAAGAAAACCATGTGTTGCCCTCTAAAAATCCATTAAAAATCATGGGTCTACCCTTAAAGTTCATATGAAGATCTTCCATTCACCCCCAAAACCAAACTACCTATTGTAATAGAGTTTCTACACATGCAATTTAACTCAAAAATTGAAAAAAAAAGTATTGAATATCTTTTTATTATGGGGCAAATTCTAAACAAAAATCAATTAACAAATCAGTTTCATCATTTAATAAGGGTGTTCATGGGCTGGGCTAAGGCATATCTAGGCCCAACCCGCCTTTAGAACATTGTCCCAGGACTGGCCCAACCCCAACATGGGCCATAAAAGTTAGGCTCGAGCCCGCCCATTTAATCAATCGGGTCAGGCCAAATTGGGCTTTTAATCAATTTTATAATCTTTTGAGTAATTGTTTGTACTAATTAAATTGAACTACATGCATTTGTTACACGAGCCGAGCAGGGCCAGGCTTTGGGCTTTACATCACTTAATCCAAGCCCCGCCTAAATATTTAATGGGCCCTGATAACATATCTAAGCTCAGCTCAAAGCGGGCTGGGCCAGAATCGGGCTCGAGCTGGGTAAGTCCATGAACACCCCTATCATTTAGGGTACTTTGGTAACAAGATCAACGAGGAAAGGAAACATGATTTCCAAAGTACCTATCAATATCCATATTTGGTGCTAACAAATTTTCAATGATTTTGGCAGAATCAAATCCTCACTTTTTATGATTTCTAGGTTCTACCTTCCCCATCAGAATTCATAATCATCTCATTCAAAAGAAGGAATATAAAAGGCTAAATCATCATCCAAAAGAGAGGGTGCTCATGGGCCCCATCCCAAGCCCAATCCGGGCTGAGCCCACCTTGGGTCGGGCTTGGATAGGTAAGTTGGTCCCATTAAATTATTGGGCCGGGCTTGGATTAAGTTAAAGAAAGCCTAAAGCCTGACCCGGCCTAAGGAATACATGTAATTTAATATAATTAATACAAACAGTTACTAAAATAGCTGCAAAATTGTTTAAAAAAACCTGAATCAGCCCGGCCCGATTGATTAAATGGGCGGGCTCAAGCCTGACTTTTATGGCCTGTTTCGGGCTTTGGACGGGCTTATGCTACTATTTCCAAAATCTAGCCAGGCTTGGATAGGTAAGTAAGGCCCATTTAATAATTCCAACGGACTTGGATTAAGTGATAAAAAACCGAAAGCCTGGCCAGCCTATGTAAGGAATGCATATAATTTCATGTAATTAGTATAAACAATTACTAAAATAGTCACAAAATTGATAAAAAAAAATTCGATTTGGCCTAGCCAAATTAATTAAATGGGCGGGCTTGGGCCTGACTTTATGGCCCATGTTGGGCGTACGCAAGGCCTATGCTAGTGTTTCTAAAGTCGGGCTAGGCTTAGATATGCCTTAGCATGACCCGGCCCGACTCATGAACTCCTTTATCGAAAGAGTACACATTGCTTGTAAAAATCTTCAATCCTTCATAGTTCAAACCAAAAGAAGGACATTAGAAATCTTCAACTATAAAATCTTTAGTGAGGTTTTTTTATTTTCTAAGGGTAGTAAGGAATTCGTGGAACTCCTAAATTGGTAACAAACGACAGTGCCCTCAGTAGAGTAGAATTTGTCCTTAAAGGAGAGTGTTTATTTTAAACAGTTTAGTGAGGGTGTATAGATTAAATTGTCGCGCGTATGAGTGTGAGTGTTAAATAATAGGACCTTAGCATATTATCCTTACCTGACTACCACATTGGTTCAAACCAAATAATCGACTGACCTCATCTAATGAGAGAGAGTATCATCAGTGGAACGGTAAGATCATCAATTCGTATCACTCACATGCGTTGGACCATCTGACGGTATCCACCTTTGGGCCCATGAGGATATTGAATACTAGAACTGTATTGAATCCGGATCTTCTGAACCATTTAAAATAAATGCCTTCTAGGTATATGGGCCAATTTCAAATTTGACGTCAACTGGAGTATTTTTCACCATTGAATTAATCGTGATGATACTTCATATATATGGAGGTAATTAATTCTGAATAGTTTGGATTTCAATAGCTAAGGCATTAAAGCATGATGGCATCCAGACTAGAATCAAAAGAACCTCATTTTTTACAATCAATGAAAAACATTCTTCTTATTCATGGAGCCGAATAAACTCTCATCAATAAAAAAAAAGGCTTTTTATCTAGTAGTCATTTAAAATGAAAATTAGTTTCACAAATTGTTTTCAGCTGAGGATCTAAGTCCATAGAATAAACTTCACCTTTTATCTCACACCCATCTGTCTTAGAATTTTTTTCCATATATATATTTTTTGGCAAAGAAATCCAAAATTTTTACAGATGATTGGATTTCAAACCCCTTTAATAAGAATTTATAAAGTTTGCCGCTCAAAGAAAAAAGTGACCATGGTTTAATGTCGAGCTTTAGAAAATTTCCTATTCTTAAACAAGAAGTTAGTTATACAATTAACCCAACTTCCACTAGATATTTATTCGATTCCTTGCATCTAAGTTGCTTCTCTCTTGGTCTTTCTAGAATTAGTGGACCGGCTCTAAGACTTCATTAAAAACCAATTAGGTCAACTAGGAAATTTTCCGTTGTACGAACTCAGTCAAGGCTCATGGCTCTATTTGAAAAGTACAGGTGGTCTTCTTTTTCTTCATCTTTCAATAATAATCACTTTGTGAGTAATGCTCCAGTGAATTTTTTTCACAAATGACCTGGTGGGACAGATCAAAATGATCAGGCTTGGGGAGGAAAAAAAGTTAATAAAAAGCAAAAACCTGTCATAAGAAAAGAGTATTTTAGTCATTTTTCAAGAGTTTTTATGGAAAAATTTTAATTAAAATAATTGTAAAAAACTTTTATACTTACATATATATATGTATTTCAAATTTTCATATACTAATGAGCTAAAAACTTATACTTGTTTTAGATTTTCCATTTTAATAATTAAACTGAACTTTGTGAAGGTATTAGAAAGTGGAAGTTACAATGTTTAATGGAAGAGAAGTGTCAATGGAGATCAAGAGTAATCTTTCCCTCTGCACATAGGCACAGTGTTAAACCATCTAAATCTCATGTGATCTTTCTTTGTGTATTCACTTTATATTATTTTTGTCACACCTGTAGCTTCCCAATAGAAGGACATTGGGCTGGTCCGGCGAGTATCCATCTAGAGAGAGGGGAGATAAATTGTCGAGGATTGGGTAAGGACTGGGTATGCACATCAATTAAGGACTGAGTATGAGTATGCAGTCGTTCATATGTCCGCATCAGTCTTTTAACATCTGATATCATGTCAGAGCCAGCTTTCCAGTGGAGGACTGGGTATGCACAACAATTAATATATCATCATCATCTCTCCAGTGATCTGGAGCTGGTACCTCCCTCGCAAAGAGACGTCCTACTCTTACAAGGCAGCTTCACAGCCCTCGACCTCCCCATTTCTGTAAGCATAAATTTATCTCCCACCTCCATTGATAGCACTCCCTCTTTCATACCAAAAACAATAAGATCCTAGCTACCTTATTCAGTTTCTATCCAATCCAAAAGCAGCTTAGCGTGCCTCATCTCCATCAGTTTTCAATGCTGTCATCTTCTTTTATTGCTTTCATTGTGCTCATGTTCTTGAGTACTGCTACTCAAGTCTCTTCTCTCCATTTCAGTTACGCTTCATTTCAGCGAAATGACACTGACGATTTCTTTTTCGCTAACTCGCAATCAAATATACACATGGAAGCGCTTCAAATCACAGTCGATACCAGCAGCCGTGATTCTTTGCTTGGCAACTCCTCTGGAAGGATCCTATACAAAGACCCCTTCAAGTTATGGAGGGACAACAGATCAGTTGTGGCATCCTTCAACTCCACCTTCACATTAAACATAGTTCCCATGTCGGAACCGGTGGGGGAAGGTCTGGCTTTCATTTTGACCGGCAAAAAAGAGCTCCCAAGCGACAGCTTCGGGCAGTGGCTTGGGATCGTGAATGAACAGACCAATGGATCATCGCAAAATCAAATAGTCGCCATTGAATTTGATACTAGAAAGAGCTATAGTGAGGATGTTGACAGCAACCACATAGGCCTGGATGTCAATAGCCTGTATTCAATTGTCCAGTTTCCATTAGGAACATGGGGCGTCAATATCTCAAGTGGCAATGATGTGATCGTCACTGTTAAATATGATGCCCCATCAAAGAACATGATCATCGATCTTTCTGTTAATGGAACCTCAACTCCAGTGATATTGATGCCAGTTGATCTATCAAAAATTCTTCCTGAGGATGTTTATGTAGGATTCTCAGGTTCCACGGGTATTCAAACCCAACTTAATTGTGTAAGGTCGTGGACTTTCTCAGGCGAAAATGTAGAGGAAGGCCTGAACATGAGGCTAATGTGGGTTTTTGTTGGGATTCTAGTGCCAATGCTCCTCTGTGTTTCATTGACATCCTGCCTTTGGTGGAGGAGAAGGCACCAAGGTGATCATTTGATGCTTAATTTGGAATCAATTCTCAACGATTCTTCGAAAGGGCCGCACAGATTCCGCTTCAAGGAGCTCAAGTCTGCAACCGGGAATTTCAGCTCCAAGAACAAGCTTGGGCAAGGCGGTTTTGGGACCGTCTACAGGGGCTTCTTGAAAGAGATCAACGAAGAAGTGGCAGTGAAGAGATTGTCAAAAGGCTCAAGCCAAGGCGAACAAGAGTTCATCGCAGAGGTGACCACAATCAGCCAACTTCGTCACAAGAACCTTGTGAAACTAATTGGATGGTGCTGTGAGAGGCGCGACCTTCTTCTTGTGTATGAGTTCTTGCCTAGAGGAAGCCTAGACAAGCTTCTTTTCTCCAATGAGACCTCGGCAATAGAGGTCTTGTTGAGTTGGAAGAGAAGGCACAATATAATCTACGGCGTGGCCTGTGCTTTAAATTACCTTCACGACGGTTGCCTGAAGAGGGTCCTCCACCGGGACGTCAAGGCGAGCAATGTCATGCTAGATTCTGAATACAATGCTCGATTGGGCGACTTCGGATTGGCTCGAACAATTGGACATGATGGCAAGACTCACCATTCTACGAACGTGATTGCCGGGACACTTGGTTACATTGCACCGGAGTATTTTCTCACCGGGAGGGCGAGCGTTGAGACCGATGTCTATGGGTTTGGAGTCTTTGCCATGGAAGTTGCCTGCGGCCGAACACCCAGCAACCACAACAATGAGAATAACAACAATATGGTTGGTTGGTTGTGGGACTTGTATGGGATGCAAAGGATCTTGGATGCTGTGGACCCTCAATTGCATGGTGAGTATGATAAGGATCAAATGGAACGTGTTCTGAAGTTGGGGTTGGCTTGTTGTCATCCAAACCCTAATGAGAGGCCAAACATGAGGGTGGTTTTGCAAGTTCTTACAGGTGAATCTCCCCCACCAGTTCTTCCCACTGAAAAGCCTAGCTTTACGTGGCCTGTGCTGACAAATTTATCTGAGATTGGCTCCATTTACATTGAAGAATCATCTTCAAATTGTAGCAGTTGATGTATGGCTACTTTTGAGTTCCTTTCTTTCCTTGGATTATCTTTTTTTGTTGTCTTAACTTGTTATATAGAACATGAATTCTTTATGTTTTATCTAGGTAGTAAGAAAGTAAATTTTTGAATGCTGCCTGATGAGAAAAGATCCCTTTTCGTTCGTTAATGCACTGGGCTTTTCCAACATTGTAAATGTACATGGTAGCATGAATGAATGGAATCATTTCCTCATCATTTACATATGAAAGCCAAGGGTTTGAAAAGGAGGTGGAGAATGGAGGGTAGAGAAGTGCCAACCTAGAAGAGCATCAAGATATTTCCACATGGGGTGAGGTTTGACTTGTGTGTTTGTGTGTGTGGATGCGATTATCTGATCACATTGATATTAGGCCCACCTTAATCTACATAAGACCTTTGGATCTCACCTTCTGTGGTGGTGATCAGCATGTATTAGTGCGGGCCCGCATCACCGATTCATAACTTAGAAAACTTCAAACGATAGCTAAATTCTTAAGATTGAAGTCAGCATTCGTGGGCGCCTCCTTGTTTTCTTGTGAAGAAAAGAAACTTCAGACGAGAAATTAAATTAGAAAGTGTGTGAGAATCCCAGACGTTTAATGTTGACATTTTACAATCAAGAAGGATTCAATGAAATACCCACCCCACCCCAGTGACATCATGACAAGCATAGCAGACCCAACTAGTGCATGCCATGTGGTTGGAGGTCTAATGGTCTCACCATGAATAAGGGTTAAGCTGAGGCCTATTTGGAAACTCTAGTTTAATGAATACGAACTAATTAGATAAAGGTCTAAAATGAAATTTTTAATTTTAAAGTTCTAATTTATAATTACTCTGTTTCACAAAATTATATAAAAAAGAACTTATTTTCAAAAAAAATATATAGAAAAGATCTTATTTCATGAGATAAATGAAGCCCCCTTATAGAAATTACAACATAGAAACCACAATTTGCATCATTTTGAAATTTTATGAGGTCATTTTTTTTTTCAAAATACTTGTAAATTCTGCACTAGCCACCTACATTTGCTTTACCAAAGAAAGATTTAAAAATAAACGACCACCTTAGCTTAATTTTTATAACGTGTGCAAAAGCTCTAACTTGTAAATAAGCTTTAGAGGAAATTATGAGAAAAATCACCTTAGTATCCCACCATACAAAAAGAGGCTCGAATAGTGTTTTGCATATGGGAGTGATCCTCTGGGTCCTATTTCTGTTTTTTTTTATATAAGTATTTCAAGAGTGACGATGTCGTCACTCTACAAAACATAACCTACTGCAAAACTGTGACTTGACCCGACCCGAAAGCCATTAAATCACACCTCAGGCAACATTGCACCTGACCTGTGAGCCTCGTAGTAGATTGGAAGAGAGGGTTTCTTGCCAAAGAACTCTATGAAGCTTTTCATCAAGCAGTTGACGAGCGTTTCATAGCTAAAGAGGAAGAAGAGGAGGAAGATGTAAGAAGAGGATAAGAAAGTGAATATGGCATTGGAGAAGTCGTGGAGGAGGGTGTGGGTGAGGAGGCGGTGGGTGACTGAGATAAGGGATGGGTCAGCAAAGCAGGTGACCTTGGAAGGGATGATGTGGTCGGAAAAGGGAGGGGGGTTGTAGGACAAGATGAGTCGAAGTGATGTAGATGTTGTAGAGGGTTTGGTAGAAGATTTGCTAGAGAGGGGAGAGAGTGAGAGGGGTGGTGGGGTGGATCAGGAAGGTGATTCTTTTTGGGGTGGTGTGCGTTAGGCTTGTGAGGGCTGCAAGGCGAAAGAGGGCTTCATCTTTGTTACTTTCTTTGCCTTTTGCTTCACGAGATGGTAGGTTTTTGCTTCTTGAGGTGGCAGGTTTTTTAGTTTTGAAGATTTGTTTTTTAGGCATCTTGAGGTGGCAGGTTTTTGAGTTTTGAAGATTTATTTTTAATGGTGGTGGTGGTTTTGGAAATGGGAGGACACGATGATAGGAGACAAGTGTTGATGGTGGAGGAGAATAAGACAACAACATGGAGGAAGAGGGGAAGAGTAAAAAAGGGTTTATGCATTAGGTTATATTATGTGGAGAATACCTATAAAACAAAATAAAATAAAATATGCCCCGTGGATCACTCCAGTATGCTAAAACACTATTGGGACCCTTTTTTATTTGGTGGCCGCTAAGATAATTTTTCTTGTAATTTCCTCAAGCATTTGTCACTAATAATTTATATGGCAAAAAGTATTGTTACCAAAAGGCTTAAGGACATAGTGTTCAACATGAGCCTTAATCGTCATATTAACACTTCTAACTGCACTTTCTACAAATTCGAAGCTATTATTTTTCTTCTTGTACTACTGTATTTATTTTCTACAGTTTTAAACAGTTGATGTAATTTCAATAGGACTCTAAGTGCATTACACATCTCTCCAGTGATCTGGAACTGGTCCCTCCCTCGCAAAGAGACATCCTACTTCAAACAATTACGTTGAGAACTAGAGAGAGAGAGAGAGAGAGAGAAATTCTACCTAAAAGAAGCAAAGAGGAAAGTGCTTGATGAAGAAATTCGACACTCAAAAAACTTCCAAAGAAGCTTCACAGCTCTTGACCTCCCCATTTCTGCAAGCATAAATATATCTCCCACCTTCATTGATAGCACTCCCTCTTTCATACCAAAAACAATAAGATCCTAGCTACCTTATTCAGTTTCTATCCAATCCAAAAGAAGCTTAGCATGCCTCATCTCCATCAGTTTTCAATCCTCTCACCTTCTTTTATTGCTTTCATTGTGTTCATGTTCTTGAGTACTGCTACTCAAGTCTCTTCTCTCCATTTCAGTTACGCTTCATTTCAGCGAAATGACACTGACGATTTCTTTTTCGCTAACTCGCAATCAAATATACACATGGAAGCGCTTCAAATCACAGTCGATACCAGCAGCGGTGATTCTTTGCTTAGCAACTCCTCTGGAAGGATCCTATACAAAGACCCCTTCAAGTTATGGAGGGACAACAGATCAGTTGTGGCATCCTTCAACTCCACCTTCACATTAAACATCGTTCCCATGTCGGAACCGGTGGGGGAAGGTCTGGCTTTCATTTTGACCGGCAAAAAAGAGCTCCCAAGCGACAGCTTCGGGCAGTGGCTTGGGATCGTGAATGAACAGACCAATGGATCATCGCAAAATCAAATAGTCGCCATTGAATTTGATACTAGAAAGAGCTATAGTGAGGATGTTGACAGCAACCACATAGGCCTTGATGTCAATAGCTTGTATTCAATTGTCCAGTTTCCATTAGGAACATGGGGCGTCAATATCTCAAGTGGCACAGATGTGATCGTCAATGTTAAATATGATGCCCCATCAAAGAACATGACCATCGATCTTTCTGTGGTTAATGGAACTTCAACTCCAGTGATACTGATGCAAGTTGATCTATCAGAAAATCTTCCTGAGGATGTTTATGTAGGATTCTCAGGTTCTACGGGTATTCAAACCCAACTTAATTGTGTAAGGTCGTGGACTTTCTCCGGAGAAAATATAGAGGAAGGCATGAACATGAGGCTGATGTGGGTTTTGGTAGGGATCCTAGTGCCAATTCTCTTCTGTGTTGGATTGACATCCTGCCTTTGGTGGAGGAGAAGGCACCAAGGTGATCATTTGATGCTTAATTTGGAATCAATTCTCAACGATTCCTCAAAAGGGCCGCACAGGTTCCGCCTCAAGGAGCTCAAGTCTGCAACCGGGAATTTCAGCTCCAAGAACAAGCTTGGGCAAGGCGGTTTTGGGACCGTCTACAAGGGCTTCTTGAAAGAGATCAACGAAGAAGTGGCAGTGAAGAGATTGTCAAAAGGCTCAAGCCAAGGCGAACAAGAGTTCATCGCAGAGGTGACCACAATCAGCCAACTTCGTCACAAGAACCTCGTGAAACTAATTGGATGGTGCTGTGAGAGGCGCGACCTTCTTCTTGTGTATGAGTTCTTGCCTAGAGGAAGCCTAGACAAGCTTCTTTTCTCCAATGAGACCTCAGCAATAGAGGTCTTGTTGAGTTGGAAAAGAAGGCACAATATAATCTACGGCGTGGCCTGTGCTTTAAATTACCTTCACGATGGTTGCCCGAAGAGGGTCCTCCACCGGGACGTCAAGGCGAGCAATGTCATGCTGGATTCTGAATACAATGCTCGATTGGGCGACTTCGGATTGGCTCGAACAATTGCACATGATGGCAAGACTCACCATTCTACGAATGTGATTGCCGGGACGCTTGGTTACATTGCACCGGAGTATTTTCTCACCGGGAGGGCGAGCGTTGAGACCGATGTTTATGGGTTTGGAGTCTTTGCCATGGAAGTTGCCTGCGGCCGAACACCCAGCAACCACAACAATGAGAATAACAACAATATGGTTGGTTGGTTGTGGGACTTGTATGGGATGCAAAGGATCTTGGATGCTGTGGACCCTCAATTGCATGGTGAGTATGATAAGGATCAAATGGAACGTGTTCTGAAGTTGGGGTTGGCTTGTTGTCATCCACACCCTAATGAGAGGCCAAACATGAGGGTGGTTTTGCAAGTTCTTACAGGTGAATCTCCTCCACCAGTCCTTCCCACTGAAAAGCCTAGCTTTATGTGGCCTGTGCTGACAAATTTTTCTGAGATTGCCTCCATTTACATTGAAGAGTCATCTTCAAATGGTAGCAGTTGATGTATGGCTACTTTTGAGTTCCTTTCTTTCCTTGGATTATCGTTTTTTACTGTCTTAACTTGTTACATAGTGCATGAATTCTTTATGTTTTACATTTGTAGTAAGAAAGTAAATTTTTGAATGCTTTCTGATAAGAACAGATCCCTTTTAGTTCTTTAATGTATTGGGCTTTTCCGACATTGTCAATGTACATGGTAGCATGAATAAATGGAATCATTTCCTCATCATTTACATATGAAAGCCAAGGGTTTGAAAAGGAGGTAGAGAATGGAGGGTAGAGGAGAAGTGCCAACCTAGAAGAGCATCAAGATATTTCCACACGGTGAGGTTTGACTTACGTGTTTGTGTGTGTGTGAATGCGATTATCTGATCACAATGATATTAGGCCCACCTTAAATACATAAGACCTTTGGATCTCACCTTCTGTGGTGGTGATCAGCATGTATTAGTGCGGGCCCGCATCATCGATTCATAACTTAGAAAACTTCAAACGATAGCCAAATTCTTAAGATTGAAGTCAGCATTCATGGGCGCCTCCTTGTTTTCTTGTGAATAATAGAAACTTCAAACAAGAAATTAAATAAGAAAGCGTGTGAGAATCCCAGACGTTTAATGTTGACATTTTACAATCAAGAAGAATTCAATGAAATACCCACCCCACCCCAGTGACATCATGACAAGCATAGCAGACCCAACTAGTGCATCCCATGTGGCTGGAGGTCTAATGGTCTTACCATGAATAAGGGTTAAGCTGAGGCCTATTTTGGAAACTCTAGTTTAATGAATACAAACTAATTAGACAAAGGTCAAAAATAAAATTTTTAATTTTAAAGTTCTAATTTATAATTACTCTGTTTCACAAAATTATATAAAAAAAAAATTATTTTCAAAAAATTATATAGAAAATATCTTATTTCATGTGATAAATGGAGCCCCGTTATAAAAAATCACAACGTAGAGACCACAATTTGCATCATTTTGTAATTTTATGAGGTCGATTTTTTTTCAAAATACTTGTAAATTATGCACTAGCCACCTAAATTTGCTTTACCAAAGAAAGATTTAAACATAAACAACCACCTTAGCTTAATTTTTATAACATGTGCAAAAGCTCTAACTTGTAAATAAGCTTTAAAGGAAATTATGAGAAAAATCACCTTAGCGCCCCACCAAATAAAAAGAGGCTCCAGTAGCGTTTTGCATATGGGAGTGATTCTCTGGGTCCTATTTCTATTTTTTTTATATAAGTATTCCTAGAGCGACGATGTCATCACTCCACAGAACATAACTTAATGCAAAACTGTGACCCAACCCGAAAGCCATTAAATCACACCTCGGGTAGCATCGCACTCGACCCGTGAACCTTGTAGTGGATTGGAAAAGTAGGTTCCTTGCTGAAGAACTCTATGAAGCTTTTTCGTCAAGCAGTTGACAAGCATTTTATAGCTAAAGAGGAAAGAGTGGAAAAGTATGCAAGAAGAGGATAAGAAGGTGAATATGGCATTGGAGAGGTCGTGGAGAAGGGTGTGGGCGACGAGGCAGTGAGTGACAGATATGAGGAATGGGTCAGCACAATAGGTGGCCTTGGAGGGGATGATGTGGCCAAAGAAGGAAGGGCTGGTCGTAGGGGCAAGATGAGTCTGCGTGATGTAGATGTTGTACAGGGTTTAAAGGTTTGGAAAAAGAGTTGCTAGAGAGGGGAGAGAGGGAGAGGGGCGGTGGGGTGGAACAGAAAGGTGATTCTTTCTAGGGTGGTGCGCGTTGGGCTTGTGAGGGCTGTGAGGGGGAAGAGGGCTTCATCTTCGTTACTTTCTTTGCCTTTTGCTTCTTAAGGTGGCAAGTTTTTGCTTCTTGATGTGGCAGGTTTTTGGGTTTTGAAGATTTGTTTTTTATTCATCTTGAGGTGGCAGGTTTTTGGGTTTTGAATATTTATTTTTAATGGGGGTGGTGGATTTGGACATGGGAGAACACAATGAGAGGAGATAGGTGCTGATGCTGGAGGAGAAAAAGACAACGACATGGAGGAAAAGGGGAAGAGTAAAGAAGGGTTTATGCATTAGGTTATATTATGTGGAGAATACCTTTAAAACAAAACAAAATAAAATAGGGCCCAAGGATCACTCCAGTATGCTAAAACACTATTGAGGCCTTTTTTAATTTGGTGGCCACTAAGATAATTTTTCTTATAATTTCCTCAAGCATTTGTCAGTAAGAATTTGTATGGCAAAAATTATTGTTACCAAGAGGCTTAAGGACAGAGTATTGAACATTAGCCTTGATCGTCATATTAACATTTCTAACTGCACTTTCTACAAGTTCAAAGTTATTATTTTTCTTCTTAAGTACTACTGTATTTATTTTCTGCATTTTTGAATAGTTGATGTAATCACAATAGGACTCTAAGTCCATTACACATCTCTCCAGTGATCTGGAACTGGTCCCTCCCTTGCAAAGAGACATCTTACTTTGAACAACTACATTGAGAACTAGAGAGAGAGAGAAATTCTGTCTAAAAGAAGCACAGAGGAAAGTGCTTGATGACGAAATTCAACACTCAAAAAACTTACGAGGAAGCTTCACAGCTCTTGAGCTCCCCATTTCTATAAACATAAATGTATCTCCCACCTCCATTGATAGCACTTCCTCTTTCATACAAAAAACAATAAGATCCTAGCTACCTTATTCAGTTTCTATCCAATCCAAAAGAAGCTCAGCATGCCTCATCTCCACCAGTTTTCAATCCTCTCACCTTCTTTTATTGCTTTCATTTTGTTCATGTTCTTGAGTACTGCTACTCAAGTCTCTTCTCTCCATTTCAATTACGCTTCATTTCAGCGAAATGCCAATGAAGATTTCTTTTCGCTAACACGTATTCAAATATAGACATGGAAGCGCTTCAAATCACAGTTGATACCAGGAACCCTAATTCTTTGCCTAGCAACTCTTTTGGAAGGATCCTATACAAAGTCCCCTTCAAGTTAAGGAGGGACAATAGATCAATTGTGGCATCCTTTAACTCCACTTTCACATTAAACATTGCTCCCATGTCAGAACTGGTGGGGAAAGGTTTGGCTTTCATTATGACTAGCAATAAAGAGCTCCCAAGCGACAGCTACGAGCAGTGGCTTGGGATCGTGAATGAATAGACCAATGGATCATCGCAAAATCAAATCGTCACCATTGAATTTGATACTAGAAAGAGCTATAGTGAGGATGTTGACAGCAACCACGTAAGCCTTGATGTCAATAGCTTGTATTCAATTGTCCAGTTTCCATTAGGAACATGGGGTGTCAATATCTCAAGTGACACAAATGTGATCGTCAATGTTAAATATGATTCCCCATCAAAGAACATGACTGTTGATCTTTATGTGGTTAATGGAACCTCAACTTCAATGATACTGACCCAAGTTGATCTATGAAAAAATCTTCCTGAGGATGTTTATATAGGATTCTCAAGTTCCACGGGTATTCATGTTAAAAGATGGCTCTGATACCCACTTAGTTACAACTTCTACAAATATAAATTACAAGGAGAATAAGAAGAACACACTTTATAAATTTTACACAATTACACTATTACAGTGCTTACAAGCAATACCCACTAATACACTACTCTAAGGCTTACTAGCCACATATCAATTATACAATGATACCTTAGCCTTCACACTCTTACAATAGGAGACACACTACACCACTACACTTACTTCACTCCACTTCACTTAGCACTCACTTCACTTATTCTCAAGTATTGACTTCACTTCACTACACAACTCATCTTACTTGTCCATCAAGTGAGCCCTGGTGCTCTATTTATACTTGCAAAAAAGGGCCAAGCCGGTGGAGCAAGTGGTGTCCAAGTGGGACACGTTGATCAACGCATCACCATTTATCACATCAGTTAGTGTAAGGTCAGTTTGAACTTTCTTGAATGGGTAAGTCGGCTAATCATGTGCACTTTGTGGAAAATTCTAGAGATGAGAGAGCACTGGTTCTTTCTAGAATAGGCTCATCAAGTAAGTGTTTGACTGACATTACTCCCCTTCAAACACTGACCTTACTCTTTTGAAACTGAAACTATCTTCATACCAAGCTTTTTCTCTCAATCTTGTAAATGTATCTGTTGGCAAAGCCTTGCTGAAGATGTCTGCCACTTGTTCTGTAGTATTACAGTACTCCAGTTTTATGGTCTTCTGCTTTATATGATCTCTTATAAAATGGAATCCAATATCAATGTTCTTATTCCTTCCATCCTGTATTGGATTCTTAGCGAATTTGATGGCGGACTTGTTATCCACTTATATGTGTGTGGATTAATCTTGCGGATGATCGAATTCATCAAGGAGGTTTCTTAACCATATTGCTTCTCAGACTACTACTGATGCTACAACATACTCAGCTTCACATGTAGATAAGGCCACAATACTTTGCTTCTTAGATACCCATGTGAAAGTTGTTGATCCAAAATAGAACACATATCCTGTAGTGCTCTTTCTTTCATCTTGATCACCTCCCCAGTCA
This sequence comes from Sextonia rubra, assembly GCA_037013555.1. Lineage (NCBI taxonomy): Eukaryota > Viridiplantae > Streptophyta > Magnoliopsida > Laurales > Lauraceae > Sextonia > Sextonia rubra. Next base: position 13,634,997 of record JASUAD010000028.1, on the reverse strand, counting down.
CTGTCTGAATATCCATATAACTTTGCTTCATTGTCATAGTTGTAGAAAAAACCCATATCTATAGTACCTTTGAGGTACTTGAGAATTCTTTTGGCTGCAGCCCAATGAGACTCTTTTGGTCTTTCCATATATCTGCTTAAAAGTCCAACACCATAGACAATGTCCGACCTTGTGATTGTAAGATACCTTAGGCTTCCGATCAAGCTTTTGAATAATATGGGATTGACGTCACTTCTTTCTCTTTCTTTTGTCAATCTCAAGCCCGTTACTATAGGCGTACTTAAAGTATTGCAGTTGCTCATTCTAAATTCCTTAATGACTTCTTTTGAATATTTTCTCTAGGAGATGAGAATGCTATCCGACTGTTGCTTGATCTCTATACCCAGAAAGAAGGACAATAGTCCACAGTCGGTCATCTCGAATTTCTTGAACATAGGATGCGTGAATTCTTCGAACATTTGTGAACTGTTCCCAATGAATTGTAGATCATCAACATAGAGGCATGCTATGAGTATTTCTCCATGAGCATTTCTCTTTATATAGACTACATGCTCATATGGGCACTTGGAGAAGCCATTATCTTGTAAATAGCTATTTATATGAGCATTCTATGCTCGTGGGGCTTGCTTTAGTCCATAGAATGCTTTCTTTAAGTGGTACACTTTTTGCTCCTCTCCTTCTACTATGAAGCCTTCAGGCTATTCTACATACACTTTTTCATCAAGTATGCCATTTAAGAATGCTGATTTAATATCTAGTTGATAGATTTTCCAACTATAATGCGCTACTAGAGAGATTAACATTCTTACCATATCAAGTCGAGCGACAGGAGCAAAAACTTCTTCATAATCTACGCCATACTTTTGTTTGTAACCTTTAGCTATGAGCCGCGCTTTGTATTGATCGATTTCTCCATTGGCTGCATGCTTAATTTTTTATACCCACTTGACTCCAATAGCTTTTTGGCCTAGAGGGAGTGTAGTAAGCTCCCACGTGTCATTCTTTTTTATGGCATGAATCTCTTCTTCCATGGCTCTTCTCCAATGATCTTCTTTAACTGTCTTTTCGAAGTCAAGAGGCTCATAATCGATATAGAGACATAAAAGGTTTGTCTCTTCAGTTTCTTCATAGATATCTCTGAGGCTTCTCATTTTGATTGGGGTTATGGATGAGGAAGAGCTTTGAGCAGATGAACTACTTGAGGATGATGATTCCTGCCCTTCTGGACTTCTTCGACTGGATGATATTGTACATGGAGGTGTTACTACATTTTGCCGTGGACCTTCAGGAGTTTGAGGATGTGTTTCTTATTCCTCCATTTCAAGAGGCTTTTCTTGAATTGTGCCTTCTTCATTTCATTTCCATGATTCTTTTTCACAAAAGACTACATCTCTACTTACCACCACCTTTTTAGTAAGTGGATTATAGAGTTTGTAGGCTTTAGACTCTTCATTGTATCCAGTGAAGATGCACTTTTCTCCACAATCATCAAGCTTATTCCTCTTGGCCTCTGGCACTTGGGCATATGCAACACACCCAAAGATTCTTAGGTGTGCTACACTCAGTTTATAGCCGCTCCACGCCTCTTGTGGCGTTGTTCCTAACACTCTTTGTAGGGCATCTGTTGAGCAAGTAAGCAGTACACGCAGCTGCTTCTGCCCAAAATTCTTTTGGCAGACCTTTTTCTTTAAGTAAAGTCCTTGTCATATCAAGGATGGTGCGGTTTTTCCTTTCCGCTATACCATTCTATTGTGGAGTGTAAGCCGTTGTAAACTGCTGTCTAATGCCCTATTTTTTACAATATTCTTGAAATTCTTTTGAGGTGTGTTCTCCACCTCTGTCAAATCTGAGTGTTTTAATCTTACAGCCACATTCTACTTCAACTCGGGCTTTAAAATCCTTGAAGGTTGGGAAGGCAGCAGACTTCTTTTTTATAAAGAATATCCAAAACTTTCTATTGTAGTCATCAATGAAAATGATGAAGTATCTATTGCCTCCAAGAGAAAGTGTCCCCAATGGTCCACAAATATCTTTGTGAACCAACTACAACGGTGCCTTAGCTCTTCATGATTTTCCTACTGGAAATATGTTTCTTTATTGCTTGCTAAGTGTGCATGCCTCACACACATGCTTGAGCTTTTCAATGGTTGGCAAGCCATGTACCATATTTGCAGTGGAAAATAGCCTAAGCCCATTAAAGTGGAGATGCCCATATCAAAGATGCCACTTCCATGATTCATTGTTGACAAGTCCATGGAAGCACTTCTCTAGTTTTGTGTTGAGATGGAGTGGGAACATGGGATTCTTCACCATTGGGACTCTAACTATATGCCTCCCATGTATATCTTTTAATAAAAGAGAGAGATTCTCCATATGTATTACATACCCTTTTCTAGAAGTTGCCCAATAATGAGAATGTTACTTTTCATGTTGGGCACATAATACACATTAGAGATATATGTAGGTATTCCATCTTTTTGATAAATCTTAATTTTTCCCTTACCTTGTACGAAAAGCTTTGATGAGTCTCTAAGACTTACTTGGTCACTGACATCTTCCATAATCTCTTCAAAGAGTTCTTTCCTTCTGCACATGTGGTTGCTCGCTCCGAAATCTAGGTACCACACGTTCTCTTGGTCATGTCCTTCTTTTTGTGCTAGAAGAATTGTGGCGAGTGCTTTTCTTGATCTCTTGCTTCTGCAAAGTTGGAGTGCTCCTCCAGATCTGTGGGTTTGCTCCAGTAATCCATGGCATAGTGTTTGAACTTGTTGCAGTTGTAACATTGGATACTTCTCGAATTGCTCCAATCGTGTGAGAATCTTCCTCGGCTAGCTCCTCTTCCACGATCAGCTGTGCTTCTTGATTGATTTTGCACTTTACTCTAAGGATTTGCTCCCCCTCTACCTCTTCCACTGTTATTACTTGAGCTACGGCCCCTCTTCCAGTTTCTACAACCGGGCTTTCTCTCACTTAGAGTCAATTTTGACTCTAATGCTTGTTCCAAGACCATAGAGTTACCAATCTTTTGCATACGCTGCTCATGGACTTGGAGTGATCCCAGTAATTCTTCAATTTAGAGAGTCTCCAAATCTTTTGACTCCTCAATAGCCACAACCACATGTTCGAACTTGGTTGTGAGGGATCGCAAGGCTCTTTCTATAACTCTGATATCTTCTATCTTTTCTCCATTTTTCTTTAATTGATTAACTATTACTATCAATTAGGAGAAATAATCAGAGATACTCTCACCTTCTTTCATATGAGCAACTTCAAACTCTGCCCGAAGAGTTTACAGACGTACTCTCTTTACCTAATCAACTCCTTTGAAGATAGTGCTAAGAGTCTCCTATGCCTTTTTGCTTGATGTCGCTTCTGCGATCTTCTCGAAAGTTGTTTCATCTACCTCTTGATAGAGTAGGAACAAAGCTTTCTTGTCTTTCTTCCTTTGATCTTTGAGTGAGGTGATAACCCTTAAAAATGTATTATTTTTATGTATTTTCAGGAATTTTAAGGACTTATTCATTGGAAATTTCTTCATTTAGTGGGAATTTATAGTTTTATGATTTTAAAATTCATTTTAGAATTTTCTTGTAAAAATCACTAAAAATCACCACTTTTTCATTAAATCATGAAATTTTCCATTTGTGGAAGTGTTTTTCAAATTCATGATTTTGTATAAAAATTTTCTATCAAGATAAATTCATGATCAATGATGTGGATTTAGTGTGTCATTTTATGTAAATTGGGCCCGCATTAGTGCATTTGTCATTTTTATTCAAAATTATTAAATTAATTGAAAATCACTTTCATTTAAAAGAAAATTGAAGAAAAAGGACCCGCATAAAAGATTAAAAGCCAAGACATTATTTGGGAAAAAATCCAAGGTGGAGCCAATTATATGAAGTTGTTTTCATGAAAGAAAAAAAAAGTCCAGAGTTGGTGAGACACCATGCCATCACATACTTTTCAAAAAAAAAAAAAAAAAAAAAAGAGACACAAACCCTTACAAATTCTCCCCATTCTAGAATTCATGTCATCAAACAACTTTCTCTCCATTCCATATATGTACGTCTAAAAATCCAAGTCTAAGAGGATCCACGTCATCATCTATACAATTCTACCCACTATCAAGTGCCTATTCCTACCCACCTCTTTCCCCTCTCATCTATTATATATACATAAAAAAAGGAAGAAAGTACAAGACTCATACCATACCTCACGCCCATCTATCGTCTCTTTTTCTCTCTCTTTCTTTCCTTCTCCACATCACACGTTCAATTGCATCACCTTTTTCTCTTATTTCTTTTCCATATTCCACGATACCACATCAACCCCCTACACTCACTTCATCTCTCCCCTCCATCTCATCATAATCCAAAGTGGGGTTTGGCCAACCCACTTGGATACATCCTCTCTATTCCATCTTCTCCTTTTATCTAATCATCTTTTATGTGAAGATTGAAGATAAGAGCTTTGATTGGTCGCGGAGTCCCCTCTTGTTGATGTCTTGATCTAGGGTAAAAGTAGATTTTCTTTTTCTAGTTGTAATCATTTTTGGGATATTATTGGGTGTATTGAAATTCGTTTAATTTTAAATATATAATTAGTGAAGTCAAGGTGTTCCGCTTTGGATCGGCGTTATGTATTTGTGTGTGGTGACAGCACGCACTTGGTGCGGTGTTTTGTGGATTTTTTTTATTCTGCCAATACAGTATTTTAATCTTTCAAAAATAAGAGAAACTAGTATTCTTTTCTTTTTTTTTGTTTATTATATCTGAATATTTTATTTCTAATTTTTTTATTTATTTGATGCATGGTTATTTTTTCTTTTATATTGGTGGTTTGATCTATTTCATTGTCTTGCAGTTTCTAATTTTAGGATTTTCTAGTTTAGGGTTTTTAGGTTAAATTTAATTTGTAATTATTTTTCAGATTTGGAGTTGTAATTTAATTTTAATTTTAATTTTCAGAAGTAGTAATGTGTAATTTTTATAGATTTTATTAGAATAGCTTTAGTTTTTCAATTAAAATGGGTTTTCTGCAAATACTAGCTCCCTGTGAATACGATTTCGAACTCACCGGGTAAACCTACATCAAGACCTTGCGCTTAAAGTCTACGTTAATCATGAGGTCTTCTACTCTGCAATGTAGGTAGCTTCTTGCTTCACAGTGGGTTCTACATATTCATCAGTGACTATCTCCCATAGATCCTGCGATCTAAATAGTGCCTTCATTTGGATACTCTGGTTCTCATAGTTCTCCTTCATCAGCTTTGGGATCTGTGGTTGAACCAAGTTTGAGGCCATCTCTGCTTGTAGGTGGAACCTGGCTCTGATACCACTTTGTTAAAAGATGGCTCTAATACCCACTTAATTACAACTTTTGCAAATAAAAATTACAAGGAGAACAAAAAGAATACACTTTATAAATTTTACACAATTACACTATTACAGTACTTACAAGCAATACCCATTAATACACTACTCTAAGGCTTACTAGGCACATATAAATTATACTATGACACCTTAGCATTCACACTCTTACAAGAGGAGACACACTACACCACTACACTTACTTCACTCCACTTCACTTAGCACTCACTTCACTTGTTCTCAAGTACTGACTTCACTTCACTACACAACTCATCTTACTTGTCCATCAAGTGAGCCCTGGTGCTCTATTTATACTTGCAAAAAAGGGCCAAGCCGGTGGAGCAAGTGGTGTCCAAGTGGGACACGTTGATCAACGCATCACCATTTATCACGTCGGTTAGTGTCAGGTCGGTTTGAACTTTCTTGAATGGGTAAGTCGGCTAATCCTGTGCACTTTGTGGAAAATTCTAGGGATGAGAGAGCACTGGTTCTTTCTAGAATAGGTCCATCAAGTCAGTGTTTGACTGACAATTCAAACATCCCAACTTAATTGTGTAAGGTCGTGGACTTTCTTAGGCGAAAATATAGAGGAAGGCATGAACATGAGGCTAATGTGGGTTTTGGTTGGGATTCTAGTGCCAATGTTCTTCTGTGTTGGATTGACATCCTGCCTTCGGTGGAGGAGAAGGCACCAAGGCGATCATTTGAGGCTTAATTTGGAATCAATTCTTAACGATTCCTCAAAAGGGCCGCACAGATTCCGCTTCAAGGAGCTCAAGTCTGCAACCGGGAATTTCAGCTCCAAGAACAGGCTTGGGCAAGGCGATTTTGGGACCGTCTACAAGGGCTTCTTGAAGGAGATCAAGGAAGAGGTGGCAGTGAAGAGGTTGTCAAAAGACTCAAGCCAAGGCGAACAAGAGTTCATCGCAAAGGTGACCACAATCAGCCAACTTCGTCACAAGAACCTTGTGAAACTAATTGGATGGTGCTGTGAGAGGAGCGACCTTCTTCTTGTGTATGAGTTCTTGCCTAGAGGAAGCCTAGACAAGCTTCTTTTCTCCAATGAGACCTCAGCAATAGAGGTCTTGTTGAGTTGGAAAAGAAGGCACAATATAATCTACGGCGTGGCCTGTGCTTTAAATTACCTTCACGATGGTTGCCCGAAGAGGGTCCTCCACCGGGACGTCAAGGCGAGCAATGTCATGCTAGATTCTGAATACAATGCTCGATTGGGCGACTTCGGATTGGCTCGAACAATTGCATATGATGGCAAGACTCACCATTCGACGGCGATTGCCGGGACGCTTGGTCACATTGCCCCAGAGTATTTTTTCACCGGCAGGGCGAGCGTTGAGACCGATGTTTATGGGTTTGGAGTCTTTGCCATGGAAGTTGCCTGCGGGCAAACACCCAGCAACCACAACAATGAGAATAACAACAATATGGTTGGTTGGTTGTGGGGCTTGTATGGGATGCAAAGGATCTTGGATGCTGTGGACCCTCAATTGCATGGTGAGTATGATAAGGATCAAATGGAACGTGTTCTGAAGTTGGGGTTGGCTTGTTGTCATCCAAACCCTAATGAGAGGCCAAACATGAGGGTGGTTTTGCAAGTTCTTACAGGTGAATCTCCTCCACCAGTTCTTCCCACTGAAAAGCCTAGCTTTACATGGCCTGTGTTGACAAATTTATCTGAGATTAGCTCCATTTACATTGAAGAATCATCTTCAAATTGTAGCAGTTGATGTATGGCTACTTTTGAGTTCCTTTCTTTCCTTGGATTATCTTTTTTTTATTGTCTCAACTTGTTACCTTGGGCATGAATTCTTTATGTTTTATATTTGTAGTAAGAAAGTAAATTTTTGAATGCTTTCTGAAAAGAACAGATCCCTTTTAGTTCTTTAATGTATTGGGCTTTTCCAACATTGTCAATGTACATGGTAGCATGAATAAATGGAATCATTTCCTCATCATTTACATATGAAAGCCAAGGGTTTGAAAAGGAGGTAGAGAATGGAGGGCAGAGGAGAAGTGCCAACCTAGAAGAGCATCAAGATATTTCCACACGGTGAGGTTTGACTTACGTGTTTGTGTGTGTGTGAATGCGATTATCTGATCACAATGATATTAGGCCACCTTAATCTACATAAGACCTTTGGATCTTACCTTCTGTGGTGGAGATCAGCTTGTATTAGTGTGGGCCCGCATAACTGATTCACAACTAAGAAAACTTCAAACGATAGCTAAATTCTTAAGATTGAAGTCAGCATTCATGGGCGCCTCCTTGTCTTCTTGTGAAGAAAAGAAACTTCAAACAAGAAATTGAATTAGAAAGCGTGTGAGAATCCCAGACGTTTAATGTTGACATTTTACAATCAAGAAGCACTCTTGATAATGTTGACATTTTACAATCAAGAAGAATTCAATGAAATGCCCACCCCACCAAAAAAATTATATAGAAAAGGTCTTATTTTATGAGATAAATGTATCCCCCATATAAAAATTACAATGTAGAAACCACAATTTGCATCATTTTGAAATTTTATGAGGTCATTTTTTTTCAAAATACTTGTAAATTCTGCACTAGCCACCTACATTTGCTTTACCAGATTAGAAAGATTTAAAAACAAACGACCACCTTATTTATAACGCATGCAAAAGCTCTAACTTGTAAATAAGCTTTAGAGGAAATTACGAGACAAATCACCTTAGTGCCCCACCAAACGAAAAAAAGGCTCCAATAGCGTTTTGCATATGGGAGTCATCCTCTAGGTCCTATTTCTTTTTTTTTCTTATAAGTATTCCTAGAGCGACAATGTCATCACTCCGCAGAACATAACCTAATGCAGAACTGTGACCCGACCCGAAAGCAATTAAATCACACCTCGGGCGGCATCGCATCCAACCCGTGAGCCTCATAGTAGATTGGAAGAGTGCAATCATTGCTAAAGATTTCTATAAAGCTTTTCGTCAAGCAGTTGACGAACATTTCAAAGCTAAAGAGGAAGGAGCGGAGGAGGATGCAAGAAGAGAATAAAAAGGTGAATATGGCATTGGAGAGGTCGTGGAGGAAGGTGCAGGCGAGGAGGGGATGGGTGACAAAGATGAGGAATGGGTTGGCGCAGCAGCTAGCCTTGGAGGGGATGATTTGGCCTGAGAAGGGAGGGGGATCGTAGGGGCAAGATGAGTCTACATGATGTAGATGTTGTAGAGGGTTTGAGCGTTTGGAAGAAGAGTTGCTAGACAGGGAAGAGAGGGAGAGGGGTGGTGGGGTGGAACAGGAAGGTGATTCTTTTTCAGGCAGTGCGCGTTGGGCTTGTGAGGGCTGCGAGGTAGAAGAGGGCTTCATCTTCGTCACTTTCTTTGCCTTTTGCTTCTTAAGGAAGCAGGTTTTTGCTTCTTGAGGTGGTAGGTTTTTGGGTTTTGAAAATTTGTTTTTAATACATCTTGAGGTGCAGGTTTTTGGGTTTTGAAGATTGATTTTTAATGGTGGTAGTGGTTTTGGAAATGGGAGAACATGATGAGAGGAGACAAGTGTTGATGGTGGAGGAGAAGAAGACAACGATATGGAGGAAGAGGGGAAGAGTAAAGAAGGGTTTATGTATTAGGTTATATTATGTGGAGAATACCTGTAAAATAAAACAGGCCCCAAGGATCACTCCAGTATGCTAAAACACTACTAGGGCCTCTTTTTATTTGGTGGCCGCTAAGATAATTTTTCTTGTAATTTCCTCAAGCATTTGTCACTAAGAATTTGTTTGGCAAAAAATATTGTTACCAACAAGCTCCCACTCCAATATTAACCATTAAAGATCGATCCCTAGTAAAATATGTTACTTCACTCCCACTTGGCCACTAAGCTAAGTGGCCATTGAGCCAAGTAAGCAATATATATATATATACACGGTGACATTTGAGTGAAAACTGTTTTTACCTACCAACCGTGAGAATTTTTATGAGACTCACTTCTAGGTCCCATCTAGAGATGGGATCGGAGGGATGGAAAAATCATTGTAGGACCACCTCAAATATCAAGTTTGGCCCAAATCACATATTTCAAATCATTTCATCCGTGGCTTATAAATTCAATCCATTCGAATATGTGCACAATCAATCAAATGGTCTACTAAATTTGGATCTAACTTAAATTTGGAGCATATGACTATCAGGGAGTCCATGTGTATTGCAAGGTTGAATTGATTAATAAATGAGCTCCACATAAAATTCTCATGGAAAAAAAAGTAAAAATTCTTTTCACTTGAATATTTTCTATATATATATATATATATATATACACCTGCAGCTGTTAAAGATTGGTTTCAATTCATATCACTCGCGAGGATTGGATTTCCAATGAGACTCGCTGCAATGTCTTCTAGACTCATAGTCCCCAGTGTCTAAACACTCTCCACGTGTCCAACCCCAGAACCACCACGTGGCATGGCGCAGGAAGCCTATCTGCTTCTCGAGCTCAAGCGGTTGAGACTCACTAACGAACTCTCTGCGTCTCTCGGCTGCAACAACAATTGGCTATGGCTGCCCAAACAACATCAATGCTAGGGTTTCGCTCCAACTTTTCCAGTCTCCACCCTCCGTTCTCTTCAAACACTCGACCAAAACCCCATCCCAAAACCCTAGAATCCGACCGAAGAAGGAAGCCGCCCTCCCTCCGCCTTTCCTCGCCATCCTCTGCTCTGGAAGAAGAGCTTAAGGTCTCCTTCACCGAGCCTGAAACCGCCCTTGTGGAGGCTCTTGTAGGGATCCAAGGACGAGGGCGGTCTGCCTCTCCCCAGCAGCTCCGGGTACCCTACAACCACATTTCTCTCCCAATCTCTCTCCAGTTTTCCGTTTTTCAACGCCTCATCTTTGGGTTTCTCTGATCAGGAAGTCGAAAGCGCCGTGAAAACCCTAGAAGACTTGAAAGGCGTGGAAGATCCCGTGAGTCTTGATGATCCAATCCCATCTTAGTATCAGTTCGTATGGATTCATTTTACATTCTAGTATCGCTGCTTGCACTTCTGTAACTTCCGTTGCCTTATCTCATCGTGCATTCAGAGGCTTCTAGTCTTGCAATGAATGCCATTGCTGTTCTAAATGCTGCATTGAGCAAAAACATACATGAACAGAATTTCCTTTTGAATGGTTATGAAAAGGTGAAAAGATGGTCAACGTTCAATCTTAATGAATGTATTGCAGACAAGTTCCAGTTTAATTGAAGGTTGCTGGCAGCTTATGTTCACGACAAGACCCGGAACAGCGTCGCCGATTCAAGTAAGAACTTCCTTTTTCTGTGATATGAGTTTAGATTGTTGTTAGATATACGTTGGCTTTTCCAATTAAATCTGTCTAGTAGCTTGCTTATGTTTAGAACTCTCAGCAGATTGATATCTTCTGTTATGTGAAAAAGAGCAATTTTGATATACTGCATTTCAGGGTAAGAAACCCGAATGCCCAAGAAGTTGCATTTACGTTGGAACAATGCTAAATGAATGCTAAAACAACATGAAAAAGAATTGGAACCAAAGAATCCCTTGAGCAAAAGAGTCTAATGAAGCAGAGTTGTTGCAGATTCTAGAAGCATTGCAGATCTATTCTGAATCCGTTCATTGGAGGCTTATGGTGGAAAGTTATTCTTTGATTGCAATTTCATGGTCGTCGTAGTCTGTTCTGAAGCCTTGGAGGTTTCAGTTCTCGGTTAATAAGATCAAGGTCATTGCTTCCCAGTTGCAAGTTGAGTTCTGTCATGTAGTTACATGGGCTGAGTATATGGCGGATCCTTTAGCCAGACAAGGAATAGATAGGGCTTCTCCTTGGGTGGTGTTTTCTTTTTTTTTTTTTTTTTTTTTGTAATGTGGTCTTGGTCCTCTTGGATATAGTGCTGTTATACCGGCGGCCTGTTCTCTTTTTCGGTGCTCCTTGTCTGTATCTGTTTCAATCCTTTAATAAAATTTTCCATTGTTGATAAAAAAAATCCTTTAAGCAAGATAAATCATGAAAAATGAGAAGAGGCTGGATTTATAATGATGAAATCTGCTCCTATCTAATAGGGTCCTTCAAAGCACCATTTGGTAGAGCATCTGTTGGAGTGTCTCAGATGTTGGGAACCAGTATGGTGCTGCAACTGCGATGGACCATACTGTTCCAAACAAAATCCATTCCCGCTTAGTATGATGACCTCCACCTCCAAGTTGTTTTGGATGATGGTTCACATGAAGGTTGTCCAACAACATGGATCATCTGGTACATTTGGCCACTAGTACTGTTATTCTCAAGGCAGATATCTTTAATGCTCTGCAGCATTTGGTACATTTGGTAGGTTTGTTCTCAAGCATGGAAAACAGAGGAGGGTTATGTCAAATAGGTTGGCAGCCAGCATAAAACGTTTGTCCAATTACAACATGAACTTTGCGACACAGACATGGAAGGGTGGAAAAGAACTCATGTGGCCTTGACATGGTTGGAACAAGGCTTTGATGATGATGATGTTGACAACTTATTGAGTGCTCTGATTAATGTATGGTTTCCCGTAACTAGAAATATGACATGGGAGAAAGGTGCTAAATTTGTTGAGATCTATCCACAAGCTTTTACATCACATGATATAAAATCCACGATGTAGGAAAAACTCCACATGGAAACTGTAATTTCCTGTCTAAGCTTCAATGATAACCACTGACCACCACCAGACCAACCCTCATTGTCTTAGTGAGATTTCTCTGTACTTACTTATCGCTTTTACATGTTTACATAAAATAAATGTGACTAACAATGGCTGCCCTGCATTGGATGATTCAAAAAAAGTCAAAACGTTCATTTATCTGCACATTAACATGATCCTCTGAGGAACTGGTTTTTCCTTCCTGAGAAATTTAAATTACAATTCCTGTTTGCATCCAACTGGGTGAAGCTTGCTTCACATGACTGTAGAGGACATTCACAGCCATTCAAGACATCTCAAAAAGATCATTTATCTGCACATTAACATGATCCTTAAAGGAGCTGGTTTTTCCATTTCTGAGATATTTTATTTACACTTCCTTTTTGCTTGTCCAAATGGGTGACATTTGCTTCACATGACTGTAGAGGACATTCACAGGGGTTGATTTCTTTACTATCTTTCAAGAGGTCGACCTCAGGACCAATGATCCAAGAATATCCAATATTGTGAGATTCTCTGATGCCATAGGAGAATTGAAAGTAGAGGTACACATTTATGACCAATAGGTTCATGATCTTTTTTTTTTTTTTTTAATCTTTCATGGAGAGATTTTGTGATTTTTAAGATCCTTCTTCTTAACTGAAAGCATCTTTTACGTTGTGTTTCTTTCTCTGTCTGCACACCTATTTTGCCATGCTTTGAAGGTTGCAATTAACATAAAATTCTTTTCTTTGCCATTGTCTTTCTTTCACAAAAAAGTATATATTGTTCATATTTCATATTCTCCTATAGTCCTATGCACTTGACTGAAAGTTTTTGAACTTATTCAGCTAAAGATGAGCAAATTACATACATTGTAACAGAAAATGAATGGATTTTTGTTTGAAAATTATTCGTGTATGCTCTGAACTCACTATGCTTTGAACTATTCGTGTATGCAAAAAAGAATAGAAATAAGAAATAAAATGACTTTGTAATCGTGTGTTTCCAAGTTCAATGTTCAGAAACTGAATTTTTGCAAACCACTGAATACACCAGTGGTAGTCTGGTAGAGGCATTTTCACTTCAGAGGGATGATAGGGCGTGAATCCCTGGAACCCTAGGTTACTGTACCACTGATCCAATGTAGCAAGAAAAGAAAAAGGAACTGAATTTTAGATTCATAGTATCCAGTCATTCTAATACTCTTCAATCTCTGAAAGTGTGATTTTGATCCCGTGGTTAAGGTTGCATGCACAAAATATGCGAACTCATAACAGTGCTGGGTGGCTATATATGATTCCCACAATGAATTTTGTTGCAACTGATGAAGATCTATTAACTGTTATTGAAAGCTTCTTTATGACACATATTCAAGTTTCCATTGTTCCAATGATTTCCCTATGGTGGACTTCATTTTCCCCCTTCATTGCCTTCATAATGTTCTGGGATTTAATGAACTAAGAATCTAACATCAAGGTACCAAAAACTCACTTTGATGTGATCTCTTGTAAGCATTCACCTCTCATGTTTATTCTTTATGGGGTCTTGAAAGTGGCCAATTGCCACCAGAGAGTTGTTTGAGGAGTTTTGTGAACTAGAAAATTTTCAAGTGACATCTGAACTTTCTGTCTGCCTCATATTTGCCCTTTCGTGCATCTAACTTGTAACATGCCAAGCCTTATTATTGGCAATATGATTACTCTCTTATTACTGTTTTTGATCTGGGAGAGAGAGAGAGAGGATTGCTTCTCTCAAGTTGGATTCCTTTCAAGAATAATAAGATTTGAGTCTTTAGAATAGTTCTATCTACTAGAGGACTTCTATAAAACTTAAAAACCTCCATTTTGACAATGTGTACTGTATGCATGGCCACTTCAGTTGGGGCAATGCAATGAATAAAGATGATGAGCCTTCCCATGAAGTCTGCAATCATGATTGGTCCATGCCTTGAGAAAGTTAGTTCTCACCATGTCTTAAAAGATGCAGCTAATGTCAACATGGAATATTGCTTTTTAGAAGACAGATTCAGTTTGACTCAGGAAAAAGCTGGTTGCTGGTAAATTGAACTTCTAGAGAAAATATCTTCAAATTATTGATTCATTGTGAACAGCATGAATATAATCTGGAAGGAAAAGCAAAAAAGAAAAAATAGCAATGAAGGACATGCCGAGCATTAGAAGTGTTTTTTTCCCCGCTCGAAGTTGGATTGCAAATTTGGAGTCAAAATTTGTTTTGCATTCCATTATTGATAGGGTTGAAATTGTTGCCTATGAAGAATCGGTATCCATGTATTGCACCTGGTTCATGTTTTGCTCATTACCAAGAAAGTGAACTTATTTGCTTTATACAGATTTATGTTATTTGGTTTCCTCTAATCCTCTGGCATGCCACTGTTTGTTTTCTGAACAGGCAGCAGCTACAGTAAAAGACAGAAAGCGCATTCTATTCCAGTTTGACAAGGCAGCCTTCTCTTTTAAGTTTTTACCATTTAAAGTTCCATATCCAGTGCCCTTCAGGCTTCTTGGAGATGAAGCAAAGGGATGGTTGGACACTACATATTTGTCTCATAATGGCAATATGCGTATTTCAAGGGGAAGTAAGGTATTTTTTTCTAATTATTTGTGAGTCACTGTTGCTGACTAGTATTTGAGTAGAGTTTGGCTAAGGCTACTCACCCTCTTCACTTGTGCACCTGCATGCAAGTTCTTATTCCAATGTGCCACTGGTGCATGATTGATGCCAGTCATTGGGCTCACTGTATAGATTTTCTGGCAAAAATCAGGCTACGCTAGGAAGAAAAGACTACTGGTGCACATTCAACATACATGTAAATTTAATTTGATGAGTGGAACATCTTACATATGGGCCAGGCTGTCCAAACTGTGGCCTCCACTTAATGTTTAGCTTGGACATTGCACATATATGCATAGCACTTGTTTTTGTTGGTGTGCATAGATTATTGGAAGTCCAAATATATAAATTGTTGTGTTTCCTCATTCCTAAGCAATACCAGAGTACTTAACTGCTGAAGCTTATGCTCAGTCATTGTCTAAGAAAATCAGGAACTTATGTATAGTGCAGGGCACCACATTTGTGCTACAAAAGAAAACTGAACCCAGACAAAGATTATTATCAGCCATTTCTACTGATACAGGAGTAAAAGAGGTTAGGTTCTTTTTACATGAGGTTCCTTTTAGCAGCAAATTCTAGATTAACATGTCACAACATACGCAACCTTCATGAAATAGTTCTTAGCAATTATATCTACTAGTTCCCTTAATTGTGTTGCATGCTGTGGTATGAACAGCTTATAGATGAGCTCATCTCATTAAATCAGAATGAATTCAAAGGAGAACCAGAAGCTCTAGCCGGTGAATGGCAGTTGCTGTGGAGTTCGCAGGTTTTCTTTTTTCTGCATTTTATATCCTCATTTCATTTTTACATTGGGATATTCAAAATGCTAGTTTGGATATTTTTTCCTTTATATTGTTAATTGGTTTGCTTTAGGGTTGTTGGTTTCTTGTCTAATCAAGCCAAACCATCAAGGCTTTGTCCCAACTATGTCGTCAGTTTCTTATCTCATCATCTTGCAGGTACATACACAGATATGAGGATCAGGGATATGATCTGTGCAGTTTTGGAATTGGAAATCCAGGACATTGTACTTTTGAATGTCCAGTACATGGATGCGGATGCAGCTATCCTGTCCATAACATGAAATTTCATATTTTATATTGAGATTCTTATACAAAGAATTGATTTTCTTCCTTCTAACATCTCTAAATTAATAAATTTATCATTTTTTACATTCATTTCTAACATTTTACTGTAGGAAAGCGAAAACTAATTGAGCTATGTGAAATAATGGACTCAATACAGTGGTATATGCTAAACCTGTGCCCTAGAAGCATAGGTTCAGTAATGTATACCGGTATGAATGTCGCATCTGTCTGATACTGGTATGCTAGGCATATACAAATATCCAGGTATCATAGATTCTTGCTCATTTATTGTCCATAATCAGATCCTCTGCTTATATTATATTCTAGAAGGCAGCCAACTTTTAATAACTTAAAACCAACATTAAAATGATGGCAATAGAGTACATTAACTTTAAGGTATTAATCCATTTTCTCAGGTGCATTACATATTTTCCTTTATCTTTTGTTTGTATGGTCCCCTTTTCCTATTTAGTAATCATTCTTATTTCTTGATAATGTCAGGAGGGCATTATTGGGCTCTGCTTTCCTAATGTTTGTGGAGGTTTGGGGAAGGGAAAGGCTTTATGGAGAAGTATAAATATGGTGAGGTTGAGAAGGCTAGGATTCAAGGAAAGTCCCTGGGGTCATTTTGAGTTTTTGGGGGGAGTCTAGCGGGATGGAAAGGGCTTATAAAAATGTGGTGTGTTTTGGGCTGGGGTCATGGATGATGTTAGTTTTGGTTTGATAATTGGGTGGGCATGTCAGTTTTCTGTTTGATAATTGGTAGGAGTTGGTCCCTTGTTCAGGTTGTTTAAGTTGATCAAAGTCTTGCCTAGAAAACGTCTACAGTCAATGATTGTTATCAATGGCTGGGAATAATTTTTGTTATCATGGGTCCCAGTCAGGGGGTCTTTGTCTGAGGGTGGGGAGTGCAAGTATGTGTCTTTTCAGGGAGGATGCAGACATCCAGATTTGGAACCTGGAAGCCATGACCTTTCTGGAAGTTATCCTATTGAGTCCTTTTGGAAGGACATGGCTTTCACACCTCTATGTTTGTTTCTTTGCTTATGAGTTTGGTTGGGTGTAGCTTCCCCTGGAATTGATGTTTTTTTGCTGGTTGGTGGTAGCTGGAAAAGTGCTGATATTGGATAATCTGTGTTGGAGACAGATTCAGAATCCATATCAAACCTCTGTTCATTATGCCTCAACAGACAGGATATAGTCCACCAGCTTCTCTTGCTATGTGATTTCTCTAGCTATTTCCTGAAAAAATTGTGTTCCCTCATTGTGTGGCCTGGGTTCCTTTGGGGAGGCTTCCTGATTCATGGACCCCTTCTTCAGTTTTGGCTTGGTTTTCTGGAATGTTCTCCTATTTGACATTCTTTGTTCTAGTCAGAAAGAGAGAAATGGTCCAACTTTCAAATCCTGTTCAAAGTCAGTCAGTTGATTTATACTATTTTCTGCATGAACTTAAGGTAGGTAAGTGAGCCTTCTTGAGTAAGGATCTTGATGGTCTAAAGTTGGTGGATATCATGTGTAATTGGGACGGTTGCATGGGTGGTGGTGAGAGGAAAGAGAAGCTGGTGTTTTCTTGCTCCCCTCCTCACCCCCCCCCCCCCCCCCCCCCCCCCCCCCCCCCCCCAGGTGTCTTAAAATTTAACATGAATGGTGTGGTTGCTAGTGAGCAAGGATCGAAATAGTGGTAGTGGTTGGCGTAGTGGCCTGCCACTAAAATGCTACGTAGTATAAGGATAAAAATAGCGGTTGCGGTGAGTGTAGCGGCCAATAGCCAAAACACTATGTAGCTGGTGATATATAGCGGTTGTGAGCATACGTAGCAGCAGTGGTGGGCCCATGATTTTTGTTTGAGGGGGGCAGATACAAAGATAAAGTTTACTCCATCAAAATTACACCAACTATCGTTAATCTCCACGTCTATCATGATTTAAAGACATGATTTTTTATTTATTTATTTTTTTTTTTTGAAGAATTCTACTACTAACATCTAATTCCTACATAGCTTTTCGACTACAATACCCGATTTTCAAGTGATCATTTTTAATTCTAATAAGTGAGATGAAAATCAAATTGGACTCAGAAAATCGTCACACCAATTAGCAATCACACCACAACAATAATAAAGAAATTCTAGAGAACTCCAAAAGGAAAATACTTACCATATGAAAATTGGTACGTCTTTTATCCTTTCCTTAAGCTTGTAAGATTTCCTCTATCATATAAATTCAAATGAGATATCTGTATTTATAAATGAAATTTTCACCATGTGAAACCAGAAAAATCAACTAAAAAAATATAATAAGTAGACTAGTAAATAAATAACTACATGGAAACCAATTAAATCCCAGTTATTACTTTGTTAGATGAAAAGGACAACAACTATAAATATAATTCTTCGTCTAGAAATAATAATAAAGAACTTCTTAACTCATATGATACTAGCCCTCTTGCTCCCATTGAACTATTTAATTTGGAGAAATTTAGAATTACAAAAGGAAGGAAACAAAATTGTCTCAACTCCTACCAAGAATAGCAAGGAGCCAAGCCAAACAACATAAAATGTTTAAAAAGGAAGAAACAAAGTAATTACCATCTACTTCATAAATTAGATAGATCTGTAACATAAATCATTGAATCAATATGCATCACTACAAGATCCCTCTTTTAACATACAAAAATAAAAATAAAAATTCATCATCCTCCACACAAGTACAAGTTTCTTTTCCCCTTGAAAATAAATCATCTTTACACAACATGTATGTTATTAATAGGAGTACAACCCCTTCTACACTGGCAAAAATATATAAGAACAATGTAAAAAGCCTAAATCAAAAGAAAAAGAATCAAAAACAATAGTGCAGTCCTTCCATTCTTCCATCAGTTGACAAAAACAAAAAAAAAAAAAAAGACCAAGAGACTGATGTGCGTTGACTTGATCTCGAGTCTCTCATTCAGTTTAACAAACGGGAAGTGATTGTGTACATGGATAACAACAAGAAGCCCCCTGCTGGACAAGGCCTTAACAAGCCTGCGGAAGTGACATGGGCTAAATATCAAATGTTTCAATAAGAAGACTGGAGAGCAATGCACAAAAGGGCCTAAGGTCAAAAAGTACCAAGAGATGCTGAGGAATGGAGAGTGGATTCACAGAGGCCAGAGAGAGACGACGAATGGAAAGGGACAAAGGGAAAAAGTGTTTTTCCTTTTTGTGGTTTGAGAAAGGGTAAAAAGGAAAAACAGGTTTTGGGGAATGAGGTCAATCGTTTTGGGTTGAGGGGGGCATGGGCCGCTGGCCCATTTACAACTATAGTTGTTTTTTGGAGTCCAACAAGGTCCAATGCCCCATATGGTCCCAATGTGGGTCCGCCCCTGCGAAGCAGCATGGCAGTGTGAATTTTTTAATTGATAAAAAAATATTGAATCTTATACAGTACCCAATCTTATGTTTCTTTTAGTTATTTGAAACTATATAAGGGTAGAGACAACTTTAAGAAGCGCTATAAAGGAGCAGAAATAGGAAAAATAGTAGTTTAAATTTAAATTTCTTGGCCAAAATAGATTTTAGACCATAGCACCGCTATTTTCAAAATAGCATGGTGGCCTCAACTACTACGGCCACTATTTTGAACCATGATGTAGTGGGTAGCTATGCAATTTGTTGAAATTGTCAAAAAATAAAAATAAATAAGTTTGCAAAAAATGCAGAATATTGTAAAAAGCTAGATTTTTTTTTTTTTTTTGCAAAAGTAACTAAGATAGGGAGCATAGCGGTCCCCCACTTGTTGTGTGTGTGTGTGTGTGTGTGTGTGTGTGTGTGTGTGTGTGTATTTTTTTTTTTTTTTTAATTTGGTCTCCTAGCTTTATATTGGAAGAAAGTGATGTTAAGGACCCAACTTGGAGAAGAATTATTCTAAAAATGGAAGAAGAGAAAGGAAAAAGAGAAAAATGGGAGCCTTTTGAAGTCATCAGCTAGGTTTTATAATTTAGCCGTTATGTAGCGGTGTTAACACTCAAATGGCATACCAGTCCTTGCCGCTATGGCATAGCGGCCGCTATTTTGATCCATGTCGATGAGATAGTGTCCTAGATTGGAAAGGGTAGGTGGAGTTCTTCATAATGCTAGCAGAGAGGTTCTGGTGGCATTTTCATCCCTGTTAGGTGGGGAAGGATTAAGTGAGGTTGAGGAGGTCTCTACTAATCAAGCCTTGAAAATCTTTAAGCAGTATTTTTTGGCAAACTTCATTGTAGAAAGCTACTCTTTAAATGTGGTCACTTGGGTTGCTTCTCTAGCTTACACCCATGGAGGTTTTAGTTTGTTATCGAGGAGATTAAAGCTCTATCTTGGTCATTGCATATAGATTTCTTCCATTTAGTAGAGAAGAAAGCAAGATGGCGAATTCTCTAGCGTATTAGGGTTCAGTAGGATTTTTTATTTTGTTAGGCTCATGTCCTAACTGCCCTATTCTTTTTTCTTTTTTTTTCTTTTTTTTTTTTTTGTGATTAGGGTTGGTATTTAGCTCTTTTTCCACCATTTTGGCTCTATTTTCTATGCAATAAAATTTTTTTCATTGCCAAATAAAAAAATCTTCATATTTTTATCTTCATTGGTGGCTGGTAAGGTTAACAAGTTATCATTGAGGAGTAAATTCTGTTTTTTATTTTATTTTATTTTATTACTGTAATGGAGATTGCAGTTTAGAGTACCCTTTTCTTTCATCTTCCATTTCCCACATTGTCATGTTATTCTTTCCATAAGATTTCACCTAAAATTAAAAACTTCATTTCCAAGATTTCCTTCATCCATTGAATTAGATGATGATATTCTTGTTTTCCATGCATATTTGGTTTTGTTGTGGTTTTTTTAAATGTGGAATGTTTACAATCTAAGCCACCATCATGGACCTTAGTTGAATTCATCATCTTAGCCTCACCCTATCAAATTGGGAGTGTATAGAATCATGTGGTAACTGGTAAGTTTAATTGAAGGAGTTATGTATCAATGGTCATCCAAATATGATATAATTTCATGTTAGAACCATGTTCTCACAGATCAGGAGCGAGCTTATCTACTAAAAGCCTGATGTTGTGAATCCTAATATTTCAAAAATACCCAATCCATTGTAAGCTCTTTATGTTCTTCATCTATATGAATATCACACATGCTTCGTAAGAACTTAGCCATTTTCCCATTCACTGGCATATCCTTGGAACTCTCAATTGATAGCTGAATCGAGTTTCATGCATATTGCAGTCAGAGGCAGAAAGTTGGCTAGATCTGGCTGCTAATGGTCTTCAAGGTTTGCAGGTAGACTCTAGGGGATAGGCACTTGATATTATTCTCTCATTTTGTTTTCTTTCCAGTGGAGCACACATCTTTCTTGTTGTCAACTACCTATATTTCATGTCTTGATTATGGGAACAATAACTTGCCTCTTCATTTGATCAAATGTTTCTCTTTCAGATTATATACAAGTATGGAAAAGTAGAGACTCTGTTAGAGGTGTTCCCTGGGGTCAAGATTCGCGCAATAGGCAATTACATGTGAGTTTTTCTATATCTATGGTTTGGCATAACGTCAACCACCACAGCTAGAAAAGCTGTGCAATTGTGGTTTTTGGCACCACTGCTATCGGTTTGGAGTGGGCCTGGGTCAACAAGAGTTCTGTTTATTTACCATTTATTTGCTAGGCCCTAGACTACCCAATGATTATCAGAAACAAGGATTGGAATGGGCCTCAATGGTACATATGGTCAAATCAGATCACAGGCACAACCTGTTTATTTGTTTGGTCTACATGTACCCTAACCCAGCCCATGGACATAAAGGAGAACAGAGACCGGCCTGTGGTGGGACTAGGCCTGTAGTCACAAGGAAATGGTCCAGCTCATTAGTACTTTTAATTCATGATCCCATCTATTTGGTGTGGTCAGCTTAGTAGCCCTAATTGTAGATGAGCCTTCCATGTGGCTTGCATGTCTTGTAAAGGAGGTAGCTGTTTGATTATTATTATTTTTTTTTAGCTGTGTTATTTTTTTAATTTCTTTTTGTGGATATTTTGGTGTTTATTCATTTAACCAGGATACTTGTAGAAGAGATCCTTTGGGTTGATTTTTACCCAGCTTCGTGTCTCATGTAGCCTTAGTTGTGATCAGTTGGTTGGTGCAAAATTTTTTTTTTTCCCATCCGTATAGCCTGTCACCTCACTTATTTTCTACTATTCATGATACAAAACTATGATAGTAAAATGTAAGTTGGCCCAGAATGTAGTGTGTAAAAGATGACATGTATGAAAAATAGATCATATTTTTGTGGCCATTCTTCTGCAATCAGTTTGCAAGGAGATCCAGATACTGCATCTGCTGTTGAAAGTTCATTTTTCAATAATATTTATTGATATTATTTCCTTCTATTGTCATTCATAGATCACCTGAGGCAAGACCAAGAGGGACAGTATAACCTTCATGAACTTGATCCTTGGGCTTGTCCCTTTCTGGACCACGTTTGTATAACAAGATGAATATCTTTGAATGGATTCTCTTTCCACCCTATGTGGATTACAAAGAATGTTTCTATTTATCTTGTTGTATCCTTGCTGACATGTACAAAATATATAGTAGTACATTTAATTCAAAACCTATGATTGAAATCAAATTGAATTGGGAAAAGATAAGAGCTGCATGATTTCTGTAATCCGATCCAAGATTGGTGGAGTGGCAAATATCACATGTGCTTTACAGTTTGTATTTCTTGTCACTAAGTGAAATATGTTTTGTGGAATAGAGATTGATATTCTTTGTGCAGAGAAGGCTAGGATTTCTCTTGTCATCATTCTAATGACATGAGTCTCAGAATCTTCCATGACCCTGCATTTTCTTACGTCACTATTTTGCAGGATATCTGACAATAAAACCTACAGTGTAACAACAGACTATGGATCTTTCTTGTTCGGCATTTTCGAGCTTCCCATAGAGCTGAGGATGAGTTATCAGTTCAATCTAGAATTTCTGTAAGTCCTCAAATCTATTTGAATTTTCATGAATATGGAGATAAGAATTCCTTGCATAAATGGCTTTTTAAAAAATTAAAAAATAAACTCATTTTTCATCTAGTTTGAATGCTTGATTAATTTCGTAGAATTTAAGATTGCTTTGGATAAGTTTTGGCCACCCAGGATAGGGAACAAAATATGCCACTTAATTTTGACATTTAGTGATGCATGCAAGAAGCATTCCTTGATGGGACAAGACTAAGATGATGATGTTAGACTCTCTCTCTCTCTCTATATATATTGTTGGGTTTATATCTTGTATTTCGATTTAACTGGGTTGGGTCATTAGGTTAGCCAATGATCAGGTTCAAGTCATGGGTATTTTGGTAATTGTACTAGGATTTTCTTAAAGGCTAAGAAAGCAGAGATTATATATTTATGTAATCTGAAACCCTAGACCTAAAAACGAATGGTAAAGAGATAATGAGTTCTCTTTAGCTCTTGATGAAGGCATATCGCCGCACCATGTAAATCTCTCTCGTGTGCTCTCATGTGGCTTTCTCTCTTGTGTGTGGCTTGATTGTCGATCGCGCGTTTCGTGATCGCATGTTTCGTGTTTCCGCACGTGCACAACAATTTGGTATCAGAGAAATTTTGAGATCCTGGGGTTTACACCGGATTCTCAGGCTTCAGAGCAAGGTTGAAGATCCTTAGGTTTACAACAACAATTTGTATCTCACACACACACACACACACACACACACACATATAGAGAGAGATGTATGAGGAGCGCTACAAAACACTCGGGCTTTTTCAACAAAAAGTGCCCCATTGTCTCCACCAATAAACACACCAACATCTCTTCTCCTGCCCTTATTTTTAGGAAAAAGTTAATTCATTTAAATGCTTACTTTCTCTAATAAATAGGCTAACTAATACCCTCCTAGATTTTCTCCTTCTTTTAATAAGTAATTCAATGCTATCACTTCTACTATTGTTCAGTGTTTTCCTTTTTGTTCTCCTTGATGGGCCCTTTTTATTTTATGATGGAATTGAATTAATGGCTTATTTGAGATCAAATTGGAAATGATGCCAATCTAATTCAGTGTCATCATATGCGCGTCCAAAGCAAGGAACATTCAAATAATGCCAATCTAATTCAATATCATCATATGCACGTCCAAGCAAGGAACCTTCCTTTTGTATTTCAAATTTGAATCTTCTATTCTATAGCTTGATATTTTTAAACTTATCCCCCCCCCCCCCCCCCCCCCGTCTCTCTCTCTCTCTCTATGTGCACATTATCTTATGAGCAAATAATTGTTGGTGGTATGGATTAATGCTTATAGTTTGAACTGGTTAATTAGACCGTGGGCCCCCCCTGCTTTAAAGAGTGAAAAGTGGCCTAGGATGAGTCACATGTAAAAATAAATACAAGGGATGGGTGAAAGCGTTAATGGCCTCTTTGTTTGCTGGCTTTGGGAAGATGCGTTGGTAATTTACTTTTTATCTTTAGACATTGTAAACTGAGTTGGCATTAGGTAATTGAACCAATGAAAAGGGGCAAAAATGTGCATGCCCCAAATCTAAAAGGGAACTGTAATTAGCTATGTGCATTGTTTGAAGGGCATCTGGAAGTCCTTAGGGTATCAGAACAATCATATTTTTATTCTACTTGAAATCAAAACCTACTTCTATAATGGAAACAACTATAAGTTGGATCATATAAAGGGATATTATATATAGAGAGAAATTCTTAGAAACTCCCAATTTCAAAAGGGGAGTGCCTCTTGATTGGTCCAATGAGATCATGCCAACTCATATTGCGAGAGAAAACATAGATATGTTTAAATGTTTTGACTTCCTAAATACTAGCACAAATGGAAGACATTAGCCAATTAGAAAAGGGGTATTTTTCATAAGAAAACACCTAGGGCTTTTTCTAGTGTGACTCATATATATGTATATATATAAGTAGTATTCAGGTGAGAACTATGAGAACCTAAAAAGTACGAACACAGGACACGGATATGACACGATACGGTATTTCTCAAAAAAGTAGGATACGGACATGTCGGGGACATGTTAATTATTTATATTTATTTATATAAATGTATATAATCATATACTAAGAAAGAATAAAAATGAAAAACATTGGGCCAATAACATAGCATGATTAAAAAAAGAAGTGACCATAAAAATTTTGTTACCGGTCCTAAACATTTGTTGTCGATAATTATGAAGGCAAGTTGGTTATATGGTGCATCCTAAATATCCACCCTAATTTTTTAGGTGGCTATCGATAATTATAAAAAATTTGTTGCTGGTCCAAAACATTGGCCATCGATAATTATACTTTGAACCCCTTTTTATTATATTTTGACACTCGAAATATTTTAAAATTCAAATTAATGCCCCACCATGTTCCGAACGTGTCCTTGCCATATCCAAAATTTCAAAGTAAAAAAAAAAGGACGTGTTTTTTTTTAGTGACGGGGACCCTATTGACATGTCCGTGCTTCCTAAGTGAGAACCTTTTATGTGGCCTACTTGTGGGTTCCATTTGGGGATGGCACCAAGGAGGACGGAAAGATCCATGCAGGACCACCCCGGATATCAAGATTAGCCCCAATCACATATCCCTTACCCCTTCATATGTGGCCCACAAATCGAGTCCATTTGGATTGGTGTACAATTGATTTAATAGACCAGTAAATTCGGATTTAACCAAACTTGGGGTGTATGACTATCAGGGGGTCCCTTGTGCATTACAAGGTTTAAATTGGGCGATAGATGGGCCCCACCTAGAGTTCTCATAACAAAGCCAGTGAGAACAGTTCTCACCTGAATATTTTTGTATATATATATCGGACAATATTTATATATATAGGACAATATTCATATGATATATATAGAGAGAGGGAGATAAAGAGTGAGAGGAATATTAGCATGCATCCTTCCCTCACCATAGGGTGAAGGGCACTTGCATAATTGAAAATATTCATGTGTAAAAGAGCAAATGTCATTTATAGTTAAATACAAAAGAGGAATCCTCATGTATAAATAGAGAAAGCCATGTAAGCATCCCTCACCCTATGGTGAGGGAATGATAGTATGGTGAGGGAAGGATGCATACTAACATTCCTATATATATAGGGAAGCGCTACACGGCATCCGGGCATTTTTTAAGAGATAACACCTCTCCTGGTTGGGCTCACTAGGATGCATGATGACTGTGGAAGTCTATTAGATAGAAAGATCCATATGAGGCTTACCTATATGCAACATCTTGAGCCTATAAGATCATCCTAACCTTTTGATCTATAGCCCTAAAATTTATGGTTTATAGGTATCATTTTTTTATAATTTCAATCCATTGGTAAGGAAAAGTTGGATAAATGTCAAATTTGATTTTGTAACTATACATATGGGGGTAGTATGTATGAAAAAACTAGATTAACTCAACATGGCCCCATGACCAAAAAAAGGAGGGGTTGAAAAAAAGGGCATTTCTAAAGTTTGGCGTTTTTTAGAATTTTCCATATATATAATGTGTGCGTGCACCTCTATGTGGGGCCTACATGGGGCCCCACTTGCTACTAGGACCAAGGGGATTGAAAGACCTCCCTGGCCCTCCTTTCTTCAAAAAATCACTTCCATCCCTCACCTCTACCATCTTCATCTAGGCTCCACAAGTTTAATAATTTATAGCTCATTCGGATGGGTGTGCAATTGATCTAACAATATAGTCTATTCGGATGGGACCCAAACCCTGGGGATGGATACAATTCAGGGTGTGTGTGTGTGTAGTCCACTTGAATGGACCATCAAGTGGGCCCACCCCCGGTCTGTAAGAGTGCACTAGGGGCACCTGATAACTATTATATATATATGGAGAATATTCATACGCATATATATATAATTAATAAATATATATATAGAGAGAGAGAGAGAACCTCATGTAGCCTGTGCTTTGCAATGAAGATTCCAATTTGAAGCATGTGCTCTGCTATGAAGATTTCAGTTTGAAAGGGAGTGGTGTCACAGCCCCAGCCCGAGCCCGAGATCCCATCAATTAGGGTAATTCCTGAGGTATGACATGCGTACTCCCGTAAAATTCACACCCAACAAATGTCAAGATGAAATCCACAAGGATAATCACATACTTCACACTTGTGAAGTCTATTCACCAATGACACCAATCAATAGACATTTAATGCAAAAGCATGTGTTTGCCACTTAGTTTAATATTATCAAATGGTATCACAGTATGAACAGTCCATAAATTTTAAATTTCAATCTACACAAAAGACGAACTTTCATTTATACTATTCAAAACCCAAAACCAACTACATGTCTACATATACATGTTATGCATATACCTTAGAAATAGACAAGTATACTATAAGTCACAACTACAAAATGATATACACCAACTATATAGATCTATACAAATCAATGCAAGAAAAGATGCCACCACTACACAATGAACACTGAAGATAAAAATTTGATGACATGATGCATAGTCCTATCCCAAAAACCCAAAAAGAAAGACCCATATGACGCTGTCCGTACCAAATGACTACAAGATGTCCTCGGTAGTCCATTCTTCTAGCCCTGGGTCTCCTCCTCTGTCTCCTGGGCCTCGATAAGGGTGTGGGATCAGCATCTGGGCTTGTAACACCAAGTGTAGCACTAATCAACATAATGGTTAAGCAAGTAATAAGCACATCTAAACAAATACACGCTGTATCAATTGAAGTGGAAGACTGGTGATTAAAGAAAGCAATTGAAGTAAGCTAGGCAAATTGTGCAATTTAAATAAGCATGCTTTTGAAAGAATCAAATAAATGAACAAACTAGTTGGCTACTACTTCAGCTTTATCCTCTCAATATAGAGGGCAACATGTGTTAGGAATGTCGCCAAGTGACCCGACCAAGGCACACATAGTTACCATCGAGGGGTTTCAGAAACTCCACTAAATACCTACTATAATAGAACAACTAATTTAGACCAAACTCAGCCCCGCCAAGCCTTGTAAGGTCAAAGCTATGTAGTGCCAGTCCATTCAAATCCAAATATAGAACGTGAGTTAAGTCAATTCAAATCTATATAATTCAATTCAATTCATTTTGGTTCAAGTACAGTACTTACTCAATTCAATTCAATTGTAATGAGAGGATGGCGTACACAAATGAGACAAAAATAAAAGGACATGTAAACATCAATTATTGGACAACTGTGCATTTCAATGAAATAAGTCCATGTCATTTTCAATTGAAAAATAAGATTAATATTCAATATGGAATGCATTGATATTAAAGGAAATCAAGGAGATTACTAGCCAACCCCAATCTAAATTATCCATCGTCTTTAACTGATTACGATGTAGTTTTAGGGTGACAAATGTATGACCTTCGCCTTGGTGTTACATTGTGTACATGAGGTACATTGGAGCCCCTACCCCAGCATCCATGGGTTGGTTTTGGACAATTCGGATAATTTACAAGAGTAAATCCCAGCTCAAGATCTCTCATGCATGTGAAAAATTGAAAATCAATTGGCCATGTTAATTGGGTAAAAGGAATCCAAGACTAAGGCCCTATAAGGTCCACCAATGTACCTAAGCCCTATGGGTTTAAGATTACACTATGATTAATCATTTATACTAATTAAAGGGAGGTCTGAACCATACCAGAGGCCTAAAAAGGTTTTTAGGACCTTAATATAGACCTTAAGGTAAGGGGACATCTGCTCAAGTGGACCCTAGGTCGGCTCAAGCAGAGGAAAAATAGTTACAGTTAAAGAGGGGTTCTTTTTTATTCTACCCTGTCCGCTTGAGCGTGCAGTCTAGGTTGCTCGAGTGGGCTGTCCAGAAATTCAGTTACGAATTTCTTCAACTCCCTCTCTTTCCCAATCTGAATACCTGCATATATGTTTCTTTCACTCACTTCAGAAATCATCATTTCATCCATAAAATATAAAACCTCTGCCCCCTCATCAAATCCACAATTTTCTCTCCATCACCAAATTCATTTGAAACCCCATTTTTTTATTTTAAAGGAGTAAAACCAAGAGCTGTGGTAAAACAGTCAGATATGAATTGAAGCCATAGAATCAACAGAACAACAGCATGCCTAGCTCAAATTAGCTTATACTTGCCTGGTCTTGGTGTTTGCACAAGGTTTCCCTGACTTAGCTTAATTGCTGAGAAATCCCTCAAATTGAAAACCCTACATAACCTGCACATGGAAATTGATGATGAGGTGAAGTGCATGGACTACGTAAGAGTCTCTTTGACTCATCTAAACCCAGAACCTGTTGAAGAGGAGAGGTTTCTCACCAATGCAGCTGAGATAGAGGATGAAATGAGCGATTGAGAACTCCAAGCTTGTAAGATGATGAAGGTGATGGGAAGGAAGAAGAAGAAGCTCTTTACTCAACATGCATGGCTTCTACTGCTTCATTTCTAGAGAAAGGAGAAAAAGAAATGAAAAGATTTCTCCGCTGTAGTGAAAGAAGTAAAAAGCGGTGGAAAAAGGTGAGGGTTCCTTTTGTACAAGTCAGTTTTATGACATTGCAGCTAAGTCCAGCCCTTTATTGTATATTTATAATTTAAGGCATTTGAGACTAATGTGAGCTCAATTGAGGTCAAATGGGGTGGGGTCCAATATGAAAAAGGGTGTACTCAAAGAGATGCACATGGTGGTGCCAAGATGATGTGCATATGATGTAAAATCATAAAATCTAAAATTACAAATAAGTCCTTCGTCCTACGTAATCGAGGTCAATCTTGGCCCAAACTACCTATCCATGATTTAAACTCAACCCACGAGATACAATAAGACAACATAAGATTAAATCAACATAATTTAACATCCAAACACTTTCAATTAAAATTAAACATGGTTACTTAGCAATAATCGAGGTTAAATTGGGTCAGAGTGTTACACAATAAGACAACATAAGATTATATTCACATAATTTAACATCCAAACACTTAATTAAAATTAAACATGGTTACTTAGAAATAATCAAGGTTAAATTGGGTCAGAGTGTTACAAGTGGTTTTGTTCTCCCAAATCATCCCTCTATATTTTCTTCTTCTTCCATGAGTTTGTTGGCCCCACTCTGTGTATTTGAGATGCATCCAAACACACTTCAAGATTAAAATAGCAGACTTTTCATTGACACAACCAGTACTGCGGATAATTGATACCCCATGTGTATGGATCATGTTTATTTCATTTGTAAACATGGAAATTTCGGGGGAAAAAATTTTTCATTTTTTCACATATGGAGTGCAAATTGCTCATTCTGCAGTGTCTCCGATTTTATTCTCTTGCAGATACGTAGACAAGAAGATCAGAATAACTAGAGGCTACAGAGACATATTATTTGTCCATTCACGTGTCATTGAGCCGGGAAAGGAATAGAAGATTGGTGAAGCCAAGTAGCCAACCACATTGCATAAAGATGGTTGGTTCCATGAGACTTGAATGCTCAAGAGAAAGGAACTTATGCTGATGGATTTTTTGCTTTAATTCCTGCTAGTCAAAGGAAAGCTATGTATTCCTAATTTGGTATTCATGTGCTGGAATGTAGCTGACGACATGTAATATGTGTCATTCTCATTGCTACTTTTAATATTTACACGTGATTCTGTAAATGTATATCATATTTTAGTTCATTGTGCTATGTCCGCTGATCGTCTTTCTGACACAGGCGCTGTTACTCAGAAATAAAGTAACAGATGTTAGCTTGGAGGGAATTTTGATGGAACCATCCATCAAATTTTGACTCTGATAGGAGATGGGTCTATTTTAGATTTTGAACGTCCGAGTGATTAATGCCACTATCTTGTAACATGAATTCCATGAATTCGTTTTGACATTTTATTACTAGTGTATTTGACATAACCCATCTTACAGTAGGCCAAAATATATTATGAAATTTTGCCATATGGGGCATTATTTTGAGAGAGCCAAAGTTTTGAAAGGGAATAATTTTAAGTTTTACTCTGTGCCTTTTGCTCTTTTATAAATTTGTTCATAGTCCTTTGTATTATTACAGAAAGCTGATTCATAGCTAGGGACATCTAGGGCCATGTCCGGCTCGGGCCAAGGTCGACCCTTATCCGACCTTCATATGAACCGGTCAGGCCTAGGGCGGGCCCTCAGTGAGCCTACACTAACTGGGCCCTTATTTAGAATTGTTTAAAATCATGGAATTAAAACTTACATATTCAAATAAGCCCATTTGTTTGCATTAAATTGGAATCATAGAAGTCATTCTCAAATGGGGCCATTAGTTTGTATTCACTGCACCAATGAAATCCTATTATAATATATTAAGCTGGTTAATTTCAATTGAAAATCAGGTTTAATTTGTAAAAAGTTTCAATTGAGAAGGACCTTTTTGACTTTTCTTGATTTCTTTTGACCCCGCCAATTCCCTCACTCCCACGTTTATGTTCCCCCTCTATTAATAACTCATAACATGTTTAAAAAAAAAGAATCTTCTCAAAATGGTTTGGTTCTTGTGAACCACATCAATACAATTTCTTTTTTC
Organism: Sextonia rubra; assembly: GCA_037013555.1. Classification (NCBI taxonomy): domain Eukaryota; kingdom Viridiplantae; phylum Streptophyta; class Magnoliopsida; order Laurales; family Lauraceae; genus Sextonia; species Sextonia rubra. The sequence continues at coordinate 13,603,705 of JASUAD010000028.1, read as the reverse complement.
TACTAGAAACCGTTTCTCTAATAGTTTATAAGCAACCATCAATTTCATTCAAATTTGACTGTTTGCAATTCTCCATTCAATGCAGCCTCTATCAAAACTTTTGATGGACCGTTTCCATTTTGAAGAAGAGGTTAAGTCTCTTGAGAAATTGAAGCTCTTACAATTTGAAACCTCTTTCTTGATATTTATGATAATTTCCTTTCTAAAGTTTCTGATGGCTTTTAGTCCTATTTGTGATTCCAACATGATTGCTTGCTATAGAGGCAATGGGTGGAGTTAAGGGAGGTGGGAAATCTTGGTGGCCAACATGGTGGTTCCAGATTTTGGGTGTTTTTTTTTTTTTTTTTTGAGTTATTATCACTTCTGCCAGATCTACAAGTTATTAGAATTAATTTTATATTTTTATTCTTTTTCTTTCCAGTTTACATAGATATCACATTTATTTATACGTACAGAGATATTTATACCCTTTTGCCTGCCTATAGCCATCATGGTTTTATTTTTATTTTTAAACATAAAAGGCAGCAGGCAAATGTTATGAGAGCAATTCAAAATAAGTATTGCAAGATCAAAAGTTACCACCGGCAACAAAAGAATTTTAAAAATATATAAAAGAAGTATATAATGAGATAACCAACCACAATAGGAGTATTTGGATTCTATGGATATTTGAATATTTTTTATTCAATATGCACTATAATTTTCTATTACCTTTGTGGCCTTTTATGTGATGTCCAGTCTACCAAATGTGTCTACACCACTTGCAACATTTTCTTCAACCAGTGGTTTACGTGTATTTATACACTTTACAACCCATATTTTTATATGCTTTATCTAATGGTATGCTTTTTTAACTTTTATTAATGATTAGATGTTGGACCACAATAGGAGATCCATAAATGGAGAGCTATATAGTTAACTAATGATTTCATATTCTATTGTTATTTTTTTTTTTCTGAATTTCATGTATAGATTCTATTTTTTTGAAAAATATTGTTATTTTTTAGAATTTGTTCTACATTTCAAGTTTTTTGCATCAATATTTTTCATAAAAAATTAAATATGTGAGATTTCATAAATTTAAATTTGGTTTGTGGATTTTGTAATTATGCTATTCCTATTAAATACGATTTTATATAGAAAATTTTGAAAATGATAAATAACGTTTTTTTAATTTAGATAATTTTCAAAAGTAAACAATCTAACTATCGCACACTTTAGAAAATTTTCATGGGTGATGACTCTTTTTTCTTTTATTATTATTTTCTTTTGGAAAGAAATCATGGACCGTAAGAAGATGGACTTTTTAGAGGAGCTTAGGTTTTAGAGAAATTAGGAGTCTACATGGTTAACAACTTTTCTTTTTTTTTTTTTTAAATATTATAAAGACAATGATACAGCATAGATGACTCATTCATGGGCTACAATGTATAATTATTTATTACAATGTAAATGTAAATGAATTTCTTTTCACTTTGTACTTAATTTCAAATTTAATTTATTTGCCTTTGAAGAGGTTTTTCTTTAAAGTTATGCAATAAATAATGATTTGATATTCATAAGACAATACTTGAACTTCATGTATAAGTTCTTTTTTTTCCAAAATACTCTGATCTATATTTTTATATAATTTTTTATACATTTCAAAATTTTCATATACTTTTTACCTGAAAAATAAAAAATAATTGAAATTTATAACCTTAAATTTGATTTTCAAATTAAGTAATTTTTCTATACATTCTCCTTTTAAATAAACTTTTATATAATTTGTAAATGATAAATAATATAATTTTTATTCTACATTATCTTCTTTCAATTAATACCTTATAAAGTATCCCAGAATTCAATAAATTCTTATTTTTGGGCCCAGGCTAAGTGCGGGCCTATTTTGCTAGTGTTCTCATGAAATTAGAATATATTAGACGTAAATTTTATTCAATGGAACAATTTTTTTTGCTTGGAATGGGAATACAGAGGAAGTAATGTTTCTTAAAAAGGGCTGAGATACTCTTTCTTTTGTACAACGGAGGGTGCCCCAATCCTTTGGGCCTGACTAATCCCTTCAGGCCCAAGGCAGCTAGGTAAATTTCGTTATAACCCGAAAACAATAACACAGCTCAAACTCACAACCTATGGGAAAAAACTGTAATCTTTAAGCTAATTGAGCTATCCCTAGAGGAAAGGGCTGGGCTACTCGGCTCTCTAGAATATGAGCTTTTTAAAATTGACTCCATCTTTTCCTCTTAGCTTTAGAGAACAAAAACGAAAAGGGGTCTTTCTTTTTCGCAAGCTTTGGCAGGCCGGGCCCAGTATTGGATTTGCAGACGTCCAAATTGCAAGCCCAACTTCACTGGACTCCAACGATCCGGCTGGGAGTTGTAGGGTTTTATAGCCATTGTAGGGTTTTTAGGAGCACAGACGAGTGGGAAAGCCCATGTCTCTGGGTCTGGGATGAAGCAAAAGGGTTTTAAGCAAATGGCTACAAAACCAAACTCCAAGGACAAGAAGATAAAAACGAGTGCTTTTTCTCCTCTCTCTCTCTCTCTCTCTCTCTCTCTCTCTGCAATCTATTGTTGGTGAGTCTCTTTTTCTCTTCAATCTTCTGCTTCTCTGTGTAGAATTGAGCTTTCTGGGCATGTAAATCCATAGCTGGTTGTGTTCTTTCTTTTCCCCTCCATCAATCCCCTATCCTGTTGCCATTCTTCTATGTAATCTAGTCATAGTCGATGCATTTACTCGAAATCTGGTGCGATGTGCTTAAAATCCCATGTGGGTTTCAACAATCAGGTCGTTTTGTTGCAGAAAGCCTTTGCTTTCCTGCAAATTTTCATCTTTCTATTCAGTGTCTGCCGCGGTCCGAAATATCCCTTCTGCACCAGACTTGAATGTTGAGGAACCACCCCTTTTGACCCAGAGCTCTGTTGAAGATTTCATCAGATTAGACAACACTAGAGTGATTGGAATGTTGAAAACTTTGAGCCAAAAGCCTCTCGTCGCGCTGTCGTTTTTCACCGGCGCGAAGAACCACGGGTTTCGTCATGACGTCGATACGTATTGGGAGATTATACGGATTTTGTATAACTGGGGCCTCCATCGGCAGCTGAATCCTCTGTTTGCAGAGCTTGTATTGTCGAAGAAAGAACTGGGTTTTGAGATATCAACCCTTTTCGACTCAATTTGCGAGAGATGCGAGAGCTCGCGTCTGGTAGCTAGGGTGTTTGATGTATTGATTAAGGTCTACGTTGATTTGTGCATGTTTGATGAGGCCGTTGATGCGTTGTTCCAGATCGGCAGTCATGGTTTTATACCGCGCATGCAGTCTTGCAATTTCCTTATGAATTGCCTGGTAGACCGTGGAAATTCGAATATGGCGAGGGCTGTTTACCATCAGCTGAAGAGATTCGGAATCAGTCCGAATGTTTACACATTTGCGATTGTGATAAAGTCCTTCTGCAAAGAAGGGAATTTGGAGGAAGCGGTAGATGTCATGAAGGAAATGGAGGAAAAGGGTGTTGCTCCTGATGTTTTCACTTACACAACGTTGATCAGTGGGATGTGTTCATGCAAGAAATCTGATACAGGTTTTGAACTGCTCAAAGCGGTTAGAAGTGTGGGTGTCCCGATTAGTAGTTTCAGTTATAATGTAGTGATTCAGGGGTTTTGTAATGAGATGAGATTCCAGGAAGCTGAGGAAGTTTTTGAGGACATGGGCAAGCACGGTATTGTTCCTGATATGTATACTTATAGCGGTCTTATTAGAGGTTACTGCCAACATGGCAATCTGTCGAGAGCTGTATCTCTTCATCATGAGATGGTCTCAAGAGGTATTAAAACGAATTGTTTCATAGTGAGCATGTTTCTCCAAAGCTTGTGTAGGATGGAAATGGCTGTCGAAGCAATAGATCTCTTCTGGAGTTTTAAGGACTCGGGTCTCTTTCTCGATGAGATTGTATACAATAATGTGATAGAGGCTCACTGCAAATTAGGTAACATGAAAGCAGCGGTTGAACTGCTCAATGAAATGGAGAGTCGGAGGCTGGTTCCTGATGTCATCCACTATACAACTTTGATTGGTGGGTTTTCTCGCTTGGGTGAATTGGATGATGCTCAGAAGGTATTCACCAACATGTTGGAGAAAGGTATCATTCCTGACATTGTTACTTACAATTTACTTGCGAGTGGGTTTTGTAGAAACGGTCTTGTACAAGAGATATTTAACCTTCTTGATTATATGTTGGATCAGCATGTGAAACCCAATGCTCTTACGTACAGTACAGTCATTGAGGGCCTTTGCAAAGAAGAGAAGTTGAGAGAGGCGGAATCATTCTTTAATTCATTGGAGGAAAGAGGTTGTGCTCAGTGTCGGGTTACTTCTAGCGCCATGATCAATGGTTACTGTGAGTTGGGCCACGCAAGAGATGCCTTTGGGCTTTTTCTTAGACTGTCCAAGCAAAAAGTGCTTGTAGATGATATGGCAATCTCAAAACTCATTAGCGGTCTTTGTAAGGAAGGGGATGTAGACAGAGCTTCCTCAATGTTTGAGATACTGTTAGCTATGGATGTTACTCCAAGCGAGATTGCTTACAGCAAACTCATAGCTGCTTTCTCTCGGGTTGGAGATATGAATAAAGCTTGGCGCCTGTTCAAGAATCTAGTGGAAAGAGGTTTGACCCCTGATGTCATAACGTACACTACATTAATCAAAGGATACTGCAATGTGAACCGCATACAGGAAGCTTGGAATTTGTTTGGTGAGATGAAAGCGAAGGGGACTAAACCTGATGTTATCACGTACACTGTTTTGCTTGATGGGTATTTAAAAGACAGCCTTCGTCGAGGTTGCTTCTATCATAATACAGGCAAGAGGAAAAGTGAAAATGATATCAAGTCCACCAAACTGTTGAAAGAGATGAAAGAAATGGAGATTGAGCCTGACACCATTTGCTACACAGTTTTGATTGATGGGCGTTGCAAGACAGATGATATCCAGGATGCTCTTTGTCTTTTTGATGAGATGATGGACAGAGGATTGGCACCTGATGCAGTGACATATACGGCTTTAATATCTGGGTATTGTAGGCAAGGGGATGTAGACAAGGCTGTAAACCTTGTTGATGAAATGATAGACAAAGGAATACCGCCTGAAACTCGTACCTTCTCAGTTTTAGATCATGGGATTGTGAAGACCAGGAAGATGCAATTCCGGCAATAACTCTCCAGTGACTCTAAACAGTCCATTTGCAAGATTTCAACTTATCAAAATCTGTGGAAATGGTGTTTGGTTCTCTTGCTTGAACACATTCAAATATTTGCTGTCTATTTTATCCAGAATGCAGCAGCTTGAACCAAAATCTGGATTCAATTACTTATCCACCCAGAAATCAATACCAATGTTGGTAGGGTGGCTCCACAGGCCTAGCACACAGTTATTTTATGGTTTGAAGTATATCTGTATATGGGTACTGCTAGTACTATTGGCAATTATTTTGAGTTGTGGAAATTGGGCTTCTGTACCCTTAATGCGGAGCTCTCTGGTTTATTTTGCTCCTTGCTTTACAATGAACGTTATGAGGAGAAAGGAACAATAGATTTTTTTTTACCGAAACAGGGTCTGCATCATTGATCTGATTGCTCGGGCTAGATGAAGTGCAATATCTTCAGCATTGACTTCCAAGTTTTCCAATGGGTCTCCACAGCTACATTTGGCAAGTGCTGGACAGTCATTGAAGATCAATGACTACTGTAACCTCAGGTCTTTTGTGCTAGGTGGACCGTACTGTCAAACGATGTTTACGAATGGAACTTCAGCAGAGAGTTCTGCTGGGAATCCAAACCAGGCTGGTACTGTTGGGCAGATTCAGCACTCCATGATTTTTTTTTCCTGTCTGCTAGTCAGTTCTATCCTGTGGTCTATTTGGCGAGAGAAGAAAGCACATCTTTAACACAGAGGCTTAAATGGAAACTTGTGTGATATTATTATTGTTAAGGTGGACAAATGGACTGTGATTAGGGAGGATTCTCAGAGATTCATTTAATTGATTTCTGTTTTAAGAGGCTTGCAATAAGAGAGGAAATTTGAAGAGTAAAAATTTATGAAGTGGCAGCCACCATTCTCCAGCACTCTAAACTTCAATATGGGTGGGGAAGCCAGAGGCAACCAGAACCAGATGACCAGGCAGTGTTTTGTTCAACAAGAATTATATTCTTTACCAAATGGGTATGAGACACCAATGAGGCTGAAATTTGGTGAGTAGAAGGTTTTCCGTGTCATTTTCAGGTAAGCTGATTGTGGAAAGTTATTCCATGAATATGATTTATTGGGTGCTAGCAGCTGGGATGTTGCATGGAAGTTTTGCTCCATATTGATTGAGCTTTTAGGAATTTCATAAACATTTTCAAGTTGAGTTCCATCATATTTTCAGGGAAGCAAATGAAGTGGTGGATGTTTTTGCAAAAAGGAGTTCATAAGAAAGGCAAGCATTTTTGCGGCTCTCCTTTAAATAAGGTAAGCATTTTTGCTGCTCTCCATTAAATTATTATACCTGTTTTTTGTCAACTGCTCTCTCTCTAGTCTATCTTGTATCTTGTATTTCCATTTTTTTGTAATGAATCTTAACTTCTACTAAAAAAAAGGGTGGCCCAGTGCACGAGGCTCCTGCATCGCGGGATCTGGGGAGGGCAAGATATGTGCAGCCTTACCTTCATTTTGAAGGGGCTGTTTCCATGACTTAAACCCACGTCTTCCAGGATGCTACCAATAAGCCTTTACCGTTGGGCCAAGCCGCCCTTTGGTAATGAATCTTAACTGCTACTGATAAACGAAAATGATGCATTGCTTATGACATAGCAAATATTCCCCCTCACTATTGAAAGGGTTCAGGTTATGCTGTTAATTGGGCCAAAGTGTGTGCAGCCCCATGGAGATTGTCCGATTTCTTGGATGAGTTCCACCTATTTTATATTCAAGCTGGGCATTTTTTTTTTCTTTTTTGTAGGGGAACTAATGGACAGAATTCCTCAAACTGAAGAGGATTCAGTTTTGTCCTAGGTGTTTTGAAAGGATTCAGTTCATGCTGTTAAGTGGGCTAGAGTGTGTGCTTGAGAATTCCACAATGTTTTGAATTCCAACTAGACCATTTTTTGTTATTCATGAAGGACTAGTGGAAAGGCTAATAATCGCACAAAATTAGGTGTTTCATGGTCTATGTTGCCCTTGTGTCCATGTAACTATGGTGGTGTGTCGCATGCTTCAACTTTCCTTGCTTCTTTAAATTTGTTCCTGTGTTCAGGCAAAAGCCTGTGTCCATTTTATGGTCTTTCCTAGTAAAATTATTATAAGTTGTAAATCTATGTGCAAAGCTAACTTGTTTGTTGGAACTTAGAATTTAGAAATACATAATAGTGTTAATGACAGTATTTGATATAAGCATTTTATTAGTTTCTAACTTAGTTTTCCTAATCAACATGAATATATGTGGAGAAATAGGTCCATGCCTTTATTTTATAATCATACAACGATATACAAACTCTATGCAATGAGGGGTTTGCTATGCCCTCTTATGACCTATCTTAGTTACTAATTAAAAATAAAAGGTTAATTCTAACATTTCCCAATATTATAGATTTTTTTTAAATATTTTTCTATTTTTTTGCTACATTTCAATTCATGCTAATACGCGTATGTGTTGTTGCAACTGCTATGTAGCATCTTGGCTACCAACCGCTATATCTACCGTAACCACTATTTTGAGTCTTGCTTGCTAGAATGGTTTCTTTTCCCAAATGTAGGGAATCATGTTAATCCAATTGCCATTTCTTGAAAACAAAGGTTTAGAAGAACATATTTGTTCTTTTCTTCTTTGTTTTAAAGGTAGCATCTCTTGTTTTTTACTGCCCAATGATTTGCAATTTACTTCTAATGGACTCATTTAAACTTTTCTTTTCAGGAACTTTTGGTTTTTACAAATTTTGACGGCATCAATCAACTCGATGAAAGAAATGGAGTAGCAAAATGTTCTACATTGATGGAGAACTATTGCTGCTAGGCTGGTGATGTCCAACAAATGAGGATTTTTCATGAACAGTGAAAATGATAATTCTTTTCTGTATATTGATGGGTTGACTATTCTTGCCCTCCAATCTGTGTATCTTATTAATTAATGGATATTGTTTGGTTGGGTGGGTTATCCCCAAATTACCGGGGAAGCAAAACAGCTCTCCTGCAAATTCATACTATTATGCCGAAGAAAGCCATTGAGGCTCCTATGATCACACTCATTGGGCCCACATCACAACCAGAAAGGGAGCTGTATAGTTGCATATTTGCATTCATTTTAAGGATTTCAGTGATTATCTGTTTAATGAATCTCAGTTTTCTTGTGAGATTACTGCAGCAGAGATTCCATTCCAAACTGGATCCGCTACACAAAATTGCCAAGGTGAGACTGAACTCTTCAAAATTAAAGTTTTTTTTTTCCATTAAAAAAAAATATTACATGGGATTTCTTTCAGACAAAATATCCCTTTGTGGATTATACCCTATTGAAATGTTTCCTTCGACCGCTCGCATTTGATTAGACAAATCTGGTTGGGTTACCTTCTGGTGTAATTTCTAAGGTAGAGAAGCCACATATGCCTTGATGGGCTACACTGAAACCAAATAGTATAAGCCAACAAAAATGATGGATAGCTAATACTGAAGAGTCTGAACCTTTATATCCCAATATCAAACACACATTTAAATTATTTTCATCTTTGAACTGACCTGCTTGGATGGACTCTTAGTGAGCTTGGGTTTTCAGGTTTTCGAACCACTCTTAGAGGTGGTTTTTTTTTTTTTTAAATTTCAGATCATAAAAATGTAGCATGGTGACTCATCTGGTCTCTCTTAAGTAGACTATTCAAGAGAAAATTGCTATCAGGGATGTCTGGAAGGCGATATCAAATGATCTCATCTGATGAAAGAAATTTGGAATCTCCGATCTTGAATCCACGCCCCACAAGCTCTTTTGGGTAAAGTCTTCCATCATCTAGAGGGGGTTGGGTTAATCATTCAATCCCATCCAGTCCCATCCCTAGTGGGTCCCCATGTGGGCCCCACAAGAAAGGTGGGGGTGGTGTTGCTTTTGGACATCTTCTGATTTTATTATGATATTCACGTGAAGTAGTATTTGTATCTAATAATATCACAATATTTTCAAATGTTGAGAAATTAAAAATATCACAAGAAAATATCAAGAATATTGAAATAAAATATAAGAAAAATTGGAAGAACCTTATTTATATTTAATTTTTAGTGAAAATTTATATTGTGCGATAATTTTTCATAAATCGTAAAAAAAGCTTGAAATTTGATATCATTTTCATAAATGATAATTTCCTGAGAACTATACTGTGGCATTCTGGCGACATTGAGTGATGCGGGTCTATTAAATTCAAAATCAATCAATAAGAATTAAGAAGTATGTGCATTTAATAAAAATCAGAGACATCCCAAAATGCCAGAGAACAGGGATTTTTTGGTGACCAGCTAGTCACATGGAAGAAAGGGAAGGAATTCAGTGAGGAGGAATAAGGAACATTACAGGTAAGGAAAATGAAGTCAGAAGGGTGCTCTGAAATGAAAGAGTTTGGTAGAATTTTCTATCCTGAATGAATGGGAATAGAATATGGAAGAAGAGAACAAAGACCTTTTTGAAAGGATCAGAATCAGCAATATTTACTGCATATATTGGACATCTCTTTCAGGGGCGCTTGTTTGGTGGAATTTCATTAGGCAATTTCATGTGTTTGAGATTTTCGACACCAATGTTAGTTGTCCCAGCATTTGGGATTTCGGATTTAATCAGTGAAATTCTAAAATCTGGTTTGGTGGATTGTGAACTCTCCAAATTTCAGCATCCAAAATTCTGAAAGATGCTTAAGCATTTGTAAATTCAGATGGGGAACTACATTTGGGGATTCAAATGTCTCCCCCACAAGAATTCTCAGCTAGCTGCAGGCAAGCAGGCCAAGGGTTCATTGTGTATTCCAGCAGATGGAAGACCAGAAAATTGCTTCCGTCGTTTGGTGCTCCATCAAGAATTGGAGAACCAAAAAAGATGTAATTGATGTGGTTCTCTCTCTCTCTCTCTCTCTCTCTCTCTCTCTCTCTCTCTCTCTCTCTCTCTCTCTCTCTCTCTCTCATATGCCAGTTGATATTCAAGGAGAGGTATAGAACTATAATGACATGGTTCTTTATTACTTGAAATAATTGTGTCAAACTTCCATTTTCTTAGTGCCTGTTTGTTTGGATTAAAATATGTGGGAATTGAATACATATGATTCATAGCATAAGTAGTTAAAAGTTAAAAATAAAGATCAAAGTTGAAGTTCAAAAAACTGAGCACCAAAAGAAACTTTCCCTCTAGGTATATAATGAAAAAAAGATGAACATCATGGGGCGACAGCTGATTTATTCATTTCTCTTTTTTACCATTTTATTCCCCTAAAAAGAAATTTTAATTGATGTTTGGTTTTTTTTTAATTTACTTTTGATCTTCTTTTTCAACTAGTTATTAGCAAAACAACCTGTGCTCAGCACGGTACATCCATGCATTAAAAATGTTATTAGTGGAGTACCTCTTTTCAATGAGTAAGTTCCATATAATGAAAATAAGAAAGTTGGGGCCTAAAGGAGTAAAAGAGAAGTGGCGGATTGAGAGATTTTACAAAACAAAAAAGAAGGAAAACGTAGTAAAGCCGGTGGTTTGTTGAGATAAAGATAAGCAACTAGTTATGTGGAGAGAGAGAGAGAGAGAGAGAGAGTGTGTGTGTGTGTGTAGAACATTTTAACAAATAAGGTACCTGTCAGTTAAAATTACAAATGACAGTGAAAATTAAAGCCAAAACCATTGGCTTGAATATATTATAATGGCAGGAGTCCTATGAATTTAATTCCCATGGATTATAATGCAAACAAACAGGCTAGTTATGATAGAAATTTTAATTGATGCTTAGCTTTTAAAATTTACCTTTGATCTTCTTTTTTAACTAGTTATGGTAGGAATCTTATGAACTTAATTCTCATGGATTATAATACAAACAAACAGACCAAAGGTGAGGTGTTGCATTAAGGTTTCTGCCCGGTGCACCCTTTTTTTTTTTTGAACAACTGGTACAGATGAGCAAGGCTAAGAAATGAGTTCACATGAACAGTAAAAAGGTAATTTTCAAGACATCTATTGGCTCTTAAAAAGGCCCTTTTTGTTTCATATATCTACGTTCTTAGGAATTTTGAGACTTTCATTTCCAAAGGTGAATATCCAAGGATCATCAAATAGTCTCCCCTTTAATATAAACTAAAATTGGAAATAAATATCCAACAATCACCTAGTAATTCAAGTTTTAAGAAAGCCAGGGTCACATTTACATCTTCACCCTATATTCTTCATCCCTCACCCCTCTTTATAATCATCTCTTGGACTTAATCATAAATTCCTAAATATTCAATTTTAATGTAAACCAATGTGCCCTAATTATCCTACTGTATAAGTGCATGGTTGTTTCATGTAATCAAATACCTAGGATTGTTTCTTAATAAGTGGTTAAAAAATAAAGAACTATACAACCAACCATCAAATAACCTCTCTTTTTTTAATTAAAATTGAATCAACGCAAGGTGAGGAAATGAATATCCAACAATAACCCTAGTAATTCAATATATAAAGGTATCATCTATATATCCATCTCTTATCCTTCACCCTTCGTCTCTCATTTCACCATAAATTTCTATGTACTCAATTTTTGTGTACTTTTTCTACAGTGTGATTCAAAGTTGTGCCAGCATAAATTTTCTTTTTGTGTCATTTTGCTCAGATCAGATCATCGTTTTAAAACTTGCCAAAACCAAGCCAGATTACCTGAAGGCAAATGTTTCTATTAGCGGATCCAATGTTATATAATAATTTACTTTATCATTTTATTTGCAGCTAAAGCAGCCAGAAGGTGCACAAATTTCATAATTTCAAAATACTTTTAAAAATATTTCACAATTGAATAGGTTGATATCTAGAGATTTCATTAGCTGATTTATTAAAAACCATGGATTAGATGCCATACTTACTACCCTTACATTTTTACTTGGGGTTGCATCTCATGAGAGAGCCTGCACATACGAGAACATAAGCCCACACACATGTGAAAGGAAGCTTGCGCATACGAGAACATAAGCTTACTAACGTAGGAAAGGAAGCCCACACGCAAGAAGGTGGCATATCAAGAACTTGGACACTCAGATAAAAATGGGAAAGGAAGCCCACACACGTTAGAAGGTGGCATATTTAGAACCTTGGACACTCAGATAAGAACTACCACTCTTCCCCACTGGGTACTTTAATTTCCCTCAATAATAAGTCATTTTTCTTGGACACCTTAGAAACTTTTTAATAGCACTTGTTACGACGAGGAGAAAATGACATAAAAGGAACCCCACTAGGAGAGAAATGACAAGAAATTTGGGCTTTTTTTTTAAAGAAGAAATTTGGAGTTAAAGAATCTCTTTTGAAGATTCACCACTTTTTTTTATAGTGGTTCCCCACGTTATTTGGATTGGGATATATATACATATATATATATAGAGAGAGAGAGAGAGTAAGAATTTTTTTTTTTCTTTTTAACGACGTGAGCATCTTGGAAGTCTTTGACCCAAAAGGATTAATCCCAAGGGTGGTACCCACTGAATCTACATAAATGCATGCCATGCAAAACTAGGGAGGTTTTGAACACAAAATATGGAGCGCAAATCCATGCATTATGCAACTCCAACTCTGGGGTGAGTAAGAGAGAAAGTAAAGTAGTAGAAGTAAGCCATTTTTGAAAATCTTCTACACAGAAAACTGATCAATTTAACAGTTGTATGTTATTTTTAATAATTCAAATTCAATTTCTCTAGAGAAATAATGTTTTTTGCATCGCTTAAAGAGAGAATTATTTCTCCTATTTTTTGTAAACAGTAAATTAACTAGAGAATAAATTATCTCCTCTAGAAGTAAAAATCAAACAAAAGATAAGATGTTCATATAGAGAAGTTTTCCTCCTTCACTCTTCTCATTCAAAGAGGCCCTAATATTTTTTTTAGACACGCACGGTTTTCTTTTTTTTTTTTTTTGTTAGCTTTGAAAGTGGCCTTCTCAAAATAATAAGAGAGTTGCTGATTAGTGATCCAACAAAAGCCAACTTCATTTCATCTATCAATCTTTATCACTAGTCACCGCAAATAATGTTTATTTTTTATGCACTACTAAAATTGTCTATTTTGTCTTTTTAAATTGGGTTAGTGGCACAAACTTTGTAAGATTATTGCTGGGTAGGCATATGAAATGGGACACTCTTGACACTGAATTGAAATTTAGTGAGAAAAAACCTCATTGGTGACGTGGTAAGACCGGAAACCTCACTGGTGACGTGGTAAGACCGATCAAGTGGAATTTTTTGAAAGAGGATCGGGCTCCTTATCACTAGGCTGTCAGCCCAAGTTTCTCCAAGACTACTATCTATGTAGTTGGGTAGGCCATAGGAGTTCCTTCTCCAAGGTATCTTAAGCTAAAGTGTCGTGTTGGATTAGGAATAAATTTTTTTTCTTTTGGTAAAAGATTATGAAGAAATTCTATTACGTGGCCCACAGTTCGTACCATAAAAGGCTAGAGTCCCAACTCTCGAAGAGACCAACAGTGGCCGACCCTTTGGAGAAGGAAGGTCACACGGACCTTAAATTGGTAGCGTGAATAAATGATCAACATAACGTGAATGTGGCAGCTGTCACTAACTTGGATTGCAGTATGTGGAAGCAATGGAGTCCAAAGTGAGGTTCACCTCTTGAAGATTGGAGAGACTAAGGTGGGCTTTAATGCAAGAGCATATTTATTTTGAGCGTCTTATATTTATAAGGGATGATCTTTGTAGTGAGTTCCAACTAAAAACTTTCAAGAAGTGGGATGCAAATGGGTTGATTCTGTGCCGAAACTAAACTGGACTAAGAATTAGGACCTTTTTTAAATCACAGTTCCAATTTTAAATTCAGTTCGGACTTGAAACCACTTATTTTGTTAGCTCCAGACACAGTTCAACCAGTGGGTTAGGAATTCAATTTCGAAATTGGTTCTAACCTTTTTTTTTTATATTTTAGAGGATTTGATCAAAGAAATCCTCTTAGACTTTTTGAAGACTAAAATGAGCCACAAAGACCAATATAGACTGAAAAAGCCTTCCCTACACTTTTTTTTTATTTTTTTATTGGGCAGCAATATTGGGATTCAACAAAATAGGTGAGTTGCGATATCGCCTTTATCTTCTTCATCATCATCATCTTCTTCCTACCTGCCTATACAATTCGACTCCAATCATATCTAAATCTTCTCCCTTTCCTTCCTCATCACCATCATTCTCCAACACTATAACCTACCTATCCATCATCAAATCAAACTTCACCCAACACGATAACCTACCTATCCATCATTAAATCAAACTCCACTTTTATTTCTTCTCACCTCCCATGTTTTCCATCTCCAAAACTGAGACCCACTTCCACTTTTCTCCTATCCTCCTTTTACTTCACATCCAAGTACCTCCACCATCTAATCTTCTAAACCAAATAGCTCTTATGTTTCCTCTTCACTCAACCAGCCTAAAAAAATTTATCTATCCTCAAAACCCTCCAAACAATGCTACTCAACCAAGCTATTAAACCAGCCGCTTCATCATGACCACAACTGCAAATCACAGCCATAATCTCATTAAGGAAATTTCTTTTCTTGGTTTTGCAATCACTTTTGAGATAGAGTAACGGGAACGTTAGAGGAGAAGAGAGGAAGAAGAAGAAAAGAGGAAAAATGAGGTTGTGATGGCAAAGGAGGATATATCCCCACCCAGGGCCTTTTTAGTCGATATTGAAATTGAGGGGGTCCTTTTGGCTGATATTGAAATTTGAGGGCTTTTTTGTCTTAAAAAAAACTAAGAGGATTTTTTTTTTGGTAAAATCCTTTTATTTTACTTAAAATAAAGATATCATTTAACTTATAACAATGCATCAAACCTACTATTCCAACGATCAAACATGAAATGTCCCAACAAAGTTCATTTTAAGCTATGGTGTGCAAAATTAAAGACTTAAATATATTTCCCTTAAAGTCTTAAGTTCAACTCCCGCCCTTTGTATTATCCGGGTAAATATATATGTAGCCATGTATGTACTTCCAAAAAAATAGTCCTTACTCGTCAGAATCGGATCACCCCTAAGCCGGAGGTCTGGAGGTCTGGGCTGGCGAAGAATACCCTGAGTCATCAAGAAAAAATTTTTAAGACTTAAATACCTTGTCCTAAGGTCTACAGGTCAAAACGTATATAGATTTGGAAACCAAGCTTATTTATCAATCGAAATCAAAATCGAATTTCAAACCCCGAACCAACTCTTTGAAAATTAGTAGTTAAAACAAGTTCCAAGCTTAATTTTTTTTTAAGATTTAATCCAAATTCAATTATTTTTAAGGGTTGGAGTCTCCAAATAATAAAAAAAATCCGACACCCATTTGCATCCCTAGGCCAGCACCCTCGATTTTTATCCGTTGTGCTAAAAAAATTATCTTCTCGGGAAGAGGATTTCGTCCCAATAAAACAATAGATGAGTCCAGGAGGGAAAAGATAAAAGATGGCATTAAATAGGCACGAAGTGAACCCTCACATGCACATGGCCATTAAAATAAGTAGATAGATGAACCAAAGAAAAAATACACTCACCAAAATAAATTAGACCTAACACCCTCTACCAAATGGTGGGTGAGAAGGATGGGCCTCCTCACTTCTTCCTTTTCGCTTTTTTTTTTTTTTTGTGCGTTTTGGTCTCCTATCCTTTCAATTTTTCTTTAATGTTCTTTTGCTTAGTTTTTCCACCACTAAATGGGCCGTTTCACAATATTTATGATAATACAAGATTTTCTTATCGATAGGAAATCATTATTTGTAATGTAATTTGTTATGGATAGGAAACTTATTTTGAGTTGGATATCAATTGCAGTACCTCAGTGGTGAGGCACTTCCCTTCTATAGAAACAATTTTACATTGATTAACAGTGAGAGAATTAGATAAGTGCATAGGGGCATACCATTTTTACCGAAGGAAAAGAAAGTTGAATATCAATGAAAATTGAAATTCAGAATGTTTATATGAGAAAATCCAAAATATTGACTACTGATTGTATAAATCAAGTGGAACTTATGTTTTATCACGTGTGACTGCCCAAATTAGACACCCCTATTATAGGTTTTTCTTAATAAACCCGTACGATATCTAGGCATGATAACCTAAAATTAATGAGGGTGGTAAACAAGTTTGGTCCGATCAAAACAAGTCAAGTTGAGCACGGGTATTATGAGCTGGAGTACAACTCGTAGTTGACTTGTTTTTTTGAAACGGATTAAGTAACTTCAATCTATACTGGATGCAAGTCAACCTTATTATGGAAACTCAATTCATTATTGAGAGATATATTTGAATTGTGTTGCTATTTGCCCATAAAATTTTTCTGTACACACAAATCGTTAAAAGACTCAAATAAAATTACCAAAATGCACCCTCCTCATCTACCCCTCCTTACCACCCACTACTCCCTCCACTCCTTCCCCACCCCTCTCCCTCTCCCTCTCCCTCTCCCTCTCTCCACCCAGCGGATTATCCAATCCGCCGGGTGGAGGGAGGGGGAGGGGACAAGGGAGGAGGTGGGGGAGAGAGAGAGAATGGAGAAGGAGAGAGAAGAGAGAGGATGCTAGTAGACGGGTAGAGGGAGGGGAGAGAAAGCAAAGCAGGAACGGGGGAGGGAGAAGTGGGGAAGCAGAGAGAGGAGGAGGGGAAGTTCCCTTTGGCCGCCACCGCTGCTGATCATTGTTAGAGCCTGAGAAGAAGATATTTTGATAATTTAAAAAACTTAATAGTGTATAAAAAAAATTTGTGTGCAAACAACAACACTCATTTGAATTATCTTGCAGACCAAAAAATCCCAACACAAGCTCACCTGGTCCATATGAATGAGATTATTTTAAATACCAAAATATTAAACCACCACATTATTTGAGTGAATTTAGCCGTGCGGCTGGGTCTGTACCCTAACTCGCACTGTTTGAAGAGGTTTGACGGATTGACACCCAAACATGACCAGTTTTAAATGTGGGTCAGATTTTCTCGGTCGCAACCATCTCATATATACTGCAAGTCGACTTATATGGTGCCATTTTTTGCTACCTCTAGCATAGAAGTCTTATACTAACATTTTTGCATAACACAAATAATAATAATATAATAAAAAATCATAACGTGTCCCTCCAAAATTTAATGGACATAACTTAGGACTCTAAATTCACCAAATAAGTAAATACACCATTAGAAGTTATTCCATTACTTCCCAACAACCACTGCAAGAATCATGACATTTCAACTTAGATTGTGTGACGTATAATACTGCTTTGCAAAGGTAGTTATGAAAGGCAATACAATATTCCATAATTTTATGGTTGCGTCCACATTAAAATTCAAACTTATCAAACTCCAAACTCCTACTCAAACTTTGGTTTTTTTTTTTTTTTGGCTTTAGTCAAAATTTCACTCCAATTTGAATTGAGATCAAACTAAGTGATTAAATAAAGGATAAAACACAAAGGGAGCTTAGTTATATATTTCTACATGATAAATTTGTGCTAAATCCCACCGCAATGAAATTTGAGTCACGACTAAAACAAGAGAAACGAGTGATTTTGAATAATTTGAATTTCATAAAAACACATTTATATAGCTAATTTTTTATTGTACAAATAAAAATCATGAAAATTAAATTTTTTACGAGTACAACCACTTTTTTTACAATGACTAAAACTTTTATTTCCTTAAAAATAAATTTAAAAATTATTTTACGATACTATATACCATAGACGCGTACACAAACATGTCCTCGCTCAAATCTCAAACTCGAATAGGATTTGAGTATTTAAATCTCAGCCATCCAGTCACCAAAACCAAATCCAACCATCCCTCCCACTCTCCCTCTCCCTCTATAAATTGGCCGTCGGACGTGAAAATTCCCCAAAACCGTTTTCAAAGATTTCGTTCCAAGAGAAGGAAGAGAAATAGAAACAGAAGATTCATCGTTTCGTCTCCTCTCTCAGATTTCGACGAAATGCAACGTTTTCTCTTCTTCGCCGAAACCGATATCGTTGCAGAAACCTAGGGTTTTAGCGTTTTCGAATACAAGATTTTGCTGTAATCTTCACCTGATTCCGACAGTTTCAGTGTGATCTTTGCTTGTTTTGATGCTTTCATTGATCTCGATCGCTGCCGAGGCCCTGATCTGATTGGATTCTAGGGTTTCTTCGCTGCAATTTAGGTTTTGTTTTTTTAGGGTTTCGTGCAGCGAAATTAGGGTTTTTTCGATTTCGTTGATTCGATGAACGATCAGTCGAAAATGATGAATCATTCGCAGATGATGATCCGAAATTTCGGTCTTTGGCCGCCTCCCGACGATCAGATGGGCTTCCGCCAGGGGTTCGCCGTGCCGAAGCCCGGACGCGGCAAGTGGAAGGGGAAGAAGGCCGCCGAGAAGCGGAAGGAGCCGCGGCGGAACGAGAAATCTGCAGCAGCCCCCGGCTCCGGCGGCGGAGGCGGAGGCGGAGGCGGAGGCGTCGGCAGCAGCGGCTACAAACCCCCAACTCTCCACGAGCTGCAATTCCAGAACCGCATGAAGGCGCGGCGGTTCTACCCGAAGAAGAAATTCAACAACCGATTCGCCCCTTTCGCGCCGCGGAACACCACCTCCTTCATCATCCGCGCCAAGAAGTCAGGTGGGATCGCGTCGCTGGTCTCGCCGTGCCCCGTGACCCCGGCGGTCCTCCCCACGCCGATCTTCTCCCCGTCGCGGGAGGTCCTCGTCGACGCGGCGAAGGAGGAGTGGGGCCTGGACGGGTACGGGACGATGAATGGGCTGATCAGGCTGCGGTCGCCCGGCCACGAGAACAAAGACGAGGAGGACGAGGAGGACGGGTCGAGCGAGAGCGACGTCGAAGAACACGTGGAGGTGGAGAGGAGATTGGATCATGACTTGAGCCGCTTCGAAATGGTTTACCCCAATTTCGGCGACGAGCACGAGCATCTGCTGGAGAATCGCGTGGATGATCAGGGCGCGCACATTGCGCAGCTGGAGGAGGAGAACTTGACTCTAAAGGAGAGGCTTTTCTTGATGGAGGCGGAAATGGCAGATTTGAAGAGGAGATTGCAGTGCTTGGAGACTGAGAATTGCCCGAGGGAGGAGAACGTCGACGAGGGATCAGAGAATGAAGGGGGAGGGGATGTGTGCTCGGAGAAGAGCGTCGGCGACTAAGCTGGTCGCGCAGCGTAAGCTCTTCTGCTTGCTTGCTTGCTTGTTTGTACATAGCTTTCAGTGCTGCCTGTGGATAATTCCTAAACATATGGCTTCTCCCTGTTTTTGAATCTTGGGTTGTTTTAGATGGAATCAATTTGCTCTTTCTCAATTTGTTTGTTTCTTTTCTTGAAGTTTAAACCCCTTGAATTTGAATTTGCAACTCAGATGTGCATTAGGGGAAAATTGATTTTCTTTGATGCCTGCATATGAATCTTCTTCCTATTTGAATGATGGGTTTGCAGGCGTGGGGTTGCTTACAGGCATCATTCAGGTACTATATTCTTTGTTTGTTGCAATTGGCTTCTTTGTTTTTAATGTTCATTTCAACTTGGATGGATAAAGGCTGTAGTTTTCCTAATCAAATGAGATAGTGGTTATGTCTGGTATGGTGCTTATCATTAATGTAGTTGATAATCTTAGAACTGCCTCATTGCTAATGTTTAGGACTGCCATTACAGATTTGGAAATATGTAATTGGAAATGCATGTGTTTTTTTGTGTGAGTTTCCTTGCATTTGCTTTTTATATGTACTGGACTTAGTGGAGATTCTTTTTAAACCATGGCTCAAATGAAGATTGTGATTGATTTGTTCTCATATAATTTCAACGTCCAGTAAAAACATTGATCAGTAAATCTTTCTGGGCCATTTGTGTATTTGTTCTGAATTTGTAGCAATCCATGGTAAAAGAAGGTTTTTTGTGCAGCATGATGCTTCCTTCTGAAAATCAGTTGATATTTTTCTTTCTTTTTAACAAAGAAAATAGGACACAAAAGAACACAATAGTAGACTACATTGAAAATCAAAATAATTTTCCTCTCTATCGTGAAGTCCACTATCATGGCTGATGAGGAAAATGATTCTGTTTCTCCTCTTCTGAGCTTTACATCAAATCCCACATTAGCATAAATCACACTAGTGATTTTTTTATCTTTATAGCACAGTGTTTCATACTGTCATAACTCATGATAAATGTCTGTATTTTAGAATTTGGAAGGCAGTAATCAAAATTTTGATATCCAACCAAGCATACTTTGCTTTCTTAACATTGACATTTTTCAATGTTGACTGAAATGTTTAGGGCAATGAAAGCACCATTTGTGTTTCAAATATGAGAAGTCTTTGTGTCTTCATCATCTTCGAGGAGGGGAGTTTTCTACAATTCCCATTGCTCTTTTTAAAGTTATGTATCGAGCTTCTCTCCCTGTGATGTGTTTAATGGAGAAGTGTCATACACTCTTTCACTGAGGTGGACATGTTTTTGAGATAGTTACCCACAGGGAAGAGGAGAATATGTGGAAATAGCAGAGGAAAGAAAGATACATGAGATTGGGGAAAGCTTGAAAATTTCTGGGGAGATTTTTTTTTTTTTGAAATAAAAAAGATATTGTGGGATAAATTTAGAGTGAAGCTAGGTTTGTCGGAGGTGAAAAAAGAGATGATTATATTCATCAATGGTGGTGGACGTAAGAGCTCTTAAGTGTTTACATATTCTATGGAATTCTCTGAAGCTACGATTTGCATACAGGAAATCTTACCCTTTCCAAATTCCTCATTGCCTCCCAAATTCCACCTTTACCATATGAGTTTCTCCGATGTCTTTGTCTAGCTAACATTCGGCTTCTTTTCACCTGCCTTTATGTCCTCCACTCAGTGGATGTCCACATGCATATTGCCCAAAGTGGAATAAACTTTGGAAAAAGAAAAGGGTGTACCCATGCCAGATATGTCTATCAATCTTTCCAAATAATGGGTTGTGGCAGTATAAACAATTAGCTATTAATTATTAGAAACCGAAAAACTCTACAAAGCATTATTTTTATGCAAATGAAGGAATTTTGGCCGTCCCCCTATTTAAGGATTTGCTTTCCTGTTTACTGGAGCACTGGGGAATCTAGTGAGGACAGGCCATCTTTGTATTTGACTTAACATGAGATATTTGATGATCAATGGATACTGACATACACAAAGTTGGGCCGTGCATTTTTCATTTTTTCCAACAACAGATGGAAATCTTTATGACTATGGCTGGCTTTGGATCCAGGCCTAATTATAGTATACTAAAGAGAAGGGTTTTGAATTTAATTTTGATCAGAATTCTTTCAATTTTGACTTTTTTTTATTGAGCATTTGGAAAATTTTAAAAATTAAGAGGTCATGGGTTTTGAACTAATGACATTTTACGAGTAATATAACCTCTAATGCACTAAAAAATGTGTATTTATTTGCTAAAAATTATGAAAACTAATTGGAAGGAGTGTGGACTCTAGCCACGTGACTGTGCTTAGCACAGGTTATTATGCTAATTAGTAAGTTATTATTATGCTAGCTATTAATTATTATGCTAGATAATTGCACAAAACCCGAGTAGCGCAAACCTCACGAAATAGGACTTGTGAATAATTCTCCTTTGACTTTGGTTCACAATTTTTTTTTCATTTTGCTCAGAAAGTGTTCATCACTGAAGTCTAACCCTAGCCTCGCGGTCGGGCGAGAGCTTGTTCCTGGAGACATGGTGGACTTTTTATACATGTTTACATGTTTTGTACTTTTTTGTGGTCAAGAAGAAGATGCCTTGGTCCGCCTCGTCTTCATATCATAAATTGGTAAGGTGATGGTTGCTTTGATCGGATTAATGAGGGAAGTCAAAGGCCCGAGGCCTTTTTTTAATTTTTTTTTTTTTGTTTATGACCTAAATATCTCTTGTCAACTTAACCTTTGGCCTTTGGTTCTGGGAACTAAATTCTGGTGAGGCCCTTGATCTTTTGGGCACGTTTTGGCACCATACTAGTCGAAAGATTCCTCTGTTGTTTTCCTCACTTGGCTTGTGAGGAGGAAAACCTGAGTTTGGCATGCAGCAAGAAAAAACATACAGAGTTCCATGCTGCTGTGAAAATGAGGAGCTAAAATAACAAAAATAATTCTTTTAGAGGACCCTTTTTCTCTAATTTGTCGTAACTTTTGGGACCATCAATCAAGTTTTGGACCAATTGAAGGTTTAGTTTCAATCATCAATTTATCATTGATTTTAAGATATTTGAAAAAAAAAAGGTTCAAATAGATAAATGTCCTCTTTTTTAGCCGTATGTGGGATCTATTTGTACAATCTGAATTGTTCTTTTTTAGAACGCCAGAAGCACTAAGGCATTCGAATTTGGGAGCCTGATTCACCGTAAGATTATGAGAAAAATGAGGGAAAATCCAAATCGTTCATCTATCATAGTGCCAAGAATTTAAGGCTTTTTGATGTCCTTTAGTTTAATTTGCTCTTGATAGTCCTTTTTTTTTTTTAGTTTTTGAGTTCTTGTGGGGCACTAAATAATGATTTGAACCGCCATCATCTCTGAAACATCAAAAATGGCCATGGCATTTCAGCCATAAATTCATCATATATTTTGAGATATTTACAAAGAAGGAATTAGAACTTAAAACTTGAGAATTTGATACTTGTGGATTCCATTTGCACGATTTATCATGGATTATGAGAAACTTGCAAAAAAATTGGAAATGGAATGATTGCTCCCCTCACAAATCCTCATAAGGATAGCCTGCTCAAGAGGCAACGAAGTAGATCCTTCATATTATTACTATTACTTTTTGACTCTCTAAACTTCTCTCTACAGATAGAGGGTATTTCTGAAAGTGAAAAAACAACTTATTACCAATCAGCAGGGTGTCCATGGGCTCACTCAACCCTAGCCAAATCTGGGCCCAGCCCGTTTGGTCCAGGTTTGGATATGTTATTAGGGCTTATTTAATAATTAGGCTGGGCTTGGATTGAGTGACAAAAAGCCCAGCGGGGACCGGCCCATGTAACAAATGTATGTAATTTAATTTAATTAGTATAGACAATTATTCAAAATGCCAGAAAATTGATGAAAAGTCCAATTTGGCCTGGCTTGATTGATTAAATGGGCAGGCTTGGACCTGATTTTTCAGCCCATTTTGGGCTTGGGCTGGGCCTGAGCCAATGTTTCTAGATATGCATTTGGTGAGCCCATGAACACCCCTACCCGTCAGGCATAGCAGGTCTTGTTCTTGCTGATATGCCTACGTAAAACTAGTACTATCCCTTGCATGTCTATGTCTCTAGCAATAAAACTGTTCAAAGCTTCTTGACTGATTTAAGTTACTAATTCCATAAACGGATTGTGGTGCGGATTTTGCTTTTTCCTCGTTAGAGTGACATAGACCGTCGGATTAATTCAATGTATAAAGTCAAGTATTTCTTCAGAAAAAGATTTGCTTGGCCATTTGTTCAAAGGTATTTCTAATGAGGACTCTAGGTGTTGACTTTTCTGCATTTAGTTGATATGGTATTTCCTGACCGTAATTCCAATAGAATTCGTAAATTTCTATTGGAATCTCCTATTCTTCAAGCTGAACTGAAGTGACAAAGTTTTCGAATGCTCAGAAATTAAGCATTAGCAAATCCCACCTCAACCCCTGAGCATAGGAAGTCCGAAATTCTAAAATTTCTATGACTTTGTCGTGAAATCGAATAGTCATTTTCTAAATGTAGGCATGATTTAAAGGTGGGCCTACATTATAGTTCTTAAAAATTGGGTTTCATGTTGCATTTTTAAAGGTGTGCTCAGAGTGTACCTTTTTTTTCTTGCTAGTAGAGGGTGTCTCAGCCATTTGGGTCAGAGTAATCCATTCGGGCCTAGGGAGAGCTTGGCAAATCCCTAGTTTATAAGACAACTTGAACCTACAACCTCTGCAAGCAAATAGTGATCCTAGGATAGTTGAGCTAGCCCTCGGGGTTTGAAGTACTCTACTTTTTGAGAAGTATTCGTAACTTCTAAAATAGAACGAAATGGAGAAACAGAATTCATGTAGTCGATCCCAATATGGCTGAGATAAGCCTTTGATGATGATTCGTAACTTTTAAAGGTGGGTTGTACCTTCCCCACCCTCTGCAACAAAATTTCGAAAGGCACGCTCCATGTTCTTGTTCTTCAAAGTGAATCTAATGTTAAAAGTTGGTCCCATGTATATTAATTTCTGAACTTTATGTCACATTAAATTTTTCTAGAGGTGGATATATATTATAATTCTTAAAGGTTCATCCCATATTCATAACAACAAATGCCCAAGGCGGGGGTTGTGGGGGGGGGGGGGGGGGGGGGGTGGTGCGGTTATAAACATAGGCCTCATGTTGTGAGACCCGCATTGTTATTTCTAAAGGTGAGTCCCACAGTGTAATTTCAAAAGATACAACAGTTGTATGACATAATTTCTTAAGGTGGGCCCTATGTTCTAATTCCAAAAGGTGGAACCCATGATGTAATTCCAAAATGCTCCCTGCATACAACAATGTCTAAAGGTGGGTCTCCATTATAAGTTTTAAAGGTGGGCTGAGCAATCCCAAAAGGTGGGCACCATGTTTCAATTCCAAAGGTGGACCCATATCATCCCTAGGTGGTCGTTTGTCTTTTTCGCATGAGATGTGTAACTACAATTTACATATGTAAATGTTTTATATGTAAACTTTACACATGTGTTTCAGTTTACATCGTTTGGCTATCAATGACAGTTGTGATGGGGTGGGCCACTTGCAGTGTGAGGGCGATCATGTTGAAATCAAGCTTGGGCTGCAGGGAAAAAAAGGGAGCAGAGATGGAGAGAGGTCGATCGCGAAGAAGAAGAAGGAGAGTGACAGAAACAGGGAAAGAGAGAAGAGGGAAGGAAGGAGGGCGAAAGAAAGAGTGTGTGTAAGAGATGGTGTCATACCTGGTCCGCGATCGTCTCCTTCTGCAGTTGCCGGCTGGTCCGCGATCGTCTCCTTCTGCAGTTGCCGACTGGTCCGCGATCGTCTCCTTTTGTAGCTGCCGGCTGGTCCACGATCGTCTCCTTCTGTAGTTGCCGGTCTTGGGAGCTTTCTGCTGCAGGTTGCTGGGGAGGGAGATGACGAGCTGGGGGAATTCGTCGCTGATGTGAATGAGAGGGATCCTCTTTCCTCAAAGACGTTATACATATACCGTTCCTGATGGGCGAGTGGGTTTCGAACGCGTCCCCTATGCTTGACGGAATGCAAAGAAAAAAACCGTCCACTTTTTTTAGGGTGAATCCGTTTCATAGGCTTTTGAGGTGGGTAACATTTTCCCATCACATGAGATGGGAAAGTTGCTGTGTAAAAATGGCCCCCTTTTCACATGAAATTTACGTGTAATTTACACAGCTGATGTGTAAATCTATGAAAACAAATATGAAGATATGTAACTGTTACATGTGTAAGTCAATTACATATGTAAGTCACACTAAACAAACGGCCCCTAAAGGTGAGCCCATGTACCACAATGTAGAAAGGTATAGTTTTAGTTTGGAATTCTTATAGCTATGCAATTGATAAAAATGAGTATGCATGAAATTCTCCGCTAGGGATTCCAATATGACTAAAATAGGAAATTCAGTAAATGATAGAATTTTGCAACATTGATACATAGCATGTCGGAACTCTGAAAAATAACATTTAAATAGATTTTTTATTTTTGTTGGAAAACAAATGCTATGTTCTAGCATGCTATGAAACATAAAATTTGAAATTGAAAGAGAACAATTATCATATCAATGTTAGGAATTTCCAACATGAAAAATTATTGTTAGAAATACATTTAAAGAACCAAGCCTAGAGTAATTGGAGTCCTAGTTGGGGCAACATTTGGAGGATTCCAAATTCTCCCTTGGTTTGCTATTTTGGAAGAATTCCTCGTAAGAATTTTCCAAATAGCTTGTCAAAAGTCTTACCTTTATTCTTGGATCCAATGTTTCTTTGGTAAAATTTGAAATCGAACTACCTAAAAGGTCTACTTTAACTATTGGGATTTCAATCAACTTCTTTTCCAATTTCTTAGAATTTCTACCCAAAAAGAGGATTCATGAATTCCATTATAGGGAATAACTTTTAGAGAAATTGCAAATTGAAGTGCCGTGTAGAAACAGGCCATTGAGAAGAGACTTATTGTGAACAAACAGTCCCTAAAAGCATCAAAAATCTCATTGGTAGGACTTACCAATGAGCACGCCATTTAACGCAGTGTTTGGAATGATTCTAGCGAAATTCCTTGTCCGGTAAGTTTTGACTAGACGAAAGGTGAAATGACCTAGGGCACTATCTTGAAGGGAGGCTCAATGAAAGAGTTGTTTGTGAAGATGTAGACCACTTGCACCTGCACAAGAAGACCTTTTGAAGCTTTTACTGCTCCATGGGATTAGGTTTAGGCATTTCTGGTGTACGTTAGGCGAAGGATGAAGAAGGCCTCCTTCTCTAGGGGCCTAAGGCATTGGTGAGATAGTACTATAGAAGACCTAGAATTCTAGCATTGTGTCATGACCTACATACATGCCAAGGGACCATCTCATATAGACAGTTGCTATGGGGCTTAGGCTTCCCCAAAGAATGAGCCATTCCGGGAAATTTGAAGCCATGGAAATTTTTTTGAGAAAAAAATCTTAAATAAAGCCCTAAGGTTTTGCCTTTTTCCAAAAAGGATACAAGTTTTGAAACTTTTCAAATTAGTTCTTAAATTTTTCAAGAGGTTTTAAATTAAGGACATCCGTCTATTTAAAGTTGTTTTTCGGCAACTTTTTTCTCATTTTTTTTAAAATACTGAGATTACCATTTATTGAAATAAATTTCTCATTCAATTCTTCTATATTCTCCTCATTTCCTTTTCTGGCATCTTTATAATGATCAAAACAACTAGCATTCACACGATAATCAGCTACATATAGTAGCCACTGAAATAATGTCATGGCTTTAAATGATTGGTAATTTGATAATTTAAAAAAATTGAGAGAAATATCCGCAAAAAAGTACCTTTAAATAGACAGATGTTCCTAATAGAAAGCTGTTTGAAAAATTTAAAGACTAATTTGAAAAGTTTTGAAATATGTATCCTTTTAAAATAAGATAAAATCTTCGAACCTTATTTGAAAATTTCTTTTTCAAGCCCTAACCATTAGATAAAATTGGGGGAGTGGCAAATTCATCTTACTGCTACTTAGTCGGATTGATCATTGGGCCCCACAATCTTGGCCATTTCATGTGATGAATGGCCACTTCTAAGAATTTCTATTTTCAAAATTCCAATTGCAGCAAAATCTTATCTACACTACCACGAGATCCAGCGAGGAAGTTGGATCTCCCAAGTGGGCCCCATGCAGATTAAACCATTACCTTATAATATAATGACAAGAATGTTGCCGTTGGCAGTTGTGAACCGGCTCAAAATGTTACAGAGTATATAAGATAGATACCCACACGAACGCAACTGCCATCAAATTCTCTCGTTTTAAGAAGCTATACTCGCGAAGGAGGGAAACAAAAATCTCTCGTTTCTTCCTCTTTTTACAGCAATCTCAAACAAGCCTTTCTCTCTTCTTTGTGAAATCACACGCTCCCTCTCTCTCTCTCTTTCATTCTCTTCTCTCACCTTTCTCTCTATGCCATTATTGCTAGAAATCTTTAGTGATTACTGCATTGTTCGTCTCACTCTCTGTCTTGCAGGAATTTTTTTTTCTTTTCTTTGTACTCTTGGTTTTTGTGTTGTAATATCATGGACAGGGGATCGGTTTCTTCTTCATCTTCTTCAATCTTGTCTAGCAAGACCCAATCTCGCCGCCCACCTCATGACCATAGTCGCCGAACCCGCAGGACGCAACTGCTTCCCTATCAAAACCATGTAACTAGACCCATTTTCCAAATGCATGATTTCCCTTTTCTTTGATTTTATCTTTCTGGGTTTCCTTTTTTTTGTTCGTTCTTGCTCATATAAGAGGAAGATGAAGATGTTGATGCATTTCGATTTCTGGGTTTTCTTTTTCTTTCTTTCATGTTCATAGAGGAAGGTGGTGTCAGTAAAATTTGAATACAATCGGTTCTGGGTTTTCATTTTTGTTCGCTCTTGTTCAAAAAAGAAGATATCAGAAGAATTCGATTCTTGGGGTTTCTCCTTTTTTTTTCGTTCTTAGTCCATAAAGAAAGAGGATATCAGTAGATTCGGTTTGAATTTGTTCACCATCTGTGGTGTTCTGCCAATGCGTTTATTATGTTACACGTTATCTACTTACTTTGCATTTCTTTTCTTTGAGTTTTCTTTTCTGGGTTCTGTTTTCCGTTTGTTCTTGTTGAAAATGGGAAAGGAAAAGATAGCAAACAGAATCCGGTTTGAATTCCTTACACTTCTCTCTGATTTAGGGTTCTGGTGCTGATTTTGTTAACTCTTTATCTATCCAGTTAAAATATTATGATCGCCCTTCTTCCAGTTAATGAATGACCATGACAGTATAATCTGTTTGAAACTCTTCATCATCTCTGATTCAAGATTGTGATTATGACATATTTACTCATTGGATGGTTTATGCCTTTTATTTGACTTTTAATCTCAGGTTTTCTTTTCCTTTTGTCCTGGATTAGTAAAAACATGTTTTAGTAGAATCCGATTTTAGTTTTCACCGGTAAGTCTGTGTCGGTTTTGGGTTTTGGCTATGTTTTATTTTTTATTCTTTTCTGTGTTGATTACAAAAGAAAAAAAAAAAAAGAAGATTTCCGTAGATACCATCTGAATTCCTTTATTATCTCTCTTTAAGTCAGGTTTTGGTTCGGTTTTTATTAGTTCTTGTTTATGACTTTTCTTGGACTTCTAATTTGGGTTTTCTTTCTTTTTATCACCATTATCCAGAAAATAATTCAGTAGAACCCAAATTTATGGTTTTCCTTCTGATGATGATGTACAGGGTGATAGATTCATTCCAAATAGATCTTCCATGGATTAAGACACGGCTCATTACTTGTTGATGGATGCTAGAAAACAAAAGAAGAATGTGAGAATTGTTCCTCCTTGTGGGGAGGCTTACAGGACACATCTGGCAGAAACTCTGATGATGAATAGAACCCGAATCCTTTCTTTTAGTAGCAAACCACCCACACCCACAAGCGAATTTTCAAAGATGTCTTTTTGGACAGTATATCTGACTATCAAGTGAAATCAGTGAAGCAACGTAGACACATTTCCAAGGCATGTTGTTTATCTTTTCTTGATTGTTTGATGCCTAGGTTGATTTTGCTTCCATGTGCTACTGTTTGTACTATTTTTGTTTATGTGTCATTGTGTTAATTGATCGTTTCTTCTCAATTGATTTGAGTGCAGTCTGCAGAGAGGACATTGAATGCACCGGACATAATAGATGACTATTATCTAAACTTGCATGATTGGAGCAGTAGTAATACTGTGGCATTGCTCTAGGAAACATGGTTCATTTGTGGGATGTTTCGAACGGTTCTGGTTCCGTTATTTTGAGCACAGATACAAGAAAATGGCCCTGTTACCCCCGTCAATTGGGCTCCTAATGGGCGGCATATTGCTATTGGAATGAATAGTTCCATTGTTCAGATCTGGGACACTACCATCAACCAAAAGGTGCGTGCTTTCACCCTACATCATATGGCCCTCTTTCCTTTCTTGTTGGTAGTTTGGGTGTGGAGAGTACCAATTTCAGTAATAAAGCTGCACGTTTGATCTCTGAGTCTCTTGTTTTTATTTCGGTTATTAAGAAAGTGTTGTAGGACACAATCAAAATAAATAAATAGATAAAAATAAAAAAGCAGTAGGATATATTTTCTCTAACTGATTTCCTTTTATTTACATTCAGCAAATGCATGATCGTATATGAATTCACCTCTCTGATGTTGGTTTTACCTTCTGATTGAATTTATTTTGGCAGTTGAGAACTCTGCTAGGTGGGCATCAATCTTGAGTGGGTTCTCTTTCTTGGAACAATCAATTTCTATCAACTGGAGGAAAAGATGCCTTGATAATTAACAATGATGTGAGAATAAGATCTCACATTACACAAACATACAGAGGCCACCACCAAGAAGTGTGTGCACTAAAATGGTTAGGCTCTGGCAGGCAATTGGCAGGTGGGGGGTCTTCACATATAAGACTTGGCGGTAGCGTCTTCGAATTCTCCAACCCAATGGATTCACAAATTTGAAGATCATGTGGCTACTACAAAAGCACTAGCATGGAGTCCATTCCAGAGCAATCTACTTGCATCTGGTGGTGGTAGTGGAGATATGAGTATTAAGTTTTGGAACACTAACTCCGGCACCTGTTTAAATTCTGTTGACACTGGATCACAAGTGTGCTCATTGCTTTGGAGCAAGAATGAGAGGGAATTGTTAAGCCCTCATGCATTTACAAAAAACCAACTCACCTTGGGGAATTATCCGTCTATGGCTAAGATAGCAGAGCTTACTGGTCATACTCCTAGAGTTCTGTATGTGGCTCAGGTATTACTGCAAAACCTTGCTACTAGATCCTAAAGATGTTTAAATTAGGTTTTGTTAAATTTTATTAGCTTCTGATTGCTTTTGTGTATTGACTGAATTTTTCAGAGTCCAAATGGATGCACTGTAGCTTCAGCTGGGGCTGATGAAGAGTTGAGGTTTTGGAATGACTTCGGATCTCCATAGATTGCTAAACCTGCAACAAAAACATCAAATGCGGGCCCTTTTACTGATATGATTCTTATAAGATGAAGCATTTGAGAACATAGAACTGTCTATGATGCAGTGTTTTTCAGGTTTAGCAAGCCTTGAATGGAAGGGGAAAAAATCGTTTAAGTTATGATGGAGGTATTTGTAGACACCCATCACCCTTTGCATTTTTTTCATTTTATGTGGATTAAGTTAATTTATAATTTAATTTTAATATTTTTTTTTTACTTTGAACACTACTACTTGTTGCAAATAAAAAATGTGGTGAAGAGTGTGTGTAGAGCCCCATCGGAAGAGTAATTTCTTATTCATTACTTTTTACAACGCCATTGATTTAGTTTTTGCAACAAAGATTTATTATTATTATTATTTTCTTTTCTTTTCTTCTTCTTCTCTCATTTCCCATTTTCCATTGTTTGCTATTGACTTTCTTTTACCACAATGGTCACTATACCACAGTCTTTTTTCGTAATTTTATAAATGTGTATCTTATAATTAATGTATTTGTTGGATTTTTCTTTTTGATTTTGAAGAAAATTGCACTGAGTACCTATATAATGTTGACAAATAAAGCATTTAAGTATCATTTTCCACATGGTAGTATTTCCGAAATTATGTGTATGGAGTTTAGCACAATCTTTCTAAGATAAAACACGAACTATATTGGTTGATTTGGTATAAAACTCAAATCTATTAATTTTGAAAACGAAAAGCTTTGGACAAGAATGCATGCAAAAAGTTTTTTTTTATTTTCCAGAGGGGACTCACTAGTCACTCCTCTCTTTTGGCATTGCATGGTTTTTGTTAAACACGTCTACATTCTGAATGTCATCTTGTCTTTTTCTTCTTTTTCTTCTTCTTCTTCTTCTTCTTCTTTCTCAAGTTTGTTGGTATGGTTCCTCTGCATCAATCTCAGACCCTAAGATAGCCTATGGATGGGACTATGCTCAAATTATTGCACTAGTTGTGTGGTTCGTGCTTGTTTTTCTGCTTAAAGGAAAATATGCATTAATAAACAATAAGCTTAGGACGTAGGAGACTAAGCCCCAAAAGAAGCAATGAACAATAAGTACAGAGGGGAAACATGGCATCCTTAGAGAGAAGTAAAAACAATCTGCTAGCTGGGCTTCGCTATATTCAGCTACCTGACAACTTTAGAAAGAGCATTGCTTTAAACAGGTTTAGGGAGCTTTGTCGGTGTTTGTTCCCATTCCTCCTCTATGAAAACCAATTGTTTCTTAAATTTAGGCTGAGACCTTGGCAAAGATGGTGATTTTACACTCATCAAATGGCATGAAGAGTGATCAAGGTAACCAGATCAATGCCGAGTTGATCCGAAGAGCTTGAACCTTTTGTGGAGACTGTTCCATAAATCTGGAGGGATGGATTTTGTGAGAGGTGCATTTGGTTGTATTCAGAGCCCATCTCTTGAGAATGAAAGAGAAAAGGCAAGAAGGAAAAGGCATCAGCCGTCTCTATTTGATGGACTACTATAAATTGCACCCACTAAGAGGATCGGGTCTTGCCAAGGAAAAGAGCTCCAAGTAAATCAAGCGTGCCTTGGTTGAAGAAGCTTACTCAATACAGAGGCCCAGGGAAGATGGGAGCTCCTAGACCGGACAACATACCAAGCTAACTGAAAAGGAAGAGACCTTGGGCAGGAAGCATTCTAACTGAGGCTATCTTGAGGGGATCAAGAACGAAGAGTAAGCATGTGGATGGAATGGAAGCACACTACAAACACCGGCACTTGGTAATCTCCTTGATCATTATCTATGATGGAGCTGAATGGGTCTGATAAAGAGAGATATCTATGGCCAGAGAAATAGGCAAATCAAGAAACCAAACTGTCATACCAAAGACAAGTATTCTGGCCATTCCCAACAACCAAGGAACTGCCATTCTGAAGGAAAGGGGTTAAAGCATGAATCTTCCAAAAGCAAGAGCTGACTTTAATATCTCTAGGACTGAGATTTCTGAAATAGGTGGCTTTCATCCAATTAGCCCACAAGGATATAGTGGTGATAGCCTTCCAGCTGAGCAGTTTGGTACTATGGTACTTGTAATGTTGAAGCTTCTATTATGTACTCTTCTTTGTAATGTTGAAGCTTCTAATTTGTACTCTACTCCATATATATTTTTCTGTGTATGTTTCCCAACTTTTGGGCTTTAATGACATTTAAAAAAATGATGCATTTCTCTCTGTTTTGTAAATTATTGTGTATCTCAATAAATGTTTGTTTTCCTCTCTATTCTCTTCCCATAAATCGATAAAAATATGCGAATGTGAATATCTTAATTTGGACTCTTCTTAATGTAAAGCAATTATAATAGAATTTCAGTTCTTTTTTGTGGATGTTTCCCCACTGACTTGGGGTCATGGTATTGTGGGTGAAGGATCATCATCATCATCAAAGCCTTGTCCCAACTATACTAGGGTCAGCTTCATGAATTCTCATGCGTGGATGGATAATTTTTTCTAATCCTCAACAAAACCCAGATTAGAAGAAAATATGTCAAATACTACTTCATTATCATAAGCAAAACACAACACAGAGCTAATTATTAGCACAAAAATTGGTGACAAATGAACAATATTTGGATTAGTTATGTGCTTGCTCTATATTATATAATAAGTAATGAATTAAATAGAAGCACATCATTCTAGTAGCTGTAGCTATAGCAGCGGTGGCTATTTCATTGCAGCAAATGATAGCAGTTTGGTTTTTCTCTAAATTACAGTTACACAGACATCCATGGTTTGGAACATGGCCCTTTGTCCATGTGCGAGTAGAAACAACTCTTGATCCATTGGACCATATGGGTTATCATTCTCCAAAAATCTTGTCAATTGATGACGATAGTTACTTATGGTTGATATCTATAGTCTAAGTAAAAATAAAAAGAAAACAGGAACTCTTAAGTACTCTCAACTGAGAATGGCATATATCTTCAGAAAGACATTCCATTAATAGAATGAAGCAGAAAGCAAATATTTATGAGGTGATGGCCGGCAAATAGAAAAGCAACATGCTAAGAGATTGCTTTGTAATGGATCACAATCAATCATTGAGATGGATAAACATCTCTAGATACATGACATTGAATGATATCTAGAAATTACAGCAAATATTTATGAGGTGATGGCCGGCAAATAGAAAAGCAACATGCTAAGAGATTGCTTTGTAATGGATCACAATCAATCATTGAGATGGATAAACATCTCTAGATACATGACATTGAATGATATCTAGAAATTACAATGTAAACATCTGATATTTCCATCTAATTGGCATTCATTCTTTACTATTGCAATTTTCTAACTTGTAGAATCAACTATTAATCCATTGTATCATACCATACTGGCAGTTCATATGTTGAATCACCAAATATGTTATATTACATTGTCCATTACATGATAGCTCTTTACACAGGGTTCTGTGGTGAAAAGTTCATTCTAGATACTAATTCTAGATACTGACAGAAGTACCATTTTTTTACATATCTAATTGAAAATTCTACGTAATTTCATCATGTGATCTTGCAAGACTGAAAAGTTACAAAAAATTGGTTGTTGTTTCCACAAAAAGAATATACTGCAGATAAAAGACCAAGGAAAAAACTGTTAAAGAGCTAAGGGGTGTAGGATATTAGTTATTCATGTGGATGCAACTCTAACCTTCCTAGGATTTGAATTACTAGAGTGGTGGCTGGATTATCATTTTTCCGCCTTCTTGACGTCCGAGTGGTTTGCACTTCACATTTGGTGGGCCCTAAGTGTATTCACTACATCAAAAAGGGGGAAAAGCGAGCCGTCATTCGTTCCTTGACGGCTTTGAAGCAGTCATTTTTGGTGTGAAAACGCCCCTTTTTACAATGAATTGGAGATTAAGAATGTGGAAAAGCAAGTAATGTTACTTTTAAAAAGGAGAAGAAGTCACCACATGACTTGTCTCTCATTGAAGGATAGAAAGATGACAGAAATGCCCATTTTTAAATGGGGGCATTCGTGAGAATTTTTCATATAATATCCCTCTCTGCAAACCCAAATCGAAAATACATATAATCCATTGATATCTCTCAAAAAATCCCAAACCAAAAGTGGGCACAACACTTCTCAATCTCCAAACCAAAATCGAAAGTGGGCATAGCCTCTCTCTCTCTCTCTCTCTCTCTCTCTCTCTCTCTCTCTAATTTATGTTTTTTCTTTTGCCAAGGGTGCTTTTGACCCCAAGATCCATGTCCTAGAGGACATCAAGCTAGGCAACTCATCTCAATATAACTGATAACCTAGTCAATGGAATCTCCCTTTATTCATTAACTTCACTATACTCTTGAGGAGACTCTACCTTGAACGTGGCTTCTTCTGTCTCCGATGGAAGTGCTTGTCGATTTCCATTCAATGGAAAGGGAAATCTTCCACTACTTATGCTTGGAAATGGTGCAATAAGCATTTTTCTCTATGCAGGTGATTGACTTGTGGATTTGGATCAAACTAATTAGATTTCTGAACATCATTGTTCCATAGTTCCTTTATTGTATACCATTCACTTTGATTCCATTCATTTATCTCCAATGAGGCTGTAGCGATAGATTTGTAAACTTCATCACCCCATTGAAACAGCGAAAAATCAACGAGTGCAAGAGGCCATGACAAAAGCACTGTGAAGGTTGATGTATATGATTGCACACATGTTTTGTAAACACATTCATGGAATGCATAATCATTCTCAATTAAATGATTAGATTGGAATGTATAATCGTGCTCAGTTGAATGATTGGAGTGGAATGTATAATTGATTGACTGTTCTCATTTCTAGTTTCATCTCTCCAATGTAACTGACTAAAGCATAACTGTAATTGTAACCTTAAAGCAAGGTAACAGTTCCGATTGATTGAGCATGCATCCGATCAATCGATTTTCCATTTTAAGGTGTATCTCTTTAAATTTAAGTGACGTCAACTTCACTCAAAAGTTACATATAAAAGAGGCAATGTCAACGTCTCTCAATAGTTAGAAAGAAATGGGGAGATGTTAATGCCACGTAAGAAAAAATATTTAAAAGACATTGGTCACTCCGTATTAGCACTGCCATTTTTGAATCAAGACTTAGCATAGAGTGGATGAAAGATGTGGATACAAGAAAGGGTGATTTGTTTAGCTTTCTCATTTTGCCAAAGAGTGGGATGCTAATATTTATCTTAGAAGTCAAATCTTTAGATTTGGATCTCAAAACAATGTGTCAACAAAATGAGCGTAACCTCATGTTTGTGTTTCATTTTAATGAACACAAACCTTATCTGTTCCCATTTTATTTGACATTCTACTTAGGAATCCGTATCTAAAGATCATACTTATAAGATAAATATCAGCAACCATTCTCTCAACAAATGGAAAAGCTATAGAAAATACCCATTTTTGTAATCCCATCTCTCATCCACTCTATTATAAGCCTTGAAAGGAAATGGCAATGTTCAAAATAAGAATAAAGCAAGAGGATATTCATACCAGCAGTATTATGTTTCTGTGGTGTCATCAGAATCTCCTAATAAGTCCTTAAACATTTTGCAAACTCCTCATTTATAGAGGTAACTAGTGGAAAGACGTTAACGTTACTCATTAGTTACATATACAAGAAGTGACGTTAACGTCACTCAAAAGTTACATATAAAAAGGCGACATTAACGTCGTTGAAGGACATACATCCAATTGATTGAGCATACATCCAATCTATTGATTTAAGCTTCTATCTGGACCTTAATTATATAAATCAGCGACGTCGACATCGTTTAAAGTTAACGTTGTAGAAATATGTTGTCACTGTCGCTTAATCTGATAACATCCATGATTACCCATTGCTGTAACAGTGAACAACATTCACTGCAATAATACACATTCTTAAACACATTCAATAACAACAATGACCATTCCATATAGTAAATCACAATCAAATTCACATTCTTAAACGCATTTAATGACTACAACCCACATTCCATCAAATGTATATCACAATTAATTACAACACCTAGTATCCTGTTCAAGGTTACAACAATTCAATTACAAAAGCATAACATTCACAAGCACAAAAATACATTCAATCTATCATAGAATCAATGCCTAGCTTATAACCATTTACGATCCAACTTCTTGCATGTATATCTACCACAATTTTGATCTCTGTCCAATTGAAAAATTCGCAGCATTCCTCAAAGAAGTTTACTTGTAAACAAAACCCAAGCCTTTATATTAATTCAAGTAAACATGCACAATAGAATATAAGGGGTTTTAATACAAAGCTAATGAATATGAACTCACAGAATCATTGAAAAAATTAGCTGTGTCTGGGCTGGTCTAAAGAATATTATAAAACTCCCACAATTTCTTACTATTATAATACACTAAAAGAGTACAGTGTTGTAATTTTCATAGCTCAAAGATAATGGTCTTTGATTTCTTAATCTCATCCAACTTGTCTCCATTTCCAAAAACATGTTCTACAAAACTTTCCTGATTGTTGTGGTTAAACCAATCTCGTCAATGAACAATCCCATTAATACACCTAATTCAATTATTAAATAATAATCTAAACACAATGAGCATATGAAAACTTACATAAGCACTAGGATAAAAAAAATGTGTGTCCGAAAATCATTCTTAGATAATGCTAGTGTCAAGCCGTTCTCTCTCTTTAAGCACTTCCCTCAACCGTTGTGGAACAACATCACAGCATATTCGGAGTTTGACTTGGTAATCTTTGAAAGTGAAAAGGCCCAGGAAGCCATTTAGAAAGTGCGTTCATCCTTGGTTAGACAAAATCTAGAACTCTTAAGCGCCAGAACGAAAACATTTAACTGGCTCTGGATCTTTTTCAAGTTATGCAGCCTTCTTGGTTTTTTAACTAACATCTTAATGTCTAATAAAGGACCTTGTGCAGCAAGGGCAAGCCGACTAGCACTTAGTACTATAATTTGAAAATTCAGAACATCATCCATCGGTGGATTTTTGGGATACGCAAAATGTGCCTGGGGAGATATGACTAAAGTGGGACTATATAAAGGACCTTCTTCCCGTCTAAAAGTTAGTTGTTCTGCTAGAGGCTTACTGACTTCAAAAACCTTCCTTTTGATGGGTTGTTTTCTTGCCACCTCTAGAAAGAACTCTTTATTTACAATTGGTAACGAAGATATGTACATGTCCTCATCATCAGATTCTTTCCTTTGATAATTAAAAAATGAAGTTAATAGTACTTCTTTGAATGCATATATCTTGTTATCTAACCGTGCTCCATACACATCAAAGAGAACCCTTTCATTAATCAAACGACTTGTAAATCTCGATAATTGGTCCAAAAAATCCACCATCTGTATAACCATCTGTATAAAAAAATGGAAGATAGCATTATCTTCATAAGCTAAATAAGATAGGATTAATAATTGAATTGGTAAGTTAAATATGAAATGTGAATTGTTTCAATTAAATAAATACATACATTGATATAACGTAAATCGTCAATTTGTAATCCTGCATCCTTAAATCTTTTTCTTTCATTTGCTTTTACCTCATCTTCTCTTTCTTCTCTTATTCCTTCTTCATTTATTTCAATATCTTCTCTTTCTTTCTTTTCTCTTTCTTCCCTTTTCTTGCCATTTATTGTTATTTTTGTCTTTGGATGGAGAACATCCTATATCCTTATTCTTCAAATAATGAGGACTATATTAGCTCGGTACCACTCTCAATATGATTGGCTATGTGTCACAACCCGAGCCCAGAAAATCGGGGGTTAGCGAAAAGCCAAATCAGTGACACACATACTCCCGTGCACGTGCATCCAAACCCAGTCCGAATGCACACACACAAGGGATCTAACACGTGCGGACTAAGCGTATGCGGAAGCTGTAGATATCATAGCAAACAAAAAAAGCAATAGCGGAAGCCGAAACAAAGAAAACGAGCGGAAAACCAAATGACAATAAGAAGAGATGAAGATAACATACATGGTAAAACCAAATACGAGTCTGAATACACACCAAAAGAGACCAAAATCATGATATACAAATTACTACAAGAATGACAAAGTCCCAAGTACAAAATACATGATCTCCAAAAACCAAAAACCATGATGATATGCAGGTACGCACTCGGCAGAGGCGATCAAGCCCACTCTGCCAGGCCGGAGGGTGTCTCTAAGCTCTGCCCTGCAGCCTCCTCGACCGCCGGGGAGCTGGGCAAGGGATCTGCGCCTGCAACACCACAGACAACACAATGAATACAATGATCCAGCAAATATAAGCGATAGGGATGTAACACTCATAGTATCAAATAGAATAATGACAAAGATTAAATACAGAGTTTCATATTAGTATACTAAGCAAATCGTGCATAGAATTAAGACATGATAAATGAATCAAAGCATATAAATACTGAACTAGGTGGCTACTACGTTGGCCATTTTCTCTCACATAGAGAGTAGAGCAGACAGATGAGAACACCACCGTCCTGGCCAAGGGTGCAAGTGGGTCTCGGTTTCCTGGGTTCTGGGGTCCTAAGACAAAGCTATGCTACAGCGATACAAAGCACAGAGAACCAAGCCAGAGGTAACCCCGTCAGGTATCCTAGGGCTGAGGCTGAGTAGAGCCAGACTGATACCAATTAAATCAAATCTAATGAGAAAGGAGATTATCCGCTTTAGACTCACCGATGGCAAATACCGGATCTTATCCTCACGTATTAATCTCTGGGCAGAGCCACCAGGGAATACCCACTGAAGCAGAGATTTCAAAGCCAGAGAAATACATAGCATAGCGGAATTAAGTCAACGCATAGCATAGATCAAAGCATCATACAGAGCGAAGAATAAAACAGATATACAGAACGAAAGCAAAAGAATCTCGTAATGCATAGATATAGATCAGCAGAACAGAGGGCAAAACTGTACTCAATATGCAATGCATCTCAGATTAATGCGGAATCAAGGTTGATTACGAGCCAACTCTATTCTAGTTATTCACTGTCACTAACCGTGCATGTTGGTATAGTTTTAAGTTATTCGATGCACAGTTGCCATCAAAGTGTTGCAATATAAGCCTCACGTACACCGAAGTCCCTTAAACCAATACCCATGGGGAGGTGCTTAACAGTAAATCAATGCTCATATGAATAAGTCACAGCCTAACAGACTATTCATGCGGTCCAAGGACTCCATTAGGCCGGTCTACATGTGTGGTCAACCTGTATTTTAGCCCTACAGAGTCACACCATTATCCTAAGTTTAATTTCAGATTTTCCAGGTCTTACGGTTTAACTGTGGGTGACCTATGGCTTAGCCGAAGACATCTTACGGACTAGCCGTAACATGCACTACGGCTTAGCCGTGGTTCCCTTCAAAACACAGCCAATCCTGTCATCTTCCACCTCTGATCTGATACATTTCACGGCTGAGCTACAGTGGAGTCCACGGCTTAGCCGTAGCTTCACTGTAAGAGTGCTGAAATTAGAAAGTTTCGACTGATCAGAGTGTTACTTCATGGTTGGGTCACGGCTAGCTTACGGCTCAGCCGTAGGACAATCTACGGTTCAGCCGTAGCCTAACCGTAGAACAAAATTCAAATATCAAGTCTCTGGAATCTGAGCCATACAGAATTACGGCTTAGCCGTACAATACAGAAACGAAAACGAGCTGAGTTACAGAAACTAGAATCTGATACAGAAACTGATAAAAACAGACTCAATAGATCCTAATACCTTAGAAATTGGCTGTAAACATCCTGTACATGGAAGAAGATGAAATCAAAGCAATCAAACAAAAAATACCCATATGTGTTATACAATCATGTACTTATACTTGCCTCAAAGCTTTGTCAAATTTGCTGAGATCAAGCTCCAATCCAACTAAAACCCCAAGCAAAACAAAACCACAACACACACAACCATGAGAATACAGAAAGAGAGAGACACAACCATGAGAAGACAGAAAGAGAGAGATACAACCATGAGAATACGAAAGAGAGAGAGAGATCCAATTGGAGAAGAAGAAGGGAAGAACCCACTTACCCAAAGCAAAGACAGAGAAAAGGGGAGAAAAAACCCAATCGAAACTG
Organism: Sextonia rubra; assembly: GCA_037013555.1. NCBI lineage: Eukaryota > Viridiplantae > Streptophyta > Magnoliopsida > Laurales > Lauraceae > Sextonia > Sextonia rubra. The sequence continues at coordinate 13,562,667 of JASUAD010000028.1, read as the reverse complement.
GAACCTAAATCACCAACCGTGCAAGAGAAGAGGAGTGAGGAGACGAGAACATGGAGACGTGGAGTGCTCTGGAGTTGTTGCATGCAACGTTGAAGAAAAGTGAGCAGGGAATGAAGACATCTGGACTAATGACTCATATATATAAGTTTTGGAGTTTAAAACAAAGTCTATCAAGTTTAGGCTAATTACAATTCAAGTCACACGAGGGTCCTACTTCTCCAATGGACTCCGAACGAGTCTGAGACAGTTATGGAAATTGACGAGCTCAACAAAATACACGTGCTGACACCAAGATGATGCAAATATGATGCATTCAAAGCAAAAGCAAAATTATGAAAAAGGGCTTAGAACTACCTATACCAGGTCAAAGACTACCCAACTACCTATCCATGACCCGAAACCAAGTCCAAAAGAAATAAACAATATAAAAACACACTAATGAGCCACAAAACCGGCTCAAAGGGGATCGGAGTGTTACATCCTCCCCCACTAGAAATCATTCCGTCCTCGGAATTATAACACTCTGACCCAACTTAACCTCGTTTAGCGCCTAATTAATCCTGTTTTCGTTGGTAATTGTGTTTTACTTGTGTTTTGGGTTCTTTGCGAGTCATAGATAGGTAGTTGGGTTGAGTTTGACCTGGATTAGGTAGACCAAGCCCTTTTTCGTAATTTTAGCTTTTCTTAGACATGCTCATTTTGCATCATCTTGATGTCAACACGTGTCTTTCGTTGAGCTCGTTAACTTCTGTAACTACGTCGTTGGTAACTGAGGTCATTTGACTCCATTGGACCCGGATTTGACTCAAACTGAAAATAAACTTTTGACTTGGACTTCAGTGTAACAATTGACATCCACTTATCTTATATAAGCTTCATTTCATCGACTCAAGCCTTCTCTCTCTCACTCTCTTCTCTCACTGTTCACGTGGAATTCTCTCTCGCCCTCCTGACTTCTCTCCTCCATCGATCAAGCTAATTTGAGGGATTTCTGGTTAATTCATTCCCTGGTGTGTTGACTGAGGTGAGCTAAGGTTTCTTCCATTTCCCTCATCTCCTTCTTCTACTTCTTCTCCTTCTTGTTTCCATGAGTGCATGATGTGTTTTGATATTCTTTCTCTTTCTCATGCATGCATGTTGCAGTGGATGGTGTTTGGTTGTGTATGAGCCCAAGGACTGCAAGTTGTGTAATTGAACTCAATTAAGGCAAGTATAACCATAATCTGTGAGAACCCATGTTGGTATTCGTTTGATTTTGGTTAATTCACATGAATTTGCATGGAAAACGTGTTTACAGCCCAATTGGTTAGTATTCCCTCTTTCTTTGTTGGATATTTGCACTTCTGATGTCATTACAGGTTTTCTGCACTTGATTCAGAATTTGACCCCGTGCATTGTACGGCTAAGCCATATATTGCCTACGGCTTAAAGTCCAGAGAGGGTGAAAATCCAGTTTTCTTCTACGGCCAAGACACGGCTAAGCCGTATCTTGCCTTACGGCTAAGCCGTACCCTAGCCGTGACCCAGCCGTAGATCAGTACAGGGTGCCTTCTTCTGGATTAACTGAAAGCAAGCAATTGACAGTTCCTCCTACGGCTCAGCCACGGCTAAGCCGTAGAACACACACGGCTAAACCGTAGAACAAAATACGGGTGAACCATAATTGCGGGTGAACAGTAAAGGGAACCGCGGTGAAGCCGTAGTGCCTATTATGGCTAAGCCGTAAGATGCCTACGGCTAAGCCGTATGTTCACCTACGGCCAAGCCGTGCCAACCCTGGAAAATAATAACAAGGATAGGTGTAATAAAAAGACCGCTATGACCTTCATGATAGAATGTAGAGCACCTAGACTTGCCCAATGATATGAATGTATGACATGAATGATCTCGAGGGCTGTGAATCCTTCATGCACGTTATCCAGTTGTTAAGCACCTCCTCATGGGTGTTGGTTTAAGGGACTTCGGTGTACCAACCAATACAATGCAACACTAGACAACGGTGCATCGAATAAGTTAAAACTACATCATCATGCACGGTTAATAACACTGGATAATTAGATTAGACCTGGCTAGTAAATGACTTAGATTCACTATGCCAATAGTTATTTACATGACATGTTGTTTGTCAATTATTGATCTCCACTCTATCGCATGATTACTTGTTCAGATACTTTCACATAGTTGTTTCTTTACCTTGAGTATACATGGATAATTCACGTATAAGACATGTTCTAAGACTTACACGTATGATATGATTGTCACAATTTACTCAGGGTTTTCATGATTGACTCTGTATGGTCAGGCACTACTTAACCTCAGCCCTACGATCTCGACGGCGTGAATTTGGTATAGTTTCATGGCCTTGCTGCAGTAAGGAAACGTCTTGGGGAACCGGACCCCAGGAAACCGAGACCCATTGTACCCTGGCCCAGACAATGGTGTTCTTTGCATGATACAAGATCCCTCTTTTGGGAGCATATGGTAATGTAGTTGCTAACTAATTATGTACACAGCATGTACACATTGATTCACATGGCATGTTTCCTTCTTGCATGACAGCCTAGTATACGAATGTGGCCTGTTTAATTTACATGATGTTCTTTATTCTATTAGATACAACGTGCGTTAACTTGTTATGGTTATACTTTGCTGAATCGTTGTATTCACAGTTCTTTTGGTGTTGCAGGCTCAGATACCCCTGCCGACCCCGCCGCCGGTCAGCCAAACTCCAGCTGAGACCCCTGAGGCCCCATCCGGCCTAGAGGAGTGGATGTGATCACTCCCTCGGAGAGCGGCTTGGTCATGCATGGGATAAGAGTCTTCCTTGTTTTTGAGGATTGTCGTACTTGTATATGTCAGGACTTGTACATATTATTTTGTTCATTTTGTAAAACCTTCAGTTATGTATATATGTCAGTTCGGTTTTCGTATTCTCTTCTTGCACTGTTAGTTTGATGTTTCTGATATTTACAGCTTTCGCGTACATGTTTTGCACGTGTGAATGTTCCCTTGTGCATGTGCATTTAGACCAAGTCTACATGTACAGGCACGGGAGTACGTGTGTCATCGGTTTGGCTTTTGCTAACCCCCGAACCCTGGGCTCAGGTTGTGACAGGAATGACCACCTACCTACGCGAAGAGCTGAGGGTACTGGCTCGCTAGCTGCTCCTTTAACTCCCATGTAGCCTCATCTGGACCGTGATGCTCCCACAACACCTTAACCCATCTGATAGTCCTGGTGCGGAGAATTTGCTCTCGTGTACCAATGATGCGAAGCGGACGCTCAACATAAGTCATATTAGGCTGAATCTAAATGTCATCGTATCGAATCACATGGCTCGGATCTGGCACATACTTACGGAGCATCGACACATGAAATACATCGTGGACTCTGGAGAACTCAACTGGAAGCGTCAAACGATAGGCTAAATCTCCAACTCGGCTCTTGATTTCAAACAGTCCCACATATCTCGGAGCTAACTTGCCCTTCTGACCAAACCGCACAGTGCCTTTCATCGGAGAAACTTTAAGGAATACCCAGTCTCCTACTTGGAATGCCAAAGGTCTCCTTCGAGTATCTGCGTAGCTCTTCTGCCTGGACCGAGCAACCTTCAAATTCTCTATCACTTTCTGCACTTTCTCTGTCGTCTCAGCAATGATTGTCGGACCATGGAAACTCCTTGTTCCTACCTCCTCCCAGCACACTGGGGTCCTGCACTTGTGCCCGTATAGAGCCTCATAGGGTGCCATGCCAATGCTCTCATGAAAGCTATTGTTGTAGGCAAACTCACACAATGCCAGATGCATATCCCATTCCTTTTCGAAGTTCAGCACGCTAGCCCGGAGCATATCCTCCAACGTCTGAATGGTACGCTCTGACTGTCCCTCTGTCTGGGGGGTGGTATGCCGTACTAAAACTCAACTTCGTGCCCATAGCTTCCTGAAATGCTCTCCAGAATGAGGACACAAAACGACTGTCACGATCAGACACAATCGAAACTGGGGTGCCATGCAATCTGACTATCTCGTCAACAAACTTCCTGGCCATCTCTGTGAATGTCATCCCTTTCTTGAACGGAAGGAAATGTACTAACTTCGTCAATCGATCCACTATCACCCAGATCGCATTGTTCTTTCTACTGGTTGGTGGCAGTCCTGAGACGAAATCCATGGTAATGTTCTCCCACTTCCACTGCGGAATGTGTAAGGGATGCAATGATCCTGGAAGTCGCTGATGATCAGCTTTCACCCTCTGACAGGTCAAACATCGAGCCACGAACCCTGCGATCTCCCGCTTCATATTGTTCCACCAAAACCTATCCTTCAAATTCCGGTACATCTTCGTACTCCCTGGGTGCATCGCATAACGGGCATGGTGCGCATCTGTCATCAACTTTTCCTTCAGCTCATCCACAGCGGGCACACACAACCTGCTCCTGAAATACAAAACTCCATCTGCCAAACTGAAATCAGGTCAATCTGCAATCCGATCTCTGAAGGTTACCAGAAGGGGATCCTCAAACTAGCGATCCTTGATCTACTAAATCACCTCAAGCTGAAATACCACAATCGTAGCTAACGTCACCATCTCATCCACCATCCGAACCTCAACAGGCTGATCGTGCACAAGAATATAGAATCCTGCTAACACCTGAAGACTCTCTGCTCTCCTGCTGAGCACATCTGCAACCACATTCCCCTTGCCTGAGTTGTACTTGATCGGGAAGTCGTAGTCTTTGATGAACTCCAACCATCTCCGCTGCCTCATATTCAAGTCATGCTGAGTAAACAAGTACTGCAGACTGTGATGATCGGAATGAACCTCGAACTTCACACCGTACAAGTAATGCTACCACAATTTTAGCACAAACACAATGGCTGCTAATTCCAGATCATGGGTGGCATAGTTTTTCTCGTGCTCTTTCAGCTATCTGGATCCATAGGCAATCACTCGCTGATTCTGCATCAGTACACAACCTAGTCCAACTCGAGAGGCATATGAATAAATCACGAATCCCTCACTACCGTCAGGGAGAGTCAACACTGGCGCCGTAGTGAGCTTTTCTTTCAACATCTGGAAACTACGCTCACACTACTCTGTCCACTCATACGGGACCTTCTTCCGAGTCAACTGAGTCAGCGGGGCTGAAATCTTCGTGAAGTCCTGCACGAACCTGCCGTAATATCCGGCCAATCCCAGAAAACTGCAAATCTCTGTCACTGATCTAGGACGGGGCCAATGGACTACTGCCTCAACCTTAGCCGGATCCACCATCAATCCATCTCGAGAAATCACATGACCCAGAAATGCAACTTGCTCTAACCAGAAATCACACTTGGACAACTTTGCATACAACTGGTGATCTCTAAGCAGCTGCAATGCCTTCCGCAGATGGTTTGTATGCTCCTCAGCAGTCTTCGAATAGACCAATATATCATCTATGAATACCACAACAAACTGGTCCAAAAAGGAAGTAAACACCATATTCATCAATGCCATGAAGGCTGCGGGTGCATTCGTCAAACCGAAAGGCATGATAAGGAACTCGTAGTGTCCATACCGAGTCCTGAAAGCTGTCTTAGGAACATCCTCATCCTTCACCCGGAGCTGGTGATATCCTGACTTAAAATCGATCTTCGAAAAGTAAGCTGCACCCTGAAGCTGATCGAATAACTCATCAATCCTAGGCAATGAATATTTGTTATTGATGGTCACTTTGTTCAACTGCCTATAGTCAATGCACATCCGGAAATTGTTATCCTTCTTCTTGACAAACAATACAGGAGCTCCCCAAGGTGACACACTTAGGCGTATGAACCCTTTATCCAACAGATCCTGCAACTGTTTCTTCAATTCCAACAACTCTGCAGGTGCCATACGATATGGAGCTCTACTGATGGGTGTTGTACCCGGCATCAAATCAATAGAAAACTCTACCTTCCGACTGGTGGCAACTCTGGCACATCCTCCGGAAAGACATCCGGGAACTCTCTGAATATTGGGATCTCATTGAGCTGTCGCTGATCTTTCTTCTCTGAAATGAATGCAAGAAATCCCTCACATCCTCTGCGAAGCATCCTGTCTGCCTTACAAGCAGATATCACACGTCTCGGGCACTTCGTCTGGCTGCCTTCGAATTGGAATCTGCTGCCCAGATCAAAATAGATAGCCTCGCTGTAACAATTGATACAAGCATGATACCTCGCAAGCCAGTTCATACCAAGGATCACATCAAAATCCAGTGTCGTGAGCAACACGAGGTCTACAGGGAGCTGATGACCAGTTATCCACACATCGCACTGAGGGTAGAAAACATTGCACTCCACTCGTTTACCAACTAGGGTGGATACCATCAACAAGTACGGAAGCGGTATGGGTAGCTGTCGTAGCTGCACAGCAAAATGGGGTGCTACGTACGAACGCGTAAACCCGGAGTCAAATAAGGCTAAAGCTTCAGCATCAAAAATTAAAATTTTACCTTCCACGACCGTAGCCTCCTCCGCGCCCTCATGCGTAGCAGCATAAGCTCGAGCTGTCTGGCGGTTCTGCTTCTGGGCTGGGCGAGTTGTCTGAGACTTGCCTTGCGCTGTAGATCCTGCGTATCTCGTCTGTGGAAAGGACTAAAACTTCGGGCATTGGGCCCGCTTGTGGTCCGTAGAACCACAACCGAAACAAGCCTCACTCTTCCTCCAATATCTCTCTGTTGGATGATCCTTCCCACAGTGACCACAAACCACCTGAGTACTGCTCGAACTACCCTGCTTGCCCTTGAACTTCTTCTGGAACTGACCTTTGCCACTAGAACCTGCTGCCCTCTTATACTCAGTTCGCTCCTCCTCAAATATGGCCTCTGCTTCATAGGCCCGGTCAATAGCGTCATCCAGGGTAGCCGGCCACATACATGCAACCACGTGACACTTATGCTTCGGATTCAGGCCGTTGACGAAGCGAGTCACCTTCTTATGCTCAGTATTCACCATATCCTCTGCGAGATGAGACAACTCTGTAAACCTGTGGACATAATCCGCGACCGATGTCTGTCTCTGCTGAAGGTTGAAGAATTCTACTTCCTTGGCTCGCTGAACATGAAGAGGCATGAACTTCCGACGGAACTGCTGCTTGAAAGTCTCCCAAACCGTATCACCAGTCATAGTCTGGAATGAGCCCTTAACGCTCCTCCACCATGTCTTGGCTACACTCCTGAGCATAGAGGCTGTGAGAACTACTTTCTGTTTGTTTGTACACACAATAGTATCAAAAAGTTCCCCTGTCAGCTCTAGCCACTGCTCAGCCTGCAATGCATCCTCTGTACCATGGAATTCAGTAGCCCCACGCTTACGGAACTTGTCAAAAAGAGCATTTGGATCCGTTTCCTTAGGCTGGAAGATCACTTGCTGTTCTACTTGAGGAGATGCCGACGCAGCTGCCTGACTCTGCCTGTCCACCATAGATGCCATCCGAGCCTGCAAGGGCTGCATGGATTGCATCATCATCATCATATGCTCCTCACTACTCATGGGTGGGGGTAGCGATCCACTCTCACCGTTATGGCCCTGCTGATTCTCATCCTTAGACCCTGATCCTGATGCCATGGTGTGCTATCCTGCAAAAGAAAAATGAACAAAATACAAATATAAAACGTCCCAAGTTAGTCAATCCCTAAGAATCAACATAGTAGACTCCAAGTCAAATAATTGATATCGTCATCTCACCAGGATCTTAGATGCCTACATGCTTATAACTAGCATGCTCTGATACCATACAATACGTATGTCACAACCCGAGCCCAGAAAATCGGGGGTTAGCGAAAAGCCAAATCAGTGACACACATACTCCCGTGCACGTGCATCCAAACCCAGTCCGAATGCACACACACAAGGGATCTAACACGTGCGGACTAAGCGTATGCGGAAGCTGTAGATATCATAGCAAACAAAAAAAGCAATAGCGGAAGCCGAAACAAAGAAAACGAGCGGAAAACCAAATGACAATAAGAAGAGATGAAGATAACATACATGGTAAAACCAAATACGAGTCTGAATACACACCAAAAGAGACCAAAATCATGATATACAAATTACTACAAGAATGACAAAGTCCCAAGTACAAAATACATGATCTCCAAAAACCAAAAACCATGATGATATGCAGGTACGCACTCGGCAGAGGCGATCAAGCCCACTCTGCCAGGCCGGAGGGTGTCTCTAAGCTCTGCCCTGCAGCCTCCTCGACCGCCGGGGAGCTGGGCAAGGGATCTGCGCCTGCAACACCACAGACAACACAATGAATACAATGATCCAGCAAATATAAGCGATAGGGATGTAACACTCATAGTATCAAATAGAATAATGACAAAGATTAAATACAGAGTTTCATATTAGTATACTAAGCAAATCGTGCATAGAATTAAGACATGATAAATGAATCAAAGCATATAAATACTGAACTAGGTGGCTACTACGTTGGCCATTTTCTCTCACATAGAGAGTAGAGCAGACAGATGAGAACACCACCGTCCTGGCCAAGGGTGCAAGTGGGTCTCGGTTTCCTGGGTTCTGGGGTCCTAAGACAAAGCTAAGCTACAGCGATACAAAGCACAGAGAACCAAGCCAGAGGTAACCCCATCGGGTATCCTAGGGCTGAGGCTGAGTAGAGCCAGACTGATACCAATTAAATCAAATCTAAGGAGAAAGGAGATTATCCGCTTTGGACTCACCGATGGCAAATACCGAATCTTATCCTCACGTATTAATCTCTGGGCAGAGCCACCAGGGAATACCCACTGAAGCAGAGATTTCAAAGCCAGAGAAATACATAGCATAGAGGAATTAAGTCAACGCATAGCATAGATCAAAGCATCATACAGAGCGAAGAATAAAACAGATATACAGAACGAAAGCAAAAGAATCTCATAATGCATAGATATAGATCAGCAGAACAGAGGGCAAAACTGTACTCAATATGCAATGCATCTCAGATTAACGCGGAAACAAGGTTGATTACGAGCCAACTCTATTCTAGTTATTCACTGTCACTAACCGTGCATGTTGGTATAGTTTTAAGTTATTCGATGCACAGTTGCCATCAAAGTGTTGCAATATAAGCCTCACGTGCACCGAAGTTCCTTAAACCAATACCCATGGGGAGGTGCTTAATAGTAAATCAATGCTCACATGAATAAGTCACAGCCTAATGATGAGTCTTTAAAAATGCATATTTTCATCCACATTTTGACCCATTTTAAGAACTTATTAACTTGAAAGAGCTTCATTTAGTGTGATATAATGGGTTAATTTATTTCAAATTCATCTTTATATTTTTCTGCATAAATTGCTTAAAAATCACACTTTTTGCATAAATTCATGAAACCTGCTATTTTTAGAAAGTCTATTTTTGGAAAGTTTTGTGAAAATAATTTTTCTCATGAAATAAATTGAATTCTCTTCATCATTAGTTCATTCATACAAAATCATGAAGAATGATGTACATTTTTATTATCATTTCATGAGAAATGGGCCCACAGTCATGCATATGTGATGTTAGGGGTAAAATTGTCTTTTCACATGAATTCACATCTGTTTTGTAGGAAATTGATTATATGGGTCCCATTTGTAAAGAATTGAGGCAAGGAATTGATTTTTAAGTGAAAGGAGAGCAGAATTGAAGAGAAAAGGAAATTAGAAGAAAATTGCAAAAAGTCGGCTTCATGGTCCCACACACACATGCACATGTGTGGGGGCACACTTGTAAAACATCCAAGATGGGGTCCATTTATTTGTTGCACATTTTCAAGAGATTTTGAAGAGAATTTGAAAAATATCTCATCAAAGATTGACAAGGAAAGCCACATAGGAGTTCTTTTTTGAGAAGGAGAAGATTTAATTGAAAAAAAATGCAAAAAAAATATCCAAGCAACCTATTCCACGTCCAAAAGAAGATTTTGGATCAGATTTTGATTGAAAAAGTAAAGGAAAAAAAATCAAGGGAGAATTATCTAGAAGATCTCTTCAAGTTAGAAGCCAACAAGGAGAACTTTCCAAAAAAGGAAAGTTGACGATGCAAAGAGATAAAAGGAGAAGTTCTACACCTCATGTGGGCCAAGTTTGATTCTAAGAGAGGATTCTTATTCCTATTTCATCTCTCAAAAGATCTCAATGCAAGGTGGCAAAGACAAAGAAGAAAAAAAGCATCCAAGAGGGATTTCTAGACAAAACAAGCAAGGAAAGAAGAGAAAAATAAAAAGAAAAAAATCCCCAAGGATATTGCACTTCCAAAGCATTGGTTGGAGCCCTTTTTTCTTTCATTTTTTAATTATTTTTAAGATTTCAAAGTTTGAGAAGAAGTAGGACTTGAAAAAGTATAAATAGGGCACCCTTCTCCCATATTCTTCATGGAAGAATTACCCACCTCCCACCTCTAGATTTCTACACTCCATCTCTCCCTCTCTTGTCTCTACATCTCAAGTCATCAAGGAGGCTTAGCCCTAAAGCCATACCACCAACCTTGAATTGTCAACTAGAAGGAGGAATTCTCATCCATCCTAGTATGTAATTGTTTGCTTTTTATTTCCAATCTTTCGTAAAACAATTTCATGCTAGTAAAGTTTGTTTCTTTTCAATTGTTCTTGTCTTTGATTTTGTGGTGTTCATAATTTTAGTCTTGTTTGTGATTGGGTTAATTTTTGTTCTTGTTTAAATATTGGGATAGAATTGGAATCACAACTAGTAACCCATCTTAGTAACCTTTTTCATATACTTTGTCTCTTTGGACATTGTATGTTTGGAGGCAATGCAAGATGGAGTTAAAGAGGTTTGAGTGAAAAAAGACTAGAGGCCAATTCTGAAATTTATTTCTACATGGAATGGAAATTTGTTATTCTCACTTAGATTGACGACCTAAGATGAAGAATAAGACCTTAAGACAATACTGCTAATCTATTTTAGCCCAAATTAAGATAAGAAATTGAAAGAGCAATCTACCGCCTTTGACTTCTTGTTATTACCGCCTTTGACTTCAGTTGTTTACCGCCTTTGACTTTCGTGTTATTACCGCCTTTAACTTCCTGCAATTTTATGTTATTTTCTGTAAATTTTACTAACTTTCTAATTTTAAATTTGTTTCTAGTTTTATGTTTTTGATTGTTTTAGTTAATTTCCATAATTAAAATATATTTCTAAAATTGTTTTAATTGAAGATTTTAAATTGAAAAGTTTTCTAGTTTTGGAAATTCTAACTTAGGAAGTTTTTTAATTTTTTTAATTTTGTTTCTAACATTGTTTAGTTTAGTTAGTTTCTAATTTTAGTTTTTATTTTTTGAAGTTCTAACTTGTGTTTTAGTTTTGCAGCAATTTTAGTTTTATTTTAGGTTTTTAGATTTAGGAAAGTTTCTTTTCATTGGGTTGTAACTAATTTAATTTTGGTAAGTAGGACACTTGTATTTGTTAGATTTTAATTAGGTTAGTTTTAGATTTTTATTTTAAGGCAAGTCAAGTTGAAAAAAAAATACCTTAAACACATTGCTCCCTGAGGATCGACCTGGTCTCACCAGTTTTATTACTACATCGCGGTTCTGCACTTGGAACTCACGATCACCTAACAGACTATTCATGCGGTCCAAGGACTCCATTAGGATGGTCTACATGTGTGGTCAACCTGTATTTTAGCCCTACAGAGTCACACTATTATCCTAAGTTTAATTTCAGATTTTCCAGGTCTTACGGGTTAGCCGTGGGTGACCTACGGCTTAGCCGAAGACATCTTACGGACTAGCTGTAACATGCACTACGGCTCAGCTGTGGTTCCCTTCAAAACACGGCCAATCCTGTCATCTTCCACCTCTGATCTGATACATTTCACGGCTGAGCTACGGTGGAGTCCACAGCTTAGCCGTAGCTTCACCGTAAGAGTATTGAAATTAGAAAGTTTCGACTGATCAGAGTGTTACTTCACAGTTGGGACACGGCTAGCTTACGGCTCATCCGTAGGACAATCTACGGTTCAACCGTAGCCTAGCCGTAGAACAAAATTCAAATATCAAGTCTCTGGAATCTGAGCCATACAGAATTACGGCTTAGCCATACAATACAGAAATGAAAACGAGCTGAGTTACAGAAACTGGAATCTGATACAGAAACTGATAAAAACAGACTCAATAGATCCTAATACCTTAGAAATTGGCTGTAAACATCCTGTACATGGAAGAAGATGAAATCAAAGCAATCAAACAAAAAATACCCATATGTGTTATACAATCCTGTACTTATACTTGTCTCAAAGCTTTGTCAAATTCGCTGAGATCAAGCTCCAATCCAACTAAAACCCCAAGCAAAACAAAACCACAACACACACAACCATGAGAATACAGAAAGAGAGAGACACAACCATGAGAATACAGAAAGAGAGAGACACAACCATGAGAATACAGAAAGAGAGAGAAAGATCCAACTGGAGAAGAAGAAGGGAAGAACCCACTTACCCAAAGCAAAGACAGAGAAAAGGGGAGAAAGAACCCAATCGAAACTGGAACCCAAATCACCAATCTTGCAAGAGAAGAGGAGTGAGGAGAAGAGAACGTGGAGACGTGGAGTGCTCTGGAGTTGTTGCATGCAATGTTGAAGAAAAATGAGCAGGGAATGAAGACATCTGGACTAATGACTCATATATATAAGTTTTGGAGTTTAAAACAAAGTCTGTCAAGTTTAGGTTAATTACAATTCAAGTCACACAAGGGTCCAACTTCTCCAATGGACTCCGAACGAGTCTGAGACAGTTACGGAAATTGACGAGCTCAACAAAATACACGTGCTGAACACCAAGATGATGCAAATATGATGCATTCAAAGCAAAGCAAAATTACAAAAAAGGGCTTAGAACTACCTATACCAGGTCAAAGACTACCCAACTACCTATCCATGACCCGAAACCAAGTCCAAAAGAAATAAACAACATAAAAACACACTAATGAGCCACTAAACCGGCTCAAAGGGGATCGGAGTGTTACACTATGCCCTTTTGATTTATTTTTATTATTTTATGTTAGCACTAAGTCTCTCCTCCAATATCATATATCTTGAAGTTTAGCATCTATCTTTTTATAATTAAATGCCATGTGCTTTACCAGCTCTATATGACTTATTGGAGGATAAATCGGCTGAGGAATGACTTGTCGAAGACCAAACTAATTCATAACATGTCCTATTGGATGCCTTTCAACAATCCATTAATAACATAGAATCGTGCATGAAGTAAACAAGTAATGTCATCTCTTGGCACATGGTCTAGAAACCTTTTTCCATATTGGGTGTAAGGTTGCCAAATAAACTGCATAAGAGAAGGGAAACCATATAAGGATACAAACATAATTAACAAATGAAATTAATTTATTTGATAATGACTAAAGATAGTTAGTAGATTATCATATTCTCAGTAAAATTATTGATTTCCTCTCTAATTTGTCTAAGAGAGGTGACTTTGTGCATCCTTACAAGATGTGACTACCACGTCTTGAATAAGGGAAATTGAATGTCTTTTGGATTTGTTGAGGGGCATCTTCTTATTGCTATCCTTGAATATGCCTATACCTGCATAATCCATTCAAACAAATTAGTTTACAATAATTGAAAAGGTAACAAACAATATAAAACAAGAGTGAATAATGTTATTTAATTACGTTGTAACAACTTAATTACCTAAAAGGGTATGAAGGATAGTTATTTTCTTTTCTCTCATTTTCTTTCCTTTATTGACATCGATGTCCGCATCTAAAACAACATCAACCTCCATTGGTTTCAAGTAATCCTCCCTAAGTAATGTAATCACTCTTAAGAGCATTCTATATAAGTTGGAAAGCCATGCTGGGCCTCACACGTAGGGTTTGAACTCTCTACATAGTTTGATTACCCATCGTTGCACCCTTGAACCATTATCATTCATTACAATCTAGCCGTTCACTAAAAACAATAGGTCCGTTGACTTCATTAACTTATCCTTCTCAAGTATGAAAAATATTAAACAAAGAAGATGTATATACTTCCACGTGCAATTACATAAAATAGTTAAAAATACAAAGAAATGTTCGAATAGAATATAGTGCGGAGATTGGAATGTTGAAAATTTGAAAAAGATGAGGAGCTCAAGGGCCGCAGTGGAGAAGAAGACAGCAACAACAATTGAAAAGTCACATGAAAATAAGGGTTTGCAAATAAAAACTTCTAATTCTTTCGAATGATATCTTTTAAACCTGAAAAGTCAGTTTTAAGGGACGTTAATATCACTTGTTAATTACATGTAAAGTGAGTGACGTTAATGTCTTTGAGGACATTAACATCGCTTTTTCCTAACACATTCTGCTTTAAAAAAAAAAAAGCCACCGAAGGATCAATCTGGTGTTGTCTTTGCGAAAAGGTATTTTTTGGTGTGGAACCTATCTATTATTATTATTATTTTGGATAAAATCACCCAAGAAAAGAGATACCTTTAAAAAAATACTTACCTTTCAAAAAAAAAAAAAGAAAATTAACCTTAAAAAAAACCCTCAATATTGATTGGTGCATCTGAGGCTGGCGGCGACTCGTAAGAAGCAAAAGCCTCCAAAAGCGCGCAGTTGTTTTGGTTTCTTCATTTCTTTCCTCTCTCTCTTTCCTCGCGCAGACATGAATACGGCCATGAAAACCGCTACCATGAGCCCTCAAGTGGCCTCCTCCATTGCATTGAGAGCTGCTCTCTTCCATTCTACCCCTATTTCAGACCGAAGAAGAAGAACCCATTGGGACTCTGTGAGTTTTCTCCCCTTTCAAATCCATTATCTCATCTGGGTTTTCTCCATTCCACCTTTTCCAAACCCCCATTGTTTCAATACCATGAAATTCAATGAATGTTTCACTTGGTGGCCTTAAAAATGAAAAACTCTACCCACTACAAATTTGAATTCCTAACAGACCCTTAATGTAAGATTTTGATTTGATTTTTCTAGAAATTTAGATGGCAGTTTTTACTTACAACAGAATCTGAATGCTTTACATTGTTTTTGTGTGAGGGATTGAGCGTTATATCGTTTGTGTGTTTTTGTGTGAGGGATTGAGCGTTATATCGTTTGTGGAATTGGTTTGAAGCTAACTGACAATACCCATGTCCCAGCTCTCTTTCAAATGGATAGAAGAATCAATGGCAGCTAAAAAAGCAAATGTTTCTCCTTGTCAATTCCAATAGAAAAAATTATCTTTTGATGAGATCTGTTGATGGTTTTGAAACCCATTTTTGGTTTACCTGCTTGATGATTTAAGCTTTGATTTCTGCCTTGTTTTTATGTTTTGAACCTGTTGCTTTGTGGGTTTTCTAGAATTTTAGAATACCCATTTCTATCTTGTTTGAATTGAGCCTTTTTTTTTTTTTTTGGTGTGGAATTGTACATTGAAATGCTTTTCATGATCTGTGATGCATTTGAACAAATGGCCTTATTATTTTCTTTCTGTGCAGGGTGGTTCTCTTGGAGGTTCATCAAAGGTAATGGTTCTTTAAAGGTTTTATTAATGTAAATATGATGAAATGTATGAATTGTACAGTAGGATTAAACTTAGAAGTGTGCTTCCTTGTTTTTCCTTATCATCATTTCATAATCAATGAAGCATGATTTTATATTGGGGCTGAATGTCATTCAATATGAATTTTTGTCTCTGTTCTTTAAACTGATAAGGGGATCTTCTGGAATTGATTCTTTTTTTTTAATGGTTCTGGAATTTGATTCCTGTCTCTGAATAAGAAAAAATTGACTAATTTTATGATGATCTATTCTCTTTATTTAGTGTATGCTAATTTAGAAGTTCCTGGTATGTGCTCTTTTATGGGTTATTTTATATGTGCAAATATTGGTTTTTGAATGTGAGAGTGGAAGGGAGGGCGATTGAGTTTTTGTTTAAAGAAGTGAGATAATAGACACTGTGCAGTACTTTGTAAGTCTAGATAATATCATTTTGGCAAAGAAATGAAACCTTTTGAAGGAAATTAGATACCATTAAAATGTAATACGCTGGTACAATTCCATGATGTATACAAATATCTTAATTGCTGATATTCTTGCAAAGGAAGAAGTATATCATTCTTTTCTTAACTTTGATGTATAGATTCCTTTTTTGTTTTGTAGGGTTTTTGGGTTGAGGCGCCCGGCGGCGGGTTTGGGGGGGGGGGGGGGGGGGGGGGGGGGTGGGGGGTGGGGATTTGACCCAAAAAAACCATTAGATGGTTCCTACACCGAAAAAGTCTTTTTATTTCTGATAGCACTAAAAAACCAACATTGACGTCACTCATTGTTCCTCAGGGTCTAATCGGTTAAAAATTTGAAAAAAGTGGAGGAGCGACATTAACTTTCCTCATCCACAGAACTAGGGCTTTGGTGTAGCAATGTTATCGTCGTTGAGCAGAAATGCCTGTCAGAGAAGAAAGTGCTATTGTTTGCAACCACCAGCACTGGACTCCCAGAAATGAGAAAATTGAAATCCATATGAAGAGAGGAGAGATGGGTGAGGTTGAGAAACTGGGTTACTGGAATTGGACTGGAAATTACACAATTGGAGAGATGAAGCTGCCTAAGGTTGTGAAGGACTAATATGCGTTTTGCCCAATTTGGCACTGATGCTTCTGATAGATCCACACCATCCAGACTAAGCTCCTTGAGATTAACCAACCCACGCAACCAATTCAAATTCATATTAGAGATATGGCCATTGTACATATAAGTACTCTCTGAAGTCATCAACGCCTTTGATGATGATAGGTTGTAGGAAACAGATGAGAAGTCAGAAATACTAACAGAGCATGAAAGATCAAGGGGCTCCAAAGAAGATAGATTGGCGAACTGGGTTGTGATGGAAGCCGAGCATGGGCGGAATACAAAAGACAGTGAACTTAACATCGCAGCGACGTTAAGTTTAATGGCACTCGGATCAACATTCAGCACTTTGCAACTGGATTTCAGCAAAGTCAGTGTCACACATGGACTCCACGGATCCGGTTGACTAAAGGAATTGCCAGAATATGTGTAATTGATAGCAAATTTAGGGATAGGATGAGCTGGTTATCAACGAGCCTTAGATCTGTTATAGAAGTGCAGTCAACAATACTTGCAGGATAGGCCTTGTGAAAAGATTTCCATGCAGCCATAAGGTTCTCAAGAGAGATCATTGAGGCAACGATGTTGATGGGGCTGGACAACTTGTCTCCATAGCGATTGTTCAGCCAAAGGCTCTGCAACTGGGACCCAGTATAGCTCGCAGGGATGCTGCCTGTGAGATTGTTGTATGATGGTTTAAGGTTCATCAAAGAAGCCATTTTACCTAAGAACTCAGTCAATGGCCCGATGAGGTTGCAGCTAATCAATGACAGATTCATCAATTGAGCTGATTTCTGCAAACTATCAGGTAAAGACCATTGAGTGGACTGTAATTCAATGACATGATGAATTTCAGTGATGTTAATGTCGCTCCTCCAGTTTTTTCAAAATTTTAAAAGATTGGACCTTGAGGAACAACGAGCGACGTCAACGTTGGTTTTTTGGTGCTATCTGAACTAAAAAGTCTTTTTTGGTGTAGGGCCCATCTATTGGGTTTTTTCGGGTTAAATCTCCTAAAAAAAAGACCTTAATGCTCGCAATTGATTTGAAGTATGTGTACCAATCAAGGGTTGATGGTTTCTTTGATTGCAAAGAGATGCTCTTTGAAGAGAATGATTTTAAAATTATAGTACTTTTATGTTTGAAATGCCGTGAAATCCAAATATCTTGATGGCATCCCTTGAATTGGAGTATGTAAGTGAACCATGCCTAACTTGTCAACCAGCATCCATTGCAATCCATATAATGTGGATCTGATTTATTTTTTGTTTTTTGAAAGCAATATGGATCTGATTTTCAACCTGCAATTATTATACTTACTCTTTTAAGCAGCTATATGCATGTTCTTTAATACATTGTGTAACTTTTGTTTTCCTTTTTTCTCAAAAGTTCACCATATCATTGAGTAGGATTGTCCCATCTCCATGTTGCATTTTTCTTTTCTCTTCCTTTTTGTTTCATCTGTCTTTATTTTGTTGCTCTTGGCCATCTAAGGTAGTACATTCAAGGCTCTACTCTCTTACCTTTTGCTTGTTCTTCAATGCATTATGTGAATCTTTTGTTCTTTTATCTATTGGTTGGCCTTTTTCTCTTTTTTCCTTTTTCCTCAAAAGCTCTCCATATCATTGAGTAGGATCATCCAACTGCGTATTGCATTTTCTTTTCTTTTCTTTTCTCTTCTCTTCTTTTTGTTTCACATCTCTCTCTATATATATATATTAATTTTTTTTCTTTTTTCCGTTGCTCTGGCCCATCTAAGGTGGTACATACATTGCTTTTAGGCTCTGTTGTCTTGCATGCATACCACATATGCAGAGTTTATATAAACTTCTACTTTTGTGGCCAATAAAGAGAGTAGCTTTTGATATATGCATCTTTGACAACATAGCCTACCTCTGATAAGATGGTAAATTCCTAGAACTAAATAAACAAATACTGCTGTTTAGATTATTTTCTTTTGTTAGTATCAGTGTCATTTTTGAAAGCTGCATCTTGTTCCTAACCAGTAAAAGAACCTAATGTGCATGTTTTCCTATGGAAACTGTTTACTTGGTGCATGTTTCTTGTTCTTGGAGATTGCACTAAATCAATATATTGCTTGCAGAGATTCAATTGCTATGCAAAAAGAGTGAGAAGGAGGGAAGCAAAACGAATATTATTTCACAACGTCAGTGCCTATGCAGATCATCTATTTGAGGTTCCTTCGCCCCTGTGAACTTCTCATTATGAATTGTTTATGCACATGTATGCTTGTGTGCATTTAGTATCTAGTTTTCTGTAAGATTTAGACCATTTTTGTGTAACTCAAAGGATTCTGTGATGCTGTGTTAAAAATTTCCAAATTTGCAATTATTTTCCACACAGAAAAACAAAAATCTTGAACTAAGTTTACTACACTACATGAGAGAGAGAGAGAGAGAGAGAGAGAGAGAGAGAGAGAGAGAGAGAGAGAGAGAGAGAGAGAGAGAGAGAGAGAGAGGGTCCCTTTTTTGTGCCCGTGGAGAAACTGATTTCTGTGAAACACATAATCACAAAGTTACACAAACAAACCCTAAGGCTGTAACCCACCCCTTTTGTTGTTTTCCTTCTGCTTTCTAAAAGGTGTGTTTATTAAGTTATTAGGGCTGGCATTTTTCTGTTTGTTTTTGAGAAAATTTTCTTCAATAAAATTGAAAATGCTTCGAGGCAGATTCTTGATTGCCACTTATATGTTCCAACTTATTTGTCAATGGTGGGCTGACAATTTTTCAGGTCTATCAGTGACCTGGCACCGGCATTCCTCTTGGATTTGGTCCATATGTTAAGACCCTCCCACTGCAGACAGGTTGTCTAAAATTTAACCTAGGTTGTGAAGATCCTATCTAATATTTGGCCTTATATTTATGGGTACCATTGTACTGTTTCGTTTTCTATCAATGCATCCATGGAGTTAGTGTTTCTCGATGGGTGAGAATTTTGAGCTATTGTCAATGCACGGTGTGGCTCACCAGATTAAATGGTTGAACGGTTTCTATCTAAGAAGCACGGACACTTCTAAGAAAGTGACGTGTCCGTGTCGGACACGTGTCCGACACCGACACTCTTCGGATATTCTCGGACATGTGTCCGATACTATTTAGCCGTGTCCATAATTAAGAACTGAAATTCTTAATTTCGGACGCTTGTTTGACACTCTTTTTGCAACGTGTCCCACAATTCCTAGCCCGTGTGTATGACTAAAAAATAAACATGTGGCTAATATCTCTTAGACACTTTGTTAATATGTGGTTATTAAAACTTGTAAACTTGATATATAACAATTTTATACCATGGAAAAATATTTGATTGTAAATATCAATCATATCACAAGCAAAAGATAAATAAATATTGCACTAAAGAATAGGCCTCAAGATTGGCTTCTTTTTTGCTTTTTGTTTTTTTTTTTTTTTTAAGGAGGGGAAAGAGATGATCCGCCCTTTTCTTTATATGGATTTTATGAAACTATGGATATTTCATGTTTAATGATTATGAATTATGTTTTAGTGTTGTATTGATATTTGATAATTTAATATGTTTGTTAGTTAGTACTTGAATTTTTATTTTTTGATTGCTAAATTGATTAAAAAAGTTAAAATGATATTATTTTTCTAGTAAATGATTATATATATAAATTAATATATATTATTAACGTGTCCTTGACGTATCTGTGTCCTACTCTTTTGAGAAATGCCATGTCGGCGTGTCCGTGTGTCTTATCTGTGTCTCGTGTCCGTGTCCATGCTTGTTACGCCAAACCAATGGGCTTATCTAGAACTCAGCTCGTGAGAAACCTGACCCATGGTTACAATTCTTCCAAATTGGAAGATTCTAATCCTTCAACCATTTCCTGCAAATGATGATGCTAAAATTGAAAAAAAAAAAAAAAAAAACCCTAACTGCTGACCTCTTCACATTCAGTCAAAAAATGCCAAAATCTTTTCCAATCTGTACGATTTTTTGCACAGACAGTGAGTATTTTCTCGTCGATGTTTTGGATCATTGAAAACTGATGCATGTACATAAAAATCCTAGATTTATTATACTATTTCTTATTTGATTCTCCAATAATCCCTTCTTTTGCCTTTGATGCATTGTGCAAAATTTATGAACTCTGAAGTCCAGTTTGAATTATCAAAACTGTACTTGTCTGAAAAGAAATATAAATATATATATATCCAATGGTATTATTTTACTGGGTATAGGCATGCCTGCTTTAGCTAGTTTTAACGTGTTTTACACTCTTTCAAGGCTTTCTCTGAAAAAACAGGTTTGGATTGCCCTTAAAAGTATAATTGAAGTGCTTCTGATAAGAAGTATTGCAGTCCTATAATTCATCGCTGTGATGAGTGCTTTAATCTTTCCAGAGACCAATTTGTAGAATAACTACTTGTCTAATCCATGATTGACAGAAAATTTCTAATTTTGTTGTATTTTTTTCCTGGTGTACTAGTTTTGGAAGGCCGGTGTTGAAGAAAAGGACCAATCATCCAGTAGGAGGTTCAAAAGACAAAATGGGGCAAATGGAACAAAAAAGGACAGTAACAGTTACTGGGAATCTCAATGGTCTCAAAGTAAAAATGCCTATATATCTTTGGGTGTTCAGCCCCCTACATCTCTGTTGTTGTTTCACCAGTCTTAAGCATGCTGATTTTTTTCTCCAAATAGAAATGCGTCTGGGTGCCTCAATTTGTTGGCAGATTGGATATTTTATGATCCCTGGATCTGTTTTGTTGTTCAGTACTTGGGGTGGTAGGAAAACTAAAACCATGTTGGATGGGATACCGTCTTTCCATCTTTTCTAACCAAAATAAATAACTGGTGCCTTATAAAGCAAAAATAATTATTTAAGGAAAAGATTGAGGTCCATCTTGAAATGCGATGGGATTTGCCACAGAGTATCCCTGTGAGGTCCACTCTTTTCTTTTTCAGAAATATTTTCTTGTCTCCTTTGTTCTTGTATCAATTGCAATTAGTTTTATTGTGCCCTTTTTTTTTTGTTTACTTTGATATCATGATTTAAAGTTTTCCCATCAATGCAATTCAAGTCGGACTTGATTGATTTGTCACTGTTGGAAAACATGATTTATTGCTGTTGGAGCATTTTTTATTCAGAACAATATGTTTAGAATGGTGAAGCCAAACAGCAGCACCTCGAAAGTATGGCGGACTTAGATGTTCAAACTTCATGAAAAATGTGGCCTTCAGAGACTGCATGGAGAATCTATATATATATATATATATTGATAACGGTAACTCTGCATGAAGAATATGGAATGAAATATTCGAAGGGAAATTTTCTACCTTGGATCAGTTGCGAATAAGATGATATGATGGCTTTTCTTATGGGGTTGTTGTTCAATGGCATATCTTACTCAGATCTGGATAGGGAGTGGAATGTGGTAATTAGGGCACATTTTTTTGGATGAGGATTCCATGCTCCATGAATTTCTTTTGTTGCCTTGGTACGAAATCCAACTGTTGACCACCTCCATCTGATTTCAGTTACCTCTCTATTGGAAAATGAAGTTAAATAATATGCTCTTTCCATGTGAAAATGTGTCAAACCAAATGTAAGAAAATTCAGCCAGACAAGATCATAGCCCTGCCCCAGACAAAATCATAGCCCTCTCTCCTGATGGGTTTCAAGATACAGCATTATGATGGAATATATGGATGAGAGAGAGAGAGAGAGAGAGAGAGAGAGAGAGAGAGAGAGAGAGAGAGAGAGAGAGAGAGAGAGAGAGAGAGAGAGAGAGAGAGAGGGGTGGGGGGTCAGAGATGGGGCATTAGATTCTACTTTACTATTTATCTGTCATCTGTGAAATCTGTGGGATCCTATGGAATTCTTGGTAAAGTTGATATGGATCTGATGTATCCAGTATTAAGGGCTATCAGTTAGCCAAAGTAAAAGGTACTTTTTTTTCTGGTTAAAGCATCAATTTAGTTTGGTTTGATGTATGAGTACTGTCCGCTTCAAAAAAAAAAAAAAAAAAATGTATGGGTGCTGTGCAATTTGTGTCTTGACTCTCGAGAGAATATTTATATTATATGGTTATTACTAATTATTTTTCAGGAAGCCTAGTTATTCATGGTTTTACTAAACTAAAAGCACGAATGATTTTTACTACAATGAATCACACTTAGTTTGGTGCTGAAATCGAAATTTTCACTCAGGTTAGAATCAGATGGTAGATTCTTTCTATGAAAACCTAGCCTCCTTGGGTACTTTGTCAGTTATCTTGTCCTAATGCTCCTTAGCAGGACAATGTTTATGGGGGAAGAATCAATGCGTCTTACAGACAGCTGAGAACTCAGTTCTTATCTGTTCCATTCAAATTCTAGAGTAAAAACCTCTCTCTCTCTCTCTCTCTCTCTCTCTCTCTCTCTCTCTCTCTCTCTCTCTCCACACACACACAAGTAGGATGATGAGAGGTGATTGTGTTTAGTAGTCCAATCTCCAATGAATTCTTTTGGGGCCTTGGTTGTGGTTCCTATCATTTCAATCCTCTGAGCTACCAAAAAAACTGGCCCCCACATCATAGTGCTGGGCTTAGTAAATTGTATATTCTTGATGATCAAGGCTTAATAATCTATCTATGAGTAGATTTATACATCCTTGGGGCTCAATTATTCCTCTCACATAGGTGTAAGAGTCTCACCTGTAGGAAATGTAGAGGATGCTTCATCTTTAAGTGAGACTTTGTGGTTTATATATAGCGTTATGATCTTCTAAGCACTATGCTCATAAGTACTTTGATTTTGGGCCCTCTAGGGCTTCATAAAAAATCGGCTGTGTTGTGCTGTTCCTTACCTTTGAAAATATAAAATATGATCCATTAGAAGGCCATCAAAATTTGAGGGTTGGTTGTTTGTACCCCTTTGAATCCTAGCAGATGCCTCCACCTCCCATGATTGAATGGTGTCGTGGTTTGTATATTGAATTTGAGTTTTTAATGGAATGTCATTGTGTCTTGTTCAGGAAATGGGGGCTTTCAGTTCTGTTGTAGTGATGATGAAGAGGTTGAGACTACATTTCGATCTTTTTTTGGAGGGGAGAGATACTTCCGTGGGTCCTTTAATCATGCAAAGTTTTATTGGACAAACTCTTCAGGTTATTCATACTACAGAAGCTCTTGGAATTCGAAATATAGAACAGATGATGAAGATGGCTCTTCCAGTGATTCTGACAGTTCTGAGTTGGCCTTAGCTTCTGACCGGAAAACTCTTGGATTGAGTGGTTCAGGTGCATTAAAACTTGAAGAAGTGAAAAGCGCGTAAGTTTTGCAAGTGCTTCATGAATTGCAAAGTTTGCCTCCACCCCCCTACATGGACATCTTGCAGTGAGCTGTTTATTGGGGTCTTCCATTTGATGTGACTGAAGGCTAAAATAAGCTGTCCACACTATCATTACTGCTGAATACATAATAATAATAATAGTAATTACAGCAACTGCTGAAATCTGAGTGTTGAGTGTGGAAGTGGGTCAACTTAACAGTTAATCTTTATCCTCAGATTCAACAATTAGGACAATCTGACTATCCCCATTTTGGGGATGGCTACACCGATGGTCGCTTATCTTTCATACTTGTCTTGCAGCTAGCAAGGTGTGCATGTGGTTAAGGTGGGAGTAAGCTTAGCAGATCCTTTACTAATCTTCAGAGATTGTCTGATTCTGTGTTTGCTTTTATATGATCCTTCTCACAGAGGGTAGTGACCATTTAAATGCCTGTTGGGGCCTGCTCAATGTTGACTGATTTATGCTATAACTCCCGTATATGTGACTTCCTATTGCAGGTATCGTGCATGTGCTTTAAGATGGCATCCAGATCGCCACCAAGGTCTTGCAAAGGTATGGTAATCGACTTTCTAATGTGTTTTTATTTTTTTCAGTTTCCGTTCCTTATTGCCCTAGAAAAAAATCCTCTTCCTTGTTTCTACTTGGAACCATGCCCATTTTGTGTATTAGCTCAGAACAATGATAATTTCTTGAGAGAAGACATCTTGATCTTGTAACCTTTAACACATCTCGACCTTGTAGTGTTTTCCAAATTATCTCATCTCATGCCATCTTTACTATTTCCAACCAAAATCCCTGATGTTCACCAGCAAATCCTATCTATCGATTCCATCATTGTTGTCTTTGTTTTAACAACCATGAGGTTGTTGGCTTGAGTAAACATACCTAAAAAAAGACCCTTGAGGGCTTTTTTGCTTGTATTATAATACATAGGAATTGTATACATAGGATTCGTACCGTAAGTAGTTAAAAAGATCAAAAGGTGGATTCTCAAAAATGAGATTCAAATACCCTTTCCTTTAAGGGAATAGAATTAAAAGAAGATGGGAAATGAATAAACCGGTGATCACTCTGTGATTTTATTGCCATAGAAGGGAAGGTTATTTTGATGCCCATCTTTTCAAATTCACCTTTGATCTTCATTTTTAACCACTTAATCCTATGCATTCAAGTCTGATGTATTTTAATGCAAATAAATTGGCTCTAAACAAATTTAGGGGAAAAATACTTTAAATAAAAACAAAAACAAAAGAAAAAACAGGAAAAGAAATAAATGAGAATCTCTTTGTTCACTCAGAACCATGTTTTGCCCAATATTGGTTACAGTTCCACTTGGATTTCCATTAGCTAATCCATCCTTGCTTAAGCCTTCTTGTCATCATCACCAACTTGATCAGCTTATCCAAGTGGTTCGTCAGATTGAGCCTGAATACTTGTTTGGACCAGATTTAATTCCTTTACTTATTGCACAATATTCTACCCATCAAAAGCTGCTTAAGGTTTCAACCTCCTCAGCACCCTAAAAAGTTAACACACCAGTTCACCAACCCCCTGACCATTTCCTATTGTTTGTGTAACCATTCCCTTAAAATTGTTTTTTGACGCTGGAGACATCTTGTCTTCCTTCCCCATTTATTTATTTAGTTGTTATTTGCTTTTTCCAATTGATGGAGTTGAAGTTCACTTCTTTCTATACACAAACAGGTGGAAGCAGAGGAAAAATTCAAGAATTGTAGTGCCGCATACGAATCTTTATGTGAGAAATTGGCCATTGCTTGAAGTTAAGATGGGAGGGCTAGTTGCCGCATGAGTCTCAGATTTTATTTCCCTGGTGGATTATGGAGTTCTTGTTCATGTTCAAATATAACCCCACATGCTCATCCAAGGTTCCTTCTGGCATGAATTCAGTGGAATAAGTTACATTCTTGTTTTGTAACCAATCTTTAACTCAACAACGGGCATTCCATACTTTATTTGAAGATCCTAATTGCTTAGGAACGATGTTCTATTATTTAAAGAGCCCCTACATCAAAAGAGAAACCAATGCTACTGCATCTTGTTTTCTATTGAATCTAGTATTAGTTATTTATAGGTTTCTCCTTTTTTTTTTCTTTTGGCACTGATTGCAGAGCAGAGGCCCTCTATTGATTCAAATTGCACATACATGGTTCGTGTGCACCATGGTTCCAATGCCTTCTTTGCTGGATGTTCCTCACCCCCCTAAGTTGTGGGCTCTTCTTTTTTCAATATGTGTTTGCTGTATTTCTGCATCCATCTAATGGTTATGATACTTTGGTAGATACTTTAATGGCATGGCTCATCTAATTATGGCTTTCAAGCAGACCTCATTTGTATCTCCCCTAATAGAGACAAAATTCATGTAGCTGACCCAACATAAGTGCAACAGTGCTTTAATGACAACGGCGACAATGATCAATTATAACAAGTCTATATTGCTCAAAGTAGTCATTTTCTTCTATAAACATTGAAATTGTTTGTTACCCCTAATCAAAGTAGGACCCATGCCCAATCAACACACGTAAAATTGACTCACTATTGATTAATGAAAAGCCCTGTTGATTAAGTCAGTTATGATCATTTGATGGGCCACGATACTTGCGGTTGAGAGAGCAACATTTAAAGCAGTTCACCATGTCATGAAAAGTTAAAATTGAAGGTATAAAATGTATGGTAATGCAAAGTTAAAGAGTCCTAATCCTTTTGAGTGGCTCATTTATGCTTCCTGTGACTTGTGAGGTGTGTAGGACTATTTAGTAGGCACCGCTTCTTGAACATTCGAGCCACTCGAAATAAATACTTTTTTCTTAATTAATTTTTTTAATTTTACTTAAATAAGAGTTGGTCCCATCATAAGATTGAGTATATCATTGGCCTTACATATACTCAATCTTACTATAAAACCAGATCCTATTATGGTAAAAGTTTAAGTCAACCCAATAAAGGAGAAGACCTTTATTCTTAGTGGTTCAAATTTTTTATAGATGAGGCCCCCTAGAGATTTCCACGCTCTTCATTGTATCAAGTGAACACTCAAAGTTGAGGTTGGGCAATTTCTCTCTCTTTATCCTAGGATTTAGATGAGACCTGATTTTTGTAGGCTTTAATAACCTCATAGTTGGGTATTGATCTCCTATTAAAGGGGTGATTATTCATTATTTATTGTCATTTGGGTATCTTCACCTCTTTTTCTTCAATTTAGCCACTTTAAATACACACTTACTAGAATACTTTTGCATGCCAGATCTTGAGCCCGTGACCAGATGCTTTCAAACTTGATAGCTACACTACTGACAGGCCCTTTATCAGATTTCTTAAGAATTCAAGTCCATCCAAATAAGCCCGGTAAAAGTGTTGCAAAAAGACTGTAAATGGACCGTGTTAGAGGTTTGAGTCAAGGACCTGAATCCAATATGAATCTGTATCAGGCTGGACTAGACTCCAACTACCAAAATCAAATATAAAACAGCAGGATTAGTCATAAGACTTTTCAGGTTATGTTCCTAATATTCTAGTACTACTTTTTTTTTTTTTTCTGGAGCCAATCTTTCTTTAACAATGTGAGTATATATGTAATGATTGTGGTAGTTCAAGCCACGTTGTTGCACCACCACCTCAGACATGCTTCTGTATTTTGGCATCCAACGTCATGGCAAGTGGATGTGGTGTTGCTGACCTTTATGCCTCCAGTGGGTATAATCACAAGAAATTACTAAAGGAAAAACAAAATTCTTTGGGCATCGCTGGATGACATACTGGATGATCAGTGATTGTAAGACATTCACTAATTCTTAGTGATAGGACATTAATCGCATTTTTTTTGCGAATTTTAGGATTTGTAGAGAGTTTTGTTGCTTCAATATTTAAAAAAGTTACATTAAGAGTTTGTTTGTCTGCATAAAATAGACAGGAATTCATAATAAAATGAATTCCACAAGAGGATTATTCAGGTAGCAATGGGCGAAGAATGCAGCATAGCGATGTGATGGTCATTTTTTTTAATGTTCACCTTTTATTCTATATTTTTTACCACTTACAAAAATACGAAGTCTTGTTTGTTGTTTAGGTTGTGACAAAGTTTTATGTTGGCTATCAACCTACCTAACGCAAATTAGAGAAATGAGATGGATGTAGCGAAAATGAGAATGCTTAGGTCTATGTGTAGTAAAATTAAGAAAGATAAAATTAGAAACAGACGCTCTCGATAGCATTTAGGGGTAGCACCAATAGGGGATAAGATTAGAGAAACTCGTTTAAAATGGTTTGAGCATGTTGAGCGTAGGCCAGTAATGACATCGATGGGAAAAAGCTTGGCTATACAAGTGAATGGCCCATCAAGAGGTAGGGATAGGCCGAAGAAAACATTGATGGAAGTCATTAATTCAGATTTGAAAAAGTTTAACTTATCGAAGGATTTAGCTCAAAATAGAACTGAATGGAGAAACAGAATTCATGTAGCAGACCCCAACATGGTTGGAATAAGGCTTTGATGATGATAATGACAAAAATACGAAGTCTTATAATTCTCAAAAATTCAATTACGTGAAAGAAACATGTCCTAAATAATGAAATATGACCTAAGTAGTGAATGAGAGCTGTTATATGTACACCTGTTTTTTCTCTCCTTACACAGCCATTTTTTTCTTTTCTTTTTTTTTTTGAAACTCCCCAAACTATCTCTACCCCCTTTTCTCTCTACATACCTCTCCTCTCTCCCTCCTCTCTCCTCCCCCCTTTCCTTAAGGCTAGCAACGACCTCCGACCAGCTAAAGGGAGTCTCCCTCCCTTCCCTCTCTCTTCCCATCTTCCGCTTCCTCTTCTTTTTCCCCCTCTTCCTCTTCCTTTTCCTCCTCTTTCTCTCCCTCTTCCTCTTCCTATTCTTCTTTCTCCTCCTCCCCTCCCTCCCTCTTCTTGTCCTATTCCTCTCCTCTCCTTACAAGGCCAAACAAGGCAGAGATGAGAGAAAGGGGGAGAGAAGAGGAGAGGAGAGGAAGAGGAAGGGAGAGGAAGAGGAAGATGAAGGGAGAGGGAGAGGAGAAGTATTTTTGTTCGGCTCGACAAGGCCGAACAACAGTGAGCTTTCAGCCTTGCACGGCCGAACCAATAAC
The DNA here is from genome assembly GCA_037013555.1 of Sextonia rubra. Lineage (NCBI taxonomy): Eukaryota > Viridiplantae > Streptophyta > Magnoliopsida > Laurales > Lauraceae > Sextonia > Sextonia rubra. The sequence goes on along the minus strand of JASUAD010000028.1, from coordinate 13,533,622 downwards.
CTGTTTCAGCCCTGCGAGGCCAAAAGCTCATTGCTATTCGGCCTTGTCAGGCTGAATAGGGTGGAGATGAGAGAAAGAGGGAGAGAAGATGAGAGGAAGAGAGGAAGAGGGAGGGAGAGGAGGAAAAAGAGGAAGAGGAGGAGGAGGAAGAAGGAGAGGAAGAGGACGAGGAGGAGAAAGAGGAAGAGGAAGATAGGAGAGAGAGGGAAGGGAAGGGAGGGAGACTCCATTCCATTGGCTGGAAGTCACCATTGGCTTGAGGGGAAGGGGGGAGGAGAGAGGAGGGAGGGAAAGGGGAGGTGTGTAGGGAGGGAAGGGGTGGGGGTAGTTTGGAGAGTTAAATTTTTTTTTTTAAATGGCTATATAGAAAGATAAAAAACTTGTGTACATATAGCAGAGCTCATAGTGAATGCATCCCTTTCTATAGAGATTTCCATGTTTCTTTCAATCGTGTGGCTGTCAGTGGGCATGCCCCAACTGTCAAATCCAGAAATAGAAAAAGGGTAGGTCCGAAACTAGATTTTGGATCCAAGAGAAACTCAGATTGGGATCCTGACTCATGCACATATAATTCAGTGTTTTCACATCCTGATGCAATCCTTGTGTATTTCCAACCCAAGGATCCAGATGTTTTGTAACTGATTATAGCAGCATATTTTAAAAAGGGTTTTGAGAACCTACTGAGCTTGAATCATATAAACTCCAAGACCACGCTTGAATCACGTCACAATTTTAACAGCCCTGAATGTTTCCTTTACAGATCTAGGGTCTAATGATCCAAGTATTACCATTCACTTCTTCTAAATTTAGCATATTCTTCCCTTTTTTTTTTTTCAAGATTTGGGTCAAGATCTAGATCTTCATCTTTTTACTTTTTTATTTTAATTTTTCTTATTTTACACATAGTGTCCATATCAAATTTGATTTTTGACCTGGAAATTGAACTATATAGATCCAGATTTAAAACCAACACCCCCAGTGCCCATTTAGATAAAGACTGGTGACCCCACCAAGAGGTTAATATCTTAATTTATATTAATTTTATCAGCTACCAGATGTTTAGCAGGAATCTTAATGATCAATGGTCCACGTTCAATAGGTCTCTCCCTGGTCTGAAAGGTGAAGGATCCACAACCCTTCTTTTGGGAACAGGGCAATTCAACAGCAGTGGGGGCCTTGTGTTATGATCTTCACATGGTTGCCATGTTAGCCCATGTACGGACTACTTGGTTGTTCTGTATTTTGGCTGGGCCATGATGAGCCCTTTCCAACTGTGCCACAGACTCCACTCAAAAGACAAAGGGAAAAAAGGACAACCTCTTTTCCTCATATGCATTATTTATTATATGTAAGGGTGTTCATGCCAGGCCGGGTCAAGGCTTATCCAAATCTGGGCCATTTAGTTTTCGACGAAACATTCAGTTCCAGATTCAAAACAGGCCTGAAACTCAGGCCAAGGCCCAGTTATTTTATGAAGAGAAATAAGAAAAACTTGCTATTATTATCTGTTAGGTGGTGTTTGGTGATAATCATGATCACTTGTCGTAATTATAGTATTTTAGAAAAGATTGACAACTAATTATAAGAGAAATCTCTCTCGTCTCATGCCCATTGGCAAAAGCAAACGATTCAAACCATCCATTTTTCAATCTGTTAATTAAAGCCAATAAAATTTGAGGTCATCAATTAACTCTTGTCCAATCCCATAATGGACGAATCCCATTGCATCCTTGATGGGCCATTCCTATCCAATCCTCCAATCAATCCAATCCTCCAATCAAAGGTGTGCTTCACTCCATAGGGCAGAGCCCCTCTCACCGTGACAACATGTTTGGGACATCTCTTGGTGAGACTTCTTTTACATGCACATAACAAAACGTTTAGATGCTGGAAATGAAATAAGTTCATTGGGCCTAGGTTGTCACATGAATTCCTCTAGTCATTTGATCACCTAAATTAAAATGTCAAATGCGCTGATTTGTTGGCATGCCTAGGTTGTCAATTAGGCTAGAGATTCTTTATTGGGCCCATTTGATTGATGGAACACTTTAAAGTTATACTGCTCTACAGTATTATCTACTTGTTTTCTTGAAATCAAATATGTTAAGAGTAAAGCAAGCCCAAAAAGGATATGAAGTCATATTAAATTCATTAACTTGGTAAAGTGAGACGTGGGACTCTTTCCTAACATTCTCTTTCATGTGCAGGCCTAATAAATTTTATGGATGAATCTTCTACTTGGACTATATAAAAGCGACATCTGCTTTGATACCATGTAAGATACCACATATTAATTTAAAACCTTAAAGTTGATAGATCAAAGGCCCAAATAAATATATAAAACCATATCGAACCCATTACTCTTCTCTAATAGATACCATTTTGCTTTCTTGAATATAATTTTAGAGTCAATTTGTTTAATGTGATTGAATATATAAGTACGATAAGGCTTCTAATTCTAATAATAGTTAAAATTGAAGGAAAAAAAAATCAATTTCCAAACATGGCCATCAAACCTCCCTTCCTTCTCATAAAAACTAAGATACAAATTCCAAAAAAGTGACGAATGCCTCTACTTTATATAATTCACCATTCACTAATTCAATAATCCTTTCGTGGGGCTCATTTGACGGTGCAAATACCATATTAGATGGTCCGGATCACATCTCCCTCTCATCCGAAACTGAAATGAAGCTGAGGGACAACAAAGAGGGACAGATTCAACGGTCAAAATCGAAACCTCTACAATTTATATAAACTGCGCCGCAATTAAAGGGCGATTGCATGTTAGCGCGATTCTACAGGGGTCAAAATCAAACACCAAAACACCTGAAAGCTGAAAACCCCTGACATGCTTCCACACGTGTGCATCCCCTGCCCTTGGCACGTGCATTGAAGACGTCCACATCTAATCTCTCTCTACAGGCTGTTGGCGACAGATGTCCGAGCTGGCAACTCATCAAATCCCAGCCGTAGATCTTCCTATAAATGAAGAGCCGAGATTAGATCTCGCAAACCTGACGTTCATATAAGGAGATTTCCTTCTAGGCGTGCGTGCCCATTTCAGCCAACAGAGACAGAGAGCAAGAGCGAGAGAGCCGCAGAGAAATCTAGGGTTTCGAAAGGTACTTCTCTCCTTTTCTTCTTCTTATTCTTCTTCTGTTTTTGAATCGATTTCATATGCATGATCGATCGGAGCGGATCCATCGATCCGAAGGAAGAGCTTCGAATCGAGTGATTTTGGAGGTTTCTTCTTCGATCGATCTCTGATGCTCGGATTGTTGTGAGGATGTTGTGAGGATGGATCCGATCTGCATTTGCGTTGAAAACTTTGGAATCTGGGATGTTTTTGTGGTGTCTCTTGTTTGATTCGACTAAGATCCGATCTTTTTGTTGTAATTGCTCTTCATTCTCTGCTGGAGATTTGGATTGAGATCGGATCGATCTTTCTGTTGTGGATGCGTTTCATTCTCTGTTGGAGATTTGTGTTTGTTGTGTGTTCGGTGTCTGAGATTTAGTCTGGATCTGGATCTGGATCTTCTGCTTTGAGATTTAGCCTTACAAGTATCTTGATCATAGGCTGTGAATGCAGATGATCATTACCTTGTCATTTAGGCATTTGTAATGCAGATGTATGCTTGTGAATTCCTTTGCATTCTGTTTTTTCCCAGTGGGATGGAATGCATTGTAATTTGCTGGTTACTCCCATTTCTGAAAGTTTGGAGTTACTTTCTTGCAGTTGCAGGTAACATAAGAACATAAGATGGCGGATTCAGAGGACATTCAGCCTCTTGTGTGCGATAATGGCACTGGAATGGTGAAGGTACAATGCAGGATTCATTTTGTAGTTTTTATAATGTTTATTACATTGATAGAACATAAGAGTTCCTGAGAATATAGGGTTCAAGTTGACCCTTTTAGTTGTGGGTTGGGCATGGGCTCAAATTTTTAATCCGGTTAATAAATGGGTAGGGTTTGGTTTTGCTTTATACTTGCTTGGAACCTCTGTCAACCATGCACAAGCCCGAACCAAACATGAATAATCGCAGTATGACCTGCCAACCTAATCTGAAGTTAGCCTGTTAAATAAGGCTTTCAGTTTTTAACTTCGTAGTCAAGTTCGGCTTACCATTTCAACCTGATTGGACCGCTTAACTTTGAGCCTGCAATATGTTGCCCCTAGTAGTTAACCTAACAATTATCAGACCCTACCTGTTGCCATGCCACAACTACATCATGAAATTTGCATAATGTGTAAGTGCATTGAGGAGGAAGGGCCTTAAATGGCTATTAAGATATTGTGTCTTCTTTCTCTGTTCTAAGCCTTGAGTTGGCACATTTATTGTGTCTCACATGTGATACGTTGCATCTGATGATGGAAGGACTCCTGTTTGATTCTTATGCTTAAAACATTTCTTTTTAGGCGGGATTTGCTGGAGATGATGCCCCCAGGGCTGTTTTTCCTAGCATTGTGGGTCGTCCACGTCACACTGGTGTGATGGTTGGCATGGGTCAGAAAGATGCATATGTGGGTGATGAAGCTCAGTCCAAGCGTGGTATTTTGACCCTGAAATACCCAATTGAACATGGTATTGTGAGCAACTGGGATGATATGGAGAAGATCTGGCATCACACATTCTACAACGAGTTGCGAGTAGCCCCAGAAGAACACCCTGTTCTCCTCACTGAGGCACCTCTCAATCCTAAGGCTAACCGTGAGAAGATGACTCAAATAATGTTTGAAACTTTCAATACCCCTGCTATGTATGTTGCCATTCAGGCTGTTCTCTCCCTTTATGCCAGTGGCCGCACGACCGGTAAGGGAATTAATTAAAAAATTATTGCTATTCTGTTATCTCTTATCTATGCAAGTTTTTGTGATTTTCTGATGCACATTGGAAACAACAGCGGTACCATCTTCATACACACAAACCAGGCAATGGATTTCATTGAATTTAGGTTGAGACTGGGAGTGTTAGTCCAAATGCAATTGGGAGTATGCAACTGTTTCCCATGATGTATCATTAACTTGAAAAATTAAAAAAGAAAGGCTTAAATGCAAATATGGAGCTGAGTCAGCAACTTTAAAAAAAAAATGCTGTAAGACCATGCAACATCAAGTACACTTTTTGAATTGGGGAAGCCTTGTCTACACTTTTTTTAACTTTTTCTAAGGTTCTTGGTCATACACATATAGACAAGACTATCCTCTGAAGTGAATGGCTTGCGTTATTTTTTCTTTATTTGGATATGTAATTTCTAATCATTAGCGTGAATGGTTAGGGTCTTCCTGGCCCATTGACTTGTTTGTTATGTTCTAGTTGCATAATAATATGTGTATGTTTTTGTCTGAGTTAATATCTATGTTTTTGTATAAGTATTGTAAGCTAAATAATGACCTTTTAGGACTCCAATGAAGTGTAATTTTCATTGTATTATACCATTAAGAAAAAAAAAACCATATTATCACTTTTGGATATTCTGAGAGGCTTGGCTGCTTATCAGGATAATGATATTGGTTTCCCTACATAGGTAACTTTTGGATAACAGTCTTTGATTTGTGTAGCATATTGTAGTACCGGCTTACTGTACTGTATGGTGACCATGATTTATTTTTGTTTGCATCAATGGTTATTGCTTGTATGTGGGTACTTTCCTCCCTTTCCTGAAAGCTAAATGCTTGTGTAGGTATTGTGCTGGACTCTGGTGATGGTGTCAGCCATACAGTACCAATCTATGAAGGGTATGCCCTTCCACATGCGATCCTGCGTCTTGATCTAGCGGGTCGAGATCTGACTGATGCTCTTATGAAGATTCTGACTGAGCGTGGATATTCTTTCACCACCACTGCAGAACGTGAAATTGTGAGAGACATGAAGGAGAAGCTGTCCTACATTGCTCTTGACTACGAGCAGGAGCTGGAGACTGCCAAGACCAGCTCATCTGTGGAAAAGAGTTATGAGCTTCCTGATGGTCAAGTCATAACTATTGGGGCTGAGCGTTTCCGATGTCCTGAGGTTCTCTTCCAGCCATCAATGATCGGAATGGAAGCTGCTGGTATACATGAGACTACATACAATTCCATCATGAAGTGTGATGTGGATATAAGGAAGGATTTGTACGGGAACATTGTTCTTAGTGGTGGTTCCACTATGTTTCCTGGCATTGCTGACAGGATGAGCAAGGAGATCACAGCGCTAGCACCAAGCAGCATGAAGATCAAGGTGGTGGCACCCCCTGAGAGGAAATACAGTGTCTGGATAGGGGGCTCTATCTTGGCATCCCTCAGCACCTTTCAGCAGGTTTGTTATCACATGTATTCCTGCTTATCTACATGCATAGATACATACATTCTAATATATATCCTGACCAGATGCATGTAGTAAACGTCTCAAAATCGGTTGATGTCGAAGTTTCTTGCAGCATTCTTTAAACAAACTTGAGAATAGTCCCGATGAAGGATATCATAATGTTCTTGTTCCCTTTGATGGGATAGCAAGTACCTCGTCTGTTCTTATTCCCTTGATTCTAAGAAAGGATATTGTTTCATTAACATGAGATTTTGTTTGCTTTGCAGATGTGGATTGCAAAGGCAGAGTACGATGAATCTGGGCCATCAATTGTTCACAGGAAGTGCTTTTGAGCATTTGATGACAATGGGAGTCTGGATGAAGAAAAAAGCATTTACTCTATTTAAGAAAATTCTGCTGCTGTGCTTGCCTTTGTTTTTGTTATATTTTGAATTTAGTGTTGGACAGTGATCTTGAAGTGCTGCTGGACCACATCCCATTTTTTCAATTCTTGTTTCTTCTTGATAAGTTATTGCTACTCTGTACTCTCAATGGCAGCTTCTTAGTGGCCTACTTTGGTTTGAATTTTGATATATATATATATATATATTTCTCTCTAAAGATATATGGGATTTAATAATAACTTTTTCCATGAAAGTCATATGAAATCATTAATCATGAGTGCTCATAAGATCAGAAAATTGGTCTATTATATTGCTTTTGAACAACAGTGTTCTTTACAATGGGTGGAATGAAACTCTCCAGCAAGCATCTTTAGAATGATTGATGGATTACTGTTTTGAGTGCTCGAGTCTTGTCCCATGCCATGTCATTTTGAAGTGTGTCTGATTCAATTAGCCAAATAAATGCGGTGGCCAGTGAAAAAGTTAGGGCTTAATGCATTTCGGCATCTAACCATGCTGTAGTTTTTGAAATGGCTGAACTTTGTATGGGAGCTCGCAGCACTGAATAATTCATATTATTTTTTAGTGATCCACCATGCTTTGCCCCAGTCTAGTAGTGGTTTGGGTGGTAAGGGACTTTGTTGGGTGAGTTGAGTGTATGTGAGCTCGAGAGTTGAGTCCTCAAGGTAGCCAAAAAAACAAAAACGACAGTGCTTGAATTACCCACTAGCATCATCTATTGATTGATTTTGGGTCTGTATTTTGTTTTATGGGAATTGCAAGCGTTTGGAGTTTTAGATGACGTGTCCTATCGTTTCTTCAAAGCGTTGGAATTGTCCAACTCTCGTTGGAGGACGGGCTGATAACGTTTGGAGGATTCATAAATCTCTCCAGGGATAAATTCTCAAAATTCCTTTAACCAAATTGCTGCTGGGTTTGATTTTCTTTACATGACACAAATGACTGGGACTGGGTAATTACTTAAACTGTAGGCACCCATTTGTTGCACCTTCCATTTTGTATATGCAATGCACCCATCCATCCTTTTCAACCACCCACTGCCACTGGGTTTTCAGACATCCTCAGTACACAATGGTGCTATATCAATTCAACTGCTTACATTTAATTTAAACCCACCCACCCACCCACCGACTGATGTTTGCGCAAATGAATCCCAGTGGTCAAACAATATTTTTTGAAAATTAGATGCCATGCATACAAGCCATGGAAACTGCCTGATCTGATTGAATTAGATTGTAATTGTGTTTTTCATTATACTTAAAAGTGTGAGTATCAATTTAAGTTGCAGCTGAAATTAGTATTTGCAAGATCTAACGAAAGAGAGATCCTCCATTAACTATGAGAAGATCAAGCAAATGTCATTTTGGAAACAACAAAATAATGGCTAGCTCTGTTCTTTTTTTTTTTTTTAAGATAAGACCTAGCGAACATTTTTTTTACCCCAGCCAAGGGGGCTGAGACTCAGACCCATGATAGCACCTGCACATGCAGGGAGAGAGCCCACACAAGTGGAAAGAAAGCTTGCAGATATGAAAAGGAAGCCTACACAAGTGAGACCACACAAGTGAGAAGGGAGTTTGTATATGCTCCCTATGTTAGAACTCGAAAGTGACCACACAAGTAGGGACAGTGGCATATGCAGGTTTGCCAACCAAATGCGCAAACCACTGTTGCCAATAGCATTGGAGTTGGATGCTAGTCTAAAAGGTGAAAGTTTCTTTCACATCATGCGACATTAGTTCCCTATGACACTCATCACCGACAGTTGTGCATACAGCTTGAAACTGTTCACAGATATAACCTCTAGCTAAATTGTAATAACCTCTCTCATACCAAGTCGAAGTACACAAAAGTTGCACTACCTGCAATTTGCGGCTGTGCGAGTGAAACATTGACTGAGTCCTACCAATCAGCGAATGGAAGTTGGATTCACTACGTGTTCACTAGGGGCCATTACTATGCTTCAGACAGAGCCGCTGACATTAACAAAGTTTTTCCCATCTAAAGCTTATTCGTCAGCAGGAGAGAATGCCTAAAGAAGACACATCTGCTTTCTAGGGGAATTTCTGCCAGCAGGCCTGAAATGGATTCAAATGTGACCGAGGAAATCTTGAGATGGATTCGAATGCAAAATGACCCCGAAATGTTTAAGACTTGAAAAAGATGAAACAAAGGCCTAAGATGGGTGATGGATCAGACACATGGGAGACGAGCAGCCGAAGTATGATCTGCTTTATTTAGGATAGATATGCACATATTTCATCGCTCATCCGGGCCACATTGCAGATGATCTGAAGAGTGTAATTGATATTATTATGATATTAATCAATGAGCGCATGGCATCATGTCTCAAGGCAAGGCACTTGACAATCAATTCCAAGGTGATGGGGGCAAAAGGAGTGATGCACAACCACATATTTCAAGCAGCTGTTGTTCCCTCCAATCACTTATGAAATACTGGAATGTAAGCCTGAAATCTAATTTAAGACATTGCAACTGTGGTCGACAATGCATATACATATGAACATAAAAGTTCTCCACTCATCCTCACATTAGGTTGCAAGTGAACCGGATCAAAGTCCGTTTAAATGCAGCCACTTTCTTTAGTGGCAGGTGCTGCAAGTCTAGCCCACCAGATCATGAGTACAGCCATTGTAAGGCTCAACACTGTCTGATCAGGTTGTTCTAGTTATCAAATCAGGTCTCTATGCAAATATCCATCTGGGCCAATAACAATTCAACCATACTCTAGCAAGGAGAACACAATCCACTCCATCCCTCTAGCTCAAGATTTGACTCATTGAAAAGCAGTGGGGATTTTTCCTTTTATCTTTTTGAATCAAACCCACACCCTCATTACATGATGTCCCTAACCAGTTCAGCTACAGCTGGGCCAATAAGCTTAAGTCTTTGATGAGCATGTATGACTGCTGTTTTTAGCCTACTGTACACAGCTAAGCCAATAGTGTAATTCAAAAGTAATTGTTGTCCAAGATCAATCAAATTCCGTCCAATTGTTATATTAATCGTGCCATTCTGCAAAATGATACAAGGCCTGGCTAATGCCAGAGAAATTGCAGCATACATAACTCAAAAGACTTGAGAAAATAGACTTGCTATGAAAAATAAAAATGTGGACACCTGGTCTTTTTCAGCTTTGGCCATATGACTAGGGGCATATGTCTAGACCATTCTAAACCAAGTACAGGTTACTTAATGTATTTGAAGGATTCATTAATTTTGTAACTTTGAGTAACCTTTAAAATGTTTTGCTTCAACCAATTAGGGGTAACCAGTGATTGAAAGTGCAGGGCAACTGGGTTCCAAGTATCCAAATGGGGGCATATGGCATGGTCATGTCTTTCTGACAGCCGTACCAGTGAAATCCAGCCATCAAATTAGACAAATCCAAGTAAAGGAATTTAATTTCTTTAAAAAGACAAATCCAATGAAACCCATATAGTCCAAATGCAAAACGTGCACAGCCTCCCTGATGAATACGCTGGATTTTCTGGGCTAGGGACAAGATTAGTATGCATGGTTGCACAACCCTGTCTAACACGGGTGTTGAGCAGCAAGCGGAACCAAGTGAAATAACTCACAGACAGTAAAAAAGAAGGCCATTCATAAGTTCTCCAGATGCAATCCCCACAGAACTATTCACAACAAAACACTTTTGCCTTGATAATTATATTTTTGTCTAGTGATGAGACTAATTAACATTTTGAACCATAATCGACTGAGCACCTGCCATTATCTGTCAAAGATATCCAAACAATTCTCAGTAGCTCTCAGATGTGAGAAAATATTTCAAGTGTGAAGTAATGCTTCTTTTAATCTATAGATTTTAAGCTCCCTATTCACAGTAGAAATTTCTCATAATCTGCATATGAATTAATTTCCTTTCTTTAGGGACCAATAATTGTATCTCCCAAGTTCCAACTCAGGTAGATCAGTAAACATGGCAATTTAGCAATCAGCCACTGAGAGACACATATTTATGTATGCTCAAAACAAGTAAAATCTGGAAAGTCACTTGTGTGGTATATTTGGTTTTAACCTTTCACCAGGTTGCCAATTGAAATGTCTATGACAGATGGACGGACACGAAGCAATTCGGAAATTATTCTTTGAAAGAAGGAAAGATTGAACTAATGTGTAAAAGGCAGTAGACAGGTCGTGAATACAAGATAACAGTGGGTGGAATGACAAAATTAAATGGAAATCAACATGTTGCAAAAATGCAGATATGAAAAATGGAAGGAATTATTAAACCTGGGTGCTAGAGAGAACACCGCCACCCTGTGCAGTAGCACATCAGACAGAAGATCAGTCATGAGTGTGGATGTCATGTATGTGGATCCCAGCCAAAGAAGAAAAATCTGATGTACCAGCTGCATCAATGAATCCTCGTACTGATAAGTGAGGTACCAAAGTATTTGCTCCTGACAACTCATGATCTATGAAGATAACAATGACAGAGATATCATCATGGAAGAAGCGGCGGACTCCCTTCTCAATTTTCTTAAGGTCATCGTATCTCGTCTCTCTCTTCTTAGCTGCCTCTTGTAAAGCTGCTATGACAAGTCTCCTGGCTATTCCCTACCATATAGATATGCGAAAATGGTGAGAGAGAGAGAGGGAGGGAGAGAGAGAGAGAGAGAGAGAGAGACGATACCGCTCGTGGTTGGTTATACACAATCTCAGCAGCTTCTTGATTTGTCACATGTTCCCAAAGGCCATCAGATGCAAATACCAAAAATTTGTCTTGGGGACGTATTACTCTTGTATATACAGATGGCTCTGCAGTTAATACAGGACAGTGAATAGGTTCAGATAGGTGGAAACGTGGGACTGAGGGATCTACAGCAAACTCGGGCCTCTTCAGATATGCATCACCTATAGACCTCGACACCTATAGATACCGGATTTAAGGAAATAAAATCAATACACAAACAAAACACTACAAAAGAAATCATTGTGAGGCACAAGCAAAGCAAGTCAGCTATAATAACAATGAATGACAAAAACATACACAAAACCACGGCTACTAAAGTTATTATTCAAGAACTTCACATAAAGAAAAAAGCTACAATATGGCTTAGACTACAGAAAGGTATGCAAGCTAAATGCCTCATGCACTATAAATACAAAGAAATGGAAACCAAATCATATCATCACAGCCTCGTCCCAACTTGCGGTTAGCTATATAAAATTTGTATAGTCTATCCTAGGCCAAATCCTTAGATAGGTTACACAACTTCAAATCTATCTTACTACTTCCATCTATGTCTTCTTTGGCCTCCTTTCCCTTGAGGGCCTACATAAAAAAACTATTTCTCACCGAGGTCATCATAAGACTAACATGTCTAAACCATCTCAAATGAGTCTCTCTTAGTTTATAACCTATTGATGCTACACGTAAATGCTTTTGAATGTGCTAATTTCTGATTCCATCTTTTTAGTTTTATCATTCATCCATCTTAGCATTCTTATCTCTGTTAAACTCAATTTTTGCATGCCGTGTTTATTGATTTGCTAACATTCAGCTTCACCAGTCATAGCTGGTCTAATTGTTGCCCTGTAAAAATTCCTCTTCAATCTCCATGTACCCATCACAAAGCACCGTAGAAGTAAGTCTCCACTTCAACCATCAGACTCTTACCCTATGTTTGACATCCTTCTGAATCTCTCCTATCTTACTAATTATAGAGTTAAGGTACTGAAAAAAAAAATCTCTTTATGATATCTCTTGAGCTTCAATTCTCGAAGGAGTTGCATCTCTTTGCACTTTCCTGCTTAAGATGTAATTCATATATTGCCTTTGTACAACCTTAAAGCCCCTAGATTCTAAAGCTTCCCGTCATCTCTCAAATTTCACATTTACAAAATCTCTCTTTTCATCCACCAACATTATATCATCTACAAACAAGAAACACAAAAGTACTTCATTCACGCAAACAACATCAGCCAATCTGATCGACTATGAAAGCAAACGAACCTGATCTTCAATCAAAGGAGAAATAGTAGATTTTTCTTTCCTTGATTGCAAAAACAACAATTCATCTTCAATCCAATATAGGAGAGAACTTGAACCCATGAAGAAGGGATTAAGAATTGCGAGCAATTTTATCGAAAAGAAATATATATATATCATAAACCAAACATGGACGTTCCATTACATGCCTCTGAATAAAAGCCAAAAGGAGAAAGCATTAGAAAAATAAATAAATAAATTTAATCTTAGCCTTCAACCTCATCTCTAAACTATGAAATCCAATATTATGGAGTCCCATTATTTCTCCAAATATGAAAGATAATGACTGAAGCTGTAGTAAATAGTGATGTCTTGGAGATCTTTCAAGGAAACGTGGCCAAAATAATCACTTAGGGCACGTTTGGTAAACGACCGCGATGAGGAATCCTTTGTGATGTTCTATGCTACCACATCAAATGATGCAGGCCCTAGGGTTAGGGCTTGCTTGAAGTACCAAAGCACATGTCCGAGGACAATTTGAATTGTCAAGAAGACTTAAACACATGAGGACGCACCTCCGGGAATAATACCTACAATTCTATTCAATAATAAAATATCTGAATAATCCTTCATTACAGTGCCATATAAATAGTAAAATAGCTTAGGGCCTAAGAAATCTAATGAAACTAGGAAACTACAAAATATAGGAAACTAAATCCTAATTACAACTCATTGAATAAAATTAACAATCCAATGACATATAATTACTAAATAAAAATCCTAAATCTAATTGGGCCCTACATATGGCCATTGAGGTCAATATTGCATTAGAAAACCATGTTTGGTGTATATAATGATCAAGAAAAATAATTTCACGGTGCCATAGTGACACGGACAGTCATTATGGGCTGTTTGTGTCTTTCATCTTTTTTCTTTCTGTGAACCAAAAAATCAAAATTGAAACCGTTCATCCTTTTAAAAATGCAATAAACAGCTATGCATTCCAATTTCAACCATCGATTCATCACAGATTTTCGGATATTTGTAAAAAAGTCCACATTGGTGGATGACAATTTCTGCACTTCAGTGGGCCCCATTTGAGACATCTAAACCATTCAAATTTCTCAAAAGGCCAAAATAGGCTGGTGGCTCAAATTTGGTAGCTTGCTTCATCATGGATCATGAGAAAATGAAAAAGAAAAAAAAAACTTCAGACCGTTGATCTACTACAATGCAAAGAGCTAGGATCTAAGAAGCACGGACACGAACACGAGACATATATACGACACGACACGGACACGCCGACACAGCATTTCTCAAAAAAGTACGACACGGACACGTCAGGGGACACATTAATGATATATATTAATTTATATATATAATCATTTACTAAAAAAATAATATCATTTTAACTTTTTAATCAATTTAGCAATCAAAAAATAAAAATTCAAGTCCCAAAATTAACAACCATATCAAATTATCAAATATCAATACAATATTAAAACATAATTTATAATCATTAAACATGAAATATCCATAGTCCCATAAAATCCATATAAAGAAAACGGCGGATCATCTCTTTCCCCTTCCTAAAAAAAACGAAAAACAAAAAACAAAAAGCAAAAAAGAAGCCAATTTTGAGGCCTATTCTTTAATGAAATATTTATTTGTCTTTTGCTTGTGATATAATTAATATTTACAATCATACATTTTTCCATCGTACAAACTTGTCATATATCAAGTTTACAAACTTTAGTAACCACATATTAACAAAGTGTCTAAAAAATATCAGCCAAATGTTTATTTTTTAGTCATACACACGAGCTAGGAATTGTAGGACACGTTGCAAAAAGAGCGTCGGACAAGTGTCCGAAATTAAGATTTTTAGTTCTTAATTATGGATACAGCTAAAATAATATCGGACACGTGTCCGAGAGTGTCCGAGGAGTGTCGGTGTCCGACACGGATACATCACTTTCTTAGAAGTGTCCGTACTTCTTAGGCTGGGATTTTTTTGTAGCTGTGTCTTTGAATTTTTTGATTCCTATGGGCCCAAAAATCACGATCTAAACCACTATTCATTTCCAAAAGACGAAACATGACCAAAGGTACAAATTTCAGCGCAGATCCATCATGAATCTTAAGATATTTGTGAAAAAGTCCAGATTATAAAAATTAAAAATTTTTATTTTGTGGGCTCCATTTGGAAAATCCAAACTGTTCATCCACTGTAGAAGGCAAAAAATTAACTTGGGGGTGAAAAGTTCAGTTGTAGATTCTTCATGAACTATGAGAAATTTGCAAAAAACTTAGAATCAATGGATGACACATAGTATAGATAGAAGGATTCCACAATCTTTACCAAATATGGAACTCCCCTTCAAATTTCTCTTTGAGGATAGCTTGATTCCAAAAGAATGGAGGAATCTTCTCATCAGAGTATTCCTCCATATATATCAAACACGCTCTTAAGGAAATTAAGGGAATTTGCACACATCCGGGATTTGGAAGTCCTTGAGCTTGTTTTGAAGTGGTTTTGATCAGTTGCCCCACTTGCTAGCTTCCATAAATGTGTGTCAGATAAGCATATTTCAGCCTGTTTAGGACTGGCGGAGAGACTAATTGGGTGATTGTTGACCTGTTTTGAATCCTCTTTTTATTCAACAAAATCTGGAACTGATCTAGACCCATCTTGACTGACCAATCACATGATTCATCAGATCTAGGCCATATACTCCTACACCAGACTCCCACGCTTGCAAAAGACTCGACTTTGAGTCTGCATCCACTGTTTGACCCTTTCGTTTCCATTGTGGCTGTTAATCACCTGTTGGCTCCCCCTGAACATGGAAGTGTGTCATTTCTCTACTTGGATGATGGATCATTGCACTTTATGTGGGCTGACAATTCAATTTGCAATAAATCTTTACATTGGATCCTTCCCAAAAAGGATAAACATATTCCATCCTTGTCAATTCTAATGTTCACAAATCAAATCTACAATCATATGCATACATTATTTCATGAGTGGCCATCAAAAGATTATGTCACATCCACACCTTCCAATATAACATCAGTCAAATCAGTACCCTCCAAACTGTCATCTGTTGAAACTGCATTGCCCAATATGTCGATCTGCTCATCATTGATAATTGGAGATTCTTCTTCATAATCTCAAAACTCATCAAAATTGATATTATAATCAACACCATCATCTTAAGATATATCAAAAATCTAATCATGGGAATACTCATTATATTTAGAGACTATGATGCCCAGATACAGCATGCATACAACAAGGACACGCCATAGACACAGGAAGGACATGGATTTTACATGCAAAAAGTGAAGTATCAGATACGACATGACACGATACGTTGCCCATTCTAAAGTATCCATGCATCATAATTTATATACATCCCAAAACTGGTGTGTAAAGTTCCTCATCATGATTCACATTAGACTCATCATTGTAAATTGGATCCTCACAATCATCATCATATGATTCATCATAATAAGAAAAATCCTCACCTGCATAGGCCAACTCATCAAACAACTAACTCGGTGCTCGATTTGATCCAAACACCGAATTAGGTTCTCGACTTACCTATGAAGATTCTAGATTTTGAGATCCTGCGGGTAATGTTGGTTATCTCCAACTTGGTCAATGTTATGCCTGTGACCACAAACCTGCTGATGGCCACATACTTGTTGGGAAGGTATTACCAAATCGGACAATGGAATTAACCAATCAGGAATTTTGGCTTTGATACCAATTTCACGCAGTTAAAGGGAGCCAGTTTTATTGATTGTGAAGCCAACAAAGTCCATTCTTCAACCAAACAATTAATCAAAAGAAAACCAAGGACAAATAGTAGATTTTGCACCTTCATCGCAATTCATCTTCAATCCAATGAGAGATCACTTGAAATAAAGGGAAAAGGATAGAAAATTGCACACAAATAAATTTTATTGAAAAGAAAAAAGAAACCATAAACCAGCGCTCCATGGATGCTGCATCACATGCCTTTAAATAAGGCCAAAAAGGAGAAAAAAATATATATTTAAAAAAAATCCAAGATTTAATTTTAGCCTTCAATATCATCTCTTAACAATGAAATACCTATGCAATACCAAGCTTCTATCAGAAGCTCATCCGGCCTCATTGTCTATGCTATTTTCTTTTCTGTTGATGCTTTCTTCACTTTTGCTACTCTTATTCTGCAGTAGAAAGTATTCTTGCTAACAAAGTATCATCTTTCATTCCTAAGCTCCTATTGAATCATCATTTAAAAGTTTATTAAAATATTATCTCCACCTTTCTTTAATATCATCGTCCTTTAATAAAACCTTTTGGCCATTGCTCTTTATATATCTAACATGATCTAGGTCTTTACTTATCCTTTCCTTCATTCTTGCAAGCATGAAAATGAGCTCTCTCGTCTTATTCTATACTGTGGACTTTGCATCAATTTTCTTAACTCCCCTCTCAACTCTCCCACCTTGTTTTAGGGCAACTTTCATTACTATCTTTCTTTCTACTTCCAATGTAAACATATAAAACTACTATTCTATGTTGAGTGGTCAAACTCTCTCTAGAAAAAATTACAAATTACAATCCTTACAAGTTGGTCAATCATATTTTCGAAGTAGAAAAAGTTTACCCAGCTCCTAGTAGTTCCAACCTCATAGGTAATTAAATACTCCTCTCTCTTTTTAAAGTAGGTGTTTGCTATTCCAAGGCAAAATGCCAATGCAAATTCCAAGATAGCATCTTCCAACTCCTTTCATTTTCCAAATCTTTTTCTTTCATGAAGTCTCTCATACCCTCTGATATATTTTCCTACATATGTGATTAAATCCCTTCCTATGATAATCTTTTAACTGCTTGGAATTTTTCATATTAAACCGTCAATCTCCTCCCAAAATTGTCTCTTTAACACTTTCATCTGATCCTTCTTTGGGTGCGTATGAACGATATATTCTTCTAAACGAGTTTAGTTGTTGCAAATCTATGACCCAATCTTTGTACCCTATAATCTTTTCATTCAAATCCTTATTATCTACTACTATTCCTACTACATTTCCTTTTCCATGTAGTAGAGCTTGTAGCCCCATCAGCGAACCCTTATTTATCCCCTTTCTACTTCGTTTCCTACTGACAAGCTACATTAAGTAATCTTCTTTCCATTGTATAGACCAACTCCACTCTTGCCTGCTAAAGTTCCTATATTCCTAGTAGGAGGTCGAATCCTCTTCTAGACTAACTTATTTACCTGCACTCTCAGATTGATGCAAGAACCCTTCCCCACCTTCCACAACAATCGGGCACCACTGTAGCGCATTGCTTACAGCGGGAAATGCCCTAGCATGGGAATGCCAATATTTTTAATATTCATATAGGATTGGTGACTACATGGCGCAACCCTCCTCTATCTAGGCTTGGGAACTGACAGTCACAACAAACAAGTGTGGAAATAAAATACGATTATAAGAAATACATGGAAAATTTTAAGATAATCTAGCAACTAATACTTAATCTCTGCATTTTCTTCACAATCAGCTGAAGCCTTTTGAAGTTAAAAAGAGAAGAAAAGAAAAAAAAAACAATAAATGTATGATGGGAGCCACATAGATTTTGGGTTGATATTTGCTTGGGGGGAATGGGCCTTTGTCAAGTCAATTCCCAAGCCTTCATCATTCTTCTCAACCAAGTGGCCAACTATGAAGCACAGGTACTTTCAAAATGTACACATACCCATACCAGGTACATACCCAATATGGGTATAGGTACGGCAAAAATCGTACAAGGTACAATCAAACGTACCCAATACATTTTGACTTTATAGGTACAAAATGGGTACATTTGTGGGTATGGGGTGGGTATGTACATTGGTATGTTCCCGGGACTTTTGTAAGAGTTTTTTTTTATAAAACTTTAGCAGGAGTCTGAAAAGGCTAAAAATGTAATTTTTAACTTTAGTCTTAACCCTTCTCAAAGAATTTAAAAGGGAAAAAGCTTTAGCCCTAACCCATCTCCAACCCCCTCGTCTTTAGCGGAAAAAAAAAAAAAAGAAAACTGAAAGAAGGAAAAAGAAGGAATGAATGCTGGATTATGAAATATAAAAAATAAAATTACTGCTACTCTCTTCTTTTTTTTTTTCCGTTAAGTTGAATTTGTAATGGTATTAAGTAAGTGTTGGCTTGTTACATCTAAGGATTCTAACCTATTTTAATTATTAGCATATTGCATTATTAAAATTTTAAAATATATAATTTTTTAATGAACGAACCCCAGTGGTACCCGTATCCTATTTTTTTAGGATTTTGCCATATTGACCCGTGCTTCATAGGGGGCCAAGGAGAAGGACTAAATGGAGGGCCAAGGGGACAAATAGTGTATGGGCTATGTTTCAAAGAAATTTATTTGAGGAGCTACAATTCAATTCAACTATGTCGTTAATCATCTCTACACTCATCCTTGCAGCCAGTGCGAATAGTATACTTTTGACGACTAAGTGCCTAGGAGTGATAGTTTTGTTTCGGTCTCTTCTTTCTTTGTCATGATAGGTGGAAGAGAGGGTTTCCCTAAACCTGTTCCTAGCATTTGGCTCATTGAAGCCCCACCAAGAGTTATAGCCTTTGTTTGGACAGTTTTTCTTAGTGTTATCCACTTAACAATGAATAATCCATGGCGTCACAAACTCATAGTGGTGAATGCATGCCACGTGCGTTGAGGGGATATAGAATCAAGGTATCATCTTGTCTCACAATGGACTTTTTCTCAATCGATTTGGCATGTGGGCCTCTCATAGCTTAATTGCTCAAGGCCTTTTCTTTCAGCCATTTCAAGTGTGAAATATGACTCCAGAACCAAAAGGAGAGGATCCCTTGCAACTTACCTTTCATGGCAATAATTTGGATCGTGTGGAAAAAGAGGAATAGAAGGTGTTTTGAAGAAAACCACCATAAGACCTCTATGTCAGCTAAAAGGTTAAATTATGTGCTGCTACCTGGGCATCCGTTCTTGAGGCATTCCATGGTATCCAGGTGGAAACTGCTGAGTGGTGCTTCGGTGGAGTGCTGAACTTATGTTCGATCTAGCATAGACCAATCCCTAGGTGGACAGCTCTTCACACGTGTTGTTTTTAGCTGAATTTTAATGGTGGCATATCTAAAACACGGGTGTGGAAGGTGGGGGAGGTGTTATTCATAACAGGTCTACCTCCATTGTTTGGAGCTTGTCAAGCCAGGTAAGCATTCAAACAGTTAATGCAGTAAAGCCTATGGCTATAAGGGTGGTCTTCTAGAGGCTAAAAGTCTAAACCTCTGGAGGAAGTGGCTGAACTAACTCACTTGGGCAATGTTTCATTCAGTCATGAGCTTCGATCAGAAAATGAGGAAGCCAACATCTTAGCAGACAGGGTCCAGGAGGAATAACATGTGATTTTGGAAGTGGAGTTCCACAACTGGTGTGAACTGTAGCCTGTATAATTGCTTGTGCCCTGTGGCACATCTTTTGCAACTTTTGCTTTCAGAGAAAATTTTATTTTTAGGGGTTGCTATTAAATGGGGCATCTGTTGTCCTTGGGCCCTTTGATGGCCACCCAGTTCAGTACAGCCCTCTTATCCATACAGGTTTTCATCCTTAATAAATCACCACAGTTACCATTCAAAAATGAAATTTGTAATAAGGGTGATAAATTTAAAATTTGGGAATGCTTTACAAGGAAAAAATCCATAAAAACAGAGGGGAAAACAGATAAATGACAGCATGATTTATGATAGATCCAACTATTGAAAATTTGAAAGACAAAAGAATGAGTATACACCTGGATTATGCCCTTGACACGCCATGCACCATTCCTAAAGGCAACAATATCTGGATCATCTGGATGTAGGGACCTGAGTTCATCTCTGATCTCCTTCTTACTTGCATTATGATCCCCAGTCAATTGCTCAGCAATGATGTTATTTGACCTACTTAAACAACCTATTATAGCTCGAGAGTCCCCAGCATTGGCAATATACAATGTTCTTCCCCAGATAACTCCAACTAGACAACATGATCCAGCTGCAGAAATTAGTGGTTTTGAATGTCGTGTTTGACACACGTGACCAAGAAATTCATCATCAGTTGCCAAAAATGCATTCTTAAGAACATCTTCAGATATCGATTCATTGTCTTGTACAATCCCTGTATGATAAAGGGAAATAAATTAAAAGGGTTGTGTGGACATGCAAACTCGTGAAGGTCATAGTACACTGAAAATTAAAAAGTAAAAAAACCAGTATCATAACACACTTTGGGCACTTCAAAATTCAAATCAATGTTTAGAAATCTGGATCAGAGGCTAAACTGAGAGTAGATAGTTTGATCCAAACTGGAATCACCACCAGTGTGCCCTGCTTTGGTAGCAGTGTCAAAATGACATTGAGAAAGAAAATAAAAGTCCAAAACATACAAAATCAATTCATATTGGTTTGACTGACAGATCACATTGGTCACTGCAGTTCCTGATATATGGCTGGTTTTATTTAGAATGAACTTGTAGGGTAACAGTTCTGATTGGACCAACTTCAACTGTTTCTTCTTGTTGGATATTTAAAACACCAGCACACATGTAAAGTCACATCTTTCTCTAGAACAAAAAAACACCGTGTTCTTTCAACTCCATGTTAAAATGCAGAGTTAAAAAAGGCCACATTCTGTTATCCATTTCATTTCTTAAGATAATGATCTTGAAAACCCAACAGGCAGTTGTAAACTAATTTCACAATCATTATCATAGATTAAGCAGAAAAAATATTTGAAATAAGTAAAAAATATGGCTAATTTTGGATATTTATTAAACAAGACAGGTGATCGAAGAACAAGAAATTTCTCCGTGTTTCTTTGGGTAACAGAGAACATTATTCATGAAACAAGGATACAAACTGCAACAACCCCCACACAAACCAACACCAAATTATAACAAAAAAAAAAAAAACCCACTTTTCCAAGTTTAAAAGTTTTCATTGGTTTAGTTAGCAGTAGAGATGTAAAAACATGGGGTTTCCAATCTTTTGGTGGCTGGTGCTATTATTAGATTTCATGGCAAGGTTTAAACTAAATCATGGCAGGAATTTGTGCAAGCTTAATGTTGTATAGGGGACTATAATATAAAGTGGGAATTTGTGCAAGCTTAATGTTGTATAGGGGACTATAATATAAAGCCTGTTCATTATTAAGTAGTAACCATTCGTTTGTTTTCTTTAGCTAGCATGATATTTTCCTGCTACAGTGGAGGAATGATTTCAATGTCAGAGATATGTCCTTTCTTATTTCTGTAATATTGTTCCAGGGAAAATGATGATATTTTCCTGCTACTGTTGAGGAACGATTTCAACGCCAAAGATATGTGCTTTTTTATTTCTGTAATATTGTTCCAGGGAAAATGATAACATTTGCAAATTACAGTTGGTTACTTCTTTTTGTAAGGTTCAGCTGCTTATTAATTACAACAGTATCATGCGAAACTTCTGTTTCAAATTTTTTGAGCTGTTTTATTATTTAGCAATTGGGAATTGAACCAATATAGTGTGCTAACTCTTATTGTCAATAAATTAAATGTATTCAACAGTTGCAATTTCATTCTATATTCCAAACTCACTTCTGTCAATCACAATAATTCACATCAGGTAACATCATAAGTTCAGTGTTCCCACATGATGGTAAATTGATGATTGCGACGATGACAGAAACAAGAATATAGTTCCGAGGGAAGATAATGTATGGCATAACACAATGAATTGATTTACAACATAACAGAACAAACAAATCATACAATGGATTTAATCACCTGGATTAGATAAAGGTAATGAATTTAAAAAAAAAAAAATTCAGAAAGGCCAACTTTTACACTGTATGGAAAGACAATCGGGGTCACGGAACAACCGTTCTGATCTTGTTTAGAAGAGAACGAGTAGGCCATCCAAATTGAAACAGCAACATTCTCATAAAACTACAAAATCACACCTCCGATTGTTTCTTTTTTTTTCTTTTTGTTTTTAACAGCTTGAGATATAAACAGGAAGTTGAAAATTCCCAAGCCTTATGGAAAGTCCAATATATGTGAACAAATTGGAAGGACCAGTTCTCATTTAATGGAACCGATTACAGGAGGTACCCATTAAAATGGAGAATGAGCAGTTAATACTTGGGACTAGTTTAAACATAGGAACACAAACATTCTGCGGATCAATTATCAACAAACATAACCCATCAAGTTACAATGATTGAAATAAGAAAACATCAGCAAGACAAGAATGTCAGAGTTGAACTAAGCCCAAATCCCATGATATCAGCCGGAGCTTAAGCCACAAATAAGGGATGACATGATGGGTTTTCAGTAGCGTAGCAGAGGAAGAGCATTTGACTGCCCAGGATATTCAGAAACAGATCAACAATTGGTCAGCTACCCAAAGATACAATTAAAATCAGGACATTTAACAGAAGATTTAATCGACAATCATCATCCACATATGTTAGGATAAAACTGAACGAATGATTCAGAAGGTGACCAAGGAAAAAAAGACAGTGAAAACAACAGGCATATGGGATATGAGTGTCAAGAGGTAAACTCAAAGGAGAAACGAGGCTGATGGAGATGAAGAGGAGCATAAAAATGTGGGACTTGAAGAAATTCCTACTGGACTCTTCAATAAGTCCAATTTGATAAAGATACTTACCGAACCAAATGAAAGTTTAATCAAAGAAGATGAAGCAGCTGTCGTTTTCAATAGACAATCACATAGAATAAGATGGTATGGTGAAACACCTATCATAGATGTGGCCCATAATTTGTAGCCTGTAATGACAATGACAGTTTTCATTTGGCCCACAAGATCAAATATGTATTCAAATACAAAAGAAAAATGTATTATGATACTGCCAGTGATACCAAAGGAACAACCTTCAATGTTAGACCAACAGTACCAAATATCTTCTTTAACAGTTAATCAACTCTATCCCTCTACACATCAAGAATGCATCATGGTGCCAGATTTACTAAACCCTACTAGCATAATTTTCTGTAAATATATATATTTTTTCTGGAAGGTTTTCGTTATATATTTAATCAAATTTTATTAAGAAAACAAAAACAAAGTCCCCAATGAAAGCATCTTGATGGGGTCCTTTGCGACAACAACAGCATACAAGCTCATTTATGTGTTTGAAACAATCGATTCCAGAAAGACCTGAGAGGCATGGATACATGAGTGTATTATAACCATCTCATTCTCTATCATGATGACTGGCACTCAGAATGGATATTTACCAAGTTCCAGAGGTGTGCACCAAGGCAACCCATTATATCCATTCTTGATTATAATTGAAGAAGGGTTGTGATATAGGATCCATCAAGTAATTCCAAATTATGGCAATGTAGCAATCCATTTCTCATCTCCACTTATGTCTGCTAACTAATATTTGCAAATTCATTTGCTTATGGATTATAATATTTTGCACCATATTCTTTTCACAATCCATCCATAAAATCTCCATTATTCAAAAAACCAAGTTCCTAAAAAGAAAAAAATAAACATCCAAGAAAGTGAAACCTACGAACTTAGCAACATACAAGCACATGATTCTTCCATCTCCCAAATTCCCCAATTGCGTTCCAAACACCCAATGTTCCCTTCTCCTAACTTTCCGATCCAAAGAAAGACAAAAGGTAAATCCAATCAAATAAAGTAATGAACCCATCTTCTGGCAGAAGCGAAATGCACAAATCATTGCCTCCTACTCCCATGATGAGGGCAAGAAGCAGCCCCCCTATGCTAGATACCAAGATTTGCCGACTTTTAAATGCTACACACGATGATCCTCATGCAGTATTCACTCAAACATATAAATACACATGCAGCTGCCCATACAGGACAACCCAAGTACTAGAACTATCAAAACAATCCACCCCATATTCCACAAACACAAGATACGTGATACCAACAACAACAAGTACAAAATCAAACAAGAAGATAAAGAAAGATGAGAATGAGGAACTGGGGTGATCTCAACTTACTCAAGAAATGACCAAAGAGATGGTCAACAACGAATTGGGCGGCATCAGCCCCGCCGTGGCCGTCATACACGCCGGCGAATGTGGCGGCCCGGCCCGTCTCAACCTGGCAGCGATCCTCCAAGTTCTCATTGGCCTGAACGACGGCCATCGAGAACTCCCCGAGAAAATGCGGGTCGAGGTTCCGCGACCAGAGCAGCGGGTCGTCCTCATCATCCTTGCTCATACGGGCGTACCGCTGGACCGGGCGCATGCAGGCCGCTGCAAGGTTTCCCAGCCATGAAAGCATCCCTCATTTCCAAATGACCAGAACCCTAGAAAGATTGATCCCACGCGCGCGCCCCCACCAAGAAAAGAAGCCACCCCACACGCTCTCCCTCTCTCTTCTCTATGTATCTACGAAGAAAAGACTCTCCCTCCAGTCTCAGCCTCTCTTTGGCAATCCCACAAACAGGTGGTGGGCGTGACAGAGTGTTGATAAGACTAGGGCTCGGGTGCGATTGGGAAGATCAAAAATGAGGAAATGCGGGAGATGGAGAGACAGAGATGGGCGCTGGAGAAAGAGAGAGGGCCATGAAACTGGTGAGAGCAGGGAGAAGCCTTCATATGTCATATATAATAAGATGGTGAACGGGTTGTGCAAATGCCACTAACATCGTCTGAAATTACCGGATTGCCACCATTGTAAAAAATGGACCGGGCATATGGATTTGGATCCGAGATTTTGTGTTTCCTATTTTGGACTGTTTTTGCTAAACTTGCCATGGCAAGCCAATAAGTCGACTAGCTTAGAGGGCACGTCTTTTGCTGTATATATAAATTTGGTGTTTTACAGGTAACTCAATTTGGATGGATTGGGGGCTTCCTTGGGGCATCTCATCAAATCACAAATGAGGTAAGGAGGAAGAATTGTGTAGGAGACGTGTCTATTGGCATTGATTTATGCATGTGGTGCGTAAATGCAGTTTGAAAATAAAAGAGGTGGGAATGGTTATTTTTGTAATAAAATTTTCCCGCATCTAGAGGTATGAAAGTGATTCCTGCTTAATTAAAAAGGCGTCAGTAAATTTTATGGTGATTTTTGACTTGTGGGGTTCATCAAATACATTTGTTTCTATTTTTTCATTTTTTATCCAAGCTGTTCACTCTATTTAGTGAACCAATGATGCCAAAGATCTTGAAGTTGATTATTTAAAATTCTGAGTAATTTGTGAAAAATTTTCAACCTCTAAATCAATTTTCTTTGAGCTTTTGTGGAGCCCCAATTCATGATCAGAATCATTCGATATTGTATTAATGATACGCATGAAGAGGTAAAGTTTCATATCTTAATTATTCTTTACGAAGAGGAATTTGTGAAAAATTTTCAAAAATCCAAATAAATTTGAAACCATTGGATATATTAATTTACTCATGTGAAAATGATGATTTTTGACAAAATGGTAATGTGTTTCAAATGCGAGGCACTTGCATATGTAAGATTTGCATGTAAACCCATTTTCATATTGTATCTTGGTATATATGGAAATCCTGGAATGAATATCTTTTCTGCTCATCCCCTCAGAACTCTAGTCTGTTTTAAGAAAATATCTCTTAGCAATTCATAGACTTTATACAGTGGAACCCTCAGATTCCTTTTTTTTTTTATTTTTTGAATGGCAAATGGAACCCTCATATTTAAACCTGAGGATCATGGAGGTTCATGTGTAAATGGTCTCCTCCTCTTGGTTGCATCAAACTCAATTTTGATGGTCCTGTCCAACCAAACAAAGTTTTTGCAGGCATTGGTGGTGTATTGAGACATCACCTTGGACAAAACTTAGCTTTTGCTGAAAAGGTTTGTGTAGAGAGCCCCTTGGAAGTTGAATTGCTAAAAAAAAAAGTAGAGATTGCCTGGCTCTTTCTGATGCATTGAATTCCAATGGGACTGTCCCTTGGTCCCTCATGGGCCAATGGCCTGTTGGAAATCAATTCAGAGCAAATTGACGAAGGAGTTAGATTCATGCAAGATGCAGTTCTGTAGATGTCAGGGAAATGGTGTTGCAGACAACCTAGCCAAGCTTTCTTTCCCGATATCCAGCTGCCTTTAGGGGCCATATTCCTGACTTCATTTCTGCCATTACGTGAAGGAATTCATTTCCTACTAGTAGTCTCCTCTGTTGTTTTACATAAAGTTCTCCTTTCAGCGCAAAAGAAAAAGGCCATTTTCCTAATCACACGACTACATGCACCCAATCCCTCAGCAGGTGACCAACATGACAGATGATTGGAGCGGCATATGGGGTAGGTTTGCTCCACATATCTTGTTTTTGAAATCCCCCTATATATTATTTTTGTATACGTTTCGTTGGCCAAGTGGGTCTTACTTGGACTTCTTGTTGACTAGGGTTTCTTAGGCACAAAGACAGAGTGGATTATATTGATGCAATGTATAACCATAGAACTATGCAGAGACACGAGATGGAGAACTTAGTGGAAAGATGAGGGTTTTTTTTTTTCTTTTTTCCTTTTCCTGTAGGCAAGTTTGGCAAACCACCTAAATCTCTGCGTATGGTTTTCTTTTTTTGTGTAGCTTGTTAATTATTGATCATGGTTATTTCACCCTTCCACACACGTGCATACGATACATTTGTGTAAATTTAGTGGGCGACACCCAATAGGATAGGTCGTGTCCGGTCAATGATCTCAAGAATACCCTTGTCTCTGAAAAGAATCCCTCAACAAATACATCGTTCCATGGGACTCAATCAAAGGGTACATAATGACTGGATTTGTAACAGCTTGGGATGAATGTCAATTTTAAAAGTTGTGAGACGATTAGACATTTTAGTTAGCCGATTTCATTTAGTTAGTCAATTTTACATGTGCATGGCATGGGCATTTTAGTTAGTTTTAGTTAAAGGATGAAAATGGACCTAGAATAGATGAAGGGCTTGGGCATAGGTCCAAAATGAGGCCCAATTAGGAATATAATATACCAATCATAACCAACAGGTGATAGCTCAATTGGCCAAGGGCTCTGCACATCAGGAAGTGGAGAGGTCTTGTATTCTACACACACCCTTGTTGGCCACCTTTGGAGTTTTACCTGGTACATGTGGATAGGAAGGTTTGCAAGTGCCTTTTGTTTATAATCGAGTGTCCTTTGGGCTCAAGGTCAAAGGTCCTGAGCTAGGCTAGGCAAGAGATACCCTAGGTTAGCAATATAAATACTCATCATCATTATCATCGTATAGCCTTATCTCACCAATTTAAGGGCCAATAAAATATACTTAATTTAAGTTTTTGCATATATATAATCATATATATTGCTGTGTTGTGACATTTGATACTCGGACCCTTTAGTATGAATCCATGAGCTCAAGCTGGGGAACAAATTTTATTTGTCCCTGTAGAAAACGGAATAAAATAATTGAGTTAAATTTTGGACCCACCCCTAATATTTTCAATTCGGGTCCTTATATTTGGGATTGAGGGGACCCATTTTCATATCAAATGGATTAATTGGAACATTAGGTTAGATCAATTTTTTTTAATATCCAAAATTTGAAATTGATTCAAAACCCAAATGAATGGAGTGACTAACCCGCAGAGACAGAGGGAGACGGAGAGGGAGAGGGAGAGGGAGAGGGTGGGAGTAGTTGCCCCCACTCAACTTTTCCTTCCTATGAGACTTGTAAACTTCAATTTACAAGTCATTTGCTGGACTTATTATTTCCTTAGTTCTCACCCTGGATATGTTTGTTACAAGGCATTGGCTAGTCCCCACTCAACTTTTTAGCGTGGTTTAAGTCATGAGAGTATTTTTCAAGAATTTTATGTCCCTTGCAATTTTGTCCACTCATCAACTTTTTCTTCCATACAATAAGAGAATTTAAAAAGGGCTTGAGGATGCTTTTGTCTTTCACTTTACAGTAGAGTAAATGAATCTCATTTACCAAATTTTTAGTAGTAGTTGCAACTTGCAATCAATCAACTAAATCTTTTTCTCTCCCAAATATTTTTCCTTCAAAGCAATTTTGGAAAAGTCTTTCATTGTAAAAATATTGCATGCTCAATCTTATGGTGGGCTATCGCTAAATGGAGAAAAATTTGAGAAAACCAATTAAAGAGATGGTGTTTGTTCTGAGTAGCATAGATATCACACCTCAATTATTCATCTTTTTTATAACATTTGTAAATAGCTGTCAATGATATGCTCTCAATCACCTATACTATTGCAAGCATCATGGCCCATCAAAAGATTACAAGTAATCAAAC
Organism: Sextonia rubra; assembly: GCA_037013555.1. NCBI lineage: Eukaryota > Viridiplantae > Streptophyta > Magnoliopsida > Laurales > Lauraceae > Sextonia > Sextonia rubra. The sequence continues at coordinate 13,504,605 of JASUAD010000028.1, read as the reverse complement.
AATGAATTTTCAGTCATTCACATCTATTACAGGCATTGTGGCATATTAAATGATCATAACTAACAAATCAATTTATTAATAAATTATGGATAGATTTGTTTTTAAGTGATCAATTTTGCATGAGCCCTACTTGAATACCGAGTGAGTGACAATTTTTAACCCTAAATGAGTAAATGATTAATTTGAGTGGTTTGGATTCATTATAATGAGTCATATTATTTATGTATTTTAACCATCCTTTAAGTTTTTGAGAATTGTATCTTTAAAAGCATTTAGGCATTTATTATTGTAAAACTATGAAAACTAAGTGTATAATTTAAAATGAAAAGCAAAAAAATTATGAATATAAAAATATTATTGATCCCTCTAAAATAAATTTAGCTCTGCAAGTATTAGTCAATTATTGTTTGTCCCCACTAAAAGAAAATCCTAAATCCGCCGCTGTAACCTGAGTTTGAACATTTTTCTTTTTAAATTCATTCAATTTGTTTAACTCAACAATTTGGTTGAATTGAGTTTTCACAACTGAGCCAATTGGAGAAAAGCATGAAACTGGTCCTCAATTTTAGCTCAGCTGGTTACAAACATTACCATGTGCATAGAGTCCATGAGTTCAAATTCCAAAAGTAATAAAATAAATAAAATAAACCCAAAAATGGACTGAACTTGGACGCAGATCCAGCACTGCATTTAGTGCTTCAACTTGATTAGCCAACTGGACAGCTGTTTGGCAGGTTATCCCGATTGCAGTATTCCACCAGGCATGGCCTCCTAAATTGGTCATGATATTAAACCTGGGAAGGCCTCGGATTCCTAAAAAAAGCAGTCGAGTCGTCGGCAATCATACATCTAGCAAGCACAGGATTAAGGCCACTGTTGATTTTGCCAAAATTTCAAAGCTCCTCTTCTGTTGATGCTCCTTTTTATTAGAAACAGGGGTTTAAATGCGGCAAATTCACCTACTTGTGTGTTGGGTGAATGCGTCCTATGCTTGAACCCGGCCCATATTTACCCGGTGTGCATGTGTGTGGGTTTATTGGGTGCGCATAGGGGATAATACTGGTGGGTTATATATTATAGGAAAATGCTGGCCCTCTACTGATAAAAAAATAAAAAAAATGATAAAAAATAATTTAAAAAAAGCAGACAGAAGCAACCGAACATATCTCCATCAAACTATCACATTCCCCATAATTAACCCTTTCCAAGACGATTGCAGGCCTTGGCATTTTCTTTCAAACATTTTCTTTGGAAGCCGATTGCGGATAGGGCTGTGAATGACCCGGTGGGGGTTGTCTTATGTAATTTTCATATGGTTGTTATGTATATTTTATTGGTTTGTATACAATTGTTGTATATAATGATAGATATTCGAATTAATCTGAGCATATATTTGTTTATTCGAGCATGATTCCTGTGTTGGTTGTCATTTGCATTAAAAATGTTTAGCCCAATCTTCAAATTTAACTTTAATGGTCCTTGTTTGTTAGAAACAGATAAACAGCGGGCCGAAGGCCAAAAATTTGTAGGCTAAACTAGCAAGTAATACCCTAGGTCATCAAAAAAAAAAAAAAAAAAGAAAAGAAAAGAAAAGAGAAAACCTTCAATTGGCCACCCCTTGGATAGAATAGCACAAAAACAAAACCTCAATTTGTAGAGGAAATTATGAGATAATTTTTTTTCTTTTATATAGGATCCATTTAAATCATGAGAACTCATTGCAATGCATTCTATTATGGGCTTAAAATTATTGAGTAAAAAGATAAAGTTCACCAATGCCATCATACAGTCTTCTCTTGTATAGTTAAGATTGCCTAGCCGTCACCCTAAATCAAACTATAGTCAAGTGAATATCCTCTACCTCTATATTTCTTGCTTCATTGCATTGATGGTCTCATGCTCAAATAAAGGAGGTTTAATGTCATGTGTAACGTTAAGCGATGTGACTGGGCCCTGGTGAGAGTATGTCAAATAGAATAATTTTTTAGGTGCATTCCCCCCCCCCCCCCCCCCCCCCCCCCCCCCCCCCCAACCAAAAAAAAAAAAAACCCAAAGTGGATTTGAATAATAATGTGATCTACCTAAAAGAGGGGGTTCATCTTACGTTTTTATGCATAGTGCATTAAAAAAAAAATTTTTAACACAATCGACCATAACCACCCCCCCCCCTCCCCCCAAAACACCCAACACCTACACATCTCTCTCCTCCCCTTTCCCTCGGAGGGTTGGGGCGGTGGGGGCAGCTCTCCCTCGCTCCCTCTCTCCCCCTCTTCCTCTCCCTCCTCCCATTCTTCTTCCTCTCCTCTCCCTCTCTCTTCCTCCTCTCTTCCTCCTCTTCCTCTCCTCTCCCTCCTTTCTCTCCTCTCGCTTCCTCTTCCTCTCCCCTCTCCTCCTCTTAATGTGATGTTGATGTTGTTTGGCCCTGCAAGGCCGACCATCAATGTAATGTTCGACCTTGTAGGGCCAAACAGGGCGGAGAGGAGATGAGAGGAGGAGAGGAAAAGGGAGAAAAGGAGGGAGGGGAAGAGAAGAGAGGAAGAAGGAGGGAGAGGAGAGGAGAGGAAGAGGGAGGGAGAGGAGAGGAAGAGGAATAGAAGGAGAAATATGGAGAGAGAGAGAGAGGAAGGGAGAGCCCTCCTCCAGTCGGCCAGAGCGAGTAGCCGCGACCAGGGTTGGCCGGGCTGCTAAGCAGCAGCTATCTGCCTTTTTTTTAAATATAAAATTCTTTATTTCAAATAAAAACAAAAATCAACTATTTATTATCAAAGACATAAAACCCAATCAAATAAATCATATGTATTTTCTTCATTTCAATCAAAATCAGATCTTCATTATTAATCCCTAACCCAAAACATTAAACCAAATCAAATAAATTAAGGTTAGAGCATGTGATTCAACAAAGCAAATAAGAAGACATTGTTTATACTTATTCACTTGCTTGGATTTTGATGCCGAAAGCAAATCTGAAGACTAAACCTTGATTGCTTTGGAGAATTGTGAAGGCTTTATTGGAGAGAAAAGGAAGAGGATGGAAGAATGGGGAAAACCTTTACAGGAGGGAAAGGGGAGGAAGAGGAGTGAGGGAGAGAGATGTGTGGGTGGGGGTAGTTTGGGGATTTATTTATTTTTTAATTTTTTGCTCTTGCTTGTGGAGATTTTTTTTTTTTTTGGTGTTCAAATAGCAGCTTTCATTTGGCATATAGACATCTGCGAGGACAACATCATAGCATCCTCTCTCTCTCTCTCTCTCTCTCTCTCTCTCTCTCAATATTGAGAGAGCAGTTGCTCGATGGTCGCATGTCGTGACCGAAAACAAGAATCAAACAGTCTCTAAGGCACCACATCAATAGAAACACCAATGAAAGCTTATAAAATCTTCTACTTGAGAGTAAGTAAGTAAATTGTAATAACCATGATGCGACTATCTAATACAACAGTATCACTTAAAAATATCCACTATGAAGGGGAAAAAACAAAATTAAAAGAAGAAAAAATTATTCACAATAAAAGTGGGAAAGGAAAAAACCTCGGTAGTAGATTAAAAAAATGGGAATTCTTAAAATGTTCATAAACACAAAATCTCACTAATAGATAATGTAGGGGAAGAATAGAAAGCCCTAGAGATAACAAACACCTTCTCATGGAATCTTTCTAAAAGAGTGAAGAAGTTTAGCATGCAAAGCTTTCTAATTCCGACCAAATAGACCAATATCATGACAACAACCAAAGAAGAGGTACCAACAAATATGGACTGGTTCTGAAAAAAAAACCTCACTGAACCCTAAACTTCCATATCTACATATGTCCAAAGCATCATCTCCTTTACTATGGATGATCTTTCAATAGCATAGGTAAGAGAAATGAAGGAGATAGCTGCATGTAAATGTCTGAAAAATGAAGGGAGAACCTAACTCAACCCAGTAATAGGCCTAAGGCATTGGGGGGTTTTTTTTTTTTTTTTTGTGCCCGTTGGGGGTGGGGGAAAGAGAACCTGAATTCTAGTGGGCTTATAGCGTATATATTGGTCGTTTCTTCTACTACTAAGTCAAGCTGCAACGGCCTGCAGAGAACATGAGAGAGAGAGAGAAACAGAGAACACAAGGATCATTATAGCACTGTTTTCTAATCCTATTTTAGCTTGGACCATCTGAATTATATTGATTATCTAGTTAATGAGACTATGAAGAGGTTTGAATGATCATAAGTGAGCTAACACAACCGTGCCAAAGAGATATCTATGAAAGATGAGGCTAAATACTGGTCAATTTACAAAGTGCTAGTGGTTGGTCTTGTGTATCTAGGATTTTACCAACAATCAACCATAAACGGATCAGTGGGTTTCTCCGCATAAAAATAAATAAATAAATATGAGTAGCTGCATTGCTAAATTGATCACATGAAATGAAAGGCACATATGTACAGATTACTAATCCGATAGCAGGAGCCCACATTGACAGTGAAATTTCTGCCGGGTGATTCATATATGATAGGCTCTTACCACTAAAGATCTCCAGCATTGGAGGGTCGCATAGGATCATCACTCAAAAAGGACTGGGAGCAACATGGAAAGGGTTTGATGTGGACTGAATCGGCCAAATAGCAACCTGGGTCGGATGACCCCAATCCTCAATGAGGCTGCTGACAGGTGGACTCATCCCAACCATTAAAGTGATATTGGATGTCTACATTTTGAACGGTTGACAGTTGACAGCACTTTTGGGCACCTAGCCAGGTGCAAATGATGCAATGGACGCTAGCTAATGCATGACTTACAATAACCAAGACCCAGAGTAACATATTCAACTTCGATTCCTCGGTTTTGACTTAGACAAATCCTGAGTTGGACTATAACTCCATAATGGGGGCCACATGTTGAAATCCAAGCTAATCAAACTGAAACCCCTCTTGCAATAGGAGTTGACCCCCATGTAAGATTGACCATTTGAATAAAAACAAAATTGAGACAATCTTATGCATAATAATAATCACCTTATTCATCTATAGTCAATTGTAAGGTGGGGCCAACTCTTACTGAAATCAAATTTGGAGTGGGATTCATTTTGAGCAGCTTAGATTTTCAAAAGGTAGGCCCTACTGTTAAAATCTACCCTTTCAAGCCAAAATTTCTCAAGGTCAAAAGTCCCCAAGGTTCCTGGGTAGAGGAATGTTAGGTCTGTCCATATGCTGGGCCTAGGAAAACCTGAATTTTGAATTTTCCTGGTAGTTCTTTGCCTGGCCCATTCAGAGAGCCTCCCGGCCCTCAGAATCTCAGATACTAACACAGTGGATCAACTTGTAAATATTAGAACATAAATTTAGCTCTACAGTTCCAGTAGGAGGGAGCTAGCAAACAAAATGAGATACTCAAAAAAGGAAGAGCTGAGGAAAAAAAAGTTAAAGCTGAAAAGATAATTGCCTATGTTTCACAACAGATAGAACATTATATTTCATTCATTAGTTACAGCTCTTCTTAACAGAATTGAAGGAGGAAGGCATTGATAGAACTGAATACCAATGCAGCCATTCCTGCCCAGACCAATCTTATGGATGAAAGCCTTCTATTTGTCGTGTATGATAGAAGGTGCGGTGGTATCCAAAAAAGTTATCTGACAAACCAAGGAAATTGTGAGAAGATCCACTGCAGCGCCACAAAGAGAATGCCTTGAGGTGCCAAACTTTAGTCTTTGTTGTGGGACGACCGGTCCTTCTTCTGCCTCCCAAGAATACGGGAGATCTGGAGACCTCTGCTGAAGGCCTGGTTAAACAACATACGGGTCTGAAACTCGGATACGAATGGAAACCAGGCAAGAAACGCAACAGGAATGAACACAAGCAATCCCATGATGATGTCATAACCACGAGCAAGAGTCCGAACCGAACTCCAGATTCCAGTCGGCTTAATTAAAGGCTTGAAAGCTTGAGCAATCTAATAAAAAATAACACAGATTAATATGCAGCAAGCTGGCAAACTGGAAAAGAAAGTAAGGAATAAGCATTTGCTTCCCTTTATTTAGTATTTAAGAGTTGGAGATTAACGCACCAGAAGCAACCCCCATCCACTTGGCATGAATGCGAGGAGGCATACTACGATATCTTGAGCTGTCATGTGGGGAAGCACTATCAAAATGATTAGAATGGAAATGAACGTGAGGAAAATAAGGCCCTTGATTAGCCGGAACAGAAGCTGATAGTCTGCACTGAACTTCCGCCTTCCCACGGACACAGTCTGCAGAAACCAAGAAGCCATCAAAATAATAGCATTTTTTTTATTGCAATAAACAATTAAGAACTAGGAGCATCGGAAGAACATGGACAACAAAGAACCACCTACTGATTTAAAAATCTATCCACTTTCCCAAACTTTAAAATGTTAGTTAAGTCTTGGGAAAAAAAAGAATGAAAAACACAAACAAGACTGTAAAGAAGAAAACAACAAATTTTATGACACCTACATGCCAAGCATGGTATTCTCTGGGTCTCAAGTATGTACAGATGACCCATGATCATTGATTCAGATTGCTGATCTGATGGGCCACACCATCAGCAGCATCCCAAAAACATCCCCAGTGGGTTAATCCTAACATTTAACCAAAACTTGGAATGGATTAAAAAGGAAAAAAAAAAAGAAACAGGGAAGCAGACCACCTTCAATATAAAAGCGGTCAAATATGTAATAATGACTGATGAAATAGGGAAGTAGACCACCTTCAATATAAAACTGGCCAAATAGTTAATGGCCAAGACCTGCTATGATGCATAAAACAGACATGGTTATGAAGGGACATGCCATGGATATGGCAGCTACAAGGCTTTCACACAAAAAAGTATCAGGTGCAAGAACTCATGGATCCACCACCCATTTTGAAACATCCGGGTATCGTAGGAGACCTATTAAATCTATGTCAAGGATAACCATATCACGGTCTCAATATGCGCGAATTAAGCCCGACAACACCATGTACATATGTTAGGTACGAACACATTCCTCCCAAACAATCATTATCCCAATTGCCTAGGTGCTTTTGGAACCTGAAATGCAGCTACTGCAGCGCATAGTCCAGGCCCTCTTATCACAAAAATCTGCTGAAGGTCTTGAAAATGATAAAGGAAAATTAAATATTCCACATATTACAACAGAACTAGCCATGGGTGATCACAGAGCATGGAATGATTGAGGGATCCCACAAGAAATTCTTGCTCACATCGTTTGCTTGCAGCAATTTGAGAAACAAACAATTGTTCTTTTACCTTCATCACAAGCAGTATGGCCATAATAACAAGCCATGAAACGCCATAGACCTGCAACCGAGTCAAGCAAATGTGGTTATCCTCACACTTCACACTGTAGCAGTAGTGTAGTAGTAGTATTTAATGAAAACAACAACAATATAACAGTCAGAATCTCTCTCGTCTCTTCCAAAGACAACGTACCAGTACACTTTTGGTGTGTTTTGTTATATTCAAGTGATAGACAAGCCCATATTGGTAGATGAAGAAGCGTAGTGCCAGCACTATTTCAGCAATGATTCCCAGCTTGCCAGAATGTCTAAGGTGCTCTTGCTCTTTCTCCCACCAAGATTCCCAACTTTTCGCCGGGGGTACACCTATCCCTCCACGGTTGCTGATCCATTTATTCCAATCGGTCCAATCATCGACAATCTTTTGCCACTCAAATCCCAAAGGATTGAAAAGGAATGGAGCAAAGAGCCATGAGCCCACCATGAACCATATAGAAATTGTAATCAAGATATATGCAAGAGGTTTTCGGTATGTATGGCCAAAGATATGGTAGACAATAAGCAGAATCATCAACTCGAGTGCTTTGACAAAGTGGGTACGAGAATATAACCTGTAGTTGTCAGCAAACTTTGCATGAAAGACAACAAACCCACGACCTGTACCTCTATACTCTGCACCACCGTGAAGCAGAGTCCTCCCATAATAATGGGTCTTGGTGCCAAGAGAAAATGTGAAAAATACAGGGGCCAACTGTAGTTGCATTAGTATAAATTCACTGAGTGCAGTACGGAATCCTTTTTCAAGACCCATCTCCATCATCATGGGCAGGGACATCAAAAATCCAAGCTGCACAAGGGACTGTGAAGCAAGAGACACTTGAAGTGGCTTATTGTCACGAATGGCTGCTTGCCTGGACAATTCTCTTTCAAGTCCACTAAGAGCAAGGTAAAGGCGTCCATATAAAAATATATATACTGTAAGCACAGTCACCTGAAGAATGTCAAAAAACTGACTTCAGGTGTAAAATTGAGACATGGCATCTGTAAAAGAACAGAAAGGAAAGTAAGAATCTTACCATGGTGCTGAAGTAGTATCCCACAGTAGTGAAATAACACGACAGCATCCGAAAGAAATCGAAACGATGTCCAAGCCTGTATATATCACGGCTTAATGTCTGCTCTCCATTACCATTAGCTATCTTTGCCTCAAATACTGAAATCTGATTAAGACCCACATCCCTTCCTTTGCCAACCTGCATATACTCGTGATGAGTTACATTGCCTTCACGAAGTGTAGAATTGAAACCTGTCATGCAATAAATAGAAGAGGGGATACATAAGAATGACGTTCAAGCACATTTCTACAACTTAAGAAAGACAGGAAACTGAAGGAACAACTGTGCCTGCAAATATGTCTTCGCTTAAATTGATGATCTTGGATGCTTTGCTCACACCACCCCTTGTGAGGTGAAATAGTCTATCAAACACATCAGGATGGCCATAGTGGAAGCGGACCCTTGTTTTGCACCAAAAGGAAAGAATAGTTTAGCACCATGAAGAACCATAATACCACCAATGATGAAATAGACTAAACAGAGAGATTTTTACTAAAAAAATTTAGGCAATCAATGCAATATCCAACCAAAAAAAAAAAAAAAGAAAAGAAGAAGAAACAACCAAATCATTGAACAGCCAGAACTATCCAGATCCTAATTGGGAATTGATCAATCCCATGAAGTGGTTCAATCCAACAACAATTATCAATTCATTACCTGAAAGATTTTTAGGCCCGGATTTATTCTAGATTGCAGCTCAATTACTACTTTCATACAACAGAAAATAAAAGCAATCAACCACACAAAGAAGGCGACACAATATTTAACATGGAAACCCAAACGGAAAAAGCCACGAGTTCAAAGTGGATAAAATCAAACACTAACTTCCGCAGTTACAAGATATACACACAACCCTGCAGTTAGTCCCTCGACACAAGGCATTGTAGTTGTTCTTGCTAGAATCCTCGACGGACAGTCCCTCGGTGCCCTACTATTAATGCTTTGATTTCCACCACGAACAAAGCTCTACAACAATAGAAGAATCTTCTACAAGGATGTAGAAGCCACAAATCACCTGTGAAAAAGTAGAAGCACCAACTCTAGAACTTGAAGCCTTCAGCCTAATCGCTCATAAAGCTCTAGATGTGATCTCCAAAGTGAATTCTCAACTCAGAATATGGAGAAGGTCCTTCTAGGGTTAAGAGGAACACCTTTTTTATAGCCTAGAATTCGTACCTTAGAGTTAAGAGTCCAATTAGAAACAAAACAGGCAATTATGCACAAATAAGAAAGAAAACCGTGCAAGTCGGTGGGCTTTTGCTGCATACGTGCTCGAGCGTGTGCTTCGTGCATCTAGTTATTTGCAATTCGTCTGTCAAGCTCAAGCACGGTCTTCATAGGCTTGAGCATAGTCGCCTCTATCTAAGCCCACTCAAGCGCGTGAGCATGTCAGCTGGAGCACCTGCTCTGATTTCTGTTTTTCTTCAATTTTAGCACTTCTTGCAACACGATCAACCATCTATACTTAAGGAATATAAAAGGGAATTTGCCCATACTGGGTATAAAAGACCTGATATTCTTCAAAACATTGTTGACCTAAAAAATATCCCATATATGGATATCGTACATGGTAGCCCCTTTATTTATTCCAGCTTTGGCCCTGTGAGTTAAAACCCTTATTTTTAACCTTTCATCATTTTACCTATATAGAAAAAAACTTTCAACTGCGAAAGAAAGCACAGACGTGAGTTGTAGAAGGAAGAGAAGAATAATATTCCAAATTTAGGCTAGTTCTTAGCTGCTACTACTGCTTCTCATTCACTGTTCGCGTGTGCCATCGCCGGAGAAGCATCTCGTCGGTACATACTGTGGACGCCATTATGAAGCTGTTGCCATTCATCATTGCAACGAAGGACTTGGTTTTGGTTTCTGGGTTGCAAGACAGGACTTAGGTCAGACAGAGGATATCTCTTTAACCTTCCGGCAAAAGGTTGCTCCTGCATCTACTTTCGAAATTTTAGACTAGTAAAATTTCTTACGGCTTAGCCGTCCATAAATTCACCCGCATTTACGGCAGTCCTGTAGGTATTGTTATACGGCTTAACCGTTTGTGCGATATTGCCCAGTGTGCAATATCGCCCCTGTGTGATATCGCACAATAGCTAAGGAACTGAAAACGGTTAAGTTGTAGATTGTGCTACGGCTAAGCCGTGGCCTAGTATACGGCTGAGTCATAAATACGGGTAAATTTGAGCACACTTGCCCCATGGCTAAGTCGTTGATCAACTGAGCCCCAGCGGTAGGATTCATATGGCTAAGCCGTAGAATAGCATCCAGCGAAGCCGTAAATGCAGGTGAAATTAGGCACAACTTAAGTCCAACGGCGAAGCCGTAGATCAGCCGTAGGCTTCATACGGCTAAGCCATGACTAGCATACCACTGAGCCGTAAATGCAGCTGAATTTAAGCACATTTTAACCCACGGCTTAGTCGTGGGTTAAAATATGGCTAAGCCGTACAAATAGAGTGAACTTAGGAAATTAAATACTTGTAAGCCATGCAAAAAAAGAAAAAATTCCTATAAATATGCAATTCATGATTTCGTAATCTCATCACTGGATGAAAAAAATAAAGATACAAAATAGTTGTTAGAGAGAAACCTTTAAATTCTTTTGAGAAAATACAAAATTAAAATCTTTCCCGAAAACCTTTTTAAATAATAAAGAAACTTGAAGAGCACAAGGGAGAAAACTTAGGAAAGGCAGAAGGGGCGGTGCAATATGTGCAATATCGCCCACTGTGCAATATCACACAGAAGGGTATATTTGGAAAAAAAATTAATGAGACATGAGAAATACCCACATTTTGGTATTAAATTTTGGTCAACACCATTTTGAGAAAATTCAACTCTTTTATACCCTGAATGGGCAAATTCCCAATATAAAATATAGATGAATGGACTCAAGTTTTGTCCAATACATGAATTTAGCCAATACAAAATCCTAACATTACCCATACACAGTTTTTGTAGAGATCTAGCACCTAAACTGCAGGCAATCAATGCAACATTCACAGAAATCAGAAGTAACCAAACCATTGGACAACCATAACTACCAAGATCCTAATTAGGAATCGATCCACCCCATGAAGCAATTCAATCCAACAGAAATTATCCATTCATCACCCATCCACGATATACACACAAATACACCACCTAAAATGTGGGGGAGGCTAACATTAACTTATTTGCTGAGCTCTAAAGAGTGAACTCTACATGTACCAATTCACAACTTTAGGTTTTACATCTCAAACATATTTTGTATTGAATTGATAATTAAAAGGCTAATTTATAGTGGGCACACGAATAAAATGAGAGAAGTAGCTACATCTAATCAAATCAAGTACTATCTTGGATCCTGACAGATCTATTCCACAAAATAAAAAAATTAAATCAGATTATGATGACATGCTAGACCTTCCTTTTTAACTTAATTTAAATGACCTCAACCTTCCAATTAGGAAATATTCTCTATCAATAACAACATCAACCTACCTAAAATTTAATTTTCTATATCACCCTACTACAACCATATTGTACTTTCAAGAAAGGATTTTGTCATTCGTTCCATATTGAATATCATCGATTGATCTCTTGAAATGAATTGTTGATGTATCATTGTGTCTATTGCAAAAGAGGAAGAAGAAAGGACCATGACCGGCTTGATCATTGGATAGTGGGTGTGGCCCTAATATGACGTGAACTTTTGAGATTACATGATATATCCTAGTCACACACATATATATATATTTCATTGATAGTTACAAAGCTTATTTAGAGTACAATGAAGTAAAATAGTAATGCTACAATAAGAACCCATAACATAGTTGGAAGGTGCTCAGTGTCGCAACCACATTGTTGTAGGTTTCAGTTTAGGCGGCCCAGTGCACAAGGCACCTGCATAGCGGGGTCTAGGGAGGGCAAGATGTACGCAGCCTTATCTTCATTTTGAAGAGGCTAAGGAGGGCAAGATGTACGCGGCCTTATCTTCATTTTGAAGAGGCTATTTCCATGACTTAAACCCGCGTTCTCCAAAACGCTACCGATAAGCCTTTGCCGTTGGGCCAAGTCGCCCTTCTACAAACCCACTGTTGTAGGTTTTAATCTACAAAGAAAAAAATAAAAATAACTAAAAAAGAGGAAAAAAGAGACGAAAGCTAGCTACTAATCATATCAAGGACTACCCCAGATCCTAGCAAATTTGTTCTTAAAATAACTAATTCAATTTGATAATAACATTCTCATTTCACTGAATCAAATAATCTCAATGTTCTTAATATTTAATATTCTCTATTGATTATAACTTTAACCTTCTTAATAATTAATTTTCTTTACCTAGAATTTGACTTCACTGATGCTCTAGCCTAGTAAGGGCTGGAGATCCATTGATCTTGAGAGAGCTTGTTCCTTGGCTAGCGTGATTATGTTGGGGCTTGCTTATTGAGTTGCAATAGTCTTTTGGGAGTCTTTTTGGATAGTCCTTGCATTTTTGTGGGTTTCATAGACCTTGTGTGAAGATACCATTTACCAACCCAAAAGCTTAAGCTGATGAGTGGAAGGCCGAAACAGGCATATGAAGTTATGTCAAACCTCGTACTCGGCGACGTGGGACGTGGGTCTTTTTACCAACACTGTGGTCTTTTCTTGTGCACCTCCTCATTTTTTTGTCTTTACAGCATAGATCTCTTAACCGTAAAGTTGATTATTTTCAATGAGATATCATTACCAACAAATATATATATATAGAGAAATCTGATGTAACTAACCACACAAAGTCAGTTTAAATAACTTTGAAAAATAATATACATTAGCGTGTGTGTAACCCTATGATGGAGATATCCGACTTGAGCATTAACTTCACATATAAAAGAGTTCTAAATGGTAGAAAAAGTATTGCAAACTAATTATTCAAAAGATAAACAAATAAAATTGAGGAGTCTTCATGTGCATATGTCTCTCACCAGTTTGGTGAGGGATACTTTCTTTTTTGGACCTATCAAGCTTAAAAATGTGTGAAGTTTTGTCCTCTTGCATATTAACACTTTCCAAAAAAGGAGTGTCCCTCACCAAAATGGTGAGGGACATATGCACATGAATATTCTCCAATAAAATTAGTGTTCCAAACTATAGTTTCCATTGCAAGCAAACTACAAAGTTACCAAAATGCTTAAACCTACTATTTTCACTATGAAATTGGTGTCCCAGTTCTCAAAACAAAAGTACTCACTTCAATGGGTTGGCCAACAATCTCTGTCCAATAGTTACAAAACTAGTCTCTTGATTTGACATAAACCATGCAAGAGAAGAAACACTGCAAGTATAGCAAGAGGAGATTAAGACCCAACAAAATTAACCACAATAAAAAAAATGTCTAGTATTCAAGTATGTTAAAATCATGCAAAATCCTTTTTATTCAAACTAAATCAAATAAGAACCAAAACAATTACCTCCCAGTAAATATATGTTCCCTAAGCCCAAGTATTGATGGATACCTCACGCCATCATTTCTTTCAAGAAATTCTTGCAACAAGTTTCTCATCTTAAACGCTTCTTCCATGTAATTATCCTATAGACATTGGCACATTAGGTCTTGTGCTAGTGAAATCATGTTACCTGGAGGCCAAATAGTGTCTAAAAACTAAAGTTGACTTGCCCTGACTTTGATGATAAACATGCCACAAAAGCAAGTTAAGTCTAAGCAAGTCACCAAAGAACTCAATCAGACTTTTCCAATCACTTAGGCATGTCAAGTTTCAGAACTATGTTTCATACTTAACCTGGTTCATATCAATTGTCTGTAATCCTTCCCCACGAGTAAAAATAATTGCATGATTTTGGTTTTCAGGCTTTCCCTCACCCAAAATTGCAGGTCCTGGAAGCTTTATCCGATAAATGACCTGTGAAAGTACAAGCACATTATAAAAACAACAAATCATGGGAGGGGGCAAGAAAGCAAAACTTGAAGAATAGAAAACAGCAGCTGGGATATTTATATCTTCCATTGATAAGGAACCCATTACACATTTGAGAGAGAGAGAGAGAGAGAGAGAGAGAGAGAGAGAGAGAGAGTACATCAAATTGTCAAGCATATATAGTCCAAGACTCCAATTAGTTGTAGTCTACCCATATCTTACACTCATTAATTTCCTAATACACATTCCATTATCTCAATATATTTGATATGGATGTTTTTTTTTCCGCTCATTGTCTGCAAACTAACTACCTCAGTATAATAGCATAGGCCCTCAATAAATCAATAAAAACCATAGGTTCCTTTCTTAGAAGAAATTTACTTTTGTGGATCTGGTATAAACCACAATGGCTCAAGAAAATACTAGATTCTTGTCTAACGCACTTCCTTATTACTACAAAGGATTCAAAAAATTAAAAAAAGTGCTTGTTGTGGGCATGTTTGCTAGCGCTCAAAACCATATGCATTAATACACATCGGTTATAAGTGTGAATTTTTAAAATGAGGCCAAAAATTCAAGAAAAAAATCAGAATTTTAAAATATTTAAATTTATTTTTTGCATTAAGTAAGATAGGCAAACGCATCGAACCCCTAATTGCCAAAAAGCCCCTATATCATTGTCATGACTGTAGAAATCGGCCAAGTTGACCAACTTGGACTCGACCCTTATCGAGTTAAGCTGCCCCTAAGCCAGCTATGGCAAGGTCCTATTGGAAAAGGGCTAAAACTAGTACTTTTTACTTATTTTCTTATTGTGAGGTAGTAGATATTTAAAGGAAAATAAAATTGTACTGATGAAAATACCTTTCCGATGGGGTGTGCACCGACCGCTTGATCGGGAAGGCTAGTTTTAATGACTACGTTGGTGAGTCCAGTCACCAACAATGCAAGAGCAGTGTGTCCATCCTATTCGTTGTTTCACATGTCATTTGCCATTGGTTAGTCCACATCCAACATTGGGTCTTTTACTCATGAGTTTGGGGCCCAAAAACCACTTTCTTAGGCTTTACATCCTCAACAGAGATGGCCCATTAGTTATACAGTTGGGTGGGCTTGCTTGGAAAGCAAGTTATCCATGTAAAGGAGTTAACAAGGCACTTTTTAAGAGAAGTGAAAGATGTTAATATACATTGTTATGTCATTCACTAACAACTCGAGCTTTTGGTGTTTCTAGTTATTAACACAGTATTAGAGCCAGAGGTCACAAGTTTGAAACTCCCAGGAGGCATGTTACCTCCATCTGTCTATCTGGTCTATCTGTTGGGCTTTGAATTCAAACAGTTTCCTATTTGAAGAGGGGTGTTGATATACATTATTATGTCATTCACTAATAGCTCGAGCTTTTGGTATTTCTGGTTATTAACAAAAGAAAAGAGGATTTTTGACATCTCTCTCTCTCTCTCAAGCTCGA
Source organism: Sextonia rubra (assembly GCA_037013555.1). Lineage (NCBI taxonomy): Eukaryota > Viridiplantae > Streptophyta > Magnoliopsida > Laurales > Lauraceae > Sextonia > Sextonia rubra. Next base: position 13,488,872 of record JASUAD010000028.1, on the reverse strand, counting down.
GTTTGAAGAAGAGAAGAAGCTCAAGATTGGCGATGAGTGAAGATCTAATCCAATCAACACCAAAGAGCAATAGGTTTTGCCCATTCCATTATGTGGTGTGGAGGAGTTTTAGTTTTCCTCAGTTAAGGTTTTTCTCTTGCCTTCTTTCCTATTGAAATCCACCATGGAGGTTGGTAATGATTGATATGATTGTACTTAAATCCTTTAGTTGTGTCAAAAGAAGACTTTTGTAGTCCCATTTTCAATAGTGGAAGTTATGGACTTAGTTATTTTGTTTCCCCATTTCACTTTAAAGGGTTTTCCATGTAAAAATTGGTGTGTTCTTGCCCTTCTTTTTCTATGTTACTACCTGTGGATTTTGGTTTTGTTTTTCAATATTCTCCATTGATTTACATATAAAAGGGGAAAGGTGTGGTGCTTTCCCATTAAGATCCTAACATCATTTCATTCGATAAAGTTTGTTTCAAGTGCATTTAAATGTTATGTTCTGTTGTTTAGAATTTTATTCTATGTGATGAATTGGACAGTTTAATGTTTGTTCTTTTTCTGCATTTAGCATATTTTCTCATTTTGTTTGATGCATTTGATGGGGGATATTCATGTGCATATGTCTTTCACCAAGGAATCGTGCATACTCTTCTGTGGGGCCTATGGAGGACCCCACCAAGGGATCAGACCAAGGGGGGGGGGGGGGGGGGGGGGGGGGGGATGGAAAGATCCATGCGGAGGCACCTTAGATACCAAGTTTGGGCCCAATTAAATGTCCTTAACCCCTTCATCCATGGCCTACAAATTCATTGCATTCGAATGAGTGCATAGTCAATCCAACGGTCAAATAAATTCGAATTTGATCAAAAATTGGTAAATGCGTTCAATTCAAGGGGATTGTGTGTGTGATCCATTTAGATGGACCATACAGTGGGTCCCACCTAGAATTCTCACGAAAAAAATGGTGAGGGACATGCACATGAATATTCCCCGCATTTGATTTGTGAATTTATGATATATATTGATGTGATTTGATTTAAGATAAAATGGAAAAGAGAAATAAAGGGTGAGAATTGACCTCTAACACATCCCATAGAAGGTTGATGCTTACTAAGTCAGACTTACGTTGTGATTTTTATTATGAGAGATAATAGCAGATTTGAATAAGCAAAGTCTGCCTAGAGCTGGATTTTGGCATGGAGTGGAGCTTAGAGCTGATTGTTTGATCTTTACTATTTTTTGGAAGGTTTAATATGAACTTTTGCGTTATACATAGTAGAAGTAGTAATAATGCATGATTGTATATTTTGGACTACACTTCACTTTACTTGGATAGTAGATGTAAATAACTTCTGTTTTAAATAAAATGCTACTCTGTGCTTCTATATCATAAAAATAAATAAATAAATAAATAAAAATATCAATTGTGAAATCTCCTAAGTTCATTGTGATTGAAAATAACTGAATTTTGAGTCTTGAATTTTTAAGGCATTAAAATAAGGAACTCTGTCAACTAGATTTTTAACATTTGTGATGGATATCTAATCTGTCTTTAAAGAAGATGAAAACTTAATGTGCTCCACAACAGAAATGAAACCGTCCCAATTTGACACCAACAGACTATCACGGGCCCAAATAAACCAAAACAAAAAAATTCCAACAAATAATTGGGTTTTCAGAAAATCTCAAAAATTCTTTAAACCAAAGAATGATCATAAATTAACCCTAACTAACATTGAGAGCCATTTCAATCGCCTCTGCATCCAAATGGCACTAAAGGAGAGGAAAAACACAAAGAAAAACACCACTCTTCACCATATCAAAATTGTCAAACCCACCTGGTAGCAGTCAACTACATATCCTAACATAATGTTCCCAAAAACATCATGAAGCCCCAGAAAACGTACCAAACAAGATTCCTAATACAATTAGAAATATTCCACTACAACTTCCTAATTTAAAACAAATCAAGTTTATCTAAAAAAAGGAAATTTGTTGAATGCACAAAATTTATTTGTCACTAGAGCAAGTTGAAAGCCAGATTGGGGTCCCCACATGGGCCATTTGATGATGGAAATGCCTCTATGGTTTGATAGAGGCTATGATGCATGGACACTTCAAAATGGACAACGTATCATGTCATATCGTATTCGATACTTCACCTTTTATGTGTAAAATCCGGGTCCTTTCCGTATCCACGTCGTATCCCTATCGTATCCTTATCATATCCCGGCATTATAAGGTAGAGGACTGCTGGGCAACCGCTGTGGTGTCTTCCTTTCTTGGTTGGGACTAAGCTTTGTCCACAAAACTGCTGCTAAAAAATCAGAATGATTGAACCTATTTTGTATTCAAAATTTTTTGAAAACTGCATTAAACCACCTTGTTCTCTATTTTATTCAAAACAACACCTAACATTGAGTTTTATTAGTTGTTTAGGGACCGTTTAAGGCCAATTGATCCATTGGCCGGCCTAAAAGTGTGTCCAGGTCCTGTAGGCTTGACCACAAGTGTCCAAAGATTTAAATAATTACTTTTCTTGATCCATATCAATTGATAAAAATGATCGGTATCAACATTCTCATGAAACTAGGGATGAATACTCACCTAATGATTACTTGGATTCACACCACCAAGTAGTAGTGAGGTCTTCATATAGTTTTCTCCCTCGACTTGAATAATCTAAAGACTCAACTTCTCTGATTGTAACACTCCGACCCGTGATCTGGACACTTGTGCTCATGAGGTCCTTCGTAAAGAAATCTATCTTTTATCTCATCATTCCCTTCTTAAGATATCGAAGGCACTTCTTACACACTTAGGGCCATCATAAGCTGATAAGATAGCCCCTTTTACCCGAGGATAGAAATCACAATGTTTTGAATGCATTAAGTATGGACATGTGGCACAGGACCGCAGGAAGAAATTACTCTGGAACTATTGTAAACACAATGGCCATGTTATTTCCGACTATACAAGAAGGCCGGATAAGAAACCAGAACCAACTCTAAAGCGTGGCCTTACTACACTTCAAGCTCAAAATACCACTCAAATTGACTCGGCTTCCTTTGACACTAGTTTCGTCACACTGACTACGGCTCAGATTAGGGATTTGATTAATTCCTCAGTGGCATTTGTATTTACCTCCATGGGAAGTAGTGGTCTCTCTTCTTCCACTTCATTTCCTGCATTTCACTCATCCACCTCACCATATATGAAACCCCCCCCCCCCCCCCCCCAACCAATCCGCTTCATTTCCTGTAGTTCTTGGACTCAGAAGCCTCAAATCACATGACATTTGTGGCCCAAAATTTGCACAACCAAAAATCTTACAATGGCCATGATTCCATCACCACCACAAATGGTCATCAATTACCTATTTTTAGTACGGGAACTGTATCCAACTATCCATTAGTACCTTTCATTGCCCAAAGTTTATTTTGTCTCAAATTTAGCTGTAAATCTCATTTCAATTGGCCAACTTGTTGACTGTGTTTATCTAGTTAACTTTTCTCCTTCTGGTTATGTCATACAATAACGGTGAACTAGGAAGGTGGTCAGGATAGGGAGTAAGCATGACAAGCTGTTTTTCTTGGATATGAGAGAACAATTGTTCTTTGCTTCATCTATGAGCATTTTACATAATGTGTGGACAACTTAGCATAAACACCTTGGTCATTTGAATAATGCAAATTGTTGTCTGTTTAAACTTGGATATTTGGATAAATCTATTACTAGTTCTATGGATTCTAGTTTTTTAAAGACTAAATGTGAATCATGTTGTTTGAACAAAAATCATGTATTGCATTTTTCCATTTATTGTTCACTTGCTACTGCCCCATTTGATGTAGTTCACATAGATATATAGGGGATTATCCTCGCTTGAGTAGGCTTGGATATAAGAATGATACTACTTTTATAAATGACCACTGTCATTACACATGGATCTATTTTTTTACATCTAAATCTTAAGTTTTTTCCAATTTTCAACAATTCTATAATTTGGTAAGCAATCAGTTTCAGAAATCCATTAAGATCCTACGTTTTGACTTCAGGGGGAGAGTATACATCTGTTGCATTCAACAGCTTTTTAGCAAAAAAGGGCGTTCTTTATTAAAAATCCCGCCCCCACACCCTATAACAAAATGGGTTGTAGAAAAAAAGAATCGTCATCTTCTAAAAACAGTAAGAACTCTCCTTGTTAAATCCCTCATTCGCCCTAAGTTTTGGTGTGAGGCGGCTCATACCGCAGTGCATATTATCAATGGATTACCTAGCTTTGTTCTAGGTAAAGTCTCCCCATTTGAATACCTATATAGTCATCCTCCTTCCTACTCACATTTGAGGGTTTTGGGCATTTATGCTTTGACCATCTCCCATCTCTTGAGCGCGACAAATTGTCACCTCAAGCAACTCGTTGCATGTTTCTTGGCTACAGTGATGAACACAAAGGGTTTCAACGCTATGATTGCAAAGAACAATGGCTTCAGATATCACAAAATATTGTTTTCTTAGAACAATATCCCGTTTCATTCCCAGTCACTAAGCACTACTAATATCTAAGTGATGCAGGAAAATTTAAGATTCTGAAGAAAATCAACTCCAAAGCATATGTTCTAGACCTTCCTTCAGACATAAATATTAGCTCCACATTTACTGTTGAAAATTTGACAATTTATCATGGACATAATAAAGACAAATCTTTTGAAGAACAAGCTCTCCGACTTCCCATCAATCAATCTCCTTTAGAAGAAATTGAAGATGTTTTTGATGATCAGCTCTTTTCTAAAAAGAATGGAAGATTACACAAGTTCTTGGTCAAATGGAAAGGAAAACCATTATCTGAAGCTACTTAGATTACGGTTACTGATTTTTAGCGGCTCAATCTAAATCTATATGAGAAGTACAAAGCTGACAACTTGCCGAAGTCGAGTTTTTACAAGCTGGGGGGAGCTTATACCCGCTAGACTAATGGGCCCCGTTTGAAAGTTTATGCCCCCAAGTCTAAGTCCAAAGCCCATCAGTGAAGATTAATTTCTTATTACTAGTTGCTTTCTTAAGATTCTTATTTTTAGAAGTTGATTTTATACTTGAATTAGGACTCCTTATTTGGATTGAATTACATTGTTTCCTTATTTAGTGAGTAGTTTAATTATAAATATAGATGTAGTCTCTTCTCATGCGATAGACTACAATATTGAATAAGATTTTAGTTTTCTTCTCTAGAGTGAGTTGGTTGTCTTTGGTGTGAGACTTAGACAGTTTATCCCTTGGCTTGGAGAATAGCCCGTTGGCTATTCTTCTTCCCAATGCTACGTCACCAAGTTTCTTACATATCTCAATTTTGACCGTCCGATTCCCCTTCAGCAATCACATAGGTCTATACTCATCGTCCAAGATAACAACTTCCTACTGCTGCACCTCTCAATACACTGACCATACTGATTCTTGTAGGTAATGATACAACTACTAAAGGTAATAATCCTCCACCTATCTTATGGCGTTCTAGTCATATTTTAGTACCACCTGATCGATATGGATTTTCAACATTGTTTACTTCCTCGAATCCTTATTCATAGGCTACTAATATACCATGCTGGCAAGATGCAATCGCAGAGGAACTACTTGCCCTCGAAGCCAACAAAACTTGGGACTTGGTGACTCTTCCCTCAGATATATCAATTATTGGAAGCAAATGGGTCTACTCCATTAAGGTTCATTTTAATGGTAATATTGACTGATACAAAGCTTGACTAGTTGCCCAAGGTTACAAGCAAGAGTAAGATGTTGATTATGAGGAAACCTTTGCACCAATTGCCAAAATGACTATAGTTAGGTGCTTACTCGGTATGGCAATAGCTCATAACTGGCCCCTGTGGGAAATGGATGTCAAGAACGCATTCTTACACAGGGATCTCAAGGAAATTGTGTATATGCGTCCTACACCAAGCTATGCTTGTCTGCCACATCATGTCTGTAAGTTTACTAAATCTTTATATTGCCTGGTTTGAAAAGTTTCGCTCTGTTATCCTCAAAGCCAACTTCTATCAAAGTTCAAATGATAGCTCTCTCTTTTTTCAAAGATCATCTTGTGGCTGTACCATCTTATTAATATATGGATGATATGATACTCAGTGGAAATGATGAAGTTGGCATCTCTGAACTCAAATAGCATATCATGTGCACCTTTAGAAAGAAGGATCTTGGTCCTTTAACTTATCTTCTGGGCTTGGAAGTTACATGAAACAAGTATGGAATTCGGGTCACTAAATCCAAGTATGCTGATGACTAAATTCAATCTACAAGACTTGATGATGCCAAAACTTTTGCAACCCCAGTCAAGCTCAATGTCAAAATCAATAGAGGATGGCCCATCTCTCCGAGACCCTACCTCGTTTCGTCGACTAGTGGATAATCTTCTTTATTTAACCATGATGCGATCAAATATCTCCCATTATAGTTCACACTATCTACCAATTTATCAGCAATCCTCATCAACCACATCTCCAAGTTGTTTTTCGGATTCTTCGTTATGCCAAAGGTACTCGTGATCGTGGTCTTCTTTATTCATCTACATCTTCATTACAATTGCAAGCATACACTAATATAGATTGGGCAGGCTGTCCTAATACTCTTCGATTGACGACAAGATGGTGCAAGTTTTTGGGCCTCTCTCTTATTTCATGGAAAAGTAAGAAACAAAGTACTATTTCTAAGTCAACTGCCAAGGCAAAATATCAATCCATGTCTTCTACTAGTAGCGAGGTCATCTAGCTTTGTTGTCTTCTTCGAGAATTTGAAGTCTTCCTTAAAGACCTTACTCCGCTTTATACAAACAACACTAGTGTCATTTGCAATGCAAAGAATATTGTATTTCATGAGCTCACTAAGCACACTGAGATTGATTGACTTCATTCGTCAACATGTTGTCTCTGACACAATCTATCTGCCCTATATATTTTCAACTAAGCAATTGGCATATGTGTTCACTAAAGGCTTGCCCTGGGATCGTCATGACTATATTCTTTCCAAATTGATGCTCCTTGAAAAACTGCATCACTATGAGGTGAAGTGTAGAAGCATAAACAAATAGGGCCCCCTGTAGGCCGATGCCCAAAAGCCCACCATATTTGAAGGATAAATATCTCACGTGCGGGCTCTTAAGTGATTTGATCAATGCATGTGTAGCTGTTAGAAATATCAATCATAGCTATAAAATATCAATCACTATGTATAATTTCTATTTTTACTTGCAATCATTTGTAATTAGGAAGTAATCACAGCCTATGATTAGGACAATATTATATATAAATACTATAGTCCTTCCCCTCTTTTGGATACGACAAATTTCTCAAAACTTCTCTCTGTGTGCTTGTGCTCCTCTTTTCCCTCTCATTCTAGTCACCATAAGGATCCATAGATCCTTACTGGCGGAACTCTTAAGGACTAAGTATGCAATGGTGAATAAGTCCCACATTGGAAATGTAATACCCAAGGTTGGAAATTCTAAGCCCATTTTAAATATTTGATTGTTGATTTTATTGGTAGGTCTTGTTACCATTCAGTCAATGTTAGGATAAGTTATATGATTTTAAGATCATGTATAAGGGTGGTGGGACCCAATCCTTATTAGCAATATTAGTGGTTGAATGGAAAAAAGGGCACGACAATTCCATCACAAAAAAAGTGAACTTTTGGAGGGAGAGGGAGTCTTTTTGTGTAGAACTTTTGATGGGAGAGAAGTCTTGCACATGACTCCTATCTGGAGAAGGGGAATCTCCTATATAATCTGGAAAGCCTCTTATTTGCCTCATCCCATCTTCTTCTAAAGCTTAGGAGAGAATCTGAGAGAGAGAGAGTCATTGTTCAGGAGAGAGCTTAGATTTGCATGAAGAAGGAGAAGAAGGTGACTAGCCGGGTAGCAGTTGATGAATGTCCTCTTGGCCACATATTGTGAACGTCCACAAAAGGTGAGTGGGTTTCCTACAACCTCATAATTTGTTTAAGGGCTACGATGATGGAAAACCAGGTTAATAACAAAACTGATTAGAGCATCAGAGGTTGTATTAATTACTCCAGTAGGTGTCGGTGCTGTTGTTGCACTATGTAGACTGGATAGTAAAGTTTACGTGGCTGGAGTGGATGAATAACTGTGGTAAACATTGTCAACTAGTTTTATTCATCTCTAAGGAGTTTATTATGATGATTGATTGATTCTTCTCTGATGAAAAGAGAGTACTACAGCAGCTGATGACCCTATGGTAGTAATTAGGGAACCTAATTTATGTCCTGAATGATTTATACTGTTGGCAATCTTCAAAATAATAACAGTAGAATGATAAATAAGCCTACCCAACACAGATTTTCCTTGTAAGAGGGAAATCCAGGGTCGAATTCTAGATTTTTCCAATCCCAGGTCATCCGGGACAGATTTGGTGCGTGGAGTTGTGAGCCCGGGTGGCCCAGCTGATGCATGATCAACACCATGGATCTTAGAGAAGATCCATGGGCGACCCCACGTTGGACCCTAATGGATTAGGGTTGTATGGCCTACCATCTGATGACATCAAATCTTCTTGGAGCAGAGTGCTTATAACAAGACGAAAGTTCTGTCGAGACCAAACTAAGGTCCTGTTGAAACCAAACAGTGATGGGACAATTACATTCAGGTCCTACTCCTTTTAGGATATAATAAAAAAGTCCCTTTTACTTCATTATTAACAAAAAGTTAGGGGATATAATGTATGGCTGATGAGCTAACATTTATTTATATATTGCTGATTGTTGTTGCTTTAGTAATGAAATGGAAAATCTGATATTTCATAAATCCTGATATTTTAATTAATAGAAATGAAATATTTTTATATGAATTATTTTGTGAAAGGATTTTATAAAGAGGATGGAACATGCTCTGAACTACTAGCACAGTACGAAGTAGTGACTATGTACTAAAGGTCACTTGTGATTATGGGTTTTAGACCATCGGGTTTGTTTGAGATTTGTTTAATATGTATGTGAATGTGGATGACAAGACACTGAAGTCTTGAGACAATGAGTCCTAGGAGATGCTGGTTAAAGAGATACATGAGTGGTATCTTGAAATCTGTGTTATGCCAAGACGGCATGATGTTGTAGATCGGGTGTGACGATGTAGTTCAATAATGTAACTTGTGATGGACTTTTATTCACTAAGTTGCAATAATTAATGTTTATTGGTGAATTATTTTCCTTTGATGCTATTTATGTTAATTAAGGATGTATGCTAGATTAGAGAATTCATTTACCAGTTTATACTGATGTTGAGTTGCCCCTTCAGGTAACAGAGTTGCGGGTAGACCAAAAGATGACGAAGAGCAGCCCGTAGTGTCTGGCATGCGTGGCTGAGGAGAGCGTTACTTCAATATTCAGTAGTTTAGGAGAATTAATAATATTGAATATTTTAATTAGTTGAAGAATTTTATTATTGGAAATGTTAGACACTAGAGACACTACTAGTTGGTTATTTAATTGGTTGGATTATATTAAAAGACAATTTTAATAAATGATGTTTATGCCTTATGTGTTCATTTAATTTAAGCATGTGAATGGTATGCCAATGCGTTATAACTCAGATTCCGACAGGGCCCCGGAATTTGAGTCATGATAGGAAATATGCAAGCCCTGACCCTGGGTATATGTGTGTCACCTATCCTTAACCCCACATGAGGCCTTCTAAAGTCATGCGACAATATTGGGTTGAAATCCCTTGAGTCAAAGTGGACAATGTCATGTGGGTAGTGGGCTTGGGTCATTACAAATGGTATCAAAGCCGAGGACTGCTCTGTTTTCTGGTGGGGGAGTATGTTATGCCTGTAGCCCTCTTGTGGAAGGGCGCTGGGTCTGGCGAAAATCCACCAAGAGAGAGAGAGAAAAGGCTGGGAAAAATCTTAAGGAGTGGGTGCGTAGTAGCGCATAAGTCTGACATCAGAAACATACAAGTCTTAATCCTAGGCATATATGTGTGGCACTTGGCCTTAACCCCACATGAGGCCTTTTAAAACTACACAGCAAGGTTAGGTTGATATCCCATGTGCCAAAGTGAACAATATCATGTGAGTAGTGAGCACGGGTCATTGCAGATGGTATCAAAACCGAGGATAGCTGTACTTTCTACTGGGGGAGTATGTCACACCTATAGCCTCCCTTATAGAAAGGCATTATGTCTGGCGAGCATCTGCCTATGTAATAACCGAACCTGTCTTGGTGGGCCAGCCTTATAGGGTGGGCCATGATGGTCCAAACCATGATTGGAGTCCTAATTTGATCAGAATATTGTAAGTCATGGAATTAGGACTTTTGGTAAGTCCATTGTAGGAGTCCCAATAGACTTCCTCTCTCAGAATAGTAGTTTCCAAACAGGACTCCCCTCCGAACACTAAACATATATATTAGACAGTAGACAGAATCTATCGTTTGCACACAACAACGATAGAAATTACGAGAGAGAGAGAGAGGACTGATTTGGCTGTGGAATTGTTGGAGGAGAATAAGATCAATAGCGGGACGCGCGGCGAATGACTGACGAGAGACCGACTACTGCCCGATGAACACACGTCTACACCAGGTGAGTAGAATTTTTTACGTGTTCAATGAGATTTGAAATTTGAAGAACTCAGATCTTTGGATTTTTGGTGATGTAATGAAACTGGGATGAAATTGAACATCCTGACTGATGATTTTCTTCACTGTCGACATACCCCGAGCAATAAATCTGTAGAAAAACCCCTCGATTGAACCCTGTTGAGATGCCAATGGAGATTTTAAGATAGATAAGACCCTTACCTGATCTTCCTTGCACATCAAGCCCCAAACCTGGAAGAAATCTAAGCCGGAGAGGAGGTTGTTGCAGATCGGGGCGTGTAAGGACAGATTTACGTTGGAGGCTACGAAACTCCCATGGCCCACCTGATCGAAGATCACCTCCCCACATCTGTTGGTAGCCCCTAGGGCGACCCCACTGGTGGTGGACCCATGCGATTCGAACCGTTGGAGTCCCTTCATCTCCAAGCTCCATCGTAGCTGGACGAGAACCACCAAAACCCCAACGAGAGCTCTGTTTCGTTAGCAGAGGGCTTCGGTCGAGTGGTTATAAAGAAAGGAACTTACTAAAATTTCAAATAGGCCCTTGTTGTTAGTAATATTATTATAAACTCATTAAAGTCATTGATGTTTACATAGCTGATACATTATGAACCCACCCAACATTATTTATGAATCTAATTCTGGCCCAGTGTTCGGATGTTTCCTCTAAATTAGAACGAAGACTCATCGTCATAAAAATGTTAGTTTAACTCTTTTAGATGGAAATAATCCCTTATAATATGTAATTTGAAAGTGGTGTAAATTACATGAAATTTTGTTACATACTTGAATACAATGAAATATAATTTAATAGTATGTTTTGATTCCTGTGGATGATTTTATGATGAATGATTAATTCCCCCATTAAAATATGGACAATGCCACATCATGGTACCAATTTCGACTAGAAATGGGGCGAGAAATAACCAGTGTTACGTGGTACTGGCCAAAGAGAAGAATATGATAAAGTAACCATTATAGTAGAATTTGATCCATAAATGAGTTTGTTGATTGAACTTGCCATCGATGATTTAGATAAAGTGATACCAACTGCTGGCACTGAGCATAGAATTTCTCTCATGGATGTTAGTTGAGGGAAGTAAGTTCAACACATGGTGGCAAGACAGGCCATGTCGTTGATAGAAATATAGATGCTCCAGTGTGGGAGTATCAGAACAGGCTCAACATTCATGGTGGATGATAAGCCATGTTGTTGACAGAAACGTAGATACACCTATATGGGGTATCGGAACTATTTGATGCCACAGTGGGAAATTTCCCAAGAAAAAAATTGATTGGAATGTTATTGTAATTATATCACTGAATATATATATGTTCTCTGAATGATTGAAATATGCTTTACCTTAATGTTTCTTATTCTACTCACCAGTGTTACTGATCAGTGGTTCGCCCCACTTCAGGTAATGCAGTTGTGGAGGTTACGGGAAGTGATGGGGATCAGCCGGTGGATTTTGGCATGCGTGGCTGATTCAGAGAGCAGAAAAGCAAAAGAATAGATTTATAGTTGGGATTAGCCCAAGACTTAGACATTATTATTATCTTTTTTTTTTCTCAAATAGAAATTATCTTATTCAGTGGTGTTATCAAGACTTATAATAATTATTTATTAGTTGAAATACAAGGAAATTGATTGTTTTTTACCTTGATGCTCATGAGAATTTGATTTATGTGGTGTCATTATTAAAATTTGAATGCGGCTTAAGAATCTGAAGAGCTCCAGATTCTTGGGTCGTTACAGCCTAGATAGAGAGGATAAGGAAAACTTTTAAGAACTAGTTTTGCAGTGGCATCCCACATCGAAAAGATGCACGTCCTGATCTTGGGTATATATGTATGTCACCTAGCTTTAATGCCATATGAGGCATTCTCAAACCATGTGGTAAGATTGGGTGTTGAATCCCTGAGCCAAAGTGGATAATATCATGTGGGTAGTGGGTCCGGGTAATTATAAATGGTATCAAAGCCGAAGACAACTTTGTTTTTCGGTGGGGTAGTATGTCATGCTTACGGCCCCTTGTAGATGGGTGGTTGGTATGGCGAATATCCGCCTAGAGAGAGGGCGGGGAAAACTTTCAAGGGCTCAGTATGCAGTTGTGCATAAGTCCCGCATAAAAAACATACAAGTCCTGATCCTGGGTATATATGTGTCACCTAGCCTTAACCCCACATGGGGTTTTCTAAACTCGTATGACAAGACTGAGTTGAAATCCCATAAGGCAAAGTGGACTATATCATGTGGGTAGTAGGCCCAGGTCGTTACAGATGGTATCAAAGCCGAGGATGGTTCTATTTTCTGGTGGAGGAGTATGTCACGCCTATGGGCCCCTTATAGAAGGGCACTGGGCTAGTGAGCATCCACCTAGAGTGTGGGTAGGGGAAACTCTTAAGGATTAGGTATGTAGTTGTGCATAAGTCCCACATAAAAAATGTGCAAGTCCTGGTCCTAGGTATATATGTGTGTGACCTGGCCTTAACCCCACATAAAACCTTTTAAAATCTTACGGTAAGATTGGGTTGAAATCCCTTTAGCCAAAGCCAACAATATCATGTGAGTAGTGGGCCTGGGTCATTATAAATGGTATCAAAGTTAAGGACGGCTCTATTTTCTGTGGGGGAGAGTATGAGATCCAGCTAGCCTGGGCTAAGATGGCAGATCTGGTTAAAATCCGGTGTGGCCATCACTAGCTTAAAGAATAATCGAAATCTAAGGGACTTCACAAATCCCAGATTGAAAATATCCAAGTTCTGACCCTAGGCTAATAAGTCAAACCTATGGATCAAAATAGTAGCCGCTATAAGGGCGTGGCGGGATTGAGTTTATCATCACTATATTCTGTAGAGGCAGGTACAATTTGTTGTGGTCGCTACGAGGCCACTACAAGCTGCTACGAAGTATGACTGTCAACTACTTTTCAAAAAATTATGAAAGACACATTCCTTCTTTCCTCCAAACAACATTTTTACATAACTCTTCTACCAATCTACGCTAAAAAGAACACCAAGACACATGATCTAGTTGAATTAAAGCTGAAGCAGAGAGATCCTCTCAAGGGCTTCTCTCTGGGTAATGCCTTAGTAGGCACCCTTTTTGATAGAGCCTCTATTAGGGTCCTACTCATATGGTGATTATGGACAAACTCAATATAGATATCCACCTCCTCCAAGTTCCTATGATGCAGTCTTCGTATTCTAGGATCCCTATGCCCACAAATATCAAATTCAATATGGTGGGCATATGCAATATGGTAGTGGTCTTACAAATAATAACAATGATGGGGATGATGACAATGATGTCATATATCCTTGTAGACATTCCCTTTGGTATTAGAGCTGATCAACCAAGGTAATCCTTCAACAACTCTATACATTTTCAAAAGATTATTTTTTATTGATTTATTAATTATTATGTCATTTCACATTTGTTGTATTAACTGTTGATCATTAAACATTGAGTATTGAGTATTGACCGTTCACTATTTAGCGTTTACTATTGAACTCCTAAGTCCTAACTCTTAAGTCTTGAGTATTGACTTCAAGTTTAGAGTAAACTCCTAAGTCCTAACTCTAAGTCTTGAGTATTGACTTTAAGTTCAGTACATTGTTTATTTTGATGATATTTCTTCATGACATAGTTTTTTTATTTAAAATCCTCTCATTAGTTTTTATAATCCTTTCATTAGTTTCTAACTTAGCATAATTAAGACAGCGACACAAGACCTCATGCAATGAGGGGATCGCTATGCCCATTTATCTTAATTACTTTTGCAAAAAATATATATTCAATCATTTTCCAATATTCAAGAATTTATGGATTTTTTATAAATTTTTTGATATTTTTTTTTTCAAATCACACTACTACACCGCTACATAGCATTTCAGTGGCAAGCTACTACCACTATTTTCATTCTTAGTCAAACCTCATGTTTAACTCAACAAGATGCGTTTTAAAGCCATGCAACCCTAGATCCCATAAGAGATCTGAAGTTAAGCGTGCTCGGGCAGTAGCAATACCAGGATAGGTGATCGCTTAGGAAGTCCTCTTACGTGCACATGGGCCACAGCAGACAATATCATGCTGAGTTGGGTAGGGCTATGATAATGGATGACATAGTTGCTTCAACTAATCTGGAAAGGATGGCACATTTGCTTCTACTAACGTGGAACTCTTGATAAGTCGGTCTAGATTTGGGCCTTAAGTAACTGTAAAAAACTATTGCACAAGGGGAGCACCAAACTCCTTGGTGTTGCAGTATCCCAAAGTAGTTTTGAAAAAAGAAAAAAAAAGCCCCTTCAAAGAAAAACCGATTCATTTTTCTCTAGTGTCATTCCTCTATGTTTTTCCCCTTCCACCCTCTAATTTTTCTTTATCAACAATAGCTCTCAGATGAGATGGGAAGCAATAAAAATGGGGAAAAATTCATCCATTCTTTTTTTTCCCTTAACCGTAGACAATGATGGCCCACTAAAAAGATTAAGCAACTGGATAGGAACAGATGAGCTCGAATGAGTTAACATGATGTAGGCCTCGATTCTACTAAAGATGTTATTTTAGGGCCAGTCAAACTAAAAAAGCATCAATATTGACCTATTTTGGGTCAAAATAGCTGGTATGTGCCTAGAGAGTTGTTGACAAGCCTCTAGCTTATACTTAGCATAAAATAGCTATTTAGCATGCCAATAGACCCTAATCAAGGGAACAATTTTGCAGTGCAGTAATAGATACACAGATGTAAATGATTTAGTCAGTTTGGATCTCTCAACACATGTTTCCAATGTTTCCTTTTCTATGGACAGACAAAAGTTTACATTTAGAACTCAATCTATCAAACAATTTCAACTGATGAAGCTATGAAATGTAATAATGAATCACCTGGTCCAGATGTACTGGTTCAGAAGGATTATCATCCTTTGATATAGCTGGCGTAGCCTTCACTAGAGCAGAATAATAAACTTTTTGGTTTACTTTTTTGCTTTTATCTTTGCTAGGTTCTTCAACCTCATCAATATAAGCAACACGGAGAGAAGGATATCTGAAATGTCAAAGTATGCGACCATGTTTAACCTAAAGCAAAAGATAAATAACAAGGATAATATTATCATTTAAGAGGTGTACGTTGTCATAAGCCTAAGAATATCCTGTGCACGTGCATCGCCAGATCGTTTATGAATCCCATATTGCTGGCAGGATACCACATATGTGAATTTCATATCAGCTACAGCTTGGCATTGTGCCCACAAAGATCTTTCAACCTTTGCTTGTTCCTCTGATGTTGACTCAACTGCCTTATAGCCTTCCATCAGAACTGAAAGAAAATACAGATTAAAGTTAGAAAGTTGTTGTGATCATTACACAAGAATTAACCACTTAGCCAAAAAATCCCCAGCAGTAAAGGAAAACACAATTACCTTCATCTTTGGCCATATCAAGGAAAGCTTGAAGTTCCAATGCTTTTCGGTAATACATCATTCCTCTTACTAGCATTTCATATTAGGTCAGTCATTAATGAAGAACCAGGTATGCTAGATAATACTGTAACTTGCAAGAATAATTAATGCATGCTAGTGCAATTTTCAAATTTTTATGGCAGGTCTTATACCAGTTCTGGACAAAGTTTGGCCTCTATATGATGCCCAAAGACGAAGCTTATCCTCCAGTTCTTTTACACTTTTGAGTTCTTCTTCAGACTTGCACTTCATTCTCTCAAGAAAATTGTGCCATTCATCTGCTCAAGGGAGAATAATTGAATTGACTTTCAAACATCTTGCAAATATGCTTTCTCAATATGTATTCGATTTGAACCCAGATGCACATGGTTTTTCATAAATATCTGATAGCAAACCTGGGTAGATTTTCTGCAAGTAGAAAAGGATCGAAACTCCATCTTCATTCTGCTCCTCCAGCTCAGGGAGTGAGAATAGAACATCCTCATTATAGTAGGGGGTCAAAACACTGCAATGGAAGGCAATTCATTGCAACCAAAATAAGAAGATAGCATTAACATTGCCAATGTCTGTGTTATGCAATACATGAACCTTACAACGGTGTGAAAGAATCAATTATATTGGTAGGGTTAACCTTTTTCTTCATCCATGTTTCCATTTGGGGACTAAAGGATGATTTTATAAGTTTATTTTTGAGTTCATTAGCAGCCAGTTATCAGAATATTGCATCTTCTGACACTTGGAGTAAAATTAATTGCAGATAATTTAATGTTTCATGATCGTTGAAGTGAATAGCCCTGTGTTCTCTATTCCTTTTTGTTTGTAGTCGTTAGGGTACTAAGGTTACTGGAGAAGATCATAACTGTCCATAGAAGTGAAGGTTGATTATTGACGTGACATCTAAACCAACATCATTCAGGAAAGGAAGGATTTGGTGTGACAAGCATGGAGGAATGCTCAAAAGATTACAAATCTAGGATATTAGAGAATTCCATCGTGAGCATATTGCTGGAACTTCTGCAGCCCAAACTACTCCCCACCTTGTAAGAGTATTTTTCTTAGTCCATGGAGGGTTTTGCATGAATTACACTAAACTTGATGCCCTTCTCTAAACTAAAAGGATGACAATGTAAAAGACATTACACAAATTGAAACAATGACTTGGCCAAAGAATCGAGAGAGTGTGAAGTCTAAGAGAACTTACGAGAAAGACAGCATATTACGAACTTTGGGTGCTGGCGGCATATCCATAAAGAGTGAATTTGTAAAGAAAGAAATTCGCCGCCGTGCTTCTAGATTGGATGGCACATCCATCGCAGACTCCTTGACCGTGAGTAACAGATATAGCCTTTTTATCTAGAACAAGTATAATTACATCAAAAAATGGAAGAGTAGTTAAGACCACATCTTCCTAATGATAAACATCTCAATCAAATGATTTACCTTCTCCGTCCAGGCTTCAGACTCTGGGAAAGGAAATTTGATACCGTCACGTGATGCAAATAACTGAGACTGTTGATGTTGATCAAGTGATGTTATCTCCTCGTCCCTTCCATTAGGTTCACCATGAATTGAATTCAGAATGCTGCTAGGAAGGTTCAGCATGTTAGTGCATCAACTAATATGCATGTATGTTTTGATAGGCACAAGCACTGAATTGCTTTACATGGTGGATAACTTTTCATTCGCTATGTCTCTAGTTACAACCTCCAGCATGTCCTGTAAAAGAATGACAACCTGATCCCTATCTTCTTGTTTATTTCCCAACTGTAACAAAGAAATAAGGAAGCAGTGTTTATGAAAACTAAATAGTAAATCCAATCCCACAGAAGGGAAACATGTTTTTTTTATTAATAATACGCTACCAAATGCTCGATCAGCTTAATGACGTGATCGTAGAGGCTGGGAAGTGCGCTCATATTCAATTCAGTTATCAGACTGTCAGCTTTGATGTAATTATCAACCTCGGAAAATATACATTCTATGACCCTGAAAATGGAATTATCAAGCATCAGGATCAAAGAAAAGAATGACTTTCCCCATAAAGCTGGATGCCTCTGTAGGTTTTATCATAAGAATAACAGAACATTAGATCTTCTAATTATTTGTACTTCTTATCAGTTCCTCACCTTTTCTCTTTCTTGCCATGGACCAAGTGCCTGATTATGATTTCAAATGATCTGTAGCACTCACAAACAGCCCAATGCATATAATCATCTGCAATGAGTCTCTTTTTCAACTCACGATCCTTACCATTGCTATCTTTGGCCATATCTAATGCAATTGGGATCTGCCCAGAAAATAATATTTAGGCAAGTGAATTTGTGCATTCTGTAGTTCAGTATAATGACCAAGTCAATCACATACCTTGCTTGCAAGTAAGAATGGAGGCCAGCGGATAAGTTTCAACTCCTGATCAGCCCAATATGGGACAAGCAACAGATCCATTTCTCTGAAATTTAAAATGAAATCAGCATTCTAGACATATGAAACAGTGAATGTAGGGAACCAAACCTAGACATGATTTCATAAAAAATTCTGGCAGATACCGATTCTTCCACGTTTCTCCAGTCCAGAGTTAAAGAAACATTTTAGCAAAAACCGAAAAAAAAGGAAACATTTGGAGGTCAAGCAAGTTAGCAACAAAAACTACCCGTTGCTTATCAGATCTTCCTCCCTGAAACTGCTAATAATTTTGTTCCATAGTTGTGCAAATTTTGCTGCCTCTTTCTCTTTGCTGTACTTAATCTGAAATAATTAACCATTTCCATTCAAGTCAAAACTGACAACAGAATCTCTTAACAAATTAATAATTAAATGTTAGAAATCATAAGAAAATGATGAATATGACGCAAATTCTAGTAACTAATGCAAGAAGTAAGTTTAGGACCTCAGGAAATCTGCGTGAAAAGGTGGCCAATAATCCCTTCTTCTGAGTCTCATCCTTTTCCACTGGAATCAAGCGAGCATTAAAAGCACCGGGCAACGACTGAAATCGTGACCTTAACATTCCTAACGTCCGAATCTGGAATCAACATTGCCATGACAAAAGACTAGGATATTAATGACTACAGTGTTTATACAATAATAGCTTATTTGCTGGAAAAAGGAATTCCATGGAAGATGTGCACAATTCAATACTGCTAAAAGAATAAAGGGCTACACGCATAATGTAAACATACAATTTGATTATTAAACATTGCAACTAATGGCACCCATCCCTGTTGGATTTAAAAGAACGCACACACATGCATATAAAAACCATGCTTTCAAGAACTGCAATGCACAAACATAGATAACAACTTAAACATGCATGTATCATATGCACATATATGTAAATCATAATACAGAGCAACTTAGGTATATTACTATAAAAATTTGATGTAAAAGGTTACATTGCATGTCCCATAGAAGCACAATGTAAAGTGGGGAGACAACATAAAAAGTTCCCGTGTGCAACAAGACTTAGTGGAGGAAACAAACAACACCAACCTCTCCAAGACGACGGAAAGCCCCATAAATGCCTCCAAATAATGTGGAAAAAATTGCATACCAGATCTGGGTATCCATAAAATAAACCTGGAAATCACCATAGCATTAGAATTTAGAGAAAAAGAAATCAAAAACATATTTATATATATATATAGAGAGAGAGGCACACAAGAATTATAGGAGCCCACAATGCAATCACAACACCTATATTGTTCTTGGCTGCAAAGACCAAAATACCCCAATTCAGAAAAAACAACATCTAATACAATTAAAGATGTTAATGCATTTTCTAAATAAACGTTCCCACATACCTCGAGGAAAGAATTCATGCCATTGGAAATTTGTTACAGGAATCTCCATGATGGTTTTTGTTGGACCCACTAGAGGCTTTATCTGCAAGAGTAAAAAATGGTGAGTGCTAAAAAATATGAATTAGATTTAATTATATTAACTTAATAAGAAAAGAAGTACTGCATAATAACAACAGCTGTGACACCTAATAACATCTATCACTTATCACTGCCAAAGAACACCTATTTCTCTACGTCTAGACGGATGAGATGGGACCCACTAGTTGCAATAACCATCATTGTTCAACAAGTGGACAAAAAAATTATCTTAATTTTTCTATCCGCTCGTAATCTCCACAATTAATTCATCAAATTTCACTACTACTATTCTTGAACAAATCTACAAGGGACCAGTCACCAGACTTCCCATTACAACATTGCAGGTGTAAGTGCACTGGATAGCTACTTTGCTCTCACTGTAGATCTCTCTCAATGATACTAGTGGATGTCCACGGCTGTCCATGACTTGGTTCCTGCTTACTTGCTAGAGTGAAATTGATCTCCGCTATTTTCCAGCCATGTTGTTGGCATGGAAATGAAAAGTTAAAGGATTGAGACTTAATAGTGGGGCATGAGGGTAGTTGATTAGCTATGTCAAAAAGTGCGGATTTCTGATCTTTCGTTGCCCACCAAATGGATAGGATCCCCTCAGTGTTATTATTCAAGAGTTTGCTACCAAACAGGGCACTCTGTTCAAGAAGCCTAGGGTCAGGGTTTGCGTGAAAAGTGCCGAAACACGATAAAGGTCTCCGCAAAGACTTCCACACAAGGATGCACCTCAAAGGGGACAAGTTCTACCACAATATTATTTATCTTCTCAACTCTGAGATCTAATCTCTACAATGTCATACAAAAAAAAAAAAAAAAAGACCCTTAGGGGCTAAGGTTCCTAATCAAACTAGGAAACTAAACAAATTGGAAACTATCTAATCAAAACTCATAAATAGAAAGTAATAACAATTAATTAGAGAAATAAAATTAGAAAATCTCTAAACTTTCTTGGGTCCCACATGTGGACCATGAGTATCCTTGCAATGGCTCATTAGCATTGCATTAATGTTTCCACTTTATGGAGGCTTAGGATGGAAACTTTAGTTAAAACAGACTATACATTTAGCAAACCCTTCAGTGAACCATACTAAATTACCTCTCTTATCTTTGTAACTGACCCTAATTGAGGGATGATAGTTGACCCATGATCAATGGGATTGTAATTGCCGAAGTCATGGGTTGTAAATACCTACTTTATTAGAAATCAAGAAAGATATTTAAGGGGATAGATACTCATGAAGAGATCACTCAATTTCATTCAAACTTCCATTGCAATTGTTCTTAGTTATTTTAATCATCATGGAATGATATGGTATAAGAGCCTCTGATCGTTATTTACAATCTTGATCAATCATTAAAGAAGCTTGGAATTGACAAGCCGAGATCAGAGATCCCTCTATCATCTTCTCGGACAGCGGCATCGGCAGGATTTTCACTTATTAAACTGTAGGACCCATATGCGATTCACTTCAGGTCAGAAAATCTATACTATCTTGGTCATCTATGTATGAGAAGAATTTTGGTCATTTTTTGAGAATTTTCTGATTGAATTTTAGTCATTTTCTGAGAATTTTCTGATTCCTTTTCAACAGTGTTTTGAGTACTTTTTAGTGTTGGCGGGTTTGAGGTCTTGATTTCATCAAGATTTTCTAAAACTTTGGATTTTTGGGATTGGAATCTAAGTTTTGGATATGGTGTTTGTGTGAGACCTCTTCTTCTTGTAATAGAGCTTGATCCCTCTAAAAACCTATGTTTGGTGATTCATGTGTAGTGCTATTCGGGTGGAAGGTCATCAAATCCTTTTTTTTAATTTTTTTTTGACAACTCTGTCATCAAGCATCAATCAGTCACCTTTAAGATTCAATCAGAAAATCCAGCAATTGATCGATAAGAATTCTCTCCTTATCGTTATGGCTTGTCTCACACTCACACATCACTAGTCTACTTGCTATCCTTTTCTCTTTACTATTCCTAACTCTTATTTACATGCTGTAAAGCATGAATGTTGGAAAAAAGCAATGCAAGAATAACTAAATGCTCTTAAGGCCAATCATACTTGGGACATTGTCTCTTGTCTTGCATCAGTTAAACCAATTGGGTGCAAATTGGAGTACTCCATAAAGATTAAGGCTGATGGATAGTTGGATTCATATGAGGATAGACTGGTTGCATTAGGCAACTGACAGGAATATGGCATAGACTATGATATGACCTTTGCTTCTGTAGCAAAAATGACTAGTGTTTGGACAATTCTTGCGATTGCTACCTCCCAGTCCTGGCCTCTTTACCAAATGGATGTCAAGAATGCATTTCTTCACGGCAACCTTAATGAGGAAGTTTATATGTAGCTACCACAAGGAGTTCCTGGCAATTGTCATGGTGATGTAGCTCGCTTTCGACATTCACTTTACGGACTCAAACAAGCACCTCACACTCGGTTTGAGAAGTTTCGTCGTACTCTTTTGCAACCTAAATTTCATCAATGTAAATATGATCTATCAATGTTTCTTCATCACATGTCCACTGACATCATTATTCTCTTGGTATACGTGGATGATATTTTTATTACTGTAATTGATGTTGCTATGATTCAAGGTCTCTAATCATCACTACATGACCATTTTCATTTGAAAGATTTGGGTCCCCTAAGATATTTTTTTGTCATGAAGCTGTTCAATCTGCAAAGGGCATATTTATAAATGAGCACAAATACACTACAAATCTCATCCACATGGCCAATCTTCGAAATCCCACTCTGATTAACACTCTTGTAGAAGTGAATGTGAAGCATAGTTAAGATAATGGTGATCTTCTCTCTGATCCTACATTGTATCATTGCTTAGTTGGTAGTTTGGTCTACTTGACTATTCTCACCTGAAATTTTTCATGCGGTAAATTTGGTGAGTCAGTTCATGACAGCTCTTGCAGTTGTACAATGTATTATCTAATATCTTCTTAGCACATCAACCCAGGGTCTATTCTTTCCAACTGGTTCTTGCCTTACTCTAACTATATATTCTGACGCTTACTGGGTAGGATGCCCTAATACCTATCGCTCTACAACAGGATGGTGTATATATCTTGAAGAAGCACTAATTTCTTGGAAATGTAAAAAACACAAAAGTCCCAAAATCATCCACCGAAGCGGCGTATCGTGCCATGTGTTATGCTCGCTCCGAGATACTATGGCTCCGTGGTTTGCTCTTTGAGCTTGGCTTTGCTCAAAGACATCCAACAGCACTTTATGCTGATAACACAAGTTCAATTCGAATTACAGGAAATCCTACTACTGATTTACAGATTGCTCATATCTTCACCAAAGGTCTTCCTAGGCCTCATCATCAATTCTTGGTGAACAAAGTGATGCTGGTTGGGGGGCGCACCTTCAATGTACCATACTAAATTACCTCTTTTATTTTGTAAATGACCCTAATTGAGGGATGAGAGTTGACCCATGATCAATGCTATTGTAATTACCCAAGTCATGGGTTATAAACACCCGGTATCAAGAAAGATATTTAAGGGGATAGATACTCATGATGTGATCACCCAATTTCATTCAAACTTCCATTGCAATTGTTCTTAGTTATTTTAATCATCATGGAATGATAACTTTTGCATCCCATTGCTTGTAGGAGAAAATCCCCCACCAGTCATGTACATAGCTGTGTCATCTACTATTAATTAAAGTAAATGAGGAAATTTAGGCAATAGGAAACAAAAGTTTACCTCCCATGGACAGAAAAAGGGATCATCCATTAAAAGAAAAATAGATCAGCAACTAAATTCCACCTTTTACAAGTTCCAATTATTTGGTCACAACAAGTATATACAATGAGAGCTTTCTAAGGGATATTCATAACCTTATAACTCTTACAGCAGCCAAAATTCATAAAAAAATCTAGTAAAGCTAACAACTAGCTGATGCCACTATTTACATCAGTGGCAAGGCTTGTAAACTGGAAAGTTGTCAAGACCATTACCTCAATGTAAAAACTAAATGCCACTTTGGTAAGGATAAGAAGGACCCAGAACACTGTGTACCTGAAAACAGGAATAAGAGACTTTATCCATAAAACATAGATCATATTTCCAGCGTAAAGATATCTAGTTAACATTCCCATGTTGTAAGCTTACTTGAAGAGAGAGAATGCACTTTCATGCATTCCCCTTCCAACATAAAGACGAGGCTGCCATCATAAAATAAAATGTGCATCAGCTGAGACGTTAGACTGAGACATGATAAGGTTATAACTAGAAATTAAATTGCTATATTGTTAGACATTAAGAGATCACATATATGTTTTGTAAGGCACTACTCTGGATTTTCAAGAAAAAAGACTCAGTACTGCTGATTCCATACCTGAGACCACCATATCATGAATGTTATGATCCTGTAGTTTGACTTTTCAAGATATCGTCTTAGTAAGGGAAAAGGAAATAACAAAGCAGCAAGCATGTTTGGCGAAAGGTACACAACTACAGCCAAAATATATAATGAAGGGGAACTCTGCCGATTCCCAATCCAGCTTTTGATTGTCTTTGCAAGTCCAGAAGGGTTCTCCCAAGTGTAAGCGTAAGTTATAGGTAAAATGATCACCCATGCAGCAGCTGAGACAGCCTTTAAAATATATCTGAGCTGAATAGGAAATGATGTACTCTGTCTTGCTTTCCAGCTGAGTACTATATCAAGGATAGCTGCAAAAAATGCATCAAAGAATAATGAATGGTCTTTCAAAGCAGTCAAGAATCATAGGACCCTGCACTTCAGCAAGTTTTAGGGGGCCAATTGCCAAGGCACCCAATAACATACACAACAGACTGTTAATATATATTGGAGACCCCATAAACCATGGTTTAAGAAAATGACCAAGTCCGAGTCAACTTGGTCATTGACTCAGCCAAGCCCACTCACACTCAATAGGTGCTGAGTCAATCACCCCTTGAGTCGCCTACTTGGCCTATTCCCATGGTTTTTGGGCCCTAAAAATTACTTCTCCATTTTTTGATTGGAAATATTAGGGAAGGCTCTTAGGGACAGTTTGAACTAGAAGATCAAAACAACTACTTTTAAAGATTCCAAGTATTTGAAGAATGATGGTACTGTTCATCTGACAAAATGAAATTTAAGTGTGGATATTATAACACCTTAAATTCATTACTAATAAAATGAAATGTAATGAATCTTGAAATTTTAGATTCACAAAACTATACTTTCTATTTTTTAAATTATTATTATTTTTTAATTTTCATAATCTTTAAATGTTATTGGACCTAGGGTACAAGTCAGTCAGACAAGGTTGAGTCAACTCAACTCAAGGGTGACTAAGTCGCTTCCCAAGTCCGATTTCCAAAACCTTGCCACAAACACCTTCAAGCGCATAACCAATTAAAATGACAGTATTCAAATGATCCAAACTAAAACTGTTTCGGCCCATATAAAAAACCTTCCAAATCATAGGAGGATAACTTATTGCCATCAATGAACTTCATGTTGTCATCAGCCCCATGAAGATGCGCGTAAGGTCAATGTATGGCTTGTTCTGATCAAATTAGATGAAATAAGGTAAACATATTGAAAAAGGAGGAAAAGAGAAAAAATTCCTTGTTTAATAAATATTTTGAGTTACCGAGAGAGAGAGAGGGGGAGAGAGAGAGAGAGAGAGAGAGAGAGAGGTGTTTAGAAGACGAGTAGTCATGCATTGACACAAATATAACTCGATATTATTTTAATATCACTTGAGGACAAATCATTATATGACCCCTAGCTAGAGAAATGTTACAAAATATCCCTTACATATAAATTGATTCATGAAAGAGAGTAATATTTCCCTTATGGAAACGTCTTAATGCACTACCCATTAAATATAAATTCAGCAACCCTATCTTACAAGAAAAGATTAAGTGATGAGTTCAAAATGGAGAGAATTGAGCATGGTGAGTCCAGAAACCTCGACCCTAGTCATCCCCATCCACTTCATAGGAAATTGAGGGGACTAAAAGACATTGGCTTCCCGAGGTTTAGAAGAAGAGTAGTCATGCATTGACACAAATGATAAAGTTGATATTATTTTAGTATCACTTGAGAAGAAATCATTATATGACCCCTAGCTAGAGATATGTTATAAATATCCCTTACATATAAATTGATTCATGAAAGAGAGTAATATTTCCCTTATGGAAACCTCTTAATGCACTAGCCATTAAATTTAAATTCAGCAACCCTATCTTACAAGAAAAGATTAAGTAATGGATTCAAAATGGAGAGAATTGAGCATGGTGAGTTCAGAAACATCGACCTTAGCCATGCCCATCCACTCCATAGGAAATAAAGGGGACTAAAAGACATTGGCTTCCCAATTTGTTTCCAACATCCTAAAGAGGATTTCTGAGTCAGGACCTAAAGTGATGCTCTACAAGGCCAATAGAATCCCAAACTCCTTTATCCCGAAGGAGAATCACAATGGGAACAATAAATGCTTTGCCTTTGTAAGGTTGGGATCAAAAGGAAAGGTGGATAGGACCTTGTCTGATCCTACTATATACAGGAAGTTGGTTGGTACTATTCTTGTATGTCTCATGGTCACCAGGCTAGACATAGCTTATGCTGGTAATTTTGCAAGTCTATTCATGCCATAACCTACCATTATACATTTTTATGTGGTTAAGTGAATCATACGATATCTCATTGGAACAACAGAAAGAGGGATTATTTTCCCTTGAAATCTAACTCTGACATCTATTGTGATGTTGATGGGGCTGGTTGTCCAAACATGCACCAATCAACCACCTTGTGGTGTGTTTTTCTCGGTGATGCTCTCATTTCCTAAAAATACAAGAAACAAGATAGTGTCCAAATCTTCAACTTTAGCAGTATATCAATTAGTCTTCATTTTCTTCAGAAGTTGTTTGGTTGTAACAACTACAAGCCACGCCTCTCCATGCTAATAACACAAGTGCCACCCACATTGCAGAAAATCCAATTTATGATGACCAAACATATTAAGGTATAATCATGGTTTAAAAAATTGGTCCTGGCCGACTTGGTATCGCTAAAGTGAGACTCGCCTGAGTCGGCCAAGGCAGCACGGTGATAGACTCGGCCGACTATATAAGGCTACGAAATGGGGGTTTCACCCCATTTCACAACTTACAAAAGGTAGAAGAGGGCATTGTTAGGTTGGAGATCTTGATTTCTACTAAGAGGGAAGATGAAATCCTCTTTTTTTGAGAGATCAATGCTTCCAAAGATCAAGAACACCATCCAAAAGAGGGATTTCCAAATCTTGGTTTTTGAGGTATCCATTTTGCTTTTTTCATGCTTAGATGGTTGAAAGAAGATAATAACATGTTTGTTTTGCTTGAAAACGAAATTCTCACTCAAGATTTCTTCCAAAAATGCAATTTTTTCTATTTTTTGGCCTGAATTTTTTTAAAAAAAGAAATTTTTAATTTTTTTATTATTTGCTTTGGTTTTTTTCTATAAACTTAATATTTTTCATAGATCTATGCATGTATCGTCTAAAGTTGTAGTTTTTATAATATTTTTACTTAAAATAATTATAAAAATTATGTTTATTGGTTTTTTCATGCTTAGATGGTTGAGAGAAGATAATAGCAAGTTCTTTTGCTTGAAGATGAAATTTCCTCAAGATTTCCTCCAAAAATGAAATTTTCTATTTTTTGCTCTGATTTAAAAAAAAGGAATATTTAATTTTTTTTTTTCATTATTTCCTTTGATTTTTTTTGTAGAAACTTAATATTTTGGGTATATATTACATAGATCTTTGGTTTTAATCATAGATCTATGTTATGCATCCTCTAAAGCTATAACATTTTTTATTTAAAATAACTATAACAATTATGTTTCTTGGTTTTTTCATGTTTTGATAGCTGAGAAAAGATGATAAGACGTGTTTTTTTTTCTTCTAGATGAATTTTCCACTCAAGATTACCTGGGAAAATGTAGTTTTTTAATTTCTTTTCTTGGATATTTTTTTGAAAAAGGAAAATTAATTTTTTTTCAATATATATATTTTTTTAACTTAAAGTTTTGGGTATCTATTGCATAGAGCTATGGTTCTCATCGTATCTATGCATGTACCCCCTAAAGTTGTAATTTCTACAGTGTTTTTTATTTAAAATTATTATAAAAATTATGTTTATTGGTTTTTAGTATGCTTAGATGGTTGAGAAGAAGATGATAGGAATGCGTGTTTTGCTTGTAGATGAATTTTCAACATCTTTTCACCTACTAATAAGTATGATTATGTTACTAATTTATTATAATTTGATAGTTTTACAATGTTATATACTATGTTAGATTGTTAATATGTTAAGTTATTAACTTTTAAGTAGCCATATTTATTAATTTATTATTAAAATTGACAAATTGTGCAAATTACTTATTACTTAAATCACAATGGCACCAAAGAAGATAGAGAAAGGAGTTGATCCTAGATGGGACATAGAGACATGGTTGGTAAAGACCGTCATAAGGTCAAATGTAAATGGTGTGGGAAAATCATGAGTGGTGAAATCCACAGAATTAAACATCTTGCACATATATTAAGAGATGCAAAAGTTTGTCCAAATGTCCGCACTCAAGAGACGTTGTACAAGGATAGAAGATAGAGAAATCACACAAGAAAAAACTTGAAAATAGGGTTTCTAGAATGAAAAGGATTGATATTGATTCTTCTGATGACGAGGAGGAGGATGATGAGGCTAGGGAGTTAAGGAGGCAATGAAAGAAAGTCATGAAGCTTATGGAGCTAACCAAGCTCATATGGAGCAGTGACGAGGTGGAGCCGGTTATTCAAGAGTACCTCCAAACCCTTATGCGGATACAGCATGGAGAGGTACCTTGGATCCATTCTTACATAGGGCCTAAAGCATGAAGCAACCCAATATTTCTAGTTTTATCATGTGCGATATGAAAAGTAGAGCTATGAAAATGGGTAAGGCAATCTCAAAGTTCTTCCATTATACTCGTATTCCTCCAAATGTAGCAACTTCACCATACAATCAGGCCATGGTTGATATTATTATTGAGGTGGGCGCTGGAGTTAAATCTCACCTCTTATGAGAGTAGCGGAAAATATCTTGACATAGAACATGAAGATTATAAGAAGTACTTGCAAGATCATTTTGTAACATGGAAAGAGTATGGGTGCACACTTACGTGTGATGGATGGAAAAACAGTAATAAGCGGCACATAATTTACTTTATGGCTCATTGTGTAAATAGGACAATTTTTATCAGATCTGTATATACATGTGGACATCGTTTAGATGCTCAACATTTGTATAGTTTGATTGATGACACGTTACAAATAATTGAAGGTTGGGATGAGTATGTTGTCCAAGTTGTAATGGACAATGCGGCAAACTTTAAGGCAGCAATGAGGATATTACATGATAAGAACCCGCATATTGTTTGGGTGCCGCTTGCGGAGCATTATATTGATCTTATGTTGGAGGACATTCAAAAAATTAGAAGATGTCCATAAAACAATTGAAGAGGGAGAGATGATTATAGCTTGATATACAACCATCAGTTCATGATTGACAAGATGAGAAAACATAATAACGGTCGTGAGCTTTTAAGGCCAGGTATTACAAGATTTGCTACCCATTTTGTGGCCTTAGAGGGTCTTTGTCATGCCAAGGCAAACATAATGGAGAAATGGACGAGTCAAGCCTATGTGAACTCCACTTTTTCAAGTATGCCTTTGTCACAAGTTGTACAACAAAGTGTGCTTGGCACAGATTCTTAGCATAGGGCAATGAAAGTTACATACTTATTCGAGCCTCTTGTAAAGGTGTTGAAGTTGGTGGATGCTGAAATGAAGCCACTTTGGGCTTTGTCTATGATGCAATGGATTGAGCGAGCTAGCTATAAAGCAAAGATCTAGAGAAAAATATGGGAATTATTATAAGAAGCTATGGAAATTATTGACCATAGATGGAACAGCCAATTACATCAAGATACACATGCCACAGGTAAATCATATTTTTAGTACTTTGAAGTTTGAACTTTGAACTATTGATTTATTTTAGAATTTAATGTACTACTAAATATACGATATTAATTATCATTCATTCATTGGTATTCGGTTTATGACATCATGCAACATACTCTTTGAATCCATCATGCTATTATAGTAAGAGCTTCTCCAACTGCAAGAAAGTTTTTTTAGGCTTCAAAAAAAAAAAAAAAACCATAACTTGGGCGATGTGGGATACCCAAATAGGTATATGACACCATGTCAAGCCCATGACTTGGGCGATGTGGGATGTGCAACTTTCTCGATAGTACCCCTCACGTGCAAGGCCAACAGATTTTATGGATGAGCCTACCACGTGGGCTACACAAAAAAGATAAGAACCAGATCTGATACCATGTTTTGAAACCATATACCAACCCAAAAGCCTAAGCTGATAGGTGGAAGGCCCAAACAAGTATATGAATTCTTGTCAAACCCATTACTTGGGCAATGTGGGATGTGCAACTTCCCGACAATACATGCATTTTAAATTACTTGCATTCTTAATTCTAATGAGACATTCATGTCTACAAATAGAATTGTTAGTTGATTCATTCAGTAGTATTATTGCCGGTTTGCCCCTACCAAGTGACCGAAATGTTAATTTAGATAATGATGATCATGAAGACATAGGCTTTGGCACGCACACTTGAGCATCGAATTACATAGAAGATGAAGAGAATTAGTTTTGTCATATTCTTTCCATTATTTCAGTTAGTCATTTTAGAATTGTAGTTTATTTTATTCAATGACAGTTGAATAGTTTAGTTTTCTAACTTGTTTCCATACTTTGATTTTATATTCAAGTTTAACCAATAGGAATGCCTGAATTCTTAATTTGCTTAATTGAATTGACTTATTAATTAGAATGTGATACGTTATGAGTTGCAACATGGAATTCGAAGGGCCACAGGTTCTGGGTCGTCACACTAGCACATCCAAAAGCATTCCAAAGTATCTAAAGGTTTGAGATGACCAAGAACTAGAAGCCTTCAACTTCTAATTTCAAGTTGTGATTTCAAGAGAGATCATAAAAGGGATGTTGGGGACTCTTTATTGTTTGATTGAAAATCGCTCGAAAGTCTAGTGCTTACTGCTTACTGCACCTAGATCTAAACAAAAATCAGTGAGAAGACTTCTCCTTTGTTTCAATTTCTCATCTTTCAAGTTATGCTAAAATTAGGGATGTACACAGGTTGATTCCGGTTCGGATCGATGGTGGACCCAAAAAAAAGATGGAACCGAAACTAGTTCAAAACCAAAACTATTAATAAAAAGATGGAACCAAAATCAAAACTGGCTCAGAATATGGGGTGGATCTGGTTAGAGAATGATTTGTAAACCAAAAAAAAAAAAAACCCAACTTTTAGGGGGAATTGAAAATTGAGATAATATGTAGGGTCCATGGTCCAGAACCAAGGTGGAACCAAACTTGGACCTATTTAGGTCACTAGTTTAAAAAAAAAGACATAGATTGTTTACTTATCGAGACCTAAATGAGGACCCAATTACAATTATTAACGGGTTGAAACCTCCAAATAATTAGATAATCGGGGACCCATTTACATTCATAGCTCAAATACAACATGGATACAACAAGGACACGACATGGACATAGCAGCGACATGGATTTTACGCATAAAAAGTGGAGTATTGGATACGATACAACATAATACGTTACCCATTTTTAAGTATCCATGCATTATAGCTTATTTCTATTTGTTTCTTGCTTCTTCTTTATGCTTTTTATTACATTAAAAAACTTGTGTAAACATCAAAGAACTTAGATGTAAGTCCAAGAAAAAGCTATTAACTACAACAAAATAGTGCAATAATTTCCATACAAAAGCTACACCTGTTGAAATACTAACTCACATTGTCCGAGCTTCAATACTGCAGCAGTTATGAAGATGCTTAACACCTTTTTGAAGATGACACCATCAAAGATACCGCTGGGTGAACCGGTTCCATTCCATGCAATTATTATCATTGCCTTTGGAGAATGAATAAGTGAGAACCAACATCTTACACAAAGATAAAGAGAGAGAGAGAAAGAGAGAGAGATTTAAGAACTTAAGAATCACCTGTAAACATAAAATAAAGAAGCTCCACATCCTATCGAAACTTCTAAAGAGGTGCCAAAACGAACGTATCTCAACAAAATTAATCTTGCCCATCCAATGATCCTTTGTTGCTCGTTTGTTCTCGTGGACCATCTAGTAAGGAAATTCTTTATAATTATTTGACTCACCAACTATCATAATTTTCTAAGTACAAAAATCTATAATATACTATTCACAGCCATCAAGGATTGCAATAATAAATCTTGCATCCCATGGCCAAGATGCACGCAAGATGAAGACAAAGCATAAGAATCAAGTTCCAAGTGAAAGGTATGTAAAAGAAAAAGTAGGGAATCCGCAGGCCTCAAATATATCTTACTTCATTTTTTTCACGAAGCACTTCCAGTGATTCACAAAAGAAATCAGAGTCAGTTCGCATTGGCCACCCTAGGCGGAAACATTCAACTGACCTGAAGTTTTACAACACCAAGTTATTTCATCAACAAATTAATAAAATCCACAAGATGCAAACCAAAGCAAAAGAGAACTCTAGCATGTGTAAGCTTGTCTTTGTGTTTTATGTTTAAACAGAACTTTGGTGCATACCAGAAGTACTCATTTAAATCATCATAATTCCTCCACTCTGAGTGTTTTGATTTTTCTCTTTTGCTTCTTTCAGCTTCCTATGATGCAATTAAAATAACAAAGCATACTAAATCAAAATAATAACAACCAAATATAGTTCTAAGGGAGTGAAATCAAGATAAACAACAGTAAATAACACCTTGACTATCGTATTATAAATTGGTGTAACCACTTTTTCTAGAAAAGCTTCTTCATCACCACCATAGGCTGGCTTGACATTTTCACCAGTCATTGTACTAACATTCCCAGCCAACATACTATAGAGTTCAAAAGCCATCTACAAAAACACAAAGATATAACAATAAATTATGGATGAAAATTACCAATTGATACAATTATCACTCTGCATCAAAGTATAATGGTACTAAAAAAATTGATCAACTAAGATTTTAACTAGAAAAAAGGTCTAAAATTCCTTCATAAAAGTTGCTAAAATTGAAATCCAAAATAATAAATTTATAACAAAGCATGATTGTCAAATTACCAGGCAAGATGCCTAAAATACCAGCTATTTACTTTATTTAAAAAAAATTACACGGTTATTTTCCCATATAAAGATTAGCTCCCCGTTTCTCATGATCTTACAAATAATTTATAGCATAAGTTGGTGTGGAAACTTACAATATCAATTTCTTTAGAATCAAATGCTTAAGTTTGCAATTTCCAATTAAGAACTACTCTTGTAAATAGATTTATTATTCCTTAAATAAATAAAAACGACAAAAAGCGACAAAACATACAAATAAATACAGATGTGCATAAAAATTCATAAAAAAGCAATCACATGAACAAAATATCTTTCTCTCTATCTCTCTTTGTATTTTGCTCTTTTAAAGGAAGTCTTTGTGTTATTGTCTAAAAAAATGAACAAAATGGATACATGAAACAAAACAAATTAATCACAAGAAAAGAACAACTCTTCGTTGGGTCTACTTTATCCATTGGTGAACTTCAATATCTTCAGTATCACATAACCCTCTTATTTGAATAGATTTTTCTATGTACCACTAAATGAGCTCTTATGAACTTTTACAATGGGTTCTATTTTTTCATATTTGGCTACGTAATGAATCAATAATACTTATCTAACTAACCTCACATATATGGATGATCATCTTCAGGGAACAATAAACTAGTAGAAAAAAATGAAGATAAGCTAAGTAAATGCAAATAAGTTCAAGTGCATACTAAATACTAAAAAACATATTTACAAATACAATTAAATTAAGTACTTATTATAGTTCATAATATACTTTGAAGACTGAGGCCATTCTTGTCATCTGTAGAATACTTGGAAAAGTGTATGTGATCCCATCGTAGGGATGTAAACAATTCCCTCAATTTCTTATAGAGATGTATCTTTTGTATATAAATAAATAATTCTTAGATGGTAGCAATTATATGGTGCAAATCAGTTGCCATCCACGAAGAAACTAACGAAGGCGCAAATTGCCTATATCCAATAAATCCTTGTGATTGCTCAAATCGATCGATATAATTGAGGGCTTTATCAATTGAGGTGGTCGAGGAGGTCAAATCCAGTTAAGGTGAGCCCAACAAACATCGATCTCCAGTCAAATGCAATCAAGCAAAAATAGTAGATTCTGCTTAGCTTGATTTAAAAAAATCAACCAGCCATCTTCAATCCTTTGGGAGAGAACTTAAATCAAGAAGGGATAGGAAAATGCAAACAATGGAATTTTATTGAAGAGGAAAAAAATTCATAAACAAGCTTCCATGTGAATTGCATTACATGCCTTTAAATAAAGCCCAAAAGGAAGGAAAGAAAAGAAAACAACCTAGATTTAATCCTAGCCTTCAATCTCATAAATAGACAATGAATAACCCTAAACTTATAGAGC
This sequence comes from Sextonia rubra, assembly GCA_037013555.1. NCBI lineage: Eukaryota > Viridiplantae > Streptophyta > Magnoliopsida > Laurales > Lauraceae > Sextonia > Sextonia rubra. The sequence goes on along the minus strand of JASUAD010000028.1, from coordinate 13,454,289 downwards.
CCAAATACGTGTGAAATAATGAATTAACATAATCCATTAATAGTGAAAACAAAAGAAAAAAGAAGTATGCACAGAATCTCGAAGATATTAGGAGTGTTAATTTCTTTGCTATTCTTCTGCAGAAATATACTCACCTTATCTTATCTTACCATCATTATCATTGTTAGTATTTTTCTATGTTGGCTAATTATTGGACAAAACTCTAAGTCCATTGAGTTGCATTTTATTTTCTTTAATGATAGACTATGGTTCGAGTCTCTAGAAGAATTGAAGAGTAAAAATCGAGAAATACTAGATTTGCCTAATTGATCAAATTAGAGATAGAACTTATGCCTGATCGATTGGACCCTTGCTCGATCAATCGGATGGCATTCAAAATCCCAACGACTTTCTGTGGAATTATTCTTAATTTGTGCCATGATTAGTAAGTAGGGTTCTACAAGGGCTATCTTAATCAGGCACAAATTGTGGGTAAGGCATCTATCTTCATAATCTGAGTTGAGATTTCACATTGGAAATTCCATCTAGAACTTCTATTAGAGAATTATGCTGAGTTCAAGTTTTAGATCTGTGGCTTCTACATCTTCATCGAAGATTGTTATCTCGTTAAAGAGATTCATTTAAAATGATGATCAAAGAACTAATAGAGGGGCACTGAGGGACTGCCTATTGAGGGAATCTAACAAGAACAACTACAACCCCTTATGTCGAAGGACTGACCGTAGGGTTGTGAGTATATATCTTATAACCGCAGAAGTTAATATTTGATTTAATCTACTTTGGGCTCATGTTTTTCTTTCCATTTAGTTTTCCACATTAAATATTACATCGCCTTTTTTGTTAGTTAATTACTTTTATTTTCCACTATGTAGTAGTAGTAATTGAACTACAATCTAGAATAAATCCCCCATGAAAATCTATCAATCATCATCATCAAACTCTTGTCCCAACTATGCTAAGTTCGGTTACATGAGTTTTATTTCTCCATTCCGATCCATCCTCAGCCATGTCATCAGATAAGTTGCACTTGTTCAAATCTATTTTTTCTACCTCCATCCAAGTCTTCTACAGCCTACCCCTTCTCCTTTGTTGGCCATTAACTTGTATAGCCAAAATTTTTTATACCGGCGTCATTGTCAACCTGCGTTGGACATGTCCATGATAAACAATGAAAAACAAGAAGAATTGCAGAGATCTTAACAATGAATTGCTTGCTTTGATGATCCCCTTGCAAGCCTTTAAATATACAAGGATTCCTATAAATGAGCTAATTTACAACTGTGCTGAAAAAAATAAAATGAAACTACAGCAATCTATATCAATCAGAATCTCCCTATACATGGTAATGTACAGCAGTCTACAGATCATAATTACAGATTTCCTAATCTGTAATTATCATACCAATCAGAATCTCCCTATACATGGTAATGTACAGCAGTCTACAGATCATAATTACAGATTTCCTAATCTGTAATTATCATACCAAACGGGCCGGCCCATTGGACCGACCCAACGGGCCAGCCCAATGGGTCATTCAGTTGACCCAGTCTTTTTACACCCCTCCTCAAGCTCATGGTGCGGCAGCAGCAGGAGCTTGTTCAAGGAAGACGACAAACGAGCAAAGGTCTGAGCTTTGGTAAAGAGATCAGCAGCATTGTCAACTGAACTGACGAAGTGGAGTGACAAAGTACCCGATTTATAGTGCTGGCGAACAAGATGACAATCAATTTCAATATGCTTAGTTCGTTCATGAAAAACTTCATTCTGGGTGATCCGAACAGCACTCTGATTGTCACAATATAATGGTGTAGGAGCTTGAAGAGAAACACCTAGGTCAGGCAGTGACCACCGAAGCCAGACAATTTCAGAGGTAGTATCAGCAAGAGCACGATATTCGGCTTCTGCAGAAGACTTGGAGACAGATGTCTGCTTCTTGCTCCTCCAAGAAACCAAGGAATGACCCAAGAATATGCAATAACCAGTGGTTGAACGCCGATCGTCCACATCCCCTGCCCAATCAGAGTCAGAAAAGGCGCGAAGATGAAGCGAACTATTGGAAGAGAGAAGCAAGGCATATGATTGGGTACCCTGTAAATAACGAAGAATCCGCAAGACAGCACCCCAATGAACCGAGGTAGGCTGAGCCATAAATTGACTCACAATGTGGACAGCATAAGCAATGTCAGGTCTAGTAATAGTCAGGCAAACAAGACTCCCAACAACTTCTCAGTACCGAGTAGGATGAGCTAAAGGCACACCATCGTTTTTACTCAGCCGTGCATTGATTTCCAAGGGAGTAAAAAAGTCAGGCGGTGCTTCAGCAGTCACTGCTGCTGTCTGGTTATGTCCAGGACGTTGACCGGGACGTCGATTTGGCTCTTTCTGATTCTGTTTCTTTTTCAGCTGAGGACAGTCTCTCTTCCAGTGTCCTGGTTCTTTGCAATAATTACAGATGTTGTTAGAACCGAAAGGTTTACCCAAAGAGGATGACTTAGCAGTAACGAGGACGTGATCGGACTCAACAGCTTTGCGCTTTGATAAGATCTGTTGAGTTTGTTCCTCTGCTAGAAGTTCAGACAAAGCCACATCCACATATGGCAATGGAGATCGATGTAATAGTAGACCCCTAATGTGTTCATACTCAGGGCGAAGAGCCATAAGAAACTGAACTAGTCGAGTTTCCTGCCGATATTTTTCAAAAGTAGTTGAGTCGGCAGAGTAGGTAAACTGGGGTTCCATTAGAGCTAATTGATCCCATAATGCAGTCATTTTGACATAGAATTCATGAATGGACTGAGAGCCTTGTTCGGCAGTTTTAATTTCCCATTCAAGTTGATAACGGCGGGCGGAATTGGATTGAACATATAACCGAGCCAAATAATCCCAGGTATCCTTCGGATGAGAAAATTTAGACAATTGATGTCCAATGGAGGGAGTGACTGAATTTGCAATCCAAGAATTAATTTTACCCACAGATGCTTCCCAATCCTCATAAGCAGGATCCTTGGTGTCAGGTCCTGGCTTCTTTTCTATCACAAATTTCCAAAGTTTTTGCCCCTTCAAAAAATTCATCATGAGATGGGACCAGTAAGCATAATTGGTCCCATCAAGAATAACACTAATACCAGTCACCTTCTCAGCCATTACAGATGACAGCAGAAGATGGAGATGCAAGAAAAAACAATAAAGAAGCTCTGGGCGTCCCTGTTGACAGGGTGTAGAATGGCTATTGGACTACCAAAACCCAATGAGGTCATAAATCAGCTTACAGAAAGCAAAGACTAACCAATTTTCGCACCCAACAAGCCTTGGTCAAGTCTGATCCAACGGCGGATTACAAAACTGGACGGTCTTGATGAAAACAGTCCGGCATAAAATGCTGAACAGAGATGGCCACAAAACAGTACCTTAATGCAGCCCAAAAAATCTGAAAACAAAATCACAGAATATCTCCAATAAGTGGTCGACCACCTTGAGCTGGTGCGCCCCCTCTCTGATCAAGTGTGGACCCCACCTCTGTAACCCAGCCAATGTCTGGAGGCGTGACCAACGTCCGATCTCCCCTCTTTCTCACAACAGTGGCTCTGATACCATGATAAACAATGAAAAACAAGAAGAATTGCAGAGATCTTAACAATGAATTGCTTGCTTTGATGATCCCCTTGCAAGCCTTTAAATATACAAGGATTCCTATAAATGAGCTAATTTACAACTGTGCTGAAAAAAATAAAAGGAAACTACAGCAATCTATACCAATCAGAATCTCCCTATACATGGTAATGTACAGCAGTCTACAGATCATAATTATAGATTTCCTAATCTGTAATTATCATACCAAACGGGCCGGCCCATTGGACCGACCCAACGGGCCAGCCCAATGGGTCATTCAGTTGACCCAGTCTTTTTACAGTCCAACCATCTCAAACAAGTTTTTTTACTTTTATCGCCCTTTAAATGATGTCACCATACATCTACCTCAACATTCCAAGCTCTGCTACCTCCATTTTGTGCATATGTTGCTTTTTGGTTGGTCAATATTCCGTAGGTTATAGCTAGGACTAATCACTATCCCATAAATTTTTTCCTTCAATCTTGTTGGCATTTGTCAGTCACAAAGCACTCCAAAAGCAAATGTCCACTTCATACATCCCTCTTTTATCCTATGTTCGGCATCCTCATCAATCTCCTCATCCTTGCTAATTATCAAATCAAGATAAGGGAATGAATCTCTTTGTGGTATCCATGGATCAAAACAGCTACATAGCGGCCGCTATATTGGCCATAGCAGCTAAGACTGCTATGCTAAATTGAATTTAGCACCGCTCACAACCGTGGCGGCCACTACAGCCGCTACAGACCACTACAGTCCACTACGGGGCCACTATGAAGTATGATTGACAATAACTTTTCAAAAAAGTTTAAAATACATAGTAAGGTTTACTTTTTCATTCTTCTCTCCAAACAACATTTCTACTCAACTCTTCTCCGCTTTTATACTTAAAAGAATACTAAAATACATAAGATATTATTGAATTAAAGATGCTGGAGACAGTTCCTCACAAGAGCTCTTCTATAGGTAAGGTACTAGCAGACACTCCCTTTGGTAGCTATATTTTTTTCTCTACTCCCAACGAAAATCATTGTTTGTTCTAATGAAACTTAATTTGTTATTTGGTTTGAACCTCAAAACCTTTTTAAGCATTATTTCATAATTTATAAATCCTTTGTTATGTACAATTGTGCAAAATTAATTATTTGAATTATGAATTTAGAAATGCATAACTTAGTATATAGCTAACCAACATAAATGTGTGCGAAAAATTAGGTCAATACTCTTATTTTATAATCATTCACCGTTACTGAACTTCTATGCACTGAATTGACCGCTATATCCCACTAGCTTAGTTATTATTGGAAAAAAATCACTTTTTAACATTTTCCAATATTCTGGATTTTGTAGATATTTTTTCATATTTTTTGACAACTTTTTCAATTCACACTGCTACATAGTGCCACTACCGCTACGGAGCATTTTGCCACTGGCCACTATGCTAGCCACAACCGCTATTTTGATCCTTAGTGGTATCTCTTAAGCTTCAATTCTCACAGCAGTTTCAGCTCTTTGTAAATGCACACTAAAGTTGCAATCCATATATTGTTTTTGTATGAGTTAACAAACTTACTTAATTATATAGTCCGACACAAAGAGACAAGGGACTTCTCTATGGAAAAGGAAACTTGGAATTGCCTTGAATACATGGGGATTCAGACATCTAGCACAAATAGGACTATGGGCTCATGTGTTGGTCATGTCACCTAAGGGACCAACCACTTGGATTACTTGAATAACCAAGCCTTGTCGACCAATCTATGCCTAGTTTCAATCAAGTTGGGCATGGTTCAACCCAAGATTAAAAGGGTCCAACTCAGCTAAACAATAGTCCACTATTAATGGATTGTTTGGCTTAGTTGTCCCTTCTTGTGGGCTTGCTTTGACTTACTAATAGGACCTCTTAATGACTGGTTTGGACTTTGGATCCCTATTTAATTCAATACATTAATCAATCAATTTAGAATTTAATTTAGCTCCATTACAACCATCCAAAACTATATTTTAGTCCATTTTCTTGATTGAACCTGGATTAGGAATCGACAAAAAATCCTTGTGATTAATTTGTCCTTGTGATTGGTCAAATCAATCCATATAATCCATATAATCAAGGGCTTGGACAATCACATGATCCATTGGATATATGCCATACGCTTTTACATCAGACTCCCTTACTTGGAAAAAAGGCTTAGCCTTGAGGTTCCTTATGCTACTCATTGCTTCCACATCCATTTCTTTGTCATTTGGCGGCACTTGAATAAGTGAAGATCTATCATGACTCTATTCAAAAGATGGACTAATGTGATTCATGTCAGCCCACAGTTCGATCTATAGTAGACTTAAATGTTGGATCTCGTCCAAGAAAAGATCTAAATAACATGTTGTTGGTATATCTAATAACCGCAAATCATACTTCTAATCATTTGCACAACACCCTTCAAATCATCATCCATCACAACTAGACCCTCCAAAGTATTAGTCATATTTGCTCCATCCAATTGGTCAATTGGCTCATCATTGACAATTGGAGTCATAACTACACCTCCAAAGTGTCATCATCTTCCTTTCGTGCTTTTGAAATAAAAGATGCCTTCCAATTTACCAATGATTACCTACCATAGCCATAGAATTCCTCATCATCACTATCCTCATCATGTCCATCATTGTAAATCAAAATATCGTTGTTGACTTAATATGCCAACTCATCAAATGACTAATCTCAGGGTTTGATTTGATTGATCCATATCTGGACCCAGAGACTCAACTTGCTTACACAAATTTTGGATTTTAAAATCTCATGAGGCATATAAGTTAACACATTTGTTCTAATGTTGTGCCTACAACCGCAATCTCTTCAAGGAGGCATTTCAGAAACAAGAAATGAAACAAACCAAATAGTCAAGATCTTAGCTCTAATGCCGACTAAATAACAAACTCCTGATTCCAAAGATCGAACTATCAAGGGACCCAAAATTGAATAGACCAAAAAAATCCAAAAAGTAAATGAAAAAAGATATAGGGATTTTGTAAAAATTCAAAAACTATAAAATTATCAAGGATCCAAAATCGACCACACAACTGACCTTAGAGATGCCTTCTCAATCTCCAAAAGACTTATGACCAAGGGAGAGGAGGAGAATATGAGAAAAAAATTTCTTAAGCCTTAATTACTGAATTCTGCATGTATGATGTCTTTTATTTATCAACTCTAAAATTGTTTATATAGTGCTATAAAGACCTTCAAAACACCCCTAGGCCTAACAAACTTTCTAAGACTCCTACTACAACTATAATTTCATACTAAGGCTAACAAGACTACTAATCATGATTAAATTACTAAAAGCAAACAAAGAAAAGGATATTACAAGTTACTGAATGTTCTGGACGTTATATGTTTTCTGTCATGGGCTCCACATGGCACGCTATTTGGTGATGAGGGCCCTATGGAAAAATAAGTTACAGTTTTTCATTATTTACTGCTTATAGGACTTTTATGTATCTAAAAAATACTACAAGGACCTTTATGTAATATTGTATTTCACTTAAGATGAAATAACATGGGTCTATGGAGTCAAACCTAGACTACCATACAACTATTCTTCTCTCCTTCTCGTCCTCTCTCCTCTTCTATTCTTCTTTATTTTTTTCTCCATAAAGCCTTAAAATGTTTCATTGATCTTCATTGCACAAAGTTTTAAGGAGAAAACTATTTTTTTAGGTATTCCAATATTCGATAAACCGCTATAAGTAGTAAATAATGAAAAACTGTAACTTGTTTTTCTATAGGGGCCCCAACAATTTAAGGAGAATCCGTGGGATCCCACGGAGCTACAGCTCCCCCATTAGTTTGGGCTCACACTGGCTGCACTTATTCAGATCCACAGAAAGAATCACAATATGGAAATTCTGAGTTAAAGAATTTCCTATATTGCAAATAAACCCTGTCTTTCTCTGCTTTATCAAAACAGTCACTAATATCAGAAATTTAATCATATTTGGGACTATTTTGGGTCTAATTTCAATCATAGCTTGACCCATCCTCATGGACCTCAATTTTGTCTCCAAATTGCTCTAATTAGTCCATGATTAAGTCTTGAACTTGTGTTTCTTTTTGATCAATATCATTCTCCCTCAGCTAAAGAGAACTTGGCCTCAAGTTCTCACCTACCTCATTATATTGCATCAACAACCGACACATCTTTTTTGAATGGTGTAAGACATATTGAAAAAAACTCAATGCCTTCACATGATCCAGTAACTTGATTTTGTACGTAATGTCATTGATTTTCCAAAAAATAAAAAAATAAAAACCTTAAATAACCAAGTCTTCCTTCCAATCAGCTTGTTGTAGGGTTTAAGAAATGCTTCCTTCCACATGAACTCATAATAATTCTCCAATTTTTAATAGCTGCATTAGACATACTTGATGCACTCCCATAAACTTGTCATTGCTTGCTTTGGTCCTCTTGCACACTTGCTCCCAGATAGTCTTGATGTGTTGTGCCATTTCTTGTACATCATCACCGACTTCTACCAGCCACTAGATCGACACAAGATTCAATACATTGGTAGGATTGGATCCATAAACGATCTCGAAGGGACTCTTCTGTGTACATACATCGTGTAAGCTGTGTAAGTAAACTCGGCATGCCTCCTTTTATCAAACTCCAGAATTTATTGCCAAAGCTTTGCTTAATTGCTTGCTTCTGGCTTTCCATTAGTTGATGATATGTACTGCCAGAGCGTATATCCATCCCCTCAAGGCCCACAAGGGTGTCTCCAAATTGCTTTAATATGACCTTGATTAGAACTTGAATTGGTGCTGCTTCTTGACCACGTCCGAGACCAAATTGAAGATCATGCTGCAGCCCAAGAATTGGTTTACTTGGAGGAATTTGATTGAGCGATGGGATTCTAGCCCATTTTCATAGGAGTTCTAGCCCATTGAATAGCCAAAACACTATCAATCCACACTACGAACTGTACAGCCCAAAACACGAGTTCTCAGATGTGTGCCATGAGGAATTAGCACATGACAACATGCTGGAGTCTGTAAGGCTCCGAATATGCACACAGATGACCAGCCCACCACCTGTGTGCAGCCTGTAACCAGCCTTTTACTTATTACTTTTTCTGCTTCATGCACGACTTTGGGTTTGTCATTTCTTTTTTCCTTTTCTTTTTCTTTTTCTTTTTCTTTTTTGGGGTATTATTTGGCATGCAGTTAATTATCTTAATTCTTTTATATCTGATTAGTGTCCTAGATGTAAATAGGATTTCTAAGTTAAAAACTTCATAGAAATAATGTGCAACAACCTGCAGCATGCTGTGTTGAATTGGATGAGTGTAAGTCACAATGCCTAGTTGGATTTGCAGTCCTTCTCTTCTCCATTGTGATTGATTTTTATTTCTCCTATTCTACTTTTCTTTTCTTGTTTCTTGACATAATCCTCCCCTCAGCAGCCTTCAAGCCCCTGAGGGTCGATTTAGTCAGATAATTTCAAGGTTCCCCACTTTTTGAGGAGAATCGGACTTCTACACTGGGGTTCTATGACAGACTTACCAGGAGGTATGAACACTTTGTCCTACTTTTATTATGTTAGTTACAAGTTTCTTTAGATATCTATGAGTTCATAAACAACAGTTAAATGCCTAGTCCATCAAGAATGCACTTGCTGACAATACTAACAACATATTAAACGTCCAGCTCAGTGATTGTCAGATATAGCACTTTACAAACCAACCAATCAGCTATAAAGACCTAAATTAGTCGATCACAGTCTAGCTGCAGACAATAATTTAATTCGAAGGCATACTTGTTAGACTTGCATGGTGCACCAAATTGCTCAGAATCCAGGAGTAAATGAAAAAAAATTACTTCCTCTCAAATATGACAATGCCCTTGCCCTTTCATGACTAGGCCACCTCAATACCTAAAAGGAATTTCAGTGCACCCAGATCTTTCATGCCAAATTCTTGCCCATATATGATATTGGGCCCCACGGGCCACACCTCATATGGATCATTTTTCTATAGATATATAAATATATATATATATATTGATGATTCCTTTACTTCTCTAATGGAAAAGTACGGTCCAAATGACTTCTACAGTATCCAAAATTTAGCATGGGCTAATTTAATCTGCTGAATGATGCATGAGGAGATTGCTTGAGACCATAACTATTATAAAGATTTGATGCTGGTTTTCCTGATTTCACTGTCCAATATGATGTTGAACTGGCATTTTGCAGTGTTTTAGAGTTGCTTTGGTAAATATAGCCCTGTTCTTATTGTAGCTTCCATTATAACAGAGTGTGGCCGTGGGCAACATCACAAGCAGAAGATGAAGGCATATTTATACATGCAAGGTATTTCTATAAGAGAGACCAGCAGAAATTGGTATGACAAGGTTTTTCTATAAGAGAGACCAGCAGAAAATTGGTATGACAAGGCGTACATGATGGTAGATGTAGCAAAGGCACTCTGGCATGAATCGCAAGTTCGCAGCTTCACCCCATATTAGAAGATATAGACCCATGTACAATAGTTTGCGTTGCTGTACTTCCTGCTGGATTGTTGGCAACCTGCAATTTCAAATTCATAACACTCACCAATGAAAAAAGTTGTAGATGACAGAAGTCAAAGGTCATTCCGAAGTAAGCCTGGGTCAGCCACAACATATGAACTGTAACAAAAAAATTTCTTCTTCTTGGATAATGTAACACTGGAAATTACTGAACCTGTACAGTAAAGCCTAAACATAATGTTTTCCAGCAAAGGCAGGGGACCATTTAGCAAGGAACAAATACAGCAAGCCGAAGTCAAACTTAATGACAAACAAAACTTGGGAATGCTTACCAAAGACTACTCTTGCGGCCTAAGTACTTGCACCACTTCTTGTAATTTTTAAATAGTTTTCTCATGACTTCAGTCAGTGCACTCTCATCCAACTGATCCAGCAATATGGTCCAATGAGCATGCCTCAAGATATTAAAGAGTTAATAATATCTGCATTTTTTTGAAGATGAAAAGTGAAGAAAAGAAAACCCTTGGTTGTTGATCAGGCTTTGACTGCCGGATGTGAACATTTGCAAGTAGCAAAATCATGTGTTCCCTTTGATTAGATACATTATCCTTCTGCAAATTTGAGCAAGAAAAACAAACTGAATGCAAACCCCAATGAAACAAGGATGGTAAATCATTTAATGAAAGTAGCAAAGCTCCATGAAAATCAATGCATACCATGAGAGTTTTTTTTTAGTATGACATTCATTTTCTTTACCTGAAACCCAAACATGACCTGAAGCCAGTCAAGAATGTCATCATCTTCCTTCTTCTTATGATTTTCGGGCCATGGTAGACCCCTGGTGTTTCGCAGAGCATAAACAGCAGCCTGAATCTGAAAGTTCAGAATGACCAAATTATCTCAGTAGATTCCTAGAAGTGATGGTGCATCCAACAGATAACTAGGTCTCAACAAACCTCGGGATACCGCATAATAGCCTGATTTGCACTATCAGGGTCAAGAGGAAGAATGTTGTAAGGCACATATATTGCTGTCTTTTCAGCAACATTCTTCTGAGCCTCCACAACCTAAGCAAAGGATTGATGATCACAAATACAAGCATATAACCAGAGAGTTCATCTATGTGCATTCACACTGTCTGTAACCAGCCATTTGTATCAAGTCTACTTCTTGGACAACCAAAATGCTTAAGAAGAGTTATAATAAATAAAAAGATCCCTAAGCAAGAAAGTAAGACCCATTGTTACCTCGCTGTCAAGTTCAATATGCTGTTCGAGATTGACAGCCTTCAAAACTTCAAAAAGAACAGCAGCATTTTGGTAGGCTTTACTAAGTTGTGCACTGCATTAATGAAGAAACAAAAATTCTATTTAAATGGTCCAAAAACCCTATATGACAACGTTAAATATCTGAAAAACTCACCGATCAGCTTTATCAGCAGCTTTTTGCAATGCTTGTATATATGTTTCGTAGTATTGTTGATAGAAGCTCTGCATTTCCCGTGCATCACTCTGCTTTTTTCTAGCACTTAAAGTTGGTCCATTTTCCTGAGTGCATCAGAAGGTGGAACATTAGTCATCATTATCATCTTAGCCTTGTTCCCACAATTTATGGTCAGCTACACTTAAATTGTACCCACACTTAATTGTATCCCACGCCTAAATTGTTACCCACACTTAAATTGTTAGAGTGGTTAGGATTTAGGAAGTCTAGAAATGAGCTGGATGTCTCTGCTTTGGAACCGTTAGGGCCCTTACCCGAGTATGCTATGGATCTTATTGAGATAGTGGGTCTTCAGCACTCCACTTCCATAGATAAACCTCTTGAGATCAATGTCCATCTCAATCAAGAAACGGTTGATCTTCTTCCTTATGCCACACTATCGATACTTAGTCGGGAGCTTGATCATTTGACCATCACTCGGCCGAATATTTCATATGCAATGAATCTGGTTAGTCAATTCATGACACAACCTCATCATCTTCATCTTGTTGCTGTTCGGCACATTAATCGGTATATTCTTGACACGTCATCTTGAGGACTCTTGTTTCCTGTGGGAAATCGAACTTCTCTCATCAGATATTCAGATGCTAATTAGGCTAGTTGTCCTGGAACACGGCGATCTACAACCGGTTGGTGCATGTTCTTAGGAGACTTTTTGATTTCATGGAAGTGTAAAAAACAGGATAAAGTCTCCAAATCCTCCACAAAAGCATAATATCATGCTATGGCTATAGAATCATTTGAAATTGTCTAGCTTTGTGGTCTCCTCTCTGAGCTGGGATTTCAACAAACCGATCCTACTCCTCTTTATGCCGATAATACTAGAGCCATCCAAATTACTGAAAATCTTGGCTTCCACAAACGCACAAAACATATTGAAGCAGCTTGTCATTACATACGAGGTGAATTTGTTCGTAAGACTATTAGTCTTCCTCATGCTTCTACGAGACTTCAAGTGGCCGATATATTTACCAAAGGGCTTCCACAACCACGACATCAATTTTTAGTTGGCAAATTGATGCTAGTTGACTCTACCACATCAATTTGAGGGGGGTGTTAACTGGGTCATAACCCACATGCAATTAGGCCCATTTACAGACTTAAACTTGGTCAAAGCACCCAACCGTGTACAACTATGTAATATAGTGTGTTTCATATTAGAAGATTTCATTAGAACTGTACTTGTTGTAATCACTTTAATTAAGATATATTATAGCACCACAACATCTATATAAAGGATCAGACTCTCAAAGGAGATCATTGAATTCCCCCTTCAAATTCCATCTTTCTTATATTATTTATGTGTATTTGATAATGATGCTTTAAACTCCTTAAGTACAAAATAGTGTTCAAATTTTGATTCAACTATTTGACCATAAACATTTTATTAGGTATTATGACTGAGTAACATGAATAAAAAAGGACAGCTACGTTAGGCTTGCTCTTTCAAAATCATACATTACAACAAAAAATCTTAATGTTTCTCTCTTACTACTGCAACATATCCTAAATGTAAGAATCTATTCTTACAAAAAATTCAATCTGCTTCATGTCATTACTTGGACAAAATCCTAAGTATTCTTGCCCATTCTATAATTTCAATGTTTACTTTCATTTGCAACTAAAATGAATGGATGTATGGGACCCTTTCGGGTTGGTCCTTATTGCAAATCATTATGAGAAGATAGTATTGAGGTAGAATTGATTACCCACTTGATTATAAAATAAGGTCCAAAAATTTGAAAAAATAAAAAAAAATCTAGAATATTGCAAAATAGTACCAATTGTTTCTATTGCATTTCGAATTGCAGTCCCATACAATCTTCAAAACATTTCCAACTTTTCCTCTTCAAGTCCTAGCTTTCTTTCCCAAGTTAAGTATGTATTCCAAAGGCAAATATATAATGTACAAAAAGTGTGCTCAACTCGTTGGACCCAATTTCTGGCTTCCGAAACTCATTTCATTGCCTAATAACAACCGTATCATTATAACCCTAAGCTTTAATTAGTTTCTATTAAATAACATAAGAACAAGAGTAATCTAAGCTTTGAAAACGATATGGCATGGAAGAAAAATAGAAATGTTCTCATAAACAAATGATTACTAATTTCAAATGATAAATAATGTATTTGCATGCAAACTTCAATGAAGAATGCAAACAAGGATCATATTACCCGTTCAAGACGTTGTAGAAGTGCAGTTTTGAATTGTCGAACACCGCGTCCACTAGAGGAGGGATCCAACCTATGAGCTCTCTCAAAAGCATAGAACCGACCTAGTAATGAACATTGGAAGTTGAGAGTAGACTCAAGATGATATATTTATTGAGAGAGAGAGAGAGAGAGAGAGAGAGAGAGAGAAAGATCATAAATAAAATCTGGAGTATGCACATTTATCATAAAACAGAAACCTAAAAAGACACAATATCTAAGAGAAGGTTAAATGGGCACTTGAACAAAAAATAGGCTTTGGCATACTACAGCTCCTGTTCTTAAAGATGGCTAGTGGCTCCCAAATGTTCAACGGAGCTTGGTGCACCATCTCTACAACTCAACCAAACCAAGACTCAATCTGTCCCAATCTCAAATCAAAAAATGTTATTTAATTACATGGCAGAACTAGGAAGTCTTCCCAAGGCTTAAATCAAAGATGATTTGCATATGTGAGGCATACAGTTCAGATGAAGCAGACACTTCAGTCATGCTTCATATAGGGGTACATAAGCCCTATTAAAACGCCCTATTAAAACATTTTCTTTTAAGGAAAAGGGAGGGGCAAGTTGATAATGTTTAGAGAAGTTGTTTTAGTTTAAGATTGTTCTAACTACTAACCAGGACTACCTCGACTCATTTGAAAGGCTCTAAGCGGCCAAACTATGAACGTTTTCTGATGCATACAAGAGTAGGACCCACTAACAAATCGAAGTACTCCGAAGGGGACTTGCAACAATTTTGAAGTTTGCAACTCTTTGTCTCTATTTTAGTTTAATTAGGGCTCTATTTTTTTTCTTTATTTTTTTCTTTTGAGGGCTGATATTAACTCTCTTCCAACCAAGAGAGATGATCATCTTTAGGGATCAATTTCTTTAGAAATTGCTTTTATTCATTGAAAGGGCATTGGGTTGGACAGTTAAGAGAGACAATTGGAATTTAGAAATTTATGCTTAGTCTGAAGGTTTCTTTCCTAGTGAAGGCCCCATTTCTTTATATCTGTGTGAATACTGTGCATTTTGTTTTCCTTTACAAAGAACTCTATCAAGTTGCTTCATGAGACTGCAAGTATGAGACCCATCTTTATACTGTTCTTGTCAAATACTGTTGGGCAAGTTCCATTTACAGATCTTCATAATTTGTGACCGCATGGGCAGATAGGAGCGAATTCATAACAAGTAATAACCACAACATTTTCTCTGCTGTTCATAATTAAACTCAAGGATAACCAGAACTATCGCTAGTCAACCAGCGCCAAAATCAGATGGACTAGTTTTATCAAAAACCAGTCCACATGCCCTGTTCTGCTGGAGACTAATAAAAAAAAGCATTACAGCCATAAAAGATGAATACAGGCAACTCCAATCACATGCTTGTTGCAATTCCCTACCATCACCAACGCTACGCATGCCAATGAAAGTATGCCAATTTGGTCATGACCACTGCTACTATAGAATCTAATGATCATCTGAATATTTGTCTTAAGCTACACTTCAACTGAAGCGAAGATCAAACAACAAACATGCGGAAAAAAAACAAAAACTACACGAGCGATCATGCTTACAGAGATAAGCAACCCTGGGATTGCTCGCTTCCACTTCATTCGCAACGCGAAGGATCGGAGCGATCTCCTCGAGCGACGAAGGCAGCACCTCGCTGTCGAACAAGGACTCGCCCAAGGCGCCTGCTGTCTGCGCGCGCATGAGTCGTCTCGACGACGGCTGCGGGTCGAGACCTCTTCTCGACTCCATTGCGCTTCACTTCTCTTCTCCCCCGGCAAGCAGAGGAAAGAAGAAAAAAACCAAACACTGCTCAGCAGAGATGAAGTTGAAAATGAAAATGAAAGGTGGATGGATGAATCTGTGATCAGAAGAGAGGTTAGAGGCAGAGTTAGATTTGAATTCAATTCATTCTTCTGAAGAGAAGAGAAAAATGAAAGATGGAGATGGTGACCTTTGTTTCTCCTGAAGTGAGTGCTGCTCTGTTGAATGTTGTTGCTTTGGTTTAAGATGGAGAGATGGAGATTCTTTGTTGTAAATTGGCTTTTACATGCATGAAATGAAATGAAATGAAATCTGGAGTGACTGAGAGGAGATTTGGATGGAAGAGTAAAGAGAAAAACTAAGGAGACAAAGCAAAAGAGAGCATGAGAGAGAGAGAGAGAGAGAGAGAGAGATGTGAGTAGGAAAAGCCTTGGGAATTATATATAGACACAGTTTGCTTCGCTTCCATTCAGTGCATGAAACAAACAGAAAAAGACTCACAGGTGGAATGACTGTTTTTCAGATTTCCCATATTGTCATTTGGAAGGACACATAGTATCTTTAAAATATAAGGGGTGAGAGCCAAACTCGAAATTTAAAAAAGCAAACTCAATGCTCAATCCAATTGAGCCACCACCTTACAACAACTCAACCAATATATACAAAAATTATATACAAAGATGAGAGGTTAAATTTGAACCCAAGAACTTCCAATAAAAACAAACAATCCTAAATCGAACCATTCTCACATACCCTTCCAACTTGAAAGACCAATAAACAATCGGGCTCATGGCACATCGGTTTAATGACAAAAGCAGGGCAAGCAGAGCCCTAGTCCGACCAGAGCCTTCAGTGTGCCTGCATTAGCTAGGACCGTATCCTTCACAACTTGGTCAGGTTAGGCCCTTAGGGTCGGACCAAGGCAAAGCAATGTAATTAAAATTTAAAGCAAAAGAAGTTTTAAAGAACCCTGGGAATGTTAACAGATGGTGCAGCATAAAATGGTTTGGGATTATGATAAAGTTATAGTTAACAATGACAGCGAATAAAGAGCACATGCTAAAGTTCCTCTGTTGAAAATCAAAAAAACACAAACGGGAAAAAGCCGGGCCAATCAGATTGACGCAAGACGTAGAATGAGAAGACGTGCATGGACATTTTCGTCATATCAAGTTGTTAAAATTCCAAAAGACCGCGTAGGGAAGGTAGCGTGGGCCGGCTTTTCTGGTGAAGTAAAAGAAGAAGAGATATTTTTATGCACTGTGCCGGTACGTTGATGTCATGTGCTCATGGGTTAAGTCCGGATCCCCCATGTCTGAATTCTATTCCCTGGGGTGAATTCTAATAAACCTAAAATGTTGCAGCTGATTATCTTAGATCTTCATACATTTAGCGTCATTTATGACAAAGTGTAATCCTATAAATTTAGATTTTTGTATTTTTGGAAACCTCAATTCATAATTAGAATAATCTGATGTTTTCTCTCTAATGATAGGTGTAAAGACATTTTATCTTCATGTAGTAGAATCCTTTGATTTTGAGAGATTTGTGGAGAAACATCTAAAACATCCAAACACAACTTACACAAATGAATGTACTCATTTACTCGCCCCACAATTATGACTTCAACAACCATAGAAATTTATTTTATGTGTATAAGATTTGCATATGTAGAATTTATTTTACTATCACATGTTTAAAAGCCAAATGACCCCCCATGCTCAAAGATTTTTAAATGTTTAGGAGACATGCTGCCCTGATAGTAGTGTGATATATCTCCAACACCAAAATTTTCATCAAAATTACCTCCAAACAAATGTGTGCACATTACTAGGCTCGTTTGAAAATAACATTTTTCACATGAGTAAATGAACACATCTTTTGGTTTCAGATGAATTTGGATTCTTTGGATTTTTTTTCACAAACTTTTCAAAATCTATTAAGATTTAATAAATGAATTAAACATCTTATTTCTTATTATCAATATGAGAATATTGAATGGTTCAGATCATGAATTGTGGGCTAAAAAAAGTTCAACATCAGAACTACTATAGGATGGGATGTTTTATTTTTCTACAAATTTCTCAAGGTACTAAAACATCTAAGAGTTTTTTAAACCAATAAAAAAATGAACTGCCCATCTAACCAATTTGGAAACCACAAAAAAAAAAAAAAGAAAAAAAAAAGAAAAGAAAAGTTGTTAAAGGGATTCAATGCCACAACTTGTGCTTGGCAGACGCTCTATTGCATTTGTATTGGCTCCTTTTCCTCATTTATATGCAATGGTTTACCACCTCCTTATGTATGTAAGTAATTCACAGAGAAGGACCTCTTTTTTTTACAATGTGTTTCTTAGAAAATTTACAAAATCTCACATCAAACAAATGAGATCTTTTATTTATAGTTATTTACATTTAATAATTCTAGTTTTTTTCATAATTGATTGTATCATAAAACTTTGAGTATTTAATAATTTTAATGATTTTCATCTGCAAGCAAACTACATATGTACTTTGGCAGTCCAGCTCGTTGAGCCCTCTTGAATCCTGTTTTCACTCTTGGTGGTAGGACGGATGGAGAGGTCTCTTCTTTCAAAAAATTCAGCCCACTCAAACTATTCCAGCATGAATTTAATAGCCTAAGGTTTAACTATTTTGTTACTATCATTTTTTATGCCTGTCGGTAGCATCCACAAGCCCCCTAGTGACTAGGGCTGTCAAAGGGCCGGGCTTAGGTAAGCCCTTATCCTACCCTCACATGTACGGGCCGGGCCTAACTGAGCAAAGGCCCTCGACTTTTACGGTGGGCCTATAATTTTTAGGCCCTTACCCAACTCTCAAGGGCTAGGGCCGGGCCAGGGCCAAAAGAAAGGGAAATTTTTTTTCTTTAATGGAAATAAATCTTTTACATACAACATTTTATACCACCACCACCAACTAACCTTATACAAACTCTCCTCCTTTATCTAGACTGGGGACCGGCAATGCAATGCAAAAGGTAGCATGGCGGAGTTAAAAACTTTTTTCTAAGGCATTAATGGTAGCATTTAGGGCATAGGAGCGTTTAGGGCTTTTTCTTTTTACCTTTGTCGATGAGAGGGAGTTGCTTATATACGATGACATTTAGGGCTTTATCTTTTAAAAGATGAAAATGCCCTTCAAATGTTACTGTTTTATGACTGTTGGCTAGGTATTTTGATGATTTCTCACAAAGTAAAAAGTGGAAAACACTTGGCTGTAGCATGGACATGGCTTTTGTCAATAAGTTTAACAGGCCCAAAAGGCTTGTGTATATTATATATTTTATATTAAAATTTAATAAACAGCGGGCCGGACTGGGCCCCCTCGGGCTTGATTAATTAAGCCTAAGCTCAACCCTTTAGATGCAGGCTTTTAAAAATAAAGCCCTACCCTACCCTCGGACTTTAGATGAAAAAAATAAGCCCTCGTTTTGAAGGCTTTTGCGGGCCGGGCCGGGCCGGGCCCCCTCTCTAAAGGGCTGGATTGACAGCCCTACTGGTGACCATGTGATTCTGTTTTCATGTAGGGACTTGGGATCCATAAGAATAGACAGTTTAAAAGAGGTCATCGTCGTACCATAGAATTGGGGGCCCACTCTGTCGGGGAAACAAAGCAAAAATGATGCATTTACCTCTCCAAATGAGACCCGCACTATATGCAACTGGCAATGTCCTGGATTATTGGATGCCTTGTTGAGGGCGGTTTGCCACTCAAAACAAACCGCCTCCAAAATATCTTTAGAAGTCGTTTGTTTTTTTCGTTTGTGATGTAAAAAAGATTTACATAGGTAAATGACTCACATGTGAGTCATTTACATATGCAATTGACTTACATATGAAATGAATTCAGTCGTTTGTCATTTTCACACCGCTTCATATGTAAATTAAAAGTAATCCAACGGTTCACCGTTTATCATAATTTTT
Organism: Sextonia rubra; assembly: GCA_037013555.1. Taxonomy (NCBI): domain Eukaryota; kingdom Viridiplantae; phylum Streptophyta; class Magnoliopsida; order Laurales; family Lauraceae; genus Sextonia; species Sextonia rubra. Next base: position 13,434,730 of record JASUAD010000028.1, on the reverse strand, counting down.
TTGCCACTTTTCATGATTTATCACAAATATCTTAAAATATATATAGAAAAGGACTACATTTTTAAGCCAAAAAAGGCATTCTAGAGAATTTGGACGGTTCAGATCATCAAGATGGGGCCCATAAAATTAAGAATTTCAGATTTTTATTGTTAGATCTTTTTGTAAATATCTAAAACTATATTATGATCCAATGGTTGAAAATTGGTCACAATGCCCTTTTTAGTCTTCACAAGAGTTTCAACAGTTCTGATTTATATTAGGGGGCCCACAGGAGTCAAAACATCAAGAAAGGCGGACTGGGTTCAATCACGGGTTCAATCACGTCCAACAGTCTCAACTATTTTGATCATATCTCAACTTGTATGATGATCCAACGGCTGAAAATTGGTTTCGTGGCCGTTTTCAGTCTTCACAAGAGTTTCAACGGTTTCGATTTACATTAGGGGGCCTACATGAGTCAAAAAATAAAGAAAGACGGACTGGGTTCAATCACAGGTTCAACACATCCAACGGTCTCAACTCTGTTGATTATATCTCAAGTTGTATGATGATCCAACAGCTGAAAATTGCTCTCTGAGCCGTTTTTAACCATTAGAAGAGTTTGGACGGTTCAGATTGCTATTTTGGGGCCCACAAAATAAAAAAATGCAAAAAGGCGGAGTGCCCCAGAAAGTTATTGTTCACCCGTCCAGTAATAGTAACATGGATAATGTTTTCACACCTGTTGAGGTGTGAAAATTCTCACCTGATTTTCAAGCCATTTTCATATCTACTTTATACATCTCATGTGTAAATGAGTGAAAACAAACGTGATTGTGTATAACCATTACACATGTGGTTCATTTACCTATGTAAATCAACAAAAACAAACGACCCCACAAGTTTTTAGAGTCCGTCAAGCAAACTCTTATTTCAGGTCTTCAAAAGGGTCGCCTGCAAAATGACCCCTAGTTCATGACCGTAAATAATCCAAATCCTCTAAGGAGAAATTCTGAATTAAAAGAGTAAGGACTCCATGGTAGAGCTTACTTATTAAACTAGTTGAGGTATACAAGGCATCCTCAAATTTTACATTAACTCTACTTTATTCCACTGTTTGATTGATTGAATGAAGAAAAAAAGGCATGATGGATATACATAAAACTCTGTTAAGTCACCTTCTTTTTTTAATCAAACCATCAATCCGGTGATGGATTAAAATCATGATTGGTGTAAAATTTTTTAGGCCGCCTGAAATACCCTTAGGACGTCTATAATGAGCGCAATGGTTCTAATAGGTGAACCCTACTATAAAGTTTCACTCCTTTAGCCCAATACTCTCCTGGCTATAGGCTTAAAGCCCTCGAAGCCATAAATAGGGCGGTTAAATAGAAATGATCAAAGCATAGCCGATTTGGTAGACGTCAGCAGCCAAGAAAAATCTCTTGAAGTTCCGTAGTGACAATGAAAGGATTAAAATTAAAAATCCTAAGTACTCAAATTCAAGACCTGACAAAGTTAGTGCGGGGCAAGTTTCACTCTAATAAAACAAGGTCCAGCCACTGATTGTGTGTCAGTAGACACATAAATATTCTTTTGCTTTTATAGCTATAACATTTTCTACACACTATCAATCTTTCCTGAAGCCAACTCTGATATTCGACCAGCGCCAACACAAATATATATAAAAAAAAAAATCTGGGGTTCGGATAAAACAAAGCAGTCCCTACATTATGAATGATTGTCTGCAAAATGGGCTGCATACTCTGGTCTAAGGTACCTATTCGAATTTCAATGGACAAATATCTGGCAGTGTATTTTAGGTGAGTCCTGCTATATGTACACAGGAGATTACTCTCCTTATATAGGTAAAAAAAAAATTTTAATTTTCCTAAATACCCCTACACCTTATCTCCATCCATACCTCCTCTTTCTCCAGCCGGCGATGAGCTCCGGCAGGCGGATTCTTCCTCTCCCTCCCCTCCCTCTCTCTCTCCCTCTTCATCTCCCTCTCCCTCTCTCTCCCTCTATTCTCTCTCTTTCCCTCTCCCTCCCTGTTTCCTCCCTTCCCCCTTTTCTCCCATTCCTCGCCCGGTCTCCTCGGCACAGGGCGACCGGGATCTCCCTCCACATAGAGATCCGATCTCTCTGCAATGCGATCGCCCTGCGACTCCTTGGCATCTCTTGCGATCAGATCGGAGTTTTGCGAAATCTGATGCTAGACATTGTCAACTTGGGAGCTGATCTTGGCGATCTTCTTCACCTTCTTTCGCACCTTGAAGCCTTGGAAGAGCATTTGGATCTTCGTTGCGGCCTCAGATCTCGTCCTCTCAAATCCGACAAATCAAACCGGGATTGAGATGACTTTGGGAGGAGGATGTTGCTGCTGTTGATGGAGGGTCTGGGGAGAAGCATAGATCTCTCTGAGTAGGAGATATCCCTGCTACAGGGAGATGCCGGTCTCCCTGTGCAGGGGAGATCATGCGGGGAAGGGAAGAAAGGGGGAAGGGAAGAAAGAGGGAGGGAGAGGGAAAGGGAGAGAAAATAGAGGGAGGGAGAGGGAGAGGAAGAGGGAGAGAGAGATGGAGGGGAAGGAGAAGAAGAACCCGCCGGCTGGAGGTCATCACCGGCTGGAGAAAGAGGAGGTGTGTATGGAGAGAAGGTGTGGGAGCATTTTGGGAAGTTTTGAAAAAAAAAATTTTCCCGTGTAAGGAGAATAATTTTCTCTGTACATATAGCAAGACTCATTTTAGGTTGATCCAATCTCACTCACGTTGTGTGGTCACGGCGATTTATGGTCCTGCAGTACTCAAAGCGACTTGGGACTGATGTATTTAAATGAAGGCAGGTAATTGCCAAAAGCTAGCCTGCAATGATGCATACCAAGGTTCAAACATCAAGGCAAAAAAGAACATTTAGGCGTAATGTGTTAAGATATTTGTGTGTTGACTAATTTATGGGTTGAATAAAACTATAAGTCTATTGAGTTGTTATTTTTTTATTTTTCTAGAATAAACTGTGATATGAGTCTCTAGATGTACTTAAGTAAAGAAATTGATACTCAAGTGAAGAAATTGAAGAAAAAAAAATACAAATTGGAGTATTTTGAAGTGATTTTCTAAAGGCAATATGGATTAAAAATGTCATATCTTACAAACTGAGCATCGGATTTGGGTAAGCTACTTACCATTGGAAAACTCTTTTCAAGTAGATACCCGTAGGTTTTAAGATTACATCAATCGAAGCTAAAACGATAAAGTTATGGCCTTAGGAAGTTTGCAGATATTGTACTATCTGAAATTACGAAACTATTATTGTACGAATTTCTATATCTATTTTAAACAGAAATTTCCTGTTTGTGCTAGTTCCTATCCTGGTTGAATTACCATTATGAGGCACGAAATTGGAGCTATAAAAAAGGGTTTTCTCTCAACCCTAAGGCATCCATCTCCCTATTCCAAATTAAGAATACATATTGGAGATATCCTTCTTCTCTAGAGCAACCATTGGAGAGATTGTACTGAAGCTTTGAGTTCCAGAGATTTGTGCTTATACTTCCTTGAAGACGATTGATTTCTCTTGTAAAAGGTTTGTTCACTTTGCGGATTCAAGGTAATTGTTTCAAGCGCGGTTAGTGGTGAACGATGAGTAGTCAGCAAGAAGAACTGCAATCCTTAAGTTGAGTTACAACTGAGAAAGGTCTGTAAGTATATCTTGTAATTGCTTATTATTAGTACTTCATTTTTGTTGGTCCGACAAGGACTTGTCGTTTTTCTCGAGTGGGGTTTTCTATGCAAAAATCTACGTGTCTTCTTCTTTTGGTGTGTAATTGATTTATTTGCTAGTTCTTTTATTTTTCCGTTATATATATATTTTGAACTACAATCTAGAAATCTGGATCTAGGACAATCTTTCACAATGACTCTTGACATGGATGCCACCGATTCATGATTCATGAATCCCATTCTTTCTAATGCATTGCATTTGATGGGCATTGGTTTTTCATTCTAAGGGTTTAAGTAGTTGCTTAGAATTGAATATATAAAAATTTATGGGCAAATGGGCTCGAAGCAATTTTTAAAGAGATGAGAGGTGAAGAGTACGAGGTGAAAATATAGACGGGCATTGGATTTCTTAGGATTTTTCATGCTTTTGTGATGGCTTAGCATTAACTAATTATCTTCCTTCGAGAATGGTTCTTATAGGCAAGCTTTCATAGAAGTGCTCTACTTATCATTTTTAATTAGAATTTTAATTTTATAAGGCCTTTGACCTACGGTGACTATGAGTAAACCAATCACAGTCCGCCACATCACTGTAGGAATGACTATCTTGGATGAGGCAGTCATTACCTATGTGAATGGTAGGTATCCATCAGTGGCAAGGTAAATCATAATTGGCCCACTCAAGGTCACCATTAGAAAAAGCTGTAGATGATTTAGACTCTTTTAGTTAGGCTTTTTGGTTGACTTCTATCTCTTTTCCTTCTTTAGTATGTTGAACTCTTGAAATTCCTAAACCTGTGATGTTTTGAAAAGGACAAATGCTGTCTCTGAAGGCAACTAGACCTAAAAAGAATCTTGATTAGTCACATGGACTTTTAGATTTCGGTCAATGCTAAATTCTATTACACGCGAAAAGGGCTCTGGAAACGGTAAGTTGTGAGGAAAGACCCCTTCCGTATTTTTGCACAGCAGCTGTGCTATAGTGCAGGGACGATAAGAATTAAATCCTCCGGGGCTTTTTTGGGGATTACAAACTCCCCGCCCGCTGTTTGTTTACATTTTAATATCTAAGATTTAAATACATAAATTTAATATCATAAGTAGTTAAAATTTAAAAATAAAGATTAAATATAACTTTTTAAACATGGACATCAAGTAACATTTTCTCTCTAAAAAGTAGAATCAAAAGAAGATGAAAAATGGATAAATAACAATTTTCTTTTTTTATTCTATCCCTTAAATGGAAAGATTAGTTGATGCTCATTAATAAACCTTTGATCCTCACTTTTACTAGTAATGATGTTATGAATTCTATTCATTTAAATTCCATACATTTTAATGCAAACAAACAAGCTCTAAAAAATCATTAAGTGTATTTTTTTTTTTTTTCATAGAAGCTCCCCTGTGGATCCATTACTTGCCTTTGCCCTTCCAGGTAATTCCATTGCAACAAATAGCTAGTTCCTGTAGGCCTTGCATAAATGCAACATAGTAAGTTTATATTAGTAATCAATAAGAATCTGGCAGCCGAAAAATCAAAACATTCTAGCTAGGAATGTAAATATCCCATATCCTCTCGAATAAAAGTCTTTTGTTTCTTTGGTTAAGGTGTTTCAGCTGCATCATGTACATCTCCATTTCAAAATGCACCTTGCCCGATACATGATGCTTATGGGTGGTGCCGTGTGTCTGGGGTTTTAGGCTTGATCTCACAAAGTGGGGTTTGGAGAGTTCCTTCCTATAAAAATAATATATATATATATATATGGGAGCTCATTTGCTGAGCATCAGTGCTCACCTTTTGGTGAGAACCACTTTCTAGTAGAGTCCACTAGGGGCCTCACTTAGGGGTGGGACTGGAAGGGATTGAAAGATCTCCCTTCACCTATCCTTCTATGGCAATGGAGACTCAAATCATCCTCCTAAGCACTTGATCAATGGCTGACAAATTTCCACCATCCAAAATGAGTGCAAGTTGATCTAACGGTCTAAACTATTTGGATGGGTACCAAACTTGGTATCGGTGACTATCACCAGAGGGACTTGTTTTATGGTTTACTTGGATGGATTATAAGTTGGGCTCTACTAGTGTTTGTGAGCATTGGACATGGTTTAAAATCACAATATCGGCCTACTCCAAAATCGATATGACCGGTATCGACAACGGTTCGCAATTCATTGCGATTGTTGTGGTGTGAATTTTTTTCACCTAAAAAATTTTGAAAAAATATTTAAAAATCTAGAATTTTAGAAAAATGCTAGGAAAAATGTCTTTTCTTATTAGCACACACATAGTTATGCGATACCAATGTGAACAAGACCGCAATGGATATCTCAGTGAAACATCAACAGACATTTATGTGATGCGGATGGGAAAGAGACCGTGATGGATATCTCAGTAAGATATCGTCATAGTATAGACCGATACAAATACATATCGGCCGATATTTTAAACTATGGCACCGGGTGCTTAGCAAAGGTTTTCCATCTCTATATATATATATATATTTATATGAGGAGTGCTAGATAGTGCTCGTGCGTTTTTAAAAGTAAAAACACCTTTTTTTGTAACAAATAAAAGATAAGGAAAATTTAATAATGTGAAGAAGCAATTAATGTTGTTTATAAAAAAGAGAAAAAGTTTCCACATGACCATCCTTCATTGGAAGATAGAAAGAGAGCTGAAACGCCCCTTTTTAAAAGGGGCATTTCTGAGAATTTCTCTCTCTCTCTCTCCATATATATGTGTGTGTGTGTTTGTATATATGCATATATATATATGAATATTAGTATGAATCATTCCCTCACCATAGGGTGAGGGATGCTTATATAGCTTTCCCCATTTGTACTTTTTCTTTTTTTTATAGAGTTTTTTGTCTTTTTCACATTCATACATTTAAATATGGAAGTGTTCCTCACCCTATGGTGAGAAATGGAGGTAAACTAATATTCTCCATATATATAGGGGAATATTCATGTGCATATGTCCCTCACCAAGGAACTGTGCATACTCTTCTGTCGGGCCCATGGTGGACCCCCCAAGGGATGAAACCGGCGAGGATGGAAAGATCCATGCAGGACCACCCTATATACCAAGTTTAGCTCCAATCACATGTCTCTAACTCTTTCATCCATGACCCACAAAATCATTCCATTCGAATTGGTGTACAGTCAATCCGATGGTCCAATAAATTTGGATTTAACCAAAAATTCGTAAATGGATTCAATTTAAGAGGGTTGTGTGTGTAATCCATTTGGGTGGGCCACATAGTGGGTCCCACCTAGAGTTCTCTAGTGAGAAACATATTTACATGAATATTCCCTATATATATATACACACGCACTTTTGCACTTAGTGCTCAGACCCACTTACCATGTCAGATGGCCGAGTACAGGCATAAAAAAAATCTTCTTTTTTTCATTCTTTTCCTCCTCTTATCCTTGATAAGCGCTTCTTTTCTTTTTTCTTGGGACCCTTCGTGATCTCTAAAAGCATCAAATGCACTCAGCCAAACTGTATGATCTATGAAGAATCATCCTTAACTCCTTTTTTTTATTTTTTATGACCAGAAAGCTGTAAACTTTCTTTGCGGTTGATCATTGGTTAAATTCCCTTTGCAATTGATCATCAGTAAAACCCCATATACATAACACCACCTTTGATACCATATATGGGGGCCCAAGCAGTTCAAACCCATTCTTTTTTTAACGTTTTGTACCAATCCTCACCACTTCTTGCAAGTGCGTTTCATTTCTATAAACCTTTAGCTTGACAGCTCATTACTGTTAGGAAATTCAGAAGACGTGAGGGATCAAGAGCCAGGACCCTCAACCCCAGCACACAGAGGTCCGAACTTCACTGCATCAATAAACCAATCCCACGTAAATCCGAGTCAGTCTTGAAGCTGAGTATCTTATCTTAGCGAGCAAGAAATAGGAGAAAGCCGCCCCATACTTTTACCTTTGCTTTACAACTTGTATAAAGCTACATAGTCTACTTCAATGTCTATCGAGGAAGAATAAAAAAAATAAAACCAATGTTTTGTGAGCCCGTTAACATACGTGTAAAGAAAAGTTACTTGTCTTATTTGCATACAAGGGGGCGTTTTATTAGAAAACGTTAAGAAACATTTAATTGTCTTTTTGGGTGAAGTTGTTTAAACATCTAAAAGGTTATGGGTTAGATCAATCGCACCTTGGTTTTTCGCGGCGAGTGTTAATGTTATTAGCTGTTAACGACAGGTTACAGTGGTGGCGTTTTTGTTTGCATAAAATACTAAGGTGTTAGAATTTTTTGAGGAATTCATGACCGAATGAGTTCCACTAAAGGATTATTAAAAAAGTGAAGGGTAAGAAATTGTGTGGCTCGCCTTCCATGAGACCGATGTCCAATTAAGCAATTGGCTAGACAAAAGTGAATCTCTTGATTGAGTTTTAATTTAAGATCCTAGGAGAGTTTAAATTGAGATCAAACTCTGGTAAAGAGCCTTAAATTGTCATGTAACTTGGGTGCAGCTATCCTCCCCAATAATTAAGAAATGTGGGATTGTAGGTAGGGTTGCAAACGGATACCTAATTTTCTGATTATCCGAAAATTTCAATATGTGAAAAACTAGATTTGAAACCTATTTTAGGTTCTGATTCATAAACGGGTCAGGGTCCGAAATAAATTTAGGTTTCGATTAATAAATGAGTTTGGTCCTGGGTCTTTATCGGTGTCGACCCATGGGCTCGAGACCCGGCACAAAAGCCTTTGATATTACAAATTGTAGTTCAAAATTAACTTTGATTTAACATTTTTTATATTTAATCTTAAAGATAGTAACTTGATGCATTATTTGAACAATATCTTTAATTTAAAAAAATTAAAAAAAAAGTCAAACAAATTTCAGATCCCAATTTCTCCAGTTAGACCTAGTTTCGAAATCAAATCCAAGTCCTGTTATCGAAACTGGGTTTGAAATCGACAAAATAGGTTCTGAGTCAAAATCGGTTCTGGCTAGAACCATCATTTAAAAGTGGGGTTCAGGTCCGAGTTTTGTATGAATCCGTTCTCAAAGTGACCCATTTGCAACCCTAATTGTAGGATGGGCAGAGTCCACAATAGTTGTGACTCCTTGGAATTGCTTTATATATGCAAGAGGAGAGCCCTCGGTTGATTATCTGGTAAATTTGAGAGCACTTCTAACAAGTTTGCAATATCTATCTTGGCTAAGTCAGCACAAACAGCCATCTAGGACCAGCATGAGGGGTGTAGGATGAGGTTACAAGTGAAGGATATTCAAAGGTAGTGAGGTTGATAGAACCTAGACTTTCTTAGGATTTGAATTACTAATTAAATTAAGGTAATGACAACATATTTATTTTTCCTCTTCCCTTTGATTTCAATAGTTCTTTTTGGATATTCACCTTTGATACTTTATTTTTAACCATTTTGAGAAATAAAAGCATTACAAATTGTCTCTATTCAATTACATGAAACAAACAAGCCCCTGAAGATCACTGAAATCATTTTTTCAGTTGTTGCACATGTTTTTAAGTTTTTTTTCCTTATTCTTGACATATCTTGAAAGTTACTAATATACATGGCTAAGAAAAAATAATTTGGCTATTATTTTATGCTACCCTGCTCTTCGGACATTTTAGAGAACAGGACTGCAACTGACTGTTTATATTTTATAGTGGTCAATGTGAGCTTTGCTGGCCATTACAACTTAAGGTTTTGGCCATGAAAGATATCCAATATTTTAAGGATTTAGTCCAAAGCATAAAATATACTTAGATTTCTTCCCCACTATCTGTAGTATTCTAAATTTTGATTTTTTTATTTTGTTTCCATCTAAACTATCTAAAAGCAATTGACAAATGAAGATTTTAACATTTATTTCTCTGATTATTAAGAAAGGTTAAAGTTTAAAGTAACAGGCCTGAAAGTGGAGTACCAATAATATATCAGCTGACACATAAAAGCTTATGGTTTTAACATGATGATTTTAGAGATTGCTTTAATACAGAAAAGAAAAACTAAAGTCCTAATGAAGTTTTTGTGTAGTTACAGGAGTGCCCAAACACTTTTTGTACAATTGAAAGCTGTCAAACACTTCTATATGGGCTAGTTTGTTTGCATTATAATACGTAGGAAATGAATAGAAATAAGATTTCATATCATAAGTGGTTTAAAAATAATGATTAAATGTGATTTTTTAAAATAAGCATTAAATAACCTTTTCTCAAGAAATAAAGTATAAAAAACCCAAATTAATGATTTTCTACCCATCTAAGCATGGTCTCTGAATGGCAAGGCCTAATCCGTCATCTTTTTTCTACTTTATGAAAAGTTGGTGACATTGTTTTTTTAAGTTAATTGAGCTTTTCATCAACTGGATCTTATCTTGATGTTAATGGGGCCCAACATGGTATCAAAATACAAGTTTCTCATTCTTTTTCAGGAGCTCCAATCAAAGGCAGACCCAACGCCTGTAAAATATGATTTACATCGCTTTGGCTGCTCAGACGCTCCATTCAGAGCATCATAGCTCAAATGAATTAGATGGAGATTTTGATGAACTCAGCAGGACTCGTTCAAGAAGGTACCTCTCGGAGTTGAGTCGAATCACTGAGTCATGAATTTGAAGTTATGGCGCTGGTAGGTCATGCCCAGAGCAGGTGGCTCGACCTTATTTGATCTGGATTTGGGCTGAGCGTATTTGCGCAAGACTGCACCTGGTTGCCAAGATCTTATTGTCACATGAACCAACCTAGATCCATGCACTAACCAGTTTCGATTAAAGTGGCTGGTGGGTCTAAAGCCCTAGTTTAAGGTTTGACTGTTGATGAGCCAGGCCAAGATCTGTCTTCACTAAGGCCGAGATCTGGTAGGTCACTAAGGCCAGACCTTAATACTCCGCTAAATGGTTTGACCTGGGCCTGGCGTCTAGAGCACAGTGCTTGGTCTACATTTGAGTTTTAGGCCCAAAAAGCAAATGGGCCTTCTCAAGCCTCAACCAAACTGACCCAATTTTAAACGACACTACAGATGTTATAGTAGCTGCTTCAAATTAGAAAATAGATTGTCAAACTTCAATATTATGGAAAAATACTGGGAGGCAAAAATGTGAATACAATATACAAGATGGAAGTGTGAAAGCCACTCGGCTTAATGATGCGATAGATGAACCAAAGGAAATCAACTGTAAGGAGATATAATAAAATAAACATGAACAAACTTGAGTGACCTTTCACAAGTTTAGGATGAATCACTAGAACTGTTAGGCAATTTAACAAATATATAGCATCCCATTTAAATATGATGAATATTCATGTGCATATGTCCCTCACCATTTTTTTCGTGAGAACTCTATGTGAGACCCACTGTATGATCCATCCAAATGAATCACACATACGACCCCTTTGAATTGAACACATTTACCAATTTTTGGTCAAATCCAAATTTATTGGACCGTTGGATTGACTATGCATCCATTCGAATGGAATAAATTTGTGAGTCACGGATGAAGGGATTAAGGGATATGTGATTGGGGCCAAATTTGAAATGTAGGGTGGTTCCGCATGGATCTTTTCATTCCCCCCAGTCTCATCACTTGTTAAGGTCCACCATGGGCCCTACAAAAAAATATGCACGGTCCCTTAGTGAGGAACATGTACATGAATATCCCCCTTTAAATCTTATCTTCTTCTTCTTCTTTTATTTATTTATTTTTTTTATTATTTATTTTTGTCAAAAGCAACTTAATCTACACAACTTTTATGAACTGGCAGATGTTAATCTGCCCATGGCCATGTTTGTTTCATCACACACCCTCCTACAAGGCAAGATATCACTCTAAATGCACCGGTAACCCGTTGGATTGACAGCTGTAGTAAAAACCAGATTTAAGCATTGAGATAAATTCAATTTTCTAAATATTCATCAATATGCCAGTGAATATCAATTGCTCCCAATTAACTTAAATTGGGGTTACTGCATATTTTAGAGGGCGCTTTATATGGAATAGCCCCTAGTCAGCAACATAAGGCCTCATGGATATTCCAATGTGAATATCCGCACATAATCATTTGTCTCTATTTACTATCTTAATAAATAATCTTTTGAGCTAGTTGCTGCTTCAACATGGAAGTTCAATTTTTGGAAGGATAACACACCATGATACTCATTTCATCGAGCCCCATGTCACAGGTTTGATTGTTCATAACCATTATCACCAAAGCTTTGTCCCAACCAAGTTGTAGTCAGCTACCTAAATTGGCAACAGTTTAAAGTATAATTTTGTTTAGTCTCAACTTCTCCGCAAAGAGTTCATTTTGGTACACAAATGAATGATTTAAAAAAAAAAAAAAAACTCTCTCTCTCTCTCTCTCTCTCTCTCTCTCTCTCTCACACACACACACAGAGCATAGAAGGAAAGTTTTCCATATGATTAAAGATAGGCAAACACACACAGCATAGAAGGAAAGTTTTCCATATGATTAAAGATAGGTAACTGGTTCATTTCTGATTAAAGATAACAGTGTCTTGCCCATGGCGATCTGTGAGAAAGGTACTATATAATTACTGAACATACAACATGCATTGCACCTTTGGGACTCGAGTTTGCACATGTGGGCTCACTCCTTGGTTAGCGACCCCGGTTATTAATTAGATGGGTCCCACTGGATAGATTACACACTGCAAATCCAGATTGAAAGATGCGAACATTCATCATTTGTCCATTCACCATGGCCAGTGGAATTTTACTGTGTCTGTCAACCATCTATTTGCATTTACCAGTCAGGGGCATAACATACCTGCCGCAGGCATCAAATCTAGCCTTGATCACGGACCATAAAGTCACATTTGTACAAACTCATGGTCAAGAATTGTACGTGCTCATATATTCCCCTCAAACTGAAGGGTTCACTAGTCATTCAGTAGTCACAATGGATGTATTGTACAATTCCTTCAAACAATTTTGAAGGATGAAATCTCTCAGAATTCAGGATAATCTGAAGGCTATAATATTTCAACACCCACTTTGTAACTTTTTCCTCACCTAATATAAGTATGCTTACTCTTGGTTGATGATGAATTTCCAAAATCCAGAAAAGATTCTGCTTCGCCACCACTAAAGCATGGATCATGACAACTTAATAAGCTCGTCCACAGCTCCAAGAGACCACCACAAAATTTCATACCTTAATTTTACAAGCCGAAACATGTTGAGAAACTAAGAGTGTGGGATTCGAGATTTCTTATGTTAACCTGCACAAACCAGGACAATTAAAAAAGAATTGATGGCTTTCTAGAGAACCTGCTAGAATATCACCAAATAATCATGTTGGTAACATCCCAAAGTCTTGATAGCAGAGTTATCTAGTTAAAATTTTCAAATTTATTGATTCTGATTAAACCATGCAAAAAAGATAACGGTTTGTCATTGTGAGAATCATATGGTGCATATTTGTTGTTTTTACAGAACATTTCTGAAATTATGAAAGCAAAAGCTCCTTATTTCGAGGTTTCACCAACTACTGTAGATTTTTTGCACCATTTTTCTAATATTAAAAATTTTGACTCAAATTCCTACCTAAGAATCATTGACACGGCCGATTTATTTGAAAGGGCACTGGTAAACCAAGTCCACCAAATAACCATTCACTCGGCCCTTGATGCCATGCCCTTCTAAGCTACATGGGTTGGTCAATCTGTAAAGATATGATCATTGCCTTCTTATCAAGAACCAGCCACATGAAACAACCTTAAAACATTTCATTAAGCAAATCTCTGTCAAAAAAATAACTCTGAGCTTCCATGATATTTTTTTACTAAACAACCAAAAGTTCCCGAGACTCTTGTGCAGTGTTTTCCTTCTGCTTTTCTTTCATTTTTTAACCAATGATCAAGATTTCATAATAAAATGTAAAAGCCTACATTAAACACATATGCAAAACTGTGAACAGTTATTAGACATGTATGATGAGATGACCCAATTCTGTTTCCCAAGTGCAGCATGTCTACCAATTTCACATATAAATCACTGATAATGGAATGGAATATTATGCAAGGAGTTTGCTAATTCTAATTCTATTTTCAGTGCCATACACGGTACATTCATCATACTTGCAGCTGTGTATGAAGATCATCATTAATATCGTCACTATTGTCACTATCATCAATAAGATGGCCTTTAGGATTGTCAACCGCTAACTTGATCTTGAATACCTCAATGAGGAATGTAGGAGTTCGCCACTAGGTACTTTGACCAAATATGGGAGAGCAGACATTACTCTCTGCACTATAACTGTCTTGTCTACCCTAAGAAAAGACATCTATAACAATCTGACAGCAATGTTTCATCTCCTTAAAATTTTCCTTTTTGGTAATGATACTAATATTACATGGACCTGTCTGAAAAGTGTCACTCAGGTATCTTTGTTGTGTAGTTCATAACTACAAAATTCAAATGCTTATTTATGGTAGTAATATTTTTTTTTCTCCTACATATGTTCTTTCCGTATTTTTTATGGAAGACAGGAATGATTAAACTCAGGCAACATAAAGCAAGCTGTGAGATGCCTCAGCAGATTTGCACTGTGGTTCTCACTTCATACGGAAGACCATTGGATCAAAACAACACCTTGCACAACTTTTGACTAGAAAGAGTTCAGTCAGACGAGAGAAAAGCAGTCACCATGTGGGGAGAGGGCTGATCTACCTGAAGCAAGCCCCAGTGCATATGAGCTCGACTGTATCCCAATTTGCATCTAGAAGTTGTGTTGCTTGCGTTTAATCAATCATATAGGAATAAAATATCAGCTCTCAATCTCATCTTGAAGGCTGTTTCACTTCACCTCTAGATTCTAGACAGATACATTTAGGCCATTTTAGCATTTCCAACCCAATGCGCATCTAGAAGTTGTGTTGCTTGTGTTTAATCAATCATATAGGAATTAAATATCAGCTCTCAATCTCATCTTGAAGGCTGTTTCACTTCACCTCTAGATTCTAGACAGATACATTTAGGCCATTTTAGCATTTCCAACATTTCATTTGGCATTCCTTCATTGAAAAAAAAAACTATACACAGCAAATCAGGTCAAAAAAGGAAAAGATAGTTGGAATATAAAGAAACATAAAATATGTGTTACATCATTATGCATAATGTACAATGCAATACAGGAGGCTTGACTAATATTTCAATAATAACTCAACTTCTAACCCAAAGAAATAGTAAAAATTATGGGAGAATCTCCCCAACTCCCTTAACCAGGAAATGGATTAGTTAAAAGCCACTCCAGCATGTCGGGCATTTTAGGGTACCAATAGTTGACACCTCATGTTTATATTCAACATAGGCATGCATGTTCATTGTCCAGGTGACTTAGCCAACCATGCTCAGATCCTAGTCTAGTGAAAAAGGAAAATCAAGATAAATCTGAGGGAAAGTAACTAGGCTTGTGGTTAGCCTGCCTTCAAATTTGATGTAAAATAAAATTCACTTTGACGTATTCATTCCTTTATAACTTGGAGCATGCCATTATGAGTAAATCACAAATAAAAGAATTCCCTTTTTGTCTGTCTTGGCTGCTTTCCTTAAAATGAAAATAAGGGCTTAAGAATAATGACATACCATAACAGCAACTCCAGTCTCACAAAATTTAGGAACACAGATGAGTCTCACCTTTTGTCCCTCTGACCCTATAAAAGAAAAGGCAAGAAGTTGCTTCACAAAAACACATTGTTGGATATGTACAGAGCCCTGCAGAGGTTAACAATTATACAATACCTTGTAACAAACGAGTCTCGTATTTACTCTGATTACCAATAAAATAAACATGAGGACAGCTCTCAACGAGGAAAGGATCCTTGTCGATGAAAGGATAACACCCTGCAAAATAAGGGTGCCACTTAGTGGCCATGAAAGGTTTATCACAGTACTGAAAAATTGGTTCCTTTAATATGTTCTTTTTTTTAATGTTTTCAAGTTACAGTTTTGTTACTTTGCATATAAGCCACTTTGAGAATCTGTAATTTAGTCTGCTCATCTCTTGATGGAAAACAATGTTATGACGACTTCTTCTTTAAAATATTGCTATGCGATACTAGTGGACACAAACCTGCAGTTCCAACAGGGACAACGTCATCTCATGCTCTGTTCCAATATTTATTAGCACTTTTCAATTTTGACATAGGTATATCCCTTACAATTATGTTTCTGATATGTCCTGGGCCAAACTTTGCCTTTTTTTATTGCCATTCCCAAGCATGGATAAATGAGGGGTGTGTTAGGTAGATTGACAGCCAATGTACAATTTCATCAAAACTCAAACATGAGTTCTAAGATGATGATGACATATCCTGGGCCACTCTGGGCCAGACTTGGATTGGCACAAATCGATTTGACTCAGTCAAATTATCGCTGGTACCAGTTATTAGCTTGCATTTACTTTAATAGGCCTGAAATATGAATTGCAATACCAATAAGTAAGCCAACAAGTGCTCAAAAAATCTGGAAGCCCAAGTCAAATCACATTATAAGTTTTATAACTCAATGAGAGAGCATCCAATAGCTAACCAGGCCCAAATCATGTGTCATAAGGATCTTGGTAATCGGAGGCCAGCCTCCATGTAAGAATGTTCTGCAATGATATATGAGGTTTAAATACAAATGGTGACAAGGGCTGTCTGTCTCCAATTAACTGATAGTGATGCCAGCAGTATAAATGCTTAGTGGAGCTACCAGTCAGCACTCAGCAGTAATTCTATCTCGGCACAAATCATGTAATATAAAGAAATTCAAGAAGGCCGTGAAGACAAATGACCAAATTATCTGCTCTCGGCTTACCTAGGATCACATGTGTGTAGCGCAAGCAGATGTAACATACATGTAATTTCGAGATTAAGCAGCCCACAATTCCAAAGAATTCCTAAAGCAGCGTAAGGAAGAATAATAGCCAACGGGCTAATCTCCAAGTCACAAGGTTTAAAGATAAGATGTCTAAGTGCCTCACTAAAGACAACAAATCAACTCTCAATTGAAAGCTAAACTCTAAATTTCATTAATATCAATAGTCAAGGGATTACAATCCTTTACATGGACTCATACCCTATTCTATTTTTGAAAACAATCCTAATTAAGAGTTCTAACTCAATCATAATACTAATTTTCATTATAAAAATATAAGACTCCTTTTAATAATAAAAACGAATCTTCACTGCTGCTGGGCCTTGTTGGTTTTGGGCCTAATGGGTTAGCCAATCATGGATCTGTCCTATATCAGTTCTCCCCCTCTTGGAGGAGAACTCGTCCTCAAGTTTGGTAAACGTCCACCTGGGTTGAAAATCATTCGAACAAACTTTCATGTCACTGATTAGCGTCGTGTCGAAAACATGCCTTAGAAAGCAGGATCGAATCTTTTATTCCACTCAGAAATAGATTGGAGGTGTTGCATCTTCTGATGATTGCTTGTATCTTGACGGTCCAAATATTTGCATATTGACTTTGATGCAAGAAAATTAAAATCTTCTAAATTCTCAAAATTGACTTGCCTGTTGGCTTGATCAATTGACAAAAATATGTACGTGAAGACGAATTAGGAATCAACAGTCAGATGACCAAGAAAGCACCCCTTTTGAAAAACACCGGATGTGATTGATCAAACAAAAATTTTCAACTTTGGCCTGGCTTGGCTCCCTGTCAGATGGGCCCACTT
The DNA here is from genome assembly GCA_037013555.1 of Sextonia rubra. NCBI lineage: Eukaryota > Viridiplantae > Streptophyta > Magnoliopsida > Laurales > Lauraceae > Sextonia > Sextonia rubra. The sequence goes on along the minus strand of JASUAD010000028.1, from coordinate 13,417,316 downwards.
GCAACTTTTTTTAAATTTTTTGATAAATGGGTCAAATCTGACCTGTCGTGAAGCCCGGATGTTAGGTCGGCTTGCTGGATTTGGGCCTAACCTGGACTTAAGCCCAAAAGATGGGTCAGGCTTCAGTTACATAAAGTTGGCACGTGTGAGGCCCTACTCGAAGTCTCTGCGTAGAAATAAGGAGAAAGGGGTTTCAAAACCCTTTTCATCGATTGTTGTTGGACTCGAAGGGTAGAGAGGGGGCCAAGATGGGAGGGAGAAGCAGGCGAGATGGGTGCTGGTTACAGGCGAAGGCGAAGGCAAAATGGGTGCAACAAGGGGATGGCAAAGTCTATGCAGCGGCAGTGCTTGGCGAAGAAGCAGACGCATCAGTGCACGGAAGGCTCTCTCTCTCTCTCTCTCTCTCTCTCTCTCTCTCTCTCTCTGATTTTTTCCTGGATGTTAGGTTATGGAAGATCGATGGGGAATGGCCGTCGACAAACTTCGGATAGAGATGGGTCTACTGAGGATGCAGTTGGGGTTGTGGGAACTATCACCGGGAGTGGGAGTTGTTCGATGGGTGAGGTAGATGGAGGGCGATGGGATGCATATCAGCAAAGGTGGTTTCGATTCAAGGATCAGTTGGCGGAAAGGGTTAGGTTCAGTGAGGGGTGGCTAGCGGATGAGGAAGGATCGTTTGGCTCGGTTTGGGTGAGGACGGTGGGTCCTAGTGAGGATGGTGTTGGAGATTCTAGCGAAAGGGTTGATTGGGGTTTAGGGATGGAGGGAAAAGGGATTGGTTCTGTGGGCCTGTGGATTAGGGTTTTGAGATAGAATTGGATTCTTGAGGAAGATAAGGGATATGTTTGGAGGGATATAGTTGGGAGATCTATGGAAGGGGTTTCACTTATTAGGGTTTTTGGGAGAGAGAAGGGGTGGCTAACAAAAGTGGGTAGGGTTCTGTGGGTTAAAATGGGGTGGGTTGCTTGGAATGGGATTAGGGTTCGGTTAGGGCTAGGGTTCTGAAAAAGGGTCTTCATGGAGTTGGGGGGTGGAAGATAGGGTTGCAGAAAGGTCGGATGGTAAAGGCAAGGGTTCTGTGATTGGGTTGTGCTAGGGTTCGTAAGTGGGGTGGGTTGTTCAGTTAGGGTTTCTAGGATGGAATTTGCTGCTACAGTGGGGTGAGAAAGATAGTGATGAGGGGATGTAATGAGGATAATGATAAAGGGATGCATGAATAAAGTGAAAGTACGGAGATGGGATACCCGGGTCACCTCAAATCGACAATCGGAATAGCAATCTGAGAATGGATCTTCACTCTAATACTAACTGAAACAGCGTAGGGAAGAAGAATAACCAACGGACTAATCACCAAGCCAAAAGGCCTAAAAATAGGATGTCTAGGTGCCTCACCAAAGACAACAAATCAACTCAATTGAGAACTAAACTCTAAATTTCATTAATATCAATAGTCTAGCGATTACAATCCTTTATATCAACTCATACCCTATTCTATTCTTGGAAGCAATCCTAATTAAGAGTTCTATCTCAATCATAATACTAATTTCCATTATAAAAATATAAGAATCCTACAAATAATAAGAATTAATCTTCACGTTGGGCCTTGTTGGTCTCGGGCCCAATGGGGTGGCCAATCATGGATCTGACCTGCATCAATTCCTCAGGAGATTTGAAATCCAAATAGCTTCACAAGACTGTGAAAGAATGTTACAACGTTCTGATTTCAACGACTCTAAACTAACATAAGAGAGGAACTACCATGTTGTAAAATAGCACCATTTCACAAGATTTCAGTTCATCAAGCAATTGATGAGCGGTATCATGCAATGAGAACGCTATATCCAACACCAGGGGGGAAGAAGGGTTCACACTAAAGTTCTTCACATAATAGTGATAGCAACAGAATTTGAGAGAGAGAGAGAGAGAGAGAGAGAGAGAGAGAGAGAGAGAAGGCTGGTGTAGTCAGCTAAAATAAACACTAAATTCTACCTACATTAGGACTCCCTTCAAAATCAAACAAATCGACTGAAGAAATAGCAAAGAGCCTAAAATAAAAGAGACCATTGATATCTGATCGAATCAATTCTACGGGCTTAAAGCATGGGTCCCCATGTCTTTTGTTTGAGTCCCACCCTAGACTTACCTAGTGCATGTGTTGCAAGGTCATGCGTGCACCCAGGGGAATGGTCCACTAGGGTAAATATACCATGAGGATACCCTCGTCATAAATATAAAAGAAAAAAAAAATCTAGAGGCAGATCTTGTGGGGTTCTGGCATGGAATTGCCGATGGGTTAACAAGAACCCTCTTTGGCTCATCTGCATCAGTTTTTAATCTTTATACATGGGAGGGTTCACATTTAGGATGCAAAACTTTATTTAGATGCTAAGAAATATTTGTAGATGAAAGAAATGTAAACGAGACAGAAGCCATATGGTATGAGTGAACTATCCAGTGTCTACATATAAAAGGAACACTCCCAAGAGATAAAACAAATTATGTTGCTCTAAAATACAAGACACATCCCCTACAAAATTCTACATCTTATTTAGCAAAGCCAATTTGTTCACTGCATAGTCTACAATTCAAAAAACATGTACAAATGACAGAAAAGACTCACGAAAATCCTATATCGCCCTCACAATAATGCCGACATCCATGGAACAAAACCTTTCCTTTCAGCTGACTTTATCTTGTTAGAAGAATCTCCCTTCAAAACTAATACTCCAAGTTCCCCAAAAGTTAGCTTGATTGGACCATGACAGCTACTGATTTGAAATCTTGGAAGATCCAATGGTGAAAAATTAAGGTGAATAGATCAACTAAAGTAACAGTACCATCATGATCAGGTTTCAGTGCATGACTATCTGGTGAGAACAGGAGACTTTGAGGAAGTTAGTGGGGCCTTCCTGTGCAAGCAATTCCTCAAAGTGACACACTACAATGAAGAAGTGAGAAGGGGTTAGCTAGGTTATTTCCCAGAAACAAGATGCAGAACAACAACCATTTGTGGTAAAACCAATTTTCTATGATGACATATGCAGGATGCTCGCATAGGAACCTGGGTTAGCTAGGTTATTTCCCAGATACAAGATGCAGAACGACACCCATTTGTGGTAAAACCAATTTTCTATGCTGACAAATGCAGGATGCTCGGGTAGGAGAGGTTCAAGATAATGGGTTCATAATCAGAAATGCCGCCTGCAGTATATGATCGAATCTCTGTATTATACGCACTTTATTTATTTCTACATATTCCTTGTTGCAACTAATTTTTTAGAATTGACAATGACGTGTTCAATGCTTGATGGTCAGAGCAAGCATGCGAACAGAACTGAGCGTGCTGAATAAAATAGCCAGTTCGCTACAAGCAAAAAAGGGGCATGGCATTACGGTCCATGGTTTGAACCATTCATCAGATGGATGACACTGTGTATTACCCACAAGAAATAGAAAAAGGGAGAAAAACTCGCTGGTCAGCATTATCTTAACAACCCACTCACTAACCCCATCAACAGGGTCCAACAACAATTCATAGATAGCAGTAGCACCCAGTAGTCAATCAACACATGAAGCACACGAATGGTCAAACTGCATACAATAACTCATCTTTTGCATTAATGTTACATTTACCATCAACCAAATCTACAACCAAGTACATCATCATATGTAAAATGAAAATTAAGTGAAAATGAAGAAATGGTAGCATCAGCTTGAGTTTACCAAGGGTATTAGGTGCCGTTGGAGCCAGATGCCTCCAACGTAATGTCCTCTCCAAGAAGTCAAGTTTATTTTCTGCATCAGAATACTTGTCAAGATCATCTATGTTTTGACCAGATGTTCCAAGAAATCTGAGAAGAGCAAGCTTAACACATTAATATATTACTAACTTGGTAAAAAAAATCTATTCACAAAAGGACTTCAAGTGTACCTGATACCATCAAGCTCAAATGAATGAGGATTTGTACATGACACAAATGTGTTGTATGCAGATGCTCCTGGGAAAAGGCATCTATGCAGAGGCTGAAATGAGACATGAGAATAAGGAACCATAGCATACAGGATTCTCTGATCATGTTACTTATTGAAATGCCCAAGAAACACAAAAGACCTGCTGGGGTAAGGAGAAATTTGCTGGGTCATCAGGCCCAGGCATGATATCCACAGGCAGAGCTGCTGCTAGCTGAGCAATAGGAAAAACTCAGATAAAATAGTAACAACAACAGCAATAATAATAACAACAACAATGATGATAATGACGATGGCTAAGCAGGCCCAGTGGTTCAGTAATCCAGACCTTTGAACTGAAAAGCCAACCGTGGATGCATCAGTTCCCAAAAGCATCCAAAATGGAACAATTCAAACCTTTGACTAATGGTCTGCAAATGAATAGTTAAGAAAGAACTCACATTCATCATAAGGAAAGCCACATATCCCACAAAAAGGATCCTCCAGTCTAGTTGCTTTCAGGAAGGTGATCTGACTGTCCATCATGGGGCTCATAAAAAAATCTATGGACTTGATTAACAAACCACTGGCTCTATATGGGCAAACTTAAGAACAAAGGATAGTAACTATGATATGTTTGCTCGGTCACAAAGGAAACTCTTCAGAAAATAGAATAACTCAGAATCAAAATACACAGACAAGTTATAATTCAAATAGTCAAATTACCTGTGTTAAGAAAATATCGAGCTCTTTGATTGGTTCAGAAAGCTTTGATTGATCCTTTAAAGCCAAGTTCTGCAGAAATAAGAGACAAAGCACGAGATTAGGGCTGTCAATGAGTACCAATAGAAGTGATCCAACTTAAAGCCCACATGAACATATTTTTTGTTCCATTCAGCCAGGTTTAATTAATACTATGGCCGGGCATGAGTTTGAGGTTTGTCAGACCGATCAGCCAGTAGCTAGGATCGAAAAGTTTTACTAAGACATTCACATAAGATTTCATAAAGTGCAATAAAACTTTTAAAATAAATTAGTCAATGGCTTTAATGACTTCAGTCCTGGGGGAGAACTTGCCCAGTCCTCTTCTAATTTGGGATTGTGTGAAATCGTGCCACATCAAATGCGAAGGATGGCCCAGGCACAGATGAGATGAACAGATCTACAATAAGCCAGAGTTATGAGACTGGGTGAGAGACAAATTAGTGGATTGGATTCATCAAAAAAGGAAAGCCATAGAAAATTCCAACCATTATTGCTCTCTAAATGGGATAAGGAATTCTTTCACTAGTCCTGGAAGTTGTTCACTATAGCGAAATGTGGGCAGGTAGATGATATGAAGTCAATGCAAATTGGACACTATTGCTAAATGGGCCTTTTTTCAAACCAAACACAACTGATGCCCCATAAGTGTAGCCCGCCAAAAAAGGGGGTTGGACCAATGACCCTCAGGCCAACCTAATCCAACGACAACTGTAGATCCAGATTGAATCACATCCAGTTGAATGAAAGTCCCAATTCTCTATTCGATCAGGATCCAGTCTGTTTACAGCAAACCGACATATCTAGAAGGGTAGGTAATTTTAGAAAAGGTTAATGTATAAGCTCAGATAAAAGGTCAACTATATGTAACATTTCATGTCCAAAAGCATACCTGTCCTGTTAGAAGTCTGACAGGAACATCGACAGAATTTCCCGCAATGACAACTCGAACTATTTGCGATGCAATATTTTGATCCTGTTAGATTGATCTGTAAATCAGATAAAATGGTAGTTTACAGCATAAATGACTCATTTGGCTAAGGTTTAGGATATCATGCTAGTTGTAAGTAAACATTTCAAACCCTACAAGCCCATGGTGCACCTTGGCAATAATCCAGATCATGAGACTAGTGAAGCACCTGTTGAGTGAAACATAGTCCAGAATTTTGAGGAGACTAGAAGTTCATATACAGTTATCGACCATTTCGGGATGAGTAAGCTCAGCACAGCAGTCTAGGAAAAAAAGCTATTTAAAGATTGAATGGCTAACAACATCTAATTACCATTTTTTTATAACAGGCTAACCCAAGCGATGGACCATCAGATGGTTGGAATTGATAAAAAGAAAAATGGTCAAATGTTGGTAGGGATTGATATCATTTACTACTGGCATTTGAAGTTCTGAGTAGCAATGAATCCAGCCTCATATATTTTAAGGTAAAAAACAAGAAAAACCTTTTCATCACCAAGATGTCCAGTCATATGATCCACAAGAAGCTGGATCTGAAGAGGATTAGACTTACTGCTCCCAACACTCAATCCTGACACAAGTACCACATGCTTGTCTTCATCTGCAGAAAATTTTAAAAGCAAGCTTAGAGAATTGTTATGCATTGCATGCAGACCAATGCTATGTAACTTCAAATTACAAACATTAAAAAGAGTAACATTTAGATTCCAATCCTCCACTCCTGCAAAGCAAATGTAGGCTTATTTTCCCATAGAAAGTATGGAATTTGTTCAATCAACAATAAAAAAAAACATCTCTTCAGCCAGACAGCAGCTGACAAGATTGATATGAAAACCATAAATGTAAAGGATAACTATTACTATATTGTATTTAATAATAATAAAGAAATGATCTATGGTGCTCACAGAAGATAAAATCTGATTTATCCCTTATGGGCCCCTTGCATGATCAAATTTGCTCAAATCACATGGACCACTCTACACAGGAACTGTCACAAATTTTGCGCCAAATCTGAGTATGATACACTGTTGGACTCGTAACTATTATCATTATCTTTTTTAATCGAATAAGAAATTATTAAAGGAGAAGAATACAAGGCAGAGAGACCAAATATAAGAGCTAAATGGTGAGACTCACAAGAACAAAAAGAACAGATGGAAAACACAAATCAAAAGAACAGTTACAGCATTCAACATATGTGCAGGCGCAGCTATCCCTAAGAATTCCATACTTAGGTAGGGAATCTGCCACCTCGCCAGCTTCCTGTAAAACATGATAAAACTCCACCCTAGGGGTTGTTTGTTGCATGTGAAATGATTCGCACACATAACATTTGTTTGAATGCATAATGGTTTCACATACGTAAATTAGATGTGGTGTCAAAATGATAAAACTCCATTTTCACAGCACTGAACAACATCCCCACCCCCACAACACACCCCCACCACCACCTATATGCACACAAACCATTTCACAGCTGGAGAAGCAAGAGGCGCTGTGCACATTGCTACAGTTAAAAAACAGTGATATAGGCCAAAACAAGAGCTTTAAAAAAAATTCTCCCATTCCTCTGGTCCCCTAATTCATGATCTGAACCATTCATCTTCTTTACAATGATAAAAACTACCAGAGGGTCAAATTTCATGTCTTAATTCTTCATGGATATTGAGAAATTTGTGAAAAACGTCCTGTCTGTTATACTTTTTTTGAAACTTCTGTGGGCTGGCAATTCACAATCAGGACGGTTCATTTTCTTTATAAGGCTAAAAACGGCTAAGAGGTCACATATATTACCTAAATTATTCATGGATTTTGAGAAACTTGTGAAAAGGAACCCCAAAATTCCAAATCCACAGAACCGTCGGATGCACTCAGATATACCCAGATTCACATTTGAAAATGGTGATTTTGACAAGCAGTGGAATATATTACACATGTATCATTTGCCTATGTAAATGACACAAATGTGCATCATATACTCTTGTGAATCATTTTCACAGAAAACAAACAACCCCTTGATAACTAAAGAAATATGCTTGATAACAGACTTAACAAAATGCAGCTTCCATGGGTACAGGGTACCTACATCTTTGTGTTACCTGCCAACAACCTTGCAAGAATCACTTTCCACAATCAGCTCGCACTGAAAGACTCAACAAATATTTTCAGTGCTTCTAAAATAGCATACAACTCAGCTTGAATTGGATCCAATATTCTCAACTCGGCCTAAAAAAGCAATAAAGATTTCCCTCTAGCATTTCACAACACACCTATATCACTGGTCAGATCACATGTAAAATATATATATATTAAAAAACCTATATTTCTCACATTATCAATTCAATGTTTCATATCACTTCTGACTGTAGTGAAAATTGGGTTAGTTCGTAAACATTTCCCTTAATTATTATCAAGACTAAAAACTTAGCCCAACCAGCAAGACATCAAGTTAAAATTTCACTTTCTGAACCATGATCACAATGCATAGATCCATGACCCTGGAATTTTTCCTTGAGGATTTTTCTAGTCCCAAGGAAAATGATTATTCAGGACTCCTGAGATTTCCAGCTAAAGAAATGTTGTTTGCATGACACCTTAAGATCTGTATAGGAATCAGAAAAATTCTGGAACCAAACAATTATGCTGCTTGGGTTAAATAGTGAGCAGGCATAGTTAGTTACAAGATAAGGAAGCTTTAGGAGTTATCATGGGCATGGGCAACCTATAAGAATAATGGAGCACCCATGTGCAGGCCTCTTGACATGGTTTCTAATTAGAAGCATAGTATAACTTCATTATCAAACCTTCTTTTTTCCTCGTACGTTGTGAAAAATCATGTTTGATTAATTCTTTTTATTTAACTAAAATCATATTTGATTACTATCATATACAACTCAAGATATTGTATATTTTCCCAAGCCATTGAAAGAAATTTCAAATTGGCTGATTTCAGTCATCCATACAATTGAATATGACAATCACACACAATTATTAACCTTATTTGGCCCCAAACAATCAATGACTACACAAATGAATCCAAAATCAATCCATAGAAAGTTGGAGCAAATTTGGCTAATATCAGATGTAACTCTCCAAAATAGGAGGTGTTGGATGGAAGGCAAGGGCACTAGCAGTTCACCCATTCTTTTTCTCTCTCTCCTTTTGTTTTTAATCCAGCCCATCCGCACATGTCTAGGTGTCCCATGCATACAGATGTCCTATGCGATTACTTTAGTTGGACAACAAGGAAACGGGAGACTAAACTTGCCTTATTTGAAAAGTTGAACATAAATTGGGAGAAAGTTTTCTCTGATCAACTATGAACAAATGCTGTTTCAGCGTTTACAAGTTCTTTTATAAGGAGATCAAATGTGTAGATGAGTGTGCTGTAAAAGTTCACCCTTGCTACAAGGACTGACTTGGTCTACCACTGATGAGCATTAGTGTCATGATTTTTGGCTGATTTACAGCCATCAATACAAGACATTCAGAAATCAGTTCTGGATACTCCAGACATCAAAGAGTCATTTTTGTTGAGAAACAACAAAAGTGGTTCCAGTAGATTGCAAATGAAGTCGGACAAATGATAGGCAGAAGTAGTATAAATTGTGTGAGGATGTGGTTTGTGTTTCTCGAATGAATCTTATGCCAAAGAACAATCCATAAATCATTGAGGCAGATGGAAAAGGAGAAAGGTTAGTGCCGAGATCTCTCATGTATTTTCTGATACCGGAAGTGATGGGCTAATCCTGAGAAAAGTTTAACCAGTGCAAGGTAATGTTTCAACACTGGTTGTTGCTGTGTGGACAGCTGCACAGAAGTTAAACAAAGAATAAAAACAAGAACAAGAGATAGGAATTTATGTGGTTCATCAATACAGGCTGCACCCACAGGCAAAGAGGAAAAAAGCTTAATCTACCACAGAGAGAGAAAGATACAATGTGACTAAGAGACTAAGAGATAACAAGAGATTATACTCATGTGCCCTGAATTTATGTGGTTCACCAATAGAGGTTTCACCCACAGGCAAAGAGGAAGAAAGCTTAATCTACAAGAGAGAGAAATACACAATGTGCCTAAGAGACTAAGAGATAACTAGAGATCAAACTCATGTGCCCTACACATAATAAACCCAAGAATCTCTTAACGAATTCTCATACACAAAATGTAATAAAATCAACTCTCTTTCACAAAATAAATGCACTTTGCCAACCCTTTTTCAATTTCACAGAGAGAGAGAGATGTTACTAAATTAAGAAACCTCTTAAACAGAGGATCCTAATTAAAGCTAGGTGGTTTTTATGATAAAAAAGCCAAAAAGAGTTAAGTATGTAGTGGGACTCTTACCACAGTAGGATGTGGTTTGGAAAGTAATTTTAATTTTTGAGCATGGAACTCTCATGACGCTCCTAGGAACATATGGCCACAAGATTCCCTATGCGTTTACTAGGTATTTTTGTTTCTGCCCATCAAAAAATCCAGAGTTTATAACCGTAAGATATGGCAGCACATCTAATGTGGAACAGGGTACCAGACATGGGGCGTGCAAAGATGGAGAGACGAGAGATGGAAGATGGGCAGGATAAAATCAAGGAAATCCCTGAATATCTTGACCTCACCCCAAACTCCCCATCGCGGACGAAGATGAAGACAACTCCGGAAAACCCAAAGGCACTTCTGAGAATTTTCTTTTTTTCATTAATCAATAACTAAGGAGCCAAAAGGCTTTACAATGCTTAAATAGAGAAAGCAAGCTACCCTAGAACTAATCTAAACCATTGAAACAAATTGAAGGCTAGGATTAAAACATCCCACTAAAATAATTAAAAACATAATTAAAATCCTAAACAAACTAAGATGGTGGGCTGAGCCCAAAGGCAGGTTGACCCATGAGCGACCACAAGTCTATCCTGCATCAACATCAATAAACTACTTCATAGCAAACCCAGAAGGATATGTAGCCAACAGTAATGATAACACCAACGTAGTACTCCACATGCAACTAACCCCACTCCCACCCTCCAGAAAAACAAAAACAATACCACCACACTGCTTAGGGCTGCAAAATAACCAGTAAGTTAGAGGAACAGTACCTAATCCAAGAGGCAATGGTTTCTGTGGTGCCAGGCCAGCTTCCAGAATGTCTTGAACAAAGAAATCACCATCACTGGTTTCTTTTCCATGAAGAGCCACTACAAGTCCTGTTACAGGAAACAAACCAAATCATGACATCACAAACTTCAAAATAGAAGCATGATCATAAAATGTAAAAATTATTGTTTAACAAGGTTCTAAGTTAGTAATGCTTGTAAATCCAGATATCAGAATCTGTTCAACAAAATGTACCTGTCACAAACACAGATGGAGCAAGTATACCATTTGCAAGCTTAACTCTGCCACTCTCATCTTCTAAAACAAGGTAGTCATCGGGATGCATAAAATTATAAGATTTTGCAAGAGGAACTGCAGACCTCTGCAAGTGAAAACAGCATTAAAATGGGGAGAAAAGAAGAAGAAGAAAAAGAAGAAGAAGAAGAAGAAGAAGAAAGGATAAAGAATATATCGAACAGGAATATGAGATCTAGAAGACCATCATAGTTGACTATACATACCTCCTTAGAGTATTCATCAAGAATGGATGGCTTAAGCTTCATATGCTTGTATAATGTTCCAACGATGATGCATTCCTTTCCTTGTTCAAGTCCTAAAACCGTAGTGACTGCATTATATGAAAAGTACATAGCATACGTTCAGCAAAGGCAAACAAAAAGTACAGAGCTTAAACAGATTTTTCCTAATATTGATCTGCAAAGTAGTAGTAGCTGGGCCCATTTGCCAATTACCATCAAGAAGAATCAGATGAGCTTTCTGATTTTATGAAATGAGTTGACTATCAAATGCATTTTGAAAATGGACAAAAAATGCACCAATTTTTTTTATTGGTCTCTGCCCAAGGAGTTTGCTCAACAACTGACCAATATTAAAAGGCTAAGAAGCACGGAAACGGACACGGGACACAGATACGACACGACACGGGCACGCCGACACGGCATTTCTCAAAAAAGTAGGACACAAACATGTTGGGGGACACATTACTAATATATATTAATTTATATATATAATCATCTATTAAAAAAATAATATCATTTTAATTTTTTTAATCAATTTAGCAATCAAAAAATAAAAATTCAAGTACCAACCAATAAGCATATCAAATTATCAAATATCAATACAACACTAAAACATAATTCATAATCATTAAACATGAAATATCCATAGTTCCATAAAACCCATAAAAAAAAAGGGCGGATCATATCTTTCCCATCCCTAAAACAAAAACCAAAAAGCAAAAAAGAAACCAATCTTGAAGCCTATTCTTTAGTGAAATATTTATTTATCTTTTGCTTGTGATATAATTAATATTTACAGTCATACATTTTTCCATGGTACAAAATTTTCATATATCAAGTTTACAAGTTTTAATAAGCACAGGTTAACAAAGTGTCCAAGAGATATCAGCCACATATTTATTTTTTAGTCATACATACGGGCTATAAATTATAGGACACATTGCAAAAAGAGTGTCGAACAAGTGTCCAAAATTAAGATTTTTAGTTCTTAATTATGGACACTGCTAAATAGTATCTGACACGTGTCCGACACGGATACATCACTTTCTTAGAAGTGTCCGTGCTTCTTAGTTAAGAGGCCTGGACTGAATTGAAACATGTGGTCTGTAGCAACTTGGCCCTGAAAGACACCAACCATATTGAGATAGAGCACTTGGAAAAAGTTGAATTCTCAACGGTCTAAAACTAAGCAAAGGAAAAGGACTTGCTCAGCTAAAACTTGCATTGCCCATGTTAGGCCAGAAATGCTGACTTTGAATCCATCTGATGCAATCCAAGAAGCGACCCACCATGGAGACACGGGTCCACTTCATCCATACACGTCACACCTACCTTGTTTTATAAGTGATGTTAACCTTCTTTGCTATAGTTGTCATTAAATTCTATTTGTTAGATTGTTTATATTAGTTAGAATCAAAGAAGAGGTCATTAATTTTCAGAGTTCTTACACTTCAAACAGCAATCATGTATAAGTACAATTAAGGATTATTATTATTAATTTAAGATTTATATCACTGAGTTGGGTGTTCCCTCTCCTCAATCAAACAAATGGGTGGTCTCGACCAAGGATTGGCTTTTCCAATTAGATCAAACACGAAATCAAACCAATTAAAGTCAAACCCACAAGTACAATCTCACAGCATCAGACCCTCTTTCATCAGATTGACACAGCCAGAGCCAGTAACTGCCAGAACTGCATCAATTGGTATTAGATCAGGTTTGCCTGAGAATTGCAACAATTATCCATAGCACCTGCACCGAGGTACCATTGTTATCCTCAATCCTCATCTTCATCTTCTTCCAAACAAGAATCCAAGCTCCATGAGTTGATTTCTAAAAATAATGGGGAAAAATGCTTTTATCCTTCCAACCAGATCTTAAAAAGTCTCTATGTTCATCCTCAAGACACCGTATCATTCAAGCCTGTCACCATTTTTTTTTCTTATGGTAAGACATCATGGATCAAACCCATTGGCATTCCCAACATAACCCACACACAAATCAAAAGCCAACTATAGATCTATCTCAACCTAGACAATTAAATTAACATTGTCATCATATCTTAGATTTGTATCAGACTTCTTATAACTCCAGCCCTTCTTCAAACTCCAAACACCTGTTTGATTGTAGATAGACTCAATTTTGTAAGAAGCTTAACTACTTGACAGCATCCAGTATGCCCTTGTGCTAAAATAGGAAAGTACAGCGTTTGAAACACACTTTCTTCTTCCTTCCATCAAATGTTCATCTCCAAACAACGATTGAAGGTATATATATGCATTTAAAAAAAAAAAGGAATTTTTCACCTTGGGTCATGACCTAAATGCAGAGAGCAACCAACATCCATCAAATTCAACAATCATACATAAATACACATGGATTTGGGGAACATCCAAACGCACCCCATATCTCAAAAACAAGACAAAAAGAGGGAGTACCGGGCAAATTAGGCTTCCATTTGGGGATAAGAGGATAGATGAGATTTCTCAAATGGTGGAGGCGTGCAAAGTAAATCTGACTGTACTGCTGCCCCCTGTACTTCTCCGTCTTAAGAATCTCGAACTTCTCGTCCTAAAAACAAGCATACACGTGACAGAGAAACAGAGAAACATCACAAAACAGAATCTTCCCACGACCCACCACCTGTTTGGGGAATTGCCAAAAGAGCTACAGAGAAAAAAAAAAAAAAAAGAGAGTGAAGAAAGCACAGCGTACCAGAGATTGGTAGAGAGATTGCTTTCTGTGGAGGCGTTTCTCCTCTCCCTCCACTTCCATGCCTGCTTGCTTGCTACCTTGTCGATGGCGGGAACAGCTGATTTTTGGCTCGCATTTTGGAGACAGATGGATACACGTGATGATAAAGCATGTAACCTAATAAGAGTGACAAAAACCTAGGAGTTGGCCCACTGTGGTAAAGCAGCTAAAAGCCTCAAACCCGCAACTCTAAGAGGCAAATTGGAGTCCTACGCCTTAGCTATCCCTTAGGGTTAGGTGAAACCATGGTTTCATCTTGGTGGGTGAGGAGTCCACCGGCCTTGCCACGAGGCTGCTTTGAATCTCATTAGAACCTATTTTAGTTTCCAATTTATAAATGGATCTCATTTTAGTTTTTTATTTATAAATGGGTCTAGGCTCAAAACTCAATTTAGGTTTCAATTAGTAAACGGGTCTAAGCCATAGGGGTTCAGACTCAGCACAAAAGCCTTTAATATTGAAAACTGTGCGCAAAATCAATTTTTATTTGACATTTTTATATTTAATCTTAAAGATAGTTGACTTGATGCATTGTTATAAGTTAAAAAATATAATCAATTTATAGAAAAATGAAGTTTGAACCAATTTTGGAATTAGATCTCAATTCTCCAATTAGACTTGGTTTTGAAACCAAGTCCGGGGCCCTCTTGTCGTAACTAGTTTCGGAACCAACAAAATAGGTTTCAAGTTAGACCGATTCCGAAACCAAAACCGTCATTTAGAAATAGGTCTAAGTTCATTATGGACCTGTTTTGAAATAGTCCCTTTTGCAATCTTAGCCTTAACATGAGGCATACAGGAAGAGAACGTGGCAAGGAAGAGAATGTGACAAGTTCAAACTCTACTACACATATTCTCATTCATTTTTACATAGTTTACAAGTTTTAAGCTTTAAATTTTATTTAACCCATTCAAACAAGGTGGGTTTAGTATTACAATTAATGGCTCGTCGCAAAGCAAAGCAGATTTGGATAAGATAAATTTGAGACGTGGCGGATTTGGATTTACTATAACCTATACTAAACCCGCCCCGTTGCCATCTGAAAAACAAACCCTCCCTTTGGAATTCTAGAATTTTAATGTCTTCGCATTTTGTTGGAATTTTAAATGCTTCATCAAAGAGGAAGATTCAACAATTTCACCTCAGCGGATAAGATTTGGAGAAATTAAAATTTTTTAAGATTAATTCAATGGATTCTTGCAAAGGCGAAGGCCCCAAACGTCATTTGAGTATAGTTGTTAGATAAAAGGGCAATAATATAGATGATAGATTTCTTTCCGCGCTACATTCTGAGTGTAAGACTAGATGACTACAAATGTTCTCTTAAGTTGATTTTGAGGGCATTCGAACTACCCTGTGTTGGTTAAGTTAGACCAAATAGACTTGCCCTAATTTCTTTTTTATTTATTATTATTTTTAATTTGTTGCAATCGTAACTAATCACCGACAAGAACTTATAACGAGCCTCCCACACTGTAACTTCTATTACTAATGAATCTACCTTATATTGTAAAAAAAAAAAACAAACAAACAAAAAACAAAAAACAAAAATGCCTAAACTATCCCCACCCTTTTCCCTTCCCACTCACCTTTCCCACCTCCCCATTCTTTCTCCTTCCCTTCCCTTCCCCACCCGTCCCTCCAACTAGGTTGGTAGCTCTAACGGAAGGAACCGCCGGATATCCCTCCCTTCCCTCTCCCTTTTCCTCTCCTCCCCCTCTTCCTCTCCTCTCCCTATTCCATTTTTGACATATTCGGCCCTGCGAGGCCGAACATTACACTTTTGTTTGGCATTGCAAGGCCAACAAAAAGACAATATTCAGTTAAGACTAGTCGAACAATCCATGATTGCTTGACCAGTCTAGGCCAAATTAGTGGATTGCTCGGCTAGTCTTTGACAAATATAGTGTTGGGAGAGAGGGGGGCCGGGGTGGGAGAGCCTAGAACTCCTTGTATTTGGGAGACCTCGGTCTCCTTGCAAGCAGGGAGATCCAATCTTCCTAGCAAGGAGATCGTGTAGAGGGGGAAAAGAGGGGAGAAGGAGAGAAAGAGGAAGAGGAAAAGAGAGGGAGAGGGAGAAAAAGGAAGAGGGATAATAAGAAAAGGGAGGAAGAGGGGAAGGAAAGGAGGAAGAGGGGGAGGAAGGGAGATCGGGCCGCCACTGGAGCCGCCGATCATGGTCGGGAGGGAAGGTGGGGAAGGAGCGGAGAGAGGAGGGGAAAGGGTGAGGGTAGTTTATGCATTTTTATTTATTTATTTATTTTGGATGAGTGTGCTAAAACCGTTTTTCCTTTTATATAGCAAATCCCAAAACTTGTCACCCACAAGACCCAATGCCCAAAGTTTCAAACCAACATGGCTGCAACCAAGGGCTAACCCTTGTGGTTTATTAGAAGATGGAGATATTTCTCTTCTCAACCATTTAGTGCATGAATTACTGAAAGACTCTCCCCCAGGCAACTTTTTATGAGCCCAGTCGTGCTTGAGGCGGGCCGTGTCATGCTGTGCTTAGCTTGACTAGGGTCGGAATAGCATGGCTCATGGCACACTACTTATGTCGTGTTGTGCTGGGTCGTGCCACCAATGGCCTGGCATAGATGCCCCTCCTAATTTTTTATTTTTTAAAAAAATTATATAAATAAAGGAGACATTATGGATGTTTAGGATTTCCAACTTGAAATAAAGTTGAAACGAATAAAATAAATGCATAAATATGGACACTAATTTACAAATAAAGAGAAAAACTTTATTTATATTAAATTTGTATTTAATTTGTATAAAAATTATTAATTTTTTTTTTTTTTGTACTGGGCCATGTCATGCTTTGTCAATATGGTCAACCCAGTCAACAGGCTGTGCCAACCCGCAACAAAAACCTGGGCCGTGCCTGCCTATGTTTAAGCCCCTAGATCTAACCATCAGAAAAGGCAAAAGAAGCGTAAAATACTAGACGTATCTAGATTACAAGTGCCCGTCGAAAGATGTATATAATCCCGGCCTGCCGGGTAAAAAAAAAAATCCCGTCACCCTAGTTATTAAACAGATTTATATTTTTCTCATTGGGAAAGTTGTTCTAATCTAACACATGGTAGCAATGATAAGTAAATTATATGATTATGCCATTGCACTTTTAATAATAGGTGAAGAATTTTTAAGGAATTCACAGGTACGAGGTTCCACGCTGAGGATTTCACGTTAACGTCAATATGCATCTATATGCGTAATTGAGTAAAATTGATGTATGTGTGTAATATCCTCAAAATAATGACTTTCAGATCCTACAAGAGGGGGTTGGATTTAAAAAACCTACAAAGCAAGGATTTCCACTTGCCTAAATCGTTGACAATTTTATTTAATTGATAACACAAGGTTCTCATGTTTGGATTATGACAAAAATTTATGTCGTTGACCTTTCCAATGCAACTTTCCTTCTTTATTGACTACTACATGCTAAAAACAATTTAAGGAAACTTACTTTTTACATGAACAAACGAAGTCTAGATGTACTTTTAAAGTGCTCTAATGAGGTGCAAATTATGTTCTTGAAGAATGTAGAAGTTTGCGACCCTAATGAAGCCGAGGTCTTAGCTACTTTGGAATGCTTGATATAGTTTTCTAAGAGATATGAAGGTACTATTGTTGTTGATTGCATGTGCTAATTATGTTCCTCAAGAATATAGAAGTTTGCGACTCTAATGAAACCGATGTGTTAGCTATTTTGGAATGCTTGAGATTATCCTATAGGAGATTTGAAGGTGCTATTGTTATTAAAAGCAATTCTTCTAATTTAATAGCTTGGGTATTAAACTAGAAGGCGAGACCTTAAAATTTTTAATTCCATTTCAATGAAATCAGAGAGCTATCATCCACCATCAATGTTTCCTTTCGACGTGAGGTTAGATCTGCTAACTCCATGGTGGATGCTTTAGCCAAGGAAAGAGTAATGAGGTTGTCTCATTAAGTGGATGAGGTAATGTAACTGGGGTTGATTGTTGTATAATGCTTTTGTACCTTCCCCCGTTTTTTCTTCCTCTTTCTTGTTTCTTGTAATTTGACTTTTTTCTTAATAAATTGTTACCATGAAAAAAAAGTAAAAAACTTTTGAAGTGCTCTATGACTACCACATGCTAAAAAAATTTAGAGAACAACAACTAGGCTGTTGTTGAGATGAAAGCTACAAACTACTGTAGTAATAGAAATAAACTGAAACAACAATACTGAATAATTTGTTGTACTGTGAAAGAATGTTGTGATTGCGGAAATCGGTGGAAAACATGAACAGTAGTTGTTGGCTGAGGCACGTCAGCGAACGCTTTCTTCAGGACGAGTTCTGCCCCATCGAGATAAACCCATATGCGAAGAGGTTCTCAGCTGGAATTGCCTATAAGATACAACGGCCTCCATAGTACGATCTCCCTTGGTAGCACACCAAGTTCAGATCAGCAGGTCTCTAGCAAAGAGTGCTCGCAAGAAAAGAAAACAAGGGAAACAAGAGAAGGAGGAAAAATTATGTGTCGTCGTTTGAACCCAGGTGCCCAATTTATAATAAAAATAGTCATTGGGTCTTAAACATATGTACTTAAAATCACCATTAAAAACCCATTTAAGAAAAAGTCATTAGAATTTTTGAATTTGAATTTAAAACGTCCATTTAAATGAGTTTTAATCAACCCATTAATAAAAAACATTTAATTTGAAAAATGCTTAAATTACTTAATTAAAAACAATATTTCATTTTTATATCACAATATGGGTCCCCCGAGGAAGGCCGAGCCGAGAATTTGCACCCTCCTTGGGCGCGATAATCACGCAGGATGCGCGTCACGGACACGCACCTGGTTAAACGATTTCCGGATCGCCATCATCAGTCCAAACCTGGCTCGTGTGCGTGCATAGGGCTTGTAGCAAATGAGCCCAAAATAGCTTGAAGTATATAGACAAGGATGTATATATATAGTGCTCAAAGCATTTGCACTTTTCCAATATAGGACTCTTCAAAAACTACAAGGCTCTCTTTGTATAAAACTCAATTTTGAAACCCCTTAAAACCCAACAATCTCCCCTTGTTTCAAAATATTTAAAGAGCATTATACTAGTAAGGTAACAAAACTTGAACCACACCGTCATGATAAAATTTTTAAACCTTTAGGAGTTGAAGTGACCGAAGTCTTGAACTTCAATTCTTTATTTTGGTCAAAAAACATATCAAGTATTATATGCTGGAGTCCATAGTTCAGCACTTTACGGCCATGTACTTTTATCTTAGATTTCATGAGTGCTCTAGAGAATTTGACCGAATTTTTATAGAAAGCGGCCCCACTTTCACACTCATATAGATGAGTCTATTAAGGGTGCTCCTGCAACTTTACACCTCACCATATAGGCTATAGATCTCATTAAGAATTAAATCCAATCTCACTAGCTACAGGTTATGTACTGACATTTAATCTCACACAACATAATATTATAAGGATGAGTTTTTGTTTTGAGAACCACATATTCTCATTAGGTCAGTATTCCAATCATTGAGTTAGCTTGTTTTACCCATTGAACCTGTCACGACCCGAGCCCAGAAATCGGGGGTTAGCGAAAAGCTAAACCGATGACACACGTACTCCCATGCACGTGCATCCAAACCCAGTCCAGATGCACACACACAAGGGATCTAACACGTGCGAACTAAGCGTACGCGGAAGCTGTATATATCATAGCAAGCAACAAAGGAGAATAGCGGAAGCCAAACAATTGCGGAACGGAAAAGACAAGGTAAATACAATACTGAAAAACCAAATTCGAGTCTGAGTACACGACAAAATAAAGATGCACAAATATACAGAGTATAGATTACAAGGTCCAAAGTCCAAAGTGCCAAAAATACAAAATCTCAAAAAACCAAAATCAAACAACTAGGCCACTGATATGCATGCACGCACTCGGCAGAGGTGATCAGGCCCACTCTGCCAAACCGGAGGGTGCCTCTACATTCGGCCCTGCAGCCTCCTCGACCGCCGGGGAGCTGGGCAAGGGATCTGTGCCTGCAACACCACAGACAACACAAATGAATACAACAATCCAGCAAATACGAGTAACAGGGATGAAACACTCATAGTATCAAATAGAATAATGACAGAATAGAATTTACAGAGTTTCATCTTAGTATGCTAAGCAAATCGTGCATAGGAATAAAGCATGATATGGGAATCAAAACATAGAAATACTGAACTAAGTGGCTACTACGTTAACCATATTCTCTCCAGTAGAGAGCAGAACAGAGCAGATGAGAACACCACTGACCGGGCCAAGGGTACAAGTGGGTCTCGGTTTCCTGGGTTCCGGGGTCCCAAGACAAAGCGACACTGCAGTAATACAGAGATACAGAGATCTAAGCTATAGGTAACCCCGTCGGGCATCCTACGGCTGAGGCTGAGTAGAGCCAGACTAATACCAATCAAATCAAATCTAAAAGAAGGGAGATTATCCGCTTTGGACTCACCGATGGCAAAGACCGGATCTTATCCTCACGTGTTAATCTCTGGGCAGAGCCACCAGGGAATACCCAAAATATACAAAGCCAGAAATATACAAAGCATAGCCAAATACAGATCAGAACATAGATTAAGTCAAAGCACAGCATAGATCAAAGCGTAGTGCAGAACGAAGAATAAAACAGATATACAGAACGAAAGCAAAGTGACTGCGGAATGCATAGACATAGGTTGGCAGAACAGAGGGCAAAGCTGTAAACAATATGCAATGCATCTTAGATTAGTACGGAGTCAAGGTTTATTACAAACCAATCCTAATCTAGTTGTTCACTGTCACTAACCGTGCATGTTGATGTAGTTTTAAGTTATTCAATGCACCGTTGCCATCAAAGTGTTGCAATGAAATCCTCACGTGCACCGAAGTCCCTTAAACCAACACCTATGGGGAGGTGCTTAACAGTGATCAACGCTCACATGAATAAGTCACAGCCTAACAAACTCTTCATGCGATCCAAAGAATCCATTGGGCCTGTTTACATGAGTGGTTAACCTGTATTTGAGCCCTACAAGTCTTACCATTATCCTAAGTTATATTTCAGAATTGCCATGCCTAACGGTTTAGCCATGAGGGACCTATGGTTGAGCCGAAGACATCTTACGCGCTCGTTGTAATATGCACTACGGCTTCACCTTGGTTCCATTCAAAACACAGCTAAACTGGTCATCATCCACCTCTGATCTGATACCTTTTTCGGCTGAGCTACAGTCAGTATACGGCTTAGCCGTAGACCAATCCACGGCTTAGCCGTAGCATTCCACGGCTTAACCGTAGCCACACCGTAGGAGTACTGTATCGGGAAAGTTTCGACTGATCAGAGATTTAATTCACGGCTTAGTCACGGTTGGGTCACGGCTAGCTTACGGCTCAGCCGTAGGACAAGTTACGGCTCAGCCGTATCCTAGCCGTAGAACAAAAGTGAAATTTCAACTCTCTGGATTGTGAGCCGTAGAAACTTATGGCTTAGCCGTACAATACAGAACACGAATTCGGGCTGAGTACAGAAACTGAAATTTGGTACAGAAACGTCTCAAAACAAGTTACAGAGGTTCCAAATTCACAAAAATTGGCTGTAAAACATTCTATACAAAGAATAAGAGAGAATCAAAGCAATCAAACAAAACACCCATATGTGTTATCTAAGCCTGTACTTATACTTGCCTCAAACTCTGTCAATCCAATGAATCAAGCTCCAAATCAACTAAAATCAAAACAAATCAAAGAAATAAACCATGCATGAGATGAATGAAGACATACAGAGCTTGGAGAGGGAATCCAATTGGAAAAAGGAAATCAAACCCACTTACCCAAAGCAAAGACAGAGAATAAGGGAAAGAATCCAATCGAAATGGGAATCCAATCATCAACCGAGCAAGAGAAGAGGAGTAAGGAGAAGAGAAGAGAAGAAACGAGGCTGAAGACGTGGAGCTCTCTAACGCCTGTTGCATGCAACGTTGAAGGAAATTCACAGGAGTGAGGACATCTGTAAGCTGACTCCTTAAATAGGTTTTGGAGTTTAAGTCAAAGTTCGGTAAGTTTCGGTTATTTACAAATCAAGTCACACGGGGGTCCAACTTCTCCAATTGACTCCGAATGGGTCTGAGACAGTTACTGAAAATAACGAGCTCAACAAAATACACGTGCTGACACCAAGATGATGCAAAAATGATGCAAGCAAAGCAAAAGCAAAATTACGAAAAAGGGCTTAGAACTACCTATTCAAGGTCAAAGGTTACTCAACTACCTATCCAAGGCCCAAAACCAAGTCCGAAAGAATAAAACAACAGAAAAACACGCTAATGAGCCACTAATCCGGCTCAAAGGGGATCGGAGTGTTACAGAACCTAATTATCGGGATCTCCGTTCATTAGGTTGGGTTCCCACTATTGATGATTTATGGACTTAAGACCCGTCCCTTTAGATGTTTCTTTTATTTTTTTTCCCTTGCAAGGCCTTTTATTAAAAGAACTGCTAAATTCTTCTTTGAATTTACATAATCAATTGCAATCACTCCTCCACCGAGTAATTGTCTCATATAGCAATGTTGCAATCGTACTTGTTTAGACTTTCCATTGTATGTAGCGTTGTGTGCATTTATAATTGATGCAGTGTTATCACAATGAATAATAATAGGAGGAATTGGTTTAGTTCATAAAGAAATATCATATAATAAATTTCGAATCCATTCGGCTTCTGTTACAGCAGCTCCCAGAGTTAGGAATTCTGAATCCTTAGTGGAATGCAATATTGAAGTTTGTTTCTTTGATTTCCAAGATATTGCAACACCTCCTAAGGTGAAAAATATCCACTTGTAGATTTAAAATCATCAAAGTCTTAGTTCCAGTCAGCATAGCTATAACACTTTATTACAATTGGATAACTAGAATAACATAATGCATAGTCTATAGTATGTTTTAAGTATTTAAGTACTCTATATACAGTATCCCAATGTTGAACACCAGGATTACTAAAATATCTACTTAATTTACTTATAGCATAAGCTATATCAGGACAAGTTCAGTTCATAGCATACATTAAACTACTAATCACATTAGCATAATCAAGTTGTGCTATACTATGATCAAGATTTTTTACTAATTTAACACTTTCATCAAAATGAGTAGAAATTAGTTTACAATCAAAATGATCAAAAATTTTTAAAACTTTTTCAGTGTAATGAGATTGGGATAGCTTGATGCCAGAATCATCTCTTATAATTTTAATTCCCAATATTATATTTGTTTCTTCCAAGTCTTTCATATCAAAGTTATTGGAGAAAAGTGCTTTAGTATCTTTAACACACTCTAAGTTTGTTCTAAGAATCAACAAATCATCAATATACAAGCACAAAATTATAGTTGAATTACCATAGAATTTATAATAAATACATTTTTCAGCCTCATTTATCTTGAAGCCGTTAGAAAGCACAGCTTCATCAAACTTCATATGGTATTATTTTGGTGCTTATTTTAGTCCATATAAGGATTTTATCAACCTACACACTTTATACTCTTGTCCTTCTATCACATAACCCTCAAGTTGATCCATATAAATTTCATCTTCTAAATCACTATTTAGAAAAGCAGTTTTAACATCCATTTGATGAATATACAAATTATGCACAACGGCCATGGTAATCAAAGTTTTAATAGAACTGATTCAAGATATAGGTGAATAAGTGTCAAAGAAGTCTACTCTCTTTTTTTGCCTAAAACCTTGGTTACTAGTCTAGCTTTGTATTTTTCTATTGAACCATTAGGCCTAAGTTTTTTCTTAAGAACCCATTTGCATCTTAAAGGTTTTGTACCTAAAGGTAGGTCAATTAGCTTCTAAGTATTATTTGCTATAATGAATTTTATTTCATCATTCAATGCTTCCTCAAAAAGGCAGCATCATGGGCAAACATAGCTTCCTTGAAAGTAAATGGATCTTTTTCTACTCGATAAGTTTTAAGGTCAGGGCCAAAACTAATAGATATCCTAACTCGCTTACTTCTCCTAAGCTGGGGTTCACCTTCCTTTAGAGTTTGTACAACCTTGTTAGATGAGATAGGGTTAGTTAAAATTCTAGTTTTAAAAGGAAATATATCTTCAAAGAAATCTGCATCTCTAAACTCAACTAGACTTTGGTTTATTATTCTAAGAAATCTATAGGCAGCACTATCTTGTGCATATCCTATGAATACAGATTCCCATGAATGGGGTCTTAACTTAAGTCTTTTTTGATCTACTATTCTAACATGGGCTAGACAGTCCCAAACTTTAAAATATCTAATATTAGGTTTAGGTTTCCTTCCCTCCCAAATCTCAAAAGGTGTACAATTTGTTTTAGAATGCAAAGTTCTATTTAAGATATAACATGCAGTTAACAAAGCTTCACCCCATATATTTTTTGGATTACCGGCTGAAATCATCATACAATTAATCATTTCAATCAAAGTCCGATTTTTCCTTTCTGCTATATCATTTTGTTGAGGTGTATAGGGAGCAGTACTAGTTCTTTTGATTCCTTTAGCTTCATAGGAGTCCAAAAAATCAGTTGAGGTGTATTCACCACCTCTGTCACTTCTAAACTTAATTACCTTTTTTTATTTAATTTGTTTTCAACTTCAGACTAGCTATGACCTATGAAGTATAATATTGGCAATCAGGAAGCAGTATACACATGAAATGAGTGTAGCAGATATGAGAATGTTAAAAGTAGATGTTTGATAAAACTAGAAATGAGCGTTTTAGGGGATATTTAGTAGTCAATAAATAAATGATAAAAATAAATGATTTAAACATGTCCAACAGCATCCAACAATGGTGCCCGTAAAGAAAAAAAAAAATCTTTTTATGTAGTTTGATGGCCTGCTAAGGAGAAAGGGCAGTCAATATAATGTGGATGGAAGCAGTAAGGCTAATTATTATGAAGTGTAAACAATCTAAGGACTTGGCTCAAGATACATTTGAAATGGAGAAAATTGAGTTTAGATAACTAACCCTAACATAATTGGGACAATGGCTTTGATGATGAACGTCAAATCCAAAGTTTTTACATTTGTGGAAAACTAATGGGAATCTATTTTGATTTGATTGCCAAACGGAACCTTGAAATAAGGATTCCTAAATGAGGATTTGTATGACACATCGATATGGGTGCATATCATTGCATATAGTTAAGAAAATTAAATTGGCCTTAGCGTGCAAATCAGCGAAAACAAATATTTATAAATCCTATGAGGGGTGGGGCTGGGTGGATTGTTGGACTTGAAAATCCTAAAAACAAATGAGGATTCCCATTGGTCTAAGTCTTTGAGGATTTATAATTGCCAAATATGATTTTTTTTCATATTTTTTGGAAATTAAAAAAAAGGCATAATTAGCTTAAAGATCCCTCCTATAGCAGAAATTGAAGGTGCAGTCCACCAACTTTTCCTCCAAGACCTGTAGTCCTTGTTGGCTAGACTTATTTCATGCGGAGTTCCTTAATGAGGCTAACTCATTTTTTTTGTTTGTTTTGCCCTTTAGCAACTACTTATGTGTATTGTATTCTAAAACTTTAAAATTCTATTACTTTTGTTCATAATATTTATGTTTGAAAAAGTGGTATATTTGGAACCTACTCGTTGAGACCTTTCAAACAATATTCATGTTGCCTATGAAATTTTGTAAAAAAAACTTGTCAAAATTTATCTCAAAGCAAAACTTTGTTAAATTTATCTGAAACAAAACTCAGATAAATTACTGCAAAAACTTAGAAAAATTGTTACAAAGCTCAAATAAATTGTTGCAAAAAACTCAGATAAATTTAGCAAAATTCATATAAATTGTTATGAAACTTAGATAAATCGTTAAAAAACTCAAATAAATTGTTGCAAAATACAAATAAAGTGTTGCAAAAATCATATAAATTGTTGCAAATCTCAGATAAATTGTTAGAAAACTAGGATAAAATGTTACAAAACTCAGATAAATTATTACAAAATACAGATAAATTGTAGCGAACTTCAGAAAGTGTTGCAAAACTCAGATAAATTGTTGCAAAATACAGATAAAGTGTTGAAAATGTCAGATAAATTGTTGCAAAACTCAAATAAATTATAACAAAACTCAAATAAAATGTTGCAAAACTCATGTAAATTATAACAAAACTCAGATAAAATGTTATAAAACTCAGATAAATTGTTGCAAAATACAGATAAATTATAATAAATTTCAGATAAAGTGTTGCAAATCTTAGATAAATTATTACAAAGCTCGGATAAATTGTTGCAAAATACAGATGAAAAAGAATTATATGTGTTGAGAGTTGACCATGGTAAAGAGCGCAAAAAGAAAGGAAAATAAAAAAGAAAAAGCTAATAGGCTCCGATTGGCAAGAAATAAGAAAAGAAGAAGCAATAAGAAAAGGAAGAAGATCAAGATGATCATTGGCTATTTGGTTGAGGGGATAGGGTGGTCAGAAGCGATGTAAAACAAAACTTAAATAAATTGTCAAAATTTATCTGAAAATTGTCAAAATACCTTTTTGCTATTCAGAAGTGTTTTGTCAAAACACCTTTGTGCTCTTCGTCGGTGTTTTGCCAAAACACCACCTTTCTTCTCTCTTCCACCAGAGGAAAAATAGAGAATTTAGAACTATGTTTCTGTTCATGGCGCATTGCAAATCGTTGCTATAATTGGAAGAACTGCTCTGTTGCATTCGTCGGAGGAGAAGACAAGATCTGGCCTCAGTTCGGTTTTGAAAAATAAAAAGAAATGTCCGGTGTGCGCTCTTCATGCAGACAAAGAAGACAACCCATGTCTAAGTCAGTTACATGCTCTGTCCAAGTTCATCCGAATTGGAGAATAAAGACAAGAATTGTTTCGTCTTTTATGTTCTTGGTGCTTGACAAGTGGAGAGTTGGAGATAAAAAAAAAAAAGTTGGTTTGTTCTCTTGGTTTGTGAAGAAGAGATGGACTCAGGTGGATGTGTGACAAAGGCCCGAGTTACACGTTTTCGGTGTCACTGAAGGAAGAGGATCACGTTTTCGGTGCCGCCAAGGGTTGTGCTTTGACCGATGCTGGAGAAGAGAAAGAACATCGCCCCCTCCGTTGCGCTTGTCTTAATGGAGACCATTTTGAACTTTTTAAGTACATAAATTTGAGAAAAGGGCCTCTACATCTAGTACAAAAGATTATAGACCTCTCGCCATAATATATAATATTAAGGGACATGTCGCCGCCCCATAAAAATATCCATTCTCCCCATTAATTGGTTGCAAAATGTGACATTTCAAGGATCTTGTACCATGGGACCAACATTTGAACTAATTTGAAAGCACCCATTCCTAAAATGCACATTCATCATTTTGCTAATATAAGTAGCCAGGCTGGATAGATACAAGCTTACACAAGCCGACACAAGCCTAACCCTTGCCTGTTTACCCATCAAACCAGAAAGCAAGCCTGGGTTCAAGAGCATGGGCCTGTAAAAAGACCAAATCCAGGCCAATGACCAATGGGACCTCCAGAAAATTTGTTAAAATTTTCATGTCATACAGGTTTTTACACTTTATTTACATTTTGTGCTCTACAAAACTGGACAAAATGGAATTACATAGTGAGCCCATATACAAAATCCGAACCACTCAACATAAACGCATTGTACCAGGATGTGGGCGTGGATATCCTCAAATTTTATTCCAAGAGAATGGTCCTACCGTAAGATTTTGTATACAATTAATGACATGATTAATGCAATCTTATACATTAATTAAATTGTCAATTGTATATAATATATCTCACAGTGATAGTTGTAGGATATATCTTGTTACGGAAATGACATTCATATGGGAAGCCTCACCAGCTGGACACCAGAGTACTATAACCAAAGGACCAGACTCAATTATTCCCTTCTTCTGGCCAATGGTGAATACCGAAAAAAAGAAAAAAAAAAAAGACACAGAGGGCACCATTGATTTTCCCACTTTCCTTCTCCAAGACGGAAACCTACCATCTTCTTCTGCATTGATTTTCCTACTCTCATGGAAAACTAGAAACCAATGGTTGTATCCCTGATAGTTCTGGCCATTAAAATTAGCCAGTCAAACAAGCACCGCTTTGAATTGGTCTGCCCTCGCGTGGGGAACTGTGACTCCATGTTGTCTATTTTACCAATTTAGTCCACAGCTTTAAAAATCAAAACTGTCCACTTAGTTGGCCACCTTGCACTGTAATAAAAAAACCAATTAAATATTGGCTCAGAATTGACTCGGTTCAACATGTTTTAGGCATGTGCCACAGTTTAGACCCATGTCCGTCCTAACAAATTAGTATCATGGTTGAGAAACTCGACGTGACTCGCTCAACCCAGCTCAGTGGATAGCCAAGTTGGATAATTAAACGGTCCTAGTTGAAAGCACACCCAAGTCACAAAACTTTCGCCTACACACGGCAGGTCCAACCCCACCATTAAAATTGACACACTATCACTCTGGATGTGTGTTAGGCATGCGCATTGTGTACGGATGAATATTTTCTAGGTCACACTCAATTCCGTTTCATTGTAGATGATTCGGGTCATCATCCTCATCCGACATGCAAAGAAACTGCAAATTTGCACTCACTTGTTTGCCACATTTCCTCATTAAACCAACATTGTCTTGAAAACGCTACTTGACTTCGAGGTTAACAAGTCAAACAACTCGGTCGAGCTTAAGCCAATACTCATCTTCACTGAACCCACCAAAGTCAATGACCACCGAGTCAATTCAACTTATCCAAGTCGAAAACAAACAGTCCAATATGATAGGCCTATAGAAAAGGTCCCACACTATTATCAATCGGTCCTAGATGGGAGCAGTTAGTGGGCCAACCCATCTTGCAAAAAGGCCACGTCTTTCGGTTTGATGACTATAATTTGAGAGGAGCCGAAGACTACCATAGCACGGCTCCCTCCAAAACGAAAGACACAAATGCCGAACGTTTGAAACGAATTTTCCTGAAGAACCGAAAGCCGGTCAGCATTCGCTTTCATCTTCCTCTGCATGAAACTCCTCAAGATCTGTCGTTCTCGAAAGCCATGAAAGATCTCGGCCGTCCATCTCCTTCATCTTCCAGCTGCCCAATTCAAATTCAGCCGTCCATCGGTAAGCAAGCTATCATCTTTCTCCTTCCATTTCTCTCCGCCATCTCTTCTCATTCCTTCTCGTAGAAACCGTAAATTTCCCAATTCATATCAGCGTCTTCGATCTTTTCACGGAAAGTTTTGATTTTTCCATCTGAAATCGGTGTTTTCGAATTCACCCAGATTTTGTTTTTGCGTTTTTTTTCTGTTCAATTTGATTGGTTATGGCTTTTGATTGAGATTTCCCAATTCAAATCAGTATCTTAGATCGGTTCCCAGAAAGTTTTGATTTTTCCACCTGAAACCGGCGTTTTCGAATTCACCCAGATTTTGTTTTTGTTTTTGTTTTTGTTTTTTTTTCTGTTCAATTTGCTTGGTTATGGCTTTTGATTGAGATTTCCCAATTCAAATCAGTATCTTAGATCGTTTCACTGAAAGTTTTGATTTTTCCACCTGAAATCCGTGTTTTCGAACTCACCCAGATTTGTTTTTCTGTTCAATTTGCTTGGTTATGGATTTTGATTTGATTCGATTCGATTGAGATTCATGTTCTAGATGTGTATATGCTGAGAAATTGTTGTTTGGATTGGAATTTGGACGCTGTTTGGTAGTGTAAGGATTGGGTTTCTGTTTATTGAATTTACAGTTTTCTGTTTTGTTGATTGGAGTTTTATTGAATGAAGGAAAGGTCATAGATTCCCTGGATCTCGCTCTGTTTGATGGGCAATTCATGCGGGCCGTCATTAGGAGGAAAGTTCTTTGAGAGCTACACAGAGCCAGTCGATTGGTCGATGAACTTATATAGGAGGAACTCTTCAGATTACTCAATTAGTGATAATTCATCTGCTAGCTCGAATACTTACCGTGTAAATTCTCAGCTGATCACCGACGAAGAATTTAGGAAAGAAGCCGTTGATATTAACGATAACAATCTGAAACCCATTGACCCAGAAGAGAGAGGCATGAAGCGAGGAGGGGATAACCAGGCATGCTATGTGTTGGGGCGCAAGACGGAGAATATCCGTGATGTCTACACTCTGGGTCGAAAACTGGGGCAGGGACAGTTTGGAACGACGTACTTATGCACAGAGATTTCAACAGGGATTGAATACGCGTGCAAGTCGATCTCGAAGAGGAAATTGATCGTGAAGGAAGATGTGGAGGATGTCAGGAGGGAGATCCAGATAATGCACCATCTTTCGGGTCACAAGCATGTGGTGACAATAAAGGGTGCTTATGAAGATTCGTTGTATGTTCATATCGTGATGGAGTTGTGCGCTGGGGGTGAATTGTTTGACAGGATAATTCAGAGAGGGCATTACAGCGAAAGGAAGGCGGCTGAGCTGATAAGGATTGTTGTGGGGGTGGTTGAGGCTTGTCATTCGCTTGGAGTCATGCATAGGGATCTTAAGCCGGAGAATTTCTTGTTGGTTAATAAGGATGACGACTTGTCACTTAAAGCTATTGATTTTGGGCTGTCTGTTTTCTTCAAACCAGGTAAAATACCTTCTCTTGGCAGCTGAAGTCAGTCAGATCAAATATCTATCTCAATTCTCATCATTGTATTGTTTTCTATTCTGTAATACGAGAACACCCTCCTTATCCTTCATGTTTTTCAGGGTCATTTCCCTGCTGTAGTATCTCTTTAGCAACTATATTTCTTCTTATGTGAGCAAGAAAAAAGATGATTTTTTGGTCTTCGCATTTTAACATTTTAGGTTTTACTGTTTCATTTTGCGTTGACATGATTGTTAACCTCCATTTATTACATACTGCTTCAGGTCAGATTTTCACTGAAGTTGTTGGTAGCCCATACTATGTTGCACCTGAGGTACTATGCAAGCATTATGGTCCAGAATCAGATGTGTGGACAGCAGGGGTTATATTGTATATATTGTTGAGTGGTGTACCACCTTTCTGGGCAGGTATGTCATTGATATTATTGTTATAGTGTTATTCCCCGCCAAAAAAAATAAAAAAAAGAAGGATAAACTTGCTTTGCACAGGATATGGATTTCATTTGTTTCTTGTTCTGAAAGCCTTCTCTGTTTTGAATTCAGAAACACAGCAGGGGATATTTGATGCAGTGTTGAAGGGAGTCATTGATTTTGATTCAGACCCATGGCCTTGGATCTCAGACAGTGCTAAGGATCTTATCAGAAAGATGCTCTGTTCTCGCCCTTCTGATCGCTTAACTGCTTATGAAGCACTTTGTATGTTAGACCCTCTTGAAGTTGTAAACTTGTATATATGTGAAATAATCCTGAGCTGACAAAATCAACCATACTCACCTCCTGATTTGGCATATACAGGGGCCCACTTTTGCTTGATCCCAATCTGTTTATATCATTTCTTCCCTGCCTTCTTTACTTCTCCTCCCCTGCGCCTTCTCTCCTCCTTTCCCCCAGCATGCACGTATAGGTACTGGCCTAACTTACATTTCAGCCAAAGTGATACACCGTTGACTTCCCATGTGTCATTTTTTACATGATCAGTCCAACATTTTTTTGTTACTCCAATTGGAGTTAAAATTTTTGTGAAATGCTTAGAAGATGGAGCCCACATAGGTCAAATCACGTGTTTATCATAGGAAGTATTGTTCAGTAATCAACAAAATATCATTTAGCTTCATTTGAATTCTTCATCGATAACAACCTCCATTACTAATCAAATTGACAAAAGCCATTGTAGATCCCTGATTGGACTACAATAGAATAATGTAGTTCCTTTGATAAATGAGATTTAATGCACCTCTTAAGTGGTTAGCTGAGAACATTCACAGTACATTTTGGACTTAAGAGTGTTTCCTTTTCTCATGATATTTATAGCAAAATAATTGTTCAGAAATTAGAAGGTTATGCTGTGTCTTCTCCGTTTGTTTATATTTTTACATTTGGATCTATTAGTTTATGCCATCGCAGTACTACTATTAGTAGTATAGTGTAATTTATTTTTTTGTTTTTTTTACCTTTTCTTTCCTGAGAGGCAAGCTGGCTTGAACATAACCTCTGTCGTTGCAATGAGCACCTGTAGTAGTACTAGTTAGTACCTGCAAAATGTGTTACCTACTTTTATCAATCCTTATTGATAGATTTACGCGGTGAACTTTCAAGAACAAAATGGACACATATATCTTGAAAACTAGCTAAATGATCCCTATCATGTTATCATGAATAAGCTTGCTTATTTCTTGGCAGCAAACCCTTACAACCCTCAGTTTGGAGCCTGGACATTGTGGTCACTATCCACTTTTAAGTTTTATTCATTAATGTACTTTTTTGCTTGTGTTCATTAGGTCATCCTTGGGTATGTGAAAGTGGAGTTGCTCCTGACAGAGCACTGGACCCAGGCGTATTATCTCGCCTCAAACAATTTTCTGCCATGAATAAGTTGAAGAAGATGGCTCTAAGGGTATGCACTTTACAAAGATAAGATTCCTTCAAATTTTATGGAAGTTTAGGTTTATATGGCTGCTTGAGAATTATGTTTAGTAGGTTTCTTCTTCCTTTAACTCATGTTTCGCTTCTGGTAAAACCTGAGATGAAGAAGCCTGGGTCTTGGTGGGGCAACGAGTACAAAGTAATTGCCTGAAGCCAATTTAAAGTGCTATAGGATCCAAATGCTCGTTAAACCTAGTGGATCCTCAATGTTTCATTGATCAGCTTTCATTTTCACTTTTATCTACCTACTTCTTGTTTCCATACAAATGTGGTCATTGATATGTAATGAAAAACCTTCCAAGCATGCAAGAGGATGCAAACAGTTTAAACTCAAGAGCTGAACACTTAGTTGCCTGTGAATCACTTTTCTATAGGTTCCCTTTTCTTTTATTTCAGAAGGGTTTTTCTTAATAAGGAAAAAGATCTATGATTGTCATGATTCTAGGGCTGTACTATCATAATCTCCTGACAATTATTTTTGATTGGCTTGTCTGAAGTTTGCTATGCATTGTGTCAGGTAATAGCAGAAAGTCTTTCAGAGGAAGAAATTGCTGGTTTGAAAGAGATGTTCCAAGCAATGGATACTGACAACAGTGGTGCCATCACATTTGATGAACTAAAAGCTGGCCTGAAGAGATATGGTTCTACTCTAAAGGAATCAGAGATCCGTGCTCTCATGAATGCAGTAAGATCTTTTTTCCCCTGACCTTAATGACTGTAATATGGATTTTAGCGCATATATCTTCTTTAAAAAACAGTGCGAATGCCGTATATTTTGATGCATTTTTCTGTAATCTGTCTAAACTGTAAATGCACTGTGCTCCTGAATCTTGAAATTTGAACATTATGTTGGTTCTTTTCTCTTTTTTCTCCCCCTATTGTTCTTAATTCAGAATATTAAACTATAAATAGGATCTATCTGTACATAGGTTTTGTTGCCATATTCCATATCCTACTAACTATTCAAATCACGTGGATCACTTTTTTTGACACTGACTTTTGATTCTACTATTAGTTGAATTCTTTGAAGATTCTTTAAAATACTTGAATATTTTTTCAGAAAAGTAGCGACTTTCCCACCTTGTTCTAGAAGAAACTTTTAACACTTTTGGTGTGAGTTGATGTTTTTGCCAGTAAAAGATGCGAATACAGAATAAGCAAAGGAGATTTCTCACGTCTTGCTAGGGCACTTGCATTCCTAAACTTGTGGCCATCATTCAGTCTTCTGTGCACTTGTTCACGGACTGAGATCTCGCTTTCTTGCATGTTAGTCAGAAAGTTAGGGTATAAGATTGTGACGTGCCTTTCTTACAGATAAATAGTAGAACTTCTCAAGCCAAATCTGGATTGATGTTTTATGGCTAAGATGATAATGTTGAATAACATTGGAGTTTGTGAGACAGAAGTTGCTTTTAGATAGAGCTGATATCAAGATTGGCATTAAGTGGATATATTTGTCAAGGAGAAATGTTGAGCACTTGAATCTGGTAAGACATAAGGGGGCTGTGTTATATACTTCATTCAACATTAGTAAGAGTTTGCATTTACTAGATGCTGACAACATGACTGGAATCTTATAAAAAAACACTAAATAGTGAAATATTAAACATTCTAAATCATAGAACATTAGTAAGAGTTAGCATTTATTAGATGCTGACAACATTAGTGAAATCTTAAAAAAAACACTAAATAGTGAAATATTAAATGTTCTAAATCATAGAAATACTCTCCTTTCAGGCAAAAGATCAAAAATTAAAAAAATAAAATCAAACACATGCAATTCTTAGGTCATGGAAAATAACTAACACTTTCAAACTCTCTCTCTCTCTCTCTCTCTCTCTCTCTCTCTCTCTCACAAGCACACATATCATTGAATGACATAAACCCTAAATCTTATCACAAGCACACATATCATTGAATGACATAAACCCCAAATCTTATTAACAACTGATTGTTGACGTTACAGAATGGGTATCCAGCAGAGAACTACACTAGTGTTAGATTTCTGTTACTGTTATACTGATAATGGAATCTATTCTCTTTTAAGTTGGACCCTGTTTTACCAAAATGTATTGTGAAACAACTTTTTAACGTTGAGGTATATCATTTGTTTTTAAAAGTGCATGCACTTGATTTATTAGGCTGGCCATTTATGTTGCTGCTAATATGTTTTTATATTTGTTCCATTTGATTAACTTGGCTGCAACCATCTAGGCGGATGTTGACAACAGTGGTACCATTGACTATGGGGAATTCATTGCCGCAACATTTCATCTCAACAAACTGGAGCGTGAGGAACATCTTGTAGCAGCATTTTCATATTTTGACAAGGATGGTAGTGGTTATATTACAGTAGATGAGCTCCAGCAAGCTTGTAAGGAGCATAACATGATGGACGTACTTATTGAGGATATTATCAAAGAAGTTGATCAAGATAATGTCAGTAACATGCAGTCTGAACTTTTGAAATTCAATTTGCCCCAATTATTGTTAGTTGCCTTTCAATCCACTTTCTCTATGAAGCGGGCTTTTGTTTCCTATATCTCTAATAGCTGCTAGGTGTACATGCTTATTAAACATACCAATCATTGTGGTCCTGGCCTGTGGGTCGGTGGTTAGGGGCACCACTGCCAATCATGGGGGAAAGAGTGTGCCTGAGTATGAGTTTCTTAAACACACACAAACACGAGAGAGAGAGAGAGAGAGAGAGAGAGAGAGAGAGAGAGAGAGAGAGAGAGAGAGAGAGAGAGAGAGAGAGAGAGAGAGAGAGAGAGCTAATCTATATAGATTTATTTTCAGACCATATGTCTTTAAATGGGGGGACGGCAACAGGTTTACCTGACTTGTTTGGTGGATTGATCTGCTGAAAATAAGTAGATCTACTACTGTTAATCAGGTGGCGGGCTGCACATTTCTGTTGGATGTAGAACATTTAGGGCCTATTTGATTGCATGAGATTGAATACATATTAATTCACAGTCAAATGAGCTCCAAATAAGGATTATTAAAAAAGTGAGGATGAAGGATTTAAGGTGGAATTGTAGCTAGGATCTTAACTTTCTTAGGATTTGAATTACTAGGGTGATGGCCGAGTATTCAATTTCGAAGGCTTATTAATGAAGTGAGAGAGAAGCATTTAAGGTGTAAATGTAGCCGGGACCTTAATTCCTAGAATTTGAATTACAAGGGTGATGGTTGAGTATCATCTTCCATCTCCCTTTGATTCATTTTCCATTAGGGGAGATTATTAGATGGTCATTTTTGGATATTCACCTTTGCTTCTTCAGTTTTAACCACTTCTAGAATCACTAGCCTTAAAATCCCTAGTATTCAATCGGCTCTAGGGGGTTTTTTTTAAGTGCCTATTCGTTTCATACATGACTGTGCCAGTCTAGTTCTTTGGCTACAGTCTGGTTCTTTGGCTAGGGCACATACTTTTGGTTTCTACCTGCTGAACAGTTTGGATATGAACATGTGACACTGGCAAGATCTGGCCATGCATGGGTGGCTGGATCTACATACATATATCATATATGTGCCAAAGGAAACCTCCCGTTATCATACCTTAAATGATTCTTGCTTATTCAATATATCTTTCTTTTCCATTTTTCAGTCATGGCTTGAACTTCTTTAAACCATCAATTTTTGTATATCTCTTAGGATGGCCGGATTGACTATGGCGAGTTTGTTGCCATGATGCAAAAGGGGGATGGTGGGATCGGAAGACGAACCATGCGTCTGACTATGAACACAAGGGATGCAACGGAAACCCATTGAGTTTTCTAATCATAATATCATGTACAGGTTTATACTCTGTCTTTCTGCCTTGCTGCTTAATTCTTTTCTGCATATTAGGAGAAATTGCACTTCTATAGATGTCATTATGGAAAGAAACATCACTTCTTTAGAAAACCAATAAGTTAGACAATGCCTGAACTTTGAACTCCATAAGACCCCTTCTAAATTTTACATTTCACATCTCTCTTTTCCCTTTCTCCTCCATTGAAATTTAATTAAAATACCTTTACAATTTAACCTTTAAAAAATTTTGAAGCTTACCGAATGTTATTAGTCAGATATTCTCGGAAAGACTTGACTTCCATTCCTGACTAGAAATCTAGAATTTCAGATATTATTTTCCAAAATATACATGGTATAGCCGGAGTCTGAAACACACAAATCCACTTCTGCTTGTTTATCTTGAATAGGGTATTGCGTTTGCTTGAAAATGACACCAGCTTAGCAATAAGAAGTGAAAAATTCTCATTAATTGAACATTCACATGGGTGGCTTGTATTGGTAGGGGAAGGTACAACTTCTTCCACCGGAAAATTGAAAAAGTTGACAGACACAATCAGTAATAATATTTTTTTAATAAATAGATATAAATTAAAAAAGGATACTTTCCATTTTATGCATCTAATATGCACCACAAAATGCAGTGTATTCCCAGGAAATTCCACTGTGGGACCCACTTTTCTCAATTTAACCATTGGATCGAACTATTCCCTTGTGCGTGGGAGAGTATGCTCAAGCATCAGCACTACTATGACTGATATTCACTGCTGGATGGAAACAGTGCAGGGGATGTAAGTCTGTAGCTACTTCACCAACCAAATTCTTGTCATCTACTTATCTACCTCTCAGTCTGACAGTGAATATCCCTTTACTCATTGGTGTTTGGGCATGTCTCCAGTTGCTTAGGGAGTAATTTTTTGATTAGTTTGGTTGAGGATAGTAGCCCCACAGTAGAGATCTCTAGGGTATCCGCTACACTTTTTTGGTGTATCTTGATTGACCATATCATTTCTCTAAACTTAAACCATGATTTTCATCATCATTGCAACAGAAATGGTACAATATGTAATGTCCTTATGCCCTTTGCCATTGGTGGTGGCAGGTTATACAGCAGCATCGAACAGAAGTGTAGCTATGGCTTTAGGATGAGTGGGTTTTTTCCCCAGCTTCATAGTTTTGGAAGCATTGTCCACGTTGGTTGTACTGGAACTGTTGTTTTAAGTTATTATCTAATTGGAATGTGCTTTAAAAGTTCTCAATTTGCCAATTCATGGATTTTTTTTTAAAACTTTCATGGAAATAAATCCCCCGCACTTTGATGTGCTTTGAGAGAGAGAGAGAGAGAGAGAGAGAGAGAGGATAACTACATGTTGTATAGTGAAAGATTCCTAGTCCATTCAAAAGACGAGTTACAAGCCAACTTTGGTGAGAGGAGCCTACTTCATATTCAATATTCATCCTCTGCAAACATTTACAACTCAAAATGTATATTCATCCTTTTTCAGAACATTTACAACTCAAATAAATGTCAGTAGGCTTTGAATGTACTGATCAACGTCACCTGCCGAGACGACTATCATCATTCTTCAAAGATAAAAGGGTGCAATGATTGGCCTGATTGTGCACCTTGGTTAAGTTTCCAGTGCACCATACTTGGTGCATGAATTCTGCATAATGGGGATCATCATATCAGATTGAATTGGCTGCCGATCAAATAAGAGATTGTATAATTCTTCTAGTCATATCCTGTATCGTTTTATCAGCATTCGCCTCTGCTATCTCAATTGAATGGTTACAGGTGAGGTTTTATCCAGGTCAATGTATGAACAGGGGATGTCATGTATGTTTATTATTTGATCAATTTTTTTTCTCCATGAATAAGGAGCTCTATATGTGTGGGAATCTGCAGATGTTGCTTTGACAAATGATCACACTGATCAGGCAGTTAAGAGTCTTGGATTGGGGGCCATGATTTTAGTAGTAGTTTTCTGACCGTATCAATTCATTCCAAATCCAATAAGCCATATACGATTCTTCCCGTGTAAAGCATGTGAAGGTTGGGTAATGGGTGGACCACAGGTGGTAGTGGTATGTGTCACAACAAGAGTCTCGCTTGGTCTGTGTAGATAATATCCCAGGTCTATGTTGTCACTACTCACTAGGATGACTTGGTGGGCTGAAAGGCCCAAGAGTGTTTTCGATTTTCAATAAATTAAAAATCAGGCCATTGGGCAATGTTGAAAGGCGTCAATGGAATTACAGCTACAGATCAGATGGAACCGTGTTACAAATTCATGAACTGTATTTTGGGGGCAATATAAAGATAATTCAGATCTTTACAAAGATTAATCCGGTCCCATTTGGAGACATTCTAGAGTTTCAATTTAAAAGGAGTGGATCCTACCATCTGATTGAGCATCATGATGGAATATGATGGGTGCTAATGTGAAATTACTGCTTATATACATGCTGTTAATTACATTTTCATCATGGTTTTCAATGGGACAATGGGCCTCACGCTTTTTGAACTGAAACTTGTGGATACATCATTGGATAGGATGGGGTTGATGGAATTCATCTTGATTGGTTCAAACTATCTACACGTGGGCTCCAAAATTGAGTTTACTCATTTCCCAAAAACGACTCGTGCCCCTAATACTGTAGTGGAAGTGGTGCACCCTGGGTTTGGTATAAAAGTAATAAAACCCGACCTCAGTTCGAGCGGATTTGGACCAGTGTAAATACAAAATGGGTCGGAATTTGAGGTTGTCTAAACCAGAGGTTGATCCGCCCATTGGCATCCCTAGTGGATACATACAATACAGTGCATTGCCATGCCCATCTGTAGTGACAAAAAGCCAGTGCAAGCCGACCAATGCCTGCTCCATATAAGTTGGATTTGAACTGATTCTTGAGTAGTATGGACCGGGTGGGACTACTTTTTTTTTTGGCCCTATTGTTAGAATTGTTCATAGGCCCAATGCTTGGAATGGGACTCTTATAGTTCTATACGACAAAAGGAGACGAGAGAGAGAGAGAGAGAGAGAGAGAGAGAGAGAGAGAAGGGTCTTGTTAGGAAGGAAGAAGGGAGCGAAGAAGAAGAAGAAGATGGCGAAGATGTTCAACATGAAGCTGATGAGTGGGGCGGTGTTTGGGAGAGGGGAGCCTCTGGTATCGAAGCTGGCCATCATCTCAGAGTACATAA
Source organism: Sextonia rubra (assembly GCA_037013555.1). Classification (NCBI taxonomy): domain Eukaryota; kingdom Viridiplantae; phylum Streptophyta; class Magnoliopsida; order Laurales; family Lauraceae; genus Sextonia; species Sextonia rubra. The sequence continues at coordinate 13,377,673 of JASUAD010000028.1, read as the reverse complement.
TATTTCCAGGAGCCATGTTTGCAGCCCTCTTCTACTCTCCTGAAAACGATCCCATCAAGGGCAAGGGCAACCGCACCTTCTCCACTTAATCACTACCCACCACAACAACCTTATCTCCCCTCCATCAGGTTCCATTCCACACCCCATCTCCTCTTCTTCTCCTCCTTCTCTGTTGACCTTGCACTAACATGGATGATATGATATGATTTGATATAATATATTCATCATAGCTAAGCCTAGGGGTTTTGTATGTATCCTTTGAAATTATTATGTAGATTGATCTGAATCCTATTGGTGGAACATACCTGGTTTGTGGTGGTAAGCTTTGTTGGTAGCTTTGATAGTAATTCATGAGATTCAATTCACTTAATTTCAAGAGATGGCTAACATTAGAAGGCTAGACTCTAGAGGGGGTCCAAGGCTTTAGGTGAAAGGCTTTAGATTAGAGAATCCAGATTGGGGTAGACCCTGCAGTGTGGAACTTTCCCAAATGCATAATCAATGCGCAGCATGATAAATAATTATATAGAGAAAAACGCGTGATAATCGATCGATCTTTTGGTTATGGTAACATGGATGAATGGGCAACATTTGAGAAAGAAGGAAAAAAAAATTGTAAAGATGGTATTTGACATTGAGGGAAATGCACAACTTGCCCAGATGTGTTTTCTGATTTTTCCTTTCAGGAATATTGTCTGTTTGAGTAAGTCGATGTCGTTACCTTCTAGTTTGAATATTTATGAATGGAGAAGTCTTGACACAGATATAGGATCTTATCCTTTCAAGGGGGTGGTAGCACATCATACTTACAATGATTCTCTTCCTTTAAGCCTGTAGGAAGCACATGAAAATATTTAGGTGTTAGCTACTGGATTGCGAATTCCTCTTTGGACAATTGGCCATTCACTTGGAGAGTCCTAGGTTGTTTCATTGCCTGGGCTCAGGATATCAGAGTAGTTTTGTTTTCAAAATTCATCTGTGAATAAGATTATGACATGATGTGTAAGGACTTTATTCATTATGCACTGATGAGGTTCAAGATTCATTGGAAAAAGTCAGATGAATGACTTCGTTTCACCCCATTCGTTTCACCTTCTTTTGACTGATAGTTATTGGCTGAACTAAAGGGTTCCTTAGAAGCTTGCTTGATTAGAGACAATGGGATCTTTTTCCATCTTCACTTTTCTTCATTATCTTTGAGGCCTGTGGCAAAATGTTTGCGTCAAGGGCTGACGGTCTTATTTGTGTTTTGAGTAGAGAATGTTTCTTCTAGGCATCCCAGATCTGGCAAAAATGCCTGTCCTTTGCGGTGCATTCAATTAAAATTTTTTTTTTGAAATGCTAGTTTGTTAGTTTATTAAAATCATGATGGGAAAAAAAAAATACTTCTAAGAAGTAGTGAAGTAGTGAAGTAGTATATGATACCAAAAATCATGAGCTAAGAACGGAAATACTGCACTGCCCATTCCAATACCACCATAAATCAGCAAAGTCATCCCACGAAACTGTTTTTTTAGTAAGAACTGAAGAGATGGTATTTGTACCTTTTGAAATTAGCAATGTGAAGGCTATTCTAATTTGCTTTGGGCTTGTTTGTTTGGAGGAATTTCTATTGGGAATTCCATGGTTGGAATTTCTGACAGCAATGTTACTTGCTGTGTATAGAGCATTTGGAATTCCCTATTTGATTGGTGAGATTCCAAAATCCAGCATTCTGAAATTTCACTTTTGGTCTTTGGAATTTTCCAAATTCTAGCTTCTTGAATGCTGCATTGCACTTGAGCATTTAGGAAACATGCTGGGGGGCCAGCATTTGGGGGGACTTCTTAGAATGCTTGCAAATGAATAGGCCCTTGAAGTAGTGTTATCCCAGAAGTTAGATATGCTTTGTATCAGGTTCTATCCTCTCGTGGTTGGCTCTTGGATGGATCTCTGCTATGATGAAAGCTATAGAAATCTACTTCTTGGGTAAACATTGGCTTTAGGCAAAATCTATAAAGTCCCGTAGTTTCTGATGGTGGAATGGTTTGAAATATACCTTTGTATCTTTCTCTTGATGTACATTGTACAATTTTTCTTATTCAATTCATCTATTTTTTTTCATACTTGTTCATTTATATTCCTCTTAAAAATGAGACTTAATGGACTTTTTTTGAAAAAAAAATGAGCAGATTAAGTCTACAAGTTGAGCTGCTCGGTATTATAAGTCTAAAGTCTAAAGCATATTAGTGTTGCCTCCTTTGGCCGATGGATCAAGCAATTTGATGGAATGAAGGAGATTTGGTATTTTTGACTAATGTTTTGAAACCAAACTAACCATCATCCATCTGAGTTTGGTTGTCTTACACATCCCACAGTTCCTAGTAAAAACGATTTAAACTGTGTGTGACCCTGGTCAGCTGTTAACCACACAATATATATGTAGGAGTATAGCTACCCGTGCGTGGTTGCCAACCCACCCACTAGAGCCATTTGGGGTCAAAAACTGTCTTTTTGAGTTTGGACTACAGACACAGGCAATGGGTTGTAAATATGGAGTGGAAGATTTTGGTGGGATTTGTCTGTGGCTTTAGCTCAGTTGGTCATGGAGATGAGTGAGAGTGCGTGAGTTTGCGTTTTCCTTGTAGCAAAAGAAGAAGGAATGGAGCGCGAGATTGTGGGAGGACCCACTGGTGATTCAGGCCAGATATGATTTGGGCCCCGAAATTTACTTTTTTACAACAATTCCTTCATGCTTCTGCACTTCACAGAATGTGCAGAATTGCTGTGTTATAATTCTGTCTATCTACTGCTACTCTGACCAAACTGATGTAAATGTTAGGGTTGCTTCATCATGGAGATCTTTGGTGCACTGTGCATGGTTCAATAATCTGAAATCCTTTTTGATGGAGTTTAGTAGCAAATACTAACTTGGGAGTTGAATGATTACCTCATTCCTAATTGAGATGTATTATTACATTTTCTATCTAATCTTGAAATTTCTAATGCAGAAAACCTTCCATCCTTTGCAATGGGCTTGGAGTGCTGAAACCTGTATGACAAGCTTGCGTTCCAGAATAATCTTACCTCCCCTTTTGTGGTGCACTGCTTTTATCCCATTATGTAGTTTCGTATGGATTATTGGTTCTGTAGTGTTGAACTTTTTGTCTTCCCCAAATGAATAACAGAGTGTGTTTCTCTATATGAAACAAATTGCTTCATTTACTCTAAATCTTGATATCCTTACCTCTAGGAGATGATTAGTCAATTTCTAGTAATTTCTAGTAAGCATTTGCTTGCAGGTATTCCATGTTCAGTGCTTCTGATTTATGAGAAATTATCATATACATGTATGTGACATGATATTGCATTCTGTTTTCTAGCCTATCAATCAATAGATTTATCCTCCAATCATCTGTGGGTCTCATAAGTGTACAATTCTTAATACCTGGTAATTCTATTCCGCGTGAGTGTAATGTTAGCTTTAAGAAGAAGTTTAACCATAATGCGTTTCAAGGCCCGCATTTTGATAAAGCTGCACTTATTAGTGTGTGTACAGCAAGTGTTAGCAACATGAAAGTCATGGGTTTTATAACCTGGTAAATTCTACCAGCGTGAGTTTTTAATTTTGTATTTTAAGATGGGCCAGGTTGAGGTCGATTTGCATCCAAAGGAGTTGAGCCCAAGTCCACTTAAATGCATTTATTTGGTCCAGAACCAGAGTATTCTATGAAACCCATATTGAGTTATTGTGGGTTTAATCTGATTCCCCATCAGCTACCATTTACTGAGACAGTGTAAAGGTGGCAATGAACCCACCTGGCTAGATACACTTCTAATTTTGTTAAATGAACTAATTATGTTGAACAATAAACAAAATGATTATTTAGGAAAAACCTCAAGTTCTCAATGAATTGTGTTCAAATTAGTGCAATAACTATTTTCGCGACCACCATTTTCTCTGTATTATCTCAGTTCAAAAGCTCGTAGAGAAATATAATCCTTACGATCAGAGAAAATTATGAGGCCAAAACTATAAATCCATCAATAGGGCTTATCCATGAAATCCAAGCTTGTCAAAATCCCTGCGTCTACTCCATTTGTTCATCTTTAAATAGCGTGTTTTTACACAGTTTCCATTTTACAGTGAGCCCAGATCCAATTAAAGTAAAAACTTGGCTGGACAACAGTATGCCAAGAACAGTGACTACTGAGCCACACAGTAGAAAATCTTGGTTCTACCTATTGTATGTTCCAGTGCAGCTACAATGAACCCAAGGGGTCAGTGACATCGCAAGGACCTGTTGAACCGCATTGGTCAATAAACCCAAGACTGAACTGTACAATCTGATATGTTGTGATGAGATTGCTAATGATTCGAAGATCGAACTATACGATCTGAGGGCTAGGGTGGACACCTTTAGAACAAGCCAGTGGACAGTCTAATTCATTTTGATTTCATCAATTTTATGGTTTCCGAAATATATCTACTCACTTTCTGATTTGGAAACCTTTCCTCCGATACTAGTAAGAGATTCAACTGAAAAGTGAACTTATAAAAAAGCAAGTGAGAGGTGCCCCAGATTGTATTGAGCACTCCCACATGTTATCATACATGGGCCAAGTCATCCTCCAAAGCTTCCAATGGTCAAAATAAAAAACCATTTATCTGTCTGGTGATAATGTCCTCCAATCAGCAGACTGTAAGTGCAGTCCAGCTATGTGGGGCCCACTTGGGTCCACATCTAATCAATGCAGCCCCTTTGATCTGGCATCATGGTTAATTTTACACAAAATTGCCACATCTGATCAATGCAGCCGCTTTGATCTGGCATCATGGTCAATTTTACACAAATTGCATCTTATGCATAGTGGATTGAATCTCAAAATAATTTATGATTAAGATGCCGTTGAACTTTAAGGCTATTAAATCAAATACTAGGATAATCTAAAGGGGGTTGATTTTTTTTTTCTTTCTTCCCATATTCTTAAGAGACGTTTTCATTTGTCATCTTTCCATTGATAGACATGTATCTAAGTAGATCTCATGAGCGGAAGTGCATCTCTTTAGTAGAAAAACCGACAAAGTTGTTGATTCACGAACTAAACTTGATTTCCCAACACCGACAATTCTTCCCGCTATTCTAGATTTGGGATCTATGAGCACTATGTGGACGACCTTCAATTGACATCCAATCAGTTGTTCTCATTTGCACATGGCACTCGTGCAGCTTCTTTCATCTCCCATATGTGTTTAACGGTACGCTAAGAGGCGTTTTAATTCACTCCTCAACAAGTCTCCCGTCACAACTAGAGCATAGGCTTATTTTAATTAGGGTAATATTCGAGGTGTGATATGTATGATCCCGAGAATTTCTACCCAACTCCGTATTAGAAAAAGAATTGACAAGGGATGCTTACAATTTTCTCGCGTGTGAGGAAGACTCAATGACACCTATAAGAGATAAATCAAGCGGAAGTCTGTACTTACCACTTGTATAATCCGGAACCAACGTGGTACCATAGCAAGAACAATCCATTAGTATTAATATTCCAATTTACACAAGTTAAGGATTCCAATTCACCCATATATTGTCATGTATGTATATATATCAAGTCTAAACATAAGCACAACAATGGCTATGACTACCAAATGCATATACATTAACTGCACATGATCAAATATTTAAAACATCACCAACTCTTTTGTAGATCAACTATAAAGCAAGGGATGGTGTGATGACAGCTTGTTTCCCCAAAATAACACCAAAAGATCTATATGACGCACTTTGTGGCTAAGGACTAGAACATGTTCTCAGCTACCCATTCTTCTAATCCAGGAGGAACTGGCATTTGGGCTTGCAACGCTAGTAATAGAGCTGTGAATATAACAATTTAGAAATGCATAAATAGAAGTAAAGAAATACTTACCATCCCACTTGTGCAGTTAGAAAAGTAGTCATCTATTTAACCAATAAGTCTTCATTGAAGCCAGATTAACATTTAAGTGAGAGCAATATAATTTAGCTTCACCGGAGTTAAATTGGCATCTAGATGGGAGACTATACAATCAATTCTCACCGAAGCTAATTAGTATCTTAGTGGAAACATGGTGATTATGAAAGTTCATTAGATGAAAAGATTTAAATGGGACCTACTTATGTATAAAATCTTAACTCAATTAGATCACCTTAACTCCTTTATCAATGGTCTAAAGTTTGGTTTTTTGATGCATAATTTTTATTGATTTCAATACAACAAACAATTTCAATTGGACAGTGTAATGGAAGGGGGGGGGGTGGGGGGTGTTTCTATGACATTCACTGGTGGTACGTAGTGTGCCAGGCATTGGATGAACAATAAGGGGCCATACCTTAAGAGAAGGGGTAGGCCGAAAATAAAATATTTTTTGTAAGAAGGGGCATTTTTAGAATTCCCATATATATGCATCCAACTTAAAAATTACCCACATCTTGTCAAACATGCAAATCAACGGTTACTCATAAATGAAATTGTATTATGCGTAACTATGGATTCTACAATCATTATTCAATATATATATTTTGGAGGGTGGAGATGTTCATATAACTTCAAGCAAAAATTTGATATAAATCATATTTGATTTGCATAATTTGAAAATTTTCAAGCTACAACTCAGCTGACGGGTGTGGGCCAGTGTCCATTCAGAAAAGCAAATAAAAAAAAAAGAAGAAAAAAAGATAAAGAGAGAGAGAGAGAGCAAAAAAAGAGTCTATGAGAACTAACATTAGATATTTTTGCAAAACAAAATTCAAGATAAAGTTATCCTCATAAAACTGTAATAAGTACACTCTAAGACATACATATATGCATATGCATGCACTTACATATGGTACAACTGTAATTAGGTTTGACATTTGCCTCAGATCGGCTCAAGTTTGAATATTTCCCACAGAGCTGTTCATACAATAACATTGCCATATCGCACGGCTCTAAGATATCACACAAGATGATATGTGTGATATCGTATGGCCTTAGGACATCACACTGCATAGTGTTTGCTATCAGTGATTGCTTTACTACAAGGCTATAAAAGCCTTTGCTTTGGGCTCCCACAAAATAAGTCCCCCAAAAAGTAACTATTATCCTTATTTCCAATAAAAAGGGCCTCATAATAGCAACTAACATCTTTTTAAATTCCAAAATGAGCAATTGCCAGTTTTGTATTTCTCCAAAAAAAAAAAAAAAAAAAACTCAGCCCTCATCTATTCATATATATATATAAAATCTTTTCACATTGTAAAAAAGTAGCTACCATCCTTTTGTTTCTCCCCAAAATATAAAGCTTCACCTTTTTACATTTTGAACGAGAAAAAACTTGTTATCTTTTCACATTTCAAAAAAGCAACTCCTATTTTTTATATAATTATTTCCTAAATGATGTGATTGAAGATTGACAGTTTGGTTTTGGTCACATGCTATTTCACTTGTGGGTTATTAGCCATATTATGTTCAGTTGGTGGGATTATTGCCATATGATGTTCGGCAGTTGGTTTTATGGTAGATTGGGGTTCAACTATATTGTAATTTTATTTATGATTATTTATTTGTCAATTGACATAAAAAAACTTTCAATGTGGGATAGTGTCCATGGTCTTGCATAAAAAATCCCAACTCAAACACTAAATTAATGGGTTGGGCTTGGGTTGGATTGGCAGGTGTTTGTAATTAATCAAGTTGGCAGGTCAAATATCAAGACTATATTTAACCCAAACGCATCACATGTCATTTATTTTCATTATAAATGTCAACTCCAGCCCTAAATTATTAGTTTGGGTTTGGGTTGGTTTGTGGGCTAGGTTAGGAATAATCACCTCTAATTATAACCAAACGATTTTTGTCTCCATAAAATATTTATTGTTCGTTCTACTGTTTTCCCCCTTGCATTCAATCATCATAGGGCACAAAATACCAATTGCTTATGGATAATGTTCACAAAGTGCTTCCATTGAATTCATATTTACTTATCATAAATATCAACTATAATTTTTTACTTAAATTATTATTAAAAAATCGAGTCTACATTGACAAAAAAACTAAATTTTTGGGTCTACCAATCTCAGCTGGGTATTTTTTTTGTAAGGGTATTAAGTTCTTCAAATATGATTCTCCTTAATTAATGTCTCCTTTTGTTTTCAAATATGATTTAAATAAAATATTTATAATAATATTAAAAAATAAAAAGGCCCCGTTTAGGATTGCTACTTTAGGCCTCAACTTATCTTGAGTTGGCCCTTTGCGATATCACATCCCTGGAATATTATACAGACAACTTTGTGAAAAGTATTATTTATACTCTGACCGTTGTGAGGTAAGTATCATGTCCAAGGATAACTACGTGCAATATCCTTTACATTTAACATGTCGTGACTTCTCTTTGGCCCACTGTTAGCCCCGTTCTGTTCCCTGAGAAAGATGTCATCCATTTTGGTTCCCTGACCTACTTTGAGCTATATGGATTGTCTAAAAGCGCAAAGCTTTTAAACTTACATCTGTTAGCATCTGAAGCGCACCTCTTTGTTCAAACCTGCTCTAACTTGTTGGTGATTTCCATGGTTGACATCATCTAGGGGCGACACACACATTCTTTCTCAATAGCCATTTTGATTCTCTGTAGTATCGGGCACTAATGGCAGTACAATATATCAGAACTGGGTACTTGGGTAAAACCCACTTAAGGGATATGGCAGAATACATAGAGCCCACTGAATCCAGGGGCGGACCTAAGTCAGGTTAGATGGGTGCGGCCACACTCATCAACCCATGGTGTGCTTCTAAGAACTCAAAAGAAACTGTGGGCTCACTCTCAAATTCTACATAAAATTCTTAGTTTGCTCCGGTAACTAAAATACCTATTAAGGTTTGCACCCCTCAAACAAAAATTTTGAATCCACCAATGCCATAACTTGTGCGGATACTAGAGGTAACTCAGCATTTGATCTTTGAAAAGAACAATAGAAATCGATAAACCAAAAACTAAGGATGATTACACATATCATTGTGCAGACAAGATACCACTTGCGTTAAACTGAGCAAACTTCTTTGAAGGCAGAACCAATGTTTATAAATAGATGACATAACCAAAGTTGATAAATAAATAACAGTTTAAGTTAATAAGTCAAGTAGCACAATATTTATGAACCAAAGTTCCCTTTTTGTTCACGTATAGCACTGTATTAACCATTAATGTGCGCTTTGAACAATTGAATACTTGAAATTTCATTCATCCTAAAGTGCCCTGTCCTACCATGTTACTGATGTAAGGAAAGAAACTCCTGCATTTATCCATCCAAAATTCAAGTTTCCCAATCAAATTTTGGCTTCTGTTTTTGAAGTTATAGGTAAAAAGTTCAAACTTCGAGGCCTTTGTAACAAGGTACACCCCCAACACAACCTGGTCAGCGTTGTAGAAGACTGGGACAAGATTACGTACACTTCCTTCCACATTTTTAAATATTCCGGAACATTTCATCTTCCACACCTTTTCTTGACAGCCTTCAAGTGACCAAAGCTCTATTTTGTCACCTACCACTCTAACAAGATTCATAGAATTTTCGGCTGCTGTCAGCAATACATTGGAGTATGATCCGGACAATGACATGGGTACCGGCAATCTCATCGTCCCGGCGCGTTCTTTCTCAACATCAAATGTGATTATATTCCCATCCTCTGCAAGCCAATGAAGAGCACCGTCAAAGTAAACAGCTCCAAATGTAGTGACCAACTGAGTCCGATCATAACATATGGTTTCATGTGAGACTCTCCACTTACCAGTATTTGATGAATAAATTCCGAAACGATAAACACCTTGATTTTCTGAGTCATCATAGACACAAGCAATCTTAAATTGCCAAACCACATTGTCAGATGCTTCCATGAGATTGACTATTAAACCATATCCGTGAGTCAAGACATAATCATACCACTCAAAATTGTCCAGACGCAGTTCCATTTTAGTAGTGGGGTTATACAGATACAAGTCTTCAGGATACCCTGGAAGATAGCACAGCACCAACCCGCGATGCGAACCACACACACGGAATAATCTCTTTCCTGAAAGATTAATGTTAGGAGGCTGGCAGTCCCCATGGCCATTTAGAGGGACATAGCTGACTTTACCATCTGATTTTGTGATATGAAAGAGGCCCAGCACATTTTGAGTAGACTTTTGAGCTTGAGTGAGGATGAAATGGGGTTGAGAAATCAAGTGATGCAACCTTTTATTCATGAGCCTGAGTTTTTTCAAAGTTTCTATAGGCAGTCGCGATAATATTTCACAGAGCAAGTCATCAGTGAGGTCATCCATAAGAACGTTCCTCTGCATGAGAAGAAAGAAGAGAGGAAAAAACGAAGTAGAAAATAGTCAATACAAAATTGTCTTCAAGAGATGTCACTGTAGATGAAAAAAAAATATATATATATATATATGATGACCACAGCTAATACTTGATTTATCATTCCCATATGCATGACCAAACCGTCTCATTATCACACTGGGGGGCTCCAGGATTTGCTGGATTCATTGTATTTAGAAAATATAAATATATTTCACACATGATTAGTGCAGGACTATTTGTATAAAAAGCAACTCCTATGCTCAACACGAGTATGTTTATACGATGCAAACCAAGTATTCATATAATTAAAAAAATAAGTACTAACAACAATAATTTTATAGAAATAAAGTGTACAAAAAAAAAAGAGGTTTTAAATTTAGAGTAGGTAGAGTAGAAAGAAAAAATAAGATGTGATGTAAAAAAAAATGAGAGACTACATAGAAATAAAATAAAGGATGTGAACATAAAAGGAGTTTTGTTAAAAATGAAATAGTAAAGGTCGGTAATAAAGGTGGGTGATTATATGAGTATTAAATGAGAAGTAGGTGGTTAGAAGAGATACCGGAAGAGAGAAAAGTAACTTCGCATCTAAATTATAACTTAAAACTAACAGTCCAAATTAAACTGCAAAACGCTTGAGCTTAATATAGAATATTTTGAGTGAAATTTGGGTTGATTTCTGTGCCGAGGTGTCTTAGTAATATGAGTAGATTCGATCACATTATTAGGATGGTCTAAAGCAGGATAAATCTGATGTTAGCCGCTTTCAACATGATGGCAATGGCTATAAGGTATCACTGCTCATTATGGATAAGTTAAACAGAACCCAAACTGTGAATGTTCTGGGCCTTACTAAGAATGGCCACTTAAGATAGGTAACGCTAATTATTCTATAATATACATTTAATGATGTCCGTGAGGACATAAATTATTGATCGGCTATTGTTGTTTATGAACCTCAAATTCAACATGTAAATCCAAAGGGCATTATGCTTGTGTATGAATTGAATGTCATAATTTAGATAGGCATAAATGCTAATTATGAAGTGGTTTGAATATAACAAGTACTTATACACGTTGAAGAAAACCTAAAATGTTTTCTTGTCAAGGGGTCTCACTAGTTCAATCTAGAAAATGAGAAGTGGGCCCACTTCTTCAAACAATTTATTTAGTTAGAATTGAGCCAAAGTGGCCTTTTGAATCCCATCATGGAATATGCATTGATTAGTGGAAAAATAGTGTGCCCTACCAATTCAATTAATAATGGATCTTGCTTTGTTTAGTATCATGAAGTTGCCCCATCGTTAGCTAACACGCCTTGGTCATGGCTAGATGTTAAAAGGCCTCATATTAGGTGAGATGTTTATTTTTTCCAAGACGTTGGTGTAATACCAAACATGGGTTGAGGAAATCTCCAGTCATTCCAAAGTTCTAACCAAACATGGATTAAGAAAATCTCTAATCATCTCACAATTCTAACCAAACATGGAACTTGAGAATCCTCAGTAATAAAATCCGTAGTGAAGATATTCTTTCTCCAAGGGTAGTGAGGAATTTGTAGATTTGAAGATTCTTCACCTGTTGTTAAACGTGCCCTTAAGAATGATATCACTACTTGGTCTATAATATACATTTAATGATCTCCATAAGGTAACACGAAATGGTTGGGCCCGGAATGTTAAGTAACGCAAGTAGCCCTGAGTATTGTGGGTTATGGATATTGCATATAAGCCTAAGAGTTTTTTTATATATACCCCCTAAGATTTTTAATTTTTGTAAATAGGCTCTTACTTTACATTTTTTATACTTTTCATATCCCTGATTAAGTGTATTTGACAATAAAGAGAATAGGTCATTTGGTTTTCGTGGATTTTGACTGTTTTGTGCATATCATTATTTATCACTAAGAGGTGGTGCAGTGTGACGTGTAGCTAATGGTGATGAAGAGATGGGTTTGTTGGAAGGTGGATGTTGGAGACGATGATAATGATCATGCATGAAGATAAAAGACAAAGTAGCACACTACGTCGATGGGGAGAGCTTGGGTAGGAGAGAGAGATTCGTATGAAAGTTGGTTGGAGGGAGGGAAGAGAGTCTTAAAATAGATCCTTTTTTTTATTGAAAAGGGAAATGAAGTCTTAAAATAACTAGGATCCTAACCAAGGGGAGGTAATTTTAGTTTTACTCTAATATCCAAACTAGAGTTGAGATGGAATTTTACAAGAGTTCGATTTAGACTTTCTATAAGTCAAACTCTAACACAACATGAGACCCACTGAACTTAAACTGATAAAAAAAAAACTTACCAAAGTAAATAGATAACACACTAAAAAAATGCAAGTGAGGTCCACAAAAGATTAAAACAAAGGTTTAAATTTATTCTAAAATAAAAATCATAATGTGGGTTCTTACACCTATCAAACAAATTGAAATCCTATCGAACAAACGAGTTTAAAGATTTCAAATATCCTATCAAACGAAAAGGTCCTAAAGAAGAATTAGAGTTATTTTTAGCGTTATTTGGAACAATCAAACTTTACTGTGTAAAGTTTGATAAATGAATTAATTGTTGTGAACAATAAATTAAAAAAAAGAATCAAATATTTAATAAATTCTGTTTAAATTAGTATAACATACCCCTATTTTCTCTCTCTTTTCTTTCCATTCAAACACCAATAGAGGAGAGAAAAAAAAAAAAAAACACCTTCCACTAAATAATCTCTCGAGGCCAACTCTAGAAATCTACAAATGGGCCTCATCCATGAAATTCAAACTTCTTAAAATCACTGCATCAAGTTTTTGTAATTACATGTATTTTAATAACAGGTTTTGTATATCATCAATCTTCTCATGTGTCCAACTGTGTTTGACCTAAAATTTGCCCCAGCACCAGTATTCGGAGAACGGGCGAGTCAGCCTGATGGATTCTGCCTTCTCTCAAAGGATATTAGTTCTGCATGCTATTTAAGTGAAAACGGATGGATATAAGATTTCTTTCTATTTTATGGTTAATATCTTAAAGATTTCTTTCTTTTCTATGGCCTATGTCCTCTAGATTTCTTTCTATTTTATGGTTAGGGGAGATGACTGTGCATGGCAACCATTTTACTCTCTTCCTCCTCCTAGTTAGGAGACCATTCCTTGGATTAAGAGATGCAACTGGCATGTGAGCCTAGTCACATATGCCCATTCTGTGATGGCCTCAATCATCCAGTTGTTCAACCAGATGAGCCCCATAGGGAGACTTTTTTCTTTTTTTGTTATCACTTCAGAAAGATAGGCGATTTGTATATACATGTCAAAAATACTCTCTCTCTCTCTCTCTCTCTCTCTCACACACACACACACATACATCAATGTTTACAGCATCAAAGCCAATGATTTTGCAGATCCCAACTCACCATAAGTGTCAGGAATCAATCTAAAGCGAAAAAAATAGGGCACCCCAGTGGTCAGTTTTTTTCATCTGGGACTAAAAAGGATTGAATATGGATGCACCGAGAGCTAGTGCGCAGATAAAGTTTTCCCTACTATCAATAATATTTCAGACCAATACATGAAGCTATAACAATAAGCTATAACAATATGTTAAAACAAATAGTATGAATTAATATTGTATTGAATTGAAGATTCACCTGTTGCAGCGTATGTTCATGACTAGAAGATGAGGGACTCTCAATCTTTTGGTTTTTCGTTGTTGGCTGAGCGAATTCCATTATTCCATAATCTTTGCCTTTTCCTGTGGGTATGGGTCTCTTATTGGGGGGCGAAGTTTCCTATAGCAGGAGGATTGTTATCTTTGGGGAGTCCCAAACCTCTCTCACATCTTGTACACGCATCAAATTCCTATATATAACTCCACTGTCGGTCCATGCATATATATAGAAATAAATAATTCAGTTCATTCAATCAGGAGCCTCAAGTTCCTAGTTTCTCTTCAAAAGGAGAGGGTTCCACTATATGATTGATCAAGAAGCAGGGATTCACACCGCGTCATCAGAGATGCTACCTTAAGATGATGGGACCCATTCATTTTGAACTTGAGGATGATGGGATTTATCTTAAATCGGCCAGGATTATTTCTTTGTGCGCCCAATAATGGAGTTTTGGGAATTCTTTTGTTATATGGAGTGATCTTTAGGGCTGGAATCTCTAATGGATCCCAGCCTCCTCACCCGGGGTACCAAAATAAAAAAAAAAGGTAGAACACTCTCATTGAAGATTTATTTATTTATTTTACTTATTAGTATTATTATTATTATTATTTGTTGAAAGTGGGCTTATACCTGTTGAGATAGGTCAAGGCCTGAATTTAGACCACCCCCCCCCCCCCCCCCCCACAAAAACAATAGGCCACGTATTCAAAACCCTTTTTTTGTTTTCTATGAAGTCTCATGGATAGGGGCGGAACCAGGATTCTACATCGAAGGAGATTGAACTAGAAGATTTCTTTTTTCAGAAGGAAATCATTATATTTTCAAGTATTCCTTGGAACTTTCAGAAATTGAAATCTCAATGTTGGAGGAGGTTTGCAATGATGTATAACTTTCCATTTTTTGTTATTTTTTCTCTTGAAATATGCATCAATTAGAATTCTCTTTCCTAACTAAAAATTAAATTGAAATCATAAAAAGCACATTTTAGCAACTATGATAAAATAAGTGATTCACAAATTACAATCTAGTAGGTTTTTTTTTTCTTACTATCTAATTTAGTTATCATACAAATATTGAAAATATTTTAGAAATAAAAAAACATGATTTGGGCAACAAAATTGTTTGCTTTTCACAATCACATATTCATTCCCAGTGGCATAGTCAAACTAATGCATTTCCATTAAAATGGGCAAAACATGTCAAATATATTAAAATGTTATAATCAAAATTAAATCAACATATTAACAATGAAAATGGTATCCATTTGCTTTATGGTGAGAAAAAAAGGAAATGAGGAGAAGTATTAGTTCAAGACCAAACTCAGGTGCTTAAATGGAGAGAAAACCTAAAGCCGAGCCAAATCTACCTATAAAATGGGAAAGAAGACTCTACGGAACACCTCTAAACCATTATTAATCTAAAAACTCAAAAGACCTAACTATGCTGAGGTTGGGAGCTTACCTAAAGATCAAGAAAGAGGAAGAAAATGGAAAACTAGTGTCCACGAGATGAGGGTAACGCAAGGAAGAAGATGCTGGAAGAAGACTAGTAGTTGGTGGCTTGTGGGTTTGTGTATCTGTGTTTTTTTGGGGGGGGGGGGGGGGCGCTATAAGGTTGAACAAGAAGGGAGAAGAGGGGATGAGGAAAGGAATGAAGAAAAAAAAAGAAAGTGAGATAGGAGGTTGTGCTCGGTCGACTGAATTAAAAAAGAGGAGAGCCGTGGGCTAAAGGGACATTAGGGCCCTAATTTAGGCCTACCTTATATATATATATATTATTATTATTTTGTTAAAGTTGGGGCCCCCCTCCAACCCCATATTGGTCCTGCCTCTGCCCATAGGCTCCAAATTCATGATAAAATTTTAATAAACTACTAAACATTAAGAAGTTTAGTCTTATATTTACGTCTATAGTTTTGATTTTTTGCACTTTTGTGGGACCCTAATTCAAAATGGTGATTTATGCAAATGATAATCTAACCCCAACCCTAAAACCATTATACAATGCTTTAATCATATTATCTAATTATATGTTGAATTTTACAATGGAAGAGTGAAATCAATCAGCACCTATAATAGTAAAATTTAGAAACATCCCATGCAAGGGGAGGGCATTCATTTGAAGTGGATCAGATTTTCAGCCAGTAGGCTCCACCGGGGAGTTCCACCCCATTCGGCCTTCACCCATCGAGTGAGCGAGTGAGATACACTGAGGACCCAAACTGATCATAGAGGGTCAAATCTTGGATGGGCATGTCTCTCTTCAGACTTACCAGGTTTTCGGAAGGCATGTCTCTCTCAAACTCACCAGGTGATGAAGGCAATGCATTTTGGGATGGAAGTCTGTCATAATCTACTTGTTCATTAACTGATGGATATAGGTTCAGATTCGATGGTTTTCTGATTAGTGAATAAGTGTGTTTTGGAAGAAGTTTTCTTAGAGAGCATTTTTGGTGTTATGTTGGATCCTTCATTTGACATAAAATAATTAATATTGTACAAATCTAAGCTGCCCAAATTATCTTATTGCAATGTTGATCAATACGTCAAGCAATATGATATTCTTCCACAAATGATTTGTCTTGCCTTTGTTTCCACAACTCAAGCCATTAGCCATTAGCTACATGTATTCTGTCCATGCTTTAATAATCCTATATGGTATGAATGATATTGCTCTTTCGGAAGTTGTTACAAGGTCTACATGGTAGGTGGAATTCTTATCAGCAAAGCATTCAAAGACCCCTTTCTAATTACTTCCAGATGCTGTAAGGGGAAGTTTAGTCATAAAGCAGGCATTTAATGAAGCAGTATCTTTCTTATTAGCTGAAATAAGGTAAGAACTGCAAGATCCTACCGTTGCCATTTAGCCCATTTCCATAACCTTGTCCTAAAATCACATAGAACAATCAATGTGTTCGGATCAAACTGGTGAAATCACAAAAGCTGCCATTAATTTGAATTGGTATTTACCTCTAGAAATTGAGGTTTAGCGTCTGAATGATCCACAGTTCTAAATGATGGTTTCAGTGCCTGTGCAACAGCTTTGGCTGCAGAATACAGAGCAGTGTTACGCAAACTCCCGCCCAGTTAAGCTGATAACCAAACCCTTTTCAGGTCCAGCTGAACCCAGATAACGGCTAGCTGAGCCAGGCCACAAGGTTGAAAAAGGTTTGTATAGCCACCTGGTTTTATTTGTTTTAGTTTGAAGTTTCAGTGTTTAGGGAACTTGATGCTTAAGTGTTTTTAGCCGAGGTTTTCCAACCCTATTCATGTTAGAAAAGGAGAATGGTATGAAAATAGACATAGATTGAGATAATTTTTAGTTCTAGATTCCTATTCAAGTTACTGGGGGAATACTAATATTCCAGAAATTCATTGAACTAAAGAGAGTACTTTGATTGTGCGACCCGAGTTATGTAGCATGTAAAACTCTGGTATGGTTTAAGCTAGAAAACCACGGTAAGGTTCTGTTCAAAATCTAGAATTTTTATTTATCTATTAATTTTCCCATTTTCGTTTTCTTCTACCAGGGGACCAAGTTGGGACTCTACTAAAAAAACCCAGAATTAAAATCAAAATTTGAATTCTAAAATTAAGATTTTGGTTCCCCAACTTGCATTGATTAGAGTTTCTTAAAGCCTTAAATTTCAACTACTTGCAAGTCTTACCAACAAGTTGGTTTTTCTAGGAAATTGTGCCAAAAGTGGCTTGTGAATTTAAAAAGAAGAAGAAGAAGAAGAAGAAGAAAAAAGAAGCAGCTTTTCCCCACAGAAAAAACAGAAAAAACATCCTGCTGCTTATGTCGTGGTTCTTTCTGGTTTTGTTGCTGGAGAGGCCCCCAGACACACTACTGACCCTAGGAGCGTGAGGGTCCTGCCTGGGTTACCTTCGGAGTCGGCGGAGATGTGGATGGGAGTAGTGCATGCCTCAGAATTAGGCTCCAGAGGGGAGTAGAAGGTTCGAGAATAGTGTTCATCTTGCCTCTGCGCCATTCTGTATGTGGCCTGGATTGGAATAGGCAATGTGGCTCTGAAGATTTGCACTACTGGAGATTCATGTTCGGCAAAGTAGTCAGCTTTGATGTTTGCAGAATGATTGCAATAGCGAATGGTCCAGGTGTGAAAGTCAGCAGGCAGCTCCATAGTTTTCTTCCAGAGAGGCATTAGGTTCCTTGTTAAGTTTCCTGACTGTTGAACATTTGTGACAAGCACTAGGCTATCACCCTCAATCTGGAACATCTCCCTGTTGCAAAACCTATGGCCTTCTGATGTGGTTGCTAAAATTATCTACATTCCCCTAGGGGTAGGGACATCTGCTGTTGCAAGGGGGAGCCAGCCAGAACCTGCACCCTCAAGGCCATGCATAAAGATGTTCAAGGCCTATCATGTGGGCTGAGCGTCCGCCGGAAGAAAATTTGGGAAGCCCAGGTCCCTCTTAAAATACAATTCTTCTTGTGGAGGATTATCTACAACAGACTTCCTACCAAGGCCAGAATTGCCAAGTCTTTATAATGCAGCAGTGGGTCCCGGAAGCCTAATCCTC
This sequence comes from Sextonia rubra, assembly GCA_037013555.1. Lineage (NCBI taxonomy): Eukaryota > Viridiplantae > Streptophyta > Magnoliopsida > Laurales > Lauraceae > Sextonia > Sextonia rubra. The sequence goes on along the minus strand of JASUAD010000028.1, from coordinate 13,359,121 downwards.
CCTCTATTAGAAGCTGGCTGAAGATCTTCTAGCTAATGGGCTTAAATCTATGGTTCTCCGTCCCATTCCAGCGGAAGTTTGAAAAACTGCTGGCTAGTTTGTTGCTCTGGCCCTTATTTAGCATCTGAATTCCCATCCAGTAATGAGGAATGGCATAGAGAACAGAGTTCACTAGGGCCCTTCTACCAGCCATAGATGGACCTTTACCACCTCCATTTATGTATGTTTCTTTTTATCCTGTCATGGATGCAGAATGCTCTGCTATCCCTCTTGCAATTAAGACCAATGATATGGTCCAAGTAAGTGAATTGCTGATCAACTCGTTGAATAATCAACGAAGACTTCACATCAAGCACTGTCTGAGTAGAATTATCTCTGCTGACAATCATGGTGGACTTATCATGGTCAAATCCTTTGGCCTGCTTCCTTAGCAAAGGTATCGAGAATAGATTTTATTTTTGAAGAAGCTTTGATAGAGGTGTGGAAGAATAGCAAAATATCATCTGTAAGTTGAAGGATGGCGATATGATCCCCTCGAGGACAAATGGTGGGGGAAGAGGGATGGAATCTGGGAAGACATCCTGTTGAAAGATTTGGTAAATGCCTCAGCACGAAGACAATAGATGTAGAGAGAGAGGGTCTCCCTATCAGATAACCAACTTTGGGATGGATAGTCTGTGAAGCATTACCATTGACCTGAACTCTGTATGCAACAGTGGAGAGACATACCATTATGCAGTGGACAAATGTGGGGTGAAAACCCAGGCCAGTAAGAGAGTTACGAATGAACGACCTGGACAACTTATCATAGGCTTTTGCTGCAAATAATTTCAAAGCACATCATTTCTTTTTCCTATTTCTTTGGCTCATGGTGTGGAGAATCTCCTTGGCAATAATGATGTTATCCATAGCCCTTTTCCCTGGGAGAAAAGCTTTTTGGTAAGAAGAGACATTTTCCCAGAAGTGGTGGATATTGTATTACATGGGAGGCCACATCTTATGGAGAACATTACCCTTGTCGATTGCATGACGAATAGGAATGAGAGGAATAAGAGAATATTTGAAGGAATATTGCTCCCTAAATCCTTGGTGGACAAAATATGATCACTGATTTTCTTGCAGAGGCTAAAAGCGAAGGAGTTCAATGGTATTCTCAGATATGCATAGGAATGAAATGCAGTCATTAGAAGTCATGGTACCTTGCTTAAACAAGGCTCTGAAGCTTAATGCTGATGGTACCACTGTTTGGAAGAAAATGCCTTCCGACACAAGGTCCCCTCAAGAAATGATTTGAAGCAAGCTAGTTTTTGCATTCTTATAGACCTCCATTAGGAAGTTTGTTTCCATCCATGCAGAATTAAGTTGTTTTCCAATTCAATTTCGGGCCACCATTAATTGAGGACAATTAGATTAATGCTTTGTTGTGGCAGAAGGATTTTCCTTGCTTCAACAAAAGCTTCTATTCGTTATTAACCAAATTAGATCTTTGTTTTCTTCAATAAATGTGTCCTCCATGCGTGCTCCAGGAAAATGGAATGAGAATGCAGATGCACTTGCTAATGCTGGTGTTTGAGGCCTGTTAATCTTATGGGAAATGGTTCACCACTATAGAGGTCATACTCATGCATTTCATTGTTTGATGTCCACATATTTTGTGGAACAATTTATAATATTGTAACATTTTCCTTATTCTTTCAATAAATTTTCTTCTCTCTAACAAGAGAAAGAGAGAGATCCATATACAATCAAGTACAAGTCAATCTAATTCATGAACACAAAAAATTAAGGAGGAAACACTTTGCTACAGTAGTGGCAAGGGTGCCCGCACAAATATTTGTCCCTTTTTTTTGGCAGAAGCCCCAGTGAATAAATTTATTAGAGTAAACTAAAATACAGAAAATCTTTGCCAACTTCTCTGCAGCATCCAAGTAGGCAGCCCCGGGAACTTAGTGAAAAGAAATATCCAAATTGAGAATAATATTCCTTCATGTCATCGACTGTGAATCTAAGCCTCATATGACATCATGGCACTGCTTTTAGCCAAACTAGAGAATTTTTTTTTTTTTATTTTTAAATCTCCTCTATGATCAACATGGGTAAAACAATGTGCTGGTTGATAAAAGCCCAAAAGTGAAAATGGCAAGTCCTCACGGCTAATATTTCTTGAAATCACAGAACCGGAATTATTAACACTCCACTTCATGATTAATTTTCCCAGATTAAAAAGTTCTTAAATCCATGTAAATGATTAGGACTAAGTTGGGATGCTTCAGAAAACCCAAAAGAATCTATTAGAGCTAAAAGGGATTGATCTTCATACCTTGGAATTGACCAAGCAAGCAAAACCATTCTGTATTCGCAATTAACATATGAGTGATGCCGACATGAATCCTCACTTTATTCACCAGTAATCCCCGCAAGAGCAAGCTCCATTTATAAAGTGATGGAAACGGTTAGAATCCCTCACTATCAACTCCCTTGCAATAACAAGGGACATTAACTTTATCACTGTGTGACAATCACCACAGATTCGAAGGTTTTTCATAATGTGTATGGGCATCCAAATAGGCAAGCTAACCAATCCAAAAGCAGCAGCAAGCCTCTCACTGTGATGGCTTCGAGATCTGTAACTATTGGTATCAATCACATACCCCATTTCTTCTATCTTCTTAAGAACCTCATCCAGCATTCTGAGAACATCACCAATCTGTGGGTGGCTTGTATCATCTACAGTAAACACATGAATTCTGTTATCAACTTCAATCCAGCTACAACCGGGGTTCTTTTGGATTCCTCTTTCTCTCATCAGTTTCCTCACCTCTGCAACATCATCCATTTTACCCGCATTTACATAGGTATTTGCTAACAGCACATAAGTTCCAGAATCCTTCCAATCCAACTCAAATAGATGCTTCACTGCACATTCTGCAAGTTTTGTATTGCCATGAATTCGGCAAGCACCAAGCAAAGCTCCCCATACAGCAGCAGTTGGTTGGATGGGCATCTTTTCTATCATCATTTTAGCTTGTTCTAGATAACCAGAGCGACCAAGAAGATCTACCATACAAGCAAAATGCTCCGGTCTAGGAGAAATGCTATGATCTTTAGTCATGGATGTGAAATGATATTGCCCCTCAGATACAAGACCCGAATGGCTGCAACCTGATAACACACCAATATAAGTTACATAATCTGGTTTTGTTCCCATCTTCAGCATGTCCTCAAAGATTTGAATTGCTTTCCTCCCTAGGCCATTTTGCGCATATCCAGTGATCATTGCATTCCAAGAAACCAAATCTTTAACAGGAACCAAGTTGAACATTTCCCGTGCTTCTTCAATCCTTCCACATTTTGAGTACATGGTGATGGTCCCATTTGCTACAGAGACATCATCATCAAACCCACTTTTAGTGCTCTGGCTTACAATTTGGTTACCTAGTCTGAATGCAGCTGAATCAGCACATGCACTGAGTAAACTTGTGAATGTAATCCAATCAGGTTTCACATCTCCTTCTCTTAGCATCTGAATATACATTTTGAGACCCTCCTCTGCAAGACCGTGCTGTACATATGCGGCCAACATGGAGTTCCAGGTAACAACATTCCTTTCAGGCATCTTATTGAATAATGCATGGGCTTTACTGATGTCCCCCATCTGAGAATAAGCCGTTACCATTGTTGTCCATGAAATTATGTCTCTTGTGGCCATTCCCTGGAAGATTAGGTCTGCCATCTGAACACTTTCACACTTTGCATACATTGTCAGAAGAGCATTAGCAACTGGAACTGTTGATTCATATCCTATCTTTATTGTGTAAGCATGGAGCTGAATCCCAAGGATTAGATTCTTTATACTCGAACAAGCTCCTAAAATGGTAGCAAGGGTGAACTGATCAGAAGCAACAGCTGCCTCTCTCATCTTATTAAACAAAACCAGAGCTTCTTCCTTGAGCCCAGATTGTGCAAATCCACCGATGATGGTAGTCCATGACACTGTGTTATGGTCAGGTAAGCAGTCAAACATCTGCTTTGCAGCTTCTAAGCAGCCACATTTCGCATACAAATCGACCAAAGCACTACCCACAAAAACATCAATGCTTGATTCTGATCGAACAATGCGAGCATGGAGATGTTTACCCCATCCAAGATCGAGCACACTTGCACAGGCGCTAAGAACACTAGCATAAGTCATAGAATTTGGTTTGAACCCTTGATTCTGCATCTCTACAAACATGGAAAGAGTTCCGGTCCCATAGCCATGCTGTGACAGGATTGAAATCACCGTGTTCCACGAAACAATGTCTCGTTCAGGCATCTGATAAAACAATTCAAGTGCATGGTTTACACCGGATGATTTCGAATAACCCATGATCATACTATTCCAACAGAACAGACTTGGACTGGGCATCCTTTCAAACTCTTGACTTGCGAGCTCCATGGCTTCACATTTGATGTACATATCAAGCACAGCTGTTCTGATATAAGGGTCTTTCCCAAAATCAAATTTCAATGACAAACAATGCAACTGACGACCCAACCCAAGAAACCCAATCCCACCACAGGCCTTCATTGCACCGGCCAAAGTAAATGGACCCGGCCTGCAATTACCAACCCTTATCATCGAAACAAAAAGTTCAACAGCTTCCTTGCACTCCCCATGTCTGAAACACGCCGTCATCATCGCATTCCAAGAAACGGAATCCCTCTCCGGCATTTCATCGAACATGCACCGCGCTTCTCCCAACCTCCCCGAATTCGAAAGCCCCGTGATCATCGTATTCCAAGAGAACACATTTGGTTCAGGGATGCCATCAAATACGCGACGAGCATCATCGATCGACCCACAATTCGAGTACATGTTCATGAGGCGGTTCTGGAGGAAGATTGACGATTCGAGGCCAATGGAGATGATCTGGGCATGGATTTTCCGGGCAACGGCTGCTGACCGGAGATTTGCGCAGGCAGTCATGGCTTCGGAGAACTTCTGGGAGAGACCCATGTACGAATTCTCGCCGGCATAGAGAGAATCGATGGCGTCTTTGAGGGGCATTTGTTGGGAAGAAGAGGAAGTGGGATGGAGTTGTTGTGATGAGAGAGGTGAGAATGAGATGGGTTTTGAGCGTGGCCATGAGATTCTAACCATTCGATCGAGTTGGCCAGTGTCACCTTCGCAAGCATAGTTTCCCGGGAAAAGTTCAAATCAAATGTCGAAGGCGCGGGGTTTTTGTAGTTTGGACCCAACGGGCCTGTTTGGATGCAAGAGAACGAGAAGGTGTTTATACTATGGCCTATGGAGTGCTTATCGCCTCATCACATGTACCCGAATAGGGGTGTGCAAAAATCCGTCTGATTCGTCAAATTGATTTGATCCGATCCGCGGTTTTTTAACCGATCCAATGGTAAATGGATTGGTGACAGATTGGAAAAATCCTAATCCGTTAGCAACGAATTGGTGATGGATTTTACCATTAATCTATGGATATAAATCGATCCTATCTGTTGAAATAAAAATATATACAATTTTATTTTTATATAAAAATATTAAAAGAAAATAATTTCTTCAAGAAGGTTTAAGTGTTTTATGTGGTATCCATTGCAAAATATCTTTTAGAAGGTTTAAGTGTTTTGTGTATTTTGTTTTATTTTTTTGTTAAAATTTTCCTTGTGAGTTTCTGTTAGAATTCTTTGTAGACTTTATGGAATTGGTAATGCCATTCCCTTTGAGTTACAAGAGTGGAATTCAGTTAAAAAACTGATTTGATATATGCTAGTTAGTCATTTATGCTTTTAAAGTACTCAAAATTTAGAGTTTTTGCTTAAAACTTTTATTTGGGGTATCTACTTGTGTTTCTTTCTATTATTACTTATATTCTGCATTATATATTTGGTAATGTAGCAGTTATCTTATACTATAATCATTTTGTTTATCTTATACTATAATCACCTTGTGGGAACCCATAGGATGGTTGAATGTGTCTTTTTCAAACCTTTTCAAAATCTAGTATCTATAAGAAATTTCATTAAATGAACATATCCAATGTGTTGATCTTAACAATGACTTTATATAATAATTTGGGAATGGTCACATACGAAGGATAGAGACGGGCCACCTATAATCAAGCTTTATCAAATGGCCATCTACAACTTTTGCTTCTATTTTTATTTTATTTCATTGCAAAAGAATTCTTATCATGAGCTCTACCAATGGATTGAATAGTTTTAACCGATCCGAACCGTTGATCTACGGTTCAATTCAGATCAGTTTTAAAGGGCAATGGATCGGTGATAGATTATAAAACCGTTAATCCGTAGGTAACGGTTTGGTGATGGATTTGGCTCAATCCGATCCAATCCGAACCGTGTACACCCCTATACCCGAACCACATAATGTGCTGTGCCATTGGCCACCCAAACCCATACACCTCTTTGAGGCAAGTCATGGGGCTACTTTAACCTAGGGATGAAAAGGGTTGGTCCAGTTTGGGTCCAATCGGAACCGTTGATGATACTATGGAACTGGAATCAATTTAGAACCAATTTTTCTAGATCTGAAACTAGAACAGTTAATGTGAAGGTGGAACCAAAATCGGAATCACGGGACTTGCCTAGGTTTGGGCCTGGGTAGAGAATGGTTTCGAAAAAAAAAATAAAAGAAGCTAATTTTTTAAAGGAATTCTAAAAAATTGAGGTAATATGTCGGATCCTGCATCCACGGGCCAAATGAAGGTGGAATTGGAATTGGACTTGTACTTGTTTAGGTCATGGGTCTCAAAAAGGACCCGGTCTCATACTTGTTTACTTATCGGGACCTAAACAAGGAACCAAACACCTAGTTATTAAAAGGGGCAGAACCTCTTGGTAACCAAAGAATTGAGGACCCATTTATATCTCTACTTTCACTCAATATCTAAACATGGGGATGTTCATAGCTCGGGTTTGTTAGTCTGAAGCCTAAACAAACCTATTCTGTTTAGTAATCCTACAAATGGGCCAGAAAGTAGGATGAAGGCTCAGCCCATTTTCAAAATACATAAGCCCCCTTGGTGTTGAAATGCCAAGCAACGTTGGACCTTCAGTATATAGGCCCAGGCCCATCCCATTCAACAATCATTCAGAAAAATGGGCCCAGTAGCACAGGCCTGAAAAGAAAGTCTATATCAAGCCCACGACAGGGGGGAGGAGGAGGCCCAACCCACTTAATGTGTTGCAACGGGCAGTCACATTCCAATGTGAAGGTCCGTCTAAGGCAGGGCCCCATCACAAAAAATCTAGTTTACCATTCTGTGATTGGATTTGCATGACTTTTACGCCTGTCAGGAATTGTGACTTTGGCATGCTCCGCATCATTATGTGGGAATGTTTCATTCTAAGAATGAATGGCGAAAAAATTATTTGGCAGGCGTTCTCCCCCTTCCTACACATCTATAAAATATCTCCTTCACTGTCTCCTCTTTCTGTTCTTTAGATTTGCTCCTTTACAAAATGCCTTCTAAATTTATGTTCATTTGTTATCAGATTGAAACATTCCCAAAATGATGCCAAATAGAGCCAGCTGGCTAGAATATGATCTGACTGACATTGCACAACTTTCTTACTTGCTAATTACGATGCGGTTAAGCTGTCATTGCAAATTTAGCAATGTCCTGCACAGAGGCCAACCATTTTATGCTTGTGTCCATGTTTCTGTTCATTAACTAGATAAGTTGAAAGTAGGCCTTTGCCTACAGTCCCAATTAGATGGTTTATATAAGGGGGAATTACATAAAAAATTTCATAAACTACACAGTAGCTAAATCTGGGACTACTATTTGACCCAACAAAAACATGGGCTTCGTTCTGACAACTTTAGATCTGAGTCTGCTCAGTTTTAGTCCTTGAAGGCAATGTTATTGGATACTTCAAAACTCACAAGCCACAGTAACCAACAGAGTCAAGTTGCCTTGCCCAAAAGTTTAGTGCCAAAACTAGGTTTAACCCAGGAGGCCCAAATTGACACTCATCCACCTAAAATTTGATTTAATTTGAGTAATTAAACCATTATCAAGAGCCTCTACATGCAAGCGAAAATCATGATATTGAGCAATCCAAGCTGGTATCATCAATCCAGAACATGGCCATCTACCAGAATACTATGCAGGTGCAACAGGCAATGATGCAAAGGAGGTTTAACAGTAATTTATAGCAAACCTCTATAACAATACTTGTTTAAATCATAAAGAGAGTCCACTATGCAAAAACTAGGCACTTTGTTTAATCTCCCACCCCCATATAGACGTTGTAGCCCATTACACAAAACAGACTTGCCTTGGCCGCTGGCTTACAGCAGAAAAGATTATATACCCCTTGCGAGACCACATAGCATCCTAGTTGATCTCAAAAATCATAAAATTCTGATAAAAAAGGAGACCTTCCACAAAATGGTGATATCTGCAACGCTAAAATCAATATTCAAATGTGTGGTGTGAGTTAGCATCAGATGTCTTCTAATAGAATATACAAAATGTAATATCTTCCCTCAAAGTTATTTTGATGTCTTGGTAAATATTAACCAGTGCTCACGGCTTCTTCCAAATTACTGTCAGCACCTCCACTTGTTGGCCTGAAACATTTCCATGGAAAATTGATTTCAATTCATGGAAGAGAACTCAAATGAAAACTACAGAGAGTTGAATAAAGATTGTGTAGGATTCAAGAGCCATGTATATATGAGATTACAACTGCTATTTTAACTCTTAAAAAGTTGAATTAGTGATTGATTATGCATAAATGTGTCAAGTTCACTCCAATTTACTAAACCATTTCAGTGTTCAAAACATCTTTAGCACAAGTACCTCTTCTTAAGTAACATAAAAAAAATTGTCTACATCTTTTGCAATTATTAGTAATAGTCTTCACTATTAACTGTAGGGAGATGCAAGATTAAGGCTGTAAACAACCTGGTCCAGTTCAGGTCATAGGTGGATACACATTTGGACCCAGTGGACCTGAACCTGGATTAGTTACCCAATTTTTAGTACATTATTATGTTAGACCAGGATCCAATTATCAGCAGGACCATAAAGCAGTCCACATTTGAAATTTATGTATCTCGTTGGTCAGTTAATAATGAACTCTCTTCAGCAGCGAACCCAAAATAAGTGACTCAAAAACTCAATGCAACAAGATTATATATTTCCAATGCATGCTACGGTTGGGTATAGATATAAGCAAGAGTGTGGTTGTTTGGATGCAAAATTTAGGTGGCGCTCAGACACTAGCTGGGAAGCCAAGGCAGAAAAGTAGGGGGAGAAGGTCAAATGCAAATAGTTCCATTTTAAGCATACGACAGCACAAAGTAGGCTTTTGGCTGCTAAAATGCCAAGGGAATCAACTCAGAATTTGCTAAGGGCCTTGTTTGTTTGCATTGAATAGACAAGAATTCATGGTCAAATGAGTTCCACCAAATGGCTATTAAAGCGGAGAGGGATGAAGGATTTGAAATGAGGGGTGAACGAGATAAGGGATGAACTGATGAAGGATTCATGGTCAAAGAATTGATGCTCATTTTTGGAAATTAACATCTGCTTCTTCAAGTTTACTCATTTTAAGAAATAGAAGTCTTACAATCCTTACCTATTCAACTACATGAAACAACCAGGCCCAAAATGTGAGGGAGATGGGTATGATGCTGCTTAAATTACAATGAAAAATAACCTACAGATCCATTCTTCATAGGTATCTCAGCATCTTGTAATACTACTACATACAGTAACATTTTTGTAATCTAACCTGCCCAACTTGGAATCTCATAAAACTACAACATACAATAAAACAACCAAGCATTATTTGTAATCCAACCAAACATGACGTAATGATCCTTTCTCCAACGGTTATCTCAGCATCTTGTAAAAGTACTACATAAATTAAAAGAAAAAAAAAGGTTCCATGTTGTAATCTAACATGCTCAATGGAGCAGTCTAACATGCTTAAGAGTTTGGTCCTGATGCTCAGGGCAGTTAAGGAGGTGTATGGAATGTAACACACAGCAGAGCCAGGATTTTCAGGAATTTTCAGAAGTTTTTACTAATTAATGATAATTTAAAGTATTAACTACAAAAGGTATGGCCTAGAACATCAATCAATTTGGCATTCCTGTGACGTGGATACCCCAAAAATTTTCCCAATTGTAAGACTGCAAAAAATTCTTTAATTCATGGCAAAAACATAGACGTTTTTTAATAAAAAAAACACAGGCACAGGAAATGGTATAGTAAGAAATGGGATTAAAAAGAAAAAAGAAGAAGAAGAAAGTAAATGCCAATCTTCCAGTAAGGGACTTGTGGTCATCGTCCATCCATAATGGGTTCCATCAGAATAACAGTCAAAATTTCCAAATTACAGATACATAATTGGGCACCTTAGTGAATTTGATGAGTTCCAAAGTGCATGATTCCTCTGAAATACAACTTCAAGTAAATATCATGTGTTATCTTATTAGCAATATGTGTGTATGTATCACCTGTTATCTTAACATACTACAAAAATGCTGACTAAATCATAAAAATAATAAGATATTTTCTTTAAGTTTTACCAAGCAAGGTACACTTACAATCCAGTTAACACTTTGATAGTATCATAGAACAACCACTGCATCGTTATAACAGGTCCCACTATAGTTATCCGAATAGGAAGACTTCTTGTAAACAAATTGACAAGCCCTATCTTCTTAACAGCCTGCAAATGTGAAGGGATCCAGTAAGTACAAGCTTCTAGAGATCAGAGATAACAGCTCGCAAATATATATATATATATATAGAGAGAGAGAGAGAGAGAGAGAGAGAGAGAGAGAGCAGTTGGAATGTGCTCAATGTTGTCAAGTTTGACTAGCCAATTCATCCCAAAAGCTAAAGCTTTTATGAAGTGGAAGACAAATCTACTTAACACTTCCCCTCAAACAGGGCACCATTTGAATTCCCAATGCACACATGCCTACCCACACAATATATGCTTGCCCATGAGACCTGGGAATAACACCTTTCCAGGGTCTGAACTTGTGACCTGGCATGGCTTTGATACCATGTCAAGTCCGAGTAGCGAATTCATCCCAAAAGTTTAGGCTTTTAGGAAGTGGAAGACAAATCTACTTAACAATTCTTGCAACCATTCAACGAGTTGAAACCTTTGAGCTATATAAAGACTTTCTTAAAAATACCACAAACCACTGGTGGAACTAGGGGACTGGGATAGCCATGGCACCCCAAAATTTAATAAAAGCCTTCTAATATTTAGAAAACTCTGTGTTTTTTACAACTGGCCCCTCCCAGTTTTTTACTTTTTTAAATAATGGTGCCTCCAAGGAAAAATTGCTTGGTCTGCCCATGCCACAACTTCAATATGAAACTAAATTTAACCACGAAGAGATTAGTCAACAGATTATACCTGCAAGACATTATCTGCCTTTTTATTATAAAGAGAAGCAACAATGTTGTCTGCAGGATTTGAGACAACCGTACCAATGGCACCGGCTGCATAGCCAGCTACACATGTCACCCCAAGCTGTTGAGCTCTTGAGCAATCCTCTTTTCTTCTTTGAATAACATCACGATACAAAATGTCCACAGTATGCTCAAATGTAGAAAACATAAGGATAGAAACTGCCGCCACAAATTTTTAGAAAGGTTAGAATTAAGAAAATTGATATTCTCCAAAGAGAAAACAGAAACTAACAAATTCTATATGGAGAGCTCCAACAGTTTCTTCTGACAACACAGTTCAAACAGAAAATGGGTTCTCGAAAAAGGGAAGTTTAAAAAAGGAAATAAATAAGAGTAGCCTCGAGTACACTGGCCTAAGAGTTCTGAGCATTTCATGGAATTAAGTGTCCACTACCACTTCAGAACTGAGGTTGTGGACTGTAAATGCAGGGAATTTTCACCTATGCTCAAACTGCACACTATTCATATGTGGTCCAGGTTGTGCGCTCTCCCAAACGGATGCCTGTCAGTTTGGGCCCCATTTTTATATTTTATTTGTGTTATTATTATTACTACTTTTTCCGTGTGTGCGCGCACGTGTGTTATTATTATTACTACTTTTTGTGTGTGTGTGTGTTGTTATTATTACTACTTTCTTTGTGTGTGTGTGTGTGTGTGTTATTATTATTACTACTTTTTCTCTGTGTGTGTGTGTGTGTTATATTATTACTACTTTTTCTGTATGTGTGTGTGTGCGCGCGCATTTTTTCTGTGTGTGTTTTTTCTGTGTGTGTGTGTGTGTGTGTTTTTTTTTTCTCGGCCCTGTTTTTCTTAGCCCCATCAGATAATGTGTGTGTGTGTGTGTTTGTTTTTTTCTCAGCCTAATCGGATAATGTGTGTGTGTGTGTGTGTTTTTTTTTTCTCAGCCCTGTTTTTCTCAGCCTCATCAGATAATCGTAATTCTTAGCCCTTGATTTAACAACATTTAATTTAACAATCTATAATCTAAACTCTTCCTTTAGATTCAATCCAACAGTGACTAAAGGTCATGAGTGTAAACCAGGCCTGGTTCCAGGTGATGACGAGATAATGAGAGTTAAGAAGGTACACTGCACCCCATAAAGCTGGACTACACATGCACTCCACTTGTGGGAGAAATTTTCACTTCTCTATGCAAGTCCAAAATGGATAAAACATGTAATGTTGCATCAGTATCAGATTTGGACACGCCACTAAACAGGTAAGGCAAGTACTTGAGGTGCTGAGTCCAATTGCATTACTTTTTTTCTCTGAACGGGAACATCAATTGTATTAAAAGAGAAACGAAGAACAAACAGAAAACAAAAGCGAAAAATACAATAAAAGAACTCCTGGAATGAGCTAATGCTCACCAGCTGAACACATGAGACAACATATCACAAGGGATAAATCTACATAGAGAAACACAATGAGAAAGAGGATTCCATAAGGCCCTCCTTAATACATATCACAATATATCTAATGCATTATTTCAAGGATCTAGAACGGTCGAACCCATGCATGAAACCTATTTCAGGGTTTGCTGCATAATCAGGTACACAGACATGTGATGAAGTAACAAAAAATCCCCCAAAGGTTTAAACAATGTGTGACATCGTTATGTCCCTGTTTCAAGAGGGCATAACCAGAATGTTGCATTGCATTTGTACCTTTCACTGAGGCGAACGCGGAAACACTAAGGGCTTGTTTGGCAAGTCTAATCTATTTGAAACATAGCTAATTCGAATAGATTTTGATTGAAATAGAACTATTTCCATTGGACCCTTTACAAATAGACTGTTTGGTATGTCTGATTCAATTAGTGATTCAATTAGGAAAAGTAGATTCATCATATTGTGTATGTTACATGGGAAAAGTTGTCATATAGTAAAAGTGGTACAAACACACTAGTGATGCTCATATCATAAAAATTATATAGGAAAACTTGTGAAAAGATAAAGGAAAAAAGTGTCTGATTACTTTAGACATGCATGTATATTTGAAAAGGTTGCCTTTCAATTGGTTTTTGAAAGAGGCAAAAGGTCTTAAAGCTGACTCAATAAGACAAAAAAGAAAATCCAAATAGTCTAAAGAACTCTAACATCTATTTGAATCAGTTATAAGTTAAATAGACACAAAAGGTAGAATTTCCAAACAACACCTCAATGGACATATCTGAATCAGTGCCATAGGAAGTATTCAAATATCACAGATAAGATAGTAGAAAATTATAAACAAGTACAGATGTTGATAAAATCAATTGCCTAACAATAATTAAGATTATTCAATGTACCAAAGACACAGCAATTTCTTAGAAGATTTCTTTATCTAGAAACCATGTCAGACACACAAGTCAGACTATCACTTAATTTATATCCAAATATTAGATAGAACAATAATAAATTCAAGGAAATTTTCTTTTACATGGCAGGTTCCGACCCCAAAGTGGAACAAGGCCCCTGTAAAACCTGCAACCAAAGAGAAAATAGAGGTGTCTCAACTCACAACATACAAAAAAGGAAAATCATTTAGTACCAGGGGTTGCAGTTAGTACCCAGACAATCCATCCGTCGCATATAGCTTTGGGAAGCCATCAATCAAGCCCTTGCCAAACTTTGGCTGTGTCTGCACTCGGACTTTGACAGCTTCAAATGGGCATAAAGCAATATCTGCAATTACTTGAGCAGATGCGCTGCTGAGGAAGAATATGGCACTCCTATTATGGTGAGGTAATACATCCAAATACAGCCTTTTAAAGTACTCATACAGGCCAAACTTGCAGCCACCTTGAGCACCATATCCAAAGAACTTGCCACCCCACCCTCTCCAAAGAGCAGAAGGGCCTTGTTCTTTTAGAAGGATACTCATACCTGAGAACATGCTGTTATACTTGACAGGGTTTACCTACAATGATAAGTTACACTGGGTCATAATATGAAAATTAATATTAAAAAAATGAAAATTGAGTTTTGTATAGAAAAAAAAGGGGGGGGGGGGGGGGGGGGGGGTGGCGCGTGCTATTGTGTGTGTGTGGAAGGGGACAAAGAATACTATGTGATTTCTTAATGAAGCAAAATAAGAACAAATGAAGTTAGAGAGAGAGAGATCTCATTATCATACACTAAAATCAGAAATAAGCAGTAAAGTCCTCATAACGTTAATCCAAGATAGACAGGATGAAGTTATGAAGAAAAAGAAATTAAAAAAAAATCCATGAAATGAACATGACATACACTAGATCCACCAGGTGAGATACAATAAAACATCTTTACGACAAGCGTTTGAATAAGTATAAGAAACTACCATAGTAACTGAAAAAGAAATTTGCAACTGTGCCCATTAAGGTGTCTACTATAAAATATAATATTATACACTGCCAACCCTAGATTGATGGATATGGGTCAGAGGATGGTAATATAAAGTTACAAGCTACAATCGTAATGCACATATAATACAAAAGAACTACCTACTTCAAAGCGATATTCAAATTTGGGTAAAAATTAAGACTCATATAGATTCGTACTCGAGTCAGAACTGGTTGTGAATTTAAATTCAGCACTTGAATGGACAGACAAGCGCCTGCATTTACCTTATGGAACGTACTCAGGTTCATGTTCTCAGTTACGAATTAGATTTGAACCCAAATTTAGAGCTTGCAAATCTCAATATAAATGGATGTCCCATTGACAGTCCTACAGGAAATTGCAAGCACCATGAGGTTTTGTATAAACACAACAAAATTTTCACATGGAATGTCAGGGAATAATAGATAGGACTGTAGAAAAATTATGATATTAGACAAACAAAATGAGTTAAACAATCAGGAACGCAAATCATTAAGAAAAGAAATATACAGGAAATCAAATGCCTAGAAACCATGAAATAATGCAAACAAATGAATACAGGAAGACATTCATTTCCATCAGACCCACCGGGCCATCAATCTCCATTCAAAACCAGCAAACCAACTAACACAAAATTATCTATATCTCTGCTTTTCTGACCAAACTCACCTGCATATTCACTTTCAAAACATCAAGGGGTGTAATTGCGAGATGGGTTGTCCCTGCGCTTAACATTCCACCCAATGCGCAAATTGCATAATAATGAGGAGACAAAATCCTCAATCTCTTCTCTTCTTTACAATCTCTTCCATCATTCCCTATCATTTCCTTTTCCAATCTCCTTCAAATCCCCTTCTCTAAAATCAGTAATAAAAAACCATCACTTCTCCATATAAATGGCTTCTTCCCACAAACCCCAACTTCAAAAGAAAATTTGGGTACCTTCAACTACAAGTTCTTCTCTCTCTACAGACAGTTTCTTTCCAGAAACCACTAGATTAAGGCAGAATTCCAAAACAGGAGAGCATGAAAAGAAAAGGGTTTTTATCTTTACTGGGTTAAATTCAGAAACCATCAACAACCCATTACAATCCTCTCAATCCTCTTCGTTTCTCTTCTTCCCCATGATTTCCTCAATCTGTATATGATTCAAACGACTTTTTCCTCAGCTCTATAGACGAAATCCAAGGAGATTTCACAAGAAACGAAAAGAAGAGAAATGGGTCTTCCTGTTTAAGATGAATTCCTCATTCCTACCAGATTTCCTCCATTTCTATGCAAAACCTCGTTGTTTTCAAAGCACCCAAACTCAAACGAAGTTCCCAGAAATTTCTGAGAGAGGAAGAGGCGAAATGAATTGTTGGGGTTTGGTTCTTTGAGTTGAATTCAAGGTTGGATGAAGATTCGACCTCCAAAATCAATTCCATGGATCGGATTCCGCGCTTGAGATTCGAACACGTCTGCACGAGAAAGGAACCAAAGGCCGTGACAAAGGGTTTTAGACAGGAACAGGTAACTAAAACCCTAGAAACAGAATCCGGATTTTACTTAACTGCCCTTGTCAATTGCCTTGGGTTTATGAGGTTGTGTTGACCTTGTTGTAAAAGGAAAGGGTATATTCGTGATTTCGTAAAAATGTGTCAAACGGTCTTTAGGGTTTAAGTTTCTACACGATTGCAAGCGTTCGTGTCCTTACACGTGGATGATGTCCCTACTACAACTTAGGAATTCACACGGCACTAGCGGCAAGTCCGTGCAATGCATTGTTAAACCCCGCAAAAATTAGTTTATTAATTACAATCAGTAGCAACATAGTAAGTACGGGCTCACCTTGCAACTTACCCCAATACATGCCTCCAATGGATGCCGGTCATTAGCCTCAGCACATCAACTTCCTATTTAGCACCCAACTAGCCCCATGCAAACCATTTTTATGGTGTTCCGCAAGAATATGTATTGTACAGAGAAATAAAAAAAATTTGTTGAGGAGAAGAAGAATTTTTTTCCGTTAAAGTAAATAAAAAGAAAATAATTTTAAGTTTTTACTGATAATAAAGATAAAAAGGATAAAAAAGTCTCTCAAAGAGAAACTTAAAAGGTAGAAGTGGCGTTTTGAAATGGCCATAGATGATGTGCTAGAGAGTTAGTTTTGGAAAAGAAATGATTTAAAGAGATGAAAGGGGTATTTCCATTTTTAAGAGATGCAAACATTAACAAGAGCTAAGAAGTTGGCATGTCTTTTGAAATAATAAATGGGGCCCAATGTGCTGATATGGCTTCACGGAAAGAGAGATTTATAGTTTTTTTTTTTACTTGTCATTCAACTTTTAGGAGAAAAAATGTGTAAGAGGTGATCACCCTACTTGTTGATAAGTAGGTCAATTGTATGGACGGGGGGAGGACCTAGAATTTCAGGTTTATTGGGCCATCTTAAGCATCCTCATATCAATGTTATGCAGATGAATGGATGAGATCTGTTAATCACTGAATGATCAACGGCCTGGATTGAGCCTTGCTAAGGAAAAAGATTCAATTCATGGGCCCATTCGAGTGCAAGCCCAAAAGGCTTTGATCAAATTTGTAAAATGGATAGTTGAAAAGACAAATCGACGTCCACATTTTTCTTTTGTACGAATGTGGCCTATCTGAGTCGAATGCCCTAATCATTCGTGGGTTGGCACATAGACATTAGGGCGTGTGGGGCTGTGTGCTGTTGATCCCCATGACAATTATGGGCTTCAAAGTATCGGACTATGGGGTAGAAAGAAACTTCTTGGATGGGCTCATTCATATATCAAGTTTTGGGTCAATTTCAAGTCTTCAACCCTTTTATCCGTGGCCCACAAATTTAATAACTTTATAATAGAGGAAAAGAATTAATCATTGATCCAACAGTCTAATCCATTTGGATTAGTGAACACTCAATGAACACATTGTAATTCAATAGGTCCCTGTATGTGGACGGTTGGGATAGATTATATAGTTAGTCCCATTATGTAGTGCCTCGCCATAAATATGGTGATGTTAGATGGCAATGGGGCAGGTTTGGTACGGGTTGTGGTAAACTAAACCTGCCTTATCAGTAATTGTAATATCAAACTCGATCCGTTTGAGTGGGTCAAGTCAAATTTAAAGCTTACAACTTTTGAAATATGTAAAAATGGTTGACAATATGTATAGTACAGTTTGAACATGCCAAATTATTTTCCCATATGCCTTGAGAGAATTCTATGATCTGGAACACAAGTATTCTTATATTGATTATATATTTATATTACAAAATTGAGGTTCCTGTAAAATCCTAGATCCTATATAATAGGGATGTGTACAAAGGAATTACATCAAGGATCCTACAAGTCATGGATCATACATGACAAGTATAGATACAATGAGATCGTCCAAACGGAGAAGAGATATGAAGGAGATCATTATCTACCATGATTAGAGGATTGATAGGTTAAGTGGGCCACAGTCATTGTGTGATTGGGTTGGCTAACAAACCCCGCAAGCTAAATGGTCGATCATGGACGTGTAGCTGGTTCTTTAACAATATAAATCTTATTGAACTTAGCCCTTTTGTAAAATCATCCGCCTATTGATTGACAGACCTGACGAAGCGGACTGGAATATCTCCTCTTATAACTTTTTCTCTAATAAATGGTAATGGACCTTGATGTACTTGGTGTAAGCATGATAAACTGGATTAGATGCCAAGGCAGTTGCAGTAATATTATCATAATAAATTGGAGGAGGAGTTTTAGGATAAATTCCTAGGTCTTTCATCAACATGTGAGCCCAAAAGAGCTCTGCAGTAGTAAGTGCTAGAGATTGATACTCAAATTTTGTATTTGATTTGGAAACTGTCAATTGTTGTTTAACTGTCCAAGATATGAGATTAGGACCAATGAACATGGCATAACTAGATGTGGAGTGTCTATCATCGGGGTCACCAGCCTTGTCTGGATTAAAGTATGCAATGACTGCAAATAGACTTTGACAAATGTATATCCATGTGTAATTTTACCTTTGAGAAAATGAAGAATTCGTTTGACTCCCATTTAATCAATTGAACGAGGATCATGCATAAATTGGCATACTTAGTTTCCTGAAAAGACTATTTCTAGCCTAATTAGTGTGACATATTGAAGAGCTCCAATAACGGAATGATATTCTTTAGCATTAGAAAGAGGATCACCATCATACTGAGATAATTTCAACCTCAGTTGCACTGATGACTTAAGTGGTTTGGCATGATGCATGTTGGTATGGTGAAGTAAGTCTAGGATGGACTTAGTCTATGTCAGCTCGATATCTGAAAGAGCTCTGTTGACCTCAATTTCAAGAAAGTAATGCAGTGGCCCTAAGTCCTTAATGGAAAATAGCCGAGTAAGCTCTTGTAATAGTTTAGGCAAGGCACTTGTATTATTATTGGTAAACACTATGTCATCAACATAAGATAATAAGATAATAAATTCCCCTCCAAAGTTGTGAACAAATAATGAGGTATTTGCTGAAGAGCCATTGAATCATAAACTTTGAAGATAATTTGTAAGGCGAACATACATACCACTCGCGCAGGGCTTGGTTTAGATCATACATTGCCTTACGAAGTTTGTAGACATGGGTTGGATGTTTTTGATCAACAAAACATTGGGATTGGTCCATGTAGACCTCCTCAAAAAGTACACCATGCAGAAATACATTGTGAACATCAAGTTGAAAAATTGGCCATCCAAGTTGAAGAGCAAAAGAGAGGACAAGTCTAATAGTGGTGTGCTTTACCACTAGACTAAATGTATCACTATAGTTCAGACCGGTTGTTGATGGAACCCCTTGGCAACAAGCTAGGCTTTATATCGCTCTATGGTCCTATATGCTCTTTGTTTAATTATGTAGATCTAGTGGTAGCCTATACTATTTTGCCCAGATGGTAAAGGAACTGTTGGCTAAGTAGGTCTAGACTAATTGGGTTCAGTATCTTGGGTGGTTTTCCCTAATTATATTAGGAATTTCCTATTTGATTAAACAGTAGTTTCTTAATACGTTAGGACTTTCCTTTTTTCTAAGATAGAGTTTTTGGGGAATAAGGAAGTAATGATTATTTATATGATGTAATCTGTAACCTTGGATAGAGGCTGAGATTCTAACGCTGTGGTTTCACAGATTGGAGGAGAACCTAGTGGAAATTAATTTTCCGTGGACGTAGGCATCTTTGCCAAATCATGCAAATTGCTTGTCTTCTTATGTGGTTAATTGTTGATCTTAATTGCTTATGCACACATGCGCACAATAAGAATAAGAGTCCATGTGCCTTGTCTATGAAGAGCTTCAAATTTGAGTGGCACGTGCCACTCCGTTGATGTAATAGCTTGGGAATAGTACATAGGTTCACTTGGTGCAAGTGCAGTTCGAAAGACCTTTGGAATGGGTGTTCGGTGGCCTATAATATTTTGGGCTTAAAGATACTATCAATAGCTCGTGTGCGCATAGTGTGAGTGTGCTAAAGAGAAGGCAATGGATTGGTAATGGAAACAACTAACTCATGTGCTGGCTCAGTTTGTAGAGGAGGTCCAATAGCAACATATGGCAAGATCTCCATCAACTTAGTCGGTTACTGATGTGAAGGCATAGGTGGTGGTTCAAGTAGCAATGTAGAATTTGTAGAGTGTGATGCATTTGTCATTTCATCATGAAGTGTAGATTGCGCATGTACGCATCAGTGCGACATTGTGGCTCCACATGGGCAGCAGCCAACAGTAGTGGGCTCTATGCTTAGAGTTTAGCAGAACATGGTGATCCCATTTTGTTAGTAGCAGAGTGATGAGATTGGCCACAGTGAGAGCTATTTAAATGATTAAATACCAAACCTAGTTGGGTTCAAGTTAACTGCAATGTCGATGTCTGTGATGGAGCTGAGCGGTCAACACTTGTGGAATGAGGTGGTTGTGTAGTGCACACTATATCTGATGATAGGCCATTAACCAGGCATGGGACAATTGTAGTGGAGGCCTCAGTAGAGCGATGCAAGCTAGCCACAATGCTCATAGGACAATGACCAAGTATAACCTGTTTATGTGACCTAGTTTGTGGGGTATTAGCTGGTATATTATTATCAATAAAAGAATACACCATCTCATCAAACACCACATGTCTACTCATGTAGATCCATTTCGGTAATTGAATCAAAACACTTATATCTTTTATGGTTGCGCCTTAAGCTAAGAAAAAACGCATGGAATAATGCAAAATGATAATTTACTAGTTGTTTATAGTCTAAGATAGGAAAAGCAAACACAACAAAAAACCCGAAAAATAGTATGATCTGGAGATTTTTGCAATAATTTCACATCGGGTGAAATGTGATTAAGCACACAAGTTGGCATATGATTAATTAAAAATACAAAAGTATCATATGCAAAGATAGTGGAACACTAGAATGGGCTAAAAGGGTAGCTCTGTTTTAATAATGTGATTACGTTTTCTCTCAGCTAATTTATTTCTTCAGGTGTGTGTGGGCAAGAAATGTGGTGAGAGATGTCATTTTGAACTAATATTTTTTTCAAATTGAGTATTAGTAAACTCTTCACCACCATCATATTGAAAAGATTTAATTTTTCGATCAAACATATTCTCAAAAAGGAACACTTAAGACTTAGACTGAAGAGGTAAAAACCAACAATAACTACTAAAGTCATCAATAAAAATCACATAAAATCTAGCCCTACTCAGAGATGATGCTAGAGAGTATCCTCATATATCAGAATGTACTAATTCTGAAGGAAAAGATGAAATGAAAACAAAAGGTTGAAAAGGTAATCTTGACCATTTCCCCATTTGACAGGCAGTGCACACGGAGTCAATCTGGATGTCAAAGATCATGATCCTATTTTTCATGTGGGTAGTCTCACTAATGCTTGGTACATCATAGTTCAGAACTGAGTAGGTCTTGTCCATAATGTGCTTGTGTGGATAAGTCTCTAACCACCATTGCTCTACTACATATAGAACCATTTGGGTCTATATATGAAGCTTTGAAAGATTCTGTTGAATAGTATCGAACATATAGTTGCTGGTCCAAGTGTATGTGTGTTCATGTGGACCTCCTCTCCACTTATTACTCTTTCATCCACATGTTGTCTTTCTGAAGTGCATTATTCGGATATGCATTTCAAGCTATCTTTCCTAGTGCAGTCTTTTTGCCTGCAATTTAAAGACGTGTTGTCGTCTCTCTAAGTATTCAATCTGTTGTTGGTCTAGCCTACTAGATGTTTTCATAGCATCCTCTGCCAAATTAATAATTGATGAGTCACAAAAATTGAAGCACGATGTCTGGTATTGCTCTTTTGTTTGTACACTATGTGTCGCATCTTGTCTACACAACTCTTCCGTTGAACTACATTGCATTTGTTTACTTGGGAGTACACAACTCTTCCGTTGAACTACATTGCATTTGTTTACTTGGGAGCTCTACTACTGTTGCTTTTCTTATAGTTGGATTAAGTACTTCTTATGACATGATTTCTACTTCAAATATTGTTATTCTCGTTTTTATTGGTTTAGATAGGGACAATTATTTATTATGAAAGAGTCAATTTCTTTCAATTCTTGCGGCAAATAAATCATTAAAATATCTTGATGGAACTGCTCATTGCCCTGAGATATTTCTCAAAAAAAAGGATGGGACACTCTCTTATAACCAACCTTGCCTTTGAACTTTGGGTTGACCAAGATGTTCTTGTTCTTCTCTAGATCAATGCTACTCTCACACCCCAAGTACTGCAAAGGGTTGTGGGCCTCTATTCTGCTTATGAAGTCTGGAAATGATTAGTAAATCTCCATTTGATTCAATTATGATTTAAAGTTTTACAGTTGAAACAACAATTCCAAAATCTTAAGAAAGGGTATCTTTCTATTACAGAATATCTTGTCAAGATGATGGATATTATTGATGCTCTTGAAGCCATTGCTCAGCCCGTTACAAAGTATGATCTTTGTAACCAAATACTAAATGGCCTAGGACAAGAGTATGACGTGGTTCATACTTCTATTGTGAACCGTGAAACTTCCATCACCTTTGAAGAGCTTTTTGGCCAACTTTTAATCTTCGAGCAACAACTCAAATCATATCATTCTCCTCCTAATGTGGAGCAACCCATTATTGCTTTGATACAATGAGTGAATTGTATGATCCGGAACACAAGTATTTTTGTATTGATGATATATTTATATTACAATATTGAGGTTCTTATAAGATCCTAAATTCTATATGACAGGGATGTGTACAAAGGCATCATGTTGAAGATCCTACAAGTTATGGATCATACGTGACAAGTATAAATACAATGAGATCATCTAAATAGAGAATAAATATGGAGGAGATCATTATCTATTATGATTGGAAGCTTGATAGGCTAAGTGGGCCACAATAATGGTCTAATTAGGTTGGCTAACATGCCTTATGTTAAGACTTAAAACCACCGACATTACATGAGTTTTGTCTATTACTTATTTACTTTACTAATAAGTATATAAATATTATATATTTGGGGTAAGGGTGGGTTGAGTTAATAAAATAGAAATCCACCTTGCATCAAAAAGTCACTTCCAAACGTGCCCCTAATCGGAGTGGGGCGTGGCATGTCCTGTTTACAACTGACCCATTACCATCCCTAAATAGATGCATATGAATATTTTTTATATTTATGTAATATAAATGGAAATATTTTTTAAATCATTTTCTTTAAACTTTTATATGAGTCTTAATCGAGTAAGACTGTCTGAACCAAGTCGTTGACCAAGTCCACTGAAACTGCTAACTATGTCACACTAAGTCTGGCATGTGGTTTCTAAAAGACTGAGCTTTCCCCATAATGTTCTTGCCTTGTCCAAGCCAACAGAGTTTTGGATCGTAATTCTAGGTTGCTGTATTGTGTATTTCTGTTGGGTGGAGTCATACGGATGACTCATTGGGTTACTAGATAGATTATGATTAACAACTAATACTACGTTGCTGTGTTGTGTCAATAAACTAGTAATTTTAAGACATTTCATATTGCTTTCTTAAATTGGGCCACCTTTGCTTCATTCAAGCCATTATAAAGAACCTACATGGAGCAAATAAAAAAATTTTCAAACCAGTGCCTTTTTAAGGGCATGTTTGTTTGCAATAGAATACATAGAAAATTCATAGCGTTTATAACATAAGTGATTAAAAATGAAGATCAAAGTTGAATATTAAAAAATGATTAGGATATGACTTTCCTTTAATGGAAATAACATCAAAGAAAGATGAGAAATGAATTACTAAAGATGACGACTTGATATTCATTTCCTATCTACATATGATTCAGTTTCCATAAAAGAAAAAGGTTATTTAATGCTCATTTTTTAAATTTCACTTTTGACGGTCTTTTTAACCACTAAAAGTATAAATATTATGTATTTAATTTTTATGTATTTTAATGCAAACAAACAAAAAATTGAGTTCTCTTAAACAACTTACTGGCAACAAATTACGAGAAATATATATTCCCTTAAACCTTTAAATTACAACAAATTATCAGAATTATATATGTATTGCTCTAATGCCAACAACACCATCATGGACATTACTTTCCAATAGACTAGCACAGAAAAGCATAACCCACACCAAAGATGAACAATAGAGATGAAAATAAACACACAACAATGACAGGTATAGAAACTTGAACTATATATATAAGAGCTTCCTGCAAACCCCCTTCACGTTTCACAACGCTTCAAAGTCACTGCATCTTCCATTGACCGGGGTGCATGTAGTTACCATTAGAAGATAGGCCAGAAAGGCCAGAGGCGGCATCCCACAAAGTGTTTGTAGAGTTCAGAACCTGACCACTGGTACTGTTTGGAGGGTAGGCTTCCATCCCATTACTCAAATTCTCAGACGGGTGCCCCCCAAAGTTACAATACCCATTGAGAGGAAGTTGTTTGCTAGGGATTAGGGATGGACCACCACTTATCGGAGGTGGAACATTAGAAGTCTGAGCCATGGATGTCATCGGAGGGACATAGCTCGTCAGTCGAAATGACGAAGGGCTAGAGTTGGCTATTGGCGGTGGTGGAACATTAGAAGCCTGGGCCATGGATGTCATAGGAGAGAAATAGCTCCTCCGTCGAGAGGGCGAAGGGCCAGAGTTGGAACGGAGGGACAGATTGATTGAGTGTGCTTGCTCCGGCGTTACGCTTTGGATGTCATGTATGCTTTGCCGCCGCTTTTTTTTTGATGTGTTCACACGGCGAAAGAACTTCTGCGCGTGGCTGGCCACTTGCACGGGTGACTTTGTCACAACATAGTGCCTGGATATGCTCTTCCAATCCCCTTTGCCGTACTTTTTCAGACCCAGTAGAAATAACCTGAGAGTGAGAGCAAAATGACATTGTACTGAACCACAGGAGGCTCTTTTCTAAGGGTAATGAGTTAGACTAGATAAGTAAGCAAGAAGTGTTGTCACACAAAATTTTGTTTGAAGTCTATTCTATTGATTTACAGGCAATTGGATGAGCAATAGGATGGATAAATCCAATAACAACTGGAACACTGCTAGATCTCTTAACTTCAATCAAAGCCATTACCTATCAAGTATTTGATTGGAAATGGTTGCTATTGATACTAAATAGTCATCTCTGATGCCTACAAAATAGTTTTGCTGGCTGGTGGGTCAATGGAACTCAGTTAGTTGATAGG
The DNA here is from genome assembly GCA_037013555.1 of Sextonia rubra. Classification (NCBI taxonomy): domain Eukaryota; kingdom Viridiplantae; phylum Streptophyta; class Magnoliopsida; order Laurales; family Lauraceae; genus Sextonia; species Sextonia rubra. The sequence continues at coordinate 13,333,583 of JASUAD010000028.1, read as the reverse complement.
TACATAAGACAAATTAAAGTATGTTTATTTGCTAGAATTTCTGACAAAAATTTGAAGTATTAAGATTTTTTTCTGAGCCTGATGTGATTGTTTATCTCCTACCATATTTTTCTCAAGAATTTTAATTTTTCAATTATCTAAAAAAGGTCTCCAATGCTCTAACAAAATTTTGGAATTATAACCCATTTAATTTTTAGCAAAATTTCTGAATGCTAAAGTATAAAGGAGGATTAAGATTAAGAAATTCTAATATGTCAGGGCACTAAAAAGTCTATTACAACAATTCCTTGAATTCCAATAAAAAAGCATGCCCTAAGAAATTTGTAGGTTTTTAACACATCAACAAATAAATTATTTATTAGATAATTCACTACAACTAGAAATATTTATATTAACTGATATCTTTAAAGCTAATGTAAATGTCTAAACAAGATTGTTTTTTTATTTTAATATTTGTATAAACTTCATATGAATTACTTTTCTTCCTTAATTTCCTTTGGATTTCATTTTCAATGTTCATTTGTTATTTAAGTATGATTTGACTTCTACTGTTTTGTTTCTTTAGACTCCAGCTGCAATAAACCGTTTCTATAGAAAAAGAAGAAGTATCCCAATAAAACAAAAAATCAGTTTTCCACTAAAGACGGCTCTAACCATATTAGGCAAGTTCCAACGTGTGCGTTGCATGTACTAGTACTTTCTTTGTTTATATTTTCAGTTGAAGAATTGAATAGGCATACTTATCCTCTTCTTGTACATAGAATAAAATAAACAGTCATATTCCTGAAACCAAAGAATAAGCAAATGAAAATCAGTATAAAAAAGCCCCACACATGTTCCTTCATCCAAAATATTCATTCAACCAACATTCAAAACACAAAGCATTTAACAACAAATATGAAAATATTTAAAAAGATCCAGTAATAACAATCAGCCTTGTAAAATGACTGTAAGATACAATTATATAAATATGCCCCAAAAAAGAAAAATCCAAAACATCATCAATGTACCTCTCATGCACGTCATGATTCCTTCCAAATCCAGACAAGCAAAGCCAAGCGCAATATATACAATTAGTAAATACCCAAAAAAAAAAAAAACTCCAAGACCAAGTAGTCTCTAGAGTTTCCATGACACACTTGATCATTAGAACCAAATAAAAAAAAACAAGGATCACAAAAAGAACCAGAGAGAGAGAGAGAGAGAGAGAGAGAGAGAGAGAGAGAGAGAGAGAGAGAGAGAGAGAACCCCCCCTCCCCCAAAACAAAAAAAAAAAAAAAAAAAGATAGAAGAAAGAACACAAAAAAATTCAAAGACCTACAGGGAATAATAATGATACCTCCCGGTTTCAATACACTGAAGAAAAAACCAACAAACCTGTGTTCATGTTCAGTCCAAGAAACTCCCTTCCCCCTCCTCTTGAACTCTTCTTCCTCAGCAAGCAGCTCTGCTTCCACTGACAACCCTTTTTCCTTCACATCATTAAAATCGTTGACCTTCTCCTTCTCCTTTTCATCCACCACCTTCACTTCAACTCGATTCTCATTCTGGTACTCTGGAATCGGGACTCGACCCGACTCAATATTCTCGACGTCCTCAACGAGCAAACGATAGTGCTCTTCCACCTGCTGGGGGGTCTTTCCGGGGAGCTCTTTGGCGATCTTCTCCCACCTGTCAGGCGTGTCTTCGCCATAGACTGCCAATGCAGTCTCAAACACTTTGTCCTGCGCTTTGGTCCATTCATCGACAAGAAAGAAGGGATCATCGAAGAAGGGAGAGGAAGAGAGGTCAGGAATAACAAAGTCCAAGTCATCTTCATCAAACATCATGTTTTTTTGTGTGTGGGTGGGCTGGGCTTTTTGGGTATTGTTTTTGCTGTGACAGTAGGTGTGGAAGCTTCTTTCTGCAGAAGTTCCAAGGGGATTTCCTGCTCTTGGCCTCTGTGAAGGGAAGATGGAATTGGGGGGCTTTAAAAGGATGATGGGGATGTCTGAAATTACATGGTTGACCTTTGAAAGTGCACGTGACATAGCCGGGGGTTCCAGTGGAGTGGAGTAATTTCTGAAGAGTTGACTGTAATGAGTTACTTACTGTTAATGACAAAAGGCCCACTGTAGAGAACGTATCAAATTGGTGCCAAAACTTTAGGTAAGTTTGAGTGGAACTTGTTTGCACATCATTGATTATTTCTGATCTTGAATATATTTGCAGTGGGTTATTTTTCATGTTAATTTGTTGTAAGGCATTCTTCATAATTTGGCATAATATGAAAATTGATAGTTGATAAAAAGAAAACTGTTGAGATTTTACGTAGTGATTGGTAAAAAACGCCCTCCCAGTATTAGTGACCATGTAATCAAATCTAAAAGGCATTTAATCATCAAATAATCATGAACAATGTATTTTGCAATTATAACTCACCATTAAATGCGATAGACATTAATACACATGCACTCTTACGTCATAGGATAAGATCACATTGGCATATATGATTTGTCTTATGATTCTCGACAATAAGCTAACAATAGTGTATCAAAAGGTTTCTACCACATTGGCTGATATCATACAATACGTCATTATAATTCAAGTAGGTTATATTGAGCGAGGGGAGATGAATTGGAATTACGAAGTTTTATTTAATTTGATACGTGTCATTAATTAGTCATTTGGTTTTTTTTTTAATATCTTAGAGAGACGTAAAGATTCGAGTGTACCACACGTTTTAGAATTCATGAACCATGATAAAAATAACTAATAATGCATAGTGACAAATACCGAGTCTCATTAATATATATATATATGTATCATTATACTTCAAATAAATTGGCATATGAACTAACCTGCTTGGGTGGAGGTCAACCTTTATAAAAGCCCTTCCCATTATTAACGATGGGTCGTAACATCTTAAAATGAAATAAAAACCTATTCCTGAATCAAATCATTTAAAGTAATAATTCATATTGAAAATTTTATGATATTACCTCTCACAAGACATTTCATAGGCCAATTAAACTTATCAAATTAATGTTTTGTTGATCTTAAATAGAGTAACCACTATCACATATTTTTTTCTCACCTTTCTCTATAAATGAAGTGCTTATAGCTCCCAATGTTGGTAACTTTAGTTTATTTAGTATTAGCATAATTCAATTTTAATCCTTCTCTACTTTTATTTCACAAGGGGCAAAGTGGGCAAGCTGGATATTGAGCATCTTTTGAGCAGGGGCCTTTGGGGAAACTAAATTATGCATGGTTGGGTGTGACGTAAAAGATCCCCTTAGAAAAGCAAGCCCAAGAACGTTTGTACAGTGTGAGCAGGGGGCACTTGGCAGCTGCCCACTGCCGTAGCGGCCCAAGCCATGGATCTGTTTTGGTCATGTCATACTCAAAACCGGCTACAGACACTTGGAAAACATTAGAAAGAGGGGAACCGAAAGAGGAGGGATTTTGTTGAGTCTATTGTTAGCAAACAAGCAGCAACATGTGGATGTATGAAAGCAGGATAACGGGCCTTTGGTCCTCTCTTCTGCCCTTCATGCTACTTTTATTTACAGGAAATTGGCTTGTGGTGGGGGAAATCCTCATAAATGCCTAACGGCATCTGTGTTGTCCCTGAGTCAGTTATGCCTAACGGCTTCTGAGTTAGCCCTGAGTCAATTACTTTCCATTGTTAATGGCCGGATCCCCAGCACTTGTTAAGGGAAGAAGAGCTTAGGTAAGGTGAGGGAATCTTTGGTTAGAAAAGTAGATCTTAGTTGAGATAGCATGACCCTCAGCTAAGAAAAAGGTGATCGTTCACGTTTGAACTCTAGGTAGAGTTAGATAAGACCTAATACTTCTTACTACTAGGGTAGGAGCCCTTCTTGTCCCTTGAGTCAATTACATTTGGTCAATATCAAGAAATTAGTAGAGTAAACTTGTGGTAAGCCCAGGCCCTAATAAAAAAAAGTAGTTGTAGTTAAAAAAATTAAATAATTTTGACTTTTTGTAAGTATAAAAAAGTACGAAAAGAAAAGGGTGTTAAAATTCTACACCAGTGAAAGAAAAAGAGTTGGAGTAAATAAAGTTTTTGTTAAGTTAAAAAAATAATAGAATCTGAATATATAAAAATTTCTTTTATCTAAGGTAATATAAATATAAAACATAACTGATTGCATGTGATGCACAGAGTTTTCATAACGATCATTTTCACTGATATGTGGCCTATTTTTTTATTGATACAACTCTATATCTACCGTTGGAATATATATTTTTTCTTCGCTTAGAGAATTGATCATGAGTGATTCTTTCAATTGAAAGTGCCAGGGATAATTGGTAATGTATGTGATACAAGTGCCAACGCCACTCAACTATTGAATGTGTCTCCCATTGACCACCATTCCAAATTTCAACCAATTAGTATGCACCATTAAATTAATTAGTCGATGAAAAAAATAAGTGTATTAAATGGTCTATTTCAAAAATTAGAATTCCTTTTAGTTGGTTCTGGGAAGGAATGTAAATTATTTAAAATCAATTGCAAATTTTACTTTCAAATCGTTTTTAGAAATCATAAAAATCATTTAGTGTGTCATTACATTATTAGATACTCTCTATTTTTTCTCTCCATCCAATGTGGTGAATTAAATATTTGTAATAGAAGTTTGAATGGCTAATAATCGGCCAAAATTGAATAAAATGATGCTCTTCTCTAATTATATTAATGAGATTGGTAATGAAATTAACGAGATCAGTAAGATGAACTCAATTTTTTGATCGAACAACTATAATTTTTACATGTGTTAAATAAAAAAAAAATGAAAGGATAGGTGTATTTATTTTATTGTACATGCTAACGTTAAATTTTCAAATTAAGATAATACGAAAATTTAAGATGTAGGACCTTTATTCATGAATAAGTTGAAATAAGAAGATTTTAGGGACATTTGTTGCTTAGCCCATCCCATACTGAAATGTGAGATTGAGAGGTTGTATTGGTCTTTCATATAATGGCTCCCACATAGATTGGCGAATAAATGGTTTAGATAAAGATTGGCAGGTGAATAAGATGGATCTCTCCTCAAGTGGGTTTTGATACCCATCTAACTAAGAGGGCAGGCTCTCGGGTCAGGTAAGATAGCCCAGCTAGAGACGGTTTTTCAAACTTGCCTTTGAGCCTTTGAGTGAGGGAGGGTAAACCCGGACACCAAACTAAGAACTAACACCGTTAATGCATATGAGTTGATAGTCAATAAAAGATGAGCTATATCTGATGGATCTTGTGTAAACGTCTATTATGGTTAATATATACTAGCAACAAAGCTTGTGTTAAGCTCAGGCTGAAAATTAAATAAGAATAAAATTTAAGATTTTTACATATTATTAAAAATAACATAAATTCAAAAAGAATAGTACATTATTTATTAAAGTCTATATATATTAAGTTTTTATTTTAAAATAAAAAATGTTATAAACTTAGTTAAAGATGGTAACGAAAAAATTACTACAACGGATTGTATTTGTGGATGAGATTTATTAATGAGATGATGATCCATCTCACTTGTATTTCATGTGGGTCAATTATTAATATATTTTAATATTTATAATAGATAAATTGTAGCGATATCAAAGATGGTGTTTAAGTATGTCACAACTTTAATTTAAATCAAGAAATCTCAATTCTACCATGTTCTTGTAATTGGCACTTTGCAAATTAATCCTTGGGATTAGTTTAATTGTATTCATTGACCAATAATTAATAAATAAATGCAGTGACTTAATGATATACAATGGCAGAAGAAACGCATACTTTAGCAAGTTCCCCTTTATATTTTTCCAATTTTTATACGAACCCAACTACCACCTTCAAGATCTCCCATTTTGCTTTCTACTGAAAGTAACATCAGTCAAACAACCTTCACTATTATCGGAAATATATTGCGAATATTGCAAAGACCTTTGCAAGCCTGATCAACATGGAATAGATTAGTTTTAGCATACTCCACGAAAGTAGGTATAATGTTCCGTAACCTAATGTGAATATTAGCTTAATTAAGTTTTATTTTAGTTAATTAATTTCCGTTATAGTCTAAACATGTCCGTTTTAGAGTTACGATTATGTGCATGAAGTTTTGTTGAGTTAAAGGGGGGTAGTTTGCAGTTTTAGGAAGTTATAAGCCCTTTTTGTAGTTTTTCCGACTTATAAAGTTTTGAGTTTATCGGGTAGCTCTTCTAATTTAAAATCATCTTCTTATTCCTCTATCTAAATTGGATCAATCTTAGCCACTAAGTATCTTATTTTCTAAAATTAATCCTTTTTTTATGAAAAATACCTCAAAAACCAATTAAAATAGGCCAAAATTTCAACTCTTTCAAATCATGTCTAAAGTGCTATCATTGGAAAGCTCGTTTTATTTTATGAATGTTTCCGCTTCCGGTGACTCAATCTTACTCTGATTTGTAAAAAATAAAGTGGCCCCACACTTCTTATTCTATTCCCCTCTCTCTCTCTCTCTCCTCACTCTCATTCACTCCACCCGTCTTCCCCCACCCAACCAGTGACAAGACTCACTCTCTCTCCTCTCTTATGGGGATCTTTTTATTTATTATTTATTTATTATTTTTTATTTTAGTGGATTTGTTTTTTTACGTTTCAAGTTGTTTATTGATCCTTGAAATGCAATCTGTTAATTTGCAATATTGGGTTGTGGGAGTCCTCTTTTATTAAGTGTTTTTATTGGGGATGCTGAATTCCTTGTGTTAAAAATAAAAAGAATTACTTTGAGCATTTAGTTTGATGGGAAAGTTTGTAGGTTTTACTTGTTGGTGGGATTTAGCAAAAACATGAAATTCGGTGTCTTGATCTGAGTGGAATCACTTTGGAGTTGAGAAGCATTTCATCTAAAGTCCAGTATCATGGGTGTGTTGAATTTCGGTGAAGTAAATGTGAATCACCTGAAATGATGTAATCTGATGTCAAATTGGAATGGGTGTTTCGAGATTTCAGTTAAACAAACAAAAAAAATTACAGTTTTCACTGTCAAATTGAATGGTTGTGTTTTAATTAGTCAAAATGAGTACAAGCATGCGACTTGATGTTGAATTTGGAAGAGCACATTAAATTTGTTGAAGTAAAGTAATGAATATCTTTCGGTTGAATTGTGTGTGAGTTGAATGCTACGTTCTAGTAACTGCCTTTTTCAAAAGGAAGAGGAAGCATACAAGTAGTAGAGTAGAGCAAAGGCAGAGGCAGAGCACAGTATAGACGGTTGAAACAAGTTTGGAAAAGTGGATTGGAAGCAAGCACTGGTGCTTCAAACATGGGAATCTAGGCAACTGCCACAAGGGGATCTCATTCTTAGGGTTTAGGTTATTATTATTATTTTTGGTAATACCATGTAGGTGACTCTGCATGAAGATGATTGAATGGTACCCCACCACCACCAACCCACCCCCCCCACACCCCACACACACCCCCCCCCCCCCCCCCCCCCCCCCCCCCCCCCACAACATTCTAAATGCGGGTCACCTTGAGAAATAAAGATTTCACCTTTAACTCGCGTGATATATCTAGCGACCAAAGATGAGAATCAACTGAAAAAAATTTGAGCCAGCAACTATACTGATGAAAAAAATCTTGTCTTGATAAAGATTATGTTGAAACAAGGAGAACCAAACAATATCCTGTCCATTTTACTATGGTAACTTGTGGCAGAATATATGTAGTTTTGACAGATGGGTCTTATGGGAACTGCTTGTTAAGACTTTCATGTTATAAACACAATTTTGCCTCCATTGATAAACTGCATGATGTTAAACGCACACACACACACAAATAAAAAGACTGAAACTTTGAAGTGATGTTTTCAGTTTTCTAAGTTCTATTTGTGTGAACTCTGTATCTATGGTTCTGGCAATGCTGGTCATTTGGAATATGCCCTGCCCAGGCTCTGATGTTTCCTTATTCTCTTCCTTCTCCCATGTTAGCAGATGTTGAGTGTGGAACCTCAAGATTTTTCTCCTTTAGTTGACAATGGACCACGGGCTTCGAGTTCTTCTCAGTCGGGATCTCAAGCTCTTGGTAAAGGTATTCCTCTTTCCTATCTGACATATGGGAGAAAGATGATTTCGAAAGAACATATGGCATATGGCATAAGCAATTTATATTACCCTAAGATAGTGAACATTGCTTCCACAGATGCCATCCGCCTTCATCTGAGCTTTAATGTTATGGGGGCCTAGTAAAAAAAAAAAAAAAATCCTTCTCTAAGTAACTGACAAGCATCGGATCCATTTCATGCATACTGTGATCAATAAAACTAACAGATTGATAAAACTTAAATTTGATTTCCACAATATAATTTTTACAGATTGCCCAAGCAAACAGATCAAAGCTAGAATAGATTGTAATCTTTAAAGATCCCTAAATCATATCAAAGGTGACATTGTTATGCATTGGAAATAAAACTTTAAGAGGCACAAATCCTTTTTCTTTTGATAACTGTTTACTTAATTAGTATTTAGTAACTATGTTATTAATGGACTGTTTAATAAGAGGTGCTATTTATCTTGTCATCCAAAAGCTACTGATCGATTTATCTGCTTATGATTACCTATCAATGTAAGATGGAGATCATTGGATAAAATGGCAACACTAGTATGGTAGATGAGGCTCCATGAATTTGAGTCATGGTGATTATACTGCAGAATGTAGTCTTTAATCATCATGTTGATTTTGCTGAACTTGATCAGGTTTGGTTATGTTAGATGACCAAAGTTTGGTCCCCTGGACCAAAGTGTTTTACATTCAGGAGAGGTTAAGTATAGTCTCTTTTTTATCAATGGGGACCAATTAATTTCGTGGTTCCATTGGCATTGTCCCTTCCTCCTCTTAATTTGGTAGTTCATGGATTGGATGTAAGTATTGTGATTTCACGTAAGATATATTTTGCATCACTCATATTAAATGTGCTAAATATTGATATGTTAATTTTTATGTACGAACTGCGCGCAGGTTCTGTGGAGGTTCGAATCGGAGAGGACTTGATGTTGGGAGGTTGAATGCAGTTGCAGTTGAAAATCGTTTCCCCTAAATGGTAAGGCGAGCCCACATCTGTCATTAATCCTCTCAACTAACAACAGATAAGGGATCTCTTCAGCTACCTCTCTCCCTTTATAACCATCTCTCTCTATCTCTCTCATTCTTTCTTAGCTTCTCTCTTGAATCGGCTTGGTGTTTGACCACTATCTGATTTTTTCTGGAATACCATTTCCTTCTAGTGTGAACTAGGTGATAACTAGTGGGTCCCAGGATATGGTAGTGGATTCCATTTCTCTCGCTCATCTTTCCTCCCGGCCTCATCTCTCTCTCTCTCTCTCTCTCTCTCTCTCTCTCTCTCTCTCTCTCATCCAGTGGCTTTGAGGGTTCAAATCTCCGACTCAGATACTTCAGTTCTCATTGTTTTTTCCCCCTACCTCTGAAATATGTTGTTTTTATATGTAAAGGAAACAGATGTTTTTAAAAACAGAAGTCTTTGACTAACCACTTGCTTTGTTTTGAAAAACAGACAAATCCGACTTCTAAACTTCCAATTATAATGTTTATTGGCCTGACTAGTATCTGCTGACTCATTATGGATATGCTTGTAAGGTTTACATTAGTGCTGCATTTTATGGAATTCAAGTTGATGGTTGGTAGTGGAACTGAAAATAATATCAATATCTCATATAAACTGTAACAAATGTGACCAGACTGTGAGCCTGTCTATGAGAAATTGAGAAATTATTACCACAAATGCATTACCAGGAGCTGTAATACAAGAATCATGCAACTTGTATTTTTGTCTAATCTTGTCATTTTCAAAGATTTGTTTGTTTTGTGAGGATTTAAAAAGCTTGAATGGTTGCAATTCAAACAATTCAAGATACTGTGAATGGAAGGTGGAAATAAATTTTTATTTTTCATTCTTTAATTCTTGCAAACCTGTTCTGTGACCCAGCATCTAACAAATATATATATATATATATATTTTGTGATTCTAATATAGAGAAGTGGAAGATAATGGAGATGCAATAGCTTGATCACATGGTAGGACGTTACAGAGTCAATTAAGCAATTGTGATACAGATGAAGACCAAACTATTTTAATATTCTGATATTCTCTAAACTATGGTTTCACACATTCTCTGGTTGACGTCTTTTGTCCTGCAACTATCTCACAAGTATTTAAAATATAATTCTAGGGGTGCATTGCTTCTGCTCTTCTATTGAAGGAGAGCTGCTACAGAAAAATACATTTCTTTTCTGACTTGTTAGTGATCCATGGATTTATTTATTCCTGTGTAGGGGTTGAGAATGAGATGATAGCAATTCGTAGACAGTACAATCTTTTTATTTATTTATTTAGTGGGATTGCTGGCTTAGTGTGGTGGGATGATGTTATTGTTCCAATGCCAGACTAAATTGTGCCTTGGATGCATTTGTAGGATGAATGAAGTTGCAATGAGAGAACCACACAACAAAACACATTGAACAAGTGTTGGGTTGTCATTGATGAAAAGGTACTTTCAACAAAAAAAGATTGAATCTTTCTTCTTCCTTCTTGTTTCTTTCTTTATGAAATACTTGTATTATAATTTTAATTTGCACTAGGTAATGGATGTGGCTGTTGTAATACATTGGTTCTATTCAATTCAAATTTGTTCTTGTTTTACGGTACATATGCAAGTTTATCTTTTTGTGAACTTATCTGGGTTTATTATGTTTTATCTACTGATCCACTGGTACCTGCTGGATGGGAGTTTTGGCGAACATGGAATTTGTGTAATCCGACCTTGCATAGTGGACTAAAGATCAACCAGGCCATCCGATTGGTTGATCAAAGTACACCCATCATAATCATCATTATTATTGTAATTTCCTTTCTAACTCTTTTTTTTTCCTGCCATTGCAGATCAGTCAGTGTAAGTTAAAAGAAAACTGGAGTTGCCGTGAAATCTCGTCAATACCTTCATTAATTCACAAGGAGTCAGACGATTTCATCTTCTAAATTTCATAGATTCTCCCCCACAAAAGGAAAGAAGAGGATATTAATGGGATCAGGTTCATAGATAACTGGGTTTTTCTGTATAAATTCTACTATTTATGTGTTCATGGTTTTGTAAGTTTTTTTCCTCTTTTAGTAATGGGATGTAAATGATAACTATTTTATTGGTTTAAATTTTAAATAGATGGATGAGTTTTTAGGTTGCTTAACTTCTTTATTAGATGGATGTATGGATGCTTGTATTTTAACAATAGGTTACAATTTCTAAAATTATAGGTTTTTTAAAAAATAATAAAATTATAATTTAATTATAAATATTTTTTAAAAAAATAAAAAAATAAAATTACTGCACTAGACAGTCGTTAATTGAATGGTAAGTATTTTTTTTAAAAAATTAAAAAAATAAAACAACTGCCTTAGATAGTTGCTTAAGAGTTGTTTAAAAAACTACTGCTCGTGATAATCGTTTTTAAAAATATTATTGACTGCTACCGGCACTCGTTTTTGAAAAACGATTGCAATTCTCTTCACTCGCCTTCCGACTATCTGTCTTGACGTAGTGTATATTGAATGAATGTTATAATATTGGGCAGTCGTGTCTTGGTGTTTTTGATGTAGTGTATATTGAATGAATGTTATGATATATATATATATATATATTAACTATTACTTTATTGTCACCCATACCTTATCATTTTTATTTGCTGTAGACGTTGGTCGCTTGTGCTAGCTTTGGGCTCTCCTAATTCTGTTTTCCAATGCATTTTGCATCTTAAAAGTATGATTATTGAATATATTGTTTGTAAAAACTTGTAATGTAATTGTGATAAGTATAGATAATGATTAGACCTAAGCAGTTTTAAGATTATGATACCTACCTTTTCTTCAATCATTTCATTTATTTTCTCTGGCGTAATTTAACTTTCATTTTTGAATTCAACTTTTTGAATTTTGATCACACGTATTCCCTTCACTATTGAATTTTCATCCATGTCTCGATAAATCCTAATAGTAAATAAATATTGTATCCAAAGTACAAACCTTTTCTCTTTTGCTAATAATTTATATCAATTTTCCTATGCATGAGAATGCATTGTCAGGTCGAACATGCATAAGTTATAATGATTGTATAATATTGTAATAGGAAAAGGTAATAACAAAGTTGCAAGATTTACCTCTTTTACCAGTTTTTCAAAATTGTAGTCAGTAGAGTTGATTAGTTTTTTTTACATCATTATCATAGATAATGAGTAATGCATCTCCTGTGTGGTCCACCATCTTTAACCTTTCTACATACCTTAATAACTTATGAGGTTAGTTTATTCGTCATTGTAAATTTTATAGCAAATCCTACAATTTAAACTGAAATTTACCTCAAACTTGTTTTAGGATGATCTTGACAACGCAAGTAGCTAGTGGATATCATCATTCTTCATATTCAATTTATTTATTTTAAATTTTATAATGAAAATGTGCCATCTTGTGGTAAGTCCGATCAGGTGTTATCGTTATAGCACATGCGTGACAACACTCGACTGAATAAAAACAATAATAGCCCTACCTTGTTGTACGCCTAAAGAACTTGTTATGAAACCTTGCATCATTAAGGATTAAAGAAGTCTAATCAAATATTAGAATCAAGCGTGGGGAAAATTGGCCCACTTTTGTGTGTCGTTTTATTTGTTTGTCTGTTGGTATCTCCAAACTGCAACAAAGAATTTTGTGTCCCTTTTTTTTATTTAGTTATTTTATCACCTGTGATTTGGGATAAACCAAAATGGTACCTTAACAATTAGTATGTGTATCAACGTGGATTTGATATGAAAATGTGTATCAACGTGGATTTGATATGAAAACTACTCTAATTAAGACATGACTAGGGTTGTTCATTTGCATTTGTGCACAGGCATTTAAGTTGCAGAAGGCGCAAGTCCTCGGGATGACAACTGATTCGGAATCTATAAGTTGCAGGCATGCAACACTTTTTTTTTAAAGAAAAACCTAAAACTATCCATTTTGATATGCCCTGAAGGTATGATCAGTTTCACCATTTTCCAATAAAAAAGAGGAGAAAATTTGTACATACCTTGGTATTTGCTTATCAACAACTCTTTCTCCTGAAATCAGATTTGTGAGGAAATTTGTGGTAGACAATTGCCATTAGAGAGAGAGAGAGAGATAGAGAGAGAGGGAGAGAGAGAGAGGGGGGGGGGGATGGGGAGGTTAGATAGAGAGAGAGGAGAGAGAAAGAGAAGGTTAGAGAAGAGAAAGGAAGAGGGAGAAGAGCTGTGTCATTTTATTAAGAGATCAAAAGGGTTATACTGATCCTCTTTTCACGGATTGTTTTGGACTCTTTTTTTCCCCAACTATTTAGCAACTTTCAGAAGATAGAATTGATGAAGAGATTTTTTTTTTTTTTTTTGTGTGTGTGTGTGTGTTTGGGGGGGGGGGGGGGGGGGGGAGGGGTTGTTCTTTTGAATTTTGAGCATAAAACGATGGGGCAAACACTAATAGAATCTCAATTCTAACGGTGGTATGGTACAAGGGGTTAATGCCTCGTGTAATTGCTTCAGGATGATGACAAAGTTTGAATTTTGATTAAGAGAAATGGTGATTAGGTGGAGAGATTTTAGGGGTGATGGAGAAACGATTGATAGAGAGAGATTTTAATAGGGGGAGATACTGTAGTGTGCCATGTGTAATTTTCTGGACACTGATATGGTACTCCAGGAAAAAAGAAAAAAACAGGATGCTGACGTGGCACCCTTCACAGGCCTCTCTCATTGTAGTTTTAATATATATATAAAATATAATTAGTGCTTTAGGGCCCCTGCATGAAAAAAATAATAAATTTTATTTAAAAAATTTAATTTTATTAAAAGTTATTAATATATTAATAAAATATAAATGAATATTATCATATAAATCATAAGACAAATATAGTTAAAATTAAATTTAAAAATTAAATATTTTAAAAAGAAAATTTGTGTCTATTCCTATATTTGTTTTAACACTTGCCACTGTTTCAAATCCTATAGCAGTTGTTTCATCGCTTGCACAATATTATAATATGAAACTATTTTATCATACAATAATGAAATCTTAAAATATCTAATTTTACTGATATTATATATTGTGTTTATCCAAACAGCTTCTTATTTTAGCTCTTGGACTTGGTTTCTACACTTGTTCATATGAAACACATATACAATTAAATGACAGCAACTTAAAATATGATAAGGATTATTTATGGAAACAAAAGTCATGCAAAAATAAATGGGTTTAACATGTGAGTGTTACAAATTTAAAATGAAGTAAATAAAAGAATATAGTAAAAAATAAACCATTTACAACAAAGAAAATATTAACCATTTTAATAAAGTGTAAGAAGTCAAATGCAAAAAATGCGATCATGTGCATAGTAGCGAATGAATAGAGAAAGACAAAGAAATCATAATAAAGGAAAAAACAGAGCAGCAAGAGGAAAAAATAACCTTAGATTTTACATATAAGAGAATTGGGTAGATGTTGGTGGTTGCTGTTGTTGACTATTGGACGGCTAATACCAATTACATTAACATGCCATATTATTAAGAAATTATTTAAATACAATATTATAAAATTCATGCGGGTTCAACTACTTGGTTTTTAAATTATTTACATACGACAAGCAATAACCGACATGGTAAAACATTGGCTAATTAAGAAATTAAAAGAAAAAATATAAATAATAAAAAAATAAATGTGTATGGTAGAGATGAGAATGTTGAGATTGATGTATAGAAAATTAACAAAGATAAAATTAGAAATCGAATTCAAGAGAATCTAGGGGAAGCATCAATAGGTGATAAACTGTCGCTGTTAAGAGAAAATTTTTCAAAATAGGCTCATGGTCTCCCAAAAAGAACAAGAATTTGGTGAGGAAAATTTCTTTATATGTAGGTTGATGGGCCCCCAAAGAGAACATGCATAGAAGTAGTAAGGATAGACCTAAAGAAGTACAGCCTATTCAAGGATTTGACCTAGGATAGACTGAAATAGTGAAAAAAATTTTATGTAGCTAACTTTAATATAGTTTGGACAAGACTTTGATGATGATAATACTATTTTTTTAATGTATTTATTTATTTATTTATTAAAATGGCAGAATTCTTCTGAGGCTTACGGTCTACATGTTGAGAATACTTAGCCTCCCGGTCACCTCACACCTCAATGTTTTAAACATCGAATTAGGTTCAAATCCAGCCCACAGGTCTAAAAGTTAGTCCTGGCTCAGTTCCAATCCATTTGAAATGTATATCATGGAAGTTAGATGCCTAGGAAGTTCCAATCTGGAAGTTTTTTCTGGCATCCCCAATCCAAACCAGCATCATGCTAGATCACCGAGATAGTGGACTTGTATGAATGGTACATGTTCACGCTATTATTTCGGACACATTAGGATTCAGGAGACTGCAATGGGCACTCACTCTGCGTCAAAGGAAAAGCTATAGCCGTTACAAAAGCCATTTACCCCACTGTTAGTTTTTATTTTTAGTTTTTCTCTTTGGTGTTTTTTTTTAATTTTTTGAATGAAAGTTTTGTCACCATACTTTAAAAAAAAAAAATAGAAGAGCTGTAACCAAAGTTATAGGAACAACGGTAATCATCATCATCATCATCATCATCAAAGCCTTATCCCAACCATGTTGGGGTCGGCTACATGAATTCTATATAGGAACAACGGTAATGTAAAAGTAAAATTAACTCATTCTATAAAAATTATGTAAAGAAACGAAGAGATCCTTACGTGTTCAACAAGTGAGGTTTTGATATACCAAGATGTCACACTATTTGTCCGAACATTATCCTTTGCCCATTCACATGCCAAATTTTTCGTTAGTTGACTCAGTGCTTTTGGAATAAAAATCAATCATTTCAACTCACTTATCTATAGGTCCATGACATATTTGTCAACAAATACACATTATCCTTACTTGCTGCTTAAGGGTTCCAGTACGTAAGGCGACAACGCCAGCAACGAAGGACATAAATACAATACTTCGAATTTCCGAAGCTTCCAATAGTGGGTGTGCAAGTTGGGTCAAATGATAAGCTGATTCAAAGTTGGTTGCCATGAGGGTTGCAAATTCATAATCAACAGTTGCCTTTCTTATATTTGTTCCTACGCTGTTTATCTGGAACCAACAATCGCAGATAAAAAGGTGCTTGCATGCTTAAGAAACGAGATAATGCATCAAGAAAAGTGAAAAACAATTGCATCCATGTGATAGTTTCCATTTCCTTTAAAAAAAGTGTTAAGAACAAAATGCAATTAGATCAACTCTAATAATTTAAACACATACTTGATCCAATATTTTATATTTCCTTCTCTAAAATGGATAAAACCTCAGGTATAATTCGTGGATAGAGTAGAGTCACCTGATCAAGAATTGCGCTAGTACATAAAGTTGCTGAACGGATAACATAGAAAAGAGTAATTAAGTAGAAAAGATAGTGTGGTCGCAGGGTGCGGGGTCGTTGGTTTTGAATTTTAATCATAAGACGGTGGGGCAAAAGTAGAACATGCCCAATGGGACAAATGAGCGCGGATTCACAACGTCAGCAACATGCAAAGTCATGATTTTTAACGACTTCTAGTTAAGACTTTGGAGTACATTGTGGAAAGTAACCAATGAAAATCAAGATCAGTGTTACATATTCTCTCATTGCTTGAAATTGACTGATTCATAAAAAGAATAATTCGATTTTGCTTTATTGTTTTTCTCATATTTTATCACACGACCCGTATTTATAGTTTTGGGGACAGTCACCCTCAACAGACTTTGAAATTCTTGAAAAATCCACATAAAAGTCTTGGGCCTACACTTAAACCAGAAAAAAATTCTGGATCTACACCCAACTATTTATTTGGGTCCTCCCCCGATCAACAGAAGATCTTAAGTCCACCACTAAATTGCCCAATATCCTCTTACCGAAGTGATGAGAATTTTAAACAACTTAGATTTCATATAAAGGGCCCAGCTCTCAGATAATCCAGAGCCAAAAAAAAAAAAAAAAAAAACACATTCCATTATGTCGTTGTAAAAGTGCTATTTTCTCATCCTTTTCCCATATTCGCATTTATAATATCTTATTGCTTAACTCTCTTTGCTGGACTGTTTTCAGACGTTTAAGCCCACTTTATTCGCAAATGTGACAATTCTTGCTCTAGTTGATTTACCATCTTTGAAAAAAAAAACCATTGAGGTATCCTCAAATTTTAAGTATAAAAAAATTATGAAAAATGTAAAAAAATAATTATATAGGTGATCGAGCTATGGTTAGGTAAGAGACTTAG
Organism: Sextonia rubra; assembly: GCA_037013555.1. Taxonomy (NCBI): domain Eukaryota; kingdom Viridiplantae; phylum Streptophyta; class Magnoliopsida; order Laurales; family Lauraceae; genus Sextonia; species Sextonia rubra. Next base: position 13,316,219 of record JASUAD010000028.1, on the reverse strand, counting down.
GTGAATGTGTGCGGGTGGGGGGCATGGATGAAAATTATGGTTTCTGTCGCACTATCGGTCAGTCTTAAAAATTGATACGCTATCAGTATCAGTCGTGGTTTGTAGTCTGTCACGGTGTGAATTTTTTTTAATTCAAAAAAATTTTAAAAATATCCAAAAAATTCAGAATATTAGAAAAGATTGGAAAACAATATTTTTTTTATTAGTAACAAGTTTAAACCAAATTATCAATCCCTCTAAATTATGACATCCTGTGTCACCGTCTTGTCTGAAATTATAATTTTTTTTAAAATTATAACTATAACTTATGAATTACCTAATGGGGCCTTTTCCTGTGCATACTTCTCTCATGGACTTTTCGGGCACAATCTTTAGTGGGGCCCACTGTGGACCCCACCAAGGGATGAGACTGGGGAGGTTGGAAAGATCTATGTGAAAGCACCATACATATCAAATTTTGCCCCAATCATATATCTCTAACCCCTTCATCCATGACTCACAAATTCATTCTGTTCGAATTGGTGTATAGTCAATCCAACGGTTCAATAAATTCAGATCCGAGCGAAAGTTGGGGGCGAGTTGCTATTATCGGGTCCCATGTGTGTTGCAAGGTTTTGATTGAGTGATAGATATGCCCTACTTAAAGTTCTCATGAAAAAAATGGTGAGGGACGGATGCATATGATGATTCTCCTTACCTAATAGTGTGAAATTTTAAAATATCAAACATATTTGTAACATAAGCTACTACAATCATGAACCAAGTAGGGATCGAAAGAGTAAAATGAGATGTAGGTGTGAAACATATGAGTGAAACATATCAATCCATTACTATAGCGTACTATACACTTTTCAACGGCGTCTTGGTGTCTGAAGCATATTTAACCGTATGCTTCTCTGTATTATGCAGTTGGTCAGTGACGCTATTGCGGTCGTGGAAAGCCTACCACAAGCCTAAATTAAACGAACCACGCATCACCAATCCATCACCATAGCGTACTATAGACTTTTCAAAGGGGTCTTAGTATCTAAAGCAAATTTTACAGTGCCGTCTTTCAGGCTTGTCTGTATTTTGCAGTTGGTCAGTGACGTTTTTGCAGTCGTCGAAAGCCTAGTCTACCACAAACCTAAATTAGCGATGTTGTACTTGATTTTACAGTAAACCAGCTACCTCGAGCTCAAGTGTGCCTTGCTTAGCCTTGCTTAAGCTTGGATCAACCAAAGATAGAAAATCTAGTCATACCTTTGTGGAGTCAGCCATGAATTGAACATTATCAAATACCCTTGGCATCACTTATATCCACAAAAATTATTTGTGTATACAATAAAATGCATATAAAATATAAATAAGTGTATTTATTTTTTAAGGTAATGATAAGTGTATTCATCCCATGAGATAAGAAATAATAAGTAGAATATAGTTATTGTTATATGGTGTTACATAAGTCATTGTATATTTTATGTGTATTTTAATATGTGCATGTATCATAGCTACTTATGTCCACTTTCTATTTTGAAAATATAGGATAAAAAAAGTGACATAGATTTGACGTAGGGATGAGAAGCAGTCTGAACAATTTGACTAGAGTGTCCAGTCCGTTAAAATCGAGCCTGAAATCTAATTTTGGTCTCGATAGAAACTGGATATGTATATGGAACTCGACTGTATGTAGAGTAGCTTATTTGCTTTTTCTGGAAGGTTCTTTCTCCATGCAGTATGTAACCTGATAGCAAGAGTTATATTTATATTTAAGGGCTTAAATTTTGGTCCGCGGAGCAAATTCAGGAACTCATCTGTTTCAGCAAGATCGCTATGATGCATAAAGAGCCCCAAACCTACCATGTGTCTCCATTTCAGTCCTGTCAACATTATTATTATTATTGATTGAATTACTCTCCAATATAGCCGACCCCAACAAAAAGAAAAAGAAAAAAGAAAAGAAAAGAAAAGAATATGAAAATACACAAAAAGGTACCCCAAAGTTTGAGACTAACTAGTACAGTAGACCTTCAACAAATGAAAGGATGCAGGGCTTCAGAGTCCGTCCAAAAATGATGAGGCACGTGGGCAAGGTCCACCTGTCCGCATAGTGTTGGTATAATTCAAACCCTGATCGTTGACAGTGCTTGACGGGTTAATACTCATCTGCTCCTCCAAATCCAAATTGCATGATATGTCGTAACCAGTGTCTACAAAGTTGACATCTACGTCGGAAAGAGGGCGTTGAAGAGGTAAAAAGGGCGGATCGCTCCATGTAGGTGGCAACGCGTTAGAGGCCGGGATGATGTAATCCATCACAGGTGAGAAGCGGGGGTTGGCAATAGCCCCGTTGTTGGATAAGAATGTTTCCTCCAGCGGTACCCTTTGGATGCTGCTTGACGGGTTAGTCCTCATCTGCGCCTCCAAATCCAAATTGCATGATGTGTCGCAACCAGTGTCTACAAAGTTGACATCTATGTCGGAAAGAGGGCGTTGAATAGGTAAAAAGGGCGGATCACTCCATGTAGGTGGCGGCGCGTTAGAGGCCAGGATCATGTAATCCATCACAGGTGAGAGGGGTGGGTTGGCAATGGCCCCGTTGTTGAATAAGAATTCTTCCTCCGGCGGTTCCCCTTGGATGTCATTTATGCTCGACGTCATACACTGCCTATTTTCTGGTTGGGAGCTCCAGCGGGAACCATAGTGTTTTCGCGCATAGTTGCGGACTTGCTCCGGAAGCCGTGTGCCAACGTGCCTGGAGATATCTGTCCATTTCCCCCAGCCATACTTGCAGAGACCCGACATAAATAACCTGAAAGAGAGCAGAATCAAATTTTATATATAGAAGGCTAAATGAATTATTCCCTAAATATTATTAAAAAAAACTGTAATGATTTAAACAAGAAGTGATCAAAAGTTAATGGTGTTATATAAACAATGGGCAGAACTTGCTAGCATTAATAGATACCCCACTGCGTCCACCTTGACGTTTCTACATCCTTACCCTCACTGGTCCACTGGAAGATATAGGGTAACCATATTGTCCACTGGAAGATAAGAGGGTCATGGAGATTGAATCATATTCCTTAATGTTTCAGCTATAATAGGCAGTTGTTATAAAAGAAGACGAAATATCCCTATTAAAAGAAAGAAGTCCAAACAACAAACAAACCCCTTTTCTTCCTCAGTCCAATTGCCCTTCCTCACTGACGTCTCCTCCACCTTTTTAAAGTCTTGCTCTAGTAATATCCCATAATGCTTCACCTGCTGCGTGGTCATTCCGGGGAACTCTTTGGCTATCTTCTCCCACCGAAACGGCGTGCCTTTATGGTAATGTGAAAGAGCAACCTCTAACATCTTTTTCTTGAGTGGAGTGCATTCGTTGGCCGGATGAGAGAGATTGTCAGGGACGGGATGAGAGAGATCGTCAGGGATGGGAAGAGAGCTTGAGAATTCCTCACGAGACATTGTTTTGTGAATGTCGAGAGAGAAGTGGTTGAGGTGGAATTTGTGCAAGTTTTTTAACTCTAATGTTAGAAAAACTGCAGGAAAAGGAAACATATATAGCGAGGGCTAAAGACGAAAGGCAAGAAAGAGGTACTGCTTCTGCTTCGTTAAGACTTACTCGTCTGAGATAAGTATGACTGTGCAGGATTTCAAAGGTAGCGAGTGGCAGGTATAGATCGCGCATGTACGTTAACTAACGAGGGGTAATCAATTTTTTTATCTTGGCTTGTACCGTCCAGGTCCCACTTACGAATATGTGCCCAAGTCAAATGATATTTTTCAAACAAGTGCACAGAGCCGGCTGGCCAAATAATATAGAGTCCAATAATTATTTTTACACATACTAAAATGCAAATAAAGATATTAATCTTATAAAGTGATGACAAGTGTATTTATTTCTAAAAGAGAGAAATAAAAATAAAATATAATTATTATTATTATATGATGCCACATAAGGTGCATTATACATATATTTTAGTATATATATATAATACTACTGTATACACCTGCGTTACCAACTGTTTCGTTGGCATCCCGTGTATTTCAATAGTGGGGTCCACCAGCTGGAGAGAGATTGACGATAACAGATCCCATGTATTTCAATAATTAATGGGCCAGCAGATGGAGAGATTGATAATAACAGAAAAAAAAGGCCAAATCAAACATGGCCGAAAGTTGAACACGCCACTTAATGAATTCTTTTATAAGAATGTAATCCAAAACTTCATTTGCCAACGTAGGCTTGGTTGGTAGCATTCAAGGGAAGGGAAAACATCATAGCCACAATGCCACATTTCTTTTGAGCCTTTTTAAAATTGTTCTCCTTCGCTTGTTGTCGTTGTCTCCGAGTCCAAGTACATGGGCGGAGTCCTTTTGGCCTTTTTTGTCAAGTTTTTACCTTCTCTTGTAGTCTCCAAGTCCCAAGTACATGGGCGTAGTCCATTTTGCCTTTGTTCAAATTTTCTCCTTCGCGTGTAATCTCCAAGTCCCAAGTACATGGGCGTAGTCACAGGGAAATTTGCTTTTCAAAACAGTGCAACAAAATGTAATATGTACAGACACTAAAATATATATAAAATATATAATAATTTATACAATACTACACAATAATAATTGTATTTTACTTTTTTGTTCCTCACCTCATAAAATAAATACACTTGTGCGCATTTTTATGTATGCACAGAAAATTATTGTATCCCTATTTTCCTTTTTTCCTTTTGTTCACTTGCTCTCTCCAAGCGCATGTATGCAATCACCAGATTAATTTGGCTTTTAAAACAGAGCTACCCAATGCAAAGCTGTTGGCTACTGCTACCAAGTTATACCTTAAAACATGATGTCCACCAGTGCAACCAATTATGGCACTCAGATTGGGCTCCACAAGTTGATGCTACAAAATTCATAGGTGAAAATTAGGTACGCCACACGATCATTCTCAAGATGAACCGTACTACCAGCACTGAGACTGATGCTGTCGTTTGAAATTCTGTCTATTCTTGGCATGGTCCCCTCATTAGGGTTTTAATTATCTCTTCGAGGCTTAAACTGTTGGGTTAATATCTTGGATTCTAATTTGGAAGGATTCATTTATTGGATTAGCCAATAACCAAGTTTAAAATTAGGGGTATTTTGTGATTATATTGAGGTCTTTTTGGTGGCTAAGAAAGTGAGAATTTTATATATCATGTAATATGTAACTTTAGATTCTGCTAAAGAGATGTGAGAATTATTTTGTTTTGCTTATTATAGTGAAAATGATCGTCTCTTTATCTGTTATTATGATTCTATTTGCATGATTTGTGTATGTGCACGGCATGTGATATTACATCGACAACAAACACGAGGCTTGACGAATATTTGGTAATCATTGAGGTGCAGGTCTTCCACAAGATCGATCTCGTGATGAACCGGCCTACCAGTACCGGGACTCTGTCGTTTGAAATTTCTGTCTGTTCTTCTCAAGTCACACAGTCAATCCTTCCTCAAAAAAGAAGGGTTAAGGAAGCAGCGGTAGTACCAGTGCCATGAGGAATGATTGAGCGTTCTTATCCCGACATATCTCGGCGTACGTTGATGAGAAAAGACGGTGCCGCAGGCCATGGAATTTTCGCACGTTATCAGAACAAAGACTGTAGGCCCAGGCCTTTGAAAAGAGGATGGAGTGCGGTTGTGATATGGTTCTTGTGAGTGGGACAATTCAACGTCACCACGTGAGCACGTAATACACGTCATCACCTCACTCACGCCGAGTCACCCGTGACTAATGATATGTATTTTCCTGCAAAAATTATATGCTGCAGGTGGGGGTTTGATAAGGACAGAAACTTTATCCCCAAATGAGAGCCCCGCTCAGAAAGCACCCTCACTATGCAAAATCCTATTCCAACTCTTATTCGCAGAAGAACCCCACAGCAGACGATCCTCATTCCTCTTCTTCTCCTTCGTATAATAGCCCCAGGGCGAACAGAAAAAAAAAGGCGTGCTTAATTAATCTAGGTCAGAGAAAGGAAATCTCACAAGCTGTCGTTGCAACACCGTCGCCGTCGTCGGAGAAGGTGACCACCGTTTCAATCAACACATGCGCATGATGGTTAATATGGTTCAATATTTCATCAAGTAGGTTTAATGTGAATTATGAGTTGATGGGTAATAGAGTGATGGGGGGAGTTGGTCACTTGTCATGAGCACTCTTGTGGGTCCCACCTGAAGCTACTACAATCATGAAGCAGGCGGGGATCGAAAAAGTAACGTTGGTGTGAAAAGTATCAATCATATCCATTCGATTTATGGCCCTCAGTTTAATAGTTATTTAATGAGAAAAATTTTTAAATAGGGCATTGCTCCAAGTCTTGTCTTTGACAGATTCTGAGAAGACGTGCCTCACATAGTCAAATTCACTAATCTAAATGCTTTTTAGATACAACCATTTCTGTGCTGGCAAACCATTGGAAGATAGTTTTGGGAAGATGGTGATTGATAGTTTTGGGAAGATGGTGATTGAGGCCAAATTCACTAATCTGAATGCTTTTTAGATACAAACATTTCTGTGCTCGCAAACCATTGGAAGATGGTATTGGGAAGATGGTGATTGAGGCCAAATTCACTAATCTGAATGCTTTTTAGATACAAACATTTCTGTGCTCGCAAACCATTGGAAGATAGTATTGGGAAGATGGTGATTGAGGCCATTTGGGCATTTGGAGGATCGAAAAAGGTCGTCCAAAAACCTCATTCTTATCGGATAACCTCATTTGAAAGAAAATTGAAATGCTTAAGTCTTATTTTGAATTCTAAATTTTTTCCGACTTGACTTTAAATTTGAAAAAAAACTTTAGCCCTATATTAAGATTTTTGCTCATTTAATGTTTTATTTAATTTGATTATAATCGAATAGTGAGTAATAATTATGGGTAGACCCTAGAGATCAGTACCGTTGGGTCAAATAGTAGGGGATACCCTCTTAGAAAAATTATAGTTTATAAATTTTATTTATAAATTAATTTTAGGATGCATTTGTGCAATGAGCTTTTCTGGGGCAAAATAGCAGCAGTAACACTGTGATAAATATTTTTGTTTGTTTGGTGCAGACATTTTTGACGAAGAAAAAGAAAAAAACTTGTTTAATTTCATTTGTGCATGTGGATCTCCTGTTCCGACCGATCTGGTCCGATAACACATGCACAAACCATCAATAGAATTTTCTATTTTCCATTGTTTTATTTAGAATTTTCTTTTTTCCATTGTTTCATATTTTCTTTTGTTTATAGTAGTTCTAATGGAATTATTCAGTGCTGATGTCTGCTTGGGAATTCCCATCCAATTAATTTACCGTTACACACAAGCCCCACATTCCCTTCATCCATGCCTTCTATAGTAGACACCACTATTGGCGAAGTCACTTCAGGATCATAAATTTTTTCTCTTTTTACCAACAAAAAAAAAACCCTCAAACCTTTTTTTTAAGCAGTACCAAAAGCTTTTATTAAACAAAAGAGTGGAAAGAAGGGAGGAACAAAAGCATTATATACCATCCACATCACATTAATAGAACAAGGGTGTCTCCTTTGGGAGGATGTTATTTTTTTTTATTTTAAGGTGCTAGGACCCATTTACAAATACCAACATGACACCAATACATATGCGACATACTGAGGAAACTCACATATGCGACATACTAAGGACTCACACATGTGAGAGAGACACACATGCGGGATAATTGGAACACACACATGTGAGAGATACACATACAACTCACACATGCAAGGTAAAGGAGACTCGTACATATGAGGGACATACACATGTGGGATAATAGGACCACAAATGTATAAGAGACACATACAACTCACAAGTGTGGAATAATGAGACCATACACATGTGATGGATACACGACTCACTAATGCGAGGTAATGGGGACTTTAATATGTGAAAGAATACAACAAAACTTACACATGTAAGGTCAAAAACCTCACAGATGCAAAGAGGGGAGGTGAGGATTGGAAGAGTATTATTATATAACTCTCAAAGATTGATTGACTGCAACACTGATTAGGTCAGTAGCAGTGGTTAGGTTGAGAATAAAGAGGGGGAGGTAAGGATTGGAAGGGTATTGTTATATAACTCTCAAGCCTTTCAAAGATTGATTGACTACGACACTGATTAAGTATGAAGGTTTTGAGAGAGAGATCCTCTATAATGGATTAATTCAATCAATCTCAATAATATGTGTGCAAACAACCAACCACACAACGGAAATAAATCAAACCACAAGCACACACCACAAGAAGACACAGATTTTCCGTGGAAACCAAAACCAGGAAAAAACCACGATCAAGAATCAAGCACTATGAATCATACTACAGTTATAAAAGAATACTCATAACCCTTATCTAGTAGCTCATTAACCTAAGGACCTTGTGATTCTCTTGCACAGCTTCCTGCTGCAACGACCCTCTGCTGTTATCTGTGATAAATCCAAGACACCTAGACGCCTTCTAGATGTTGTACTTGACTTCTAAAAGCAATTTTCTACACTCAAAGAAGTAGAAAATAAAGATCTCTAGAGCAGAACTTTAGTCCTTCAACTCTCCAATGAAAGAATTCTAGAGAAGGTGATCTCTAATAAGCAATCTTCTTCTTAGAATATTGGGATCTGTGTTCCACACTTAGGGTTGAGAGAGAACCCTTTCTTATAGCCTCTAATTCTTGCCTCATAAGTATAATACAATCAGGAAAGGAGTTGGCATCAAACAGGTAAGTTTCCATTTAATTCGGACTGAAAAGTCGCAAGTCAGCGCACTTTTTGCACTTGCCTGATCGGTCGGATAAATTGCCTGATCGGTTGGATTAAGGTTCTACCCGGGTGAAAATTTCAACATTTTCCTGCAAACTTCCGGAGTTATAACTTTCTCGTTTCAGCTCTGATTGAGGCGATCTTAGGCTCTACGGAATCCTTTCGAAATGAGCTTTCCAACGGTAGGTTGCATGCACATATCCGATGCTTTATTTGTGAGATATGACCTTTTAAATCTATATTGTTTGTAGAAAACCACTTCAATTTATCGCTTTTTCTTCTATTTCTTCACTTCAGTGCATCCAATGACTCAAACTATTATCCATACTAAAAAATATGTAAAAGACAATACTAATGGACTCAAGTTTTATCCAACCCATGAATTTGCCAACACAAAAATACTTACAATCTCCCTGTTTGGCAATTCATGGAAAAACTTCCTATACATTCAATCTACCCAAAAATAAAACCAAACATACATTTAACATTGAGTAAATTGAAATAACAAACAAAATTTTACTATAAGCTCTTCATCAGGTACCAAAAAAAACATCTTCAGCTCCATCTGTCTTTAAACTGCGCAAAATTCTCTATTCTCCCCTTGAATGCAATATCTCTTCCTTTTTGTCCATAATTGACAAAGCTAAGGATCATCATGCAGCAAAGTTGTCAACCTAGATCCAACAATAGCTCCCCCTTGAGTACAACTCCTCCTTAATTGTATCTTCATAGCAGCACTGGGGGTGGGAGCTTGATCATCTTGATTAGGGTTTTTTGCATGTAACTACCCACACTTGTGTAGTATGATCTTTCAGCAGAGTGTGAGCAACTTTTGTAGGTAAATCAGATTTAAGCTTTTGTCTTGACCTTTGCCTCAGACAATTATTTTCACCATTTCTTATACTTTGGCAAAACATGCAACTTTGTGCAATGGGGATGAATGTGTCCTTTAACTCCGCAGTGATGATAAGTGGATGTACTTGTAGGACGTGACACATTTTTCTTTTGTAAACTACTCATTATATTATAAACATGTGCAACATGTGGAGCAGTGTATGCAATACTTTTGACAAAAACAGAGTTACCGTTAGATTTTAAAGTAAATGCACTATCATTGAAACCAAGACTGCGCTTGTCACTAGGTAGCTTTTGAATACATAGGATGTCATCTAATATCTTTGAACCAATATTCAGCTTATTCAGAGGCGTTTTTGTAGAATCCAGCTCAGACAACGCAATCTTCAATTTCCCAGCTAGGTCTTTTTTTTCAACTTTAACAATTTTTAAGGCCGTTTTCAAGGTTTTAAACTCTTACTCAACCTTCTTAAACTCATTTTTCAGTAAACCATACTTGTGACTCTCAGTAATTAGCTTATCAGCCATGGAATTCTTTTGTCCTTCTAACAAATGAATATGTGAGTTGGAATCCTCTAACTCTTTCTTAAGAGACAAAATCTATGCTTTCCGCTTAAGAGCATCTTTTTTCAACTAGCTTGCTCATCTACATAGACTTTATCCAGTAAAATCCCACATTCTGCTTCCTAATCATCTTCTTCATCTGAAAGTGCAATATCAACAGTCTTTCCAGCAAAATTGGCATTTGACACAGTGGATCTAGCCATAAAAGCCACAAACTTGCCATTTACAATATCCTTCGAGTCAAGTTCAAGGTCTTTCTCTTCCTCTAAAGAATCATCATCCAAAGTTTGTAGAGCTTTGTACTTGGGATTTCTTTTCTTGTTAGGACAGTCACTGGCATAATGACCAAGACCTTGATAATTAGAACACTTTACCTTAGCTAATGACGTCTTCTTTTCAGATTTCGATCCCTTCCACTTAACTTTCTTAGCCTTCATAAGTTTTTGAAACTGAACCATTAACTCAGTGATACCATCATCAGAATCCGAATCAATTTCAATTTTCTTTGCAGATTTTTTCACGGATTCTTTGAAAACTGTAAAAGCCAAGCTATTATTCTTTGCTGATTTTCCCTTATTTAAATGATTTTCTTCAAAAGTCTGAAGATTTTCAACTAACTGATTCACTGTAAGGGTATCTAAATTCTTGTTCTCTTCAATAGTATCTACCTTTGAATCAAACTTTGAAGGAAGAGACCTTCGAATCTTCTTGACAATTTTACTTTCAGGGATTACTTTTCCCAAATTGAAAATAGAATTAACAATGTCATTTAGCTTAGTATAAAACTGATTGAAGGTTTCTTCTTCTTCCAATACAATGGTTTCAAAGGCCTGATTTGACCTTTGCAGCTTTGCTCGTTTGAAAGTATCAATACTCTTATAAACAGTTTGTAAAACATCCCATACTTCTTTTACAATTTTACAAGTGGAAATCCGACGAAACTCATCAATAGACACTCCATTATAAATAGCATTTATGGCCTTATTATTACAATTGGAGGCATGCTTTTCTTTCTTAGTCCATTGGGCTTTAGGTTTAGCAACTATTTGCCCATTAGCAGTAATAGTAGGTTTTGAATAACCTTCATCAACACTATCCTAGACATCATCATCAATGGACTTGAGGAACCCAATCATCATTTGCTTCCAAAAAGCATAATTTGAAGCATCAAATAATGGAAGCTTCACAGTGGATGTGCCTTCTTAATTGAGCACCATTCTAGATATCTCTTAGGATCAAACACCACAAATTAGTGCAACCCTCTCTAATACCACTTGAAGGTTTTGGGGTAGAGATCCTCTAGAATGGAGTAATTCAATCAATCTAAATAATATATGTGCAAACAACCAACCATGCAGCGGAAATAAATCAAACCACAAGCACACACCACAAGAAGATACAGATTCTACGTGGAACCCAAATCGGGAAAAAACCACGATCAAGAATCAAGCACTATAAATCATACTATAGTTATAAGAGAATACTCACAACCCTTATCCAGTTGCTCCTCAACCTAAGGATCTTTTGATTCCATTGCATAGCTTCCTGTTGCAACGACCCCTTGCCGTTCTCTATGACAGATCCAACACACCTAAACGCCTTCTCTAGATGTTATACTTGATTCCTCAAAGCAATCTTCTACACTCAAAGAAGTAGAAGACAAGGATCTCTAGAGCAGAATTTCAACCCTTCAACTCTCCAATGAAAGAACTTTAGAGAAGGTGATTTTCAACAAGTAATCTTTTTCTTAGAATATTGAGATCTGTGTTCCACTCTTAGGGTTAAGAGAGAACCCTTTCTTATAGCCTTTAATTTGTGCCTCATAAGTATAACACGATCAGGAAAGGAGTTGGTATCAAACAGGTAAGTTTCCCTGTAATTCGGACTAAAAAATCGCAAGTCAGCGCACTTTCTGCACTTGCCAGATCAGTCGGATAAATTGGTTGATTGGTCGGATTAAGGTTCTGTCTAGGTGAAAATTTTAGCATTTTCCTGCAAATTTTCGGAGGCTCTAACTTTCTTGTTTCGGCTTCGATTGAGGCGATCTTGGGCTTTACGAGATTCTCTCGAAACGAGCTTTCTAATGGTAGGTCTCATGCCCATATCCGACGCTTGGTTTGTGAAATATGACTTTTTTAATCCATGTTATTCGTAGAAAACCATTTCAATTTGTCGCTTTTTCTTCTATTTCTTCACTTTAGTGTATCCGGTGACTCAAACCATTATCCATACTAAAAAAATATGTGTAATACAATACTAATGAACTCAAGCTTTGTCCAACCCATGAATTTGCCAACACAAAAATACTTATAAGGTCATCAGTGGTGGTGAGGTTGACTCAAACCATTATCCATACTGAAAAAATATGTCTAATACAATATTAATGAACTCAAGTTTTGTTCGGCTCATGAATTTGCCAACACAAAAATACTTACAAAGTCATCAGTGGTGGTGAGGTTGAGAATAAAGAGGGGGAGGTGAAGATTGGAAGGGTATTGTAATATAACTCTTAAGCCTTTCAAAGATTGATTGACTACGTCACTGTCAGTAGTGGTGGTTAGGTTGAGAATAAAGAGGGGGAGGTGAGGATTGAAAGGGTATTGTTATATAACTTTCAAGCCTTTCAAAGATTGATCGACTGCAACACTGATTAGGTTAGTCGTGGTGGTTATGTTAATTATTCTCAAAAGGTTGAATAAAAAAGTCAAAGTTAAATAGAATCTAGTTAAAATTAAATTAAGGATACTCGACCTTAGTATATCATAATTGAACAGGTATGTAGTAACTTTAATTTTCATTTTAACATATCCCATCAATTTTGGAGGGTTTTTTTAAATATTTTTTAAAGGTTTTTTGAAATTTTGGCTATCAAAGAAGCTATGGAATTGGCAATTCAAAATGGATAGAAAAAAGCAGGTTTCTTTAGTGACTCAAAGATTGCTATGGATTCAATAACGAAGCTTCAATATCCTTTTCATAGGAAATTCACGCCACACTACAGAAGACCATATAAAAAAAATGGTTGTCTTTGAGGATGTTATGACCATTAGTAGAAGTATTAACGGTGAAGCACATAACCTAATGAGGGTGGAGCTTTGTATAGACACTGATGCCTATTGACCTAATAATGTTATCTCATTCTCTAGTGCTTTTTAAAGAAATCATTACCTTTCTGATTAAACTAAAAAAAAAAGGTTTTCTGAAAGGTTTTTCTTTTTTTTTTTTTAAAATTGGAGTTGGCTCAAATATAGGGGTGTGGTTGGCAATCCTATTCTTTCCTTACCCCCCTCCCCTCGGCCCTCGCCTTCCATGTGCTTTCCATGAGTGGGATGTGTGGGATTCCACCGCGGAGCGCACTTATTGATAATCCAAATGATTATTGAATGTCATTTCCACAAGTGGCAGTCTTTAAATTTTATTTCAATAGAAGTGGGCACCGCGATAAGATTAAACACTCACTGATATTATCATTAGCACAATATTGTGCATTATTAAAATATTTATGGTAAAATAGGCAATATTATCCATTATTAATCATATGTATTAATCACATTATTCATTATATTTTTAATCTTATAATGCGACTAATTATATTGAAATAAAATTTGAGAATAAGCTAAATGTAGTGTGATCGGCCGGTATGATCACCAGCACACTCAGGCCACTCATAGGATCCAGGCACACTCATATTTTATATAGGGCATTTTCAGTGCCACCTTATCTTATCCTCTCTTTCATGGCTTCTTTTGCTGTAGGAGCTCTTCCAATGACTCTGCGATTTCAGGCCCTCAGCCTTTCTTCTTCTCATCTCTCTCCCCCTCGCTCTCAAATCCACGGAACCCCTCTCGCCACTCCCCCCCTCATCTCCCTCTCTTCTTCTCCTCAAACGCTGCCCTCAAGTAAGTCCATCTTTCATTCACACCAAACGTCGAACACTTGGTGGGCATTGCTTTTTCCTCCTTTTCTGGTTCTTCCTCTCCTCATTTCCTTCAATCAAAGGAGACCCAGAAAAATTTCATGTGTTTTGATGGTTGTCATTACTTCTAATCCTCTCTCTGTGTTTTGTTTTTTCCACAGTATACTGCGGTAGAGGTGACAGGAAGACTGCCAAAGGGAAGCGTTTCAATCATTCCTTCGGGAATGTAAGTTCCTCCTCCTCTTCTTCCCAACCTTCGATTTCTGCCCATGTCTCCTTTTTATTAAAAAAATTCCAATAAAAAGGTGTGTGTGGATGTCTTTTGATGATTGCTGTGATTTGAATTGCTTGTTTTCTATATTGATAGTCGAGGCCTAGGAACAAGAAGAAGGGAAGAGGCCCTCCAAGGCCTCTGATGCCGCCGTCGCCGCCAAGGAAGGACAAGTATGATGATGGTGAGGTTGTCAAAATTGAAATTGATGAGTCTTTGTTTACCAATTAAGGAAAGAATGTACTTGCCATGAACTTGGTGGATTTCTTCATTGTTATGGTGTTTGGATGTATGAATTATTACTTGGCTTTTGATTTCAATGAAGATCTTGTTAGTTGCAAGTCATCATCATTTGTTGTTGGGTAATGTGGATTTTGGTGTTTAAATCTTGATTGAATTGTTTGATTTTATTTTTTCAGGAGTAACTTATATTACTTACGGGAGTAAATCATATGAGAGAAAAATTAAAGAAATAAACAAGAAAAATTAGTCCAATGGAACCATTAGCAGGAGCATCTGCTAACTCATTAAGCTCTGTTGGGCCCTTGACACACATCTGAACATATCCTCCGTCGATGAAGTCGTTGGTCTTATTTCATTCACAACAGAAGGAAACCTCCATGGAACATTTGTTTATTTATTTATTTTTCTCCACCCATGTGAAAAATAGCCATTAAGAGGAAGAAGGCTATTAATTGTATGTTTAAATAGTCTTGCCATAACGGGGAAAGAAACCCATGAGTACCCGCGATCAACAGTTTTTTTTTTAATCTTCGCCTTCCCTGCCAACACCACCTGCTTTGGTTACTCAAGAAGCTCTCCGGAAGACTACATTATTCCATTGAATCTCTTCTAAAGCTGATGTTCCATGTTATTTCCCCCAATCATTTCAATGCATTCCTTAACTACTTTCTTTGGTACATGATATTGTGTTACACCTTTGGAATTGTCTGATGAATTACTGGTTTTGCTTGTTGGTGCTGCCGATTAGTCCATTTTATCTTTTCCATCTGTTCTTGGTGGATGGACTGCATTTCTTATTTTCTTTTCTCCTTTCTATTGTGAATGAAGCTTGCAAACTGCTATTGAACACAGAGGATTACTGCATGATAAAATCCAATAATTTTCATAGGCATATCTTAAAGTTTTATTCGTTGTGATTGTTCATGTTGATCATCAGAAAATATCAGTCACGACCTCAGTTTTAAACTACGAAGCACGGACACGCGCTTAGGGTCCTCGTGTCCGTGTCAGATATGCCAAGAAATGTGTTTGCTAATTTTTTTTTTAAATTGGACACGGCCGGACACGGCGGGGTTACTTTAAATTTTTAAATCCCTTCTTTTTTTTTCTTTTTTATTTTTTCCTTTTTTTATAGTTGAGCGTGACCAAAGTCTGTTATAAAAAAAAAAAGAAAAAAAAGAATATTAAATGAAGCTTTAAAAGTTTTTAAATAATTCGGGACTAATTTCAGACCAAATATGAAATTTCCCAAACAATCTTTGTTTGTTTTTTTTTTTTTTTGCTACCTTCTGTTTTAACTCTTTTTTTCTTTTTTTTTAGTCTCATCTTTTTTGACTTTTCCAATTTTAGTTATGTTTTTTTTTATTAATTGTGATATTATGCTTCTTAATTTGGCTAAAAATATAACTATTCTTTAATTTTTGGATTATATATAAATAAATATATTTATTTATTATTGGCCATATCTTAACCGTGTCCGTATCTTATATTTTTAAGATTTGTCATATCGCTGTGTCCATGTTGTGTCATATCTGTATCCCGTGTCCATATCCATCCTTCTTAGGTTTTAAAAGATAGCTGAGTCTGAGCTGACTTAGACTCGACCGGTGACTTGTTGAGTTATCTTCCGAGTCTCCTCGTTTGCCAAGTTCTATAGTTTTTTTGCCTCAAACTCGTTTATTTCTCAATTTTTTGTTGGGAGAAGGAACATTTTGCACTCACTGTGGCAGTTTTAAACCACATTCTTTGGAAGATGTAAGCATACGATGACTGGAGGTAATATTCTGCCAACTGAGTGAAATACAATGCAAATGCCTATAAATACATGAATCCCTTATTAATAAGCAAAACACTATTAGTCTTTAAATTTTAGATTCATAGAACACTATTTTCCATTTTTGAGAGTTCTTTTGTTATGATTTATAATTTTTAAAGGTTATCGTACCCTAGTGTGCACTCGGTCAAACTGGGCGGACTCTACTTGACTCAAGGGTGACCAAATTGCTCCCAATTCTTATTTTAGAACCTTGAATGAGCTAGACCAACATGTGGCATGTGAGCAAACTAGGAATCAACCACCTCACTACTCACGAGCTTCTCTTATAACATGATGGAACTACATCCTAAGAGAATGGGAGATATGCTTCATTTATGACATGATGTAGTGCATTTTCCATGGATATCTACACTTCTGTGTTGTCCACCCGATAGTGTTGCTAGTCTCTCTTTCTGCAAGCTATCAGCATCATAATCTGAGCCTTTTCCTGTCAATTTGGTGTCAATTAAATCAGTTCCACTCTTAAAACAATCAAGCTATGAACATATATCCTTATCTTTTTGTGTCTGCGGACCATATATCCTTTTCGTTTGGTTTATGCTGATCGAGAATTGAAATCACCGCTCTAATAAGTCAAAGAAAACATTTTAAAGGCTTTTATGGGTAATTATTGTTGCAAAAAATCCATAAGAAAGAGTAACTGGCTATTGGCTACGCTGCTTTCTCAATGCCTAGCTACCTATCTTTTCATGGTGGGCTGCAGCACCCATTCTTAATGGCACAGTTGCATTGTGATCTGTTTCCCGCTAGACACACTAACCCAATCTGTGAAGCTGGAACTTATTTAGCCGTTCTTATGTTTTTCATTCTCTTATTCATTTTTTCAAGTTACTTTGTTGCATTTGTGTAATTAAGGGCCCATAAGCCCTGTAGTCAATGACGTAATGGAATTTCATGGAGAATGTTTAGAGACAAAGGATTTGTGCTGCTTCATATTCTCTGAAATTGTGAAATCAGCATTTTGACTCACATAGGATTCTATTTATAATAGTGTTGAGAAGGTATTCCTTTCTTAGTTTCTAATTAGGGAAAAAGGTAATAATTTCAACCGAGGGCACTACCGTATGAAATCAAAAGGAAAGAGCTGAGGAATCTGTTTGCCTTAGCTGTTGGTAACATGTTGTATGCAATGATTTGCATTGGGCTTGATCTTGTTATTACTGCAAAGCTTCTTTCTAAACCCTGTGGTTATTCAACCCAGTCACTGTTCTGACGTTACTCTGATATGAGGATGTAGCGAAACATGGCATTTCCAATTCTTAGAATCAGGCAAGCAAGACAGATCTATTGTAGATATGAGTATGCTAGTTAAGTAGAAAGACGAGAAAATGAAGCTGGATTTTGGGCATTCTAGTTTTTAGGGTTCTTCTCCGCTTATCATAGATGAAGAACTTGAAAACCAAGAAATTTAGGATCATTACAGGAAGACTTTTTTTATCTTTTGTTTTGTAAAAACTTGTTGGTATTGGCCAATCTATAATCACCCTTTTTTTATTTAATCTAAAGAGATCAGCTTTATTGAATAAAAAAAGGCAAAGTATGGAGATGAGATTATAAGTGATGCAAGATGATGGATGTGGAATTAGAAGCAGTGCAAGAGAACTTTTTGCTTATTCTGTAAGTTTGAAGTTGGGAGGCTTTTCTTGACCATAACGGCCATGAAACTTACAAGTACCAATTAAACTCGTAGCTTTTCAAAATAAAAAAAGAAAAAAGAAAAAGCCCAGAGGTAAATAAAGGAAGAGAAGAAACTACGAAGGATGAGTCACCAAACCTGTTATGTTCTATAGGTCATTTCTAATTTCCAGCTGGGAAAAAATTTCTTAATTAAGGAATATAGCACTTTAGTTCTTCTTTGTGGCCCTGTTTCCTTGGAGAGAAACTGAAGTGCATGCATGAGTTGTGTGGAGATTTGCACTGTTTGGAACATCAGTAGTTCCCAGGAATTGGTAGTTCTAGCCCTTTATAGACTAACAAGATTCTTTTGAGTTGGAAGTTTTAAGTCTGAATTTATTAGGTTAGAATGGTGTGGGGTAGAATGAGGTTGGAGAATGGTAATAGATAGGAGCATCTTGAAACTCTTGGTGCATTTTCCTTCCAAGTGTTTTTAGTTTTCCTCCATTAAGCACCAATTTCCATCTTTCTATCTGTTGGTGAGCTATATGGAGGTTATGAACTCTGTAATTTTCTGAATCAGCTGTCATTTTCTGCTGCTGCAATTAGACATGGTCTCGTCTGAACTGTATTTGTTACTGCTGTAGTTTCCTTTGGGCAACGTCCCCCAGTAATACGTTGAACCCTCAGATGAGGGAGCTGGCCCGGCTACACTTGCAAAAACAGGGGCTTTTATTCTTGTCCTGGCGCAGCCTGGCCTTTTATTTATTAATATATGTTTTTATTTATATAAAATGTATGTGCGCACCCTTTGTCCATCCTTTTTAAGACGTATACGTAGTTGTTTAAATTTTATAATTATATTGAATAAAACATGGATATCTTATTCAGCAAAAATGAAAAAAAAAAGTAATCGATTTCAACGGCCATTTGAAGTATATCTTCATTAGCAACAAAGAAAAAAAAAACAGAACTAAAGGGCCGAGAAACTATCCGTTAGCGAAAACGAAAATGTAATCGATATCAAGGGCCATTTGATAATGAATTCTTATATATTCCAATACCATGCAAACAAACAATCCCATTCGAAGAAACAACCCATTTGAGTTAAATTGCTTCCGATGTATTCCATTTTCAGGTAACCAAAAATGGGCTCATTCCACAAAAATAAAAATAAAAGGGCTCCTATCTATTCCAAACAGGCTCATTTGATAATAAATTTCTATGTTGAACAATCCTGTGCAAATAAAGTTTGATATGACTCTATTGCTTCCTTCTTATAAACAGGCACATCTAAATCTATTGCCTTCTACCTATTCCAATTTCATGCAATGAGAGAGGTCTGTTTGAATCAATTACTTAATGGGTAAAGCTAGAAAACTCTTCGGGCGTTTTTCACAAAAAAAGAAAAGGGCCCTTGTGTAGCCTATGAAATTTTAACACATGACATCTAATATCTTTAAAATTAGCTATTCTTTATTCTTTTGCTTTACACTTGTGAGGTGACAGACCAATCAAATGGGACAAAAACTCCCCTTTTTTAATGGAGAGTTTTTTAGAATTCCTCTTACTTAATATGTATATGAAAATCATGCGAAAAAGCATGCCCATTTGAATTAGTTATTTCATATCTACTACTAAAATATATGTACGAGTAAAAACAAATAAAAATAAAAATAAAAACGAAAAAGAAGAATAAGATAAAGTATAACAACAACTGATATATAAACAAATTTAAAGGAAAGAATAATTAAAAAAAGGAAAGGAAATAGTGATTATCTAACTTGTATTCATTCAAAAGGAAAGGGTGGGCATTATTAAAGGGGTTCCAACAAAAAAATGTTAAAGAGGTGGGGTTGAAGGATCCAATTCATTGATGCTTGAATAGAAGGCATGTCCCATTCACATCATGGATAAATCTCCCATTTTTGCGATACTTGTTAGGAAATTTGGTAATGTATACAAGCGCATCATACGTAACCAAAGCTATAAACAAAACAAAAAAAACAAGAACCAAAAAATAAAACAAAAAACAAAAAATAAGTTAGAGATGTATATGCGACCTTAATTTTCATATGATCTTATTTATTAGAGTGATGGTTGAGAATTTATTTCCATCTCTTTTTAATTATTTGCTATCATATTTGTAGCAATTTTGCCGAACTTCACCTTTAATTCGAAGTTTAGCCTTATTTAAGACTACATTTCGAGACAATTCAATTCCATGTGAACCTAAAATTTTTATCTGGACATTTCAAAAGAAAATTTAAAATTTCACATATTTTTAATCTTTTTTTTCTCATCATGTAGTTAAATTTTGAAACTTATCTCCCAAGGAAAAAAGTTTGAAAAGCCAAAAAATGAGATTTACAAACAACCTAAATTTTACTTGTGGCTTGTTTGTTTGCATTACAATATATAGGACTTGACTACATAGAATTCATATAAAAAATAAGCATAAAAAAATCTTTCCTTTTAGCAAAATAAATAAAAAGATATAGATGAGATGAACAAGTAAGGTGATGGCTGGTTATCCATTTCCCATCTTCTTTTGTTCTATTAATCTAATCATATGATATTCATTTTGAACCACTTATGGTATCGACTCTGTGTTCAATTCCTATATATTATAATACAAACAAACACACCCTTAAAAATTTCCTCCTTAATATTGTAGTGATATTATTGGACTCATTATCAACTCTAGACATCACCATATATATAATAATAATAAGCTTCCATTTTAAAATTTTCCTCCTCTTTAAAATCAGATGATATTGAACCCATCGACTGCACTGATCAAAGAGGAAATCAAGATCCCCGTGGAAAATGCACAAGGGCATGACAGCTAAGAAAAAACCTAAGCATGTCCTAATCCTTTTCAAGACTTAATGATACTCCCACATCAATAGGTACGTGCACCATTGAATCTTGACATACCCCTTTCTCCAAACTCTATTTTCGCATTGCTACTAGAGAATTTCGTCCGTCTCGGAAAAATGAAAAAATTAATTAATTTTTCTTAGATGATTTCAATGGTCTATCAAAAGGATGGATACCTCTATCCCACCAAAAGAATGGATTTCTCTTATTGGAAATGGCTGTTCTCAGAATTACAAAAAAATTAGTTAATCTTTTCACTTTCCATAGCAAAAAATAGGCTGCAACAATGTGAATTATACTTAAAGCGGTCAGTGCAAGCATACCATAAATTTTCCACAATTTCATGAAAAAGAATTTTCAATTTGGAGGGGGGGATGCATTTTGGTGACCACGAAAAAGGTTGTTTGCAGGTTGTATGGAAAATTGGTTCCCAAGAAAAATTCCTATCTCCTATCAAAAAATTTTCCGAGAATTGTAGAAAGTTTAGCTTATCTTTAATCTTTTCTCGTTCAAAAACGGTTACATCAAACATATACAAAACAAGAAAAAAAATTTTTTTGCTACAAAAAAGTGACAGACTTTTCTTTTGAACAAAAAATGAGACTACATAAATATGCCCTTTTAAGTTTGTTAGCAATTGAGCTATGGGCGTTCCTGTCTTTTGACTCCTTTTACTGTATTTGAATAACATATCAACAAGGTACTTAGGCAACAGTTATATCTTGCGAGGGATTTTCCTCTGTTGATTGTGAATAAATCTATCATGATCCGCTATGTTATTGTATAGTAGCTAGCCATGTACCCCATCCAAGGGTGGGGTTGTCCAGGGTGATGTGACAACTGTGATAGGTCCCCCACCAGTGGAAAACCCCTTAAAGAGGATTGCGATTCTTCGGGGTAGAGCACATGCGAATCTGAGAATAGCCAATAATAGGTTGTCATCTGGCGCATGAAATCTGAATAACCAATAATAGGTTGACATCTGGTACACGAGCAATCCCAGGAAAGGTGGGGTACGTAGGTGGGAGGTGTGATGTGGCCTGTTGTATTAACAAAGTGGGGACAACATCGATGAAAACCCATAGGGCTATTTAAAGCTATATGTTGACATATTTTGTTTTATGTTTATACCATCTTCCTTTCAAACTAATAAAACAAGAACGAGAAAATATGAGTAATATATATATGGGGCATTTTTTTGTGCATTCGTCCCTCATAGATTATTCATACACACTCTTTGGTGAGGCCTACTATGGACCCCACCAAGGGATGAGACTGGTAGGGTTGAAAAGATCTATGTGAAAGCACCCTACATATCAAATTTGGCCCCAATTACATATCCATAACCCCTTCATCCATGACTTACAAATTCATTCCGTTCAGATTGGTGTATAGTCGATCCAACGGTCTAATAAATCCGGATCTGATCAAAAGTTGGGGTGAGTTGCTATCATGGGATCCCACGTGTATTATAAGGTTTAGATTGAGTAATAGATGTGCCCCGCCTAGAATTCTCATGAAAAAATGGTGAGAGATAAATGCGTATGAAAATTCTCCTATATATATTGGTAAAAGGCAATGATGAACTAGAAAGTAGTGAAAGAGCTTATATCCGCCTTGTGCTGGGAAGGTTCACCTGTATTTAGCTATCTGTTATCCTCCCTTCCTTTTCAGAGGAATTGTGGATAAGATACTCTTTCTAGCTTTGTGGTATTGAGACAACAAAGGTCATTGTCACTCCAGTGGGTGGCACGCTAGTTTGCGTCAGTAATATTTTAAAGTTCGTTGGCTTAGGAAATTTACTGTTCTTGCAATATATTTTAGCAGATGGGGACCCTCTTTCTACAAACGAGAGAGAGAGAGAGAGAGAGAGAGAGAGAGAGAGTTCTCATCTTTCCTCCGCACATTCCTTGCACAATCCTCTGGCACTCTTCCCACCTCAAAACCCAACAAACCCTGCACCACTACTTCACTCCCTTATCATCGTCAATCGATTATTGCATATGCTCTTCTTCACCAACTCCAACTCCACCTTTCATCATCCCAATTCCGATGTCGGAAGCCTCCGAGCAGCGGGACACCAGTAATCAGCTCCTCCAAGAGCTGGAGGCGCTCGGCCAATCACTCTACCACGCCCACACCGCCCGCCGTACTGCCTCCCTCGCTCTCCCCCGCTCTACTTCTCCCATTCCCATTGAGGCCACTCCATCAGCTCGCCATAATGCACCGGAGAAACCGGAGCAACGCCACCGCACCCGCCGCATGTCCCTCTCCCCCTGGCGCTTCCGCCCCAAGCTGGATGACACCGACCAGAGCGCTCATGACCACAATGACCTTAAGCCCACCAAAGCTCCTGATCGGAAACTGGATTTGGTGGCCAGTACTACTTCAATATCAGAGAAGAAGGGAATATGGAATTGGAAGCCAATTCGTGTGCTTTCCCACATCGGGATGCAGTGCCTGAGTTGCCTATTCTCTGTTGAGGTGGTCTCCGTCCAAGGCCTCCCTGCATCGATGAACGGCCTCCGTCTCTCCGTCTTTGTCCGAAAGAAGGAGACCAAGGATGGCGCTATGCAGACAATGCCAGCCAGAGTCCTGGAGGGAGCAGCCGACTTTGAGGAGACGCTCTTTCTTCGCTGCCATGTCTACTGCGCGGCCTCTAAGAAGGGAAACCATCAGCTCAAATTCGAGCCGCGACCATTCCTGATCTATGTCGCCGCGGTCGATGCCAAAGAGCTCAATTTTGGGAAGAGCACCGTGGATTTGAGCCTGCTGGTGCAGGAATCAGTGGAGAAGAACTTGGAGGGAACACGAGTCCGGCAGTGGGACATGAGCTTTGATCTATCTGGAAAGGCCAAGGGAGGAGAGCTTGTTGTAAAACTGGGTTTTCAGATCATGGAAGACAAAGGTGTAGGGATTTATAGTCTGGGTGACAATTCAAAATCAGGTGAAGGAAAGGATTCTTCACCGTCACCTTTTGCTCGCAAACAGACAAAAAATTCCTTCAGCGTCACAAGCCCAAGGATCACCAGCAGATTTGCGGCCACGACACCTTCGCAGAGTGCAGCAGTTGCAGCAGAGCTTCAAGGGATCGATGATTTGAATCTCGACGAGCCGGCCCCAGCTCCAGTTCCTTCAAGCATACCACTTGTTCAGAAGCCTGAACCAGAAGCAAAGATAGAAGATCTTGATATCCCGGACTTCGACGTTGTCGACAAAGGAATTGAATTGGAAGACAAAGGAAGTGCTACAGCAGCTGAATTAGATGAAGCCGCAGATGAGATATCGGTTTCGAGCGAGGTCGTGAAGGAAGTTGTTGTACATGATCCAGCCCATCTGACAAGGCTGACAGAACTTGATTCAATCGCCCAGCAGATTAAGGCTCTTGAGTCATTGATTGGCCATGAAGAAGTTAAACCAGAGCAAGAAACAAGATATCATGGATTGGATGCGGAGGAAGAAACAGTTACAAGAGAATTTCTTCAGCTACTTGAGGAAGAAGGCGGCGGAGAGCTCAAGCTTGATATGAATGATGTTCCTCCTTTGCAACTGGATGGAATAGGAGAACCTGAAGAGGCTGAAAGCAAGGTCTTTCTGCCAGATCTTGGCAAGGGCTTGGGTTCGGTGGTTCAGACCAGAGATGGAGGCTACCTGGCCGCTATGAATCCTTTCGAAACTGAGGTGTTGCGAAAAGAAACGCCAAAAATTGCAATGCAGATTTCAAAGCCATTGATTCTCCCATTGGAGAAATCTGCAGGTGGGTTAGAGGTTTTTCAGAAAATGGCAGCAATGGGTGTCGAAGAACTGACCTCTAAAGTCCTGTCAGCGACTGCGATGGATGAATTAATTGGTAAAACTGCAGAACAAGTGGCTTTCGAAGGCATTGCTTCCGCGATCATCCATGGGAGGAACAAGGAAGGAGCAACCTCTAGCGCAGCTAGATCAATTACTGCAGTAAAAAACATGGTGACAGCAATGAGTATGGGCCGGAAAGAGCGGATTTCAACAGGAATTTGGAATGTCAAGGAGGAACCGGTGACACTAGAGGAAATTCTAGCATTCGCATTGCAGAAGATTGAAGTAATGGCAGTTGAAGCGCTAAAGATTCAAGCCGAGATTGCCGAGGAGGAGGCACCTTTCGATGTCTCTCCACTCCTTGGAAAGACAGGAATGGTTGATGGGAATGATGCTAACCGTCTCTTGGCCTCTGCTGTTTCATTGGAGGAGTGGGTGAAAAATGGCGGTCTGGCTTCAAGGGACCAAGTTGATGGCCCATCGAGTGCACCGAGAACCCTAACATTACTTGTGGTTGTTCAGCTGAGGGATCCACTGAGGAGATACGAGGCAGTGGGATCACCAGTGATTGCACTTATCCAGGCAACGCGCGTTGATGCAATAACTGTACAAGACGAGGAAAGGTATAAAGTGGTGAGTTTGCATGTTGGTGGTTTGAAAGTGAGGGCAGGAGGGACGAGGCATGCATGGGATGCTGAGAAACAGAGGCTGACTGCAATGCAGTGGTTACTTGCATATGGGTTGGGGAAGGCGTCAAAGAAAGGCAAAAATATGCAGATGAAAGGACAGGATTCTCTCTGGAGCATCTCTGCACGTGTGATGGCAGATATGTGGCTCAAGCCAATCCGGAATCCAAATGTGAAGTTCCACAAGCAACAGTAGGTGAAGAAACTGAACCCCTGCATATAATATAATGTAATTCAGATTGGTGTATGTGTGTGTTTTGGAAGAAGTTTTCTAAGAAGGCATTTTTGGTGTCATGTTGGATCCTTCATGTGACATAAAAGAATAAGATAATATTGTACAAATCTAAGGTTCCCACATTCTTATACTTACTGAAATATTGATCAATAGCCAGCAATATGATATTCTTCCACGAATGATTTGTCTTTCCTTTGGTTCCTCAACTCTGGCCATTAGCCATTAGCCATCAGCTACACAATATTCTGCCCACGCATTAATAGTCCTACATGGTATAAATAATATTGCCCTTTTGAAAGCTGTTATAGGGGTCCACATGGTAGGTGGAATTCTGATCGGCAAAGCATTCAAAGACCACTTTCTCATTGCTTCCAGATGCTAGAAGGGGAAGTTTGTGCATAAGCAAGCATTTAAAGAAGCAGTATCTTTCTTATCAGTTGAAATAAGGCAAGAATTGCAAGACCCTACCTTTGCAATTTCCATAACCTTGTCCTAAAATCACATGGAACAATCAACGTGTTTTTTTATCAAAATGTGAAATCACACAAGCGGCCATTATTTTGAATTTGCGTATGTACCTCTCGAAATTGAGGTCTGGGGTCTTAATGATCCACAGTTCTGAATGATGGTTTCAGTGCCAGTAAAACAGCTTTGGCTGCAGAATACAGAGCAATGTCACGCAAACTCACCTTTGAAGGTCCACACAATAAGCTGACAGCCAAACCCTTTTCATGTACAGCTGAACCCAGATAAGGGCCAGCTGTGCCAGGCCACGAACCATAGTCGGGGGGTTAGTTGAAAAAGGTCTCTATAGCCAGCCGGTTTTATTTGTCTCAGTGTTTAGGGAACTTGATGCTTAAGTGTTTTAACTGAGATGTCACAATCCTCTTAATGTTAGAAAAGGAGAATGGTATGAAAAAGACATAAATTGAGATTATTTTATAGTTCTAGATTTCTATTCAAGTAACTAGGGGAATACTAATTTCCCAGAAATTCGATGAACTAAAGAGATTACTTTGGTTGTGTCACCCGAGTTATCCAGCATGTGAAATTCTAGTATGGATTAAGCTAGAAAACCATGGTAAGATTCTGTTCATCCTTTGACGTCCAATCTTTTGATGCAACAATTTTTACTATTGCAATGTTTTTGAAAATTTTAAAATGCCCAGTATTTATTTCATATTGTGATTTGATTACTATTTCTATGTAGTGCAATAATAAAAGCAATCAATAACACAAAAAGAAAATAATTTACAATTTTAACGTGGAAACCCAAACGGAAAAAAATTATAAGTCTAAAGTAGATAAAATCAATCATTAACTTCCACAATACAAGATATATCTACAACCCTACAGCCAATCTCTCGATATAAGATATTGTAGTTGTATTTGATAGATCTCCACAACACGTAGTCCCTCGGTGTCCCACTATTAGTGCCTTGATCTCCACAATGAACAATCTCTACGGTAAGAAAACAATCTTCTACAAGGATGTAGAAGCCACAAATCTTCTAAAAAAAAGTAGAAGCACCAACTTTAGAACTTGAAGTCTTCAGTCTAACGTCTCATGAAAGCTCTAGACAATATTTTCAAAAGCAATCTCAATTTAGAACTTAAAAATTTATATATGCTGTGTTGTACTTAGGGTAGAGAGAAGCCCTCTTGTTAGAGTATATAATTTGTGCTTTAGAGTTAGAAAGCAAATCTAAACAAATTAGGCAATTCTGGCACAAATAGAAAAGGTTTTCGTACAGGTCGATGGACTTCTACCGTTCGTGCACTCGAGCGCGGTCAAATGAGTGTTAAAGCGTGCTAGCCACTGTCTTGGACCCTCATGAACGTTCAAAGCCACATTCAAGTGCATTTAATTTTACTGTGAATATCAACAAACTTTCTGAAGCTATAACTTTATTATTTTAGCTTTGATTTATATAATTTTGGACTCTACGGATATTTACTTGAAACGAGTTTTCTAATAGTAGGTAGTTTGCTTATATCCAACTCTCAGTTTTTGAGATATGACTTTTTTAACCCATACTATCCTAAAAAAAAAAATACTTCAATTTGCATTATCTTCAATTCAACTTATCGGTCGTTTAACCACAGTCCATTTTAAATGTAAAATGCAATTCAATAGACCTAAGTTTTGTTCAACCAATGAATTAGCCAATACAAAAATACTAACAGTTTTCCTTGTTCTTTTAATAAATTTTCTTCTCTCTAACAAAAAAAGAGAGATCCATATATAATTAAATACAAGTCAATCTAATTGATGGACACAAAAAATTAGGAAGGAAACACTTTGCTGTGGCAAGGCTGCCCGCACAAATCTTTGTCGACTTCTCTGCAGCATCCAAGTAGGTAGCCTTAGGAAAATGGTGAAAAGAAATATCCAAAGTGACAATGATGTTACTTCATCTCATTGACTTAGAATCTTAGCCTCCTATGACACCACAGCACTGCCCTTTAGCGGAACTAGAGATTTTTTATTTTTAAATTTCCTTTTATGTTCAATATGGTTTAAACAATTTGCTGGTTGATAAAAGCCTAAAATTGAAAATGGTAAGTCCTCGTGACTAATATCACTTGAAATCCCAGAAATGAAATTATTAATGCTCGACTTCATGATTAATTTTCCTAGAGTACAAAATTCTTAAATCCATCTAAACAATTAGGACTAAGTTGGGAAGCTTAAGAAAATCCAAAAGAATCCATCAGAGCTAAAAGATATTATTCTTCATGCCTTGATATTGACCAAGCGTGCAAAACCATTCTGCATTCACTCGTTAACATGTGAGCAATGGTGGATCTAGAGTTATCGTTTGAAGAGTGCACGTCAATCAAACAATTGTGTTTTATGAATAAATACAAAATCTTAATATGGATTTCTTTTTGTGGTTGGGGGGGGGGGGGGGGGGGTGCATAGGAATTTTAAGTAAATTTTTGAAGAAAAATTAAAATTTTCACTATAGTTTTAAAAAAGAATGAGGTTTAATAAGGGCATACGCCCCTACATAGATGTATGTAGGTTCGCCCCTGTATGTGAGTGATGCTGAAACCAATACTCACTTTTTTCACCAGTAATCCCTGCAGGAGCAAGCTCCAATTTTAAAGTGATGGAAACGGTTCACGGCCCTTGCCATCAAGTATCAGCTCCCTTGCACAAACAAGGGACATTAACGTTGTCATAGTGTGGCATTTTCGGCATTTTTTGAGAAAAATGACAAAAATTTGCCAGAAAATTCAAAATTTCACCCGTTTTCCTGAATTTAAATTTAAATGAAAAACTTAAGTTATAATTTAAAATATAAATTTTCTTATCATATTTTGAAATTTGGCCAACACTCGAGCCATGTTTTTAATTTTCCCTTATTTTTATGATGTTGTGGTGCCTACTTCTTTGGCTGCGGATCCTCTAATTAAAAAGCCATGGTGACCATCCCGACGTCACCATGGGACAGCCTGCAGTCTCACAGTGTGGGCTGATGGTGACATGGGGGGACCAGTCACCTTGGCGGTTTGTGCTTCACTTTCTCAACTTTTGTGGGGCCTGTCAGCTAGATAATTTTGACTGCTAAAGCACCCATATCCTCAGCCATGAGAATTCTGTTGTGATTTTAACATCACCCATTGTGCACATACATCATTCACAAGATCAGCACGAAACAACCACACACAAAAAGAGATACGAGATTTACGTGGTTCACCCAGACAGGGCTACATCCATGGGCACAGAGACGATCATCTTCATAATAACAAGTAAAGTACAGAGACTCTCACCTTTCACATCGTTACACCTACATGGTGTGGGAACACCACGAGCAAGAGAGCTTTCACATCTCTTTAACTGTGCAAGATCTAGGATTACAGACTACACATATATAGTATAGCTTTCTTGGCCACCAAGAAAGCCCCAATACAATTACCAAAACACCCTTGACCTTAAATCAGTCCCTGGCTAACCCAGTGGACTCATCCGGTAAAACTAGAATACAAGACATAAACCCAACAATCTCCACCTTGGCTTGGATTTCGTACAACTCAAGCTACTAGGAGATAAAACCGGCAATGTCTTCACGTACCTTGCTAAATGGTACGTCACTGCACCAACAATGCAGTCTTCTTCCTTCAACACTTTGACATGTTGAATCAGCACATGAACTTTGAGCAAAGTTCATCTTCTCGTCAAACTCCACCTCGAACTTAAAGTTCGAAACCATTGACGAATCTGAGTGATATCTATCTGAATCACTCACCATCTGCCCCATCTTCAACATCACTGTGAAGATCAAACCACCACAAGCATGCAAGCAAAACAAATTGGGAATACAAGTCCATATGACTTCACAATTGCAGAACAACATTTGCCTTCGAGCAGTAAAAAAACTCCATTTGACCGAGCCTCCGATCAATCAAACACATGTTTGACAACTGCTGATGCATTAGCTCCTCCTTGCTGCTTTTTCGGCATTAGTAAGATAAATAACATCACATACGATCCGGAAAGCATGTGAACCCCAAACGAACAACTTCATTTGAATCAACAAACCCTTTGCAACTAGGCCGGCGACTCCTATTATTGGGTTTGTAATAACAACCAGGTCGAGTAGACCCAATTCTGACTTGAACCCACATCTATTTAGATCTTCTCTAGATTTCTGCATCAAGTTGTAGATTTCGTCAACACGAACATGCCGGAAGAAACGGATCTGAAATCCGAGTTTGGATAGCTCCGATATTGCAGAAACAAGTTTCTGCACTCCTAATTGGTCAAACCTCCTTGTTGATCATCTAAATAGCCAATCACCCTCTTCCACTACGTAGATCTGCTCGAAACAAGTCCGTAGGCCCAAACAGATCTCCAATCGGACATCAGACGATCAAGATATCGTAGAAACAATTTCAGCCGTTGAAATTGGTCAAACCTGCCTGTTGACCACGGCTTACTGGCAAACTGGGCTGGACCCTGGTCACATGGGTCAGGTCTTACCCGATGTGAATTGGCTGACTTGCTGGATTGATCTGTTGGGTTGGGCTTCTTGTACTCGGACCAGGTCGACCCGACCCGACTTGCAATCGCTGCTTGACTAGGCTGTCACTGCGGGTTGGGTCGAAACGACCCGACCAGAAACCAGAACCCGGAACCTGCTGTCCTAGGCTTATTCTCCACGACGGGTCATGTCAAACTGACCTGACCAGAACCCAGAACCTGGGAGATCTTCTTCAACAACCGCCTCTGTTCTGCAACTCGGTTGCATACGGAAGTAGTGGGCGGCCGTTTGCTTTTTCTTCGGCGGACTGGTTCGGCGATAGCGGCATTGGACCAGCGATGGCAATGGCGATGGTGGCGGAGGCAGCAGCGACACATAGATCGGCGACGACCGGTGAGGTTCCCCCCCCCCCCCCCCCCCCCTTTTTTTTTTCCTTCTTCGCATACAGTTTTTTTTCTTCGCAGATAGTGCTCTTCTGCGGGCTTCGTCCTCAAGAAATCCGGCAGGCAATGATCCGGCTATTGGAGACAAAGTCGGGGCAAAACCAAAACCAGTGGGTTCTTTGGAAACGGCCTTCTTGTCCTTCGTCGTCGCTGTTCTCTTCTTCTGAGACCCGTGGCCCACAAGAGATCCACGTGCTCCCGTCTTCTCATTCTTAGATATGGAAAACCAGATTCTTTGTTCCTAGAAATCGAATCAGCTACGATTGACTCTGAGATCTGAAAACATGTGAATCCTTTTTCCTCCGATCCGAGCGAGACTGGAGAACCCAATCTCGTTTTCTTCTTCTCCGATGGTGGCCCAACCAGAGATCACGAAACTGATCTCTCTTCCTCTGTTACGAAAACAGAGATCCGAACCCTTCGACAAGGATTCGATCAGTTAATCTTCATGCGCACAACCTCCAAGCCACCGAGCGATCTCCACTGCGCTCAGAAACCCAAGAAATACCACCTTGGCTCTGATACCACTTGTTGTGATTTTGACATCACCCGTTGTGCACATACATCATTCAGAAGATCAACACAAAACAACCACACACAAGAAGAGATACGAGATTTACGTGGTTCACCCAAACAGGGCCACGTCCAGGGGCAAAGAGACGATCATCTTCACTATAACAAGTAAAGTACAGAGATCTCACTTCTCACATCGTCTCACCTACGTGGTGTGGGAACACCACGGGGAAGAGAGCTCTCACCTCTCTTCAACTGCGCAAGATCTAGGGTTACAGACTACACATATATAGTCTCCGCTTTTATATGTAGATGATATGCTGATAATTGGACATGATAACAAGTTGATTGGCAAGTTAAAAGAAGAGATGTCAAAGTCGTTTGACATGAAAGACTTGGGTCCCGCACGAACGA
Organism: Sextonia rubra; assembly: GCA_037013555.1. NCBI lineage: Eukaryota > Viridiplantae > Streptophyta > Magnoliopsida > Laurales > Lauraceae > Sextonia > Sextonia rubra. Next base: position 13,284,183 of record JASUAD010000028.1, on the reverse strand, counting down.
TATTGGGCATGCAAATACGTAGTGATAGGAGGTCCAAGCAGCTGTGGTTATCATAGGAGAAATATGTTGGACGAGTACTCGAGCGGTTCAACATAAAGAATGCTAAGCCAGTTAGCATGCCTCTAGCGAGTCACTTCAAACTAAGCAAGCGCTTGTGTCCTACTACAGATGATGAAAAAGAACAGATGGCATGTGTTCCTTACTCCTCTGCTGTGGGGAGTCTCATGTATGCTATGGTTTGTACACGGCCAGACATTGCTCATGCTGTGAGTTTAGTAAGTAGATTTCTCTCTAACCCTGGAAAAGAGCATTGAGAAGCAGTGAAGTGGATCTTTAGATATTTGAGAGGTACTTCTAAGGTGTGCTTATGTTTTGGAGGCTCAAAACTAATCGTGGAAGGTTATAATGATGCTGATTTTGTAGGCGATATTGATTGTCGGTTGTTGACTTCTGGTTATTTGTTGACTTTCGTAGGGGGAGCTATCTTCTGGCAATCAAAGTTACAGAAGTGTACAGCACAGTCTACAACTGAAGTGGAATATATAGCTGCTAATGAAGCAGGGAGAGAGATGCTTTGGTTGAAGAGATTCCTTCAAGAACTTGGTTTGAAGCAAGAAGAATATGTAGTTTACTGTGATAGTTAGAGTGCTATGGATTACAGTGAGAATGCTACATATCATGGTTGCATGAAGCACGTTGATATCAAGTACCATTGGATTCGTAAGGTGATTGAGAAGAACTTCATGAAGTTGGAAAAGACTCACTCGGATAAGAATCCCTCGGGCATGATGACAAAGGTTGTGTCTAACAGAAAGCTGGAGCCATGTTCAGAGTTGGCAGGGCTGAACTCCCAGTAAGGGATTCAGGGCGTCTTCCCTATGGTCTGGAGTGGGAGATTGTTGGCCAAGTGGGTCCAGACCATAATTGGGTTCAATATCTGGGGTGATTTCCTTAATGATATTAGGAATTTCTTATTTTGTCAAACAACAGTTTTCTAATAGGTTAGGACTTTCCTTTTTCTAAGATAGAGTTCTTGGGGGATAAGAAATTGTTGATTATATATATGATGTAATCTGTAACTCTGGATAAAGGCTGAGATTCCAAGGCTGTAGTTTCACAGATCGGAGGAGAACCTAGTGGAAATTGGCTTCTTGTGGATATAGGTATTTTTGCCAAACCACATAAATTGCTTGTCTTCTTGTGTGGTGATTGTTGATTTTGGTTGCTTACGCACACACGCGCACAACAAATTCCCCGGTCTCGTCTAGTTGATGATTGTGTGACATTGACCACCATTCAAACCCACAGAGATCAAAAAATAAAAAAATAAAAAATAAAAATCACTCCCTTCAACTCCTTTGGTTTCTATTTTATATTCATTTACAACAACTAATTTTATTTCAATCTACTCTTAGCCAGAAGGCCCGGTGTGGGTTTTAAATTCTGCTACATCCGTTTACTGGTCTACGGTGCTAAGATTCATCTAGACATTATAAAATGGAATGGCGCCGGCTTTCTAACGGATAAGTAGAATTAGTCCAAGAAAGTAGTAGGCAGTAGTTAACTTTTGATTATTCTCATCAAGTATTGGCCAATTTTAAATTCTAATATTATTTTTATACAATTTTAACTATCATTGATTGTCGAAATACAAATAATGTGCTATTTTTTATTTGGTATTTAATATAGCCTTTTTAGTTTTATATTGTCTAATTTAAGTTCGTTTTGTAGCTTCTGCAAGTTTATTGTACTTTTCTCCTTTTGACTAAATTATGATTTATAGGATTCTAATATTAAAAAATAATGTTTTATTTTTATTTTTTTGCTTGGCTGGCTGACTCGCTAATTAGGAGGAGAATTAAAGAAAATGCCAAACTATAATTTATCTCATTTTACCAACAATATTTCAAAAAAAAATGCCAAAATATGATTTTTTTATTTGCACATGGGCCTTTTTCAAGGTTGAGGCTCACATAACCCTGGTGAAAAAAAGGCATGCACCAGCTCAAGCTAAGACTAAATTAATTTAGTTATAAATTTTATGCCAAAGTTGATGGAGTGGTATGAGGCATGGGTTTGCAATTAGGTCAAAGTACAAGGGAGTAATTTTCTATTCTCCCTAATATTTATCACATATAATACATCAAAGTAAAATAAAATCAAAGCTACATGTATTTTTATCTCTAGTGCTGCTTACTTATGTAAAATTTGAACCTTCCCAAAGAAAATGCCTCTCCTACATAGTATGAGAAATGATAAAACTGTAATTGACTATGTTTTAGACCCATCGCAATATATTAAATATTTAATAAAATAAAAAAATTATTTTATTGCAATAAAATTTAAATTTCGCTAGTGTTTATTTCATATGGGTTCAATGTCAAATTACTCATGTTTGAAACCTGTTAATTTTTCTATTACTTTATTCAACTATATTCTATTCGATGAATACATTGGTCATAAGGCACACTTTATTGAACTTTTATCACCAAGAAGAGGCTTTTTGTTTTGTTTTGTTTTTTTTTTTTTTTGAACGATCCAAGTCTTACTTAAATGGAGCCCCGTTATAGAAAAAACACATTTGAATTTTAGCCCTATTTTTTTTTCTTTGGTGTGTTGATTGATGGCATGCATTATTAAGAGGTTTGCTATCTTACTTGTGTTACGTTATATATCAATATAAAGATATAAAAATGGGTGTTTTGAGGATAAATTGACGTCAGTGTTTATTATGTTTTAGAAAAAAAAAGTAAAAACTTTAAAAATAGGGCTCAAATTTTGCATAGATTTTAAATCAGGACAATAATAATAATAATAATAATAATAATATTTCAAAATAGGACTTAATTTTCCATATTCCTTTTAGATGAGGACATCCGGCCAGACTTGGGTTTTCTGGCCAATCTATTATCTTTTCTTTTCAAATACCCAAAATGCCCTTTCACCCCTTTCTTCTTCCCAGCCGTCACTCACCTCTCCTACTGGTGAACCCAAGCCAAGTGTAACTCATGCCTAGATTGGATTTTACTTCATCTTCCTAATCAGATTATGTTATATAAAATAGGGTATTAAAAATGACAGAGCTCCAATGCTCACTTCCCACTCCCCATTGTGACTCATGCCTCACATACGTTGTTGATGACATGGGCGGACCTAGGGGATCCAGCAGGGGCCATGGCCCCCCCAAAAATTTGATAAAACCCTTTTAAGTTTTAAACATTTTTAATTTTTTTTACATATAGTCCACCCCAAAATTAAAAAAAAACCCCCAATATATTTTGAAATCTATACTTATTTCTTATATGGGGCCCTCCCAAAACCTTTTTTCTAAATAGTGGCCCTTTGAAAGTTTTAAAAAAAATCTTTTAAGTTTTTAATATTTGTTATATATAGCCTCCTAAATTTTTTAAAAAACCCCCACATATTTTGAAAACTATATTTATTTCTTAATTGTGGCCCTCCCAAAATATGTTTTTAGATAGTGGCCCCCCCCCCCCCCCCCCCCCCCCCCCCCCCCCGGCAAAGGAGAAATTCCTGTGTCTGTCCCTAATTGATGATGCAGTAATCATCTTCTCTCTGAATTAGATGCTATTCCATTCTGTTTTGGACTTTGAGACTCGATTTCTAAAGACAAGGATGGAACCATAATGATTTGACCAACGATGATGGTCCGTTGGATGGAGAACCGTCAGGAGTTAGGATGTTAAAGATCTAATGATGACCCGGACTACCGGTACTCTGGCTCTTCTTGTTTCCATGTAATTTGCCAACCACTTCAAGATAGTTCAAGCCAGTGGCCGACATTATTAGGTTTAAGGATCAAGACATGTCACCACCAACACAAACATAAAAAAAAAAGCCAGTCATTTATGTTGTTAGAGAATATTTGTTAGGATATCATGAATTTTAGGAAATTATTTTTATCCTTTTGATAAAGTTAGCTTTGGTTAGTTCATATCACAATTACCTAATTCAGAAGGGAGGACTCCCATTTTGTACGGGGCAAATTGCATAATTCACTGCTCCGTTGGAGCTATTTGGAGTCTTAAAAATATTTGAATTCGGACCAAAGGTGAAAAGAGCCTGTTTGAGTTCGGACCAAGGGTGAGAAGAGAGAAAGCTCTTAATGAAAAATGTTTTGAGTTCGGACCAAAGATGAAAGAGCTTATCGGAGTTCGGACCAAAGGTGAAAAAGAGACGGCTCGCAATGATTATACATGCATTTCTCATTTGACTTTCAAGATGATACAGTTTCTACCTTCAAGATGCTACAGTTGCTACCTTTGAGAAAGGTAAGTACAGGGCAGTTAAAATGCTACAGTTAGTACCCTTTGATTTCTGGGTCTTTTACATCCACTTCAACATCATTATCTCCGCTTACCTCTCTCTTGGTATGACTTTCAAGATGATACAGTTTCTACCTTCAAGATGCTACAGTTGCTACCTTTGAGAAAGGTAAGTACAGGGCAGTTAAAATGCTACAGTCAGTACCCTTTGATTTCTGGGTCTTTTACATCCACTTCAACATCATTATCTCCGCTTACCTCTCTCTTGGTATGACTAAAGTGGATGATGTAGCGCCAATGCAGATAAAGTCATATACCCACTTCAACATCATTCTCTCCGCCTACGTCTCTCTTAGTTTGAGTAAAGTGAATGGTGTAGTGCCAGTGCATATAAAGTCATGCATTGTAGTGGCTTTCATTTGTCACGGCTCTCGCCTGCTCTCTAAAGTAGAGGTCCTATATAAGGTGGCCTATCAATCATGAATTTTAGATCTAATGAAATGTGTCTTTATCTTTTATGGGATAGGTCTACCAAAAGATTAGCTACTCATAAAAAAATATATAAATATCTTTGTCCTACCTCATTAAATTATTAAATAGATATAAGTATCACTATTAATTTAGAACTAGAGCCCATTCATAAATTTCAACCAACAAAAATAAGCCTTTCTCAAGTGAGGCCAAAATTCACAAATATCAGACTTTGTGACACTAATACATTACTTAAATGTAAAACACATAATTTGACTAGTTTATTCTTTTTTAATTTAATCATGTAAACAACAATGATAAATTTTATGGTAGATTTGGTTCTAATCAAACTAAAACTTATGTCATAATATATGTGAGATGATGAATGGTTAAGATCTTATAAATAATCTCTAATGATAATCTCAATATAAAAAAGACATTTTGATGCAAAACATAGAGCGGTCTTTTGTAAAGAATTTCGAACTAGTATATCGAATTTATCGAACTCGAATTACGAATCAAACGAATTTAAAAGTGAATTGAGTAAATCTATCCTATCGAATTTGCAAATTGAGGTAAGTTTTGAATCGCAAACTATAAACTCGAATGCAAACTTAGATGAATTGCAAATTAGGTAACTATGGACTTCATATATTTGTAGGAAATCGTGTGGCCCGCATGCCACGGGTCCCACGTCAGATCAAGCAGGGCAGATGCCAACAGAGATGCAATCCCACTTTAGTGTAAGACTTGATCTGGGCTCCATAATAAGACTCCCAAATCGGATCAGTGGATGTGGGCTTCTGGTGGAAGATGTCTCTAGTAAGTGTGACTCTTCGGGACTTGTCTATATAAGGATAAGGGAGCCCTAGGGTTTGGTATGATTATTATTCTCTCCATTCCCGCAGGAAAGATAAGAGGCGAAGAGATCCACGGAGCTTCCCATCACCGGAACGCACATAGATCTCCGGCCACGTGACGGAGTCTCCTCATCCGGATCCATCAATATTTGTTATATATATGTTCATCTTGGCATGAATAAGCTCTAGGGTGATCAGATAATAACAGCTCAACATTATTTTTGTATTCATGCACCGGCACATCCAGCAGGGGGGCTGTAATTCTGTTCCTCTCATTATGGTTTGGAGTAACTCTTTCAAGTGACGCTCATTCTTTCATCAGATAAAAAGGGCTCAACAAATATTTAGTAATCATCCAAGGTATAGGGTATTCATAGTGATTACGAACGTACCGGAAGTGTTTTCCACTCAGTATGGTTTGGAGTAACTGTTTCAACTTTGAAGTGACTTTCATTCTTTCGCCAGACAAATAAGGCTCAGCGAAGAACTAGTAATCATCAGGGGTGCAGGATAGTCATAAATAGTGCGAACCGGACTCCCAGAAATGTTTCCACTCATTACATTGTTTACCATCTAAACATCTCCTGAAGGACTTTCCTTCTATAAAAGGCTAATAAAAGAAGAATCAGTAGTAATGATAATCTCAATATAAAAAAAACATTTTGATGCAAAACAAAGAGTGGTCTCTTGTAAGTATTTCGAACTAGTATATCAAATTTATCAAACTCGAATTACGAATCAAATGAATTCAAAAGTGAATTAAGTAAATCAATCCTACCGAATTTGCAAATTAAGGTAAGTTTTAAATCGTGAACTACAAACTCGAATGCAAACTTAGACGAACTGCAAATCAGGTAACTATGGACTTTGTATATTTGTTATATATATATATATATTCGTCTTGACATGAATAAACTCTACGGTGATCAGATAATAACAGCTTCACAATATTTTTGTATTCATGCGCCGGCATATCCGGCTGGGGTGCTGAAATTATGTTCCTCTCATTATGGTTTTGGGTAACTCATAAAAAAAGATTTAGTAATCATCCAAGGGACAGGGTACTCATAATGATTACGAACCGGACAACCGGAACTCGTGATTCCCACTCATTATGGTTTGGAGTAACTGTTTCAAGTGACTTTCATTCTTTCATCAGAGAAATAAGGCTCAACGAAGAACTAGTAATCATGACGGGTGCAGGGTAGTCATAACTAGTACGAACCTGACTCCCGGAAATGTTTCCACTCATTACATTGTTTACTATCTAAACATCTCTTGAAGGACTTTACTTCTATAAAAGGCTAATAAGAGAGGAAGCAGCAGCACTTCTTGTTTTCCCCTCTGGAGAAGATAGCCAAGGAGACCTCAGAGTGGAAGTAGATGGGCATTTGGACAGAGAAAGAAGAACGGTTTGTTTGTTGTTTGCAATTTATAGTTCAATCTCCATGATTTGTTTGTGTACAAGTAAATAATAAATAGGCTACAAAGAGTCAGGTTTGAATCTTCTTTTGAGTGCCTTTAATTGATAAATGGTGTAAATGGTTGGTAACATGTAAGGTGGGTCAGGGGATCCACGTCTGTAAAAAAACTATTTACAACATTAGCTTTTGCTTACTTTTTTCTCATTACAGTTTTTGCTTATTTTTTCTCATTACAGTTTTTTTTAATATTTAGGGAATAATTCATTAAGCCTTTGTATAAAATTTGATTTTGCTCTCTCCTTCAGGTTATTTCTGTTGGGTCTCCGCCAGAAGGGGGAGGGGAGATGGAGTGATATCTCCAAGCTCATTGGCACACAGACTCCAGAGCAGGTCCGCAGCTATGCGAAAAGACGGTATTCGTACTGCAAGAGCCACCCAACAGAAAAATGGCGGCGTCTGATGTCCACCATAAATGACATCCCAATCGAAACTCTGGAGGAAGAAGTATTAGACAATGCGGCCATGAATGCCAACCCTGGCCTCTTACCTTGCATGGATTACATGATCCCACCCTTTTCAGCTCTTGAACGTCCCAACATATATACCGACTTTGGAGAGCATGTGCTCCCCACTACATCATGGAATTTGGAGCCCGACATGACAACCAATTACCCACATGTCGACCATCAGGATTGGAACTATACCAATACCAACACTGTGTCGAGAGGTGGCCCTTATGGTCCACCTGGCCCATCATCTTGGGGGGGACTCTGAAGCCCTGTGTGCTTGCTTTCTTATGTACGTTGAAGATTTGCTGTACTAGTTACACTAGGTGTGGGGTACCTTTTTGTGTGTTTTCATCTTCTTTTCCTTTGTTTTCTTTTTTTATTTTTTTGGTGTTGGTGTGGTTTACATGTTCCGATCCTCTCATGTTGGAGAGTAATTATATCAATAATAATAGTGTTCATGACATGACTGTGCTATATGGAGACACATGGTAAGCTTGAGGCTCTTCAAGTAGAAAGCAATCTTGCCCATACAGGTTATTTCCTGAATTTAGTCATGGACCCAGATTTAATCCCTTTCAATCTAAATATAACTCAGGTTATTAGGTTCCTAAGTCCTAACCGGACGGAGAAATTAAGAACCTTTCGGAAAAAGAAAATAAGATCCTCTATATACAGACAAAGGTCAGAAAAAGGCCAAACAGATTTCAGATACGATTTTTACGGATTGCACACTCCAGCGAAAGCGACCCATGAATTTGCCCCCACGTGCCCACAAACAATTACCAGCACTACAGGTTTTCAAATAATGGAGACAAAAATCTCACATGGAATCTGGGATGAATGATGGCTAAACAAAGCAAAGCAAGCCGGTTTAAAATTATCAAGGAAAACAAGTCATCCTTCTATGAGTGATTAAAAAACAAATCATAAGCAAGAAATCATCGAATAAAGCAAATATTGATTAATCGATACGGGAAGACATTCATCTCCAATCAGATCCACCAAAAAAAAAAAGACGAAGATGAAAGGATTAAATTGTACAAAACTTCTACATTTGCATCCATACCCAGCAAACATACTTAAAACAAAATACTAAAACATACTTAAACATCTATTTAACTTTTTGCATCTATCTAATAACTATTAATGGTTAGCTCGGATGGTTGAGACTGGGTACCTATCCTAGCAGCAATAACATCATATACGATCATATCCTCATGAAGAAATTATATCATTGACCTTATATATTAATCATCCTAAATACATTTAAATAACTTTAACTTCTCTTTCACCGTTGACGTTTACACCTATTGAGATCTAATCAAATTGTTCAGGCTGCTTCTCATCCATGCATCAAACCTTCATCACTATCTTTCTCCTAAGTTTTCGTAACAGAAAGTGGAAATAAGTGGTGCCGAGGATATTTGATAATGTTCAATTCATGCCTGACTCTCATAAAGAGAAAACGTGTTTGGATGGCTATGGTAAAGTAAACTGAACTCTCATAAAAAAAGTCTTAAAAAAAAAAACCTCATTTGAGATAATTACAGTAAACACAGTGCGAATGAAGATTAGATAAACTGAATCTGTATTGTTACATTATCACAACTTAATAACAACAAATCATTGCTGAAGAATTTAATAAGACAATTAGCATATTTTTGTTTCATCAATTTTCATGCATTTTCATGCATTTTTCTTTTTGTTTAGAATTGTTCTCAATCAAAACCATATGAACAGTCGATTGGATTAGAAAATGCATATAGTCCAAAGAGTCTTTATAATATAGATAAATTGTAATCAAAGCAGCAGATCCGCTTTGTACTTAGTTTCACTGATATCGAATCCAATATAAGCAGTAGATGCATTCAGAAAATCTCTGTTTTATACACGTCTATCCATTTGTAAACTATTCGACAAGATCACAGAGACACATAATTCCAACTGTTTATAAGCATCTAAGAAATTCCAACTGTCTGTTAGTATCTCAAAAGCCAAAAAACTATATACATATGCATTCATACTGATTAATAAGTACAGTTTTTTTTTTTTGCATTTACCCCTAAGGTTTATAGGATTTGTAAATAGGCCCATATGGTTTTAGTATTTTTAAATAGGCCCTCATAATTTTAATACCTCCAATGTCCCAAAAATTAGTAGCCTTCCAACCATAAAAAGTTTTTTTGAGTGAAATGACACTTTTATCAATCTCTTTATCCCTATATACATAAATTCAAAAGCTTGTAACATCAATAATTATATTTAGGGGGAGAGAAAAATCCCATGTAAATCTATATATTTTTTTTCAATGCAGGACCTACTTCATTAAAATCCAAATCAACCATAATGACAATCAATGCCTATGCTTAATATTGGTTGTAATTGATCCAACCCACACATGACCCACCGTTAGATTGATGAAAGTTCAAAATACATGACTAGGCTTTATGTGCATTAAAGAGTTACAGAGAGAGACCATTGGGACTAGGGACAAATAATGGTATTTTTTTTAAAAAAAAATCATATAGTCATTTTTGCTTAATAGATTTAAGGGCAAAGATGTTATTTTTATAAAAGTTCAACATAAATCTCATGATAGATACCTATTCTCATTAGGAATACAGATTTTGGAGACATGAAAGATGTTGAAATTAAAAGGTAGGGGCCTACAAATACTAAAACCACAGGGCCTACATATAAATCATAGAAACTTTAGGGGGTTTATACAAAAATCTCTACTAACAATACTAAATACTATTTGATAAGAACATTGACTGCACAAAATTTCGAAAGCATTCTCATAACTGAACTTTTGAAACTCAACTCAAGATCTTTGCCGTTTTCGGACTAACACAAGGTTAACACAATCTTGATTTTCATATAATCATTCAGTCATTAATTAAAATACTATCGAAGTATAGAGAGTCATTCGAAGGCACATTTTAGAAAAAAATTCTAGTGCATACCGTTAAAACTGTTTTAAACCTTAAACACCATCAGTTCATCACTTCCACAAAAAAATTATAAAAAGAATAATAAAAAAAATCAATCCGAGCATTCAACATAGAATTCCATGTTTTCTATGAAAAAACGCAAACCGCAACCTTCATAGTTTTAAAACCATTTATCTTGCTAAAGATTTCAACCAAAACCATGGAGTCCATTGCCATCTCGATGTTTTTACAACTTTTAGTAGAGCTTTGATGACTTGGGCAACATGGGTTGATCGACACATTAGTCTAGGTGAGACACATGTTTCTATAGCTTTTTGAAACTATGTTGGCGCATACCCTGAAACCATTGTTGGATTCTGTAATTTGTAATTTATTACTTTCCTAAAAATGTGTTATAATATATTGGATCCTCTCTCTCACTCAAAACCTACTTGTTCCATTGAGTAACTAACGAGGATTCAATCAAATGAAATAGCGACAAAAGGTTGGAAGAGAGCTTTCTTATTTTAATTTTCTCAATTTAACTTTCTACATGATATGACTGTTTTCAAAGATAACTGTGGGGATTTATTATAGAATCCCGGGACGTTCAATAGACAAGGATATATTCTTACTGTCATCTTTGAGGAGCCGGTTCCATTTTTGGCAAGAAGATAACTTGATTATTTTTAAGATGTTATGCTATTTAAACTTGGGTAATTAATTAGTTACTATGTGGGTCCTATAAATTATTAGAGTTTGAAAATTATAGAGTTGTGTTCAATTTAGAGTCTATTTGCATTAAACCTCCTTAAGTGCATTGATTTATCCCAACTCTTTTTGGGGATAAAATTCCATTTGAACTAAGCTTCTTTGGCTAAGTTGGATAGGAGTAAAACTCCTTTTGAGATTCTTCCTTTTATTTCTCCATAAATAGACAACCCTCCTCCCTTTGAATCACATCTACGAAGCCTCTAGAATTTTTTCTTTCCTGTTAAGGTATGTCTTCCTTCTCTCTTTCTCCTTTTTTTACTGGTTTCTATAATGGGTTATTCTCTTGCAAGGTAGCATAGATTTTTCTTTTTAGCATGTTGCTCCATTCATATCAGGGTATTCAAACCTCTTCATCACTGAATTTGCTATCATCATGAGCATTATCATCATCATTACATTAGCCACAGTTCACCGGGCCACTATTTGCACAGATCTTCACTGCCCAGCCTCGACGAGCCAACCCGAACCCATCTGCACTCTCATCTCTGCACCCATCTACCTTCTCTCCTCCTTCGTTCTCTCGGCCATACACACGAAGCAGTCCACCTTCATCTTACTTGTCATGAAATCAGACTCACCTATGGTGCCAAAGCCATTCAAATCCATCAGTGACACGGTGCTCACTTTCGGATTAAACCCAGCCTAATCGGACCTCACCTTTGTCTAGTTGTCTTCTTCTTCAGCAACTCAACCCGATCTCTCTGCCATGGACGACTTCGGATCAGACCACCGGGGTCTCACCTCCACTGCATTAACCTCTTCTCTTTTTCTTCGTTCTTTCTCTGTGTCCTCACCTTATCTGTTTGCCATTCTGTTTCTCCTTCTCTTCCACTGTTCATCATCCACTTGTTTTCTTGTTCTCTGTTTTCTTTCCTTCTCTTCTTCTTGTGCTCTTTTGCTCTCTGCATCATGACATCTTCCACGAGCTCTCTGCAACATGACGTCTTCCACCTGCTGCCAAGAACAATAAATCACGTGATGCCCACTTGCATATCAAACTCCATCAACCACTCCTTCTTCTTTGTTTTGTCCTCCTTTCTTGCTTATTTCTTCTCTGTTTTCTCCTGCTCCTTCTTCTTCGTCTGTGGGTCGTTTCCTTTTTTTTCCTCTTTGCACTTTTCGTCCTCGGTTTCTCTTCTTCTTGTTTTCTGTTTCTTCTTCTACTCTGTTCTCTTTCCCTCTGTGCTATCTCTGCATTCTTCTTCCCTGTTCCTGGCTGAGGAACCCAGTTCAGCCGGGCCTCCACATCTTCTTGTTCTGTCTTCTTCCCCTGGTTCTCTGTTTCTCTGCTGTCACTGCTTCTCCACTCTTTTCTTCCTCTTCTTTGCTTTCGCTTTCTTCTTTCTTTCTTCCTGTTCTATCTCCTCTGCAACCAAGTCCAACTTGGGATCAACAGCCCATCTACTCGATCTTGCCCCAAACAGATACCCATGTCCTCTCCTTCTCGTGCACTTGTTTTCTGTTTCTTCCTTGCTTCTTCTCTTTTCTCCTCTCTGATTTTCTTTCTTCCCCATGTTCTCCTACCCATCCTTTCCATGTTTCTTTCTTTCTTCTGCTTTCTTTCTCTTTCTTCTTCTTTCTTGTTGCTCTGCAATTCCTCCAGTTTCTGTCATGACCAAGTGGCCCGCCACCCATCTCCAAATATGACTCTTACACAATCGCCATTGTGCTGCACAGCTCATTCCCCTCCCAACATCACGGTCAAACCCCCTCTCTACATAGCATCTCCTCCACCGGTGCAGACCCATCTCTTTCACCCCTGCTTCATCTCGGCAAGCTCCCCTTCTTTTCTTCTTTTTCTGTTTTCCTATGGCTCATGAACATATCCTACACATGCACATGCAAGCTATCCGAAGAGTTCCTATGGCTCTGCATGTACAAGCCTCTCAACACTCAACCCATTAGTTGGACTAAAACTAAAATAAAAGTAAGAGCCCCTTACTTGGACTACAATAAAAGTGACAGTCCTGCATAGTTTAGAGCCCAGATCCCCTTAGTGTCTCCAAACGTTGGAACCGACCCACACATAGTTTAGAGTCAGGATCCCCTCAGTATCTCCAAAGTTTAGAGTCAGGATCCCCTCAATATCTCCAAACGTTGGGAACCACCCATTGAATGAGTTTTGAGGATATCCCAAGATATGTAGGGATATATGCATTTTAGACGGCTATGATTTTGAATGGGTGGGCCGCACATTGAGTTCAATTATTTCCCTTCACTTGAGTACATAATTTTGCATGAGAATTTGTAATCTGGAGGAGTTTGAGAGAGCGTCGCTCTCCTTCTTGTCTAACTCGACAGTACTCATTTTGTATCTATAAACTCATACACACTCATGAAGATTCATATCTTTCTTTTGTTCATCCTCGTTTTTTAAGGATACTGGGTTGAGATAGAGAGGATAGAGAGGAACCTAGCTCATCAGGTACATTGATCCCATATAGTTACTAATCTAGTTCTTCTTTCTTTTTTGTTGGTGTTGATTATATTGATTGGATTTGCTAGCTCTAGCTTTATATTTATGTGCTTGTAATAATGGTGTTTGATTAATTGTATTTGAGTAATGTAATTTAAACAATTATTACCTTGAGAATTTTTTATTTGTTTCTTTGGATTTTAACTGTAAAAGAGACTACTAATTAGTAATTAATCAATGATAATTTTTTTAGTTTTTTTTCCAAAGAGGGATAATTCTAAAAATCTAGATTCTTTTTAACTAAACTACGCATATGCTTCTTTTAATGTGTTTCCTTTCTATGTGATGTGATACAAAGACAACCTCTTGTTCATTGGTGTGTTTCCATGTGCTCCTAGCTATAGTAACATGACACACTTATTTAAAAAAAAACATCACACCTAATTTCCTAGGTAGATATAGTTCATTGTTGAGGTTTCCGTTGTATATGTGGCTTTCTAGTTTGAATGTAACTCTCAGCCTTCTTAAGAAAACAAAAGGACAAACATGAGTTAAGCACCTAGGAGTTGGAGTGGCATAAGGGGTGGATTTGCTCAATACTTTTTGTGTTCAAAACCCGCTCAAGGTGGTGGTCTTATTGAACCTTCAAAAGAATTTCTAAGGACATGAGTTCTAAATTGACATGGCTCATGAGACTTCAAGGGAGTTTCAAGTGTGAAGAAGAAACTAAAAATCCAGTTTTTACCAATTATTCATCTTTGTAAAAAAGAAAAAAAGCCTAAAACATTGGCAAAGTTAACAAAGATTCCTCGTTGAAGATTTGCACAGCTGAGTATTTCTCATTGATATTGGTGCTTATCAATGCATACTTGAATAAAAATAGGTTTTGTATTGCAAATCCATGGATGTGATGACTTCCTAATCCTATGGGTGGAGGATGGATTTGAAAATTCTCAAAATGATAATTTTCATTAGTTCAAATCCTCAGATATTTACAATGGCCAAACAAGGGCTCTTTGTTGCTTTGATTGGGCCAAACACTTTGCATATCAACCTCAAGGACAGGCTATGGAATTTGTAAATTAACCTAAGTCAACCTCTTTCAGTAAAGGCATGTGTACAAGTATGTATCAACCCAATATCATTATTGTCTTGGGTTTGGATTCGGTTAGGTTGAGCACATGTATATGGCCTAACACATATGCAACCCATTTATTAATCTGGTTTACCCAATTCATTGTGTCAAAAGATGTTAGGAAATGTGTCTAAATTTAAAGAGAGTTCTGAATTTGGATTTTATTGTGTTTCTTTACAAGATGTTTCCTCACAACAAAATAACAGATAAATTCAATGTAAAAGTATCCTATAGAATTTCTACATGACATTGAATAATTAATTAGATGATTATATTCCCCCTTTTTACTAATAAATTGTTCTCTTTGACTTGCCTTTCTTTTTGGACATTTGGGGACAGAGAGAGACAGAGATATCGAAAATGGTTGGAGGTATCATCTCGAGCAATCATGAAAAGGAGTACCCAGGAAAGTGGACAATTTATGTAATTTTTTCAGGCATCTTCGCAAGTCTTTGCGGTCTCATGTTTGGATATGATATTGGGATATCAGGTATGAACAAACTTATATATATAGCAGAAACCATGAAAAAGGATTTTAATACCTCATTAACGTGTGGAGGATGAATTGATAGAAAAAATATTTTTCACAACACTTGCAGGTGGAGTTACTTCCATGGACGTGTTCTTAAAGAAGTTCTTTCCTTCCGTCTATATGAAGAAGCAAGCTGCATCTTCCCACCAAAACAATTACTGCAAATTTGACAGCCAACTACTGACTTTGTTCACTTCCTCATTGTATATTTCGGGATTGATTGCATCCATGGTGGCTTCATATGCCACTAGACGCTTTGGAAGGAAGAGTACAATGTTGTTCGGTGGAGTGATCTTCCTTAGTGGGGCACTCTTCAATGGGCTTGCAATTGCCGTTTGGATGCTCATTTTGGGACGGTTGTTGCTCGGTGCCGGCATCGGTCTAGCGATTCAAGTAAAACCTCACATACATACATATAATTCTCACAGTCTTTCTTTCATTTTAATAAAATTTGTCTCAACTTTATTAGCGTATAGATAATTCCTTACAGCTCCAGTGCTACTTGTTGCGTATGTTACTAGATAATGATATCTACTAACAAAATAAATAGCTAACACTAGTAAATAATGATATGGGCAGGCTGCACCTATGTTTTTGTCAGAGATCGCAATGCCACAGCATAGAGGATTAATGAACAGCATATTCCAGTTGATGATTACTATTGGAATTTTCATTGCAAATCTCTTGAATTACTTTACAAACAAGATGAATGGTGATAAAGGATGGAGAATATCTCTAGGCTTAGCGGGGGTCCCCGGCATTATAGTATTTGTGGGAACTTGCTTTCTACCAGATACTCCCAATTCTCTACTTGAGCGAGGCAAGGAAAAGGAGGCCTTGGACATGTTGAAAAAGATTCGAGGCGTCGACGACGTCAATGAGGAGATGTCTGATCTCATTAAAGCAAGCGAGGACTCGAAAAAGGTCAAGCATCCATGGAGGAAACTTGTGACCAAGAAGTACAGGCCTCAACTCGTCATGTCTCTGTTGATTCCCTTCTTCCAACAGCTTACTGGCATCAATGTAGTCATGTTCTATGCGCCCGTCCTCTTCCAAACCTTAGGTTTTAAAAATGATAGTTCTCTCATGTCCGCCGCTATAACTGGCGGTATCAATATGCTTTCCACCTTTATGGCACTCGTCATTGTGGATAAGTTTGGGCGACGCATCTTGTTCTTTGAGGGTGGTATTTAGATGATCCTTGCACAGGTAAACGAATGACGACACTTCTTTCTTTCCTTCTATTTTCATAATTACTGCATTGCTTATCTATAGATTTGATGTTTTTCTTTGTGCAGGTGGCAATTGGAATCATGCTTGCATGGAAATTTGGGATTGCAGGCGTGGCATCTCTTTCTAAGGGATGGGCAGCCTTTGTGGTGTTCCTTATCTGCCTCTATACTTCTGCCTTCGCGTGGTCTTGGGGCCCACTTGGATGGCTAGTCCCTAGTGAGATCTTTCAATTGGAGATCCGGTCTGCGGGTTTAGCTATCAATGCGTCTGTCAACCTTTTCATGACGTTTGTTATAGCCCAGGCTTTCCTTCCAGCCCTTTGCCATGTTAAGTTCGGCCTTTTCTTCATCTTCGCTTTTGTCCTCGTTGTCATGACATTGTTTATTATGTTTTTTCTTCCGGAGACAAAGAACATTCCAATCGAGGATGTGCCCAAGATTTTCAAGAAGCACTGGTTCTGGAAAAGATTCACCTCAAATGAGGAAGAGGAGAGAGGTCGCAATAGCACAGAAGTGTAGCTTGAACCTTCTTGGAGAGATCAACATAGTTCAAAATTTGGATTTCGTAACTTTTTCTTTAGGTTACAAACTTTAAATGTGAGGATATTTTAGGAAATATTAGTAGAGATACTTAGGGGATGTTCGGAAAGTGTTTTTTTTTTTAGTTTTTGGGAAAGTAACCCATTTTTAATGTTTGTAGTTTTATCATCACTTTTATTATATAAATTAAGATCTTTATGTTATCGTGGTACTATCATAATGCTTTTCGATTGAAGATTTTCTTTTCCATTTCATCTTCATTTGTAAGTTGTGATCAGAATAATTTCTTCGTCCTCTCTTTATAGAGGATGAATTTATTACAAATATGTACTTGATATTGATTTTTCTTGTACTCTTTTCATTTTTAACGGAAGGTGTGTCACGAATAATCTTTTGCTAAACAATTTATATAAGCAATTCATTTCTTAGATAAATGATTCGAAACTTTAAGTTTTCCTACTTTGGAAGTTTGAGCTCACTTAAAACTATATAAACTGAGTGGAGATGCTAAGTGGAGATGACTCAATTTCAAAATTGCTTCCAATGAAATTGATCATGAGATGAATGTGATTATCACAATCTTATACATTAAGCATGGGTGTTTGTTTTCAGTATTTCGAATATTCAATAAGTGGGGCATCTTGGATCTTCAAATAGGTGGGGGCCTTACTATGGAGTTTTAGCATTGCCCCACTCTTACTTTACCGAGAGAATCTCTTCCACTTTATTATCTTTTGTTGCCTTACTATTATTTTGCCAAAAGAGTTTCTTCGACTTTGTTATCTTTTGAATATTTTCCTACTAAAAGTACTTTAAAAAATAGAAGTAGATTCCACTTGGATCTTCACGTGTTGTAACTAAGTGTACCTTTAAGCTAGGGTTCATGCATTTGGAATGAGGAAACAAAAAGATCCTGAATAAACTTCTGTCTCCTTTCAGTGACAAAAGTTTCTAGGGCTTGTAGCACAGTATCTATGAACTTAAGATTTCTTGTAAGCATTTTACTCCAACAAAAGTGAAAATTCAGCAAATCACTTATCCAATCACATGCATTCATTCATCTATAATCTGAATATTGACCACAAATCACCAGCAACTTATTTCTCTTGATCTGCTAAGCTTTTGATTCATCAAAGTTACCTTTTGGAAAATGATTAGACGAAAGTGACTCTACTTTATAGATGTGAACACCTTCCTCTCTCCTTATTTTGTTTCCGAGCATTGACAATTAGATTGACATTGATATTGCTCTTTGTTTTTACACATTGGCATCTCCTTCACTTCATCATCATCCCTTAGGTTTTCTCTCTCTTCCTTCTCTATGCTTGCAACAATTGGTAGCAATAGAAAATTCATATATCTCTCCAACTCCAATTGGACCAATCTATCACCATGGGTTTGGCACAAGTCAAAGCAAGTCAATGATAAGTAATCATATATAGGATAACAATATTGCACCCCAAGTAGACTGTGAACAAGAAACCAATAATTCAAACCAAAGCAACCCTGATTTGAAACTCATCATCATCAAAGTCTTGTCCCAACAATGTGGGTTCGCTACATGAATGTTGCTTCTCTAAACCCTTATTTGAAACTATTTTAATACCGAATGCAAACTCAATTTACCCACAGGTTTCTTAATTTGGATAATTATATATCTACCGCTAAATACAAATATCCCACTAGCCACCCGGTTCGAGCTTGAAATTTGGTCCAGGCAATTCACCGAAGACCATACATGCAAATAGTCCAGGCTAGTTTTTCCCCGAATTTGCCAACTAATGTGTATGTGTGTGTATATATTTGAAAAATTCTAACAAGTGCCCTTTTAAGAAAAGGGCCGTTTTTGCCCGCATCTAACCTCCAATGAAACACCCAAAGATGTCATTTCTTTTTTTATGGAAAAGATATCTTCTTTTTAGCGCTGCATTAGTTACATTATCTCTCTTTGTTTATTAGCCCTTCCTAGTTTTTCTCTCTTTTATTATCTATCCCTACTTTTTCTCTCTTTCAAAATCATTTCTTTCCTAATGATTTTCTTAGTTTGAAAATCATGGGCTTAGTGAGACCTTCTTGTAAAATCATTTTGTCCTCACAAATGGGTTCAACTATGATTTTTTTTATAATGGGTCCTATTATGTATAAGTGCTACTATTTTATTTGTATGATATGTTCATAGTGGGGTCCCATTATGTATAGGTGCAACTCTTATTTTTGGATGATATTTTTATTGCGGGTTGATTAAAGGTCATACAGTTGTGTTAAATGTCTTTAACATGGAAGCCTAATCTAGGAGAACTCTCCGTATTTTAAAAAAAAAAGAATAAGAAAGTTTGAAACTTCTAATACAACTCATCATGCTTTGCATTAAAGAAGGGGAAAAAAGAGGAGCATTTTAAGTCAACTCCACGTGAATTGTAATTTTTCATTCATTAAACAAGTGGGGTATTTTGCTTTGTAAAATGCTCAGGTACATTGTAGTGCTCCTCCATATATATATATACATATATGAAAAAACCTTCTCCGAGCACCCGTGCTCACAATAAGGTGATCACTGTTTTCTAAAACACCTAGTGTGGCCTAACTTGTGATTTGATAAAGTGGACCATAAAACAACTACACACCCCCCTTTACCTGTGATAGTCACCGACCTCAAGTTTAGCACCCATCCAATTTGATTGGATCGTTAGATCGGCTTACACTCATTTTGGATGATGAAAACTTATGGGCCATTGATAAAGTGATTAGGATGATGATTTGAGCCTCCTTCACCATATATGTCCTAATTATGAGGGGTATTTTCCCTTATGAAATGCCCGGGCCCATTGTAGCACTCCTCCATATATATATGTATATATAGAGAGAAAAATTCTCAGGAATGCCCCATTTAAAAAGGGGCATTTCTTCCCTCTTTCTCTCCTCCAATGAGGGACAAGAATGTGGTGACTTTTTTTCCTTTTTAAAAGTAATATTAATTGTTTCTCTGCATTTACAATCTCTTATTCGTTGCAAAAAGAGGTGTTTTCACTTTTTAAAACACTCGGGCGCTATTTAACGATCTAGAGGAGTGCTAGATAGCGCCTGAGTGTTTTTAAAAGTGAAAACACCCCTTTTGAAACTAATAGGAGATTAGGAATGTGGAGAAGCAACTAATGTTATTTTTTAAAAGGAGAAAAAGTCACCACATGACTTGTCTCTTATTGGTGGATAAAAAGAAGACAAAAATGCCCCTTTTAAATGAGGCATTCCTGAGAGTTTTTCATATATATATATATGTATGTATATATATATATATATATGACTAACGCTCCTCTTCAAGATTCTCTTACCGTCTTACAGTATAAGCCACCTCATGATGCCACTTGCTAGTCCATCCTAGCAGATCGTCTAAAATCACCCCCTATTTACAAGGGTCCCACCGGGTCTTGATAAATCCGAATGGAGTAGACTGTTAGATCGGTGGTCAATTTTGTTGTTTTATAGAAAGTCGTTAAACTTATGAACCATGGATGAATGGGTTAAAGGCATTAGATTGACATCAAATTTGACAAGTTGAATTAAGAATGCCCATTGATTTTACCTAGTTTAGGATCTACAATCTCAACTACATTTGGGAAGGAAAGAGCCAATTGGGACCTTACTTTACAATCTATAGACTCGATTATGTTCTTTGAGAAGTTCTACCAACAACTTGTGTCCAGTTAGGGTTGGTTGCAATAAGGGTCATTTGTATTAGGTGACAACCTGTTAAACCTTAATGACCTACTTATGCAAGTGCCATGGAATTGGAAATCGTTTTTTTGTGTCATTGCGATTTTTATCCCCTTTTTGAGAAACATGTCTCCTCACTTGTGCTAAAAAAGCATTTTTTTTCATTACCGATGTCATGCATTGCTATATAAAACACATTTTTTACGCAATGAATTAAACTAATGTTGGGGAAATTACTTACAAAGAATATGAGATTGAAAAAAAATAAATAAATAATTAGAATCAATAATTTGTGAGTGATTGCGAATGTAATAAGAAATTAATCTAAGGAAGCAATAAGATTGTGCAAGGCTATACCATATAAAAAAATGCTTAAAGACATCAGTTTTCGACATGCAAGTGGATTTTATGAAATTCTATTGCAGTACATATATAATGCCCAACTCTGATTTGAAGCCTGCACACTAGAATTAAAAATATGAAATTGCCCTTAAAAATAAAGAAATAATGATAAAAGTGAAACTCTATAATCTCTTCATTTTTTTAATACCATTAAAAAAAATTTGAAAAGATTTAAATTTATAGAGTTGGAAATAACGCTTGAAAATGGGTCACATCCATTCAAAAAGGCCTAAGAGGCACATCTCATCCAAGGGTTACAAATATATTTTTGAAAAGATACAAAATTGAATATATTTAGAAGGGCACATCCAAGTCTCAAATGCCCCTTGGGATTTATTTTAGGGGTTTTTCTTGGAAAATCCCATTAGACTATTTGTGGAATAAAAAGAACCTCAAAGAAATTTATGCCCAGAGTTGTCCCCTGTTCCCTTTTCCGTTTTTTTTTTCCCATAGTTAATGAGTAGCAACATATATGCACACTTCCTTCCAAGCCCGCACCCCATTCTAACCCCGCGCCCAAAAGCGATTCCCCATCTATTTTCCTCTTCCTCATCTCTTCTATCTTTCTAACATCAATGGAATCTTCTTCAGGAACAAGATCCGGTGGCCCAATCCTACCCACCGCAAACACTTTCAACTGTCTCATTTTAGAAAATTCCACAACCCACAATGCTTAATCCATCTCAGGTCAAAAGAAATACCCTCAAAACTCAAATGGGTAGTCTCTCCCAACCCGGGACTTTCTAGGGAATCTTCAAATCATGTTATTATCATCATACATACAATCTGCACCATCATTCACCATCATTCAATCAAAAGACCATGAAACTGAAGAGAAAGAGAGAGAGAGAGAAGCTAGAGTGGATCAAAACAAAGAATCAACCTTTCCATTCATGAAACGGATCAATCTAGAAAGGGAGATGGAGGCCTTGTTGACTATGCTCATGAAAAGCCTCTTAAGTATCACTGCGTTGAACTTGTTCCTAATTTGATGCATCAGAAATATGTACAGTTGTTATCATCAAGAGGAAAGACTAGATTTTTTTTTTCCATTTCAGAGACGAGATATAGAGAGATGAGTAGAGATGGGACCTTGACAAGGAGCTTGAGGTAGATATCATCCAATTTGAGGGTGGTACTTTTGGTCCTCTTGCTTATGCACAGTTGCAACGAGATAAATACTCTAGGCACCATAGACAAAAGCACTATTAAAGAAAGAAAGAAAGGAGTGTTAGCTTTTAGAGGGAAGAAATTTATCATGGCTGCTGGTTGTAGATTTATTTGACGGTGATCATAGATATCGCTGTTCTTAAAAAAATATTGGAAAAAAAATAAAAAAAAGCCCAAGGGACCACTCCGGAGTATAAATTTGTTTAGGGTCCTTTTTGTTTTACAAAAAGTCGAAGGAGATTTTTCCAAAAAAAAACCTTTATTTTTTTACTTTTTTTTGGTTTTATAGAAAAAAAATCCAACAACGTAACTCATCCTAATCCCGCACCTTGATTCCACAAATGCACCTTTGAGCTCAAAAGGAACTATGAAATAATGTTTGAAAGTAGATTATATCTGAGACCAATGGGAGGGGTTGTGATTTTTTAAAACTTGTAAACAACCTGTATCCCCGAAGTTAGAGCATTGAATGCTAGTAAACAAAGGAAATTTAATGATAATCTGTAATTACTTCCCCATTCTTCTATGTATTTGAATGTGTGAATGTTTGACTTAATTCCCTCACATTTATCATCATTTCACGAGTGTTCAGGGGAAAAAGAGTCTAATTGATCCTTCGTCCAGCTACTACACCGTAGCCGTGTAACACTTATTTGGAACTCTATTATGAGGCTTACATGGTGATCATCCAGACCGTTCAAGTTGAATGTCATCTCCCCCAATCAAAGATCCCCAAGTTTCAAATCCAATGGAATGGGCCCCACCCTACGATCAATGCCGGTGTGGTGTTGATTATGTTTCCTTCATGGTAATCAATCCTACGGTGGGACCTAGGCATTTATAATTGAAACTTGAGGGTCTTTAATTGGAGTGGATGGCATTTAACATTCATAGTCCGGATGATCTGTATGTGAGCCCCATGATAGAGTTACAAAGAAGTGTTACATGATTATGATATAATGGATGGACAAACGGTCCGGAAATAGAAGGAAAATGGAAATTCCCATTGCGCCAAATTCCTCATTGCTTCCCGCTTAAGTAAAAAAGTCCATTTTCACAACAAAGTTGGTCTAGAGTTACTTCATTACAAAGTGAGTTCTAACTTTTGCTTTAAAAAAGGCCCATTTAAAAAAATAATAATGTAAGCTTTTCATAACTTTTTAACTTTTCCAAAGCAAAAAGCCAAAAAAGCCTATTAGTAATCTAACCCAAACAACACCCTACAACTACAAGCATTGCTTATTGAAGCCAGGCTTTTGACTTTCAATCATTTAATCCATGACAAACCTAGATATGAAATGGGCCAAATTTTATATCAATGCCTAACCTAAATACTAAAACTTAAATTTCAAACCTAGTCTTAAGAAGGCTTGTCCGAGGTCAATACTAGGCTGACCCAACCCACAAGCACCCCATAAGGACCATATAACTATAGAAATAATGGATAAAAGTCATATCATGTGCAAAGTTAAATTGAGAAAATGAAAATAAGAAAGCTCTCTTCCAACCTTCTGTTACTATTCCATTTGCTTGAATCCTTGTTAGTAACTTAGTGGAACAAGGAGGTTTTGAGTGAGAGAGAGGATCGAATATATTATAACACATTTTTTAGGAAAGTAACAAATTACAAATCACATAGTCCAACAATGGTTTCAAGGTGTGCGCCACTAGAAAAGATGTAAGAAAAGAAAAATGAGAACACAAGATTTTAAGAACATCACAATCCCGTTATATGACAATCAGAACCTCAGCATCAACATAATTTTCGAAAGCTGTAGAAACATGTGTCTCACATATACTAATGTGTCGATCAACCGATGTTGCCTAAGTCATCGAAGCTCTATTAAAAGTTGTGAAAACATCAAGATGGCGATGGACTTGATCATCTCCTCTTGACTGGAGTTCAACTTGATAGGGAATATAATCAAGTTAGCAACAATATCAACCAGAAGGCGCAAAGAGCGAAGAAGAGAAAAAGAGGAATATGTGGGGTTTTAATGTTAGCCTAACAATATCGTTAGGGCAAAGATACGTTAGGGAGCATATTAGTCCCAGAAGTATGTAAGAGTCCCCCAATTGGAGGTTTTCATGTATTTGTTAATAAATCTGTTTAATTTGGATTTATTGTTAATTTTTCGTAAAAATCCCTTGTTTTTTCCTCTAAAACTTTTTTAGCTAGAGCCGATGGAGGTGGATAATGTAAAACTTACAAGTATTTTGGACAAAAATGACCTGATAATTTCTTTTCTAAAATGATGCAAATAGCGGGTTCTATATAGTAATTTCTAAAATGTGGGTTCCAATCACCATAATTCATAAAAGCGGGCCCCAATTACCACCTAGAATGAGACCTTAGAATTTTACCACACAAACTAATCGTAAACTAAAATATAAAAATTAGAGATTTGATTTTAGACCTTAATATAATCTGCTATTTCTAATAGAGCAGAGTTTCCAAAATGCAAGTTTTATGGGCAAACAAATGGATTTGATGAATAGTGTAGCAACTAGACAAGGGATGGAAGGTGGAGATGTCACGCCCCGAGATCTGAGATCCTTGGGACCCTTAAGTCAAGAGGCACGACGGGTCCACAATAATTAAAATAAAATAATAATAAACTTTCTTTAAAATAAATTTCATTGAACAATGGATTACATGATTGGATAAACTCTTATAACATGCCACTAATTACTAATTCAAAAATTCTTGTAGCTCATTCTTCAATCTCATTCCCACATGCAAGCTAGGTATCCTCAATATTCAGCTGAACTACAAAATCTAGGGAAAAACAAAGGAAGGTGAGTAAACTCTACAAGTAGACCCACTATAAAACTATAGCAAACGGGTAACAGCCAAATATATTAAATTTTGGAGCCACGGTTTTGAACAAATAAACAAGGAACGGAAAACCACAATATCCAAGGCAAAAAGTTCGAATAGCAAGATCACATCAAGTTCAAATGGTGAGTTTAAACTTTAGTGGAATTACAAAATTATACGAAGTTGAAGCATGATCGAATATATTCTAACAAAATTAAGAATAACACAATCTAGGAACAACATCCTAAAGCCAACTTAAGATAAGGCATCTCTATAATATACAAAAACAACAAACATAGTGCATGATTAGGTTCATGCACTAATTACTAGACTTGGGTCAAGTTTGGATATGGGTCATGTATCATGGCTTAACACATATAGGTTTGGGCCCGAATGGCGAGAGCTATGCATGCATATAAGTTAAATGGATTGGACATAGATCAATAAGTGGTGTGGGAAAAATCAGTTGATGGGCTCAATCATGGATTCCTATACCAGGATGGGACCTAGTCTGGCTTGGGTTTCAATTTGAATAAAACCTGGTCCAATGTGTTTCTGAGTTGGACCCATGTTACTAGATCATATCAATGGGCTTGAATGACTTGAATTAAACATACATGCAAGGTAGGCCAAATCTATGGGTCAATAAGTTAAATAACAAGGAAAAATAGGAGTAGAATTAATAATAATGAGAAAAGGAAAGAATAATGCTGAAACCACCAGAGATGAGTCGGTCCCGGATTTTCGAAGGAAGGTGACTTTGAGTTCTATGGTTTGTTAACATTGCATAAGCAAACATGGATAAGAACTAGAAGTCAGGATCAAATATTATAAGGGACATGAAAAGTACAAAGTACAGGCCATGAAACCAAATGAGACAAGAACAAAAGTGAAGTTGGAATGGTTCGTTTCGATGTACATGTAACACTCCAACCCAACTTAATCCGGATTAGCGACTAATGAACGCCTGATTTGTTGTCAATTGTGTTTTGGTTATGTTTTTGTTTGTTTCGGGCAATGGATAGGTAGATGTGTTGAGTTTGACCTAGGTTTAGGTAGACTTGAGCCCTTTTTTGTAATTTTTGATTTTGTCAGACGTTGTCAGTTTTGCATTATCTTGGTGTCAACGCATGTATTTCGCCGAGCTCGTTAAATCTCATAACTAACTCGCATACAAACGACTTCGTTTGTTTCCGTTGGATCATTATTTGACTCGAATTGTAATTCTTGTAAACCATTGGACTTTTATATACTTATTCTCAATCCTTATCTTATATATAAGAGACTCCACGGTCTTTTCCTTTCTTCTTTAACATTCTCTTCCTCTCTCTCGTTCTTCTTCCCCTCTTCGATCAACCATAGGAAGGGAGTTTTCTACATCCAATTACGATTCCGTTTGCGAGTGGGTTAAGGTATGTCTCGAGTTCTCAATGTGTTTCTCCCACTTCTTCTTGTTTTCACATCAGCCTTGTGCATGCACTCAACGTCTCTTTCTTTTCTTCTTTTGTTGCATGCATGACGGGTAGAATTGAGTCTAGATAGTGGATTGAGCCTAAGGACAACTACCTGTGTGTTTTGAGAACCCATTTGAGGCAAGTTAGGCACAATTTGATTGAACATTTGTTGGTAGTGATTTGACCGTGTTTACTCTTATTGTTCTTGCATGATTTATTGTTTTATAGCCCTATTGAGTGAGATGTGATGCTGTTATTCCCTTGCAGTTACAG
Organism: Sextonia rubra; assembly: GCA_037013555.1. NCBI lineage: Eukaryota > Viridiplantae > Streptophyta > Magnoliopsida > Laurales > Lauraceae > Sextonia > Sextonia rubra. Next base: position 13,257,240 of record JASUAD010000028.1, on the reverse strand, counting down.
AAAGTGTCATTGCAGTTGTTCTGTAACAGGTTCAGGAAATCGACCCAGTGCAGTCACGGCTAAGCCGTAAATGGTACTACGGTTGAGCCTTAAACTGTACTACGGCTAAGTCATAAACCTAGCCGTGACTTAGCTGTAGACCAATACAAGGTGACAAATTGAAATAACTGAGAGTTTGCATTTTTCTGACCTTCTGCGGTCCAGCTACGGCTAAGCCGTGAAGTGTTCTATTGCTAAGCCGTACCTTCACCGTAGAACAGAACAGGGCTAAGCCGTATGCCCACTGAGAAATGACGTGAATGGTATGTTTAATAATGAGACCTTGTAGGGCCTTCAAGTTAGAATGTAGGTAACCCGAACTTGCCCAATGGAAGGTAAATATCGCATGAGTGGTCCTTAGGGCTGTGACTTATTCATGTGTGTTATCCAGCTGTTAAGCACCTCCCCATGGGTGTTGGTTTAAGGGACTTTGATACACTTTTCTCGATACAGTGCAACACACCTAATGTGAATAATTGTGTATCGAATAACTTAAAACTATATCAGCATGCACAGTTAGAAACACTGGACAACTAGATTAGGGTTTGCTTGTCAACAACCTTGATTCCTTAATGGTAATCTGCTTTGCATTGCATATTTATTTCAGTTTTGCCCTCCTCTTCATGTGGTAAGCGTTCTGTGCTGGGGCAACGATTGGTTAATCCTCGAGGGCTCTGTCCATGGTATATCCCGGGTAGAAACAGTTGACTCCATGTTCTTATCCTTGTATTGATAGGGAATTATTGCAAATCTATTGCAAGCCTTGAGTTCACGCTTGATCTTAATGTGATGCACATACTACTGTATTGTTTATTGCTTGTTGTGATACGACATGATATTGCTTGACCGATTGACACGGACATTGATTGATGTGGATTACATGACTTGACTGATCTTGTATATTTGGCGTTACTTAGCCTCAACCTCAGGATACCCAACGGGGTTGACTTTGGCGTAGATTGTTTACCGCCTCTATAGAGTGCTACCGTCCTGGGATTCTGGACCCCGGAAACTAGAGACCCATTCATGGTCGATGGTGTTCTCGTACTGACTGCTCTCGTAAGGGAGAATATGGCAAATGTAGTAGCCACCTTGGCCATACGTCTGTTTATGATTCTAATAGCATTCTTATTCAAATGCATGATTTGCCTAGTATACGAACATGCCCACTATGGATCTTTACATGTTAATTATTCTGGAAATTGATAGATACAACGCGTGTTAACTTATTTTTGCTTATACTTTGCTAAGTCGTTGTACTCATTAGTTGTTTTTGGTATTGCAGGCTAAAATCCCTTTCCCGACCCCTCGTCGGTCGGTCAAACTTCAGGAGAGGCTCACGAGGCCTCGTCTGGACTAGAGGAGTGGAGTTGATCCATTCCCTAGAGAGCAGTATGCATTATATTAGTTTTTGTTGGGTTGTAGGAAGTGGTCTTGATTTTTGGTTTGTACTCAGGGTTTTGGGTCATACATGTATTTTGATTCCCATGACTGTTTTCCCCTATTTTGATGTACATTTTTGTAAATATGCTTAATCTTTTGCAGTCATTCTTCCTTTTGTATATCCTTGTGTTATGCAATGAAACTTACAGCTTCCGCGTACATTGTGTTTGCACGTGTGAATGATCCCTTGTGTGTGTACCGGTGGACTAGGTCTAAGCGTACATGCACGGGACTACGTATGTCATTGGTTAGGTTTTTACTTAACTCCCGAATTCTAGGCTCGGATTGTGACAGTACTTTTGGGCAATTTCAACTTTAGAGATCTTAGAAGCATCATCTAAATTTTAAAAGCTACTAGGATCTAATGTCGAAGTAGCTTAGCTTATACAATGCATTGGAAATTCAAGAAGCACCTTTCTTTGTCTGTGGATATGAAAACTGCTAGATCTCTGCCGTCGAATGAGGTTCGTGCATCAAAAAAGGTATATAAAATAAAATTTCTAACAGTTCAATTTCTCATTTCTTGCTTTCTGCCCTCTATAATGAGAAAATCTGTTATACCATGAGTTGGAATTTGTTTCTTCAATTCTTAAGGCCCTTGCAAAAATGCCCAAACATTTCGTAGTGCTCCTTGTGCACTCATACTTTTGAAAATTGGTACCCAGCACAAATTTGGGTAACAAACCCAACCCAAATTCCATGAGCGGTGCAAGATCCAGTCAAGGGCATGACTAGAGCCTGATGACAACCAAAATTTCACTGTTGATTGGGTCCCATGTTGTGGGTTTGGATTTGGGTTAACTCAAAAGTGCATAGATGGAGCACATTTATGGGCCCAAATCTAACTTGGATAGTACTAAATCCAACCTGTTGTGGGCTGATCAAATTGGGATTATGGAGTCCGGTCTAGTGGATCCGAAACGTGTATAGTTGGGATCGTCTAGGTTAAACCAAGGTTGGAAACTCATGACTCAGACTTGGCTCATCTAGTGTAGAAAAATTGACTCAAATAGAGTCATCGTGGCAATTCGGGAGAGTTGTGTTTTTTTAATGATTTAAAAAATACTTAGAAATGAAATGATTACTTATAAAAACATATATTTATTTATATGCAACCTTGATAATGAGTTAAGAATAACAAATTTATATATGCAAGAAAAAATACTAAAATAAGAAAAATAAAAGAAAAAAAATATCATATATTCATAATTTGTTAGTCCAAAAATAGAATATAAAAAAATCCAATATATGCTTCGAATTGAATTCCAACCATCATTTAAAAAAATGCTAACTCCAAACCTTGTTCACAATTACTTAAAAATAAATATTAATTTTTTAAATTAGATTTACCAATCAAATAGTTCAAATTGCAAATAACTGATCAAAATAAGATGACTTGACTTAGCCTCCCCTATATTTGACTTGGGCATTCGTCAAAATGAGATCGCTCGGAAGAGTCAAGCGTCAACTTGGAGAATTTTCCAACCATGTATTAAACTCCCAAGTCTAAGAATGGCCCTGAACTTATACCAGATATAAGATAATGAGGTATGGGTCAAGCCCTTGTTTATAAACCAAGTAATATATAAACAATGGAAAAATGATAAGTCCATGAAAATGCATCATTTCATGTACATTTTAGGAGATTTCAAGGACTTATGCATTAAAAATCTCTTTATTTAGTTGAAAATCATGTGTTTATGGATTTGAACATCAATGTAGTGTTTTCATGCAAAATTCATTCAAAAATCACATTTTTTTATAAAATTATGAAACTTATCATTTTTTTATTTCTATTTTTAGAAGGTTTTTCCAAATCTTATTTTTATAATATAATTTGTTATTTTCATTAGTTTAATCATGAGCAATGGTGTGTAGTGTCATTTTATGTGAAGTGGGCCCACATTAGTGCATTTGTGACTTTGGTCAAAATTGTCATTTTAATTAAAAGTTGTTTTTGTGTATAGGGAAAATTGAAGACAAGGGTCCCACTCTTCAATTGTTGTATGAATCAAAATTTTGATTTCAAGAACTCAAATTGGAATGCAGAAAGAAAAGCCAAGATGGAGAAAATTCAAGAAAATAAAAGTCAAAGAAGAAGAGATAAAAAATGAAAAGTCAATCCCATTTTCCTTTGGATAGCATGGATTAAAATAGTCATAAATCTCAAACCAAGTGTCGAATCGGGGCAATCTAGGTACCATTAGAAAGCTTTTTTCGAGTCGATATCCGTAAAACCCAAGATTGTACCAATCAGAGCTAAAACAATAAAGTTATGACCTTAGGAATTTGGCTATGTATTTTTAAGGGGGATTGCATAAAATTGTTGTTTTGTTTTGTTTATGACACACATCTATTTGTGGGGTCCACTCAATTCTAAGTGATAAAAATTAAAGTTTAAGTTGGGTCCTAGAATGTACAATAACTTTGCATCAAAGGTGGGTCCATTCCATGAAGATTTGCACAAAATCTAATTTTGAAAACTGAGTGTAGAAAGAAACTTGCACAAGAAAAGCAACCAAGAATCTTTTCACTTACTATATATTTGCAACTTTTGGCCAAAGAAAGAGACCTTTCCAATTTTGAGTTTTTGCAAGCTATAAAAGAGAAAAGAAAGATGACAAAAGGGAGACCAAATATTGTAACAATGATTCAAGGGAGGGGGGAGCGCACATCCAACACACCTCTTGCTCTCTCTTTTTCACACCCCACTTCACTTTTTTCCATCTCTCTCTCTCTCTCGCTCTCTCTCTCTCCCCCTCTCCTCCACCTTAAGATGGGTTAGGCTACCTCTCTTAGGTTCCATCTACTCCATCTTCTTTCTCCACCATGTTCTTCATCCTTGGAGCATGGAAAAGAAGACAAGTTGAAGAGCTAGGCGAGCAACAAATCTTTCTTGAAGTTCATGATCTTTGGGTAAGATTGATGTAATCATTTCAATTTAATAAATTTGAATTTATTGCTTATTTGGGTTGAGTTTCTCATTATTAAATAAAGTTAGTAATGGCATGGTTCTTATCATAGAGTCAACATTGTATGTTTATGCGTAGTGACAATACGTATTTGGTACGGTAGATCTAAGTTTACTTTGTTTACATCAAATAAGGTTTTAAATTCAGATTTAAAAAATTGATATCCAACTTTTCTCTTTTATTTTATTGCATTCTATTTCTATTTTCAGATTTATTTTATTCACTTTTACTTTCATTCCATTGGTTGTTTGATTATTTTACTGTTTTGCAGTTTCTAGTTTTTAGGATTGTTTTAGATTAGGTTTTATTTCTGATTTATAATTTTAATTTTAAATTTGGGATTGTAGTTTTAATTTAATTTTCTGTTTAATAAGACATTATTTTGTATTGATTTTTTAGTATAGTACTAGTTTTTAAATAGGATAGGTTGTGAAATACATAGCTCCCTGTGGATACGATCCCGACTTATAGGGTAAAACTACAATTGAGGCCTTGCACTTAAGGCATTCATCAAAAAAATATTAATAATATAATTTTATCATAATGTTTAGGTATAAGTGCATCCATAATCAAAGTATTTGGGTTAATCATGTCTATGGGAACCCCACCAAGATCCAATCCATTAGGTCAAATGTTGGAGTCAGAATGAAATTACCCAACCCAGTCTAATTTTGATTTAGATTCTACCAGAGCCATTTTATGGTTTGATCAATTTAGCTTTGACAAGCCAAATCTGGTTTGCAGTGATAGTGCCTGAGTGCCATAAAGGTTACAATGGATTTGAATTGCATGTTAAGTAAATCTTAGGAACTTAGGTCAGATGTGTGTAAGGATTTTTTGTATTGGCTAATTTATGGGTTGGATGAAACTTGAGTCCATTGGTATTGTATTTTATATAACTTTTAGTATAGGTTGTGGTATGAGTCACTGAATGCACTGAAGTGAAGAAATCGAAGAAAGAGTGACAAATTAAAGTATTTTTCTATGGATAACATGGTTTAAAAAGGTCATAGCTCACAAACTGAGTATTGGATATGGGCAAATACCTAGCGTTAGAAAGCTTAGTTCAAGTAGATAACTGTAGGCCCAAGATTACATCAATCGGAGTTAAAATGACAAAGTTATGGCATAAAAAAGTTTGCAAGAAAATAAGCTGATCAAAAGTTAAGAAAAGTGCCAGCCAAAACAACCACCAGATTGATCGGATGGCATACGGAATCCTATCGACTTCCATAAAAACTTTTTTGTTTTTACCAGAGTTGCCTATTTGGTTCATAGTTGGACTCTAATCCTAAGGCACAAATTATGAATCATAAAAAAGGATATTTCTCTCAACCACAAAGCATCCATATAGATCTCATTATTCTAACTTAATAATACTCTTTGAATATCACTTTTCTTCTCTAAAGCTTCCATTTAAGAGTTTGCTGAAGGTTTCTAATTCTAGAGTTTTTGCTGCTTCTATTTTTTTACAAGAGATTGTTTATCTTGTGAGAACAAGGTGTTGTAGATCAAGCGTGAAGAGTAGAGCACATAGAGTTGAGTTGTGTTGTGGATTCTTGAAAGAAAAACTACATCCTATGGTCGAGGAAATGACTATGTAAGGTTGTGAGTATATCTTGTAATTGTTCGAAGTTCGTACTTGATTAGTCCGTTGAGGCTTGTGGTTTTTTCTCGCAGGGGTTTTCACGTAAAAATCTGTGTTTCTTCTTCTTGTGTGGTTGATTGCTTTTTGTTTGTAAGTTTGCTTTATTTTTTTCGTTGTATATTGTTTGACTTCCAATCTAAAAATTCGAGTCTCTATAAATCTTTCAATTTGAATTACTACTAAATTTGGATCTAAACTCTCAAACCCAAATCCTTAACTCTACAATTGTAAGCGGATCTGAATTCTCACTAATCCCCTTTTTTTTAATAACCTCCATGAGCTTTTCCACATTTTAAAATTGACCTTGTGTATTCAATATTAGTCCTATATCCTTGTATTCATTTTACCTTAAACCATCTCACTAAAATCATCTCTTTATCATTCCTTATTTTTCTTGAGCCAATCTCAACCATCAGCCCCACAACCTAGAGAGTTCTTAAAAAACATATATATATACATAGAGAGAGATTTTCTTGTGATTAGACAGTAGTGGTTATCATATAAGAATCCCTTTAAAAAGAAAGGTAGACCAATTCAGAAATCTCTTCTCATGTGCCGTTTCATAGATAATAGAGGGAATATTGTGCCTTAACTAGCATTCTGTTCTTATATCCCGTTTCATATTATATATATTAAAGCTCTAAGAATGAAGGCCTCTGAAGGGTGCTACATCAGCAATATTTATTTTTAGATTTTTCTAAAGCACCACGTCAGCATCCTAACATTGGATTGGATAAGATCCAGTTTAAGATACCTTCTACCTATTCCTTCTCCATAACCCCCTAAAATCTCCTCCCTAAATCTCTCCATTTCAAAATTTACAATCTTTCCTACTATTAACTTTTTTCCTTCTTTGTCTCTTTAAAAGGCCTTTGAATGGTGCCACATTAGTAATTTTTATTTTTCTATTTTTTTAGAGTGCCACATCAGCATCCTAACATTGGATTGGATAAGATTTAGTTAGAGATACCTTCTATCTATTCATTCTCTATAACCCCTAAAATCTCCTCCCTAAATCTTTTCATTTCAAAATTTACAATCTTTCCTACTATTAACTTTTTTCCTTCTTTATCTCTTCAAATTTAAATCTTCTCTCAATCCTGTGGATTGAATTCCCTGTTGTGATTTTCTGACAATCACCCGTTGTGCACATCCATGAATCACAAGATCAACATGAAACAAACCACACACAAGAAGAGATACGAGATTTACGTAGTTTACCCAAACATGGCTACATCCACGGGCACAGGAGGACGAACATCTTTACTAGGACAAGTAAAGCATACAAGAGATTCCCACTCTCTCACATCATCTCTCCTACGTGGTGTGGGAACACCACGGCAACTGCCGCCGCAAGGTCTAGGGTTACAAATTATACATATATATAATCTCCACTTTCTTGGCCACCAAGAAAGCCCCGGTACAATTAACAAAATATCCTTGACCTTAAACCAGTCCCTGGCTAACCCAGTGGACTCATCCGGCTAAGCCGGAATATAAGACATAAACCCAACAATCCCATTCTTTAGTTGTGGAGAATTACAGGCCTTGATCTCTCTCTCTCCTGACTACGAAAGTAGATTCTAGATATTTGGGTTTCGTTGATTTGCTTAGTTTCTTAGTTCCTTTTTGGAAAGATTGGACTTTGATGGTTTTTCTTCATCTTAGAATCTTCGTTTGTTTTCTGTTCTTGAAAAAGGAAACATCAATACAAGTTGCATCAGTGGCATGTGTTGTAAAACCAATAATACAGTTTTTTTGTTTAATTGAATGCTGTTTCAAATTTGTAATTGTAAAACCACCCTTCACAACACCCAAATCCAACAAAGCCAAGTGTAAAGTAGTCATCTTCCAATGGTTCCGACTGGTTAAGACAGACTAGAGTTGTTAATGACACAAGCTCCATACCAATAACTCTGTTGTTGACTGAAGTAAGTCAAGCTCTCCAATAGACGTATACAAGTTGTTAATGATAGAATGTTGTATGTCATTTTTATTTTCATCTCTTTGTTTTGAATTCGGATTCCATTGTTTGGAGTGGAAAATGGGATAGTTACGATTGATATTTTGATGTATGGTATATGAATTGAGATTTGAAAATGATTGTATTTTGATTGTGTATGCACTGAGATTTGAGTATCACTGCATACTGAGATTTTGATTGGATATGCATTGAGAAGATAAGGCTGCGTATATCTTGCCCTTCTTAGACCCCGCTATACGAGAGCCTCGTTTACTGGACTGCCCTTTTTTTATGCACTGAGATTTGAGTATATTGATTTGAGGTGTAGATTTATTGTATGGCCACTTGTGATTTTAAATTATTTTAAGGGGGTGATTGAAAATGATTTATAGACTATTTCAAATTTTATAAGCTTCACTGGTAAGTGATGAAAAATGATTTAATTTTATGGGATTGTTTTTTTATGATTTAGGGTGTATTTGGATGTGGGGTAGATTAAAGTATAATAAAAATTTTGAGGTGAAATCTCTCTCTTTACTATTTAATCTCCTAAAAATCAGCATAATCCTTATCCTATCATTATCTCTGTCTTTCTAAAATCAATCTAAATCTTTTTCATCCAATCAATGTAATTGTTTGGCCATAATTTTATAATTTAAAAGATATTACAACGACTAAGATATATCATATTTCTTTTTTTTTTAATTTCAACAATTCACTTGAAAAATACAATTGGGTGGAAATTTATAATTTTGGATTATGTTTTTATTTTTTGCAAGGTTATTTCAAAATTTTCTTTTTCATTTAGAATTTTATTGCGTAGAATAAATATTAATGATGAAAGATAAATACATTATATATATATTTTTATTTAAGATTTACTTCTCTTAAAAATATTCCCAACAGAAACTAAATTTTTGATAATATATTTGATTACCTTTGTTGCTAGAAATCTATAACTAAGTTTATTACACTTTTTATTTGAAATAAAAACTCATCATATAGACTTTAATAAATAATAAATAATGTACAATTATTTTTAAATTGATATTATTTTTAATAAAATTTAAAAATTCTAAAATTTATTATTATTTATTTTTCAGCCCAGGCTTAGCACGGGCTTCGTTGCTAGTATATATAATAAGAGAGACATTGGAACTAGTGATCGAGCTATTGTGGCTTAGCTAGAAAACAAAGAAACTAAGAATATGCAATGGTCATCTAAATGGAGGATTCCTTTCTAATTAGAGAATTCGTTTGTTTAACTAGAATCAAGTCATCTTCAAAGAGAATTCCAAAAAGAGAGTTCCAAGTTTGGCAAAAGAGAGGAATCGTATAATCTACATTTTATGTGATCCAATATTGGTTATGGCTTTTTGCAATTATCTCAAAATCCATGAAAAATTAAGGGCTAAGTTTTCAACCCACAATCACCGTTGGCACTCTCAAGAATTTGAGTAGGTCAGATCTTACAAATGAGGCCCATAGAAATAAAAAATTAAAATTTTATATTCTGAATGTTTTTACAAATATCTCAAAATTGGTGATGGATCTACAGTTGAACAGGTCAGATCTTACAAATGAGGCCCATAGAAATAAAAATAAAAATTTTATATTTTGAACATTTCTACAAATATCTCAAAATTGGCGATGGATCTACGGTTGAGATTTGATCTCCTACACGTTTTTGGTATACCGAAAATGATACACTGTTCAGATCATCACTTTGGAGCCTGAAAGAATAAAAAAATTAAAAAAGTATGGACTGTCCAGGTAATCCCATTTTTTTCATTGTGACAAATCAACGATCTGCAGTTTTCTACTATTTTCTCATAATTCATTATGAATCTGAATTTCAAATTTGAGCTTGTACCTTTATTGGACCTTTTGAAGAGTTTAAACGGTTTGGATTATTCACATGTGGCCCATAGAAATCCAGATATTATGATCCAATGGTTGGGATATTTTTGCAATTATCTCAAAAAGAACGGTAACCTTGAAGGGACGCCCATAACTACTGTAGCAGAACCTTTCTATAGTTGCATGCATTTGTGGTTTCTGATGGGGGAACATCTAATGCGCAGAATAGTTGGAAATGATGATGGAAAGAATCCTTCATGCGCTTTTCTGATGTTTACCAAACTTGGATATTCCTCCAGCATTTGGAAAATTGCGAGACTTCTTTTGTGTAGAACTTTATCAAACATGCCCTAAGAAACTAAGGAATCACATACACTAGCTTATTCCAGTGTGACAGGTCTCCATCACTCCACTATGGGCCCACATTTAACCCGGACCCTCCAAGATGAATATCATCTCCCGTGACATATATTTTTAAATTTAAACTCAAAAGGCGCTGGTTCCACAATCTAATTGAGCATATTGATGATTGAGATTTGTTAACGAAAAGGCATTGTTGTTGATGTGATGTTAATAGAGTGGGCTCCATGGAAGATAAGGCGCATGATTCTTATCTTCTTATTAGATCTTACAATCCAAGACAGACAGATTTCAGATTGTGAGTAGGTGGGCCCACTCACAATCTTGACATGTGATTGTGAGTGCCTGAGATAAATCAAATAGCTTCCTGGATGGCAAGATATGTTAAAAGTAGACGTGGGAAGAGTGGAATTATATGAATATTAGCCGACCTACAAGTTTGGACTCTTTAACAATACTCTTCATTCACAGACTCTTCCTTTACATATAGTTTCAATGAGTTTCATTCTCCTTGCAACTCTACCCTCATTCTTCTATTTATATACTCACAATCACACCTAAAAAATTCAAATCGTCCTTCTGTTCTCCTTGTGGTTTAAAAGGATATTAGAGAGAGATAGAGATTGAGATCGAGATCATCAGGTATGTACATCCTATGTAGTTACTCTTCCAGTTCTAATTTCTTTTTTGTTCGTGTTGATTGGATTCGCTAGCTCTAGTTTTGTATTCGTTTGCTGGTGAGGATTCTTACTTTTTTCTTTTCTAATTACTACTGTTGATTGAATTTTCTAGCCCAAGCTTTGTATTTTTGCATGGTATTTGATGGTGTTGATTGTTATTTGTTATTATTATACACTAAAGCTGAAAGGTCCTTACGGGTTTTTGTTGCTTCTCGCTTTTCTGGGTCTATGCCATGGTGGTCATGGCTCAACCAGAAGTGAAGCTTTCTTTCAGGGCTAGACCATCAAGAAGAGGGACGAGATACATAGAGCATGTCCCCAAAGCGTACCATTAAAAGCTTTCTGCAACTTGTAAATTTTGATTGCTACCCTATTCATAGATATATTTGTTTACATTTTAGGTACTACAATCCACATTTATAAAGGAAAGGTGGTGGTATGTTTGTGAGTTTTTCTCCTAAGCTTTGTCAGTCCTGCAGTCATGCTACATGCCCCAACGACTGTTTCCAAAGATAACTGGTGGGGATTTATTATAAAATCCAGGGACACTCAATGCAAAAGAATTTATTCTGACTGTCATCTTTTGGGAGCCGGCTCCATTTATACATGACATTAATCACACAAGAATACACATTCCTGTGCAAAGGATTATTATGAGTTTATGATGATTAAATCTAGTTTACTGTTCATTTGCATGACATTAATCTGGAAATTGCATCATCTTTTTGTTTTTCAAATCTTTTCATTTGGATGAGGGTTTATTTATTTATTTATTTTTTGAAGATATTCAAACTCCACACACCAAGGTTGACCTAAAAATTGGTATCTAAATTGGAGTAATATTATAAGATTCCCTTACCAAACCTCTCTCTTAAGCTATCACACTCTTTAACACAATTCACTCAACCCATCACCTCCCTCTTACCTAACACAATAGTGGCCACAGTTCATGTCCACCATGTTAGATAGTAGGTCAGTCATGGTTCTCATATACAATGCAATGGATATTCAAGAAGCACCTTTCTTTGTTCGTGGATATGGAAACTGCTAGATCTTGGTCATCAATGAGGTTCTTGTGTTAAAAAAATATAAAAAATAAAATTTTTAGCAGTTCAATTTCTCGTTTCCTGCTTTCTACCCCCTGTATCGAGAAAATATATTATACCATAAGTTGGAATGTGCTTCATCAATTCTTAAGGCCCTTGTAAAAATGCCCAAACATTTTGTAGTGCTCCCCTGTGCACGCTTACTTTCGAAAATTGGTACCCAGCTCAAGTTTGGGTTACAAACCCAACCCAAATTCCATGAGGGGCTCAAGATCCAGGCCAGGGCTCGAGTAGAGCCTGATGACACAACCTAAATTTCATTGTTGATCCGATCACATGATGTGGGTTTGGATTTGGCTTAACCAAAAAGCGCATAGATGGAGCCCATTTTTGGGCCCAAATCTAACTTGGATACCACTAAATCCAGCCCGTTGTGGGCTGACCAAATTGGGATTATAGAGGCTGATCTAGTGGAACAAAAACTTGTATAGCCCAGATCGTCTATGTTAAACCAAGGTTGGAAACTCATGACTTGGGCCTGGCTCGTCCACTGTAAAAAAATTGACTCAAATAGAGTTACCATGGAAATTTGGAGGAGTTGTGTTTTTTAATAATTTCAAAAATATTTAAAAATGAAATTATTACTTATAAATATAAATATACATTTATTTATATGCAATCATGATAATGAGTTTAGATTAATAAATTTATATATGCAAGAAAAATACTAAAATAAGGAAAAGAAAAGGAAAAAATATTGTATATTACATAATTTGTTAGGCCCAAAAAACCGAATATAAAAAAATCAAATATATGTTTTGAATTGAATTCTAGCCATCATTTTAAAAAATGCTAACTCCAAACCTTGTTCACAATTACTTAAAGATAAATATTAATTTTTTAAAATTAGATTTACCTAACAAATAGTTCAGATTGCAAATAACTGATTAAAATATGATGACTCGGCTGAGTCTCCCCAATCTTTGACTTGGGCATTCGCCAAAATGAGATGGCTCGGAAAAGTCAAACGTCAACTCAGAGAATTTTCCAGCCATCAATTAAACTCCCAAGTCTAAGAATTGCCTTGAACTTTTACAAGATATAAGATAATGAGGTCTGGGTCAAGCCCTTGTTTGTAGACCAAGTTATATATAAACAATAGAAAAAATATTAATAATATAATTTAATCATAATGTTTAGGTATAAGCCTATCCATAATCAAAGTATTTGGGTCATTCACGTCTATGGGAACCAGACCAAGATCCTATCCATTGGGTCAATTGTTGGAGTGAGAATGAAATTATCCAACCCAGTCTAATTTTGATTTGGATTGAACCTGAGCCATTTTATGGTTTGACCAATTTAGCTTTGACAAGCCAGATATGGTTTGCAGTGGTGGGGCCTGAGTGCCAGAAGGTTACAATGGATTTGAATTGCATGTTAAGTAAATCTTAGAAACTTGGATTAGCACTAAGTTTGGATTTAAGCTCTCAAACCCGAATCCTTAACTCTGCAATTGTAAGTAGGTCTAAATTCTTACTAATCCCTTGTTTTTTTTAAAAACCTCCACTAGGTTTTCCACATTTCAATATTGACCTTGTGTTTTCAATATTTAGTCCCGTATCTTTGTATTAATTTTACCTTAAACCATCTCACTAAAATCATCCCTTTATCATTTTTTATTTTTCCCCGAGCCTATCTCAACCATCAACTCCCACAACCTAAAGAGTTCTTAAAATAAAAACACATGTATATATATATATATAGAGAGAGAGAGAGAGAGAGAGAGAGAGAGATTTTCTTCTGATTAGACAGTAGTGGTTATCATATGAAAATCTGTTTAAAAAGAAAAGGTCGACCAATTCAGAAATCTCCTCATGTGCCGTTTCATAGATGATAGAGAATATTGTGGATTAACAAGGATTCTCTTTCTTATATCCCGTTTCATAGATACAATAGGAGAGACATCGGAACTTGTGATGATGATATTGTGGCTTAACTAGAAAACTAAGAAACTAGAAACTGGCTTATTCCAGTGTGAGAGGTCTCCACAACTCCACTGTGGGCCCACATTTAACCCGGACCCTCCAAGATGAATATCATCTCTCGTGACATATATCTTTAAATTTAAATTCCATAGGCGCTGTTCCACAATCTGATTAAAAACATAATAATTGGGATTTGTTACTGAAAAGGCTTTGTTGTTGATGTGACGTTACTAAAGTGGACTCCATGGAAGATAAGGTGAATGATTCTTATCCTTCTATTAGATCTTACCATCCTAGACTGATAGATTTCAGATTGTGAGTAGGTGGGCCCACTCACAATCTTGACGTGTGATTGTGAATGCCAAGATAAATCAAATAGCTTCCTGGCAAGCAAAGTACGTTAAATCTTGACGTGGGAAGAGTGGAATTAGGTGAATATTGGCCAACTTACAAGTTCGGACTCTTAAACAAGACTCTTCGTTCACGTAGACTCTTCCGTCGCATAGAGTTTCAGCGAGTCTTATTCTGATTGCAACTCTACACTTATTCTTCTCTTTATATACTCACAATCACATGTGAAAAATTCAAATCATTCTTATATTCTCCTGTGTGGTTTAAAAGGGTATTGGAGAGAGATAGAGATTGAGAGAGAGGAGCTTAGATCATCAGGTATAAACATCCTATGTAGTGACTCTTCCGGTTCTAATTTCTTTTTTGTTTGTGTTCATTGGGTTCGCTTTCTCTAGCTTTGTGTTTGTTTGCTAGTGAGGATTCTAACTTTTTCCTTTTCTAATTACTACTGTTGATTGGATTTTTTAGCCTGAGCTTTGTATTTGGTTGCATGGTATTTTGATGGTGTTGATTGTTATATGTTATTCTTATACCCTAAAGTTGAAAGGTCCTTATGGGTTTTTATTGTTTCTTGCTTTTCTGGGTCTATGCCATGGTGCTAATGGCTCAACTAGAAGTGAAGCTTTCTTTCATGGCTAGACCATCAAGAAGAGGGACAAGATATATAGAGCGTGTCCCCAAAGCATACCATTAAAAGCTTTCTGCAATTTGTAAACTTTGATAGCTAACTTATTCTTAGATCTATTTGTTTAGGTTTTAGGTACTACAATCCACATTTATAAAGGAAAGATAGTGGTATGTTTGTGAGTTTTTCTCCTAAGCTTTGTTAGTCATGCAGTCATGCTGCATGCCCCCAACGACTGTTTTCAAAGATTACTGATGCGGATTTATTATAAAATCATGGAACGTTCAATGCAAAAGAATATATTCTGACTATCATTTTTGAGGAGCTGGCTCCATTTTCGGCAAAAAGATAACTCGATTATTTTTAAGATTTTATGCTATTTAAACTTGGATAATTAATTAGTTACTATGTGGGTCCTATAAATTATTAAAGTTTGAGAATCATAGAATATGCTCAATTTGGAGTTTATTTGGATTAAACCTCTTAAGTGTATTGATTTATCGTAACTCTACTTGGGATGGAATTCGATTTGAATTAAGTTTCTTTGGATGAGTTGGATAGGAGTAAGACTCCTTTTGAGACTCTTGCTTTTATTTTTCCATAAATAGACAACCCTCCTCCCTTTGAATCACATCTACGGAAGCCTCTAAATTTTTTCTTTTCTATTAAGGTATGTCTTCCTTTACTCTCTCTCCTTCCTTTACTAGTTATAATCTCTTGCATGGTAGCATAGATTTTTCATTTTATCATGTTGCTCCACTCATATCAGGGTATTCAAACCTCTTATCACTGAATTTGCCATCATCATGAGCATTATCATCATCATTACAATAGCCACGCATCTCACGGCGCCACTATTTGCACAGATCTTCACTGCCCAGCCTAGACGAGCCAACCCGAACCCATCTGCACTCTCATCTCTGTACCCATCTACCTTCTCTTCTCCTTCGTTCTCTCGGCCATACACACGAAGCAGTCCACCTTCATCTTACTTGTCATCAAATCATACTCACCTATGGTGCCAAAACCATTCAAATCCATCAGTCACACGGTGCCCACTTTCGGATTAAACCCAGCCTAATCGGACCTCACCCTTGTCTAGTTGTCTTCTTCTTCAGCAACTCAACCCGATCTCTCTGCCATGGACGACTTCGGATCAGACCACCAGGTTCTCACCTCCACTGCATTACCCTCTTCTCTTTTTCTCCGTTCTTTCTCTGTGTCCTCACCTTATCTGTTTGCCATTCTGTTTCTCCTTCTCTTCCACTGTTCATCATCCACTTGTTTTCTTGTTCTCTGTTTTCTTTCCTTCTCTTCTTCTTGTGCTCTTTTGCTCTCTGCATCATGACATCTTCCACGAGCTCTCTGCAACATGACATCTTCCACCTGCTGCCAAGAACAATAAATCAGATGATGCCCACTTGCATATCAAACTCCATCAACCACTCCTTCTTTGTTTTGTCCTCCTTTCTTGCTTATTTCTTCTTTGTTTTCTCCTGCCCCTTCCTTCTTCGTCTGTCGGTCGTTTCCTTTTTTTTTCTCTTTGCACTTTTCGTCCTCGGTTTCTCTTCTTCTTGTTTTCTGTTTTTTCTTCTACTCTGTTCTCCTTCCCTCTGCGCCATCTCTGCATTCTTCTTCCCTGTTCCTGGCCGAGGAACCCAGTTCAGCCGGGCCTCCTCATCTTCTTGTTCTGTCTTCTTCCCCTGGTCCTCTGTTTCTCTGCTGTCACTGCTTCTCCACTCTTTTCTTCCTCTTCTTTGCTTTCGCTTTCTTCTTTCTTTCTTCCTGTTCTATCTCCTCTGCAACCAAGTCCAACTTGGGATCAACAGGCAGCCCATCTACTCGATCTTGCCCCAAACAGATACCCATGTCCTCTCCTTCTCGTGCACTTGTTTTCTGTTTCTTCCTTGCTTCTTCTCTTTTCTCCTCTCTGATTTTCTTTCTTTCCCATGTTCTCCTACCCATCCTTTCCATGTTTCTTTCTTTCTTCTGCTTTCTTTCTCTTTCTTCTTCTTTCTTGTTGCTCTGCAATTCCGCCAGTTTCTGTCATGACCAAGTGGCCCGCCACCCATCTCCAACTATGACTCTTACACGATCGCCATTGTGCTGCACAGCCCATTCCCCTCCCATCATCACGGTCAAACCCCCTCTCTACATAGCATCTCCTCTACCGGTGCAGACCCATCTCTTTCATCCCTGCTTCATCTCGGCAAGCTCCCCTTCTTTTCTTCTTTTTCTGTTTTCCTTTTTCCCTCCTCCCTTCCTGGTTTCCTCTCATCCAAACAGAACCCACCACCTAATCCTCATCTCAGTCATCATCACCATCTTCATCGTTATCTCACCTTTCCTCTTGTCTTCTCCTTTATTCCTCTGTTTCTTTCCCCTTGCTTTCCCGCTCTCTTCCTTTCTTTCTTTTCATTCTTCTCCTCTGGCTCACGTTGACTCTGCTGGCATTGTTTATCAGCAACGTTGGATCCCCATCACTGTTTTCATCTTCAGTTTCTCCTTCTGATTCTTCATCATCTTTATTTATTTCTTTCTCTTCTTCTCTGCCCTTCTCCCC
Organism: Sextonia rubra; assembly: GCA_037013555.1. Taxonomy (NCBI): domain Eukaryota; kingdom Viridiplantae; phylum Streptophyta; class Magnoliopsida; order Laurales; family Lauraceae; genus Sextonia; species Sextonia rubra. The sequence goes on along the minus strand of JASUAD010000028.1, from coordinate 13,239,702 downwards.
TCCCTCTGCTCCTAACTGAACCGACCTTAACCCATCAACCATCTGAACCTGATATATTCATCTTTTATTCTTTCTTCTCTCTTGCCTTGAACCCAGGCCATCTCGACAAACGATCATGCTCATTTCCGTTCTCCCCGATCCTTGCCCACGTTTCTTCCTTTCCTGTTTTCTTAGTCTCTCTTTTTTTTATCTTCTCTTTATTGTTCCTCTATGTTTCTTGTTTTCTTCTTCTTGGATGCTTCTCTTCTCCTCCTTTTTCTTTTCTTCTTCTTTTTCCTTTTCTTTCTTCTTCCTCCCTTCTGTTAAAAACAGACATCTATAACGATAAGGCCATCTGGACCCTTGATCCTTAGCACCTCATCTCGTAATTTTTCACACGTGTAAAGTATAGTTCTTCAATTGAAATCTGTAATTATGTAACTCCACTGCATAGTATTTATTAGTAGAAAATTAAAATATAAACCCTGCTCAATGAAGGAACACTATACAACGGATCATTATCAGAGAAATTAAAAAAATTAAAAAAAAAATGTACTTAATAATCAGGTCCATAGCTCCAAACTCGAATCCCTATTACCTCACACGTGCAAGCTAGTTTTCCTTGCATGTGTGAGTTCCTATTATCCTACACATGCACATGCAAGCTATCCGAAGAGTTCCTATGACTCTGCATGTACAAGCCTCTCAACACTTAACCCATTAGTTGGACTAAAACTAAAATAAAAGTAAGAGCCCCTTACTTGGACTACAATAAAAGTGAGAGTCCTGCATAGTTTAGAGCCCAGATCCCCATCGTGTCTCCAAACGTTGGAACCGACCCACACATAGTTTAGAGTCAGGATCCCCTCAGTATCTCCAAAGTTTAGAGTCAGGATCCCCTCAGTATCTGCAAACATTGGGAACCACCCATTGAATGAGTTTTGAGGATATCCCAAGATATGTAGGGATATATGCATTTTAGACGGCTATGATTTTGAATGGGTGGGCCGCACATTGAGTTCAATTATTTCCCTTCACTTGAGTACATAATTTTGCATGAGAATTTGTAATCTGGAGGAGTTTGAGAGAGCGTCGCTCGCCTTCTTGTCTAACTCGACAGTACTCATTTTGTATCTATAAACTCATATACACTCATGAAAATTCATATCTTTCTTTTGTTCATCCTCGTTTTTTAAGGATACTGGGTTGAGATAGAGAGGATAGAGAGGAACCTAGCTCATCAGGTACATTGATCCCATATAGTTACTAATCTAGTTCTTCTTTCTTTTTTGTTGGTGTTGATTATATTGATTGGATTTGCTAGCTCTAGCTTTATATTTATGTGCTAGTAATAATGGTGTTTGATTAATTGTATTTGAGTAATGTAATTTAAACAATTATTACCTTGAGAATTTTTTATTTGTTTCGTTGGATTTTAACTGAAAAAGAGACTACTAATTAGTAATTAATCAATGATAATTTTTTTTGTTTTTTTTCCAAAGAGGGATAATTCTAAAAATCTAGATTCTTTTTAACTAAACTACGCATATGCTTCTTTTAATGTGTTTCCTTTCTATGTGATGTGATACAAAGACAACCTCTTGTTCATTGGTGTGTTTCCATGTGCTCCTAGCTACAGTAACATGACACACTTATTAAAAAAAAAAAACATCACACCTAATTGCCTAGGTAGATATAGTTCATTGTTGAGGTTTCCGTTGTATATGTGGCTTTCTAGTTTGAATGTAACTCTCAGCCTTCTTAAGAAAACAAAAGGACAAACATGAGTTAAGCACCTAGGAGTTTGAGTGGCATAAGAGGTGGGTTTGCTCAATACTTTTTGTGTTTAAAACCCGCTCAAGGTGCTGGTCCTATTGAGCCTTCAAAAGAATTTATAAAGACATGAGTTCTAAATTGACATGGCTCATGAGACTTCAAGGGAGTTTCAAGTGTGAAGAAGAAACTAAAAATCCAGTTTTTACCAATTATTCATCTTTGTAAAAAAGAAAAAAAGCCTAAAACATTGGCAAAGTTAACAAAGATTCCTCGTTGAAGATTTGCATAGCTGAGTATTTCTCATTGATATTGGTGCTTATCATGCATACTTGAATAAAAATAGGTTTTGTATTGCAAATCCATGGACGTGATGGCTTCCTAATCCTATGGGGGGAGGATGGATTTGAAAATTCTCAAAATGATAATTTTCATTAGTTCAAATCCTCAGATATTTACAATGGCCAAACAAGGGCTCTTCGTGGCTTTGATTGGGCCAAACACTTTGCATATCAACCTCAAGGACAGGCTATGGAATTTGTAAATTAACCTAAGTCAACCTCTTTCAGTAAAGGCATGTGTACAAGTATGTATCAACCCAATATCATTATTGTCTTGGGTTTGGATTCGGTTAGGTTGAGCACATGTATATGGCCTAACACATATGCAACCCATTTATTAATTTGGTTTACCCAATTCATTGTGTCAAAAGATGTTAGGAAATGTGTCTAAATTTAAAGAGAGTTCTGAATTTGGATTTTATTGTGTTTCTTTACAAGATGTTTCCTCACAACAAAATAACAGATAAATTCAATGAAAAAGTATCCTATAGAATTTCTACATGACATTGAATAATTAATTAGATGATTATATTCCCCCTTTTTACTAATAAATTGTTCTCTTTGACTTGCCTTTCTTTTTGGACATTTGGGGACAGAGAGAGACAGAGAGATATCGAAAATGGTTGGAGGTATCATCTCGAGCAATCATGAAAAGGAGTACCCAGGAAAGTGGACAATTTATGTAATTTTTTCAGGCATCTTCGCAAGTCTTTGCGGTCTCATGTTTGGATATGATATTGGGATATCAGGTATGAACAAACTTATATATATAGCAGAAACCATGAAAAAGGATTTTAATACCTCATTAACGTGTGGAGGATGAATTAATAGAAAAAATATTTTTCACAACACTTGCAGGTGGAGTTACTTCCATGGACGTGTTCTTAAAGAAGTTCTTTCCTTCCGTCTATATGAAGAAGCAAGCTGCATCTTCCCACCAAAACAATTACTGCAAATTTGACAGCCAACTATTGACTTTGTTCACTTCCTCATTGTATATTTCGGGATTGATTGCATCCATGGTGGCTTCATATGCCACTAGACGCTTTGGAAGGAAGAGTACAATGTTGTTCGGTGGAGTGATCTTCCTTAGTGGGGCACTCTTCAACGGGCTTGCAATTGCCGTTTGGATGCTCATTTTGGGACGGTTGTTGCTCGGTGCCGGCATCGGTCTAGCGATTCAAGTAAAACCTCACATACATACATATAATTCTCACAGTCTTTCTTTCATTTTAATAAAATTTGTCTCAACTTTATTAACGTATAGATAATTCCTTACAGCTCCAGTGCTACTTGCTGCGTGTGTTACTAGATAATGATACCTACTAACAAAATAAATAGCTAACACTAGTAAATAATGATCTGGGCAGGCTGCACCTATGTTTTTGTCAGAGATCGCAATGCCACAGCATAGAGGATTAATGAACAGCATATTCCAGTTGATGATTACTATTGGAATTTTCATTGCAAATCTCTTGAATTACTTTACAAACAAGATGAATGGTGATAAAGGATGGAGAATATCTCTAGGCTTAGCGGGGGTCCCCGGCATTATAGTATTTGTGGGAACTTGCTTTCTACCAGATACTCCCAATTCTCTACTTGAGCGAGGCAAGGAAAAGGAGGCCTTGGACATGTTGAAGAAGATTCGAGGCGTCGACGACGTCAATGAGGAGATGTCGGATCTCATTAAAGCAAGCGAGGACTCGAAAAAGGTCAAGCATCCATGGAGGAAACTTGTGACCAAGAAGTACAGGCCTCAACTCGTCATGTCTCTGTTGATTCCCTTCTTCCAACAGCTTACCGGCATCAATGTAGTCATGTTCTATGCGCCCGTCCTCTTCCAAACCTTAGGTTTTAAAAACGATAGTTCTCTCATGTCCGCCGCTATAACTGGCGGTATCAATATGCTTTCCACCTTTATGGCACTCGTCATTGTGGATAAGTTTGGGCGACGCATCTTGTTCTTTGAGGGTGGTATTCAGATGATCCTTGCACAGGTAAACGAATGACGGCACTTTTTTCTTTCCTTCTATTTTCAAAATTACTGCATTGCTTATCTATAGATTTGATGTTTTTCTTTGTGCAGGTGGCAATTGGAATCATGCTTGCATGGAAATTTGGGATTGCAGGCGTGGCATCTCTTTCTAAGGGATGGGCAGCCTTTGTGGTGTTCCTTATCTGCCTCTATACTTCTGCCTTCGCGTGGTCTTGGGGCCCACTTGGATGGCTGGTCCCTAGTGAGATCTTTCAACTGGAGATCCGGTCTGCGGGTTTAGCTATCAATGCCTCTGTCAACCTTTTCATGACGTTTGTTATAGCCCAGGCTTTCCTTCCAGCCCTTTGCCATGTTAAGTTCGGCCTTTTCTTCATATTCGCTTTTGTCCTCGTTGTCATGACATTGTTTATTATGTTTTTTCTTCCGGAGACAAAGAACATTCCAATCGAGGATGTGCCCAAGATTTTCAAGAAGCACTGGTTCTGGAAAAGATTCACCTCAAATGAGGAAGAGGAGAGGGGTCGCAATAGCACAGAAGTGTAGCTTGAACCTTCTTGGAGAGATCAACATAGTTCAAATTTTGGATTTCTTAACTTTTTCTTTAGGTTACAAACTTTTAAATGTGAGGATATTTTAGGAAATATTAGTAGAGATACTTAGGGGATGTTCGGAAAGTGTTTTTTTTTTTTTAGTTTTTTGGAAAGTAACCCATTTTTAATGTTTGTAGTTTTATCATCACTTTTATTATATAAATTAAGATCTTTATGTTACCGTGGTACTATCATAATGCTTTTCGATTGAAGATTTTCTTTTCCATTTCATCTTCATTTGCAAGTTGTGATCAGAATAATTTCTTCGTCCTCTCTTTATAAAGGATGAATTTATTACAAATATGTACTTGATATTGATTTTTCTTGTACTCTTTTCATTTTTAATGGAAGGTGTGTCACGAATAATCTTTTGCTAAACAATTTATATAAGCAATTCATTTTTTAGATAAATGATTTGAAACTTTAAGTTTTCCTACTTTGGAAGTTCGAGCTCGCTTAAAACTATATAAACGAGTGGAGATGCTAAGTGGAGATGACTCAATTACAAAATTGCTTTCAATGAAATTGATCATGAGATGAATGTGATTATCACAATCTTATACATTAAGCATGGGTGTTTGTTTTCGGCATTTCGGATCTTCAATAGGTGGGGCATCTCGGATCTTCAATAGGTGGGGTCCTTACTATGGAGTTTTACCATTGCCCCACTCTTACTTTACCAAGAGAATTTCTTCCACTTTATTATCTTTTGTTGCCTTTCTATTATTTTGCCAAAAGAGTTTCTTCAACTTTGTTATCGTTTAAGTTTTCTCCTACTAAAAGTTCTTTAAAAAATAGAAGTAGATTCCACTTGGATCTTCATGCGTTCTACTAGAAGTACATTGCTACATAAAACACATTTTTTTATGCAATGAATTGGGAAAATTACTTAAAAAGAATAAGTGATTGGAAAAACCAAATAAACAATTAGAATAAATAATTTATAAGTGATTGTGAATGTGAGAAATTAATATAGAAAGCAACAAGATTGTGCAAGGCACACCATTAAGATGCTTTCTTAAAAACATCAGCTTTCGACATGCAAGTGAATTTCATGAAATTTTATTGAAGTATATATATAATGCCCAACTCTGATTCGAGGTCTGCACTGGGTTTTTTGCAAATAGCCACCCACACTTGTGTAGTTTGATCTTGCAACACAATATGAGCAACTTCTATAGAAAAATTAGACTCAAGTTTAAGTATCTTCTGGCCAGATTTCTTATGCTTTAGCATAAATGGCTTTACCATATATGTGCCCTTTGATTAAGTACCATTCTCTATATCTCTTACACTCAAACACACCAAATTAATCTAACCCGCTTTGATACCACTTGAAGGATTTTTGGGGAGAGATCCTCTAGAATGGATTAATGCAATTACTTATAGTATTATGTGTGTAAACAATCAACTGTATAGCAGAAATAAATCAAACAAAAGCACATACCACAAGAAATCATAGTTTTTATGTGGAAACCCAAACTGAAAAAAAAAACCACGATAAAGAATCAAGCACTATGAATCATACCACAGTTATAAAAAAATACTCACAACTCTTATGCAGGTATCGCGCAACCTAACAACTTTGTGATTCCCTTGCACAGAGGGACTGCAAGGGAATTTGTATGTACCTCTAGAAATTGAGGTTTAGGGTCTTAATTATCCACAAATCTGAATGATGGTTTTAGTTCCTGTACAACAGCTTTGGGAGCAGAATTTAGAGCAGTATTAAGCAAACTCACATTTGAAGGTTCACACGAGGCCCAATTAAGCTCATAACCAAACCCTTTCAGGCCGGGCAGACCCCAGATGGGGGCCAGCTGAGCCAGGCCACAAACCATAGTCCGGGGGTCAGTTTAAAAACGTCTGTATAGCCAGCTGGTTTTATTTGTTTCAGTTTGAAGTTTCAGTGTTTAGGAAACTTGATGCTTTGAGTGTTTTAGCTGCGATATTGTAGTCCTTTTCATGTTAGAAAGGGAGAATGGTATGAAAATAATCATAAGTTGTGATAATTCTTAGTTCTAGATTTCTATTCAAGCTACTTGGGGAATACTAATTTCCCAGAGATTCAATGAACTAAAGAGATTACTTTGGTTGTCTGACCCGAGTTATCCAACATGTGAAATTCTAGCATGGTTTAATCTAGAATACCATGGTAAGGAGTTCATCCTTGACGTCCACCTTTTCTATGGAACAATTTATAATATTTTAACATTTTCCTCGTTCTTTCAATAAATTTTCTTCTCTCTAACAAGAAAAGAGAGAGATCCATATATAATTAGGACTAAGTTGGGAAGCTTCTGAAAATCCAAAAGAATCCATCAAAGCGCTAAAAGATATTAATCTTCATACCTTGGAATTGACCAGGCGTGAAAAACCCCAGAAAATCCATATTCACCATTAACATATAGCGACGCTGACATGAAGCATCACTTTATTCACCAGTAATCCCCCGCAAGCGCAACCTCCATTTTTAAAGTGATGGAAACGGTTAGCATCCCTTGCTATCAACTCCCTTGCACATATTGTGTCTGAGTGTATGGGCATACAAATAGGCAAGCTGACCAATCGAAAAGCAGCAACAAGCCTCTCACTGTGATGGCTCCAAGATCTGTAACTACTGGTATTGACCACCTACCCCATTTCTTCTAATTTCTTAAAAACATCAGCCAGCATTTTGTGAACATCACGAATCTGTGGGTGGCTTTTATCGTCTACAGTAAACACATGAATTCTGTCATCAACTTCATTCCAGCTACTCAAATGTCATCACCAATCCAACGCTGCTCAAGCCGAACCCTAACTCTCCGGGAACAAAATCCCGATCCATTCATCTCCCAACGAAAACACTAATCCCAACCCAGAACTACTCACAAAATCCACATAACCTCAAACCCCAAACCTCTAGACTTCGGAATCTCCCAATAAACATACAAACACCAAAAAAAAAAAAAAAAGAAATGGAAGAGATGACATGATCGCATAGCAAAAATCATTAAAAATACAATTGTTGAGAATCCTAGTGTTCCACTCGCTCTCCGTCCATTGAATTTAGTGATTATTGAAGGGAGATTAAAGAGTGTATATTTAATTAAACCTCATCTAAAATCAAAAGCCATAATGGCCAGAATTGCACGAAATAGGGGATCAATGGTTCAGAATCCTCATGTTCCAGTCACTTTGTTAATTTGAATATAGTAATTGAAGGGAGATTAAAGGGTGTAGATCCAATTAAACCCCATCTAAAATAAAAAAACCATGATGACGTTGCATGAAATAAGGGATGAAATGTTTAGGTGATAGACTTTGACATGAGATCAGATAAGATTTACTTACCCATGAAAGTAGATAATATGAGTATTCATGGAGGGCTGAGTTAGGATAAGGAATATCCATGGACAGATTGACTTTTGAGCTTATGAACCAAGCCCAAAACGGGCAATAACCGGCTAGCTTGAACCCGACCGGCTTGAAGCATGTCAAGCTTGAGCCTAGCCCAAGTTAGCATTATAACAAAAAATGCATCTTTTTATATGTACTTGCCCTTATCTCATTTGGTTAGGGTACTTGTGTCTCAATTAGATGTCATGCATTCAAATTTCAAATTCCTCCATCTTTTTTCCACAATTATTTTGCAGTCAGATTGGGCTAGGCTTGGCCTTTCTACCACTTAATTTAAGCCTTGCCTGTCTATTAAATGGGCCAAATTAAATAATCCAAGCTCAACTCAAGTACTCAAACTTTGCTAAAGCAAGTTGGGCCGGATACATGCTCAAGCTGACTTGATCCATGAACACCCTTAGATAACTTAGATAAGAAAATCTTAATATATATTGATAGATTAAAGACCACAGAAGATTAGACTCTTTAAAAGAAAACTCCTTTTAGATTGGCCTCTTTATTTAGATGCCTAAAATCAATAGTTTCTCACAAATCCCTAAAATATTTCCCTTAAGTTAAAATTGATTCAAAAATAACATTGAAATTTAGATCCAATTTATAAATTAAGAAAATATAAATATTAAATAATATTTAGTCTAAATTACATCAAAGCACAACTTGTCTATTAAATGAGCTTAGCTAAATAATCCATGACTGGTCTAAGTACTCAAACTCAAAGTTTAAGTCTAGGCTAAAAGCGGATTCGGCTGTAATAGGCTAAGGTGGTAGATGTATCAATTATCATGTCGAGCTCCACTTTTATAAAATGATTAATAGTTTAAGATAAGAAATTTGCATTGCTAGAATTTTAGATAATGATAAATTCTTTCATAAAATGATTAAATTGTTGAGAGAGAAAGAGAGGAGTAGAGAGAGAAAATAGAGAGAGATTTATTGAGTGAGAGATGATGTACATAATAAGGGAGAGGATGATCTTATTTATATAATTAGATTGCTTCCACCCCAAGCAACACTATATGACAAGACTCTAACCCCAAAAGCTCTCTTTATCTTATGTGGGTCCCAATGTGGGCATCTACTTATAATAACACATCTTATAACACTCTTCCTTGGATGATCATCATTCAATGGCAGTTACCTCATTATAACCTTGTAAAAAAAAAAAACCCAGTGGGATGAAAAATCAAAGCGAAGGAAACAGAATACAATGTTCTACAAGATTATTGAATTGATATTGAATGTGCATACCTTGTTAAAACATTAACTAGGAAAACCCAATATGATAAAACCTAGAAAAGAAAAAAGTGTACAAGTATATGTCTTGGGTAGCATGCTCTAGGATAACTCCGCCAGTTTTTGCTACCGACCCCAAGCCCGGGTAAAGGAGGGTTACGTTAGGTAGGTTGATAGCCAGCGTAAAACTTTATCACAACCCAAACATGAATTCTAAGATAACAATATTTCCCAATAAAGTTAGGGCGTTTCCCGTTTTAAGAGACACATTGTAGCATCGTCCGGCTACAGTGAAAAGTGTGCAAGAGCTACCACATAACTCTAGACTAGTGTGGTTAAAAAAGTTAGTCTATGAGAGAAGAAGAGGAATAGGAAAATTAGACTTGCTACTTGGAATATAGGAACCTTGACAAGCAAGAGCATGGAGTTAGTTGAGGTAATAAAAAAAAGAAGAATTAGTGTGGCTTGTAGACAGGAGACAAGGTGGAAAGGGAATAAAGCTAAGGAGCTCAAGGATGGATATAAGCTTTTCTATGCAACAAAAAGTAATACAAGAAATGAAGTAAGTATAATTGTAGATAAGAATTTGAAAAAGAAAATTATAGAGGTAAAGAGGTTTGGTGATAGAATTATAGTAATTAAACTAGTGCTAGAGGAAGACATAATCCATATCATCAATGCATATGCTCTCCAAATAAGACTAGAGGAAAGTGTGAAAAGACAATTTTGGGAGAAGATGGATGATTTAATGTGATAAATCCCAAATAGTGATAAGATTTTTCTTAGAGGGGATTTAAACGGGCATATAGGAATAGATAATAGAGGATATGAAAGAGTACATGGAGGGAAGGGATTTGGAGAAAAGAATTGTAAGTATCTTTGTGTTGGCAAATTCATGGGTTTGACAAAACTTGAGTTCAGTAGTATTGTATTTTACATATCTTTGAGCATAGACAATGGTTTGAGTCGCCGGATGCACTGAAGTGAAGAAATAAAAGAAAAGCAACAAATTGAAGTAGTTTTCTAAGGACAACATGGATTAAAAAGATCATATCTCACAAACCGAGCGTCGGATATGCACATGCAACCTACTGTTGGAAAGCTCATTTTGATAAGATCCCGTAGAACCTAAGATCACCTTAATCGGAGTTGAAACAAAAAAGTTATAGCTTCCAGAAGTTTGTAGGAAAATGTTGAAATTTTCACTCAGACATAACTTTAATCCGACCGGTCGTGCAATTTATCAAACCGGTCGGGCAAGTGTAGAAAGTGCGCCAACTTGAAATTTTTCAGTCCAAATTGAAAGGAAACTTACCTATTTGATGCGAATTCCTTTCCTAGTTGAATTATACTTATGAGGCACGAATAAGAGGCTATAAAAAAGGGTTCTCTCTCAACTCAAAGATAAAGATCTCATTGTTATGAATGGAGAATATATTTTAGAGTTCATCTCCTCTAGAGTTTTTTTTAGAGTTGAAGAGCTAAAGTTCTACTCTAGAGATCCTTGTCTTCTACTTTTCTGAGTGTAGAAGATTGCTTTGGGGAGTCAAGTACAACATCTAAAAGGCGTCTAGGTGTTTGAATCTATCACAGAGATCGGCAGGGGGTCGTTGCAACAGGGAGCTATGTAAGGGAATCTCAAGGTCCTTATGTTGAGGAGCAACTAGATAAAGGTTGTGAGTATTCTCTTGTAACTGTAGTATGATTCATAGTGCTTGATTCTTGATCATGGTTTTTTCCCGTTTGGGTTTCCACGTAAAATATATGTCTTCTTATGGTATGTGCTTGTGGTTTAATTTATTTTCGTTGCATGGTTGATTGTTTAAACACATATAATTAAGATTGGTATTAATCCATTCTAAATGATCTCTCCCCAAAAAACCTTCAAGAATAAATTCGGAAACACTATATTGGACTTTGCTGTGACATTTGATCTTATAATAGCAAATACTTACTTTAAAAAGAGAGATGAGCATTTAATTATCTATAAAAATGGGAGTAATAGGAGCCAAATAGACTTTTTTCTAGTGCGAAAACAAGACCGATTAGCTTGTAAAGATTGCAAGGTTATCCGAGGAGAGAGTTGACCACGCAACATAGGCTCAAAGTTTTGGATATTTGCATTAGAAGTAGAAAAAGAGCAATAGTAAATAAAATGAACCCTAAAACAAGATGGAGAAATTTGAATGGGAAAAGAGCAAATATATTTAAGGACAAAATGATTGAGAAGGAAGAATAAAATCTTGAAGGAGAAACTACAATAATGTGGAATCTAATTGCTAATGCATTAGGAAGGTTACAATAGAAGTACTTAGAGAATCAAAAGGAAAAAGACATATTAATAGAGAAACATGGTGGTGGAGTATAGAGGTTTAGGAAGTTATTCGAGAGAAAAGACATTATTACAAAGTTTGGCAGGAGACTAAGAATACGAAAAATTTTGAGCTGTATAAGAAGACAAAGAAAGAAGCTGAGAAAATAGTAAGTAGTGCAAAGTTTAAAGCATACGATGACCTCTATAATTGTTTGGAATAAGAGAAGGATAAAAGGATATTTTTAAGCTCTCAAAAATAAGAGAAAAGAAAAGTAGGGACTTAGATCATGTCAAATGTATCAAGGACAATGAGGAAAATGTTCTAGTGAAGGACACCGATATTAAAGAAACATGGAAGGAATACTTTAGCAAACTTTTAAATGAAAAGCATATAGGGGACACAAGAGCTAAGCAGAATATTTCATTACCAGAGCATACTTTTCTCTATAGAATTAGAGGGGTGGAGGTGAAGGAAGTATTGAAACGAATGAAAACAAGAAAGGCTACAGGCCCAAATGATATTTCGATAGAGGTATGGAAATGCTTAGGAGAGGTTAGGGTAAGTTAGTTATATAGATTATTCAATAAGATACTTGTGACAAAGAAAATGCTGGATGAATGGAAAAAAAAAAGCATTGTAGTACCTATATATAACAATAAGGGAGATATACAAAATTGTCCCAACTATCGAGGGATTAAACTTATGAGTCATATTATGAAGTTATGGGAGAAAATAATGGAGCAAAGACTAAAATGAATGACCAAGATCACTGAAAATCAATTTGGTTTTATGCTAGGGAGGTCATCTATGGAAGCTATTTTTTCACCTAAGCAATTAGTGGAAAAATATCTAGCAAATAGAAAAAATCTACACATGTTTTTTTTCAATTTAATAAAAGCCTATAATACGGTATCGAGGGATCTAATTTGGTAGCCCGTTTTGAAGAAAAGAAATATCCCTAGAGGTTACATTAAAATTTATAAGGATATATATGAATAAGCGGTAACAAATGTGAGAACCACAGAAGGTGCCGGCAAGCAGAATAACTTCAAATAAAAGGCTTCTTCGGTGTTTTGAGATCATGTCGGGTTTGAAAATTAATTATGCAAAGAGCAAAGTATGTAGTGTGGGGATGACAAAGGATGAAATTGCAAAGTTGGCAGAAATCTTACATTGTAGAGGGGAGTCCCTACCTTTTAAGTACTTGGGATTACTGTTAGGGGCAAACCCGAGAAGGAGGAAGACTTGGCAGCCTATCATAAAAAATATGAAGGCAAAGCTAGCATCTTGGAAAAAATGAGTATTATCGGTTGGAGGTAGACTAACTCTGATCTCTTCAGTGCTTACTTCTATTCCAATATATTATTTGGCCCTCTTTAGAATACCACACGGGGTGGCCAAGGAAACTGATAGACTCCAACCTAACTTTCTATGGGGGAACAGTGATCGGAAAAGAAAGTTGCATATGGTGAAGTGGGATGAAATTTCTATGAGCAAAGATCTCAGGGGCTTGGGGATCATAAATATCAAGGAATTCAATATAACCATTCGTTTGAAGTGGTGGTGGAGGTTTGGGGTGGAGAAAGAGGCGCTATGGAGGAAAGTTATTTGTCACATGTATGGGTATGATGGTAGGGCATGGGTTCCAAAGGAGGAGGCCAAGCTAGAGACCTCAATTGTTTGGAGGGACATTATTGCAATGGGTAATTCGGTTCCAGGTTTAGCCCAATTCTTTCAGTCGAATTATAGTCTAGTCTTAGGCTTCGGGTCCGGGATGAGATTTTGGGATGATGTGTCGGTTGATGATATACCTCTCAAGATTGTTTTCCCAAGGCTATATTTGTTAAATAGTAATAAAGAGGGGGGCATTGCTGAGTTTTGGTATGAAGGCACGGATGGCGGGGGCTTTTGGGATATCAGCTTCAGAAGGACTTTGTTATGCTGGGAAGAGAATAATCATTTAGAATTGCTTAGTCGATTCCCTGACCATCTTTCTTTATCCAAACAAAATGAGGATCAGTTGATTTGGAAGGCAAATTCTTCGGCCGTATTTTCTGTTGCAGACGTTAGAAGGTGACTCAGAGGCAGGGACTAGAACGATCAAATTGGAATCTGGTGTGGGTTAAAGGTGTCCCTCTGAAGGTTCGATTTACAGGTTGGTTGACATGGAACAAGAGGCTTAAAACGGGTGCTCACTTAAAAAGACTAGGAGTGATTCCAATTAATGAGGAAGTGCCATGCCTTTTTTGTTCGCTCCAAGAGGAGACGATCGATCACCTGATGCTTCATTGCCCACAAGTGTGGAGGTTATGGTCTAGTATATTCCAATGGTGGGGGTGGGTGTTTGTTGTGCCAAGATCAATAGCTGATCTTCTAGTAGGCTGGAATCTAATTAATTGGGGAGGGAGAAGGAAATTACTTTGGGAAATGATCCCTGTAATTGTATTTTGGTTTGTCTGGGCTTAGAGAAATTGGCTGAGATGTGATGGTATTAGACCCAATTAGGGCCATGCTGCAGATTTAGTAAAGATTAGAATCACTTTATGGGCTAAAAACTTTGCTAAGAAGCAGAAGGCTTCCATAGATGAGGTTCTCTTTCACTTGGATAAGTTGTGTTAGTAGTGATCTTGGGTCCATATTTCGGCTAGAGGCAGTGGAAGCTAGAGGATTAGTTTTTCCAATCACGCTCATTATGCGACTGGTTATGCTAGAAGAGGTTATGAAGGGATAGGCTCTAAATTGTCTATAGTTATTGTTTATATTTGGTTAGTTGGTATTTTACCAACTTTGTTGAGGGCTCTCTGCATATGATTGGACCAGTCAAGGGGGCCAACCTAGTTAGGCTCCTTGATTTCTGGTGATGATGCTTGACTGAGTCTCCCTCTCTTACTGTCATTATATTGTATGCTTATTGACTCTCCGATTTTAATAAAAATTTATGTTCTTTGGCTGATCAAAAGAAAAAAAAAACAAAAACAAATGTGAGAACCACATGTAGAGAAATAGGTGGATTTCCCGTGACTATAAGTCTGCATCGGGGATCAACCTTAAACCCTTATCTCTTTGCATTAATTATGGATTATTTAATTGTGCATATTCAAGAAAAAATACCATGATGTATGTTGTTTGCAAATGACATAGTATTGGTGGATGAATCAAGAGATGGTGTAAATGCAAAACTCTAGAGATGGAAGGGGCATTAGAATATAAAGGCTTTAACATAAGTCATACAAAGACAGAATATATGAATTGTAACTTCAATGGACATATACAAAGTGTTAAAACCACTGTCAAAATTGAAACGCATAAGATACCATGTAGAAATTCTTTTCGGTAGTTAGGCTCAATGATTAGTAAGGACGGGGAGATTGACGAAGATGTGGAGCATAGGATAAAAGCTGGATGGCTGAAGTGGAGACTATCTTCTAGAGTGCTTTGCGACAAACGAATGCCAACGAAATTGAAAGGCAAATTTTACAGGACAGCGGTTAGACTAGTTATAATATATGGAGCAAAATGTTAGTCAATTAAGAAAGCGCATATACATAAAATAGATGCAGCGGAGATGAGAATACTTAGGTGGATGTGTGGCAAAACTAAGAAAGATAAAATTAAAAATAAGCGCTTTCGAGTGTAGTTAGATATAGCATCAATAAGAGATAAGATTAGAGAAACCCGTTTAAGATGGTTTAGACATGTTGAGTGTAGGGCGGTAACGGCACCGGTGAGAAATAGTTGGTCTATACAGGTGGATGACCCATTAAGAGGTAGGGGTAGGCCGAAGAAAATATTGATGGAGGTCATTAAATCAGATTTGAAGAAGTTTAACTTATCTAAAGATTTGGCCCAAAATAAAATGGAATGGGGAAATAGAATTCATGTAGCTGACCCCAACATGGTTGGGATAAGACTTTGATGATGATGATGATGATGATGATGAACATGCTTCAAGATGCCTATCTCTGATTAGTTACTCCCGCTCATGACAATAACCTTTACATTATTTAATGACAGATTTAATGCATGTCAATCACATATGCAAGCTTCTAAAATGTTGATTTTAGTAATGACTTGATAAACAAATCAATCAGGTTGTTACTTGAATGAACTTACTTGACTTCAATCTCATTGTTTTTGTAAAGCTCATGCGTAAAGAAGAATTTTGGTACAACATGCTTCGTTTTGTCACTTTTAATGTATCGTTTTTTAATCTATTGAATAGATGCCTCATTGTCTTCGTAGAGAATGCTCGGGGTAATTGTACTGAGAGGCGATTGACAAGAATTATAAATATGCTGAATTAAATATTTTAGCCACATGCATTCCCTACTAGCTTCATAGAGGACTAAAATCTTAGCATGATTTGAAGAAGTAGCTACCAAAATCTGTCTAGTAGAGCATCAAGAAATAACGGTATCACTACTAAAAAATACATAACCTTTCCATGATTAACACTTATGAGGATCAGAGAGATATCCTAAATCTTCATATCATTTGAACTTAGACTCTTTACTATAGTGCCAAGTAGTTCATTAGTTTATACATTTTAATTTGCATGTGTACTATTTGCAAAATGATGATTAAGTGTTTGATTAGCAATGGGATAATACATCCCAGACCAAAAATAATGTTGCATTATAAAAAACTTCTAAAAAATTCTTTAATTCTTCACAAAATTTCCAAAGTCCATTAGGCACCCGGTAATCTGCTACGTAAAAAGCACAAAACTTATTAAGGACTACTTTTTAAGAAATAGCTCCATTTAACATATTATATATAGAATTCCATCAATGCTCAACATCCATCCTTATTCTTATAGGTGTCAAATTGTGCCTAGTACATATATTGGCATATAGTTGTTTTCTAAGGATGAAAATACATATCTAACACAATCTTTAATTTTTTTTCTATTATAATCTCAATATATTTTAAACCAACTTTGACATTAAGATTTAAAATGTGACTGACATACACATCTATTGTAAAAAATAAAACCATCAATTAAGTTAGAAAGTGGCATCATAGTTTTCATTACATCAATGACTACATTATTGTTAGATGCATTATCTAAAGTAACAAATATAACTTTATCTAAAATTTCGTATTCTAACAGTTTTTCTAAAATAAGTGTTGCTGTTCTTTGTCCAGTGTGTAGCCATCCAAGTTTAGAAAAAGTAATTATCTTGTTGTTCATTACCCAATTTACATCAATGTTATAAGTAGTGATAGAGAGGAAGCCATCACCACCTCTAGATTTCCATGAATCCTTGGTTATAGCTATTCTACTAGTGCTATTTTGAAAGTAATTTTTTATATTTTCTTTTTCTTCTTTCCATAACCTAATGGCATCATTCCTAGCAGTGTTTCTAAAAGTTTTTTTTAAATTGTGGAGCAAATGCACGTTAAATGAATTCTTCAATAAGCTCATTTTCAGCAAAACAAAGGGCATTTTAGTAAGTACAATATATTTTACCAGCTTTTGTCTGGCAGAAGTGGTATTATAACTAAATAATCCTAAACTACTACCACTAGTTGAAATTTAAGTCAGCATCCCTCCCTCTTCGGTTTGTGACCCAGACCTAAATCCAAACCCAAACCTAATATGTTTAGGTTCACATTTGTCTCCATGCCTTTTAAATTGCCCTATACTGCCACCTAAATCTGCACTATAAATATTGAGGTAGTGCTTGCATTGAGCTTTTTCTATTTCTACACCATTTTCTGTAATAGTTAATATTTTATATCCATCTCAAACTTTAGACTTTCAGGCTCTCTTGGCGCCTTTATGACAGGAACCCTGAGTTGGGACTGGGGTTGGGGTTGGAGTTTGTTGTATTTCAATTTCTTCTGGTATTTCATGCAAACCCTCTTTTTCTCTTAGATTAAAAAGATAATCTTCAGGGTAGTGTCCAGCCATTTTAAGAGAATAATAATAATTTTGAAAGTAATATGCTTAATTAATAATTTATAGCAATAGATATTTTTATGAAAATTAGTATAAGAAAGGGGAGGAAATGACAAATATAATAATATATATAGATTATAGGTATGTGAAATCTCAAATTGAAGTAAAATAAATACCTCAAGATTTTTGAAAGCCTCTTAATCTAGTCTCTTGGTGACTTGATTTTTAGTCCTCCAAAAACTTGTTACTTGAAGTATGAGTAAAATTTGAGAGCGTTAGAAAGCTTGAAGTTAGAGTAGAATTTGAGAGGGCTAGGAGATTGTAGTATAAGAGAATGAAAGTAATGAGTAAGTTGTGATTGTGAGACTGAGAGGCAAATGGTATTTATAGAAATTTGAAAGGTCAAAATGACTTCAAATGCCCAAAAACTAGCCGTTTATGGCTGTTGGGGGAGGGCAAAATAGTTAAAACACCCCAACTAGCCATTTTTTTGGATGTTTAGAGGGGATTGGTTTTAAAATAAAGCAGTTAGGTCGTGCCATGCAGACACGGCATGTAGGCCTAGCCCCCCTTGGCCACGGTCTCTGGGCTGTGCTTGTCGTGCCATGGTAGGCCATGCAGGGCCGTGTTGACTCTCATGCCGGGCCATGCCAGCCCTGCCCTTTTACATCTCTAGTCAAACCATGAGTCTCTAAGCTGACACCAAGACGATACAGTACGGATCCTCTGTTGTAGTTGTGATACGCTTCTCGTGAGTGGGCAAATCCAACGTCGCCACATGAACATCCTGTCTTCATGGCTACCTCCATCAGTTGGTAGAAAATCAACAACCTTAATGATCTCTCTAAACAAATGGATTGCCAATCAGTTGGAGTGAATTGAGAGCATATGAGGTGGGTTTCTAAGAATGTGAGGGAAAGATGGGATCTTGAGGGATTTTGGCCGTGGTGGTGGTGGTGGTGGGGTTGGGATGGAGTGGATGAAGTAGATGAGGTTTCTTGGGGTTTTGGAGTTGGGAGGGAATGTGAAGGCGAGATTAATTTGTGTGGATCCACATTTACTTAGTTTTTGTTTGACTGACTTTTTTTTCCCATTTTTATTGGACATACATATGTAATAGCTTTTGGGGTTTGGTTTTCCTGGATTTTGGTTGTTTTTTTAATAATTAGTTTTGCTAGGTTTTATTGGAGTTTTCTGTTTTTTTTTTCCTTTTTCTTTCATAGTTTTAGGAGTTAGAGTTTTGAAAGCCTTGATTGGCTATGTTGGGTTTGTAAGACAAATGCATAGCCTAAAGGACTGTTCAAAATCATATAATTGTTATCACATGATTTACATTCCAATTAAAATGAGTTAAAATAAAATGATGGAATTATATAAAAACAAAAGCAATAAAAATAAATTCGACCAATTCTTGTAATTTTACAAAGTCAGTGAGTTCCATAGAAACTCCAACAAGACGATTTGATTTAGGTGGATTGTTTCAAGGTTTACAAGTTCATGTTTGCTCAACTTTTCAGCTACATGAATTGATTTTGTTACGGACTAGAACATGTTTAAGATTTTATGCATGACTATTTTATTTGCCTCCAAGCTGTCGTGGAAGCAAAAAATGATGTACTTTGTAATTGGTTTTATTGTATATATATATATATATGTATATGATGTAGTTACAACATGTTATAAGTTGCCTTTTTATCATCAAAGGCAAACATTATGTGGTACTTGTCCTGTTAAAAAAGTACATAATAAAATTGTGCTAACCAAACAATTTTCCCTCTAAAAAATCACTCAATAAAAGTAGATTTTCGAAAGCTTTTTTTAAAAAAGCATGCCCTACTTTTATTACTTTTAAAAAGTCTAACGGAACACACCCTTAGGCCCCCTAAACACAACTCCCCTAAAAAGAGTTAATTTTTAGGCAAAAATGGTAGTTAAATCCTTACTTTCATTCTTGACAAATCAATTAATTCCTATGTTTTCTCTTTCTTTCAATTAACTCTATTGGTAGTTTCACACTTCCTAACTTTTCCTCCTTTTAAATAAGGCCCTCTTATTTTATGAGAAGATCTAAATGGAGTCAATGGTTGAGAAATCATGTTCAGTTGGGCCCTCTTAATGTTCAAATATAACTAAGCATCTTAACTAATTGATTTAATTGTGTGTCACTCTCTCTCGAGCTTCTCACCCTTGGCAAGTCAAGATTTAAATCTCTCTCTCTCCCTCCATCTTAACTAATAAATTTAATATTTAAATACACATTCCTCTTAGTAGATGATAATAATATTATGATTAAAATGGAAAAAAAGTCTTTTGGTCTTCTCTTCCCTCATTGGACGGTTAGGTAGGCATAGAAACCCCCTTTTTGAAGGGGATTTTTTTTTTTTTTTTGAGTTTATATTTCTTTCAATCCCAAAAAATAAGGCCCCATAATAGTAATTAGAACAATGACATCCGTTTGAATTTCCAAAAAAAAAAAAAAAACAACTTTTCACATTCCAAAAAACAACTGCCATCCTTTTTATTCCTTCTAAAAAAATCAGGCCTCATAATTGTAATTAAAACAATTACCATCTTTTCACATTCCAAACAAAAAAAAAAACACTTAAATTGTTAGAGTGGTTGGGAAGTCCTAGAGCTCTCTCAACAAGATTAAAAAAGGCCACATGTTCAAATTTGAACCATTAATCTTTCTTAAAACTCTAGCCATTTACAAAAACACACAAAACCATAGATCTACATTTTTTTAATTTTCTGTAGGCCCCACATCATGATCTGAACAATAGATCCTCTTTGGAATAGTGAAAATTGTGTAGGTCCAAATTTCATCCAGTGATTATGTGTACAGCTCGAAAAAATTACAAAAAAATTAAGATTCCGTGGATATATGCTAAGGGTCAACATAAGGCCTGGCCGACCGCGTAAGTGTTACCCAAGCCCTCCCCTGGGCTTTATTTTTTGGTAGATCGAACTTCGTATGAAAAGTTTAAGCTTAACAGGCTAGATGATAACATCATTTTAACTTTTCATTTTTAAACAAAATGAAAAATTAAATACACACATTGTTTAGTTTCCATCACTACAGAAATTTGAATACATTATAGACCAGAAATAAATTAATTAATTAAGTCACAACACGTTGTTAATTGAAAATTTAATAATAATATTTTTACTAGTCAAATAGTTATTTATAAACCATTACACAAGTTTGCGGGCTTGAACCGGGTAACGGGCCCATGGGCAAAATAATGACCCTTAAAATGATGACCCATGGACAAAAGTTCATTCCACGTGACTTTTAACCAACCTGTTTTTTCCTCTATTTTTTTTTTTTGACTTATTATGAGACCCTAAAATGATGATTTGAACCATTGAAGCTCTTCAAATAATCAGCCACAGTTCCATATTCAAATTTGAATCGTTGATCATTTTCAAATCTAGAGCAAAAAACTAAGCAACATATTTTTGCAATTTTGAGTTTATATATGTCCCGCAATCATGATCCTAATCATTGATCTTCTTTGGAACTTTGAAATAAAAACCATGGATCCAAATTTCAGGCCGTAATTCTTTGTAGATCGCAAGAAATTATTGAAAAATGTTAAACCATTGGATTTTTAAACTTCTATTTCACACAATCTTGGTCCTATCAATCGGGGTATTTTTAAAACATCTATTTCAAGCTGCCCCATTTGAAATAGATCTATATCATACATATCTATTTTATTAAGATAAGATTTGTCATACAAGCCCTAAGTCATCTAAGTCAGTGACATGTATCTTGACACCAAAAAATTGCCTAACAAATTTTTTATGGAGTTCGGCCCAATCGTTATTGGCCTATATCATTAAATCTTTGTTAAATTAGTATTTTAGAGAAACTATAAGTAAAGAGAAGTGTGCTAAGGTGGATAGAGTTGCCACGATATACCCTGGAGCTCTATGGTGTTTTTTATTCCTCAAAGCCCAAAGGTGGGACTCACAAAAGGATCAAATAGAAATGGCCCACTTTAAGAACACAATTGGAAGTGGGTAGTTGGAACGGTTTCAAAATTTTGAAATACGAAAAAAAAAAAGAATGTTGCTCTTTATCCTTCCTTCCTCATGCTGACTTATAAAAAAAATCACAAATGTCACAAGTGTTTACAATAAGCATTCCAAGCTCGTTCTAAACTCAAAAGGTTACATAAGCCTCAGAGTTGGGCAACATTGAGTTAAATTCAGCGCTCGGACATTCAAAGCTGCTCAAAGTCATTCAAGAGACTCCAAATGTGCACCTAAGAAGCAGATGGACTTCATCTTGGCCAAGGTCAAGCTTAGATTGTCAAGAATATGAAAAAGGTAAAAAAAAATTACATTTTATGTTTTCATTAAGTAAAAGATAAAACCATATTTGTGGTTCGGCGATGTCATAAGTTGGATCGTAATATTCCGGTTCAATCAATTGTTATTTTCTCTTTTCTACCAAATACAGATTTTGTAGACAGACACAACACTCCATTGTTTCATACGTTAAATTCATCCTCTTTTCATCAGCCACAAGTCCACCTGTAGTAAAATCCAATTATGAAGCTATAGAAGACATTGGAATTGTCAGTAAATCACGAGCCATGGTAGAAAACACGGGATATCTGCTTTTATATGTTTTCTACCAGGCTAAACATCAAAAATGTATGCAATATTTGGCTACATCTCGATTATTAGACCTGTGTCACCAAATGACAATAATTCCGTCACAACATGACTAGAGGTGGATGACATACCCATTTTGGAATAAAGATGATCAAAACCTACTAGCTTCCATTTCCTCCCCATCCTTGTACCTAAGGCTCCATACTAGCCCCTGATGTGTCCATCTTTAAGTAATATGATTGAAATAATGATTATAAATATAAAGTTATATTGTCAATACTAGTTGTATTTTCAGTTTGTAAGTTCTCATTTATTTCTTGATGAAAATACTAACACCATTCAATTTAATCCTAGGATCTAATACAGTAGCTAAACAAATTGTTATTGGGGCTTCACACTAATACTTTTTAAATTTTTCTTTCACTTTTTCACAAATAGTGCCAAGTAATTCATTACTTTGATACATTTTAATTTGTGCACTAACTGCAAAAAGATGATTAAATGTTTAATTAGCAGTGGTATAATACACCCCAGAAAAAAAAATAATGTTGCATTATAAAAAACTTCTAAATGATTTTTTAATTTTTTACAAATTTCCCAATGTCAATTAGGCACCCGGTAATCTGCTACATAAAAAGCACAAAACTCATTAAGTACTACCTTTTTAAAAATAGCTCTATTTAACATATCATATATAGAATTCTGTTAATGTTCAATATCCATCCTTATTTTTATTGGTGTCAAATTATGCCTAGTACATATAGTGGCATATAATTGTTCTCTACCTAAGTATGAAAATATATCTCTAACATAATCTTCAATTTTTATCTCTTATAATCTCAATATCTTTTAAACCAACTTTGACATTAAGATTTAAAATGTGACTGACATACATATCTATTGTGAAAAATAGAACCATCAATTAAGTTAGAAAGTGGCATCATAGTTTTCATTACATTAATGGCTACATTATTGTTAGATACATTATCTAAAGTAACAAATATAACTTTATCTAAAATTTCGTATTCTAAAAGTTTTTATAAAATAAGTGTTGTTATTCTTTGTCCATTGTGAGTGATTATCCTTTTATTCATTACCCAATTTACGTCAATGTTATAGGCAATGATAGAAAGAAAGCCATCACTACCTCTAGATTTCCATAAATCTGTGGTTATAGCTATTATACTAATACTATTTTGAAAGTGATTTTTTATATTTTAGATTTTTTTTTAAATTGTAGAGCAAATGCACGTTGAATGAATTCTTGAAAAAAATTATTTTTAGCAAAACAAAAGGGATTGTATTAAGTGCAACATATTTTACCAGCTCTAGTCTGGCAGTAGTAGCATTATAACTAAATAATCTTAAACTACTACCACTAGTTCAAATTTGAGTATGTGTCCCTCCTCCTTCAGTTTGTGACCCAGACTCAGACCCAATATGTATGGGTTCACATTTGTCTTTTTTTCAAGTGCCCTTTACCACCACCTGAATCTACACTACAAATTTTGAGGCAATGCTTGCATAGGGCATTTTCTATTTTTACACCATTTCCTATAATAGTTAATATTTTATATCCATCCAAAACTTTAGACTTTGGGCTCTCTTGGCTCATTTATGATGAGAACCCTGAGTTAGGGCTGGGGTTTGCTGTGTTTCAACCTCTTCTGGTATATCATGCAAACCCTCTTTTTCCCTTAGATTAAAAGTATAATCTTCAGGCCGTAGTGTCCAACCATTTTTAAAAAATAATAATAATTTTGAAAATAATATACTTAATTAAGATTTTACTAGCTACAAAGGCCCGTACTAAGCCCGAGCCAAGAAATGAATATTTCCTTTATAATTTATATTTAGGTATATAAATGTGAAGAAAAGAAATCTAGAACAAACCAAAAAATGGTACAAATGTGAAGTATTTAGTAAAATTACATAATGTGCAATTTAAATTTTAAATTATAAATTTTTATGTATTATAATTTTTATATATTTTTTAGAGGAAATAAAAAAAGAAAAGACCATCTCCCAATTAACATTTGTCACTTTCAATTCTTCTTTACTAGTAAAAATCTGTATCATTGTTTTTCCTACAATGTTCCAACTTCTATGAATGTTTTCAATATAGCCACCAGTAATGATATTTCAAAACAAATTTAAAAGTTAAGTTGCATGAATCATATTGGAAAGACTAAATAATTGCACAATTTCAAAGAAAAGAAAAAGAATTGAGGAATAGTGAAACTAAACCTAGGCATGCCTTCTTGTTGCATGCTATAACTCCTTTTCTCCTACCTGCTTATGCATTATCATTCACACTCGTATAAAAGAAAAAGAATATACTCCTACAATGATTTATTCATCCAAACAAAGAAATGGTGGAAAGTGAAAAAAAATAGTAGTGGAAGAAGAAGAAAAGAGGATGGATGATAGCAATTTCCATATCAATATGTACAATATTCCCTCTCCAGCTCCTTTTCTTTTCTTTTGTTCTTTTTTGTCACCTCATCCTCTTTTAGAATCCCCTACTATTTTACTACCCAAAGGTAAAAAAAACAATAAGAGAAATTATTGTTTCAATGCCTCTACTTCAATTTTGGTCAATTAGTTATATTCATAACAAAACTAATGTGCCACTTGATATTAAGAGGAATGTTTGAGTTTCCTTTTTTGGTAAATTTGAATTTAAATTTCTCATAATTTCTTAGATTAAGGAGACTTTTTAGGCATTAAGCGATTAAGAGGAAACTGTGAATTAAAACAAAGATCATCATCAAATTAAGGAGTCTAACATGAATTAATTGCTTGTAATTAGATGTAGAGAGAATTTAGCGGTTTAGAATTAGATCTCATTGGATATGTTCTGGAGGGAATATTGCATGGGATTGCTTTGAAAATCAATTATTCAATTTTGATTTGGTATAAATATCATGTACGATGAAAATGATCTTGGTATAAGAATGACATAGCTTGGGCTTGAATGTTTTAGTATTATGACTTGGCAAAAGTGATAGATTTAATGAAATCAATGACGTGGCTGTGATGATAAGTCATGAGCTGAGGGGGCCCATTGTTACTCCATCATTAAAAACTTAGTTAGGTGGACTCACGTTTCTTCCATTAAATTTGGCTCATTAATTCGTTATTTTTTGGATAGGTTGTAACACTCCGACCCGAGTTGACCCGGATTAGTGGGTAATTGCGTGTGTTTTTATTGCTAAGAGTGTTTCGATTTTGTTTCCTTTGGTTTTGACTCGTAGAGAGATCGTTGGGTTGAGTTTGACTTGGTCTAAGTAGATCGAGCCCTTTTTCGTAATTTTGGCTTTTGATTGACTTTGTCAGTTTTGCGTCATTTTGACATCAGCGCGTGTATTTCGTCGAGCTTGTCGATTGTCGTAACTGTCTTGGATCCGAATGAGTTCGTTTGCTTTTGTTGGACCGTCATTTGACTCAAACTGATATTTGTATAAGCTATTTGGCCTTAAATGTAATTTAGACTCAAATTATGTATAAATATCCCACCAACTCTCCCATTTCTCTCGATCGTCTCTCAGCTCACTCTCTCTCACGCTCCAGCTCTTCTCTCTCTCGTCAGCTCTCTTTCTCTCCTTCTCCTTCTCTGTTCGATTGCTTGTGGGAGGAAGGAAGGAGCTTGTTCGCGTGTGTTTCCCGGTGGACTGAGCCAATCAACGTGTGGATTTCGTCCGTGAGGCAAGTATAAGCCCAAGATGTATGAACACCGATTGATATGGTTTTGATTGCTGTGTTTTTATGCTTCATTGTGTTTCTCAGTGTTAGACAGCCCTATTGAACTCATTTCATTGTTACCTTGCTGTTTCCAGCCGTTTTGCACAGTTTCTGTATGTCTGTAGTGATTTCAGGGAAATGAGTCCGTGCACTCACGGCTAAGCCGTGAAATGTGCTACGGCTAAGCCGTAAAATGGCTTACGGCTAAGCCGAGACCCAACCGTAACCCAAACCGTAGAACAGTACAGACTGTTAGCTGAAAATAACTGGATGTTGGCAATTTGACATTCTTCTACGGCCCAGCCTGATCTACGCCGTACATTGTCTTACGGCTAAGCCGTGGACCAGGATACGGCTGAGCCGTAGAGCAAAATACGATTGAGCCGTAAATCCGAAGGGATATTTGGGAAACCTCAGCTCAGCCGCAGTGCATGTTACGGCTAAGCCGTAAGATGCCACGGCTAAGCCGTACGGTTACCTACGGCTACACCGTGAGACCTTGGAGAAGTAAATGAAAAGGGACTAGGTGTAAGCAAAAGACCGTATATGACTTTCATGTTAGAATGTAGCTAACCTGGACATGCCCAATGGAATGTTTGAGTGACATGAATGATCTCAAGGGCTGTGAATCATTCATGCTTGTTATCCAGTTGTTTAGCACCTCCCCATGGGTGTTGGTTTAAGGGACTTCGGTGCACACTCCAGACACTGCAACACTAGACAATGGTGCATCGAACAACTTAAAACTACATCAACATGCACGGTTAGAAACACTGGATAACTAGTGTAGGATTGGTTTGTAATGGACCTTGATTCGCATAAGCATTCTGATTTGTACAGCATATTGATTTCGGTTATGCCCTCTTATGTGTTCTGCGCTGGACCTCTCGATTCTGTGGGAAATGCAGCAACCCCAGAGCGAAGCCCGGGCGGAACCATTCTATTATTGTGTATTGTGTTTACCGTTGCTCCACTGGAGTATCAGTATCAGTATCAGTATCAGTATCAGTATCAGTATCAGTATCAGTATCAGTATCAGTATCAGTATCAGTATCAGTATCAGTTTATGTACATTCAGTATCTGTATTGCATTTCGTATCCGTATCAGTATCCGTATTATGCATTCAGTATTTGCATTCAGTATCAGTTTATGTGATGCACTTCCTATTGTTCGTTCAGTATGATAAGTGACATGATAAGTGATAAGTGATAAGTGATAAGTGATAAGTGATCGAGGTGCATCATCCGCTTGATTGTGATTGGTATTGGCACTACTGAGCCTCAGCCTTAGGATACCCGACGGGGTTAACTTTGGTTTAGTTATGTGTTTGCCTCTGCAGAGTGTTTCCGTCCTGGGACTCCGGACCCCGGGAACTAGAGACCCATGCGTACCCTGGCCCGGTCGCTGGTGTTCTCATTCCGTCCGCTCTCGTAAGGGAGAAAATGGCCAATGTAGTAGCCACTTTGATTGTTATCTGTTTATGATTCGTACAGCATGCTTATTCATTGCATACATTGTTAGTATACGAACATGCTTTCTATGGATATTGCATTATGATTATTGTTCAGTATTATTCAGTATTATTCAGTATTAGACACGATTCGTGTTATCTTCTTGTCGGCTTATACTTTGCTAAGTCGTTGTACTTATTCGTTGTCTTTGTGTGTTGCAGGCTCAGATCCCTCTTCCGATCCTGCGTCGGTCGACCCGACTCCAGGAGAGGCTTGCGAGGCCCCCTCCGGCCTAGAGGAGTGGACTTGATCCATCCTCCAGAGTACGGTTTGCATCATTTTGTTTTCCCCATTCTTTGTGTTGGAGTCTCTTGAGGGGATTTTCTGTACTTGTAAAGTGGGCATTGAGTGATACCTGTATTTTGATTTTTGGATTGTTGTAAGCCCGCTTTATTTGTCATACGTTCCTGTAATTGTTATTGTTATCAGTTCATGATAGTTTGTGATCTCCCATTGTCTTTTGGTATTTTGTGGTATGCCTTGATACGTACAGCTTCCGCGTACAGTGGTTTGCACGTGTGATTGATCCCTTGTGTGTGTATTCCTGGATGGGGTCTAGGTGTACATGCACGGGAGTACGTGTGTCATTGGTTAGAGTTCCTCTGACCCCCGTTCCCTGGGCTCGGGTTGTGACATAGGTGCACAATGAAAAAGTAAAGAAAGCGATCACATGCTCAAGATGTAGTCAATCAAGTGTGGTGATCTTACTGAAGTAATAATAATCTAAATGTCCATCACTACAACTTGTGTTGATATGAAATCAAGTGAGGGGGTGATTGAAAGCCTTGAGTTGACCAATACTCAATGAATCGCACAAAAATAAATGATTGATTTTAGGGAAAGAGAGATTGTAGGGAAGTGATTAATGGAGCAATTTTAGACAGTACAGTAACAATTCTTTATGGTAAGATCAATAGATGACCCACGTAAATAATTTGAAGTTTGAATTTATAAAGGAGGGATTTTAGGGGGCTGACATGGATGAATGAGGTATATTAGGATGGTGTGCCACGTGTCATTTTTTCAGATGCTGACATAGAGCTCTAGAAAAAAAGAAAACTAAGGGATGTTGATGTGGCACCCTCCAGAAGCCTCCATTCTTGTAGTTTTAATATATATAATAGTGTCACAACTCGAGCCCAAAAATCAGAGGTTAGTTAAAACTAATCGGTGACACACGTACTCCTGTGCATCCACACCTAAACCTTGTCTAAATGTGCATGCACAAGGGATATTCACATGTGCAAGATGGTGTATGTGGAAGCTGTAAGTATCATTGCATAGAAAGAGAACACACACAAATAGGAACAATAACTGTAAAAGATTATATTAACGAACAAAATGTACAAAACAAAATGGGGAGACAGTTTCTGAAAGACCAAAAATACAAAATGTGCATGTTAAACCAAAATCCCTGCTACAGAAGCAAATTTCAGGTCCCACACCACAAAACAAGGAATTGATGCAAATGCAAGGCTACTCTCATGGAGGGATCAGATCCACTCCTCTAGCCCTGACTGGGCCTCTCGCGTTTCTCCTAGAGTCTGGCCGATCGACGAGAGGTCGGTAGGGGAATCTGAGCGTGCAACACCAAGAACAACTAATGAATACAACGATTCAATAAAGCATAAGCAACAAAAAGGTAATATACATTGTGTCTAGTAGAATAAATAACAAATAAGACTACATTGAATTTCTAGTTAGTCTGCTAGACAATTTGGGCATAAAAATAAAACATGCTATCAGAATCATAGAACAGATGTACTTACTAGGTGGTCTCTGGAAACTGAGTGGTAAAACTTTATGGCTTAGCCGTAAGTTTCAGGTATCCAGATTTTGAACTTGTTACAGAATGACTAAAGTTGGACAAAATGAAACAAGGATAACAACCATATAAACTCTGATCCAAAAGGGCTGTAAAACACCAAATCATGCAAGAGATATGAGAGTAAAAGCAATCAGAAGTTAGCGACAGGTGTTCATCCATATTGTGCTTATACTTGCCTCAAATGAGCTATTACACGTTAATTAGTTGTCTTCTGGCTCAAATCACACGTCTAAAGCTAGTCTAACCATCATGCATCCAAGAAGAAGGAGAGAGAGATGTTGAGTGCATTTAGTGTGAAAGAAGAATTCAAGCCATGTAGAGATTAACAAGAACCCAGTCTTACCTTAGGATACACACGCGATGACTCGTTAGAACGGATGCAAAGGATCTCGCTACTCTTGTTGATCGTAGAAGAAGAAGAAGAAGAAAGTAAAAACCGAAGAAATGATGTTAAAGATGGAAGGGTCAGTGCAAGCATCAGGTTATATAAGATAAGGATTAAAGAATTTATATAAAAGTCCAAAGGTTCATGATAAATATAGTTTGAGTCAATTAACTGTCCAACGGTAGCAAATGAAGTTATTTGCATGCGAGTCAGTTACAGAAATTAACGAGCTTAACGAGATACACATGTTGACACCAAGATGATACATGAATGATGACATTGTGAAAAAACTAAAATTACGAAAAAGGGCTCATGTCTACCTAAACCAGGTTAAACTCAACTCAACTACCTATCCATGACCCAAAACGAAACTCAAAAGAACAAAACAACAAGCATAAAACTAAGTCACTAGAAAATTGCCCGAAAGCACCTTAACTAATCACTAAATTGGATTAAGCTGGGTTGGAGTGTTACAAATAGTAATAGCGATTTGTATGATAATTAGTATAAGAAAGAGGAGGAGATGAGAAATATAATATATATATTATAGGAATATAAAATCTCAAATTGAAATAAAATAAAATAAATACCTCAAAATTTTTGAAGGCTCCTTAATCTTTTCTCTTGGTGACTTGATCTATAGTCCTCCAAAAACTTGTTACTTGAAGTATAAGTAGAATTTGAGAGAGTTAAAAATCTTAAAGTATGAGTAGAATTTGGAAGAGTTAGAGAGCTTGTAGTATGAAAGAATGAAAGTAGTAAGTAAGTTATGATTGTAAGAATGAGAGGGAGATGGTATTTACAGATATTTGAAAGGTCAAAATGACCTCAAATGTTCAAAAACTAGCCATTTATGACTGTTGGGGGAGAGCAAAACAGTCAAAACACCCCAACTACCCATTTTTTTGTTGTTAGGGGGATTTCAAAAATAAAGCAGTTGGGTTATGCCGTGCCACAGATTGTGCCGCGATGGGATGGCACATGGGCCTAGCACCCTCGGCCCAGCACTGCCCAAGCCTCCTAGCTATAATTGTCGTGCCGTGTTGGGCCGTGTAAGGCGGCGTTGACTCTCATGCCAGACCGAGCATCCCTAGTCAAACCACGAGTCTCTAGGCTGACACCAAGAGGATATAGTTCAGATCCTCTATTGTAGTTGTGATACGCTTCCCATGAGTGGGCAAATCCAACGTCGCCATGTAAACATCCTAGGACACCTTATCTACCACTCACCCTTTTTACAATAATTATTTTTGCATACACTAAAATGCACACAAAATGCACAAGGTGTATTTATCTCATGAGGTGGTGACTATTGTATTTTTCCCATGAGTTAAGAAATAAAAAGTGCAATATAATTATTATTGTGTAGTGCCACATAAACTATTGTACATTTTGTGTGTATTTTAGTGTGTATAGGTATTGCAATCGCGCCTTTTTAGAGTATGATGCATTTATATGGAAAAATTGTATGCTCCAGCGTGGTTTTTGTAAATACATAAACTTAAATCCCCAAATTAGAGTCTCGCCTAGTAAAAACCCTCGCTCCGGAAAATCTTATTCAGCTTTCATTCTTATCAAAAGTACCCTACGACGTACAATCCTTCTCATTCCTCTTCTTCTCCTCTATGCAATAGATCCACCATTGAAAGGAAAAAGGCGCTTTTGTTTCTTTTTCTTGCTTAATCAAGTAACAGAGCAGTAGCAATAATGTCGCCATCGTGGCGAAGGTGACCCCTGTATTGCTTGATATTTTTTGCGATTGTGTAAGGGAGAACTTTGAGTTCCTATTCGAATTCTTTGAAATCGCTCATCTATCAAACATTGGAGGTTGTTGTTGTTGTTTTGAGATGTGTGGTTGTGATGGTTATGGAATTGTATGATCGATGTGTGAACCTCAAGTGCAAGGTCTCGATGTAGTTTTATCCAGTGAGTCCAGAATCGTATCCATAGGGAGCTAGAATTCACAAAATCCTATCATAATTGAAAACTAGTGCTAGCTATTAAAAATCTACACAAAATAAATCACCTAATAAACTGGAAATTAAAATTAATTACAAGTCCTAATTAAAATAAAGATTCCAAATAAAAACCTAAACTAAAGATCCTAGTCTAAATATTGCAAAAACATAAAAGGGATCAAACCACCAATGGCATATAAATAAATTGAATTAGAATAAAATTCAGAAACATAAAAATAAAAAAATAAGAATATAGATTTAAGATTATTAATTTTTGAATCACAAATTTCATGCTTAGGGCCAAAGAACAACTCAGAACTGCATTGTCAAACATAGTCTATCACACCACATAAACATAGTACATAAATCTAGTAAAATAAATTACTATGACTTATAAATCTTTGTTTAATTTATTGTACATCACGAAAGCGTGAACAAGAATCCAAATATATTAAATCTAAAAAAAATAAAAATAAAAACAATAAACTCACTTTACTCTATTCACATGAAACACCAAGCCAAGGGAGTGCCCGCACCGCAGTACACATCATCTCTTGAACTTTGCCAACATGTACCAAGGAAGAAGATGGAATGGATGGAGGTGGACCCACTTTAGATAGCTGGAGGAGAGAGATGTGATGGATGTGGAGAGAGGCATGGGTCCATGGAGGTAGTAGGTGGTGAGGAGTATGGAATGGTGGAGAGAGAATAGTTTGGTGTGGTGTAGGACCTGGAAAATGGAGAGGGGTTTGGTGGATGGTCCTCCCCGAACGTGAGATGGAGATGGAATCTGCGGTCTATAGTGTCGTCACCATTATCTCTATCAACTTGTTAGATTTGAATGAGAGTTGTCACCCTTATCTCTATTAACTTGTTAGATTTGAATGAGATTAAGTTGTTGATGTGTACTTGGAGAATCCCCTTACAATTTGAATTTTACTCTATATTTATCTCTCTTTCTCTTTCCTTCTTCAAATCAAACTCTATCTTCAAAAAATAATTCCAGCAATTATCTTGAGATTATTTGCAAATGAAATGGGGTCTACCTTGGGCATGGGATGGCCCATGTGATGTGTGGGTCTTCATGGTCATAGACTCTCTTCTTTTTCCTCAATTTTCTTTTTTTGGAATTCTTCAAAAATAATTCCTTGGCTCCAAAATTGGATGTGGAGCCCTTATCTCCAATTTTCCTACACACAAAAGTATTTTTTTCATTAAAAACAATAAATTTCACCTAAAGTCACAATTGTGCATATGTGCGCCCGATTCACATAAAGTGACAACAATAAATTATAGCATTGTGTATGTTTTGATTTAAATTACTCAATGATGTTAAAAGAATTTATCATTTCATGTGAAAATATGATTTTAAAATTTTTTTCCAAAAATAGAAATCCAAAGTGGAGAATTTTATGATTATATGGAAAAATGACTAATGTTGAATGAATTTTTCATGAAACAATACAGTGATTTTTAAATCAATAAAAACATGATTTTTAATTAAATAAATATTTTTCTAATGCTCAAGTCCTTAAATCTTCTTAAATTATGCATAGAAGGATACATTTTTAAGGACTTATCAATATAGGACAATGAATTCTATACACTGATATTTGTATCCAATTCCAGTTTAGTTTCAGCTTCTCAGATTTATCGGATTGATCCAAGACATGAAAGAGGGCGTTGTGTATGCAGAAGACATTGATGGGTTCCAAGTGTTCTAGTTCATATGTCTGTAGTTCTGATTGGTTATTGTCGTAATGTGATTGTTAATGAGATTGTGAATTTTATTCATTTATTTATTTCTTTGTTAAGAGGTTGTCACTTGTAATAGGCTGTTATTCTGTTGTTAATTTTGTTACAATGGAATGTTGAAGTCTACTCCTGCTACTGTATGAATTATCACCAAATTCTTCCCATTGATTCAGTTAAAGCAGCTATAATTTCCTTTCACAAATAAAAATATGGAAAATTCATTTCATGCCTCCCAAGTGCATCCAGGATTCATTACCATACAAGAAAGAGCCAGTGCATGTAACTATATGGGCAAAGGACTGACCCTAGTAACTTTAACCCAAATCAATTCTGTAGATCATATTGTTGCCAACTATTTTGGGTGGTGAATGGTGTCTGAGAAGCTGATTTCACTACAAGAAAAAACCTTTTTGTCAACGCATTTCTGCGTTGGCAAAGGTTAGTATCTACGTTGCTAAACATATTCTACAATGTAATTGAGCGCGTTGCTAGCATGTTGCCAAAGCCTCGTCAATAAAAGTATTCCGCGACGAAAGTTGACCGCGTTGCGGAAAGTTAACTTTTTAGCAATGTATTTTTCGTTGCGAAAATACGTTGCCAAATCATTGTAAACATTGCCAAAAGATGGCCTATTGGGAAAATTAGTTGACATACGCCGACACAATAGGTGCGTTGGCAGAAGGCATTGGGGATTTGCCAAACACAGGTAATGCGTTGGCAAAAGTCCACTTTTCGCAATGCACGTGGCGCGTTGGCAAAAGTCTACTTTTAGCAACACACATGTTACGTTGGCAAATGTTCACTTTCCGCAACGCGTGCAGTGCGTTGGAAAAAGTCTACTTTCCGTAATGCACGCGGCACGTTGGCAAAAGTCTAACTTTCACAACGCATGTGACTCGTTGGCAAAAGTCCACTTTTTGCAACGCACCTGGCATGTTGTTAAAAGTCCACTTTTAGCAGCACAATGTCTGCGTTGGCAAATAATTTTTTTTTTTTGCTCCGTCAACACAAATAATTGCGTTGGAAAAATTGTTACATATCACGTTGATATGTTCAAAATTTGTTTTTGCCAATGCCACTATTAGCGTTAGCAAATGTATAACATCACACCTAACATTCCCTAATTTTTTATACACAACCTGTATTCATATAAATTCATTGCAATTGAAAATAATTTCTCAATCTCAAATATTAAAATAAAAAACCAACCTCAATGTACATTCATAATGAAATTCATTCAAACCTCAAACCATTTGCATTTATAATAAAATTATATCCAATTTAATTCCAAAACATACCTCAATCTTGATCTCAAAATACAAAAAGACAATATAAAAATATTTAGACAGTTTATTAAATTAAAGCAAATTCTCTCTCTATCTCTCTTTCTCTTTCTTTCTCTCTTGTTCATCAAAACTGCCATACATTCCATGATGTAGCTCATCCATCTGTGGAAAAAGAAGAAAGAAATACATCAAACATGTTTTCAAGAACATTTCAAGTATAATATATGTGCAAAAAATTTGGCTTGATATTAGAGAAGCCATTAGAGTTTTTAATCAAGAGGCTCAATAAATATAAATGCATGTTTTATTCCAAACTAAAACAGAAATTCTAAAATTGATGTATTGAGATTCATACGATAAATATGAATTTACTAACCAAGAAGTTTCCCCATGGTTGGCTCCCGATACAGTTACCCCACCAAGTGATGATGTTGAAAAGAATCCCGCCCACTGTAAGGCCTCCACTGCCATAGCCTGGAAAGCCAAAAATTCTTTAATTCTTTTGTTTGCAACTTCAATTTGCTCTTTGAGGCTCCGCACCTCATGATCATGTGCTCGTGTCTGACTAACACTCCTAGACGATGATGGCTTCTGTCCTACCCTAAATCCCTTTAAATACCCTGGTCTCAGGCCAAGCACCTCAATCGACATCTCCTCCTCGCTCATCGGAGTTGCACCGGGCTGTGAACACCTATCTCGCACCTTTACTAATTCATCCTGTCATTTTTACAAGGAATTAACAATTAATTATATTGAGAAATAATAATATTACTATCTAAATAGATTAAGAACCAAAGTAAAAAAGTAATAACCATTATTACATATGTAATATGCAATAAGCAACTATAAACAAAGTAGCCTATCCACTGTATTACAACTAGTATCACAGGATTCTAGTGACACATGTGTACACACACACACACATATATTTATATACATATACATACATGATTTTCCTTGCATTTTGGATTCACCCAATCGTTCTTCGATTTACTCCAGTGGGAGTCCTTATAAAAGTCCACAAAGTGGGGTTTTTAGCCTCCATTCTCTGCCGCCTGATTTCATTAATAAGTTTTATGAGTAAGGTTATATGTAAGTACTCTAAAATAATTAACATTATTTTTTAAATTATCAATAATTAACATCACCATGATATACGTCATTGATGGAAAGGACCTCGACCCGCATGCATGATTGTAGGGCAGTAGTGCATGGGATGCTTTGGCTTTCTCCGACTTAGCCAACCAAAATTAAGAAAACAAATAAAAAAAAGTTAGTAAATACCAATTATATTGAATCTGAACCAATAGAGATTCACGACAAATAGCTTAGTGACATATATAACACATAGATGTTACCTTCTACTTCTCATTAGTCCATACATGGTCAATCATGTAGTTCCAATGCTCTGGCTTAACGTTATTAGGTGGCTGAGCTTTGGGGTCAACACCTTCTTCCAACATATTCTTATACTTAAGATGCAAGCTGCACTTCCAACCCCTGTATAATGTCTGACATTTTTTATCAAATGCCGCTTGTACTTTGGGATCAGTTGTGTAATCCTTGATCTCAAACTTCTCCTGCAAACATAATATTATTGTATTGATATTTATTAAATAATACAAATTAGCCTTATTAGTTAATTAATAAATTTCAATTACCAAAGCTCGTTGTATGATGGCCGCTCTAAGTGAACTATCAATATCAGTCCATGTATTGATGCCATGTAGCGGCGCCGCCCCTCTAGTCTCTTTGCCAAGCTCCATCACAAAAGAAGGGGCATTAAGCCCCACTGGCACATTGCAGTCATTTGAGAACTCCATTAGGAGTTTTTTACCGGATCGCGCTACAAGCCTCTCAGTCCTCCTACTTTTTGTCGGGCCTCGTACAAACATTTTGGTTGAGTTTAAGGCTGGAAAAAAAATATTGTTTAAGCTTACTTGCATAATACATTAGAGTAAGATAAAAATTATAAGTAAGGAATATTAGATTCTTACCTACACTGTTGGCCTGGATGATCGGTGCATTCACTAATGGTGCATGTTGGGTTTGTGTAAGTTGGGACTGTGCCGGAGGAGCATGTAGGGTCTGTACAAGTTGGGACTGTGCCAAAATAGCATGTGGGGTCTGGGCAAGTTGGGATTGTGCCTCCGAGAGGACTGCGTGGGTATGGAAACTAGTAGATGACGAGCATATTGAAGTTTGTCAGTCATTGATGCGGCCTAAAAAGAAAGAAAATAACAGATTATGTGTATATATATCACTAATTATCAATAATTAATATATTATGTGCACAATATCACTAATTATCAATAATAAAAGAAGTGTCATTAGTAAAGAAAAATTAGTCTTAGATAATACTCACACACATTACCTTTTTAATTCGAGATCCAGAACACTCATTATCACCCATGGATAAAAATCGCGGTATCGGTCGCGGTATCGGTCGGTCCAAAAAACCGATACGGTATCGGTATCGGTCGCGGTTCGCGGTCCGTCGCGGTCATCGCGGTGTGAATTTTTTTTAATCCAAAAAAAATTGAAAAAATATCCAAAAAATCCAAAATATTAGAAAATACTAGAAAACAATGTTTTTTTTCATTAGTAACACATATAAATCAAAATATCAGTCCCCCTAACTTATGGTATCCTGTATCGCTGTCTTGTTCGAAATTGTGATTTTTTTTTATAAAAACCATAATTATGACTTATAAAATATGAACTATCTATTAGTATGAAATTTTAGAGAATACAATTTATTTTTAATTTATATATAGTGGTTGTAGACTTGTAGTGTTGTACACTTGTAAGTTATACTTGTATCTTATATAGTATATAAATCATTATTTATCAATCATCAATTATCATTCATCATTCATCAACCATCAATTTATCACTCAATTATCAAGCAAGTTGTAAAATTCAAGAACATGAATAGTAACATAGCATATGACATAATGACAGTAAAATAAATCATAAAGCAATTGGAGAGAATCAATACATACCCTAATTCCAAGTGGAGTGTCTTTCAGGCTCGATATCATCATCATCATCATTTCTTCTTCTTTGGTATGGGTTATAATAATATGATCCAAACTCTTGCATTGCACTCCCATGCCCTTGGCCATATTGATATTGTTGCTGAGGAACGAAGATCCCTTTATAATATGATGAGCTATCCTCAGTAGATTGAGATGACTGGGGGCCCAAATTTAAATTAAAAAATTCATGAGGACGAAAAATAGCTTGTTGGGGTTCACGTTGGATCATTCCTTGTCCATGCTCATACCACGGTTGTAACGGTGAAGCTAAAGGCAGTTGAGTTGGCCAATGAGGATTGTATCCATACGGTTCATACATAGCCTGCTGTTGTCCAACATTGCCTGCAGAAGTACCTTCCCCTCCTCCTTGACCGATGCTACTACCAATCCCTGTCTCAGTTTGTGAGACATATCTTACATAACCACGGTGGGGATCTAAGTCTGTAGCACTAGGAAAATGCTCAACTGTCTCATACATTGGTGGCTCATTATCTCCATAGTGACCGCCAGTCCCAGGGGAATCAGGAGGAATTCCTGCTGATGAGGAAGATGTAGAGATACTTGACTCACTCTCCTCACCCACCTCCTTTCCTCTTGCTTCTGTAGGATCAACCGTAGTACCCCTCTGTTGTTGTGTCAAATTAATCTCTTGTAATCTTTCAGAGGCTTTCATTGGCTCAAGTTGCTTCCCAGTCAAGTCCTCAACCATTTCTGCTAGCTCTGGATCTCCATCTAATAATGGCTCTTCTGCCTCCTCTAGCCACTCACCTAACAAATCATCTTCTGCTGAAAATATATAGTCTAAATTAATTGGGCAGAAGTAATCTTGTTGATCCTCAAATGCTCTTCTTCTTCGATTTCGACTGCGGAGCTTGAGGTTATAGTGAATGTAGACCAGTTTGTTCAAATTATCCATCGTGATTTTATTCCTTACTTTCGTGTGGATAAAAGCAAAGGTGCTCCAATTTCTTTCGCAATTTGACGAAGATGTAGTTTGACTGAGAACTTTAATTGCGATCGTCCTTAATGCTGGAGCACTCTCTCCATAATTTAACCACCATTCAGCTGAAAATAAAAGAAAATAATATTAAACATTCAATTTTGAATTTTCAAATAATGAAAATATAATTTACTATTTATATTATACAATCCTTACCAGGATATGTTTGTGTGACAGCTCTTCGAGCAATGGTGATGCCAAAACTTCCCATTCCTTCATTATATACATCGATCTAATAGTATTAAAGAATAAAGAAGCAAAAGAATTATCAATATCAACTATTATGACTTATGAATGAATAATGATATAAATTAAATTGAAGAAAACAACATACAATATATAAGATCTTTAGTTTTTAATTTACTTACTTGGTTTGTTGCCCTAATAGCCTCATCAGCGTCATTTGCTAGTCTTTGAATAACATTTTTCATGCCCACTCGAATTTCATCAGTTATATTTCGATCTAAAGATTCATATCGAAATTGTGGATTGAGAAAGTAACCTATTAAATGCAAAAATTTACATGAGTAATGTATTAAAAAGAATTTAATATAATAATGAAAATCAATAAGAAATCAGTCTCCACTTACCAGCAGTGTATAAGTCATGATGCAATTGACGCTCCCAACGGCTATCGATGATTTGCCAATGTTTAGTATAATATCTACAGTTTGCTTTAATGGCCATCTTTGCTCTCTCCATGGCCTCATGTAAAAAGCCCATAGTTGGCTTATCATCACCATCAACCAATCGAAGAACTTTTATTAGAGGCTCAAAAACATTTAAGCAATTTTTAACATAAGGCCAAATCTTATTGGACTCAATGGTCTTGCATACTTCTTCTGCTAGGGGAGTTGGCCGCTTTCCCCACTTAGAATTCAGCCATTCATCTGATTTGATGAGTTGGAGAAGCCCTCCTCTATACTTGTAAATACTCTCAATGGCTATGAAGTGGGTGGCAAATCGAGTAATGCCAGGCCGTAGTAGTTCATGATTGTTTGTAAATTTCTTCATCATCGAAACAAGTCTATAAGACTGGTAGAAAAAATTAGTGATTTTCTTCATCTTTTCAATCACTAGTTTCATTACTTTTCCTTTGGAAATTTCTTCAAGCATTAAATCTATGCAATGTGCTGCACATGGTGACCAAAAAATATTTGGCCTCTGCTGCATAAGCATTAGTCCTGCTTTCTTCATGTTTGCAGCGTTATCGGTGACAACTTGAACTACACAATCTGCCCCAATATCATTAATCACTTCATTAAACAACTTATTGATGTATCTAGCATCTTGAACATAATCAGTTGCATCAACTGATTTGATAAAACTATTCCCAAAGGGCAATAAACTAGAAAATTCAAGAGATGACGTTTTGTGAGGGTCGTCCACCCATCACACATTAGTGTGCAGCCTTTTTCTTTCCAAATCCTCTTAAAAGTTTCCACCCAGAGCTGTGACTCCTCATATTCTTTTTTAACACAGAGATGACCAATCTCATATGGGGTGGGTGCTTTTATACCGGGGCCATGTTCCACTGCTGCATCTAACATAGTGGTAAAATAAGGAGAGTTTGCCTTATGTGGTGGAATAGCTGCATCTAAAAAGAACTTTCCAGTAGCTCTTATCAAATTATCTCTTGCTTTATTAAATTTTCCCGTTAGTGCTTTTACAATGCTTGGTTGCTTGGTTGTTGGTTTTCCATATGCAAATGGATCCATTGGACCCACCACACTTGGCCTACGAGGTGCCTGTGTAGGAGGTTCATCATCATCCTCAATATCTGCTGGGCGGGGTTGTCTTTGACTAAATGCTCGACGCAAACCCCCTCTCTTAGATCCAGATGAACCACCCTCATCATATTGGCCACCTCTCATAGCTGCCTCATACTGCATTCTTCTTCTTTCTTCTTCCTCCTGAAGTGACCTCAAACTTTCTTTTCTAGCCCTGCTTAAATTTGGATCCTCATCATCATCGAAGGAAATAATATCTCCCTCCCGAGACCCAAAAACTTCTTCCCTACATGCTTCAAATTCCTCCTCTTTTCTTTTCTCTCTGACAACCTTTTTTTGTTTTCCTGCATCCAACAACTCTTGCATTTCTTTTTTCACATTAGGTGGTACATGAGGACACTTTGCTACTTGGCCTTGCCTATGAGCCAAGTGTTGCTTCAATCTAGTTATCCCTCCATTTATGATTTTTTGGCAATAATTACATTTAATCTTGTGTTTGCTTCCAGCTTCTTCACAATGGTTCCATGCTGGATCAATGTCACGCACCATTTTAATCTCGCTTCTTCAAAACAAAAGAACACATTGGCACAATTTTTAACATTTAAACTAAGATCCAGAATATAATAAAAACGAAGAAATTAATACATTCATATAAAAGTAATTGGAATCTCAAAAGGGTACATTTTAAATGATACATTAATTATTTAATTTTTCTAATTCCATGTTCTAACAATCCAAAAATACATTTAGAAATAAAAAAATTGTTGACATGTTATATATTCACATAAATGATTAGGCAACTATAAAAAAAAATAGCATATGTGAAGTATACAATGATTATATAAAATTAGGAAATTATACTTGTAATGAAAATCTAAATATATAATAGTTTAATCTAAAATTTAAAAAAATCCGAAAATAAATTAAAAAATATAAAACTAATTACATTAAAGAACAATTAAAAAAAGTAATCCTACATGAAGTTTACAAAGATTATGCTTACTTTAAAAAAATTATAGTGAAATCCTTAAAATATTAGTTTTAAATATTAAATTATTATTTCATTATCATACAAGAAAATAAAATTTGAAAATATAAAACTATTTAGTATTTACATAATGTTTTGAAAAAAAATGAAAACTTACCATATTCATATCATATATGAAGTATACAACAAAATAACAAATTTGTGATTAAATCCTCAAAAAATCTTATTTTAATATTAAAATATTTAAAAATCCGAAAATAAGTAAACATAAAATATCCACATCTTGTAGATCTATGTCTTCTACTACTAAATCTATCAAACTTACTTCATAAAATCATGTTTTTACATACTAATAAAATTAAAAATAATACTTAACATTAAAAGACTCTAAATCTTAATAAATGTTAAAATCTCAATATTTTAAAAAACCAAATAATAGATCCACACTCATAAATCACAACATGTAAATCTATAACATAAAACAAGTGGAATCATTATCATGGATCACATCTAAGCTCCTACTTAACAAATATTTAAAAAAAAAAAAAGAAATTCAATATACTTACCTTATAAATGTATTTCCTTTACTTTTATAAGCCAAATCCACCCAAAAAATTAGTTTTGTGATGCTCTTGGAGGCTAATGGAGGAGGAGCAGCAAGAGGGGCGACTTTGGGTAGAGGAGGATGAGAAGAGAGGGAGAAAGGGGG
Organism: Sextonia rubra; assembly: GCA_037013555.1. Lineage (NCBI taxonomy): Eukaryota > Viridiplantae > Streptophyta > Magnoliopsida > Laurales > Lauraceae > Sextonia > Sextonia rubra. Next base: position 13,197,600 of record JASUAD010000028.1, on the reverse strand, counting down.
AAAAATTAGGGTTAAACGATATTTATATATTATCGGCCGATATTTTCAAAATATCGGCCGATATATCGGTTCTGCCGATAATTTGAAAAATCGTCCGATATCTCGCGATATTTTGGCGATATTATACCGATACCGATAATTTTCAAATTATCGGACCGGTATCGACCGATACCGGTTCGTATCGGCCGATACGGACCGGTATCGGCCGATATTTTTAACAGTGTCATCACCATCACTAGCATACTCTTCATCATCCTCACTAAATTAACTTGGTTCTTCCTCACCCTCTGGCAGACTATACTCCTCATCGTCTTCCTCAACTATGTTTCTTTTTCTCTTTTTAATTGAATTCGTATCGGTGATCTTCTCAACCGACACTCTCCAAGAATTTGCCACCCTGTGTAACCCCAAAGTTTTAAGTCTCACTTGGTTTTCCACAATGGTAGCCATTATTTCCTTCTCAATATCTGACACCTTCTGCCTCAGTGACCCATAATTTTCTATTCTTAGGCATTTTAGCAAATTCTAGTTACTGAAAAATGATGAAAAGATGCATGAATAGTCAACTAATATCAAAATCTGATTAAGAATAGATGTTGGCATATATTTAACTATCTACATAGTTTGCTAGTCAGAAAACATCGGCATCAATATATTTGTAATAAATACATAGCCAAAAATTGAATAAAGATAAATAGTAAATTCACAAAAACCCTCTCTCTCCTTCGGGGTCAATGTGTACATTGCTGGGGGCATCACAGATTCACCATTGGCACGCTTCTGTATGTACAATTCTTTTCTAATGCCCATGTCCTCCAAATCTCGACGTGCTTTTTCTGTATCCTTGTTCTTCCTGTCTATGTTCAATAAAGTTCCAATGAACTCATTACATATTTTTTTCTCAATGTGCATGACGTCTAAGTTGTGCCAGAGTTTTAGTTTCTTCCAGTACTGAAGCTCATAAAAGATGCTTTTTTTTTTGTCCAATTCAGTTCTTCAATGCTACGGGGTCTTTTCTTGTTGCTTTTATGCTTCCCAAACTTGACAGTTGGCAAGCGATCTATCTGCTCTAATGTCTTCTCCACCGGTAACTCCAAGGATTTTGTGCAAATCTCAACCTTACCATTAAAGGCCTTACTCCTTCGCCAATAGTGGTTCTCAGGCAAATAACATCGACGGCCCGTGTACCCAATCTTACTTCTCAAACCTTGCAACAATCGATTATCATTACAAATTGGACAGGCTAAATAACCTTTTGTACTCCAGCCAAACAGGTTACCATATGCAGGAAAGTCGTTTATGGTCCACATTATAGTTGCATGCATTCAAAAAGTCTGGTTGCTAAAGGCATCATAAGTCAGTATACCATTTTCCCATAATTCATTTAACTCTTCAATTAGTGGTCGCATGTAAACATCGAGCTCTCTTTCAGGTGCTTGTGGTCTTGGAATAAGTAAGGACATCATGAAAAATGGCTCCTTCATCCACTTCCAGAATGGAAGGTTGTATGGCAAAAGTATTACAGGCCACCTACTATTGGAGTTGCTCATGTTTCCAAAAGGATTGAATCCATCTATGGCTAGCCCTAGTCTTACATTACGAGGCTTAGCTGCGAACTCGAGATAGTTTATATCAAAGTCCTTCCACTCCTGACAATCAACTGGATGCCTCAATATCCCATCATCAACGCGCTTATCACTATGCCATCTCATATCCATAGCTGTCTTTTTAGGCATGTACAATCTCTGCAACCTCGAAGTCAGCTGGAAGTAGCACGGGACTGAAAGTACAATAGCTAGATCTCACCAAGTCCTAGAGGGGGGGTGAATAGGACTATTAAAAATTTCTTTTCAAGAATTAGGTTTTATTAGTGGCAATCTGAAAGATTAATTAAAATTGAGAGTCCCCAAGAAAATTAATAGAGATATTCAGAGTTGTGAGTGCTTACAGTGTGTAGAAATGCAACTAGAGTAACAAAGATGTAGCTTAAAAATGATGATCAACTCAAGTGACAAGAATGCAAGGCAACATCCACACACAACAAGCAATAAACACAGTGATTTATAGTAGTTCGGTCCTAGACCTACATCCACTCTCAAGAGCAATCTCTCTTGGTTCCACTAAATAAGAGGTACTTACATAACACACACCTTTTCCAACAGTTTTTTGATTCGGTGGTTTGTCTTCCACCAACTGGGGTTTTTTTATCAGGTGTTGACCCTTGATCTAGTCCACCAACTACAACAATTTTTGATGCGGTGGTTTGTCTTCCACCAAATACAACAATGAGAATTGAAATATTAAAGAATACCTAAACAAGGAATTGTATACCTTGGTTTTGAGTGGTGCTCTTGATGCTTGAAAGACTACCTCCAAGCTTTGGCCTCTTGTTCTTGCTCCTTGGTGATGAAGATCTTCAGATGAGTGCTCAGCCAAGGGAAGAGGTTTTAAGAGGGTTTGGAAGGCTAAGATATTCTCTCAGATTTAATGGAGCCTTTCCTAAATCACCAACTACTCTTCTTAAAACAATAATGGCACTTTGTAGTGTTGAAGAATAGGTGGTTGTGGGAGCTTTGAAGATGATTTTAATGGAGGTGCAAAGGCTCAGCTATACTGGAGATTTTCACAGTAATAAATTCAGTGGTTGGAGCAAAGGAGAGGTCCTCTTTAAATACAGATGAGCTCGAACGGATAGATCTACGGCTAAGAACAGAATGGTCTACGGCTTAGCCGTATGCTCTGACAACATCCAACGGCTAGTTTGACCAGATTCAACAAAAATTCCTTCTTACGGTTAAGCTTACGGCTTAGCCGTAAATCCTTATACGGCTTAACCGTGAGCACCTTTCGGCCTAGCTGTGAGTCAGCCGTAAGCTGAAATCTCCCAAAACTACTTTCTGGAAAGTGGCCCATAAACTTTACGGCTTAGCCGTGAATTACACTATGGCTTAGCCGTGAAGGCCTTTCGGTTTGGCCGCAAGGTCAACCATAGGCATTATATGGCTAAGAGCACTCTTTGGACTATGGCCCGTAGATTTTACGGCTTAGCCGTGAAACACACTACGGCTTAGCCGTAACCCTTTTTCGGTGCAGCCGTAGGGTCAGCCGTAGAACAAAAAGATTCAAAATATACTTTCTGGAGAGTGAGCCGTAGAATCTACGGCTTAGCCGTGGTCCAAGCCGTAGAACAAAAACTGGGTGTTTGAAAACCCTAATTTCCTATTTTATTTCTACGGACACTAGGGGTCACAATTACCTTATCCCTTGGCACTCACAGAGGATCTTCTTGAATGATCTTGAACTTCTTTGAACTTGCTTAGTTTTCATTGATAGGTTTTTCTTGAATGGTCTTGAACTTCCTTGAACTTGCTTGAACTTCTTTGAACTTGGCTTGATCTTCAATGAACTTCAGAGGTGAACTAGGTCTTTCTAGAACTGAACTACACTTTGGTCACGTAATTGACAACACACTCTTACAATGACACTAACAAGGACTTCATGAGGGATCTTCTTACCATTGCCATCATTAACTTTATATCTAGACTCTCCACATATCGGACATTTTTCTAAATCTGCATTCTCTTTCCAAAATAATGCACAATCATGCTGACAAGCATGGATGACCTCGTATCCCATGCCTAACTCACGTAAGAACTTCTTGGCTTCATAGATTGAACTCAGAACTAAATTAGCTTCTGGTAAAAGATCTAGCAATACCCCCATCAACATATCAAATGACTTATTGCTCCACTTGCACAATACCTTCACATGAAGCATTGTAATCATGAGCTTTAAAAGAGTATACTTTTTGCAACCTGGGTACACCTCACGTTGGGCAGCCTCCAACAATTTTTCAATATTTTTTACCTCCTCCCTTTGGATGGTATCAGCAGCTTGTGCAGGTCTGGATTCTCCCCAATCATGGTCCATGTAAATCCCTCGGTAATAGTCTTCCATTAATTTAGGAAGTTCATCCCCAACAACATCTTCATTATCTGCTATTTCATTATTACCATCATCATTGTCACCATCATCCGATACATAGGGATGATTGTCAGGAACGGGCTCACTGTGGTAGACCCAATGCTTATAAGATAGCATCATCCCACGAAGGATCAAATGATTTTTCACAACTTCACTAGTATACCAATCAACATTCAAACACTTGTTGCACAGGCACTGAATCTTACCATCTTGACCTGCATTCTCCACTGCAAACTCAACAAATTACCTAACCCCTTCACAATACTGCTCACTTAATCTTTGTTTAAACCCAATTAGGGTCATCCAACTCTTGTCCATAGCTGATTACAAGCAAAATCAAGTTTAAGTCAAATGTCATATCACTATAATTTGAGTTTAAAAATCATTTTTTCTTGAATTTTTTTTATAACCCTTAGGTTTCCATAACCCTAGATATGTTTCAAGAAATGTTGAATTAGGTTGTCAAGCCATGAAGACATGACTTATCATTGATTTCATTAGACCCATTTCAAAGCAATAATAGAGTAAGAAGATTTCATTAGACTCATTTCAAAGCAAGAGAAAAACCCAAAGAAACAAAGGCTAAGATTTCATTTATAGGCAACCGATTGAGAAATAAACTTGGAATAAGCGACCAATCTAAAAAAGCAGAACATATGGATATCATCTTGTAAAAAGGAAATTTATTTGGCATATACCCATTCATGGTCAAGATGATCACATATCACTGATGTGGATCGCTGCAACATGGGCTCCACATGTACAGAATTATGTATCTAATCAACAACATTTACCCACACTCTCACCTCCCTCAAGTCCAAGTCCTTCCCATAAGAGCTACAAAAGTAAAATAAATAAACTAATGGCTGTTTGAGAAAAGGCTAACTAACATCTAACAAATAGAACCAAATTTATGCAAATAACTACATGCAAGCCTTTTATAGAGAAACAAATAAAATAATGCAGTGTTTGGTATTATGAGAAAATAATTTAGTATAGAAGTTTCTTGGATGATTAATTTGAGCACAACACCAAATGTCGTTTGAACAAAATGCTGGCCAACTCTTGGTGCAGATATCTGAGGCGCTAACAAGCAATGGCTTGCAAAAAAGTTCAAAGAGATAGGGAGGCCTAAGAAGTATTAATATAAAATCAAACAACATATAAAACCAAATTAAGGCACCCAAGAAGTATAAATATAAAACCAAACAACATATATAACCAAATTAAGTGCACCTATAGCCTACTCTCTTCTCTCTCTCTCTCTCTCTCTCACAAACATTCACTCTTAGGGCAATTAATTATAATGGAGAACATTGCTGCAATCCAGGACAGTTTGAGCCAAAGTTAATAAGCATGAGTAGCATTGACAATAGTTGAGCTGTATAAAATCACTGTGCATGTAGTTTGCTCATACTTCATCTTTTTCACATATATCATATTTTCAAGTTCCCTCAACCATGCACACAGCCATGTCTGATAAACACAAGCCCACAAAGCAACAACGATGAGCATTGGTAAGTGGAATCCTACATACAAAATGCTAGTAAAGATTTAACTCGATTCATATAAAATCTCGTTCTTTCTCAGAAGTGATGTCCATCGGACCCACTTAGAAGCATCTGGTCCTGGGGAAAAGGGAACTAAAAAGTCAATATAAGGCATGTGCCTACAAAAATTTAGGCCACATGATCATCCTAATCTTGCTTTAAGGGAACCAAAATTTGACAACTTCAAGCCCTTGGATGAATTGCACCTTTCCATGATTTTGCATGAGCAATCCAAGGTGAATATCAGCCAGAATAGTGTTAAATTGGGGTATGCCTATTCATGCAAGGGTAGTGATTTCTAGGAAGTAAGCCTGCATATTAGTAAAGAATCATCAAAGGTGGGTCAAGGTAAGCCATCAATATCATATCAGCGGTCTGGCAATTTTGGATAATTCTTCATGCTTAAAGATATACAAATTAATTGGAACCACGCCTACCTGAGCGACAGCTTGGGCAACATCTTGCCTCTTCCAATGCTCTTATGTGCTACCTACGAAGACCAGAAGAAGCTAATCAAATATATTCCCTAATTTGAAAAACCCTAATTTCTGGTATTACCTTCACCCAACTTTCCACATGAGGATTCAATCACATTGATCTCTCTATCTTTTAGATCAATGCCCCTACCATCTTGCCCTACTTGAAAATCGTTCTCTCCAAAAGTTTTTTCTAGATCATACTTCACTGGGGCCATATGCCACCGATGCAACAATCCACTTATTTCTCACTTCTAAGTACTTCACTATTTAGATAAACAGAGAACTACTCAATCCAATTATGTTCAGTGGTCATTCTCGAGGATTTCCAAAGGAACAAATTGACCCTCGCGGTGCCAATGGCATCTAGGCAAACCAGCTAGCATCCCTTCTCACTCCATACATCCTTGTCCATCTTGCACAACTTGGTTTCCTGGACAAGGACATTGCTATTAACATCCTTCACTATTCTATGAACAATCCTTGCTCACCAGCCCTCTCGCCTTCAAACTGGTGCATATATGTCTACTATGCTAGGCTTATGGTAAAACATCATTCAATTGTCTTCTACTTACTGGTTTCGTGAGAAAGTCAATGATCCAATCATTTGTAATTGTGTATGCTTGCTTCACATCCTTTCTTTTAATTTTTTTCTCTAATGAAATGGTATGCAACTCCCAGATGCTTTGTTAGTATATGATACCCAAGAATACTGGTAATGTTTATAACTAATGTACTATCACCATGTACAGTCATATGCCCGTCTTGCTTAAAGCCTAGATCTTCTAACAATATTCTCAATCGTAATAACTCACAACACCCATGAGCCATGGCCTGATACTTGAGCCTCAGAGCTTGATTTCAAAACTACCCCTTCTTCTCTAACCTGATCCAATCAAGACCTTCAGCTAGAAGTCTTTTACCTTAAGGCATGCTTGGATGCCAAGTCAAATGAATGACTTTGATGAAATCTAGGTTGCTTCTCAAAGAGGTATGAAAAGACCTAAGAGAAAATAAAGGAAAGAAGGAATTATGGAAAAGAGGAATATGGTTGTGGTTACTAGAGTTAAGCGACCAAGACCATATACATAGTTTGTGGTATTTTCATAATTAACAAAATGACAGAAAAACCTTTAATTTGGAAAAAAATCCAAATTACAAATCCTTGCTTTTTTTTATAAAGAGGTCATACTCTGTTTATAACAAAATGATCCTCCCACGTTCCTAACACAAAACAAGCTACTCAGCCAAAACACTCATAGTTGAGTAGCATTATCGCCTTAGTATCACTCACATACTTAGGCATCAATCTCTAGGACAACAAGTGTAGAGGATCACTCCTGACCAACAACCCAACTTAGCAACAGAATGGGAAAAAAAAGGATTTTTACAGATTACTAAACATCAGGGTCACTTGACTATGTCCTTCTTTCATAGACAGTCTTACCCTTATCCCATGATTCCATGGGTCATACCATGGGAAACCCTCTGAACCGTAAACCCTGTTCCACCTTTTACCCTTTCCTTTTTTTTTTTTATTTGGAAGAACCAATGTATTCTGAAAGATAAAATGGCATATTTCTTACTACTTTCAGTGTCTGTGAATTCTGGGTACTGGTAAGAGCCATGATATCATGGCTTCATCCCACAGTATCATAGTTTCTCTACATCAATTGTCAACAAAGTTTCTCAGTTCTTGATGTTATCGACTGATGACCAAATCTAAACTCTTTTTTGGAGTGATCATTGCATCCTCAAATACAAAATTGCTGTCTTACTATTTTTTCCGTGTCTCTGAATACTGGCTACTGATAAAAGCCATGATGTCATATGTTCCCTACAGCATCTGACAACAAAGATTTTCAGTTTGCTTGGGGTTATGGACTGATGATCAAATGTCAACTTTTTTTGGAGGAATCATTGTATCTTTTAGTGTACCCATCTCTTAGCTTTCACCGTCTTCTTCATCCAACCAGTCACTCTCTCCCTCACAAACTTCAAACAATTACTTCCCACATGCAACAGAGACATGTGATTTTCATATAAAAAATAATCAAAACCCAATAAAAGAAATCAAATGAAAAGGAAATGTGTAAGAGGAAAGATGATGAAAATAATACTTACAATCGGTAGCACTGTTCACAAAACCACAGAGGTTCTGGAATCTAAAACAAGGCAGGGGAGGAGAAGATGTTGTGGATTCTGTGTAACACTCCGATCCCCTTTGAGCCGGATTAGTGGCTCATTAGTGTGTGTTTTGTTTTGTTTATTCTTTTGGACTTGGTTTTGGGCCTTGGATAGGTAGTTGAGTGACCTTTGACCTGGAATAGGTAGTTCTAAGCCCTTTTTCGTAATTTTGCTTTTGTTTTGCTCATATCATCTTTGCATCATCTTGGTGTCAGCACGTGTATTTCATTGAGCTCGACAATTTCCGTAACTGTGTCAGATCCGTTTGGAGTCAATTGGGGAAGATGGACCTTCATGTGACTTGATTTGTAAATAACCCAGACTCTTTGGACTTTGACTTAAACTTCCAAAACATATATAAACAACTCAGCTCCAGATGTCTCTCATCTCTGCCCATTTGTTTCCACGTTGCATGCAAGAGAAAACTCCAGGGAAGCCTCTCGTTCTCTCTCCCTCTTCACTTCGGTTTCTTCTCTCTCTCTCTCTCTCTCTCTCTTTCGATTGGGGTTTTGCTACTCTTAGTGGATTGGGTTCTTCTCCATTCTCTCATCTTTGTGTATTGCTTGAGGTAAGTGGGTTCTTTCCCAACTCTTCTCTCTTCTTCTCCAATTGCACCTCCCATTCTATTATTGCTTTGTCTTCATCTCATGCATGTGTGATTGCTTTGATTTGTTTTGGTTTTAGTTGCCTTGGAGCTTGATTCAGAGGAATTGTCAGATTTGAGGCAAGTATAAGTACAGACTTTTATAACACACATGGGTGCTCTATTTGAATGCTTTGATTCCCATCTTCTTTAGTGTATTTGATGTTTACAGCCAATGCTTGTGAATTTGGAACCTCTGTAGCTTGTTTGGGGATGTTTCTGTGTCAAATTTCCGTTTCTGTACTCAGCCCGAATTCATCTCTGTATGGTACGGCTAAGCCGTGAACTTCTACGGCTCACTATCCAGAGACTTGAAATTTCACTTTTGTTCTACGGCTAGGCTACGGCTAAGCCGTAATTTGTCCTACGGCTGAGCCGTAAGCTAGCCGTGACCCAACCGTACCCCAGCCGTGAATTAAATCTCTGATCAGTCGAAACTTTTCTGATATCAGTACTCCTACGGTGAGGCTACGGCTAAGCCGTGGAATGCTACGGCTAAGCCGTGGATTGGTCTACGGCTAAGCCGTATACTGACTGTAGCTCAGCCGAAAAAGGCATCAGATCAGAAGTGAAAGATGATTCGTTTAGCTGTGTTTTGAATGGAACCAAGGTGAAGCCGTAGTGCATAGTACGACAAGCACGTAAGATGTCTTCGGCTCAACCATAGGTCCCCCATAGCTAAACCGTTAGGCATGGCAATTCTGAAACATAACTTAGGATAATGGTGAGACTTGTAGGACTCAAATACAGGTTAACCACCCATGTAAACCGGCCCAATGGATTCTTGGATCGCATGAATAGTCTGTTAGGCTGTGACTTATTCATGTGAGTGTTGATTTACTGTTAAGCACCTCCCCATGGGTGTTGGTTTAAGGGACGTCGGTGCACGCACAGATTACATTGCAACACTTTGATGGCAACGGTGCATTGACTAACTTAAAACTACATCAACATGCACGGTTAGCGACAGTGAACAACTAGCTTAGGACTGGCTTGTAATGAACCTTGACTCCGTATTAATCTGAGATGCATTGCATATTGTTTATGATTTTGCCCTCTGTTCTGTTAATCTAAGTTTATGCATTCCGTAGTCATTTTTGTTTTCGTCCTGTATCTCTGTTCTATGCTTCGTTCTGCACTATGCTTTGATCTATGCTGTGCTTTGGATTTATATCTATGCTCTGCTGGCTTTGTTTATCTCTGAGTTTGGGTATTCCCGGGTGGCTCTGCCCAGAGGTTAATACGTGAGGATAAGATCCGGTCTTTGTCATCGGTGAGTCCAAAGCGGATAATCTCCCTTTCTATGGATTTGATTTGATTGGTATTAGTCTGGCTCTACTCAGCCTCAGCCCTAGGATGCCCGACGGGGTTACCTTTGGCTTAGATCTCTGTATCTCTGTATAACTGCAGTGTTGCTTTGTCTTGGGACCCCGGAACCCAGGAAACCGAGACCCACTTGTACCCTGGCCCGGTCAGTGGTGTTCTCATCTGCTCTGCTTTGCTCTGCTCTCTATTGGAGAGAACTTGGTTAACGTAGTAGCCACTTAGTCAGTATTTCTATGTTTGATTCACATATCATGCTTTACTTCTATGCACGATTTGCTTAGCTTACTAAGATGAAACTCTGAAATCATTATTCTGTCATTTATTCACTTTGATACTATGAGTGTTACACCCCTGTTACTTATATTTGCTGGATCGTTGTATTCATTTGTGTTGTCTGTGGTGTTGCAGGCACAGATACCTTGCCCAGCTCCCCGGCGGTCGAGGAGGCTGCAGGGGCGAGTGTAGAGGCACCCTCAGGTTTGGCAGAGTGGGCCTGATCATCTCTGCCGAGTGCGTTCATGCATACTTCCAGTGGCTTTTCGTTTTGGGATTTTGAGTTTTGGTTTCAGGGGACTTGTATTTGGACTGTGGATCTTTGGACTTTGGACTTGTATTCTGTGTATTTTGTATATATGGTTTTGGTGTGTATTTGGTTTTATATCAGTGTATTTGTCTTTGTCGCTTCCGTATTTGTTTCTGCTTTGGCTTCCGCTATTTTCTTTGTTGCTTGCTATGATATCTACAGCTTCCGCGTTCGTCTGTTTCGCACGTGTTAGATCCCTTGTGTGCGTGCATCTGGACTGGGTTTGGGTGCACGTGCACGGGAGTACGTGTGTCACCGGTTTAGCTTTTCGCTAACCCCCGAATTCTGGGCTCGGGTCGTGACATACGTATTGTATGGTATCAGAGCATGCTAGTTATAAGCATGTAGGCATCTAAGATCGTGGTGAGATAACGCTATCAACTATTTGACTCGAGTCTCATATGTTGATTTGGGGTTTGACTAACTCAGGGCATTTTATATTTGTGTGTTGTGTTCCTTTTCCTTTTGCAGGATGGCATCAGGATCGGGATCTCGGGATGAGAATCAACAAGGCCACAACGGTGATAGTGGATCAGTACCTCCACACATCAGTAGTGAGGAACGAATGATGATGATGATGCAGTCTATGCAGTCATTACAGGCACAGATGGCGTCCATGGTAGATAGACAGAGTCAGGCTGCTGCCGCAGTAGCATCACCTCGTATAGATCAGCAGGTGATTTTCCAGCCTAAGGAATCAGATCCTAATGCTCTTTTTGACAAGTTCCGTAAGCGAGGGGCGACTGAGTTCCATGGGATAGAGGACGCATTGCAGGCTGAGCAATGGTTGGAGCAGACTGAAGAGCTTTTTGATACGATTGTGTGCAGTAACAAGCAGAAGGTAGTTCTCACAGCCTCTATGCTTCGGAGTGTAGCCAAGACTTGGTGGAGGAGTGTTAAGACTTCATTTCAGACTATGCCCAGTGCCACAGTTTGGGAGACCTTCAAGCAGCAATTCCGTCGGAAGTTCATGCCTCTCCATATTCAGCGAGCTAAGGAAGTGGAATTCTTCAACCTCCAGCAGAGACAGATGTCAGTTGCAGATTATGTACACAGGTTTACAGAGTTGTCTCATTTCGCAGAGGACATGGTGAACACAGAGCATAAGAAAGTGACTCGCTTCGTCAACGGCCTGAATCCGAGACATAAACGCCACGTGGTTGCTTGTATGTGGCCGGCTACCTTGGATGACGCTATTGACAGGGCTTATGATGCAGAGGCCATCTTTGAGGAGGAGCGAACAGAAGCTAAGAGGGCGGCAGGTTCCAGTGGCAGAAGTCAGTTTCAGAAAAGGTTCAAGGGTAAGCAGGGCAGTTCGAGCAGTACTCCGTTGGTATGCGGTCACTGTGGGAAGGATCACCCCACAGACAGATGTTGGAGGAAGAGTGGGGCTTGTTTCGGGTGTGGCTCTACGGATCACAGGCGGGCCCAATGCCCGAAGTTTCAGTCCTCGCCACAGACGAGACATGCAGGATCTACAGCTCAGGGCAGATCTCAGCCAGCTCGCCTAGCCCAGAAGCCGAACCGCCAGACAGCCCGAGCATATGCTGCTACGCATGAGGGCGCGGAGGAGGCCACGGTAGTGGAAGGTAAAATTTTAATTTCTGATGCAGAAGCTTTAGCTTTATTTGACTCCGGGTCTACGCGTTCGTACGTAGCACCCCATTTTGCTGTGCAGCTTCGACAGCGACCCACACCACTTCCATATTTGTTGTTAGTATCCACTCCGGTTGGTAAACGGGTGGAGTGCAGTGTCTTCTACCCTCAGTGTGATGTGCGGATAGCTGGTCATCAGCTCCCGGTAGACCTCGTGTTGCTCACGACACTGGATTTTGATGTGATTCTTGGTATGGACTGGCTTGCGAGATATCATGCGTGTATCAATTGCTACAGCAAAGCTATCTACTTTGATTTGGGCAGCGGATTCCGATTTGAGGGCAGCCAGATGAAGTGCCCAAGACGTGTGATCTCTGCTTGTAAGGCAGACAGGATGCTTCGTAGGGGATGTGAGGGATTTCTTGCATTCATTTCAGAAAAGAAAGATCGGCGACAGCTCAGTGAGATTCCAGTAGTCAGCGAGTTTCCGGATGTCTTTCCGGAGGATGTGCCAGAGTTGCCACCAGTTCGGGAGGTAGAATTTGCTATTGACGTGGTACCAGGTACAGCGCCTATCAGTAGAGCTCCATATCGTATGGCACCTGCAGAGTTGTTGGAATTGAAGAAACAGTTGCAGGATCTGTTGGATAAAGGGTTCATACGCCCAAGTGTTTCACCTTGGGGAGCTCCTGTATTGTTTGTCAAGAAGAAGGATGGCAGTTTCCGGATGTGCATTGACTACAGACAGTTGAACAAAGTGACTATCAAGAACAAATATCCATTGCCTAGGATTGATGAGTTGTTCGATCAACTTCAGGGTGCAGCTTATTTCTCTAAGATTGACTTGAGGTCAGGATATCACCAGCTCAGGGTGAAGGATGAGGATGTTCCTAAGACAGCTTTCAGGACTCGGTATGGACACTACGAGTTCCTTGTCATGCCATTTGGTTTGACAAACGCACCCGCAGCTTTTATGGCACTGATGAACAGGGTGTTTACTTCCTTCTTGGACCAGTTCGTTGTGGTTTTCATAGATGACATATTGGTCTATTCGAAGACAGCTGAGGAACATACAGACCATCTGAGGAAAGCATTGCAGCTGCTTAGAGATCACAAGTTGTATGCAAAGTTGACTAAGTGTGATTTCTGGTTAGAGCAAGTTGCATTTCTGGGTCATAAGATTTCTAGAGATGGTTTGATGGTGGATCCGGCTAAGATCGAAGCAGTAGTCCATTGGCCCCGTCCCAGATCAGTGACAGAGATTCGGAGTTTTCTGGGTTTGGCGGGATACTACCGCAGGTTCGTGCAGGACTTTTCGAAGATTTCAGCACCGCTGACTCAGTTGACTCGGAAGAAGGTTCCATATGAGTGGACAGAGAAGTGTGAGCGTAGTTTCCAGATGTTGAAAGAAAAGCTCACTACGGCGCCAGTGTTGACTCTCCCGGATGGTAGTGAGGGATTCGTGATTTATTTCGATGCTTCTCGAGTTGGATTAGGCTGTGTACTGATGCAGAATCAGAAAGTGATTGCCTATGGATCCAGACAGCTGAAGGAGCATGAGAAGAACTATGCCACACATGACTTGGAGCTAGCAGCTATTGTATTTGCACTGAAGTTGTGGCGACATTACTTGTACGGTGTGAAGTTCGAGGTCCATTCCGATCATCACAGTCTGCAGTACTTGTTTGATCAGCATGACTTGAATATGAGGCAGCGTAGATGGTTGGAGTTTATCAAAGACTACGACTTTCCGATCAAGTACCACCCTGGCAAGGGGAATGTGGTTGCAGATGCACTTAGCAGGAGGACAGACAGTCTTCAGGCGTTGGCAGGATTCTATATGCTTGTGCATGATCAGCCTGTAGAGGTTCGGATGGTAGGTGAATTGGTGACATTAGCTACTACCGTCGTATTTCAGCCTGAAGTGATTCAGCAGATCAAGGATCGCCAGTTTGAGGACCCCCTCCTGGTGAAGTTCAGAGATCGGATTGCAGATCGACCGGATTTTAGCTTGGTGGATGGAGTTTTGTACTTCAGGAATAGATTGTGTGTTCCCGCTGTGGATGAGCTGAAAGATAAGTTGATGACAGAGGCGCACGATGCCCGATATGCGATGCACCCAGGGAGTACGAAGATGTACCGGAACTTGAAAGACAGATTTTGGTGGAACAATATGAAGCGGGAGATCGCAGGGTTCGTAGCTCGATGTTTGACCTGTCAGAGGGTGAAAGCTGACCATCAGCGACCTCCAGGATCATTACATCCATTGCACACTCCGCAGTGGAAGTGGGAGCACATTACGATGGATTTCGTCTCCGGTTTTCCGCCGACCAGTAGAAAGAACAATGCGATCTGGGTAATAGTGGACAGATTGACCAAGTCAGCACATTTCCTTCCGTTCAAGAAGGGGATGACATTCACGGAGATGGCTAGGAAGTTTGTTGACGAGGTAGTCAGATTGCATGGCACCCCGGTATCGATTGTGTCGGATCGAGACAGTCGTTTTGTATCTTCATTCTGGAGAGCATTTCAGGAAGCTATGGGCACGAAGCTGAGTTTTAGCACGGCATACCACCCCCAGACTGATGGACAGTCGGAGCGTACCATTCAGACGTTGGAGGATATGCTCAGAGCTAGTGTGCTGAACTTTGAGAAGGAATGGGATATGCATTTGGCATTGTGTGAGTTTGCTTACAACAACAGCTTTCACAAGAGTATTGGTATGGCACCATATGAGGCTCTCTACGGACGTAAGTGCAAGACCCCGGTGTGCTGGGAAGAGGTAGGAGCAAGGAGTTTTCATGGTCCGACGATCATAGCAGAGACGACGGAGAAAGTGCAGAAAGTGATAGAGAATTTGAAGATTGCTCAGTCCAGGCAGAAGAGCTATGCTGATACTCGGAGGAGACCTTTGGCATTCCAAGTCGGAGATTGGGTGTTCCTTAAAGTTTCTCCGATGAAGGGCACAGTTCGATTTGGTCAGAAGGGTAAGTTAGCTCCGAGATATGTAGGACCGTTCGAAGTCAAGAGCAGAGTTGGAGATTTAGCTTATCGGTTGACGCTTCCAGTTGAGTTCTCCGGTGTGCACGATGTCTTCCATGTGTCGATGCTCCGTAAGTATGTGCCAGATCCGAGCCATGTGATTCGCTACGATGATATCCAGATTCAGCCTAATGCAACTTACGTTGAGCGTCCGCTTCGCATCGTTGGCACACGAGAGCAGATTCTCCGTACCAGGACTATCAGATGGGTTAAAGTGTTGTGGGAGCATCACGGTCCGGATGAGGCTACCTGGGAGCTAGAGGAGCAGCTAGCGCGCCAGTACCCCCAGCTCTTTGCGCAGGTAGGTAGTCATTCCGAGGACGGAATGATTCCTAGTGGGGGAGGATGTAACACTCCGATCCCCTTTGAGCCGGATTAGTGGCTCATTAGTGTGTGTTTTGTTTTGTTTATTCTTTTGGACTTGGTTTTGGGCCTTGGATAGGTAGTTGAGTGACCTTTGACCTGGAATAGGTAGTTCTAAGCCCTTTTTCGTAATTTTGCTTTTGTTTTGCTCATATCATCTTTGCATCATCTTGGTGTCAGCACGTGTATTTCATTGAGCTCGACAATTTCCGTAACTGTGTCAGATCCGTTTGGAGTCAATTGGGGAAGATGGACCTTCATGTGACTTGATTTGTAAATAACCCAGACTCTTTGGACTTTGACTTAAACTTCCAAAACATATATAAACAACTCAGCTCCAGATGTCTCTCATCTCTGCCCATTTGTTTCCACGTTGCATGCAAGAGAAAACTCCAGGGAAGCCTCTCGTTCTCTCTCCCTCTTCACTTCGGTTTCTTCTCTCTCTCTCTCTCTCTTTCGATTGGGGTTTTGCTACTCTTAGTGGATTGGGTTCTTCTCCATTCTCTCATCTTTGTGTATTGCTTGAGGTAAGTGGGTTCTTTCCCAACTCTTCTCTCTTCTTCTCCAATTGCACCTCCCATTCTATTATTGCTTTGTCTTCATCTCATGCATGTGTGATTGCTTTGATTTGTTTTGGTTTTAGTTGCCTTGGAGCTTGATTCAGAGGAATTGTCAGATTTGAGGCAAGTATAAGTACAGACTTTTATAACACACATGGGTGCTCTATTTGAATGCTTTGATTCCCATCTTCTTTAGTGTATTTGATGTTTACAGCCAATGCTTGTGAATTTGGAACCTCTGTAGCTTGTTTGGGGATGTTTCTGTGTCAAATTTCCGTTTCTGTACTCAGCCCGAATTCATCTCTGTATGGTACGGCTAAGCCGTGAACTTCTACGGCTCACTATCCAGAGACTTGAAATTTCACTTTTGTTCTACGGCTAGGCTACGGCTAAGCCGTAATTTGTCCTACGGCTGAGCCGTAAGCTAGCCGTGACCCAACCGTACCCCAGCCGTGAATTAAATCTCTGATCAGTCGAAACTTTTCTGATATCAGTACTCCTACGGTGAGGCTACGGCTAAGCCGTGGAATGCTACGGCTAAGCCGTGGATTGGTCTACGGCTAAGCCGTATACTGACTGTAGCTCAGCCGAAAAAGGCATCAGATCAGAAGTGAAAGATGATTCGTTTAGCTGTGTTTTGAATGGAACCAAGGTGAAGCCGTAGTGCATAGTACGACAAGCGCGTAAGATGTCTTCGGCTCAACCATAGGTCCCCCATAGCTAAACCGTTAGGCATGGCAATTCTGAAACATAACTTAGGATAATGGTGAGACTTGTAGGACTCAAATACAGGTTAACCACCCATGTAAACCGGCCCAATGGATTCTTGGATCGCATGAATAGTCTGTTAGGCTGTGACTTATTCATGTGAGTGTTGATTTACTGTTAAGCACCTCCCCATGGGTGTTGGTTTAAGGGACGTCGGTGCACGCACAGATTACATTGCAACACTTTGATGGCAACGGTGCATTGACTAACTTAAAACTACATCAACATGCACGGTTAGCGACAGTGAACAACTAGCTTAGGACTGGCTTGTAATGAACCTTGACTCCGTATTAATCTGAGATGCATTGCATATTGTTTATGATTTTGCCCTCTGTTCTGTTAATCTAAGTTTATGCATTCCGTAGTCATTTTTGTTTTCGTCCTGTATCTCTGTTCTATGCTTCGTTCTGCACTATGCTTTGATCTATGCTGTGCTTTGGATTTATATCTATGCTCTGCTGGCTTTGTTTATCTCTGAGTTTGGGTATTCCCGGGTGGCTCTGCCCAGAGGTTAATACGTGAAGATAAGATCCGGTCTTTGTCATCGGTGAGTCCAAAGCGGATAATCTCCCTTTCTATGGATTTGATTTGATTGGTATTAGTCTGGCTCTACTCAGCCTCAGCCCTAGGATGCCCGACGGGGTTACCTTTGGCTTAGATCTCTGTATCTCTGTATAACTGCAGTGTTGCTTTGTCTTGGGACCCCGGAACCCAGGAAACCGAGACCCACTTGTACCCTGGCCCGGTCAGTGGTGTTCTCATCTGCTCTGCTTTGCTCTGCTCTCTATTGGAGAGAACTTGGTTAACGTAGTAGCCACTTAGTCAGTATTTCTATGTTTGATTCACATATCATGCTTTACTTCTATGCACGATTTGCTTAGCTTACTAAGATGAAACTCTGAAATCATTATTCTGTCATTTATTCACTTTGATACTATGAGTGTTACACCCCTGTTACTTATATTTGCTGGATCGTTGTATTCATTTGTGTTGTCTGTGGTGTTGCAGGCACAGATACCTTGCCCAGCTCCCCGGCGGTCGAGGAGGCTGCAGGGGCGAGTGTAGAGGCACCCTCAGGTTTGGCAGAGTGGGCCTGATCATCTCTGCCGAGTGCGTTCATGCATACTTCCAGTGGCTTTTCGTTTTGGGATTTTGAGTTTTGGTTTCAGGGGACTTGTATTTGGACTGTGGATCTTTGGACTTTGGACTTGTATTCTGTGTATTTTGTATATATGGTTTTGGTGTGTATTTGGTTTTATATCAGTGTATTTGTCTTTGTCGCTTCCGTATTTGTTTCTGCTTTGGCTTCCGCTATTTTCTTTGTTGCTTGCTATGATATCTACAGCTTCCGCGTTCGTCTGTTTCGCACGTGTTAGATCCCTTGTGTGCGTGCATCTGGACTGGGTTTGGGTGCACGTGCACGGGAGTACGTGTGTCACCGGTTTAGCTTTTCGCTAACCCCCGAATTCTGGGCTCGGGTCGTGACATTCTGAAAAATGGGGATTCAACCCTTGCACTTGCTGCTGCTGGAGAAGATGGCTGCTGCGTCTTCTTTGCAAACAGAGAAGAAGATGGTGTGGTGGCGTGAGTTCTAGCGGGAAGAAAATAAAAATCGTGAGATGGAATTTGATCAAAATGGCAAGTAGATCCGGATTTCTTGCTCTATCCTCCATCATCTTTCCTTCTTCTCTACCCTTTCCTCGTTTTTTTTCTCTTCTCTCTGCCTTGCTCCCGATCAAAGTCCCCCAATTTGGTCACTGCAATATAGCAAAGCTTTAAATGGGGGTGGGCTCTCAATCACGCATAGGCCCAACCCGAGAATGCATGCTGGCCCGCCTCAGTGGAAATAAAAAGAAAGAGAAGTAAAGAGAAATAAAAATTAAAATAATAATAATAATAAATAAAGTCATAAATAATAAAAGAGAGTGATGGTCAGTTCACGTGTGGGCCCTATCCCAACTTCAGATTTTTAAAAATGTAGATTTTGATGATGGAACTTTTATTTTTGCAATTACTCAGTACATGGCTCATCCAACACTGGCTCCATTAAAGGGATTTTTAAATACTACCTAAGCCGGCCACACATTATGTGGAACTCAAAATGGGTTTTACCGACGCACACAGTCCATTGGCAATTAAGATTGGTCTTCACCAATGCACATAATGCGTTGGCATTGTTCAAGGTGCCTTTACCAACGCACATAAGTGTGTTGCAAATAAGTCAAACCATAGCCAACATTTTCTTTACGTCGCCAAAGGGGAACATTTCGTTGCCAAAAATTTCTCTCTCTTCTAGGGGGAATTTTGGTTGCGTGCCATTGTAATTTCGATACCTTTTACCAACGCAGCCTCTTTTCCGTTGGTAAAAATATATTACTTTGTAACTTTTACCAACGTATCATTATTTGCGTTGGTAAAAGGTAACATTTAACAACGCCTTTACTATGACATTGGCAAAAAAACGTTGGGAATTACGCAATTTGTTGTAGTGTTTATATTAAGAAGATTAAATGACAGTTTTCTTTTTTCAAATGATCTTGCTTGGAACGGTTCCTCTGTGTCGAAGTAGTTGGCTTATGCTTTGCTTTTTCATATTCATGTTTCCATTGCCATCCATTTATACTAGTAATACTCAGAACAGAACCTTTTTCTTTTCTACAGTACTAATGGCATTTCCACTATCTAAAAGTTTTGAATCATTTGTTGGTAGTTTACACAATGTGTTTGTTTGTAGCACAATCTGTGACCATATTTGCTAAAGTTATGCACTGCTGAAAGCCTGAAACAGAGGCAACATTATCAACACTATATGAATACCAGTTGATCCATTCCTACAAATGCTATTCAAACAAACATGCTCTAAAACAAGAAGCGGGCTCCCAATTTGTATGCAATTCTATATAGAATGGTTTCATTAGCAAACACAAAATTTTTGCTTCTCTTTTCAGCCAATTAAGTAGGCGTAAGTTGCTAACAAAAGAAGGGTCCTTGAGGAGATCTTTTTTTTTTCCAATGTTGCAATGGTGGTCGCCTTCTCCGACAACGGCGATGGTGTTGCAACGACAGCTTGTGAGATTTCCTTTCTCTTATAAGCCAAAATGATTCTTTAGAAAAAACTTTAACGGATTAGATTTGCATTCTGACGGAGTGATTTGTATTATGAAAGACAACCAATTTAGGGCATATCTGAATCCATTGCGAAACAGAGAGGAGATCCATAATCTTAACTCTCTCAGTCTTCTCGTAATGCCTGTTGATTGATGGGTATGCCACGCAGTAATCTGTGTGTGAAGATGAGAAAGTTCCCAAGCCAATTATAGACTGCGTTAATACTTTCCTCTCCATCAACAAAAAACTTTACATTATCGTACAACTGGAGTTTTTCGAGAAATGTGACTTTAATGGAAGCTGTTGTTATTGAACGAATCAAATAAGTGGTGGTCATGTGGGCCACCACCCATAATATCCAACATCTCTTACCTAGATTAAGCACGCCTTTTTTTTTTCTGTTCGCCCTAGGGCTATTATACGTAGGAGAAGAAGAGGAATGAGGATCGTCTGCTGTGGGGTTCTTCTTCGAATAAGAGTTGGAATAGGATTTTGCAAAGTAAGGCTCTTTCGGGGATAAAGTTTGTGTATTTATGAAAGCGCCCCCGTAGCGTATAAATTTTGCTGGAAAACACATCGTTAGTCTCGGGTGACTCGGGGTGAGTGAGGTGATGACGTGTATTACGTGCTCACGTGGTGACGTTGAATTGGCCCACTCACGAGAAGTATAAAATAGACGATCCGGACTCCAACCTCTTTTCTAAGGCCGGGGCCCACGGTCTTTGTTCTGATACCGTACGAAAATTCAAAGGCCTTGGGCCCACCGTCTTTTCTCATCACCGTACGAGGAGAGATGTCGGGAAGAAGAAGAACGCTCAGTCATTCCTCATGGCACTGGTACTGCCGCTGCTTCCTTAACCCTTGTTGATATGAGGAAAGACTAACTGTGTGACCTGAGAAGAACAGACAGAAATTTCAAACGACAGAGTCCCCGTATTGGTAGGCCGGTTCATCACCAGATCGATCTTGTGGGAGACCTCCACCTCTATGAGTACCAAACATACGTCAAGCCTCGTTTATGTTGCGGATGTGATATCACAGGTCATGCACATACACAAATCACACACACAAGGCTATATGGACGGATAAAGAGACGATCATATTCACTATAACAAATAAAATATGCAAAAATTTTCATTCTCTTATATCGTCTCTCCTATATGGTGTAGGAACACCACGGATAAAATAACTATCACATCTTTTTAGCAAAATCTAAAATTACATATTACATGATATATATATAATTTTCACTATTTTGGCCACCAAGAAGTCCCCAATAAAACCAAAAAATACCTTCAATTTTAAACTATTATTGACCAATCCAATAAATCAGTCTGGTCAAATTAGAATACAAGATATTAACCCAATAATTTAAGCCTTAAAGAGATACTCAAAACCCTAATAAGAGGACCACATGCCAAGAAGAGACAGAATTTCAAATGACAGCATCAGTCCCAGTGCTGGTAGTACGGTTCATGAAATCAATTGTGTGGCGTACCTAATTTTTACCCATGAATTTTATAGCATCAACTTGTGGAGCCCAATCTGAGTGCCGAAACTGGTTGCATTGGGTGATATCATGTTTTAAGGTATAATTTGGTAGTAGTAGCCAACAGCCTCGCAAGGAGTTGCAAAGTTTTAAAAGCCAAATTAATCAATGATTACATACATGTGCTTGGAGAGAGCAAGCGAACAAAAGGAAAAAAGAAAAATAGAGATATAATAATTTTTTGTGCATACACAAAAATGTACATAAGTATATTTATCTTATGAAATGAGAAATAAAAAATAAAATATAATTATTATTACGTAGTATTATATAAATTATTATATCTTTTATATATATTTTAGTGTCTGTACGTATTACATTTGAGTGCACTGTTTTGAAAAGCAAATTTACGTGTGGCTACGCCCATGTACTTGGGACTTGGAGATTACAGGCGACGGAGAAAAATCGAACAAAGGCAAAAAAGGATTACGCCCATGTACTTGGGACTTGGAGACTACAAGCGAAGGAGAAAATTTGAAAAAAAGGGATCATTTGACTTGCGCACATGCACGTACGTCGGAGTTGGAGGGTACAAGCCAACACAAAAAATTGATTACCCCTCGTTGGTCAACGTACATGCGGGATCCACAGCTGCCACTAGCTACCTTTTAAATTTTGGCACAGTGATACGTACCTCAGACGAATAAGGCTTAACGAAGCAGCGGCAGTGCAGCTCTCTTGCCTTTCTTCTTTAGCCCTCGCTGTTGCTTCCTTTTCCTTCTGTTGTTTTGTAACATTCTAGTTAAAAGAACTTGCACAAATTCCACCTTAACCACTTCTCTCTCGACATTCAAAAAAAATGTCTCGTGAGGAATTCTCAAGCTTTCTTCCTATCCCTTACGATATCTCTCATCCCATCCCTGACAATCTCTCTCATCCGGCCAACGAATGCACTCCACTCAAGAAAAAGATGTTAGAGGTTGCTCTTTCACATTACCATAAAGGCACGCCGTTTCGGTGGGAGAAGATAGCCAAAGAATTCCCCGGAATGACCACGCAGCAGGTGAAGCGTTATGGGTTATTACTAGAACAAGACTTTGAAAAGGTGGAGGAGACGTCAGTGAGGAAGGGCATTTGGACTGAGGAAGAAAAGCGGTTGGTTTGTTGTTTGGACTTCTTTCTTTTAATAGGGATATTTCATCTTCTTTTATAACAACTGCTTATTATAGCTGAAACATTAAGGAATATGATTCAATCTCCACGACCCTCTATCTTCCAGTGGACAATATCGTTCCCCTATATCTTCCAGTGGACCAGTGTGGTTAAGGATGCAGAAACGTCAAGGTGGACGTAGTGGAGTATCTATTAATGCTGGCTAGTTCTGCCCATTGTTTGTGTACCACAATTAATGAATAGGCTACAAAGAGTGCTTAATTTATATAGAACCATTAACTTTTGATCACTTCTTGTTTAAATCATTACAGTTTTTTTTATAATATTTAGGGAATAATTCATTTAGCCTTCTATGTATAAAATTTGATTTTGCTCTCTTTGAGGTTATTTCTGTCAGGTCTCAGCAAGTATGGCCCGGGGAAATGGACAGATATCTCCAGGCACGTTGGCACACGGCTTCCGGAGCAAGTCCGCAGCTATGCTCGAAAACACTATGGTTACCGCCAGAGCTCCCAACCAGAAAATAGGCAGTGTTTGACGTCGAGCATAAATGACATCCAAGGGGTTCCGCCAGAGGAAGAATTCTTATTCAACAACGGGGCCACTGCCAACCCACCCCTCTCACCTGTGATGGATTACATGATCCCGGCCTCTAACGCGCAGCCACCCACATGGAGTGATCCGGCCTTTTTACCTCTTCAATGCCCTCTTTCCGACCTAGATGTCAACTTTGTAGACACTGGTTGCGACACATCATGGAATTTGGATTTGGAGGCGCAGATGAGGACTAACCCGTCAAGCAGCATCCAAACGGTACCGCCGGAGGAAGCATTCTTATCCAACAACGGGGCCATTACCAACCCCCCGCCTCGCACCTGTGATGGATTACATGATCCCGCCCTCTAACGTGCCACCACCCACTGTCAGTCAGTCAAACACTGACTAGATGACTCTTCTCCTAGGAAGAACCAGTGGTCTCTCATCTGTAGAACCGACCCCACACAAACCGACTTTAAGAATGGTAATTTATTAGCCCACATGTCCTCGCTGCAAACCACAATGACCACCGACCTTGGCCCCTTTTGAAAGTATAAATGGAGGCACCAGGGGTTAGTCGCAATACACAAAACAGAAGTCAGTTGTCAGACGTCAGTTGAGAACGCAAGCAAACACAAGTCTGCGGCTAGTAATTTTTATAGTAGTACATTAGTAGGTATTGCTTATAATTATTACGGACTAGTAAGCCTCATATTAGTGTATCAATAGGTATTGTTTGTAATTATTGTAATAGTGTAATTGTATAAAACTTATAAAGTGTGTCTTATTCTCCTTGTAATTTGTATTAGTGGAAGTTGTAACTAAGTAGGCATTAGAGCTGTCTTCCAACACCCACATGGAGTGGTCACCCCTTTCACCTCTAGAGCACCTCCTGTCCAGCATCGATGTCAACTTTCCAGACCCTAAATTTGGATTTGGAGGCCCAGATGAGGACTAGCTCATCAAGCAGCATCCAAAGGGTACCTCAGGAGGAAGCACTCGTATTCAACAACGGGGCCATTGCCAACCCACCCCTCTCACCTGTGATGGATTACATGATCCCGGCCTCTAACCCGCCGCCGCTCACATGAAGTGGTCAGCCCTTTTTACCTCTTCAACGCCCTCTATCCGACATAGATGTCAACTTTGGAAACCCCTGCTGGGTGCTACACATCATGGATTTTGGATTTGGAGGCCCAGATGAGGAGTAACCCGTTTAGCACTGTCAATGATTAGGGTTGGAACTATACCAACTAAGAAGTCTTTAAAAAATACATCATGTTATATTCATTTTACGAAATTTTAATGACTTATTCATTAGAAATCTCTTTATTTAGTTGGAAATCAAGTTTTTATGATTTTGGAATTTATTTTAGAATTTTCTTGCAAAAATAATTGAAAATTATCAATTTTTTATAAAATCATGAAACTTTTCATTTTTTTTATTTCCATTTTTAGAAAGTTTTTCAAATTCATGATTTTTACATGAAATGATAAAATTTCTCATCATTATTAGTTCTTTAAAGATAAATCATGATTAATTATGTAAATTTACGGTGTGATCATTTTATGTGAATTAGGCCCGCATTAGTGTATTTGTGACTTTTGGTCAAAATTATCATTTTAATTAAAAATTATTTTTTTTATAAAAAAGTTCATTAAAAAGGGACATGCATTTAAGATTTGAAGCCGATAAATTAATTGTGAAGAAATCCAAGAAAAAATGAAATTTGAAAAGTTTTGAAGTCAAAGCCAAAGAAAGACGGAAAATCATTTTTGCAAAGGAACTTCTAGTAACATGGGAAAGTCCAAACATAAAGGTGCAATTCACGCCCAACCTTCTAAGTCCTCTTTTGCATATGGACAGCTAGCATCTATTTGTGGTCCCTACCTCCCCTTGAACTAAGCATCCAGAAGAAGTTTAGCGAAGGGAAAAGATTCACATTCGGGTGTGAATTTCAACTCATTCAAGCGTCCAAGCGTAGACCTTGCATGCTCCTCATGGCCACCATTGCTTGGCGGGCCTCACTTCTCATCAATTGAAGAGAATTAAAGATTGGGAAGGAACAATAAAAGGCAATCAATGAAGATCATATTTCCATCTCGAAAGAGTCCTTGAAAAGATTGAAGATTTCTCATCAACCAACCCACTTTCTATTTTGTTTCCAACTTGGAGAGAAAGAATGAGTATTTGTATAATCCTACAAAGTTGGTGCAAATAAGGCAATCCAAATATTTAAATACTATATAAGCAATGACAGGGGGAAGAGTTACAGATCCCAACCACTCTCTCTCACATACAACCGTCCCACATTTCACACGTCATTTTTTTCTCCATGCCCATTCTCTAAATTAGCCACCATCCAATCATACCAATACACTTCACCATACCACCCATCTATCTCACCCAATCACCCCACTTTCCATACGCATCACACCCTCCATCTTTTCTCATCACACATCAAGCAATATGTGGGTTAGACCAGCCCCCTATTGGTTGTCCATTCCGTCACATCTTTTCCACCTCTCTTCCATATATCCACTCTTTGGTGAAAATGAAGATTGAAGCCCGGATTATGGGCAAGTCCCCTTGCTTTCTTGATTGGTAAGGAAAGATTTTTTTTTCTTTTTCTAGCTTTAATTATTTTTTAATATTATTGATTGTATTAGTTCGTTTTAATTTAAAAAAGGCGTAATTAGTGAGGTCAAGGTGTCCCGCCTTGGATTGGCATCATATATTTATGTGTAGTGACAGCACGTACTTGGTGCGATATTTTTATGGACTTTTATTAATTCTGCCAATATAATATTTTAATTTTCCATAATAAAAGCAACTAGAATTCTTCTTATTTTATTTTTTATCCATTATCTCTCACTAATTTATTTTTGATTTTTAATTCAGTGCATGGTTTATCTATTCTTTTACATTAGTGGTTTGATCTAGTTTATTATTTTACAGTTTAGTAATTTGGGTTACTTTTTAGTTTAGGATTTTTAGATTAGGTTTAAGTTTTGATTTGTTATTTAATTTTCAGATTTAGGATTGTACTTTATATTTAATTTTCAGATTTAGTAGTGTGTTTTGTTTTAGACTTTTTTATGCTAACACTAGTTTTTTTTTTTTTTTTTGTTAGAACAGGTTTTATACGAATACTAACTCTCTGTAGATACAATCCCAGATTCACTTTATGGACAGCTAGACCTTTTGGTTCAACTGCCTCATCATTTTAGGATAGACTCTGAATGCTTTCATATGTTGAAGGTTTACTTTACTTGTTAGTCTCAAACTTTGGGGTGCCTTTTCGTGTATTTTCATATTCTTTTCATGTTTTTTTTCTTCCTTGGTATTGGTGTGGTTTATAGTTTTCGATCTCCTTCTATCGGAGAGCAATTATATCAATAATTATAGTGTTGACAGGACTGAGATGGAGACACATGGTAAGTCTGGGGCTCTTTATGCAGAAAGCAATCTTGCCCAGACGGATGAGTTCCTTAATTTGCTCCACGGACCAAGATTTAAGCCCTTAAATCTAAATATAACTCTTGCTATTAGGTTACAAACTGAATGGAGAAAGAACCTTCCAGAAAAAGCAAATAAGCTACTCTGTATACAGTCGGGTTCCTTACACATATCCGGTTTCTATCGAGACCAAAATTAGATTTCAGACTCGATTGTAACGGATTGGACACTCAAATCAAAATTGTTCCGGCTGCTGCTCAAGTTCTCATCCCTGCATCAAGCCATCGTCACTTTATTTCTACTAATTTTTGGTAACAGAGAGTGGACATAAGTGGTGCCAAGCATATTTGATAATGTTCAATTCATGCCTGACTCGGCAAAGGTATGATTAGATTTCCTATCTTTGGTTGATCCAAGCTTAAGCAAGGCTAAACTTCGGTTCACTTGAGCTTGAGTCAGCTCGTATCATGTGCAAATCAAGTACAACCTCGCTAATGAAGGCATGGGTTGACCAAGCTTTCCACGACCGCGCGAAATAAGCGGCACTGACTAACTGCATTACCACTGACAAGCCAGAATTACGGCCCTATAAATATGCTTTAGATACTAAGAACCCGTTTGAAAAGTCTATAGTACGCCACAGTGGGGATTGGTGATGGGTGCTTCTCGCTCCCTTTAAAACGCTTAAAGACGATTTTGGTCTATCTGGAAAAGAAGAGGAAATTGCACAAATTGAAGAGCAAGAGCCCCATCTCTGAAGCGCAAAACATGCGATGTTACATTATATCAGGCGTTGTGCTTTCCTTCAGCGTTTTTTTATTTTATTTTTAATTTTTAAACCTAGACCCTACATGATGACATGAACAGTTGTAAATCTCAACAAGATTAAAAATGGTCACGTGTCCAAATTTGAATCATTAATCTTTCTTAAAACTCAAAATATTTACAAAAACACACATAACCAGATATCTATATTTTTTTTATTTTTGTGGACCCCACAATCATGTCTTTGGAATAGTGAGAATATGCATGGGTCCAGATTTCATCCAGTGATTAGGTGTACATCTCGAAAAAATTACCGAGAGTCCTTGAATATCCTCTAAGGGTCGTCATCGGGTCGAGCTGGTTGCGAAAATATTACTCAAGCCCGCCCACGGGCTTTATTTTCTGGCAGACTAGGCTTTGTTTGAAAATTTTAAACACAAGCCCACCCAATGAGCTAGGTGATAACATCATTTTAACTTTTCACTTTTTAAAAAAATAAAAAATTATATACACACTTTTTTTAGTTTGTTCCATTATAGAAATTTAAATACGCTATAGATAAAAATAAATAAATAAATATATTGAGTCACAACACTTTGCTAATTGAAAATTCAATAATAATATTTTTACTAGTCAAATAATTATTTATAAACCATTACATAAGTTTGCAGGCTAACGGGCGGGCTGGCCACTACGTTTACAGAAAAAATGACTACAATGCAGTCAGTGGGCCAATAAAAAAAAATTGCACTCGTTTCATCAAAACCACTATCAAGGGCAGTCAATAAATTTAAAAAGACACAACCGCCACAGACAATCTTTTTTTTTTTTAAAGAAAAGAAACTACAAAAATGATTTAGTGTTACATTGACGACTATCTCGAGCATTCGTTTTATTTTTTTAAGGATTTTTATTAAAAAATATTTTTAAATTAATTTTAAAAATTATTATTTTTAAAAAATCTGTTATTTTAGAAATTGTAGCCTATCATCAAAATACAAGCTTCCATATATCCATCCAATAAAGAAGTCTATCTAAATCTATTTAAATCTTAAAGCATTAAAATAGTTATTGTGCAATATTTCCACAAAACCTTATGACAAGGTGTGGGTTCTTCACTGTGGTCAGACCCGTGATGGCCCCACATCTCCTCTTCGCCCCATCCATGATGGTAGCTTCTATCTCAACCATCCCCTTCTCAGCATCCACAGCCAGAGTTGAAAATACATCTCCTCTTGGGCCCATCGATGATGCTAGCTTCTATCTCAACCGTCCCCTTCTCAGCAGCCACAACCAGGGTTGAAAATAGGATCCGTCTCCACTTCTCGTGCCTGTAAAAACCCAGATTCAATAAGCATGCAAAGCCACCAGATTCATTTGTCTGAAAAGACATGCAGTGGAAAAAACAAATGGAAGAGGAATATGAGTTAGATTAAAGGATATTTACTTTTAAAGAAAACATATCTTAACAGTACACTCACCTCGACCAACTTGTTTTTACGTTAGTATCATTTGAACGATGAATTTCCCATGAATGTGAAAGCTGCTTGAAAAATCAGCACCCATACTTCTAATTCACTAGTGTTGACGGTGATGGCATCAAGACTTGACGAAGCATTTAATTATTTATGTTAGCCTCAGTAGATCCTGTTAATATATAGTCAGGAATAATAGATGCGTTTACTTCTTCGTGTGAGGCTCACTACAGCCCATTAATTCAAAGCTTCCTCATCATTCTACTCATATTGACATAGGGATAATGAAGAAAATGCATCACAAAGACAACTACACTACACTTCCCGCCTACTTGCCTCCTTTGAGGGGGATTTCATAGGTTGCACAGGCATCTATTCCTTCCAACCTTCAGTCTGCAATAACTTGAACCAAATTTCAAGATACAATCAGTTCAAGAACATGGATGCACTGCAGTAAAAAGGGGAATGCCTGCAAATGTGCAAAGGACATATTGCCTGCTCTCTCACGCCTAGCGAAAATTCCGTCTATCTGCACAATGAAGTGAATGACCATCACAGATAAACTTACACAATTGAAACAGTGAAATAGCAGTGAAGAGAGCTCATCTACAGAAGCACAGCAAATTGAACTGACTGTCTAGTAAGACATTATCAAATCTTAACAGTTCTCACTCATAGAAATTATAGAAAACGACCAATTAAAGTTAAACCCACGTTTCCTGTCCCCTAACGCAGCAGTGTTGTTAACATGCACATGTAACACATGAGAGTGATTTCCAGTAGCAAACAACAACAAAAACAGACACATGCAAAATCTTCCAGACAGAACTTCTGGAAGGACGAACTTACGTACTAAGTGTAGAGACACAAAGGCCCAAGCTCATGATCTAGGCTCTTCATGAAAAGCCCATGATCCAGGACCATAGAAGATACTCCACGTGAAGAATATTTAGGAGATATGGTCAACCCTATACATAGTTGTAGAGATTACTACATTCCATTTCCTATTGTAATCACACATAATGAGGATATAATTGTATCCTTGATTAGAGCATGTAATGAATATAAATACCACGGTCGATCCTTCTTACAGGACACGACAATATTCCCACATATCTAAGTCTATTGTGGGGGTTCTTCCTCTCAAACAAGGATCTACAGATCCTTTTACTAAGATGTCAATATAAAATGACGCAAACTTTCACAACAGCATAAAAACAACCTGAATAGACAGAAATCAAATACATTATAAGAATTCTCAATAATGAAAAAATTATGCCTAAGAAAGCACCGGATCTACTAACTTATGAATAATACCCATGTCCAAAATCCTTTTAATTGAAATAAATCACTTCATATATTCCTTTTTCTGCAATGAAAGTTGGTCAGACCAAACAAAACCAGACAGTAAAAGAGAACAAATTTCAACTACATGGCAGAATCCTCTTTCATCAAAAGCGCACCGCCTTATCAGTGGGGATCAATTTCATCATTATTGCAAGTATTTTATCATTGTAGATTTGGTAGCAAACGCCTATATATATTTTTCCTTAATTTGTTTTTCCAACACACTTTGAGTTGAGTGGTATTTACACTAAGTTTCACGCATGCGGTGGGATTCAACTCTAGGACTGCAGGATGACGAATTCATCTCTAGGTCTTCAAGACCAAGTATCATGGCAAAACCAGTGTCACACCATCAAAATGTTCGAACCATCTGTTGTTGCCTCTGGCTTAGCAAGAAAACCCTATAAAAAATAACAATAAGGGCGATATGAGTTTTAATAACTTACATGGTCAGTGAGGGTGAGAATTGCCTCAAAGAAAGATCTAATTGTCCCAATGTCTTTCCACTAGTCATTGAATGGATACACCCGCAACAAGCATCTTATGCATAAATTGATCATCAAGGCATGTTAAAAAGAATGAAATTGCGACATGATATAGCATCACCAGAAATCCGCTTTACCCATGGGTGCTTCAGAAGCCCATTGGAAGGGGAGCCCCCATTAGTTTTCAGACTTATCAAATTTCAAAAAGAATTCATGATCATATCCTTATCCCCATTAGTTCTCAGACTTTTGTAGTCAGTTGTAATGAGTTGTAAAGTGCAAAAGAACGGTAAAACAAAATCAACAAGCTGAAGATTGAAGTATCACACTGATTGAAAAATTCACAAACCACTTTGCACAAAACTTGTAAGGTCTTAAAATAGATTTCGAAACACTGATGTGAGATGTCCTAACCCTACTTACAAATGTTAGAGAACCAGCCTCTGCACTTTAGGTCAGCAGTTGCTGAAACTGTAACAAACAGATGAATAAAACATAAATTTGGCTGACCAAAGCATAAATGAAATTCCAGGGCTGTTTTTCCCCTTTCAGAGACATCAACACATTAAAAGGGAAAAATGACAAATGATGTCGAGAGAAAATCAAACAGCTCATGTGTCATGTATACATGTATCATTGTATACACATAAAGGAGTAGACTTACTCAAATAATTCCCAATCAAGCTTGGTGTGGTTGGACAAGCGTGATGGAGCTGGTGTGGTATCAAAGGTCTATGATGCAAGCCAGGTCCAAGATGCGGCCTGGCATTGATGGGTCACATTGACAGCCTCACTTGATCAATGATCTCCTCAAGATCAGGGATCCCTATCCTTAGTTAGATAGTTCTAATTAATTATTTGTTTTCTGTTTATGTTGAGTTGAAACTAGCGCTTGCTTAATTTATTCTATTAAGCCATGATTGTTTAGAGTTTGTCTTTCCTAATTTAGACATAGTCACTCTTATATAAGGATGAATATTTCATTGTAATGGACATACTAATTCAAATTAATAAATCAGATTTTCTCTCAAGACGGTGTCTACGATGAGTTATTTTGTACCCCAGGGGCTGGAATCCATCTCTAGATTTGATTAAACTTTAAGGAGATTGATCTACGCTCGAGTGGAAATCAGCGGTTGCGCCAGTCTCCCATTTTATCGTCATAAACACAAAATTTTTCTATTGCTGTTGTGGTATATGCTGATTTGCCCTATTGAGTGTTTGAACATACTTTTGCACTATCCACAGTTCCACTATCACAAAAAAAAACCCAAAAAGAGAAAAAACTGAGAGATTTATATAATGAAAAGGAGCCACAAACCAACAAATTACAATAATGTGAGCATTTGGATGTAATCCAACTTGCAATCCATGTTGAATATCATCACCAAAGATGAACCACACCTGTGGCACACCCTATTTGGTTTCTCTCTTTGAAAAACAGAAGGAAGTCGTTGGGGGGGGGGGGGGGGGGGGGGGCGCATGTCTTCTACCTTCACTTTCACACCTTCGATGGCCTTCTTTCTCTGTAAAAATATATCAAGATAAGACTCAATCAAATGCTTAAAAGAAACAAATAAAAAGATATTATATGCCTTCTTAACCTGAAAATCGTGTTTTTTTTTTCTTTCCATCAAAAGGAACCTGTTTCAATGGAATTAGTGACTTTGGTTAAGTGAACTAGGGCTCATAATGTGGATTTCTACAGTGGGGTTTGGTTTTTCTGAAATGGGTTTGCTGGGACATCCAGAAACGGTTTTGGAGAATTGGATAAAACAATTAAAAAGAAGAAGTCACCTGCTGCAACGGTATCTGAAGCATCTTCTTCAGAAAACCCTAAAAGATCGATACTCAGCAACTTCCAGGCCTTCTTCTTCTCCTTCCTCATCCCTGTAATCCTCGGCTTCTGTTTCTTCTTCCTCTCCTGGTTTGCCTTCCTCTGTCTCCTCTGCTCTTTTGGTGTCTGAGGCCACTAGTACATAAATTGTTTGCAAGTGCTGCTTTTTAAACACAAGGAATCTCTCTCTCGAGACAAAAATTTTTTTAAAAAATTATAATCCCCTAAATATTCCCCACATATCTCTCTCCTTCCCTCCTCTCTCCTCCCCCTTTCCCTCCAACCAACAATGAGCTCCGGCTGGCAGGAGCACAGCTCTCCCTCCCTCTTTCCCTCTTCTTCTTTCCCTCCCTCTCCCTTTTCCTCTTCCTATTCCTCTCCTCTTCCCCCTCCTTTTCTTCTCCCTCCTTCTTCCTCTCCTCTCCTCTCCTCTCCTCTCCCTACCTCTTACTCCTCCCCTTCCCTTCCTGTCTTTGCAACCAATTTCAAACACTATTCGGGCTGGGCCATCCTACAAGACGACCCGGCTTAGGCCGGGCGGGCTTCAACCAGATAATGGGCCCACGGACAAAATGATGACCCTTCATATGCACAGGTCACAAAAGTCCATTCTACGTGACTTTTTACCAACCTGTTTTTTCCTTTCTTTTTTAACTTATTATGAGACCCTAAGATGATGATCTAAACCATTGAAGCTCTTCAAATAATCAGCCACAGTTCTATATTCAAATTTGAGTTGTTGGTCATTTTCAAATCTTGAGCAAAAAACTATGCACCATATATTTCAATTTTTTTCATTATGTGGATCCCAGAATCATGATCCTAATCATTGATCTGTTTTGGAACATTGAAAATAAAAACCATGGATCCAAATTTCAAGCCCTAATTCATTGTAGATCTCGTAAAATTAATGAAAAGTTTTAAACTATTGGATTTTTAAACATCTATTTCAAATAATTTTGGTCCTACCGATCAGGTTATTTTAAAAACATCTATTTTAAACTGCTCGATTTGAAATGGATCTATATCATACAAATCTCTTTCATTCAGATAAGATATGTCATACAAGCCATAAGTCATCTAAGTCGGTGACATGTATGTTGACACCAAAAAATTGCCTAACAAGATTTATATGGAATTCGGCCCAATCATTGTTGGCCTAAATCATCAAATCTTTGTTAAATTAATATTTTGGTAAAATTATAAGTAAAGAGAAGTGTGGTAAGGTGGATAGAGTTGTCATTATATAACTTGGAGGTGTATGGTTCAATTCCCAAAATTATGTTTTTCATTCCTCAAAGCCCAAAGGTGGGACCCACAAAATGATCAAACAGAAATGGCCCACTTCAAGTACACGATTGGGAGTGGGTAGTTAGAACAGTTTCAAAATTTTGATATATAAAAAGAAGGAATGTTGCTTTTTACCGTTCCTTCCTCGTCTCTACTTCATCTTCCCCTTTGCCATATCTTCACCACATCATTACCATTTTTAAGGAGACCCAGGCCCTTGTTTAAGAAGGGATTTGCCCTACTTATTCTCCATCATTTTTATCTCTTTTTTTTTAACTGTATCCCCAGAGATTTGAACCCTTATCAAAGAAGGGGTCCGCCCTCCAATCCTCATTGAATCCTGCATCTTTTTACTTCACCTTCCTTACATTTCTTTTTATTCAGAGATTCGGGATTTCATCACACACTCCATTCTAGAAAAATACCCACTATTTAAAAAAAAACCAAAAAAAAGGAGACCCAGACCCAGACCCAGACCCTTATTCAAGGTGTCCATCCTCCAATTAAAAATATATATATAGAAATCAAGATAAAGAGTTATGTTTAACTACCTTAAACGGCTACAACAAAAATGTTCGCCATGATTGGGGTATTAAAAACTCATCACATTTTTCAACTCATCGTGACAGAGTGCACATTGTGCCTCTGTAACGCTGGATGATATAATTTTCTTAGGGCCGACTTTACCATAAAGCAAGCAAAGCTCTTGCTTTAGGCCCCTCAAAAACAAGGCCCCCAAAAAAGAGGTAGTTTTTGGGCAAAAATGGTAGTTAAATCTTTACTTTTTCTTGACAAATCAAATAGTTCCTATATTTTCTCTTTCTTTCAATTAATTCTTTAGCACCCTCTTATTTTATGAGAAGATCTAAATGGAATCAATGGTTGAGAAATCATGTTCAGTGGGGCCCTCTTAATCTTCAAAGATAACTAAGCATCTTAACCAATTATTTAATTCTCTCTCTCTCTCTCTCTCTCTCTCTCTCTCTCTCTCTCTCTCTCTCTCTCTCTCTCTCTCTCTCTCGAGCTTCTCACCCTTGGCAAGTCAAGATTTAAATCCCTCTCTCCCTTCATTTTAACTAATAGATTTAATATTTACATACACATTCCTCTTAGTAAATGATAATAAATATTAGGATTAAAATAGAAAAAAGTTTTTTGGTCTTCTCTACTCTCATTGGACGGTTAGATAAGAGCAAAAACCCCCTTTTGAAGGGGCTTTTTTTTTTAATTTTTCTATTTCTTTCAATCCCCAAAAAAAGGCCCCGTAATAGTAATTAGAGCAATGACATATTTTTGAAATTCCAAAAAAAAAAAAACCCCAACTTTTCACATTCCAAAAAATAACTGCCATCCTTGTTATTCCTCCTAAAAAATAAGGCCTCATAATCGTAACTAACAAACTACCCCCTATGCTTAGCACGGGCAATGGAAGTGATACAAAAAAATATCACTTAATTTTATATGTGATATAAATAAAAAAGGAGATGCATGTGTTTATAATATGTAGACCTAAAATAGAAATATTTCTCAAAAACAAAAAATTATAGGCTTTAAACTATAATCACTAATATGAAGGATGACATGTCCAGTGTCTTGATCTTAGAACACAAAGTAATAGGCTTTCTTAAAAATTATATGTTGAGAATTTAAATAAGTAATAATAATAATAAAATTTAAAGAATTAGTTGAAACATGAAATATGATATTTTTTATAAATTAATTGAGATGAAAAAAAGATAAGAAATTAAATAATATGGTATTTTTCCAATTAAGGGCAAGTTTGGTAGTGAATTAGCTCGGTTGGTCTGGGTGTTTGCACTTTGACCCTAGTCGGGTTTTGGACAGGCTCAGGTTCATTATCAATGAACCTGGTTTCAAGTTCTATGTTGTCTTTGTAGATGACTACAGTAGATATACTTGGATATGAACAATTCATTGTAAAACTGAAGTCCTTTCAGTATCTTTCTTTCAAACTACAAACTGAGAACATGTTTGACTTGAAGATTAAGTGTTTTCGTTCAGATGGCAGAGGTGAATTTGTCAATAGTAGATTTAAACGACTCTTTGGTGAATGTGGAATACTTCATCTCAATTAGCTTGTCCTCACACACCCGAACAAAATGGTTGTGCTGAACGCAAGCATAGACATGTAGTTGAAACAGGTTTGACATTATTGTTTAATGCTTCCATGCCATTACACTACTGGGATGATGCTTTCTCCGCAACTACATATCTTATAAACAGAATGCCTATGCGTTTTCTGAATTCACTTCTCCTTGGCAAATTCTGTTTGGACACGCCAGATTATTTCACAGGGTGTGCCAAACGCCAGATTATTTCACAGGGTGTGCCTGCTACCCATGGCTAAGGCCTTACTTTAAGACTAAGCTTGCAGCTCGCACAAAACAATGTGTCTTCATAGGCTACAGCCTCAACTACAAAGGATATCATTGCTTGGATGTTTCTACTGGTCGAGTTCATCTCTCTTGGCATGTTGTGTTTGATGAGGCTTCTTTTCCATTTCTTTCTATTTCAAGACCACAACCTTCTTCCTCCAACTTACTATCTACTGAAGCTTGGTTACCTGTTATTCCACAATTCACATCTCCATTGCCAATATCAATACAAATCTTCCTTCAGACATAGCCCCTGTTATTACTCCAACTTCAAACAGTGCACCCATCATTACTCCTACGCCTGAGCCATCCCACTCTCAAGCCATCCAGGTCACAACCCCTGCTCCTAATCCTCCATCACCAGACCCAGACCTGCTCTCTGTACTTCTCACCCTATGATTACAAGATCCAAATCTGGGATCAACAAGAAGAAAGTCTTTCTCGCTACACCACAGTCAGTCTCTCTTCCCTCTTCTGCCTTCTATGAAAATACAGAACCCACATGCTTTACTGAAGCCTCCAAATCTGAAGTTTGGCACCAAGCTATGGCTGATGAAATCTCTGCCATACTGAGACAAGGAACATGGTCTCTTGTTCCTCTTTCTTCACATCATAATGTAGTTGGTTGTCCATCGGTGTACAAAATTAAACATAATCCCGATGGTTCTGTAGGTTGGTACAAAGCAAGATTGGTGGCCAAAGGCTTTCATCAGGCATATGGAATTGATTATACTGAAACATTCAGCCCAGTGGTGAAACACACCACCATTAGAATAGTATTGGCTCTTGCAGTCCATTATCAATGGCCACTGCACCAATTGGATGTCACCAATGCACTCTTACATGGAATTCCACAAGAAGAAATCTAAATGACTCAACCAAAGGCTTCATTCATCCACAGTTCCCTAACCATATGTGCAAACTTCATAAATCACTTTATACACTTAAGCAAGCAACAAGAGCCTGGTTTGATCGTTTTTCCAATTACTTGGCAGGATTAGGCTTTATGAAGACTTACACTGATTCATCTCTCTGCTGTCACAGAGGCTTCATCACAATAATTCTTCTTAATGTAGATGATTTGATCATTTCTCGGAACAATATTCTCTACATTCAATTCCTCGTTTCTCAATTTCATCTTGTCTTTGAGATGAAAAATCTTGGAAATTTACGTCACTTCTTGGGAATTGAGGTTAACAAAACACCACGGGGATTGTTTTCATCTCAAACAAAATATGCCTCTGCTGCGTCATGCTTGACTCCAGGCCTGTTGGCTCTCCTTCCAACTATGAAACCAGTTTACATGACTCTACTACTATTGTCAGTCATCCAACTCTCTAGAGAGTATTGTTGGCTCTCTTCAGTACCTTACACTTTCACATCCAGATTTATCTTTCTCTATTAACCAAATCTGTCAGCATATGCATCAGCCATCTACTACTCTCTTTACTGCATTGAAACGAATCCTATGCTGCCTTAAAAGGTACTCTCACCTTTGGAATCCATCTAAGAGTTCACTCCTAACTTCGAGCCTTCTCTAACACTGATTGGGCAGGTGATCAATTGGATAGACGATCTATTACTGGTTTTTGTGTTTTCTTAGGAGATTCTCCAATCTGTTGAAATTCTAAGCAATAAGTCTCTCGTTCTTCCACTGAAGCTAAATACAGGTTACTTGCTCATTCCACAGCTGAACTTTCTTGGATTTGCATGTTACTCAAGGATCTCAGTATTTTTCTTCCTCATTGTCCCACTACTTGGTGTGACAACATCTCCGCTTTTTCTCTCGCTTCCAATTCAGTGTTCCATGCTATAACAAAACACATCAAAGTCGATTATCATTTCGTTAGAGAAAGGTTCTCCGAAAAGATCTTCAAATCAAATTTGTTTCCTCAGAAGACAATGTTGCCGACATTTTCACCAAGGGTCTCCATCCAAGACGGTTCAAGTTTCTCCATGGCAAGCTAAAGGTGATCCAGAGTCCCCTCTTGTTTGAGGGGTCCTGTTAGCATAGTTGGGCTTGAACGGACTCATGAAGATTGAACTGTGTTATTGTTAACAGTTTCAGTTATATACCGACCGTATCATGTTTCTCAATCCTCTTCTATCTCAAGTAACTATCCACAAAGTTAGCTACATTGGTTCCAAATAATCACTCTTTCACAACATGTATAAATGGAGTGTAACACTTAATTTGCAATTCAATGGAAAACAGAGATAGTTTCATCTTCTTCTCCTTACTTTGTCAGTTTTTTTATGCCTAGAGTTTTCACCATTTACATTTCTACCTTATATCCTTCACTCTTCAATCTCTTATCATTTATCCTTCACCTCTTTAATAATCTTAAATATGAGCTCATTTAACCATAAATTTCTATATATTCAATTCGTGTCTATTCTATGTCAACAAATAAGTTCTTACTGTTATAAAGGCTTCTTCTTCTATTCCCTCATTCATTAGTCCTCTTTTGAAGTTAAGAGTGTGTAATCATTGCGGTGGTCCCTCAGACGCCTTGATTTCTTGAACAACTGATTGTCTCAATTTGCATAATTCGTCTTCCATGTTATAATATATCAAGGGATAGGATTGATCTTGCAATTGGAGCTCCCATTTTGCAATTAATTGAAAATTGAAGCTCAATTTCAAGGTTAATTTTGAATCGGTTTTAACTTGAGTATGAAATAGTAGGGACTTGATAAAAATTTTCAATTTTAGCCATCTAAATAAAGAGGCTAGTGTAAAAGGACTTTCCTTTTAAAAAGTACAATCTTATACAGTCTCATTAAGGCACAAGTACCCATACCTAAGGAAAAATATATATAAAAGAGGCCTTTTTGTTATAATGTTAACTTAAGCTAAGCTCGAGCTTAATATGCTTCAGCCATTTGAGCTCAAGCTAGCCAGTTATGGCTCAATCCGGGCTGCCCGGGCTTGGCCCATAAGCTCAGAAGTTGAGTTGGGTATGGACATTTCTCAATCAACCCAACCCAGCCCAGCACATGAACACCGCTATTATCTAATGTCATAGGTAAACAAATCTTATCTAGTGCACATATTAAAGAGTCTATCATCTAAATCTTTCATCCGTTATTTCATGCAATCCCATTATTGTTTTCAATTTTAGATGGAGTTTAATTGATCTACACTCTTTGATGTCTATTAAATCATGTACTTCAAATTAAAGAGAATGAGTAGAATACGAGGATTCTCATAATTACTTTTTGAAGGATTTCTACTATATGGTCGTATCATATCTCTTCCCTTTCTTAATTTTCTTTCATTTTTATGGGTTTTTTTTTATTTTAATGTTGCTTTTCTGTATCACACTTCTTTTTTAGTATTTTTTGGTTTTAATGGGTTGTTTTGGTTATAGGTTTTCATGGATTTATTTTTTTAGCTTTGATTTTTTGTCTTTAGGTATTGAGTTTTCATGGGTTTATTTTTTTATTTTAAGTTATTTTTATTATTGGATAATCTATGGACCTTTGTTTTCACATTGTATTTTTGTGGCATTTTTATCTAGTTTTGTTTTTATTATAGGTTCATTTTTCTGATCTCAAAAGAATTTTTGAAGTAAAATACTCAACTTATTTCAAACAAATTAAAGTTCTTTCATTTTGAAAATTTTCAATTATTTTTCTATTATTATAGGTATTTTGATTGAAATTTTTATCACCTTAATATAATGTAGACTATATATTATTTAATATTTTATTTTCTTTAATATTATAAATTATATATTGTCTATGCTAATTGCGAGCATGTTTTACTAGTATCATTGAACAGCACTGCCAATCCCAAGCCGAAAAAACGGATTAGTGTCAAATAGACAGTTGACCTTAAAAACTCACCTAACCAAATATATGTGAGTCTGGTTGGAAGAACAGGTTACAAAATGGAAAGAACTGCATATTTGTTTAGCCACTTCATATTTGTTGAGGTGGTTATGGCATTCGAGTGACCTAGTCGTCTCCAATTCAAAGTGCACCTTGCCGAATGCATGGTGTTTGTGGGTAATCTTGCCCAATACACGGTACTTGTAGGTAATCTTGCCCAATACATGGTGCTTATGGTGCTTATGGGTGGCGACATATATCCGGTGTCTACCGTGAATCTCACGAGCGGGGTTAAGGAGGTTCCTTAAAAAAGGAAAAAAAAAAGGCATGATTAAATTAAGTCTTCATTTTGGGCCATACTAAAACTTTCTGTATAGTTGTTTTTTTTGGAGAGTTTATTTTTGGTGTTTTAAACTAAACCAATATGTGTTCATGAATGTTTGGATAGTGGGAGGAAATGACTGTTTGTTTATATTTTGCTGGCCTTATCTAACAGCCAGAATCATATTTTATATGCAGTCTCATAAAAAGATTCCACCCATGCATGAGCCTGCACAAGGAATTTTTTTGGTGGTCCCATATCTGGTAGAGATTAATTTTTAATATCTTAAAATGTGCCAATGAGCCAATGATGGACTCTTAGTCAATCAAGAATGTCAATGAGTGGGTTCTGGTCACAGTATTCCCAACATGGTCCATACCCCGGTTTTTTTTTTTTCCCCCTATTTTTAAGTTCGGGTCCTTTGAATAATCATGTAAACAGGGATCCATTGCCATCCAATAAAACACAACGGGGGTGGTCCATATCCATTCTTCTGGGTCAGGTCCTTATTGATGGCCTGGTATGTCTTAACTGCTATAGTTCCGCTCTTAGCATGGCCCACCTACATCTGGACCCTACTTAGATGTAGAAATGTTTGAGTTGCCCGCAATTAGTGTTGCATGGGGCGTTCTGTTATTAGATTTGCCAGGGGATTAGCTAGACTAATCATTGGAGTAATATTTTACTCTAATGTCAGATTCATGGGTGTTGTCTTGAAAGTTTCAGAACATAAGAGCTCTGTTTTTATATTCTTTCTCTGTTTCCACATATTTCATAAACAAGTTCTGGGATTATAAAATTCTTCATTACCGGTTATAACCATTTCTAATTATTAGAATACCTGGAACTCCTCAACCACCTTCCTTTGGATCTTGCGTCAACTGAATTTCGCTAGGAGGAGCTGCATATACCATGTTGGTCTCTTGAATGAATTAGACTTCTTATGACCATGAACTACAATTCAAGATTCTCCTCAGAGATTACTGATGATGAAGGGACCTTTTGTGGCATCAACAAAGAGATTCAAAAGGATAGAATCAGAAGAATTATCCAATACCAGAAATCTTTATATTACTCTTCTTCCTTGTCTTCTGCTGCCATGGGCAGACGTACATACATCCAAGGGGGGATTGGATGCACCCATTAGACCACAGTCCGCTTCTAGAATTATAGTGAAAATTTTATTTTTGCTTCAAAATTTTATATAAAAATTCCACGTCCACCCCCAAAACCTGGATAAAAATTTTGTCTTTGTCCCCAAAATACAATTTCTTGTTTGGGTCTGCACTCCCAAACAAAAGCTCTAGGTTTGCCACTAGATTGCCGCCTCATGTTCTTTGTCCTCATCATGCAGCAAAAGAAGCAGTTTGCTAGATCTAATGAAAGTAGGGAACACATCTCTGCAGAGACTACTCAACATTGATCATAACCGTCTGTCCACGCATTTCAACGAGTCCAGTGGGTCACCTGTTATCAAGCCTATAGATCTATGGGGGAGCGATGAGGATGAAGGCGCATAAGGGTTGTCTCCATGGAGTACAACCATAAACAGATTAAAAACTGCCCAAGGGCAGCTCTGTGTTTGATGACCTTATTGGATTTTGCAGCAGATGATAATTCAACAAACAACAATTTGGGTTTTGCGGAGAGAAAATCAAGAAACAAGGGCCTTTGTCACAAACTAAATCATTTAGAACTTTGCCTGGATTAAGGTTGAGGCGGTTGAAGCTATAGAGGGTCATCATCTGCTGGAGGAAACTTTGATGCAAAAAGTCTCATACACAACTATTGAGGAGTGGGCTCCACCTGATAGGAAATGTTGAAAATTCTTTCTGCTGCCTCATCGAGGTTTTGGTAACAATAATTAGCTAAGGAAATTCAATATGGTATCTAAGCCAACTGGTCATGAGTTCAAATCCCAGCTATTTCCATTGCCTCTACTAACACTTAGAGGTTTTGGTAGCAATGGTTAGCTGAGGAAATTTAATAACAACTACAAAGAAATTGATCGAATAAGAATAACTCTTACATCTTCTTCCTTGGGAAGAATCAAATTTACAATTTCTAAAAAACACAAGTTTTGCTAGTCTTGGGAGCCATTTTCTTGTGTTGGAATAAAAACTGCTTGTTTATATCAGTCGAAGATAGCCATTCGAATTGAAAAGAGAAAAGAAACAAAAATTAAAGTATCAGTCTAGAGCTTATTACGCGCTGTATGC
The DNA here is from genome assembly GCA_037013555.1 of Sextonia rubra. Taxonomy (NCBI): domain Eukaryota; kingdom Viridiplantae; phylum Streptophyta; class Magnoliopsida; order Laurales; family Lauraceae; genus Sextonia; species Sextonia rubra. The sequence continues at coordinate 13,154,782 of JASUAD010000028.1, read as the reverse complement.
ATCCTGAAAGAACAGAGAGTTATTTGGTATGAGTCTCTCTAGTATGCTCCCCTGTTCAATTTTCAAGTTCTTGCTCTGGCTATTCCAGAGATGAACAACATAAGTCTCTCTGCTAAGCTGATGCAACTTCGCTGCCTTCCACTTCTCCATAGCTGGATTCTCTGGACTTTGGAAAAATTGGACTATCTTAATCCAATCCACCGGATAAAATGCCATCGGCGGCAAGACAGTGAAGTTGTAATGGGGCTTGTTCACCAAGCTTTTCAGCACTCTTGATACCATGTAAGGGCCATTGTGACCCCATCTATTTCCATCGAAAGTGCGGGAGAATTCTTTGATAAATTTGAGAAGTAAGGGGTGTTCCTTGTCAAAAATAAGTACTGCATTGTTCAGGCGGCTCCAATTCCCGTCTTCATCGACTGATTGAGCGCCAATTGTGTTCCTCAAATCTGATAATTTCTTAAGGACTATGACATCTGTGTCTAAATAAACACCCCCATATTTGTACAGGACTGCAAGTCTTAGTAAATTGGATAGGTTCTGGGCTAATGGAATCTCACCTGGATCGACTTTCCCCTTCTTAAGATTTTTGAACCAGGTCTCTGCCGGAGTGTCTTTGAAGAGAGAGAGTAAGTCTGGTGAAATAGCAGCTACTCTGTAACCCAAGTCAGTAAGTGGCTTCAGTACTTGTCTTCCATGCCCAGAATCCATACTCCTGGAAAGAATCAACACACAGCCAAAAGGATGCACTTCGAAGATGGTCTCAAGAGCAAGGAATTCCCTATGCCCGAAAGCTTTCACCGGTGAAATCCAAGTCATGAAGAACCGAACATCGCATCCACCATCGAAGAACTCTCGAGCTCTGAATGAAAACTTCTTGCTTAACTTGTCTGATTGAATTATCTTGAACTCTGCCAAGTTTCTTCGGAACCATGAGATCCTTTCATGTGGGGTGACACCCATGGGGGCAAGGATTCGATCCGGGTCTCTAACATAAGTGTCTTCGATCTCTTCTCTCACTGAAAGAAGCAATTTTGAAGAAGAATCAAATCTGATTGGCTTCTGGGTAATGTTGGCAATGGCATGATCTCTTATCTTGAAGTCGACGCAGTAGAGGGAGAGGTTGGTGAAGAAGCTGACAGTGATAACGAGAAGCAACACTATAGATACAAGCATGGAGAAGACGGGAGACTTCAAGGCGTTGAAGCGAGACTTCTCCATTGGATAAGAAGAACGTGCAGTAGTCTAATATATTTATGTTGATGAAGAAGAAGTAGAGGAGATGAATGAGATAGAAAACAGGTTTTGAACAGGGATTAGAAGAAGAGTAGAAGGAAATGAAGAAACCGGGAAGAGGAAATGGCTTGGTGTTAGGAAGATTCCAGCCAAAAATTTTCAAATCAAACACAACCTTTGAGTCGTGATCCCCAGTGCCACTACTATAAATTCATCCAAATCCCTTCCCTAGTGTCACTCATGATCACTACTGCCCCACTAAGCTTTCTTATACCCTTAGATTGATCACATCTGAAATGTGTGATTGATTTTATTGGCTCTTTAGCTGCATAACAGTAAACCAATCTCCAGTTTCTAGTTCGCATTAAAATAGGGTATCTGTGATCATGATTCAGAGGTCTGGAGCAACTGGGCACCTTTATCCTGCATGCTTCACAGTACACACCTCATTGTGGAGACCACTAATCATCGAGAGAAGTCAGGGATCGAAAGATCTAGAAAAGCTTACCTCAGTCTAAAATTTTAGGTCCATCAGATCATTATCACCCCTTGATCCTTGGCCCCCACAATTTTTAAATTTTTATTCATTAAGAAAGTAATTTGAAAGTTGATCCAACCGTCAGTCCCATTCGAATGCAGGACAAAAAAAAAAAAAAAGGGTTGGCCACATTTAGTGGGGTGGTGTGTGGGTCGGTGCGCCCCTCCTGCACTGAATAATTTGTTCTCCTCAGAATTGTATTTTTGTTATTTCATTGGAAAATTCAGATTTGAAAGTTTGCTTGAAATGTCTCTGAGAAAAGAAATTAATTTTTTTCCTCTATTACAACTTAAATTTAAGAAGCTGAGATTTGGAGAATTTCAAATGTAAGGAAGATTTATAAGATTTAGAATAATATATAAAAAATCATATGAAATACTTCTAATAATATTTTGATTTATTTTGTACTTTTATTATTTTAATTATGTTAAAAAATTAATTTCTTTTCACAGTATAGGCCCCGTTTGGAGGCCTATATGTTTGAATAAAATATATAAGAATTCATGCTTAAATGAAATTTATAATCAGACTATTAAAGTTGTTTGGGGGCCTGTACGTTTGAATAGAATATATAGGAATTCATGCTCAAATGAGATTGATAGTAAGATTATTGAAGTTGTAAGGCACAACTGTAAAAGGGACCTTCACTTTCTTACTATTGATGGAAAATAATACTAGGGTGTGGCCAGGCAGGCAAGAAAATTCATTTGATTGGTCATTTTTGGATATTCTTGTTATTCTTCCTTTTTTAACCATTCATAGAAGTACCAAGTAGGTGTTTGAAAACTCTAATAAATAAGCTCTTATCTAGTGGTTTATAGCTTGTTTAAATGAGTATTTGATTAACCTCTAGTTGTATTTTCTCTTTTCTAGAGCTTATTATATATAGTAAAATGACTCCGGAGAGGCTGATCCTATCTCAAATTCCTTGTGCAACTATTTTAATCTCAAATGAGAGTCCTTGCATCTCCTATTTCAAGCACAGTACTAAGATTATACTATATCCATTTGACATTCTGTATTTGATCCATCCACTTGCGAACGTGGACTCATTATTTGAATTATTTTATCCATTCTTCAGTCCATATACGTAACCATTTATGTGAGACCTAATAGAATTAGATAGATACCATATTATAAATCTTACCTTATGGATCTACATTACCCAAGCAGTGCATTTGTGCATCTACACGGAGCCACTCGCCACAGGACCCCGCTAGGTGGGTAGATGGCCCAGTACTTGGGACCCATGGTGCGCATCCCAACCCCCTAACACATAAGATCATGTTAATCAAGTTATTATTATTTTTAAGTAACCCAAATGAAGGGGGCCTGAAACATCATCGATCCCTCGCGTAGATAAGACCTCGGGTGAAAGAAGAAGAGCATCTACCTTACCAAATGGATCTACAACAGCCCGCCTACTTACCCAGCAGTGCTTTTGTGCATCAACGGAGAGCCACTCTCTATGGGACCCACTTGGTGGTAGATGGGTATTTGGGATACACCACATGGTTTCCTATTATCTGATCTAATCTGAAGGACTCCTACACTGTCTAGTCTCATTGAGTTTGTAGAAATACTCAATATGCTATCCAATTTGATGGGCCCACACTTTGATTGATTAGGTATAAAGTATTTGTACTTTTTTCCTCTATCCTAACACTCCATTTGTAATGGCCCACCGTCCCATTGTTTATCTATAAATCAAATAAAAAAATATTTGTAACTTTCTATCCAATGTAAGTGGGCCCACCCTCTGATTGATTACTGTTTGAAAATGGGCCCACCACTGATTGACTTGGCATACAAAAAGTGGACCCACCTTCTGATTGATTATGTTTGCCATCTGATTGACTTGGTATATAAAATACTTTCCATTTTTTAACATAATTGGGACCCACAAATGTGGGAATTTAATGAAAGACCAAAATTGAGTCCACGCCTTTGGCAAAATCTGGATACAAATATATATTGATTCCCATAAATTCTCTCTTGCTAAATTAAATGGGTGGCTCCCTTGGCAATGTAGTGCACGGTCAAAAGAAAAATTAACGTAGGATTTTGATTGACCATACAGGTGCCTTTAGAATTTGCTATGTCCTCTAGCTCGTCAAATCCCAAATAATTCTCTACATAAGTGCTATACTTAGTTTTTTTAGGGGTTTGCTATTTGAAATTAAAAATGGACACAGTACATGACAAAAAAATATATATCTAAATTACCACCACCCTCTCCTCTCCCCCCCCCTCACTTTCCCCAGCTTCCCCTCCCCTCCCCTCTCCTCCCCCTCCCGGCCATGATCGGCAGCCCTAGCACCCTGATCTCCCTCCCTCTCCTTCTTCCTCTTCTTTTCTTTCTCTTTCCTTCCCTCTTCCTCTTCCTCTCCCCCCTTTTCCCCCTATGCTTGATTGGGTTTGCTGTAGGGAGATCAAGGTCTCCCTGCAACAAGGAGATCATGCCCCCCCCCCCCCCCCCCCAACCCCTTGCTCGGCCATGACTGGCCAAACAATCCTAGATTGTTTTGCTAGTCTAGGCCGAACCTTTTTTTTCTTTTTTTTTTGGGCCCTGCAAGGCTGAATAGGTTGGCATTTGAAGAATAGGGAGAGGAAGAGGGAAGGGAGAGAAGAGGAGAGGGAGAGAAAGGAAAATGGAGAGGAGGGAGAGAGAGAAAGGAAGCGGGAGAGGGTGAGAAGGAGAGGGGAGGGAGGGAGATTTGGCGACAGCTAGAGCCGCCGATTGTGGCGAGGAGGAGGAGGTGGGGAAGGGGAGGAGAGAGGACGGCGAGTTGGAAAAGGTGAGTGAGGAGAGAAGAGGGTGGGGGTAGCTTAAGTTTTTTTTTTTTTTTTTTTTTTTTTTTTTGTGAGTGTACTAAGTCCATTTTTTATTTCAAATAGCAAATCCCTTTTTTTGTGTACCGGTGGGTGTCCCAACCCTTTAGGTCAAACTAATTCCTTTTAACTCAGGGGGAGCTAGGTAAATCCCTTCTTACCCCAATATGATTATACAAGTTGAACCTACAATTTTTGAGAGAAAATCATGATCCTGGGTTAGCTCGGCTTACCCCTCAGAATTGTACTTTTATGTAGAAAAAAATGTTTCAAGGGCAAGTGAATTGTCGAAATTCTCATGATCGCTGCCTTTAACGTAATAGTTTGTAAGTACTTATAATGGATGAAATTTATGATATATGTGCAATTCAAAATTTTCTTTTTCGTGTGATGAGGATATAGGGTTTGTCAACCCAACTCGAGTAATGAGTTTCACTATATTTTTTATATATTTACCATAAGCTCTTTATTGTCTTTTTTAATTAGCTTCTAATATGTGTATTTACATTTTTGTGAACATCTCACATTGACTATTGGGAGCGTTTGAGACATCTGTTTTTCATGTTGGCTTAATGAAAGGGTAAGGGTTTTAGTTTTTTACGCTTTTTATTTTATATTAGTACTTTTATGGGCATTTTCATGACCGTATATAGTGTGTTAATAACTACTATAAAAGGACAAAGCATAAACAAGCAACACCAAAAGCAGTTACCATTGATGCATGAGATCCAAATAATTAGCTGCTATATATATAAGATACAAATATTTAGTTCACATTTCAAATTTTCTCACTCTCTTAAATCTCAAAATTATAGGCATGTAAGCCCCAACCAAATGAAAAGATCTCTATAGATCTCACATTGAGGTATGTATTTAAGCTAAAATGTACATCGTATACACTAGATAACTTTTATGTATATATATATATTCATGTGCAAACAGTTCTCACGAGGTTACCATGAGAACTTTCTATGGGGTCCACTTGTGGCTCCCATTTGGAGATAATATGGAAAGATCCATGCAAGACCACCCCAAATATCAAGTTTCACTCCAATCACATATCTTTAACCCCATCATCTGTGGCCCACAAATCCAGTCCATTCGGATTGATGTATAGTCGATCTAACGGTCCAGTAAATTCAAATCTGATCGAAACTTAAGGGGTGTGACTATCAGATGGTCCCTTGTGTATTGCAAGATTTGGATTGGGTGATAGATAAGCCCCACCTAGAATTCTCACAAACAAATTCTGTGAAAATAGTTCTCACTTGAATATTACCGAGATATATATATTTATAATTTGGATGGATGTGCAACCAATCCAACCATCCATTCAAATTTTATGGGGCCCACTTGTGGGTCCCATTTGGGGATGGGACCAGGGGGTATGGAAAAATCTATGTGGAAAAACCCTAAATATCAAGTTTGACCCCAATCACATGTCCTTAATTCATTCATCCGTGGCCTATAAATCCAATCTATTCGGATTGGTGCACATTGATCTAACAGTCCAATAAATTTGGATTTGACTGAAACTTGGGGCATGTGACTATCAGGGAAGTCCCTATGTATTATAAGATTTGAATTGGGTAATAAAAGGGCCCTAGACTTCTCAAAAAACAAAAAAAAGTGGTGTGAACTAGTTCTCATATGACTATATATATATTTATATAGGGAAAAGTTCCCCTAAGCTCAGGCTTATGTAAAAAATTTCGTATGCCCAAGCCCTTAGAGCCCAACCTTGATCCATCGAAATGGACCAAACATATGCACCCCCACCCCCCCCCCCCCCCCTGAATTTTACTTGTTCACCAATTTTTCATTCAATCCGAATTTACTAAACCGTTTGATCGACCATGCACTAAACCAAGAACTTGACTTCACAACATAATGGGAAGGAACAGCTTGATTGAGGGACTAGAGGATGAAAAGGGACATCTTGGATGGGCAGATATCAAGTTAAGAGTGAATGCTTCTAACCACTTCATCCATTTCCCGCAAGTTTAAGACCTTATATTAGGAAAAAAAAAATTTTTTGACTCAATCCAGTGGTCCAATCCATTTGAATCGATGAAAACTCGATAAATCTCTTGTTTTTCAAGAGGTCCCTATGTGTATAAATATAAATAAGAGGATTTTACTAAAAAAATCATGTAAGGTGTCCACAAAACCATAAACCTCACGCAACTTGTCTGTGCCCCGCAATGGCCACATATGACCACTTCAATAATTTTTTGGCACCTAATTAGGAAGGGGCGAATTCGCTGTAGGTTTTTTACACCAGCGGTGAATTCGCTGCTCCCTAGTTGGGTGCTCTTCGTCGGAGAAGACATGGTTGTTCGACGCTTCCGAGTTGGAGAGGAGGGTGGCTAAAAAAGAGAGCCTCCGATGGGAAAGGGAGAAGAATGAGGAGGGAAGAAGAGGGAGGAGAGATTCAACCGAGAGTTGGATAACCAAGATAAGAGGAAAATAGGAGGTGGGTCGGAGTTGAGAGAGCATCAAGAGATGTTGGGATGAAAGAGTTGAAGAGATTTTGAGAGAGATTGAGATTTTTGAGACTTGATAAAGACATCAAGGAGGTAGAGTTGATTGGGGCTATGATCACATAGTTGGTGAGGTCTAGGCCCATCACGTGACCAGTGGAGCTGTCACATGTGACGCCCTTCCAAAGCCAATAGTCGATGTTGGGCATCTAAGAAGGAATCAAAATCAAGGATGAGCTGAGAAGGGTAACGGGCATCAAACTTGACACTAACTGCGATTTTCAGCAAATCAGGGAGCCTTAGCCCCTCTCTTCGAATGTGTGAGGGTAACGAGCATCGAGCGGCGAGTTCGATGCTCCCATTGTAGATGAAAAGAAAACACACGAGTGGTCACATGTGACCACTCCCAGGTACCCATACCTTGGGTGGGTTAAATGGTGTGGGGGTCTCCTTCTATGATTTTTTTGGTAAAATCCTCTATATATAATATCGAAATTTCATACAAAAATCATGTGTTAGTTTTTAGGAAGAGAATTTAAGAAATTTAAATGCCTACTTAAAAATCAATAAATCTTATCTCTAGCAATCCAAAAAAAAAAAAAAAAAAAATCCAAGCAAACATAAATGCCTAATCCAACAATGAGTCTCTTGGTTGACATCATCACAAGCCAAGAGAATGATGACCTCTTTTTTAATGCCCGGGCCCACCATCTACTTCTCATCGCCATACGATCTTGATTTACCATACAATCTTAATTTAATGTCCCACGTGTCTTTTTAGGTGTGATTTTGATCAATAAGAAACAGGGTATATTGGAATACAGTACTGGTCCCCAGTGTAGTATAGTCCAGTATTTTCTCTCCATTGTTTCATTAATTTTGAGTAGAAAGTTTGCAGATGCTTGAATGATGAATTGGCCATTGCTTATGTTTAGCTCATCCAGCGAATTGGACCATAATCATCAAAGATCTAATTTTATTCGATGATCATAATCATCTGATCGACAAGTCAGTTGTAATTGGTGACAGGAAGTGGGTTCAATCATCAAATTGGATCATTTGTTGCTTTGTGGGGCCTACCTGGGATTGCTACTCGCTGCGTTGCAGAGAATCACTTGGGTTCAATCTGCAGACTAGAAAAATGGATGGATACTGTAAATTTGCATTCATCTGTAATTTTGCTACGACGCTTCCATGAAATCCAAGTCATTCTATATGCCAAAACAGAGAAAAATATAGGCGGAACAATTTCATTATCTCTCTCATAATCATATCCATATATGTGTTTTGCTTCTTGAGACTTTCTTTCCATCTGACTCGTACTATTGTGATCTGTTGATTTTGATTTCTCATGATCGTTTGCATTGCCCATTTGATGTTTCCGAGAATTTCCATTGATTAACAAAAAAAAAGGTATATTACAATTCCATCCCATGCCATCTGAGAGCCCATTTGGATGCATGCCAATAGTGGACAAGCGGGCCAGATTTCTAGCATCGGTAGTTGTATGGGTAGGGCAAAAGATTGATATTTAAAACTGCTAAGGCCAATAGGCTTGTTCCAACATCGCTGGAGTAACCCATAAGATGCTTGAGGATCCAACTTATATTTACAGGGGCCTTCCCTAATGAAATATGGGATTCTTTCTATGTTCCCTTATGTGATCCCTAACAAAGAAGATTTGATAATATTCTCGGATGCAGCCTATAATGCTAGGGACATGCTCGCCTCTTTTGGCTTGGTGATGATATTAAATGATATTATTGTGGATGCAGGTACTATTTGAGGGCCTAACATCATCTCTTCAAAAGAGGCCGAAGCAAGAGCAGTCCTAGCTGCCTTGGAAAAGTCAATGAAGATTGGTTTTGTCCGTCTTTTGTATATTGTTTGACGCTTAAGAGGTGGTGCAAGTGTTGAAGGGAAACTATGTTTGGTCCATAAATCCAATTATTTCAGACATTGAACTTTGGCTTCTCTGTTTTCTTTTGTAGATTTTGATCACATTCCTAGGGCCTTGAATGGCTAGGCTTGCTAAGTTTTGTTATTTTGTTAGGTAGGATGTAGGTTGAATGGGCTTCATGTATCCTTTTGACTGGGGCTGAGTTGTTTCTTTCATTGCTTTTCTTGGTTTTTTAATAAAATTTCCTCTCCACAAAAAGAGGCCAACAGACATTGATGTATTGGCTATATCAGAATGATTTCATGTTCAGCTGAAAGATATAAGCACATAATAATTGGATACTATCAACTTTTATAAGTGACTCAAACTTTTATGATTTTGGGAATTTAATTCTTCTTTTTGAATGTCATATGTTTCTATTGCATGTTGAATCGACAATCATTTTGGCCCTTAATAAGACTACTGTTGAACTTTTGGATCAGGTCTCTGATCTATGGTTCTGAACATCTGGCTACTATTCAGATCAGTTTTGAAATTTGATGACATCTTTCCTGCAGTGACAGAACCTATTTCATGGCTTTGGCATTTGTATCTATCTTACTGGTTTTGTGTTGCACACTTTGGGGAATCTTGCAGGATGTTGGTTAAGAGAAAGCAAAACAATTGTAACTTATAGGTCACTTGGGGTCATCCAGAGACATGAAAATTCATCACCTAGAACTGAGTACAGTCCCAGTCAATGAATGCTCTAAATATTAACCTATCTAAAATTTAAGATATTTCAATTATATGATCATTTTTTATATAAATTCACAAGTTGCGCTATATCCAATTCACATTAGAATTTTGAGAGATTAGGATAAAATGGCATTTGATTTATACAAATATGAGTAAATGTAGTTGCGTAGATTAAGTAATTTCTTATCTTCTTTTTGCACATTCTAACTTTTTAACCTTTTTTTCCATAATGCAATTTCATATAATGTATTTATTGATTTTGGACGGTAAGTAGGGACATGGGAATTTATTAGGAAAAAATTATAGTTTATTCCAAATTTGCTTATTTTCCCACCCAAATTTAATTGCGTTGCTGTGGTGGTTATGTTTTGTTTTCAATCCATAACTACTGTTTCATGGGTTGTTTGAGGTTTTTCTTTGCTTTTCTTTTCTTTTCTTTTTTTTCTTTTTATTTTGGATTGCACGATTGATGGTGAAGGCATGCTATTCCCATAATTTTTTATTTCTACATTTTTTCCGATGGATATTAGTATTCTTTGTGATTTATTTGAGTGTTTTTTTCAATCTATTTTTGAATACATGAAAGGCATGTTTGGCAAGTGTCTTCGCCCAGATTTCCAGCCAGATATATGCAAATTCGTGGATTTTCCATGTTTGGCAGTTGGGTGGAAAGCGAAAATCTACGGTCAACCCCCCCCCCCCCCCCCCCCCCAAACAAAAATACACAACCAGATCTGGCATTTTCGCATGCATCGAAAGGCAGATAAACAATAATTGGGGGTGGGAATTCATGCATTACGCCTTTTCTTTATCAAATCCGCAGGTGGCCGTTAGATGTAAGCAACACCCCCAAAACGGCTATAGGACCAATTTTCATCCGTTGATTCTCCTTAGATGTGATGATATTTAAAAAAAAAAATGATCAACGCTCTACGCATAGATTTGAACTTCTGTGGGCTCCTTTTGAATAATCCGAACTATTAGATCTGATTTAAAGGCCAAGAACAGCAATAGAACCAAATTTTATAACGTGAGGCCTTGTGAATATGATATATTGGCCAAAACTTTCCAAGTTTGCTTTTTAGAGAGGATGGGTTGATTCCACTTTAGGAGAAATTCTTTGAAACTAAAAAATCCCCTCATAACCATGGATGTTTGCCAAAAGTGCCCCAGTTATACATATTGGACCATGTACTTTGTTTTTTTAATTATTTTTTTTAGAATTCATCTAAGGAACTTTAATTTCAAAAAGTAATTACTAATTTTTTTATTATGGCCCAGGCTGGGCACGAGCCCTAATAACAAATTAGTAATTAAATTTTTAATTGAATGAACATATTTGCTTGTATGGACTTGGAAAACTTTTCAAGTGCCTATTTCTTTGCATGGAAATAGGATAGATAGGAAATAGTTGTCACATGAGCATGTTTGTTTTCTTTGATTGAATATATATGTAGATGAGAATTATCAATGTTTATTTAATATAGTCGCAAATATTAACTTAAAACATTTACAGACAGATATGCGTTATCATATACATGATGGACAACGGGCATATAAATAAAGTACTCATCAGGTGGGTGCCACACTATGGGGCCCACCTTGGGATGTGAATTGGGATATTCAAAGATTTGCCTGAGCCCCTCTTCTCTACAAAAAATGGCTTCATTTAATCATCTTAACATCCTTTGAGCCGAACAAGTTCAGTCCATTCTAATGGAGTGTACAGAAAATCCACCGCTCTAATGTATTCATATGGATCCAAACCCAAGGGCATGTATAGTATAGGGTGTGGGTGGATTTTTTCCCCCTTTTTTTTCCTTTTGGGGGTGGGGGTGGGGGTGTGGGGTTCAGGCGAGTGGGTCCCACTAGGGGTGTGCACAATGAGGATTGGACATACTTGCTAACTCGTGTATAAATACATACACACATTTATATGATATACGTTAAGATGGATCGGACATAGAATTCATGTAGCCGACTCCACATGGTAACGATGAAATTAAGATAAGTGTATGACAAAACTAACAAAGATAGAATAAAAAATGAATGTATTTTGGAGCATTTGCGAGCAACATCAATAGATGATAAATTAAGAATAACTCATTTAAAATGATTTGGACAAGTGCAAATTAGGCGAATAGCATTGCCAATAAGGGGCAATAGAAGTTTCTTTATGTAGGCTGATGGCCCCTCAAAGAGCTCTATTAGTGCATCTCTGAGTAATTTCCTATAAAAGAAATTGAAGTGAAGGTTCAAATTAAAAGACATAAAAGGAAGAGGAGTTAAATAAAAAAAATACTAAATTCTAAATTCACCTTCTTAACTTTTTATCATGTGGAATAAAAATGCATCTTTTTCCTCTTTATATATAAAAAAAACTTTTTGCCACTTAGTGTAAGAAAAACTAATTTTTACTTTTTTTAAGAAAAAGAAGAGTTGATTTTTGAAATATGATACTTTATTATATCAACCGTCTTATTCTCTTGTCTTTTAAAACTACCCTTTGCTTCTATTCACAAGCTAATTGCCCAAGCAAGCCCCTAAAAAGGACAGCACGAAGAGGATGTGTACGGATTAGTAAAGATAAATTTAAAGATATGCAACTTTTTCGAGGATTAGACCTATAATAGACAGAGCCGGCGAAACAAATTAATATTGTTGAATTTCAAATAAGGTTTTGATAATGATCCTTATAATAAGTACTAATGGCCAAAGTATTGGTTTGGGCGACCCCTAGCTTGATCCTCAAGTCGATACGAGTTTGGCTTTCTGCCACCCAATCTACTATAAACATGTGTGTATATGATATAACGGATGGTATATACACTGCCTGCTACGCTAGTAGTATTTATATTCTCAAAGCCTCATACTCTCTGAAAAGAAAACAAGACCATTTGATACATAATCCTGCACAAATAACCCTACTCCAGCAGAGGGTTTTCAATTCAGGTTGGATTTGGTTTGATTATGCTTAGGTTTCGTTTATGTTCTGATACGGTACCAAAATTCCATGGCCTGGGCCCACCGTGTTTTCTCATCAACGGACGAGGAGAGATGTCGGCCTAAGAACGCTCAATCATTCCACATGGCACTGGTACTACCGCTGCTTCCTTGACCCTTCGTTTTGAGGAAAGACTAACTGTGTGACTTGAAAAGGAAAGACAGAAATTTCAAACAACAGAGTCCCTGTACCGGTAGGCCGGTTCATCACGAGATCGATCTTGTGGGAGACCGGCACCTCTATGAGTACCAAATATACGTCAAACGTCGTTAATATTGTGAATATGACATGTCGTGCACATACACAATTCACACAAATAGAGTTATATTGGTCGATAAAGAGACGATCATTTTCACTATAAAAAGTAAAATATGTAAAAATTTTCACTCTCTCGTATCGTCTCTCCTATATAGTGTGAAAATATAATGGCAAAATAACTCTCATATCTTTTTAGTAAAATTTAAAGTTATATATTACATGGTATACAAAATTTTCACTTTCTTCGCCACCAAAAAGGCCCCAATACAATCACAAAATACCCCTAATTTTAAACTTGGTTATTAGCCAATCCAATAAACCAATCAGGCCAAATTGGAATACAAAATATTAACCCAACAGTTTAAGCCTTGAAAAGATACTTGAAACCCTAATGAGAGGACCATGCCAAGAATAGATAGAATTTCAAACGACAGCATCAGTCCTGGTGCTGGTAGTACAGTTCATTATGAGAATGATCGTATGGCGTACCTAATTTTCACCTATCAATTTTGTAGCATCAACTTGTGGAGCCCAAGCTGGGTGCCGCAATTGGTTGCACTAGGTGACAATATGTTTTAAGGTATAATTTGGTAGTAGTAGCCAACAGCCTCGCAATGGGTTACCCTGTTTTAAAAGCCCAAATAATCTCGTGACTGCATACATATGCTTGGAGAGAGTAAGCAAATAAAAGGAATTGAAAAAAGGAAAACAGAGATACAATAATTTTCTGTGCATACACAAAAATGGGCAAAAGTGTATTTATTTTATGAGGTGAAGAATAAAAAATAAAACACAATTATTATTGTATAGTATTATATATTTTATATATATTTTAGTGTCTGTATGTATTACATTTGAGTGCACTGTTTTGAAAAGCAAATTTATGTTTGGCTATGCCCATGTACTTGGGACTTAGAAATTACAGGCGACGGAGAAAAATTGAACAAAGGCAAAAAGGACTAGCCCATGTACTTGGGACTTGGAGACTACAACCGAAGGAGAAAAACTTTAAAAAAAAAAGCCAAAAAGGAATGTGGCACTGTGGTAATCATGTTTTTTTCTTCCCTTGAATGCCTATAAAAGGCAAACGGTCTTTGACAGATGAAGTTCTAGATTAGAATTCATTAAGCGGCGTGTGTCCTTTTCGGTCATGAATGCTTTGGCCTTTTCATTCAGTTGTGGTCAATCTCTCCTTGTGGTGGACCCCATTAATTATTGGAATACAAGATTCTGTTGTAGTGGATCTCTCTGCAGCCGGTGGACCCTATCATTGAAATACATGCGATGGCAGTTGGTAACATTATATATATATATATATTAAAATATATATATTGCAATAGCTTATGTGGCATTATATAATAATAATTATATTTTATTTTTATTTCTTCCTTTCAAAAATAAATACACTTGTCGTCATTTTATAGGATAAATATATTTATTTGCATTTTAGTAAGTGTAAAAATAATTATTGGACTCTATATTATTTGGTCAGCTGCTCCGTGCACTTGTTTGTGAAGGCTTTTGGGGAGAGAGATTCTCTAAAATGGATTAATGTCAATCAACCTCAATATGTGTACAAACAATCAATCACACAGTGGAAATAAATCAAACCACAAGCACACACCACAAGAAAACACAAATTTTACATAAAAATCCAGACCGAGAAAAAACTACGATAAAAAATCAAGCACTATGAATCATACTACAGTTACAAGAGAGTACTCACAACCCTTATCCAGTTGCTCCTCAACCTAATAACTTTATGATTTATTTGCACAGCTCCATACTGCAACGACCCCCCACCGTTCTCTATGACAGATTCAAAATAACTAGACACTTTCTAAATGTTATATTTGACTCCCCAAAGCAATCTTTTACACTCAGAAAAGCAGAAGACAAAGATCTCTAGAGCAAAACTTCAGCTATTCAACTCTTCAATGAAAGAACTCTAGAGAAAGTGATATCTAACAAGCAATCTTCTTCTCAGAATATTAAAATCTGTGTTCCACACCTTATGGTTGAAAGAAAACCCTCTTTAGGAAAGGAGTTGGCATCAAATAGAAAAGTTTTCCTTCAATTCAGGCTAAAAAATTGCAAGTCGGCGCACTTTCTACACTTGCCCGATCGATCGGATTAAGGCTCTGCACAGGTGAAAATTTCAGCGTTTTCCTATAAGCTTTTGAAGGCCATAACTTTTTCGTTTTAGCTCCAATTGAGGCGATATTGAGCTCTATGGAATCTTGTCGAAAAGAGCTTTTCAACGATAGGTTGTATGCCCATATCCAACCCTCAATTTGTGAGATATGACCTTTTCAATTCATATTGTCCATAGAAAACATCTTCAATTTGTTATTTTTTATTATATTTCTTCATTTCAATGTATCTGGTGACTCAAACCATTGTTCATACTCAAAAATCTGTAAAATATAATACTAATGGACTTAAGTTTTATCCAACATATAAATTTGCTAACACAAAAATACTTACAGTTTGAAAGTCATATCATTTGACTTGCGTGTGGGACTTGGAGGGTGCACTGGCGACCTTTTAAATATTGGCAGTGATACATACATCAGACGAATAAGGCTTAATGAAGCAGCAGCAGTGCAGCTCCCCTGCCTTTCTTCCTTAGCCTTTCCTTCTCTTGTTTTCTAACATTTTAGTTAAAAACACTTGCACAAATTCCACCTCAACCACTTCTCTCTCGACATTCAAAAAAAAAAATGTCTCCTGAGGAAATCTCAAGCTTTGCCATCGCTGAGGATCTCTCTTATCCCGTCCCTGACGATCGCTCTCATCCGGCCGACGAATGGAATCCACTCAATAGAATGATATTAAAGTTTGCTCTTTTACTTTACCCTAAAGGCACGTGGTTTCGGTGGAAGAAGATAGCCAAAGAGTTCGACGGAATGACCACGCAGCAGGTGAAGCGTTATGGGTTATTACTAGAACAAGACTTTAAAAAGGTGGAGGAGACGTCAGTGAGGAAGGGCATTTGGACTGAGGAAGAAAAGGGGTCTGTTTGTCGTTTGTATTTCTTTCTTTTAATAGGGATATTTCGTCTTCTTTTATAACAACTGCTTATTATAGCTGAAACATTAAGGAATATGGTTCAATCTCCATGACCCTGTGTCTTCCAGTGGACAATATGGTTCCCGTATATCTTCCAGCGGACCAGTGAGGTTAAGGATGTAGAAACGTTAAGGTGGACGCAGTGGGGTATCTATTAATGCTAGCAAGTTCTGCCCATTGTTTATATAACACCATTAACTTTTGATCACTTCTTGTTTAAATCATTACAGTTTTTTTTAATAATATTTAGGGAATAATTCATTTAGCCTTCTATATATAAAATTTGATTCTGCTCTCTTTCAGGTTATTTCTGTCGGGTCTCAGAAAGTATGGCTTGAGGAAATGGAAAGATATCTCCAGGCACGTTGGCACACGGCTTCCGGAGCAAGTCCGCAGCTATGCGCGAAAACACTATGGTTACCGCTGGAGCTCCCAACCAAAAAATAGGCAGTGTATGACGTCGAGCATAAATGACATCCAAAGGGTAGCGCTGGAGGAAGAATTCTTATTCAACAACGGGGCCATTGCCAACCCACCCCTCTCACCTGTGATGGATTACATGATCCCGGCCTCTAACGCGCCGCCACCTACATGGAGTGATCCGCCCTTTTTATCTATTCAACGCCCTCTTTCCGACATTGATGTCAACTTTGGAGACCCAGGGTGCTACACACCACGGAATTTGGATTTGGAGGCCCAGATGAGTATTAACCCGTCAAGCACTGTCAACGATCAGGGTTCGAACTCTACCGACACTAAGTGGACAGGTGTACCTTATTCACCTCCCTTAGCATATTGGGACGGACTCACTGATAACGGTTTACTGTACTAGTTAGTCTCAAACTTTGGGGTGCCTTTTTGTGTATTTTCATTTTTTTTTTTCTTCCTTGGAATTGGTGTGGTCTATAGTTTTCGATCTTCTTCCATCGGAGAGCAATTATATCAATAATAATAGTGTTGACAGTGTTGGGAAACCCGGCGCAACGGAAACAACCCGCGATCAACGGATCTACCACGATGAACACACAGCAATCACACCCATCAAGCAATCACACACATGACACAGCAGTTTTACGTGGTTCGGCAACCATGCCTACGTCCACGGGAGGAGAGAACTCATCTACTATGATCCCATCTCGATCCCCCTCAGGATCTAGGGTTACAATACATCAATATATATAATTCCCGCTTTCTTGGCCATCAAGAAAACCCATACACAATGACTAAAATACCCCTAACCCTGAGCCTCGGTTCTGGCTAAACCAGACGACCGATCCGGCTAAACCGGAATACAAGACAAAACCCAACAATCTCCACCTTGGCTTGGATTCCGCAAATCCTCAGAGCCACCTTGAGATACCCGGTAATGTCTTCACGCACCTTGCTGAAGGATACGTCACTACACCGATGGCGCAGTCTTCTTTCTTCAACACTTAACGTGTTGAACCAGCACTTCACATACCTCGCTGAAAGGTACGTCACCGCACACGCTACAACCTAGCGTGGCCACAGTTGCCTCCTTTGACCTCAACACCACTGTCTTGAACCTCCGAAGTGCTCTCCATTTGTTGCCACATGCATGCATCCTTGCAACACAATGAACCTAACTTCCATCCGTCAAGACAAAACTGAAGACCTCCCCGAATCCGGATCTCACTGGTACCTTGTGAATCCTTCCTTCTGTCTCCATCCCGGTGTTCTTTCCGTCAAACCTGCAACTGTCCTGTTCTAGTCTGTTCTGGTGGGTTGGGCACAGTACATGCGGGTTAGGTATGGCCCGATGCTTAAACCGGCTTACTCCGACCTGAACAAAACTACCATTTCTTCCCCGAGAAAATCATCTCCGTTCAGGGCTTCCTGGAGTTCCACTAGATGTTATCATTGAAGATCCATTAATCCATCTTCCGATGATCCGTCGCATCTAATTCCACCTGAACCACAGATTTCCTCCCCTGTTATTTGATGTCTCCTTCACTGCTCCACCTGAAAAAGCATACCCTATCAACATGTAGAGATTTCTGACCATCTCACCCTCCATGATGACCAATGTTCCCTTTTCCACCTTCGTAACTCCACCCGCTACAGTGCACTTGCAGCCTTTGAAGTATAAGGCACAAAGAAATCCAATTCTTCGTAATCCCGAAACATATATCACAACCGTTAGGGTTTGAATAACATCATTATACATCTGGATTTCTACCGTTCTTATCTCAAATGCTCATCAGTTGCATTATCCCCCCATAAGAACAAATCCATCAACCATGATAGTTATTTGCATCAAACTAATCTCTACGCGAACATATAATAGAAAGAATCTGAATCCCAATACCATGAATCATCAACAAGATCCATACCTGTAGTGACCAAAACTGACTCCTTTCAACCGAATCCGAGCTTTCTTGCACACTACCTCCTTTTGATTCTGATTCCTTTTGCTTTTTCTTCCACTTTGGCATGTCGCTCCTTCCTGATCCCTTTGACGCGGATCTGAGCTTTCCATCAAAGTACATGAGCAATCTACCATTCTTGACATCAAGTAACACTTTTCAATCATTGCTGTGTCATGGAGTCTACCACTCTATCCTACCAATCCCTGAAGTCGTTTCTCCATCAAACACTTCAATCTGGCCCGTGATGCTTGAATCCATTGCTATCATCGTGAATCTGTCAGTTTCTTCAATCCCCAATTTTTTTTTTCCCATCAAACTGCCAATATCTTTTATCAACCTCGTAGATCTCGTCACCGTGAGCACGCTGGAAGAAACAGATCTGAAATCCGACTCCGGATGGCTTCGATATCGCAGAATTAATTCTCTACACTCCAATTGGTCAAACATCCATGTTGACCGTTGACCAGCCCATCTTCTTCCATATATGCGTAGATCTCCTCACAACGAGTCCGTAGGCGCAAACGGATCTCCGATCGGACATCGGACGATCAAGATATCGCAGAAACAATTTCAGCTGTTGAATCTGGTCAAACCTGCCTGTTGACCGTGCTGACGTCACTGCTGACGTCACGGCGTCTGGCAAACTGGGCTTCTGGAACGGACCCGGGTCGGGTTCACCTGACCCGGAACTGAACTGAACTGCGCTGCTCTGCTGGGCTTCTCTGGCGAACCGGGTTCGGGTCCGACCTGACCCGGAACCGACCTGCTCTTTTGTCACTGGGCTTCTTTACTGCGGGTCAGGTCGAACTGACCCAACGGACCTGGAACTGACCTGTTGCTGCTTGGGCTTTCTGCACAGCGGGTCAGGTCAAGCGGACCCGACCCAAACCCAGACCCAGAAACCGGAATCAGGGTTGTCTTCAACCTGTCGCTGGGCGCTGCGTCTGCAACCCAGTTGCAGACGCGGCGAATCCAACGGCCTGCTACGGCAGGCTCCGGCGCAGCGGCTGGTCCGGCGAGGCGGGCGACGGCACGGCGACTGCAACGGCGACGACTATGGCGACGTGCGGGCGGCCGGCGATCTCTGTTTTCGTCTGCAACAGGGAACCGACTTCGTCGTCCTCAGCAACGGCAGAGAGTCCGGGGAACCGGCGACAGCGGTGGCTGGAGGTGACGACGACGACGACGATCGGTGCGACGGCCGGTCAGTTGCAGGTTTCCTTCTTTTTTTTTTTTCTTCGTTTTCCCTCCTTTCAACCTCTGTTCAGCCACGACGAAAAAAAAGAGGACCAAAAACCGCGGCAGAAACAGCATGGACGGCGGACACATCCTCTTCTCCCACGCAAATCCTAGATCCGTTAATCGCAAAAAACCCGAGCGATCTCCACCTCGCTCTGATACCACTTGTTGGGGAAAGCGAAGCAACGGAAACAACCCGCGATCAACGGATCTACCACGATGAACACACAGCAATCACACCCATCAAGCAATCACACACATGACACAGCAGTTTTACGTGGTTCGGCAAAGGTATGATTAGATTTCCAATCTTTGGTTGATCCAAGCTTAAGCAAGGCTAAACTTCGGTTCACTTGAGCTTGAGTTAGCTCGTATCATGTGCAAATCAAGTACAACCTCGCTAATGAAGGCATGGGTTGACCAAGCTTTCCACGACCACGCGAAATAAGCGGCACTGACTAATTGCATTACCACTGACAAGCCAGAATTACGGCCCTATAAATATGCTTTAGATACTAAGAACCCGTTTGAAAAGTCTATAGTACGCTACAGTGGGGATTGGTGATGGGTTCTTCTCGCTCCCTTTAAAACGCTTAAAGACAATTTTGGTCTTTCTGGAAAAGAAGAGGAAATTGCACAAATTGAAGAGCAAGAGCCCCATCTCTGAAGCGCAAAACATGCGATGTTACATTATATCAGGCGTTGTGCTTTCCTTCAGCGTTTTTTCATTTTATTTTTAATTTTTAAACCTAGACCCTACATGATGACATGAACAGTTGTAAATCTCAACAAGATTAAAAATGGTCACGTGTCCAAATTTGAATCATTAAGCTTTCTTAAAACTCAAAATATTTACAAAAACACACAGAACCAGAGATCTATATTTTTTTCATTTTTGTGGACCCCACAATCATGATTTGAACTGTAGATCATCTTTGGAATAGTGAGAATATGCATGGGTCCAAATTTCATCCAGTAATTAGGTGTACATCTCAAAAAAATTACGAAAAAACTGAGAGTCCTTGAATATCCTCTATCATCAAAATACAAGCTTCCATATATCCATCCAATAAAGAAGTCTATCTAAATCTATTTAAATCTTAAAGCATTAAAATAGTTATTGTGCAATATTTCCACAAAACCTTATGACAAGGTGTGGGTTCTTCACTGTGGTCAGACCCGTGATGGCCCCACATCTCCTCTTGGCCCCATCCATGATGGTAGCTTCTATCTCAACCATCCCCTTCTCAGCATCCACAGCCAGAGTTGAAAATACATCTCCTCTTGGGCCCATCGATGATGCTAGCTTCTATCTCAACCGTCCCCTTCTCAGCAGCCACAACCAGGGTTGAAAATAGGATCCGTCTCCACTTCTCGTACCTGTAAAAACCCAGATTCAATAAGCATGCAAAGCCACCAGATTCATTTGTCTTAAAAGACATGCAGTGGAAATGGAAGAGGAATATGAGTTAGATTAAAGGATATGTACTTTTAAAGAAAACATATCTTAACAGTACACTCACCTCGACCAACTTGTTTTTACGTTAGTATCATTTGAACCATGAATTTCCCATGAACTTCGTGTGAGGCTCACTACAGCCCATTAATTCAAAGCTTCCTCATCATTCTACTCATATTGACATAGGGATAATGAAGAAAATGCATCACAAAGACAACTACACTACACTTCCCGCCTACTTGCCTCCTTTGAGGGGGATTTCATAGGTTGCACAGGCATCTATTCCTTCCAACCTTCAGTCTGCAATAACTTGAACCAAATTTCAAGATACAATCAGTTCAAGAACATGGATGCACTGCAGTAAAAAGGGGAATGCCTGCAAATGTGCAAAGGACATATTGCCTGCTCTCTCACGCCTAGCGAAAATTCCGTCTATCTGCACAATGAAGTGAATGACCATCACAGATAAACTTACACAATTGAAACAGTGAAATAGCAGTGAAGAGAGCTCAACTACAGAAGCACAGCAAATTGAACTGACTGTCTAGTAAGATATTATCAAATCTTAACAGTTCTCACTGATTGAAATTATAGAAAACGACCAATTAAAGTTAAACCCACGTTTCCTGTCCCCTAACGCAGCAGTGTTGTTAACATGCACATGTAACACATGAGAGTGATTTCCAGTAGCAAACAACAACAAAAACAGACACATGCAAAATCTTCCAGACAGAACTTCTGGAAGGACGAACTTACGTACTAAGTGTAGAGACACAAAGGCCCAAGCTCATGATCTAGGCTCTTCATGAAAAGCCCATAATCCAGGACCATAGAAGATACTCCACATGAAGAATATTTAGGAGATATGGCCAACCCTATACATAGTTGTAGAGATTACTACATTCCATTTCCTATTGTAATCACACATAATGAGGATATAATTGTATCCTTGATTAGAGCATGTAATGAATATAAATACCACGGTCGATCCTTCTTACAGGACACGACAATATTCCCACATATCTAAGTCTATTGTGGGGGTTCTTCCTCTCAAACAAGGATCTACAGATCCTTTTACTAAGATGTCAATATAAAATGATGCAAACTTTCACAACAGCATAAAAACAACCTGAATAGACAGAAATCAAATACATTATAAGAATTATCAATAATGAAAAAATTATGCCTAAGAAAGCACCGGATCTACTAACTTATGAATAATACCCATGTCCAAAATCCTTTTAATTGAAATAAATCACTTCATATATTTCTTTTTCTGCAATGAAAGTTGGTCAGACCAAACAAAACCAGACAGTAAAAGAGAACAAATTTCAACTACATGGCAGAATCCTCTTTCATCAAAAGCGCACCGCCTTATCAGTGGGGTTCAATTTCATCATTATTGCAAGTATTTTATCATTGTAGATTTGGTAGCAAACGCCTATATATATTTTTCCTTAATTTGTTTTTCCAACACACTTTGAGTTGAGTGGTATTTGCACTGAGTTTCACGCATGCAGTGGGATTCAACTCTAGGACTGCAGGATGAGGAATTCATCTCTAGGTCTTCAAGACCAAGTATCATGGCAAAACCAGTGTCACACCATCAAAATGTTCGAACCATCTGTTGTTGTCTCTGGCTTAGCAAGAAAACCCTATAAAAAATAACAATAAGGGCGATAAGAGTTTTAATAACTTACATGGGCAATAAGGGTGAGAATTGCCTCAAAGAAAGATCTAATTGTCCCAATGTCTTTCCACTAGTCATTGAATAGATACACCCGCAACAAGCATCTTATGAATAAATTGATCATCAAGGCATGTTAAAAAGAATGAAATTGCGACATGATATAGCATCACCAGAAATCCGCTTTACCCATGGGTGCTTCAAAAGCCCATTGGAAGTTCTCAGACTTATCAAATTTCAAAAAGAATTCATGATCGTAGCCTTATCCCCATTAGTTCTCAGACTTTTGTAGTCAGTTGTAATGAGTTGTTAAGTGCAAAAGAACGGTAAAACAAAATCAACAAGCTGAAGATTGAAGTATCACACTGATTGAAAAATTCACAAACCACTTTGCACAAAACTTGTAAGGTCTTAAAATAGATTTTGAAACACTGATGTGAGATGTCCTAACCCTACTTACAAATGTTAGAGAACCAGCCTCTGCACTTTAGGTCAGCAGTTGCTGAAACTGTAACAAACAGATGAATAAAACATAAATTTGGCTGACCAAAGCATAAATGAAATTCCAGGGCTGTTTTTCCCCTTTCAGAGACATCAACACATTAAAAGGGAAAAATGACAAATGATGTCGAGAGAAAATCAAACAGCTCATGTGTCATGTATGCATGTATCATTGTATATACATAAAGGAGTAGACTTACTCAAATAATTCCCAATCAAGCTTGGTGTGGTTGGACAAGCGTGATGGAGCTGGTGTGGTATCAAAGGTCTCTGATGCAGGCCAGGTCCAAGATCAGGCCTGGCATTGATGGGTCACATTGACAGCCTCACTTGATCAATGATCTCCTCAAAATCAGGGATCCCTATCCTTAGTTAGATAGTTCTAATTAATTATTTGTTTTCTATTTATGTTGAGTTGAAACTAGTGCTTGCTTAATTTATTCTAGTAAGCCATGATTGTTTAGAGTTTGTCTTTCCTAATTTAGACATAGTCACTCTTATATAAGGATGAATATTTCATTGTAATGGACATACTCATTCAAATTAATAAATCAGATTTTCTCTCAAGATGGTGTCTATGATGAGTTCTTTTATACCCCAAGGGCTGGAATCCATCTCTAGACTTGATTAAACTTTAAGGAGATTGATCTGCGCTCGAGTGGAAATCAGCGGTTGCGCCAGTCTCCCATTTTATCGTCATAAACACAAAATTTTTCTATTGCTGTTGTGGTATATGCTGATTTGCCCTATTGAGTGTTTGAACATACTTTTGCACTATCCACAGTTCCACTATCACAAAAAAAAAACCCAAAAAGAGAAAAAAACTGAGAGATTTATATAATGAAAAGGAGCCACAAACCAACAAATTACAATAATGTGAGCATTTGGATGTAATCCAACTTGCAATCCATGTTGAATATCATCACCAAAGATGAACCACACTTGTGGCACACCCTATTTGGTTTCTCTCTTTGAAAAACAGAAGGAAGTTGGGGCGGGGGGGCACACCCTATTTGGTTTCTCTCTTTGAAAAACAGAAGGAAGGGGGGGGGGGGGGGGGGGGGGGGGGGGGGTGCGCCATGTCTTCTACCTTCACTTTCACACCTTCCATGGCCTTCTTTCTCTGTAAAAATAGATCAAGATAAGACTCAATCAAATGCTTAAAAGAAACAAATAAAAATATATTAGATGCCTTCTTAACCTGAAAATCGTGTTTTTTTCTTCTTTCCATCAAAAGGAACCTGTTTCAATGGAATTAGTGACTTTGGTTAAGTGAACTAGGGTTCATAATGTGGATTTCTACAGTGGGGTTTGGTTTTTCTGAAATGGGTTTGCTGGGACATCCAGAAACGGTTTTGGAGAATTGGATAAAACAATTAAAAAGAAGAAGTCACCTGCTGCAACGGTATCTGAAGCATCTTCTTCAGGAAACCCTAAAAGATCGATACTCGGCAACTTCCAAGACTTCTTCTTCTCCTTCCTCATCCCTGTAATCCTCGGCTTCTGTTTCTTCTTCCTCTGCTGGTTTGCCTTCCTCTATCTCCTCTGCTCTTTTGGTGTCTGAGGCCACTAGTGCATAAATTGTTTACAAGTGCTGCTTTTTAAACACAAGGAATCTCTCTCTCGAGACAAAAATTTTTTTAAAAAATTATAATCCCCTAAATATTCCCCACATATCTCTCTCCTTCCCTCCTCTCTCCTCCCCCATTCCCTCCAACCAACAACGAGCTCCAGCTGGCAGGAGCACAGCTCTCCCTCCCTCCCTCTTTCCCTCTTCTTCTTTCCCTCCCTCTCCCTTTTCCTCTTCCTATTCCTCTCCTCTCCTCTCCTCTCCTCTCCCTCTCCTCTTCCTCTTCCTCTTCCTCCTCCTTTTCTTCTCCCTCCTTCTTCCTCTCCTCTCCTCTCCTCTCCCTACCTCTTACTCCTCCCCTTCCCCTCCTGTCTTTGCAACCAATTTCAAACACTATTCGGGCTGGGCCATCCCACCAGACGACCCGGCTTAGGCCGGGCGGGCTTCAACCAGATAACGGGTCCACGGAAAAAATGATGACCCTTCATATGCACAGGTCACAAAAGTCCATTCTACGTGACTTTTAACCAACTTGTTTTTTCCTTTCTTTTTTAACTTATTATGAGACCCTAAGATGATGATCTAAACCATTGAAGCTCTTCAAATAATCAGCCACAGTTCTATATTCAAATTTGAGTTGTTGGTCATTTTCAAATCTTGAGCAAAAAACCATGCACCATATATTTGTATTTTTTTCATTATGTGGATCCCACAATCATGATCCTAATCATTGATCTGTTTTGGAACATTGAGAATAAAAACCATGGATCCAAATTTCAAGCCCTAATTCATTGTAGACCTCGTAAAATTAATGAAAAGTTTTAAACTATTGGATTTTTAAACATCTATTTCAAATAATTTTGGTCCTACTGATCAGGTTATTTTAAAAACATCTATTTTAAACTGCTCGATTTGAAATGGATCTATATCATACAAATCTCTTTCATTCAGATAAGATTTGTCATACAAGCCATAAGTCATCTAAGTCGGTGACATGTATGTTGACACCAAAAAATTGCCTAACAAGATTTATATGGAATTCGGCCCAATCATTGTTGGCCTAAATCATCAATTTTTTGTTAAATTAATATTTTGGTAAGATTATAAGTAAAGAGAAGTGTGGTAAGGTGAATAGAGTTGTCATTATATAACTTGGAGGTGTATGGTTCAATTCCTAAAATTATTTTTTTCATTCCTCAAAGCCCAAAGGTGGGACCCACAAAATGATCAAACAGAAATGGCCCACTTCAAGTACACGATTGGGAGTGGGTAGTTAGAACAGCTTCAAAATTTTGATATATAAAAAGAAGGAATGTTGCCTTTTACCGTTCCTTCCTCGTCTCTACTTCATCTTCCCCTTTGCCATATCTTCACCACATCATTACCATTTTTAAGGAGACCAAGGCCCTTGTTTAAGAAGGGATTTGCCCTACTTATTCTCCATCATTTTTATCTCTTTTTTTTTTAACTGCATCCCCAGAGATTTGAACCCTTATCAAAGAAGGGGTCCGCCCTCCAATCCTCATTGAATCTTGCATCTTTTTACTTCACCTTCCTTACATTTCTTTTTATTCAGAGATTCGGGATTTCATCATACCCTCCATTCTAGAAAAATACCCACTGTTTAAAAAAAACCAAAAAAAAAGGAGACCCAGACCCAGACCCAGACACTTATTCAAGTTGTCCGTCCTCCAATTAAAAAAAATATAGAAATCAAGATAAAGAGTTATGTAAAACTGCCTTAAACGGCTACAACAAAAATGTTCGCCATGATTGGGGTATTAAAAACTCATCACATGTTACAACTCATCGTGATAGAGTGCACATTGTGCCTCTGTAACGCTGGATGATATAATTTTCTTAGGGCCGACTTTACCATAAAGCAAGCAAAGCTCTTGCTTTAGGCCCCTTAAAAACAAGGCCCCAAAAAAAGAGTTAGTTTTTGGGCAAAAATGGTAGTTAAATCTTTACTTTCTCTTGACAAATCAAATAATTCCTATATTTTCTCTTTCTTTCAATTAATTCTTTAGCACCCTCTTATTTTATGAGAAGATCTAAATGGAATCAATGGTTGAGAAATCATGTTCAGTGGGGCCCTCTTAATCTTCAAAGATAACTAAGCATCTTAACCAATTATTTAATTCTCTCTCTCTCTCTCTCTCTCTCTCTCTCTCTCTCTCTCTCTCTCTCTCGAACTTCTCACCCTTGGCAAGTCAAGATTTAAATCCCTCTCTCCCTTCATCTTAACTAATAGATTTAATATTTACATACACATTCCTCTTAGTAAATGATAATAAATATTAGGATTAAAATAGAAAAAAGTCTTTTGGTCTTCTCTACTCTCATTGGACGGTTAGATAGGCGCAAAAACCCCCTTTTGAAGGGGCTTTTTTTTTAATTTTTCTATTTCTTTCAATCCCAATAAAAAGGCCCCATAATAGTAATTAGAGCAATGACATATTTTTGAAATTCCAAAAAAAAAAAAAAACCCAACTTTTCACATTCCAAAAAATAACTGCCATCCTTATTATTCCTCCTAAAAAATAAGGCCTCATAATCGTAACTAACAAACTACCCCCTATGCTTAGCACGGGCAATGGAAGTGATACAAAAAAATATCACTTAATTTTATATGTGATATAAATAAAAAAGGAGATGCATATGTTTATAATATGTAGACCTAAAATAGAAATATTTCTCAAAAACAAAAAATTATAGGCTTTAAACTATAATCACTAATATGAAGGATGACATGTCCAGTGTCTTGATCTTAGAACACAAAGTAATAGGCTTTCTTAAAAATTATATGTTGAGAATTTAAATAAGTAATAATAATAATAAAATTTAAAGAATTAGTTGAAACATGAAATATGATATTTTTTATAAATTAATTGCGATGAAAAAAAGATAAGAAATTAAATAATATGGTATTTTTCCAATTAAGGGCAAGTTTGGTAGTGAATTAGCTCGGTTGGTCTGGGTGTTTGCACTTTGACCCTAGTCGGGTTTTGGACAGGCTCAGGTTCATTATTAATGAACCTGGTTTCAAGTTCTATGTTGTCTTTGTAGATGACTACAGTAGATATACTTGGATATGACCAATTCATTGTAAAACTGAAGTCCTTTCAGTATCTTTCTTTCAAACTACAAAATGAGAACACGTTAGACTTGAAGATTAAGTGTTTTCGTTCAGATGGCGGAGGTGAATTTGTCAATAGTAGATTTAAACGACTCTTTAGTGAATGTGGAATACTTCATCTCAATTAGCTTGTCCTCACACACCCGAACAAAGTGGTTGTGCTGAACGCAAGCATAGACATGTAGTTGAAACAGGTTTGACATTATTGTTTAATGCTTCCATGCCATTACACTACTGGGATTATGCTTTCTCCGCAACTACATATCTTATAAACAGAATGCCTATGCGTTTTCTGAATTCACTTCTCCTTGGCAAATTCTGTTTGGACACGCCAGATTATTTCACAGGGTGTGCCAAACGCCAGATTATTTCACAGGGTGTGCCTGCTACCCATGGCTAAGGCCTTACTTTAAGACTAAGCTTGCAGCTCGCACAAAACAATGTGTCTTCATAGGCTACAGCCTCAACTACAAAGGATATCATTGCTTGGATGTTTCTACTGGTCGAGTTTATCTCTCTTGGCATGTTGTGTTTGATGAGGCTTCTTTTCCATTTCTTTCTATTTGAAGACCACAACCTTCTTCCTCCAACTTACTATCTACTGAAGCCTGGTTACCTGTTATTCCACAATTCACATCTCCATTGCCAATATCATTACAAATCTTCCTTCAGACATAGCCCCTGTTATTACTCCAACTTCAAACAGTGCACCCATCATTACTCCTACGCCTGAGCCATCCCACTCTCAAGCCATCCAGGTCACAACCCCTGCTCCTAATCCTCCATCACCAGACCCAGACCTGCTCCCTGTACTTCTCACCCTATGATTACAAGACCCAAATCTGGTATCAACAAGAAGAAAGTCTTTCTCGCTACACCACAGTCAGTCTCTCTTCCCTCTTCTGCCTTCTATGAAAATACAGAACCCACATGCTTTACTGAAGCCCCCAAATCTGAAGTTTGGAGCCAAGCTATGGCTGATGAATTCTCTGCCATACTGAGACAAGGAACATGGTCTCTTGTTCCTCTTTCTTCACATCATAATGTAGTTCGTTGTCGATCGGTGTACAAAATTAAACATAATCCCGATGGTTCTGTAGGTTGGTACGAAGCAAGATTGGTGGCCAAAGGCTTTCATCAGGCATATGGAATTGATTATACTGAAACATTCAGCCCAGTGGTGAAACACACCACCATTAGAATAGTATTGGCTCTTGCAGTCCATTATCAATGGCCACTGCACCAATTGGATGTCACCAATGCATTCTTACATGGAATTCCACAAGAAGAAATCTATATGACTCAACCACAAGGCTTCATTCATCCACAGTTCCCTAACCATATGTGCAAACTTCATAAATCACTTTATACACTTAAGCAAGCAACAAGAGCCTGGTTTGATCGTTTTTCCAATTACTTGGCAGGATTGGGCTTTATGAAGACTTACACTGATTCATCTCTCCGCTGTCACAGAGGCTTCATCACAATAATTCTTCTTAATGTAGATGACTTGATCATTTCTCGGAACAATAATCTCTACATTCAATTCCTCGTGTCTCAATTTCATCTTGTCTTTGAGATGAAAAATCTTGGAAATTTACGTCACTTCTTGGGAATTGAGGTTAACAAAACACCACGGGGATTGTTTTCATCTCAAACAAAATATGCCTCTGCTGCGTCATGCTTGACTCCAGGCCTGTTGGCTCTCCTTCCAACTATGAAACCAGTTTACATGACTCTACTACTATTGTCAGTCATCCAACTCTCTAGAGAGTATTGTTGGCTCTCTTCAGTACCTTACACTTTCACATCCAGATTTATCTTTCTCTATTAACCAAATCTGTCAGCATATGCATCAGCCATCTACTACTCTCTTTACTGCATTGAAACGAATCCTATGCTGCCTTAAAAGGAACTCTCACCTTTGGAATCCATCTAAGAGTTCACTCCTAACTTCGAGCCTTCTCTAACACTGATTGGGCAGGTGATCAATTGGATAGACGATCTATTACTGGTTTTTGTGTTTTCTTAGGAGATTCTCCAATCTGTTGAAATTCTAAGCAATAGCCTACAGTCTCTCGTTCTTCCACTGAAGCTAAATACAGGTTACTTGCTCATTCCACAGCTGAACTTTCTTGGATTTGCATGTTACTCAAGGATCTCAGTATTTTTCTTCCTCATTGTCCCACTACTTGGTGTGACAACATCTCCGCTTTTTCTCTCGCTTCCAATTCAGTGTTCCATGCTATAACAAAACACATCAAAGTCGATTATCATTTCATTAGAGAAAGGTTCTCCGAAAAGATCTTCAAATCAAATTTGTTTCCTCAGAAGACAATGTTGCCGACATTTTCACCAAGGGTCTCCATCCAAGACGGTTCAAATTTCTCCATGGCAAGCTAAAGGTGATCCAGAGTCCCCTCTTGTTTGAGGGGTCCTGTTAGCATAGTTGGGCTTGAACGGACTCATGAAGATTGAACTGTGTTATTGTTAACAGTTTCAGTTATATACCGACTGTATCATCTTTCTCAATCCTCTTCTATCTCAAGTAACTATTCACAAAGTTAGCTACATTGGTTCCAAATAATCACTCTTTCACAACATGTATAAATGGAGTGTAACACTTAATTTGCAATTCAATGGAAAACAGAGATAGTTTCATCTTCTTCTCCTTACTTTGTTAGTTTTTTTATGCCTAGAGTTTTCACCATTTACATTTCTACCTTATATCCTTCACTCTTCAATCTCCTATCATTTATCATTCACCTCTTTAATAATCTTAAATATGAGCTCATTTAACCATAAATTTCTATATATTCAATTCGTGTCTATTCTATGTCAACAAATAAGTTCCTACTGTTATAAAGGCTTCTTCTTATATTCCCTCATTCATTAGTCCTCTTTTGAAGTTAAGAGTGTGTAATCATTGCGGTGGTCCCTCAGACGCCTTGATTTCTTGAACAACTGATTGTCTCAATTTGCATAATTCGTCTTCCATGTTATAATATATCAAGGGATAGGATTGATCTTGCAATTGGAGCTCCCATTTTGCAATTAATTGAAAATTGAAGCTCAATTTCAAGGTTAATTTTGAATCGGTTTTAACTTGAATATGAAATAGTAGGGACTTGATAAAAATTTTCAATTTTAGCCATCTAAATAAAGAGGCTTGTGTAAAAGGACTTTCCTTTTAAAAAGTACAGTCTTATACGGTCTCACTAAGGCACAAGTACCCAAACCTAAGGGAAAATATATATATATATAAGAGGCCTTTTTGTTATAATGTTAACATGAGTTAAGCTCGAGCGTAATATGCTTCAGCCATTTGAGCTCAAGCTAGCCAGTTATGGCTCAATCCGGGCTGCCCGGGCTTGGCCCATAAGCTCAGAAGTTGAGTTGGGTATGGACATTTATCAATCAACCCAACCCAACCCAGCACATGAACACCGCTATTATCTAATGTCATAGGTAAACAAATCTTATCTAGTGCACATATTAAAGAGTCTATCATCTAAATCTTTCATCCCTTATTTCATGCAATCCCATTATGGTTTTCAATTTTAAATGGAGTTTAATTGATCTACACTCTTTGATGTCTATTCAATCACGTACTTCAAATTAAAGAGAATGAGTAGAATACAAGGATTCTCATAATTACTTTTTGAAGGATTTCTACTATACAATCGTATCATATCTCTTCCCTTTCTTAATTTTCTTTCATTTTTATGGGTTTTTTTTTATTTTAATGTTGTTTTTCTGTATCATACTTCTCTTTTAGTATTTTTTTGGTTTTAATGGGTTGTTTTGGTTATAGGTTTTCATGGATTTATATTTTTCCTTTTATTTTTTTAGCTTTGATTTTTCGTCTTTAGGTATTGAGTTTTCATGGGTTTATTTTTTTATTTTAAATTATTTTTATTATTGGATAATCTATGGACTTTTGTTTTGACATTGTATTTTTGTGGCATTTTTATCTAATTTTGTTTATATTATAGGTTCATTTTTCTGATCTCAAAAAAAAATTTGGCGTAAAATATTCAACTTATTTCAAACAAATTAAAGTTCTTTCATTTTGAAAATTTTCAATTATTTTTTTTATTATTATAGGTATTTTGATTGAAAGTTTTATCGCCTTAATATAATGTAGACTAAATATTATTTAATATTTTATTTTCTTTAATATTATAAATTATATATTGTCTATGGTAATTGCGAGCATGTTTTACTAGTATCATTGAACAGCACTGCCAATCCAAAGCTGAAAAAACGGATTAGTGTCAAATAGAAAGTTGACCTTAAAAACACACCTAACCAAAAATATGTGAGTCTGGTTGGAAGAACAGGTTACAAAATGGAAAGAACTGCATATTTGTTTACCCACTCCATATTTGTTGAGGTGGTTGAGGCATTCGAGTGTCCTAGTCGTCTCCAATTCAAAGTGCACCTTGCCGAATGCATGGTGTTTGTGGGTAATCTTGCCCAATACACAGTACTTGTAGGTAATCTTGCCCAATACACGGTGCTTATGGGTGGCGACATATACCCGGTGTTTACCCTAAATCTCACGAGCAGGGTTAAGGAGGTTCCTTAAAAAAGGAAACAAAAAGGCATGATTAAATTATGTCTTCATTTTGGGCCATACTAAAACTTTCTGTATGGTTGTTTTTTGGAGAGTTTATTTTTGGTGTTTTAAACTACACCAATATGTGTTCATGAATGTTTGGATAGTGGGAGGAAATGACTGTTTGTTTATACTTTGCTGGCCTTATCTAACAGCCAGCATCATATTTTATATGCAGTCTCATAAAAAGATTCCACCCATGCATGAGCCTGCACAAGGAATTTTTTTGGTGGTCCCATATCTGGTAGAGATTAATTTTTAATATCTTATAATGTGCCAATGAGCTAATGAATAGAGCATGTATCCATGTGCTGAAATGAAATAACTAAATACTGATAATGGTTGACATCCAGCATCAAGAATGTCAATGAGTGGGTTCTGGTCACAGTATCCCCAACATGGTCCATACCCAGGTTTTCTTTTTCCTATTTTTAAGTTCGGGTCCTTTGAATAATCACGTAAACAGGGATCGATTGCCATCCAATAAACCACAACGGGGGTGGTCCATATCCATTCTCATGGGTCAGGTCCTTAGTGATGGCCTGGTTTGCCTTACTGCTGCATCTGGACCCTACTTAGATGTAGAAATGTTTGAGTTGCCCGCAATTAGTGTTGCATGGGGCGTTCTGTTATTAGATTTGCCAGGGGATTAGCTAGACTAATCATTGGAGTAATATTTTACTCTAATGTCAGATTCATGGGTGTTGTCGTGAAAGTTTCAGAACATAAGAGCTCTGTTTTTATATTCTTTCTCTGTTTCCACATATTTCATAAACAAGTTCTGGGATTATAAAATTCTTCATTACCGGTTATAACCATTTCTAATTATTAGAATACCTGGAACTCCTCAACCACCTTCCTTTGGATCTTGCGTCAACTGAATTTCGCTAGGAGGAGCTGCATGTACCATGTTGGTCTCCTGAATGAATTAGACTTCTTATGACCATGAACTACAATTCAAGATTCTCCTCAGAGATTACTGATGATGAATGGACCTTTTGTGGCATCAACAAAGAGATTCAAAAGGATAGAATCAGAAGAATAATCCGATACCAGAAATCTTTATATTACTCTTCTTCCTTGTCTTCTGCTGCCATGGGCAGACGTACATACATCCAAGGGGGGATTGGATGCACCCGTTAGACCACAGTCCGCTTCTAGAATTATAGTGAAAATTTTATTTTTGCTTCAAAATTTTACATAAAAATTCCACGTCCACCCCCAAAACCTGGATAAAAATTTTGACTTTGTCCCCAAAATACAATTTCTTGTTTGGGTCTGCACCCCCAAACAAAAGCTCTATGTTTGCCACTATGATTGCCGCCTCATGTTCTTTGTCCTCATCATACAGCAAAAGAAGCAGTTTGCTAGATCTAATGAAAGTAGGGAACACATCTCTGCAGAGACTACTCAACATTGATCATAACCGTCTGGGTAATCGGATTGGATAGGTTCTGGGCTAATGGAATCTCACCTGGATCGACTTTCCCCTTCTTAAGATTTTTGAACCAGGTCTCTGCCGGAGTGTCTTTAAAGAGAGAGAGTAAGTCTGGTGAAATAGCAGCTACTCTGTAACCCAAGTCAGTAAGTGGCTTCAGTACTTGTCTTCCATGCCCAGAATCCATACTCCTGGAAAGAATCATCACACAGCCAAAAGGATGCACTTCGAAGATGGTCTCAAGAGCAAGGAATTCCCTCTGCCCGAAAGCTTTCACCGGTGAAATCCAAGTCATGAAGAACCGAACATCGCATCCACCATCGAAGAACTCTCGAGCTCTGAATGAAAACTTCTTGCTTAACTTGTCTGATTGAATTATCTTGAACTCTGCCAAGTTTCTTCGGAACCATGAGATCCTTTCATGTGGGGTGACACCCATGGGGGCAAGGATTCGATCTGGGTCTCTAACATAAGTGTCTTCGATCTCTTCTCTCACTGAAAGAAGCAATTTTGAAGAAGAATCAAATCTGATTGGCTTCTGGGTAATGTTGGCAATGGCATGATCTCTTATCTTGAAGTCGACGCAGTAGAGGGAGAGGTTGGTGAAGAAGCTGACAGTGATAACGAGAAGCAACACTATAGATACAAGCATGGAGAAGATGGGAGACTTCAAGGCGTTGAAGCGAGACTTCTCCATTGGATAAGAAGAACGTGTAGTAGTCTAATATATTTATGTTGATGAAGAAGAAGTAGAGGAGATGAATGAGATAGAAAACAGGTTTTGAACAGGGATTAGAAGAAGTGTAGAAGGAAATGAAGAAACCGGGAAGAGGAAATGGCTTGGTGTTAGGAAGATTCCAGCCAAAAATTTTCAAATCAAACACAACCTTTGAGTTAGATAGCTGTGTTGGAGAATAAGAAGGTTTTCTGGATTAGAGTCGTGATCCCCAGTGCCACTACTATATATTCATCCAAATCCCTTCCCTAGTGTCACTCATGATCACTACTGCCCCACTAAGCTTTCTTATACCCTTAGATTGATCACATCTGAAATGTGTGATTGATTTTATTGGCTCTTTAGCTGCATAACAGTAAACCAATCTCCAGTTTCTAGTTCGCATTAAAATAGGGTATCTGTGATCATGATTCAGAGGTCTGGAGCAACTGGGCACCTTTATCCTGCATGCTTCACAATACACACCTCATTGTGGAGACCACTAATCATCGAGAGAAGTCAGGGATCGAAAGATCTAGATAAGCTTACCTCAGTCTAAAATTTTAGGTCCATCAGGTCATTATCACCCCTTCATCCTTGGCCCCCACAATTTTTAAATTTTTATTCATTAAGAAAGTAATTTGAAAGTTGATCCAACCGTCAGTCCCATTCGAATGCGGCAAAAAAAAAAAAGGGTTGGCCACATTTAGTGGGGTGGTGTGTGGGTCGGTGCGCCCCTCCTGCACTGAATAATTTGTTCTCCTCAGAATTATATTTTTGTTATATCATTGGAAAATTCAGATTTGAAAGTTTGCTTGAAATGTCTCTGAGAAAAGAAATTAATTTTTTTTTCCTCTATTACAACTTAAATTTAAGAAGCTGAGATTTGGAGAATTTCAAATGTAAGGAAGATTTATAAGATTTAGAATAATATATAAAAAATCATATGAAATACTTCTAATAATTTTTGCTTTATTTTGTACTTTTATTATTTTAATTATGTTAAAAAATTAATTTCTTTTCGCAGTACCAGCCCCGTTTGGGGGCTTATACGTTTGAATAGAATATATAGGAATTTATGCTCAAATGAAATTTATAATAAGACTATTAAAGTTGTTTGGGGGCATGTACGTTTGAATGGAATATATAGGAATTCATGCTCAAATGAGATCCATAGTACGATTATTGAAGTTGTAAGGCACAACTGTAAAAGGGACCTTCACTTTCTTACTATTGATGGAAAATAATACTAGGGTGTGGCCAGGCAGGCAAGAAAATTCATTTGATTGGTCATTTTTGGATATTCTTGTTATTCTTCATTTTTTAACCATTCATAGAAGTACCAAGTAGGTGTTTGAAAACTCTAATAAATAAGCTCTTATCTAGTGGTTTATAGCTTGTTTAAATGAGTATTTGATTAACCTCTATTCTAGAGCTTATTATATATAGTAAAATGACTCCGGAGAGGCTGATCCTATCTCAAATTCCTTGTGCAACTATTTTAACCTCAAATGAGAGTCCTTGCATCTCCTATTTCAAGCACAATACTAAGATTATACTATATCCATTTGACATTCTGTATTTGATCCATCCACTTGCGAACGTGGACTCATTATTTGAATTATTTTATCCATTCATCAGTCCATATACGTAACCATTTATGTGAGACCTAATAGAATTAGATAGATACCATATTATAAATCTTACCTTATGGATCTACATTACCCAAGCAGTGCATTTGTGCATCTACACGGAGCCACTCGCCACAGGACCCCGCTAGGTGGGTAGATGGCCCAGTACTTGGGACCCATGGTGCGCATCCCAACCCCCTAACACATAAGATCATGTTAATCAAGTTATTATTATTTTTTAGTAACCCAAATGAAGGGGGGCTGAAACATCATCGATCCCTCGCGTAGATAAGACCTCGGGTGAAAGAAGAAGAGCATCTACCTTATCAAATGGATCTACAACGGCCCGCTTACTTACCCTGCAGTGCTTTTGTGCATCAACGGAGAGCCACTCTCTATGGGACCCACTTGGTGGTAGATGGGTATTTGGGATACACCACATGGTTTCCTATTATCTGATCTAATCTGAAGACTCCTACACTGTCTAGTCTCATTGACTTTGTAGAAATACTCAATATGCTATCCAATTTGATGGGCCCACACTTTGATTGATTAGGTATAAAGTATTTGTACTTTTTTCCTCTATCCTAACACTCCATTTGTAATGGCCCACCGTCCCATTGTTTATCTATAAATCAAATAAAAAAATATTTGTAACTTTCTATCCAATGTAAGTGGGCCCACCCTCTGATTGATTACTGTTTGAAAATGGGCCCACCACTGATTGACTTGGCATACAAAAAGTGGACCCACCTTCTGATTGATTATGTTTGCCATCTGATTGACTTGGTATATAAAATACTTTCCATTTTTTAACATAACTGGGACCCACAAATGTGGGAATTTAATGAAAGAACAAAATTAAGTCCACGCCTTTGGCAAAATCTGGATACAAATATATATTGATTCCCATAAATTCTCTCTTGCTAAATTAAATGGGTGGCTCCCTTGGCAATGTAGTGCACGGTCAAAAGAAAAATTAATGTGGGATTTTGATTGACCATACAGGTGCCTTTAGAATTAGCTATGTCCTCTAGCTCGTTGAAATCCCAAATAATTCTCTACATAAGTGCTATACTTGGTTTTTTTAGGGGTTTGCTATTTGAAATTAAAAATGGACTCAGTACATGACAAAAAATATATATCTAAATTACCACCATCCTCTCCTCTCCCCCCCTCACTTTCCCCTCCCCTCCCCTCCCCTCTCCTCCCCTCTCCTCCCCTTCCCCACCTCCCCCTCCCGGCGAGTTGGAAAAGGTGAGTGAGGAGAGAAGAGGGTGGGGGTAGCTTAAGTTTTTTTTTTTTTTTTTTTGTGAGTTTACTAAGTCCATTTTTTATTTCAAATAGCAAATCCCTTTTTTTGTGTACCTGTGGGTGTCCCAACCCTTTAGGTCAAACTAATTCCTTTTAACTCAGGGAGAGCTAGGTAAATCCCTTCTTACCCCAATATGATTATACAAGTTGAACCTACAATTTCTAAGAGAAAATCATGATCCTAGGTTAGCTCGGCTTACCCCTCAGAATTGTACTTTTATGTAGAAAAAAATGTTTCAAGGGCAAGTGCATTGTCGAAATTCTCATGATTGCTGCCTTTAACGTAATAGTTTGTAAGTACTTATAATGGATGAAATTTATGATATATGTGCAATTCAAAATTTTCTTTTTCGTGTGATGAGGATATAGGGTTTGTCAACCCAATTTGAGTAATGAGTTTCACTATATTTTTTATATATTTACCATAAGCTCTTTATTGTCTTTTTTAATTAGCTTCTAATATGTGTATTTACGTTTTTGTGAACATCTCACATTGACTATTGGGAGCGTTTGAGACATCTGTTTTTCATGTTGGCTTAATGAAAGGGTAAGGGTTTTAGTTTTTTACGCTTTTTATTTTATATTAGTACTTTTATGGGCATTTTCATGACTGTATATAGTGTGTTAATAACTACTATAAAAGGACAAAGCATAAACAAGCAACACCAAAAGCAGTTACCATTGATGCATGAGATCCAAATAATTAGCTGCTATATATATAAGATACAAATATTTAGTTCACATTTCAAATTTTCTCACTCTCTTAAATCTCAAAATTATAGGCATGTAAGCCCCAACCAAATGAAAAGATCTCTATAGATCTCACATTGAAGTATGTATTTAAGCTAAAATGTACATCGTATGCACTAGATAACTTTTATGTATATATATATATATTCATGTGCGAACAGTTCTCACGAGGTTACCATGAGAACTTTCTATGGGGTCCACTTGTGGCTCCCATTTGGAGATAATATGGAAAGATCCATGCAAGACCACCCCAAATATCAAGTTTCACTCCAATCACATATCTCTAACCCCATCATCTGTGGCCCACAAATTCAGTCCATTCGGATTGATGTATAGTCGATCTAACGGTCCAGTAAATTCAAATCTGATCGTAACTTAAGGGGTGTAACTATCAGAGGGTCTCTTATGTATTGCAAGATTTGGATTGGGTGATAGATAAGCCCCACCTAGAATTCTCATAAACAAATTCTGTGAAAATAGTTCTCACTTGAATATTACCGAGATATATATATTTATAATTTGGATGGATGTGCAACCAATCCAACGATCCATTCAAATTTTATGGGGCCCACTAGTGGGTCCCATTTGGAGATGGGACCAGGGGGTATGGAAAAATCTATGTGGAAAAACCCTAAATATCAAGTTTGACCCCAATCACATGTCCTTAATTCATTCATCCATGGCCTATAAATCCAATCTATTCGGATTGGTGCACATTGATCTAACAGTCCAATAAATTTGGATTTGACCGAAACTTAGGGCATGTGACTATCAAGGAAGTCCCTATGTATTATAAGATTTGAATTAGGTAATAGAAGGGCCCTAGACTTCTCAAAAAACAAAAAAAAAGTAGTGTGAACTAGTTCTCATAGGACTATATATATAGGGAAAAGTTTCCCTAAGCTCAAGCTTATGTAAAAAATTTCGTATGCCCGAGCCCTTAGAGCCCAACCTCGATCCATCGAAATGGACCAAACATATGCGCCCCCCCCCCCCCCCCCCCCCCACCCCCACCCCTGAATTTCACTTGTCCACCAATTTTTCATTCAATCCAAATTTACTAGATCGTTAGATCGACAATGCACTAAACCAAGAACTTGACTTCACAACATAATGGGAAGGAACAACTTGATTGAGGGACTAGAGGATGAAAAGGGACATCTTGGATGGGCAGATATCAAGTTAAGAGTGAATGCTTCTAACCACTTCATCCATTTCCCGCAAGTTTAAGACCTTATATTAGAAAAAAAAAATTTTTTTTTTTTGACTCAATCCAGTGGTCCAATCCATTTGAATCAATTAAAACTTGATAAATCCCCTGTTTGTCAAGAGGTCCCCATGTGCATAAATATAAATAAGAGGATTTTACTAAAAAAATCATATAAGGTATCCACAAAACCATAAACCTCACGCAACTTGTGTGTGCCCCGCAATGGCCACATATGACCACTTCAATAATTTTTTGGCACCTAATTAGGAAGGGGCAATTCGCTGCAGGTTTTTTACACCAGTGGTGAATTCGCTGCTTCCTAGTTGGGTGCTCTTCGCCGGAGAAGACATGGTTGTTTGATGCTTCCAAGTTGGAGAGGAGGGTGGCTAAAAAAGAGAGCCTCCATTGGGAAAAGGAGAAGAATGAGGAGGGAAGAAGAGGGAGGAGAGATTCAACCGAAAGTTGGACAACCAAGATAAGAGGAAAATAGGAGGTGGGTCGGATTTGAGAGAGCATCAAGAGATGTTGGGATGGAAGAGTTGAAGAGATTTTGAGAGAGATTGAGATTTTTGAGACTTGATAACGACATCAAGGAGGTAGAGTTGATTGGGGCTATGATCACATAGTTGGTGAGGTCTAGGCCCATCACGTGACCAGTGGAGCTGTCACATGTGACGCCCTTCCAAAGGCAGTAGTCGATGTTGGGCATCTAAGAAGGAATCAAAATCAAGGATGAGCTGAGAAGGGTAACGGGCATCAAACTCGACACTAACTGCAATTTTCAGCAAATCAGGGAGCCTTAGCCCCTCTCTTCGAATGTGTGAGGGTAACGAGCATCAAGCGGCGAGTTCGATGCTCCCATAGTAGATGAAAAGAAAACACATGAGTGGTCACATGTGACCACTCCTAGGTACCCATACCTTGGGTGAGTTATATGGTGTGGGGGGTCCCCTTCCATGATTTTTTTTTGATAAAATCCTCTATATATAATATTGGAATTTCGTATAGAAATCATGTGTTAGTTTTTAGGAAGAGAATTTAAGAAATTTGAATTCATACTTAAAAATCAATAAATCTTATCTCTAGCAATCCAAAAAAAAAAAAAAAATCCAAGCAAACATAAATGCCTAATCCAACAATGAGTCTCTTGGTTGACATCATCACAAGCCAAGAGAATGATGACCTCTTTTTTAAGGCCCGGGCCCACCATCTACTTCTCATCGCCATACGATCTTGATTTACCATAAAATCTTAATTTAATGTCCCACGTGTCTTTTTAGGTGTGATTTTGATCAATAAGAAACAGGGTATGTTGGAATACAGTACTGGTCCCCAGTGTAGTATAGTCCAGTATTTTCTCTCCATTGTTTCATTAATTTTGAGTAGAAAGTTTGCAGATGCTTGAATGATGAATTGGCCATTGCTTATGTTTAGCTCATCCAGCGAATTGGACCATAATCATCAAAGATCTAATTTTATTCGATGATCATAATCATCTGATCGACAAGTCAGTTGTAATTGGTGACAGGAAGTGGGTTCAATCATCAAATTGGATCATTTGTTGCTTTGTGGGGCCTACCTGGGATTGCTACTCGCTGCGTTGCAGAGAATCACTTGGGTTCAATCTGCAGACTAGAAAAATGGATGGATACTGTAAATTTGCATTCATCTGTAATTTTGCTACGACGCTTCCATGAAATCCAAGTCATTCTATATGCCAAAACAGAGAAAACTATACGTAGAACAATTTCATTATCTCTCTCGTAATCATATCCATGTATGTGTTTTGCTTCTTGAGACTTTCTTTCCATCTGACTCGTATTATTGGGATCTGTTGATTTTGATTGCTCATGATCGTTTGCATTGCCCATTTGATGTTTCTGAGGATTTCCATTGATTAACAAAAAAAAAAGTAGATTGCAATTCCATCCCATGCCATCGGAGAGCCCATTTGGATGCATGCCAATAGTGGACAAGCGGGCCAGATTTCTAGCATCGGTAGTTGTATGGGTAGGGCAAAAGATTGATATTTAAAACTGCTAAGGCCAATAGACTTGTTCCAACATCGCTGGAGTAACCCATAAGATGCTTGAGGATCCCACTTATATTTACAGGGGCCTTCCCTAAGGAAATATGGGATTCTTTCTATATTCCCTTCTGTGATCCCTAACAAAGAAGATTTGATAATATTCTCGGATGCAGCCTATAATGCTAGGGACATGCTCACCTCTTTTGGCTTGGTGATGATATTAAATGATATTATTGTGGATGCAGGTACTATTTGAGGGCCTAACATCATCTCTTCAAAAGAGGCCGAAGCAAGAGCAGTCCTAGCTGCCTTGGAAAAGTCAATGAAGATTGGTTTTGTCCGTCTTTCGTATATTGTTTGACGCTTAAGAGGTGGTGCAAGTGTTGAAGGGAAACTACGTTTGGTCCATAAATCCAATTATTTCAGACATTGAACTTTGGCTTCTCTGTTTTCTTTTGTAGATTTTGATCACATTCCTAGGGCCTTGAATGGCTAGGCTTGCTAAGTTTTGTTATTTTGTTAGGTAGGATGTAGGTTGAATGGGCTTCATGTATCCTTTTGACTGGGGCTGAGTTGTTTCTTTCATTGCTTTTCTTGGTTTTTTAATAAAATTTCCTCTCCACAAAAAGAGGCCAACAGACATTGATGTATTGGCTATATCAGAATGATTTCATGTTCAGCTGAAAGATATAAGCACATATTAATTGGATACTATCAACTTTTATAAGTGACTCAAACTTTTATGATTTTGGGAATTTAATTCTTCTTTTTGAATGTCATATGTTTCTATTGCATGTTGAATCGACAATCATTTTGGCCCTTAATAAGACTACTGTTGAACTTTTGGATCAGGTCTCTGATCTATGGTTCTGAACATCTGGCTACTATTCAGATCAGTTTTGAAATTTGATGACATCTTTCCTGCAGTGACAGAACCTATTTCATGGCTTTGGCATTTGTATCTATCTGACTGGTTTTGTGTTGCACACTTTGGGGAATCTTGCAGGATGTTGGTTAAGAGAAAGCAAAACAATTGTAACTTATAGGTCACTTGGGGTCATCCAGAGACATGAAAATTCATCACCTAGAACTGAGTACAGTCCCAGTCAATGAATGCTCTAAATATTAACCTATCTAAAATTTAAGATATTTCAATTATATGATCATTTTTTATGTAAATTCACAAGTTGCGCTATATCCAATTCACATTAGAATTTTGAGAGATTAGGATAAAATGGCATTTGATTTATACAAATATGAGTAAATGTAGTTGCGTAGATTAAGTTATTTCTTATCTTCTTTTTGCACATTCTAACTTTTTAACCTTTTTTTCCATAATGCAATTTCATATAATGTATTTATTGATTTTGGACGGTAAGTAGGGACATGGGAATTTATTAGGAAAAAATTATAGTTTATTTCAAATTTGCTTATTTTCCCACCCAAATTTAATTGCGTTGCTGTGGTGGTTATGTTTTGTTTTCAATCCATAACTACTGTTTCATGGGTTGTTTGAGGTTTTTCTTTGCTTTTCTTTTCTTTTCCTTTTTTTCTTTTTATTTTGGATTGCACGATTGATGGTGAAGGCATGCTATTCCTATAATTTTTTATTTCTACATTTTTTCCGATGGATATTAGTATTCTTTGTGATTTATTTGAGTGTTTTTTTCAATCTATTTTTGAATACATGAAAGGCATGTTTGGCAAGTGTCTTCGCCCAGATTTCCAGCCAGATATCTACAAATTCGTGGATTTTCCATGTTTGGCAGTTGGGTGGAAAGCGAAAATCTACGGTCAACATGCGCCCCCCCCCCCCCCCCCTAAAATACACAACCAGATCCGGCATTTTCGCATGCATGGAAAGGCAGATAAACAATAATTGGGGTGGGAATTCATGCATTACGCCTTTTCTTCATCAAATCCGCAGGTGGCCGTTAGATGTAAGCAACACCCCCAAAACGGCTATAGGACCAATTTTCATCCGTTGATTCTCCTTAGATGTGATGATATTTTAAAAAAAAAAGTGATCAACGCTCTACACATAGATTTGAACTTCTGTGGG
Source organism: Sextonia rubra (assembly GCA_037013555.1). Classification (NCBI taxonomy): domain Eukaryota; kingdom Viridiplantae; phylum Streptophyta; class Magnoliopsida; order Laurales; family Lauraceae; genus Sextonia; species Sextonia rubra. Next base: position 13,110,966 of record JASUAD010000028.1, on the reverse strand, counting down.
CTCCTTTTGAACAATCCGAACTATCAGATCTGATTTAAAGGCCAAGAACAGCAATAGAACCAAATTTTATAACGTGAGGCCTTGTGAATATAATATATTGGCCAAAACTTTCCAAGTTTGCTTTTTAGAGAGGATGGGTTGATTCCACTTTAGGAGAAATTCTTTGAAACTAAAAAATCCCCTCATTACCATGGATGTTTGCCAAAAATGCCCCAATTATACATATTGGACCATGTACTTTGTTTTTTTATTATTTTTTTTAGAATTCATCTAAGGAACTTTAATTTCAAAAAGTAATTACTAATTTTTTATTATGGCCCAGGCTGGGCACGAGCCCTAATAACAAATTAGTAATTAAATTTTTAATTGAATGAACATATTTGCTTGTATGGACTTGGAAAACTTTTCAAGTGCCTATTTCTTTGCATGGAAATAGGATAGATAGGAAATAGTTGTCACATGAGCATGTTTGTTTTCTTTGATTGAATATATATGTAGATGAGAATTATCAATGTTTATTTAATATAGTCGCAAATATTAACTTAAAACATTTACAGAGAGATATGCATTATCATATACATGATGGACAACGGGCATATAAATAAAGTACTCATCAGGTGGGTGCCACACTATGGGGCCTACCTTGGGATGTGAATTGGGATATTCAAAGATTTGCCTGAGCCCCTCTTCTCTACAAAAAATGGCTTCATTTAATCATCTTAACATCCTTTGAGCCGAACAAGTTCAGTCCATTCTAATGGAGTGTACAGAAAATCCACCGCTCTAATGTATTCATATGGATCCAAACCCAAGGGCATGTATAGTATAGGGTGTGGGTGGATTTTTCCCCCTTTTTTTCCTTTTGGGGGTGTGGGTGTGGGGTTCAGGCAAGTGGGTCCCACTAGGGGTGTGCACAATGAGGATTGGACATACTCGCTAACTCGTGTATAAATACATACACACATTTATATGATATACGTTAAGATGGATAGGACATAGAATTCATGTAGCCGACTCCACAGGGTTGCGATGAAATTAAGATAAGTGTATGAAAAAACTAACAAAGATAGAATAAAAAATGAATGTATTTTGGAGCATTTGCGAGCAACATCAATAGATAATAAATTAAGAATAACTCATTTAAAATGATTCGGACAAGTGCAAATTAGGCGAATAGCATTGCTAATAAAGGGCAATAGAAGTTTCTTTATGTAGGCTGATGGCCCCTCAAAGAGCTCTATTAGTGCATCTCTGAGTAATTTCCTATAAAAGAAATTGAAGTGAAGGTTCAAATTAAAAGACATAAAAGGAAGAGGAGTTAAATAAAAAAAAATACTAAATTCTAAATTCACCTTCTTAACTTTTTATCATGTGGAATAAAAATGCACCTTTTTCCTTTTTATATATAAAAAAGACTTTTTTCCATTTAGTGTAAGAAAAACTAATTTTAACTTTTTTTAATAAAAGACGAGTTGATTTTTTAAATATGATACTTTATTATATAAACCGTCTTATTCTCTTGTCTTTTAAAACCACCCTTTGCTTCTATTCACAAGCTAATTGCCCGAGCAAGCCCCTAAAAAGGACAGCAAGAAGAGGACATGTACGGATTAGTAAAGATAAATTTAAAGATATGCAACTTTTTCGAGGATTAGACCTATAACAGACATAGCCGGCGAAACAAATTAATATTGTTGAATTTCAAATAAGGTTTTGATAATGATCCTTATAATATATACTAATGGCCAAAGTATTGGTTTGGGCGACCCCTAGCTTGATCCTCAAGTCGATACGAGTTTGGCTTTCTGCCACCCAATCTACTATAAACATGTGTGTATATGATATAACGGATGGTATATACACTGCCTGCTACGCTAGTAGTATGTACATTCTCAAAGTCTCATACTCTCTGAATAGAAAACATGACCATTTGATACATAATCCTGCACAAGTAACCCTACTCCAGCAGAGGGTTTTCAATTCAGGTTGGATTTGGTTTGAGTATGCTTAGGTTTCGTTTATGTTCTGATACGGTACCAAAATTCCATGGCCTGGGCCCACCTGTTTTCTCATAAACGGACGAGGAGAGATGTCGGCCTAAGAACGCTCAATCATTCCACATGGCACTGGTACTACCGCAGCTTCGTTGACCCTTCTTTTTGCGGAAAGACTAAATGTGTGACTTGAAAAGGACAGACAGAAATTTCAAACAACAGAGTCCTGGTACCTGCAGGGAGGTTCATCACGAGATCGATCTTGTGGGACCTGCACCTCTATGAGTACCAAATATACGTCATACCTCGTTTATATTGTGGATGTGACATTTATACACAATTCACACAAATAGAGTTATATTGGTGGATAAAGAGGCGATCATTTTCGCTATAATAAGTAAAATATGTAAAAATTTTTACTCTCTCGTATCGTCTCTCCTATATAGTGTGAAAATACAATGGCAAAATAACTCTCATATCTTTTTAGTAAAATTTAAAGTTATATATTACATGGTATACAAAATTTTTACTTTCTTCGCCACCAAAAAGGCCCTAATACAATCACAAAATACCCCTAATTTTAAACTTGATTATTGGCCAATCCAATAAACCAATCAGGCTAAATTGAAATACAAAATATTAACCCAACAGTTTAAGCCTTGAAAAGATACTTGAAACCCTAATGAGAGGACCATGCCAAGAATAGATATAATTTCAAACGACACCATCGGTCCTAATGTGGCACTGTGGTAATTTTTTTTTTCCTTCCCCTGAATGCCGCCGCCGACTTTGACAGATGAAGTTCTGGAAGCTGGATTACTCGTAGAAAAGAATTCATTGAGCGGCGTGTCTCCTTTCGGTCATGAATGCTTCTTTTCATTCAGTTGTGATCAATCTCTCCTTGTGGTCCACCCCATTAATTATTGGAATTCTGTTGTAGTGGATCTCTCTGCAGCCGGTGGACCCTATCATTGAAATACATGCGATGCCAGTTGGTAACATTATATATATATATATTAAAAAATATATATATATATAATGCAATAGCTTATGTGGCATTATATAATAATAATTATATTTTATTTTTATTTCTTCCTTTCAAAAATAAATACACTTGTCGTCATTTTATAGGATAAATATATTTATTTGCATTTTAGTAAGTGTAAAAATAATTATTGGACTCTATATTTTTTGGTCAGCTGCTCCGTGCACTTGTTTGTGAAGGCTTTTGAGGAGAGAGATTCTCTAAAATGGATTAATGTCAATCAACCTCAATATGTGTGCAAACAATCAACCACACAGTGAAAATAAATCAAACCACAAGCACACACCACAAAAAAACACAAATTTTACATGAAAATTCAGACCGAGAAAAAACCACGATAAAAAATCAAGCACTATGAATCATACTACAGTTACAAGAGAGTACTCACAACCCTTATCCAGTTGCTCCTCAACCTAAGAACCTTATGATTCATTTGCACAGCTCCATATTGCAACGACCCCCCACCGTTCTTTACGACAGATTCAAAACAACTAGACACCTTCTAAATGTTATATTTGACTCCCCAAAGCAATCTTTTACACTCAGAAAAGTAGAAGACAAAGATTTTTAGAGCAAAACTTCAGCTATTCAACTCTTCAATGAAAGAACTCTAGAAAAAGTGATATCTAACAAGCAATCTTCTTCTCAGAATATTAAGATCTGTGTTCCACACCTTATGGTTGAAAGAAAACCCTCTTTAGGAAAGGAGTTGGCATCAAATAGAAAAGTTTTTCCTTCAATTCAGGCTAAAAAATTGCAAGTCGGCACACTTTCTACACTTGCCCGATCGATCGGATTAAGGCTCTGCACGGGTGAAAATTTCAGCGTTTTCCTATAAGCTTTTGAAGGCCATAACTTTTTCGTTTCAACTCCAATTGAGGCGATATTGGGCTTTATGGAATCTTGTCAAAATGAGCTTTTTAACAATAGGTCGTATGCCCATATCCAACCCTCAATTTGTGAGATATGACCTTTTTAATTCATATTGTCCATAGAAAACATCTTCAATTTGTTATTTTTTATTATATTTCTTCATTTCAATGTATCTGACGACTCAAACCATTGTTCATACTCAAAAATCTGTAAAATATAATACTAATGGACTTAAGTTTTATTCAACATATAAATTTGCTAACACAAAAATACTTGCTGTTTGAAAGTCATATCATGTGACTTGCGTGTGGGACTTGGAGGGTGCACTGGCGACCTTTTAAATATTGGCAGTGATACATACATCAGACGAATAAGGCTTAATGAAGCAGCAGCAGTGCAGCTCCCCTGCCTTTCTTCCTTAGCCTTTCCTTCTCTTGTTTTCTAACATTTTAGTTAAAAACACTTGCACAAATTCCACCTCAACCACTTCTCTCTCGACATTCAAAAAAAAAATGTCTCCTGAGGAAATCTCAAGCTTTGCCATCGCTGAGGATCTCTCTTATCCCGTCCCTGACGATCGCTCTCATCCGGCCGACGAATGGAATCCACTCAATAGAATGATATTAAAGTTTGCTCTTTTACTTTACCCTAAAGGCACGCGGTTTCGGTGGGAGAAGATAGCCAAAGAGTTCGACGGAATGACCACGCAGCAGGTGAAGCGTTATGGGTTATTACTAGAACAAGACTTTGAAAAGGTGGAGGAGACGTCAGTGAGGAAGGGCATTTGGACTGCGGAAGAAAAAGGGTTTGTTTGTTGTTTGGACTTCTTTCTTTTAATAGGGATATTTCGTCTTCTTTTATAACAACTGCTTATTATAGCTGAAACATTAAGGAATATGGTTCAATCTCCATGACCCTGTGTCTTCCAGTGGAAAATATGGTTCCCGTATATCTTCCAGTGGACCAGCGAGGTTAAGGATGTAGAAACGTTAAGGTGGACGCAGTGGAGTATCTATTAATACTGGCTAGTTCTGCCCATTGTTTGTGTACCACAATTAATGAATAGGCTACAAAGAGTGCTTAATTTATACACCATTTACTTTTGCTCACTTTCTTTTAACTCATTACTGTTTTTTTTTTATAATATTTAGGGAATAATTCATTTAGCCTTCTATATATAAAATTTGATTTTGCTCTCTTTCAGGTTATTTCGGTCGGGTTGCGAAAAGTATGGCCTGGGGAAATGGACGGATATCTCCAGGCACGTTAGAACACGGCATCCGGAGCAAGTGCGCAGCTATGCGCGAAAACACTGTCGTTACCGCCGGAGCTCCCAACTAGAAAATAGGCAGTGTATGACGTCGAGCATAAATGACATCCAAATGGTAGCGCTGGAGGAAGCATTCAACAACGGGGCCATTGCCAACCGCCGCCTCTCATCTGCGATGGATTACATGATCCCGGCCTCTAACATGCCGCCACCCACATGGAGTGGTCAGCCCTTTTTACCTCTTCAACGCCCTCTTCCCGACATGGATGTCAACTTTGGAGTCCCAGGGTGCTACACACCACGGAATTTGGATTTGGAGGCCAAGATGAGTATTAACCCGTCAAGCACTGTCAACGATCAGGGTTCGAACTCTACCAACACTAAGTGGACAGGTGTACCTTCTTCACCTCCCTTAGCACCTTGGGACGGACTCACTGTTGACGGTTTACTGTACTAGTTAGTCTCAAACTTTGGGGTGCCTTTTTGTGTATTTTCATTTTTTTTTTCTTCCTTGGTATTGGTGTGGTTTATATTTTTCGATCCTCTTCTGTTGGAGAGTAATTATATCAATAATAATAATATTGACAGGACTGAGATGGAGACACATGGTAGGTTTGGGGCTCTTTAAGCAGAATAGTAATCTTGCCTAGACAGATGAGTTCCTGAATTTGCTTTGCGGACCAAAATTTAAGCCCTTAAATCTAAATATAACTCTTGCTATTAGGTTACAAACTGCATGGAGAAAGAACCTTCCAGAAAAAGCAAATAAGCTACTCTGTATACAGTCGGGTTCCTTATACATATCCGGTTTCTATCGAGACCAAAATTAGATTTCAGACTCGATTGTAACGGATTGGACACTCAAATCAAAATTGTTCCGGCTGCTGCTCAAGTTCTCATCCCTGCATCAACCCATCGTCACTTTATTTCTACTAATTTTTGGTAACAGAGAGTGGACATAAGTGGTGCCAAGCATATTTGATAATGTTCAATTCATGGCTGACTCGGCAAAGGTATGATTAGATTTCCTATCTTTGGTTGATCCAATCTTAAGCAAGGCTAAACTTCGGTTCACTCATGTGCAAATCAAGTACAACCTGGCTAATGAAGGCATGGGTTGACCAAGCTTTCCACGACCGCGCGAAGTAAGCGGCATTGACTAACTGCATACCACTGACAAGCCAGAGAATTACGGCCCTATAAATATGCTTTAGATACTAAGAACCCGTTTGAAAAGTCTATAGTACGCTACAGTGGGGATTGGTAATGGGTGCTTCTCGCCCCCTTTAAAACGCTTAAAGACAAATTTGGTCTATCTGGAAAAGAAGAGGAAATTGCACAAATTGAAGAGCAAGAGCCCCATCTCTGAAGCGCAAAACATGCGATGTTACATTATATCAGGCGTTGTGCTTTCCTTCAGCGTTTTTTCATTTTATTTTTAATTTTTAAACCTAGACCCTACATGATGACATGAACAGTTGTAAATCTCAACAAGATTAAAAATGGTCACGTGTCCAAATTTGAATCATTAAGCTTTCTTAAAACTCAAAATATTTACAAAAACACACAGAAGCAGAGATCTATATTTTTTTTTTGTGGACCCCACATTCATGTCTTTGGAATAGTTAAAATATGCATGGGTCCAAATTTCATCCAGGGATTAGGTGTACATCTCGAAAAAATTACGAAAAAACTGAGAGTCCTTGAATATCCTCTAAGGGCCGTTATCGGGTGGAGCTGGTTGCGAAAGTATTACTCAAGCCCGCCCACGGGCTTTATTTTCTGGCGGGCTGGGCTTTGTTTGAAAATTTTAAACACAAGCTCACCCAATGGGCTTGGTGATAACATCATTTTAACTTTTCACTTTTTAAAAAAATAAAAAATTATATACACACTTTTTTTAGTTTGTACCATTATAGAAATTTAAATACGTTATAGATAAAAATAAATAAATAGATATATTGAGCCACAACACTTTGCTAATTGAAAATTCAATAATAATATTTTTACTAGTCAAATAATTATTCATAAACCATTACATACAGGCTAACGGGCGGGCGGGCTGGCCACTACGTTTACAGAAAAAATGACTACACAGCAGTCAGTGGGGCAATAAAAAAAAAAGATTGCACTCGTTTCATCAAAACCACTACCAAGGGCAGTCAGTAAATTTAAAAAGACACGACCGCCACAGACAATCTTTTTTTTTTAAGAAAAGAAACTACAAAAATGATTTAGTGTTACATTAACGACTATCTCGAGCATTCGTTTTATTTTTTTAAGGATTTTTATATAAAAAATATTTTTAAAATAATTTTAAAAATTATTATTTTTAAAAAATCTGTTATTTTAGAAATTGTAGCCTATCATCAAAATACAAGCTTCCATATATCCATCCAATAAAGAAGTCTATCTAAATCTATTTAAATCTTAAAGCATTAAAATAGTTATTGTGCAATATTTCCACAAAACCTTATGACAAGGTGTGGGTTCTTCACTGTGGTCAGACCCGTGATGGCCCCACATCTCCTCTTGGCCCCATCCATGATGGTAGCTTCTATCTCAACCATCCCCTTCTCAGCATCCACAGCCAGAGTTGAAAATACATCTCCTCTTGGGCCCATCGATGATGCTAGCTTCTATCTCAACCGTCCCCTTCTCAGCAGCCACAACCAGGGTTGAAAATAGGATCCGTCTCCACTTCTCGTACCTGTAAAAACCCAGATTCAATAAGCATGCAAAGCCACCAGATTCATTTGTCTTAAAAGACATGCAGTGGAAATGGAAGAGGAATATGAGTTAGATTAAAGGATATGTACTTTTAAAGAAAACATATCTTAACAGTACACTCACCTCGACCAACTTGTTTTTACGTTAGTATCATTTGAACCATGAATTTCCCATGAACTTCGTGTGAGGCTCACTACAGCCCATTAATTCAAAGCTTCCTCATCATTCTACTCATATTGACATAGGGATAATGAAGAAAATGCATCACAAAGACAACTACACTACACTTCCCGCCTACTTGCCTCCTTTGAGGGGGATTTCATAGGTTGCACAGGCATCTATTCCTTCCAACCTTCAGTCTGCAATAACTTGAACCAAATTTCAAGATACAATCAGTTCAAGAACATGGATGCACTGCAGTAAAAAGGGGAATGCCTGCAAATGTGCAAAGGACATATTGCCTGCTCTCTCACGCCTAGCGAAAATTCCGTCTATCTGCACAATGGAGTGAATGACCATCACAGATAAACTTACACAATTGAAACAGTGAAATAGCAGTGAAGAGAGCTCATCTACAGAAGCACAGCAAATTGAACTGACTGTCTAGTAAGATATTATCAAATCTTAACAGTTCTCACTGATTGAAATTATAGAAAACGACCAATTAAAGTTAAACCCACGTTTCCTGTCCCCTAACGCAGCAGTGTTGTTAACATGCACATGTAACACATGAGAGTGATTTCCAGTAGCAAACAACAACAAAAACAGACACATGCAAAATCTTCCAGACAGAACTTCTGGAAGGACGAACTTACGTACTAAGTGTAGAGACACAAAGGCCCAAGCTCATGATCTAGGCTCTTCATGAAAAGCCCATGATCCAGGACCATAGAAGATACTCCACATGAAAAAGATTTAGGAGATATGGTCAACCCCATACATAGTTGTAGAGATTACTACATTCCATTTCCTATTGTAATCACACATAATGAGGATATGATTGTATCCTTGATTAGAGCATGTAATGAATATAAATACCACGGTCGATCCTTCTTACAGGACACGACAATATTCCCACATATCTAAGTCTATTGTGGGGGTTCTTCCCCTCAAACAAGGATCTACAAATCCTTTTACTAAGATGTCAATATAAAATGATGCAAACTTTCACAACAGCATAAAAACAACCTGAATAGACAGAAATCAAATACATTATAAGAATTCTCAATAATGAAAAAATTATGCCTAAGAAAGCACCGGATCTACTAACTTATGAATAATACCCATGTCCAAAATCCTTTTAATTGAAATAAATCACTTCATATATTCCTTTTTCTGCAATGAAAGTTGGTCAGACCAAACAAAACCAGACAGTAAAAGAGAACAAATTTCAACTACATGGCAGAATCCTCTTTCATCAAAAGCGCACCGCCTTATCAGTGGGGATCAATTTCATCATTATTGCAAGTATTTTATCATTGTAGATTTGGTAGCAAACGCCTATATATATTTTTCCTTAATTTGTTTTTCCAACACACTTTGAGTTGAGTGGTATTTGCACTGAGTTTCACGCATGCGGTGGGATTCAACTCTAGGACTGCAGGATGAGGAATTCATCTCTAGGTCTTCAAGACCAAGTATCATGGCAAAACCAGTGTCACATAAGGCTGTCAAAGGGCCGGGCCCGGGTCGGGCTTGGGTAAGCCCTTATCCTACCCTCACAATGGCGGGCCGGGCCTAACTGAGCAAAAGCTCTCGATTTTTACGGCGGGCCTATAATTTTTAGGCCCTTACCCAACTCTTAAGGGCTAGGGCCGGGCCTGGGCCAAAAGAAAGGGAAATTTTTTTTCTTTAATGGAAATAAATCTTTTACATGCAACAGCTTATACCACCACCACCAACTAACCTTGTACAAACTCTCCTCCTTTGTCTACGTTGGGGACCGGCAATGCAATGCAAAAGGCAGCATGGCGGAGTTAAAAACTTTTTTCTAAGGCATTAGTGGTAGCATTTAGGGCATAGGAGCGTTTAGGGCTTTTTCTTTTTACCTTTGTCGATGAGAGGAAGTTGCTTATATATGATGACATTTAGGGCTTTTTCTTTTAAAAGATGAAAATGCCCTTCAAATGTTACTGTTTTATGACTGTTGGCTAGGTATTTTGATAATTTCTCACAAAGTGAAAAGTGGAAAACACTTGGCTGTAGCATGGACATGGCTTTTGTCAATAATTTTAACAGGCCCAAAAGGCTTGTGTATATTATATATTTTATATTAAAATTTAATAAACAGCGGGCCGGGCCGGGCCCCCTCGGGCTTGGTTAATTAAGCCTAAGCTCAGCCCTCTAGATGCAAGCTTTTAAAAATAAAACCCTACCCCACCCTCGGACTTTAGATGAAAAAAATAAGCCCTCGTTTTGAGGGCTTTTGCGGGCCGGGCCGGGCCCCCTCTCTAAAGGGACGGATTGACAGCCCTAGTGTCACACCATCAAAATGTTTGAACCATCTGTTGTTGTCTCTGGCTTAGCAAGAAAACCCTATAAAAAAAAACAATAAGGGCGATATGAGTTTTAATAACTTACATGGGCAGTAAGGGTGAGAATTGCCTCAAAGAAAGATCTAATTGTCCCAATGTCTTTCCACTAGTCATTGAATAGATACACCCGCAACAAGAATCTTATGCATAAATTGATCATCAAGGCATGTTAAAAAGAATGAAATTGCGACATGATATAGCATCACCAGAAATCCGCTTTACCTGTCACGTCCCAAAAAAAATGAAAATAGGGTTACGTGAAATTAGGAGTCAAATTTTTTTTTTTATTCTTCTGTAAACAAAATCATTGACTCCTAATTATTTTTCCCACAGGATCTTAGGCCGTGGTGAGTTTAGGCCATTCACATTCATTCCCAATCTGCAGAAGTAATTTCAACCAATAGATACCAAGAGAAGAAAATAAGTTTGCATATCACTAGATAACAATAATAATATTCCAAGTTGCAAAAGAAGTAAATAATAATTTATCACAATGTCCCACTGAAAGATCAAGTCTCTAAAGAATGATTTATTTAAATTGATTGCAAATTCAACGAGTCACTCCTGTGCTTGGTTAGACGGCCTCAAAGCCATCGTTTGCACCTCACTCGAGAACATCAGTTGGCTCAAGCGTTTGAAACGCTTCAGCCTGCGCCTCCTCCTCGGCAAAGCCGGGCTCGGTACCTATGCATCAATTTTAGAAAACAAGGGTCAACCATAAATGGCGGCAAGTAAAATACACATAACTCAAAATGAAGTACACTATCAATGTGAGATTAAGACACAAAAATCATAAGAACATGTAAACAATATAAATAAAAGAATGCCATGCAACATAGAAAGAACGGATCCTACATCCGACTCTACATCAAATGAACAATATCACTTTCGCCGAGCATCGCATCTGCCGATGCCCTTACGGAATTTATACCGTCTTCGGATGCCACGCACCCTATCCAGAAATGGTGGATCAAATTCGTCTTCGGATGCCTAGCATCCTTTCCAAAATCACGGTGAAACCAACCGTGTACGAGTGGTAAGCTCGTCTTCAGCCCTAAGTCCGGTAAAAATCATCACAGTGTACATCTGTGAACCGACTGCAGTCGTCCAATGACCAGATCCGCATAATAATCTCACACAGCCCTGCCCCTTCCTGTGTCGAGACTCATAAACATGGCTCAGTGATTGTTCGACAGACACATCCTATGATAGTGTGAAGGGCTGGCCATGATCGATATTCAACACCATATAATAAAATATTATACCAACCAAATAGTTTTCAACATACATGAATACCTCACCAATGAACACTGTATAGTCCAAGCCACAACACGGTCCAAGTCATCATGATATAACAGGAATAAATTCTAACATATATGCAACAAGGTAAATAAATACAACATGATGATCAAGAAATAATTCCACAAGTATTCCTAACACTGTGACCACAATTCACGCATGCGACAATTCCACACGAACCAAGATGAAGTAAGGTTGGGAATTTTTTTGAAAACGGGGTGATGCATAGCCCAATTCTCACTTCATTTGAGTGCGGGTGGTTTGTACCGTCATGTGCAAACCATGAAGTCTGTAAGAGGAAATCTGCCCGCATAACCCCTTACTTTGATGATGTGATGGATTTGGTTTTATTAAATCGGAGTCATTGGGTTCTAAGACCAACTCAAGGGTCTTCCGGAGTATGTAACCATTCAAAGAAAATAATAAATGAATGGTTAAATAATCATTAAAATAAATTATCAGGCTCGAATTTATCATTCTCATGATCTCACGCAAGGGATGGCCCACCTGTTCACTCATTATAAATCCACATATATACCAAGGACCCACAAGGTGATGGACCCACCTGTACTATACCAACCATAGAGATCAAGATTACCTGTTGTGAACACCCAAACAGAGTTATAAGAATTTTATCTCAGACACCATCTTCCTTCTTTCTTTATATATATATATATATTTATATATATATACATATAAATATATGTGTGTGATTTGTGATATATCACCTGGTTTATTACACCCAGTTTGGAATTGACTCCATCATATGTGCCCAGCCAAAATCTGGGAGTAAGACTCCCAGGTTTTTTTTTTTTTTTTTTTTCTTTATAGGCTTATGGGCTTGTTGTTTTGAACATCATATGGCATTTTACAAGTAGGTTTACATAATTGATCACTGCCAATGCTCCACCTTCACCCAACCATCCTGGGGTCCACGCAGCAACCATGTTTCCTGACGTGGGATCAAAGGGGCCCACCCTCTGCTAGGGTCCCACCTGTCGAACCCCACCAATCAAGGTCCAAATTACAGTCATGGGGCCCACCTGTAGGTGGCGGACCCACATTAATTTACAAGTGAAAACCCTGCACATGCTGCTGCCAAACAGCAACATGTGCAGGAAATGCCTGTCACTAGACTGGTCCCAGACATGATGAAATCTCATCATTCATTTTTTTTTTTTTAAATGCTGGTGATTAAGGGGGCGGGCCACCCACCATCATGTGCAGGTGGGTGACCCACCTGTGCATTACTGCACAGGCGCATTGTGCGCCTGTGCAGTAGTGCACAGGCTCCCACCCTGCACCTGCACATATCGTCTGGGATTGATTCCCAGACGTTTTCATCACCCCTTTTTTTATATGTATATATTGGTGGCCCATCACAGATTTGAGGAAATGTTGCAAACACCCTGACTTGTGCCAAAAGAAGCAACGTGTCTGGGTTCATTCCCAGACACGATCATCTTTCTGTTTTTTTTTTTTTTTTTTAAGGCCTGATGTCCATCCGCTAAATGGCCCATTCTCCATTCATCAAAATCATCAAATCCATCGACCACCATCAAACAAAATCTGTGAACTACTTACCCATCTAATCTACCATCAACCTTTAGAGATTTTAATAGGCATTGACAATCACATCTAAGATCATGAAAACCAATGGAAAGAGTGAAAATCATTAGAGAAAAGTGCACATCACTTGCCTTTGATGCAAAAGAAAATCTAGATCTCTCTCTTTCCCTCGGTCACGCCGCCAACCCCAACTGAGAAGATGAAGAAAAAGGAGGAAAGAAGAAGAGATGACGAAGAAGATCCACCGATTGGGCTTGGATTTGGGCTTGCCCCCCTTGGCCGATCAAGAGGAGAAAGTGATGGAGGAAGAACCACTGTAGAGATGAGGGGGAAAAGAGCACCCATCGATGATATATAAGTAGGCTTAGGGTTTGGGGAAAAGTTTTGGATTTTTATAAAAAGAACCCTATTGTTTAGGCTAATTTATAAATATGGGCCTAGTTGGGTTTAATGGGCCCAAAATGGGTCCGAATTGGGCCGGGTCAAAAGATGGATACTCATGATCCTAGAGTTATTATCCGATTAACCCAAAACCCAAAAGAAAATTAAATAATTAAAATAACCATAATTAACTAAAATACAAACAATTAAATAAAATTATATTTAAATTAATTAAAATGATAACTAGGTTAGGAACATTACATTTCTTCCCCCTTAGAACATTTGGTCCTCCAAATGTCTAACGTACCTCAGGGAGAAGATCCGGGTACAACTTCTTCACTTGGTCTCTGAGCTCCCAAGTGGCCTCCCTTAGACTGTGGTGCTCCCACTGAACCTTCACCCAATGAATAGTTCGCGTCCGTAGGACTTGCTCCTTCGTATCAATGATCCGCAACGGCTTCTCCACGTAGGTAGCATCCGGCTGAATCTCGAGTGGTTCATATTGAAGAACATGCGAAGGATCGGCGACGTACTTCTTCAGCATCGAGATATGGAAGACGTTATGAACTCCTGACAACTCTGCTGGCAATGCCAATCTGTAGGCTACATCTCCCACTCTCTCGAGAATCTCAAACGGCCCAATGAATCTCCGACACAGCCTGCCCTTCTGTCCGAATCTGAGTGTTCCTCTAGCCGGCTACACTTTTAGAAACACATGATCGCCCACTGCAAACTCAAGATCTCTCCTCTTCAAGTCAACATAAGTCTTCTGTCTACTCCTGGCAATTTTCAATCTGGCATGAATTTGCTGAACCTTCTCACTGGTATCACTGACTATCGATGGCCCATGAAAACTCCGAACACCAACTTCCTCCCAACAAAGTGGGGTTTTACATCTGCGCCCATACAATGCTTCAAAAGGGGCCATACCAATACTTGAATGGTAGCTGTTGTTGTATGCGAACTCACAAAGAGGAAGGCTTTTCTGCCAATCCTTTCCAAAGTCCAACAAGCAAGCACGCAACATATCCTCCAGTGTTTAGTTGGTTCTCTCAGTCTGCCCATCTGTCTCCGGGTGATACGCTGTACTGAAGTTCAAGGTAGTACCGAGTGCCTCTTGAAGTCGTGTCCAGAACTTACTCAAAAATCTCGAATCTCTGTCTGAGACGATCGATACCGGTACACCGTGCAATCTAACTATTTCCTCCATGTATATCTTGGCCAACTCATCTTTGGGTGTCTTTAAGCTCATTGACAGAAAATGTGCAACTTTAGTTAACCTGTCCGCTATCACCCAAATACTATCTTTACCATGAATCATCGGAAGTCCTGATATAAAATCCATCGTGATATGTTCCCATTTCCAATCTGGCACTGCCAACTGCTTCAAAAGTCCTGGGGGTCTCTTGTGTTCTGCCTTAACCTGCTGACAAACCAAACACCTGGCAACAAATCCTGCAATCTCCTTTTTCATGTTGTTCCACCAGTAATGACTATGGAGATTCTGGATCCAGATAACGGGCCCACGGACAAAATGATGACCCTTCATATGCACAAGGCACAAAAGTCCATTCTACGTGACTTTTAACCAACTTGTTTTTTCTTTTCTTTTTTAACTTATTATGAGACCCTAAGATGATGATCTAAACCATTGAAGCTCTTCAAATAATCAGCCACAGTTCTATATTCAAATTTGAGTTGTTGGTCATTTTCAAATCTTGAGCAAAAAACTATGCACCATATATTTGAATTTTTTCATTATGTGGATGCCACAATCATGATCCTAATCATTGATCTGTTTTGAAACAATGAAAATAAAAACCATGGATCCAAATTTCAAGCCCTAATTCATTGTAGATCTCGTAAAATTAATGAAAAGTTTTAAACTATTGGATTTTTAAACATCTATTTCAAATAATTTTGGTCCTACCGATCAGGTTATTTTAAAAACATCTATTTTAAACTGCCCGATTTGAAATGGATCTCTATCATACAAATCTCTTTCATTCAGATAAGATTTGTCATACAAGCCATAAGTCATCTAAGTCGGTGACATGTATGTTGACACCAAAAAATTGCCTAACAAGATTTATATGGAATTCGGCCCAATCATTGTTGGCCTAAATCATCAAATCTTTGTTAAATTAATATTTTGGTAAGATTATAAGTAAAGAGAAGTGTGGTAGGGTGGATAGAGTTGTCATTATATAACTTGGAGGTGTATGGTTCAATTCCTAAAATTATTTTTTTCATTCCTCAAAGCCCAAAGGTGGGACCCACAAAATGATCAAACAGAAATGGCCCACTTCAAGTACACGATTGGGAGTGGGTAGTTAGAACAGTTTCAAAATTTTGATATATAAAAAGAAGGAATGTTGCTTTTTACGGTTCCTTCCTCGTCTCTACTTCATCTTCCCCTTTGCCATATCTTCACCACATCATTACCATTTTTAAGGAGACCCAGGCCCTTGTTTAAGAAGGGATTTGCCCTACTTATTCTCCATCATTTTTATCTCTTTTTTTTTTAACTGCATCCCCAGAGATTTGAACCCTTATCAAAGAAATGGTCCGCCCTCCAATCCTCATTGAATCCTGCATCTTTTTACTTCACCTTCCTTACATTTCTTTTTATTCAGAAATTCGGGATTTCATCATACCCTCCATTCTAGAAAAATACCCACTGTTTAAAAAAAAAAAACCAAAAAAAGGAGACCCAGACCCAGGCCCAGACCCTTATTCAAGGTGTCCGTCCTCCAATTAAAAAAAATATAGAAATTAAGATAAAGAGTTATGTTTAACTGCCTTAAACGGCTACAACAAAAATGTTCGCCATGATTGGGGTATTAAAAACTCATCACATGTTACAACTCATCGTGATAGATTGCACATTGTGCCTCTGTAACGCTGGATGATATAATTTTCTTAGGGCCGACTTTACCATAAAGCAAGCAAAGCTCTTGCTTTAGGCCCCTTAAAAACAAGGCCCCCAAAAAAGAGTTAGTTTTTGGGCAAAAATGATAGTTAAATCTTTACTTTCTCTTGACAAATCAAATAATTCCTATGTTTTCTCTTTCTTTCAATTAAGTCTTTAGCACCCTCTTATTTTATGAGAAGATCTAAATGGAATCAATGGTTGAGAAATCATGTTCAGTGGGGCCCTCTTAATCTTCAAAGATAACTAAGCATCTTAACCAATTATTTAATTGTCTCTCTCTCTCTCTCTCTCTCTCTCTCTCTCTCTCTCTCGAGCTTCTCACCCTTGGCAAGTCAAGATTTAAATCCCTCTCTCCCTTCATCTTAACTAATAGATTTAATATTTACATACACATTCCTCTTAGTAAATGATAATAAATATTAGGATTAAAATAGAAAAAAGTCTTTTGGTCTTCTCTACTCTCATTGGACGGTTAGATAGGCGCAAAAACCCCCTTTTGAAGGGGCTTTTTTTTTAATTTTTCTATTTCTTTCAATCCCAAAAAAAAAAAAGGCCCCGTAATAGTAATTAGAGCAATGACATATTTTTGAAATTCCAAAAAAAAAAAAAAACCCAACTTTTCACATTCCAAAAAATAACTGCCATCCTTGTTATTCCTCCTAAAAAATAAGGCTCATAATCGTAACTAACAAACTACCCCCTATGCTTAGCATGGGCAATGGAAGTGATACAAAAAAATATCACTTAATTTTATATGTGATATAAATAAAAAAGGAGATGCATATGTTTATAATATGTAGACCTAAAATAGAAATATTTCTCAAAAACAAAAAATTATAGGCTTTAAACTATAATCACTAATATGAAGGATGACATGTCCAGTGTCTTGATCTTAGAACACAAAATAATAGGCTTTCTTAAAAATTATATGTTGAGAATTTAAATAAGTAATAATAATAATAAAATTTAAAGAATTAGTTGAAACATGAAATATGACATTTTTTATAAATTAACTGAGATGAAAAACAGATAAGAAATTAAATAATATGGTATTTTTCCAATTAGGGACAAGTTTGGTAGTAAATTAACTCGTTGGTCTGGGTGTTTGCACTTTGACCCTAGTCGGGTTTTGGACAGGCTCAGGTTCATTATCAATGAACCTGGTTTCAAGTTCTATGTTGTCTTTGTAGATGACTACAGTAGATATACTTGGATATGAACAATTCATTGTAAAACTGAAGTCCTTTCAGTATCTTTCTTTCAAACTACAAACTGAGAACATGTTTGACTTGAAGATTAAGTGTTTTCGTTCAGATGGCAGAGGTGAATTTGTCAATAGTAGATTTAAACGACTCTTTGGTGAATGTGGAATACTTCATCTCAATTAGCTTGTCCTCACACACCCGAACAAAATGGTTGTGCTGAACGCAAGCATAGACATGTAGTTGAAACAGGTTTGACATTATTGTTTAATGCTTCCATGCCATTACACTACTGGGATGATGCTTTCTCCGCAACTACATATCTTATAAACAGAATGCCTATGCGTTTTCTGAATTCACTTCTCCTTGGCAAATTCTGTTTGGACACGCCAGATTATTTCACAGGGTGTGCCAAACGCCAGATTATTTCACAGGGTGTGCCTGCTACCCATGGCTAAGGCCTTACTTTAAGACTAAGCTTGCAGCTCGCACAAAACAATGTGTCTTCATAGGCTACAGCCTCAACTACAAAGGATATCATTGCTTGGATGTTTCTACTGGTCGAGTTCATCTCTCTTGGCATGTTGTGTTTGATGAGGCTTCTTTTCCATTTCTTTCTATTTGAAGACCACAACCTTCTTCCTCCAACTTACTATCTACTGAAGCCTGGTTACCGTTATTCCACAATTCACATCTCCATTGCCAATATCAATACAAATCTTCCTTCAGACATAGGCCCCGTTATTACTCCAACTTCAAACAGTGCACCCATCATTACTCCTACGCCTAAGCCATCCCACTCTCAAGCCATCCAGGTCACAACCCCTGCTCCTAATCCTCCATCACCAGACCCAGACCTGCTCCCTGTACTTCTCACCCTATGATTACAAGATCCAAATCTGGTATCAACAAGAAGAAAGTCTTTCTCGCTACACCACAGTCAGTCTCTCTTCCCTCTTCTGCCTTCTATGAAAATACAGAACCCACATGCTTTACTGAAGCCTCCAAATCTGAAGTTTGGCGCCAAGCTATGGCTGATGAATTCTCTGCCATACTGAGACAAGGAACATGGTCTCTTGTTCCTCTTTCTTCACATCATAATGTAGTTGGTTGTCGATCGGTGTACAAAATTAAACATAATCCCGATGGTTCTGTAGGTTGGTACGAAGCAAGATTGGTGGCCAAAGGCTTTCATCAGGCATATGGAATTGATTATACTGAAACATTCAGCCCAGTGGTGAAACACACCACCATTAGAATAGTATTGGCTCTTGCAGTCCATTATCAATGGCCACTGCACCAATTGGATGTCACCAATGCATTCTTACATGGAATTCCACAAGAAGAAATCTATATGACTCAACCACAAGGCTTCATTCATCCACAGTTCCCTAACCATATGTGCAAACTTCATAAATCACTTTATACACTTAAGCAAGCAACAAGAGCCTGGTTTGATCGTTTTTCCAATTACTTGGCAGGATTGGGCTTTATGAAGACTTACACTGATTCATCTCTCAGCTGTCACAGAGGCTTCATCACAATAATTCTTCTTAATGTAGATGACTTGATCATTTCTCGGAACAATAATCTCTACATTCAATTCCTCGTGTCTCAATTTCATCTTGTCTTTGAGATGAAAAATCTTGGAAATTTACGTCACTTCTTGGGAATTGAGGTTAACAAAACACCACGGGGATTGTTTTCATCTCAAACAAAATATGCCTCTGCTGCGTCATGCTTGACTCCAGGCCTGTTGGCTCTCCTTCCAACTATGAAACCAGTTTACATGACTCTACTACTATTGTCAGTCATCCAACTCTCTAGAGAGTATTGTTGGCTCTCTTCAGTACCTTACACTTTCACATCCAGATTTATCTTTCTCTATTAACCAAATCTGTCAGCATATGCATCAGCCATCTACTACTCTCTTTACTGCATTGAAACGAATCCTATGCTGCCTTAAAAGGAACTCTCACCTTTGGAATCCATCTAAGAGTTCACTCCTAACTTCGAGCCTTCTCTAACACTGATTGGGCAGGTGATCAATTGGATAGACGATCTATTACTGGTTTTTGTGTTTTCTTAGGAGATTCTCCAATCTGTTGAAATTCTAAGCAATAGCCTACAGTCTCTCGTTCTTCCACTGAAGCTAAATACAGGTTACTTGCTCATTCCACAGCTGAACTTTCTTGGATTTGCATGTTACTCAAGGATCTCAGTATTTTTCTTCCTCATTGTCCCACTACTTGGTGTGACAACATCTCCGCTTTTTCTCTCGCTTCCAATTCAGTGTTCCATGCTATAACAAAACACATCAAAGTCGATTATCATTTCATTAGAGAAAGGTTCTCCGAAAAGATCTTCAAATCAAATTTGTTTCCTCAGAAGACAATGTTGCCGACATTTTCACCAAGGGTCTCCATCCAAGACGGTTCAAATTTCTCCATGGCAAGCTAAAGGCGATCCAGAGTCCCCTCTTGTTTGAGGGGTCCTGTTAGCATAGTTGGGCTTGAACGGACTCATGAAGATTGAACTGTGTTATTGTTAACAGTTTCAGTTATATACCGACTGTATCATCTTTCTCAATCCTCTTCTATCTCAAGTAACTATTCACAAAGTTAGCTACATTGGTTCCAAATAATCACTCTTTCACAACATGTATAAATGGAGTGTAACACTTAATTTGCAATTCAATGGAAAACAGAGATAGTTTCATCTTCTTCTCCTTACTTTGTTAGTTTTTTTATGCCTAGAGTTTTCACCATTTACATTTCTACCTTATATCCTTCACTCTTCAATCTCCTATCATTTATCATTCACCTCTTTAATAATCTTAAATATGAGCTCATTTAACCATAAATTTCTATATATTCAATTCATGTCTATTCTATGTCAACAAATAAGTTCCTACTGTTATAAAGGCTTCTTCTTATATTCCCTCATTCATTAGTCCTCTTTTGAAGTTAAGAGTGTGTAATCATTGCGGTGGTCCCTCAGACGCCTTGATTTCTTGAACAACTGATTGTCTCAATTTGCATAATTCGTCTTCCATGTTATAATATATCAAGGGATAGGATTGATCTTGCAATTGGAGCTCCCATTTTGCAATTAATTGAAAATTGAAGCTCAATTTCAAGGTTAATTTTGAATCGGTTTTAACTTGAGTATGAAATAGTAGGGACTTGATAAAAATTTTCAATTTTAGCCATCTAAATAAAGAGGCTTGTGTAAAAGGACTTTCCTTTTAAAAAGTACAGTCTTATACGGTCTCACTAAGGCACAAGTACCCAAACCTAAGGGAAAAAAAATATATATAAGAGGCCTTTTTGTTATAATGTTAACATGAGTTAAGCTCGAGCTTAATATGCTTCAGCCATTTGAGCTCAAGCTAGCCAGTTATGGCTCAATCCGGGCTGCCCGGGCTTGGCCCATAAGCTCAGAAGTTGAGTTGGGTATGGACATTTATCAATCAACCCAACCCAACCCAGCACATGAACACCGCTATTATCTAATGTCATAGGTAAACAAATCTTATCTAGTGCACATATTAAAGAGTCTATCATCTAAATCTTTCATCCCTTATTTCATGCAATCCCATTATGGTTTTCAATTTTAGATGGAGTTTAATTGATCTACACTCTTTGATGTCTATTAAATCATGTACTTCAAATTAAAGAGAATGAGTAGAATACGAGGATTCTCATAATTACTTTTTGAAGGATTTCTACTATATGATCGTATCATATCTCTTCCCTTTCTTAATTTTCTTTCATTTTTATGGGTTTTTTTTAATTGTAATGTTGTTTTTCTGTATCATACTTCTCTTTTAGTATTTTTTTGGTTTTAATGGGTTGTTTTGGTTATAGGTTTTCATGGATTTATTTTTTTAGCTTTGACTTTTTGTCTTTAGGTATTGAGTTTCCATGGGTTTTTTTTATTTTAAGTTATTTTTATTATTGGATAATCTATAGACCTTTGTTTTCACATTGTATTTTTGTGGCATTTTTATCTAGTTTTGTTTTTATTATAGGTTCATTTTTCTGATCTCAAAAGAATTTTTGAAGTAAAATACTCAACTTATTTCAAACAAATTAAAGTTCTTTCATTTTGAAAATTTTCAATTATTTTTTTATTATTATAGGTATTTTGATTGAAATTTTTATCGCCTTAATATAATGTAGACTATATATTATTTAATATTTTATTTTCTTTAATATTATAAATTATATATTGTCTATGCTAATTGCGAGCATGTTTTACTAGTATCATTGAACAGCACTGCCAATTCCAAGCCGAAAAAACGGATTAGTGTCAAGTAGACAGTTGACCTTAAAAACTCACCTAACCAAAAATATGTGAGTCTGGTTGGAAGAACAGGTTACAAAATGGAAAGAACTGCATATTTGTTTACCCACTCCATATTTGTTGAGGTGGTTAAGGCATTCGAGTGTCCTAATCGTCTCCAATTCAAAGTGCACCTTACCGAATGCATGGTGTTTGTGGGTAATCTTGCCCAATACACTGTACTTGTAGGTAATTTGGCCCAATACACTGTGCTTATGGGTGGCGACATATATCCGGTGCCTACCCTAAATCTCACGAGCGGGGTTAAGGAGGTTCCTTAAAAAAGGAAAAAAAGAGGCATGATTAAATTAAGTCTTCATTTTGGGCCATACTAAAACTTTCTGTATAGTTGTTTTTTGGAGAGTTTATTTTTGGTGTTTTAAACTAAACCAATATGTGTTCATGATTGTTTGGATAGTAGGAGGAAATGACTGTTTGTTTATACTTTGCTGGCCTTATCTAACAGCCAGAATCATATTTTATATGCAGTCTCATAAAAAGATTCCACCCATGCATGAGCCTGCACAAGGAATTTTTTTGGTGGTCCCATATCTGGTAGAGATTAATTTTTAATATCTTAAAATGTGCCAATGAGCCAATGATGGTCTCTTAGTCAATGAATAGAACATGTATCCACGTGCTGAAATGAAATAACTAAATACTGCTAATGGTTGACGTCCAGCATCAAGAATGTCAATGAGTGGGTTCTGGTCACAGTATTCCCAACATGGTCCATACCCCCGTTTTTTTTTTTCCCCTATTTTTAAGTTCGGGTCCTTTGAATAATCATGTAAGCAGGGATCCATTGCCATCCAATAAAACACAACGGGGATGGTCCATATCCATTCTTCTGGGTTAGGTCCTTAGTGATGGCCTGGTATGTCTTAACTGCTATAGTTCCGCTCTTAGCATGGCCCACCTACATCTGGACCCTACTTAGATGTAGAAATGTTTGAGTTGCCCGCAATTAGTGTTGCATGGGGCGTTCTGTTATTAGATTTGCCAGGCGATTAGCTAGACTAATCATTGGAGTAATATTTTACTCTAATGTCAGATTCATGGGTGTTGTCTTGAAAGTTTCAGAACATAAGAGCTCTGTTTTTATATTCTATCTCTGTTTCCACATATTTCATAAACAAGTTCTGGGATTATAAAATTCTTCATTACCGGCTATAACCATTTCTAATTATTAGAATACCTGGAACTCCTCAACCACCTTCCTTTGGATCTTGCGTCAACTGAATTTCGCTAGGAGGGCTGCATGTACCATGCTGGTCTCTTGAATGAATTAGACTTCTTATGACCATGAACTACAATTCAAGATTCTCCTCAGAGATTACTGATGATGAAGGGACCTTTTGTGGCATCAACAAAGAGATTCAAAAGGATAGAATCAGAAGAATTATCCAATACCAGAAATCTTTATATTACTCTTCTTCCTTGTCTTCTGCTGCCATGGGCAGACGTACATACATCCAAGGGGGGGTTGGAGACCTCAGTCCGCTTCTAGAATTATAGTGAAAATTTTATATTTGCTTCAAAATTTTACATAAAAATTCCACGTCCACCCCCAAAACCTAGATAAAAATTTTGTCTTTGTCCCCAAAATACAATTTCTTGTTTGGGTCTGCACTCCCAAACAAAAGCTCTAGGTTTGCCACTAGATTGCCGCCTCATGTTCTTTGTCCTCATCATACAGCAAAAGAAGCAGTTTGCTAGATCTAATGAAAGTAGGGAACACATCTCTGCAGAGACTACTCAACATTGATCATAACCGTCTGTCCACGCATTTCAACGAGTCCAGTGGGTCACCTGTTATCAAGCCTATAGATCTATGGGGGAGCGATGAGGATGAAGGCGCACAAGGGTTGTCTCCATGGAGTACAACCATAAAGAGATTAAAAACTGCCCAAGGGCAGCTCTGTGTTTGATGACCTTATTGGATTTTGCATCAGATGATAATTCAACAGACAACAATTTGGGTTTTGCGGAGAGAAAATCAAGAAACAAGGGCCTTTGTCACAAACTAAATCATTTAGAACTTTGCCTGGATTAAGGTTGAGGCGGTCGAAGCTATAGAGGGTCATCATCTGCAGGAGGAAACTTTGATGCAAAAAGTCTCATACACAACTATTGAGGAGTGGGCTCCACCTGATGGAAAATGTTGAAAATTCTTTCTGCTGCCTCATCGAGGTTTTTGTAGCAATAATTAGCTGAGGAAATTTAATATGGTATCTAAGTCAATTGGTCGTGAGTTCAAATCCTAGCTATTTCTGTTGCCTCTACTAACACTTAGAGGTTTTGATAGCAATGGTTAGCTGAGGAAATTTAATAACAACTACAAAGAAATTGATCGAATAAGAATAACTCTTACATCTTTTTCCTTGGGAAGAATCAAATTTACAATTTCTAAAAAATACAAGTTTTGCTAGTCTTGGGTGCCATTTTCTTGTGTTGGAATAAAAACTGCTTGTTTATATAAGTTGAAGATAGCCATTCGAATTGAAAAGAGAAAAGAAACAAAAATTAAAGTATCAGTCTAGAGCTTATTACGCGCTGTATGCATCCTGAAAGAACAGAGAGTTATTTGGTATGAGTCTCTCTAATATGCTCCCCTGTTCAATTTTCAAGTTCTTGCTCTGGCTATTCCAGAGATGAACAACATAAGTCTCTCTGCTTAGCTGATGCAACTTTGCTGCCTCCCACTTCTCCATAGCTGGATTCTCTGGACTTTGGAAAAATTGGACTATCTTAATCCAATCCACCGGATAAAATGCCATCGGCGGCAAGACAGTGAAGTTGTAATGGGGCTTGCTCACCAAGCTTTTCACCACTCTCGATACCATGTAAGGGCCATTGTGACCCCATCTATTTCCATCGAAAGTGCGGGAGAATTCTTTGATAAATTTGAGAAGTAAGGGGTGTTCCTTGTCAAAAATAAGTACTGCATTGTTCAGGCGGCTCCAATTGCCGTCTTCATCAACCGATTGAGCGCCAATTGTGTTCCTCAAATCTGATAATTTCTTAAGGACTATGACATCTGTGTCTAAATAAACACCCCCATATTTGTACAGGACTGCAAGTCTTAGTAAATTGGATAGGTTCTGGGCTAATGGAATCTCACCTGGATCGACTTTCCCCTTCTTAAGATTTTTGAACCAGGTCTCTGCCGGAGTGTCTCTGAAGAGGGAGAGTAAGTCTGGTGAAACTGCAGCTACTCTGTAACCCATGTCGGTAAGTGGCTTCAGTACTTGTCTTCCATGCCCAGAATCCATACTCCTGGAAAGAATCATCACACAGCCAAAAGGATGCACTTCGAAGATGGTCTCAAGAGCAAGGAATTCCCTCTGCCCGAAAGCTTTCACCGGTGAAATCCAAGTCATGAAGAACCGAACATCGCATCCACCATCGAAGAACTCTCGAGCTCTGAATGAAAACTTCTTGCTTAACTTGTCTGATTGAATTATCTTGAACTCTGCCAAGTTTCTTCGGAACCATGAGATCCTTTCATGTGGGGTGACACCCATGGGGGCAAGGATTCGATCTGGATCTCTAACATAAGTGTCTTCGATCTCTTCTCTCACTGAAAGAAGCAATTTTGAAGAAGAATCAAATCTGATTGGCTTCTGGGTAATATTGGCAATGGCATGATCTCTTATCTTGAAGTCGACGCAGTAGAGGGAGAGGTTGGTGAAGAAGCTGACAGTGATAACGAGAAGCAACACTATAGATACAAGCATGGAGAAGATGGGAGACTTCAAGGCGTTGAAGCGAGACTTCTCCATTGGATAAGAAGAACGTGTAGTAGTCTAATATATTTATGTTGATGAAGAAGAAGTAGAGGAGATGAATGAGATAGAAAACAGGTTTTGAACAGGGATTAGAAGAAGTGTAGAAGGAAATGAAGAAACCGGGAAGAGGAAATGGCTTGGTGTTAGGAAGATTCCAGCCAAAAATTTTCAAATCAAACACAACCTTTGAGTTAGATAGCTGTGTTGGAGAATAAGAAGGTTTTCTGGATTAGAGTCGTGATCCCCAGTGCCACTACTATATATTCATCCAAATCCCTTCCCTAGTGTCACTCATGATCACTACTGCCCCCGCTAAGCTTTCTTATACCCTTAGATTGATCACATCTGAAATGTGTGATTGATTTTATTGGCTCTTTAGCTGCATAACAGTAAACCAATCTCCAGTTTCTAGTTCGCATTAAAATAGGGTATCTGTGATCATGATTCAGAGGTCTGGAGCAACTGGGCACCTTTATCCTGCATGCTTCACAGTACACACCTCATTGTGGAGACCACTAATCATCGAGAGAAGTCAGGGATCGAAAGATCTAGAAAAGCTTACCTCAGTCTAAAATTTTAGGTCCATCAGATCATTATCACCCCTTGATCCTTGGCCCCCACAATTTTTAAATTTTTATTCATTAAGAAAGTAATTTGAAAGTTGATCCAACCGTCAGTCCCATTCGAATGCAGGACAAAAAAAAAAAAAAAGGGTTGGCCACATTTAGTGGGGTGGTGTGTGGGTCGGTGCGCCCCTCCTGCACTGAATAATTTGTTCTCCTCAGAATTGTATTTTTGTTATTTCATTGGAAAATTCAGATTTGAAAGTTTGCTTGAAATGTCACTGAGAAAAGAAATTAATTTTTTTTTCCTCTATTACAACTTAAATTTAAGAAGCTGAGATTTGGAGAATTTCAAATGTAAGGAAGATTTATAAGATTTAGAATAATATATAAAAAATCATATGAAATACTCCTAATAATATTTTGATTTATTTTGTACTTTTATTATTTTAATTATGTTAAAAAATTAATTTCTTTTCGCAGTACAGGCCCCGTTTGGGGGCCTATACGTTTGAATAGAATATATAGGAATTCATGCTCAAATGAAATTTATAATAAGACTATTAAAGTTGTTTGGGGACCTATACGTTTGAATAGAATATATAGGAATTCATGCTCAAATGAGATCTATAGTAAGATCATTGAAGTTGTAAGGCACAACTGTAAAAGGGACCTTCACTTTCTTACTATTGATGGAAAATAATACTAGGGTGTGGCCAGGCAGGCAAGAAAATTCATATGATTGGTCATTTTTGGATATTCTTGTTATTCTTCATTTTTTAACCATTCATAGAAGTACCAAGTAGGTGTTTGAAAACTCTAATAAATAAGCTCTTATCTAGTGGTTTATAGCTTGTTTAAATGAGTATTTGATTAACCTCTAGTTGTATTTTCTCTTTTCTAGAGCTTATTATATATAGTAAAATGACTCCGGAGAGGCTGATCCTATCTCAAATTCCTTGTGCAACTATTTTAATCTCAAATGAGAGTCCTTGCATCTCCTATTTCAAGCACAGTACTAAGATTATACTATATCCATTTGACATTCTGTATTTGATCCATCCACTTGCGAACGTGGACTCATTATTTGAATTATTTTATCCATTCTTCAGTCCATATACGTAACCATTTATGTGAAACCTAATAGAATTAGATAGATACCATATTATAAATCTTACCTTATGGATCTACATTACCCAAGCAGTGCATTTGTGCATCTACACGGAGCCACTCGCCACAGGACCCCGCTAGGTGGGTAGATGGCCCAGTACTTGGGACCCATAGTGCGCATCCCAACCCCCTAACACATAAGATCATGTTAATCAAGTTATTATTATTTTTTAGTAACCCAAATGAAGGTGGGCTGAAACATCATCGATCCCTCGCGTAGATAAGACCTCGGGTGAAAGAAGAAGAGCATCTACCTTACCAAATGGATCTACAACAGCCCGCTTACTTACCCAGCAGTGCTTTTGTGCATCAACGGAGAGCCACTCTCTATGGGACCCACTTGGTGGTAGATGGGTATTTGGGATACACCACATGGTTTCCTATTATCTGATCTAATCTGAAGGACTCCTACACTGTCTAGTCTCATTGACTTTGTAGAAATACTCAATATGCTATCCAATTTGATGGGCCCACACTTTGATTGATTAGGTATAAAGTATTTGTACTTTTTTCCTCTATCCTAACACTCCATTTGTAATGGCCCACCGTCCCATTGTTTATCTATAAATCAAATAAAAAAAATATTTGTAACTTTCTATCCAATGTAAGTGGGCCCACCCTCTGATTGATTACTGTTTGAAAATGGGCCCACCATTTTGATTGACTTGGCATACAAAAAGTGGACCCACCTTCTGATTGATTATGTTTGCCATCTGATTGACTTGGTATATAAAATACTTTCCATTTTTTAACATAATTGGGACCCACAAATGTGGGAATTTAATGAAAGAACAAAATTGAGTCCACGCCTTTGGCAAAATCTGGATACAAATATATATATTGATTCCCATAAATTCTCTCTTGCTAAATTAAATGGGTGGCTCCCTTGGCAATGTAGTGCACGGTCAAAAGAAAAATTAAGGTGGGATTTTGATTGCCCATACAGGTGCCTTTAGAATTAGCTATGTCCTCTAGCTCGTCAAATCCCAAATAATTCTCTACATAAGTGCTATACTTAGTTTTTTTAGGGTTTTGCTATTTGAAATTAAAAATGGACTCAGTACATGACAAAAAATATATATCTAAATTACCACCACCCACCCCCCCCCCCCTTCACTTTCCCCAGCTTCCCCTCCCCTCCCCTCTCCTCCCCTTCCCCACCTCCCCCTCCCGGCCATGATCGGCAGCCCTAGCAGCCGCCTGATCTCCCTCCCTCTCCCTCTCCCTCTTCCTCTCATTTTCTCTCTCTTTCCTTCCCTCTTCCTCTCCCCCCTTTTCCCCCTATGCTTGATTGGGTTTGCTGTAAGGAGATCAAGGTCTCCCTGCAACAAGGAGATCAAGGCTCCCCCCCACCCTCCTTGCTCGGCCATGACTAGCCAAACAATCCTAGATTGTTTTGCTAGTCTAGGCCGAACCTTTTTTTCTTTTTTTTTTGGGCCTTGCAAGGCCGAATAGGTTGGAATTTGAAGAATAGGGAGAGGAAGAGGGAAGGGAGAGAAGAGGAGAGGGAGAGAAAGGAAAATGGAGAGGAGGGAGAGAGAGAAAAAGGAAGCAGGAGAGGGAGAGAAGGAGAGGGGAGGGAGGGAGATCTGGCAACAGCTAGAGCCACCGATTGTGGCGAGGAGGAGGAGGTGGGGAAGGGGAGGAGAGAGGACGGCGTGTTGGAAAAGGTGAGTGAGGAGAGAAGAGGGTGGGGGTAGCTTAAGTTTTTTTTTTTTTTTTTTTTTTTTTTTTGTGAGTGTACTAAGTCCATTTTTTATTTCAAATAGCAAATCCCTTTTTTTGTGTACCTGTGGGTGTCCCAACCCTTTAGGTCAAACTAATTCCTTTTAACTCAGGGAGAGCTAGGTAAATCCCTTCTTACCCCAATATGATTATCCAAGTTGAACCTACAATTTCTGAAAGAAAATCATGATCCTGGGTTAGCTCGGCTTACCCCTCAGAATTGTACTTTTATGTAGAAAAAAATGTTTCAAGGGCAAGTGCATTGTCGAAATTCTCATGATCACTGCCTTTAACGTAATAGTTTGTAAGTACTTATAATGGATGAAATTTATGATATATGTGCAATTCAAAATTTTCTTTTTCGTGTGATGAGGATATAGGGTTTGTCAACCCAATTCGAGTAATGAGTTTCACTATATTTTTTATATATTTACCATAAGCTCTTTATTGTCTTTTTTAATTAGCTTCTAATATGTGTATTTACATTTTTGTGAACATCTCACATTGACTATTGGGAGCGTTTGAGACATCTGTTTTTCATGTTGGCTTAATGAAAGGGTAAGGGTTTTAGTTTTTTACGCTTGTTATTTTATATTAGTACTTTTATGGGCATTTTCATGACTGTATATAGTGTGTTAATAACTACTATAAAAGGACAAAGCATAAACAAGCAACACCAAAAGCAGTTACCATTGATGCATGAGATCCAAATAATTAGCTGCTATATATATAAGATACAAATATTTAGTTCACATTTCAAATTTTCTCACTCTTTTAAATCTCAAAATTATAGGCATGTAAGCCCCAACCAAATGAAAAGATCTCTATAGATCTCACATTGAGGTATGTATTTAAGCTAAAATGTACATCGTATGCACTAGATAACTTTTATGTCTATATATATATTCATGTGTGAATAGTTCTCACGAGGTTACCATGAGAACTTTCTATGGGGTCCACTTGTGGCTCCCATTTAGAGATAATATGGAAAGATCCATGCAAGACCACCCCAAATATCAAGTTTCACTCCAATCACATATCTCTAACCCCATCATCTGTGGCTCACAAATCCAGTCCATTCGGATTGATGTATAGTCGATCTAACAGTCCAGTAAATTCAAATTTGATCGAAACTTAAGGGGTGTGACTATCAGAGGGTCCCTTGTGTATTGCAAGATTTGGATTGGGTGATAAATAAGCCCCACCTAGAATTCTCACAAACAAATTCTGTGAAAATAGTTCTCACTTAAATATTACCGAGATATATATATTTATAATTTGGATGGATGTGCAACCAATCCAACGATCCATTCAAATCAAGTGGGCCCCATTTGGAGATGGGACCATGGGGTATGGAAAAATCTATGTGGAAAAACCCTAAATATCAAGTTTGACCCAAATCACATGTCCTTAATTCATTCATCTATGGCCTATAAATCCAATCTATTCGGATTAGTGCACATTGATCTAACAGTCCAATAAATTTGGATTTGACCGAAACTTGGGGCATGTGACTATCAGGGAAGTCCCTATGTATTATAAGATTTGAATTAGATAATAGAAGGGCCCTAGACTTCTCAAAAAACAAAAAAAAGTGGTGTGAACTAGTTCTCATAGGACTATATATATAGGGAAAAGTTCCCCTAAGCTCAGACTTATGTAAAAAATTTCGTATGCCTGAGCCCTTAGAGCCCAACCTTGATCCATCGAAATGGACCAAACATATGCGCCCCCGCCCCCCCCCCCCCCCCCCGAATTTCACTTGTCCACCAATTTTTCATTCAATTCAAATTTACTAGACTGTTGGATCGACCATGCACTAAACCAAGAACTTGACTTCACAACATAATGGGAAGGAACAACTTGATTGAGGGACTAGAGGATGAAAAGGGACATCTTGGATGGGCAGATATCAAGTTAAGAGTGAATGCTTCTAACCACTTCATCCATTTCCCGCAAGTTTAAGACCTTATATTAGAAAAAAAAAAAATTTTGACTTAATCCAGTGGTCCAATCCATTTGAATCAATTAAAACTTGATAAATCCCATGTTTGTCAAGAGGTCCCCATGTGCATAAATATAAATAAGAGGATTTTACTAAAAAAATCATATAAGGTATCCACAAAACCATAAACCTCACGCAACTTGTGTGTGCCCCGCAATGGCCACATATGACCACTTCAATAATTTTTTGGCACCTAATTAGGAAGGGGCGAATTCGCTGCAGGTTTTTTACACCAGCGGTGAATTCGCTGCTTCCTAGTTGGGTGCTCTTCGCCGTAGAAGACATGGTTGTTCGATGCTTCCGAGTTGGAGAGGAGGGTGGCTAAAAAAGAGAGCCTCTAATGGGAAAAGGAGAAGAATGAGGAGGGAAGAAGAGGGAGGAGAGATTCAACCGAAAGTTGGACAACCAAGATAAGAGGAAAATAGGAGGTGGGTCGGATTTGAGAGAGCATCAAGAGATGTTGGGATGGAAGAGTTGAAGAGATTTTGAGAGAGATTGAGATTTTTGAGACTTGATAAAGACATCAAGGAGGTAGAGTTGATTGGGGCTATGATCACATAGTTGGTGAGGTCTAGGCCCATCACTTGACTAGTGGAGTTGTCACATGTGACGCCCTTCCAAAGGCAGTAGTCGATGTTGGGCATCTAAGAAGGAATCAAAATCAAGGATGAGCTGAGAAGGGTAACGGGCATCAAACACGACACTAACTGCGATTTTCAGTAAATCAGGGAGCCTTAGCCCCTCTCTTCGAATGTGTGAGGGTAACGAGCATCAAGCGGCGAGTTCGATGCTCCCATAGTAGATGAAAAGAAAACACATGAGTGGTCACATGTGACCACTCCCAGGTACCCATACCTTGGGTGAGTTATATGGTGTGGGGGTCCCCTTCCATGATTTTTTTTGGTAAAATCCTCTATATATAATATTGGAATTTCGTATAGAAATCATGTGTTAGTTTTTAGGAAGAGAATTTAATAAATTTAAATGCATACTTAAAAATCAATAAATCTTATCTCTAGCAATCCAAAAAAAAAAAAATCCAAGCAAACATAAATGCCTAATCCAACAATGAGTCTCTTGGTTGACATCATCACAAGCCAAGAGAATGATGACCTCTTTTTTAAGGCCCGGGCCCACCATCTACTTCTCATCGCCATACGATCTTGATTTACCATACAATCTTAATTTAATGTCCCACGTGTCTTTTTAGGTGTGATTTTGATCAATAAGAAACAGGGTATGTTGGAATACAGTACTGGTCCCCAGTGTAGTATAGTCCAGTATTTTCTCTCCATTGTTTCATTAATTTTAAGTAGAAAGTTTGCAGATGCTTGAATGATGAATTGGCCATTGCTTATGTTTAGTTCATCCAGCGAATTGGACCATAATCATCAAAGATCTACTTTTATTCGATGATCATACTCATCTGATCGACAAGTCAGTTGTAAATGGTGACAGGAAGTGGGTTCAATCATCAAATTGGATCATTTGTCCCTTTGTGGGGCCTATCTCGGATTGCTACTCGCTGCGTTGGAGAGAATCACGTGGGTTCAATCTGCAGACTAGAAAAATGGATGGATACGGTAAATTTGCATTCATCTGTTATTTTGCTACGACGCTTCCATGAAATCCAAGTCATTCTATATGCCAAAACAGAGAAAACTATACGTAGAACAATTTCATTATCTCTCTCATAATCATATCCATGTATGTGTTTTGCTTCTTGAGACTTTCTTTCCATCTGACTCGTATTATTGGGATCTGTTGATTTTGATTTCTCATGATCGTTTGCATTGCCCATTTGATGTTTCTGAGGATTTCCATTGATTAACAAAAAAAAAGTATATTGCAATTCCATCCCATGCCATCGGAGAGCCCATTTGGATGCATGTCAATAATGGATAAGCAGGCCAGATTTCTAGTATCGGTTGTTGTATGGGTAGGGCAAAAGATTGATATTTAAAACTGCTAAGGCCAATAGACTTGTTCCAACGTCGCTGGAGTAACCCATAAGATGCTTGAGGATCCCACTTATATTTACAGGGGCCTTCCCTAAGGAAAGATGGGATTCTTTCTATGTTCCCTTCTGTGATCCCTAACAAAGAAGATTTGATAATATTCTCGGATGCAGCCTATAATGCTAGGGACATGCTCGCCTCTTTTGGCTTGGTGATGATATTAAATGATATTATTGTGGATGCGGGAACTATTTGAGGGCCTGAAATCATCTCTTCAAAAGAGGCCGAATTAAGAGTGTAACACTCCGACCCGATTTGATCCGGATTAATGAGTAATTACGTGCGATTTTAGCATTAAGTGTGTTTTGATTTTGTTTTTCTTTGGTTTGAGTCGTAGAGAGATGGTTTGGGTTGACTTTGACTTGGTTTAGGTAGTTCGAGCCCTTTTTCGTAATTTTGACTTTTGATTGACTTTGTCAGTTTTGTGTCATCCTGACGTCATCGCGTGTATTTCGTTGAGTTTGTCGATCTTCGTAACTGTCTTGGATCCGAATGATTTCGTTTGCTCTCGTTGGATTGTCAGTTGACTCAAACTGACATTTGTGTAAGCTTTTGGACTTAAGTGTAAATTGGACTCATTTTTACTTACAAATATCCTACCTACTCGTTCTTTCTCTCGATCGTTCTCTCAGCCTGTCTCTCTCTCTCTCTCTCTCGTTC
Organism: Sextonia rubra; assembly: GCA_037013555.1. Lineage (NCBI taxonomy): Eukaryota > Viridiplantae > Streptophyta > Magnoliopsida > Laurales > Lauraceae > Sextonia > Sextonia rubra. Next base: position 13,076,855 of record JASUAD010000028.1, on the reverse strand, counting down.
AACTCTCTCTCCCTTCCCTTCTTCGGTTCTGTTTCGTGAGGAAGGAGGAAATGAGCCAACTTGTGTGTGTTTCCAGCGGATTGAGCCTAAGCAACAACGTGATTTCCGTCTGTGAGGCAAGTATAAGCACAAGTAGTATGAACACCGATTGCTAGTGTTTTGATTGTTTGTATCTTACTCCTTGTTGTATGTATCAGTGTTAGACAGCCCTATTGAGTCCATTTTTGCTGTTATTTTCCTGTTTTCGGTCGAAAGACTCGTTTTCTGTATGACTGTAACTGTTGCAGGAAAAATGACTCCGTGCACTCACGACTACACCGTGAAATGTGCTACGGCTAAGCCGTGAAACGGCTTACGGCTAAGCTGAGACCCAGATGTAACCCTAACCGTAGAACAGTACAGACTGACATCTGAAAATAACTGAGAGTTGGCAAAATGCTACTCTTCTACGGCCCAGCCTGATCTAAGCTGTATATTGTACTACGGCTAAGCCGTGGACCAGGATACGGCTGTGCCGTAGAGTAAAATACGGTTGAGCCGTAAATACGAATGAACATTTTGGGGAGCCTCGGCTCAGCCGCAGTGCATATTACGGCTAAGCCGTAAGATGCCTCGGCTCAGCCGCAGTGCATATTACGGCTAAGCCGTAAGATGCCTCGGCTAAGCCGTAAGGTCACCTACGGCTACACCGTAAGATGCCCGAGAAAGGAATCAAGAAAAGGACTAGGCTTAAGCCAAAGACCGTATATGACTTTCATGTTAGAATGTAGCTAACCTGAACATGCCCAATGGAAATGTTTGAATGACATGAATGATCTCGAGGGCTGCGAATCATTCATGCCCTTTTATCCAGTTGTTTAGCACCTCCCCATGGGTGTTGGTTTAAGGGACTTCGGTGCACACTCCAGACACTGCAACACGAGACAATGGTGCATCGGACAACTTAAAACTACATCAACATGCACGGTTAGAAACACTGGATAAATAGATTAGGATTGGCTCGTAATTGACCTTGATTCGTATAAGTACTTTGATTTGTTTGATTTGTACAGCATATTGACTTCAGTTATGCCCTCTTATGTGTTCTGCGCTGGACCTCTCGATTCTGTGGAAAATGCAGCAACCCCAGAGCGAAACCCGGGCGGGACCATTCTTGTATTGTATATTGTGTTTTACAGTTGTTCCACTGGAGTACTTGAGTACTTGAGTTCTGAGTCAGTGATTGTTATTGATACTCATTGTCGGTGTTTCTTTTATTCGCTTATGTACATTCAGTATCTGTATATGCTTATTCGCATTCAGTATCAGTATATGTGATGCACTTCCTATTGTTCGTTTAATGTGATATGTGAGATCTGTAAGTGATATGATATGATTGATTGATTGAGGTGCATCATCCGATTTGATTGTGATTGGTATATGGCACTACTGAGCCTCAGCCTTAGGAGGATACCTAACGGGGTTAACTTTGGTTTAGTTTATGTGTTTGCCTCTGCAGAGTGTTCTGTCCTGGGACTCCGGACCCCGGGAACTAGAGACCCATGCGTACCCTGGCCCGGTCGCTGGTGTTCTCATTCCGACTGCTTTCGAAAGGGAGAAGATGGCCAATGTAGTAGCCACTTTGACTGTTATCTATCTATGATTCTGATAGCATGCTTATTCATTTGCATAATTGCTTAGTATACGAACATGATTTCTATGGATCTTGCACTGTGACTATTACTCATTATTAGACACAATTCGTGTTATCTTCTTGTGGCTTATATTTTGCTAAGTCGTTGTACTTATGAGTTGTCTTGTGTGTTGCAGGCTCAGATCCCTCTCCCGATCCTGCGTCGGTCGACCCGACTCCAGGAGAGGCTCGCGAGGCCCCCTCCGGCCTAGAGGAGTGGACTTGATCCATCCTCCAGAGTACGATTTGCATCATTTTGTTCTCCCCATTCATTTGAGTCTGAGTCTATTGAGGGGATTTTTCTGTACTTGTACCGTGGGCTTTGATGATATCTGTATTTTGATTTTTGATTGCTGTAAGCCACTCTATTGTCATACGTTCTTGTAATTATTCTTGTCATTAGTCAAATGTTTTGTAATCCATTATGTCTTTTGGTATTTTGTGGTATGCCTTGATACGTACAGCTTCCGCGTACAGTTATTTGCACGTGTGAATGATCCCTTGTGTGTGTATGCTTGGACGGGGTCTAAGTGTACGTGCACGGGAGTACGTGTGTCATTGGTTAGACTTTCTCTGACCCCCGGTCCCTGAGCTCGGGTTGTGACAAAGAGCGATCTTAGCTGCCTTGGAAAAGTCAATGAAGATTGGTTTTGTTTGTCTTTTGCATATTGTTGAAGAGAAACTATGTTTGGTCCATAAATCCAATTATTTTAGACATTGAACTTTGGCTTCTCTGTTTTCTTTTGTAGATTTTGATTACATCACTAGGGCCTTGAATGGCTAGGCTTGCTAAGTTTTTTTATTTTGTGAGGTAGGATGTAGGTTGAATGGGCTTCATCTATCCTTTTGACAAGGGCTGAGTTGTTTCTTTCATTGCTTTTCTTGGTTTTTCAATAAAATTTCCTCTCCACAAAAAGAGGCCAACAGACATTGATGTATTGGCTATATCAGAATGATTTCATGTTCAGCTGAAAGATACAAGCAAATATTAATTGGATAGTATCAACTTTTATAAATGACTCAAACTTTTATGACTTTGGGAATTTAATTCTTCTTTTTGAATGTCATATGTTTCTATTGCATGTTGAATCGACAATCATTTTGGCCCTTAATGAGACTACTATTGAACTTTTGGATCAGGTCTCTGATCTATGGGTCTGAACATCTGGCTACTATTCAGATCAGTTTTGAAATTTGATGACATCTTTCCTGCAGTGACTGAACCTATTTCATGGCTATAGCATTTGTATCTATCTTATTGGTTGTATCTATCTTATTGGTTTTGTGTTGCACACTGTGGGGAATCTTACAGGATAAGAGAAAGCAAAACAATTGTAACTTATAGGTCACTTAGGGTCATCCGGAGATATGAAAATTCATCACCTTGAACTGAGTACAGTCCCAGTGAATGAATGCTCTAAATATTAACCTATCTAAAATTTGAGATATTTCAATTATATGATCATTTTTTTATGTAAATTCACAAGTTGCGCTATATCCTATTCACATTAGAATTTTGAGAGATTAGGATAAAATGGCATTTGATTTATACAAATATGAGTGAATGTAGTTGCGTAGATTAAGTTATTTCTTATCTTCTTTTTGCACATTCTAACTTTTTTACCTTTTTTTTCCATAATGCAATTTCATATAATGTATTTATTGATTTTGGATGGTAAGTAGGGACGTGGGGATTTATTAGAAAAAAATTTTAGTTTATTCCAAATTTGCTTATTTTCCCACTCAAATTTAATAGCGTTGCTATGGTGGTTATGTTTTGTGTTCAATCCATAACTACTGTTTCATGGGTTGTTTGAGGTTTTTCTTTTCTTTTCTTTTTCTTTTTTTTTTTTTTTTTGGATTGCACGATTGATGGTGAAGACATGCTATTCCTATAATTTTTTATTTCTTCATTTTTTTCCTATGGATATTAGTATTCTTTGTGATTTATTTGAGTGTTTTTTTCAATCTGTTTTTGAATACATGAAGGGCATTTTTGGCAAGTGTCTTCGCCCAGATTTCCAGCCAGATATCTGCAAATTTGTGGATTTTCCATGTTTGGTAATTGGGTGGAAAGCGAAAATCCGCAGTCAACACCCCCCCAAAACACAACAAAAACACACAACCAGATCCAGCATTTTTGCATGCACGGAATGGCAGATGAACAGTAATTGGGGTGGGAATTCATGCATTACGCCTTTTCTTCATTAAATCAGCGGGCGGCCATTAGATGTAAGCAACACCCCCAAAATGGCTATGGGACCAATTTTCATCCGTTGATTCTTCTTATATGTAATGATATTTTAAAAAAATTGATCAACGCTCCACGCATAGATTTGAACTTCTGTGGGCTCCTTTGAATAATCCGGACCATTAGATCTGATCTAGAGGCCAAGAACGGTAATAGAACCAAATTTCATAATGTGAGGCCTTGTGGATCATGATATATTGGCCAAACTTTCCAAGCCGTTGATTTCTTAAAAGTCTCTTTCCTGGAAATCTTCTCTTTAGCCAAACTTATTTGCCTTTTAGAAACGATGGGTTGGTTCCGCTTTAGGAAAGATTCTTTGAAACTAAAGAATCCCCTCATTACCATGGATGTTTGCCAAAAGTGCCTGAATTATACATATTGGACCATGTACTTTATTTTTTTTATTATTTTTTTAGAATTCATCTAAGGGACTTTAATTTCAAAAAGTAATTACTAATTTTTTATTATGGCCCAGGCTTGGCACGAGCCCTAATAACAAATTAGTAATTAAATTTTTAATTGAATGAACATATTTGCTTGTATGGACTTGGAAAACTTTTCAAGTGCCTATTTCTTTGCATGGAAATAGGATAGATAGGAAATAATTGTCACATGAGCATGTTTGTTTTCTTTGATTGAATATATATGTAGATGAGAATTATCAATGTTTATTTAATATAGTCGCAAATATTAACTTAAAACATTTACAAACAGATATGCGTTATCATATACATGATGGACAACGGGCATATAAATAAAGTACTCATCAGGTGCCCACCTTGGGATGTGAATTGGGATATTCAAAGATTTGCCTGAGCCCCTCTTCTCTACAAAAAAAATGGCCTCATGCAATCATCTTAACATCATCTGAGCCCAACAAGTTCAGTCCATTCTAATGGAATGTGCAGAAAATCCAACACTCTAATGTATTCATATGGATCCAAACCTAAGGGCATGTATAGTTTAGGGTATAGTATAGGGTGTGGGTGGATTTTTCCCCCTTTTTTCCTTTTGGAGGTGTGGGGTGGGGGGTACCGGCATGTGGGTCCCACTAGGGGTGCGCACAATGAGCATTGGACATACTTGCTAACTCGTGCATAAACATATACACACATTTATATGATATACGTTAAGATGAAGAGGACAAAGAATTCATGCAGCCGACTCCACGTGGTTGGGGGATGAGGCTCTAATGGTGGTGATGAAACTGAGATAAATGTGTGACAAAACTAAAAAAGATAGAATAAAAAATGAATGCATTTTGGAGCATTCGCGAACAACATCAATAGATGATAAATTAAAAATAACTCATTTGAAATGATTTGGACAAGTGCAAATTAGGCAAATAGCGTTGCCAATAAGGGGTAATAGAAGTTTCTTTATGTAGGCTGATGGCCCCTCAAAGAGCTCTATTAGTGCATCTCTGAGTAATTTCCTTGTAAAAGAAATTGAAGTGAATGTTCAAATTAAAAGACATGAAAGGAAGAGGAGTTAAATAAAAAAAATACTAAATTCTAAATTCACCTTCTTAACTTTTTATCATGTGGAATAAAAATGCATCTTTTTCCTCTTTATATATAAAAAAAAATTTTTGCCACTTAGTGTAAGAAAAACTAATTTTTACTTTTTTTAATAAAAAGAAGAGTTGATTTTTGAAATATGATACTTTATTATATCAACCGTCTTATTCTCTTGTCTTTTAAAACTGCCCTTTGCTTCTATTCACAAGCTAATTGCCCAAGCAAGCCCCTAAAAACGGACAGCACGGAGAAGATGTGTACGGATTAGTAAAGATAAATTTAAAGATATGCAACTTTTTCGAGGATTAGACCTATAATAGACCGAGCCGAAACAAATTAATATTGTTGAATTTCAAATAAGGTTTTGATAATGATCCTTATAATATATACTAATGGCCAAAGTATTGGTTTGGGCGACCCCTGGCTTGATCCTCAAGTCGATACGAGTTTGGGTTTCTGCCACCCAATCTACTATAAACATGTGTGTATATGATATAACGGATGGTATATACACTGCCTGCTACGCTAGTAGTATTTACATTCTCAAAGTCTCATACTCTCTGAAAAGAAAACAAGACCATTTGATACATAATCCTGCACAAGTAACCCTACTCCAGCAGAGGGTTTTCAATTCAGGTTGGATTTGGTTTGAGTATGCTTAGGTTTCGTTTATGTCAGATTTGGGTTTGAGCCTACCCACAACCAATTTGGGTCGGTGTCATAAAGAGTCAAAACCCGACTAGGCCCACTCCCTCACAAACTTGAGCCTCCATCAAGTAAAGTCAACGTCAGAATTCCCGACCCATGTTAGGTATAAATCCAAATTCAATTCACACCCATGATTCTCCCTGTGTGGACCGAGAAAAGACAACCACTCTTCTCTACTCCATTGGTCGGGCATTCCCACCGAACAAAATATCTACTTTAGTACTTAGAAAAGAAATTTAGTCATATGAACTATGATCACTTCGGCCCAGAGAAGACCCATGCCCATCAAATATTCCCATCTAATAACAAAACAAGGTAGGTATCACCCTTTTATGCTTTCATGCTACATTATAATTGACCCCATATTTTCTTCTCCCCCAATTCAACTCTGCACGTTCATCTTTTTTCTTTTTCTATTTCTTTTTCAATATAGAGGAGGGTCTGCCAGCCCTTTTGGCTTTTTCATTAATAAAGGAGGGTATTTTATCATTTTTGGACTGGACTAATCACTTCAACCCCAGGGCGCTGGCTAAATTTTCTATAACCTTAATTTAGTCAGCTCGAACCTACAACCTTCCTCCCAATAAAAAATAAAGCAATAGACCAATTTTAACACTAGTGCCTATTTTTTAAAATAAAATTAAAAAAAAACAATAGTGCCTAGACTGAAGTCTAGAAACTTGATAGACTGCCAATGAAAGTCTAATTCAATCCACGTGATAGACAGCCCACATTTCTCAGTAGTGGACCACTCATACAACAAATCACTGGAACTTGCTTTTGCTTCTGGAGTGCCATCAAATCAACAGCTTCAAATGAAGGTCCAACTGCACAGCATCGAATCAAATCAGGCAAAGAGAAAAGTGGCCCAGACTACCAGGTGGGACCCAAACACCCAACCAGCGATGGTCCGAAACAAGGACAGCTACTTGGGTTGGGACCATTATATTCCTTATGTGGAACTCTGAACACAGCATCTTTTTCCCACCTCTGGAAATGACAGAAAGCCAACAACAAGAGAAAAAAAAGGTACACACAACGGTAACCATTTAAACCTCACATAAATTACAAAAAACCCCACCACAGTCTGAGAAAATTACATCAAGGTACAAAAAAGATAGAGTGGGTCCCACCTAATCAGGGCAAGTAACGATCATAGTCCCTCGCTTTCGCCTCTCCTTCCCCGGCCGGGAAGCCGCCGCCGCCGCCGCCGCAGTTGTGGCAGTGGCCCACCACGAGGATCTGACGGCAGGAGGGGCAGGAGGAGTGGGACCCGAGCCACGTGTCAACGCATCCGACGTGGAAGACGTGGCCGCACTGGGGAAGGACACGTATGGGGTCGCCGTCCTCGAACTCCGCGAGGCAGATGGGGCAGTCGGCCCGGCTGCCGGCGGCCGAGGCGGTGAAGGACTGGGTCGGGAGGGAGCGGAGGACCTTCTTCTTGAGGCCCTTGTTCGCCGGGATCTTGGGCACAGGAGGGGAGGAGCTGCGGCGGAAGCAGCTGCAGCGGGCGACGAGTGCGAGGCCCACGACGCAGATGAGGGCGCACAGGAGGGCGGCCAGGATGACGACGACGTCGGAGTCGACGGCGAGAGGTTCCGGCGGTGAAACCGCCGGCGGGAAGAGCCTGTTCGGAGATGGCATTTGAGAGTGGGAGAGAGGTTTTAAGGATTCTTGGGGGCTTCGCAGGGGGCTGGGGCGGGTTTTAAAGGGAGAGTTCGGACTTAGGATAAGGGAGGAAACAGGCCTGGGCTCTATTCCACTACAGCTTAACGTAGGCCCAACAAGAATTTGAGACTGGTCTCCGTTTTCAAATATTTAGCTCCGAAGTGGAATTTCAAAATGCCAAAATAACATACAACGCCACATAGAAATTTATAGTTTGAGTACAAGTTTAAAGAAGTCTTCTCTATTAAATAAGTCATTTGGAGTCGGAAATCTCTTGCATTGCTAACAAGAGTTTTAGACAAAGAGAAATCATGTCAAAATTGCTTGCAACCGCTGAGAGCATGTTGGTTTGCAAGAATTAAGCAACTAGAACTTCTTGGTAGGATGGGCTCCAACAAAAGATTTTATAGGGGTGGGGTTGAAGGATCAAATTCATTGATGGCTAAATAGAAGGTATATCCCTTTCCACTTCCATGGATAAATCTCTGATTTTTGCCATATTTCTTAGAGAATTTTGTAGTTTATACATGTGCGTGAAAATGGCATTTGTGGAATTAAATCCAAAAATAAGACAAAGATGTAGATGAGATATGAGACCCTAATTTTCATAACATTTGAAGCACCAAGGTGATGGCTGAGAGTTTATTTCCATGTCCTTTTAATTATTTGCTATCCTATTTTATGCAATTTGAATATCATGTTCACCATTATTTCCTCAATTTTAGCCTTATTTAAGAATACAGTCCTAGAGAATTCAACTCCATGCAAGCAAAAAGGTCCTTTAATTGTTGCCTGCAAGTTTCAAATGAAATTTTAGAATTTCATGTATTTTAACATTATTTTTGTCTTTTCTCTTAATTGAATTTTAAAATTGATCTATAAAAAACGAACAGTTTAAAAAGCCAGGAAATGAAATTTACAAGCAACCAAAATATTACTTGTGGCCTGTTTGTTTGGATTAAAATATATAGGATCTGACCGCATTGAATTCATACCATCAGTAGTTAAAAATTGAGATTAGAAGTTAAATTTTAATAATAAGAATCAAATAACATTTCTTTTTAGGGAGATAAAATAAAAAAATGGAAAATGAACTAGTAAGATGATAGTTATTTATTTAATTCCTATCTTCTTTTGAGTCTATTTTCAATCAAAAAAAAATTATTTGATGCTTGTTTTTAAAAATCTACATATGATGCAAGCAAACAAACAAATCTATAAAAATTTTCCTTTTACAAAATGATGCTTTTGGACCTCCAAACATCTCCATAAAGTAGTAGTAGTAGTAATAATAATAATAATAATGTCATTACCCTCCTAAGAGTTTTACCATTGCACCAAAACAATGATCTCAAAATAATAATAATAATAATAATAATAATAATAAAAGAATAAAGAGATTAAGCTTGCAGTAGAAAATTTTCTTCTTTTAACATCATGGTGGCATTAAGTGTCAGACCTAAGTACATCCTCAGCGATTTCAAAACTATATAATTAAAACTCTGGCTCTAATATTTACATGAAAATTCAGAATTAGTTCCTTAAAATTCAATTGCCTGATTGCCACTGTTATTGAACCCATGTTATTGAACCCATTAATTGCGGAGACGATCCAGTGACTCACCATTGAAACATTTGCCGCCGCCGAAAACGCACAAGGGCCTGACGAATAAGAGGAGGCCAAGTCTCAAAATCACACTCATACATCGATAGGTACGTGTACCAATTTATACATTTGAGTTCCCATTACCTAATCTGGGTACCTTATCCAAAATATCTTTCTTGAAAGCTATGATTCTATCCCTGTACATGTGACGCTGACTCTAATTAGGTCTTGAGTCTTGACAGAGCCGTTTCTACAAACTCAATATTTTGCATTGCCTGCTAGAGAATTTCATCTTTCGAGTGAGAAAGAGGAAAGTTGATCTGATTTATTTTTTTACCACTAGTTATTTTATCATTTTGTGCGACATATTTCCTTATAAAAAATATGAAAAATGATAAATTAATTTTTCTAAGATGATTTCAGTTTTCTATCAAAAGAATGGATTCCTTTCTCCCATCAAAAAAACTTGGAATTCTCTCATCATGGGAATGATAAAAAATTAGCTATTTTTTCCACCTTTTCTCTTGGCAAATTGGTTGCACCAAGCATGTCTTTTAGTGTAGTACAAAAACTATTTTTCACTTTCCGTATCCTTTCTAGTAAAATTAATGCAATCTCAAAAACATGGCAATTTCCTCAATTCAATGAAAAAGCATTCTTATTTAGCGGGGGCAGGGTCAGTTTGGGCTTTTGTAGAACATGAAAATGATTATCTACAAGAGCTAGCGGAAATTAGTTCCTCAAACTTTTCCTTGTCCATGGAAAAGAAGCCTCACCCCCATCAAAAGCATTTTCCCAAAAAACAAAAAATAAGCTCAATTTTAGCCATTTCTTGGTTGAAAACGGCCAAACATTAAAAAAAAAATTGTTGGAAAAAAGCAATCAATTAAGTTTTAGTTTCTGCAAAAATGTGATTACACAAATATACCCTTAAGTGCCATTAACAACTGAGCTAATAACCCGGTAGAGTTTTTTGAATCCTTTTACTTCATTTTAATACCATATCAACAAGGTTGGCAGTGCATCTAGGAAGTTGAATAACCAATAATAGGTTGTCATCTGGTATATGAAAAATCCCAACTAAGGTGGGGAAAGGGTTCCTAGGCTAGAGAGGTGGGAGGCGTGACGTGACCCATTGCATGAACGAAGTGGGGAAAAGATAGGTAGCCATATGGCTCCTTAAAGCTACATGTCGACACATTTGTTTCATGTTCATACTATCATCCTTTTAAACTGATAAAACAAAAGCAGGAAAAGATGAACTTGAAAGTAGCCAAACAGCTTATATCCACTTTGTGCTGGGAAGATTCACATGGATTATCTATTATCCTCCCTGCCTTTATAGAGGGATTGTGGATAAGATACTCTCTCTAGCTTTTGTACCATTGAGACAACAAAGGTTGCCTCTCTAATCCGACGCTAGTTTGCATTGGTAAAATTTTAGAGTTCATTGATTTCAAATATTTTGAGGTTAGAAAATTTAATGTTCTTGTTGTAACGTATTAGAAAATTTAATGTTCTTGTTGTAACGTATTTTAATATACTCTCTATAAAATATAGATTTAAATAGAATGAATAGAAAAATAAAACTCACAAAACCAATGGAGGAGATGACGCTAGGACGCTGATATTTGTTTTGTGGGTAATACTCTTTTATCAGTCCCGTGTTGTACTTTCTCTTATTTATTTTTTGATGATATATGTCAGGAACTTTTAAACCATGTTTTCACCATTAACAAATTATATACTAAGTTCTTACATACATTCAAAATGATTATAAGCGAAACAATTTGCTTTCAAGTATTTTAGACATTTTCAATTATTTGACGGATTCAGGCATTTGGCCATGGGGTCAACATAAATATTATGAAATGGAAGTCTAAACTAGGTTGAGTTTCTCCAGTTCCACAAGTTTTGTGTCTTTTGTTTTTTTTTTTTTTTTCCTTTGCGCTAAAGTTCTATCTGGTTTTGAATTTATAACGCTATAAACCGGTTGACCCATAGTTTGCACATTCAAATTACCACTACTAAAATCCAACGTAGTGGTAAAAAAAGGTCCCATGCCATAGCCTTGAGGCCTTCCTATGTTGTACCTACTACCATTGCTTGATTTGAGGTCCACCTTTTTCTAATCTAAGCCATTCATATAATGGGCAAGAATGGGGCATAAGGAAATGGAGTTATCATGAATGTAGACAATACTTTAGTCATTTCCCAAGTGTAGACCCCTTAGGAGTCATTTCATGCCCCGATCCCGGGAATTGGGGTTAGGATAACCCCACGGGGTGTACATACGTAATTCCGTAGTAATCTGTGCATATAAACATACACATACAAATCACTATAAGGGAGATTACACAGGAACGTGTAGAGAAGCTCCTCCAACACGTAAATTACATTTAATAATAAGTGGAAGCCTGTGTAATACACCCGCAATGATCGTAAGCAATAACAACGGAATTATCATAAAATTCATAAATAAGTCTATACTTAGCCATTCTCATTTACAAGATAACAATCATTTAAGCATAAACAAATTCCTAAAGTGTAAACAGGCCTATCCAATCTTAAACACTCAACAAGTATCCCGTTGTCGCTCTTCGTACGATGAATAACAGAAGGCATCATCTGCACTACACTCATCTAGTCCTCGAGGTTCGGTACCTGTAACACCAATGGTAGCACTGTTAACACGACGGTTAAACAAATATATAGAGATACATAAGACCATCATGCCGTATCAAATGAATTAGGAATATATATTAATTAAAAGAAGGCAAAAATCTTAAACTAAGCATGTTGTGCATGAGTAAGCATGTGTAACGAATCATAAACAGAATATTACCCAGACTAATTGGCAACCACGTGGCCATATTCTCCCAAGAGAGCATATCATCTAGAGGGAGCGTACATATGCTAGGGAATCAGCCTAGCTTATTGAGGAGCACCGACAACTCCTCCAAAGACTACTGCAGTAGCGACATATCATACCTAAACTGGTCCCATCGAATCTAATAAGGGCGTAAGCTAAGTGGTGCAGACTTAACGTATCAAGACCGACTCAAATTCATATCTTTTATACATCTCGGTTATACTTGTTATATCATATATACTAGGAGTTCGGTCTTGAGATTACATTCATTCATTCATTCATATCTGATAATCAATTCATGCATACTTAATTGAACTATATTATGTTGAGGGCATGGTTTCTTAATAATATGGATGCATTTAGATTGAGTAAGCATCGAGGATAATTACTAGCCAACCCTATGCTAGATAATTCATGATCTCGAGGGCATTCAACACGATGTATTCATAAAACGTTCGGTGTCATTGTGTTACCAATCTTGGCGTTACATTGTGTATGCAAAGGACACCTCTTCTTATGCCAACACCCATGACGTAACATCGTGAATTCGTCCGGAAAATCGAAGGGGATGAGTGACAGCCATACACTTGTCCACCTTTCATTTAATCACCATTGGGCTAATTTGGTTAGGAAATAGGTGCCATATGTAGAGGCCTACAAGGTCATTGGAAACCCTAATATCCAAAGTTTACAGTGCTTTTATGGCTTACCGGTATACATGTTACGGCTTAGCCGAGTGGTTCAGGTTTCCTTTTTGATTCAATGCGCATTTACGGCTTAGCCGTATATTGACCTACGGCTTAGCCGTGTTAAACTTATGGCTAGGGTTATGGCTTGGGTACGGAGTGGCCGTTAAAGAGTTCACGGCGTAGCCGTGCGTAAGCCATAGATAAATTCTAAGTTTTGGGGCTCTCTGGAAAGTTCCCCGTAGAATAGCCTACGGCTTGGTCACGGGGTGGTTATGGCTTAGCCGTAGTTCATTCCACGGCTTAGCTGAGTGCTAACCGTAGTTCAATTTGGCTATCTGGATTCTAAGCAGTAGAAACTTACGGCTTAGCCGTAGGCTTCACCGTAAGCTTCAAAATTTCTGAAACTGATTCTGTAGCTCGGGTTCAAGTGTAGAACTCTATCATTTGGGTTCCAATGAGGGTTCTTTATGCTTCCAAACTCCAATATAGGTCTTAGATTGTTCAATATCATTAATATTGCCTAATTATACCCATTATCACCTAATTCAACATCTATGTGTGCTTATTCAAGGGGAAATGAGCTGTAAGTATTGACCTTTGAATGATCAATCCAAGAATCAATCAATTTAAACATACATGTAGTACCATATATACTCCAATACTTGCCTTAACACAGTGCTTGACCCTACTCAACTCCTCCTTGGTGTGTGGTTAGGGAAACCCTCAATGGAAAGTGAGTTCTCTACATAGAAGACATGCAATTGATGAATAAGGTGTAAAAATGCATGTATGTTGCATGATGGAGTCCCCTTGACTCCAACAAACCCAAAAATGTGAAATGGGAGTAGATTCTTCACCTTAATGAGCTGTAGTTGTAGGAGAAGGTGCCTTTGAAGGAGAAAACACACAAGGGAAGACGAATAAGAGGAATGGAGGCTTTATCTTATATGCAAGCTTCAAATCTTGGTTCACCACCCTAAATGGAGGGGAAGATGAAGAAAAAAGAAGGAAAAGAGCAATTCCGGCAACTGGTACAGTGAAGAATGAACGTTGGAGTTCTTTTTTTATCTAAGATTTTCTTACTGTTTATATGCAAGTCCCAGTTTTGGAATATTTACTGTTTAGGTCACATGGCCTCAATTGGGCCAAGATGAGTTCGAATCAAATTGAGCTCAACATGAAAGTTGACCCACAAGATGAAATGCATATGATGCAACTGATGAAATGTCCATATGATGCAAGAACAATTACAAAAAGGTCCTTGACTACCTAAGTAAAGTCCGAACCCCCAACTATCCATCCAACTGTGACCCACTAAAAGTTAAAAGCAAGATAAATTAAGGCCAAAACATATTAATTAATAAGAAATCGAGCTTGCTTAATTTAAATTACAATTAAGTCGGGTCGGGACCTTACAAGTCATCTGTGCAAAACCACAGAGAAGGAAATTCTAAATTTCTTCTTCCACAGCACTAGTTTCTGATTTATATAGATACTGTCCTTTCCGTGTAAATCAGTCAGCTCAGAAGCTTCTCTGGAAAGGCAAGTCTCAGCGGGATATCTGTAAAGGCAAATCCATGGAAGATCCAGGGGCCCCACCCATATGAAAGTTGGCTGACACCCACATGCGGAAGTCCCCTCGAGCCGCCTACTTGCCTACAGTGCCTCGTAACCGAGGAACACTCCATCCCTCTCCCTCAAATTAGTTATGCGGCCTCCCTCAATGATCCATCAATCCTCTCCCCTCTCTGTAACCCAATCATTTCCTCCCTTCATCCTCTCTCCTCCCTCCTTCTCACCATTCAACCTTGCCTTCTCCTCAGGCTCCAGAGACCATGCATTCCCTCCCTGAAGCCTCATCTTCTTCCTCTCCGACCTCCTTGTCCATTTCTCCCCCTTCACCCACCCCCCTCCCCCCCCCCCCCCCCCTCATATCCTTTGACCTCACCATCTCCAATAGTCCTTCCTTCCACCCTTTGGGCCTACTCCATCAGTTCTCCGATGGGCTTGCCATCCCGATTATCCCCCCAGCCTTCTCATTTCCACCTCCCCTTCCCTCTCCCCATCTCCTCAACCTTTTCGATACAAACACATTTGCCTCTACAAACTAGGCCAAGTTCCAATTTGCTGCACACTAAGACGAAGATCCCTTGGTCAAATTCTCAAGCTAGAACAGGAAGGGAAAAGGACCTCTCACCATTCATCCCAAATATAGAGACAAGCACAGCTGTCAAAAAAGTCCACCTCAGCCAATCCAATGGCGGTGCTATCTAATTTGGTTTCCTCTAGCCGCTCGGCCACGCTTCCAAACCCCCTTTGTCGAACCTTCAAGACCGCTTTGGGGCATCGGTCAAGCACGAGTTCACTATGAAGCTTCCTTCTATGATGGCTAACACCCTCCTCCAAACCCATGATGCCCGCCTTTCCTAATAAAGGTATGGGAGCCTTCCTTAAATATTCATTGTTTCTCCGTGAAGTTTCCCTCATGGAATATTAGCGGTGACCCCAAATCATCAGCTCCTTCAAATCCCTTATCCATAAGCCCCATATCCTCATCTTACTCGAAACTAGAACTTCTCCAGAGAGAGCAGTCAAGGCTATTCATCACTTTTCCAAATGATTCTCCCACTCTCACCTCACTTTTGGTAACAGTTTCTCAAGGGGTATATGGATCTTTTGGAACCAGGTAGACACGAACATCATCGTTGTCCATTCTTTAGATCAAGTAGCTTCTTTTCATCTCAAGCCATCAATCTCCTCCCTTCCCCCCTTCTATTTCTTAGTAGTTTATGCCTCCCCAGATAGCTGTAAGCGTAAATCATTATGGAGTGATCTTACTCATCTAAATTTTTCTATCATTACTAACAATTTGCCTTGGTTCCTCATAGGGGGCTTTAATGCCCTACTCTCCCCTCAGGATAGGCATGGTAGTCGTATTTCCAGTACTCCCCACAATAGGTCCTAGTTTCACAAGTTCGTGGAACATAATATTCTCGTGGACCAAGGCTTCATAGGCCACCTTTTCACCTAGACGAATGATAGGATTGGCCTTTAATGGGTTCATGAGCACCTTGATCGCATCCTAGCAAATCACAAATGGCTCCAATTCTTCTCTGACTACTCAATTTACTACCTCCCACGTACTATGTCTGACCATCATCCTATCCCTTTCTCTGACGTCATGCACCACATTCGCTCCTGGCCCCCATTCAAATTCGAGAACCACTGGTTGCTGGTCAGAGGATTCAAGGATACCCTCTCCTATGCTTGGGATAAAGTTTCTAAACCTGCTCCAAATGAGGCTTTTGCCTCTAAGCTTCTCTACCTTTCGGAGGAGCTGAACATCTGGAAGAAACACAGCTTAGGAAACCCCATGGCTATTATCCGTCGGTTGCAACGGCATTTGGACAGTATTCAACGAAGCCCTCATTACATCTCCTCTCCTTTTCTACATCAGCTGGAGAGGACACTCATGGAGGAGCTTTCAAACTCCCACCAGTAGTATGAAGCCTTCTAGAAGCAGCGGTCCCATGTCCTTTGGGTGAATGAAAGGGATCGGAATTCTAAATTCTTCCATTGGGTGGCCAAGTTAAACCACAATTGGAACTTCATCCACTCCCTCCTCTCGAATTCAGGCCTAATTTGCACATCATTAGAAGACATGCTACCTTTTGCTTTCATCCACTTCATCTCTCTATATACAGACTATGGCCCCCTTTCCCTTTCCCTTTCCCTCTCCCATGCGATACAACCGGCCATTACTTCCCTAGAAAACCACCTCCTCATATCCAACCCTACTATAGAGGAGATTAGGAAAGCGGCTTTCTCCATTGGCAACGACAAAGCTCTTAGCCCTGGTGGGTTCAATGGCGCCTTCTTCCAAGCTAGCTGAAACATTGTCAACCCTGATCTCTTCCAATTCATTACCAGTTTCTTCTCTATGGTTGAGCTTTCCAGAGTAGATAATGGCACCAACATTGTCCTTATTCATAAATATGAGGGTGAGAATAGGCTTGCGGATTTCAAATCCATCAACCTCTGTAATGTCCACTATAAAATCATCTCTAAAATCCTGGCCAATCGTCTTCGGCCTCTGCTTCACAAATGTATTGCAGCAAATCAGGCAACATTTGTTCCTAGTTGGAGAGCTACTGATAACACCATCATTGTTAAAGAAGTCCTACATATCATAGGGCAATGCCATAGCCAGAGAAAATGGACTACTCTCAAAATAGACATTGCCAAAGTCTATGATAGACTTTCTTGGCCTTTCATCAGAGCAACCTTCACGACCATGGGTTTTCACCCCACTTTCATTCAGTGGATCATGTATTATGTCACCTCGGTCACCTATAAAGTCCTCATCAATGGTCATGCCACTCAAACCATCCATCCATCCATAGCTATCTGCCAAGGGGACCCATTATCCCCATACATATATATCATATGTGCTCAAGCTCTCACTAATGCCTTCTCCACCTTAGTGTCTAGGAAGCCTCACCTATTCCCCTCTATTTGTCCAAGAAGGGACTGAATTCTGATTTTACAACTTGTGGATGATATCCTTTTGTTCTTTAAAGCTTCCGCTCCTGCTGCCACCCTTATTCATAATACCCTAGCCTTATTCGGCTCCCAAGCGGGTCAAATGATCAACACGAGGAAGGTTATGATCATATTTAGCCATGACACCCCTCCCTAAGCCTCCAGAAGGTTTCGCTCAATCTTCCAGAACAAGCTTGCAACAACTTCTTTTACCTACCTTGGGCACTTATTAAGCCTACCCTTCTAGGGGAGCCAATCCTCTAGCTGTTTTGGTGGACTAGTCCCAAGGACGGCTTTTAAGATGGCGGGGCCACTCCCTCTCTATGGCTGACTGAAGGATGCTTTTCTAGATGACCTTGTCCTCCATTCCTCACTTCTGGATGACCACCCACCAATTTTCTAAAATGTAGCTACATGCCTTGGCATCCACCACTGCGGAGTTTGTTTGCTCGGGTTCAGGGTCAAAAGGATACCGTCTTTTCAACTGGGACCTCATGACAAACCTCGTTTGTACTAGGGACCTTGGTTTTCGAGACCCTGCCATCCATAATAAGGCTACCCTCACCAATTTATGCTGGCACCTTGTCCACCATCCCTCTACTTAGTGGGCCTCTTTGCTTTCTCAAAAGTATATTGGGGCCCGTCATCTGTCCTCAATCACCCCAAAGCCGGCAAACTCAAAGTTGTGGCATACTATCATCATGAATATTCCTTTTTTTTTTTTGGCAAACATCTCCTAGACTATTGGGACAAGGACAAATGTTTGCATTTTTGAGGACACGTGGCTCCCAAGGGGCCACAATCTAAGACTCTCCATGTTGCCTTCCTACCGGCCTCTGCCAACTTCCATTTCTTTTGTCAATGACCTCATTACTGATAATGAAACTGGACGCACTTCTGCCCTTGATGTCCTCTCTTATCTATGGCCCCCAAATATCGCTCATGCCATATCAAATCTCCCCCTCCGTGATCTCGACTTTTGTTGCTGGAACTCTCAACCGGTAGGGAAATGTTCCATCAAAGCCATAGCTAGAGACCTTTAAGGTATGCCTCTAGGGTCCTAGTTCCCTTGGAAGAAACTATGGCAAATCCAAGCGTAACACACCACCCCCACCCCCCCCCCCCCCCCCACCCCAACACAACACACACACACACACACACACACACACACACACACACACACACACACACACACACACACACACACACACACACACAAAATGGTCTTTATCCTCTGGCGCTGCCTTCATAGAAAAGTACCTACTCACCAAAGGCTTGCCAAGTTCACCCCAGGCCTTAACCCCAACTGCCCCCTCTGTCATATTGCCCTGGAAACCGTTGACCACCTTCTATGCCATTGTCCTTTCACAATAGTTGTTTGGAACCTTTGCCCCCTTTCACCCCCACCCCCTTGTCTACCTTCATGAATTGGTTTACCCAGGACAAGTCCCCCTAGAAGATGCGTCTGGGTACGGTCGTCAACCAGTATGTGTGGAAAACCAAGAATAAACTCACCTTCTAATCAGCCCTACCTAACCCTGATCAAATCAAAGCCCAAGCTATTAGGTCTATTTTGGAATGGAATCTAACTCACCTTTATGATTACAACTAGACAGATGGATACCCACCCCCAAGATGGCTCAAGTTGAATTTCGATGGCTCTTTCATCCCCTCTATTGGTATGGCGGGGCTGGGAGGCATCATCAGGGACTGTTTTGGCCATTTGATAGTTGCCTTTGCAGGTCAAGCTATGGCTTCACAGGCGTTAGAGACGGAGCTGCTCTTCAATAGAGTTACTCGCCCTCTACAAAGGACTCAAGCTCTGCAAGGCCATGCAAATCTCTGCCATCCAACTTGAGAGTGACTATCTCACCATGGTCACCAACATCTGTGAAAAAGAGAATTTTGACTGGACCCTAATGCCTCTCTGGCCCAAAATTGAAAAGCTTCTTCTTTGCCTTCATTCCTGGGACGTTAATTACTGCAAGAGGTTGGCAAACGAACTTGCAAATGCACTGTCCAAGTATGATTCCCCTCTCGTCCAGACCTTTAGAACATCCCTCCCTCAACAATTCCACGATCAACTGCAGTTTGAGTAACATTAGGCCACTCTCTACACCAGATCCTTTTATGACCACATGGAAAGTCAATCGGAAACATCTACCTCAAACAATCAAGCTTCCCATATGATCGACCATAGGATTCATAGCTCCCAACGTTGATGGGTCCCCCCCCCCCCTCCTCTTTCGAATCAGTGTTTTACCGATGCTACCACCTTCTCTGCTTCCGGCCGGTGTCCTCCTTTTTATTGTCTTTTTATTTTATCTTCTGGTTATGTTTCTGTATCTATTTTCTCTTGACTATTTGGCTCTGGAGGCCTCCTCTCCTTGGACCCTCTTTTCCCTTCTGTCTCTTGTTTTTCTTTTGGTGCCTTTCAAGCCTTTTAAGTTATTTTATCCTTCTCAAGAAAAAAAAAGTAAAAAAAATATCATTTTTTCATATCCTTCTTTAGACCTAAATCAAGGCAAGAAAGCCATTTTTGTTTTTAACCTCTTTCCAGCCAAATCAAGGCAAAGGAGATGCCAAAGAAGCGGGTGGGGATGACTTCAGTGTGGATCATGCAAATGCCAACTGTGACAAGTTTGAGAAGTGGTAGTGGTGGAGAAGGGGTGGTGGCTATGGTTGTGGTGTGAAAAACTAATGTGGGGGTGAAGATTGGGTTGGATGGGATGCGCTAACATGGGGTTTTCGCCTTAGAGGTAGTGGTTTAGGAAATAAGGAAGAGAAAGGAGGAATGAGGAAGAAGGAGTAAGAAGAAAAAATGAGCAAAGCGGAGGAGAAAGGAAGAAGAAGAAGAAGAAAATCAGTGGGAATATCCTGCTTGTGTACATGAGTGAGAGGGGATATCCTTGCCCAACTCAAATTTAAAAAACTTAAACAAAAAAAGAACCGTTAGGACTACTATAGTGTCTTTAAAGTTTTTTTGGATATAGAGGGACTCTAAAAGGATTTTTTTTAGTAAAATCCTCTACAAGATGGGATTCCCTCTAATGCAGAAAAACAAATAAAAAAAGTATATTCTTCCTTCGTTTTCATCACTACATCGACGGCAAGAAATAGGCACCCAAAAATTTGGCGCTTTGTCTCCCATGATTTCTGCAGAAGAAGGCATGGCACAAATACCTCTTTAGTGTAGATCTCATCATGAGATTCTCTACATCCTCTTAGGATTAAAACTTTTAATATTAACAATGCGAGTTACCACTTTCAAATACAGATTAAAGTTGTAGTACAAAATCGAGTCCTAAAGCATTTAAGACACATCTAATAAAATGACCTCGTACGAGAGTCAGTTTCCCAAATTTCACATTGTTAGTGAAAATACACGGTATAAATGAAAAAAATCATGAAAGTAAAATTCATGCCTTTACAATGTGAATACTCAATACCTTAGCAATGGAATTATGGAAGGGTATGTAGTTTCACCATAGGTGATCACATTTTAAAAATTCTTATTTGAATTCATTTTACTTTTGTCAATTAATCTTGCAAAATGTGTGTCATCTACCTGTTTATGCTACTGATTCTACTAGTTATAAAGCGTACGTACTTACCCTATAAAGAACATTCACCTATAAGTGGATTGCTTGTGAACTGTGGCCCACATGTGATCAGTTTACCTGCCACCTCTCACTCACTATCTCATGTGAATTGGCACAGGCTAGAATTTGACACTTATCCAACTTATTTTGCTATTGTATGAATTTGAAAACATCAAGGGCAACAAAAATGATTAAATGATAGGATTTTTTTGTCCACTAATCTATTATGATCCCTTTCCAACCCTTCCACCTGGAGTAAGCCATGCTTTCAGGTGGGCCCATTGAGCTAGATGCAAATGAGAAGTATACATTCCCGCTAGGAGAAAATGGTGCCTCAACGTATTATTCATAGAAATCACAAGTTTAATTGAACATATCGAATGTTGTGCGTTTTCATTTACTTAATCAAAGCCCATTGCCATCATGAAACATGTTCATCTTAAAAATACTTCTATATTTCTCAATGCAATTTTTCTCATTTGATTTATGCTTTGACATAAAACTATAACAAAACCATATGCAAAATAAGGATTTTCACTCATATGATTCTCACTTTGTTTTCCCATCGGCTTCAAATTCTTATAACAAAGGCCTATCGATATGTCCTATTCTATTTTGTAACCCCTAAATGTAGGCTCTCCCTACTTTCACATAATATAACACACATTACATCCTATACATAGTATACTATTACCACCTGTAACATGCTATACACCAAAATATTTTGGATACCCTTTTATCACCCCGTCCTATCATATTCAAGTCTATATACACATGCCATGTCTCCCCAGTGTGGCTTTAAAGTTAATCCGGGAGCTCATTTCCTGACCATCTATTATATTAGAGTTTGTGTTCCCAATACTACCCTTATTTTTATATTCATTCTATCGCTGCTTTTTTTCCCCCCCCTCAAGAGTGAGAAGAACACAGAGATAATTATTACTGTCAAGGGGATGTGCTGACCCTTTGGGCCTTTTACCCATGCCAAGGACAATTAATATGTTTAGGCCCACTACCTTGAGACTAACCTCTATTAAAAATTGAACACATTTAATGAGAGGGCAGGATCACAATGCAAGTGGATTAATAGACATTATATTTTTCTGGAAAAGAATAATTTTTCTCTTAAGTAAGAAAGAGAAGTGACTCCATGGAAACTTTCAGGGGAAAAAGAAAAAAGAACTCCATGGAATCTTGAGGTGGCAGCTCATCCTCCTCCCATAAAACCTAGCTATTTATGGCCTCTTCTTTTTCTTCAAAAAGGACAAGACACGAAGAAATGCTATATTCCTCTCAAAAAAATTTTTTGAATAGCCATGACCTCCATGTAAATGAGGACTACAATTTCCAGCAAAAACGGAAAAATTAGAGCTGCATTTTAAAGAAAACTTTTTTGCAAGTGCCTTTTAGGACTTTAAAATAACTTTTATAACTATTGTTTCTTCAATGATTTTGGCAACTGAAGAGACAAGGAAAGGTGATAAAGAAAGGAAAGTCAAAAGAAAAAATGAAAGAAGAAAGGGATAATTACCGTACTGATGCGCTTATACCCGACATTTACTCAAAGATTATTTACAAAAAGAGAATTACCACACAGCTATTCATACAGAAAAAGATGCCCTTGAACCTTATAGGATATCGAATGGTGCGATACCCTCATTTTATAGTATATCAAATGAAACTCACAATTTTTCCTTCCCTCCTTTCACCGAAAAGAGAAAAAATGGCCCGCTTCTTCTTCTAATAAACAAATTAGAAGATAAACTGCACGGTAAAATCTCTTTTCATTGAGGTCTTCTTCTTCCTTCCTCCCATTTTTCTCCATTTTCATCTTATCATCTTTCTATGGATGATAGAAACCTTTATAAGAAGAGCCCCCACTCAGAAATCTGAAAACAACAAAGATGATAAAGATAAAACATAGTGTTGTGGGTGAAAATGCGCTTTGGATTAAGCGAAAAGGGTAGAACTTACGATATCCTACATTTATAGGATATCGCATTATTCGATATCCTACTTTTGTGGGATATTGCACAGTTAGATATCCTAAAATATAAGATATCACAACGTTAAAGGATAAAACCATCATCTAAAGGGTGTCCCTTTTTTGCACGAACAATTGTGTGATAATTATCTTTTTATATACTGTTTTCGGACAAATGTCAGGTTTAACATTTCGGACAAATTTCGGGCATCCATATAATAATTATTCTAGGAAGGAAAAGGGTAGAACAACATTCATAGCTGAGTAATATTAGCACTTCGGTATCACACTCAAGCATAGGGACGAATCCCTCTGGGTCTTCAGGATGATAAGATCACACCTAGCCAATGAGAGCTAGCTAGCAAAAAAATAAAATGAAGAGGGCAAAGGCAAAAGAGAGAAAGGATTGGATAGGAGATATTTGCTTGCTGAAGATCCTTGTAGAAAAGTTTGGAAGCAATTACAAGGTATAGAGATTCATGAAATTTGTCTATCATCATCATCATTATCATCAACAAAGCCTTATCCCAACTATGTTGAGGTCAACCATATGAATTCTATTTCTCCATTCCGTTTTATTTTGAGCCAAATCGTTCGATAAGTTAAACTTTTTCAAATCTGATTCAATGACCTCCATCAGCAAACTTTGCTAGTTTTTACTGCTAGTTCCAAGCCTGGGCAAAAGATGATGGTTGCGTTAAATAGGTTAACAGCTAACGTAAAACTTTGTTACAACCCAAACATGAAATTAGTCTATTTAGTTATTTATACAATTAAAATTTTGGAGAACATTTTGGTTCTCTCACACAAACCCAATGTATTCATGAATATTCATCGAAAGGACTCCTGCATGTTTGGATGGATAAGTATTTCTTGAGTAATTAATTATTCCCCGTATTATAATATCCACCACATGTTATGCGTCGGCATATCCCAAGCCTAAAAGGAAGAGAGTTAGCATGGCGTTTGGGCAAAGCAAAACTGCATTTGGTCTGCTTTCAATTTGGATGGAAGTAACACTCAACAGCCCCATTGCAGAAGAAAGGGTGATTCCAAACCTAAAATGAAGAGGGTTAGTATGATATAAGCATTGGTGATAAAAACTTGTTAATCAAATTTGACGTACTCTATTTTGTATGACAGCAGCACTCAACCTAAACCTGCTGAGTAAAATCTTGAGCAAATGATGATGATGTCTCCCCACAATCACTTTCCACCCCATTCTTCTAAAGACCCAATTTTCCCTCATAAGCTCAAAAAATGATTAACTAATTATCTTATTTCATAAGTTAGGATGATGACAAAAAGGAAACTCTATATATTTTTCAATGATTGAGTTTTCATAAAAGGGATTCTTTATGAGAAGAAGTATCCTCTCGATCATAATCTTCTTTGAAATAATAAAAGAAGAAAAAGTAAAGAAATATTACAAGGAGCATGGAAATTGAATAAATCAGTAAAATCTATTCATTAATATAACAAAATCTTGAAAAACATATTGGTTCTTCTCCATCGTCCCAATGTATTCACGAATATTCTTCAAATGTGTTTATGCACCTTTGGATGGGTAAATGTTTCTAGAATAATCAGTTATTTGTAAGATTGTATCCCCTATACTATAATCTCCATCATATGTTGTGTATTGGCATACTGCAGTTGGAAGCCTAAAACGAAGAGGGTTAATATGAAATAGGCAAAAGTAGAAGATATTAATAACCGAGAGATGTATAAATGTGAAATTAAACGGAGGATTTTAAATTTTAAAGGTTTCAAAATAAGTTATACAAAAATAAAATAATAAATTGCAACTTTCATAGGGATATGCAAAGAGCTCAAACGCTTGTGAGAATTGAATATCAAGTGATGCCACAAAGAAATTTATTTCAATAACCTAGATCGGTAATTAGTAAGGATAAAAACATTGACGAGGATGTAAGCATGCAAACTTACTTATGAAGTGCTTTGTAATTGGCACATATCAACAAGACTAAAGAAAATTTTTTATAGTACAGCTAATGAGAGAAATTATTACATATGGAGTAAAATATATATTAGCAAAGCAAAACACGACATATCCACAAATGAAAAGCATATATGAAAATATTGACAAGGATATACAGAAAATATAGAAAAGATCGAATCATAAAGAAGTACATTCAGGAGCATTTAAAGGTAGAAACAATAGACGATAAGTTAAAAAAGAGTCATTTGAAAAGGTCTGGACATGTCAAACATAGGTTAGTAATTAATGACATCATTTTAGAAAAAATTTTCTATGCAAGTTCAAGGCCTATCATACTAATGAAAAGGGGTGGGCCAAAGGACATGGACGAAAGTAGTGAAAATCGATAGATATGAAGAAAAGCAAATTATCTAAAGTATTGTTTGGTTCACATGAATGATTTTGGGCTAAAATGGAATAGAAGTTGGAATGGGTTTGGAATGGAATGAGATAGGAATGCTCATTCCATTCTGATGTTTGGATTTGTCTTTGAAATGGTGGGCGGAATGAAATTTCTATTCTTATCCTTATGTTTAGTATGAATGAATCAAAGCATGAATAAAATAAAAAATTCACTATTTTTACCAAAATATTTCTATTTTCCTCTTCATTTTTTTGTAGTGGTGGTGGGTGGTGGTTGTGGGGTTGGGTGGGTAATGGTGGCAGCAGTGGTGGTGGTAGTTGGGTGGTAGTGGCGGTGGTTGGGAGGTGGTGGTGGTGGTGGGGGGGGGGGGGGGGGTGTCAATGGTAGTGAGTGGGGGCATTTTTGTGGCGGCGGCGGCGGTTGTGGGGACAGTGGTAGTGGTGGTGGGTGAGTAGGTGGCTATGGTAGTGGGTAGGGGCATTTTTGTCTCAATAAAAAATGAGTTTGAAATAAAATAGTCATTCCTTACCCTCCTAATGGGATAACCATTCCCTCATGTAGGGGAATGGTGATTCCTTTTTGAATAAGCATTCTTTACATTTTGGACGAACCAAACGCAAGAATGGCTATTCTGACGGAATGGTCATTCCATTCCAGCCCCCATTCAAGCAAATCAAATGCTACTGATTTTGTTCAAATAGACCTAGAATAGAGAAACATAATTCATGTAATTCACCAAATATAGTTGGGCAAAGCTTTCTCCTTTATTGAACAAAGGCTTATCAAATGATGATAAGGCTGAACCAATTTTCCCACAGAGGCCAAATTTTCCCTTAGACGTTTCAAGTAATTACCTAATTGTCTTATTTTTTATGTTATAGGCCGAACCAAACAGAGGAAATCCATTTTCCTGTGATTGGGTTTTCACAATTCAAGAAATATTTTCTGGGGAAAGTTTTCCTGTGACTGGGTTTTCACAATTCAAGAAATACTTTACAGGGAAAAGTATCCTTTCCTTGATAATTTTGTTTAAAATAAGAAGAAAAGGCCAAAGAGACAGTAAAAAAAAGTCCACTGTCAAGTCATTGGAAGATATCGATAAGATGTCACTAAAAACACCCCTCAAAGATGCAACAACTTCACCTGTGGAATTAGGCGTTATAATCAGCTTTTCCTTCCCTAATTCCACATGATTGAAGCGAAACAAAGCGCATGCCAACATTGTCTAGAAGGTTCCCTGTTGAAAGAGATTCTTGAAGATGGATTTGAAAAGATAGGATTCACTAGTAAGAGTTTGTTTTCAGTAGCTTTCACTGGCACAGATAGATCCAAACAGAAAGATAGGTTCGAAGAACTAATGATTCGATTAGCATTGACAGGCACAGACAAGTTATTTTAAGATGGGGACAGGCTATAAAGAAGCTGAAGATCTTTTTTAGAAAATTATATATAACCACATGCTTTATATTATATATATATATAGAGAGAGAGAGAGAGAGCAAGTGATTAGATATAATTAGAGATACAGGAAAATCTTCATACGCATTCATTCCTCACCATTTTTTTCGTGAGAACTCTAGGTGGGGCCCATCTATCACTCAATCCAAACCTTGCAACACACATGGGACCCCATGATAGCAACTCGCTCCAAGTTTTAGTCGGATTCAAATTTATTGGACTATTGAATTGATTGTACACCAATTCGAACGGAATGAATTTGTAAGCCATAGATGAAGGGGTTATGGATATGTGATTTGGGCCAAATTTGATATATGGAGTGTTTTCACATAAATCTTTTCAACCCCTCCAATCTCATCCATTGATCGCGTCCATAGTAGGCCCCACAAAAGAGTGTGCACAAAAAGTTCATGAAGGACGTATACATAGGAAAAGGCCCCATACATATATATATAGAGAGAGAAAACTACTATGATATGATATAATGAGTAATAATGATATGACTTTCCCTTTTTACATATAAAGATTCTTTTTTTTCATAATACTATAAATAATTTTTCTTCTTTTGTACATAAATCTTTTCAAAAATCCATTTATCTCCAACCACATTGTGACGAAATAATGCATTATATATAAATATATATATATATATAAACAATCCCATCCTTATTCTGATGTTTATGTTTGCCACTATCACCTTATCCAATTGACCAGTAGTCAAACCCAAACCTGTATCCCAATCACTTTGACCGAATTCTGATAATATTTCTTAAAAAGACAAAATATCCTGGCATCAAATATTTTTTGTAGCCTACATATTGTTTGACTTTGATTAGAATGACTCAAACCAAAATCCCAAGGTACCACTTTATCCCTGAACTAACCTAGATTTTTCATGGTATTTATACTATAGTTTGAACTACCACATTAAACCTCCATAGTTTATTTTCAAAATTATTCTTGACCAAAAGGTAAACGGTGGAGATTGACTGGAGCTAAAGGTCAGTGGGTCTTAAATTTTAATGAAAACCTGTTGAAAGTGATCAAAAAGCCTTTTTCTTCATGGGGTCTTTACTTGATTCGTGACAGCGAGAGATAGGTAGGTGGATATTGGCAGGTAGATCAAGGGAGTCCAATATAATCGTGACAAATTGGTACTAGCCTTTGATATTTGCTCCCCAAATTTCAGTGGCTATATATCAAGCAAATTTATCGTGATAAAAACACAACTGCGACTTATGTTTGGATTAGTGTCAAACTCGGACTAATGCCAACTCAAAAAGGACAAGCGGAGTTTACGAAGGGATTGGATTGACGTGCATGACCATAGGTGGCCTATATTTGTAAATGAAAAAGGGGAACTAGTAATAAAATGACATTTATAGGAATTACCTAGTCTTTGTCCTTATCATCATATCATCAAAGTCTAATTTCAATTATACTAGTGGGCTACATAAATTATATTTCTTCATTCTAATCTATCTTGAATCTAATTCTTGGATAGTGATCATGCTCAAAAGATGCAAAAATGTGTAATGGATTTGATTCCGACATTCACGCACTTCAAATGTTAAGAAGAATGAAAATTAAATACAGTTCATCATTAATTTCCCTTTTGTTTACATGAGTTCAAATGCTCTGACCGCGGGGATGCAAGTTGTTTACATGGTTTGAAAAGTTTACAATCCCTCCCTCAAGTTTTAGATATGATCCAAATTCGAAAAGTACAAGAAAATACATAAAAATTGTGAAAAAAAAAAGCAAAAAAGAAGAAAATGGGGAGAGTGATCGTGGGTCACGGTCACTGGCCCCCACCAGTGACTGTGACCTGCGGTCATTGGCAGACAGTGGCAAAAAAAGCTACTTTTTGCTCTCTGCTTTGTTCCGTTAAGCCTCTGTGACTCTTTTAAGGTGTTGAAACTTGATTCTTCTGATTTTTGGAGTGTTGAGTGACCATCAGAAGGGCTGAATTTAGCTATGAAATCGATCAAAACCTTTGGTAATCATCACTTTTGGTTACAGACTGTTTTTATACCAGTCCAAAAAGAGTACTATATATCAGCAAAATGAAGCCAAAGTTGTGTCATTCTGAACCTATAATT
This sequence comes from Sextonia rubra, assembly GCA_037013555.1. Lineage (NCBI taxonomy): Eukaryota > Viridiplantae > Streptophyta > Magnoliopsida > Laurales > Lauraceae > Sextonia > Sextonia rubra. Next base: position 13,047,815 of record JASUAD010000028.1, on the reverse strand, counting down.
TTCAAATGACAGAATGAAGCCTAAAGAGGCTTGTTCACAACTTTTATGATGGCTATAACCCCCCACCAAGTGAGAAAACAAAGGAATAAATAGTCATCCTTCGAATGCCTGCCAGTGCTTGAACATTGCCCTTTTTTAGCCCTTTTTAAATGATACCCATACTCCCTTTCTTTCTCTGAATCATCTCTCACCTTGAGTGACTGAGAAAAAGAAGAAGAAGAAGAAGAAGTGGGTTGGAGTGCTTGAAGGGCTTTGTGAATGGCTTCAAATCTGTGGAAGTTGCTCTTTGAACTTAGAAAAATTATTTTCTTTGTCTCTGTCCTCCACTGTGTATGTTAAACCTCCATTTTTATAGACTTCAACAGTAGTTATGGGGAGCTAAAAGAAGTTACAAGAAATTAAGATTCGAAATAAAGTGAAGAGAACTACCGAAAACCACAGGAACTGCTCCACAGGTGTCAGTGACTGCAGTCGAGGTCACTCCCAAGGCCCTTTTTTAGACTTTTGCATATGTCACCCGTTTTCGCCTATTTGGGGCCCGAATGATATCCGATTTTCACGAAACTTGGAGAGATGCTTTTTGACACTATTTTGAATGGGTCATAGGAATTTCAGCCCATTTTGACCTTCTTAAGTTGTCAACTTTCCGTTGAAGGTGGGCCGCAGTCACTCCCAAGGCCCATTTTTGGACTTTTGCATATGCAACACGTTTTCGCCTGTTTGGGGCCCAAACGATGTCCAATTTTTACGAAACTTAGAGAGATGCTTCTTGATACTATTTTGAATGTGTCATAAAAATTTCAGCCCATTTTGATGTTCGGAAGTTCGTCAACTCCCCCATTGACTTTTTATGAAATGGGCCCTTGTTTCAGCTGTTCGAGGCACAAAGGACCTCAATTTGATTTGAAACTTGGAGGGACTGATGTCAGGAGTATCTTAGAGTGTTCATCCAAATTTTATGCCGTGTGGATTTGTGGAAGTAAGATTTCGAGTAATGACTCATTTGTTGCATGTTCTAAGTCACTATTCACCTCACACTATAGGTAGTTAACTTGTTTTCTATCCAAATGACATTCAATTGAATTTGAAAATTCGGAAATTCATTTTGAACATATTTTGAGTCTCTTTTCCAAGTTCCATCAGCTTTGGCCCTCTAAAAATAGGATTTTGGCCAATGACCTCTATAGCTCAGGGGTCACTAACTTCTAAGATGACATGCAGTGGAAGTAGAACCAAACGAAGTCCTCTTGACTTGAAAAATTGTAAAATCTTCTTTAAGCATGAATAAAGCTTTGTGCCCAAATTTCATCAATTTTGGATGTCGGAAAGCAGGACTTTGCTCGATAACCCCATGACTTGGGGGTCGCTGACCCAAAGTTGACATATTTGTAGACTTTCGGTCAAATGATGTTTGTTTAACTTGAGATTTTGCAAAGCCTCTCTTGAGCATAATTTGAGCTTCCTCCAAGAGTTTGAGCTAATTTAATCTTCGTGAGGTGTCACTTTGTACAGTGACCCCACAGAGTTTAGTAGATGACTATCTGAACTAAGTTTAGGTCCAAATGATGTTCAAATGCTCTGAAATTTTGAAGGATAATCTTTGAATGTACTTGAAGGCATTTGCCTAAATTTGAGTTTATTCTGACATATAGAAGCATCAATTTCCACAGTGACCCCCAAGGAGTTGGTGAACAGTTATTGAAGCTTGATTTTGAATTAAGATGAAGTTCAAATGCTTTGAAATTTTGAAACATCATTCTCAAGCATGCTTTAGAGTTACCATGTGATTTTCATCTACTTTGGTAATCCAAAACCTTGAATATGTTCAGCGACCCTTAGTTTTTTGGCCAATGAACCTTGAATTTGGTATTTGGTGAGTTTGAGTGACGAAATGAAGCCAGTAACTCTGAAGTTTGAAATGCCACATTCTAAGCTAATCCAAAGTCTTCTGAGTGGATTGCATCAGTTCTGAACATTTGGATGCAGTACTTGACTTGCCATTACACAATTACAAGGTTTATATGCCCTTGATTTGGAATTTGCTTAAAATATCTTCGCTGCAACGCCTGGAGTTTTTTATGGGTCAACAGATAGTCTGCACTGCTTTGTATCTATCTTTAATGTTTCAATTCATGTTCTCCTTTGTCTATTCCATCTCAAACAAGTTTCCTTGATTTAATCACCTATCGATGTTACTCATAAATGCCCCAAAAAATGCTCGTTTCTTATTCAATCTTTCCTACCTGTACCACACAACCATCTTAGCAGTTTCATCTATAGTACATTGTGCATGTATTTCTTCTTGATTATGCAACATTTTGCGTAGGTCATAGCTGATCTAATGTCTAATAATTTTTTGTATGCTCCAAGTCAAAAGCACTTCTCAAAGTCCCCACGTCAACCATTCTAACTTTTATCCTATGTTTGATATGCTCTTCTATCTCTCCCTCCTAATGCTATACGAATCATAAACTCAATATCACAAGAAGCAGCATAGTTTGGTGGTTAAAATGCACAGAATAGTTCATGTGGTTCTGTGCTGAAGGTTGTCACACCTTTCTTTTCTCAATATTTTAAAACCCAACGGGATACTGATAATCAACATTAGCATATCTGCTAGGTGAAAAGCTGATATGAATTGGCCACTATTGTATCCACTGATAGCTTGAACCTTGTGATACCCCAATACATCATGGAATTGAGATCCTATGAGGACCACGTCGCAAGCTGCCCCTCGATGACGTGGCGGAATATGAGTGATCCACCCACGGTCACCGTGGAGCAAACACTCTGACAATCCAGACTCATACATCATGGATCCAGCCAGTGGTGTGACAAAAAGGACAAAAAGAAATTTCATCACAATATCATAATATTTTTATGAAAAGAATCTTAAAATTATATTGTACAGTGAATTCTGGGAATTATCAAACTAAAAGCATGACCAAAAAACAACATAATATAATTTTAATAGAAGAATGATTTCTGGTTTCTTTATTCTTATTCTATATTTTAACATTTAAATTATTTTATTTTCAACAATATTTTTTATAGCTTCTTGATACAAATAAAAAATGTGAAACTCATCTTGATATTGCATCTTGCAGATTTTGTCCCCAAAACAACATTTGCAACCTCGACAGCAACGTGATGTACAAACACAGATTTTACATGGAAAATTCGGGCTGGGAGACATTACAATCTGCAAGTGCTCTGCTCTTCGTTGATCTTCTGCTTGTGCTGGTTTCTAGCTCGGAGAAAAAAAAAGCTGGTGTCAGACAGGCAGTCAACTATAGAAAATTGTCAAACCAAAGTTTAAGGTTTTTCCCCGTTTATAAATGGTCAAGTTTGAGTTTCTTCTGATAAAGAGTAGCACTGGCCTCTGCCCTGAGCTGTTGGGAAAAAGTTCAAACCAATGATGATAGGGTACTTCATATGGTTACACTGTCTAATTAGGTTTATCCAACTGTTAATAGGTTAAAACAGCAATAATAATGAGTAGTTTTGAGGTTGGTTTTCATTTTAGAGTTTTTCTGTTTCAGTCTATATTATTGTACAACAAATCACATAAATAGAGAAGAAAATCTACTAAAGCCATGCAATATGTGTGATTCTCTTCAGAACTATAGATCCTCTATGATTTTCCATTTAGCCTATGCAACAAGGATGCTGATTTCCTAATAAACAACAGCGCTTCTGTGCTGTTATCTTTCTTGGACTCATGGGGAAATTAACTAAGATTGAATTATCATAATGATTTTAGTAAAATGTATATGCCATTTATATACAGATGTAATGCAGAATTTTCATATGAGAACCATCCTCATAAAGAGTGTATGCTCAATCTATGCTTAATCTAGACCCTCCACCGAATATCCCTTCATGAACAAGCACTCACCCCAATTTTTAACACTTTTCCATATGTTCTCGTTGCTGATCTTTGAGGCGTCAAACCAACATCCATAATGATCTAATAATTTTGATTTTTGTACTATCGATAAGATGATCCATGCATAGACCTTCCATGAGAATAAAACTCTAGCTATAATGCCTACTTATTATTATGAATACTTCCGTTTCTTTTCATGAAAATAAAACTATAGCTATACTGGCTTCCTATTCTTATGAATACATCCACTGCCAAGTACAAGATGCATAACCTTTAAAGAATGATCAATATGGGGACTTGCGAAACCCAACAACATAGTTAACTAAAACATTTGGAAAATTGGCAGTTAACTTTAATTTCAAATGCAAGAAGTCATTTCTAGAGAAGGGAATTTGATGGTTGCGGATACATGGCTGGCCCGCTAGACCTATCTCTTGAACAGTTCTGATCATGTCATACACTCTTTTATATAAGAAGAAAAATTAGGCATGCCTTCAACAAGCACCTTTGAGTTACAAAAGGAAAAGAAGTTTCATCTTCCTTCTGCCACATATTTTAATAGCGTTTACAAAACCCATTCAGAGGGAAAAAAATACAAAAGAATCATTTGACAGCAACAAGAATCCTTCCTAACAAAAAGGACCAGTTGATAAGAATGTAATGAACTAAGACTCACATTGTTCTCTTATTAACAAAATCTTTGGCTACTTTGCTGATGTAGGTACTACTTGCAAAAGCTCTATATTCAGTTCAAATGTAGCCCCTGGCTGCAAAATAGGAATGGAAATTTGGTAGTATCAATTCATGTCAAACTGTCTAGAGGTGCCTTCTGGATCTACCAGATGAATAGGTGAATGCATAAAACAAGAGGGTGAATTGTTCACTTTCCACTGTATACATTTGTAGTTGGGTCAAATGAGCATTCCATCCTGTGAGAAAACTAACAGGTGGTCAGCTGAGATGACCTGATTGATAGACCCTTTCCTGTTGGATGCAGGCCAGTGACTTTCCTCTCTTTTTTCCCTTACCATTCATTTTAAGTGACAAATTAAACCACATGGCTAGCAGTGGCCATCTGATTGCTGAATGGTCGGTGATTCCAATTTCCATACCATCCATAACAAGTTTGTTTTAATCTCACCAACCACACAATAAGTAGAGAGTGCTTCATCTAGTGATGAGCTGCAAACTTCTATTTTCTAAACACATGCTAGCACATAGTTTCACACTATGATTCATGAACTATTAACGAGCTAATCTCTTGTAGTTCTCTGAGGGCACAGCTTGGTAACAGGTGAGGACTCCGTGAGGAATCCATAGATTTGAGAATTCCTCAATTCTGCAGATTTGAGGAGTCCTCATTGAAGATTTCACATTGACATGGATGTGTATACATGAGAAAAATTGGTGTTCGCGCATAAATCTGCAAAACTGAGGATCAAAGTATTTCCAAATCCTGTGGGGGAGGGTTGGATCTGAAAATCTTCAAAATCCAGATTTCCACTTGCCTAAATCCTTGAGGATTTGCAATTGCCCAACGTAGAATTTCCAGACCCTCAAGGAAAATCAGTGAGGGATCCCCAAGGATTTGGTTGCCAAATGTGACCCAAGTCAAGTCATATAAATCCACTAGCAATACCTACCTAAAAATCCAAGCCACTCAAAAACACTCAAACCCTATGTATTAGAGTTAATCCTTATCAAATTCCAATCAGACTTGGCCCAACCCACCTTGAGATTGATAGCTGGTAAAACATGAAATTTTACTTTGGTTTTTATTTTAACCATGTGTTACTGTCATAGTTATTTTGATTGTAGGCCCAACTATGATTGATGTAAAATTTCTGCTAGACTAAATGTAAAGAACAGTAGTGTTGTTGATAGAGTCTAGTAAATGTTCAAAACAGTAGTGTTGTTGATAGAGTCTAGTAAATGTAAAAAAAACAGTAGTGTTGTTGATAGAGTCTACAGGGTCTGTGTAAAGTTTTTGCTGCATCATCATTGAGGGAGATTGTTTTTTTCTCATACAGTCTCTTCAGAAGTTGGATAACCTGTAATGGCCTTTTTGATAGTGAGCTGGAGAAAACTGATGCAATCACTAACTAAATTCGCATGGTGGGAGGCACATTTCTGCAAGAGGACTGCTAACAAAGTCCAGATATGCTATCAAAGTTGGATCTTAAAAACCCACTTTGTTCCCTTCAATTCTGCCATTGGGAATCCATGAACAATACATTCAAGACCTTCAAACTGCAAGGACTTATCAAGTAATATTTTAACTTTGCCAAAGAACGTGCTTCTTCTTCTTGAGCATCAACATCATCATGCATCAATATGCTGGGAGCACTTTCAACCTACGAGATACACTGATACTTCAAAATGGGCAATGTATCGTGTCGTATTATATCCGATACTTCACTTTTTATGTGTAAAATCCGTGTCCCTTCCGTATCCATGCTGTGCCCTTATCTATCCATCCTGTATCCAGGCATCATAGCTTTCAACAGCAGATCCTGTACTTCCAAGCAGCCAATGATAAATTCCTTTGAGGGCTGGGTGAGTTTGTCTGTTTTGTGTTAGTAGTGTTGTTGCTGACTCTAGGGTAGCTTTTGTAATTTGGTTATATGAAGTATGGTCAGTCCTGTAGTTTAGTTTCCTTCAGGCTCAGTGTTTTTGTTGGTTGGGTTCTGCTTTATGCTGGTTGTCATTGTCCTGTTGTTTCTGTTTTGCTTGGTTGTTTTGACAGGAAGTCCATCTTTTACGGAAAAAAAAATACTAAAGAACAGTTATATTGAGTAATTTGGCAGTTTTATTTGGTCCCTAGTGATGGCACAGATAAATTAGTTCATCATACTTGTTGACTCAACTCCAAAGCAGACGAATTGAGAAGCGAATCAAATAACCCTAGTCCATCCAATTTGCTAGTCAACCTGAGTCTCAAATTGTGAATTTCTGACTTGAATGCAAATTAATTGAACTGTGAACTAGTAACTATGGGCTATTGTTCTTTGTTAACAACCAAGCTCATTTTAAGTGAATGCACTTTAGAGATTTAGAAGGTGGTGTATACCGGGATCTCATTCATTCCCTTCTGGCCATAACCAGCTTCTGGCGGCACGATCACAGTCCTCTGCATAAGAAAAATGCTAGTCACATAAGAATGTGTAAATGGTAATCACATGTAATAAACTGCAATATCATAGCAGAATTCAGAATTTAGGAATGGAAACTTACCTTCCCTCCTACTTTCATCCCCTCCGTAATTTTGTACATTGCTAGTGGTGGTTTCGGTGCAGCTTGGGCAGAAAAAAGACCATTTGCATTGTCTACATATTCACGCTTCCGTTCTTTTCCGGGAGGTGCTCCGACAGTGAATTCATATGGCTACTTAAACATAGAGGACGTGTGTCAATAAACTATGCATTTAGGAAATGGTAAGGTTACCAAAACCAACACCATGGTGCCCAGGCAAAGAAGATGAATCAGGACTTTGGCTCTAAGATGCACAATGGCCCTCTTTGTTCAGTCAGCAATGGTGCAGGTGGGATCCACCTTTCACCAAGCCATTCATTGATCTAAAATGATTTATGGAAAAGAAAAACACAGGAAGCTTATCCCCACAACCACCACATGTGCTGTTGGATGGTAGTTTCCAAAAGGGAGAAAAAAGAAATATTTGTAACTCTTAATCTTTACATTGGGAAGAGAAAAGAGGACAAAAAATAAAAAAAATAAAAAAAATAAAAAATTGTTCTGTGGGGTGGGGGGGGGGGGGGGGGGGGTGGGTGTTTGGGTTGGGTTGGGTTGGTGGATGGTGGGTGAAAGCTCACTTGTGCGCTTGGAAGGGACTAGTAACTGAGAGGGCAAGCGGCCTTTACCCACTCTAGAATATTGTACTGCTTACTTTTCTTTTTTGTTAGTGAAAAAGTCTTCCAGTTAGTGGCTGTGAATGTTTTTCCAATTTAGAGATTTCCCCAACATAAAAAACGAAAAATCTCTTGTGGGTGAGATTTTGTGTGACTGTAATTGATTCAATTTCATAAATTGTTTTCTTTGTTTAGTATTCCTACATACACTATGTGTTTGGTTTAGGTATCTTTGGTAGCCCATAATATATGGACCATTCATCAAGTAGGCCCTACCACAGATGGGCTGTTCCATACTCTGTCCTCCATTAAATATTTTTACAACCTAGTTGTGTCCAGCAAAGCAACATATCAGAGATTTGGTTCAAGATAAATTGGAATGGAGAAAAAGAATTCATATAACTGACCCAATATAGTTGGGACAAGGCTTTGATAATGACAACAGCAATGAGTTGTGGCTTGGAAAGAGATATGGCTGAAGATCCACATTTAACAATAAACAATGAAAACTAAGCAGATAAAAGACAAAATAATACAACGGTTTCTCCCATTCAGTGTAAGGCCACTAATATCAATTTCCTGTCCTGCATCTATGGTTTGTAGGGACAACACAAAAGTTACAATTAAGCATTCTATATTCCTCTAATATGGGACTTTTTGAAGTTTGAAATGCAGACATCTAGACCAACCTCAAACAAAATAGTGAAGAAAGCTAAAGGTACCTCAAAATTTGATGAAAAAACAATAAGAATCCCAAAAGATTACCTGCGAGATAGAGCGATTGCCAGCTAAGAGTTTTGATTCACGACTTGAAATGGCTGTAATACCACGATATAAACAGTCAAAATGCACCTAAGAAGGCAGAAATCAAAATAAAGTAATATAAGTCATTCTGTATTAGTAAAATTTAATCTTACACCGTGGGAAAATAAATAAAGGTGTCCATTATTGAAAACCTGGACTGTTGAACCTTTCTCTGCTACAGGACCCTTGCCCTCCTCTAGATCATAGTATTTCAGTCCATCAGCTATTCCCCAAAAATCGCAAAAAAAAAAAGGATAATACTCAATAAAGGAATGAAAACAAGGAATTCAAGTTCATTGCATTAAATAGAGTCATCAAAAGAAGTTTCAATAAAACAGACAACATTTCCGTATTCCATACATCAGCAGACTGAAATTTAGAAAATTTCAACTGTTACTCAGCAGAGGAAGAACAGGGGGGACAATTCTAGCCCTTCAAAAAGTTACCCACAAATTTATTATGTAAAACCTTGAAATTCTTTATTCAATTCGCCTTGGTTCCTAAAAAAGCATTCCTAGTTCCACCCCAAATGGCTACATCCACATACATGGATGAACTTACACTGATTAAAAGGGGAGAAAGCTGACTTACAGGTAGTTATGTAATCCTCAGGAGGGATGGTTTTCCTGCCCCTTCTCTCTCTGGCTGTGGAAGGTGGGGAGACTGGTATGAGGGTGAGAGGCACAACACAAGAGAAGAGAAGAGCAGATCTTCTTGAAAAGCGCTTGGGGAAGAGAACTGGAAGTGGGAGTTGCTTCTTTTGTGGTGTTTTGGGTGGGGAATACAGGAGATTAATGTCCCATCCACTAAAGCTCTTCTTTATGGAATCCATGACCGTTGGAAATTTGGGAGGGAGGAAGACATGGCGCCACACAGAAATTGGATATATCTCTATCCAGTTCCAGTCCCATATCAAATGACGAGTGTGTCCCTTCCACACTGAAATATTTACACCAGCACCAATCTCTTCTTACTGGTTCGTGCTCAAATTGTTGAGAATTCCATATTAATAGTACGCTGTCCCTAGTTTAAAAATGCTCAATGCCAAAAGAGACTGAATTTCAGAATCATGAGAATTTGCTTTGCCAAATGTGACATTTCACTTCACTTCAGATAACCCAGCAAATTCTTATCATCTAAATCCAATCAAACAAACAGGAAATTGAAAAGTTTCAGCCACAACCACTTGTATTGGAAAATCCCATCAAGAGAAATTCCCATAAAAAATTGTCAATGAAACAGATATTTTGAAAATATTAAAAAACAAGCCATCACATCATCTCCCAAAAAACCTGGCAGAAATCCTTCCAAAGAAACAACACCAAAAATTGATGATGGGAACCTAGCTGTCACTTGGGTCACGGAATGACCCATCCAAAAGTAAAATTTGGATGGGCTTATTCGGGTTTGGGAGAAGCACCAGCATAGGTTTTGAAGCCCACATGGGATTTCAGGTCCCATTTTAGGCTTGGACTTTTAGTTTCCAAAGTTTACTCTGCTTCTAGTATAGTCCAATGTTTCTACAACCCAAATCTTCAAAGTGTAAGCCATGGTCCAATATTTCCTCTTTTTAATTACGATTTTAGTAGAAGAGCCCATAATTTAGATATTAGTTCAGGTCCATGGTTTTAACACCTGGTGACCTAAGTATCGCTCTTACCCTATAACTTTATAGTGGATATGTTTATTAAGGACTTTTTTTTCTTCTTTTTTGCATAGATCTGAATTTCTAAGAATTCAAGGCAAAATAGGTTTCAACGTAACATCATTAAAGAGCTTAGTGTGAATGATAAAAGATGGAGACGTAGTTTCAACCCAGACTTTCCTAAAAGTTAATTTACAAGTGTCTCCCATTTTCATATTTTTCATTAAAACAAAAAATATGATTTGATAGCCATTCACCAATATTCAAATTTGACTTTTCAATTTTAGTCACTAGTGCCCACTTGGGAGTTTGTGAAGCTGCAAAATCCAAGAGTTTGCTCTCCATTTCTTGTATTTGAAATTCACCCCAAATTTGATCGGTGAGTGTACGAGTTTTGCAGGCAGCAACACTCGGGGGATTAATCATGTTATATAAAAGACTTTAGGATTATTAAGCCGTAAGATCAAAGAAAAGAAAAATTAGCCACTAGCAAAATATGCTTCTTACAATCTCAAGAAATTCCACCCAACCCAGAAATTCAATTCTAGGTTGAGTTCGGGTTGGGAATTTTACGTCACACTTTGGGTCAGTCGAGGTTGAGTCAGTAACAGGTGCAACCCGTCCGCGTCTTAATACATGAGCAGCAACACAGGAGATTTTATCTCTTCCAGTTCATATCTCGAATCCTGAAAGCCATGACTTCTCTTTCGCAGTCCCTCGTCTTCACCAGAGATCCTCAGTTTCCATCATCTCCAGGTAATCGCTTTCGTGATATTATTCCATTTCGTCTTCTGGGCTTCTTGCTTCTAATCACACTACTTTACAGTCGTCGTAGAATCGATTACTGGATTGTTCTGTTCTTCTTCTTCTTCTTCTTCTTCTTTTCTCTTTGGGGATGCTTAGCTTTTGATATTACCCACTGCTGTTTGATTCATTGATGTTTCTTTCTTAGTTTTGTGGATCGTGGGGAATCTCGTGAGTTGCTTTCATGTTGCATTCTAATTCTGAAAGTGAGGAATCGGGGGATGTGATGTGGGGCAGAATTTGGTGGGAAGATGATGTAGTGTGAGAATTTCTCGAAATTGAGAGATGGGTATTGAAATTTTCGTTGTTTTGGAATTTGGGTTGGGGAGATTTTGGTGTTTGGGAGATGGGGCGCGAAGATTTTGTTACATTGGATGAGATTGTAGGAGTATGGACCATGTAGATGCCATTCACTGGTGGACAAGAATGTAAAAATTAATTGAAGATTTAAATTCCATAACCCAAAGCAAAAATTTAGGAAGAACCATTAATTTCATTCCTTAAAACCATGATCCATAAGGTAAGAGCACAGTAGGAGCGGGGAAAACTCCAATCTTTCATCTAATTTGTGTTTCATTCAAAACCCTAACCTCAAAACCAAGAGATGGTCTTTGGTTTCTGCTGTTATACATGACCAGGTCCTTCTCTCAGCAAGAGAAAAAAAGACACAATGTACATGCATGCAGAGAGAGATCTGAGCGATTCTTCTTTTGGAGGGTAGAGAAGGCTTTGTTGAAGATGACTCTGCGATCCTTCTCTTTTGAGGATGGAGAAGGCTTTCTAAAGTTGGGAGAGGAGAGGAAATTGAGATGAGCGGGAAGGGATGAGAGTTTGGTAGAATTATGACTGAGGAAAGGGGTGGATGCCTTGCCAAGTTGTTAGCACAATGAAAAGAGTGGTAGAACCCAATAAATAGATTTGCGCAGTAGAAAGAGGAAATTGACCAATAGGGTAGTTGACTATGGAGAGAATTCTTTGTACAAAGGAGGTTTGTAAGGCTTTCAGATTAGCTCATAATCTTTATGGTTACCTTCATTTTTTGCTTTCTAGGGAAGACTCTAGTTGATGGACACTTTTACACTCTTCTTAGATATTTTGATCAAGTAATACAAAATAACAGTTTTTACATCCTCCTTGAGACAGTCTACATGCTTCTTTGTCTTGCGTTCTTAGATTTCTCTATTTTTTCCATGGGACCTCGTAGATTTCTACAAGACACTTCTAAAACTGTTCGAAGAATATTTAGAGTTACAATTTACAATTTGATACCCCTTCTTAATTTATAATGTCCATAAGCTGTCAAAAGTTCTTTTCAGAGGCTGTTACTTTTGTGAAAAATATCTTCAAGTTGTTTTTTGATTTTGATGAACTTAACTTGATTTCTCCTTTCTTAAACAAATCTTTGAGGAAGTGGTGAATTTCAAACGCTTTGTTCAGCCATGATTTTGCTTTTCTTCTTGTTTTTTTTTATGGAAAATGCGAAAAAAAATATCAAAATGACTGATTGTAGGTGATCAGTGCTCTTGTTATAGATCCCGTAAAATCCTCTTTAGCCATTATGCCTCTCAATGTCCACTTGGTTGCTATAAGTTTGATCCTTTTAAAAAAATTTGAGATTTCCAGGACACTTCATTTTGATGAACTTGGAGACAATATTGATTAGTAAACAAAACCTCTTATGGAGAATTTTGTTTAAGGATCAATTATTCAACTAAAGCATTCAATTGTACTGTGTTCTTTCCTTTTTCAGTTCTTTTCTTCATGAACACCTTTTTAACTTTAATAGACATGTAAACACGTAAGATTGATTATTTGGTGTAATTCTAGTTTTTTATTTAAAGAGAACAAGAAGAGTTATTGCAACTTGTTTATTTTCCCAGTAACAATGATAACTTAAACATATTTAACTATTTACCCATATAATTTATGATATATTAATGTATGCTAATGATGTTCTTCTTATGATTGTATCATACTCTTCTTTTTTGTTGTATTTAACCTGTTCTTTTTTTTTTTCTGCTATGGATGGAAATTTTTTTTTTTCATTTGTATAAGGAAAAATACAAAATCCTATGATTTGCGATACAATTTGATTCATCCCATTGAACGATTTGGAATATGATTTTGATTTTAAAATAATGTTTGTATCAATATCAATGATACGATTTGGACTTGAGGGTGCCTGAATCCTACCTCGATTCTCAGTTTAACCCTACCATTTGGTAGCATTTCTTGCATGGGGCCAATTTACCTTCCCAGTTCCATGTTGACATCTCAATAGAGAGTACATCTCTAGAATGATCAACTCATTTCTCTTGAATCAAGGAGCCGTTATGCTTTAGATTCTTCACTATACTCGAAGACATATAGTTTCACATATTTCATCAAAAATTTCTGTATGTTATAAGGGTATGGTCATGTTTGATAATTTTTTTGAGTTGAAGAAATCCCTCACTTGGCGCAATGGAGTTCCACTGTCAGAGGACTTTTAAGTGGTCTGTATAAGGATGTCTACTCTCCTTTCCTTTAGGGAATGATTAATGAAATCTATTTTTTATTTTTTCTTTATAAGTTTATTAAATTCTTGGACCTCACTTCGGTGATGCCTGTGATGTCTAAGGATGGGGACCTTGAGTACGTCATGTGACAGTTCCATTCTCCTCAACCCATTTCTTTATTCGTTAACGAAATGCTAATATATATTGTTTTAGAGCCAACCAATTTGGAAAAAGAAAAGGACAACAAAAAGGGTGGTTCGCTTTAAAGTTTCTGACTGTTACGTCTACCTTTCTTTTATTTCTTTTTTCTTCTTTTCTCTCCCTATTCCTTCTTTTAAGCGTAATTAGCGTAAGAGTACGGTTGTTAAGACACCTGATTCTCTGTTATTTCATTTTTCTTAAATGTTGGCTAGATTACACCATCTTCTGCAAATACTTGGCGCTTTTTTTTTTATTTAGTTTTTTATGAGCTTTTCTCCATATGCTCACAGAGTGAAAAATGTGTACTTACTCCATAGTGGCACCTTACATGAGTTACTTCTTTGGATAAGAAACTACTACTAAAGAATTTCTTCTTACTGTGTTATAATCAAATATTTAGAAGCACTGGAAACTGGTGCATAATCATACCTGCAAATGCCATACCCTGTCTGGTTGTCATGGCATTGCTTTATTGGAGATCTGTTGGCCTGTCTAAACCTTTTCATATTTTGTCATGTAGGATCTCCTTTTAAACACTTGGAGCAATGCCCTGTGAACTGTAGCCCCACTAGTTTGTCTCTCTGTCCCATTCGCCAGAGGAAAGCAAAACTTTCAACCCGTGGAAGTTCAGTTATAGTTCGAGCTGGATATAGGTATTCTACTTCTTAGATAACAACTTATTTTATTTCCCAGTGACTGATTTGAATGCTACAACAATGTGATAGTTGTTCATTTTTCACAGAGCTATCCACTAGCTTTCAGATTGACAGAGTTCATGCCATTTTTTTTTTTGCCTTGGTTTCTGTGTTAATTTCTTTCCTGTTTCGATCATTTACAGTTGCTTAACTATTTATATTTCCACATTATTTTGTTATTCTCCCATTTGATCTAGACATGAATGCATGTTGATGTGAATTGAGTGACATCAGCTCATGAAATTCAGGATTAGCATACATGTGAAGGGGCATATATCCATGTTTTAAGGTTTTTCCCCCCAGAAGGAAATTTTTTTTTTTTAGAGAGAGCAATAGTAAAATATTGGTCTGCTCGACATCTAACACGGATCATAATTTCAAAAGCCACCTCAAAACTTGTATAGTTGGTCTTGGTTTTGGATAATTAGACGAGAAGGCAGGGATATAGAGTAAGGTTATTTTTATTTTAATTTTTTTTGTCCAAAAAAGCCCCTGTAGTTTCATACAACCTCAAAAAGGTGCTTAGGACTAATCTCTTAAATAATTTTAAAAGCTTTGGACTAAACAGTACTTCCTGATCCCACAAAGATTTTGGATGATTATTCCAAAAGGCAGGAACTATAGAATAAAGGTTTTTTTTCTCAAAAAGCCCCCTGCAGATTCATTCAATCTTAAAAGACCCCTTTTTTATTTACTTATTTTTTCTAAAACTTCCCTTGATTGAGGTCAAATGTCTTAGCTGTTATCCTCTTTTGAAAAGCAGAAAATAAAAACTCCTATTACCTTCTTTATTTATAGCTGATAACCGAATGAGCTATTTATGCTGGTTGGCGTAGTGGGAGCAGAAAATTAATTTCTGTTTTTTCCAAATGCCAACACTTTCTGAACACCAATGAGTTACCGGTGTTTTCTCCATCTCCTCAAGGAATGCCAAACTGGCCTCTTCTATAGGAAACTATAGACCTCTCAAACAATTTATAATCAGATCACCAAATCCACCTTAAGTTGTCTGGAAAGATGTTGTCAAGTGACTGTTCCAAGAATCTCTACCGTGCAGCTCCATCATGGTTAAAATGTATTGGTCCATCTGTCCATTGTGACGGGAAAGCAAAACAACAATCCTGCTTTCTCCAAGCAAGAATTTCCATGTATCCTAGAACCTGTTGTTTAGGTCTGGCATATAAGACTTTCGTATGTAATGTTGAAAAGACTGACTTGTAATTGCTTCCAACAATTGGCTTGTATTTGCAGTTTCCAGTAATCTGAATCATCACCTGAGTCTTCTTGCCCAAACACGTGTACATAGGAACCTGAAAATCCCTTTGGAAGCAGGCCTTTTTTTTTTCTGATGTCTGTGGTCTTTAAAGGACCATTGGGATTCATATGACAACTTAAGCAAACGATTTAAGCATGCAAGGACAGATACTATTGATACAATACTCAGAAGCAAAAATTGGAATAGATTTAGAACACCAACAGTATCTTATTTAATTGAGATAGCCTGATGCGGAATGGGGAATCGATGCAGCACAGGTAGGGGAAGATGAAGTTCTCAGGCTTCACAGTTCGCACCCATGGCATTGTGCCATTCCCGTCACAGGAGAGATTGCTGAATCAACTTCTTCTTTTCTTTCATTAATCAAAGTCTGAAGCCAAAGCAGGGATTACTTCCTGTAAGTAAGCAAATAAAAAATCCTAGAAATAATCCCAACCAACTAAACATTCCTACTGTCAAGATCAAAACATTCATATTTAAAACATAAACCATTTAGAAACAACTCTAAATAAAATAAAATGAAAACTGAATATGGGCTGGGCCCAATGGACTTGGTCGACTCATGGGCCATGGGCCTGTCCTACATGATAGCCACTTCAGGGATGGATACTTTTATACCCCAGTCGCATGTACATCCTACAGTGTTTTAAGCAGTGATCATACAAACGATGGCTGTCAATTGGACTGATTGATATCACAGTGAGATTTGACTTATTCTCTGCATCCAGTGGCCCTACTAGTACAAGCATCTGTCATTATCTCAATAGCAATGAACCCAAGTGGGCCATTTCCACAAAACATGCCTCATCTTTGTTTCCAACCTAGCTAGTGGGCCTTTCCAAGTTTCAAAGATCTGTCACATACACCAGACACAAGTTGGGATGGTTTGAAGCGTAGTCACCTGATTCGGTGGTTAAAGCCTCAAACCGCAAATGGTTCGAATCGAATAACTCGCAATTCGATTTTCCCTAATTCGTCCATAAGAAAATTCACAATTTAAAACAGTTCGGTGAGGTTGATTAGAGTGAAAAATTGAAAGGATAAAGGATAAAGGCTTACCTACTTCTCTAAGACTTTGTTTCACCGCCTCCATGTTTGAGCAAACGTTTTCAGTTGCAGGATTCTCACCGACGAAGATGACTCTCTTTGTTTTTTCCCTTCATTCGAAGAAGAGAAAAGAGTAAGAAGAAAGTTTCTTGTTTTTCACCCACTCCATGTTTGAGCAGACGTTTTCAGTTGCAGGATTCTCACTGACGAAGATGACTCTCTTTGTTTTTTCCCATCATTCGAAGAAGAGAAAAGAGTAAGAAGAAAGTTTCTTGTTTTTCACTCTTTTCTCCCTCTCTGTCATCCATACATACAATAGTAATAAGAAAGGATGTTTCGCTTTACCCTCTTCTCTCTCTTAGCTGTTGTCCATATCCACGAATCACAATAGATATCTTGCAAGAAGTAGGCTAGAGTCTGGATCCTTAGTTATGACCTAAAAAAGTAGTCTATGCTATATTTATAAAGTTCATGATTGCATAACTATGTTTTCAATCCACACCGTTGAAAATTGATACATCAACATCCATGGAAGCTGGAAATTTTTTTTTACCCCAATCTAAATTGGTTCAGCTGTCAGATTGATCAAATACATTATATATTAACAATGCAAAGGAATAAAATCTATTTTGTTTAGATGTGATAAATTTGAAGTAGGGCCAAACTTAATTAAAGTAATTTTTTCTCAAAACCAATGCAAAGGCTGGTGTTAATTCTCAACAGTTTAGATTTTTAAGATAGGCCCAACTGATAGATTCACGGTTAGACTGAATAAATTTTATGTGAGCGAAGGAGGATATATTGAATTTGACTCAAACGAAAAAAAAAAGTTTGGAGAAGGAAACATCATCAAGAGGGGAGGACTTCTAAATTGGTGCCTTATAAAAAGCAACGACTATATTACAGTTTTCTTTCTCATAGCGACCCACCTATGATCAACTGAATTCCTTAGACATGCCTATGATTATGAGCACTGCATAACAAACTTGGTGAGTATGGCTTAGTTTTAAACTTGTGATTGTATTGAACACTGCATATTATGTGTTGAATTATTCTACCAAGATTTAAAAATTAATTGAGATGGGCTCATCTTTCTAAATCAAACGGTTCAAAGGTGCATAATTATATTTCTCAAAATAGGTTCAATAATCAATACAATCAATATGGAGGCCTCTAATGGAACAATCACACTTGAAAAATTATCACAAAATTCAACAAGATATGTGTAAAACATGATCGATCAAACGGCGGACCTCACTTCTATTGAAATTAAATTTCAGTTAGCAATGATTCAATGGAATGTAATTACTATGAACACATATTGCCTTTCTTAAAGGAAATGAATCAAAGGAAATGATATGCGTTGGACCTATGAATATGCAAATAAAAGTGAAGTTCAAAGGTACTACAGTCATATTAGTTCAAATTATTATATTGAACTTGCCGAATTTGAACTACAAATTAATCGAATCAGCGAATGAGCTAGGTAACTATGGTTTGAAGTTTGAATCTTAAAATGTTATCACTTGACATGAGATGTCATATATGTGAGGAAGATTTCAGTTTCTGAGGTCTCCGTGTCAAATATCATGCATGTGAGAAGGGTATGGATTTTAGGAGTCTAAGGTGCTGGACTCTGATTTACTAACGCTAACACCTGTTGTTTTCCTCCTTTGATGATATGATCAATGAGGAAGGTATGATTAGAAGACCTCAACGAGTCCAAGTCAACCAGAAGCAGACTTTTGCCCTATTTAGGAGGAATTGAAGATTTTTTTTTTTTTTTTTTGCTTCCTTTTTAAGTAGCCTTATAGCGGCAACTCTTTTAATACAGTGTCTTGACTGTCTTACAGTTCTTTGCACCCATGGAGACTGCATTGCCTTATCAAACAAATTGAACCAATGTGCAATGCCAGGGTTGCTTTTCATTTTATCTTATAGGAAGCTAATGAGATCGCGGACTTTTTGGCGAAGTCGGGGGGTGGATGGAGTGTCCTTGTATTTGGGTGGTCCTTTTTTTATAGGTTTTGAGATACCTTATCCTGGTTCTTCTGGTTCTTTGTTGTGTTTCCCTTCTCCACTCTGGGCCTTTCTATACCGCTCTTTGTTTTTAATTTAATATTTTCACAATTAATGTTGAAAAAAAATGCCTTTTATATGGGAAGGTTGGAGTCCATAGTTGTGAAACTTATTTTGTCTCAGATGAAATTTCCAAAAGCTTTCGTTTTGGTTGCATACAAAAACAAAATAGCCCTATGCAACTTTGCAGCTAACTTTTTGGTCAGTTTTGATGGATTTCAGAAATTTCTGAAAATTATTTTTAAAGAAATTGCTTCAAAAAAATTTCTTAAAAGCCCGACCCTACAAGCAAAAATAAAGGAATGAAGAAGAAGAAGACAATAAGAAGTCCTCCTTTGTTGGCTGGAGTCATCAACAAAGTCGAAAAGTGAAAAGGGGCAAAAGGCCCTTTCACCTTTCATAACCAATACGGCCCATCTCTCTCTCTCTCTCTCTCTCTCTATATATATATATATTGTTGGGCTACTGTTTTAGTCGGCCCCCCTTTTTTTTTCTATGATAGGTTATTGGTCTAGTGAAGCCCACTGCCCATCTCAATGAAATTTGATCCACTTAGTGGGCCTCACCATATTTGAGCCCTAAACTGAAATAAAAATTCCACTTAAAATAAATCCCTAATTAAATTTCTACATGCATATATATACACATTTTAAAAAATTTTTTTACCAAAATATAAGTCCGAAAAGTTTCACCAAAATTTCCGAATCGGTCGAGAATTTTCTCTTGGTGGCCAGACCGAAACGTCGTCCGAAACGAAATTCACAATTATTGGTTGGACCCACCTTTTATGCACAGACCAATGGGTAGATGATATGGGATCATATTTCTATTAATAATTGATGATTAGAAATTGGGAAGGCAATGAGTTTTTGTATGTTTGATTAGATTGCTGCTTTAGAAGTGCACCTGCCACCTAAACAGTTCTGTGATTCAAACTATTGATGCAATGTGCCCTTTCATGGCTGGTCTATGCTCCAAAATTCTCACGACAGGCAGACTATAACTCTTCAACTGACTGCTAGCTATTAGATGGTTGAATAGTAAAAGTAAATATCGAAAACACACTCAAAGAAAAAAAAACTATATATTGAGAACATTAAGGAATGCTGGTTTGGACAGAAATGGGTAGCTAGCACTGGTGGAAAATTTTGATTTTTTTTTTAAATGAAGTTGTCGGGATTGCAGATCTGCCAGCCTGTCACAATATAAACCCTTTATATGAACGGACATATTTCATAAAGTGAAATTATAGGGATAAAATGGTGGTTTTTTACAAGTTTCATGTTGAACAAGGTGTCAGAGTAGTAAACTCCTCTTTGGTCAGGTTCTAGTAAAACAAAAAATATGAGGACTATTTAAGGTTGTTTGAAGTATGGGGTCCTTTTGGAAAGAAGTACTACAATAAATTGCCCTTGGGGAAAAATTGCTTTATGCCAGATGAACATTATCTTGAATTAATTTTGGGTTACATCTATTACAGGAATTTGCTTTCTACAGCCCCGCAATAAATTCCCATTCGCCCTTTTTTTTCTCCCTATTGATTCATTTCATGTTGTTTGTAATTGCCACACAATTGTTTGTTGCAAAATTAATGATTTTGCTCCAACAGTGGGGATGGTGGAAGAAGTGCAAGTATATTTGTTGGGGGCTTTGTATTGGGAGGAATAGTCGTGGGAGCACTTGGATGCATTTATGCTCCTCAGGTAAGTATATGGGTAGTAGTAGTAGTAGTAGTAGTTGTTGTTGTTGTGTGTGCGTGAGAGAGAGAGAGAGAGAGAGAGAGAGAGAGAGAGAGAGCTTCATCTATAATATTAAATTTTAATCTTGTTTATCTGGCATCTTATTTCCATCACAGATCAGCAAAGCTTTGGCTGGGGCTGACAGGAAAGATTTGATGAGGAAGCTGCCAAAATTCATATATGATGAAGAAAAAGCTTTGGAGGTAACCATTTTGTCTTGTTGGGTCAACTGGCTGCTTTGTCGTTACCAAAAATAAAAATAAAAAATGATATAAAGTGTCCATGTGTCCAAACTCTCTCTCTCTCTCTCTCTCTCTCTCTCTCTCTCTCTCTCTGGCTTCTTCATGCTTCCTTAATTACTGGTTTTTCCATATCATCACAATGATCTCGCTTTTTCTCTTGCCTTAATTTCTGGTTTTTCCATACATCCAAATGATCTTGTTTGGCATGCCTCTTTAACACGATTTTGAATCACTCCAGAGTCATGTTCATATCACATATGGGTGTGATAAAAGTCTGTGGCTGATACTGATGCTGTTTATCTCAATATGACAAGATTGGAGTGCAGAGAGGAAAGTAATGGCTCTTCCAGGGGCTATTACTGTACTAAGCTCTCTAGCATTGGAGCTGATAAAAAAAAGATCCATGAAAAGGGTGCAAAATGTCACATACATACACCCCAAACCATGTCACAAACACTGACTTCTGTTATTCTCCAAAACATGAATTGATCGTCAAAATTGTGTGAATGTAATATTTTACTTTTTCCATGCACTTCCAACGCATGCTAACCTTATGGGGTCATTGATTTGATTGGAGAACAGAGGACCCGGAAGATACTTACAGAGAAGATAGCACAACTGAACTCAGCCATTGATGATGTTTCCTCCCAGCTTCGTGCTAATGATGTCCCAAATGGAGCAGCAGTGGTTGCAGATGAAGTTGAAACTCCCATATGATGAGATCTCATAGGTTGTAGTTTCAGAATCCAGGGATTGAGAAGATAGACGACTCTGCCTGTGTATGTGCACACATCATACTTGTACATCAATCCTAATGACTTTGTGAGTGCCCTGCTGCAAAGTAACTACTTGGATATGACAATTGAAAGGACTCATTTCATGCTGAGGGTAAAGTTTGTGTAGTTATTCTACCATAAGAGAGCATGTGGCCATGTTTCTCTCTCTAAGTTTGTGTAGTTATTCTACCATAAGGGAGCATGTGGCCTTCTCTCTCTCTCTCTCTCTCTCTCTCTCTCTCTCTCTCTCTCTCTATTTATTTATTTATTTTTCTTTTCTTTTTTTATTCATAAAATTAGAATCTGCAATCTCATGGTTGGAACTATGAGCACAATTCAGGAAATAAATGGAGATGCAGCACACTACTTAAGAGAGAGACCCTTATGCGATGGAGTACATATGCCCATGCTAGTTGTGTGAATCTTCTCCAGTGGCAGATTCATCTCTAGACAAGGAACTCAGACCTCAGAACTAAACTCAAACCTCAGAGCTATGTGCTAGACAATCTCAGCCTCAGGAGAGCAATGAGAGATTGCAGAAGCCATGTTTACTTTGTTAGTTGCTTGTTACAAATGAATGAGAGCTACTTTAGTTAATCAGTTGTCCCTAGCATATCCTGTGAGATTAATGGTGGAAGTTGATTGATGGTTGATGGTTGATTCAGGATTTATGACCATTGGACCTCCGCATGTCTTTTTTTTTAATTTGTTTTAACCTCCGAGCGTCTTCATTCATGCTTCCTGAGAATACTTTGAATCATATGCTTAATTTTACAATGGAACCAAATCCTATTTGCGATACATTCTACCGGGTGTGTTTCTACCGGGTTTAATTTTTTGTGGGTGGGTCTCGCTGTGGAGTACAGCTTCCCTCACCCATGGGAACCCTGCAATTGCTGCCCTGACCTACATCAAAAAGTCATCTTCAATTTTAGAGCCGTATTATACCATCCGAGTGGCTAAGTTTACAACGCTATAGGTCCGCATATAACCAGACTTGCAAGTGGCATTGCCATGGGCCAACGTACTTTAGGCCGAGATTTTTGTGGCCGTTACTTGAATTTAGGCGTATAGGATTGGCCATTCTATTCTTTGCCTGGCTGCCTGTTGTACGGTTTGACATATCTAACCATAATGCATGCATCAAATTGCTAAAAGGTGGAACTGGGATCACTTTAAGTGCTGTGGATTAAACCTGTGCCTCTAGTTTTTATTGAGCTTCTGCCTGGTCCAGTTTCATGGGCCAGGCTGGGCTAACGCATTATCAAGCTTGGCGCAAATTTAGAAACAATAGCCTAGGTCAGGCCCAAGCCAAACACAGGCCATAAAAGTTAGGCCTAAGCCTGCCCATTTGATCAATCGGTCCTAGCTAAACCGGGCTTTTTTCAATTTTGTGGGCATTCAAGCAATTGTTTGAACTAATTGAATAAATTACATGCATTCCTTACACAGGCCGAGCCAGTCCGGGCTTTGGGCTCTCTATACTCAATCCAAGCCCAGCCCAAGTATTGGCCCTAACTACAATTGTGCCGGCCCATGAGCACACCTAAGGCTTGATTCTCATATTCAGTAAATGTGGGCTGGGCCTAGGGAGGGTCAAACTGCACAAAGAGCCTGCACTACCTACGCCCTTACTCAGACCTAAAGGGCGTCCCAGGGGTGGAAGAAAAGGAAATTATTTTACACATCATTGAATGTAGACCTTAACCTTTCTTTATCCAAGAATGGATCCCTCAATGCAATGCAACGAGAAACATGAAATCCTGCTTTACTCCAATCTAGTCTAGGAGGATAATGGCTATGCAATCTCAATAGAGGTAACACCCCAATCTATGGAGGGATCGGCTCTAATACCAATTGCTCTTGAAGACAGAGAAGAAGATTGATTTGTTTAGAAATTGCCTGCAACACTCAACTTAAAGGAAACATCAGATGAAGGTCAATCTGTTTAAGAGGGGAAAAAATCACTTGCTCCTATACGTCCGCACAAAAATATATCCGTTGACACTCATCATATTGACTTTATCTTTGGAGATGAAGAATGGAAGACAAAACTTATGATTTGATGGTGCAAAGTCCACACATGAGGTGCTTGAGGATTCGCTCTCACTACCACACCACTTACCATCCAAGAGAAGACTATTTGATGGTATTGGTGAATCTTATCTCTTGATACATCAATTTTAGGCTCTTGACAGAATGCTTCATATTGAGTCGTAATGAATTAAATCCAAACAAAGAAAGGATCCTATGCAAAAAAGAAAAATATTATCTTGTAATTTCCAGCCCCACTGTTGATAATTTGAGTTATTCAAGAGCATCCTTCCTACATACCAACCGTCACCAGATTTTATTCTCAGGAGTAGGAATGTGACTAATCGATCTACTCAGTCCCAAGGCGGGACCAACTTCTACAGGCATAAAATTTGAGGACATGCAGTATTCAAGAAGACATTTATTTTAAAGGGGGTAATAAAACAATTACATCCCACACAATCCGTGAGATATACAACATGTAGATCCAAACAAGTGTATGCTGTACAATTGATTCAATGGTCCAGTCAATTTAGCTTTGTACCAAATTTTGACTCATGACCATCAGGGGAAGCCTCTGTTTTATGATCCATTTGAATTGATCATAAGGTGAGCCCTACGTACGGTGATCACAATAAGGCTAGCACCCTCGCCAAAGGCTTTCTCATAAATAGATATATAATTTTTTTTGCAACCTCACGTCATGATTGTAAATCAAATAAATTACAGATGAATGAACAACAGTGTATCCTATAATTTTATGTGACACTGACACTTCCTTAGAATTGGCCTTCAACTGTCTGAATCCAGCTTTTCATTGTCTCGACACAGTAAGATCTGAAGCATATCTTGCCTTTTAGAAGCATTCTATTAACAGTACTCGGTCAATCCGCGCTTGTTATTTCACCTGTCCGATTCTTATGCGATTCTTATGCAATCTCTCTCTCTCTCTCTCTCTCTCTCTCTCTCATATCAAAGCCCATTTCAGGTAAGCTCTTCCTACCACCAGCGTCTTCAGTGAGTCTAGATTTGTTTTTCTCTCTCTCTCATATCAAAGCCCATTTCAGGTAAGCTCTTCCTACCACCAGCGTCTTCAGTGAGTCTAGATTTTTTTTTACTCATTGATGATTTCAGATCAGTCTTGTTATCATCTGATTCACAAATTGCTACACTGAGAAAATGGTTTGGGAATCACTGAAGAATGTTGTTGGATGAGTTCTAATTATCAGAGTGATAAGAGTTTTGGCTAATACATGCAGCATAGTGCTTGTGTATCCTAGCCTTAGCACAATTAGAAATTTTAATTCTGTGAAGATGTGACGAATCTTGATGACACTCTTAACTAATGCATTCTAAGTGTGCGAGGGCGGTCAAGATTACTGGCGTCCCAATAAGAAATTGGAGTACTTGATCCACATCGTGGTAAACTCATTTGATCAGTGTTTATTTCAACTTTCATTTCATAGTTCTTGTTACTTTTTAAAATATCTTTCATTTCTTAGGGCCTATTTATTTGCATAGAATGTATAAGAATTCATGCCATAAACGGTTATAAAGCCTCTCAGCTCGGTGACCAAAAAAAATAAGGTAAATATTTAAAAAAAATGAAGATTAAATAACCTTCTGTCTAAGAAAAAGGCGAATCAAGAGAAGATGAAAATGAATACCCAACCATCACCCTCAATAATTCAAATTCTAAGAAAGTTAAAATCTCATCTAAACCTTGCTACGTTATATCTTTCACCTCTCCCCTCCAACTGTTCACATTTCACTCTTTATGAATTCCTATGTATGCAAACAAGCAGGTCCTAAGATCCACAAATTTTAGCTTTGGAGAGATTATTGCGAATGCCTCCTATCTCACGAAAAATATCTCACGAAGAAGGCATAAATCCACCATTGGATTGTCACCTAGAGGAGGTACGACAGTTGGATTTTAGATGATCGCATTGGTGTAGCGTTGAAGGCCCCATGTGCAGAATCTCATTGAAGATCACATAGGTTGAAATAACGTGGAAGGGTCTCATGTTTTACTTTGTTTGGTCCCTTAGTTTGATTTGTTTAAGTTATTTGGTCCCATATTTTAATTCGTTTGGTCCCGTTTAATTTGTTTAGTTATTTGGTCCTATGTTAAGTCTTTATTAGTAAAGAGGGACCCATATTCAGTCATATGTAACAATTAAGAGGAAAAGGGGGACCACATTTATAATAAAAAAAAAAAAAGATTGTGTGCAAGATTGGAACTTGCACATGAATCCCAAGGTGCGCAAGTTCCAAACTTGCGCACATTCCCCCCTTGTTTCTCTTTTTCCTTTTCTTATTTGTTTGGATTTTTTTCCTTTTTGCTGTGGAGAAGCATATTAAGCTTAGATCTAGGTTTTTTTCTTCATTATGCTATGTTATGACATGATATTGAATGAAAAAAGAAGCTTCTTCTTCTTCTTTGAGCCTCTTGAGTCTATCTTTCTCTTGAAATCTCTTCCAACACCTCCGGATCAGAACTTGGTGAGAGCCCAATAAAGGTATCTATATCTCTTTCACTTTTCCTCTTTCCAAGAGCACTTTTGGCTATTCCCATTTAGATCTAGAGCCATTTGGAAATCTACATCAAATTTAAACTACCTACATCTGAACCTTGCAAATATAGAACCCCCTGGTTACCAAACTTCAAATCTGAACTATAAACCATCTTAGATATGAAACTTATTTCAGATCTGCACTTTTATTGGATCTGGACCTCTGTTAGACTTGAAACTATTAGGTCTGAACTTTGTTATAACAAATCTTCCCTCTAAACTATAGTCCAAATCATTGGATGTGCACTAGTGGCCCTAAGCAACCTGAAAATTCTATCTTCCATTAAGATCCTATTATTTTATATACCAAGAAAAGGATTTATTGCGGGATCTGTGAGATCACCTTGGACCGTGAATCTATTATTTACTAGAAATTCAATGTTTTAATTTACTTGGAATGCTTATAACTCAATTTTAATTGTGCATTCAGATTTGATCTCTTCATATTATGATAGATCTCATATTATCTTGCATCACAAACCCTTTCTAGTCTCCTTGTCCTAAAGACTATAGTTTTTCTTGCACAAATCCATGCCACCACTTTCCATTACTGTGCATACTCTCCATGCTTGACCAAGCTAATCTTCTCCGAGCGAAGTCATCTTTTACAAGAGATGTAGAAGCAACACTTCTCTAGAACAATACAAGTCCTCTTTGAACTAATAAAAACTAAACACTAATTTCGAACAGTTACAAAATATACTCGCAAACCTTTTTCAGTCTCGTTGTTCTAAAGATTGAAGTTTTTATTGCACAAATCCATGTCACAACTTTCCGTTATCGTGCATACTCTCCATGCTTAACCAAGCCAATCTTCTCCAAGCGAAGTCATCTTTTGCAAGATATAGAAGTAACACCTCTCTAGAACAAAGCTTTATCACAATCTCTCCAATAGAAGTTCTAGAGATAAAATGATCTCTCAATTATGTTTTCTATCTTCAAAATAATGAGCGAGCTCTCCAATATATATTCTCAACTTAGAACAGAGAAAACCATCCTTTATGGTTGAGAGAAACACTCTTTTTATAAGCCCCAATTTATGCAATAGGGTTTTAGTCTTTGTAGAAATAAAACAGGCAGTTTTGGCAGAAAAAAAAAAGAAAAGCTTTTCGCGCAAGTTAGTTTGCAAAATCACCACTCCATTCAAACCCCCAGACCTCTATTCGAACGTCCATGCTCTTAGCTAAAAAACTTCAAATAGTCCGCAACCTGCACAAACCTCCCTTCAAACCTCCAAAAACCTCCATTAAAACAGATGGCATTTTCATAATTATAGGCAGCAAAGTTTTGAAAATTTTATGAGGCTATAACTTTATTGTTCTAGCTTCGATTGACGTAATCTTTGACTCTATGGATAGCTATTCGAAATGAGCTTTCCAATGGTCGGTAGTTTGCTCATATCTGATCTCAGTTTGTGATATATGACCTCTTTAATCCAAATACCTTTATTTAACTCTTGTGACAATTCACACTATAGTCCAGTCTAAAGGAAATAAAAATTACAGGTCTATGGACCATGAGTTTTTTCCAACCTATGAATTAGCCAAAACAAAAATTCTGACAATTTTTTTTTACATAACACAAAAAATGATATTTTGTGAAAATTAAATGCATATTACCACCATTTCTAAGATTCTATGACACATTCCCAACCCATTTTCATTAGGTTTGACATGTCACTTCTAAAATGAAATAATCAAATCAATGTGCAATCCACTGTAAGTTCCAATCGGCTTTTAGGCCAACCATTTGTTAGGCCACATCCATTGTAAGCTGCCAATTCACTTAGATAAGAGATGAAACCACCTACAAAATCTACCATCATATTGTATTATCTTCTGCTATTTAAAAAAAACAAATAAACAAACAAACAAATACAAAAGATTTCTAGTTACATTATCAACAAAAATATTTGAGCAGCCTGAGCAACAAAGGGATTTTGGAGAGAGCATTTCGTCTCTTAAGGGATTTTGGAGAGAGCTTTTCGTCTCTTTGTTTCTCTTTAATATATCGGTGCGAGTGGCTTGGGATTTTAGAATTGTTAATAGTGAAGTCAACATGAAGGTGGACATTACTCGAAAGATGAAGATCTCACCCGGTTTATATTTGGTGATCTTGCTACAAGTGAAAAATGCAAGAGAGGTGAAAAGGGAAAGTGATCTAACAAGAAGGAATAGGGTTTTTGTAACTTTTTAGATTGGAATCCCATGATATCAAGGGATCATGCGCAAAAATAAAATAAAATAAAAATGTTGACTAGACTCAAATGACTCTAATGACATTATTAAAATTTTAGTCATGAAATTAGGAAAACTAAATTTAAGGGGTTTTAATATGTCAAATCCTCTAGTATAAATTACCCATGGCCCATGCCATGGGTCGTGGACCCCCTGTGGTTCGATAGACCATTATTTTCA
This sequence comes from Sextonia rubra, assembly GCA_037013555.1. Classification (NCBI taxonomy): domain Eukaryota; kingdom Viridiplantae; phylum Streptophyta; class Magnoliopsida; order Laurales; family Lauraceae; genus Sextonia; species Sextonia rubra. The sequence continues at coordinate 13,019,227 of JASUAD010000028.1, read as the reverse complement.
AGCTCTTCTTTGACGATGATTGAAATGGCCTGTCCTATCTATAATAATTCTTTTATTCTACATCCCTTCTTTGACAGGATCTTTCCTCAAAATCAGCTGATTCATCCCATATTTGAAGCGGACATAAGCAGTAGTAGAGTTACAGAGAGAAAAAATCCATCATCAAATCAAAACCAAAGAAGATGGGGTTTTGGGCACTGTTGATGGTGTCCACCTTGCCTATAGTGCAAGTTCTTATCATCTGTTTTTTGGGGGCAGTTCTTGCGAGTGGCTACTGCAACGTTCTCACTACTGATGCTAGGAAACACATGAACAAGGTGCATTCTAAGTCTCATTCAATAATTAGGATTAGTTTGCGTAGGAAATTGTTTATGCGTGAATATCGGAACGTAGTTTTCAACCCTTGGTGTGTTTACGTAACTAGAGGATTTTATCTTCTTCTTTTGCATGACAAGTATTTTCATTCTAGGTTGCTTTTATAACATTTGTGTTACAAAAAGATTCTGCAATGCAAGGAAAAGTTGTTTAAGTTTTACACGCAGTTTATCTACTTCTTTTTTATTAATTTGGCGGAGCAATGTTTTCAACATGAAAAAGGAAAAAAGAATAAATTGAATTTACTGGATAGCGTGGATTTCAAAGTTCTTGTAAAACTTATTTATACTGCAAAAGGATTTCACTCAATATGAATTACTGTTTCTATGGGAGAAAATAATTCGACGTTCCAACTTTTCGTGATAGGAAACTAGCACAATAATGCATGCTAAGCACGGGCATAACCCATGTGGCTCGGGTCCATGTTCCATATAATTAGTCTTAACCTTTTTTTGGTAAATAAATGCACAAAACATTTGGGTGGTACAGTAGTGAGGTTACATATTTAAAGGGTAAGACATCAAGAGTTAAAATACCTAATCTATGCGATTTTTGGATTTTTACAAATTGTCAAAAAAAAAATGTCAAAATTGAAAGGAGTTGGTCCAAATTGAATTCAAAACCCTTCTCTTTAATATATTATAATATTGAGGTCCCCTCTATCGAGAAAATCAGTTTTTTTTTTCAAAAAAAATGTTTCACACTAAGCAAAAAGGAAAATTGGAATAATTTTCTTCGTTATTATAAACTCCTTTAAAATAGATGATGGAGAACACTTGCAAATAGAAAATTAGAGCCTTGCATCATTACACAATCATGGCATTAGCGGCATTCTCGCCCTCTTGGTGAACACTTTGGTGGATTAATAGTCTGACTGTTGAGATTTGATCATGCACAAGTGAATCCGTGATTTGGTTTTCAAACTTTTGATCAAATGGTCCCACCGTAGATGGGCCTATTGTTACATGATCACATTGGAAGATGGGGGTCCATCCAGTATGGGCCTCTTTCAGTGGCAATGTGGATTCACGTCCGGCCATTTGCTCTCTTTGCACCTCCGCATCTGTACAGAAGTTGTTGATCCAACGGTCAAGGATACTCTATCCACATTGGAGACATAGTTTCCAGGGCCGGATTACCAAACCATGGGCCTAGTTGTGAATGCTTGCCATTCAGTGCGGACATGTGGCGGGTCCACCCAGGCCCATAAACTGTGTGACCCACCAAACTACTGGACCACCTCTCTGTGTTAAAGAAATAGATGGACATTGACATGCAGATAGGCCTAATGGACAGTAGAAGCGAGGCACCACAGGAGCATACACCGAAGATTTGGTGAATACGAAACAACATTTTTTATATTTTTTTTAATTGCTCCTTTGATCACTGACATTGGAAAAATGTTGCCACTAATCAGATTGTGTTTATCGTCTTCACACCATCTCTGATGTTTGCAAATCTGGTCAGATCAGTTACTTTACAGGACATCATTTCATGGTAAGCTTTTGAAATTTGACTAGTTTATTTTTGTTACTCATTCAAATATTTTTTAGAAGGCGGGCCTTGGCGCAACGGTAAGATTGTTATATAGTGACCTCACTGTCATAGGTTTGAAATGCGGAAACAGTCTCTTCACTTAGAGAAGTAAGGCTACATACATCTGACTCTCCCCAGACTCAAAGTGTTGGTAGCTTCATGCACTAAGCTACCTTTTTATTTATTTTTTATTTTCACATTTGAGTTCATTTCTTATTGCAAGATGATATTCCCACATTGGATAGAAACATTTTGATATGGATTATAGTTGGAGGAAAAATAAACCTCTCAAATTATCCAAAACCTTGATATATGAGTATTGAGTTATAAGGAGATGATTTTCTCCCGTGTACTGCACATCCGTGCTGTTTGTTTGGCTGAACCCAATGAAATACATGGGGCGATCTTAAGGGAGAGTGTGGCTAGGATAAAATTTTCCAAATAGAAGGTGCTCATTGTCTCAACTAAAAGGTTTTGCGTTGAGTTCTATTATACAAAATAAGGGAAATGATTTTCACTATCCAAATGATTATATAATTGATTAAATGGTCCAGTTCATTTGGATGGATGCCAAACTCAGAATCGGTAACTAGGGCCAAACCCAGAAAATTTTTTCTTGGGAGGGCTCAATGTAATAAAAGTATGGAAAAATAAAAAAACCATTAAATTCTCAAAATTATAGGGGGGATTTTTTTATTTTTCAGATTTGAGTGGGGGCTTAAGCCCCCACACCAGTCTACTTAGGTCTGCCCCTATCAGTGACTATGGGGCAAGGGGTGCTCTCCCTGTTTAGTGGTCCACTCAAACAGATCATAATGTGAGCCTGTTTAGATATTTTGGAACAGGGTGCTCACCTTAGTGCGGCAGTGCAGTGGTGCTCAAGTGTAGGTTTCTCCTTTTAATTTTATATACGCACAAAACATAGGGCTCTCTGTGAGGAAGTGTACATACATCTCTCACAAACTTCTTACTCCGCTTCCAAATTAATAAATGGAGAACAATAATAATAATAAATGTCGAACCTGTTTAGGTGGGCCATTTTAGAAAATCTCTCTCTCTCTCTCTCTCTCTCTCTCTCTCTCTCTCTCTCTCTCTCTCTCTCTATATATATATATACCTTTTCTCATGGGTTAAGGTCAGGTCACACACACATATATTATGGATCAAGACTTATATGTAACCAATGTAGGACTTATTCACCACTGCATGCCCAATTCTTAGGAACATATTTGGATAACATCCTCACATATGAATCCTCTTTGATTTTTTTCAATTGTTGGAAAAAAAAAAAAAAAACACCACGTTTGGGTATAAAGAGGAAAAGTAAGAGAAGATTGCCCAAATCCTCCAAACCCACCGAAATCCTCTCTCCCATTGATTCCTCGGTCTCCACCTCCTCCATCGAATTTTGCAAAGAAGTAGTTAAGAGTGAATTCTAGGTGCTTCCCAAACGTGGGATGCATTGATTTTTCCAATAAAAAATCTTCAGAGAGCATAACATGGTTCCAATGGAATCAGGAATCTTCTAAAGAAAATATTCCTCTCAATTTAGCACCGTAAGATTTTTCTCTAGACCTCTCTCTATAGGCGGATGCTTGCCATACCCAACGTTCTTCTCCAGGGGACCACAAGCATGACACTTTCCTTTCAAAAAATAATGAGGAATTAATTTTTCTAAATAGAGAGGATTTGGACTTCGTTAATAGTACATGTAAGAAAGTAAAAAAAACTCTCCCCATGAAATCCAAAATGCGTGAGGAATCCTCTCAGTACACAAACTAGTACTAAAGGGCATACCCAAGAGTTTCCTCTCCAGTAAGGAAAATGAAGTGTAAAAAGGTGCTTTTTCACGTATTGTAGAAATGCACCCCGGAAGCAAGTTAAAAATATAGCATTGTTTCTCCTTACAGAAACATGGGCCATAACCAGGATGGCAGGACCTCTTTTATTATATTTTTTAGGTGGTTTATGCCCATTAACACTGGTATACCACTCAATGTTAACATGGGATATAACCAGGGCCTGTTTTTATAACTGTTCTAGGTGGTTTATGCCCATTAACATTGGTATAATCTTTCTGGTGGGAGGGACCTTTGGTTGGATCGTTGTAAAGATACTGAAACCAGAGCGCTATTTAGAAGGCATTGTCATTGCTACATGTTCAGCAGGTATTGATCAGCATCCCCAATTGCTTGCCTTCAGCTACTCTGCAATTTTTTTTTCTTTTTTTCTGTAGTTTTGTCATGGATTTAGAACTTAAAAGATCCAACTCAGCTTGTCTGTAAACCGTCCTGGAGCAACTCAGAGACTAGGAATTTGAAAATGATGCTTCAAAAATGCATGTAGATATACAAAATTCTGGATAGGCTAATGAATGTAGCATAATTATATATAAAAAGAGAGGAAAGAAGAAGAATCCATAACTGAATACAAGTTTTGAAAATAATAAAATCACCAGAGACATGATGCAAGTGTGGCACCCACACCACATAAGCGGTGCTGTTGGATCATTCATTTCATTGTTCTCATTATGCACAGGTCACCATTGAAGAGTTTAGAAGCTTAACTAAGATGAACATAAGATAAATAGCATGGAAAATAGATGCTCAAGCTCAAGATTGTTTGTTACAGCTACAAGACAGGGACCACTCAAATGCTTCATCATTGTCATTTTAGTTGCTTCATCATAAAAAGAGAAGAACAGATGTAATACTCCAAGAGGGATTCCTAATTTCCTACAAAATGTGTCTCCTACTGTCCTACACAACACTATAATATGAGATATCCTTTCTTTTCAATCATTGTCAACCATGGTTACACTATGCCCTCAAATTTGTCAATTAATCATTAAAATTATCATCTTCTAGCCTTTTCCCTTCTCGGTTCACATTATGAGTTCTACTTTTCCACTCAACCGTTATTAAAGCAGTGTCGTCTAGAACTAAAAGAGTCTATCATGTCGTTTGTTTCTCACTACTTCATTCTAGGTCATTACTAGTTTCTCCTACTCCTTTTAGTTCTTTGACCCTATCACCCTTATAATACAATGTATGGGTCTTCCGTTCATGTGCACAGACCATCTCAAAAAAATCCAGATGCTTAGGAAGATTGAAATCAGGACGGTATAACTTACTGGAACCGTGTGTGTCCTTATGAAGCAAGCTGCTTCACAATTGTAATGCAATCGGTTGCACTTAATCATTTCACATTAAATACTGCATTACAGAAATAAATGAATGAGAAAATTTGGTCTTCCTGAATGAAATGAACTTTCCATTTTTTTTTTCTTTAAAATCAGTTAAAACTAGGTTCTAACGTGGAAGAAAATTCAATAAGGTCATTATCTTGAAATTCAACAGAATCTAATAGAATTAACCAAGTATTCAGTCAAGTCAATGGAGTTGAGAACTATGGTTTATTGATTCTAATCAATGCTTGCAACATGATTCTATGAAACAGGAAACTTTGGCAATCTGTTGTTGATAGTTATCCCTGCACTTTGTGATGAGGAAGGAAGTCCATTTGGAGAGCGCGATATTTGCCGAGTTAATGCACTATCATATGTGTCCTTTTCTATGGCGGTAATATGGTCTTTATCTCTGTTGTTTTCTTCTAAATTATTTCCTTGTTATCACCATTCCAACCTAGGAAATTGGTACCTTCAGCTCTGCTTTTTTTTTTCTTTGTTATCCCTAATTTGGCTTTGCATAATCAAGTTAGGCTTCAACCTTGCTTCAACAAGGATTGTCACTAATTACTGAGGGTTTTGAATGTTAGATTAGTTGTTTGAAAATGATTTTCGCAACTCAACAAATCAACTCCCTGGAAATACACCTTAGATGATGGACTTGACTAGCTTCAGCAAGAGATTAGAGATTCATACATATAGGAATCTGAGAATGTCATGTTTCTTAATCATGTTAATGCAGCTTGGTGGTTTCTACACTTGGACGCACACTTACCATCTTATACGAACTGCAAGTGAACTGTATAACCATAAGAGATTAATTGGTGAAATGTTGAAGATACCCAACGAGGACACTGAAGCAGGTGGAGAAACAAACCTTCTAGATAGTGCAGAGGAAGCTCCCTATGACCAGATGGAGAGAATACTTACAGCATCAATGAAAGACATTGATGAAACAACTGAAAACCAACCTGTAAGAAACTTTTTCATGATGTTCTGAGTGTACTTTCATATAAATGAATGCTTTTTTTTTCTTCTCCTTTATTCTGATCAGTAAGTAATGGGGTATTTTTGGTCTTACAACATGTCAGTGAGTTGGGAAATGAACAGAATATTGTGTCACATTTGTGATATTGTTCCTCCCACTTCCACTGGAAAAAATTTACTAAATTTAGTTTTTCAGATTATTACTCCACAATGTTGATTGTTATCACCTACATTTGCTAAAACTCTATCCCTTACAATTGATAGTCTGGCATCCACACCCATATGCCTATAATACAAATGATAGTATGCGTTGCAAAATTCAAGTGACCCAACTGAAGACATCACAAATTCCAGTTTATTCAGTTAGGATTAATATTTCTTGACACTGCAGAAATGTAAGATCATGCTCGTGCAGATTATACAGCTTGCATCAAGTCTTAAGAACAGTGTTGTTGAGCTAAGTTTCTGTGGGAAAATCAAACAAGTTCTTCACCAGATAATCGAAGAGTTAATGGCGCCTCCAACCATTGCTGCAGTATGGTTTCTTGGTTAATCAACTTGTACTTTAAAGATTTATATAAGCCATTAATTTTTAAAAATAAAAAACTTGTCATCTAATCCTCTCAGATAATGGGCTTCATTTTTGGTGCAACGCCGTGGTTGAACTCTCTCCTTATTGGTGCCAGTGCTCCTCTGAAAGTGATCCAAGACTCCATCAAATTATTAGGGTGTGTATTGTTCGCATTGTTGTTATTAAACATTGATTTGTTTCTTGTCGGATGCTTAAAAATTAAAAATATACCAATCTAGATTTTGGTCTTGAAAAGTGATGAAAGTGAGTGTCAGTAGAAAAAGGATAGTAAACATAATGTTCTGATACCATGTCAGAAGTTAGGACACATATATCCATCTACAATTTTAGGAAACACATGCATTGCACTAATGTCCTTTTAACTGATGAGTTCAGAAGCAACAAACTTCTTTAGAGAGAGAGAGAGAGAGAGGTCATGATGAGTGATCAAGAATTATCATTTTTTTTTTAACTAGATTTGTGCCCACTGCCCAGTTGGGCCATTACTTTGTTAATGTAGATTGTTGTCTGTTATGTTCTGCAGTAGGATGGAGGATGACCTAAAAGTCTACTTAACTAGATCATATCCGTCAAGTCATTAGCCTACATATAGGTCACTTCAAAAATAAAAACAAAAACAAAAGGGCTGCCCAGTGCATGAGGCTCTCGCATAGCGGGGTCTGGAGAGAGCAAGATGTACGTAACCTTACCTTCATTTTGAATAGGTTGTTTCCATGATTCGAACCCACGTCCTTTAGAACGCTACTGGTAAGCCTTGACCATTAGGCCAAGCAGCCTAACGGTAAAAGAAAGAAAAAAAAAGAAAAAAAAGAAACCCAAAGAGTCTTGAAAATGAGCAAAGAGTGGATGTTTATGATCTCTAACCTTGAAACTACCCTTCAAGAAATCCACTTATGTGTGATTGTAAGGGTCTAATTATAAAGGGTTCTGTCTAGTAAGATGTGGAATTTGCTGTAGTATTCTAACAATATCTTTCAAACTCATGCTTTTCTATCTATTGAATTTGCTTTCCCTTTTTTTACAATTGTGAACTCTGATTGACTTGAGAGTTCCTGTTATGCAGAGATGGAACAGTACCTTGCATCACGCTTATATTGGGAGGGAACCTTACCCGCGGTAAAAATGAGTTCTTTCACATGAGATAGTAGCATATGGAATTTGTATTTGATTACTAACACAGCATATGGAATTTGTATTTGATTGCTAACACTTAACTTTCTGCTTTAAAAAAAAAGGACAGGTTTTCGTGTGGGGAAACTTCAGCCTACAATCATCATCTCGATCATTATTGTGCGCTATCTGATTCTTCCGGTTATAGGGGTCACCATAGTTTTAGTAGCTGGTGAAATGGGTTTCCTCTCTAAAGATCCATTGTACAGATATGTGTTGATGATACAGTTTACCATCCCACCCGCTATGAACATTGGTATGACCATTTCATAGATTCATTACTTCCTTCTATAACTTTTTCATGATCATATCAGATAATTGATTCTGTGATATGCTCTAAAGCTAACTCATAAGCAATCTCTACATTTGTGGCAAATTGATTGAATGACAAAAATAAATTGGCATATACATTGACCAGGGAATAGAAAAGGATCCATATGCCAACTTTAGTTTTGCTTGTTCACAAACACTAAGCTTTTCATTTTTCAGGTATCTGCATAATGCAGATTTTAATAGAATACCATAAGCCTTCATATGCAATAATCATTTCAGATTGTAAAGGTTAAACAAGCATCTATTGCGCTTGAACCAAAAACTAATAATAATGTCATATTTCGATGTTTTGCAGGCACCATGACCCAACTGTTTGATGTGGGTCAAGAGGAATGCTCTCTCATCCTCCTGTGGACATACTTAGTTGCTGCGTTTGCCATCACCATCTGGTCGACGATCTTCATGTGGCTGTTATTTTGAACACAACACTAATAGCAGCAATTTTAGATTATCCAAACCATACATACCCTACAGAAGAAGCAAAAGGAGCCTAGCAATGTTCTTTCATGTCTCTTTTTTTTTTTTTCAACTTTTTTTCCTTTTTTGATCGATTAAAGTTGATAAGGAAACGAGTTTCTAAAGTTACTTAATTCTCATCTCAGAACAGCGAATGGACATACTGCCTTTAGATGGGCAAAGACCTTGTACCCATTGTTTTCACTTGTTGAATCATAACTATGTATGGTTCATGTGAAAAAAAAAAAAAAAAAGGAGTCATAATAGTTGGAGGATTGAGACAATTGTTCAAGAAATTGGAAAGCTACAAAGCCAAGTCAACTCGGAGAATTGACCAAGTCAGAAAGTTAAAACATGATGTGAACATGCATACATTTATTTTAATATTAATACGTATGTTTATATGTAGAGAGAGCGCCCCAAAACTCATCTAGGACCGGGTTTCTCTCTGAGTCAGTTCGGCCGAGTTTACATAATCCTGACCGAGTTTTACAAAACTAATTGTAATTGGTGGACATAAAAAAAAAAACTAATAAGGGCCTGTTTGTTTGTATAGGATATATAGAATCTGAATCCATACTAATTCATTGCCAAATGAACCCCAATTTAAAAAGGTAAGGGATGAATGATATTTGGTGAGAGGTGAAGGATATAAATTACCGATGTAGATGGGACCTTGACTTCTTGAGGATTTTGAATTAACTGGGTGATTGCATGAGTCAAATAAGATGAACAACCGGTGTCCGGTATCCACAGGCCATGCATTAGGTCACATCTGTACCGCATGATTTCCACATAAATAGATCTGCAAATCCTCTCTCTTTCTAATACATTTGTTTGGTTCAACAAAAGTTGCCACTCCAAGTCATGAATAAATAATCTACAACTATCCGGGTGCTACGTGTGCAATCATATATGTAACCCCTAACATATAGTCTATATTCATCAAAATCGGGTAACCCCATGACCGGAGGCCAAAAGTTCAAGAACTGGCGAGAGATACCCTAGGTCATAAAAATAATAATAAATAGTCAATAAAAACAAATTTCCAGCCCCCCTCAAATAGGAAATGTTTTTCCACAAAATCGCAGAGTTTCACTCCTTTTTGCACTTTTATTAAAGGAAAATTGACCACACCAAAACATAGAAAATTTCTGTCACAAAAAAGCAGTACGGTTTCCTTAGACAAGCGGACATAAAAAATGTATATATTCATTTTCTTTATTTTTCACTTCAATTCTGGAGCCTAAAACCAGGAATAAGAAGGCTGCATCCATTTTATTCTTGAAGGAAAGAAAGAGAATTTACTAATACATTTAGCCAAAAGAAACAGGAGTTATAGCTACAGTCCCTAAATATATTTAAAAAAACATTGGCCCAGCCTAGACATTTTCCCCCTGTTTATTCCAACAACTTGGTTTAAACACTAGGTACGCCACCTTTCTTCTTTTGTCGTATACAAGCTCTTATCCCACTTCTAGGCTATCTTTCCGTGTGTGCGGACTCTCTTTCTACTTATGTGGGCTTTCTTCCTGTGCAAGCTCTCTTGGGTACAGCCCTTTGGTTGAGTTACGAAAAAGGTCAAAAAAAAAAAAAAAAAACCCCCACCGCTGAACCATGAGTGCATTGGCAAAACCCAGACACCCATTTTCGTCCTTTGCTGCCTAAAACATTGCTAACTTGAGAAAACCAGGTCCGGTTTTAGTGGAAAGGAGAATCACTTTTTTTCCAAAGGAAACCCCAATCTCTCATGCTCATCTGCTTTCATTTGTAATGGGAGAGAAGCAATAATATTTGCATATCTAGAGATATGGTTTCTTATTGGAAAGGGTGGAGAAAACTAAGTCGTAACTATAAAAGGTATGAGAAATGTTAGATCTCCTCAAGGGGAGCAGATCCAGATTTCACATCATTTCACAAACTAGTGGAGAATACCCACTGTCACTTTCTCATGCACACGACCACAAGGGAAATTATAAACCATTTCTTCCCAAGAAAGGAAAGTAGGATGAATGTTCCTAGGTCAAAACCGTACCCATACATTAATTAATGAAAAACCACAGATGTAAGAGGGCAGCTTATCATTGTGGTTAAAAAAAAAAATACCTTAACTAGATATCCACAGGGGTATATAGCTTTTACAAAGACATAACAAAGGGAATAAAATAGACTCAAAAAAGATAAATGAAAAACTAATATTACAGAGATGAAGCGTGACTTTTCTATGAATAAATTAGGAATCAAAACTAAGGGGAATGAGAAGAGAATATTATACATCTATATGACATTATATACGTCTATATAAGGGTGAGCTCGAGCTTTGGCCTGTTGGGCTGGCGCTCTACAACCTCCATGTGTATTTTCACCGCCTGCAAAACACTATAACTGATGCCTGCATCTGCCTTCGTCACTCTTTGGTGCTCCTCATCTACCAACCAGTCCCCTCCTTTATCTCCCCTTGGAGTCAAGTATACCGGACCTTCAATACCATACCTAAAAAAAGTAACATGACAGTGTTAAAACTTTCATAATCAGAAGTAATGCAATTTTCATTAGTTGGATTTTCCTTTTCACATAAAGAAACTCCATTCTCTCCAATTTTCATGCCCCTACTTCAAAAGTTCTGCTAAACCTAGTCATATGCATGTCCCAGCTCACAGATGTGCCAGATGTATGCAAGGTTGGAGCCATCTATCATGTGCAATATAGACCACATTGTATAAGTTCCTCGGCTAAAATTCAGGCCACACTACTCATTGATATGCTAAAATGGAAAGTTAAAAGCAATGGCCCACATTCAACACAGATATGGCCCACCTGATGAAAGGCGCTGACTTACTTTTTAGCCAAAGTACCCCACCTGAAACACAGCTAGGATCTCAAACACACAAGTTCTGCATATGGTCATGCATACAGGACTGACGAAAACATTGCCTAGGCTTAACAAAGCTCCCTTTAAGACCAATAAGCATATGGCTGCTAAATCATCAACAGTAATAAAAATTAATGGATGACTGCTTGGCGAAGCAATGACAATAACGAATAAGAACCAGGCAGCCAATATTCTAGAAGCCTCACATGATACAATCACCTAGCATTATGAGCAAATAATTTCAGAGACCATCTATTTGTAAAAGGAAAGTTTTTTTCCCATGCAAACACGTCTAGGGGCGCCTTTAATTCAGGAGTCCCTTTTTCTAGCAACCCCACCTTTCTTAACGTTTAGATCAGGACATCCACATGTGGCCATTCCCATAGGAGAAATTTTCACCTATTTGAGAAATGGCTATGATCTCATTTCTCAACCAGGTGCATATGCTTAATATGTGGAGAGCAGTAGCATTTTGTCAATATCCACCATATTATTCACAAACCATTAATGGAGTAGAGAGCATACTTGGGCACAAAGACAATAAACCCATTGGACCGAATCTTCACTATTCTGGCTTCTGTATCTGTGGGCCTGCAACAGAAACATATGCATGTTAAATAATGGAAAATTATTTTAAACAGAATTTCAGAGGCCTGTGGAACCTACCGTTTCCTGAAATAGATAACAGTATGGAGCTCCACTGAAGCACGGCTTGCCATCTGGGCATTTCGGTGACGATAATTCAAATCTGGAAAGAGGCACTACATCAGCAGCTCATACAACTCATGGCAGAACATTAAATGGGTAAAGGGATAATTGTCTTACTGTCTGCAATACTCGTAAGTTGGGGTCTGTCTTGGAAAATTGGAGGAAGCTTATCTATTCCTAACGCTGCCGCAAGCAACCTGTGGACAATTACATCTGCAAGAACATGCCACCTCATTTCATCATTTCCAACTCTTAATTTATAATCAGATGGCAGCCTATCCATTCTTCCATGACAATTTTAGGCGAGAAGCTATCAAGCTTGTTTCTCACAAACAATTCACAGCTAACCATAATCTCCCCCAAAAGAATTAAATAATAATGTCTAATTATAAATGAGATTATTCTCAGTTTTCAATATAATAGAATGAACAATTAGGAAACATATATAAAATGAAGCAGGGTACTCATCACACAATAATACAAGTCAACAATATACTGATCTCAATAGCTGTTGTTCTTTCATTTAGTGAATGCAATAAGAGGAACATGCCAATAACTCATTAATTATTGACACATGTAAACTAGGACTACAAGGAAAAAACGCTTACACTGCATGGATCACATGGCATCATTCATATGGAACACCAGCATGAACACTAACCTGCATACCGTCGTATTGGAGAAGTGAAATGAGTATATAGAGGTGCTGCAAGACCATAATGATGAAACTCTGGGGGACTCAAATCTCCACTGCAGAAGTAAACTGCCTGAAAGGGGGAAGCAAATATAGAAGTTAAAAAATCTTGATTACCAATTTATCTTAAATGGCCGCTACATCTACACACATCAATGTAGTAACATCTACACACGCTAACTCTAGTAAAATTACCTGAGTCATGCATCTAGTTGCCAGAATCCTGATAAGCTTATTGAAGTATGGATCATTACCCTGTCAGAATCTCTTTTTTCTGTCAAACTCTGCTTTGTTGATTTAAAGAAACACTAATATAAAATAAATAAAAGCTTTAGCAGACAACTGATATAATACAAGTGTTGTACTCATACCACCTTGACCCAGTAACAAAAAAACTACCACCTTCTGTACTTCAACATTAAGATAGCACACCATGTAAAGAGCGCAGGTGTAATATTTTTTTCTTACCACAGCACGATCAAGTGAGTCAGCAAGCGCTTTTGAAGATGAGATGTCCAAATCCAAGCCAATAGCAACAGTTGTACGCAACAGGGGTTCAAGCATCTCTTTAGTTGGACTAGGATGACGCCTGCATGCATGTTTGATAGGAAGTCATATTACAATGTGAGAACTGGAAACAGAGACCCGTGTCCCAACTATGATGAATTCAACCCTCTACATGCATCTAGCCCTCCAAAAATTCCTAGCATAGGCCCAAATTATCCCCACCGAGAGTGGCACACACCGTCAGATCTAATCATCCTGAACCTCTTCCTTGGTGGTTACGTAGCATGCATTCAGGTGGGCCCCAGAACCAGAGCCAGACTCTGGATATCATAATCCTACTACACCAAGTTGTAACAGAAATTATGATCCTAGATATCAGTGCATCAATTCATGTGTGTTTTGTTTTCAGTAGTGGGGGAGGGCAGAGGCACCTTTATGCAATATGCACAAATTGTGCACAATTTTTCATCATGCAGATTGTTGTAGCATGTTACTCCATGCATTGTTATTATTATTATTATTATTATTATTATTATTATTATTAGTAGTAGTAGTAGTAGTAGAGGTGCTTTGTGTTGTTACTAGTTTAACTGGAGCACCATCACCACCAACATCAACGAAGCCAAAACCTATCATCGTTGGATGCGTAAATATAATGAGTAGACATTCAAAATCAACAGTATACCTTAATAAGGAACACACAGGAAAGTGTTTCAAGATTTTTTCTGCCACAGAAACATTAGCCGCAAGCATAAACTCCTCAACCATTTGATTTGCTTCTCGAATTTGATACATTCCTGCAGAAACAGTTCAAAATTATTAAACCATCAAGATGGGCACACAACAGACACATGATCAGAGTGGTAGTCGTGTTGGCACACTGCAGAACTGCATACCAATATCAAGAGGATCATGAGTTTCTGTGTCAATTTGAAATTTAACTTCCGCAGAAGCAAGAGTCAAAGCTCCACGTTCAATTCGCCTGAGCCTCATGATCTGTAATATTAAAGATCATGAAACACATTGCATGGATAAAGTTCAGAAAAGCAGCATTGCATAATTTGCAGGCATGCATACCTTTGCCAAAGTATTCATATTTCGTAGATCAGTAGTCAATGGATCCATTAAGCGACTGTCAGAAAATGAGAATAGTTTAAAAGCTTAAATTTACAAGATAGTATGACTTGAAAAGTAATAAAGAAAAAGAACTGCAACAAAATTTTTTGATACAGGAAGATTTTCTTGGACAAAAATGATTTTTTTTTAATAAAAACATGACTCTGACCCACAACCATTGCAACACTGAGCATCTTCCAATTGTGCCACCAACTCTTGTCAATCAAACTGATTTATTGCGTCAAATATTACATCACCAACAAGACAATGAGTTCCCAATACATTACTGAAGCATATTAATTCTCAGTTCATAAAAGTTCTATGAAATGGAACAATAAAGAAGAGACCAAATTTGGTCTCAGATTTTGACTGCAAGAAGTAGATAAGTAAATTTTTCATTCAGAAAATAAAAAATGGAAAAAATACAGCATTACAAAAAATACAATACAGGATAAAGCATTAAGCAGAAAGAAGATCAAGAATGCTAAATCCAAGTTTTCACTGGATAGAAAAATCACAGATGGATAACAAGAAAAAATCCATAAGGATTCCATTTTTGAATTGTCAATTTCACTGGGAACCCAAACTTGAACAAAAATGAAATAATTGTACACGGCAGAACAGGAATGCATCTTATTCAAGTAGATTACATAAATATTCTCAGGCTATAATAGCACCTATGAAATTTCTATACAAAATGGTAGACCGAAATGACGCAAAAACTAAAAGTGGAGATCAACATCATGTTAGGTTTTCCTGAGCAAATAAGCCTAATATGTACTGGTTATCACAACACAAAGATGTTCTCCCTGTTTTTTCTTTTTCTTTTTTATCACAACAAAAATACTAATATCCAAACTAAAAATTATTCCACAAAAACCTCAAATGATTATAGAAATAGCTCCATATCACTAAGATTCTAATATTGGCATAAGATTGTCTACAATAAAGCAATGAAGAAGAAAGAAGTCTCACAGAAACCATTCATTTTAGAGGAAATCACATGTTATGCCCAGACAACTTCCAGATTCTGAATGGCCATTATCATCAAGAAAATAGGTTCTCGGAGCAACCAGATCTTTAATCATTCAAATATCCCACTTCACACTAGTGGCATATAAATATCACTAATATCATATAGCTCAATTCAAAGGAATTTATGGGGATTTGGCAGAAGGCCTTGTAATGCTCCGTATCTTAATATAAAGCATTAGCCTAATCTAATTGTATTCTAGCTAAATAAGCTCCGTTAGGGTCTAAGCGTGTCCAAATTAGTTGTAGGATCGTGTGTGCGAAGTTTCATTGGTTTCCGAGCTCATTTGAGCATAGTAAGGGGGTGGTTTGCAATTTTAGGAAAGTTAGAGGTCCTTTTTTGTAGTTTTTCATTTTGCGAGATTTCAGGCTTGTCAAGTAGAAGACCTTATTTCAAGGCCTTTTCCCTTCTTCACTAAACTCATCCGAACCCAACTTGATCACCAAAATCCCAAAACAGCCCTTTAATTATAAATTTCCTAAAACTAATAGCATTATTGTAAATAACCGAAGAACCCACTTTATAAAATCCCACCCAACAACTTCTTCCTTTCCTTTTTCTTTCATTTCTCTTTCTCCTTTCTCCATTTACTTCTCTGCTCCTTCAATGCCAATGAATCCCATCCACCTTGTAGCTCCAGCCACCACAATCCATCATCGCCATCTTCTTCCTCTTGCTCCCCGGATTCCAGCCAACCCATTTTCCAAGCTAATCCTCCACCCATCTCTTCTAGGGAAGCTTATTTCTTCCCCAAGGTTGTCTTTTGGGCTCTTAGTCTAAATGTGGTTTAGTAGTGCTCATTAGATTCCTCTCTACCATTTTATAGGTGGGTTTTTTTTGGTTTTGAGGATTGCTTCCATTTGAGCTTTGGTTGGGCATTTTGAGCAAGGGCTTGCACACATTTTCTATTTCTCATCATAAGGCAAGTGGTTTTTCATTTCCATTGATTTTGTGCTCTTTTTACTTGCTTCTAGCATGACTATGGTGTTAGATTGGATTTTGCCCATTTATTTTCTTATAAATCATCACATGCTAGAACTAGGAATGATGTTTGAATGGTTTAAATGTGGATGGAATGGAGGGGCCGAGCCCATTTTAATGTTGTTTACAGGCAGAAGAAAATGGAATGAAAAGGGTGGCTTTTCCCCCATTTGCATGCGGTTCGGAGCCATTCCCCTAGGTCCCTTGCATCCATATTTCTTCTTTAAACCCTGTTGACTAAGGATTGATTGTGGGACCCTCTATTGGACCCGTATGACTTGGACCACCCTTATTACACTAAGAGTGCTTTTGGGCAAATATACCCTTACGGGATGCGCGGTTTGGGTACGGTGCACAACCTACACGGAACCCGGTTGATATGGAGAGTGGACATGTGCACCCGTGTTTGTTTGATAGGTCGTCCAACTTCTCACCACTTGTGGTTTGTAATTCCTCCTTGGCCTTTGAACATGCATTACTTACATCGAATAGGCGTGTTTCTTAGGGGTTGTACCCTTTTTCATTGTGTGGACCATGTTGTGGTTTGGCGAGCATTGTGATGCTCTACGAGGACTAATCGGTGTGTTTGTACCCCGTTTGGAACCAAACGATGAACATGACTAGTTTCCTCAATGATTAAACCGTTTGTACGGAAATGCCAACCCTTCACTTGACTTAGGATATATTGTGTGTCAAACACCACTAATGTGGTTAGTCCAGCATAGAAGGGGCACCTCTGTGTAGGGGCTATGTGTGTGGGTAAGCGACCAGGGTCTATTAGACGACTGCAGATCAATATTGGACATGGAGTTGTACACCGTTGTATATTGGACAGGATGCGTATCATCCGAAGACAGACCAACCACCCGTATTAGACAGAGCCTTGGCTCTATGAACATTGGATAGGATATGTAACATCCAAAGACAGGTTGATCTACCATATTCTGGACAGGATATGTATCATCTGAAGAAGGGGGAACCCGTGGATTGGACAAGGGTAAACCTGGAGTTCAGCTAGTGTGGGTGTTCATTGTTTTAGCGATGGTTAGGGTGTTTCCTTTCCTTCTTTATCGGTATTGCTTCTCCGTACATCGTATGGTGTACATTTCACATGATCATCCCCATCTTTACTTGCTTTCCTATATTGCATATTATTATGGGTGATATTTACCCACTTGCCATGACTTTTGTCGTCTGATGTTGTTCTCCTTGGTGCTTAAGTACTGAAACAGCTATACTGAGACAGAGGCAGAGGGTGAAGCACCTGAACCAATTGATGTACTTGAGTGGGGTGCAATGCAAATGAAGGCTTCGAAACCTTTTAGACCCGCACCCGAGTAACACGCAGTCTCAATAGTTTGATTATCATCTTTTGATGCCCAAGTTTTGGATGGACTTTATTTTGTAACTAACTGCTTTTAATTACTTTGAAACTTTAACTTAAATCCAACA
Source organism: Sextonia rubra (assembly GCA_037013555.1). Classification (NCBI taxonomy): domain Eukaryota; kingdom Viridiplantae; phylum Streptophyta; class Magnoliopsida; order Laurales; family Lauraceae; genus Sextonia; species Sextonia rubra. The sequence goes on along the minus strand of JASUAD010000028.1, from coordinate 13,001,228 downwards.
TCTTTAGATGTGCAAAACTCTAATTATTATATGTGATACCAATTTCTAAAAAGTTGCTTCCGCAGGTATTGGTAATTTGTGTTTGTGTGGACTCACAACAAACCTACGATCTTGAGAGGGATCTTGCTTAGGAGCCACATGCAGTACTTTGCACAAAAAAATTTTAATTGGCCCTTATCACACGTTAACCCCGTTTTCATTTTGGGGGACATGACAAGACCTTGTGAGATACTAGAAAGAAGTTAGCACTAATAGAGAGGAAAGTAGAGCAACATGGGAAATGACAGCCAGAGACACTTCAAAACATTGAGGCAGATAGTCTACAAGCAAAAACCTGGACACATACAGTATATGAGGAATGGTAAGAAAAAGACCAGAATTATTAAGCTGAGCTTTTCCTGATCAGCAGATTTATCTTGAAAATTAGTAAATTTCTAAATGGGCCAACCTGTTTGCCAAAGATTGGAGTCAAAAACAAAAATACCAACACTCTTCCACGAGAGGGCAGAAGAAGATTTCTTTGTACCCGTGAGAGTTTCTTCGTAGAAAATAAGCATAGGAAGGGAAGGAGATAGACCTTCGCACAGGTATAGAGTCAGGCTGGGTCTCACTTTCTCTAATGCAAACTACCCCTCACGGTAGCCATCTTATCTACTACACAATTACAAAGAAGATGCCCAACCATTGTCTGCAGCAGGGCATAGTGAGGATCTTGTATGGAAAAGTTTTGATGCTTCTTTTCACAACCCAATAGACAAATCATTCATCACAAACAAGTGTCCTCAGAAAACCGCACTCTGTAAAAATAACAAATAGGTTCTTCTAGGATGATTCCAAAACAAAGGTGAATAAACGTTGAATGCCATGCCCTTCATTACATTTGCCTCCATTCTCTATCAAAATGAAAATTAGCACTAGAACCACATTATGTATATTGAGATCGAACAATTTTTTTTTTTTACCAATTGTTAACCTCACAGAGTGTCAACTGTCAACAATACATCTCAAACAGAGATGGCAGTGTAAATTGTTTGTCTATTTTCAAGAGTCTAATATGGTAAACAAAGTGGAAACTTGTTGCTTCCGAAAGCACCACCATGCACACATAGTATAGAGCAAAATATCAGGGTTCAAAACACCAAAGTTGGTATTTTTTTTTTTTTAATAAAAAAGGCAGATGAAAGCACCTATCATCCATCCTTGCTTGAGCTTCAACATATGATAATGCTGCACAAGACTTGATAACACTTTTAGTGTATCTTGTAGAAATAACATCTGCATTAGGCGTCATTTCCTGGAACACAAAAATAAATAAATAAATAAACATATAAAGGCGTGCACCCGATCAGAAGATAAATCATCCAGAAAAAATCAAAGACATAGAGGCTGGTCAAAGCAAGGGGCATAAAGGCAAGTTGAGTTAAGCAAAGAGTGCTTAAGAAGAATATAAAATCTAGCTTTTGAATCCCATATGAGATAAAACATTGCAATTTATAGGGGTTATTCATCCAATAATGCTCCCAAATATATGCAAAATCCATGTACTAAAGTTGTTGGTTTAACATGCAAATCTACAGTAATCATCAGCTATCAACCATCAAAACATTCAATGCATTATCATTACAAGAAGAGTGATTGCAATTCAAATTTCAGAGTGATCACAGAATGAAATGTTATGAGCATAGGGACACATGAATAAACATAGCAATACGGCATATAATTAGCTACTTGCTTAACTAGAAAAGGGGGACCCCGGCAAGCAACGTCGGGATCGATGCAATTTTCATGAAGAGTTTCCCATTTGGATAACTCAAGTTATAGGTAAGCCAATGAAACCCAACAAGAATATGAAGGCACAACCTTCTGCAAATATTTTAACATTTGAGAACATCTTTAGTTGCAAGATGGGTGTTTTTTTTTAGTTAATTCTAGTCAACTTTTATACCAATCAAAAAAAAAAATTTTTCTAGTGAACTTTTATACCCATGAACATAAAGAAACAGTAAATGAAATTGCAAGAACACTACAGCAAAATCAAACCAATCTTGTGACCAATATTTCAGTTGCAAACAAAAAGGAATATGAAAAGAAAAAGGAACTAAAATAATGAGAGTGAAAGAGAGGATATCTTGGAATACAGATTTACAAAAGAAGAAAAAGGACAGAGAACTGAGCCCTGAATATGTTATTCTCACTTAATAATATGCTGGACAAGTGAGCCCACGTGCATGATTTTACAATATGATAGAACTAAACCACAAATATACAGTATACACAGATTTAAAATAAAAAAATACATAAAATGCCCCATTTACACATAATATTAAGGGCCCCCCAGGTGCAACATAGCCTAGACATCACGGTGTACACTATGAGCCAGTTTAGGCACTGCTCTAGGTACAAAGGGCATATGCAAAGTGCCTAGCATGCCCATAACTAATCTGGCATAGATCAAGCCTTCAAAATATAGGATTTCCAAAAAAAAAAAAAAACCTTTTCCATCCAGAAATTTACAGAGAGCAAATGACAAATAAATGCAAAAGATGACAGATAAACAGTGATAAAAAGGTAATAATTGATCTGTTTCTACAAAGAAATAAAAGAAGCTCATACCCAAATAACAGAAAAGGCCAGCCTCTCCACATCAGACCTAAGAGAACAGATGTCTGCAAGGATAAAGTTACGACTGAGAGAAGCAAATAAATTAACGAAAAACCACAACATGACATCATCAAACTCTCAAAACCAATTGCTACAATCCAAATAAACGACTAATAGAGAATTTCAATGGCTTGAAACAAGCACCCAACAAAGAATCATCACCTTCTGTTAGTGGTTTAGGAAGCATGTCAATTCGTCGCTCAACGAGATATACAGATGTTCCCCGCTGTGATGCTTCATCATCAAGTGGGGTTCCAGGATGGACAAAGTTTGTCACGTCAGCAATATCTAGCAAAATTTTGTCAAGGCTTACACAAAGAAATGCTCTAAGCTGGAGAGAAGAAATAGGGGAATAAAAACAAAGATGTAACTGCAATATCCATACACTCAATAAGCTTTTAAGGCTTATAGACAGTGGTAACAAATTGTAATCTAATATCTTAGCAATTTGTATCAAGGAATTATATTGTGCTGATAAATCAGATTTTTCTTTTGCTATATGTCCACACAGGTAGGAGCAATGTAGATGAGCCGGGACAGTTATCTGATGGGACCCATCATGGATAGGAGATGTCCCAAAAATCACCAACAACGAAGATCTCAGAATGTGACCTAGTGACCTACAAATTGACAATCAACAAAAAAACAATAAACAAAGAAAAAAAAATCCAAATGGTCCAATAAAAAGTCAGAAATTGGATGGCTTTGTTATTCAATCTAGAATATTGTGAGTCATCCCTCATCTTCGGTGCAGCCAATCAGACCTTATAATCAGTAATATAAACCACTATGAGCCCCAACTGCATGCACTAGGTGCATCAAAATTCAAAACAATGTGCACGTCTAGATCCATGTAACCTGCATGCAGACACATGTATGGGTGAAGGACAAGGACATGATATCAAACACTGAGGAGACCCAGTACACAATTGAGCTTCTTTGATCCTTCTATCCAATAAAAGCAAAGTTGGCACTCTACAACTTTGATCATAGATACAGAACCACAAATCAAAATAGACATTATTTTTAGCATATTCTGACAAACTTTTGATAGGAATGGGTAAGGAATATTTTATGAATGTGATCTTGCTCTACAATATTAAGGCCACTTCAGCATAAACAAGAGTAACGAGTAAAAGGATACGAACTCCCACTTCAAAATTTCCATTTGGAAGGGGTGTGCAGTGCAATGCATCATCAATATCTTTGCAACCTGAACCAAAAACGATCATTATTAGCAGTACATCCCAGAACCACCGACAAGAAATAACCATGGAAATCGAAAAAGGAAAAATAGAAACAAAGTCGGTATCAGTAAATAGACAATTATAACATACCAGGCGGATCCACACTAAAAACCCGCACTTGTCGTAAATCCTGTCTATTGGGATTTGCCAAATCATCAGTTGACAATGTCCAGGGTAGTGGTGGCAAGCAAGCCAGAACTTGTGCAGAAAATGGTCTTGAATTGATATCGTTCTCGATCAATACAACCTGTAGCATGCAAAGATAACCACTATCAAATGTAACTTAGCTTTTTTATTTAACTTTAACCAAAATAGGGTAAAATGTGTATTTACTTAAACTCTAGCGTTATATAAAATATTTACTCTTAAATGCCAAAAAATGTACACAACCACAGTTTCCATTTATCCAGGCAAAATTCCTCTCGCCAAACAACTTTAATCAGTAAGATTTATAGAGTTTAAGCTTTTTTTTAGCCATTAGAATTTGTAGAATGCAGAGATGGACCTTCATCAAAAGAAAGAAAGAAAATCAGTGATTTTTCAGTGACAAGCTACAATACTTATAGCTGACTAGTTTAGCAAATTAAAAAGTGTATAGGTTAATTTAGCCTCTGGGAACAGTAGGTGAGAAATTCAGCTCTAGAACTAGCAGATATTACAAGTGAGGGCTTTTTTGTTTGAGGCGGACAAAGGTGCAGGATCCAAACAATATTGGGACAGTGAAAAGTTTTTGTAAACCAAATGATTTAACATCCATAATTTTGAAGCCAATTTTAGCAGTTAGTATTCAACCACCTTGTGGTTGAAAAAACTTTTAGGAGCTGCTAAAGAAACAGGGTAAGCCCAATTAACTTGCCTCACTTTCAGTATCCCTATCACCAATTTCTCCTATGGTGCGAACATAATGACCAGATGGGTATCGAGACAGGCAATCCCAAGAATCAACAGCAACAATAATTCTCTTGTCCAGAAGATTCCCTAGCTGCCGAGTTTGAATCCGAATCTTAGGAATCCTTCGATCTTTGGAGACAAATAAAGCATGGGCAATGCCACCATCAGCTGCAGGCATAGGCATTGGCTCCAAAGACCCACAATAGCTGCATAAGTCAAAACCAAGTTATAAAAGACCATATGCTCATGGAAAATGAAAAAACAAATGAATATATATGGTTAATCTCATTTTTAGTAAGCTATTCAAAATCTGTTTGATGGCTAATCTTCAAATAGGAACAAATTCATGCATTATCTGGTGCCTGAGCAATAGGATATAATCATCTGACAGCATTATCACACAATCCAATGAGAGAGAGAGACGTTATAAGGAAACACTTATTAAGAAAAAAAATCAGCTCAAGCAAATTGAGACATGTTATGGGTTCAAGTCATGTTACCAATAAAAAAATGAACTTGTAAAGCATTTTGTAAGAACTATTAAAATCAAGTTAACACAAATCATCAAATTTAAATGTCCCAGCCAAGTATGAGTCCTAGCCAAATTCCACTCTAACAGGTAAAAAGGCCCTACCTAAACTTCACTCTCAAGAGGAAATAGACCCTAGCACCCTAGCTAAATTTCAATCTGATGGGTTAAGAGACCACTGTTAGATTGATCAAATACAAATCCTTTTATAAAAGAATTATAAAAAAGCCCATGAAACTTAGTATTGTTTGAAAATATCTCAAAGAAATCCCAAATCTCGGCCACGTATGGTTTAATAGAAAATTAAATGGATCAATTTCTATGTTGTTTTTAATTTCAATACTTATTTTATATTTTGCATATGTTCATTTATTTTTTATATTTCTCTTAAATGTAATTCCTAAACATTTCGCTGAAATTTCAAAGCGGCTAAAACAATTTGATTTGGAGGCCAAACCAAAACAGGTTCCAAAACGAAATTCCTTCACAACACCAGCCAACAAAATACCATGAACCACAATGGGAAACAATATGCTGAACATCAACAGGGAAGAAGAAGTGATTGATAGTGAACAGTGGATCTAGTTTCTTCCTCCTTTTTGTTGGAAGAACGAATATAGTATGAGAATCTTTTCAACAAAAGACAGAGCTAACCCAAGATCAATTTTCCAAAACAAAAACTTTACTAATTATAACTATAAACAACTCTAATTAACAGGTAATCAAAGAGAAATATACAAGTAATCCATAAATAAACATTCATTCATTCCGAGATGACTTACGAGTGCCAATTGCGCTTTATAATACCAACAACACGACCTGAAGGACGGCCCGTAGCAGGATTCGCGGCTCCAACAGCACCATTCTCTACATTTGTATTCCTAGGAGCATCATCAGCACTACTTGGAACTAAACGTACATCTTCATCCTCCTCATCCTCTGAAAAGGAATATAGAATTTAAGATAATATAAACTTAATTATATAAGAATATGCTTCATCTAAATTAAGATATAGATGGGTCAGGACTAAGGTCAGACCAGAGACCCAACTGAATCTGACCTGATAATCATGAGGTCTAGGTTCCAGTTTAGACTTGATGGATCAGATCCAGGCCCACAGTCCACGACCACAATCCAAGACCCAGTGATGGACTCAACTCAGACACATTATGAAAGGAATTACTATTAGAAGATATTTTCAAAAATATTTAATGCTATTTGGTTTATAGCAATGGACACAACCATACCCATTCAATATTCAAATATAATGGGCCAGGATCCAGGTATGAATCCTTAGTTGGGACACGGACTCAACTCAACCAAGAATAATCAGATCCAGCTTGACCAACGCTGAACCAAACAGCTTAAAGCCCTTCTTTAAATTAAACAGAAAGCATCGTATGATTAGATACTGTACCATCATCAACAATACTCAGGGATTTCCCCTCTTGCCACTGATCTTCAGGCAGGAGCTCCACTGCAACAATATCCCCATCAAAAGCCCGATTCATGTTACCCCTCCCATGTATTAATATTTCATCACCAATACTCTCACTTCCTACATAAGCCTCAAATGGATTGTAACGATTGACTCGAAGTTTTCCTTGATGGTAAATTCCACAGTGCAATCCAGCAGTAATTTCAGACATTGGTTTGTGCTGCAAAACAAAGTGAGAAGTAGGTTCAAGTTGAAAAGCCAAAACATATAAGCATGTAATCATTATCTACTGAATATAAATGTTGTGCAGCATGATCAAGACATGCAAATAACTAGATTGATATACCTCACTATAAATGACTTTCCTCTTTGAAGGTCTCAAATCTTCAACTTCCACCATATCTACATCTCCGGAAGTTGGTTGAACAACCAAGTCAAGCAAAGATGGTTGACCAAGTGACTTAACATATGATTCCACTGAAACATAACAAAAGTCACCAAGAAGACTTTCACATCATGAAACATGAAGGGAGATTTTGACAATACAACACCTAAAGAAAACAACAAAAAAGATTCAATGATGGGTTGAACATGTGGAGGTTAAGTGGAAAAAGGAAAAAACAGGACAAAAATACCTGTCTCTGCAGAAATACCCTCCTCAGTGGCCTTCCTCTTGTTCTCCCTGTCATTAGTAAGAAGCAATACCTGTGCACTGCCACCCAGGTGCCTTTGGTACCAACTGGTAGCCACACGAATTGCTGAACAACCAACATTATGAGGTTAAGATCTAAAGATATACAAGATTGCATCACAGTCATTAACAGAAAAAAGCGCAATCAAGGAAAGCTTAGAAATGGTATACAAAGTGCAACAATGTAGATCCAAGCATCTATCATTATTTGGCAGTCAACTCAGTAGGCCCTAAATACAAGGACTCCTAGCTAGAATTTCATAGGGTTAGATTTGACCCAGTGTTCTTGATCAAACCAACACATTATCAATTGAAAATGACAAGCATCTGCAAAGCTCTTAAATGAAAGAAAAGAGAAAAACAATTATGCAAGGGCAGCACAGAGGCAACAAGGAGTGCAACTTTGTTCTGCTCAACTCAAACCCAACAGACCCAACCTGGTATTTGAACAGGTATGACTAGGCTTTCCAAAATACAAGACCTTGGGCCTAAATGCGTCAATCTAAATTGTTTTGTGTCAGGGTTAGATTGAAGTCTTAGGTAACCCAATCAGACCATGTATACAATGTATACGATAATTTTATGCCAAGGGTATGCTATGGACATTTTCCAGTCATCAATCTGTTCCAACCAAAAAACGAATTGAAACATTTGCATCGATCCGTATAAGGGAGATAGGAAGCTGTGCTGGATTGCAATAATTTTTCTTTCACATCAACCAATAAGATTCATTTGCCAATATGTTGAGGTATTACATTTTGGCCAGCTATCCTATTATTAGGTGTTTCCCAGCTATCACGTGACTCATTCACCGATGACCCAACCAAGTAGCTTCCCGCCACACCCTCTCCTCCCTCTCTCTACTATAAAGAGAAGCCTTGTTAAGGAGTCTCCATGAAGATGGAAGCTCCAAGATGATACGATCGGTCAGTGTAATATAGTTCTTCCCATTTACTCACCCCAAAGACAACGACAAACATCTTAGCCGCTGTTTTCTTTGATTCCAAAAGTATACACTATACAATCAATGAATCTTTTGAATTTTGTTGGATCATAACTCATAAGGGCTTTCTAAATCTTCCTCTTTTCACTCCATTATTCACTCTCCCCACTCCATTGGTAGCGTTTACTCTGTAATTTCGCATTGGGTATACTTCTAATATATCCATGTGTTATTGGTGGTTACTTGTACTTTGTTTAAGTTTAGCTCTTCTTAATTAATAGTTATCCTTACCGATCCCATTAAAAAGAAAATTCCCCTAAACCCACCCACCTTTCTCTCTCCGACCTCAAGCAGTTAATCGTAATTGTATTAAATAGATAAAACACACATCTAGAGCAGTGAAAAGCATACCTCTGTCATTCCGATCATTTGGGCTTTCCCCAGCCATCGCTTTGATAAATGTATCCCTAACAATATGCAAAAACAACACAATTGTTCTTCATAAAACGATTATTTCTGTTATTTTTTCAATCTAAACAGTCAAACTACACAGATATTGACTTCATGGCACATTCAAGGGGAAATGATAGGTCAGATACCTCATAGACATTGCGCGACTGATTTCTATGAGGTATCTGACCTATCATTTCCAATTGAATGTGGGATGATGTGAATTGAAACACTGCAATATTGGACTGCTTCAAGCTCACTGGAAAACACTACATACAAACAATTAAAACATTACTTGTGGTGTTCATTGGAGAAGACGAAGAACTTCCGCGCATTATTGCTGCATAGAGCTCTGATTCTATTGTACACAGCAAGATTCTTGTTCTTCACCTCGTCCAGCACCACCGAAAGAATCACCACATCGTCAATTGCAGGGTTCTCGAGCAAATCGATCTGACAAGACACCGAGACTCCACATCGGCAAAAGATCGCCAAAATCGACACCACAAGAACACAGGTGCGGGAGAATTGAGAGGGGATTACCTGATGGAGGACGACGTTGGTGTCGACGACGAGGATCGGGGAGGCGGAGGGGCCGAGGCGGGCGGCGGAGGAGTCGCAGAGCTTGCAGATCGAGGCTCCGCAGTAGATGTCGTCGCGCAGATAGTGCTCTCTCACGACCTGCGAGAGGAGGAAGAGATGAAACCCTAGACGGTGAGAAGAGGAGGAGGAAACTAGGGTTAGGGTTTTAGGGAAGAGACGGACCTTGAGTACTCTCCCTTGCTTTGTTTTTCGAACGAAGGATTTGCTCTGCAACATCTTCTTCTTCTTCGTCTTCTTCTCGTTTGCTGCTCTCACATGAAGGCCAAGAAACGAACTTTATCGGTCTTGCTTTCTACTGCTTGTAAGTGGGGAATGGCCGGGAAGACAGGTCTTGGCGCCCTTTAACCTGTTTTCGATTGTGGGGCCAGTGAGCACACATGAGGATGAATTTGGTCCGTTTATTTGATGGCCCATGTTGGATGATCATGAGTTCCATGGATACGGTACCTGATTTTCTGATTATCCGAAGCTTTCACCCGGAGAGAAATCGGGATTAAACCTATTCTAGATTTGGATTCAACATCGATTCAGGCTGCAACCCAATTTATGTTATGATTAGTAAATGGGTCCGGGTCCTTAGAAGTCCTGACTCATGTACCCAACACTTGGCACAACAATCTTTAATATTGTAATTTGTAGCTGAAAATTAACTTTTGTTTGATATTTTTATATTTAATTTTAAAAATGGTGGAGTTATATTTAATTTTAAAAATGGTGAGTGATGTTTTATTATGAGTTGAACAATATTTTTATTTAAAAAAATTAAAAGATAAAATTAAAAGAAGTCAAAAACAAATTTGAAACTAGATTCTAATTCTAAGTTAGACATGGTTCCAAATCCAAATTCGGATCCTCGTATTGAAATTAGGTTAAGACCAACAAAACAAAAAAGGTTTCAAGTTAAAATCAACTTCGAAATCGAATTCGTCGTTTAGAAATGAATTCAGGTCCGAGTCCTGTATAGCTCTAGTTTGGAGCCAACCTGTTTGCAACCGTAGGTGAACTCAAGTGTTTCCACGTGGGAGTGGTTGCATGTTGGAACTCGGTCCAATTCTGCATTCATAATAAAAATTTTTGTCTTGGCTTTGAAAATTCACATAAGAATTATGTGTTCACCCCTAACTACTATATCAAATTCATGGGTTTAGTCCCAAAACTCCATTGCTTGTTTTTATCTACACCGCTTTAATGAAAATCATGTGCCCATCACTGCGCAGGGATGATAATAAGGGCTGAGAGATGTATAACTTGAAAGTTGTTGATGGACGATGGGAATTTGATCAAGTTTGTAGAAGTGGGTCAGGGGAGGTTGACCTAGAGGTAATATGAGGGTTAGGCCGGTTTGACCTGCCTGATAAAGCGTGAATGTAGGTTGGGTCTGAAGTTTAGTTTTATACGGGACACGTGAAGGTCAAGAAAGCTTGACCCCGGTTTATGTGGTTCAGTGGGGCTCATGTAATAAGTGGGCCAGTCAAATATGGGTTGGACGTTAACAACCACACACCCACCCCCAACCTGGAACCCTACTTAGACATTGAGCAGTTAGAAAGAGGCCCATTTAAGTTAGGACTCACATGACTACAATTTAAGCCATGAATGGAGGCTCCCATCTTGAGACGCAGTTGATAAATCGAAAGGCAAACCCCAAATCCAGGCCAATCCAAACGTGCACTTTGCCTAGTCCAAGCTAGCTCGAACCTATGAAGAACTGTATGTAGCCCTTGTTATTAGGGGTTCTCATTGGCTGGGCCAGCCCGAGCCCGATCCTGACCTAGCCAGCCTTGGGCGGGCTTGGATTAAGCAATAGGAAGCCCAAAGCCCAGCCCATGTAAGGAATCATATAATTAATTTAATTAGGACAAACAATTACCCAAATGACCACAAAATTGATAAAAAACCTAATTTAGCCTGGCCCAATTGATTATATGCATAGGCTCGGGCTTGACTTTTATGGCTAGTATCAGGCTTCAGCCAGTGTTTCTAAAGTCGGGCCTGGCCAAATTTGCCTTAGCCCGGCCCATGAACACCCTTACCTGTTATTACTCGTGACCACCAAATACACGCACCTCTTGGCCTGACATGAAGGGCTGTTTGAACGCTCTTGTCTAATATAGTATGAGATAATTAGATTAAGGTCTAAAACAAAAAGTTATTCTAGTTTACAATTAATGTTTAGTAAAATTATTTTAAAAAAAATCTCTGCACACGGTTCTCATAGAATGTGCACGGGAATCATTTTGATGATTTTAAATAGGGCTTGCCTCTGTCACCACGCTTGTGGATGACAACCATATGTTGGAGATGAAAGTCCACGAGTGAAAGAGCTTATTAGAGGGGCATTTCTCTTTCATTTCCAAAAAAGAAAAAAAAGAAGAATGCCATGGAGCCCACTTTTGAAAAAAAATAAAAATAACAGTTATCTTTGTGATTGATTGCCAAAACACAGTGGTAATAGAATTACATCTTCCAACTCGAAGTTATAAATAGCGTGGCCAAAATGTAGTGGTAAGAAAATTGCATGTTCTAACTTGAAGCAAATATCATACGTCATGCACCCACCAAGGCAAATGTGCCTATAAAAATTGGTCTGTAACATGAATCATTTGGCAGCTGAAACCACAGCCAATACCACAAATTCTATAATATATTAAAGTTGAGAGTTTTGAATTCAATTTTAACCAAGTTTTTTCAATTTAAACTCTTCTCTTGAGCATTGGTAAAAAGGCAAAAATCTATATAGATTGTGAGATTTGCAACACGCTTGTTTAAATAACTATACTTATAACTACACTACACAATATTAATATGTAACTACTTCTTAAAATAAAATAAGTAGTAAGATGAAGCGGAAACCTATCTTACTCAATAGCCACCTCATTTGCACAAGAGTTTTCAAGCTCCGACTATTTGTTTGGATCCTTTGGTTTAACTCACTGAGTTGCTGCTCCTTGGCTTGGTCCTCTAATTTTGGCCAAGTTATTTTTTTATTCTTCTTCTTCTTTTACCTATCTTTGACATGGAGAAGACATACGAGAAAATCTAGACATTCAAAAGAGATTGATCATAATATTCGGAAGGGTTAATTTCAACCGTGGATGCATCACGCTCACTATGGTCATGGGGGATGATACATGAACTCAGAACTCTGTGCCAGCTGGAAGGAAGATGATCTCCTTCAAGCTCCCTTTTTCTCTTGTTTAGTTCTCTCTTGTTACTAAACCAAGCCCCTGCTACTAGAAAGAAATGACTGATTACATATAATTTCCCCATGAGAGACCTGATTAAATTGGGCCCATTTCTAAGCCCTCTTACTCGGGCCAATGTCAGAGTAGACCTAAAACAAACCTTTGTGCTTAAGGGGCCGATTGAAGGCATCTGATCACCAAAACTTTTAGGCCACTAACTCACCAGGTACTGAAATCCTAGGATTGCAAGAAATGTCTTCATATCAAAGTGGCTAAAAGAAATCTACAAATGGCCATCAGTAATCTCTCCTCTGATGGATACTAAACCAAATCCTAGAGAAATCTACAAATGGCCATTAGTAATCTCTCCTCTGATGGGAATTGTTAGTCCATACAAAACCAAATCCTAGAGAAGTTAGGTTTGATTTACGCCCGCTGCTTATATCCTTCACTCATCGCCTTGTTAATATTGTCAGAATACAACTTATTTTATTATAAATTCATGAGAATTCGATTCCATGCAAAGAGGGAGCGTGTTTGATGGATTTATTTCACTATAAAGTTGAAGTAATGTGTCATTTTAAAACACGATAAATAAAAATGAATTAAATCAAAATACCATATTTAAAAAAAAATTTACCTTTTTACATCAAAAGTTTAAAACCTACTTTTTCATCTTACCTACTGACGAAAATATTTACTGTCAATATGAAAAGTTAAAAAGTTATATTTTATTTTCACTAAATAAAAAAATATAATTATTTATTGATTTAACCCTTTTTATTTTTTTTATTTTTTAAAATAACTATTTACCTCACTTCACTCTACAAATAAAATTATAAAACGAACCTGATAGCTAAAATAGAGTATAGACCCCCATGACCTTACTTCCCTGCAACGACTCAGGGAAAATGAATCAATTTTGCACCCAAACATATTAAATCTTAAATAACGACACATGCTACTCAAGCACAAAACAAGGGCACTTAATGACTGAGAAGAATCGGGATAGCAGATTCGCTAAAGTGGGCTTTCGCCTAGTCTTTTTAGGTTTGAACGAATCCTGTCTTCCGCAATCCACATTTTCGGTATCTCTTCTTGGAGCTTTTCATGCACATGAGCCTTCAGAGGGCCTTTGCATGCAAAATTTCCTTGAAAAAGTGGGTCCCACGTAATAAAAAAATAGTGACGATCACACGGGGGCCTTTGTCTATCGTGACTGGACGTTGAACGGTTGAAGTACCAATGTATCATCAACAAAATCTCCGAATTTAGCATTGTACGAGTTTTAACTGCTTGTGAATAATTGAATTTGGGTATTTGGGGGTGCTTAAATTTCTCAACTTTTAAAATTTAATCTTCATGAATTTTATAAATTTATGGCATCCAAAACTTTAGCCACCAAGCTCACAATAAGGTTAGAATGGTATTCTTAAAAACCTAGTGGAGCCAAGTTGGCCATCCATTCAGTGGACTTCTTAGATTTAGCATTCATCTAAATGATTTAAATCATTGAATCAACTTTTTTTTATTTTGAATGGTAAAAATTTATGTCTCTTTGAAGAGAAATTTAAAATTAGAGGGCTAACGGTTCGTCTTCATCAAAAGTGATTATGTACATTATTTAAAGCTTCAGTAAGAAATTGTTCAATTCAGTAAAAAATTTTGCCGTAACAGAAATATTCCGATTAGATTAATGCTTTGAAACGAGAAATGTTATTTCTTTTTTTATAATTTGCTTGGAGCCTTAGTTGTGGATGTTTTTTCTTTGATATGATTGTTTAGAAGGGGTAAAGTTCAATCCTAATTTGGGATAAATTCTATTTATGTAATTTATATTGAAGGAAATAAATACATTACTTATTCTTCCAAAAAAAATAAAAAGAATAAAAAACAAAACTATTGATCAAGTAGAGATGGTTTGATCATCCATCACCATAAACAATTAGGTGGGGAGAGATCTTTCGATCCCCACCATCCCATCTCTAGGTGGGCCCCACAAGCACAGGTCTCCGATGAGGGGAGCCCACAGAAAAAACTAACAAAATCAAATCAAAAGTTGGTTATCTAGTTACCATGCCAACCTTTTCACTCCAAGTGAAGTCAAAATGCACCATCATCCATCCTCTACAAAAATAATTAGCTGCTCCATCAACAATTCAAAAGTTTTTGTGCCTCCAATGCATCTTCTAAGCTTTGATAAATGAAAAGTGGGTCCCACAAAGTTGAACCAAATCATCGATCAGGATCATCTCTCTTTGACTAATCCGTCGCCCGTCCCGTTTTCCTCCTGCCAGAAATGCAACAAACCGATCTCTCTCTTTCTCATCATCTTCCTTCATCCCCAAATCTGGCATTCCACTTCTCCCCTAAAACCCCATTTCTCAATCTCTCTCCTTCTTCTTCTTCTTCATGATTCCTCTTTCCCTTCTCCTCTTTCTTCTTCTCCTCCTGATCATCGCAGGATTCTCAATCTGCAACTCCGAATTGCTAGATCCAGTTCCACAGGTCCCAGCCTCATCAGCTTCTAAAAAGAATCATCTTCCTGTTCCTCTACCAAGACCCTCCAGCAAATACATCGTCCTTCCCCCGTCCAAGTGAGTAATCATGCAATCCAATTACTACTCTTCTGCATATCAGAGGAACATGTGAAAAAGATTTTAGATTTGTGCGTGAAATCGTTTTATTAGGATGCTGATGATTATCGGTGATTGTTTTGTCTTATTATGGAGATTTGTGTTGAATTAGCTCTGGGTGACTAGGGGTGGGTGAAATACAACTAGTAAAGCAATACCCATATTGGGTTTTTGATGATGAAGATGTTGTAATATGGGCATTTTTGCATTGACCCAGTTGAAAAAGAATCAACTTTTTTTCATTTCAATTGGTTTTTAAATATGGGTTTTGGTGCTGAAGATGGGGAATGATCATATGGGCATTTTTGCATTGACTCAGTTGAAAAAGAATCAACTTTTTATCATTTCAATTGGTTTTTAAGATGTTTAGGGTGTGTTTGCCTTCTTTGACTTGGGTTTCTGGGAATTTGGAGTAAAGGGTGTTTTATTCAGATAGAATTAAAGATGTGAGAAGAGGGAAGGAGCTAAGGTGGAGATGTAGGTGGGATCATCACTTTTTCAGGATTTTGTTTGTTAGGACTAGGATGATGGTTTGGTAGTCATTAATGGTCTTTTTGTGGGTTTTGACATTTAATCATTTAGCTTTAGGCTCTTTGTGTGTGTGTGTGTGTGTGTGTGGTTTTTTTTTATTTTTATTTTTTGAAATGGACTTTAGCCTCTTTAATGAATCCGCATTATGTAGAAATCCTAGGATGATTGGAATATACTCTATTCAATGATACCTGTCCCTTTTCTTTTTCTTTTCTGTTTCTGTTTCTTTCTTTCTTTACTGTTTTAGTGTTGCAGAGTAATAGGTCATGCATTATGTAATGTAAGGTTGCATTATATATGGACAAGTGTATTGACTGGCGAATAACAAATATTATTCTTTCATAAATTCACATCTATGTTCTTTCATAAAATCAGAGGCAGACCTAGCTATTAGCACGCGAGTGCGACCGCACCCACATGATTTGAGAAATTCCTTAAATTAGACCTTAAAAGACTCCATTGTAGTGTTTGACTTATTCACCCCGTCACACCACCCAAACAAAAATCTTGGGTCCGCCATTGCATAAAATCATGGTTATGTAATAATAATAAAATACATAATGAAGCAAATGTTCGTGTGTATGTTGCAATTATTTTGTTTCTTTGAACACACACACTCTCATTGTTTCACCTCCTAAGGGGGGGTATTTGGTGTCCCCAGCCATCTGTGCTACAATTGGGGACCTATGTCTCAATTCCTATTCTATTCACTTGTTTTTCTGTCTTTTAGTTATTAATTGATTCCTTTTTTACTACTTTTGATGGAATTTGTTATTTTGTTGCTGCATCATGCTTTCAATCTATTTTATTTATTTAACTAGATTTAACTAGATGCTAAAAAGTAGTTTGCAATCCTATTTCCAGGACTTCATTTTATTGTAAGAGGAGTCCCAATGGTGTTCACATGTTATGTTTGTATCTTCATTTTTGTATATTCTCTTATTACATGATCTAGATTAGTAGCATGAGTTATATTGTAAACCTTATATGCACTACATCTAATTTGTGTTTCACATTCTTATGTATTTTATTTTATCCATTGTTATGAATTAAAAACATGACTACGGATATCATACAATACTAGGTAAATGCTACTGAGTTCTTAAATCAATGTCCTTGCATTCTTCTTGTTGTAATTCATCATCGTTGTCTTGCCATATTATTGTTATTGTTAATCATTGTAAACATCTCTCACCGCCTTTTTTTTTCTTTTGAATCAGTAAACATGATACTGCTCTTATTGCTTCCTTAGATGGGATGATATTTTTAGTGGAGAGGAACTCTGGGGAGGTCCGCTGGTCCTTCTCATCGGGCCCTTCACTTTCTTCTTCTTATCATGCTTCGCTTGAGTATAGCAGTGATGATGAATATGAACTTGGAGAAAATCATGGCACAGAAGATGAGTACGATTACTTCATAGAATGTGGAGATGATGGGAACTTATATGAGCAAAGCAGACACTTTGGTAGAAGGGTATTTTCAAAAGTCCCATTTTGGATTTTTTTTAAAGAATTTTAAGTGTTATTTTATATCTACTACTCTATCATTACTTTTTACTGGTGCTTGAGCCCTCATCTCCATTGATTGCTATCTTTTATGTTGCAGAAACTTCCAAAGACAATAGAAGAATATGTCAACAGTCCACCACACGTTTTAAATGGAGCACTTACTGTTGGGCATAAGAAATTGACCATTTTTATAGTTGATGCCCGAACTGGACGAGTACTTAATACATTCAGGCCGCAGGATTTTCAGTCTGTGATTGGTGGACGAAATGATGAGCGATCGCTAATATCAAAACAAGAGATGGGAGATTTGTTTGCATCTAGCTCTTTCGATATAACAACAATTGAGCCACTCATGATCATGAGAACAGACTACTCTCTGCAATCTTTTGTTTTAGTTTCAAAAGAACCATTGTGGAACTTGACAGTTGCTAAAATTAATGCTATTTCTCTTTCTCAAGGCTATGAGAATCCAAGGCGCAGTTTGGGATATGAAGGCGATGTTGAGATGTCATTGCCTGTCGTTTATCCTTCTCTCGACAGTCATCTAATACAATCAGAGCTGCCCTTTCCCCTGCCTAAAAACCTTTTAGAGTCTCGCCATAAAGATGAAGTGCTTTCTCTACCTTCTCCTCAGACTCAAAGTTTGTTACCCGATCAGCTCAGCAACTCATGTGAAGTTGAAAAGACTTGCCTAATGGAGATCGATGATGGTAGTAAACAGATTGTGGAAGGCGTGTCTGAAGTAACTGTTTTATCATTTTTCTACCAAAAAATGAAAGCTGTTTTATCATTGATCATAGTTGTTGTTGCTGCACTTTATTGTCAAAGGTGGTTTAAACAGGCCAAAGGTTCTAATAAGCAACCAAGTCATTTGAATGGCAAACAAACTGTTAGCATGAAAAGGAGAAAAGCTCGACAAAAAGGAAATTATAAGAACAATGGCAACATAAACAAGCAGGATAATCACATAACATCTGAAAGTGAAGATCCAGAGACTAGTGCACGGACAAATGTAGGGAGAAATGATGTAGGGTCATTGTTAAATTCTACAAAAATTGATGAAGATTGTGATGGGCGCTGGGTTGGCAAGCTTTTTGTGTCAAGTAAGGAAATCGCTAAAGGAAGCAATGGCACAGTTGTTTTCGAGGGTATTGTATATGATGATCAACATCCAGAGGGTACTGTATATGATCTTCAACATCCAGTTGCTGTCAAACGTCTAGTGCTGGCTCATAATGATGTGGCTTTTAAAGAGATTAAAATTCTTCGTGAATCGAAGCATTCAAACATTGTTCATTTGTATGGAGTTGAGCGGGACTTAGATTTTGTTTATATTGCTCTGGAGCGTTGCACTTGTAGCCTTAATGATCTCATCCAGCTATACTCAGATGCTTCTTTGAACTTGCTATCTGCTGGCAGTCCAATTTCAAACTCCAGAAGAGAGTACAAAATTCAGTTGGAATCTAGCGTAGCAATTGACGAGAGTATAAATTTATGGGAATCAAATGGATGTCCTTCAGCGCAACTGTTAAAACTGATGAGGTTAGCTCAACATTTAGCTTCTAGAACCTTTTTTTTTATATGTTGTACTTTCTTTTGGAATATATATTATAAAAAACTGATGTTTGGTAAACCTGGTTGCTGATGTATCATAGACCAACAACTGATGAGAAGTGGGATCGACAGAATGTGCTAACTTTGATGTTTGCATTCTGGTGCTTCTTTGTCAGTGATGATGCAAGCCTTTCTGCCTGCCATCTTTTTTTTTTTTTTTTGAAAATTAACAAAATTATTTACAAAATCAAAACAGTACAAGCAAGCTATACTGGTAAGCATTGTTAAACAACAGAGAAAGAAGAGAGAAAAAAAAAGAGAGAAGACTAAAAATCAGCAAAGGGAAAGGCCTATTCTTTCCAATTTTGTACATTCAAATCAGCTGGAATGCCCCTAAATTGTGGATTGACAGAGACTGAGGTAGTAGTTTCGAACTTGATGCGATCGAAAAGACTCTCCAAATTGGAGGACCTTCCATCAAAACATCTAGAGTTCCTCTCTCTTTATATAACCCATATGGTGGCAAGCTATGATGCACCTATGATACCCGGATATGGCACTTGACCCATGGTATCCATATCGATATGGTACAATACAAATACATGCACGGGATACTGCAAGATACGTATGGGATACGTTCAAATTTTCTTGATGCGGTAGGTGTTGACTAAAAATACCCAAAACTTGTTGTAGAGGGAAGGGAAAAAAAAAAACCAGACTGTTGTTCCGTCTTTTTCTTTTTCTTCTTTTTTTTCAAGGTGGAAAAAAAAGAAAGGAAAAAAAAAACAAAAGAAGGTGAAGAAGAGGAAGAAGAAAACGAGGAGGAGAAGGGAATACCTTTTGCCATGACCAGCGATAACACAACGATTCTAAATTTTCGGAGACGACGCGATGAAGGCAGACAGCCGAGACAATCCTCCTCCTCCCCTTCTTCTTCTTTTTCTTCTTTTCTCTCCCTTTTTTTCTTTTCCTTCCCTCTCTCCCTTTTCCTCTCTTCCCTTCCCTCTTCCTCAATGTTTCTGCCTCAAGGCTCCCTTGATGAGATAACTAGGGATTTGACTCCCACTGATTTGGACTCCCACTGTCTCAAGGCTCCCATTGATTTAACAAGACAACTAAGGGACTAGTCTTCAAATTTGTGGTCCCCACAGTGATCCAAACCATCTATTAAAAAGGACCTGGTGCTCATTTTCTAAAACAACTTAAGGACACTTTTACAAATAAAAAATTGTTTGAGGATTATTGGCTGGAAATGTCCAAAGTCTTCTATTATTTATAATTTTGCACTTTGCTCTTATTTTCTTTGAATCTCATTAAAAATTTGATCAACTCATTGGGCCTCACCACCAAGGATAAAAAAAATAGTTGTTGCGGTGGGTGTAGAGGGCAGTAGTTAAGACGCTATATAGCGGTGTGGCAGTGTGAATTTTTTAAGTGATAAAAAAATCTTGAATCTTGTACAACAGCGAATCTTATGTTTTTTTAGTTATTTGAAACCATATAAGGTTAGAGTAACTTTAGGAAGAGCTATTGAAGAGTAGAAGTAGGAAAAATAGTAGTTTAAATTAAATTTCTTGGCTAAAATAGATTTTAGACTGTAGCGCCGCTATTTTCAAAATAGCGTAGCTGCCGCAATCGCTACGGCCAATAATACAGCTACTACGCTACGTAGTGGCCGCTATTTTGGACCTTGCTAACCACATTGGTTCCCTAAGTGGAAATAAAATAAATACTCTTCTTGAAAAATTTTCTAATTAAATATCTAGGTTTATATATTTCTAAAAATGCCATACTCATATCCGTATCTTAAAATTTTGAAGTTGCCGTATTGTACCCCCATTCTCTGTGTCTATGTCCGTATCTAGGCATCATAGTGATGCATGGATATTTCAAAATGGGCAACTTATCATGTTGTATTGTATCCGATACTTCACTTTTTATGTGTAAAATCCGTATCCTTGCCGTATCCACGGAGTGTCTTTGTCGTATCCATGCCATATCTAGGCTTCACAGGTGGCAAGGAAGGAGGTCCTTCACAAATGTTTGCCTTTAGTTGTACTCGACATCATTTTCCAAAGATTGAAGTGGTCTAAAATGGTTTTTTGAGAGACCCAACTGACACCAAACCAACCAAGCACTGAGGTCCAAAGGCTATAAGCAGTCTTACACCCTAGAAGGAGATGATCAACCATTTCCTCATCAGCTGAGCACATGGGGCAAGCATTGACTGTGATATTTCTTCGGTGCCGAAGATTGTCCATGGGTAGGATTTTACCATGGAGAGCCAACCACCCAAAGGCAAGAACTCTAGGGGGAGCTTTTATCTTCCAAACGAAATGCAGAATACTTGAATGATTCCAGTTGCCTAATAGAGCTGAGGAAAATGAAGAGACTAAGAAAGTGCCATCTTTAGAGACTGCCTGTATTCTACTATCTTGTCCCTCCTTGGGAATAAAGAGAAGACTTAACATACTCACAAGATCACAAAATTGTCTTTCCTCTGATTTAGAGAAATTGCATCTAAAGGTAGGGGCCCAAACCACATCGTCGTAACTTCTCTCCAAATAGTCTTGCACCTTGGCTTGCTGATCCATAGCACAATTAAAAAGCTCGGGAAACTTGGAGGCTAAAGGTTGGTCTCCCATCCAAGTGTTAAGCCAGAAGTATATCCTTTCTCCAGGGCCAACTCTATATCTTATATTTTTTAAGAAGTATTCCTTCATAGCACAAATACTCCTCCACACCATGGATCAAACATAGCGGCCTCTACATCGGGCCACTATGCTAAATTGAATTTAGCGTTGCTCTCATCTGTAGTGGCGCTACGATTCGCTATAGACTGCTGTTGGGCCTCCACAGTCCACTACAAGCTGCTATGAAGTGTGACTAATAGCTATTTTTCAAAATTTTTTTTATAAATACTTAGTAAGGCTTATTTCTTTCATTCTTCTCTCAAAACAACAGTTTTTTGCAACTCTTCTAAAACTTTTTTAAGTAGTACTTTATAATTTATAAATTCTTTGTTATGTATAGTTGTGCTAAATTAATTATTTGAATTTTGAATTTAAAAATTCATAATAACTTAGTATAGCTAACTGACATAGATACATGGAAAAAATTAGATCAATACTCTTATTTTATAATCAGGGACATAGAACTTCTATGCACTAAATGGACCACTACATCCTCCTATTTTAGTTATTATAGGAAAAGAGCATCAAAATTTAACATTTTCCAATGTTCTGAATTTTTTGGATATTTTTTCAAATTTTTTTGATAACTTAACTTTTTCCAGTCACACCGCCACGTAGTGCCGCTACCATTACGTAACATTTTGGCCACTAGCCGCTATGCCGTCCGTAATTGCTTTTTTGATCCTTGCTCCACATTGCTAAACAACTGTAACTTGGGCTTTGATGTCCCAACCCAATCTCAGGGAACCGTACTTAGCTAGAATAATTTGTTTCCACAGACTTTCTGAATCATCTGCAATTCTCCAAAGCCATTTCCCTAGTAGAGCTTGGTTGACAGTTTTTAGGGGTCTAATACCCAAACCACCAGGTTTTTCGGCATGCAAATGGATGCCCAATTTTTCAAGTGGAACTTCCTATCTGAATTTCTTCCTTGCTAGAGAAATTCTCTTTGCAATCTTTTAATTCTCTTTATAATAGAGATGGGGCATTTAAATAAAGCAACTCCAAATTACACATTTCCTTAACAATATGAAGTTCCTAGCACCCATTTTCTCTTCATGGAATCCTTTTTCTTTTAGTTTTTGGTCCATCTCATCCTAATTTTTTGTGTCCGGCTTTGTGATTTTTATTTCTCTGCTAATTCCTTTTATCCCATCAGTTTAAGTTACTCTTTTGTGCTTTAAATACACAACTTTATTTGATAAAATGAGAACTTCCTAGGTTGATATATGCTGTAGCTGTTTTGGTTTGTATATATAGAACATAAAGTGCATTTATGCTTTTCTACACATACAGGGATTTAAGCAAAGTGCTAAGAGCCAAATTTGATCTTTGGATCAATCGAATGAGCATATTCTCTAGCCTGGAGGATTTTGCGACTTTAGCTTCCAAGATTGGAGTCTTTAATCCTATAATATTGACATTTTGCTGATGCTAGAGTTCTTAAATTTCTTTTTAGATGCTTGGCATTATCAAACTTTTTTGGAATCAGGATTTCCACTATTTGTTGCTGAAGAATGTGATGTTTGTATATCTCAGCCGCCACAGATGGCCCATCTGTCATATCTACATCTGAATCTTAGTAGACAAGGGCCTAGCCATCACAGCCTATCATCAAATCTTCAAAGATAATTCTCTGACTGTGTAATTGATATCTTCACCTATAATGTAGGATCTCAGTCTTCTAAGGCTGTGTAATTGATCTTCACGAATAATGTAGGATCTTAGTGTGTAATATAAATACAGACAATGACAACACTAGCCAATGTGCATTACATCAAATGTGCCTTGAACTGCATCTCTTTTATTTTAGCATCTGCTATTTGGATTTCTATTACTTATCTGGCGCAAATTTTATGAATTCTTTTTTTTTTTCTTGGTTTTTGAATGGTTATGCTGGATACTGTTTGTTTCCTCGATTCTGTTGTTCTCTCATGGGCTCTAAAGATTCCAACATGTTTCTGTTTTATTCCTATGTCATCTAATTCTTTATGAGCATTATTTTTACATCATTGGTATTTCTTTTTTCTTTCTCATATGGTTTTGCAGGCCAAACTCATATGAAAGCCCATGTATCAAATGGGTCGTCCCATGGATCCTTTGGGCTTACACCTACCAGGCCTCTGGCTGACTGTGCAAAGATGCATCTGTGAATGCCTAGGGAGCAGGTCCAATATAGTCTTTGGTTGAGTTGGGTGTGACAGGCTGACAGCTAGTGGGATCCAAGATTTTAAGCTATAATTTTATACACGTCTATTTTGAGCTTTAGACTTGAAAGGGGACATGGTTTCAGGTTGAGCAATTTATTTCCTATTATGTAAGAAGCCCCCGTTTTAAGAAAGTACAGGTCCCTTTTCTTAAATGATAACTAGTTAGTTTTGGTTAAGTAGCAGCAATGCAATACAAGTATACAACAGCCTAGTCAATTCAGAGAGAAAGTAGGAGTATTCTAAATTATGTTAGTTAAGATACTGAAAAGATTTTATGTTAATAAGATTCTCGAAGGTTTTAATAATTTAATTAGGAACTTAAGATTTTTAGAAATTATGCTTGGAATTCTTGGTAATCTATCTCTTTAAGTATTTGTTATATTATCTCTAATTCAACCTACATTGATTAATAAAATTTGAGATTTCTTCTAATATTGTCAGAAGTGGGATAGTGTAAGATCAGTATTCAGTATGCTAAACCCATGGCATGATTTTACTATTTTGAAGCTTCAGCTTCAAATGTTAACTCATTTGTCAATCTCCTTCTCCTTTTTCTTTTTCAAGGATAATGGATGATTTTCTTGAAAAAGCAAACAAGAGAAACCTTGCCCCAGGCAATAAAGAAAATCTTCATAGCATTAAAGAAAGCACAGACAAAATACACAAATCTGAATCTCATTTCAAAAAAGAGATTAAGGCTATAGACAATGACCTTAGCTAATGAGTTTGCTGCTGGGTGTTCTTCATAAATGGGAAATTATCATCTGGTGGCTGGACAAAAGATTCTTTGTCTCTTCTATCCGTGGATTGATTCTCCAGTGGATCAAAGCATCCCCTTTTACCCAGCTAATGTCACACTCCAGTCACCTATGATTAAAAGAAAAAAGCTGAGGGGAATCTTCCATGTTAAACAACCATGAGAAACTGCTGTTATTCACAAGATTTGCTCAAACTGCCCCTGATTCTTATCCCATTAGGATTACCTCAAAATAGCCTTCGACTGAATGCTTGGTGAATCTTAGCCTATGACTGGGTTTGATTATCATAGAAGGACCTGGTGCAGGGATTTTAAGAACTGTGAGCTTGCTCCAATAAGGTGGGTGATATAGTCGGTTCAATTGTATGTATACATATGTTATGTAATGTATGTATATCTACACACAAATGGCCTTGTTTCAGAACGGTGACCCCTTATGTGGGGTCCACTTGGAAGTTCTATGTCAGATTTTTAGGTTTGTGCAAACAGTGGGGACTATGATCACTCTAATCCTAGATTTTAAGGGGTAAAAATATCATTTTTTATCTAATAGGTATGTTATTTGCATTATTTGTCCTAGGGGATGCAAAATCTGGATGAGTGTCAAAATGTGTCTTGTGCCAATTCAATGTGTAGGGGATGGTAGTACTTTAACCAAAAAAAAAAAAAAAGCTTATATGTATATATACATTATGTACTTGCATGTCAACCTTAGAAGGAATTAAAATGTTATCATTAACCAGTATGCGATTTTCATTTTGGGGTTTCCACAATCGGACTTGTGAATTACATCACGGGGACAAAAATCTTGACAATTAACATTTTTTCTCGATGCAGCCGTAAGTTGGAGCAGCTACGACTGCATTGATCTCATCCCAGTCCATCAAAAGCATGTTGCTATATTTTTATACCTGGGAAATCTCAGATTGACTTGGCAATTTCTAAGTTGTTACTTGTTTACCTTTTTCTTCCTTCATTTTCATCATCTTTCTAATTTGTTGTGCATCTTTTTCAAAAAAAGATTATGTTTTTTCTATAGAACTTTCAGTTTTGCCTTGAATTATACTGCATCCTTATGACATTTGATCCATTTCTATGCAGGGATGTGGTCTTTGGTCTTGCGCATTTGCATGAATTGGGAATTATACATCGAGATTTAAAGCCTCACAATGTGTTGATAAGTAGCGGCAAGTCTTTAAGTGCAAAACTTGCTGATATGGGTATAAGCAAGCGGCTTCGTAGTGGCATGTCTTCTTTGGGCCATCAGTTTACTGGTAATTGTACCTATTAATTTTCAACTGTCAAATTGCTTGTGTGCATTGATCAATTAGTATTATTGAAAAGTTTGTAGGATTGTGGGCTCTTTTAAAGTTATCTTGTTCTTCATTAATTACTGTAGGCAATGGAAGCTCTGGGTGGCAAGCACCCGAGCAACTTCTTCACGGACGTCAAACACGGGCGATGGATTTATTCAGTTTAGGATGTCTCCTTTTTTTCTGCATTACAAAAGGGAGACACCCTTTTGGTGATTATCTGGAACGTGATGCAAATATTGTCAAGAACCAGTTTGACTTCTTCTTAGTGGAACATATTCCTGAAGCCATTGACCTTCTGTCTCATTTGTTAGACCACAATCCAGACAAGAGGCAAGAGTATCTACTCTAATGTGCTTATGAAAATTGGTTTGTTTATTTGTAAAGTAAGAGAGAACTATTGCTAATACACTTTAAAATGCTCATTGCCAGGCCTAAAGCGGAGGAGGTGTTGCATCACCCTCTGTTTTGGAGTTCTGAGAAGCGTCTGTTATTTCTTCAGGATGCCAGTGATAGGGTTGAACTAGCGGAGAGAGTGAGTGATTCTGATATTCTGAAAGCTTTGGAAAATGTTGCACCAGTGGCCCTAAATGGGAATTGGGATGAGAAGTTGGAAGCTACATTTATTAAAAACATTGGTAATTATAGGCGTTACAAATATGACAGTGTCCGTGATCTATTACGACTCATTCGTAACAAGTCGAGTCATTATATAGATCTTCCACAAGAGGTCCAGGTTTGTGCTCTCTTATCTTATGTTGGATTTCCCCATCATTGTCTGAGTCTGTCAAGTTCTCTGATTAAGAATGCAGGTCTCTATGATTAAAGGATTATAATTTGCTGTACTTGTAAACATCTTGCTGCTGGTAATGGCGGCATGTTTAAGTTGTTAAATTGCTGCTATTTTGGATTTCTGTATGTCTATTTTAAGTCACTTTTTGCATAAATAGTTACATTTTGTATTTCAGGTTTAACATTTTATACAGCAAAGGTTTTTCCCCAATCAGTGAATGAGCTTTATCTCATCAAACAACCTATACCACCATTACTTCAGAGCCTTGTTGATTCATAATTATCATTCCAATTGATGTCATCAATCACCTTATGTTATGGACTTTGTAACTATCCTGATCTCTGTACTTTGTTTTCGACTTTTGTTGTCATCATGTTGTGGCTGTCACATCCGGGTCCTTGGGGTTCCCATTTTCAGTGGTGGATGGGTGTTCTCATCATCCTCATTAAAGCCTTGTCCCAACTATGTTGGGGTTGGGTACAAGAATTCTGTTTCTCCATTTTGACCTATTTTTAGCCAAATTCTCAGATAAGTTAAACTTCTTTAGATCCGATTTTACTACCTCTATCCACATCTTTTTCGGCTTACTCCTTTTCCTTGGTGGGCCATGAACCTGCAGGGCCAAACTTTTTTTAACCGGCAACATTGCTATATTCAATATGCTCGAACCGTTTCAAACAGACTTCTCTAATTTTATCTCCCATTGATGCTACTCTTAAATGCTCTCGAAAGCACTCATTTCTATTTTTATCTTTCTTAGTTTTTATCACACATACACCTTAACATTCTCATCTTTACTACATCGATTTTATGCTATGTTGCTTCTTGATTGGCCAACATTCTGCCCTGTAGGTCATAGCTGGTTTAATCACTATTCTATAAAAATTTTACTTTAATTTTGTTGGCATTCGTATGTTATATTGTACTTCAAAAGCAAATCTCCACTTTAGCCATCCCGCTTTTATCTTATGTTGAACATTTTCATCAATCTCTCTATCCTTACTAATTATCAAGGCAAGATAACAGAAAGAATCTTTTTGTGGTATCTCCTTGACTTCAATTCTCAAAGTAGTTTTGGCTCTTTATATATGCTCGCTGAAATTGCAATCCATATATTTTGTTTTTGTACAACTTATTTTAAAGCTTTTGGATTCTAAAGCACCCCCCATCTCTTGAGTTTTTCATTTACACCATCTTTTGACTCATGCACCAACACTATATCATTTGCAAGTGATATACACCGTGGTACCTTCTCTTAAATGTAAGTAGCTAACTCATCCATAATTAGTGCAAACAAATAAGGGATTAAGGCTAACCCTTAATGCAAACCTAGAGATTTAAGTGGGCATGTAGGAAAGGATATTTGAAGATACGAAAGAGTACATGGAGGACAAGGATTTGGAGAAAAGAAATAATTAGGAAACACTGTCGTAGATTTTGCATTAACATTTGATCTTATAATAGCAAACACCAACTTCAAAAAGTGAGAAACATTTAATTACCTATAAAAGTGGAACTAATAAGAGCCAGATAGACTTTTTTCTATTAGAAAACATAACCGATTGGCTCACAAAGACTGTAAGGTTGTTCTAAGAGAGAGTTTCACCACACAACATAGGCTATTAGTTTTAGATATTTACATTAGAAGTACAAAGAGAGGGGTAGTAAACACAAAGTGCCTAAAACGAGGTAGAGGGATTTGAAGGGAGAAAGAGCAACTATATTGAAGGATAAAATGATTGAAGAGGGAGTAATGCGGAACAGAGTGGATTCATGAGGCGGGCAAGGTGGAAGATAGAGATAGAGAGGAAAATTGAGCTCTCACCAAACTCCGATCCGGATGTGTTAAAAATTGAGCTCTCACCAAACTCCATCTGGGAGGTGTTAGAGGTTAGAGGTTTTGTGGAGAACTCGAATAAAACTTGGTGAAGATCCCAAACTGTCATTTATTATCAATTACTTTAACTAAGCCAAAGAGGCTTTACAATGCTTAAATAGAAAAAAGTAATAACTTGGGACTAATCTGGACCATCCAATCAAGTTGACGGCTATGGTTAAAACATTTTATTGAACTAACCTAAACGCAAATGACCAAATAAAACCCTAAATTTATTAAGATACGTGGGTTGCGCTCTAAAGGCGGGTCGACCCATGGGGGATCATGGGTTTGTCCTACATCAGGGAGAATGAAATTTTGAGGGAGGAACTATAGCAATATGGAATCAAATGACTCACTGTATTAGGAAGGTTGCAAGAGAGGTGCTTGGAGAGTCAAAAGGAAAAAAGACACTATAATAAAGAAACATGACAGTGGAGTGGTTTAGAAAGCTATTTGAGAGAAAAGACGTTGCTACAGAGTTAGGCAGGTGACTAGGAATATGGAAAGCTATTAGATGTATGAGAAGGCAAAAAAAAAAAAAAAAAAAAAAAGAAGTTAAGAAATTAGTAAGTTTAAAGCATATGATGACCTCTATAATAGGTTGGGAACAAGAGATGGAGAAGAGGATATTTTTAAACTTACAAAAGTAAAGGAAAGAAAAAAGGAGGGACCTAGATCATGTCAAAGGTATTGAGGACAATGACCAAAAGGTTCTAGTGATGGACAACGGAATCAAGGAAAGGTGAAAGTAATATTTTAGCAAGCTTTTAAATGAAGACAATATAGGATTTACAAGAACAAGAGATGATACTTCATTACTATAACATACTTTTTTCTGCATAATTAGGGTGGTAGAAGTGTTGAAGCGAATTAAGACAGGAAAGGCTACAAGTCTGGATATCATTCCAATAGAGGCCTGAAAATGCTTAGGAGAGGATAGTGTTAACTAGGCTCTTCAATAAGATATTAATGACAAAGAACATGCTAGATGAATAGAGAAGAAGTGTTTTAGTAATTATATATAATAGTAAGGGAGAAATACAAAATTGAACCAACTATTGAGGGAGTAACCTTATGAGTCATATTATGAAGCTATGGGAGAGAATAATGGAGTAGGGACTTAGACAGAAGATCAAGATATCTGAAAATCAATTTGGTTTTATACCAGTGGGTCAATTATGAAATTATCTTCTCACTTAGGAAATTAATGGAAAAATATCGTGTGAAAAGGATAAATATGGTCTTCATCGACCTTGGAAAAGCTTATGACAGGGTACCGAGAAATTTAATTTGGTGGGTTTTGAAGAAAAAGTATGTTCTAATATTTATATTGAAATTATTAAAGATATGTATGAAGAAGTGGTAACAAGTGTGAGAATTACTTATGGAGAGACATGGTTACTAATGTACCGGATCCCATCAGAATTCCACATTTAAACATGCTTAGGCGAGAGTTGTACTAGGATTGGTGACCTATTGGAAAGTCCTCATGTTGCACCCCTTAAAGAAAAAAATCTTGCCAGTTTTTATTGCCGGTCCCAAGCCTGGGTAAAGGAGGAGGGTTGTGTTAGGTAAGTTTACACAACCCAAATATGAATTCTGAGTGGTGGAAGGGTGTGCCAAGCTTATTATTATTATTTTTTGGGTAATCCTAGTCTATCCTCGTAAGCTATGGCTCGCAAAACTATTTTTCAAAAGGTGCTTCCCACTGATAGCTCCCCATTCCAACCAGCACTTGAAACTAGGGTCCTAGCTATTTGGGCTCCCTCTTGAGGATTTGCTGGATAAGTAATCTTGGATTTATGATAGGAAGGCGGATATATGCGATTTGTTTAAAAGGAAGATAAAGCATCCATTTCTTTTTCTTGCTAAGGAGGACTCAATTCACTCTCTCACCCCTTACTTGGGGCATTTGTTGTCCCTAAGCAACATCTGGGGATGAGCAAGCATCCATTTGTGGGAAAAAAGTTCCCACAATTGTTGCAAACATTGTTCGGGTGATATTTCTGAAAATATCACATGTTATCACCTTAGATATCAATAGTATCCTGTGTGCTCATTTGGTTTTCATTGCTTGTAGGATTTCAACAATTGTATTTGTTTCACTCTTCAGTACTGTCAATTATACTGCTTTCTGTTTCTGTTTATTTGCATGTAGTCTACTTAGGCTCGATGATTAGTAAGGATGTGGAGATTGATGAAGATGTGGAGCATAGGATAAAAGCTGAATGGCTGAAGTGAAAAGTAGCTTCTGCAGTGCTTTGTGACAGACGAATGCCAACAAAATTGAAGGGCAAATTTTACGGGATAGTGGTTAGACCAGCTATGATATATGGAGCAGAATATTGGCCAATTAGGAAAATGTATATACATAAGATGGATGTAGCAGAGATGAGAATGCTTAAGTGGATTTGTGGTAAAATTAGGAAAGATAAAATTAGAAATGAGCGCTTTCGAAAGCATTTAGAGTAGACCAATAGGGGATAAGATTCGAAAAACCCGTTTAAGATGGTTTGGGCATGTTGAGCTTAGGCCGGTAATGGCACCGGTGAGAAAAAGTTTGGCTATACAGGTGGATGACCCATCAAGAGGTAGGGGTAGGCCGAAGAAAATATTGATGGAGGTCATTGAATTAGATTTGAAGAAGTTTAACTTATCTAAGGATTAGGCTCAAAATAGAACAGAATGGAGAAATAGAATTCATGTAGCCAACCCCAATATGGTTGGGATAAGGCTTTAATGATGATGATGATGATGAGTCTACTGAGGTCTCTTTCTTCTGCTTTTCTCTTTTCCTTCCTCCTATAGTCAATTTTGACTGTCCACTTTGGAAGAGGCCTGTGTCTTTCTCTTGGTTGATTTGATCTCTTTGAAAGTATTGGAAGTTAGGGATTTAAATGGGTGAGATCCATATCCAAATCTGAATTCAGGGTTTTGCATCCAATTTCTGTTATGTCTCAAGGATGAAGATTCTTTCTTTCTTGAAATCAGGGTTAAGGAGTTGGTCCAGACAATCTTAGTTTCATGTCATCTTAGGAAGTATTATGATTTGTGATGTAACCATAATATATTACATATTTATAGTTTTACAAGTCAGATATTCTGAGTATGGAACTGATCTGTGTCTGATTATTAAATGGAGCCAAAGACTGGGTCCATACCTATTTTTAGGTGCCGGATCTAGAAGACCTTTTGAATTTTTGAT
This sequence comes from Sextonia rubra, assembly GCA_037013555.1. NCBI lineage: Eukaryota > Viridiplantae > Streptophyta > Magnoliopsida > Laurales > Lauraceae > Sextonia > Sextonia rubra. The sequence goes on along the minus strand of JASUAD010000028.1, from coordinate 12,969,511 downwards.
GGTTGGGGTCCCATTGCCATTCTTGTTGGAAGTGGATTACGTCAGACTGGCATTCTAAACTTCTACTAATGAAAAGCCTCTGATTATTTTTTCCCCCCTCTAATCCTTAAGGGTTCATTGATTTGCTCTCATTTACATATGAAAATGATTCCCATGTGTAACGGTTACACATTGTCATGTTTTTTTGCATTGATTTACGCATATAGTGTATAAATCAGGTGTGAAAATGGTATATTAATATGATCATTTACACCTAATTTTTCTATTTTTTCTCACCTATGTACGTGTGAAAGTGGTTCACCCCAGTCCCCACATTAACCAACGGGGTCTAGTACAGCTAGTTGCAGGTTTTTTTTTTTTTTTTTTGTAACTTGTGGGGTGCATCAAAGACCTTGTTTTTTTCATTCCTGTGGGCCCCATATTTGTAATCCAAACCATTCAATTTGTTTATTCAACTAATAAACTCCAAGACCATGAAGCTGTTTATCTTAAATCTTCATAGATTTTCAGTAATCTTTGAAAAAGTCGCAACTTAGAGTTGAGAGTTCTAATTTTTGGACATCAGTGGTTGGCCAATTCATGATAGGAACTATTCAATATTCTTGTATTATTGGTAAGTTTCATATCTTAATTCTTCATGTATTTCAAGAAATTTATGAAAGAGCCCAAAAAATCCAAATAATTTTAAAACCATTGGATTTGCTGATTTACACATGAAAATGATGATTTTGACAAGCATGGTCATGTGGTTCACATGTGTAACATTTGCTTGTGCAGATGTTACATACGGAAAACTCATTATCCCATCACATGCGCATAAAGGGCAAACCCCTTAGAGCATGTGTGTAGCTTCCCCTGGGAACACTTTTCTATGGAATTGTGGAAATTTAGTTCACGTTCTTGTTTTTTCCTTGTAGAAAAGCTGCTGCATCGAACATGGAATAATTTTTACTATGAAAATATGGTTCCATTTTTTATGCCTGTTTTACAGAAATTTGGCTGCACAAACTTCCCCTAAAGAGATCTCTAAGCTTGATTTGGCCATATTTTTTTATTGTTTATTTATTTTTAAATGGTAATTTTCATTAGCCTAAAGCTTTGCAGTACAATAGAGATGCATTGACAATTTACATCCCCAAAATGAAAATAAATCAGGAACACTGCTGACGATAGAATGATAAAAGGCTCTGATTATTTGGCCAGATTTGGCAGTTCAAAATTTATTTTGAGATTAATTGTGGTGGAAGTTTATGATGTGATTGATATTTATGATTATTACTGTTAATTATTTATATTCTGCGGTGGGTGTTGTGCAGTGATGCGATGACATGCCAAAGTACTTGTATTCTTATCCAATTCATATTTCTGTCTTGCAATTCTTTTTTTTTTTTAGTGCAAGCTGCTTAATATCTTTTTCTGGTATTTCATCCCAGGAACTTGTCGGACCATATCCTGATGGATGCTATGACTACTTTGCACACCGGTTCCCAAAACTGTTAACGGAAGTGTACAAAGTTATTTACAGATACTGCAGGGATGAAATTCTCTTTCGAAAGTATTTTAAATGTGATCTTATTATTCGCTGAATTGTAGCAAGCCTACTACAGGGTTCTTGTATTTGACTGACTACGCATTAGGAGCACAACAAACATGGGGAACTTTTGTCCCTCTCAGGTAATTGCTGATGTAAATATTATAGTTTTATGTAGTGTGTACCCTATTTAACAGTTTCTTTGCAATAAATATGTACATGTATTGTATCACTGTCAACTGAAAATTTTTTTTTGGGCACTTTTATCCGTAATCTGGAGCTCTGTTGATTCATTTTCTTTACACGACAATATATGAAGTGTTCCTATGGGATTCCATATATCTGTTCTGTTCACCCTAGAAACACGGGACAGTGATGTCAGATTGCTGGCTGCTTTTGTGTGCTTCTTAGATATAGATTGCTCTTGTATATTGCAGACAATTTATGAGAGGTCTCATTACATGTTCGCTGTATCTTTCTTCACTAACTTGAATTAAGGGTAGAATCCTTTGTGAATAATAATTAGGTTCTTAGTAGTCAATTTTTTTTGTTTCCAGAATAATTCATGAAAAGGCTACACAGTCCCAATATTTGCCTCAGCTGAATCGGTTGCATCAGATGGCCCACTAGCTACAGAATAGTTGGTTTTTTAAAGGTCTTAAATTCATGTGCAGGTTGAACTGTAAAGGCTAATTGTAGCAGATTGCAAAACTTTGACAAAGCTGGTTAATGGGAAAGGAAACTTGCTATGTGGGCAGCAACGTAGAAGCCCCAAAAATTATTAAAAAAGTGCGGTATGGGGGTGTTCTGTTGCCTGGGGCATTGGAACAACTACTTTTTTTGTATCACATGTAATGATTTGTTATTATTGTTATTCTTCTTAATGTTTATAAGAATAAATCTTTTCACTTGATGCTAAAAATTCTATCACATGTACCAGGAAATGGCAGACACAAGGCAAGGTTCTTCATTCAAACATGCAGTGGTGAGAGATGAGCAACACTAACAAAACCAAACATTATTACAAGTAAAACCAACAAAGGATGCTTTGTCGCGAACCCACTGATAGCCCAGTGGTGTTGGCACTTAGTTTCATACAACTGCTCAGAAATCGAGTGTCCCAATTATATCAATCTAGTGGGAAAAACAAGAAATGACATGCTAATACAAGAAATGACAAGATCCCGGTGCGAGTCAACTTGACCCAACTTGCATAACCCCATTTCAATGCGAGCTAATCTAGTTCACTCTACCCAATCTATAGAATTTTGACCCAAACTAATCCCTTTAAATATAAAGTGCTTTAATTCCGCACCCAGCTGGTCAATGAGCCAGCCAAGCAAAAAAATAAAAAATAAAAATATATCTATATATAAAGGCAATATCTTTTTTCTTTTCTTTCCTTTTTTTTTTTGGTGGCCATAACTCAAAACAAAAGGGTGCCCACCAGGTATTGAGACCTGGTGGTGCTATGAAAGCGGGCGCCTTATCCACTAGCCCTCTATTAGTTGACTGAAATTCCATGCAAAAAGAACAAAATAAGATCAGCTTGTTTTATATAAAATATTAAACCATTTTTAGTGATTTAAGAGGTTTAGATATGCATGAACCCAACAAATTTCAATAAGTTTCGTGGGTTAAGCAGGTTGACCCTAATTCAACCCATTTAAATGTAGGCTAGAACATATACATTTTGAGTTGGATTATATAGGACAAGTTTGACTTGGATTTTGCCTCCCATAATAAAGGCCCTAGATAGTACTTTCATTGGCCACCTCCCATAGTTTTACCCGGTTGATATGGATAGGAGGATTTGTATGTGCCTCTAGGGATTAGTTACTGGCTATTCAAAATTGAGTGTCCCTTTGGCTTAGGGCTAAAGGCTACTGGGATGGGCTAGAGATATTGGGTTATCGAGAAAACAAAAAGCCTAAGAGGATCGCATACTTAAAAGTTTGTTTCAAGGGCTTGGGGTTTCTATTTAAAAGGGTTTGCATGAGTTTGTTACCTGCACAAGGGATTAATTCTCTTTATTTTTAAGGTGTTTTATTTTCTTTTGCTATAAGTAAGATTTAGATCTTCGCACTCTTAGACACGTATATTTCTAAACAGCGGAGCCGCAGCTAGGGGTGGACTCTGGTGACTTTTGGACGTGGTAACCTTGTCAGTCGGGGAAATAAGCCCATTTCACTTTTGAAAATAAGTCCTTGCCTTATTAGAAAATGAGCACGTTCAAAAGAAAGTTACATTATGGTCATCGTTGGCCCCCTCAAATAAAAATGCAGCTACGGCCACTGTCGGGGTTTTAACGAGAGGATTCGGACTCCTCAAATGAAAGTCTGAGTTGGTCATTGAAAGAAAAAAGTTAAGTATGACTGTACCAGTGGGAGTGGTCGGAGAGAGTACTTGTTAATGGGCACTTAGGCAATTGTTTGGACTGATTGCATTAAATTACATGCATTTTTTACATGGATCAAGCTGGATTTTGGGCTTGCTATTATTTAGTCTAAGCATAACTCAATTATTAAATGGGCTCTAACTATATGTTCAAACTTGGCCTAAGGCGAGCTGAGTTCAGATTGTGCTCGGGCTAGCCGGGCCAATGAGCATCCCTACTAAACTATAGCTGAGGAAAGTTAAAGGGCGGCTTTTGTATTGTAAAAATCAGAGCTTATTTTGAAATGTATGCGTTCGGAAGGTGTATAATAGTCAAAGGTCATGCTTTTTAGGGTGTTGATACGGGCAATATCATGCAACATTCATGTGAAAGTTTTTGCTTTTCCACCGTTTTGATCTTCTGTCCTTTTGCTGCCACGGGCACAGAGACATGCAATTATTGATACTCTGCAGAGTTTGAAATTTTGACACCCTTGCCTGCGACTTTCTCCACCACAGGAGGGCCCCACTGAACATGCGACAGAGCTCAGATAAGACCCGTTCAAACACCATCACTTCTCATACGATCCCATCTTGTGGGGTCCACTGCACCCACCTAGATGAATGATGGATGGTTGGGAGGAAGCAATGGTTTGCTTAGATTGTGCATGGCTAATCATTGATGATCACCACCATCTAACACAAGGGGCCTGTAGATTGATTTCAGTTGATGTGCGGAATAGCGGCCAGACGAAGGTAATGTACATTATAGTAAAATTAGAGACATAGTAAATTCGTTATTTGAATAAAGAGAGAGAGAGAGAGAGAGAGAGAGAGAGAGAGAGAGAGTGTGCATATCAACGATCAGTTTTTATTGTAAAGTTTACCATATCATACTTTATCATGCCTTTTTTGTGGTAAAAAGAAAAATTAAAGAGACGTGTGGATAAATAACAAATAATTGATACCATTTCATAAATTTACTCATCCACTAGATTTTGATCACCAAAACATGATAATATGAAACATAACAACATCACAAGTCTAATTCTAGCTCCACGTGTACTGCTCATTATAATAAACAAACACACTCCATATAAATTATATTGCCAATCAGATCATAAATGTCAATCCTAACCCTCAGTTATCAGTAATTCCTCACCTTAATCATGCTTGCAAGAACATCAAAATCAGTGGCAAACCCGTAAATAGAGGTGTTTTTTTTTTTTATCAACAGCTCTCTACATATACCTCCTTCCAAACAAAACTAGCTTCATCTGCTCTTCAGCCCTCGCTCTCTTCCTCTCATAATAAACAATATGTCTGCTCTTCCCCTTCTCCTCCTCCTCATCATCACACTGTTACGATACGTAACAGGTATCGGAATAAACTACGGCACGCTCGGTAACAACCTCCCTCCCCCTAAGAAGGTGGCCCAAATGCTCCAATCCACAATCATCAACAAGATCAAAATCTATGACACCAATCCAGACATCTTGGAGGCCTTCTCCAACACAGGCATTGACGTGATCGTAGCCGTTGAAAACAGCAACATCAGCTCCATCAGCGCCGATGTATCGGCCGCTGATCAATGGTTCACATCTCGCGTGGCCCACTTCCTCCCGGCCACGTCCATCATCGCCATTGCAGTGGGCAATGAATATCTAACCAACACAGACTCTGAACCGTCCATCTTGGTCCCGGCAATGCGCAACCTGCACTCAGTCCTTGTGGCCCGTGGCCTGGACCGAAAGATCAAGGTGACCACCCCACACAGCATGGCCACCCTAGCGTCTTCGTTCCCGCCATCTTCGTCGCAGTTTGCGCTTAATCTGATCCCGATCATGGCATCGCTCGTCGAATTCCTCGCCGAGACCGGTGCACCGTTCATGATCAACGCCTATCCTTACTTCGCGTATCGAGATGACCCATCAAAGATTGATCTTGAGTATGCATTGCTGGGCAATGCGAGTGGGGTGAGTGATCCAAAGGGATACACTTACACCAACATGTTGGATGCGCAGATCGACGCCGTTCGATCGGCGATCAAGGCGTTGGGGGGCAATCGGACGGTTGAGATTATCATTTCGGAGTCAGGATGGCCGTCGAAAGGCGATCCGAGGGACGTGGGGGCCACGATGGAGAATGCTAAGACCTACAATACTAGGCTGATCGAGCGTGGGGACTCCCACGTGGGGACCCCTATGGGGCCCAAGGAGAAGGTGGATGTGTTTGTGTTTGCATTGTTTAATGAGAATGAGAAGGAGGGAGATGCAAGTGAGAGGAACTTTGGGATCTTTAATGGGGATGGGTCTAAGGCTTATGAGGTTGATTTGAGCTGTAGCTTTTGTAGTGGCAGTGTGGAGAAGATGGGTGTGGGTGGTGGAGCCAGGGGTGCATCAGTTTGGTGTGTGGCTAAGCCACATGCAGATGAGAAGGTGCTGCAGGCTGTGTTGGACTTCTGCTGTGGGGCTGGTGGGGTGGATTGTAAGGAGTTGGTGGAAAAGGAGGCATGCTATGAGCCCAACAAGCTCCATGCACATGCTTCCTATGCCATGAATGCTTATTATCAGATGCACGGGAGGAACTACTGGAACTGTGACTTCAAGGGCACTGGCCTTGTTACTTTCAGCGACCCTAGTAAGTGCTCTTTCCTTAGTTTTTTTTTTTTTTTAAATTATGGTGTTACTGCAATGTTGCTCTTTTTTAATTTTTAAATTTGGATGTTTGTTGAGAGAGTGTGAATTTTTGGGAGTTTGACAAATAATTATTTATGTTAATTTTGAAAAGTTTAGTCAATCATCTTGACTGATGGGCAAAAGGAAGTTTTTGATTAATTGAAAAAATCTGGTGTATTTTGAAATAATGGATGAAATGGCCTTAAAATATTTAATCAAGTTTCAATTAAATCTATAGTGTTAAAATGAAAAGACTGTTCAGTTTGAGTTAATTTAACCAACTTAATGCCCTTGAAATAATCTGAACTGAGCTAATTTAGTTGCATTTTCATCCTTTTACATCAACATATACAAGATTTTATCAAGAATCGGCTCGAAGAGGGATTGATTTTGATTTGTAGATGAACGGAAAAAAAAAAGTAAGTTGTTTTATCGGTAATTATCAGAAAATATAGTTGGGTATCTGTAAATTTCCTTTTTAAAAAATAGGTTTATATCTTTTTGGTGTATCACATTGATCATTTGTGGAACTATTGGTGTATCGGCCATTCATCACTTCTCTGTCAAAATCACATAGCAGTAATGATAGTGATGAGAGAGAACTACTTTTGCTAAGACTTTGGCCCAAAAAAAAAAAAAAAAAGAAAGAAAAAAAGACTTTGGCCCACCAGTGCATGCACATGATTACAACTATCTGGCCATTGATTTGATTGACAGTGGTGCATTGCATTTACATGGATTACACTCCATGGAATCTTGACTCTTTTAACACACGGGATCAATCTCCAGTGGTGTTTTGTGGGCTGTTAGTGGGCCCCAACAAGCTTTTGAAAAGCGAATATACATAGGCCCAGACCAACAACTTCAAATCAAGTGCCCCAATCCCAGTCCATTGACAGAGATAATTAAAATGGAAAATGGGCTAAATCTTTTTTTTAAATAATGACAAACTTTTTATTTGTTTAGTAATTTGAATAATGATTATTATTGCAATCAATTGACTTCATTTTAAATTTGTTAATCTACATTCTAACCCTTTTTTCTCTGTGATCAGGCTATGGGACATGTCGGTATCCTCAACAGTGATCCACCACCTTCTAAATGGTGTTTGTCATTGATATGGTGTGATGGGTTTCTATTCCCATCCTTTTTTTTTATTTTGTATACTCTCTGTTAAGAGTCATTTATGATTCATCATCAACGTTGCTTTCCCTTCAAATCTTACTGATTGAATATCTCTAATGTATAATGTCAAGTCAAAAAGATGGAAACCCTTTTTCATGGGGAGGAGAGAAACATCAATGCATATTGGCCCACTTTCCATCATTAATGACTTTTGCAGCTTTTGATACAAAATAAAACATGACACTTTTCAAATTCTCACAGTTCACCCTGCATTATTGATTGAAAGAGGTTACAGTTTACAGCTGTGAATACTGGGTTACAAGTAATCTATCATAACATGCTACATGTGCACTTCATTCCAAGTCAACACTCTCAGCTTAATTTCATTATTTTTACCAAAAACTTAATTTTATTATTTTCTTGTTTAATGATCATTATTATCTATTTTTATTTTAACCATCACCATTATGCTGGTAATTAAAATGAGATGAAAGTAATTTTCTGGCTTTATCCTACATGAAATGTTGTACACAAGAGAACATTCAGATCATCAAACATTAAAATAATTTTGTCTATAAAATTATAATAATCTCATTAGAGAAGAGCTTAGAACTTGTCATCACATCTCTCAATGAATTGATTAGAGGTGTGTTTCAGGAACTGCTGCAAGTTCAGTCTATGGTACTAAATAGCAACAACTGCATGTGGGCCCAACTAACATCTCACCATAGCAATTCTTAGTGGCTCACTGATGCTTTTTTATATGGACCGAATGCCATCTACTATGTTTTAGTTTTGGGGTGGTATGGATTCATAAGCTGCATCCTGCAAGACCCTGTTTTGCTGCCTTTTCTGCAGAATATCAATGTCCAAGAACTTTTCATGGGTCAAAAACTCTTCATGGGTCATGGACAGATATGAATTGTACCCCCTGAAAAGACAATTCCATTTCTTACCTCTTTTAAGCTCCACTTCTCTCAAGAAGTAAGATAACAGCTCTTATTGGAGAAAAAGATAACAGTTCTTATTGGAGAAAAGATTACCTATTGGGTGGAAAGAGATTTGGTGAAGGGTAAAAGTGGAGAAGAAAATCCGCATTTTCCTTGCCATTCAAACCAGAAAAGAAAAAAAACTCTCAAGGTAAAAAAGCTGCTTTTCCTTTTATGCATGAGGAGGCTGAGAAAGTTATTTTGTATATAGTTGTCTGCCGTGAGTTATTAAGGTCTTGCACCTGCAGCCATTGGGGGTTCCCCATCGAAACATACAGTGTGGGCCCCATTAAGTAAGACAATCCTGAGTGGAACTTGTGTATTTCTAGTAACTATTGGACTCACTTGGGAGGGCCAATCCAATATGAGTTCACTAACTAGAAATATCCACTATGAGCCCCATCTAATTAGGAATATCTACCTTCAAATCCATATACCAAAGGAAAACGCTGTGGGGCCCATTTATTTGCTACAATCACAAATAGTCTGTCCTTTACGAGGCTTATATACTTGGGACCATCCACTGCAAGAACCATCTCATCAACCATCCACTTGGGGCCCTCTGCAATTTGGGACCACTTCCCCTTACTAGTAAGTTTCTACAATATATAGGCCTGTAAGCACTCTGGTCTTCCAGGGGCTTGCTCATGCTGTGTTCAACTTATAATCTGATATCAATAATAAACTATTCGAAAGTTCATGTGATTACAATTACAACCTAAGCTACCCACCTTGCTATGGCATTGGAAATGTGCCATTTATGGCATAAACTATCTCACATTGCTAAACTGCGCACATTCATGTGCCCAGGTAACACGAGAGTACAGCTTTAAGAAACATCATCACAAAAAATGGACATATTTCCACGTTTCAGTTTCTTGGATACATGACCCAGGAAACATTTTCAAACAGAGGGGACGAAAAAAGAAGACGAAGAAGAAGAAGAATAAGCTGGAACATTTGTTCTGTTATCATAATCATATAAAAACTTCATCTTTCAATACAAGTATTAGTTAACAAAATATGTAAAGATTATCTTGTAGAAGCGAGTGAGATTTCAATGGACTATGAAGCTAATACAAATTCGCGGAAATCCAATTACTTATGAAGTATAAACTGACCCATTAGAAAATCTTGAAAGTTGAGCTGACAATGCTAATGAGATGAGCTGCTTGTGTTAGTGATACTGCTGTTTGACTTCTCCATCTTTCTCTCAGATTTTCTCTCCTGTGATTCTTCCTTTTCATCGACAAATGATAGAAATGTTTGGAGGCGCCTGGGCAGCGAGCTACTTCGAGAAATATCCGATTCTTCATGGGGGCGGCGGGTGAATTCGCGTATCATTAACAAGAAGTATATGAAGAGAGAAAGCAAGCATGCTAGCCCACAAATGAGAAAAAGTCCCCAGAAGCTCTTCAGATGAAGTTGATCTGATTCAAGCTCAGTGCTCTGTGAACTACAACCTCTATTTGTCAGCCACTTGTCATGAATCCTTTGAAGTTCACCATTCTCTGATAGTGCAAGAATTGCAGTTGACATGTCCACAGCTAAAGGATAGTCTCGAGGAAACGCCTAATACAAAATAAGTATATTTGTTTATAAATTGTTGTCAAGAACTATATTACTTGCAAAGAAAATACACAATTTTAGATATTTGGACCAGGAAGTATAAACATTAAATTAACATGGTATGAATTAAGGTGTTATATGATAATTGACCAGGAGAAATGGATTCTCCATGCTTGTCCTGCAATGTTATAGGTCGCAACCGCCTTCTGCTAATCTAAGTTCATCTAATGGAGCATCAGTGGATGAACCATGCTTTAGTACCTCCTCCTCTAATGTATGGTTCTAGCTATCCTAAAGACATCTCACATTTAGTGAGAGTAATGAGGGAAAAAATTGGACTGTTAGGATACCCAACAAGGAAGAATTTTTAGGCCTCTTTATCCAAGATAGGGCCCATAATATTATAAGTTGTCACCAAAAAAGGGCCAGCATAGTACAATTTTAAGACCAAGCAGATGGTGTGATCAACCATGTTATCTAATTCCTAATATGAAATGAACATAATTTTCTCAACAACAAGAGAATATGTTGGTCAGCCACCTCGCAGTAGGGGAGCTTGTCATGGGATTCAGTTCATGAGGATATATACAAGGAACCATTATTGCATATACCCAAAAGAAAAAGATAAGAGAGAGATGACAAGATGGTAGGCTTTCTAAGCAGCAGTCCGGATAACATAGACCCAAAAAAGAGATGTTTTTTAATATACTTACAAATCCCCACCCCCTTTTGGTGAACTCCTGACCCACAATTTTGAATTTGCAATTGCTTGAGAGGAAAAGTTGTATATAAGGAGATTCGTCTACAATAGCAGCAACTGTACCATTCTCAAGGGCAGAAGCATATTCTTCTGGTGAGCCAAGAGCGATAAGTCTAGACTTGGGGATGTTGAGCTCCTCTCTCATATAATTTTCAGCAAAGGAGCCCACTTGAAACCCAATGGGATCATTGGTTGTTCTCAAGCTGTCTATGCCTTTAATATCTGATGAGAGTTGTTGCACTGTGAGGATAGAGGTCAGGCTCGCCGTGTAGCTTGACTGAATTATCAAAACCACAAACAGCCATATGGTTAGCACTAAGCGACCGAGGGTGCTTACTGTTTTCTCCCCTGTGGAAAGATTGAAAAGCAACATTAAGTTACATTAGAGAAGTTTTCATTAAGCATAATTCAAAATAATGTAAATAAGCAACATAGTTTGACTTACTATGGGTGAAAAACAAAGTTGAGAAGCTAAACCTGCACGTTCAGAAACAAGGAGCAAATCAGCTACCAAAGTCTTTCATAGTAAAATTATAAGGAATGTAATGTTGGCTAATTCATGAGTTGGACAGAATTCAGGTTATAAGGAATGTAATGTTGGCTAATTCATGAGTTGGACAGAATTCAGGTTTAAAAGAGTTGTGATTTTATATTTTTAGTTGTGGTTTAAAAATTCCGTCAATTTTTGTTGCCGGTCCCAAGCCCGGGTAAAGGAGGAGGGTTGTGTTAGGTAGGTTGACAGCCAACGTAAAACTTTGTCACAACCCAAATTTGAACCAGATGATATTCCGATAGAGGTATGGAAATGCTTTAGGAGAGGTTGGAGTGAGTTGGTTATGTAGACTATTCAATAAGATACTTGTGACAAAGAAAATACTGGATGAATGGAGAAGAAGCATTGTAGTACCTGTATATAAGAATAAGGGAGAAAATGCTGGATGAATGGAGAAGAAGCATTGTAGTACCTATATATAAGAATAAGGGAAATATACAAAATTGTACTAACTATCTAGGGATTAAACTTATAAGTCACACTATGAAGTTATGGGAGAGAATAATGGAGCAAAGATTGAGATGGAAGACCAAGATTGCTGAAAATTAATTTGGTTTTATACCAAGGAGGTCAACTATGGAAACTATCTTTTCACTTAACCAATTAATGGAAGAATATCAAGCAAAGAGGAAAAATCTACACATGGTCTTTATCGATTTAGAAAAAGCTTATGATAGGGTACCGAGGGATTCAATTTAGTGGGTTTTGAAGAAAAGGAATGTCCCTAGCAGTTACATTGAAAATTTTAAGAATATATACGAAGGAGCAGTAACAAATGTGAGAACTATATGTGGGGAATTAGATGAATTCCCCGTGACTATAGGTTTGCATCAGGGATCAGTCTTAAGCCCTTATCTCTTTGTATTAATCATAGATGAGTTAACTGTGTATATTTAAGAAGAAGTACCATAGTGTATGTTGTTTACAGATGATATAGTATTGGTGGATGAATTAAGAGATGGTGTAAATGCAAAACTTGAGAAATGGCGGGAGGCATTAGAATCCAAAGGCTTTAAAATAAGTCGTACAGAGACAAAATATATAAGTGTAACTTCAGTGGACATATACAAAGTGTTGAAACCACTGTCAAAATTGAAACCCATGAGATACCATGTAGAGGTTCTTTTCTGTACCTAAACTCGATGATTAATAAGGATGGGAAGATTGACGAAGATGTAGAGTATAGGATAAAAGTTGGATGGTTGAAGTATAAACTAACTTTTGGAGTGCTTTGTAACAGATGAATGTCAATGAAGTTGAAAGGTAAATTTTATAGGACAGTGGTTAGATCAGCTATGACATATGGAGGAGAATGTTTGCCAATTAAAAAGACGCATATATATAAGATGGATATAGTGGAGATGAGAATGATTAGGTGGATGTGTGGTAAAACTAGGAAAGATAAAACTAGAAATGAATACTTTCAAGACCATTTAGGGGTAACACTAATATGGAATAAGATTAGAGAAATCCGTTTAAGATGGTTTGGACATATTGAGCGTAGGCCGGTAATGGCACCGGTGAGAAAAAGCTTGGCTATATAGGTGGATGGCCCATCAAGAGGTAGGGGTAGGCCGAAGAAAATATTGATGGAGGTCATTGAATCTGATTTGAAGAAGTTTAACTCATCTGAAGTTTTGGCTCAAAATAGAACACAATGGAAAAATAGAATTCATGTAGCCGACCCCAACATAGTTGGGATAGGGCTTTGATGATGATGATGATAATAATAATAATAATAATAATAGTTGGACTAAAGTGCGTGCCAAAGCTATAGATCAAGAATAAGTATTTAAAAGATGAAAACAGGATTTTTACAAGGCCAGATCGATCGGATTGATGCCGAATCGATATGATCAACACAACAAAAGAAGCCCTAGACAGAACCAGAATTAGATCGATCGGAGGGATGCCTGATCAAACATCTACACAATAGATTGGACGGGCTACAGAATGCATATCCGAACTTTCGGATTTGTTTTCTTTTCGAATCAAACTTCCTTATTTTCTTTGGAAACCGCCCCTAATAGGATCCCACGAATATTAGGCAATTTATACACCATCCCTCTTAATCCAATTCACCTCACTCACAATTTTAAACCCTAGAAAACCTTGGGAGATGCTTTCTTCTCTGGAGCTTCTCTTTCCGTGCTGTGTAGAAGCTTTGAGTTCCTGCAATTCATCTTGTCCTTCCTTACTAGAGATTCGTCTTAAAAGGCATCAAGATTGTGGAACAAGTGTGACGAAGGCTAATGGCGTGTGCGTCTATAGAAAGAACTTCAAGTCCTTTAGGTTGTGGTCAACTGGAAAAGGTAGTAAGTAGATTTCGTAACCTCTCTTATATAGTGTTTGTTCTTGGTGGACTGATGGCTGGTACGGTGGTTTTTTCCTGTTCAGGTTTTTTACGTAAAAATCGTGTGTCTATCTCGTGTGGTTATTTACTTTTTAATTTAGATTGATTGATTGTTAATCTTCATACAAGAAATCTATGTTGGGACCTTAACCTGTGTCAAGGTTAGAATCCTTTCAACTGGTATCAAAGCAAGTTCACAGAAGTCTTTTGCGTGAGATCAAATCAAATTTCTAATATGGAGATTCTCAGATATAGTACTTCAACTAACAAATCTCCTTATCTAGATGAAACCAACTATGATAATTGGAAAGTTAGAATGGTTGCTTTTATTCAGTCGTGTGATATTGATGTTTGGCTAGACATTAAGACTGCATATGTTGTTCCTACTGTTGTGTCAGATGGGCAAGCTATAATCCCAAAACCTATGGCCCAATGGAGCAAAGATGATAAAGTTGCATTCCTTGCCAACAGTAGAGCAATTAATGCTATTTTTAATAGTGTTTCACACACAAAGTTCTGTTGGATCTCTAACTGTAAGATTACTAAGGATGCTTGGGATATTTTGGAAACCGTTTATGAAGGCACCAGTAAAGTTAAACGGTTAAAACTCCGAAAATTAGCTACTACTTTTGAAACATTGATAATGAAGGACAATGAAACCTTTGATGAGTTTTATGCAAAACTTAATTACGTTGTCAACTCAACGTGTAATTTGGGTGAGACAATTCATGAAAACAAAATTGTCCAAAAAATTCTTTGGTCTCTACCTGAAAGGTTTGATTCAAAAGTTGTGGCAATTGAGGAATTTAGTAACATAGATGCCCTTCTGGTTGATGACCTTGTTGGTAATTTGCAAACCTTTGAAGTAAATCCTATGTCAACTAGAAAGTCTAAGGGCATGGCACTTTTGTCTTCAAAGTGAACTAGTAAAAGTGATGCTTCTGAACCGAACTTCAATGATCTTGAGTTTGAACCTTTCTTGGTGAAAAAATTTAAAAAGGCCATGAGAAGCTCAGACAAAAAGGGTTGGAAAAAGGCTTATAAGAAGAAAACAGGCACAGATTTGTCTTGAGAGGCATCAAGACGTGTGGAACAAGCGTGAAGAAGGTTAATGACGTGTGCGTCAACAATAAGAACTTTAAGTTCTTTAGGTTGTGGTCAACTTGAAAAGGGTAGTAAGTAGATTTTGTAACATTTTTTGCATAGTGTTTGTTCTTGGTAGACCGGTGGTTGGTCCGGTGGTTTTTTTTGTTTAGGTTTTCCACGTAAAAATCACGTGTCTATTGTGTATAGTTAATTGCTTTTTAATTTAGATTGATTGATTGTTAATTTTCATACAAGAAATCTATGTTGGGACCTTAACTTTTGTCAAGGTTGGAATCTTTTAAAAAAAATGATCAAATGCCAATATGGAGAATGAGTAATTGAATATGTACAAATCGAATCTAGAGTGTGTCTGAATTTACACTATAACCCAAGTGGTTTGTGGAACCTGATAGAGTAGATACCTGTTCCATTTCTGCCATCCTGCCCCAAATTATCATTAATACCAATTAACAATAATGGTATTAGCCTGAACAAGTAGAAACAATATTCTACAATGAGGCCTTTGATTTATCTGACATCCCACATGTTCACCAAATATTCAAATTGGTAGTAACTTGGGGTCCATCAAATGAACCCTGAGCTTACAAGGAAACGAAAGCGGCGGAACCCCTCAAACATTATTCCTCTAGTGCTGACCCCAAAAATGACATTGTAGTAGGCAAGGATCGTTTTTGGGAGATGAGAGGGTACTCCAAAAAGGAACAAATACTACATTGTAGTCGTAGCCCATAGCACTAAGGCATATAAACCATTGCCCACAATGGTTTTTGCAGTTGGCTCCATTAAAATGCTTCTCAACTATAAGACATGAGTTCTTTTACTAGATTACAATTTATGAAGCCTTTAACTATCTCTAAAGTAAGTACAACATTGAAAAAAATTGTTCAAATATAGCTGGCCCCACTAACTATGCAATAGCATATTGATTTTCAACTAAGACATGAGAGTCTCTTATTAGACTACAAGCCACCTGGTCTTCTTATAGTAGATATTGACATGCATTTAAAAAGGTGAAGAAATCAAAACAACATAAACAAGGCACATCCTTAAGGGGATACACACTATCCATAAAAGAAACAAGCTATCTCTCTTTCCCAATTGATTCAAAGTGTTTTAGATGACAGTAATTTCTGTTCCAAAATTTTCTAATTACCATGTATATTCTTCTATCGGAAGGATATCTTCATTACTTTCTTGCTTCTCTTGATTTTGAATTCTTTATATATATATATATAAAACTGAGATGATTTAACACCAACAAGGTTTTTCAAGTTAAAATTGTCGAACCAAGATTTACTATCAAATTACCACACCCTCATGTATACATAGAGAGAGAGCACTGTATTTATATTAATGGGTGCAAAGTGCAATTTCATGAATACACTTAGACAAGGGTTTAAAGATAATAAAATACAATGAAAATCTGGTAATGCTTAATTTAAGATATATATCATGCTGTGCTTAGTTGTACTAGAATTATTACTTTCTTCACAACAATAATAGGCACAATATGTTCTAGTAATGACCATCTCCCTCATCTTTAATTTTATTGTTTGGGAACTATGCTCTAATTTTTTTTTATTATTTGATTAATTTCAAAGAAAAAAGAAAAGTTTTGAACACCAACTTTTTGTCTAATATAAAAAAAGGGTGAGTGAGTCCATAACATAAAAAAGTTTCTTAAGTTATTGAGATGTCTTTCATACATCTAAGACCCCAGCCTAAATTAATAAATTTAATTCAATTAAAAATAATTTACGAAATAAATAATGACATTAATCGAATTGGGGGAAAACAACTCACATTGAACAATTAGGGCAAAATTAGGGCACAAACGCAATTAGGACTTGATTTGGAAATTTTAAAGGCATGTTAGTAATTTTTAGAAAATATGAGGGGTATTTTTGTAATTTCAAAGCATAGCAAAAATGGGTCTCATTGGATAGAGAATAATTAATTAGGAAACTTTCCTTAATACTCAAACTCATCCGGATTGATTTGGTGTCCGGTTGAAAGAGATTTAGATTAAGCCCATTAGTAGTGGTGTGGGGACCACATGTTTTTTTCATCTTCAAAGAAGGGTAGCATCCACTATTGTTTATAGTAGGTGTTTGGCTTGAATACAACAAGATTAGAGAGCTATCCTACAACTCTACATGGGGGGAAGAAGAAACCTACACTACTTTTATTTCCTAGTTTTACTATAAGTGCCAATTTTAAATTCTATATATATATATATATAACTAGAGCCCCCTCTTTTACAAATAATGCTCTTCAGCAACTCTCTCTCGCTCTCTCCCTAGTCTCTCTCTCTCTCTCAACTAGAAGGTCTACAACTTAGGCTTAAGGATTTGAAAAAGAAGCATAAAAGAACTATTTTAAGGCTTTCTACAGTTTAGGAAATTCAGTAAAAATCAACGATTAAGGCAAGTGCACAAACTCATGTTTATCTTCCTACCTGATCTTCATTCTTCTAATGAGATTTATACATATTTCTGTTGAAACCCAATTTTAGATTTGTAAAATTCTTAATTTTACTTGAATCTACGTATTTTTATATAGACTGTTATATGTAGAATTACGAGTTTGATTTATTTGATGTTTTTCACAACAGCTGATATATATAACGTTAATACATGTTTATAAAACTGATTGAATGTTGGGACTGAATTTATCTTACGGTAGATGAAGCACTCCAACAGCCATCTCTGACAACCCACCATTGTACTTGAGAAGTTGGAATATCCTTATTTTGCCTAGTCATACTATTAGGATGTGAATGCTACCAAACTGCCATAAGCCTATCAGGAGATTACAGGACCCAGGCCATCGATGTGCTGTTCTTGTGACTGCTTGTGGGGTCCACGTGTTCCACTTGATGGAAGATCTGGTCCAATCATCTGGTGGACTACACATGGGCAACCCTAGAAGTTAGTGATATGTAACAGTTAGAATTAGCTGAGATTTGCATTACACTAGCTATGAGTCAGTGGGTTAACAAGGAGGTTAGTCAGTTAGGGAGTTAGTTACTTGGGAGTTTGTTAGTCAGTTGTCAACAAGAGTCGGTTGCAATGCTGAGATATCATAACTGAGTTAGGTGCAATGTTGAGTTGTTGTAACTGGCTGCTGTTATCCTCAATTCAGGAATATAAATGTACAATCAGGAAGTGTATTGAAGGAGAAAAAAATAAAATAAGTAAAAGTTACAGAATTCATCTTGAGTGCAGATTTTCTCTTTCTCTTCCTTTTCTCTCATTCCTGATTCTTCTTGTTCTGGTTTCCTTCTCAGTCTCATTCAGCTTCTTCCTTGATTCTTCCTTTACTTTCCAACCTTCTTATCTGGAGTACTCTTCTCAAAGCAGTCTATAGCAAGTGGTATCAGAGCACGATCTTGGCAACCATGGTTAAAGGTACACGTTCACAAGATTACAAGAAGCTGGAGTCCCTAATCAAGGATAATGAATAGAGACATGATAAAGCCATTGCAGAGATCAAGGCTTTGATTAATGGACTCAACCTGTAACATCATGAGTTGAGGAGTCAAGCACAAAATGTTGCAACAACAAATGGGGTTTCAATGGGGATTCAAACTGCTACCAGACTCTCAAGGGTTGAATTTCCAAGGTTCAATGGAAATGATCTTATGGATTGGTTATATAAATGTGAACAATACTTTGAGGTGGATGCTACACCTGAAGAAGTTAAGGTGAAATTAGCTGCCATTCACTTAGAAGGAAAAGCCTTACAATGGCACCAAATCTTTATGAAGACAAGAAGCAATGGGGGAGTAATGACGTGGGGAGACTATGTGTAACACTCCGATCCCCTTTGAGCCGGATTAGTGGCTCATTAGTGTGTGTTTTTGTTTTGTTTATTCTTTTGGACTTGGTTTTGGGCCTTGGATAGGTAGTTGAGTGACCTTTGACCTGGAATAGGTAGTTCTAAGCCCTTTTTCGTAATTTTGCTTTTGTTTTGCTCATATCATCTTTGCATCATCTTGGTGTCAGCACGCGTATTTCGTTGAGCTCGACAATTTCCGTAACTGTGTCAGATCCGTTTGGAGTCAATTGGAGAAGTTGGACCTTCGTGTGACTTGAACTGTAAATAGCTTAAACTCCATGGACCTTGTTTTAAACTTCAAAACCTATATAAGTGAGTCACGCTCCAGATGTCTCTTCCTCTTGCTCCTTCACTTCAACGTTGCATGCAAGGAAATTCTGAAGCTCCACGTTCTCTCTCTCTCTCTCTCTCTCTCTCTCTCTCTCTTTCGATTGGGGTTTTGCTACTCTTAGTGGATTGGGTTCTTCTCCATTCTCTCATCTTTGTGTATTGCTTGAGGTAAGTGGGTTCTTTCCCAACTCTTCTCTCTTCTTCTCCAATTGCACCTCCCATTCTATGATTGCTTTGTCTTCATCTCATGCATGGTGTATCTCTTTGATTTGCTTTGATTTTAGTTGCTTTGGGAGCTTGAGTCAGTGGATTTGGTAGAGATTTGAGGCAAGTATAAGTACAGACTTTGATAACACACATGGGTGCTCTGTTTGAATGCTTTGATTCCCATCTTCTTTAGTGTATCTGATGTTTACAGCCAATGCTTGTGAAATTGGAACCTCTATAGCTTGTTTGGAGATGTTTCTGTGTCAAATTTCAGTTCCTGTACTCAGCCCGAATTCATCTCTGTATTGTACGGCTAAGCCGTGAACTTCTACGGCTTGATTTCCAGAGACTCGAAATTTGAATTTTGTTCTACGGCTAGGCTACGGCTAAGCCGTAATTTGTCCTACGGCTGAGCCGTAAGCTAGCCGTGACCCAACCGTACCCCAGCCGTGAATTAAATCTCTGATCAGTCGAAACTTTTCTGATATCAGTACTCCTACGGTGAGGCTACGGCTAAGCCGTGGAATGCTACGGCTAAGCCGTGGATTGGTCTACGGCTAAGCCGTATACTGACTGTAGCTCAGCCGCAAAAAGGCATTAGATCAGAGATGGAAGGAGACCAGTTTAGCTGTGTTTTTAATGGAACCAAGGTGAAGCCGTAGTGCATAATACGTCGAGAGCGTAAGATGTCTCCGGCTCAACCATAGGTCCCTCATAGCTAAACCGTTAGGCATGGCAATTCTGAAACATAACTTAGGATAATGGTGAGACTTGTAGGGCTCAAACACGGGTTGACCACTCATGTAGACCGGCCCAATGGATTCTTGGAACGCATGAATAGTCTGTTAGGCTGTGACTTATTCATGTGAGTGTTGTTTTACTGTTAAGCACCTCCCCATGGGTGTTGGTTTAAGGGACGTCGGTGCACGCACATATTACATTGCAATACTTTGATGGCAACGATGCATTGACTAACTTAAAACTACATCAACATGCACGGTTAGTGACAGTGAACAACTAGCTTAGGACTGGCTTGTAATGAACCTTGACTCCGTATGAATCTGAGATGCATTGCATATTGTTTATGGTTTTTGCCCTCTGTTCTGTTAATCTATGTTTATGCATTCCGTAGTCATTTTTGGTTTCGTCCTGTATATCTGTTCTATGTTTCGTTCCGCACTATGCTTTGATCTATGCTATGCTTTGACTTAATCTATGCTCTGTCTTTGGCTTTGTATATCTCTGTTCGGTTTGGGTATTCCCCGGTGGCTCTGCCCAGAGGTTAATACGTGAGGATAAGATCCGGTCTTTGTCATCGGTGAGTCCAAAGCGGATAATCTCCCTTTCTATGGATTTGATTGATTGATATTGGTCTGGCTCTACTCAGCCTCAGCCCTAGGATGCCCGACGGGGTTACCTCCGGCTTAGATCTCTGTATCTCTGTATAACTGCAGTGTTGCTTTGTCTTGGGACCCCGGAACCCAGGAAACCGAGACCCGCTTGTACCTTTGGCCTGGACAGCGGTGTTCTCCTCTGCTCTGCTTTGCTCTGCTCTCTATTGGAGAGAACATGGTTAACGTAGTAGCCACTTAGTCAGTATTTCTATGTTTGATTCACATATCATGTTTTACTTCTATGCACGATTGGCTTAGTTTCCTAACATGGAACTCTGTATTTCATCTTCTGTCCTTATTATATTCACTTTGATACTATGAGTGTTACACCCCTGTTACTTATATTTGTTGGATCGTTGTATTCATTTGTGTTGTCTGTGGTGTTGCAGGCACAGATACCTTGCCCAGCTCCCCGGCGGTCGAGGAGGCTGCAGGGGCGAGTGTAGAGGCACCCTCCGGTTTGGCAGAGTGGGCCTGATCATCTCTGCCGAGTGCGTTCATGCATACTTCCAGTGGCTTTTTGTTTTGGGATTTTGAGTTTTGGTTTCAGGGGATTTGTATTTGGACTTTGGACTTGTATTCTGTATATTTTGTATATATTGATTTTGGTGTGTATTCGGTTTTATATCAGTGTATTTGTCTTTGTCGTTTCCGTTTTGTATTTGATTTGGCTTCCGCTATTTTCTTTGTTGCTTGCTATGATATCTACAGCTTCCGCGTTCGTCTGTTTCGCACGTGTTAGATCCCTTGTGTGCGTGCATCTGGACTGGGTTTGGGTGCACGTGCACGGGAGTACGTGTGTCACCGGTTTGGCTTCTCGCCAACCCCCGATTTCTGGGCTCGGGTCGTGACATACGTATTGTATGGTATCAGAGCATGCTAGTTGTAAGCATGTAGGCATCTAAGATCGTGGTGAGATAACGTTATCAACTATTTGACTCGAAGTCTCATATGTTGATTCGGGATTTGACTAACTCAGGGGCATTTCATATTTGTGTGTTGTGTTTCTTTTTCTTTTGCAGGATGGCATCAGGATCAGGATCTCGGGATGAGAATCAACAGGGCCACAACGGTGATAGTGGATCAGTACCCCCACACATCAGTAGTGAGGAGCGGATGATGATGATGATGCAGTCTATGCAGTCATCACAGGCACAGATGGCATCCATGGTAGATAGGCAGAGTCAGGCTGCCGCAGTTGCATCACCTCGTATAGATCAGCAGGTGATTGTCCAGCCTAAGGAATCAGATCCTAATGCTCTTTTCGACAAGTTCCGTAAGCGAGGGGCGACCGAGTTTCGTGGGATAGAGGATGCATTGCAGGCGGAGCAATGGTTGGAGCAGACTGAAGAGCTATTTGATACGATTGTGTGCAGTAACAAGCAGAAGGTAGTTCTCACAGCCTCTATGCTTCGGAGTGTAGCCAAGACATGGTGGAGGAGTGTCAAGACTTCATTTCAGACTATGCCCAGTGCCACAGTTTGGGAGACCTTCAAGCAGCAATTCCGTCGGAAGTTCATGCCTCTCCACATTCAGCGAGCCAAGGAAGTAGAATTCTTCAACCTTCAGCAAAGACAGATGTCAGTTGCAGATTATGTACACAGGTTTACCGAGTTGTCTCATTTTGCAGAGGACATGGTGAACACAGAGCATAAGAAGGTGACTCACTTCGTCAACGGCCTGAATCCGAGGCACAAACGCCACGTGGTTGCTTGTATGTGGCCGGCTACATTGGACGACGCTATTGACAGGGCCTATGATGCAGAGGCCATCTTTGAGGAGGAGCGAATAGAGGCTAAGAGGGCAGCAGGTTTCAGTGGCAGAAGTCAGTTCCAGAAGAAGTTCAAGGGTAAGCAGGGCAGTCCGAGCAGTGCTCAGGTGATTTGCGGTCACTGTGGGAAGGATCACCCCACAGACAGATGTTGGGGGAAGATTGGGGCTTGTTTCGGTTGTGGCTCTACGGATCACAGGCGGGCCCAATGCCCGAAGTTTCAGTCCTCGCCACAGACGAGACATGCAGGATCTACAGCTCAGGGCAGATCTCAGCCAGCTCGCCCAGCCCAGAAGCCGAACCGCCAGACAGCCCGAGCATATACTGCTACGCATGAGGGCGCGGAGGAGGCCACGGTAGTGGAAGGTAAAATTTTAATTTCTGATGCTGAAGCTTTAGCCTTATTTGACTCAGGGTCTACGCGTTCGTACGTAGCACCCCATTTTGCTGTGCAGCTTCGACAGCGACCCACACCACTTCCATATTTGTTGTTAGTATCCACTCCGGTTGGTAAACGGGTGGAGTGCAGTGTCTTCTACCCTCAGTGTGATGTGCGGATAGCTGGTCATCAGCTCCCAGTAGACCTCGTGTTGCTCACGACACTGGATTTTGATGTGATCCTTGGTATGGACTGGCTTGCGAGATATCATGCGTGTATCAATTGCTACAGCAAGGCTATCTACTTTGATTTGGGCAGCGGATTCTGATTTGAGGGCAGCCAGATGAAGTGCCCAAGACGTGTGATCTCTGCTTGTAAAGCAGACAGGATGCTTCGTAGGGGATGTGAGGGATTTCTTGCATTCATTTCAGAGAAGAAAGATCAGCGACAGCTCAGTGAGATCCCAGTAGTTAGCGAGTTTCCGGATGTCTTCCCGGAGGATGTGCCAGAGTTGCCACCAGTTCGGGAGGTAGAATTTGCTATTGACGTGGTACCAGGTACAGCACCTATCAGTAGAGCTCCATATCGTATGGCACCTGCAGAGTTGTTGGAATTAAAGAAACAGTTGCAGGATCTGTTGGATAAAGGGTTCATACGCCCAAGTGTTTCACCTTGGGGAGCTCCTGTATTGTTTGTCAAGAAGAAGGATGGCAGTTTCCGGATGTGCATTGATTATAGGCAGTTGAACAAAGTGACTATCAAGAACAAGTATCCATTGCCTAGGATTGATGAGTTGTTCGATCAGCTTCAGGGTGCAGCTTACTTCTCGAAGATTGACTTGAGGTCAGGATATCACCAGCTCAGGGTGAAGGATGAGGATGTTCCGAAGACAGCTTTCAGGACTCGGTATGGACACTACGAGTTCCTTGTCATGCCGTTTGGTTTGACGAATGCACCCGCAGCTTTCATGGCCTTGATGAACAGGGTGTTTACTTCCTTCTTGGACCAGTTCGTTGTGGTTTTTATAGATGACATATTGGTCTATTCGAAGACTGCTGAGGAACACACAGACCATTTGAGGAAAGCATTGCAGCTGCTTAAGGACCACAAGTTGTATGCAAAGTTGTCCAAGTGTGAGTTTTGGCTCGAGCAAGTTACATTTCTGGGTCATAAGATTTCTCGAGATGGATTGATGGTGGATCCGGCTAAGATTGAGGCAGTAGTCCATTGGCCCCGTCCTAGATCAGTGACAGAGATTCGGAGTTTTCTGGGTTTGGCGGGATATTACCGCAGGTTTGTGCAGGATTTCTCGAAGATTTCAGCTCCGCTGACTCAGTTGACTCGGAAGAAGGTCCCGTATGAGTGGACAGAGAAGTGTGAGCGCAGTTTCCAGATGTTGAAAGAAAAGCTCACTACGGCGCCAGTGTTGACTCTCCCGGATGGTAGTGCGGGATTCGTGATTTATTCCGATGCTTCTCGAGTTGGATTAGGCTGTGTACTGATGCAGAATCAGAAGGTGATTGCCTATGGATCCAGACAGCTGAAAGAACATGAGAAGAACTATGCCACACATGACTTGGAGCTAGCAGCCATTGTATTTGCATTGAAGTTGTGGCGACATTACTTGTACGGTGTGAAGTTCGAGGTCCATTCCGATCATCACAGTCTGCAGTACTTGTTTGATCAGCATGATTTGAATATGAGGCAACGTAGATGGTTGGAGTTTATCAAAGACTACGACTTTCCGATCAAGTACCACCCAGGCAAGGGCAATGTAGTTGCAGATGCACTCAGCAGGAGGACAGACAGTCTTCAGGTGTTAGCAGGATTTTATATGCTTGTGCATGATCAGCCCGTAGAGGTTCGGATGGTAGGCGAATTGGTGACATTAGCTACTACCGTCGTATTTCAGCCTGAGGTGATTCAGCAGATCAAGGATCGCCAGTTTGAGGACCCCCTCCTGGTGAAGCTCAGGGATCGGATCGCAGATCGACCGGATTTCAGCATGGTAGATGGAGTTTTGTACTTCAGGAATAGATTATGTGTTCCCGCGGTGGATGAGCTGAAGGATAAGTTGATGACAGAGGCGCACGATGCCCGATATGCGATGCACCCAGGGAGTACGAAGATGTACAGGAATTTGAAAGATA
Source organism: Sextonia rubra (assembly GCA_037013555.1). Classification (NCBI taxonomy): domain Eukaryota; kingdom Viridiplantae; phylum Streptophyta; class Magnoliopsida; order Laurales; family Lauraceae; genus Sextonia; species Sextonia rubra. Next base: position 12,944,399 of record JASUAD010000028.1, on the reverse strand, counting down.
GATTCTGGTGGAACAACATGAAGCGGGAGATCGCAGGGTTCGTAGCTCGATGTTTGACCTGTCAGAGGGTAAAAGCTGACCATCAGCGACCTCCAGGATCATTGCATCCATTGCACACTCCGCAGTGGAAGTGGGAGCACATTACGATGGATTTCGTCTCCGGTTTTCCGCCGACCAGTAGAAAGAATAATGCGATCTGGGTAATAGTGGACAGATTGACCAAGTCAGCACATTTCCTTCCGTTCAAGAAAGGGATGACATTCACGGAGATGGCTAGGAAGTTTGTTGACGAGGTAGTCAGATTGCATGGCACCCCGGTATCGATTGTGTCGGATCGAGACAGTCGTTTTGTATCTTCATTCTGGAGAGCATTTCAGGAAGCTATGGGCACGAAGTTGAGTTTTAGTACGGCATACCACCCCCAGACTGATGGACAGTCGGAGCGTACCATTCAGACGTTGGAGGATATGCTCAGAGCTAGTGTGCTGAACTTTGAGAAGGAATGGGATATGCATCTGGCATTGTGTGAGTTTGCTTACAACAACAGCTTCCATGAGAGCATTGGTATGGCACCATATGAGGCACTATACGGACGCAAGTGTAGGACCCCTGTGTGCTGGGAAGAAGTAGGAACAAGGAGTTTCCATGGTCCGACGATCATAGCTGAGACGACGGAGAAAGTGCAGAAAGTGATAGAGAATTTGAAGATTGCTCGGTCCAGGCAGAAGAGCTATGCTGATACTCGGAGGAGACCTTTGGCATTCCAAATCGGAGATTGGGTGTTCCTTAAAGTTTCTCCGATGAAGGGCACAGTTCGATTTGGTCAGAAGGGTAAGTTAGCTCCGAGATATGTAGGACCGTTCGAAGTCAAGAGCCGAGTTGGAGATTTAGCTTATCGGTTGACGCTTCCAGTTGAGTTCTCCGGTGTGCACGATGTATTCCATGTGTCGATGCTCCGTAAGTATGTGCCAGATCCGAGCCATGTGATTCGCTACGATGACATTCAGATTCAGCCTAATGCAACTTACGTTGAGCGTCCGCTTCGCATCGTTGGCACACGAGAGCAGATTCTCCGTACCAGGACTATCAGATGGGTTAAAGTATTGTGGGAGCATCACGGTCCAGATGAGGCTACTTGGGAGCTCGAGGAGCAGCTAGCGCGCCAGTACCCCCAGCTCTTTGCGCAGGTAGGTAGTCATTCCGAGGACGGAATGATTCCTAGTGGGGGAGGATGTAACACTCCGATCCCCTTTGAGCCGGATTAGTGGCTCATTAGTGTGTGTTTTTGTTTTGTTTATTCTTTTGGACTTAGTTTTGGGCCTTGGATAGGTAGTTGAGTGACCTTTGACCTGGAATAGGTAGTTCTAAGCCCTTTTTCGTAATTTTGCTTTTGTTTTGCTCATATCATCTTTGCATCATCTTGGTGTCAGCACGCGTATTTCGTTGAGCTCGACAATTTCCGTAACTGTGTCAGATCCGTTTGGAGTCAATTGGAGAAGTTGGACCTTCGTGTGACTTGAACTGTAAATAGCTTAAACTCCATGGACCTTGTTTTAAACTTCAAAACCTATATTAGTGAGTCATCTTACAGATGTCTCTCCCTAGCTCATTTCCTTCTTCAACGTTGCATGCAAGGAGAATTTCAGGAGAGCCACGTTCTCTCTCCCTCTTCACTTCGGTTTCTTCTCTCTCTCTCTCTCTCTCTCTCTTTCGATTGGGGTTTTGCTACTCTTAGTGGATTGGGTTCTTCTCCATTCTCTCATCTTTGTGTATTGCTTGAGGTAAGTGGGTTCTTTCCCAACTCTTCTCTCTTCTTCTCCAATTGCACCTCCCATTCTATGATTGCTTTGTCTTCATCTCATGCATGGTGTATCTCTTTGATTTGCTTTGATTTTAGTTGCTTTGGGAGCTTGAGTCAGTGGATTTGGTAGAGATTTGAGGCAAGTATAAGTACAGACTTTGATAACACACATGGGTGCTCTGTTTGAATGCTTTGATTCCCATCTTCTTTAGTGTATCTGATGTTTACAGCCAATGCTTGTGAAATTGGAACCTCTATAGCTTGTTTGGAGATGTTTCTGTGTCAAATTTCAGTTCCTGTACTCAGCCCGAATTCATCTCTGTATTGTACGGCTAAGCCGTGAACTTCTACGGCTTGATTTCCAGAGACTCGAAATTTGAGTTTTGTTCTACGGCTAGGCTACGGCTAAGCCGTAATTTGTCCTACGGCTGAGCCGTAAGCTAGCCGTGACCCAACCGTACCCCAGCCGTGAATTAAATCTCTGATCAGTCGAAACTTTTCTGATATCAGTACTCCTACGGTGAGGCTACGGCTAAGCCGTGGAATGCTACGGCTAAGCCGTGGATTGGTCTACGGCTAAGCCGTATACTGACTGTAGCTCAGCCGCAAAAAGGCATTAGATCAGAGATGGAAGGAGACCAGTTTAGCTGTGTTTTTAATGGAACCAAGGTGAAGCCGTAGTGCATAATACGTCGAGAGCGTAAGATGTCTCCGGCTCAACCATAGGTCCCTCATAGCTAAACCGTTAGGCATGGCAATTCTGAAACATAACTTAGGATAATGGTGAGACTTGTAGGGCTCAAACACGGGTTGACCACTCATGTAGACCGGCCCAATGGATTCTTGGAACGCATGAATAGTCTGTTAGGCTGTGACTTATTCATGTGAGTGTTGTTTTACTGTTAAGCACCTCCCCATGGGTGTTGGTTTAAGGGACGTCAGTGCACGCACATATTACATTGCAATACTTTGATGGCAACGATGCATTGACTAACTTAAAACTACATCAACATGCACGGTTAGTGACAGTGAATAACTAGCTTAGGACTGGCTTGTAATGAACCTTGACTCCGTATGAATCTAAGATGCATTGCATATTGTTTATGGTTTTTGCCCTCTGTTCTGTTAATCTATGTTTATGCATTCCGTAGTCATTTTTGGTTTCGTCCTGTATATCTGTTCTATGTTTCGTTCCGCACTATGCTTTGATCTATGCTATGCTTTGACTTAATCTATGCTCTGTCTTTGGCTTTGTATATCTCTGTTCGGTTTGGGTATTCCCCGGTGGCTCTGCCCAGAGGTTAATACGTGAGGATAAGATCCGGTCTTTGTCATCGGTGAGTCCAAAGCGGATAATCTCCCTTTCTATGGATTTGATTGATTGATATTGGTCTGGCTCTACTCAGCCTCAGCCCTAGGATGCCCGACGGGGTTACCTCCGGCTTAGATCTCTGTATCTCTGTATAACTGCAGTGTTGCTTTGTCTTGGGACCCCGGATCCCAGGAAACCGAGACCCGCTTGTACCTTTGGCCTGGACAGCGGTGTTCTCCTCTGCTCTGCTTTGCTCTGCTCTCTATTGGAGAGAACATGGTTAACGTAGTAGCCACTTAGTCAGTATTTCTATGTTTGATTCACATATCATGTTTTACTTCTATGCACGATTGGCTTAGTTTCCTAACATGGAACTCTGTATTTCATCTTCTGTCCTTATTATATTCACTTTGATACTATGAGTGTTACACCCCTGTTACTTATATTTGCTGGATCGTTGTATTCATTTGTGTTGTCTGTGGTGTTGTAGGCACAGATACCTTGCCCAGCTCCCCGGCGGTCGAGGAGGCTGCAGGGGCGAGTGTAGAGGCACCCTCCGGTTTGGCAGAGTGGGCCTGATCATCTCTGCCGAGTGCGTTCATGCATACTTCCAGTGGCTTTTTGTTTTGGGATTTTGAGTTTTGGTTTCAGGGGATTTGTATTTGGACTTTGGACTTGTATTCTGTATATTTTGTATATATTGATTTTGGTGTGTATTCGGTTTTATATCAGTGTATTTGTCTTTGTCGTTTCCATTTTGTATTTGATTTGGCTTCCGCTATTTTCTTTGTTGCTTGCTATGATATCTACAGCTTCCGCGTTCGTCTGTTTCGCACGTGTTAGATCCCTTGTGTGCGTGCATCTGGACTGGGTTTGGGTGCACGTGCACGGGAGTACGTGTGTCACCGGTTTGGCTTCTCGCCAACCCCCGATTTCTGGGCTCGGGTCGTGACACTATGTCCAAGCCATCAGTGTACGGTTTAGTGAAATGGCCTGTGTTGATCCAATGTCAAACCTCAAAAATCTGAGGCAACAAGGACCATTGCAAGATTACTTGGACGAATTTGATCAGCTCCTGAATAAGATGAAATTGAGTGAGGAATATGCTGTAAGCTGTTTCTTGGGGGGTTTGAAATAAGAGATCCAACTACCAATAAGAATGTTTAATCCTAGATCTTTGCAGGATGCTTATTCATTAGCCAAATTACAAGAAGCCACCTTTTTTGCCTTGTATCTTCATTCAAAATCTTTACCAAAACCCTCCTTGTCACCTACATCTAGACCTTCCTTGTTATTGCAACCCAAATTAGCCTCAACATTACCTTTAATTACCCCAAAACCATTTCAAACCCAGTCTGGTATACTGCCATTACCATATCTAGCCTATAACAAGAACTTCAACTCATAACCTAAAGCTACTAAAACTCTCACGAGCAAGGAGATGGATGATAGAAGGGCTAAAGGACTATGTTTCTGGTGTGATGAAAAATTTGTTCCTGGTCATAGATGCAAGAAGAAACCGTTGTTCTTGATAGAAATTCAAGGTGATATAGAAGAACAATTAGAAGAAGAGGAAGGCTTTTCTGAGATCACAGCAGAAGAAATGGTCACTCAACTCTCAATCCATGCTCTCACAGGTACGCTCAGTTTTCAAACCATGAGAGTTACTGGTATGGTAAACAAGAGAGTGGTGTACATTTTGATAGACTCTGGCAGTACTCATAATTTCTTGGATAGAAGCATGGCTAAAGAGTGGGGGTGTAAATTAGTTAACATAAGCCCAATAAGAGTAGTAACAGCTAATGGAAGTGAGATCCTTTATAATGATATGTGCAAGGGATTCCACTGGAGAATGCAAGGAAATGAGTATATTGCCGATATGTTTATCCTTCCTTTAGACAATTATGACATTGTCTTGGGGATTCAATGGTTAGCAACTCTAGGGGATATCATGTGGAATTTCAAGGAGTTAAAAATGAAATTTACAGTGAAAGGAAAAGAATGTGTGCTAACAGGGAAATCGAAGAAAGAAGTGCAAGCTATTTCTAATAAGCAATTGAGCAAATTGCTATCGAAGACACCACAGTTAGTTGGAGTTCAATTAGACAATCTGCAAGCTAATGTGGTAGTTCCCTCACAATTTGATAAAGAGAGAGATGTAGATGAGAGTAGTGTTGGAGCTGCAACTAAGAAAAAAGGTTATTGGGAATCTTATTGAGGGTGCTCAGCCTCCATTGAAGGTTTTACTTCAGGCATTCTTAGATATATTCAATGGACCCAAAGGCCTACAACCTCATAGGGCACATGATCACAGAATTCCCCTCAAAGAGGGTTCACAACCAATGAATATCAGGCCTTATAGGTATGCTAATATGCAAAAGGATATCATAGAATAGATGACAAAAGAAATGTTGGAATTTGGGGTAATTCAGCCAAGTACCAGTCCTTTCTCATCACCTGTGATACTGGTTCAGAAGAAGGATCAAACTTGGAGGATGTGTATAGATTTCAGGAGCCTAAATAAACTTACTATCAAGGACAAATTTCCCATTCCTGTTATTGAGGAGTTTTTGGTGATGCCATTTGGCTTAACCAATGCACCCTCAACCTTTCAAAGTCTAATGAATGATATCTTCAGACCTTTTTTGAGAAAGTTTATATTGGTATTCTTCGATGACATCCTTGTGTATAGCAGCAGCATTGAAGATCATTTACAGCATTTGAGACAGACTTTCTTAGTGCTTAAAAATCATACTCTATTTGCCAAGAGAAGCAAATGCAATTTTGGGGGTAACAAGGTTGAGTACCTTATCCATTACATATCCTCTGAAGGAGTGTCTACCGATCCTAAGAAGATCCAAGGTGTCCAAGACTGGCCTGTGCCAAAAACTGTGAAGCAACTGAGAGGATTCTTGGGGTTGACAGGGTATTACAGGAGGTTTGTAAGGGATTATGGCAATATTTTCAACCACTCACAGCATTATTAAAAAAGGATTCATTTGAGTGGACGGAGGCAGCTACTACAGCCTTTGAAGCCCTTAAACAAGTTATGGTCTCAGCTCCTGTATCAGCACTACTTGATTTTACTAAGGAATTCATTGTGGAGACTGATGCTTCTGGTACAGGTATTGGAGCAGTATTAATACAACAAGGGCATCCATTGGCATTTATCAGTAAAGTTCTGTCACCTAAACATCAATCATTGTCTGTATATGAGAAGAAAATGTTTGCAATTCTGTATGTTGTAAAAAAGTGGCACCATTACTTAATGGGAAGACACTTCATCATTAAGACATATCACCAAAGTCTTAAATACCTTTTAGAACAAAAGGTAACAACACCTAGTCAGTTTACTTGGTTGGCAAAATTAATGGAGTATGATTATGAAATAAGGTACAAGAAGGGGAATGAGAATGTGGTGGCAAATGCTCTATTAAGAGTCAAAAGCCATGACCTTACACTAATGGCTTTATCCACCATATCCTCAGATCTTTTCCAGCAAATTGAAGCCAGTTGGAGGACTGATTCTCATCTGCAGCACCTTATTGCCAAGTTGCAGGCTAATCCTGAAGCTTCTTCTAAGTACTCTTAGGTCAACAATCAATTAAGAAGGAAAGGAAAGCTTATGGTGGGTAAGGATAAGGAGTTACAAAGGAATATTATAAGTTTATTTCACAGTAGTGCAGCGAGAGGCTATTTTGGGGTACAGGTTATAGCCAATAAGATTTCTGCTATTATCTATTGGTAAGGGTCATGGAAGCATGTCAGAAACTTCATAAGGAACTGCAGAATTTGTCAGCAAAATAAATCAGAAAATGTAGCCACTCCTGGCCCGCTACAACCTCTTTCTATCCTTGAGGGAATTTTCATTGATATTAGTATGGATTTCATTGAAGGGTTGCCTAAATCTCAAGGGAAACAAGTGATTATGGTGGTGGTGGATAGGCTTACTAAATATGCCCACTTCATGGCTTTGTCCCATTCATACATAGCTTGTACAGTAGCACAAGTCTTTTTAGACAACATTTATAAGCTACATGGCCTTCCTGGTTCTATAGTTAGTGATAGAGATCCCATTTTCCTTAGTAACTTTTGGCAGGAGCTCTTTAAACTACACGGAGTTTCTTTAAATCTTTCTACTGCCTATCATCCTTAGACTAATGGACAAAGAGGTAGTCAACAAGTGTTTGGAAACATATCTGAGATGTATGGCAGGAGATTCACCTTCAACTTGGTCAAAATGGTTACCCTTGGCTGAATTTTGGTACAATACCAATTACCATACTTCTACTCATCTTACCCCTTTTGAAGCTCTGTATGGTTATCTTCCACCACTGCATATTCCATACTTTCCTAAGGATTCAACCGTAGCAGCTGTTGATGTTTACTTGCAAGATAGAGAAGCAATGATACAATTACTCAAGCATCACTTGCTGAGAGCTTAGAATAGAATGAAGCAGCTAGCTGACAAGCATAGAACTGAAAAGCAATTTCAAATTGGGGATTAGGTTTATCTTAAGCTTCAGCCCTATGTTCAGACATCTATACATCATAGGAGCTCCCAGAAATTAGCTCCGAAGTACTTTGGACCTTTTCGAATTATTGATAAAGTGGGTGCAGTAGCTTATCAGTTGGCATTGCCCCCATCAGCTCAAGTACATCACACATTTCATATATCTCAGCTCAAGAAGGCTTCACAAACTGACCAATTCTTTCCTTTGCCAAATTCCATTTTTTCATCTCACACTTATGTTCCTCAAGCAATTTTGGATAGAAGAATGGTGAAGAGAGGGAACCAGGCTGTGACACAGGTCCTAGTTCATTGGACAAATTCATCACCAGCAGATGCTACCTGGGAGTTTGAATCTGATCTTTAGCAATGTTTCCCTTTATTCAACCTTGTGAACAAGGGTTCTTAAAGGGTGGGGGAATGATATGTAACAGTTAGAATTAGCTGAGATTTGCATTACACTAGCTATGAGTCAGTGGGTTAACCAGGAGGTTAGTCAGTTAGGGAGTTAGTTAGTTGGGAGTTTGTTAGTTAGTTGTTAACAAGAGTCGGTTGCAATGCTGAGATGTCATAACTGAGTCAGGTGCAATGTTGAGTTGTTGTAACTGGCTGCTGTTATCCTCAATTTAGGAATATAAATGTACAATTAGGAAGTGTATTGAAGGAGAAAAAAATAAAATAAATAAAAGTTACAGAATTCCTCTTTAGTGCAGATTTTCTCTTTCTCTTCCTTTTCTCTCATTCCTGATTCTTCTTGTTCTGGTTTCCTTCTCAGTCTCATTTAGCTTCTTCCTTGATTCTTCCTTTACTCTTTAACCTTTTTATCTGGAGTACCCTTCTCAAAGCAGTCTATAGCAGTTAGAGACCCACATGGGTTGGGCACCTTATGGCCCACTGTCCAGAGGACCCAAAATTTGCCCACAACAGGGAGAAAACCAACGACCTTCTTTTGTGTGAATTTAGTTCAATTAAACCTGATTTAAATTGTAGAACGTTGGCCTATTAGGTCTCTAGGATTTAATGCTTCTTAAAGATGGAATTGGGCACTAAGAATAGATGATTGGAACTCTAACTCAAATCAGGAACTGTTTCTCCAAATTCCATGATGATTATGGATAGTTTTGCGATGATAAGAGTTGTGTACCCCATTCCCACTTGGCAATCTAAACCCCACATCTGAGAGGCCACTCTTAGGCGATCTTGGAGACCCATCTCTTTGTGAATTTGATCCACTAGAACACATCATCTTAATGGCCTGATCACTAGGAGGAGCGTGAGACCCATTTCAAGAAAAAGTGCACGTTACAAAAATGGGTGCAGGAGAAGAAGCACTGGACAGTTGCTTTTGTGGTCTTATGTGTTGCAGGAAATTCACAAACAGACCTTTACCTTGGATTAAAATATTATTAATACATGATACTTTCTATTTATACGATTTAACCATTGGAACTATTTTGTGGGGCCTTATGTCTCACTTGATTTAGAGATCCAAATCACCCAACTGAAGGCTCGCTCTTAGGCAACCTAGGAGACCCTAGACCCATACAGATTTGGGCTCCCAATGGCCCATCACCCAAATGACCTGATGATACCAAATAATTAGCTTATTTTATACCCAGTTATGTTAAAATAGTGAGGAATGAAGCACTGTAGCTTCTTTGAATCTTATGTGAATTTCTAAGAGATTATAAATAAGCCCTCTATCCTAGATTAATTATTAGTGAACCCTATATGCTATCTTTATTATAAGGTTTTCTATAAATCCGAGAATCAAATACTATGTTTAGAGTGCTTCATTAAGGACTGGCTGGGACCTTGGCCCATGTTTAATCAATTTCTATATCCTTTCTTTTAGTATGGACTTATAGGACCATGAAACAATACTTGTGTCATTAAATGTGATTAAGCAAAGGATTTCTTTTAAGAATTAGAGATTTTGATTAAAATAAAAATTAAGTATATGGACTAAATATGAAAGAATAATAAGGCCACATTCTTATAACTTGACACCCGCCTTCGATTTATCTTAAATCCTACCTAGGGTGATGGAAACTTAAGGGTGTGATGTCATGGGCTCTTTGGACACCAACAACCTTCAAAAGCGCCAACTAAGAATTAAGCTAGATCTAAGGAGAAGATTCTCGCGGTCATCCAAATTAGATTTAGGGCAAGTATACGGTGTTTAAAATTCCATGATATTATAGGGTTAAGTTAGTCTAGACCCGGCGTGCAGTATGACATGAAAAATCTAGATTTTTGTATAATAAAATTTGATTATTTGGTTTATGTTTTCAATCATACCTAATATGTACTACTCTGACATGTTTAAACCTGTTTTCTCTGTTATATGATCTATGAAATCTTGACATCGTATTTATCAGCTTCGAAATTTGTTATAAGTTCTATTTTTTGATTATTTGTCTGTTTATATAGATTTTGAATTAAGGCAACACTACTAGGCTGTTTAAGTCTAGCATAGTGGGGCACCACTATGTAGGGGCTATACTTTTGAAACTATTTGCAGATTAGTTAATTCTCTCTCGATGACAATCAGTCACTTTGGTACCAAACTCTGTTACTCTGCTCTAATGGCCAATGGCCATAATTCTGAATCTCTGAGTACCAAACTCTATTCTCTGTTCCTGTTACGTAAAAAGGGGGCTGCTATAATACTTGTGATAACTTAGCCAATGTGGGACGCCAATTTATTTTAAATGTTATGATATTTGTAAGAACTTCACGTGATTTTCTGTATAAACTTATATCTTGAATTATTATATCTTGCCAATCAATTTTGAAAATCCTATGATTTGTCTATCTTAATTTTTATTAAAATATGATATGGAATATGAAAATTGGGTAGGTATACTTGCTGAGGTTATTTCATAACCTGACTCCTTATGATTGGCGCTTGTAGGTAACGACACCCCTTCCAATGAACCAGAGGGAACAACAGTCGAGGAGAAACCGTAGGAAAACTACACGTGGAGCGCAAACGATATAGCTTAAAGATATCGTACATGTGCTAGAGAGTCGACAATTTAGATAATTAATTTATTTATATTGATTTTAATTTTAGACTAGTTGTAAGCCCTTAGTTGGCTATTCATGTAGGATCTAGTTAGTTGGATTATATCTTTGCTTATGGTTTTATTTATGACTTTGATACATTTAAATTATTAAATTTGAGTAGGATTATTTACTTTGTCTTATGATGGTACCTATGATGGCTTTACAATTATGTTTCCGCTGCGAATATGGTTCAGTTGGTTAATCCCATATTGCGGATCTATTTAATTTCATCATTAACACCTTAAAATATGGAGTTATTTGGAAATCCAAATTTTGGGGTCATTACAATACAAGTTGTTGCCATTAAGCTTCTCAATTTGCTAACAAAAAAAAAAGTTGCTAACTAATACACGCAAAATGTCTTGGCATTAAAGGTATGGCAAACTAACTACTTAATACCACCTCCCCCTTGGGAGGGACACTGCCCGAACAACAATTACAAGTCTGCCCAAGATGGCATGGGGCCTTTTTGCCCTGCGCAAATGCGCTAGCACACAAAACTTAGCATGGGGTTCGAACTCAGGACATATTGGCATTGATACCATCTTAAGTTACTAACCAGTACACCCAAAATGCTTAGGCATTAAAGGTACAACAAACTAACTACTTAACAAAGCTAAGCCGAATGCCAACAATAATGGTCTTAAGTGATGAGATGAAATGACTTCTTCTAACATTGGAAAAGCCTCATGAATGGAGTTAAGTTTTTGAAACATCTCTCAGATAGACCAATGATATAAGGCTTTTAATTGAGTATCGACGATGATCATCTATTATTCCTAGAAACAACACAACATGGTTACAAATTTAGGAATAAAGACTGACATGAATTTTACATATAAAAAGAAATATCAAATAATACATGATATAGATACGTTGCCTATTTGAACTCTTTAGGTATCACAACTCAACATGCATTTAAGGTTCTTGAAAAAGTTCTTCAAGTGAATGTAAAATATGCATCCATATCCACCAAAAAAAAAAAAAAGCTGAAACAAAAGATTAGCAAAAGGAAACAAATAGAACTGCAATGGAAGATAGATTAATAAGAAACAAACAGTTGAGCATGGCCACAGTAATTGAAAATCCATACCAGCTGAAGTTTCTATTGCTTGACACTTATTATGTATTATGCTCTAATTTGATGTGTGTATTAAGTAGTCAATTTGTTGCACCTCTAACGCCTAAGCATTTGGTATATTCACTTTCTTTTAGGAAAAAAATTACCACAAAATGGTAACCAGTTGCTTTTTTGGCGGTCCTCGAAAATCATCATTCTTCCGATGTTCCAGAATCCACACAACTGATCCAACAACAATTAAGAATGCTGCAGTGACAGACCACATCTGTATAGTAAATGGCCGAAGGAAAGACCAAGCACTCGAGTTTAGCCTCTTAATGGGGGCCACAATTATAAGCCCAGACTCAATAATTGGCTGCGTAAAATCAGCAATCTTTGTTCGGTTTGTGACAATTGCAATGTCTCCAATGACTGCATCAAAGTGCTACAAAGAGAAACATAACCATATCAAAACAGTTAATATAAGCCATCTGTAATGTACTACTACTAGAAGGCAATGGTATTTCTTCAAGAAAAGAAAGAAAAAGGAAAGAGAACCCATTTTGTACTCACATCAGTTGTTATCAGCTCCACAAGCTTGTCATAATTGGGATTCTTTTTACCATCTCCATAAGGAATGAATTTATGTGGAACAGCATATGGCAACAAGTTTATTGCAGCAGTAAAGACATCAATGCAGTATCCCTTCACTAAATCAGTACCTTCTACTAGCGAAACAAATTCTCGAAAACTTACTCTAACAGGGATACCAATTCTCAGCTCCTTTCCATTGTTAGGGAAAGCCCATCCGCGTGGCGTTGAAATCATCTCACCAGGCCAAATAACATTCAAAAGATGCCGATTTGCACTAGAATGGTTCAGTGGCTCCATGTAGAGCTTTTCAGGCGGTTCAACTGATAACCCTGAATAGTTAGACCAGTAACCAACGGTATGAAACCCTGTTCCAACTACATTAATTATATCATATGCGGGGCGAATGAGGAATCCTTCAGGATTGAATTGAAGTAGCCCAGATACACCAACTAGATTAGTCTGAAGTATATTACTCAGCAAATGCTGCCCTCCATTAAAGATATTCATGGCTTCAAAGTGCAGAGTCCCACCCTTCCCATCATGTAATCTTGAATCGTTAGAAAATGAAATGGTGCCACCATCATTGAAGAATTTGTTAATTGCATGAGCGATTATCCAAACAGCATCATAAGCATATAACCCATAAGCGTTCAAACCAACCAAAGAGCCAGACCTCATTTTACTGGTCAAATTGGTCCACCTAGAAATAAAACTTCTTTTCTTTACTGAATCCGCAGTATGTGGACGCATTGTAAGAACTCCCTGAATTTTCTCCATTGTATCTGAAGTGATTGGTGGCCAAGAATCTAAAACCAAAGAGAGCCAATCAGTGGCTATCCAGACATAACCATTCCCCATCATGCCAAGATGATTGGCCACAGAGAGAATTGCAAGACTTGAATCAGGATATGAGTGAAGAACAATAACACGAGACTCCATCAATGCCACCGTAATCAGTATATCTGTAATATCATTAGGACTCAATTCAGTTCCTGGGCGAACTGCGGCCTTGTAAGAAATCTTGCACCGTTTCTCTGCGAGTTTATCCTCTAGAGCAGATATGCCACTTCTACCGTAATCATCATCAACAAATATTGCAATTACTTGTTTCCATTGGTAGTAGTCAACCAATTCAGCTATAGCAGACATCTGAAACAGATCACTCTGCGTCGTCCTTACAAAGAATGGGTACTGCAGTGATGATAGGGTGGGGTCTGTGGCTGCAAATGACAGTAGAGGGACATGGAATTCATTTGCAACGTGTGAAATCACATGAGCAATTGTAGAAGACTGGGGACCAATGATTGCCACAATATCCTTCTCCATTAACTGTAAAGCTGTTATCGGCAATAGAATTCAAAATATGAGAATCAGTCTATCTAGCAGTCAAACTGGGCAAACTCATATCTATCAGATTACTATGCTTTTGGATGTGCCAAAAACTGAAATTGTCTTGAACATTTTGGCAGAGTGGATGGCTGCCATTCCACTGTCCATTTTGGAGACATTCATTGGGATACTTTTTTCATTATCATGCTTTTAGATGTGCCCAAAATTGCAATTGTCTTGAACATTTTGACGGAGTGGATGGCTTCCATTCCACTGTTCATTTTGGAGACATTATTGGGATAGTTTTTTCGGATTTGTCCAACCCCAAATCAATTTTTATGATGGAAACTGGCGGCCTATTTGCTTGCTCAATATTGAAATCCTAAGAATTCTAAGCAATGCCTTCCCATCAAAGGGGTTAAGATCGAAAGAAGTAAAGATGAAAACCCACAAATAGCAATAAAACAGTTCCTCTTTGGTAGAAAATAATTACCCAGCCATCACCTCTGTAGACCAGATCCGAGGAAATTGAGGTCCTCATCTTTTACTCCACCTTATATCCTCTACTACTTGTTTCCTTAACATTCCTCAGGCCCCAACTATGAATTACATGGAAATCAATATTAAGCAAACAAATGGGCTCTGAATGATTTGTCGCAGAAAATATAGAAACAACTATAGCTAATCTTATTTGGTTTCAACTTTCAGCATTCAGCTAGGGGAATGTGTATTTGGCTAAAGCCCAAAGACTAAAGTCAAACACACCTTAAGCTATTAAGCATATCAATTAGGATTAGTCATTTGCGGGCATATGCATTCTGAAGCAGCAATGTAGTGCAAACTCCGCTAGCCACATTTGTTAGAAATCACATACCATTAACAATGCCAAGGAACACGCTGCACCCGGAATCCTGGATTATAATCTTTAGCTTTGTTCCATCCAGTACACTGTGATCAGAATTCACATCTTTCACTGCCAAATCGATGGCCATCTTTGCTACTCTCCCAATGGTAGAATTCAAGGCGAAAATAGCTCCAACATTCACAACAGCAGGCCTTGAAGGAAGAGTCCTACTAACCCCATTTGAAAACACTCCAGCAGAGAAAACCACTAGGCCAAAGAACCAAACTAGTTTCATGGTAGGAATCAAATGACATAGCAAATCACTAATTTCCCAAACTGAAACAGATCCATGCCTTCAGAAGAGAACCTGGCCAAAACCCCAGTAAGCACAGAAAACTCGAAACAATCATTCACATAATACACACATGAAAAAACTACCCAACAGAGTACTCTGCAAAAGATGTGAAACCCAAACTTCTTTCAAGAGCAGAAGCAAAGGATATAAATGAAATGAAATAAAAAATGCTGACTCAAGTCATGTCTGCAATATAGGGAAACTAAAACTACAAAAACCCATAGACCACCTTGAGACTAACCTTGTACAATGAAAATCTGGTGATTGTGGGGGGCAAGAAAAATTCATCAAATTACTAAGCAACAGATGGGAACTGAAGTACTAGGACATATACCAATACACTGTCCTCTGCCCTTTCAAACTCCAAAAACCACTCCAGTAGAAAGCCCATGAAGATGACCCCATTTGATAACAAGAACTGAGCATGAGAATTTTGCATGACAGAGTGAAAAGCAGGTGCTTTGTTGAGAAAAGGAAAATAAAGACTTCTAAAAATACTTAAAAGAATAAAAAAATCAGTTAGATGAGTGTAAAGACATTCCATCTTCTTTTACATGGGTGCACTTGCATTCACACTACAAAGATGGCAAGGGAAGAAAATAGAGGAAGTGTCTGTAGAAAGTTTCAACTGGAAACAAAGCTAGAGAATTGACATGGAAAAGAAGCATTTATATAATACTCCTAGCGCTGGTCATTAGAGACTATAATTAATGAATGGTGAATGAATAGACAGTGACATAAAACCGAAATTTCAAGCCAATGTAAAAGAATGCATGTTGGGATGTTTAGCACTGAAGACAGTGCAGGGCACATTCAGGCAGCTTGGAAGAATGTTTTTTGTTGAAAGATATGCTTTGCATTTTTTTATTAAGAGAAGCAAGTGGCACACCCATGTATTCGCATTTGAAATTATATCCACAGGATCTAGGTGGACTTTGTGTGGGATCAAGAGGTAGGCCATGGGTTGGATTGGCACAGAACCTGTTGAAAATTGAAGGTACTCTAATTGGGGCTGCCGTCAAATAATTAAATAACTTATGAGGAATGATCATTGAGCTGAACTGTGTTGATGTTGGTCAAGATTGAAGATAGGTGGGAAAGGCAACAGTTGACGTCTTTGGGGACGAGTTCCACCCCTAGGATACATGTCCAATTGCACTCCAAGTCTCAAGAAAGGACACCAATGGCTGTTCTTGAACTAAAATAGAAAATGAGAGTTTTAACCTACACGCAAATTCAAGTGAACGGTTCCTTTAAGGGGAGACTGGAAAAGAAGAAGAGTGTCATAAAAAAGTATAAAATTTTAAAATTCATCGTCTTAACTTTTTGTCAATTTATGGCCGGTAAAGGAATTTTTTTGGAAAAAAAGAAGAGGCATTTTTTGTCTTTTAAAGACAAATTGACTTTTTGACTTTTATTAACAAAAAAGAGTTAATTTTTGAGATTTTATACTTTTTTTTAATAAATTCTCATCCTTTTATTATCTCTTAAAAGTGGCCATTCACTTAATTTCTCTTTATAATTTCTTTCATAAGTAGTTAAAGAAGAAGACTATTGGTCGGTTTCAAAAGAAAAAGAATTAAATAATCTTTCATTTTCAGAAAAATACAGTCATTGTAAGATGAGGAATGAATAACCACCCAATACTTTAGTTATTCATTTCCTATCTTATTTTCATTATATTTTAATAAAAAAATTTATTTGATTGTCATTTTTTAAAATTCACCATTGTTGTTATTTTTAACTATTTATATGTTATGAATCATATGTATTCAGTTTTCATATATTCTAATGCAATCAAACAGGCCTCGAAGGAAAAACAAAAATGCTATATATAATGTTTGGGAAGGCGGTCAAATCCAACATGACTCTTGGGCCTGTTTATTTTGTGGAATTTCTTATATGAATTTGAGTTGTTGGGGTTTTTGGATATGTTTATTTTGTGGAATTTCTTATGTGATTTTGAGTTGTTGGGGTTTTTGGATATGAATTTGAGGCTTGTTGCCTACGATTTGTAGACGCCGTGTTTTTCTGCATGAATTTCAAAATACTATCCACATAAAAGCTCTCAAATGCTGCATGAGAATTTTGAAATTCAGTCTATTTGCTTTTTAGTGGAATTATTCGATGCTCAAGTTCAAAGAAAAATTCTGAAATTGCACTATCCGGGAGCATTTACATATTCTGTTCCTAATTCCAGCGAACAAACAGGTTTAGGTTCTACCTGTTCCATAGTCACAGAGAAAATTCACATGCACATACGCACTACGGTTTCGAGGTTTAGGATAGCCCGCATTGGATTAGATGTGGGCCTTCTTTCTAGTCCTGTGAGCTGCACTTAGACCTACTTTTCTGGATTGTTAGAATAATGGGTTAGGCTTGAAACCCTGGCCCGGCCTGACCTGGCTTTTTGTCCACAAAGGGGTCTGGGGCTGAAAATTTTCAGGCCTGAAAAGTGGGGCCTGATAACTAAATCGGCTGTTCATAGACAGGATTTCCCTTGGCCCAGCCTGGTCCTGAACACCTCTGAATTTGGGGTGCTCTTAGAGAGTAGTGTGCTACTTGCCCCTTGGATTGGCACTATCTTACCAGGCATTATAAGATGGTTGGTGATAAGAATTTATGGTTCACGATCATTCATGCATGATGTAAGATGGGCAAGGGGCACTTTCAGAGAAGGACGTGGTTAGAGTGGTGGTGGTATTTTTGGGTTCTCAACTTCGCTAAGAAAAGAATAATAACCATTTAGACAGCTTTTTGTGGATGCTGTACAATGACAACAGGAATTTTTAGTAAGGAGTCCTTGAGTGTGAGGCTACGCAAAGTGCAGATTCCTGAGCCCATGTTTCGATAAATGTGGGAGGCTGTAGAGCCCACTACAAATAATCCTGCATGTTCATGATTCATCATATACTTCATGGTGACCCCAATTTCACTGATGGCCAAGATCTGAGAAAGGGACATTTTCACTGGCAGTTGGATTTCATTCCATGATGCTTTCTGATTGATCCACGTGATCCCACGCTGGGGTGTTCATGCGACGTGCTGGATCGGGCATATCTAACATACCCTTTATTAGAAACATACGCTTATGACCTGTTGAAGCCCGACTCACACCATAATTGCCCGGGTGCGTCCAGCCCATCTCAAACATTTCAATCACGATAAAGCAATCAATTGATCAGTTGAATATAAAGGTTCAACTTATGATCCTAACCACTTGATTAATGGCTGATAAATTATATTGATAATTATAGGGGGTCTCACATAATTTGGAAAAAAGATGCGCCGAGGAGAGAATCCCCTAGTATGGCCTATTTGGGGTTGTGCTAATCATTAGAGAGGTGAGGGGATTGAGATGCATAAGATCATCTTATCCTTTCGACTTATTGCCCTGCGGTTTTATGGATCTTAATCCAACAATGGCGACACTTTGACGAGTGTCAAAACTGGGCTCAGTACCATTTATAGTAGTGCGTTAGTTGGATTAATCATAGGACGTGCTAAATAAAAATTGGGAGAAATGGAAATAATCACAGATTGGTGAATCACAAATTATAAAAAGAAAATTAAAGAATAGAGTTTGATTTGAATGATAAATTATAAAAAAGAAACTAAAGAAAAAGGTATATAGCGCTTTCGTTAAGTGAACTTTCTCTGGACTGCATTTGGAGTCCATATATTTGGAGCCGCTCGGAAACGCCTTACATACTCTTATCCCTTCATGCTTTGCAATCATGCCCAATTTCACATTCATTGAATCTTAACTTGCTGTTGGATTGATTTAAAAAGAATCTATAGCTAAAAGATTGTTGAACTTTTAGGCTATTAAATCAAGTATTTGAATAATTTGAAGGGGCTAATTTTTTGCATGGCCTTATACATAAAGGGATAATACTATCTATCCCATCTATCCCACCCTAATGATAGGAATGCATCCAAATCAGCCCCACAAGCTGGACTGCATATTATGTTTGCTTGTAGGTGCTAAATAAAGATACGAGATTAGTGACATCATTGAGACAAGTGAGATGGATTTTTTCAGCTACATCTGATTCATGTACAACAAAGTCTGCTGTTGTTTTTAAAACAATCATTTTGAAAGTAGGAGATGCTGGAAAAAGTAAAAAGTAGGGCTGGAAAAACATAATTTGACCCGTGAAACCAACCGACTCAACCTGTGTATAACCCACATGAATTGACCCCGCAAGATAGGTGCGTAGGTCATTGGTCTGGAACTTCTGACCCCTAATTAAATTGGTCGGATTAGAGTTGACCCGCTTAACTAGCAAAACCCGCATTAATTTCTATCTTTAATAATAATCTAAGTCTATTTAAAAACATAGATACTCAGTCTAGGGTTAGTCACTATTACCTCTACTTTCATCTTTTCACATTCATTGGTTTCTTCCTTATTCTCCATTTTTCACTTGCTTTTAACTCAAATCCAACACATATAATCATAGAAGTATCGTTGCTTAGAAAACAAGAGGAATTCTTGTCATTTAATGCTTTGGGATTTCGTTAATTTTGAGATACAACAATTAATTTAAGGGTGGCGCATGATAGAATTTGTTAATATGACATTGATTTTATATTTCATACTTATTATAGTAGGGAAAAGCAACATTTATACTTGTTATGAGCAAGACAATTTAAGATTATTCATCTTATGTGGATGATTTTTAAAATGATTCATGAATTGTGATGTGCTTGTCCTAGTCACAAGAGCCATGCGTGTATTGTGGTTGAAATTTTGATTTAACAAATACAATGGACGTAGGTTATGTGGCCCAGCCTGACTCGTATAACTTGCAAGGCTATGCAGGTTAAAGTGGGTCAGGTCAGGCTGACCCGTGGTGTGTGAGGGTTAGGAGTTTCTAACCCATTTAATAAATGGGTCAGATGCAGGTTAAGCTGCTTTGACCTTTTTAACAAATGGGCCTGACCCGTTTAAACCAACTAAACCTAATTGCCACCTATAGGACAAAGTTTTATTGAGATAGTTTACTCAACCCAATTCCCATTCCAAAATGCATGTGGGGGTTAACCTTTTCAAAATCCAAGCCGATTGCACACACCAACACCCTATCTAGTAGAGCTGTCAAAGGGCCGGGAATATAAGTTGTCTCCTAATACTTCTTTTTTATCGAACAAAGTCATCCGTGCTTTGATGACTTAGGTTACGGACATACAGTTTTATTTATTTTGTCAAAGAAGAAAAATTGTTAAAGATTTTGATCTATTTCACACCTTTTACAGGAACTTCCACGTATAAAATCATTCCATCAGTATCTTATCTTTGAAAATTTTAGACTAGTTACATTCACATAACTTTTATCAGTTGATATTATTTTCAATTTAACATTGATTCGACTATAAAGTGTTGTTAGATTTCACAAAAATAAATGCAATTAAAAAATACTATTACTTTAGACTTTTAGAAATTGATGGATATAATTATCTAATTAAAAAAATATTTGTATCAAGTATCCGTCGGGCTCACAACCAAAGGCTCCTGGGGTGGGTTGGAGGGAGATACCCTAGGTTACCAAAACAAGAAAAAAAAAAGATATTTGGATGATCCCATATGCTTAAACTTCCACACATATATAATCTACCTCTATGAATTGGATGGCACACCAAGTAACTATATAGAGGAAAAAGTGTATCCTTATTAACATTGAGGAGTACACCCACTTTTGCATTAAAAAGAATATATTTATTTTGGTTAAACAAGAGTGTATAAAAATAATAAAAAAGTGCCTAAATAAGAAGCAATAAAACTAGGAGAAAGGAATTAAAAGCAATCGTGCAACACTTATTGTTTTTGTATTAAGTATAAGACAAAACTTCAATAAGTAAATATGGATGAAATGAATGTATGTGTGTATAAACTTTGAGGACATTTTGGAATGGGTAGGAGGATATGAATTTGTCTTCATATCTCCATTTTATTACAACTAATTAAGTGACTAAGATAAGGGTATTTTCGTATATTTTTTATATATAAATATATATAATATAAAATAAAATAAGTAGGGGGGCCTGCAGGGCTAAGGCTAGGCTTGTGTTGTCCAAGCCTGACCCTCAAATTTTATGGCCTTCAAAAAATTGTCCAAGCCAGGGACGTAGGGTTTTTTTTAAAAAAATAGAAGCCCTCATTTCAAGGGCTTTTGGAGGGTAGGTCCAGAACGAGTCCCTTTATCTTAGGGCGAAATTGACGGGCCTACTGTGTAGTGATCATATCTTGGGAAATAAACTGGGCTGGGGTTGAGCCTAGCCTAACCCAGGCACCAGTTAGGCCCACCATTTGATATATGGAAAAGAACATTTGTTGTTTTCATCGAATATCTTCTCCATATGCAATCAATGGTGGGCCTCATTGCACATAACTCCTAACTATATTTAAACAATCACCCAAAATGAAAATTCTTGGGTTTTTTTTACTTTTATTTTTTATTTTTTATTTTTTATTTTTTTGAGCTACGAGGTAATTGGGACTTTCATATATAAGCTGTAAGGTGTAAACAACTTGTACATGTGAGAAAAAAAGAACTCACACATGAAGGGAGAGAGAGTGGCCGGGTTCAAAACTTGATCACCCTAGTGAGAACTGCCACGTCTTACTAGTACAGTAAGAACAGAGCTCATTGTTAGTAGCTACTACCCCATCAATCAAATTGTAGGGTTTTCATTATTTGCAATAGGAGTAGGCTTGGCATGGTAAATCAAAGCATACAATAATCAAAACCCTTGAAATAGAAAAATAGTTTTTTTTCAAGAAAACTTCTCAGAGAAAAGGTTTAAAAACTGTAAACATAAGCCTATTTTCAAGTGGAAGTTCTGTTACCAAAAAAAAAAAAAAAAAAAGAGTGGATTTTTTTTTTTTTGCTTTGTAGGATGCAGTTCGCCCAAAATGAAGTTTTGTCGAGGATTTAATAAAGATTAATGCTTGGCCGAACTAATTTCTATACACCTGCCGTAAGCAGTGGGCCTCAATACCTAGAACATGCTGTTGGAAACAGGAACAAAAATAAAATAAATTTGTGCAGGCTTGTGGGCCATCCCGGCTCGGCATGTGAACAGCAAGGCACGGAAACATAACTTTCTTGCGCGCACGCACACACACTTGAAGAAGAAGAAGAAGAAGAAGAAGAAGAAGAACACAGACATACACACACAACCTTTTTTTTTTTTTTTTAATTATGTAGATACTTTGTGAGGATACAAGAAATAATACTGCAATAATTTTAAAACAATTTTAGAATAAGAATCTCTATAGTGCTTTAGCCAATTGTTAACACATAAATATGATAAAACTTCATTTTGGTTGAATTTGTTGCTTTTTTGTATTCTATAAATTATTTATTTATCTGATTGCAGGTCAGTGGGAGATGGCAAAATCTGAGGCATTGGATCTGTCTTCTAATTTTATGTGATGGATGCATTGGGCCTTCATATTTCATTCTTCTTTTTTATGGATGTTTTGTTGGTCATTCATTTATAGTTTTTGTTTGTGATGTTTTTTGCATCACTTACAGAATTCGTTACAATGATCCATACATCAAATGATGTTTTTTCTAAAATGAGCTAAACTTTTTAATGAATAAGGAATTCATGTCTCTCTGTGTGTTTTCCTCCAATTGGTGTCAATAAATGCATTTTAAGATCTAGAAACATCTATAATGGAGTAAAATGGTTAAGCATGTTATAAATTTGCACAAAATTCTGAGATTGACTATTGAAGTGAAACATAAAAATTGAGATTGAAAGCAATAATCGAGCAAAATGTTACTTTCTATATGTCAACTTTTTGCTAATTGTTTATTTTAAATTTAATTGTGATTTCTAAGAAGGCCTATTATTTTGTGTTTCATGATTAGGACACAAGACATGGAATCCATTCTATCAATAATTTTAATTTTAAGCGTATAATTCTTTTATTTTTAGGAATATTTTCTATTTTAGATTTTTTATATTATAAATATATGAAATAAATGAAAATCAATTTTTCTTATTTAAATCATATAATTAAATATATTTTTTGTATGACTGCAATTGCCAATGCTGAGCACCAGGGCGTTTTGCTAGTTTGATATTTATAGAACAAAGAATACATGGGAAACCGTGTTGTTTTCATCGAATATCTTCCCATAAGCAATCAATCGTGGGCCTCTTGCACATAAATCCTAACTTTATTTAAATAATCACCCAAAATGCAAAATCTTGGATTTTTTTTATTTTTTGATCTTTATAATTATATTTGTTTTTTTATTTGTTTGAGCTACGAGATAATTGGGACTCACATATATAAGCTATAAGGTGTGAACAATTGGCACATTTGAAGAGATAAGAACTCACATATGCAATGGAGAGGGGGTGGCTGGGTTCAAAACTTGATCACCAGAGAGTACTACCACGTCTTACTAGTACAGTAAGACCCCATCTCATTGATAGCAACTACTGCCCAATTAATCAAATTGGAGGGTTCTTTATTATTTGCAATAGTAGTAGGCCTATCATATGGTAAATCAAAGCATACAATAATCAAAACCCTTGAAATAGGAAAATAGTTTTTTTTTTCAAAAAGAAATCAAAGAGAAAAGGTTTAAAAGAAAAATAAAATGTAAACATAAGCCTGTTTTCAAGTGGAAATTCTGTTACCAAAAAAATTAAACAAAAAACTTTTTTTTTTTTTGGCTTTGTAGGATGAAGTTCACCAAAAATGAAGTTTTGTCGAGGATTTAATAAAGATTAATACTTGGCCAAACTAATTTCTATACAACTGCCATAAGCAACCGTCTAGGTGGGCCTCAATACATAGGACATGCTGTTGAAAACAAGAACAAAAATAAAATAAATTTGTGCTGGCCTGTGGGTCAGCCCGACTCGGCATGTGGATCGCAAGGTACGGCCAGGATCGTGCCTGAGGGCCACTGCCAACCAAGGATGAACAAGACAAGACATTCAAGACTTGGTATGAGCTTTACACACAAAATAACTGAATAAAACTAGATCATTGAATACTTCAGTGAATTGAAATCATATAGTTTACAACAAAAAAAATCATACAATTGAATACTTCTAGTCTATAGTTCTCCCCTATCAATCATCCCTACAAGTTCCGCAAAGTCAGCAAGGTCTGCGTCGCTCATAAGAGGAATGTCCCACCTCACATCTGCCGCATCATGTATGAGCCGGTTCTCAAGATTATCAGAGACAACAGATTGGTCGTTCACTTTATATTCGTTCATCTGCAGCATCATGTATTGTCCTTGTACCATTGCGGCTCGTTCTTCATTTTCAATGCCTGTTTCTTTCGCCGCCATCATCTGTATGGGTACAACAAAATCAGCAACGTCGGAGTCACTCGTAGGACTGCTGGCCCAACCCATGTATGAGGCATCATGTGTGGGCTCGTTGTCAAGAATATCATATGAGGAGACCAAATGTTGGTCATTATCTTCTTGTTGCACCACAATGGCTTTCTTTTCAATTCTTCTGTCCAATTCTTCTATGGCTTTTCTCTTCCTTTTCTCCCTTTTATCAGTGCTCAAGTTCTCATAAATGCTACAAAGAACCCATTCATCTAGCTGGAGATTGGCAAATAAGAGAAAATCATTAGGAAGCCAAGAAGTATAAATATATATATATATATATATATGTGTGTGTGTATGTAAGGGAGCCAAGAAGTATACATATGTGTGTAATGATCATGTGAGCATGGTACTCACAGACTACCATGCGCACCAGCTGTTGGGGCACAACAGGGCCCCCACAGATCATGGGACAGTGGGGGATCCAAAGATCCAAGTGTGCACATACCAGTTGTAACTGTTTGAAGTCAACATTTTATTGGGAGATGGTTAGTAACTGTATTCAGTTGCCAACTGATTGTGCTTGAGTTATCAATATATATATATATATATATATGGGTGTCCTGTATCCATTGTGATTGATTAAGCTGAATGGAATGAAAGCAGAATTCTTTTTCTTCCTCGTTCCTCTGTTTCTCTGCCTCTGCATTTCTTCTTAACAGTGGGTTCAACAGTTGGGACACAGCAAGGCCCCCACAAATAATGGGACCATGGCGATCCAAAGATTCAAGTGGACCATCCCAAATATCAAGTTTAAAGCAAATCCCATGCCTTCTAAACCCTGAATTCATGGCTCATAAATTCAACATCATTGTATTAAAAAATAATTATCCTTCGATCCAACGGACCAGTCCATTAAAATGAGCGCAAAATCCCAGGTTCGGATGAGAGACTATCACACGGTGGTCTCTTGGTTTGTGGAATACTAAGAGGGATCATAAGGCGATCCCCACTAGGTGGTGCACACAGTAATAATAATAGAGTGAGCAGGATTATTTGCCCATACATATGTATAAAACATTTTTAGTAGTGCATGTTTAATTAAATGACAACTCCATCCATCTAAAAGAAAGAAAAACATAGAGTACTCATGGGGTGTAGTGTTTAGTTACCTTCATTGGGTCACTCGGAATTTGGACATGAGTGGTATTTTGATATTCAGTCAACTTGTACTCATGCATAATCCAATCACTCTTCTTTCCATGTGGATGTTCTCCATAATAAAAAACAAGGGATCTCTTGGTGCCAATAACATTACTTCTTTCATCTTTAATTTGCATATCTGCAGTACTGGCCTTCCAATATCCGTTCTTGGTGGTTCGATTTGGTCGGCTTCCATTCACGTATCTTCGGTAAGTCGGGGTAAAGAAGTAGCACTTCTCTTCACCCTCTGAGGTAAATTGACCTGCAGGAATTCATGAAAAATTAAATATATCAAGAATATGCAAAACTTATCCAATGTATAAAATATGAAGACATGAAAGACTACTATACTGCTATTAACAACAATAACAACATACTAAACATTATTATTAACAGGGAAGACAAAACCCATATAACGCAAGTGGGGAATGCAAGAGCTGCATATATATTACAGATGATACAAAATTTTATTTGACAATACAGAATTTGAAAATTGCAAGCGCACACCATCTACATAATCAGGTAGGTCCTTATTTTATAATTAGAGGCTGGTGATTTGGCAGCAAGAGTATAGTAGACCAATCAATCATGACCCACACATCAGTCTTTGTGAATGAGATGAAATTTCTATGCATGAAACAATTAATCAAAATCCATAGAAAATGCATGGCATTGGACATCAAGGAATCAACTCATTAAAAGCAAAATCATCAAGAAGCAGATGAAAGAATTTGAATCTGAAGCATTAATTCAACTTGAGAGAGAGAGAGAGAGAGAGAGAGAGAGAGAGAGAGCCATCCCAAGTACGATTGAGACGCCAAATTAAAACAAAACCTCCGCAGTTCACCTACATAAATTCAAGAAATTAAAGACATGTGAAGGTGATCTTTGTCATGTTCAATGGAGCGCAGCAACAAGAACAAGAAAAAGAAACACACGAGAATAACTGCAACTTTGATTGGGCTCAATCGATGTGGGGCGTGGCTTTTGGTTTGTGAACTGGTTGAGCCTCTCCATTCATGGCTTAAATGGATCAGGCATGTGCCTGCTAACTTCAAATGGGCCTCTTTCTAGTGCCCAATAACTAACAGTGGATCAAGCAATCAAATGAAAAACAAAAGATGGGATAGATTAGAATATATTTGATCAAGCAATCAAATTGGAAAATCACAAGCGCTCCAACATCTACATAATGGGAGGAAAATTTTCTCCAGTGTGCACACACGCTTCAGTGGGAGCGAATAGTTGTCTACAGAGGCAGGACCCTCCAGAATTTCACCAAGACCCATCTGATGAATAGCACCAATGTGCAGTTCGCGCAGGGGGAAAATCATCCCATGATCGATTGATCGTATAGATCCTCATTTAATTTCTAATTAGACACTACTGATTTAGCAAAAGCTATCGTGGATCAATCAAAATCATGACCCAACCAACAGTCTCTGCGAATGTGATGTAAAAATCACATTAAACGAGTCACCAGAATTCAATGAGATTGCATCCATTGGACATCTTCATAATGTGCAGTGTAAAGCGACAAGAACAAGAAAAAGAATCAGACATGAACAGAAGCAAGAAGAAGAAGAAGAAATGATTAGAAATGAAAGATTAACACTACTATTAACCACAAACGACAACGGATTACATATCAATATCAAAAGAAAAGGCAATTAGACAAGGCCAAGATCACATCATCTGCATAGGGGAATCAAAGAACAGCATAGTATTATACAAAAAGTCGCAGCCCACACGACCGGCATAAATTACAGTGCGGTGGATAAATCATGACCCAACCAACAGTCTCTGTGAATCGACATGTAAAATTCCCATGAAACAAGTCATCAAGACTCAAGGAAACTTCGTGCATTTGACAACAAACAAGAAAAACAGATATAAGAACTTGAATATGAAGCATCAAACTCGAAAAAAAATGACATAATTTAAAGAACGAAACAAGAATAGCAGCAGCAACATGAAATTGTAAAAGAAGAAGAAGAAGAAGAACAAACCTATCAGATCACTTGGATCATGCTTGTACAATTCAACCTCTTTGATTATGTCGCATGGCAGGGGCAGACTATGAATCTTTCTTTTCAGGTAGGTCACCAAGAGTTCTTGGTCTGTGGGATGAAATCTGTAACCACATGGAACCCTGGTCATTGAAGTTGATCTTGTTGCAGCACAAGTCTCTCTCTCTCTCTCTCTCTCTCTCTCTCTCTCTCTCTCTCTCTCTCTCTCTCTCTCTAAGAAATATTAGAATGCAAAAGAAGTGAATTCTGTTATTAAACGACCAGTGGGAAGTGTGATAGGTAGTGTTGGAGGAGTTTCTAACCATATATATATATAACCAAAATAGAGAGTAAGAGAAATTAGAAATAGAAAGTAGGAGAAATAGAAAGAGAAATTAGAAATAGAAAGTAGGAGAAATTAGAAAGATATGCACTAAGAAATAGAAACAGATAAGCAGGAGAAAATTAGAAAGACGAGAAGAGAGAAGAGAGAAGAGAGAGAGACTTCTCGGCAGGCCGCTTCCGGTTCTCGGTTGCAGAGAGAACGAAGAGGAAGGAGAAGACAAGGTGTCAGGCAAGGTCAGGTTCGGGTCAGGTCAGCCTGACCCGTGGAGAACTCTAGTTCATTGCAGGTCGGTTCCGGGTCAGGTCGACCTGACCCATTGCGCGGTGCTCAGCTCAGCCTCTCTGTAGCAATGTTGATGTCAGCAAGACACACATGCATGATATTTTCCACTTTATCCCATTGGTCTCAGGCCCACCAAAAGACCTCATATGTATAGACTCTACATATAAGCCCAGTTACTTTTCTTTCTTTAGTCGATGTGGGACTCCAAGATTCCAAGGCGACAAACAAAACATTTGGAGAATAGAAGTTGTCTCTAAAAACTTTTTTTATCGGTTAAATTCATACATGCTTTCCGCGTACCATATCATTCAAATTAGAAGTCTTATTTTTGAAAATTCTAAACTATTTGTAGTCACCTACCTTATATAAATTGACATTATTTATTATTTATTTTTGCTAATAAGACGATTGGTTAGGACTTAGGAGTGACATCTATTACTTCAATACTGATTTGAGTATGTTGGTAAATTGAAATTATTCTCAATTTAACATGGACATGAGAATTACGTGTTGTTGGATTTTATTCAAAAAAATAAATAAACTAAAAAAATCACTATTACTTTAGACTTTAAAAACTTTAGAGTTATAATTATCTAATTAAAATGATATTTGGAGCACCCCATGTCCTTAGAGTTCCATGCATACACAAAACTAACTTTATGAATTGGTTGATATCGCAAAAAAAAAAAAATTTTTTTTTTTTATAACAAAGGGTGTCCAACCCTTTGAATCAGATTAATCCTTTCGAGCTTAGGCGAGTTAAGGTCACATGGTAGCGTAGCTCGAACCCACAACCAGTCTAGTGAGCATAAACCGAGAAACAAAGAATTGAGAAATTGGGTAATGTTATCTATGTGGCCATTGGGATTGGTACATGAAGGGTTCTAATTTCTAAAGGCTCTGCTTGCCCACTAAGTGCAGATCCCCGAGCTGATTGATAGCAACATTACCAACCAACTTTATGAATTAGTTGGTATCATAGTTTATTTTATAAAAAATGGTGTTTCAACCCTTTGAGCTAGACTAATCATTTCGAGCCTAGGGATAGCCAAGTAAATCCCTGTGATTTTAGTGTGCTAGCGCAGCTCGAACCCGCAACTTGTCTAATGAGCACAAATCGAAAAACAAAGAATTGAGAAATTGGGTAGTGTTATCTAGCTATGATGGCTACTGAATGGCCATTGGGGATTGGCACATGTAGGGTTCAAACTTCTAAAGGCTCTACAAGCCCACTAAGTGCAGATCCCGAGCTGCAGGAGACCACTACAACTGAGGAAAATGAGTTTCTGATAATGGATTGTGATGAGCAGTCAGAGTGCAGTGAAAATAGTTAGGAAAGAACTTATGATGATCTTGAGAGATGCTTAAGAGAATTATTATATCTTTGAGGACCACTATAAGGTTGTTGTCTGTTTCCCCATGGACCCCACCTCACTCACTGGATAGATACCTTAGATCTTGCATATGTGCAGAGAAGTATATCTTTGGAGGGACTGAGTTTTCTCAAGGGTGTTTTGGAAGACAATGTATGAAAAAGGGTAGTAAAAGCTCGCATGTTTAGAGGTTTTTGTTGCCTGTGTCATTTGCTTTTGGCGGGGGTAACACTCACATGTACCTTGGCTAGTAGTCTTACATGATTTGTAATTTTTTTATAAGTTGCTAGCCATTCACGCGCATCTGAGATCTCATTATTTGTATTAGGGATATTGCTTGCCGTCCTTTGACCTGACATTCACCCTCATCAGGAAAAAAAAATTTGTTTGGCTAAAAGGTAAATTTTATAAAAAGAGGAAGTAAAGAAAAGAAAAGAAATGGCTGAAAGAAGGCCCCAGAAAAACAAAGCAGAGAATGGGTAGACCATGACTAAAGACGACAAAAGCTCTCTAAAAAAGAGAATTGCAAAGGAAATAAAGAGAACATCTGAAGATCAGCATCACAGATGGAGCTCCCAAAAAAGAGAAAATAGAGCTGAATGCCATAGAAAAAATTAGTGGTTGATTACTCCAAAAGAAGTTAGGACTGGGTGAAGAGGGCTGCTTTAAACATGAGCAGGAAGCGTGCTTAACATCTCCTTGAGGTGGTCCACCAAGACTGACTTAGCTCTAGCAAGGGAAGCCTTTTTAACATTATGCTCAGCATGGAAAAAATTGGTGTGATATCATAGCGCTGTGCAATATTGTGCAAATTGCCCTGTTCAATATCTTAGGATTGTGCAATATCTTAGGGCCATGCAATATTGCATCAACATTGTACGAATAATTTTGTGGGAAATATTAAACTTTGATGGAATGACAAATGTCAGGTCTAAGTGTAATCGTACAGTCAAAATTCCTTTGTTTTAATTAGAGGCATTAGTTGAATCATACCTTCTATCAATTTCTCTTTAAAAAAAAAACTGCTTTTGAGAGTGTTTATGACTCTTCCTGGATGGTATGGTCGTAAGCTCATAAATATATACAGGCCAGCCTCTAGAGGCATTAATTGAATCATACCTTCTATCAATCCCTCTTCAAATAAAGCTGCTTTTGAGAGTGCTTATGACTCTCCCTGGATGTCATGGGGTGTGGTTCGAATATTTGAGTGAGATTCAAGGGTATAAAAAATATCAACTCCATAGGATCATTCTAATTCTTTGATCAACAGCCCTCAAGTTAAATGTTTTTAAAATGCATAATGGGTATCAGTTAATGAGCGTCAAGCATCAAATTTGGCTTCCGTTAATTCATGGGAAGTAATATTTGGGGCCAACTTGATTACCCTCACAAGAAAAGAAAAAAAAAAGATAAATAATCTCAAATTGGTAAAATCACAAATTATTAAAAAAAAATTAAAGAAGAACCTTTGATTTGAGAAAAAAAAATTATGAAAAGGAAACTACAGAAAAAGTTAATATGGAACTTTTGCTTAAGGGTGGATTTTCTCATGTGGGCGCTTTGTAGTGGAGTCCATCTCTATGGAGTCGCTTGGGCAACCTTTTATCAATCCTACTCCTTTCACACTCTTATCCACCCACAATTTCCAATCATGTTTAATTTTATACTCATCTAACCTTTACTTACTGTTGAATTTAATGTTAAAAAAACTCTATAGTTAAAAGACCGTTAAACTTTCAAGCTTTTACTTCAAAGGCGAGGATAATTTGATCCAATCCAAATGATAAAAATGCATCCAAATAGGCATATACAGAATATGCAGTCTAATTGTAGGTGCAAATCAAGATGCAAGATTAGTGACATCATTTGAGATAGGTGAGATGGATTGTTCCAGCAACATGTGATTGGGTTCAGCCCATTCGAACTAGCTAGTCTGATGGATTTCAAACAGGTCATTTGAATGTAGAGAATACCGGAAAAAGTACAAACTTTAACTTACAAGTTTCCCCCACCATATTTTGATTTCGAAATGAAATGGTGGGGTTCACATTTTTAAAATCCAAGCTAATTGCATACACCAACACACTTTCTAATGA
Source organism: Sextonia rubra (assembly GCA_037013555.1). Taxonomy (NCBI): domain Eukaryota; kingdom Viridiplantae; phylum Streptophyta; class Magnoliopsida; order Laurales; family Lauraceae; genus Sextonia; species Sextonia rubra. The sequence continues at coordinate 12,912,893 of JASUAD010000028.1, read as the reverse complement.
TCATATCTAAGTTATTACTCAAATTAGCAAGAAAGCAACCGTTGGATTGACTATATTTGGAACAAGTGATGAATGAGCTTTACTTTCCTCCCATCTAGAATAGAAATGAAGGGAGTTTCTCTAATGGTTGGCCTACTAAAATTAACATGAAAATAAAATTCAATGGGTGTTAGGGCTGGTAATTGGTTGGATTTTGAAAAGATTCACTTCACTATGCATTTAGGTGCACCATTTATAATGTAGTGATGCTGCACTGTAGTTCTACCCTTAATATGCAATTCTAAACATCTTTCTAAATATGGGGTATGGCTGATGAGTTTAAAAAGTTCAAACAAGGAGGGCAAATCCCCAGAAAACAGGAGATATTTACCTTTCGTATGATAATGAAATTGTAATTTCTCCCCTCCAGTTTATTTTTTTGAACACTTGGTTCTAACAAAATCGGATTTGGGATTTTATATAAAGGGAACTTTGATTAGCAACAGTATTTTTTCTATTTATTGTGAGCACAATCGAAGAGGCATGTCCCACCATCAAGTGTTTAGACATCTGAACGTTGTTTTAAAGAAATTCTAACAAATTATAAAAGTTAAGAAAGAAATCTTTTTGATCTATCAGTTTTGTCTAAAATTTTCACGTTCAGTGCAACAGCTTTTTGATAAGAAAATGTGTAAAAATAAGGTAAATTTCTCGTGATTCCACGAAAAAGCATATCCCATGAGTGGAGTCGGGACAAAAAAAATCAGCACAACCAGTTTTTCAGCGAAATTACACAAGAATTCGCTAGTGCATGATGCATTAATGGAAAGTCCACCGGCATTGGCATAACAACCAAGCTGATGACCGATGATAAGGTGTCTCAGATCTATAAAAACATAATTTATGCACTCTTCCAAGATGATGATCGATGATGAGGTGTCTGAGTTGGTTTTAGGCTTTCAATTTTGATCAATTTCTAAAGATTTAAAATTGACACATCCCATCCAATCGTGGTTCAAAAGGTGGCCGCACTTTCTACATACGTAATGATGTATGTTTGTGATGTTTTGTTTCACTTGATTTTGGTTATCAAGTACTACTGGCCTTCCAGTATCCGTTCTTGGTGGTTCGATTCGGTCGACTTCCATTTGCATATCTTCTTTAAGTTGGGGTAAAGAAGTAGCACTTCTCTTCACCTTTTGAGGTAAATTGACCTGCAGGAATTCAAGAAAAGCTAAATATATTAAGAATTTGCAAAACTTCTCCAATGTATTAAAAATGAAGACATGAAAGATTAATACTACTACTATTAACAACATTAATAACATACTCAACAAGCTTATTAACAGGGAAGACAAAATCCATCTTACCCAAGTAGGGAATGAAAGAGCTACATATATATATATATATGACACATGATACATAATTTTTTTTTACAATACAGAATCTGAAAATCGCAAGCGCACACCATCTATATAATCAGGTAGGTCCTTATTTTATAATTAGAGGCTGGTGATTTGGCAGCAAGAATATAGTAGATCAATCAATCATGACCCACACATCAGTCTTTGTGAATGAGATCATATTTCTATGATGAAAAAAATAATCAAAATCCAAAGAAAATGAATGCATTTGACATCAAGTCATCAACTCATTAAAAGAAAAATCATCAAGAACCAGATGAAAGAATTTGAATTTGTAGCATTAATTGAACGAGAGAGAGAGAGAGAGAGAGAGAGAGAGAGAGCCATCCCAAGTATGATTGTGACGACAAATTAAAAGAAAACCTACCCAGTTCACATATATATAAATTCCAAAAATTAAAGGCATGTGAAGGTGATCTTCGTCCTGTTCAATGGAGAGCAGCTACAAGCAACAAGCACCAGGAAAAAGAAACACACAAGAATAACCGCAACTTTGATTGGGCGCGATGTGGGGTTTGGATTTTGGTTTATGAACTGGTTGTGACCTCTACATTCATTGCTTAAATGGGTCAAGCATGTGACTCCTGACTTAAATGTGCCTGTTTCTAGTGCTCAATAACTAACTGGGGTTTGGCCAAATCTAAGTGCAAAATCAATTTCATTGCAAAAAAACAGGCCAGGTTCGGTTAGAGTGGGGGTTTTAACGTCCAACCCATATCTGACCCACCTATTACATGAGTCAACCCAACAAACCCATCCCTCATCCCTTTTAGTGATGATGATTTCCTAACCCACATCCAACCCAAACAAAGAGTTGGACGAATTCCATCGTCCATTAACAACTTCCAAATTATACTTCTCTCAGCCGTTAATATCATCTCTACGGAACTCATAACCATCCAACATGGGCCCTCGAATCAACGGGCTAAATTCATCCAAGATTTGATCACTGGCCCCCCACAATCAAAAACGGGGTTCGAACGAAAGAAAGAAGGAAAAAGTTGGTTTTTTCACCTTCAATTGAGAGCAGCAAACGAGAAGAAGATAGCTAGCTAACCTACTAAATGAGGAATCAAAGAACCGATTTTTGGATGTTTATTGGTATCGGTATCGTATCAGCCATGATATCGGCCAAATTCGGCCGATATGTCCGATATATCGGCCGGTACGACAATATGACCTCTTCTTCCTCCCAGAAAAAAAACCTGTAACAAAATATAAATAAAACCTGTCCTTCCCTCAGAACAACATCAGTAACAGAAGAAAAAAAAAACGACAAAGAAGGAAAGGGGAGGTGATTTGGTATCTGAAATTGCAGAAGGGTTGCTACCACCACCATCCGCAGATCCGCAGCCGCTGCCTCCGCCACCGTCGGCTGTCGCAACCTCTACCACCACCTGCTGCTACTACCTCCGCCATCGCCTCTATACCATCCACTAACAACAGCCACCGCCATCCCTTACCTTCTTCTTCTCTTATTTTCTTTCTCACTTTCCCTCTTCTTCTCTTTCTCTCCTTTCCTCCTCTTCTTCCTCTTCTCTTCCTCCTCCCTCTCTTTCTCTCTTTCCCACCTATTTTTCTCTTTCCCTCTCTCTCTTCTGTCATCAGTGTGTGCCAAAAATATTAGACTTATTATAGTTTTCATTATTTCCTTTGAGTCCTAAATAAATATCATTTAAATTGAAAATAGGCACACTTCCTGATTGATTAGATTTTTAATTTTATCATATTTGATCAATATAACGGTGGGCTGATCTCCAATTATAATGAAATTAGGCCGAAACCTATACTGGGTACTTATTTTGGGTGGTTCATATTTTTAATTGGTGGGCTTCCTTCATGGTGGGCTTTTATTTTCTTTATCCTTTTTTAATTGCTAATGTATTTCACTTGCAATAACTCTATCCATTAAAATAAGTGTTTGATATTTTAGTGGGCCACTAATAAATTTTCTGCAATAGGATTTGGATCTACTATTAACTTTATTTTTCTATATGCTAAGAAAGTATTAAGAAAAAATTCTAAAAAAATCTATGTGTTTTAAAATACTTAATTTGACAATTGCCTAAGCCTTATAAAATGAAGATTTACAAAGAGCATATTAGAAGAGGGTATTTAAAATTATCATTATTATGGGCGGTTGGGATTTACATAAAGGCTCTATTGATGGATTTATAAATTATACAGCCAGAAAAAAAACTTAAACACTAAAAAGTTAGCACATTTAATATCAGATATATTAAAAAGCGACACAGGATGTCAATACTTAGGGGGGACCGATAATTTGATTTATAATTGTTACTAATGGAAAGAAACATTGCTTTCCAATATTTTATAATATTCTAGATTTTTTGGACATTTTTTCAAATTTTTTTCAATTAAAAAAAATTTACACTGCGATGGACCTCAAATCGCAACCGACACCGATACCATATCGGTTTTTGGGGCCCACCGATACCGCGAGTCACACCCACCAAACGACCTTATATAAAATAAGGGTATGGGCTCAAACTATTTGCATTCACCTACCTTATATAAATCGACATTATTTGTTTTTTATTTTTGCTAGTAAAACGATTGGTTAGGACTTAGGAGTGACACCTATAACTTCAAGACCGATTTGAGTGTATTGGCAAATTGAAATTATTCTCAATTTAACATGGATATGAGAATTACGCACTGTTGGATTTTAGTCAAATAAATAAATAAACTAATAAAAAACCACTATTACTTTAGACTTTAAAAGCCTTGGAGTTGTAATTATATAATTAAAATGATATTTGGAGCACCCCATATCCTTAGAGTTTCATGCATAGACAAAACTAATTTTATAAATTGGTTGGTATCATAATTTTTTTTTTCATAACGAAGGGTGTCCAACCCTTTGAGCCAGCCTAATCATTTCGAGCCTAGGGGGAGCCAAGTAAATTCGTGTGACTTTAGTATGGTAGCTTAGCGCAAACCCACAACCTGTCCAGTGAGTATAAACCGAAAAACAAAGAATTGAGAAATTGGGTAATGTTATCTATGTTGGCTACTGAATGGCCATTGGGATTGGTACATGAAGGGTTCTAATTTCTAAAGGCTCTGCTTGCCCACTAAGTGCAGATCTCGAGCTGCAAGAGACCACTCTAACTGAGGAAAATGAGTTTCTGATAATGGATTGTGATGAGCAGTCAGAGTGCAGTGAAAATAGTTAGAAAAGAACTTATGATGATCTTGAGAGATGCTCAAGAGAATTATATCTTTGCAGACCACTCCAAGGTTGTTGTTTGTTTCCCCATGGACCCCACCTCAGTGGATAGAGACCCTAGATCCAGCATGTGCCCGGAGAAGTGTATCTTTGGAGGGACTGAGTTTTCTCAAGGGTGTCTTGGAAGACAATGTATGATGAAAAAGGGTAGTAAAAGCTGGCATGCTTAGAGTTTTTGTAGCCTGTGTAATATGCTTTTGGTGGAGGTAACACTCACATTTACCTAGGTTAGTAGTCTTGCAGGGTTTGTAATTTTTTCTAAATTGCCAACCATTCACGTGCAACTGAGATCTCATTATTTGTATTGGGGATATTGTTTGCTGTCCTTGGACTTGGACTTGACATTCACCTCTCATTAAAAAAAAAAATTTTTTTTTTTGTTAAAAGGTAAATTTTATAAAAAGAGGAAGTAGAGAAAAGAGAGGGCTAAACGAAGACTCCAGAAAAACAAAGGAGAGAACTAATGGGCATACCATGACTAAAGACAACAAAAGCTCTCTAAAAAAAGAACTGCAAAGGACATAAAGAGAACATCTGAAGATCAACATCGTAGATGGAGCTCCCAAAAAAAAGAAAGGAGAACTGAATGCCATAGAAGAAATTAGTGGTTGATTACTCCAAAAGAAGTTAGGATTGAGTGAAGAGGGCTGCTTTGAACATGAGCTGGAAGTGTGCATAACATCCCCTTGGGGTGGTCCACCAAGACTGACTCATCTCTAGAAAGGGAAGCCTTCTTTCCATTATGCTCAGCAGTTAATTAAAGTTTAAGTATTTCTCATTGGTGTGATATCTTAGGACTCTGCAATATCAAGCATATTTCATTGTACTATGCAATATCTTAGGGCCATGCAATATCACATCAATATTGTATGAATAGTTTTGTGGGAAATATTAAGCTTCAACGGAATGACAAATCTTAGGGCTAAGGGTAATCGTACCATAAAAATTCCTTTGTTTTAATTAGAGGCATTAATTTGATCATACCTTCTATCAGTTTCTCTTCAAATAAAGCTGCTGTTGAGAATACTTATGACTCTCCCTGGATGGCATGGTTGTAAGCTCATAAATATGTACCAGCCAACCTCTAGTGGGGCTCACTTAGGGCCACGAAAATCTTAAGGGAGCCATGTGGTTGGAATATTTGGGTGAGATTCAGGGGTATAAAAAATATCGACTCCATAGGATCATTCTAATCTTTGATCCGCGGGCCTCAAGTTAAATATTTTAAAAATGCAGAATCGGAATCAGTTAATGAGCATCCTGCATCAAATTTGGCTTCTGCTAATTCATGGGATGTAATATTTGGGGCCACCTTGATCACCCTCACTAGAAAAAAAAAAGGAGAAATAGTCACAAATTATTAAAAAGAAAATTAAAGAAGAAAATTTGATTTGAGAAAAAAATTATAAACAAGGAAACTACAGAAAAGTTAATATAGAAGTTTTGCTCAAGTAGAGGGAGGATTTTCTCCTGTGGGCACTTTGTATGTGGAGTCCAGCTTCATGGAGCCGCTTGGGTCACCTTTGATGAATTCTACTCCTTTCAAAGTCTTATCCACCTATGATTTCTAATTATGTCTGGTTTTATATTCATCTAACTTTTACTTGCCATTGAATTTAATGTTAAAAAACTCTATAGTTAAAAGAAAGTTAAAACTTTCAAGCTGTTAAATCAAGAATTAGAATAATTTGATCCAATCCAGATGATAGAAATGCATCCAAATGGGCCCTTGAAGGTGGAGTGCATATACAAAATATGCAGTCTAATTGTATGTGCAAATAAAGAGGCAAGATTAGTGACATCATTGGAGACAAGTGAGATGGATTGTTCTATCTACATTTGATTGGGTTCAGTCCAATCGAATCGGCCAATCTGATGGTTTTAAAACAGGTCATTTGAAAGTAGAGAATACCAAAGAAAGTACAAATTTTAACTTCCAGTTTTCCCCCACCACATTTTGATTTCTAAATGAAATGCTGGGGTCCACCTTTTTAAAACCCAAGCCAATTGCATACACCAACACACTTTCTAATGATCATATTTAAGTTATTATGCAAATCAACAAGAAAGCAACCGTTGGATTGACGATATTTGGAATACGTGATGAACGAACTTTACTTTCCTCTCATCTAGAATAGAAATGAAGGGAGTCTTTTATGTGATTAATCCAATGGCTAGCCAACTAAAATTAACATGAAAATAAAATACAATGAGTGTTAGGGCTCGTGATTGGTTGGATTTTGAAAAGGATCGCCTCACCATGCATTTAGGTGTACCATTGATAATGTAGTAACACTGCACTATAGTCCTGCCCTTAATATGCAATTCTAAACATCATTCAAAAAATGGGATATGGATGATGAGTTTAAAAAGTTCAAACAAGGAGGGCTAATCCCTAGAAAACAAGAGATATTTACCTTTCTTTTGATAATGAAATAGTAATTTCTTCCCTTCAGTTTATTTTTTCAAACACTCAATTTTTTAACAAAATCAGATTTGAGATTTTATATAAAGGGAACTTTGATTAGCAAGAGTGTTTTTCTATTTATTGTGAACACAATGGGGGAGGCATATCCCACCATAAAGTGTTTAGACATCCGAACATTGTTTTAAAGAAATTCTAACAAATTATAAAATTTCTCATAATTTTTTATGAACGAATGGCTGAAATTTGAACTCATAACCATTTTCTACCTCTTGGCCCCTTATCTAGTGGTAAGGAGTGGTTGTTTTTATTGGGCTATTTAAGGTTCAAACCTTGGCTAGCCCACATTCTTCCCGCTTGTACGGGCAACCGTCCCACTTAGGTGGGCTTCCTTCCTGGGTGTGCCAGGCTATCCTTAGGTCCCACTCCCAACTCCCTTAGCTGGGCTATTAAAAAAAAACACGTGTTCTATCTTTAAAAGAGTTTGGATGGTTCAAATTGGAAGTTTAGGCCCACAGAAGAGTTAAATTTCAAAAAATTGGACTGCCCAAACTGAACCCCGGATCCACTGTAGCACCTAAGCCTTGTAAAAATGCCATGCATAAGGGTTTACCATCTATTGAGGTATAAAGATTTTGGGCTTAAAATCATCCAACTTTCACATCATTTTCACACATACTTTTACACACCTCATGCAAAAATGAACCCAAGCAAAATTAAATGCGTTTAACCAATCTCCTTGTAAACCATTTACATATGTAATGAGTGCAAACAAACAACCCATTAGCTTTTTAATCTCGCAAACTAGAAGTCTCCCAAGATTAGGGAGTCATCAAACTGGTTAAGCACTTGACCCAAAGCTCTAATATAAGGGCCTTTAAATGGAGCCATGGGGTATTTATAGTTTTTCTCCTTACTTAATATGCATTACAGGGGTGTTATCCCAGGTCAGGTCTGGGTCAGGTCAGACTGACCCGCTTAACAGCAGCCCGGTCAAATGATTCCAAGTTGGTATGGGTCAAAGGGAGAGGTATGATGGTGATAAATGGCGCTAATGATGGATGATGAATGATGCGGGTGATGAACAGTGATGGATCTCGTGGGAGGAGGAGGAAGAAAAAAGGGCCCACTTTGATATAACCACAGTAAATGCCATATGAAAATGAAATTTTAATTAAAAACTGACATTCCGTCAGAGTTAAAAAAAGGGTAAAATAGCTTTTTTCGCCGTATCCATCAGGGGGAGAGAATGTCCTTGTGATATCACTAAACTACACGTGTCGTTGTGATATTCCCTTCATTTAATTGCACATTAGCAATCTATCATCAGGGTTCTATTATTTTTCTGATTTAATTCAACCAGTTCTTGATGGGTTTGGTAATTAAGTGCTTCATTTATCAAATCGCAACATTAGAAATCCATCAATGTGGGGCCCTCCTAAATATTAGAAATCCATCAGTGCGGAGGCCTGTTACTTTGTGATCGAATTCATTTACAAAAGAAGTTGGATTTTTATAGGATGGCCCACGGAGCTTGGAATTCCGTAAGTGGGTTCGATAATAGCTTCATAGCATTCAGTGGGATCCTCTTTCACTTCAAAGAAAGCAGACTAGAAAGGAAACAGTGAAGTTGCACACGGCAAATTTAAATGCACTTGAAAGAACAGAGAATATTGAAATGTTATAAAGAAGAAATGGCGTTTAAAGTATAAACCTGACTCTCTCATTGGACGATAGCCAAGGGGAAAGAAACGCCCAATCAATTTTCAACATCCTTGATTTAGCAGCCTTAAAGTTATCAGTGTATTACATATCAGATTCTTTTGCGATTTTATCCAACAGTGAGTAGAGATGGAATGAGAGTCAAAATTGGACTTAGTGCAAGACATGAGAAGTAGTGAGCGTGTAGGTGGAACTGATGTAATGATGGGCCCAATTGGGCCCCTTAGAGCTGGATTGAACATACATCCAGTGGTGGGACAAAATTTCTGTTCAGCAATAAATAACACACAAAAAATATATATATATGTATTTCAATCTTGGTGACATGCAAGGAAAATATTTCTCTTTGAATCAAGAGGAGTCCGTCCGTTGCTTCTTTGCAAATGTATGGTGATCTTCCTCGGTTGGATCTACTTCACCTACCTTGCTATTACCGTTTTCTGTGCCATCATTCTGCCTTGGTCGAAAAGTCCATCCAGTAAATTCAGAATCTGAGAATAGGGAGGTCGGGGTTGCTTTATAAAATGCAAGGGGGACCTGTTTTATTCGACGTCTGATCTGCATATGAACATGGGATTTTGGTTTCTAAAATGAATATTACCTTGAATGATATATTTTTTAAGATTTCTTCCATAAAAAAAGATGTCATATACTCATATGTATAAAGAAGAAATACAAATTGCCATAAAAACTTACCTCTTCTCTAAATATTGTGGCATATGAGCCAGAGCTGAAATCCTTGACTGTGATTTCTGAGGTTTTGGCTCTAACCGTCAAATCTTCCTCAAGAGAAGCAACAAATCTGAAGGAAAAATACAAGATAAAATAATCTATAAAAGAACTAATAGACTGTAGGAAGAATGAATGGGACGACAGGATGAAGCTCAGTTACCTGGAAACAGCTGGGCAGTAATGATGGCGAAGAGTATCAATTTCCCACAAAGAACTTCCTGTGACAAATAACATACCAAGGAATTCAGTACATGATATGGACGAATCACAATTCCTTCATGTCCTAGTAAGAATTAAATGTTTCACAGTACTTCCAAAATACAATATTTGGAGGGACTTCAGCACATAGGACATTATACTCCGCTTAGGACATTATACTCACATTTTCATATATATTTGCAACGAATTATAAGGTCAAGATGTACCAAGGCCCCATTTGGCATCATGCCAATGGGTCGATCCCATGTTTCCGTGGGATATATCTACGGATACCTTGTTTGGTTGGTATGTTTGTCATTCCTAGTCTTGTTTTCGCTGGAACAATCCCAAGAATCGTGTCCCGCTGGCTCAAGAAATAGGAAACAATTGGATTTCGTTTTTTTTTTCTTTAATCAGAAGTTGCTGGCCCAAAAAATCATGTACCGCTCATGCAATCAACTGGTTCCTCGTCCAGCATGTATTCACTAAGTGCTGCTTCTCATCCAGCTACCACCTACAATTCCTAGAATGACATGTCTCCATACACCTGTCTACATCTCTATCTCCATTTTCTGTCTCCATACACCTGTCTACATCTCTTCCTATCATTCTTGTGTCTCTTCTCATGTCGGTCAACCCATACACCTCTTTGCATCACTCTCTCTCTCCCTTTTACTCTCTCACCCTCATAGACCCCTCCCCTTCTCTCCCTCATCTCTCCCTCCTACTCACTCTTCGTATCTTTCTCAAGCCAGGTGGTCCACACAAATCTGACACCTCTCAATCATTGTCTCTCCCCACCCCCTCAAAAACCCTTCCACACACCCAAAACACACGATCATCTGTCTTGTTTCGTTTTTCTTTTTTTTTTTCCCCCTTTTTATGATTTGATTCGCGTATGGTGTTTGCTAACAACTCCAACATGGTTGGGATAAAGCTTTGATGATGATGATAATGATGATGGTGTTTGCTGCCATCTTTTGATGGTTGACGAATTTCTTTGATGATTTTTCTTCCCGTAATGTTATTACCATTCATATATAATTTTGAAAGGCTGCATTTTCTGATAGCCATGGTTCTCTGTATTTTAGTAAATTTGTGATTGATGAACAGCTGTTCACATTCATCTACTGGTGGATTTCTCCTGTGAAAGTCATGAAAAGGTTCTTTTGGCTATTATTTTAGGCTATTATTTGATTAACATTCAGTCACTCTTTGGTTATTATGTTGTCTAAGATTTTTCAGGCATATTTTAGTCACATTGAAATCAATATGGTGTTAGGCAAAGCAAAAAAGTTAAATCATGATTTTCTTGTTTCTATTTTTTGGAATATAATTGTTATGTTATTACCAAACAAGTTCCACACAGCACATTCTCAACGAAGCAAATCAATACAGCATTGCCAAACAATTTCTGCACAAATTGGTCTCAGCACAAAATCAGGAACAACATTGAAATGATGCCAAACGGGGCCCAAAGGCTAATCATTTTTGTGCACTACACTAGTCCCAAGCCTAGATAAAAGAGGTTGCATCTGATCAGCAGTTGACCATAAAAATTTAGTAACAGTTCATAATGAGTTCCACTTGAGAGTGTGCACACAAATTTTCAGGGAAGGTCAGAGTATTCATACCAATATGCACCTTGAATTAGCACCAACCTAAATTTAACCCTCAATTGAGTGGTATAGGATATACAATTGATCATGCAAATTTGGGCACTCAGTTGGGAGTTGAACAAATTTGAAGCCTTCAAAAAAGTACCTCTCTAACTCCGGACATTCACTTTTTTCTCAAATTATTAAAAGGGATGAATCGAATGGTATCGTGAATCGTAGGATTTTTTTGTAAAACATGAAAAGGTAACAAGATATATTTACAAAAGTAGTTATTTATAATCTATCGATTTCCAAAAGTGGTAAAAAGAGATAATGTACATCATATGAAGAACATCATCTACATATATTAATATATTCCTAAAATAAGGTGAAGGGATTTGAAAGGAGAAAGAGCAACTATATTTAAGGATAAGGTGATTCAAAAGGGAGAATGGAGTCTTTAAGGAGAAACTAAAGTGATATGAAATCTAATGACTAACTATATTAGGAAGGATGCATAAGAGCTACTTGGAGAGTCAAAAGAGAAAAGACACTATAGTAAAGAAATATGGGGGTGGAGTGTACAGGTTCAGGAAGTTGTTCGAGAGAACATACGTTGCTACAAAGTTTGGAAGAGGACTAGGAATATAGAAAACCATGAGATCTATAAGGCAAAGAAAGAAGGTAAGAAAAGTACTAAGTGATGCAAAGTTCAAAGCATATGATAACCTCTATAATAAGTTGGGAACAAGAGAAAGAGAAAAGGATATTTTTAGGCTTGCAAAAATAAGGAAAAGGAAAAGTAGAGATTTAGATCAAATCAAATGTATTAAGGACAATAACCAAAAGGTTCTAGTGAAGGACAACAATATCAAAGAAAGGATGAAGGAATATTTTAGCAAACTTTCAAATGAAGAAAATGTAGGATATACAAGAAAAAGAGAGAATGCTTCATTATCAGAACATGTGATAGAAGTGAAGGAAGCATTAAAAGGAATGAAGATAAAAAGAGACTACGGGTCCAAATAACATTCTGGTAAGAGGCTTGGAAATGCTAAGGAGATGTTGGTGTGATTTGGTTAACTAGACTCTTCAATAAGATATTAATAACAAAGAAAATGCCGAATGAATGGAAAAAATGTATGTAGCACCTATATATAAAAAATAAGGGAGATAACAAAAAATTATATCAACTATCGGGGGATTAAACTTATGAGTCATACCATGAAGGTATGAGAGAGAGTAATGGAGCAAAGACTTGGACAGAAGACCAAGATTTCTGAAAATCAATTAGATTTTATGCTAGAAAGGTCAACTATGGAAGCTATCTTCTCATTTAGGCAATTAATGGAAAACTATTGAGTGAAGAGAAAAAATCTGCATATAGTCTTCATCGATCTAGAAAAAACTTATGACAGGATACCGAAGATTTAATTTGGTAGGTGTTGAATAAAAGAAATGTTCCAAAATGTTATATTAAAAATTTTAAAAACATGTATGGAGCGGTAACAAGTGTGAGAACTCCTTGTGGAAAGACAAGTGTGTTCTAAGTGACTATAAGTATCCATCGGGGGTCAGCCTTAAGCCCTTGTCTCTTTGCACTGATTATTGATGAGTTAACTGCTTATATTCAAGAAGAGGTACCTTAATGTATGTTATTTGCAGATGATATAGTGTTGGTAAATGAATTAAGAGATGGTGTAGATGCAAAACTTAAGAGATAGCGGGAGGCTTTAGAATCCAAAGGCTTTAAAATAAGTCGTACAAAAAATAGAATATATGAATTGCAACTTCGGTAGGCATATATAAATAGCTGAAATACTATAAGAATTAAAGCTCAAGAGATACCGCACAAAAATTCTTTCTAGTACCTTCGCTCGATAAGTAGTAAAAACGGGGGGATTGATGAAGATGTTGAATATAGGATAAAAACAGAATGGTTAAAGTGAAGACTTGCTTCTAGAGTGCTTTGTGGCATACGAATGCCAACGAAATTGAAGGAAAAATTTTACATGACAATGATTATACCAACTATGACCTATGGGAAAAAATGTTGGTCAATCAAGAAGCAGCATATGCATAAAATGGATGTCGTAGAGATGCGAATGTTGAGGTGGATATGTAGTAAAACTAGGAAAGATGAAATTGAAAGTTTCGAGAGCACTTAGAGATAGCATCAATAGGGGATTAAATTAGAAGAAAGTGTTTAAAATAGCTTGGAACTTACACCGGTAATAGCACCGGTGAGAAAAATTTAGCTATAGAGGTGGTTGGCCCACCAGGGGAAGGGTAAGCTAAATAAGGCATAGATAGAGGTAATAAAATCAGATCTAAAGAAGTTTAACCTATCTGAAGATTTGGTTCAGAATAGGCTAGAATGGAAAAACATAATTCATATAAGCAACCCCCACATAGTTGGGACAAGGCTTTGATAATGATGGTGATGATGTGTTAAGAAAAAAGAAAGTTAAAAATCAATATTGACCACTAAGTTGTAAAGTTAAAAAAAAAATCAATATTAACTATTACGTTGTGGCTATTCTCACCAGACGAATTGCTTGAATCAAAAAATAAAATAAAATAACAAGAAATAGTAAGATTCATGCCCAAATCCTAATATTTACTTGTAATTGGTATTTCTTAAATGCATATAATTTTTTTTTGTCAGGATTTGATATGAATCATAGCATTTGGGAAACAAATCATAGGATTTTAACAGCAATGGACTCATGTACTTTTGATGGGACAAGGCTAAGATGATGCAAATAATGAAGTGTGGATGTACCAAGACCCTCTAGTGTCCTGATGCTCCTTTTATACCCCATGATTAAATTCATTTGTCCATTATTCTGATTGACCACACCATGAATGAGAAAAACCCAAAAATGTTCAAAGATGTGCCTGCTGCCCAAACATTTAAAATTTGTTATTTCTGGATCATTGCAGCATGTTTTATTCACAATCTTTCAAGGGACAAAAACTTGATGGTAAGGGTGTTGAAAAAGAGATTCGTGGCAATGGAAGGTGTTTGCTATTGCAACCTTGAGGTCATGGGTTCAACCCAAGTTACCAATCAAGGGGAAAAAAAGGGAGGTTAATAGATTTGTTGGGACATCTCCTTGACAGATCAATCACCTAGGTTATTGAACAAAGTACCTCCTCATATGGAATGGAGGTCAGGATTCAGGACACAATCCCTATCCCCACACATCAAACATGTTAAAACACAGATGAGGTATGTTTTATAAGACGAAAATATACAGTTTCTCACTAGCATAGTAGCACTGTCTAGCATTATGAGAAAGGAACTCACTCATGGCATTAGACTTTGCAGGGTCAATCTCCTCACTATTAAAAAGGTCAGCTCCTGGTCCTCCATTGCACATTTCTGAACCAGTATCCCTTGAACCATTGCCTAAATCATTTCCTTCCCTCAAAGCCTCCTCGCCAGTTTCATAATCAACCTGCTCCACAAACAACACACAAATCACCAATGCCTCAAACAAAGTACTTTAGAAAGATTCTCAATCAACAAGGCAGAGGGATCACATCAAAAACCCACAAGTAAATTATTTTATCCAAATTTACAAAAGTCATAATTGTTTTACAAAAGCAAAGGCATAAGCCTCTTGCTAGGGATGCAAATGGGTACCCGAATCTCCGATTACCTGGAGGTTCAATCCGTTAAAAACTGGGTTTAAAACCTCTTTTATATTCTGATTAATAGACGAGTCCAGGTCTGGAATCCAAATTAGGTTCCAATTAGTAAAAGGGTCCAGCTCTAGGTCCATAAAGGTTCCAACCCGTAGACCCGGGACTCAACCCATTAGCCCTGGCTCAACTCCCTTCAATTATTTTCCCCCCTTTATTACACAAATACATCTCTGTAACAAAGACTTCTCAAGGTTTTTGAGTACGAAAAGGTAGTCCAGAGGCTGGAGCAGGGATCAGAGAGGAGAGACGTCTTGAGGCTGTCGATGGCATTGAAGACCTTTACTCCTTGAGTACAAAGCAAGTGCCCCCTGCACGCAAATGGGGTGAACGGCAGCCTCTAACGATAGCAACTGCTGGTGGATCTTGTGCAAGTACAGCCTTGCCGTGTCCAAAAGTCAAGCCCTCTATTTCTCCAAGATCAGAACAACCAAAGAACAGATGGTGCCAATTTTCAGGGCCCAAAGCATAAAATGGCCAGAAATTTTCAATCTCGGGTGATTGCTAGATCGAGTCTGGTGCCAGTTTCTGTGATAGGGGCAACATGATCACAGCTGGGCCAGAAATGGGCTCCTGCCCATTTAGTCCCATGAGCCAACAAACACAGATCTAAAGAATGGAATAGAAGAATGGATGAAGGTGAAAGCGATCAACATCACCATCATGGTAACGTTAACCCCCAACTGTTTAGAATCACCTTCACTTTTACGCTCAAACTTATTTGAAGCTGTGTTCTTTGCAACTCTTAAGAGTCTTCACATGTCTTAGCACACTAGCACATCTTAAGTCATCAAGTCCCTCACTCTTCTCCAACTTCCTTGAACGTGTAATACTTCAACATGTTAGATTGGAGTTGAACTCTTAACTGTGTGTGTACATGCCAAAAACACCTCATATGACATCATTGATTTTCCCCCTTGTATATTTTTGAGAGAGAGAGGGAGAGAGAGAGAAAGAGAGGAGTGATCCACTGTGCATGTTGTGCATGGGGATCACGTGCACACCACCGCAAAGCTCAACTAGGGGGGGTTTGGGGGATCTAAAAATCTCGATGGGCCCAACCTCCCTAAGAAATTTGGGGCTCAGCTGATCATCCCAGGGGTCTGTCCCTGTGGGACCCATTTGGACGGCCATCAGGTGGGCCCTGCATCAGGTGTGCACCATGGACTAGGTGCACATCTAATCATTCATGTGTGTGTACGTGTAAATCAAAAACAAAATGCAACGTCACAGACACATGCAAATGTGCTCAGATGTCAATCTTTAATAAGTATGCAAGTACATTCAATGATAAATTTAGACATGCAATGATGCAATCAGTAAAAGAGGGTAAAGTTACCCGATGAACCAAGCAGTTAATGGAGGGATGCCTCCGTAGGAGATTGTGAATGATAGCAATAATAACCAATGATCCTGAAGGAGGGACAGTAAGTGACAGTCGACTCAACTTCTTAGCAAAAGCAGCAGCTAAGTATGCTGGAAGAAGTGAAGATTTCAAACAGGTATCTAGAAGCTGTTGAAGAGAAGGAAAACTGTCAGCAAAGATGCAAATGAATGGCATCTGGAAATTATATCCGTCCATTTGACTTGGAAAAAGTAAAACATCTGAAATGTGCATTTGAATTGATAAGATCATAAGACCATATACATTACAGAAGCATCAGATAAATTGTAAATGACACATGAGAATCATTCATTTGTAGTTCTTTCTAAAAAGAAATTGTTGGTATCCATTAAAAAATGAGATAAACTGTAGAAGTGTTAAATAGTTCTCCAGAGATGCAAAAACAAATAGCTTTGCATTAATTAAGAATGTCCGGTGCAAGTTCTTAATGGATTTGAGAGACTCATCATTTCAATGACACCCAGAAGAAAACTCCTAACAATTTTTCAAAGGTACATAATTTTTTCCAAGTTATAAGATGCTCATTTCTTATAGTTTCAGGGTCGTCAAATATAGATGGAATTTATATCACAGTTTTTGAAATGAAGAACACGCAAATATACCAGTACATGTAGCTAGCAAACACCAAGCACCCAAGGATAGGGGTGCTCATGGACAGGGTCTACCGTGGGCTGGATTTGGGCCTTAGGTTTTAGTACCCAGGTCTGTCCTGGATCTAAATGTGGGCCCTTTTAACATTTAGTTCAGGCTTGCATTAAGTGATAAAAAGCCCAAAGCCCCGTTCAGCCTAAAGGTTTTGTTTGCTTAAAACTAGTGTATAAGTATACGCAACCTCATTAATCAAGCACTCCCCAGATTACTTGATTCATCAACCGCTTAAATATAGTCCATCACGCTGACACCAAATAGACTCATCCTCAAACCCAGTCCATATCCCACACCCCATTTTTGTGATTACCATTATCCAGAATGCCTCTCTTCCTTCTTTAATCTCCACCACCATTTGTTTAGCAATGCCCCAAGTCATTCTCCTAATACAACTATCCCCACTCTTAGCAAACCTGAGGAAAAATGATGTAGCTATGGGCTACAGCATATTCTACTCATGATCTATGAGTATCACAATGTTAGGAACACAAGATGCTCAGCTTGTACAAGTATCAAGATCTAAGTTGTCCCCAACCTTTATCTTACTTTATTTTTTTATTAATATTATTGCCATGTCTTTTGCAAGCAGTGAGATTGTATGGCTTGGACGATTACTTCGGGAATTTGGTGTAATTCCAATTACCTCCAACACCTCCCTATGCCGACACCACCAGTGCCATGAGCATTGAGAAGAATTCAGTCTTTCATGAAAGGACTAAGTACATAGAGATCGATTGTCATTTCATATGGCAGCAACTTGTCTCAGACGTTCTCTCCTTACCTTATGTATCCTCACATGAGCAGTTAGCAGATGCTTTCACAAAAGCACTTCCTCGTGATCGTCACAACTACCTGTGTTCCAAATTGCTGCTCCATTCCAATCCACATCAATTTGAGGGAAAGTGTAGAAATCAGGCCCAGAAGCTAAAAAATCATATGCCAGAATCCTAGTCAAATCTTGTATATTGCAAATCTCCTGTACATACCAATTTTGTAATTTTTAGATTCTTAGAAATTATTCTTAGGCTGAAATCAGGACGTAATGGATTGAAATTACAGCCCTTAATTGGGGCCTCATTGCATTATAAAAGGACCGTCAATCCCCCAATGGAGATATGACTATTTTCCAAACAAAACTTCTTCTTCTTCCATTATTCCTCTTCTAAACTTATCTCAGATAAGTTTTCAATTTTCCCCACCATTAGTCCTCATTTCCCTAAAATAGAACAGATATTCTTAGACTTTAATCAATATACAATCTTTGGTGGCATAAATTCAACAAAAGAAGGACTGCTTTATAAAACAGAACTAAATTAACCACCTAACTCAGGACAACTCACTGCAATCGCATTGGTTCAGCTGAGACAAGACTCAACTAGGAAAAAGGGTAGCTAAGAGGCTCACCATTATAACAATCAGGC
The DNA here is from genome assembly GCA_037013555.1 of Sextonia rubra. Taxonomy (NCBI): domain Eukaryota; kingdom Viridiplantae; phylum Streptophyta; class Magnoliopsida; order Laurales; family Lauraceae; genus Sextonia; species Sextonia rubra. The sequence continues at coordinate 12,894,377 of JASUAD010000028.1, read as the reverse complement.
ATATACCTTGGAACATATACCAGTCATGAGGTAACCCATTTTCACCAACTTTTAAAGATTGCAGCATCATTTTTGAAATAAAAAACAAGAACAAAATACACACTTTACAGGACTAGGACAAAAACTTTACCTGAAAAAACCTTGCCCGGTGCTTTGCCATAAATATAGCAGGTACAAGTAATGCATATAGCTTCTCATAAAATTTAGGATATTCCAGCCCATGTTGTGTCATGAGAATGAAAAGGCTGCTAAGAGCCATGATGCTGATAATGCCACCAATGTCATATGATCTTGTCAAAAAGTCACTGCAAATCATTGGATAATAATAATAATAATTAAAAAAATGGCTCAGTCATGAGGTGAATGAAGATTAAATCTACAATCAACATCAACTCATGAGGTCAGTTTTCACCATAATATGACAGGATTTGACATATGAGGCATAACTGTCTGATGGAGATTAACAAGTACCTGAATGTAAATAGAGAAATGTGAGATGAGCATGAAACATGAGATTAAAATATTGGAAAGGAACAAAGAAAAAGAATGTAAGACTACTACGCTTTCAAATGAGCAAAAAACCTATATCAAAAATAAAACTCCATTGACTTAAAATCTTGCTTTCAACTTTTGAGATAACACCGATTCCTTTGACAGTCATAGTTCAAAATATCATTTTCTATACATATCAACAGGTTAAAATAAAAAAGTCATACATACCGCCAGTATGTGTTCATTATCAGCCATATTTACATGTCAGTATGATTTACCTTTTGCCCTCAAAATCTGAAGGGTATTTCATTCTGAATATTGTAAAAGTGCTATACTTTAATGGTTATTTGCTGCAAGTATTATAGTATATGATGTACATGTAAGAACCAGAAAGTCATGTAGGTCTTTAATAGGCATTTGTCCATAGCTGTTAATTTGTTGAGTTCATGTAATTAGAAAGCCGGAAAGTTGTAGTATGAGACAAAGTATGTATCAAACATAAAATAAAATTGGAAAAACTTAGCCAAACCTAGCAAAGGCTGAAAATGGAGAGATAAGAGCATTTGAACATACTAGAGTATAATCAAAATGCAGATATCTCAAATACTGTTTATGAAGCTTTGGACTTCCTAAGTCAATTTTAACAGCACTTGATGAATTTCTAACCCAGATATTGAGCAAGAGATGGTAACATAATCAAATTTTGAGAAGCTACATAGTATGGAGACCATCCCATTTGGTGCTGATTTTTTCAATTGCCAGCAGACCCAGCTTCTCGCCCATTTGGGACAAATATGAACAAATTAGTGGAGAAAAGTACATTAAGTACCGACCAAGTTCATGCAATGAAAAAGCATATATTATTTTTTCATTGAATTTCTTAAATATGTTGGAAATGATTTTTATATCTAATAGATTATATTAGCAGAGTTGGTCAACTGATTCATGAAGTATTTTCTATTAAAAGAGAATCCTATAGCAAGCATCCTAGAATTCTAGGTTCGGAGGCATGGTTGGATAAACTCTTAACAGATTGATCATCACTAGAATCATAAACACATTACAGCGAATTGATGCTTTCAATGCCTCCAGGATGCAGTCACAGCACTCCCCCCCCCCCCCCACCGCAACCTCTCCCCCAACTCAACATGATATTATCCATTTTGGCCCATGTGCATGCGTGAGGACTTCCCAGACTTTCCCTAATATTGCCCGCTTTGAGCCATCCCAGATAGAGGTGTATGCAACACGGCGCGGCACGGCATGACAGGCATGGCACGAACACATGGGCTGTGCTAGGCCGAGGGTGCCAGGCCCATAGGCACAGCGTGGCATGGCATAACTCCTGGCACGGCCCGTTTCATCCCATAATGGCATGTTCCATACTTTTATGTAGTTTATATTTTCTCTTTTTTTTAGTCATCATCATCATCAAATCCTTATCCCAACCATGTTGGAGTCGGCTATATGAATTCTATTTCTCAATTCCGTTCTATTTTGAGCTAAATCTTTTGATAAGTTAAACTTCTTTAAATCTGAATTAAAGACTTTCATCCATGTTTTCTTCGGCCTACCCCTACCTCTTGATGGGCCATCCACCTGAACATTTTTTTTAGTATAAATATAAAAAATATATAGTCTTTTCCTTTTTATTTTTTATTATCTATAAAAATTACAAAAATTTTGAAGGTAATCCTACTGAAAAACCTTCAAGTAGAAGAAATTCAAATGGATCTTTTTTCCAGTAGAGTAGGTTAAGTTTGCCCAAACCACTTAAATTTGTGTCATTTTCTTCTGTGCATCTATCTTTTAAAATTTTTAGCCTAAGACCTTAAAAAAAAATGGAAGCATGGAACATCAAAACGGTGGCATAAAGCCATGGCACATTTGGCACAGGCCAGGCACGGCACAAGACGAGTCGTGCTGGGCCACATGGCACAACTCATATGGCATACCATGCCGACACGACACGTTTAACACCCCTATTCCCAGTACTGCTCCAACCCGAGCATGCTTAATTCAAGAGTTCTTATACGATCCGCGGCAACATGACTTTAAAATGGGTCATGCTGAGTAAAGCCGTGGTTTTACTTATAAGCCCAGGGGTCAGGACTTGAATATTTTCAATTTGGGACTTGGAAAAGGCCTCATGGTGTTAACCAAAACACACCGCCCTTAATTTGGTGGATTCCGCTTTCTTGGCTCACAGGATCACTTGACCTGATCTTACCTCAAGGGATTTCCCAAGCAAATAGGAATCACACACTCTCCCCCACCAGAAACAAAGCCAATCCTCAGCTAATACCAATTGTCATAATCCTGCCCAACTCAGCATGATATTGTCCACTTTGGCCGACGTGCACGCACAAAGACTTCCCAATCGGTCAACCATCGCGCTACTATTCCCACCAGAGCATGCTTAACTTCAAAGTTCGTATGGGATCCGGGGCCGCACAACTTTAATACACATTGTGCTAAATTAAAAAGGGGGTTAACTTATAAGCCCGGAGTCATGACTTGGATATTTTCGATGCAGAGACAAAGTTTTTTTATGGCTCGATAAGTGGATTGGTGAAAGTCCCTTGGCGTCTCAATTCCCGATATGTTTAAATGCGCTGCAAATAAAGAAGCAAAGGTGCAATGCTACATATCAATCATGGGGAGCAAAGTGTCTAGAATCCAATTTTGAGGAGAAACCTAAAAGATAACAAGGTGGAACAATATGTGTCCCTTCTAAATATCCTAAACGGAATTACTACATTAGAGGTAAGGGATGAAAGGAGATGGATTTCTTCTAATGATGGTTCCTTCTCTGTCTCTACGTTTTTCAAAGCCATCAATTCAAGGGCAAGTGGTAGGAATAAAATCTCTAGTATTTGGAAGCTGAAGGCTCTTCCAAGGGTTCTAATATTTGGGTGGTTGGTGCTTCAAAAGAAAATCTTGACTCTGAATAATTTGATGCGAAGAGGAAAGATATTGGTCTACGGGTGCCCCAAGTGCTTATGTGAGGAGTCAGTTGATCACTTAATGCTGAAGATCAAGATGGCTCAATCCCTGTGGAGGTCTCTGATGGATTGGTTTGGTTGCAGTAAAGTATTCCCTAATTGTATTTTGGACCTTTTCCGGGCCTGGAAATGCCCATTATGATCTGCAACAGGAAAAGAGATGTGGAGGCTTTCCTTTCCGGCCATTCTTTGGAAATTTTGGATGGAGAGAAACTCAAGATGCTTTCAAGGCAAGGCAGTTGATGTGAATTTTCTAAAGGAAAGAGTTAAGTTTACAGTCACATCGTGGGTTACTCTTTATGCCTTCAAGGACAACTCTATCGAACAGATTATGAGAAATTAGAGCAAGATTACAGGCATTCGATAAGGAGTTGGTGGCTTTTCTTTTCTGCTGTCTTTTGTTTCTTTGGTGGCTCTTTTTTGTTTTTGTTTTTCGGAACTTGGACAAAGTCTCAAGGTGCTAACCGAACACACCACCCTTACCCCTACAGATTCCCCACTTGGCTAACAGGATCACTTGGGCCTAATACTGCCTCAAGGGATTACCTAGGCGAATTAGGGTCTCATAGATGCAAGAGTGGATCCATCTTTTCTCACCATGGATGCGGCCACAGCTGTTTCAGGTTATTTTTTCAGATTATTCGGTATTCAACAGGTGAAAAATGTGATGATATGCTTTTTTAGATTCTTGGAGCTGCGGTTATTGGGGTAAGAAAGGTTCAATGTTATGAAGTTTATCTCTTATAGCTGTCTTTGAGGTGCTTATGGCTTGAGCACAATAACCTTACATTCCATGAGTATTTTAGTTGACACCGCATTTTTGTTACAATTTGTTGCTTAATAAAGTTATCAGTCATCCTTTCAAAAATAATTAAATATATAAATAAATGGGAAAAAGTACAAGCCCTAGCAACAGAAAAAACGAAGTACACTTTAGCAATGAAAGAATACCTCCTTGTATACATCAAGGGGAAGCGGTAACCTAAGAAATGATATCCAAGCCTTCGTAAATTTTATCTTTATCCTTTTTGTGACATATGACACTGAAGATACCTAGAAAAGAAAAGAAAACGTGAGAGCAGGAGAATGAGACTGTACACTCAACAACCATATCAAATTTCCAACTAATTTTGAAGTATAACACATTACCTTGCTCAAATATTAGATGCCTGAAAATATCATAAGAAAAATTCATAACAATAAAATCCATATTGGATTAGACCAAAGAAAATCTCCAAAGTTAAACATCTTTATATCAATTCCATGTCGAATTGGCTCCTTGAAAGCCATAAAAGAATTTACTATATTTATGCTCCGGAAAGCACTAAAAGATAGGATTCACACACATCATTTGCTCTGGTTTAGAACAACCAACAAAAGAGCAATTTTAAATACAAAAAATTCAATTATTTTGGAAAAAGAGCTGTGGAATCCATGGTGTACTGATTCTGGGGACATCCTCAGGTGTGAATAGTACACTGGTAGAATCCATACGTTTATTTGTTTGGTATATCAATGGACAAAGCATAGTTTCCAGGCCAAATGGGTCAAGCAGACTCGGCCAGTCACCGGGTCAAATTAACCATGAGACCTGTGAGCTGCCAAGGTTGATCAGAACATTCCATGCCTAAATATGACTATTACATAAGAAATTTTAGTAGGGATGGTACTAAATACTTAACAAAAATGAATTTAAATCAAAGGCAACAATTTTAGACAAAAGAATGAAAGGAGACAACCTAGCATCATTCTACATGTACAATAAACTTCAATGGAAGTGAAAAGGGAAAGATAATCACTCAATGTGTTGTTAACTAAAGAAGCATTTGACACAGAAAATTTTCCAATTTAAGGATAGCAATTTATATTGGCAAATGGAATGAACTCACAACATCATTACAATTGTTTAACTTATGAATCCCATCCTCCTCGAGCAAAACCTCGGAAGATACGTTGTCTCCACTTTTGGATGAGAAAGCTAAAACCAATTAAAAAAAAAAAAAGGTTATTAGGCAACTGAACAAAGTAAAAACAATAGTAGGACATAAAATTGCGAACAGGGTAATGGTGCATAGGATCAAGGGCAGAAAATCACGCTGACAGTGGATTTTGGAAATGTCACACTCTAAGTTGATTACATTAAACCTCATGAGCCATACTGATGCTTTATTATGCAAAAGAAAGTCATGATTTGTTGAAAGCAATATATAATGGTAGCTTCTGATACCTATAAAGCCAAAAATAAGAATAGAAGCACATTCGCAAAACCTAGAAATAATAGTCAATGTCAAGTTATTTGAGTGGATGCTTAAGAAAGAATTTAAAGAGGTCTGCCCTAGTTCTTCATATAGAAACAAATGGGAGATAGTGGAAGAATAAAACATAAGTAGCAAGATAAAGTGGTATGGGAGAATAAAACCTAAGTAGGAAGATAATGGCCCTCCACATGAATTTTGTGTTTTTTCCTTTTTATTTAATCTACCTCCTGCAGTACATTCTTGTCCACGTTATCATTTGTTAGTAATACAAACTACAACTCCGATGCTTTTATCTCACCCAAGTGAAAAGCCGCCATGGTTTATTAGATGCAGGTTCTCAAGAAAAATGGGCCTTGAAAGTTGACTGACCCTCATGTGGGCAAGCGCACAGTGGGTTGTTAACTTTTAAATGAATGGATACCTTGAAGTACCCATGAGGATCCACTGAAATGCGTAAGGCTAGGTTCGTAGAGAAGGGTTTTACTCAGATGTACAATCTGTTTCTTGAGACCCCTGCTGTTGTGGCCAAATTGAAATCTGTCGTAGTTACACTGCCTCTTGCTAAAAAATCAATCATGGCCCCACTATTAGTTAATAAATGTGAAATTTTTGTTTCATCACAGTGAATTGCTAGAGGTTTTAAATGGATTTCTTGATTGAGAAAAACGATCTGTGGCCTTAAATTGCCGCCAATGGAGAGGCTGGGTCAGTTCAATCAAGCTATGGAGTGATTTGGTACAACAGGTGTCACATTGATCATTATGTTTTTAGATGAAGCAGTAGCCAAGTAACTATTTCAATTGTTCACATAGATGAAATTGTTGTAACTGAAAATAATGAATCATAGAGTCTAAAATTGTTTTTAAACAAAGAGTTTCACATCAAGGACCTCGTGCGTTGAGATAATAGTTGGGAATCAATGTAGCAAAATCATGAAGGGAGATTATGAATTCACAGCAGAAAGGTAATCTTAGTCTATGAAAAGAGACATGTAAAATGGTGACATAGTCAATAGGAACTCCCATGAAAAACAATAATAATAAAACCATCATCTACATGCTATGTGGTTGATCAACTGTTAACTGTTCTTCAATCTCATATGGTTGAGTGGTTGGTAAGCTTATTTATCTTACAATTACCCAATCAAATATGTCATGGGCAGTGAAATGCAGAGTGATCCTCAATATTATCAAATGTTGGTTGGCAAGTTAACTAATCTACCATTACTCAATCTAACATTCCGATGTAGTGTGTAGTAAGCCAGTTCATGCATGCTCCTAGATTGGTCCATTCCATTCAGATGCAGCGCAACATGTTATCAATTACTTAAAAGGGGTACCTAGTTGTGGAATAATTCACAACTGTCATGAACACCTAATATTGAGCTTTACCAATGCAGACTGGGTTGCATACAAAGCTAATAGACAGTCAACTACAGAATATTGCACCTTGGTGAGTGATAACTCAGTATCATGGAAGAGCAAGAGGCAACCAGTGCTGCATCAAGTGCAAAGCATCATTCCATGGCTCATCGTGCTTGTGAATTCCTTCGATTGAAGATTTTATTAAGTGAATTGGGCGGTCTTCCAGTCCAACGAATTTACAATGTGATAATGTGACTACTATTCATATCGTATCCAAAGACCAACCCATGTGTCAAGAGTGAACCAAACATAAGTAGATCATCACTTTGCTAGGAAAGAAGTGACTAATGAGAGATTCAGCTTCTATATACAAGGCCAATTGTTCAGGCAGTAATAGCATAGCTTACTTGTGTTGAGCTCATTAACAATGAGCTATTTGTCATTTATATTTTGTGTAGGGGGTTTTTCAGGGTATTTTGTGATTAAACATTGTAGAGTAACTCCAAAATCATATTAACAATAAGATATTAGTCATATGGGAACATGTACATCTAAGATCTCTCCGAATTTTTCCCCCATAAATCAATCCATACTTCTCCTCCATTCCATCATCTCCAAACAAGCTTTAGTGATAGCTCTGACATGACTGCACATTTGGGTTTCCATGGAAATGCACCTTTCCATGCAAAAAGATGGGTTGAAAAAGCCATTTCCTCCAGCTCATTTCACCCAACTTCTGTTATCAATAAAGCAGAAACCATGAAATCAAGATGGACAAGGGGAGACATGAGGAGGCTGGAGATGTATCTTTCTATGAAAATGGTCATCCAAAATACCACTTCTTGTATTACCAAAAAATAAGGTATATTTTCATAAATAGCTGAACAAAGCCTACATAATTCGAATCAGAACAGCAGAAAAACAGAAAAACAAGGGAAACAGAATTTGCACCGTAAAGTAACATGAAGGTCATTTGCCTTAAATGCATGGGATATGAAAATGGGTTTTACATATGAAAATGTTATATATGCAAATGTCATGTATGTAAAACACATCACCGCATTTGTCAAAATCACCATTTTCACATGAGTAAATGAGTACATCCAAGGGTTATATATATATATGGAACTTTTTTGCAAATTTCTCGAACTCCATAAATATTTAAGATATGAAACTAAACATCATGATGGTTATCATAAACATAAGAATACTGAACTGTGTGGATCATGAACTAGGGGGCCCATAAAAGTGCAGAAAATTAGATCTATAGGTTGGGACTGTTTAGACATTTTGCCCAAACTAATCAAAATCTACAAAGATCTAAGATAACAAACTCAACAGTCATGGGGTTTATTAGTTCAATAAACAAATTGGACAGTTTGAATTACAAATATGAGGCCCACAAGAATGAAAATATATAAAAGTGGGTGATGGGATTAAAAATCTGGTGACCAATTGCATAACCAAATGGAATCACAGCATGAAGACTTGTACTGGTGTCTTTTTGCAAGTGGAAGTTAAAGTGGTCCACACTAATGTGAAAAGTTTAGTGTGAAAATGGCTTTCACGCATCACATGCATATACAAGATCAAACAAATGTCATGATGTTGAATCATTACGCATATGAATCATTTACATATGCAAATGAGCGCAAGCTAACAACCCCTAAAGAAAAGATAGGCAGGAATAGAGAGTTTCAGGGCATAGTGGCAATGAAATAAGATAGTAGGGAAGACAATAGGACAAGATGAAACATATGAAAATATTACAACAAAAACTTGAAGAAAACAATCAAGGAATAGAGCCCTCACCCGACTCACACCACATCTCACAATCAGGTTTCCCATCCTTGCCTTCTAATGTAGGAATTCGTGATAGGATGTCATGCATCTTATAAATAGCAAGCTCCTCATTGCTTCAAAAGAACGTAAATAAGAAGGGCATCATGCTTGTGTTAAAAAAAAAAACTCTCAAGAAAATGCATTTTTTATTTTTATTGCCATGTTCAAAAAAGTGACCATGCCCTATCAAGGTATCATACAACATAGTTTCAGGCTTTCAGCTGAATAGAATAAATTGTCAGGTGTATAGAAAGCTGAATATAAATGGATCTGTGAACTAGTTGTATTCTCAAATTTTGGGTTCAAAACTCAATAATCTTAACTTGAAGGTTAAAGAAAACTCCAAAAAAGAATAAAGAACAAAGCCATAACAATTAACAGCTAAATTTCCACAATTTGTGAGGCAGCTTGCAGCTATCATATTTATATCACAGCATTAGATTACAGATGAAAGAGCCTATTCTATCACCCAAATAAAATATCTGAATTTAAGAACTCAAAGGCAGCAATATGAACTATTTTTCAAAGACATCATTGCAACATGAAATGCATTGTAGAATTTCATTGTCATGTTCAAACCCAGGGATTAAAAACTCAGACAAGTCCGAATCGACTCAAATTTGACCTTGACCAAGCCAGGTGACTTAGGTCCCATAGGATTTGGAATTATTTAAGCCCAACCTAGCAAAAAAATAATAAAAATGGATTAACATAAAAAGATTCAGAAGAATTTCCATGGGTGGGGCATTTTGGCTATCTATTATAGTTTTTCATGATTTTTACAATTTTTTAGGACTATGAAAGAAAGCCAGTCCAACTTGGTCAAGTCCTATGCAACTTGACCTGACTCGAAGGAGACGAAAATCAGGTCTTGAGATTGGATTTTTAATCCTTGTTTAAAAGTGATTCTTTTATGGTAAACCATCACTAATCATACCATATCAGAGTACTGAACGTGTGGTTTGAATTTTAGAAATGGGTGGTCAACTAAGAGATTTATAACACTGACATTAGATAATTTTCATAAGTGAACAATCTGTGCCACTAAACCATTCTCCTCATTTTTTTTAAATATTTCTGTATGTGGAAATCTCTATAAATTCTAAGAACTTCATTCCATCATCAGACCCAATGAAAATGGTTCCATTTTGAAACCTCTCATATATATTCTTTGATTTTTTTTTTCTTAAGCATTGTAGACACCCAATCATTACATTAGAAACCAATTCAATTAACTATTACAAATATTGAACCCACTAAACCAGATAAAAAAACAAAACTAGAAATTAGCTGACAATGTGAAAGCCACAGTAAATAATTCCCGTAATTTCAAAAAAAAATAAAGGAAATTGACTTTGAACAGTTCTCATTATTTTCTCAAACCAACTAAAGGGGCTCTCATTTTGACATTCTCCACTTATTTTTCCCTTTTTTTTCAGGTTTGGGCCCGGCCGCTCAGGCATTCTTTACTAGCTAGAGATGAAAATAGGTGCCCAAATACTTAGGTCCTAACTCAAACATTTCAAGCACAGGTCCAAAATTTGGGCCTCTTTTATATTTGAAATTGTGCTTAAATCCACCAGCATGGACCCAAAATTATTCAGGTTCGGGTTTGGATCCATGAAGTTAATATCCTAGGATCTAATCCTCCGGAGGATTATAGATAGGATTGCAAATGGGATCTGATTAACCAAGTATACGAAGTCTACCGTTCCAAATAAAACGGGTATGGAACCCTTTTTCTGGATCCAGGAGAGATTCAGATAAGGATTTGGATCCATGAATATAGGATCCAAAACTGGGTCCCTTTATGCTTCAACAAGAAGATATGGATCGAAGACAATTATTTTCACATATTATATATATGGGTTTTAAAGGCCCACATAGCTTAGAGTTATGTTTATATTTGAGAGTCTACTTAGCTTATTTAAATCATATACCATTTAATAGCCCCTTTTTAACTCAATGCCAGATTTTTTTACGAATTTTGCATTTGGAGAAGGACATAGAAGGGAGGGATAGGGGTTCTAATTTTTAAACCAATTCTCATTAATTACTCCACTCTCTGCCCATTTCTTCATATGGTATATTACATTTGAAAACAGAGGAAGAAGAAGAAGAAGAAGAAGAAGAAATGAAAAGAAATAGTGCCCTAAGAAAGGGAGAGGAGATTAGGGTTTTGAGTGCTATCTTCAAACTACATCCCCTTCCAGTAAGAGTATTTAAGTGCACATCGGCAACAGATGTATATCTCATTTCTCACATCCTCACAGGTGCAGTTGTACAGTTCAACTTGAGTATGGATTATACAACTCATCCCCGTGCCAAATGTCCTACATTTTGTTGTTGGTTTCAATAAAATCCATCATGTATCAGACAAAATTTAGGATACCATGAAAAACAAAAACACAACCACTCCATGGAAGAATTTTTTTTTAATGTTAACTATTATTAACATTTCCAAGAAGCATTGCCTTATTAAACATATTCACCAGATCATTTTGGTACAGAAGAAAGTAAAATGTCAATGAAGAAGATAAGTTCATATGAAACTAACCTTGATCCAGAAATATGCTCACCACCTTCATGGGATCTCACATTTCTGTTATCTGAAAAACTTGAGACTTTGCTAAGCAAAAATGGTAGTGATAACCCAAAAGAATCATTTAAAAAGTGAAGTTGATTCTCGTAAAAGATATCACAGTAGTTAAATATTTAAAACATTAAGATATGATAGTAGTTATGAGGAGTGCTTAAAGGGGTAACAAAAATATGAATAAGTAATTACCACTAACATGTGTGGTGCCAAAGCTCCTGGAAAGCTTTTCCAAGCTAACATAGGTGAAATAACTGCAAAGAAATTGATAAGTTGCCAAGAAAATCAAACATCGTAACAGGCAAAAACATACACAACACCAAATGCAAAAGTGCTGCAAAATCAAAGGAGCATTGGATGGAACTACTCTTTGCTTGAACCAACAATCGAAAAATAATTACTATATTTTTTTAATAATAACTTACTATAATTTATTTAAGAATGGATAAGAAGACAAGCCAAAAGGTGTGCGCTTCTAAAGCAAAAGGCTTGTCCTCATTCTAGAAACTGAGACTAAAAGTACATCATGTTCCCAAGAAGAGAAGAAATAATACCATGATGCTCTTATCAAAAGGCACAAATAACAGGAGAGAAAATTGAGTTTGATTTGCAACCACAACACCAGGTAAGAAGTGTCCTCCGAAAACAAGTTTTTTGGACAGTAGAACAATTCATAGAATCAACATGAAAACATTATATATATATATATATATATATATAAGTCATGACAGAAAATATTGGACTTGAATGGCTGTGACTTGTGATTAGTTTGGACAAATGATTTTAAAACAACTAATCAAATGACTAGGATTTAGGGTGACCCAAATAGATGATAAGGTAAATAGATGATAAGGTTTAATGATGACAACTGATCAAATGATTAGGACAGTGAGATCACAGTATCACCATTGTTTGTTAAAAGTTAAAACATAGGCAGCCAAAGGTAGGAACCAATTGACCAACAACCTAGACTAATTATAAAAAAAAGTAATCAATGTGGACGATTCATTCTGCTCGTCATTGTTATAACGAATTGAAGTCAAGAACAGTGAAAGGAGGGAACCAATAGACCAACAACCTAGACTAATTATCAAAACAGTAATCTATATGGACAATCCATTTGCTTACTGTTGATATATTGGTTGGAACTATATACTTAAAGTAATTATTCATTAAGATGGTAATGCAAGTGGGACTTATTATTGATAGTCTAGGAAGATTTTTAGAATCACGTTGTTACAATGGACCCATACTTTAAATTTTTTGTATTTTCCCATACAGCTGCCCTAAGACTTGACATTCACCCATTCAACAATTGAAGTTAAAAAAATTCCCACAAAGCTATTTGTGCAATATCCTAGGGCCATGTGATATCGCACATATAGCACCATGCGACATCCTAGGGCCATGCGATATCGAACATATCACGTTGTGTGAGATCGCACCTTTTTTGTACCATTGATGTCACTAGGATATTGCACCTTTTTTAAACAGCTCCACAGGAAAAATTAAACTCCAACAATTGCAGGGAAAATGTCAAGTTTAAGGGCAGTGTTGCTGTCAAAATCCCTAAATTTTTTCTTGCCATTGATGAGAATGAGCCCTAGCATCAGATCAAGGTGAGACCTGAGACACAATCCAAGATATAGACCACTTTACCAGATTGCTACATTGACAGTGAAACATCCTTTGTTTTATTTAATGTGGACCAATTTTACTTGCACAATCAAATGCTTTAAGATCAACAAATCAAAGTGATCATCAAGAAAGGTAGGCTTCAATGGTGGGGGGACACCTAACAAAACCCTAGATGTGCAGCATTTTTGAACAATTACACGCTTCAGACAAAAGTTCATTTTTAGCAGAGCAGTGTTAAAAAATGGGTTCTCATGATTGGTGGTCAAAAATGATAGTTGGGAATATTTTATCACAATTAAGTTAGAAGCCCAGCCTTGCAATCATGGTTTTCAATCTTGGTATCAATGACCAGCTCCATCACAACCAAGTCAACTCAGCCAAGTAGCACCAGATTTTGGTTGAGTCATGTGAGTCCACATAACCAATGTTTAAATTTTTGTTACTGGAAGGCATATCAGCTGTACCGGTAAACGATACATTTCGATTACAACTATAAAATATATTTTATCACAGTGAAAAAACACTAGATCCGAAAATCTAATAAATATATTTTAAAATTTTAAATCACTAGAACATGTTAGATTTTGATGTGGGTGTCCTCGATGTGGTATAAAAAATGTATTAGAGTATCAAGCTTCTAAATTTCATGCAGACAAGGTTTTAATATTCAGCTTCTGGTTATGGTTTGGCACTCTACAGTATGAAACTAATAAAAAAAATCTTTAAAAAAAACCTTTAAAAAGTATGAAACTTATAAAGTATATGTGTTACTATAATAAACTTTTCAGAATATGAATTGATGTTTTCTGTGTTGAAATCTCAGATATCAAATTCTCCCATTTTGTGATAGCCCTTATATCTGTAAGAATTAGTAAAATCCATCCTCAATAAGCTTTTTTTTAATGGTAACGAAACTTGAACATGCAACCTTCTGGCCACAAGTCGAGAAGGCACCTTCCAACTATGCTATGGGCTCGTCATTTTTTATTGTATCACTGAACTCCTTTAGAGGAACACAAAAAATTAATAGACGCAGGCACACAACTGACTTCTTTATTCCTTATTAACATCTGAGTCCTAAAGTTGTAAAAAATCACTGACACACTAAGAAGCATGGACACGGACACGAGACACAGATACGACACGACACAGACACGCCGACACGGTATTTCTCAAAAAAGTAGAATACGGACACGCCGGGGACACGTTAATAATATATATTAATTTATATATATAATCATCTACTAAAAAAATAATATCATTTTAACTTTTTTAATCAATTTAGCAATCAAAAAATAAAAATTCAAGTACCAACTTACAAACATATCAAATTATCAAATATCAATACAACACTAAAACATAATTCATAATCATTAAACATGAAATATCCATAGTTCCATAAAATCCATATAAAGAAAATGGCGGATTATCTCTTTCCCCTCCCTAGAAAAAAAAAACAAAATAAAAAGCCAAAAAGAAGCCAATCTTGAGGCCTATTCTTTAGTGAAATATTTATTTGTCTTTTGCTTGTGATATGATTAATATTTATAATCATATATTTTTCCATGGTATAAAATTGTCATATATCAAGTTTACAAGTTTTGATAACCACATGTTAACAAAGTGTCCAAGAGATATTAGTCACATGTTTATTTTTTAGTCATAGACACGGGCTAGAAATTGTGGAACACGTTGCAAAAAGAGTGTCAAACAAGTGTCCGAAATTAAGATTTTTAGTTCTTAATTATGGACACGGTTAAATAGTATCGGATACACGTCCGAGAGTGTCCGAGGAGTGTCGGTGTCCGACACGTGTCCGACACGGACACGTCACTTTCTTAGAAATGTCCGTGCTTCTTAGCTGACACACATAAACACAGACACAAA
Organism: Sextonia rubra; assembly: GCA_037013555.1. Lineage (NCBI taxonomy): Eukaryota > Viridiplantae > Streptophyta > Magnoliopsida > Laurales > Lauraceae > Sextonia > Sextonia rubra. The sequence continues at coordinate 12,879,295 of JASUAD010000028.1, read as the reverse complement.
ATTAACTCCTTGTTAAAATCTGAATTCCAAACTTGTTACAAGCAAGGAAAAAATGTTTTTTTTTATTTTTTTATCTTTTTTAATGGTAGCAAGACAAAATTATACCAAGACAATCTTCTAAGCAAAAATAAAATAAGAAAGGCAAGATTTAACCTAATGCATGACGAGAAAAAAGGTCATACCGAACATCCATGTACTTGAAAAATTTTGATGCGAGTAAGTCTAATAAAAAATCAACTGAGGATTTTGAATGAACCTGCAACCATAAACAACCATAACTAGATAAGCAACTGAAATGTCAATAGAAACAAACCCTAAATGAGCTTATAAAATAAATAAATTCTCAATTGTGAGGGCATCAAAAGCTTGTATGCATGCTCCAACTAGGCTTTTTAAAAGGATTCCATAGGGTTTTTGCACTGATTTTTAAAGTATGAAACTCTGTACTAATTAAAAACAATAGACACGTTATGCCCTTGTTTTCATATTTCCAAAATAAAATCACAAACTCATTTCAGCTTGGATGGAAAAACTAAGAAACAATGTGGTAAACAGAAGTAGGGAAGATGCCCAATTGTCACAAGACTCTAGTGCTGCCTCCTGATGCAACTCAAGGGGTTCTACAGCAATTTCACCAAAGTGCAACTTGAGGCCTCTCACTGTGCATGATAGATATAACACTGGACGTGATAGAAACAAATATTTTACACATGAAAAGTAAATTATCAGATATGCTGTCCAGTTTAAAATATCAGGGTATCACAAAATACAAGAAAATTTTTTCTATTGTCGGGCTGCCGTGCCAGCCTGTCAGGTTGTCTTCTTAAGGTTACTGGAGGAGCATGCAAGAGCTAAAACCCATGTCCACACTCTATTGGGGAAGTTATACCTAATCAACATACCTAGACATTGCTGACGAGGAGATGTTACATTTTAAAACTCTACAGTAGCAAATGCTCAAATGTGTGAAACGCACCAATACTAAAAACACGAGATATTTGAGGGTTTGGAGATTTCATGAGTCCTCCATGTGTCCAATGTACTTAGCCTATGACACGGGGATGATGCACTCTAGGAGGCACGAGAATTGGGCATTGACGCAAAATCAAACAACGTACTTCCAAGCAGCGGCAGTTTCAATCAACATCTCAGTAAGTTTTCTTTTCAGATTTAGGGTGTATTTAAACCCTTGCCATCTCTAGAGTGGGATCAGATTCTCTCCAGTTGGAGGGTCTCTCTAGTTCTACGGGCAAGAGTTTCAAAACTCTATTGAAACTTTCATCTCTTCCTAAATGGAAGAGAAGCGCAAAATTCATTGATCTCCATCAAACATTCTGGCATCGAATTTGGGCGTCTACGCAAGAAATTAAAGCGACAAACAACCACATTGACCTAGCAAAAAACGAATTCCTGATGCATTCATTTATATCCAATTCACAGTTCCGCGCCAGCTGAAAACTTACAATATCACCAATAAGCCTGTGATAAATGTGAAACTGAAACTTCCCCCCTTTCCCCAGCTTCACGAACTCCATAATCGCATCGAGCGCCACATCCTGACCTCAATCCCAAACAAACAGAGAATCAAAACCCATTAAAACGAAGAACCCAATGGCAGAAAACAGGAAAAGTAATAAGCTTTGTTACTTTGAGGGCGTCTTCCGAGCGTGGGGAGGCGAGAATCCCGGTGAGGGAGGCGACAAAGTGGTCGAGCTTCGACCGGAGCCAGGAGCGATAGACGGACTCGGGATCGGAGGTTTGGGGGGGTTTGGAGGAGGAGGAGAGGGGGAGGTCGGGGAGGAGGGGGATGAAGAAGGATTGGAGGGAGAGGAGGGATTCAAGGGCGTGTTGGGGAGGGGAAGAGGGGGAGAGATGGGAGAGGAGGATTGGGGCGTTGTTGATGTGAGCCCTTGAAGAGAGGAGCTGGTGACCTAGGGTTTTCAGCTCTTCTAGGGTTCTGAAGCTTTCGTCTCTGCTCTGGTTCTTCTCCTTCTTCTTCTTCTGCTTCGGGTGCTTTGAGAGAGACGAAGCCATGGCGGAGAAGAAGCAGACTTCAGAGAGTTTGGGGGGGGGGGGGGGGGGGGGGGGGGGGGGGGTTGGTTTTAGACACAGTGAGGGACAGAGAAAGAGAGAGGGTTTTCACACAGGGCTATCAATTGGATTTGGGCCCCGTCCGAGGATTGTCGATCCAAAATGAGGCTTCCGTTTTTTGTAACGTTTGGACTCTGGATTTGGATTCTTACTTAGCTCCCGACAAATAAGTTGGCCTAGGTTTGGATTCTATTTTTTTACCCATGACCTAAATAGTTACTAATCTGCTTTCACCTTAGTTCTAGCTCATGAATCTAAAACATAACATATTACACCAATTTTTGAGAATTTTTTTTCTACTAAATTCTCTACATAGAGCCAGATTTGAACCTGAATCTGCCCTATGTACTATTCCAGGTCCATCCTCTCATAAACAATTCTGATTTCGAATCCAAAAAATTAGTTCCAAACCGGTTTCAAGTCCATCCTCTTATTAACAGTTTCCAATTTCATGTCCACCATAAACTTGGACCGGACCTAACCCATTTGGAACCCTAGGTTTTTGTAATTTCCAGGGGCCGAGCTTGGGCAAAATTTGTAAGCCCGTAAATTTGAGAGTTGAACTTGGATAATACTCTGCAATTCGAGACCTTGATTTGAACGAAGCTAAACTTTTTATGTGATTCTTGTATTAGTTTCTTTTTATATATATAATTTTCATGTGATTACCATGTAATTTTTATATGATTTTTATGTCAATAAAAGTCGTTCATGATTTCATTAATATATTTGTTTTTTCAATGGCATGTTCACATACAGTTGCCTTGTATATTTGGATTTATTTACTCTTTGAAAAATAATATGTGGATTTATTTGAGCACGGATGTGGTTTGTTTGAGCATGATTCTTAGTGGCTGCTATCTGCATGATATCACTTTTCTTTAGGCATCGGATCTGATGTTTATCCTCATATTCAGATGGTCCAATAGTATGTGGAGAAGATTATGAGACATGTTTTTTCCTGTTTGTAATAGGATTCATTTGTTTGTTAAATATTTAAATAATCAGATTTCAATGCAATCCAATTTATCATTGGACTCAAAAAAATTGATGGATTAAAAATAAGATTCATCAACCTCATCAAATAGACTTTCTTTCAGTAGTAAATAATTGTCTAGCCATCACCATAAATCCGATCACAGTAAAATGAACTTTCATCTACTGCCATATTGCTTGTTGCATTGCAGTGATGGCCCAAGCTCAATAAAAAAATGAAAAAAGAAAAGGTTAAATTCAAGTTTACACTAGGTGCCCAATGATAGTGCAGAAAAGAGTCTAACAAATTTCTTTTCTTCTGGCCAGGGCCAGGGCCCCCGCCCTTGTGGCCACAAGCAATGTTGATAAAAAAAATTACTAAATTTTAATTTTGTTCTCTTCAGGACTTGAGTCTAGGTTCACCGTAAGGGCCGGGTAAGAGCCTAGGTAGTGCAGGTACTCTGCTGGCCGGGCCCACATATTCTGAGGAAATTGCAGAGAACCCTGGGCCAGCCCGGCTCTTTAACAGTCTAGTTTTAAGTGGAAACTGAATTGAGAAATAGGCAAAGCTTCCAATGGCTGAGTAAATGATGATTTTTATTTGAGTTTTTTTTTTTTAATATAACCCAGCCCACTTTGGAAATAAGTCCTTTGTGTTTTCCCCTTTTTTTATTTTTGTCCATGGGCATTATCACACCACATCTCCCTATATCTGTATGTGGAATGTTGTGGGGGGCCATCCAACTGATAGAGACAAAGGAAGTCAAATAGATTTAAAAATATAAAAAAAAATGCAGTAGATAACACCTTGAAACGATAAAAATCACAGTGGAGCCCACTTAAGGATGAATGTTCGATATAGCCATTGGAGAATGGAGAAATGAGCACACAAATTTTAACGTTGGAGACACTATATGCTACTCAAATGATGGAGACATAGTGGGACCTACTTAATTATCCATAATCCAGTGAAACCTAAAATCCTTTTGAGGCTTGATACTCACAAAAAATTTGTGAGGCTCCTCAGTAAGGCCTACTTACTTAAAATTTTAACTATACAAACTAAGTGTCCCCATGCCTTATACAGGTCATTGGATAAATTTTTCTCCAATAAGAGTTTGGTCTCATTGTCAGATTAATTACATATAAAATACATGAAGTTTTTCTATAATCTTTATGTTTTATTTGTGATTAATCTGATGATGAGCCCAAGTCCTGCGTCCACCACTGGATAAACATCGTTAGCATACTATGATTACATAGTCCAACACAAAACTACGAAAAAAGGAACATGATCTTTGGTTATTATCACCGTTGTTGTAAAGTGTTGTTAAGATTTTTACTTTTAACCAGGCAGGTACTTGATTTAACAATGATGGTAGGATTATTTGAATCACTTGATTATACCATGGCGGCACATGGACAGTACCCTTCGTTGTTAGGATTATTTGAATCAGTTGGTTATTATACCATGGTGGCACATGGACAGTACCCAGTAAACCATCCCCATACAATAGATGCAGTGGACTGTGATAGAAGTAGCTCAGATTTCATAATGGGTTCACTGCTCTATTCAACTGCCTGTATTTATCGTGGTTCACTACTCTATGTATTTTTTCTTGTAGTTTTCTTTGTTTTCCCATATGTCCTGTTTGTATTTCTTATATACTCAAGCATCTTTCTCATTATGTTGATTGTCTAAAGAAGTGTAAAGGAATTATGAGATATCTAATCCCGGATTAGAAGTTCAGTATATAAATAGTCTTGTATCTCTTTGGCATGAGCGCTTTAATGCGTGAAAACTTAAGCTCCTATACTTACTCTATCCAGTAACCATTCTTTCTTTGTTGTTTAAGATCAATAGCACAAGTCTCTTCTCTTAAATCTTCATCTTCGCTTTTTGTTAAAATAAATTAGTTTAAATGAAGCTGTCCCCATTTTGCCGTAACCATAGTCTTTTGTTTTGTCAACCTTAGTTCCCAGAACTGAAATCTGAGTATTTGCTGTCATGAATCTTAGTATTCACAGAATATGAATTTCAATTTTATCAAAGTAGTAAATGCACATTTCATCAAAGTAGTATCAGAGCTCTATTCAAGGTGATTCAATGGCTTCCAACAACATGCTGCAATCACAGCTTTCTTAATTCAGTGGAAAGAACAATAACCAAAGGAATATCCAAGTGAAGTGTTGTATGGATCTCAAGATTTATAGAATATTGTTGAAACTGGTTTTAAAGAACCAGCAGATCCAAGTGTTTTCAATCAAAAGCAACTAAATGAATTGAAGGAGAACCGCAAAAAGGAGAAGGAGGCGTTCTTCTTCATTTTACAAGTAGTTGATGAAGTTATCTTTGAAAGAATCTCTTCAACAAAGCAAGCATGGGACACACTTTACACATCATACAAAGGAGAAGATAAGATAAAGATGGTAAGATTACAAACTCTCAGAAGTGAATTTGATTCTCTTCGAATGAAAGAATCCGAATCGGTTGAGGATTTTTACAACCAAGTTATCTCCCTATTAATCTATTGAGAGTAAATGGAGAAAAAAATGAAGGTCAATGAGTTGTAGAAAAAAATCCTCCGAAGCATGACTCGTAAGTTTGAATATGTTGTTGCCGCAATTGAATAATTAAAAGATTTGTCCTTTTTGTCCAAAGACAGTTTAGTGGGATCACTCTAATCTCGTGAACTTCGCATGAAGCAATTTAATTCTTCTTCCCTAGAATAAGTATTTCAATCTCAACTCTCTTTGAAAGGCGGTGCCAGAGGGAGAAGAGGAGGACATAATCGTGGAAGAGAAAAAAGCAACCATGGATGTGGTACACTTGAGAAACAAGAAAGAGAATTTGAATCTCATGATTCTCATAATAACAATGCTTCTACAAGAGAGAAAGGCAGAGCACGAGGAAGGGAAAGAGGGCATGGCTCTTTCTATTCTCATATACAATGCCATTATTGCAAAAAAATATAGGTACATGCAAGCATATTTATTGTAGAAAGAAGATGGCCGATGACCGATGAAGGATAAAACGAATAAGTTTTATGCATGAAAATGTTCACGGAAAGGAAGGTGATGAAACTGTCCTACTTGCTTGCAATGTTAGTGAAAATGTTTGTGATGATATTTGGTATCTTAATTGTGATTGTAGTAACCACATGACTGGCAACAAAGTTGTATTTATTAATCTTGACAATTCTATACAATCTGAAGTCAAAATTGGTGATGATAAAAGGTTACCTACAAAAAGATGTAGTGACATTCTCTTTCGCACAAAGAAAGAAGACGAAAAGAAATTTTCTAATATCTTATATGTGCCAGGCTTAAATCATAATCTTCTTAGTATTGGACAACTTCTTCGCAGAGGGCATGATATCCATTTCAAGGGTGATCTTGCATAATTAGAGACAAGAACAACTCTCTAATTACAAAGGTACGGATGTCTTCAAATAAGATGTTTGGTTTGAACATCCAATATGAATCTTTGCCATGTTTTAGTGCATTAATAAAAAAAACAGTTCATGGCCATGGCATCTTCAGTTTGGCCACTTGAGTTTCAGCACATTATCTGTGATATGCAAAAAACATATGGTGAGAGGCATGCCCAATATTAATCAACAAGACGAAGTTTGTGAAAGATGTGTGCTTGGAAAGCATTATAGAGACTCTTTTCCTATTGGAAAAGCATGGAGAGCATTGTGTCCATTTCAATTAGTGCATTCAGATTTATGTAGGCCTATGAACACAACTTCAAGTCGAGGTAATCGTTATTTTCTTACTTTCATTAATGATTATAGTAAAAAAACTTGAGTGTATTTGTTAAAAGAAAATCTGAAGTCTTTGGCTATTTCAAGCCATAGTTGAAAAGCAAAGTGGTTCCATCTTGAAAACTTTGTGCTCTGATCGAGGTGGTAAGTATGTATCAACTCACCACTAGTTACACACCCCAACAAAATAGAGCTGTGGAAAGGAAAAATAGAATAATTATGGATTTGGCAAGAACTATATTGAAAACCAAAAAAATGCCTAATTCATTTTGAGCTGAAGCATTAGCTTATGCGGTTTATCTTATCAATCGTGCCTCATTAAAAAGTATTCAAGATATAACCCCTCAAGAACCTTAGAGTGGTCATAAGCCTTGTGCTAGCCATTTGAGAATTTTCGGTAGTATTGCATATTTACATGTACCTTATAAGAAAAGAAAAAAATTACAAATTGAAGAAATGCATTTTCATTGGCTATAGTGAAAAATTCAAGGCATACAAGCTGACAACAGGATCAAATCAACAGGCAACTGATAACCTGCAATCTGCACGTCGCAATGGGGGTAGTATACACTACACTCCACTCGCTTGCCAACTGGGGTGGATACAACCAACATATATGGCAACGGCTTCGCCGGCTGCTGTAACCGCTCAGCAAATTAAGGTGCTACGTAAGATCGCGTAGACCCCGAATCGAACAATGCTAACGCCTTAACGTGTGAAATCAAACAGTACCTTCGACCACCTGTGGATCCTCGGCACTCTCATGGGTAGCGGCGTACGCACGAGCTGTCTGACGTGAACATGAATGATTCGCAGCTGTCGAGATCATTCACGCGTTTTATCATGTCTCGTTGGGCCAGTCAAAGGTGCCTACCTTCTACTGTAAAGGTCCTACAGGTCCCTTATCTTTTCCATCTTTCTTCTTGTTCCAATCAGTCAACTTAGCTGTAGGCAATCCTACGGCTTAGCGAAAGAGCCTTACGGCTTAGCCGTAGAAGGCTTCACAGCTTAACCGTGGCTGGGCCGTAGAAGAGTTGCTGATTTGCATACTCTCAGTTATTTTCAGGTGTCACCCTATACTGTTATACGGCTAGGTTACGGTGGGGCCTACGGTTTAGCCGTAGTATGTTTCACGGCTTAGCCGTAGCACATTTCACGGCTTAGCCATGCATGCGCGTGGTCGAATTCTCAATCAAATACAGAAAATCTGGAACAACCTGAAATAAGCAAATCTCAATAAAAAAAAAAGGAGAAATAAGCTCAATTTGGGCTATAAACCTGTTGTCCATGAAAATACATGAGAATTAACCAAAATCAAGTAATTACCAACATGGGTTCATACAAGTTAAGCTTATACTTGCCTTAATTGAGTTCAATTATACCAATAACTATCCTTGGGCTCATTCACATCCAAACACCACCACTGCTATCATGCATGCATGAAGAAGAGAAAGAAAACATCGTGAGCAGTCATGGAATCATGGAAACAAGAAGAAGAAGAAGAAGATGGGGGAGATGGAGAAGACCTCTAACTCACCTCAATCCAAACTCTAGTGAATGAAAGAACCAAAGTCCCTCAATTTGGCTTGATCGATGGAAAAGGAAACTCAGGAGGGAGATAGAAATCCACGTGAACAGTGAAAGAAGAGAGTGGGAGAGAGAGAGAGAGAGAGAGCGCTTGAGTCGATGAAGTGGATCTTATATAAGGTAAGTGGATGTACAAGTTACAATAAAGTCAAAGTCATAAATCAATTTCCAGTTTGAGTCAAATCCGGGTCCAGTGGAATCATACGACCTCGGTTGCAAACGACATAGTTACGAAAGTTAACGAGCTCAACAAAAGACACATGTTGACATCAAGATGATGCAAAAATGACCATATCGAAGAAAAGCTAAAATTATAAAAAAGGGCTTGGTCTACCTAATCCAGGTCAAACTCAACCCAACTACCTATCCATGACCCGCAACGAATCCAAAATAAAAGCAAAACATAATTAACAACGAAAAACAATAGTAATTAGGCGCTAAACGAGGTCAAGCTGGGTCGGAGTGTTACACAAGCTGTTCAATCCATTGACTAACAAAATCATTGTTACTAAAAATGTGAAATTCAATGAAGAAAAGTCATGGGACTGGAATGAAAATGAGAAAAAGCAAAATTCTATTTTGCTTGATGAAGAATTAGAATAACAACATAATGAAATTCTAAGCTCTCTGTCATCATCATCATCATCATCAAGGGAGAGTTTAGATCTAAATGACGATCACGAAGAAACACCGACACCAAGGAGATCTAGTCACCACATCAACCATCCAAAATGTATTCATCTAGTGATTATGTTATGATTACTAATGGTGGAATGAGTTTTGCTTTATTTGTAGATGTCGATCTGATTACCTTTCAAGAAGCCTCTAAAGATCAAAGGTGGATTGAAGCTATGGATCAAGAAATTTAGTCCATTGAAAGAAATGACACTTGGGAGTTGGTGGAACTTCCAAAAGGCAAGAAGACAATTAGAGTAAAGTGGGTGTGCAAAACCAAGTTAAATACAAGAGATGAAGTTGAAAAACGCAAAGCTCACTTAGTAGCCAAGGGCTATAAGCAAAAGCAAGGAGTTAACTATGATGAAGTTTTTGCCCCGTTGCACGTCTAGAGACCATTCGTTTGGTCTTTTCTCTTGCGGCTCAAAATCAATGGAAAGTGTTCAAAATGGATGTGAAGTCGGCATTCTTAAATGATACCTTAAAAGAAGAGGTCTATGTTGATCAACCTCCTGGCTATGTGAAGAAGCATAAAAAATGAAAGTATGCAAATTGAAAAAGAATTTGTAAGGTCTAAAGCAAGCACCAATAGCATGGTACAAAAAAAGATTGATACATATTTTTGAAGAAAGTGGTTTTTACAATCACCTCATGAGCACACTCTTTATGTCAAGAAAAGTCCTCAAGGTGAGATTATATTGTTTGTTTATTTGTGGATGATTTGAATTTTACCAAGAGTAGTATTAAAAATGTTTGAAGATTTCAAAGTAGCCATAGTGCATGAATTTGAGATGACTGATATAGGTTTACTTCACTTCTTTCTTAGAATTAAAGTAAATCAAAATGAAGTTGAAACTTTCATTTCCAAAGGGAAATATACAAATGAATTGTTGGAAAGGTTTAGGATGAAAAATGCAAAACCCATTAGTACTCCCATGGAGTTTGTTTGAAATTAAGCAAATATGATGGAAAGAAGGTAGTGGATCCAACTCTTTATCAAAGTCTTGTTGGTGGTTTAATATACTTAACAACAACAAGTCCAGATCTTACATATTCAGTGATCATGCTTAGTCGGTTCATGGAATCTCTAAGTGATGCTCATTAGAAAGCCGGAAAAAGAATTTCAAGATATATGAAAAGAACCCAAAATCATCGTCTTTATTATTACAAATCTCAAAATCCAAGTTTGGTTGGTTTTTGTAATGTGATTAGGCTGGAAGTGTTAATGATTACAAGAATACTTCAGGGTATATTTGCAATATTGGTTTTAGTGCAGTTTTATTGTCTTTAAAGAAGCAATCTATTGTAGCCCTCTCTACAGCTAAAGCAGAATATATTGATCTTGCTGCCACCGGTTGTCAAGTTAGGTGGTTAAGGTTGGTTTTGGAGGAGCTAAATCATGAATAAGGAGGAGCCATAAAATTATTTTGTGATTACAAATCAGCCATATCTTTGTCCAAGAATCATATGTTTCATTGTAAAAGCAAGCACATAAAGATCAAGTACCATTTCATTCGAGAATTTATGAAGGATGAAGAAGTTGAAGTTAAATTATTTTGTGATTACAAATCAGCCATATCTTTGTCCAAGAATCCTATGTTTCATTGTAAAAGCAAGCACATAAAGATCAAGTACCACTTCATTCGAGAATTAATGAAGGATGAAGAAGTTGAAGTTAAGTTTTGCAAATCTCAAGACCAAGGGCAGACATGTTTACCAAGCCTTTGAAGAGGGATTTGTTCATCAAGATGAAGACCTTGCTTGGAGTAAGAGAAATCTAACTTAAAGGGAGCTGTTAGAAGTAAGCTAGATTTCATGATGGCCCACTGCTCTATGTAGCTGCCAGTATTTAACATGGTTCATAGCATGGGATATATCTAGCTGAGTCATAGTTATTAAGTCCATGAATTTACATTATTCATGCATTATTTTAGGATAAATTAGGGGTTAAATTAGGTGAAAAGCATCAATTTTTATTCATTTTCATCATTTCATGCATTTTCACCTAAAAATTTGAATTTGCACAATTTCTACACATTCTCTGCAATATTTTAAAATTTTTTTATTGAGGAGTCCCAGCTGGAGTAAAACTCTATTAGACGGGTCCTACTTCAATATGGGCTTTTCAGTATTTAATGAGTTTAATTAAAATGTGCAAGAAGTTTAGGACCCGCAGAACCCCAGAAAATTTCAATCATTATGCTACAAGGAAGGTAAATCTCATTTTTCTCAAGATAACTTAAATTAAATCAGGCATATCTCTCAAACCGTAGGTTCGATTGGCACAATCTTAGTACCGTTAGAAAGTGTATTCAAAGTAAATATCCGTAGAATCCAAGATCATGCAATTTGGAGCTGAAATGACTAAGATATAGCCTCGGAAAATTGGCTACAATATTTCTACTCAGGATTGAAAATTTTCATCCTAAAGTGGACCCAATGAGGTTGCAAACATGTTCATAAAAGACCACCACTTACCGACTAAAATCTTCCCACCAACCACTTCCCAACCACTTACCATTAATATCACTTCATACCTCACCTACGTCTCCACCTTATATATACCCTCCACCATTACAAACACAACACACCTCATGGGACTTCTTGTTCCTTCCTCTCTCCTCTCTTCTATTTCTAGTGTTTATATTTTCTGGATTATTTTTTGGTATTTAAGAGCCTTGTTCCAAAAACTAGGCTTAGAAGAAAGAACTTTGAGAGATTTTATTGTAACTTCTAAAGATTTTACCCATGAATTTTAAAAGTTCTATTTTCATGGAGGAGTAATCCCTTGGATCAAAATATCTTGATGAAGTGAAGTAGTTATTTTACCATCTTTTTATGCAATTAATTTATTTCATTGATTGTCTCTATGATAAGCAAACTTATTGTATAATAAATCTACCTTCATGTCTATAACAAACCTCTGCGTAGATTTTTATTGAAATATTCTTTGATCATATATATTTGTTTTAATAGGTTATGCTTAAGAATTTATTCTTTTGATGATCTATATTTAACTTAATGTATCATGCTTAGAAGTTACAGTCTTGTATGAGGTGAATGAGGTTTTGGCTTATTTTAATCTAAGAAAAAATTTAGTCCTTTAATAGTCAAATTACCCGGATCAGAACATTGATTTGTCTTTGATATGAAATAAATTGAGACAAAGTATTAGAATTGATGGCATAAAAATTGGTGAAATTGATTGCTTAATGGAATCACGATATTTTAGTTCATTTCCATCATCATTATCAGCAATCTTTTGTACTTTAGTTTTGTTTTTAAATTCTCATTCACATCTCATTCATCTCAATTTATTGTTATAAAGAAAATCAAATTTTAATTAAAAAAATCAAAAGTGCTCCCTGCAAGATCGACCTGTATTTACCACTATCATAACAAGACAACTGTGTACTTGCAGTATTAAGAGATTGAAAATAAAAGTCCATATCAATGTTTAAATAAAAAAGGTTGCCAACTAGATGACGAAACAGAATAGGGTCTGTAAAAGGATCCCCATCGTCTTTGCTAATTTTGACATTAAGCTCAATTTAAGTGGCAAAGGTTTTGGCATCACTAAGTCGTGCAAAATGGGGTAAGTCATCAGCATATTTTTATTGAGTGGCTCGAATTCCATTCTTGTTTCGTGCAACTTCTAACCCTAGAAAATAAGTTAAAGGACCAAGGTCTTTCATTTTAAAGGTACGCATGAGATGAGACTTGAGTTTAGAGATGCCAGCTTGATCATTCCCACTAAGCATCATAACATCAACATAGATCAATGGCATTATGTAGCCACGAGATGATCGTCGAATAAAAAGAAATCTGTTATTTGAACTCTAATAAAAATTTGCTTGAAGGATGGCATAGAGAAACTTGTCAAACCATGCACGTGGGGCCCATTTAAGTCCGTATAAGAATTTAGTCGACTTGCATATATGTTGTGGTGGACAAGCATATCCCAGTGGAGGACGCATATAAATAATTTCCTTGAGATCTCCATGGAAGAAAACATTTTTGACATCCATCTACCAAAAAGGCCAGTGACGAGCTGCTGCAACAACAAGTAAGCACCGAACTAAAGTCATTTTAGTGAATGAGGCAAAAGTTTCCTCATAATCGATGCCATACTTTTGTTTGTAACCTTCGGCCACCAATCGAGCCTACATCGTTCAACATTGCCATCTGATCATTGTTTAATATAGTAGACCCATTTACTTCCAATGATGGAGGTATCTACAGGAAAAGGCACAAAGTCCCAAGTTTTGTTGACTTCTAGGGCAAGGAGTTCATCTGTCATTATACCTTGCCAACATAGTATATTAGTAGCCCGAGAGTAAGATATTGGTATGGAAATTGGATCCAAAGGGGTAAATAAAGCTGGAAATCCAAATCTATCTGGTGGAACCAAGAAACAACTAGAGCGTCGTAACATCTGTTCCTATTACTATCCTTCTAGCATCCATTGCTCTTCAGAAGAAGCATCTCGGGTGTCCATTATTCAACTCTTTCCATATTCTGATTAAAAGCAAGCTCCAGCAATATTATTTCTGGCATTTAGAAGACCCATCCCAGCTATTCAGATGTTCAGTTTCTGCAAAAAACACATCTGCAAGATCTGATCCTCACAGTCGACAGTCATATTAACCAGATCAAATGTGGGCCCCACCTCCTGATTGCAGGACCACCAGAGATCAGCACCATCAGTGCCAACCAATATTGTCTGCAATATTCAACCTTTTTTGGGGATTTTATCAGCCCTATAAGTCAGTGTTTTACTGCTCTTTATGATTGACAGTTTTCTTGAAATAGTTTCAATTCAAAGGCTTGCAAATCACATCCGACCGTTAGAACGCAGTAATTCTTGGTTCAGTAGTTGCCAAATTGCATCACCAGAATAACCTACAAGGTTGATCGGTAGAAACACCCATTTTCACAAGCCCTGTGCCCCTTCTTCTTCAAAAGTTATGCTAGCCTAGGGGAGTTCTTTTTTATTTTTTTGTTGTTTTATTTTTCTATGCATACTGGTTTTGTCCATTTGCGTTGAAAATAGCTACTTGGGTTTTTCTAATGGATAAAGTGGATGTTATGTCGGTTAAATTTAATGGAACAAACTACCTATCTTGGTCCTTCCATATCAAAATTTTTGTTGAAGGACAAGGTATGATTGAGAATCTGCATGGCACAACTCCCAAACTAGTTGCAAGATCCACTGCTACATCAACCACACCTGTTGATGATGATAAAGTCTAGCTACTTGGAATTGACACAAATAAGTCCTTAGATGGTATCAAATCAAGGTGAAAAACATGGAAGATAAGAGACTTGGATATTGAGGGACTGGGTGTCTGTGAATAAAATGGAACGTGTTCTAAGAAAACAACATTCTGAGATATTCGCAACTGTTTCTCTTTGAGATCATAAAACTGGAAACCTTTGCGTTCGTCACTGTAGCCAAGAAACATACAGCAAACCATTTGTGGTGATAGTTTGTTGAGCTTCATAAAAGGAAGATGCACAAAACAGAGGCATCTAAAAGTTCATAAATGTGAATAGGAGGGAGGGTGACCAAATAAACACTCAAAAGGAGAGATTTTACCCGACATAGAGCTAGGAATCTGTTAATAATATGGACTACTGTATGGGCTACCTCGCACCAAAACTGATAAGTCCTTAAAAATGTATTATTTTATGTGTAATTTCAGGAATTTTAAGGACTTATTTATTGGAAATCTCTTCATTTTGTTGGAATTCATGTTTTCATGATTTTAAAATTCATTTTAGAATTTTCTTGCAAAAATCATTAAATTAAAATCATCACTTTTTCATTAAATCATAGAAATTTCCATTTTTAGAAGTGTTTTTCAATTTCATGATTTTGCATGGAATGATAAAACTTCTCATAATCATTAGTTAATTAAAGTTAAATCATGATTAATGATATGGATTTATGTTGTCATTCTATATAAATTGGGCCCACATTAGTGCATTTGTGATTTTTATTCAAAATTATTAAACTAATTGAAAATCATTTTATTTCTAAAGAAAACTGAAGAAAGGGACCTGCCTCAAAGATTAAAAGCCAAAGAAATTATTTGAAAAGAAATTCAAGTGAGAATTGAAGTGGAATTGAAGAGATGGAAATTGAACCACAAGAGAACCCCACACATGTGTGCACATGGGCACACATGCTTCGGCATCAAAAGGGGGGTCCACATTATCTTGATTCTTGCGAATTTAATCCAAGCTAATTATTGCCAAGAGATTCAAGGAAATCTCCAAGAGGTTTTATTAATGATAAGAAAAGAAAGTCATAAATGAAGATCTTATTGTATGAGAGAAAGAAGGAAAGAGGTTTTATAGAGGAGAGAATTATAGAGAATTCTTCTCTACTTTTTTGGACTTAGGCTTCCATATATTCCAATACAAGTCACGCCACTTTCTTTCTTTTTATATTTCCCTTGTACTTCCCTTCCCATCACCTAGTGTATATATATAGCATAAAGGAGGAAGAAAAGGGCCCATCCCTCATATCATCTCACGTCATCACATCTCTCCCATCTCTCTTTCTCTCACTTTCTTTTCTTCTCCACATCACACGTACACAACACCTTTCCATCACCTTTTTACTTTTTTCTTTTCCATACTCCACCATACCATATCAACTCTTGTACCCACTTCTTCTCTCCTCTCCATTCCATCTCCTCCTTTCATCTAATCCTCCTTGGTGTGAAGATCGAAGATAAGAGATTGGATTGTGCGCAGAGTCCCCTCTTGTTGATGTCTTGATCTAGGGTAAGGGTAGATTTTCTATTTCTAGTTGTAATTATTTTTGGAGTTTATTGGGTGTATTGGTTCGTTTAAAAATTTAAATACACAATTAGTGCGGTCAAGGTATTCGGCCTTGGATCGGCGCCGTGTGTTTGTGTGTGGTGACAGCACGCACTTGGTGTGGTGTCTTTGTGGATTTTTTTTTTATTCTGCCAATACATTGTTTAGTCTTCTAAAAATAAGAAAAACTAGCATTCTTTTCATTATTTTTTTTATTAAATCTGAATGTTTTATTTCTGATTTTTTATTTATTTAATGCATGATTATTTATTTCTCTATATTGGTAATTTGATCTATTTTATTGTCTTGCAGTTTTTAGTCTTAGGATTGTTTTTAGTTTAGGATTTTTTTTTAGGTTAGATTTAATAATTTTTTTCTTTCAAATTTGGATTTGTAATCTAATTTTAATTTTCAGAAGTAATAGTGTGTAATTTTTATAGAGTTTAGTAGGGTAGCTTTAGTTTTTCAAATAGGACAGTTTTCTGCGAATACCAGCTCCCTGTGGATACAATCCCGAACTCACCGGGTGAAACTACATCGAGACCTTGCACTTGGGGTCTACGTTGATCAAAAACTATAAGTAATTCCACAATGAGAGTTTTAATAGTTTCTAAGAGATAGAGATTTTTCCTTTCGGCAACCCCATTCTATTGGAGTGTGTGAGGGCATGATTTTTTTTTATAAAGGATCCATTTTTTTTGCTAAAAAGTTATGAAATACAGTGGATGTATACTCTCCCCCTGAGTCTGAACAGATGATGTTAATGGATTTCTGGAATTGAGTGCACACCATATTATAGAACTTCTGAAATATAGAGAAAACGTCAAATTTAGATGTTAAATAATATATCTATGTATATCGACAGTCATCATCATCATCATCATCATCAAAGCCTTAACCCAACCACATTGGAGTATGTGTATCAACAGTGATCATCTATAAAGGTGATATAATATTTATATCCCGGTCTACTCAAATGAGGGGCAATCCCCCATATGTTAGTGTGAACCACATCAAAAGGAGCAGTGCTTCGTGAGTAATGGATAAGAAAAGGTGAGACATGACTTTTGCTCAAACAACATGATTCACATTTAGATTTTGCAAATTTAGAAGCCATGGAACTAGAAATAGATTTGTCCAAACATCTTCGGTTAAATAAAGACGAGAAGTTTGAATTATTTAAATGACCAAGGCGTCTATGCCAAGTAGTCTACATATTATTTAAAATACTCATAGAAAATGCAAATAATGATTGTTGTCAACTTTCAAGAAGGAACAGCCTGCAATGCTTATTCCCTATCCCGATCACTTCCTAGTTTGTCGTTCATGGATGACACAACCAAATGGGGAAAAGTTAACCAAATAACCACAATTGATAAGTTGACAAATTAAAATAAGATTTGCAGCCAAATTTGAAACAAACTAAACATTGTGCAGGGTAAGAGTTCCAATGGATACAGTTCTAGTACAAGAAATAGGCAATTATCGACCATTTGCGGTCGTGATGAAATCATGACCATTATAAGGTTGTTGGTCGTGCAAATTTTGTACCACAAAGGTCATGTGACTTAAGGCCCCTGAGTCGAGGAACCATGTGCTAGGGGTGATGAAGTATATGGTAAGGTGGATGAGTGAAATGCAGGAAATGCAGAAAAAGAAGACAGACCACTAATACCTATGGAGGTAAATGTAGACACCACTAAGGAATTGATCAAATCTTTAATATGAGCCGTGGTCAGTGTGACAGAAGTGGTGTCAGAGGAAGCTGAATCAATTTTAATAGTATTTTGAACTTGAAGTGCAGTATTGCCATGCTTCGGAGTTTGTGCTGACTTCTTTTCAAGCCTTCTTGTTCAAGTGGAAATGACAGGACCGTTCATTTTGCAATAGTTGCAAAACAATTTTCTCTTGTAGTTTGGAGCCACATACCCATATTTTTACACTGAAAGCACTATGATTTCTAACCATGAGTAGTGAAAATGACCATCTCATCAGTTGATGATGAGGCAAGAGTTGTTAGAAGTACTTTCGGTTCCACATGAAGAGACTGAGTGGATGATAGGTGGGTTTCTTCTCGGAGAAGCTTTTGGACGCATATGTCTAGATCAGAAAAGATCTCTACATTCATAAGTGCAGCCCGTACATGTTCAAATTTAAAGTGAAGATTCATAAGAAACTGACTAACATGTTGTTCCTCATGTAACTTAATGGCTTGTGGAAGAAACTCAACTAACACAGATTGGAGAAGCATTTGATCCCTCTTAGTCCACAGGGTTAAAAAGCTATTGTAGTATTCTTGGATAGATTTGTTATTTTGGCAAAATTTGAATAACTCTGTATCCAGGTAAAAACAAAGGGCTTGTTTTGCTTATAATATATCTTCTTCATATGAACCCACATATCTAAAGCCTTGGCAAAGGACAAAAGTACAATTGAAAAGGATGGATCTACTAAATTTAGGATCCAAGTTATCACTTTGGCATTGTGTTGGTTCCAAGCAACTAGGGCCTTATCATCGACAATAGGTGTGGTCAATATTAATCACGATCAAAATGTGGTGTGAAATGTAACGGATTCAAATCCAACATTCACATACTTTAAGCGTTAAGAAGAATGAGAAATAACTATAGTCCATCATTATTTTCCCTTTTGTTTACATAGGTTCAAATACTCTAACCGCGAGGATGCAGGTTGTTTACAAGTTTTGAAACATTACAACCCCTCCATCTAGTCTCAGATGTGATCGAAACTTGAATTTTACAAGAAAATACATGAAAAAAGCAAAAAATTGCAAAAAAAAAAAAAAAAAGAGAAGATAGTTAAGTAGTGACTGTGACCCCCCGCCAGTGACCATGGCTCACGACCACTAGTAGCCAGTGGCCGAAATGGCCACTATTTGTCTCCTTTTTATTCTATTTCACTTCTGTGACGCTTCCAAGGTACTGAAACTCATTTTTTTCGATCTTTGAAGTGTTTCATGACCATCAAGAGAGCTGAATTTGACCGTGGAATCAATTAAAACCTTTGGCGATCATCATTTTTTGTTATGAACTATTTTTGTACAAATCCGAAAAAGGTGTTGTGTGCCAGCAAATTGAAGCTAAAGTTATGTCATTCTAAACTTATGATTTTTAAGGGACAGAATGAAGCCAAAAGAGGCCTTTTCACAACTTCTAGGATTACTCTAAAACCCTCCTAAGTGAGAAAAATAAAGGAATTGATTTCATCCCTTGCATGCTTGATAGCACTTAAACATCATCTTCGCTAAATAATACACATGATCATTCTCCTTCTCTAAACCATTTCTCACCTTAAGGAAGTGGAAAGGAGAAGAAGAAGTAAACAGGTACTACATGGAATGCCTTGTGAATTGCTTCAAACTTTGGAATTTGTCTCTGGAACTTAGGAACTGTTGTCTCTGTGTACTGTCCCTCCCCAAGTGTGAAACCTCCCTTCCCAAGTGTCAAACCTCCTTTTTTATAGATTTTAGAGGTAGCTGTAGGAGTTAAGAGGAGTTGAAGTTCGAAAGGAAGTAGAGAGAACCGCCAAAAACCGTAGGAACTGCTCCACAAGTGTTAGTGTCTGCAGCCGCGGTCACTCTTAGGTCCCATTTTGGACTTTTTACATATGTGACCCGTTTTCACTTGTTTGGGGCACAAATGATGTCCATTCTTCACGAAACTTGGAGGGATGTTTTTTTACATCATTTTGAGTGTGTCACAGAAATTTCAACTTGTTTTGACCTTCTGAAGTTGGTCAACTCCCCCGTTGACTTTTCATGAAAATAAGCCCTTTTGTTTAAGCCATTTGAGGGCCAAACGACCTCGGTTTTGTTTGAAACTTGGAGGGACTAATGTCAGGGGTATCTTGGAGTGTCCATCCAAATTTCATGCAGTTTAGTTTTGTGGAAATAAGATTTCGAACAGCGACCCATTTGTTGTATGTTCTAAGTCACTATTCACCTCACACTGTAGGTAGTTAGCTTGTTTTATATCCGAACAATATTCAATTGACTTTAAACTTTGGGGAATTAACTTTCAACATATTTTGCATCTCTGTTCCGCATTTCATTAGCTTTGACTTCTTAGAAACAAGACTTTGGTCAGTGACCCTCATAACTCAAGACTCACGGACTCCTAACTGACATGTCGTCGAAGTAGGCTCAAATGACATCCTTTTGACTTGAAAATTTGCAGAATCTCCTTTGAGCATGACTGAAGCTTTGTGCCCAAATTTCATCAATTTTGGACTTTAGGAAGTAGGACTTTGGTCGTGACCCTCATGACTTGGGGGTCACTGACCAAAGTTGATGTGTTCGTAGACTTTGGGTCAAATGATGTCCGTTTGATCTGAAATTTTGTAGAACCTCCCTTAAGTATAATTTGATCTTCCTCAGGAATTTCAGCTAATTTGATCTTCACGAGGTGTTACTTTGCACAATGCCCCCACAAAGCTTAATAGATGACCATCTGAATTGAGTTTAAGTCCAAATCATGTCCAAATGCTCTGAAACTTTGAAGGATAGTCTTTCGATGTACTTAAAAGTATTCCGTTAAGTTTAAGCTTTCTTTGACATGTAGAAGTGTCAATTTCCACAGTGACCCTCAAAGAGCTGGTAAACAATCACTAAAGCTTAATTTGAGCTGAGATGAAGTCCAAATGTTTTGAAACTTTGAAACATCATTTCCAAGCATGCTTTAGAGTTTCCATAAGAACAACAACTTTGGTAACCTAGAAGTTTGAGTGTGTTCAATTACTCTTAGGCTTTGAGCCAATAAACCTTAAACTCAAAGTTTAGCGAATCACATGACCAAATGAAGTTCACTGACTTTGAAATTAGAGTTGCTGTACTCTGAGCTCATCTGAAGTCTTTTGAGTGGATTACACCAGTTCTAAACATCTAGATACCGTATTTGACTTGTTATTCCGCAATCCTGAGGTTTATGTACCTTGGTTTGAAATTCTCTTGTAATGACTTCACTATAACATGTGTCATAATTTTATTTTTTATTTTTATAGGTCAACAAATATGGCAGTGGTTCTTGTAACTGGTTTGGGAGTTGTGTCATCCAGATACATGATCATACCTTGTCCTTCAACAAAATTTTTGAGATGGAAAGACCACGATAGGTAGTTTGTTCCATGAAATTTAACCAAGATAATATCCGCTTTATCCATTAAAAAAGCCCAAGTAACTGTTTTCAACACCAATGGATAGAACCAGTATGCACAAAAAAATAAGACAACACAAAAAATAAAAAAGAACTCCCCTAGGCAAGCATAATTTTTGAAGAAAAAGGGGTACAGGGCTTGTGAAAATAGGTGTTTTTGCCGATCAGCCTTCTAGGTTATTTTGGTGATGTGATTTGCCAAATTGTGAACCACGAATTACTTTGTTCTAATGGTCAGATGTGATTTGCAAGCCTTTGAATTAAAGCTATTTCAAGAAAATTATCAACCATAAAGAGCAGTAAAACACTGACCCATAGGGCTAATAAAATCCCAAAAAAGGTGGAATATTGCAGACAATATTGGGAGACACTGATGGTGCTGATCTCTGGTGGTCCCGCAATCGCGAGGTGGGGCCCACTGTTTGATCTAGCTGATATGGCTGTCGACTGTGAGGATCAGATATTGCAGATGTGTTTCTTGTAGAAATTAAACAACTGAATGGCTGGGAAAGGTCTTCTAAATGCTAGAAATAGTATTGTTGAAGCTTGCTTTAATCAAAATGTGGAAGGAAGTGTAACACTCCGACCCGAGTTGATCTGGATTAGTGGGTAATTGTGTGTGCTTTTATCGTTAAGAGTGTTTTGGTTTTTGTTTTATTTCGTTTTGAGTTTTAGAGAGATTGTTTGGGTTGAGTTTGACTTGGTCTAAGTAGTTCGAGCCCTTTTTCGTAATTTTGGCTTTTGTTTGACCTTGTCAGTTTTGCGTCATTTTGACGTCATCGCGTGTATTTCGTTGAGCTTGTCGTTTTTCGTAACTGTCTTGGATCCGAATGAGTCTGTTTGCTCTTGTTGGATCGTCATTTGACTCAAACTGACATTTGTGTAAGTGACTTGGACTTATCCGTAATTCTGGACTCATTTTCGTATAAATATCCCCACCAACCCTCTTGTTTCTCTCGATCGTCTCTCAGCTCTCTCACTCTCTCTCCAGCTCATCTCTCTCTCGTCAGCTCTCTTTCTCTCCTTCTCCATCTCTGTGTCTATTGCTTCAGGGAGGAAGAAAGGAGCTCGTTTGTGTGTGTTTCCAGCGGAATGAGCCTAGCAACGAAGTGATTTCCATTTGTGAAGCGAGTATAAGCTCAAGTTGTATGAACACCGATTGATATGAATTTGATTGTTGTGTTTTGATTCTTCACTGTGTTTCTCAGTATTAGACAGCCCTATTAAGCTCCTTTTGCTGTTCTGTTTCTGTTTCCAGCCGTTTTGCACACTTTCTGTATGACTGTAACAAGTTCAGGAAAATGACTCCGTGCACTCACGGCTAAGCCGTGAAATGTGCTACGGCTAAGCCGTAAAATGGCTTACGGCTAAGCCGAGACCCAACCGTAACCCAAACCGTAGAACAGTACAGACTGTTAGCTGAAAATAACTGAGAGTTGGCAAATTGCCATTCTTCTACGGCCCAGCCTGATCTAAGCCGTACATTGTCTTACGGCTAAGCCGTGGACCAGGATACGGCTGAGCCGTAGAGTAAAATACGGTTGAGCCGTAAATCCGGATGGATATTTGGGGAACTTCAGCTCAGCCGCAGTGTATGTTACGGCTAAGCCGTAAGATGTCTCGGCTAAGCCGTAAGGTTACCTACGGCTACACCGTGAGACCCTGAGAATTGAACTAAAAGGACTAGGCTTACGCAAAAGACCGTGTATGACTTTCATGTTAGAATGTAGCTAACCTGAACATGCCCAATGGAAATGTTTGAATGACATGAATGATCTCGAGGGCTGCGAATCATTCATGACTGTTATCCAGTTGTTTAGCACCTCCCCATGGGTGTTGGTTCAAGGGACTTCGGTGCACACTCTTGACACTGCAACACTAGACAATGGTGCATCGGACAACTTAAAACTACATTAACATGCACGGTTAGAAACACTGGATAATTAGATTAGGATTGGCTTGTAATTGACCTTGATTCGTAAGGGTATTCTGATTTGTACAGCATATTGATTTCGGTTATGCCCTCTTATGTGTTCTGCGCTGGACCTCTCGATTCTGTGGGAAATGCAGCAACCCCAGAGCGAAGCCCGGGCGGGACCATTCCATGATTGTGTTTTACCGTTGCTCCATTGGAGTACTTGCATCAGTGCTTATTATTATTGGTACTTGAGTTTATCAGTGCTTTCTCCGGCTTATTGCATTCATTACCCTCAGTATCAGTATCAGCTTATTGTATTCAGTATTCAGTATCAGTTTGTGTGATGCGCTTCCTATTATTTGTTCAGCATGATATGTGAGATCTGTATGTGGTATGTGATATGACATGATTGATTGACTGAGGTGCATCATCCGATTTGATTGTGATTGGTATTGGCACTACTGAGCCTCAGCCTTAGGATACCCGACGGGGTTAACTTTGGTTTAGTTATGTGTTTGCCTCTGCAGAGTGTTCTGTCCTGGGACTCCGGACCCCGGGAACTAGAGACCCATGCGTACCCTGGCCCGGTCGCTGGTGTTCTCATTCTGACTGCTCTCGTAAGGGAGAAAATGGCCAATGTAGTAACCACTTTGAATGTTATCTGTTTATGATTCTTACAGCATGCTTATTCATTTGCATAACTGCTTAGTATACGAACATGCTTTATGTAGATCTTGTATTCTGCCTATTGCTCACTTTAGATGCAATTCGTGTTATCGTCTTGTTGCTTATACTTTGCTAAGTCGTTGTACTTATTCGTTGTCTTTGTGTGTTGCAGGCTCAGATCCCTCTCCCGATCCTGCGTCGGTCGACCCGACTCCAGGAGAGGCTCGCGAGGCCCCCTCCGGCCTAGAGGAGTGGACTTGATCCACCATCCTCCAGAGTACGGTTTGCATCATTTTGTTCTCCCCATTCATTGAAGTGGAGTCTATTGAGGGGATTTATGCTGTGACTTGTATTGTGGGCTTGATAATTGTATTTGATAGCTGTAAGCCCCATTTTTGTATCATACGTTCTTGTAAATTGTACTTGTTATCAGTTCATGATCTTTTGAAATCTCCTATGTCATTTTGGTATATTGTGGTATGCCTTGATACGTACAGCTTCCGCGTACAGTTGGTTGCACGTGTGATTGATCCCTTGTGTGTGTATGCTTGGACGGGGTTCAGGTGTGCATGCACGGGAGTACGTGTGTCATTGGTTAGACTTTCTCTGACCCCCGGTCCCTGGGCTCGGGTTGTGACATACGTATTGTATGGTATCAGAGCATTGTCTCTCAGAGCATTGTCTCTCAGAGCATTGTCTCTATCTTAGTGTGTAAGCATGTAGGCATATAGGACGTGGTGAGATTCCGTAGTCCAGTTTTGGACGGTTGTGTGTGGTCTCCTTGTCTTGTGAGTCTGTGTGAGTACCTAGTGTGATAGCAGATTGACTTTTGTGTTTTGCAGGCTATGGCATCGGGATCCGGAACACACGACAACAACAATCAGGGAGATGATGAGAGTGGATCAGCCGCTCCTCAGCCACTTGTGAACTTTGACGAGCGTTTCTTGACCATGCTACAGGCGATCCATTCTTTGCAGGCGCAGGTCGTTTCGTTAGTAGACCGACAGAGCCAAGTGCCAGTTCAGCGGCCTGTAGAGCAGCAAGTGGTTATCCAGCCTAAGGAGAGCGATCCGAATGCGTTGTACGACAAATTCAGGAAACGTGGAGCCACAGAATTCTATGGAAATGAAGATGCGTTGAAGGCTGATCAGTGGCTAGAGCATACCGGAGATCTCTTCTCGACCATTATCTGTGATGACCGGCAGAAGGTTATGCTTACGACATCGATGTTCCGAGAGGTAGCAAAGACGTGGTGGAAGAGTGTTAGTGCAGCTTATCTGACCATGCCTAGTGAAATAGTGTGGGAGACGTTCCAGAAACAATTCAGAAGGAAGTTCATCCCTGCTCATGTCCGACGTGTGAAGGAGGTTGAGTTTCTGGCCTTACAGCAGCAGCAGCTGACCGTCTCAGAGTACATTCACCGATTTATCCAGTTGTCCCATTTTGCTGAGGACATGATCAATACCGAGGAGAAGAAGGTGAATCGTTTTATTTCTGGTCTGCATCCGAGATATGCGAATTTTGTGACTGCCTTCCAGAGACCCGCTACTTTTGATGATGCGGTCGACAGAGCACACGCTGCGGAAGCCAACCACCTAGCAGAGAGAGCTATGGACTTCAAGAGGAGTGCACCAGTGGGGTCCAAGGGACAAATTCAGAAGAAGTGGAAAGGGAAACAAGGAACTTCGAGTTTCTCCGGGAGTAGATGCGAGTTTTGTGGATTGGGACATCCGACAGAGAAGTGTTGGAAGAAGTCCGGAGCTTGTTTGAGTTGCGGATCTATGGAGCATAAGATAGCTCAGTGCCCGAAAACCAGGACCTTCCAGTCGTCTCGATCTATGGGGTCATCCAAGTCTCTCAGTTCAGCAGCTTCGAATAGCCCCCAGCCGTCTCGCCAGAACCAGAAGCCCCAGCGTCAGACTGCTCGCGTGTACGCAGCCTCCCATGATCATGCAGAAGATGCGAAAGTGGTGGAAGGTAAAGTTCTCATTGCCCGAGCTGAAGCACATACACTATTTGATTCGGGATCTACGCGTTCGTATGTTGCACCTCGTTTTGCGGAACAGTTACCGCAACCCCCTCAGCCGCTACCTTATTTGTTAGTGGTGTCCACTCCTGTGGGCAAGAGAGTGGAGTGTAGTGTGTACTACCCTCAGTGCGACGTGGTAATTGAAGGTCGCCAGCTGCCAGTTGATTTGATCTTGTTGTCCATGTTGGATTTCGATGTGATCCTTGGAATGGACTGGCTAACGCGGTATCGTGCCTGTGTTAACTGTTACAACAGAACGATTCACTTCGATTTTGAGAAGGGGTTTCGTTTCGAGGGCAATCAGGAGAGATGCCCGAGGCGTGTCATCTCCGCATGCAAAGCGGATCGTTTGATACGCAGAGGTTGTGCAGGATTTCTTGCCTTCGTCTCGGAGAAGAAGGAGGTGAAGCAGTTGAGTGAGATTCCGGTAGTACGTGAGTTCCCGGATGTATTTCCGGAGGAAGTACCCGAGTTACCCCCTGTCCGAGATGTAGAGTTCGCAATCGATCTAGTGCCCGGTACAGCACCCATTAGTTTAGCTCCTTATCGTATGGCCCCTGCCGAGTTACTCGAATTGAAGACACAATTGCAAGATCTGTTGGAGAAGGGTTTCATACGGCCGAGTGTGTCACCGTGGGGAGCGCCAGTGCTGTTTGTGAAGAAGAAGGACGGTACCTTACGGATGTGCATCGACTACCGGCGATTGAACAAAGTCACGATCAAGAATAAATACCCATTGCCGCGTATTGACGAGTTGTTCGACCAACTTCAAGGTGCTGCCTATTTTTCCAAGATTGATTTG
Organism: Sextonia rubra; assembly: GCA_037013555.1. Taxonomy (NCBI): domain Eukaryota; kingdom Viridiplantae; phylum Streptophyta; class Magnoliopsida; order Laurales; family Lauraceae; genus Sextonia; species Sextonia rubra. Next base: position 12,852,780 of record JASUAD010000028.1, on the reverse strand, counting down.
AGATCGGGGTATCATCAACTCCGGGTGAAGGAAGAAGATATTGCGAAGACTGCTTTCAGGACACGGTATGGACATTTTGAGTTCCTCGTAATGCCATTTGGATTAACCAATGCACATGCTGCCTTTATGGCTTTGATGAACAGGATCTTTGCTCCTTTCCTGGATCGATTCGTGGTGGTCTTTATTGATGATATTCTGGTATATTCGAAGACCCCAGAGGAGCATGAGGAACATCTACGTCGAGCCTTACAGTTGTTAAAAGAGCATCGCTTATATGCCAAATTGTCGAAGTGTGATTTTTGGCTCGAGCAGGTAGCTTTTCTTGGTCATACCATTTCACGAGATGGGTTGGCAGTGGATCAGATGAAGGTTGAGACAGTGATGAGTTGGCCTAGTCCGAAGACGGTGACGGAGATACGGAGTTTTCTCGGATTGGCTGGTTATTATCGTCGATTTATTCAAGATTTCGCCAAGATTTCTGCCCCATTGACTCGCTTGACCAGGAAGAATGTTCCTTTTCTTTGGACGGACGAGTGTGAGCGCCATTTCCAGATGTTGAAAGAGAAGCTTACTTCGGCTCCAGTCTTGACGTTACCGGATGGGCATGAAGGATTTATGATCTACTCCGATGCTTCTCGAGTCGGTTTGGGATGTGTTTTGATGCAACATGGCAAAGTGATTGCCTATGGCTCGAGGCAACTTCGGGAGCACGAGAAGAACTATGCCACGCATGATTTAGAGTTGGCAGCCGTCGTTTTTGCGTTGAAGATGTGGAGACATTATTTGTATGGCGTGACTTTTGAAGTACATTCAGACCATCAGAGTCTACAGTATCTCTTCACGCAGTCTGAGTTGAATATGAGGCAACGAAGGTGGCTTGAGTTGATCAAGGATTTTGACTTCCCCATCAAGTATCATCCAGGGAAAGGCAACGTTGTTGCAGATGCTTTGAGTAGAAAGTCGGAGATTCTTCAGGCTTTGGATAGTCTTTATTTTGTGAGGCATGCTCAGCCAGTGGAACTGCAATTGGTGGAGAACTGTTTGACACTTGCCAGCACAGTGAGCTTTCAGCCTGACATCATTCAGCGTATTAAGGACCAGCAGTTTGAGGATGTGATGTTGAAGCGAATTCGGGATAGCATTGCAGATCGACCAGATTTCCGCTTGGAGGGTGATGTTTTGTATTTCCGGAGCAGGCTATGTGTGCCAGGAGTAGATGCTTTGAAGGAGAGTTTGATGACCGAAGCACACCATGCTCGTTATTCTATGCACCCTGGAAGTACGAAGATGTACCGAGCGCTTAAGGACAGATTCTGGTGGAATAATATGAAGAGAGAAATTGCTGGGTTTGTTGCCAGATGTTTGACTTGCCAAAAGGTAAAAGCTGACCATCAGAGACCGCCAGGTTCCTTACATCCATTGCGTATTCCCCAGTGGAAATGGGAGCACATTACGATGGACTTTGTTTCAGGACTACCCTTGACGAGCAAGAAGAACAGTGCCATTTGGGTGATCGTGGACAGATTGACGAAGACAGCCCATTTTCTTCCATTCAAGAAAGGCATGACATTTTCGGAGATGGCGAAGAAGTTCGTTGATGAGATCGTTAGACTACATGGTACGCCCGTGTCGATTGTGTCAGATCGAGATAGCCGCTTTGTTTCTTCATTTTGGAGAGCATTTCAGGAAGCCATGGGAACGAAGTTGAGCTTCAGTACGGCGTATCACCCGCAGACTGATGGACAGTCAGAGCAAACTATTCAGACGCTCGAGGACATGTTACGGGCCAGTGTACTGAATTTTGAGAAAGAATGGGATCTGCATCTCTCGTTGTGCGAGTTTGCGTATAACAATAGTTTCCACGAGAGTATTGGAATGGCACCCTATGAAGCTCTGTATGGACGGAAATGTAGAAGTCCTGTTTGCTGGGAAGAAGTTGGAACAAGGAGTTTCCACGGACCGACGATCATTGCTGAGACTACAGAGAAAGTGCAGAAAGTCATTGACAATTTGAAGGTTGCCCGATCGAGACAGAAGAGCTATGCAGATACGCGAAGAAGAACATTAGCATTTCAGGTTGGAGATTGGGTATTTTTGAAAGTCTCACCGATGAAAAGTACGGTACGGTTCGGTCAAAAGGGCAAGTTAGCGCCAAGATATGTGGGTCCATTTGAGATCAAGAGCCGGATTGGCGATCTAGCGTACAGATTGATTCTTCCCGTGGAATTTTCTGGAGTACACGATGTCTTTCATGTGTCAATGCTTCGCAAGTATGTTCGAGACCTGACGCACGTGATTCGATACGATGATATTCAGATGCAACCTAACGCGTCATACGTTGAGCGTCCGCTCCGTATTGTTGGGACTAGAGAACAGCTCTTACGTACGAGGACGATTCGATGGGTCAAGGTACTCTGGGAACATCATGGACCTGATGAAGCCACGTGGGAATTAGAAGATCAGATGGCGCGTCAGTATCCTTACCTTTTTGCTCAGGTACGCGTTCATTCCGAGGACGGAATGATGTCTAAGTGGGGGAGGATGTAACACTCCGACCCGAGTTGATCTGGATTAGTGGGTAATTGTGTGTGCTTTTATCGTTAAGAGTGTTTTGGTTTTTGTTTTATTTCGTTTTGAGTTTTAGAGAGATTGTTTGGGTTGAGTTTGACTTGGTCTAAGTAGTTCGAGCCCTTTTTCGTAATTTTGGCTTTTGTTTGACCTTGTCAGTTTTGCGTCATTTTGACGTCATCGCGTGTATTTCGTTGAGCTTGTCGTTTTTCGTAACTGTCTTGGATCCGAATGAGTCCGTTTGCTCTTGTTGGATCGTCATTTGACTCAAACTGACATTTGTGTAAGTGACTTGGACTTATCCGTAATTCTGGACTCATTTTCGTATAAATATCCCCACCAACCCTCTTGTTTCTCTCGATCGTCTCTCAGCTCTCTCACTCTCTCTCCAGCTCATCTCTCTCTCGTCAGCTCTCTTTCTCTCCTTCTCCATCTCTGTGTCTATTGCTTCAGGGAGGAAGAAAGGAGCTCGTTTGTGTGTGTTTCCAGCGGAATGAGCCTAGCAACGAAGTGATTTCCATTTGTGAAGCGAGTATAAGCTCAAGTTGTATGAACACCGATTGATATGAATTTGATTGTTGTGTTTTGATTCTTCACTGTGTTTCTCAGTATTAGACAGCCCTATTAAGCTCCTTTTGCTGTTCTGTTTCTGTTTCCAGCCGTTTTGCACACTTTCTGTATGACTGTAACAAGTTCAGGAAAATGACTCCGTGCACTCACGGCTAAGCCGTGAAATGTGCTACGGCTAAGCCGTAAAATGGCTTACGGCTAAGCCGAGACCCAACCGTAACCCAAACCGTAGAACAGTACAGACTGTTAGCTGAAAATAACTGAGAGTTGGCAAATTGCCATTCTTCTACGGCCCAGCCTGATCTAAGCCGTACATTGTCTTACGGCTAAGCCGTGGACCAGGATACGGCTGAGCCGTAGAGTAAAATACGGTTGAGCCGTAAATCCGGATGGATATTTGGGGAACTTCAGCTCAGCCGCAGTGTATGTTACGGCTAAGCCGTAAGATGTCTCGGCTAAGCCGTAAGGTTACCTACGGCTACACCGTGAGACCCTGAGAATTGAACTAAAAGGACTAGGCTTACGCAAAAGACCGTGTATGACTTTCATGTTAAAATGTAGCTAACCTGAACATGCCCAATGGAAATGTTTGAATGACATGAATGATCTCGAGGGCTGCGAATCATTCATGACTGTTATCCAGTTGTTTAGCACCTCCCCATGGGTGTTGGTTCAAGGGACTTCGGTGCACACTCTTGACACTGCAACACTAGACAATGGTGCATCGGACAACTTAAAACTACATTAACATGCACGGTTAGAAACACTGGATAATTAGATTAGGATTGGCTTGTAATTGACCTTGATTCGTAAGGGTATTCTGATTTGTACAGCATATTGATTTCGGTTATGCCCTCTTATGTGTTCTGCGCTGGACCTCTCGATTCTGTGGGAAATGCAGCAACCCCAGAGCGAAGCCCGGGCGGGACCATTCCATGATTGTGTTTTACCGTTGCTCCATTGGAGTACTTGCATCAGTGCTTATTATTATTGGTACTTGAGTTTATCAGTGCTTTCTCCGGCTTATTGCATTCATTACCCTCAGTATCAGTATCAGCTTATTGTATTCAGTATTCAGTATCAGTTTGTGTGATGCGCTTCCTATTATTTGTTCAGCATGATATGTGAGATCTGTATGTGGTATGTGATATGACATGATTGATTGACTGAGGTGCATCATCCGATTTGATTGTGATTGGTATTGGCACTACTGAGCCTCAGCCTTAGGATACCCGACGGGGTTAACTTTGGTTTAGTTATGTGTTTGCCTCTGCAGAGTGTTCTGTCCTGGGACTCCGGACCCCGGGAACTAGAGACCCATGCGTACCCTGGCCCGGTCGCTGGTGTTCTCATTCTGACTGCTCTCGTAAGGGAGAAAATGGCCAATGTAGTAGCCACTTTGAATGTTATCTGTTTATGATTCTTACAGCATGCTTATTCATTTGCATAACTGCTTAGTATACGAACATGCTTTCTGTAGATCTTGTATTCTGCCTATTGCTCACTTTAGATGCAATTCGTGTTATCGTCTTGTTGCTTATACTTTGCTAAGTCGTTGTACTTATTCGTTGTCTTTGTGTGTTGCAGGCTCAGATCCCTCTCCCGATCCTGCGTCGGTCGACCCGACTCCAGGAGAGGCTCGCGAGGCCCCCTCCGGCCTAGAGGAGTGGACTTGATCCACCATCCTCCAGAGTACGGTTTGCATCATTTTGTTCTCCCCATTCATTGAAGTGGAGTCTATTGAGGGGATTTATGCTGTGACTTGTATTGTGGGCTTGATAATTGTATTTGATAGCTGTAAGCCCCATTTTTGTATCATACGTTCTTGTAAATTGTACTTGTTATCAGTTCATGATCTTTTGAAATCTCCTATGTCATTTTGGTATATTGTGGTATGCCTTGATACGTACAGCTTCCGCGTACAGTTGGTTGCACGTGTGATTGATCCCTTGTGTGTGTATGCTTGGACGGGGTTCAGGTGTGCATGCACGGGAGTACGTGTGTCATTGGTTAGACTTTCTCTGACCCCCGGTCCCTGGGCTCGGGTTGTGACATACGTATTGTATGGTATCAGAGCATTGTCTCTCAGAGCATTGTCTCTCAGAGCATTGTCTCTATCTTAGTGTGTAAGCATGTAGGCATATAGGACGTGGTGAGATTCCGTAGTCCAGTTTTGGACGGTTGTGTGTGGTCTCCTTGTCTTGTGAGTCTGTGTGAGTACCTAGTGTGATAGCAGATTGACTTTTGTGTTTTGCAGGCTATGGCATCGGGATCCGGAACACACGACAACAACAATCAGGGAGATGATGAGAGTGGATCAGCCGCTCCTCAGCCACTTGTGAACTTTGACGAGCGTTTCTTGACCATGCTACAGGCGATCCATTCTTTGCAGGCGCAGGTCGTTTCGTTAGTAGACCGACAGAGCCAAGTGCCAGTTCAGCGGCCTGTAGAGCAGCAAGTGGTTATCCAGCCTAAGGAGAGCGATCCGAATGCGTTGTACGACAAATTCAGGAAACGTGGAGCCACAGAATTCTATGGAAATGAAGATGCGTTGAAGGCTGATCAGTGGCTAGAGCATACCGGAGATCTCTTCTCGACCATTATCTGTGATGACCGGCAGAAGGTTATGCTTACGACATCGATGTTCCGAGAGGTAGCAAAGACGTGGTGGAAGAGTGTTAGTGCAGCTTATCTGACCATGCCTAGTGAAATAGTGTGGGAGACGTTCCAGAAACAATTCAGAAGGAAGTTCATCCCTGCTCATGTCCGACGTGTGAAGGAGGTTGAGTTTCTGGCCTTACAGCAGCAGCAGCTGACCGTCTCAGAGTACATTCACCGATTTATCCAGTTGTCCCATTTTGCTGAGGACATGATCAATACCGAGGAGAAGAAGGTGAATCGTTTTATTTCTGGTCTGCATCCGAGATATGCGAATTTTGTGACTGCCTTCCAGAGACCCGCTACTTTTGATGATGCGGTCGACAGAGCACACGCTGCGGAAGCCAACCACCTAGCAGAGAGAGCTATGGACTTCAAGAGGAGTGCACCAGTGGGGTCCAAGGGACAAATTCAGAAGAAGTGGAAAGGGAAACAAGGAACTTCGAGTTTCTCCGGGAGTAGATGCGAGTTTTGTGGATTGGGACATCCGACAGAGAAGTGTTGGAAGAAGTCCGGAGCTTGTTTGAGTTGCGGATCTATGGAGCATAAGATAGCTCAGTGCCCGAAAACCAGGACCTTCCAGTCGTCTCGATCTATGGGGTCATCCAAGTCTCTCAGTTCAGCAGCTTCGAATAGCCCCCAGCCGTCTCGCCAGAACCAGAAGCCCCAGCGTCAGACTGCTCGCGTGTACGCAGCCTCCCATGATCATGCAGAAGATGCGAAAGTGGTGGAAGGTAAAGTTCTCATTGCCCGAGCTGAAGCACATACACTATTTGATTCGGGATCTACGCGTTCGTATGTTGCACCTCGTTTTGCGGAACAGTTACCGCAACCCCCTCAGCCGCTACCTTATTTGTTAGTGGTGTCCACTCCTGTGGGCAAGAGAGTGGAGTGTAGTGTGTACTACCCTCAGTGCGACGTGGTAATTGAAGGTCGCCAGCTGCCAGTTGATTTGATCTTGTTGTCCATATTGGATTTCGATGTGATCCTTGGAATGGACTGGCTAACGCGGTATCGTGCCTGTGTTAACTGTTACAACAGAACGATTCACTTCGATTTTGAGAAGGGGTTTCGTTTCGAGGGCAATCAGGAGAGATGCCCGAGGCGTGTCATCTCCGCATGCAAAGCGGATCGTTTGATACGCAGAGGTTGTGCAGGATTTCTTGCCTTCGTCTCGGAGAAGAAGGAGGTGAAGCAGTTGAGTGAGATTCCGGTAGTACGTGAGTTCCCGGATGTATTTCCGGAGGAAGTACCCGAGTTACCCCCTGTCCGAGATGTAGAGTTCGCAATCGATCTAGTGCCCGGTACAGCACCCATTAGTTTAGCTCCTTATCGTATGGCCCCTGCCGAGTTACTCGAATTGAAGACACAATTGCAAGATCTGTTGGAGAAGGGTTTCATACGGCCGAGTGTGTCACCGTGGGGAGCGCCAGTGCTGTTTGTGAAGAAGAAGGACGGTACCTTACGGATGTGCATCGACTACCGGCGATTGAACAAAGTCACGATCAAGAATAAATACCCATTGCCGCGTATTGACGAGTTGTTCGACCAACTTCAAGGTGCTGCCTATTTTTCCAAGATTGATTTGAGATCGGGGTATCATCAACTCCGGGTGAAGGAAGAAGATATTGCGAAGACTGCTTTCAGGACACGGTATGGACATTTTGAGTTCCTCGTAATGCCATTTGGATTAACCAATGCACATGCTGCCTTTATGGCTTTGATGAACAGGATCTTTGCTCCTTTCCTGGATCGATTCGTGGTGGTCTTTATTGATGATATTCTGGTATATTCGAAGACCCCAGAGGAGCATGAGGAACATCTACGTCGAGCCTTACAGTTGTTAAAAGAGCATCGCTTATATGCCAAATTGTCGAAGTGTGATTTTTGGCTCGAGCAGGTAGCTTTTCTTGGTCATACCATTTCACGAGATGGGTTGGCAGTGGATCAGATGAAGGTTGAGACAGTGATGAGTTGGCCTAGTCCGAAGACGGTGACGGAGATACGGAGTTTTCTCGGATTGGCTGGTTATTATCGTCGATTTATTCAAGATTTCGCCAAGATTTCTGCCCCATTGACTCGCTTGACCAGGAAGAATGTTCCTTTTCTTTGGACGGACGAGTGTGAGCGCCATTTCCAGATGTTGAAAGAGAAGCTTACTTCGGCTCCAGTCTTGACGTTACCGGATGGGCATGAAGGATTTATGATCTACTCCGATGCTTCTCGAGTCGGTTTGGGATGTGTTTTGATGCAACATGGCAAAGTGATTGCCTATGGCTCGAGGCAACTTCGGGAGCACGAGAAGAACTATGCCACGCATGATTTAGAGTTGGCAGCCGTCGTTTTTGCGTTGAAGATGTGGAGACATTATTTGTATGGCGTGACTTTTGAAGTACATTCAGACCATCAGAGTCTACAGTATCTCTTCACGCAGTCTGAGTTGAATATGAGGCAACGAAGGTGGCTTGAGTTGATCAAGGATTTTGACTTCCCCATCAAGTATCATCCAGGGAAAGGCAACGTTGTTGCAGATGCTTTGAGTAGAAAGTCGGAGATTCTTCAGGCTTTGGATAGTCTTTATTTTGTGAGGCATGCTCAGCCAGTGGAACTGCAATTGGTGGAGAACTGTTTGACACTTGCCAGCACAGTGAGCTTTCAGCCTGACATCATTCAGCGTATTAAGGACCAGCAGTTTGAGGATGTGATGTTGAAGCGAATTCGGGATAGCATTGCAGATCGACCAGATTTCCGCTTGGAGGGTGATGTTTTGTATTTCCGGAGCAGGCTATGTGTGCCAGGAGTAGATGCTTTGAAGGAGAGTTTGATGACCGAAGCACACCATGCTCGTTATTCTATGCACCCTGGAAGTACGAAGATGTACCGAGCGCTTAAGGACAGATTCTGGTGGAATAATATGAAGAGAGAAATTGCTGGGTTTGTTGCCAGATGTTTGACTTGCCAAAAGGTAAAAGCTGACCATCAGAGACCGCCAGGTTCCTTACATCCATTGCGTATTCCCCAGTGGAAATGGGAGCACATTACGATGGACTTTGTTTCAGGACTACCCTTGACGAGCAAGAAGAACAGTGCCATTTGGGTGATCGTGGACAGATTGACGAAGACAGCCCATTTTCTTCCATTCAAGAAAGGCATGACATTTTCGGAGATGGCGAAGAAGTTCGTTGATGAGATCGTTAGACTACATGGTACGCCCGTGTCGATTGTGTCAGATCGAGATAGCCGCTTTGTTTCTTCATTTTGGAGAGCATTTCAGGAAGCCATGGGAACGAAGTTGAGCTTCAGTACGGCGTATCACCCGCAGACTGATGGACAGTCAGAGCAAACTATTCAGACGCTCGAGGACATGTTACGGGCCAGTGTACTGAATTTTGAGAAAGAATGGGATCTGCATCTCTCGTTGTGCGAGTTTGCGTATAACAATAGTTTCCACGAGAGTATTGGAATGGCACCCTATGAAGCTCTGTATGGACGGAAATGTAGAAGTCCTGTTTGCTGGGAAGAAGTTGGAACAAGGAGTTTCCACGGACCGACGATCATTGCTGAGACTACAGAGAAAGTGCAGAAAGTCATTGACAATTTGAAGGTTGCCCGATCGAGACAGAAGAGCTATGCAGATACGCGAAGAAGAACATTAGCATTTCAGGTTGGAGATTGGGTATTTTTGAAAGTCTCACCGATGAAAAGTACGGTACGGTTCGGTCAAAAGGGCAAGTTAGCGCCAAGATATGTGGGTCCATTTGAGATCAAGAGCCGGATTGGCGATCTAGCGTACAGATTGATTCTTCCCGTGGAATTTTCTGGAGTACACGATGTCTTTCATGTGTCAATGCTTCGCAAGTATGTTCGAGACCTGACGCACGTGATTCGATACGATGATATTCAGATGCAACCTAACGCGTCATACGTTGAGCGTCCGCTCCGTATTGTTGGGACTAGAGAACAGCTCTTACGTACGAGGACGATTCGATGGGTCAAGGTACTCTGGGAACATCATGGACCTGATGAAGCCACGTGGGAATTAGAAGATCAGATGGCGCGTCAGTATCCTTACCTTTTTGCTCAGGTACGCGTTCATTCCGAGGACGGAATGATGTCTAAGTGGGGGAGGATGTAACACTCCGACCCGAGTTGATCTGGATTAGTGGGTAATTGTGTGTGCTTTTATCGTTAAGAGTGTTTTGGTTTTTGTTTTATTTCGTTTTGAGTTTTAGAGAGATTGTTTGGGTTGAGTTTGACTTGGTCTAAGTAGTTCGAGCCCTTTTTCGTAATTTTGGCTTTTGTTTGACCTTGTCAGTTTTGCGTCATTTTGACGTCATCGCGTGTATTTCGTTGAGCTTGTCGTTTTTCGTAACTGTCTTGGATCCGAATGAGTCCGTTTGCTCTTGTTGGATCGTCATTTGACTCAAACTGACATTTGTGTAAGTGACTTGGACTTATCCGTAATTCTGGACTCATTTTCGTATAAATATCCCCACCAACCCTCTTGTTTCTCTCGATCGTCTCTCAGCTCTCTCACTCTCTCTCCAGCTCATCTCTCTCTCGTCAGCTCTCTTTCTCTCCTTCTCCATCTCTGTGTCTATTGCTTCAGGGAGGAAGAAAGGAGCTCGTTTGTGTGTGTTTCCAGCGGAATGAGCCTAGCAACGAAGTGATTTCCATTTGTGAAGCGAGTATAAGCTCAAGTTGTATGAACACCGATTGATATGAATTTGATTGTTGTGTTTTGATTCTTCACTGTGTTTCTCAGTATTAGACAGCCCTATTAAGCTCCTTTTGCTGTTCTGTTTCTGTTTCCAGCCGTTTTGCACACTTTCTGTATGACTGTAACAAGTTCAGGAAAATGACTCCGTGCACTCACGGCTAAGCCGTGAAATGTGCTACGGCTAAGCCGTAAAATGGCTTACGGCTAAGCCGAGACCCAACCGTAACCCAAACCGTAGAACAGTACAGACTGTTAGCTGAAAATAACTGAGAGTTGGCAAATTGCCATTCTTCTACGGCCCAGCCTGATCTAAGCCGTACATTGTCTTACGGCTAAGCCGTGGACCAGGATACGGCTGAGCCGTAGAGTAAAATACGGTTGAGCCGTAAATCCGGATGGATATTTGGGGAACTTCAGCTCAGCCGCAGTGTATGTTACGGCTAAGCCGTAAGATGTCTCGGCTAAGCCGTAAGGTTACCTACGGCTACACCGTGAGACCCTGAGAATTGAACTAAAAGGACTAGGCTTACGCAAAAGACCGTGTATGACTTTCATGTTAGAATGTAGCTAACCTGAACATGCCCAATGGAAATGTTTGAATGACATGAATGATCTCGAGGGCTGCGAATCATTCATGACTGTTATCCAGTTGTTTAGCACCTCCCCATGGGTGTTGGTTCAAGGGACTTCGGTGCACACTCTTGACACTGCAACACTAGACAATGGTGCATCGGACAACTTAAAACTACATTAACATGCACGGTTAGAAACACTGGATAATTAGATTAGGATTGGCTTGTAATTGACCTTGATTCGTAAGGGTATTCTGATTTGTACAGCATATTGATTTCGGTTATGCCCTCTTATGTGTTCTGCGCTGGACCTCTCGATTCTGTGGGAAATGCAGCAACCCCAGAGCGAAGCCCGGGCGGGACCATTCCATGATTGTGTTTTACCGTTGCTCCATTGGAGTACTTGCATCAGTGCTTATTATTATTGGTACTTGAGTTTATCAGTGCTTTCTCCGGCTTATTGCATTCATTACCCTCAGTATCAGTATCAGCTTATTGTATTCAGTATTCAGTATCAGTTTGTGTGATGCGCTTCCTATTATTTGTTCAGCATGATATGTGAGATCTGTATGTGGTATGTGATATGACATGATTGATTGACTGAGGTGCATCATCCGATTTGATTGTGATTGGTATTGGCACTACTGAGCCTCAGCCTTAGGATACCCGACGGGGTTAACTTTGGTTTAGTTATGTGTTTGCCTCTGCAGAGTGTTCTGTCCTGGGACTCCGGACCCCGGGAACTAGAGACCCATGCGTACCCTGGCCCGGTCGCTGGTGTTCTCATTCTGACTGCTCTCGTAAGGGAGAAAATGGCCAATGTAGTAACCACTTTGAATGTTATCTGTTTATGATTCTTACAGCATGCTTATTCATTTGCATAACTGCTTAGTATACGAACATGCTTTATGTAGATCTTGTATTCTGCCTATTGCTCACTTTAGATGCAATTCGTGTTATCGTCTTGTTGCTTATACTTTGCTAAGTCGTTGTACTTATTCGTTGTCTTTGTGTGTTGCAGGCTCAGATCCCTCTCCCGATCCTGCGTCGGTCGACCCGACTCCAGGAGAGGCTCGCGAGGCCCCCTCCGGCCTAGAGGAGTGGACTTGATCCACCATCCTCCAGAGTACGGTTTGCATCATTTTGTTCTCCCCATTCATTGAAGTGGAGTCTATTGAGGGGATTTATGCTGTGACTTGTATTGTGGGCTTGATAATTGTATTTGATAGCTGTAAGCCCCATTTTTGTATCATACGTTCTTGTAAATTGTACTTGTTATCAGTTCATGATCTTTTGAAATCTCCTATGTCATTTTGGTATATTGTGGTATGCCTTGATACGTACAGCTTCCGCGTACAGTTGGTTGCACGTGTGATTGATCCCTTGTGTGTGTATGCTTGGACGGGGTTCAGGTGTGCATGCACGGGAGTACGTGTGTCATTGGTTAGACTTTCTCTGACCCCCGGTCCCTGGGCTCGGGTTGTGACAGGAAGCGAATTGGCTATTTCTATCTATAGAATAATGGACACTCGAGATGCTTCTTCTAAAGAGCAATGGATGCTGGAAAGATAGGAACAGGAGTCCTGTACCTCTAATACCATATAAAGATCTGTGGATCCTTATGTTGAATCGAATGGAGGGAGAAAACACAAGATAGAAAGAGAGTTCAATGAAAAGTGTCGTGTCCCTTTGATGGGCATCGACGATTCTATATATAATGTATACAGCCTCAATCAACGTTGGGTTTACATTGATTGATCCTTAATTATAACCAAACATGAAAAGAATATAAAACTACTTGATATGATACAACTCTACAGGATATTGACCATGATCCCACACATGGGATGTATTTGGCATTCATGGGCCAAATGGGCCTGCTGGTGGTGGACCTGTTATTCCTTTGCTTCTACACTCCCTACATTGTTTCTTGTAGTTATCTTTGTTTTCCCATATGTCCTCTTCGTATTTTCTATGTACTCAAACATCTTTCTCATTATGTTGATTGTCTAGAGAAGGGTATGGGATTATGAGATGTTTAATCCCGAATTAGAAGTTGAATCTATACACAGTCTTGTATTTCTTTGCATGAGTGCTTCAATGAGTGAAAACTTAAGGTCCCATACCTAGTCTATCCATTAGTTGTTCTTTCTTCGTTGTTTAAGATCAAGAGAACAATTTTCTTCTCTTGAATCTTCATCTTCGTTTTTTGTTGATATAAATTAGTTTAAGTGAAGCCGTCCTTGTTTTACTGTAACCACAGTATTTTGTTCTATTAACCTTAGTTCCCAGAATTGAAACCTAAATATTTGCTGCCGTGAACCTTAGTATTCGCAGAATACAAATTTCGGTTTCATCAAACTAGTAGCTGTGCATTTCATCAGACTATAGTCTGTTCATGCTCCATAATCCATTTGAATCACTTGGTAAGGAGAGTTGCAGGGTAATTACCAATAATCCATTTAAGTGATACCACTGCTAAATAACTCCATATATATTAACGGAACAACTTTTCTGCAGTGACTATTCCACCATACTCGCTGCCTCTAGTATAATCCATGAAGTCCAAATTTCAGGTCTTTTTAGGAGCATATAACCTGAATATCAACAAGATTGAAGAATCTTTTTTTTTTTAATCAAATAGTTAAGGTGACTTGAGCCCACAACTTCAGGATTGTATTAGTGAGCACCTACCACTGTTGTCATGGGTACAGGTCCATTGTTCATGATTGAATGATCACCTTAGGAGTTCAGTCATTGAAATTTTCTATGTTGTTCGTCCCTTTTTTAACTAACCATGTCAGGGAAGTCAAGTCATTTTTCCAATGGCAAAGGCCAGCAATCCAACAGCAAATTGCATGAAGTTGTCGATCCACCTACAATCCACTTGAATGCTGGTGTTAACTGTCAAGTCACCACCAGATGAATCACCACCATGATTTTGAAGAAGAAAGTAAAGAGTCTAGCCAATTCAGTAATATTACAGATTTCTGGGAAAGATAATTTAATTCCATCGTTACTATTGCTTCTGGCTGCCAACAACAAGTTTCAACAACAAAATACGAACATAATCATCCTCCAATTCTCCAACGAAATGGAATAATGAAATATACCCTACATGGAAAAGGTGGAACACGCTCACAACTTAAAATTTTTTCATTGGCCCCTAATATAAATCAGAACTGAATGACAGACAGGTAAGGAAACAATACCTTAGAAAAAATAATAAGAAGCAACAGGTCTCCAGATCAACCCCATCTTCTGAAAGATACTAAGAATTTTGGTATATTGTTGACATGCTTTAGCCAATGCTCACCAATTTGCCAGGTCCGATAATCCCCGTGCTGGAAAGCATCAACATCAACAAGAGAAGTAGCCACATTCAAATCACCAGAAATTTCGTATCTTATGTCCTCAGTCCTGAAAAGCCTCTCGACAGCCCACACAGCTCGCTGCCGGAGGATCTCAAACTAATGGAATGATGAGATATACCATAAACAAGAGGTGGAACACAGTCCTGACTTTAATTGTTTTCATTGGGCCCCTAATATAAATCAGAACTGGATAACAGACAAGGTAACAATACCTTAGAAAAAAATAATAATAAGCATCAGGTCTTCAGATCTACCCCATCTTGTGAAAGATGCCTGAGAATTTTGGTATCTTGTCCACATGCTTGAGCGCACGCTCAGCAATTTGCCGGGTCCGACAATCTCCATGCTGGAAAGCATCAACAAGAGCAGTAGCCACATTCAAATCACCAGAAATTTCAAATGCTATGTCCTCAGTTCTTAAAAGCCTCTCAACAGCCCACACAGCTCGCTGCTGGAGGATCTCCGTCCGCTTCTCGAGCAGGACATCAAATATTGGCTTAATCCCATCTACTTCAGACATTACCATCACACCTTGCTTGATGTCAACCTCATCTTCCAACAGTGTGCAGAGTGCTGCCAGTGCAGCTTCAACCACCTTCTCATTTGTGTGGTCTAAACATGCAACCAGCTTCCCAACTGCTCTGCCTTCTATTAGGCAGAATGATTCCTTCAATGAACATATACCATGGTGAACTCGGCACAGCCCAGTGGTCACAGGCTGTTGGCTAAAACATGAGAAAAATGAGCCACAAAAACCTGGATCAGGCACCTCTGGTACGTTTGTCAAACGTTTTGATTCTTGGGAGAGATTCTCCAATGCCAAAGCAGATACCATCTGCACCTTGTCTAGTCCATTCATCTGAAGCAAGTCAGTGAAAAGCGCAGCAAGATTGTGCTCACGGGCGAGGGTGACTGCACTGGGCTCATCACCCAGAAAGAATGTGAGCTTTGAGAGGACTTGGACAAGACCTTCTAGATATGGAGTGACAAAGCGGTTACCACGAGTCTCCCCTTGCCGGATCCTGACCACTCTTGAGCTGACCAGCTCAAAGGCACGTTCACTTAACAACTGCCGTGTGAGGCCCAAATCCCTCTCTGGAAGGTCAGCTAACAGACCAACTGCAGCTGCTTGCTCATCTGTGATCCCGCTATTTTCTGCAATAACTCTGATCAGACTCCCAAGCTGGCCAGCAGTTCCACATAGCGCATCTGCCAACTCTTGACCCATGTGGGGAGAGAGGTGATGGAGAAGTTTTATGGAAGCCACGCGCAAGTCCTTCTGCGGGGCTTCAATGAACTGAATCAAACTGATAGTAGCACCAGAGCTTTTAATGGCAGCAATCACACTTAGAACTGTTGCGTTAGAAGCTGTGAGTCCAACGAGAACCTGAAGAAGCTTACACTCGATGTTGGGACCAGTATTGCTGATTAGATGCAGTAGTTTGTGGATTATGCCTTCAGAGACCAGAGTTTCATTGTTGGGACCAATGGGAATTGACTCAAAATCGCAGTCCGTGTTTACAACATTGGCAAGAACTGTTGCAGAGACCTCTTTCAGTCTCATGGGAAGCTGATTGACACCAACTCTGAAAAGGTCATTAACAAGTGGAGGGAGGACCCCCACTTCTATCAATATCTTTGCACTTGCCTCACAAGATGAAATCTGGCTCAAAGCCTTCAGGGCAGCCTCTCTTGCCTGCATATTGGCACTTCTCATGATGTCGACCAAGGATGAACCTACCATTTTGGCCACAAAGACTTTTACATCATTGCTAAGAACCAGCTCCCCTAGATATGAAACCATGGCCAATTTAGTTTCAGGTGAACCTGCATCAATCCCAGGAAGAAAGTGAGACGAACCTAACTGGATATGGGAAATGAGATGTCTAGACATAGAATCTTGGAAATGTCAACCCTTTAACACTTTAATAGTTATACAATTAGACTTAGATATATCAGGGTATTCTTATGTGTCAACTAGAGCTAGCCAATGACTTTCTTCTTGCTTTTTCCTTATTATTATTTACTTCTTTTTTGTGGGGCTGGATTATAGGTTGGAGCTGTTTGTTCTGGTGTTATCCAGAGTTTATCCCGGGTATGATAGAGGCACTTAGGATGGCTCCTCTTTCGGGGTATGGTTTGGCGCTTTTGATTTTTGAGGATTATCCATTCTGCTATTCTTTGGTCTGTTTGGAATGAGTGGAGTACCAAAGTTTTTAATGGTTCTTTGATATCCATGGAGGATGCGCTTTCTTTGGTGTATGCGTGAATAGCTAAGTGGGTTTCAGTAAGGAGAGAATTCGAAAGTTTGAGGATTGATGACATCTTTCATAATCCAGTTGCCACTCTCAATAGTGGGACGCATAAGGAGTGTAAAATGGCAGTGTCATCCCCTCCTTTGGGGCCCAGCAAGTGTTGTGCTTCGAAATGAGCTTGGGATGATGTTGGTGTTGTTCTCAGAAAATGTTGGGATTATGGAGTCTAATGAGGCAGAGGTTGGCTATTCTTGTAGCTCTTTCGGTTTTTGCATTGGCCTCTTTTCAGGCTTCTTTGGTGGTGGAAAGTGACTCTCTCAATGTCATCTCTTTGATGTCTTCCTTCGCTACCATGCCTCGGACGTTTCAATTTTACTCTAACGAGGTGAAGTCTATTTTGTCTTCAATCCAAGTCAAATTTTATTATGTTAGGTTGGAGGCCAATAATTTTGTGGATGCTTTAGCAAAATAAGGAGTGGATAAATCTTCTAATTTGTTAGCTTTCACTTTGTTATTTCTTTGTTTCGTCCTTTTCGGTATATCTCTTTTATACCATTGCCTGTTCTCCCTATCCTCGTGACAGGATGTTCTGTTTTGGCTGTATTCTTATCCTCTTTCTAATAAAATTTATCATTACCAATAAAATATATTTATTTATTTATTTTGTTTTCTTTTGATACATAATATGACAAGTGGCCTTTCCTTGGCAGAATTGATTATTGCAGGCAAGAGCTGAACTGAAAAGCACCAGTTTTGAGCTCAGGATGGAGAAAAAGGGGGACATGGTTTCCACTTCTATGCAGACAGCACCAATTAAAATCAGTTGGGTAGCAACTTCACAATGCACACATGTTAAGTACAAACTATAAAATGCTCAAAGATAAACAGAACTGAATTAAAATATATGATTTTTTCATAAAAGCAGTATTGGAAATTCAGAATATATATCATCAATTAGTAATGCATCCCACAAGGCCATTTTATAAAAGGCGAAGATTATTGGGAAATGCAAGATTCGCATGAAAGCAACAGGATTAATAGTGATTGAGTAATTTCTCTTCGTTCATTCAATTCCTGAAAAATGAATCCCTTGAATCATCTAAAATGACAAACATCAGCTTACTGAAGTGCATAGGAATTCCAAGCCTTCTAATAAAATGATGCATTTGAGAAAGGACACTCTCCACAACATCACAATCTATAATATGAGAAAACAGGAGAATTATTTGAACTAAAATTTTAGAGAGTAAAAATAACAGAGGCCAGAAGCACCTTCAAGAATCAGTGCCAGAACAGGCTGCAACCTTCCATTTTCAGCCATCTGCCGCACATTTTTTTCACACTTCTCTAGGTTCTCGAGTGTTTTTTCAACTTTCTCAACAGTAAGAACATTTTCTGACTTGCTGCTTGACATCCCAACCAGTATTAAAATTGCTCCATTGACCCCACCAATCCTTTCACACAAAGATTTGGACTTCGATAGCTCATACAACAAAGACACAGCTTCCTCCCTCTCCTGGGAAAGCTCATTTGACAAAAATTTGACAATTGTGCGTATTGTGTCCCCTTCAACCATAGCTTCCTGCAGAGTAAGAAAAAAATCATGAGCATTACAGCAGCTTTCATGTCCATAAAAGGCTCTGGATCACCTAGTAGAAAATAGGTATCATACAATACTCAGCCTCTAATGGTCATTTTCATTTGAGCTAATCATGCTCTACAGGTAGGGTCCATTTTTTTATGATCTAGATCATTCATCTGATGGGGCCCAAGATGAATGATGGCTGCAAAGGACTCCCTGACCAATCAATCACCATTTGATAATTGCATTACAAATGGAAGAATGAAAACATATAGTTGGAGATCAATGTGTAAATGCAGAAATTACACCAATGAGAAAATGGGATTATAAAACAGAGGAGATTTTCATTTCAATCTCAGTGGATCCTGGCAGATGGATGGGCTATATCACTGAAAGATGGACCAAACTGTATACAATGCCTTGCTAGAATAAGAAAACTCAAAATAAAAACTGCAAATTGTAAAATACCTTGAAGAAGAAGAAATTAAAAAAAAACAGCAAACCTGAGGACAACCTTATTTTCAATATCATCTTCAGCCACTATACGAAGCGTTTCTAGTGCTTTACATCGCACTTTCCTGCTGCTGCTCTTCAACATGTAAACTATCATTGGTATCAGTTCTGCATTGCGGATGACATGCTTATTGGATCTGTTTTTCTGACAAAGAAGCTGGATATTTTTTAATGCTAGCAAAATATCATTTTCTGGACTTGAGATAGATAGGGATCTAATAGCAACATCCAGCTGAGCAGCTTCATTCCTTGCAGACCATTCTTCAATTGTATTTCGAAGAGCTATACTAGATTTCAGATCTGTGCTTCTTAAGTCCTTCAACGTCAATGGACAAATAGGCCTTCTTCCACTGTCCTTGCATTCCTTGAACCATTTTTCAATTGCTTCTCGCTCAAAAGTCTGTCCATTTTCTAAGGTAACAGGATCATGCATTATTTGTTTCGTAAGGGGGCAAACAAATGCATCATACAGAGGTTCAATATGTGATCTTTCAAGGTGCTGGCTGTCTTCAGATGGGCTACCAGGGTCATAACCTGCACTCCAGCTTTCTGACATCATCATGTTTGGGTTGTGACAAAATTTTACGCTGGCCGCCAACCAATCTAACACAACCCTCCGTTACCCAGGCCTGGGATAAGCACAAAAAATTTTACAACCTAGCTTTCTGACATCTCTGCTGAAAAACCTACTGCAGGAAAGCCAAAGACATCTTGTTTTAGGGTCATTGCATAGCCAAAGATGTAATTCTAGCAAAAACAGAGTCAATCACTAAACTGTGTGAATATGAATGGTAAGGTTAATATTCCTATGACTGTTTCTAGTATTTTCTTTTATGGTTAATATTACAGATTGAGATCATCCCTACAGTAATGGGATGAACCAAATTGTAAAAATGAAAAAAAAGTAAGAACTTAATAGGACCTTACTTCTCAAACCAGACAGAGGTGTAGGTATGTTTCAAATTTGGGGTTTACTCAGAATATTATAGGAAAAAATCCACAAAAACACAAAGATAAATTTAAAATAATAGAAGCTATTTAAACATTGAAAATAAATGAAGTTACTGCACAATTTATATTTTAATTATATATTTTTACTATTTAATCCCAATGTCTCCGTCAGTTTATCATGCATTTTCTCACAATATTTTTACAGGACAATTCTCCCTTCAAAACTTTTAGTGATTGTAATTAGCCTGATGGTAGCCTGAGTGGTTACAATTATTCTATGGAATTCCAAAAATCCCACTTATCTGGCGTCAAGAGCAGTAGAAAGGATAAATGTTGTATAAATCAGGGTCTTCAATAGATCAACTCCTTCTCACCATTCTTACTCTTCTTTATTCTTTTTCACAACACAAACCTTCAGAAAGATGGCAACAGAGCACACTCTTATCTTCCACTTACAGGAAGAGTTCACAATTGAGTTCAGAGAAACTCATTTTGCATGACAAAGTTAAGGTTTGGGTCTGGTCCATGGTGCATCCAGACCTGGCTTGGATCTAATGTACAAGACCCATGACCAGATGATCGAATTTAAAGGCCAGAACCAGATACTGACTCAAATAGAGGGCATGGACCTGGACCTGAATCAGGACGTGAATACTTGTATAGATACATAGCATAGTTTGTATTACAAATTGTCAGAAAAAACTATTGCTCACTTCATTCCCCCTTTCTATTTTCATATAGGGGCTCTTCGGACCTGTGATCGATTCAATCCTTCACTCACACCAGCCTCCCTAGAACCACTCCCATTTTGACATCAATTTGACTGAACCATATTAGTTATTGGACTAATTCATGAAAAAAAAAAAAAACATACATAATCCATTAAACTTTGATGCCCTAAAATCAAGTGCCAGGATCATTTGACCAAAGTCCGAACTGCTATTAAGCCGATTCCTAACCTAGGCCCATATCTACCTGGCACCCTACTCCTTAAACCCGATGTACTTTTTTTCTCCAGTAAACCCGATGTACTTGTATGCATACAAAAATAAGGGTCATCCATTTAGGTCTTTGGGTATAAATCTCATGTGCCCGGACACAAGAAAAAGGGAGTAAGGGTGCGCTTGAGTAGCAAGAGGATTACACTATATACATATTTCCATTTCCAATGGAGAGAGAGACTGCAAGCAAAAGAAAGAGGAATCTTGCACTCATACCCATCTCATAAAAAACCGAAATCCTCTCTATTAAGGAAAATCAGTTCATTTATTTCTTTTCCATCAGGAAAATACAACACACAAGGGGGCTGCATAGAAAATTAGAGCAACTTTCCTCTCCATGGTGAATTCCTCTCATCCCACAAATGCACCCTTGGCTGACAAATGAAAAGGGAGCCACAACCTTGAATTAAAACCGGGATTTTTCTAGCTCAGCACGCGGCTTTGCACTAACCACCATTTCAGAAGATGAACTCTTACACAAGGAAAACGTCCCAAACCTTGATTTCACTGCAAATACAAAACCCACAATCAGAACACCTACATGCTCTGATGAATTTCCTACAGCACATAAAAGATATGGAAAAACGTTCCTTTATTAAAGAACATTCCTCCAAGCTATTCCTTTCTCTGTCACCAGTGCATAATACAGCGCAGGCCCCTTCAACAACCCAAATCAGAACCGTTCCTTCGCACCCAATCGATCACAATCCTCAACCCAATTTCCAACTCTCCTATTTCAATATCCATCCCAAGTACAGTTTCAAAAAATCTTAACCCAGTATCCTTGAATCCTAACCGTTAACTACCAAAACAAGTAGGAACATCACCATATCATCAAAGAAGCTATTATTATCACAACCCAATGTACAAAAGTAAACATGACCCAGAAACCAAAAACCCCATCTTCCAAAACCCATTAAAATTCAACAGAAGTTGAGAGCTCCGGATTAGTTAAAAAAGTTACCTTTCCAGGACGAGTGCAGAAGCTGGGAAAGGCTAATTCGGATTCCACCACACGGTTGGAGCTCCATGGAGGCGTGACTAAAGGAGGAGGAGGAGAAGTTGGAAAGAGAGAGGATGGTGAGAGAGATAAGAGAGATAGTTGACTGGACGCATGGTATTGGTGGCCGATTTCCATAGAGAGAGACAGAGCGAGAGAGAGAGAGAGAGACACACACACACCCACACACACACATGGAAGAAGTTTCGGTAGTTTGTATGGATACAGCAAGGCTGGGCCCCTCGTTGTCTGTTGCCTGTACGCGGAATCTACTACATAGAAAGGAGGCTTTGCCAGTTGACTTGTAGAAGTCCCAAGTTTAAAGAAGCAGTGTGGAGCCTTGAGAGCCTTTTTTTTCTTTTTTTTCCTAGAATTTAAGAATTCTTTGTCAAAGAGGATTTGGAATTTTCCAAATATTTTCTCCCAAAGTAGAAGTATTAGATTCTAAGTACAGTTATTGAAATTCTAAGAATTCAAAAGATCAAAAGTAACATTTCAAATTTGTTAGATTTTTATAATTGTATAAGCTCAACTTAGCATTTGAATTTGCTTAGAGTATATGATTTGATACTAATTTTAGAAATTCTCAACGCCTACAAGTCTCGTGCAATTTGTGAGAGCATGATCCCACCATGTCAACCATTTATTTGTGGGATAGTACCTGTCTCCTCTCTTGGATTTTGGCTTAATATTTTCCTAATCCAACCCTCAAATTGACATAGTCCTATAAATGCATATATCCAAAATACACTCCATCCTCATGTTGTAAAACAGGCCTCTTTGCATGGTACACTTTGAACTTCTCGCTTAGTCCCTTAATTCAAATTATATATGATATAAAAAAAATGCAGCTGTAAAATTATTTTCTTTAAAACAAAAGGTGTTAGGTTGATATATCACCAAGTTGTGGCTCAGTTGGCAAAAGTAGTTATCGTTGTGTGAAAAAGAATGCATGACTTTAAGCTCATAGTGTGGCAATAGAAAAACAAAGAGACTAATGAGTACTTATAAGATACAAACAAGAATGCAATTTTTTGCTTCCTTTGCGGTTCATGTGGACTAGTTATGTCCACTAAAATCCAGGAAGTCTCACTGTAGGGACTATTTAGATGAGCATTGCGTGTAAGAGAAAATCTTTGCTCACCTCTAAATGCAAACACATGCTATTTGACCAGCCCATGTCATGAGAGAGAGAACTTTTTTACTTGTTGTTGTTTTATTTTTTATTTTTATTTTCCTTGAGGGGTGAGTGCTATATGACTTGTGAGTCAATCTGTCTCATTAAAAACCGATCCTTGAACAACTATGTGAGACAAGATACCTTTGCCACTCACATATTTCTTACGATAGCGTAAGAGAGATAACATAATGCCAGCAAAATGATCATTATATATGTTCACACTCATTTTAAATATTCAGCCCGAATTTTGACATATTGAGCCAGAATATCTCGGACAAGTCGTCCTCCACGAAGGTTACTAGGGGATCCATCTTACTAGCTTTTGAAGCATGGTATTCAAAGCAATGCAAACGACTTGGTCATTTATTTGGCAGGGGAATAAGCATAACAGCTTGAAAATTCTATTACCACAAAGCAAATATGAAAAGGATGGATGGGGCCCACACCCCCGTACATCATGGCCAACCTAAAATACACGAAACAATAATGACACACTACTTGTGTTACGCGAAGTTGCTTTTCTTGAGACAGTCAAATGCAAATTGCAAATGCATCTTAAGGTGGGATGTGCCTTGACTTGAAGTTTTCTTCTCATTTTTGTCCAAGTCTAGAGAGAGATGTGAGAGATTGAAACTGGACTCTCAGATAACCCATTGCTCAGATTTCAATTTTGACTTGGTGATAACAACCATGCAAAGTTGTTGGTCGTATCAACTTGATTATTCTAACCATCTGCTTTAGATGCCTATCATGAGAGGGTTTTGATCATCATCAAAGCCGACTATCATGACAGTGACAATAGATCACCAAGCAGTATTGTTAATGCCCCATCTATCCAACTATTCACCATCCAATATGTATGCGATGTAAATGGGCCTCATAACATATTAGCCTGAACTGTAAATACAAGTTGGAGGTATCAGTGTTCGATTTTATTTTAGCTTTAGTGGGTACAGGTACTTTCAGTGACGGGAATTAAAAAAAAAAACATCATGTAATTGTATCTTCAGGTTCTCATAGATGGGAAGATCCTAACCCCCGGATGGTTAGACTTAGAAAGAATATTAAGAAGGAAACATAGAGATACAAAAGGCTAAATATTGGATGGTGGATGAGGCTGGATCTGTTGAAGGGTCTAGATCACAGATCCATGGGTCCTATCTAGATGGCTCAGAAAATCGGGCTGACATTTGCATGACGATATGATGGCGGCCAACTTGAGTTCTGGAAGAAACGTAAAATAGCGATCAACTGTTTGACCAGTACCATCTCTACTGTTCCGTGGATTTCTGTCTGCCTTAAATTCAGCAATAGGACAGCAAAGGAAGCCTTCAAAAAGCAGGTGAAGAGTCCAGATTGAGTAGAATCATAACAACAACTAGAAATAATGATAAAAATCAACATATATGTTGTCAGCATTTTGAGTATTTGCTAATTCATGCTTTAGGTATAAACTCGAGTTGAATATACATATGTTGTAATTTTCATATTTTAATTTTGGACTATTGCATGTTACCTCAGATAAGTTGAAGTGAAGAAAACAAAGAAAAAACATAAATTGAAGTATTTTTTATCAAGCTGTAATGGATTAAAACGTTCATAATTCTCAAATTGAACATCAGATCAAGACAATCTACATATAATTAAAAAACTCTTTTTGAATAGATGTTCGTAGAACTTAAAATAGAATCAATCGAAACTAAAATGACAAAGTTATAGAAACGGAACGTTTACAGAAATTATGCAGAATGGATGCTCGCTCGAAGTAGAGTGTTCAAACAGAACCATAGCTTGCTCGACCCAAGCCCTCTTTGCTTGAATGAGCCTATGCGCGTTTCAAACAATGTTTTGTGAATTCTTTTCTTATTTTCACTCAACTTACCTATTTGAGTCCTACTTGATTTATATCTTCAAGCCACGACCCTTAGGCTATAAAAAGACTTCTATTGTGAACCCTAACCATGCCACTCCCTATTCTAAAACCCAAAAACCTATTAGAGATCTTCTCTTTCTCTGAAGTAGCCATTGAAGGGTCCTATTGTGCCATAAGGTTTTTGCTTTTAGAGTTTATATTTCTACTCTTTTATAGAAGATTATGCGTCTTGAGCGACATCAAAGTTGATTGTGTCAAGCATGCAGAATGGTGAATAGTATGTTCATTGACAAGAAGAATTACAATTCTTAGATTGAGTTCAACTAGAGAAAAGAGTTCTGAGTATATCTTATAACTATTCATTTTTCTAATACTTTGATTTTCCTTGGATTGAAGAAATCGGTCTTATACTTTTTCCCGCATTCGAGTTTTTCACATTGTGTAGTTGATTAATTTAATTTAGTTCTTTTAATTTTTGCTTATCTAAACTACATACTAAAAATTTGTTTAGGATCTTGAACTTCATCTTCGCAGTTCTAAACCCACATATGCCATACAAACGGCACACAACTACATTTTGCACATAAATATCATTATGAGATTTTGGACTTTAGATTTTTGTTAAGTTGTTGAGAGATTTTGGCTTAACTTGATAATTAAATTAAAATAAAGGGATTTACATAATTAAGAAATTATGTATAAGATATCATGGATTCCAGATGAGTGGGGAGCTAGACAAAACTAATTGGCTAAAAATAAGAGAGAATAACTCCAGTAAGATAGACAGATTTTAAGGGATATTGATCAAAGTTTCTCTAGGGGATATAGAAACTTTTGTATTGTTGAGGAGTATAGTGTGACCCACATTAAAGCAAAGCTTTATAAGATTTTTCTAAGCATTTTTCCAAAGAGCCTTTCTAGCCACCCTTTCCTTTGTTTTAATATATATATATATATATAGATATGTATAAGAGGATGTTTGTCCTTACCAAAAGAGGCTTTTTGCCTTCAATCACCTCTTTTATTTTAGAGGATTTACAAAAAAAATCTCATTATTTTTCATGAAGAACAAAAATACCCTCAAATTTCAAACTTGATAAAAAAAATGCCATGAGTGAGGATATCGACCCTCCTCTATCAGTACAGCCCCATTGTCCCCCCACCACCTTTTTTTTTTCTTCTTTTTTCTTTTTTCTTCTCTCATGATCTTCTCTTTCAATTTCACTAAGTGGTTGCATGATTAAGAAAAATGGGGTTTCTTTGGTGAGATTATGGCTATGATTCATAACTGTGGTGATGATAAAGAGGCTGGTCTAACAACTAGGTTGAGTAGTGTTTATAGTGTTTATTTGAAGGGTTTTGAGAAGAGCGAGATAATATATTCTTAGGTTAGTTGAGTGGAGAAGATAATTTGAGAGGAAATACAAGGGCTGTTTGGTTTTAAGGATTAGATGGTGAAAGTGTTTGAATATGAAGAGAATGGATAATTGAAGAAGAATAAAAGTGGGTATTGGTTTGTGAGATGGAAAATATGGGTTGTGAGGAGAGATGAAAGTGGAGTTTCGTTTAATTATGGACAAGTGGGCTATGGTCTTGGAAAAGGATGGTGATGAGGGAGGAGAGAGACAAGGTTCAAGTTAAGCATGGAGTGGGTTTAGATAAGTGCATAGGAAGAAGATAATGAAGATTAAAGAAACAAATACAAGTGAGCGACGATATCCTTTTTTTCGTTGTATTGAGTGATGATAACATAGCTCACCTGTTTTTGCAGTGCATGGATATAGCTGTTCATGTATCTTCTTTTTCCTACCCACCTATCTGAATTCACTCCAATCGAACTTAAATCTTCACCCTTCATATTCATTCTACTAGTGTCAGCCCATTACAGCACCAAAACACCACACAACCACCCACTGCCCATCAAAACCAACATGTCCAAGATCAAATTCCACATGTCATCATCTCTCTTCCCATCTAACCCCACCACAGCCACGAACTATAGCCATCAATCCCATCATTTCTCTTTCTTAAAACTCCACCCACATAAACTTTAAAAAAAAGAAGAAGAGTTTCGACTTTGTTCCTTGATCCGAAGGGGCATGTGGACTTTCTTGTGCGAAATGGTTGAAGAGATGGAATTTTGGGGAAGGCATGGACATTGCAAGTGATTACATGAGCTTTGCCATGGAATTTGAATACGAGATATGCCATGTGGATGTTGGTTGGTAAAATAATTTTTTTGGTAAAACCGTCTCTCTTTGGCCAAGAAATGATAGAGCAATGAAACAAAATAAAATAAAATAAAAGTTTTCGGAGGGCCATTTTAGTCTATATTGGTCTTTGAGGGGCTTTTTGGTCTTCATAAAATTTAAATAGATTTTTTAAGGCAAATCTTCTCTATTTTATTTTATTTCAAGGGTTTCCAATCCTATATAAACACGACTAATAAACATTTCCACATTTGAACCTAAATCTGTTTTCCTCAAGTCAAAATATTATATTATTATAGCATTTATTCAGTTAAAGGATTTCATGATAAAGGAGAAGAATTCGTGATAACGAGAACAATTTGTTTTGATATTTCATTTTTCATACCACCCACTCTCCGTCATTTGAAACAACACTATTTTCACATGAAAAAAAAAAGGTATAATACAACAAACTAATTTCTCTCAAGAAATAGGACTTTAGTTTCTTTTGGAAACAGTAAAAATGCAAAATTCTTTACTCTCTTCCAAAAACGAAAATCCGCAGAGCATGATCGCCCTATTGCACAACGACCCCACGGTCCCCACCCCAACCCCAAACGTACATTTGGTCATTCAAAATTGAAAATCAATAAGAAAAACTTAATGGCCCTGTTATATGTGACCAACTCTCATTGAATGTTCGACCAAAAGAAGGCAGAGTATTGAAAAGATAAAGTGTAGCCTGATAATTTGGTATACTATCCGTGTAGTGGTCCTTAGACTAAAAATTTTTAGATGAACTGAAGTTCAAAGTATTATACTTACAAATTTACTCTCGTGATATCCTCTCGTTGTTAAACCACGACGTGACTCAATAAGATCTGAATATCCACACATCCACTAACTCCAAAATATCACTAACCGATATGGGTTTGGGCCTAACGACCAACGTAGCCACCCTAATTTAAAGTGACCCGTATCAGAGAAAGTACAAGTGTGGCAGGGAACCCGTGCGATGTTGATAGTGACACACCTAGTACAGTGGGCAGTTCAGACAATGGGTGCCTGGGGCGGCTAAAGTTCGAAGGACCCGGATGGGACAGAGCATTGAATGAGGTTCGCTGAACCAGCCTGGATATAGCTCATACAAACAACGACGTTGGTTGCCTATTGCGCAACCGGTGCCTCACGTTAGCGACACTGCAAGTTGCCGTAGGCACACCGCACACAAGAGTAACCTTGGCCTCAAGTGGCTCAGAACGGCACAGAAATGGGTCATACATGTTGCTGATAATTGCAAGTTGCTAGTTCCAAAGCATGTATGGAGGACACTTGCATGTTGTAAATCATATGTTGTCATGGTAAATGCATCCGATCTTTCTTCGTCCGCTGGCAGGCCGTGCTTGGATATTTTTCCTCTGGGTTTGGGTTTAACCGGTACCGACAGACAATGAATATTCCCAACGAATACATACAAATCCAAATACATACTCATATTCAAAGTCAAACTTAATAAATTCAATACTCAAACCAATATAAGATATCAACGGCTTTTTTGGATTCAATTTTGAGCTTAGATGTAAAAGCTATGGAAGTTTAATATGGTCGAAATTTATTATGTATTGTGACTTGATTACTATTTCTATGCAACGAAAAGTAAAAACAATCAATCAAACAAAGAAGACAATATATAATTTAACGTAAAAATCTAAATGGAAAACAATTATTAGTTCAAAGTGGGTAAAATTAATCATTAACTTCCGCACTACAAGATATACTTATAGCTCTATAGTCAATCCATCGATATAAGGCATTGTAATTTTTTTGTTAGATTTTCACAACATGTAGTCTTTTGGTACTGTGCTATAAGTGCCTTGATCTCCACAAAAAACAATCTCTACGACGATAGAATAATCTTCTACAAGGATATAAAATATGCAAATCTCTTATGAAAAAATAGAAGCATCAACTTTAGAACTTGAAGCATTCAACCCAATCTCTCATAGAAACTCTAGATAATAACTCCAAAAGCAATCTCAATTCAGAACAGAGAGATTTCTAAGTGTTGTATTATATTTAAGGTTAAGAGGAACATCATTTTTTATAGCTCATAATTCATGCCTTACAGTTATAAAGTAAATCTAAACAAAATAAGCAATTCTGGCAAAAATAAAAAAGGTTTTCATACAAATCGATAGACTTCTGTTATCCATACACTCGAGCACAGTTAAATAGGTGCTCAAGCACACTAGCTATTATTTCTCATGGAAGGTATAGATAATATCTCCAAAAGTAATCTCAATTTAGAACATAAAGATTTCTAAGTGTTATGTTATATTTAGAGTTGAGAGGAATATCCTTTTTTCTAGCTCATAATTCATACCTTAGGGTTCAATAGTGAATCTAAATAAAATAAGCAATTCTAGCATAAATAACAAAATTTTTTGTGCAAATCAATAGGCTTCTGTCATCCATGCATTCGAACACAGTTAAATAGGTGTTCAGGCACGTTAGCTATTGTCATGGGCGCTCAAGCCCGTCAAACGCGTGCTCAACGTGCTTAAATTTCCTATGTGCATTATCAAACTTTTCGAGGCTATAACTTCATTGTGTTAACTCCAATTTATACAATCTTGGCATTACGAATATCTACTCTAAAAAAGATTTCCAATAGTAAGTGGCTTGCCTATATCTGATGTTTAGTTGATGAGATATGACCTTTTTAATCCAAGTTGTCCTCAGAAAAAACTCTCCTAGTTACATTATCTTTAATTCATCTTATCCGGTACCCAACTGCTGTCCATTTTAACTGTAAAATGGAACTCAGTGGACCCAAGTTTTATCCAACCAGTGAATTATCCAATATAAAAATACTAACAATCTAAAAACATATAAGTTTTGAACCTACAATCAACTAGCCAAACCACAACCCCACACTATACTTATATGTAATTATTTATCAAAAAAATGTTAAGAATAATTAGATGCAATAAGGACCTTAGCGGCTTATCCACTCGAATCATGCACGTGCTTAGCATGGGTTATTTTGCTAGTCACATATAAACTTTGTAATTGCTGATGGCAAAGAACAAATAGTTGTCTCAACTTCTTCGTGTCATCCAGTTAAGGCCTAAATTCTAAAAGGACATATGAGACATTTTAAGTAGTTGAAATTTTAAAATCAACGTGAAGAAACATGACCTTTGTGAATGACTAAAGACATGTCATAACATCGTGTCTATAAAAACCCCAATGCACCAAATTCTTGTAAACAAACAAGCTCTAGAGTCTCATTATAATTACATTGTTTATGTCAAACGCAAGACTAGACAAGCAAACTTACACACCTCATGCCACTCCACCAACTCTTAGGGCCTATTTCTTTGCTAAAATTTAGAGAATTCATATCTATGGAATTTTTGACTTTTCAAACATAGTGGAATTCTTTGATGCTCATTTATACTTGAGCATCTGGGAATTCCACCAAAAGGCAAAAGGTTGGAATTCATAAATTTTAGTAGGGTAAAAAAGACTTTTCATGTGGGCAGAATTTTGAAATGCTTGGAAAGAAACATGCCCTTTTGAATTGATAGGGGACAAAATGTTACATCACGTCTAATAAATCTTAGGCACATGGAAATCTTTTAAAAAATTCTACTAAGAGCATGTTTGGCAAACTTCCTTGAGGATTATTTTTGGGTTATTTTTTGGGCTGTCGCAAAAAACTCACATTTGGCAACCAATGAAATAGTGTACAAAGAATTCCACACATCCATAGATTCGATAATTTGCTGGATTCAACCTTCCCCCATTGGAAAGGAGAAATCTGCGCAGTAGAGGACTTACGCATCTACCATGGATTTGGCATTAGTATTGGGCAATCCATTTTTTATTTTATTTTGTGGGTCCCATAAAGATTATCTGAATAGCTAATCTTGTTTAAAATCATCAAAATGGCTCTTATGTCAAATATCAGCCATTGAATATTTTTATATTTTTAGATATTTGCAAAAAAAAGTCCAAACCATTAGATCAATCTATTTGAAATGTTTATGGGCCCCTTTTTCAAAATCTGAACCGTTACGTGTGATTAGGAGGCAAAATCGGTTATGGGACCAAATTTGGGAGGTGATTCATCATGGATTATGAGATATTGACAAAAGGCTATTAGCAGTTGATTGTACATGGTGAAAAAAAAAAGAGATTATCAAAGTAACCCTTGTTTAAAAAATTTCTAATAATTATGGGCCTTAAAATAGTGATTTGAACTGTCAATCATTAAGAGGAGGTTAGACACGGCCAAGGGATCAAATTTTAGCCGTAGATTCCTTCTGAATTTTGAGATATTTGTAAAAAAAAAGTTCATACTCAATGTGCCTCTTTTGTATGATCCGAACCGTACAAATCCTCTGAAAAGCTAAAAATAAATATCCATTAAAAGCTTCACGGATTATAAGAAACTTTCAAAATTTCTAAAATCATTTACTCAAACTAAGCATCAATTGTAAGATTCTACTCTTTTGCTAAACTTGAATCTCTCTACATTGAGGATGGCTTAATTCCACTAGAACGAAGGAATTATTTAGAAAGACAATTCTCCTTCGTAACATGGTTGTTTTTCAAATGTGCAATAAAAGAATAAACCAGTGTGTTCCCTCTGCCCTGAAATTTTTTTTTTTGAAATTCAAAATAAAAGGAATCCATTCTTGTATTTGATGGTGCCCATTTAAGAATCACAAATTAGTTCACTCACAATTCACATATGTGTAATTTTTTTAATTAACTAATTATATTATAATATGAATTTATATTCTGATAATTAAGATCATAATCCAAGACCCCTATAAATATAGTTTACTCCTCTTGCCTTCTAAACGCCCCCATTCAATCTCTCTCTCTCTCTCTCTCTCTCTCTCTCTCTCTCTCTCTCTCTAAAGTCGATCGATCGATCGATCGTTCAATCAATCATTCGATCGAAACCCACATCAAAATCAAACCCCTTCAGACGAAGAACAGGCCAATTGCAGGAGATCCCACTTCCCAACATGGTAAGAGAAGCAAGAAAGGCCAACAAATCTCCGTTTTGAATATCAACTTCCATGAATCAATCATTCATATATACAATCTGAGCTCACCAGTTTTCCTCCGAATCTTGCAGTCTGCGCTCTTCAATTTCCATTCGTTCCTCACGGTGGTGCTCCTCGTCATCTGCACTTGCACTTACGTCAAGATGCAGTTTCCCACAATCCTCGAACATAGAACTGGGTTTGTAATTGCCATTCATCTGAGCATCTCTCATGATCTGTTCTTGTCTTGCGTTCTCTTCTTAGAAACTGGGTTTGGGTTGCATTCGTCGATGAATTCTATCTGTTTGTGAAAATGCCAGAGAGCAGCAAGAGTTGAATATATGATGTATTGGTATTTGACATGCATTATACGGTGTATGCAAGAATTTTGAGGGATGGGCTGGTCACTGTCGTTAGATGGATTGATTGATCATGTTGGGGTGGGACCCACTGTCTGGAAGATAGATTTTGACTGAGGAATAGTCACCAGCCCAAATTTGACATCCATCCTAGGTCAGCTGTGGGGACCATTTAACTTCAATTGATCATGCAGGTTTTGGGCATTATTTGATCTTATCTAATGATTTGAATTTGGACAATTTTGAGTCCCACCAGTCCAAACATTGTCTCCCTTGATTGGATGGTTCCATTAATTTTTTGTACACAAATTGGTCACAGAGAGACGTTTTGAACCCCTACATGTCCACCATGCATGTTGAATGTTTGTATTACATGTGTTTATATTCTATTGTTGACCATCATAATTAAAAATAGTAACATGCTGGGTGAATGCAGAAATCAGTATGTAACAGGTTCTTTGCCATGTTAAATAAAGGCTGTGTTCTTGGAGCTGTTTTGAATTATGTGATTAATACTACAAATGCATCTTAAGTAAAGAGAATGCTAAAGATCATACACTGTTGTTTTTGGAATTTTTTCCATGGTTGGTCACTGTCGCATTCATTTGGCTGTTGTTTTCTCGTCATTCATGCCGTTACACAATCTCATTTCTCAGGTGCAAATTGGCATCTTTCTCCATGTTTGCTAGGTCATAGGTGTGCTGTGTGCTGGTTTTGTTTGTCAATTTCAGCATAGCATCTTTTACTAGCGGTATTGTTGGGAATTGACTGTTTTAATATGGATGCCATTCGTGTTTTGTATTGCAATATTGTGTCTGCATTTTAGATTCATCATTTTAGCTTTCTCAGTTATGAATAGATTTTCTTATGGAGCTTTATGTCCGACAGGTTTCGAGGTTTTTTCTGGAAGGCAGCCAGAATAGGTATGCTTTGCTTGACTAACATTTAGATGCATTGTACTCTATACTCATACTGCTTTCTACTGCATACTACAATCTAAATCCTATGTTCATGTCTTTTCTATGTAGTTTCTTTGACCTTCCCATTGGAGCTAACTTCTGATCTTCTCCTCCTTGGAATCTGGTCATTGAAAAGTTGGAGAGAAAGTTAGCATCTTAGGAAAAAATGTTGTCATTCTTTCAATGGTACAGCTCAAGGCTTAAAAATTTGGACTTGGGACCCGACTTGGTCATGGCCGAGTCTGAGTCGACATGCAACTTTCCCATAGGACTTAGCCAAGTCGCATGGGACTCAGTCAACTTGCATGATTTGAGTCTCGAGTCCCATGCGACTTGACTTGGCCAATTTTTTAAACCATGGTACAACTATTATTATAAATTTCACTCTTGGTTCTTTCAAATTGGGGGTTAACCTTTTTTCAAATCCCAAAAACAGATGTAAAAAAAAAATCCTTGAAAACACCAAAAGAGTTTTCTCGTGGGAGTGGAATAGTGATAAAGGAAAGGCTCACGTCATGAAATGGAAGAATGTGGAAAAATTAGGTGTTGCTATCAAAATGGAGTTGGAGGTTTAGCATGGAGATTCATGATTTAGAGAGAGAAGATTGCTTCAACATGTGGAGAAAATAAGCAAGGATGGGATGCAAGGGGTTTGTAGGATTGGGCCATGGGTGTGGAAGGAATAGGATAACCTGAAATTGAGAGAGCAATCAAGCAAGGTGGAAAAATTATTGGTTGAGTACTCTAGAATTTCTATTGGGGATTGTGTCATATTTGGTTATGGAAAGACGTTAGGTCGTGGATATTCTAGTGGCATCAAAATCTTAAAGACTACATATGTTCTCAAAATGTAGATTGGCTATCAATAAGCTGATCTTGCATGTGAACCAGATTGGATTGGGCCCAGGCTCGGTTTGCCTGCCACACACAGATAGAGCTCGAGCTAGGCCTTGTTCAGCTTGGCTTGGCTCATGGTCGACTTTTAATGGGATCGACTTAACCAAAGGTGGTTGTGGCCCATATGATTGATTGGCTCATTAATGGAGTTGTAATTGCCGGTTGTGGAGAATTCTAGCCATTTGGAATTGCGCTTGGCTTAATATTGCATCAAGCTCAAGGGCAAGCTTGCTGAACATCATTGAGCTAATTCAAGCTTGGTTTGTCACGCTCAATTTAACTGAGTTGAGCTCAAGCTTGGCATATCCTTTTCTAGCTCAGCCTGGCTGAAAGGAACCTTTTGGAAGATTTAGGATGCAGAAGGTGTTTAGCATAGCATAACTTATATAGGTAACCTTTTGGATTATAAATTCAGCGAGTGCGTAGTTTGAAAATTTTGGAGGTATGTGTTCCATCGGATGGGTTGATAGGATGATTTGGATGCTAGAATCCTTGCGGGGGTCTCCTGTCTTTTTTATCAGTGGAGTTCAATTTACTTTCCTTTTAAGGTGTTCCGTTGTTCTTAAGCTCTACATTGCATAAAGTTTTTTTTGTTCTTGCTGGATTAAAGCTTTTATTGCTTCATGGATGACTTTGTTTAATAGTTTTTTAGCCTTGAGTTATCTTAAAATTTAATATTTTTCCTTGTGTAATATTTGTGGCATCCCTATGGAAGAGTTAGTCTACTCTTTTGTCATTGTGTGTCTACTCATGTCATTTGGTCGTCTTTTTGCTGTTTGGATACTGATTTCTTTTCCATCCTCGTTTCTTGTCACTTCAAATGTTGGCCCATGCGAGGAACCTAATTTTCTGTAAAACATTTTAAATGGTAGTTTGTTGGGAACCTGAAGGGAAAGGAATAAGAGAATCTTTTTTAAGTGAAAGGTTTCCCTTTTAGTTTGTGGATAAACTTAGAGTATGAATTTTCCATTCGGGTTTGCAGGCAAATGATGTTTTTCTTGTCTTCTTTTCAATTTTGGGGTAGAAAATTGGCGATTGTTATATGGAGATTATTGGTCACCTATGATGCATGGTGGATACTTCAAAATGGTTAACGTATCGTGTTGTATTGTATCTGATACTTCACTTTTTATGTATAAATCCGTGTCCCTGTCATGTCTATGGTGTGTCCTTGCCCACGCTGTTTCTGAGCATCATAATTGGTCACCTAGTAATTACATTGCAACGAAGGTTGTGACAAACCAGGTTAATGGAAACTTGATACAGTTTTACTTGAATCAGGAAGCTTGGTCTTATAGAGATTGGTGGAACAATGAAAGATGATAGGTGAAACCTTTTCCTTGCCGTTTCCAGCCCTGTCAGTGTTAAGGATTCTAATAAAGCTGATATTCTAGCAGTTGGAGAAGGGGTAGGATAGCTTTTGGGTTCATGTTTTGGTGTCTTTCTTCATTAAGCTGATTCCAAAAGTAAATTGTTACTCCTTGGAGACTATTTAAAGTTGTAAGTAAGGTGTGGGCTTTGCTGTTTGAAAATGGATGACTTGCACAGTTTTTTAAGGGATTGAAATGACAAACCAACTCATTCTCAATGGCAATACTCATACATGAGATGGTTGTTGGTAGGACTGTTTGTAATCATTTTGTTTCTATAGTTTATTGTCTCAATAGACTGCTCTGCTGACAACTTCTCTCTAGTGATAGTTAATTTTTTTTAATTGCCACTTAAAAATATATAATTTCGTTGGGGGCTGGAGCGACATTCCTTTGGTCAAGGCAGAGCATCACTACTTGTTCTTCCCTAGTTTTGTAGTATCATGACCCATCATCTGTGAGCAGCTAGAGAAGAACCAGACTCATTCTCAAAGGCAGTATTCAAGCATGAGATGGCTCTTAGGAGGACTCTTTGTAATTATTATTATTATTATTTTTATAGTCCATTGTTTGGAGGTGGCAGAGATGAGAATATTGGAGTGGATGTGTGGTAAAACAAGGAAAGATAAAATTAAATTTGAGTACTTTCGAGAGCATTTATGGGTAGCATTAATAGGGGATAAGATTAGAGAAACTTGTTTGAGATGGTTTGGATATGTTGAATGTAGGCTGGTAATGGCGACTGTGAGAAAAAGTTTGGCTATACAGGTGGATAGCCCACCACGGGGAAGGAGTAGGCCGAAGAAGAGGTGGATGGAGGTAATAAAATTAGAAATGAAGAAGTTTAACTTATTTGGTGATTTGGCTCAGAATAGGTCGAATTGGAGAGACAAAATTCATGTACCCAACCCCAATATAGTTGGGACAAGGCTTTGATGATGATGAAGTCCATTTTCTCAATAAACTTTGCTAGTTTTTATTCTGTCTCAAGCCCAGATAAAGGAGGGTTGCATTAGGTAGGTTAATAGTCAGCATAAAACTTTTGTCACAACCCAAAAATGAGTATTGTCTCGATAGTTTTCTATGTTGTACAACTTCTCTCTACAACAATATTTTATTTCCCATTGCTGCTTAAAAATATATATTTCCTTGAAGACTGGAGCCATATCACTGTTGTCCTTTTCATGTGAGAACATCATTAGTAGGTCTTCCTTAGATTTGTAGTATTGTGACCTCTCATGAGCAGCCAGAGCCTTGGAGTTGTCACTTTGGCTTCAACTGCATAGGGATATAAAGGCCAAGGAATCTTCAGCTAGGAGTCCCACCACAGTCCTCATCTCTGAAGAATGATTGGAGTTTGCAACAAACACGAAGCATGCAAATAATGCAAGAAAAAAATGGGAAAGATTCATTTTGTTATTAGTGCCACGGGCTTTCAAGTATACGGATTTTGAAAGCTTCGCTACATGTACTCCTGAATTCTCCATTCAGGCACCTAATTAAAGAATGAAGTAATAACTACAGATAAGGCTGACCCTTATTATTATTATTATTATTATTATTTTTAAAAGATTCGCACAACTGTGACTAATGGCAAGCAATCCCTAACAAATGGGGCCATGTCAAATAACTAGGGAAAAAAAGAAGATCCAATCTGTTGGCTCTTTATTGCGGGACATGGAGAATAACTAAGGAAAAAAAGAAGATCCAATCTGTTGGTCCTTTATTGATGCTGCATAGAAGTAATGATGGGACTCTTTGTTTGATTTGTCACCCATTTTTCCAAGCTAAAGTCACAACTGTACGTCCTTATTAATATATTTTTATGAAGCTTAAGACGGAGAAACCTAAAATCCTAAATGAACTACAGTCCATGCATCAACCTCAAACTTAATGGAAACAGAAGGTTTAATATCTTTGGTGATGATTTCCATATGCTGCAAGAAGCTAACGAAGAGGTAGACATGTTGCTAAAGTGGGGGTAGCTAGGGAGGGTATTTTAATTGTGACTTAAATTTACAGTTCAGATTATCTCTAACTATATTTGTTAGAGGACCCTTTCCTGGCAATGGGAATGAGCACCTTTCAACAGTACCTGGGCTTTTTTAGTACATTCTTCACAATGTAACATGT
The DNA here is from genome assembly GCA_037013555.1 of Sextonia rubra. NCBI lineage: Eukaryota > Viridiplantae > Streptophyta > Magnoliopsida > Laurales > Lauraceae > Sextonia > Sextonia rubra. The sequence goes on along the minus strand of JASUAD010000028.1, from coordinate 12,814,990 downwards.
TTCCATTAATTTTTTTTTGAGAAGTCGGCAGTGCATCATTCTATAGTAGTAGTGTGTTTGGACCTGATGCATTTGCATTATCAGATACATGTTCCATCTGTGCTAGGACTTTTTTAGTACATTCTTTATAGTGTAACTTGTTTCCATTAATTTTTTTTAAAAGGCATCAGTGCATCATTCTATGGTAGTAGTGTGGTTGGACCTGATGTGTTTGCGTATCAGATATATGGACTGGACCCAAGCTGAAGTCCCCTCCCGTCCTTTGGCATTTTCTCAATAAGGAAGCACAGTATACAGTTTATATAGGTGTTTTGAACTCAACTTTGACCACTGGTTTTGACCACACCAGTGCAATTTCCATCCATTTTTAATTAAAAGCATTCAAATGGTAAATAACTGGCATCAAATTGAAAAAACCATCTTTGGCCAATATGAAACATTGATTGAAAAAAACATCAGATCAAAAAAAACCATCTTTGGCCAATATGAACATCGATTGAACTAGGGGTCAATCTAGGTTGTTCTAGGTTTTCCCATTAAGTAATTTATGATGATACTTAAAAAACATTGATCTAGTTGCTGTACATGTGTTTATGTCAGTTGTCTTAGCATAAGCGTGTGCTTTCATGTGCAATATGACAAATCTTTCTTTTGTTGCTGAATCAGGTGAACGGTTGAGTCCTTGGGTGGCCATGGGGTGCTTCATGATGGGCATATCCACATTAGTTTTTTAAGTATTAAATTTTTGTTATAAAATTAAAGATGAAATCTTGGTTGTACTTGGGCATCATTTTATTTTGCTGGGGGCAGCAAGACTACTTTTATTGGTGACATTTTCCCAATTCTCTGAATGACATATGAAGGCCATCTTCTGTTATGTTTGTTGTATATATATTTGCAACTGGAACATTTTACTTTTACTGAAGCCTGGTGAACTGTAATGGATGTCGATAGAAATTTCTGAGATTTCTCTGGAGTGTTTTAGTAGTTTTGCTGGGTTTATGAAGTCTCTTGCTTGTTTGCGCCGTTGTGAAAATCCCTAGCTTACTGGCATCTCTATACTTGCCCAAATTCTTTTCAGGTGTGACCATCCATTTGTTTGGCCCAAAGAAAAGAGAAAAAAATCTGACATTCAACTAGCATCTGTTGGTGGGAACTTTCCATATGAGTTGACTATGTCCAGTTCTTTATCCATTTTGAGCCCAGTTATTAAATGAGCATGCACCAACTATTTATTTATTTATTTATTTATTTATTTTCAAATTTTTGCTAAGTTGGGAAACTGGTCTGGAGTAATACTTTAAACTTGTAGACCCAATGACCAATCCCCAGGGGCACATGTGATTTAAGTTGCATGAGAAATCCGGTGTGCATTGCCCGCCAAAGAACACTTGCGATATGAGGGACGTCACAAGTCCACATTGGAAACATTCAAGTCTAGAGGATAGGCTTAAGTATCTATGGTTGCATCCACTTCAATAATTAGCTTTTGTGGTGGGTAAGGCCCGTGGTGTTATAAATGGTACTAGTTTCTGGTGGGGGAGAGAGAGATCCAGTGGCCAAGGTGGCAAATCCACTTGAAACATCCAAGTCCTAAGCCTGGTTTAGCAGTAGGTATCATTTGATGAGCAACCCCCCTGAAGTCTTGATCTTTTGGATGTTTAAACATGACAATTTTCATGCATGTTATCTTGGCCTGTCCAATGGCATGAAAGGCCAGTTAGTGCTACTGCCTCGATGAGAGGATGGAAATTCCATGGGCTCCACTTTTTAAAATATATAATGGGTCGTTGTAAGATGATCCAGACCATTGATCTCTTGAGCCACATACTGGGTACCATTACTGAAGCTCTATGTCTTTTGGTGCCCAATTGCTGTTCTATGGTCCAGCTAAGGTCAACTAACTCTAGCCTAGTTATATTTGTGCCTTAACTAACTCCTGCCTAGCTATATTTGTGCCTTCATCTTAGGTCAACTTACAATTGAAAAATTCAATTGGATCTTTGAGTATGTCAGGAGGGGCTCCTCTCGGCATGCTTCATCATTCTTGCACTTGAAGTGAAGCTTCTTGAATCAGAAATTCACTACTCTAGATGTGCTGATAAGGAAAAGAGAAGGAAAAAGAAGAGGAAGAGGGAGGGAATAGATAGAAATGTGCGCACATTACTTCTCTAATACTGGATCATGTCTTGTAAAAGATTAAAAACTGCAGCTATAATGAGATAAAAGAAAATGGTTAAGTACCTTGTACACGTGGGTCAGACTGGATCCTGGCCTGGCCCGCAAGTAGATTACATGGGCTTTCTATGTTTAAATTAACAGTAAAACTAACACCTGTGGGGGCTTTCCCTCCCATGGTGGTACCGTGCACACGATATCCTGTGCTCTACTTTATCTTCTGTCCATTCCATTCTATACATATGCGTAATGGCTCCGAGTGTAAAGAAGCTGAGGAGAGCTTAACAAGGCCAATCTTGAACTAATCATTACCACTTAAGCAAGCTTGAGCTGTGCCTGACTTCAGCTCAAGTTGAGTCAAAATTGCTAAAATTTCCAACAGCCTCAACAGTTAATGAGACCTCTTAACAAATTAAGAGCTCACAAAATGACATCCTAAATTTTTTTTCAAGCCGAGTCCATTAATGACTTGAGCTTAAACAGAGCTTGAGCTGAGCCAAACAAAAAAAGTGACAAGTTCTTGAGCTCAACTCATGATGCAATCAGACTCCTTGCATCATTTGAATGACCAACCCTTTTATATGGAAGAAAAATTCAGGTAACGACCAATCTAATAGTGGATATTATATTACTCCAATCGAAATGAAATTTGAGTTGCTTTTCACTTCCTATTTATTGGCAGAAATATAATTTGGATGGCTTCAATCAAGAAAAAGTGAGTTGTGCCCTGGTCATTCCTTCAATAAATTATCTGCATGGGAGTTTTCTTGTGGACCTCAAATTAGGATCAATCCTCAAATTAGGCTTGAGTAGGTCAAAAGATGGTTACCTGCATGTCTGTATCTGGGTGCACTGAGGGGAAACCTATGTTGCAACAGTTAGCTATCGCCCACAGGGCACATGACAAATGACAACATAGGCAAATCATCATGTAAAAAATATTCCATGTTATGAAATTAAAAGGACACCTTACCATTGAAGGCAGACATTTTTACCATCCATCTTTGATGATGGATGGTGTTTTGCTTAGGGTGGGGGGACTGGCCCTAGAACCATTCTTGCATTGGTCATTTTAACAACAAGAGAGGAAGATTCCTCACAGTCGATCCCATGTTCATAGTAGAGCATTGCCTCACGGATGCGAAAGTGAAAACTGATTTTGGATTGAGGGGATCAAGATTGCTGTCTGCTTTCAGCTCTACAAAGCAAGTGCAATTAGAGAAGGAAATAGACTTTCCCAAACAGTCTAAAGCACTCAAACAATTGTAAGGATTAATTTTATGTGAAATAGACCCCATTTTTAGTTTTGCCAAACTACACCTAATAGTTTCCTGTGTTGTTTCATATAATGATATAACTCTATCTTTTCCATTCAAATAATCTAGCACAATAAGTTTATAGGCCTATGGTTCCAGCAGCATTGTAATACTCATGATTTTACACTGTTTCAATCTGAAAAATGGAGTGGACCAAGATTGCAAACTGCACTTAGGAATAAGAATGACAGAGAGACTAGTGAAAAATGAGTTCCAAGATGTAAGGGCTTTTTACAAGCAATGGATCTGGTGTTGTGTTGTAGAAAACTACTTAAAAACATATCTCCAAGGCATTGAAGCAGGACATGTCTGTCAAGATATGTCAGACTTAGCTATGCTTTCTGAGAGGAAAGCTGTTAGCTGCTCTTTCTCATCTTCTTCTTCACTTGGTTGTGTTGGCAATAGCTAATAGCTTTATTCTCATCAAGAAGAATTCAGAAATTGAAAGAATGATGAAGAATACTACAACTTATCATTGGATTCAATGAAAAGTAAGTGAATTGTCACCATAAACCAAAAATCCAAAAGCAGCAATCATGGTTTTCTGTTTCTTTTCTTCTTGGGAAAGGGCAGAGAAACAACTAATTGAATTTGAAACTCAAGACCAAACTTGCAATGTCCAGCTGTTAAGGAAAATAACAGATTGCATGATTAAAAAGTGAACAACAAAACCAAATGAAAAAGAATGCCACTATCTTCAGTGGGATCAGAGGTTGCAAAGTAATTTAAAAACTTGGGCCAGCTGACTCAACTTGTCCAACCTTTGAGTCCACTCAAGAAATTCTAAAAATGTAGACAAACTGGCTAAAAAATTACCCATGAATATTGGTAAGAAGTAAAAAAACAAATAATAATAATAAAAGAAAAAAGGATAATGACATATCTTGGTGTCTTGTGGGAGGTAGACATCTCTTTCATGATTGACTACTGATGACGACATATCTTGGTGTCTTGTGCGAGGTAGGCTTCACTTTCATGACTTACTTCCCATCATTGTACTTCTGCAAGCTTTAAGACTTGGCACTTAGTTGAGATGTTAAGTAGTTCACATCTCTATGACCACCATTCTCATTTTCCAATGCCTCCAAATTCGCTTCTTGCTCTTTTATTGCAAAGGTTAAAGATCTCGCATTGGTAGCTTCTGAAAGCTCATTGAAGGTTGGCAACTGTCGCCAGGGTAAAAAAAATGAAAAAAACAGAAAACTGCTGATAAAGATCATCACAAAACACAATTCTACAATATAGAGCTATGCAATCATCAGCAGCACCACCATCATCAGTAAAGCCTTATCCCCTTCTGTAAGGGGTCTATGCACATCGATTAGTCTGCAGTTAAGTAGTAGAAGCACATATAATAAAAATAGGTGGACAGAGAGCAGTTTGATGGTTCATTAACAAAATCAACCATATTGAGGAAAATATTACTTAAAAAATTAGTATACATCATCCGATGCAGTTGGTGCAATATCAAAGATAACATCCTTTTCCTAAACTGTTTTGTATTAATCATTGTTGAGCCTGCATTGTTGTATTTTACCTGAATAACAGCGCAAGGCTTGATAAGAATCTGATGGCTATTGGTGTTTATTGTAATATTATTGCATGCCTAAGATTATTCTTCCAATGACAATGACCAAAATGGGTTGCTGGTTCTTCCTACCTATCGATGTACTTTCACTGGACATATATTTTTAATTGAAATTAAGAAGAAATTAAGGAGTTGCAAACTCTGAGACCCTCCCTGACATTGGGAAAAGCCGAGATGGGTTCAGTGTCAGAAAATGGCATACTATTTCTACCCCACTTAACAATTTAAATCTACAGAATACCAATCAGATTCCCAACTCTTCTTCTTGGATATACGCTTCATCTCCCCAAGTTCAATATGCGCGTCATAACAAAGTTTTTATAGTTACTATGCTAAACCTTCTGTAAAGAATATCATTGTGGCACTATAGCTGTTTCAAAGTCAACCCCTCCAAATCACGTCAAACAAATATCATCCAGTCACATAAAATAAGGCTTGCCCACCTAGCCACATGTATTGGTTATTATTTTCCAACTAATTCTTACAACATCAGCTAATAATGATTCTACTATTGTCATTTCCAGTTCAATGGGCAAGATAACCACTGGGTTATTTTGGGCATTTGTCTGCAGATAAATGCTGATACACTTGATGATTGTATTTTATTAGCAATTATTTTGGGATGTGTGAAGTAATTTACTTGCCAATAAGTTTGATACTAATGTAAGTTGCAGCATGGGGATGAATTGGAAATGAGAATGATAGACTCTACATTAGCTGATGTTGTAAGAATTAGCTGAAAAATAATAACTGAGATTCTTCTTGTACGCAGCATGCAAATAGTTCAAAAACATATGCTTTGACAAAAAGTTTTCATCCATTCTTTACAAATATAAAAGATACACTGCATGCAGATAAAAGTTTGGATTCATGCCTGCTGAGATCAGGTCACATTTTTCAAACTTAGATGGCATTATCCTCTAGAAGAATGGTCTCTATGAAATTTTTGTTAGAATCTTACCAATAATTAATGAGTTTGTGTTAAAACTAATAACGTGAATCCACACAAGGAGAGAACATTAGCCAATAAACATAAGCCACCTATAAAGCACCAAAAGAGGCATAAATGTAAACACAAGCAATTTAAGAAGGGAACACTGAACACAACATGGAATAGTTCTGACTTTCACTCTTTTCCTACTGTGACAAATCAAAAGATGTCAACTCAATTATTTGACAGCATGAGGGATGGGCTTAGCCATGAAATACCAGGATGTCACAAATTTGGAGATGAAAGGAGCCATAAATCTAGACTTATAGTATACAAAAGGTTAAATAATAGTAGGGAATTGGAAAAAAAGAAGGTCAAGCTGACAAAGAAAAAGAAAAAAGGGAATCACGAACTGTGTGATGATCCAAGAAACACAGAATATATCTTGTAATGCTTGAATGTCAATTGTGAGTCACTGCAGGATATAATTACTAAAAGCATGTTAGAAACTTAATCTAGAAATTAAAATTGTCCTGCATAACATGGTAATGGATGAAAAATAAACAATAAGAGCACCATCAAAAGCCAAATATGTTCAAGTGGGAAATGTACATGTTGAAAAATCAGGAAAAAGGGCAGGAAAACATACCTTCTCCAAAAGTAGTAACTTATGTTCCAGATCCTCCTCAGATGCCTCTTTATGAATTTTTTGAAGGACAGACAACACGTGTGAACGAAGATTCTCTGAACAGTGTTGCTCAGTCATAGAGATTGGAAAAGCAGATTGACAACCCACTAGATGAAAAGGGCAGTTCACAAGCTTCATAGGACAAACTGTAATGCAGTGTCTATCCATCTCACGCCTCACAATACTCTCCGGACATTTTTGCTCGCAAGGAAGAATCTTGAATGGGCACGTAGAATCGTGCTTCTCCATGTGCACCGCACAAAATGAAGCAGCACATCCATCGTTTGTACACATCAAAGACCTGAAAATGCACTTATTTTGATGCTCGGTTAGCTCTTCGTCGGTGTCAAATTTCTTTTCGCAATGGTACTCATTTTTAAAATCGACATTCTTCAGGAGATTTTCGGCAACAGCTACTCTCCTATCCATCAACCAAAACCCACTAGCTTCCATCTGTTGTGCAAAGTCATCAACCTTGTCCTCTCTCTTCTCACTGAGTAGCCACCCTGAAACACGGCTAAACAAGTTCCTCTTTGAACTAGCAAACTCTTCAATAAAGTCCTCAAGAATATCAGTGGGGAGATCAGAAGTTTCTGCATCAGGATTGTCTTCTTGAATCACAAATTCTGCAACAAATGTTTCACTACGTTGCGTAAGATAAGCTACCAACTCCTTCCTCAAATCAACTGCTACCATTTCAGGGCTCTTGAAGAGACCTCCGGTGGTGTTGTCAATACAAACTGTGGCTAATCCAGGAAGCAAAATCTCTGCCATCTTGTTCACTATTTCTGAATCACATAAATTGCAACTGAACAACCGGTTGTCCTCCATCACCGCCTCTAGTGTCTGATGTTTCTCTCCTGTATCTGCTGCTTGAACGTCCATGGTTTATTTATTGCTGAACATCAAGTTATATTGTACACCAGTTGATTATTGTCCAATTAAAGAAAGACTGTATTAGTTGATAGTTATAATAATTGCTGCAATCATTTCCAATCAAATAAAGGGATTTTGATAACTTCACTTGAATTCTTGAAAATAAAATCACATTCCCTGATTTAAACAGAACTAATCTCCAACTAAATTGACTGGCGTTCAGAATATTCAAACAACTGATTGTCGGGATTTCTTCGATTACCTTAACGCAATTTTGCTTTTGTTGGTGGACAAAAAGCTAAAGACAAAGGATGTTAAGAAAAATCAAGTCCGGTGATTGGCGAAATATAGGATATAGCAACACTACAAGCTCAACAGTTGACAAATTAAGGGGTGAACTTCAGCCACTTTCCATTAGAAGACAAAATCCAAGATTATGTCATACCTTGATTGTGCAAAAATCACTCAATGGTAGAAAACTTGATTAAAAAAAAGAAGAAAGATAATGCATATAATTGTAGAAGAGAAAAAGTGGTATCAGATGAAGAAGACACTAAAAAACTTCCTGAAGATAAAGCACATCCAATATTTTCTAACAGAGCTGATTTTCCACTAAATCAATTTAGATTTGATTAAGATTCAGAAATTATACATCCAACAAAAACAATATATAAAAATACAAAAGTGATGAAATCTCCAAATTTAAGTATTTCATAGGAAACAAAGGTGAATTACATAGTGTTTTCTGTGAAATCTTCACATTCATGCCAAATCCAATGATCCCAAAACACGCGCGCGTGCGCGCACACACACACCCCTTGTCATCACTCCTCTTGACCTAGCATTTCCATAAAGTGGGGCCCACAAGATCCATGGTGGGACACATCATATGAATGGCCCATTTTAGTGATTTACATGCATGGGTCATTCGTTCATTGGGCACATCATTTATGCATCATTTTGGCTTTATCATGGGTTTTAACCTTCATATTTAATCCAAACCCATTTGGAACTCTAAACCTTTCATTTTTGCCAAATTTCACTAGTATGTTACTGTATTCTCCAATTATGATTCTATACTCATGCTATAGTCATATGCACAACATGCCTAACTTCCGCTATTGCGCTCATTTAATTAATATGTATCTAATTCATTTGACACAACAAGTTAGTTTTAAATACACCTCTAATTCATTTGACACAACAAGTTAGTTTTAAATACACCTATATTTGCTAAACCGTTGTATTTACAATGCTATCCTTGATGTTACAAACAGGTCTAAGTACCGATTTCACCTCTGACACACCTTCAGAGGAGTTTCCAGAGACTTCACCGGGTGTAATATAGTAATGTCCACTTTGACAACACGCTACAGTTGATTGAAATCCCCAAATGTCACCTATACCTAATTGACCCACAGCTCCATTATATCATCTCCCATTGTTGAATATATGGAGAAAGAATTGAATCATTAGTACGGAAGGGACCCATCAACAGTGGGGCCTGATTCTGCACTTCCTTCCCCTTGGTGGGGCCCATCCTATGAATGGGTAGGATCAGAGCCCAAAATGTCGTCGTCATCATCATCATCATCAAGTTGATCCCTACTTCCATGATATCGCCTTACATGGGCCTTACATCATATCAATGGGAGTGGCCCATTTTACAGGACCAGATTGCTCATCTTTTGGGCCCAATTAAAAATAAAAGGTAAACAAGAGTTGCAATTTGCAACAACCCCACAATTTTAAAACAGCAAATTCATACAACCGACGCTGCTCATGAAAATGGGAATTCTGAAAAAAAAAAAAAATTGAATTCTGAAGGAAAAACAAAAATCCAGGAAATGGGGTGTTTTGAATCAGACCCAATTTAAAGCAGAAGTTAAGAAAGAAACCCAAAGAGTCATTTTCACTGAACAAGGCAGAGATTTGAATTTGAAGAAGAAAACCAATCAAAAAAACAAGATAGAAATAGCAATAAAAACCAAACCTTTCCTTGTTCTTGTTCTTGTTCTGGTTGTTGTTGGAATTCTGTTGAGGCAGCTTGGGCTTTTGGGATGTTGAGGGAGACAAAAGAAACGAGAGAAAGGCGTTGGAGATTCAGAACAACAGGGACAAAAGTGGGGGGAGCTGGTTTTTCGGTGTCGGGCTGTTTGACTTTTCCAATCCTCCTTTGCAGCTTCCACGGCACATGACACGAGGCAGAGCATGTGGGGGCCACTGGCCCCCATGAGGAGATCCTAATTTGGGCCATTTTTTCTATCAATCGAATCTAACAAGTGACCCTGCCTGGCTGCCAATCTCCATTGAATTTGACTGGTCATTAGACAACTTTTTTTTTTATAGTGACCCTGGTGTGGTAGCCCCTTGGAACCCGTCCCCTTTGAAAGTAATCTATGGTCCCACTTATTTAACAATTAAAAGAATCAAAATAAATGTCCCCTAAATCGGCCCTCGACAAATTGAACTAAATTACGTTTGGATCCAATGTGTCATTACATGTAAATTTTGTGAATAAATATTAAGAAAAATTCATGTGTATTATGGTGGCCCATCCAATGGTAAGCCAAGTCTCACTGGAGTGAGATTGGATCTTGTCAACTGTCCATCTAAAGTTATTATATGGATTACTGGTAGAGTGCATCTGGTAGACCAATGGTTCTAATTATGTGGAATGGTCAATTTGACATGGGGTTCTGGACTTTGATTGGAGTGAAATTCTTCAAAAAGCTAATATAAAGAATGATGGTTATTTTAGCATACATAAATAAATTTATAAATTATAAGGATGCCCCTGAAAATTATACACTATTACTTAGCATATTCAACTGTAAAATATTAAGTAGTGATACAGCATATTATGATTTAAAGGGATTGATATTTTGGTTTATAGAGTATACTAATTGAAATATATATATATATATATAGCATTTTTTAATATTCAGAATTTTTGAAAACCTTTTTAGGGTTGAAAATTCACGCTTGAATTGTATCACATTCCGAATTCAACCGCAATAGGACCACGACTTTGAATCATGCTCCTAAGTACAGTTACTTTCAATTGCATGAACCTCTATAGTCATGTGCAAAGAGTCAAATGGGGCATTTTTTTTCCTGGTTGGTCCAATGGTGAGGAGATAGGAAGTAAAGAGCTCCCACTAAGATTTAAAATCCGGTGGGTAATATGGAAGCGGGCGCCTTATCCATTAGGTTAGCCCTCTATTCCCGCCAAATGGGCCTTTTAAGGGGTACCCTTTTGTGGGTTGTTCTTGGAGGAAGCTGTGGAGCCAGATTTAGGGTGTATCTTTGGTCAAATGGGCTGTGCTTGAGCATCTTTTCTTCTCCTTGTTCTTGCAAAATAGTTTAATTGATGGGTTGAAGGTTTGTGTGCCTATGGCGCTAAAATGGTCGTACCTAACACATTACTTTTTTTCTTTCCAGGAGTACCAGCATATTTCAAATGATTTAAATTTAGTGCTACCGGGAGTGCATCAGTTTAGATTCTCATGAAAAAAAAAAAAAGGTGTTAAATTTGACAGCGCTCCTTTGTATCCAGATCCACTACAGGACCACTTTGAAGGATCTAAAAGAGTGGATGAGATCCTCCCTGATGATAGAAAAATATGGTAAACCTTTTATTACCACCAGGATTGAAACAGTTAATATGACAATGATTAGATGAGTTAATTGCATCCTCACCAGTTCAATCCAGCGGCAAATATCACTCTCATAAGTAAAATTCAGGCATTTCAGCTGCAATAAACGGTTCGATCTAATGGTTTGGATTGATGAAAGTTTACCCTAAAATGAAACCTAGGCATTTCAGCGCTGTTTCCTCTGGCTAAGAGCTTTCAATGGTCACCATCACCCATCCACCGCCTTTAACTTCCCATGAATTAACACTCATAATTTGATGCTACTCTTATTATACTCACCATTGGATTGAATTTCATTTAAAAAAAATCGCAACCTAAGAAACCATTTAACGGTCCTAAATCAGTGCCTGTGATGATCTGATTGAGACGACTTTTTGCCCAAAATCATATCCACAATGGGGCCTTCTCACCAGAATATCCACCTGTGGTGCATCCAAGAGGATCCCAAAACAGAATTTTCGAATGGTTGGATTTGAGAGTCAATTTATTGAGGCTTAGTGATGTCTATGGACCCTCAATTACCCAGTTTCCCAAAGGACCTGATCTGAAAATATAAGGTATGAGACCCATCACCCTGTAGTATTCAATTGAAAAGAAATTAAAAAAAAAAAGAAGCAATTATCATAAATTTCAGATCCCTCCAGTCGGTAGTTCTCATGTTCCATGTTACCTGTACCATACAGCAAAAACAATCCTGCTGGATATAGTAAGGCCTTAGAACATCTTACATGCAAATAAATATAAATTGTCAATAACAAAACTTTACACTTCAAATTTCAGAATATTTGAGCTAAATCTGTCCTCTACATAGCATGATAAGTCAAGAATATAGGAAACAAAATCACAGAACCTGAACATGACCAAGAGGTTGCAACCGTTTATTCATCTTCTAACAAAAACAGAACAGGAAGCAAAGCACAAACTGTTAGGCCAATCTACTGATGGCTCAGCAATTGGGCTACTTCCGCGATTGATCCAAGTGGTGTTGGTGAGGTACTTGAGTAGTCTGTTGGCTGTGTGAGTACAAGAATATTTACCCTCCAAAGAAAAAAAGCAACTACTTTTACGCATTTAAGATACTATAATTCACTAATTTTATATGACACTAGCAAGTAGCAACAATGAAGCTGACTGGTTATAGGAAGATTCAATGGGGGCTGAGCCATTTTGGAGTGAATCATGCCTGCCAAAGTAAGGTCAGTCTGGTACTGAAGACATAATTTCAGTTTTGAATGGGCCATCTGCAAAAAATCTCCCACATTAGATCAGTCGAGTGATGTGAATAAATCTGGAGACTGACATCATCACAGATCTGCAAGCTGACTATAGAATATTTGAATAAGAATATATGTATCCTCCCTGCAGACTCTCCAAGATTTTGTTCAGTGCACTAAAACTCCATGCACAGATTGCATATTGTTGAGTCAGCAAATTTCTTCAGCGAATATGATATTGAAGATGAACTGAACTGCACAAAGGTTATCATAAATATTAGGTAACAAAACCATTTCTTTTGCTGAAAAAGACATGTTGATGCACTGAAGTGAAAATAGATTGTATTTCTGTTTCTACCTTCTTCTTTGGGGATGTTAGGCTGATCAACCAGGAGTTGATGGAGGGCACCTAAATCGTTGGCGCTGCTTTGCAAAAATCAAGGACATTCATGGATTAATGTACATTACATTTCTTTAACAAGAGAGAGATGAGGTAATACCGGGATCATGCAAACATTAAATCATCATCATCACCGAAGCCTTAACCCATTATAATACGTGTGAATAAAGGAGCCTCAATAAAGAAAAAGAACTCTCAATACATGCATAACTGAAGTTACAAATCACTCCTGAGTGCTGAATGTGGTTCCAAATTCTTTAACACATTAGAGAAGCTTGTTTAGTTCTTGATTGTGTAAATGAAATGATTTTCTTTGAATCACCTTCAATAAGGAACTTCAGTGGGGAACCAACGAACAGTCTAAGAACTCCAAGCATTGGCCATGGTTCCTAGTGGGATCCGTTGACCACCACCAGTGGGAAAAAAAATAATCTGAATTAGACCTGACCTGCCTAAAAACTTTCAATCATTTTTCCCTTTCATTTTGTCCTGCAAAATCTTGGTGTTAAAAATAATGGTGCAGTTTAAGAAAGAACATAAAATTCACTGGTTTCTTCAGCAATCCTGATCATTTTTCCCCCAACTTTTTTCCCCTTTAAGTAAGTTCAACTTACCTGTAAGTAGTCATTTATACAAAAAGTTAAGAACACTGGCACTTCTACCAACATGTCAGGCACTTCTACCAACATGCCACTAATGGCCCATGTGAACACTGGCAGCCAGTGCCATTGGTTCTATTTTATTTTCTATTTTTTAAATTGCATTTACGATTTTCTTCTGCAGGCTAAAATCATCTGCAATTGCAAGTATGCTATCAATTCCATGCATGTAGACCCACAACCTATGGTTTAGTCATCCAAAAAACCCTGGTTTATTCATGCAAAAGACTTCCAAATAGTAGATGGAGATACCTAAAAATATCAGAGATTGTATTTAAAAAATCATTTTTTTTTCTCTTTTAGCCTTTTTTTTCTTGGATTGCTGGATGATCCTTTTACCTGTCTATTTGTGGGCCACTGCCAAGAGGTTTGTCATATTCAATGCTACAGATCGGCAACAGTAGCTCCACACATATGGAAATGCCAACTACAGTTTGATTGGAGCAAGTTCTGATGATCATGATGATGATGTGAAAATAAGGGATGAGGAAATGTCCAGCTTCTCAAAGCTTACTCTTAAGTTTTGACTCCCTTCAAGTGAACACTGTGAAGAAAGCAGTCAAAGTTACTGAAAAGCCTGTCTGCTATAATGCCCAGCCATGCAGCCCTGGATAGGGGAAGGATAGATTTTCCACATAAAGTATCAGATATGGTCTGACAGAACGACACCGTGATGCAGACTTATGAGGCTTGAGATTCAACGAAGGGCCCTCATCCACTTCAATAGGGGTCCATATGGCATGATCAATGGATCAGATCCATGACCAAACCATGGGCCAGGTCCACAAGCCAGCATAAGCAGCCTATCAAGCATGATGGCCCCATACAATTTCTGTACTGCCTGTTTATTTTTTTAGGTTTTTTTGTCATAGAAACTTAGTTGAGTTACTATACTTTCTAGGTTAGTGTTCTATTTCAAAGTTAGTACGAGACACATTTATTAGAAGTTCTTCTGGGTTTCTCTGTATATGCTGGCTAAATACAACAGAAATTGTTGGGTGCTGAGATTCGTGATTGTGATAAAGGCAAACCTGAAACCACCCCTTTTATATATTATATATAAAATACGTGGCAAATTCCAAAATATTTAATTCCCATATGCTTGTATGTGAAAAGGCCTATTGGTTCATGCAGTTGAAGCCAAGGTGAAAATTCCAACAATCGCATTATGCTGTCTAGTTTAAACTATCTGAGTAAATAGCTTATCTGTGCTTCTTACAACAGTTTATTATTTATTTATTGATAGGTAATGGTCAATTTTATTGAAAAACCCAAGAGTTTTACAAGGAACACCAAAAAAAGGAAAAGCCTTGGTATGATGCATAGATACTTCAAAATGGGCAACGTATCGTGTCATATCATATCCAATACTTCACTTTTTGTGTAAAATCTGTGCTCCTTCCATGTCTATGGCGTGTCCCTATCATATCCATGCTATATCTGGACATCATAGTATAAGAATATCATACGCATGCTAAATTACATTAATGACAACACCCAAGGAGAAATCCTATCCTTACAAGCTAAGTAGGTATTGTACAAACCACATTGCTGTTGCAAACCAGATAGGCACAGTACCTTTATGTAGCTTCATCCTTTTATAACATTAGTTTATACCTTATGGATCTACAACCAAAGTAAAACTGCTTAATGCAACAACGACAGCAGCAACAAGTCAAGGAGGTACGCACTTTTAGAAAAGAAAAGCATGTAAAAATGATGTGTTAATGTATTACAATTTACAAGCATATCCATGAAAAGAATAGGAAAATGTTTGGCTTTGAAATGTAATTATACTTTCTGAGAGTTGAAGAATTCAAACAGTTGTCACTTTGTTGTTAAAGTAAGGCGTAATGCATAGTTCTCATTAGGCCATTCTCATGCAAAAGTGAAACTACTACAGGGAAGTGCACCAACACCATGCAGAGACCCACTAACCTGGAATTCAATGTTAGCACTTCAAAAGCTGACAACTTCACAAGATACCTAGAAATTTTAAATTGATTAGACAATCATCATCAACAAGCAGATTTGGTTAAGCTCTCTACCAAAAATAGATCAATAAAATGGTATAAATTTAAGACAGTCACTCAATGAGAGTTAACCATAAGCAGACAAACTGAAGAATCCTAACAAAAAAGGACCAGGACAGTTATAACTTAATTACATAAGTCTAACACCATAGCTTTTCCAATTCAATTTTAAAGTCACCAATAGGTCCCAAAACAAGTATGAGCTTTTCCAATCCAATTTTAAAGTCACCAATAGGCCCCAAAACAAGTATGGTAGGTCTCACTATTATTCTGAATATCACAATCATATTGTAAATCGTTCGAGGGTATGAATCGACTCGTATTGTAAATCATATAGCATATCATAAGATTTTTTTAATTTTTCTTATAAAAAAATGAAAGATAATTTTTTAAAGTTAACAAAGAGAAAAAAGTGCTCATTTGTAATCCATCCATTTTTCCATCCATAGCATAACACATATACAATGACAAGTAAGACTATGATACAATCATATGATGAATATCATTGACATATTAATGTAACATAAACGATATGTGTGAATAGTTAAATACGTTTAAGTTATCAATGTTACTAGGAGAAATAAATGAGTTGCAATAAATTTTTTTTCTCTTTAGATAAGAAAAATAAAAACGAAATACAATAATCAACCCTACACAGTTAGGGTTCTCTTGAGATTAAAACATGCTCATGAAGAAAAAATAAAAAAGAATTAAGAATAGAATGCAGGACAAAGCCCCATATGTAGAGTTGAACACTTTATTCACATGCTTGTTCCTTATTTTATCTCTAAAACATCCCCAAAATATAAAAATTCTTATGAGGTTTTATTAACCACTAAATAACCTTCTAAAAATAAAATTACTAGCAAAAAATGAAAGACTCCTAATCTAAACCTCTTGGCTGTGGCTATTCCTGGTTAATTGAGCAGCTTGAATCGTAAGATTTGATAAAAGTATCAAACCATATGATTCATATGTGAATCCTAACATTCACATGAAAATGGGATTTGTAGCACAGATACAAATCTTTTTTTTCCTATAGATTCAATACAAATCGTAGGATTTAGGATATGATTCATAGGATTCTAACAAAAATGGGTCTCACAACCTAATACTTCCCATATCAAGGAACAAAAGGAATTAAGCAAACAAGAAAAGCAGGCAATAAATCATAAATAAAAGAAAGATTGACCAGCAAAGCAATAGTTTGAAATCAGTTCTGTAAGCTATTCATACTCAGAAAGGTGCATCTCATGAAGAGATTTAAGCCCATCCAGGCAATCTTCAATACAAGGCCGTATCCCCACTCGCAGTTGCATCTGATGCTTTGTTGGCTGCATGGAACCTCCTTTCAATAGCTGGTTGCCATCTCGCACAATCTTCTCTAAAGACATGACAATGATATGGAATTCGTTCCTGGATATTTTAAACTACATAAATTTACATGCTCAAAAAGAGTTGAACCTATCATAGAATATTTTCAAAATATCTAATCATTTAAATTGTACTATTTGCTTGTGTTGAAACGTAAGAAGTGATAGCAAGGAACACCATACCATCCATTGACGATCACAAAAAAAAAATTGGTTCTAACCGTATTTGTAGCTCATGCATCCTCTCTCTCTCTCTCTCTCTCTCTGGTTTTCTTTGAGGGAAGAAGAGGTGGGGGGTTAAGGATCTCAAGGCTATTCTGATTACCTCATATTAGGATAAGATGGGTTCCAATAGATTGCAACAAATATATTTGTGTATTCCCAGCTCCACTTCCGATGGCTATATTTATGTGCATCAATGACGAAGATACAATTCCACAAAATTCTCAACATGCTTGTAAATTCTTAAATTCTAAATTATCGCTTTAGTAGTTATTTTTTCCTCAATCTATATTGTCTCTCCAGATTGCACCATTTCTGATGCCATCACAATGGAAGAGAACATAGTGGTCAAACAGGCAGTGGACTGACTCCATAAAGATGGACATGTGGAAATGTGGTTACAGAGGAAAGTGCAAGTTAAATCTCTACTGCATCTGCATGCTGAGAGCTCCAACATGTATCATACCAGAACCATGCAAGCCCAACCTTATGTGAAAAAAATGCCCATCCAAAATTTCTCTTCAGATTGCAACTGCAAGATGTGATGTGTAATCAATTTCAGTTACTGGGGTCATCTGCAAATGCATCTGATGCCACTGTATCACCTATTGAAATTTATGATTTACATCCATCCACAGGAGAAATTATTTCAATCTCATGCTCAAATCCATTTTCTTAAGAATAGTGTTATCCTTTTTTTATAAGAGTAAATATTACTATTCCAAAGAGTCACATTAATATTAGTTGATTGAGAAATCTTTGCATAAATGTCACAAATTAGTATCCAAACAAAACCCAAACCATTCAATGTTTAGTTGCTGTCTCAAATATTCATAAATTCTGACATGTAAGAAGA
This sequence comes from Sextonia rubra, assembly GCA_037013555.1. Taxonomy (NCBI): domain Eukaryota; kingdom Viridiplantae; phylum Streptophyta; class Magnoliopsida; order Laurales; family Lauraceae; genus Sextonia; species Sextonia rubra. The sequence continues at coordinate 12,796,997 of JASUAD010000028.1, read as the reverse complement.
TTATATATATATAAATGGTCCTCTATATATATAAATGGTCCGAACCATTCAATGTTTACTCCTGTGAAAATGGTGCTTCCAAACAAACATACAATTGTATTTCATGTGTAAATTTTGCATATGAAGATTTTATTTGTAAAGTTTGCATACATAAGTCTCATGTTCATATCCCTTGCATAAAAGGCATATGACCCCTGGGGATTGTGTACCAAACAAATAAGAAAAGAAGGTCCTTCTCTTATTTTTCCTCCCTATGCCGCTGCTTAGATTATTGGTCCTAATTAAGAACTCTCCTCTTCATCATGCTATTTGCCTTTTCTAATCATCATGATTCAGCTCCAGGTCCTTATTTATATCACTAGAGTTTGTTGTTCCTCAATCCCTTGTGCAGTCGAAGTTCATGATGGATGAAGAATTGAAATGTCAAGTAGATAATAACACCTAGTATCTTGTAAACTATCAAGCTGATCTTTTACATTCTCTTGCATGCCTGTGGTGCTCCAAAATAGACAAAAATGTGCTAACTTTCTCCTTGAAGGCCAAAACAAACTATAGTTTGCACATGTGACATTGTAGCCAGCACATCATGGTCAATTCCACATAGGGAAATACACTTTCCTAGTGACACTGATATCAACTCTCTTAGTTAATCTTCATTGGTCTATTTATCAGTTCAAACAAGGTTCACAAGCTTGGTTTGTATTTTGGATCCACAATACAATGAGGGGTATTTGTTCAAACTTAATATAGTTCCTCATTATTCCTATAATTATTTTTGCAATGGGCACAACCAAACTACGTTGAAGACATTGTTATTTCTAGGAATAAGACTATCGCTATTCATGAATCATGATATTCAAGAAGAACACAAATCACCATTCAGCACAAACTATTGCACAATCCTACCCTAAGAAACACAGACACGGACACGGGACACGGGACACGGATACGACACGACACGGACACGGCGATACGGCAAATCCTAAAAAATTAGGATACAGACACGGCTAGGACACGGCAAATAATAAATATATATATTTATATATAATCATAAAATTCAAGAATAGCTATATTTTTAGCAAAATTAAGAAGTATAATGTCACAATTAATAAGGAAGAAACATAAGTAATACTAGAAAAGTCAAAAATAAAATCCATACTGCATAATGTAATACAATAGTAGGCCATAGTACATCATCAACATTACAAGTTACAATTACGTCAGAATCAAAACAACAAAAAAGATCCCTCCTCCATTACCCCACTCCATAAAAAAAAAAAAAAAATCCTTGCTTCATTCATGATTCATCATTTGACACAACTTCAATGGCATTATCATCCCCACCAACACTCCCATCATCAGTAAATAGCACAGCCTCTAATTTTGGCATATCAATTGAAAAATAAACTATGAAAAAAAAATACAGCAGTTTTGGGGAAAAAAATGCAGCAACAACAGTAGTTCTGAAAAAAAAAAAAAAAAAAAGTAGCAGTGACAGTTCGGAAAAGAAAAAAAGAAAGAAAACATAAGCAGCAATAGCACAACAATTCTAGAAAAAAAAAACAGCAGCAGCAATTCTAAAAAGACTACACAAAAACAGCAGCAGCAAATTAGAAAAAACAGCAGCTGCAAAAACAAAACGAAAAAAAAAACAGCAGTAGAAATTTTGAAAAGACTACAAAAAAACAACAGTAGCAAAAAAAATAAATAAATAAAAAACTATGGCAACAATTCTGAAAAAAAGAAAAAAACAGCAGAAAAAAAAAAAAAAAGTAGAAGCTTCTTCCTCTTCCCACTGTGTCCAAAACGTGTCCTGACGTGTCCACCCCGTGTCCCGATGTGTCCGGCCCATGTCTGAGATGTGTCCATCCCGTGTCTGAGCCATGTCTGCATCTTAAAAAATTTTAAAAACAGACAGGACACGTTTTTGGCTTGTCGGACACGTGTCCAGCCGTGTCCGAGCCGTGTCCGTGTCCGACACATGTCCAACACGGACACGGGGACCCATACAAGTGTCCGTGCTTCATAGATCCTACCATTCATCTTTCAAACTAAATATGCACTAAATTAGTTGAACTTAGTTGATCAAACTAAAATTAAAATATGGCATAGGTCATGGACATCCCATCTCCAACCCAGGGTAAGTAGGAAGCTGGATGTAAGTTTTATATATTTCACTATGACTTGATCCAACATCTGGAATGCAGTTCATAGTGCCTACCAATTCACTGTAGATCCATGGAATCATGTTGAACACCGTTTTATAATCATTAGTTTCTTTATTTAAATAATTGTAATTAGGATTAGGTTTCCAATATTTTTAGTTTCCTACTTTGATTACCTTTCTTAGGCCCTAAGTTTTCTTTTATTATTTATATTGCATTGTGGTGAAGAATTATGAAGAGTTGATTAATAGAATTCCCAATTGAGGTGAGTCCTGGTATGGTCTCTTTGGAGACGTTCAAAGTGTCTTCGGACACATGATTGTGCTTCGGCACTTCCTGCAAGCCCTAACTCTAGGGCTTGCATAAACATCTTGAAGGTCTTGTAGAGCATAGACTTATCTTTCCTACCCACGTATCCCTTTATCGAGCTATGCATGTCGAATCAAATTAAGGTAATGAACAAAATCACTGCCACTCGATAGCAAAATGGAAGATTTTCTTAGGGGATTCATGTATCTTGGGACTGTAAGAAATAGGATTAAGTTTTTAAATCCTTAGTAGAACTTGATTAAAGTAACGAACAAAATCACTGCCACTCGATAGCAAAAAGGTAGATTTTCTTAGGGGATTCATGTATCTTGCGACTGTAAGAAATAGGATTAAGAAATAGGACTGTAAGTCTTTTGCATGCTCAAACATAACCTAGTAGAACTTGAGCATCAACCTATGTCTTTTGCATGCTCAAACATAATCAAGTAGAAAGGACAAGTGACTTTGGAGTTCATTTTATGCTCCTACTCCATCATAACATTGCATCATGAGCATCTCAACAGTATATTACGCAAAGAACATTCTGCACTAAATAGTATGGTTTAAAAATCGGCCGTGTCAGGTCCTAAGGGACTCAATCTCGAATCATGGGACTTGGCCAAGTTGCATAGGACTCACCAAGTTCCTTGTGACTGGGCCAGGTTGACTCTGGCTCTGCCATCGCAAAGTCAGGTCCCAAGTCCAGTTTTTTAAACTTTGCTAAATAGGAAAAATGGAAAACCAAATTTTCTTTTATCATGCCATAAAAAAAATGATAGAACCTTACAGTGTCTCTCTCATGGAACAAAATATGCTTCCCAAGGACTCCATCTGTTTTCCCAAAAGCACCTCCTTGAGGCCATGGACACCTGCTAGTTCCCCATAATTTTTACTGTCACCAAGCACCTGGAAATGAAACTTACAGAAAGAATTAATACACTGAGGAAACATAAAATGTCAATTTCAGGCCATTAAAAAGAGACTCTTTATGCATGTGAATAATGAAAACCAGCCAACCAAAGGTAAACAAAAGTTCAGTATCTGAAGCTTGAACAAGATCTAAGTAATTCAACAGGATAAAAACGAGAAAAAAAGGACATCTGACAAACGCATAATTAACATGAGAGAATCTCAAGCATCCTGGGTTAACACAAGCTCCTCAAATCGTTTTATTATTTTTCCACATGCATGAAACTTTTTCAGTCAGAAACTGTAAATTTTAATGCAGCAACTAGTGAAATAAACAAATTGCTTAACAGCTCAAAGTTCAATGAGCAATGAGTGGAGCCAAGATGTCTGAATGAGTTAAATCACTAAGTTGAGATAAATCAAGGCACAAAACCACATGCCCACCAGAACATTCATCCAAAGGAATCACTTGAAAGCATATCCCATTTTTTCATTCCAAAGAGTCTCCAGCCTCACAAATGGCATTCAGAAGTTGCTTCTTTTCAACATATTCAAAATGCCATTAGAAGCTATGATGCCTAGATACGGCAAGGACACACCATAGACGCAGAGTTTACAAGTACAAAGTGAAGTATCGGATCCGATACATTGTCCATTTTGGAGTATCCGTGCAGCGTAGATAAGAAGGGGTATGATGCTTTCATTATGAAGTTTCATTCTCAAAGTAAGCACTAAGAGAGTTAGGACTTCCACTTATTGTCAACTAGGAACCTGCCGAGTTGACTAAACCTAGTAGCATAAAAGGTGAGTGGGTTGTGTTGAACTTGGTTTAGATGAGTCTCCTGACATGGCTTGACTCATCTCAATTTGGCTGAGTCAACCTGGTTAACTGAAGGGAATGTTCGTCCTTCAATACTAAAACAAGAAATTAATATGGACATTCAATAGAATGGTTGAAGTTAATATACACATTAATCACAACTAAAAACTAGAAGGGGATTGAATTATTGAATGCATAAGCTTGACCACATCGTAGAGTCACATAAGGTCAAATTAAATCTACACATGGGCCCCATCCTTTCTAAGGATTTGAACCACACAAGTCATGGTCCCACCTTGTTCGCCATCAGAATTGGACTCCTCTCTCTCTCTCTCTCTCTCTCTCTCTCTCTCTCTCTCTCTCTCTCTCTCTCTCTCTCTAAAAGGGCAACGTCAAACCATCAAAACACTAACTAATAAACATACAAACCCATGCGATTAATTACATCAAACACATGGTGGGCATTCAATTCGGGCCAATAGCAGCCCCACACTGTTCACAGATACAAACCCATGCCATTAATTACATCAAACACAAGGTGGGCATTCAATTCGGGCTGATAGCAGCCCCCCAAGCACTTGGTGGGCATTCAAATGACAATAAGAAGACGAGAAAGAATGAAAAGAATGAGAGGAAAGAGCGGTGGGTGCGGGGATAGAAGAGAGGGAGAGAGAGAAAAACCGGTAATCTTTGGATGATGGAAGAAGCGTTTCGGAATTGGGCGATGAATTTAGATTGCAGTTGCTCCCATCGATCCATTTCATCTCTAACCTTTCTAAATTTCTGCTGATACTTCTTCACCATCATCTCCATTCTCTCTCTCTCTCCCTTGAGAGGAAAGAACCAATTTTTATCAAGTAGAAAGGAGAGGAGGAGGGTTTAAGAGGGCTTAACATGGCACAGGTCGGCTCAATAATCAGCAGGGCTAGGCCCATGAAAACAGGGCTGAATTGTAGTGAAGTGGGCCTAAATATGTCCACGAAATCAATGGCTAGAAATTGACTGATCGTCCATATACCATATTCAGCGTGATGGTGTGGCCCACCAAATGAGTGGACGGATCTGATTTCGTCATTCTGGCTGGGACTGGGACATGATATTGTCAAGTTCACTGACCTGTCATTTAAGGCCTGAATATGACATTGGAAAGTTCAGATCCATAGAGTTCAATCAGCGGGTTTGGTATGGGTTTGGGTAAACCCAAACCCGCCCCATCTCATGTGGAAAATTCAGACTGCTTGATTGAAATGTCCCATGGGCCGTGGGTACTCTCTAGGGCAAGTCTTGGTGTGATAGGAGCTCGGTCCAGATAAAATGGGTAATCAATTCTATGTATTGAATTCACATGTTTTACACTTGAAAAATCTAGCTTTCTTTTCCATGGTTTGGTGCTACACTTTTTCGCATGGAGAAGGAAAAATATGGGCTCATTTTGGTTAATAGAGAGGATTTTGGTTTTCTATAGGCAAGATATGAATTCAGAATTTCCCACTACTGCGGAAATTAAAATTCCAAGTGCAGACTAAACTTGGCCCAAAGACTACATGCAGGCGTTATGTATTTAGAAGTTAGATTTTTCAAGATCATGTAGCCTCCTCATCTATGGATTAATTGACTGATGCATGAAATTCAGTGCAAAGGGCCAGGGAAAAATCTTCAAATTGAATCTCCAAACTTTGATTCTAGTCATTCTACCTAGTAATGTATTCAACGGGTAGCTCAGCTTGCTTAGCAGCACGGTTTACTCTCTGAGATTGCTGGTTTGAACTACACTACCACACTTACTTGAAAAAAAAAGTTTATTATATTGTCAATCATACCTATTCATTTAAATCAGAAATTACTTGCATGCTTTTAAGTTTATATTACATTGAGAGCAATAAAAACCTCGCCATTTGAATCACATGCGACTTGGGTTCTTTAAGTCTATTATATTGTCAGTGATACTGAATCTGTACATCGTAATCACATTTCTTATATTGTCATTGAGACTGAATCTGGAGATCGTAATCACATTTGTTTATAGTTTACTTAAGGCTGCTGCATGACAGTGCCAGACACCTCGTTAATGTTTTGATTCTGTGAAGACAGCACATTGTTGCATAGGGTTAACCTATCTCTAATCATGACTGTCAAAGCTTGGCCTTCACTGCGTTGGATTCGGTTATAGAAATTTTGGTTCTTTCTTTTAGTATTTTGTTTCTTCCTTCTAGTCATCATGGAACTTAGGGGACGTTAGGAGAGAAAATTCGTCAGTCGTAAAATTAAACCGAACCAATCCAATTCTTAGATTTTTAATTGAATCGATGGTGAATAGTTTAGTCATGGATTGAAAAAATAATAATCCATTAGTCATGGTTCGGTGACGGATTTTATCCTTAGTCGACGGATTTAAACTGAATCGTTGACATATAATAGATTTAAATAGACATTTATTATTGGTTAGTTAAACATTACATATAATTTAATTTCTATATTTAATATAGTATGATGAAAAATAATTATAGATGACAAAGGAGGGTGGGAGAAGTTTTCACACTCGATATAAGATTGATGAAATGCCTGACATGCTATTAAGTGAAGGACCTTATTCTATATCAGTTGATGATAGAAAACATATTTCTCTCATCTTCTATAAAGCCAATCCATTCCTTACGATGGGTTAAGGGCAAAGCTTTGCAATGAGCTTTGCATTGGATCTTTATTGTGTTAGTTTTTTATATGAACCTTTGCAATGATCTCAAGTCCAAGATTTTTTTTTTCAGACAACATATGGATTATTTGATTTTTAACCGATTCAATCCATTTATTTGTGGTTTGGTTTTGAATAATCAATGGTTCGATTATGAATTGCAAAATTAAAAAACCGTTAATGACGATTTGGTGGCAGATTAGGCTCAATTCGTACCAATCCAAACCATGTACACCCGTAATGGACCTCATGGAATGCTTTTTTCTTAATATTTATCTTTGGAGGGCCTCATGGAATGTTTTTTTCAATATTTATTTTGGGGGTTGTGACAAAAGACAATGAATGTCAACCTACTTGACATAATACTCTTTTTTATATGGTAAGTATATTGGAATATTGAATTCTTAGAATGGGTAATGGAGGATTAATAAAGAGGTGAAGATTGTAGGACTTTAAAGCATGTTGTAAGTCATCACTTTCTTATTAAGATTTAATTGATGAGGGGACTTCGTAGTAAATGGTATCTTGTATAAGGAGAAATTGTTTGATAATTTTTGTTGATCTTCACCTTTAGTACTTTGCCTTTAGCCTGTGACCAAGATGGGCTTATTTTTGTTATTTTTAGCCATGAAATGTTCTCCGTTTCTAGTTTTATCTAATGCATCACCAACATAATTATAGTGAAATGCGGGGTTTTGTTTTCTCTTTTCTTTTTTTTTTTTTGCTTGTCATTTTTGTACAACTGACACACGCTACCCAAGTCCTTACCTGTACTCCAACACTAAATCAAACCCTAATTGTACTTGGACAAGGCATACCCAGGTTGGTTTTGAGGAGAGGAAGGTGCCTCACAATTGCGCTAACAATGTATTTAAAAAAACAAGTGAGGTTTTTCTATATGTTTTTCTCTTGATTTCTCCACTTAATGTGGAACTCCCAACTTTCCCCAACTTTTAACCACAGAACATGCATAGGAAAAAAAAAGATTAAAAAAAACAATAAAAAGAAATCCCTTCTGCATATAACCAAAATCCTTTTTGCATAGCTTAATTTTATTCCATATCGAATTCCGAATCATTCGTTTAATTATTTTACAGTCAAGTTCCTAAACCACTTAAACAGCCTTAAGAGTAGATAAGGACATACCTTCAGTTACTTAAAGTAGCCAACGAGATTAGTGAAATGTAGAACTTACAAATCTGATCTAGATAGATGAGATTCAGTTCCAATTTTATGAAATATTACTCACCAAGGGAGACCTCATTTTCAGCCCTTTGGAAAAGAGAAAATGGAACAAAGATATAGCATACATTTGTACTCACTCAACTCATGTAGACTATTAAAATGTCTCATAATTAATATTGTAAATAAATTATATAGTTTAACTATCATCACTTCAACCATTATTATAAAGTAAACTTAAAGTTATACTTTTGGCTCATACTAGTAAATCTATAGTTTACTTTTCAACTATAGCAAAAAAGGAAAAAAAGTAGAAAAAAACAATAATAATGCTAACCACACTGCCCATACTCTCCATATCACAACTCATCTTAAAATAATAATGCTAACTACACTCCATATCTCACAATAATGCTAGCCATAATTATCATCACTTCCACCATTATCATTAAGTAAACTTAGAGTTCTACTTTTGTCTCATACAAGTAAATCTATAGTTTACTTTTCAGCTATAGCAAAAAAGAGAAAAAAGAGAAAAAAACAACAATAATACTAGCCATACTCTCTATCTCACAACCATCATATATGGTAGTTTCACTCTCCCTCATCTCTACAATGTTAAAAATAAAACAAATGAGTTAGGCTTGCTACATAGGATGGTTGTAAAATGGGTTGTGAGATGAGTTATGAGATAGGGAGTGTAGTTAGCATTATTGAAAAAACAATGTTAAAGCATCTCCATGGATGGATTCCTACAAATTCACTTACTGTAATATGCACCTGACTGTACCTTCTCAACAAACTTATTGCAATATGCTTTACACCAATATGATGGTGATACAACACAATCTCATTTGCTTGCATCGAATTGAAAATTCTAGGAATTCATGGCAAAATGGTTTCAACAATTCCTCATCAAACTTTTTGCAATACACTCTACCGAAATAACTATCGCAATATGATGTTTGTATGATACAATCTCATTTGATTGCTTGGAATTGAATTCCTAGATATTGGTACAATACAATCTCATTTGATTGCTTGGAATTGAATTCTAGGAATTCATCGTAAAATGGGTTTTAGTGAAGAATGATAAAGAAATGTTGATGAGACCTCACTTACTAAAGGAATGACTATTTGACTGCCATTTGTGAATCCTCTCATATGTTTATTTAGTTTTAGCCATTTTGATAGGAATCCATTTCTAAAAAATTCCAAGGAATTTGATTCCATACAAACAGATGGAATGCTAGGTATTGATATTTTAATATTTGATAGTCAGTTCTGCACACTTACAAGCGAAAATAAAAGAACACAACGTCAAAACACTACACTTTCACCTTACTTGCAAATAGGATGGTATTTTGATCATCATTTCATAGAGTCCGGATCCTTTGTCAAAAACTCCAGATCCTTTGTCAAAAACCCCCACGATGACCAATGGGCAGCACAATGTACATGGCATGCTACCCACTAGTGATGTGGTGGTCATTGAGAATCTTAATTCCATTTCATAAGAAACTACACTCTGTTAGCTAGAGGTGCAATGACAAGAATCATATAAGAAATTTTAAATGGAAAATAATGAGAATTTTATTTTTAGTTCACAAGAAATTTGATCAATTAAAAATGAGAATCAACTCTCAAAATCCATCCAAACACAACAAACAAACAAGCTGTGTTTGATGTGATTTTATATTCACAAAATACCTAATGTTGATCAAAATAATCATACACCTACCCAAAACTCTTTTCTTCACAAACAAAATCTCTACTAGAGAAGTGTAGGTCCCAGGCACCCCAAAACCATCCCCAAAGCCACAATCCCACAATCTAAACTAACTCTTTTCCGACCCATAGCCTCCTTAAAAACCATCAAATGGAACAGAGCAGGCAAACAAAACCCAGCACAACACACACACTAGTTCCCACCAATGACAAAAAATCAACAAAATTGTATACCAAAAGAGCCACCAAACACACACCAAGAATAGCAGCCCACCTCAACCACAAGCAAAACCTCCCACCCCTTAACCTCCTCTCAAAGACCTCATGAACTAGATTCATCATCAAAGGGAAGGTGAAGAATAGGTTTACATTCCAAGTTATTAGTAATTATATCTTTAGTCTCTTGCCCAAAAGCAAAATAACCCAATGCCCCAAATGAAGCATATATCAAAGAGATAGAAGCAGTCCCCTTCAAAGGCATAAATAGTGACCCCAAGCCCATAAAACAGAACAGAGTATCCCCTAAAGGCCTCCAAAACAGGCTTGTCTAAGAAGAAAACCACCACGTCCTCCATCATAACAATACCCATGGTGTTGATGTCGACGACATCGGCAAAAATGCTCAAAGGGGAGAGATAGGTCAATGAACGAATTGAATTCAGACCCGGTTGAAATGGAAACATGCCCCATATATAGAAGATGTTGGCCGAGATCCCCAAAATTCGACTCAGTTCAACTGAATTGAAGATAATGGCAAGGATGTTGATGATGAAGATGACATAGCTGATGTAGAAACTGGCTGGGGTGAGGACGATCATGGCGTTGACAGCTAATTTCCTGGCTGGACCATAGACGGCAAGGCCTAGATCATTGAAAGAATTGAGCTTTGAACAGCCATTGAAGTCCTTAAGCCAACGGCAGGTGCAAACTAAGAGCATCATGCGGTGGTAGGTGAGGGTGGCGACAGCGAAGAACATGAGGACGCTGGAGAGCCATCCAGTCTTCTTGAAGGGGTATGGGAGGCCGAGGATGCTAGTGTTGACGATGGTGACGAAGATGTTGGCAAAGGTCTTGGGCAGGGAGGAGCTGGAAGGGTGTTTGGGGAGGAGAGGGCTGGTGGGGTTATTGCAAAATGCATTGTTATATAATTGTCACAGTAAATCATCAATGGCTTCGAGATATAATCCATAATCCAAAGTCATGAGATAAAATTGCGCATCCACAATGCATGACCCGTAGCTTCAAAAAAGGCCATGTACTCTGCATGAAATATAGATGGAGTTGTCAAAGTTTGCTTTGCACTCCTCCACGAAATTGCTCCGCCTGCTAGTAGAAAAACTGTAACACTCCGACCCAGCTTGACCTCGTTTAGCGCCTAATTAATCCTGTTTTCGTTGGTAATTGTGTTTTGCTTGTGTTTTGGGTTCGTTGCGAGTCATGGATAGATAGTTGGGTTGAGTTTGACTCGGATTCGGTAGACCAAGCCCTTTTTCGTAAACAAGTCATCTTCTTTGACCCTCAACTGGTGTTATTCAGACCTCAAATCAATCTTCGAGAAATAAGCTGCACCCTGAAGTTGATCAACAACTCATCAATCCTGGGTAGGGGATACTTGTTCTTGATAGTCACTTTGTTCAGCTATCGGTAGTCTATGCACATCTGAAAAGTACCATCCTTCTTCTTGACAAATAAGACTGGTGCTCCTCAAGGTGAAACGCTCGGGCGAATGAAACCCTTGTCCAAAAGCTCCTACAATTGCTTCTTCAATTCGAACAATTCGGCTGGGGCCATGCGATACGGGGCTTTACTGATCGGTGCCGTGCCGGGAACAAGCTCAATGGCGAACTCCACGTCTCGAACCGGGGGTAGGTCTGGCACATCGTCCTGGAAAACATCGGGAAAGTCACAAACCACCTGAATCTCACCTAGCTGCTTCGTCTCTGTCTTCGCTGAGATAAAGGCAATGAAGCCTTCACACCCTTTGCGGATCAAGCGATCAGCCTTACACGAGGAAATCACATGCCGGGGGCATCTCTGCTGACTGCCCTCGAAACGGAAGCCCTTGCCTAAATCGAAGAAGATCATCCTGTTGTACCAGTTAACTCAGGCACGATATTGAGCGAGCCAATCCATACCAAGGATCACGTCGAAGTCCAGCATCGACAATAGGATCAAATCAACAGGTAACTGATGACCTGCAATCTGCACGACGCAATGGGGGTAGTATACACTACACTCCACTCGCTTGCCAACTGGGGTGGATACAACCAACACATATGGCAACGGCTTCGACGGCTGCTGCAACCGCTTAGCGAAATGAGGTGCTACGTATGACCGCATAGACACCGAATCAAACAGTGCTAACGCTTCATCTTGCGAAATCAAAATAGTACCTTCAACCACCTGTGGATCCTCAGCACTCTCATGGGTAGCGGCATATGCACGAGCTGTCTGACGAGGCTGTCTCGGGCCTGGACGAGCTGTTTGGGATCTGTTCGGAGCTGGGGACGCACTGGATCTGCTGGAAGCTGCACCAGAGGTAGTGCTAGATGGTGGAGGATGGGAAGCCTTATACCCAGGACAACTGGCTATCATATGCTCCCTCGAACCACAGATGAAACAACCGCCTGCCTTCCTCCAACAAGCTTCAGACTTGTGGCCCTTGCCACAGTGCTCACAGGTCACACTGGCAGAACTGGAAGTACTTTGCTGGCCTCTCATCTTCTTCTGTGCCTATCCTCGTGCACTGAATGGCGGCTGTCGCTTAGGCTCAGCGGCTCTCGCGGCTTAGTGGATGGCCTCAGCAGAATAGGCCCTATCCACTGCATCATCAAATGTAGCCGGACGCTGAAAAGCAGTCACGTGGTACATATACCGGGGATGTAGACCTTCGATGAACCGATTCACCTTCCTCTCTTCGGTGCTGATCATATCCGGAGCAAAATGCAACAACTGAGTAAACTTGTTCACATATTCTGCCACGGTCATCTGCTGCTGTCGGAGGGCTAAGAACTCAACTTCCTTGGCTCGAAACACATGAGCCGGGATAAACTTCCTCCGGAACTGTTGCTTGAATGTCCCCCAAACTGTCGCACTGGGCAGATCTCTGTATGAGTCCTTCACGCTTTTCCACCACGTCTTCGTGACGTCTCTAAACATGGAGGTAGCTAATCCGACCCTCTGCCTGTCCGTGCACACTACAGTCTCAAATACGTCCTCTGTCTGTTCTAGCCACTGTTCTGCCTTCAATGGCTCTTCTGTCCCATAGAACTCAATGGCTCCTCACTTGCGAAATTTATCGGATAAGGCATTCAGGTTGTTCTCTCTCGGCTGAAAGACTACCTGCTGGTCTACATGCGACGGAGCTGGGGCTTGACTTTGTCTGTCTAGCATGGTTGCAACTTGTGCCTGTAAATTCTGCATCGACTGTAATTGAGCTTACATGGACTGAAATAACATGAGGATGCGTTCATCTGTGTTCTGTGCCTGCGGTGATGGTGGTGACAAAAACATATATTGAAATAGACTTCCTAGGATTGGAATATCTTGCAAAGTCTAAATAGGAATATCTAATTTCCTCTAAATGATCGGATCTTTTATATGTAAGCATATATCTTCGAGTACAGCTTAAATAACAGAGTATTTTTTTGCCTCTTGATAGTGAAACATGCCCAGATTACTTTGGTATTTGCTAAGTATTCCTACTACAAAATTTATGTCTGGTCTTGTACATGGCTGAGCATATATCAAATGTCGACAGCTGCTGCATAAGGATACTTTTTCATTTGCTTCTTTTCTATTTCATTTTTTGGACATTGGTCTTTACTAAATTTGTCTCCATTGACTATAGGAGTATCTTATAGTTTATAGCCTTCCATATTAAACCTCTTAAGGATTGTTTTAATATAAGCTTCCTAAGACAACACAAATCCTCGAAATCGGTCCCGAAATATCTCAATTCTTATTACAAAGGATGTTTTACCCAAATCTTTCATATTAAAGTTTGCCTCAAGATAATCTTTAGTTTCACGGATCATACCAAGATGGTTACTAGCTAATAAGATATCGTCAACATATAGGACTAATATCATAAACTTGCTCCCACTGATTTTAAGATATATATAATGGTCTACAATATTTTTGATAAAACCGAAAGATGTGATAATTTGATTGGACTTTAAGTACCGCTGTCTGGAAGCTTGTTTAAGTCCATATATTGACCTCTTTAATTTGCATACTAAACTTTCTTTTCCCAGTTCAATGAATCCTTTAGGTTAGACCATGTAAACTTCCTCTGCTAGATTCCCAATTAGAAATGCCAGTTTGACATACATTTGATGTAGCTCTAAATTATAGTGTGTTACAAGTGCCATAATTATTCTGCATGAAACCTTCATTGATACTGGTGAGTAGGTTTTATTATAATTGATGCCTTCTCTTTGAGTGAAACCTTTAGCTACAAGTCTGGCTTTAAATCATTCGATTTTCCCTTTAAAGTCCCTTTTGGTCTTAAAGACCCATTTACAGTTAACAGCTTTGGACCCTGCAGGTAATTCGACAAGATCTCAAACTTCATTATTGGCAGTGGATTTAATCCATCTTTCATTGCATCTAACCATTTATCAAAATTTTCACCATTTATAGCTTTCTTAAATGTCCTTAGATCTTTCTTCATTCCAATATCTGCTTCCTCAAGATACATAACATAATCGTTTGAGATTGTGGGTGTTCTCTCTCGAGTAGATCTTCACACTACTCCCGGATTTATATCATTAACATTCTGTTGTGCATCATTCATGATTGGATCATTTATGATAATCTGTTCTGAGAGTATCTTTACGTTAATGGGTTAGTCATCCTCTAAGTAATCTTTAGAAGCATTATCAGGAGGAATTTTAACACCATCATTTACACTGGACAATACAGTTTGTTCCCTAATTTCATCGAAAGCATAGTTTCTAGTATGATGACTCCCACTGTTTTTGTTATCTTTCAAGAATTTAGCGTTATTGGATTCTACGATATTGATACTATGGTTTGGACAGTTAAATCTATACCCTTTAGACTTTTGCGAATAACCAATGAAATACCCGCTAACGGTTCTTAGGTCTAATTTTTTTTATGTCGATTGAAGACTCTCACTTCAGATGGATAACCCCAAACTTTGAAATGATTTAAACTGGGTTTCTTGCCGGTCCATAGCTCAAATGAGGTTTTAGGGACAGCCTTAGTAAGAACATGATTTAAAATATAAATAGCCATCTTTAATGCTTCTCCCCACAATAAATCGGGTAAATTGGTATACTCAACATACTCTTAACCAAATCCATAAGAGTTCTATTTTTCTTCTTAGCAACGCCATTCTACTAAGGAGTTCCAGGCACTGTATATTGAGCAACAACGCCTTCTTCTTCTAGGAATCTAGTGAATGGCCCTGAGTTACGGCCTGATTTCTTATATCAGTCATAGTATTTACCACCTCGATCTGATCTCACAACTTTAATTTTTCTATCTAATTGTCTCATTTCCTCCGTCTTGAATATTTTGAAGACATTCAAAACTTTAGATTCCTCTTTAATCAGATAGACTTATCCATACCGTGAGTAGTCATCTATGAAGGTGATGAAATACTCTTTTCTAGTAAAACAAGGTATATGCAATTTTCCACAGATGTCCGTATGAATTAATTTGAGAAGTCAACTCCTTATGGTAGTTTTCTTGATTGTCCTTATTTGTTTACCTTTGATACAATCAACACAGACACCGAAATCAGTAAAATCTAAGTTTGGTAATTACCCATTTTTCACTAATCTTTCTATTATCTCTTTCGAGATGTGTCATAAGCGTTTATGCCACATCTTAGATGAGTTCTCTTTTATCAGTCTTCTCTTTAAGCCCACATTCACGTCATAATTAATGTGTCGGGTAGATAGAGTTTGTGCAAAAACTAAATCTAACTTTAATTTATATAAAACATCACATAAAAATTCACTACCAATTAAAATACCATTTCTATAAGTATTCATAAATCCATTGCCAAAATTAAATGCATAGCCATACTGATCTCATTTTGAAATAGAAACTAAATTCCTAGAAATGGATGGAACATAAAAGGTTTGATGGAGACCAGTTGGAATCTAGTGTCTAGCACAATTCTGTAAGTCCCTATCGCTTCGACTCTTGATTCCTGTTAGTTTCCTATCATGATGGTTCTTTAGCTATCACTTGAATTTCGGCTTGTAAGGAATCTCTATATATAACCAGAAACATGAATGCTTACTCCAGAGTCAGCCCACCACGTATTTAATGGAACAGATACTAAATTAGATTCGAAACATACAAAAGATACTTTACTATTATTACCTTTCTTTTCGAACCAATTCTTTCTTTTCAGACATTCCTGTTTGAAGTGACCCTTCTTTCTCGCAGAAGAAACATTTCTACAAAGTCTTTTTCCTTTCTTTCTTTTTCAGTTTTACTTTCACCTTATGCACATTGTTTTTATATTTTGGCTTATATTTTTCCTTGGCTTTTTCATGGGAGACATAATTAACTGCAATTTTGTCTTTAATTTTAAGCCTCCTTTCCTCATGATCACATTTTGCAATCAATTCACTAATTGTCCATGGCTGTGAGTTTTAATTGTACGTTACTTTGAGTGGTCTAAAAGCCAGCTGCAGGGAATCTAAGATGAATTGAATCAGATACTCATCTGAAATACTCATATTAACTTCCTTGAACTTAGCCACAATGTTAGACATGTTTAAAATGTATTTTCTTATGCCTTTAACCCCATCGTACTTAATATTAGTCAGTTGAGACATCAGTGAGGATCCAAGTGCCTTATCAGTAATCTCAAATTATATCTTAACAACTTTGAGGTAGTCATTTGCATAATCTTTAACGTCTATAGACCCTTAAATACTCTTTGATATTAAATTGGTAATGATTTTCAGGCTTACTTTATTGGATCTCATCTACTTTTCATGTTCCGCTTTTTTTGCGGCAAAATTCAATTTAGTGGGCACAGGAGGTTTAGGTTCTTCTATGGCCATGTCTAATTCTAAATAACTTAATGTAAGGGACAACATATCTTTTCAATGAGTATAGAATTGAGATGGATCTCGAACAAGATGGTAATGTAATAGAATTCAAAACCTAGAAAACAAAAATAATCTTTGAATTTAACAAGCAAAACAATAATCCAGTTTAAATTTAAATTTAAACATATAATAAATTCAAATTGGCGAGTACTAAGTACATCATCATGAATCAGCTTTGGGTTCATATGATATGTTAATTTATTACTGTGTTTACTAATGAGACTATGGTTAATAACATATGTCATGAATTAGTTAATTATACCTTTAGATAAAGATTAATCATGCTTATGTCATACATATTAAGTATACCTCATCCCGTTTTCAAGTGGTCAAGAAATGATTGGGCCTTTGGATCAATCTTCAATCTACATTTTGACACGCAATTTAGGTGCAATTAAAATTCACAAAATTATAGTGAACCTTTAGCACAAAATACATAATATATCATAATTTTGGGTTACTTTGGCAACATCCAAATTGAACAAACTGTGAATTTTGCTTATGATAAATTTTAATCACACCTTTAATGATCTAATGAGTCCATTTAAAAACATTTCCCTAATTGGATTGGATATTCTCGTTTTAATGATTAAAAATTAATTGCTCACTTTAACTTTAAGTTGGGCTTTATTGAGAAAAAAATCCAAACAAATATTAATTGACTCATCTAAACTATTCAGATCATTAATCCATTAATATTAGTGTTCTTACATGTGATTAATTATCCAAATAACTTTTATTTAAATTAATCATAAACCTAGTTTTCCTTAATTAATACTTTACAATTAAGGTATTCTTTAATCCATCCATTAAATTTTCATCAAATTAGGTATAGATGTGAATATACATTCACCTATGAACTTTTTTTAACTCATGATCCATAGGAACTTGACAAATTAAATGCGGAATTAAACTTTAATGAGTTAAACATGCAATAATTAATATACCATAAAATCTAAAATTTTGAATAGTTGATCCATACCATTAATCTGGTAGATCCGATTTTTAGGAGTTCACTAAAGAAAACGGATTGAAAATCCGAGTTTGGATGCGTCCACAATCATCAAGTTACTATTTCTACGGTTAAAGTAATTGATCTGTGCATGATTTCTGACATTAGCAAGATGACAAAACTTTTATTATGCCAGATTAGTTTTGTAATGGTTTGGATCAATTTTTTAATGACCTATACATCATCCTTATGTTACCTATCCATACAACTAATATATACACGGTAATAGGCCCCTTAAATAGGTCAACGTGCATACCTAACTCAGTCTAAGCCCACATGTTGAGTGGTTCCTGCCCCAAGATCAAACATAGAAATAAAGAACTTTAGCACTTTAATCTTGGCGGGCCTTGATCTTCATTAAGAAATCATATTAGGGGTCTATAATTTCAAGTAATCCTTAATGCTCATGATGTGCTGAGAATGTATGCATAAAAGCACAACCTGATATACACATTTATTTGAGTCAATACTGGGATTGATCTAAGTGCTTATAATATCAATAGCTATCTATTAGTGAACACTGAACCAAAAGAAAATATGATAAGTATGGGTTCGGCACGTGCATACCGTAAGCCATAGGAAAATATAAAGTGGGTCTTCTTCATGCATACAATTGAAAACTTGCTTCATTCTAGAAGTATCTTAATTTGATATGGCTCAATCAATCCAAACATTGTCAACGGCATAGATCTTAAAAACATTACTGACTGATATTTGACACCCAATTTACATAATGTAATCACGAAACAACACATGATCACAATTCAACTAGATCATCAAATAAATTAACTTGCTATTAGTTGATTACTTAGATCAAAATAAAAAAAAAAAAAGCCTCTGATACCAATTGTTAGATTTACTATAATCATATAATTAACTTTAACGGATCAGATCTGAATAATACAATTTAAACTACACGCATATCTGGCTCCATCGTATATTGATCGTGTTGAGAAGAACAAGTTATTCGCGTGCGGGGTTTACAACTTACTTGTACTTCTTTTTGATGCATACAGGTGATGAGAGAGCTAAGCAATAATCTCTTGAAGTGAAACACGTTACTCTAGATCCATATATTTATAGATCTTGTGATAGTTTCCTTCCCATCATGGAACTTTTAAATTGATTAAGATTATCCCTCTTATTAGTAATTTGAGTAGGAAGTAACTATTAGTTTTTTTAGCCCAATAATATTTCCAAATACCAAACAGAAGAGGAGTCTTTAATTGTTTTGGACTCCAGAGGAGGGACCCATGCAAGGGCATGCTGTCAAGTAGACCACATGTCCAATGCTAACAAATCAATCCCATTCCTCATCTATGGTTTTCCTATGTGGTGGGTTTTCTACTAGTGTCATTATTGTTAAACTTCTTTAATCGTTGAACTATTTTCTCCAAATAAACAATGTTGATATTGCATGTCTTTGTTGAGAAGTAGGCTGCAGTACATTATTTGCTTGGAACTTCCTTTTGCTTTGAATTTTAACTAGTGGGTGAAAAAATATCAAGCAATCGAGCAGAAATATGAAAACAATTACTGATGACTTAAGCCCAAGTTTCAGCCATGATTGCAGCCGACTAAGCGGAATTTGGGAAGTAACACTGCCATTGATATACAACAATATATGATGTGGCATCGGTCGCATCACATCCCAAATAGGAAGAAGTTGGAATAACAATGAAGGTACAAAATAGTGTTTTCAACCTCCATGGGTTGCATGAATGGGTTTACTTGAAGATGCTTTAATCTCGTGAGAAGTGGTCTCACACACCTATGGTGAGAACTTTTTATAGGGCCCACTTGTGGGTTCCATTTGGAAATGGGACCAGGGGAGGTGGAAAGATTAATGTGAGGCTACCCCAAATATCAAGCTTAGCCTTAATTACATATCATTAATCACTCCATCTGTGGCCCACAAATCTAGTCCATATGAATTAGTGCACAGTCGATCCAATGGTCCAGCAAATTCGGATTTTATTGAAACTTGGAGCTTGTAACTATCAGGAGGGTTCTTATGTATTGCAAGGTTTGAATCGAGTGATAGATAGGCCCCACTTAGCCTGATCATAAAAAAGTAGTGAGAACTAGTTCTCATAGGATTATTTCCATATATATATGTATATATATGAGAGCTCCTCTGCTAAGCTCAGGCTTAGGATAAGGTAAGCTTAAGTGTGTGGTTTACACCTATGGGGCTCACCTGGGGATGGGTATGGGGGGATTTGAAGGACTTCCTAAGACCCTCCTCTTTGTAAAAAATTAGCCCCAATCATGATTTCTATCATTTCCATCTAGGTCCTAAAAATTTAATAGTCAACAGTCCATTCGGATGGGTACAAAGTCGATCCAATAGTCTAGTAAATTTAGATTTGATTAACAATTAGTGGACATGTGTAATTCAGGAGGGTCGTTTGTTTGATCTATTTGGATGGACCAAAGGTGGGCCTCAAGGGTTAGGGTTACGACATTTCTTATATAAACTTGAGCTTAAGAGGCTTGCCATATATATATATATATGAGAATATTAGTATGCATCTATCCCTCACCATAAGGTGAGGAACTCTTCCATATTTTGATATATTAATGTGCAAAAGACAAAAAGCTTACGAAAAAGAAGAGTGCTCAAGTACAAATAGGGAAAGTCATGTAAGCATCCCTCACTCTATAATGTGGGAAAGATGCATACTAACATTCCTTATATATACATATATGTATAATTCAAAGTGTAAGCAACTGAAGTCATCGCATATGCAAGGCTCTAAAGTATATTGCTAGGTCTTCAGCTCTAAAATATCATTGTAGCCCAACTTAATGAAAAAAACAAAAAAAAAGATATAGGGAAAATAGCTTTTTTTATTTAGATTGAATTAAAGTTTTTGTAAGAGGCATTTATCGACAAAATCACCTTAGGTGACCACTAAACCAGAAAGGTATTAATACCTTTATGGGCACCGAAGTAGTTCTAGTTGACCACTTCAAATTTTATATTATTTATTTTAATTTTTTTAATTAGTGGGAATGAGTGTCAATTCGAACCTAGATTTAAGAGGGGATGGTAGAATTTGACCTTTCCCTATTACACGTATCCAGCGGAAATTTATTTATTTTTTC
The DNA here is from genome assembly GCA_037013555.1 of Sextonia rubra. NCBI lineage: Eukaryota > Viridiplantae > Streptophyta > Magnoliopsida > Laurales > Lauraceae > Sextonia > Sextonia rubra. The sequence continues at coordinate 12,775,966 of JASUAD010000028.1, read as the reverse complement.
TTCCTCCTCTCATCAACAATGAATCTGGCCTTTTGCTTTCCCACTCTTGAATCTTAATGGATTGATGGAGATCTTGAAGGATAAGAGGATTGTAGAACACTCTGGTTCTATGTAGCTCTAAGATTGTAGACCACTCTGGTTCTACGTAGCTCTAGGATTTATCAAGAGTTGGATATAGGTTACCTAAAAAAATTTTATACACTATTACAGTTATTATGTACATATGTACATATTTCTTAACCCCCAATTTTTTTTGGGGGGGCTGACCAAATCGAATTTTGGGGTGTAAGGTTCAAACCCCATATAGGAGTTCTAGGTTAGCCGGATAGGTCTCGTAAGTTCTAAGTTGTGACCAAATTCCAATTTTTGTATCTTAGATGTGCCGAACCTAAATCCAAATATATATATACACGTTATAGAACAAAACTACTATGCATATATATATATTAATATTGCTTGAAGGAGGATTTAATTATTTAAAATAAAGAGTGCAGTAGTACAGTAATAGAGTATGTGTTCATTCCATTTACTAGCAAAACTAGAATTGTGCCACAACTGAAAACAGTATTACAAGTACCATTGCTAGAAGAGAACGACCGTAAAGAGGAAAGGTGAAAGGAAGAGCAATTAGAAGATTAGAATTGAGGATCTGTTCTCCAAACGAAACATAGTTATCAAGCTTCCAATACCGTGGCAACGGAGAGGAGGCATAGTTAAGATGATGAAGCAGCAGTATCTCCATAGGCAAGCCTTCTATCCAGATCACTGAGTCAGGTTGTCTGCGTTCCTCCCTTGGTCTAAATAGGAGGGTGAAAAAGCCAGAGTGCAAGAAGTTGAAGCCGTCGAAGCGGGGTCCAAAGGATAGAAGAAAGCTCTAGTGTAAGCTTCAGTCCTTTGTTGTTCATTAGTGAATTCTTGCCGCATTGGTTCCGGTAAGCTAGTTTTGGAAATCTGGAACTCCCTTGAATTGAACTTTGCTGGATAATCTGCGACGACGTTGGCTAAGCGCTTACAATAACGGATCTTCCATCCATGAAACTTACCGAGAAGGTCCATAGTCATTTTCTACAGTGGCATCAGGTCCCATCCCAGAGTCCCTGCACTTTCAAATGTGGAGAAAAGGATAAGGCTTTCTCCTTCTATGTGGATGAATTCAATTCACATATTCCTGCAAATTTGGAGGCCTTTGTGTGAGGCAAGGAGTTCGGCCTCGAGAGATTGCGCAGCAACTGGGATATTACCCGTATAAGCATAAAGAAGTTGTCCTTCTATGTGGATGAATTCCGTACCACCAGTGGTATGGTTGGCTGATGAATCAACAATACGTGTGCGCCATTGTCACTTTACTGTGGACCTTTAGGTGACGAATGCTTAATCCACCCTCAATGATGGGCCTTGAGACCAATTTCCAACTAATGGGGGTAAAAGAGTAGTGAGTAGAGCCACCCCAGAGAAAGGCTGAATTAATACATGCAGAAGCTCTTTTACAATGATGATATTATCCGCAGGGCATTTCCCAGGTTGGGAGGCCACCTGATTAATAGATATGGTTAACAAGCATATCCGCAACACCCTTGTAGAGTACATTGTAGAGTCTAATTGGTCTGTAGTCATCCAAATTGCAGGCTTTTTGCTTCTTAGGAGAGAGAATGATGGTTATATCATTTACCCCCTCAGAAAAGGTTCCGTGAGGAAGCAAGGAAGGACAAATTTGCAAACCTCTGGCCCAACAATTTCCTACAAGTTTATGTAGAATTCTGTGTTGTATCCGTCTGGACCTGGGGCCTTAATTCTTTCCCAGGGAGAAGAAGGCAGCTCTTATCTCCTCCAAGGTAGGAGTAGAAGTGAGAAAGGAGTCGATGAGGAGGAAATGGATCAGCTTGCGTCTGTGATTCATTTTGGCCACACTATGAAAAATTTTTATGTTACGGTCGCCCTCAGACACCCATTGAACCCAGGCTCACTGCTTCCAAAAGAGAACTGCCTGCTTGTTGGCCAAATCTGAATTGTTGGTAGCTAGTCGACACTAGTTTGGAGTACGAATCTTGAACTGTAGTCAGACATTATATTTGAATGGTTCCTATTTATCTATATGGTAGTTCTTTATTCTTGATGACGGTAGTCATGATGTTGATCAAAAGTTTATGAACTATATAAGTGTTGGTGGACCACTTTTGGGAACATTTTTTGTGTTATTCTATTGTTGTTCTACAGTAATTCAGATTTAATTGTAGAAATTGCTGAATTTAAAATCTGGATTTATGAGCATCAATCATAAGTATAAATTGATTTGGTTACGACATCCTGTGGATTACCTAATTTTATTTTTTATGCATGGTATATACTAATATGTTGAGATCCTTGATTTCATTTTTGCACATTGTGTTATGGAATGGACAAATAAAGAAGAAAATAAACGGGGAGAAAACATCATCTTCAATGACACTTCGAAAATGAAGTAGAAATGCTTTTGGGATCAAACAAACCAATAGAGAAGCACTTTGTACACACTAGTAGGAAGATTTAAGAGTTGGAGAAGTAAAGGGGTTAGATTTGTCATTGATGGTAAGAAGAAGAAGAAAAAATAAAGGTTTTCACGGGAGAAAGTGTAACAGGAGAGGGTTGAACTCAACCCTCCTTTGTTAAAACGAGTGTCGAACTTGACACTCGTTCCCGTTAGTTCTAACAAAAAAAAAAAAAAGTGATCACCTGGGACCACTTTAGTGCCTATAAAGGTAAGTAGGTCTTTTTGATTCAATGGTCACCTAAAGTAATTTTTCTGAGGGCCTTTTTGATTTAGTGGTCACCTAAGGTAATTTTTCTGGTAAAAACTTTTTTTATTTTTTTTTATAGAGCCTATACGTTCATTGACAGTTTATGAGCATCTTAGATATATGAATGTTGAGGTCATGCATAGTGCATAGCACAAACACATGCATTCGTGCACAAATATATGACAAATTATCCATAATGCCTCTTTTATATTGTCCATCTGTCCATTTTCATTTATGGAGCCCCGCAACTCAATTCAATCCTTGTACACGCCCACTTCTCTTAAATTAACACTGATATTTATTTTTGCTTGGATTTTTATCATTGATTTTTATTTTTGTTGATTTTTATCACAATAATCTTGTAAGATATATAACAACAATAATATTAGAACTGAAAACTAAGTTCTATGTATTCGGTCTAATATTTCATATTATCATTATCATCAAAATCTTGTATCCAACTGTCGTAGGTCAACTGTATGAGTTGTGTTTCTCCATTTTATTTTATGCAAAGCTAAATTTTAGAATATATTGTACATCTTCATATCTATCATTCTCAATGTATTATAATATTTTAAGTATCCACATGTGAGTGCATTCTTCTTCCTTACTTTCTTGATTGTCATGTATCCAACCATCCAAGAGGACCCCATTAGTGGGCATTCTGTGAGAAAATCCTATGTGCCCTAGCTCAACCAAATTAGCCATGACTCGAATAAGTCTCAACCTTTTTCTGGCAACACTGGGACACCAGGAAATAGATTTAGTGTGATAATTACAAAATGAGAACTTAAGGATCGACCGTGACTATGCATGTAGAACTAATACTAATGCTATTCAACCATTAGCGCCTTGGGCATTGGGTCTACTCAGAATCAACTCAGTAGAGTCCCAAAAAAACAAAGAGGTTTGATCGAATCAGCTCACCCAACACCCAGCGCAAGTTAGTAAGATGGCCCCAAGATGGCGAGGTCCCTGCTCACCCTGAAAAGGTCCCTACAACCACTCTTCCAAATCCCAATTTTCCCAAACAAACAACCAATTAGATTAGGCTCCTCAAACACAAGATCAAACCATCCCAATTCCCCATAAACAAATTCAAAGAAAAGAAACGACAGACAAGATCAAACAAACAAACGAAAAAGCGAGTGTCTCGATCTCAGGTGGAAGAATTTACAGCATCAAAACGAAGCAAGACCATCGCCAAAACCAATCATCCCACATCCCAACAAACACGATGTCGTATTCGTCGTCAGAGGAAGAAGACGAAGGCGTCGACGCTTACAGGAAAGGTGGATACCACGCTGTCAGACCGGGCGATCCGTTCGCTGGAGGCCGATACATTGCGCAGAGGAAGCTTGGATGGGGACACTTCTCCACCGTCTGGCTCGCATTCGACACCAGATCCTCTGTATGTTTCGTAATCGTGGCTCTTCTTCCTTTTCTGGCCTTGTTCTTTGATGGGTTTTCAAGAATTCTACCTTTACTTGTCGAAAGATTGCACCTTTCCTTCATCTTTGGTGTCTTTCTCTCTGTTTCTCATCTGGGATTTCGTTGTTTTTGCGTGTACTTGTTGAAAGATGGCATCTTTCGCCCTTTTTCTCATCTGGGTATTCGATAATTTGGCTCTTCTTCCGTTTCTGGCCTTCTTCTTTGATGGGTTTTCAAGAATTCTACCTTTACTTATCGAAAGATTGCATCTTTCTTTCATCTTTGGTTTCTTTCTCTCTGTTTCTCTTCTGGGCTTTCGATGTTTTTGCGTGTACTTGTTGAAAGATGGCGTCTTGCACTCCGTTTCTCATCTGGGACTTCGATAATTTGGCTCTTCTTCCTTTTCTGGCCTCCTCCTTTGATGGAGTTTTCGAGAATTCTACCTTTACTTGTCGAATGATGGCAGGTTTCCTTCATCTTTGGTTTCTTTCTCTCTGTTTCTCACTGGGTTTTCGATGTTTTTACGTGTACTTGTTGATGGATGGCATCCTTCTCTTTGTTTCTCATCTGAGACTTCGATAGTTTTATCTGTACTTGTTGAAAGGGACTTCGATAGTTTATCTGTACTTGTTGAAAAATGGCTTTTTTTTATTTCATCTACGTTACCTTTCGCTCTGTTTCTCATCTGGGTTTTCGATGTTTTCACGTGTACTTGTCGAATGGTGTCATTTTTTGTTCAGCTTCGCTCTGTTTCTTATCTGGGTCTGTTTTCTCGCAGAAATGTGCGTGGTTATTGATGTTTTCTGATAAAGATCTGATGTTTTTCTTTGATTTGCATCACTTGGATTGTTTTGCTTATGAGTTGTTTGTTCGTGGAATTGAGTTGTTATATCTTCTGTTTGCCATGCGAAGAATCCTTTGTGTTCATAGCTCTTCTTCCCATTTTGCTTCCTTGATGGGATTTTGATAATTCGATCTGTACTTGTTGAAAGATGCTATCTTCCCTTCACTTTCGGCATCTTTCGCTCAGTTTCTCATATGGGCCTTTGGTTTTATTTCAGAAATTCGAGTTGTTATTGCTGGTTTCCAGTGAAGACCTGATCTTTTGCTTTCATCGTTTGGATTGGTTATGCTTATTGGTTGTCCCTATATGAACAAGATCCATTGCGATTTTTCACTAGGCAAGCAAAGAATCTCATCTTTGTTTTGATAATTTTCTACTACTGTTTCCGCCCTGGGTTTCTGGTTTTCTTTCTTCCACAGGGATGAGCAATTTGTATTATTGCCTATGAATGCAAGGAATTGTTTTCTTATTGATAAACTATTCTTTTAATCCCTTCTGTGAGTTTGCTTTCTCATTCCGGTATCTGCGGGCTAACTCTGGGAACTTGATTTAAATGTTTGTTTCTAAATGTTTAAACTCATCTTCTGTTGATTTCTGGTTTTGGAACACCTCCTGTCCTTTTTATTTTCTTTCTTATGCTGCTTGCGTTTCCAGAATCACATTGAACTTGTTGTTATGGTTTTAGTCTTCCATCTATATTTATGATCATATCTTTGCTGATTACACACTAACCCATCCTATCTCTATAAATCTTGTCTTCTTTCTTAATAATTTGCCTGAATTACATGACCTCTCTGCCTGATATTCCTGTATCTCACACTGCTGAGTGATGAGGCTAAAAGAATGACATTTTGTTACTATCATATTTCTAATATTCATATGGCTTCTGATTTTCCATATTTGATTCATTTTCTTCTTGTCACAGATGGTCCTAATTTATGCTTGTAGTTTTACCTCAACTTCCAGTACCTTTGATGAACTGATTTTGATTTCCAATGTGTGACTAGTCTCACATTTTTCCTGCTTATTGTTCTCAGATTTTAAAACTTCCCACCTTGTAGATTTTCTTTTATTGACTTCTTGAACTCTTGCTTCAATATGTGAATTTTATTTTATTTTTTTGTTGATGTTCTTTCTGCAATTTTCTCTTCTGGAATTTCTTTCCCATGCTAAGTGTGTTCTAAATTTTGGGTGCCCTTGTGTAGGTGGCCAACATTGATTTGGGATCCTTTTTCCTGGTGTATGTAAAATCTCATTTTTGTGTTATTTGGATAGCTCCTGTGGCTGGATTGGGCTCTAATTTTTTTTGAATTATTGAACTCTTGATTTTTTTTATTTCCTTGGCTTTCTGATCTTTAGATCACTCTCTATCTCAAATTTTAAAACTTCTGCTCAGATTGTCTGAAATTCACTCTCTTCTTTGTAGGATTTCATTCTCCAAGCAAAAATACTCCAAGTCCCATGTTAAATCAAATCTACCTGTCATTGATTCATTTTCTAATATCCTTTTCTTTTCTATATATCCGTAGTTTAGGCACTTAATTTCCTTCACGACTCTTTGCAAATTTCCTCATTTTTATTTTTCTGCACAATCTTATCAGTGTTGTTGTCTAAGCCTCATTCTTTTTCTCTATATATTTCTTTGCAGAGATTTGTTGCACTTAAAATCCAGAAAAGTGCTGCTGAATTTGCTGAAGCTGCCCTCCAAGAGATTGAGTTTCTAACGGCAGTTGCTAAAGGGGACCCTTCAAATTCCAAATGTATCATTAGATTGTTTGACCACTTTAAGCATGCTGGTCCAAATGGGCAGCATATCTGCCTGGTGTTTGAATTCCTTGGTGACAGCTTACTCCGCTTAATCAAGTATAATCGGTACAAAGGCATTGAACTGAGTAAAGTTAGGGAGATTTGTGGGTGGGTACTGGTGGCTCTTGATTACTTGCACACAGACCTTCATATAATTCACACAGATTTAAAACCAGAAAATGTGCTTCTCGTATCCACCATTGATCCTGCAAAAGACCCTGTTCGATCAGGATTTTCACCTATCCTTGAGCGGCCTGAGGGCAACCTGAATGTGGGAGGTGTGGCAAAAATTGATGAGAAGAAGATGTGGAGAAAGGCAAAAAGGGCAGTGGCAAAGATCTCAGAGAGGCGAGAGTCAATGGAGGGGATTTCAGAACAGCGAAGGAGCTTAGAAGGGATTGATTTGAGGTGCAAGATTGTAGATTTTGGAAATGCTTGTTGGGATGATAAGCAATATATGGATGATATTCAGACAAGACAGTATCGAGCGCCTGAGGTTATCATCGGAGCTGGCTACTCTTTCTCTGCTGACTTGTGGTCCTTTGGTTGTATTGCTTTTGAGCTTGCTACTGGTGACATGCTATTTGTTCCTAAACCAGGCAAAGCATTTGATGAGGATGAGGTAGGACTATTGGTTCGCTTTACCTTATGTGAAGAAAACTAATCAACGAAAATGTCCACAATTCAAATTTGAACTGTGGAAAGTGGTCTTCACTCCATTTTCTCCACCTTTTCTCCTTAACGGGAACCCTATGTTAGCTTTTCTTGAAAAATAATATGTTGGAAAAAGTTATGTTTTATTTTTTGGTAACTTCATGAAAAGTTCTATTGAATAAATCCACTAGAAAAATATGAAAAATAAAACAGTAATAGAAAATGATGTTGTTAATTTGAAAGGACAATTTCCTTGTTTTAATGCCACTTTTGAATGGCTGTACTATAAAAAACTTTTCAGATACCTACACTAGTGCCGTATTTATGAACCAGAACCTATTCCAAACTTTGAAATAATTTTATTATCTACTAATTCTGATCTGGTTTTTGGGAGTCAGTAATCCTAAATATTGAACTCATAAGATTCTCTTAGTGTTAAGTATTTGATACAATAGAAAACAGAACTGGTAAGCATGCCCGTGTCCCCAAGACACAAGATATTGAAGATCTGAGGTTTGCTATCTGACACAAGTCTTACAATCATGGGTGTAATTAGGTAGAAATTTTGATAACCCCCGTATCTATCAAGAAAATTCTTATGATTTTTTTTTTATTTTGGCCTCCCAAAAGTTTTTCTTTCTTGCATATTGGCCCCTATTTCAAAAATCCTGGTTCTGCCCTTGCGTACAATGTCCATTTCCCTTTGGCCGCACGTATATATGGAACATCCTAGACTTGAATTAAGTGGGTCTGCTGCTAAAAGGACATGCCACACCTATAATCAGGCAGTGTCCACATTTGGTTTTGTACATTGTTACACCGATTCTCTGAAGCAAGCAAAGAATAACTTTTGACATGATTTGCCAATGACACAGCTAGATCTTTTGGATTGTTTTGTGTGATTTTTTATATGTTTATAAAGTATTTTTCTAATACCATCTTAATAAATGTTCATATATTATTTAATTTAACTATATTGCAAGACATTTTTTGCTTTCCCCTGTTGTCTGTACTTGTTATTTACTTGTCGATCTAAACCACCTCTGCACAGACTTATGAGTTGGCCTTCCCCAACATCGGTTTGGCCCTTAGTCCAATATTCACACCAAGGCTTGCAAACTTGCATCCCAAGAAGAGAGTCCTTAGAGAAATGAGGGGTATTTTCATTCAAAACACCAAGGTAAATGAGAGATCTTCTATTCACTTCTCAATCTTGCTTCGAAACTTTGCTTGTTTGCAACTATGAAGGTCCCTGTTTATAGTTCTACCCTATACAAGATCTCCAACAATCCATCAAGATCCTCCATCCATCTGATCACACGTGTCCCACCACTTGGATGATCAAGATGCTCATGCGAATCTAAAAAGCCTTTAACCCTTCCATCGTTCATCTTAAGCCTTAAGTGCGTGACATGCAACTCTGATCTGAAGTTTTCAGTTTGATTTTGATCCCCTCTCCCTGTTAACTATCTGAATTCTGAGGCCATCTCTGTCTCTAATCAGTCTTGGGTTTGTATCCCGATTCAATCTGTTTTACAATGGCAATGTTGTGATACCAAAACCACATTTGATCAGGCCTTTGTCTCTGTTTTTCTCCTGGTTCTCATCCCCTCTGCCCACCTGTTCATCTTCAACATAAAAATTCTTATGGCTACCAGATTTGTGCTCTTTGTCGTAATTTGTTTGTGTCCTTTCAAACTGCTCTTCGCTCTTGGTCGTGGTCCATTTTCATATTGTACATCTAATACTGTGCTTTCCTTATCGTGTGGGCCTACGCTTTCAACATCTAAACTTTTCATGTTGAGCATTGCTCCCACTTCATCCACAAAACAGTTAGATCCTTATGCATGGGGCCCACCTTTGCGGGATCTAAACCTTTCATTTTTCATGTCCCACCCACTTTTAACTAAAAAGGTCTGAGCTCTCCTCCAACCAAAAAGCAACATTGACCATCAGATTCAAGAAAACACATGATTAAACCCCTAACAGATGACAGTTTTCTTGAAATTAGTTTGTTCCATACTCACCTTCAAGGGTCTTAATTGAACATTAGATGCGATTCTGCTGCTGCCACTACTCTGGGGCTCTCTTTTGCAACAACTAAAACTTTAATGTTATCCTAACCACTTTAGCCAAAAAGGTCTCAACCTGTACTCCAACCAAAATGTAATTGACCATTTGATCTAAGGAAAACATGATTAAAGCCCAATGAATAATAAATTTTTAGAAAATTCTTTGTTCCATATGGTGGGATTCACCTGTCAAGGATCTCAAATTTTATTGATTTTCTTTTATGTATGCCCACTCATCGGTCAATCTTATTGTGATCAGCATGAATATTTTGGATCTACCATATGAATGGACATTAGGATGTGTTTAAGGTGGGTCCCATTGTATGGAAAAGTTGAAGCAATAAAAAAATGGCTTTCATTATGTGAGTCAGTGATGCTTTTTGTTTTGTTTTGCTTTTTTTTTTCTCTCTCTTTTTTGTGGTTCGGGGATGGAGGGGGTGGGTTTCAATAAAAAATGAGGGTGCACAGTCTTTAACAGTCTAGATCTTGCAAAGGTGGGCCTTATACGTACAAATCTCAACACTCAAGGTTGATTGTACAAAGCCCCTTTTTTTTTTATGTCAGTGTTAAATAGTCAGCCCTCTTACTATTATTTTTATCATCATCATGTATGGAACCTGTATACGGATATGGTTATATGGACACACATTCTAGGGTTGGGGATACGACTCCACACTTTTGATAATCTAGGACACATATGGATACAGGTGTCTTATTTTCTTCTCTAGATCACTTTTGAATTGATGAAATTATTATTTTTTACATTCCTATCTAATATTTTTATGTTGAGAAGTCAGAAAAAAAAACTATAAGAAATAAGTGACTTGGTAAGTAGGATGTGCTAAACGTGTACACCAGAAGCATCAGTGCAGTATTGGGTATCAATGCGAGTGTTGTAGCGGTGGACACTGATACATTGGCCTTTTATAGGTATCCTGGTACCATAGATCATCATCAGTATTAGACTAGTCCATCAAAGAAAATGATAAGTAATCCACAAAAATTGAAGTAGGAAATCAGGTCATAAAAACAAATTTGTAATGAACAGTTTGACAGTGTAAAACTTCTATATTTTTTAAGACAAAATATATATTGCCTTTTGTAAGTTTAAACACCTAATTTACAGATTGCAGGTTTAGTGGATTGTAAAGCAGAAAAGTTGAGATGGTTAAAATTTAAAATTGAACACAACTCTATAATACAATATGAGAGATTTTGATATTTGCAAACAAGATATAGGGTTTGAGTTGGGTATAGCAAACAGGAGCACTGCAGGATGCAGAAGGTGGAGACAGACTTCTGAGTGTCATTGGATAGTTGAGTGCGACATCAATTAATGGAGAGAGAGAGAGAGAGAGAGAGAGAGAGAGAGAGAGAGAGAGAGAGAGATCCACAAACCAAATCCACAATCTAAGGCCTAATTACAGTGGACTACATCAATATACACATGTAAGTAATTAAGATACAGCTCAGGAAAATTGTCTGGGATCCACTACAATGCTTTGTGGGTCCTACTTTCTCTACACTCCCCTCAATTTGATGCGGATTAGGTGCAGAAACCAATTTGGAAGGCAAGTAATCCTGGCGTTGCTTTGTCATCGCTTTGGTAAATAGATCTACCAGCTGAAGTTCAGAGGAGACATGAGGAAGCTGAAATGTCCTTGTGACAACATGTTGGCAAATAATGCGACAATCCACTTCAAGATGCTTAGTGGACTACTGCGCTCATGAAACGCTGCGTTCTTTGCAATAAGAATTGTACTAGTGTTATCGGCATAAAGAGGAGTGGATCAATAAGAAGAACACCAACTTCTCTTAGTAAGTGTTGTCGAAGCCAAATGATTTTGCTGCTTGCAGATGACATAGATCTATATTTGGCCTTAGAGGAGGACTTGGAAATTGTAGTATGCTTCTTACTTTTCCAAGAAATGAGGAGGTGCCAAGAAATGCATAGTTGTAGTAAAACACCCCTCTATGAAGAGTTCCCCAAATAGATCGAAGGATATGATAAACTGTAGCGAGTTGTGGTTTTTAGGGGTTTGTTACAAATTTACTAATAGTGTGAAAGGCATGAGGGATGAGAAGGGCGGCTTGGCACAACGGTAAAGGCTTACCGGTAGCGTCCTGGAGGATGTGGGTTCAAGTCACGGAAACAGCCTCTTCAAAATGAAGGTAAGGCTGCCTACATCTTGCCCTCCCCAAATCCTGCTATGCGGAAGCTTCGTGCATTGGGCTGCCCTTTTTTATTATTATTATTTTTTTGAACGACATGAGGAATGTTAGGCCTTGTCATGGTTAGATACAACAGACTGCCAACAAGTCTTGGTGGAATAAAGAGGAGACTATCTTCTTAGCAGAGTTTGACGTTAAGCTTAAGTGGGGTGTTAGAAGGTCTAGCATTAGTATGGTGAGCTGAAGCGAGTAGATCTTCTATATAGTTCCATTGGGTAGGATGATTACCCTCTTTTGATCATGATGTTTCTAGGCCCAGGAAGTTAAGAGGCCCCAGATCCTTCATCTTGAAGGTGCATGTAAGATGAGTCTTGAGTTCTATTATACCAACGGCATCATTCCCATTGAGGATCATTTCATCCACATATAACAGTTATACAGTACAGCCGTGGGAAGTCCGTCCAATAAAGAGTGTGCTATCATTCAGGCTTCGATAGAAGTTTGCACTTAGAATAGCACTTCAAAATTTGTCAAACCAAGCTCAAGGGGCTTGTTTGAGCCCATAGAAGGATTTCTTTAAGCAGCAAACCTGCTTTGGAGGACATGCATAACCTAGTGGTGGGCGTATGTCAACTGTCTCTTGAAGATCATCATGCATAAATACATTTTTTATGTCCATCTGCCACAAAGGGTAATGACGAACTGCAACAACTCCCAACAAAGCTCGGATAGAAGTCATTTGAGCGATTGAAGCAAAAGTTTCCACATAGTCAATTCCATATTCCTATTTAAAGTCCTGTGCAACCAACCATGCTTTATATTTATCAATATTGCCATCAAAGCTCTCTTTGATGGAATAGATCCTCTTACTTCCAAATAGTAGAGGCATCAGCAAGAAGAGGAACTAGATCCCAAGTATGATTTGCTTCAAGAGCAATTAATAATATAGAAAAGCCAAATCTGTTAGGCTTTTTAATAATATAAGTAGAGCATCTTAAAAAGAGGCAACCCTAATGGTGGCTTCTTTCTTAATTGGGATCATGGATGGTGGGACCCATATTGTGATTGGACGGTCAAGTAGTCTTTCCAAAGGAAGTTCTTGGAAGATAATTTCTGAATTTATAATATTGGCTCCAGAGTGTTTTGCTGCTGTAGATCAGAATCTGATGAGGGAAGCACCGGTCTGCTTCCTTGATGCATCCGATGGGAAGAGACAGAGATTCCGTTCCTTTGAGGAAGTTCTTCCTTGATGCACGGCCGATGGGAAGTGACAGAGATAGAGAATAATCCTCTATCAAAACTTTAAGAGGGAAGAAGGATTCAGAAATCCCTAACCAGGCTCTGATACCAGGTACGGACAGTGGTAGAGGGTTTGAAAGAGGTAGAGATTGGAATGAATGTCATATCACTTAGTCGACTGTTTGTGTTAATATAATGGGCTAAGGACCCAGCCAATATATACAATTAAGGAAGGATCGACAAATCAGATCCACAATCTAAGGCCTAATTACAGTGGACTACATCGATACAGACATGTGTAATTGACTAAGATACAACTAGGAAAAATCATGTGGGATCCACTATGATGCCGTGTGGGGCCTACTTTCTCTAAAATTACAAGAAGAAGCTATATGTGGCTAAATTATGAATGCCAAGAGAGAGAAAATAAAAAATGAGTGCATAAGAGAAAACCCTTGGATGCTGCGTCTGGAAATCTTTGATTTATGGTTCCATATAAGGCTCAGAGGATGATGATGATTAATGAAACACACATGGGTCATGATCTTTGATGCAAAGATGGTAGAGTGCTTCCACTGAAACCAATTATGCTCTCAAAATTCTGAAACAAAGTGCTCTAAATAGTTGTAAATTTGTGTCTATGATTGTAGAAAAGGTTTACCATGATGGTTGATGAGTTTTTCTTCATAAGATGGAGGTGATGGACAGAGAAAAACTTATTTTAAAAAATATTAATGAAAAAGACCCCGTGATAAGTATTAAGTTTATGACTTTTAGATATGATTATGATAATCATTGCATAGAACTCTGCTTTGTTGTCCTATGGTAACCTCTCAGATCATTTTACTTCTGTTGGGTCATGATTTTGAATATTTTATGAGCAGCTGATAAAAAAATCACCTGTACTAGTGTGTGCTAACTCAATTATTTCACAAATTTTTTTTCTTTTTTTTTTTCCTTTTTTTTCCTTCTAAACTCAAACTCATTCAATTTCAAATCTATACCCATGTCCCTAACCAGCCTAGCTGCAGCAGTGGATGGTTTTGTCACATATTTTTGTTATGTATCCACACTCATGCTTTTCGTGCATACATGGATATGCATTTTCTTTTTCCTCTATATTTACAATTTGACAGATGGATCATGTTTTCAGGATCACCTGGCTTTGATGATGGAACTCCTTGGAAAGATGCCTCGAAAGGTAAAAAACCTTTTTTTTTTTTTTTTGGTTAACCTCACTGCACATTTAATCATCTATTACCTAATTCCTCCTTCCTGTGAGTACAGATTGCCATTGGGGGGTCTCGGTCCAAGGACTTATTTGACAGACATGGTGACCTGAAGAGGATCAGAAGGCTAAAATACTGGCCACTAGATCGGCTTTTGGTTGAGAAATACAAATTTTCTGAAACTGATGCACGTGAATTTTCTGAGTTTCTTTTACCCATTCTCGATTTTGCACCAGAGAAGCGGCCAACAGCAGCCCAGTGTTTGCAGCACCCGTGGCTGAAGAGCAGAAGTGCAAAGCTAAATGATGGAAACAAAGAAGTGGGTCTAGACAAGTTGGAGTCTGGGATGAACCAGTTGCAGCTTAGGATGGCCAAGTGAGGGTGGATTGGAGGTTTAACGCATTCCACCCTTTAAAAGGTCGCCTAATTTGGGTTGTGTACGCAATTTATTTCGGCTCATAAAGCTATAATAAGATTCATTTACTGTAACTGTGTTTGGATGTACCCCAGCCTACAGTTTGATAATTTTGGAAGAATGATTAGTTTCCATTCATTCTGCCAAGATGGCCTAACTGTCTGAGATCTGGGTCTTATAACTACGTCCTACAGCTTGCATATGAAGTGGCGTTAAGGCGGAAATACAGACCTCAAGCAGTATCAATAGATGGAGCTGCACCTGCATAGACAAAATATATATATCTAAAATCACACTAGAGGATTCAAGGTGAGGTGGTCATCAAGTTGAGGGGAGGGGATATACAGGAGACTTGCGACTGTCGTGATTGATATTAGCATCCTTCATTAGTTATGCTGCCATCCTATTCTTTAATAGAGACCTTTAGAATTTTTTGAAGATTGTCCATGTGGGTGATGGGAAAGTTTTTTGCTTTTGGTGTGTATGATTGAGAATGTGCAAGTTAATGATCTGGGGCAGATACTTGACTTGGGTTAGACTTTATTCTGGTTGACTCATTTAATATATATATATATATATTTATTTATGGAATTTATTTCTTTTTTCTTCAACACTCTGGATGGTTTCAAGACTGTCAGTAAATTCTCTCTCTTGAGTTTCTCAAATGCTTAACTCTTGATAGAAATTCCAGCAACCAAAGATTCCCTCACTTTAATTATGTTCATGTAGGCCTTGGTTATGCCATTCAATTATATGTTATTCCTTTTTTCTTGGGTTTTCATGTGCCCCATTTTTTGAGCTGACTGTCAAAAACTCCTGCCTTTTGAGTAATGTTTATAAACTTCCTACCTTAATGAAATGTTAAAAAAATAATAATAAAACACTGTAGTGCAAAAATAAAAATATCCTAAACCTAATCAAATGATAAATGAAAAAATTAAAGATCTAAAAATAAGTTATCAATGAACTTTGCGAATCATAAATTAAATAAGTTATATAGCGATTATGGAAAAAATCCAAGAAAAAACAGACCAAAGTGAATGGGAAGTGACCACATGATGCGTTGGTGGTGGAAGATATCGTTGTGAGAGCTTCATGCTATCTACATAAGTTTGCTGTATGCTTTTTTTCTCAAACTAGAACTCATTATGTGATTTGTTTGTGTTTTTCTTCTTCTAATTTTTATTATAGATGATTGTTAGTTTCCACTGCCATTTTTTTTTTGTTTTCCTATGGTATTATAACAAATCATACTAATCTTGTTTACCTTGAGTATGGCCCATCATTCCATTGCACAGATTATGGTCAATCAAGTTGTAATGCAAGCCATTGAGATTTTCAAGTACTTGATGCCTTTTAAGACTCATTCGTTCACATTGTAGCTCATCAGGTTAATGGTGCTCATTGGTAGCTTAGATGGTCAAATATAAGATTAAAAAAGGGCTTCAGAAAGTTATAACAAAGCATCCCAAGCAAATTTAGAAGGACCTTTACTGGCATTTGCATTTCTAAAAATTCTCAACACCTGGAGATATCAACTAGGGCTTGGTTTTGTATTGGGCTAACATAAGTTAGGACAAAATGAGTGGTAAGCCGTAGCCCAAGTCCAGGGCATATTGGAAAGTGTGTTTGCGTGCATGTATCTATATATTTTATTTAAAACAGAAGTAAATTAGAACCATCTATGTGTAATCAGGCACCTGGGACCAGTTTGGGCATTGAGGCCCAACTTGAGGCACATTGAAGTCTTCCTGGGTTAAAGCCCATGTCTGAATCAAGCCTGTACATGAAACAACATGTCATGAACTGGATAGTCATGTGGGCAATGGCATGAGGGCTTGAGTTGTCAAGGCCTAGTTGCACTTGGATCATCACTGTTTGAAGGCCAACACATTCGTAAATCATTTAGATTGGTCATAAGATTTTGATCCGGGTCTGAGCATCAACGTCAGGCCTGAGTGCAGCCTTGGTTGCTGTAAATGTTAAGCCTGGGCACAGGCCTGGCCTCGCAGAAGAGCTTGCTGGGCCTAAAGAGGGATGGGAGGGCCAGGCTTCAGGCCTTTGGTTAAGCTTATTTATTTCAAAAATGAAAGGATTGACTTGATGCTATTAAACAGGCGTGATTTTGTCTTGGCACAAACTATCTTGCTGAAAGCAATCTCTGAAATCTCTCCATCCCGTACCAAATGGGACAAGCCAACAAAGCCACTTTGGGGTGGGCTGAGTACTCTTGTGAATTACTTGAATTGCACATTGATGAACCAAGCCAACTCGGCTCGACTATTCAAGTTGGCAAGATATGTTCTTAGAAACCAAAAGTCCATCCCTACTTTGTGGGGCCCACTGAAACTACCAGTATGAATGTTGAATGATTGGATAGAAATGATACGGTACAATTATCAATGTCCTAAACTTTAATTTGGATTGTGGAACGTAGTTTTTCATTCAAAACATAGACAGCATGTTATTTTGGGGGTCCCATTGAGATGGTTGTAACCATCAAATTTAACGTTGATGTTTTTATCAACACAGATTATAACCTTCTTATCCAACCGACCATGTATGTAGGTTGCCAAAAGGCCCCACAGATTGGTTGCAAGTACATTGTTTGTAATATGTGCTGGTATGGAACAAAAATATTCACGTGAAGCAGTCCGCAAAACAGTTTGTGTATGGTCCACCTTTTGATAAGTATATTCCTATTCCCAACTAAGTTGGCTCCGGATTTTTCTTAGAAAGAATATTCACTAAAAATAAAGAAGCTAAAGAACATCAACCGCCAATCAGCCAACAATTCACACTAACCACCAAAATTGGCTCCCTGAGCAAAACCATATTTAGCTAGAGGGAAGGCTGACTCGTAGAAATATGAGAAAAACTGATAGCACAAAGCTATTAGCGAGAATAAGAATAAGGGGTTGTTCAGTTAGTTGGAAATCTCACCTCTTACCCTCACGGAAATAGACTCTAGTCTCTCCCCATTCCTTGCATGTATGAATTCTCAACCTTCATGGGTGCCCATCCTCTCCCCATGTGTGTCTCTCTTGGGGCTAGATTACCCAAAAGAAAAAAAAAAAAAAAAAACAAAGGCTACTGCCATGGGTTGTAATTTAACACTATTCTAACCTGCACTTAGTGGTAGATTAGATCTCTAGAATGATTCTGGATAGTTTTAAATTTGTTGGACCATGAAGCGGCTTGCCTACCCCAGCTCCACCTTAATATTGCCATGCTTCTTTGTGGGCCAAGCAAAGTTAGGCCACATATGATTAGTATTTGATTAAGAGGACAACAGGGTTCCCATATTATGTATGTATGATATATGTAATGACCATA
This sequence comes from Sextonia rubra, assembly GCA_037013555.1. Lineage (NCBI taxonomy): Eukaryota > Viridiplantae > Streptophyta > Magnoliopsida > Laurales > Lauraceae > Sextonia > Sextonia rubra. The sequence goes on along the minus strand of JASUAD010000028.1, from coordinate 12,757,994 downwards.
CAATTATATTAATATTATTATATTCATAAATACTCATGTGAGCCTGTTTGGGACCCTCGCATATTCAAAATTTTTCTTTGTTGCTTTTACACTATTGACTGTGGGACCTTAGCATCTGGCCATATGTTTTGGTCAAGGGAGCTTCTAAATATACACCGTTTTTCTCTCTTCTTACACCAGGATTTTAATTTTTTTTTTTTACAGTTTTGCCCATACATGAAAAGACTAAAATGCCCTTGTCAATATGCATGTTCGGCTAAGAGTGGCCGAACACCTTTCATATGTTCGGCCATGTGTGGCTGAACACTGTGTAGTTGTTCGGCCACACCACGCCGAACAATATGCACTGTGTTCGGCCATGCAGGGCCGAACATGGCGACGGGATGGAACAACTTGCATGAGCACACAACGGATTAGAGGGAAAAATATATTCTACTATCACAATCTAAATATGCAAGAACCCATTGTAATGAATAATATGTGGAGAAGAGAAGAGAATACCTTAAAGAAGAGAATACCTTTGAGAAAGAGGGATTTTTGGTGTTGAGAAAGAGGAATTTGGTTGGGTGGGGGTATATATGTAAATGTAATGTGTATAAAGAGAAGAAAACTGAACCCCCTCACTTACTTCATTGTGTATAAAGAGAAGTGGTGTAAGAAGAGATAAATTCAGTGTATGTTTAGCAAGGCCCTTTGGTCAATTGGGGGTGATTTTAGAACACACCTCATCCAAGCATGGATCTTTCCATTCTTGGTCCCAATGATTTGACATGCCCCTGGATAGCTCCACAATCACTGAATAAACCCCTCTGCCCACACCACATTATATATGAAAAATATTAGCATGCATCCATCCCTCACCATAGTAAGATGAGGGGCAATTTGATGGGGCCCACATTGGCCCTAATGATCATAGAACTATAGAGATGGAAAGAGACATTGTGGATGAGCTCAAATATCAAATTTAGGATCAAACATATGCCTTTAATCCTTTCATCTATGGTCCACAAGTTTGACAACTTTATGTTAAAGAAAAATTTGACTCTCGATCTAATGGTCCAATTTATTAGGATTGGTGAAAACTAAATAAATCAACTGTAATTTAAGGGGTTTTGTGTGTGTAGATGGTTTGGATGGATCATAAAATTGGCCCCACTAGATGTCCTTCACCCTATGATGAGCAATGGATACACATGTATATTTGGCATCCTATAATATTATATTATGTTATAATATATATGAGAAATAATCCTATGAGAACTAGTTCTCACCACTTTTTTGTGAAAAGTATAGGTGGGGCGCATCTATCACCCAATTCAAATTTTACAATACATAAAGACCCCTTAATAGTCATACACCCCAAGTTTCAGTCAAATTCAAATTTATTGGACCGTTGAATCGAGTGTAAACCAATTCGAATAGATTGAATTTGTAGGTCACGGATGAAGGGTTTAGGAATATGTGATTGGGGTCAAATTTAATATTTGGGATAGTTTCACATAGATCTTTCCATCCCCCTCGTCTCATCTCCAACTAGGACCCACAATGGGCTCCATAAAAAGTTCTCACGGTAGGTGTGTGAGAATACTTCTCATAAGATTAAAGCTCATTAGATTTATTACTACTTTTAGTTTAGCTGTAATCTGGTCAAAATAGTAAGATAAGGAAAAATGGTCTAGTCATTTGAGAGAGAGACCCTTCTTGACTAGGTTCCATTGGATATCTAGGATCACTCATTCGACTAACAAGTGTTTTATTAATTATAAGAACAACCTCTTGTCCTAGTAGTAAGAGGTGTTGGTTCTTATCATCCTGACCAGTGTTTAAACCTGTTTGGGAACCTTTCCTCACCCAAATACATGCTGCCTCACCCGAGGTCTTCTTTCTCACCAAAGAATTCTCCAACCTCACCCGGGATGTCTCTCCTCCCCGGAGTATTCCCTCACCAGAGAGCTACGGTCCTAGCCACACTAGGCTCGGATAACAAAAAAAAAAAAAACTGTTTTATTAATTATGTCGTCCCAAATAGCCTATATTGGAAAGTGACAAATCAGATTATCCTAAATTTATAGATGATGCTTGAATCACATTCAAAGGTCTATCTCTATCCCGTCTGTGATGGACCCATATGAAATAGACCAACAGATGATCTGAACCACACCCATTAATCTCAAGACCCATCTTGACATGAAATCCAAGAACAGGGTCATGTGCACCACACGGTTCTAACAGAAACTTTAATTTTCTGTTAACCCTTGTTTCAATAGCAAAACTTCAACAAGTGTGTCGGCTGATTTGCTAAGCTGTTGTAATTTCTTTAGTGTGACGGAGACTGATGCTTCCAATCAACTCAAAGAGAAGGGCCTACCAAAAAAAAAAAAAAAAACACTCATAGAAGGGCAACTGTCCAAATCATAAGAAGCCTCCTGTGCAGGAAATGGGAAGCTAAAAGGACATTTGACGGCTCCATTTGTTGTAGATAGATTAAGGCTAACAAGTTAGGAGATTAAGAACTAAGAACATCTCACATCTCACGTCTCACATCTCACATCTCACATCTCACATCACACATTGTATTTGATCACATCCCCACATGATGCAGACCCAAATGTCATCTCCAACAAAAGGTATGTTATGGAACTGAAACGGGTCTACGGGGATGTCGGCATGGGCCGTCAACAGGACGAATTCAGGTGGATTCATCTAGGCCAGTCTTTAGGCCCAATTGAAGAAAGATAGGAAGCCCAGTCTCATCCTAAGAAACGTTGGGTAATTTCTAAAAATAATAATTCACTATTTACATTTTCAAATTGGGCGTTTCTTGTTCTTACAAAATTCCCTCGACAAGAAAAAACTAAATTTTATTAAGGCTCTGATCGTTTTTTTTCTTCGTACCTTAATTTATGGAGCCAGGTCCCAAGAGAGCCTACATAAGTGAAAAGAGCAAGCCCACAAAATGAGAAAAATAGCTTACACAAGTGGAAAGAGTGGTATAACAGTGTACTTAAAAATTGATTACTAGGTAACTGGGTGACATGTAGAGGTTACAACCAACTGAGCAAATTTGTTGTTGGTAAGGCCTGAATCTATTAAAGACTTGTTCTTGGGGTCGTCTAGTTTCCATGGAATACATAGGAATTGATTACATAAGAATTGATTAAAGAGGTAAGATATGAAGGATTTAAGGTGAGATGTGAACTATATAAAGTAGCAACATAAATGGGACCTTTTCGACCATTGCATTCAAATTACTATACTGATGTCTCTGGATTCATTTTCATTTTCATTTGCTTCACTTCCATTAATAGAAAGGCTTTTTATAGTTACTTTGGATATCCACCTTTGATTCTTCGTTTTTAATTATCTATGGAAACAAACAGGCCCATATGGGTATTAGAGCATTTATGCTAATCATGAATGTCCACCCAATCCCCCCACTTTAATTAATATAGAACTAGGGATGGTGGCAACTTATAATCAATGGTTTTCTTTAGCATAAGAGACCCAGCCAAACTATAAGGACGGTTGAGACATCAAGGATCTTATCAAAGAGGAACAAGCATTTTAACATTTTTCTTCCATGACTAGACACTGAGAATGGGAACTCCCATCTCACTCCAATAATCAAGAGAATACTACAATTCAGCAAGAGAATACTACAACGTACTGTGTGCAAGTTGTAGGCTCCACTTTATGCCTTCAAACGGTAGTGTGACACTTGGCAGGGAGTATTCTATTGCTTACTGACACCGGCATAGCACTCCAAATGGTACAGTGTTTGGCCCACCTGGATGTCTGCCACCTTCAGAAAAGGCCAGGAGAATTTGAAGGTGGCATGGATTAGCTGCTCGTGAAGTGTCTCCTTCATAGGTGTATCTAATTAAGGTCATTGAAAAAACAAGGTTAAGAAAAAGGACCAAGCTGCTCAATTTTACCTGAAATGATTCAATGGCTATAAAAAAGCCTGCAAATGGTACTCTCTCTAATTACACAATTAGCCGATGGATCCGACCAAGAAATTTGGTTATAGATCAATTTTGGGCCCAATTGATAATCAGGTTATTGCCCCGGCTACTTGATCTTTCTCATGGGATCATAGGCGCGAGACTGATGGCTTCTAAGGGGTGGGTCTCGTACCAAGTGATTGGTACATGTTTAAAACGGAGATGTCCATTTTCAAATGCAAAGGCTGTCATGATCAAGATATGGGCCTGGCAAATATCAATGATCAGAAATCCCTTGATCTTGATATAGTATTAGGGCCAATCATGTCAGGACTCAAAATGGGTCTTTTAGCCATTAATGGACAGATCTTTCAGCTAAGGGAGAGATTTTATAGTAAAACGTCCAGGTGGCGATGTACTGGACATGATTGATAATCGGGTTCCAATCCAGAACCATGGGCCTCACCCAACCCGACCCATTTACAAGCTTAACTATATGATATTATCATCCAATTAGGGTGAACTTTAACTTGTTTTTAACCTGAATTCCTTACTTGGCATTCATCCAATTGAGCCCCCTGGAAGTGGACCATTGGTCCTACTTCTGGAAGGCTGCACCAATTGCAAGGGTCCACATTGGAGAACCAGTAAATGGCAAGGTGTTAAATGGGCCATATCTATAAATGCAAGACTTATTTCATTTATTGGGGCTAAAGGGTCCCCTACGCTATCTAAGAGAAAACAGCTCAACAGAAAAATACACATGAGAGTAGAATTCTCTACCCATAATTCTGTTGTCTTTGTCAATTCCAGATTGATGTCTCACTACCAGCGTTACAGACATGGGTCATATTTTGAAAACATCAAGGCATTTTTTCAAAGAAATGGTCAACTTCATATTATTGCAACGTTACATGGTTATATCATACTATTGAAAAGTTACAAAGTAGCATTTAAATTTGTGATTGGGAAGTTCATGATAATTTATTGTAACGTTGGCATAAATTATCAGATCGGACTAATCGGTGGCCCATGAGGTATGTTCACGTAATCTATGCTTGGACTTATGAAGCCCATCCGTGGCCACGGCAATTCTTGTGAAGGTGGGGACCTAAAGATTTGGATGTGACCAAGAACAGCTCATTAGCATTATGGTATAGAGTGTTGCTCTTTACTGGGAGGTCTTGCACCCCGGTTCAAATCTCACCTTTCTGCTCTTTATAAATATATATATATATATATATGTGAGTTTTATTACCTAACATGTGTAAGTTATATATGTTACTCATATGTGTAAGTTTTTATTATTTTGCATGTGTGATGAGTTGTGTGTGTCTCTCTCGCATATGCAAGTCTTTATTATCTTGTATGGGTAAGTTGAGTATGTCATGTTCCCATTATATCGTATGTATGAGTCAAGTGTGTGTCCTTCACATGTACGAGTTTCCATTATCTTGCAAGTGTGAGCTGGTGTCTATATATAAATCCTCACCTGAGTTTAAAAAAAAAAAAGAAAAAAAAAGATTTGGATGTGACCTGCCTATGTGCAAAACTTAAAGTCCATTACATTTCAAAACTTAAAGTCCATTACATTATCCTAACACTAAGTAGCCCTCAAATTTAACGTTTTTATAGTGCGGTTTTTTATTTCAATCTAATAATTTTAGTCTCATTTGAATTAGTGGGGAAAAAAAAACCCCACATCGGTAATCGGTTGAGCTCACTTCAAAATTCCTATAAGGTAAGCCTTTTTTCTTACATACTTTAACTTGATATTCTATTTTTTTATTTTATACGTATATATTCTTAGCACAATCCAATGCATAAAATCAAGAACATAAGAACAATGCCAAATGGGCCCAATGCCACGCAGGAGCTCTATGTGTGTTTTTTTGTGGGTCCAACCTAGGGCCCCACCTCAAGATGGGACTGGGGAATTCAAGATCTGGGTGGGACCTATCTGTCCAAATTTGAGGCCCATTTGATCATTCCATCATCTTCATCCACACCCACAAGTTTAACCGATTCACAGTCCATTTGCATAGATGTGCAGTCAATCCTTAGGCACAGTCCATTCGTATGGTATAAAACCCATGACACGCATCTAATTGAGGTGGGCCCCATTTTTTGGTCCATTCAGATGGACCAACAGTGGGCCCCATACTCACCTGATAACCACTGCTTCCCTTCAACGGTGTTACTAGTGACACTCCTAAAAGGTTAAAGATGGATTGTGAAAAGGGCTATAGCTGATGTTAAACACTTAGACCCCATACGAATACGTGTGGGCCCAACACCCCACATACCCGACAGAGACATCTCATTCTTGTATGGGCGTTTCATGAATGCCCATGTTACGGTTCAAAAAAACAAAGGCCCATGTTCATCCATCCATGGATTCAAAAAGCATTTGGTCTTCAAAAAATAAGTATCTCTGTCATATGCCTCACCTAATTGTAGCAGGATCTTTAGAATTGGTTACCAATGAATGATGGTGTGCACTCCGCATCTATGAGTCTCGGACCATTCCTTTTGTGGGCCATAAATCAAAGGTTCAACCTGTGTCTGACGCGTTAAAAATGAGTCAAGTAATTTCAATCTGCACCTAATGTAGGTTCAACTCAGTGTCACCCATCATAACCTATATCTAATACGGGTTAACCCATTTAACCGATTCGACCTATAAAACCTTAGCCCAAACTTATTCCATTTCAAATATTGAAGCTATAAAAAAAAAAACAAACAAACAAACACAAACTTGCATCATTTTATACAAAATACTTATTTTAAGTACCAAAATATTAAAGGAGTATATTGTTCAATTGGGTTTACATATGTGGGTCGAACCGAGCCCAACACCTGTAAATTGGTTATGTACTTTGACCATAATCCTACCCATTTATAGGTACTTTGACCATAATCCAACCCATCTAAAGGTCAAAATCATATGTAAAGGGTAATATCGTAGGCTTAAAAAGAATTGACCACTATAGTTAACTGGTGTGGGCCAAATGGAAAGCGAAACCAGATTTTAACTTGTTTGGCAAATCTCATCTATGTGAACTAGATATTTTCTAAGTAGAGATGCATAATTAGACCTTATAAGTAGAATGTTTGGTATATCTGGTTCAATTAGAAAAATTAGAAATTGTAATATTTTGAAAGTTATATAAGCAAAGTTTTCTATTTGTCAATGGTTGAAACTAACCTATTTCAAACAAGGGGAGTTTCCAAACACGCCCTCTCTTATATTATGACTTTCTTTATATTATTCATCATTAATCTCACATCATCATTATTATCATCGTCAAAATCTTATTCCATTCACATCTATAGTAAGCCAAATTATGTCTTAGATTGCACTGGGGGAATGTCATTAATTTCACTGCCACTGAGATATTTGTCAATTAAAACAGCAGGAAAGAGGTTTCTGCTCCACTTGCTTTCTTTCTGTGCTTCAAGAGCAACCCAAGCTCTGAAAGTCTAAAGCAACGTTGACGAATGTCGTTCTTGAGGGAATCCAATGCACTGGAGAGTTGAAAATTTCACAAAGCACGTTGTCCCTTCACATTGCTCTAAGCAAATTGCCATTTAATATTCTCATTCACCTTTTCATAGTCATTCAAATGTAAGATACCAAATTGTGGGGCTTCCCACGGTGATATGGCAGACCTCAAAGGATCCCGCGAAAACAAGCATCTCTTGGAGTCCTTAGACCTTAAGCTTCAAAATAAAAATATGATTCCCCACCATTTAAAACTTGTCAAGTTCTTGAAAATGCCATGCAATTTAAAGTATTCATTGAATCCATCATACTCTCCGGACCCCTGAATTTTGTAATCAATGGGGCTTTGCTGTTAGGAGTCGGTGTTAGTTGGTTTTATGACTCCATAATGTTCTGATCGTTTTTAATAGAGTGAAGTTTAATCTTCCCAACATTGTACTGGGGGTATACTTCTTCTCAATCAGGACTCTCAAGGGTCAAGCCACCTTGGCTAATAAAAAAAAAAAAAAAAAAACCAGAACTATATTTTCTATCCTCAATTCTTATCCAAATATACCATGAACTATAATTTCTTGCCGTCAAGTGACTAACTTATGTGCTATATTATTGCACATTAACCTATTAATTTATCAGAAGATAATAACAAATCAATTGTATAAAATGCATCCATCAAAAAAGTGTGTTTTCTTAAAATTTTCTTTCTAACCTATCCTAGATTCCATTGGGTCACTGAGGGAACAGAATAAAAATAAAGAGCCAAACGGTGAGACAAGCTCTGCATCCCCATTATTGTGTTGCTCCATTAAGCAAAAGAGTTCCTTTTCAGAACAATCCAACTTCGGACACTGTCCCTATCCTATTAAACTGTACACAAGTTGCCTGAGCGTTGAGAAAAACTATAGTATAATGTTGAACAATCCATCTTGTGCCTTTTTTTTTTAACCCACTTAGGGGGTACGGTGAGGGAAGTATACCCCTAGAGAGGTGAAGGAGTCTCTTGTGAGGGAAAATTACCTCGAGTGAAGATAGCCCTTCAGCAAGAAAAGGTCAAATCATTGGTGTTCTCTTTGAATAATGTTTGATGGACTTTTTAGGATATTGTTATGATATTTTGCATGTTGGCTAATTTATGGGTTAGATAAAACTCTAGGCCCATTAAATTGTAATTTTTTATTTCTTTTAGAATAAACGGTGGTATGAGTCATTGAATGCACATAAGTAAAAAAACTGAAAAAATAATGCTAATTAAAGTGCTTTGAAGTGATTTTCTAATGATAATGTGAATTAAAAATGTCATATCTCATAAACCAAGTATCGAATCGAGGCAAGCTACATACCGTTGGAAAGCTCTTTTTGCGTAGATATCTGTATATTTTAAGATTACATCAATTGAAGTTAAAACAACAAAATTATAACATCGGAAAGTTTGCAAAAAAGTAAAAAATTGACATGAGCTCTCGAGCACCCATGCAACCAAGCTCGAGCTCATTGACAAACAAAACTTACTTTTATATATAAAATTATTTCCTGTTTGTGCCAAAACTACTAGTTATTATTCTACAAGGACTCTAATTCTAAGGCATGAATTTTGGGCTTATTTAAAGGGTGTTTCTCTTAACCTTATAGACATCCATCTCCCTATTATAAGTTGAGAATATACATTAGAAATACCATTATTCTCTAAAGCATCCATTGAAGAGATTGTACTGAAATTTTGAGTTCTAGAGATTTCTGCTTCACTTTTCTGTAGAAGATTGGCTGCTCTTGTAAAAAATTCGTTTACCTTGCGGATTCAAGGTAGTTGATTGAAGCGCGGTGAGTGATGAGGAGCTGGTAAGAATAACTGGAGTCCGTAGGTTGAGTTGCAACCGGAGAAGGATCCGTAAGTATATCTTGTGACCTTTGATTACATAGTGTTTGATTATCTTTGGTTTAGACGATGAGACTCCTAACTTTTCTCGAGTAGGAATTTCCACGTAAAAAATCAATGTGCCTTCTTCTTGTGGTGTGTAATTGATTTATTTGTTAGTTTTTTTATTCTTCCGCTGTATATATTTTGAACTGTAATGTAGAAATCTTGATCTGGGACAATCTTTCAGCCTTCAATGACATGGCTATGGTCGTCTATTTAGTTAACACATATGGCTTGTCTGTATGGATAGTACACTGGAATTGATTAAGTTAAAATTCAAGGTAAAATGAGCTCCACAGAAGGATATATAGAGATGAGATGTGCAAGATATAAGATTTCTTATGGTGCGACCGTTACATTCCTATGATTTAAATTATTAGTGTCGTGGCTAGTTATTCATTTCTTTTTATGCCAGAAGGCCTTTCATTCATAGCTTTCTAGTAGTAGTGATGATCCAACAACTAAAATTTGGTAGCATAGCCGTATTTAATCTTGTGAACATGTTCAACGGCTTGGATCTTGATTTACCCCATCAGATTTAAAATAAAAAAATAAAAAACAGATTCAGCATTTACAAATTTACCGGCACCTCTTATTTTTTTTCTCTCTATTTCTCAAGTGTCTTATAAAGAGGCCGTGGAAAAAAGAGGCATTACTTTTATTTCTCAAAAGTGGATAGAAACTAGAAATAGTTGTAAAATGTTTTATATTTCAAAACTTTTACCTATTTTAGAGATTTAAAAAAATAGAGGCAAAAAATAAAGATCCCAAATAGGGGGAAAATATTTGTTACCTTCCACACAAGTCATGAGAGATACCTCTCCGAAATAGGAAATCTTAATTTCTTATAACCTAATGGATCAAGCTGTTCTATATCAGTAATGTTTGTTTTCTTTGGTTCTCGAGTATTTTTCTCATCTAAGTTGTATGTGTGGGCCCTTCCTTTCACGGTGTGGGCTCTCCCAACTCCCAACTCCCAACCCCCTTGGGTCAACCAAAAAATCTCAAAATCTAACAGGACAGATCCATTTGCAATATAGATATAATGGCAGTTACATGGTGAGAGACACCCTCTTTGACATAAGAAAACTGTATGAATGTACATAGAGAGTTACAATAGCGACTCATAGGTGATCTTATATAGCACAGGCATATGGCTCAAACATACACACACACTTCCATTTTTCATTATATTTTTAGTCCCGTAGCCGGCACAGAGAGTTGGGCCGAATATAAGAGCCCAGATACATGGAAAGAAAGTTCATAGATTAAAGAAATGCATGGGCATACACTAGTTTGTTTGCACCAATAGTTTGTAGTTTATTGGTGAATTTTTTTTAGTTGAATGCAATTTTGAAATCTTATTACGTTCTCATAATTCTGAAAAAACACTAACGAGGAAAACGTGACTGCATTAACTTTTAACGTCCAAAATAATTGGGTTGATGGCCCTATCCGTTTGGACATTGTGGGATTAAGCACTTTTTTAGTATCTAAAAAAAGTGTGATTCTAGACAAAATAGCTACGTCCAAAAACTTAGGATCTACTATGTGTCCTATTTATGATTTTAAGGAGAAATCAATGGAACTTGCTCTTTTTTATATAATCATATTAGGGCAGACTGGTTTGGCCCTAATTTAGGTTTTTAACTCACTCAATGAGCAATGTGGATATTGTAGAATGGTGGAAAATTCTCATAGGACTAAATTACAGGGTAAAAATCTCAATCTCCAATATATGAATCTAAATATATGGTGGGCTTTATGAAAAGCAAAACAAATTCATTTTTAAAGGTGTTGCCATTAATCTTAGAAAAGTTATTAGTATAATCATTTGTACCCTTATGACAATAAAAGAAACTTTAAAAAAGAAGCTCTTTTAGGTCCCAAAGTCTTAGGGCTGTCAGGAAGCCCCTCAAATAATATCCTATTGATTTTTACAGATATAACTAATAAACTTGAATATGAATTTTTTTAATTATCTGATGGTGAATAATAATTCTTTCATTTGTGTAGGCACTCACTGTGAACCCAAACCCCCTTCTTCTAAAGAAACAAAGTTGATGGCCCAAACGGGAATATCTTGCCCTAAGCACCAAATCAGTCTAAAGTTGTCCAGTAATTTAGGGTTATGACTAATCCTTTTTATTTTAGGTTGGGTTTGGACTGACATTGTGGATCCAATACATGGGTGGATTGCGTATTTGTGTTCGGGTTGAGTCCAACCCCGCCATATATTCAAAATGGGTGAACCCATTTATCCAATCCATCCTATGAAATCTTTGCACCAACCCAACTTAAACCCCACCTTTCCTGACCTTGCTAAATGCAACATGACCCACGACGTCTTCAAACTTTCCAAAATTCGACATGTCAATTATAGGGTTTAGGTTTTTCCTTTTAACTATCAGGTTAGATTTGATTAAATATTTTGATGGGTTTTGGATTGGTTAATGGTTGCCTTTGATGTTATGGGCAATGCTCAAACTCTTGCTGACCCGACCCATTGCCACCCACGATTAAGATGGGATATTCACTGCGTTCCATTTTTCAAATACAGTGAAAAACGAGCTGATGTGTGCGTGTGCTACTTTTCTTTGCATGTAGTAAACTCACACCATAGGCCACATTGTCCTTACAGCAGCATACATTTGTCCTACAGTACCACATGCGGCCATTGACACCCTGTGAATTAAGAACTTTTTATGAGGCCTTTCAAAGTCCCCATGATGACTTGCTCTTCATGTAACCTGCCAATCTGACCCACAAACAACCCAACAATTCATGGTACATGATTAACATTTATAACACAATTAACAAATGATTTAGATTAGGGCTGATTTCATTCTTACTGTTCAATTCACCACTCATATTTGAACTTGATCCAACCAAACTAATTGCACTATAACCCACAAATCCAATCTAAACCCAATTTGCCAATTAAAGGTTCAGATTAACTTCTTCGAACTAATTAGTAAACAAATTGGATTTGAGTTGATCTTTATGTATAATCCATAGTGCCCAATCTAAGCCAACTTCCAACCCTAAGGTGAGGCCCTTACCTCAAAAGATTTCTAACTGTCTCACCTTTGAACGAGGTTTCAGGATTGGATTTCACAAATTGGAAGATCATTTACTAGCATTAAATTTTGGGAGTGAATGCAATGTTCTTCAAGGAGGCAGATGAGACTCCCTCTTCACCACCGGTGCATGTTAGATGGAAACCCTAAGCTAAGGGCATTTGCAATATCTCACAATATTTTGGTGACGACTCCCTGGGGCACCCACTACATTGCACAAGAGAACAAGAATCCAGCAATCGTACAGGTGGCATCAGAAAACAGCCAAACACTGTGAAGTGGGCAAAAACCAGGTGCAGTCACATCCAACCAACCAAGACCACCTAGTTGACAAAAGTGCCTCTCAAATGACAAGATCACCCTTTAGATTCCTTGCTAATTATAAGGTGCTGGTATGGCAAATAAACTTTTAAAATGAGGAATTAAAGTAACTAAATTAAGCCTATTGTATTATTGGTGATTGTAGGTGGCTTCGATCACTAGAATTTTAATTTGATTGGAGAAGAATTAACATTGCAATTAAGATTTGATCAAATTAAGGTAATGTGAGTAGCCATTGAAGGATTCCCTGAAGATGTAAACTTGTGATTTTCTACTATCCATTGTTGGCTATTGAGTTGATCACTCCTAAATGTCTTGGAATAATTATATTTGCATTTGTTTGAAGAATTTGAAGTCCGCTGAATTTATGTTGGGGAGAACTATAAGTTCTCTCAATGCTATTCTCCAACAAGTTTTTCAAGTCCTCCAATTCATATATTGAGATTTGAAGAATTTTAAAGAAAAAAATGACCATTCAAAATATTTGGGCTTGCGAAATTTCGTTGCGGAATAAGAAATTTTGTGAATTAGATAAACAGCATCAGCATCATTAATTCAATAAAATTTCTAACAAACAGAATTTCCGTCATAGGGCTAGTCTCTCAAACACTTTTCAAAATAACGAAGCTCAAAAATTAGTTTTAGTTTTTCTTTAAGAGATGATTTGAATTTAAAAAGTTTTAGAACTGCTGAGAAATCTTCTCAAGCTTTTACAAAATAAAAGGTTTACATTGTGCAAGAAATGGGGAAACATGGTGTTCGGTTGCTAATGTTGTTTATAATATATATATTTTATCACATAGGGTATCTTCGCTAGCCCAGTTTTTAAACCTTTGGCTTTCAGCTTGGAAGTTATCTGATTCTAACAAGTTAAAACTATTACCTAGGGGCTATATATATGGCTGCATATATAGTAACTGAATAACGCAAGGGGAATCAAAGTTGATTCCTTACAGAGAAAACCCAATGCTATGTGCATATGACCATTCAAAATACAAAAATTCATGATGCAAAACTATAAGAATGGCCAAATGGTTTAGACTATGGGGCTTATTTTTCTATCTTATTATCAATCTAAAACATTCACACTTAATTACTAATTTCTCAAGAATTATCATCCATCTAAATTTTGAGACTCACCCGAGTTGTCTAGGGCCTCCATTGATGATGTGAAATTTGGCACATAGCCTACTTTATTTGGCAGCTGGTATTTGTATAACCTTGAAGCACTATCTTCATAAGATTTGTTCTCTTTTTTCCCCCACACAAGCAAGTTGCAAGACACTGAGATGACTTGGGTAGCGGAACCACGTGCGTTATGCACATGTTATGCACAGTATTTTTTCTTTGTTGTTGCTATGATACATACACACCCCACTAAGTCACACTGAGAAGTCTCTATCAATTGCGAAGGGTCCAACTAGTGTAACAATATGATTTGCGTTGGAGCTTCGAATTACGCAACCATAGGAGATTTATCCAACTAACCTGGCCCGAAAGAATTAATTCAGCCCAAAGGGTTGTGATACACTCCATTAGAAAAAAAAGAAAATCTAAGAAGGTAAGAAAGAGCCTCACTACTTAGGCTATCAGTAAATTATTTATTTCCATATTAATGCCCTTTAGAAGGCTCCCTAGATTTTAAATTTCTCTAAATTATCATTTTTGAAGAAAACATCAAAATAAGTTGAAACTACAATGACCTAGAAAACCCAAAAAGGATGGTTTGGAGCTATGCATCGATTGCTACATAATAAAGGTGTAGCCATAAACGTCATGGCCAATGGGGTCCCAAGCACATCATAATATACCCTACCAACCCTTCATCTGATCACTTGTTATTGTGGTTCAAGCCATGAAGTCATGATGACTTTATTCGGCTGCCTTTTTTTCATATTTATTTATTTATTTATTATTATTATTATTATTTATTTTTCTGATGGTTATAAACTATTTTGAGTTTTGCCTACCCACAGGCATCCAGAAAGTGGTGGCCCAGCCCAAAAATTAGTCTGATTTCGATTGCATGTGCTACAGTACTGTGTGAGGCATTTTATTTTTACAATAATGTTATTATTTTCTTGAGAAAAGAAAACATAAAGAGTTATCTGACATCTGCAAAAGGGTAAAGGAAGATCTGGAAGCAGATGCAAAGATGCTTTAAGTATCCAAGAGAATATTTTCTTAGTCAATCTTAGGGCCATGCATGGATTAAACATTAACCTAAACAGATGGATACTCTCCTATCAAAGTCAAGATCCAAATTTTTAGGAGAGTTTGGATGAGCTCCAACTCAATTTAGTGGCTAAGCATCTATTTTTTTTTCTTTTATTTTTCAATAGTGGAAGGTATATCAACCCTTTCGACCAGATTAATCCCCTCAGGTCAAAGAGACCCTGATAAATCCCCAATGACCCTATGTAATAGTGCAACTCAAACTGCAACTTTCGAAAGCAAACCAATGTCCAGTGTCACTTAGATAGTTGAGCACAACCTCGCAGGAGCTAAGCATCTAATCTTAGATCTTGACTTGAAGTACTTAGTGGTGCAGCCAATTACAACAAAAGAACTCTTGGATTGATGTTTTCAAGGGGACCCAATTTGGATTATCTTGCAGATACACAAGCACTCAAAGGAGATTCTCGAGATCACAGCCGTGTAAAATACGCAAATACACAAAATCACAGGAAGAAAACCAATGACAGACAGGTTTTGGGCCTAAATTTTAAGAAAGCTTTTGTCCATTGAAGTCAAAGTAGGGACAAACATGGATCTGAAATTAGAGATGTATTTGGAAACCCCAAAACTCAAAAAATTAAGTGTGTCCCAATATTTGGACCTAGTTTTCAATTAGCACGAGATATTGTTCAAATAAACAACGAAAATATCTTCAAGTCCTAATTTTGATTTATTGGTTACATACAAGAAAATTTGAGTACCTGATTCCAACCATGGAAGTGTATGGATCTTTTGTTCGTAGTTTGGTCCACACCCCTTGCTGGCTTGCTCCTTCGGATGGCTTTGGGACCTATCATATGGATTGGGTATGATGTGGGCCAGTAATCATATCTTCTGTGGGACTAAGTCCGGATACTTCTAACATATTGGATTTATGTTAGATCGGCTAAAGTGGTACAAGTTTCAACCCAACCCCATTTTCAGGTGCCCAAAACCGCGTTCTTTCATTTGGTAACCAGCCAAGGACGTTGGGACCTCAGTTCTAAGGCAAGGAGGGCAGAAAGCATGAGGTCTGGTGGGTTGCCGGTTGGAACTTGCTACCACATTGAGGTGACAATGAATTTACTCTGCTTTCCTCACGTCCGAAAGAATTAGTTCAGCCCAAAGAATTGGAACACTCTCCAGAAGCAAAAGAAAAGAAAAGAAAAAATCAAGATAAGATAGCATTACGAGGATGTGAATCCTGGATAGCCAAAATAAGAACCGGCTGATAAGAAGCTAAACACTACAAGTTTAATCGATCACACAATATAGGTGCCCCAGATCATATATATATTTTTGATTTTTTGGCGCAGTTTAAGGGGTTAGAACTTGGAATGGACTTTAGCCCATAGATGAGATGAAAGAGTTCTCCCTGAAAAATAGTAAACCACAGATGAGATAAAATACTTCGCCGGTGAGCAAAGGTGACAATCCCACATCCTAGAAACTTTTATAATACACGGATTTCGCTGTAGATTTACCATCCACCGTATAAAGTAAAAAGTAAGATATGATTAAGACATCAGCTACCAAAGCCCATGTGGGAGCCACTAACCAATGGGGTGTTGGAATTGGTCAATATAGACGTAGATAGAGATTGCGTCCATTCTCTGTCAGACAAAATGCTGATTAATGGTCAGTTCAAAGTTTTTATGGCATTGTATGATACAGATTTCTTTTTATTAATTTCAAATGTGATGCGGCGGACCGTGATTCATGCAACCACAGGCCACCTTCGGCAAAGCATCTGAGGCTCCGGACTCATTTAAGCGAGCTTCAAAGTTCAAACAAATGAGCAATTTGAATAGTCTGTCCAGTAAATGGACAAAGGACAACCATTTCCTAATAAAGTAAAGTAGGAACAAGATATTTTAGATCACTCTTGCTTCATTCATTTCAAGTCTCAGATTCCTACTGTTCATGCTATTCAAAACTCACAAGTCCCTTTTAGTCATTTTGTCATAATATAGAGGGCGTGGTGACCTCAATGCTGACCAGGGTCCCATCCATACAACTGGACTCACCAGTTCAACCGCCCAAGCCAGTCTCTCAATCTTCAGAGGCCATGCCAGCCGCAGTAATTCATCTCAGGTCCTCCAGCTCTTGATCCTCCCACTGACTTCTACTCGATCGGTGGTTGGTTCAAATTCCACAACCCATTTTGAAGGTACCCCATTATTTGACTTGATCAATTAGGCAAGCCCAGATCTCCATCCACTGCTAAAACACAAATACTCAATGATTTTGAACCATCTAAATTTCAAACTTGAACTGAACTGAACTCATGCTTAGTGGGTCACCATCTGCTGGAAGTAATCTTTACCTCAAATTACCCCTCGACCAAGAAATCAATGAATTCACTGAACGGTCAGGATTACTCCAAAAGTGGACCCCACCATCAATTCAATGATGAGATGGCAAAAATAATATGCACACCCTCTGCCCCAAAAAAAGTGGGTCCCACATAGCAGCTGTCTCCAGCCCACTGTCCTCTTTCCCGCCCCTCCCTCCTCTCTCTCTCTCTTCACTCCCCTCCCTTTATAAGGACCCCTGCACTTGCTCCTCTCGCCACCACCACCACCTTATCCTACGCACCACCCGCTATCTTACGCTCGCCGGAGAAAATGGCGGCGACCCAGTTTTTCTTCTTCCTTGTACTCTCCCTTCCGGCTGTCCTCCACTCAGCCACCCCTAATCCTGCGCCGTCCCAGACGCTTAACGTGGGCGCCACCCACCACGACCGCCCCCACCGCCCGCCGCCCTCCGCCTTCTCCGCCTCGGACAAGTTCGAGGGCTCCTCCGACCTCATCCACCTCCGGTACCACATGGGCCCCGTCCTCTCGTCGCCGATCAAGGTCTACCTGATCTGGTACGGCAAGTGGGCCCCATCCCACCAGTCCCTGATCAGGGACTTCCTCCTCTCCATCTCCGCCGCCCCCTCCTCCGCCTCCCCCTCCGTGGCCGAGTGGTGGGCCACCGTCACCCTCTACACCGACCAGACCGGCGCCAACATCTCCCGCTCCGTCGTCCTCGCCGGCGAGTTCTCCGACTCCTCCTACTCCAGCGGCCGCTCCCTCACCCGCCTCTCCATCCAGCACGTCGTCGCCGCCGCCACCCGCCGCGGGCACCTCCCCGTCGACCACAAGAGCGGCGCGTACCTCGTCCTGACCTCGCCGGACGTCACCGTGCAGGACTTCTGCCGCGCGGTCTGCGGGTTCCACTACTTCACGTTCCCGTCGGTGGCGGGGTCGACGCTGCCGTACGCCTGGGTGGGTAACTCGGGGAAGCAGTGCCCGGAGGTGTGCGCGTACCCGTTCGCGGTGCCGACGTACATGGGCGGAGGGGGGCCGCGGCCGCTGGCGCCGCCCAACGGGGACGTTGGGGTGGACGGGATGATCAGCGTGATCGGGCACGAGCTGGCGGAGCTGACGTCGAACCCGCTTGTGAATGCATGGTATGCGGGGGAGGATCCGACGGCGCCGACGGAGATAGCGGATCTGTGTGAGGGCGTGTATGGGAGTGGTGGGGGTGGAGGGTACACCGGGCAGGTGATGAGTGATGGGGAAGGGAGGAAGTATAATTTGAATGGGAGGAAGGGGAGGAGGTTCTTGGTGCAGTGGATTTGGAGCCCGGTTTTGAAGGCTTGTGCTGGACCCAATGCCATTGATTGAGTCATTCATCAATGGGTCTCAGAGATTGAGATTGAGATTGAGATTGGATGGATGGATGGATGGATGGTCTTGATCATGATATCATGATCATGTTGATTTTGGTTCCTTTTTTTTTTCAGTTTTTGTCGTGGGGAAGGATGGTGGGGTGGTCTTGGGATGGGTAGATTTGAAATTTTCTTTTTGTTTTTAGCTTTTTGTTTTGTTTTTTTTAAAATTATTGTTTAGATTGATGATATACAATAGAAGGGAGGGGGATGGAGATTTTTTAGATTTATTTATGTTTTTAAGTGGGATGATGGTGTTTTGTACAGATGATGGAGAAGTGGTGATGATAGTGGGAGGAGGGGTATTTCATGTTGTAGGTTTATTTTCTTAAATGAGAGAATATTGATTTTGTTAATTTCTCTTTAGATTTTTCTACATATATATTTATATATTTGTTTGGGTCTTTATAATTTTATTTTTAGCCCTTTTTAATCCAGTTGAATGACTGGTTTAAGGTGGTGATGATCATGGTGGTCTTGCTTAGGTTTTTACTTTTTTATCATATACTTTTAGTTGATGTGCTTCTGAAATGGAAGATTCTGATTACAGATGCCCTAGATTGGATGGTTTAGATGTTCTGATCATTGTGGCTATCTTTG
Source organism: Sextonia rubra (assembly GCA_037013555.1). Taxonomy (NCBI): domain Eukaryota; kingdom Viridiplantae; phylum Streptophyta; class Magnoliopsida; order Laurales; family Lauraceae; genus Sextonia; species Sextonia rubra. The sequence continues at coordinate 12,738,697 of JASUAD010000028.1, read as the reverse complement.
GTCTATATTCCATGATAGTGGGCCACTTGCTGGACGCACTCTTTTGTCTTGCTCTGAATTGATTGCCACTATTTTTTAGTGGGGGATCTGGAAGTGGGTTTGACGTTGATAGTAGTTTTTAAGCCTATGATTTTGACAAATTGGGTTTCAGATAGATTATAGAAGACCTATGTGGTTTGATTTTATATTCAACGTCGGTACCTTACTATAAGCACAGCTAATAGAGTTGATGGTGATTGGTGTTTTGTCTTGAGTTTGTTTTGTTGTTTTTACGTGGCGGTGCCTTTTCTGTCTTGAACCTAAGAAGGAAGAGGACATGTTCCTTTTCCCTCTGGAGAGGAAGGCATGTGTAAAAGAAGAAAACGTTCAGTAGCATGGTCCCTCGGCTACTGCATTTTGCGACTTCTGTTTTGAAGGAGGTGGGGCTCACTTTTCTGATATCTGTTGCTTTTCATCATTTATTGGCACGAGTGATGAGGCACAGCTGTTGGTGGGTCATGCAGCTGAAATATCTCATCTTGAAAAATCTGGTAGTGGTGTATTGGTTGTTCATGTGCCATCTGTTGTGGGGCTCGTGTATTCATTGCCAGATTGGACATCTGTATTTGGGACCCACATTTATTGTAACGCATCGGGCCCGATAGTAGGTCATTATGGATAAACTCGTGATGTGATATATATAATTCCATAGTAATTTACGTCGGCAAACATGACCACTGTAAGGAAATTTTCAAACTTTACTCAAATGTGCAGTAGATTCATAACAAGCACATTCAAATCAAATTGTGAAACTTAATGCTTAGTGCATTCAATCCACATCCTGATAGTATAAGAGCCTAAATAAATACCTGTTTAACATTTCATAATTAAACTATTTAGAGAGTTATCAAGATGATCATAATCCCATGTATAATACTAATGTCTTAGTACATATAAAGTGATAAAATGCGGAAACGCATAACAGTCAAAGACAATGAGTATAATATATATCCTCAACTGAAATAAACATAAATCAAGTCTATGGTCATAATGATAAGATAAAAAGAGCTATCATGGCTCAAATCATAAATGCTCAATGGAACCCGTGTCGCTCTACGAATACGCCTAATAGAAGACATCATTTGGTCTCCACTCAGCTAGTCCTAAAAGTACCACTGTGGCAACCTCCGAGATCATGTCGATAATATGGGTAGAAATTAGGGTCTGCTCCTGCAACACTAAGGGTAGTACTTGAGTACGATAACTCAACAAGAAATAGGCAAGTAGTACACTAAATATGTTGTTTCAATTAGAGTTAAAGATAGTACCAATTAAATAAGGTAAAAACAAAATCTAAGTATGTTAGCATAAGATAAAGTATAATCATAAGGAATTAAGACAATAGAATATCACAATTAGATAGCAATCTACATGGCTACAATTTTTCTCGAAGAAAGATAGATATTAGAACAAAACAGAAGATCAGATAGCTAATTTGATCGCCGAAAGGGTCATAGGGTACAAGCCTGTAGCACTCTTCTTAGGTGTGTTTATATTTTTTAGGTGTGTATATGTTTGCTTTGGAAATCTTCCAATAAGTACATGAGCTCATCCTATTGGCTTATATATATACTGTTTGCGTAACCAATAGAATAGTATCAAAATTATAAGATACGTATACAATATAAAAGGAACTACATGATTTTTCAAACTACGTTGTACTTATTATATTTGAATTTATATTTTGTCACAAAGACCAACTCTAGATCTAAAAACTAATCCCAACTTACTTTTCTTCAAGCTGCAATGCAATAAGACATGAGTTTGCTCAATTTCTCCTTATGCCTTGTATTTGAAACGGCCTTAAAGTTATCCATTCGTGTTAGTTTATCAGGCACCACTCAAGGGGTCAAAGTGTTGTGAATATAACACCACCGTTGCACGCGTGTGTGCATGAGCAATCATGATCAATGCTCAACCACACAAGAAGATAAGAAATTTACGTAGTTTGGCAAAAATGTTTATTTCCACAGGAAACCAATTTCCACTAGGTTCTCTTCCAATTTGTGAATCTTATCCTTAAAATTTTGACCTTTGTTGAGGGTTACGGATTACATCAGTATATATAATCACCACTTCCTTATCCTCTAAAAACTCTATTCTTAGACAACGGAAAATTCTAATTCTATTAAGAAACTACTGTTTAATAAATAGAAAATTCCTAATATAATTATGGAAACTACCTAAGACAATGAACTCAATTGGTTTGGACTCACTTGGCCAATAATCTCCCTCCCAGACAATGGGGAAGACGCCTTGAAGCCCTTAGTGATGGTTCAGCCTTGCCAACTCTGAACACAATTCCAGCTTTCCTTTAGACACGACCTTTGTTATAATGTCCGAGGGATTCTTGTTAGTGTGAACCTTTTCCAACTTCATGAAGTTTTTTTCGATCCCCTCACGAATTCAATGATATTTACTATCAACGTGCTTTATTCGACCATGATATGTAGCATTTTCACTAAAATTCATACTACTCTGACTATCGCGGTAAACTACATATTCTTTTTGCTTTAATACCACGTGTTGCCAAAAGTGACGCAATAAAAATTATTCGCGATCTACGGATCAACTACGATGAACACTCGCAATCATACCTTCAAACAATCACACACATAAACACAATAATTTTACGTGGTTCGACAACCTTGCTTACATCTACGAAGGAGAGAACTCATCTATCATAATTCTATTTTAATCCAATGGAATCTAGGGTTACATTACGTTAGTATAAATAGTTTCTGCTTTCTTACCCAAGAAGAAAGCTCATATATAATGATTAAAATGCCCCTAACCTTGAACTTCGATTCTGGCTAAACCAAACGACCGATTCAGATAAATCAAAATACAAGATAAAACCCAACACAAAGGCCCAAGAGATACCCATGTCATAAAAATAAATAAAATGCTGTGACCTCTAGGTTTTTTTTATCATATCCGAACCTCGTCTTGAACTCCTCAATGTTATGTGGACTTGGCCCTACATACAGGTAAGTCCAACCCATTGACTGCAATAATGAAGAGCCCTGTTTGGTTGTGTTGATGAAAATCAGATTCTTTCGATAATAGCAATCATTTCATGAAGAGCCTCAGTAAACATCCGAAAATGGTTTGATCTAAATCAAGTACCAATCAAAAGAGAAAAAAAAAAATCAAATCAGTCTTGCTGTTTGTATTCTGACTTTGATCGATTTAATGCATTTACTTTATTTTGTCATTATTTGAACACTGTTCACTATTAAATTTTTTCATAATAAGTTTGTGTTCTATAATCACTTCACTAAGTTTGAGAACTTAAAATTATATCATTTGATCTGCTTGATATTTTATTTAACTCTAAAGCAAAAGGAGAGTTGGCTAGAAAAGCTCCCAAACCTGAATTTAGTTACAATTTTATATAATATTAGCAACCCACTTTTGATGAAAGATTCTAGCTAAAATCCTAAATATAGGAGTGTTTGGGAATTTGGGTAGCCTCCCATTTTAATGCACAACTATGGGAAAGGAACAGCCAACCATTTTGCAAGGTAAAATAGTGCTCAATGCTGATCACTCACCAAAACACACATCTGTTGGATAAATGTAAAACACACTTCTACTAATTATGATCAAGCTTCAGATTTGGTCCAACCAAATTAACAGTGTCTATGTGCCACCAAATAGGGATGAAAACGGGTTCCCCAACATCAGAAGATTTTTCTTCAAAAAAAAAAAAAAAGAAAGAAAGAAAAAGCATCAGAAGACATGAAGCATTTGATGTACTGCTTAAATCTTAATCAGCACTGGTACTGATTAATAAGCATCAGAAGATTTTTCTTACAAAAGAGAGTCGAAGTATTAATAATATGAGTCCGAGTGTTGCCAACACAACCGTAAATCAGTCCAAGCTGGTTGAAAGTGTTACCATTTAGGTGGAAAGCCAGTCTTAGTTGTACATATATGGCATGCAGGATTTGATGCCACGGATATGTTATCCCTTTGTTTTACGTAAAATGCATAGAAATTCATGGTTAAATAAGCCCAATCGCAAGTTTTTATAGCGGTGAGGGGCAAATCGTATAAGTTAGTGTGTAAGTCCTAGAATTTAATTTACTAGGCCGAATGCTGATTATTCATTTTACATCGGTTAAGATGGTTCGTCCGAATGAGTTTTGGACGAGTTTTGGACAATTGTCCAACCATAAAACTGCTGCAAAAGATGAGCAATTGAGATTGTTATACACTTGTGCCAAGACAGAATCATTTGGATTAAACAAATAAATTCTCTCATGTAGGACTAGTATGTATGAAAGTATTCCAAGTTCCAACTACATGTGGCACAATTGTAAGTGGGATGAAAAGGTCTCTCTTTGTGCATGAAAATTGAATTGAACAAAAATTTGAGAGGTTGAATTGATCAGAGATAGGCCACACTAAACAACATATGAAGCATCATCTAAGACTCTATGGTTCAAATGTATTTGACCTTTTCATATAGAGTGTTTTTTTTAAATACCTACTTAAAGTTTATAGGATTTGTAAATGGGCTCATGTGATTTTAGTATTTGTAAATAAGTTCCTGTTTTCCATTGTAATATATGCTAAGTCCTTAGAATAAATATTCCTAACAAAAATGTGTAACCATTATAAGGTTTGTATTTAATTTTTATAAAAATAAGAGCTTTACCCTTACACCCATTAAACAAAAAAATGAATATATTATTATTTTCAAAAATGTTATGAATTTATCCCATGTCCCAATGCCCTCTCTCTCAATGACTCTTTCATGCATATAAAGTCTAATAATGTATTTTAAAACTTTTATCAATCAAATGGTGGGCTATGTATGGAAGGATAAATTAAAATTGATTATAAGTATATATGGTAATTGTCATTACAGTGGATTCAGACTTGAGGAAATGAGTCTTAGGTTGAAAAGATTAGATTTATATAGAATATGCTCTTCTATTAAATGTAACTCTTAATTTTACAAGAGAAAAAAAAATAATATACTTTTAAGATTATACATATAAAGATAAAAATATATAGGCAAAAGCATCATTTCATTCTAAACAATTATGATAGTTAAAACTCTACTAATTTTAGAAACACAAAAAGTATTAAAATAAAAAGGTAGACTTATTTAAAAATGCTAAAACAATAGATACTTATTTACAAATCCTAAAAACTTTAGAGGTATTTAAAAAAATTTCTTTTATATAAAACTAGGAAGCCTTAAAGTCCCTTCATTGTCCACGTGATATGCAGAAAGTGGGTGACAAAACATGGCCACACGGATAAAAGAAGTCATTGCGGCCGTTGACTCTGAAATTGACATTCAAGGCCATTGAGGAGGTGAGAAGATGAGCATATCAATCAATTCACCAATTATTCATAGATGGGGGCCACACAATGAATGGGCCAATTGGCACTGCACCGTCAGAGCAGGAATACGACACTGACACAGTACCTTGCGCACTTGCACTTCTGGTTCACACACGAGAATCAAGACAGGATGCAACTCGGCCATGACATTAAATGCATGCCTGTCCACACCACCTAAATCATAGGATGGATTGTCCCCAACCTATGTTAACCGGATGATCCTAACCAATAATCATCCACACCACCTAAACCATAGGATGGATTGTCCCCAAACTATGTTGACCGGATGATCCTAACCAATAATCATCCACCCTGAATCCATTTTTTACTGGTCGTGGGCCCACCTTGATTTTAATGTTGCATCAAAAGGTCTGAGTCTTATTAGGGGTGAGCCGGGGATCCGAACCCTAGATGCATTTGATCCCAGAAACCGAACCGCAATATACACAGGTCCGTCACGGGTCAGGAGAATCTGACCCTTTTTAAATGAGTTGGGGTTAGAGTAAAACCATATACCTGCCTAACCCATTTAAATGGGTTAGTTCAGATCCAACCCATATGAAAGTGCGTTTAAGATCAGAGAAATATGTTGGACCAAACAATGAAACAGTGGCTGCATGAAAAATCTTAACGATTTTCTCTTTTCTGGAATGTTATTGATAACCGGTTACAAATAGCAGATTACCTGAACCACTTTATGGCAAGAGATCTTCTAAATCGATACCAGTTTTTGTTACCTTTACACGTTCTTTTGAAAAAAAAAATAATAATAAAACTTCTTAAACTACCCCTACCCCCTTCTCTCGCTCCCTAGTCCCTCCCCTCCAACCCGTAAAAGGGGACTCTCCCTCTCCTTTATCTCTTCCTCTTCCTCCCAATATTCTCTCTTTTTTCCTCTCCCTCCCCCTTTTCGCCCTCCCCGCAACGTCTCCATGCAGCAGGGAGACACTGTGAGAATGGGGAGAAGGGAGGAAGGGGGAGGGAGGGAGAGAGAGAGAGAAAGAGTCCCTCTCTACAAGCTGGAGCTCGTCGCCAGCCGGTGGAAAACGGGGGGGGGGGGGGGGGTTAGAAGCTCTCTTATGGCAAATATGGCAGTGTGTCTGTTGTCATTTGGCCAGAAGCCGAAGACCTAAGAAGCATGGACATGGACACGGGATACAGATACGACACGACACGGACACGCCGATACGGCATTTTTTAAAAAAATAAGACACAAACACATTAGGGGACACGTTAATAATATATATTAATTTATATATAATCATATACTAAAAAATAATATCATTTTAACTTTTTAATCAATTTAATATACAAAAAATGAAAACTATTAACTAACAAACATACCAAATTATCAAATATCAATACAACACTAAAACCTAATTCATAATTAATAAACATGAAATATCTATAGTGCCATAAAATCCATACAAAGAAAAGGAAAGATCATCTTTTTTTCCTCCCAAAAAAGAAAAAAAAAAGCAAAAAAGAAACCAATCTCGAGGCCTATTCTTTATTGAAAAATTTATTTGTCTTTTGCTTGTGATATGATTAATATTAACAATTATACATTTTTCCATAGAAAAAAATTGTTATATATCAAGTTTAAAATTTTAGTAATCATATGTTAACAAAGTGTCTAAAAACTATCATCCACATGTTTAGTTTTTAGTCATAGATATGGTTTAGGAATTATGGGACACGTTGCAAAAAGAGTGTCGGATAGGTGTCCGAAATTAAGATTTTTAGTTCTTAATTATAGACACGGCTAAAATAGTATTGAACACGTGCCCGAAAATGTCCAAGGAGTGTCGGCATCCGACACGTGTCTGATACGGATACGTCACTTTTTTAGAAGTGTCCATGCTTCTTAGCCGAAGACCATTTATTGTCAAATCACAAATCGTTTGGCAGAGTTTATCCAAGTATTTTCTTAAAGCCAACAAGTTTTACCAAGTTTAATCACTGGTTTTGTTCAGGTCCTGCTAGAGAAAAAACTGGGGGTATTATCATTTCATGGTATGTATAGATGGCAAGAAATAGGTGTATCATTAACCAAGTCCCCTTGCATGCTAACCAACTTTGGACAGTCTCACTAGCCAATCAAAACCAGTGGTGGGTATCCCAACTCTTGCAGAAGACCACCAACAATGGCACAGTTACCTTCGCATAGATGGTTGCCCCCACCACCAAATAGGATAAAATTTAATTTTGATGGGGGCATTCACATAGATGGATACCCTCACCACCAAATAGGATAGAATTTAATTTTGATGGGCATTCCAGCCTAGCTACGGGTTGCCATCTATAGGTGACATTTTTAGGGGCTGCAGAGGCAGAGCTATGGTAGCATTTGCCGATCAGACATCTGCAGAGTCAGCATTGGAAACAGAATTGCAAGCACTATTAGAGGGGCTGAAACAGGAAGATTTCCAAAAGAGAACTCTTACAATTGAGGGGGAAATGGGGGATTGTTCACTGATTGTAGACTGCCTGTTTTACAGCAGGAGGGAACACATTCCCGGAATCTCACTTGCATATGGAAAAAAATCACCCACATTGACAATCTCTACTCTTAACAGTTGCTTTCTCATGAGAATTCTCAAGAAGCATCAGTTCTCACCTGGGCATCTACGGTTTTAACCCTTGACGCGCCACCCTTTCCAAAGTACAGGCTACCTTTCCCACGTGTATAGGCTTTTGTCCTTGCATGTACGAGCTTCCTTTCCCATGTGTGTGGGCTTCAACACCCGTGTGTATAGGCTCTCTCATGGGACCCAGCCCCCTTGGTTGGGGTACCTAAAAAACAGTTGCTTGCTCATATCTACGTCGCATGCAGAGAGAGGATATTCAACATCCAGTGGCTAATGAAGATGGAGCATCAGCACAGATTAGTGGCAGGATCCAACTGGAAGGAAACAACATAGTGGGGGAGCTAGCTGAAGAAACCCCACTGCTGGGTGATGATGTGAATATGTAGATGTTCGTAGTTTATAGCTGTAAAAAGAGGTAGTTGTTTGCGATGGGTTCTGGAAGCTAGCAGTTTACATTGTTCTACTTGCACTCTCTCCTGCAACTAGTTTGGTAGTCGGTAGTTATATGCATAAGCACTTCCTCCTAGTTCTATATAAAATCAACCTTCTTAGCAAAAATGGAAAAACATCCCATTCTCACCAGCAACTAATACAAATTACTACTTTATTGATTTACATATTAACCACCTCAAAACAAAATAATAAATGAAAATTCACAAACTTCTCATTCTGTTAATATTATTCCAAAATCAAGAAAAGAATGGATTGAAGCAAACCCAAATATTAGGAACTAATACATCAGAGCATACTGAAAAGTTTCTGCATTAGCAAATTGTGTCAGAAACCAGGTTTAAAACCAGAGTCCAGACACTGAGTCTCTAGCTCGTTGAGGGCATCAAGTTCAAACTCCAGTATAGGGCCCACCAATTAAAAATCTGAACCACTCAATGAACACCCTCACTGTGTATGGGAAGTCCAAAATGTTTACTTGCAAGACCCAGAATAAAATTAACCAAATGATGAATAATGTGAACAATAAATATGAATAATAATGCATAAGAGTGAGTTAATCACTTTAATATCATATGGACAAACTTACCATGAACTCATGTTGGAGTAAAATCTGGAGGCATCCATACACAGAGACAACATTCATTGTGTGCAGCTCAAATTTTCAATAAGTGGGTCCCACTTTAGATTTCCACTCCAACTCTGGAATTCTTTGTCAGAACTCAAGAGGATCCAGTCTCTTAAAACCAAAGTAGAAATAATATATATGAAAGTGTATGATGATAGAAGATCAATTTTTACATATATGAAAGAGTATGATAGAAGATCACTTTTTATAAATCAATGAAAGTTGAAACCTCCCTCCACTTCTAGGAGATTCAAGGATTCTTCTACTTCAAATTGAATATTACTTTCGATTGGATTTGCAAACTGCACACAAAAATCATTTGCAGGTGATTCCAGTTCGAATTGAATGCACTTAGGGTTGGATTTGCAGTGTTTTCTTATTCCCAGATACTTCCCAAATTTTGCAGAAGATTCAAGGATACTTTTATTTCCAATTGAATGCACTTTCCGTTAGATTTGCAGTAGGTGCTTCTTACAGTCAACAGCCTCCTAGCTATATCTAAGATTATATCAGGTGGTTACCTGTACAAAAATAGAAAATGGTAGATGGTTGGTTACCTGTCAATGTCATTATGAAAAATACAGATGCGTATCTGTAAAATTCCCATAGAAGAATCACATCGGTTGAGAAAAGACCTCTGTCGCTGGTGATACTCTCCTCTGCATCCAATGTCTCTCCACCCAGCACACAATGCCTTCCACTCAGGAACAGACATGCTCACTGTCACTGGCGGTTGTAGTTCCTGCACAGTAAATTATATATATAAGCTACACAGGCCATTACACTTTCCTTAGGGCATGTTTGTGTAGCATTTTGGAAAACTGGACTGGGGAGAACCTTTTCCACATTATTGTGAAAAACAAAGCCTAACCCAACCCCCACAATAGGAACTGGTTTTCCATGGAATCATAGAAAAGCAAGTTCATTTTTCCACTTCTCTCTGTGAAAGAGTGGCCACACCATGAAAGTTATGTTTTTCTCTCTTTTTCATGGGAAAGTGTGTACACAGATGTGCACTCAAGGTCAGTGGAAAGAAGCCAAGGAAGCATCACATATTCAATCTGATGATATACAAGATATATTTGACAAGATCTTGTTGATCATTTGGCATTCATATCAATACCCCAAGGTTGAAGGTTAGCTTCATGTTACCAATCAATCAATACACAGTAGGAGCAAATTCAACATAAAAGAAGGTTCAAACATGGATGGGTAGGATATTCTAACCTATCAGACCAATGGCACAAATCAATACAAAAGGGCAGTAAAGGGCTCAGAGCCAGAGGAACTTATTAGGAATGGTGCGTTTCAAGGATGTGTTTTGTAGAGTATTACTATTTCAAGGGTACTTAAAGAGTCCTTCTGCTGACAAAGCAACACTTACACACACATGCACATGTGGATGCACACAAACAGAGAGCCTGACTTGCTGCACCTTTGCGAGAAAGTCAGAACTAAAAATAAAAGTTTCTCCCCCCTCTATTGTTATATAGTCTTTAACTGTTCTAGCTTACCCCAATTAATGGGATAAAGCTAAATGAGGATTATCAAGAAACAAATGGCCTCACATGGAATGTAAGGTCCTGACCCAAGTTAGCTGTGATTTATGATAATTAATGTGGTTTTATGCTAATTAAAGTGATTTTAGTCTAATCTTTCTTCTTTTTACTTGCTTGGGTCATGGATAGGTAGTTGACAAAATCCTAAGCACATCCCCAGAAGAAACCCCATGAAGCCCTATGGATAGGACAACTAGCAGATGCCATCCACTGTCCACTCTTCTAAACCCTGAGGAGCCTTTGCGATCTCCTTGGTGGGTGTGTCAATGGGTTCAATGTTTGTACCTGTAACACCAAGAGTAGCACAGAAAATACGACGATTTGGCAAAAATAAGCAAATACAAAACATAAAATGTTGTATCAATTGAATAAAGGAAACATTTTGATTAAATGAAAGCAATGAACGTATTCTAGGTAGTTGTGCATTAAAGAATCAGCATGAATTTAAAGAATCATAAACAAAAGTAGGGTACCATTCTAGTTGGCAACCACATTGCTACATTCTCTCAACCATTTGCTGCATCAGGTATGACCTAACGAGAAAACTTCAATCGTGTTGGGATGTCACAAAGAGGCCCAGCCAAAGGCACACCTTGTTACCAAAGGAGCCCCGGTCAACTCCGATATAACCAAATTGCAGTAGGTTCCATTTGCTATACCGATGCTCAACCCTGTCAAGCCTTATAGGGCAGAAACTGAGTGGTGCTAACCAATATGAGTCAATGACAATCGATAATCACTCTTTCATTCATTCTTTATCATTTGAAGTCATTCGGTTTCACTTTCGTTGGTAACAAGTTACCTTTACAATCTTAGAACCAAACTCATAATTCATTGAATGGATATACAGAAATCAAGCTAGGCAACAGACTAATCTGGACCAATGCATATCTTGAAAGAAACATGATTAAATCATGTCAACGGCAAGGCTTTAACTTAACAAAATGTATGCAATAGAATCAATAGGGAATCAAAGACAATTACTAACCAACCCTAATCGATGATTACCCATTGATCATAGCCATCCAACGCAGTGTAATCATAAGGTGTCTAATGTCAATGTGCTACCTTAACCTTAGTGCTACATTGTGTATGAGGTGGACATCGGCCTCCTTATGCCAACACCCATGACGTGGCATCAAAACCAATTTGGGAAATCAAATGGGTGAGTGCCAGCTCAACAATTCCCCTATGTGTTTTAATTACCATTAGACCATGTGAAGGGGTGAAGGGTATCAATGCTAAGGCCCCTAAAGAAGCCCTACAATCCACCTAAATAAGTTTAAGTTACAGGGCTTCCCCGGCTAGCCGTGGGATAGGGGTCCTGCTAGCCTATGTACAATTTGGTTTCAGAATTTCTCCCACATTTACAGCTATTGGGAAAATCTACGGTGGTCACTATGGAGGATTTCTCAGCTAGCCGTTAGGCTTGCTGTCAGAACAAACCCAATTTTGCATGTCTCTGGAAAGCTAGCCATAGTGCAATTGCACAGCTAGTCGTGAGCTTCAGATTTCTGAAGCTTGAACAGCTACAGAATTTTGTCTTGTTTCTTGTATACATTCATTCAAATCACCACCTCACTGGAGCAACATTCATATCTAGGCTCAACAACTAACAACACTTCCAAAATCATCAACCATTGATCCCATCAAAACTATACTCCATCAATTAACATCATTCAAGAACATTAATTAAGAAAAGAGCTGAAACTGGAGAATCATACATGAATTGGGCAATTGCATCAATAAGCAACCATACATGCATTGATATATCTACTCACACTTGCCTTAATTAGTGCTTAAATTTGAGTTCTCTCTCTTTTGGCTCAAGTGTCACAAGAAACCCTACACATGGTATGGAATGAAAAGGATGGTGAACTTCGATGCATGTACTGCCTTTGAGTGTCCTTGACTCATTTGCAACCAAGGAAGTAGAATTGGAGAAGAGTTCTCACCTGATATCCTTGTAGAAGAGAAGAGATGATGGTTTCCAACAAACCAAGATATGGGGATGAAGAAGGAGAGGTTGAAGATGGAGATGGAGCCTCCCAATCTTGCATGCAGGACTCCAATCCTAGATTTCCAGCGGGAGAGGAGGGTGGGAAGGAGAAGATGAGCTCCAGCAGGAAAGTAGAGAACGCATCGTTTGGAATGGGTTGGGGCAGTTTTTATTAAACAGTTTTCTGGAATTGTAGGAAAGTTCAGGTTATTCTATGCATTCACAGTTTAGGTCATATGAACCTTAAATGGGTAAAGATGGGTTCAATTCGAGTTGAGCCAAACATGTAAGATGACGAACATTATGAGATGAACATGATGCAATCAAAATAATGTGGAAATGATGCAAGTAGGTGACTTGTTTTGCATCATGCCATCATAGTTATTTTTGTTTTATTCTTTATTGTTGATGGACATCTATTTTGGTTTTTGGATATGGACATTATATAGATACTGTCTATATTCATTTCGTCACTGACTCATGTATATAGCATACTGCATATGCAGGTACATGCATTTTGGACATCGTTCATATAAACATGGTATTTAGGACAACCAAATGTACATGGGCCCATGGATATATGAATGAATGTTATACTGTTTATATTTGAATGGAATTGATGATTTGTTTATGCTCAGGTTATGAAAAATGTACAAGTACTTGATTATTAAAGGTGAATTGCACAAGTTTTCACAAAAATTCTAAAATATGCACGTGTTTATGTCGTATTCTTCACACATGAATCCCGTGGAAATCCCCTCGTGAACATTTGTACGTGCCTCGGGCATGGCCCAATTTTTCCACAGGATACGCACATCGTGCCCTGGGGTTCACCCTAATTGCGTAATCTTGGGCTCGAAGCATGACAGGGAATAAAGCTAAAATGACGATATCAATAAACAACAGCCTAACATACAAACTCGAGGCAGAGCAATAAGTTCTCAAGTTAATATGATTTTTCAGGGATGAGTAGGTTGAACCCAAGTATGGGATGTCCTAGCCGATGGGGCCCACCTGGCCCATCCTCTTATCTTAAACCCTTCACAAGATCCAAACCCAAATCCAAATGACTCCCATTCTTGGTATTCATGTAGGCTACAGCAAGACCTTTTGATGCAAGCCACAGTAATGGGCCCCACTTAAAAGTTTATGCATGCAGGCCTAAATCCCATAAGGCCTAGGAGTGAAGATTAGTTTCCTATTATTAGTTGCTTTCTTAAGTTCTATAAGATTCTTTTATTTTTAGCAGTTGATATTATGATTGAATTGCTTCCTTAAGCTTTATAATAAATAGAGATGTAATCCCTCTTATGGGAGACATTACATTGATATTGAATAAGAATTCAGTTTTCTTCCCTAGAGTGAGTTGATTATGTCTTTTGGTGTGAGAACTGGACAACCAATTCTAAGCCTTTTGGCTTGGAGAGTAGCATGTTGGCTATTCTTCTCCCCCGTGCTTCGTCAATTAGTATCATGCTTCCAAGTGGGCCCGCAAGCCAGGCTGGCTATCTCCAGGCAAGGAACAGCCTAGGTAGTGGGCCCTGCAAGGTCCTACCCAATTTAATCCTGTTTAGTAGCAATTAATTGGGTTTATGCTAATTAATGTGGTTTGATGTTAATTGATTTTGAGTCTTCATTTATCTTGTTTTGTTTGATTTAGGTTGTGGATAGGTAGTTGGACCGGGTTTGACCAAACCTAAGCAGCTTGAAGGACTCTTTTGTAATTTCTAGTTTTATGGTTTTACATCATTTTCATCTCATTTCCATTGCATCATGTGCATCTCATCATGTACATCATTTTTCATGGATCTATTTATAACCCAATTTGACTCAAACTGTAAATATGCTTACCAATCTGGGCCTATTTGCAATTTCAGAAAAATCCAGCTTAAACACAGCTGACCCTCTATTCCAGCAGTTTTCTTCTCAAACCATTGCTGGGCTGTCATCTTCTTATTCTCTCCTCCTTCCTTCCCTTCAATCCAAGCAGGAGAAGCCCCTTGCATGCCTTCATTGAGAAGTTCATCGTCTTCCCTACCAACATCTTCATCACTAAGAAGGCTTGGATTTCTTGCATCAATGTTCTTTCCACTTCTATCAGCTCTTTGGATGAGAGCTTCTTCCTCCTCTCAATTTCTTGCTGAGTCAAAGGAGGTTTAAAGGATGGCATACATCTCATCTTCCTGCCCAGTTTTTGTATTTCTTCATGTAGTTTTTGTCTTTCGCCCAAAGCTAGTAGGATTTTCCATCTTGGAGCTTGATTTATTTTGTTTAAGCACTAATACAAGGCAAGTATAAGTGAATATAGAATTGTATGCATGTGAGTTTCTTGATTTCGCTTGGTTTAGTTCTTGAAAGATATTCTATTACAGCTCCTTTTGCATTTTTCTTTTTATTCAATGGATTGTTGATGTATTGCATATCAATGGATGGAGAATTAGTGAATTGATGAGATTTGAAGGTGAATGATGTAGAATATGAAAGTTCTAGAGATGGAATGTGTAGAAGTGTCTTGCAGATGAAGAGCTGGGTGAATGGAATCAGATATAGAACTGATTTCAGTTCAGAAATCTGAATACGCAAAGGCTCGCTCGACCGAGGTTGACCTCGGTCAATCGTGCAATGCTTCTGGGGGCAAAATTCGTCAGGCTCGCTCAACTGAGGACCCCTGCTGCTGACCATTATGCATTTATTTTTAGGGTCAACTGCAGTTGAACAGGGTTGACCAGGCCTTCTCACGGATGACCTTATGGTTAACTGTGGGCTTAACCAGGACCTCTAAGGTGTTAGGTGAATCGAGGACAGTGTAGGGACTTTAGTGATGAAACCTCCAACCATTTCAAATATCCAACGGTAACTAAAATACATAGGGAAAGTGTTGAGCTGGCACTCATTCCTTGAATTTACTGAATTGTTTCCGATGCTACGCCATGGGTGTTGGCGTAAGGACTCCTATGTCCGTTTTATACACAATATAGCACCAAGGTTAAGGTAGCACATTGACATATCGACACCTTATGATTACACCGTGTTGAATAGCTAGGATCCACAGGTTAACATAGATTAGGGTTGGCTAGCAATTATCCTTGATTCCTTCGATTAAGTTGCATTCGTATTGTATTGTACAAGCCATGTCTTCACATGAGTTTAATCATGTTCTTTATATAATTATGCATTGAACAAACTTGATTCCTTATTCAAGTGTTCACTGTGTACACATTAATGGATACTGTTATTATGTCAATAACTGTTAAGGTAATGCGTTACCAATGTTTGTGACACCAAATGATCTAGAATGAAAGATAAATTGATTATCTATAGTTATTGATTCGTATTGGTCAACACCACTCAACTTCTACCATATAAAGCTCGACGAGGGTGAGTAGAGGTCTAGTTAATGAATCCTACTGCAGTTAGGTTATTTTGGAGTTCTGGTACTCTTCGGGTAGCTAAGTGTACCTTTGGCCAGGTCACCTGGTGACATCACATCCCAACACAATTGATACTATTCTCCGCCTTAGGACATGCATGATGCAACTGAGGGTTGAGTAGCGAATGTGGTTGCCAACTAGAAAGTATTGCATCTTTTATTCATGATTCTTAAATTCATGTTTACTTTAAAAAATGCAAAAGTGGCTAGAATACATTTATTGCTTTCAACTAATCCACATTTTTCTTTAATTCCCTTTGATACAACATGTATGTTTTATAGTTGCTTATTCTTACTAAATCGTCATATTTACAGTGCTACTCTTGGTTTTACAGCCACAGACTCCGATTCCCCGATCATTGACGTGGCCAAGGAGGAGATAGCAGCGGTTCCTCTAGGATTAGAGAAATGGACTACAGAAGACATCTTCTAGATGTCTATACATGGACAGTGTCTCATGGGGATTTTACTTTGGGATTTTGATAGAAGGGCCAATGTTATGCATCATGCTATATTTTTACATTGTGTTTTGTCATGTATTTGATGGGCACGTATTTTGGATTTTGACACTGTTATTGTATAGAGATTGTACATGATGTACATATTGTATTTTGGATACTGAATACTAATATATGTATTTAACATACTGCATAAATGTACATGTATTTTGGACATTGTGCATATAGACAAGATTTTGGACATACAGATATACATGGATAGGGTTGATATAAATGAATGTTATAATGTCTATAGTCGAATTGTACAGATGATTTGTTGATGCTTGAATACCATATTTCAGATTATAAATTGTACAGGTTGACAATGGTATCGGTGATTTATGCAGGCTTCCGCGAAATTTTAAGATATAAATGTGTTATTGTAACATCCTCAAACATGAATCCTATGGAAATTCCCCTGTGGACATTCATACCTGCCTCGGCATGGCATGGATTTCCATGGGATACGTGTCGCGCCTCGGGGTTATCCCTAATTGTGTAATCTCGGGCTTGGGGTATAACAGGCCCCACTTGGACACTCTATCACCCCTTCAACTACCACAATTTGTTCATGCGAATATTGGCATTCACCAGCTTTATCCAATGGGTAGAATTTCCAGAACTCTGAGCCCTCAAAACAAAACCTTTGTTGCTTAGATAGTTCTCCTTTAAGCTTCTAAAAGGAAGCTTTACCTCTAGAAATGACTTTTCCCTCCACATTCCCTAAAACTCTAATTTTCCCTAGACCTTCTCCATGGTAGGGGAAATAACAAAATTTACCAAGTTAAAAAGAAAAAAAGAAAAGAGTAGTGCTCTGGAGACGAAATGGTTTTGAAACAAAGGACATGAAAATCTGGTGGGACACGTAGTAGCTCTTTTACAAGATACAGTTGGCAAGATTTTTTAGATTAAAATGGATTTCCAAAATTGCACTCTTATTCTCTTTATTTTCTCTTTCTTGAGTTGAAATACATGCTCTGTAGCCAGATTTACTGGATTATAAGTTGGCCCACAGTTACATTAAGCCACAAAAATACATGAATAAAATATAAAAAAATTATGTGTTTCAAATACATAAGGGCCCACTTACTCAGACATGTAAATGCAGTATAATCCATTTCAATCAAAAGCATTTAAATTGTCATGGGACCCAAAATTTCAAAAGCTGGAAAGCTTTTGTCAAATAAAAGTATAAAAGAAATAGTTAGCGCTTTTCAATTAAAAACAGTACAAAATTTACATAGGAGATGATACAATTCACCTCATGGGGCCAACCTAACCTCATATTCATACTTCTAGATCCAAGCCTAATTATATTCCAATGCAAACATCATCTTTTATGTCATCATATAACTCAAATTAAAGAGTATTCAAGTATTTATCACTTGCAAAATGAGCTACACTTTGTCACTTGCAACTATTTATCCAATTACACCAGACTGGGCCATGACCCCAGCATGCCCAGTGTACTCACTAGGCTCACATTTTTTAAGGTGGTGCAGGTCGACAGTCCCACCCCACCATCCCTCCCTTCACTCCAAACACGATCCAAGAACATCTTAGGTTCAAGTATGCCATTGATTTCAGACAGCAATAATTGCCAAAAGAACCAAGTATTTCAGATAGAATCCATGAATTTTAGAAATCCATGGGTCCCAGAAATCAAGATGTCCAAAAATACCTTCAGCACAAGCAGAAAACTGAATAGACCAATGTCCATAATTGTCAAAGAGAATCCAATCACTCTCTTAGTTCATGATGTAATGTAACTTAGTTCAAAGAACTTACTTCCAACAGTGTGCTTCAAGCCACATTCCAAATGTTGGCAAAATCACAACAGATCCTGCATCAGTCAAGCAAAGAACAAAGCAAGTGAGATGAGTATCCAGCAGAGTGAAAATTGGGTGGAGCAGAGATCTCTAATAAGACTCATCTTTGACCGGAATTTGTAGGGATACAGAAGACAAGGAAAAAGGAGAGATAAGGACCGTGATGTAAAGGTGTTTTCAATTGCTAAATAACTTATGTTTGTCAAGAAACATATGGACTGTTTTATGTTCTTTACTTCTGACCTTATGAAAAACATCAGCCTAGTTATTATCATGGCAAAGGTGTATGTCAACATTAGACTTAGACATGATACATGAACATGCAGTTTTATATGCAGCCACGTGACGGCCGATGTATCAACTTTTAAATTCTTGCAATTGTAATGGTTTGGCCCACCTATAAGGAATTTTCTTGAGAGTAATATGAAATGTCAAGCATCCATGGAGTTTTCTTGATGAAGCAATCAGCTAAAGAAATATTTCATCAAGTAAATTGTAAGTATTTTTCTTAATCAAACTTCTAATGAAAAATAATGTCTAGAATATAGAGTGTCTAGACTATCTTTATGCATTAGAGGAGCTCTTGTAATTATGTTCTCTCTATTAGTCAACTCCTCATCTATCCAAATAAAAAAGAAAAATTGGGAAAAGCATGAAAAGAATTAGAACTAATTACTAATTAGTAAATCTACCCCACAACCTTATATGACATTTAAGACAAGAATTGGAGGGAAAAACGTATGTGAAATTTCTATATTGAACTTCATCTGGACCAGTTTCACAAGAGAGGGAAGCGACCAACAAAGACAACAACAACAAAATAAATTGCAACATTGCCTCTCTGGAAGATTCTTTTTGTTTGTGTGTGTGTGTGCGCGCGCGCATGTGTGTGATCAGCTGAGCATCATAGATCTCACCCTTATCATTAATGACAACCCTGATGGAGTAGAATTTCGATCAACGAGGACAGGGAGGGCTATCATGGATAAGGGGTAGGGTGAAAAAAAATAGGCCCTTCTGAATTTCCTAACACTTGAATTAATGGCCTTAAGGATCAATGGGTAGAAATTGCAGGTAGAATCTGAATGAGTGTCAAAATGGGTCTAGTGTCAAACGCAAGGCTGGGAGGACATGGTTGCTAGAAAGAGTTAATATCATAGGTGGACGGTGGACGCCGCATGGGTCATAGATCACAGTGATGATGTGATCTAAGGGGCTCACTAAAAGATTTTGGTGTACTAGATAGATGGATAGATAGATAGATAGATAGATTGATAAAAATCACACTAGTCTTGAAATAAATGAATTGGCCAGACATGTATGGCATACTTTCTATAGTATCAAACTAATAGCTTGTAAGACAATAAGTTTACCCAAGGCATTTGTCGTTCTTCAACTGATGCATATGCTTAAAAATACCATTCAATAGAATGCCAATATCTCCGTGCATTTCCATTGCATGCACCTTTTTAACCTTTAGAAGAAGTTGGTAGGCCATCCTACTTTGTGATGCCCATGGTCAAAAATGCCATCCATTAGCACGCCAATATCTCCGTGCATTTTCACTGCGACGCACTTTTTTAACCTTTAGAAGAAGTTTGTAGGCGATCTCTACTTTGTTCGCATTCAGTAACTTGTTGTTTAATTTGCTATAGATGACCTTGCTTGGACAAAATCCTTTATCCAATGCCTCCTGCATGACAAGCACGGCATTTTCTAGCTGCCCTATGTTACAGAGTCCATTAACAATACATTCATAGATCTCCATATCAGAAGAATAACCACTATCCTGCATATCCTCCCAGACCTTTAACACCATTCCACATTTTCCAAATCTAGATAGTCTCATAAGCAACAACTTATAAGCTTTTAATGATATTCCGCAACCAACTTTCTTTGCCTTTTTGTATATCATCATAGCAGCATATGGTGGCCCGAAGCTGCACAGCGGTTCAATAAAAGATGTAACTGTCCCAACGCTTGGAAGGATGCCTTTGTGCAACATCTCATCAAACATTTCAAGCGCATCAGCCACTCTTCGGACTTTAATAAAAGCATTAATCAGTTTGGTGTAAGTATCAGTATCCGGCACGCAGTTCTTTCTCAACATGCCCTCATAATATTTCACACATTCATTCAAATCTCCCATTGCAATAAAATTACAGATCATGGCGTTATAAACTACAGTATCAGGAATGCACCCTTTCTCCTCCATCATGTTGAAGACCGCAACTGCATCATCAATTCGACCCACTCTTCCCAAACCCTCAATAACATGACTAAATGTGACACAATCAGGCTCTAATCCATCAACCAACATAGCTTTCCAGTTCCTCTCAACTTCCCGCATTCGACCGAGCTTTGCCCACCCGCCAATAATCGAATTATACGTCATCCTATCAAACTGTATCTTCCCTCTCATTGCGTTCAGGAATGAATTCGCAGTCCCAACATGAGACCTCCTACAGAGACACTTCAAAAGCACATTAAACGACTCCAAATCGCGTTTCAACCCGAATTCTCCTAACCTTTCAAACAATTCAAAGGCTTTAGCCACTCGACGCGCCCGAATGAAACAGTCCATTACAATGAATATGGTTTGGGCATTCATGCTCATCCCTTCCTTCTTCATTCGCAGCAAGATCTCCTCCATGAAACCGAAGAACTTCCGCCTGCCCAATGCCTTGAGAATTATATGATAAAGCTCCAAACTTTTTGAGATTTTGGGCTGCTCCGCCGCCCAATCGAAGAACAGAACCATAGCCCCACCGCCTAAATTCCCTCTATTCACGACCTCCGCGAAGATTTCGAGCGTTGGGTCAACCCCAGTAGCAGAAAGCGCAGACTTCACGCTGGCTTTCCCTTTCAGCTTCTGAAGGAAAATCCCCCGCAGCTTCTCAGCTGGTGACAAGAACCCATCAGCCTTCACACCCTCGGATTCAGAACCACCTCTCCCAACTACTGAATCTGAGCTGCTTTTTTGGCATTTTTGCAGTGAATCTGCAAGGATCGGCTGAGTAGATGAGATTTGGTCATCGATTGGGCGTAGATCTGCGATTCGGACGAGTTTCTCGTCCGGATTTTGGCGAGAATCGGTGATTCTGGTGTCAAAAGATAGGATTTGCGAGAGCTCCTGCAGGACGAAGCGCTCGTCGATTCGATTGTGGGGCTTGGAGAGATCCGAAGGGTTTTGAGAGAGATGAATGGATGAGAATGGAGATGTAGCGATCAAGTGTAGAGTGGAGAGAGAGCACCTGCTTCTTCTGCGATTGAAAAGCGTTAGAAACCCTAGAAATGGAAGCGCCATTAGAGACAGTGAGAGACAGATGGATTAGGGTTCTTGAGAATCTGAATTGGGAGAGATGAAACCAGTAGGGGTATTCGGGTCGGGGGAGTAGGGATCGTGTACGATCAATCGGATCCGTATCCATACCTGTGTATGTAGGCGAAGCCCAGGCGGGGCTTAACGTATAGCCGTAAAAATATTAGCCTGACCTGTTTCTAGCCAGCCTAATCCAACCATTTAAAAAATGGGTTGGTGGAAGGTTAGGCTTTACCATCCCATATAGGAATCGGTTAGGTTTTATTAGTTGACCGTAATTTTTTTTATATTCTTATATTGGGTAATTAAGTATATAAATTCACTATTAAAATACCGATATGAATGGAATATACTCGCACCTTAGGCTCGAATATGAGGTTGCAAAAAAATGAAACCAAAATTGGGAAGAGATCATCTTAATAAGTGGGCTAGAAATTGTTAATGTATCTTGACCCCAATTTTTTACATATTGGAAATTGGTAAATTAGACACCCATGCTCAATGCAACACTTGAAACGAATTTGGACCGTAGAAAAGATTTAAAAATAAAATTGGACAACAGAAAATGAGTGTTGGGTCAACTGGACTCAAGCCGCACTAAATTCAAGTTACACTAGTTGGGTCGGGTTGACCCCCCATAGATGCGAGTTGAAGGTTTTTAACGCGTTTTAAAAATGGGTTGAGACCAACAAATTTAAATTTAGATTGATCCGAATTGAAATTTCTCAACTGGACCCGTTTGCTAGATCTACTAATGCCCTATATCAGACTCCACTAGCCAAACCCTTATCCTACCCTAAAGTGCTAGAGTGCAAAGAAGATCAAATTTCTTTTCCATTTTTATATGTTCAAATTCCCTGCAAAATGTTGGAGACTCATTTGAATGGAATTGGATCTATGACAATTCATTATCAAATGGGCTTATTTCCTTGCATGGAATAGGCATGAATTTATCGTGAAATGGGCCCATTTGTTTATATGGAATTATCGTACTTATGAAGTAATTGATTTAAAGGGGTCTCTTTATTTGCATGGAATTAGAATATATAAAAAGTTTTTTATTTGGAGGATTTATTTGTCATAAGAAGTACTTGATTCATATGGGTGTGTTTGTTTGCATGGAATTGGAATAGAAGGAGAGGGAGAGGGAGAGGGGAGGAGAGAGGAGTGAGGGAGAGAGAAGGGATGGGGAGAGAGAAACGGTGGCAGGATTTTGAGAAATTTTTATTTTTATTTTTTAATTTTTTTAATTTTTATTTTTTGCTGTATAAATTGAGCAAAAGTCAATATTCATTTAGCAGAGAAAAAAAAAATACCTGAAAGCTAGAAATGTAAGTTGCTCGTATGAGAACATTTACTTTGATGGAAAAAAGGATTTAGATTGATTGATGGAGACCTTAATGAAGACTCTCGAATTGTCCGTAACTAATGAAGAATTATCTAGGACTTTTTTACAAATTATAATAGAATTATGTGGAATGTGCCTGAATATTGTGCATAAATGTAGGATTAGGATAGGTTCTCATGTTGAATACATGTCATTTGGCCGTTGGTTGTAATACATAAAAGCATAAATATTGGTCATTGGATTCATTAATACCAAAACATCTTTTTAAGAAGCTCCCATAGGCTCCTACACTTACATTGATCTGTGTGAGCTATTTAACTTTCCTTTGCTATTAGATCTTTAAAAAATTGGACGCTCAAAATTCAGGCCCAAAATCGAGTGTCGCACGTGCTTGAATCAAAAGTTAGGTATGTTATACCTTCCTTAATGGAACTCTTTGCATTCCGTTATAAGTGATTTATTGTATTATTTTATTTTGTTTGATCTTATCTTAATTCACAGTTCATATTTTTTAGGATGTATGTCCTTCCATCTTATGAAACTTGATGATATTTATTATCTTATTTTATCTTATCTTACTTTACACATTCATGTATTTTAGGATGTGCATCCTTCCATCTTACAAAATTTGGTGAGATTTATTAGCTTATTTTATCTTATCTTATTTCACACATTCATGTTTTTAGAATGTGTGTCTTAGGATATGTTTGGTTCCAACTATCCAAAATAATCAGATTCTAATTCACAATAATCATCACAAGCAAAAATCCATCAAATAAAAGCAAATTTCAAATAAAAACAACAAATAAAAAGGAATCAAGTGGGCTTTTTAATAGCATGTATATTGGTTTTTTTTTTTCCTTTTTGTTTGATAAATACAAACTTAACATCATGTTTGGCAGGTTTTCGTCACTTCTGTGGAATGTCCATGTTTGGTGGAGTAAAGAAAACGGTTTTAGATTTCTTTATTCCCAACATTCACATATATTTAAATATTTTAATGGTAAGACATTCCCCTTCAAATTATGAAAGTTTGGGTAACGAATGAAACGCGCGGCACTTCTACAAGCATCGCACGGTACAATTGGGTCAGGTCTTTTCAATTTTTTCATTTATATAGGTTACATAACCAAGATCCAAGTTGTTCATCAGCTTTAAAGTCCCCAAAATCGTTAAGAGACCAAATATTAGCTATTGATTCTTCATAGATTTTAATATATTTGTAAAAATGTCTAGATCGTTGGATCACAAGATTTGGACTTCTATGGGCCCCATTTGTAAAATCTGAACTGTATAGTATCTTTAAAAGCCCAAAAACGGCCATTGGACCAAATTTGGCTACATAATTCACCAGGAATCAAGAGTAAATGGTAAAAGACTGCTAACCTTTGATTTGCCACAAGTCAAAATGGGAGATTTTTAGCATAAAATATTTTCCAATTTTCAGGTTCTTGTGGGGCTTGAAATCATGATCCAAATCATGCATCAATTTCAGAAGGTTGACAATGGCTACGTAATCAATTTTTAGCCATTGATCATTTCTAGACTTTGAGATATTTGTAAAAAAAGGACAGCCCATGAAACATTATTTTTTTATTATTATGGGTCCCCTTTTTATGATCTGAACCATTAAATTTTCTTTATAACCAACAGCAGCTAAGGGGTGAAATCTGAGGTCTTGATTTTTATGGATTGTGAGAAATTAACAAAAAACACTTACAACCATTGGATCACAAATCCTGATGATGATGTGAATCCTCTGTACTTACCAAACTTAGAACTTTCCACATAGTTCCTCTTTGAGTATGACTTGATTCTGGCTGACCAAATGAATCCACTAAATAGAAAAGAACGTTCTATTTAATGCCAAGCGTGCCCTAAATGAAAAAACAAATTCTCTTATTTTGACTCTAGCATAAGATCATTCTTCTTCTCCAATCTAATGGCGAACCCAAGGATAATTTTCTACATAATTTAATTTATAAGCAACATCCAATTTTTCCACAGGTTTCTGTTAAAGGTATTGGCAAAAGAAAGAATATAGCATTTTTAGGGAAAAACTACAAAAGAGAGTGATTCCAAAATGAAATGATATATAAAAGAAAAATAATAAAAACGTTGGTTTCTCTCCATTTTGTCACTTCCATAGACTAGGATCAAAATTCAGAAATCACGAATACACAAATTCACTAAAAGATCTATTTTAATTCAAACTATCATTGCTATAAAATGAAATCATTTGCAATTAATATTACATGCTAAAACTACCTTTGCAAAGGGCTGAGAGTTGTGAGGCTACTTATGTTGACAAAAAGACCCAATGAATAAGATTTCAAAGGAAATCGCATATACAACTTCACTACCATTTCATGTGTAATGTCTGATCGAAATTGATGCCTTAAACAAAAAACGACAAGAGGAGGATGGAGATCATGATTTGTTAATGGGTGAAAAAGATAAGTAAGGAAACAGAGAAAGAAGAACCAAAACGTGAGTGCAATGATGGACTCCACAGAGCAATTCCAATTAGTAACTCGATTGCCACTTCTAGTAGTTGTGTGGCTCTGCAATTCATCTTCCCCAAGTTTCTAATAGAAAAGACATGTAGAAGATGAATCCTAGAGCAGATACATCTAGTTTGTAAGCATAGCAATAAGTTGTTTTTAAAATAACAAAAAAGATATAATGTTGAAGTGTTTGGACCTTAATAAAAAAAATCACAAGATTGTATAATAAATATTAAATAGGGAGAAAGTAATCAATTAACCTATTGCAGGATCCGCTAATTAGTAATTGCATGCGTTAATAATCATGGTAGGACTCATCTATTATTAAAAATCACAAGGTTAAATGTAAGAATCATAAGACCCAAGCGATGTTGTTTTATTAAGGAGGGTCCACTAAATGTTGATAAGCATAGTGTAAATACATCTAATGGTGATTGTCACAAATGATCCTATCTAGCTTTTTTTTTTCCTAAACCTTTTCTAACATCATACATCATTGATGAGTCCATCTATTAGAAATTATTATGGGACCCATTTAATGATAGCATAATGATAATTGCAATAACACAATTCAAACAATTTTCCAAAAAAAAAAAAAAAGCACACACACACACCCAATTCAATCTTGGTAATCAATATGGGACCCACTTAATTTTAGCAATATGGGACCCACGTAATGTGAGTAATCATAATGAAACCCCCCTAGTATGATATTTGTAGGACCCACATAAATGAATAATTAATAAAGGTTATGTAATCATGATATGGCTATAGGACCACAAAATAAATTTGTAGGCACTGTGGGCCAATTTAATATTAGGAGTCATAGTTGCACTTCTATGAAAATCATTGATGTTAAAATTTATAGTGGCTTATTAATATAATTAATGATTGCTCATGAAATGTTTTTACTAAAACTCTAGATTTTTTCAAAATAAAATTGTTTTATTAAAAATATCCTTGGATAATCTAATATAAAGGTTTTCGGAAGAAAGTCAGATATTGTAAGATACTTTCTAAGGTATCAAAATCCCTCTTTCCAAGTGAATAGATTATATTCTAAACTAGCTAATAATATAGCAAAATCTCTTGAAATGTCTTGCTTCCAAACACCTAAGTTGTAAAGTTATAAAGTAACTTGTTTGCATAGCTTCATCTAAAAGATGATTTTTTACTCTTACATATAGAGAGCACTATTTAATTAGTTACTCTTCTAAGATTTTTTTTTTCCAAATGTAAAAAGCCCAATAAGTTGTTTTTCCAAGTCTAATTAAATATAATATAACCAACTGGGCTACAGCTTTGGACAAAGATTAATTTTTTTTACTAGTGAATCTATAACAAATTGTCATATAGAGTGGGCCCTTCTTATTTCGATCATTTATATCTTGTTATATATTTGTACTCTTGTTCATTTTATTTATTTTTGAAGCTTTCAAAATATATTCAAAATAATTTATTTTAAAGATTAAATACGAACAAATTTGAGGAATTACATTTATTAGATATTAAGATGCCCCAATAAGACTATACGCAAGGCAGTTTCCTAGCCTACCATTTGATTTTTTGTCCCTTTGACCATTTAAAATTAAATCATCTCGTTTTGATTTGTCTCTTTGAAATCAATCATAGTTACACATTTAAAAAAAATAAGGAGAGATTTTCTTAAATGAAATTTAATGCAACATTTTAAGAATATCTAAATTTTTTAAAGTTAATTTAGGTAGAGATTAACAACCCCAATCTCGATGGATTGGGCCCCACATGAAAATGCCACATCTTTGATTTTATATGGAGCTATTTGCATATTTTTTTCACCTACATGGGAAATGTATGTTATATAATTATTTCTATTGTGAAATTTTAATATTAAAAGTTACTTTAACTCAACAAAACAACTTTAAAGTAGCAACAAAGACCTGCGCTAAGCCTAAGCTAAAAATAAAAAATATAAAGCTAAAAATAAAAAATATAATTTAATTTTAATATATATTTTAAAATATTATTAAAAATAAATTAACAACAAATGCCTTGGGCTTAAAAATAAAAAGAATAGGTATTCAAATTTAATCTTTTCTTTGGAATATTATTGATAAAAATAAATTAAATCTAGTCTTATAGCATTTTAATTAAAACTAATATTAATATGATAAAAAAAATCTAATATAATATTGACTCATTTAAATATTGAATTAATTTTATAGAGAAAGGCGTGGATCCATTGAATATTTAATTGTCTTGAGACTTTGAGAGGATTTCTTGCATCCCTTGCATGATATTACTATCAAACTATGCATTCACCACTTGATATTCCCGAAAGTTTTTTGGTGGAGATGCTTGGCTTAATCCAATCAAAATTGAAGATGTTTTTAACTCATGATATTGATTTATGATTATAGGCACAAGCACATAACACCCGCCCTAGGGAGGAATATGATGATGAAAATGGATCTTGCCACAGACCATGTGAATGATAGCAGATATTGCCATGAGAAACATGAAAAATACAACAAACAAAAATCAACGGGGAAAAGAGAATAAGTGAGAAACAAAATACCTGCAGTGTGCTATTAGAGAGATTAGGCCCACCAAATGCAAGTTAGAAAACCATTAGATTATAGATTATGCACCTCCAGATCAACTGGTAATAGTTGTAACTACTCCTCTGCGTATCACCGGTAACAATAAAATTGTAAATTTTAAAGCCACTGAATACCACAATCCATGCGAATCCATTCTGGGTTTTGAAAAGGAAAACCAAAAACAATAAAAATTTTTAACATAATACATAATTTTAAGCATGCATATCTATAGTACATTAAAAATGCCATTTGTTCTATTACTATACATTTGGGAGGAAATTACACTATTTGTCCACCCAATCAAAAATACCACTACAAAATCAATCTCCATCACTCTATCTACTAAAAAAAATAATGATTAAAAAAACACGTCGCTGAGTTGAAAGAACTATAAACCATAAGAGGACGAAAGGACCAAGCCCAAAAGTCAGAAATCGCACAAAATTAAAGTGCATATGGAAATCAAACCCAGAATTTCTACAAAACTCTTGAGTAGATTTTCTCATTTTCTATTTTTGGAGTTTTTTCGTAAATTTATCCAAATATAGAAAATACATATGCCCAACAAAAGCTATTAGAATGACAAAGGACTTCACTAAAAACATGCATATGGATAAAACATTAGGATGGTTGAATATCATTACAACAGTGTGTTGGAATTAGTCCATGAGGTGGTGTCCCTACATCAAGCCACCTATAAAATAAAGTAAATATTACATTTATGGGGGTGCTCCTAAAAAGGTACGATGAAATTGCTCAACAGAAACCATTCAAAATTAAATAAAACCACATAGAAGATAAAGCAAGAAGGTGTTGAAACACGAGGATCGAAGTCCATGCTTCAAGAAACACAATAAAAATCCACATAAAGACAAAGATATAATCTAAGATTAAGCTCCTGTTTGGCAGGTTTAAAATTTGCCTCAATTCTTCTATTTCTCTAAATAAAGAAAAGGTCTGAAAAAAATAAAGCATTTAACATCACTTTTCAACCTCTGCCATTCTAGAGAAGTAGAGGCAAGGACTCTTATTTCTACATGCCCCTCAATGAAGGGCTTGAGAAATAGATCCAAAAAAATAAAAGGCGACAGTGCATTGGAGTGAATCACTCTCAGTCCATTTTTTTAATAAATTTTGATAAATTAAATTAAGATCCAAACCATTAAAAATATTCATAAGATCAAACACAACCATACATCCAAATTTCAATCATTGCATCACCAATCTCGAGATATGTGCAGAAAAATGTGAGTCATTAGATAGTTTTTCCTAAATTCTATGGGCCCAAAACACAAGATCAAAACTGTTGAAGATGTTTAGAAGGCTTAACACGGCTTTAGATTCAATTTTCAAGACTTGATTCCTTGTGGATCTTGAGATACTTGTGAAAAACGTTTAGCCATTGATGTAATGTAGTTTAATTTTATTTAGGTTCACATGCAGTCTTTTTTGGCTTTTTTTTATTATGTTTAAGATAATAAATTACGATCTAAATCGTTAAAATTGTTTATATGGTTAATGATCATTAGAAGACTGAATTTCAGTTGTTGGATCATCACCAATATTGAGATATTTACTAAAAAAGTAAATTATTTGATATTATTTTTTAAAATTTATGGGCCTCAAACACAAAATCTAAACTGTTAGATCTCATTTGAAGGATGAACATAGCTATGGGGTAGAATATCATAGCTTTATACTTTGTAGATCTTGAGATATTTATAAAAAACTTTCAACTACTGATTTGAAAAAGTCAATTTAAAATAGATCTTTGTATTACCAAATACATAATTTGATTCTAACCTCTTTTTATGACTTTTTTTTAATTACTCTATTTTGAATGGTCTATGAGAAAAAAAATAGACCTACCAAATAAGCCTACAAATCTCAAATAATGAAAAATCAAACACTTTCTCCAGTAAAAATATGATATAAACGAAACTTACCAAATATAACATTTTCTTACACATGAGATTGCAGGGAAATAAAATAAAATAAAACCAAATCAATTTAGCAGATTAATGCTAGATTTTGAAATAAACAAATAAAGATATAAAATTCAGCGTAAAAGGAAGATGAGAGTGCAAACCTTGATTGATGTGCATCTGGGTGGCTAATATTAAATTATGGATGCAAGTCAAATTCAAACACATGTTCCTCGCCCAGTATTCCTAAAATCAAACTACTTAAGAGAAATAAGTAGTGGAAGAGATTTTAGGGAAATAAATGGAATGGATGCAACTGATTAGGATTGATTAAGAGAAATTGTATGTAAAGAGAGAGATTTTAGGAAAATTAAATGGAATAGATGAAACCGATTGGGATTGATTAAGAGAAATTGTGTATAGAAAATGAGATTTTATAGGAAATAAATAGAATTGATGAGAGATATTTTAGGGGGAATCCTAAATGCTTTATTGTACTAGAGCATGCAGAAATTCTAACAAAAGGCAAAAGTTGTGGAATTTTGAAATTTTCAAAAGTATTTAATACATTTCAAGTAAGTGGAATTCTATAATGCTTGTGAAAAAACAAGGTATTTACAAATGTATGGGACAAGATGTCATATAAGTAGCAAAAACCCTCAACAACTCAAATTCTTGATAGAAATTCAATTAAAAAATAGGCCTAAGGGGCTGCGAACTAGGAAACTTATACATGCAAAGTGAAAGGAACTTGCACATGCAAGGGTACAAAACTTACAAATGAGCGGTGATGGGGAACTCGCACAAGTAAAGAGACACAACTTACACATGTAAGGTAATAATAACTCACATAGGTAGGAAGAGCGGTGATAGTAAGAACTGTCACTCCTTACCACTAAAGTTAGAAGCCGTTCTCAACCTTTATTGCTTAAAGGCTGCGTTGAACCATTAACTTATAAAGCTTATTGTTGGTAAAACACATTAATATTAAAAAAGCACAACCAAAATGTATCCTTACAAATCTTTAATTCCCTTTTTAATCACAATTCTAATCTTTATACTAAAGAGGATTTTGTTTAGGGTGATTTACAGATTAGAACAAACTCATGCATCCATCTTTGTGAGGCCTACGTACTAGATGTATTCCGTTTTCACAATTACCATCCTTTCATTCATTAACCCCTTTGTTGCCAGCGACACACCGCACTCATCTATTCCCATCTACATGGAATCCACAATAGCTATTTATGTGTGATCCATTATTAGATGAATGACACACAAAAACATCGATATTAGAACCCATGAGACACTCCTGCGGCTAAGACTTCAAATAAGTCTAAATGAGACACCTAACTTTTGCTATCCTGCGGCTAAGACTTCAAATAAGTCTAAATGAGACACCTAACTTTTGCTAAGGCCTTGATCTAAGTCTATATAGGTAGACTAGACTAGACATGCATTTTGGTTCGAGGGATTGAAAATGGACATTTACATCCAGTGATCAAAACCCTTAAATGGGCTGCATCTAGCCTTAGTCTCATGAGCCGATTCACTCTTTCTAGATTACACATGCACATTGTGAATGCACCATATATGTAAATATATATATATATATATATAGAGGTGATCCTATATAAACCTCCCTTACACATAGTGTAAGGGATGCTTGCAGCCGTTGGATCTGCGAATAGATCCAACGGCGGTGGTCCACGTCTTAAATTGGAATCCTCGCCCTCCTCCTAAATGCATCTACCACCTAACAGGGAGCGTTTCCAAGATTTCCTCTACATTCCTCTTACACTCATCATCTCTGATCTAGCAAAGAGAAGGGACTTTCTGGTGATGCTTCTCTTTTTCGAAGAAGCCCTTCCCTCTAGCGCGACTTCTCCCTTCGGCGTTAGATTTGGGAAAAGATCCAATGGCTGTGGATCATCCCTCTTATAAAGATTAAAAAAAAAAAACCCGATATCAGTACATTCTAGGGATTTCGATGGTCTCTGCAACCATCATGTCTTCCTCTCTCGCTCAATCTCCCTCTCCTTTGTTCTCTTTCTAGATGATGATCGGTTGATTCGACGTAGCAAATCCAACCCACCTTTGTTTAGGTACGCTCTCTCAGTTCTCTTCCTCTCCCTCTACCTCTAACTCGCTTAGTCTCCCTCTCTCTGTTTTGTCTTTGTCTCTCTCCCATCCCTCTCGCTCCCTCTTGTTTGCTCCCTCTCCCTCTTGCTCTTTCCCTCTCCTTCTCACTCCCACTCTCTGTCTCTCCCTTTTTCACAATGAGCCTCTCCCCCCCCCCCCTCTCTCTCTCTCTCTTTTCCATCTATCTCTTTATCTCTCTCCCTTTCTGTTGATCTCTCCCTCACACTCCCTCTTCCTCTTCTTTTTCTCAAAATCTTAGGTTTAGTACATGACCTCAAATTATCTGAAATTGATAATAGAACAAGGTGAATAGAATTTTTTCCTCCAATTCTCTAACATTTTTTTTTGTCTTCTTTGCAACTCACTTGCTTAACTCAAAATTTGAGAAACAGTTTGGAAAGTATCCCTTGAAAAATCTCACGATTTTTCTTGCTTTGTTACCTTTTTTGCAATTTTCAACCATAGAATTATCTCATCTTATTTATGAAAGCTTATTTTTTTTTTCACATGATTGAATCCAATGTCATCTCCTATATCCCGGAGTTGTGATGGTGCCCTATGATGTAAGTGTGGAAATGGCTATGATGCATTTGGGTGGGTTGATTCAGTATCAAAAGAATATAAGGAGGAATTGCAATTGTGTGAATCTATTGCAGTGATGGGCTAAAAGTGATGCAAAAATTGATGGTGGTGAATCTTTATTTACGGAAAATATTATCTGTTTTGATGGTAACATGTACTTCATGTGAATGTAAATGGGAACATCCTCATCCCTACCATGTAAATGTGATGCAAGCTATATTTGAATGAGATGAAATATTAGAAGAAGATTATCCCTAATGTAGGTCCTCATGCATGAAGGTGGAAAAATATCTTAAATCTAGGTTCATTTCTTTCCCATGAATTGGATAAAACACATCCCATTAGTTGCAACAACTTGTAAGGTGTCCAAATATCAGTCAGTGGTCATGGAACGGTGGATTGAATTTCACTTCTTCAAATGTTGTCCTTATTCTAGGAACGGTGGATTGAAGTTCACTTTTTCAAATGTTAACCTTATTTTGGGATGAAGAGAACTTACCCAATACAATAATATTTAATTCCAAGTCCCATGCCATTGTTAGATCAGTGATA
The DNA here is from genome assembly GCA_037013555.1 of Sextonia rubra. Classification (NCBI taxonomy): domain Eukaryota; kingdom Viridiplantae; phylum Streptophyta; class Magnoliopsida; order Laurales; family Lauraceae; genus Sextonia; species Sextonia rubra. The sequence continues at coordinate 12,705,351 of JASUAD010000028.1, read as the reverse complement.
TTAATTCCAAGTCCCATGTCATTGTTAGATTGGGAGGGCCCTAGTAGATTCCAAGAATATTAGTTAGGACTTAGGAGAAGAACTAGATGGAAAGGCAAATGCACAATGGAACTCTATAGTAACCTCACTATACCTTGTTATAAAATAGCTTTAGAATTATATACTTCTCCAAGACGTTAAGATAGGACACAGGAATTCCCAACACCCATGGAAATAATCAATCTAAAGAAAAGGGGAAGTTTGGGCTTCATCTGTGCCAAATGCACGACGATAAATGTATTCCATAATCTGATGGGTTGGTATTCCATAAAAGCATTAATTCATTTGTACACAAGAATATGGCGACAATAACATGTATCCTGAAATCTGAAATATGGTGCAATTATAGTAATTTGAAATATGGTCACGATAAGTTCATAAGTGGATAAAAGATGAGGACTCTCATTCCCTCTTTCCAGCACAAGTAGCAAATGTTTAACCAGTTACCTGTCAATTGCTGTGCAAGATTAAGCATAGTTGATTACATATTTAACTTATAACATATAGCCTATAACCGGTAAATGGAAACCTATAACCGGAATCACAGTTGATGCATATAGAATAACTCAATTTACATCACATTATAGAATAACTCAATTTATATGTATCATTTTTCCACTCAACATACACACTACGAAGAATAGAACAATGACAAACAAAATGTCTTACATTTTCTAATAAATCAAATTGTCTTACATTCTCATCTAATCCAAAATGTTACAAATGGACATTCAACCAAAATTAATTTCTAATCAATGGTACTAAATCTAAATGAATAACTACGAAGATCCACAAAGTGCCATCAATTGCATTCAATTACTTAATCAATTTAGCTTCTTCAAGTTGAACCTGCCATAAATGATACAAGCAATAAAAAAAAGATTAGCTTCTTCAAGTTTAAAACCATGAAGAGAGGTTAATAAGAAAAAAAAAAGGCTTTTGGGAGAGTTGAAGATGTATACCTAAGGGAAGTGTCATTGTTTTCGAAAGAATAAAACTTATCCGAACCTTGATCTTCATCAAACATTTTAGACCCATGTTTGAAAGGGACGATGTCATTGAAACTTAAAAAGAAGTAAATGAATCTTATTAACATCCTATATAATCATAAGATGTGAATGGAAAAATTTATTTATAAAATCTTTGAAATTTGTTTATAAAATACCTTGACAAGAGAGCCGGACAATTATGTTTGTCATGTGAAACACCACGCTTCCCACATCCATGACCAAGTTGTGATTTCTTTTGGGCTTTCTCTTTTGAGGATTTAATTCTTTTAGGACGGCCCTTTATTTGAACTTATGGAGGTTCCCGATATTCAGTATGACCAACAAGTGATTTAACCTTCTGCTTAAGTCGGAATCTCCATTTAGTTAAAGCCCATTCATGTCACGACACATTTTTTTTTATGTCCAAAAGCATGTTAATTGCATGTTTTTTAGTCTTCTCAGACATACATGCCTCACTTATGGCACTTATAGCCCAATAAGACAATTCAGCATATCGTGCAATCAAAGAGCCACCACTAGCAACATTGTAGTTAACTACACACTTGTCATAATCAGTCCCTTCCCTTGTAAGCCTAGTCCATCTTTTCAATATATATTCTTTAGATAATGTGAAGATCAACTCATGCTTCAAAACAGCTTGAAGATGATGGCATGGAATTCCTATAAACTTAAATAATAGGCATGAACATGTAGCAAACTTGTTTTCTTTCTTGAAAATCACCATCCAAGGAATATCCTTATCATTGCAAACAGATGAAACTAAATACATGCTCTCAACTGCATTATCTTTTACAAGCCTTGGGATGCATAATATTATTGATACTAATTCATCTTCGAACATGTAAAACAAGTTTTTTGTATATATTTTAGACATTTGAACCTCCATTGGCAAATTTGTCTTCAATTTTGGCTTGCTATTTACGTTGTCATGCTCCTCCTTCAACTATTGATGTCTTGTACAGGACATTGCTCTTTCAAAATGCAAAATAAAATCACACAAACCACTCTTTTCTATTTTGTATTGTTTAATAAAGGCATTAAAACTTTCACTTCTTTAAGAAGTAGACATTCTTCCAAAAAATACATTTTCTAAATAACAAGGTACCCATTTGTGACGAATGTTGTATATTCTTGTAACCATTTATTATTAGCTAAATTAAAATTTTCAATCATTTTCTCCCACCCCAATTCTAATTCTTCTGTTCGGACGGACTCCATCACTTTTTTAAAACTATTCCTAAATTCTTGAGAATGAATTGCAATTTCACCCAACTTCTTTGTTAACTTATCCTTAATGTGTCATATGCAAAAATGATGGCCTGTATTGGGTATAACCAAAGCAATAGCCTTCGTGATTGTGGGATCCTGGTCTATTACAATTGATATTGGTGGACCTGTTGGCATGGCCTCCAAAAATGTTTTAAAAAGCCACTCAAATGCCTCATACATCTCATTTGATAGAAAACAACGCTCAAAGACAATTGTTTGGTTATGGTGATTCATTCCCAAAAAGGCACAAAAAATGAGAGCATATTTGTTTGTATTGTATGTAGTGTCAAAACTAATTGCATCCCCGAAGACAGTGTATGACAATTGAAAGCTTTGATAAGCCCAAAAAACATGTTTTATTTGATCTTCTGAATCTTTTTTAAAGAAAAACAAAACCCCGGGTTCATTTCTTTTAAATTTTGAGAATGTTCAAACAACAACTGACCATCCCATCCTTCTTTTCTTTATTTTTGTCTCTTTTCACATTTCTAACATCCCTTTCCATGAAACCAATAGCCCCCACACTCCCTGCCTCCACTTCAAAGACTCTCATTTGGTTTGCAGTTGGTATATTATTAGCATCTAATGTATATATAATGTTTATGTGCACTGGAGTGACATTACAATGTGATGGAAGCATATGAGCTTTTCGCGAAGTAGCTAGCCCATGAGTGTGTTCTGCGATGAATTTTGTGACCACCCAATGTCCACTCTCCATTTTTTTCACTAACATTTAAGCCCCACAATTCTCCTGTGTGTATGAAACACGCCTATGAATACCTTGTCCTGGTATCTCTTTCCTCTGCCCTTCTTTATAACACATAAATTGTTTCCACATTACTTCACCCTTTTTTTTATCCAAACCTTTTCTCACACCAAAACCCGCAAATATAGCATATGTATTATAGAATGTAAAAGCCTCCACTAAATCATTGAAATACATTCCTACGGTTGGAATTTTATCTCCATCAACCTCAAGTACAAATGATTGAACCATGTTACATTCCATTGGTTCCATCTTATCAAAATTTCCAAGATATTAAAGAACACATAAACATCTTACATGAAAAAAAAATTAAATAAATAAATAAAGTATAGAAAGAAAGAGTAACTTAGTAATAGAATATTTTCAATTTTAACTGCTTTCAATATGAAATAAGAAGTTTTAATCTTGGAAGGTTACCTGAAGTGATCCATGTGGATGAGGTGATTGAATTGCATGTTTAGATGTAAGGGTGACGCATTGACCAATACAGTCCGCATTGAATTCACTTGAGCCAAGCGGAAGAGGGTCATCCATAGGAGGAGATGTGTTTGACAGTAGAGCAAGGTTTCACTCAATTTCATCTTCATCCATGGTGTCGTGAGATTCTATAAAAAAATATATATATTCTACTATTGCTCAATGTAATCAATAAATTCAAATTATGTTCACTATAATCAGTAATTATTAATGATGTTCACAAGAATCGCATATGGAATTATAAATGAAAATGAAATGGTTGTTGACAATAATCACTAAATTCATCACTAATTTCAGGGATATAAATAGGGAGACAACAGAATTAAAAGACAGAGAAGGATACAGAGATAGAAGGTCACAGACTTATATAGACAGAAAAGGGGAGGGTGAGAAAGATAAAAAGAGAGATGGAGAAGGAAAGACAGTAAAAAAGAAGAAGAAGAAGAAGAAGAAGATATGCAAGGGTTAAACTTTCATCAGATGGCCTAACATTCATGATGAACTCAAAATTTTAGAGATGATTGGGAGAGATAGAGCATGCTCAAGAGGGAGAGGGAGACAATACAATGAAGACTTAGAGGGAGAGATAGAGAGAGCTTAAGAGGGACAATGATAAAAGAGATGGAGACTGAGAGAGAGATGGAGAGGGAGAGACGGACAACTCGAGAGGGAGACTGTGAGAGAGAGAGAGACAGATAGGGAGAGAGAGATATATATATACAGAGACGAAAAAGAAGAGTGAGATAGACGGAGAGGGAGAGACAGAGAGGGTGATTGTGGGGAGAAGGAGATTGAGGGAAGGAGGGAGGGAGGTGGAGGGGAGCGAGAGAGGGACTTTAAGAGAAAAGATGAGGGAAAGAGATACTGATAGAGAGGGAGAAGGAGAGGGAGAGATGGAGAGAGAAGAGTGAGAGTGAGAGTGAGAGGGAGACAAAGAGAAGAAAAGGGGGGAGAGAGGGAGAATCAGGGGGGAGGGCCGTAGATGGGGCAAGGCAAAAGGGAGGTCGAAGGGAGAGAGAGGCAGAGATGGAAGGTGGTCGACTAGACAAGGTGAGAGGGAGGTCGAGGGGAGAGGGAAAGGCAAAGAGAGAGCGAGAGGAAGCGTCGCCGGAGAATGAAAGAGGAAGAGGGATGAAGAAGGACCAATAGAATGGGAGAGAGGGAAGAGAGGGATTAAGGGAGAGAGAGAGACCGATAGAGAGGGAGAGGGAGAGAGAGTGGGTTACCTCTGGGGTTTTCTCTTCACCTGTAAGGGAGGAGTGTCGCCGGAGGGAGGAGTCTCGCTAAAGGAAAAGGCTTCGCCGGAAAGGAAAAGTGTCACCGGAAAGTCCCTTGTCTTTGCTAGATCGGGGATGATGAGTGTAAGAGGAAGGTGGAGGAAATCTTGGAAACGCTCTCTGTTAGGTGGTAGATGCATTTACGAGGAGGGCGAGGATTTCAATTGAAGACGTGGCCCATAGCCGTTGGATCTATTCCCAGATCCAACAGCTACAAGCATCCCTTACACTATGTGTAAGGGAGGCTTGTACAGGATCACCTCTCATATATATATATATATATATACAATGAATTCTAAAAAGCACCCATTAAAAAAGGGGCGTTGTTACCCCTACCTAGTATCCAATGAATATGAGGAATTGTCTCATGCTCTTCATTACTCACCTTATTAGGAGTTTGGGTAGAGGGAAAAGAAGATAGAAGATTTAAATTTGAGAGAGAGAGAGAGAGAGAGAGCACTTTATACGTGGGTTTTATTCCAATTAATTAGTTCTGTTTTGTTTTCCTATGGTGGATCCCATTCTTTCAAAGGAATTTATAAGTCTTGGAGTGATTACCCCTTCATCTCATCCCTTTATTTCTAATAAAGATCTGAATGGATACTATGTCATTGGCTTGAATTGACAATAAGTAGGAAAATTAAATCAGTGGTCCTATTATGTAACAGTTATCTTTGTTTCATGAGTTTATAATCTTTGTTTTCAATGCAGCCCACGTCATCACCATATCTCTTATTTCATTTGTAAAAAACAAGGGCATTTTTATTTTCAAGACTCTTGCACATCACATGAACCTCCTATATATATATATATGTATATATATGTATATATGGGGAGCACTACATAGCATCTCGGCTTTAAAAAAAAAAACTCTCCTCTTGGTTGGGGCCCACAAAAATACATGATGATCATAGAAGTTCATCTGATATGAAAATCCATATAAGGCCTACGTATATGAAGAATCTTGAGTCCATATAATTATCCCAACCATTTAATACATGACCCTAAATTTTAATAATTTAGAAGCATCATTTTATTATGATTTCAATCCAATAGTGAAATAAAATTGGATGAGTATAAAATTTGAACATGTGACCATACATAAGAGGATAGTGTGTATGAAAAGACAAGATTGACTCAACATGGGTCCCATGATAAAAAAAATAGAAGGACGGAAAAGGAGGCATTTTAAAATGAAACATTTTTTAGAATTTTCATATATATATATATATGGAGCCCCTCTCCCAAGCTCAAGCTTTGAATAAAGTAAGTTTAAGTGTCTGGCTCATGCCTATGAGGTCCACCAAGGGACCCATGTGGGGATGGGGATGGGAGGATTTGAAGCACTCCCTAAGACCCTTCTCTATACAAAAAATCAATTACAACAGTCCAGTAAATTCAGATTTAACCAAAAATTGGTGGACATGTGTAATTCAAAGGGGTCGTGTGTTTAGTCCATTTGGATGAACCAAAGGTATGCCCTAGGGGCTCGGGTTTACGGAATTTTTTATATAAACATGAGCTTAAGAAAGGCTTATCACATATATATATGTATTATTATCTTTTTTTTTTCACTAAGTTGGAAAATAGTATCACTGAAGCTCAAGCTTTTGCATTTGGAGAAATGAAAGATATAGTGCAGAATGCTAATTGATTGAGTATTCACGAGAAAATAGATCCCAAAACTAATAAAGAGATTTACATCTAGAAGTGGAAAAATTAGATTTCAAATTCAAAAAGCAAGTGCCGTGGAAGAGAAGATGAGAAGTGGATTCTGAGTCTTTGTTCTAGTTCGACAAGATGCTAGGATCTTTATTTTTCACACGAAAGAGGTGTTGGTGGTTTTCAAAACATTTTTTTTTTCACTTTGTTTTTCTCCCTTGCCAAAGGCCGAAAAAAAAAAAAAAAAAGACTTTGTGCATTTGCAAGAGTCCTACAATGAAAAAGTACAAAACCTTTGAGGGACACATATATATTTCCTTGTGCTTTACACTTCATGCTATTTTGGGCTTTTTTTGCTACAAGCCTTGTGCGCACACAAGAGTCAAAACCGCAAGACGGTGGGGAAGGTGTTTAACCAAACACATGCCCGCGACACATCCTACGTGATCATCACGTGTAGTGGTTCAATTTCCTCCAACAGTCAAGTCTTCTACACATTAATAAAATTGTTCTATAAATTTGTTTTAGTAGTAGCCCCAATTTCATAGAATCCTATATATACTGATAACCATAAAATGCGCTTTAGTCGAGACATTTTCTTTTTCTATGATCTTCTGCAACAAGACTTAAATTTCCCACGTAAAAGAATGTTGAGACTTTTCTACATCCATTGTGAAGTGCCAATTCCAACCAAAGCTGCTTCTATAGGTAAAATCTCTGCTATTAGTGCAGAATCCACACCCCACCACCCCACCCACATCCCCCCCATCCCCCCGCCCCTTGGCCATTTCTAAAATGGCTCTCATATCTAATCTTTAGGTTAAACAACGCATTTGTGGACTCAAGACACCTCAAATGTAAATGGACTAAGGCCTAGACATTGCATCCCAATCATCAACAAAAGCAGGGACCCCCTTGCATGAAGTCTATGATCATAAATCTGGCATGACTGTATCTGCACTAGAGATTCCATGTGAGAAAATTCTTCTACTACTACCCAAGTCCTGAGGATTTTCATATGAAAAAATTCTTCTGGATCTCGCATGAAATCACGAGGACTTGCGTACCAGATTAATATGGGATTAGGTTAAATGGGGCTTACACAATTTGACACGTGATAGTTTGACCGAAATGAAGGTTGAAATTAACACTGCATATCATATCATATCGGAGAGATGTGGCTAAGCTGGTGATCACCACCAACCCTGCTTTTTCCTGACTACTTCAGGATATTTTCACAACCATGCCCAAACCTCTAACTGAGGTTGTGTATTTACCGCAATCAATGATTCAGGGGTTGTTTTGATGGGGAAACGGCTTCGTAATGGCATGTTCTGAAGGGAGATTTTCTTGGTATAAGAGAAATTTTATGAATTGGTGCCCGCCCAAATCTATCATAACGTTGAGGATCTTCGTGACCATTTTTTGGGTTCAAATGGCCCACATGCTTACATCTCCCACTTGGCCAAAAGAGACGTGCCTGGTAATTTTCCAATCAAGCAGACCCTGGTCCACAATCTTGGGAAATAGGCTCAGGCCTAGATGTGGTAAGCCCAGTCCAAATCTAAACCAATGACAGTAGGTTAGTCCAGCCCAAGTCTAATCCATCAAGCAGGCCCACTCATATTAATAAACTTTCTTGGGCCTTTTGGGTAATTCAAATATAATGTGAATTGAAGTGAATAGTCATTTTAAGAGATAAGAAGAGAAGAGGAGTCATATTTAAAAGTATAAAATCTCAAAACCCATAAAACACAAGTTAGTGAGGGCAAATGGTGTATCATGTATCCTATGTAGGACCAAATCTCATAGTTGAAGACATACACTTAATCCAATTGTTAAAATGATTAGATGGTTTCCAATTTTTCCACCCCGTTTTGCCACATTCATTTACCATCTTTCCTAATTTATTTTTCAATAAAGTGAGATTATTTAATGCCCATTTGTAAATCTTTACCTTTACCTCCCCAAATTTTACTACTTTTTGGAATGTCTCTTAAAATTCATTGGTGTTCAATTCCATGCAAATAAATGGCTATGAATGAAAATCCAAACATGGAATATAATTTTCCATGATTATCAATTATGATAACTTAAATATGACATTAGCCTTTCTCAAAATTCCTTGTTTGGTAAAACAAATTCTAGTATGCTACTGCTTGAATAAATAACTAACATGCAAATCTTTTCTACCGTTTTCAAATGAAACTGGACTATCACATATCAAGGTTTTCCAACAGCCCCTTTGAGCTTTCAAGATCTAGATAGTAGGATCGTGAACATCTAATCCACTAATTTTATTGTTGGGTCAACTCGACCTGCACCACTCATTATGCCACGCAGAACAAGCTATGCCGTCCTTTACATCATAGGCTGATTGGACTTGGCCCACTCTTTCCGTACGTGGATGCATGTAGGTTTAGAACTGGAGCCCTTAAGTCTTGGGTGAGGCCTGGATTCGGTTCTGTTTAGCAGATCAGTAGACCCGTTTGGGTTCAACGGGCTAGACCCAGATCAATAATAGGATGAACCGATGACGATTCGTTACTCAACCCACTAACCTGACCAAGTAAATCAAGTTTCAAGTTGAAGCTTTTTATTTTTTGTTAGCGTTTGGGCTGAGACCCGTTATCTGATTAGTCAATGGGTCGGGTATGGGTTGAGTATATTGTCATGACAGGTCAACCCAGTTCGACAAACTGTACTGTAGTATGACGAATCAAGCCAACCCAAACCGAACTATTAATTACAGGTTCGGGTTAACACTATTAACTTTAGGCCGGATTCTGGTTGTCTGTGTGGATTCCGTTGTCTCAAGAGAGGGTCTTCTTACAATTGGTCCCATCATTTCTAAGTTAAGTATCGACATAACAGACTCTCCCATAATTGGCATCATTATCAAAATAAGTAGATAGAAGCCAATCTAAATCCTTTGATTCCATGTTGAAAAATCCATTCATGGGGCCCACTTTAAAATCCAAGCCACTCAAAACTAATGCCTCTCCATGTACTTATATTGTGCTTAATCTCACTGAAAATCAGGAGTTGGTCCCTTCCAAATTGCTCCATATTAAACACCTCGTTACGCTCACTTTACAAGTGAGGCCCACTCATGTTGCGGGACATTGATTACGTGTGACTTGTGATTTGGCCCACTCATGGGTATATAAATTTGGAACCTGAAAATCTTATTTTTCACATCCACGTTACAGAAGTAAAGACAATGATGGTTACATTTTTTTTCTTTTGCTTTTGTTGTTAGAATGGATAAGACCTTGGATCTCTCATTAATCACTATCACATTAGAAATCTCCCAAATTTTGAAAATACATGAGTTGCTATCCATATAATGTCAAATAACTGCATAAGGTTTATCCAAAATCCTTCATAAATACTAAGATTTTAACTATCCATCTGTTGTTCCAGGCTTGCAGCTACAATGGATTCTGTTAACCACTTTCTTCTTTTCCTTAGTCTTGTGGCTGTATTCTTACAATCTGCAACTGCAACAGCAACGTACTTCAACCACATATGTGATCCATTTAGATATGAAAGTCTGGGTCTCGACATGGCAGACTATAGATTTTGTGATAAATCACTTCCTTATGATGTTAGAGTAAAGATCTTGGTTGATAGCATGTCAGCAGCTGAGAAAGTGCTGCAGCTTGGAAATAAGGCAGCTGGGGTACCTAGACTTGGCCTTCCTTATTATAATTGGTGGTCTGAAGCATTACATGGTGTATCGGATGTTGGCGGTGGAAGCCAATTTGATAGCAGAATTCCTGGTGCAACAAGCTTTCCAGAGGTTATCAATGCGGCTGCAACATTCAATGAGACATTGTGGAAGAAGACTGGCCAGGTAGATCTAAATTTATAATCTATGATGCTCAGATACAGATATAGTTATGGACACGGATATGGGGATTGGGATAAGACTCTTAACATTTTCTATAAGGAGAAATAAAAAATTTTAAAGAATCATAAGAAACTATGGACTTTTGAAGCAGGATATGCACACCTGATATCCTAAAAATATCAGACGATATGAACACATTGGCTTGTATAAATATCTGGGTATCATAGTTTCTAACTATATTATCTGCTTTTTCGAAACCACGGGATTATTTCTTACAATGACTTGTTATTGTAGGTTGTTTCTACAGAGGCAAGGGCCATGCACAATGTAGGGTTGGCTGGGTTAACATTCTGGAGTCCTAATGTCAATGTGGTTAGGGACCCAAGATGGGGAAGAATCATGGAAACGCCAGGTGAAGACCCATATCTAGTTGGTCGCTATGCAGTTAACTACGTTAGGGGATTGCAAGATGTTGAGGGCTATGAAAATCCTGAGGACTTGCACACTAGACCTCTCAAAGTTTCTTCATGTTGCAAGCATTATGCAGCATATGATTTGGATAATTGGTTGGGCTCCGATCGATTCCATTTTGATGCAAGGGTAGTGTAACTTGTTTTGGATTTGTTGAATTTATTGTGCCATTTTTATTATAAAAAAAACTGATTGTCATTATCTGTTTTAGCTATTGGATTTTAATAAAATAAGCAAATGTGTTTTTTTTTTAATTAAGGTGACGGAGCAAGACATGGTTGAAACTTTCCAGCGCCCATTTGAGATGTGTGTCAAAGATGGTGATGCTAGCAGCATCATGTGCTCTTACAATCGCATCAATGGCATTCCTGCATGTGCTGACCCAAGGCTCTTGAGTCAAACCATAAGAGGGGATTGGAACCTTAATGGGTAATGAAAATTTTGGAATTCAACTCCAATTCCTCCAATTTCAGTTTTGCTCCAATTTTGAATTGAAAAGAAGTTTTATAGGAACCCATATATCTTTATCTAAACTTCTAATGATATAAATGTTTGTCTCAAACTATTAATCATTTTATGAAAGAATCTATTCTTATCTAAATTTTTAATAATACAAATATCTTATCTTAAACTATTAATCATTTATGACATCCATAGCCTTAGTGTGTATTCATATCCTGTCTAACTCTCTTTAGCTCTGGATTGGACTTCAAGTTTTAATTCTTGGGCTGGTCTTTCAACTATTTAGCTGGGTCCATCTAATAGATAATAGTCCGTGCTTGGATATAATTTAGACTAATGTTATTTAATATTTTTATTATTTTTAATAGATGTGCCGTGCTAAGTGCAGGCAGGGTTTGCTAGTACCATTGCACCATCACCATAAGGTAAGAAATATCTACATGGGTACCCATTTTACTATTATGGATAACAAGGACCGGATATATTTTCCCAGGCTTGCTTTTGCTGCAGTTTATGAGTTAAGGGTTATTATAAAAATCAATTTTGCATAAATTCATTTTATTACAATATCCAATACTACCAGGTGATGGACCCTATATCATGAGCAACCTGACCCATTAATCAATATCTTATTTTTTCAGGTTGGGTCTTTTTGGTCCTCTCTTTTGACCACAAATTTGAAGTAGCCGGCGGTTGATATAGATTGCATTAGATCTGTTTTTTGGAATCTCATCAGTGCTCATCAACTGATTCTAAAATGCAGGTACATAGTTTCAGATTGTGATTCAATACAAGTCATGCACGACTATCACAAATGGCTTAATTACACAAGAGAGCAATCAGTAGCCCAAGTTCTCAGAGCCGGTATGTCTTTCTTCTCATGAACTCGCTATCCACTTAACATGACTCAGGGTTGCATTTGAATGCTTGAAATTTTTCTGAATGTATCTTCTTTTATCTCCTGAGTGCGCAGAGATACATTTCTATTCAAAAACTGCACTTGTAAAAGTTGATCTCAGTTTCACTTCTCTGTAAATGAGTGAAGTAGAATTCAAAAAGTAAGAGGCAAGAATTAGAGGATAGCCAAATCGTAGAAATTTCTATAAAAAATTTTCATTGGATCTTGTAGGGCTCGATTTGGACTGTGGCGATTACTACCCTGATTACACCCTCCCAGCAATCCAACAGGGGAAGATCCAAGAAGGCGATGTGGACCAGGCACTGCAAAATCTCTACGTGGTGCTGATGAGACTTGGTTACTTTGATGGTATTCCTCAATACTCATCACTTGGTCCAAAAGATGTGTGCACTGAGGAGCATATCGAACTCGCAGCTGACTCAGCTCGTCAATCAATTGTTTTGCTCAAGAATGAGAACAACACCTTGCCATGGAATCCCAAACACTACAAGAACAAGACAGTGGCTGTCGTGGGCCCACACGCATTTTCCCGCTGGTGGATGTTAGGGAACTACTACGGTAAATTAGACAGGCATTCAGTACCTTCGAAAATTAATTTAGATTTTGTTGGTTCTTCATCATCATCATCATCATCAAAGCCTAATTTTAACTATGTTGGGGTAGGCTGTATAAATTCTGTTTCTATTCCAATCTACCTTGATCCAAATCCTAAAATATATGTGCAAAATGCAGGTGTTCCATGCCGATTCATCGAACCTTCAACAGGCATCTCCAAATATGTTAATGTGACTGCGCAGAAAGGATGTAATGACTGTCATTGCTGGGACAAAAATGAGTTCCCTGCTGCTGTGCATGCTGCAAGGCATGCTGATGCTACCATCCTCGTTGTTGGCTTAAGTGTGGACTGTGAGGCTGAGGGTTTGGATCGAACGGATCTCCTTCTTCCGGGGTTCCAAACTGACCTCATCAATGAAGTTGCCCATGCTTCACCAAAACCAGTCATCATGGTCATCCTATCTGCTGGTGGGCTCGACATTTCTTTCGCTAAGAACAACCCCAAGATCGGTGCAATCCTCTGGGCTGGCTATCCCGGTGAAGAAGGCGGTCGTGCCATTGCAGACGTCATCTTCGGAAATTACAATCCGGGTATGTGTTTGTTTGAGACATCGAACATATGGGGTCTTGTGATGGATCATCATGCAGTGAATCAACGATGAAGGGATGGTAGGATATGGTGCAGTATGATCTACCCTGTCTTATACAACTTACCTGCCTGTAGTAAAGTTTGGTCAAGGAGGGTCTACTAGAGTTCATTCTGGCCCCAAATCTTACCTCAACCAACCAAAATTCATCATTCCTGTTCTGCTGGAGTAGCAGGTTCCAAACTCCTAAAGTTGAGAAATTAGTTCCATATGCTTCCATTAGGGTGGACCTTCTAGGTGTTTGCAATGACCTTAAATGTTGAGTTCGGCCACTAAAAATTGTGCTTATTAATTGTCACAAACATGTGACCCCCTATTCGTTACACTAACGAATAATAATTTGATCTCTTCAGGAGGAAGACTGCCCATAACATGGTACCTCGCAGAATATGTAAACATGCTTCCATTCACATCCATGCCATTGAGACCAGTAGATGACCTCGGTTATCCTGGAAGAACCTACAAATTCTACAATAGCTCCACAGTATATCCCTTTGGTTATGGTCTAAGCTTCACTCAGTTCACCACCAAGCTAGTCTCATCGACGTCGTCTTTCTCCCCAGTGCTGCCCAACAACGTTCATTGTCATCACCTTCAAAGCACCCGGGAGACCTACCACAGATCTTGCCCCTCTGTTAATATCCAAGACATGAGCTGCAACGAAACGATCGAGTTTGATATCATTGTAACTAACGTTGGGGCAACAAGTGGTAGCCATGTTGTCTTGGTCTACTCAGTGCCTCCCCCTGAGCTAATTGGCAACCCTGTGAAGCAGCTGGTGAGTTACCAAAGGGTGTTTGTGGATGCAGGTAAGTATGAAAGTGTGAAGTTCTCTTTGAATGCATGCAGGAGCTTGGCTGTGGTTAATCCCACTGCATACACTGTTGTGCCATCAGGGAAGCACACTATCATTGTAGGAAATGAGGATGAGGCCCCTGTATCATTTTCAGTTACGGCGAATCTTGACCATAAGAATTAGATTTTATCTTTTGGCAGAGGGTTGAATGAATCTTTTGACATCAAAATAGATTGCCCTATGTAGTAATAATGAAATGACAGGAATTTTGTTCTTAGCAACATAGGGAAGGAATTATGCATTTCAAGTTCATTTGTTGCAGGTGAGATTTAAATGTCTACAATCCAAATTACTGTTGGGTTGATCTTTTCTAAAAAAATAGAAAAAAAAAATTTTCGGATTTGTACATATTTTAATTACTATGGCAGCAGCATTATATACACAGGTTATTTGCCACCCACCCACTTGGTTAAGCTCAACAGAGTAACTAGTTGAATCTAGTCAACCCCAGTGGCCAAAAGAACATTATGTAAAAACAAGTGCCACGTTTTAGAGACATGAAAAGAAAAATGGTCTTATAAAAAAATCACGATATTTCAAAATCCATCTTCTTAGCTTACATTTTGTAGAATGTGAATGAACTTTTTTGGCTGTCTCGATAGAACGACGAGGCCTTTCTGTCTTTTAGGATAATGAGAAAATGACTTTATGACTTATTAAAAAAAGAGAGGTAATTTTTGAAATTTTATACTTTTTTATAATGCTACTCTTCTTTCCTCGTCTCTTAAAAATGACTCATCCTCTTATTTATTTATTTATTTTTATGATCTAGGGCTTGCTAACCCAATCTTCAAATATTTGGCTTCCAACTCGTGAGTTACCTAATTTTAAAGAGCAAAGAATATTTCCTAAGAGGTATATACATAGCTGTACACATAGTAACCAAATAATGCAATAGGCGGGAGTCAAACTTGAAACCTTTGGGAGCAAACCTAAGGCTCAAACCAACTGAGCCACTGCTTAAAAGTGGCCCTTCACCAATAATTCACTTTACAAGTGAATTACCAAATGGGCCCAAAATGTTTACTGAAATTATTGGCAGTCTCTCCACAATTTAGGAGTTGGTGTCTGGTTCTTCTAGGTCTGGTGTGGAGCCGGCAGCCTATCTGAGTTCTCTCGATTGGAAAACGACTACACTTTAGTCTGAAACAAGATCTTGGCTTTAGAAGCAAATAGGATTTCATTAAAAAAAATTGAAAATAAATATAAAAAATCTTTATATCACATTTTATACGTCGTATGAATGAAATTTGGCATACCCTCTCTTGGGCTTACCCATCTATTTCACGGGCAAGAGCCCAATGCATATCACATAGGATGGTGGGGCCTGGGAGCACTACAAGAATTTACAGTTTTGCCTACGCCAAATAATCGCCGGTAAATGTCTACAAAACGCCGGCAAAACTCTTTTCCTACAATTTCTTGTGCGCCGGCAAGTCGCCGGGAAAAGTTCGCCAGGGAAACTTTTCCCCGGCGCTAAAATGATTGCGCCGGTAAAACTTATATATTGCCGACGAGAAAAAACAACCTTTGCCGGCGTATTTTAACGCCGGTAAAAAAATAGATTTTCGAAAAAAATTACCATTTTAAAAAAAGTTTTGCCGGCGTTATCTAGCGCCGGTAAAACATTTAGAAGATTTAATAATCAAATGTTTTGCCGGCGTTATCTAGCGCCGGTAAAACATTAGAAAGATCATTTTCCCAAAATTTTTAATGTAATTTAAATATTTTTGGCTGCACAAAAAACGTCGGCAATGAATATTATTTTATTTTTTTTATTTGTTTAATTTTTTGTTTCCTTTCCCTGTATATATCTGTGTAGTTCATTACAACTTTCAACCTTTGTCATATGATTAAATTATAACAGATAATTACATTATCCAAAACTAAATTTATTACACAACCAATTTTCATTTCCATTCCAAAACCATCATAAGATAAAACATAAAAATTCATTCAACTACATATTAAAATTCAAACATCCTTTCAACATTCAAAGCACTTTACCATCACAAAATTAAAACCCATGTTAACATTCTACTCCATACCAACATTCAAATATCAATGGAAGTTAACATATCCATGTGATCATTTTATTGTTACATCATTCCAACATCGATTTGCACCACTGTTTAAAAGAACTTCTTGCATCCCATTTCAATATGCAGCAGTCTATTACTCTGAATACTTGGCCTTCATGTTGGCTGCATGAACTCTTTAAGCACAAAATTTTCTTCACCTATCATTCAATCTGCATAAAAAAGAAAAAAAAAGCGATGCTATGATTTCTTTGATGATATATATGAAGAGTAAACAGAAACTAATAAATTACCAAAAATAGAAATAGTTATGAATACACCAATACAGATGTATAAACTGGTAATACACATTTAATATGAAAGAAAATTGGAATTATTCCAATTCATAAGGAAACAAATATGTTCAGTCCTACTAAAATTCATTACTTTCCCAATAAAAATTAAAACTAGAAATATTCCAATAGATTTGTTGGTCCAAGTCCCTTTTCTTGCATAGTTCAACAAGCTCACCAACATGGCTTAACTTAGAGAGCAACCTAGTGTAGTTAATTTAGGCTCGCCTACCCTATAAAGTATTATCATATAGCATTAGGACAAAATGAAAGTATATCTCACCACCCATAACAACCTTTTATGAAACAAAGAAAAATTCACTCACCATAAGTACATAATAAGAAAAGCATCTAAGCACCTTAAATTTTTGTATTTTGAAAATACTAGTAGAAAATCTTAATTTTAGAAAATCAGACGAATCTTTTCTTCCACCTAAAGTGATCTTCTTTAAGGTAAGTAAAGTCCATCTCTCTTTCTTCCTGTTTTGGGTCCTCTGCAGCCAAGTCCAACTTGGGGTCAACAGTCAGCCCATCTACTTCTCCTCCTCATGCACTTCCTTTTTGTTTCTTCCTTGCTTCTTCTCTTTTTCTCCGCTCTTATTTTCTTTCTTCCCCATGTACTTGTACCTAGCCTTTCCTTGTTTCTTTCTTTCTCTTTCTTTTTCTATCTTGTCGCTCTGCAATTCCTCCAGTTTCTGTCATGACCAAGTGGTCCTCCACCCATCTCCAAATATGACTGTTACATAATACTATGATAAAGATAAGCTTTTCTTCTAAATTATTTCTTCTAAAGTTCCACCCAGGATATCTGCTGTCTTCGAGCAAAAAAGATTGGATTGGATCAAGCTTATGACATTTATTTTCTGTACAGTTGTGATACAATTATAGCTACTTTTTACTGAGGGATTATACCTGCTTTTGTTAAGTAAGATATCGTTAGCAAGCATTTTGTTGTAATGTGGTTAAATGGAGACAAATAATACCATTAAAAGGTGCCTATGCAGTGAATTTTCATGTAGATGAGAAAAATCTGCATTAAAGGGACCCATTTCTTACCAAAGCAGAGCATTGGTTTTTCTTACTAGCAATCAACTGTCATGAGACACCTGTCTGATTGTAAATACAGGTTTCATCAGTGCAGTGTTTATTACAGTTTTCACTTGTCTGATTGTAAAAGTTGTTAAATTGAGAAATGATGTTAATACAGGTGCATGGTAATTATCTCGCTTCAAGCAAAAAGTGCACTGAAGGATATTTTCCATCCAGGCAATATGCTACAGCTGTTAATTTCTGAGATACCATTGGAAATAACTTTGTTCCATTATACCATAAGTAAAAGAAAACATTTCTGAGATAACTTTGTTAATTTCTGAGATACCACATTTCTGCTTGCAGTCTTTATCCAACAAAAGAAAACAAGATAAAGATAAAAACACATAACATCATGATTGAAAGAGGGATTGAAATGGGCCCAGCAACAAATCCAAACGATCAACTGCAAGCAAAAAAATGAAAAAAGAGTTCCCAGCAACACAGATGTGAGCCAATCAAAGATAGACATACTTGAAAGATGCAGGGATGCAGAGATAGACATACTTGATGTAGGAAAAAGTTAATGAGCCAATCAAGAGACATCAACTGCAAATCAAAGAAATTTGAGCTCTTTCAAAAGTCGTATGTCTATCTCTACATCCCTGCATCTTTAGAAATCAGTATCTGGGCATGATGGACCTATGCTCACCACAAGGGCTATGTGCATGGTTTGAGATTTCATGAGTCAAGAAATTGACTCGGTGCCAGTACTGAGTACAGATTAGTAAGAGTAAAGGACTGCAATGCAAAAAATGCCATCACTCGTTGGATTCAAACCAGCACACATAATCGTACACATTAGCACAGACTGGTACAGTGCTGGTACAAAGAACATAACACAATAACCCAATCAAAAACATATTTAGCAACTCATTCTTTCATTTTCCTCTAAGAGGAATGGACAAGTGCCAGTATGTTAACCAAAACAAATTCTTATACTCATGAATATGGATAATTGGAGCCTACAGGTATGAAGTTCAAAACCCTTTGGAAATCAGTAAAGACAAATGAAGGAGCTCCAATCTTCCTTCTATCTTGCATCTTTAGAAGCATCCAAAAGAAGTAAAAGGGGTCGGACATTGCTAGACACCCTCTCTTCAGTAAAAAACTGAAGGGACCCTTTTGGGATTGAGCCAGGGGCTCAGCAGGACATATCAGACAGATAATTTAACACCAGCAATCTTCGTATTACCAAACACAAAATTTGGATAATACAGAAACATCCTTATGACAGAGATAATACATAAAGAATCATTTTTCCACCATGGTGAGCATAAACAAAAACAAAACACCACAAAGAGCTTATAAATATGAAACTAAATGTATATGAAACATTACACCACGAAGCTTTTGTTTGAATTCACAGAGGTATGCCATGATCATGGTGGTGAAGAATTCGCAGAGGTATGCCATGAACAAGAGAACCAACATGACTGCCATGTATGGTCAAACAAAATAGGTATAGTAGGCATGAACTCAGTCTCTTCGTGCCAACCCAATCAGATACTTGATCACATAAGTCAGTCCAATAACTTGGTGGATGCAGCAACATGCAAATAAATACTATTTTGAAAGCAAATCAGCAACATGACAATAACAGATAGAGCCAATGTACATAAGACAGAGAAAGCAAATCTGTCCCAAACAACATTTTCGTTGTTTTTTTGAAGCTCAAACTGCCTCAAACACCATAAGACAAACTGCCCCAAACACCAAATCATTCTATTTCACTTGCAATCAGTTCCATCCAAACACACCCAAGACAAAACTAAACAAAATACCCAATCACCAAATAGATGCAAGAGCACAAAGACCAAACCAAAAAAAAAAAAAAAATGGGTCCTTTTGATTTTTGCCTACCCTGTCATTGTGTTTAGATGATGATTTCTACCGAATTGGGTCCCTGGATGTTGTACTTGGTCATTCAATTGAGCATGTTGGCGAGTTGATTAAATCGGTTGTGGCACAACCCAACGATCGAAGACTTCCACCAGATCAAAACATAAGCTAAATCTTAAAGGGGATCACTCGATTTCACTAGCCACATAACCCCGTAAAACATGCACAAAACCAAACAGAGATGAAATCAGAAAAAATGCCCTGTAACCCTACCTGTAACCAAACAAAGATGAAATTGGAATAAATGCCCTCTCCATCTCTCAGCCCAGAAAAAGAAAAAATGCACAAAACCAAACAGAGATGAAATCGGAAAAAAAATACGGTGATGGGATGAAATCGGGAAATCAGCAAAAGAAACCCTACCTGGCCCTTGTCCTTGAGATTGATGCAAGTGGAAGACGACGATGAAGACGGATAGGAAAATGACGACGATGAAGACGGCCAGGAAAATGGGTTTGATCTCTCTCACTTTCTCTCACTCTGTCTGATCTCTCTCTCTCGCTTTCTCTCTCGCTGGTGTCTCTTTCTCTCTATCTCTCTCTCTCTCTCACTCTCTCTCACTCTGTCTGATCTCTCTCTCTCGCTTTCTCTCTCGCTGGTGTCCCTCTCTCTGTGTCTCTCTCTCACTCACTTTCTTTCTCTGTCTCGCTCACTCTCTTTCTCACTCTCTAATTTTAATATATAGATGGTGAGGAAAATGACGACAAAGATTTATTAATTAAAATAAAATATTTAAAAAAATTTTTCCCGGCACAAATAATTCGCCGGTAAAATTTAAAGGCGCCAATCTAGGATAAAAATTGGTGGGAAAATTTTGCGGGTTAAATTTGCCGGCGATTTGGGGAGAACGCCGCCATAAATATAATATTTACCGGCGAAA
This sequence comes from Sextonia rubra, assembly GCA_037013555.1. Classification (NCBI taxonomy): domain Eukaryota; kingdom Viridiplantae; phylum Streptophyta; class Magnoliopsida; order Laurales; family Lauraceae; genus Sextonia; species Sextonia rubra. The sequence continues at coordinate 12,684,843 of JASUAD010000028.1, read as the reverse complement.
AAATTAATCGCCGGTGAAAATTTAACCTTTACCGGTGAAATAATCCATTCGCCGGGAATAATTAAGCCTTTGCCGGCGAAAAAATATGGCCGGAAAAACTATAACTTTTTCCAGCGAAAAAGCTTATTTCGCCGGCCAAAACCATGCTTTCCCCGGCATTTAAATATTGTGCCGGGAAAAAACGCCGGGAAAAATGTAAATTCTTGTAGTGGAGATGCGGGACGGAAGGGGATTGGTCAGGAAAAAGGACCCACCAAATTTCACATTCTAAGCTATCTTATATGATTAAGATATGATCCCTCTCATAAAATGAACAGTGCAAATTTGGGCAGGGAACATTAGAAGGAGTACATTATGCAACCATACATATATTTGATAAAATTTGCTTCTATCCATGTAAGTTACATTGACCATTTAGTATGAGAAAATCAGTAAGAAAAATAATCAGAAAATTATCTCCAAAACCTGCGCTTGCACTTGGAGGTCTAGGCCATCATCGAATTTGGACAATTTAAACTTAGGAGCTTTAGTCCATCCTCAAAATTGGACGGTTCCATCTTCCATTCCACTATGTTCATATCATGAGGTCCCTTGAATCCACTGGTCATGAAAAGCATCAATCAATGACCCGAGGTGGTCCATGATGGTTTTGCCTACAAGTGCATAAAGTTAACTCCAAAGTGATCCTCAAAATTTTTCTTTTTTTTCTCTCCACAAAAGAAAACAACCAAACAGGTGCAAAGTAAATTTTGGAAGGCACTGTTTTTTTTTTTTTTTTTCTTTCCTACCTCCAGACCGAGGGAAATTGAATTCCCAAGCACATTCTTGTGGTTGAGACAACATCAAACTATTGAAAATTAAATGAGATTTCGCCCCCTTGAAGATGTTCTCCATTTAAGAAATCTATCGTGATTGAGAAAATCTTGACTTATCCCGTCCATTTTTAGAATCCTAGTGGGAGACGTTTGGTGGGAACAAACCACTGAAAAAATGATCTCGTCTCCAATTGATGAAGAGAGAAAGAAATGACCATTGGACTTGTCGCATTACATTAAGGTGGATGAAATCTAACCCAATTCTTGTTAACTGCTGCTTTTTACCACTTTCAGCATTACGTAAAGCTTGTCTCTACTCAAAATCATAAGATATGGAAGCAGGTGAGCCTAGTCCTTCCAACCCCACCAACTGTAACTAAAACCACAAACATCTTTGAATTAGTTGCGGTCTCTAATCCACTCACTCTTTCCCTACATATATATTCACCAACAATGCAACAGCACACTGCACATGAAATGGAGAAAATCTCAAAACAATCTTATCAGCCCCAGGTCAGGCAACCTGGTTCAATTCCATTTCTCTGGGAAGAAAAACCAGGCACCCCCAAGAAAGAGTGGAACAACGACATACTTCCTGTTACTTCAGTTCCATCACCATCGGCCAAACTTGTCATCTCAGTTCCATTCAACTGGGAAGAAGAACCCGGAAAGCCGATTATCTCACCCTCGTATCCAATTCTAGACTCACCTTTTCCTCCTCTTCCTACGTCGCAGCTTGTCCAATTCACTTCATCAACCAATTCTACAAGATCATCTTCTAGTACTACAGTTCGTGGGAAGTTGCGTGCCGTCTTCCAAAGAACTAACCCTTTCTTAAGCAGTAGTGAAGATGATGATGATGACAGCAGTGATGATGATGATATGTTAGAATTGGATTTCAGAGCTTTTGGTTCTTCACTTGTAGAGAATCACACAATAGAAATGTCTAGTGACATCCCAGTGCAATCAAATGATAGTTTGAATCTTCAAAAGAGCCACCAAAGCCAACATGGGAACTGGGCCATTTCAGTTTCAAAATCAAGAGGTGGTTCTACAAAAGATACTAATATTGGGACTTCTGTTCTGGAGTTCCAGTTCACTTCATCAACCAATTCTACAAGATCATCTTCTAGTACTACAGTTCATGGGAAGTTGCATGCCGTCTTCCAAAGAGCTAACCCTTTCTTAAGCAGTAGTGAAGATGATGATGATGACAGCAGTGATGATGATGATATGTTAGAATTGGATTTCAGAGCTTTTGGTTCTTCACTTGTAGAGAATCACACAATAGAAATGTCTAGTGACATCCCAGTGCAATCAAATGATAGTTTGAATCTCCAAAAGAGCCACCAAAGCCAACATGGGAACTGGGCCATTTCAGTTTCAAAATCAAGAGGTGGTTCTACAAAAGATACTAATATTGGGACTTCTGTTCTGGAGTTCCTTTTCCCATTGTTTCCTCCAGATTCTGGTTTTCTTAACAATGTCAAGTATCAAAAGAACTGTGTTGCTGCTTTGCCTGCACCGCCAATGAAAGAGAACACCTACAAGAGCAATTGTACTCTTCTTGCAAAGAGATCACCCACTCTCCTGGAGTTGATACAGATGAGCCGAAGAATCAGTTGCAGAAGGAAGGCTGTCCAAGTAAAGAAGCAGAGCTTTCCCATGGTAAGTCATCGACAGAAACACCTTCAGATAAGATTACAACTTGCAATTAAGTTTAATTCTTCAATGTTTGGTAGTGGTTTAGGATAGCATAGTTGTTTTTGTAATTGATAGAATAGTTTCAAAAATCATAAGCCATGATCACATATATTAGCTTCCTATGGTGCCTCATTTTTCACATAATTTCCAATAATAACACTTCCAATTACTGATTTGGTAATAGAACCTCTTAATCTACATGATCAAGCCTCTTAACCGAACATTAGAGGTTCTCTGCTGATTTTGAAGAAACAGTATTTAGGTTTCTTGACTCATTAGTTATTTTGAAGAAACAGTGCTTGCTGGGTGCATCATCCAGAGCCAGGCCTTGTTTATAGATCTGGTTCATCTTCTTACCTTCATTACCACAAGTGGAAACAGAACTACAAATTGCTTCTTCTTTTTTCTTCTTTTTTACTTATTGGCAGGAATTCATGAGAGTGTTTGATTGCTGCTTCTTTGGAGCCAAGGCCCAGCAGAGGAAACCCAAATACAGATCCGTCAGCTTTTGATATGTTGTGTTCTTTTCTTTATCTCTTTTTCTTATTTCTATTTGTGCGCTTATTGTATAAGGTCTTGCATGTATCATCTGGGTAAATACCAGAGAATATCTACTATCTAATGCCTAAGCACCCAGATAATATCTACTATCTAATGCCACTAAGTTTGTTGTCAACATCAGTTGTATCATGTCATGTCTGAGCACAAGAATGCAGAAAAACAGAGGAAGGGAATGGTTGACCTGAATCTGGATCCTGGTGCCTGGGGCCCAACTATTAGATTCCAAACCGCATGACATATTGTTCGCCCTGGTATTGGTGCTGGGCAATATTTCACTCCAATCAGAGTTGGGAACTGCCAGATTGATTAGATGTAAAAAATTTGATTGGTTTTTCACTTCTAGAGAAAAGTCTGTCTTTAAAATTATTATTTCTATATGTGATCAATCTGATAATATACACCAAATTGAAAAGAGATAGAATATATTTTGCACAGAAATATTAATGAATGCACAGAGGCCATCTACTAGCAATTTGGTATCAGCAAACCATGAGCCTATTCGAACAACATATTATATGAAATACTTCTCTGATTAAGCACTTTGATACATCTAACAAATTCGTTAGATGCAAATGGAAAAAATGAAAACAACCAAAACAATTCCTCAATGTTTGGTGGGCCATTCAAAAAAAAAAACTTGGTCTGAAGATGCATTGAAAAAAAAAAAAAAAGAACAACAACGAAATAGACATGATTTCTGATGATTTAGCTTGCATTTTAATAAGGTCTTGGTCAATCAATTGAGTTTATTTTAAGGTAAATACTCACACAAGTCCCTCATCAACTGAGTCTTGAAAGAGATAAACTTGATTTTTGCCAGAACTCAAGAGTGCGTCCCCTTGGTTTTCGACCAAGCCTAGTAACTATCTTTCAAAAAAGAAAAGGCCTAGTAACTCGGCTAACTTTTACAAAATCCACTGACTTTTAGCACAGCCCATTGTTTTGAAATCCCAACCCAAACCCAATATTCATTCAAGATTTTTCCCGGGCTCAAACTCGACGTAGGCATCATAGCAAAACTGTTGTGCCCATTTAGCAACCATGCTTTATAATCAGGCACAGGCCCAGACCATCAGGCATGATGTAAGGTCCATGTGCAGCCTAACCCAGACCATCAGGCATGATGTAAGGTCCATGTGCAGCCTATGTTAGGTCACCAGCTTACTGTTGGGGTGTCAAACTCAGCCCAGCCTTTTGACGGCCATATTGGCAAGAACCATAATAGGATAGACATGTTTATATTTAATTAGAAATTATCCATTATAGCACCTGATCAGGACTCATTTGATTGTACTTTTTATAATGGGGTGCTGGATTGTCAACATTTTAGGGCCCGTCAAAGCATGACCAATATCACACTGATTGGATGATTTAGGGGGTGTTTAAGACTGGAGAACATTATCTCCAATGAATCTTATATTGCACCCTTAGAGTGAATTCATTTCAGCTAAAAAGGATTCCGCATCTGGGGTTTAGAATACAAGAGAAACCCAAGTCTACAATGGATAATACCTTTAAAATTGAATTAGTAAAAAGAAGCCCAAAAAAGAAAAGAACCAAAGCAAATAATAGAGAAGTGGGGCAACCAGTTCTAGCGTGGATGGTCATTTAGCACTAACCACCCTTCCTTTGGACTCTTTTAAGTTTTCTAGTTGCATTTGGTAGTATTCTTCCTGATAAAATATTATACCCTAATCAAACTGAAACACTTGGACTCTTAAAAGGAATAAAAGACTTAATATTATAAGATTTTATAACCAAGTGGCCCTACATGTCTTATTAGACGTGCCATTGGCCTGACCTTAATCACATGCATGATCCTAGGATGTAGAATGGGTTGCTATCTTGCTGCTATGAAAGAGCTGATGAGTGAAAATGAAAGGGGGAGCCACCAACCCCTGATTGAAAAGGATTACTATTGCTCTAATTAAAGGGAGATTGAAGTTCAACTTTGATTGGTGGATAATTAGATTGAGGTAGGGAGCTCTGAGTTGAATTGGGTCTAAGCTCTAACAGTGTGGGTTTATGATGGTTTTGTCAGGAGGATCAAGAAGCTGAGTAATGGGTTGCAAACACATCCAGTGAAGAATGATTTGATGGGTGGTCTAATGATTTGAAGACCATAGGTGAAGTTATGGAAATTATGGAGATTTATAGATGGGTACTTCTGTAGAAGAGTTGCATTTGAAGACAATTGCTAAGACATTATTGGTTAGTTGTATGTCTAGAAAGGCCTAGCGATTGCATAGACAGGTTTTTACCATGGCTGAGGCAACATTCATTGTTGCCGATAAAGCTGTCTGGCTTGTGGAAATAGTTGAATATGATTAAAATACAAGGCCACAAATGGCCAAGTGGAAGCTTAGACTGGTTCTTCATGCATTTGTTAAGAACAAATCTTATGAATCATGTCAAATATATAACCCCACATAATTCTGCGGACAACCAAATGAAGGAAGAACTACTGCATGCCAAAGAGATATATCATCACACCAGAAACAGTCACTAGGCAACTTCAATCAAAATTATTCAAACTAGACCAACAAAAGAAAGAAGAAAGGAAAAAAGGTCTCAGCCATCAACAAGCAGGATTAATCCAACGCAGTATGACAAATTTTCAAGCGTATGTTTTGGCCATTTGGGCGCTTGAAAAAAAATTTTTCACCCCAGGTAGAACTTGGTATAGGCAGCTACCACAATCTCATCCCTTTGTAAGGGATTGTGTGTGGAATCTGACCATTTGTTCTTTATTGCATATACAATGTGAGATTTTAGAAAAGCAATTTCCTACCTCATAACAAAATGACACCAATGATCCAAGTAGGGGTAACATGTGGGGCTTACAACTTAGGATTTCGAGAGATTATTCTTTCCATTCTACTAAGCACACATTCCCATAGCGTCCACCAAACTGCCCTGCAAATGAGTTTTCTATACTCTTCCAGTAACTGAGATGAGTTTTTGTTTTTTTTTGCAAAACATCTTACAAATGATTGTAGAAATCACTATCTCTACTTGGGAAGAAACATAGGAAAATGTTGTTGCTAAGCTGTGGAACTTGTCAGATGGAGAAAGCAAAAGTTCATGGCTTCGCTAACAGAAGGCAACCAGACCACATGTTCTGCCATAAAAGGCAGAGACAAGCAGCAACTAAAAAAGTGAGTAATTAGATTAGGAAGGGTGGAACCATCTCCATGGAGTAGGTGCAGACCAACTTTCAACATTGCGAGTCCAAATCATTGCCCTTCTCTACAAGTACCAGATGGATCAGCATTTTTAACAATCCAAGGATGCTCTAGAATTTTCTCAAGAGAGAGCCTCTTCATTGAATTCTTCACCAGGAGCTGTACATTTTCAGTTTAACTGTCATCCCACACTTCATTGTGGCTTCAGAAATAAATAAGGAGTCATTTCCACACATACCCGATTGATTAGGTCTTTTGCTTCTGCAGATACGGGAGGGGTGGATGGGAAACTCAAATCAATTTTCACTATCCTGCAATGAGAGTATATTCATGTTCATTCCAGCTATGAAATCAAAGACTGTGAAGAGAAAGGTAGATGTAAGAAGTCCTTCCTAACCTTCTGAATGTATCCTCCTGGGTCTCGGCTTCAAATGGTGGAAAGCCATAAAGGAATTCATAACAGAGGATGCCGAGGGTCCAATTATCGACTGTAGAATCATGAGCTTTGCTCTCCACCATTTCTGGTGCTAGGTAATCCAAAGTGCCACACATAGTTTTCCTCTTGGCTGTAGACTGTACTGACCATCCAAAGTCTGCAATTTTGAGTCGACCCTGCAAGACGGTTTTAACTTTTTAGTGGGGCATCTACCTCATTTCTCCACAATTCCATGCACCCTGCGCTAAGTGCTAAACACCCTGGTACTTTAATCATATTAACTGAAAGAATGCATGTGAAGTGACACTCCCTCTGCAAAATTTTTCAAACAAGGAAATTCTCCCACCAAAAGGCCAAACTGTCGGATCAACAAAACAAAGACCACACACCACACAGATCATTCCCATACAAGAATTTAAAATTTTCTCACTGCTCCCAAATTCTTTCTCCATGGGAGTTATTGCAGCACCTCAGTCTGCCCACTAGAAAGGATGTTTTGGTTGGCATGAGAACTAATAAAACCACTACAAAAGAACCAATTTTCCACCTCTTCCACCCCAAATCAATACCACAGACAGTTCAAGCTTCAATTTCTTGGGTTAATGGGGAATTTCATATGATATCACAAACACCCAAACACAGACTAATAAGCTAATCAATAGGCCTTGTGGTATTGTACCTGCAAATCCAGCAGTAAGTTCTCTGGCTTGATGTCCCTGTGAATCACATGCCTCTCATGGCAGTAAGCCAGCGCCTTCGCAAGACTTGCAATATACTGAAACATCAACCCAAAAAAGAAGAAACCCAGCAAGAGAATTTGTCAATGGAAGCAGAATCCAGAAAAATTTTGTAGGTCAAGAGGAAATGACAGAAGAAAATTACAGTGGCAGCCCGCTTCTCAGAGAAGCATTTCAATTTGCGGAGCTCTTTAAAGAGCTCCCCCCTGGCAGCGTACTCAAGCATCAAGAAGATGCGCTGTTCATCATGGAACCAGCCGAAGAGGCGGAGGACATTAGGGTGGGTGAGAGAGCTCTGGATCTGGATCTCTCTTTGCAATTGATGGTGGAGTCTGTACTTTTCCAATTGCTGCTTGAATATGACCTTGAGAGCAATAATGTATTTGCTCTTCACACACACACAGAGAGACTTTAGATTGTAGATTTTGGGAAGGGAATGGGAAATGAAGATCAGGGGTATTTATAATTTTACCTGTTTCTCTCGGGCGAGATAGACTTTTCCAAATTTACCTCTGCCAAGGGGCTTTCCTATCTCAAAATCTTGGAGGGTCCATGGAGGAAGAGTTTCCTGGTTATTAGAATCCTGCGTTTGGGACAAACAGAGGATGTCATGGATTACAGTTTTTGAGAATTACAATGGAAAACGAGAGAGAGAGAGAGAGAGAGAGAGAGAGAGAGATCTCACTGCTCTTTTTGTGGAGGTTGTTGCCATGGGTCCTCTGTGCCTGGTTTTTGTGCAGAGAGAGAAAGGGGATTTCAATTTTCAAATGAGAAAGAAGCGGTTCTTTTCATAGTCCATATTATTATCCTTTGCATGTAGGGACTCCTGTGGGACAAATACAATGATAATCCGAACATTCATCTTGTATCTCTACGTGGCATGTACTCAGATTTCAGTTTCAATAGGAATGGGTTCCACTGTCAGATTGAGCTTTCCATCATGTGCTCGATCCAAAAGTGGCACCCACTCCTATTGAACTGAAAATTGAGGAATACCCTTTGAAGGAATGGGATTTAAGATGAATATTTCTTATTATCATCATGTAGGCTCCATGGTGGAGTTCCAGGCACCCATTTTCATCCTCCCAACCCAAGCCAGATGAAAAAGATAAATAAAATAAAGCAAAAAGAAAAGGATGATGTACGAGGCACCAATCTGAAGTAAATGTTGAAAATATAAGCATAATTTTGAAAAATGATATTGCCATTATTTGAATTCATCCAGTAAATGTTGTTGATGAACATGCTACTGTTTTTTTTTTTTTTTCTGTTCTTTTATAACTGTGAAAATTTTATTGCAACAGAAAAACAGAACAGAAAATAAAAAGGCTAAACAGCTACAAATCACCCAAGCTAGCAAAAAACAAAAAACTAAACATCAAAGGAAAGAGAAGAGCGAGAAACTCCCTCCATAGCCAAACTATCTACCATAACATTTGCTTCTCAATGAATATGAAAAAACTGAGCATCCAAATTCTGAGCGATATCATTCACCTCCTCCACCCAATCTGCGATACTCCAAGGATGAGGAGAATTCTTTGAACACCATTGAATTGCTGAAAAAGAATCCCCTCAATAAAAGCCTTAAAACAAAATCCAATTTCAACAACTCCCTACAACCAATTAGAAGTGAAAAAACTTCAACTTCATTTGCATCAGAACCATAAAAAGGCCCAAAGAAATCCTGACAACTTGGCCATTCCAATCTCTAATGGCACCGCCAATACCACCTCTATGAGTAGAACATAAGTAACTCCCATCAAAATTAAGCTTTAGGATACCTTGAGGCGGACTCTTCCAATTAACCCTATTCATAGCTTTACCATGGCAGCCCCCCCTCATAGAAGCTATCTATGATAATATTAAAGATCATCCAAAGAGACTCCTTTCTCCTGCAAACACATTCTAACACTCTCCAAACAATGGACTCAAAAACCTCCCCCACATCTTTTCTTTTATTTCTGAAAACTCTAATGTTTCTTTCTAACAATAGCTTCCACAGTGTAGCATACAACGCAGACTTCCATAAATTCCTGTCTCGAACAAATTTACATCTTAGACACCATTAAATAAAAAAATCTTCAATTGTTCTTGGCATGACCCACTTCATTTCAAAGGTACATTGTGAGTTCGTTGGAACTATAATAATATAAATAAAGTTGGTTTATAGCAGCCTAATCATCAATGTTATGAATAGAGCATAATAGATATTACAACATCACCATTTATTAGTAAAGGCATTTACATATTTATTATATATTATTATATAGAGGATTTTATGGGGAAAAATCCCCTATAAAATGCCCACGCATGAAAAAAGACCCAGTAGAGTCTACTGCATAGAATAAGTCATATGGGTCCATTTTCACGCAAAAACGGTTTTTTTTTTTTAATAAGTGGGGAGGAGGACGATAGCGTCACTCCCTTGTATATGAGGGACACTATCATCGCTGCATTATTCGTCTTCCCCTTCTTTCTTCCTCTTGTACTGCACACATGATCATAGGGAGTTTAAAAAAATAATTACTTACAAAATATCCCACCACAGCCTCATGAAAATTTTTGTAACCGTATTGTGACAAGAGATCACACGAAAGAGGCTTGTTTTGGTATCAGCTCTCTCAGAATATACGATCATACCTATATGCTTTAAGCAAGGGTCATTTTACAAATAATTATTATTATTATAATAATAGCATTAGCAACAATTGTTCCATCCCAAGGCTTCAAAATATTAACTATCGTATCTGAGTCCCTTTTATCAATGAATTTAGTCTCTAGAGTTTGTGCAAAATCAGACACCACATGATGAATTGACATACCATTGCATACATATGTAACCAACAGATGAGAACAAAAGCACTTGTGGTGGTTCCCTCAATAATTCATGACATTGAATGACCATGTTAGAATAGTAGCTATGGAAGACCACCTACGGGCTTTTATTCGATATATTCTTCTTTCAATAGTCCTTCCAATATAATTTTGGATCCAATGTACTTCTAGGTAAAAAGTAGTAGTCATATGTACTTATTCAATATATTCTCCTTTTGAATGTCCTTCCATTTCTTTCATCTCTTTCTGAAATGTAGATGCCTACGTTAACAAATCATTAAAGAAACCAAGTCTCCCAGTAATGTTATCCTTATTTCACTTAAAATCAATAGAGCTCAAATTAAAAAAGAGCTCATGAAGAAAATCTTACAGGAAAGTTGAGGATAGTGTCCTGTCCCTAGTATTTCAGAGTTGCTAAGTTATATGCATGTGCAACTGTTGTTTCATCGTCATAAGCCCCTGAAAAGATTAAAAGGAGGAAAACCAAAATGGAGCAAAAGTCATGAACAACAGATCCAATATATATATATATATATGCAATATCCAAAGCTGAAATATTCCCGTGGAAAAGGGAAAAAACACAAGAAAAATATTTTTTTTTATTTTGAGTATTTTCTTAAAAAGGAAAGATGTTTTAAGGATTCTTTCTGGGCATTGAAGTTTGAGATTAATCAAATCATTCCAAATTATTAAGAAATTATGCATATAAGAATCTGTCAAAAATCACTAGACTGCAGTTTATTTTATTAAAAGGAATGGTACTGTCTCCAACTCCCAAACTGCAAGGCATTAGAGAGAGAAAAAAAATGAAACTCATGACAACATAGAATGCAGCGGCTGACTATCTTTCTACTGAATACATGCCAATCTACAGCAGTAACTTCTCCTTCATGACCTTTCAACTCAATGGGACCTACTTCAGGGAAATTTACATGGAAAAGCATTTCCCCAGTCATATCCAAGCTACAAAGAATCAGAATGAGAAACGTATTCCAAAGATTGATTGATGTTAATGTAGAACTTCTTTTCTTCTTTTTTGCATCAATGTACCAATGACTTTGATTATTTGGCATTGCTCCTATCATGCAAAATATCAAAATAAGTGATGTAACGGTTTCATATCATTTAACCAGTCAAAACCATCATCGTCGTCATCATCATCATGCATTATTCATCAATCTAGGTCGGCCAAAAGAGTTCTACTTGGATCTCCTAAAAAATAAAATGGATTAGAAATGAACTAACAAAGGAGAACATGTGAATGTTTGTTCAAGCATCTAGATCATGGTGAAGTGAATTGTCAACTCATTAAGGTCAAGAATTCTCTCTGTTCTCAAGGCCCAACAAGCCCTACTCGTTAACCGTTCCAGTGCTTTTGTAACTTGCAACTTAAAGCCCACTCCATGAATTATAAAAAAAAAAAAAAAGGAAGAAATAAAACATGACTCTTTAGATTCTAATGATTTCGCTCTTTTTACATCACAGAATAGCATAGTCATAGAATCTTCATTCTAGTAATTTTTCAACACAGCTTTGTTACGATTCAAAGGAACCCAAATCTACATTCACTAGAGTTTGGGTCCTTCTATTTGCAATTCAAATGTCAAAACAGGAAAAGCAAAAGCACTCTAGTATTCCTTTCACTACACTCAAATTACATAAAAGTAAACAATCCTCAGCATATGTCAGTAGCATTTCATCAAACATTTGATGTTCATGCTAATTAGGATGAGAAATCAGTCTCACCCAACCCAAACTTGATCTTGTCAACATCCAAGATCCAACATCCACCCCCCAAGTGAATGGTCCTCACACAAAGAAACCTCATCCTCTGCATCCACACCAACACAACCGATCACCCAACCAACCCAGAACCGAACCCAACCTGAAAGACCCCCAAAACAACCATCCCCATCTGTCACTGCAAACCCACAATCCCATTACTCACCTTCTCCATCCAAATCCAAGCCAACAAAGAGAGAAAGAGAGAGGAAGAGAAAGCAAAATCAAACCCAAAGTAAATCTGAGATTCATAATGGCAATGGATCACATTGAAAAAAAAAAAAAAAAAAACCAAGATCATCACAGATAACGGTTAAAATTGAAAACGAGATGAGATGGGAAGTTGGGGATTGTTACCGATCGCGGTGTGGGTCGATTTGAGAGAGTGAAAAAGGATTAGGGTTGGGGCTCGGGCTCGATCCTGAGATTTCTTGAGTGAAGAAAAAGTAGGGTTTCCGATTGCAGGCCTGCAGAAATGGAGAAATAGAGGGAGGGCATTTGGTGAAACGAATTTGAAATTTGTGGGCCCTCTGTGACAACAGCACTGTACATTTTTAATCATTGCAGCATGTATTACATCTCTTATATTGTATTTGATTTTTCATGCGCATCCAGAATTTTAGCTTGTTTTTTTGGTGGAGTAGAGTAAATTCAAACTCAAAAAAGAATAATACATGATGGGTTCATGATGACATTTTATTTTGAGTTGTATGATATGAAAATCTTTTGACTTTTTATATAAAAAGTAGAGTTTCTTTTTTTTTTTTTTTGGTAACTTAACGATGACTTTTTGGCTTTTTATAAAAAGAATGAGAAATTTTTAAATTTTTTTGAAAAAAAAGGAGGAAAATTTTGAATTTCAAAGTTTTTATTTTACTCTGCTTTACTCTATCTCATAAACAAACAAAAAGTGGATAAAAAAAGTGTTAAGTTAAAATATATGTTAACAAGTGGTTAAAGAAATGTGACTGAAAATTTTATCTTTGTTTAGTGTCAAATAACCAATAGTCAGAATTTTCTTGCACATAGCTGTCCAGCAAGGGTGGCAAAAGATGCCAAATTTTGATATCTTCTAAAAATTTAATAGGTTTTCAAATGTTGGGGTTTTGGGGATGTGATATGATGGTTTGTTTTCTGGCAATTTTAAATGCTATATTTTTTAGGAATTTCGAAAATCTAGTTAAAAGGATAAAATCACAAGTGATCTAAGGAAATTTTAGAATCCAAACTCTTTTACTTTTAGGTAGAATATTTAGATGGTTAAGTACAAAGAAGCATACAGAAATTCTATTGTGGATGAGGCTTTAGGAATTTTTCAAACAAAAATTCCTTGAATTATATCAAAGAAATATGCCGTAATATTGCAATGATCAACCAGGAGGATGACTGTGTGCACATGTCAAGATAAAATATTTTCATGAAAATTCTCCACATAGTTTGTTGTTAATTTCTGGGTATTATGTTTGCCGCCATTTATGTTTCCCTTAGAAAATAGCTTTTGTTCTTCAGAATCAGGATAACCTCTAGCTCGAGGGCCAAAAGTCTAAAAATTGTGTTGGCGAGGGATACCATAGATCATAAAATAAATAAATAATTTGTTGTTGATCATCATTTGAATATGGTGTTTCTACGGGGCCTATTTGTTTGTGAGGTAGAGTATAATAGAGTAAAATAAAATTTTTGAAATTCAAATTTTCCTCATTTTTTTTTTAAAAAAAGTCCAAAAGTCATCTCTAACTTACCCAAAAAAAAAAAAAACTCTACTTTTTATACAAAATATCAAAAAGATTCCATATCAAGCAACTAAAAGCAAAAAGTCATTATAACACCATCATATATTAATCTTTATTAATTTTAAGTTTACTCTACCCCACAAATAAACAGGCCACCAAATGAGAGGACACAAACTAATCTTCAAAAACCTGTATCATCCAACTCTTGTGGCTTATTATTTGCACCTGCATTAACATAATTATATAATCCTCCAGCAGATTTCATTTTGCTTATTAGTTCAATGCATCATCCAACTCCAACTCCAACTCCATGCATTCATTGAACTGTATGCCTCAAAAAAAAAATTTTTAAGTAACAGTCAAGTGTATCAAATCAAGGAGGTGATGGTGAAAACCATTGTTTGAAAAATTGCAATGGTATCCCAGTTGAAATTTTAGGGCTATATCTTGGCACACCTCTTTGATTCATTGAGGAGCCAATGGCTACTTCTAGATTACAACCAAAGACATTGACTTAACTAGGAAGCCGGGTGACAGCTGCAATAGAAATCCTATTCACATGATAATCTGTCATAAATTTTATTTTTTATTTTTATATTAAATGGTTAAGGAGAGCCATTGTGGAACAAAAAACCAAAACGAAAGAAAACTACAAAACTACTTTCACAATTAACTCAGAGTATTAATGGATCAAGTTGGATCAAGCCCATAAACTAGAACATGGAGCTGATTATCTAATTCTTAATATCCACTTAATACCTTGATCTACAGCTCTCAAGTACAATAGTTTTGGAATACATCATTTTTTTTTTAAATTTCAATCCAACTAATATTGGGCTCGTGGCAAGGAGAGGGAGAGATGGTTTTGTGGTGGTTTTGTTCCTTCTTCTTTGACCTTTATCACTGTCCAATTGGGCGAGGTGGCAATTTTGTACAGGGAACGTTAGAAGAGGACCCTATGTCACCCTTTGGACAACATCACTAAGGAGAACAAAATACATCGATACATATATATGAAATATGAAATAGGCGTCCTCAGAATCCAATGGACTTAGGTTCTAAGCTGGATTAGGGTCCAGCTAAGGTGAGGTTTAGCACCATCATGTATTGGCTCAATGTGAACCTGACATTCCTTAATTGGGTTGGAATTGTCAGCCCAAATCTTACTGGAAAGTTAGTAGGAACTTGCAATTAACATCTCAGTTCAGGTTTGGCATGTAGATCGTAGGAAAATCTCTCAATCTGTGTCCGTTAGCATGACAAATAATGGCAATGGACTCAACCAAACGTGACCCATTTTTTGATCGCTCAGAAGTGTCAACTCAAATCCAATAGAAAAAAAAAAATGGTCGACCCAAACTACAATTAGACCAGGTTGATCATTTTAGCGGCTGGAGTCAAGAATTGCCGCATCGAAGTTGTATGCAGCCCATTAAGGATCCAGGTTGAGCCCATCAAAGCCAAATGAACCTGCAGGCCTGCCAAACAGACACGGATTTAGGCAAAAGCCAAGTTGTTATCAAGCGGCCCCTTGATAGTGTAATGGGCTGTCCTTCGACTAAACTAGGAGTCCACCCCAATCCAATCGGGAAATACAATCCTAACTGCAGGATTTTGAAAGGTAAAAGAACCTACGGTTGAAAAACTTCCACATGTGTACAGTTTCAACTAAAAGTGGTACAAAAGATCTGCATGTTAGTTATAGAAAAAAAAAAGTTATTAAGTAGTGGCATACAAAAATTTGTTTTAGGAGAAATCACAAATAAGAAATTAAGTTTTTGCCTTATTTTTAAAAAAAGGCATAAGTTTCAAAACATCTCAAATTAGTTCCCAAGTTTTTTAATCAGTTTTCGATTAAGGACATCTATACTTTAAAGGTATTTTCTAACGACTTTTTTTAAAATGTCCAAATGACCTTTCATTTTAAGCCATAACATGGTCTCGACATACAGTTGATTGCAATGGAGACGCTGGTTGTCCTTAATCACCATGTGGACACACGTATAGGAAATAAGGAGAATACAGAGAAAGTAGCGTAGAGTTTTATTTCAATAAAGGATAATTTGGATATTTTAAAAATTGAGAGAAAAAGTAGCTAAGATTATTTTAAATCGGCAGATATCCTTAATTAAAAACTCCCTGAAAAATTTAGTGACTAATTTGAAAACTTTTGAAACTGTGTGCTTTTTTGAAATAAGCAAAAGATTACGACCTTATTTGAATTTTTTCAATTTGTTTTACCAAATCACTTCCGCGGATGACAGGAAGAGTGGAGATCAAAAGATTGAACAAGAAACCACCAATATATGAAATTTCAAGTCAACCCAATGACCCTAACACCTTGATCCATACTCAAAAGTTTATTCCAAACAAATAGCTAAAGTTAGAGAAACACAGGTGCAAGTTTTATAAAAGGCAATCAAATAATCTCCTTTTAATGGAAAATGAACCAAAGGAGGATGGTAAATGAATATCTAGCATCATCCTAAAAGGATCATCAACATTTTTGCCCTATGTTCATCATCCCTCATCTCTTTAATAACATTTTGTTATATAATCTCCATCCTTTATCTCTTTAATGGAGAAATCTTTGTCAAGGAGTGTTGCATGCCTAAACTCCTAGTGGGGCCCACCTTATGATCCAAGTAAACTATAAAATAGGGACCTCCGGATAGTCACTTATAATCCTGTGTTTGGCACCATACAAATGAACTATTGGATCCACAAAGTGCTCTTTCAGACGGTGAAACCTTATAGGCTGTTGGTCAAGTCATTAGGATTGATGATTGGAGCCTTTGTCTGAATACAAGGTACGTGGGGGGAGTTTTTAAGGTTTCAAGCTCTAAATACTCCTTCCATCAAACCTAGATGCATGTCCAAATTTCACCCAAACTCAGTAGGCTTATTTATTCCAAAACAATATGAGCATGTCATAAAATTCACATTATACGGCATACATATGTTTTAGGCAAATATTATTTTTGAGGAATTTTATTAGAAAAAAAAAACCTTTAAAGTTGAGGAAAATGACAAAGAGCCCAGATACTTTATAATGATGATCGAGGACTTCTATTCCATGATATCATAGAGTAACCCAACATTTCATGATATCATACAACAACCTATATGCAAATTTGATGAAAAAAGAGACCACTAAATTACCTTGATATCATAGAATCAAGCCGTGTAATATCATGATATCACTTATTGTCAGGCTATTCCGTGATGCCATGGAATGGAGGCTTTGTCATCATTATGAAGTTTTTGGATCCTCCACCATTTTTTTTCAAATTTTAAAGTTCTTTTTAAATATCCCTATCTTTCATATATAATGTGTCTATTGTAATGCAAGATGGGCACTAATTTAATAGGATTTTTAATAGATGTGAAATAAGAGGAGGGTCCTTATGTAAATTAGGCAGGATGGTAGGGATAGGTAGAATACTTTCACCCAGAGGATCTCCATAAACGGTGAAAATGAATGACAAAAGTTTCTTCTTTTTTACTTTTTGTTACTCTAGAGGGCCTCAAAGTGGGCCCATGAAGATAAGTGGATGGATTTGATCCTATGTACCTGACAAGATTAGAAGTAAAAGATCATACTGTTTTACAAGCGACATCCATAACTAGTTTGAAATTTAAATTTAAAGAGATAGAGTTTCCGGCAGTTCTACTTTTTTATCCAATTAATTGTAAGTTTCAAAAACTTGTCCGAATGATGTGCTTCTAACCCACTAAAATTTGTAACTGATGTTAATTGGGTACATTATAATCCTACCATCAGAAAATTTTTAAGATTCAAAGTGCAGACAATGACTACTCTCAACCTCCTACTCCTTGCAACTCTCACAATATTTTCCTACTCTACAACACCATCATCTGCAGATTTGAGTAAAAATGGGATTCACTACAACCATATATGTGACCCATTAAGATATGCAAGTTTGGGCCTGAACATGGCCGATTTTAAATTCTGTCATAAATCACTTCCCTATGATGTTAGGGTGAAGAACTTGGTTGACAGCATGTCAATTGCAGAGAAAGTGAAGCAACTTGGAAATAAAGCAGCTGGGGTACCTAGGCTTGGGCTTCCTTCCTATGATTGGTGGAGTGAAGCACTACATGGCGTAGCAGATACAGGGCCTGGAACCCATTTTGACAAAAATGCCGGTATTCCTGGTGCAACAAGCTTCCCTGAAGTCATTAATGCGGGTGCAACATTCAATGAGACATTGTGGAAGAAGACTGGCCAGGTGCAAATACTAGTCAATGAATAACAATGAGCTTGCATGCACAGAATACTAAATATAGATAGAATATATCAAGATTTTCGTTTTCCTATCAATACTTTCATGAGATCATTATCAACATCTTGGGTTTGATGGTTTTTCCATTGAGTTTTTGTAGGTATTTTTGAAAGATTTTTAATCTCTTTCAATGTTAATTTATTTAAGTTACATAATTAGTTTGAAATATACTGGTTGCATTCTCTTAATTAGTTATCTGCTATTTTGATGTCATCATGGTTTCAAGAATAATTAATAAGATAAAGAAGGGAGATTTTAGGCAGTGGCAGATACATTGACACAGATCATTTTATCAGTACATTTCATCTACTTTTGGGTAATTATTTGTATAATACCTCCATGACTATGATATTAAGGAGTCCAACTCAATTTCAACATTTTAGGTGGACCCTTGTAATTATATCATTCAATGGAACCTTCTTGTCTCCAAGTTGAAAGAAAGAGGTGTAGAGATAGCTTACAAGTGGAATATCTGTAATTTTTTGAAAAACTTGTAGATTGCTAGATTTGACAATTGTTCTGTATACCATGGAAATAATCAGTATCCTTGAAAATACTATTAACAAATATCCCTGTTACATGATATCTGATAGTTCAAAACAGTGATATCATTTCTTCATATTACATGGTATTGTAGGTTGTTTCTACGGAGGCAAGAGCCATGTACAATGTAGGGCTAGCCGGTCTGACATTCTGGAGCCCCAACATCAATGTTGCTAGGGACCCCAGATGGGGAAGAACCTTGGAAACGCCGGGTGAAGACCCATTTCTTGTCGGTAGCTATGGTGTGAACTATGTGAGAGGACTGCAAGATGTGGAGGGTTATGAAAATACAGGGGACTTGAATACCAGGCCACTCAAAGTTGCTGCATGTTGCAAGCACTACGCTGCATATGATCTGGAGAATTGGTTTGGCATTGACCGCTGGCATTTTGATGCAAGGGTAATCACTTCTTTCAAACTTTGTTCTTACAATGCTAGTTTCTTTGAATTTTTTTCTACTTTTAATGGTATATACTGTTTTGTTGTTCTTGTGTTGAAGGTGACAGAGCAAGACATGGTTGAAACTTTCCTACGTCCGTTTGAGATGTGTGTCAAAGAAGGCGATGTCAGTAGCGTCATGTGTTCTTTCAACATGGTCAATGGCATTCCTACATGTGCTGACCCAAGGCTCTTGGGACAGACTATAAGAGACGCATGGGATCTCCATGGGTAATTGTTTTACCGTTTCTGTTTTTCTAATATCCTTAACAGGGCGATTATATGAGGTTGGTTTGGCCTTATGGTCAAGTAAGCTTGAGAAGAGAACAAAGGGTTGCTTAACAACATGTTGGTTTTTGTCTTATATTCCGGTTTAGCCGGATCGGTTGCCTAAGTTAGCCAAGTTTTATCTTATATTCCAGTTTAGCAGGATCGGTTGCCTAAGTTAGTCAGAACCGGAGTTCAGGGTTAAAGATATTTTAGTCATTATGTATGGGTTTCCTTAGTGGTCGAGAAAACGGGATCTATATTGATGTGATGTGTAACCCTAAACCTTAAAGAGGTGAAGTTACGTTGAACATAGCAAAGAGAGAAAGGAATATAGTGTGCTTTTCTCCGTGGACGTAGGCTTGCTTGAGATTGTGTGATTTGTATGTGCCATGGTTAATCGCAAATTTAGGACTAATTTCCCTACACAACCCCGCCTCTCAACCGGCTCCCTAAAAGAATATGCTACTCTTCTCACGTGTGTGGGCTGTCTTTCCCACTTGCATGGGCTCTCTCTTGTAATACAAAACTTAGAAAAAATACAAAATTTCTAGGTAAGGCAATCTTTTAACTTGTTCACAAGTAGATACAGTGTCTTTCAATGGACAGGATCTCCAAAGGTGAGCCCAATGTGAGTGGGTATAACTTAAGGTTGTATTTGGTTTAGGTCCAGCCAGACCCAGAAAAACCTAATGACTGGGTCATACTTTAGGTTTCCTAATCAATTATAGTTCAGGGATGGATAAATTTCGGCCTGATTGATAATTGTATTGAGTTTTAGTTTCACTTAAAAATCAATCTTATTATAATATTTCGGGCTAATTTGACCCCCTATCCTTAGCTGCCTTGACCCATTCGGTCTTAACAAGTCCTTCAGCTCTTCATTGCTGGTCCGACCTAGTATGACACCGGTTAAAAATCAGCAAACATATTTCATTGTATCAGTTTCGTAGATTAATTCTCCATTGACTCCTCTATGTATCCCTCTCAATATGGATGAAAATGCTCCAGATTACTGACCCTTCAAATTCTTTCCTTTGATCATAGGTACATAGTTTCAGATTGTGATTCAATACAAACCATTCGCGAAAGTCAAAAGTGGCTTAATTTCACAAAGGAGGAAGCTGTAGCACAAGTTCTCAGAGCTGGCAAGTCGTACTACTCATAAACCTCTAGCACAAGCTTAGAGGTTGAACTTGAATGATTCAACTCTCATTGAAATAGTTAGAGACATTCTGTTAAAAAGTGACAATTGAGAAAAAGTTAATTTCAGCTCCACTTATAATGTAATCCCAAAAATTCTTAAGACGTTTCTCTACACCACTTTTTTGTAATTTGGTGCGAACGAAAAGGAACCACTTTGTTACACAAATATGCCATCAAAGTAAGGTGGAAACAAAAGTAACTTAAATAAAAAAATTTACTAACTTGTTCTTCATATTTGTTTCCTTAAATCATCTAGGGCTGGATTTGGACTGTGGCGAATACTACCCTGATTACACCCTCCCAGCAATCCAACAGGGGAAGGTCCGAGAAAGAGATGTGGACAAGGCACTGTACAATCTCTACATGGTGCTGATGAGGCTTGGTTACTTCGATGATATTCCTGCTTACTCATCACTCGGTCCAAAAGATGTATGCACTGATGAGCATATTGAACTCGCAGCTGACTCAGCTCGTCAATCAATTGTGCTACTTAAAAATGAGAATAACACCTTGCCGTTGAATGAGAACGCCTATGTGAACAAGACGGTCGCGGTCGTGGGCCCACATGTCTATTCCCACTGGTACATGCTTGGGAATTACTACGGTAAATCACACGTTTACTGCTTCGGGAAATTAATTAAGATTCCATGTAGGAGTGGCAAAATCTAGCCAGACCCTGAACCAAACTTCTACAACTTGAGATGAGTCTAATTGAGTTAAATGGGTTTACACATTGGATGCAGATTATGCACCTAGGTCAGTTGACCCTCATGGATGTGGATTGGTGTGACCTAACCTGCTTTTTTTTTTTTTTTTCTGAAGACAGTTGAATTCAGATCCCAACATAGTTAGATAATGCTTTAATGATCACGATGATGATGATGATGATGATATGCATGTGTTAGGACTTCAAATGTATTCAAGACACATTTGGCCCTAATTGCATTGGTCCTTGATACAATGGTGAGGGTTGCTTCCTTTCAAAATGCAGGTACTCCATGCCGATTTGTCAGCGCTGAACAAGGTATCTCCATGTACGTTAACACTATCATAAAGAGAGGATGTCATGACTGCGCATGTACCGAAA
Source organism: Sextonia rubra (assembly GCA_037013555.1). Taxonomy (NCBI): domain Eukaryota; kingdom Viridiplantae; phylum Streptophyta; class Magnoliopsida; order Laurales; family Lauraceae; genus Sextonia; species Sextonia rubra. Next base: position 12,663,207 of record JASUAD010000028.1, on the reverse strand, counting down.
AAGATTGGTTCCCAGGTGCTATAGAGGCTGCAAGAACTGCTGATGCGACTATCCTCGTTGTCGGATTGGATCCACACTTTGAGGCCGAGGGCATTGATCGGACGGATTTCCTTCTCCCAGGATACCAAACTCAGCTCATCAATGAAGTTGCTGATGCTTCGCCAACACCGGTGATCATGGTCATCTTATCTGCCGGTGGGCTTGACATTTCTTTCGCTAAGAACAACCCCAAGATTGGTGCAATCCTGTGGGCCGGCTATCCCGGTGAAGAAGGTGGTCGTGCGATAGCTGATGTAATCTTTGGAAAGTACAATCCTGGTAAGTGGTTGATCAGCTGATGGGCCTCGCGAATCATTGTATAACGAAAGGAGGGATGGGTAGGAGACTCGTTATTTTGAATGATCATATATACCATCTGTGCAACTTGTGTGGGACAATGGGACTAATCAAAGAATGACTGGCCTAATCCGACCAGGACGACTAACCTGGCTTGACCATAGGTTGGGCTTTGGTTGGGTTTGATCAGGCCGGTTAGATTAGAATTCATATTAGGATTTCACTAACCAAGTTGTTAATTGTCTTAACCCACTTCTAGGATTTCAATAACCTAGCTGTCGAATATGGTCACTGTAATGTAAATACTAATGAATATGTGACAATAATTTTGATCTTTTCAGGAGGAAGACTGCCCCTCACATGGTACCCGGAGGACTACGTCGACAAGCTTCCACTGTCATCCATGCCAATGAGGCCAGTAAAGGCCCTTGGTTATCCAGGAAGAACTTACAAATTCTATAATGGCTCCACAGTCTATCCATTTGGTTATGGTCTAAGCTACACCCAGTTTACCACCACAATAGTCTCAGCGACAACAAGATTCGCCCCAGTGTTGTCCCTAGTAATTCATTGTCATTTTATTGAAAGTACTCAGCGGCCCTATCCGGGATTGTGTTGGTCCATTAATGTCCAAGACATAAAGTGCAACGATACAATCGACATTGAGATGGATGTGAGCAACATTGGGCGAAGAAGTGGAAGCCATGTTGTGTTGGTCTACTTGAAGCCGCCCAGTGAGGTCATCGGCTTCCCCACGAAGAAGTTGGTGGGGTTCAAGAGGGTGTTTGTGGATGCAGGTAAGAGTGAGCGGGTGAAGTTTTCACTGAATGCGTGCACTGCTTTGAGTTTTGTTGATGCCCTCGGATACACTCTTATTCCATCAGGTAAACACACTATCATGGTTGGAAATGAGGATGAGGCAGTGTCCTTTATTTTTCATGTTGATCTTGATCACCCAAACTAAGGTTGCCCTTTTTTCTGAATTGTGATCAGGATAGAAAAAACATAGGATTGAATGAATGTTCATTGAATGCCTTATTCAATAACAAAATGAGTAATGATGTCTGAATTCCATTTAGCTTTTTTTTTTTTGGGTATGCCACAACTACTGTGGGGCTGGGACCTTGGCCGGCCACCCTCAATAGTCGATAGCAAACCCCTGGTGCCTAGATTTGAATCCTAGTCAAATAGCCGAGCATATCGGGAGTTGTCAACTACAATGGGGTTGGCGGGTTCCTTGTCATAAAAAAGGAAAAAAAAATTTTGTTCCTCTGTAATGCCTCCTAAATTTTGCATAATATTAATTGCTAGCTATTTACATTACCTTCATACGATTTTCTTAGTTCAGTATCTTTTCTCTTACTCTCTCATTTATCTCATAAAGTTTTCTAATTGGCCATCGCAACTAATTTATCCCTAAAGTTTTGAGTTTTATGGGATACCATATTAATCTTTCAAGATTTTAAATCATGACTTCTTTGACTATTCATTATTTTTAAATACTTTTCTAGGCACAATTATTTTAGGGGTTTTGACTTGTTAGTCCTTCTTAAGCATGGTTTTTCCAATTTAGTGACCGAAATTGTATTACTTTTTCTTTTTAATGGTGTTTGTATGGATTTTTTCGCATTTGAACAATGTTTGTTTTTATGCAGCATCTTAGGGAAAATCATTTTTATAATGTCATTTTTCACATTTTGTTAAAAATGAATTCGCCCGTTGCTTCGAGCCGGTGTATGATACAAAAACTAATAAATGCAAAAGATGTATCACAAGTAATGGAGCAAAAAAGAGTATAAAAATGTGACAAGAATCAAGAGATGGGAGATTATGTAAATTTCGTTCATGTAATTGGGAAAATCAAGATTAAGGAGGACTAATATGTCAAAACTCCATTACTTTAATTTACATTTTTATCGTTAAAAATAATGTTAACTACTTATCCTCAACATCTCCCGTATAGAGGTACTCAGGGGCTGCCCAGCTTGAGCCTAGGGCGCATGCAGCTTATGGGCCGTGCCTGGATCTAAATTTTTGGTCAATTTAATAATGGGGTGGGCTTCATAAAGTGAGAGAAATCAAACTGGCCCAGCCCAAATAATTGATATATGTAATCCAGTCATTTAGAAAACCCAAAAAAATAGATAGAAAGCATGGCGTGGCCCAACCTGTTTGACCGAATGGCTGGACTCAGGCAAACAGGTAAGCCTTGTGTTAGACTTGGGCTGGATATGGGTCTATGTTTCAAAAGGCTAGTCGAGCCTGAATATCCCTCAGCCGGACTTTTCACATTAGCAGGCCCACTCCTATATACCAAATCAATTAGGAAAGGTAATTGTTGATTAGAGTGGGCAATGAATATCTAAAGATTGTAATTAAAAGAAATGTATTTTACTTGTTGCCCATTGATTATTTTGATTAGTAGTTTGTGCTCATTTGAATCATAATAATCTAATAGTAACAAATTTGATTTGAATCAGATTTGAAGAAGTTTAACTTATCTAAAGATTTGATTCAAAATAGAAAGGAATGTAGAAATAGAATTCATGTAGTCGAGTTTGTGCTCGTTTGATCAATTCCTCTCTATTTTGATTTTCTTTAATATATGTTAATTTTTTACTATTTAACATATTTGTTATCAACACATTACCAAAAATATAGAAGTAAAAATACCAATGGATTCATAATAATCTATTTCTAAACAAAAAGCAAAAAAATCATAATATCACAATAGCTAATGATTTTCTAAATATTTTTGCTGTGTCACTTATTGAAAAGTCTTTCTAACATGAATATGACAGGTGAGTCCCTTAAGAATTGCTATCAAAAGATGGGTCCTGTTATCTTTTGCATTAGTTGTATATTATAAGGTTTATTACCACCATCGGATGACTCTAGTATTATTACTAATTAGCAAGTCCTTCAGGACGTCAATCATTTCTCCTTATCTCTTTGTTTTAGTTGAAGATAATAGAAGCTGTCAAACATTATAGTTGGTGTAATAATTCTTATATAGCAATATTTGGTTCTGCCTTGATAAAATCTCATAATATTTAAATTGATTGCTATTATGTTTTGTGTGTATACAGCTTCCCTAAAGAACTGTGATTCAAGTGAAAGTTAGATTTATCTTTCTAATAAGTATACATTTTTTTAATTTGTACATTGTTAATCAGGATGTTTCTAAATCAACACTACTTAGCAACATACGAGTCAAATTTGGTCAACCCATGGCCAAAGGAATCATTTCAAGTAATTTAATTGTTGTATCAACGTCTGTCATAAGCCCACAATATCGTTGGTGACAATTCAGAGAAAGGGATAAGATCATGAAAATCAAGTTTCAAAGGTAGTAATTTATTAAAATCCCCTTAACTTCCTATCTATTTTTCCACCTTTCAATTTTTACTTTAATCTAGACCCATTACAAATACAAAAAGAAGGCATCAATGGATCAATTCTTTCATTTGAAAGTGTATACATTTGAAAACTTTCAAAATTAATATCTTATATCCAGCTAAAATAAAAATAACACTCAAACAAATATAACATGTCATGAATCATATTGTCTTTATATGTTATAGTGGAGGGCTATGATGCCTAGATATGAATGCGGCGAGAACACCATAAATATGGGAGGGACACAGATTTTACACTTAAAAAGTGAAATATCAAATACAATTGGACACAACACATTGCCCACTTTGCAATATTTGTACATCTTAGGTGGGGGGCTTGAATTTAATTTTGATCGCTACTTGAAAGATTCTAATATTGAAACAGATTAAGTCCCAACATAGATTTTTTATGTGTAGTTAAACAAATAATTAAACCATAAGAAAAGGACACGTGAATTTTACTAAGAAAACCCAAATCGAGAAAAAACCATGGGACCTAAGATTGGTCCACACTCAAAGCGAAAGGTTACAAGATCTACTTATTACTCTTTTCCAATTGCACACAATTAGAAGGACTTAAGTTCTTCACGTACACGTCGCTTCTTCACAAGTCCAAAGTCCTTTGGGGCCCTCAAATCACGAGACCCGACGAGTCCATAAAACCAAACCAAAAGAAAATTTTTTGTTAATAAATTTCATTATACAATAGTTACATAAACAAATAGCTCTTATACATGCCACTAATGTTTAAAATGAAATTCTCGCAACTTATTCTTCAATCCTGGTCCCGCATGCAAGCTAGATATCCTCCATGTCCGGCTTAACTGTGAAAATCTTGGGAAAAACAAAGGGGGTAAGTACAACTCTGCAAGTAGACCGACTATAAAACCGTAACAAACAGGTAATAATCAAGGTATCAAATTTAAGAGCCACAATTTTAATCGGATTTCAGCAGAAGTTACACAAGACGGAAGAAATAAGCAAGATAATTCAACAGTCAATCAAAACATCACAAATTAGGAGCAACATCCTAAACCAAACTAAAGATAAGGCATCTCCGCAATAAACAAAATAACAAAATGTGCTCGCCATAATTAAGCACCAGCTAGATACAAGCCATTTTATATCCAAAGTGGCATGAAGCCTGAGATTCCGGTAATCTCCAAAGCAAAGTAGGGCTAACTGCAAATTAGAAATATCACATAAATGGGTCTCAATCCCAATTTCATACTCAAAAGAGCTAAAATCTGCGTGTGAGCGTCCCCACGGCGCGTTGCTCATACTTTAGAGAATGTCTTGAGGTCAAGATTTACGAGCAACAAAATCTAATAATTCACAAATTTTCAATTTACAAGCAAAGGTCAGGCTGGGAACACAAATCAAGCCATTCATCATCGAATTTTTGAACAAATCCAACCTTCTCAATCAAGTATCAATAATTCACTGAGAAATTTAATTCATAACAGAATGGTGTCCGAGGATCAATATCAAATCTAACAACAAGCAAATCCAAAACAATTCAAATGACAAATTTCTGACAATAATGACAGCACGATTATATCAATAAAATGTCAAATCCAATGATCATTACATCAAAGGTAACAAAATTCCTTAAAGCTCTATAATTATTTCAATAAATTTCAAAATTATAATTTTAGGCATAATCGAGACAAGGTATAGAAAACTCAAGTACCAGGGTAACATAGTAAGACTACTCGCCTAAATAAACGGTGATCAAAGAGTCACACCCGTTTTGTCCTGGATCTTCTGGAATATCAGTGTAATGCCCTGATAATAATGTTTAACAAATAGATTTAGCAACTGAGCCCAATAGGTAGGTTCATGCACTAATTACTAAGTTAGGTCAAGCTTGGATATGGGCTATGAACTTAAGCGTACACTTCAGGAACAAAACTTATAGGTCAGGTTTAAGCACGGTTTTGGACTGGCTTATAAGATAATGCAAGTGGGCCTGTGTAATTTGAATAATGCTTGTGTATCAAGTGGGCCAAGGTACTGGGTCAAATAGGTTGCATCCGGGGCTCAGGCCTAGGTTTCAACTGGAATAAAACCTGGTTCAGTGTGTTTCTGAATTGGGCCCAAGTTACTGGATTACACTAGGGTTAATTATGCGGGCAAGGTGAACCAAAAGAGTGGACCACATATGATCAATGGTGTGAATTTAGACTCATTGGTTGAATAGTAAATTGGTGAGTGACCTGAGCACTTGTTTTTAACAAATATATCAAATAGCCTTTGGCAAGCGGCCCGGTTAAAATATGGGTTTGAATTCTGCACAGGGGAAGAGAAACTAAAAGACAAGCAGAGTGGAAGAAAAGAAAAGAAGAAAAAGAAAAGGTGGAGCTGCCATTCTGGTTGCAGAATCACGAGGAAGGAGATTCATAGATGAGGGAAGATGGGTTCTTTGCCTGTGTTGAGATCAGTTGCAGTAATACGGTCAGAAACAGAGGGGAAAGATAGGAAAACGAGAAAACAGTGAGAAAAGATGATGCATGGATCAAGAGGGCACACTAGAAACAGAGAAGAGAAACAAGGAAGAAGAATAAGAGAAGGAAAAGAGCATAACAGAAAGATAAACAAGAAGAAAAAAAAGAAGAAAAGGAAAAGAAAACAAGGGAAAGAAGGAAAGAAGTCGTGTTGCAGAGATGGAAGTCAGGGGGTGAATTAGTGACTGGTGTACCAGCGGTTGCAGAAAACAAATTGAAGAAGAAGTAAAGGAAGAAAACAGTAGAGAAAAAGAGAAAGAGAAGAAGAAACGGTGAAGAAGAATGAGCAGTAGAAGATGAAGAAAGAAGCAATGAGGGACAAGAGGAATCGAATGAAAGAAGACAGAGAAAAACAGAAGAGAGAAAGAAGGGGTGAGTTGACGCGGTGAAGGAGAAGAAGGAGAGAGAAGACGATGAACAGTGGGTTCGTTCATGGTGATTTTATGGTGGGCATGGCATTGGCTGGGTTTAGTAGCAGAGGAAGGGGAAGAAAGAAAGGGACGATGGCGATGAAACGAGTGGGGCCAGCAGGTGGGTCTTCGGCCATTGCTCATAATGGCAGTGAACACACGGTTTGGTTGCAGAAGGAGGACGCAGAAACGAGGAGGAGAAGTCTGAGATGAATGGAGAAACGGACGAGAATAAGAAAGAAGAAAAGAAAGCAAGAAGAAGAGGAAAAGAAAAAGATGCACGGAGAAGGTGAAGTGGCAGAAGGAGTTGAAGAGCAAGAGAGACATCGGGACTGATGTTGCACAACACACACAGATCGGCAGTGGTGGAGAAACCGGGTATTAGTTGTTTGATTCCGGAGAAGAAGAGAGGAAAGAACAGAAGACAAGGACAGGAAATAAAAGAAAAGTACAGGAAAAAGAGACGATGATGCAGTGGAGATCTTCAGAGGTGGATGTTTGTAGACATTTGAAGATGGTGAGAGAAGAAGGAAAGAAAAGGAAGCAACAGCAAGAGGGGAAGAAAAGAGAACTACGAAGAAGGAAAGAGACAGAAGAAACGAGGGAGGAGGAGAAACAGGAGGATGAATGAAGCAGAGATGGGCTGTCATGATGGCAGGCCAAGTGAGTTGATGGGTTGAGTCCGATTCAGCTGCGGTGAGGTCCGATTGAGCTAGGTCTGGTTTGCATGGTGCACATGTGGCCCGGGTGTGAGGCATGGCAAATTCTATCATGACGAAGGCCATAAAGGAATCACAGCAACCATGCTATCATCGTGTGGACCATTAAAATAGTAAACATGAATAAAGGATGAGAAAGGACATAAAAGACTTACAAGAGATCGAGCACTCTAAGAGGGAGATAGTATTCTTATATAGGAAAAAGCAAAAAAATTTCAAAAGGACTAGGATACTATGCTAATTTGAGTTGGACTCTAGTTTTTAAAGAGGAGATGAGATGGAATATACATCAACAAAAAGTCTAATCAAATTGAATACCTTAGTTGAGCTAAATTCCTAAATATGCCAAATTCTAACAAAACATGTCCCACAACTAATTTCGATTTTTAAAATAATACAAATGTATGTGGGGTTCATAACAGATCAATTCAAAGGTCAAGATTAATCCTCATTTAAAATCAAAGTTCAGGTCATGGACAAACAATCTTTTTACAAGACAGAAAATAATATTTTACAAGAAAGTAAAAACAATATTTTCTAGAACATAACAACTTCAGTACAACCTCTTAATGAATGTTCTAGAGAATAAAGGAATCTCTAATATGAAATCTCACCAACTCAAAATATAAAAATTGATTCCTTAGGGTTGAGATAAATATCCTTTAAATAATCCATAATTTGTGTTTCAAAATAATATTCATGTGTACAACCCAGCTTACTAGTCTGGCAAAATAGAAAAGGTTTTTGCACAATGGCAATTTTGTAATTATGGTAATATAATTTCTGCAAACCTTGCATGGCCATAACTTTATTATTCAAGATCTAATTGACGCAATCTTGAAATCTACGGAAACTTACTCAAAAAAAGATTTCCAATAGTATGTAGTTTGCCCCTATTCGATCCTCGGTTTACGCAAGATAACTTTTTAAATTTATTTTATCTTTAAAAAATCACTTCAAAAATCTTCAATTTGCTTTCTTTCTTCGATTTCTTTTCTTCAGTGCATTCCATGACTCATATCATAATTCATTTTAAAAGAAATAAAAAATTATAATTTAATAAACATAGAGTTTTGTCCAACCCATACTTAACCGATATACGAAAATCTTAGAACTACCCAAAGCCCCAACTTTCTTTTACCCATCCCAGTCATAGTCATCCTCATATGAACCTATCAAGGTTCGCAATGGCCACGATGAAGGTGGAGAATATATATTGTGGGCATCCATAGCTACTTTTGTTGAGTAGCAGCTTGCGGAATCTTACATTTTAATATGGAGCTCCGAGGTCATGGTTATGTGACAGAAGGCGCTCAAGCTAGTGGGGTTTTCGGCTTCGGAGCCAGATTTTGAAAAAGTGTCAAGGGAATAAAAACATTATAATTGAAGCCATACTCAGATTTTACTTATAAAATTGGAATGTCTTCGAATTGAGTTTTCTAGATAAATTTTTTAAAAAATTTAATCAAATTAAGACATCATCATTGGTTCAGATTATCAAATTAAGGCATCATCGTTGGATCATTATAATGGTGCCCTATATCCCCCTAGCCTGAAATCTGATTGAGGGTTTGGATTTTGCAGTTTTAAGAATGTCCGAAACTTTCTTAAAGGTTGAAAAAAGAAGAAAGCAGAGATTGGGTCGTTGATTAACGGGGTGACCTACATTTCTTAAGGATTATGTGGGCCAGGTCTAGTTGATCAACATTGGGTGCGAGTTGAAATCTCCTGACCCATTTTCAACGGACTGAGTAACCGGAGAGGACCTGTTATGACCCTGCTACCTGACCTGTTTGTCACCTCCAGTTTCTATCTCTATTTGCATTCAATTGCACTAAATCAATTCATGCTAGCTTTTGACAGTAGGGGTGTTCATGGGCTGGACTGGGCCCTGCTAAGGCATATTTAGGCCCAGCCCACTTTTAGAAGCAGGGGCTGAGGCCCGGCCTGAGCCTAACACGGGCCGTAGAAGTCAGGTCCAAGCCTGCCCATTTAATCAATCGGGCCAGACCAAATCGGACTTTTAATCAATTTTATGTCCTTTTGAGTAATTGTTTATACTAATTAAATTGAATTACATGCATTTGTTACATGGGCCAGGCCGGGCTTTGGGCTTTTTATTATTTAATTCAAGTCCAGCCCAATTATTAAATGCGCCCTAATTATATATCCAAGCCCGGGTCAAAGCACGATAGGCCCAGATCGGGTTCAGACTCTTCGAGTCCATAAACACCTGTACTTTTGAGGCTTTTGATTAGGTTGTGTAAAATTAAATAAATTAATAAATTTCTCATTCGATTATAATTGATTTGATTGTGTTTATTTTGTAATAATCATTTACTTATAGCTTGCTTTTGCAGTTTTTGGGCTTTTCAATTTTGTGTTTACAAATATTGTTGGTGGACATGTTGGTGCTTAGAAAGAATTATTATGCTAGTATGTCTGCGCACACTTTTGTTTCCCTTCATCTGTCTCACACAGCTACAACCTGTGGGGGCATCATATGAACAACCCAAATGGACTTCACAACCCTCGCTCTGGGTTGTTTGGTAAATTCACTGTATTAGTAAAGTGAGGTAGATGGATTGTCAAAGGGTCAAGTCGGGCCAAGCCCAGAGTTGTCTAGCCCTACCCTCGGTATATGCAAGATCGAGCAGGTGGCCCAAAGTTCTCAAAGGGCCTGCACTACCTAAGCCCTTGCACTACCCTCAAAGCAAGAAAACTATTATTTTTTATATGAACTTTTTGCATTGTTATAAAAAATCGACTGTCAACTAAGTGTTATCTCTTCCAACCTCAATTGCGAAGGGAAAGAACCATAAGAAAACATTTGAATAATATAAGTTATTTGTAAGAACTTTCTTTTATCGGATAAAGTGATTCGTGCTTTGGTAACTTGGACTCTACACATACAGTTTTATTTATTTTGTTTAAAAAAAGTGGTTAAAGAGTATGATTTATATTTTTAAAGAGTTTTACTAGTGTTGTTACCAAACAAGCCCGATCCTATGGGGTTTATGCCAATCCGAATTGTTTGGACCATTGAATCATGTGTGAATATTTTTTAATTTGAAATCGTTAAACTTGTGGGCTATAGAGGATCTTTGGATTGACTTGGAATTTCATATTAGAATGGTCCACTTGGATCTTTCGATTGCCACATCCCCCATATTGGTGGGCCTTAGGTGGGCCCCAGCGAATATCTCACACACTGCTGCACTTGTTTTCATTTGTTTGGGTTGAAAATGATAAGGAAATAGACAACAAATGAAAAATAAAAAGGACGACCCCATCCGCATGGTATGCCCGCAGCTAACACATGATTTAGCCCATGGGAGGCTCACCAATGTTTGATTTAAAGTGGACGCCTCTCTAGATTGGAGCTCAAGAGTTAATATGCGACTGTGGGTGGTATACGAAATCTTAACTGTATGTTATCAATGGATCATATGACTTAAATTGAAGTGAAACTCGGGCCAGTAAAGTGTGGTGTGAATTGTGTATGTTTGGATGTGGAGTAGAGTAAAGTGAAGTGAAGTGCTCCTCCATTTAAAAAACATGGTTTGATGTGCCTATCATATCAAAATGTACAAAAATTAAAAAAAAAAAAAGAATTTTTTCCAAAGGAGAGTGAAAAAACAACATTATCAAGCCACTAAATGACTTTTTATAAAAAAAAAAAAAGTGAAGAAGATTCATTCTCAAATAACTAAAAACAAAAAAGTTATTATAATTTAATTTCATTATATTTTATTCTCTTTTGATTTGAAGTTTCACTGCACCAAACTTTACTGCACTATATATCCAAACATACTCATGTTTTTATGAAACTAATGTAAGCCCACTCATATAGTTTAAACTTGTTCCACTATATTGACCTCCTCATAAGTTGTGTTTCTGAATTTGTTTTTAAACTTTTATTTTTAATTAGCGGCTTCTGCTTCGAGAGTGTACATGATTTTTTTTTCTGTTCACTCGTAGTAATTGGGTGGTTGTGATTTTTCAAATATAAATTGTTTTCTAGATATGGTGATTGGGGTGATGGCCATGCTACCCTTCTATTTGTGGGTTTTCTCGTGTAATTGCAATCTTGGTTTCTTGTGATCCATTGCATATGGTGGCTTATTCAATTTATAGTCCCTTTTTTTTATTTTCTCATACTTTTTCAATTTCCGCCTTTTTCTCCATTTTCTTAGTTATTCTCATTTCCCCAAAATTTATTTATACTAATCCTATCAATTTTGCATTTTCTGTTTTTCTCTTCCATTTGTACCTTTTTCTTGTATTTTTCTCATTCACTAACTATTTCTCATTTTTTTATTTCTCCCCTTTTTCTCATTCTCCATCTATGCAAATCCCGCTTATTTTATTGTTTTCTTTAAAATCTTGATTTATACATTAACCCTTTTCTCTAGCATTGCCTCAATTTCATAATCTTCTATTAATTTTCACCCTTTTCTAATATCCGTCTATTTTTTTCCCAATTTATACCCCCTTTTTTTCCCTTTCCAAATGTTTGTCTAACCATTTTTTTTTCATTTTTCTCACATTCCCCAATTTTTTGTCACTACTCTTCTAGCTTTTGGTTTTTTCATCTCGTTACCAATATTTTGCAATTTTTTTCCCATCAACAAACAATTTGATAATTTATCAGAATTTCCAATCATTTTGCAACTTTTCTTAATCACAAATTTTCTCTCCATTTCCCATATTCATTCATTTTCTCGATTACTACTACTACCCATCTTTACTTTTCTATCTGTGTCATCATTTCTTACACGTTGGCTTTGTAATCCTCTAAGTATTCCCATTTCTACTTATATGTGTACTTTCAACTGGCTCCTAGTTTTACTTGCTTTATTTCCATTTTAATGTTTGCATCCATTTCAACTTACACTAACTTTTCCACTTTAGAATCTTACAGGTTCTATTTCCTAAATTTCTCATCGTTTCCTTTTTTTCATACTTTTATCAATCACCTACACCTCTAAAAACAAAATGTAATGTGTATAAAAATTAACTTATATATTAAAATACTTTCATATTTGCAGTTTTCTTTCATTTATATCGTACAAAATATAAAATAAAAAAAATGAGTCACCATCACATTTAATTTTAGGGCCTTGTCATCTTGTTCTTCATTTGATAAATACCTAGTAACCCTCCTTCATATGATGCCTCTAGAAGCTTGTAGAAGGCTCTTTTAGGGTTTCTTTTATAGTCAAAAGGAGGAAGAGGAAGAAGAAAAGGAAGAAATCGCTTGTTGCCCTCAAAAGATGGGAAAAGATTGAACAAAAGAGATCTAAATCCAAGTCCAAGGTATTTTGTTAAAAAAGAAAAATGGTTAAAGAGTATAATTTATTTTCTCAAAGAGTTTTACTAATGATATTGCCTAACAAGCTAGACCCTATGGAGTTTACACCAATCCGAATTGTTTGGACCATTGAATCATGCGTGAATATTTATTAATTTGATATCGTTAAACTTGTGGGCTATAAAGGATGTTCAGATTGGCTTGAAATTTCATATTAGGGTAGTCCACCTAGATCTTTTGATCCCCACATCCCCCATGATTGGTGGGGCTTAGGTGGGCCCCAACAAATGTCTCTCACGCTGCTCCATTTGTTTGCATTTGCTTGGGTTGATAATCGGAAGGAAATAGGTAACAAATGAAAAATAAAAAGGACGGCCCCGTCCGCATGGTATGACCACAGCTAACACATGATTTAACCCATGGGACGTTCACTAATGTTTGCTTATAACTGGACGCCTCTCTAGATTGGAGCAATGTCCCAGAGCTCATTCCACTGTAGAGTTAATATGCAACTGTGTGTGGTATATGATATTTTAACCGTATATTATCAATGGGTCATATAACTTAAATTGAAGTGAACTTTGGCCCAATAAAGTGTGGTGTGATTCATGCATGTTTGGATGGGGAGTAAGCAAAGTGAAGTGAGCCTCCATTTCACCAACATAATTTGATGTGCCTGTGCTATCAAAAGTACAAAAACTAAATATTTCTTCATTTCTTAAAAAAAAGTCAAAAAACAACATTATTAGGTCACTAAATGAGAAAAAAATTCTACTTTGTTACACAAAAAAGTCAAAAAGATTTATTCTCAAACAACTAAAAACAAAAGTCATCATATTATAATTTAATTCCATCATATTTTATTTTTTCTTGATTTGAAGCTTCACCGCACCGGACTTTACTGCACCATATATCCAAACATACTCGCGTTTTTTATGAAACAAATGTAAGCCCACTCATATAGTTTAAACTTGTTCCACCATATTGACCTCTTCATAAGTTTTTGTTTTTGAATTTGTATTTTAAACTTTTATTTTAATTGGTGGCTTCCAGAGTTTACATGATTTTTTTTTGTTCACTAGTAATAACTGCATGGTTGTGATTTTTCAAATAAAAATTGTTTTCTAGATATGATGATTGAGGTGATGGCCATGCTACCCTTCTATTTGTGAGTTTTCTCATGTAATTGCAATCTTGGTTTCTTGTGATCCATTGCATATGGTGGTTTATTCAATTTATAGTCCTTTTTTTATATTTTCTCATATTTTTTCAATTTTTGCCTTTTTTTCTCCATTTTCTTAACTATTCTCATTACCCCAAAATTTATTTATACTAATCCTATCAATTTTCCACTTTCTGTTTTCCTCTTCCTTTTGCACCTTTTTCTTGTATTTTTCTCATTCACTATCCATTTCTCAACTTTCCATTTCTTCCCTTTTCTCATTCTCCATCCTTGCAATTGCGCTCATTTTTATCATTTTCTTCAATATCCTGTTTTATATATTTACCCTTTTCTCCAGCATTACCTCAATTTCATAATCTTCTATTAGTTTTCACCTTTTTTTTATAATATCCGTCTATTTTTTCCCAATTTATACCCCCTTTTTTTCCCCTTCTAAATGTTTGTCTAACCATATTTTTTTTCATTTTTCTCACACTACCCAATTTTTTGTCACTACTCCTCTAGCATTTGTTTTATTCATCTCGTTACCACTGTTTTGCAATTTTTTCCCATCGACAAACAATTTGACAATTTATCAAAATTTCCAATCATTTCTCAACTTTTCTTAATCAAAAATTTTTTTTTGCTCTTCATCTCCCATATTTCATTCATTTTCTCGATTACTACCCATCTTAACTTTTCCCATCAGTGTTGTCATTTCTTCTTACATATGTACTTTCAACTGGTTCCTAGTTTTACTTGCTCTATTTTTATTTTAGTATTTGCATCCATTTCCAACTTACCCTAACTTTTCCACTTTAGAATCTTTGAGCTTTTATTTCTAAAGTTTTTATCATTTCCTTTTTTCCGTACTTTCATCATCCACCAACATCTCAAAAAAGATTGTAATAGTTGTGAACATTAATTGCAAAGAGAAAAAATTTATATATAAAAGTAATTTTATATTTACTGTTCACTTTTTTTTATAAAAAATATAAAATAAAAGTATAAGTCACCATCACATTTAATTGTAGGGCATTTTAGTCCTTTTCTTCATTTAATAAGTAGCCTGTAACCCTCATTCATATCTTACATCTAGAAGGAAGAGGAAGAGGAAGAGGAAAAAATTGTTTGTTGCCCCTAAAATAGGGGAAAAAGGTTGGGCAAAAGGGATTTCAATCCAAGTCCAAGGTACTTTTGGTTTTGGTATCTGTCTTTCTCTTTCATGATTTTCTCTGTCAAATCCCTATCATTTCTGTGCTTGTGGTTTCATGTTTGGGGGGCAAATGTTGAAAACCCTTTTTGTGGGCATGCAGTATGATCCTGCCCATTTCCCCATCTCTAGGGCTTTTCCTCACAACAAGATGGAAAACGCCCTAGGGTTTCATGGTTCTTGAGCTTCTTTTTCTGCTGCCAGTACCAGCAGAGCTGGATTTCGATAGAGGGAAAGAAAAGAAGAGAGAGGAGGAAGAAGAAGAAGAAGCAGAAGAAGAAGAAGAAGAGTAGGTTTTAGATTCTCGTGACGACATTTTCGTGCAACCCAACCTTTTGTTTTTTGTATTTTGTCAGGGACGACTCGTACGTGGCGCGCTGCTTGGGGTCTCACGGGCATTTGTCTGCCGTGACGAGGGGACGACAAAATTAGGTACGGACGCTTTCAATTGCACTTGGGGCATCTGGTTTGTTGTACGAAAGAGTTCTCACGCCCCCCAAGGCCTTGTCTTTTTTTTTCTTTTCTTTTTTTTACTGTTTTAATTAATACTAAATGAAGATATTGTGTGAAATAAAAACTGAATGTGAAAGTTATTTTTCTTTTTACCTCAAAAAACTCCAATTTGATAAAAATAATTTTTTTTTCGACGTGGGGATTTTAATTTCCTATGAAAAGATGGGTGATTTAAGATTTTTATTTTCTATGAAAATAGAAATCCGCAACGGAGTGCAAAGAAAATACTTTTAACACTTGAGATAATAGGATGAAATTATTATTATTATTATTATTATTTTTGCCTTGTGTGCTATTTGTGATTTTTGGGTTTTTATTAGGAGTTTTAGGGGAAAATTAAAGTTAAATTCATAATTTTTGAGATAGGAAAGGAATTTTGGAAATCATAACCTACCGAATTCAAAATAAGAATAATAATATTATTATTAATATAAATAATAATAATGAAAGAATAGTGGGCCACACAAAATGGCTTTGGCCATCTTTTCGGTGATCAAAAGTACCTGACGTCAAAACTGAACCTGAAATGTGGGGCCCATTGATTTTTGTTTTTCCCCCAAGAGAATATGTTGGAAATGGACCGCTTGGAACCCTTTTATCCATTTGGTTTTAAGTTGACTAGGGTAGGTTGGGAAATTTAACCCAATGTTAATAGGGTCATAGCATAAAGTTGGAATGTATTGGAATTATGATTCATTTACCAATGCATCTTTACGCTTGAAATCTTCTTTTTTGCCTTTTTAATGGGTTATGAAGATTTTGCATAGAACTTTCCCTTCCTGAGAAAATCTTCTTCAATTTAGTTTACTGGGTGAGTAGCACTTAAGAGCCCGCATCCAATGCAGGCATGAAAAAAAATTAAATTTTATTTAAAAAATTAAATTTTTTTAAAATTTTTTAATATTTTAATAAAATGTAAATGAAATATTATCATATAAGTCATAACACAAACATACTTAATATTTTAAAAATAAAATTTTTATGTCAGTTCTTGCACTTGTTTTAAAACCTCACTTCTTTCATGTCATGCACTTGTTTCGGCTCTTGCACTTGGTCCTTAGACTTGTTTTAACACTTGCACTTGATGGAACTCCTATAAAACTTGTTTTATGTTGTGCCCTTGCTTCAGCTATTGTACTTGGTTCAACTCGTGCGCTTGTCTCGGCAAAATATATATATATTTTTTGTTTTTTGGCTAACTGGCTGGGGAAGTAGGAAGGAAAGGCTCCTGCCTTGATGGGAGCTATGGGAATGGGTGCGTATACCACCAGGACAACTCTAAGTTCCCTCGGCAAAGTTATTTGTCATTCGTATTGCATTAGAACTACTTGATCCAACATATTGAATAAATTCAATAGTCAATTAAATTATTAGAAGTAAATGGTATATGTTAAAAAAATGTATTGATAATATTATATTAAAACTTAGGTCTTTCAATTTTGACAATAAAATGTTGAATTTTTACTTGTACTTATTTTGGCATTTGCACTTGTTTCAACTCCTGCACTTTGTAGAAAAGGCAAAATTATAAAATTATCTCTATAATATTTCTCATTGAAATTATCAGGATACTGTAATTGGAAAATTGGCTCGGGGCTTCAACCAAGCAAAATTCACTACCAGATTAGAATATTATATTTGATCTAAGCCCACCTGAGTGGCTAATTTGGGTTGAGCCCCATCTAAGTTTCACCTAAGTGGTCCATGTATGTTATATTAGATGTTCCCTATATCTCGTTTTCAATATTTGTAAAAACATCCTTTTTACCTAGGGGCCCGTCCTAGCCTAACTCTTAAAAGCCCGCAAATTAAGGGCTTTACTTTTCTTAAAAGGCATGTGGCTCGAGCTTGGATAAAAGTTTTAAAGGGCTGCCAATTTAGGGATCAAGCTTGGACAATATCTCTATTGGGATATTTTACAACTATAACAATGTACGTTTCTTCCTGGTTGATGGATCACAATACAAATGATAGCACTAATGATCATTCATAATTTAGTGGTTGAGATCTTGTGATGACCACTCAAGATAACAATGCACTATATGAATGGGTTTGCTAGTTAGATTGGATGGCTCAAATGGGCTTAATGATGAGATGATGATAAGATAATGAGAGAGAGAGGATTAGGTTAGATGGGATGGGGTTAGTACAAAAAGAAATTTTAAGAAATAAGAGAGATAGATCAATTGGGAAAAGGATTCGTTGGAGATGGGGAGAGTTAAAAATCCTTCATAATCCTCTTCTTCACTTCTTTGTATATCCATCTAGCCAAACTCATGAGAAAAAAAAAAAAGAAGTATTTAGACATAGTGAAGCCCACCGCAGCTCCCATCACCATCCATTATACATCAGGTAGTAACCTCTATGTTTAGAGGGTCGGATGGCCATGATGGTTTCAGAATAAGTCCAATTGTTTTTATACATTTTTCTTAGTATTTTATGGGCCCCAACAGATTTGAAAAGCTAAAACAAACTAACATTTTCCATAATAAATATAATTACTCTCATCTTTCCCTATCATCATCATCATCATTAAGGCCTTATCCCAACCATGTTGGGGTTGGTTACATGAATTCTGTTTCTCCGTTTTGTTTTATTTTGAGCCAAATCCTTAGATAAGGTAAACTTCTTCAAATTTGATTCAATGACCTCCATCAATGTTTTCTTCGGCCTACTCCTACCTCTTGATGAGCCATCCACCTGTATAGCCAAACTTTTTGTCACCGGTGCTAATACCGGCCTGCGCTCAATATATCCAAACCATTTTAAACGGGTTTCTCTAATCTTATCCCCTATCGGTGCTACCCATAAATGCTCTTGAAAGCGCTTAATTATAATTTTATCTTTTTTAATTTTACTACATATCCCCCTAAGCATTCTCATCTCCGCCATATCCATCTTATGTATATGCGTCTTCTTAATTGGTCAACATTCTGCTCCATATGTCATAATTGGTCTAACAACTGTCTGTAAAATTTACCCTTCAATTTCATTGGCATTCATCTGTCACAAAGTATTCTAGAAGTTAGTCTCCACTTCAGCCATCCAGCTTTTATCCTATGCTTGACATCTTCATCAATCTCCCATCTTGACTAATCATCGAGCACAGATACTGAAAAGAATCTTTATATGGTATCTCATGGATTTCAATTTTGACAATGGTTTTAACATTTTGTATTTATCCACTGAAGTTGCAATCCATATATTCAGTTTTTGTACGACCTATTTTAAAGCCTCTAAATTCTAATGCCCCCGCCATCTCTCGAGTTTTGCATTTACACCATCTCTTAATTCATCCACCAATACTATATCATCTATAAATAACATACACCATGGTACTTCTTCTTGAATATGTGTAGTTAACTCATCCATAATTAATGCAAAGAGATAAGGGCTTAAGGCTGATCTCTAATGCAAACCTATAGTCATGGGAATCCACCTGTCTCTCCACATATGGTTCTCACATTTGTTACTGCTCCTTCATACATATCCTTAAAAACTTCAATGTAACATCTGGGAACATTCCTTTTCTTCAAAACCTACCAAATTAAATCCCTCGGTAGCCTATCATAGGCTTTTTCTAAATCGATAAAGATTGTGTAGATTTTTTCTCTTTGCTCGATATTTTTCTATTAATTGTCTAAGTGAAAAGATAACTTCTATAGTTGACTTCCCTGGCATAAAACCATATTGATTTTCTACGATCTTGGTCTTCCATCTAAGTCTTTGCTCTATTATTTTCTCCCATAACTTCTTAGTATGACTCATAAGTTTAATCCCTCGATAGTTGGTACAATTTTGTATATCTCCCTTATTCTTATATATAAGTACTATAATGCTTCTTCTCTATTCATCTGGCATTTTCTTTGTCACAAGTATCTTATTAAATGGTCTACATAACCAAGTCATCCCAACCTCTCCTAAGCATTTCCATATCTCTATTGGAATATCATCTGGACCTGTAGCTTTTCCTGTCTTCATTCGCTTCATTGCTTCCTTTACTTTCACCCCTCTAATTCTATGGAGAAAAGTATGCTCTGGTAATGAAGTATCCTCGCTAATTCTTGTATCCCTCATATGTTCTTCATTTAAAAGTATGCTAAAATATTCCTTCCACTTTTCTTTAATATCGTTGTCCTTCACCAGAACATTTTCTTCATTATCCTTGATACATTTGACATGATCTAAGTCCCTACTTTTCTTTTCTCTTATTTTTGCGAGCTTAAAAATATCCTTATCTTGTTCCTAACCTATTATAGAGGTCATTGTATGCTTTGCACTTTGTACTATTTACTACTTTTTTATCTTCTTTTTTTGCTTTGCTTTGCACTTTGTACAATTTACTACTTTTTTATCTTCTTTTTTTGCTTTCTTATAGAGCTTAAAATTTTCCATACTCTTAGTCCCCTGCCAAACTTTGTAGCAATGTCTTTTCTCTCGAATAACTTCCTGAACCTCTACACTCCACCACCATATTTCTTTATGAACATGTCTCTTTCCTTTTGATTCTCCAAGTACCTCCTTTGTAACATTCCTAATGCAATTAGCCATTTGACTCCACATTACTGTAGTTTCTCCTTCAAGATTCCATTCTCCCTTCTTAATCATTTTGTCTTTAAATATATTTGCTCTTTCCCCTTTCAAATCTCTCCACCTTGTTTTAGGGCATATTTTGTTTACTACCGCTCTCTTTCTACTTCTAATGCAAATATCTAAAACTTCAAGCCTATGTTGCGTAGTCAGACTCTCTCCTGAGATAACCTTTGCAATCTTTACAAGCTAATCGGTCATTTTTTCTAACTTGAAAATAGTCTATCTGACTCCTATTTCTCTCACTTTTATTGTTAATTAAATGCTCATCTCTTTTTTTAAAATAAGTATTTGCTATTATAAGATCAAATGCCTCTGCAAAGTCCAATATAATGTTTCTGAATTCATTCTTTTCTCTAAATCCTTGCCCTCCATGTACTCGCTCATATCTTTTATTATTTCTTCGTATATGCCCATTTAAATCCCTTCCAAGGAAAATCTTATCACTATTTGGGATTTTTTGCATTAAATCATCTATCTCCTCCTAAAATCGTCTTTTCACACTTTCCTCTAGTTTTACTTGGGGAGTATATGCACTGATAATATGGATTATGTCTTCCTATTTAATCACCAAACCTCTTTACCCTATAATTTTCTCTTTCAAATCTTTATCTACAACTATACCCACTCCATTTCTTGTATTACTCTTTCATACATAGAAAAGCTTAGACCCATCCATGAGCTCCTTAGTTTTATTCCCTTTCGATCTTGTCTCTTGTATACAAGCCACACTAATTCTTTTTCTTTTCATTATTTCAACCAACTCCATGCTATTGCCTGCCAAAGTTCATAATTTTCCAATTCCTCCTCCTTTTCTCATGGATTGACTTCTTAAACCGCACTAGCCCAAAATCATGCGGTAGCCCTTGCACACTTTTCACTGCAGCTGGGTGACGCTGTAATGCGTTGCTTAAAGCGGATAACGCCCTAGCCTTGTCACGCAATATTGTTATCTTAGAATTCATATTTGGGTTGTAACAAAGTTTTACACTGGCTATCAACCTACCTAACACAACCTTGCTCCTTTACCTGGGCTTGAGACTGGTAGCAAAAACTGGCGGAGTTCATCTTTCCTTATATATATAAATATATATATAAATAAATAAAAACTTCTTATTAATCAATCACATGGTTATGACAACTAAATTGACAACCAACAAGATAATCTCTTCATGATAGAGATTTTCACATTTATTAAAATCTCTTTTTATCGCGAGTCTATTCTATTTTTTTTAGATTGATAGATGGGAGGAAAATTATCTAGCAAAGAGGAAAAATCTACACATGGTCTTTATCGATTTAGAAAAAACCTTGATAGGGTACCGAGGGATTTAATTTTGTAGGTTTTGAAGAAAAGGAATGTCCCCAGATGCTACATTGAAAATTTTAAGGATATGTATGAATGAGCATAACAAATATGAGAACCATATGTGGAGAAACAGGTGGATTCCCCGTAACTATAGGTTTGTATTAGAGATCAGCCTTAAGCCCTTATCTCTTTGCATTAATTATGGATGAGTTAACTGCACATATTCAAAAAGAAGTACCATGGTGTATGTTATTTGCAGATGATATAGTATTGGTAAATGAATTAAGAGATGGTGTAAATGCAAAACTCGAGAGATGGCGGGGGCATTAGAATTTAGAGGCTTTAAAATAGGTCGTACAAAAACTGAATATATGGATTGCAACTTTAGTGGACAAATACAAAATGTTGGAACTACTATCAAAATTGAAATCCATGAGATACCACGTAGAGATTCTTTTCAGTATCTGTGCTCGATGATTAGTAAAGATGGGAGATTGATGAAGATGTCAAGCATAGGATAAAAGCTGAATGGCTGAAGTGGAGACTAACTTGTAGAATACTTTGTGACAGATGAATGCCAATGAAATTGAAGGGTAAATTTTACAGACAGTTGTTAGACCAATTATGACATATGGAGTAGAATGTTGACCAATTAAGAAGACGCATATACATAAGATGGATATGGCGGAGATGAGAATACTTAGGGGGATATGTAGTAAAATTAAAAAAGATAAAATTAGAATTAAGCACTTTCAAGAGCATTTATGGGTAGCACCGATAGGGGATAAGATTAGAGAAACCCGTTTAAAATGGTTTGGATATATTGAGCGCATGTCGGTAATGGCACCGGTAAGAAAAAGTTTGGCTATACAGGTGGATGGCTCATCAAGAGGTAGGAGTAGACCGAAGAAAACACTGATGGAGGTCATTGAATCAAATTTGAAGAAGTTTACCTTATCTAAGGATTTGGCTCAAAATAAAACAAAACGGAGAAACAGAATTCATGTAACCAACCCCAACATGGTTGGGATAAGGCCTTAATGATGATGATGATGATGATGATGATGATGATGATGATAGATGGGAGGAGTCGTTAGAGATGTGATGGTGGTGACATGGTTATGTGGAGTAAAGATGAGAATAGCGATAGCGGTGTAACGGTGCGATTTGAAAAAATCATCAAAAAATTCTGAAAAAATTTCAAAACATCTATAATATTAGAAAATGATAGAATATATGATTTTCTTGCAAAAGTAATTAAAATAAAGGGGTGTAGTAGTCCCCTCATTGCATGAGGTCCTGTATCGCTGTATTAATAGAAAATAATAGTAATGATCATTTTTTTTCACATGTATTCATGTTGTTTTGCGAGGCTTATTAAAAAAACTATGTGATGAAGTAATATCAACAAAATAAATAATGTGTTGAACTTAAAGTCAAGACTCAGGACTTAAAAGTTGGAACTTAGGAGTGCAATAGTAAACACTAAACAGTGAATAGTCAATACTCAGCGAGCAACAGTCAATACAACAAATGTGGAATGACATAATAATCAATAACTCCATAAAAACACTCCACTTAAGAAGAACTCTCTACATCAACTTTAATTCAGCAAGGTCCTACGTGCTTTTGGTGTTCTTTTAAGGATAGAAGGGGGATCCTATGTATTTTGGTGTTTTTTCAAGTATAAAATGGTAGAAGATTTAAGTAAAAATGTTATTTGAAGAGAAAAGTAAAAAAATAAGCTTTAATATGTATTTCAATTTTTTTTGGAAAGTAGCCATCAGTCACACTCCGTAGTAGCCCGTAGCGGTACCGTCGCTTTAGTAGCGGCCACTATGGAAGATAGTGGTGCTAATTTCAATTTAGCGTAGCGGTCGCGGCCTCTACACCCGATATAGTGTAGTGGCCACTATTTTCATCCATGGTGCGGAGTGAAGAGATGGAGGTGAAAATGAAAATAAAATTTGAAAAACCCAACCAGATTAGGTTGGATTTGGGTTTGAATAGAATGGATTAGCTAGGGTGGGATTGGATGGCTAAGATAGGCTTGATGATGAGATGGTGATAAGATGGTTGGCTAGGGTGGGATTAGATGGCTAAGATGGGCTTAATGATGAGATGATGAGGGAGGACTAAATTAGGTTGTATGGACGTGGACCAATCTTAAAACATCAAAACCTTGCCTCAATCGGCCTTAATAGACTGGTACAGTTTTGTCAAAGTTGACATTGTGGGAAGGCTTCAGTAATGTGCATACTTTGTCTATGACACAATATAGCATGTGACCAGGGGAGTAATGTGCATACTTTGTCTATGACAAAATATAGCATGTGACTAGAGGACATTTTGCTCCGGGCCCACTTTATTTCCTAAAAATTATAAGTAATATTGGTTGCATTGAAAGATTTTTTTTTTAAACACATGGCTAATCAGTACTAAAATCCCATCAATTTGCATAATTCCTCAAATGAGGTTTCTCTAGAGCTAGGCGGTGACCCCAGCTATATGTATAATCTGGGTGGATTTTGTCCTTCCTGAAAAACCATTTTTTTCTATTTAAATTAGAAGTACGAGCGATTTTAAGAGGAAAGATGGTAGAGCGAAATATGGAAGAGATTTTATGAGAAGATCTTTTAGATTTTAGGGATGCCACGTGTTGCACTCCAGTTTTCTCTCGCTAAAGGGAGGAATTCTCTTAATTTATATAATGCCTCCAACTGCTTTTTGGCAAATATACTCCTGCTCAAACAATATGTTTATCTGTGGTTTTCTTTTTTCAGTTAAGTCCCAAATTTCTTCTGGTTCAAGGGTTGGGGAGCTCTTGTTTTGAGAAGTAACTAAAAGTGTTTTTTCAGATTTTTATGATATGGGTTTTTGAGTTATTCCATCTGGTTTCATTTAGGTGGCAGCTTTCATCAAGTGGTATATATATATATATATATTTTGGGCTTCTGTTTGAGGAGGGCTTTTGGTGGTTCTTCAATCCAAGCTTTTTTTTTTGGCCCTCCATTTACATTTTTCCAGCAGAGTCCTTCAAAATGTCCTCTTGTTACTGGGTTTGTTTGAAAAGCTATCAATCCAGGCAGAGAGGCATCTTAAAAGAAATGATAAATAAAGATATTTAATGGGTCAAGGATAATCTTATGAACGCATGCTTGATCAAGTATGGAAAATCATCAAATGAGGGACTGTTCAAAGAAGGAAGAGATCGCAGACGACTATTGCTTCTTCTGTAAAGATGGAGGGTTGCTTCTTGTTTGTGAATATGAGTGAGTTTCAAAGGTTTTACTTTTATTAAATACAACGATAATGATATTTTCTAGCGACTTCTTTCTAAAAGCATTTTCTTTGTATTCTGTAAGTGGGTTTGTTTTTGTTTTCTTTTTCTTCAATTCTTTACTTTCTGATCTTAATATTGAATTCTGTCTTCTATTCTTCTTTCATTGTTGTTTTGATTGTGCATGTTGTCCAGTCCATACACTTCCGCCCGAAGGGTTAACTACACTGCCAGCTTTTGGGTTAAATCGACCAAGAAAGCCAACAGGTTGATCAGGCGGGTCATAGATTTAATTTTAATGGACAATGTTCTCCTGGACAAGTAGAAGGAAAAAAATCAGCCCCACCAAATTACTAGAGCGCTTGATTTAAACACCTTAAAGTTTTATGACATCTTGAATGTATGATTTTTTTTTTTTATATTCAATCCAACAGTAAGTGATGGTTCAATGAGTACAAAGTTGGTCCTCATGCCAGCCCATGGGATGATGAGGCTATCGAAGGGGTTGCAGTAGTCAAAGGAGGGCCCTAGTGGGTGCCCTTTATTTAACAACCTTAAAGCTTAATACATCTTAATTGTATGTATATATATATGGACAATATTCATGTGCATGCATCCCTCATCATTTTGGTGAGGGACACTCCTTTTTTGGAAAGTATTAATGTGCAAAAGGACAAAACCATCACACACACATATATTTTACTTTTTCATTTTTATCTTCAATCCAAAGGTGAGTGAAGGTTCAATGAGTGTAAAGTTGGTCCTCATGTCAGATCATGTGATGATAAGGGCGTCAAAAGGGTTGTAATGATCAAAGGAGGGCCCTAGTGGGCCCCACAGATCTGGGTAGTGTGGTCGTAAAAGAACATTCTCTGATTTCTAATTACTTTTATCCTATGTTTAAAATTGCTGAATGGGACCTGACTGAGCCAAATTTTTGTCAAATCAGGGAAAGTTGACTCAGCTGAGTCTGGTGTTCAACTTGGGCTAGTTGATACAGGAAGTGCCCCGCCCTTCCTTTCCTGGCTTTTCAAGGAAGAAGATGAGTTGGTCTTGGTGGTGTAGTAGGAATAGCAAAAGAGGCTGGAGGAGAGGAGGATACGGAAATTGGAGGGAAGGAGGAGACATTGAAGATGGGCTTGGGATAGGGATGGAATTGGAGCAACTCAAGAGGAAGAAAGGGATTGATGGGTGTGGAAGACATGGCCAGAAGAAAATGGATCTATGGCTTAGAGTTTTGGTAGGTGTGTTGCAGATAGAGGTTTTTTAGAGAGAGAGAGAGAGAGAGAGAGAGAGAGAGAGAGGACTAAGCCTAGTATGACTAATTGATGGCTGAGTCTGAGTTGATCCAGCTGCTGAGTTTTAATACCCTGCTTCTCTCATAAATATATACATGAAAATACAAAAATATATCATCATCAAAGTTGTTGGGAAGATACACAAAGATATAAACATGTAAAACATACTGTTATAAGTTATAACCGTTGTTAAAAAAATCATGTCATATAATTCTTTGGAAAAAGTGTGCATGAATTTCATATGAACTTTATTTTCAATTTCCAATTATTTAAGTTGTTTTTACTTCTATGTTTTTCTTGGGAGAGTGGAGGAGGACGAGGAGGAAAAAGGGGGGGGGGGGGCGGGCGCGGGCGGGGGGCGGCACTCACCTAGTATGACTTAGAGATGGCTGAGTCCGAGTTTATTCGGCTGAGTTGACTTGGACTAGGCTGATTTTTAAAACCTTGCTTCTCTCATCAATATATGCATTTAAATACAAAAATATATCATCATCATGAAAGGAGACAGGCAAAAATACATAAACATGTAAAATCATTTTGTTATATAATTCTTTAGAAAAAGTATACACAAATTTCATATGAATTTATTTTCATTTCTGATTATTTAAGTGTGTTTTAACTTCTATGTTTTGCTTATATAAGATTCATTTGCATACTTGTTTATCCTTAATAACATGTAAAGATGAAGAAAAAGGGCAACATATCATGTTGCATTCTATCCGATACTTTTTTTATGTGTAAAAGTTGTGTCCTTGTCATGTCCATGGCATGTCCGTGCCATATACATGCTATAGCTTGGCATCCTAGCTACAAATTAGTTTGGAAAACATAGTCCAGTCCATTGTTGGACTTCTGAAGTGAAAATTATTCATTGTGTGTCAAATCACAACACAACGCAATGCCAATGCAATTGCCACAAGCATAGAGCCACCAACAAGTTCAGCCAGGTCACAAGCTAGTTTGACTCAGCTCAGTTGGGCTCAGGCTCGAGCACACTGAGCGAGATAATCAGGCTGAACTCATGAGGATTGATGTGTGGGTGTTGAGCACATGAGGATGGTAAAAATGTCGGGGTCTTAGGATATACAGTGAAGTTGAGAGTACTTAGAAAGCCAGCATTGATGCCAATTGTGCAGGAGATGTAAAGGGGCTGAGGAATGTACAGCAAGTGCCCCTGTTTTGTTGGGACTCTTCTGAAGGCCTGCCAGTTTTATTCTCTGTTTTTTGCTCCTTTTTTTTTTGGCATTTTTATTATTTCACCGATTTTCTTGGGATCCTTTTTGGAAGTGCCCCTCTCTTTTATCAAGCTGTAGTGGAGCAGGCAAAAATATCAATTAACTTACAAGCTGAGCTTGAGATAGAGCCCACTCAGTTTGACTGAACTAGAGCTTGGCATAATTAAGGTAACATAAACATATGTACAAACCCAATCCCAATAGTGGATCATTAATATGCATGGAACATATTTATGAGTAAGACAAGCTGGCCCAACCCCAACCTGTAGCCCTGCTCATTTATAACTAGGCTCGAGCTTGGTAAAGTCAGGACAAACTGAGCTCGAGTTGTGCATTAGGTGGTTGGGCTTGAGCTTGGCCATACTTACCTCATTTTAACCCCTACCTAAACAGTGAGGGGCAGCAGTCAAATGCATTGGAGATATAAGCAATAATGGGCATAAACTTTAGGATTGTTCTCTGCTGGTGTTCTTCGGTCTTATATGGTTGGAGAGGAAAATCAGATTTTTGCTAACAAGTCAGATATATACTTGTGTGGCAATCATGGCCTGCAATAAAGTTTGGGTGGCTGTCCCCAAGGAATTCTTTTGTGTTTCCATTACTGTTTTTGAAGGTGTTTGGGCAGAACATTGTGATGTCAACATAATCAAAGCAGATCTCTCTTTTTTTTTTCTTTTTTTTTTAATGTAGGTAAAGTGACTTGAACCACAGCTTCAAGGTTGCAATATTGAGCGTCTTTGAGGCTTCCATCGTGCAACTTAAATTAAAGAGGAGCTTTCCTTACAATGATTTTGTTAATTAGTCTTGTGGGCATGTATCATGATTTTACCCTTAATTCTTAATTGTAAATAAGTAGCTATTTCCACACACACACACACACACAAAAAAAAAACAATTAAATGATCCTAGTCTTAATTTCAGGGCCTCAAAAAATTTAATTGTGTTAATACTGCAGATTCTTTGTGATTAGATCCAATGGAGGATTGTCGTTTCATTGTCAAAATCGTTGATTTAATGCAAGATTATGAAGTGATTGGATTGATCTTAGGTCTGGCCCCTATATGAAATCTAAAAGGGTCTTACGGGGACACATTTTTTAAATATTTTGTCATCCATTTTACATGCATTTAAGTAATTCATATTTTTTGGTTAGAAAGCATGTATTTTGTTTCAGTACAAGAAGCTCTCAAAGAACCCTTTTTGGACAACCCCATTTCTATGCTCCTTTGTATTCTATATCCAATAAGTTGAAGCCTTTTAACACTTAACTTACCCCCATGAATTGGCATGGGCCTCATAGATGGTAAGTCAAAGCCTTTCACACATACCTCCCCCACATGAATTGCATTCACCATGATTTGACTCTAATCTGACTATCAGTCACCAATGTCTTGAATGCAAAAAATAATTTGGTCTTAAGAAAATTCATTACTTTTAGGCTTTTAGGCTAGGATTCTTTAATTGGAGTATTATTTGCCCACCCCCATTTCGAATGTCGGCTACTAGCTTAACCAAATCTATGAATTGGAATACATCCTAGTGGGACCCACAAGTAAACTCAAGTTGCCAAGAGTTCTCCTACACACATTGTGGTCCTCCTGTTTGACCCACTTGGGTGCATGCCAATCATTGTTTGGGAAGGGGGATGGAAAGCTCTTATTTCACCAAAAAATGATCCCCATCAAATAATCCTACTTCTTGATTTATTAGCCATAAATCTAACAATTTTTAGCCTTAAAGAGAATCCAGTAGGGATGAATTGTCGGATGAGTGTCATAGTTGGATACATGCCAGATGGTAAGTGTGAAGTGTTTGGAGTGATCACAAAAGCCCCATGGCCCATAGTTACCAAATTCAGTCAAGTAGCCTCCTGTTTGTGGAGAAGCAAAATCTTTTCCCATGGTCTCTATGTGAGAGAGAAAAATTTGGGCTTTGAATGCAAGGTCGTAGGACTTCCTTTTCCCTTATATCTATTGATCCCTTATACAAGAGTAAAAGGAAAACTATTGGTCCTTTCCAATGTCTTTCCAAGGCATTACTTCCTTTCTCTCTTATCTCTTAAGATCCAATCTTTTAAGAGTTTTAAAGGTTGGATATATGAGAAATTATTGGGGCCCATGGTGCGGCCTACCTATTAGAAATCCAAATCGATGAAAAGGATTGTTATTATATTTTATACGAATCATAAGATTTTTACTTTTAACAAACTTGGGGCCGCTGTGAGATTAATTACATATAGAAATGTGATGATGGGACCTTCTTTTATCAAATAAAAAATTTTCATCATGCTTATTAGTGGGAAGCATTTTATTACAATTCAAATAGCTTACCCAACATAGTTGGGATAGATAAGGCTTTATCAGTTTTGATTATCAATAAAGTTGCTTTGTGAGTATTTCTTCACTTATTTTGTGCATATGTTGTGCTTTACTGATGTTGTTTAAGGAATTGCTGACTCAGAAGTAAGAGAGTCAAAAGTCTTAATACTTAGTTGTGTGTTTGTTATTATTGAGAAATTTTGATCATTCCACCCGGAGCGCAGAGGTAGCCATTTGTATCGCCGTTGTTAAGCCGTGTGAAGGCGTTTTAAGGCGTGTTGTTGGTGAGTAAATCCTCAAAGCGTTAGATACTCGTGGTGGATTTGGTAAAGAATTACTCAGTAATACAAATTATGGCTAAGTTTATTAAGAAGATTGTACTTTCTTCTTCCTCATCATCAAATTCCTTATCTTCCATGTCTATTAAAAATAGTGAAGAAATTAGCTATGATGATTTAGATCAAGTTATTTGTGACTGGACAATTCCAACTGTTCAAAAACATGAAGTTTATCAAATGGGAAGTTTTCAATTAAAATCAAGTTATAAGATAAAAACAATTGAAAGAACTGAATCTATTACTAGTAATATTCAGCATCTTTCTTTAATTAAGCCCCAAGAAATATAAGAATATAAAAAAACATATAATTATATCCATTTTGGCTTAGTGCAAGTTGCTCTAAAGCCTTTAACAAGACTTGGATTAAGAACAGAAGCTCTCATGTATGTTCAAGATACAAGACATAAAAAATTCAGTGATTCATTAATAGGAATGGTTGAATCAAGTCTGGCCAACGGCCCTACTTTCTTCAACTGTTTTCCCAATTTCTCTGTTTCTCTTACAGATCTAGGAGCACATGAAGCCCTTACTTTAGCTATCCAGACAAAAGGTTTTGATATGAATCCTCATAATCAAAATCTTGCCCTTGTTTATCGAGTTTATTATAAACTCATGAATTCAGTTGTTCCAGGCATAGCCTATTCACATCAAGCTAAAGGTATGACTACCTTATTCCAAACCAATCTAAAAAATAAAGTTAATATTCCTAAACTTATCCAATGAAATGATATTAATTTATCCGGTAAATGGCTTTTAGAAAATGCTCAACCAGAAAAACCTAAGGAAAATCAAGATATTGAAAACATAATTGAACATGAAGATGGAAGTGTTGAAATAAATTTCCAAATAGACTCTAGAATTACAACCCCCATAGTTTATCAACCTTCTAAAAAATCTTATTCTCATCCTCCTTCAGTTGTAGGATCTTCTTCCATACAGGAACCACCTCATGTAAATTTGAGGCCTACAGGACTTGTTTATCCTTCTTATC
Organism: Sextonia rubra; assembly: GCA_037013555.1. NCBI lineage: Eukaryota > Viridiplantae > Streptophyta > Magnoliopsida > Laurales > Lauraceae > Sextonia > Sextonia rubra. Next base: position 12,632,276 of record JASUAD010000028.1, on the reverse strand, counting down.
AAGCTTCTCCTCCATCTCATACATACAATCCCTCTGAAGCCGATTTCAATATAAATGTTATTGAAAGTTTTGAAATTGATAAAGAAATGTTAAAAAAGAATTTAGCCGCACATCCTCTAACAAAATCTTTCTTTAAATATGTTTCTCCCGAACATAAAGACTTCCTAAAAGAAAAGTGGTATACATATATGTGTGATAATGAAATCAATATTTATTTCTTTGATTGGCTTAAATTAGCCATGAAAAAACAATATAATAGTGAAGATTTATCCATAAATATGATAACAAAATTAAGTTCATCATGGATCATCGCTTCAACCAGTTCTTCTCCCCAAAGCACTGAAGAATCTATACATCCTCCTTTACATCAAATTATTTATAAAGACACCTCAGCCGTACCCCTAAAAGATGTTGCAAAAATCTAAGGGGATAAAGGCAAATCTGACTTTGTTTACAAATCAGATATATGTCATGTTTTAGAACAAAATAATTATACAAATATCAACCTTCATACTATTGGCCAACAGACGAATAGAATTGAAGAAAAAGTAGAATCTCTTGTCAAAATCCATGAAGCATCCTCTTCTTCTCAAAAAGTAATCAAGACACAAACTTTAGGTTTTCAGGGTGAAATCCTGAGAGATATAAAGTTAGAAAAGAAACCTTTAAAATTTTCTGACGAACTCATTAATCAATTATCACACAGTTTCACTAATATAAAACTTCAAGAGCATAAAGACCAAAAAGATGAAAAATCTATAAATGTTTTAGGCTCAACCTTAAAAAATTCTAATTCTGACTCAGATTCTGAAGACTTAGCGTCTGAAAAAAATCCTCTAGAAGACTATCAAGATTCTCTACAACTCAATAAAATCTTTAAAAGACAAAAGCCAATTGTTACTACAACTAAAGCAAGAAATTATTATCCACGACCAACTCCAGTTGATCTTCAATTTGAAGAACAAGCTACTTTAAATGGTCTTAAATTTGAAAGCTCATCAATATATGAATGGAGTGTAGACGGATTATCTAAATATCAAATCATCCAATTATGCCAGCAGATGATGATCTATGCTTCTACAATGATAGCTGCCGGTAATGATCATAAACATGCAGCAAATGCAGTTGTCCTTGGTTTTACTGGACAATTAAATGGTTGGTGGGAAAAATACTTATCCGATCTAGAAAGACAAACTATTCTAAATGCAGTAAAAAGAGATCCATCCGGAAACCCTCTTATTACTCCTCAAGGACAAATGATCCCTGATTTCGTTTATATGCTTATTAGCAATATCATTAAACATTTTGTTGGCAATTATCTGAATGTAGAAGAAAAATTAAAAACCCAACTAATTAATCTATCTTGCCCAACATTATCCGATTTTCGTTGGTATAAAGATGTTTTTCTATCAAAACTGTATACAATTGATTCAAGCAATTCAGAATTCTGGAAAGAAAAATTTATATCAGGCCTTCCTAAACTTTTCGCTGAAAAGTTTAGAGAAGAATTGATATCCGAAAATTATGGAAATTTGAATTATGCCCTGTATACTTACGGAGATCTAATCCAGAAAATTAATAAAGTTGGATTTTCACTCTGCAATGAAATCAAACTCAAACGGCAAATTGAAAACCAGAAAAGTATCAGTAAATATGAACTCGGAGATTTCTGTTATCAATTTGGCATGGAACCTTTAATAAGTCCTTCAAGCCAAAAGAAAAAACATAATTATCAAAAAAGAAAATCAAAACAATTTGCAACACCACGATATTATATGCCCTCACAAAGATATCATAAAAAATCCTTTCACCGCAATCCTTATAAAGAATCAAAGAAAGCTTTTTCAAAAGAAAAATCATCTTCTTCATACCCTAAACAAAAACAAAAAGACATACAGTGCTATAATTGCAAAGAAAAAGGCCATATAGCACCTGACTGCCCACAATTAAAGGTGAAAACCGAAAAAGAATTAAAAACTATTCTAAAAGGATCCTCAGTAACATCAGATACAGATAATTCTTCTGATACATGTCATTGCAAAATATTTGATAGTGAAATCCAGTATGAATCTGCCTCTTCCTCTTCTTTATCCTTAAACATGCTTTCTGCTCCAGAAGAATTGATACTAGAAATGTTTAAAGATCTTAAAGATGAAGAATTAAAAAATAAATATTTTGAAAAAATTCAGACATTAAATAAAAGCAACAAAAAGGGAAAAGCGACACTACATACGCTGCCTGAACAATTTAGCATTAAAACCGTTTTAGACAGATTAAGAGAACAAAATGTTCCTCCTCATCCGACAATTCCAGACCTTCATAAAGAAATTAATAATCAAAGGCAAGAAATAAATTTCTTAAAACAAAACTTAATGGAGATTCAAGACCTCAAACAAAGAGTTGAGAATCTTGAATTTCACCTCTTAAAAACTTATCAAGAAAACAATGGAAAAATTGAAAATAACGAAGACTATAATGACATTGAAAATCAAGAAATTTTAGATGACAGCTTAAAAAATTTCATCAATTCTTTATCAAGAAATCCATTTCAAAAATGGAAAACCCAAGTCACAACTCAGATCAAAAAATTCTCAATTAAAACCCTGTGCTTACTTGACAGTGGCGCAGACGTCAATATAATAAGAGAAGGTTTAATCCCGAGAAAATATTATCTAAAAACCAACAGTAAACTCAATCTAGCTACGGCTAATAAAAAACTCCTAAGCAAATATAAATTAAATGACGTTTATGTCGGAAAAAATGAAATATACATAAAGACAAATTTTTTTCTAGGAAAGGATTTAAACAATGATGTTATCCTTGGAAATCCTTTTCTACAAATGTTACAGCCCTTTCAAATTGATTCTACAGGCCTGAAAACTGTCATAAATAATAAAGAATTAATTTTTGAATTCGAATAAACAATTATCCAGTCTCAAATAAAATAAATTATCTCGTTACTGACTTCAGTACCAATGCTGCCATTTATTTCCCTTATCCAGTTATAGTTCCACTCCTTATCCAGGTTGTCTTTGCCACCATGGCATCAAGCTCTAGCAAAAGCAAAGCCCCTCTTCTTGAATCCAGCTCTTCCTCTAGACCAACATCCCAGCAAATGATCGTTCCTTTTTTTAATCCAGGATTATCCATCACTTCTCAAGAACTGATTAATGCTCATTGGAGTGCCATCCTTTCTGATAAAAAGAAAAATACGAGAAAAACCTTATCCAAAATTGTAACCCATATCAAGGATTTAGAAACCCAAATTCTGAGGTGTCAAAATATCCATCAAAAAGCACTGTTATCTATTTATGCTGATGAAAAAACATCCAGAATCAACCTCCTGGAAAAGGTTAACACAACCCTTCCAGAAGATATTGCTGCAAGAATAAGAGAAAAAACTCTTTCTTGTCAGATCAAGGAGCGCTTATTGTTCAAAGCGCATTATATTAGCTGGGCAACTGGCTTTCCCAAGTTGTTTCTGCCATCACATGCAGTCGACATCTCTTATATCGAGCAAGGCTTAGTCCAAAGATTTTCTTTATCCAACAATAATTTTGAGTTAATCCAGCAGCTCCCTGCAGTCGTGCGTCATGCCCTTCGCAGTCTTGGAGTCACAAAAAGACAGCTTCTTATCACAATTTCATCAAGTTTGGGGGAAAGATCTGAAATACGGTTTTATCAGCCTTATCAATTATGGAGCGTCATGCAGTTGGAAGAAGGAGATTTAATTTGCAAGAAATTCAGTCCTTCTTTAAATACTTACGAGCATCACGAACATCTCCTATTTAATTATCCACCACAGTGGTATGAAGCTCATGAAGTTGCCACAAGGGCATATAGCTTAGAACGTCTCCAGTATTATGATCCAGCCTCTGATCAGTATCAAAGATTTCTCAATTTAAGAGGACATCTCGAATTTGCAACCACATATAGATATGTTTGGTGTGATGGTCGACGAGTAGTCTGCCTTGATGACGACCTTGCCGAACAAACTACAATTATACAGCACCCTTCTAAATCTGGACATCCAGCTTTAAATCAAATTCTCAGTGCCTATGAAGATATGTCTTTTGATATTCTAGAGACCACTCGAGAAGAATTAATTCAGTTATTCCATGGTGAAATGAGAAATAATAACTGGCATTCTGAAGACTCAACTGAAGCAGAATAAAGCCTCATCCTCTTTATCAAGCCACTCAAGTTTCCACAAAGTATCATGAAGCTTCTAATGCCCATTACAGAGACCACGCAGTCACGTGGTGCCTGTCTCAAAATTTCCATCAAGATTTCCATCACCCGTATAACGCATAACGTCGCCATCAAACATGCCAAATAGTCAACAAAAGTGGCTCATCTTTGCCAAAACCTCCAATCAACATCAAGGCGTCAAAGGGAAACAGATGACATCATCATGATGTGGACATATGAACACTTGGAAAGTCCAACATTACGGCTTTGCAGCTTCACAGACATCCAACCAATTAACAAAGCATGAAGACCTCCTCTGTTCCCTATGACTGCTACAAGTTTATCCAACAGCTTCTATGCAGCAGGATGTAGCAGGATACCAGCTTATCCGCTTATCCCCAACAGGAAATGAAATGTAAATATAGTTGAAATCTCATTGTAATGAAATGTAAATGCAGTTTGAAATTCCTATAAATAGACATGTCCGGCTGTTTATCAAACAACAGTTGGAAACCAGTCCAAAAATTCAGTCCCATCCATCTTCCCATACACCTTCCACTTGATGACACACTCCCGGGGCCAAACTTGGCTTTGATACCAAAATGGGACGGAAGGGTGGAAGGTGTATGGGAAGATGGATGGGACTGAATTTTTAGACTGGTTTCCAACTGTTGTTTGATAAACAGTCGGACATGCCTATTTATAGGAATTTCAAAAACTGCATTTACATTTCATTACAATGATTTTTCAACTGTATTTACATTTCATTTCCTGTTGGGGATAAGTTGGTAGCCTACTTCATGTGGTCTGCACGTGGGCTTGTCGCTGGAGCTGGATAGCTGGATAGAAGCAGTAGCCTCTGTGAAACATGTCGTAGCCGCAAGGAACACATGAGATATTCATTTTTAGATTGATTGGATGTTGATTGGATGAAACTTTTAAAGAAATAATAGACTTTCAAATGTCCATATCTTGATGACGTCAAGTGTTTACATGTTGTTTTGGAGCCGTAATAGTGGACTTTCAAGGACGCTGTAAGTGTCTTCATCTGTAGGCCTTTATGACTTCCTTTTTTTGTTCACTCGAAGCTTTGGCAAATATATGTCCCAAGAGCCGCTTTTGTTGACCTTTTGGATGTACTTGATGGAATTGCTTTGTTTTATATGGGTGACATAAATCTTGAGACATAAATCTTGAGATAGGAACCATATGACCGCGTGGTTTCCGTAATGGGGACTGGAAGCTTCATGGTACTTTGTGGAAAATTGAGTGGCTTGATAAGGCGAATGTCTTGTCGGGACTTTATTTCTTTCCTTTTCTTCGGATGGAGATGCAGCCTTCATTATCACTTTTTATTTCTTCTGCATCGGTATCTGCTTCAGGAGCAATCGTTTCAAAGGGATTCTCATCTGCCCAGAGATGGTGTAACTAATTGAAGCTTGATGGCGAGTTTTCAGAGGATCGTTCTTTTTGTATTTGTTCCATAATTTCCTTTTGGAGATCTTTTTTGAGCTGAAGTAAGTCTGCCGCTGCAAGAAGAGCAGGAGAAGATACTGAACATGCATTCTTTTGTTTGTCTGGAATACTGGATGGAGGAAGTTTTTCTTTTTCTTTTTCAGGAGTTCTGAGAATTTCTGAAAAGGAAGGCTTTAGAGCTTGATCAGCAGAATATTGCTGCAAGATTGTTGTGTAATCAAATTGATGCCAGAATTTGATATACATGACTCTGGATAGAACCGGTGGACTGAAGTCCATTTCTTTATAAAGATTCCATTTCAGGATCCATGGGATTTCATGCTTGCAATAGAAGTGCATGGTAACATAAGGTTCTGTTGCTAGTTGTAAATATTGATAAAGGCTTTTTTCCTCTGTTTTAAGAGAGGCTTTATAGGATGCAGAATAGGATTCATAAATAGGAAGAAGGGCTTGAGGAAGGAGATCTTTAGTAGCTCCGAATGGTATCCAAAATTGTGTCAAAAACCACATAGGTATTTTTTGGAAGTTGGATTTAAACCGAATAAACCAGGAATGCTGAAAGGATGGATTTTGATAACAGAGAATGGCTTCCCAAGCAGAAATATAGTCATAATAATTGAAGATGAGGTCTGAATCAATTCTTTGCGGCATATGAAGAGGTTGTCCCCCATCATCTGTTGAGAGAATATGCATAATCTTGATTTTTGAATATAGGATGTTAATATGGGATGGTAAAGCATTTAAATATGAGTTTTTAGAGCCATCAGTATGGTCTATAGTGCAGCTGCCAGTTCAGATAAGGATTTGCTCATATATTTTATAATCAAGGGGTTGGAAAAAGAAATGATCGGGAGCGAATATAGTCTGGATAATATGTTCCATAGGAAAGGTTTCTGTATAAAATGTGTCATCTAAAGTAAACATTCTTAATGGTGGTTTTTGGATAAAATATTGGTTTTGAGATGCTTGAGGTTTTCTGAATGTCGAGCTTGATGGGTTTTGAAATTGAGGAATATTGGAATTATGAGTGGCTCCCCATCTTTCAAGATAATTGCCACTGGGTTTTCTGGATATAGGTGGATAAGCTTTATCAGTGGGGGACCTAAAAGGTCGAATCTGCTGAGGCCTCATGCTTTTGTCCCTATAAAAACTCACGAGATAGAAAATCAGGAAGGGAATTAATTTTGCCTGCAATAGACTCAATGTCAAAATCAAATATTGCTAATAAAGCTTGCCAACGAGCAAAGATCTGCTTAGCAGCAAGATTTTTAACATCTTTTTCTAAAATTTCTTTCGCAGATTTACAATCTATTCTTAATAAGAATTTTCTATTTAATAAATCACTTTGGAACTTCATTATACTATTTACTATAGCGAGAATTTCTTTTTTAATAGTTGAATAATTTTGTTGTGTGGATGTCCAAGTTCCGGAAGTGAAACGAATGATTTCTTCCGTTCCAAGAACATTTTGTTGGAGGAGAATTCCACCAAAACCTACGTCAGAGGCGTCGGTTTGAACTATCTTTAATAAATCTGGATGAGGGATAGTTAAACAAGGTAAATTTTGGACTTTTTGCTTAATAGTTTGGACAGCTTTTGTATGGGCAGGTGACCATTCTACCGGATTTTTTATTAAACGGAGTTGTAATAATTTTCTTTCCTTAGCAAGATCTTTATAAAAATCAGAGACGTAATTAAGGCATCCAAGAAAACGTTGTAATTGTTCTTTATTAAGGATTTCATCAGGAAATTGAGAGGCAAACTTAATGACTCTTTGAACTGGAGAAATAGTCCTTGTTTTAATTATAAAACCAAGGAATTGAATTTTTGTTTGAAAAAGCTTCATTTTCTTTTGAGATAGAACAAGTCCATTTTTGATAATAATCTTTTTGAAAATATTTAAATGCTTCCAATGGTCACAAATAGATTTAGAAAAGATAAGAATGTCATCGATATAGACAAGTGTAAAATCTTGATATGGATTAAATATCTCATTCATAATTCTTTGAAATTCTGAAGGAGCATTCTTTAAGCCAAATGGCATGACGTTCCATTCATAATGACCAAATGGGACTGTAAAAGCAGTTTTATATCTATCTTCAGGGGTAATTTGAATTTGCCAAAATCCGGATTTAAGATCAAATTTAGAAAAAAGGAAGGCACCAGCTAGGCGATTGATGAGATCAGTTTTATTTGGAACTGGATATCTTATGGATTTTAAGACTTTATTTAAAGGCTTATAATTGATAACAAGACGGGGAACACCGCGTTCTTGTTCAGGTGCTTTATTTACATAAAAAGCAGCACAGCTCCAAGGAGATTGTGATTTTTGAATAAGCTTTTTATCAAGAAGATCATTGATTTCTTTTGTACATAATTGAACAAGATCTTTATTCATCTGAATAGGACGAGCTTTGGTAGGAATTTGGGTTTCATCAAAATCATCAATATATGGAAGAGAAACTGTGTGGTGTTTCCTATGCCAAAAGGCAAAAGGAAGGTCAGAACAACATTCTTTTTCAAGGGATTTTTTAAATTGTATTAAATCATTTTGAAATGCTGGGTTTTGTAACCCTTCTTCTATTCTTAGAGAATTCAGATCTTCTTGAAGATAGGCAATTTGTTTTTCTTTATATGAGATTTGATTTTGTATAATATTGATCTGTTGCATGGGAGTTGACTCAACAAAATCAAAAAGTAAGTCTTTATTGTCTTTCATAGTTTTAAGGCCTGCTGTAGTAATTTGAAAAGGCTGTAGAAGTTGTAGAAAGAGATTCCCAAGGATAACATCATTATTTAAATTCTTTCCTAAAAGACAATTAGTTTTTATACACGTCCCATTTTTATAGATATGGACATTATTTACTTTATAATGAATATGAAGTTTATTATTAGCAGTTGCTAGACTGAGTTTATTTTTGGTTTTTTTATAATATTTTGTAGGAACTAATCCTTCTCTGATTAAATTTACATCTGCGCCACTATCTAGTAAGCAGAGTGCTTTAATAGAGAAGTTCTTGATCTTAATTGTAATTTGAGTTTTCCATGGTTGGAGTAGATTTTTTGTTACGGAGTTTACAAATTTCCCTCAAAGTTTTCTTGTTGCTCTCTATTTTCTTTATCTTTTTGAAGTTCGAGATTCTTAAAACGTTGTTTAAGTTTTTGACGTTCATTTAAATTTTGTTTTAATTCTTTTATTTCTTGCTTTTGATTATTAATTTCTTTATAAATATCTTGTAGAGATACATGAGGAAGAGTTTTTTGTTTGCTTAATTCAGTTTCCATATTAAGTTGTTTCGGTACACTTGGAATAGAAGATTTTTCTTTGATTATTTTTTGTATTTTCTCAAAATATTTATTTTTTAATTTTTCTTCTTTGAGGTCTTTAAACATTTCTAAAAGTATGTCTCCTTGAGTCGAAATAGCGTTTAAAGAGAACAAAGAAGAAGAATAAGACGGAAATGAGGAATTAGTATGGTCTTTTTTATAAATGATTTGATGTAGGGGAGGATGTATAGATTCTTCAGTTCTTTGGGGAGAAGAACTGGTTGTGGCTATTATCCATGATGAACTTAATTTTGTTATCATATTTATGGATAAATCTTCAATATTATATCTTGTCTTCATGGCTAATTTAAGCCAATCAAAGAAATAAATATTGATTTCATTATCACACATGTATTTATACCATTTTTCTTTTAAAAAGTCTTGATGTTCAGAAGAAATATATTTAAAGAAAGGTTTTGTTAAAGGATGTGCAGCTAAATTCTTTTTTAACATTTCTTTATCAATTGCAAAGCTTTCAATAACATTTATATTGAAATCGGCTTCTGAGGGATTATATGTATGAGATGGAGAAGCTTGATAAGAAGGATAAACAAGTCCTGTAGGCCTCAAATTTACATGAGGTGGTTCCTGTATGGAAGAAGATCCTACAACTGAAGGAGGATGAGAATAAGATTTTTTAGAAGGTTGATAAACTATGGGGGTTGTAATTCTAGAGTCTGTTTGGAAATTTATTTCAACACTTCCATCTTCATGTTCAATTATGTTTTCAATATCTTGATTTTCCTTAGGTTTTTCTGGTTGAGCATTTTCTAAAAGCCATTTACCGGATAAATTAATATCATTCCATTGGATAAGTTTAGGAATATTAACTTTATTTTTTAGATTGGTTTGGAATAAGGTAGTCATACTTTTAGCTTGATGTGAATAGGTTATGCCTGGAACAACTGAATTCATGAGTTTATAATAAACTCGATAAACAAGGGCAAGATTTTGATTATGAGGATTCATATCAAAACCTTTTGTCTGGATAGCTAAAGTAAGGGCTTCATGTGCTCCTGGATCTGTAAGAGAAACAGAGAAATTGGGAAAACAGTTGAAGAAAGTAGGGCCGTTGGCCAGACTTGATTCAACCATTCCTATTAATGAATCACTGAATTTTTTATGTCTTGTATCTTGAACATACATGAGAGCTTCTGTTCTTAATCCAAGTCTTGTTAAAGGCTTTAGAGCAACTTGCACTAAGCCAAAATGGATATAATTATATATTTTTTTATATTCTTATATTTCTTGGGGCTTAATTAAAGAAAGATGCTGAATATTACTAGTAATAGATTCAGTTCTTTCAATTGTTTTTATCTTATAACTTGATTTTAATTGAAAACTTCCCATTTGATAAACTTCATGTTTTTGAACAGTTGGAATTGTCCAGTCACAAATAACTTGATCTAAATCATCATAGCTAATTTCTTCACTATTTTTAATAGACATGGAAGATAAGGAATTTGATGATGAGGAAGAAGAAAGTACAATCTTCTTAATAAACTTAGCCATAATTTGTATTACTGAGTAATTCTTTACCAAATCCACTACGAGTATCTAACGCTTTGAGGATTTACACACCAACAACACGCCTTAAAACGCCTTCACACGGCTTAACAACGGCGATACAAATAGCTACCTCTGCGCTCCAGGGAATGCAAGGTCGTAGGACTTCCTTTTCCCTTATATCTATTGATCCCTTATACAAGAGTAAAAGGAAAACTATTGGTCCTTTCCAATGTCTTTCCAAGGCATTACTTCCTTTCTCTCTTATCTCTTAAGATCCAATCTTTTAAGAGTTTTAAAGGTTGGATATATGAGAAATTATTGGGGCCCATGGTGCGGCCTACCTATTAGAAATCCAAATCGATGAAAAGGATTGTTATTATATTTTATACGAATCATAAGATTTTTACTTTTAACAAACTTGGGGCCGCTGTGAGATTAATTACATATAGAAATGTGATGATGGGACCTTCTTTTATCAAATAAAAAATTTTCATCATGCTTATTAGTGGGAAGCATTTTATTACAATTCAAATAGCTTACCCAACATAGTTGGGATAGATAAGGCTTTGATGATGGTGGTCTTTATATATCCATTTGTATCTATTTATATGAAATATTATGATTTATATATTTATTAAAGTATCTTAAGTCTTATTAAAACATTTACATATATATTTAATTGGACTTCTGAATTAGAATATCAAACTAATCGAACTCAAATTGTGCATCAAGTGAATTGAAAAATGAATTAAGTTAACCTATGCCATCTAATTTTTAAATTTGAATGAGTGTTGAACCTTGAATTGCAAACTTGAATTTTAATCAGTCGAATCATGAATCAGGTAACGATACCATGGCCCACACGGCGGACCCTAAATTCTAAATTCTTTTTTTTCTCTTTTATTTGTTATTATTATTTTTTCTCATTCCTTTTCCTCATGTAGCCAACTATAGGTTCTCTCAATATTGTGGCATACGAGGTTTAAGAAGAGGTAATTGACATAGGTTGACCAGATTATACTATTAATTTCAAGTTTAAACTGATGAGTTTCAGCTGAACAGAGGGCAGATTTTCGGAGTTAGCTCAACCTCATGGGTGGGATCGATTGTCTTCATGCTAATTGGAGGTTGTCCAAAAATAGTGCTATCCATCTGTCATGACCATAGATTCAAAAGTACCATTTGAAGGTTTTAGAAAACTCAGCTGAATAAATCTTTTTTTTATGAAAAATTCAACTCTGGTCATCAGCTGACCAGTGTCAAATTAGCTTGAGTGGTCGGATGGGTAATGTGGGGTTTTGGGGGTCTACACTGATTTTGATTAGGTGTCTTGCAAGGGGCATTAGGATTGAATACCCCTTGGAAAACTGCCTGATGTAATATCTTGCTTTAATAGTCAATCTATGGTAAATAGTTGATTGGTAGCATCTCAAATTAAAAAAAATATGAAAAGAAAATGAAATTGATTGGTAACTTTGCACTTGATATTATTTCCTTTTAATATTTTTGTTGGTACATGCTCAACTGCTGATTAATCACAATTACTCTAAACATGTTCTCTTGTTTGTGTGCACTCCTGTCAAAATGTGATTGAGAGGTAATGGTTTTGTTTCCCCACTTAGGTCCATATTTAACTATTCGTACTTTTTTTTTTGGTCAGACATGGCCTAAAAGCTTATCATCCTGAATGTGTTGGCAAGGACTCTTCAATTTTAGATACAAACAACCCATGGATTTGTAGTAAGTCCCTTCCTATTTTGTACTTTGGTTTGAATTCAATTAATTTTTTTCTACATATTCAACTGTATTACTATTATTTTCTTCCCTTTCACCATCATCATTAGAACCTTGTCCAAACTATGTTAGGGTTGGCTATATGAATTTGTTTGTACATTCCGATCTATCCAGAGCCAAATCCTCAGATAGGTTACACTCTTCGGATCTATCCTTACTACTTCTATCTATGTCCTCTTCAGCCTTGTTCTTTTCCCTGTGGGCTATCAACCTATGGAAAACTTTTCCTCAACAGTGTTGTTGACCTATGATGGACAAGTTTGAACATAAGGGAAGAACTATGCTGCATTGATTTCATAACTGGCATGTCCTAGCCTTTTGTGTTTTTGTGTGTGTGTGTGTGTGTGTGTGTGTGTGTGTGTGTGTGTTTGTGTGTTGAAGAGGCTCTAGCATCAAATTTTTTTTTCCTTTTTTTTTTTATGATAGGTTGTCATTTATGCTTCATTTGTGAAAAGAGTTCCAAGCTCCAATGCTTTTGTTGTCCTTATGCTTTTTGCCAAGCATGTACTGTAATTGCTGAATTTGTACAAGTTAGGAAGAAGAAGGGCTTCTATAGTAATTGCTTAAGGCTTGCGCTCTTGATAGAGGAAAACTTGGATGTTGATTCTGATGGGGTATGCTTTGTGTTGAGTTTTTCTTCATCCTTCTGTTTCTCACACTGTATCAACTCATATGCTAAATGTTTTAGTAGTGCATCATGATTGAATTTGAATATCTGATGACCTTTTTATGCAGGCCCTATAGTTAGGGCTTGCGTAGAGTGCCGAAGCATTTATCCAGGATACTTCAAAACATCTCCGCAGAGACTTCAACTCGTGGACACACCTCTCCTAGGGGTAGAAAAACCCACAATAATTTCTATTCAATTATCAAGTCTGAGAAATAAGGTTAATGCAATATAAATAGGAAAATCAAACTTAGGGCCTGAGAGGGACTTGAGGGTTGGTGTAGTGGTAGGCAACCCGTTTCCCGTAACACCCACCAAGGATCGGTCCTTGGTGGGTGCAAATTTCCCCTCCCCTGGCTACTAAACCAGACTAGCAAAAAAAAAAAAAAAAACTTAGCGCCTGAGAAAACCTAAACCAATAATAGAAACTATCCTAATTACAACTCTTTCAATAAAATTAGAAGCTTGCTAATAAAATGAAATACTCCTAAACTATCTTGGGTGGGAAAGGAGCATTATACATTCTCACTTTAATCCTGTTCTACAAAAACTAGTTTGTAGCAAACCTAAATCTAGTTTAATGAAAATTCTACAGGACTGTTATGGTTCCCTTAAAAGAGTTTGACTTAAAATTTCCATGATCATTGGTGTTTTTATAGTTGCAACCCGTGTGCACCCCCCCTGCGCCCGGCCCTTTTCTCTTTCCCCACACCCTCCTCTTGGGTAGGACACTGCTTGGACTGAATGCACGCCTGCATAAGATGCGGCATAGGGTCTTTTTGCGTTGTGCACATCTACTCTCACAATTCGAACCCAGAATATGTTGGCTCCGATACCATTGCTAACCAATACACCCAACATGCATAACCACTAAAGGTGTGACAAACTAACTACTCAACACTTTTAAAGTTGTTGAATTTGCATGTAGTGCATTTAATAACCGTCACTAATATATACCTTCTTTACTCATTGAAGATAATGATGCCATGAGATTTTCTAGTGACCTAATTTTGGTAAGGATTGTTTTTGTGTGATCAATTTGCTATCCGTCCCAATTTGAGGACAAATCCTCAGATAGGTTGCACTTCTTTATATCCATTCGTACTAGTTTCATCCATGTTCTCTTTGGGCTACTCCTATTCCTTTAGGGGGCCATCAACTTACATAGAGAAAATTATCCTCACTAGAGCCATTGTTGGCTTGCATTAGAAATGTTCAAACTTGCTCAAATGAGTCTCTTTTAATTTATCATCTATTGATGCTACCCCTACATACTTTCAAATGCAATTATTTCTGATTTTATCTTTCCTAATTTTACTTCACATTCATCTCAACATTCTCATTTCTGCTACACTCTTTTTCAAATATGTTGTCTCTTGATTGACCAACTTTCTGCTCCATAGGTCATAACTTGTCTGATATTTTTCTTGTAAAACTTATCCTTCAGTCTTGTTGGTTTGCACCGATCACAATAAGTTTCCACACATCTAGCTCTTATCCTTGTTTAACATCCTCATCAACATGGATCAAAATAGCTATGTAGCGGCCGCTACGCTATTTGAGTGTTAGCGCCGCTACGTAGGGTTGGGTTACAAAACCTAGCCAATAACTTCAAAGGGTCCCCTTTCTCTCTTTTTACTTCTCTTCTTCCTTTTTGCCACAGTTCTTCTCCAAGTTGGGTTCCTAACATTACTTTCTTCCAATCTAAAGGTAGAAGATACCAAAAAAAATAATAACAATAAGGGGACCTCTATGCCCCATTTATCTTAGGTGGTGTTTGGCATCTCTACATTTTACCTCTTATTGTCTTAAAGAGGTTTCAAACCACTTTTAGATTGTTTGGCAATTGTTTTCTTGTGTCTATTTCTAATGGAGTTAAGACATTAAATGTCCATTTGGGATGGGTCACAAAATGGCAAGGTTTGAAAAAGAGGAAAAGGTTTGAAGCGGAAAGACATGGAAGAGGAACAGTGTTTTTGATGTTAAATAGGACAGCATGTTTTTTTTCTTTTAAATTATGGGTCCCTATATCAAGATCCAAGCTGTTTAAGAAATTCAAAAGGTCAAACACGGCTGCGTGTCCAAATTCAGCCATTGGATGATCTTATATTTTATGATATTTGCAGAAAACCCCAGGCGCTTAGATCTACATTTTTTACATATTTGGGCCCCAAATGAAAGATCGGAACCATCAATCTTCTTTGGAGGCCCAAACACGACTATCCTGTCAGTTTTCAACGACTGGTTCCATGTGGATCTTGCAAAAATGGAGAAAAACTCTCAATTGTTTATCATCTGATTGGGTTTTGGACTTGTATTCGCACAGTCTGCTTTTTCTAGTTTTTCTCCAATCTTTGGGCCCTCAACTACAATCTAAACCATTCAAGTGCTTTAGAAGACTGAGAACGACCACCATACCAAATATCAACCGTTGATCATTCACCAATCTCAAGATATTTGCAAAAAATTATAATCATTTGACATTAATTTATCGACTTTGTTACAATATTCTGGATTTTATAGAATTTGTCAAATATTTTGACAATTTTTTTTTGAATTGCACCACTACATGCTACGTAGTGCCGCTACCACTACGTAGCGTTTTGGCAGTAGCCGCTACACCAACTGCTACCACTTTTTTTATCCATGCTCATCAATCTTCGTATCCTTACCAATTATAAAGCCAAGGTAGGTATCTCTTATGTTTCAATTTCATAATAGTTACATATCTCTACATATTCTTAATGAAGTTGCAATTCATTTATTTCGTATTTGTACAACTTATTTTAAAACCTTTTTATTCTAAAGCCTCCGGTCATTTCTTAAGTTTCGCATTTCATGCCATCTCTCGATTCATCCTCTAATACTATATCATCTAAAACAACATATACAAGGTATGTCCACCATTTTATTGCCGTTCCCAAGCCCAGACAAAAGTTGGGTTGCATCAAGTTAACAGCTGGTGTAAAACTTTTGTCACATCTAAACCATGGATAACTACCAGTTTTAGTGGGAAGATAAATTTATGTTGAATATGTAGGGAACAGTTAGCTAAAATTTTCTGTTTACCAACAAAACTACGCTTCGAGGAGTACCATTTCTTCTATTTAACAGGTTTAGGTTTTAGAGAGCTTAAAACAAAGAGAATGATATGAATTGGGATTGAAGATTTCTTTCTGTTTGACATTGTGGGAGTGCACCATATAACCCTATCTGTATACATGGATACTTAAAGCTTAGTCATCACTTTTAATGTTCAATCTCATCACATGAGGCAGATTCTCCAGAGTCCAAAATGGCCGCTTGTCGGTCACCCCTTTTTGAATTCTCTAAATTCTATTTTAGGCGTCCCACCTGCGATCAAGGTAACCCCTTTTACACCCACCCACTCCCTTTGAATTGGCATTGATAGTCACCATTGGATTTTACCGCAGTAAGTTTGATGATGTATAGCCATAGAAATTTGAGAGCTAAAACCAGGAGCTAGGATCATTTGATAGGCCTGAAAATTTTCCTTGCCCTTAAACTAAGTTCCAAACTGTTCCATTACCCTGCCTCCCTTGCCTATGATGCATCTAGGTGGGTCCAATAGCAAGGGGCATTTTCCGAGGGACAACACAGGCACTCTGTAAAGTTGCTTATCACAGTATCGCTTTGATGTAGATAGAGATGTATTCTAGATATCTATCAGTGTTGTACATATTAGGGGTGTAAAAGAATGTTGGTCTCCATAAATAGGTTCAATGGCCCACAAGATCGCTTAATTGACTGGTCTCTGTGGGAGCCTCTACTAGCTGTGAGTAGTAAAATAATAAAAAGAGAAAATCTTACAGAAAGATCGTTTGTCAATTTGACACAACAGTACTTTATTCACTATTTATACAAGGTTTCTGGCACTAAATTGGTGAGTTCAAAAAAATATATATCTATATATACAATGTCTATGCCTTTGCAGAAGTTATGTTGATCTAAAAGATTACAGTGATACAATGGGCATACACCACATACAGCCATCAAAGCGACTGCAGGAACAAAGTGTCCTTCATTATTCTTCTTTAAAGCTCATGAGGGTTGAAGGAAACATCCAGAGGTTGTAAACTGCTGAAACCTGTTAACTGGATGAAACTTTATGAAGAAATTGACCAGCTTATGTATTCTTCTCACCTCTTTAGTGTTCATTCATCAAAAGCCATTTACTATGAGTTCCTAGAAATTCAAAACCAATCAAACACATGGGCTGGTGTTTGGTTTACTTGCTAGGAATATGGTGCTTCTGAGCCATTCCAACCTAACAGTATTGATCGTCTTCACAATCATGTCCAAATTCAGGTGTCCCCACGACCACATCATAACCTCCAGGATCTACAAAGATGCCTTCACAACATTCAGGATCTTAAAGGTAGATCTTTGCTGATTTATGTTCTACGTATTTCATGTCTGGATCTTTGTAAATTCAGGCAGGTACAGTTAAAAATTCGGGTGGTCAAAACTGCTTGTAAACAAACCATCTCCTGTCTTGTGGTTATGGTAGTTCTTAATATTGGGCCACAGGTATATGGATTTTGTTTGTTCCAAAAGCTCCTAATGCCTAATACCATTGAAAAGAATTTGCCCTCTCTTTCTGTAAATGAACTAATCCATTAATTTCACAGTTGTTTGATATGATAAGAAAACATGAATTTAAGGGTTATGTGGATTACTTTTTTTTTCAATCCCAGTGTTCCCTTATGAAGCCAAATGAAGTGACTTCAGCTGTTGTTCTCCTCAACTATGTACAGCCGCTATACTTCTTGTAGAATGTTGCAGGAGATTGAATATGTGAATTGTTTATGTGGAAGTTGAACTTAAGGTATCTTAGAAAAAATTGTAATTATTGTTGTCAAATATATGGAAAATTGTAAAAATGTGAACTGATGGACAAGGTGAGATGAAATTTACAAGTGTTACCAATGTTTCTTCATACATTAATTCAATGGAACCAAACGGAGGGTACTAATAAACATTTGACCATTGTGTTTAGATAGGGGCAATCTCCTCTATTCATGTAAGCTCCTCATACCATCTTATTTACTGTTTTGTCGTGTTTCCAGGGCCAAGTTGATTTTAATGACACCAAAACATATGAGTGCTTCTTTAAGGATCACTGGGAAATAATAAAACAGAACGAAGGCCTGTCACTAGAGGATCTTCATAAAGCTGATGCCGTACTAAAGAAGGGTAAGAAGAGTGAAGAAGCATTCAATTTGGACAAACCTGTTGGAAATGAAGAGGAATTAACTGCTGATGGTGGAAATATGGATGACAAAAGTGATGATGAAGTGCCATTAGAAGAAGCCAAGGGACAGGATTTATGGATGAAAATTGGGAGGAGAACATACAAATCTCGAAAAAAGAAGTTTATTGGCTGGGGTTCGGAGCAGCTTATTTCTTTTCTTACATCCATTGGTAAAAATGCTGATAAACCCATCACCCAACCTGAAGTTTATGACATCATAAAGGATTATATAGTAGAAAACAAACTTATTCATCCGCAGAGAAAAAAGAAAGTCATATGCGACGTGAGGTTGAGATCGCTTTTTGGGAGAAAAGCAGTGAACCGTCTTAAGATATCGGACTTGTTGGAAGCTCATTTTGCTGAAACCCAGGAATCAGAGGATGATTCACTTTTTGGCTCCGACGAAGAGAATGTAACCAAGGATTGTAAGCGGCAGCGAAGGTTTAGCTCAGACCCAAAAGCTAATGTACCGATGTGGAATGATGTCACAAGAAAAGTTTCGGAAATGCAGAAAAGTTGTTATGCCTCCATTGTTGCAAAAAACATCAAACTAATCTATTTAAGGAGAAGTTTGATAGAGGAATTTCTGAAGAAGCCTGAAACATTTGAAAGTAAAGTTATGGACTGTTTTGTGAGAGTCAAAAGTGATCCAAATGATTACTCCGTGCCCAAGAACTTTTTCCGAATCGAGCAAGTTACAGGTTGCTTGTTATATGTATAATCATCTCATTTTCAATGATTCATGTTGTTTTTTCCTCTTTTCTCCTGGCAAGTAACTTGAAGCAATTTTTTTTTTCCTTTCAGGCATAGGAAGGGCTTCAGAGGCTTACAAAACAGGTGGCATTAGTACAGATTTTGTACTGCAGGTCTCCAATATGATGAAAGGCGTCTGCATTTTCATGTTGTCGGACGATGATTTCTCTGAGGTAACTCTATACAATAATATTATTGTATCAGAAAGTATGCTCAGCTTTTGTATCCAACATTTAAAAAAAAAACTTGCAAAATTATTCTGTTTGGCCAGTGAACCTCTTTAGTAACTTTAAAATGTGTAGGACCTGCATAGCTCAATAGTTGACGTTGACACATTGCACTGAAAAAATATAGGAAACAAAATCACATTTAAGAATATGAAAGTAAACCATCAAAAGAATTTCATAATTGTATTTGTGGTAGTAATAATAATAGTAAAACTTGATTCCAAATCCCTTCTCATTGCTGGAAATTTTATAAAATTATTTTCGATATAAATTACCAGCTAGGCAGCTATAAAGAGAAACATAAGTAAACTCCAGTTTTCTAATAGCCCAAATTGAATCAGTTTCCTACTGGTTCTTATGGAGTATCATGACCATTTAGTTTTTCATTGTGGTGCCTGTGATTACACAGATTTGAAGATAAAATACTCGTGGTAGACCATCTTAGAAAAACCACCCATTGTAGAAAAGTTTTAGCTGATCCGGAGTCTTGAAGTTGATGGTGGAGTTAATTAACGTGATCTATATTTATCAATTAGACAAGGTTCACCATCCTTCTAGAGCAATCCAATAGCATAAAAGATTTGCATCTTTGTTAAGCATAAAAATCAATG
Organism: Sextonia rubra; assembly: GCA_037013555.1. NCBI lineage: Eukaryota > Viridiplantae > Streptophyta > Magnoliopsida > Laurales > Lauraceae > Sextonia > Sextonia rubra. The sequence continues at coordinate 12,612,446 of JASUAD010000028.1, read as the reverse complement.
TAATGTTAATTTGGATCCAACACAAAATTTAAGGTCTTAAGGGAAAAAATTTTTATATTCCTAATTTACTTTGTCCCAAATAATGATTTGGTCAGTTTAAATCATTCTTTTAAGCTTAATTTTCTTCCTTTTAAGCTTAAATTTCATGCCACAAGAATGTGACAGGTTTTTGGATTAGTATTCAACCCACTGGCAGCACTAGAGAGGGGCATGGCCCCTCCATTCCTCCCTCCCTCGCTCCAAAATTACTGAAAGCCCCCTTAGTTTTAGGAAAATATATATTTTTTTACTTATGGCCCTGCAAAATTTTCATAAAAGCCCCTATATGTTTGAAAACTACATGCATTTTTTATATGTGGCCCTCACAAGTCATAAGAATTTTTTTTCTACATAGTGGACCCTTGAAGGAAGAATTCCAGGGTCCACCCTGAGTCATCTTTTTGTACTATTTATGCCCTTTAGTACCAGCACTCAATCTCTTTGCACATGGCCACTTTATGCTTATCCATCCAACCAATCAATTTGGTCGGATCTAGATTCATCGTATTAATTGGTTGGATAGAGGGGATATATTTGGGCCAATGTAGATGTGAAGGAAGAGATCTTTCTTTTGGTGGGTGCCATATATATTGGTAAATGAGTAAGACCCTATCATATACAAGATTTGAATCTTTGTTAAGGACTCAGCTGAAGAGATAACAAACTCATTGGGCTTTTATACTATTACTAATAATCCTAAATGTGACTGCTTTTTATTTTCTATTTCACATGTCAACATGAAAGCTGCACTACCCACAAATTTCACGGTTCATTGGGTCAACCCTTCCAGACTCCAAAAGAAGCCAAATCAGTTAAAGACTTCCTACCCAATTATAAACTCTTTCATCTTCTCATCTAGCCAAAAAGTCATGTTGACCCAAAACAAGAAAAAACATAAATGAAGAATTAAGTAATAAGTGCATTGAAAATTGTTTTAAACAAAAACATAGAAATGGAAGTTCAATTATAAACAAAAAGGGGATGTTCCCTTCTAGGACACAAATGATTTTCTAACCTCCTCTCCCTCCCAAAAAAAGTGAAAACTCAAGAAGGAAGACAGAGAACAAAAAAAAAAAAGATGGAGAAAGAAAAGAGTGGAGGATGAAGAGGAAGAAAAAGAAGCGAAATGACCATATCATGAGCACCTTTCTGCCTCAAGTCCATTATCAGTGGATCAATGAATCTCTGTCTCTCTCTATATATATGCTCTCTCTTTCTCTCTCTATATATAGAGAGACAGACAAAGGAATTCTACAAAATGCCTCCTCTCAAAGGGGGCATTTTTGTCCCTCCATAACGACCAATGAAAATGAGCATCATTTATTATGGGAAGAGGCATGAGGAGAAAAAACAAGAGCTATGTCGATGCCAACCCCTCCACCGAGGAATATTGCAAAACCCATATTCTCTCTCGTCCTTTTTTTTCTTTTTTCTTAACTTACAAGAGGGCCCATAATGGAGTTTTAGCAATTTAAGAGTTCGGCCCTACCCACATTACAGAGGATTTTTCCCCTTTTAAAGGAAAATACTTGAAATGAAAGTGCATTGGAGGACTTACTATAGTCTTCCCATTAACCCCTTAAAGTTAGCTTTTTTTCCTTAAAAAGATATGCATCTAGGTAAGAAATATTCTCATAAATGCTCTCCTCTTATGCATCGGAGAAAAGAGGCATTCAAATTAACTTTTTTCCTAAAAAAGATAAAAGAGTCCACCTAAGCAACCCCTCTCGTAAATCATTGATATCTCTTATTTGTCCATAAAAAAAGGTGATTTTCCTCTTAAAAATTCAAACACCCCCACCCCCACCCCCCCCCCCCCCCCCCCAACCAAACAACACACACACATTCACATCATCATCAAAGCCTTGTCTTACCTATGTTAGGGTTGGTTACCTAAATTTCCAACCTATCTTTAGCCAAACCCTCAGATAAGTTATACTTCATCAGATCTATTTTTACTACCTCCATCTACGTGCTCTTCAGCCTACACCTTGCCCTTGGTGGGCCATCAACGTGCATAACCAAAATTTTCCTTATCGGGTGTCTTTCTGGCCTATGTTGGACATGCGTAAACTATCTCAAATGTGGTTCTCTAATATTATCAACCAATTAATGTTACCCTTAAATGATTTTGAAAATGCTCATTTGTAATATTTTTCCCTTCCTAGTTTTATCACACATCTACCTCAACATTCTCATATTTGCTACATCTGTCTTGTGCATATGTTTGCTTTTTGACAAGCTGGCATTTTGCTAATCAGTCTTGTAAAATTTTCCCTTTAATGAAGTTGTTGGTTATGAAGCACTCCAGAAGTAAGTCTCCACTTCAACCATCCCGCTTTTATCCTATCTTCGACATATTCATTAATCTCTCATCTTTGTTAAGTATTGAGCCTCGATAACAGAATGAATCTCTTTGCGGTATCACTGGGCTTCAATTCTCACTGTAGTTTAAACTCTTTGTAAATACCCACTAAAGTTGCAATATATATTGTCTTTGTATGGCTTATTTTAAAGCCTTTAGATTCTAAAGCATCTCGCAATCTCTGTAGTTTTGCATTCATACCATCTCTTGATTCATTTGCAACCAAAACATATGCTAAGGTACCTGCTTTTGATTATGAGCAATTAACTCATCCATAATTATGAAAAAAGATAAGGGCTAGAGCCAACCCCTGATGCAAACCTTTGGCTCTGGGAACTTATGTCTCTCCACAAGTGGTTCTTACACTTGTTACTGTTCCTTCATACATGTCTTTAATAATTTCATTATAACCTCTTGGAACATTTCTTTTATTTAAAACCCATCAAATTAAATCTCTAGGTACCCTATCATAAGCATTTTCTAGATTGATGAAGACCATATGTAGATTTTTCCTCTTCGCTTAATAATTTCCAATTAATTGCCTGAGTGAGAAAATGTCTTTCATAGTTGACCTCCTTGGCATAAAACCAATAGATTTTCAGATGTTTTGGTCTTCGACTAGGTCTTTGCTCCATTACTCTCTCACGTAGACTTTAGAAGGTGCTGCCTACTGTGATCTCTAATGCCCAAGTAGCCTTTGTGCATGGAAGACAAATTTTAGATGGGCTTCTTATTGCCAATGAATGCCTGCACTCAAGATACCGAGATAAGAGGCTGGGCATTATTTGCAAACTTGATTTGGAGAAAGCCTATGATAGGGTTGACTGGGATTTCTTACAGTGCTTGATGAGGAGGATGAGATTTGGCGCAAGGTGAAGGAATTGGATATATGGATGCTTGACTTCAGCTACCTTTTCTATTCTTTTGAACGGATCTCCAACAAGTTTCTTTGCTGCCTCTAGAGGAAAACGTCAAGGAAACCCTTTATCTCCTTTTTTGTTTGTCATAGTTGGGGAGGCCCTGAACCACATGCTTCAAGCAGCAGCAAACGCTAACCTTTTTAGAGGTTTCTATCCTGCTTAAGGGGCCCAAGAGATAACTCATCTCCAATTTGCCGATGACACTCTCTTTTTTTGTGATGCCAATGAAAACCAACTTTGCAACGTTAAAACTATCCTTCTACGCTTTGATGTTGTCTCTGGTCTTAGAATTAACTTCATCAAAAGTGATATTATTGGTATTAGGGTGGGGCATGAGCATCTGGTAGCACTTGCAGATCTTGTCGGATGCAAAATGAGAAACCTGCCTTCCTCTTATTTAGGGCTTCCTCTCTATATTGGCAATGCATCCAAGTCCTTTTGGCAAATGGCGATTAAAAGAGTGGAAAAACAGCTGGCTCTTTGGGGGTAAATATCTCTCTTTTGGTGGAAGGATCACTCTTATCAAGGCAATCTTGGCCAACCTGCCTATTTATTTCATGTCCCTGTTCAGATGCCCAAAGGAAGTCATCAAACGCTTTGAGCAACTTCAAAGGGACTTCATTTCGCATGGCAATGAGAGAAAAAAGAAGATCCATCTCGTTAAATGGTCCAGTGTTTGTAGGCCAAAGGAGGTTGGAGGGATGGCTATTAGACCTCTAAAAGGAGTCGAATTTGGCCATCTTGGGAAAGTGGGTTTGGAGGATTGGGGAAGAATCTCAATGTTTGTGGAAGCACATCATTTGTTCCAAGCATGACATTTCTAGGGACTTTTGGTTGATTAAGGGCCCTTTTGCTAGATGTTCTAGTTTGTGGAAAGGCATTCTCAAAGTTAAGGATTTGTTCATGAAGCATGTCAAATATAGTGTGGGAAATGGTCATAAAATTCATTTTTGGATTGATCTGTGGGTGGGAAATGAGCCTTTGGCTAATTCATTTCCAGACCTCTACAATTGTTCTAGCAACAAGGAATCAACGGTCAGAGATAACTTTTAGCGGAGAGGGGAAACTGCTGTATGGGGTCCCATTTTCAGAAGGCACTTAAATGAAATAGAAGAAAACCAGTTCTACTCCATGCTGACTACAATAGCCAAGGTTTTCATTCCCTCCAGTGCGTCCGACAAACGAATTTGGATAGCCACTACTTTTGGCAGGTTTATAGTGGCCTCCTCCTTATCTTCTATGAATACAGAGATCAGGGATACTCGAAGAAGGTGGCGCAGTCTGTGGTCTGTCAAAGCCCCTCCTAGGGTGATTGGCTTTGCTTGAGCATCACTTCTAGGGGTATTCTTAAGATGGACAACCTTCAACGTAGATGCATGATCATTGTGAAAGCATGCTTGCTGTGCCTTATTGCCGAGGAGTCTATTGATCACTTATTGGTCAATGGTCTGGCTACCCATACTCTTTGGAAAAACATCATGAGGCGGTTTAACGTATGAGGTCCTCTCCCTCTATTTCTCAAGGATCTATTTGAGTTTTGGAGGTTTGGGGTGGGCACCAAGAGAGGCAGAATCACATGGAATATTTCCTTTATGGCTGCCATTTGGTCCGTCTGGAAAGAGAGGAATGCTAGATGCTTTGAAGGAAAATCATCAGATTAGGGATTGTTATGTGACAAGGTTAAAAACTTGGTGGCGCAGTGGGCATCCCCTCTCTCTATTTTCAAGGGCATCACGGTGAACTCCATCATTCTCAATTGGAGAGAGATCTCATCCTCTAAACCTTTCTGGCCTAACAAATGGTCAGATGGAATTCCCTCCCCCCCCCCCACCCCAGTATGCTGAAACTTAACTTCGACGATAGTGCGATCGGGAATCTAGGTAGGGCAGGGTTTGTTGTTGCCTGTTAGGGAAGAAGAGGAGGGGGGGATCATCAGAAATGAAGATGGCCATTTCCTCCTCCGTAACTCGGGTCCAGTGGGCTTCTGCAGTGTCAATAATGCCTAGTTTTTAGCTTTAAATATTGGGCTGCATGAAGCTGCCTATCTAAATCTTGATCGATTGCTGGTTGAAGGTGACTCTTTTTGTGTCTTCGAGTGGGCGTTCGACCCCTCCACTGCTTCTTGGTATTTTGTAGACTTAATTGAAGAGACATGGCACCTCTTCACCTAGCTTAACTTATCTTTATCCCTCATTAGTCAAACAATTGATTCCGAGGTTGACAGGCTTGCAAAAGAGGGAATATCCAAGCCTTTTATCATCATCTACCCATTTTAATTTCTCTTTGTTAGGTTGCAGCCCGTCTTTTAGGGGCTGCTGCTGCTTTCCCTTTTGCTTCTATGATTTTCCCTTTTTTTGTGGGGCCTTTCTGTTTCAGTATAGTCCTTTAATACTTTAACATTTCTTAACCATTCAATACAATTTCCTTTTTTTTTTAAACAAGAGCTTTATAGTATAACTCTTAAGTTTAATCCCACGGTAGTTGGTATAGTTTTCTATATCGCTCTTGTTCTTATATATAGGTACTACAATACTTCTTCTCCATTTATCCGGCATCTTCTTTGTTGTTAATATCTTATTACAAAGTTTAGTTAACCAAATCCCCCCTATTCCTCATAAGCATTTCCAAGCTTCTATTGGAATGTCATCTTCACCTATGGCCTTTCTTGTCTTCATCTATTTCAATTCTTTTTCACTTCCTCCACCCATACCCTATTTTTGCGGAAAAAAGTATATTCTTCTAACAATGTTTCCTCTCTTATTCTTTTGTCTCCTACATAGTCTTCATTTGAAAGTTTATTAAAATATTCTCTTTACCTTTCTTTGATATCGTTGTCCTTCACTAAAACCTTTTGGCCATTGCTTTTAATACATTTGACATGATCCAAATCTATACTTTTTCCTTTCCCTTATTTTTGCAAGATTATATAAATTAATGAGTTATCTAGGCACACCTTTTTTTTTTCTTTGTGCACGCCAATGTGCACCTCACAGCGGGGTCCACCTGATGGTCCATCCGAATCCTCCTACCCAACCCCCCAAAAGAAATAGCCCCGCCCCTCAGGTGATCGGCACAGATCCCTTGGTTTGTACTCATCCAAATGGACTGTGCACCTATTTTAGATGAATGAAACATGTGGGCCTTTGATCAAGGGGTTAGGATGATCACATGAGCCCCCATCACCATACACTGGTAGGCCCCTTGTAGATCTTCAAATCCCACTGGACCCAACCTGAAGTGGGCCCCACAATGATAATATTTCATGACTGTAGCTAACTTATGAAATTTTCTATATAGGTTTTTTATGTGCCTTCTATCTTTCTAGATGATATTTGATGACTGTATAGCCAAGAATGTTTTGTTTTTCAGATCAGTTGACAGTATTCTAGAACTCGTAGTTCCAATTTTCATCCTCCTACTATAGTTCATACAGTTCATTTAATGGGCCCAACTATATATCATAGATCAGAAATCAATGTTGTTGAATCATTCAGAACCCTATCATCTGATTCAACTTTACATCCAATTGAGTCATTCAGAAAAGAGGAATCATTTGGTTAAGTATAGGATTATATTAAGTTTTGGTATGGTTTGTATTTTATAATTTAGGTAAACTTTGAATGTCAAAATTCTTGACCTAAAATTGATGATAAAGTTGAGAAAAAAAGATATACAAATCATCAATAGTTTTTTGAACCAAACATATGCTTAGATAATGTACAAGTTTCTAATATTATAATGTTTTGTATCAATAAATAACTGTCAGCATTATTTTTTTTTAATTATTAATAGTTTGGGCCTTGGGGATTTTGCCCTAAAAAAACCCATTAGATGGCTCCTATACCGAAAAAGACTATAGTTCTGACAACATCAGATTGATCTTCAGGCTCCGACGTTAATGTCGCTCACTGTTCGTAAGGGTCCGATCCGTTAAAAATTTGAAAAAAGTGGAGGAGCGACATATCCACAGAAATTTGAGAGAGGTCATTGAGCAACATTAACATTGCTCATGTCTTGGAGAGTTCGATTCCCCAAACCGATGTGATTCCAATCAAAATCTACAACGTGGCTGCTGCTCAAGATCATCCATCAGCATCATGCCTCTCTTCTCCATTGTCAGCGGTGGCTCTGACACATGGCCGGAAAAGGCTTGCAATGGCAAAAGGAGTGCAAAAGACCCTCTCAAAACATCCATGCTGGTGAATTTCCTTCCAACAGGCACCCTCCTCACATTCGTCGATTTAGACAAAAGAAACAAAATGTAACGTCTCTGAACATGTGGCTGCACAGAGATTACAAAGTCTACACGTGGCTGCACGGTGACGTTAATGTCGGTGAACATGTGTCCACTCCATGCGATTTAAAACCAAAGTCTACATGTGGGTACACAGAGATTACAAATATTATTATCACCACAATAGTGACTTAGTGACACAGGAATCTTCATAAGATATTTGGACAATGAGGGTAGACAAAAAAGAGCATTGCTTTGGTCAACTTCTCCATTAGAGAGACGCTAACATTTTCAAAGCATGGAAAAGATGGCACAAGATAACACGTGGTAACAGGAATATTTGTAAATTCAACTGCTGAAACCACAGGCAATTTCTTAGAAGAGAAAAAAATGTTACTTGCGCAGCATCTGTAAAAACAATTCCATTGGCTTCTAGTTAGGGTGCTTGCTTACCTACACTTTCATTTGCAGAGAGAAAACAGTAACCACTACAGTTATATTTGTATTTCCAGCCCATCTTTCGGAATACATTTCAGCGGCAGTAACGTAGCTGTGACATTAATGTTGCTTAGTGTCGTAGTAATAGGATTGCTGCTCGCCTCAGCCTCTTGTTGTGCAGAGACGGCGACCGCAAAGCAGACAATTCAGACCTTCCATTTTTGGCAGGTATCCTTTCATCCTCCTCCAGAATGCTATTTTTCTTCCTCATCCTCCTCTTTCTTCTTCCTCTTTGTCCAAATTTCTATGGATGAGTGAGGTTAACATTGCTTCTCTATTTTCTTCAAAATTTGAACCGATCGGACCCTGAGGAACAATGAGCGACGTCAACATTGGTTTTTCAGTGCTATTAGAACTAAAAAGTCTTTTTCAGTGTAGGACCCATCTAATGAGTTTTTCCAGGTAAATCACTCTTTTACTTTCTTGCTTTCAGTAACTCATGCCTTAGCCCTTGCGCAGTCAATAATATATTTTGATTTTATTTTTTTCATTAATTATTTGTGAGACTCTGGTCAAGCCTTTTACCATTGAAGTATTTTTATGCAGAGTACAACTTCAATATATGCAGTTCATATATGCTTCAGAAAATTACAATGTTTTGTTTATTACATTTTATTTGTCCCCACCAGCTCTTTCCTCCCCTGCTTGCAAATTTTCTGTAAAATTTGTTTCATATTTTTTACTGACTCATCTAATTCATACCCAGAAACTGAAAGACATATTCTAAATTGAATTTGGGTGATGAGCTTGGTTCATTTAATATCTATTTAGATTATTTATTTGTGAGACTATGGTCAAGCCTTTTACCATTGAAGTATTTTTATGCAAAATACAACTTCAATATATGCAGTTCATATATACTTCAGAAAATTACAATTTTTTTGTTTATTGCATTTTATTTGTCCCCACCAGCTCTTTCCTCCCTTGCTTGCAAATTTTCTGTAAGATTTATTTCATGTTTTTGACTGACTCATCTGATTCATACAAACTGAAAGACATATTTTAAGTTGAATTTGGGTGATGAGCTTGGTTCATTTAATATCTATTTAGTTTGGTTATTAATATGCAGTCTATGTACTGTTAATTTATTTGACTCCTCTTCTCCTTCCTAAGTACACATTAATGGTGTTTTTTACTACAAAATGTCATCAAATTTCTTATAAATCTTTAGTATTTTGTCCTTATCATCTTTTGTGAATTTCTTAATCCTTGTGGCAGGAAGAATGTGATGATCTGCGTCAGAGAGTGAAAGAGGGTCTTTTGAAAAAGCTTACAATTGTAAGTCTCTGTGCATTAGCTATTTATTTTGAAAAGGAAAAAAAAGTTGCTGCATGCCTGCATCGCTTGTGATATCATCCCTCTGTATGCCATGAAATTATTACACATCAGTTAGAAGAAACTCATGAAATCAACACAGACAGATCACCTTGGTCCTGCATTTATGATTTGACCTATGCTGAGGAACTAAAAGTTCATGGTTTAGAGACCAAGCCCATCAGGATAAGGCCAAACCAATCAAGGTCATCAAGAGATGGCCCAAATGAAGCCCAAAAGTTAACATTCAAAAGTTAACATTCTTGAATGTTATCTTTTGGGCTTGATTTGGGCCTTCTCTTGATGACTTTGATTGGTTTGGGCCTTATCCTGACGGGCTTGATTTCTACACATGATACTTTTAAATGTGTACTATATCTCAGTGTATTTATTCCATCCAAGTCTTTCATTTGGTTGGGTCGAAGCCATTGATTTTTGGGCCCACTGACTATAAAGCGCCTCAAACATCTCCTTGAATGAAGGATCCCTCCGATCTGGTCTTCGCTCCTTTTTTTCCCCCTCTCTGCTGATATTTTGTACTTCATTATCAATTTCCAGGCTGACTGTTAAATCACTAGAATTCCAATTTGGAAAATTGTTTTGGTCATTTAGCATCCAAAGTGAGACCTATCAAACCAACTGCATGGACCAGTGAGCTCCTGGTGTATGGATGGCACAAGATACCACATGCTCTTCTACATCAACATTTGTGACGCTCTATATTCTTCAATACATTAATACTATCCGTGTGGTGCTTGATGCCTATCAACCCATGAAGCAATCATGTATTGATGAATTTTGTTGCATTACAAAGATCACTAACTCCATTGTGGATTTTGTTGGACTGATATCCACAATTTGCTTTGATTAATTGGTTCTCCATTACTCCACTCTATCCATCACCTAATACACGAAACATCCCTTTGGCAGGTGGAGCTTGATAAAAAGGCCAGGAGTCTACATGAAGAAATCACAAATCATGTTAGTACTCTGATTACTTGTGAAACAAAAAGTAAAGAGCATATTTCTTCCTTTCTTTTTTTATACAAATCTTGATTTCTATTTTCAGTAAATGATTTTAGTTTCATGTAGACGTAGTGAACATGGTTGCTGTGTGATTCTCATTTGTGTTCCCCCTTTTTTCTTTTTATATTGTTCATGAACTTCCCCATCCCCTTGGACAGTGAGTTGCACAAGTGGTTTGTATCTTGTTCCATAATCTGTGTCAAAAAGAATCAAAATTCTCTCTCTCTCTCTCTCTCTCTCTCTCTCTCTCTCTCTCGCGTAAATCCAGTAAGTTCTATATATCAAACATTCAGGTTCCTTACCTCTGATTCCTGACAAGTTACTGATGGGTGTATTTTCAGTGGATTGATAGAGAGATTGTTGTGCTACAAAAACGGATAGATCGAGCAAATGAAAAGGGTTGGCGCAGAGAATATCCTTCATTTTTAGTTTGCTGCAAAATGATGAAGTGTTGGGAAGTCAGAATATCTCATGGTTTACTGTGAATAAGATGTTCTTTCAAGTCAGTGGTTGAAAACATGATTTATATATGTCTGAGTTTATTAAGGAAAAGCCCATATAACTTGTTCTCTTTTAAAATCTCTTGAGGGTCTATAACAAAATCTGTTAATTAAACTTATTAAACTTGCTTGGACTGAACTCTGGCATCCAGGCCCGTTTGAGTTGATTCCTTTTGTGGCCAGTTTTTACTGGTCCTCTGCTTTCCTATTAGAGTCAGTAATACATCTTTCAATAGTATGTACATTTATACAGTTGTGTGTGTTTGTGTGTCTATCCACACACTCGGCTTGAGTTAGGCTCAAGGGCTGAGCCTAAATCAAGCTAGGCTTTAAGCCTGGCTTATGTTGACGTTGTTTCCTATGAGGCTACCTTTTTTTTATATTCCTTGGTTCTCCAGTAGAGTTTACATTCAGAAAGAAAAGCATATTTTAGTCTATGATACCAAGATACTTCAATATAGGCAATGTACCGTACTGCATCTTATCTGATGCTTAAATTTTTTGTGCAGAACCCGTGTCTGTGAATATCCATTGTGTCCCTGTCATATCCATCCATATTTGTGTGTCATAGTTTGCGGTATTATATAATTCTATCTTTGTGTATTATTTTCTAGCTTGTGCTATCCATATCTAAGACTTTGTTGTAAAATGTAAATAAGACAAGCTTAGTGCACAGTCAAGGAAGCACAATCCAATTGATTGTGAGCCCAAAAACTACTGGATCTTTAATCCATAAAAATTTAAGATATTTAAGAGATAAGGAACTCAAAAATAAATTTGCTAATAACCTTTGGTTAGAAGCAATCTTCTCAATCCTTGAATGCACACATTCAAAAGGATAGGCAAAACAGTTTTGAAAATTTATTGAAATAAATCTAATGGCCACAAGACTTGCACATCTCATCCCCATATATAGTTGGGACTACACGTTCATGTTCCCTAAGGAGACTAGTTTCCTGACAAACACAATCCCTAAAATTAGCAACTCATCTAAAACAGCCTCTGGAATAAAGAAACTTACAAAAACGCAATGAACATTCTTTATTAGCTGTTTCTAATTTTGCTTTAAATCCTCTTTAACAATCTTTACTTCAACAACTTCCTAATTTCCTGCTTTGCGGACATCATTGGACTCCTATATAGTAATCTATCTTTAAATCAAAACTAACATAGAATCTCAGACTTTCCGGGGCGCTGGTTGTAGAGAACAACTTCAAGAATATTGCCTGTTGGGCCCATCTTGCAAAATGTTTGATGCATTTTTTATGCTGTTCTCTGTATATCACATAAAACCCACTGCAGCTTGATGATTGTTTTTTCCAGAACAGCCACTGTCATGGTGTTTTCTTAAATATATGGAACTGTTTGTAGCCCAATTGATCCTTTGGCCCACTTACAAGTGTAGCTGTGTCTCGTAGGCTTGATCACAAGTGTCTAGTAATGAACCTTGTTAATCCTTATCAATTCGTAGAACCTGATCTGCATCATTCTCCCCCGCTTGAAAAGTATGTCCTCAAATTCTAATGCCATGGCAATCTTGGGTAAGAACTATTCTCAATTCCACAAATCTTGTGAAAGATCTTTGTTGTTGGACTGTATACTTGCACCTTCCATGTATCACATCTATCTAATCTGACCAATGAGTTTTGATCTGGTAACACACGATCAATTCACCAAGGAATGTAGGTTGAAATATGCTTGCGTAGACTTCCATGAAAGTATCTTCAAGGTAGTGCATGCTGATGTGTCCTTCCATGAATGAAAGATATAGGCCGTCTTTCATGCTCTTAGTGCTTGATTCATTATCATTGTAGTAAGATTTTGACTCATTGTGCACATCTAGACTTCTATAATCGAGGTACTCATGGCAGGTTTGCGTGTCCTCAATATCAACATCTTCATGACCCTTTATTCCTTTGTTGCATGCGGGTGGACATTCACCTCTGGATACTTATCAAACACTAGAGGCTTGGACCGATCAGCTCCCTCTAATGTGAATGATTGGCCACCATTGACGTGAAACTCATCATCTAGTCTATCACTGACACTATGAACCTAAAAATCATCTTCACCTTCATGGGCTAACTCATCAAACAACTGATCTCAAGGCTTGATTTGATCCAAATGTTAAGTGAGTCTCTCAACTTATTGATGCGATATGGGCCCCACAAACGGTCCCTCTTCAAGTTAGATTTTGATTATATTATTTTTTATTAGTAAATTTCTAATTACATTGTTATTAGGGAAGTTTTTTTTCATAGCTTAGGGTTTGCTTGGGCATTAAGCTTGCTTTTATTATATATGGCATTATAGAGAAGAAATTCTCAGACTTTGATTGATTAATAGATTTGTGGACTTTATCATGGAGGTGCGTCCTCGTGTTTGAAGTCTTCTTAATGATTCGAAGTGTCCTCGGACACGTGCTTCGGCACCCCTACGCAAGCTTTAACTCTAGGGCCTGCATCAGTTTGGTATTAGAGCCGACGGATCTGCACAATCTTCCGCTGTGATTACCCCTATTCATCCATCTTCAACACCCTCAGCCATACCTTTCATCTCCCGTCACTATCCATCCCCAAAACCCCAGGCCATCGTGACCACTATCTGAACAAAAACCCTCGTCACCAAATCCTTGTACCCCAGATGACCACCACGTCTCCGAGCCCCATCTTCAACTTTCCTTTGGCCACACCCATCTCACTTGTGTGCCTAATACCACCGAAAAACCCAAATAGTCATGATACCTAACCCCAGATCTACACTCCTCATAGAACACATCAATCCCAGACCTAATCGTTAGCCAGACCAAACCCCCCACCATCTGCCCCTTTCGACTCCACCTCATCATCCCGAAACCCCAACAACCCCTCCTCGGCAAACTAGACGCCCCATCCCTTCAAATCCATTGCCCCTTAAAGGATTTCGCCCGCAACCCTTATTCCTGACCCTAATCTTACAGCACCACTTCGGCCCCTGTTCTCTGCCACCTTCATCAACCGATGCCCTGCTCTGTTGACCGTAAAAATAAAAAAAATAAAAATAAATAAAAAAAGGCAGAAGAAGAAGAAAGAGAGAGAGAGAGAGAGCAGCGTACTTGGTTCTTGCTGTGCAAACGCCGCCCGCTGCCATTCACCCTCTGTGGAATGCATTGTCACCGCCATCTCTGCCGCTTGCTGGTCCTGCTTGACGATTGCCATTGCAGCAACATCGCCGTTGTCTAGCACCGACATCACTACCGCCAGCCACGGCCACGCAAATTCCCACACCACTGCTGTGTAGCCTCACCAGGAGCTGTACCTAGCCACTGACGCCATCCGACGATCGCGATCACCATCGTCACAATTCTTCCATTTCCCACCTCCTTATCTCATTGCAAAGGAGAGTGTTTCGTAACAAAAAGAGCAGAGGCTCTTGTTTTCCCTTTTTGGCACACAGTCCAAGGAAAAAAAATAAAAAAATCACAGGGTGTTGGGCCTAGTTTCGGATCCGAGCCAACTCTTTGACCCACCTACAGAAGAGAGCTAATCTAATTCTTTTACTAAGATCACCATTGCACCAATAGAAGCAGTCCCCATTAGATTAAGGGATGAAAATTATTTGCGCAATTTCGAAGCCATCTACGGTCAGATTTCCAATCCGTTTTCGCCAGTGTGTTAGTGGAGCGTAAACCTACATATCAGGTCAGTCAAATTTTAATTTTGCATTAAAAAAATACCTCCTAAGAAGCAAGTTGAGGTCGAATCTTCATCTTCTTCAATTGAAGATTTGGTTGTTTCCATTAGAGAATTATTTACAAAAGTTAATGGCATACAAACCACCTTGCAACAATTGGAAACTAGGGTGACAACTTTAGAAACTAATCAGCGTATGAATTACAATCATGATGATGGTGCAATATTCAGAATCCACGAGATCCACCAGCCAATAATCCTAGTCGAGATTTAGGGATTAAACTCATGATTTCCGAATATGATGAAAAATTGGAACCTATTGAATTCATAGATTGGTTAATGTGTGTGGAAAATATTTTTGTACACAAACCAATGAATGAGCACCATAAAGTCACATTGATTGCCACTAGATTCCATAATTATACTGCAACTTAGTGAGCTGAAATGCAAAGAAAAAGCAGAAATCAGAACATGGACCCTATTGAAACGTGGACTGAGCTGAAGAATATTTTGAAGCAAAAATACCTTCCTATCAACTATCCAAAAGATCTACGTTCAAGCTTTCAAAACGTGAAACAAAGATCCAAGACAATTGTTGATTATTCTGAGGAATTTCTGACTCTGCAAGCTCGTTGTGGTTTGATTGAAGATGATGATATGGTTGTTAATAGATGTTTCAATGGATTGAGAATAGACATTCAACATATCCTTGCCTTCCAACATTTTGATAATGTCGATAAATTCATTCAGCATGCTGTTAAAGCTGAGGGAATTGCAAATCATCGAGCACAAAAATCCAAATGAGTTCCACCAAAGATTTCATCTCTACAAGATGCTAAACCCAATTATTTGTCTAGACAGATTTTTGCAAGGACTAAAGGTCAACATAGGATGATTTGTTTTCATTGTCAACAGCCCGAGCATCATGCAGTAGAATGTCCAAAGCGCATACATCTGATTGAGATTGAAGTTGATGATAAAAATATCCCAGATGATCCTGAGGATATTGAAACTGATCCGAAGGGTATTGAAAATGAGGAAATTGCTGAAACATATGTAGATACCACAGGTGAAGCTTTTATCGTCATCAATGAGGCTCCACCAACTGTTGAGAATAAATGGTTGCAAAAAAATATTTTCCGTTCTGCAGGTACAGTTCATGGACAAAATATCGTCCTTTGTTTACAAGCACAACTGCCCTTATTTTGTCAAATGGCTGATAACTGGTGATCAAGCGCATGTTTGACATACTTGCAAAGTTACTTTTGCCATTGGTGAGTTTTACAAAGATACAATCTGGTGTGATGTGCTGCCTTTAGATAATAGTGATATATTATTGGGCCGTCCATAGATATATGACAAAAATGGAACTCATAGTATGTGTGACAACACATATACATTCATACATGTTGGAAAATGGGTTACTCTTTATCCTGAGAAATCAGAACCGCTAAAGAAGAATTCCTAAAAAGCTGCCAGAAAGGAAGTCCTTCATGTTCACCACATTTACAGAAGTAATTCGAAGAAGACTCAAGTTCGAGGACAAACTCTTCTTTCAACCCGAGGAGGATGATGCAATCTAGGCCCCACAAGTGATCCTTCTTCAAGTTAGATTAGGATTATATTATTTTTATTAGTAGATTTCTAATTATATTGTTATTAGGGAGGTTTCTATTCATAGTTTAGGGTTTGCTTAAGCATTAAGTTTACTTTTATTATATATATGGCATTGTAGAGAAGAGATTCTCAGGCTTTGATTGATTAATAAATTTGTAGATTTTATCCTGGAGGTGCGTCCTCGTGTGTGAAGTCTTTTCGACGATTCGAAGTGTCCTTGGACACGTGCTTCGGCACCCCTACGCAAGCCCTAACCCTAGAACCTACATCACTTATCTATGTAGATCCAAGATTTCTCGATCAGATGGATCAAGTTCATTCACCATGCTACTCTTAACCAATTTCTTACAACCTCGTGCATCTTAGAGGCATGATTCAGTAGATTGATTCCATAAACAAATCGTATGGATGGATCAATTTGCTTTGATACCAACTGACCCAATCAGGGAAGCACAAATCCCAATTGATGATGAACCCATGATACTTGATCTTCAGTGAAAAAGAAAATACACACAAGGAGAAAGGTAGGGATTCGCTTAAAATAGATTATGAATATCCATCGTATAAATCTTCGATCCAATGGGAGAAACTCCATCAAGGAGAAGAATGACAATAGAAGGTGTTCAAAGCAACTGCTATTAAAAAAATCATATGAAATAGAAATAAAAAAATATTAAAAAAAACTATAGTAGGACATCCATACACCCAGCTTTAAATAAGCCGTAATGTTTAAAGCCCTAAAATAAATCTAACCCATTGATCTCACTTCATCGATCACAAGCATCCAGTAATGAACTGTGTTAATCCTTATCGATTCGTAGAACTTGATTTGCTTCACTTACCCAAGCTCTAACTTGGCTTGATAAAACAATGCTCCACGAACTTAGCTTGAGTTGGTCTTGTAGCTTGAGCTAGAATCAAGTGAGGCTTATATTCAAACCGACTTATATTATCAAATTTTCATATCTATTACAAATTTACAGTACAATATTTATCTCACACACATATATAGAAAAAACATTAGGTGAGCACCATGTGCCTAGATACCTAGTGAGGCCCACCTGGTGATCCATCCGAGTGGACCATAAAACATGGAACCCTGCCAATAATCACTATCCCAGGTTTGGCACAATCCAAATGGACATGGACCATTGGATCGACTGCGTATTCATTTTAGATAGTGAAAACTTGTTTGCCATTGACCAAGTAGTTGAGATGATGTTGTCATTGTTTTGTGCCTCCTTCACCACACACAATTAGGGGAGTGGGGTGTAACAAGAAACAGTGCTCACCTTATCATGAACACCAGTGCTCAGGTGAGGGGGATATATAGAGGAATTGTTCAAAATGCCTCATTCAAAAAAAGGGCGTTTTGGCCTTTGTCTAACATCCAATGAGAAAAGGTTGAAGTGCACAAGTTATTGTCCTTTATACCACTCATTTATTACTTTCCTATTTTTTTCTCTTCTTTCAAAGGGGAATCCAATAAAATCCAAGTGCATTTAAATCTTCTAGCTCTGACATACAATGGATACCTCTAACATCCATGTGCAACTGCTTTTTTATCCCTTTCTTAGTCTTCTTTCTTTGAACTAGAAGAGGGCTCCACTGAATAATTTTTAGCATTTCAATAGAAGAAATGTAATAAAAATATTATGGAGCCCACTGCCCACCTATAAAATTGCAAACGGTGTGGGCCATTGGCCAGCCTATAAAAATCTAGCTTCTTTTGTAAACAAATTCAATCACATAATATGAGGTCCCCACTTAGGGATTCCTTCCTAGAAAAATCTAACTTTTAAAATGAGTTCAATGACAAAATAAAAGGGCCCCACTTATGGATTTCTAATGTTGCTAAATCATGAAAGCAATTGATTACAAGCCAAAACCAGCCATCAACTCTCGTTGGATTCAATCACAAAATAACAGGGAGAAGAAATGCAATAAAAATGTTATGGAGGCCACTTATAAAATTTCAAATGGTGCAGGCCATCCTATAAAAATCTAACTTCATTTTGTATATGAATCCAATCACAAAATAAGAGGGCCCCACTGATGGATTTCTAATGTCACAATTAAATGATGAAAGCAATTGATTACCAAGCAAACCATCAACTCTCGTTGGATTCAATCACAAAATAAGAGGGTCCAACTCATGGAGTCTTCTACTTCTGAGATGGAAAGCAGCCCCAATCCAACTATTTTTATGAAAATGGGAAAAAGGAAATTTAGATAAACCTTTTAGAGAGAGAAACAGTAGGAGCCATTTATGCCATGCATTAGATATCTTTGATGGTATTTTAAACAGAGAAAAAGTAGGATAGTCCTCTACACATTTCTTTTTCTTTTTTCTTTTTTAATTCAGGTATGCGTCATCAGAATACTTATTTCATTCGTCAAATGCAAGTGGTGTTTTTCTTTTCAAAATGCTTTGGTATGTTCTAGTGCTTTTCACACACACTCATGATCACCTCCATAGTCCATACCAAATGCATGGTGTGAATCTGGCATGGCTCCCACAGTGGGTCCATTTGAATTGACCCAACACAGGGGACCCCTTTTATTACGTTGGATCTGTGGGCTTTGCACCCTTCCCAATGGATGTCCACTGTCGCTCAACCGCACTTTTCTCTTTATGTTATAACTATTGAAACGTGTGGGGCCCATATGAAGGTGATAGGATGATCAAGTGGGCCCCAAACTTGGTAAGGGGCCAGGTCCCACTCAGATCCTTCAATCCCCCGGATCCCATTCCCATTTAGGCCCCATAGCGAGGTACACATCTGGGCACGTAAGTGATATAGACTGCATGTGTGTGTATGATTAATATTGCATCTTTATGACATTTTTATATAATTTATGTGGTATTATCCTTTTCAAGATCAAATTTGAACTAAGCCTTTAACAGGCCAGGTTCCCATCAATCTGAGCTTAACGCGGTCTAGCTTGAGTTCAGCTTGTGTGGCATAAACCAGCTCATTATGCATTATTAACCCAAAAGTGAAGCTTAAGCCAAGCTAGCATGGCTTATTGAAACCATTGTCCATGGCCAACATGTTTCTTTAAGTTTCACCACTCTTAAACATCAAGCCCTTCTAATGGTTAGCATATCCATTTAATAAATAAATTTATTAATAAAATTTGGATTACGATTACAAAGTTTTTTATGGTCACACATGTTTGGTATCTCTTGCCTGCTTGACTGATATACTTAAGTGCATTTATCCTTGAATCCTTAAGAAAGACCCTAATTTTTTTATATAGTCATGTGGACCTTGACCTCTTTTGGGTTTAAGCTGTTTGAGTACATTGAGAGAAGAGAGCTGCTTCAGACACCTTCCGAACGTTCACGACTGTTAAATGAACTTCCAAAAGTAATAGCGGATGCAGAAGTTGAGCTCAAAGAGACTCCAAGTTCTCCTGAAAATGTGGAAGTAGTATCTGAAGGTTTAAGAAGCTTTATTTGCTGTCTTTTCAAGTTTGTTTTGAAACTAATATATTGACTTTTAAAATTTCCAGACAGTAAACTCTGTAATTGGCTGAAATTTGTTTGAGTTTGTAGAGTTTCAGGAGCTTATACTGTAATTGTCACATATCAAAGCTTTTTATTACCCGATGAATTTCTGCAAGATAATGTCACATTACAGTGTAAGCTCCTAAACAATGGAGGAAAAAAGAGTTAACTATTAAACTAAGTCTGTATTGTATTGAGTTTGCTTGGTAAGTTTTTGTAAATATTTTTACCAGGAAATAAAGAATGCACTAATCAGATTCTTGCAGACAGAAAAAATGAAAGTTTTATAAAGATAAGACTCCTCTTATGTCGATTATAATCTCACTTAAAGACTTCTAAACTTTGTCGTGCTTGATTTGATAGGAAATGGAGCACTCTTTCTTCAGAAATCTATAAGCAGAGAAACTAAAGGTTCTTTTTTCTTCTTCCTTTTCTTTTTCTGCAATTGGTGCATCCACTGAAAATTGTGCAACAATATTCATGTCAATTCTGCTATTAATTCGGAATACACTCCATGCATTTGAACTTGCTTGAATTTCACCCTACCGGGGTGATATCAGCCGTTGAATTGAAATTGCAAGTTGCAATTTGTCATGTTCTTTATAATTTTATCAACTTCAGGCCTGTCCCAATGTCAATGGTCAGGCCTGAAGTTGTGGGCACATCTCCAACTAATTTGTTATGGTCCTTGCTGCTCCAGATGCTGAGGAATTTTTATGTTTATTTATTTATATATTTTATTATTATTATTATTATTATTATTATTATTATTTGCATGGGAGGAATGGTAATACTATCCTAACCCTAGGCTCATCCATGTGGTACTCCACATTAGGGACTGCTTCCTGCTCCCACTATAGTTTCTGCAATTCTTTGATTGGTAACTTTCATTAATAGCTAAAAACTGCAAGAGGGATACTGAATAGGTACCAAGAACAGGAACAAAAAAGCACCCTAAATCAAGATGAAAAAGAAACAAAATGACAAAAGGTTATGCTAGAGCAGTGGACACCCACCTTGGCTATCTCTTCCTCACTTCTTTTCGCGTGGACAAAGGAGGCCCTTAGGCGCCTTTCTAAAGAAATCACCTCCTCCACAATATCAGCAAGGCCTCAAGGAGCTCTACAAACTCCTGATGCCCACTGAGTGGCACATAGAGTTGTCCTGAATAATGACCCCACTAAGCTCAAGCTAGTTGCCTCCCAAAGGCTAGTCTCAAGGCCTTAATCTCCCCTTTAATCATGCACACACCAACAGCACCAAAGAATAAAAATAAGGAGTCTCTGAATGATCTCTAACTAAGCCCCTATTTAGCATGGCTATTTTTACCCTTTACTCTATTTCTCTAAAGTTAGGAGATTGGAAAATAAAGCGTTTGGTACCTTTTCCAGCCTCTACCCACTTTAGAGAAGTAAAAGCAATGCCTCTTTTTTCCACGTCTCCCTTCATGAGGTACTTGGGAAAAGACGTAAAAATTAATAGGCAGAGCTACAATAGATTGGGGTTGATCATGCAGTCGGTTTCTGTAACGACCCAAGAATCTGGAGCTCTTCAGATTCTTAAGTCGCACTCAAATTGTAATACCAACATCACATAAATCAAATTCTTATGAGCATCAAGGTCATAAACAATCAAATTTCATTGTATTTCAACTAATATGTAAATATTATAAGTCTTGTCAACACTACTGAACAAGACAATTTCTATTTGAGGAAAAGGAAAATAATAATGTCTAAATCTTGGGCTACTCCCGACTATAAATCTATTCTTTTGCTTTTCCGCGCTCTGGATCAGCCACACATACCAAAGTCCACCGGCTGATCCCCGTCACTTCCCGTAACCTCCACAACTGCATTACCTGAAGTGGGGCGAACCACTAATCAGTAAAACTGGTGAGTAGAATAAGAAACATTAAGATAAAGCATATTTCAATCATTCAGGGAACATATATATATTCAATGATATGATTTCAGTCACATTCTAATCAATTTCTTTCTCGAGTGATTTCCCACTGTGGCATCAAATAGTTCCGATACCCTATACGGTGTATCTACATTTCTGTCAACGACATGGTTTGTCATCCACCATGAATGTTGAGCCTGTTCCGATACTCCCAACTGGAGTATCTACATTTCTATCAACAACATGGCTTATCATGCCACCATGATTGCTGAACCTCTTCCCCTCGACCAACATCCACGAGGGAAGTTCTATACTCAGTGCCAGCAGTTGGTATCACGCTTATTCCAATCATCAATGGTGAATTCATTTCAATAATTTTAGTATAGACTCATCTCCACCATAATTTAGCTACGTCATCTTACCCTTTTATTTGGCCAGTACCACACAACACTAGTTAATCCTCGCCCCACTCTGAATCGGAGTTGGTACCAGGCGGTGGCATTGCCCATGTTTTATTGGGGTAATCGATTATTTATCATAAGGTTATCCATCAAGACACAATTAATAAATCCAAGGAAAATATCACATTGAAGTAACTAGTTATTCTAAAATTTATCATGGAAAATTAAGTCATAAAGAATAGTTAATTATGATGAAGGGCCCGCATAACATTCAATTAACCGGACACATATTAATTTAAGTAATAGAAAAAACATGGGACTTATAATTTGTCATGCCATAAATTTTATTATAAGCCTTAAAGAGGAATTTAAGGAAAATAGAAGGGGCAATTTCGTAATTTCCAGAGGTTTATATAATATCTCCTCCAGTTCGTCGATTTCATATTACAGAACAGGCGTCTTCTTCGCTGTTTCGTTCGTCAGAGGAGAGGGATGCCAAGCTCGGCTTGCGGCAGTTGCGGGGTGGGGCCCGACGGTCTGATGCACATGGGATCTGCACCATAGTGGTCGCCCAGGGATCCTCTCCAAGATGTGTGGACGTGATCTTGGATCAAGTGGCCCCACGTGGCCCACAACCTCAGTCGGCCAAGCGAATTCTTAACGGTCTAGGAGTTTAGAAATCTCTGTTCCGATCTGAATTTGTAGGATAATCCATCACCTTCTCAGCCGAAATCAAAGTTTCAAGGTATGTGAATCACCATATTTTAATTTGCCTCATTCCCATCTGCGAATTAGGTTTTTTTGAAGGAAGTTTCTACCAATACACCGTCGACAGATTTGGGTACTCCCTTAAATCTTCACTCAAGGTCCAGTTTTGTTGATTCCCATTCCAAATCAGGGCCAAAAAGGGGTCGACTAACAGTCCCACTCGTTACCATCAGATTAGATCATTGATTTGATGATTTATTTATTTATTTTTCTTTTTTTTTTTTAAACCAAATATGGCCGATACCCTATGCTGACAATCACCATGGCGTCGGAACAAAATAATCACAGTTCATCAGAGGTTGATGATTGATTCTACTCACCTGGTATAGTAGCGTATTGCTCCGGTAGTGATTGGCCTCTCGTCAGACATCCACCGTTGTTCCGCTATTGATCTTCTTCTTCTCCTAATCAATTCCACAGCCAAATCAGTCCTCTCTCTCTCTCGTAATTTCTATCGTTGCTGTGTGCACACGATAGATTCTACCTACTGTCTAATATATATGTTTAGTGTTCGGAGGGAAGTCCTGTTTGGAAACTACAGGGAGTCTTATAGGAAACATATTCTGAGAGAGGAAGTCTATTGGGACTCCTACACTGGACTTACCAAGAGTCTTGATTCGATGACTTACAATATTCTGATCAAATTAGGACTCCAAACATGGTTTGGACCATCATGGCCCACCTTATAAGGCTGGCCCACCAAGACAGGTTGGGTGATTACAGTTTCTTTTTTTTTTTTTTTTTTTTTGCTCTCTTTTTAAATCCCCAAGAGGATAAATCAAGATCCAAACCATTGGAAATGTTCACATGATTAAGCACGGCTATGATACCAAATTTTAGCAGTTGAATCATCGCCAATCTCGAGATATTTGCCAAAAAGTGAGCCACTGGATTTTTTTTTTTTTTGAATTTTGTGGGCTCCAAACACTAGATCCAAACCATTAGACCTCTTTAAAAGTCTAAGAACGGCTATGAGGTCAATTTTCAAGGGTTGATACATTGAAGATCTGTAGAAATTCAAGAATAAATATCAACCATTGATGTAACATGCTTGATGTTGCATTGGTCCATAGGCATTCCATTTTTCTCTTTATTATTATTATTTTTGGGACAACAAATCACAATCCAAACCATTGAAAATGTTTATAAGGCCAATGACTACTATGAGACTAAATTTTAGCCATTGGATCATCACCAATCTTAAGATATTTGCTAAAAAAATGAATTATTTGATATTGTTTTTTGATTTATTTGGGGTCCAAACACAAGATGCAAAATTTTAGATCTCTTTGGAAGGATGAACATGGAAATGGGGTCAAGTTTCAAGGCTTGATACCTCGTAGATCTCAAAAAAAATTTTAAAACTTTCAACCAGTGATTTATAAAAGTCTATTTAAAATAAATCCTTGCATTATCAAACACATATTTTGATTATAGACTCTTTTTTTATGGCTCTTTTTTTAATGGCCCTATTTTGGATGGGTCTATAAGAAAAAGAGTAGAGATGCCAAACAAGCCCTAAATCACCAATCCGACCTGTCCCAAGATAGCACTATATCAAAGTTAAGGCGAATAAATGGCAGACATGACCATTACAACTGAACTCTATGAAGCAGTGTAACTGAGAAGGCCACCTTCCACTCAAAATGAAATCCACAGAGAAACCTTTAGAAACAGGGAGTATGGAAGCCCACGTAGGCAGTAGCAACATAAAATCTGACCGTCCACTAGCACATCCAAAGAAGACTGACCTTTTGGCACATACTGTTTCAACCCTACCAAATGACCCAAATAACAAGACGGAAATATGTCTTTCACATAATTGCCTCTCACCGGACCCAATGCCCAACTCCACTCTAAGAGCCTAGCAATGCTATTAAGAAAGACCCAAGAGCAATCAAACCAGCCAATTGCTGCAAACCATAAATGTTGATCAACCATGCAATTGAGAGGATGATCGATCGATTTAGCTTCTGCTACACACATGGATCAGCCATTAACAATAGTTATGTTGCGCTTTTTCGGATTATCTAAGGTGAGAATTTTGCAACTAGTTTTGGGTTTGACTTTCAAGCTGAAAAATATTGTATTTGGTGTTTGAACTAGAAGATCTTGTGTTTGGTTTTCAAACTAGGAAGTTCAAATTTTGGCTTTTATTAACATTGTGAAAATCTTAATTTCTTGTTCTTTTCATATATTTTAGTAGCATTTTGATTTGTTATATAAAGTGCATTTCTTTTTCTAATACTTCTTATATATGCTCCTTTTTTCCCTTTTGGCATATTTTACCATATCGGAACAGGGTGTTGGGTTTGTTCAGTGTCCTCTATCTCATATCTTGCATCCAGTCATCTCGGATTCAGAACATATGCATGTACAAGTTTACCTACAAACCATTTGAGAGGCAAACTCTTTCCGGGGAGGAGATATGACCCAGTTTTTCCTATCTAAAAAAAAAAAAAAAAACTTCCTGGAGTTGACGCTTGTGCCTTCTAAATTTGCTTTCTTACCAATTTAGAGGTTCTGTTGAACGCATTCTTTCTGGTCTCTTAGATTCAACTGTGGCCCTTGTTTAGAAGAAAATGTTTGTTATATCGCATGTAAGACCAAGTTTTGTGATCATCTAGCAGTGAAATACCACTCTTAACTTTTTTTTTCTTTTTCATGCTTCTATCTCCAATGGGTTGTAGCCTTTGGTGGTTCTGACTGAAAAAAAAGGCAACCTAGTGCACAGGTCTCCCGCCATTGCAGGGTCTGTGGAGGGTTAGATGCACATGGCCTTACCCCTGTAAGCAGAGAGGCTCTTTGCGCATAGCGAACCTATGACACCCAGATCGCAAACTCAAAAATAATAATAATAATAATAATAAAATGTTTGCATTTGGAAACAATAGTGTGTTTGCTTCTTTCATTTTTAATATTTTAAAATTGGCATTTTGGAAGCAGGTACATCAGTGTAAATATGCAAGGACCTGTGCTTAATTTCTTGTATGTAGATTATATACTCATTGATACAGATTTGAAGGATCCACATAATAGCCATTGAAAATTTGGAATATGGTTTATAGAACTGTTTTATTTACTTCAGCAGGGTATTGGGTGGCCTGCGATGAGAAAGCTGATGAAAAAGAAACTGAGGGTTTGGCAATCTTATTTTACTGCTTTCTTTTGGCTGGATTATGTTCCAAAGTTTTTATTTAAAACTTATAGTGTCATGTTTGATGTAACAGATTTTGGAGTTGCACCCTTATCCAGCCCACATCCGCATGAAAAAGGTAACGTATTTGTTTCAGCAGGGTATTGGGTGGCCTGTGATGAGAAAGCTGTTGAAAAAAAATCTGAGGGTTGGCAATCTATTTTACTGCTTTCTTTAAGCTGGATTTGTTCCAAATTTTTTATTTAAAACTTATGCTGTTTTGATGCAACAGATTTTGGAGTTGTATCCTTATCAAGCCCACATCCAAATGATGCAACAGATTTTGGAGTTGTATCCTTATCAAGCCTGCGTCCACATGACGAAGGTAATGTATTTGTTTCAGCAGAGTTTTGGCTGGCCTGTGATGAGAAATCTGCTGAAAAGAATCTTAGGGTTTGGCAATGCTGTTTTCTTTAAGCTGGATTTTGTTCCAAAATTTTGATGTAAAACTTATGCTGTCATGTTTGATGTGACAGATTTTGGAGTTGCATCCTTATCAAGCCTGCGCCCGCATGACAAAGGTAATGTTTTTGTTTCAGCAGGGTATTGTCTGGCCTGCGATGAGAAATCTGTTGAGAAGAATCTGAGGGTTTGGCAATCTTATTTTACTGCTTTCTGTAACTTATGCTGTCATTTTTGGAGCAACAGATTTTGGAGTTGCATCCTTATCAACCCTGCATCAGCGTGAGAAAGGTAAAAGTGTCGTCCTTTGACCTTGATCGATAGGCCATAATTCCTTATGCATTATGTTATGAAAGTCCTATCAAGGGGGGTGACCAGCATGGAAGTAGCAAAACCCCAAAGGGAAAATATCCTTCTGTTCCCTCTCAACTTTTATTAAATTATTTCAGGAAATTCTCCACACAATAAAAAAGATTGAGTTTTTTAACGCTATTTTTTTATGAGCAGGACATGGAGCTGATTCCAATCAGATGGGTGGAATCAGGAATGAGAGAATATATATATCTCTCTTGCTCTTTCCGTTGGATATAGTTTTGACTTCCCACCTTAGGCTTTACATCACTTTTCATTTAGCAGGAAATGGAGCCATTTCCATTCAAAATACTGGAACAACAGGAACTGAAGAGTCCACAAGCTCCATTTATTCATTCTTCTTTGGTAATGTTCTGCTGCTATTCACCTATTTAGGCTTCCTTCTTCTTCTTCTTCTTCTTCTTCCTCTTCTTCTTCTTCTTCTTCTACCTTGATAAAGAAAACTTTCATGCAAAATAGTGTGATGCACTAGTAGAAAATCCAAAAAAATTCTTAGTTTTCTTCTGGCCTTCCTAATTCTTTTCTTTTTTTCATTGGCAGGAAATGATAATGCTCCAAATGATAAATTTGCAAAAACAGAAGCTGAAGGTTAAACAAAAAATTTTTTTTATGCTCTCTGTTGCTGGATCTGCTTATTATTATTATTATTATTATTATTATTTCTTTGTGTAATGTTGTGGTCAAAATGTCAAATAAGTAAGGCCAGTTTCTCTGACCTTTAACCAAGAAACTTAATGCAATTAAGTTTGTTTCTCCAATATGAGAATGTGCTAAATGAGGGGTTAATTCATCATCATGATCATCATCATCTACTCTTTTTTTCCATCATCATCAGTTCATCACCAAGGGATTTAATTTGGTGGGTTTTGAAGAAATGCAATGTCCACAGTGGTTACATTAAAATTTTTAAAGATATGTATGAAGGAGCAGTAACAAATGTAAGAACCATATGCGAAGAAACAAGTGGATTTTCCGTGATTATAGGTTTGCATCAGGGATCAGCCCTAAGCCCTTACCTCTTTGCATTGATTATGGATGAGTTTATTGTGCATATTCAAGAAGAAATAGCATGGTGTATGTTGTTTGTAGATGATACAATATTGGTAGATGAATCAAGAGATGGTATAAATGTAAAACTCGAGAGATGGCAGGAGCTATTAGAATCTAAAGGCTTTAAAATACGTCGCACAAAGACAAAATATATGGATTGCAACTTCAGTGGACATATACAAAGTATTGAAACCACTATCAAAATTGATATCCATTACCCATGAGATACCACATTCCGATAGAGGTATGGAAATGTTTTGGAGAGGTTGGGGTAAGTTGGCTATGTAGACTATTCAATAAGATACTTGTGACAAAGAAAATACTGAATGAATAGAGAAGAAGCATTGTAATACCTATATATAAGAATAAAGGAGATATACAAAATTGTACCAACTATCGAGGGATTAAACTTATGAGCCATACTATGAAGTTATGGGAGAGAATAATGGAGCAAAGACTAAGAAAGAAGACTAAGATCTCGGAAAATCAATTTGGTTTTATGCCAGGGAGATCAACTATGAAAGCTATCTTTTCACTTAGGCAATTAATGGAAAAATACCGAGCAAAGAGAAAAAACCTACATATGGTCTTTATCGATTTGGAAAAAGCCTATGATAGGGTACCGAGGAATTTAATTTGATGGGTTTTACAGAAAAGGAATGTCTCTAGAGGTTACATTGAAAATTTTAAGGATATGTACGAAGGAGCAGTAACAAATGTGAGAACCACATGTGGAGAAACAGGTGGATTCCCCGTGACTATAGGTTTACATCAAGGATCAACCTTAAGCCCCTATCTTTTTGCATTAATTATGGATGAGTTAACTGTGCATATTCAAGAAGAAGTACCATGGTGTATGTTGTTTGCAGATGATATAGTATTGGTGGATGAATCAAGAGATGGTGTAAATGCAAAGCTTGAGAGATGGCGGGGGGTATTAGAATCTAGAGGCTTTAAAATAAGTCGTACAAAGATAGAATATATGGATTGCAACTTCAATGGACATATACAAAGTGTTGAAACTACTGTCAAAATTAAAACCCATGAGATACCACGTAGAGATTCTTTTCGGTACCTAGGCTTTATGATTAGTAAGGATGGGGAGATTGACGAAAATGTAGAGCATAGGATAAAAGCTAGATGACTAAAGCGAAGTACTAGCTTCAGGAGTACTTTGTGACAAACGAATGCCAACGAATGTTGGCCAATTAAGAAGATGCATATTTATAAGATGGATGTAGCGGAAATGAGAATGCTTTGGTGGATGTGTGGTAAAACTAGGAAAGATAAAATTCGAAATGAGTGCTTTCGAGAGCATTTAGAGGTAGCACCAATAGGGGATAAGATTAGAGAAACCCATTTAAGATAGTTTGGGCATGTTGAGCGTAGGCCAGTAATGGCACCGGTGAGAAAAAGTTTGGATATACAGGTGGATGGTCCATCCAGAGGTAGGGGTAGGCCAAAGAAAATAGAGATGAAAGTCATTAATTCAGATTTGAAGAAGTTTAACTTATCGAAAGATTTGGCTCAAAATAGAACGGAATGGAGAAACAGAATTCATGTAGCCGACCTCAATATGGTTGGGATAAGGCTTTGATGATGACCCATGAGATACTACTAAGAGATTCTTTTCGATATCTGAGTTCGATGATTAGTATGGATGTGGAGATTGACGAAGATGTTGAACATAAGATAAAAGCTGGATTGCTGAAGTGGAAATTAGCTGCTGGAGTACTTTGTGACAGACGAATACCAATGAAATGAAAGGACAAATTTTACAGAACAGTGGTTAGACCAACTATGACATTTGGAACAGAATGTTGGCCTATTAAAAAGATGCATATACATAAGATGGATGTGGCGAAGGTAAGAATACTTAGGTGGATGTGTAATAGAAATAAAAAAGATAAAATTAGAAGTGAGCACTTTCGAGAGCATTTAGAGGTAGCATAAATCGAGGATAAGATTAGAGAAACCTGTTTAAAATAGTTTGGACATGTTAAGCATAGGCCGGTTACGGCACCGGTGAGAAAAAGTTTGGCTATCCAGGTAGATGGCCCATCAAGAAGTAAGGGTAGGCCGAAGAAAACATTAATAGAAGTCATTAAATCAGATTTGAAGATGTTTAACTTATCTAAGGATTTGACTCAAAATAGAACTAAATGGAGAAACAAAATTCATATATCCGACACCAACATAGTTGGGATAAGGCTTTAACGATTGATGATCATCATCATCATCATCGTCATCTTTTTATTTTTTTGCGCGGTGTGTGTGCATATGTTTGGTGGGTTGGGGGTGTTAGTTTGGTTCAAATAGGCAAGGCCAGATACTGTAATGTTTTGGGACATATAGGTAAAGTGAATTACAGTTTAATGATTATATTTTCCTGCTTTTTTTTTTTTGTGGTGTGCGCCCGTGTGTTCAGTTTGTCGGGGGTGTTGTGATGTTTTGGGTCAAGTAGGCAAGGCCAGATCCTGTAATTCTTTGGGTCATATAGGTAAAGCAAGATATCTCTAGCCTTACTAAACAAGACTTCCTTTCAAAGTAGGCCTTATTATCATGAGAGTTTGTCAAATAAGTGGTGTGTGTGTTGCGTGAGGAGAAGCTCTTTTTTTTTTATGTGACCTTTGTTTTTTTAATTTTTTATGCAGGAAATGGAACCACTCCTGACAATGACATTGTAAAAAATGATGCTGAAGGTTAAACAAATATATTTTTCTGCTCTTTTTCTAGGTTTGGGTATTTGTATGATTTAAACTCACAAAACTTTTTTATCTAATTGATGACAGCAATAGAAGCTACCTCCACAAATCCAAAACCTGTATTGGGTAAGATTCAAATTCATGGTCTGTATATTGAATTTCTTCTACCTTCCAGCATAAGTTTTGTATCTATGTATAAATATTAGTGTGATAAGAGTGATAAATTCGTGATTACATGGCATTTTAGAACTCCCCTCTTTTCTCCTCTCACTTCCAAAATGATGTTAGTTACTTCCCATTCTGTAGGGCTATGTAGCATCCATGGAAAAGCAGGAGCCAATAGGAAGGCTTTTCATGGAATGTAGAAAATCAAGCTGCTTTTGTGCTTTTTGGCTGCTTTTTTTCCTTGTGGAAAAGGCGAAAAGCATTCTCACTAAATGATGGGAAAATGTTCTCTGTGGAAAACATCTTGCTTTTCCTTTCCATTTCTGAGGAAAGCAGTTACACAAACGTGCCCTTAGTGTTTTCATGATTGTTTTGCTGCATTCTCTACATTTCTAATTTTGATTGGAACTCAGGATTTGAAAATTTTTAAATAGACAGATGATTATGGATTATCTTATGAATCAACAATTTTTTTGTTTAGCTTTTACAAATTACAATTAACACGGAATTATACAGTTCTTGTGTTTATGGCTTTTATAATTGACTTGGAATTTCATTTATCATTTGTTTGCTGCAGAAAAACAGTGTAATAGGGAGAGAAGCAGCAAAAAAGTACTTGATGTAGCAGATCCTTGTAACAGGGCCGAGGGAAGAAAACAGGAGATACCCATCATTGATTTAGATGATGACAATGATGAGGATGCAAATGATGCAAATGGAGCAGCAATCTGCAAAGCTGCTGAAATAGCTAACCCTACAGAAAATAACCCCATATTTACAGAGGAAAAGCAGGTGGAAACTAATCCAGAGGCCCGAAAAATATGGAACTATATAGACCCTAAGGGTGAGATTCAAGGGCCCTTTTCCATGAGAGAACTGAAATTTTGGAAAGAGCTTGGTTGGTTTGATGAAAATTTTATGGTGTGGGTCACAGGAAGGTCTCGGGAAGATGCAATTTCATTGAAGGATGCCATTCGCTTGACTTCTTTATGAATTTCATGTTTTGTTTTCTGTTGTGAAGTTTTGTATAGCATACCCAATATTAAGAATGTTGAGTTTGTACAAAATACAGGCGTTGCTTTGTTAACATAAGGTACTTGAATAGATTTTTCTGGTAGCTCCTGGATTTTGTGTCACATCTGTTTTTGAGCATCACCATTCACTGACCATGCCTAGTGTAGATTATCACAAAAACTAGTGTCTTTCTAATTTTCATGACATACAAAAATGAGTTGTAAGGGCAACATTTGTGTAACCAGATGGCCCTGCTGCAATAGAAAGGAAAATCAGTCTAGATTTTTGTGTAGTTCACCTTTTTTTTTTAATCATTTGGCATGATACTTCTCTATGCAGGATTGAAAAAATGAACTGATTTTCAGCAATATAGAGGGTTTAAATTCCTCAGGGAGAGGTAGGATTGTCGGATTGTTGTAAAATAAAAGTCTACAAAACAAGGGTTGCTACAGAAAATATAGAGAAAGCATTAATGCCAAATATTGCTGCATCATCGTGTTGAAGGTTGAAGAAGACCAACAATTGTGGTCAAGGTACAATAGTTGACGATTTTTTTAGGATGAGTTTTGCCCCACTTAGAGCAAAAGGTTGTAAGTAAAACTTGACCTTGATGTAACGACCTTGCTAATCCGATCTCTGAGTTAAGAGTTCGTGAATCCAAGTAGTTGCTTGGGCAGAAACAGAGAAGGGTAGTTGTGCTGACATATCAAATATTTTGTGTGTGTCAGAGAGTATCATTATTATTTTGCCTATAAGCAAGCATTAGTACTCCTCTTGTTTGTGTGTGATGATTACGTAGAATGCGCGGCGTGGATAGGTGCTCTATCAAACCTTTTT
Source organism: Sextonia rubra (assembly GCA_037013555.1). NCBI lineage: Eukaryota > Viridiplantae > Streptophyta > Magnoliopsida > Laurales > Lauraceae > Sextonia > Sextonia rubra. Next base: position 12,579,936 of record JASUAD010000028.1, on the reverse strand, counting down.
TGGATCGGGCTCAACTCATGTGGATGTATGGATAGTATGGCCCAAAATAATTGAAAGCGTTGCAAGTGGTTCCTTGTAAAGGTCATCAAGTTTTCTATCCATCTGACGTGGGACTCCATTCCCCCACTCAAATAAAGCAAAAGCCTTTTCATAAGAGAATTAGGAAGTTGGGCTCATGGATTTGAATTTAATTGGTCATCAATTTACTTGGTCTAATTCTAGTTTAGGGGATAATAGAATTGAATGCAAGCTAGATAGGGTGTTGATAACTCTTTATTTATGAATTCAATCCTGTTTAAGGGGGAAATTTTGAATCCAAATCTTTCAGACCATTCCCCTCAAGATAGGGTCAAAGCTCCTAGGATTTTCAAATATTGTGAAGGAGGCTTGGGACATTGAGGTGCAGGGAACACCTCTCTATAGAGTGGTGCTGAAACTGAAGAATGTTAAAAAGCAGATAATTGAGTGGAGAAAGTCACAACATTCGTTGTTTGCAAAACTTGCTGAAGCCAGATTCTGTTTAGAGGAAATCCAGCATAATCTTGCAACTGATCCATTTAATGTTTTATTTCAGCAGTGGGAAAAGGAAGCTACAATGAATTATTGAAACTTGTTATTGGTGGAGGAAAGCATGTATAAGCAGAGATCCAGAGATATGGTGGTCAACCTTAGAGATGGGAATACTAAATACTTCCATCGGCTGATGAGAAAGATGCAATGTTATTCTTATATTTCTCAAATTGAAGAATTGGAAGGTAACAGATACAATAACAATGATGATTCAGCTGTGGTTGTTTCCTATTTCACAAGTTTGTTTGCTCCAAATTTGCAAGGGCAACACCCAGATTTGTCCTTTAGTATCCCCCATGGCTTTGTTTCTAAGGAAGATAATTCCTCGTTATCTCTACCAATAACTATTTTTGAATTTGAAGAAACCATAAAAAATGCGAATCCTAATAAGGCCCTCTGGACCTGATGGATTTAATGCTCATTTCATTAAAGTCTTCTGGCCTATTATTGGGAATGATGTTTGTGAGGGAATCATGGATTTCTTCAAAAGTAGTTATATGCCGAAACAAATGAAGGCAACTTTTGTTGTGCTGGTGCCAAAAGGTGATAATGTTGCTTCTCCTGATAAATTTAGACCCATCTCTTTGACTAATGAACTCTATAAATTCATTAGGAGAATAATAAATGCTATCATCTTGAGAATTGTTGGCCCGATGCAATCGTCTTTTTTACAGGAAGAAACATTGCTGACACTATCTTATTATCCTAAGATCTGTTGCATAAATTTCATCTAAATCAAGAGGTGCCAAAAATGTGTATCAAGATTGATCTTGCAAAAGCATATGATAGTGTTAGATGGGATTTCCTAGAGGAAGCTCTTCGTTGTATGAAGTTTAGCCCACATATTATCAGATTGATCATGACATGTGTTACTAATGGTTCTTTCTCAGTATTGGTAAATGAAAGTGCTAAGAGATATTTCAAAGGTACAAGGGGCTTAAGGTAGGGTGTCCTCTTTCACCTTTTCTTTTTGCTATTGTTATGGAATTCTTCTCTCTTTTGATTGCTAGATATGCTTCATCTCAACTAATTCCCACTCCTTATCAGAAAAATAATGTAGTTATATCATATTTGATATTTGCTGATGATTGTATTTAGTAAGGCCTCTAACGATGCTGAAGCAATTCAAGAATCTTTCAGATCTTGGGGTTAACTGGTTAAAAAGTGTAATTTTCTTTTCAAATTGTAATATCTTTGAAGAAGAATAGGTATCAAGAATTTTGAATATTCCAAAAGCCAAACTTCCCATGAAATATCTTGGAGTCCCGTTAACTTCTGAGCATTTGAAATTTAATGAATGTCAACCTTTGTTGGCAAAGATCCAACAGAGACTTGCTAGATGGAAATCTAAGGTGTTATTAGTCTACACTATCTTCGATTCATCTTTATTGGGCATCAATTTTTATGCTTCCTCGGGCTGTTCTTAATGCTATGGACAGACAAGTGCGTGATTTCTTTTGGAATTGCTGGTTTTCATATTATATTCATCCAATAGCTTAGGATTCCATTTGTAAACACCGATTGCATGTGGTGGGCTTGGGATCAGATCACTTGTTGCTATCTCTAAAGCTCTTTAATTAGACGGCTATGGAATGTAGTATCAAATAAATACACTGGTTGGAATATTTGAGTCAATGCAAAATATTTGAGAGGTTAATCCGTTTGGAGGTCACAATTCATCATCAAGCTAGAAAGGTATTCTAAGCCTTCGAACAATTGCTTTGCCATCCATTAAGCATCTCATTGGTAATGGGTAATTAACTAAATTTTGGACAAACCTTGGTTGAATGGAGGTTTGTTGAAAGATGAGTAGGGAGACCGATCCATTTATGATATGCAGTTGGGCAAAGATGTTCTAGTTATGAATTTTATTAATAATGATGGATGGAAATTTCTGTTGGGAAAAGCGGCGCAACGGAAACAACCCGCGATCAACGGATCTACCACGATCTACGCAAGCAAATACACCATCAAGCAATCACACACATGACACAGCAGTTTTACGTGGTTCGGCAACCATGCCTATGTCCACGGGAAGAGAGAACTCATCTACTATGATCCAATCTCAATCCCCTCAGGATCTAGGGTTACAATACATCAATATATATATAGTTCCCGCTTTCTTGGCCACCAAGAAAACCCATACACAATGACTAAAATACCCCTAACCCTGAGCCTCGGTTCTGGCTAAACCAGACGATCGATCCGGCTAAACCGAAATACAAGACATAACCCAACAATCTCCACCTTGGCTTGGATTCCGCAAATCCTCAGAGCCACCTTGAGAAACCCGGTAATGTCTTCACGCACCTTGCTGAAAGGTACGTCACTACACCAATGGCGCAGTCTTCTTTCTTCAACACTTAACGTGTTGAACCAGCACTTCACATACCTCGTTGAAAGGTACGCCTCCGCACACGTTACGACCTAGCGTGGCCACAGTTGCCTCCTTTGACCTTAACACCACCGTCTTGAACCTCCGAAGCGCTCTCCATTTGTTGCCACATGCATGCATCCGTGCAACACAATGAACCTAACTTCCACCCGTCAAGACAAAACTGAAGACCTTCCTGAATCCGGATCTCACTGGTACCTTGTGAATCCTTCCTTCTGTCTCCATCCCGGTGTTCTTTCCGTCAAACCTACAACTGTCCTGTTCTAGCCTGTTCTGGTGGGTTGGGCACAGTACATGCGGGTTAAGTATGACCCGATGCTTAAACCGGCTTACTCCGACCTGAACAAGACTACCTTTTCTTCCCCGAGAAAATCATCTCCGTTCAGGGCTTCCTGGATTTCCTCTAGATGATATCATCGAAGATCCATCAATCCATCTTCCGATGATCCGTCGCATCTAACTCCACCTGAATCACAGATTTCCTCCCCTGTTATTTGATGTCTTCTTCACTGCTCCACCTGAAAAAGCATACCCTATCAACCTGTAGAGATTTCTGACCATCTCACCCTCCATGATGACCAATGTCCCCTTTTCCACCTTCATAACTCCACCCGCTACAGTGCACTTGCAGCCTTTGAAGTATAAGGCACCCAAAGAAATCCTATTTCTTCATTAACTCGGAACATATATCACAGCCGTTGGGGTTTGAATAACATCATCATACATCTGGATTTCTACCGTTCTTATCTCAAATGCTCATCCGTTGCATTCTTCCCCCATAAGAACACATCCATCAACCATGATAGTTATTTGCATCAAACCAAGCTCTACTTAATCACATGATAGGAAGAATCAGAATCGCAATACCATGAATTAACAATCGGATCCATACCTATAGCGACCAAAACTGATTCCTTGTTAACCGAATCCGAGTTTTCTTGCACACTACCTCCTTCCGATTTTGCTTTTTCCTTCCACTTTGGCATGTCACTCCTACCCAATCCGTTCGACGCGGATCTGAGCTTTCATCAAAGTTCTGGAGCAATCTACTATTCTTGACATCAAGTAATACTTTTCAATCATTGCTGTGTCACGGAGTCTAACACTCTTCCCTGCCAATCTCTGAAGTCGTGTCTCCATCAAACACTTCAATCTGGCCCGTGATGTTCGAATCCATTGCTATCATCGTGAATCTGTCAGTTTCATCAGTCCCCAATTTTCTACCCAACAAACTGCCAATATCTTTTATCTGCCTCGTAGAGCTCGTCACCGTGAGCACGCTGGAAGAAACGGATCTGAAATCTGACTCCAGATGGCTTCGATATCGCAGAATTAATTCTCTACACTCCAATTGGTTAAACATCCATGTTGACCATTGAACAGCCCATCTTCTTCCATATACGCGTAGATCTACTCAAAATGAGTCCGTAGGCTCAAAAGGATCTCCGATCGGACATCGGACGATCAAGATATCGCAGAAACAATTTCAGCTGTTGAATTTTGGTCAAACCTGCCTGTTGACCGTGCTGACGTCACTGCTGACGTCACCGCTTGCTGGCAAACTGGGCTTCTGAAACGGACCTGGGTCAGGTTCACCTGACCCGGAACTGAACTGAGCTGCTGTGCTGGGCTTCTCTGATGGACCGGGTTTTGGTCCGACCTGACCTGGAACCCGGAACTGCACAGCTGGGCTTGCTGCATAAACAGGCTCGGGTCTGAACCTGACCCGACCTGAACCTTCGATGCTCTCTGGGCTGCCGCTGTGACCAGGTCAGTTCTGAACGACCCAACCCGAACCTGACATGCAACCTTCTCTGCTCCTGGGCTGGACTCTCCGAACACGGGTCAGAACCGACAGGAACCGACCCGAACTTGCCCGGCACTGCTGCTACTGGGCTTGCTCCGCGGGATGGGTCTGACCCAACCTGAAACCCGCAACCCAAATCTGCACTACTCTGCTGGGCTCTACATCCACGGGTCAGGTCAAACTGACCCAGCCCGAAACCCAATTGACCCGGAACTTGGGTCGTCTTCAAACTCTGTTTGCTACAGAAACCGGAAACAGGGGATGATACCCATGCGGTTTTCCTCTGCACACCGCCCTCACCGACAGCGGCGGACGGTGTACTGGCCGAAGGTAGTCCGGTGACGTTACACGGCAGCGGCGACGACGAAGGAGACTGCGGCGACCGGCGGTTGCAGTTTGCCTTCTGTTTTGTTTTTTTCTTTCTCAAATCCGACAACAAGAAAGGAAGAAAAAACAAAAACCTCCTGCTCCAGTAACTTCCAGCAACCAAATCCTCTTCTCGTCTCTGTCTACTGTGTTTCGAATATGGAGAAACCCAACCAGATCCTCTCTGTTTCCAAAAAGAGCAAATTTCTGGCGTTTCCGGGATCTCAGATCTCACTGCCTTCTCTGGTCAAGTTCGGTGGCCCACCAATAGATCACAACCGATCTCTTCTCCCTGCACAAAACAACCTTGATCTTCAACAGGAAGATGGATCCAAGCAAAACTACCGATCAAGTGCTGATCCTCTTCTTCCCTCACTATCCTAACACGATCCGTCGATTGCGAAGCCACGAGTGATCTCAACCTGGCTCTGATACCACTTGTTGGGAAAAGCGGCGCAACGGAAACAACCCGCGATCAACGGATCTACCACGATCTACGCAAGCAAATACACCATCAAGCAATCACACACATGACACAGCAGTTTTACGTGGTTCGGCAACCATGCCTACGTCCACGGGAGGAGAGAACTCATCTACTATGATCCCATCTCAATCCCCTCAGGATCTAGGGTTACAATACATCAATATATATAGTTCCCGCTTTCTTGGCCACCAAGAAAACCCATACACAATGACTAAAATACCCCTAACCCTGAGCCTCGGTTCTGGCTAAACCAGACGACCGATTCGGCTAAACCGGAATACAAGACATAACCCAACAATTTCTACAACCAAGGTCGAATGCCCTCATGGATATTTTTGCTAAAATTCCATTAGAAATCTAGCCACATCCAAACTTTAAAAATGAAATTATTTGGACTTCGGAGGAAAATAGCAACTTTAATTTAAAAATAGCTTATAGTATGGTGAGGGGGTCTTCAGAATCAGGAGGAACAATGGCCATCATTAATTTGGTTCAAAGGTTGCATAAAAAAGCATTCTATCTGTACTTGGATGGTTTTTAGAGGGAGGTTAAAGACTAAAGATTTTTTTAATCCAGAGAAATGTTTATTGTTACCCAAGTTGCATTCTTTGTGACTATACATTGGAGCCAGCGTCACATCTCATGACATAATGTGATTATTCTCAAAAAGTCTGGAATTATCTTTTAGTAAAGCTTGATTTGATTCCTATTGCTTATAACTATCCACAAGCTATAGTAAAGTCAATTACTTTTTGACTGGATCAGCAATATAGTGGTACACAAACTTTGGAGAAGATCATATTCTGTGCATTCATATGGTATATTTAGCAAAAGAGAAATAGAAGAATATTCAAAAATCAAAAGAAGCCAGACGGAGCCTTAGCCAAAAAAATTGTCAAGACAGTCCATACTAGAATTCTTTATTTGGGAGTACAATTGCCTAATAATCTCTTAAGGCATTGGAACTTATTTGCGAACTTCAATACCAATCAACCTCAATCAAAGTCTATTATATCCGAGGGCATACGACTATCCATTTGCTTAGTTAGACAGGTAATTGTTGGTATTTTGTGGGTTGATGTTGAAGTGCCAACAAAAGCAACTATTGAACCCAGGCTTTATTATTATTCAACAGTTTACCATTTGTTAAGACTAGTTCCAAACGGTAGTCCTATATCAATAGAATTAGAAGTCCTTCTAATGCAGATGATATACCAACCTCATTTGTCTCCTCGGAGAGATAGATTTAAAGTTAGAATGGTGGTATCTCATCTTCATCAAAGTGATCGTGTGCATTATTTAAAGCTTTAGCGAGAAATTGTTCAATTCAATAGGAAAACTTTATCGTAACAGGAATGCTCTTATCTCATCTTCATCAAAGTGATCGTGTGCATTATTTAAAGCTTTAGCGAGAAATTGTTCAATTCAATAGGAAAACTTTATCGTAACAGGAATGCTCTTGATCAAATTAATACTTTGGAACTAGAAATGTTATTTCTTTCTTTATAGTTTGCTTAAAGTTGAGACTATAGACATTTTCCTTTTGATGTATTTGGTTTTAAGGGGGGTATGCCCCTCTGGAAGTTCTACCCTAATTTTGGATAGAGTCCATTTGTGTAATTTATATTTGAAGAAATAAAGGCATTACTGATTCTTCAAAAGAAAAATCTAACTTTAAAAAAATGCCTCATATATATTTTGAAACACAGCCAAACCCAACAATGAGACTGATGGTTTACCCAGTCATAATTCTTACACATTTTTATTCTTAAGTTACTTGATTAGGTTTATTTGTTTTAAGTTACACATGATAACTTCATCACTTTTTTTTCTATGAATGGCAAAACATAGTAAAAATTGAGTCACATCTCCAGATATGTAAAGGATTCGACCATGACCCATACCAATCGTCTGCATCTTCACACCATAAATTAAAATGCATTGAAACTTCATTCTCACCAATGTTATATTTTTTATTTCTTCTTTACATCTATAACACCACCCAGGAGCAATTTAAAAAAAACAAAACAAAACAAAACAAAACAAAACTGAAATGAAGATTTGAAAATTCTATTTTCTGATTATAATTTGAATTTTTTCACTTTAGTTAAAAGATTTCAATGGAAGTATCAATATACAATGTAGCAACTAATCCCTTTCGGGCATATTTGGCAATGGGTGAGGAGTATGTGAGGCACATATTTGAAGACTCCTTATTATGGATCTCACATTGATATTGGTGTGTGTAACTGATACAAAATTTGGCGTAAATCTGCAAAAACACATAATCATTTTTAAATCCTCTAAATTGAGGGCTTCCACTTATCCAAATCCTTGATGATTTACAATTGTAAAATATGAATTTTCTAAATCATTGAGAAAAACTGATGAGGAATCCTCAAAGATTTGGCTGACCTGTCTAGCCAATTTAGTATCCCAAACGTTGTTTAAAGCCCTGATCACATCTAATCGTGTGATGTGGCTAAGACACACAGATATAGAAGAACGAGTCAAATGAGAACGCCTTCCTTCGGTTTAATAGAATTGTTTTCGGACCCTATATAAATTCTACATTCCATCTCTTCCTGGTTTCTCCACAACTCCTCTCTCTCTCTCTCTCTCTCTCTCTCTCTCTCTCCCTTGTTATTTTTTTTTGCCGTTACATCTAACCATCAAGAAGATTTTTCATTTTTCCTTCTATTCCTGAAGGTGCGTTTGTTTCCATATCATCAATAGCTTCTGTTAAATCCATATAGATGTGCTATCTCCTTTTATGTCTTTTTTTCAATTGTTTGTTATTATTATTATTTGTTATCATGGGAGCTTCGGTTAGCATTTTATTGATTGTAATGTTAATGTCAAATGCTTTCTTTTATTTATTAAGTTTGCTTATGGACTGATCCTATCCTGACATCCACATTGGAAGTTCTCATGAGGATGACTCATGTGGACCCCGCTTTGTCTTGATCTAAGCAATCCATATCCCCATTCCAAATAAATAGGAAGTGACCAAACTTCACTTTAATCAGAGCAGTATTCACTGTTGGATCGATTAATATGTTAAAAATGACATCAACTATGAATCTATTATTTTTTCCCTTAACTTTTAGATCAATCTCATGTTATATGTCACTATGAGGGTGTGTGAAATAAGTGGCTTTGATCAAGTAAAGGCGGAACCCACTTGGCAATTGGGGCTCCTGTTCAGACCGTTTCTCTTTATTTAATGGACCATCTTGTGGTTATCCCCATGGATCTCAACCAAGTGGGACCAATGCTCAATAGAAAGAGATATGATGTTTATTTTGATGACCATGGCCTGGTCTTTAAATGAAGTTTGTTTTGCTGTGAAAAAAAGATGGTCATGGGTGTTGGTAGGGTTGATTTCAGTTAGGTCCATGCCTACAAATTTGAGCTGAGCGAAGGTTCACACTACCAGACCGAACCCAACCAGTGCCAAAACCTTACTTGACTAAAACTTGACTGTTATGAGGAAAATAGCATTTTTGGTTGGTTAGATCAGGTTCGATTCAGGTCTGTTGGCCTTCTAGAAATCAGAGTTGGATTTGGTTTCGAACATAACCCAACCTGATCCGCTGAGATGGACCTATTTACATAAGAACTCAATTAATATTTCGTAGTTTTCTTCTTCTTCTTCTTCTTCTTCTTCTTCTTCTTCTTCTTTATTGTTCCAATGCTTATAACTAATCAGACTCTTCATCTGTACCCATCTTGGGCAGGTCAGATAGGGTCATGGTCCAACCAGATAAGTCCTTTTTTTTTCAATATGATCTTGTGAATTTACCCTCCTCATGATATGGTTCACTTCCAGGTGGCCCAATTCGAGTAGAAAAATAAAACTAAACCTGATTTGCTAAACCTTTCAAACCACTGGACATTTGTGGGGTACCTTCAAATCAACCCTTAAATCTTCTTCAAATTCCAGGTGGGCCATTGTGACCAAATTTTGCTTGATTCATTTGAATATTTACTATTGATGCTCCTCAATGGTAGTTAACTTGGTTCTATCATATATCTTTACCAGTTGATATTATATTAATATATTTGAGGTTAGATTCAACTTCTACAAGTACAATTGTCTTAGACAGTTCGTTACCATGCCATATTTCCTAGTTTGTCTGCATATCTTTTGAAATTTGTTTTCATTGACTTGTTTCTCCGAGCTCCAACTCTAAAAAGATCAATCTACAATAATGTCTACGAAGATGCATAATGCATTCTGCTTGTCTTTTTTATTTTGCACCATTCGTTACACAGTATGAAATCAACATATCTGTGTTATTTGTATCTATGGCTTAAATAGGTTCCCTATCATTATTCCTCCCCTTGTGGCTCACACAGAGACAATTAATTTTCTAGTCTTCATGTCACGTCCCCAAAAAATGAAAATAGGGTTACGTGAAATTAGGAGTCAAAAAGATTATATATATATATTTTTTTTTCTGTAAACAAAACCATTGACTCCTAATTATTTTTCCCATAGGATCTTAGGCCGTGGTGAGTTTAGGCCATTTACATTCATTCCCAACCTGCGAAAGTAATTTCAACCAATAGGTATCAAGAAAAAAATCAAGTTTGCATATCACCAGATAACAATAATAATATTCCAAGTTACAAAAGAAATAAATAATTATTTATTACAATGTTCCACTGAAGGATCAAGTTTTTAAAGAATGATTTATTTAAATTGATTGCAGATTAACGAGTCACTCCTGTGCTTGGTTAGATGGCCCCAAAGCCATCGTTTGCACCCCACTCGGGAACATCAGTTGGCTCAAGTGTTTGAAACACTTCAACCTGCGCCTCCTCCTCGGCAAAGCCGGGCTCAATACCTATGCATCAATTTTGGAAAACAAGGGTCAACCACAAAATGGCGGCAAGTAAGATACAAATAACTCAAAATGAAGTACACTATCAATGTAAGAATAAGACAAGAAAATCATAAGAATATGTAAACAATATAAATAAAAGAATGCCATGTAACATAGAAGGAACGGATCCTAAATCCAACTCTACATCAAATGAACAATATCACATTTCCCGAACATCGCATCAGCTGATGCCCTTACGGAATTTATACCGTCTTCGGATGCCTCGCATCCTGTCCAGAAACGGTGGATCAAATCCGTCTTCGGATGCCTAGCATCCTGTCCAAAATCACGGTGAAACCAACCGTGTACAAGTGGTAAGCTCATCTTCAGCCCTAAGTCCGGTAAAAATCATCACAGTGTACATCTGTGAACCAACTGCAGTCGTCCAATGACCGGATCCCCATAATAATCTCACACAGCCCTGCCCCTTCTTGTGTCGAGACTCATAAACATGGCTCAGTGATTATTCGACAGACACATCCTATGGTAGTGTGAAGGGCTGATCATAATAGGTATTCAAATACCATATAATAAAACATTAACCAACCAAATAGTTTTTAACATAACATGAATACCTCATAAATAAACACTGTATAGTCCAAGCCATAACACGGTCAAAGTCATCATAAAATAACGGGTATAAACTCTAACATGTATGCAACAAAGTAAAGAAATACATCATGATGATAAAGAAATAACTCCACAAATATTCCTAACACTGTGACCACAATTCACGCATGCGACAATTCCACACGAACCAAGATGAAGTAAGGTTGGGAATTTTTTTTTAAAACGGGGTGATGCATAGCCCAATTCTCACTTCATCTGAGTGCGGGTGGTTTGTACCGTCATGTGCAAACCATGAAATCTGTAAGAGGAAATCTGCCCGCATAACCTCTTACTTTGATGATGTGATGGATTTAATTTTTATTAAATCTAATTTGTTGGATTCCAAGGCCAACACAAGGGTCTTCCAGGGTATGTAAACCATCTAAAGAAAATCATAATTAAATGATTAAATAAACATAAACTCATAATCAAGTGATCAAATAAACATTTAAATAAATTATTTGGCCCAACTTCTATCATTCCCATGATCCCACACAAGGGACGGCCCACCTGTTCACTCTTAACAACAGTCCAAATAATTATAAATCCACATATATACCAAGGATCTACGAGCAATGGGCCCACCTGAATTGTACCCACTAAACACAAGGGTCCTAGTTCCTTATTGTGCACATCTAAACACAGTTAGGGGAATTTTATCTCAGACACCAACATTTATATATATATATATATATATAAATATATGTGTGTGATGTAATGTCAGTTGAAACCCAGGTGCATATATATATATACATATACAATTTCCTTACAACCCAGGGGATATATCACAAGTTCATTAACTCATCACAGTGACCCCTCCATCATGTGTACCCAGCCCAGATCTGAGAGTAAAACTCCTAGGCCCCATCTTTTTTTTTTAAATATATAAATGTATATAGATTCTTTGGAACCAGCCATCAAATCACAGGTGGAGTTCACAATTTCATCACTGTCAATGCCCCATCAACATCAGGTAGTCTAGAAAATCCCATGCCACTGCTATGGGTCAAAGTATTGGATCAAAGGGTGCCCACCATCTGCTAAGGTCCCACCTGACGAACCCCACCAATCAAGGTCCATGATACAGCCATGGGGCCCACCTGTAGGTGGCGGACCCACATTAGCTTTCAAGTGAAATCATGCACATGCTGCTGCCAAACAGCAACATGTGCAGTAATTTCTGTCATAGGCTGAATGGGACTCGTCCCAGGCATGCTGAAATTTTTTTTTTAACAAAGGTTAGTGGCCCACCATTAACTCGAAAATCAAAGATCCACACTACAGCAATGAGGCCCACCTGTAACACCCCGACCCGAGTTGATCTGGATTAGCTGCTAATGTCTGATGATTTGGTTGCTAATTGTGTTTTGTTCTTGTTTTTTTGGTTGGTTTCAGGTTCTGGATAAGTAGTTGGGTTGAGTTTGACCTGGTTCAGGTAGACATAAGCCCTTTTTCGTAATAGTGCATTTTGTGTGATGTCGTCATTCATGCATCATCTTGGTATTGACGTGTGTCTTTCGTTACGGTTGTTGATTCCCATAACTACGTTGGTTGCCAAATATGTCACGTGTTTCCGTGAGACCCGCAATTGACTCGAACTGGAATTAATTGGAATAATTGAACTTTCTTGCAAATTGGCCTTGATATTTATAAGCCACCGACCTTCTCCTTCGTTCACAGTTCTCTCTCTCTCTCTCTCTCTCTCTCTCTCTCTCTCTCTCTCTCTCTCTCTGGAGTTTTCTTCTTCTTCTTCTTCTTCTGCTCGTTCCTCCTTCCTGCTCGTTGAGCTAGCTGGGGAAGGAAGTTGTGCATGTCCACGTTTGAGCATCCCTCGTGTGTTTCGAGGTGAGTTGGAGTTCTTACAGTGCTTCTTCTCTCCCTTCTTCTTCCTCTTATTCTCATTCTTGATTGGTACAGGTGCTCACGCTTCTCGTTTCCTCTTCTTTTGCATACATGGGTATTAGGAGCATGTCCATGTGAGACTTGAGCCCAAGGACAACAAGATCGTGTTTGAACTCATTTTGAGGCAAGTATAAGCATAACTTGGTTTAACCATGTGGGTATGTATTTGATTAAGCTTAAATCATGTATTCTTGAGTATGAATGATTTCTACAGCCCATTTTGTGATCATTTCCTTCTACTCTATGTGATTTCATCCGTTTGGTCATGTTTCGATGATTCTGTAATCAATTCAGAAACTGCTTCGTGTGTACCACGGCTAAGCCGTAACTCACTTTCGGCTTAGAGTCCAGAGAGGGGAAAAACCTGGTTTTCCTCTACGGCCAGGACACAGCTAAGCCGTAGAACAAAATATGGGTGAACCGTAATTGCGGATGACAGTAAAGGGAACCGCGGTGGAGCCGCAGTGCAGATTACGGCTACGCCGTAAGATGCCTACGGCTAAGCCGTATGTTCACCTACGGCTAAGCCGTACCACCCCTGAGAAATGAATGAAAGGCTAGGAGTAAGAAAGAGACCTGCTATGGCCTTCATGATAGAATGTAGATCACCTAGACTTGCCAAATGGTATGAATGTATGACATGAATGATCTCGAGGATTGCGATTCATTCATGCACATTATCCGGTCGTTTAGCACCTCCCCATGGGTGTTGGTTTAAGGGACTTCGGTGCACATTCCAGATACACTGCAACACTAGACAATAGTGCATCGGACAACTTAAAACTACATCATTATGCACGGTTAAAGACACTGGATAACTAGAATAGGATTGGCTAGTAAAAGCCCGTGATCCTCACAAGAAAATCTGATCGCATGGCATATTGACTTCGGTTCTTGTCCTCTTATACGCATTCTACGCTGGGGCACACGATTGGATATTTCTAGCTCTGTCCATGGTTAATCCCGGGTGGAACAGCGGTCTTGCATGCTTGATCTTACTTTATGCTTTCATCCTTGGTTATCCTCATGCTTTACATGTTCTTATATTGATTGACTCGATAGAGTCTGGCACTACTGAGCAGCCTTAGGATCCCGACGGGGTGACTTGGGTATAGTTTGTATGGCCTTACTGCAGAAGGACACGTCTTGGGGAATCCGGACCCCAGGAACCCGAGACCCATCTAGCCCATGGTGTTCTCCTCATGTTTATAAGATCCCTACTTGGGAGTATATGGCGTACGTAGTAGCCACCTAGTATGTACATATTATGTATCCATTGATTCACACAGAGCATATGTAAATTTGAATGCACATGTGCCTAGACGACTACATTGACTTGTTATGATTATTTATGTCTTTTATTTTATTAGAGACCATACGTGTTAACTTGTTACTGCTTATACTTTGCTGAATCGTTGTATTCACAGATTGTCCTTGGTGTTGCAGGCTCAGGTACCCTCGACCGTATTCTTGTCGGTCATCAGTTTGCTTGGGAGACTCCAACTATCTCTTCAGGCTCGCGAAGTGGGTGTTATCACTCCATTAGAGCGCGACTGTTCTCTGCATGCATGCATATTGCTTTCTTTTCATGTCATTGATTGTACTCATGTTCTATACATTGTGATTGGATCCAATTTGTATGTTCAGACCTTTATGTCAGTCGTTGGAGATCATTTCTTTTATTTCTTGTGTGCCTCGTGTTACACGTTGATATTTGTAGCTTCCGCATACATATTTTGCACGTGTGTTCCCTTGTGCGTGTGCATCTAGACCGGGTCTAAGTGCATATGCACGGGAGTACGTGTGTCGCTGGTTAGGTTTTTACTAACCCCCGATTCCCTGGGCTCGGGTTGTGACACCACCTGTAGGTGGCAACCCACCACTTTTATAAAAGATGAAAACCCCCTGCACATGCTGCTGCCAAACAACAGCGTGTGCAAGTAGTTCCTCTACCCGGGCCTGACTAGGATACACTGCATTTTTTCTTTTTCAAATGTAAATGGCCACCATCATCCAATAGCCAAGCATGCATGCCACTGCCGTGGGACCCACTTGTAGATGGCGTACCCGAACCCCTGCACATTAACTCCCAAACACAGCAACATATCTGGGGTTCATCCCCAAACACGGTCGTCCATTTCTTTTTAAAATCAAAAGTGGGGTCTACCCATCATCACATCATGAATCTAATCTATATAATCCACTCACCTCTATATCTATCTATCATCACCATTTCACATATTTAAATGGGCATTTCACAAAATACTTCTAATGTCATAGATTCAAAGAAACAGTGTAGATCATAAAGAAAATAATGGGTATTTCACTTGCCTTAGAAGAGGATTGATGGAAAAGAAGGTCTAGATCTCTCTCTCCCTTGCACTTCCACAAGATCCAAAAGGAGAAGATGAAGAAGAAGAGGAAGAAGAAGAAGAACTAGCAGTTGCATGTCTTGGTTGGGCTTAAGCCTTGGCTGATCCAAAGAAAAAGAAGAAGATGAAGGAGAAAGAAGAGGAGAATGGGCACTGTAGAGATGGGAAAACAGGGGCTGCTCATTGTCTCATATAAGTAGGCATTAGGGTTTTTGGAAAATTTTTGGTTTTTATAAAAAGAACCCTACTATTAACATGAATTTATGGGTAAGGGCCTGGTTTTGGTTATTGGGCTTAATGGGTCCAGAATGGGTCTAAATTGGGTCGGGTCAAATGATGAACACTCATGGTCCTAAAATTACTATCCGATTAACCCAAAACCCAAAAGAAAATTAAATAATTATAATAACCTTAATTAACTAAAATACAAACAATTAAATAAATTTATATTTAAATTAAGTAAAATAATAACTTGGGTTAGGAACGTTACACTTCATGCCTCTTTCAGCATTTTTTTTATTGCTCTTTGGTTGAATTTTGTTTTCTTCCATTCAGTTAGAAATCATCAGAAGCGGAAGACCATTGAGTTTAGCCCATGTGTTCTATGATTTTCTTCCTGCTTAAGAATTTGCCATGAGAAATTATCACATATAAATGGTTTTACTTTAGACCAACCTTCCAATCATCAACATATTCAACATGATTCTTTCACAGCATGTTTCAAAAAGATTTTTTTAGAGGTTTCTTTGGTATGCTATACTTAGGGACAGCCTGGCAGGGGAATTTGTTTGAATTCCTGGGATGTAGTTGCTAAGTAAGGTAGCAAGATGTTGCACACATGCGGAAGCACATAACCTGATGTTGCACACGTGCGGAAGCACATAACCTGCAATAAACAATCAAAGCCACGCACAGGAAGAGACAAGCACATGAGCACACACAAGAGATTTACATTGTTTGGCGAGATGCCTACATCCACGGCCAAAAGAGAACTTTACTCTTTTACTGTACTATTCTACTTAGGTCTAAGGTTACAAGTTACATCATATATATAACTCTCTCTTTCTTAGCCCCTAAGAAAGCCCAGTACAAAGACCATAATACCCCTAACCCAAAGCCAGGTCCAAGACTAACCCTATGGACCAATTCTGTGAACCCGGATTACAAGACATAAACCCAACACAAGATAATCAGGGAATCTCAATAATCATGAAATATCTTGCCATTTTCCCAATTCAAAATGCACCAAAAAGCTGGTGTACAGGGTAGTTCGGTTCTTCAGGAAATTCCATAGGATTCTGATTGAATATATTTTGATTTCATTTCACTACCAAATATAGAAATCCATTCGAAATTTTGATTAATTTTATTACCAAGCAATAAGCATCCTTAGAAGCTTTATCTGTAAACATGAATGTTGTTCATTATGGGGACAACAGAGTAATGAGAAGAAAAACACTGGTCATGTTTCTCACTAAATTTGAATTGTAATAGATGGATACATTCCTCTTCACCTCTGAGTCTGTCAATGAGGGCCACCCTGACAAGATATGCGATCAAGTCTCCGATGCCATTCTGGCTGCTTGCCTTGAACGAGACCCTGAAAGCAAAGTCGCATGTGAGACCTGCACCAAAACCAACATGGTCATGGTCTTTGGCGAGATCAGTACCAAGGCCACTGTGGACTATGAGAAGATTGTGAGAGATACATGTAGGGGAATCGGGTTTATGTCGGCAGAGGTCGGCCTTGATGCTGATAAGTGCAAGGTTCTTGTCAACATTGAGCAGCAGAGCCCTGACATTGCCCAGGGAGTCCATGGCCATCTCACAAAGAAGCCTGAGGAAATTGGAGCTAGTGATCAAGGACATATGTATGGGAATGCCACAGACGAGACCCCAGAGCTGATGCCCCTGACCCATGTTCTTGCCACTAAGCTTGGTGCCAAGCTCACTCAAGTCCGAAAGAACGGGACATGCACATGGCTAAGGCCTGATGGCAAGACCCAAGTCACTGTTGAATATCAACATGAAGGCGGCGCATTGATTCCTCTGAGAGTCCACACAGTCCTCATCTCCACACAGCATGAAGAGAATGTCACAAATGAGCAGATTGCCAAGGACTTGAAAGAGCATGTGATCAAACCAGTCATCCCTTCGCGGTATCTCGACAACAAAACCATCTTCCACCTCAACCCGTCAGGCCGCTTTGTCATTGGTGGGCCTCATGGGACGCAGGGCTTACTGGCCGTAAGTGTTAGGTTTATGTCTTGTAATCTGGTCTTCTGGAGTCGGATTTTAGATCCGTTTCTTCCAGCGTGCTCGTGGTGACGAGATCTATAACTTGATGCAGAAATTTGGAGGAGATCTGAACAGATGTGGATTGAGGCTTGAATCGGGTCTACTCGACCTGGTTGTTGTTGCAAACCCAATAATAGGAGTCGCCGGCCTAGTTGCAAAGGGTTTGCTGATTCAAACGAAGTTGTTCGTTTGGGGTTCACATGATCGCATGTGATGATATTCATCTTGCCAGAGCCAAGCCGGAAAAGCAGCAAGGAGGAGCTGATGCGTCAGCAGTTGTCAAACATTTGTTTGATTGATTGATCGGAGGCCCAGTCAAATGGAGTTTTTGACTGCTCGGAGGCAGAGGTTGTTCTGCAATGGAGTCATCTGGACTTGCATTCCCGATCTGTTTGCTTGCATGCTTGTGGTGATTGGATCTTCACAGTGATGTTGAAGATGGGGCAGGATGGTGAGTGATTCAGAGATCACTCAGATTCGTCAATGGTTTCGAGCTTTTAGTTCGAGGTGGAGTTTGACGAGATGAACTTTGCTCAAAGTTCATGTGCTGGTTCAACATGTCAAAGTGTTGAAGAAGACTGCATCCCTGGTGCAGTGACGTGCCATTCAGCAGGGTACGTGAAGACATTGCTGGTTTTATCTCCTAGTAGCTCGAGTTGTACGGAGTTGTACGGAATTCAAGCCAAGGTGGAGATTGTTAGGTTTATGTCTTGTATTCCGGCTTAGCCGGATGAGTCCACTGGGTTAGCCAGGGACTGGTTTAAGGTCAAGGGTATTTTGGTAATTGTACCGGGGCTTTCTTGGTGGCCAAGAAAGCGGAGATTATATATTGTATAGTCTGTAACCCTAGACCTTGCAGCGGCGGCATTAGTTGCCCGTGGTGCTCCCACACCACGTAGGAGAGATGAGGTGAGAGTGTGGGAATCTCTTGTATGCTTTACTTGTCATAGTGAAGATGTTCGTCCTCCTGTGCCCGTGGATGTAGCCCGGTTTGGGTGAACCACGTAAATCTCGGTGTCTCTTCTTGTGTGTGGTTGATTGTTGATCTTGTGATTCCGTGAATGCGCACAACGGGTGATTATCAGAAATCACAACAGTAAGATCATCATTGACACTTACGGTGGTTAGGGTGCTCATGGTGGGGGTGCTTTCTCAGGCAAGGATTCCACTAAGGTGGACCGCAGTGGTGCCTACATTGTGAGACAGGCTGCTACGAGTGTGGTTGCATCAGGGCTTGCAAGGCGTTGCCTCGTTCAGGTCTCATATGCGATCGGAGTTCCAGAGCCATTGTCTGTGTTAGTTGATACTTACAAAACTGGGAAGATACCTGACAGGGATATATTGGCACCGATAAAGGAGAATTTCGACTTCAGGCCAGGGATGATTTCGATCAACCTTGACCTGAAGAGAGGTGGGAAATTCAGGTTCTGTCACGACCCGAGCCCAGAATTCGGGGGTTAGCGAAAAGCTAAACCGGTGACACACGTACTCCCGTGCACGTGCACCCAAACCCAGTCCAGATGCACGCACACAAGGGATCTAACACGTGCGAACTAAGCGTACGCGGAAGCTGTACATATCATAGCAAGCAACAAAGGAAAATAAAATAGCGGAAGCCAAAGCAAATACGAAACGGAAAAGACAAAGACAAATACACTGAGATAAAACCGAATACACACCAAAATCAATATACACAAAATATACAGAATACAAGTCCAAAGTCCAAAGTCCAAATACAAGCTCTCAAAAACCAAAACGCAAAATAAAAGCCACTGGTATGCATGCACGCACTTGGCAGAAGTGATCAGGCCCACTCTGCCAGACCGGAGGGTGCCTCTACACTCGCCCCTGCAGCCTCCTCGACCGCCGGGGAGCTGGGCAAGGTATCTGTGCCTGCAACACCACAGACAACACAAATGAATACAACGATCCAGCAAATATAAGTAACAGGAAAGAAACACGCATAGTATCAAAGCGAAATGAAATAGGGACAGAAGATTAAATACAGAGTCCATCTTAGTATGCTAAGCAAATCGTGCATAGGAGTAAAACATGATAATGGAATCAAAACATAGAATACTGAACTAGTTGGCTACTACGTTAACCATGTTCTCTCCAAAAGAGAGCAGAGCAGAGCAGAGCAGAGCAGAGGAGAACACCGCTGTCCAGGCCAAAGGTACAACGGGTCTCGGTTCCTGGGTTCCGGGGTCCCAAGACAAAGCAACACTGCAGTTAAAACAGAGATACAGAGATCTACGCCAGAGGTAACCCCGTTGGGTATCCTAGGGCTGAGGCTGAGTAGAGCCAGACTAATACCAATCAAATCAAAGCTAAAGAAAGGAGATTATCCGCTTTGGACTCACCGATGACAAGGACCGGATCTTATCCTCACGTATTAACCTCTGGGCAGAGCCACCAGGGAATACCCAAAAATCAGAGATATACAAAGCCAGAGAATATACAAAGCATAGCATAGATCAAAACATAGTACAGAGCGAAGAATAATACAGATATACAGAACGAAAGCAAAATGACTGAGGAATGCATAACATAGATTAACAGAACAGAGGGCAAAACCATAAACAATATGCAATGCATCTCAGATTAATACGGAATCAAGGTTCATTACAAGCCAAGTCTAATCTAGTTGCATCACTGTCACTAACCGTGCATGTTGAGGTAGTTTTAAGTTATTCGATGCACCGTTGCCATCCTAGTGTTGCAATATAATCCTCATGTGCACCGAAGTCCCTTAAACCAACACCCATGGGGGGGTGCTTAACCATGAGCAACACTCACATGAATAAGTCACAGCCTAACAGACTATTCATGCGCTCCAAAGAATCCATTTGGGCCGGTTTACGGGTATGGTTAACCTGTATTTGAGCCCTACAAGGTCACACCATTAGCCTAAGTTAACTGATATTTAACAGGTCTTACGGTTTAGCCATGGGTGACCTACGGCTTAGCCGTGGCATCCTACGGCGTAGCCGCAATATGCACTACGGCTTAGCCGTGGTTCCCTTCAGAACACGGCTAAACTGTCAGCTTTTCCACCTCTGATCTGATACCTCTCACGGCTGAGCTACAGTCAGTATACGGCTTAGCCGTAGACCAATCCACGGCTTAGCCGTAGCCTCACCGTAGGAGTACTGATATCAGAAAAGTTTCGACTGATCAGAGAATTAATTCACGGCTGGGGTACGGTTGGGTCACGGCTAGCTTACGGCTCAGCCGTAGGACAATTTACGGCTTAGCCGTAGCCTAGCCGTAGAACAAAACTCAAATTTCGAGTCTCTGGAAACCAAGCCGTAGAAGTTCACGGCTTAGCCGTACAATACAGAGATGAATTCGGGCTGAGTACAGAAACTGAAATTTGATACAGAAACTGAATAAAATGAGTTACAGAGGTTCCAAATTCACAAATTGTGGCTGTAAAACATGCTAGACAAAGAATAAGAGTGAATCAAAGCCATCAAACAAACACCCATATGTGTTATCAAAGCCTGTACTTATACTTGCCTCAAATCTGACAAAATCCTCTGAAATCAAGCTCCAAGCAACTAAAATCAAAACAAATCAAAGCAATCACACATGCATGAGATGAAGACAAAGCAACAGAGAATGGGAGATGTAATTTGGAGAAGAAATACAAAGAGTTGGGAAAGAACCCACTTACCTAAGGCAAGGACAGAGATGAGAGAATGGAGAAGAACCCAAGCCAAACAGAGGATCCAAATCCTCAATCGATCAAGAGAAGGAAAGAAGAGAGAGAGAGAGAGAACGAACGTGGAGAGCTTCCCTGGAATTCCTCTTGCATGCAACGATCAAATGAAATGGAGCAAGAGAGAGACACCTGGAGAGTGACTCATTTAAATAGGTTTTGTGGTTTAGGTCAAAGTCCGGTAAGTTTATACTAATTACAGTTCAAGTCACACGAAGGTCTAACTTCTCCAATTGACTCCAAACGGATCTGACACAGTTACGGAATTTGTCGAGCTCAACGAAATACGCGTGCTGACACCAAGATGATGCAAAGATGAGATGAGCAAAGCCAAAGCAAAATTACGAAAAAGGGCTTAGAACTACCTATCTCAGGTCAAAGGTTGCTCAACTACCTATCCAAGGCCCAAAACCAAGTCCAAAAGAATAAAATAAAACAAAACACACACTAATGAGCCACTAATCCGGCTCAAAGGGGATCGGAGTGTTACATCCTCCCCCACTAGGAATCATTCCGTCCTCGGAATGACTACCTACCTGCGCAAAGAGCTGGGGGTACTGGCGCGCTAGCTGCTCCTCTAGCTCCCAAGTAGCCTCATCCGGACCGTGATGCTCCCACAACACTTTAACCCATCTGATAGTCCTGGTACGGAGAATCTGCTCTCGTGTCCCAACGATGCGAAGCGGACGCTCAACGTAAGTCGCATTAGGCTGAATCTGGATATCATCGTAGCGAATCACATGGCTCGGATCTGGCACATACTTACGGAGCATCGACACATGGAACACATCGTGAACACCGGAGAACTCAACTGGAAGTGTCAACCGATAGGCTAAATCTCCAACTCGGCTCTTGACTTCGAACGGTCCTACATATCTCGGAGCTAACTTGCCCTTCTGACCAAATCGAACTGTGCCCTTCATCGGAGAAACTTTAAGGAACACCCAATCTCCAACTTGAAATGCCAAAGGTCTCCTCCGCGTATCCGCATAGCTCTTCTGCCTGGACCGAGCAATCTTCAGATTCTCTATCACTTTCTGCACTTTCTCTGTCGTCTCAGCAATGATCGTCGGACCATGGAAACTTCTAGTTCCAACTTCTTCCCAGCACACTGGGGTCCTGCACTTGCGTCCGTATAGAGCCTCATAAGGTGCCATACCAATACTCTCATGGAAGCTGTTGTTGTAAGCAAACTCACACAAGGCCAGATGTGTATCCCATTCCTTCTCAAAGTTCAGCACACTAGCTCTGAGCATATCCTCCAACGTCTGAATGGTACGCTCCGACTGTCCATCGGTCTGGGGGTGGTATGCCGTACTAAAACTCAGCTTCGTACCCATAGCTTCCTGAAATGCTCTCCAGAATGAAGATACAAAACGACTGTCTCGATCTGACACAATCGATACTGGGGTGCCATGCAATCTGACTATCTCGTCAACAAACTTCCTGGCCATCTCCGTGAATGTCATCCCTTTCTTGAACGGAAGGAAATGCGCTGACTTGGTCAATCTGTCCACTATGACCCAGATAGCATTATTCTTTCTACTGGTCGGCGGAAAACCGGAGACGAAATCCATCGTAATGTGCTCCCACTTCCACTGCGGGGTGTGCAATGGATGCAATGATCCTGGAGGTCGCTGATGATCAGCTTTTACCCTCTGACAGGTCAAACATCGAGCTACGAACCCTGCGATCTCCCGCTTCATATTGTTCCACCAAAATCTATCCTTCAAGTTCCGGTACATCTTCGTACTACCGGGGTGCATCGCATATCGGGCATCGTGCGCATCTGTCATCAACTTATCTTTCAACTCATCCACAGCGGGAACACACAATCTATTCCGGAAGTATAAAACTCCATCTACCAAGCTAAAATCAGGTCGATCTGCAATCCGATCTCTGAACTTCACCAGGAGGGGGTCCTCAAACTGGCGATCCTTGATCTGCTGAATCACCTCAGGCTGAAACACGATGGTAGTAGCTAATGTCACCAATCCACCTACCATCTGAACCTCAACAGGCTGATCACGCACAAGCATATAAAATCCTGCCAACACCTGAAGACTGTCTGTCCTCCTGCTAAGTGCATCTGCAACTACATTGCCTTTGCCTGGGTGGTACTTGATCGGAAAGTCGTAATCTTTGATGAACTCCAACCACCTTCGCTGCCTCATATTCAAGTCATGCTGATCAAACAGGTACTGCAAACTGTGATGATCGGAATGGACCTCAAACTTCACACCGTACAGGTAATGTCGCCACAACTTCAATGCAAATACAATGGATGCTAACTCCAAGTCATGTGTGGCATAGTTCTTCTCATGTTCTTTCAACTGTCTGGATCCATAGGCAATCACCTTCTGATTCTGCATCAGTACACAGCCTAGTCCAACTCTAGAGGCATCTGAGTAAATCATGAATCCCTCACTACCATCCGGGAGAGTCAACACTGGCGCCGTAGTGAGCTTTTCTTTCAACATCTGAAAACTACGCTCACACTTCTCTGTCCACTCATACGGAACCTTCTTCCGAGTCAACTGAGTCAGCGGGGCTGAGATCTTCGAGAAATCCTGCACAAACCTGCGGTAATATCCCGCCAAGCCCAGAAAACTCCGAATCTCTGTCACTGATCTAGGACGGGGCCAATGGACTACTGCCTCAATCTTAGCCGGATCCACCATCAATCCATCTCTAGAAATCTTATGACCCAGAAATGCAACTTGCTCTAACCAGAAATCACACTTGGACAACTTGGCATACAACTTGTGATCTCTAAGCAGCTGCAATGCTTTCCTTAGATGGTCCGTATGTTCCTCAGCAGTCTTCGAATAGACCAATATGTCATCTATAAAAACCACAACAAACTGGTCCAAGAATGAAGTAAACACCCTGTTCATCAACGCCATGAAAGCTGCGGGTGCGTTCGTCAAACCAAATGGCATGACAAGGAACTCGTAGTGTCCATACCGAGTCCTGAAAGCTGTTTTAGGAACATCCTCATCCTTCACCCTGAGCTGGTGATACCCTGACCTCAAGTCAATCTTCGAGAAGTAAGCTGCACCCTGAAGCTGATCGAACAACTCATCAATCCTAGGCAATGGATATTTGTTCTTGATGGTCACTTTGTTCAACTGTCTGTAGTCAATGCACATCCGGAAACTGCCATCCTTCTTCTTGACAAACAATACAGGAGCTCCCCAAGGTGAAACACTTGGGCGTATAAACCCTTTATCCAACAAATCCTGCAATTGTTTCTTCAATTCCAACAACTCTGCAGGTGCCATACGATATGGAGCTCTACTGATGGGTGCTGTACCTGGCATCAAATCAATCGCAAACTCTATCTCTCGAGCTGGTGGTAACCCTGGCACATCCTCCGGAAAGACATCCGGGAACTCGCTGACTACTGGAATCTCGCTGAGCTGTCGCTGATCTTTCTTCTCTGAAATGAATGCAAGAAATCCTTCACATCCCCTACGAAGCATCCTGTCTGCCTTACAAGCAGATATCACACGCCTCGGGCACTTCGTCTGGCTACCCTCAAATTGAAAACCGCTGCCCAAATCAAAGTAGATAGCCTTGCTGTAGCAATTGATACACGCATGATATCTTGCAAGCCAGTCCATACCAAGAATCACATCGAAGTCCAGTGTCGTGAGCAACACGAGGTCTACTGGGAGCTGATGACCAGCTATCCGCACAGCGCACTGAGGGTAGAAAACACTGCACTCCACCCGTTTACCAACCGGAGTGGACACTAGCAACAAGTAGGGAAGTGGTGTGGGTCGCTGTCGAAGCTGCACAGCAAAATGGGGTGCTACGTACGAACGCGTAGACCCGGAGTCAAATAAAGCTAAAGCTTCTGCATCGGAAATTAAAATTTTACCTTCCACGACCGTGGCCTCCTCCGCGCCCTCATGCGTAGCAGCATAGGCTCGGGCTGTCTGGCGGTTCGGCTTCTGACCTGGGCGAGCTGTCTGAGATCTGCCCTGTGCTGCAGGTCCTGTCTGTCTCGTCTGTGGAGAGGACTGAAACCTCGGGCATTGAGCCCGCCTGTGATCCGTGGAGCCACAACCAAAACAAGCCCCACTCTTCCTCCAACACCTATCGGTGGGGTGATCCTTCCCGCAGTGACCGCAAACTACCTGAGAACTGCTCGAACTGCCCTGCTTACCCTTGAACTTTTTCTGGAACTGACTTCTACCACTGAAACCTGCTGCCCTCTTAGCCTCTGTTCGCTCCTCCTCAAAGATGGCCTCTGCATCATAAGCCCTGTCAATAGCATCATCCAATGTAGCCGGCCACATACAAGCAACCACGTGGCGTTTGTGTCTCGGATTTAGGCCGTTGACGAAGCGAGTCACCTTCTTATGCTCCGTGTTCACCATATCCTCTGCGAAATGAGACAACTCTGTAAACCTGTGTACATAATCTGCAACTGACATCTGTCTCTGCTGAAGGTTGAAGAATTCCACTTCCTTGGCTCGCTGAATATGGAGAGGCATGAACTTACGACGGAATTGCTGCTTGAAGGTCTCCCAAACTGTGGCACTGGGCATAGTCTGAAATGAGGTCTTAACACTCCTCCACCATGTCTTAGCTACACTCCGAAGCATAGAGGCTGTGAGAACTACCTTCTGCTTGTTGCTGCACACAATCGTATCAAATAGCTCTTCAGTCTGCTCCAACCATTGCTCAGCCTGCAATGCATCCTCTATCCCATGGAACTCAGTCGCCCCTCGCTTACGGAACTTGTCGAAAAGCGCATTAGGATCTGATTCCTTAGGCTGGAAAATCACCTGCTGATCTACATGAGGTGATGCTACTGCAGCAGCCTGACTCTGCCTATCTACCATGGATGCCATCTGCGCCTGTAATGACTGCATAGACTGCATCATCATCATCAAGCGCTCCTCACTGCTGATATGTGGGGGTACCGATCCACTATCACCGTTATGGCCCTGTTGATTCTCATCCCTAGATCCTGGTCCTGATGCCATCCTGTAAAAGGAAAAGAAACACAACACACAAATATAACATGCCCTGAGTTAGTCAAACCCCAAATCAACATATGAGACCTCGAGTCAAATAGTTGATATCGTTATCTCACCACGATCTTAGATGCCTACATGCTTATAACTAGCATGCTCTGATACCATACAATACGTATGTCACGACCCGAGCCCAGAATTCGGGGGTTAGCGAAAAGCTAAACCGGTGACACACGTACTCCCGTGCACGTGCACCCAAACCCAGTCCAGATGCACGCACACAAGGGATCTAACACGTGCGAACTAAGCGTACGCGGAAGCTGTACATATCATAGCAAGCAACAAAGGAAAATAAAATAGCGGAAGCCAAAGCAAATACGAAACGGAAAAGACAAAGACAAATACACTGAGATAAAACCGAATACACACCAAAATCAATATACACAAAATATACAGAATACAAGTCCAAAGTCCAAAGTCCAAATACAAGCTCTCAAAAACCAAAACGCAAAATAAAAGCCACTGGTATGCATGCACGCACTTGGCAGAAGTGATCAGGCCCACTCTGCCAGACCGGAGGGTGCCTCTACACTCGCCCCTGCAGCCTCCTCGACCGCCGGGGAGCTGGGCAAGGTATCTGTGCCTGCAACACCACAGACAACACAAATGAATACAACGATCCAGCAAATATAAGTAACAGGAAAGAAACACGCATAGTATCAAAGCGAAATGAAATAGGGACAGAAGATTAAATACAGAGTCCATCTTAGTATGCTAAGCAAATCGTGCATAGGAGTAAAACATGATAATGGAATCAAAACATAGAATACTGAACTAGTTGGCTACTACGTTAACCATATTCTCTCCAAAAGAGAGCAGAGCAGAGCAGAGCAGAGCAGAGGAGAACACCGCTGTCCAGGCCAAAGGTACAACGGGTCTCGGTTCCTGGGTTCCGGGGTCCCAAGACAAAGCAACACTGCAGTTAAAACAGAGATACAGAGATCTACGCCAGAGGTAACCCCGTCGGGTATCCTAGGGCTGAGGCTGAGTAGAGCCAGACTAATACCAATCAAATCAAAGCTAAAGAAAGGAGATTATCCGCTTTGGACTCACCGATGACAAGGACCGGATCTTATCCTCACGTATTAACCTCTGGGCAGAGCCACCAGGGAATACCCAAAAATCAGAGATATACAAAGCCAGAGAATATACAAAGCATAGCATAGATCAAAACATAGTACAGAGCGAAGAATAATACAGATATACAGAACGAAAGCAAAATGACTGAGGAATGCATAACATAGATTAACAGAACAGAGGGCAAAACCATAAACAATATGCAATGCATCTCAGATTAATACGGAATCAAGGTTCATTACAAGCCAAGTCTAATCTAGTTGCATCACTGTCACTAACCGTGCATGTTGAGGTAGTTTTAAGTTATTCGATGCACCGTTGCCATCCTAGTGTTGCAATATAATCCTCATGTGCACCGAAGTCCCTTAAACCAACACCCATGGGGGGGTGCTTAACCATGAGCAACACTCACATGAATAAGTCACAGCCTAACAGACTATTCATGCGCTCCAAAGAATCCATTTGGGCCGGTTTACGGGTATGGTTAACCTGTATTTGAGCCCTACAAGGTCACACCATTAGCCTAAGTTAACTGATATTTAACAGGTCTTACGGTTTAGCCATGGGTGACCTACGGCTTAGCCGTGGCATCCTACGGCGTAGCCGCAATATGCACTACGGCTTAGCCGTGGTTCCCTTCAGAACACGGCTAAACTGTCAGCTTTTCCACCTCTGATCTGATACCTCTCACGGCTGAGCTACAGTCAGTATACGGCTTAGCCGTAGACCAATCCACGGCTTAGCCGTAGCCTCACCGTAGGAGTACTGATATCAGAAAAGTTTCGACTGATCAGAGAATTAATTCACGGCTGGGGTACGGTTGGGTCACGGCTAGCTTACGGCTCAGCCGTAGGACAATTTACGGCTTAGCCGTAGCCTAGCCGTAGAACAAAACTCAAATTTCGAGTCTCTGGAAACCAAGCCGTAGAAGTTCACGGCTTAGCCGTACAATACAGAGATGAATTCGGGCTGAGTACAGAAACTGAAATTTGATACAGAAACTGAATAAAATGAGTTACAGAGGTTCCAAATTCACAAATTGTGGCTGTAAAACATGCTAGACAAAGAATAAGAGTGAATCAAAGCCATCAAACAAACACCCATATGTGTTATCAAAGCCTGTACTTATACTTGCCTCAAATCTGACAAAATCCTCTGAAATCAAGCTCCAAGCAACTAAAATCAAAACAAATCAAAGCAATCACACATGCATGAGATGAAGACAAAGCAACAGAGAATGGGAGATGTAATTTGGAGAAGAAATACAAAGAGTTGGGAAAGAACCCACTTACCTAAGGCAAGGACAGAGATGAGAGAATGGAGAAGAACCCAAGCCAAACAGAGGATCCAAATCCTCAATCGATCAAGAGAAGGAAAGAAGAGAGAGAGAGAGAACGAACGTGGAGAGCTTCCCTGGAATTCCTCTTGCATGCAACGATCAAATGAAATGGAGCAAGAGAGAGACACCTGGAGAGTGACTCATTTAAATAGGTTTTGTGGTTTAGGTCAAAGTCCGGTAAGTTTATACTAATTACAGTTCAAGTCACACGAAGGTCTAACTTCTCCAATTGACTCCAAACGGATCTGACACAGTTACGGAATTTGTCGAGCTCAACGAAATACGCGTGCTGACACCAAGATGATGCAAAGATGAGATGAGCAAAGCCAAAGCAAAATTACGAAAAAGGGCTTAGAACTACCTATCTCAGGTCAAAGGTTGCTCAACTACCTATCCAAGGCCCAAAACCAAGTCCAAAAGAATAAAATAAAACAAAACACACACTAATGAGCCACTAATCCGGCTCAAAGGGGATCGGAGTGTTACAGGTTCCAAAAGACAGCAGCCTACGGGCATTTCGGCCGTGATGACCCAGATTTCACCTGGGAGACTGTCAAGGTCCTCAAGCCTGGCAAAGCTTGAGAGGCAGCCTATAGCCTTGGAGCAAGTATTGAATTGGAGATTGCTTTCTATATTCTTTTTCTGCTTGAGTTTCTTTGAGCAGGAGTGTAGCTTATTTGCAGCATGTAGAGAATGTTAGTAGGAAAAGCCGAAGCTTAGGCATCAAAAACACCTGATGATTGCAGCGCTTCTCCGCATTTCTTTCTGTTACGACAGACCAACCTCTGTTGGCATCCATATTTTGGATGGTTTGTTTTGCTGTTGTTTTTTTCCCCACAGGGAAGTTGAATGTTTAAGAAATTGTGTTTCAGTTGAATCTCAAATTTCATGAATACAATTGATAAAAGCCCAAAAATAACTGGACATCCAACGAGAGAAATGATCATATACATTCAGTTGATTGTTATAACTGAAGTGTCCATCATCAAATAAGAAAGGATAATGAGTATGGTTGAGGGCAAAACTACAGTTTTCAATGAAGTGTCGCTCCTCACCTAATTCCACGGTGCCTTCTCACCAGCTACAATTCCACTCACATCAGTATGATGCCTGCTGTTGAATTGTTTGCATGTTCTGCATGTGATAACTTCATCATACACCTTCTTTTAAAAAACTTGGGAGTTCATCGCACGATAAAAACACAAAATTAAACTGATGGGTTAACACAATTCCTAGGATATCTGTGCTTGTAACCAACCTGGATTTTGATAAAGGGTGGATCCTATTTATGGTTTCAGTGAGGGGCTGGACTTCCTTTACTGTACTTTGGTAGACCAATAACCCTCTTTCTAGAAAAACCAATGCATAGGCCAGTTTGGGTAATTTACTTATATAGTGTTGATCAAGAAAAAATGAAAAAAAATACGGGTCAAATAAAAAAGGTGCTTGATGATGAGAAAGCGCATCTTTCCAAGTTCATTTTCACATTTAGTGTCATGAGAGACTAACTTTTTGGCTTTTTTAGTAAAAAAAATGTGCATTTTGTGATTTAGGATATTTTGATTTGACACCCTCTCCTTTGATTCTCTCTTGATTTGACCCTTTTCTGCGTTTGATTGTACAAGTAAATTACCAAACATGGTTCAAACCTATCCAACTTACGTTTCTTTATTCAGGCCAGGTATATATATAATATTGTTTTGAGAAAAAGGAGAGGAGAGATTAGAGAGAGGAATGGAGATGCTTTATTGAATGAAAAGATGTGTACATCAAGGAGGGGAGGAGGATCTTATTTATAGAAGAAGATTGCTTCCTCCCCAAGCAAACCAATATAGCAAGACTCTAGGTTTCCATATCTAATGTGGGCCCCAGGGTGGGCATCCACTAATAACAATATTTTATAATACTCCCCCTTGGATGACCATCATTCAATGACAGTTGCCTCATTAAAACCTTGCAAAGGAAAAACCCAATGGGATAAAAACCAATGCGAAGGGAAAAGAGTACAACGTTTTACAAAATTATTGAAATGGTGTTGGACGTGCATAATGCTGCCTCGTTAAAACCTTAACTAGGAAACCCAGTGGAACAAAACTTAGAGAAGGAAAAAGAGTACAGCGCACATATGTCCTAATTGATAGGCTTCAAGGTATCTATCCAGAATCTGTTACTCCCCTTGACGATAATACCCTTTACATTGTTTGATGATACACTTTTCGCATGCCGATCTCATATACAAGCCTTTGAAATGTTGACTTTGGTAATGACTTGGTGAACAAATCAGCCAAGTTGTTGTTTGAATGAACTTGCTTGACTTCGATTTCATTGTTCTTCTAAAGCTCATGTGTGAAGAAGAACTTTGGTGCAATGTGCTTTGTCTTGTCACCTTTAATGTACCCTTCTTTAATTTGTTGAATGCATGCCTCATTGTCTTCATAGATAATGCTCGGGGTACCTGTACTGAGAGACAATTGACAAGAACTACGAATATGCTGAATTAAAGATTTTAGCCATACACATTCCCTACTAGCTTCATAGAGGGCTAAAATTTCAGCATGGTTAGAAGAAGTAGCTAACAAAGTTTGTTTAGTAGAGCGCCAAGAAATAGCAGCATTACCATTGAGAAATACATAACCTGTCTGTGATCGACCCTTATGGGGATCAGAGAGATATCCTGAATCTGCATATTCTACAAACTTAGAATCTTTACAATAAAAGAGTCCTAAATCAATTGTACCACGTAAATAGCGGAGGATATGTTTGATACCAGTCCAATGCCTTTACGTTGGCGCAGAACTATATCTAGCAAGTAAATTCACTGAAAAGAAAATATCCGGTCTAGTAGATTGTGTTAAATACATTAAAGCACCAATAGCACTCAAGTATGGTACTTCTGGACCCAATACCTTTTCGTTTTCTTCAATTGGACGATATGGATCCTTGTTTATATCTAAAGACCGAACAACCATGGGAGTGCTTAGTGGATGTGCTTTATCCAAACCTAAGCGTTTCAGTGTATTCTTGGTATAATTAGATTGATGGACTAATATTCCACTAGAACTTCTCTCGATCTGCAGGCCGAGACAAAATTTTGTTTTCCCAATGTCTTTCATCTCAAATTCCCTTTTCAAATAATCAGCAGTTATTTCGAGCTCTTCTGGAGTCCCGATTAAATTTATTTCATCGACATAAACTGCCACTATTGCAAAACCTTTTGAGGATTTCTTTATGAAGATACATGGGCAAATGAGATTGTTTTTATATCCTTCCTTAGACAAATATTCACGGAGATGATTGTACCACATTCTTCCGGATTGCTTCAATCCATACAATGATCGTCTCAATTGTATTGAGTACGTACTCTTAGGCTTTGCTTCAAGCAAAGTAAATCCTTCTGGGATTTTCATATGAATTTCTGTGTCTAAGTCCCCGTACAGATAAGCGGCCACAACATCCATGAGTCTCATATCCAAATTTTCAGAAACCGCTAAACTTATCAGATATCTGAATGTCGTTATATCCATAACAGGGGAGTATATTTCCTCATAATCAATCCCAGGTTTCTGCAGGAAACCTTGTGCCACAAATCTTGCCTTGTATCTAATGATTTCATTCATTTCATTCATTTTCCTTACAAACACCCACTTATAACCTACAGGGTTAATACCTTTTGGGGTTTGTACTATAGGTCCAAATATACCACGTCTATTGAGAGACTCTAACTCTGCTGTAATAGCAGTTTTCCATTTTGGCCAATCTTTCCTTTGTCGACATTCATTTATAGTACGTGGTTCTGTATCCCAATCATCATCGTCATGTTGCATTGATATTTGTGTAGCTACTGCATATGCAAATGCGTCATCGATGATAATTCTTTTTCTATCCCATCTCTCTCTTGAATAATTGTAAAATATAAAGATCTCTTCATTATCTGGTACCGGTGCCACTTCAGGGGCTTTTATAGTCTCTTCAAGGACTTTCGTCATTCTAGAGAGAGTGGATTTTTCCATGACATCTTCGGGAGCGTTATGACCCTCTTCAGGAGTGTTAAGTGTATCTTTGGGAGGATATGAGGATTGTATATTTCTCCTTTTCCGCGAAGCTATATCTTTTGAACCTATAGGTCTGCCACGCTTCTGGCGTATTACAGACTCTTTGGTTGCCATTTTTTGACTTTGTCCTACAGGGACATTAAGTCTAGCATGTGCATTCATAGCTGGAATATGTGACTTAGTTACCTTTGTTGCATCGTTAAATGCATCAAATAATTTATTTACAATTTCTTGTAAGTGCATAATTCTACGGACTTCATATTCACATTGTGAAGTGCGTGGGTCTAAATGAGAAAAAGTGGAAGCATTCCACGTTAGTTCACGCCGTTCTTCAGGAACGGGTTGTTCTGCAGGAACAATACATTCTTTATCTCCCCCTAAAGGCGGGAATTTTGTCTTATCGAATTGACAATCAGCAAAACGAGCAGTAAAAACATCTCCTATCATTGGTTCTAAAAAGCGAATAATAGAAGGAGAGTCATAGCCGATATAGATGCCCAACCTACGTTGTGGTCCCATCTTAGTACGTTGAGGGGGTGGTATAGGGACTAGAACAGCGCAACCAAATTTGCGCAGATGGGAGATATTAGGTTGATGTCCGATATAAGCTGTGCGGGAGAGTATTGATGGTAGGCTGTGGGTCGAAGTCGAATGAGCATTGATG
Organism: Sextonia rubra; assembly: GCA_037013555.1. NCBI lineage: Eukaryota > Viridiplantae > Streptophyta > Magnoliopsida > Laurales > Lauraceae > Sextonia > Sextonia rubra. The sequence continues at coordinate 12,546,334 of JASUAD010000028.1, read as the reverse complement.
CATGTAATACAGCATGTCCCCAAGCACTAACTAGTAATTTGGACTACATCAACAGGGTCCTAGAAATAAGTTGAATGCGCTTAATCAGGGATTCAGCTAAGCCATTCTGGGTATGGACATGAGGTACAGGATGTTCGACAACAATGCCTAGAGATGAACAGTAGTCATCGAAGGCTTGTGATGTAAACTCACCCGCATTATCAAGTCGTATAGACTTAATAGGATTATCAGGGAAATGGGCTCTAAGTTTAATAATTTGTGTTAATAGACGGGCAAAGGCAATATTCCTAGTTGAAGTAAGCAAACATCAGACCAACGGGTGGAAGCGTCAATCAGAACCATGAAATACTTAAAAGGTCCACTAGGTGGATTGATCGGTCCACAGATGTCGCCTTGTATCCTTTGCAAAAAGGATGGGGATTCTAATGCAATCTTGACGAAGGAAGGTCGAGTGATTAATTGTCCCTGTGAACATGGGACACATAGAAACCCATTTGGTATGGTCAAACTGTGGTTGTCTAAAGGGTGTCCAACAGAGTTATCAATGATTTTCTTTAACATGGTAACTCCGAGGTGCCCTAATCTATCATGCCAAAGCAATAAGGCTTGAGGGTTGCTAAACTTTGGGGTTGGTTTAAGCTTCGGGCTTAACTATCTCATTTTACTCAAGACCGAATGTGATTCGACGATGGATATCGTCGTATAATATAACCCAGAAGAAAGTGCACTTAATGTTTCTAGTATTTGCTTTCGGCCTCCAATACTAGTAACGATAAGTAACATTTCCTTGTTACCTTCATTAGCAGTCTCAACATGGTATCCACTTATTCTGATGTCTTTAAAACTGAGCAAGTTTCTTCGGGAACTGCTGGAGAACAATGCATCTTTAATGAATAAATGAGTACCATTAGGTAACGTTATGTGGGCTCTTCCGGAGCCTTCAATTATTTGCACAGGTCCAGCTATGGTGGATACCTTTCGTGAATTCAATACCAATTCTGAGAAAAACTTCTAGTTTTTTAGAATGGTATGTGTTGTAGCACTATCTACAAGACAGTGAGTATCCCCATTGTTGTGATCCATACCTTTAAACAAAAGATAATAAAAAATGTAACTAAACAATCACATAATTAAGAAAAAAAATTAATAAAAGAAATTTTATCAACTTTATAAGAAGTTATTCATCACAAAACATCCATAAAATATTTATCAAAATTAAGAAACTGAAAACTAAATTATCCAATCATAAAATATCCATAAAAAGGTAAATAGCTAAAAAAGATTCTAAATGGAGATTCTGAAAAATATTTAGTTGGTCTTCTAGAACATTCCAGGAGGAGTTCTGATTTTAGCACTAAATGCCTCATTGCTCAGAGGTTAGCCATTTTCGTCTTCAAAAAAATCTTTAGTTTCCAAATTTGTAATGTCCAACTGGTAATTATTATTTTGTAGGTCAGTATCCCAATCCCAATCTTCCAGATCATTTGATTCTGCAGAATGAATAGAGGCCTTGTATGCTTTGTATCATTCCACCACGTCTTTTGGTGCACGACAAGAGCGTGACCAATGCCCAGTCCTTCCACATCTGTAGCAAGGGTTATCAAAACGGTGGGCAGAAGTATTCGGTGGATTCTGAGGTTGATCCGGATTTTATTGCTTCTGAGGATCAGACCACTTCTGGTGGTTTTTGAATTTTTTATTGGGAGGACCTCGAAATCCTCCTCGTCGAGAGGAGTTTCTTTTTTCACCTCTTCTGGAGGGATTATTTCTCCCACGCCCCCTTCCTCTCCCTCTGCTGGAATTGAAATTGGCATTTGCTTCAGGCAGTGCCATAGATCCAGTTGGTCTAGAGTTATGATTGTTTAGCAAGACTTTACTGTTCTACTCAGCAACAAGGAGACAAGAGATCAGTTCTGAGTATTTTGAGAAACGCCGTTCACGGTATTGCTGTTGCAGGATTACATTTGATGCGTGGAAAGTGGACAACGTTTTCTCTAACATCTGCTCTTCTGTAATCGTTTCCCCACACAATCTTAACTGGGAAACAATGTTGAAAAGAGCAGAGTTATACTCAGATACCGATTTGTAGTCCTGAAATCGCAGGTTTAGCCATTCATTCTGAGCTGCTGGTAATAAGACCATCTTCTGGTGATCATATCTGTCTTTCAGAGATTTCCAAAGACCGACAGGGCCTTCCTCTGTGAGGTATTTATTCTTAAGGTCATCATGTATATGATGACGTAAGAAGATAAGTGCCAATGCCCTATTCTCCGGGGACTCTTTATTACCTTCTTTTATCGTCTTCCAAGCTTCTTGGATTGCAAATGTAATTTTGCATCCAAGTGCCAGGATAAATAGTTATCCCCGGTAATGTTAAGGGCTTTAAATTCAAGTTTGCTTAAGTTCGACATTATGCAAGAGCTGGAAAAAAATATATATGATCATTGATATGCAAAAGATAAAATATAAATAATAAAAATTGTAATGCATTCAGAATAAATTAAGGGGTGAGCCATGTCAGATCAAGTTTGCTAATTTAAATTGAATAACATCATGTTATCAATTTTAATAATCCAAAAACAAACAATTTTAACAAGGCTTCTGACTTGATTTGGAATTGTAGGTTCCTGATTAGAACTTCAGGTTTTATTAAGGCTTCGGGCTTGATGTTATGGCATATTACTTTTATTTCTGGATCGAAATATCAAACTTCAGGTTTAATTAGGAATGAATCTTCAAGTTCATATTGTGGATCTGAGAACTTCTGGTTTCAGATTTTAATAATCCAAGGAACTTCTGGTCCGGATATAGAAAAGAACTTCTGGTTCTTACGGAACTGCAGACCCGTATTAATATAGAACTTCAAGTGCTTATTTATGAACTATTCTTGATCTCCCTTTGTTAAAGATAATGATAATAATGAATAAATAAATAATCATAACATAAACAATTCATTAAACAAATAAAGGAATATAAATAATGAAAATTATGTTACCGCTAGATCTGCCTTCTTTCACGTGTATCGTGTAGATCTGCTTCTGAGCTTTTTGAAAAATCAAACGGATCGACGATCAGAATTTGGAGGCGCAAGATATCATAGGAAGGAGATTGGCACTTATTGCACATTGAATGCACAGAAACAATAAAAAAAAAAAAAAAGATGCACGTTGAAAGTACAGAAAAAGATGCACGTTGAATGCACAGAAACGTTGAATGCACGTTGACAGTACAGAAAACGTTGCACGTTAACGTATAGAAGCAATATAAAAATAAAAGAAAGAAAGAAAGAATGGCAGAAGAAGCTTTTCACGAGAAGCGTACGCGGAATAAGAAACGTGGACGCGGGGAGGAAAGAAAACAGGAAAAAAAAAAGATCGTACTGATAATGTGTTTTGAGAAAAAGGAGAGGAGAGATTAAAGAGAGGAATGGAGATACTCTATTGAATGAAAAGATGTGTACATAAAGGAGGGGAGGAGGATCGTATTTATAGAAGAAGATTGCTTCCTCCCTAAACAAACCAATATAGGAAGACTCTAGCTTTTCATATCTAATGTAGGCCCATGGTGGGCATCCACTAATAACAATATTTTATAACAAATATGCCTTCTCCTTTTAATTTTTCCTCATAGGCTACTTATGAGGTGGTTGGGACATGTACATGGAAGGTCAAATTAGCTCTTTCCAATACATTGAAATGCCTAACTACAAGAAAGCCAAAGTAAATAAAGAGGAAAGGAGTCCAAAGAAGACATCAGATGAAGTAGTATTAAAAGAAAGACAATGCCCACAACAACGAGGAACGACTTGACAAGGGATATCTTGACTTTCCATATAGCCCAGATGGAATGGACTTGGGCCACAACTTAGAAAAAGCCCTGAAAAATTACCAGTTCTGACATCTCCCAATCCTAATGGTGGAAAAACCTTTCAAAAAAAAAATCTTCAAAAAAAAAAAAAAAAGAAAAGAAAAAGGAAAGTAGAAGTGTACTAGAACATGTGCTGCTATTTTTATTACATTATAAACAGTAGAAGTGTAGTAGAACACGTGGTTTGTGGGCCCCTCTGGCCCCACTGAATATGTTGTCAGTCAATCTTGGCCCACATCTACCGAACTCAAATCTGGTTAACTTGGGATTTGGACTGCTGCATGGGTGGGCCTTGAATCTAACTTTGGGATTGGATTCCCTTTTAGTCTGAACTTGGGCTTGGGCAGTAAGCTCAAACACTCTGTTCTTATGTGTCTGCATTTATGTATTCGTATGCTGGGCTAGAGGGCTTATCCAGTGCACACAGTAAGCATGAAAGCTTCCATGTACACCTTGATGTAGGGCCCACATGGGCCCCCAATTGGAGATGGGATGAGGGGGCCTCTTAATCTGGTTGGGACCTACTTGTGTACAAAATATTGACCCCATCTGATCATCCTAACCCAATAATTTTCACCATTTTAAAATTTGACCCATCATCTAACTGTATAGTTAGGTGTGAAAAGAAGGGAACGTGTAATTTAGGAGGGTCCCGTGTATGTGGTCCAATCAGATGGGCCATCAAGTGTGCTCCACTACAAAGTTTTCGGCAAATCACTATGCATACTGCACAGCGTCTGTGCTATATATATTCACATAAATGTAAATACATTGAAAGATTTCATTTAACAGTAATAACAGTAAACAAAGGAGGTTACTCTTTTGCAGGTTATTTCTTTCGATCTTTAAACAATCCGTCATTACAAAGTGATGTGAATGAAAAATAGAAATATGACAAAACAAGTGGCAAGAGAAATACTTTGAATACTATTCAGCCTTTTTTCATATCCATAAAGAATTACAAATTTATGTACATTTGCTCTGTATAAACAACTCAGATGAATACACGACAAATTAAGTAAGAAACAATAAAAACAACAATCTTTGGCCTCACTGCCAAAAGGCTTCCCTCCACTTCTACTCGTCCTCCATGGTGGCTATTTTGCATCCAAGACAGGCAGTAATATCACGATGCTGCCATGCATTTCTACACCCAACTCCAAACTCTGACAGTGGCGCCTCCGATGAAGCTGAAGAAGAAGCAGTGACGGGTATAGAATTCTCAGGCAGCTGGATGAATGAGCTAGAATCAAGCATTATAATTTCTTCTTCCTTTTCCTGTGATAAGACTGTGGCCGGCGATGTTATACATGAGCAACTAAAAGCTTGTGTCTTCTCAGTGACGAATGGATGCTTCAGCAGCATCTCTGCTGTATATCTCTTCGAAGGGTCTCTCGCAAACCATCTGCCAAGAAAGTCTTTAACTTCAACAGATAAGCTGCTGGGAATGTGAGGAATGCTGTCGTCCGCAGCTATTTTGTGGAGAACGTCCTTCTTTGTTTCTAATGGACTCCATGGACGCTTCCCTGTCATCATCTCAAGAACACAACACCCCAATGCCCATATATCACAAGGAGAATCGTAATTTTTCCGCAGAACTGATTCCGGTGACATATATAACGGCGTCTTATACAAAGCTTCTTTGTCCTTGGATCCAGCTATCTGGGCGAGTCCAGAATCCGCGATCTTGACCTCACATGAACATGGAGAGGCCACGAGAATATTGGAAGGTTTGATATCACAGTGGACGAACCCCTTGCGAAGAACGTGGTTGACGCCCAACAGAATGGATTTGGTGTAGGCTCTAACATCATCTTCTCTCATACGGTCACCGCAGGCGGCTAAGTTGTCAATGGCATCTGCAAGGGTTCCACCAGAAACATACTCCAGGAAGAGATTGAAGACGGGCTGGTGATGCTCCACAGTGAAATCAACTCCGGAGGAGCGGACGATCTGGGGGCAATCTTGAAGGAGAGGCAAGATTGTGATCTCTTTCTTCAAGGAATGAAAATCGGGTAGCATTGTGGATTTGACGACTAATGCAGGGAGTCCATCTCGATGGTTTCTTGTCGTGACCAGATTAACACACCCGAAACTCCCTTGCCCAAGAAACGCTCCTCTTTCCCACTCCAGATTCAGAAGCACCATTTTTTTTTCTACTTTCGATCAGTTGGTATTCAGCAATTCGATCTTTCTTTATCTCTGCAGTGCAGTTGCTTGTTCTTGTTTTTTCGCTTCTTCTTTCCTTCCCTCGTTTGAATGAATATGAGTTCCCGCCGCTTGCAGGGGTAACCCAGATATATACGTGCCGGTTTTTACCATCACATCATACAGCTAAGCTAAATGGCCGCTATGTGTTTTAATTTGGACTCTCTTTCTCGGCAAACAAGTTTGTACAGCTGGATGCTGTGGGTTCCTATTCGAACGTTACGGTTTTCCTAGCCAGATTATATTATTATTATTATTATACGCACGTGCGAATGATATTATATGTCCCACCATCAACCGCTGATGGCAGGAATCCGGATCCACTTAGGGTTTAAATTAGAGAAATACCGAGTTATATGAAGTTTAACAAGAAGGTTGGGTGGGGTCTGCCTTTTAAAACCTGAGCTGCTCAAAATAAGTACTACACATGTGCTTGGGGTACCCTTCAAATTTATCTCAATTGGGTTGCTACCACTGCTAGATTAATCATTTGATGAAAAACGTGATAATGAATATGCTTAATGTTGTGTGAATCGTTTTTTAATCAGTCGGTCGATCCAACAGTAGGACCAACTCTGACCGTTGTAAAAGTCTAGGATGCAGCATATACTTGGATGGTTTTCATTTTGAACGGATTGGATTTCAATAGGTGGACCTACCAGGTAGACTCACTTGTTCAACTTAGGATTTCTCAAATTTAAGGCATGGGGGTATCCGGACTCACAATGATAGGGGCTTAACGATTTTGTTAATTGGGATATTTTGTCAAAAATATCCAAACCTGTAAATCCAAAATGTGTTGCATAGTTTGAATTGAGTGATAGATGGGCCCCACCTAGAGTTCTCACGAAAAAAATGGTGAGAGACGGATGCGTATGAAAATTCTCCATATATTTATATATATAATACAGAGGGTGTCCCAACACTTTGGGAACTAATCCCTTTGAGTTAGAAAAAACCGGATAAAACCTCATGTAGCTCAAATGTGGTAGCGCAGCTCGAATCCACAACCTTCAAGAGCAAACTGTGGTCTTAGGCCAGTTGAGCTACCTTCAACATTAAGTCCGATCCACCTTAGAAAGTCATAGTTCCATTATAAAGGCCCATTTTCATTGAATGATTATTATTCACACCATTCAAATGAAATATTTCTAAGTATTTACATTTATGTGAATATATATAGCACAGAAGCTGTGCATTGTGATTCACTGTAAACTTTAGAGTGGAACTCACTTGATGGCCTATCTGAATGGACCACTTCAATGGGACCCTCCTAAATTACACATTCCCTTCTTTTTACATCCATCTAAATGGACTATACCATTAGATGATGGGTCAAATTTTAGAAGGGTGAAAATCACTACACCAAAAATGCCCATCTGGAACGGTTTAAAATTGTTCCTGAATGAATCTGGAACGGTTTCAAACCGTTCCAAAAATGGGTGTCGCAGAAATTTTGGAACGGTTTTAAACCGTTTATGATTTTCAAATCTGGAACGGTTTTGAACCGTTTCAGATTTGAAACTCTGGAACGGTTTTAAACCGTTCCAGATTTGAAAATTGGAACGGTTCAAAACCGTTCCATATTTTCTTGTTATTTTTTAAAACTTCTTTAAAACATTTTTAATAATATTTTTTTAAATCATAAGTTTTTTAAACCACTACTAATCACATATTTAAAAATGAAATAGAATAATTGTGGTATTCACATTCATATAATTGCAATATTAAAATTCTTTTTTAACACAATAATTAAAAATTCATGTTACATTCAATAATCAAATACAGGTGTTCATCTCTATCAATTCTCTCATTTTCATGAAGTTTAATCCTATGCCTTGATCCAATTTCCTCAATGTGCTCTCGCCTTCTCAACTCTTCTTCCTTTGTCGTTCTAATATGTGTATCATCATCTCGTATTTGGAAAAGTCCAACAGAACTATCCTTCTGCTTAGGCCTCTCATCTCTTCTTTGATGGCTATATGCATTTTCATCATGGCACCTTTTTGGGTTTCCATTCTTCCCAATCTTGCATCTTGCACAACTTCTTCCTCATCACCACCAAACCGTCTATGAAAATCCCTGCTGCTTCCTGATTTTGCTTTGTTGTTGTCACTTTGTGTGGTCTATAAATCATTGCTATTGCCAAAATCCTAGAATACAAGTTGTTCGACTTGAGAAATTAGTTTCTGTTTCTCAACAGATTCGTGCAAGCTGGTACCTCCTACCAAATCTGAAGCTATTTGTTCTACTTCAAGGCTGTAGGCTGGAGCAAGACCATCATCATTCATGTCATCATTTTGTTCCATGCTCTGCTTCTTAGCATCCTCCGCTGAAACAGGCACATATGGTTCTGAAATCCATTTCCATTCAGTGCTGGCATTTGATTTTTCTTTCTAAGAAACGTCAGATTTGTTTTGAGCACTTTGAGTTGGGATGATGTCCTTTGCATGCTCACCACTTTCATTGGGATTCTTCTCATGGCCTGTTCCCTGCAACTGCCTAAAGTTGTAGAGAAGAGTTCAGACTTTAGTCTTTCAACAATTCATATTAAATCCTACATGAACTGACTAAATACAAAGTCCTCCATACTTTAGTTTGGAACAAATGAAATGAAAACCAACTATAAATGATGATCTCGTGCCCTTGTAAAACAAATGAAATTTTATAAATAATTGCAATTTAAGGGGAAAAGGCACATGAATGAAATTTGCTTACTTTAGGCTGTATTAGACTCCTTGGATTTTAGCAGGAAAAAAAACTTTAAAAAAAAACTCAATTGATGAGATTTTGTAATTCAACTTGTGGTGGCATAGGGAGCCAAATGCATGTTAGGTAGACATTTGTTAAAGGAAATCAAAATAAGAAACCTAAACCACCAAGCGTAGACCTTTTTAACTGGAAAAAAAGGGTCAAGACTATCAAAATATGAAGGTTAATATGCAAGTTTACGTTAATCACAACAGCAACTCTGGAGGAATGACCTCATATGTAATAGCATGGATTGGATAAACTGAGTAGAAAGAGTTAATAATGGAGTAGTAATATGATCTATTGAACCATTCACCTTGATTTGTATAGTTGTATATATGTAAGTTAACTAGACTGCTTTCAGAAACCATAGAAAGTTAGAACAGAGCTTTTTAAAACAAGGAAGCAGAAACTACCTAACATTTGTGCAATAACTATGCCATACCTTCCTTCACGAGGCATATCGGAAAGGTCATTTGGATATATGGAGGTCTGTGCTTTAGAATTAGGACAATATTGAATTGGTACTTCTAAAGGAAAGGGCAATATACCATCACCTTCATGTCCACTATTATGATTAGAACCAGTGACCATTTCCCTTTTTTTTACCATTGTAACTCTCTGGAAATTGGTCAAAATATTCACCATCAGCCTGCCTACTATCATCTTCAAAGTCATGATCACCACCTTTGAGATCAACTTGATTCCCATCATCTGGTCTCTGTAAGACAAGATTAGCTGCGGCAAAAATGGAATCGTCCAGTTGGTGATAAGCTCCGAAAGCATAGCACCTAGTAGTCCAAAAAGTGCACCAGATGCCCCAACAGAAATACTATTTCTAATGAAAAGGGAAGAAAGGATACTGCCACCAAGTCCCGATAGGAGGTAAATTATCCCAATCCGCACTGCAAGATCATGACAAATTTAGGGTTATCACGAAGATAGGACCAGATCTGGCTTCCAAATTACATTGGAAAAATACAAAGGATATCAATGATGATAATACAACTTACCAAATCCAAACCTGATTTGTGTCTTCAGTTTGCACATTGAAATCATCAGTCAGGAAGACTTTGGGTGAGTTTATCAATCTAGAAATGTAGATAAGAGAAGTCCGAGCAAATGACTGGATGAAAATAAGCCGCTTAAGCCAGTCTTTTGATAGATACTCACCCTTAAACCCATACTTCTTTAGTGTCCCTACAATCTTGTCTTCAACATTTTTTCCATCATTCCATTTAACCTGTCAAGAGTAGCACATTAAATTTATTTACATTAGCTAAATGAGCCATCTGCAAGTACAATAAAGATTGAAATTAAGCCATGTTATATTGTGCTTCATAGGAGGGTGTACAGAACATGGGAGAAATCCATCTTCTATTCACTTGATCCAAATTCAAACTAATATACTCATAATTAGCTACGCTTCACATGGAAACATTTTAAGATGGCAGTTGAGCACCAAAATTGATGCAAAATCAAAATGGAAGGTCACGGTTTGTAGTCATTTTGTACACTTGATCAGTTGGAAAATCACTTACATGTTTATTGATAAAAACTAGGTTCTTAATCTCTGCCTCATACATACGGATTTATTAAAATTTATAGGCAATGTCCTAGTACCAAAGCAGTTAGAGACTGAAGGTTTACATGTGGAGATGTCCGAGGGAACCCCAAATAGCTCCTCTTTGATAGGATAGGAATTGAATCCTCACCATTCACCTTGCAAATTAAATCTCACAAAATAGATGGTCATCTCCATATCTCCACCTTTGACCAACACCCTTCAACACTCCAACAAATGCTCCCTCCTATGAATTTCTAGGACTTCAATCTACGAAGCAGACAAGGGGTCCCTTAGAGTTTGTGTATATAACCATAGTCATATAAAATTGTAATATATTTTGAGAATGGATGCTGAGGCTTGTGGAATATCTTCAGCCTGGAAACTATTGTTGAATCGATGCCAACATTTGAGAGCATCATGTCCTTTCTTCTTGCATATTTGACAAACAGCAATCTGTCCTCCATTTTTTGTTAGGCGGTGGGGACAGTGTTTGCCGCCGATTGCCCTCGTTGAGACTGGGTTCCTTGTCCAGGTTGTGGAAAACAGTTCCCTTTGGATGTAAAAAACTGACTCCACCTCTTTTATTTATATTTTTACTACCACCACCAGAGCGTTGCCCAAAGAAGGCCATGGAGTGGTCAGTGGAATCATTTTGATGTCCTTTGCTTCTTAGTTCATGGCTTTGAAGCAAGGGAATCAAATCAGCATAGGAGGGAACCGGAGGTTTCAACATGGTTGTGGCAAAGGACTCATATTTTGGTCCAAGTCCACTCAAAAGCCAAAAGACTTTATTTTGATCAGATACGGGCTTGCCAATAGCATTTAACTGATCACAGTTAGATTTAAAATCTCTTAGATACTCGGATAGAGAGTAGACGTACCCTTCTTCATATATTGAAGTTTATAAAGTAATTCAAACTCTCGAGCCTGTGAATTCTGTGAGTAGGCATCTGCTAGAGCATGCCACACGTCAGCTGCAATTTTCAATCCAACAAGAAGTCTGAGAACCAACTCAGATAGTGTTCCAGTTATCATGCTTGCACTAGTCGATCAGTGCGAGTCCAAGACACGAAGTCTGGATTCAGGATCTTGCTGCTTTTGCCAGATGAATTCATCTCACGATCGGGTGTTATTGTCTCTCCAGTGATGAAACCAAGTAGATCTTGACTCTCAATCAATGATAAAACTTGTGTTTCCCACAGTATATAATTCGCTGGAGTTAATTTGAGTGAAACAAAATTTGCCACATTCAAATTGGCTGGGTAGGGATAATCTTGGGCTGAGGTAGAGGATGACATTGAGTTGGTGGAGGACATTAAGTTTAGGATGGTACTAGTGGTTAGGATAGCTTTAAGAAGGCAAGTCTTCTCTGTATGGCTCTGATTCCAGTAAACAAATTGATATGTTTGAATAGCAACTAAGTTGCTATGTCTGAATTCCTCTCACGCACAGTGAGGGAATGACTTGTATGTCATTAAATAGCAGACTGTCCGGCTGTGTAAAGATAAATGTAGCCCATTCAAGGGAACTTTACAATCAATGTTCAAAAACAAAATTATTGTTTTTGAACATTGATCAATGTGCATCGAAATGATCAAAACAAGTAGCATCAAACATGACAGTTTTTCAAAAAAAAAATTTTTTTTTTTTGAGGAATCCCTGTTTCATTAATTAAATTACCTGAATTTCAAATTTGGAATCAAATGGAGTGAAAAGGGTGTGAAACTTACAAGCAAATTGGTGGAGCAAGGATCAAGAAGATCTATAATCTACTCATTGTAGATCTCTAAGCAGGAACATTTGCAATTGTAATTTAGTTTTTCATCCTGACAACTTTCCTCTTCCTGTATTCAAGAAAAAAAGCAAAAATTCTCAGTGCAAGTGTGAGATAGAGTAAAATAAATTGAATGCACGGAGTATAATCAATGAATGCTACCGCTCTGATTCTTGCAAACGAGAACTCAAAGATGCATGGTGTCATCCCACGGTCTGTACTAGGCCTCACTTCGAAGTCATCAATCTCACCGAGCATTGTATATGTTTTCCCACTCCCCGTCTACAGAAATAACCATTGATGTAAGCATATGAGCAGTCTTTGACAACTTCAAAAAGAGATGGAGCAAATGAGCACCAATTGTAACATGATACATGATTCCAAATGGGTGAGTCATGCCTAAATGATATCATCACACATCAACATGATCACCTACAAAAACACTACTGAGTGCTAAACTTACCTGCCCATAAGCAAACATACAACTATTATATCCTGACAAGCAATTTTCTACCATGGGCAGACCTGCCACTCGGAAAAGATATCTCCTGCGTAAATTCAATTTTCAAAGCATCAAAACCAAGCCACAACAAAAGAAAGCATGTTATAGGATATTATTTATTTCTAGAAACAGATTTGATTGACAGTTTCACATGCAACATGATCAAATGTAAAACGGGTTTCTGGCTGTCCAATCCAAGTGATGCATTGGGCACTCTCTTGCTTTAAGCACCGATTATAACCATGTGAACCATGCTCTGGGCTATTGAGAGGATGTACATGTATCAGAACCTACAAAAGATCCAAGACAATTATTTGTGTTCCTTCAGTTATTCCTTTCTAGTAATAAAATTGTACTTAGATGTTCTACATTGCAATTTGAGAATGGTTTGGAGAGGTAGAATAGATGGTCATCGTTTATTTTGGGCAGTTTGGTGTGGTAGAAAAATTATTTAAATTTTAGAAGAAACATACATTATAGAGACTGTAGCATGAAAATCATTTTTAAGAAAAACAATATTAGGAGGATTACCATTACTTCTGGCTTTCCTTTCCTAGCCAGAATCATTTCATTGCCAACTATAAGATAATCAATTTAGGGCATAAAGTCTGTAGCCCATTATAGCACCTGATTTTTGGTCATTCCACACCCCATTCGAAGTTCTGAAGAAATGCAAAACAGATAGCCATTGATTCTAAACTAGCATAAGCTTAATTAAAACCTGAAAGCTCCCTAATTGATATTGAAGAAATGGGCAAAAGTACACTGCACAAGAAAGAAACCAATGAACAAGATCACCAAAGAAGCTCACCCATACATTATGGTCCAACAAGAATGATGGGTCTTTTTTGAACTCAAAATAAGGCACTTCCACGGAATTTACCACTGTAGCAGGAACAGAAGAGACTGAGATCCCCCCCTTTGACAATGCAGCAAAGTTCCCAGCTCGAGCTCCCAAGATCAAAGGCGGGCGAGACCCATTAGTGAAAGCCGGATTTGGAGGCTTGGTAACACTTTTAGTTCCATGCTCAAAAACCAGAGTCATATCACTGAAGGACAGCAAATCTCAAATTGGCATTCCATGGAAAGAAAAGAACATGGTGCCGGGAAGGACTTGCAATTTGCTTGAGGAAATTGACAATCCTGCCCATGAAATTGTCTCCTGCAATGGCTTCCTCAGCATCGCCTTCATGATCTGCAGATCTTAATGGCCTCTCTGCTCTGGCAAGCTCGCTTGCTATGACTAAGCTCACAAACACAAGCCCAAAATGCAAGGCGTTAGAGTGAGAAAAAAAAATGAAGATCATGACAAAATAGAATGCAGTGGCTGACTATCTTTCTACTGAATACATACCAATCTACAATAGTAACTTCTCACCCAACCCAGTATATTTTAGCAGCATTTCATCAAACATTTGATGTTCATGCTAATTAGGATGAGATATCACTCTCACCCAAACCAGACTTGATCTTGCCAACATCCAAGATCGAACATCCACCCCCAAACTAAATGATCCTCACACAAAGAAACCTCATCCTCTGCATCCACACCAACACAACCCATCACCCAACCAACCCAGAACCGAACCCAACCTGAAAGACCCCCAAAAAAACAACCATCGCCATTTCTCTCACTGCAAACCCACCATCCCATTACTCACCTTTTCCATCCAAATCCAAGCCAACAAAGAGAGAGAGAGAGAGAGAGAAACCAAAATCAAACCCAAAGTAAATCTGAGATTCCAATGGCAATGGATCACATAAAAAAAAAACCAAGATCATCACTGATAATCCAATGGTGCAAACATCATCAACACAAATTCAAGTCAAAACATCACAAACATCTTGAGATAGTAATCTCCTAATCCATTTGGAAAATCAACATAAATCTCCACAACTCGATCAAAAAACAAGCAAAACATCCAAAAAAACACAGATCTGACAAAACAGAGCAAGGACAGATGAAAATCGTATAAGATTTGCAGAGAAAGGAGTATAATAATCGGCTAGGGTTTTTACCAATGGAGAGACAAGAAGAAGATCTACAGAAGATGCGATCAATGTGAAGAAGACTTGGAGAAGACAAAACCCTAGCTGTATCTTCTCTTTTCCTGCGACCAATGAGAGACAACAGATCAAACCCTAAACAACAAACGATAGGGAACAGTAATCGTTGAGATCTAAGAGCTGAGAGATCGATTGAGAAATCTTGCCTTCTGAGAAGTCGGGAAGAGAGCGTAGAAGAAGAGCAAGGGCAGCGGGAATGTAAAACAACGATCAGAACATTAAAACCCTTTTCTTCTAAGTGGGCCTCATGCAAAACGGGTCAAACCCGTTTCAATTCAAGAACGGCCCAAAATCGAGCCCATGGTCCGTTCCTAAACTCCATTTTTGGCGTAGTGAATTATAGGGTTAGGATGATAAGATGGGGTCAATATTTTGTACACAAGTAGGTCCCAATCAGATTAAGGGGCCCTCTCATCCCATCCCCAATTGGGGCCCATGTGGGCTCTAAATCAAGGTGTACATGGAAGCTTTCATGCACACTGTGCGCACTTGATAAGCCCTCTAGCCCAGCATACAAATACATAGATCCAGACACATAGGTGTAAACAGAGTGTATGAGCTTACTGCTCAAGCCCAAGTTTAGCCTAGAAGGGAATCCAAAGCACAACTTTGATTCAAGACCCACCCATTCGGTAGTCCAAGCCCCAAATTATCAGATTTGAGCTCAGTAGATGAAGACCAAAATTGACTGAAAATCTAGTGGGGCCCACAAACCGCATGTTCTACTACACTTCTACCTTTTTTAATGTATATACATATAGGAGAATAATATATATATATATATATATACACAAAGCAGCACAATGTACACTTTTATTTTTTTAAGAGTTTTTTTTTTCTAAAGAGTTTTTCCCCCATTAGGATTGGGAGATGTCAAAACTGGTGATTTTCAGGGCTTTTTCTAAGTTGTCGCCCAAGTCGATTCCATCCGTGTTGTATGGAAAGTCACGAACGATGTTACTTTTCAGATCGTTCTTCATTGTTGTGAGCTTTGGTCTTTCATTTAATCCTTGTATAAAATTTAATGAGGCTTTTGCGGCACCTCTTATATGGGGCTTTTGGCTGCACCTCTCTCATCGTTTTAGTTTATAGCAAGGGATCCACAATCTTTTCTTGTAAAGGTGAACATCCTTTTTAAAATGTTTACACTCAAAATGATAAAAACACCCTCCCTCTTAGACAAAAACAATCTTTCTTTCTTTCTCTCCCATTTCTCTCTTAGTAATGAGTCGGTGGAGATAAAGTGAAACAATGGTTGCTAATGTGTAACAGTGTGACGGATCTTGCAACATGACCTCAAGTCTTCTACAAGGGGTGACCCAAGCCAAGAACTTGTAAAAAAGTTCTTTCACTTTAGTCTTTAACAAAAAGACAAAAAATTCCTTTTAATCCTCAAGGTCAAAGAAGCATGTGCATTCTGCATACACTATTAAGAACCCAAGTCTTTTTCACCTGGTATTTTCCTTCACTGTCAAGGATGGATCCACAAATGAATGCTATAAAGAACCCAAGTCTTTTCCACTTAGTATTTTCCTTCGACCAAGTATGGATCCACAAATGAACCCATTTTGGATTGAAGTCTAGAACGAAGCCCATAGGATTCATTCCCCCAGCCCTCCTTGAGAATTTCTAAATTACATTATATATTTTCTCCGCATTTATTTACAAGTTATTAGTGTAACCTTATCTCGTCTATTCTAGAACAAACGCACCTCACCTGTTTCAATCCCCAGCCCACACCCCACCCATTGAGACAAAGAGACCCACCTATTTGATCAAATTTATATATCAGTTTTGTATGAATTTATTTGAGTTTTGTAGAAATTTATATAAATTTTGCATAAAGCTGTTTGAGGAACTTATATGAGTTTTGTTTCAAAATAAATCGATTTTAGTGGAACTCCAACACAAATATGTAAATATGTAATAGCTACGTCTGGGGATCCAAATTCATATTTTAGAAGTTGATAGGACAAGTCAGGTATGATTAACCAAAAAAATCCTAGCAATAACCTTTCTAGACTGATTAATAATCAAATTTTGATCTAGCTTCATAGTGTTTACCCTGATTGAAAAATGCATGTGGGTGTAGGTCTTCTTGGGTCAAGTTGGGTCTCATATAGATCAAGTCTAATAAGTTGTGTCCATGGGTTACAACTTACAACTCCGCAATATGTCAATATTCACGTCGTTTCATAGGACTCCGTAAGCAATGCTAATTAACATTAAGTTTTGCACTGATGAAAGACATTGAACATGATATGATTCTCCTTGTCAGGTATATGTGGCATTTCCTATTAGTAATTTTAGCATTCCATTCCTTATTCACATCTTTTTAAGTCCAATAAGGTAATTTTAGCATAAATTTATCTAAGTTTTTCAGATTGTTATTTTAATTTTGCATAAAGTTATTTAAGTTTTGTTTCAAATAAATTTATGAGTTTTCTTTAAGGTAAATTTCAAATAAAATTTGACATTTTTTTTTTTAGAATCTCATAAACAACACGGTTACTGCTTAAAAGGTTTCAATGAATAGGTTCCAAATATACAAATTTTTTTTAAAAACTGATATTATGAACAAAAGTTGTAGAATTTCAAAATTTTAGAATTTAAAATACAAAAGTAGTCGCTGATAGGCAAATTAGTTATGAAAAAAATGAGCTGGCTTAATGAAGGACCTTTGCGTGCAATAAGTCTAAGCGGCAAGGACTACAGGCCTTAGAGGGCATGTCTGTAGATTGAGCCTTCTATTTGTGTCATGGGGGGACCTTTGCCAAATTTTCTCAGACTATATTGTCCATCACTCTGCAATCCAACATGTTTCTTTGCTACTTCATCTGATGTCTTCTTTGGACTCCTTTTCTCTTTATTTACTATGGTTTCTTGTAGTTGGGCATTTCATTGTATTGGAAAGTGCTAAATTTGACCTTCTATGTACATGTCCCAACCACCTCATAAGTGACCTACAATGAAAAATGAAAAGGAGAAGGCATATTATACATGGCCTGAATAAAGAAATATAGGGCCTGTTTCTTTGCTGAAATTCCTGACAAAAATTTCGTTTGTCTAGGAATTTCAGAATTCATATTAGAAATTCATAGTTTCTTCACTGGAATTTGAGGAATTTCAGAATTCCAGCAATCCAAATGCTAAAAAGGTGGCATTTCCAAATGCTAGCTCTCTCAAGATAATTTCAGAAAGCAAGAATTCCGGGAAGTTAAAACAAAAACTCTGGCAGCATCACTTAGGCCAGCCAACTGAAGATAAAAATGACTGTCTCCTTCTTCCCTTCAGCCTCTTTCCCCTTTTATTCATGGCTCTCTATAATTTTTTCGTTTGGGTTTGGCTGGAATGAGAAGAGGTCTGGCTTGCTGGAGAGAACTCAGTTCTCTTGGGTTTCTTTGGAGCCCTTTTCTTTAAAGAGAGAGAAGGAGAACCAGAGGCTAGGATTTGTTTGAAAAAAAAGAAGAAAAAAGGGGATGCAGAGAGAAAGTGGAGGATGGTGGTTCTGTAAGAAGTGTGATGTCATGTGGTGAACATAAGTAGCGTGGTGCCTTTTGATGCCCGGAGACAATTAGAGGGCATTGGTAATTGCAATCATCGAAGTTGTTGGTCCACCAATAATTTTTGTGGCCCAATTCGGGCCGGGTCACGCATGTATTTACAGTTTAGAAGTCGGTCTAGGACTGAATAGTCCTTAAGACTTCCAATTTAGCTATTAAAAATATAAAAAAAATCCATACATATTTCCAAATTTAATGGACGCGTTGCAAATACAAGTGTGAAGGTGAAGTTTCTATTTTGATTATCCATCTCTAGGGTTAAGAGTTAAGGAGTCATTTTATAAGCATCCATTGCATGGCTAATTCAAAAAGTCTTTTCTTTCCTTTTTCTTTTTTTTTTTTAGCTTATCTTTTCTTTTAGTAACACAACTATAGGGGTTCGAGCCCCCATCATCGGATGAGGGAAGTAGACCTTAAAGAGGTAGGAGGAGCCCTCGGGTGACGGGAGGGAATAGACCTTAGCTGAAGTAACAGAACGCCCTCTTGCAAGAGAAAGGTGCCTTCTTAGAATTGAACCCTAGTTACGTAGTTAAGAACAATCATCTCTTACCAGTAAGGTGAGAGGCCGTTCTGAAGAGGTCTCTTTGTATTTGGCAGGGACAATGGATCCAATATTATTATTATTTTTAAGGATTACATCTTGATCAACTGAAGCCATAAATTTTGAAGGAAATTATGAAAAAAATCACCCTAGTGAGCAACAAAATAAATTTGAAAGAAGAAAACAAAATTATGAAAATCTACAGCAGTTGTCGCTACGCTGTCACCGACATCTGGGCCGCCCTTTGGCAAACGTTGTCTAAGCATCATCCTTGGCATTTGCCGTTGACATCAATCTTCCGTTCATCCTTGCCGAGGACCAAACATGGAAAAAAAAATAAAAAGAAGAAGAAGATGAAAGCCAGAAGAAAAAGAAAAAGATAGTAGCATGACAGATTGGTAAAATCATGTAAAAGATCTACAAAAAAACCATATCACCTTCAACCAAAACCCAGTAGAGAAGAAAAAGATGATGAAGACGCCAAATGCTTTTGAATGATACTCTCAAATGGATTGAATAATGAGCTTGAAGCACTTTGAAAAATAGGTTGAGAGGAGGAGGAAAGAGGAGCAACGATTTCGCCAGAGGGGAGAAGAAACTTGGAGAAGAAATGAATGAAGGCCTCCACGCCCAAGGTCTTTATTTTCACGCAAACCTCAAAAAAATAAACAGAAAATGCCTCTTGGGCCATTCCTGTTTGCAAATTGCTAGTGGGGCTAAAATTGTATGGTGGCCCTTAAAAAAAAACATTATAAAATTTGGATAGTTTTGATGAGAGGAATCCATGCTAAAAAGGAAAATCATTCAGACTTTCCATATAGCACATTTTTCAATCACTTGGCTTGACATACTTTTCACACAAAAAGAAGAAATATGATATGATAATTACATGCATGTTTGGGAGAAGGGTGGTGTAAAGTAAAGCAAAGTAAACCCAAAATAATAAAAAGAATAATATATAATTAGGTGTTATAATGACTTTCTGTTTTTAGTTGTTTAATATGAAAATTTTTTAACTTTTTGTATAAAAAGTAGAGATTTTATTGTAAATTAGTTATGATTTTTTGACTTTTTTTTGAAAAAAATGAGAGAAATTTGAATTAAAGAAAAGAAAAAAAATTTGAAAACTTAAAATTTAGCTTTAATCTACTTTACCCTATTCCTTTGTCAAATATGCCCGCAATTAGCAATGATTTTCCTTAGGAGAGAGGAAAAATCCAAGATTTCTCTCTAAAAAATTTAAAAGTTTCAAATGCGCTCTTCTTGATGAGTCTTATCCTACATGGCAGCTATTACAAGTAAACATGGAATACTCTCCTAAGCCCACATAGGATAATCTAGACTGTTGAACATGTAATACTCTCCTAAGCCCACATAGGATAATCTAGACTGTTGACCATCCCATCCCATCCCATCCCATCCCATCCACCAGTACATCCTCGAGTTTCGGCTAAAAAACATGAGTCCTATTAGAGGAGGCGACATGGCCAGAACATGCCAATCCCATTTTCTTCATTGTGCCCAATCAAACAGTGAGATGCACTTATTTTGAAGTTCGATCCAAACTCAACCATGAATCGGTGAAGGGGATGATAATTGTCTTTAATGGTTTTGGATTATCCCTATGTGGGCCGCAAATTTAAGTTCTGGAAAAGTGTTACACTACTTACGTACCTAGCTAAGCAGCAGCTGCAACAGAGGATCCGGACCTATAAAAAAACGTTACTCGACCTGACTGACCCACTCTCACATTTCCTCCAGCCAGCCAAAAGCCAATTGGGAATTCCAGCTACCTCCAAAACCCTACCCGCCAAAACCCCATTCAAGCATTTTCCCGCCAAAACCAACAGCACCACCACCACCAAGTCCCTCTCTATATATATTCTCTCTTTCTCTCTGCTTGAGGCTTTGAACCCTTGTTCTTCTCCAAACATGGACTCTGCGGCAGCAACTCCCACGCCCAAACGAAACCCTAACATCTACCAGATCGGCGGAATCCCCGTCGATTTCCCCTACAAGCCCTACGGCTCTCAGCTCGCCTTCATGGGCCGCGTCATCGCCACGCTCGATCGCGCCCAGAGGCAGGGCCACTGCCACGCCCTCCTCGAATCCCCCACCGGCACCGGCAAATCCCTCTCCCTCCTCTGCTCCGCCCTCGCCTGGCAGCGCCACCAGCGCTCCAAGCCCAAGCCCCAGCCCACCTGCCCTCCCCTCCCGCAGCCCACCCCCGATCCCCTCGTCTCCGGCGGAGGCTTCATCCCGGAGCCGGACCCGTCAGGTGCGTTCTTCTCTCGATGCGGAACCCATTCCCCCAAATGGGGAGATGGTCTGATTGTATGGGTCCATTTGGTTACTACTTTGTATCGAATTGAATTCATTGAAATTTATAGACTAAAGGGGCTTTCTCCCAAAACCCGCGCGGAAGAGGAAAGGAGCATGGATCTAAGACAGAGATGTAGAAGAGTTCATCATTTTTTACATGGAATTTAACTTTGGCACAGTGATAGCAACTCATGAAAATGTTTTGGCACTGTGAATTTCTCATGGTAATTTATATCTGTTACAGGTAATCTACAATCAGGAACCTCAGAGCAGTCTATCCCTGCAACAAAAAAGAGAACCCAGAAGCCACAAAGGGCTCATACCATCTATTATGCCTCGTAAGTGTTTTTTAGATTTCAACTAATTGATAATATGGTGTTCTTGAGGATTGATGTTGACAAATACTCTGATGCGTTGAAGGAGGACACATTCACAAATAAGTCAAGTTATTCGTGAGTATCGGAAGACATCTTATCGGGTCCCGATGGCAGTTTTGGTAAGTCTATTGATCTTCTAGGACTTAAGCAAGCTATATTGGTTTGCAGCGAGTTAAAGTAGACGTGCCTCATGTGGGTCTTAGAAATTGTGCAAGGAAGTATTGGGCTTCCATCATTTTGAAACCAGAACATATTTTCTCCAAAAAGTTTTTAGGAGGAGATTCAAATGCAGAGTCATATCTATCCCAAGTTGTGTTTCACTCAGAATTTGTTAAGGCTTCATTTGGTTCATAACAAGGTGTTTCTAGTAATATCTCTTTCAAAATAGCTTGAAATTAAGGGAGCATTTTTTTCATTTCCAAAATAGCAAGGGACAAAATTAACCTGAATTTATGTATGCAATTGCAATATAAGGAATCTCAAATGTAGTAGATGCAAAAAGGGTGGTTGAACAGTGTTGGTGAGGAGTTTTGCATTTTTCTCTTCCATTCCATGTCCTTTTGCATTCTTAGTAATGTTCATTCAAAAAATAAAAACTGGTAACAACAAGAAAAAAGTGAATAAAGGAAATGTTTATTATTATTAATATAACCTTTGGGGTACAAGTGACTCTAGACTTTTAGTGGACCGAAGACCAATGAACAAGAGACAGAGTCCTTTCACAATCTCTCAAAAAGCACAAAAGTGAACAAGAAGGAAAACCCTTCTGCCTCCAAGTTTTCAACTTCTGCATTACAGTGTGAGGAAACCTTGAGAAGCTCAAAATTTGTGGCGGCTTTCTAGGTGTGAACAAATGTCTGCTGTTCATGATATGGTCACTGTTTATAGGATTTTGATGGCTTGGATGGAAAGAAAAGGAACTATATGAAAAATCTGGAGTTAATTGGTGATAGAGGCCAAGCCTGTTTGCACCTAGAGCTTTGACATCCTGACTGCAACATCCTGAGGCCATATCTTTTGATCTGCTCATGGGATATATGCATATTTGTTGGAAAGCTTGCAATGTGAGATCAACTTGGGAAATGTATAGATGAACTTGGGAAATGTAGTTTACTTGTTTGAAGCAATTTTCAAGGTGAGATTCCTTTGTTTCAAGGATCAAAATGAAGATTTTCTGTTGAACTTACTATTTATGATAATTTTCAGACTTTTGACTGGTTTTTACCATTGAGGATAGGGCCAAATGGATTCTTTTGCTAGTTATTAAAAGTTTCGATGCCTACTGATTGCGCCTGTCAGAAATCAGGGCCAAAGGGTTAGGATTTGGGCGCGATTTCTTAAGGAGTAACTTGTCTGCAAGTCGTTTCCTTTTCCTTGGTGACGATGAGAGGTCATTATCCTAAACAACTCTTAAGGGCGTGTTTGGTAATTCCACCTCAAAGTAAAGTTAAAGTCATCTTTTATTTCAATACACAACAAACTAAAAGAGTCAAATCAAAATACTACATTTCAAAAGCTTCTTCTACCTTTTTACACCAAAAAGTCTAAAAGCTACTTTCTCATCCTATTAACCGACAAAAAATATTTACTTTTAACACAAAAAGTCAAAAAGCTACATTCTCTCTTCACTAAAAGACAAAATCTCATCATTGGATTGATTTAATCCTCTCATTTTTTTTATCTTTTGAAATGACCATTCACCTCACTTCACTCACTCAGTTAAATTAACAAATAGCCCGTAAAGGTTTCAACAATGGTAAAGAGAGGAAGGTCTTGAAGCCCTATTTAGGAGGATGGAGATGATCCCCTTGAAATGTGAACTTGGCACATCTGTCATTGTAAGAGACCTAGCTGCTCATTGCTTGAAGAGAGGCCAGAGACTTTAGAGGTAGAAGTGAGGCTATTAAACCCTAAAGGCTGATACTTCTTTATTAGTGAGGTATTGATAAAGTAACTCTAATCTTGGAGGATAAATTTGTTGAAGTCAAGGGACTTTGATAGCGGCGTGACTGCTCTCTTTTTATGTCTTTAGTGCTTATAATCCAAGTGTGGAACATCGCAGGTGTTTGCTTTGAATGAAGCTCTATGGTAAAGTCGTGGAGCCCTTGAAATCTCATCTGTACTTTGGAAAAATGTCTTGGATGGAGGTATCTGTGAGTAGTATCTTCATGAAAGTATCTGAGTTGGGTGTTATTTATCGTCTAAAATCCCCTTCTTTCATTGTGGTGGCCTCACTACTCTGGGTCTATGATGCACGGATACTTCAAAATTGGCAACGTATCGTATCATATCGTATTCGATACTTCACTTTTTACATGTAAAATCTATGTCCCTACCACATCTATGGCGTGTCCTTGTCGTATCCATGTCGTATCTAGGTATCATAGCTCTGGGTCATTGCAAGATGTATTCCTACTCTACTTCGTAGGAAAGGATTGTCATGGGAGTGGCATAACTGTAAATTGAAAGGGCGCAAATTTCTAAGATGTGCCTTAAATGGCATGATATGGGGCAATAGGATAGCGGTTTAGATGCACTTGGAATGAATTTGTTGAAGAATGTCGTCACATTCCGAATCCAGGGCCCATCGTGTTCAGAACCATGACTAGTGAATCCAATAACCATCATAAATCAAGTTCACGAGTCACAACATGGGCATAAAATTGGGCATTTATTAAACTATTGCATAAACATAATAAATGAATAAAAAAATAATTCAAATATACTTCATTAAACCATGTCCATAATCACAACTCTAACACCATATTATAAAAAGAAATTTAGTTCCGAATAAACTAAGTGAGGCTAATCCTCAAAGTCAATCATGTTGCACCTCTTAGCCACGAATGTCAAAGTTCAATTCTTGGTTTTTGTGGCTCACAGAATCTCTTATCAGCTGGTTACATGGCAAGGGCACCAGGAATCAAAACATACTGAGTGAGAGGAAATTTTATATAATAGTGTACTAGTGTGTGTATTCACATATGTTATAAGGGATGTATCTATAATCAGAAAATAAAGTTTTTCAAGTATCAAAAGTGATTCATCAATTACTTAAGTGCACCACATTTACTACCCTCAACCAAATACCAGCATGGGCCCACAACAGATTTTCCATGCAAACACATTCCCAATGCGAATCATAACTCCTTATGTTACATGGACTTGGCTTTAGTATTGGATGCGGGTGCGGGTGCGCCTCAAGAAAGTATATCAAATACTTTAGAAATGAAGTATCGGCATGAGTATTGGGTGCGGGTGCATATGTGTCGGGTGCATGTGCGTCATGGTTTTAGGTAGTCCGTGTATCATAGATAACTTCTTTTCACAACAACACAACATAACGTACCTCCACATTTGCAGCACCACAACATACTTCCCTTACTTTTAGGAAATCATGAGCACTCCATAAACACAATGAAATACTTTTGTAATAGCTAGTCTCGACCGTCACCGACCAACCCCACGGCACAACCCCCCCAATATCACAATAGTTATAGCAAAGCCATACAAGTTCAAGCATGTGTAATGCTCTCTTTAACACTTATGCAAGCTTTCAAAATCAAATCTAAATTTCAAAATAATAAACTCTGAAATTGGCCCTTGTATTGGAGTAATCTCTTTACTATGCTTGGCATCTGAGCATGTCACAACCAAGATATGACAATTGCCCACGTATTGAATAAATTCCTACTTTCATTAGCCCATTGCATTGCTTTAGATCTATCCTTATTACCTCCATCTACGTCTCGTTCTTAATAAAGAAGTTCAAACCCTTCCTCATGGTCGTTAGTCTTCTCTCCTATCTACATTGTCTCTTGTAAGCAAGCTATGTTTACCCTCTTCTTCTTTATAACATCTACTGACACCACTCTTCCTAATCAAAGTACCAACGTTGCAGGCTAATTGGCAAAAATAGTTATTCTAGTTGAAAGTTATTTCTAGACACGTTGAAGTAGCATAGGGAAAGAAAAATATTCAACGGGTTAATCTTCAAGCCAAAAGGCTTAAAGATAGGATGTCAAGATGCCTCACCAAAGACAAACAGAAACTCTCTTAATTGAGAATCAAATTTAGAAGTTTATTGATATCAATGTTTTGTATTCCATGATGAGGGATTATATCTTTATTTATAATTAAGATACTTTCTGACGAAGGAAATAAGCCAATTCAAATTAAACAAGGAATCCTAAACCAAACATAATATGAACCTTTAAAAATAAAAGAATTATAATAAACTTAAAATCCTAGAGAACTATAAATTCTATAATAATTGCAGTTTAAATTTCTTCACTGGGCTTGGACCCAATGGGCTGGCCAATCATGGATTTAGCGTGCATCAGTTTTACCCCTCTTGGAGGAGAACTCGTCTTCGAGTTTTGTAAATGTTCACCTGGGTCGAAAATCATTCAAACAAACTTTTGTATTGCTGGTTGAGCGTCATGTTGAAGATATGCCTTGAAAGCATGATCAAATCATCTATTCCTCTCAGAAGTAGGTTGGAGGCGTTGCGTCGTCGGATGGCTACTTGTATCTTAATGGTGTGATCTGACAATTATATGCTTTAATTATAGACTCTGTAACAATATAACATAATTGCTAATTGGCATTGGTTGATTTTTGAAGATGAAATCAATGTGGTGCACTTCAATTAATGTGGATACATCTTCTTGCGAAACCACTGGAGCAAATGATTTGTATGTCATTTTGATGTACCTTTTGCTTCTCACTTGAAGTGGTAATGAGATCTTTTTTTCCATGAATGGGCTTTTCACCATCACCATTGGAATTTATTTTTTCTTTGGGTTCATCTTTTGACTCTTCAATTGATGGTGATGAGGTAGATGAAGAGGTTGTAATGGAACAATGTTAACATTTCGTCCTTTTCAAGAGAAGGAATAGATATTCTTTTCTTTGTCATATTGTACTTTCCGATCAAGAAGCTATAGTTGTCCCAAAAGAATATGAATGATATTCATGGGAATTATATCACACCAAATTTTATCTTCATATATTGATCTTGTAAGATACTAGACATCTGTGAGTTTTAGTAATGATAGAAGCATTAGACCATGTAATTTTGTAAGGCTTTAGGAGAGTCTCTGTAGGCCAATTGAGTTTGTCAATAACATCTTGTGCCACAAAATTGATAGCACTGTCATGATCAATAACCAGAGTGGCTAACCTGTCTTCACACCTTACTCGCATTCGGAATATCATAGTCCGCTTTCAGTCGTTGCCTTTCCTTTCATTGGTAGTGAGAAGTCGGCGAATGGCAAGGGTGTGAGTATTTTCTCCTGCAAAATTTATTTCCATTAGATGATCTCTCATTCGTCATGGAGAATGTCCTTTTCTCAGGCTTAACTTGTTGTAGGTGGACCATTGAAGTATGTGCTCAACATAAATTGCTTCCTTATATGCTTCATGAGCATCGTCGTAAGGTTGCATCTTCTCAAGAATGTCTGGCTTCAAACTTCTGATAAATCGAGTCAAATCATACAGCTCATTTTATTCCAAGTTACAAACTTGGTGCGGTCTTGAAAATTAAATCAAATATTCATAAACTGTCAAATCTGCTTGTTTGAGATTGAGGAACTGTTCAAAGTAGACATTATTTTTATAATACCAATCTCCATATTTATACTTATACAACATGCTTTGAAATTCATTAGATGGTCTAAAGATTTGCATATTGACTGTAAGGCAAGAAAAGTAAAATCTTTTGAATTCTCAAAATTGACCGACTTGGTGGTTTGGTCGGATTGATAGAAATATGCACGTGAAGACAAATCGTGAAGCTGAGCTTAGATAGCAAAAATATCACCTTTTTGAGAATCAATGGAGGAGATGGATCAATTAGAAAATATGTGCTTTGGTTGGGCTTGGCTCCCTGTTAGTTGGCTGACTTGTATGTTATTTTTCTTGCTCTTTTTTTTTTTCACTATCAGTGGAGAGGGTTTTGGTGAAAGTGTGAATGGGAATGGTTTTGCGGGCTAGGGTTGTTGAATGTGGAGGATAATGGATTTGGATTTGCCGATGGGTTGCCCAGGTTACCTCGGATCGGCGATCAGAGTGGCGTTCTGAGATCAGATTTTGACTTTGATACCAATTGAAGTAGCACAGGAAAGAAGAATAATCAATGGGCTAATTTTCAAGTCAAAAGGCTTAAGGATGAGATGTCTAGGTGCTTCACCAAAAACAAACAAAAACTCTTTCAATTGAGAATCAAAATTCAAAAGTTTATTGATATCAATGTTCTATATTCCACGAGGAGGGATTACATCTTTATTTATAATCAAGAGGCTTTTTAACTAGGGAAATAAGCCAATTCAAATCAAACAAGGAATTCTAAACCCAACACAATATGAACTTCTAAAAATAAAAGAATCCTAATAAACTCAAAATCCTACAGAACTAAAAATCCTATAATAATTGTAGTTGAAAATTTTTCACTGGGCTTGGACCCAATTGGTTGGCCAATCATGGATCTAGCTTGCATCACATGTGTGCTTGTGCTTGAGTGTCCATTTGCTTGCTTGCATTTTTTATTTTTGGGATCTAGATGCTCTTTTAGATTGGTTTGCTTCCTACATTATTCAATTGTGAAATTGAGATTAATTTTGTTGCAGCTATTTTCCCTGGCACCCGTCTTCAATATTTTGCATTAATTGCTGTTCCATCTCGTCCTTTCCAGGCATCACGGAAACACTATTGTACAAACGGGCGTGTATGTACTAAAGAGAACGTTGATGAGGAGTGGTGAAGCTTGAAACTTGAAAGAATATAGAGTCTGTCTTTTTATCTGGCTTTATTATGCTAAAGTCTGATCATTTTTATTTTTTCCAGTAAACTGCTCTTGAATGACTATAGACCTGAGAATATAAGATGCTTAGAATTCAAGTGAGTTTTCTTCTGATTTTTAGGTTATAAGGTTGCTCAAATTCTTGGTATAGCTTTATTCCTGGTGTTCATTTAACACATAACACTCAACCACTTAAACAGAAATGCACATAGAGTCAAAGATCATCATTCCCTTAAAGAAGGTGGCTGTCATGAGGCTCATGATATCGAGGATCTTGTGAAAATTGGCCGGGCTATGAAAGGTTTGAATTACTTTTTACAAGCTGGTCGAAAGCTTGATGTTTCTCTTCATAGCTTGACAATAGATTGCTTTTGTCAGGTTGTTCATATTTTGCAGCATGCGATTTGGCAAAAGAAGCTCAGCTAGTATTCTGTCCATACAGCTATATCATAAGCCCAGTAATTAGGCGGGCAATGGAAGTTGATCTAAAAGATGCCATTGTGATTCTTGATGAAGCCCAGTACGCATTAAAAGCTCTTTACCTACATCATAGAGATACTTTCATCTTTCTTAGCTCTATGAGTTCTCCATGCTAACTCTGATGACCTTTTTTTTTTGGTGTATTGTATTAAGTATACATTTTGTAGAAATACTATTCAGTGTTATAATTTTAGATGAGGACATCATGTTAATTTTAAACACTTAGTTGTGAATCTACGGTTTTCTCTTTTAGAACATGGAAGAAAAGAACATGAGCATAGAAGTGAGGAAGAGAGCTTGAAAGAGAAAGATTGGTCGATAAATACAACGGGGTTGGATGATCACTTACTGTATTTTATTTCTTCACTTTATGCAAATTACAGTAAACCCTTAGTGACAAATTCACGATCACAAAAAGAGTTTGAATATACTCTTGAGAATGCAATAATTTTTGTGTGTCTTACTATGGAGATCATCCATCAATATATAGGTATTTACATGCCTTTAATCAAGGCTCTAAGAAAGGAAAAACAATCTAATTATATCAATCACTAATCTAAGTTAAGAAAACAACTAATTACAACAATTGTTATTCTAAGTAAAGAAAGCGTAAGGAAAACTACAGCTGTCTCGATATTGTCCCAAATCAATTCCAATCAATAGCATTGACCATTGATGGTACAGCTGTCTAATATTGTCCCAAATCAATTCCAATTAATAGCATTGACCACTGACGGGCTTTGGGCCTTGAGCCTATTTAACACGCCCCCTCAAATTGATGCGGGAGAATCAACAAGCATCAATTTGTCAACCAAAAACTGATGGCGGAGCCGTAGAAGACCTTTGGTGAGAATATCAGCAAGTTGAAGTTCAGTGGAGACATGTGGAAGGCTGATGACAGCACGTTTAAGCTCATCACGTATGAAGTGACAATCAACCTCGATGTGTTTAGTGCGTTCATGAAAAATTGGATTTTTAGTAATTCGAATTGCACTTGTATTATCCGCATAGAGGGGGGTAGCTTCATCTGCTGGAAAACCAATGTCAGAGAGCAAACCACGGAGCCAAAGAATTTCGGAGCATGTAGCAGACATGGCTCGGTACTCGGCCTCGGTAGATGATTTGGAAACTTTGTTATGTTTCTTGCATTTCCAAGAAATGAGACTATCGTCCAAAAACATGCACCATCCTGTCGTTGATCGGCGAGTATCCGGACAGCTAGCCCAATCAGCATTTGAATAAGCTGTGAGAGATAGAGGATTGTTGGATGGAAAAAACAACCCACGAGTCGGTGTGCGAATAAGGTACCGAATGATGCGGCGAACAGCAGCCGGATGAAGGTGACGAGGAGCAGTCATGAATTGACTCATCAGGTTGATCGCATAAGAGATATTAGGTCGAGTGATCGTGAGGTAAATCAAGCTGCCAACCAACTGGCGATAAGCAGTAGGATCGGAAAGAAGATCACCTCCCTCGCGACTGAGTTTGACATTCAGCTTGACCGGCGTATCTATAGGAGCAGAAGCAGTAAGACCAGCTAAGGCAATGAGATCAATAGTGTATTTGTGCTGATTGAGAACGATGCCTTTAGTCGATTGATGAACTTCAAGACCGAGGAAATAGTGGAGAGGGCCGAGATCCTTCATTTGAAATGTCTCACGAAGAGACGCTTGGAGCTTCTGAATCATTTTGGCATTAGGACTGGTAATGATGATGTCATCAACATAGACACGAAGTATAGTGATCCCTGATGGAGCATGATGTAAAAACATAAAAGGATCATATGGGCTTGGATGAAAATCCAAGCGTAGAAGAGCAGTTTGAAATTTTTCAAACCATGCGCGAGGGGCTTGTTTCAGACCATAGAGGGAGCGTCGAAGTTTGGCAACCATATCGGTCCCCGATGAGCATCCCTGAGGCAATCGCATATAAACATCTTCTTTGAGATCACCATGGAGAAACGCATTTGTGACATCCATTTGATAGAGAGGCCAAGATTGAGAAGCAGCAACAGCAAGAATAGTGCGGACGGTGGTCATTTTGGCAACCAGAGCAAAGGTCTCATCATAATCAATGCTATATTCCTGCCGATTTCCAAGAACGACGAGACGTGCCTTATATCGATCTAAAGAGCCATCAGACTTTAACTTGAAAGAAAAAACCCACTTACAGCCAATAGGTTTGACACCCACAGGTGATGGTACAATATCCCACGTATGATTTCATTCCAACGCATCCAATTCATCTTGCATAGCCTTGTTCCAACACGGGTCCTGCACAGCCTCAGAATAGGATTGTGGAATGGAAGAAGAAGACAAAGTGGCCATTAAGGAAGTATGTGAGAATCCATAACGGGCTGGCGGTACCGAAATTCAAGTGGAGCGACGTAGTGAAGGAAGTCTGAATGGATCAACCGCTGGTGTTGGACCGGATGTTGGAGGAAGAGCAGAAGGGGGATCCCTGGTAGGCGCAGTGCTGTTCCGTCGGTGATATACAAAGGTAGGATTAAAACGAACAACTGACGGGTCGTCAGAAAAACCAGGTAATGACACAAAAGAGGAGTCCAGAGGATCAATGTGTTTTTGAAAAAAATACTGATTGTCAAAGAAAATGACATTCCTAGAGGTACGGAGACGACGAATGTGAGAATTATAGCAAAGGAACCCTTTCTGAAAGGGTGCATAACCTAAAAACACACATTGAGCTGATTGTGCCATGAGTTTTGTCCTCTCAGAAGGAGGCAGGTGCACAAAACAAATGGAGCCAAAAACATGAAGATCATCATAAGATGAAGCGGTTTTGTACAAACGGTAATATAGGCTTTGGTTCTTAATGGAGGTGGATGGCATACAATTGATTAGATGAGCTGCTGTAGCCAGTGCCTCAACCCAAAAACGAGTAGGAACCGATGATTCCAGAAGAAAGGAACGGGTGACATCAAGGAGATGTCTATTTTTTCTTTCAGCGATTTCATTCTGCTGGGGAGTATAAGGACAAGATCTTTGAGAAATAATGCCTTTGTTTTGCAAAAATTGCTGAAACTCAGAGGACATATATTCCCCGCCTGAATCAGATTGTAAGATTTTAATGCAGGTGGAAAATTGATTTTCAACATAAGCCAGAAATATTTTAAAAACATTAAAAACATCAGATTTTGAATGCAAAAAATAGACCTATGTGAACCGACTGAAATCATCAATAAAGGTCACAAAATATTTATAGTGAGCGTGGGAAAGAGCTGGGGCAATTCCCCAGACATCACTATGAACTAACTTAAAACATTGAGAAGTGTGTGAAGTGGAATGAGGAAACGAAAGAGTTTGCTCTTTCCCATTTTATAAGTAGCACAATCAAAAGGCACACAAGAAGATAAACCAAGAGATTTATTTAATAAACCAGAATTTAACATAAGGGACAAGACCTTGGAAATAGGATGTCCGAGTCTATTATGCCATAACCGGCAATTATCTCTAAGAGAAAAACAAAACACATTATTGGCAAATTGATTCATAGAAATTTGAGAAAGATCCAGCGGAAACAAGCATCCACACTTAGGCTCCCTCGCGATCTCCTTCCCGGACATTTGGTCCTGCACAACACACCCAGAAGAAGAAAAAGAAACGTTACAATTATTTTCAACAAGTTGTCCAATTGACAATAAATTGGAAGTTAAATTAGGACAGAAGTAAACATTTCTCAATGGGATGGGACCAGGTATATCTCCAATAGCAGTAATGGGAACATGATCACCGTTAGCAGTTTGTATTTGAAGATGGCCATTGTAACTTGTCATATTCGAAAAAGGGGTGTGGGAATACGTCATATGATTATATGCCCCAGAATCAATGAACCAAGTAGAAGATGAAGGTGACTTACCGGAGAGACCAAAGGCAGAGAGGGCATTGATAATCATTTGTTGAACCAATTCATGAGTAAGAGATGAGGAGGGCCCAGGCTGTGGGGGTGCAGATATAGGAACATGCATAACCGAGGAAGCCACATATGCGTGTGGAGTCTGAGACTGTGAATTCTGATACTGCGGAGCCGGATATTGTGGAGTCTAATACTGTGTTGACGGACGTGGTGGACGGCGGTGACATTCAGAGATGATATGGCCTGACTTTTTACAGTAACTACAGACTTTCTGTTTGCATTGAGATGCAAGATGCCCAAATTTCTGATAACTGTAGCATTGGGTTGTGTTCAAGTCTCGAGGCGGCGGCTGAGAAGTTTTATTGGCCGAGAACGCAACTAAATAGGTTGCTGTCTTTTGTTGAGCAATATGAGCCGAGGTCGTAAGGCGTTGTTCCTCTCGTAAGAGTTCATTCAAGCAGACATCCAATGAAGATAAGGGCGTCCGAGTCATTAGGGCAGAGCGGACACTGTCATATTCATTACGCAGTTTCATCAAAAATTGATCTCGCTGACTAGAAGCCTGAAGGTCTTGGATTACTGTCAACATATTGTCAGCTATATCCGCATGCTTAATACTATCGTATTCCGACCACAGTGTACGGAATCCAGAATAATAATCTTGTATTGACAAAGTCCCTTGTGTATATTCAGCAATTGCACATTCAAGATGGAATTGACGTGCAGAGTTATCTTGATGATATACTTTTTTCAAATAGCCCCACATGGCGTTAGAAGTAGAGTAAGGCTTGAGATTCATTATCAGATGGGGCTCAACGGATCCCAGAATTCAGGATTTGATTTTGGCATCTTTAGTATGCCAAGAAGAGATCTTTTTCTCATCCTTAGTGGGTTTAGGTTCTGTGCCAGAAACAAATCCCCACAATTCCTTGGCTTCGAGGTATGTTTGAAATTGGAAAGACCAGGCAGGGTAATTCTTTCCCATAAATTTAATCAACATGACCTCAGATTTTTTCATTGCAACCGAAATTGGAATCAAATCGTTCTGAAGAGAAAAAGAACGAGCCACAAACAAAAGAAACTATGTAGGATGTCTTTCCTGTGTGTAGGAATCAGAATCCAACCAAGCAGAGAGAGAGAGAGAAAACACAAAACAGCAAAAAAAACTGTTAAAAAAACAATCCAGACGAACTGGACAGTGGCTGTTGTTCCACTACGTGGGCCCCACTTAAGGATTTGGCTCCAGATCAGACAACAGATCTATGATATCCCTCTATTCTGGCTTCTGCTGAACCAAGTTTCAACTGATTCTACTAAGTATCCAATATTCTGGACGGTCTTGATGAAAACAATATAAATTTCTGGTAAATCTTGAGAATAAGTAAAATACCAACCTTGAGTCTCTGAAAAATTCTTAAAAAATCACTAATATCCTTAGAAATATGAGGCGACCATGAGTGGGTGATTTCTGAAATTGATCTGATCGATCAACATTGGGCCACTAACAGAATATTTTTGACGCAGGAAGAAGGTATCGCTGGCTCTGTGTTGCTGGAAACTTCTTGAAAATAGACCTTGAATCTATTTGTTGCACGAGAGAGACTTATTCTCGCTATCCCTATTCCCTCAAGGCTTTGGAAGATGTCTAAGATCAAGACTGTCTTGATCCTTGCTTTGATACTATGACAAATTCACGATCACAAAAAGAGTTTGAATATACTCTTGAGAATGCAATAATTTTTGTGTGTCTTACTATGGAGATCATCCATCAATATATAGGTATTTACATGCCTTTAATCAAGGCTCTAAGAAAGGAAAAACAATCTAATTATATCAATCACTAATCTAAGTTAAGAAAACAACTAATTACAACAATTGTTATTCTAAGTAAGGAAAGCGTAAGGAAAACTACAGCTGTCTCAATATTGTCTCCAATCAATTCCAATCAATAGCATTGACCACTGATGGTACAGCTGTCTCAATATTGCCCCAAATAAATTCCAATCAATAGCACTGACCACTGATGGGCTTTGGGCCTTGAGCCTGTTTAACACTTAGGGCTTGTTTGCTTGCATGGTGGGTGAAATGGAATTAAATTTAAGTTCAAATCAAGAGAAAAATAAAGAGGGAGTTGAAAGTAAAGGGCATGGAATAACAAAAAGGTACTTTTAAAAAGCACTAAATGACAAAAGGTACTCTTGAAAGGCACTAAATGTCAAAAAGGGAAGGACTACTTTTTGTCATTTAGTACTTTTACTCTCAACCTCCTTTCTTTTTCTTTTGATTTTCATTTGACCCTTAATTTTATTCCACTCCACACCTTATGCAAACAAACGTGCCCTTAGCTTCCTACTTTTTATATCAGGTTTCCCATTTCCTAATATAAAACTGACTACATATAACTCATACTCCTATGACTCATAAAACTACCCCTCAAGCTGGTGCTTATGCATTAAGTATACCCAACTTGGACAAGATAATCTTTAATTTATTCCTGTTGACTGCTTTAGTAAAAAAAATCTGCAGCTTGATCTTTTTGTTTACGTCTACCAGCGCGTTTCCTTTTTCTCAACGTTTTCTTTGATAAAGTGGCAATCAATTTCCAGAAGTTTCTTTTTTTCATGCTAAACTGGATTCTTGGCAAGTTTGATTGTGTTGATGTATTGTCTGAGTGTAGAGTCATAGCTCATAGGTCCATTTTGCTTGAATCCCAACTCCCCCAACAATATTCTTAACCATAGTAAGCCACCACACCTTTGTGGCACAGCACAGTATTCAGCTTCTGCACTTGACTTTTTGGTCACAGCTTGTTTCTTTCACTTCTAGGATACTAGGTTCCACTAACATAAGTATGATACCCTCTAGTGGATTTTCTATCAGTGATAGATATAGCCCAATCAGCATCAATATTAGCTCATGCATTTGTATGGCCATATGATTTGTACAAAATACCTTGACCTTTGATCCTTTTAGTTATCTAATGATTCTATGGACTGCATCCCAATGAACTGTTTTGGGCATGCAGGTACTGTCTAACCAATGTTACTGCATATGATATATTAGGTCTGGTGGTAGTAAAAAAGATCTTCCCTACCAACCTTTGATACATCCTTTTTCATGCAAGAACTCCTCCCACTCTGAATGTAATCCATGATTTTGTTTAATTGGGGTATCTGCTGGTTTTGGTCCTGCCTTCCTTGTTTCTTCTAGAATGTTAAAACAGTACTTCCGTTGTGAAGTTTCAATCCCATTCTTAGACCTTGCTACCTCAATTCCAAGAAAATATTTTAGTAGTCCAAGGTCCTTGACTTCAAACTTTGTCTATAGAAAACCTTCAAGCTTGGTTGTCTCATTGTCATCATTTCCTATGAGGACAATGCATAGTTGTGAATTTCGTTTTGGCTAAAATTGGTCGGAATGTTCCAAATTTAGCTTGGGGTTGAATGGAATGCCCCCCGGAATATTTTGGCCCCGCTTCCAACCCATTATAGTTGTTCTAGGCCTAATACCGACCCCAATTCTAGCACGACTCCTGCCCATTTTAGGTGGAATAGAATGCCCCTGAAAGTTTTATTTTGTTATGTTTATTTAGTAGTTTTATTAAGTTTATATGTTTCATGCTATTCATTTATCCATACTGAAAACTAGAAAGTAGTCAATTTAAAGTGTAGTTTAAATTAAATGATGTAAATATGCATTTTAGTATCATTTTTGCATTCAATTGTTTCTAATTTTTCACCTATTACTAATTTATCGTCACTTTCTTGTTTGCAGTAATATAGAAGACATGGCACGCGAGGCTATTAGCCTAGATGTTGAAGAGGAAACCTTAGACAGTGAGTTTATTCCATTTTGCATATGCTTTTTTTTTTTTTTTGACCTTTATTTTATAGACTTGAACATTATAGACTTGAACACAAAACTTCATGGTTGCAATAGTGAGCACCTTCCACCCTGCAATGTACTGTTTTCTTCCTCGTCTATTTTTTATTGTTTGATAGAATTCTTATTAGTTTGGATCATCATTCAAGTTTTGCAGAAGGAATTAGGGGAATTGTGCTTGGCTGAGGGTGTTGAAATTTACCAACCTTTATATGACATGATTCAGGTAGGCCATTTACTAGTTTACTAGGCAGCTAGTAAATCTGTCTTTGATTGGAATCTAATCAATGCTGGTTTTGTAAAACTTTAGGGTATCATAAGTTGGATGGGCCGAAGAAAAAGTACCTTAAAAAAGCATGATTTTGAGCACTCTCTCTCATGGTGAGTAAATTTGGCTAATTAATAAATGTTCCTTGGTACTGGAGATGCTTTATTTGGATGGGCAGAATATATGTTTCAAACCTTCTTAGGTGGTGTCTTGTGACTTCTTATGATACCTGTTAGTTTGTTGACATCTATCTTTAAATAGGATTATGTGGAAAAGTACAACAAACAAACCAGACCTAATTAGATGGAATAAGGTTTGGGCAAAAACGCTGATGTAGTTGCACATTTGCTTATTGCAAGCTTTTGTCATGTTCAAAGTTTTATATTTGTGGATGATGATCAGATGATCTGGCTTGATTGGGTAGTTCTACCGGGTGGGATATAAACATTGTACTTGAGGCTCTTTATTAGGGACATGTAGACTAACCCTACTAGATATTTCTTATGTGGTCCACTTTATAAGATATTTAATGTCAGATCCACGACATCTTGATATGATTGCAGCATTTAGGATAATATGATATTTAGGAGTCACCATTGGATGATTGGTTTATAATGTTGGCCAATATGCTTCGTCAGCTGCGACCAGTATACTATTGTGATTACAAGTAGGTATCAGCCTGTATCCACAATATTGATAAATATTATTGGCCACTATGGCTGCGATGACTGCAAAATTGTTATTGTTATTATTTTTTTCGAAAAATGGGCTTTCCCCCCCTAAACAAAGCGTTTGAATCAAAGGGGCTAATAGTGAATGACTAAAGATGAAGAAGATCCATGAGGGGATATCGAATGATCTTCTATTTGATTTTAAATTATCGCTTGATCATCACCTTAATAATTTAAATCCTAGGTAAGTGGTGGTCCCATCTAAACCTACACCTTATACCCTTCACTTCTTGCCTCTGTGCTCCTTTTATAAATTCCCCGTCACTATTAATTTCTAGGAATTCAATACTCAGTAAGCAAATGTCTCTGAATGTTATCTAGTACCAACTACACTCAGGTCTTCTTTCTGGGGTATGCTTTGTTAGGGGCTACTTGAGATTATCACTGATTACAAATTTATAATACAACATGGAGTGGGGATGATTCATCATGGATGAAAGAAAGAGTTAATGGAGACAGTGTATTGGATTAAAAAACTACCTAAAAGGCTCTTGGACACATGGTTCTCCTTTCAGATAAAGAAACAAGCTTATGATTCCAAGAAATTCCTTGAAATGCATTTGATTTGACCATATAATGCAAACATTCATAATACCCTTTCCTCAAGTGCGAGTATGAGTGTAAATGAGAAAGCACAAAATATGGAACAATGAAGACAAATGTGGTACATTGAGGCAGTATGGATACAATGATACTTTTCTTCCAATGCAGCTGAAAGTTATTGTATTTGATTAAATAGAATGATGCCGTTACCAGTGCCATCTTTGATTTGTCAGTTTGCTAATAAAATCCATTTCATAAGTGCCATATTTTCAAGATCAGTTGTTTTACATGGTTAGGCTTGTAATACATTGATTTCATTTTCCTTGTATCTCATTGGTTTATTCTGGTTTGAGGTCTCATTCATGAATTGTATTTTCATATTGAAGTTTAAGGGATTTTTCTTGAAGACATCAAAGTTTTCCTGTATTAAAATACTCCTTGACCTTCTGAGAATTTTAAAAATCCCCTTGACTTGCAAAATAATTCTTAAGGTCTCGCTTGACTAACCTAATTACCATGGTATTCCTTTTCTAGTCATTAACTGTTCTAAGAAGATTATAATGCCTTCAATTTTAGATTGTCATTATTGTAGCAGTGTAGCTTTGTATGACCATGTATCGGAATATGCTTAGTAAAAAATGAGAATAGTGCCCAGTTCATTATTATTGGATCATATGGGACCACCCATCCAATAATTAATCATGTGGCCCTATTGTTGAAAATTGAAGTTATATATTCAAATGGGTCTGAATACTCAAATGATGGAATGATGACAAATGCACTGGTGCCACCCACTAAATTAAAATCGTAGTGGGCTCCACCTACTCAAAAGTTGGAATGACATGGAATGATGGAGTCATGTGGGCTCTTTCATAAATTAAGAACCAGACTGACAATGAACTTGAATTGGGTGCCTCTCCTTATGAGGGGACATCCCTATTGCAATTGTTATACCAAGTGATTACAACAATTAGTTTGCCTCAATTAGTGAATTCTCAATCAATTGCAATGGATACAAATCCTATTGATTTGTATTCTATGTTAATGGTTATGTGACCTTCAACTGTTTGTATTGTAGCTCAAGGGACTACCCATTTTGAAACCCCCTTCAAATTGATGCTTGGAAATCAACAAGTATCAATTTATGTGTGAAGAAATGATGATGATCATGTGTTAATTTTTTGGTGAAAATGTCAACATTTTGGACATTGGAGGGAACATGAGGGAGAGTAATGTCCTGATCATAGGTATCTTGGTGCGCACATGGAAGACAAGATTGGCTATGATCCTTATAGCACTTGCATTATCTGCATGCAGAGGGGTATCATGATGTTTACGAAAGCCTAGTTCAAAGAGAAGTCCTAAAACTAAAAAACTATGGAGCAAGATGAAGGCATAGCACAATAATCCGCTTCAGTGGAGGATTTGGAAATTTTATCCTATTTCTTGCATTAAATAATTGAATTACTGATATACATGCACCACTTTGTGATAGAATGCCGTGTGCTAGGACATCCAGCCTAATTAGTATTAGAGTAAGTAGCAAGATGAAGAGAATTTCTAGATAGAAAAAATAACCCACAACTTCACTTTTTAGGTCATGGTTGGTAACTAGAGAGGAACCCTCTTTCCTTCATACCCCTGGAACCAAGCTATCTTCATGTCATTCCTTGTTTGGCTGAAAACCATGGAATCCTACCATCTATACTATTTCTAATGGTTCTATGTTTTTCACATATTTCTCATAGTCCATGAAGAATCAAGACCTGAACTTTCATCTCCTTGCCTGTTTGGCTTCCTCGAGATGATGAACGGTTTGGATCGTACAAATGGGACCCATAGGAATAAAGGGTTTGGAGTTTTTTGTTTCCAATTTTCTCATGATTCATGATGTCTGATAAGTCAAGATGAACTTTTTTGCAAGAGGGGCCACGAAAGTCTAGAAATTGTCATCCAATGGTCTGTATGTTTTTTTTTTTTTTTTGTAAATATCTCAAAATATATGTTGAATCAGCAGTTGATATTTGACCTCCTAGCTGTTTTAAACTTTTTTAAAAATAATGAACGGTTTGGATCTTCATTGAGGGACCCACAAAAATTAAAAAAAAAGAAAGAAACTGGTGCCCTATAAACTACAGCTCGTTGGATTGTATCTTAGTGTTTTTTTTGTTTGTGCGGACTTTCAAAGTTAGACCTGGGGAGGTCGGATTGATCAACAGATTAATCAGAAACAAGAATACAAGGTTTCCTCGCTGCCACTTTTTCCAATTTACCAAATGAAGATTGTCCCTGACAGAGAAAAAATTGCTAGAAATAGATACGAAAAACTGCAACCTATTCGAGGATTTGGCACAAGATAGATCGGAATGGAGAAATAGAATTTATGTTGTTGATCCCACCATGGTTGTGACAGGGCTTTGAAGTTGATGAACTAGAGGTGCTGAGAAGATAGTAAATGATCTTTGAACTCGAGCATGTGAATATGATTAGGCTTGATCATATACTAACTGATGATTTTATCAGAGGTTTCTATTGTATTAATTTACTCGTGTGTAATTCTTGTTGAAGCATATACTCAAAACAGACTTCTCCTTCATTAGATTAACAAGATCACCAGGATTTAGTGATCCATTTTTAGACCTATTCCAATTCAAATAGCCCGGAATCATATCATTGGGATCGCTAGAATACTTCATATCAAAAGGTACTCGGTGTATCAATATCAATTAGATCTAAGATATGTTATTGAATTGCTCATTCAATGAGCATTCTCAATTTCATTCGTTGAAGAGGACTTGAACTTCCACACCCTTTAGCATGAGGGTTTTAGTCTCGCGTGTCTACCATTTAGAAATATTCCCTCAAATATAAATATATATATATTTCCAAAGTTTTCACTGGCTACCCACAGCCAAGGAATAATTAAGGGGAGTTCTTTCATCTTGAAATCAAAATAATATTCAATGTTCATTATTTCAAGTGGTTCTTTTTGGCATTTAGTGAAAGGACAAATGAAGATGGAATTGATTTGAATTTGACCAAATGAGATTTGGGGGAAGTATTTGATTATTTCTTCATTTGAAACAAAACCTTATTCTATTTCTATATTCTTTCTATATCCAAGGACTAAACAATTCATTAATAATAATAATAATAACAAAATAATTAAATGAAGGAATAGATCCTTAGGTTCATTACCTTGTTAAAAAACTCATGCTTCATAGAAATATCAGATTAGATAGAGCTGGAGAATGAAATGGGTTCATTAACAATTCATAGCAATGCAAATGTTGCTAGGGGGATCAAATGGCTGTTCATGTACCTTTTTCTTTGGAGGCTTAAGCAGGGCTCATTTACTTCTGTTTTTCCCATGTGAATCTCTTTTCTCTGGCCATAGGCGATTTGTTTTTGTATCAACTCAAGATATGCTTGTTGGACTCCATGTATCATTGTTTAAAAAACTGGCCTTGTCTGAGTCGACTTGGTCGAGTTGACTCAGCACATATTGAGTTGGGTTCTATGAGACTTAGACTCGAATCATGTGACTCAACCAATCCCCATGCGACTCGGCCATGGGTCCTTTGGGACTGAGCCATGCGACTCAGTTGAGTTGACTTGGATTCGGCCATGGCTGAGTCGGGTCCAAGTCTAATTTTTTAAACCTTGCTTTGTATTAATGATCAACATGAGAGATATCCGGCCTCATGATTAAAAGTTGAATCTGGAAGGAGTTGCCATCATCTTGTCGATATTTGTTATTGACCTCTAACAAAGTGTCTACAAGATCAGACTTCTTCAGATCCTTGGCATACTTGGCTGGTTAACAAAAAATCCTTTCTGTAGAGTGAACAAAGTCCCAAAAAATATGTAAGTGGTCCAAGTCCAAGATCCTTCATATGAAAAGTGCTATGAATAAAAGTGTTGCCAAAATTTATTGGATTAGGAAAAATCATGATCAAGAGTTGCCCAATCAATTAATCCAACAACATAAAATTATTTCTACCATAGAAATGGAACTGCGCATGAAAAATCACAACCAAATCTTAAAAATTCAAGATTTAGATGGTCTAGATGAAAGCTGTCCTGGACATCATTGAATCCTAGATCAGATAAAAAGAACTACCTCTGCTACTCAAAACAATTTTCAAAAAAAAAAAAAAAAAAGAATCTCCAAAAGACTCCCTTCAGTTAGGTAATGCTTTCTGTTAGAGCTCTCTTCAAGATTATGATCACGGGTGGCCCACCAATGATCCAATGCAGCCAAGTAGCAGCACATTCGACAAGGCAGTGTGTTCTTTATGCTTTCTCAATCTTCTCCAAACAGGTGAGGAAGAAGCCTACCAATCCAGACAAGAAGCCTTTCTTGAGCATTTCCCAAATTACAAGGTGGAAAAGTCAAAGGAGAGCTTTCCAAAATATCATCTGGAAATACGGGAGTGTATTGTCATTTACACAAGGCCCAGCTGAAGTTTTTAAATTGAACAAGGCTCTGATATTTTATCATAGATCAAGAACATAGAGAGGCAATGGAATCGAATAGAACAGGATGCCTCTCCTTGTGAGGGGACATCCCTGTTTATAACTGATATACCAAGTAATTACAACAATTAGTTTCCCTTAATTTGGGAATTCTCAATCAGTTACAATGAATACATAATCCAATTGATTCTTGCACTCTATGGTGTGCTATAGTTACATTGAAGTATGCCTTCAACTGTTCATATTGTAGTCTAGGGGACTACCTATTTTGATAGGCTTGACCTTGCTAATGATGAAATCTTTGCAGCACCACCTCAAATTGAAAAATCATGGTTGACCTCACCTATCTTTATAAAAATTCATGCAGAATCTTCACTGTACAATGATAGAATCATGTTAGAGTGAGACCCACCCAACAAATGATTGAATTATTTGTAATGTGCCTATCTAATAGTTTGGGTAGGATCTGCCATGATTGCATTATCAAGAGGCACATCCTACCATGAATCTAATAGGTGTGGCCCATGTAATTATATGAGCAAGTGGGTCCACATGAATTCCATTTTGTCTTTTGTACCGCCATGATTGCATCATCAGGTGGGTCTCATGTGTGACCAGTATGAATTCATCATTAGGCTGGTGCAGCCCACCAGCTCCTGTATTTGATTGGCAAGGCCTATTGTGATTCCATACTTTGGGTCCCACATGATTTTGTCATTAGGATTGTGAGGCCCATTGTGATGTTTTTAGTGGATGCAGCTCGGCTAATTCAATAGGTGGTTCCATGATCCCATTAGATCTGTGGGAGCTACTATGATTTCATTGTCTTGGTGCTGGTTCTAAGCTAGATTACATTATTAAGTGAGTGGGCTGAAATCATCTCATCATTGCAAAAGCGGGTCCTGCATGTTATCATTACTAGCAACCCTCCATGATTGCGACATTAGATAGATAATGCACACCAAGATCACCCGTTTTTGGTGAGTCGGCACCATAATATTTGATCATTAGTCGGTAGGTCCACCATGATTCCTTCATTTAGGTGATGGTTCCCACCATGATTACATCGTTTTAGACAAATGGGGCCCGTATGCTTGCATCATTTGATTGGGTGGGTCCACTATTTGAAAGAGAAAGGTCCACCATGGTTCCATCATCAACAGCGTGGTCCTGCTGTGATTCCTTCATTTGTAGTAGTGGGCCCCTCATGTCACAATACTTAAGTGTAATGATCAAACT
Organism: Sextonia rubra; assembly: GCA_037013555.1. Classification (NCBI taxonomy): domain Eukaryota; kingdom Viridiplantae; phylum Streptophyta; class Magnoliopsida; order Laurales; family Lauraceae; genus Sextonia; species Sextonia rubra. The sequence continues at coordinate 12,502,498 of JASUAD010000028.1, read as the reverse complement.
TGTTTCTATAATGACAGTTAAGTACAATACATGATATGAAGGTGTTGCCCAGAGGGCCTGCCAAAAATAGTTGTGTTTTTAGATTAGCCATGATGAAAGCTAGTGTCAACGAGTGCTGTTAGCATTAGGCTTAAGCCATCCTATCGAAGGAGATGGAAATGCACTATAGATGTAAAGGCAATGAGCCATTCGAAGTCATTGTAGTAGACCACTAAAAATTGAAGCCTTAATGATATATTTAGTTGATTAAACTAATATTTGACCCATGTAAATGACTGCATATGGGCAAATTCTCTTCACTGTTTCAATCCTCTCATCAAGATTCTTTTTCCGTGGTATACAATAATCGAAGAACTGATGGGGTAGCCTCCTTCAGAAGCTGAGAGGGGTAGATAGAATGGGGACCTGCATCTCATTTAAATGACTTCAAGTGGGCAAAATCTTTTTACTGTTACATTCTACTCATTGACAACTTTCCTATTGTATGTAACATTTGAAAATTTTACTAAGGGTTAAGAAGATATGGCCTTTCGAAGTTGACAGTGCCAAATGGTTGTGCCCGCCGGCACACTGTGCATAGGCCCAGGCGGCATCCAATTAAAAAGGGAAGTGACTTGCTTTCAATAGGAACTCTTCCATACCATTTACTTGTGTGAAAAGTTACCTGCAACCTATGAAAGGGTTCCCTAGCACATTCAAGAGCAATTATTCACTCCATTCACATCTCCAAGCATCTAAGAGTATTCCAATGTTGGAAGTAGGTGGGTCTCGTGGATAGATTTTCAAAATTTTTGACCCACTTGACACAGGGATCAACTATCTATAAGACCAAAACCCAATCTAGGATGCATTACTCTCAATCTCGTGACTATGTACAGTAAATATTCTACCAGCACTAAACATCCATAATAATTTACGACATGCAAGAAGTAGATCATACCTTTGGAGATCCGCAGTGCTCTAATGGATTTTTTCAACACCTCTTAGCCTTCCACGCTATGACCCGAATTGGACTTCTTTTCTCAAGAAGAGTGGTGGAATCTTCAGGAGAAATCCCAAATCGAAACTCCAAGGAATTAGAAGAAAGAAGGAGAGAGTAACTCGTGCAACTCTTGCACGAAAAGGTTTTGGGCGTGAGAGAGACTCTTTTGGACGTCCAAGGAGATTTTATAAACTTTCAAATCTCGTCCTTGCCTATTTGAAATAGAAGTCTTACTTCCAAAGCAATTAGCAACTTTCTCCTTTCTTATCCCTTCTTTCTAGAGTTCGAGTCGGATTAGTATTTTCCAATAACTTGGGCCAGTGTGGGGACCACTAGGGATTCCTTAGAAAGCTGGCTCCAACTGGAACACCGCGACCCCACATCTCATGTGCAATCCGGGCCCTCAGTTAATTGCAAATAACACCACTATATAAATGCAATTGCACTCCAGTTTTAGGAATAAATTACAATGAAGACCCTAAACTTTCCAATTACCATAAGTAGGCCCCTCTATCAATATCCGTGGATCAATTGGAATAAATCCGTCTCATCCAATCTAAGTTCTACATCTTATTATCCTTGAGCCCCAATTAATCACAGTAATCATCAGTACCATCCAATTAACTCTTAGTTGAGATGGGTGCGCACTTACTAATGACAACTCCATTAATTGGCACAATGGGATAATAGAGATAGATTCCATCTTGATCATTCAACGTTCCCACAGTTCTACTACCACATACCCAAGACACCGAGGTGTTAACCTACAGTCGGCCTCACTCATTGGTGACTCAAAGCAAATGAATAGATAGAAACTTGAGTTCATCAATGTCTCAGGATTGAGAGCCTATTGCTAGGGAATTATGAGAGCATACCTTATTATTGAGATGGAATTCCATAAGGTGCATCTCATGGTCCTTCAATACATCCAATGTACCAGCACCGTGATCCAGAATCTTACATTCTGATGATCGAGACAAATCACACTATTTCATAGTGATCAAAGTGCTGCAACCTTATCAAATGAGATGCCCAGTCTCATTACTGGTTGTAAAGCTATTTAAGTATAAGATTTATGACATATATCTCCCGCGTGTGGATCTCATCCATGCACATATATCACATCTAATATACTAATGGGACCCGGTTCAACTCATGAACCATTATGTCATATGTATTGGTCATGTGCATGAATTAGTAAAATAACACTCATCTCATGAAAGCAAAGCATGATTTTATTGATAAATAAAGAAATTAATCAATTTATTACATCAACTGATGGATTGAGTCCACAAAATCTAACATCCAAGGCATCCAAAGCTTTAAAAAGACTGCTAACTAGAACCTTTCAATCTCTAGTCGCGAGTTGTACCTTGGATAGAGATTGTACACAAGATATTAGGGACCTTGAATTTCATTTGAGGTCCATTGAAAATCTAGTGCCTTATTTTACCTAAACTTGAAGCATTAACAAAATCTATATTCTTTTCTTTTTGTTATTTTAGATCCTTTTTTTTTCATTGAAATTTCTTTTTAAACAATCACTGCTCTTGATCTAACAGTCAGCAACATTAGATAAGTTAGATCTTTTGACCCACCAAACCCTTTTTGGGATGGTGGTGATGCAAGCCAGACAATAGGTTGGCCACCTCATTGGCCCAGCCCATAAGCCCCATAGGACATCTAATTATTTAGGGATATTATTGTAATGCCCCACCCATACGCATGCATGATATTGTCTTCTTTGGCCTATGGGCTTTACGGTTTTGCTTTTGGTAGGCCTCAACCCATCAAAAGGCCTTATGCAAGGTAAGGGTTTAAGCTCTATATATAAGTCCAATCACTTTCCTCTTTATAGTCAATGTGGAACTCAAGGATGTCACATTCCAATCCCTTAGGGCTGCATGTCTCTGTGCAATAGTTTGTCAGTCTCTGTAGCTTATCAGCCCTCTTGGCCTGCCCACATGGAAATCCACCCGCTTGCACTAGACCATTGCAGGGACCCACATTCAAACTAGTTGAGAGTTGGCTTTGATACCATTTTGTAATTTTCCACCCTATATGCATGCATGATATTGTCCGCTTTCGCCCATGGGCCTCACAGTTTTGGTTTTAGTGGGCCTTAACTCACCAAAAGGCCTCACACAAGGTAAGGGTGTAAGCTCTATATATAAGCTCAATCACTTTCCTCTCTATAGTCAATGTGGGGCTTGAGTGTGTCACAATTATTAAGTAGTTTGATTTTATTATGATTAATTTTAATGAGCTTCTTATCTTGTTTAAGATTATTCTAATATTTGGAAGTATTGTTGTTTAGGGATTAAGCCAACTCCTTTACACAAGGATGTTAGGTTTCATTGTTATGCATGCTCAGTTTTCAATTAATAAAGTTCTCTTTTGAAATTTGAGGTGTTATCTTTTATAGTGTTTGCTCTTCTTGTGAGGGTACCCTAGTGGTTTAATCTATTCATGGATTTGATCAATTCTTTGGGAGATTGGTTTTTTTTCTTGATTGTGGATTTGTGGCTGTGCTAGGTGGGACTAGTGGGCCCAACCGACATGTCAGGTCTCTTGTATGCTGCTATTGTTGTTGTATGTAACAAAGTAGCATTTTCATTTAAATGTGCTCACAAGGCAATTCATTTTAAATTGAATGGTAAAATGTAACAGTCTTTTTACACTGTTAATGGCTAGATATGGATGCAACTGTAATTATGTTAGTCAATGGGGGCCTTGGGAATAATTATGCAAATCAAGTGATTTTTGTGGAGTTCTTGAAAGGGTAGGGGGTGTTTTAGAATTTCAAAAAGCTCCGTGGGTTTCTAGAAAAACCCTTACAATTAATTAGACATTTGAAATAATTGCATTATAAAGGATCCCATTTGTATTTTACATCCTTTTTGTCTTTTTTTTGGGATTGATGTCATTTTACTCCTTCCAGTTGGACTGGTGATAATGCTTTAAGAGAGCTTCAAGAGGCTGGAGTTTCTCAAGCAGACTTTCACATCTTGCAAGAATGTGCCACTAAGGTATTCTTTAGTTAAAGTTTGGACCTAGTTGTTAATACTGTTCTACATCTTATTTATTTATTTGTTTATTTTTGAAAGGCAATTGAAGCTGCTTCAGATTCTGAGTCAGAGATTGCTCGTCTGAGCAGTATGGCGGCAGTAACACTGGAGGGTACTTTTAACATCCTGTTCACAACTTAATCACCTTCTGAACCATCTATAACAGTTTTTTACTCATGCAGGGTTGTTTACTTCATTCAGTTACTTCTTTTCTGAGAATGGCAGTCATGCAATTGATTATCAACTTGCCTTGCAGCGATTTGTTAAGAGAGATGCTAGTGAGTTGATGTTTTATCTTGTCTGTTTATTGTAAATGTGAGGAAGAATTTATAGTTAAGCCCATTTTCTCATTTTCATCTTGAAGTGATGTGGGAGCTGGGAGGTAGTCTGGATATGAATTCAGAAGTTCTGATTTCCAAGTTTGATAATCATTGAGGGCCTCTCCAATAGTGGTCATTCTTTGAGTTTGTCTAGGACTCTATGGTAGGATTTGGGAGCTGTCAGAAATCTTTCAGATGAAGATGATTGAACATTTCTCAAATGATAATGGCAAAGAGTAACTTAGAATTCTGAAATTTTGGAGATTTTTTTTGGTCAATTCTTTCCCATTTCCAACAGTAGGAATTTTCATTTTGAATTCCTCCAATCGAATGGGGGATGTTGAGATTCCCAAAAAGCCAAGTGCCTGCCAGAAATACTTGCTAGCTGCTATCAAACAGTCCCGAAGGCTCTCATCTGTACGTTTGGAACACCATTTTGTTCAGACAATATTTCTGACTCCTTGCTCATGTTCATCCATCTTATTTCAATCGAATGGGTTTGAAATTACCAACAGGCCAAGAGCCTGCCAGAAATGCTTGCTATCAAAGAGGCACTAATGCTCTGTTCTTTATGGATTGAACACTATTTGTTCAGACAGTATTTCTGACACTGGTGATTGCACTGGCTTTTGCCAATGCTCTTCATCTTTCATACTCCCATTTTCTTCTTAATGATGTGGGTACAACGATGGTTGTCAACAGGAAATTCTAAAGCAAGCTTGTAAACATTTTCAGGTTACTTGGAGTTAGTGTATTAAGCATTTTTTTTATGCTTAAAAATTTTAAGGGATTCAAGATTTTTAATGCATTTTTTAATTTGATTATGAAGTCTCCATTTTCTCCAAGCCTGACACCAAACAAAAAGAAGTTTACCTTCTTATACCGATCACGGTTTCCATTTCATTGTTATACAGAATGATATTAAAAAAACTCTGGCCATTTTTTTTTTTTTTTGCTTTGTGGGCTCCAGTACAGTGCACCTGTTATTTAATATTTTATTGGGCATTTGACTTTCATTTTTACAACCAAATAATTGGATGCAGGATATACAGCTTGTGGCTTGACTCATTCATTGAGTCTTTGGTGTCTGAATCCAGCTTTAGCTTTTAAGGAAATTGCAAATCTTTCGTTGTCAGTAATCCTTACATCTGGGTAGGTAACTATGGTTTATCACTCCTACTTAGTTGATCACTCTTTGAAACTTTGAGACTCGGATGTTTCATTGGCTACTGATAGTGTAAACCCAGATTGTTATTGTGTGAAGCTTTATCTTGTTGTAATGTATGTGTTCTTCACAGGAATGGTTATACTTGCATTTCTTTATACAAGATGCACCTTACTCCATGAATTAGTTGAATTTGTGCATACTATAGCATACCATACTGAGTCATTTAATTTATTGTCCATATTTACATATATGTAATTTTCTGTAATTACCTTATACTTTATAATTAAAATGTGATTATTAAAATCTAACCTCTCCCAAAATGAAAGATTGGCTTTTGAGGAAAAATTTTCCATTATGGTGTCACAAGGTGAAGGTGACACCTGTGGCCCTTGCTCTCCTCAGTTGATCTCCCTTTCTCACCACCTACTTTTTAACTCTTTCTTTCCTTTTTTCTTCTTCCCTTTCTCTGGTTTTTTCTTTACTCCAGGTCAATGTGATCCTTTCAGGCCTTGAACCTGCTTGCCATGCTGCTGCAACTGCAGTGCAGCCCTTAAGTTTGTTTGCCTGGCTGCTGCCACCCAAGTTGGTCTTTAAGTATTTTTTTGGTGCTTGCAGTTTGCTGTTTATGCCGGACAATTTGCATATGCGGTGGATTTTTCTTTGGCCAATTGGTGAATGGTGTAGGAGAGAGGATTTTTGATGGCTGGTTTGTAAATCTATCTAAACTTAGGTAAAATGGAGTGGAATTAGAAGATTGTGAGAAATATTGTCTGTCTCTCCAATGTGGGGATCGACAATCTCTCATAGATGTAAATTGCCCAATTTAGGGCTATGATTACAATCAATCAGGGTCTAATTACAGCCTAATAATAAATACAAAAGCTCTAATTAAGGATTCAGGTGATTGCCTTTGTATTGTTTTGATTCCAAGATGCTAGAGTTTTTGCATCAACTGTGGAACCCGCCCCTCTTTTATCTATAACTGCCATAGGGGTTGGATTAGTACCATCCAGGTATCCAAGGAGACCGTGACCTTCCACAAAATTTTTGAGATGGAAAGACCAACTCATGTTGGTTCCATCCAATTTAAAGGGAATAATATCAATTTTATCCATGAATTTAGTTCAGATAATAAGGAAAGAGCAGCAGAAGAGAAATTAGGTTTGAAGTTTGAAACAGTCTTATATTGCAGAAAAAAGAGAGGTTGGGTGTCCAGAAATTTGTCACTGGAAAGGCCTGATCTCTTCAGAGACTGATCTGTTGGGTAATCAGGCTTCCAGGTTGGTGTGGAGATGTAAATTCTAACCTCTAGGAAGAAGAACCAACCCAGATTAATGGTTGGATGTGATTTTGATGAAACAGAACCCAAACTGTTCCTCAAAACTGGCGACACAGAGAAGGCAGTAAACACAATGGTTTCCTTTGTGCAGAAAACCTTTGAATCTTCTTTTCCAGGCTTGCAAGATCTGAACCAAGCTCTGATACCATGTAGATCTATCTAAACTTAGATAAAATGAAGTGGAAGAAGAAGATTGTGGGAAATATTGTCGTCTCTCCAATATGGGGATCCATAGTCTCTTATAGATGTAAATGGCCCAATTTGGGGCTATGATTACAATCAATCAGGGTCTAATTACAGCCTAAGAATAAATACAAAAGATCTAATTAGCTGCAAGAATGGTATATACACAGACATTCCATATAAACAATGTTGATTGTTATCTTGCAAGATCTCACACGTGAATGTGTGAATGTTAGCTATTGGGCCTGAGTTGGACGTTCTCTTGATCGGCCTGATCTCTACATGGTTAAGATTCTATGTGGGTCAAATTTATTGTTGTTATGATGCAGTCATGGGTACTCAAAGGACCCCACCACAAAATACTACCGTGAAACAGTATCTAGGGATTGCTCACTCTCTCACTGGACTCAAATAAGTCAAGGTTTAGAGTGGTCTCCACCAAAAAATAGTAGTTGCGGTGGGTGTAGCAGTTAGTGACCAAAACGCTACGTAGCTGGCGATATGAAGTAGTTGTAATGATACGTCATGGCATAGCGGTGTGATTTTTAAAGTTAATAAAAAAAAATCAAATGTTATGTAGATGTTTTAAAGTGATTTGGAGCCATGTAAGGGTAGAGACAACTTTAATAATGACTCTTCAGGAGAAGAAATAGGGAAAACAGTGCTTTATATGAAAACTGCTTGGCTCAACTAGTTTTTATGCTGTAGCGGCAATATTTTCAATTTAGCATTGCGGCCACATTTTAGTTGCTAAGTTATGTAGTGGCTAATATTTTGTTCCATGGTCTCCACCTTGTGATTCCATCTCAATGCACAGGCATCACATTAACATGGAGGCAAATAAACGAATCACATAATGGAGAGCAAACAAGCAAACAAGCTTTCTTTACTTAATAGGTTCACTGTCGACTGTGTCTCCTCGCTGTCAACTATATGTGTATATTTGTAATGCTAAACAAAGTCAAAACTCTAGAGATCCCTCGTAATCATACCAAGCAATCAAGCATGATTCAAACTACCATTAGAACTCTTTCCAGAATTAAAAAAACTAACTTTCCATAATGATGGTTTTTGGGGGATACTCTAGAATGAATCTACGTAATCAATTTCAATATTATGTGTGCAAATAATCAATTATGTAGTGGAAATAATAATCAAATCAACACAAAAGCAGACCCCACAAGAAGATACGATTTTTACGTGGAAATTCAAATCGAGAAAAAACTACGATCGAAAATCAAGCACAATGAATTATACCACAGTTACAAAAGATATACTCACAACCCTTATCTAGTCCTCGCGCAACTTAAGAACTTATGATTCTCATTGCATAGCACCCCATTGCAATGGTTTTCTGTCGTCCTCTGTTATAGATCTAAGCATCTAGACACCTTTTAGATGTTGTACTTGACTCCTTAGAATAATCTTCTACGTTGAAAGATGTAGAAGACAAATATCTCTAGAGCAAAATTTCAGCCTTTCAACTCTCCAATGAACGCTTCTAATGAAGATGATCTCTAAATAGGTAATCTCTATTTAGAACAAAGAGATATGTGTTCCATGCTTTGGGGTTGAGAGAGATATAGCTCCAAATTCGTGCCTTCCAAGTATAGTTCAATTAGAAAAGGAGTTGGCATTAAACAAGAGAGATCCACTAAAATTGCACTTAGAAAATCGCAAGGTGGTGGGATCCTCTGCGCAGATCCGATCGATCGGGCGGCTTAGTTTCGATTTTTCCAAATTTTCTTTACACTAGGCTGCCTAATCGATCGGACCTACGCAGAAGTTGCCACCGACTTGCAATTTTGTAAGTTCAATTTTAGTGGATCTGTCCTGTTTGATGCCAACTCCTAGTCTAAAAACAAATAGAAAGACAACTTTGATGAGGGCTTGAATTTTGTCTAATCCATGAATTAACCAACATACATAATTCCTTCCAAGTAAAAACTAAGCAAAGATTAGAAATTTCCATGTTCATATTATCTCAGGAGACTATTTGTAGTATAGGGTGTGGGACCCAAATAGCCCACCTTTGATCAAGTGCGCCCCACCATCTGCTTGGGCACTCCTGGGCCACCCTTTTGGTTTGCTTGGCTTAGCTAGTTTTTGTATTGTAGTGGCGATATTTTCAATTTAGCATAGCGGCCATATATTAGTTGTTACATTATGTAGTGGCCAATATTTTGTTACATGGTCTCCACCCTGTGGTTCCATCTCAATGCATAGGCATCACATCCATATGGAGACGAATAAAAGAATCACATAATGGACTGCAACAAACAAACAAGCTTTCTTATGAGACGAATAAAAGAATCACATAATGGACTGCAACAAACAAACAAGCTTTCTTATTAAATAGGTTCACTGTCGACTATTTTTCCTAGTAGTTGACTACATATGTATATTTGAAATGCTAAACGAAGAAAAAATCTCTAGAGATCCCTACCAAGCATGATTCAAAATACCATTAAACTATTTCCAAGATAAAATGCTTGCAACTTTCCATAAGAACTAAGCAAAGATTAGGAGTTTTCATGTTTAGGTTGTCCCAAACGATTGTTTGTTGCATATTTCATATGGTTTGGGCCAATGATCAAAATAGTGGTAGTAGGCTGTAATAACCCTGAATTATTTGAGTGGGCCAATTGGGCTTAGAAAGGCCGAGTTTCGACTAGTCCAATTGATGACTAGACTGGGCTGTTGCCCCCCAAACCCACCTATTTGTGACTGTGTAGTTCCCCAAAGAAGCTCCTCATTTTACACCAACCGGTATGATTTTTAGCATTCCCCATATGACCTTTCAAAGAGGAGAAGTCCATTTAGGATTCCTCGATTGGATGTCCAGTACTCTATAAGAAGAGACCTCCTCTCTTCTTGGGTCACTTTCTCATGGATGAAGAATAGAAGTCTAATATTGTGATATTTGGAAATAGAAACAGGGAATTTCTACAAGGAACTTTTAGCCTAGTGGATGTTTGAATTGAGGTCACTCATTACATATACCAGGTGAGTAGAACTTCCCTTACAATTATCAGATACAGAATTGAACGATAAAATATTTTCTTTACTAAAAAGAAATTACACGTTTAGCAAATTCATTATCATATATATGATTTAGTATTAAAATGTGAAATCACCTTTGGGACTGTCAGATGACCCAAGGATGTAATCTCTCTCTGTTTTGGATCAGTGGAGATTCACTAATCCAAGATCAGACCTGATGAAGAATAGATATGAAGATTGTCGAACCCCGATTTGTAGGAAATGAGTACTAAAAATCCTTCTTTTTGTTTAAATGTTTGTTTTATTTGTTTGTATGATTGAAGAGTTTCTTGATGACTATTTTCACCACAGATTATGATGAAATTATGTGAAAATGAATTCATAAATTCGATAAATTTCAGTTCAAGTTGGCAATAAATGTCTTGGCCATTTGTGGGTTGTGGGCCCATGTGGCACACCTGATCTAAGATCAGTCCCCCACATCTAGTAGGGGATTGATGGGTGACCACTTAAGTGGTGGTCCCAGGAGGATTGGACCAATGGTCCCACATCCAAGTGTTCCAAATACAGCCCAGTCGTGTGGCTTTCCTTCCCTTGACTAGAGTTCTATTTGAACCTTGTTCTGCCATAAATAATACTGGATGAAGATTTCAATAGTTTTATGGAATTTTAAAACATCTCCTTATGATGCAGATGTCTTCTTCATATTATTTCCTACTGAGAATCCTTATGTATGTTATAAAACATCTCTTATGTTTATTACTTCCTAAGGATTATAGAATAAGAGGGTAACTGTTGAAATAACTAATTTTGATCAGGCATTCTTTTACCGTTCATCTTATTATTATGTATTAATTCTGAATTTTAGTAACTCAGATTTTCGATGTCTTTCATTATATGGATTAGAACTGTGGCTGAAAGTGAAGACTTGGATAGAGCACTCTGAGTACTTTTAATGACAAGTGTATGGTCTAAGCTAAATATTACAGACGATAAGTTGATCAATGTGTTTTATCTATGTCACGACCCAAATTCCGGGGATCCTGTTGGAATGTGAGTTATGACATATTGGCTTACTTTTCATATACATAATCAAATAAACACATAAGGCATAAGCACCATTTATTAAAAATGTATTTTCAACTAAGTCAACCATTTAAATCACCAACAAAAGAGTCTCCAAAACTAAAATTTTCCACATTAAAATCTATCACATAATAATTAAATGTCTAATACTAAATATTTCCCCAATCTACTGATTTTAGATGAAATCGCTCTCCTCAGCCATGCATACCAAACACCACGGGCTAATCTTCGCCATTCTCTGATCCAACCGCAACTCGATTACCTGAAGGAGGTAACAAACATCAGCATAAACTGGTGAATGGATTCCTACTTTATCATACACTCACAAATAATATAATGGCATCATAGAACAATTAAATAATAAATAGTAAATAATTCAATGAATAATTAAAATCCTTGTAAGACACTTCTTTGAACTACATCCTCGCACCCAATCTGCATTATTATGCCATAACAATATATATCGGAATGCCATACATGCATCTCTTCATCCGTCGTCCCGTAGGACCCACTACTTCAGGACCTTAGTGTCTTATCATCCATTCCATGTACAGTATAACCAAACTTTAAATTGACCACATTGGTTCAACATCACACAATCATAATAAATTGTACCGTGCTAGTAGTTCAGATCATGCCTCCTTCCAATAAAATTATACATGATAGAATTTATAATGTAAAATATATTCTCATTTATTAACTAAATTTTGCCACAATTTCATTTTTAACTTTCAGAGCGCATATAACATGACTTATTCAAACACAGGTTATATATTATAAGTATCATCACAGCCCAAACTTCCTTTTAATCATTAATTATTAAACATAAAAGAAAAGGGCTCTTAAGTAATTATAATATCAATGAGGGACCTTTTTACAATTGTTATACAATATATACTCAACCCAGAGGAGCTTTCGTTACTTGTCACAAAATCGACCCCCTGCTCGACACCCCTCACGCCAGGCTCCATCTAGGTCATCAGATGGTGGGCCATCTGGGACCTCCTCCCTGCGGGTCCTTCATGCCTGGGATCGCCCTTGGGCCTCCTCCAAGATCCCTGGAGCTGATCTCTCATCAGGTGATCCTCTTGGGCCCACCACTCCAAACGACAAATCCTCTCCCAGACGGCCTGCAATGAGGAAATCTAGATTTCCAACTTGGTTCTCTTCTCAAATCCAAAAGGATCAAGTCACAAAGAATACTTATGCAGGTATCTATTAATGATACAACGATCTAGTGGAAATCAGATCATAAAATATAGGATTTGCCCTAATCTAACGTGGGTTTGGTGTTGTCAGTACTGTAGCACCCACCCTCATAGGCAAAATCCTCAACAATCAAGCTTGATCTTTCCAACAGTGATGCAAGAATCAATAGAACAATTGAGAACAATTCATCTATGCAAGGTACATCCCATTGTACTTATCTGATACCTCTTTCTTATTGATGTTTGATCACATAATAAATAACTGTAGAGAATCCACTCACCTTTTGTAAACTCTTGTGATTTGTGGTCGAGAATGGGACATCAACCACCGCCTGGTTGATTACTTTCTTCTTCATCTTGATATCTCACCGAGTGCTTTTCTTCCTTCTCTTGGATCTTTTTCCTTTTTTGACTCTTTAGAAGGAACGAAGGTGAGTCAATAGGCAACTCTCTCAATATATATATACATCTCCAATCCCTACTTTCTAATAAAAGCTGTGTACAAGGATCCTTATCCCATTCAAGGATTTGCTTCCTTAAGGGTGAAGGTGTCGTGCACAAGAGTCCTTCTCCCGCCCTTGGTTAACATATTATAAGTAAAACATGGGTCCTAAGTAAAGCATGGGTCTCATCACTTTCATATACAAAAATTAAAATCATATAATTCATTAAATTTAAACCAAGCTTAGAACTTCCACCCTTGGGTATTATAATCTATGAGTAACATGTACCTCAAAGAACATTTGGACAATGCCACATACGTGGATTACTCATAATGAATCAGAGTGGGGCGAGCTTTCAATATGAAGTATGTGGGATTGGCCAATGGTAAATGTGATGATACTTAGTATGAAACCTATGAACTAAAATGAAACCAGAATTATGATTGCTATGGAGTATTTGTTGTTACGCTAGCATTGGGTTCGGTCTTCACATGATGAATGGTGACAGTTTTGTCATGCCAAGAATATGAATTTCCCTTGTGGGAACATGAGAACTACTATGAATTGAGATGGGTGACAGTCTTGTCACGATATGAATATGAATCCCTTTGATCAAATAATTACTATGAATTAAGATGGGTGACAGTCTTTTCATGACACGAATATGAATTTCTTTGTTCAAACAACTATTATGAATTACAATGGGTGACAATCTTGTTACGTTACGAATATGAATTCTCTTGTTTAAGAAATACATGGTGGCAGTCTTGTCACGACACTAATAAGAATTCCCTCGTTTAAGTGTAAGAATTGCATGGGTGACAGTCTTGTTACGACACGAATATGAATCCCCTTGTTTATACAATTATTATGAATTGAGAATAGTGGCAGTCTTGTTATGACAAGAATATAAACTCCTTATGAAAGTACAAAATAATAATCATGATGTACATTAAGCCATGTTGTTGAATAAGATTACGAACTTACTCTTCGAGGTAAACTTCTGAATTTTTCTTTTTAAGGTAACATATGAATCTCGAAGTTTTGTGTGATGTATTTGATTCTATCAATACATTGATGAGGATGGATAACCGGGAATGATATGATAGAACATTTGTAATGTTTTATCTTTATTATTATGCTAGTTTCTATTGTTCTCATGATTTAGAAATTCTACTCACCAGTGTTATTGACTAGTGGTTTGGCCCACTACAAATTATACATTCGTAGTGGGATCTAAGAATGACGGAGACCAGCATATAGATTTTGGCATTCATCGTTGATTGAGAGAACGAAGAACATCCTAGATTTTTAGATGGGACCAGCTCTTTGTTTGGAATATTCTCTTGGAATTGAATTAAAAGATTGTCTTTTCTAGCTGAAACTTTAATGACTTGTTAAGACTTTGATATTGATATTTAAATATTCATCTTTTGCTTGGACTAATGCTCTTGGAATTTAATATATGAATGTTATTGTATTATAAACATGTTAATGTCTTAAGAATGTGAAGAGCTCTAGATTCTTGGGTCATTACACAGGCAGTCAACCATCGTAATGGGTAGTGGTCTTATTTGGAAAAATTGTCAAAAAATCCAAAAAACCTTGAAAATTCATAATATTGTAAATAGATAGAATATGTATTTTTATTTTGTTAAAGTAAATAAAATAAGGGGGCATAGCAGTCCCTTGTTTTGTCTTCTAGCTTTAGATTGAAACAAAGTGATGTTAGGGATCTAAATTCGTGAAGAATTGTGGTAAAAATGGAAGATGAGAAATAAAAAGAGGGAAAGAGGACCCTTTAAAGTCATCAGTTGGGTTTTATAACATAGCTGCTACGTAGCGGCATTAACATTCAAATAGCATAGCGGCCCTTGCTGCTATGGCTATTTTGATCCATGGTTTGAGCTAGGTTTGGCCCTCCAAACCATGTCTCAAAATCCTGCACGTTCGGCTCTCTTTTTTGTTTTGAGTTTTCTGGAAATTGCAAAAGAGTTTCTATTTCTTTTTATTTTCCCCAAACAATCCTTGAAATTCAACTTGAAGCAAACTTTTGGATTGTTTGGGCTCTCCACTTCAAATAAACCGATCACACATGGGTTTGAATCCCATGTCTGTGATTGTATGTCTCCATGAATGCCAATACTTGTCCAATCCCTTGATCTTCAATCTCATTTGGGCCATTTGCATCATATTGGCACAATAATTGCAATAGCAATAGTTGACCAATCAAAAATAAAATAGCAACAATTAACTTGAATGGAATTGAAAGTAGAAATAGAAAACTAATAGTGTCAATCGAAGCAGGCCATTTAGGCCCAGTCCAGGCCCGATCTTGGCAAGCAGGCCATTTAGGCTCAGTCCAGTTTTCAGTCCACTGTTGTACTGTAGAATAAGCTATAATTTAGGATCTGTGCTATAATATAGGATCTAGAATAAGTCAAAGGATAATGCTATAATTTAGGATCTGTGCTATAATATAGGATCTATGGATTGTAATGAGGGAAATCAACCCCTATATATGTAAAACTACAGTCGTCTCTTAGGGGACGGCATTCTCACCATTTTAATGGAATTCTAAACTCTCTTGCAAATGTTATGGTATCAGAACAAGGTCAATCAATCATCTTGGTTGTCTCAGTCATCTTCCAAGCCTTGGAAGCCAATCTGTGATCATCTTCTTCAGTCGGATCTTCTCTGATCATCCCTGATCATCTCAGATCAGGCGTGGCCCACCTGTGATCATCATCATCACCATCTCAGCGGATTCCTCCCTCTTGGTCGTCTGAATATTCTCTTATTTATGAAGATTTTTCCAACATTTATTGGTTATCAGAGGTAGGCCTTCTACCTATTTTTGAGGAAATTCAATTTTTTTACTTGTTTTCATCTCGGCCGTCCAAAATCCTGGTTCTGGATTTGATTTGTTTGAGACCACTTCCATTAGTGGCGTGCTTATCCTGCTCAACCATCCCCACTCTCTGATCTATCAAGAGATCCTCCGGTGGGGCTCCGGTCATGTCTCTCTCCCTGACGACAGGGCCGTCTGGATGCTGCTCAGTGTTTCCTTCCGGAAACTTTTACTGACTGCCTGTTCTGGTTGTTTGCTGCTACTTACTGCTTGTGCATGCACTGATTCATCATTCTGCTAGTTCATTCTCCTGGTTTATTACTGTTGCAAGTTCCTGCAATTTGTTCTGTTGTTGCTTGTTCATCATTCTGTGGATCTCTGCATCTCTCTGCTGGTTGCTATCTGCTGTTTTACATCACCACTCTGGTCCATCTGATTGTGTCTCTAACCACTGATTGTGAACTGATTCTGATATTACTGCTTCCTGGAGTGTTTGCTTGTTCTGCGTCATCATGGACAATTCTGACATCATCTCCCTGGTTAAGTTTGATGGCGCTAATTATACCTCATGGGCCTTCCAATTTCAAATTTACTTAGAAGGCAAGGAACTTTGGGCACACATTGACGGATCTGACCCTAAACCCGAGGCCGATGACAAGAAGATTTTAGCTTGGAAAACTAAGGATGCTAAAATAAAAACCTGGTTACCAGGTTGAGTTGACCCACAGTTTATCCTCAACCTCAGACCTTGCCAAACTGCCCGTGAAATGTGGGACTATCTTCAAAAGATCTATCAACAAGGCACTGCTGCTCGTCAATTTCAATTGGAACTTGATATTTCTCAATATACTCAAGGCACACAATCTGTTCAGGAGTATTACAATGGCTTTCGCAGACTGTGGTCCGAATACGATGAAATTAAGTATGCTTCGGTATCTGAAGCTCTTCTACCTGAACTATCTCGCTTACAGCAAAGTAGCCATCGGGATCAGTTTCTTATGAAACTTCGTCTGGAGTTTGAGCCAGTTAGATCCAACTTGATGAGCAGGGCTTCACTTCCTAGCCTGGATGACTGTCTTCAGGAGCTTCTACGGGAGGAACAACGTCTCGTCACTAAATCTACTATGGAACAACAAAGGGCTGTTGAGGCTCCGCTTGCCTATATTGCTCACACCAGACGCTCTTCCCGGGATATCAGTAAAGTTCAGTGCCATAACTGCAAGAAATATGGTCACTATGCTAATCAATGCAAGGTCAAGATCTGCTGATATTGTAAGGCCACTGGTCATGTCATTGATGAATGCCGGAAGAAGGGTCGCAATTCTACTTTCCGCAACTCTGTGCCCTCAGCCTCTAATCCTTACACAGTGTCATCCGCTCCTAGTGCTTACACAGTCACCACTCCACGATATGCCTCCTCTGAATTCAGTGCTCTGCCGTCTGATTCTTCCTCACAACCTGATTCCTCCACGCAATCTGCATCCCCAGCTCCTCTCACCCCTGAGATGGTCAACCAAATGATTATCAATGCCTTGGCATCCATGCACATCGCAGGTACTGGGTCATCTCTTTCTAATACATGGTACTTAGATTCTGGTGCCAGTAACCATATGTCCTCTTCACCTATACAATTGCAAAATGTAGTTCCTTATACTGGTCATCTTACGGTTCAAGCTGCCAACGGAGATCATCTTCCCATCACCTCTGTTGGTGATACCCCTGGCCCCTTACCCTTAACCAATGTTTTAGTTTCACCTCATCTTGCTACCAATTTGGTTTCTGTGGGTCAATTTGTTGAAAATAATTACAATGTCTCTTTTTCTTCTGCTGGTTGTGTTGTGCAGGACCAGGAGTCGGGGGAAGTGATCGCGAGGGGGCCTAAGCGTGGCAGACTTTTTCCTTTACCAGTGTCTTCATTTATTCATGATAAACCTTTACATCAGTTATTTTGTTTTTTCATTCAGAATAATTCTTGATTGTGGCATAATAGACTTGGTCATCCGAATGCTTCTACAATGTCTACTTTATTTCACTCTGGATTAATAAATAAACCTATTGATTCTGCTTCTTTTGACTGTGATGCTTGTAAATTAGGAAAGAGTAAAACTTTACCCTTTCCAATCTCTGACACACGGAGCACTTCATGTTTTGACTTAATTCACAGTGATGTTTGGGGCATTGCTCCGACCCTTTCACATAGTCATTTCAAGTACTTTGTAATATTCATTGATGACTACAGCAGATTTACTTGGATTTATTTATTACATTCGAAGTTTGATGTTCTTAATGCATTTAAATTTTTTGTTCAATATGTTGAAAACCAATTCTCTAAATGCATTAAAACTTTGCGCTCAGACTCAGGGGGGGAGTATGTTTCCAAGGATTTTCAATCCTTTTTAAACAATAAAGGAATCATTTCTCAACGTACCTGTCCGTATACTCCACAACAAAATGGTGTTGCGGAACGGAAAAACAGACATCTTCTTGATGTCACTAGAACTCTTCTGATTGAAGCATCCGTTCCCCCTCGTTTTTGGACTGAAGCTCTCACCACGGCTGTTTATCTCATAAACCGCATTCCATTCCCTACCATTGGCCATTTAACGCCTCATTTTAAATTGTTTGGTCATCATCCTGTGTTTGATCACTTACATACCTTTGGCTGTGTTTGCTTTGTTCATTTACCTCCCACAGAAAGAACGAAACTAACAGCACAATCTCGCAGGTGTGCTTTTTTGGGTTATGCCACTAATCAAAAAGGTTTTGTTTGTTATGATCCCATTGGTCGTCGTATCAGGGTTTCTCGGAATGTTATTTTCTTTGAAAATCAATATTTCTTCCCCACTCACATGGACAGTCCTCATCCCTCTTCCCCAGCTCTCTTACCAGGTTTTTCGGATCAAACCTCTGTTACTCGGTTTAATCCTGCTTTTGTATACCACCGTCGGGAGAAACCTCCCACTGCGGATGGTCCTCCCCCTGATCCTCCACCGACACATGGTTCCACAACTACTCCTCCCTTACGTCGCTCCTCCAGAACTTCTAGACCGCCTGATAGGTATGGATTTACCCATACTTCCTTGATGACCACTCTCTCTTCTATCTCTATCCCAAGTTCTTATTTGCAGGCTTTCCAACAAGATTGCTGGAACCAGGCTATGAAGGAGGAATTGGATGCATTGGATCAGAATCACACCTGGG
Organism: Sextonia rubra; assembly: GCA_037013555.1. Lineage (NCBI taxonomy): Eukaryota > Viridiplantae > Streptophyta > Magnoliopsida > Laurales > Lauraceae > Sextonia > Sextonia rubra. The sequence continues at coordinate 12,483,646 of JASUAD010000028.1, read as the reverse complement.
ATATTGTGGATTGTCCTTCCGGAGTTAAACCCATCGGTTGCAAATGGATCTACTCGATCAAGCTTAAATCTGATGGGTCATTGGATAGACACAAAGCTAGACTTGTAGCACTCGGAAACAGATAAGAGTATGGCATTGACTATGAGGAAACGTTTGCACCTGTGGCAAAAATGACTTCTGTTCGGTTACTTCTCGCCATTGCTGCCTCTAAATCCTGGCCTTTATACCAAATGGATGTCAAAAATGCCTTTCTCCATGGGGATCTGCAAGAAGAAGTCTATATGAGGATACCACAAGGTGTCCCCTCTCCCTCTAAGAGGAGTGTCTGTCGCCTGCGCAAATCGCTTTATGGTCTCAAGCAAGCTCCTCGGGCATGGTTTGAGACCTTCAAGGGTCGCTTATGCGAGAGTGGCTTTACCCCAAGTTCTTATGATCCATCTCCCTTTTTATGCCACTCCTCTACTGGTGTTACTGTGCTTCTCGTGTATGTTGACGATATTATTATCACTGGCACAGATGATGGTATGATCAAATCCCTCCAGGCTTCTCTCAAGGATTCCTTCTGTATGAAGGATTTGGGCCCCTTGCATTATTTCTTGGGCTTAGAGGTGCATCAATCTCCCAACGGTCTATTTGTTAATCAACACAAATACACATCAGATCTTATCGAGTTGGCTGACCTCCATGATTCTTCCCCTGTCGATACGCCTGTCGAGGTCAATCTCAAGTTGAGTAAGGATGATGGCGATCTTCTTCCTGATCCTCAAACCTACCGGCGTTTGGTGGGAAGTCTTGTCTATTTCACCATCACTAGACCTGACATCTCCTATGCCGTTCATCTTGTGAGCCAGTTCATGACCGCTCCTAGACATCTTCATTTGACAGCTGTGAAGCGCATTCTTCGCTATCTGTTAAAAACTGTCCCTCGTGGTTTATATTATCCAAAGGATAATCCTCTTCATCTAACCGCTTATGCGGATGTTGACTGGGCAGGCTGTCCAGACACACGCCGTTCTACTACTGGTTGGTGCATGTACCTTGGCACTTCTCTCGTTTCTTGGAAATGCAAGAAACAAGAAAGTGTGTCCAGATCTTCCACGGAAGCTGAATATAGGGCAATGTCTTCTGCTTGTTCTGAGATTTTATGGTTACGGGGACTTCTATCGGAACTCGGGTTCGCTCAAACATCTCCTACTCCTTTGCATGCTGATAATACTGGGGCCATCCGAATTACTGAAAATCCTGTATTTCATGAACGCACCAAACATATCGAAGTTGACTGCCACTTTATTCGAGATGAATATAAGCGTGATGTCATTCGTCTTCCTCATGTCTCTACAGAATTTCAGTTTGCAGATATCTTCACAAAGGGCCTTCCTCGGCCTCGGCATCAATTTCTTGTCTCCAAATTGCTGCTTTATGACTCCCCGGCATCAATTTGAGAGGGGGTGTCAATCGAAGCAGGCCATTTAGGCCCAGTCCAAGCCCGATCTTGGCAAGCAGGCCATTTAGGCTCAGTCCAGTTTTTAGTCCACTGTTGTACTGTAGAATAAGCTATAATTTAGGATCTGTGCTATAATATAGGATCTAGAATAAGTCAAAGGATAATGCTATAATTTAGGATCTGTGCTATAATATAGGATCTATGGATTGTAATGAGGGAAATCAACCCCTATATATGTAAAACTACAGTCGTCTCTTAGGGGACGGCATTCTCACCATTTTAATGGAATTCTAAACTCTCTTGCAAATGTTAAATAGTACTTTTTTTTGTTTATTTTAATAAATGGAGATCAAAGGAAATTAACCAAGATAACTTGTTGGAATCAATAAAGATTAAGAAACCAAAAGGAACTTTTTTTTGAATGGTAAATCCATAGGAACTTACTTGCTCTGGTACCAAAATAATGGAGGATGGATAGTTGTGGAGTCGTTTTCATGGGCTTAAATGAGTCACACTATGAAAGAGTAATGGAGCAAGGACTTTGATAAAGGACAAATATATCTGAAAATCAATCGGTTTCATACTATCAGTTAGGGAGGCCAACTGTCGAAGCCATCTTCTCAATTAGACAAGTAGTGGAAAAATACTGGGAGAAGAACAGTCTTTATTGTTCTACATCAATCTAAAGAAAGCCTACCACAAGGTACCAAGATTTGATATGGTGCAATTTTTAGATAAAAGGAGGGTCCTAACTTCTAATAGATTATATTTACATGATTAAAGAGATATATGAGGGAAGCGGTAAGAACTACCTGTGAAGGGATGGGTGAGTTTTCGGTGATCATAAGTTTGCATCAAGGATTTGCTTTAAGCACTATCTCCTTCATTGATTGTGAATGAGTTAAACTGCTCATATTCAAGAGGAGGTACCTTGAGATATTTTGTTTACAAATAATATGATATTGGTGAATGAATTGAGAGATGGTGTGAGTGCGAAACTTGAGAGATGGTGGGAGAAAATAGAAGAGGAATTTTACGATGAAGTAGAAGAATGATCTACCCACCAAGGTTGGGCAACCAATCTTATATGGTTATTCCACTAATTTCTGAAATTACAAAAAAGTCCCTGGATATTATTATATTTACATCATGGTCCTTGACTGATTTATAACACATCTGATACCTTGGCTCTATAAGTATTAAGGATGGAGAGATTGATGAGGATTCAAAAATAGGATGAGAGTTGGATGGTTTGAAGTAGAGCCTTGCTTTTGTAGTGTTTTGTGATTGGTCCATTCCAATAAGACCGAGGGGAATTTTTTACGAGACAATGATTAGACTAGCTAATAGCTATGGCCTATAGAGTAGGAATGGCAGGCGGTCCGGTCGGGTTTGGGTTTTGGTTGGACTAGATTTGACCCGATACCATCCAGTCTATATCATGCCTGACTTGATTGAAGGGCTTATAGGGGTTTTTTTTTCCTTTCTTTCATTTTTTTTTGTTGCCCAACCAGCCTCTCATGGGTGCATTAATCGAATTTGATCCTGTTGACCTTTTATTTTAGTTTTAAAAATAAAAATACCTCTTATGTGTAGTTGAGGCTTGAAATAATAACTTGTGAAAGCGTTGATATCACCCACTACCACTTGTGTGAGTGGGCATGTGTACAAAGAACTCACAGAACATTGTATAAGTTAAAGGAAAGTGGGGCGAGGCAGGTCAGCTGGTAAGATTTTATGTTTTGGCAATCACTAGGCTTGATATTTCTTAGGCCGTCAATATGTTTAGTCAACTTATGCATGCGTCATGGATGACAGATCTCATTTTTGTATACAAATTACTTAAAAGACCTACAAAAATATCGAAGGCATTGTACATAATATTGAAATCATGGTCCCTTAGACATTGAAGTTTATATGAATGTTGATTGGGCTTGTTCTTTTGATGATAGGAGATCAGCCACTACTTGGCAGTAATAATTCGCTGATTGTGCTTGACTTACTTTTTTCTTTACGTGTGAGCTGTTTATATTTCAGTGGGGAAAACTGGTAAAAATTATCTGCCCTAATTTTCTTTTACGTTCCTTCTCTTTCCTTCTCTTTTCATTTGTTTGTGAAAGTCTCTTTTTCCTATTTTGTTGTCCATTTCATGAATTTAATAATTTATTTGGATTTTTTTAAGTTTAAAACTCATTGACTGAAGTGACTTGCAATGTAAAGTTATTGCATCCCCTTCCTAATTATGTTTTTTTGGTGGACCAGAACCCTCTCACCAATGAGCTCTTTTGCATCTGAACTTGGTGTTCTGTTTGAAGCATGCATGGAAGCTCCACACGTGATAGATGTGGAATCACAGGTGTGAATTAGGGGGCTTATATCTGTTCATTGATTGCATGCATATTGATGTTAGTTTTATAAACCTTCATTCGTTGCAGCTTTGGGCTGGTGTGATCTCCTCTGGCCCCAGTGATTGTCAGTTGAATGCCAGTTACAAAACAGCTGATGGGTATGCTTTCCAGGTATGAAGTCATGTGACAATGCAAATCTAATCTTTGATGATGAACCTTAACTCAACTATAGATAAATAATCACTGAATATTAATTATGAAGGATTCACTGGGGGCCTCTTTAGAGGAGATTTTCAAGGTGGTGCCAGATGGTGCTCTTGTTTTCTTCCCTAGCTATAATTTGCTGGAAAAACTATGCACTCGTTGGGTACAGACAGGTCAATGGTCTCGCCTGAATGCACAAAAATGCCTCTTTGTCGGTAAGAATTATTCATATTTTTCATATCAGCATGTAACATTCAACTGGATACTTTATACATGTTTGCTTCTTGTTTTATATAATTTTAACTTATATGAAGAAAAATATTACTCAATTATCGTCTTCGTTAGTTATAGTGTGGTTTCTTAGACATTTGATTAGCCTTCTCAAGGGAAAGATGTTAGGACTGACCATCTTTCTAAGCATTATGAGAATGCATTTTATGCACATTGTTAACACCTGCTTGGCTGTGTTTAGGAATATTATTAGAATTTAGAATGGATTTGAGGAAGATGGAAGGAGAGTGATGGAAATCATGCGGAGTGAGTACCTAGGTGGTCTCTTCCTTTATTTATTGCATTCAGCTACAACCGACATACAAACCAATAAAAAAAAAGGGTGGCTCACATGAGGCTCTCGCATAGCGGGGTCTGGGGAGGGCAAGATGTATGTAGCCTTACCTTCATTTTGAAGAGGTTGTTTTTGTGATTTGAACTTGCGTCCTCCAGGACGCTATAAGTAAGCTTTTACCATTAGGCCAAGCCGCCCTTCTTCGACATACAAACCAATATGAAAATGAAAAAAAAATTAAATCATTCTTTTGAAGATCACTAATATAGCGTTGATGTTTCAAAAACAAAAAAAGGTCTTGATCTTTGGTCCATTAGTCATTTAGAGCTCATCTAATTTAATTTAGATTTTGATTAAAATTTCAAAAATTCAAAATTTGAGCACAACTTAAATGGGCAAGTGTTCAAAATTGAGTGCCAAACTTGAGAATCTATATTATAAATTCAATGAAGGGTCAAGAGAAAAACAAAAACAAAAAAGGAAGAAGGAGAGGTAAACACATTGGGGATGCGCTTGTCATTTGTAAAGAAGTAACGAAGGTCGTTTGGATGGGCTTGTCATTTGTAAAGACGAAACAAAGGTCATTTGATGAGTTATCTTCTTGGCAAAAGCTAAAAAAACAACCCTTCGAAAGACAAATTTACCCCAAGGTTGTCAAAATCGGAATCGTATTGTGAATCGTTTTAGGTTCTGAATTGAATCAAATTGTGAATCATATGATTCATTCTATTTTTTCCATAATAATTTAAAGAAATAAAAAAGAGGTAATAATAAGAAAAAAGTATAGATATGCATGACTCATCCATTTTGGCCTACCCATAATTTTAAAATCCAAAAATAAATCCCATTCAATCATCACCATAGTTCACATGAAAAAAAAACATTAAATTCATAAAAAAAAGAGATAGGACTAGAGAAGAAAAATGGCCAATGGGCCACATGTGATACATCAATCAGTTTCAACTAAAACTAACAGAACCCACACATTCAGTTGAGAGAGAGAAGTGATGAATCCATCAGCTGTTATCCATTAGTGGGCCATAGTTTTGAGCAAATGCGTTGCATTTCGTGTGATAGCATTATACCAAAACAAAATTTTGGTAAAATTCTGGCACATGCCTCCCACTAGTGGGGCCCACCGATGGAATTGCTGTGTCCAAGTCCAACACAATGACACATGATGGAAGATCAAGGACACATGAACCTGACTGAAAGAAATACAAAAAGTCAAAAACAATCCATCAGTGGGGCCCACCCATCTGTGAAATACAAAAAATGGTCTCCGTCACATTCAGACATTATGCGTGGGCCCACGTTAGGATGAAAAATTGTTGTATTGGCCCCAACAACTGGCGGATGTACAAATGCAGGTGGGCCCCACAGATGGATAAAAAAAGAAAAGAGGAGTTAGGGTGGGAAAAAATAGAAAAAAAAATACCTATGAGACTGAGAAAAAAAAAATCAGTGGAGCCTAACATCTGTGAAATGCAAAACAGTCCCATGTATGGATGGAAAACAGAATTGGAATCTCCTAACTCAAACGGGCCTACCCAGTTATTAAATTGAAAATTTTGTGAAATTCAGGCCCCATGTATGGATGAAAAAGGCTGTTGTAGTGGGGCCCATGGATGATATTGTTAACAATGCCCACTGTAACATAAGCCAGGCCCAATTATGGCTCAATGTACCATAGGCTCAAAATCTAAAATCCATTAGTTAGATTTGGTCAAATTAGAGTAAATACTATTTCCTCATTTTTATAATCATACATTAATGTGAGTGATTGTAATTGACAGAGATGGAGCCTTAACTAATGCAACCATCATACTTAATTCCATTCATCGTTTCTCATTGTTTAATGTCATGGTATCAGAGACCTAGTTGCTGTCTTTTAGTGGACCAGAGAAATTTATATCTTCTTCTCTGTTGAGTAGAGATCTTGAACATTATTTAGACAGTCAACTGTGCAATGTCCCTGTCAAGGTTCCACCTGACTGTGGCCCACCTGCGATCATCAACCTGCATAAAAAAAAAAATCACATTCTCTTGGTCTCCAGCCTGTCTCTTTGTTATAGAGAGATTGATCTCTCTTGTTTGGAAAAGCACTCCATCGACAAAAATTGCCAAAGACCCATCGCACGTTCGCCTGTGTTTAGATGATCAAACTGTGGGCCGCACATCAGCGAATCAAACTTCACAGATGAACACAACAGCAGTGGTTGCCTGTCTCTATGGGGGTTTTTTTTTTTTTTTTTGGTGATTTTCCAGGATTTTTTGCAGATCAGAGGTAGGATTTCTGATCGCAGTTTGGGCTTCTCAACTTTTGCAGTATCTTTTATCTCAGCCTTTCATTTTCTTGCGCATGTATCTGCTTGTTGCAATCTTTGGACTGTCAGTTAGATAATTTTGGTGGGCATCTATCAGTGCTTATTGATTTGATCGATTGGATATAAAGTGGGCCCCACTGGCTGATATATGTGAATTACAACTGGGTCCCAAAGATAGATGAAAACGGGGTTGAAAGACAAACTGCCGCTGCAGTGAGGCTCACCACTGATGGATGGAAAAAAAAAATAGTAAGAGAGGGGAATGGACTGAGTGTATAAAATAAAATAAAATCAAAAGTGTACTCGAAAAGCTTCGTCTCCAGGTCTTCTGCACTTTGTTGTAAAAGGAAGAGAGAACTTGGGCTTCGCGGCCTTCGCCTCTTCCCTGAGAAGGAAATAGAGCTTGGGCTTCTTCTCTTCGCATGCAACATGGATCAGAGTTCTCCTAAAAGGAAAGAGGCAATAGGCTGAGAATATCATCTTTCTCGTAGAGCTTAGGCTTGGATGCCAAGAGCTTGCAGCGAAGGGTCGGAGACTCCCTAAAAGGGTTTTAATAATCTTTTGCTTCATTGTTTCTATAAATAAATCAAGCTTTCATAAAGCCCCCCAAAATCCTCCAATAATAGACTTGGCTCTTCATTTTTCCCCCTAAAAAAAGAATCATCTGAATTGCACAAAAGATAGGATTTGAATTGAATCATATGATTCATGTTTGAATTGGACGATTTCCTGATACGAATTAGTTCACCTGTGATACGATACGATTCGTGCTATTCAAATTGCAAATCATACGATTTTAATAACTATAAATTTACCCTAATGTATTTTGAAAATTATACTCTCAAATAAGAGGGAAAAAGCAAGTTGATATGAGGCAAACAAGAAAGAGGAAAAGCTGAGGATGGGCAAAAAGCAAGACCAAAATTCCCTTGAAGAATTTTATATTTCCTTCTCTTACTAGTATGGAATGCCCCTCACCCAAACTCAGCATGATGTTGTCTGCTTTGGCCCCATGTGCACGCATGAGGACTTTCCAGGTGGTCACCCATCACATTACTGCTCCTGCTCGGGCATGCTTAACTTTGACGTTTTTATGGGATCCGGGGTTGAATGACTTTAACACACGTTATTTTGAGTTAAAATGAGGTTTGACTTATAAGCCCAACAATCTTAGGCAACCATTTCTTGATGTGGGTCTTGGACAAGGTCTCGCGGTGCTAATCGAAGCAGTCCACCCACTTCACCAGGTGGTAACCTTTGGAGGACCCAACCTTTAGGATTGCTGGTGGCATCTTTGGATAGGAGGGGTCCCCCACCCAAAATAGAGTTGTCCTCAGCTCTGATAGCAATTGTCATGGCCTTGCTAAACTCAACATGATATTGTCTGCTTTGGCCCTAAGTGCACGTGAGTACTTCTCAGGTGGTCACCCTTTCTACTATTGCTCCCGCCTTGGCATGCTTAACTTTGGAGTTCTTACGGGATCCAGGGCTGCACGATTTTAAAACGCATCATGTTGAGTTAATAGGGTATTTGACTTATAAAAACATGGATCTTGAGTGGCCATTTCCTGATGTGGGACTTGGACAAAGCCTCATGGTGCTAACCAAAACACTCCGTCCATACCCCGAGGTGGTACCCCAGGCATACCCAACCTCTGTGATTATTGGGGGTGGCTCTCAACAGGTGGAGTCGGACACCTTCTGTCCCTATGTGGCTCCATCCATGATTATAAGGCATACTACTGATATAGGAGAGGTCCTGGGATTAAAGAACATGAGGGCATGCTGACATTTTCTATTACTGAATAAAGATAATACAGTAACTAGCATATATCATAGATCAAGCTATATTTGACTTCAGTGATCTCTACACATGAGATGACAATCACATGTAGATTGTCCTCTAGAAAGCATTCTGTGAGTCCTTGAAATTTTAAAAACTGCCTATCTATATTTACAAATAGGCCTTTCATTTATTATAGTATTTATCATATGTTCTACACGTGGAATGTTCCACACACTAAGAGCAGTTTATTTCTAAATGTTCATGCTTCGCAGAGCCAAGAGGAAACCAGGATGAATTTGAGCACGTTTTGAAGGGCTATTATGATTCCATCCGTGGAAATAATCAAAATACATCAAGAGGATCTGCTCCTTGGAAGCTCAAAAGGGGTTATAAACGAGGCGGTAACTGCTTGAGTGCAAAGGAGTCTCCACAAAGTTCTGTTAATGGAGCTGCTTTTCTTGCAGTTTGCCGAGGAAAGGTGAAATTATGGAATTTGAAATAATATTGGAGTCATTCTAGTTTTGTAATACATTTATATTTATAATCCAACTTGGTTTCTAAGCATGTGGTTGTTTTCAAGTACTAAAAATTTGAATATTTTTTCTCCTGAACTTTGAAACTTTGTGGTCCTTTGAATTAGAGGTTTGATATTCCTCAATTCATTAGTCAATTTATTTAGATGGTAATAATCTTGTTATTCTATCAGTGTCACTACAAAAGAATGCAAATATGTCTTGTTACTTCTTCAGTATCACTACAAAAGAATGCAAATTCGATCAAATGTTAGAGTTCCTCTCGAGCTATGTTACATGGACTTGGACATGAGTATTGGGTGCGGTTGCGTATGTAAGAGTCGGATGCATTGAACCTAAAAATGAAGGATATGCGGACACGGCAAAAAAGTATCCAAAAATTGGATATGGATACAGGGATATGGCAAAATTTACAAAAAAAATTATCCTTCGGAACTTGAATGTGTGTGTGCGTTTTTTTAATTCTTCTTTTCTACAAATTCAGCCAAAAAAAAAGGAAATGACTGCCAAATTTGTTTTTTTTTCTTTTTTTCTTTCTTTTTTTTTTTTTTTGCCGTATCGGATACATATGCTGCATTTGCACTTGCAGGATACATCCACATTTTAGTTGCATCCGTGTATCACAACTCTTGAGAATGCTTTAGGATGAAATTTATGATAACATACATTCAAATACTTCTTAAAAGAAATTCTTGTCTTTTCCCTACGTAAAACTGAAAGACAAAAATTTTGATGTGAATTTGGTGCCTCTCAATGTGAGGGGTCCTCCCTTCTGAGAGTACCGATGTGGTCTATTACAGTTGGATTTTCTGATTTACAGCAATTGTATCCCCTCAGTTGGGGTGGTTTCAATCTTTTAGAGATACTTTACAGTACATTACATGCATGGTGCATTGAACGCCATGGTCCTTAGAGTACATAGTGGTCCTCAGCACTTTTCTTATTACATAAATAATGTAGTTTGTATTTTTAAGTCTTTTTCTAGTAATTAAAAAGATTAAGTGTTATTTAAAGTTAGTAGACTGTCATGGATGACTAACATGTATTTTTTCTTCTAATTTTTTATCCTTTGTACTCTCTTGTTGTGCCTCCGAATAAATTTTTGTCAGGATCTAAAATCCAGGGCCTTCTAATTCCATGTTGGGAGCAATAAGCATCACATTCACACATTAGGTCAAATCAATAATGCATAATAAATTGGGCATTTTACGTAAATAATAAATCCATTAATTATAGTCTGATCCAAATATCAATAAATCAATCCAATGAAACCATACAATACCGATCGATAGTTTTTAATGTTTGACATAAAACAAACTAAAGAATTCAAAAACTAATGCTCTAATGAAACTGGTGAATCTTGTTGTCGCTCAGCCGCAGATGTCAAATCCCTTGGCTTCCTCATGAGGACCCTCCTATAACTCTTCATTATCATTACCTGAGAAGGGGGCAAAATCCACATATCAGTATTACTTAGTGGATAGAATAAGAGCACATTTGTGTAATCTATGTCCGCTAAAAAGTGGATGGTTTTCCATGGAACGATGGCTTTTTATGTGTTCGGTGCAACCAAAATTCATGAAAAGAGGATTTTTCCACATCAGATTTTTCCTTAACAACCTAGGAATTAAGTTCCCATGAGGGGTTATGAGACTTTTATTTCCATGGAAAACCCAGGCCATTGAGGAACAACTCACAACGCCACTCGTAATCTCCATCTCGCTGTTTTGCTATCGTACAAAATCCTATCTCCATCTCCATATATTCATCTTCATCTCTCCCATATCGATCACTTTGCTTCTCTATCTTACAAAACCCCAATCTAAACTATGTTGCTATGTTTAAAGAATCTGATTTTGTTTTGTTAATTGAATGGCTAGATGTCTGCTGAATGGCTATATTTCTCTTTAAATTGGTTTAATTGGATGGTTAGATGCTTGTTGAATTTAATTTTGATTTGTTGTATAGTAAAATGGTTTGATAATTGCATAGTATAGGTGAAAAATCTGCAGTTGCACCAAGCATGAAAATACCATTTCACCAAAGAAAATAATTCTACACTAGACATGGATTACCAACTGCCTTGGAACTCCTTTTCTACATAATTTAATTACCACAGATTTTGCTAAGGTGGCTATTTCTGCTTTCCATGGAAAGCACCGTTACACAAACATGCCCTAAGTCTATGTTTGTGCAACATGATAAACAAAGAATACTTAAACGTGTAGATAACAACAATGGAAACTATAGTGAAGGTTACCACCTCTAGCAATAGGACAACCACCTAAGCACCATATCACTTGGTCACAACACATGCATCTTATTGATGCCTCATATCACATAAAGGGCTGACTTATAGTCAGTGAAACCATATGACTGATCTAAGAGTTAGAGAAAATATACACCTGACCTAAGCATTAGAGAAATTAACATATCCCTTAGCCCTGGTTTGTGCCAGTGGTCTAGGGATGTGCAATGGGTAGGTCCAAATTAACTTTATTATACCAATAGTATCTCCTCGATGAATCTTATATGAGCATGATTCAAATTCATCTCAATTCCACTATGGTTCTCAATGCCTATAACCAGATAGTCTGAAATCAGGCCCTTGAATGAATTTAGGATTTTGTGAGGGCAATTGCATAACTAATCCTTTATAGCTGAAGACACTTTCACAATTTTCCAAAGGTCAACTCATAGAATAGTATGCAATAGGTAATATGTGAAACAATTACAGTTCATAAGCCAGCTTTGCATCGTGTAATTAATCATGTTCACCTAAGAAGCACGGATACGGACACGGGATATGGATATGACACGACATGGACAGACGATATGGCAAATTCTAACAAGTAGGATACAGACACAACAAATAATAAATATATATAATCATAAAATTTAAAAAATAGTTATATTTTTAGCCAGAAAGGCGGCTTGGCCCAACGGTAAAGGCTTACCGGTAGCATCCTGGAGGACGTGGGTTCAAGTCAAGGAAATAGCCTCTTCAAAATGAAGGTTAGGCTGCATACATCTTGCCATTTCCAGACCTCGCTATGCAGGAGCCTCATGCATTAGGCCGTCCTTTAGTTATATTTTTGGCCAAATTAAGAAGCATAATGTCACAATTTATAGAAAAGGAAAACATAACTAATACTGGAAAAGTAAAAAACGACGAGACTAGCAAAAAGAAAAAAAAGAGTTAGAACAGAGGGTAGCCACATATAAAAAAATAAAGCAAAGATTGTTTGAAAAATTTCATATTTGGTCTGAAATTGTTCTTGAATTATTTATTAATTTTTCAAATTTCATTTAACACTCGTTTTTTTGTTTTTGATAACAGTCTTTGGTCATAGTCAACGATGAAAAAAAAAAGAGGGATTTAAAATTTAAAATAACCCCGTGGCGGACCTGCCATGTCCAAATTTAAAAAATTAAAAAAAAATAACAAACGCATTTCCTAGCGTGTTGGACACGTGTCTGAGCCATGCCTTAGGCCCGTGTCCGTGCTTCCTAGATGTTCACATAATAGCATAAGCAATCACAATTCAGCATTTACACATGATCAATTCTCCTACACACATCACTACTGTCCATATGGGATCTAACGAAACTTGAACCATCATCACATAGGTCCAAGTGAAATCTTGGAGAATCTCCTAACATCAAATCGAACATAGTCCGCCAAGTTCTTGGGTCCAATCAACCCTTATAACTCCATGTAAGTTTCAGCTAACACAAACATACTCATTATCATCATGACCCTTTTAACACATATTATCTGTTCAACATAAATAAACATTGGGAATGCATGCTCAACCCATGTTTGTAAATCATTCTACCATTATCTAATGCATACCATAAAAGCACCCAAACATTTACCAATAATAAATCAATCAACAACATTGAGTTCAAACATCAATTAATCAAGAATATAGAAGTTCCTGGTAGTTGAACAAGACCATGGCCTCCACAAAGGTTTTAGACATAACCAAACTCCCAAATCAATTGGATGTAAAAAAACCATCATTTGGGTTTGGTCATGAGCTGGAACCCATATTCCAATTCAGTCAAGGGATTGGGATCCAAAAACCCATTTGACATCATCAACCTCCATCCTTAATTCAACTACACCCTAGATTCGAAATCTGCACAGCAATGGTCAATGAACCAAATTCAAATCCATCAGGTTTACCGTCATTCGTCACGAAGGTGTGACCCTCTCAAAACCCCAGTTACACAATCAGTCCCTCAAAAGATTGTCAATTCAGCTATTGACCAATGCCTATGCATAAATCCAACAGTTGGCGAGCCTTATTATATCAATTCTGCAGTCGACCAGCCACATGCAACCATGGATTTGAGGGTCCTAGACAAATCTATCTAAAATAAGAGTTCATAGACTCAAGTAGAGTTAGAAATCTGCTCACCTTGTGTAGAAGATAATAGCTTTAGCAGTATGGGAAAGACTAAAGGACATCAATTGAGGCATTAGTTGCTAACTCACTGCTTCTCCTTCAGGTAGGTTTAGGGTTTCTTGGATGAGATGTGTCTAGAGAATGGTAGAAGAGAGTAGAGAGGAGATTGAGTGAAGGGTTCCTGAAGTGGCAACATGTACTCATAATTTGGGATTGATGCTCCACTTTCCTATTCAAACTTTACATCGAATAGCCCTCTTTTTAATTTGTCTTAGAATCATTAAAGGAGTCTTGTACAAGTCCCATTGGTACAAGGGGAGTCATACACCTTTTATTACACTCGTTGGTCCTATCTCTTTCTTAGTTATATGACTCCAAGTTCTTATCTAAAAAGGTGTCCCACTAATAACTATTAAAATGTTGGGCCCATTAACTTACAACTAATGGATCCCTCCAAGGTCTTGTAACTAGATCCCACTTATTTCTATTAAATTAATTATGAGAAAGAAATAACTCACAAAACAATTATTCATACAATACTCATGAGTATGGGTCCAATTATTTGAAAATTCAAGAAAATATCATAATTTAAATCAAGTACAAATTTGAACCCCTAATTAAGTTGAGGGATATTGCAATTCTTATATACAAAAAACTTAAGAATGATGGATTGGATGAGTCATTGATGATATTGAAGAAATTGCTTCCAAAAAGATATCTCTTTTTTTGTTCTTCAATTGTGAAAGTAAAAGATATTCTGACAAAAAGTTTATAATATCAAAATTAGAGACTTAAAAATTGTCACTTTTGCTGCAGGCATCAGAAGGGATTGACTTTTCAGATGAAATTGCTCGTGCTGTTGTATCCTTGTACTTGTAATTGATGTCAATTGTTTCTTTTTTAATTTTCAATTTTTTTTAATCATTTATCATGTAGCAAACATGCTTCATGGTTTGAGACCCTTGTAATTGGTATCCACAAAGCTACCGGAGTCCAATGACAAAATTTGGTGTATGACTTCTATATATGTACATCTTTATCTTCTATGAACCTTCATAACCCCCTCCATCTAATGGTTGTTTGGCACTCACCCAAATTTGATACCTATTGGAGGGAAAGGAAAAAAATTAATTTTTACACTTGAGACTTAAATCAAGGAATAGGATGGTTTGATTGGGACAATTTCTAGTCCAACCGTAGTCCACATGTAACAGTAGCAGTACTTATCTTAACAACTCCCCCTTCCCCCTTTTCCTCCTCCCAAACCTCTTCTTCCATGATTGGCATGCCTTCATGTAGGTCCCATAAAAGATTGTTATGTTGCCAAAAAAAACCTTCAAAAGATGCATTAGCCCTTGTTTACTAGCATGGGTCTGAGTTTTAGTTCTGTCATAATCTTATTACGTCCTAATGTCTACAAAATTGGTATGCACACAAGGATATACTATGTACAGAGATTTGACTAAATTTGTACAAGATTCCCATGTGAGTATTATTTGACTTGGGCCTTTTCCTGATGGGCCTAATCTTGGGCCCTATATTGATGGGCCTAATTTCTACACTCGTTTAATTGATGTGGGGTGGAACAGAGTAGCAATTTGGAACATAGATAGTCGTGGCAATGATGAGGGAGTGCTTTCGTGAAGACACCTGCCAAGTGCTCATGAGGGGAGACATACAACATTGATATGACATCTGTGACGACATGCTGTCGAATAAAATGATAGTTGATTTCAATGTTTTTAGTTTGTTCATGATAGATTGTATTCTTCACAATGCGGATGGCATTGGTGTTGTCGGCATACAGAAGAGTTGGAGGCAAAGGTAATACACCAAATTAAGTAGATATTTCCCAATTCATGAGTGAAGCCCGCACAAGCTCTAATTCTAGATGGAGATTCATTAGGAACTGGCTAACATGGAGTTCTGCTTGAAGTTTGAGGGCTTGGGGAAGAAAATCTGTTGAGACAAATTGGAGGAGCATCTGGTCCCTTTTTATCCACAAGGTTGGAAACCCATTGTAGTATTCCTACATGGTCTTATTGTTTTGGCAGTAAAGTTTGACACTGTTGGACTGTAATCCAAAAAACTTTAGGACAGATCTGGGGCCTAGGATGATATGAAGAGGTTGATATTGTGCATAGGTCTCATGGCTGGCATGGCTAGGGCCTCATAGGATAGACCACATTATCCTCACATGTGAAAGGTTCTTTCCTATGTGTGTGTGTTATATCCTACCAATCTCTTTGGGAATCTTGCCCTTTAGTGACACTTCTATGGGGCCTTCTTTTAGGCCCCTTTGTGATCCCCTCCCCCTTAATCCTTTTTTCTTTCATATAAAAGATTAAAGATCCAATTGGACACTCAAATTGATCCTACCGTTGGATATGAGATAAGAGGTTTCTGACCATTGATTTTGGGGACCCATATCTCAATCATGATAGATCCATTGGGTTTGAAGGGCTTCCTCGCCCCCTTATTCAAAATTGCACCAAACTATTAGAGTAGCCCTTGCCCTATGTGTGCCGCAGAGGTTTCTTATTCATGATCCCTGCTGGGCATTATTGATGAGGAGATTACAGCTACATAGGTGATCTCCTAGGCAAGATTGCCCATGGAATTGTGGGCCAGAGTGCAATGAGGCCCAATTAGGAGGAGAGGCTAGGGGATGGGAAAGCTATATTTAGATATGGGGTCCACCACCAAATCTCACATTCAAAGGTGGGCATGCAAATACAAGGTTAGAAAACTTGTCATGTTGTAAGCTTTTGTTCAATATTGTCATCCAGTCAGTCTGCTTCAAGCACCTTCCACCATCCATGTAAGTGGGCATGCAATGAATAGCTCATTACAATATAGTAAGGTCTCTTCTCATGGAAAACTTTCTGTTGCGCACTTTATGCATGTGCATTGCACGGTTGGACCAATGAAGCAGCATAGGGAAGAAGAAACCAACGGGCTAGTCTCCAAGCCAAAAGGCTTAAGGATAGGATATTTAGGTGCCTCACCAAAGATAAACAACAACTCTCTCAATTGATAACTAAATTCAAATTCTTATTCAATATCAATATTTGTATCCCATGAAGGGACTACATCTTTATTTATAGCTAAGATACTTTCTAACTAAAGAAATAAACCAATTCAAATTAAATACGAAGTCTTAAACCAAATATAATATAAACTTTTTAAAAATTAAAGAATCCTAATAAACTTAAAATCCTAGAGAACTAAAAATCTTATAATAATTGTAGTTGAAAATTCTTCACTGGGCTTAAATCCAATGGGCTGGCCAATCATGAATCTAGCATGCATCGGTTCTCCCCCTCTTGGAGGAGAACTTGTCCTCGAGTTCTGTAGATGTCCACCTGGGTAAAAAATCATTCGAACAAACTTCTATGTCGTTGGTTGAGCATCATGTTGTGGATTTGCCTTGAAAGCAGGATCAAATCTTCTATTCCACTTAGAAGGAGGTTGGAGGTGTTGCGTCTTTTGATGGCTGCTTGTATCTTGACGGTGTAATCTGACGATTATATGCTTTAATTGCAGACTTGTAACAGGGTGGCATAATTGTTTATTGGCATTAGTTGATCTTTGAAGATGAAATCAATGTGGTGCACTTGAATCAATGTGGACATAGCTTCTTGAGAAAACACTGAAGCAATTGATTTGTCATCCGATGTTGTAATCAAATCCATTGGATGATTATTGTTCGCTTGTACGTCATCTTGATGTATCTTTTGCTTCTCACTTGAAGTTGTAATGAGATCTTTCTTTCCATGAACGGGCTTCTTAACATCACCATTGGAATTTGTTTCTTCTTTGTGTTCATTTTTGACCTTTCGATTGACGGTGATGAGGAAGATAAAGAGGTTGTTGGGTGTAATGGAACAAGGTCAACATATTGCCCTTTCCAAGAGAAGGAATAGGTATATATATATATTTTTGTCATATTGCTTTTTTCCGAGCAAGAAGCCATGATTGTGCTAAAAGAATATGAGTGATATTCGTGGGAATTACATCATGCTAAATTTTATCTTCATATTCACCAATCTTGAAAAATACTAAACATTTGTGAGTTATGGTAATAACAGAAGCATTAGACCATGCAAGTTTGTAAGGCTGTGGGAGAGTCTCTGTAGGCCAATTGAGTTTGTTAATAACATCTTGTGCCACAAAATTGATAGTACTGTCATGATCAATAACTAGATTGGCTAACCTTTCTTCACACCTTACTCGTGTCCGGAAAATCATAGTCTGCTTCCACTCTATCTTCGCTTTCATTGGTGGTGAGCAGTCTACGAATGATAAGGGTCTGAGTATCTTTTCCTGCAAAATTTGTTTCCATCAAATGATCTCTAGTTCATCGCGGAGAATGTTTTTTCTCAGGTTTAACTTGTTGCAGGTGGGACCGTTGAAGCATGTGCTCAACATAAATTGCTTCCTTATATGCTTTGTGAGCATTGTTGCAATGTTTCATCTTCTCAAGAATGTCTGGCTTTAAACATTTGATAAAGCGAGTCAAATCATGCAGCTCATTTTGTTCCAAGTTACAAACTTTGTGCAGTCTTGAAAATTGAATTAAATATTCATAAACTGTCAAATTTGCCTGTCTGAGATTGAGGAAATGTTCAAAATAGATCTTATTTTCATAATAACAATCTCCATATATATAGTCATACACAATTCTTTGAAATTCATCGGATGGTCCAAAGATTTGCATATTGATTTTGACGTAAGAACACAAAATTCTCAAAAAGGGACTGACTTGACAGCTTGATCGACAAAATTATGCATGAGAAGATGGAATGTTGATCGGATAGAAGATGGCCAAGATATCGCCCGTGGGAGAATCAACAGATGAGATCAATTAACCTAAAATACTATATGGTGCTATTGTTAGGCTCTAGCTGGCTGTTGCATGGGCCCACTTATAGTTTTTATTTCTTCTGTAGCTGCTTCCCTTTTCTTTTCTTTTTTTCTTTTTCTTTCTTTTTTTTCTTTTTTTTCTTTTTTTTTTTTTTTTTTGTTTTTTTGAGATAGGGATAGTTTCTTGGAGGGTTTGGGTGGTCTGGGAGGAGGAGATCTGGGTTTTAGCAGTGTGGGTGGGTTTGGTTAGGCCTCTTGGAAGCACGCGGGCCGGGGTGGGGGGGGGGGGGGGGGGGGACTAGGATTTGGGTTCGAGATTGGGGTTTTGGGGGGTGAGGGCTTTGGTGTCGGCAGTGGGGAAAAGGGTTTCGATAGACGGATGGATGGGTTTCTGTGGTGGGATTTGGAGGGTGACAGTGAATTGGCGGGCCGTGACTGAGCCGATTTGTGGTGAAGGGATTTGGTGGGCTGCGATGGTGAGGGTGATAAACGAAGAAAATGATGATGGGGAGATGGTGATAACGAAAATAACGGAGATGGGATACGTTATCTCGAATCGGCAATTAAACGGACGTCGATCAGTTATCAGATCTTCGCTTTGATACCAATTGAAGCAGCGCAAGGAAGAAGAATAGCCAACGGGCTAATCTCTAAGTCAAAAGGCTTAAGGATAGGATAACTAGGTGCCCACCAAAGATAAACCACAACTCTCTCGATTGAAAATTGAACTCAAATTCTTATTCAATATCAATGTCTGTATCCCATGAAGGGATTACATCTTTATTTATAACTAAGATACTTTCTAACTAAAAAAAATAAACCAATTCAAATCAAATAAGATGTCCTAAACCAAACATAATATGAACTTCTAAAAATAAAAAAATCCTAATAAATGTAAAATCGTAGAGAATTAAAAATCCTATAATAATTGTAGTTGAAAGTTCTTCATTGGGCTTGGACCCAATTGGCTGGCCAATCATGGATCTAACCTGCATCAACCAACCCAGAGGTAGGACCCTCCTTTGAAAAATCACCCACTAAAGATCCAGATGTGCAGTGCACATGCACACTTTTCGCAAGTGAATATTCCCCCTCTTCTTATTGCAACATTTTCCACATGCATATAGTTTTACCTTTTGGTCCACTTGGTTTTACCTTTTTTCCAAATGCATATACTTTTATTATTGTATTTTTCTTTGACCAAAGCCTAGATAATTGTTGGCATCCCATTTCCTAACAAGTAAGTAGTCTTCATAGAATCTAGTAGAATGAGTTTTCCGTTATACCTTGGTTTGATGTTGACTGACTCAAATTTGTAAACAGAACCAACATTCAAGTTGCGCTGAAGAAGAAGTACAATGACACTTATAAATCATCAAAAAGTCTTTTAAGTGGGAGCACATGGTACTGCCACCAGGCATTTCGTGCTCTAAATCAAGCAGCTGGTATGGTTGCTATTTGGTTTCAATGTTTTTCGTTTTTTTAATGCTTGAGGATTTTTGATCAAACGGGTTACTTATGGATTAATCTATTATCTGTTAAAATAGGGTACTTATGGATTAATATATTTTCTGGACAATAATAGTCCTGAAATCTAGTCTACCATATTTGGTTAGCTTTTGATTTGGATCTCTCTCTCTCTCTCTCTCTCACACACACACACACAATGCACCCTCAAAATCAAAATTATATTTTAAATAGGCATATCACTTTCTTCTGATGCTTGAGCAAATTCCCAGACACAAAATACTTGTTAATTGCTTTGTGCTTCTCTTTAATAGGAACAAATCAATTCCATGCTTTTTGACCTATGATACCCGGATATTTGTACAAGCTCAACGTATCCGTATTGGACTGATACAATACTTGTACTGGTACTTGATATTGCACTGATACTTCCAGGATATAAGTTTAGTATATCCTACTTAGCTAGTCCACTATTTCATTTATTTCTTTAAGTTTTCTTACTTTTCAACATAGAAAATGTTAGAATTGAACATAAACAATGATAATTTCATTAATTAAACCATAATTTAAAGGAAAATTATGGACACCCATATTCGGATCCGTGTCCTAAATTTTCCAAAGTGCAAAGTCGTATCTCCAATGCCCGTGTCCGCGTCTGTACCCATGTTCGTATCTGGACATCATAGTTTTTGACCATCTATCATTTCGGGAGGCCCTCTAGCTATGATGCACAAATATGTCAAAATGGGCAATGTATTGTATTGTATCATATTTAATACTCTATGTGTATAATCCATGTCCCTACTATGTTCGTGGCGTGTCCCTATATTTGGCCATCATAGCCCTTTAGCACCAAATTTTCATGGTGAAAGGAGATTGTATAAACTGAAAGAGTAATTCGTTAGCAAATTATACCTTTTAGATCTTTCAGGAGATTGCCAGAATGCACTTCTTTTATCCTCATTATTTTCAGTAGGCCCTTTAATATCAACTAATCATGTTTGAAAGAGGTTGTATGAAGTTTAAGAATTATTCATTAATATTTATCCTCTAAATTTACGTTTTGTTAATCTCCTCCTCAATGGCTTATTCAAAAATTATTTTTATCTCTTTTTGTATTTATTTATTTTAAGTATGACTATGATGAACTACAAGCCACATTTGAATTTCATTATAGACTAATGTTGCTCAATTGCTTCGATTATGCATTATTATTCTTTGAATATAAGTGACACAGCGCGGGGAAAAAGAATAGCCAATGGGCTACTCTCCAAGCTAAAGGGCGTAGGATAGGTTGTCTATGTCTTACACCGAAAGACAAAATCAACTTACTTTGGAGAGGAAAACTGAATTTTTATTCAATATCAATATACTGTAATGTGTCCTATGAGAAGGAATTACAATCCTTTATATAGATTCATACCTTAAGCTATTCTTTGAAATAATTTTAATTAAAATAAAAGTCTAAATCAAATAAGATTAACTTTCTACTTACTCTCAAATTTATCCTAAAATTCAGATACTTTTAAAATATAAACTATTGCTAAATTTGAAGATTTTTTCTTTTAGGGCATGGGCCCAATGAGTCGGCCAATCATGGATTTGGCTTGCAGGCTGCATCAGGAAGGTATTACCGTTCACTCAAAATTGGGAGAATTCTGATTTATCCATCATAACCGTGACTTTCTTTCTTAGCATCATAATCATAAGAAAAGCCTTGTGCCAATTATGTTGGTGTCGACTACATGAATTTTGTTTCTCCATTCTAATGTTTCTTGAGCCAAATCCTTAGATAGATTGCACTCCATTAGATCTATTGTTAGTATTTCCTTCCATGTCCTCTTTGTACTATGCTTCCCTCATGATTTTCTTTCTCAACCAACACAAAATAGCAGAAACTGGGAAAAAATAGGAAGGCCAGCTCTAATATCTGAAGAGTCAGGGAAGTGCTCAAATGAACATCTTGAAAAATCCCTCTAGTCTGTTTGGCTTCCAGATCTGATCTGATTGATGATTAATTTATTTGGAAAGGCTGGGATGTTTTAGGTTTCCTGGTTTAATCAAATAAAAGATTATGGGGTCGAGATCAAACTGTGCACGGTTTATTATTTGGGAGCGAAAGAATTGAGTTTTTATAGATGTACATGATGAAAATCTCTGTAAAAAACCATAAGAAAATCTTGAAAACTTTGCCCTACCAGAATATGCTGCTAGATATCTCCGTCATCATGTACTTCACCCAATGTTTAAAAACTCGAAATCTAATTCTATATGAAAGGTCACTTATCCTAGTAGTTTTGGTGAGTCTAGCTTGTCAGGTGTCGACTTAATTGAGTTGGTGACATATCAAGTTCGGGTCAGTTTAAAGCAGTTTAAACTTTAAAAACATTCGCTTTTCCAGCATGCAATGAACAAAATGCTTCAGATGGGGTTCAGATTCATCCTGCTGGAGCCTCTTCAACAACTGGTTCCATACTGTGGTAGAAGTGGTTTTAATTATAGCCCAGGATTAAAAATGATAGACAATGAACATGGTGATATGGAATCGTCTCTTTTCCTAGAGAACCACAGTTTGTATATTGATTGGTGATTGCAGCTGATTGTAATTTGCCATTCAGTGGATGAACAATTTTTTAGATCAAGGATAAAATGAGTAGAAAGTGAAAGTAGAAGTACAGTACAATAGTTGAACAGTAAATACAGTATGTGTATTGTATGGTCCTGGATGAACACTGGTTTGCGAATCCTCTTAAGTCTTTTAGACTATTGTTGATCAACTGTTTATCAGAAATGAAATTTTTTTTGAGGCAAAAGAAGATTAAAATCTACGTAATCTAGATATGGATACAGGTTTTGGGTTGATAATACAGTATGTGGACAGAGGTATCTGATAATAGTAACAAAAAAAAAAAAAAAAAAACTAGTGCTTAAATTATGGTCCAAAAAGTTGGTCTATACATGTTCTGTCAGCTGAAAATAATCGGATATTGGGGCTCGATATTACATCTTCAGTTGTATCAATGAGCTTGGAAAGAGTGGTTGTATGTGGCCAAACATTTTAGTTTATATAAGCCTATAAGTTGAATAAAATCATGCTGACAGCCTGATATGGCTGGGGCGCTCCTCAGCTTGAGCAGATGAGAGCAATCTCGTCCGCCAGAGCATGTGGGGCCCACTTGCGGTCCATTCAGATGGAACACACGCTAGGGCCTCCTGAATTGTGCCTGTCACCCAAGTTTGGGCCCCATCCAATTTGATTGAACCATTGGATCAATTGTACATCATCCGAAATGGACTGTACACTGTTAAAATTGTGGGGCCCAGATGGAGATGATTGAGATTAGGGATGGGGTTGATTTTTTTGCAAAGAGGAGGGCCCCAAGGAAACCTTCAAATCCTCTCCATCCCCATCCCCATGTGGGTCCCCAAGTGGGTCCCACGCCCATAAGTGGATTGGCTTATCCTCAGATCGAGTTGACGATAGCCTACCTCAATATTCCTTTTATTTCACCGATCTTTATCCATGGATTCAAAGAACAAAGACTTTGCAATTTATCCAATATAGAACAACAAAAGCAACAAAATGGTTTGAGCCATTTACTGAAAAAAATAGTTGCCTTTTTTTTTAGTCCAATGTTGAATCAATGACCTTTGCATAAATAAGATTTCTTTTTTTTTTTTTTTGGATTTGAAGGGCAAAAACAAGAATAGTGCAGGAAATGATTTTTAGTTCTGCACCATTTTCTATCATTTGGGGTTTTTTTTACATGCATCTTTTCCTTTTCTAATTATTTTGATACCTGTTTTCTTTTGGCTTATGGGCCTAGATCTGTAGTTTATACATATCAAAACATCACATCAGTTACTTTTGGCTCTTACTCACAATTTTTTAAATATTTGTTAATGTAAAGCCAACATTAACTGTAACCATATATCTGCAACCAAAAGCAGTTTTCAACTATATCATGGGCTCTTACATTTTAAGGGATAAAAAAACTTTTTTTGAGCTTGTTGGACCAGATAATTTGGCCTCTTGTATATATGTACTTTATATGTCTTATTTTTAGTTTCCAAAATTAATTAAATACTAGATTTGTATTTGTTATTACAAAATTAGATATGAGTGTTAGCTGTGAATGTCTAATAATCATTTTAATTGAGCCATTTTTCTTTTATGATTTTTTTTTATTTTGGTGGTTCTTTATTAGTTTCTTTTTTTTTCCAAAATTGGTTAACCTTATGCTTGTAGTTGTTATGAGAAATTTAATGAACAGCCATTGACTACAAATAATATTGTCTATATGATTTTGAGCCAAATTTGTCTCTCTTTTTTTTTGTTTCTGTTTGATGTTTATTTTTGAATTTTTACATATTTTATTTTTAATTTTTCCAAGATTTGTTAAATATTAACTATGGTTTTTTTAAACCTAGATTAGCAACAGTATGTTTGCATATTGCTATGTGATTGTTGATTTTAGGTTTCATATCTTCTTCAAATATGTATCAGCCTGTCAATTTATTTTCAACTAAATGGTCGTGATGTAGACTAAACCAATTAAGCATTATGACTATTGATGCACAATATACATGCAATTCTCTGTCTAGTTGTATTAAAGTTAGCCAATAGGGCAATCAGATGACTGCATTTCAACATATTCAACAGTTTAGTTCCTTTAGGATTATACAGAGATATATGTGTATATTGCCTAACAATGCATATAAAGATCAACTTATGACATTTTATAGCATTTTGAACTTTTTTATACAGACAATTTGCTCCAATTTTTATTTCATATTGTTTGTCAAGACTGGCAAATACACCTTTTGATATTGCTATGCTAACCATTTTCCAAGTAGGCCAAGACGTTGTTGATACTTGACACATTTATCTTTTTGCTCATTGATATATATTTACATGGTTCAATGTAGAAGGGGTAAGCGCCCATCACTAATGCACATGGCACGCACATGAATGTGCCATAAGCAGTTGCGACTTGCGAATGCATCTCACTTCACACGCAGATATCCTATATTCTTAAAAGTGTTGAGGTGTGTTTGCATGTCCATTATATGAGTGTCAGATACAAAATTTTACAAGAAAATGGGGTGGCCTTGTTTTACTAATTAAAATGCTTTTGTTTGTGTTGTACTTGCATTTTCTTTGTTCAGTTTCTGTAAAGTTGCATTGAAGATTCTAAATGTTGGTTGTCTATCTACTGACTCACAAGTTTCAATATATAGAATTCTTTAAGTTTATGATCATCCATTATTCATAATTCAGCACATTGGATAGTCCTTTTTCCTAAGTATGCATGTTGATATCCTTTCTACAGGCCGTTGCATACGACATCGATTTGATTATGGAGCCATCATTTTCTTGGGTAATGGTTGCTTATTTCATTTGATATGAGTATGAACTTTTTCATATTAATGGAATCTTGAACATTAATAAAATCAGAGATTTGTAGCATCTAAGTTTCCTATTAAGTTATGGTTGTTGCAATTTTTTATCCTAGTAATTTTTAATTACATGATGCCAAACAAGTTACATATGACTTGACTGTTTGACATGGCATTACGAAGGATTTGAGTATTGACATACTATGGATCATAATTTTTAAATGGTATTTGCAACTAAAAGCATTTCTTCAATCCTCGCATTTGAATTACACAACTACTTTATGTCCTATAACAGGAGATTTATATTCACAGCAGACCAACTTAGTGTAGCCTAGTGTATTTTGTCAGTCCTAAGTTAAAGTCAATTTTCTCTTTTCCTGGATGCCCTTTTTATGAAATATTTTCATGATTATATTTCTGGAAGCTAGTCTAAAACACTTAGCATCCTCCAGCATTTTTCACATTCCTTTGCTCAGAATCTTGTCGTGTTAAACTTTTAGAATGTACGCTGTTTCTTACGCAGATGAGCGATTTAGAGAGGAGCGGAACGTATCTTACATTTCAAAGTGGCTGAGGAACTCCATCAAACAGTATGACAGCTTTGACATGACACTTGATAATCTAAGGGCCTTTTTCCTGGATGTCCAGGTCTGCTATGTGGAATCTTCTCAAAGCACTTATCCTTTTTTTAAATTGGTGACATCTAAATTATTTTGATTATAAAATGAAGAGTACACATCTAAATTATTTTGATTATAAACTGAAGAGTACAAACTTAAAAACTCAGGATGCCAACACAAAGCATGTATATAACAATACAGCGGCCTATCATTCATTGAATGATTGCTTAATCTGTTTTACTACAGGAACGTTATGGACAAAAAGGCACAGATGTGAGGAACAGCTGCTTGGAAAATTCTGTCAAGAAGGAAAGTGGGCCTTCAAAACAGAACATCTCAAGCAAAGGGACTAGTAACAGAGAGCAGGCATCTAAAAATTCCTGTAAACATGATGAAAGGGAAGTAGCTGCATACAATGTGGTGCCAACTGAAATGGCTGTCAAATTGACTCATTCTTTAGCTGCAGTAGAACATGATGATAATTCTCTTTCCCAAGTACAATCTCAAGGCAGCCTCGAGCCCGAAGCAACCGTTCAGACTGATGAAAAAGATTTTAGCAGGTATGACATGGATTTAGTAACCAGTTCGCAAATGGACTTAAGCTGAAACCCTTTTCCAACTCAAGGATGAAATTGGTTGGACAAGCTTAATGTTGCATTATTTTGAGTCTTTTAAATTGGTGGGCAGCCAATCTCAATGCCAGTAATATGTCAGGACCTGGCATTGAATATCAAAAATTATTCTTGGGTTCCTTATTTTTTCCTATGATACCCGGATACTTGTATAAGGCCAACGTATCCGTATCGAACCGATACGATACTTATATTGGTACCTGATACTACATCGATACTTTCAGAGTATAAGTTTAGTATATCCTACTTAGCAAGTCCATTATTTTGTTTATTTCATTAAGTTTTCTTACTTTTCAACATGAAAAATGTTAGAATTGAACATAAACAATGATAATTTCATTAATTAAAATATAATTTAAAGTAAAATTTTGGACACCTGCATCCGTATGTGTCCTAAAATTTTCAAAGTGCAGAGTCGTATCCCCAATCCCCATATCCGTGTTCGTATCCATGTTCGTATTTGGGCATCATAGATTTTTTCCCTTTTTAAATTGTTGATATGATTCATTGATTTGAACCTTGAACTGCAGGGTTGCAATAGATTACTGTGGGTTCCTGTTGCATCAGAATGTGTAATATCCTGGTCATTTTGTACAATGTCCTCATTTTTCAACAATGAACACTAGTAATTTGATTGACCACCACCCTGCTGAGGAAAGTTGATGCCTTAAAACTTTAGATCAAAAGTGCCAACTCTTAAGTTGCTAACCAATACACCCAAACTGCTTAGGCGATAAAGGTGCATCAAACTAAATGCTTGATACCCCAATGGGTGGGACACTACACCAGACTCGAAGCACACACCTGCACAAGATGTGGCATGGGGTCTTGAAGCAAACACCTGCACAAGATGTGGCATGGGGTCTTTTAGCTTTTGTAATACCCAAGGTTTTGAATTCTGGGCCTGTTTTAAATATTTAATTGTTGATTGTATCGGTGGATCCTATTACCATTTAGTTATTGTTAGGATAAGTTATGATATTTAACATCGTATATAAGGGTGATGGGACCCATACCTTGCTAATAATATTAGTAATTTAGTGGAGAAAAGGGGGACTCTTATTGCACAGCACCCCTATCCCAAAAGAAGTGAACTTTGGATGGGAGAGGAAGTCTTGTTGTGCAAAGCTTCCAATGGGAGAGAAGTCTTGTACATGGCTCCTATCAGAAAAAGGGGGGATCAGCTATAGATGATCTAGGGAGTCTCTTTTTGCCTCACTCTATCTCTTTCTAAAGCCTAGGAGAGAATCAGAGAGAGAGAAAGAAGCCTAAGAGAGAGCAATTTTTGGATTTTTAGGTTTCAAAGAAAGATACGAAGAGGAGGAAGAAGACAATCAACCGGGCAGCAATTAATGTCCTATTCTCAACCACAGATTGAAAAAATCACAAGATTCTACAGGAGGTGAGTGGATTTCCTATGACTATTGAAATAAGTTATCAAATATAAATTTGGGATTTGAAGTCTTAACATGAAGGAGATGATGTTCCAGGGATTGATATGGTACACGTTTCAGAGATCCCATTCTAATGACTATAATTGTATGTATCTATGTGTTGATAATGTGCTACATATTCTTTTGAAGATAAGTTGATTGACTCGTCCCACTACTGTGGAAGAGTTTGAGGCTAGTTTCTCCTTGATATAGGGGTACTGCAGTAATGGTGACACCAAAAGAAAAACCGTGAAGCCCATGGGTTAAAGCGGACAATATCATACATGCATGTAGGGGTGGGGCGTTACAAGTTTTTGCCCTCAACACATGCTCACAAGCAAGACGGAGCGTGGAGCCTTTTTTGCCATGTGTGGATTTGAACTCAGGACGTGTTAGCTCTAATATCATCTCAAGTTGCTAACGAATTCCCAAAATGCCTAGGCATTAAAGGTGCAACAAACTAATTACTTAACACCAACCATCTGCTCTTGCTCTATAAACTAACTACTTAACATCCACACACAAAACATTGCATGGGGCCTTTTTTGCCATGCACGGATTCAAACTCAGGGCGTGTTGGTTCTAATACCATCTCAAGTTAACTAATTCACTCAAAATGCCTAGGTGTTAAAGGTGCAGCAAACTAACTACTGAACACCAACCATCTGCTCTTGCCTTATAAACAGGCATTTGAGGAACAGATGGCATGGCACTATCATGGAATAAGACAAAAGAAAATCAAAGTTATACTAGATATCGGCATACCTCAACCCGGATCTTTACACCATCTATCCATGGTGGTTCCACAGATGAGGGCCTGGAACCAGGCTGTCCAAATCAATGAAACTTGTACAAAGTGGGTGTCATCTTAAATCTTAATGCATCTGAAACCTTTAATTTCTCTAGAACATTCTTCTCAAAGATTGCAGCATTTGCCTCCCAAACACAGCTTATGGAATTTTGCTATTATTTCAAAACTGAACAAAGGATCCTTGTCCAGGTTATCAGAGACAGTACAAACAGGATCATCCAACTCTTATTTTGACCAAATTGCAGTCACAGAAGTCCCAGGCACATGCAGCAGCAATAGCAGTCCTAGAACTATCACAATGGATGATACATCACATTCAAATATAGTTCAGTCTTCTAGTCCATTTTCAGACCAGCAATCTTTCCACTCATTATCTGTAACCAACTCAACTGGAGCTCTTTCTGGTGGTGCATGCACTTCGGCTGTTACACCTGAACGGAAAGCAAAAGCAGATGAACATGATTCATCTTTGAATTTGAGTGTTAATTCTCATAGCCAGAAAAGGAGAATCCAAAGTCAAATGGATCCTTCCACTTCAACTCATTCTGAATCATCTCATTTTCACCAAGTAAGAACCATGAAGCATTCTCTAGACATGATCCAGGAGACCAAAATGGGTTTTGAGGCTGATTGCTTTAAATGCAAGCATCAGAAGGTGGAAGTGCAGAGAGTGACCTCATTGGATAACTTCAATGCTCCATCTATGCATTCTGACCTTATTAACCAGAAACTGCACATATTATGCTCTGCTTGTCAAAATCCACTGGGATTGCCTGAAAATGACTTCCTTGTTTTGTGTTCATTGACTTCAACATCAAAAACTTATCTGGCTTCTCTCTTGAAATGTGGACAAGAATCTCAAGATAGGATTGAGGTGCCAAGCATCTCAGTTCTTATAACTGATGCTTCATCTGTTGATCTGCATCTCTGTAAGGTTTGTGTCAGTGAAGGAATTCCACAACATGGTATCTGGTGTGAAGAGGATGGCTGTGTATTTAGGACCATTTATTGCCCCTTCTGCACTGACCACAAATCATGTCTCGGGGTACAAGTTATGGCCGCCGATTCATTTAATGTTCAATTACTAAACAAGGTATGTTTTATGATATATTCTGTTTTTTAGGCTTGCTTGAAGAATCAATTAAACCGTTTGGGTCACTTTGTACTGTGTCTTCAGATTATCCTTTATGTTACTCAATTGGTAATCAAGAATCATGAACAGGCATCAAAAGAAAAGGTATGCTCTTAGTAAATGCTTATCTATCTATATATGACCATCATCATCATCATCATCATCATCAAAGCCTTATCCCAACCATGTTGGGGTCGGCTACATGAATTCTATTTCTCCATTCTGTTCTATTTTGAGCTAAATCTTTCGATAAGTGCAACTTCTTCAAATCTGAATTAATGACTTCCATCCATGTTTTCTTCGGCCTACCTCTACCTCTTGATGGACCCTCCACTTGTATATCCAAATTTTTTCTCACCGGTGCCATTACTGGCCTACGCTCAACATGCCCATCTATCTATATATGACCATGGACTAAATATTATCTCAACACGAACTAGTGCTTTCTAGTTTTTCGTTAAGGACAAAACAGGCAGGAGAATGAAACATCTATCATAACCCATGAAATTCAAAGCAGCTATGTAACAATGTCATAGTACTTTCGGTGTGCTTTTTATTGTCAATGATCTGAGTGGGATCACTTGCGAAATCTATTACTGAGTTGTTTTGACAAGGATACTGTGATTGTATCTAAATATGGTTGTGGGTGTGTCAGCTTACTGTTCTTGTGTCCATGGTTTTAAAGCTTGGTTTCGGTCACTGACTCAATAAGAGTTAAGGATGTTGTTCTAGGACGAGTCACACCAAGACTAAACCACGTCCAAGCAACTTGTTGAGTGCTGAGTCTTCTTGGACTTAGTCAAGTTTTACAACCGTGGTTGTGCTAAATGTGCCATATGCATCCCTGAGTTGCATTACACGCTCAGAAAACTTATATTTGTTGCATTCAACAACAGCTGAAGGTTCTTTGCCCAGGTTTTGTCGTGTTCTGCAAGTATGTAAAAAAATATCAAAAGAAGCAGTATAATTTCTTTTGTTGCTGTATTGTTTAGGATTTATTGATCACAAGTGGCTCAAACTCCACCGCCCATATCTCAGATCTGACTTCAATTGAGAAATACTCATACTCTTCACATCTAAGAAGTTCTGGGGGCTGGATCACTACAAAAGCTAAGGTTCGAAGCACTTGAACCCATTAATTTTTGTTTTTCCTTTCAGCCTCTGTGATTGATTTCTAAACCATTCTCCCAATATTGCAGCTAAGACTGCCAAAGTGAGGTCCCACTTGTAGTTCGGAGGATAAATTTGGGATCCATGCATGAGCTAAGGTGGATATTAAAGTCCACTCTGATGTGATGACATATTTGGGAACACCGTGCATCAAATTTTCTTATAATTCACAAGTCCCACCGATATCACCTTTGACTGCAGTATACAGTCAAGTGATTGTTGATGTCTGAAAACAGATATGGCAGCCTCAAGCCATAGCCATCATTCATTATAATGCCTGGAAGATGATTACAGAATCAGGTTGAGGAGACCTGGCTTGTACAAGTCGTGGGCAGTGGCAACCTTGTATATTATCTTTACATGTTGGATTTTTTTTTTTATTGTCTGTGTGTATGCATATTATATTTAGTTAATCCAACTGAGGAAAGCACAGTTATTGTTAATAGCATTCAGAAATTATTGTTGTTCTCTGGTATCTGTAAGCTAGGATTGTCCATGGTTAATTTGGATTGGTATGGAATCTTAAGTGGTTTCATATGGCCTATTATATAATAGTTGATAATTTATTTATTTATTTTGTGTTTGTGTGCCGCCGCGGCGGGGGAGGAGGGGGTGTTGGTTATATGAATTATTGAATGCGTTTACTGGGAACTTCGCATCGTTTGTTATGGATTGTTAGGGTTTCCTAATGGACTAAAAATATAAGAACAAAGCAGGAGATTTAGAAGGGGCCATAAAAATTATCCCCAGTTTGAGAGGAATGATTGCCATCAAACGGCATAGCAGACACTGAAAAAGTTTGGGACAAATGGAGATGTAGCTTTAATTGCTCATTTGTGAACTCCGTTAAAACTTCACCCAAAGTACGAGGAGAGTAAGTTCTTATACTATGAAAAGGAATTGCATGAAGCAACGAAAGGATCAGAGGAAATGTGGTGGCTTAAAAAGATAAAGTGTTGATGGAGAACTGTGTTAGGTTATTGCAGGTATGAACCATGTTACCAATGAATGGGTTCTTTATCTTGGTATGGATTCTTGATCTTGGTAATACCATATCACATGTATTCTGTAATGAGTGGTTTGACTTTTATAAGTTGTATTTTATGGGAAACAATGCAGAATGCAAGAGCATTGCAATAAGAATAGTGGAGATTACGATTTTGACAAAATAGTTCAAGCATTAATGGACTTCATTAGGGGTATACAAAAAATCCGTCAATATGTAGAATTGAACCGATACGATCTGCAAATTTTTAATCAAATCAATGGTTAATGGTTTGGTCGTGGATTTAAAAAATCTTAATCTGTCAACAACAGTTTGGTAGTGGATCTTACCGTTTGTCTATAGATTTAAATCGAATTGAATTGAACTATTGACATAAAATATATTTAAATGGATATGTATTATTTGTTGATTAGACATAATATATGATGTAATTTTTGTATTTGGCATAGTATGGTCAAATATAATTATAGGTGACACAAGAAGGTGAGAAGCTTTCACACGATGTGGGATTAGTGAAATGCTTGACATGCTATTAAGCTATAAAGAGGAGGAGATCTTATCCTATATTGATTGATGATATAAAATATGTTTTTTTTTTCTTCTATAAAGCCATTTCATTCCTTGCAATGGGTTAGGTGCAAAGCTTTGCTTTGAGGTTTTATTGTGTTGGTTTTTGGTATAGACTTTTGCAATGATTTTAAGTCTAAGAATTTTTATTTTTGAACAAAATGCAAATTATTTGGTTTTTAACCAATCCAATTTGTTTATTTGAGGTTCAATTTTGAATAGTCAACAGCTTGATTATGGATTGCAAAATTGAAAATTTGTTGATGTTGGTTCGGTGGTGGATTAGGCTTAATCCGTACTGATCTGAACTATTTACACCCTTAAACTTTATGTTTGTTTGTACTAGAATACATAAGAGTTGATCCGGTGGAATTCATGAGCTCAATCAAACGGTTGGGGTGAAGTGTGAATGTTAACTAAGTGAAGGGTAAGGGATATAAGGTGGCAATGTAAATGCACATTTTACTTTCTTACAATTTTAATAACTATGGTGATGGTTGGGTATCTATTTTCCATCTCCCTTGGTTTACTTTTCATTAAAGAGGAGGTTATTTGATGATTTTTAAATTTTTTATTTATCTTGGATTTTTCATTTTTAACCACTCTTGCAATAATTCCTATGCATTCTAGGAAAGAAACAGGCCATCAAGAATTACAATGTTGGCCCACCATTTGAAACTGCAGTAGATGGGATCCACTAAAAATTTAGGTGAGGCCACCTTAAAAGTTGTGGTGCCCACCTTTACAAATTACAATAGGGGCTACCTTTTGGAACTTGGTAAATAGGCCAACGATTAGAAATTGAGACCGCTGGACCCACAGGAGTTCCACCGGTAGACGACTGTCGTGGGACCTCCGATAATGTTGGAATTTCCGAGTTCTCCAAATTTTGCCCAATAAATGAAAGAAATTTCTGATAAAATATTGAAATTTCCTGGCCTTGGAATTTTTGTTAGAAATTCTTACCAAGAAACAGACCGAAACTGGAAATTGGAACTGGTTGTACTGAGCCTAAAACTGACTAGGCCCATTCAAACAGTCGCTACTCACTTCTCTTGCCCTCGCAGCATAACCCATTGGTTCCTTGAGAAGTAAAACTGAGTAGGGTTCAAGTAGGGTCTATGGCACCTAAAAAATTTCTGACCCAGACTTGGACCCAATTCAGGTCCTGGACTTGGTCCAAGATCTCGAACATAATTGAAGTTGGTGCATAATAATAATAATAATAATAATAATAATTATTATTATTATTATTATTATTATTATTTTGTTTGGCTATACCGGGGACTCGTCTAGTGGTGCTTAAACTTGACAACCCAAGAATAAACCCCCAAGCACACATGTGAAATGAAAGCGCCAATGCCAACCAGCTATGAGTGTGTTGGCAACTACAGTGAAAAAAAATATATTTACTAATGAAATGCTTGTTTGCTCTCTATCTAATATACTATTCGAATGTGGTTTGCCTTTGATCAATCACAACCCTCCTTACCCCATCCTTTTATCCTCATTCACTGTTGTTGTTTCTCTTTCTTAAGTGGCATCCGCACAATAAACAAGATCTATCTCACTTTCACAAACCACTCCCTCTCTTTTCTCCATAATTGGTTCAACAGTTATCAAAAAGTGAGAAAGTGAAATCCAAAGAAGCAGAGAAAAGAGGAGGAGGAGAAGTGCATTACCGAAGCCAAAGCCAAGACCAAATTCCCGATCCCCTCTGAGCCACACCACTAGAGCCCAAGCTGAAGCAACAGCATTGAGTCCTTAGAGGGGGTGTGAGGGGTTGTCGGCATGTGGGGAGGGGGGGCTAGAAGATGGAGTGGTTTGGATATCCTATGCATATCCTATTCTAGTTTAATTCATATTTATATGTAACTTGCAGGCCAGGTCTAGTGCTGGCCAAAAAAATGAGGGGACATGGAAGGTATTAATCACACATGACTATATGAGTTGATATAGTCAGAAAGTTACTGACAATTGATCAACTTAGTTCCAATATAAATCCCACCGTGAGAATGGGATGTTACAATTGCTGACCTAGTTTCAATATAAATCCCAACTACCATCATAGCTCGTGCTAAGCAAGGTCGCATTTTTTTATATTGTCATTTGAACAAGTATATATTAAAATAATGAAGACCATAAATTATAAATTAAAAACTAATTTAATTAAGAAACAGAAAAAATTTAAATGATTATACTTAAAACTACACAATCATCTAATTAAACATATACCAAATACTTAAAATGTACCTAAACAATAAATAACAAAATGATATCACTCCTAATATGTAATGTTCTAAATTTTTATGTTGAAGATTTATTGTACTACTTGAGTTGAATGAATTAATGATGGGAGCTTCTAAATGTACTTAGGTTTGGACTCTTTATACATAGCCCCAAAATTAAAGGAAAAAAAATTTAAAAACTCTTAAACCACCCCACCCTCTTTTCTCCCTGCACACAATCTCTCCCTCCCTCTCCCCTTCCCCACATCCCCTCCGGCCGGCAACGAGCTCCGGCGGCAGAGAGGAACTCCCCACGCTTTTCCTCTCCCTCTTATTCCTATTCCTCCTCCCTCTCCCTCTTCCTCTCCTCTCCATCCCTCTTCCTCTCCTCTCCTCCCTCTTCTTCTCCCCTGCTCTGCCTTGTTCGGCCCTACAAGGCCGAACATCACACTAATGTTTGGCCTTTCAGGGCCCAACAACACCTTTATTGTCTGGTTGGCCGAACAACATCAGTTGAATAGGGTGGAGAGGTGGAAAGGATAGGAGAGGAAGGAGGGAGAGTTAGGGGAGTTCCCCTCCACTCTAGAGCTTGTTGCTGATTGGAGGGGAGGTGGGGAAGGGGTGGAGGGAGGGAGGGAGAGTGTGTAGGGAGAGAAGGGGTGGGGGTGTTTTCGAAAATTTTAATTTTTTTAATTTTGTTTTTTGGGTTATGTATAAAGAGTCCAAACCTGAGTACATTTAGAAGCTCCCATTAATGATAGTAGATGTTTTTATTCATAGGCATAACGCTTGGCTTTCGCCTAAAAAGATAAAACCCAAGCCTAGTTGGGATCTTATAATTGGTTGGGATGTGTGTGCATGTGAGATAGTGTGTGTGTTTGAGTCTTCATCCCCATTAATAAAGACATTTTTTTTTATTAAATAGTGTATCTGGGTCGGGTCAGGCTTTAGGCTCTCTGCCACTTAATCCAAGATCGGTTGGTATCTTAGGCCTACATAAATTTGAAGTTCAAGTTTGGCCGTGTACCAAAACCAATGGCTAAAGCTCATCTTAGAGCATGTTGGTCTCTAGTTGAGCTCGAGCCCACATGGTACATGAGCAACCCTATCTAGATCAATCAATAAGCACATGCTTAGCATGGTCAATAGAATCTATGTAAAAATATCATATTGCTTTTATAATAAGATAAAAAAATAATTATTTGATATGTGTAGACTATCCAATATCTAATACACAACATTATTTCTTTAAAAAATTCTACATGCTTAAATATAGTCATTAGTAGGGAGAGTGTTGTCATTTTGTGTAACAATCACAATATAGAGTTTGTATTAATTTTAGGTAGAAAATAAATTTAAAAATGTGTTAAATTTATCATTCTTAACAAAACTTAAAATCACAATTAATAATACAAAATACAAAAACTCACATATTTTCTACTTTCCATTAATTTTTAGATAGTAAAGAGCTTAAAAAATGTGCTAAATTGTATCATCCTTAAAGTAAACTGAACATTGCCAATTGAAACCCCCTATTGCTAATTTAGAAAACACTAATCACAGTTTTAAAATCCCTAATCCGAGTTCGAAAAATCTCTAACCCCAAAAGCAAAATTCTCCTAATTCTGGAAGCCCCTAACCCCAAATTGAAACTCCTAAACTGAATTGAAAATACCCTATTTTCGATTAGAAATCACAAAAACCGAACCTGAAATCCATGGTAAAAAAAAAAGAAACTTAGAAATCCCTAACCCCAAAATCAAAGTATTTTTTATTTTAAAAGTCTTTAACCCCAAATTGAAATCTCTAATAAGAAAAAACAAAAAAAATGACATAAGTGCTCGACCAAAGTCCAGCCCAGTTGAAAGAAAAGAGTTTAAGCCCAAGCCCGGGTAGATCTTGTTTTTATTAAAATAATGTATGCTACTTATTACCTAAAGCAACTATTTTTATTAAAATAATTTTTACTAAAATTGTGTATGTTATTCAAGCTAGGCTGGGGTTCGTGCTCTCTACCACTAAATCGAAGCTCAGCCGACTAGTGTTTTCAAATTTAAGGTTCAAGCTGGTTTGTTCCATGATCACCCATCCTTGATAAAGATTAATGAATCTAGATCATGTAAGAAAATTCAATTGAGAAATCAATTACCAAGTTAAACATCAATTTTCAAATCAAATCAAAATTGAGCACAACCTCTTTTTTCTACACTTTCGCTTAAAAATTTACATACTGAAATAACGAAGACCATAAATTATAAATTAAATATTTATCCATAAAGAATGGAGGAATATCTTAGTTAATCATAGCTGCAAACTGAATATCCATCACCTAATCACAATTCCATTATTTGTTCAATCGATGGCGGGACCCACGTTTATTGAAAATGGAATTTTAGCATACGTCATTGGAGTGCTTGAAATTCATTTTAAACAATTGAGGTTATAATAACGTGGGATCCATAATATATTCTCGGAGACTTGTAAATTTAATTATAATAGTTGCAAATACATGCTTTGTCATTGCATTAAACCCCATCAACCGCTTTTATTTTCTTTAATCCCTGTAGGCCTCGTGTTTGTAATTCAAACCATTCTTTATGTGGGGCCCATGAAAATATTCCGGAGTGAGAGAGAGAAATTTAAAAGATGGATATGATGCAAGGGTTGTTGATGAGGTAGATATTAATGTGAATTTAATCAATTCACTTAAAACTGTAAGTGTACAGTTGTCTTATTGAGACAGTGATAAATATAGGTTGATCCAACACTTTTGAACTTTTTTAGTTAAAAATCTTAAAATTTCTTTTAACTAGAAGATTAATTGGAAATAAAACTAAGAATGTTAGAAACTTGATGTAATTGAAAGTAGTGAGAAATCAATGGAGAAAACAGATGAAAGCATCCATAATCCACAAAGCATGATAATTAATCCAATCATGCAATTATTTTATTTTTTGTCTCAAAATGACTCAATCAAGAAAAAAATCAATGTTTCTGATCCAGAAGATTTGTTTTTTGAAAAAACTAATTTTTAGTAAAAAGAATAAAATCATCACCCAAGACCTTTTTCACCTCATAAAAGAATGAAAAATTATAAGTATTACTTGTCAAATTAAGCATAAACTATCAAAGGATCTTAACCGTAAGCATAATATATCAAAATAAGGATAAATCATCAAATTATTTTCATTAGAAATCAAAACAAAGATTACTTAAGGTATGAAGACAGATCTATTATTCTAATAAAGCATTCATTTAAAAGAGACAATAAAAGAACGAAATAACCACATGAATTAAAATAAAATTTTACTTAACTTCATCTGTGTGCCCCAATCCAAAGGACTAGCCAGATATTGTCAAAATCTTGATCAAAAATTTTATTAAGAGCATTCTTGTACAATATTCACTATCTATGAATCTCTCTTCTAAAATCTTAGTTCTTAGAACAAGGCTTCAAAAATACCTTAAAAGTAAAAATGGAAAATTAACGGGACCTACACTTAAAATGTTACCCACACTTAAAATGTTTGAGTAGTGGGGAAGTGCTAGAGTGACCTAGAGTTCATTAGTTCAAACCTCTATAAAGACTTACCTAATACACATGGATTGTGGGTAGTTGTGTGTATCCGGGGTTTTTCCAATGATCCCCCGTATGGGGGGTCCGTAGGCTCTCTTGTTAAAAAATAAAAAAATAAAAAAGAGGTGGAAGAGAGAGTGGAGTAGAGAGGAGAGACAGTGGCCAGAGGAAATAGGAGAGTTTATGGAGAGGGATGATCGTCCAATGTCTTGGATTTATATGGTTTGTAGCTGCTCTTCTTTCCAAACTTTGGTCCTTTTTTGTAGCAAAAATCTCCATGTTTGGTAAATCTTCTCATTAGCCAATAAGTAAGCAAGTTTGGCAAGGTGTTAGAGATTTTTTTTTAATGCTTTCCATGTTTGAAAAAACTCTCTACATACAAACTTTATATTCTAGGATTTGAGCAACTTGGAATGGGCCCATCTTTTATGAATTTTGATGTACATTGTAGAAATCCTTTTTAATCTTCAATGTACTTCACTTGAGGAGAGATAAACCCCACCCAAAGGTGTGTAACATGGAGAAAGTTTTTAATATTTTTGTAATCTCGTCTAAAAATACACAGCTAACTTTCCAATGCCATACCTTTATCTTTTCAGCTCCAATTGATGCAATCTTAGATCGTACAAATGTCTACTCAAAAAGAGCTTTCGAACGGTAGGTAAATTGTCTAATTTTGATGCTCGGTTTAAGAGTTATGATTGTTTTAATTTATACTATCCAAAGAAGAATGAGATTGACTTTTTATTTTTGAATTCCTCTTCTTTTTGACTTTTTATTTTTGAATTCCTCTTCTTTGATTATCATTTTTTTGAATTCTCTCCACATCGGCTTCTTTTCTTGATTCAAATTTGAATTCTTTTAATAACTTGAGAGTGGGACCCCCCTTTGTCACAACCCAAATCCAGGAGATCAAGGGTTAGTAAAAGCCTAACAAATGACACATGTACTCCCGTGCCTATACACTTAGACCTGGTCTAAATACACACGCACAAGGGAAGGTTCACACGTGCCAAACATGTACACAGAAGCTGTCGATATCAAAACATAAGAAATACTAACTGCAATAAAGATACATGACAAAAGACTAGATAAAAGTTTGAGTTATACAAAATGAATCAAAATACAATGTACAAAATCATGACTGGATCCAACATGTCAAATCTCAAAAGAAGGAAGACCTATATGCAATGTGTCCATGTCGCTTTCCGATGGAGTAACTACATCCACTCCTCTAGTTTGGATGGGACATCGGGGGCCTCCCTTGGAGTCTGGTCGACCGACGAGGGGTTGGTCTTGGTATCTGAGCCTGCAACACCAAGAACAACTCGTGAATATGACGATTCAGCAAAGTATAAGCAATAATCAGTTAACACATGTTGTATCTAATAGAAGAAATAACATGATGTAAATCATAGCATATCAAATTAGTATACTAGGCAGTTGTGCATTAAATAAAGCATGCCATTAGAATCAAGATATACGTGCTGTGTACATAACTAGTTGGCTACTACATTTGCCATATTCTTCAAAAATAGGGATCTTATATCCGTGCTGAGAACACCATCGACCAAGCCAGGGTACGAATGAGTCTCGGGTTCCTGGAGTCCGGATTCCCCAAGACGTGTCCTCACTGCAGCAAGGCCATATAAACTACACCAAATTCACCACGTTGGGATCCTAAGGCTGAGGCTGAGTAGTGTCTGACCATACAGAGTCAATCATGTGTTGAATAGATCGTGCATATTGTGACAAGCATATCATGCGTGCATACTTAATAACATGTATCATACGTGCATACTCAAGAACATACATGCA
The DNA here is from genome assembly GCA_037013555.1 of Sextonia rubra. Classification (NCBI taxonomy): domain Eukaryota; kingdom Viridiplantae; phylum Streptophyta; class Magnoliopsida; order Laurales; family Lauraceae; genus Sextonia; species Sextonia rubra. The sequence continues at coordinate 12,443,297 of JASUAD010000028.1, read as the reverse complement.
TACTCAAGATTTTAGAAACATAGCGAAGAAGCCAACAATTCAATGTTCAAACAAAATGAATCAATCATGCTGAAGAGTAGAGATCAATGATAGTCATGCGAGATGCCATGCAAGTCAATCATAATCGAGTTAAGATCATTTACTATTTAACCCTAATATAGTTATCCAGTGTTTCTAACCATGCATGATGATGTAGTTTTAAGTTATCCGATGCACCATTGTCTAGTGTTGCATCGTATTATAGGGTGCACCGAAATCCCTTAAACCAACACCCATGGGGAGGTACTAACCATCTGGATAACAAACATGAATGATTCGCAGCCCTCGAGATCATTCATGCCTTTTGATCAGAATCCATTGGGCAAGTCAAGGTTGCCTACATTCTAATGCAAAGATCCTACAAGGTCTTATTTATTCCTAACTTTCTTACTCGTTATAGGTCTTACAACTCAGCCGTGAGTGACCTTACGGCTTAATCGTAGGCACCTTACGGCTTAGCTGTAGAAGACTTCACGGCTTAGTCGTGGCTGGGCCATAGAAGGTCTGAAATTTGCTAACTCTCAGTTATTTTGAAATACACCCTATATTGATCTACGGCTGGGTTTACGGCTTAGCCGTAGTACACTTTATGGCTCAACCGTAGCACAGTTTACGGCTTAGCCGTGACTGCACTGAGTTGAGTTCCTGAACCTATTACAGAATCAGCTGAATGTATACAAATGGAACAAAGCCACATCAAATAGAAAGGAACTGACACAATTTGGGCTGTAAACATATTTCCCATGCAAAAGTACTGAATTTATTCACAATCAAACTTCTATCAACATGGGTTCATACAAATCATGCTTATACTTGCCTTAATTGAGTGCTAACACACAAATTGTTATCCTTGGGCTCAATTCACGTTCAAACACGATCCAAAGCTATCATGCATGAGAAAAAGAGAGAGAACTTGTGAGCACGGCCATGGGGAATGAGAAGAAGAAAGGAAAAAAGAAACCAACACCCCAAACATACCTTGAGTCACCACAAGAGAGGAATCAATGGTCAAGAGCACAAATTCTTCATCTCGCTTGGCTTGATCGTTGGAGAAAGAGAAAGAAGGAAGAAAGAAACAAGAAGAGAAGGAGAGGAAGGAAAGGAGAAACGAACGTGAGAGAGAAAGAGGCGGTGGAGGCTGTTATAAGATAAGATTAAAGGAAAAATTACAGGAAAGTCCAAGTCTCCACTTTAATTACAGTTCAAGTCATTTGACGAGCCAACTGAAACAAACGACATCTTATACGAACGACGCAGTTACGACAGTTAATGAGTTCAACGAAAGACGCATGTTGACTCCAAGATGATGCGTGAATGACAATGTCTTATAAAATCTAAAATTACAAAAAAGGCCTTAGTCTATCTAAACTAGGTCAAACTCAACCCAATTACTTATTCATGACCCGCAACAAAACCAAAACAAAAGCAAAACATAATTAACAGTTAATGCATCATTAATTAGTCGCTAACGGGGTTAAGTGGGATCAGAGTGTTACACCCTTTGACCATCCACATATGTGCGTACATGTGTGTTGGCCCTCATGAAGCCAATCTTCCAAATTTCTTGCGTGCCTCACATGATCAGCTCACATCTTCGTATATTCTAAGCAAACCCATAAAATACTGAAAAGCCCATATTAAAGCGGGACCATCCAGACATAGTTTTACTCTAATTGGGACTCTTCAGAAAAAAATTATAAATTTCCAAATTAATGCAAAAAGCATGTAAAAAATGTGAAAATTTAAGTTCTTAGGTAAAAATGCATGAAATGATAAAATTTGATGAATAGTGATGCAATTCACCTAATTAAACTCCTAATCAATCATAAAATGATGCATAAATATGCAAATTCATGAACTTAACAGATATGTTGTAATGAGTTTGGATGAGCTCTAGTTGCATTGAGACTTATTTTCCTTTTTAAAAGATAAGTTAATATCGAACTTCAAAAGGATTTATGAGTTAAATTGAAATTGAGAGAGAAATTGCTCCAAATTCAACCTTGATTTTGAAATCAAAATGCCCAAAATTCATATATATTAATGTGAAAATTCAGGAAGGCTTCTTTAGTCAAGTTCCTGATATCTATGCTACTTAATAGAGGCAACCAAAAGGAGGTTAAATAATGGTTGACTTATCAACTCAAAAGTTATAACAAAGACTCATCCCATCAACCCAAGTTCATTTAAGGTTCAGCTACAACTCATCAATAAACAACAAAAAATCTCAACAAAAAAGGAAAAAAAAAACCTCACCTAAAAGAATAACAAATATAAGCAAGAGAAGAAAAGGAAGCATATTGATTCAATAAAGGCTAAGAATGCATGCAAATAGTACATTGCTTTGGCTTCACAATGTCTATAGCTCTTTGCAAATTTTTGATACAAATGCTGCCTACCGTTTTTGAAGACGCACCTTGATGATAATCAATCCCTATTAAATTTTTACTTTGGATTTGCTATATAAAAGTAAAAAGGGATTAAGTATAGTCACAAAAAAAAAAGCCTAAACTACTTCCACCCTCTTTTCTCCCCAATCACCTTCCCCATCTCCCCCTCTTCTCTCCTCCCCTTCCACACTTCCCCCTCTTGCAATGGTTCGTAGCTCCGGCGAAGGAGCTGCTAGATCTCCCTCCCCTCCCTCTTCCACCCCTCCTTTTTCCTTTCTCTCCCTCTGTCTCTCCCTCCTCTCCCTCTATTTTCCTTTCTCTCCCTTTCCCTATCCTCCCTCTTCCTCTCCTCTTTTCTCCTCCCCCTCGTTCGCTCCTCTCTTTTCCTCTCCCTATTCCATCTCGGACCTGTTTGGCTTGCTCAGCCCTACAGGGCTGAACAATCCAGGACTGTTTGGCCAGTTTAGCCAACGAGGAGAGGGGGGTGGGGGAAGCCTGGATCTCCCTATTGCAGGGAGATCGAGCAAAGCGGGAAAGGTGGGGACAGGGAGAGGAAGAGGAAGAGGGAGGGAGAGGGAGAGGGAGAGAAGGGAAGAGAGAGAGGAATAGGGAAGGAGAGGGAGAGAAAGGAAGAAGAAAGGGGGAGGGAGGGAGATTCGGCGGTCACTGGAGCTATTGATTGTGGCCGAGATGGGGAGGCGTGGAAGGAGAGGAGAAACGAGGGGATGGTGAGTGGGGAGAGAAGAGGTGGGTAGTTTGCATTTTTTTATGGGTGTACCGAGTCCCTTTTTGTTTTCATATAGCAAATCCCCTTTTTATAATATAGTTAGCCAAGATATTGTATAATATATGGTAAGATAGGAGATGTGTAGATCATGAGCATATTTAAATGAATTATCGTTAGGGCTTCTTTGGTATCTTTAATCTTTTTCCTTAGACCCATCCAAAATAGGGTGAGCCATAAGAAAAGAGGGTAGAATAAAAAAAATAAAAAAATTGTATTTGGTAATTCAATGAACTATTTTAAATAGACTTTTTTAAATCAATGATTAAAAAATTTTCACAGATTTCTTAATATTCATGAGATATCAAACTTTGAAATTCGACCCTATAGTCGTGTTCAGCCCTCCAAAGAGTTCTATCATTTTCGATCTATATCTGAGGCCTATGGAACTCATAAAATAAAATCAAATGGCTTACTTTTTTTGCAAATATCTTGAGATGGGTGATGATTTCGGTCTCATAGTCATGTTTGATCTTTTTAACATTTCCAATTATTTGGATCGTGATCTATTATCTCGAGAACTTTTTTCTTAAAGAAAAAAGATAAAAATAAAACTGCCTATGGACCAATCCAAAACTAAGCATATTATATCAATGGTTGATATTTGTATGCAAATTCCTCAAGATCCACAGGGTATTAGGCATCGAAAATCAATCCAATAGCCAGGTTCAGTGAGATCTGACAGTTTGGATCTTGTGTTTGGGGCCATAGAATTCAAAAAATAAAATCAAATGGCTCATTTTTTTTATTTGCAAATATCTCCAAATTGGTGATGAACCAATGGTTGAAATTTGGTCCTATAGCTATGTTTAATCTTGGGAACATTTCAAACAGTTTGAATCTTAATTTACTATCTAAGATTTAAAACAAATATAAAATATACTGGGCATTGTAAATGCCCAAACATTGTACGAATGTTTCTTTTTTTTCCCTTCTATTTCCCAACTGCCATGAGAAGGAGGCTATAGGAAAAAAAAAGGGATCGTTTCTACTTTTCTAAAGTGGACAGAGGTTGGAAATACGTGCTAAACATTATTTTTTCAAATCTCGATCCACTTTAAAGAAATAGAGGAGTAGAGATTGGAAATAAAGATGTCAACTAGGTACTTAGCCCTTCTTTTGCATCGTTATTTTCAGCCTTTACTCTTTCACATGTCTAAAGCAGGTAGAGGTTTGAAGATTTTGCGCATTTGGCACCCATAACTACCCTCTACCCACTTAAGAAAATTCGGGGCAAAACATCTCAAATCTAACTACCCTAATTCTGGGTAGTTGAAGAGTAGAGGGGAAAAATAGAGTGGGGTGAACAATGCATATCACGTCCTCATGCCCAATCCCCCATTTTATAATCTAACAAAGTAAACCAATATCCAAGCTGTCGGAATTGTTCAAAGGATCAAATACAGCTATGGATCCAAATTTCCACCATTAGATCATCATTAATCTCAAGATATTTGCCAAAAAAAAAAAGTGAAACAGTTGTTATTCATTTCTGCGTTTTGTGGCCTCAAACACAAGATCTAAACCATTAAACCTCTTTGGAAGGTTGAACATGAGTATTAGGTTAAATTTCAGAGCTTGATATCTCATGGATCTCGAGAAGTTTTTGAGAAACTCTCAACCATTAATTAAAAGAAGTCTACTTACAATGGAGCCTCACTTTACCAAACACTTTTGTTGAGTCTAACTTTTTTTTCGGCTCTTTCTTTTAATGGAACTATTTTAAATGGATTTGAAGTGAGACACCATAAAAGTCCTTACAAGAGTCTGTAACGGCTGAAACTCTTAATTGGCATGAGTTAGAACAATAAAGAAGGTTGGTTTATTCCCAACCCCTTATTTATTAGGGAATTAGTTTGACCCGTGCTTTAAGCACGGACATGTGAATGCATTAAAAAAGATTGTTATAGTAGTTTTGATTGGGGGTTGATTTTAGACATATTATTTAATTACATAAATAATTATAATTAAATTGTTTTAGCAACAATCCACATAAACTAGAAAATAAAAGTAATAAAAAATTAAATTGATGAGAAGTAAGAAATTAACAAGATTTTTATGTCATATTGAATATCATTCACTGCATGTCAAGTATGTTGGTTTTTCTTTTAAGTTATATCAAATATTTAAAGAATGATCAATCTTATAAACGGGTCTAATTCAAAGTGAAGTGATTTAAATGGATTTATTGGGTATGAGTCTAAAAGTAGACCCCATTTAATAACAGAAAAAGCTGTAAAAGTTCATCATTCTCAATATTATTTCACCAAAATAATATGGTTATATAATTACAAAGAGTATATTGATCATAATTTAAAGTTGAATGATATAGATGTGAGCTTTTTTTTTATCAGTAAAGTGGAGTTTTTCATTTAGATCCAATTTGATTAACGGGATTTGAAAACAAATGAGCCAGTTATCTTAACCATATTATAAATCAACAAAAATGACTAAAATTACCCTTAAATAACTAAAAAATTGGAGAAAATATAAAGTAATAATATAAACTTACAATTTAAATAACAAGATTGAAATTGGTTCAGTCAAAATAACAACTTTAATATATAATACAATAGTGATTAAGAAAGAAATTATCAAAATTATTCATATATAAAAATAAATCATAAAAATCTATTAATCTGAAGACCAGAATGATACAATTTGGGATATTATTTATGTGTGGTCAATCATGTGGTAAGAAATTCATTTACAAAAAATAAAGTTTAAACACAGTTGAGTCAATTGTAATAGATTGGATCGGAGTCAATTTCATCCGGATTCGATAAACAACTATTACAAGATTATTACAAACTTGTAATTATAAAATATAATTGGGTTGATCGCAACAGGTCAAGTTTGGGTTGCAGTGTAAGTCACCTTCTAATGAAATTAAAGTGAGAGAAATTCACAAACTTTATGTTAGGAAAATTAATAAAAACTTTACATAATATCATTAATAAAATAACTATAATCCCTTAATTGGAGAAAGTTTTGAAATATATTTATAACAGTAGCTATTTTGATCCAACCAACCATCTAACTTGAATTCTATTTAGTTACTCAAAGTTAGAGTTGATTTTTCTTATTTTCTTATAGATATTGAGTTAATATTTTTTTACCTAATTAATCAATATATTGGGTTAGAGTTAAATCAATACATGATATTTCATCTTCTAACCTAACTTAAGTTGCCTTATTGTTTGACTAACACTTTGTTATCATCTATTTGGAGGAATAGTTTAGATGAGTGATATTTGTTAGTTATCTATGACTTTTCATCTTTAAACTATTTTTTTATGTGTTGACACTTGTCATTTTTTCTATATGATTAGGTGAGTATTTGTCAATCATCTATGACTTTTTTATCATATAAATAAGGATGTTCTTCCATTTCAATTCAAAACTTAGATTCATTTATCAAGTATCGGTCTCCCACCCTCACCCACAATACATTTTATTTTTTAGAAAGTTATTATTGTAGCATTGCTTCAGAAAATTGAGCTGATTGATGATAGTGGTAAGTCCCTCGTGAGTTTTATTTTTATTTATAGTTTTGATGTATGTGTTAAATTATGTACGAATACAAAAATAGTATATCATTTAATATATAGATATATAATATAAAAATAATTTTTTTATAATTCTATTAAGTTTTTTAACCAATTTAAGTAGCCACATAATTTAGATTTAAGTCAAAATGTGTTAATTTTCAAAACAAGAGGGACTTACGCCTCTCTATTTTCAAAATAAGTATGTTAAAAGTTGAAAACGAACATAAATGTGATTTGAATTTGGCTTATTGATGGAATATGTTTACTTTTATATTTAGTTTTCTTTTTCATTTATACTAATATTATTTTAGTTCTCAATAACTATGATGAGTCCAATCTTGAAATAAATTATAAAATTATTTGTGAATTTATTTTTTTCTTAGTTGAAGTCATAATATCTTTATCGAGAATGGGCGGCATAGGAAAAACAAGGTATGTTGTAAACTTTTCAGTTTAAAAGTTATATCCTAACTTAACGAACCAATTTTTTATTTTTATTTCTTACTTAGTAAATAACAATTCTATATTATCAGTTTTATTAAGGAATGAAATAAAAACCTCTAAAGTAATTAAAAAAAGAAAATTTTGAAAGAAAAAGTAAAAAATAAAGAGCAAGAATTTGGAAACTTAACATTAAAGTAGAAAATGTTTCAACTAAATAAAGATTAAGATATCCAGATTGTGTGGGATATGTATGCTGACAAAAAAAAAAAAAAAAGAAAACCCTCCAAAACCTTGATCATGATTTAATTTGTTTTTTCATAATAAATAGGTTAAAGGCTAAGAATCCTTAAATATTGCTTATGAAAACAGAATAAATATTCAAAAAAGAAGCTTTAAAGATAAATATTGCTTAAATATTCCTTAAATATTGCTTATAAAAAAAAGATAAATATTTCAAAATGTTACCATTAGATTTGGATTGAGGTTCATTGATTACGTCAATTCTCAATGACTTGGGTCAAATATAGCTTATGATAAACCAGTAGATTATAGTTTTCACTAAGAGTCATGCTAGCCACGCACTTTATCTCAAAACTTATTTCACAATCGTCCTATGTGTTACTTTCCTTCTCCCTCATCTCTACAGTGTTAAAATAAAACAAATGAAATTAGGCCTGCCACACAGGACAGTTGTGAGATGAGTTGTGAGATGGGTAGTGTGGCTAGTATTATTCTGATATAGCTCCTAGGGACATCGAACTCCATTTAAAGTAGTTGGCTTTAAATTTCCATTACAATTATTATATATATAAAATAAGGATAGATTTTTTACGGGCGAGTGACAAGTAGGGCAACCTTTTCACCAAAGAGCAACACGTGGCGTTTCTCCATGAAGAACATATATAATTGGACTCTCCAAATATCAAATATGAAATATGTGTTACTTATCTTCAATTACCAATCTCCTAATCTCTTCACAATATTTCCCCTAGGATCTCTCATCATCTTTTCTTTAAGAGCAAATAGGCCCATCATAACTTAAGAAGAGTCCTAATAACTTAACCTTATATTTCATATATACCCCTATGTGTATGCACCTTATTTGATGATTTGAAATTTAATGATGGCGCATATAGTTATTTTTTTATGGTTATGAAATGATAATGATGTTTTTTTATTGCATATTTCATTCGGTAGTGAATTTTGTGGTAAAACAAATCGCAAGCCTCTTATTTGGGCATTTAGCCTTTATTTTCATATGAAAAATTCTTATCTTAGCCTTACTTGTATGCACCTTATTTGATGATTTGAAATTCCATGATGGCGCATTTGGTTGTTTTTATATGGTTATGATTATGACATGATAATGAAGGGTTGTTTGATGAATATTATGATTGATAATTAAATGGTACCATTTTGGAGAAGGTCTACCCCATGTGCTCCCTAATCCTCATCACACTACAAGAAAAATGACAATTAGCGACACTTTTATAGCGGCAATTTTTAAATTCTGCCGCTAAATGTCTTTAAGCAGCAGCACACTCTCCTATCTGCCACTGTAAGTTAAAAATTTACTCTCTACAGCAGCACAAAAAAATGTTTGCCGCTAAAGTTTTATCATATCATTATCCTGTAGTGTATATAGCAGCAGACAGTATTGTATGCTGCTATAGTAGTGGAAAATTAATATATACAGCAGCAGATAATATTGTTTGCTGCTATAAAGATATGTAGTAGGTAAGTAGGTGTATATCATAGGTAAGTAGGTATTGAGATTCTATCGCTAATGTCTTTATCAGTAGCATATTTGCTATTTGCCACTGTACGTTAAAAAAAATACATCTCTCCAACAGCACAAAGTAATGTTTGCCGCTAAAGTTTCATAAATCATTATTTACTGCTCATAAATATATAATATTAGTGTATATAGCAGCAGACAATATTGTATGCTGCTATAGTAGTGGAAAATAATATATACAACAGCAGACAATATTGTTTGCTGCTATAAAAGTATATAATAGATAAGTATGTGTTGTATAAGTAATTGAAAAAGCTTATATATAACAGTATAATATATTATATACTACTCAAGATAGGTTTAGAGAATTATATATATAGAGGCATAAATTATATAATTTTAACTAGTAGGTGCACTATTGATTTTTATCGATGCACTATTGACTTATTTAATTAACTTTTTTCACTAGAAAAATAATATATGCAATATCAGGCTGGAAATGGTCATTCACAAAAACAAAATAGCCCAATTTTAGGCTCGTGTACAAAAGTTTTCAATGGCGTTGGATCTCGTGTTTTGCTTTGGATCGTTAGCTAGGTTGCTCATATGATGAAATAATCTATTGAACAATGTCCATGGTCAGATCAAATGGCTCCAATTGCTTTGGATCCCTACATTAATTATCGCACAACCCTCGCTCGCTTGAAACATAACTTTCGCACGATTTCTTTGAAGCACCTGAAGCGAGACGAGAGAGGAGTTAAAGTAGCTAAGAGAGATCAAATGGCTCCAATACCAAACTCAAAGAAGCTAATCTTTGCCTCAAAGAAGCTCCGCTCCTGAAGCGACTGAAGCAACGATTTCTTTGGATCGTTTCTTCTGTCTAATCTTTGCCTCAAAGAAGCTCCGCTCCTGAAGCGACTGAAGCAACGATTTCTTTGGATCGTTTCTTCTGTGACTGAAGCTACGATTTCTTTGGATCGTTTCTTGCGAGTGATTTCTTTGGATCGTTTCTTCTTGCGACTGAAGCGACTGAAGCAACGATCCTCTGCGAGTCCCTAAACCTCTGCGAATCCCTAATCTTCTGCGAAACCCTAACCTCTGCAAATCCCTAATCCACTGCGAAACCCTTACCTTTGCGAAAATTTCCACTGAATCTCTTCTCGAAACCCTAATCCTCTCTCTGCAAAAGAGCTCCTGAAGCAAGAGAAGGGACTCTACCTCTCCATTAGTAAGAATCTCTGATCTCACGTGATTTGATGTGCTGTGTGGATTTCGATTTGATTCATATGCGAGTGGATTTCCATCAGTGGCTAGGTTTTTTAGTGCGTTTTGCAATGTGCTTGATCTACTTGTTTTGTCTAGTTCTGTTGAAATGATTGCTCCTTTTCTTCACATCTGCTTGCATCTTCCTTCCTTTTGATCTGATCATCTGCATTGATATGATCTTTTCCTATTTAAGAATATAAGATTTGCTAGTATATACTGATTCAGATCTTTGTTCTCAAAATCAGATGTATGCATCTTAGCTATTGATTATTTACTATTTGGCAGCGATTCTGCTTGGAAATCCCCTTGTTTGGTTACCGGCAGCTAAAAGAAGTGGTTTGTTGAACTCTGCTTCGAAAGATTGCTAGGTTTCCTCAACTAGATTTGGTAAACTCTATCTTCATTTTATTGAATTGGGGATTTCCATTTTTTTAGGTGATTTGAGATAGTTTGAGAATATTTTGAGGTGCTTCTTTGTGAAGATCTGTCCATATCTGAATTGATTTAAGAAACTGATCCAGAAAATTTTTAGAGATCTACTTATATCAATTCATTAGGAATTGATTCAAGTGACTGTTATTGTATTTATGCATTTATGTCTGAGGGGATCGACCATAGAACCTTTGATAACAGTGAAATTGACCACCGTTTCTGAAATTGGACAGCAATGTTGCTTTACATTACAGTATTTTCTCTGTGGATCTTGTTATTTTGGCTTGCTGTATGGGATATATATTGGCTTGTTCACTGATCTGAAACCACTGTGTGGTCCATGTGATGATCCTAGCTTATATATTTAATCCTGGCAATTCTCAATCTACGTTAATCTTTTTCCGTTTCTTTCTTTTTATGAATCCTTGCTTGATCCCAAAGCCCTTTGCTAAATGTTGATAACCATGTTGATAACCATGTTTGATTTTGATCCCTCTTTGGCAAAAAAACCACATCATTAGCTAGTTAGTGGAATTCAATCTCTTGAAGGAAAAAAGATGGAGGGACTTGCTAGGGACTTCGGGCTAGTGTTATTATCACAATGACAGGTTGAGTTGAGTACAAGTGGCATGGTAGCATCCGATCATTGGGCATTAGAAGTTAACCTCAGGTTTTTCTGTTCTATGTCTTCCTCACCAACAGAAGCCACTTATTCTCTCTCTTCTTTTACCTCTCACATATTGTGAAAGAAATTCTATTCTTCTACGACACAACCCTTTGTGGTGTACCACCTAAAATCATTGTCCCTTTGTGCCTTTGTGCATAATGATTTTCTTTTTAGCCTGTGCACTTCTCCACTTCCACGCCATTGCAACAAATTGTATTAAAAAAAAAAATTGTATGGGGGAGCCACACAACAGTCCACAGTAGTTGGAGTTGACCTAGCCCTGGATAGTCTAGCTGTCCCTACTTCATCAATGCATGGTTTGCCTTACTACTAGTGCACATAAAAGTAAGAAGGGTAATCTTTAATCTCTACATGTTCAAGGCCATTGATCGCAGAGTTGGAGAATGAATTGTGCTCAATCATGGATTCACGTACGCGTTTAATTTATTGCATCAATCAGACTTATTTCATTGATCTTGATCCTGTGGTTGTAATTGTCATGAAATGTTTAACACTTGATAAAAAAAAAAAAAAGGATGTAGCTTATTTGTGAGCCATTTGCTCCACTAGGTACAAGGAGGTTCTGTAGATTACCCATGATGCATTGTCATTGTTAGCTGACTGATGTAAAACCATGAAGGTGAGGTCTCAATTTCAACTAAACATTTTATCAATTTAAGTAATGCCCTCTGAATCAAATTCTTTTGTAGATAGCTAATCAACACGTACCCCTGCTTTATTTCATAAGGGCAATGTACCTCACAAACATGCCATGTATCTCTCGGAAAGTTGAAAAATATTTTAGAAGGAATGCTGTGGAGGGTCTAAATTTTCAGAGATAGTTATGTGTAGCCTTTATAGGAACATATGAAAACCTGATTAGAGTACAAGTTGAGGCCTCTGTTAGAATTCCTTACTACTGATTTGATAAGAACCCACTGTGAATAGAGGATATTGTGCTGGATGAGACATTCATAATTCCCTTTGATGAACATTCTACAAATAAAGTATTAGTTCGCATTCAACCGAAAAAAATATTCATTGACTGGGACTCTTAAGGATCTTCTAGTTATCTTTACTGCGTTGTTCAACCAATTTATGGTCTAGATCATCAACCTGTGGGGCCTCACATGTTGAAACTCAACGGTCCGATTTTATCTGAATTTGAATTAGGTTCCTTAGTGATTAATGAAAAACTCGAATGTCACTCTGTTGAAGGTGGTATTCACCATTTTCTGAAAAAAAAAATGCAGATGGCAGTTATTAGATGAGCTAATTCATAAAAATCAAACATGGTTGCTAAATGTTGATAACCATGTTGATAACCATGCAGATTTCTTTTTATGAATCCTTGCTAAATGTTCCCCGCAGTCTGTTCTTCCCAGTTTTTCTGTTCTGTTAGGCACTGACACACTCTCAATTCATGTTTTTACTTGAAGTTCTGAACTATCTTGGGATTTTATCTCAAAATGGAGAAGATATCTTTGATTGATATGTTTGCTGGATGATTTGGATATGTTAGCATGAAAACTATTTGAATGACATCGGTATTGTCTAAACCAGGTTTTCTTCCTCACGGATGGGGGATCAGAACTTTACAATGTCAGTATTTGGCATCAATGCATTTGGGACAGACAATTCTGTGTTTGGATCTGGAAAACCAGCATCTTCAATTTTGTCAACATGAGGATTTTCGATGCTAATATCCCAGCATACCTCAGACGTAGGAATCTCCAAGATAGGGCCATCCTCTGCTTTATTTAACACAGTATGATTAGTTGCCCAACCATTATCTGCTACATGAGCCTTCACCTGGTTCAGTAGCTTGTTCAATGGTTCCAATTTCCCAATCGATTTCAGTGTTATCAATAGAAATATTCCAATCAATGTTATCTGTTGCTTCAACAATGGCATCGGATAACATATTAACATTGCTATCAGAAGATGGATTTGCTTTTGATGGATCCTTTAGGGACTTGAGGACATCAGGACCGACAGAAACAGTGATAGAAGGGGGATTTTCAAATAGATCCCTCAGATTTGGAAGCACGCTGCCCAAAGTTTTCTGCAACCACCATGACGAACAATTATTATTATTATTATTATTATTATTATTATTTAATGGGAGCCACAAACTACTTGTGGATTGACAAACAATTATTATTAACATGAATGGTAGCTTCAAACTACTTGTGGTGACAACCTAAGAAATGTGATTGCAATGTATTGTGGACATGGAAATTCTAAGGTTTTGGGTCTGTTGCCATGCCAATCCATGTTGCACTGACAAGCATGTCGATGTCAATGCATCTAGCCTCTAGTTAATGGAAAATAATGAATTGTTTATGTATAGTTCCTACTATTCAACATAAAAGATGTTAGAAAGGAATGTATGCTTGCATATTTGTGTGTTCTTAGTTATTTGTATGTCCCTAGCATTTTATCCACCTTCTTTGGGTTTTATTAGTGACAGTAGGTATTCATAATAATGAAATCACACATGGGTGTTGGCTTGAAAATGTAAGATTATCACCAGTTGACAACTCTGAAAGAACAAGTAAAATGAGTGTTGTCTTGAAAAATGTGAAATCTTATCTTCTTTTCATACTTTTTTTCTGCTCACATGCTTTATACTTGAATTCCAACTCTGTCGATATTACTAATCATCTTCTCACATGGGATTTGAACTTTCATATCCGAACATGCCACTCTATATGGATTTAAGAAGCTTATCTTTTGTTGGCTGCTAGAGTTTCTAGCTTGCATCCATCCTCAAGTGCTATGCCATCTAATAGTGAAATATAGATGATGGTAATCTTTCTGATTGTTTATGTCACTAGGTAGGGAAATCAGATGGACCGGAAAGTGAATCAAATGAACCTACCCAATCAAGTTTCTGAATCAAGTCTCCAATAAGATTACTCTGTTTTAACGGTCCATTTGTTCAGAAAAGTCATTATGGACAAGAGTTGGACTCTTGAGTCGAGAGTGAGCGCTGCATATGAAGAAGGGGTTGAACGATTCCTTGACTTTGCATTTGCTAATGCAATATCAAGGGATAGGATCAAATGTCCATGTAAGAATTGCAGTAATGTATACTATAGATCTCGGGATGAAGTACATGAACATCTAATATGCGATGGATTTGAACAGAGTTACGCTCGTGGTGCTTGGGTTTTCCATGGGGAAACATTTTCACCGCCACATCAAATGTCTGGTAATGTAACCTTGGATGAAGATGCACCGGATGAAGTTGATGATATGCATGGAATGTTGCGGTCAGCATTTGGAATTCAAGATCCTGAATCTAGTTCACAAGGACTTGAAGAAGGACCTAATGTAGAAGCAGAGAAATTTTACAAATTGGTAGCAGATGCCGAGCAAGAGTTGTACCCGGGATGCAAGAATTTCACCAAGCTTGCTTTCGTTGTGCGATTATACCATATAAAGTGTCTGAGTGGATGGAGCGACAAGTCTTTTACTATGTTGCTTGAATTGTTAAAAGAAGCATTTCCTGAAGGGGAAACTTTACCAAAGTCCTTCTATCAAACCAAAAAGATCATTGGAGAATTGGGCCTTGGTTACAATATGATTGATGCATGCCCTAATGATTGCATGTTGTACTGGAAACAAACTGCGAAGGAATCTGCTTGTTCTGTATGTGGCACTTCAAGGTGGAAATCCAATGATGACGGTGCATCACCTTCTTTTTCCAATGAACGGAGAATTCCTGCGAAGATTGTGCGTCACTTTCCCTTGAAGCCAAGGCTTCAGAGGCTTTTCATGTCAGATAAAACGGCTTCATTCATGAGATGGCATGCAGAGGGTCGCACCAATGACGGGGTGTTGAGGCATCTTGCTGACTCTCAAGCATGGCGAAGTCTTGATGATCGATACCCAGATTTCGCAGCAGAGCCTCGTAATGTTAGACTTGGGTTAGCAAGTGATGGCTTCAACCCATTTGGTACAATGAGCATTGCCCACAGCATATGGCCTGTTATTTTAATGCCATACAACTTGCCACCATGGATGTGCATGAAGCAACCTTTTTTCATGATGTCATTGCTTATTCCCGGTCCACAGGGACCTGGGAATGATATTGATGTATATTTGGAACCGTTGGTAGATGAGTTAAAAGAGTTATGGGAGGATGGATTGCACACTTGGGATTCATCAACCAATCAAAATTTTCTAATGCGTGCAGTATTGTTGTGGACGATTAATAACTATCCTGCATATGCAAACCTCTCAGGATGGAGCACTAAAGGTCGCTTTGCTTGTCCTCATTGCAATGAGGACACTTGTCATTGCTTCTTGTTTAATGGGCAAAAGTTATGTTATATGGGCCATCGCCGTTTCTTGGATGCCGATCACAGGTTCCGTCGTGATAAATCAAAATTTGATGGAAAGACGGAATTCAGATCCGCTCCTTTGTCAAGAACTGGGACGGAGCTGTTGCAACAATGTCGTGACATCAACATCACATTCGAGAAAAGTAAGAAGAGAAAACGGGATGATAACACGAGTGGATGGAAGAAGAAGAGTATATTCTTCACATTACCATACTGGGAGCATCTTTTATTACGCCACAACTTGGATGTCATGCATATTGAAAAGAATATATGTGCTAGTCTAGTTGGGACATTGTTGAATATTAAAGGAAAAACAAAGGACACCGTAAAGGCACGTCAAGACCTAAAACATATGGGCATTAGGCCTGCCCTTCATCCATATGAGGAAGGAAACAAAACACATTTGCCTCCTGCATGTTTCTCAATGTCTCAGAAAGAGAAAGATATTTTCTGCAAGGTATTATCTCGGGTGAAGGTTCCAGATGGTTATGCGGCTAGTATATCACGTTGTGTGCACTTGAAAGAGTTCAAATTGTCTGGATTGAAGAGTCACGACTACCATATTTTAATGCAACAATTACTTCCATTAGCAGTGCAAAGGGCCTTGCCAAAGAATATTAGTGCAGTATTAATTGAGTTAAGCAATTTCTTTAGGGAAATATGCTCAAAAACTAGTAAAGTCGAAGTTCTTGATAGACTAGAGTCGATGCATTGCTCTCACTAATCAGCGGGAGCGGATCGTTGTGCATTTTAATGAATATGGGCAGCCTATTGGAAGCAATGGGAGAGTATTATCCTCGTACCTTGGTGTCATCGCACGAGATGGGCAAAAGGCGCCCATTACTTATACAGATTGGAGGAAAATGCCTGCACAGCGGAAAACAGATATGTGGCAAGCTATAGAGGTATTAATGTAATTGATTCAATTATAATAATAGTGTATATTGTATCCATACTGATACTGATGTTGAATTTTTTATGCATGTGTTGCAGTCAAAATTTCTTATTGAAAATAACGAGAAGGTGAAGAGATGGATCTACAAGGGGATTAGCCGCAGTTGGAGGAACTGGAAGACCGCATTGAAGAAGAGACATTTTGATCCATATCCCACTACTCGGGAGCGGTTGCGGCATTGTCCTCCGAGAGCTGATCCAGACCAATGGGCGACGCTCGTTGAGTTTTTGGGGTCTCTAGATGGAATTGTATGGAATAAATCAGAAATTTAAGATTTACAAGCCAAATGTTTTAGTTTCGAATTTATTTTTCTCGTTCTTTGAAAAGTTCATGTTTGCATTAATTAGGCGCGAAGCAGAAGAAATTCAAACAATCGTGCTGCACAAGTAATGAGTCATACTGCAGGAACGAAAAGCTTTGCTCGGATACGTGAGGAAGCGGTAATTTCTTCTTTAAATTATTATTGTTTATATAATAATTTGGATATCCAGCTTATTGCTTTTTAATATAATTATTTTCAAATGATGATAGCGGGCACGAAATCCTGATGGGCAGCCATTGGATCGGACGGAGATGTTCAAATTGACTCATATGCGTCGAGATGGACGACCGGTGGATCAAGCATCAGCGGACGTAATGGTAAGTTTAAGCTTGACTCTTAACTTAGGATTGTAGTAATAGTCACCTTTGATGCTACAGCCTTCTGTCTTCTTGACCGCATCCAGCAATCTTCCCCACAGTTTGGTTTTGAAGCATGGAATTTTGCGGCTCTTGCATTTTAATCTTCTGACATTACCACCCTTTATGTAGTAGAAACAAATGAAGATTGTTCATGAAGTGAAACTGGCTTCATAAGAGAAATCAGATTTGAAGCAAATGATGAGGTTTTTGAGTCTCAAGCAATGCTGAAAACTGAGTTTGAAACTCAGATTTGATGTGCACAGATGGACATCTAATACAGTCCACGTTGCTGGCATTTTTAGTATAGAAATCAGACCATATACATGATAGAGGTTTTTAGTGGAGTATCTGAGAGTATCTGAGCAGCAATCAAACATATAAATCAAACAGTTTTTGTTTCAGTGATATCTGTAATTTGTCTGATATGGTCTTTACGGGTGCATGATGGAACTGGCCCCTTTCTTTTGAGTTGGCATGTCCCGAAATCACAACCCTGTTTTCCATTCCATCCAAGGTCCAAATAAGGCACAGAAGACCTTGTAAAGTTGTAAACTGCATGTTCACTTGGAGGGGAACCTTGCCCTTCCAATAACTTAACAAAAAGTTGTCAGAAGATAGAGATATCTCTTTCATTAAGTTGCCCTGTTTAAATGCAAGATGCATGCGCTTATAACCACCACAGTTTGACCTACTCAATAACTAATACTTCCACCTCTAATATATACATGCCACAAACTCACCCACTGCTTACACTGCAACAAAAAATTGCACCACTGTAATCTTTTTTCAAATCTACCAGTAACATGTTCAGAAAATTATCAATAACATGATTAATACAACTTTAAAATAATGGGATTAACACAATCTTAATAATATTTATAAATTACATTATTTGTCATGTGTTGAATCTTATGATGAGGTCAACTTTTATTAAAATAAAAACTCCCCACGAACAGTGAGGATGTCAATTTTAAATGACTCATTGCAAATAATGTGGGCCCCACTGTGGCTTCCATTCGGTGGCGGATCCGGCAAAATATTCTTGGGGGGTGGGGTGCATTATGTTGAAAAAAACAAAAAACCTTTTGGCTCTGAGTTGGAGCCTCAAAGGATCGAATTCTCCTGGAATATGCTAACATAGTTGTTCCTGTCATATTGGATTTGGGATCTACAGTAATTGTTGTAGCTTAAAAGGGTGTGTGTGGCTGGGGCAGCCCGGATTTTGGCCCTATTTTCGGCGCATGGTCTGGATCAGATCTAGGATTGGGCACTGGCCTATTAATCCTTTTAAGATGTGGCCTTGTCAAACATGTTTAGCACGAGGGGTTCTGTTGGAAAAGGGCTGCTCCCGTTCCCTGTATCTATTTCAAAACTGAAAAGGGAGGAAGAAACCAGTTATTCGGTTGGTTCAGGTCGACCAGACTCACAGCAAAACCCAGCCAGTTCCAGTCTCAGGCACAGGTTCGGGTCTCGGTCAGGTTCGACCCAACCCACAGACAAGCCCAGCCAGGTCAGTCCATACCAGGAACGAGTCAGTCCTGACCCAGGAAGTAAAGCCCAGCAGAGTCTAGACAAGTCAGTTTTGGCGCAGTTCCCATCCAACTCCTAGAAGCATCCCAGTAACATGTTCAGTAACATTGCTCTCCACATTGCATTTACTCATATTTATAAGCATAAGTTCAATGAAGACAAACAAAGCCTTGTTTAATGCATTTTTATGGTGAATAAGTTATGCTAGAAGCTATATAATGAAACTCTTTGGAAAAGCATACCTATATCATGTGATTTATTCAGTTTTTTACTATTTGGTATCCCTATTAGAATGCACTTACTATGAACTCTGAGGAGGTTACGGATGAAATAGTGTTTGATTGTGAATTGCAGAGAGAGATTAATGAAAGAATTAGCCAGTCGGAGAACTCACAGAGCAGCACAGCGCGAGATGCTATCTTCACCCAAGTGATGGGAGAAGATAGACGTGGTTGGGTTCGCACTTTTGGATTAGGTGTCACTCCCTCTGATATCTATGGTCCACGGGCATCACTTGCTGAAGCACGAAGGATAGCAGAGAATGAGAGAGCTCAAAGGATAGCAAGTGAGCAAATGGTAATTGCCTTGAAAGAGGAAATGACCGAGGTGCGAACCCAATTGAACCAAGTGATGGCATGGTTCCAGCGCTTCACTGGGAGTGGCCTTTCGTCTTCTTCATCTGAGGCTGTGCGTAGCATACCATAGTTTTAAAACTTAGATATATTTGTGTTTAATTCCCTTTAAAATTCATACTCAAATCACTATTTCTTTTGTAATAGGTTTATGGTGCTTCTCCCGATGACATTCAGCATGTCGGTTGATCTCTCCATCATTTTTCAGAGGTTATCTCCCTCTCTACAATTGATGTCTCGTTTAATAACTATGATTATAACTGATTTGATGTCTCTTTTGAGAACTGGTGCATCATCTTCGTTTTCCCATCCAAACAATGATTGTCTTGAAAGGCTAAAATACTCTACGTGACTGGTACAGTGACAAACTCAGCGCTAGTAGCCTTCATGGTCTGCAAGGATATAAGTTACAGCAATTGATCTTCTTTTTATCATATGATTTGTATTTGTGATCTCAGTTGTTTGTGGGTCCTGATTAAATAAAGTCTCATTCCCTTGATGGTAGGAATTATGTTGATTCGGAAATTATTTTGGGATGATTTTTTATTTTGATCTTTTTACATTTTATATTTTTATTCATAACGAGGTTGATGATAATATTTGTTATTACTTCGTTTTGTTTCCTCTTTCTGCTTAAGTACATTTCTTTTTTTTATCAGTCCTATGTTCTGTTCTATTTTTCCTAGCTCTATTCTTATCTGCTTATCTACCAATTTATTAATCTTCCTGGTTTTTTATTTTTGGTTATATCAGGTCTTTATTGGCATAGCAATGATATTAGGCGATGGTCTCTGTAACTTTGGCTCAATGTTGGTTAAGACTACACGCGATGTCTCTAGGAATTGTATGCAGATGCCATTACTCTATGTGACATAACAGGATGCAGATTCAATTGGTTGTTAGTTTGATTGTTTTGATTTTGCATGTGATCTAAATGTGATTAATATTCATACTATGACCTACGTGAACCCTTGTGACTCTTCTTTTGGTGTTTCTTTAACAGATCTATTTGATTGATGTTGGAAAGGGGAAGAGACAATCAAATCTATTTGTAGCTTCCTATTTCAATACGCCTGTGTAAATACAGTGTTCTAACATTTACATGGGTGTGTATCTTGTTTTTGTTAGTTAAATACAAGAAGATAGTCATATGCTGTGATCCCTGTTGTTCTCCATGCTTTTTTCTTCAGAAGTCAATTCATCCAATGCACTTATGTTATAATTACACAATTATAATCCAATCTGCAGCTTCATGTTATATCCTTCAATCACCCGCTTTATTACTTCTTCGCTGGATCCTTTTTTACTTCCAAAGAATTCAATATAAAGTAGGCAAACAGAACCTATCAGTGGGAGAAAGCTTCTTCAAAATATGTTTGAGGCTTGGAGATTCTCTATTGGATCACCAAAAGGAAAGGGGATGTGGAAGATGTGGTTTCTTTCAGTTATTTGGCATATTTGGAAGGAGAGGAATGGGAGATGTTTTGAATGAAAGTCCGTCAGTAAAGGGGTTTTGTGTGGAAAAACTAAGTTACTGCATTTTTTTCTGCAGAGGATCCAAATGGCCCTCAGCCTTCTATTGCAGTTCCGAAATACAAAGAGGGCCAATATGGGGAAAGCCTGAGTTCCCAAACATTTTAACTGTAAACAAAGAATGGCAAGTAAAAACTTGAAGGATACTCAAATTAATGTTGCTTCAATGTTGGGAAGGAAAAAAACAAAAAATGAGGAAAAAAAATCATGTAAGTAGCTTTCAGAATGTGCCATAAACTCAGAAATTTTGGTAGAACAACCTAAGTTGAGAAGAGGTTATGGTGTTTGTGTAACCAGGCAAATACCTATGATGAACTACCTGAGAGGCTTATTGGTGCTGTTCGGGTATCACATGTTGAGCTGTCATCAGCAATAGTTCCAAAGCTGGATGCTGGTCCTACTGAATCAACCAGTTGACAACCAGTCTCATCTGATATTCTTTTCCCTTGCATTGGGTTTATCTCTACACATGCCGAACCCGCGCTGTACTGAAATCAACTGCAGGTCAAATCATATCCTCGAACTAGTATTTGAATGTAATATTCTCATGTATCTTGGAAATTTCTCAACACACACTGAGGTTTCTGAAAGGGAATAATAGCTCGAGATAGGTTGCATATCTTGAGGGGTTACAAGAGTCTACACTTTTATGCATATGGCGAGCCTTTACTTTGGTTTCTAAAACCATTCTTTGAACATTTGCGTCACCGTGAGTTGTGTGATGTATATCATGAGACCATCTAGTGATCTACTTTTTACGAGTGATGGAAACCAATAAAGATTTCTGAGTTAACTGGAGGCATAGCCTGGTGGTAGGCAGACTTGGGGCCAGCCGCGCATGTAAACTTCTCAGCGAATGTGGTACGACCAGAACGAGGAAAGAAAGTTTACTAAGTTTCTACACATGAACTATCTTGTGCTAGATTGACAGTTTACTGAGTTTCTACACATGAACTATCTTGTGCTGGATTGACAGTTTACTGAGTTTCTACACATGAACTATCTTGTGCTGGATTGAAAGTTTACTGAGTTTCTACACATGAACTATCTTGTTCTGGATTTTGTGGCGGCACGCATGGATGGGTACCAGTACGTGTTTAGTAGGATGTAAAGGGAATCAAACGGTGGAGCACTGGTGCCAAACAGAAAATGCAATGTCAAAATGTAAGGCAACTTGTCCGTGACTCAATTGTTAGGCATTGCATGAGAATGCAGCGCCCGACACACATGTATTTCCCTTTCTTCAGATTTATGCAAGTCCCACACATCTTTGCAGCAGTCATCTCCGTGTGAAGGAGGGGTTTTCCCACACATCTATTTTTTTTAAGATTTGCCTTTGTGTGATCTTGGGATAAAATTTCCCCTATAGAATAATTTCATTGTATTTTTAGGGGCAAAAATTATTATTATTTTTTTTTATAAAAACTATTTTAGCGGCAGAAAAAAACTGCCGCTAAAACTGCTTAATAAAAGCACTCTCCAGATTTTAAAAAACATTTTTAGTGGCACATTTTAATATTAACAGTGGCAATTGTTTAACTGCTGCTATTTCCTCATTTTTAGCGGCAGACACTTCTCCACCGCAAAAAGGTAGTGAGAAATAGTGACAGAGGGTATTAGTGACAAAAATAGTAGCAGACAAATGTCTGCCGCAATAAAGTTTTAGTGGCAGATTTTATCTTTTAGCAGCAGAAAAAAACTGCCGCTATATGTGTCTTTTTTTGTAGTGTCATAGCTTATAAACAAATGGCCATTTTCCTAAACACTTTTATTGAAAGTGAAATAATTTTTAAATAATATGTAATTTAGTTTTAAATTTTGTAACTAAGAATCAAAGTTAAACATTTTATAAGATTAATTTTTTCATTTTGAGAATTCGAACCTTAAGATTGATTTGTATTTTATGGATGCTCATAACTAAGCTTAGCTTGAGCCCAACATCCAAGCCGTCACTGTACTGGTTTAGGAATTTAAGCTTCCTATTTTAATTTTAATTTATATTTTCTTATTTATAGATAAATCAAGAAAATCATAATTTTATTTTTTTTTACTATGAAAGAAAAAGAAATAAAACCTCCGAAAAATAAAGTGCTGGATTTTTGGAAAATATAAAAACACAAGTTAAGTTTAAGTTTGGAGAGAAAATGAGATAAATTTATTTTATTTTGGAATGAGTTGAATGCACCTTAATGAGTGGCAAGTCGTCTCCTTTTTTTTAAAGGTTTTTTAAAATTTGAACTGCCTACTTGCATGCCATCATGTAATTTTTGTGGACCTCACAAAGTGGGCCCAATCCATTCAAAACCAATCCATTAGTGAGTAAGCACAATTATATTAACGGGAATAGGAAAGTGGGCCAAGGTGGATATCACTTTGTGATACATCTAATCATTCCAAATCAACCAATAACTAAATAAATCTAGAATTTCTTTCCTAATTGTCAGAGTGGAGTGGATAAGGACTATTCAAACCGTAGGATATCGGTAGAATTTTTAGGAAAGAGGACTAATGATAAAGACCATTAGGGGCAAATATTTTTTATCCTGGAGAGAGAGAGCTTTTGCCCTCTTATTGGGCATAGGTCGTTGTGAAAGGCATGGGACACATGCTATTTAATATTAGATTAATATTGTCATTTCATAGATATTCATTTTCCAATTTTTTAATCTTTATAATATACGTGAATATTAATATTAATCGTTTTTCATAAAATAATAGGTAGAAATTAGCTTGATGAAAGAAATTTCTAGATAAAGTTTGTAACCACTGATAATACCCAGGGTAGCTATTGCTAACAATGTGCAACACTTTTTTCCAAATTGATAAAGTAGATGATTTCTCCACGTGAATCTAGATTCCAAGTTGCAATGGGCTAAAACCCATGAGCTTCATGTCATCAACGGGAGGGGCCTTTACTGTACGGCCCACTTAATCATAACTTTTAAAATATATTTAACTTGTGTAAAGATGATTTTAAAGGAATCTTGAGAGTTCTTCTTCTTCTTCTTCTTTTATATAGTTTTTTTGTTTTTGTACAATTGAATAGACTTGTTGATTGGATCGAGCAATCTGCATCTGGAGTAGTGCTGTCGATGGGTTCCTCCCAACCTGAGCTTCTGATGGACCCAACCAAGATATATGGGATTTACATTCAATAAGCCTATGTTGTAAATTCATTGCAAATTTTTTCTTGTTTAATAGATCTTGATTTGGATAATTTAAGAAGGTTAAATAATACATTTATATACTTTGGACTTATCTAATTTGCAATGGGGCTAGAACCCATGAGCTTCATGTCATTAAAAGGGGGGGCTTTACTATACGGCCCACTTAATCATAACTTCTAAAACTTATTTACTTGATTGGAGATGGTTTTAAGAAAACCATGAGAGTTCCTTTTTTTTGTGGTTAAATAGACTTATTTTATTGAATCAATCAATATGGTTCTTTAGTAGCATTATTAATGGGTTACTCCAAACCTGTGTTTCCGATGGTCACAATCAAGATATATGGGTTTACACTTAATAAGCGTACTTTGTAAATTCATTGCAACTTTTTTTTTTCTTTTCATAGATCTTGATATGGATAATTTTATCTTGTTTTTAATATGAACTAGTATTATTTTTTAAACTCTTTCTTGTTTATTTTGCCCATCTGTACAAATTATAATTGTTTAATGAATTACTTTACAATTTCTTTAATTATTTATAAATATTTAAATTTAAAAATATAATAATTTTTTAAATAAGGCCCGCGTTGAGCGCTGTCCCTAGAACATTAGTTAGATATATTAAAGCTACAAGAACGGAAGCTTGTGGAGGGTGCTACATCATCATTCTCTTTTTTTCTTTTTTTTCTAGTGCACTACGTCATTATCTCAAAAAATTAAGTGGCATTGGCTTTCTAAAATCTTTCATTTATTGGCCACCCATATAACCTAATTTCACTCTATTTTAAATTATTCCCTACAACCTGTACTCAGTTTTAATTTTTTTCCTAAAACATCTGCCTCATCGATAACTTCACTAAAATCTCTTCTTCCCATACGATCAAGCATGGTTGACTTTGGATTGATGAGAATTCTAAGCAACTACTTAGATACCAATGAAGAAAGTTCTTTTACAATAGGCTACTTTGTGAGATGCCACATATGTAAGGTTTATTGGTCAGATTTTGGTGACGTATGATGAGAGTTGCATATTTGAGTCATGTTACAATTTAAAAATAATAATAATCATGCAAGTGCTTAGGATGAGCATTCTAGCTTCACAAGTTCTTGATAGAAAGAATTACAGATCTTCACATATTCTGGAATAGAGAAGAATGGCATAAATGGTGAAGTAGCTGCCCAGTCTCCAATGGACTTATGAGCCTGGGCCATGCCCATTTAAGGCTTAAACTCATATCAAACTCAAGTTTTGCAAGCTTTCTAATATACACGTGAGACTAGGTGGGAGCTCAAGGGCCGGTCCAATCTCAAGAACAGTCCACTATGGACTTGATCAAAGCTGTGTTTTTAGGTTTGGATTAAGCATGATAAAAATTAATGAGTTAGGTACTTGGATGGTCTCTAATGGTAGAGACACTGGGCATGGGTGTTCCATTTTTATTGCTTAAAATTGAAATAGAAGGCATCAAAAGTCCATCCGGTCAATAACATAAGATTATTTATAATATTGTATATTGCAAGGAAATGTGAAGCAAAATAGCTTCTCAAACGCATGGGCTATAAAAATGTGGGCCATTAATAATGGATGGTGCCTCTATGTTTGGCATCAAGTTATTTTTTTGTGAGATTTTCTATTTGTTTTCTAGTCAAGTTTGGATCTACATCAATCTCTAATACTATATATATACTTATATTTCTTTTTTAAGAATCGGACTGATTTAACATTATCCACATCAATCATGAACTAAATGAAATGCATTATTTAAAATAAAGTTTGGTATGAAAGTGCAACTATCTAAAGAAGACCACCACTTCTTCCAACCATTACCTTGCTACTAAAGGCAATTTTGTTTCCATATTTAAAATATCTTACATTTATAGATTTTTCTTTTAGTAATTTTTTAAAATTTATTTTATTTCTTATAATATCTATAAAAAAATGATAAATTATAACAATGGGTCTTATTAAATTTGTTGTGTTCACATGGGGTAGTCCCCTCCATAAATGGTTTTATAAATTTAACCAATGACAAAATTTTAAATGAGTGCGTCTCATGTATAACTCCATCCAATTAAGTGGGTCCCACGCAGCGGACAACTACAAGGCCACACTCAAAAAACAGTAGAAGATGACTAAACTCATTAAATTTGATTGTAAAGATCACCAGATTCATCTTCTTTTTACATGTTTTTAGTAATTTTTACTATATGAATTGTAATAACATAGGTGGTAAAAGTTGTTGTACACCTGTTTACAAGTTATGTGTACTCCCCACCAATGCAAAACTAGAATTTTGTATTGATCTAAACTTGAATCAAATTTCACATAACTTAATGTAAATTAAGGAAGGACTTTAATTCTATGAGAAGTGTTCCCACATATTTATAGTGAAAATCTTTTATGAGGCCCACTCATGGGTCCTATTTGGGGATGGGACCAGGGGGAATGGAAGGATCTTTGTGGGATCACCCTAATATCAAGTTTGGTCCCAACCGCATGTCTTTAACCCCTTCATCCGTGGCCTACAAATCAAATTCATTGGAATTTATACACTGGCAATCCAACGGTTTAGTAAATTTAGATTTAATCAAAATTTAGGACGTGTGCTATCAGGGGGTCCCTTTATATTGTAAAATTTGGATTAGGTGATAGACGGTCCCCACCTAAACTTCTCAGCATGTTTTTTTATCCATGTAACTTTTCTTTATAGCCCCTACATTTTACTATGTGATTACTTCATGTTGAGTTTTCCCAATAGTGCCAGGTGCCAACTCATCATCCAAATTCCAAATGGCGACCAAGCTATGACGGGTTTCACACATTTAAAATATTTTCTAAATGATTTAAGACTCTTTCCACGAGGTATCCACTTAATTATAATCAATATATATAGATATATATAATTTTCGGCCTATTTGATTTGGAAATTAAAGTTCACTTTGGAATTGATTGTGAAATTGGATTTCAATTTGCAATTGGTTACATTTTTTATTTTGATTAAACCCAAGTTACTTAATTCCACATTAAGTTATTAAAATTATTTACTTAATAAATAATAATCATATGAGAACTAGTTCTCACCACTTTTTTGTGAGAAGTTTAGGTGAGGCTTCTCTATCAGCCAATCCAAATTCTGAAACACACATGGACCCCTTAATAGTCACAAGTCTCAAATTCTGGTTCAATTCAAATTTACTAAACCGTTGGATTGACTTTACACGAATCCAAATGGATTGGATTTCTAATTCACGGAAGAAGATGTTAGGGACATATCATTGGGCCAAACTTGATATTTGTGGTTGTCTTACGTAGATCTTTTCATTTCCTTTGGTCTCATCTCTAAATAAGACTTACAAGTGGGCCTCATAAAAATTTCCATAGTAAGTGTTTGAAAACACTTCTTATACGATTTAAGCCCTATTATATTATACATATATGCACACTAAGTCTCTGATAAATGTAAATGGCCCACTTACATGGGTCGGTGATCTATGTATGTTAAATGGGACGGTGATGGTGGGTAGGTTCGACCCATGGGCTTTTCATTTGTATCCTGGGACTAGGATTTCTACGCATAGTTCTTTTCCCCTTTCACTTTCTTTCTTCCCGCAACAAGAAGAAGAAGAATAGATCGAGAGCCTCTCTCTTTCTCACTGGATCTTTGCTTCAGTCCAAGAATCATCGCAGGTAATCTCAATCTCTCTCTTTAACCCCTCGAATTCCTTACTTAAATCTCTTCTCTATCTGGTTGCAACCCCCCCAGATCCTTGTTTCTCTCTTCCTCGCTGCAAATCCTTCTCTATCTTTCTACCCCAGTTTGTAACTGTTTCGATACATGAGATGGAAAGTCGATTTATATAAGTTAGAAACGGATTTCATTGGTTTTCTTCTTCTGGGTTGGTGATGTTTTGGAATGGGGAAGCGGGGAAATCCCATAGCTCTTGTCCATGGAAGAACAGAGAGTAATCACGCTGCTGTGGTTTGGGGTACATGATATTGGGGTAGTTGTGATTCTCAAATTATCGTCCCTCCTATAAAAAAGAGTGCTTTCCCAGGAATTCTAAGGCTTGTATTTGTACAAGTGGTTAGAGATGAAGAAACAACGATGAACATCGACGAATTATGGGAAAATGAAGCATGGGGGAGATGGGAAATGATTTCCCAGCAGCCATGATTTTTGCTTGAGGGGTGCGGACCTAATTGGTAGTAGTTTGGTTTTGGGGGCGAACCGGGGATTTTCATGTGAATTCTGAGGGTAGACCAATGATTTTTATTGGATTTTTTTTGAAGTGGATCCAGAATTTTATTATAATATTTAGAAGCACCTCGTGGTTTGACGGGTGCGAACGCACCCGCTTGCCAATATCTGGGTCTACCCCTGCCAGTAGCTATCAGGCTAGTATTTCAAATGGTCACCAACAAAGGATCATTAAAGAGGTGAAGGGGTTAACGACTGAGGATTTGATGGCTAGGAATGCGCTACCCATCTCCTCTCATTTTTAATTTTCTATTAAAGGGGAGATTATTTTATGGTCATATTTGGATAGTCACACCTTTGTTTCTTCGATTTTAACAATTTTTAGGAATACAAGTATTAGAATTCCTTGAAAATATATTACATGAAACAAACAAGCCCTTTACAAATATATTGAAGTACTAAGCACGGATGCGTGTACCTTGCCCATATAGTTTGGAAATATGTTTTAACTTATTATATTTTATTTATCATGTCGTTGTTTATGTACTATTACAAGGAAAAATATATATAGTGTATACCTTTAGCGTTGTGGAGTGATTATTATTGGGTTTGTACCTATGATGCACGGATATTTCAAAATGGGCAACGTATTGTGTCGTATCCGATATTTCACTTTTTACATGTAAAATACGTGTCCTTGCAGTGCTTACAGCGTGTCCTTGCAGTATCCATACCGTTTCTGGGCATCATAGCTTTGTACATGTACTTAGCTGGAAATTCCCTATGAAAATGCTAATAATCATGTTTTTTAAAAATACGCATCAACCCTGAGGTTGTGGTTTCCTGTCATGTTGCTAGTAGAAAAACATGCATATTATCTCATAAAATTCCTCTGCATGTGTGTGCAGTATATTCCTCTGATGCTGCCTGTATGTATCCTTGTTTCATCAATAAGACTTTGGTTATCAAAAGTGAAAAAAGAATGAAATTTTCTATTTACTCTCTCTCTCTCTTGGGGTCTTTTGAGAAAGAGAGAGCGGGTTTGGTGGGGGGTGGGGGTGGTGGGGTTGGTCATCTGTTGGCTTGTGGAAGTTTAGTCTGCCTTTTCCATCAAGCAATATTGTATTTATATGTGGCTTCTGTTTGAATATAAAACTAGGTGTAGGATTCAAAGTTTTTCTAACTATGAACTTTCTTTATATCCATCAATCTTTGCAGCTGGAAACGCTCAATTACTTATATCTAAGCTCATAAAAGATCAAGCTAATAGAGAAGAGATGGAACACCCTGAGGATGAGTGTCGTGTGGCTGGAGAACATCATGGTAAACAAGATGGCGAGGTAAGTTTCGATTTGATTTATCAGGAATAGACATTCTTTGTTTCTCATATTTATTGTGCTCTTTCCTTTAGAATGATGTTGGTGTGTAGATTTAGAGGGTACTCCTTATATTTCTTGTTTAGAGGAGCTCATCATTTCAATATTTCAACTTTTCTTTGTTTTAGGAATCTGTTGCTCATCTTGAGGAATTAAAGAAAGCAATTGATGCAAAGATATCTCTGCGTCGAAGTAACTTGAATCCTGAAAGACCTGGTTAGTAGACTGAGGAACATATAAAAGATATTAAGATTTCTTGATTTATAAAAAATATTATAGTGCTGGTATGATTTATAGATATATATATATATATTGGATGATATCTATTGAATGAAGGATGGCTTGCGTTTTTGCTAAGGTTTAATCGCATGAAGTATGCCTATTCAAGCTTGGCTACTTGATCCTTAAAAAGAAAAAGCCTTTGCCATACGCAAATGCTGCTATTGCTTTAGAGAGACATAGGTCGAGGATCTTTTAAGGAAACGCTGTATTCAAAAATTTAAATCAGTTGTCTATGAAGAAGGCCAAGGATCTTTTAGTTTAGGGTTTGTTTGTTTTGCATTATGATACATAGAACTTGAATACATATAATTCATACCATAAGTAGTTAAAAATGAAGATTAAATGTGAAATTTAAAATGAGCATCAACTAACCTTTCTCTTGAGGGGAAATATACCATCTTCTTTTGATTCTATTTCCCTAAGGGCCCGTTTGGTAATTTAACTGGTAGGGTGAAGTAAGGTGAATGGTAATTTTAAAAGATAAAAAAAATGAGAGGGGTTAAATCAATCCAATGATTAGATTTTGTATTTTAGTGAAAAGAGAATAAAATTTTTTGACTTTATGTATTAAAAGTATATATTTTTTGTTTGTTAGTGGGATGAAAAAGTAACTTTATGAATTTTTGTGTAAAAAGGTAAAAGAATTTTTTTGAAATATGGTATTTTGATTTGATTTTTTGGGTTGTTGTGTGGTGAAATAAAAGATGACTTTAACTTTACAATGAGGGGAAATTAATAAACGGGCCCTAAAAGGAAAGGTTATTTGATTTGACTGGTCATCTTTGGAAACTTTATCCTTTCATATTGAAGGGCCCAATGAAAACCATACTTAGTCCATGCATAAGTAAAATTGCAGAAGTTAAAAGTATACTAAATGAAAGTGAAAAATTGAAATCACAATTCCTATGAAATTTATTGAGATTTTGATTTTTAACATTTATTTTCTATATGTTAGTTATTCCCTTATTTTACATTCTATATTTATTAAAAATATTTGAAAACAAATTTAAAAGACCTACTTGGTTGACCCATCGTGTTTCCAGGTCAACTCAACCCAGTCATGGCCTTAGTTTGCTCAACTCATTGGTTTGGAAAACGAGGATCTAGGTATCATCCAAAAAGATGATTGGAGTCCTCTCTTGAGCTCTTTGTCTAATCCCTTTACACAGAAGCAAGAATTATTTTAGATATAAATTTCTATACACTAGAAGCCATGAATTGCAAACTCACACATTCTATTTCTACCAGGTTCACTCCACAAGGTTTTAAGGGCGGGTAGTGTCTTTGTCAATTTAACTGATTAGTCACATAGCTATTTTTGCTTGGTTTGGGTAAACTATGTGATTAGTGATCCATGTAATGAGCTTTTTCATGGAAGATTAATGGATTTAATCTCAGTTCTACTGATGCTTATGTGCATTTTCACATTGTTATACAAGAAAAAATAGCTCAACTGTGTTATGTACATAATATAATTTTTGTTGTTTTATTGTTCTCCATTGAAACACGGAATATGTATATATTTCACTAACTAATTTTAGCAACTAAGCCATAATGTGTAGCAACTGTATGGTTAAAATATTGATTAACAAAAAACTGTGGTTTAAAATGTTTGATCCAGCATCAATTTCAATAAATTGCTTTGGCTTTCAGATTCCGGTTTTCTCAGGACATTGGACTCCAGCATTAAACGCAATACAGCTGTTATTAAAAAGCTGAAACAGATAAATGAAGAGCAACGTGAAGGGATGATGGAAGATTTAAAAAGCGTAAACTTAAGCAAATTTGTTAGTGAAGCTGTGACAGCTATATGTGATGCAAAGCTCAGGACTTCAGACATTCAAGCAGCGGTTCAGGTTTGTTTGTTTATTTGTTTGTTTTTTTTTTTTTTAGATTTCCTCTTTTCTATTTGGTCCAAATTTCCTGTTAATTACCTTGTAATGGAAACCTGAGTGTCCCACATGTATAAAGAAAGGTGGAAAGAATATTTTAGCAAACTTTTAAATGAAGAACTTATGGGGGATACAAGTATAAACAAAAGAAACTGAGATGAAGAAGAAAATTGTGTCGATTGATTGAGCCTTGTAAGGCTTTTATATACAGAACAATCTATGATGGGTCAATTTCACTACTCAGAGAATGTACAAATAAGGTAATATACAGCAAGGCTAATTGCTAATTGGGATTACACCAAAATCTCCTAGATTAGTCAAAGATCACACTCACATTTAGATGGGTCGACCCATTGGGTCGGCCCATTATCTTTGGAGGAGACAGGATGAAGGGATAATGTGCCAAGCTTGTAATGTTGACGAACAAGATGACAATCGATCTCAATATGTTTAGTACGTTCATGAAATACATCATTGTAGGCGATTTTTATGGCACTCTGATTATCACAGTAGAGAGGAGTGGGTGTGCGGAGATGAATCCCAAAATCTTGCAAAAGCCAACAAAGCCAAACTATCTTTGAAGTAGTATCTGCAAGAGCATGATACTCCGCTTAGGTAGAGGAGCGAGAAGGCAAGCCTTGTTTCTTGCATTTCCAAGAGATTAAAGAATTACCAAGAAATATACAGAACCCAGTGGTAGACTGTCGATCATCAATATCTCCTACTCAGTCAGAATCTGAAAATGGGCAAAGACAAAGAGAACTATCAGACGAAAGCAGGAGTGCTAAGTCTGAGTGCCTTGAAGATATTGGAGTATACGAAGAACAGCTCCCCATTGTGCAGATGTTGGCCGGTCCATAAATTGACTGATATGATGAACTGCATAGGAAATATCGGGACGAGTGGTGGTAAGATATATTAGATTGCCAACAACTTCTCGATAGCGGGTAGGGTTTGGCAAGGGTGCACTATCAGTTTTATGGAGACGAGCATTAACTTCCTAAGGGGTGGAAACAGAAGTCATATTTGTGAGTCCTGTGTGTTTGATAATGTCTGAACAGTATTTCAATTGAGATAGAATATACCCATCGGCCGAATACCCGACTTCAATACCCAGAAAGTAACGTAGATGACTCAGATCTTTCATTTCAAATTGGTGACGAAGAAACTTCTTAAGGTCAACAATACTAACAATATCATCCCCTGTAATAATCATATTATCTACATATAGAAGAAGAATAACCATTCCTGTAGAGGTTTTACGATAGAACAGTGCACTGTCATGGAGACTCTTATGATAATGAAAAGAAAGCACAGCAGAGGTCAATCGTTCGAACCATGCTCTTGGAGCTTGTTTAAGACCATAGAGAGCTCTTCGAAGATGACAAACATGTGTAGGTGAATGTGAAAACCTAGGAGGTGGAGTCATATAAATTTCTTCATTTAGGTGTCCATTGAGGAATGCATTTTTCACATCCAGTTGATAGAGAGGCAAATGTTTAATAGTAGCAACAGTAACCAAGAAACGAACAGTAGTCATTTTAGCTACTGGAGCAAAGGTCTCCTCATAGTCTATTCCATAATTTTGACTATAGCCTTTTGCCACAAGACGTGCCTTATATCTTTCAACTGACCCATTAGCCTTAGTTTTTACCTTATAAATCCATTTGCAACCAATTGGTTTTTTGTTTGGTGGAAGAGGAACAAGATCCCATGTATGATTGTGCTGAAGGGCGGCAAGCTCTTCTTCCATGGCTTTTCTCCATTCAGGAAACTGAGAGGCTTCTTGAAATGAGCGTGGCTCATAATGAGAATGAATAGTGGCAAGAAAAGAACAATACTGAGGAGAAAAGTGGTCAGTAGAAACAAAACCATATCTTTGAACTGTAGTTCGAGTGTGCAAAGGATATCTTCAAGGCAATGCAGGTTCCAACACTTCGGGGGCAGTGGGTACATCGACCACATCAGTGGAGGGAGAAGTACTTTTAGATTTCCGTTGATACACTTGGAGGGTTTTAGGTTTAGATGAAGTCTGCTCCGAAGGAAAGAGATCTGGAAAGGGGTCAAGAGAATTGACAATAGGGGCAAGGCCAGCCTGCTTGGCACGAGACAAGGAAAAATACGGAATGTGGTCAAAGAAGGACACATTGCGTGAAATCCGTAATTTATTTGCTTGAGGATCATAACATCGGTACCCTTTTTGTTCAATTCCATAGCCCAAAAATATACAAATTGCAGACTTAGGGGACAATTTGTGTTGCTCATGTGGTTGAAGAAGAACGAAGCAAGTGCAGCCAAATACTTTCAGATGGGAGTAATTTGGCTGCATTGCAAACAATTTTTCAAAGGGGGTAATTCCTGACAATACGGTGGATGGCATGCGATTGATAAGATACACAGCAGTAAGAACGTATTCCCCCCAATATGAAAGTGGAACAGATGAAGTAGACAACATAGATCGTGCTGTTTCTATGATATGGCGATGCTTTCGTTCGGCAACCCCATTTTGTTGTGGGGTGCCTAGACATGACAATTGGGCTAAAGTTCTATGAGAGGCTAAAAGGTTTTGAAATCGAAGGGAACGACATTCGCCTCCTGAATCTAATCTAAAAACTTTAATTTTGGTATAAAATTGTGTGGCAATCATTGTGGTGAATTTGACATAGACGTCGAAAAAATTGGCTTTGTGCTTTAATAAAAACAACTAGGTATATCTAGTGAAATCATCCACAAAACAAGACATAGTAACTTGAACCTCCTTTTGTAGGCTGAGTTGCAGGTCCCCACAAGTCAGAGTGAACTAAATCAAAGGGAGTGTGAGAAACTGAATCACTTTTATTACAGGGTAAAGTAGTTTGTTTGGAAATCCTACATTCAATGCATTCTGGAAAGTTAATCATACTAGCTTTGCCAAGACAATTCTTAGAAATCAAGAGTTCCAACTTATTTTTAGACAAATGTCCTAATCTAAGATGCCACAACTGGGAAGAGTTTATTGAAGCAGTAGAAGCAATGTAAGATGTCATGGCTGAAACATGAAGACATGTCAACTGGTATAATCCTCCAACTCTATGGCTTGTCCCAATTTGCTTCCTTGAGTGAGGATCCTGCACAATACATCCATGTGAATCAAAAGAAACAATATAGCCCAAATCAGTGAGTTGATTGATGGAAATCAAATTGATTGAAAGGCCAGGAACACAAAGAACGTTAGACAAGGATAACTTTCCTAATGATGACTTGGTGGTGATGGAACCTATAGATGCAACAGGTATAATAGAACCATTTGCAGTAAGGATGCGCTTGGGTGAAGAAGGAGATATACTAGTGTCAAATAGTGAAGAATTAGAAGCCATATGTGAGGACGCACCTGAGTCAAAGATCCAAGATTGATTGTTACCTGTGAAGGAAGCCATGGCCGAAGCTGCAGCCTTAGTAGGAGTCAAGTGATTGGATCCAGAGGAGGCCAATAGTAATTGTTGAAGCCTCTCATCAATCATGTTGTGTAGTTGAGTTGAAATATTCGGAGAGGTGGTCTCAGTGGTTGCAGCAGTAGTTTGGGATTGACGAAGATTTCCATGTTTTTGTCCAAGTTTGTGAGTGAAATCCTTTTGATTCGGATTTTGTCCTTTCTTTTTAAGCAAAGGACAATCCTTCTACCAGTGTCCAGGCTGCTTACAATAATTGCAAAGGTTGTTGGCTGAGATGGTTCTTTTAGCAGCAATTTGGTTTTTAGTCACAGCCACAACTTCATCGGTCTCCCTACTTTTTCTTTTGGCCAAGGGTTTCTGTGTTTGCTCTTCTGCCAATAATTTGGCCAAGGCAGTTTCTACATATGGTAATGGGGAGCGATGCAATAGCAAACCCCTTACATGCTCATATTCAGGCCTAAGTGCCATGAGGAATTATACTAATCTCGTCTCCTGTCTTTATTTTTCAAAGGTTGCCGAATCATCAGGGCAAGAAAACTGAGGTTCCATTAGTGCTAATTGATCCCATAGGGTAGTCATCTTAACATAAAAGTCATGAATCGAGTCTGATTCTTGATCAGCATTCTTGATTTCCGATGCTAGTTGGTATCGACGGGCAGAATTGGATTGAGCATACAGCCGGGCCAAATAATCCCATGCATCTTTGGGATGAGAAAATTTTGCCAGTTGATTTCCAATGGACGAGATGACAGAATTTGCAATCGACGAGTTGATCTTTCCAATGGATGCTTCCCATTCTACATAGGAAGCATCTTTTGTCTTAGGAATGGACTTCTTCTCAGAAACATATTTCCACAATTTTTTGTCCCTTTAAGAAATTCATCATTAGATGGGACCAGTAAGCATAATTAGTCCCATCTAGGATAACATTGATGCCATACAACTTCTTAGCCATTGGGTGAGTCAAAACAGAAATAAAAAACAAAATGGGGCAAAAAAAAATCCCAGGCGAGTTGCACGACAAGGAGTAATTAGAAACGTTGATCGTCTATCGTCCTCAATAACCAAATTAGGCAGCAATCGGTAGAAGTAATCCAAAATTCGCACCAAACAAGCCAGGTCACAATCCAAACAAACAATTGATGACAGATTTGGATGGATTTGATGAAAACTAGTTGTTGAAAAATCAAACCTAAAGAATCTTCAAAGATTACCTCCAAAGTTCACCAAAAAATCTTAAAAAATTACCAGACATTGCCCAAAAATAGTCGACTAGGATGAGCAAGACTGTTGCTGTGATCGTGCACCTGTGGGCCCCACCTTGGATGATGCAGTCTAGGGCCCAGCCGCCTCTCAGCCCCTCTTCCACATTAGATTAGGATTATTATTATTATTATTAGGAAAGTTTCTATTTTTTTAGCCTAGGGTTTTCTTGCTTATTAAGTTTGTTTTACTATATATATGGCTTTGTAGAGAAGAACTTCTCAGAATTGGTTGATTAATAGAATTGGGTTTTTTTTCCCAGAGGTGTTCCTCGTGGGTGTTGAGGTCATCTGACGGTTCGAAGTGTCTTTGGACACGTGCTTAGGCACTTCCACGCAACCCTAACCCTAGGGCTGCATCAGATTGGTATCAGAGCTCCGGTCCAGTCACCGGGAGCCCTCTGGTTGTTCCCGGAATTTGTCACCCCATCCATTGTTCATCTCATCCTCTCCGCTGCTATCCCAGACGACCCATCCTCTCCGCTGCCATTCCAGCCGACACCCCTTTCCTACCCTAATCCCCTTCAGACCCCTAAATCCGACACCCTCTGTCTACCCAAAACCCCGCCAAAAACCCGAACTCGTCTTATCCCTGCGGAATCCTCGAAACCCAGTCCCAGTCGAAGGCCACGTCCCAATCCACCATCTCTGCCATCAAGTCACCTTAACTCCAAACCAGAACCAATCTTCCACCCCAGATCTACACATCGCCCCATCATCCCAATCCGCTCCGAAACCTCTGTCGCATCCCGCACCAAATCCCTCTTCAAATCCACAGCCCCGGGACCCAAATCCCTAAGTCGAAACCCACCCCCTCTCGGTCTTTCCCGCCATTCCCGATCATCCCAGACGCCTTTTTTCTGTCCCAGTCGAATCACCGGAACCCATCTCTCTGTGCCTTTCCCCTTCCCGGACGCACTTGCAACCCAACCACCCGATCGGAGATCCGACCCCTACAACCACGCCCCTGTCGAGACCCACCTCCTCTTCAACTCCTAAACCCCCTCTCTATTCCTCGCCCCTTTCCTTCCCCCTGCTCGTAATCAGATCCACCACCCACAAACCCCAGACTCTGTAACACCCTCTTTCCCAAATCCGAGTGAGAAGAAAAAAAAAAAAAAAGCGCAACCGGAGCGAGAGAGAGCCGAGCGAAGAGAAGAAAGAGGCCGCCAACATACTTGGCATCGGTGACTTCCACCGTCGACCTGGCCGTCCCCGACAGAAGCAGCGGCGGCTTCCAGCCGGTTCGTCATCACCGCCATCATCCCTGGCACCGGCCAAGCCTTCGCCGCCTCCAGGTGCACTGTCTTCCACCGTCGACCTCGCCGTCTTCGCAGAAGCAGCGGCACAGATCGGCGATCTCCAGCGCGTCCACGATCTCCAGCGATCTCCAGCGCGTCCAAGCCATCTCAGCTTCAGCCTCCATCCCAGCTGATCTCAGCAGATAAGTCCCCTCCTTTCTTTTATTTCCTTCTCTGCACACCGACCGAGACAGAACCTTCCCGAACATCGCTGGTCTTCACGTGAGGTGCCGGGCTCCCAGTTGGACCTAAGTTGGTCCGGCCCGCCCATCGACCCGCGACCCACCTACATCCAAAAAAAAAAAAAAAAAATGCCTCCTAAGAAGCAAATGGATGTTGAATCTTCATCTTCTTCACTTGAAGATTTGGCTAGTGCCATTAGAGAATTATCTGCAAAAGTTGATGGCATGCACACCACCCTGCACCAATTGGATATTCGAGTGACAAATTTGGAAAATAATCAGCGTGTGCATCACCACCGTGATGATAATATTCGGAATCATCGGGATCCGCCAGTCAATAATCCTGATCGAGAATTCGGGATAAAAATTGTGATTCCTGAATATGATGGAAAATTACAGCCCGTTGAATTTATGGATTGGTTAATGTGCGTAGAAAATATTTTCGCACATAAGCCAATGACTGAGCACAATAAAGTCACACTGATTGCTACTAGATTTCGTAATTATGCTGCAACTTGGTGGGCTGAATTGCAAAGAAAACGGAGGAATCAGAACATGGACCCTGTTGATACATGGACTGAGATGAAAAATATTTTGAAACAAAAATTCCTCCCTGTCAAC
The DNA here is from genome assembly GCA_037013555.1 of Sextonia rubra. Taxonomy (NCBI): domain Eukaryota; kingdom Viridiplantae; phylum Streptophyta; class Magnoliopsida; order Laurales; family Lauraceae; genus Sextonia; species Sextonia rubra. The sequence goes on along the minus strand of JASUAD010000028.1, from coordinate 12,404,585 downwards.
TATGCAAGAGATCTCCGTTCCAGTTTTCAAAATTTGAAACAACGGTCCAAGACAGTTGTTGAATATTCTGAGGAATTTTTGAATCTGCAAGCTCGTTGTGGTTTGAATGAAGATGATGATGTGGTAGTTGATAGATGTTTCAATGGATTGAGACTAGACATTCAGCATATCCTTGCCTTCCAACATTTTGATAATGTCGATGAACTCATCCAACATGCTATCAAGGCTGAGGGAATTGCAAATCATCAAGTACAAAAATCCAAATGGGTTCAGCCAAAGAATTCCCCTCTACAAGAAGCTAAATCCAATGGACAGATTTTTGCTAGGACTGAAGGTCAAAATAAGATGGTTTGTTTCCATTGTCACCAGCACGGGCATCGCGCCGCAGATTGTCCAAAGCGAATACATCTAATTGAGATTGAAGGTGCTGATAACAATATCTGAGATGATATTGACACTGATCCTAAAGATATTGACAATTCCAAGGATATTGACACTGCGGACATTGACTTCACCGATGCAGAGCCCCCAGATGACGCTCTTATTGTCCTCAAGGATGCTTCACCAACTATTGAGCATAAGTGGTTGCGCAAAAATATTTTCCGTTCCACAGGAATGATTCAGGGACAAAACTGCACAGTTGTTATTGACAGTGGAAGTTGTGAAAACCTCATCTCCCAGGCTCTTGTTGATTGCCTTTAATTGAAAGTTTATAAGCATAACCGTCCTTATTTTATCAAGTGGCTCATGAATGGTGATCGAGCGCATGTTCGACATACTTGCAAAGTTACTTTTGCCATTGGTGAGACTTACAAGGATACAATCTGGTGTGATGTGCTACCTATGGATAGTGGTGATATCTTATTGGGCCGTCCTTGGATGTATGACAAGAATGGAACTCATGGTATGCGCGACAACACCTATACATTCATGCATGGTGGACAGCAAGTTACGCTTCATCCTGAGAAACCACAACCGCCAAAGAAGAATTCCTGGAAAGCTGCCACAAAGGATGTCCTTCATGTTCAACACATTTACACTGGCAATCCGAAGCAGCATCGAGTTCGAGGACGAACTCTTCTTTCAACCCGGGGAGGATGATGCAGTCTAGGGCCCAGCCGCCTCTCAGCCCCTCTTCCACATTAGATTAGGATTATTATTATTATTATTAGGAAAGTTTCTATTTTTTTAGCCTAGGGTTTTCTTGCTTATTAAGTTTGTTTTACTATATATATGGCTTTGTAGAGAAGAACTTCTCAGAATTGGTTGATTAATAGAATTGGATTTTTTTTCCCAGAGGTGTTCCTCGTGGGTGTTGAGGTCATCTGACGGTTCGAAGTGTCTTTGGACACGTGCTTAGGCACTTCCACGCAACCCTAACCCTAGGGCTGCATCATTGGATCAAGCTGATTTGGCCGTGAAGCCCCGAACACCCAAATCTGCTCCAGACAATGGACAATTCTCTCTTCAAGGTCTCAGAGAAAGCTCTGATACCATATAAACAAAAGAAATTGAGATGAAGAAGAAAATTGTGTCGATTGATTGAGCCTTGTAAGGCTTTTGTATACAGAACTATCTATAATGGGTCAATTTCACAACTCAGAGAATATACAAATAAGGTAATATATAGCACGGCTAATTGCTAATTAGGATTACACCAAAATCTCCTAGATTAGTCAAAGATCACTCTCACATTTAGATGGGTTGGCCCACTGAGCCTAGGCCGAGGCCCATTAAGTCACTTGGCTGATCCACTATTTTCACAACAAGAACTTGGGAGGATACTTCATTGGCAGATCATACTTTTCTCTAAAAATTAAAATGGTGGAGGTAAAGGAAGCATTGAAGCGAATGAAGACAGGAAAGGCAATAGGCCTATGATATTTTGATAGAGATATGAAAATGCTTAGGAGAGGTTGGAGTGAGTTGATTATGTAGACTTTTTAATAAGATACTTGTGATAAAGAAAATGCTGGATGAATGAAGAAGCAGCATCGTAGTACCTATATATAACAATAAGGGGGATATACAAAATTGTACCAACTATCGAGGAATTAAATTTATGAGTCATACTATGAAGTTATGGGAGAGAATAATGGAGTAAAGACTTAAACAGAAGACCAAGATTGCTGAAAATCAATATGGTTTTATGCCGGGGAGGTCAACTATGGAAGCTATTTTTTCACTTAGGCAATTAATGAAAAAATATCGAACAAAGAGGAAAAATCTACACATGATCATTGATTTAGAAAAAGCCTATGATGGGGTAGCAAGGGATTTAATTTGATGGGTTTTGAAGAAAAAGAATGTCCCCAGCGGTTATATTGAAAATTTTAAGGATATGTATGAAAGAGCAGTAATAAATGTGAGAACCACATGTGGAGAAACACGTAGATTCCTAGTGTCTATAGGTTTGCTTCAGGGATTAGCCTTAAGCTCTTACCTCTGTGCCTTGATTATAGATGAGTTAACTATGCATATTTAAGAAGAAGTACCATGGTATATGTTGTTTGCAGATGCTATAGTATTGGTGGGTGAATCAAGAGATGGTGTAAATGTAAAAATCGAGAGATGGCGGAGGGCATTTAGAATCTAGAGGTTTTAAAATAAGTCGTACAAAGACAGAATATATGGATTACAACTTCAGTGGATATATGCAAAGTATTGAAACCATTGTCAAAATTAAAACTCATAAGATACTATGTAGAGATTCTTTTCGGTATTTAGGCTCGATGATTAGTAAGAATGAGAAGATTGACGAAGATATTGAGTACAGGATAAAAGCTAGATGGTTGAAGTGGAGACTAACTTTTGGAGTGTTTTGTGACAGAGGAATGCTAGCGAAATTAAAGGGCGAATTTTACGGGACAGTGGTTAGACTAGCTATGACATATGGAGCAAAATGTTGGCCAATTAAGAAGACGCATATACATAAGATGGATATAGCGGAGATGAGAATGCTTAGGTAGATGTGTAGTAAAACTAGAAATGATAAAATTAGAAATGAGCTCTTTTGAGAGCATTTAAGGGTAGCATCAATAAGGGGATAAAATTATAGATATCCGTTTAAGATGGTTTGGGTATGTTGAGCATAGGCCGATTATGGCACCGGTGAGGAAAAGTTTGATTATCTAGGTAGATGGCCCATCAAGAGGTAGGGGTAGGCCGAAAAAAACATTGATGGAGGCCATTAAATCAGATTTGAAAAAGTTTTAACTTATCTAAGGATTTGGCTCAAAATAGAACGGAATGGAGAAACAGAATTCATGTAGCCGAACCAATATTGTTGGGATAAGGCTTTGATAATGGTGATAATAAAAATGTTCATGTTAATATACTTAATGCAAATAGATACCTTTTTCTGGTACCTCTTTTTTTACCCCTTTTTTCTAAATGCAGACTTCTTTAGTTAATCCTTGTTATGAACATCTCCTGTTGTGTCTCCTAGATGCTTCTATGGTATTTTTCCTGGGCTCTATCGGTTTGGGTTGACTGTGTTTATGATCACTTTGCCGACTGTGTTCTGAATCTCAAGTTTCATAAATGTTTTTTTTTCTTTAAATTTACTTACTGGGGAGTTGGTAGGAAAGTAAAGGTAGTTAGCTCTCAAATACGCTGATCCCTAGACCTCCGCCATAGAATGTGTGCCTTACCACTGTTCTATGTGTTTCTTTGGCAAAATGCAACTTGTTAACATTAAATAAAAGAAGTTTCATGAAATGCAAATGCTGGGATGTATATGCTTGCCAAAAGGGACTCCATACGATCTCATCTCATCTTTGTCTCCTTTATTGCAGCTTCTTTTTTCTTTTTCCCTCTAATTTGTAGTCCTTTTTTGTGGGGAAATGGTAAAATTATATTAAAAAAAAATTGAAGTACAAGACCATTTGCCAAAAGCGAAAGTGCTGCATGCACAAACAGAAATACATAATTGCAGCTCACAAGGCGGAGACTCTAAAACCTGTTGCTTGGCTATAGAAGAACATGCACGTTAACAAGAGCAAGACACTGATTACACAAACAGAAATGCATAATTGGAGCTCATAAGGGGAAGACTCTAGTTGCTCGTCTAACACGTTCGCCAAGTCATTCCCTGCAGGACCTCTTGAAATGAAGAAGCCTAATATTTTATCTCCTCAAAATAGAAGTGAAATTTCCAACTTCATCCAAAGAAGACACACAAGAAATGGCATGAGACGAATCACTGTCTGCAATTAATGTGCCTTGGACAGAGCAAAGAGCTTCTAAAAAGGCCAACACCTATGCTTGGTTTGTACACATTTCTTTTTTCTATTTTAAATAAATTTTCATTCTTTATAAGAAGTAAAAAAGATGGCCAACTGCACTTATACCAGCACAGGTTAAAATTCAGGTAATTTGATTCTTTAATGTTTTAACATAGAAAGGTATGTCTACTTTTCCAGAAAAAACCCAAAAGAAATTTTGAATCTGAAACCTTGTAATAGTACAGCTATTTTCTTTTGTTGATTTTTGTGATCATGTTTCCTTTTTCTTTTTTTTTTTTGTGGGTGTGGGGGTTTTTGTTGTTTGAGAGGGGGGGGGGGGGGGGGGGGGGTGTTGAATGTGATTGGGAATGTGATGCATTTCTGTCCTATTTGTACTATGTAACTTGGCTGCACTGCTGATGCATGAGATCTATTGAAGCAAGAGAAAAATACTATTATTCTTCTCCTTTACACTTGATAGCTTTCCTGTATTCAGAATATGCATATTATTTGGTCTAATTGGAAATCTTGGGGTCGTTGGTATGTGAATGCTAATCTGTATGTTTTTTCTTTTCCATTACGTGATTTTGTTGTGTATGTATACCATGTAGATTTGCTCTTTACTCCATCAGAGGTACAAGGACTTTGCACCATGCTTAATACAAGGCCTTTTGAAAGTCTTCTTTCCCGGAAAATCTGGAGATGATTTAGATGCAGATAGGAGCTTGAAGGCAATGAAGAAGCGCAGCTCTTTAAAGCTCCTCGTGGAACTTTATTTTGTTGGGATTGTAGAAGATGCCAGCATTTTCATAAATATCATTAAGGATCTTTCAAGCTTAGAGCATTTGAAGGACCGGGATATGACGCAAATGAATTTGTCTCTTCTTGCTAGTTTTGCTCGCCAAGGAAGACTTTTCTTAGGACTCCCTCAGACAAGTCAAGACATTCATGAAGAGGTAGTTTGACATGGTCATGACTCGTCAATCATCCCACTAAGTAGCTTCATTTACTTATAATAGCATATTAACCTTGTTTTGCTTAATAATGGCACTTCATCTTTTTTATTGATAGTTTCTCACGTTTTATTGATCATCCTAACCCCTTCAATGCCTTCATCAATGGCCAAGAAGTTTCACCCCTTAAAAAATTGACCTGCTGCGTGTGATCCATTTAGATGGGTCATCAAGTGGGCCCTACTATGAGGTGTGCCTCTGATAATTTCTCTGTGTGTGTATCAAGCGACCAAGATTATTGACAGGTTACTTTGTATGCTATTATTTATCACGTGATTATTGACGTTCGGTGATATGGATGTAGGATGCGGTGATATGGATGTAGGATGTAATATATATCTATATAATTATTCTGTGATCTCCACCCTTGAGGAAAGTGGCTGTGCCATTTGTGCCGTAAAATAATCCTTTTGTACTGGCTTCTTTCTTTGAATGAAAGTAACTATTAAAAAAAATAATTATGCCGTTAAACATAGAAAATTGAAAACCATGAGCACAGAAATGCAATGATTTATGATTGTTAGTTTCAGATGACATCAGTTTATAAGGTGTTGCTATGCTTTGTGGGCTCTATCTATCACTCTATCGTACCACTAAACAATCGGATCTTAATTCCCCATTGATTGGTGGTTGGTCTTAACCCCACTTAAAATATTAGTCATGAGAGTGCGTGTGATTTGCTTGTTAAAAAATCATTGAATCCTATTGCATGGTGTGTAACCAGTGATAAGCAGTTTAATAAACATGTGATCATTTCTATATGTTATTCCTGTTTGATTTTGATAAACAGTTCTATGTAAAATTAACTAAGGATATCCTTTTCTTTCTTTATGTTCTTCCTTTTTTATCTTTTAAAAGTTAAACTGACTCATATTTGCAACCTTCTTGTTGTAACAATGAGCACACTGTCCGATTTTCACAGAGGCTATTGTTGAAGATACTTTTTCCCATTTTAAGCATAAGCAAAAATTTGTGTCAAGACTCCAATATATTTTAAATTTCTTTGAAGTAGAGTATAGTTTTCGCACTGACATATATGTATGGTTTACTGCAATTTCTTTGGTCCTAAATTTCGTCATCTTTTTTCATATTTGAGCCTTGACTTGTCTTAAAATTACTTGCAGTTTTTTCGAGGACTTAACATTACCACAGATCAGAAGAAAATTTTCAGGAAGGTGATTTACTCCTATTATGAAGCTTCTGCGGATCTACTTCAGTCTGAGCATACTGTAAGATTCACAATCCTGTTATTGTTAGAGTTAGGCTTTATGTGTACAGCTAATCTTAGACTACAACTAAATGGTGCATTTGAATGTGTCTTAAGTGGCAATTTCAAATATGTTGGCAGACTGAATGCTTACCCATCTTGCTCTGTTTAGGCTGGCTCAGAGCCTTGTGAGGCGCGATTCTGTTTTTCTGATTCCTACATCCCCAATTTACTATTAAGTACTACTGTCAATTACTCGGATTGATTTTTGATAGAGAAGTTAGACAGTTATTCTTGTAAGATCATATCCAGTTACAAATGCTTAACCAAGTGGATTACAATCCATCATTCCAAAAATATATGAACTGCTTGTGATCTGTGGTCTATCAGATGATCCCAATCTCACATTTAATGTCTTGACCCCTCATTTCTTTGTTAATAATCAATTTGGCCCTGGGATTGATTTCGGGTGTGTTTGGTTCGGCTTGATGATAGCGCTTTTGGGGCTTTTTTGCTTTAAAAAAGACCAAAATTCTTGAAAAGCTTGTTTGGTTATTAAATTTTTAATGGGGCATTTTAAAAGTAGAATTGATATTTACCTTTCTGAGTAAGCATCACAGTACCCACTTCATGATTGAAAATAGCTTTTTAACTTTTGTGGGCTGTGAAGTAGAGAGACACTCGTGGGTGACGGAATGATTCACAAAAAAAAAGGGATGGCTATTTCTCTTGTTTTTCCCTGCTTGTCTGCTCTTATCCTCTTGTCTTTCTTCCTAAGCATAGATTTGCAGTCCATGTTTCTTCATGCAGTAGATGAAAAAGGCTTTCCCTCTGCCTCTCTTCTTCTCTCTCTTATTCTCTCCTATTTTCTTTTTGAAATCCCATTTGGGAGGAATCTGGATATTCCGGAAATAACTGATATCCGATTTGAAACCTAGTTCAGATTTTTAATGGATTTGGATCCCAGACCATCGCCAATCAAACAGCCCTTGATACATCTTGGCTTTAACTTACTTCCAACCTATTTTGATTAGCTACCCATTAAGTTTTACGTATTTTTTTTAAAATTATTTCTTCTTCTTACCTTCTGTAGTATTCAAAGTTTCCATTGGATAGGATAGGGAAAGTTATTATTATATAATATATCCAACTTTCAGGGTCTTATTGCTAATGAAATAGATTTCATGTGAACTTGTACCTTGGAGATGTCTTCTTAATTTTCAACATGTAAAAGACTGCTTAGAGTTATGCCCTGCATTCAATTAAATATATGTTTTTTTTATACCATATTTCTGGTTTTCAACAAGGAGAATCAATTGCTTGGAGTTATCCTTCTTATCTAGAACTCAAGGAAGGGTTTTTTTTTTTTTTCATTCTTTTCTTTACCATTATGGACTTGTCTCATGCTGACTAGTGATTTTCTTTTCCTTCTCCCCCCCCCCCCCCCCCCCCCCCCCCCCCCCCCTTCTCTCTCTCTCTCAAATAGTTTTGGTTTTCATTTATTTTTTTAACAAAAAGTTCTTGGACCTAGTTTTATTTTATTATTATTATTTTGAATTAGTTGTATTTTTTGGGGTTTTCTTCTTTCTATTTTTTGGGGGTTTTCATCTTTCTTTCTTTTGTTCCCTGAGATTTCTAGGTTGCGGATTTATAAATATTCCCATCGCCATCTTCTACCTATAAAAATACTAGCAGGGGGAAGATTTACAAATATGGTCAAAAAAGAAAAGGGAAAAACAACGAAGAAGTATATTTTGAAAGCTAGGTTTCAGAGACATGTAATCAGAGTGATAGAAGTAGCTAGTAGTTGGTGTCACTATTGATAGTTAAATAGGTTATGCTGGAATCTCTTTGTTCATACATGGAAAATAACCTTTAGTAGACTTTACTTATTAAATGTAAATAATAAAATGAGAAGGCAAAAATTATGAGACAGAGGAAAAGCATAAAGTAGATATTGTAGATATTGTAGTTGAAAGTATGCAATATGATGATTCTTATATGTTGCATGGTACTGAATAGTTCCAGATATTTGACATCTAATTTATTGAATATGATAATGAGAATGCTACTTTCTGCTTGTCTAACCAAACATCATTGGATGCTTTTATTGTTGAAAAGTAAGTATCAAAGTTGTGATAACCAAACATGTACTCTCTTTAAAAAGTTGCTTTGAAGAAGTAAGTTTTTAGAAGTTATTTTTAGAAATGCATGTTTTGACTAAGAAGCTGAACCAAATATGCCTTTCATCATTTTGAGTGTGTATTTTCGATTATCTTCAAAAAAGGAATTTGTTGGGTTCTGTTCTCACCTTTTGTTTTCATCATTATCCCTTGCATCTATGTAAACTTGATATCAGATATGTAGTCACGGGTTTTCCTTGTTGATCAGGCACTTCGGCAGGTGGAGCATGAAAATTCCAAGGTTTTAAATGCTAAAGGGGAGCTCAGTGATGAAAATGTCAGTGCATATGAAAAGCTGAGGAAATCTTTTGACCACCTCTTTCGTGGTGTATCTTCGTAGGTCCCTGTTTATTATTTTCCCTTGATTCTCTGCCTGAAAGTTAAAGATTCTCTTCTTTTCTCCTTTAAAAAATACTGCTATGGTTAGATTTTTGTTGAAATTGAAATAACAATAGCAAATTGTCTTCCATTTTTTGTAATAAGGGCATTCATTAAAGAAGCTTAAAGAAGCAAATCCTCTTCTATGTTGTTAAAACTGGCTTATTCATCTCATCTTTCAATCCTCTTCTATGTTGTCAAAACTGACCTGTGCATCTTATTTTATTTCTGTGATTAAAAGTGAACTACATTATTGGAATATATGACCAATGATTGTCTTGAGTCTTGACTGAATCAAATGACTCAAACCCAAGGGAAAATGACACAGGCCTTTGCGTTTTGTCTGGAAGTGCTGAAGCACATGTCCGCACACACTATAACATGTCTTTATAGAGACTATCAACAAAGGCACACTTTAAAGGGAACAAAAACCCCAAATATCATTAATTGTCAACTCTAAGTTCTAAATCTCTATAATGCCATATAAATCTAATGACAAATAATTAGGGAAATGAGTCCTAAGCTATCTTGAACCCATATGTGGGCCAGCAGGTCTATCTTGAATCAGAAAAAGTGAAATATTAACATTGAGAAGAAACCATTACATGTGTGTTACATTAAACATACTGCAATGCTTGAAATGCATACTTATATTTGGTGTCTTACAAGTTTCTTGCCTTAAATTTGTGAACTAAGTAGCCACTTTTTTTGAACATGTGAAATACAAAAAAATGAGAAGAAACCTTTACATGTGTGTTATATTAGGTATCCATGATAGTTGGTGTAACTTTGTATATCTCCTTTGTTTTTTAATATAGGAATCACAACACTTCTACATTTATCTGGCTTTTTTGTGTCCTTAATGTATTATTGAAGAGGATAGTTTATTTAATCCATTCAATTTCTTCTATTCATTTTCAAGCCTTTATCAGAATGCCATCTGCCCTTGTACCCTCTCCTGTCTTCATTTATGCCAATGCTTTCTTCACTTCTAGTACCCTAATTTTGAATAAAAGGTATGCCCCTCTAACAAAGTATCCTCTCTCTTGCTTAAGCCTCTCATAGAATCTTCACTTAAAAATTTGTCAAAATGTTCTCTCCTTTCATTAATATCATCGTCCTTCACTAAAACCTTTTGGGCATTGTTGTTTATACAATCGACATGATCTAAACCCGTACTTTGCCTATCTCATTTTTTACAAGCTTAAAAATCTCTCTCCTTATCGTGTTACTAACTTATTGTATAGGTTGTTATATGCTTTGGACTTTACATCGCTTACTGTTTTCTTAACTCTTTGCATTTCATAATTTTCCATATTCCTAGTCTCTTAACAAACTTCGGAGCAATGCCTGTTCAAAAGAACAACTTCTTGAACCTCTACACTTTGTAACCAGTGTTTTTATTTTTTAATTTTTTTTATCATGGTTGTCTTTTCCTTTTCACTCTGAAGCAACTCTTTTGCAACTATTTTGATATAGTTAGGCATTTGATTCTACACCACCGTAGTTTCTCTCCCCAGATTCCACTCTCCCCCCTAAATCACTTTATCCTTGAATGTTGTTGCCGTTTCCCCTTTCAAATCTCTCCATTTGTTTTAGGGCTGTTGCTGTTTCCCCTCTCAAATCTCCTTATTTGTTTTAGGGCACATTTTACTTACTTCCCCTCTTTTTCAACTTGTAATGCAAATATCTAAAACTACAATCTTATGTTGTGTAGTCAAACTCTCTCTAGGAATAACCTCAAAGTCTCTACGAGTTCGTCGATCATATTTTCTAAGCAGAAAAAAGTCTATTTGGCTCCTATTAATTCTCAGTTTGGGTTGTGACAGAAGTTTTATGCTTATTGGCTGTCAACCTACCAAATGCAACCTTCCTCTATCTGGGCGTGGGACCAGCAGTAAAAACGGGCACTGGGTAATGACCTTTAGGGAGAACCAGATACAAACCAAAATCCAACAAAGAAGAGGCGCTAGGCTATTAAGATCACACCACAAAATGCCATAGTTACATAATGAAACCCACCCACAGTGAAACTTTTCCCACCCTTGCTTGGCCAGAGTGTAATGAAACACAGCCGTGGCATCAAATTCTCAAATGTCAATGCTATTTCCTATTAGTCATGCCCTCAAAAGTTTCTGCAATGAATAAATTCTTTCATATCTTTTGTTTGTTTACAACCTAGGCAGCAAATTGGTACTCCTAGATTGGCCAGATTTGTCTAAGATGAAGTTTACACTGTAAAAAGAATTTGGGAAAATTATAACTTTTGAATGACATTTAATGAAGAAAGCAAACAGTATCTTCCAGTTTAAGGTATTCCATCTCACTTGTAGGATATCCTCTGGTACACTGAGATTTGGAAGCCATTAAACATTTGCAAATAGGTTTGTCAGAAAGGTAAGGCTGTGATCAATTTCTCCCCACACTCATTATCCCCCGCCTGTTACTATGAATTGGCTCTCGCCCAATTTCACACATCCAACCTAGATGAGAAGTTGGATTGAATTTGATAAGGACACAAGTGATAAAACTGATAAACTAGGCCAGGTAAATGGAAAGGTTAGGTTAATTTGATAGGGCTGATTTTTTGCATATCCTTATCCTACATTTTATTACCCCTACCCTCGCACCCGCGATTGGTTTATGCATCTAGGTGGGCCCATAGGTGCACATTCACATAGGTTTGTTTTCACATCCAAGGATTGAGAAAAAGGCACTAGATACATGCTTTTTGGCCAATATATGCTTGTATTGGCTGAGACCAAACTGATAAATTATAGTTATCTTCATTCACATTTGTATCAGGCATTTCAGGTGCATTGGCATGTACACTTTGATACATGTGCTGATCAGCTGATTTGTCCTAATTCGTAATGGATGGACCCCTTTTAAGCGTAGAGGCATTCTCTGTATAACCCTTTTAAGCATAGAAGCATTCCCTTTTAAGCATACAAGCATTCTCAGTAACCTGTTTATACTGTAAAGCTTGTGATCAATACAAGTTACTATTTCAAGAAAAAAAAAGAAGTGTAGAAGCTCTTTCTCTCTCTCTCTCTCTCTCTCTCTCTCTCTCTCTCTCTCCTCTTTTTCTAGGGAAAACCTCTGGGAAGGCTTTTGTGCCTTTCCATAAAATAAAAACTTGTGAAAACCACTTCTAAAATAAGAATCTGCACAGATACACAATGCATTACTCGATTACCTGTAAGATATGCAAACTCTGAATTTGAGCAAAAATTTTAGGACTTTTTTGTTTATTTTGAGTAGGAATGAGCTCCAAATAATTTATAATTTTCATGATAGGTTCGCTCATACATTCATTATTATGGGTTTTTTGTTTTTTGTTTTTTTTTTTTTTGCTTTTTTTTTTTCTGTTTTTTGGTGGAGTGTGAGAAGGGGGATGGGCTTTTGGGGATTCTCTAAAAGATATGAAATGTTTTAAACAGATGGATCATTTTCTTTTTGTATGTTTCGTCTTTCCTGTTGTTTCTATTATCTACAGTACTCTGTTATTATTATTATTATTCATTTACTGTACTCAATTGAGTAATCAATTATTAGTAATTGACTATCCATTTGTAAGTTACCAATTACTAAGTAGTTAATAATTAGTACTATGTACTAAGTGCTAGTATACTATACTACATAATACCTGATTTATGATAGTGGTACGTAGTAAATACTAATCCTGATGAAATTTTGTTTCAACTGTTTGTCCAATAGCATGTTTGTAGGTTGTATAGGTGAATGAATCCATCAATATCGTACTTTTGAATTCTTGCACTCATACAAGACCTCTATTACATTGAGAGTTCAACACATTTATTTTAGTTCCTAATGAAAATAAATATAAAACCTATCATTTTCTAATATTCTTGGTCTTTTTTAGATATTTTCAGATGTTTTGACCTCAAGTAAAATTCACCCTGGTACCCAATATTTATCCCACCACCAAAACATATTATTACTACCAGATACTCAATATCATTTTGGATGGTGGATGATAGCCTGAAACTCCCTATGCATCCACTCTTTTGGTTATTGCTTATATCCATCATTCGACAATAGAAAACCTTTTTTGTTTTCATGCCATTAACCACCAGCACAAGACATGCTCATATGTTGAATTAAATCATTACAAGTATAGGATAGTGGTGGCTGGCCAGACATCAGTGGCACAACTTATAAACACAGTAACAAAAAAATAAAAATAAAAAATTGTTAGCATTGAATAGTAGGGGCTAGATTGGTGGATTTCTAGTTGATCATTGATTCAACAAGTGGTCTTTTAAAGTCTTCAATGGTTTACTAAGCATGAAGTCATTAAGTACACTATTGCTTCATGTCTTTTCTTTCTGTCTTAATATCTTTTCATTTTTTTTCTTCTCAGCCTGGCTGAAGCACTTGATATGCAACCTCCTGTGATGCCAGAAGATGGGCACACCAGGGTTACAACTGGAGAGGATGCACCTTTTCCTGCAGCTGGAAAGGAAACTTCTGCTCTCGAACCTGTATGGGATGATGAAGACACAAGGGCCTTTTATGAGTGCTTACCTGATCTCAGGTTTGTTCCAAACTGTATGGGAGGGTAAAACAAGGATCAAAATAGCGGTTGTAGCAGGCATAAAAGCTGGTGGCCAAAAGACTTTGTTACGGGTGATATGTGGTGATTGTGGTGATATGTAGCAGTATAGTTGTGGGAATATTTTAAGTGGTAAAAAAAATTTGAATCTTGTTTAGCAACCAATCATGTTTTTTTAGTGATTTGAACCCATACGAGGGTATGGACAGCTTTAGGGCACTAAGGAGAAGAAATAGGGAAAACAGTGTGTTAAACTAGAATTGCTTGGCTCGCCTAGGTTTTATACTATAGCAGTGATATTTTCAATTTAGCATAGCAGCCAAGACTGCATTTAGTGGCTGATATTTTGTTCCATGGAGCAAAATGTTGAAGTACAGCAGTTTGGTCCAACTACTTTCAACCACAAGCCAATTAGGATCGTGATGTCAAACAGTCAAAGTCATCGTGACATGACACTAAATTTGATTTTTAAGTTTTATTTTGTCTACGGTTCTACTGGTCATACTACTTCTTACTGGTTTAGGTGTTGGGAAAAAGACCCACCTCCGACATTGCCTAAGTATTAGGTTTGACATAACTTCATATACTTGTTTGGGCCTTCCACTCGTCAGCTTAAGCTTTTGGGTTGGTACATGGTATCCGAGCGGGTGTTGTTCTTGTGTAGCCCACGTGGCAGGCTTGTCCATGAAATCTGTTGGGCCTACACTTGAGGGGGGAGTGTTGGGAAAAAGACCATGTCCCACATTGCCTAAGTATTAGGTTTGACATAACTTCATTTACCTGTTTGGGCCTTCTACTCATTAGCTTAAGCTTTTGGGTTGGTACATGGTATCTTACATTAGGAACATTTGGTTTGTTTCTTCTCTTATGTATTTTAACTAAATGGTTGGATCATGACTGATTATGTGTGGTTTTAGAACTCTGGTTGTTGTGGGTTTTAAATTTTGATTTTAGGGATCAAGTTGGCTTTCAACTACTTTTCTTCGTCATGTTCCCAACTCTTCTAAAATGTTATGTTACCTGCTCAATCAGCGTACATCCCTTGTGGGGTGCTCTTCTCATATTTCAGTCTGATTTAAAGCGGGGTCTACCCTTGGATTGATTTTATGATAATTCTTGTGATTGATTCCATATGGAGTTGAGTTCTTGACCTGTCCATCTAATGGCGTGACCCCTTCTATCAGAATCAATGATGGGGTAGCGCAAATTTATTTAGTGGTCCATTACTGCCAGCAGCTTGTGATCATTTCTTACATATTGATCTACATGACAGAACAATGGTGCAGTTGGGTTTGAGAGTCCCACCTAAACAATAAATGTGCTGGGAAGAGTGTGCCTAGCGGTTGTGAGGTTCTTGGTTGTCATTGTTCACCTCCATCCTTCCATTACTGTACAGGCCATTGAAAAACTTGACTTTCGCAAGCCATTGATTTTGCCCATCTCACAATCTTCAATCTTATTAGCAATTGGATGGTTATGAAACTTGACCTACACCCTTTTTTGATAGGTAAGTGACTTGAACTTCTGACTTTGCTGCGCCTATCATCAACTTGCACCCTCTCTCCTATCCGAATGGTTGCTGGTGCGCTCCCCCCCAACCTGAAGACCAACACCCCCACACCCCAAAAAAAAAAAAAAAAAAAAAAAAAAGAAACAAAAAAAAAAGGGACATGACAGACACCCAGGTGGCCCCCATAGATTTTTATTGTTCCATTGCTTATCTCTCAATCTCATGATCCTGATACACACAAGAGGCATATTCCTGAGAATGCACACGAAAGGTATTTTCCAAAGGGAAGCATGTTAAAAGGGAACCATTATAGGCCTTTTTTTTGTGGGATCCTCCCCATTTACAGGGAAACACTGGGATGGATCAGTCTACATGTGGATTATGGTTGGGCAACAATATTTAACCCCATAAACAGTTTCTGGCCATTGATTTAGGTCCAAAGTGTAAACTTTATTACCATAATGAGCAGATTAAAAGGGATCAAGTTTTAACTGTTATTCACAGTTTGATAATAATACTTTTAATCATAAGTCCAGTGGTGAATCAGTCAAATCGGTGCCAAATTGGGATGTAAATGTAGTTCACAGTGGTACGTAGGTGTGTGAAATTTAGGTTGATCATTGGTTGGCCCCACTGAAGATTTGTGATGCTTTTTTGTCAAATTGTGAATGAAATTATGATTATTTTATGTATGTTCTCCCCAGAGCTTTTGTGCCTGCTGTATTATTAGGAGAATCAGAACCAAAGATTGAACAATCTGGCAAGACTCAGGAGCAACAAACTGTAAGTATTCCGTCAATATATATTCTCTTACTTAGAGGTTGTATACTCATCGTTATGATAGCATGCATTTGGTGTTTCTAAGAAGGATATAATTTATCCATCTGTAGTCCACTGACTGAGAATTTTTGGTTCCAAGGAATTAGCTTCTGAGACAGACCAGGGTCATTTGTCAATACAAGACACTGCAGAAGCATCTGTTGATTCTGAATCCTTGGCAGAGGGAAAAGCAGATGAGAAAGGGAAGGACAAGGAGGATAAAGACAAAGAAAAGATCAATGACTCTGAAAAGGAGAAAGCGAAGGAAAAAGATGCTGAAAGAAAAGGTGAAGCAGAGAAGGAGAAAATGAAAGGTCTTGACGGGACGAGCTTGGATGGTCTGTTGCAGAGGCTTCCTGGTAGCGTGAGCCGGGACCTTATTGATCAGTTAACTGTAATCACCACTCACTTCATGCTTTTAGCTATGATGTTTTGCTGTTGTTGATAAAGCATATATCTTAACTTATTATTTTTTCTCTTATTGCAGGTAGAGTTCTGTTACTTGAATTCAAAATCAAATAGGAAAAAGCTTGTGCGTGCTTTGTTCAATGTCCCTAGAACTTCTTTGGAATTACTTCCATACTATTCTCGTATGGTAGCAACACTGTCAACCTGCATGAAGGATGTCTCATTGATGCTTTTGCAGATGTTGGAGGAGGAGTTTAATTTCTTGATTAATAAGAAGGTCTGTTTGACTTATTCAATATTAATCATTGTGGTGATACAGGGCATTTTCAGGCCATTAAAAGTACATGAATTTGTTTCAAATTGTCGTGTGTTCCATATTTCCTAGTTTTGTTTATTTTCCAAAATTTTTTCTTCCCCTTTTCCACTGATTGTTTTCTCCTTGACATATGGCAGGATCAAATGAACATTGAAACAAAGATCAGGAACATAAGATTTATTGGAGAGCTGTGCAAGTTCAAAATTGCTCCAGCAGGTCTTGTGTTTAGTTGTTTGAAGGTAATGTCAAGAAATCTTGTTTCTTGGCTTTTCAACATTTCTTGGTTTGCGATTGTGTGTTTCTCATAAAGCCATTTCCTGATTACAAAGTAAAAGGCAACTCGGTGCCTCACTGCCAATATGCAAAGATCTGCCCTCTCTTTAGCAAGAATCAAGGTCCTTTTCTTAGTGGCTACTCTGTAAATTTTCAAACTTGAATCAATTTACTGGGTTTGGCTTTTTTGTGCTTGTCCTAGACACTCTTACTTGAATTTCCCTTTGCAATGAGATTCTTGAGGAAGTAAAAACTAAGAAGTCTAAAGTGTGTGTCAGCTGGATTTTGCTTCTGCTTGTAGCTATAAACAATTGGAAAAGCCATCTGTTTACCTCTATCATTAGCACCCCACGGCCCCACCCCCACCTGAAGATGAACTGAAATAGTTGAAGAGGGAACCATCATTTATGGGCCTTACTTTGCAATAATAATTATTTTATTTTGGCCCGAGTTTATAAAGTTCCATTCCAAAGCTGAAAAAAATATTCTGTTATTACTAGGTTTAGAAGAACTTGTTATGACTCCTTTTCATTAAATTCATGTTCCTTAGAGGTATCTAGTTATACTTTGTATCTCTTTCTTCTCCATACATTATAGGTTCTTGTACCTGTAAGAATGGTTGGTGAACATGTGACGTCTTGATCAAGAAAAAACCTTTGGTCAGTCAAAGTTTTTAAGTGTGCAACCAAGTATCCAACTGCTGAATGTAACTCTCTCTTTTGATCAGGCTTGTTTAGATGATTTCACTCATCATAATATAGATGTTGCCTGCAACCTTCTTGAGACATGCGGACGCTTTTTGTATCGATCACCGGAAACTACGATACGCATGGCAAACATGTTGGAGATATTAATGCGATTGAAAAATGTCAAAAACTTGGATTCACGTCATAGCACCCTTGTGGAAAATGCTTATTACTTGTGCAAACCACCAGAAAGATCTGCTCGGGTTTCTAAAGTTCGTCCACCATTGTATCAGGTATAGAAAACGTAGCATGACTTTTACTTGCGTGATTTGCATCCTATTAAATATTTCATTCCTACAAGTGACATTGTGCTTTGCAGTATATCAGAAAGTTGCTGTTCTCAGACCTTGATAAGTCATCCATTGAGCATATACTGAGGCAACTTCGTAAATTGCCTTGGAATGAGTGTGAACCATACATATTGAAATGCTTCATGAAGGTTCACAAAGGAAAGTACAGTCAAGTTCATCTAATTGCTTCACTCACAGCAGGCCTGAGTCGCTACCATGATGAATTTGCAGTAGCAGTTGTTGATGAGGTTTGTTCTTGTCCTCTTGTAGTTGTGTTTCTATTATGCTGGACCATATGAACACAGTCTTTATTTTACTGGATCTACCTTGTTATTTTTAGTTCATGTATGAACTATTAAGAACTCTTCCAAATGTGAATGTTGAGATGGATATGTGGTAAAAATAGGAAAGATAGAATCATATATGAGTGCATTCGGGAGCATCTAGGAGTAGCATCAATAGGTGATAAATTAAGAGACCCGTTTGAGATGGGTTTGGACATGTCTGACACAGGCCACCATCGGTGTTGATATGGAAAAGTTTTTATATGTAGATTGATGGCCCTTTAAGGAAGGAGGGTAGGGCAAATAAGACATGGTGGAAGTAGTAAGGATAGATTTGGAGAAGTACAACCTATTTGAGGATTTGGCCCCAGATAGATTGTAATGGAAAAACAAAGTAATCTAGTTGACCCCAACATAGTTGGGACAAGGCTATAATAATGATGATGATTAAGAACTTTTCACATGTATGATACCTGTATATGGTATGGATATGGTGAGGCATACCATAGATATGACAGGGGCACAAATTTTAGACATGAAAATAAAGTATTGGATACAATGCAACGTAAATAAGGATATGTTGTCTATGCTGATATTCGAGTATTATAGCTTCCTGCTGTGTTTCAACCATCTTTCACATAAAACCTAGCTTTGTTATTGTAGTTGCTTCATTTGGAATTTCACTCCTTTAAATGGTTAGAAAGTGATTGCAATATTATAACTGAAATGCCATGCTAGATGAACTTAGATGTTGGGCACTGAAGGAAGGCGAGGTGAAAGGACATGTTGTCAAGGTGCTCATGCTAAGAGGCATTCCTATAATTACTAGAAAGGATAGAACAGGAGTGAACAGTAAAAGGAAACTTCTGGATAGTTCCAGCAATTCATACACAAAAAACCAAAAACGTCCCTGCAAGATGTGCTGAATCAGACTTCAAATGCAGTGAGGAAAGACGTCATAGATTGTGGAGCTACTGAATTGCCTGCGTAGAGTTGATTGGAGAAGTTGAACTCACAAAACCAACCCCATTGATGGGATAAGTTTTGACAATGGTAATGGAGAATTGAACTCATAATCTAATGCAAGGGTTTTTTGTTTTTCAACAAGCGGGTGATATTTTGAAACCATCCAGATTTATGTCTTGGGCAAGAAGGCAGAAAACTAGACGCCGTATAACGTGTTCTGTTCCTTCTTTGTTGCTCCTGACCAATTTTTTATCTTTTCTATCACTTTCTCAGCCTCCTGCACTAAGTTTAGCTGGCTGATAGGAAAGTATTATTTGGGTTAGTGTCACTCAATTGCTGATGTATTTCTTCTGAAATATTGATCATTTGTTCAGTTTTTAATTTTCTCTTGATGGAGAGGATGGTATCTGCTTTGGATATTTGCAGTAGCAATATTGTTGCTATGCTCTTTGTGGACCCAACATTACCTTAAAATCCCATCAGAAGTGTACATATTGGGATGGAATAATGAGAGATGCCAGTTGGGACCTTGCAACTAGATTTTAAGACAGTTACTAATATAGGAAATGTGGGGTTATTGCTTTCCCAAAATTTTCAGATACGGGGCAGTTACAGGGTGAAAAGACTACCCACATAGTGTTGACTTCTTCAAGTGCCATGTTGCTACTTGAAAGGTGGATGGGTCTCTGGTTGATGATAAACTGAGGAAGACGTTCTTTTTCTTGTAGGTAGGAGAACTTTAGTTGATTCTGTGATGAGTGCGAGGTGGGTTTTAAGCTAAGTTGCATGAGTACTGGTATGGGTAAGAATTTGATGACTTCGTCTCTGAATCCGAAAATCTGAAAATCATAGGATTCACTAATTTGGCATAATACTTATAATATATGTTTTAAGTATCGTTTACTTTTGAAGAATATAATATGGACTCCCATTCTCTTGTGGAACTCTCACATCACATGGCTTACTGTGTGGAACAGACTATGCCGACCACATGGGTGCATACCAATTAGTCAAAAGGTAGGGGAATCAGAATGTCTCATCATAGATTAGGGAGCTTGCCAGAGTTAATGGGTTGGTCCAAGGTGTGTCCAAGTGCAACTTGTTTATGACATGGCCATAAAAGCATTAAAATTAGGCACTCCCATCCAAGCCTACATGTTAAGCCCAACTCTGGCCTCTAGGAAGATGCAAACCTAAGCCAAGGCTGATGCCCTGTAGTCAATCATTTTTATTTTAGTGTGATAAAAGAGATGTCTAATGGATCATCTAGTTAGTTTTAACTATAAAGAGTTTTGTCTTGTCTTATGAAGCAGAGTGCTAGTTGATTGTGTCCTTGATTTTGGATGGGATTTGTTTACAAAAACTGAGTTCATGCAGTGCTGGAATGATTTCAGGTTCTGGAGGAGATAAGATTGGGATTGGAGCTGAATGATTATGGGATGCAGCAGAAACGCATAGCACACATGCGGTTCTTGGGAGAGCTATACAATTATGAACATATTGATTCATCTGTAATATTTGAAACACTATATCTGATTCTTGTTTTTGGCCATGGCACACCTGAGGTAAGAATATATATTATCTTTTAATTTTAAGGGTTTTTTTTTAATTTTTAAAGTCCTATGAACACACTGGGGCTCATGATCCACATTTTAAGGAAGTGAAACTTTCTTCCTGCAAATTGCTGCTTGTTGATGCAATAAGCGTCTATATGTCTAAATTGGGTCTAGAATGACATCCATAAAAAAAGAGGAACTTCTTTCAATCTCATTCTCATCTTGCTCAGTGGACTTCCACATAATGTGGAATTCCATACTGGCATCTACTTTCACCGTTCTTACCTGGAGAGGAATATCTTCAGCAATCCCTCCTAATTGTGTATATCGGTTTTGTTTTTCATGTCACTTATAAAGCAAGACATGCTGGACCCACCTGAAGATTTTTTCCGCGTCAGGATGATTATAACGCTTCTTCAGACATGTGGCCATTACTTTGACAGAGGTTCTTCGAAGAGGAAGCTTGACAGATTCTTGATATATTTTCAAAGATATGTTCTCAGCAAAGGTTCAATCCCGTTGGATATTGAGTTTGATATTCAGGTCAGTTCCGCTACTTATATTAATATTATCATGGATCAAAATAGCAACATAGCAGCCACTATATCGGCCGTAACGGCCCTCTATGCTATTTTAGTGTTGGCGCCACTATGTAGCGGTTGGGTTATAAAATGCAGCCGATGACTCCAAAGGGTCCCCTTTCTCTCTTTTTACTTATCTTTAAAAAAAAAGGGTAGTTACTTTTGCAAAAAACACATTCTACCTTTTTACAATATTTTGGATTTTTTGGAATTTTTTCAGATTTTTTTGACAATTTTTTTGAATTGCACTGGTATCCACTATTTAGCACCCGCTACGTAGCATTTCCGCGGCTGACCACAATGCCAACTGCTACTGCTATTTTGATCCTTGAATATTATTCTAGAATTTTATGAATTTTTATTGTTTCTCTGTTGGACATAACTTACGAGTTGGCTAGAGATGGCCAATTTTCAGGTTTTGTTTTGCAAGTATGATAGCTTCTGGTGTGTATGTTAATAGTTTGCAACTATGCATATTTAACACATTACTCAGTAACAAAAATCATTCTAGTAAACGGAAAATTAACGAAGACTTAAGGCAGTACCATATCCTATTTGAATGCTATAAGTTCTGCTGGAGTGAAGTAACTGAGTGGTTTATAGGAAAGACTCAAACTGGTTGAGTAAGTCAACCTGTAAACATAGATGAAAATTGTCATATTGGTTGCAGTCACAGGCACTGCCAGCCCAAAAAACAACAACACAGCTTTGTGTTGTATTTCGCAGTCATCGCAGCATAAATTTTTAAAACATCCCACAAAAACTTGAAAAAGATCCATTACATTCAGAATATTGTAAAACGCTAGAAAACAATGCGTTTTTTCCCCATTAGTAACAACTCTAAGATAAAATATTGTATCCTGTATCGCTGTTTTATATTTGATTTTTAAATATTTAAGTTTTAGTGTATAATCTCTGATTTCATCCTTATAATTTATAACATCAGCAATTGTACTCCATATCTAAAATCCAATGTACTCAAGTATTAGATTTGTGAAAATCTTTGTTTCAATTAGAGTTAGGCCTACCGTCAAAGTGTCAGATTTGCTAAATTTCACTCAAATAGGATATGGACCCATTGTCAGATTTACTAAATTTCATTCTAATAGGAGAGGGGGCTACACTTTAAAGTCAAATTTATATATAAAAAAGGTTCTATGTAGGCTTTACTATGTGCCTACCTATTAAAATCTAAAACGCTGAAAAAGGCCCTTATCTTGTATGGGCCCCTGCTTGGCCATTAGGACAATGACCTATTGTCAATTTGAATGAAATTTCTCTAGGATGCATCTTATGATGGGGGCATTTTTTAAAATTTTTTTATTATGGTAAATTTTATTCCAAGAAGAAGAGAAGGGAAACAAGGCAGAGAACAACTCAAGCAAAACTAAACAGAAACAAGCATTCTAAATATCAAAAGAATTTTGTGACACTCCTTCCCTTGCAAGGCCATCCGCCACATCATTAGCTTCTTGATTAATATGAATGATGGAGTCATGTATTATGAACAGTTTGGATTTTTAATAAGTGGCCCCATGTTGGGCCTACGAAATTCTCTATCATCCTAGTGAAAAAGGTTCTGGGCAGAAATATATATATATTGTTGCAGCAAGCGAGAAAGAAAAGGAGGGGGAAGAAAGAGGAGGGAAACAGGAGTAAAAGAGGGATGAAAGTAGAGGAAGACAAAGGAAAGGACAAGTGGAAGAGGAAAGGAGAGGAGGAGAAAAGGGGAGACGAAAGCAAGTCTAAAGTGCCATTGGATTGTGATGGTGATGGATGTGCTAGAGCGACAAATAGCCGAGATACACCCCTTGGGCCGTCAGTCTCCATCTCTTGCTTCCTTTTTCTCCCTCTGTTAGTTTTTTTTTCTTTAATCTCTTCACTGCATCTGCATGTATGCAACAGTGCGCCTGCACCCTTAAATGTTTTTTTCCCCAACTACATGCAAAGATTTAGACCTGGATCCTTCTATCTCCCTCTTTCTTAATTTTTTTTTCAAATTTTTAGCCCTATGGGTTTGTCGTAGAGAACATCAGTTGTTATTTTTTTACCAATATTTTCAAACTATTGGCTGATATCAGAGTGATATTTATACAATATGATTCCTATATGATTCTGAGACCAATACACAGTGGAATATCATAATGGTACCAGTACATTGAGTTGATACGTAACGGTTTTGGTCAATATTTTAAATCATGCCTGTAAAACCTTTGTTAGGGTCTGTGGCTATTTTAATATTTTGTTTTTTGAGATTACTTAACAGTGCCACATTAAAGGTTTATAGATTAGATGAAAAAGAGATTTTACTTTTCAAAAATGATTTTCCAAGTAACATTCCCTACCTCTGGGAAAGAGATTCCACTTTGCAAACTCATTATTATTCTACATTTTGGAACGGGCATTCCAAAATTGTTTCTTTCTTGCTCTTCTAATATTTGAGGGTTAACTGTGCTTAAATTAAACCAAAAGAAAAGGGGTTTATAGATTTTACTTTTCAAAAAATGATTTTTCAAGAAGCATGGAAATGAGATTCCACTTTGCAAAATCATAATTATTCTACATTTGGAAATGGGCATTCCAAAATCATTTGTTTCATGTAGGGTAGCCTTTGTTAGTCCTACTTTTCCATTCAATCCGAGTTAAATGCATGGCAAAATATAACATAATTTTTCTAAATTATATCATTTCAAATTTGCATTGTAGCACTTTATCGTCTGATGTATTCACTCCTGCATAGAGCACCATTGCTATGTCCAATTTTCTTTCTTTATGATCCTACCCTGAATGTTCCAGATTACCTTGAGAGCTAGTTTTGAGCATCTCCCTCCAAGCGAAGGAACCAAAGAGCACGTTCTCTTTCTTTGGATGCCTCTCAAAGAGATGCCACAATAAATCAGCCAGTATTAAAATTTCGTTCCCAATTCTCACCGGCAAACATCTTTTTTAAAATTCTTCCACTTTCTACTTCCAAATTTCCTTACGAATTTTGGTTTTTCGTTGTCCATAATTGTACTGGACTGAGGTCCTGGTTTTTCTTCTTTGTACAGCTGTATGCCTTTGCTTAGTTAATAGAATCTTTTTGTTTGTCTATCTCTTGGAAAATATCATAGACTTGGCCTATTATTTGAAAATTGACCAATTAACCATCTATTACTGGTAAAACGGACAAAAAACCTGTTTTGCCTTCTCAACTTAAGAGAAATCATTAGGCCCTTCATGTCAAAATTTCTCAGTTTTTATTTATTCCCCTAACCTGCATAGCGAGCTCATGTCCCGCTTCTCCTGAGGTTGATATATCGAGAAAACTTTTAAAGGAATCCACCATCCATGGTAGGGTTAATTATGTCAATTGGACTTTTGCCAGAAGGAAATTGTACATTACCTGAGGCTTAAAACTATGATTTTGTTCAATATGCATGATTCAGTTTAAGTTGTGAACGGACCCAGTTCCATCTTGCCATGGTTTAACTATATACATTGTTGATCTAATGGTTCCCGCAAAGATGGGTAAGCAATAAAATTACAGCATCCCATAACTTATAACAAAGCTACCAAGCCAGAAATTTGGGATGAAAATGAACCCAATTTAACAGGACTCTGTTTAAATAACCACATCCATGCAGTGTTGAATGTGATACAATGCCCTTAAGCATTTATGAGATTATAGTTATTGTGGCTTAGGCCTTCTAGATCCCCTTTCATTTTATCCTTTGGTTTTTGATTTGTGAATTGAAATCAGGACTTATTTGCGGATTTACGCCCTAACATGACTCGGTACTCATCAATTGAGGAAGTTAATAATGCTCTGGTTGAACTAGAGGAACACGAGCGTGCAGTCTTAACTGATAAGAATAGCGAGAAGCAGATGGACACTGAATCCCACAAGCTTCCTAGCCAAGAGACTGTGACCCTAAGAGCAAATGGGCAAGGGCCAGCAAATGGAGTCGAAGAAAATGGTGTTGGGCATGAAGATGTGGATAGTGTGACTGATTCTGGAAGTGGCAGTATTGATATGGAGGGACACGAATATGAAGAAGAGTACGAGGACAAATCAGAGAATCATGATGACGGATGCGACAGTGAGGATGATGATGGTGGAGGGCCCATTGCCTCTGATGAGGATGAAGATGTCCAAGTTAGACAGAAGCTTGTGGAAGTGGATCCTCAGGAGGAAGCTGACTTTGATCGAGAACTGAGAACCCTGATGCAAGAGAGTTTGGATTCACGCAAGCTAGAGCTGCGGGGCCGACCAGCTTTAAACATGACAATACCTATGAATGTGTTTGAAGGATCCAAGGACCATCATGGTCGGATTGTTGAGGGGGAGAGTGGGGATGAGACAATTGATGAAGAGGGCAGTGGAGGAAGCAAGGTTTGTGTGAAGGTGCTTGTGAAAAAGGGCAACAAACAGCAGACTAAGCAGATGTACATTCCCCAAGATTGCTCACTCGTGCAGAGCACAAAACAGAAAGAAGCTGCGGAGCTGGAAGAGAAGCAGAACATCAAGCGGCTCATCTTAGAATATAATGACAGGGAGGAAGAGGAGTTTAATGGTGGTGGGACACAACCGATGAATTGGATGCAGGGAGGGGGGAGTAGACCACTTGGGCGGGGCACCTGGGATGGAGCAGGCCGAGCTGGTGGGGTGCGGCATAGGTATCATTCATCTGGTGGGTTGTATGGCAGGCGAAAGTAGTGTGAAGCTACAAAAATAGATGTGGGCTATAATACTGTCTAAGAAAATTTGATAGCTGGAAAGGCAGCGTAAGTAGAGTGCAGCAACAAAAGAGACGTGGGCTATATTATTGGTTAAGAAAATCTGATACTTGGTGTGGTGGCAGCTTGAGAAAACAGCCCTATAATGCAATCTGAAGGTGCTTGTACCAAATCACAAGATTGCTGGTTTGAGTTACATCTGAAAAAAAGGATCAGATGATGTGTTGATCAGTTTTTGTGAGTTGTGTTAAAGAGGAAGAGCTATTTACCATCATGAGGTGTGCTAATGTGTAGCGCGTGATGCAATCACCCAAATATATGTGGCAAAAGTGACACTATGGAAGCAGCTTGGAAGGATGTTTTGTCTACTGTAAATAAGTTAACACTGCAGGTTGGAGGTTGATCTATCTTTATGTATAAGTTCGATCTTCCTTTTCTCTCACCCTTTTTTTTTTCTTTTTTGTGGGTCTTTTAAATCATATGGATTTAATATAATTGGCTTTTAAATTGGAAGATGGGGACTGTCCACATGCACAATACAAACCCTCTTCTTGCATCTAAAAGCGCACATTCAGTGTTTAGAGTTTGTACTTTATACGGTGTGGATCAACTGTAATGGTACTGTCCAGCTTTATTGGACTGAGGGGCTCAGTTTGATTAAGCTCAAGTGGGGGACAATTCATTAGGTTTGAATCAAGCTTTCTGGCTTCATTGGGCCAAGTAACTGGGGACTCAATTTGATTAAGCTGGAGGAGCCATTACTCTTATGTTTTGATTTGTACGTTCACAGTGATATTAGAAAGGTAGACGTAGATCTCTACTCTGAAATGAGGAGAAAATAAGTTGAATGATATTGCCTTGTAGAGGAGGTTGAGGTTCTCAGTGAAAATTAGATCAATCAAATCAACGCAAAAGTCTAACAATGGCTGCGTTGATTTGATGGACTGGATTATCTCTATGTGGGCTCCACAATGGAGTACTAGGGAATTTGTTAGATGGCTCCTATATAATAGCCGCTGCAGGGGAGATGGTCTCCCTAAGTATGTTTTTCATGAAATTCAATACCATATTGCTCAGCTAAGTGTTGAATTATTATTATGATGAATGCCGATTTATGGGCGGCTAGCGAGGGTTTCATGTAATGGCATCAAAGTTACCTCTCATGGAAGCCACAAGAGGTACCTCTTAGCAAAAGGAAATCCATACAGAGACTAAACAATGTCCCAAATCAGCAAAAGCCAGGGGCTATCACTATATCTATACAGCATAGTTGAACCGTACTTAATCCAGAAATTTTTTTTTTTTGTGAGACACGACTGACATTTGTAGAGAGAAAATCCAGACTGTGCAAGTCTTTCCTCACTCAAAAACAATAAAGTGAAGGGCAGCACATCCACCGTTCATTCAAGGATGAACTCAAATTTCTGAACACTTGTCCAATGCTGTAGACAAGAGGCCCCCTGCAGAAATGGAATGTGATAAGTAGGCCATTCCAGTTGACCTTCCAGGAAAGTTGCTGCACCAGTTTGCTGTGTATACTAGACGTCATTTGAAATCCAACAAGTTGGATTTTCATGAATCTTCCATCCAATGGGCCATCCCATCTTGTTGTTTTTTTAAATGCTTTATTGGTTTGCCTGGGGAGAATTATTTGTCAAGAACGTGCTTGCCTGAAAGGCTTCAATTTTCCAAATAATAATTGAAAGAGTTTTGCTAGTGTGAGGAGCACCTGCATTGGATCAACCATGTACCACAAACATGTCCATTTAAGTAAAGGAAATGAATGGTCGAAATGAAAACCTCAGAATTATGATGATTAACCCTCAAAAATCCACTTGGATCTGGTGGTGTCTACTTTGTTTCATCACTTTTCCAATCGGACGAGCCCATCTCCTTGAATAAGGGCGTCTTATGTAGTGTTTGAATCACTAATGTTTGATTTGGCTATTAGCTCAGCTGGTAAGGGATATCAAAGTACAATGCTCGGAAGCAGCCTATAGTTACCGGATTTGCCGAGAAGGGCTTCAAACTGCTAATATTTAATTTAGAACAATTCACAGTTCGATTTGCAAACTATTAGCAAACTAATCTGATATAATTCTCAAAGTCAAGCCTTATAGATTCATTAGTGAAGGCTACCTAAAATCCAAAGCCAGCCCTATTTACTAGAGTTGGACACACCTTAAGATGGATAATTAATGAAGCATGGGACTTTTACGTTGATTTTCATTTTAGTCATGTATTTTACACATAATCAATCTGCCCATGGACATTTTTGTTTGAAGGAAAAACTCTGCCTAGAATAAATTTAAAGAACAATTATTTTTGATACTTTGGATTTTAGACGCAGGCGTTAGCAATGGACTTATAACATGAGAATAGATGAATTGTGTGGATGCCCTACACTATGTCCTGGAGGTGAAGGATGCAGGTATGTGAAGCCTTTTCTCATGACTTATTCTTTTCCCACTAGGCACACTTGCAAGGGATCAGAATAGTTCATCTGGTTTGATCGAGTGGAATTTTGGATTGAGTTCCTCTCAACCAAGTAATTGTATCAAAGAGAATTTCTGATCAGTGAATGACCACCCTCCATGGCAAGACCTTCTGGATTATTGGCTTGGATGATACACGCGTGTAAATGTGCCTCAGTACATTAAACATCCTCATCTTAGAAAATTTCTTTTTCCAAAGTTCACCCTGAGGTTTGGTCAATATACAGAAACATCCTCATATTTGAAAATTTTTTGGATTTCCTAATAACTATTTTTTAGACTCGGAAACCTCTCACTCCACCTCACAAACCTTGTAGGGCTTTTAGCCGACGGTAAAACCCCGAATACACACTGATAACTTTCAAACTGATTTTGAAACACACCCTAAAGGCTTGTTTCACCTGCCCATGAAGTGATCAGGCCACCTTTGTGCAGCTCAGAAAAAAGTGTATAAAGTAGAGAAAGTATATGACGTGGAATCGCTTTTCCGCACATCCAAAAAAAAATCACCTTGAATGAGAAAAAGAACTAAAGATTACAGTGATTGAGATGGTTTTTCAACACAATGCTGGATTTTTGCAGCGCTGCACAAATGTACCCTAATTAGAAAGCGATTTGAAAATAAAGTACATACTCTGAAAAATCAAAATCCTGTTACAATCCAAAATATAACACCAGGTTTCTTGGCCATAGTATGTGCTCCTTGGGAAGCATGTTAAGGCCACATCATAAGGTTGAGTTATTTGGATTAGTGCAGGATTTCAGCTAATTTTGGCTTTAAAATAATAGGTATTTTGATCTTTCAGTGTCCTTAAAAATGGAAGAGGATTTTACAGGAAAATTTACTACACAAGATTAGACCTTAATCGATTATGTGCACTAATTGGGTCCCCTGACCTGATTTTGCGTAATTTTTTATTTTTATTTTTATTTTTCATATTCATTACTGAGCCTCACATACGAAAAAAAATAAGAGTTGATGTAGAGAAGAAAAGAAGAAGAAGGGAGAAAGAAAGGAAGAAGAAGGGAGGAGAAAGAGGAGAAGAAGAATAAGAGAAAAGAACAAAGGGGGAAAGAACAAGGAGGAAGAGAAAGGAGGAGCCGCTGTCGCAGAGGAAAAAATCATGGAGCATAAAGAGATGGGCTTGGCTGGGCAGCAGTTACCAGAGTTTTTTTTTATAATAATGTAGGTCCCTCTATTCCTTCTCCGCCTGGAAGGAGAAGATAACCAAGAGATGGAAACACTCGTTATATGGTTGAAAAATGGGTTTTAACTTTAGCTTTTAGGGAACTTTGGACCATAACAACAGTTATTGTATTCACAAAAGGACTTTCAGTTTTTTACATTATACTCGTTCAATTTTTCGCTGTGGCTAGAACTGTGCTCCCCTGCTTTTCTTTCTCCCCTCTTCATCGTCCTTTCTTTTTATTTTTATTTTTACTTTTATGTGGCATAACGCAGCTAAAAAAAATTGCATAAAATCAGGTCCAAGGGATCCGATTGGTGCACATAATCAATTAAGGTCTAATCGTATATAGTGCATATTTATGAAATTTCTTTTCATAAAATCCTCAAAATGAAAAGAGAAACAAAAAAAAAAATTTAAAGGGCTACCAACGTTTTCCAAAATATAGTTGATTAAGGCAAGGAATTTAGAATTTTTTTAAAGAGCCCGGATCCTCTTGTCTTATCACACGAAACTGTGGAAAACTTTTTCCAGGAACTCCAATCATGTGGCAAAGTGGAGATAATCTGGGATTCTGGACAGTTTAAAATGAATAGTGGGTTGGACCGTTTAAAATGAATAGTGGGTCTCACCATTTGTTTGAGTATTATGATGAAATGTGGCATGGCTACAGACAGGGTGTTAATTATGTTTCCATTTCGTGGTCAATTGTACGGTGGGGCCTATTTTTGAGCTGAAATCTAAGAGTGGGGATGAAACTCATGTTGATCTGTCCGGATTATCTGTGGGCCCATGATGGAATTAGAAAGGCAAATTTTCTATGGTCGGTGCTGGTCATATTAGATATTTTTTAGAATGCCCTTTACATTTCTTTATCATGTGCAAGTTTTAACTCTTTTTTTTTTTTCTAATGAGGGTCCCATCAATCCTAGGATCATGTCCTGGTTCAATCAGATGCTGATGGCTGGTGTGCGTGTGTGTTTTTTTTTTTTGTTAACTGAGAGCAGGTGTGTAACAAGTGGTGGAGTTGGAATGGGGGAGCACGCTTGTTGCTCGTGTGGCGATCACTGCGGGTGCAATCCTTGCACGTGCACAGCGACTGAGTCTGGAGGAGTGGGCGAGGCCTTTTGCAAGTGTGGAGAAGGTTGCACGTGTGCCTCTTGTGCCGCGTAAACCTGCCGACAGAAGAATGTACATGTGTTAGGGTTAGATTACTTGTAACTACCTAGGTTTAGGTGTGGGTTTGCAGAAGAGAAAACTTTGGTTTCGGTCATGATGGAATGACACCCATGTTATGTATGTGTAATTACTTATCTATCAATTAAAGTTTGAGCCCCTCACTGCAGGGGACACTTGTTTGTGGGGTTATTAAGTCTACCCATATTTGTATTTTTGAGGTATGTTTTACATTTGGAGCACCAAATATCTTAATTTAAAGGTGGAGAGGATGTCAGATTTTACATTTTCTTGCGGGATTAGTTATCTAATAATAATATTTATGGGCTTTAATCATATGAGAAGTGTTTTCACACACCTATTATGAAAACTTTTAATGGGCTCACTTGTGGATTCCATTTGGGGATAGG
Source organism: Sextonia rubra (assembly GCA_037013555.1). Taxonomy (NCBI): domain Eukaryota; kingdom Viridiplantae; phylum Streptophyta; class Magnoliopsida; order Laurales; family Lauraceae; genus Sextonia; species Sextonia rubra. Next base: position 12,373,263 of record JASUAD010000028.1, on the reverse strand, counting down.
CAAATGAGATGAAAAGATCTATGTGGAACTACTTCAAATATCAAATTTGATTCCAGTCACATGTCCTTAATCTCTTCATTTGTGGCCTACAAATTCAGTCCATTTGGACTAGTGTACAGTCAATTCAATAGTTTAGTAAATTTGAATTTGACCAAAACTTGAGTGTGTAACTATGATAGGGTCTTTATGTATTGCGAGATTTGGATTGGGAGATAAATGGTTTCATCTAAACTTCTCACAAAAAAGTAGTGAAAACTAATTCTCATAGGATTATTTTTTATTATTTATTAGTTATAAATTATATTGTAATGTTAGAATTTATTTAGATAGTGTTTAGTGAGATTTTAAAACACAATTGGACTTATCAATAATTTGAGTAAGTTAGGGGGCTCTATGTAAATATATGATTTTCTATTTTTTCGCACCGTAAGGTGTTTGATAAACGTTTATTTATAGAGCACTTAAACTATATGTATGAAAAGTGTGACAGCTTGGGTATGCTTATAGGGTGTTTGATGAAATGACTGAGAGGGACTTAAGATTGAAAAGAGAAAAAAGAAAATGAAAGAAAGAAAAAGGGACGTAGACGATGATGTATTTAAATGGGTATACATAATACTAAGGTGTTTTGGTAATAAGCTTCCACTTGCACTCAAGTCCAAAACAATGAAGTCACTAAATTATGAAGGAAAAGGAAGAGGAGGAAGGAGGAGGAAGGAAAGTGAAAGGAGGATGAGGAAGAAGAAGCTCATATATGCGAGTGAGAGGGGATATTGTCACTCAAAAAAAAAAAAAAAAAAAACCAAAAAAGGCTAATGGGACCACTGCAGCGGTTACATGTGTTTTAGATCCTTTTTGATCTATAAGGAGTTTAAAGGGATTTTTTTGGTAAAATCCTCTAAGAACTACTATGAATTAAGATTGGTGGCAGCTTTGTCATGACAATAATATAAATTTTCCTTGTAGAAGTATAAGACAACAATCATAGTAGTGCGTCAAGCCATGTTGTTGAATATGATTATGAACTTTCCCTTCAGGGTAAGCCTATGAACTTTCCTTTCAAAGAGAGCTGATTAATCTTTGAACCCCAGTGTGATGCATTTTAATTCCTTTATGCTTGATGATTTTCCTTTAATTTGGAAATTTTATTCACCAGTGTTACTGACTAATGGTTCGCCCTACTAGGATAATGTATTTGTAGCGAGATTGGGGAATGACGGAGATCAGAGCTGATTGAGTGGACGAAGAATATCTTCTATTTTAGATGAAATCAGCTTATATTTTGAAATTGTCTTTGTATTTAATTAAAGGCTTGTTCCTTCTAGCTGACCTTATTAATGACTTTTGAGACATTGATGTTAAAATTTTAAAATTTAAATCTATGCTTGGGCTAATGCTCTTGAAATTTTACTTTTGAATGTTATTGTTATATACACCTATTAGCATCTTAAGAATCTAAAGAGCTCAAGATTCTTGAATCTTTATACTTCCTCGGTCTGCTGCGGACTGATTACGGGTTTTGCCGCAGACAAAGCTTGACAAATAAAAGTTTCAACTTTTTTCTAGGCCAGTTTTCAAGGTTGACTACAGGTCAACCACGAGGTCAACTACAATCACTGCAAAGTTTTGATAGTTTTCCAGACTTGGATTGTTTAGCTTGGGAAGATACCCTAGAGTTTTAAATGATCATGAAACTTTAGGAAAACATCATATGACCAATTTAGGACCAGTATTGACCATTAGTTTGATTTAATTTCAAATTAATGTCAATTAACAATATTGTGCAAAATCAAAGGTTTATTAATTTGTTGTCATGTGTAACATCAACTTGATAACCCTTGAGATATGCAATTTTGTTTATTGATAGGATTGATATATTTCAAACATATTAAAGATCTATTTTACAAATTCAGAATATCTGCATTGTACAAAAAAGCATGTGTTTTTCTGTGATATACACTGCATTGATTTTAGTATAGGTTATGGCACCACTTAGCTTCAGCTCAATTTACTAGTTGCAGTCTAGTTCAGTTCAGTTCAGATCACTAAGTACCTCACTTCAGTTTAGTCAGTAGGTAATGGTGGCCATATTTAGTTCAGTTCCACTTAGTATATATTATCTATATATCAGTTATGCAGGTGGGTTGCCCAGTGCATCACCACTTCTCAGTTCAGTACATATGTTTTCAGTTCAGTACGTCATATGGATGATATTTCAGAGCATCTGTTCCTATTCAAATATATTTTGATTTTTATTCAGACTTATTTAGAATTTTGATTTTCCAGATCTTTAGATTTATCAGTTGTTTTTAAAATTCTTTGCAAAACGTTATGAAACTTTTTTACGTTATTGATTTGCTTGCTAAATATTGACATCTTATTTGATGTTACAGGAGATCCATTCTTTACCACTACTCGTGAATCGGAGACGTTTTTAGAAATTAGCCCAAGAAGTAAGTCAGTGGATTCTGAAGTGGTATAGTGTGGAAGTTTGAGATCATCCGTGGATAGTGTCTTGTAAAAGGTGGTGTAACATAGAAAGTTCTGGTGGTGGTTAAATGAGTTGATAAATGTTATAGATATGTAAATAAAACACTATGGTGTAAACTTAAAAGACTTCTTTAGTTGTAAATATTTCTGAGATTTCATATGCTCTATAACAATAAATATTTTCATCATGTTGATGTAACTTTTGGTGTATAATTTGTTGTATGCTAAATTGGAAAAATGTGGTTTTTGGTTGGAGAAAATTTCTAACGATAGTGTTTCAGTTGATCTTTCTAAGATTGAAACAGTGGTGAATTGGGAACGTCCAAAGAATGTAGTAGAAATAAGAAGTTTTTTGTGATTGGCAAGATAATATTATAGAAGATGTGTCCAAGGATTTTCCACTATTGCAGCCCCATTGACGAAGTTGATAAGGAAGAATGTGTCTCATAAATAGTTTGATTAGTGTGAGCATAGTTTTCAGTTGTTAAAGAAGAAGTTGACAACAACCCTAATTCTTACTTTACCAGTAGGTGGTGATGAATATGTTATTTTTACATGTGCATCTAAGATTTGATTGGGTTGTGTTCTAATGCAGAATGGTAAAGTTGTAACCTGTGGATCCAAAGAGTTGAGAAAACATGAGAAGAACTATCTTCCCATGATTTGGAATTCGCAGTAGTACGTAGTTTTTGCTCTAAAAATATGGAGGCATTATTTGTATATAGAAAAGTTTGAAGTTTATTCAGGTCATCGAAGTTTGCAGTATCCTTTCTCTTAGGATGATTTGAATGTGAGACAGAAGGTGGTTGGAATGTATAAAAGATTATAATTTTCTTACTAAGTATCGTCCAGAAAAAGAAAATGTGTTTGTTGATGCTCTTAGCAGAAAATGAATGATGATTACTTGTATGCAAGGAGAGTTGGCTTTGATTGAACAATTTAGAGATTCGAATGTTGAGGTTCAATTTTGTAGTGATAGAGTGTTGATGGTAGCTATGACTGTATTTAAACTGGTGATTCTTTAGAAAATTAAGACAAACAAAAAGAAAATCCTCAGTTAGTTCATAATATGGATTACATTAGTGAAAGGCTTGATTTCAAAATAGAGAATGATGTATTATATTTCCAAGATAGATTGTGTGTGCCTATTATAGAAGAGTCGGAGAATGAAATTATGATAGAAGCACATCATGGAAAGTATTTTATGTACCCAGGGAGTACAAATATATATATCAGAATTTGAAGAATAATTTTTGGTAGAATAATATGAAGAAAGAAATTGCAAGCTTTGTGTCTTAGTGCATCCCTTGTGAAAAGATCAAAGTAACATAGCAAAAGCCTCATGGATTGCTACATCAAGTGGAAGTGTGATCATATTACTATGGATTTTATTTTAGGATTACCACACAATAGGAAGGGAAATGATGCGATTTGGGTTATTGTGGATAGATTGACCAAGACCGCTCATTTATACCTTTTAAGACTGGTAAGAGGATGGATTATATGGCCAAATTGTATGCATCACAGATAACAAAGTTGCATGGAGTTTTATTTTCTCTTGTTTAAGATAGACAAGTTGATTTGTTTCTAGATTTTGGGTGACTTTGCAGGACTCTATGGAATAAAGTTGCATTAAAGTATTGCTTATCATCCTCAAACATATGGACAAACTGAAAGAACAAATCAGGTAGTTTGTCCATCTGTCCAAATCGGGTAGTTTGTCCATCTGTCTAAGGATGATAAGTAGTATTATAAGGCAACTTTATTCTCATAGATTCCTGCAAAGTCACCCAAGGTCTATAAACAAATTGTCTGTCTCTACCTAAAATTGGAAGATATGTTAAGAGCATGTGTTTTAAATTTCAAAGTTCAATGAGATAAAGATTTGTAGCTGTGTGAATTTGTTTATAACAATAGTTATCATTTCAGTATTGGCATGGTGCCATATGAGGATTTGTATAGCAAAAGATGGAGAACACCCTTTTGTTGGGAAGAAATTGGAGTTTGAATTTTCCATGGCCCCTCATTGACAAATAATACTAATCAGAAAGTGAAACAAGTTCACAAGTTCAAGAGGGATTGAAGGTAGCTCGGAGTAGACAAAAGAGTTATGCTAGCTTGGAGTAAACAAAAGAGTTATGCTGATAATTGTAGAAGGTTTTGGGTAAGAGGTCAATAAGATGGACTCCACTACCTGTTTAGCCTTCAGTCAAGGAGGGGCCTTCTTGGCTAGACATTTATTCACTTGCCCATCACATGTTGCTAGCACATCAGTTTCATTAGGCCTGTTTGTGTGCAAGAAATTTGATGATAAAATTCTCCAAATATTGTCCCCTGAATCAGAATTCCAAATGCTCAAGTTTGCTCATTATCATTCAAAATGTTAGAATTCTACAAATTTAGAAGACTAAAAGTTAAGACTTGAAAATTTGATTTGTCCCAATGTTGTCCCTTTTAAGTGCAACTCCAAATGCTCAACCTACTCCACCATCAATCAAAATGCTAGAATTGTAAGCCTTAGGGTATGTTTGGATGCGAGGTAGATTAGAGTAGAGTAAAGTGAAAATTTTGAAATTCAAAATTTCCCCCTTCTTTTTTTTAAAAAAATTCAAATTTCTCTTGTGCTTTTTCAAAAAAATTCAAAAAGTGATTACTAAATTACAAAAAAATCTCTACTTTTTATATAAAAAAAAAAGTAAAAAAAAAAATTCTACATCAAGCAAGTAAAAACAAAAGTCATCAAAACCTCATCATATATTATTCTTTCTTGATTTTGGGTTTATTTTACCCAAATTTACTCTACCTTAGATCCAAACACACCCTTAAAAAGGCTAAAAGTGACTTTCCAAATAAGGCTGGCATTCAAAATTCTAGTAATCAATCCCTTAGGGGACAGTCTTGAAGCATTGTCAAGAATCCACAATAGGTCAAATCTGGTTTTTTTTTTTTTTTGGGTGATCACCCAAGATATCTGTTGCCAATCCAACTTTTAAATCTTTGGCTTCTGGTGTGGGGGCTATCTGATTCTAACGAGCAAGGGCTATTCCTTTGGGGATACATATATAGTTGCACATATATTTTTCGAATAACGCAAGGGGTGGGAGTCGAACTCGAAACCTAAGGGAGTAAATTCAAGGCTCAAACTAACTGAGCACCACCTTGACGGCCCAACAGGTCCATTCTCTTTAGAAATTCCACCAACAAAGCCAAAGCCAAATCCTTTTTTAGAAAGGTTCTCTTGTTACAATGTGCAGGGGGGACTTAGGGGACCTTTTTGGTGAGCAACGAAAATTAAGTGGGCTGCACAGGTTCCCTTGTATCTTTCAAGGAATATAGCCCAGCTTGACATTTAACACGCTCTTGTCCTTTTCACGGGCATCACTGAATTGACTTTAAATTTCACCATTGAGATCCCACGCTATAAATTTACCCTGGAGTATTTGAGTTGAAACAATGGATGTATTGTGTGTTCAATTGTAGGCAAGTTTTTACTTCTACGAAAAGTAGAGCCCATCTGCCTGTGAACAGATTAATTGTGTGAAACACATGATTAAAATCAATCATGTTTTGAAAGTGAATGGAGTTGGAAACAAACAGGGGTTAATATATATGGGCATTGGTTTTGTTTCATTTTTTTTAGGCTTATTAATGGCTTTACAGGACTAGTTTAGAGAATTTCATGAGAGCAGTTGCCGAATCAAACTGTCAAGGGACCTTACCAGGGAACTACGACCATTCAATAGCGAATTATGCTCTTACCTTCGTATTTCCTTGTTGGGCTATGTCTAGACTTATATCATTGGTTGTGGTCAATTATACATGTCAAAAGATATGAAAATGCATATAGGAAAGTAAGACACGTCAATATAGCATGACATCAGTCAATTATATAAGAAATGAGGGGATTCAAATTGATGTAAAATTTGATAATAATCTACATAAAAGGCATTTATTTTAAACAGTTTGGACTCAATAGGTCGAGCCCATTTTGAATTTCCATGCCTTCGGCTATCCAAAAAATGTGAAGCTTGCATTGTCTCATCTAATGGATGCATTTCCTTCGCAATGAAAATTTGAAGTACAGATTAGATTGGAATTTCAATGGAATCTAGTGGAGGTATCAACGTGCAAATTATAGCTACATGAATGAACCATTCACAATTTCATCATCATCTTGCCTAGTGTAAGCAATCAATGTTGAATAATCAGTCAATTAATTAAACCTTTATTGTGATCTATCCCAGGGCTTGAAAGTAAAAACCATGCGCCTAGGAAACATGATCCAACAAATCATACACACAAACATCATATACATAATCTAACCCCTGCTTGCCCAGTTGCCCCAGCAAGCTCACCTGTGTTGTGCCTATGTCGCAGTGCAATGCAATGCAATAGGCATCACCTCCTGGATCAATACATCATACAGATCCAAACAACCCAACCCAACTGACAATACACAAATACAATACATCAACGGGGCAACCCCCAAGTCCCTGACCCCTCTATAATGTACATCACTCACAGAGAACTAACCAACCCAATAATAAAAAAAAAAGCAAAAAAAAAAAAAAAATGAAGTCAAAGCACCCTTGCAATTACTTCTAGTAATTCACACATACCACACGCAACCGTCCATTTGTTAGCAACACATATCCCTGGTGGCTTCCTCAATCAGTTCCCCCAGAATCATCCATTCCATCTCCTTCCCCAACACATCAATTTCACCATCTAACAGAGCCGTCCAACGGGCGGTTCTGAGATCATGAACCATCATGCCATCAAGTGAATGGAATCGATCTACTCGAGGGTACACATAAACATGGATTATCCTCCATACATCATCCAATAATCTCCTCCCATATGACAAGGGAACATTGGTTCTTCTCATGACTAAAGGCCCCGTGACAGGTCTTGCTACTACAGTTGATAGTGCCTCATTCAACAGATCAAACAGCATTTTGTGACCCACACTGCCATTGGAGGAGTCATCCTTGATGGCTCCTTCCTTCTCCTTTCCTCTTTTCCTGTAAGTTTCTTCTACCTGCTCAAACACCCAGCTATCAATTGGGTAAGTAGATAAGGAGGACCCATCATACAGACCAGAGGCAATGAGGATCTCTTTTACGTATGCTTGTGCCTGGCCTTCTATGCTATCCAAATTGGGCCGGGCTTCTATGCTATCCAAATTGGGCCCCAGGGAGTCTGCTTCAACTACGGCTTCTTTAGACCCATCAAAGTGAAGCTGGTTCAACTGCCTCCTCAGCTCTGTCAAGTGATGAAGGGGATGTCAAATACTGATGTACATCATCGAAGAGAACAATAAATAGGTTGTTAAAAAGAGTGTTTGTACTGTGATAATATGACATGGTTATATTTGTAGTATTTAAAGTGGAGATTGATACGATAATATCCAAGCAGATTTATAGGCAAAGGGATTGATCCTTATGTTGGTTCTTTGATGGTTTTTTGTTTGTAGCTAGTTGTTTCCCTGTACTATCAGATCTTTTTATACTGTGTGCAAGGAGGTTGCTTGTTTGTACTGGTTCTCTTTTTTACAATATAATGTACTGTAAAGTTACCAATTAAAAAACATATTTTATATCCAAGCCATTGACCTTCTGACCATATCATGGATTGATCATGTCCTAGAAAATTGGAGATGGACTTGTATGAATGCCTCCAAGGTGATGGTTAAATTTTTGGATGCAGATGTCCATTTTTGCAGGCCCTAGATGTCATGTCTACAATCATCCAATCAGATTGATATCCAAGCTTCAGCCATCAAGCAGTTTTCACTTCATGGTGAGGTAATATTCCTACATCTATGGTTTTAAACCTCAGCCAAACCAGGTCGCATAGTCTAACACGTCAAGATTTCAACCATCATTGGTACCCATCTTTTGAATTTAATCCAAGCCTTCAAATGTATTTAAAAATTGAAACTCCATTATCACTACCTCTTCATCCCCGTAATTAAAAATGAAACGATTTTTTTCTGAATATTTTCGAAAGGGGAGAGAGAATAGGATTAAGATTTAGGACCGATATGTCAGCCAGCAGTAGAAGGTCATGGCCTTCCCTATTTTGGCATTCTATATCATGTTCTGAATCCATGCATACAAGATGGTCCCTGGTCCTCCATGGAAAAAGTAGATTCTGGTTTCCAAACACAGAGTCGTTGCAACAACCCATCTGTGGTACGCATGCCTTCAACCATGCCAATTCATACTGTCAAGATTGAGGGCATTAGTTTGGACACAGCATACCATGGGACTCCCATTGATCACACCATCATCACAATTCAAATGGATGGTCAAACAGCACAAATTAAAATTAGATGGTTAGGAATCTGGCAATTAAACCAGCTCTGTTTTTGGATTACACTTCATATGGAACCTCCGAGGAGGCCCTCAATCTGGACAGTATGTCAGTATGGACACCGACGCAGTGGTGTGCAATATGTATAGTGACCGAGTAGGCAGGGTTTTGATGCGCATAAAGTAAGAGCATGAGTCTAACTCTTCAGGCATGGGAAGCCGCAAATGGACAAAAATTTCATACCATGAAGATTAGAGCTGACTTCTTTGAAAACCTGTGGCACTGGGTGATCATCAATTAGAGGTACATCCAGTGCGGAGACTGGACTTGGATGGTCTCCTGGCCTAGAGAACTCATCATGAGCACTGCTGCACATGGATGCAGGACTTGGTGGCACCTCTGTTGAGTTCTCCTAGAGCCACACCAATAAAACAATGGAAATTAACGAGCATTAGTAAAAATAATAATTCTTCATATAAAATAAAACGTAACAAAAGAAGAAATTAATATAATTATAATGCTTACTTGCGCAAAGCCCAAATTCATCAGAACTGAAGGCGCAGTCATAAAAGCCCTTGTAGAACCAGACATTCTAGGTCTAGATTCCTCAATGGCTTGGGCCTTCTTGCCAAATAATTTGCCTCTGAGAGTTAAACTATGTCTCAAATTGGAAACCTTCCCTCTGAAACTAAACCTTTCTTTCCTGGTTTTTCTCACTTCCACGGAAACAATTTCGGTTGCTTCATGCTTCCTTCGGATGTGAGCCCCTGTCAAAACATGTGGTTCCTCTAAAAGAAGCTTCCCAAATGATGTCCCCGATACTGGAGCTGACAAAGATCTTATAAGATTCCTCGGAGATGCATCTCTGCTATCAAATGATCCATCTGTCATCTGCTGATGTCTGAAAGATCCGGTTTTCATTGCAGGCATGTTTTTCATGTTTTCCCAGTGACCCATGCTTTTTCCAGCCCTTGAGGCATATGTTTTTGACCCTAGTTGGTCCATTTCATTGTTTACAACAGAAGTTGTTGAAGCCCTGTTCATGACTGCAGGGATATCCACTTCTATTTCATTTCTTAGGACATTCCTCAGCCGCTCGGATAAGAACTTCCTTGTGTCTCTATTGATGAACTCAGAGGAATCTGGTCCATTAAATTGAACTTCACTTCTATATGATCGAGTTGATTCTGAGTGCGGCAAGTTCATTCCGAGGTCTCTCGTAACATTTTCTCTGACATGTTTTGCAATATGTCGAGCAATTTCTTTTGGGTCCGTTGGCCCTTCATGAAAAGAAGTCTCATTTCCACCACCTCTCACTGGAGTATCTTTTCTAATATTCCCTTTTATTTCATACCTAAGTCTTTCCTTTACCTCCTCCAAAAAATCTTCAATACTACCTTCCTCTTCTGTTATCTCTGATGAGTCAGGCCATGACTCTTCGGTGCCTGAGCTCCTTTGGAGACCAGGCTTCAAGATCACTATTCTTGTGGGGAAAGTACTATTGTGTTTCTCATTGCAATTTATTTGATTAATTTGCTTGAAGTTCCCATTGGTTTTGGTTTTGTTCCTTAAACTCTTGGCTTCGTTTTGGTTAGGTTGGAAATGTGACAAACCACCTACTTGTTCCATGTTTGTGTTAGATTTATATGGCAAAGAATGATCTGCAAGTTCTATAGGCTTTTCATGAAAAGCAAATCTCCTAGAATCAGAATAAAGTGCCATCTTTTCCTTGTTAAGATTTTCTTGTGCCAGGATTTGGTTATCTTTCCAGAATCTTGGGTTGTTGCACAGTTCAACACTCCTTGAATGTTCCCAAATCTTGGATGCTTGCCATGCTTCAAATTCTTTTTTGAATTTCTGTAGTTGCTCCTCTTGGGGATGCTCCCGAGGCTGTAGTTTGGCCACTTTCAAACTATGGCTGGGATCTCGTCTGCTACTTTGGGGAAGCATATGTTGTTTTGTTTCCTTGACAGGTTTTAAGCTGAATGGACTCAAATGGTTTAGAGGATTGTCTGCTGATTTTGTCCTTGGTACATTGTTCCTTGTATTTTCATTCCCTCTTTCCTTTGCATGTACTATGGGTTTTATGTCTGCTGGCAACATATCCATCCCCATTAGACGGGCAACAACACTAGGTACATTGCGTTTGCTATCTGCTGGTTTAGACATCTCATCATCAATCAACTTCTTCATAGGGGTACCACCAGGATAAAAGTTCATATTGGATGAGTGCTGCTTCATTTTATATGAATACTGAAAATTAAAAGTATGCATGACATTGATCAGTTAATGTTTAGATATAACAATGAATAAATACTGTATATGAAACTTCTGAATGATATCCATGTGAAAGAGTATACAAGAAATACACAACTGTGTAGAATCAGACTTCAAGGAGACTTCAAGGAGACAGACTGACTTCAATATCTGCCAATGAGACTAAAATCTCAATGTATTAATGGGTCATCAAGACTAATGGATTAACTAAATGGTTTGTCAAATGCAACACCCAAATGGATAAGACCCTTTAGCAGAGTTGGAAGGTGCTCCTTGTCAACAGTTCAGTGTCTGGTCATGACAGTTAAATTTATGCGACTGATGTTAAGAGATAAAGGTTGGGGGAAAAAACTAGAGTATTAATTGAACTTCACATCATCATGGTCCACTGGTCTTCTCTGAGACTCGATAGTAACACTGTTCTGATGATAAATCAGCTCTTCCTCCATTTCCCATATGGTTTATGCCCCAAAAGCAGGGTAAGTGGATGCATCCCAGCAACAAACACTAAACCCAACATTTGAGCAGTAAGATTTCATAAACAGATGAGGAACTCATATCTTATCAAAACTCATAAAGGAAGAAGAAAACTGACTGAAGAATAATTCCTGTTTACAAGTGTTACTGATTAACAAAATTATAATATATTGAAGAGTGGTTACAATCTAATGTTCATTACATTTGATGGATAAACCGTAACCTATTAGATTAAGCCTGTGAGATCAATCTTAAATAGTTGAAGCCTTTTACTAGAACGGCAAAGTCTCAACTTCAAGATGAAGACCATGTGTGTGCAAGCTGTGATGTAGCAAATAATAGAATAGATACCGGTATACTGTTGTGCGCCACTTGATGGCTCGATGCCTCTGTAGGAAGCTCCAAGCTATTCCGAGGAGCTTCAAGGCCTGTGGAAATATGAAAACACCAGAATTACATTTCATTTAACATCTAAGAAAAAATTACACTCAAACAGATATAATTAGATGAAAATTCTTTCAGTAACAAAGTCAGGCAACCAACATGAAAGCAATGTCACTTTGATCCCTCTTTTGGGTTGTTGACAATTATTATTATCATTATAAGAAGAACCCTCACCATCAGCATGTCTCTTATGTGTGAGCAACTTCCTTGATGTGCCGGCCTGATTGAACTCAAAAAGATGTAATATTCCTCCCATTTGGCGGTTGAATTTTTCCGAAATCAAGAGTCCATCTTTAGCAGTGCTTACATTTTATCCCAAAAAATGGTGTGAGAAAATTGTACATGATCCTGTTATCGTACATCAGCACAACCGAACACCTAGCTTGTGACCTGAGAGATCACAACAAAAAAGGAAAAGTAAAAAATCAGTAACTCATTCGACAATCCACCTCATCAAAAACAGAATCTTAACGCTCTAAATAATCTAACAGCATCAGAGCAAATTCATTTAAACTTATAGCATCGAAGAAATTAGACTCTACTCCCTTAGAGAAGGATTTGACTTCTCATGCTAGCTACAAGCTCCCAAGCCTCCTGAAAGGATAATTATACACCATACATAAACTAAATTTGATTAAATATTTTGATGGGATGATACAAATTCAATCAAAACCACCCATTTTATTCTCATCCATTAGAAAAGGATATACGGTCAAAAACATCAAACAATTACTACCAACAAACCTGATGCATATTTGAAGAACTTTCAATTTGAATGACATGTTTCTTGTACCCCAAGAAAAAAAAATCGACTTAGATGTTTCACTTGATATTACCCAACATTTTTATTTTGGAGCACCTTCAAGATTTATCTTCATGTCAAAAAACAAGTTGATGAAGTCAAAATCCAGCAGGCCCATCAGATTTTGAATGACGATTCCAAATTTCCAGTCATATACACAATTCAAAAAAAAAAAAAAACTACAAAACGAAAAATGATTCTTTTGTCGAAATTCCCTCGAGACACAACTCCAAAACATAAGAATTCGGTGAAATCCAACTTCATCATTTCTCAACCAAACAAAACAAAACAAGAACTGGGTTTCAACCCAAACTGCGAACTGAAACCACCCACTAAAACAAAAATTTTAAAAACCCATTCTTCTCATGAAGAAAAGATCGAAGAAATCCGAAAAAATCACCACTGAGACAATTCGTCGAACAGCTGACGTTCATGAGTAAGGACTCCCTCCCCTGAACCAGAACCGCTCGAATTTCGAGAGAGGAAAGAGCTTGGAATGAAAGAGGAGGCTTAGATGTAGAGTTTTGGACTCGAAGCGACAGAAATGGAGGAAAGGAGAAGGCTTTTGAAGGAGAATCCATCGCTGGAGCTACAAAAACGGAAAGCGCGCTGTCTCTCTCTCTCTCTCTCTCTTTCTTTATTCTAAAAACACGTACTGTTCTTCTTTCTTTCTTTCTTTTCTACCCTTTTTGCCCTTTTTACTGTTACTGTTTCCGGGTAAATGACAACAAGAAGAAAGAGTACGGAGCTCGTAACTTGTGATTCTGTGCACCGCGGGACCACTGAAGTGGTGTGGGTTTGGCTAAAGTGGAGCTGCACCACCGGGCCCACATGAAATTGCTATTCGAGCGGGGTACTTTGAGGATTTTAGGCCTTGAGAGCTCAGCTAACCCAGTTTGGATATGTTAGGAGATGATTATATGTTCATTTGGATAAATCATATCTCATCAAACTCAAGTGGTGGGGTACTACGTTGAGAAACTTACTAGCTAGATGGTTAAAGTAAATTTGCTTTTTATCATTCAAACATCATCTTTAATGAGCTTGATTCGATAAGCCATAGTAAGGAACCAAGAGTGAAGTTTGACAATGCCACCACAAAGAAGACAGGAAAAGGCAATGACTCAATGACCATACTCAAATGGAATATAATAGAAATTTAGGGCTATTTATTTGCACAGAATAAATAGAAATTCATGTTATAAGTGGTTATAAAGTTTCAAAGTGAATTTACAAATTTGACTACGAAACAACCTTCTATTTATTAGAAATTGAAAAATGAATATCCAATCATCACTTTATTAATTCAAAACCTACTAAAGTCAATGTCTCCTTCGTATTACTATCTTCTGTCGTTTGCCTTTGAACTAATCTTATTTACACTTTACCTTAGTAATAATCTTCTAGCAGAACTCAATTGATCATGAATTTTTATGTATTCCTTACAGGTTGTTAATTTTTAATTTGCATTGAGTTCAGGTTTACATACAAGCAATTTGGATAAATGATCCTAATGCACTAGTGGTGTGAAGTACAAATTAGAGTCGTAAGCTGGCCTACAAATCCAAGTTTGGAAAGCTGTAAAATCTAGATTTCAAACCAAAGAAACAAAGCACTCTATTTTGTTATATTTTCATTCTCTTGCGCTGGTTATTGATATTTATAATGCAAAGAACAGTTCGATAGCAGTTTGCTTTGACGCACGTTATCTCCATTTGGCGGCATTTAAAACGGCATGTACTGGATCAAGAATTCAATATTTGGCAGTTGCTAAAATGAGTAATATGCGCACTGCGCGCCCTGCGTGCGTTAGACAGCGTCCCCATCACTCTGTTTACCTAGAGCTGGGATTGAGAGCGTGCCGCGTAGTGGTGTTATTATTAAGGGAGCCCGTCCCCTTACTTATCTGTTTTTGACTTCTGATCTCCTGGCTTTCATTTTTCTCCGTCCTGCATGTTGAAATATTTGAAATGAATGTCTTTGAATTTGGTATGATGAAAATACCCATGTGTGTTGCGAGATGTTTATCTCAAGATCACCAATTATGGGGCTTTTAGGGCTCTCAAATTTTACCTGAAAACAAGAGAATCAAAGAGTAAGGAGTTATGCCAACCTCTACTTTATAAGGATGGTTTAAGCCAATGATTTACACCGTCGTGTCTAAGGATCGAGACACGGCACAACCAACACAAAGAGTAAGGAGATACAGATGGATGTGGATTAGAGTTGAATCCAATATCAGTTCTAGGAAATGAACTCGGCTTTAAATTTCAAGATTTGTCGACTAGAAGGTTTTTTTAACTATTATGTTCCTTAGATTATTCACAAGTGGGATTGTGGGATTCAAGCTCTTAGTTTTGCTCCTTTAGCCGCACCGTATATACAGTGCAAATTTCTTTGTAACTAAATCAAAATGATGGATGATATAGTAACCATAGTGTTATATTTGCACCTGTGGTAATTCACGGAGAAAATTGTGTGTGAACGAATCGGATTGACTTATAAGTGTGTCATTGTAAAATAAAAAAATAAAAAATAAAAAAAGAAGGCAGGTCAATTAATTTAACTTTGAAAATTTTGACCTTTTAATTACAATGCTCAATCGGATTACATATGCATCATTGGACTTTATATAAATCTATACAAGTGGAAAGGGAGCCCGCACATATGGAAAGAGGTGGCATATTCAAGGTTCGAACGCTGGGCACCCAAGTAAAAACTAACGCCTCTTATGACTGGAGTAATAAGCCATTCTTCACTTAATGTTCTTGTTAACCGGAGGGATGGTTGCCTTGCTTTCCAATGTCTTGGATGGTTTTGTAAAAGGATGAGGAAAAATATAAGAATAAGACCAATTGATGAGAATTTAAAAAGCTCACTAGTGCCACTGCCACCACTACTCAAAAGGGATGGAGGGGAGGAAAGGCTCATGCATGGATAATGGCCCATTTGGCAAGTTTGAAATGTTTGAAATAGAGCTGATTTAATTTAAGATCTTTTTGAAATTAGAGTTCTTTCATTGAGCTATTTTATACACACATTGTTTGGTATGTTTGATTCAATTAAATAAACCAAAATTGTCATAAAAGATATATGAGCAAAGTTATCTTAAAGTAAAAGTAGTATAGACGAACTTGTTATATAATAAAGTGTTAAGAGGCAAACTCATCATAGCAGTTATAAGTAATATGAGCAAAACTTGTCAAAAAAGTTTAAGTAAAAAAAAAAAAAATCTCTTGACTGTTTTAACATTCATGTCTGTTTGAGAAAAATTACTTTCTATTACTTTTTTCAAAAGAGCCAAAAGTCTTAAATCTAATTCAATTAGACATCCATAAACTTTACAAACAGCCTAAAGCACATTTTTGGATTTAAGTCAAATAGGCACAAACAATAGACTAATAGTCAAATGATACCTGAGTTTTATCGGTCTCAATGCCTTTGCATTTAAACACTTCAAAAGTAATTGCGAAAAAAACAGTTTTCATATAGTAACAGTTGAACAAGTGCCAAGGGTTGCTAATTTACATGTAATTAATGTGAAGGGGTTTAATAGCTAATATAATCCTATAAATAGTGCTGTTTTGCAGTATATATCATAGTTTAAAACTTAGCTACACGTTGCCCCAGCTCATCCCTGGCTTGAGCAGGCCAAACAAGTATGTCAAATCAGACCAAATACTAAGGCCCCATTTGTGCCAAGTTTCATATAATTGAACTCCTCATTTCATAATAGAAATTCTAAACTTGTATTTCTAGAAGTAGTTAAAACTGAAGAAATGAGGTAGTTAAAACTGAAGAAATGAGGTGAGTATAAAACTTATGTTCCTGGAAATGAAGAAAAGAAGAAATGAAGGTGTCAACTTTCTTGTACTTGAATTCTTGGAAATTCTAAACTTATATTCTTTCCCTCAACATCTTTAATAGTTCTTTCCTTGATATTATTTTAGATCCCCACATATTCAACTTCATGCAAACAAACGTGGCTTAAGGTTTTTAATATTTGGTCATCACTCTATAGACCTCTTATCAGCAGGTGTGCCGATCTTGCCAAATTGATGGGACCCAGTGCACCCATCCACCCATACACATAAATGGGTCATTTCACATCACAAGTAGGCTACATTACTTTAGTCAACCCTTACATTTATTACACACACGGAAAAGATAATGAGAACAAGGGTATTTTTGATACTTCAATGCAAGGGAGATGATGTAGGACCTCATCCCATTTGGTGATATCTCACTACTGGATGAATCTACATTGCAAGGAAAGTTACATGAAGGAGCGGTTTGATTAGTTGTAAAGGTGGGTTGCAAAAATGGGAAGGCTTTTCAAGTTACAGCTCAGGTAAGTGATGGCCTTTCTTTTTTTTTCTTTTGAGGCATTAGCCTTCTGCACTAATGATGCCAGGAGCGTGTGCTCATGTGGTTTTGTAGGTTCTAACATTGGAACTGGGTGACCCGTTTAGAGCTTTTGTTGTCAGAAAAAAAAATTTTTTTATATGACACCACCTTGTGGACTGTGGTCTAAAACGTTTAAAAGGACTCTCTCTCTCTCTCTCTCTCTCAACACTTCAAAAGGTAACATGTACTTTCAAGCTTAACAATGGCCTTCTCTTCTAATTAACAATGGCTATAAAGAAGTTATTCAAGCTTAATAAACATTAGAAGATACTTTTCACTAAACTTATTTATTGACAGAATGAAAACATCATATGCACCCTTAGTCCTTGTAATCTCCATCGCCGTCACTGGTTTAATGCGTATCAAACTCAATAGAGTCTGGTCCCCGCACATGATCATGAGAACAGGGGTGGCAAGTATGCACATTGACCTTCATCCTATGTGCTACCAAGCATCAACAAAGCTCCCTTTTTTATTTTTGCGAATTTTGTGATTTAGCTTGAACCAACAACCTGGAGGTTGCAATAGTAAGTACCTTTAATAGCGTGATAGAGCTACTTTACTAATAGCAGGGATGATTCTGTGTATTATACTCCATCCACTGCAACCGATGGGCTCAACCCAAAATGTTATTCGGAATCATTTTCTACCTGGGACAGGAAGGCAGAAAAATGGAGTTGCTTATCAATGACATGTTTTGTATTTTGCCTTGAAAGATTCTCTGAATTTTCACCTATCAAGATCTTTAAGAATAAAAAAGAAAGAAATATATAGGCACTTGGACGTCCTTGTATGGGTGGACATGGCTCACACTTGATGCTTGAGAGAGTCCAGTTGTTCTTGATTCTTTTAAGAGTGACCGTAGAATTCCTAAGGAGAGTGACCAATTAGGAAACTTTTGAATGTATATTCCTCTTGCACAATTATTGGGTCTAACTGTAACCACCTAACTTGCTGTTCACAATTTCTGGCCTGTTCAATGTAGGTTCTAACATTTATTTTGAACTCATCTTGACCATCTAATTTCCCATGAAAAGTTACATCTGAATCATTTTCTTGATTGGGCCTCAATTCAGATGGATTCAAAAATCCTCGTGATTGATCAAATCGATTCAATTAAACAAGGACCTGATCAATCACGTCATTGCTCCTGCATCAACTTTGCAATTGGTGATTTTCTTCATTAGATTAAAAAGAAATGAGAAACAGCCCAAACTTGTTGGGCAAACTCCTATATGAAAAAAAAAAAAACATATCAAAGCTTTGTTCTGTTATATTAAATCAAGCTAAGGGCCTCTAAATCATGCAATTAGTATTGCCATCCATTTACACCAATGTGTTAAACATGGCAGAAAGATAATATAATGTCCGATGATTTTTTTGAATGAATATAGGTATAAGTTGTTGGATCTATTAAAATCCGAGAATATAAGGGAAGGATCGGGTTTTGAATAAGAAGAAAAGAAGAGCAAACAAATCACCTAAGATTGGTTCAAATTCAAATATGAAGAAGAAGATGACGACCGTAGAAAAGAGTCTTGCTCCTCTCCTCTCTTAATACTGAGGAAATATTAACTAAACAAAAGCAAAGGAATCTGTGACAAGTGTGAGATTGATATTGGTCCTTCTTATTTATAAAGTAAATCAAATCAGGCAAGTGAGATAAGATTGGAGACTATAGAGTTTATCTTCACATCCACAATGAAATTGAGACTGGCACTTTTGAAACACTATAATAGTGGGCTCCATAGTAGGTTAATATTACAGCATTTTTCAGGTTAATAATGCATGAGATTAAGGGATAAGGGCCAATTTTCGAGGATGCATGGATCTTGGGCTGGTCGATGTGTTCGCATGGCTCATGATCAATCATATTAAGGTGTCTTCCCTTCACCTTTGATTGCCACTATATTATGTCCTTACCCTTAATTATATTATGGCTTTACCCTTAACAAAACCTAGAGGACTTGAGGAAGATTTTCTATCCAACCATGCCAAGCAGAGCTTAAAGAAATGAAAGGCAGTGACTTAAAATATTGTAGTTTGTATCCTTAATAGTCTTCATTTCCAATAAAATAGTTTCAAGCTACATCGACAGTCATAGGCTCACAGCTCTTCAAGAGGTTTCTGTTCACAACAAAAATTCAGACATCCTCCAGATCCAATTTTTGTCTGTTACATCCTGTGAGTGGAACCCAAATATCTTACTGTGAACGTTTTGAAATAGATGGGGAGAAATCCCCCACTAAAAGCTAGACAATTCCATATGCGATACACATTTGAAAATGAAGATCAATAAATGGGAAGAGAAGCCCGCCCCCTGTTAAATAATTCAAGACTATGCAATGTACAGTAGACTATTCCACCATCAAACAACATAGTACTGCTCAGAGAGTGGCTGAGATGCAGTGTTCAGTCTTCTTTGCAACTCTTCAACAACTCTCTCTCCTGGTACTGTCACCCGGGTGTTGGTTGCAAGTTCTTTTATATTGGCAACACCTTGTTCTAGTTCTGAGTCACCTCCAATCACCGTCAAAGGGATGCCAGTCTGATTGGCACGCTCACTCTGTTTCACTACCTTTATAGTCACTGCAAATTCTGCTTTTAGTCTAGCATTCCACAGCTCGCTCACCAGTTCTGCAGCTAACACCAAATCCTTCCCCAGAAGAACCACTAGAACTTGGGTTTCAGTTGCACGAATTGGCTGCAAAACCAAGGGAAACAAAGACGAAAGGATGAGACTGCCAACAATATGGAGTTCATAAAATTTGGAAGATGCGACCACGCATGCTTTGCCATGCAACTTTACACAAAGCACACACATGCCCACACTGCCAGCATACTGCAATGAGCACTGAAGGCCAGTTTATCAATGCAAGTGGCATGTATATGGCATTAGATTTTCCAAAACATGCACACAGTGGTAGCTATATGACATGCACATTAACTCTAGAAGCAATGATATAAAGATTTAGCAGTAACGGTAGGGACACAGTACATGCCTCCAACTCAAAAATGAACAACCAAAACATTATACAATACAGAGTACAATAAAACATCAAGACAGGCACAAATAATTCGCGACTCTTAAAAGTTCCTGGGGCACAGTTTAGAAGATAAATGACATTCTAGGATGTTCTTACAAACTTGTGGATGACAACCCCTTTTTAGGCAAAAGTTAAATTAAAATACACGAAAGTAGATGTCTGCACGTGTATACAATGGGTATGATTGGGATCAATTTATAGATATACAAGTAAGCATATGTTAGCATGTGTGTTTCATGGGTACCCGGGGGAAACGTTGTGTTTGTGAATGGGTAGGATCAGCCATAGGCTGACCCAGATACATCTAACAAAGATAGATATAGAGATGAAATACAAGAGCCTATATCTGGGAGAAGGGGAAACTCAATGACCTCCTTGAAAGGTTTCATCTTCAATTATAGGAATATTACAAGTTTATAGGCCTTAATTGGGTGACAGCAATTTCAAGATATGGTACAAGTCCTAAAGATGTTCTTTTTTTTTAATGATACAGTGGATAATGGCACAGCTCACCAACACGGTAACAATATGTTCCTTTCTTCTAACATGGTTAAGGTTTCACCATATGCTTGCCCCCAATTAAGCTAGAGAATCTGCTTCTTAGAATCCTATTCACATGCATAACCAATACCGATAGGGACACTATAATCTCCGTGTGAAAGACACTGCTGATGCATACAATTATTTTCTCCCACAGCACATAACCACGTCCAAAAAAAAAAAAAAAAAACACCTAGAACCCATTTGTTTGCATTAAAATACATGGGAATTGAATATGTATGATTTCATAGTGCAATGAGCTCCACTTACAGCCTATTTATTGGAATTAGAATGCATAAGACTCATACAAGAAGGGGTTATAAATGAAGACCAAAGGTTAATTTCCAAAATGTGCATCAAATAACCTTTCCTTTTAGAGAAATAAAATCAAAAGAAGATAATCATACTATTCACAACTCACATCTTCAATAATCCTTAAGGGCCCATTTGTTTGCAACAAAATACAAAGTAATTCATGGCGAAATAAACTCTACCAAAGGATCATTAAAGAGGTGAGTGGAAAAGGATATAAGGTAGATATGCAGATGGGACCTCCACTTGCCTATGTATTGAATTGCTAGGTTGATGGCTGGGTATTAGCTTTCCATCTTCCCTTGATTTACTTGACATCAAGGGAGAGAGGTTTTTTAGTGGTTACTTTTGCATATTCACCTTGGAACCTTATTTTTAATAACTAACAGCATGATTTAATGTGTATTCAATTCCTATGTAATCTATGCAAACAAATGAAAATATATATATCTATATCATGGCATTCTGAATGACAACTTGTACAATTTAGTGAACCCACAATCCATCCCCCTTTTTTTTCTTTTATTTTTTACATTTAAAATACATACTACATGGACATTTAGTAACCAAATGCATCTGTAACATTTATATGTAAATGTTGATTAGGAAAAAAGAAAAGAAAGAGGTGTTGGTGCCTTGGGATCACACACATGCTTAGGGATTGATCACTGTGTCTTTAAGTACCACTCCTGACAAGTAGTCCAATCTAACAAAATAATAATAATAATAATAATATAAATGAATAATAGCTTCCCTCCTCAAGTAAGGGATCTATACTGCAGATAAATGCAAATCCTCAATACTTGACAATGGAAACATTATTTGAAAAGTAAACGCATCATTTTTCTAAATTTAAAATAAAAAACTATAAGTAAAATGTCACATGATGCCACTATAAATAAATTAAACATAGTACGTGAAATTGTTTTGAGAAGAAAACATGAACGAAAGTTGCCAACCACAAGAATAGTATGCTCCTTAAGCATCTCTCCTCCATGGAGGTCAGGGCTCAAACATGCACACACACCAATAGAACAACAACCAACAGTCTCAAATAGTCCTATCAGAGCCATGTCTTAATCTAGAGTAGCATTTAGCATAGAACAAGGTAATAACTAGACTAGCATAGAAGGTAAATCATAGCATACAACATCTTAATGTAATATCACCTAGTTTGTAACCCTCTCAAGCTGTTCCTCCATGATCATAAATACTCTTTCAATCCCGAGACTAACACCAACTGCAGGGACCTGCTTTCCACTGAACATACCTACAAGATTGTCGTAACGTCCTCCTAAAGCTCCCATGAACGGTTGGAATGTCCGAAATCACAGGACCCACGAACTTTGGTCCAAATACCTTCCATTCAATCTCAGAATCGAGCAGAGAAGGTTGGTCGGTGAACCGAAGTCTAGGGATTCGGGAGGGAAGCTGGGATTTTGGGTTTCTTCAATGAGGAGAGGTATTTCGGGGTTGATAGCAGCGCGGTGGCGGCGTGGGCGGAGGAGAGGAGGAACTTGTTGAGGAGGACGAGGGCGGGGCGACTCGGGATTCTTCTATTTGTAGGGTTAGGGTTTTGGGGTAGGGGGGAGGAGGGAGGAGGGAGGAGGAGGAGGTGATGATTGATTAGAAATAGGGTTTAAGGAGGAGAGCCTGTCAAGGATTGAAGGATCAATCTTTGCATTGGAGGCGGAGGTGGCGATCGACGAACGTCCTAGAGGTAGAAAAAACTCATTTTTTTTCATAAAAAATATTCATAAAATCATTTTTTTTCTTGTTAAACATTTACGAAGAAAAGTCATATCTGATGAGACAAAGAACAAGAAGAATGAAAGACGATGGTCACCAAGGAGAATGGAAGAAGAGGGTCATTTGTAAGTGTTCTGCCAAACATATGTATCACGCTTGGTTGTATACAACCGAACAAAGTTCGTATGTTCGACTGTCTGCAGTTGAACATAATGCAATAAATTTAAATGTCCTAATGTTTATTTCAATATCCTAATATAGGATGGCGTGTCTATACAATGCAGTCAAGTTCGCATTAAATGTGTAATGGACTATATCAATGAGCGTAACGCTTAAGAGGTAAGAAATAAAGTTGAATTATTTTTAAAATTAATATTGTGAGTTGTTATAATCTAATTAATTGTGATGTGTAGATATTCAATGGCGAAGAAGCATTAATCAAGTGGGCTTGTGATGTTGAAAGGATAAACGGATTTGTTATTATCAACCTGGGATACAACGTTTCAAAGAGATTGTCAATCCAGACATAGCCACATGGAAGACTGTCACGACCCGGTCCCAGAAATCGGGGGTTAGCGAAAAGCTAAACCTGTGACACACGTACTCCCGTGCACGTGCATCCAAACCCGGTCCAGATGCACACACACAAGGGATCTAACACGTGCGAAACAGACGAACGCGTAAGCTGTAGATATCATAGCAAGCAACAAAGAAAATAGCGGAAGCTAAAGCAAATACAAAACGGAAACGACAAAGATAAATACACCGATATAAAACCGAATACACACCAAAATCACTATATACAAATACACAGAATACAAGTCCCAAAGTCCAAGGTCTGAATACAATCTCCAAAAACCAAAACTCGAAACAAAAGCCACGGGTATGCATGCACGCACTTGGCAGAAGTGATCAGGCCCACTCTGCCAGACCTGAGGGTGTCTCTACACTCGCCCCTGCAGCCTCCTCGACCGCCGGGGAGCTGGGCAAGGTATCTGTGCCTGCAACACCACAGTCAACACAAATGAATACAACGATCCAGCAAATACAAGTAACAGAGATGAAACACTCATAGTATCAAATAGAATAAGGACAGAATAGTAATTGCAGAATTTCATCTTAGTATGCTAAGCAAATCGTGCGTAGAAGTAGAGCATGATATGTGAATCAAAACATAGAAATACTGAACTAGTTGGCTACTACGTTAACCATGTTCTCTCCAATAGAGAGCAGAGCAAAGCAGAGCAGAGGAGAACACCACTGACCGGGCCAGGGTACAAGTGGGTCTCAGGTTCCTGGGTTCCGGGGTCCCAAGACAAAGCGACACTGCAGTGAATACAGAGATACAGAGATCTAAGCCAGAGGTAACCCCGTCGGGCATCCTAGGGCTGAGGCTGAGTAGAGCCAGACTAATACCAATCAATCAAATCCATAGAAATGGGAGATTATCCGCTTCGGACTCACCGATGGCAAAGACCGGATCTTATCCTCACGTATTAACCTCTGGGCAGAGCCACCCGGGAATACCCAAAATATACAAAGCCAGAAATGTACAAAGCATAGCCAAAATACAGATTAGAACATAGATTAAATCAAAGCACAGCATAGATCAGAACTTAGTGCCGAACGGAGAGTAATACAGATATACAGGACGAAAGCAAAATGACTGAGGAATGCATAACATAGATTAACAGAACAGAGGGCAAAACCATAAACAATATGCAATGCATCTCAGATTAATACGGAGTCAAGGTTCATTACAAGCCAGTCCTAAGCTAGTTGTTCACTGTCACTAACCGTGCATGTTGATGTAGTTTTAAGTTAGTCAATGCACCGTTGCCATCAAAGTGTTGCGTAATCTTTGCGTGCACCGACGTCCCTTAAACCAACACCCATGGGGAGGTGCTTAACAGTGATCAACACTCACATGCATAAGTCACAGCCTAACAGACTGTAACACTCCGATCCCCTTTGAGCCGGATTAGTGGCTCATTAGTGTGTGTTTCGTTTTGTTTATTTCTTTTGGACTTGTTTTGGGTCATGGATAGGTAGTTGAGCAACCTTTGACCTGGAATAGGTAGTTCTAAGCCCTTTTTCGTAATTTTGCTTTTGTTTTGCTCATATCATCTTTGCATCATCTTGGTGTCAGCACGCGTATTTCGTTGAGCTCGACAATTTCCGTAACTGTCTCAGAACCGTTTGGAGTCAATTGGGGAAGATGGACCTTCGTGTGACTTGAACTGTAATTAGTCTTAACTCTCCGGACTTTGACTTAACTTTCAAAACCCATATATAAGTGAGTCATCTTACAGATGTCTCTCCCTTGCTCATTTCTCTCTTCAACGTGCATGCAATTCCAGAGGAGACTCCAGGAGAAGCTCTCCACGTTTTCTTTCTCTCTCTTCTTTCCTTCTCTTGCTCGATTGTGGGTTGGATCCCTTGTTGGATTTGGGTTGGCTACTCTTCTTTGGATTGGGTTTTGTTTCTTTTCTCTCATCTGTGTTGTGGCTTGGTAAGTGGGTTCTTTCCCAACTTCTTCTTCTCCAATTGCTTCTCACATTCTCTGTTGCTTTGTCTTCATCTCATGCATGTGTGATTGCTTTGATTTGTTTTGGTTTTAGTTGCTTTGGAGCTTGATTCAGAGGATTTGTCACATGTGAGGCAAGTATAAGTACAGGCTTTGATAACACATATGGGTGTTGTTTGATTTGCTTGGATTCATTCTCATTCTCTGTATAGAAAGGTTTTACAGCCATTTTCTAAGCTATGAGAATCAGTTGAGCTTGTTTTATTCAGTTTCTGTACAAAAATTTCGTTTCTGTAATCTTCCCGAATTCGCGTCTGTATTGTACGGCTAAGCCGTAAATTTCTACGGCTCGCTTTCCAGAGACTCAAAATCTGAGTTTTGTTCTACGGCTAGGCTACGGCTAAGCCGTAATTTGTCCTACGGCTGAGCCGTAAGCTAGCCGTGACCCAACCGTGACCTAAGCCGTGAATTTAATCTCTGATCAGTCGAAACTTTTCTGATATCAGTGTTCTTACGGTGAGGCTACGGCTAAGCCGTGATGGTCTACGGCTAAGCCGTGGACTCCACCGTAGCTCAGCCGTGAGATGTATCAGATCAGAGGGGGAAAGGATGACAGTTTAGCCGTGTTCTGAAGGGAACCACGGCTAAGCCGTAGTGCATAATACGGCTACGCCGTAGGATGCCACGGCTAAGCCGTAGGTCACCCATGGCTAAACCGTAAGACCTGTAAAATAACACTTAAACGTAGGATAATGGTGTGACCTTGTAGGGCTCAAACACAGGTTAACCATACCCGTAAATCGGCCCAATGGATTCTTTGGATCGCATGAATAGTCTGTTAGGCTGTGACTTATTCATGTGAGCGTTGATCACTGTTAAGCACCTCCCCATGGGTGTTGGTTTAAGGGACTTCGGTGCACATGTAGATTCCCTTGCAACACTAGGATGGCAAATGGTGCATCGAATAACTTAAAACTACATCAACATGCACGGTTAGTGACAGTGATGCAACTAGATTAGACTTGGCTTGTAATGAACCTTGATTCCGTATTAATCTGAGATGCATTGCATATTGTTTATGATTTTGCCCTCTGTTCTGTTAATCTATGTTTATGCATTCCGCAGTCATTTTGCTTTCGTCCTGTATGTCTATATTATGCTTTGATCTATGCTGTGATGGACTTAATCTATGCTCTGTCTCTGGCTTTGTATATCTCTGATATTTGGGTATTCCCTGGTGGCTCTGCCCAGAGATTAAAACGTGAGGATAAGATCCGGTCTGTGTCATCGGTGAGTCCAAAGCGGATAATCTCCCTTTCTTTTGGATTTGATTTGATTGATATTAGTCTGGCTCTACTCAGCCTCAGCCCTAGGATTTACCCGACGGGGTTACCTCTGGCTTAGATCTCTGTATCTCTGTTCTCTGTATTCACTGCAGTGTCGCTTTGTCTTGGGACCCCGGAACCCAGGAAACCGAGACCCACTTGTGCCCTGGCCCGGACAGTGGTGTTCTTATCTGCTTTGCTCTGTTTTGCTCTGCTCTCTATGTGAGAGAATATGGTTAATGTAGTAGCCAACTAGTTCAGTATTCTATGTTTTGATTCCATTATCATGTTTTACTCCTATGCACGATTTGCTTAGCATACTAAGATGGACTCTGTATTTAATCTTCTGTCCCTATTTCATTCGCTTTGATACTATGCGTGTTTCTTTCCTGTTACTTATATTTGCTGGATCGTTGTATTCATTCGTGTTGTCTGTGGTGTTGCAGGCACAGATACCTTGCCCAGCTCCCCGGCGGTCGAGGAGGCTGCAGGGGCGAGTGTAGAGGCACCCTCCGGTCTGGCAGAGTGGGCCTGATCACTTCTGCCAAGTGCGTGCATGCATACCAGTGGCTTTTATTTTGCATTTTGGTTTTTGAGAGCTTGTATTTGGACTTTGGACTTTGGGACTTGTATTCTGTATATTTTGTGTATATTGATTTTGGTGTGTATTCGGTTTTATCTCAGTGTATTTGTCTTTGTCTTTTCCGTTTCGTATTTGCTTTGGCTTCCGCTATTTTATTTTCCTTTGTTGCTTGCTATGATATGTACAGCTTCCGCGTACGCTTAGTTCGCACGTGTTAGATCCCTTGTGTGCGTGCATCTGGACTGGGTTTGGGTGCACGTGCACGGGAGTACGTGTGTCACCGGTTTAGCTTTTCGCTAACCCCCGAATTCTGGGCTCGGGTCGTGACATACGTATTGTATGGTATCAGAGCATGCTAGTTATAAGCATGTAGGCATCTAAGATCGTGGTGAGACAACGCTATCAACTATTTGACTCGAAGTCTCATAGGTTGATTTGGGATTTGACTAACTCAGGGCATTTTATATTTGTGTGTTGTGTTTCTTTTCCCTTGTGCAGGATGGCATCAGGATCAGGATCCCGAGATGAGAATCAACAGGGCCATAATGGTGACAGTGGATCGGTACCCCCACATATCAGTAGTGAGGAGCGCATGATGATGATGATGCAGTCTATGCAGTCATTACAGGCACAGGTGGCATCCATGGTAGATAGACAAAGTCAGGCTGCTGCAGTAGCATCACCCCATGTAGATCAACAAGTGATTTTCCAGCCTAAGGAATCAGATCCGAATGCTCTCTTTGACAAGTTCCGTAAGCGAGGGGCGACTGAGTTCCATGGGATAGAGGATGCATTGCAGGCTGAGCAATGGTTGGAACAGACAGAGGAGCTTTTTGATACGATTGTTTGCAGCAACAAACAGAGAGTAGTGCTCACAGCCTCTATGCTTCGGAGTGTGGCTAAGACATGGTGGAGGAGTGTTAAGACCTCATTTCAGACTATGCCCAGTGCCACAGTTTGGGAGACCTTCAAGCAGCAATTCCGTCGTAAGTTCATGCCTCTCCATATTCAGCGAGCCAAGGAAGTGGAATTCTTCAACCTTCAGCAGAGACAGATGCCAGTTGCAGATTATGTACACAAGTTTACAGAGTTGTCCCACTTCGCAGAGGATATGGTGAACACGGAGCATAAGAAGGTGACTCGCTTCGTCAACGGCCTAAATCCGAGACACAAACGCCACGTGGTTGCTTGTATGTGGCCGGCTACATTAGATGACGCTATTGACAGAGCCTATGATGCAGAGGCCATCTTCGAGGAGGAGCGAACAGAAGCTAAGAGGACGGCAGGTTTCAGTGGCCGAAGTCAGTTTCAGAAGAAGTTCAAGGGTAAGCAGGGCAGTTCGAGCAGTACTCAGGTAGTTTGCGGTCACTGTGGGAAGGATCACCCCACCGACAGATGTTGGAGGAAGAGTGGGGCTTGTTTCGGGTGTGGCTCTACGGACCACAGGCGGGCCCAATGCCCGAAGTTTCAGTCCTCTCCACAGACGAGACAGACAGGACCTACAGCACAGGGCAGATCTCAGCCAGCTCGCCCAGGTCAGAAGCCGAATCGCCAGACAGCCCGAGCCTATGCTGCTACGCATGAGGGCGCGGAGGAGGCCACGGTAGTGGAAGGTAAAATTTTAATTTCCGATGCAGAAGCTTTAGCTTTATTTGACTCAGGGTCTACGCGTTCGTACGTAGCACCCCATTTTGCTGTGCAGCTTCGACAGCGACCCACACCACTTCCATACTTGTTGTTGGTATCCACTCCGGTTGGTAAACGGGTGGAGTGCAGTGTTTTCTACCCTCAGTGCGCTGTGCGGATAGCTGGTCATCAGCTCCCAGTAGACCTCGTGTTGCTCACGACACTGGATTTTGATGTGATCCTTGGTATGGACTGGCTTGCAAGATATCATGCGTGTATCAATTGCTACAGCAAGGCTATCTACTTTGATTTGGGCAGCGGATTCCGATTTGAGGGCAGCCAGATGAAGTGCCCAAGACGTGTGATCTCTGCTTGTAAAGCAGACAGGATGCTTCGTAGGGGATGTGAGGGGTTTCTTGCATTCATTTCAGAGAAGAAAGATCAGCGACAGCTCAGTGAGATTCCAGTAGTCAGCGAGTTTCCGGATGTCTTTCCGGAAGATGTGCCAGAGTTGCCACCAGTTCGGGAGGTAGAATTTGCTATTGACGTGGTACCAGGTACAGCACCTATCAGTAGAGCTCCATATCGTATGGCACCTGCAGAGTTATTGGAATTGAAGAAACAGTTGCAGGATCTGTTAGATAAAGGGTTCATACGCCCAAGTGTTTCACCTTGGGGAGCTCCTGTACTATTTGTCAAGAAGAAGGATGGCAGTTTCCGGATGTGCATTGACTACAGGCAATTGAACAAAGTGACTATCAAGAACAAATATCCATTGCCTAGGATTGATGAGTTGTTCGATCAACTTCAGGGTGCAGCTTACTTCTCTAAGATTGACTTGAGGTCAGGATATCACCAGCTCAGGGTGAAGGATGAGGATGTTCCGAAGACAGCTTTCAGGACTCGGTATGGACACTACGAGTTTCTTGTCATGCCATTTGGTTTGACGAACGCACCCGCAGCTTTTATGGCGTTGATGAACAGGGTGTTTACTTCATTCTTGGACCAGTTCGTTGTGGTTTTCATAGATGACATATTGGTCTATTCGAAGACAGCTGAGGAACATACAGACCATCTAAGGAAAGCATTGCAGCTGCTTAGAGATCACAAGTTGTATGCCAAGTTGTCCAAGTGTGATTTCTGGCTAGAGCAAGTTGCATTTTTGGGACATGTGATTTCTAGAGATGGATTGATGGTGGATCCAGCTAAGATTGAGGCAGTAGTCCATTGGCCCCGTCCTAGATCGGTGACAGAGGTTCGGAGTTTTCTGGGATTGGCGGGATATTACCGCAGGTTCGTGCAGGACTTCTCAAAGATTTCAGCCCCGCTGACTCAGTTGACTCGGAAGAAGGTCCCGTATGAGTGGACAGAGAAATGTGAGCATAGTTTCCAGATGTTGAAAGAAAAGCTCACTACGGCGCCAGTGTTGACTCTCCCGGATGGTAGTGAGGGATTCGTGATTTATTCCGATGCTTCTCGCGTTGGACTAGGTTGTGTACTGATGCAGAATCAGAGGGTGATTGCATATGGATCCAGACAGCTGAAAGAACATGAGAAGAACTATGCCACACATGACTTGGAGTTAGCAGCTATTGTATTTGCGCTGAAGTTGTGGCGACATTATTTGTACGGTGTGAAGTTTGAGGTCCATTCCGATCATCACAGTCTACAGTACTTGTTTGACCAGCATGACTTGAATATGAGGCAACGGAGATGGTTGGAGTTTATCAAAGACTACGACTTTCCGATCAAGTACCACCCAGGCAAGGGAAATGTAGTTGCAGATGCACTTAGCAGGAGGACAGACCGTCTTCAGGTGTTAGCAGGATTCTATATGCTTGTGCATGATCAGCCCGTAGAGGTTCGGATGGTAGGAGACTCGGTGACATTAGCTACTACCGTCGTATTTCAGCCTGAGGTGATTCAGCAGATCAAGGATCGCCAGTTTGAGGACCCCCTCCTGGTGAAGTTCAGAGATCGGATTTCAGATCGACCGGATTTTAGCCTAGTAGATGGAATTTTGTACTTCAGGAACAGATTGTGTGTTCCCGCTGTGGATGAGTTGAAAGATAAGTTGATGACAGATGCGCACGATGCCCGATATGCGATGCATCCCGGGAGTACGAAGATGTACCGGAACTTGAAAGATAGATTTTGGTGGAACAATATGAAGCGGGAGATCGCAGGGTTCGTAGCTCGATGTTTGACCTGTCAGAGGGTAAAAGCTGATCATCAGCGACCTCCAGGATCATTGCATCCATTGCACATTCCGCAGTGGAAGTGGGAGCACATTACTATGGATTTCGTCTCCGGTTTTCCGCCGACCAGTAGGAAGAATAATGCGATCTGGGTCATAGTGGACAGATTGACTAAGTCAGCACATTTCCTTCCGTTCAAGAAAGGGATGACATTCACAGAGATGGCCAGGAAGTTTGTTGACGAGATAGTCAGATTGCATGGCACCCCAGTATCGATTGTGTCGGATCGAGACAGTCGTTTTGTATCTTCATTCTGGAGAGCATTTCAGGAAGCTATGGGCACGAAGCTGAGTTTTAGTACGGCATACCACCCCCAGACCGATGGACAGTCGGAGCGTACCATTCAGACGTTGGAGGATATGCTCCGAGCTAGCGTGCTGAACTTTGAGAAGGAATGGGATACACATCTAGCATTGTGTGAGTTTGCTTACAACAACAGCTTCCATGAGAGTATTGGTATGGCACCTTATGAGGCACTTTACGGACGTAAGTGCAGGACTCCAGTGTGCTGGGAAGAAGTTGGAACTAGAAGTTTTCATGGTCCGACGATCATAGCTGAGACGACAGAGAAAGTGCAGAAAGTGATAGAGAATCTGAAGATTGCTCGGTCCAGGCAGAAGAGCTATGCTGATACTCGGAGGAGACCTTTGGCATTCCAAGTCGGAGATTGGGTATTTCTTAAAGTTTCTCCGATGAAGGGCACAGTTCGATTTGGTCAGAAGGGCAAGTTAGCCCCGAGATATGTAGGACCGTTTGAAGTCAAGAGCCGAGTTGGAGATTTAGCCTATCGGTTGACGCTTCCAGTCGAGTTCTCCGGTGTTCACGATGTGTTCCATGTGTCGATGCTCCGTAAGTATGTGCCAGATCCGAGCCATGTGATTCGCTACGATGACATTCAGATTCAGCCTAATGCGACTTACGTTGAGCGTCCGCTTCGTATCGTTGGGACACGAGAGCAGATTCTCCGTACCAGGACTATCAGATGGGTTAAAGTGTTGTGGGAGCATCATGGTCCAGATGAGGCTACTTGGGAGCTAGAGGAGCAGCTAGCACGCCAGTTCCCGCATCTCTTTGCGCAGGTAGGTAGTCATTCCGAGGACGGAATGATTCCTAGTGGGGGAGGATGTAACACTCCGATCCCCTTTGAGCCGGATTAGTGGCTCATTAGTGTGTGTTTCGTTTTGTTTATTTCTTTTGGACTTGTTTTGGGTCATGGATAGGTAGTTGAGCAACCTTTGACCTGGAATAGGTAGTTCTAAGCCCTTTTTCGTAATTTTGCTTTTGTTTTGCTCATATCATCTTTGCATCATCTTGGTGTCAGCACGCGTATTTCGTTGAGCTCGACAATTTCCGTAACTGTCTCAGAACCGTTTGGAGTCAATTGGGGAAGATGGACCTTCGTGTGACTTGAACTGTAATTAGTCTTAACTCTCCGGACTTTGACTTAACTTTCAAAACCCATATATAAGTGAGTCATCTTACAGATGTCTCTCCCTTGCTCATTTCTCTCTTCAACGTGCATGCAATTCCAGAGGAGACTCCAGGAGAAGCTCTCCACGTTTTCTTTCTCTCTCTTCTTTCCTTCTCTTGCTCGATTGTGGGTTGGATCCCTTGTTGGATTTGGGTTGGCTACTCTTCTTTGGATTGGGTTTTGTTTCTTTTCTCTCATCTGTGTTGTGGCTTGGTAAGTGGGTTCTTTCCCAACTTCTTCTTCTCCAATTGCTTCTCACATTCTCTGTTGCTTTGTCTTCATCTCATGCATGTGTGATTGCTTTGATTTGTTTTGGTTTTAGTTGCTTTGGAGCTTGATTCAGAGGATTTGTCACATGTGAGGCAAGTATAAGTACAGGCTTTGATAACACATATGGGTGTTGTTTGATTTGCTTGGATTCATTCTCATTCTCTGTATAGAAAGGTTTTACAGCCATTTTCTAAGCTATGAGAATCAGTTGAGCTTGTTTTATTCAGTTTCTGTACAAAAATTTCGTTTCTGTAATCTTCCCGAATTCGCGTCTGTATTGTACGGCTAAGCCGTAAATTTCTACGGCTCGCTTTCCAGAGACTCAAAATCTGAGTTTTG
Source organism: Sextonia rubra (assembly GCA_037013555.1). Lineage (NCBI taxonomy): Eukaryota > Viridiplantae > Streptophyta > Magnoliopsida > Laurales > Lauraceae > Sextonia > Sextonia rubra. The sequence continues at coordinate 12,340,001 of JASUAD010000028.1, read as the reverse complement.
TTCTACGGCTAGGCTACGGCTAAGCCGTAATTTGTCCTACGGCTGAGCCGTAAGCTAGCCGTGACCCAACCGTGACCTAAGCCGTGAATTTAATCTCTGATCAGTCGAAACTTTTCTGATATCAGTGTTCTTACGGTGAGGCTACGGCTAAGCCGTGATGGTCTACGGCTAAGCCGTGGACTCCACCGTAGCTCAGCCGTGAGATGTATCAGATCAGAGGGGGAAAGGATGACAGTTTAGCCGTGTTCTGAAGGGAACCACGGCTAAGCCGTAGTGCATAATACGGCTACGCCGTAGGATGCCACGGCTAAGCCGTAGGTCACCCATGGCTAAACCGTAAGACCTGTAAAATAACACTTAAACGTAGGATAATGGTGTGACCTTGTAGGGCTCAAACACAGGTTAACCATACCCGTAAATCGGCCCAATGGATTCTTTGGATCGCATGAATAGTCTGTTAGGCTGTGACTTATTCATGTGAGCGTTGATCACTGTTAAGCACCTCCCCATGGGTGTTGGTTTAAGGGACTTCGGTGCACATGTAGATTCCCTTGCAACACTAGGATGGCAAATGGTGCATCGAATAACTTAAAACTACATCAACATGCACGGTTAGTGACAGTGATGCAACTAGATTAGACTTGGCTTGTAATGAACCTTGATTCCGTATTAATCTGAGATGCATTGCATATTGTTTATGATTTTGCCCTCTGTTCTGTTAATCTATGTTTATGCATTCCGCAGTCATTTTGCTTTCGTCCTGTATGTCTATATTATGCTTTGATCTATGCTGTGATGGACTTAATCTATGCTCTGTCTCTGGCTTTGTATATCTCTGATATTTGGGTATTCCCTGGTGGCTCTGCCCAGAGATTAAAACGTGAGGATAAGATCCGGTCTGTGTCATCGGTGAGTCCAAAGCGGATAATCTCCCTTTCTTTTGGATTTGATTTGATTGATATTAGTCTGGCTCTACTCAGCCTCAGCCCTAGGATTTACCCGACGGGGTTACCTCTGGCTTAGATCTCTGTATCTCTGTTCTCTGTATTCACTGCAGTGTCGCTTTGTCTTGGGACCCCGGAACCCAGGAAACCGAGACCCACTTGTGCCCTGGCCCGGACAGTGGTGTTCTTATCTGCTTTGCTCTGTTTTGCTCTGCTCTCTATGTGAGAGAATATGGTTAATGTAGTAGCCAACTAGTTCAGTATTCTATGTTTTGATTCCATTATCATGTTTTACTCCTATGCACGATTTGCTTAGCATACTAAGATGGACTCTGTATTTAATCTTCTGTCCCTATTTCATTCGCTTTGATACTATGCGTGTTTCTTTCCTGTTACTTATATTTGCTGGATCGTTGTATTCATTCGTGTTGTCTGTGGTGTTGCAGGCACAGATACCTTGCCCAGCTCCCCGGCGGTCGAGGAGGCTGCAGGGGCGAGTGTAGAGGCACCCTCCGGTCTGGCAGAGTGGGCCTGATCACTTCTGCCAAGTGCGTGCATGCATACCAGTGGCTTTTATTTTGCATTTTGGTTTTTGAGAGCTTGTATTTGGACTTTGGACTTTGGGACTTGTATTCTGTATATTTTGTGTATATTGATTTTGGTGTGTATTCGGTTTTATCTCAGTGTATTTGTCTTTGTCTTTTCCGTTTCGTATTTGCTTTGGCTTCCGCTATTTTATTTTCCTTTGTTGCTTGCTATGATATGTACAGCTTCCGCGTACGCTTAGTTCGCACGTGTTAGATCCCTTGTGTGCGTGCATCTGGACTGGGTTTGGGTGCACGTGCACGGGAGTACGTGTGTCACCGGTTTAGCTTTTCGCTAACCCCCGAATTCTGGGCTCGGGTCGTGACACAGACTATTCATGTGATCCAAGGAATCCATTGGGCCGGTTTACACGGGTGGTTAACCTGTATTTGAGCCCTATAAGTCTCACCATTATCCTAAGTTATGTTTCAGAATTGCCATGCCTAACGGTTTAGCCATGAGGGACCTATGGTTGAGCCGGAGGCATCTTACGCGCTCGACGTATTATGCACTACAGCTTAACCATGGTTCCATTCAAAACACAGCTAAACTGGTCATCTTTCACCTCTGATCTGATACCTTTTTCGGCTGAGCTACAGTCAGTATACGGCTTAGCCGTAGCCCAATCCACGGCTTGGCCGTAGCATTTCACGGCTTAGCCGTAGTCCACACCGTAGGAGTCCTGTGTTGGAAAAGTTTCGACTGATCAGAGATTTAATTCACGGCTGAGTTACGGTTTGGGTCACGGCTAGCTTACGGCTCAGCCGTAGGACAAATTACGGCTTAGCCGTATCCTAGCCGTAGAACAAAAGTGCAATTTCGAGGCTCTGGAATGTGAGCCGTAGAAGCTTACGGCTTAGCCGTACAATACAGAACACGAATTCGGGATAGTTACAGAAACTGAAATTCGGTACAGAAAAGTCTCAAAACAAGATACAGAGGTTCCAAATTCCCAAAAATTGGCTGTAAAACATTCTATACAAAGAGTAAGAGAGAATCAAAGCAATCAAAGACACAACCCATATGTGTTAACAAGCCTGTACTTATACTTGCCTCAAACTCTGAAAATCCACTGAAGCAAGCTCCAAATCCACTAAAATCAAAACAAATCAAAGCAATGACCCATGCATAAGATGAAAACACAGAAATCAGAGAATGAGAGGTGAAATTGGAGAAGAAGAGAGAAGAGTTGGGAAAGAACCCACTTACCAAGCCCCAAACAGAGATGGAGAAGAAGAAAGGAACCCAATCAAAAAGAGTGCAAGATCCCCACACTAACCAAAAACAAGAAGAGAATGAAGAGAAGAGAGAGAACGTGGAGCTTCCTGGAGATTTCTCTTGCATGCAACGTTGAAGACAAATGGGCAAGGAGTTGGACATCTGGAAGCTGACCCTTATATATATAATTTGGAAGTTTAAATCAAAGTCCGGAGAGTTTCTACTAATTACAGTTCAAGTCACACGAAGGTCCATCTTCCCCAATTGACTCCAAATGGTTCTGAGACAGTTACGGAAATTGTCGAGCTCAACGAAATACGCGTGCTGACACCAAGATGATGCAAAGATGATATGAGCCAAACAAAAGCAAAATTACGAAAAAGGGCTTAGAACTACCTATTCCAGGTCAAAGGTTACTCAACTACCTATCCAAGACCCAAAACCAAATCCAAAAGAAATAAACAAAACAAAACACACACTAATGAGCCACTAATCCGGCTCAAAGGGGATCGGAGTGTTACAAAGACGATAGCTTTGGATTAAGGCAATCATATTTTGAATTCAACTGAGGTAACCACATGTATGATAATCAATTGTTGTATTACACTAATGTATCCAAATGTAGGATAATGATTTTATATGAAAAATGCTATTTTATGATTGTCTTAGTTTATCTGAGCATCATTCGATATATTAGTATCCAAATCATCAAAATACAAATCGTTCACTGCATTATGAAAATTTAATAGCACGAAACCATTCATCATTTAAGTGTAAACGACGTACTATCCATCCAATACTTTACATCAACCCATCCAATATTACGAAGTACATCAGTTCTTTAACAATCAACTACTATCCCTCCTGACACCATCCAGTTATTTGATGGAGGCCATAATGGGAAGTGTATCCTAACAGTTGATATAAATGTGCCAATGTAGCGGCACCCCATGCATATGAATGCATATGATCTAGGTCCATCAAGATTGTAAGATATATGGCTGGAACTCATGTGGCACACTTGTTAGTGAACAATGTACAACCTAATAAATATAACAATTAGGCTCTCATTGCACACACAATCATCTCATTTGAATGGGCATCTGATATGTTTGCAGATTTCTCCTTAAGCCACTCCATCCTTACTGATTGACCTTGCACTGTTACTAGCTCAGCATGTGTCTCACCTGGTTCGACTCCCAAGACTAAGCTTTAGGAATTATCAATCTTCCATTGTAAGATACAAATTGACTGGTCACTGGGATCCCAAGAATGGTGATAACATCATCCAATGTTGAAGGTTTTGGGGTGGGGGAGGGGGTTTCCAAGTATGTATGTGACTTTTAGATTGTAAACAAATAGACAATATGTATACACAACGGAAATTAATTCAAGCATACACAAGCACACCACACAAGAAAGCAAGCAGATTTTTAAAGTAGAAAACCACAACTGAATAAAAAAAACTACAAATCCAATAGGGATCAACTATCAAGTAATAACGAATAGTTATAATATATACCCACACCTTTTTCGCATCCTAAGGACTAAGTTTTTCTTACACAACTCCTTCTACTACACAACTCTCCTTCACCGTGTACTACTCTTCGCTTAATCATCTCACACCTTGAACATCCAAGATTATCTTAGAAACTTTTACAAGAGATGAAGAAGTAACAACTATCTAAAACAAAGCTTTAGCACTTCAATTCTCTAATGAAAGTTCTAGAGAAAAAGGTAATCTCTAATGAGTAATCTCCACTTAAACTATTGAGATATCTATTTTAGGGTTAAGAAAGAACCATTTTTTTATAACCTACAATTTGTACTTTAGAAGAATTCTTCTTGTAGAATAAGAACTACCAATTCTGGCAAAAATACTCGTAGAATAAAAACTACCAGCTCTGACACAAACAAGAAACAAACCTAAAACATGAAAGTTTTATCCAACCTGTAACCATTATAATTATTTTTTTTTTGTTTTTTCCCTTAAGTCTTCATACTCCCCCCTTTTGTCCATTAAGTGACAAAAAAAATATGTTAGCATGAGACATATCTTTCAACTAGGATCCAGCATGGCTCCCCTTCAAGTTTGACTCCCCCTTAATTATATCATCATAACAATTAGAGGTGGGAGCTTGATCTTCTTGATCAAGGATGATTAGACTTTGGTATCCACTTTTGCAAATTTAAATATTTCAACATAGTATGTACTAATACAGTAGGCAAATCAACTTTCTTGACCTAGTTCGCCCCAGTCTTTATCTTTGGTTCAAACAACTGCTTCTTCCATTGTTTATTTTTTGGTAAACTTCTTAATTTGTTATAATAGGGTCGAATGTGTCCTTTAATTCTACAATAATGATATGTGGATATAGCTTTAGAACTCGATACTTTCTTCTTCTTTGAACTACTCATTATGTGATTTGTGTTTGCGGCATGTGGAGTAGTAGTTACCATAAAATTTAAAACAAAACTCTTAACAGAAACAGTTTTACCTTTAGCCTTTGAAGTGGTTGCACCTTGATGATCACAACCAATACCGCATTTGTCATGAGGCCTTTTCTGACTGTTCCAAATGTCATCAAGAGTTAATGATCCAGTATTCATCTTGTTCATCAGATCCTTTGTAACATCCAACTCAGATAAAAGCAATCTTCAATTTGCCATTTAAATCTTTATTCTTTGTTTTGCAAAATTTCAACTATTAAATTCCTTCAAGGTTTGAAAATTCTCATTTAGCGATGCATAATTGTGACCTTCAGTAGTCAATTTGTCAGCCAGTAAACTTGTTTGATATTCCAAGAGTTTGACCTTTGCAAGTGATTCTTATAATTCTTTCTTAAGAAAAAGATTTTGATCATTGGAAGCTTTTCACTTGACAACAATCTTGTTGCCATACTTAGTTACCTTAGCAAATGCAGTGTACAAAGAATTGCACTTCTCCTCCTAATCTGGTTCACAATGTACAAAGTATTGTACTTCTCCTCCCAATTTGGTTCTTTATCTGACACTTCATCATCTTCACTATCAAAACTATTATCAGATATGTCTCATGAAGATCTAGCCACGAAAGCAACATACTTTAAATTGGCGGTATTATAAAGTAGATTTTATGCATCTTTAAAATCATCAACTTTACCACATCTATTCTTTTTTCTATTTGCACATTCAAATGCTCTATGGCCAAACCCTTTGCATTCAAAGCATTGAATAGATCTAAGGTTTTCCTTCTCAAACTTATATTTCAGCATATTTTTCAAGCTAGATTTATTATCTTTCAGAACACATGACTTGGATGTACCTTTGTGGTTGAATTCTATCCTAGAAATCTCAAAGAATCAACATAGTGTATTAGTATAACCCACTTTGATACCACTTGAAATTTTTTTTTTTTTTTTTTGTAATTTTTTGGCTTGGGGGGGGGGGGGGGGGGGGTGCGCGGGGGTGTTGTGTTCCTAAGTATACATGTGACTTCTAGATTGCAAACAATCAGATAATTTGTATACGCGGAGGGAATTAAATTAAGCAAACATAAGCACACACCACAAGAAAGTATAAAAAATTTTAACATGGAAAACCCCAACCGAGTAAAAACCACAAATCCAAAGAGGATCAACTATCAAGCAATAACTAATAATTATAAGGTATTTTCACGCTTTTTTTTCACCCTAAGGACTAAGATCTTCTTGCGCAACTCCTTTTGCCACACAACTCTCCTTTGCCATATATTGCTCTCTGCTTAATCAACTCACACTTTGAACACTCAAGATGACCTCAAAAACTTATATAAGATATGTCGAAACAACAACTCTCTAGAGCAAAACTTCAGTACTTCTCTCAAATGAAAGCTTTAGAGCAAAAAGGTGATCTTAAATGAGTAATGTCTACTTAGAATAATGAGATCTCTACTTTAGGGTTGAGAGAGAACCCCTTTTTATGTGCCTTTAAAGAATACTCCTAGTAGAATAAGAATTACCAATTTTGGAAAAGAATACTCCTTGTAGAATAAGTTCTACTAGATCTGGCATAAACAGAAAACAAACCCGAAACATGAAAGTTTTTTCCAACCCATGAATTAATTAATTACAAAAAAAAACCTTACAAGCATGATTGTCATTTCACCAAATGGGATGTAGAAGGTGTTTGTCTCAAACTGCCACCTTTCCATAAAACCTGACACAACAATTTTATTCACATATTGATAAGATGAGGTCACAAGTGGAGTTAATCCTGCTCTAGAGACCAACTCTTTAAATCTATTGTTTTGTACTCCTTCAACATTCTACAGCCACTCCCCCCCTTTTACTCCATGGTTCAAGCACCTAAGTGGGGGCCGCTCCTGCATTAACAAAATTATACATTAATAAAGAAAGTAACAAATAAATTATTCTTAATAAAATGAATAAAAAATACCTCAAGCTGCCAAATAAAAGGAAGCTATATGTGTCTGGAAACTAATCAATAATGAAGCCTCTTCTGAAGCCCTAGGAATCAATCCAGTCATTTCTTTTGCAACACTTTCATTAACACCAACATCCTTAATTCCTCTTCCCTTTGGGGCTCTGGGACCTCGAGTTCTTCAGGAACTACCTCATCTCGTGCACGACGCCTTATGTTAGAAGCTGAAGCTAGGTCGAACTCTAGAAATCCCTAGCCTATCCATATCTAAAATATATAATCAACCATTAGTACAAATAATAATAATAAATAAAAATTGAAGACAAACACAACACCAAAAAAATAATTAATTAAGTTATGTATTATACTTATGTTATTTATTATAAACAGAAAAAAATAAAAGAAAACATATGTTGTACTAGTCTCTAGTCACATGACCCTTCCTTGTTAATCTTTAAAATCTCCTCTCAATCATAAAAGTTTTCTCATTAATCACTAAATACTTTTTTAAAAATTGAAATGCTAACAAATTGTAAAGAAAAAAAAAAGAAATGAGCAAACTAATATTAACCTCTTGTCTATGGCTTTCCCACTTGGACAAATCATTTAAACCGTAAGATTTAATGAAAATAAATATCATTGTATATGTGAGTCATTATATAAATACGAAATCTTTTGCTTTAGAAGACATTTGTTTAGCCACTGATTAAGTAAAGGTAAACCTAGATTAGACACACTCTCCCAAGTCCTAGATTTGATAGACAACTTTCATTTTCTATTCTAGTAATACAAAATCTAAAAAAAGGAAAAGGAAGCAAAAACACTAATCTTCTTAATCAATTGTAGAAGCCCACAAGTCTGTTCATGAGATTGAGAAACAAATGTAGAGAGAGTGGACAATGAAGTAGATCGAGGATGGGGAGAGCGGTTGTGAAAAATTAATTATTAAGTTATATAAATTGAAGATAAATGTAAGATTAGGGGCCAATTAATAAAATTTTTTGTGTTTAAAACAACATGTTGGTCCTAATCGAATCCTACACAGGATCTTAAGTCCACGGTGAAGTCCATAACGTTGGATAGATACCAAAACTTGCGGAAGCATTTTCTAACACTTGGTGTCAATATAATAAATTGAGAATGCACATCAAAAGAGCATTAAATTTAAGATTTGAAGTTTCAAACTAAAATAAAAGTAATTAACTCCAAAGCCCCACTAAAATCTTGGGCAATAAAATAATGTCTATATTAAAATGTAAATCCAACGCATGTGAGTCGCTCATGTGCAGGGCTAGACGGTTCAAAAACCATCATTTGCACCCCATTCGGTCTCATTAGGTGGCTTCAGTGCTTGACACGCTTGACCTTTTGCCTCTTCCTCAAGATAGCCAGTCTTGATACCTATGCACCAAGTACAGCAATATCATATTACAACGAGTCGGGAAGCAAATAGACATACTCATAACAGACATACAATATCAAAAGTGAGTATATATAGTAAGATCATATGAGTGATAAACAATAAGCAATAATGAGGAAAAAGAAAATCATAACCCAAAAGCTACACAAATGATCTCATAAGTCAACAATAGGGTAGTCAACCCATCGAAATCATCAAAAAGTATCATCGTCGAAACCAGGTGGTCAGTCCTGTCAATCCATCAAGAGAAGCAAGGTCGAATCATCCGATTCCAAGCAATCCGTACTAAAGCAGTGATCAACTATTCAAAATCGAAATTAATCAACAACAGTCATCAAAAGACTTGAAATACATAATATATAGATAGACATACTTAGTGGTGCTCAGACTTCAAATCTAAGTCAAAGTGAGGGGCTAGCTTCCTTCTTCACGCACATGTAAAATTCAACTTCGATATCAAAGTTCATACATAATCAATATAAGTAATCCTCTTATGATCCACTATAACTAATGCTAAGCTTCAACACGGCCAAAGTCCATGCATCGGGTACACTTTAAGGAAACATGTACATCATGTGTACAGTATATAAATAAATGTAAGATTCATGCCCAAAGGCCAAGAAGGATTTTACAAACCAACTCCTAAATCCATAATCCCAATTTATGAACTCGACACCTCTACTTGAACCAATATGAGGCAAGGTTGGGATTTTTAGTTCAATTAACCACAGTGCATAGTCCTAAGCTCCATCTCAACTGAGTTCAAGGTAGATTGTACATGAACCACATGATTTGTAAGAGGTACGCATGCCCAAACACTCCTCTTACATAGTGTAACACTTCAACCCAACTTCATCCGAATTAGTGTCTAATTATTGCGATATTGTTGTTAAGTGTATTTTGGTTTTGCTTTTCTTTGGTTTTGAGCAATAGATAGATAGTTGGGTTGAGTTTGACCTGATTAGGTAGTTTCGAGCCCTTTTTCGTAATTTTTGCTTTTGTCAAACATTGTCAGTTTTGCGTCATCTTGATGTCAACGCGTGTATTTCATTAAGCTCGTCAATCTTCATAATTGATTTGAATGCAAACGACTTCGTTTACTCCCGTTAGATCGCTACTTGACTCGAACTATAAATTGTGTAAACATGTGGACTTTCTTGCAATTTGGACTCATCTTTATCTTATAAAAGGAGCCAACCACCGCCTCTCTCCTTCTTCAACGCTCTCTCTTTGTTCTTCTCTCTCGTTCATCTCTCTTTCTCTTTCTTTCATTTCTTCCTTGTTTAAGTGAGAAAGGGAGCAGTGCACTCGTCATCTACGCGTGAATTCGACGGTATGTCTTGTGTTTCATTGTGTTTTTCCTCTCTGGTCTTCCTCCTATGTCAGTTTGGTGCATGTATGCAACATGCCCTCGCGTTTTTGAGTGTTTGACAAGTAGAATTGTGTTTGGACAGCGGATTGATCCCAAGACAACGACTGGTGCGTGTGATTTCCATTTGAGGCAAGTATAAGCACAAGTAGCTTGAACACTTATTAGTAATGCTTTGATTGTGTGTATATGAACTCTTCTTGTATGGATCATTGATGTACAGCCCTATTGAGTAAGTTTTGTTTTTATTTGCTTCATTCAATTGAGAATTCGCTATCTCTGTGCTTCTGTATCAGGAAATCGACCCAGCTCACTCACAGTTAAGCCGTGAAATGTGCTACTGTTGAGCTATAAAATACACTACGGCTAAGCCGTAAGCCCAGCCATGACCTAACCGTAGATTAATATAGGGTGATACCTGAAATAACTGAGAGTTGGAAAATCTGTTACTCTTTTACGATCAAGCTATAGCTAAGCCGTGCATTGGCCTACGGCTACGCCGTGACCTCACCATGGCCAAGCCATAGAGAAAAGCAAGGCTAAGCCGTTTACCCAGTAAAAATGACTGAATGGGATAGGTTCATATTGAGACCTTGTAGGGCCTTCGAGGTAGAATGTACATAACTCAACTTGCTCAAGGGAAGATATATATCGCATGAATGACCCTTCGGGCTGTGATTCATTCATGTGTGTTGTCCAACTGTTAAGCACTTTCCCATGGGTGTTGGTTTAAGGGACTTTGGTACACTTTCGTAAGATGCAACACTTCTCGATTGAACAACTGTGTATCAAACACCTTAAAACTACATCAGCATGCACGGTTAGAAACATTGGACAACTAGGTTACATTGGCTTATAATTGACCTTGATTCCTTAAGGTAAATCTGAATTGCACTGCATATTAATTTCGGTTTTGCCCTCTTAAGTGTTCTGTACTGGATCTCTCGAATCTGTGGGAAATGTAGCAGCATCCCCAGAACGAAGCCCGGGCAGAAACAATTCACTACTGTGTATTCGTTATTGCTCATGTGGAGTATTTAGATCTTGTCTCAGGGGTGATTATTCGTTATTCGTATCCATCCGTTAGTGCTTATTCATGTTAAGTATCAGGATGTGATGCACTTACTATTGTTTCGTTTGTTGTGATAGATTGTGATATGTATGTGATATTGATGGATGTGCATCATATGATTTGATTGAGATTGTCTATCTATGGTACTACTTAGCCTCAGTCTCAGGATACCTAACAGGGTTGACTTTGGCATAGTGTGTGACCGCCTCTGCAGAGTGCTTTTGTCCTGGGATTTCGGACCCTAGGAACTGGAGACCCATTCATACCCTGGTCCGGTCGATGGTGTTCTCATATTGATTGCTCTTGAAACGGAGAATACGGCAAATGTAGTAGCCACTTTAACAGGTTATCTGTGTATGATTCTGATAGCATACTTATTCATATGCACTATTTGCCTGGTATACGGACATGATCACTATAGATCTTTGCATTACTACTTTTGTTCAGTGATAGATACAATTCGTGTTATCTTCTTGTGGCTTATATTTTGCTAAGTCGTTGTACTTATAGGTTATTCTTGGTATTGCAGGCTCAAATCCCTCTCCTAATACTGCATCGGTCAACCCGACTCCAGGAGAGACACGTGAGGCCCCCTCCGACTTAGAGAAGTGGACTTGATACATTCTTCTGAGAGCAGTTTGCATCATTTTATTTTTCCCTCCATTTATATCTTAGCTTATCTGGGGGATTTTTCTGTAGATTGTATTTTGGGTTTTGGTTTATACTTGTATGTTGACTTTATGGGTTAGTCCCTCTATTTTGTTGTACCTTGCTGTAAATCAGGCTAATCTTTTGTAATCATCGTGTCTTTTATTTCGATTGTGCTCACCTTGTGGTATGCCATGATACTTACAACTTCCGCGTACACTTGTTTGCACGTGTGATTGATCCCATGTGCGTGTATACTTGGATGAGGTCGAGGTGTACGTGCATGGGAGTACGCGTGTCATTGGTTAGGTTTTCTCTAACCCCCGATTTCTGGGCTCGGGTTGTGACACATAGTGGTTTAAGGTGGGTTTTTGAAAAACAGGTTGAATGGGGTCCCACAATTGAAACAAGTTTAAAATACGCATGCGAAAAAATCATAGAAGGTACACAACCGCTTTTATCCCCCACCGAAGGCCTCTATGCCTAATTCAAAAATCCAAACAGTAGCATGTGCGATCAAGCTCGCACTCATCTGCGCTCGAGCATGCATAACACTATTGAGAAATGGAATTTACTTGTTTCTTCGTGTTTGGGAAAACAGTCCCATATGAATTTTCCTATGCAAGCCTGCATAAACATAAGGCCATGCCGTCTCCATTCATCACATAAACCCACCTCCAACCACTCCATTCATCATCCATAACAGCCAACTTAATTCTAGCATATGATTCCTATGCCATTAAAAATGGACAAAAGACTAAATCAATGCAAACACTACATGTGGGAATCAATAGGAAGAAAGTACATCATCAATAATCCATGGTAATCCATTTGCCTTCGATGAAGATGAGATGAAAATGAGAAGAAACCCATGCCAAAAGAATCCAATTGAAGCTCCAAATGCACCAAACTCAAATCCTAACAAAACCAATCCTACAAATCAAAAGAGAAGACCCAGATGAGCCCTTTGATCCAACTTTTGATCACAATCTACAAAACCCTGGAATTGGGAAGGTTTGAAGATTACCTAGGGTTGCTTGGTGAATGAGATGGTTTGGAATAGAAGTCTTTGGAAGGAGAAGAACTTGGAGAAGGATATGGCGGCGAAAGGTGACCAGCGACGATGAAGTCCGAATCCCGATAGGCGTCAACTTAGACGTGAGAGGGAGAGAAACTGTGAGGGAGAGAGAAACACGATGGAGAGAAAAAAAGAATATAGATAGGTTATGTTGTGTTTTATAAAAGATGAGATTTTGGGTATTTTTAAGTAAGGGTTTAATTTTGGTTGGGTCCATGTTTGATGATCAAGATGGCCTCAGACAGTAAAAGGATAAAAGTCTTAGAATTAGGTCGCCTACCTAATGAGCCCAAAACCTCACAATCAAAAAATTATGAAAAAGGGCTTCTAACTTCCTAAAATTGCAAACTACCCCTACTGTGATCAAATGAGCCTGAAACCCAATAAGAAGTGTTGAATGATTGCTTCCAATTTCTTTTTTCCTAGTCTAATTGTTTATTATTTAGGCTTTTTATATTATTTTTTTATATTCTTGCCAGTGCAAAGTGGGGATATGTCCTAAAAGTCCATACACACATATACTTAGTTCATTTTATCTTTATTTAATTATTTAAATTATGTATTATACTTAATGCAAGCAATAAGTTTGGAATGGTTGCTTCGAATCCTTTTTTACCAGTTTAATTACTTCTTAGTTAGGCCTTTAATATTATTTTCATATGTTCTTGCTAGTGCAAAGTGTGTACTCCTATTAATAAGGGTGCACATTTTCCTCTAGAGTTACTTGCAATACCAACTTAATCCCGATGGGTAGCTTAGGTGGCCTAGCACCACGGTTTACTCTCGAAGATTGTGGGTTTAAGCTACGCTATCACACTAGGGCCACAAAGGATTTACCTAGCTCCATCTAAGTTCGAAGGGATTAATTTGACTCAAATGGTTGTGACACCCTCCATTATAATAAAAAAAAATTGCAATATCAACCATTTCATAAAAATAATTTTTCTATGCGTAGAACTTTAAGGATATGTGGTGCTTCAAATATCATTTTAATTAGATAATTATAGCTCCCAATTTTTTAAAGTCTACAATAATAGTAATCTTTTAAGCTTATTTATTTTTTTGACTAAAATCCAACAACGCTTAATTCTTAGATAAGTGTTAATTTGAGAATAATGTCAATTTGCCAACACACTCAAATCAGTTTTGAAGTTGAAGATGTCACTCCTAAGTCTTAACCAATCATCTTATCAGCAAAAATAAATAAATAATGTTAATTCTATAAGGTTGGTGAATGCAAATGGTTTAAAATTTTCAAAAACAAGACTTCTAATTGGAATGATTTGGCATGCGAAAAAGCACGTATGAATTTATCTAATAAAAAATAGTTTTTAGAGACGACTTTTGTTCTCCAAATGTTTTTTATTTTATCCTTAGAGGTCAGGTATTTTACAACAAAAAAGGGGTTAGGGTTAGTGCAATTTTGACCTATAATTCCATGCAAAGTGTGTTCTACATGAGATTAATTATCAATACATACATGCATAGAAAACAACCAATTAGATTCACATACTTTTTTTTTTTTTGGTTGGTACCCAGCCTTAGGGGTGCTGGGACCCCTAGCCCTATGGTGAGAGAGCCCTTGGGTGAGGTTGGGGAACCCTTTGGTGGGAGAAAAAATACCTCTTATGAGGTAATACATTCTCGGGGTGTGGAAAAGTTCTTGCCCAAGTTTGAACCCTTATCAGATAGGTAAGAACCGACACCTCTTACCACTAGGGAAAGAGGCCATTCTTCATACACACATACTTGGTTCATTTCATTTTTATTTAATTATTTAAGTTATATATTATACTTAATGCATAAGCAATAAGTGCTGAATGGTTGCTTCCAATTTCCTTCTGTTTTCTAGTTTGATTGCTTCTTATTAAGCCTTTTATATTATTTTCATATATTCTTGCTAGTGCAAAAGGAGGATATGCCCTAAAAGTCTATCCACACATACTTTGTTTATTTCATCTTTATTTAAATTATGTATTACACTTAAAGCATATGCAATAAGTTTTGAATGGTTACTTCCCATCCCTTTTTTTATAGTTCAATTACTTCTTATTTAGGCCTTTTACATTTTTTTATATATATCCTTGCTAATGCAAAAGGAGTGTACTCCTATTAATAAAGATGCACTATTTCCTAGCTCCATGGTATACCAACTTAACCTCGAGGGGTAGTTAGCTAGCCTAGGACTACGTTTAGCTCCCAGAGGTTGTGGGTTTGAGTTGTGCTACCATACTAGAATCATAAGGGATAATTTACCTGGTTTCCCTTAGGTTTGAAGGGATTTGTCTAGCTCAAAGGGTCTGGACACCCTCCGTTATAATAAAAAAAAACTGCAATACTAAACAATTCATAAAAATAGTTTTTTTGTACATGAAACTTTAAGGATATGGGGTGCTCCAAATATCCTTTTAATTAGAAAATTGTAACCCCCAATTTTTTACAGTCTAAACTAATAGTGATCTTTTAAGTTTTTTTTTCTTTTTTTTTTTTGACTAAAATCCAACAATTCTTAATTGTCATATCAATGTTAAATTGAGAATAATGTCAATTCACCAAGATGCTCAGATCATTCTTGAAGTTGAAGATGTCACTCCTAAGTCCTAACCAAATGTTTTATCAGCAAAATAAATAAATAATGTGAATTCATAAAAGGTATGTGAATGCAAATGGATTAAAACTTTCAAAAATAAGACTTTTAATTTGAAAAATTGGAGGTCCTTCTAGAGGGCTTTGGCCTGTCTGAGCCCGACCCTACATATATTTGGGTAGGGTGAGGATAGCCCTGGGCCTGGCCCGGCCCTTTGACAGGTCACACCTGAGTTGATCCAATGCACTCGTGTGGATCCAGCATGCAATTCAAGTTGGACTTGTATGAATGGACGGGTTTCATTCGCTCCTACTTTCTATTTCTATTTTACATTTGATTAGTTATCTACACTGTCTGATGACGAGTCAATATGTTTCTAACTTACTTTCTATTTCCATTTGATTAGTTATCCACCGTCCGATGATGAGTGAATATCTTTCTAATTTCGTGGTACTTTCTATTTCTGAGATTTCTTGATTGTTACAGAAAACTATAAAAGAGACTCCCGTTGGTGTAGTTGGTCTATTTGCAATCTAATTTTTCTTCAATGACGAGGGTTCCATGTGGTTACAGATTTCATCCCACAGACCAAGAACTCTTGGTGACCTACCTGAAAAGAAAGATTCATAGTCTGCCCCTGCCATGCGACATAATCAAAGAGGTTGAATTGTACAAGCATGATCCAAGTGATCTGATAGGTTTGTTCTTCTTCTTCTTCTTCTTTTACAATTTCATGTTGCTGCTGCTATTCTTGTTTCGTTCTTTAAATTATGTCATTTTTTTTCGAGTTTGATGCATCACAATCAACTTCTTATATCTGTTTTTCTCGTTTGTTGTCAAATGCACGGAGTTTCCTTGAGTCTTGATGACTTGTTTCATGGGAATTTTACATGTCGATTCACAGAGACTGTTGGTTGGATCATGATTTATCCACCGCACTGTAATTTATAATGCCGGTCGTGTGGGCTGCGACTTTTTGTATAATACTATGCTGTTCTTTGATTCCCCTATGCAGATGATGTGATCTTGGCCTTGTCTAATAGCCTTTTCTTTTGATATTGATATATAATCCGTTGTTGTTTGTGGTTAATAGTAGTGTTAATCTTTCATTTCTAATCATTTCTTCTTCTTCTTCTTCTTGCTTCTGTTCATGTCTGATTCTTTTTCTTGTTCTTGTCGCTTTACACTGCACATTATGAAGATGTCCAATGGATGCAATCTCATTGAATTTTGGTGACTCGTTTAATGGGATTTTTACATCACATTCGCAGAGACTGTTGGTTGGGTCATGATTTTGATTGATCCACGATAGCTTTTGCTAAATCAGTAGTGTCTAATTAGAAATTAAATGAGGATCTATACGATCAATCGATCATGGGATGATTTTCCCCCTGCGCGAACTGCACATTGGTGCTATTCATCAGATGGGTCTTGGTGAAATTCTGGAGGGTCCTGCCTCTGTAGACAACTATTCGCTCCCACTGAAGCGTGTGTGCACACTGGAGAAAATTTTCCTCCCATTATGTAGATGTTGGAGCGCTTGTGATTTTCAAATTTGATTGCTTGATCAAATATATTCTAATCTATCCCATCTTTTGTTTTACATTTGATTGCTTGATCCACTGTTAGTTATTGGGCACTAGAAAGAGGCCCATTTGAAGTTAGCAGGCACATGCCTGATCCATTTAAGCCATGAATGGAGAGGCTCAACCAGTTCACAAACCAAAAGCCACGCCCCACATCGATTGAGCCCAATCAAAGTTGCAGTTCACATCGATTGAGCCCAATCAAAGTTGCAGTTATTCTCGTGTGTTTCTTTTTCTTGTTCTTGTTGCTGCGCTCCATTGAACATGACAAAGATCACCTTCACATGTCTTTAATTTCTTGAATTTATGTAGGTGAACTGGGGAGGTTTTGTTTTAATTTGGCGTCTCAATCGTACTTGGGATGGCTCTCTCTCTCTCTCTCTCTCTCTCTCTCTCTCAAGTTGAATTAATGCTTCAGATTCAAATTCTTTCATCTGCTTCTTGATGATTTTTCTTTTAATGAGTTGATTACTTGATGTCCAATGCCATTCATTTTCTATGGATTTTGATTAATTGTTTCATGCATGGAAATTTCATCTCATTCACAAAGACTGATGTGTGGGTCATGATTGATTGGTCTACTATACTCTTGCTGCCAAATCACCAGCCTCTAATTATAAAATAAGGACCTACCTGATTATGTAGATGGTGTGCGCTTGCAATTTTCAAATTCCGTATTGTCAAATAAAATTTTGTATCATCTGTAATATATATGCAGCTCTTGCATTCCCCACTTGGGTTATATGGGTTTTGTCTTCCCTGTTAATAATAATGTTTAGTATGTTGTTATTGTTGTTAATAGCAGTATATTAGTCTTTCGTGTCTTCATATTTTATACATTGGATAAGTTTTGCATATTCTTGATATATTTAGTTTTTCATGAATTCCTGCAGGTCAATTTACCTCAGAGGGTGAAGAGAAGTGCTACTTCTTTACCCCGACTTATCGAAGATATGCAAATGGAAATCGAGCAAATCGAACCACCAAGAACGGATATTGGAAGGCCAGTACTGGAGATACGCAAATAAAAGATGAAAGAAATAATGTTATTGGCACCAAGAGATCCCTTGTTTTTTATTATGGAGAACATCCACATGGAAAGAAGAGTGATTGGATTATGCACGAGTACAAGTTGACTGAATATCAAAATACCACTCATGTCCAAACTCCGACTGACCCAATGAAGGTATCTAAACACTACACCCCATGAGTACTCTATGTTTCTCTTTCTTTTAGATGGATGGAGTTGTCATTTAATTAAACATGCACTTAAAAAAATGTTTCATACATATGTATAAGCAAATGATACCGCCCACTCTACTATTATTACTGTGTGCACCACCTAGTGGGGATCACCTTATGATCCCTCTCAGTATTCCACAAACCAAGAGACCACCGTGAGATAGTCTCTCATCCGAACCCGGGGTTTTGCACTCAGTTTTAATGGACTCGTCTATTGGATCGAGGGACAATTATTTTTTAATATAATGATGTTAAATTTATGAGCCATGAACTAAGGGGTTAGCAGGCATGGGATTTGCTTCAAACTTGATATTTGGGATGGTCCACTTGGATCTTTGGATCCCCATTGTCCCATGATATGCAGGGGCCTTGCTGTGTCCCAACTGTTGAACCCACTGTCAAGAAGAAATTCATAGACAGAGAAACAGAGGAACAAGGAAGAAAAACAATTCTGCTTTCATTCCATTCAGCTTAATCAATCACAATGGATACAGGACACCCATATATATTGATAACTCAAGCACATTCAGTTGGCAACTGAATACAGTTACTAACCATCTCTCATTAAAATGTTGTGACTTCAAACAGTTACAACTGTTATGTGCACACTTGGATCTTTGGATCCCCACTGTCCCATGATCTGTGGACGCACTGTTGTGCCCCAACAGCTGGTGCGCATGGTAGTCTGTGAGTACCATGCTCACATGATCATTACACACATGTATACTTCCTGGCTTCTTTACACACACACACACACACATATATATATATACACTTCTTGGCTTCCTAATGATTTTCTCTTATTTGCCAATCTCCAGCTAGATGAATGGGTTCTTTGTAGCATTTATGAGAACTTGAGCACTGATAAAAGGAAGAGAAGGAAGAGAAAAGCCACAGAAGAATTGGACGTAAGAATTGAAAAGAAAGCCATTGTGGTGCAACAAGAAGATAATGACCAACATTTGGTCTCCTCATATGATGTTCTTGACAACGAGCCCACACATGATGCCTCATACATGGGTTGGGACAGCAGTCCTACGAGTGACTCCGACGTTGCTGATTTTGTTGTACCCATACAGATGATGGCGGCGAAAGAAAGAGGCATTGAAAATGAAAAGCGAGCCGCAATGGTACAAGGACAATACATGATGCTGCAGATGAACGAATATAAAGTGAACGACCAATCTGTTGTCCCTAATAATCTTGAGAACCGGCTCATACATGATACGGCAGATGTGAGGTGGGACTTTCCTCTTATGAGCGACGCAGACCTTGCTGACTTTGCCGAACTTGTAGAGATGATTGATAGGGAAGAACTATAGACTAGAAGTATTCAATTGTATGAATTTTTTTGTTGTAAACTATATGATTTCAATTCACTGAAGTATTCAATGATTTAGTTTTATTCAGTTATTCTGTGTGTAAAGGTCATACCAAGTCTTGAATGTCCTGCTCATCATAGGTTGGCAGTGGCCGTCATGCACGAGCCTGGCCGTGCCTTGCGGTCCACATGCCAAGCTGGGCTGGCCCACTGGCCTGCACAAATTTTTTTATTTTTGTTCTTGTTTTCAACAGCATGTCCTATGTATTGAGGCCCACCTAGATGGTTGCTTATGGTAGATGTATAGAAATTCGTTCGGCCAAGCATTAATCTCTATTAAATCCTCGACAAAACTTCATTTTGGGAACCGCATCCTACAAAGTAAAAAAAGAAAAAAATCAACTGTTTCTTTTTTTTTTTCAACAGAACCTCCACTTGAAAACAGTTATAAGTTTACAGTTTACTTTTTTTAAACCTTTTCTCTGAGATTTTTTTTTTGGAAAAAAAAATTATTTTTCTATTTCGAGGGTTTTGATTATTTTATGCTTTGATTTACCGGATGACAGGCATGCTCCTATTGTATGTGAGTCCCAGTTACCTTGTAGCTCAAAAAAATAAAAATAAAAATAAAAATAAAAGAAAAAAATCCAACAGTGTTCATTTTGGGTGATTGTTTAAATATAGTTAGGAGTTATGTGCAATGAGGCCCACCATTGATTGCTTCTGGAGAAGATATTTGATGAAAACAACAAATGTTCTTTCCCATGTACTCTTTGTTCTATAAATAGCAAATGGTGGACCTAACTCGTGCCTGGGCCGTGCCTAGGCCTAGTCGTGCCTAGCAGCCAGCCATTTCATGGGCTACAACACCCTGGCCCAGAAAGGCCATGTGCAAGCCCAGCCAAGTCATATCCCTACATATGATCACTGCACAATATTAGGCATATCAATTTAGCCCTAATACAAGGGAGCCAGCCTGGACCGGCCCTCCAAAAGCCCTTAAAATGAGGGCTTTTGTTTTTTGAAAAGAGCCCTAGGGCCATGCTTGAACGAATTTTTTGCAAGCGATGAAATTAGAGGGCTAGGCTTGGACAGCACTGACATGGCCCTAGCCCTACAAGCCCTCCTACTTTTATATATTTTTATATATAAAAAACTATACTAAAATGCCCCTATCATATTCACTTAGTAGTAACAAAATGGGGATATGAAAACAAATTCATATTCGCCCACCCAGTCCAAAATGTTCTAAAAATTTATACACACATACGTTCATTTCATCTATATTTACTTACTGAAGTTAAGTCTTGTACATAATACATAAACAATAAGTGATGCGCGATTGCTTCTAATTCCTTCTAGTTTTATTGCTTCCTATTTAGGGATTTTTTATTATTTTTATATAGTCTTGTTTTACGAAAATAAATATATTCTTTTTAGTGCAAAATTTGATGTACTCCTCCGGGTTAATAAGGACACACTTTTTCCTCTATATAATTACTTGGTGTGCCAACCAATTCACAGAGGTAGATTATTTATGCAAAGGAACTTTAAGTATATGGGAAAATCCAAATATCTTTTTTTTTTTCCTTTTTTTGATAACCTAGGGTACCTCCTGCCAAACTCAGCCCAAGAGGCTTTGGTCGTGACCCGAGGGACACTTGATCCAAATATCTTTTAGTTTAGATAATTATACTCATCAATTTCTAAAAGTCTAAAGTAATAGTATTTTTTTAATTGCATTTATTTTGTAGAATCAAACAACACTTAATAGTCGAATCTGTGTTAAATTGTAAATAATATCAATTGATGAAAGGTATGTGAATGTAACTAGTTTGAAATTTTCAAAGATAAGACACTAATAGAATGATTTCATACGTGGAAGTTTCAATGAAAGGTGTGAAATAGATCAAAATCTTAAAAAAGTTTTCTTGTTTGACAAAATTAATAAATCGTATGTCCAAAACCTAAGTCACCAAAGCACCTATAACTTTGTCCAATAAAAAAAGGTATTTAGAGACAACTTATATTCTCCTAATGTCTTCTTAAGGTTTCCGACGCAATTGAGGTTTGACAATATAATACTCAATCAACACTTGATTCTTGGTTACAAAGTAAAAAAATATATGTATAATATGATTTTCTTATGTTTGAGGCCTTGAGCTCTGCCCTAGCCCTCGAGGGTATGGTAAGGGCCTAGGTAGTACAAGCCCTCCAATGGCTTTGGCCCACCTAGGCCCGCCTTACATATATTGAGGGTTGGTTTAAGATAACCTAGGGCCGGCCCTTTGACAATCATACTAGATAGGGTGTTGGTCTATGCAATTGGCTTGGATTTTGAATGGGGTGCCTAAGACCATAACTTCAAACGGTGACATTGAATTTGTGGGACACTTATAGCATACATTATAGCGGAGATTAGACACGAACCTACCATTCAGCACTACATATCACTTATGCGCAGATGGGCAAACCGTCAATCAAAGCCTTGCCAATCTCCTTCGCGACTTGGTGGGCAAACTACCGCGACAGTGTGACCTTATCCTACCACATGCAGAGTTCATCTACAATAGTTCACGTAATCAATCAAAACAAATGAGCCCATTTGAGATTGTGTATGGTTGCAACCCCACAAATGTTTTGGACCTCACAAGGACTCAAAAGTGAAGATGGCCTAAAACATACGAGCAATGCATGAAGAAGTTTGGAAGCATCTACAAGCTAGCAATGCCAAATACAAGGAAGATGCAGATCACCGCTGCCGATCATTGGTCTTTGATAAGAGGATCTTGTTTGGATCTTCCTTCGTCAAGAGCAATTTCCCATTGGCACGTATAGCAAGTGATAAGTTCTTAAAAATGCCTATTTTCATATATATTTTGGACAATTTTAAGGACTTATTAAATCAAAACATGCTCATTGATTGTAAAATCATAGTTTTGTGCATTTATACATCATTATAGTACATTCATCCATAGTTTGCTAAAAAAATTATCATTTTTTCTTACATTCATAAAACATGCTATATTTAGAATTTTATTTTTGGAAAGTTTTAAAAAAATTGGTTTTCTTTTGAAATGACTCAATTTTTCATCATCGTTTGTTAATTTGGTGAAAATCATGTACAATGATGTTGTTCATGAGGAATGGGCCCACATTAGTGAGATTGTACCTTTTGATCAAAATTATTATTATAAATGATAATTTACTTTTTTATTGTAGAAACTTGGTGAAGTGGGTCCCACACATGCACATTTGTACATTCACGCATGTGTTGGACATCCAAAGATGATGGGGTCCACTTTCCTTGCACAAAATTCTAAGATTATGTTGAAGATAGTTCAAAAAAATTAATGAAGGGTCAAATCAAGAAAGAAGATTTTTGTAAAATGGAAAGTGGCTTTGTAAAAAAACGAAAGTGGGAAAAGTAGCGCATTAGCCAAATTGATTTGTGAAAATCTCATCTTCATAAAGATCTCCCAAATGAAGTCAAAGGAGAATTTGCTAAGGAAAGATTAAAGTACCTAAAGACAAATGAGAGAAAAGTAAGGAGGGGACTTATCAGATATAAAAGATCTTTTTGATACAAAGTAGGATCTAATCCTACAAAATTGAAACCAAGGAGAGAAAATTCAGTCTAAGAAGGTGAATTATGGTGGCTAAAACCCTACAAAAAAAATACTCTTGGGCATCTCATACTCTTCATGGAATTCTTCTCCCTCTAATCTTCTCCACTTCTCTCTCTCCCCCTCTTTTTCTCTCTACACATTATTCCTCAAGGAGGCTAAGACACAAAGCCACACTACACCCTTGAGATTCCAACTAAAAGAGGTGAATTTCCATCCTAGTATGTAAAACTTTGATTTAATTTTTTTATCTCGTGTAAAGTTTGATCATACTAGTAAAAAGCGTTGATTTGTTTCTTTCATTATTCTTCTTGTGATTTAATATATTTCTATTATGTACTTAGTAGCTTCCTTGGATTGATGACCCGAATTTGTAAGGATACAGTTGAAGTAGAGTTGAAATTGAGTAAAGATTTTTTGGAAGAAATAAAACAATACTCACTACTTTAACCACATTTAAGTTTCTACAAACTACATTTATGTCTTTTGTTTACTACATTTAAATTCTGTTTACTACATTTACTTTCATTGTTCACTACATTTAAATTTTTGCAAAAATACTATATTTAAATTTCATTGTTTTTCATGCTTTATTTATTCTTTTATGTTGCATGATTTATGGCTGGGATTTATTTTTTAGAAGCATGATTTCATATTGTATGTTAGTTTCATTGCTGGAAATTGGAATTTTATATTTAGAATTCATGGTTCCTCTTGGAAATTAAAGGGAGAAATTTCGTATTTAAAAATACAGTAAAATTAGGCAGCAGGTAGTCACTATTTTTACCCAAATATTGAAAATTTAAAACGTGACATAGAAAGGTTATTTTTGCCTTAAAATTTGGAGGAAGCATTTCTAGATGACTTAACTTTGTTCCATAAAAATACCAAAGGAAAAGGATAAAGGGAGGTTGCGTTTTCAGTCGCTACAACACTCGCCATTCAGAAATCCTATACACAAAAATCTACATATAGCAAATTTTTAGTCTGAAAGTTTGGAATTAATAGACATATCAAATCAGTGAGTTTTGCATTAAAAATTGGATAGATTGAACCTTGATAAGTGAACTTTAAATTTCAGAGCTTTAGATTCAAAAAGTTATGGGAAGGTCGATTTTCAAATGCCTAAATTAAAACTGACTACCAAACTGCATCTCAGAATTTTTATTTCTAGTAACCATTACGCATGCATATTTTTTGCATTTTAGAATATTTTTCAAATTCATTTTTTTTAGGTTCATGCATGAGTAGAGTATGATTTCCAGCCATTAAATCTACTCTAGGATTGCATT
Organism: Sextonia rubra; assembly: GCA_037013555.1. Lineage (NCBI taxonomy): Eukaryota > Viridiplantae > Streptophyta > Magnoliopsida > Laurales > Lauraceae > Sextonia > Sextonia rubra. The sequence goes on along the minus strand of JASUAD010000028.1, from coordinate 12,315,612 downwards.
AGGTTAGCTTCACTTTTTTTTTTTAATTTTTAAAGTGTACATCTCATATAGAAACTTTGCATAATTAGGAAACTTATCATGGCATGCATTGCATAGTTCTACTAATTTTAATAACTTTATTAGTTTAGGAAAGTTTCTAATTGGTGTTTGTTTAGTTTCTAACTTTTGTTTAATTTTATTTTAAAAAAAGCTTTCATTTTGTAAAGTTCTAACTTGTGTATTAGTTTTGCAGTAATTTTAAATTATTAGGAAGTTTTAGATTTAGGTTTTCTCATTTAGGAAGTTTTATTTGGATTCTAATTCATTTAATTTTGAAAAAGAGGAATGATGATTGTAATTTTTAGCTTTTAGGCTAGTTTTAGATTTTATTTAGGGCAAATACAAATTGAAAAGTTCTTAAACAAGTTGCTTCCTATGAATTGATCTGATCTCACTAGTTTATTACTATATTGCGGCTCTACACTTGGAGCGCACAATCAACAAGCTCAGGATTGTTCCTTGTCGCATCCTTAGGAAGATCAATGATAATGCATACAAGGTGCATCTACCTTCAAACGTTAAAACATCTAATGTGTTTAATGTTGAAGATTTGACACCCTATAAAGGAGCAGAACCCCTCGTCGATATGTTAGATGATGAGGAAGACTTGAACTCGAGGACGAGTTATTCACAAAAAGGGCAGACTGATTACAATCCTATCTTGTTGTTGGCTGAACAATTCATGGAACTGTATGATAAGAGGAGGAAGAGGGGGCAGGATCAATGAGCTTCTAATCCATGGTTAAAAATTATGGTATTGGTCGCGGTATTGGTCTACCCAAAAAACCGATAAGGTATCGGTATCGATCGCAGTTCGCTGTCCATCGTGGTTGTCGCGATGTGAAAATTTTTTTTGCCCCAAAAAAATTGAAAAATTTTTCAAAAAATCTAAAATATTGTAAAATACTGGAAAACAATAATTTTCTCCATTAGTAACACCTACAAATCAAAATATCAGTTACCCTAAGTCATAACACCTGATATCGTTGTTTTATTTGAAATTATATAAATTTATTTATAATTAAATATATGCGCATGTTTATACTAAAAAAAATTGAAATCTCACAAGTTTTTTGACATGTAATCATAATTTTGACTTATAATCTATGCAATCATAATTTTGACTAATGAGCTATCTATTAGTGCCAAATTTAAGAAATTGAAGTTTTTACTCATTATTTAATAAATATATGCCAAACTAAAAAGCCACAAGCATTTTAAACGCACTCCAAACAAATTTCAGTAACTTTTTTGTTAATATCTATAAAATTTCATCAAAAACCCTAATTCTCGAAATCCAAATTATAGATCTATCCTCAACATGTGTAAATAAAAGAGAATGAAATATATCCATAACAAAAATAGCATGCAATCCTTATTTCTAAATAGATCTTTAGAAAAGTTACAAAATACAAAAATCATAATATTGACATTAGTAGAGTTATATATAATTTTTTCAAATGCAATCCATAAAAAATAAAACGTTTTGATTACTTAGAAGTGAAATAGTTGTTGAAAAAGAAGAGTAACATCTAATATATTTGGAAGGAAGAGAAAATTAGTACAAAAGAGAAAATAAAAAATTTTAAATATTGTCGGCCGATATTTTGAAAATACCGGCCAATATATTGGTAAAGACCGATATTTTAAAATATCGGCCGATAAATCCCGATAATATGAAAATTTTTTGCTAATATGAGACTGTGTCTGATATGCAGGCCAATATTGGATATGGATGGGCCTTTACCAGTACGTATCGACCAATACAAACTGGTATCAACTGTTATTTTGAACTATGTTCCAATCCCAGCTATAAGCACAACAAGACAGTCCCATTTCTATTTGTTTTTAGCTTATTTTGGCCCACTAGTTGTTAAAGGGCATTTCAAACCTTTCATGTTTTCTTTTTGTCAATGGCTCAGCATAGAATCTCAAACCTTAAATCTATGGCTAGGATGTGCTCTAGGGCGGCTCTTTTGAAAAGCATTTTTTGTAAAGAAGAAAGGGGGGCTGCTTTTTTGGCTCTTTTGGAAAGCCTTTTTTTGTTTTTTTTTTTTTTTTTGTTTGTTGGGTTTTGGGGGGGGGGGGTTTTCAAGTCAATAGTTTTTGGGTGGAGGTTTTGGTAAAAGAACGATACTCGTTCAGCTGGAGTCCAATTGATCTTCTAACTGCTGGTTTCAGAGTCTACTCTCTCTCTCTCTCTCTCTCTCTCTCTCTCTCTCTCTCTCTCTCTCTCTATTGCTTGCTCTTCTCTTATTTTTTATTCCTATCTGGTGCTGGATGAATTGAGGATGCATTGTGTGAGTTTGTATGCTGTTTTGTCTATTCTGTGAGTTGTATACATGCTGCCATTAACGCCACAGGGACTCTATTTGCTGCTAGTTGCGTCATCCAGCCAATAGTGTTCCCTACAGATTGTTTTCCTACAACTTGTACTGCACCAACTAGTTTCAATGATGTCACCAATCTTATATTTTTACTTAGCACCTACAAGGAGACATAATATGCAATCCAGCTTGTGGGTCTCATTCAAATGCATTCCTATCATTAGGGTGAGATGGATAAAAATGCCCCTTTATGGCTGATGGTCATGCAAAAAATTAGCCCCTGATCCTAATATTTGATTTAACAGCCTAAAAGGTCTACAATCTTCTAACCATAGATTTTTTTTTAGATTCAATCCAACAGCGAGTTCGTTCGATAAATGTAAAATTAGGCAAGATTGCAAATCATGAAGGGATAAGAGTGTACAAGGAGTTTCATTGATCAAAGGTGGCCCAAACGTCTCCCGAGATATTGACTCCAAATGTAATATGTTCACAGGAGAAACTTCACTCAACAAGAGTTCTATGACTTTTCTTTAATTACTTTTTATAATTTTTTAGCTGAAATCAAACTCTCTTCTTTAATTTTCTTTTTTATAATTTGCGGTTCACCAATCTCTAATTATTTCTATTTATCATAATTTTTCTTCTGCACATGTCGCGTGATCAATCCAACTTTCTCATAAGCACTACTATAAATGGCATTGAGCCTACTTCAAACTGTTACCATTGTAGGATTTAAATCCAGGAAAAAAAATGCATGCTTAGATCCATAAAACCGGAGGGCCATAGATCAAAAGTATAAGATGATCTTATGGATCTCAATCTAATGATTCATTAGCACAACCACAAGTGGGCCCTACTAGGAGATTCTCTTCTTTGCACATCTTTTTTCCAAAATGCGGGACCCCCCTATGATCATCAATCTAATTTATCAGCCATTAATCAAGTGGTTAGATGATGATTTGAGCCGTTGTCATCCTTTACAGGTAATTGGATCCCCCTGTTTTCATCCCCAAGTGAGGCCCAAAGTGAGACGCACAAAAAAGGGTCCCTGGGGTAGGGGTGCGACAAAAAAAAAATCACAACAAAATACAGCTTAAATTTTTTTTATTAACATTTTAAAGCAGGGCTTAGACACGAATGAGTTTTTGAGCGACTTTTCTCTTAATTTTCTTCAAAATCTTCAAACTACCACTTAGGATCGCTCCTTCCTTCTCTTCCCGATCAATGAATCAAATAATTTGATATTCAACTGATCAATTGATTGTTGTATCTGGTTTGAAATGTTTGATATGGGCTAGGCCCAGCCAAGGACTTATGGCCTAAGCCGATGATGTTGAAAAAGTTGTTGAAGAATTTTTGGAGCAAAATGGTCACAAGAAGCTAAATCAGAAAGTTAAGCCTATTGTAGTGACTTCAGACGGCCATAACTTTTGATCCGGCTATCGTTACGGGCTATAACCATGCTTCATGAACCTATCGACAAGAATTACTTCTTCCTTTCGAAAAAATCACTTTGTTACTTTCTTTTAACTTTTCGTGTTACAATCGGAGAATTACTTTATTGGATTGATTTTGGTTAAAAAATTCATGACCAATGCTAAAATGATGACATAAAGTTGGATATTTCATTTGGGTTAATTGTCAACTAGAGTGAAGATTCATAGATTTCTTCCATCAAAAGTGGATAAAGTAGAGCTAAGGATTTGAAAAGGAAGGTTGAATGCCGTTTGAGATAAAAGAGGGATAAAGGTAGTGATGGCCCTTAGATGACAAAAAGTGCAGGTATGTAGCCTTCCATGTACTTGTTGGAATGCCTATAGAGTATTTTTTTTTATAGTGACTTTTCTTGTTTTTGTTTTTTTATTTTTATTTTTTTTTTCTCTTTCATTGATGACTAGAGTTATCTTCTGAAGCTAATCATTAGTCCCATGATGGATAAGATGGAATGCAGACTTTGTAGATAAAATGGGAACGACAATGAAGTACCTAAACATAGTAAGGAAGAGCACTAATGAAAGCCACATGAAAATGGGTAGCGTGACAAGTGGAGTGGACTTGAAAGCTAATCTGCCGTCATGGAATATCAAGGATCTTGGGTGTTTGTGCCTTTACAGTGAATGGTAGTTTCTTTTATCACCATCAATCACCAAGTAGATTTTCTAATTTAATTTCCTGTGCAATGAAAACATTTACATACTTCAAAGAGTGGACAAAACTATTTACGTACTCGCACATGTGAGGACATAAAGTGAGCTCACACATACGAGACAATGGCGAATAAAACACAAATTGCACATATGAGATAATAAAAATGAGGTCGGGGGGTGTTTGAACCCCGTGACCAATGAAAAACATGAAATCCATACCAGTAAGATAAGGAGCCGTTCTACTATATTTAGGGAAATCTTGGTCATAAAATCTTTTATTGTGTCCATTTGAACAAGCTTGAGCATATGCTTGAAACTTTTTTTTTAATTAAAAAAACTACATGTCGTTTTGAGTATATCCAAACCCATCCAAATGACTAATTACAATTTAGAACTCGACCTAAAAGGAAGAAAAAAAAAAGATTATGAAGTGGAATGTAATGGGAAGGGAATCATTAAAGGGAAAATTACATCTTATTCACTTGCTCCCATGAGAACATGAATTTGGACCATCACAAAAGGCAGGTTCCCCCAAGTTTTCTTGAGGTTCTACATGACAAACGTTACTAATATATGTGTAGTTCATAGAGTGCAAGAAAAAAGTATTCAACAATTTTTTAATCCACACTTAAAATTGTTCGAGTGTTAGGTAGTCCACCAATGAGGTGGAGGTCCCCACTATGAAACCATTTGGGCCTTACTGATACGCAATGCTAGTGGGCGATGTTGTGTATCCAGGGCTTTACTTGATGGAACCTACACTTCAAAAGCTTTTCCATGGTTACGTTGGAACATAAATTTCCTATGGATGACAACCTTTCTAATTGACAAAAACAGCCTCTTACTCTAGTGGTAAGAGATGCTTGTTCCTACCTACCTAACCAGGGTTCAAACCTAAATAGATACCTTTTCTCACCCAAAAGTGTCCCCCTTGCGAGAGTTAGGGAGACAACCAAAGTTGGTAGTTACGAGCAAACAACCCTTGGATGCCAAAATGACTTTTTCTTTAAGGCTTATTCAATAAGGAAAAAAACTATAAATAACCCATGGCTCCATTTAAGTGCCCTTATAAAAGAGCTTTAGGTCATGTTCTTAGCTATTTTGTTGACTTCCAAGTCCTGGGAGACTTTTTAGTCGCCAGATGCAAACCTAAATGATAATTTGTTTGCACCCACTTACATATGTAAATGATTCACAAGAATATTGGTTAACCACATTTATTCTTTGCTTGGGTTCATTTATGCATGACGTGTAAAGTAGGTGTGAAAATTGGTTGATTTTGAGCCCAACATTTCACCCCTCAATAGACGGTAAACCCTTATGCATGGCATTGTTACAAGGCTCATGTGCTACAATGGATCCAGCATCAATTTGGGCAGTCCAGTTTTTTTTTAAATTTTACTCCTATGTGGGCCCAAAATTTAAATTTGACAAATTTTAGCCATTGGTTCATCATAAATTTTGAGATACTTATATATATATATATATATATATAACGTCTAAACTGTTTGACGTACCACTTTCCACTTCTATGGAACCAATTTCATGATCCAAACCATCCAAGGTTTTCAGAAGGTTCAAATTTTGTGCACTGATTCTTCTTAGATTTCCAGATAATTGTACTCCATGGGTTGATACTATGCAGTGTTGAAGTGTGGATTATTTTTTTTTTCTTTATTCATGTGGGCCTCAAGTTTATAATATGAATTCTTCATCATCTTTAAAATGACAAAATGGCCATGCGGCCAAATTTGAAGTCAAAATCCATTACAGATTTCTAGATATTAGTGGAAAGGTTGAGAACTAAAAATCTTTTAACTTTGAATTTTGCCAACCCATTTCACGATCTGAACCATCCAAACTCTTTAAAATGTCATTTTTAGCTAGAGATCAAGTCTTTGGCCTTTTTTCATCATATATTTTAGGATATTTTTAAGAAAACGTTGAATTGTTAGACTACTCATATTCAAATGTGGAGAGGAGTGAGGATGACAAACGGCTGAATGTGTTTCACACGTTCATTTTTATATGTAGTCATTTACATAAATAAACCATGTTTAGATCACATGTGAATTGAAAAATGAACCTTAAAGGTTCTCAAATCTTAAGGAAGATTTGAATTCTTTTAACTCAAAACTCTAACGGATTCTTATAGATTTTGTAAAATATATATATATATAGTGATTATCATATCGGTTGACAATTTAGTGGATCACCAAGGAATTCTAGTTTTTTGCATATTTGAGCTTGTAAAATGAGCAAACTAAAATAAATTTTGGGGTGATCATGGGCCACGCCAGGCTAAGGCATATCCAGGTCCAAGCCAACTTCATCACCAAGGAATTCTAGTTTTTTGCATATTTGAGCTTGTAAAATAAGCAAATTAGAATAAATTTAAGGGTGATCATGGGCCACGCCAGGCTAAGGCATATCTAGGTCCAAGCCAACTTTATAGACAGTGGCCCAAGCCCTGTCCAAGCCCGACACAGGCCGTAAATGTTGGCCCGAGCCCACCTATATAATCAATTGGGCTGGGCCAAATCAAGCTTCTTATCAATTGTATGGGCATTCGATCAATTGTTTGGACTAATTGAATCAAGTTACTTGCACTTATTATACGGACCAGTCCATGCCAGGCTTTGGGCTGTCTTTCACCTAATCCAAGCCCAACCCAATTATTAAACAGGCGACAAACATAAATCCAAGCCCGGCCCAAAGCGGGATAGGCCCAGATTGGGATGGGGCTGGACAGGCCCATGAGCACCCCTAAATATATTGTGATGATAACTTATCCATAATTGTATCTAGGAATTTGTCTTGTGTAGTTATTTGTTTGCTTGGAATTCCGAATTTTCTTCTTTCATTTCCTTGAAAGCAAAATGGCAAACTCCAAACACCACTCTGAATTTGTTTTTGCCTCTCCATGGAAGTGGGTGCAATGAGGGGTCTTTAAAAACCAATGTGGTGGGATTTTAATTTTGGGTAAGGGCAAGTTTGAGTAAAGCCGCAAAAGAGGAAACCCACATTATTGTTCCCTGGAAACAAATTAAAATTTGAGGGGGGTTGGGTGGGTAGTGATGGACTCATATGTTTGTATGCTGCTAGGAAAATCAATTTAAACAAGCCATTTTCTGTGGCAAATGCTTTATGTTGCACCCTACAATAGTTTATAGCATATGGAAAAACGAACGTTTTACTTATGCATAAGAATTGTTGCACAAACGTGCCCTAAAAGGGTGATGAAATGCAATTACCACAATCTTATGCATCATCAATCATTTGCATTATCCATCTTAATGTAAATTTGAGAAATCTAAAGGGAAGAGCATATGTTGTGAATAGTTTGAATTTTCAAAGGATGAGCCTATTTGCTGAGTTCTATTACCTTCACCTAAAAGAATCAGATTTTCCAATTCTCTACCCCCGCCACTGGAGTGGCCGCATGTGGGCCTCACAGGAGAGTTTGTAAGGTATGTCTCACTTCACTCTCTGCACACAAATTTAAAGATCAGATCAAAACCGAACCAAGACATACAATTCAAGTTAGGGGTGATCATGGATCAGGCTGACCCGCTTTGGGTCCGGCTTTGTCCTTGGGCTTTAACAGTGGGGCTAGGCTTGGACCAATAGGCTTCGGCTCAATGGTAGAAAACCCAAAGCCCGGCCCAATTCTTTTAACTTCATGAAGTGCGACCAACTAAGCAACAGTTACATGCAGTTGACAAAGGTATTATTCTTATTAATATAATATTACTAATGCGGCCCCGAGCTCGATATATTTTATGCAGGCTGAGCTTGCGCTAGGGATTTAAGGCTCGATTCAGGCCAGGCTCAGCTTGGGCCTAATTTTTGGTTGGGCGTGGATATTGTTTGGGTCAGTCAGTCTTGGGTCGAACCAATATGAAACCTGGTTAGGAGCCAGTGTCATTTCCTGCCTTCATTTAGTCAACACTTCCCTACTCCAATTTGGGCCGGGCTTGGGTTAGCCTAACACCAACCTGGCAAGTCACCAGATGCATGGCAGGGACAACGACCCCATGTATATATATTGTCCATGCGAGGGTAGGCCCAGGAATCTTTTCTTTGTGGGGCCACTCTCTAGAAAAAAGAATTTAGAGGACCACAAAAAAAATAAATGTAGTTTTCAAAATATGTAGGGATTTTTCTAAAATATTTGATGAGGGGCCATATGTAAAAAATATATAAAAATTTTGAAAACTTGAAGAGGGGGGCCCCCTGCTGCCCCCCTCTTGTTCCGCCCATGAGTCCATGCACGTACGCGTAGGAAATGACATGCAGTCCCCACCAAAAAAATTATTTGAGCAGCAGTGTCCTAATCCACATGATATCTCTTCTTTGTCTTTGCTTTTGATTCTACTCCAACTCCTGTCACACTTTCGGCTGGTTTAATAACAGAATTTTCTTGATTGATACAGAAAACTATATAAGAGACTCCGGTAGCTGTAGATGGTCCATCTGCAATCTATTATTTCTTCTTCGACAGAGAGTTAGAGATAGAGAGATCAGGAGTGCGTGTACTAGTTAGAGAAGAAGAGAGAGAGATCTCTAGTGCTGCAACAAGATCCAACTCCAATGACGGTTCCATGTGGCTATAGATTTCATCCTACAGAGAAAGAACTTCTTGTCTACCTGAAAAGAAAGATTCATAATCTGCCCCTGCCATGCGACATAATCAAAGAGGTTGAATTATACAAGTATGATCCAAGTGATCTGATAGGTTTGCTCTTCTTCTTCTTCTTCTTCTTCTTCTACGATTTCATGTTGCTGTTATTCCTGTTTCATTCTTTAAATTGTGTCACCTTTTTTCGAGTTTGATGCTTCATATTCAAGTTCTTATATCTGTTTTTCTTGTTTGTTGTCAAATGCACGAAGTTTCCTTGAGTCTTGATGACTTGTTTCATGGGAATTTTACATGTCTATTCACAGAGACTGTTGGTTGGGTCATGATTTATCCAACGCACTGTAATTTATGCCAGTCGTGTGGGCTGCGACTTTTTGTATAATATTATGCTGTTCTTTGATTCCCCTATGCTGATGGTGTGATCTTGGCCTTGTCTAATTGTCTTTTCTGTTGATATTAATATGTAATCCGCTGTTGCTTGTGGTTAGTTGTAGTGTTAATCTTTCACTTCTAATCATTTCTTCTTCTTCTTGCTTCTGTTCTCGTCTGCTTCTTTTTCTTGTTCTTGTCGCTTTGCACTGTACAATATGAAGATGTCCAATGGATGCAGTCTCATTGAATTTTGGTGACTTGTTTAATGGAATTTTTACATCACATTCGCAGAGACTGTTGGTTGGGTCATGATTTTGATTGATCCACGATAGGTTTTGCTAAATCAGTAGTGTCTAATTAGAAATTAAATGAGGATCTATACGATCAATCGATCATGGGATGATTTTCCCCCCGCGCGAACTGCACATTGGTGCTATTCATCACATGGGACTTGGTGAAATTCAGGAGGGTCCTGCCTCCAGAGACAAATATGCGCTCCCACTGAAGCGTGTGTGCACACCGCAGAAAATTTCCTCCCATTATGTAGATGTTGGAGCGCTTGTCATTTTCAAATTCTGCATTGTGGAATAGAACTTTGTATGTGTAATATTATGTTGTTCTTTGATTAGGTAAGATTGGTGCGGTCATGTTGTGCACGTGTGGAAGAGCATAACTTATAATCGGCAATCAAGCCACATAAAAGAAGAGATAAAAGCACACAAGAGCATACGAGAGAGATTTATGTGGTTCACGAATAAGGGTTATATCCATGGGTACAAAGATAATATCATCTGCACTATAATAAGCAAAGGCATACTGAGACACTCCCTCTCTTGTCATCTCTCCTACATGGTGTTGGAGACACCACGTCCAAGAAAGAGCTCATCTCTCTTCCACAAGATGTGGGGTTATAGATTATATGATATTTATAATCTCCACTTTATTAGCTCCTAAGAAAGCCCGATACAATGACCAAAATACCTTTGGCCTAATGTCCGGTCCCTTGGCTAAGCCAATGGACCCATCCAATTGACCCAGAATACAGAACATAAACCCAACATTCATGTTAATATATAATAATCTTTATGATGTCATTATTCTTTAGCAATAGTAGCATTAATCTTGGATGTCTAATTTCTTCACATTTAGTACATTGGAGAAGGTTTACATATTCTCGATAAATTTCGTTTTTCATGAAATTTACAGATCAATTTATCTCAAAGGGTGAAGAGAAGTGCTACTTCTTTACCCCAACTTATCGAAAATATGCGAATGGAAGCCGACCAAATCGAAGCACCAAGAATGGATACTGGAAATCCAGTACTGCAGATGTGCAAATAAAAGATGAAAGAAATTACGAGATTGGCAGCAAGAGGACCCTTGTTTTTTATTATGGAGATTATCCACATGGAAGGAAGAGTAACTGGATTATGCACGAGTACAAGTTGATTGAATGTCAAAGTAACAATCATGTTCAAATTCCTAGTAACCCAATGAAGGTATGTATATACACTTTACACCATTACATGACTCCATGTTTCACTTTTATTTTAGATGGATGAATGCATCATTTAATTAAATATGCACTAGAGTAATTAGTGTATTATATATAAAGGCAAATGAATCTTTCATCATGGTGACTTATGGTTTTCTCTTATTTTTCCACTCTCCAGCTAGATGAATGGGTTCTCTGTAGTATTTATGATCACTTGTCTGCTGAAAGGAAGAGGGAGGAAAGGAAGAGGAAGGCAACAGAAATATTAGACGCAGGAAAGGAAAAGAGAGCTATTGTGCTACAACAAGAGCCCCAGATTCAGATAAACGAATACAAAGACAATGACCAATCTGTAGCCTCCTCATATGATATTCTTCAGAAAGAGCACATACATGATGCTTCAGATGTGGATTGGGAAATTGGTCTTATGAGTGACTCCGATATTGCCGATTTTACTGAACTCTTGGAGATGATGGCCACGGAAGAATCGGTCACCAAACATGAAAAGAGGGCTACCGTGGTGCAACAAGAGCAACCCCTGGTTAAGATAAATGAATATGCAAATGATGACCCATCTGTTGGCTTCTCAGGTATACATGATGCCTCATATATGAGTTGGGACCTCCCTCCTTTGAATGACTCTGACTTTGCTGGAATTAAGAAGATGTTGGTCGGGGAAGAATTAGACACAAGAAGTAAAGTTAATGTGGTGCAACAAGGACCCCAAATCAGGATCGGTGAAGATAAAGACAATGACCAATCTATATTCTTCTCTTATGATGATCTTCAAAAAGTGCCACTACTTGATGCTTTAGATGTGTTGGGTTGGGAGCTCCAACAAGTGACTCCGCCAAATCAAGATCAGTGAAAATAAAGACAATGACCAATCATATTTTTCTCATATGATGATCTTCAAGAAGTGTCACTACATGATGCTTTAGATATGTTGGGTTGGGACTCGAGACATTACTCCTGCTAACTCTGACTATGCCTACATTGTGGAACGCATGGATAAGCTGAATCAGCTTATCCTTATTCCATTAATCTAGAAATTAAGTAAAATGGGCTTCAAATGCCTTCATTGTATGCTTGAATTATCTGAAGAATTTATTTTGATCTTTTTGTTGTAATTGATATTATTTTGAGTTCATTGAAGTATTAAATGATTTTCATCCTATGTCTAGAATGTCTTGTAAAGCCAACAGAGAAAAGAGGCAAAATGTTAGTAAAGCCAAAAGAGAGAAGAGGTAAAATGTTCATCCTAAGGTATAACGTATGTAGAAAGTGTGGCCTCCTTTTGAACTACGATTGGGTTGGATGTCTCAATTTTAAATCATCTCCAGGGATGGACCAAAATTGAAAGCCTTAAAACCATCCTTGGAAGAGTGTATAAATTCTGTAATGCTAAATCTAACACACCTCACCATCGATCAGCAGCTTGGTTGTTCTGCCATTGGAGGTGAACTTTCCATTGATGCATCATGCACTAGGGAATTTTTGTGTTATTTCGCTCAAAAACTATTTGTGGTGATATTTTCTTCTTCAATGGAATTTCTATTCTGACTCCACTCATGGGAAATTCTTTTTCGTGGAATCACAGGAAATTTAGCCTATTTTTACACTTTTTCTTAAGAAAAAGCCGTTGCACTAAACATGAAAAATTTAGATAAAACGGTCAAATTATATACCTAGATTAAAAAGATTTTTAAACTTTTATAATTAGTTAGAATTTATTTATTTTTAGTTTTCTTTTTTATATGTATATTTAATTTTCGTATAATTGTTTCATCTGAGTGAGAGCTTTCTTTCACCAATGGAATTCTAACAAATAATGTTTTGACGTCTAAACACTTCATGGTGGGATATGCCTCTCCCATTGTGCTCGCAATAAAAAGAAAAACACTCTTGCTAATCAAAATTCCCTTTATATAAAATCTTAAATCTGATTTTGTTAAAAATTAAGAGTTAGAAAAAATAAACTGGAGGAGAGAAATTACTATTTCATTATCATACGAAAGCTAAAGATCTCTTGTGTTCTAAGGTTAACCCTCCTTGTTTGAGCTTTTTAAACTCATCATCCATACCCCATTTTTAGAAAAATGTTTAAAATTGCAAATGAATGGGAAGGGCAGAACTACAGTGCAACATCACTGCATTATAAATGGTGCACCTAAATGCATGGTGGGGCAAACCTTTTCAAAATCCAACCAATTACTTGGTCTAACACCCATTGTATTTTATTTCCATGTTAATTATAGTGGGCTAACCGTTAGAATAATCACAAAAAGGACTCCCTTCATTGATATTCCAGATGAGAGAAAAGTAAAGTTCATTCATCAAATGTTTCAAATAAAGTCAATACAATGCTTGCTTTCTTGCTAATTTGAGTAATAACTTAGATTTGATCATTACATAGTCTGTTGGTGTATGTAATCGGCTTGGATTTTAAAAAGGTGGACGCCACCATTGCATATTGAAATTGGAATGTGGTGGGGGAGTACTGTCTAGTTAAAATTTGTACTTTTCCAATATTATCTACTCTCAAATGACCCATTTTAAAACCATCAGACTGGCTGGTTCAATTGGGTTAAACCCAAATCAAATGTAGTTAGAACAATCTATCTCACTTGTCTCCATTGATGTCACTAATCTTGCATCTTTATTTGCACCTACTGTCTGCATATTTTGTATATGCACTCCAGCTTCTAGGGCCCAGATGGATGCATTTCTATCATCAGAATTGGACAAAATGATCCTAGCCCTTTACTTAACAGCTTGAAAGTTTAATGGTCATTCTACTATATATTTTTTAAAACATTAAATTCAATAGTAAGTAAAAGTTTGATGAATATAAAATCGGACATGATTGGAAATTTAATCATGGGGGGTATAAGAGTGTGAAAGGAGTGGCATTGATCAAAGGTGGCCCAAGTGGCTCCACAGAGCTGCACTCCACACACAGTCCATCCACAAGAGAAAATCCTCCCTTTTACTTAAGCAAAAGTTCCACATTAACAATTTCTTTAGTTTCTTTTTTATAATTTATTTTCTGAAATCAAAGTTTCTTCTTTAATCTTCTCTTTAATAATTTGTGATTTTATCAATCTATGATTATTTCTCACCCCTTTTTCTTTTTTTTGGGGTGAGGCTGATCATGGTGGGCCCCAAATATTACACTATGAATTGACAGAAACTAAATTTGATCTGGACGCTCATTAAGTGATACCAATTGTGCATTTTAAAAAGATTTAATTTGAGAACCATGGATCAAAGAATTAGAATGATCCTATGGAGTTGATTTTTTGTATGCCCTTGAATCTCACTCAAATATTCCAATCACTTGGCTTCCCCAAGATTTTCCTGGCCCTAAGTGAGCCCCACTAGAGGTTGGCCGGTTAATATTTATGAGCTAACAACCATTCCATACAGGGAGAGTCGTCATAGGCACTCTTAAAAGCAGCTTTATTTGAAGAGAAATTGATAGAAGCTGGGAACAAATTAATGACTCTAGTTAATACAAAGGAGTTTTGATCGTACGATGACCATTAGACCTGACATTTGTCATTTCGTTGAAGTTTAATATTTCACACAAGATATTATTGCATGGCCCTAAGATATTGCACAGCCCTAGGATATTGAACAAGGCAATACGTACGATATTGCACAGTCCTAGGATATCGCACCAATGAGAAATACTTAAACTTTAACCCCAAAACCATGAATGTCAAGTCTAGGGAGAGCAAGCAAAATCCCTAATACAAATAATGAGATCTCAAATGCGAATGTATGGTTAACAACTTAAAAAATTACAAATCCAGGAAGACTGCTAACAAAGGTAAATGTGAGTGTACCCCCACCAAAAGAATATTACATAGGCTACAAAAACTCTAAACATGCCAGGTTTTAGGGCTTGTTTGGCATCTCTAGTCTTATTTTTATAGATTCATCTAAAATAGAGGTATTAAAAAAAGAGTCATAAAAAAAAAGAGGAAAGAATCAAAATGTGTGTTTGGTAATATGAGGATCTATCTTAAATAGACTTTTTTAAATCAATGGTTGAACATTTTCACAAATTTCTCAAAATCTACAAAGTATCAAGCCTTGATATACAACTTCATAGCCCTGTTCATTCTTCCAATGAGATCTAACGATTTGAATTTTACGTTTGAGGCCCACAAATTTTTTTAAAAAAATAGCAAATAATCCACTTTTTTAACAAAGATCTCAATATTGGCGATAATCCAACGGTTTAAATTCGGTCTCCTAATGATCATTGACCTTATAAATATTTTAACGGTTTGGATCTTGATTTATTATCTCAGAAATAATAATAATAAAGAAAAAAAAAGGACTGCCTGTGGAATAATCCAAAATTGGGCATGTTACATCAATGGTTGAAAGTTTTTCACAAATTTCTCGAGATCTACATAGAATCAAAACTTGAAAATTGACCCTGTAGCTGTGTTAAGCCCCCCAAACATTACCAACGGTTTGAATCTTGTGTTTGGGGGCCATAATTTAAAAAAAAATCCAATGGTTCACGCTTTTTTGCATATATCTCGATATTGGTGATGATTCAACGGCTGAAGTTTGGATGAATGGCTTTGTTTTATCTTGTGCACATTTTCAACAGTTTGGATCTTTATTTAGCATCTCGGATTTGAAGAAAAATAAAAAAAAAAGGTACTAGGCGTGATGATCACATTTTTACTATAGCAACGCCTCTTATTTTTTCTCTCTTATTTCAAATAGATGAGTTTTGGGGTATGTGGTTTTAAGAGGTTTTACCTCTATATATCTAAAAATAGTAGAGGCTAAAATCACATGCCAAATGGCCTTATTTTTTTAAACTCTAAATATTTTAGACACTTAGACAATAAGAGGCAAAAATTAGTGCTGCCAAACATGCCTGTTTACCATCCTTTCTCATAAATTGTGTTCCAAGACACCCTTGAGAAAATTCAGTCCCTCTAAAGATACACTTCTCTGCACACGTGCAGGGTCTAGGACCTCTATCCACTGAGTGGGTTTCCACAGAGAAACAGACAACAACAACCTTAGATTATCACAAGTGGTGCGCTTGGTTCCTCCCTCACCAATTCTCTTTAGCATCTCTCAGGGTCATCATAAGTTCTTTTTTACTCAACTATTTTCACTACACTCTAACTGCTCATCACAACCCATTATCAGAAACTCAGTTGTCTCCTGCAGCTTGACGGGCATGTAAAGCCTTTAAAAATTAGAACCCTTCATGTACCAATCCCTAATGGCCCTTGATACTGATAGCTGGCCGTTCAGTAGCCATCATAGATAACACCACCTAATTCCTCAATTCTTTGTTATTCGGTAATGCAGTTGGGTTTGTGGTCCCTAGACAGTTCTTTTATTTATTTATTTATTTATTTTTGAGATAATGTCCCTAGACTGTTCATTGGTAAAGGAATCACAGCCAAAGAACTAATATTGTCACTCCATTTAGCCACCTAGGGTTCGAACGCATTTTGGTCATTTTGGTCATTTGGCCATGCTATATTTTGTTGTATGTTTGGCATCCCAACTCTTAAAGAGGAGGATTTCATGACAAGAGATTTCAAAGTGAATGTAGGTGGTTTTGTCGAACCACATACATCGTTTTGTGTTTATTTTGTAATTGTTTGATTGTGACTATGTGGATTTGTGTGTACATTTGTTAATCATAGGCCATCGTTCAATTCGGCTGCACCACCCAACAATGTAAGCATGCATCTTTTTAAGTCCATAAACACTTCTTTAACTGCTCGCCATTCCTAACCTGGGAACTTATGGAATTGTTAGGATACCCAATATTCTAAACTCTGGTGCTGTTTGGGTAGATTAAATGGGAGCAAACTACGTGGAAAAGGGCCCAGGCCAGGGTAAGCCCTTACCCTACCTTAAATATGTGGGCCAGGCCTAATTTGAGAGAAAGCTTGGGTGCCCTAGTGAGCTTACAATACCTAAACCCTTGCATTATCCTCAAAGGTCAGGTATTCTACCACAAAAAAAGGGGTCAAGGTCAGTTCAATTTTGACCTATAATTCCATACTAAAGTGTGCTATCCATGAAATAATTAATTATCAATAGATACATATATAGAAAACAACCAATTAGATTCACACATGATCAATCTATATACCTTTCGCGGACATCTCAATAATTTGAAAACACAATTTGAAAATAATTTAATCATCATTTTTTTAATAAAATCACAAACAATAAATCCACTAAACTTAAAAACTTAAAGTTAATGGTTAGAGTAATTTAATTAAAGTGCTACTAGCATGTGGCTGTAGCATATCAATAGGTCATTTGAAAATAAGATGTCGACTCCAAATGCTACAGAGATTTGTTTTTGCCCCTATGTGGAGTGGGCAATGGCAGACCAAGATTTTCATTCAGGTGGGGTGAATGATAGCTTAAAAAAAGGATAAAATCAACACAACTGCCAATAACCCCCAGTGATTGCATGATTTAAAGACGTAATTTTTTATTTTTAACTTTTTAGCATATTAAGTATAAAGAACACATACCTACTACTAACACTTAGTTCTTACATATTTTTTAACTACAACAGTCATTTTCTCAAGAAATTAGACTTTTATTCAAATCAATGGGATGAAAATTAAATTAGTAACCACACTATGACAATAAAAAAGAAACTATAGAGAACTCCAAAGAAATAAAATCATTATCATATGAAAATAATACCCCTTTGATTGTTTCATTAAGCTCCTAAAGTTCCTCTATCATATGGATTCAAATGAGACCAGCCTAATCATAAACATCACATTGTGATTCAAGAAAAAAACCAATTCAAAAAAATCTAATAAGAAAGCAAAAAGAAAGTAGCTAAAACCCAAGACCCAATAAATAAACCAAACAAAATCTAAAGCCGGATGTTTAGGGGAAATTTGGAGTATTGGGTCCTTTTTTTGATTGGTAGTATTGGGTTATTGTCATTGAGGAGAAAAAACAGTAAAACATAAATTACAAGCAAAGAAGCCAAAATTCAGAAATACAGAAAAGTTTATCAATAATATATAAATCAAACCCCCTTAACATAAACACCATATTAGCAAAACTAAAAGAAGACAAAAGACCAAGAACATTATACAAACCAATTACCCCCAATAACAAAAATGAGCTATATAACCAAAATGCAACCAGACTACCAAAACGAGTTGCATATGAATGGTTTCAATGTATGTGATGCGAGTTTCTAAGAGATTGCAACTTGGTCTCTATGCAGGAAGAGTGGTATACATTTTCAAGAAGAAAAATAAAAGTTAGAGATCTGATTTATCAAATCCATTTGCAAGATGGCATTTTGCCCATATCTATTTGATTCAAAGGTAGAAATTTCATCAGTGTCTCTTACTTGTATGAAAAGAAGAGGTTGAGAGAAATTGAGCGACAGTAGGCCTTTGTGGCGTATATAGAAGTCACCTAAAGTGTTAGAAGGAGAATGATTGACTGGAGGGTTCTAAGGTTTTTTGTATGGGAGATCCATAAGACCCAAAGTAGGAAATTATCTTAGAATTGTTTATTTTTCTTATAAAAAATTACAACTTGATATCATCAAAAAATTACAACATAATAAAAATTACAAAATAAAAAAATACTTATTTCTAATTCATCTATTTTTCAATCTATAACAACATAATTACAATGGAAATAAGACTATGATGTAATCATGACGAAAGCCATGACATATACTAATATATCATAATTGATATGTCCGAATGGTTAACTATGTTCAATATATGATCAGTACTAGGAAATATAAACAAAGTTGCATTGATATTTTCTCGTTCTCTTCAAATAAAAGAACTCCAGATAATCAAGCTTATGAAGCTAAAGAAACCTAAAAAGAACAATTAGAGGAAAAAATCTCATAGATACAAATGACCGCTTTAGTCATATGCCCCGTTCCTCAGTAATCTCTGAAATCTCCTTAAAATCACAAAAGTTCTTAAATATTTCGTTAATTACTATTCTATATAATCTTTTGAAGTAGAAATGCAAACAAAATAAAGAAAAGAAACAAAGTAAAAGAAATATTAATATTATTCTCTTAGATATGGTTATTCCTGCTCAAATGAATCACTTGAATCATAAAATTTGATAAAAACAAGTATCAAATTGTAAGACTTACACCTGAATGGGACTGTTGTATAAAATGTGCATTGTTTTACTTTGAATTATAGGATTCTGATGACAATAAATATAGTAACTTGCAACAAGCTGAAGGAGTACCTTGAAACCACAATCAATTAAATCAAACATTTTTCCATACTTTGAACTTAATCATTGAATATATAACTCATTTCTGCAGAACTCCAATTGCTTCATGATATCAAATAGATCAAGGGTTTTACCAAATCTACCAAAAATTAATCTACATAAATACATCATATGGTTAGACTTACAATCTTAGATTCTCAAGTTCAGATGGCTCTACCTTCATGCAAGAATCCGAAAGCACAAACACTTATTGCTTTTGGAGTAAGTTAACCAGTTTAGTGCAGATTTCTTCTTTGATTGAATCTCTATTCTGTGTGTTGAGTGTGAATATGGCTGCTCCTGGATGATTCCTCAATCTGGCAACTGCAAAAAAGCATCAACCATCTAGGCTTATCTTTGAAATGTACAAAGAAGACATAAATCTGCATGAAAAGACAGTAGGTTTTCATAGTTTTGCAGTGACTACCAAACTATAGCTATACACTGCTTTTATGAAAGGGCAGTACCTCACAATCAAAAGAATGAGAAGTTTTTAACCAACTAAAATTTCTGAATTCATCCCTCTAGCTCACTATTCCATACGCTCACGTGCCAACAAGTTCAAGTAGACATGTTTTGACTTGGCAAGATCATTACAAAGTTAAAATCATTTAGATAAGACTCAACTAACCTCAATTTAAGCATTAAGAGTATTCAGATGTGGCCCAAATCAACATTCACATGCTTGTTTTGGAAGAGAACTTTCAAAAACTATATCTAGTTTTATTGAGGCAGAAAGTGGAACTCCATTAGGAAGGATTTTTTCCCTCTGCTTTGTGCATATACATCTGAAGTTTTTCTGGTATGACATATTCTTGGCAAGTGAGATCCCCTTAGTGATCTATTAGACAGTGATGTGAAGTTAACTGAAATTATGTCATTTATACAACAAGATTATATCCTATAAGCACTGAGCAATGCAGTTAATCCAAATAAAACACTATGATCAAAATATTCAGTATTTTGATGTATCTGGATCAAAAGTTTTATCAATATAGTCCAAGAGTGTAAATTAATTAGATGAGCAGATGCACTAGTTGATCATATAAAACATTATTGGTCAACCATCACACACTCCCACCCAACCCAAAAAAGGAAAAAAAATCCTGGTTCTGCCACTGCTCAAGTCAGCCATTGTATTAAAAAAATCATAATTGTTCGTGGCAGGACTCCAAAGAAATTATCAATTGTTTCTAACAAATGCAATAAAGAAAGCACTTAGGTTTGTAATAAGAAAGTAAGATAGTACCTCCAGGTATGTCGCGACCAAACTTTGGAATGGGTATGGTTGCCAAGATTGGAATATTGGACTCTAAAACTTTCAGAACAGCTGGAAAAAAAGATGCACTGTACAACTCCATTTTACCAACTTCGTCGATGATAAAGAGTTCAGTATCTTCCTTGACCTGACATCAGAAATTCAGAATATAACATTCACATACTGTATAGGCACAGAACCTACCCCTTCTGCACTCACCAAATTATGTTCAATAGTCATCTATGATACCGGGATACTCCAAATGCCCTGAGGTATCGGTACTGATACGATACGATACGGATACGGGTACGGGATATGGCAAGATACGGCTTGGATACGGCACCCAATTTGAGGATACGGTTGTGCAATATTTTTTACCCCAAATTACGACAGATTTTGTCCATGTTGACCAATTTACTCCTAAATGAGCCCTCTTTCAATTTGAGCAAAAGGAAAGCAAAAAAAGAAGGAGAAGAGGAGGAGGAGAAGGTGGCAGCGATGATGAAGATAACTAAACTGACAGGAGCTACTACTTTCATTTTTACGGGTTGCTTCTTTAACTAGATGGTAGACCACTGTATTGCTTTCTATTACTGTTCCTACTTTGAACTTTTAGCTTCAGGTGCTATGTATGCCTCCTCTTCTTCTTATTCATTTTTCTTCTTCTTTTTCATTCCATGATGCCCCAGAGATATAAAAGGGGTAAAAGAACCCGTCGCATTTTATTAATGAAAACGGGCCCGTTGGGCCTTTTTTTTTTATTTCTTTCTATTTTAATGTTGAACTACTAGGCCAACCAAGACACTTGGCTCTTTTTTTTTTCTTTTCTTTTCTTTTCTTTTATTTTCTTCTATGTTAAGATTTTGTCAGGCCCAGCTCATTGAAAATTTGATCCACACAGTGGGTCTTGTAATATATGAGCACTACGATAAGTATTTACATGTATATATTTTTTGAAATGCCGTACCCGTATCCATATCCTAAAATTTTCAAATCGGCTAATCGAACCCTCGTTCCCCGTGTCCGTATCTGGGCATCATAGATAGTCATATGGAATTCTGTGAAACAATACCTACCTGCAGCTCAGGCATGGCTAAAGATTCAAAT
Source organism: Sextonia rubra (assembly GCA_037013555.1). Taxonomy (NCBI): domain Eukaryota; kingdom Viridiplantae; phylum Streptophyta; class Magnoliopsida; order Laurales; family Lauraceae; genus Sextonia; species Sextonia rubra. The sequence continues at coordinate 12,293,921 of JASUAD010000028.1, read as the reverse complement.
GATGCTATGTCTACTTTAAACTTCCCAACGCTAGGCCATCTGAGAGACTCTGCACTGTCATTTGGAAAAAAGCCACAAAAGAAGAATTATTTGATACTTTGGCAGAGTATGATGATCCATACATGTGCACATAGCCACAGCGCACATTGTACGTAGGGACGGAGCCAAGTAGAGTCGAGCAAGAGCAATTCAACCCCTTCTCTCTGTATCTCCAAACCTATTTGTTTTCTTCATTTTAAGGGAAGGAAATCCTTGATTTTTCATGGGCATTTTGGTCTTATGTTCTTTTGCCCCTCAACTTCTTTATTTCCTTGTTTGCCCCTCATACACCTTTTTTTCCTCTTGTTAAAGAGTAGTACTTTCAAACACATTAGGGCAATTTGGTCTTTTGCTTTTATCCAAAAGATAACTTATCAATGACTGACTGACTTTCTTCCTCTCTTTGTGCAATGAGAATGTCACAGTGTGTTTGCTTCTCCTTCTTCCTTTTAATTTTTTTTTATTCACCCTTTATTAAGTCTAGAATCCATTTCCTCCTGAGTTTGGCACTCATAATCAGCACATTTTGATCACTTGCCTATCTAAGTTGTGATCAGATAGAATTTTTTAAATTTATTTTCAAATCTAGATTAATTAGATATAATCTAATTATTAAGTTAGAAATTTTGTGAGACTATAAATAGAAGATTTGAGCTTTAAACAACTAATGTGCCAAAGATCAAGATTTTTTGTCAACATCATCAACCCCATATTATGGTTTTCAACAGTTTAACTAATATTTAACCATAATAATGTGCTCATAAGTAAATATGCTAAAATGCAATTCTTCTCTAGATTTCTTGACCTATTATTGAATTTGATGGGTGTGGAGACAATACAAATTTATCATTTTTGTGTAATATAATCATAAGTTTATGGGTAAAACTGGATTGAGAATATGATTATATGTTAACATTAATTTTTTAATTTTGTTTCTCAAATTCCTTTCTTTTCTGTGCTAAATTATTTTGCTAACATTATTGATCCACCATCCTTGCCCTACCTGGCTCCATCATTGGTCGTATGCATGTACCTCATACATATGAACTATCCACATCATAGGCCCCAGTGAGAGTAAAGCAAAAACCAAAAATACAATGAGTCGAAGATCTTATCCAATCAACTGCCTCAGAAATATATGGTTAACTGGGAAAATAGCTGACAAATAAAAGGCCATTTATAGAAGGTTAGGAAATATATTAAGCAGTATTCTCAAAATACTCGTACATGACCAAAAACATCAACTATCTGCTAACTGACAGATTCTAAAGTCTCCCACTCATCCATGCTTATGTGGACCCCACTGAGATCAGCAATACGGAAATTACCAGCAGTTTTCAAGTTGATAGAGAATCCGAAGGAGAGGAGTTCTTTGATAGAACTAAAAAGGACAACTCAGTTAAGGAAATCACTGAAATGGAAGACCCTTAGGCCAGCTAGGAGGGAGATGACGTTTTAAAAACGATAGGAGAATTACAAAATAGGGTGTACCCAAAAGAAACATTCTGGAAATCAATGGGCTCCAGAGGAAGTATAGAACTGAAGAGTTAAAATCTTCAGTAAATCACAATTATAGGTGGTTCAAATCCAAGAGGAATCCAGAGCTAAGGAGGTGGAATTCAAGTTAGTTTCAGAATGAAAATTCTATTTTGGAACTGAAGAAATCAGGGGGAACTTGATGAAAGGAGATATATTGAGGAGGCAAAGTCTGGACAGTCTTCCCAAAAGAAACAAAATCTTGGGAAATGTTCTAAGTTGTTGAGATACTTTGGTAAAGAGATTGGAATAGAGTGTGATGCAGTACAGACCCAGCTGAAGAACGCAGCCGGGCCAAAACATTGACCCATGGGTCAAACCGGTCCAGTGGGTTCAGCCATAGGCCCAATTGGCTGGCATCTTCTATAGTTTTCATACTTCTAATATTATTTATTGATTAATTAGGATTAGGAAGTTTCTTATTTTAATTACTAAGTCTTGGCTGCCAAGAATTAGGTTTACTATTCTATAAATAAGAGAGACCTCATTGTAGTTGCTTATACTTATTTAATTAATAAAAATTTTGGTTGGTTTTCCCTCCAAGTATGGGTTGTTTCATGGTTATGGTTGTGCCTTATGGCTGGAATCCTTTTGGATTCGATCAATCCTTCGGGAAATTGATCTATTTTATCGATCGTGGATCATGGCTGCACCAAAGTACCCATCTATGAGGCACAAACACAGTGTAACTACAGCAGGGACACACCATGGACACAGCAAGGATACAGATTTTATATATAAAAAGTAAAGTATCGGATACAATACGACACAATACATTGCTTATTTTGAAGTATCCGTGCGTCATAGGTGCCCAATGCAGTAGTAGGTTAGTAGGTGGAATTTAATAATATGGAACATGGACTTAGTGGAATTAATGGATAACTGGTTTGGAGAACATTCTATAGCATGTGAGTATCAATATCCCCAAAGAGACTCCAGATGGGGATGTGTAAACATCCATAGGCCAACCCATTGCAGATTAAGGGAACAAGTGCAATGATGTGAAAGAAGTATTTTCAAAAATAAACAATGATGTGAAAAAGGCATCTAAGAGACAGCACTCCATGGGTCAGGATTCCATTATTTTATTAAACTAGAAAGCAGGACCAGGCTGGAAATTAAAATATATTTAGGTTTGAAATTTTTTAATATTATTAGAAAAAAAAAAGTTCAAACTAAAAAGAATTTAGAGGATTTTACGGGAAAAAACCCCATATATGTTCATTACACACAATTAGACCTTTATTGAGCACGTGCGCTAATTTCCCTAGGCCTAATTTTGTGCAAAAAAAAAAAAAAACAAAGTTTCTGCAGAGAAGAAAGGAAGAATAAGAGGGGAAAAAGGAAAAAGAAAAGAGGAGAAAGGAAAAGGAAAAGAGAGAGGAATAAGAAGAGACGAGAAAGGAAGAAGAGCAAAGATAGGAAGAAAGGAAGGAGAAGAGAGGAGAAGGAAGAAGAATAGAGAGAGGAAGAAGAAGAACTCAAAAAAAAAAAAAAAACAAAACAAAAAATTGTATGTGCAGGTGAGTGACTTTTTTTGTTAGTTCTCTTCTTTCTCCCCTCTTCTTCTTCGTGCTTCCTCTCTTCTACTTCCTCTCTCTCTCTTCTTCTTCTTCTTCCTTTCTGCACTCTTCTTCCTCTCTCTCTTCTTTTTCCTTTCTCCTCTCTTGTTCTTTTCTTCTTAGCAGAAACTCAAATTTTTTTTTTTGTTTGTATGTGGGCGTCATTCAACCCAACATATAAAAAAAAATTTCACAAAATCAGGCCCAAGGGATCCAATTAAATTAGTACATATACTCAATAAAGGTCTAATCGTGTGCAATTAGGATTGTAAACTGGTCGGTTTGGTCCAGGTCCATTGTGGACCCGGAACCGAAACAGGAACCGTTAAAGAAATGATGGACCCAAAACCAGAACCAATTTCCAGGATCCAAAACTGAAACCATTAATAAGAGAATGGATCCAGAACCGTGTATGGGCAGGTTCAGGTCCAGGTCTGTGTAGGGAATGCTTAGGAGAATAACTAACTTTTAGGAAAAATTTTCAAAAATTGAGGTAATATGTCGGGTCTCAAGTCCACGGGTTGAAACCAAAGTGGAACCAGACCCGGAACCATTTAGAACATGGGTCCAAAAATAGGATCCGGACCCATTTACTTATCGGATTCTAAATAAGGACCCAAACCCAGTAATGAACAGGTTGGAACCTTCAAGTAATTGGAGAATCGGGGATCCATTTACAACCCTATGTATAATGAACACATATGCGGTTTTTTCCCATAAAATTCTCAAAAATTTATGTATTTTTTTTATCAAAAATTTATGTATTTTTTTTATCACTGTTAAGATCATATATATCAAAACCTATTTAAAAGGAGAAAAAGTGCAATTAACTAACATAAATGATTACAATGATTTTTGAATACTGAATTAAGGATAAATTTTATTAAGACTTTTAGAGAAGATAGCGATAAAAAGTGATAGCTCTAATAAAAAAATTAAACCCAGTTCTAGTATATGGGATTTTTTTGGTAAGAAAGCATATGAAATTTATGTTGTTTGATTAGATGGGATCATTAAATTCTCTAGAAAATGGATGCAATTATTTCTGAGAGTATATACACAACCTATGATACCAACATAATTGTACATGGAAGGCATATCAATATCAGACCAGCACGACACTCATAGTGGCACACATCACTGCACCGATATGTTTGGAAAACAAGTTTAGCAGATCCTACTATATAAATCCATTATTTCGTAGAGTTCTTTCATCTACTTCATCAAAAAGGAATGTAAATAATGATGATTTCATTAATTCAAAAATGTTCTAACAAAATATAAGGATAAAATAATATATCTGATCCTCATATTCGTGTCCAGACCACTATCCATATCTGGGCAATATAGCTTGCAACTAGAATTGGACTATTTTCTCCCCAACAGTGGTCAAACACCACTATCCTCATCCTTTTTTCTTGGTTTTCCACTTTCTTTTCTTGAAAAGAAATAATTTAATGGCTTGTGAATTGTGATGTAATGTCATGGAAGAGAAATGCATCACAAAAAAGAAACCCCCAAGGGTGTGTTTGGATGTGAGCTAGATTAGAATAGAGTTAAATGAAATTTTTGAAATTCAAAATTTCCCCCTTCTTTTTAAAAAAATTCAAATTTCCCCCATTCTTTTTCAAAAAAAGTCATCACTAAATTACAAAAAATCTCTACTTGTTATACAAAAGATCAAAAAGATTCCATATCAAGCAACTAAAAACAAAAAGTCATCATAACCCCATCATATATTATTCTTTTTTTATTTTGGATTTACTCTAGTCTATTTTACTCTACCCCACATCCAAACACACCCTAAGTTCAAGCACATAAGTGCAACTGACGTTGTCCTTAACTGGAAATTTCATAGTAGCCTTTCATTATAATCACCGTTTCTACAAACCAGAACACAAAGGAATATAAAATCATGCAAAATAAAAGCTGCAAATGAAAGCTCCAAAGAAAGTTTGGGCGTCGCTATATATACACATAATGCAATGTGCTGCACAAGCATGCTCATGGTTTGAAAGAACAGAAAAAAGCTATCTATGGAGATCAATGAACAATAATGTCCACTACCTTGAATATGTTGTAGATGCAAGAGGTCCCCTTCTACCATCCAATGTGACCACTTCAAACCCCACCCTTTCTGTGCCATGTCTAACTTCACCTACATAATCAGTTGCCATGAATTACAATTAACATTTTTTTTTTAGTAACACCTAACATAATGCAAGGATGAACAATAAGGAATTTTTCCAACAAAATCAGCCAAAGAAGAAATGGCTGTTGGAAATATTTGAAAAAAGAAAAAACCAAAAACAGTAAAGCATTATAATGGCAAACAAAATGGTTTTACAAAATGAAAAGCAGTACTGTACCCAAAGTTTGTGTTACACGAAGCATATTAAATAACATTTATCATAAAAGCATTATTTTTTTCAAAACAGTAGCCTCGTGGAATGGAAATCTAAAATTGTACAATGGCTAATATAAAGCCACTTCAGGTTTTTTTTTCTCTTCTTTTACATTTCTCCTAACAATTATAATTGTTGAAGCAAAGCAAGGAGAAGGGAAGAAAGATCTGGGAGGAAGAAAATAAGATGATCACGGGGGTTAAAAAGATCCATCAAGGGAATTGACATCTCTAATTATATTGAATCGTTTTCATATTTACTATATCATTCTTTGATTACAACCAATCACACAAGTCCCTCAAGATAAGTAACATCAATCAAGGAAATCAACTGGGAGAATTGCTGATAAGGCGATACACAATATCCTTTCGATAAATACTCCTCCACTAGTATGGTATTACATAGGTGATAGGTCAACCACCATGTAACTCCCTCAAGTCTCGACACTAATAATATTTGCTAACACTACAAAATGACACTACCACACTACCCCTCATCTACTATATATTTGTAATGGCAACTTCAAAACTCACTAGTAATCAATTACCTGATCAAGTTATTTAAGATTGATAGATTCTTGTATTCCTTTCCTTTTGAAAGGAAATTTCAAATTTTATTAGAATATAGAAAAGAAAAGAAGCAAAAGAAGAGGCAAGGGAATGGTGAAAGTCACTGCCATTCAAGCCTGCAAACGTAACTCAGTACTATTTGCTTTCCCAACACCAGAACATGTTTTAAAGAGAAACATGCAAATGCATAGCTTGAAAAAACCCATTGTTTTTAAGGCCACGTATTCCACACAAGTCAGACCCAACGGTCCATGTGTCTACCCAGTGAGATCCACCAAGGATAGGCAAAGCGAACAAAGAGATCCCCATAAAACAGTTGTAATGATCTGATAATGCATTTTGTTGATGTCTTTTTCAGTTTTGGTGAATGGCTCTCCTTCCCGCTTGTTCAAAGCATCTAGGGGGCTTAGACAAGGGTATCCTCTCTCTCCTTTCTTGTTTACCATTGTGGTTGAGGCTCTCGGCATGCTATTTTTTAAGACTAAAGATTGTGGTCTCATAGAAGGATTTGAAGTTGGTAGAGGAGCAGAAGTAATCACGCATCTTCAGTTTGTGGATGATACCATCCTTTTTAGTACTTCGAGGTGGGAGGAGAATGTTGTCTTAAAAAGAATTCTAAGGTGCTTGAAGCTCTCCTCTGGCCTAAGGATAAATTTGTCCAAAAGCAAGAAGGTGGGGTCGGAACCTCTAATGATCAAGTTCAATTGCTAGCTTCGATGCTTCTTTGCAAGTCCGATAATCTGCCACTTTTGTCCTTAGGTCTACCTATTGGGAGCAAAGTGAGATCTAAAAAGGTGTGGAATCCTATGGTGGCAAATTTCAAAAGGAAGTTTCCATGTGGAAAAGGAATCATCTCTCTTTGGGCAAAAGAATTAACCTAATCAAAGCCTCTCTATCCAATTTACCGGTTTATGATACTTATACCCTTTTGAGAATGCCAGTGGCTATCAGGGAGCAATTGAATTGTCTAAGAAAGGAGTTTCTTTGGGGAGGGAGGAGTATCAAAAGAAAGTTACATCTTGTCAAATGGGAGGATGTTGTTAAGCCAAGGCGGTGGGGGGTTTAGGCTTAGGGAATTTGGAATTTAAGAATTGAGCTCTTTTAGCTAAGTGGTTGTGGAGATTTGGTAAGGAGAGGGAAGCTTTGTGAAGAAGAATTATTGTTGCTAAATATGGGGAGGACAAGTGGGGTTGGGAGCCTAGTAGAATTCAATAAGGCTCCTGCTTCGGGTCTGTGGGGCTTCGGGTCTGTGGGGCAATATCCTAAGGGTTGGGAATTTATCTTTTGTTTTGGGGAAAGTGTTCAAGAGGGGGTGGGTTTTAAAATAGGGGAAGGAAGTTGAGTCCGTTTTTGTGCTGATGATTGGGTGGGGTGGGTCCTTTGTCCTTGTCCTATCCTAGTTTGTTTAGGGTTATGGTCAACAAGTGGGCTTTGGTTCAAGACTGTTGTGTGGGTTGGGGGGGTGTTGGGTCTTGGAATGTTTCTTTCAGAAGAACCTTGCATCTTTCTGAGGAGTCTGACTTTTGAGTATGAGTCAATGGTCAATCTTCTTTCTAATGTTTTCATTTGCAGGGATGTAGTAGATTCTCGTATTTAGAAACCTAGTACTTCTGGAAAATTCTCATATAAGTCTTTTATAAGGGAGTTGGAAGGTTCATCACAATCCAAAGCCTCTTCTTCATTGGCTTGGCAGAGTTTGGCTCTGCCTAGGGTGGAGGCTTTTACTTGGCTTGCTATTTCAAAAAAGGTTTCTACAGTGGATAACCTTAAGAAGAGAGGCTTGGCCTCTGGAGCTATTTCAAACTTATATGTGTTATGCAAGAAGCAGATGGAGATGGTAGACCACTTGTTTATCCATTATGAGTTTTCTCATACCTTATGGTGTAGGTTTCTTTTGTGGTGTGGTGTGCTTTGGTGTAACCTGGGACTTTGGCAAGGATGATTGGAGCTTGGAAGTGCTCTAATTTTTTCAGATACGAGTAAGTTCTTTCGAGACTTATACCTTTTGCTATTTTATGGTTTATTTGAAAAAAGAGGAATGACAAGGTATTTAGAAGGGTTTCGTTGTCAGTGGAGGATTTGACGCATTTGGTGGTAAATCAAATTGCCAAATGGTCCGCTTTCAACTGCGATTTTGATAGTCTAAGAGTTGATGGCGTGTTGCACAATTGGGAAGCCTCTTTATTTTATGGGGTTAAGAAAGTAAAAAAGGTATTTTCTTGGGCTCCTCCTACTAAAGGTTTGCTAAGTTCAATGTGGATGGGGCAGCTAGAGGAAAACCTGGGCTGACAGGCATTGGTGGGGTACTTCGCAATAGTGAAGGCATTGTATTGGCTTTGTTTTCAAAGCATATAGGATGCATGGAGTCTAATGAAGCGGAGATTCTTAATATTTTAGAAGCAATTTGGATTTTCACTTCATCCAATTTTCATTCAAGACTAGTCATTGAGAGTGATTCTCTTAATGCTAAATCTTGGGTGCCCTCTTCAGTTATGTTTCCTTGGAGATTTTAATTGTACTTGAATGAGATTAGGGCTCCATCATCTTCAATTCTAGTGAGTTTCTTCATGTTGAGCGGATAGCAAATGGTTTTGCTGACTCTTAGGTAACCAAAGGGTTGATAGATCTTCTAACTTTGTCACTTTCATTATGTAATCTGTTTTTGTGGTATAATGCTTTTATACCATAGTACCCCTTTGCTTTGTTGGCTGGCCTTCTTTGTATTCTTCTTCTTCCCTTACTATATTTTCTTCGTTGCCTATCAAAAAAATAATTGGCTTGAAAGCAAACCTCACTTTAATGGGAAGGCTAAGTTGAGGAGGCGGAGGATTATTGGTTTGCAAATATATAGTCAAAAGAAAAATAGCCAATCATTAGTGGAAAAGGAAAGATTGGATGACTGAAAGTCCTTTAAGAAGAATTTTGTTGCTCTAGAGAAAAGCCCATGGCATAGTTAAAAGGACCTCATTTTCGCGACCACAGTGTCAAGTGTTCAAGTCATGATACTCTGTGTGTGTGCATGAGAGAGAGAGAGAGAGAGAGAGAGAGAGAAGCTTTTTGTGCCCATTTTTCATACATGGTTTGTACTGCTGGATAAAAAAATTAGATCACTGATATAGATATGTCAAGACTATATTGTATAATACAACTCCAAAGAAAAGATTTATAACTTTTCAGCCTATCTGTGGAATGGAATGTTTCTACTACAATAAAGCAGATTGACTTGCCCTTCTTAACTCAAACCAATTGATGAGTTCATGAACCTAATGCAGAGACACCAAGCAATCTACTATGAATACTCAAAATAATCGATGGCTTCAGATCTATGGGAAATTCTTGCCAGACTGAATCTTGTTCATACACTGTTCAATTAATCATATAGACCTAACAATCAGGTCCAAACCAAACAGATGGCCCAAAAGTTAGACCCCAGCCCTGCCCCTATAACACCCCAGCCCTGAACCCACCTGGCTGGATTTGTCTAACCTGGAAATACTAAGTCTGGGTCATGTTTAGACCCAACAGGTCAAGTCCAAATTCATTGAGTTAGCTCAAGTCAAGGTATCAAAACACTAACTCCCTAAGAGGTAACTAAACCGCCTAGCATTACAGTTTGCTCCCTGAGGTTGTAGGTTCGAGCTGCGCTGCCACACTCCCAAAGTGATTAGTCCGGCCCAAAGGGTTCGGACACCCTTCGTTATCAGTCAGAAACATGTACATAACTGCATATCATATCAATATTATTTCATTTCAAGCTGAAACATTAAAAAAAATTTTAAATAAATAAATAAATAATAATAATAATAACAACAGAGGCATATCATCAAACACAATGCATACGTTTCGGCAAAATTCTAAAACCATGACCCAAAAAATTCTATTCATTCTGATCGCAATTATGGGTGAGTTTGGATGTCCCCCAAATTTCTTTTCCACTGCAATCAGCAGTTTCAACTTTCAAATCCCACTAGCAAGCATCATCCAAGAAGGGCAATGGCCACTGGCCAATGGCCAAGGAATACTTACGCGTGTAAAAGCCTCGAACTTTGAGATTGGGGTTTGAGATTCTGAGGCTCTCCAACACTTTCATCACCAAAGTCGTCTTCCCAATACCCTGGTGGAAGAAGAACAGGGAGAAAGATGATGATTTTTTTTTTTTTTTTCACTTGATGAAGAAAGATGTCAAGATAAAGGAAAATGGACGGTTGAGATTTCATACAGGTGGGCCACTGACAAGGAAGCATATCCCAGAAGTGGCCATCTTAAGCTTCTTCCCTTCCTGTGTACTTCTTCTGCCTACAGCATGAGCTTCCACAGTCTGCTCTTCATAGAAATGGAGAGACTGGGATGAGGAAAAGGAAATGAGAAATTTCAAATACATCCTTAGCTTTTTGGAGTTTTCCAAAAAAATGAAAAAATTAGAGGTTGCATTTTATATTCTAATAAAATTGCACAAGTAATTCATAGTTCTTTCCGGTGGGTTTTCAGGTCAACTTCCATAGTTGCAACTTGCAACCCTTATTAACCTCAATATTTTTAAATAACATAAATGTCTTTTGTTTAAAACAAAGGATAGGGCTACGTTGCGAGCTCTTATCTTATGGATTGTGTGTGATTGGATACCCCTATAGTTAAATAATGATGATGAGAATCTTTATCCAAGGTTGGAAAGCTCGTGACTCGGATTAAACTCATCTAATGTGAAAAAAATTAACTCGAATAGAGTCGGTGCATAGACTTGAGAGACTCATGGTTTTTTTTTTAATAATTTCAATAATATTTAAAAATGAATCAAAGAATTAATAAATATAAATATATGTTTATTTAAAAGCATTCGTGATAATTAATTCAAATTAATAGATTTATATATGCAAGAAAAATGCTATAGTAAGGAAAATCAAAAGAAGAGGATATTGCATATGACATAATTAGCAAGTCCAAATATCAATTGTCAAAGACCAAATATGAGTTTTAACATACATTCTAATCATCATTTTGAAATTACTGACTTCAAATTTCTTGCATGTTTACTTAAATATTTACATTATTTGTTTAAAATTATATTTACCTATCATATGGTTCAAAATGTAAAAACAAAACTTAATAAAATGAGTTAATTCTGGCAAGTGTCACTTGTATTTAAATTGGTACTTCGTCAAAGCAAAATGACCCAGGAAGTTAAGAATCAACTCGAGGAGTGTTCCAACCTTTCCTAAACCTAACATTTACATAAAGAAACCTCAATTGTGTTGATGAGGAATGGTCCATCTATGAGGCTAGGCGGCCTATTCAATATCCTAATCAAATGAAATGCCCTTTGATATTGACCATTGGGTATGTATGAATGAACGTATTTGCATCATCTGATGGACATAATAGTGGATTCTGTACTTTCATGGATCATTCGTGATGGATTGGACATTGTAGTAGTCACACATCATGTATGAATGATGGTGGATGGATAGAGGCTTGTCTTTCTTTTATTGTCCTCCCTTTCCTTGCCCTCGGTATTCATATTTTCCCCTCCTTAATTGGCATGGACACCCACCAAGCAGCAACCAATAGCCATTTATTTATTTTGCAAAAAGCACCCATTTTTATGATATGAATATTCACGAGGCATTTGACCCAATAGGACTATTTCACTCCGTGGTGCCTGGTAATGAAATAAACAACCTATGATGCCGCTTTTAGGAAAAAACAGACCCTCAATTTTTTTGCCTTTTTCAAAGCGACTGTTCTGAATTGGTCCACTTAGTCGGACCCTCTCAAAGATCCGGTCTCAGGCTCCCCTCATTTGTGCGGCCGGCAACCAAAATCTAATTGTCATGGCCCACCTTAATGATATGAAACCCACTCATTTTTTATAAACGCCTCCATATTGACGGTCAAGTTTCACTGTGCCATGTACAAATGGACGCTTGTTTGTCAAGTGAAATATGCCCTCTGTCATATGAGTGGGCTTGATCACATTACAGTGGGCTTACACATGAGTTCAGCTGCCATATGCACCAAATTGACTACACTCTTTAGAAAACTTTGGGACGTTTGGCAACCATCGGCGCTGGGGAATCCTACTCCACGCCTGCATGGACCTTCCACATTTGACTGAGCGTAAAGCTTAAGAAAAATGACGTTGAATATGGGTCAATGCAAAGGGGCAGCTAAAGTGACACGGGCACATCTAAAGATGTCAATTTTAGAGATGTCAAATAAAATTTAAAGGCTGATGTGTCATTTTGAAGATTTAGAATTTAGCAACTCCAATAGATGTGTCAAAAGTAATAGCCTTTTTTTTTTCAAAATATCTCCAATAACTCTATTTTTTCAAACTTTTAAAAGGCCCAAATATTAAAATATTACAATAAAATAAAAGACAATTGACTTCTTAAATCCTCAAATTTGGCATAGCAAAGGGCTATGCCAAATGCCATGTCACAATTGGCATAGCCCTCAGAGCACCAAATAATACCTTTTATTACCATTTCATGCCTACATGGCATTTTGACACCATCTTTGGAATTGCTCCAAGGGTTACTCATTTTTGCTTTGAAAACCTAAGGTGCATTTGGCATCGTTTTATTCGGATGGAAAACATGTACGGTAAGAGTAAAACACTTCCGAATTTTACTCCACCCGAACTAATTCCAAAATCTTAACTAAATGGCATAAAAATCTTGTAAAAATTTGTTTTTTAAATAATAATTTGTTGGCTCAGATGTTTCCTAATTATCTCTTCCAGTTTAAAGACTCTAAGACCTCTCACTTGTCCAAAAGGTAAAACCCATGTTCACAATCTCAAAAAGAAGGTGTTCCCCAATGTATAATTTCTAAAGGTGAGCCATAGCATCACAATCACAAAAGATGGACCCATATTATAATTTTTATAATGGTGGGGCCATGACATTGTAATTTCTAAATGTGCATCCCATGTCCACATTCACAAAAGAAATGGCCCCACTTTATAATTCTTAAAGGTGGGTCACATTGTCACAATGCAAAAGAGGGGACCACATTACAAATTCTATGAATATAGTCCCACATTGTGAATACTATGAATATGGCACTATTTTATAAGTTCTGAAGGTAGGTACCACATTGCAATTTTAAATGTGGCTCCTGTATTCACAATTGATAAAAAAAAATGGCCTCACAATACAATTCCTATAAAGTGAGCTCACATTATAAATCTTATTAATGCACCCCTATATTTTAATTTCTAAAAGTAGGCACCATATTGTAATTTCTAAAGATGAGTCTTATGTCAACAATTATAAAAATCTGGCTCCACTTTATAATACCTAAATGTAGATCACCTGGTCACAGTCACAGAAGTACCCACATTGTAAACACTATGAATATGGGCTCCATATTCTAATTTCTAAAGCTACGTAAGACAATGTAATTTCTAAATATAAACCCCATATTTACATTTACCAAAAAGTGACCCCACATTATAATCCCACAAAGGTTGGCCTCCATTGTAAGTCATATGAATATGATCCTATATCATAATTTTAAACTTGGGTACTACGTGGTAATTTCTATAGGTGGGACCATGTACAACAATAATAAAATACCACAAAGAATAAAAAAAAGTTAGTCCCACATTATACATTATATGATTCTCTTGCTTCTGTTCCTTTAAGCAAAACTTTTATGATGTACTCTGCAAAATAATTTGATATAATGTTGTATAATAAGTTTTACAGAGTATTATCTCGACAGAACCTAATCTCAACACAAAATTAGAAACAACACAAGAACAATGCCAAATGGACCCCTAACTTTTAGCTCCCACAATCAAGATCAAAACCGCTAATCATGTTCTAAAGCTTCAAAACAGCCATTTTATCAAATCTCAGTCGATTCCTAATAAATTTTGAGATATTTACAAAAAAAAGTCCAAATCATTAGATCAAAACTTTAAAATTCTATAGACACTATTTGCAACAGTCAAACCGTTCAGTCCCTCCAAAAGGCCTAAAACGATTATGGTTCCAAATCTCACAGATTGATTTATCATGGATAAAGAGAAATTAGCCAAAAACTTCTGACCGTGGATGTCACAGTATAAAAAGGGTACAAAAACAATCCTTGTTTCAATTTTTTGGCTTCTTTGAGCCCCATAATAATGACTTGAATCATAAATTATTTCTGGAAGATCAAACATGGCCAAGTGATCAAGTTTTAGCCTTTGATGCTTATTAAATTTTAAGATATTAATGAAAAAAAATGTCCAGATTCTAAAATATTAAATTTTTAATCCTGTTTGCCCCCTTTAGACAATCCAAACCATTCAAATTCTATAGATGGTTGGAGAATGCTTTGCGGCGAAAGTTGAGGTCTTTATTTTTTAGAGATTTTGATAAAATTTTAAAAAACATACAACCATTGGAATCCACTCTCGAGACCAAACCTAAAACTCTCATTTGAAATCCTATCTGTGAATATATTGGTTCTAGGAGATGAAAGAAGTTTTCTAAATATAGGATTCATTTCTGTTTACCAAATATGCCTTTAAAAAATTAGGGCATCCCTAACCTATTTGGGTATTTAACTAGTATAGAAGAGTAAAGTGAAGGCCCAATTTAACAGATATGAAAAGATAAAAAGGGTCATATCAAAGTACAAAAAATAAAATTCTCCCATTCTTTTTCAAAAGAAAAAGAAAAGAAAAGTTATAAAACATTTCTTAACCCACTAAATGACAAAACAAGGCATACATTAAAAAAAAGTAAAAATATTCTTTATCAAACCACTAAAGATAAAAAGCCATCACATTATGATTACAACCCTCATATTTTATTCTCTCTTAATTTAAGGCTTCACTTTACTTTAAAATATCATTAACCAAACTAGACGCCTAACTATTTAGAATTGGCATTGTGACTTGTGACCTGATATAAAGAAATGGTTTTCAATCCATCCTACACTATAATCTGCCAACCCAAAGTGAACCCGATCACACGACCAGTTTAACCAATGGTTCTGAACGGATTTTGGGCTGCCACTCTACATGTTTCACATTGGAGCCAACCCAACATATTGCCACCAATAGAAAGGTAAAAGGGGCCCAGTTGGTGGTTCAGAACAGTAAATTAGTGAGAGACCTGTCCAACAAATGAGCCTGGATCCAATTGGTCAATCACTAAGACCTTGATTAGCAAACCTCAGTTCATGATGATGGGCCACTTTCTAGAATGCAAAACCTTTTATCAGACGTGACACCAACAATGCCAGTCCAAGGGGAGTGGTGAAAAGGGAAATCCAAATGGTCCAATGCAGATACATGCAGGTACTGTGTTGGAAAATTTTCTTGTATAATGGGACCCACCAGTTGATAAAAACATGGCAAAACCATTGATGGAAAATGCAAGGGAAATCCAACTGCATCATTAGATTACGAACATGCAGGGCCCTCCAATGATTACAATTAAGCCGAGACTCCTCAAATGCAAAGTCCATGATAATGTCCACCAATAATAAGTCAGTGGACTCACCCAACTAAAACATCTGATCATAAAGGCAAAGCATATTATCAGAGACATCCAAGATTAAGAGACATCCAAGATATGATGATAAGGACATTTTCACTTGCACTCATGCGCTCTGCAGTCCATTTGGATCGGTGCCGGTCATCATGGTTCATGGAACCTAGAGCTCCCAAAGAGCGCACGAGAAATTTTCCGTGACGACAATGCCATGAAAAAAAATTTTCTCCTGTGCTACTACGCTATGCACTCCATGAGAGCACTCATCCAGGCCGTCTGAATTTCAGGAATTCAGCCATGATAACCACACCGATCAGAATGGAGAGCATAGCACAAGAGTGCAGGCGAACATCTCCCATGATAATGCATCCTCCCAATTTGAAACAACACAAAATGGGATTGAAATGGGACTCAATCCATTTGAAGTTCTTCAGCGGCCCCTTCCACGATAGGAAATGAAAAGCACAGGGGAACAAAAGAAATTCTAGCATAGATAAGGCATGATCCAAATACAAGCTCAATCAATTAGTATAGAGTCTAAACGCTTGATTTCAAGGTAAAAGAGTATAAATCAATATACATACTCAAACCAAAGGGTGGATAGTATAGAGTCTAAACGCCTTTTCTTTTCTCTTTTTTTTATCCTCAAAAAACAAAAAAGGGGTAGATAGTGTTCATAACTCGCATGTATCAATCTAAATCAATGCCAATTCATAGGAATTAAACCGTTTATGAGCATGGATTAGATGTAGGCAAAGCCAGTGCACAAAAACAAAATGGAGATTCTTGAAAATGCTAAAAATACATATGAAGGATCCACCTGGGACGAAGGGTAGACAAAAGAAAAATTGCACAAGCTGATCTCTTTCTTTTGCCTTCTAAGCCTCCAGTTAGAACTTTTAGCTTTCCTATTCATCAAAAGTAACTCAATTCAATTTAATTCGCATGATTAGAACTGTGCTTGATAATTATCAAGGGCTAAGATTAGTTTACGTTTTATATTTGAAAAAAAAAAATTCCTACTATGTGTAGTCCAGCTTTGTAGGCTACACCTTTGATCAGTACAGCCCATTTCATGCTCTTTCATCTAGTGATCCTACACTAGGCCCAATTTTATACTTATCAAACCTTCACTTGCTGATGAACTGAACCTCAAGAGAAAAAAAATCTATGATTAAAGCACTATTAAATTCAAAGGTTGTTAAATCAAGGGATAGGATAATCTAACAGGGAGCGCACATCAATTGGATTTGCACATAGAACCGTTTGAGTACATTTGATCCATACATAGGTTTCGCTGATTTGACACCCAAGACAAAGCATTAAAAACCTCACCCTACAGAGAACTCTTGTTTGCAAAAAAGAAATTAAATAAAAAAAAAGGAGAGTGAATGTTTTTATTTTAAAAACTTGAATTTTTCAAAAATGCTCGGGGATCTAACTGAAAAACTTGGAACAAAATCACTTAAAACAATTCCAATTATATAATTTCCTTGGCTTGTTTGTTTGCATTAGAATACATAGGAATCAAATACAAACTTGGTTAAAAATGAAGATTAAAGGTTAATTTCCAAAAATTAACATCAAATAACATTTTCCTGAGAAATAGAATCCAACAAAGATGCTATTTGATGCTCATTTTTTAATATGCATTTTTATCTTTATTTTTAACCACCATATGTATCCAATTCCTATGTATTTTAATGCAAACAAACCGGGCCTCAACATTTTAGGTGGAATAGATCACTAGTTACAAGTCATGGTGGTCACATGCCTCATGCACACTAGATCTATGGTTGGCCAGCCACTGGACCAAGCCCACTAGAAGCCCATAAAGAGAGAAATTCAAATCAGGCGGGAGTTTCTATTTTAATAGTTGCTGAATTTTAGGGATAAGTTTGAGAATAATTAGAAAGTTTATCTTATTTGATTTAGACTTTTATTTTAATTAGTATCATTTCCAAGAATAGATTAGAGTTAAAATCTATATAAAGGATTGTAATCCCTCCTACGGGAGAACTTATGCATTGATTAATAAAATTTCTCCTCAACAATTTCTCTTGGTGTTTCGTCTTTTGGCGTGAGACCATGATGTTTTCGATCCTATGGATCCCTGTCCCCTATCCCTAGGCCTTTAACTTGGAAAGTAACCCGTTGGCTATTCTTCATCCCCGTGCTGCATCAATACCCCAAACCTAAATGGTTCTTTTCATGTGCCACTCTGCTAGTATCACAGTTAAACCAAGGGCCTTAATCAACAACTCATAACCTTTGAACTCAATCCCTATGATATCCCACAATAATATAGTGTCAACAGATAGACTTGTTTCAAAACATTCTACCAACTAATATGCACAATAGACATTACTGCATAACCAAGAAATATTGGAATCATCATTACCTTATCAAAATCACCCCATTGTTCCATATATAAATCAAACCAATTGACTCAAGAGTTTCATGTCCAATAGAAACTGCATATAAACCTCAGCAGGAAATGATCTGGTCATCAAATCAATGAGCACCTCATCAGTGAAACTGTTCTCCATAGACACTCAGGATTCTTGGCCTCCTCCCCAACATCTTCACACTTAATGCTAATATGCCTAATATGTTGCTATTTTAAGAGCTTTTGCTGTTGTTCAAATTGAATAATCTCTCTCTCTCCAAAGTCGTTCTGCATAGGGGATCTTCATCTCTCACCAAAGTCGTTCTGCAAAATGTTACCTAAAGATGCAATCTCACATGTTATGTGTCTTTGGATGCAAGTCGTTTGAGGCAACTGTGCCTGTCTGCCATTGTTACTTAGGGACCTTCCTTCATAGCCACGAACTAATACACAACGAATTTCGTTTGAGAAGGTTCTAGAAACCTTTCCTTCCAGAGCTTTTCACAAAATAAGGGCCAGTGGGAATAGAACTTTCAAAAAAATAAAAAACAAAATTCATTTCTCACATCCCATGTCCCCAAACATTTCAGTTGAGCTGCACAGCCTGTAACCAAACAAATTCCACATTGCCCGATCTTGTCATAGCCTGTTCTCAGCACAAATTGATCCCAAAACGATATTAGGATCATCACAGGAATGATGCCAAACGAGCCCTAACCAACCAACGGAACCTACTTCAATAAGTCAAGGCCAATCAGAAGACCTCTCCTCATTCTGACAAATACAAAATAGAAATATGTACTCCCATTAAACTTGAGGTACATACACTAACTAACAATGTTTTCTTAACCCAAAACCAGCAATTATGTGGTTGAACTTAATACGCCACTCTCTCAAAACTTATTTAGTTTTGCACGCAAATCTATTGAGTTCATGCACTAAGTGTTCTATATTAGGATTGACATAACCTTTGAACTACATCCTTCGTATATCAGAGGGCCCATTATGTACTCAAAAATTCTGTTTGCTAGGAAGAAGAAATTTGTGAATGTTAAAAAATCCCAGACTCCTCAGGCATACCTTTTTCAGTTAAGACTCAGTTCTACTAAAAACTTTTATGACAAGATGAATATATATTGTTACTGCAGTTTTTCCACGCCAGAATTTCCAATTTCTCACCAAGCTGGATTGCCAACCAGAAGAAGTTCCCTCCCCAAGAGTACTGAACTTTGATTAAGGATTCATATGAGAACCTTTCAGAAACCACAGAAACTGCAGCAGCAACATTAATGGCTTCCAAGAAAAGCAGAAATCACACTTTAAGACCTCACTTATGCAAATTTCATTGAATGATGAATCAGACAAAAAGAGGAGTTCCACATCATGTAGAATCCAATGCTCTTCGACTTCCTCATGTTGCACTAAATTTGAGACAACAGAGGGGGAAAACGCTTTCTCAATTCTACACATACAGAAACAAATGTGTACATTGGTACGGCAAGAGGATGAGGTGATAGAGAGGAAATTTGTTCCGATTTTGCAAGCAACCCACTGTTCTGTTGTTAAGTCCAATACATTTCCCTTGCAGAACAAGTGAAAGAATGAACTGACTTTCCTCAATAGAGAGGACTTCAAATTCTAATGAGACAGGTAGAAACACAAGATTCCTCTCTCCTACGGAAACAGAGATCCGCAAGAAAAATTCTCTTGTTGCATGAACAAGTCCTAAGGGCTCATTTGTGTACTGACATGGCACCTCTTGTTTTCTCCAATTCAGCCAGTGTAAGAACAAAATTTCACCTCTCCACTGAAACAACTAAAGTAACAACCACGATATTCCCAATCTACATAGGTTTTCAAACAAACCTTCCAGGGCCATTTGTCTTTTATGCCCGTGATAGGAAAATGGGTTTTGCCGTATGTAACATTTACATATGCAAGTATTACACATGTGAAACACATTCCATGGTTTTTAAAATCACCATTTTCAAGTGTAAATGTAATGGTGTTAATACATAATGTGTAAACGTGCATAACCATTATGCTTGCTTAATATTTACATATGTAAATAACAGTAAACAAAAGACCCCTAAGGCCACATCTGTGTAATACCTTTTCTGCAGAAACACCAAGAATTTTGTGTCTTTCCCCAGTTGCTCACTTTCAATGGTTTGGCACGGAAAATTTCCCCAAGGAAAAGTCACAAAGTAACTGATTTTTCATTTTGCAGTGGAAAACCTTTTCCTACAGGTGGTTGGAAAGAATTTGGAGAATCCATATACCCATTTTTGGTTAGGAAAAAAAATTTTCCATGATTATGACCTTAACATGATGTTACACAAACCTGCCCTAACAGAATTTGGAATTTGGAGAACTCATATTGGAAGAATACCAAATTCTCCTAGCGTTTCTCCTTGAAATTTAACCCCAAATGCTTCTTCTATGAGTAAGCATTTGAAATTCTAAAATTTAGAGAAAAAAAAGGTAGAGCAGAATTAGGAAATTCATAATTGAAATAGTCGCATTTTGGAACTATCTCAATTTAAAAAGAGACCTTGGAAACGAACTTGGACAAGTAAGATTCTACCAAGAGTTCCCGAAAACAACAATTCTCCCCAGGTTCATTTGTGTAATCAATGAAACAGGGAAAGCAAATCCACTCTCCAAACATCACCAACATATAAAACCTGATGCACCAATGACAACAAAAAAATTAAAAAAAAAAAAAAAAGGAGATTCGAATGCTTAAAATCTCTTATCATGTAAATTCTCATTATCAAGGCAGAAAGGTCAAAAACAAGGATTCCGATGATCCTAAAATCCACCACTGAGCCACTCATAGATTCTAGGTTTATGGACACACCAAACTAGCCATCATGGATTTCAAAAAAATGGCTTACTTAATTATGAAAATATAAACAATTTGGTTTAATATACTTACAAATTTTCTGAAACATGCTTCCCTACAAAGTAGTTTTTTTCCCAGCAAAGTCATCTGTTGCAACACAGGTACATTTACATAGCACTACAATAATTCCCAGTTGAGTGATTTTAGTTTTTCTTTTTGGAGGTTCGAAGGGGGATTTTGCTGATCACACTGAGGTGGAATCAGGGAGTCTGACTGAGGAATTATACTAATTCTTAGAATGAAATAAGCCTCGGCCAGAGAGAGCATAGGATTTTAACCTGGAAAAGGTTTGAAGACAATTATATCGTCAACAAGCTTTTCGAACTAGAAAAGTTCTGAGAATGGATTCCATAAATCTATCATGGAACCATGAGATGGTTAATGTCATGCACACCAGTCACCAGCTGACAGTCCCAAAACATCACTAGCTAGTGCTGCTTCACTTTTTACAAGCCCTAAAGATCAATTCCAAGCTAGTAAACCAGCACTGAAGATATTCTTGGCGCAGAAAACAACACTAGAATTCCACTCACCAAGAACTAAATGTAGACAAATCACATCTCTAGTTGGACAGAAGGCCAATCTCAAGTTGTTGGACAGAAGGCCCATAACTAGGGATGGCCAGAGATTGGGTTAAATGGCATACCCATCCCAATCTGCTCCCATCAGGAGTGGTTTTGGTGGTGGTTTGTTAGGATTCAGGTCAAGAAGGGATTCGTGGGTTTTGACCTGAGTCGGATTTAGGGTGGGTCCCAATTTTGGCAGCCACACCCCATTCAGGACAAATTACATATGTGTTATGGAATACAACGCACAGTGCTCTCTAGCTTGGGGCGACAGATCCTAGGTCAAATCTTCATGCACAAGACATATGGAAGAATTTTCATATTTTAACATTATAAAAATTAAATATTACCAATATCAAACCCAACATGACCTGTACCTATGAAAAGACGGATTTGGTATCACATATCATAAACCCGTCACGACTTGATTACAAGGCAAGTGAAAGTCGGAAAGGACTTGGACTTGCCCTAACATGTGTGGATGGCTATGGGCAGGGTTTAGCATGGGTCAACCTAAACCTGAACCCAAACCAAATGGCAATTGCTCTAACCATACCTGAGCCACCCCATGACAAGTTTATGATTTGTGATACCAAACCCGCCCATGACAAGTACGGGTTGGGTCAAGTTTCCTAGTGGTCTTTTTTTTTTAATATATGAAAAAAAAAATCGTGGATGGAATGGTATTCAGATTTACAACCTGCCAAATAGCCCCCACCAACCATTACCACCTGTGCTAGTGAAGTCTGGTGTACAAAGATTAAGTCAGTCAGAAATAAATTAAAGACAAACAAGGCAAGGTGGGTCAAACACAGCCACCTCAAACTCACACTCAAATTTGAACTTGGCCAGTCTAGAAATTCATTCCCACACCAAAGCTGACCAAACCCCAAATAAAAAGAGAGGGTAGAGGTGGATCCCTGTTTCAACCCAACCACAAATTGCCATCCTTGCCCACCATGCCCATTGGCTAAAACCAATATGGCCTAAAGTGTACCCTAGAGATCTAAAACCCCTAGTCGTACAAGTCAATTAATTCCCCCAATCGACTACAGTTTATCTTTCTATCTAATAAAGTAATTCCCAACATGTGTCAAAAGAGGGATTAGAATTTCTTGGCACAGGAGCATGTGGTTCAGATATATGTGGTTATATGACAAATCAAGCCAATGATTATCTGGATCGGTTTAATCGAATACACAGGCCCAAGAACCAAGCTAATTCGGGAAAGATCAAAAGGGATCCAATCTTATCTAGGACAACCAAGACGGAACCAAATCAATTGTGGAATGTTTTAAATTAATTATGGGATGGAAACAAGCTCTTAATCATCCTCTTGGAGCTTCTAATCGGGCATATCCAAGCCCAAACATGAGAAACAATCCACCATTGAGATGGATAGTGTCCATATAGATCACAACCCTAACAAGGCCCAATCCATTCAAGACCTTGGGCCTGGTCCATACTACGCCCATGGTGCTGGTCCCACCAATCCAAAATGTGGAGTGCACATGCCATTGGGTAGGGACATCCAATGAACTCCTATTCTAAGCACTCTCACGAGTCACGAGTCAACACTTTCTAATCAGGCACATCCAAGTCCAAACATGATAAACAATCCACCAGTATTGGGTTGGATAGTGTCTATCTTGATCATGACCCTAACAAGATCCAATCCAGTCAAAATCTTGCCCTTATGGGATACCCAGGCCTGGTCCATACTACGCCCATGGGGCTGGTCACAACTGTCCAAAATGTGGAGTGCACAGTGCCATTTGAGAGGGACATCCAAAGAATTCCTATTCTAAGAATACTCATGCAACACTCTCTAAAATCACACTCATATCCAAGACAGAACCTTTAAGGCAAGCACTTGCTAAAGAGGAGTAAAAGTAGCTAGCAACCAAGTGGGACCCATGCCCAGACCAATATGGGCTTCCAAGTGGAGAGAGAACTCCCATAACTCTCTGTTTTTTATTTCTTTATTTTGAGTTAAGTCATGAGTTGCAATTAGGATCTGTAGATGAATAACTAGGATTTGGAGTAGGTGTAGTCGTATAGGTCATGTCTACGAGAAGTTATAAAAGCATATGGTATGAGGCATCCAACCTAGAGTTGGTTATTTGCATATTTTATCTCAATGCATCTGCTTGACTTTCTGTTCATTCAGGTTAAGGATTGGAAATTGGATTTTCTGATCAGTCAGGCCCCACCCTTTTGGCAGTCATTTCTTTATTAAGTTGCTAACAGTTAACATTACTATTATTTCTACACAATTTCAGGAAGGATTCTTCAAGTTGAATGAACATGTGGTCTTCATATATAAGGTTACCAAAGTGTATTATTCAAAATCATTACATCATTAATAAAATTCATCTCTATTTATCTCTTTTCCCTTCCATGGTAGATTTGCTTGGATCCTAGAAGAAACCCTAGATATATTAGTAACCCTAACCTAGGAACTTCTCCTGCGCACAATTTGCATGAGAACCGTGCATCAAAACCATCAGAGTGGTGGGCCCAACTGCGAATTTCACCTGTAACAATGCCTGACACACAGTTCCCATGCGAACAGTGCGCAGGAGAATGGTTTCCTCCTAACCTAAACTAAAAAAAATTTCTCTTAATTTATGTAATCTATCATGAGTTTGGCATAAAAGCACCTAACAGTCCTTGAGATGAAGGCCCCAAAATTACATCAAAAAGGTTTTTTACTTTTTTTCTATTGAAAATGATAACGTTGTTTAACTGGTGGCTCACTCAATGAATAATGTGAAAGGAAGGACATAGACAACTTCCTCTCCTACTTTTTCTCTTTCTTTCTATTTTTGCTCGTTAATTTTCTCCTTTCATTCCTTACGTTTTCCTCTCTGTGTTTTTCTTTGACAAGGTTGAATGTAATTCTTATTGAGAAACTAGGATTTCTATTTTAGTTATAAAGTATTAGAGAAGTGCTCCAACTAGGGATGGATCATTCATTTGCATAATTGCATTGAATACCATGAGGCATTCATATATGGATCCTGACGTGTATTATCCTTCTCAATTCCCTTCAATGGTGTGCTTAGGAAAAAACTTCCTAACTGGCGCTATTGTTGGTCTACATTGGACATGTCCAAACCATCTCAAATTAGTTTCTCATAATTTATCACCTATCAATGGCCTACCCCCATATGTTCTTAAAAGCTCTCAATTCTGATTCTATCATTCCTAGTTTCACAGCACATCCATCTCAACATTCTCAAATACTCATTTTGTCCATTTGTTATTTCTTAATTAATAAGGCCAACATTTTACCCTTTAGCTCACAGCTAGTCTAATCCTTCTCCTATAAATTTGTCCTTTAGTCCTTTCAATATGAGACAATCACAAAGCACTCGCAAAGCAAGTTTCCACTTCAACCATCCCGCCCTTATCCTATATTCAACATCTTCCTCAATCTCTACATCCTTAGCCAAGGTTTCATCATGAATCTCTTTAAATATATGTCGAGCTACAATTCTCACAATAGTTTCAGCTTTTTTCACATCCCCCTGAAGTTGAAACCTATAAATTCTAGTCTTAGTATGACTTATTTGAAAGCCTTTATATTCTAAAACCTCTTGCCATCTCTCAAGTTTCATATTCACACCATCTCTCAATTCATCGACCAACATTATATCTATCAACAATATACATCAAAATACTTCCTCTTGAATATGCGCAGGTTACTTGTCCATAATTAGTGTAAAGAGATAACGGCTTAAAGTCCGCAGCCCCCCCCCCCCCCAACCCTCCCAAAAAATAATAATAATAATAATAATAATAATAATAAAACAAAAACAGAGCACACATAAGGTCATTGGAAACTCACCCATCTTTGCATAGATGGTTATGACATGCGTTACCACTCCCTTATACTTTTCTTTAATAATTTCAATATAACCCCTCGGGACACTTTTATCTAAAATCCACCAAATTAAGTATAAGTATTATGTCATAAGCTTTCTCTAGACCAATGAAGATCATATGAAGATTTTTCCTCTTCTCTAGTAATGTTAAAAAAAAAAAAAAAAAAACCACCTTGGATCTATCGGGTGTGCTAAACTACACAAGGAGATGTCTTGACTGGGTAGATCTTCTCATCCAATATATCCCACTGATTTGGACCTTGAGCGTAGAGGCAATTGGATTGGCCCCAACCACATCATCAAAAACTACACAAACAGTGGAATCTGCAACCACCATACCAAATGATTCCATAAAAAATAAAAAATAAAAAACCTAAAATAACCCCACAACCAAATTACTTATAGCTGATCCATAGTTAGACAAAATAAGCCTAAAGTAGTGTCATATCCCTGAGATTCTCCAAAATCCACATTAATCAAGTAAAATTCAATGTCACACCAATGATGTTTGATTGATTTCTTAGCACAAACCAAACCCTAAATCACATAAAAAGTGAGATTTACAACTAAAACTTTCAATAAATCTTGTAATGTTAAAAAATGAGATTCACTGCCATAGATTTTAAAATCTTTCAACCAAATAAGAAACGTTTGAACGCTTCTTTGGAAGCCAAATATATGATTGTTACCAATCACAGCCCTTTGAAGGAATTTAACTTATCATGATTTGTGGGGAAAAAAATTGTACAGGCGCTGATTGCCCAAATTCTCAGAATTTTCCTTTTAAGAGGGAAAAAAATCCAAACGCTACTTGTGCAAAATGGCTTTCTTATAGTCTCCCATATTCTTGAAGTCAAAATTCCAAAACCAACACACTTGAAAAGCACTAAATTAATTTAGAGCAGATGGCATGTGACAGATGAAACAAGAGACAGCAGAAGTAAAATGGCAACATGGTAAAAACACGCCCAAATCCAGAAAAAGACACTTCCAAAACCGGTTGAACTTGAGACTCCCCAGAACATGAAAACATTCCATAAACGTTTCATTAATCCAATCCATGAAAGTTTGAACATTCCACATGAAAAGCAATGACATAGCCCTTCCTCATTAAGTATTCCACAAAATTTCCCACAAAGCTCATGGGGTTACTTAGATGTTCAAGCATGGATTCCAATTTCCAAGACAGATTCCTTAAATCAGAAGATCCGTTAATCCCTTCCCAATATCTCAAGTTTGCGTGTACAGTGTTTGTTTCTGACGAACAGAATGAGGAGAAAATGCATAGAAAAAGAGAGCATGCATGGTGTTACGGGACAAAATCTAAAAAAGAAATCCCATTTGAAATGGCACTCTCTTCTACATACTGTCGCAAGACCTTGACAGAGTCAAACTTCAATTTTTGCAAAATGCAGAAAATACTGACTTCTCAGTTTTTTTTAGCAAACCGACTTGGCAGTTTTGTTTACCACATTCTGTACAAGTTTTCAAACAAATCCTTGAAGCTCACTTGAAAACTTTTATAAATTTTAAAACAATGCAGACAGTCTGATGCGTTCGCAATTTCTGCCTTTACACAATCACAATGTCTGACTCTCGAGTGGTGATTCCACAACTTAGGATGAAAATAGAAGCAATAAGTCAGAATTTAACTTCTCCCTTTTCAAATCCATGAACACCTAAGGGCCTTAAATGTCATTTGACTCATTTCCACAAATGCCATTTCTATGAATGCAAATGCCAACAGTTTTCAGAGTCAACCTGGATCCCCATCGAAAACAACAATTCTTTATATTTTGCAGAAAGTGAAAACATCATGTCGCCTCATTTGGTTGGCTTTTCAGATTCCTTATGTTTTTCCAAACAACATGTGATGCTTTTCTGACGCTTTTCTGATACCAAGGAAAGTATTTTGCATTTCCCATTCTGCCTACTACACAAACGACCCTTAACTACTACAAATCAGTGGGTGACATGTTGAATGTCTGATCACTATTCCCATCAAGAATTTCTAGCATTGTAACTGGTAAACCAATAAATTGCTAGAATTTTCCATTTAAGAAAATTCAGTAAGCAAACAATGTGCAATGGCTTTTTGGCAATCAGTCGATTTAAAAGAGTGATCTGCCCCAATCCCTACTAGTAGGAGTGTTTGGTAGTGGTTTCTATTGGATTTGATGCAAGTATGGATCCATAGTACGGAGCAATAAATCAAGTTTGTTATGGATCAAGCTAAACTCAAACCCACACCAGCTTACACATGTCCCACCTGATACTCAACTTGACCCATGATGGGTTTATGATTTTTTATACCAAACTTGCCCCATGATAGGTATAGGTTAGGTCGGGTTTGATACTAAAAAATTTGTTAGTACAAAATAGCATAAGTATATTATATATTTTATATTGCTTGTATAAGGTTTTCAAACCCACAACCTTTCACTTAAATTCTTTGCAATGTCCTATACCAATTGTACTACACAAAATATGTTTTAAATCCGACTAAAAAATACATTAAGTAGTCACAAATAGAGCAGGGTAAAGGGAGGTGGTGGAAACCTAAACCTGCCCCGAACCCAACTTGGGTCAAAATCTATAAATCCATACCCACCCTAGAACTCGGTAATATATATATATATATAAACCTACCAAACTCCCTAAACTCAAGGTGGCTCATCTTAACCTGACCCATTGTCATTCCTAATCTATAAATTTTGACCCGAGTCGGGTTCAAGGCAGGTTCGGTTTTTGGCCATCCCAGCCCACCCCACTTATAACTAATTTACAAGTTTTTTTAATGGAATGTAATAGACATATCCTTTGTAGTACAGTGGGTGCATCACAAATTACAATGTTTGTTTGGTATGGAATACATATGTATTGATTTTAATACATCAGTAATTAGAAAATTATAGTATTTACTGCGCAACGAAACACCTAGAATTAGATTACCGAATCCTTATGTATGTAAAGGGTCCATCCTCATAACAGGCCAACCCCTGGTACTTCAATTCATACTTACCCTCCCATCAAAATTGCTTTTAAAGTCCTCTCTGAATGTAAAGCAACTGTTGTTCAATTGATATTTTGGTGGATCATTATAGGTAGTCGTACAACAGTAAAAGGGCTGCCTTATAGCCTGAAGGTTGACATGGAAGTTGGTTGAGTATCCAATGTTTTGGAGCTCTCAATTGAGGGCTGGCTGCTCTAGGATGGTTAACCAAATAGAAACCGATTTGAGAGTCATAGTGATTAGGCGAAATGGAGGGAGAAAGGGGCACAACTAGTGTGTAACATTTTATTTGTATGGACTGGTATTGCTATGCGGCGAAAAGGAAAAGAGGGTGCAGGTTTTGATGAGGGGTTAGGAACTGGTAATTTGATAACCAAAAAAAATGATAATTTGATACTCTTTTTTTGTTTTATTGACGAGGAACCCACCGGCCCCCCTTATGGTTGATCATTGATAAAACTCGGAATACACGCAACCACCCACTAGCCATGTGTATCAGATTAGGCCTTACAAAGGTTCGAAACAGAGACCTCCAGGCCATTGCTGGACTTTCCCATCACTCGAACATTTCAAATGTGGGTAATTTGATGCATTTTCATACATTGAATAAGCTTCAAATGCAAATGTAATCAATATATATGTACTCAATTAATGCATATGTATTATGTTTGGATCAAATAAGCCTTAAGTCCTTAACTATGGGACAGAGTAAGGCAAGCAGCAAAAACTTGAATCCCACCCCAACCGAACTTAGGTCAAACTCTATAAATCACTAACTGCCCTAAAACCTGAAAAAATAACTACAAACTTGGCCTTTCCAATTTATTCTGGCCTATTGTCATTTCTAATCTATAGATTTTGATCAAAGTTGGGTTTACGGTAAGTTAAGATTTTTGTCATCCCATTTATAACTACTTCATATACTTTTTAGTAGAATGTATCAATGTAATACATATCCCATGTAAAACAATGAGTACATTGCAAAGAAATAAGGTCAAAGGATATGAGTGTAAAATCTTCTAATATAATATAATTATTTTTATTTTCTTAATTGTAAATATAATTATTTTTATTATAATATTTTGAGATAAAAAAAATTAATATCAAACCTAATCAACCTGTAGCCGTCATTGGGCAAGTTTGGTATCAAAAATCATAAACCCATTATTAATCAAGTTGGGTACAAGACACAACAAGTGTGAGTCAAGGCACATTCGAGTTTAGCCCAACCCATAGCCATCCCTATTAGCTTCCAAATTGATCAAACTCCAAAAATTACAAGTGCCTTAGTCATTTACAAACCCAACACCCCCCAACAAATAACCAAAAAAAAAAAAAGAACCAACCAAAAAAAGGAGCTAGTATGAGCCTCCTCCAAGGATGCCCTAGATCAAGGGCTCACTAATTGAAAATTTTTAGGTTTCATTTTGAAAGATTTATAAACTCTCTTAAACATCAGCTTCCCAAATTTCTCTCTCTCTCTCTCTCTCTCTCTCTCTCTCTCTCTCTCTCTCTCTAATAACAACTTTATAGAATCCCCATCATAGGTAATTCTTCTCAATAATGCTAGAAAGCCTACCGCCTTTCGTTGAGGGGCCCTCAATCTATCATAGAAAAACTTTTTTTCCACCTTCAATATGGAGTCATTCATTGGACGCATCCTAACCATCTCAAATGATTCTCTTAATTAATCTCCTATTGACGCCCCTTAAGTGAACCTGAATGTGCCATTTCTAACTTTCTCTTTTTTAGTTTTATACCACATCCATTTCAACATTCTCATCTCTATTACACTCAATTTTCATGTTTTTTTTCTTGATTGGCCAACATTCTACTCTATAAGTCATAGATGGACTTAAACATTGCCTTGTATAAGTTTTCCTCCAGTCTTTTGGGTTAAACACCAATCACAAAGCACTCCAAAAGCAAATCTCTAATTCAACCATCTAGCTCGTATTCTATGTTTGACATCCTCCTCAACCTCTCCATCATTACTAATTATAGAGCCGAGATATCAATTGAGCTTCAATTCTTATAAGAGCAATCTCTTTGTGACAAGACCACCATAACCTTTCTTTAGTGGTAACAAATTATTGTTATTAACTTGTGACCAATTAATCAATTAAGTTATGAGGCCGATGCAGTCTGGCCCCAACAGCCCCTCTTCAAATTAGATTAGGATTATTATTAGTAGATTTCTAATTAAATTGTTATTAGGAAAGTTTCCATTACTAGTATAAGGTTTTCTTGCACATTAAGTTTGTTTCTACTATATATATGGCATTATAGAGAAGAGATTCTCAGATTTGGTTGATTAATAGAATTAGGTTTTTTTCCAGAGGTGCGTCCTCGTGTGTGTTTTAAGTCATCTTAACGGTTCGAAGTGTCCTTGGACACGTGCTTAGGCACCTCCACGCAAGCCCTAACCCTTAGGCTGCATCAGATTGGCATCAGAGCCGAAGGATCTGCACGATCTTCTGGCGTGATTACCCCTATTCACCCGTCTTCGTATCCTTCGCCATTACCGTATACACAGTCGCAACCTCCAAACCCCAGACAACCGCCACACCTACGAGCCCCATCTCCTCCTTTCCAATCCCTCTCAGAAATTCATCCCGTCCCAAACCCTACATCAGTTTGGCCAGATCCCATTTCACTGCCGTGCCTCATAACCCAAAACAGTCCCACAGCCCAGACCTACACCCCTTACAGAACACATTACCCCATCCTCTCAAAAACCCTATCATCTCAAAACCCCAATCTTACATTTTCGGCACTTCAGTGGCGCACCACCCAATCCGCAGCCCCGAGACCCAAATCCACAAAACCCAACTTTCCTAAAACAGGCCCTACCCAGACAAACTCTACCATCATTGTCATTGCTCTTCCTCGCATCTTCTCTGCTCTCGCCCTGCACAATCCTTTCCCTGCAAACACCACCGGACCAACCCATTCACCGACACGCTAACCGTCCCATCGGTCCCTCCCAAGCCTCGATCGCAGAGCGACACCCTCAATACCCCCCCCCCCCCCCCCCCCCCGCCCCCGCCCCCGCGCCTTGGAGTGCAAAAAAAATAGAAGTAAAAAAGCAGCAGAGAGAGCGAGGAGCAGCAGCAGAGCGAGAGAAGACAACATACCTAGGCCGCCTCCCATTGCTGATCGTTGTCCGCAGTCCCCTTTGCCAGCCTCTGCCTGACACTGCTTGTCGCCACCTGCACCGGGACTCCCCCCTCCTCGCTGCTACCGCTTGCCGTCGTCGCCAGCCGAGACGCTGCTCTTCCCCCTCGTCATCTCTTTGCAAACGAGACGCAGAAAGTAACGACAGAGGGGTTTCTAAAACCTGTTCATCGTTTTCTCTGTGATTTCAACAATATAGTCACACATCACTTTCATCACGTGCGTGACAAATCTTTTGGGCTTGACTTCTATTTAGATCCTTTTTGGGTCTAGACAGTTTTATCTCGGCCCAATTGCAACGGAAGCCCACTTGTTTGTCATTCCAGTCCGCTGACATCATCCCGATCTCACATCCGTCTTCACCAGTGTGTTCCTGAAGCGTAGATTTGCATATCAGGTCAGTCAGATTTAAATTTTGCATTCAAAAAAAAAATGCCTCCTAAGAAGCAAGTGGATGTTGAATCTTCATCTTCTTCACTTGAAGATTTGGCTAGTGCCATTAGAGAATTATCTGCAAAAGTTGATGGCATGC
The DNA here is from genome assembly GCA_037013555.1 of Sextonia rubra. NCBI lineage: Eukaryota > Viridiplantae > Streptophyta > Magnoliopsida > Laurales > Lauraceae > Sextonia > Sextonia rubra. Next base: position 12,261,841 of record JASUAD010000028.1, on the reverse strand, counting down.
ACACCACCCTGTTACAATTGAACACTAGAGTGACAAATTTAGAAAATAATTAGTGTGTGCATCACCACCGTGATGATGGTGCAAATATTTGAAATCAACGAGATCCACCAGTTAATAATCCTGATCGAGAATTAGGGATTAAAATTTTGATTCCCGAATATGATGGAAAATTACAGCCCGCTGAATTTATGGATTGGTTAGTGTGTGTAGAAAATATTTTCGCACACAAGCCAATGACTGAGCATCATAAAGTCACACCAATTGCTACTGGATTCCGAAATTATGCTACAACTTAGTGGGCCGAATTGCAAAGAAAACGGAGGAATCAAAACATGGACCCAGTTGATACATGAACTGAGATGAAAAATATTTTGAAGCAAAAATTCCTCCCCGTCAACTATGCAAGAGATCTACGTTTCAGTTTTCAAAACTTGAAACAAAGGTCTAAGACTGTTGTTGATTATTCTAAAGAATTTCTGACTCTGCAAGCTCGTTGTGGCTTGAATGAAGATGATGATGTGGTAGTTGATAGATTTTTCAATGGGTTGAGAATAGACATTCAGCATATCCTTGCCTTCCAACATTTTGATAATGTTGATGAACTCATCCAACATGCTATCAAGGCTGAGGGAATTGCAAATCATCAAGTATAAAAATCCAAATGAGTTTCTTCGAAGAATTCATCTCTACAAGAAGCTAAATCCAATGGACAGATTTTTGCTATGACTGAAGGTCAACATAAGATGACTTGTTTTCATTGTCAACAGCACGGGCATCGCGCAGCAGAATGTCCAAAGCGAATATATCTGATTGAGATTGAAGGTGCTGATAGGAATATCCCAGATGATATTAAGAGTATTGACACTGATCCTAAGGATATTGACAATCCCAAGGATATTGACAATGAGGAACTTGAAATAATAGATGCAGATACCACGGGTGAAGCTCTTATTGTCCTCAAGGACGCTCCACCAACTGCTGAGCATAAGTGGTTGCGAAAAATTATTTTCCGTTCCGCAGGTACAGTTCAGGGACAAAATTGCACAGTTGTTATTGATGGCGGAAGTTGTGAAAATCTCATCTCGCAAGCCTTTGTTGATCGCCTTCAATTGAAAGTTTATAAACATAACCATCCTTATTTTGTCAAGTAGCTAATGAATGATGATCAAGCACATGTTCGACATACTTGCAAAGTTACTTCTGCCATTTGTGAGACTTACAAAGATACACTCTGGTGTGATGTGCTACCTATGGATAGTGGTGATATCTTATTGGGTTGTCCTTAGATGTATGACAAAAATGAGACTCATAGTATGCGCGACAATACCTATACATTCATGCATGGTGGACAACAGACTCTTCATCCCTAGAAACCACAACCGCCGAAGAAGAATTCCTGGAAAGCTGCCACAAAGGAAGTCCTTCATATTCACCACATTTACAGAGGCAATCCGAAGCAAAATCAAGTTCGAGGACGAACTCTTCTTTCAACCCGGGGAGGATGATGCAGTCTGGCCCCAGTAGCCCCTCTTCAAATTAGATTAGAATTATTATTAGTAGATTTCTAAGTAGATTTCTAATTAAATTGTTATTAGGAAAGTTTTCATTACTAGCATAGGGTTTTCTTGCACATTAAGTTTGTTTCTACTATATATATGACATTGTAGAGAAGAGATTGTCAAATTTGGTTGATTAATAGAATTGGATTTTTTCCAGAGGTGCGTCCTCGTGTGTGTTTGAAGTCATCTTGACGGTTCAAAGTATCCTTGGACACGTACTTAGGCACATCCACGCAGAACCCTTGGGCTGCATCAGAGGCCTCTTAGTAGACTAGGCCTAAGTTGGTCTACAACTAATTCACTTAAGTGTGGGCCCTCTTAATGGACAACAGGGCAATGCAAGTTTTCTTATGCCTTGTTTTATGAGTCTTCAATGATGCATCTAGTTCATGGCATGCATCAGCCAGTTGTTGCTATGGAATTCCTTGTTTGATTAGTGAAATTCCAAAAGATAGACCTTCAAATGTACAACTTTTGACCTTTAAAATTCTCCAAATTCTAACATCTTAAACATTAAGCTATATGGGAGAATTTGGAGAGGATAGCATTTGGAGAATCATAAATTCTTCCAAAAAGAATTCTCTAAATTCTAGGAACCAAATGTAGCCTTGGCATCCAAGATTTTAGAATTTGGAGAATTTGAAGGGTCAAAAATGCCATTTCAACCTTCAAACATCTTTTTTCACCAATCAAACAAGGGATTTCACAAACCACCGCTAAATTGAAATAATTAATGACAAACATATCAAATTCCAGCTGTAAGTTACTTAAACCATATAGGCATAGAGGAATCTACAAACTAATCTAAGTTATTACTTGGAAACATTTGCAAGCAATGAAAACCAAAGCTGCCACATTATAACCTTATTTACTTTCAACCCCTCACCTCGTCAACAAAAAATACAGTCTTTTTGGGATTTGGGGCAAGACAAGCAAGAAGAAGAAGAAGAAATAGACCTTGGTTTGCTTTTTCCCAATTTTGATTCCTTATACTAAAAGAAGAAAAACAACTATGCACAAAACTGTTTGCTGCTTTTATGCTTTCAAGCATTATACTAATGTAGCATAGGTGCATGTTTTGTGACATATAGCAGAAAAGTAATGTGGGCCCCACATTGTATATCACTTGGAGACATATACAGTGTCCCATGTTTAAAAGGACCACCATCAAAAGCAAAAGTAGAACACGAATAAATCTTATCACTACCATCAACAAGTTCAATGATCATGACCCCAAAAACCCACAAGCTGAAAGCTTACAAAATGGAAATGAGAAAATCAACAGGCAAAAGGCATTTATGACAAGTCATGTAGAAAATAACTACATTTAAATCATTCGCTGACAATATAAAAGACAAGCCCAAGAGGCCAAATATATGAGTCATATTGGAAATAACCATTTACAGATGAGTAAAGGTCATTATTTGCGGCAATGACGTAGAGATGCAAATCAAATGATCAAAATAAATGAATAAACTGATCTCAACTCGGAATAAAAGAAAATGCGATGTTTTTTTCTTCATAATCACAAGACAATAAATTCTAACAAACCTAAACATGCTTTTTGCTTTCCATAGTCTCTAACAACATGATTATATCCTCCACCTGAAACATACAAACAACATACTTAAAGTCCACCTAAAAGAAAGATCCATACTACACTGAAAAACAATATAGCACTGTTTAAAAAAATATAACAGAGAGAAAATGCAGGACACCATGTGAGCCCACTTGACCCATTAAATGAGAACCATCAACTAAAAAATGAGCATCATCTAACAATCTTAAGTCTTAACCATCAAATCACAACTTTGAAATTGACAGTCAAATACCTTAAATCAATCAACTGAGAATGCACAGATTAAGTTGATTTTTAGTAGATGCCTTGTTAACAATTTGTATTGGGTTCATGGGGCCATTTGGGTCCCATGCACATGCCACATACTTGACAGGTGACCAATCAACACTGAGGTAAGAAATCAATAACAAACGCACAAAGAGACAACTAAACAGATAGGGAAAACATAACAGAAACTGAGGAAACATTATAGAGAGATGGATAGAGAGAGATTTCAGACAGAAAAATATTGGATGGATGAACTATAAAAGATAGAGAAAATGTACCCGGACTAAGAAAATGAGATTCACCTCTGAGTCAAGCGTTTTTATTTATAGTAGGCTGGTGCTAAGGAAGCGGCGTAGATCTAAAAAAAGGTCTGGGAATTGGGGATCTTCCGGCATGCCAGCGATCCGGGTGAGAGAAATAGAAACACAACCTAAATATACCAGGCTAAGCTTGACAGAGGGGCAGGCTGATTTGGGCCGGGCTTAGGCCTTAAGTTTTAGTTTTTGTATTTTGGCCCATTTAATGCATTGGACGGGCTTGGATCTAGTGGTGGATAGCCTGAAGCACAATCTAAATGTAACAATAGCGGAAGGAGAGGGAGAGTGGGGACTTGAGAACCCCCATCCAACTTGTCTACCCTAGTACTAGTGGCCTAGAAAAGGGTTGGGCTTGGGCTTAATCATTGTTAGGTGGCTTGGGATCTAACCAGCCGCTTATGGCCTGAGTTGGGCTTGTGTAGAAGTTGGGTTCAGCGTAGAAATTTCTTAGCCTAGGCCAATCAGGCCCATGAATTTCCGAACCTTTGCCGAGAAAAGTTGGTACCAGAGCCCTGATCCTATTTATCAAATGTTGACATGTGTTGTGATACTCCAAGTCTACTTGGACCAACTTTGTATCCTAATTTAAGTCCCGATCCAACGTGGATTTGGAGCTGGCAAGTTGAGCGGCCCACATGCATATAAAGGCAGCAAAATAGGGTTTTGTTCACAAAAACGATCCTATGTCCCTCTCTCTCTCATAGTTGTTTGCCCGAGAAAATGAAAAGGAAAAAACATGGCAGTGCCTCCAGCTCGATCTACTCAATTCACATCATCCCTCGCACTCCCCCATCTCTCTAAAAGTGGAAGCCCCCATCATCTCTCTCACTCGATCCGCTCGACCTCTAGAACCCTAGCTTGATGTTCCAAGTCCCTCTGCTCAACCTTTGGCTAAAATCCGAACATCCCCGAAAAGAATGATTGTTACGCATTTGTGTTTTTGCTCACAAGGTACCATTAGGCATTATATCATAGGCCTTTCCTTTTTCTTTTTTTATAATTCTATTGGTAAGTTGGTATCAAGGGTTCCAGGGTAAAACTCTTCTTTTTCCTTCGAAGAAAAGCACAACACTAAATCAAAGAACAAACAAGACAAGAAGGATTTGTTAGTGTCATTGTAAGAGTGTGTTGTTAATTACGTGACCAAAGTGTAGTTCGGTTCTAGATCAATCTAGTTCTCCTCGGAAGTTCATTAAAGATCAAGTCAAGTTCAAAGAAGTTCAAGCTAGTTTAAGACCATTTAAGGAAAACCTATCAATGAAGTCTAAGCAAAGAAGTTCAAGATCATTCAAAGAAGATCATCTTGGAGTGCCAAGGGATAAGGTATATGTGATCCCTAAGTGTCCATAGAAATAAACCAGGAAATTAGTTTTTTCAAACACCCTGTTTTGTTCTACGGCTTGGACCACGGCTAAGCCGTAGATCCTACGGCTCACTTTCCAGAAAGTGTATTTTGGAGTTTTTTGTTCTACGGCTAACCCTACGGCTACACCGAAAAATGTTACGGCTAAACAGTAGTGTGTTTCACGGCTAAGCCGTAAAATCTACGGGCCACAATCCAGACAGTGCACTTGGCCATATTATGCTTACGGTTGACCTTATGGCCAAGCCGAAAGGCCTTCACGGCTAAGCCGTAAGGTTATTCACGGCTAAGCCGTAAAGATTACGGGCCACTCTCCAGAGAGCAATTTATGGGAAATTTGAGCATACAGCTGACCCACGGCTAGGCCGAAAGGTGCTCACGGCTAAACCGTATAAGGATTTACGGCTAAGCCGTAAGCCTAACCGTAAGGAGGAATTTGTGTTGAATCTGGTCAAACTAGCCGTTGGATGTTGTCAGAACTTACGGCTAAGCCGTAGACCATTCTGTTCTTAGCCGTAGAACTATCCGTTGGAGCTCATCTGTATTTAAAGAGGACCTCTCCTTTGCTCCAACTACTGAATTTATTGCTGAGAAAATCACTAGTATAGTTGAGCCTTTGCACCTCCATTAAAATCATCTTCAAAGCTCCCACAACCACCTACTCTCCAACACCAAAGAGTGCCATTATTGTTATAAGTAGAGTAGTTGGTGAGTTAGGAAAGGCTTCATTAAATCTGAGAGAATTCCTTAGCCTTCCAAACCCTCTTAAAACCTCTTCCCTTGGCTGAGCACACATCTAAAGATCATCATCACCAAGGAGCAAGAACAAGAGGCCATAGCTTGGAAGTAGTCTTCAAGCATCAAGAGCACCACTCAAAACCAAGGTATACAATTCCTTGTTTAGGTGTTCTTTAATATTTCAATTCTCATTGCTGTATTTGGTGGAAGACAAACCACCGCATCAAAAAATTGTTGTAGTTGGCGGACTAGATCAAGGATCAACCACCTGATCAAAAACTCTAGTTGGTGGAAGACAAACCACCGAATAAAAAACTGTTGCAAGATGTGTATGTTATGTAAGTACCTCTTATTTAGTGGAACCAAGAGAGATTGCTCTTGAGAGTGGATGTAGGTCTAGGACCGAACCACTATAAATCATTGTGTTTATTGTTTGTTGTGTGTGGATGTTGCCTTGCATTCTTGTCACTTGAGTTGATTATCTTTTATAAGCTACATCTTTGTTGCTCTAGTTGCATTTCTAAACACTCACAACTCTGAATATCTCTCTCAATTTTAATAATCTTTCAAATTGCTCTCTAATAACACCTAAGTCTTGAAAAGAAATTTTTAATAGTCCTATTCACCCCCCTCTAGGACTTGGTGAGATCTAGTAATTGCACTTTCAGGATTTATTTTTCTTTGTAGCAAACAAGAGCAAGATTATGTTACAGATCTACAAAAATTTTCACAATTGGTAATGGCAACTAAGCAGCCAAATGAAGAGAGAGAGATTTTGCATTACCTTTGGAAGCCGAGCAATAGAGATGGAGGATGCTGGGATTTTAGCTGGAGGTTGAGTAGATTGAGCTTAAGACATATTTTTAGCCGGAGGTCAAGCAAATGGACCTGGAATGTTGAGCGAGGGTTTTAGAGGTCGAGCGGATCGAGCGAGAGAGATGAGTATTGAAATTATAGCTATAGAACAAGGGATGTGATTAAAATTAATAATACATAAATTAGAGCAATAATACCGATTTTGCAGCACAGTGGAGGAAGACTATGTTGGCAGAAATCGGCAAGAAGACCGACAGCAGCAAGTGGCCGAGGCACGTTAATTTGATGCTTTCTTTAGGACAAGTTCTACCCCTTTGGATTAAACGCGGGTGCGAGAAGGTCTCACAAGAATTGCCCCCAGGATAAAACGGCCTCTACGTGATTCGACTTAGTCGCACACCAAGCATCAATCAAACTCCACTGAAACAGAATGCTCGCAGAGGAACGTGAGAACAAAGAAGAGCAGAGAAGAAGAAGAAGTGTGAAAAGCAGTGTTTTTTTATGCCACCGATGCCCCAATATATATTGATAAAATTGCTGTTGGGAAATTAAAATAGCATTAAACACCCATTAATCAACATTTAAAAAAGCGTTACACATTTAAATTCAAATTTTAAATGTTTGTTTTTAAATGGTTTTAATTAACCCATTAATTGAAAATGCTTTTCAAAAATAAATTCATTATTATTTAAGTAAAACTGTTTTAAAATAAACTGTAATTTTTTTCAAAAGTTTATATTTTCTATATCAGATTATGGATTCCCAAGGAAGGCCGAGCTAAGATTTGCACCCCTACTACGCACGATGATTATGTAGGATGCGACACTCGCCCAGTTAAACTGTTTTCGGATCTGATCCCTCGGACCAAGCTCGACTCGCTTGCGCGTATAGGGCTTGTAAGAAAAAGATTCAAATAGCTTAACACCAAAGAAAGAAAGAACTAAACATATACCCTTCCAAACATTTGCTCTCTTCCAATGTGGGATCTCTAACAAACACAAAAGCAACTTTTGCTTCTTTAAAGAAAGAGAAGTAAAGAAATTTCTTTGAAACCATGTGAATTTTTGAAATCCATCATCAAAACCCAACAATGAGGGGGGTTTCCACTTTTAAAGAGGTAGGGGAGTGTGAGGGGTGATGCAAATCGAGTAGATCAAGCGGAGGTGTTGCTGCATTTTTTTCCTTTTTGTTTTTCCGAACAGACAACTACGAGAGAGAGGACAGAGGAAACATTTTTGTGAACAAAACCTTATTTTGCTGCCCTCATATGCATGTAGGCCCCTCCACTTGCCAGCTCTCAATCCACGTTCGATCGGGATTCAAATCATGATACAAAGTCAGTCCAAGTAGACTTTTTCTATGTTACTCTTCTCAGATCATCCATGTAGCATGGATAGCCACACTGTGATAGACTAGGGTTTCAAACTAATTTGACTTCTAGTTTATAGACAGTTGCCATCTGAAGTCCATATTCTTTCCCCCCTAAAACAAATTGCGGTATTGAAATGTGCACGGGTATCATTTCACCAATTTCTCCAAACCAAATTCTTATATGGTCGCTGATAATTCTTTGGGCTAGAAATGTGAGACAGAAAAGGCAGCGCTCATGATGTAGCCTCTAATTCATTGTTCTTCAAATACATATATAGCAAATTGGGTAACAATTCTCTATGACAATATCTTAATTCCTCCGTGCCCAATGCATAGTAGTATGGTAGTAATAATGGGGATATTGATCAAGGTTTGATAGAGTAGTTACCAAATAGGTTTAGAGAAATACTTAGTTGAAAGAGTAGAACTCTACATTGGGGTTACCTATTGAAAATTTGAGCCACTTATAATGAATGCCCTGATTTATCAAATATTTTCAAAATTCACATCAATAACAATTGGTTCCATAGTAAAACTAATTAATTAAATAATAATGGGATTTAGAGCACACTAATTTTCAATAATTATGAATAGAATAAAATACAGTGACAGTACGTAAAAGTTTTGAATAAAAAGTTAGAAAAGCTGACTTTGCTCTGTGTGTTTGGAAAGATAAAATATAGTTGGAATTAAAAGTTTCAATTTTTCCAATAGATAACTTCACATGAAAAAGAGGAAAAGTTTTTTGTTAGGACCACTCGGTGAATCAAACTTTGTAGACTTTGGACACAATTAGGTCATATTCTTAATTTGTAGTGATTAAATTAGTTGACCCAAAAATTAGTAGCCATGGGATCAGAAAGCCAATAAGAAAATGATCAGCATATATAAGGAAAAAATAATAAACAAAGAAAACCCATTCAAGGACTACCTCTTTGGGCATGAGATTCCATAAGGTTTGAAGGATCTAAACAGTCTATCTTCATTCACATAGACATTTTTCAAATGAGCCACACTCAATTGATCATATCACAAAAGTAACAAGGTGTGCCGTTTGTGACAAATAGATTGATGGAAGAGAGACAGAACGGGAATAAGGAGAAGAAGAAGAAGACTTTGTGAGCATGCAATACCTTTTATGAATTCTGATTGTATTCTCTTTCACCTCCAAAAGTTGTAGATTTGGATGGTTTGCTTGGATGAATTAATAAGTGAGTCCCACAAGGAGGCTTATACTATAAAACAGAGGAAAAGAAAGTGTTATAAGATGTACTATCATAACTAAATGTTCACATTAGGACTCATATTAGATGATGAGATCACTTAACGTTAAAATCCTACTATATTAGATTGTTTAGGGAGAAAGCAATCTCTTTTATAAATAAGACTCTCATTTCCTTTATTATGTATACCTCTCTCATTCAATGAGAAGAAGTTTTTTCTCTTCCTCCTTCTACTCTTTTATCTTCTATTACAACAAAAAGAAGGTTACACAGAAGCATTTTCACTTTTATATACCTTAATTTATTGTAGAACAATAACTTAAAATAATTTAAATTATTTCTTCTCGATTGTAGTTTTCCATATATCACCAACGTAGAAAGTTTGGCTAAGGATTCCTCTCCAAGTTTCACAAACTCATATTTGGCAAATGCAAATTTTCAAAAATTTGGGGCTAGTGAAATCTTCCTTTATAGGGGATTTTCAAGTTTGAACCCCCATGGGTAAAAACATGAATATTCTCACATAAAATGTCAACACTACCCCTCGGAATTATAATCTTTAACCTAACTCTCTAAATTAACATGAGGGCTTTTCAGTCATTCCGACCTCCATCGTACGACTGACCCTCCCCGACTGCCTATAAAAAAAAAAAAGTTCTAGGGTTTTGTTTCCTCAGTAAAATCCGTAGTGCGAGCATCGAACGAGAGAGAGAGAGAGAGAGAGAGAGAGAGAGGATTTCCGAATCCCTTACACGCACACAGCAGCAGCGAAAACACTATGTACGGATCGTCCTACAGCTCGAGAGGGTAAGTCGAAGTCTCTTTCTCTTTCTCTTTCTGATTGTTTTGTGGATTCGGTTGACGTCGAGGTCTTCTAGGGTTTTGGGGGCTCTGGGTCGTGATGATGGTGTTTGATGCTTGTAGGTCTGGCATGAATTCTAATTGTCATGATTTGGTTATGAAATCGGTTGGGGTTTTGTGGAAAATTTTTTCCCTTGTGTCTGTTGATGATGATTATGATTATGTATTGTGTTTATTTGGTTTGGTGAATCAATTTTCTTATTGGGTCGATTATGGGAATTTAACAAGTTAGTTTTGGATGATTGGTTGTTTAAGGTGGAAATTTGGGAATAGTGTGAGGGTGTTTTGGTCTTCTGGGTTCCTTTCTCAAAAGGATGAAGAGGATTGCCATTTCATCACCCTTGTATTCCAATGAGGGGAACTCTCCCTCACATCTTCGCCGCCCCCAAAATACAATTTTTAAACAAATTGTGTGATTTGTAATTCCCTTGTTTCATCTCCAAGCGAAAAAATGAAAAAATATATATAGTGTAGCTCGTAATGGTTGTTACGTTTTATATTGTTGGGGTGCGGTTCCCTGAAATGGGATCCATGGTACTCAATTCGAAGTCATCGTTATAGGAGCAGCCGAGGGTGGGGATGAGGAGGGAGTACAGGAGCTCATAGGAGAAGTAGAGTTGTGACCATTGCCAAAATGAGACCAGTGGTGGAGCTGACGGTGGACGCACGCCCAGGGTGGTTTATAGGTATAGATTTTTGGTACCACCTTAAACCGATTTTTAACATCCTGGGGCAATGGTGAAATAGATAGATAAATAAAGCTTTCACAGGAAGAGTAATTGATCTGATGTAGTTAGTGGGATCTGTGTATGGCCTATGTAGAGAGAGGCTTGTGATGGTTATGGATGGTTGAAGTTTGTTCTAGGAGAAGCCTGCATTGTTTTGTGTGTGTGTGTGTGTGTGTGTGTGTGTGTCAGCTAGTGATAGTCATGTGCATCTATCCCTCACCATATGGTGTGGGACAAACTTAATAGCTCTCACCTAGAGCCCCAGTGATTATGGGACTTGGGGGAATGGAAAGAGACATCTTGGACGGGCCCATATGTCAAGTTTGGGGTCAATCCCAAGCTTCTAACCTCTTCATCCATGGCTCACAAATTTATTTTAAAGAATAAATTCGACCCTCGATCCCACTATCTAATCCATTCAGATTAGTGAAAAATCAATGGATCCATTATTAATTTAGGGGGCCCATGTGCGGGGATGGCTCGGGCCTCAAATAGATCATAAAGTTGGTGCCACTATATTATCCCTCATCGTAATACAGTGAGGGATGGATGTGCATGAATATTTCCCATTCATGTATATGATATACTGTCCGCATGTCTTGCACTGTGCGAGTCCATTGCTGTAACATCCACCCTCCCAAGGACTGTAACTCTCAGACAATGAATCTCCTTCAGTGCCTTACTTTGCCAAGTTATGCCGTTCCATTTCCACGTCTGTGAACAAAAGCAAACAGCTGATAGACTAATTTTTTTAAGTGACATTTAAAAAAAGAAAGATTTTTGGTACCATCCATGGGGAATGATAAATAGATAGATAATAAAGTTTTCACAGGAAGAGTAATGGATTTGATGTAGTCAGTGGGATCCATGTATGGCCTATGTAAAAGGAGGTGTATGATGGGTATGGATGGTTGAACTTGGATATGGGAGAAGTTTGTACTGTTGAGAGAGGGGCAGGGGGAGATTGGGTCTGTTTAAGAGTCCTTCACAGGTCCATGCTTAACAATATGGAATATTGTGAAGTTGAAAGGAGTCACGTAGTATGGGGTTTGGATCTGGGTGTGCCCGTCATAGGGTCAATACTTAATGCAGAATATTGTTTAGTTGGGAGGAGTCACTTAGGGTGGGGAGGTCTGTAAGTGATGCAGGCCCTAGGGTTAGGGCTTGCATAGGGTGCCAAACCACCTGTCCGAGGACACTTCGAATCGTCAAAAGACTTCAAACACACGATGATAGAGCTGTTGGGGATAAAATCCAATTCTATTAATCAATCCAAGTATGAGAATTTCCTTTCAACAATGCCATATATAATAAAAGTAAACTTATGGCCTAAGAAAACCCTAATCTATTAATAGAAACTTCCTTAATAATGCAGAAAGCTACTAATAAAATAACATAATCGGCTTTCCACGAATGCGTTGCTTAACACGGAACGGAAATCGGACCTCGGATGAGCTTGACATCACAAAGATAAATCCTTACCGTTGAATGTTGAAAAATCTGTTGAATTCTTTTCACTGACACAGTGTTGATGTCAGCAATACAGCTTAAGGGCTGTTCTACCAATGGGTCAGCACTGACTTATCATGCCCAACACACTGTTATAATAATGGGCCTTATTGCCATTGGGTTGAACTGAGCTGCTCCAGAACTTGACTTGACCTGGATCTAAAACAAAAAGCAGGCCTAACTAAACCTGTGGTTTGCTTCTTCTACCTTAGAGTTTGTGCCAAAAAGGAAACAAAATAAAGAGTTGGAAGTCTCGATGCTCCCTACTTTCTTTCCTTCCAAATCCCAAGAGCATCCTCCTAGTCCTTCCTCCAAGGGTCGACACCGGGAACTCGAGAAAACTCAAGGACGCAGGTGGCTGCTGGTCGGTGGTGACAATGGTGGAGATGGCGGCGGCAGTAGGCGTGTGGCAGCCATTTCTAGGGCCAAGCGATGGAGGCGGCAATCTAAGGGACATTGCTAGCTTTTGATGACAATGGCGACTGACGTTGCTGGTGGCTGGAGCTTGAAGACCAGGTATGCCCTTTGATGCAGGACCTATGGAATGATGACTGATGTGCAAATAGAGATCAAGTTCCAAAATAATACGCACAATAATTTATATAAAAGTGGCACCAACCCAATGACAAAATTAAATTCAGAAAGGGTAATTTGTTTGATCTGTCATGTAAATCGGTCCCACAAGTCATTTTCCCCAAAGTGGGGAGATGGATCTTTAGGAATTAGAACTTTCAACCACTCTAGGGATTCAAGTTCAATCAACTTTCAGATCTGAAAATCTAGAATCAGATCTGAATGTGATGACAGAATGGGCTGTTTCCACTATGAAGAGATCTATGGTCCAAATCTAGGGTTCAAATCTGTCTAATATAAATGAGAGTCAGATCTATGGGCTACTTGGGCTGTATTTAATCAAGTTTCAGATCTGATTGCAGGGCTTGTAATAGCCAAACATCAGATCTAGGGCTGTTTTGATGACTTTCCTTCGTTAAGCCAAGATTGGGTTAGATCCAAGAAGAAAGATTAGGTTTTCTTTGGGCTGAATGCAGAGATATGAGTAGAAGGGCTGGGGTTCTTAACCAAAAGAAAGAGAAAGAAGGAGAACACCTTTGAAGAAGATGGATTTCTTGGCCTCACACCAAACTCCCCAATTAGGGTGAGGAAAGATGAAAATCTTCCAAGGAGAACTCCGAGAAGCTTTGAAGACGAAGGGTTTTTCTTTTATTCATTCATAATCATCTCCAATGGTGGAGTTACAACTTAAAAAGAAAAGAAACTCAACCCTAAAACAATGAATGGTCAAGATTAAAAGATCTAATAAAGTCTCGACAAAGACATAAAGAAGATAAAGAAAGAAAATAAACAAAAAGGCAAGAAAATGGGGTGGCCGAATGGGAGACTTGCACATGGGGATTCGTGCGCAAGTCCCCCCCTTTTGATGACAACTTTGTGTAAAGTTTAAGTCACGGGGTCCTCCTCTTTACACATTTAATTAAACTTCATAATATGGGACCCTTACTTTATTACATAACTGTACTAAAACAACTTAGGGCCCATATTTAAAATTAAAACATCTCTAAATCAGCAATAACTCCTCTCCCTTGGCACATCCCAGTGTGGGGCCTTTTGCTTGCATCCCTATGGAGCTCTTCAACGGTGTTTCTTCCTCTGTACCACGATCCAACGGTGGATCTTGTACACCATGATGGAGTAGCCCCCATGAAATGGTAATCCATCCACATCGGGATCATGTTACGTAATTTCCTCTTTCTCCTTGACTTGATGCCCCCATCACCCTCTTCTTCTTCTTCTTCTTCTTCTTCGGGATTGGGTTTTGGTAATTGGTGGCGGGGTGTGGTTTTGGCATAGAGGAGGGTTTTGGGACTAGGGAATTTGGTCGCTTATGATGGAATTCTGTGAGTGACAGGCAAGGGTTGTAGGGGGCTCGGCTAGGGTTTTTTTTTTTTTTTTTTTGGTTCACAGCAGGGAGGTAGCCTCGGGATGGGGTTCAGACGTTTAGGAATTTGAGGAAATCGGGTTTCGGGAGGGAAGTGGATTGTGGTAGGACCTAACGGAGATGGCTGGGGTTTGGCTTAGTTGTAAGAGGAGAGTTGGCGGGTGACGGATGATGGAGACAATGAATGAAAATGGAGAGAGAGGGGTAATCATGCCGGAAGTTCATGAGGATCCTTCGTCTCTATTACCAAATTGATACAGGCCCTAGGGTTAAAACCTAAGAAAATCCTAATCTGTTAATAGAAACTTTCCTAATAATGCAATTAGAAAGCTACTACTAAAATAATAGTCCTACTCTAATTAGATTTGAATGGGACCACTTGTGGGGCCCAAATTGCATCAGTAAGGCTATAACTTATGGATGTTGGGTGAGAGGGGGTATGGTTTCAATAATGATCAAAGTGTTTGCATTTTCTGTCTAGGTTTCTTAGGGTATATGGCTTCTGTGTTGTATGTTGTCATGCATCAGTTTCGCGTGCATCATTCTATCTAGGATGGATCTTCAATATCTTTTGTTCTTTGTTGAATTTTTTTAAAATATTTTTTCTTCGTCATTTTGTGTGACTTTTTTATATTATTATTATATAGAATTGCTTCAACATTGTAATTTCACACTATGCATGCTTTCTTGTCCTTGGGAATTTGTGGCTTTCATTCATTATCATGTACCTGTAAAGCAGTATCTGTATGGTTGAACATGCTTTTGGGTTTTATTTTTGTTGGTTTAATTCACATGTTTTCTGTTAATTTTGTGCTATTGGTTACAATATCTTGAGGGTATTAAGTTTGATTTCTTTGCTCGATATCTGGGTCTATCTGGTCTGTTGCTAGGAAGGTATATTGATGCTGCAATTGCCTCCGTCATTTTGGGGGCCAATAAAATTCTTTCTTGATTTCCAGACTCTATTTCTATTAAGAGCAGAAACAAAAGATTTTTCTTGTCCTCTGAAATCGTTAGGACCCAATTGCTGTCCAATTATGAGCAAAGGACTAGAATAATCGGTGGAATTTTACCAAAAAAAAAAATGGTAGAAGAAAAACTAGGTTAAGTACATATGACGGGTTGGGTCTGGTTATTAACAGGGTTAATGTTGGGGGGTGTTTTTCTTTTTTGGGATGAATAATTGAAGGGCAATGTTGGGAAGCGGGGGGTATTCGGACGGGTACGAGGTCGGCTCAAAGAGACAGCGAATGATAGAATCAAATCCGTACTTCGCAGTTGGCAGCGGAGGTGGCAGCAGCGGCTTCCAGTCCTACAACTATGGTGGATTTCATTCATTTCCGGTGGTTCGTTTACGAGGGCTTCCTTTCAATTGCAGCGATGCTGATATCTTCAGATTCTTTGCTGGGTTGGACGTTGTTGATGTCCTATTGGTCAACAAGAATGGACGTTTTTCTGGTGAGGCATTTGTTGTCTTTGCATCGGCCATGCAGACTGAATTTGCACTGCAGAGGGACAGACAGAACATGGGCCGGAGGTATGTGGAGGTATTCAGATGCAAGAAGCAGGACTATTACCATGCTATTGCTGCCGAGGTCAATAATGAAGGCTATGAAAGTGAATATCGCAGCCCCCCTCCAGTCGCCTCGAAGAAATCTCAGGACAAAGACCAAATGGAATATACTGAATTCCTGAAACTCCGTGGGCTTCCTTATTCTGTGACCAAGTCTGAGATAGTTGAGTTCTTTGGTGAGTTCAATCTAGCCGAAGATAAGATTCATATTGCATGTCGCCCAGATGGTAAAGCAACTGGTGAAGCATTTGCTGAATTTGCTTCTGTTGATGAGGCAAAAAAGGCTATGAGCAAGGACAAGATGACAATTGGTTCAAGATATGTAGAGCTGTTCCCTTCGACTTCTGATGAAGTCAGACGTGCAGAGTCCAGATCGAGGCAATGATGTGCTCCCAGAGCAAACCTGTTACTCTGTGGTCTGTATGCTGTGAGCTCTTGTTACTTTCCTGTCTTTTGACATGGTGCTAGGTTTTGTTTTGGTTTTTTTTTTCTTTCAGAAATCTGGTTTAGTAAAAAAGATTACTTTCTGATGTATCATGCTATGAAAGCTTATTTCATCTGGGTCTAGGTTAGACAGGCTTGTTCTGCGTCCCTTATGCTCTAAAATGGGAGCTCATTTCATGTGGGTTTAGGTTAGACAGGGCTTGTTCTGTCTCTCATGCTCTAAAATGGGTTTCTCATTTTAACTTGCGAGCTAAAATTGGCATGGACCTGACATTGTGATACAGTGTCCTTTGCAATATAATAGGAATTGTTGATTTACATTGCATCTATATGGAAACCTTACCAACTAATCTTTATCACAAGATGGGCTATAATTATAAGGTGATTGAGCTAGCTTTAGTTTCTGTGTCAGTTTGGTTGGGTGGTGACCTTTTTTGCTTGTAACAATTTTTTGATGATGATAGTGTGCGCCTGATTAAAGTATGAATTTCCTACTGACACCAAAATTTAGTTTTTGCTGCTTGCTAGCTATGGATACATGTTCTGTGGGCAGGTCCATTTGCAGATAGATGATGAAATATGATGAGGGATTCGTTTCAAGAATTAATGGTCTTATTAAATTTCTTGTCTTACATGGTAGGAGGTCCGGACTGTTCGTATAGGCTCTACTATGTTTAGACCAAAGGGAGATGATCAAGTTGACAAGACAATTCTGGCTCATAGCCTAGAGTAATTTACCAACATACCTATTAAATAATATAACCAACTAAACAGTAAATGGGCTGTGGCTTCCTCAATATTTGTCTAGATTGTGCGACATTGGGCTCTTTCATGGTGTACTCCTCGAATCCAACATCCTGACCATTTTTGTGGTGTTTTAAGAATCAGTAACTTTTAACCATTTTGTGTTGTTTTAGGAATCAGCAACTTTTAACTGGGTACGGATGTTTTCTACCAAAAAAAAAAAAAAAAAAAAAAGAAATGCGTGTATGTTGACCAAGAAAAAGAGAGAGAACACTTGTAGTGTGAGAATCACTTTGATCAATGGTTTTTGGATTTTGAAAAAAATCTAGAGGATCTCCGAAATTTAAGGGGAAGAATCACTTTGATTAATACTAGTCTGTTGAACATACCGGTTTATTACATGTCACTCTTCAAAATGCCGTGTGCTAATTTGGTTTAGATCAAAATGAAGGAAAGGAAGAGATGGAGGAAAAAAAAAAAAAAGACAACGCATTTGAGGAAATAGAACAGATGATTAAGCCAAAAGGTGTAGATTTTTGGGCTTGTGGGATTTTGAGAAGGAAAATTTGGCAATTCGGGGAAGAGAATAATGCTTTGAGGAGGAATATAATACTTATTAAATATGGTGACGATCATTGGCGTTGGCTGCCTCAGCCGGTCCCTAGTTACCCTCTGTCAAGAAAATGTGGAGATGATGCTTCAATTAGGTATGTCGCCAATGTGAGAGGAAGGTCAATTGAGTCAGGGTGAATTTCAATGTTGGAAATGGAAGGGATTTGTAAAGTTTTGGCTTGGTGATTGGCTAGGTGTGAGTCTTTTGGTTTGGTTATTTCGTAGGGTGTCTAGGGCAGTATGCAATAAAGAGTCTTTTGGATAGATGGTATGACAGGGAGGGGAATAGTTCATCTTAGGTTTTGTCCTTGAGGTTCCTTTGTCTACTGAACGTTAGAGAACCTTCCGATAAAGGTTCTTTATTCTTCTCGACCATCTAGTCTAAGGGTTGCTAATGTGTATATATAGTTGGGGTTAGTTCCTCTTCGAATTCAGGCTTTTTATTGGTAGGGAAGGTCTCCATGGTGGATAATCTAGATTAGTTTGATTGGCCTAGACCTGGGTTACACAAAAAAAAAAAAAAAGAAGAAGAAGAAGAAGAAGAATGGTGCTTAATCTAAAGCATGGTACCTAATACACTCATTTCAATAAAGATTTCAGTTTTGTTTGCCTCTTATTTTGAGTGCATGCATTCAAGGATCGAGAGGATTGCTTCTAGTATTTTAGATATTACTTGTTAGTAAGCAATTAATTTTAACTACAGTCTAACTTCTAGAATTTTGGAATTTAGGCTTGTTTGTTTGTGGAGTAGCGTAAATTTTAATCATGCTAGCAACACTTACCATCTTACAACTCATCTGACAACCGTCTTATCTGGCACTTTCCTTCCTTCTCATCTCTACAATGCTAAAAACAAAATAAATGAGCTAGGCTTACCACATAGGACGGTTGTAACATGAGTTGTGTGATGAGGATTGTGGCTAGCATTATTCCACCAAATTAAGAAAGAACATAAATATGATTAGGTTATGATGACTTTTTGTTTTTAGTTATTTAGTAAGGAATCTTTTTTACTTTTTGTGTAAAAAGTAGATATTTTTTATAACTTCGTAGGTGCTTTTTTTTATTTTTTTTGAAAAAAGAATGGGGGAAATTTGAATTTTCTTTAAAAAGAAAGTGAAAATTTTGAATTTCAAATATTTAAATTGACTCTACTTTACTTTACCTCATAAACAAACAACCCCAGTCTCTGTGGAATTTGGGCCTCTAGTTCCATCCAATTTTACATTGGGGAGTGCATATAAAACAATTGGTTTTGAATAATGGTTAGTAAAACGGACTATTGTGCACGTTCTGCAACTACAAAAATTGACAAGAAAAGCGAGTGTTTCATCAAAGGTTTGGATAGGGTTAACTAGATTGATGAGCGGGAAGGTGTTTTGTATTAGGCAATTATAAGAGACTTTAAAATCCAAAGGCTTTAAAATGTGTCGTACAAAGATAAAATATATGAACTGCAACTTCAAGGGTATATAAGGGTTGAAACTACTGTGAAAATTGGAGCTCAAGATTTACCACAAAGAGATTCTTTCGGATTTCTTTGCACAATAATTTGTAAGCATTGAGAGATTGAGGGTAGAGCTGGCAAAATCCAATCCAGCCTGACTCAACTCGTTTCTGACCCCGCCTAACCTTACCTGTTTGAAATACAGGTCGGGTTAGGATTAAGGTTTACCAACTCGTATAAAAATGGGTCGGGTTATTTGAAAATATGATATTTTTGTAGTTAAAATATTGTTATGTGCTTTTTATTTTTATATTGGCATATAAATTTACCTTTAAAATATGGATATAAATGAAATACAATACCGTTGATAAGTCTTATACTTATACTCAAATGTGGAATTATAAAACTAAAAAAAAATTGAAAAGGGATTATGTCAACTTCTCAATAAATAAGCTAGAAAATATTTATAGATTCCTCATTTTTTACACCTTAAAAATTGATAAATTATAAATTTATGCTCAATGCAATATTTTAAATGAATCTACACGTAAAGAAAACTTTACAAATGAAATTGGGCCACATAAAATGGGTTAAATTATTTACAATATGTGAATTAAATATGTTAAGCTGGGTCAACTCGACCCAACCAGCATCAAATTTGAGTTAGGCAGGTCTAGTTGGGTTGACCAACCACGAGTGTGTGTTGAAGATTTCCAACCCGTTTTAAAAACGGGTCAGGTTAGGGTTGGAATCAATAAATTTAAATTTGGGTTGACCTGACCCGAATTTGGTCAACCCGATCTATTTGCTAGGTCTAATTGAGGGAGATGTTGAATATACAATAAAAGTAGGATCATTGAAGTGGATACTTACTTTTAAAGTGCTATGTGATCTCTGCATATGCCAATGATATTGAAAGGAACATTTTATATGACATTAATGATTAGACCAACTATGATCTATAAAGCAAAATGTGGGCAAGTCAAAAAACAACGTGCGTAATATGAATGCAGCAAAGATGAGAATCTTGAGGTGAGTGAATGGTAAAAATAGAACATGTAAAATGATAAATGAGCAATTTCAGGAGGATTTCTCCGTCTATTGTTTCTATTTGTTAGTGTTTAGGTTGCATCTCAATGCTAGATCATCGATTTATAGAATTGACCAAATTAAGAAGTGGATGTGGATTATAAATAGTGAAGATTAAAGAAATATGCATGTGTTCAACGAGGAAGTTCTATGGGGCCCAATTGGTCCCAACTTTGATTATTACATCCCCTTTGGCGCTCCTATTGTTCCATGATTTGGCATTATACCTAATTTTACATTCATTGGACCTTCGCTCACTATTAGATTGAATCAAAAAAAAATTTCAGTTAAATCAATAGTAAGTTTTGTATATGTTGAATTAAGGGCTAGTATAATCTAATGGGGCTTTTTTTTTTTTTTTTACCCTTATTCAAAGGAGACCTTTCTATCTGCTCTCCTCCCATTAATATAGACATTAATCAAGTAGGGGTGGGAGCGACAAGTTGGATCGCATCGAACAAAATGCATTCTGGTCAATTGAGAACATTTCCCACCACGTACAATGTTTAGGGCACATCTGTAAAACGTCTCTTGGACGATTTCTACTCTTCTGCCAAACGAATCACCTTCCTATACCCCAATCAAAAACACTTTTTCATAGAATTATGGACAATTGAATTGCTTTTTGCGCTTGTCCTCATGGAAAATCATTTGCACCAAATGAGAAAAAAGATTCTTCATTACATAACATCTTGCTTTCCTTTCTGTTTGCGCAGCAAAGCAGTTGCACAAGTATTCCTTTGAACTCAAGGGTGACTAAATTGTCCTGGATCGGCATAGACAGGGAGACCATGGTAATGCATATAATTTGAGCTCATGTATAATAGAATTGCGAGATTACTCAAAAAATGGGATGCAGTAAATATCTGAAAATATATGAAATGCTATAATGAAGAAATATATCCAAAAGAGAATCAAGTGAAAATTTGACCACCGAGCAACTGGATGAGTTCTAAACTAAGTGCAGTAGGTTGGACCAGCTGATAAACTCCATTCATGTCCATCTTCTTGATGGCTTTGCAAACCATTGCATATGGTGTTTTATCTTAATTGCATTTCAAATCATTTCAAGTAAAAAAGAAGAAGAAGAGTGCTTATGAACAGAAAATCAAATCCATTCTAATTTTCCTTTTTTTGCTTGACAGTCTATAGCTGTTTGCATTATTCTCAACAGTATATACATAATTATAGCAGTATGTTAACGAATAAACAGTACAAACTATTTACATGGTTAAAAAAGAAGAACCAAAAACATCATTTGTTTTACTTCTACAGGGAACATAAAATGGTAGCTTACACATTACCATTTTTTTTATTTAGAAGAAAAACGTCATTTGTTTTTACTTCTACAGGGAACATAAAATGGTAACTTCCACATTACCTTTTTTTTTTTTTGTTAATCTTTGATCTACAGATAATTTTCTATGTGATACTGAAAGGTGTGCGAGTTCCAAATGTTGTTCTCCAGATATTGCTCATAAAAGTTCACCTCGCCGCTTTCTTTTATAGACAAAGCAACCATGCTTCTAGTTCCACAGCGTCCCTGTGTCATGGAAAATAGTTTGGGTTTCAGCAGAAGATCGCAAAAATTCACATTTTCTTTTCTATAAGTTGCATTATATATTGCAGCAACAAGAAGAAAACTATGTTCAGTGCTCATTTAGCGAAAATTTTACTTGTCAGGCGCCACTTGATACAACATATTACAATAGGGAGCAGACCCAGATGCAACCTAAGTACTTTTACAGGTGAGAACAAGAAGAAAGATTCCAGAGTTTACCAATGGAGTGTCAAAGTGAGAAAATATAGAACTTGTCACGAATTCCAACTCGGGGTCACAACCAGTGTTGGGTAGCTTCTTTTTATCAGCCTTAACCGTGTCTGTCATAAGCTGTTCAACTATCTCCTCTGCAGGAACTTCTTTTTCACCATATTTATGTATCAGTTTATTGAAGTTTTGACTCAAGCGTTGAGCCTGCAAAATGAGTAGTGGTGAGATGTTGTTTTGACATATAAAGCCACATCATCTGCAATATTGCAAGACACACACAAGGAATCTAAATCTCTTAAGCAACCCAAATCAAATCAAAATCAAATTTAAACTAAGAAGGGAATATCCTAAAATAAACACTAATCTACTTGGATAATTTTCAACGGCCCTACCCCTCTAGTGATGTGCTCGAGTCAGTAATTGATTCTAACAATCGACTGTCATAACTTTTTCACCAGTGTCCCATCTGTCATATATAATACCTGAAGACTTCAAAATAGGACATATATCATGTTGTATCATATCCAATAGGACCGATACTAATACTCAAATCTGTGTTCCTGCCAAATCCATGCTCATGTACCTAGGCATCATAGATCCCCCATTATCTTCAACCTATGAAAAATTAAATACTAGAAGAAAAACGACATCTCACAAACTGAATTGTTAAAAGCTTTGCTATTATAAATGTTGAATTCACACCTCTGGAAATGTAAGTTTCACACAAAATACCTATGAACTGTAAGTTCATAGATAGAAACTGTTTCCATTGCATAGCATTAGGGAAAACCAAAGAAAATCAGGTCATGTAAAATACTTGCTTACCTTATGCCAAGGGGTGTCTAACTTCGCATTGGAAAGCACATGAAGGCCTGGGGACACCTCTTGAATGGTAAAAGTTTCTTCCTTCGGCCTGTTGGAGACGTAAATCATGGTCTTAGCACAAAGATCAGCTAATATGAGGTTAAAACCATTAAACTGATCTCCTTCCTTTATCACCTCCCATGCAAACTCTCGAGGACTCTTCTTACTCTGCAATCAAAGCCAATACTAGGACAACATTATTTAGATAACTTCTAATCAAAACAGGACTCTCATCCAAAGAGGTCTGTTACAAGGTGTAAAAACAAGGAAAAAAAGAAGAAGAGATGAGAACAAGAAGAAGACAAAAAACTGCAATTTAAAAGATAAACAGATAAGCAAAGAAATCAACAGCTTTTGTATACCTTTGGCTTCATGATATTACTATTATCTTAAGTCACTAACATCATACTAAAGAAAAAGGTAAAAATGATTAAATAAGCACAAACAGAGGTGATATGATTTATATTAAAGCAAAACAAATCACTGGGTAATAATTATGTTGAAAAGGATACAAGGGCTGTTGTTTTATCAAGCTGAAGTCATTCATCATTATCCATGGTGGGAATCTTATTTCATCTATCTTGGGTTTGGGTTTATCAGTTTTATTTTTTCACTCATCTTAAATGTGGTGTCCCTGTCATTCCCCTATCTAAGATATGGCTTCTGAATGTGCTTTTCCAAGTCTTTTGTCCATTTATCTTAGTTTCTCATGCTTGGAGGAAAATTTTAAAAAATGTCTGTATAGATGAGCAATTTTTTCTTCTATGTTTAGTGCCAACTCCTAGTACTGCTCCCACCCAAGCACTCTTTACTTCCGAGTCCTCGTAAGATCCGGGGCCACACGGCTTTAAAATGCGGCACATTGAGTTAACATGGGGTTTTACTTACAAGCCCAAGGTCGGGACTCGGCTATTTCTAATGTGGGACTTGTGGAGTCTCTTGTATCCTAGATGTTCTTTGGTGGGTGATATTGGGCACACCGGATTTCAATGGATTTGCCACATTTGAGCCTAAGCCTACCAGATCTCACAGTTTGCATGGGAATTGAATATGCAAGAACTCAGGGTCAAATGGGCTTCATCTAAGGTCATGATGAAGACTTATGGTGGAGACATAGATGAGACCTTAGCATTCCTAGGATTTGACTTACCAAGGTGATTTAGGGAATTCATTTTCCATCCCCGTTTTTCATTACAGGAGAGATAAATTGGTGGTCTTAATATATATATATATATATATATATATTCACCTTTGTTTTTTCAATTATAACCACTTCTAAAAATACAAATCTTTGAAACCCTAGGAATTCAGGTACAAGAAACTGGAGCCTTGGTGGTTTTCAATTTTCATCAGATCCAGTCTCTACTAATCTAGCAGTTAATACTTTTGTCAGCATTCTCTTCATCCACACAATTTCAATTTCAATCCATTTTACTCACAAAAGTTTTTCAAAGTTTCAGTTCCTTATTCGCTTGATTTCCTATTTAACTAATAAGAACATAAAAGGAACTTTAATCCACTGGTAATATGCTGGAGAAGGAATGGCAGAAGAGATGAAACCAAGCAAAACCAACAGTCATGGCTAGATCTAAAGGCTATAAGTAGGTGTCAATTAATTCATAAAGAAAAGGCCCGGATGTGGTCACATTTACTTCTCTCTGGAGTTGAAAAAAAAAAAAAAACATAATATGGGAGAATGGGAGCTTATCAAATCAAATTGGGAGGAACTAAGCAATCATTGTTTATTTTTCATCACAACTAATTTATCAAACTAAACACTGTTTGTAGCCGTATAATACCCAAATAGAAAAAGAAAACACAGTCATATAGATAACCTCTGATTCAAGCCCGAAAGTAAAATCATGTGCGGTGATCAAATCAAATAAAAAAAGATGCCCAAACTGACCAAGATATCAAGTAAAAATGGGCTTGATTCATTTACCTTCAAGAACCGCACTGGCAAGTCTCCTCTACTCCTCGCATTTGAAATTTGGTCAGGTTCCATCACATTGGTCAGAAAAGCCAATCTCCCATCTCTAGTACAAGCCAGCCAAGTGCCCCCAGCTAGACAATCTCTTCCACCCAATATTTGAGAAGAATCTCCCCACCATTCCACTGGTTTAGTAGGCCTGCACCCAAGGGCGGAACCAGAAAGTTTTGATTAGGGGTTCAAAAGTTTCTTTATCAATGGCAGATATAACTCTAATTAAATTAAAATTTCTCATGATAATACACCATAATTAGAAAATGATTTTGAGAGGGTTGGAATTCAATAGTGAGCCACATTGATTTTTGTTGTTTTACCAACAGAGGGTGTCTTGGTCCTTTGGACCGAACTAATCCCTTTGGACCTAGGAGGAGCCGAGTAAATCCCCGTGGCCCTAGTATGATAGCGCAGCTTGGACCTGCAACCTCTGAGAGCAAATCGTGGTCCTAAGCCAGCTGAGCTACCCCTTGGGGTTGAGCCCCATTGCCTCAAAAGGCATAGTGAAGCATTGAGGATTAATACAATAACAACTATAAATACATAAGGCAAAAAAAATACCGTTCTTAAAGTTGGTTCTTGTACTTTTATATAAAAACAAAAGTTAATCAATGGCAATGACCCATACTTGAAAGCCAAGCTATTTAATCTAATATTAATAATCAAACTTAAACATTGAAAAATAGAAAAGATTTCTCCACCAATGGTGGATATAATTTCAATCAATTTAAAGTTTTTTTTTGTACTAGTAAAACATAAATAAAAAGTAATTTTAAATGAGTTAGCTTTCAAGTGTAAGCTTCAAGACTAAAAAGAAGAAATGGTGCATTTATTATTGTAAATGCAAAATCTTTTCATAACTTCCAAGCCCCAACAATTCAAGCTCTCCACCTCTATCCAATCATACTATCGCAATCTCAAATCAACGTATATGGGCAGTGATGACTTTAGATTCAGGTAAATAGTTTCTAATCTATCCCTAATCCCTTATTTTATTTTTTCTTATTTCCTCTTTTTACCTCCCTTTTTTCTTTCATCTGATTTTTCTCCTAAATTCAGTTATTATTTAGTTCATTTTTTTGAAAATCGAAATTATATTCGTAGCAATTAATTTTTGATAATGTTGGAAGCGCCGTCCATTAAAGAATTATCATTAAAAAGAGGGGCAATCGTGCGTGTGTGTATATTTAACATAAAAAGAAGCAAACCCACCCCCCAACAACCACAACCCAAAATATTGTAACCTATAGTATTAGATGTGGGTACAAATATTGGCATGAATAGGAGATTCAACGATAGGACTTTGCACTTTTTGAGATTTTCATAACAAAGTCCTAGTAAAATTGCTAGGTGCCCATTGTCCAACTATAGCTTCCTAGTTCACTAATAAGGTGCTCAAAAAGAAAATTGTTCTCACAAAATCCTCCAAGTTAAGTCTTATGAATTGATCAGTAGAGCCCACTTATAAAATCCAAGCTCCTCGCAAGCAGTAATGCCTTATGTATTAATTCTTCCATATATAACTCTAACAAGAATGTCCTCTGCTTAAGATCAATCACTTGTAGAATGTGGGATTTAGTTCCTTCTATTTTTACTTTAGTCATGTGGTTTATGTATGATCAATCTAATAATAGATGGCGTGAATTTTAGCCTCATGTCAATATGACAGGTATCCTGAGTGCCTAAGTCGCTTGTGTTTTACATGGAGGGGCCACGATAGATTTATAATTAAGACTTAGAGATTTAGTTCACTAAACTCAGCATACTCTAGTTAATAAAAAAATGAATCAAATGAACCTACTAACTTGAACTGCTAATCAAGTTAAGTCTAAAACTATGAATTTTGGGTCTAATTTGTTGGAAAAAATGGGGCAATGGAAATTCCCGTAATCAACGGACCAACCACGATGAACACACACAATCATATCATCAAGCAATCATACACATGAACATAACGATTTTACATAGTTCAGCAACCTTGCTTACGTCGATGGAGGAGAGAGCTCATATATCATGATCCCATCTTAATCCTCTCAAATTTAGGGTTATAGTACATCAATATATATAGTTCCCGCTTTCTTAACTAATAAGAACATCCATACATAATAACTAAAATACTACTAACCCTGAACCTCAGTTTTGGCAAAACTAGGTGACCAATCCAGCTAAACCAAAATAGAAGACAAAACCTAACAATCTCCACCTTGGTTTGGATTCCATAAATCTCTGGGGCCACCTTGAGATACCTTATAATGCTTTCACGTACCTTATTGAATGGTACCTCACTACAACGATGGTGCAATCTTCTTTCTTCAACACTCTAACATGTTAAACAAGCACTTCCATACCTCACTAAAAGGTACGCCTTCACACACACTACAACCAAGTGTGACACTTGCACCCTATATCCCTGATGTATCAATAATCTCAACATTGTCGGATTGCAATCAAGTCCAAACTAACTTGAGACTTCCCACTGTTACTTTCTTTTACCTCAACACCCCCGTCTTGAACCTCCAAAATGCCCTCTATTTGTTACCACATGCATGCATCTTTGCACCATAATGAATCTTTGCAATACAATGAATCTAACTTCCATCTATTAAAACAAAACTGAAGACCTCTCCGAATTCGGATCTCACCGGTACCTTGTAAATCCTTCATTCTGTCTCTATTTCGATGTTCCTCTCGTCAAACCTGCAACTGTCCTATTCCAGCCCGTTCTAGTGGATTGGGCACGGTATGTGTGGGTTAAGACTCGATGTTAAACTAGCTTACTTCAATCTAAACAAGACTGTCTTTTCCGAAGAAATCATCTTTGTTGAGATCTTCTTGGCTTTCCGCTAGATGATATCATCAAAGACCCATCAATCCATCTTCCGATGATTCATCACATCTAACTCCATCTGAACCATGAATTTCCTTTCTTGTTATTTGATGTCTCCTTCACTGCTTTACCTAAAAAAGCATCTCTTATTAACTATAGAGATTTCTGACCATCTCATCCTCTATGATGACTAATATTTCCTTTTCCTCCTTCATAACTCCAGCCGCTACTTTGAAGTCTAAGGTACCCAGAGAAATCCAATTTCTTCGTAAACTCGGAACATATATTACATCCGTTAAGGTTTGAACAACATCATTATACACCTGAATCTCTACTTTTCTTATCTTAAATGCTCATCAATTTGCATTCTCCCCCATAAGAATCGATCCTTCAACAATAAGAGTTATTTGCATCAAACTAATCTCTACTAGAGCACTTGATAGGATGAATCTGAATCCCAATACAATGAATCATCAACCCGATACATACCTGTAGTGACTAAAAGTAATTCTCCGACATCCGAATCTGAGCTTTCTTACACCCTACCTCCTTTCGATTCTAATTATTTTGCTTTTCCTTCCACTTTGGCACATTTGCTTATTTCTAATCCCTCCAACACAAATCTGAGCTTTCAACAAAGTCGCGGAGCAGTCTCCCATTCATGATGTCAAGTAACACTTTTCAATCATTACTGTGTCACAAAGTCTATAACTTTTTCTTGCCAATCCTTGAAGTCGTTCCCTCGTCAAATACTTCAAACTGCCCTAAGATGCTTGAATCCATTGTTATACTCATGAATCGTTGGGTTTCATAATATCCAATTTTGCCCTTCAAACTTCTAATATCTTCTATCTGCCTCGTAAATCTCATCACAGCAAACACACTAGAAGAAGCAAATCTAAAATCCGACTCCGGACGGCTTTAATATCGTAGAAACAGTTTTTCACGCTCTGATTAGTCAGACATCCATGTTGATCATTAAACTTCCAATCTTCTTCCACAAATAAGTAGATTTGCTTTCAACGAGCCCATAGGCACAAACGGATTTCTGATCGGACATTAGAGGATCAAGATATTGTAGAAACTAACTCAATTGTTGATCTTTAGTCAAATTGCTTTGATCGTACTTTGCTGACGTCACTCTGCACCTGCTGGAGGGCTTTTCTGCAGAAATGGGTCGTGTCCACCTGACCCAAACAGAACTGGCCTAAACACCTAACCAGGCTAGGCTATTGCTGTGGATCAGGTCCAACATAACCAGAACTAGGTTTGGCTGCACTGGGCTGCTGCTCCATAGGTTAGGTCTAAACTGACCTGACCCTAACTAAAAGCGCTAGGATGGATTGTTTTTGCAACCTGGTTAGGTCTAACTAGACTTGAACCCAAAACCAACCTGCATTTTCTCCCCTTCTGGGTTCTTCCATGATCAGACTAACCTGAGCTAAAACCTAACCTGGACTAGATCCAACCTGGGTTAAGAAACCCAGGCCTCTCGATCTCCTTCTATTCCGCCTAGATGGATCCGACTTCTTTGCAATTGCCACCAAAACCCGGCCCCAAGGGTTGCACACAACAAAACCCAGATCCGATCAACACCGATCTCTGTGTGTGTGTGTGTGTGTGTGTTTCTGCGTGTGTCCTTTCCCAACTGCGTACAACAACAAAACCTAATCCTCCTCCGATCACATGTGGCCCTCCTAGGATCGACTCAATCTTGGACAACCCAATCGAACCTTGTTTTCCCCAATAGCCAAACTGTGACTCCAAGTCTTCAGATTATTATCTGATCGCACGTAGCCCTCCTTCAAAATCAGTCAATCCTCTTCGAGATCCCACCATCCGATCTCAACCAAACACAGAAACTAGATCTTTCTTCCCACTCTGTTACATCCAATGAAGATGTATTCGGACACGATCCACATATCCTATTCTTCGATGCAGATGTAAGACGATCCATCAATCGCAAATCCAAGCGATCTCCATCTCGCTCTGCTATCACTTTTAGGAAAATGGGTGCAACGGAAACTACTCGAGAACAACAGATCACCCACAATGAACACACACAATCGTATCATCAAACAATCCCATACATGAACATAGCAATTTAATGTGGTTGAGCCTACGTCTTCGGAAAATAGAACTCATCTATCATGATTCCATCTTAATCCCTTAGAAAAGCCATACATAATAACTAAAATACCCTTGGCTAAATTAGACGACTGATCCAACTAAAACATAATATAAGACAAAACCCAACACAATTCTAGTTGGAGTGAATTTTTGCCAAAGATCAATATAAGAAAGGCTAGTAATTTGAGCAGTACAGGATTTTCCATATGAGTCCCAATGATAGGATTGATAATGCAGACTTAGCCAAATTAGTTAATTGTTCTCATAAAATTTCCACTTCAAATGAGATGAGTCCAAAACCAAATGAAACCAACCTATCAAATGGAATTCCTAATGAAGTTGAGTTGGCAACTACAAATTACAGAGTCAAATGCATACTAGTTGAACTGAGAACCCATGTTGTCCCAAACACAAGGTTGCAGATTCAAGTTATATGAGTAATTTAAAGAAAAATAACTCCATAAAACTTCACATTCAATATCAATACCACTGTCATATCTTATAAATATTGGCAAGAAAACAGAGGCCTTATATAACAACTTGACTCACCTGTTGTGATATTCATCTCTGTTGAAGAGTAAGAGAAGCGGATAGCGGGGATGAGACTGCCAAATCCACGCGGCTATACACATGTTTTCCAATCCAACTGTAGAGAGATCAAGCAAATGCACTTGAAGTTGTGAGCAATTTGGGTGCTTGTTCCTTGTGTTGCTTCACAATGATATAAAACAGAAAGCTGGGGTTTGAAATACAAGCAATACCCACAGTTTCAGACTTCTCCAAATCAGCAGCCCACGTGAAAGATAGTCATTTCTTTGTCATTTTCACACGTGCTTGTTCCTTGTGTAGCTTCACAATGGTATTAAATAGAGAGGTGGGGTTTGAAATACAAGCAAGGCCCACAGTTTCAGACTTCTCCAATCAGCAGCACGTGTGACAGACATTGTTCTCTTTGCCACCATCTCTGCCGACGTGTAAAATGGCACATAGCACTCAAACTATTAAAAAAGCCACAGCGGCTGCCGCAGTCCCTTTGGAGAGAGCCCCAACCGTACTGCTTTACAGGTCAGTAAAAGGCAAATGTCTTCTATATTTTATAAATATTTTACCAATACTCTCCATTTTCCAACTATTCAATATAACAGTTTTTTTCTCTTTCATCTCTATAATGTTAAAGTAAAATAAATTAATTAGACCTACTATATAAGACGATTGTGAGATAAATTATGAGATGAAAAGTGTGGCTAGCATTATTGATATTCTATAGATATGGACTTCAAAACCTTTTAAAATTTTTTGTTTAAAAAAACAAATGACTGTCCTTTCTTTCCAACATTCTATAGGTGTAGGTCTCAGATATGATAAATTAAACACAATCGTAAAGTTGCTACTTTTGAATATGATAAATTTAAAACCTTCAAATGGCTACATAAGCTTTCAAATAGAATTTTGCATATTCAAAATTAACATTTTTGTTGGAGATGCTCTTATAGGATGTCAAATTTAAAAGAGGCATAAGACAAAAATATAATAAAATAATAAATTTAGCACATCAGATGAAATTCCTACTTCTAAATATGTCAAATTCCAAACCTACAAAAACAAAAACCTTCAAATGAAATCCTATATTCTAAAATAACATTTCCGTTGGAGATATTCTTCCATTATGAATTTGAGTGCATGTGCATCCAATAGTTGATCATTTCCACAAAATTTTCACCATATTTCACTATTTATCACAAATTTCAAAAATATATAATGAATAAAAGAACGAGAATTGACCCTTTAGCCAAAAATGACCATTCTAAAGTGGATTGATCGTTCGGGTACTGAAAATGGAGGCCACAAAGATCAGAATTATAGGTATTTTATCTGCATCTAAAAACCCATGAGGAATTTTGTCATGAAATTTGGTTGCATGGCTATTTTGGTCACTTTAAAGAGATTCAACAGCTCAGATAATGATTGTAGGCCTACATTTATAGGGAAAAATTTTTTAAAAATCCGGACTGGGTTCAGGGGATGAGAAAACAATGTATAGTGACGGTGGTACATCCCACGGTAAGTTGTTGCCAAATATCACACAATCTGTGATGTGCTATGATTTCAAATCTGACCCATAGTTGTAATTGGCTTCTAAAGAGTTTGAGCAACTTCAACCATGAAATTGCATCCCACAGATTCCCGGAATCATCAATTTTTAGTTTGATTTTTTTTATATTGTTTCTGAAATTGATCGCATAACTATAATCAAACTTCAAAAGAAGATGGTTGGTTCAGATATCATTTCGGAGCCCAAAAAAGTGTAATTTTTTTAAAAAATGTCCTAGGAGGTTACAAGTTATATCATTAAAAATACTGTTCATATGCATGAAAACACTGCTTGTCCACCTAGAAACATACCTCATGTGTAAATCAACCCAAACAAGCATAAATGTGCTTAATAAACGTTACGTATGTGATTTGTGAACTATTTATATATGCAAATGGATGCAAACAAGACAATGCCTATTTAATTGAGGTTAAGTAAAATTTTTGGAATAGTAACTCCAATAGTGGGAATTCTTACTTTAGTTGTATTTGGTTGGTCACAACAAGTGGGAAAGTAAAGAATTAACCACCAAAGATTTACGTTTATTTCTCAAGCCACTTAACAATTTTACTCCATAAACACACGTTGTTATTTTTATTACTTGTTTACTTTTCATCTCGCTTCAAATTACTTCACCCATGAAAATAATTTCATTTTTACTATACTAGAAAATATACTTCTCCTTTTCATAATTCTTACATTTTCCACCGTTTTGACATTACTTAGCAACGAACTTTGGTAAATTATTTACACACACCATGGCTTTTTACAACCAACCTGGTATTGCTCTAACTCACGCTTTTCACGAGGGAAGGGAGTGAAACTCTCTATGGAGGTCTAACTAATGAAAATCGGAATTATTCAAAATGAAGGCTGTCTCCTATATTGTATATTCTCAAATTTTACTCTAATTAAAAGTTGTCATTACTATAAGCTTAAGCATTTGATTAATGAGAAAATGTTCCTTGGCACATTGTTCTTATGAGAATCGTGCATCTGCATCCATAGCAAATGATTTTCTAGGGTGGGTTCCCCCTGCAACAGTTTAGATGTGCATTTGTTATGGTCACTATTGACTAGAGATAAAAATCCATGATTAATGATGTATTGATAAATATGCTCAACATTGGTGTGATGCCAACCCCCACTGAGTAGAAATTGGAGTTGTCTCGTAAAGGGGAGAGCTTTCATTAAGAGCCGTATAGACTTTAAATGGGTGATTACTATTATAGAGTCGCACTCCCATTCACTAATGGGAAGCGTAAGTGAAACACTAAAAAAACTGGAATATTTTCTTAACATGAATCAAAATTACATGGTTATGGTCATTACAAGATAGGAATAAAAATCAGTTATTATAGATACTTTCAATTAAAGTTACAAAAAAATGGTGGTCAAAATAAAAGTTTTGTTTTCTTGTTGGCCATTAGCCCATACCTCCATATCTTATATTTTGCCCATGGGTTAAGGATGGATTAGGCTTAGGCATTCCGACTTAGTGGCAAATGGCGATAAAGGCCTTTTGACCAACCCACTCACCTGGACTAGACCTGACCATTCCGGGTGAGACCTTTTTCTTACCGGCTTAGGATTAGGGTGATAGATCTAATCTGAATATATTAACGAGTTGGATATAAGTTAACTCTGTCATTGTCATGTGAGAAGACAATCCATTTTGAGCTTGACCCGCTCTAGGATTAGGGTGATAGATCTAATCTGAATATGTTAACGAGTTGGGTAAAAGTTAACTCTGTCATTGTCATTTGACAAGACAATCCATTTTGAGTTTGACCCGCTCTCATATAATAACCGCCATAAAAATTAGAAGAAAGGCCAGCCCACCCAAATTTGAGACCTTGTTCTTACCCGGTTAGGATAAGGGTGATAGATCTAATCTGAATATGTTAACGTGTTGGATATAAGTTGACAATATCATTCTGGTTTGAGAAG
The DNA here is from genome assembly GCA_037013555.1 of Sextonia rubra. Taxonomy (NCBI): domain Eukaryota; kingdom Viridiplantae; phylum Streptophyta; class Magnoliopsida; order Laurales; family Lauraceae; genus Sextonia; species Sextonia rubra. The sequence goes on along the minus strand of JASUAD010000028.1, from coordinate 12,228,026 downwards.
ACAATTCATTTTTAGCTTGACCCGCTCTCTATATACTATCAACAAAAGTTCGTGCTCCGCCGAGGCCCTCTAATATAACAGTCACATTTCAAAATTTATTGTATTATTTAAACTTAAATATTATATTATATTATATTATATTAATTTAATATAAAATAACTTATAAATAGATTTAGTACATTTGCTAAATCAGTGGAGGTAATTGAATATTTTATTAATGTAATATAAAATAATTTATAAATTAATTTAGTGCATTTGGTAAATCGATGAAGATAATTGAATAATATAAGTATAATTTTGGAGAAGAGGATTGAGAAAGTTTAAATCTAATAATCTAATATTTTTGGAGCGAAGAGGTTAATCTAGCCAAAAGTATAGTTATTTTGTAAAAAAAAGTACAATAACACTGTAACATTGTTAAAAACGTATGAGTAATCCACTCAAATTATGAAAGGAGAAAAAGTGGAGAAAAATATTGTAATTATAAAAAAAAAGATTTCAAAAGTTTTATAAGAAAAAAACCTCAATTATAAAGTGTGCTTATATATTGAGTTTCAGTATAGGAATAGAGCCTCAATTATAAAGTGTGTTTGTATGAGTGAGTTTGAGTCTACTACAAAGTCCCAGATTAATGAAATTTATTATTATTTACCTTTCCTTCACAATATTTTTTATTAAAAAAAGAAAAAAAGTTGTATGGTAGAATCTGCTAAAATGATTCTCATAAGCATCAACATACACTATCAAGAGCATTTATTAATAATAATAAAAGCAAACACTATCAAGAGCATTCAATGAATACTTTGTAGCAGTTGCCCATTGCACCATGGAATACCAAAGGTATTCTTTGACTAATTCCAGTACGAGAAAATATATATAGGACCTATGACCAAAGTACCGAACAAAAGCAGAATATAGTCCCAAGTACAATTAGTGCATAAGTTCGGTTTTCGGGGCTTGATTTGGTTCAAAACCCAGTTTTGGTTTAGTCAATGCTTCTGATCTGGTGGGCAAGTCGGAATTTTTGAAAAACAGGGAGATGTGGTTGATATAAAGGTGGGCCACTTCGACTCACACAAGAAAAGCCACAGAATAGTCCAAGTACAGCGAAGAAGAAAATCAGAGACTGGCCTCGTTGTTGCTGTGCCCACTTTCCTGTTTTGATTCTGTTCACAGAACCCATTGCAGATCGGAGAGTTTTCAGATTTGCTAGTAGTTTTGGAAGAAGAGAGCAGAGAGGCTTTCATACCCAGTTGCAGTTTGCCGAGAGAATTCTTGCAAATCATCTACGGTGGGCCACGATAGTGAAATCCTCAAAGCTTTATAAGCAAAATCTTCACCTATGAACACACTGCATTTTACAAGACAACGTGGTGAGGCTCAATTAGACTTACCCTTAACCAGTCTGGTCTCTTTACACACTGTAATCCATTGACTTGGCAGCAAGCCCAATTTGTCATTCATCTAAATTACAGACTTTCTGGATTGAATCTCAAAAGTATAAAGTTTTAGGACATTTATTGAGACAAAAGAAAGAGCGAGAGAGAGAGAAAAAGAAAGAAATATGATAAAGCAAGAGTGGATACCTATATTGATTTGAAATTTAAAATCGGTATATATTGAGATAGTGATAAATCATAAATATCTCTAAGATTTAGGGGAGTTGAGGATAATGGGAAAAAATAAGAGATGTTTATGTGGTACAATAAAAAAAAGAAAAAAAAATGCTAATGTGGTACCCTCCAGAAACCTTCATTCTTAGAGCTTTAATATATATAATATTAACCGCTATAAAAATTAAAAGAAAAGCGAACCTACCCAAATTTGAAATTACTTAGTTGAGTTCTAAGACATTTTAACACTATGTTAACCTAAATTGCTCGTTTGGGTTGCCCCTTTTAACTCAGTTGATTTCTGATTGACATTTTCAATCAAATTAATAATATTTTTTATAACCTTACAATAGGACTCACTTATTAAAAATTTTATCTCCTAAAATAAATACCTTCCTAACATATGGTGTATCTTCAGATTTTAACTAGTTCCACCTTAAGATCTTGACCATTTTCTAAAAAAAAGTGTGATTAATGAATATGTGTAAGATCATATTTATTACTTTAATCAAATAGTCATTGTAGAGCGGAACAACCCTTATTCGATTAAAATTTTGGGAGCATTTATTCTTAACTACTCAAATTTTCAATAAGTGTCTCCATTTAAGGGCTGTTTGTTAATTTACCTGGGTGAATGAAGTGAGGTGAATGGTCATGTCAAAAAATAAAAAAATGAGAGGGGTTAAATCAATCTAACGATGGGATTTGTCTTTTAGTGAAGAAAGAATGTAACTTTTTGACTTTTTATGTTAAAAGTAAAATTTTTTTGTCAATTAGTGGGATGAAAAAGTAGCTTTTGACTTTTCGATGGAATGATAGAATAATTTTTTTGAAATATAGTGTTTTGATTTAACTCTTTTAGTTTGTTATATTTTGAAAAATTTTTAACTTAACTTTTAGGTAGAATTATCAAACACGCCCTCAGAGTTCTACTCCTTAAACTTTGCATTTATTTGGGCCAAACTAATGGATAATTGGATTTGATGTCTTTTGAGTGTATTTCATTACTAGAATTTCTAACCTGAAATTAAGATGTTTTTTTTCTTTTTTTTAACATGATATAATGACTTGTCTCCTATTATTTACAAATGTCATATCATATCTCACAGTGCTTCTTCACAAGAATTTTTACAAATACCTTCTCCAAATGTTGAAATTCCAACCTCTATACTTTTTTGATAAGATTTTTAAATGCTCAAGGACAAAGGAGAATCAAGGAACTGAACATATCTCATAATTGAGTTCGGATCCTCTGGGTGTTTGCTTCACAGTGACCATGGGTGGACTACTAATAATCCCCTACATCATTGAGGGGCAGCGTGCTATGCACACAGATAACTTGGACAGGTTACCACATGGTGATGTGGCGGTCTACTGAAGGTCACCATGGGGCAAACACTTATATAATCTCAATTCCTTAGAATTTAGAATCTCCCCGATTTCTCTGAATTCAACAAAGAAAATAGCTCATTTATCATCCTTTGGTAAAGCAATTCAGATTTCTTCATTCCCCCGGTAGAGACATGCGGTAGGCTTGTGGGACCCACTAACAACCTCAGAGAGCTTCTAGAAAAACGATCTACATGATCTCAGATCCTTTGCCAAGAGCCCTATTTTGGAAGCACCATTATATCTTGCTGCAGAAGACCTGAATGATTCATTTCCAACAAAAAAGCCTCAATTTCTTGCCTTTGTTTTTACCTGTTTCTCCCTCTCTCTCTCTCTCTCTCTCTTCTTTTTTTTCTCCTTTCTTCTCGTTATTTATTGCTCACTTTGCCATTAATAACCCAAAAAAAAAATTTTTCAAAATTCTAATATCATCACCTTGAGTTGAGGAGAGGAAATCCCATATATATTTATGTATAGGTACTGGTATTTTGCTCATGGGTTGTGTAGCCAATATCCATGCAACAATGGCGATCCAGAATTTTTATTTGAGAGGGACACACGATGACCTTTATTGAAAATATCAAAATATTAGTTTGTTGTTATGCACTCACATTATTTTATTATGAATTATTCACATTACCAATAGCAAAAGAAAAAATGTCTTCCATTTAAATAGATGCAAAATATTAAAAAAATATCATACAACTAGTGGGGGCATACTTTTTGCAATGACGGGGCATGGACCAGTGGCCCATTGCAATTTTGTGGGTTTCCCAAATTCTTACAGAGTCCGTTGACCCCCATCTAGGTAATGTGGGTCCGTCCCTGCCATGCAATATGTGTATCATACTTATATTTTCAATATAAGCAGTTTAAGGTGAAAAATCAATATGCATCGGCTGATATTTGAAACCATGATTCCTCCATTGAGCTTGGGATCAACCTCAAGCCTGGGCCCATGTTTCGGCATAGTCAAACCATTTTAAGCTTATTGAGGCTTAAGCTTGGGTTACGTCGGTACACAGGGTTACCCAAAATGCAATTCGAGCCAGGCTTGTGTTGGGTCGATGCCCAGTCCAACCCACCCAAATTTCACTTCAAGCCACATGATCACGTGCCAGTTAAATGCACATTAACACCAATTTCTATTCCAGTGAAGTTAGTCCAAAAAAGTCTTAGTCCTCTACTCATGAGATGGACCACAAATTTTATGTAGAATAAATGACCATCCAACGTCAAAAAAATAAATAAATGAATCCCTTTCAATGAAAAAAATATATATAAATCAGTCGTCCAATTTCTTCTAACCATCAACAATATTTTACAAAAATTGAATAAATGGCCGAATGCATCCACAATGTGGGACAACCAAATGTTTGCCCAGTACCTCTTACATGTGCCCTATCTTTCATGTGTGAACCACCACTCATTGCTTTCCTTATCACCGTCCAGTAGGTTTCCGCAGGCAAGTTTGATATGGGTGTTAAGGGGCCTGACCGGCAAATCTAGACCCCGCCCGACTTTAGAAACAGTAGCCCAGGCTCAGCCCAAGGCCCACACGAGCATTCAAAGTTTACCTTGTGCCAAGGCCATGCCGCCAAGCTGAACCGGGCATTCTATCAATTTTAAGGAAATAGGAGCAATTGTTTGGACTAATTGAGTTAAATTACGTGCATTTTTTATGGGCCGAGCAGAGCTGGGCTTTGGGGTTCTATCACTTAATCCAAGTTGGGCTGGGCCAAACCGATGTGCACGCTGAGGTTTGGTATGGTTCAGCACAAATCTGAATCCTCCACGACCTGCAATTACTTTATTCAAATTCTGAACATCCCATAACCAGGAATGACAAAATGGGCGACGACCCACTTCAGATTGTTTCTATTAGGAGTGGGCTTGACAAAAAAATTCTACCCATTTCAAGGTGAAGATGTAATTGTGGAATCCAATCTAGATCGGAATTGGGTTTTGGCAGCTCTACCCCTCCCTGCCTATGATTAGTATGGTTGTTTATTACTTATAAACAATGATGGATGACCACTTTAGCTAAGCTGGTGATATGCATCAAGGTATGAGTTAAGGCCAAGAGTTTGGAAAAAAGTAACACCATTAAACTCAAACCTGACCCTGAACGGGTTTGCTGTCATATATCAATTTTCTGTTATGAAGTGATCAGATTTTCACACATTTTATTTTATGTAAATAATTTTTTTTAAATAATTAAAAGAATATAAAAAAAGAAAATATAAAATACCGTTTCAATAAAACACTGTTTCAAATAATTTTTAAAGTTTTTTTCCTATGCCTCCAAAATTTATCAATATTTTGCAATTCTATCACCATTCATGAAATTATCAATTATGCCCATTTTTTAAGATATTGCGATGACATCATGTTATTCATTTAGGAGATATCTTCGGATAATATCATTCAATTCCAAATTAACACCATGGTTGCCCCGATTAGTCATAAGTCAGCTTCTATAACCCATATAAAATTTGTGGGTTCACTTTCAAAATCCACATGAAATTTTTAGGTGCGGCCCCAAAAGCCAAATGAATACTTTCAGTTCACTCAAATACTCATTTGGTGTCAGCTCCCTTCAAACAAAAGTTTTAAATTAGAGGCTATGGATGGCTGTAAGCCACAAAATAAGACCTGGCCCCCAACCTCACTATTTAAAAGGTAGGGTGGAGGATGAGGATCAGTTTCAAAACTTGTACCAGCTGCAAGTGGCAGACCTAGGAAATTTGTTTAGGTGGGGCTAAAATGGTTGATGTATTTTATTTTTTAATTAAAAATAAAAAAGAAAATATATTATATTAAATAAATACTAAATATTTAATTGCATCAACTAACATACATTATATAATCAAAAGTCATCTCAGCTTTGAAATTAGAGATAATAGATTAGTAATTGATTTCTTTTTATAATAAACTTTCCATATCTAATTCAAAGATGAAGTCCATTCTATTAAAATCATTACTAACTGCCCATAATCTCCACTTATATCATACTTTAAAGATACAAATTTTATTACCGAACCAAATTGCACAGGTTCAACGGGCAAACCCCAATGGCCTTTTCAGATTTAATTCCAAATTAGAAAGTAAGTAAAACCTGGCTATTATCAGCCAAATCAAGTCTAACTGATGTTAATCACTGCAAACAAAAGTTCTATTATCTATCAAACCCAAATCTCAATTTCCTCCAATCTCTACAAATCCAAAATGCCCAATAAGAACTTTTCTGTAGACCCACATAAGGAAAAGAACATCTCAAATCCAAGAAAAATCAGCACCACCAAAACTGAACTCCCAACTCAAGATATCTACAAAAACGCACATCTTTGTTTTAGTGATTATATACAATCCTACTCAAGTCCTAATCCATGAAAATCATTGTAAATCGACCCTTTTTTTTCATTTCCTGACGTAACCTAAATAAAAACTTCGGCTACTTCTCATATTCCAAGCCAGAAATTTCAAATAACCTATCTTCGATTACCCACAAAAAATCTAATATACTTTTTTTTTGGTAAAAAAATATCTAATATACTTGGATGGTTTGTAGAAGAAAAAGAAAGAAGGTATAGGCAATAGTTTTCTATAATGGCCATGGTTGATGAGTGAAAAGGTAATCATAGAATAGAGGAATTCATTTATATAGATAAAAATCAGAGCCCTGCAGAAAGAGAGACTTACCCTCACAAGCGGTTGAAAGAAGGCGATCTCAAATACAAAACCGGGGCATGGGCAAAAGCCCCCTCATCACCATTCAGAGAATTTTCAAATCAACCTAGGGGTGGACGCCCCATACAGACAAAACATTGGTCGGCCCCTGCCGGCTACCTCGTCTGTAACAACAGGTCACAATACACGACAGAATGAGAGGGACATGTAACGATAATACTGGGCAATTGCAGACAAAAAGAAAAAGACATTCACATGAAGAGAAGAGAAGCTACCGACATGCACCTTTCGGTTTATTACATGCATGACGTAAGAGTGCCCCGAGCTGCTTAAAGTTGCATGTGAATTCATTCATGATCGATTAATGGGTGCCACGCGTTTTTTTTTTTTATATCAAATTGATGGACAGATCTTGATATTCAGTTGGGTTTAAGACAGACTAGCAGGGGAAAAATATATATCAAGTTTATATATTTCCTTACAATATTAATGGAGAGAAATAAATTAAAAAAAACAAGTATAATATTTATCTAAAATAAGATAAATTTCGTATTTAACATTAAAAAGACTCTATACCTAATATTGAGGAATTGGCTCCACCCGATGAGAAATATTGAAAATGAAATTTAATATGATATCAAAGCCAATCAATCCTGAATTCGAATCCCAAGAGGAACGACTTAGCACAAAAAAAAAAGAAAAAAAAAATACTTGTCACCAAAAGCGGGCCGACTGGATTCTACCCAAGGGAGAATATTGAGGAGTGAGCTCCACCCGATGAGAAATATTGAAAAGTATTTCCATTGCCTTTACCAATACCTTGAGATTTTGTTAGTAATGGTTAGTTGAGAAAATTTAATACATAAGAACTTTTTTAAAAAGTAAGTAGTATTGTAAAATTATATAAGCAACAATTATATTTAAATTAATTTTAAGGTATTAACAGTAGAAAAAATTTGTTAAGTTAAACTAGTGTTCTTTTTCATCTCTTAATAAGTTATTAAAATGTAAAATCATAAAACTAATGTTCAAAACTGTATAAAAAAATTGTTATGTTCTTTCAAATTTAATAAATTCTAATATGTGTTGCTATTAATATCAAAAGATTGCTCTATTTAAATGTACAATGAATAAAATAATTTGAGATTGAAGAAATATGAATCCCAGTAAGGTCATATTTAAATGTAAGGAAACTGGAAAAAAAAAAAATAATGTCATGTGAATCCCGAAAGTTTGGTATCTTGAGTTTTACTTTTTCTTTTTTTTTTAATTACGTATTTGAAAGTTTGTTCAATGGGAAAAACTATAGCTAACTTACATAAACTACAAATAAAAATTGTATTTATAATTAAGGAAATCAAATTCATTAAAATAAAATGAATTGTATCATATATTTATTAATTTTAAAATTATCTTTAAAGTTCATTAATGACTAAACTAGTATTATATAACCTCTAACCAAGTCATTTTTATCCAGCTTGCTTACTCAACCTAGTTTTATTGACTCTCTAATATCTTTAGTTAACTTAAATCTATTTGTAAATTGTTTAAATTTAAATAAAGACCAAAAGAATATGTTTGTTTTTTACAAATTTTTTAGATTGGTCTAAGCCTTTTAAGAATATATAATATCAAATGAATTAAATATTGAAGAGTCCTTTACAAAAGAAAATTTTTAAGAAAATTTTTTTTTCAAGAGTCATTCAATGTGTCCACAATTGATGAATCCAAACTTCACATGTACGTACCATTTCATGAATTGTTACTGATGCAAAGTTGATGCATGTGGATCTTATATAAACCATTAAATTAAAAAGAAGAAGAAGAAGAAGAAGAGAGAGAGAGAGAGAGAGAGAGAGAGATGATTTCTTGCAAAGTTAAAACTTTAAGGCCTATAAATGAAGGGCCACTATTGTTTGATTATAACCATTTTACATGAGATTCTAGGTCATCATCTTGATATTCAAGCCGAGAGTTGTTGTCCGTGCATTTTCTTTCTGTCTTTTTCTATAGGATCTTTTTGTGTTTTATTCTTCCAGATATCAACCATAGAGACATGGTCATTATCAGCAAGAATTAATGGAACCCCCTTAGAAGCAAGCAAATTTGTGTGAGGATGAAAAAAATGGAAAAAAGAAAAGAAGAAGCCAACCGTTAAATAAAAAGAAAGAATATGCAATAATGGAGAACGAATATATGCACTAATGAAAGAAAATTCAGAGAAGAGAGAGATTGAGAGAAATGCAGATGAAGAAAGCTAGTACAGGAAATTGTTTTAAGGGATATAGTATTGGGTTGTATGGCTATAGAGATCATAGCAATTAAAGAGCATGAATATGTTGTAAGCTGGACATGGGATAAAAAAATTCATGAGGTTGGGATTCTAATTAAAGAGTGTTAACTTAAAACAATTGTATAAGTGTGAGGAGATGGAGAAGATTGTTTGTTAATAATGGCAATTAATGGAGTAATTAAGAGATGGTCAAAATCTATTTTGTGGATTCAAAATCAATTAAAGGTTGATTTCAATTGAAATAAGTTCCTGTCACGCGCGCGTGCACACACACATATATGGAAGAAGGCTTAAATTGAGCCCAGCAAAAAAAAAAAAAAAACCTTCTTGTATTGCTTTTCTCCAAAAGAAAAAAGGAAAATTTGTCAAATCAACAAAAAAAAAATTATAATGGATATCTAAAGTTAATTTTAAATCAACTGTTATTACCTATTTATTGGACAAATCTTCTCTATTTCAAATATCATAAAAAATTTCACAGCAATGCTAAAAACAAAGATACCCAATTTACTATAAATTTCAATGGATTCCCATCTTTTCTCCAATAAAGAGGTAAAGATAGTTCTTAAGCTTGCACTGCCTACTATGTTTTTCAACTCCTTCCTCTAACAAGAAAGACAATGTGTAAGATTTTTGTTACAACCCAACCACAAATGATTCAATAAGATATATATAACATCATATATGCCATTGAAACATGTATTTTTAATTTTATCAAATCTAACTTAGTCCAAAATATAAAAACTCATACATGCTCCGATCCAAAAAGGAAGGTAAATGGGTGTCTGAATTTTAGATTATTATGAAATTCTAACTTGTAAAAAGGCATATTTGGGACCTATTTTTAGTTTCTAATTCATAAATGCATCCGAACCTATAATCTAACATTGTAAATCACAACTCAAAATCAACTTTGATATGCCCATTTTTCTATCTAGTCTTGAAAGCAGTAGATTTGAGGCATTTTTGTATGAATGACATCCTTATTTAAAAAAAAAATGAAAATTTGAAAAAGTTAGAACTAAATTCTAGTCCTCTACTCAAAATTAGATTTAGATCTTGCTATTGAAACTCGGTCTAAAACCAACAAAATCACTAATGAACTTGAATGCAAATTGTTGTCTAAAATTAGTGGTTCTAAACTCGAACCAACCCATTTACATCAATAGTCCCCACCCCAACTCTCCCCTTTCCCCTTCCAAATTCGGCCGGCCGAGATGGCCTTCTCCCCACAACCCCACCCCCAAAAAAAAAAAAAAAAAAAAAAAAAAAAAAATCAAATACGCGGAAAGCAAAATCCCCAAAATTTAATTCCCCATGCAAACATTAAACACCCCCCACCACCCCAACCCCTCATGCTAGCCGATACAACCGCTCCTTCTTTTCCTTCCCTCCTTTTTTTGGTCCCTCTCCCCCCAAACAAACACAGCTCAGGGCCAGAGAAAGCGATTTATTGTCATTTTTAGGGGATTCTGTTGCCATCCTTTTCCACCCTTGGTTTAACTTTCCCACATTCACAATAAAAGCTGCGTTGGAAGCGTTCTCTCGTTTGTTACGAGGTTATGTTTACGATGCTTCTTCTTCTTCCGTTGCTAAATTCCCTGGAATTCCTTCCACCCATTGATTCCAGGGAATCCGAAAACGCCGCTGAAGCTCGGTTTCTGTTGGGGTTGGGGTTTTGGTGAAAAGGGGCCTTGGGTTGGGGTCGGGGGGGTGAGAAGACAGAGAGGGGTGAATGGGTTTGTAGCGGTCCCGGCTCCCGTGCCCGGTTTGGGGGGTTAGGGGCTTTGAGATTTTTCTTCTTCTTCCCTAACCTCTCTGGCAATGAGCTGCTTTGGTTGCTTTCCTTCTGGGAGGAAGGAAGCCGGCAAATGTAAGATCGAAGACAGCGCCAGAATCCGACCGAATCCTCGGTTGTCTGTTGAATCGTCGACTGGTAATCTGTCTGTTCTTCTCTGGGTTCCTCTTCTTTTTGGGTTTTGATGGGTGTTGGATTGAGTTTTCAGTGGTGGGGTCTCTTTTTGTTCTCTGATTTATTGTTGTTTGGGTTTTGATGGGTGTTGGATTGAGTTTTCAGTGATGGGGTCTCTTTTTGTTCTCTGATTTATTGTTGTTTGCGTTTTGATGGGTGTTGGATTGAGTTTTCAGTGATGGGGTGTCTTTTTGTCCTCGGATTTATTGTTGTTTGCGTTTTGATTGGTGTGTTGGATAGAGTTTTCAGTGATGGGGTCTCTTTTTGTTCTCTGATTTATTGTTGTTTGCGTTTTGATTGGTGTGTTGGATTTTGGTTGGGTTTGCAGCGAGCAGCCGAGGGAGGGGGTCTTCTGTGAGTGATGGGAAGAAGAAGGAGAGTGGGGCGGGTGGGAGGCAATCTGGCACTGCTCAATGCTTCAACTTTCGGGACATGGCGATTGCGTCGAGGAATTTCAGGGATTTGATTGGGGAAGGGGGTTTTGGAAAGGTTTATAAAGGGCGGTTGGACAGTGGGGAGGTGAGATTTCTGTTTCATATATATTTACATGTGTATGTATGTTGTGTTTTTTTTTTCTTCATTTTGCGCAAAAGCTTACTTGCAATGTTGAAATTTTGTAGATTATTTTACCTCATTTTGCACAAAAATTTCACTGTTTATTATTTTCATGTGTATGATCTTTGAGATGGACAGAAATGCTTTGTTGATTACACATTAGGAAGGAAGGAACTGTATTATTTATTTATTTATTTATTTATTTTTTGGGTTGGGGGTGGGGGTGGGGGTGGGGGTGGGGAGGGGGTTTCATTTTTTATTTAGATATATATCGATTTTCTCGGAATGGAGAAACAGAATTCATGTAGCCGACCCCAACATGGTTGGGATAAGGCTTTGATGCTGATGATGATGATGATGATATATATCGATTTTCTGGAATTCCGTCGCTGAATTGAATCCCTTTTTCCCTGGGTGTACTGGATTTTTCATGGCCAGGTTGTAGCAATTAAGCAACTCAATCGGGAAGGGCTTCAGGGGAATCAGGAGTTTATTGTGGAGGTTCTTATGCTAAGCCTTTTGCATCATTCTAATCTTGTCAACTTGCTTGGTTATTGTGCTGAGGGGGATCAAAGGCTCTTGGTTTATGAGTACATGCCGATGGGAAGTTTGGAAGATCATCTGTTTGGTAAGTCACTTAGATGGGAATTGATATTTTTGTAGCTTCCAATCCTGCCTTTTCATTCTGATTCTTGCATCTTGTGTTTGTTAGGATCTAGGTTGTTACTTTTTTTTTTTCCTTGATCTGTGTTGAGAAATTATAAGTGTTTGCTCCATTTTGGTTTAAAGATTGATCCACAGTCCACACAAAAATAAAGGAAAAAAACTTTAAAAGACCTTCGCTTGAACATGACCTGTGCAGTTGGATATTACCTTTCTTATTCTACTCTGAGATATGTCGGCAATCCATAATGGACATTTTGCCTGTTTTCATCTCCCCTTATACCTTGAATGAATATAGGTGGGCCCTACTAAATGCGGTGCATACCGGCCGTCCTTTGAGAATTCTCTAAATTCTATTAATATAAATTTATAGTTTGGGGCATATTTAAAATCCCAAAAACTCAAAAATAACTATCACCCCTTTGTTTTAGCTTTAAAATGAAATCTCACAAAAAAAGAAAAAAGAAAGAATGAAGTTTTGCTCTAGTATGGGGTCGGTGTCATGTTTATCATGGATAAGCACGAGATTGCATGGTTTTTTTTTTTAAAATTTTAATCACTTGCTCTTTTCATGATCAATTCGATGGTGGGCCAACTTCAATGGGAGCTATACTTAGTTAAAATAAAATACAATGGGCACACGAATTTTTGAGTGGTTGGAATTCTTCATGTGATCCCCGTTGATGGATTTATAAGGATGGATATAGACTTTTCTAATGACCACCCTTAGATGGTGCTTTGGCGCAGCCCCAGGTCCGTGATCGAAAATTGACCAATCTTTGAGGGGATTGATCGAATCCAAAGATGGATTCTACCACTAGGGCAACACAAGACCATCACAATTAAAGAAAATTGAGATAATCTTTGATTCATTGAAAATAGCATAAGCAACTACAATGTGGATTCAACTATATATATAGAGGAGCACTATTGTGTCTTACCCAATAGGACTTTTTAAATAAAATAGAAATCTAACTCATCATCATCATCATCATCATCAAAGCCTTATCCCAACCATGTTGAGGTCGGCTACATGAATTCTATTTCTCCATCATTTTCTCAGAATTCATGTTTGGGTTTTGACAAAGTTTTACGCTGGCTGTCACAAACCTAACGCAACCCTCCTCCTTTATCCGGGCTTGGGATCGGCAGCAAAAATTGGCGGAGTTAAAATAGAAATCTAACTAAAATAGAAAATAATGATCCTAAAGTAGAGTTAGAAGTAGAAATAGGATAGAAATTTGCTGCCATAGCAACTTTTGGTTACCATTGGGCCCATGGACTGAACCCAATGGGTTGGGTTGACATATGGATCAATGGTTTGGCTCAGTTGTCTTCTTGGACCTGATCTTGGTCTGTATAGCACCATGCTCTTTACTGCTTTTCAAAATAGGTCAGGTGGCAAATTTTTGAGACGCAGTGAGACGGCAAATGTTCTCCTGCATTTGGTAAGCCAATGGGCCCGTAAACTCTTCCATTTGTCTTATACTAGTCAGAGTAACCATAACAAACACATCTTTTCACCACCCTTTCATCATTCTCCTTACAAGTTCCAAATCTCCACTTTCCTCTTTGTTCCAAAATGGGAAACCTAATTCAAGAAACCATTACCTATCCTCTCTCTCTCTCTCTCTAAATATATCTATGGGTTTTAATTCTGTGAGAAATGTTCTTACACACCTACCGTGAGAGATTTTTATGGGGCCCACTTGTGGGTCCCATTTGGGGATGGAAACAGGGGAGATGGAAAGATCTATGTGGGATCACCCTAAATATCAATTTTTGCCCCAATCACATGTCTCTAACCCCTTCATCCGTGGCCCACAAATCCATTCCATTCGGATTGGTGTAAAATCGATTAAACGGTCCAGTAAATTTGAATATGAGCGAAACTTGGGGTGTGTGACTATCATGGGTCCTTGTGTATTGCAAGATTTGGATTGGGTGATAGATAGGGTCCATTTAGACTTCTCACAAAAAAGTGGCGTGAATTAGTTCTCGTAGGATTATTTCTCATACATATATATATATACTAGCGGTTTGCCGCGGGCATGAAAAAAAATTAAATTTTATTTAAAAAATTAATTTTTGTTAAAAATTATTAATATTTTAATAAAATGCAAATGAAATATTATCACATACGTCATAACACAAACATAGTTAATGTTTTAAAAGGAAAATTTATATGTCAGTTCTTGCGCTTGTTTTAAAACTTCACTTGTTTCATGTCATGCACTTGTTTCAACTCTTGCACTTGGATCCTGGACTTGTTTCAACACTTGCACTTGATTGATTGAACTCCTATAGAACTTGTTTCATGCTGTGCCCTTGCTTCAGCTATTGTACTTGGATCAACTCTTGCGCTTGTCTTGGGAAACTTTATTTGTTTTTTGGTTGTTTGGCTAAGTGGCCAGGGAAGTAGGAAGGAAAGGCTCCTGCCCTAGTGGGAGCTATGGGAGTGGGTGCTTTTACCACTAGGACAACCCTAAGTTCCCCTTGGCAAAGTTATTTGTCATTAGTATTGCATGAGAACTACTTGATCCAACATATTGAATAAATTCAATAGCCAATTAAATTGCTAAAAGTAAATGGTATATGTTAAAAAAATGCATTGATAATATTATATTAAAACTTTCAAGTTTGACAACAAAATGTTGAATTTTTACTTGTGCTTATTTCGACACTTGCACTTGTTTCGACTCCTGCACTTGTAGAAAAGGCAAAATTAAGAAATTATGTCAATAATATTTCTCATTGATATTATCAGGATACTATGATTGGAAAATTGGCTCGAGGCTTCAACCAAGCAAAATTCACTATCGGATTAGAATATTATATGTGATCAAAGCCTACCTGAGCGACCAGTTTGGGTCGAGCCCCATCTAAGTTTCACCTAAGTGGTCCATGTATGTTATATTAGATGTTCCCTCTATCTTGGTTTCAATATTTGTAAAAACATCCCCCTTTTCCCCGGGGGCCCGTCTTGGCCTGACTGTTAAAAGCCCGCAAATTGAGGGCTTTACTTTTCTTAAAAGGCATGAGGCTCGAGCTTGGATAAAAGTTTTACGGGCCTGCCAATTTGGGGTTCAAGCTTGGACAATACCTCTATTGTCCAAGCTTGAAAGAAAAATTTGAAAAATCCCACCAGATTAGGTTGGATTTGGGTTTGAATTGAATGGGTTGGCTAGGGTGGGATTGGATAGCTAGGATAAGCTTGATGATGGGATGATGATAAGATGGTTGGCTAGGGTGGGATTAGATGGCTAAGATGGACTTAATGATGAGATGATGAGGGAGGACTAAATTAGGTTGTGTGGACGTGGACCAATCTTAAAACATCAAAACCTTGCCTCAATCGGCCTTAATAGACTGGTACAATTTTGTAGAAGTTGACCTTGTGGGAAGGCTTCAGTAATGTGCATACTTTGTCTATGACACAAAATAGCATGTGAGCAACGGAGTAATGTGCATACTTTGTCTATGACACAATATAGCATGTGACCACAGGACATTTTGCTCTGGGACCACCTGATTTCCTAGAAATTATAAGTAATGTTGGTTGCATTTAAAGATTAATTTTTTTTAAACACATGGTTAATCAGTACTAAAATCCCATCAATTTGCATAATTCCTCAAATGAGGTTTCTCTAACACACACTAGAGCTAGGCGGTGAACCCAACTGTATGTATACTGTGGGTGGATTTTGTCCTTCCTGGAAACCTTTTTTTTTTTCTTCTATTTAAATTAGAAGTATGAGAGATTTTAAAAGGAAAGACGGTAGAGAGAAATATGGAAGAGATTTTATGAGGACATCTTTTAGATTTTAGGGATGCCATGTGTCGCACTCTGGGTCTCTCTTGCAAAAGGGGGCAATTTTCTTAATATATATAATTAGCGTTTCAGGAACCGCGCCCAACGCAGGCTATGGAAATAAAATAAAATTTTATTTAAAAATTAAATTTTGTTAAAGCTTATTAATATTTTAAATAAATATAAATGAATATTATCATATAATTCATTGCACAATCATAATTAAAATAGTTACTCTAAGACCAAATGTTTTAAGGATGCTAAGTTTTTATATCATTAGACTATAAGATGGATAGTTGGACCAAAATCACCAGCACCATACATAAATAATTAATTTGGTGATTAGCTGGTGGTGTCATTTTCGGTCTTTCATGTTTAGGAGAAGAGTTGTATATGGAAGGATCCTTACCAGCCTTGAGCAAATATCTAGGCTAGCAAACCACAAGAAAGCATCAAAGAAAAAAAGAAAATAAAAAACCTGCTATCCACAAGGGAGAAAAAATTTGAAAAAAAAAAATGAAAGTGAATCTTTATGTATTATATTTGAAAAGGAGAATAAAGAAAGGAAAAGAAGAGTGCAATTGTCAAGTAAAACAACTGAGATAATAAATCAACCACAAATATAATTAAAAAAAAAGGAGCAAACCAAAGATGAAAAATTGAAAAGAAGGGGGAAAAAGCCCACCTACGTGAAAGCCCATTACCCAAATTGAAACAATGGCATCAACTTACTGTGTCATTCCTCAATTATGAATTTATTATTCTTTACATGACAACCACATCATCTTGGAAAGCGATCACACTTGTTGAACCTCGGTCCACTTCTAAAATTATAATGAAAGTTCTAGCTCACCATCTAAAATTCACATAAAATTCTATATCTATCCCTAAAACCCACATGCAAATTATAGGTTTATTCCCAAAACCAAATTGCACATTTTTGCACAATATAGTTATTTTGCACAAATTTTATTTTATCTAATGTTGTGACTTCAATGTCATTGAATCAGATTTAAAGAAGTTTAATTTATCTAAGGATTTGGCTCAAAATAAAACGGAATGGAGAAACAAAATTCATGTAGCCGACTGCAACATGATTGGGTTAAGGCTTTGATGATGATGATGATGATGATGATGAATGTTGTGACTTCAATGCTATGTCAGTTTGCATGTCTAAATACTAATTAAATATAGTTATGAAATCTGAAATTAGTTGTTTTATAATGAAAATTAATATGGAATTAGATATAATAAAAATATATAACTGACTTTTCATGTTGGTTTAGCAAGTTGTAAATAGTCATCCTGTGACATGGTGGGCGTACTTACTGACTCAAGTATTGGAAAGTACATTTATCTAATAATATAATCACAGCAGCTCCATCTAACAAAATGATCATGGTGGGCCCAACCAATGCTGAAAATCATCGAGTGAAACCCAAATTGACAATCACATGAATCCAAGTCCGCTACTCAAGTAAAGAATAAAAATTTTAGGACCTTGATTTGGTTATATTTGTGCTTGGGTACAAATTAAATGTCAATTTCAAGATTAAATATGGATTTTTAACATCACTCCATCAGGTACGATTTTGCTTCCAATGTTACTATTTTGAGGGGATCATTTCAAAAGAGGACATCCATAAAGTGGGCCATGACCAGCAATATGCTCTGCTGGTTTTGTGAGAGTTTGTAAGAATTTCTTAGTTGGCTTGGGAGATAGTATTGAAATCTTGAAAGCTGCCTACAAAATCCACTGAAATACAACCACCAAATGGTTTTGATTTTCTTTAGATGCAACATTCACACCATTTGTGACGTCCATTCAATTGTGCCCTGTGACTGATCCTAGCCATCCAGCTGCCAGCATCTATCTATAAGTATTTGCAATAGAGTTCTGAGTTCTAATTATTTCATTATTCAGGTAGTGGCATGATCACCAGTATTATGATGGTCCACTTGAAATTAATGGTCAATACATATGACTACGCAGTTATGCATCTCAAGACAAAAAAGAATTATTAAGTGATATCTATGGATCTCTTTGGAGGACATGAGTATAATGAGAGATTTTAGGAACATAGTGAGAGATTTTAGGTGTTTTAAATTTTATCGGAAAGATGGTAGATCTATTTTAAGAGAGATGAGAGAAAATTTAGATTTTATAAATGCCACGTGTTGCCCTCTCATGCACTCTCACCAAAGGGGGGAATTCTCTTAATATATATAATGTATATATAACCTGTTCATTTGAAGCCACCTTTGCCACCTTCCTCTTCACAGCCTTAAAAAACCAACTTCTCTAACCCTTGCCTTAGACAACAGCACCAATTCCCTATCCCACGCCCCCTCCTTTTACCCCGTTCAGTGTACACAGAAGACAACAACACATGAGTTTTGCCCAGAGGAAGTCGAGTTATTAGAAGTCAAAATCTTGACATCATAAGCATTTTACATTGCAACACTTAAATCTATGGTCGCCTCCCCCGATATAAAAGCACAAGTATAGATCCTTTGGAATAAGGTTCCAGATTTATATGGCACTCGCAATGAAAGTAACTAATAGTTGCCAATTTGTTTTAGTTTTTCTCCAAACTGATGTTTTGGCCGATTAGAATTTCGGTGATACATCTTGGAGTCACTTTATGTTAAAAAAAAAAAGAGTCTATAAGGATAGAAGAATCAGTAAAAATTAAAAATAACATAGAATTTTATATAATTAATTTATTCTACTAAATCAATGATTTAATATGTTATTTCCACGTGTCATGTGAATAATTTATAGGCTGCAAATCTGAAATTGGACATGCATTCTCAAATCTCAACTCTTGCTATGATGTGACAACTAGTTTGTAGTTTTGAGAGAGTTGGCGGCTCTATATATATTGATAAAATAGTTACAAAAAAACCTGCCTTTTGTTTTCCTTTTTTCTTTTTTTTTTTTTGAAAAACCAATTTTTTTCTGTGATGAAATGGATGGAAATGTCTGAAACACCAAAATGGACCAAAGTAATTGAAATGGACTGAAATCTGGGATGGAATTTTTTACATTATAGTTTGGTTCGGCAAATGGTCCAAATCAAAATTATTTGGCCATTTTGGCAGAACCAAACAGAAATTGAATGGACTAAACTCCTTGCATGTGTAAAATCCTATTATTCTGCGATTCCTTGAGCCACGCCTTTGAAAATTCATAGTGGGAATGAAATATCAATTCTATAAACAATAGTTGCCCAGATACGGCAGCTGGCAGGGGCATGCATGTATATCAGACTCCCCTGAACTTGACAACTTGCTCTCCTACTTCATTAGAATTCATATTAAATTAAGTTGTATCCTCGTTATTATTATTATTATTATTATTATTTTTCAAATCCTCATCATTCTAGTGTTGATAAGAAAATCCAAAATAAGTAAACTATGTTGTTGTGTTAGCTATGATGCCTAGATATGGACACGAATACAGATAGGGTGGGGAATGGAGATTCGATACGGCAATTTCTGAAATTTAGGATATGGATCCGGTATCACTTAAAATATGATACGGACACGGGATACTACACGGATAGGGGTATGGATATCACGTGTTAGTAGTATGTGATACATCATATGTGACTAACTACTAGAAATGGGACCCTAAAAATCTCAGTCAAAAGTGGGATGATATGTTCAAACTTATAATCTAAAAAAATTACAGCTATCAAAATTAAAATGGGGAGAGGGATACAAGTTTCAATTTTCATGGAGAGGCAAATATAATTTAAATTGAGAAAAGAAGGACATTGAATAAAATGACAAGAAATGCCACTTCCCCATCCAGTAAAAAAATATAAATAAAATGGTAGAACTTTAAATATGAGAGTAAAAATGGGAAAACAACCATCTAATATGTAGTGGGTTTTGAATTTTGCAATATTAAAATAAAACAAAGGGGATTGAATATAAAATGAAAGTATTCTTTTTAAGTTATAATCAAAGATTTCAGACAAGATTCGTTGTTTAGCTCAATTTTGGATGAATTCTTCCAATTTTATCTTTTTCTTTTCGTAAAATACAAAATAGCCGTATCTTAAAATTGTGCGCCATATCCTAGCTGTATCTTGCTGTATCCAGTATTCGTATCCGTATCGGACCGTATCGGTATGGATACCTCAAGTCAAATGAGATATCCGGGTATCATAGGGTGTTAGACTCTTTTGTGAAATGTCTCTGCTATTCATGGATATTGATCATCTTGGCATCTAAGTTGGTTGAAATCCATTTTTTGTTCTATATAGCCGGGTCTTGAATGACATAAGGATTTTTTTCTCTCTCTCTCTCTCAAAGTGTGGCTGAACGTTGGCAAGAGCAAAAGGTGTGACAAAGGACAACTTTATTAGCTTCTCCCATGTCATTCTTTTGTTGAAAGCCATATCCTTCATGAACTATATGGTTCTTGATTTTCCCATGAAGAGAAGTTTGGGTATGAGGAATCCTAGATTTAATGGGTCATTCGCTAGAAAAAAATTAATGGTCAAGATCAAGTCATGCTTATTTCCTAAACTAAAATGAAGTGTAAAAAAAAAAAAAAAGCGCCCACCATCACCACCTGATGCAGGCCCTAGGATTAGGGCTTGCTTGAAGTGCCGAAGCATGTGTTCGAGCACACTTTGAATAGTCTTCAACAATACTTCAAGATACGAGGACGCACCTCCAAGGATAAAACCCATAATCTATTCAATTGATCAAGTCTGAATAATTCTTCATTACAATGTTATATAAATAGTAAAAAAACTTGGGCCTAAGAAATCTAATGAAACTAGGAAACTAAATTCTAATTACAACCCATAAAATAAAATAAAATCTAATGGCACATAATTACTGATAAAAGCCTAAATCTGTTTGGGCCCTACACATGTGGCCATTGAGGTCTAATCTTGCATCATTCTCCCCGGCTTGGAAAGAACTCCACCGCGAGTTTTGCAAATGTCCTCCAAGGTCAAAGATCAGTTGGATGAACTTTCGATCTGTTAGTTTATTTGCAGTTTCTGTGTACACCTTTATATATAATTTCATTGAATTGCCTGAGGTGGTGCGGAAGTGAGAGTGAATCTTGAAGCACTTCATGTGTAGAATTTGCACACCACCAAATCATAATTTTTGACTAGCTGCTTGTCATCATCGAATTGCCTGAGGTGGTGTGGAAGTGAGAGCGAATCATGAAGCACTTCATATGTAGAATTTGAACCACCAAATCATAATTTTTGACTAGCTGTTCATCGTCTCCAAAGATAAAGTCAATATGAGGAATGCCAATTGATAGATCTTTGTGTGGATGCATAAGAGCAACTAATTTGTTTTCCTGTTGAACTAGTTGACCTTCTTCTATTGTTCCCATCAAATTGAGAGTTGCAGGTTTGATCTTCTTCTAAGTCTTCATGTGCAAGTGGATCGACTTTGGAATGCAGTGTAAACTTCTCTTGAATTTGAGATTTTAGCAAGTTGGAACCAGTGCCAATCTCTTGTCTAGCACATTGCTTATGATCATTATTTTCTAAATTGATATGCCAGGTTTCCATACTAATTATAGTGGCATGGAGTTGATTGACTTGAGGGCAAAACTCAGCAACGGCAGCACGAAATTCTTTCATGGATGTAGACACCACAATTTAAAATTTGACTGACTTGATGTTGTGGATTTGTTCTCCGCAAACATGCTAGCGAAGACGGATATGAAATTTGACCTTTGATGGCGCCAAAATTGCAGAAACAAATTTTCTGCTGTCAGCGATGATGTCAGTAAAGATGAAGTTGTTGTGCTGCTAGGCTTATTGCTTGAATGGGATAGGTTAGTCTTGACCTGAACTTGAACTCAACTTGACTTAGGGTGTCTTTAAGTTGCCCAGACACTTGTGACAAACGGGCACATGTGTGACCTCTTTTGGTATCGATTGTCTTGTTAGAAGATGAGGAAAATGGGTTGATGAGCAGTTCTCGGCTATGATGCCTAGATACGGACATAGATATGGATCTGGTATGGGGAACAGGGATTCGACACGGCAACTCTAGAAATTTAGGGCACGGATATAGGTATTGTATCACTTAAAATACAATACGGACATGGGATAAGACACAAATATTAGTACGAATATCACATTTTAGTAGTATGTGATACATCATACATGACTAACTAGTAGAAGTGGGTCCCTAGAAATTTCAGTCTAAAGTGGAGTGATATGGTCAAACTTATAGTCTTAAAAAATTACAGCTATTAAACTTAAAATGGAGGGAGGGAGAGAAGTTTCAAATTTGAGGAAAATATAATTTAAGTTGAGAAAATAAGGACATTGAATGACATGACAAGAAAGGCTACTTCCCCATTCAATAAGAAAATATAAATAAAATGGTAGAACTTTAAATATGAGAGTGAAAGGGGGAAAACAACTATTAAATATACAGTGGGTTTTGAGTTTTGCAATATTAAGATAAAACAAAGGGGATTGAATGTAAAAATGAAAGTACTCTTTTGAAGTTATAACTAAAGATTTCAGACGAGATTCGTTGTCTAGCTCAATTTTGGATAAATTCCTCCAATTTTGCCTTTTTCTTTTCATATAATATAAGATAACCGTATCCTAAAATAGTGAGCCATATCCTGTACCCGTATTCGTATCGGATCGTATCAGTACGGATACCTTAGGTCAAATGAGGTATCCGGGAATTATAGGTTCTCGCTTTGTGCTTCACGAACGAAGTTGTGGAAGGATGTTGTGGTGGGACTTTGAAGAGGATCCGCAAGCAGAGTGCAGGTGCTTCTAGTGGTGGACGGCGAAGCTAGGTATGCCTCCTTTTTGCTCTTTTGCTTCTCTCTCTTTTTTTTCTGTTTGGGGATCAATCAAGTTTGGGGAATGATGGACGGCATATGTGAAGACCGAAGGGTTGGGGATGGTGTTGGCTCGTTTGGGATTGGATACTTGATGACGGAAGATAGCAAAAAGGGGATTATTAGCAGGGATGGTTCGGGGAGGATGAGTGGGGTGGGACAGCTGGTTTATTGGACTTGGGTTCTATTGTGTTGGGGATGATGACGATGGGAGGATGAGGTATTATGGGGTCGGTCTCGGTCGGGATGGAGAAAGGATTTGGAAGTCGATGGGACTGGGGATAGGTTGGTTTGGGTAGGTTTTTTTTTTTTTTTTTGGAAGAAGACCCATTGATGGGTTTCGGGAGGGGTAGTGTGGTTGGCCGGTAGGATTTGGGGACTCAACAGTGATGGAGACGGGTTTTGCGGCTTTGATGGACTAGCGAATAGGGGTCACAGGGGTTGGGGAAAAGGGATAGGCGATTCAGTGAAGATAGGCAGTGATGGGAATGGTTGTCGGGACTTGGGATGAGAAAAAGGAGGGTGGTTGGGGACTACAGTAAATAGGGATGGGTATTTGGTTGGTATGGATCTGGGGATTTTGGTTGGTATGGATCTGGGGATTGGGAATGACAGAGATGGAGATGATGGGGGAAAGGATGGAAGGGTAGGCTCCGATCTATGATTGGAGGGTGATCGGAGTGATATGGATTTTCGCTTTGATTCCAATCTGATGCTGGCCCTAGGACTAGGGCTTGCTTAAAGTGCTGAAGCACGTGTCTGAGGACACTTTGAATTGTCCTCATTAAGACTTCAAGATATGAGGACGCACTTTCAGGGATAAAACCCACAATCTATTCAATTAATCAAGTCTAAATAATTTTTCATTACAATGCCATATAAATAGTAAAATAACTTAGGGCGTAAGAAATCTAATGACAAAAGGAAACTACATAATGTAGGAAACTAAATCCTAATTATAACCCATAAAACAAAATAAAATCTAATGACACATAATTACTAAATGAAAAGCCTAAATCTATTTGCGCCCTACACATATGGCCATCGGGGTCTAATCTTGCATCACCAACACCATCAAAGCCTTGTCCCAACTATGTTGGGTTGGCTAGATAAATTCTATTTCTCCATTTGGATTTATCATGGGCCAAATCCTCAATTAGGTGGTGTTTTTTTTTATATCTATCCTTATTACTTTCAATTGTGTCCTCTTTGGCCTATCCTTTTTCCTTGGTGGGCCATCAAGCCGAATAGGAAAATTGTTTTCCTTAGTGGCACCATTGCTGGCATACGTTCAACATGTCTAAACCATCTCAAATGAGTCTCTCACTCTCTTATTTTATTTTTTAGCACCTATTGATGCTACCCCTAAATATGCCCCAAGGTGCTTGTTTCTGATTTTATCTTTCCTACTTTTACCACACATTGATCTCCATATTCTCATCTATTCTATGCATGTGTTACTTCTTGATTGACCAATATTTTGCTCCATTGGTCACAGCTGGTTTAATTGTTGTCCTATAAGAATTTTCCTTCAATCCTGTTGGTTTTCACTTATCACAAAGCACCCAAGAAGTAATTCTTCACTTCAGCCATTTTGTGCTTGTATCCTATTTTCGACATTTTTTTAAATCTTTCCATCCTTACTAATTATTGAGCTAAGGTATCGAAGCAAGTCTTCCTTTATGAAATCTTACATAGCAGCTTGGACCATTTGAGGATTTTTGGACCATTTGAGGATTTTTGGGAAATCTACAGTTTGATCCTACTTGTTGAGGAGTCCACCTTTGGTTTGAATTTATTGATTTTCTATTTTGTGACTTTGATTGTAGCTTGCTATCTTATTATGCCTGTCTTGTTGCACTATTTTATGTCGGACCAGGTATCAAGCTGCTGCTTTTAAGTGATTACATCTCCCTTCTAATTTTCTTTTCTTTGCTTACACCTACAATCAACCCTGCAGAATTGTCCAATTTAATCATCAAATAATGTTCATTTTTATCAGTGAATACCATGGAATTTTATACACTTGCTAGTTCTGTTTCCAACCATAAACTCATCATATGAACCGACCCTGAACAGTCCCAAATTTGTCCCCACTAGAACCTATCCATAATTTGGCCATTCGTTTTGGTCTCCCATCCAGGAGCTGCATTGAATCTTAATCATGCTGATCGTCTTTTTTAGGTTTTTAACAAAGGGTGGTCGCCAATTTGCTCAAAAACTTTCATGAATCATGAATACTTTTGAATACACTTAGGAACCACATAAATACTTTTGCTCAAACTCTTCCTGAGTTCTATGGTTCTGATATTTTCCCTTGATTTATCATTAAAAAAAAGTCCCCTTGATTTTCTTCAATGTGGTCATAAATATTGAAATTACTGTCATTTAGGGTCTAGAGCATGTCCAATATATCTTGTCTGCATCTTGTAGTTGCTTTTGTTTGGGTTGTAACTTTATTTCATCGTAATAAAATGTCTAATATATCTTATATGCATGCATTTCCATTAGTATGTTCTGCCTTTTGAAAATAATTCAAAATGGAGTATATCTCTATAGTTCATATGAAATGAATTTGTGATAAACACTTTTTTGAGGGTTTTTTTTTATTGGTTGTTGTCGAGTTTTGTTAACTATTATCTAATTTTTGGTGGTCTTGTTTCTTTATTGTTGTCGGGCAAGTCTTATCTTTTCTGTGTCTTTTAGTAATAAAAAACACAAAGAGACTTGCCTGGAAAGTGCAAGGGGGGTTTTTTTTTTTCTTGTAATTCTTGATCATCATCAAAGCCTTATGCCTTCTATCTGGTGTTAGCTTTGTGAGTTTCATTTTCTATTGATCCCGTCTAGTGCTAACTCTAAACAATTATATAGATTTGACTGTTGTATTTTATTTTATTTTATAGTTGTTGACTGCCTGTTTGAAATGACTTTCCAACATCATCTGAAAATCCTCTATAGAATGTTCAGTTGTGGACACTGAACCTGTTGTTTTAGTTTTCCAGAAATGTTCCATAGAATGTCCGGTTATCTGAAGTTCTAAGTTATGGATGGGTAAGTGTATCAATTTATTGAAGGCATTTGTGAAAAGGGGTGGTTATGACCATTAAACACATTCTAATTATCGTGTCTTTTATTGTTAGTAGTATAACTCTAGCCCATTTCCCTCAGTGGTGTAAGTACCTTCTAGTAGGTGTAAGACCTGAAGTAATGCTTAAATTTTATGACATGGTTGACTTTCAACTGGTGCTTTTCTTTTAGATCTGCAACCTGACCAAGAGCCACTTGGATGGAACACACGGATTAAGATTGCTGTTGGTGCTGCTCGAGGGCTTGAGTATTTGCATGACAAAGCAGATCCACCTGTCATTTATCGGGACTTGAAGTCTGCAAATATTCTGTTGGACAATGATTTCAATCCTAAGCTTTCTGATTTCGGACTTGCCAAACTCGGACCTGTTGGTGACAATACTCATGTTTCAACAAGAGTGATGGGAACTTATGGGTACTGTGCTCCAGAATATGCTATGTCTGGTAAGCTGACTCTGAAGTCTGATATCTATAGCTTTGGTGTGGTTATGTTGGAGCTGATCTCCGGACGGAAGGCAATTGATAGTTCAAAGAAGGCAGGAGAGCAGAACTTAGTTGCTTGGGTAGGTTATTGCAGCATTCATGGTCATGTGTTTTGTTTTACAATTCACATTTTAGCATTTCAGATTTGGTTCTTGAGGAATATCCTTTTCCCTTGCAAAATGAAACAATCTAACTATACCATCAGATTGGACCCTTGTTTAACGACCACAAATGTCTAAACTGAGGCAGAATATTTGATTTTCTTGAATCATTGGTAAACATGGAAGTTTTTAAAAGAGGTTTGTTCCCATCTTTTTTTATCCAGTTTTGTATATAACGACAATTTGCTAAAAGTTGGTTTTGTTTATAAAGGAGAACTTTCTAAAGCTCACAGTGTTTCTTGTTTGACTGTCACATTCTTGTATATGTTTGCTTCGGAACCTTTTCGAGAATTATTTTTAGGCTTTTATCAGATTTTTCAATTAGTTTCTTCTTGGAAATTTCGCCCAAATTCATTTAATTCTGCATATTTTGAAGATTATCCATTAATTTCTCATTGTTGTAGTTATCTTCTTCATACCCTTACCACATGTATCTTGGGTTGGCAAGAGTCAAGGTCATTTTCATTTAATTTGCATCTGTTCTTCATGCCCTTGCCACATCTCTCCATGAATTTGTTGTTCATCTCGTTAGTTTGTATTGAGTTGCTTTAGAACTTCTTTTTGAGTTTGCTTCAATCAGCATCCTCCTTGGGTTGGCACAATAATAGGCTGTGAACCAGACATGTTAAATGTCGTCATTATTGGCTAAAGATTATCCAAGATCGTGAACTTGAAGAGTCTTGAAAACAAAAGTTTTAGTTGGTAAAACTTATTGTGTGGTCTGTTCTTGAGCATATATCACTTTCCTTAAACCTAGTTCACATGTTAATGTTTGGTCTACTTTTTTCAGGCACGCCCATTTTTCAGGGATCGTAGGAAGTTTTCCCACCTAGCTGATCCTTTGCTGCAAGGCTGTTACCCGATGCGATGTCTCCACCATGCAATTGCTGTCACTGCAATGTGCCTTCAGGAGCAGCCAAACTTTCGGCCTATAATGGGTGATGTTGTTGCTGCTCTTGAGTACTTGGCATCTCAGCCATACACCTCAGAAACTAATAGTGGAAAGCGCAGTCCATCTACCAAACAGGCTGTGGGCACACTTTCTAGGGATTCAAGCAGAAAGGGTTCATCTCTCTGAAGACAGAGTATCTAGAAGGTTGATAATCAGAGGGGCACAGTGTGTGTTTGTATGGGATCAAAATATTGACTGAACACATCGGTATCTTTACTACAGCCAAACTGTTCATTTGCTTCACTGGTGTTGACGTCGGCGCTGATGGTGAGTGTTGCTTCTGTGGTTTTATGTGGAAGTCTATGCATGCATTTCCATTTGTGTTTCTGTTTGTGGATTTCATTCTTACAACCTTGGGACAGAACGGAGTTTTAAAGCTTGAATTCCTACTCATAATAGAGAGAGTGCATTTTGCATTTACGTATAAACGTATGCGAAGTGTGTGCATATTGTTGTTTTGTCCTTTTATTTCTTGATGCAAGCATCTTGCATGCAGTGGTTGTCTTGATGCTGGCCTTTTTGGCCTGTACATGGAATTGGCTCTCTTGCTATTTAATGTGTCAATATTTTGCCCTTGAGTGGCAATTTGCATGTATGGAAGTGTGCATTGAGTAGTGTTTCTGTGGGTTTTGCTCAATTAAAACCGGATGCCTGGTTTTATTGTCGGGTTCTGATACTGAAATAGATGTGCTCCAGCTTGGTAAAATTTTGCCCAAGGACATGATGGGTTTCGAATGTTGGGTGTTTTCAACTACAGGAAGCAAGTGTTTCAGAAAGAGAGCTAGAGAGCCTTCACCTGTTGTAGAATCTCTTTCAAGATGTAGATGCATCCATTTGTAATCGGAGAGTCGAATGTGTTTCTTTTAATGGAGGATTTGTTGTGTTTTCATATTTCTTTTTGGGATTTGGAGATCATACGTTATTACCTAGAGATACTAATGTTACATACAAATCATTGTATTATCTTTACCTCGTATTGTTACATTTTTTTTTATCATGTGAGTTTGTTTACCCGGTGTGCCTTTTAAGTTAAAAATCCCCCCATGCGTATGGTTTTAGATTTTGATTAGATTGCTCTCCTACCCAATGAGCCTCCCTAGCCCACAAAATTGGTCAAACGCCCTGTTTATCTGTGCCCGGTTGACTAACTGGGAGGGCATGGGCCTGAATTTTATAGCCCGTATCAGGCTTCGGCCGGGCTGAGCCTGGGCCTATGTTTCTGAAGTCGGCCTGGATTTGGGTATTATCCCTTTTGAAAACGTGATTGAGTGCTTGTATGGCATGGAGTCCATCACATTGCCGCCATGTCTTCAATTGGATGGTGGGACTTACTCCTATGGAAATGAAATTTGAGGATATATTCGTGGAGTGAATGGGAACTCTCGGATGTGTTATACGATTCTCCTGTAATAGTTGTGACAGTAGATAAAGACCGTTTAAAATTCATCAATTTAAAAATAGAAGAAGGAACATGTCCAAAGAGACAATCTTTCCAAAAATAAAAAGAAAGAGAGTATTTTACTAAAAAAATCATGTAAGAGGAATCCAAACCATAGACCTCACCCAAGGTGTTGCTGCATTGGAGTTGTATATATTTATATATTTTTTTGCATCTAATTGACGAGCATCAAATTTCTAGTTCTATGTGCCCTTTTTCCTTAAAAACCAGAAGTCCTATATGCTTCTTCCTTCTTCCATCTATTTCATCCTCTATGAAATCAAAATAGTAAACCTCATAAAGATAGAGATTGGGTCTAGACCTATATAAATGAGAGTACATAGAAAAAGATAAGAGATCTCTATTTTTATGAGGTTTACTATTTTGGTTTTTATGGAGGTTGAAATAGACGGAAGAAGGAAGAAGAACATAGAATGTTTGATTTTTATGGTAAAATCCTAAAAGAAAAATTCCAAAAAAAAAAAAACAACAAAAACCTTTCCAAAAATAAAAAAAAGAAAAAAAAGAAAGTAGATTACAATAGTAGGCATTCTTCAATATTTTTGGATACTCTTTGAACTTTTTTCTAAAAATAACGAGAGGTGGAAACAGCATGCAGTAGGCTCTATAAGACCATGGGAACAAGGAATGGTTGTGCCTCATCATCTTCCACAAATCATGAGGAACTACTCAATCCTGATCCTTGCTGCTCTCTTTTTCCTCTCTCTCTATAATCTCTCCTTCTCACCCATTTTCAAATTTTCAAATCTTGAGAATGCCTACAAGAATCATTACTCTCAACTGTCTGATCCGAACCTTGTTTCCATGAAAGAAAACAATCAGAAACGATTCAGTTTTAGTTCCCCACCTAAACTAGTCTTTACAGTAGAGATACAGACGACCCATGTCAATGAACTGGCAAAAGAAGCTAACCAGCAACAATTCAATTTCAGTTCTTCTCCTGCAGTGATGTTTCCAGAAGAGATGAAAGAGGCCCCCATCAATGAATCGACTCCGAGTGCAACTCCAACCAATCTGGCCGCAGAGAGAAGGAAAATACAGCTGAAGGAACAACTGCCCAAGATAATTGAACTCAATCGACCGACTGGGGTGTTTGACTCAGAAGTTCAGAAGCTACTTTCTGAAGAAGATTGTGACATTTGGTTTTTCATGACATGGATATCACCAATAGAAAAGTTCAAGAAGAGACAATTTCTCGCTTTACAGAGCGTCTTCAAGGCGCATCCTTCTGGGTGTGTGGTATTTCTTTCAACCAGTATGGATTCAGAAAAGGGAAGGGAGCTCTTGAAGCCATTTACTGATAGGGGTTACAGAGTTGCAGCTGTTTCTCCGGATTTCGATTTTGTGCTCAAGGACACTCCAGCAGAGGCCTGGTTTAATGAGGTAAAGAAGGGCAATGTCGATCCCGGTGTGATTCCATTCCCTCAAAATCTCTCCAATCTGCTAAGACTTGCAGTCCTATACAAATATGGGGGTGTTTACGTAGACACAGATGTAATAGTCCTCAAGAAATTCTCAGATTTAAAGAACACAATCGGAGCGCAGTCAGTCGATGACAATGGCAAGTGGAGTTGCCTGAACAATGCGGTGCTGGTTTTCGATCAGAAACACCCGCTAATCTTTGAATTCTTGAAGGAGTTTTCACAAACTTTTAATGGAAGCAAGTGGGCCTACAATGGCCCTCTTTTGGTGTCTAGAGTGGTGGAAAGAGCAGAGCAAAGGCTACAGAATTGTAGCTTCACTATCTTGCCGCCGAGGGCCTTTTATCCGGTGGATTGGATTGAGATACAAGAGTTTTTCCGGCAACCAGAGAATTGCACCAGGTTGAAGTGGGCTGCAGAAAAGGTGAATCAGCTAAGCAGTGGAGAGACCTATGCTCTTCATCTATGGAACAAAGTGAATAGATTGGAAATTGAACAGGGGAGCATAATGGATAGACTTGCATCTTCTCACTGCTTATTCTGTAACAATAATACTTCATTCATTGACCATGGTCTATAGTTTACTTCATTGATTTTTGTTTCTTAATTTCGATTAGGCAGATGTAATGGACATTTGATGTTATGAGCAAGTGGTAAATAGTTTCTTTTATCATTTACAAGATCTAGAAACCAGAAATTTATTTAAATTCTCTCTCTCTCTCTCTCTCTCTCTCTCTCTCTCTTCTGGTGGCTTCAGTAGTTATGCTTCTTGAACTTCCACATTCCAATTTGGGATACTCCAAGTCTGAGCCCAGGTTGTCTGGCCCACATGAAAACACAACTCAAGCTGGCTATTCTTGGTGTCGGGCTTAGCAAGGATGGCAATGGGTCGGGTTAAACCTTGCACCAACCGAACCTAATGAAGTTCAGATGAAGAACTTGATTAGGAAGAGAATTACAACATTGTTTAAAGCTTGTGCTAAGATGACTAAGTATGGGAACAAGATTGCATTTGAGTTAGAAGTTTCATAAGATCATATTATTTCCCTCAAGGCTGAATTAGAGGAAGCACATAAAAAGGTCAAACCCTTGGAAGATTAAAAAAACTCATTGGCTGATAAATTGACTATTGAGTGTCAAAATTGTGAATAAGAGGTTTAGACCATGAAGAAAGAGTTGCAAACTTGCCAAGTTGAAAAAGGGATCTGAATAGCAATTTGAAGATGATAATGTTAGAGCTGACTGCATCAAAGGAATTACTTGACAGATGAATGTTAGTTCTATAATGCTTAATGACATCATGTGTGTGTTTATAAAAGGTATGATGACAAACATGGTATTGGTTTTGATCATGGTACATCTACTTTGAAGACTAAAGATAAAACTACTTTTGTTAAAAGTCTTGCTTTAAATTCTTTGGCACCAGCTACTCTGCATGCTGTAAGCACAAACCATATTGTGAGTAATACAAAGAACAAGAATGTGTCAAGTCTTAAAACCGCACCCACATGCCATCATCGTGGAATTTAATGACATATTCAACCCCATTACAATAAGTTGAGAGGTTTACCTAAAAACAAGCAATAGAGGAAGCAATTGTCTAAGCCAAATATTAAAACAAGAATTATCTGGATTAAGAAAGTTGATTTGCCTACTGTATTGGTATATACTATGTTGAAATATTTAAATTCGTAAGTGTAGGTAACAAATTTCAAAAGCCTTTGATTAAGAAGATCAAACTCCCACCCTAGCTGCTACGAGAATCTCATTAAAGGAGAGTCACAATTGAGGGAAGTTACTGCTGGATCTTGATTGATAGATTTGTTGTATGCTGACATCATTATTTTGTCAATTCTAGACAAAAAAGGGAAAATATGTGAAGAGTATGAAGACAGTTGAAGCTGGAAGATAGTTGAAGCTAATGGTACAAAATTTGTTTTTGCAATCTACCAATGTAATTTTGGTTTTTATTTTTGAGTAGAATGTAACGTCTAGGAAGTTTTGTCAATGAATTCCCAAAGGGGGAGATTGTAAGGTTTTTATGTAATTGGCTAAGTTATGGGTTAGACAAAACTTTAGGTCTATTGAGTTGTATTTTATATTTCTTATAAAATAGGCCATGGTACATGTCGTTAAAAGAGTTTAAGTGAAGAAATCAAAAAATTAGAATACATGGTTGTCCAATTGATCTAATCATTGCTTGATCAATCGATTTAAAGGTAGAGCTGATACTCGATAAACTTATCGATTGAGTATCTATCCAATCATCAGATGGTGTATAGAAATCCATTGACCTTATGCGGAATTATTTTCTATTTATTACATATTTAGTAAGTTGAGTCATACAAGGAGTATATTTATGAGGTACGAATTATGAGTTATAAAAAGGGATTCTCTCTTAACTCTAAGGAATCCATCTCCATAATTTGAATTGAGATTGCACATTGAGAGGCTGTGTTGAAGCTTTGGGCTAAAGAATATTGTTTCAACATCTCTTGTAGAAGATTGAGGCTATCATGTGTGGTCAAGGTATGAGTTGATCAAGTAAAGAGCAGTGCAAGCGAAAAAGTGTTGTGGTAAGGAGTTGTACAAAAAGAACTCGGTCTTGAGGTCAAAGGAGTGACTGTTTAAGGGTTGTGAGCATATCTTATAGTGTTTGCTATTGCTCGGTAATTGATCCTTGTTGAATTCATGGTTTCTTACTTGCTGGTTTTCCATGAAAAAACTACATGCCTTCTTCTTGTGTGGTTGATTGATTTACTTACAAGTTTGTTTTATTTTTTCCACTACATATTATTTGACTTGCAATCTAGAAATCTGGAACTCTAAAAATCTTTAGAGACTCAATTCCTAGGGTAAGGATTATCCTTATCTCAAAACTTGACATTGTTGGTGACTTGGTATTGGTATTGAGAAAAAAAGAAAGATGAAAGAGATGATAGATACATCTATTTATTGACCATTCATTCCTTATACTTTCCTTGACTCCAAACTTTTTGCAATCAAGTTAATTGCAAAAAAGTTGGATTTTTGGGGTTACTAATTGAAGTTAAGCAACTTAATTAAATTAATTGAAGATTAAGGCTCACTACCATCGATCAAGGAGTAAAATGATATTAATTATATCTAGTTTTGTCCTCTTTGATATAATGCTAATGTAAATTTGATCTATTATTGTTGCTGCTAGGGGTGTACAAAAAATTAATTAATTCATAAAGCCGAATCGAACCAATCCGATCCGCGGATTTCTAATAAAACCGATGGCTAATGGTTTGATCAAGGATTGAAAAAATCCTAATCTGTTAGCAATGGCTCGGTGATGGATTTTACCTTTTCATCTATGAATTTAAACCGAACTGAACCGTTGACATAGAATATATTTAAATAGAAATATATTATTGTATGGTTAAACATTACATATAATGCAATTTTTGTATTTAACATAGTATGGTGAAATATAATTATAGATGACAAAGGAGGGTGAGAGAAGTTTTCTTTCGATATGAGATTGGTAAAATGCCAACATGCTATAAAGTTATAAAGGGGAAGGGACCTTATCCCACAATGGTTGATGATAAAAAACACGTTTCTCTCATCTTCTATAAAGCCAATTCCCTTCTTGCAATGGGCTAAGTGTAAATCTTTGCAATGGGTTCTGAATTGGGCTTTATTGTGTCAATTTTTGGTATGGACTTTGTAATGATCTTATCCAAGATTTTTTGTTTTTTTTTTCAAACAAAATGAAAATTATTTGCTTTTTAACTTATCCAATTCGTTTATTTGCTGTTTAGTTTGGTTTTGAATAGTCAACGGTTGGTTATAGATTGCAAAATTGAAAAATCATTAATAATGGTTTGGTGGCAGATTAGGCTCAATTGGTACCAATTTGAACCGTTTACACCCCTAGATGCTGCTATTGTTGTTGTTAGAAAGGACGTTGAATGGTTACCATTTTATTAATAGGTGAAAATTAGTACCTTATGTGAGAATCGTAATATAAAATATGAAATATGATGTTATAGATAGGATGGTCATGTCCTTACTTGTGTAATGAAGTTTTAAACTGCTGAATTGCATCTCTGATCCTCAAATCCATATTTGCATCCATATATGTAACCAATCATTATTGATTACAACACCTTGTATTTTAAGGTGGACCC
The DNA here is from genome assembly GCA_037013555.1 of Sextonia rubra. Taxonomy (NCBI): domain Eukaryota; kingdom Viridiplantae; phylum Streptophyta; class Magnoliopsida; order Laurales; family Lauraceae; genus Sextonia; species Sextonia rubra. Next base: position 12,193,455 of record JASUAD010000028.1, on the reverse strand, counting down.
ATATATTCTCTTATATATAGGTATTGTTTGATTTTTAAGGTGTTCAATGTACAGTGATATATATTGTTCTAATATGCTACTGAAGGGGGATTGTGCACCTTTCCTAGTTACTTATTCCTTTTGTTTTCTCACATTTGATCCTTTAGGCACTGATTGGAATTAGGAATTTTTTGAATTTGAGGGCTATTGGATATTGGATTAATTGTTGCGTTTTGGTGAAAAATAGCATTTGTTGTTGCTATTATTTGGAGATTTTTGTTCATTGACATTCTGTTTCTAGGAGACCAAAGTGTTATAAGAACTTTTATAGTAAAATTAGTAAATTACTAAAAACAATGGTGTGATCTTTACTCTTTAATAGTAGAATTAGTAAATCACCAAAAATGTCAAATTAAAGACTCTTCTTAGATCCCAAAATTGAATGATATCAGGAAGAATTTTGTTTTCCTTATGTTGCAAATTCTTGGCTCTTAACATATTTGAATCATAGGCTGCTAAATTTTTATTGAAAGGTTCTGGTGTCAATGAGCACTCATTTTTTTATTGGTAATGAAGATAACGAATCTTTGAGAACATTTAATTATGAGAGAATGACTCTCTCTCTCTCTCTCTCTCTCTTATTATTTTTAATTGATTTTACATGTTATTAGCTCTTAACTACTTATTAGATTTTTCTGGCTTCGCATGCTAACAATTTTCACTTATAAATATAGATGATCTCATTTGGATTCATACAACAGAGGGACTCTTATAAGCTTAAGGAAAGGATAAAAAAGGCACCAATTTTTACATGATAATTATTTTTACTTCTTTGGAGTTCTCTAGAATTTCTTTGTTCTTGTTGTGGTGTGAATAAATAATAATAAAATAATATGAGTACATAACAACAATATAATATTTGACATTCTCAATTGATCATCGTCTTTCCTGCTCAAACAAATATCCTTGGCCCGCCACTAAGGACATGGGTTCCAAACTGGGTTCAGATTTTGGATGCATCAGTATCACCCTTGCTATATATTTCATCCATTATATTGTAAATGTTTTACCAATGATATCGTAACACAATTGGTAGTTATTTTTTTTTTTAAATTTGAGATTCAGTCACATATTTGAGTCCCACCCTCCATATGATTGATAATTTTTGTCATTTCAAAAAGATATCAACATTATCAAACTTGACCAAACCCGTGACAGCTTGGGATTACAAAATGTAAACCCTCTATGGATTGCATCAAGTAAGGGTAGGTAGATGCCAGTTGGGTCATTGGTCTGTTTAAACCTAAACCCAACCCATTACTATACCTATGCTTCGGGCTTAGGATGAGGTCTTAGTTACCAAAATGGGCCCAACTATTGAAATTACAAATATACATATTATGATAATTTCTCACATATAAAAGTCTACTATTTGATCTAAGAGCATTAAGCTTATGATGAATCCGGCTTACACATACACACAATCCGCTCCTCTTCCATAGTCAATTTTCTTAAAGATATTAATCATACATCAATTAATTAAATAAAAAAACTATTCAAATTCAAATAGTTCTTGCATATTATCCATTTTAATTCATTGTAATATATCATAGATCCCGTAAGATTTCACCCAAATTTGAAACTCAAGTTAGGTTTGATTGGTCATGTAAGAAAGACATGTAAACTGACTTTGTAATGTTTTTTAGGAACTAACTATGAGGACTTCTTTTTGGTAAAACTATGAGACATCAAAAACACTCTTTTCCCATGATGGAGTTGTTGGAATTTCGGTTTTGTAGAGAATTACAAACAACCTGTAAAATAAAATCACTGAGGAAATGTTAAAGTTAACCGAACAATTGGTAGTCCAATCACGTCTTTGGAGACACTTTTTTTAGACAGATTTTGCCCTATATAGTTATAAAATAGACTCTTAGACATTTGCCATATGATAAGATGGCTTTCTGATAAGATTATCTCTGCCAACTGTGCACTTGGAACAGGACCACTTTAGAGACTTGCAGCAGTAGCAAAAAAGGGTTTAATAAGAAGACAAAAAAGAAGGAAGAAAACCATAAGTATAGATTATCTTACAAGAGCAAAAATCACAGAGTGAATTAGAGCCTTACTGATAAGTGGATCCTAATCCAGATCTACTGGCAGTCCAAAAACACACACACGAGAGATAAAGCCCAAGCCACAAGGAAGACCTAGCCTAGTCTACTTCCATGGGTGAGCTAAACCTGCAGGGCCCGACTACATGAATGGCTTGGCATGGGCAGGCGAGGCCTTGCTGGCTCTACCCGCCCCGCATGTCCTGGCCCCCCTGCCTCGCTCGTTCGCTCACATGGATGGCACAGTACGGTCGGACGGCAAGTGTGCTCTTGTAGTTACTACTATTTATTCCAACTAGAATCTAAACACCATAAGCATATCGGGAATCATTAATAAACATCTCAGAAGAGTTCTCCATAACTGATATGGGACTCTAAAAAATAAAGAGAAGCAAATGAGAGGGAGACTAAGTGCTTTAATGCACATAAAACTCCAACAATCCCCCACACATTTAAGCACAAAAAGAAATAGAAGAAGCTTCTATGAGTTATGCTTATGAGACCACACATAAATGGAAGTGAATGAGTCTTGAACCTTCACTTAGTGTAGTACGTTTGAGATACCAAAACCCTGGTGAAGTAGGATCTTGAACCAAGAGTTTATCTGGTAAATTGAACATAAGACACACATTTCCTAATAAACCGTGCACATTAACGGTCTTTTGTTATTCCAATATTCATGAGGGCTCTAGAGAGGAGCCTATCCTTTTATAAGAAGCAGCCTGACTTCTTTACTCATATAGGTATACTCCATCAAGGATGTTCATGTCCAACCTCACTTATAAAAGATAGAGTTTTACCAACTTTTACACATGATATGAACACTTCAATCATATGAATGGGTATATATACATGTGAGGATTTTGAAGTATTCCCATGTGCCGCCCAATAACAAATTTGTTTTTCCCATTGAACCCATCCCATGGAATATCCAATCAAACAAGTTGGGTATCTATTATTGGTGACTTTTTCCTTTTAGGCTTAAGTCTCATTCCGCTCGATGTTGAAAGTACATGATCTTTAACGAGTTCTTTTGTTAGTGGATCGGCAAAATTATCTATCAGTCTCACAAAATCTAAAGTAATTACTCCTTAATTGAGTAATTGCCTCAATAGATTATGCCTTAGATGCATATGTTTGGATTTCCCACTATAGTTTTGTTATTTACTTCATCAATTGCTGATTTAGAATCACCATGTAGAGTTATAGTTGGAACCCGTTTATTCCACAAAGGAATGTCTGTCAATAGGTTTTTCAACCACTAAGCTTCCTCACAGGCCAATGACATACCCATCATCTTTGCATCCGTTGTGGATTGAAAAATACATAAATGTTTCTTCAATTTTCAAGAGACGACTACATTTCCAAGAGTAAATATATTACTACTCGTAGGCTTGGATTCTTCAAAATCTGATATCCAGTTTTCGTCGTTATATCCTTCAAATACAGCAGACCATTTCTCAAAATGCAAACTTTAATCATTGGTTTTCATTAGGTATTTGAATACCCAAATAACTGCCGTCTAGTGTTCACTACTAGGGTTACTAGTGTACCTATCAATTTGCTTACTACACATGATATTTAAGGTCATGATATTTAAGGTCTAGTGCAATTCATGATATACATTAGACATCCAATAGCCTTACAATACTCAAATTGAGATACACTCTCTCCTTTTTTCTTTAATAATTTGACACTAGGATCAAAAGAAGTCAAAACACATTTCCTTTCAAGCAAATAAAAACCTTTGAAGGACTTTCTCAATATGTTGAGACTGAGACAATACAATCCCTTCAAAAATTTATATATTTTAATTTCCAATATCACATTAGCCTCAGCTAGATCTTTCATATTAAACTTAGAATAAAGAAACTTTTTAGTGTTATCAATTGAAGTAATATCAGTCCAAAAAATAAGCATATCATCTACATACAAGTAAATAATAATGCAGGAACTACTAATGTCTTTATAATAAACACATTTATCAAACTCATTAACTTTAGAACCTTAATAAATTATCATTTGGTCGAACTTCTCATGACACCGCTCAGGAGCTTGCTTTAGGCCATAAAAGGATTTTATCAACCTATAAACTTTCTTTTCTTTTCTAGGTACTTCAAATCCTTCATGTTGCTCTATATAGATCTCTTTTTCTAAATCACCATTTAAGAATGCGGTTTTTATATTCATCGGATGGATGACCACATTGTGAATGGAAGCTATTGCTATCAAGACTCGTGATCCTGGTTATAGGAGCATGTGTGTCAAAATAATGAACTCCTTTTTTTTGTTTAAAACTTTTGCAACCAGTTTAGCTTTGAACTTTTCGATCGACCCATCAATTCTTAATTTCTTTTTGAATATCTATTTACAACCCAATGGTTTAGTTCCCGGAGAAGGTTTACTAGTTTCCAAGTATGATTGACTAATATAGACTCAATTTCACTATTTAGATACTATTTCGAAAAAGCAGCATTAAGAGAAAACATGGCCTCCTAATAAAAAATGAAGCCATTTTCCAAAATATAGGTGATAAAATCTAGGCCAAAAGTAGATTCCTTTCTTGGTCTCTTGCTCCTGTGAAGTTTTAGGTCTTAAGGTTTAGACTCACTAGGTGTGGTTGGTCTAGCAACAGTAGAGATACTATTAGAACTAGAAATGACTTGTTTAAAAGGAAAATCATTTTCAAAGAAAACAACATCTCTAAATTCAACAATTGGATCTGTGTTTGAACATAAAATAACTAAAAATCTATAAGCCTTACTTTGAAGGGAATATCCTATAAACACACTCTCTTGTGTTTTAGGTTCAAACTTAGTCCTCTTAGGACTTGGTACAACAACAAGGGCTAAATACCCCCACATTTTGAGGTATTCTAAGTTAAGGGTCCTGTTTTTCCATAATTCATATCGAGTATATTGGTCTTTTTAAAGGAAATTCTATTCAATAGGTGATAGGCTGTAAGAAGAGCACCCCCCCTCTCCCCCCCAAGTTCTTGGGTAGAACATAACTATTTATCATGGAATTCACTATTTCAACTAAAGTTCTATTTTTTATTCGGCTACACCATTTTGTTGTCCTAAGTAGGGGGCTTCACTTCATGAATTATTCCTAAGGTGTTATAAATCTCAATGAAATCATTGGACAAGTATTCATCTCCTTGATCAGACCCCAAAGTTTTAATCTTTTTACTCAGTTGATTTTTAGCTTCAAGTCTAAAAATGTTAAACTTATCAAGGGCCTTAGATTTATTTTTAAGTAAATATACATAGGAAAATCTCAAAAAATCATGTATGAAAGTAATAAAATATTGCTTACCACCTCAAAATAGTTCTTACCACCTCTAGTGATGATACCATTTAATTCACAAATATCACAATGAATTAAACTTAAAAACTCAGAACATCTTTTAACACTTTTGAAAGGTTTTCTAGAAAATTTGGATTGAATACAAATCTCACAAGAGTTTGTTAAAAAATGGTTTTTGAAATCAATCCTAATGCCATCATCTTTTCACAGAGGAATAATTTACATGTCTTAATCTAGCATGCCATATATCAGAATATACAATAGTATAAGCAGAAGTATAAGCGTTTTTACTACCAATGGAATTTAAATTCAACTTGAAAAGGCTCTCAACAATATAGCATTTTCCTACAAAAACTCCATTTTTGGTTATCAGAAGTTTATTTGCTTTAAACACTAGCTTAAAGCCATTATTTGCTCAATACAGAGCCAAAGACCAAGTTCTTTCACACTTTGAGCACATGCAGTACTTTAGTTAGAGTTAGAGACTTGCTGGATGAGAGGTGTAGAACCACTTTCCCTTGACCAATTACTTTGGCTATGGAGGAGTTTCCCATGTAAAGTTCTTGCCCATCTCTAACTAGCTAGTAGGAGATGAATGCACTTTTATTACCATAAATGTACCGAGTTGTACCAGTGTCAACCCACCAATCTCTACAATTGCTACCGCCACAAAATTATCTTTCATGAGATTGACTTAATTTTTCCCTTTGGTAAATTTCCTGTGGAGATATTCCTTTGCATAGTGGCCCTTTTTTCCACATAGAAAGCATTCAACTTCCTTTCATTTGTTTTTATCTTTGTGGGGCTTAAGAGCTTGGTTTTGGTTCTTCTTTTGATTCTTCTTGGCATGGGTCATGTTGGATTTGAGCTTTTTCTAATAAGCTTTGTTTAAGAAAAATTAACCTTACTCACATGTTTAGAATCTTTACTTTTCGAGTCATGTTCGTGGTGATGCTCTTGGATTTTGACTCGAGTTATCAGATCTTCCAGTTTCATCTCTGTTTTCTTATGTTTCAACGTGGTTCAAAAATCCTTCCACCATAGTGGGAGTTTATGATTGATACTGCCTACTACAAATTGTTCGTGTAATTCCATTCCCTCAGTTTGAACTTAATGGATTATCTTTTGAAAATCTCTCATTTGTACTGCCACTGATTTTCCTTTTTCCACTTGAAAATTCAAAAATTGTTCAATGACATACTTTTTGGTACCTGTATCTTCTGTGGCATATTCTTTGGTTAATGCGTTCTTTAATTTTTTGGTGGTTTTATATTTTGAAAATACATCATGTAAGGAATTATCTAAGTCATTCAGAATTTTATTTCTGTAATCAAAATTATCATATTTCCACTGATTATTTTCATAAGTACCAGCGGGTCCATCTTCATACGATTTGGGGGACTTAGTAGTTATCACATAGAGTATTTTCATCACTTTGAGAAGATATTCCATTTTCATCTTTCACATTTTGAAATGACAGCCCTCAAAGTCGAAAACTGTCGGGTAGTATTTTCTAGTAATCATTTTCAATAATCTGCAACTACAAATATTTTTTGAAATTTCGGCATCAATTCCCCTAAGTATCAGAGGAGGCTATTGCCAGAAAAAAGGATATTACTTAACTTTGAATCCAGCAAGGCACTATATGATCACACAATGAATCATAAATGAAGCTTCCAGTCCAAGAAGAGCAAGCTTTGTATAAGACCATTGTGAAAGGGGCTAGGGGTTGGTCAACACAAATACCAAAATCCACCTAAACTGTTGGAATTCTGATGTTGCAGATAATTAGAAATAACCTATAAAATAAAATCACTAAAGAAATGTTAGAGTTAACTGAACAATTGGCATCCTAATCATGTCTTTATATGTTTTTTTTTTTAGGCAGATTTTGGTCCTACACAGGTGCAAAATGGACTCTCAAACATCTGCCACATGATAAGGTGATTTTTCGGTAGGACAATCTTCAGCAACCATGAACTTGGAAGAATGGAGAATCTTGAATTCCCAAGGGGCCACTTCACAAGCTTCCCGATAGGACTATCTCCACCAACCGTGCACTTGGAAGAACAGAGAATCTTGATTGCCCAAGGGGCCACTTCACAGACACTAGCAATAGCAAAAGAGAGTTTAAAAAGAAGATAGAAAGGAAGAAAACCAGAAGCAGAGCTTATTGGCTTTGGATCCACTTGTAGTCTAAAAACACATGTGCGAGATAATGCCCAACAAGGGAGGAAGACCTGGCTTAGTCCACCTCCATGGGTGAGCTGACCTACAGGGTTCGACCCATACAGACGACTTGGCAGCCATCCTCGAGGGGTGGCCAACCTCACCCGCCAGCATGGCATGGCTTGTTGGTGCACGCACATCTGTCGTTACCACCATATGTCCACTAGAAGTTTAACACCACAAGCATATGAGGAATCATTAATAAACACCTCATAAGAGTTCTCCATAACCAATATGGCACTCTAAGAAATAAAGAGAAGTAAATGGGAAGGAGACTAAGTGCTTTAATGCACATAAAACTCCAACAAGAGGTTTCTCAATATATATATATAAGATTGCGGTCATTAATTTTTTTTTTTTTTTTGCTAATCTGTGAGATGAAGCATCATTGCCACTAGGGTGTCTCGAGCTTTTCTATGATTGGAAGATTTTTAAATACTCCTACCTCCTCTTCTCCTAATTGATATGCACTCTGGTCTACCTCATTGGCAAGCATGGCATTCCTCCCACTTTCAAGTAGGGCTCAAACTGACCTAGTTTGCCCCCACCATGGAGGACCATTCTTCTTGTCCGTATGTCACCAATTGTGCTAGACCTAGTGGACTATAGAAGGTTTTTTTTTCTTTTTTTTCTTTTTGGGTATCCTAGGCAAGGGGGCTGGGTCCCATGAGAGAATTTCAGCTCATGCGGAACCTCAACCAAATCTATGCTATGAAAGATTTAGGCCCGCTAAGCTATTTTTTAGGCATTGAAGCTGTTAGGTCATCCATAGATCTCTACTTAAGCCAGAAGAAGTATACAATTAATCTACTTCGTAAAGCCAAAATGGATGGTGCTAAACCCATTTGATCATCTGTTGCTCTGAGCTGCAAAATGTCAACGATAGGAGAACCCTTTGCAAATCCCACCACTTGTTGGAGTATCGTCGGTACTCTTCAGTACTTTACCATGACATGCTTGAACATCACCTTAGCTGTTAATCAAATGTGTCAAGTCATTCATGCTCCAACCACTAAACATTGGCAAGCTGCTAAGCGCATCATTCGGTTTCTCAAAGGGATGGCTAACCATGGTCTTCACTTGAAATGGAGTAAGTTCATATTATCTGCTTATTCTGATGTTGATGGGGTAGGTGACCTAGATACCCATCGATCTACAATGGTTACTGTATTTACTTTGGCGATGATTTAGTTTCTTGGAGTGCTAAGAAGCAACCAACAGTATCATGTTCAGGTATAGAGTTTGAATACAAATCCCCAGCCCACACTATAGCAAAACTTGCTTGGCTTCAAAATCTACTTCGTGACCTTTCCATTTACCTCCATCAGTCCCCAATCTTATAGTGTGAAAATCAAAGTGCTATCAAAACTTTTGCTAATCCAATCTTCCATGCACGCACCAAACATGTGGAAGTGGGTTATTACTTTTTATGAGAAAAAGTCATATACAAAGAGCCAGATGTTTGATTTATCCTTTCTATTAATCAAGTGGCTGATGTTTTCACCAAGGGATTATCCTCCCCTCGGTTTCTACTTTTGAAGTGCAAGCTCCACGTGGGTCCACCATCGCAGAGCTTGACGAGGCGTATTGAGGATAATAGATAAAAGTAAAAACCACTCAAGGCCTAAGTTCTCTAAGTATATTGGAGACAGTTGCAACCTACATGATAAGGATTATCATAACAGTCCTTTGTATATTTAAAGGGTCATGCTACAAAACTACCCGGGCATTTTCTACCAAAAAAAGACCCCTTTTTTAACCTATGAAATTTTAGCACATTATTAACATCTTTTTAAAATTAGTTATTCCTATTCTTTTGCTTTGCATTTGTAAGTTAGCAGATTTTCATAAGACATGTTAAAAGGGGCAAAAACCTTAAGTTTTTGAGAATTTTTCTTATTTAAACTTGCTTTAGTGTAAAACCTCTATCCACATGTGTACATATATTGGAATAACTGAATATCGTATGCATACAGAGAATACATCCTTTTTACTCTATCAAGTTCATTTCATTTTATGAGTCCCTATTAGTTGGCATGTGTGAGCTGTGTTTATTTCCTCACATATGTGAGTCCCCATTACTCATGTGTGAGCTGTTTCTGTTTTCTCACACGTGCTATAGTCTCCATTACCATACATGTGTGAATTGTTTTTGTATTCTCACATGTGCAAATCTCCACTGCCACGCATGTGTGAGTTGCGTCCGTTTTCTCACATGTGCGAGTCTCTATTAGCTCGCATATGTGAGTTGTATTTCAAGATTCTCACATGTCTGAGTCTAGCCCCTCAACTAGATGTCCTAACGACAAATGAGGAGCACAGCAGTTGATGGCCATTATCTTCATTATTAGTGTAATGGTTGGACCTTCTGAGATCAACAACACATGACCCCCCCATATATGACAACTTCATTTTTTGGGTAGCCTGCAAAGGGGCTAGGACCCACAAATGCAGGACGGCAGTCCACCTTTGAATGGGTCATATGTAGGAAGTAGGTGGGTCTCGTGGATAGATTTTCAAAACTTTTGATCCACTTGACACAGGGATCAACTATACACAAGACCAAAACCCAATCCAGGATGCGTTACCCTCAATCTCGTGACCATGTACAGTAAAAAATTCTACCAACACTAGACATCCAAAATAATCTACGACATAGAAGAAGTAGATCATACCTTTGGAGATCCGCAGTGCTCTAATGGATTTCTTCTACACCTCTTAGCCTTCCACGCTATGACCCGAATTGGATTACTTTTCTCGAGAAGAATGGTGGAATCTTCAGGAGAAAATTCCCAACTCGAAACTTCAAGGAACTAGAAGAGAGAAGGAGAGAAACTCGTGCAACTCTTGCACGAAAGGGTTTTGGGCGTGAGGGAGACTCTTTTGGACGTCCAAGGATATTTTATAGACTTCCAAATCTCTCCCTTGTCTAATTGAAATAGAAGTCTTACTTCCAAAGCAATTAGCAAGTTTCTCCTTTCTTATCCTTTCTTTCTAGAGTTCGAGTCGGATTACTATTTTCCAATAACTTGGGCTAGCGTGGGGACCACTAGGGATTCCTTAGAAAGCTGGCTCCAACTGGAACACCGCGACCCCACATCTCATGTGCAATCCGGGCTCACAGTTAACTGCAAATAACACCACTATATAAATGCAATTGCACTCCAGTCTTAGGAATAAATTACAATGAAGACCCTAAACTTCCCAATTACCACAAGTAGGCCCCTCTATCAATATCCGTGGATCAATTGGAATAAACCCGTCTCTTCCAATCTAAGTTCTACATCTTATTATCCTTGAGCCCCAATTAATCACAGTAATCATCAGTACCATCCAATTAACTCTTAATTGAGATGGGTGCGCACTTACTAATGACAAATCCATTAATTGGCACAAGGGGATAATATAGATAGATTCCATCTTGATCATTCAACGTTCCCACAGTTCTACTACCATATACCCAAGACACCGAGGTGTTAACCTATAGTCGGCCTCACTCATTGGTGACTCAAAGCAAATGAATAGATAGAAACTTGAGTTAGTCAATGTCTCAGGATTGAGAGCCTATTGCTAGGGAATTATGAGAGCATACCTTATTATTGAGACGGAATTCCATAAGGTGCATCTCATGGTCCTTCAATACATCCAATGTACCAGCACCGTGATCCAGAATCTTACATTCTGATGATTGAGACAAATCACACTATCTCATAGTGATCAAAGTGCTGCAACCTTATCAAATGAGATGCCCAATCTCATTACTGGTTGTGAAGCTATTTTAAGCATAAGATTTGTGACATATATCTCCCGTGTGTGGATCTCATCCATGCACATATATCACATCTAATATACTAATGGGACCCGGTTCAACTCATGAACCATTATGTCATACGTATTGGTCATATGCATGAAGTAGTAAAATAACATTCATCTCATGAAAGTAAAGCATGTTTTTATTGATAAATAAAGAAATTAATCAATTTATTACATCAACTGATGGATTCAGTCCACAAAATCTAACATCATAAACATAGTACAACAGGGAGTTTGGGTATATGAACTAAATTTGTTTTGTTATGTTTTTCAATGTCTGGTTACTACCGACGTTCTGAAGCGGTGTGGGACCTTCTATTTAAGAAGAGACCGGCCAACTTGTATGGAAGGAGAAAGGAGAAAGGAGAAAGGAGAACGGGATTTGGTTGAATGGGGCATTCAAGCAAGTTTTGTAAAGACCACCGTCTACTAATGGAAAGAGACATGCCTTTACACGCCATGGAAGTCAAGGTCGAGATCAAGGTCTTTCTTTCCAAGAGTCATGCGTCCAAGACCATTTGGCAGGCCAAGATCTAGTGTTCCCCATTGACTGAAAATGGTGATACGTATGAGAAGCATTGTCTTGAGGGTAATTTTTGAAAGCCGCCCATCAGAATTATACATGGTTTTTATTACTCCGACGCCTGAGGAGATGGAAATGACTTACAACAGACTAGAGCCATAATACAAAAATTTGCGGTCTGCTAGTGACAGACTCTCAGAATTTTCATTTTAGTGAGAGCCCAAATATATAGCAAGGTTTTTATGGACAAATATAGTATTTTTATGCGAGTTTGGGGACGACCTAAAAATTTGATGTAAATTTCGGTGGTGGCGCCTAAAATTTCATGCTAGTTACGCATGCTCGTGACAGTTTTTGATGTAAAAAAAAAAAAAACCACTAAGTTAAGCTCATTTCGTCCGCACTCGTTAAGAGCTTTTTTATTTTATTTTATTTTATTTTTTATAATGAATTAAGGGTTGATAAGGACAAACAAGACCTCATGGTTCAAATTGCATGGCTGACATTGGGGCTATTAATAACTACCCAATTTTTGTCTTATATATGATTTCTTCCCTCTAATTAAGTTCTTTTAGTAATTGAGTATACTAATGAAGCAATCATTACATAGATGTCTCTCACCTGAGTTTCTCTTCATTCTGCCGTTCTTTACTGACTCTACGATGCAGGTTTTTTTTTTTTTTTTTGTGTGTGTGTGTGTGTCATTTTAGAAGTCCCAGCCCCTGTTTGTCTAATCAAGAAAGTTGTGATAATCAGATGAGCAGTTAGTTGGCTGTCTTGGGACTTAAAGTATTTATGTTATTGTTTAATTAGTTTTCGTAAGTTGTAAATGTTTTGGGTCTGATGTTGGATATTAGTAAATTGCAATATTAAGTGTAGGTAGGTGTGTTGGAGCCAATCGCAGTTAATCTAATAAGTTGTAGTTTTGAATGTAGCAGCCTTTGAAATCAAGCATTTATTCAAGAGGAAATGGTGCTATATATAGTGTAAGAGTCAACAGATTATGAGAATATATTTTAAGAATATGTTTGTTAATTTAAATCTAATCAGAAGTCAACTTGGATCCTCTGTTTATCATTTTATTGTTGTGTTTGTGTCTTTGAAACCTTAGTATTATGTTAAGGCAACCATAGCATACAGAATTCAATTCATAGTATTTCACAGTAAGAACCTTAGTATATTCAAGTGTTTCCTTCTCACCCTACATTCTACAACTTTATTGCTTATTGAGAGAAATGATCATATTATGACAGGAAAATACCAAAGTAATTTGGGTGTGTTTGGCTTCATTTCTATATTGAAACTTATGCGAATGAACCACTAAGTGTGTGCATCATTTCCTATGTAAATAAGTATGAACAAATGACCCCTTATTGACTCTCTCTTAATGATCCTTATTTGGTTCCAACCAAGTTTGAAACACTCATGGCTCATATTTGACTCATCAATGTGGGAAAAAAAACCCTAAAAAATAAAAAAAATGAGAAAGACTCGGATAGAGTCAAATAGACACTAGAGAGGGTTATTTTTTAAAATCATTTTAAAATTATTTAAGAATGAATCAAATATTTATAAATTATAAATATACATTTATTCACATCATTCATGATAATCAATTCAAATTAAAAAACTTATATCATTATTATCATCATTAAAGCCTTGTCCCAATTATATTATAGTCGGCTACATAAATTTTGTTTCTTCATTCTAACCTATCTTAATTCAAATCATTGGGTAAATTGCGTGTGTTTAAATATATTTTTAGTGCTCCATCTATGTCTTCTTTAGCTTACCCTTTCATCTTAGGGGTCATCAACCTGCATAGCCAAACTTATAATTACTAATGTAGTTGCCGAACTGTGTTGGACATGCGGCCTTGACGAGCTCAAATGGATTTATCTAATTTTAACTAAAAATCTTTAGTCATAGCCTCATATATAAAAATAAATAAATTTATAGATGTGATAAAAATACTATGATAAGAAAAAAAACATTATTTATTACACAATTTGTTAGTCCAACCATCGAATGTATACGTTTAAAATCACATTCCAATAATAACTTTAAATTACTAACTGTAAATCTTGCGTATAATTACTTAAAATAAAAAATTAATTATTTAAAGCCGAATATGCTTATTTGATAGTTCAGAATTCCAATAACTTATTATAATAAAGTGATTCGGTAGAGCTCTCTTGACCCTTAATTTGACTGGTCCTTCCACATTGGAATAATCAGACTATCCAATGGAGTAGAGTAGACCTGGCAAATAGGTCGGGTTGATCAAATTCGGGTCGGGTCAACCCGAATCTGAATTTTTTGGTTCTAACCCTAACCCGATCCTTTTATAAAATGGGTTGGAAACTTTCCACCCCGACCCATGGCGGGTCAACCCAACCTTACTTGTCTAACCCGAATTTGATACAGGTTGGGTCAAGTTTACTCGACCTAATATATTTAATTCACATTTTATGTATGATTTAACTTATTGTATGTACCGCAATTTCATTTGTAAACCTCTCCTTACATCTAGATTCGTTTAAAATGTTGCATTGAGCATGAATTTATAATTTATTAATTTTTAAGGTGTAAAAAAATGGAGAATCTATAAATATTTTCTTGCTTATTTATTGAGAATTTGAGATAATCCCTTTTCAATTTTTTTTAATTTTAAAATTCTATATTTGAGTATAAGTATAACACTCATCAACGATCTTGTATTTCATTCATATCCATATTTTAGAGGTAAACTTAAGTGCCAACATAAAAATAAAAAACATACATCAATATGTCAACTACAAAAACATTATATTTTTAAATAAAAAATAAATTTTATATTCTAAATATTAAAATTTTACATAACTCTTCCATAAGAAATTAAAAATACATAATTAATGGGCCACATGAGTAAAAAAAAATCACATGAAAATTGAAAAATCATGGTAATTTAGTAAAATCTAAATAGGTCAAACGAGTTAGGACGGGTTAAACAGGTCACCCCTAATCCGATCCATTTTTATACGGGTTGGTAAGCCTTTACCCAAACCCTATCCGTATTTCAAACGGATCAAGTTAGATGGGTTAAAAATGAGTTAAGTCAGGCTAGGTGGGCGGGTCGAGCTGAATTTTGCGGGCGTGTACTTGGATATCCTAAACTAGAGAACAAAGCCTTCCAAATGGATGCTTGACGTTGCCTTCCAAATTGTCATGTTCTGTTGGCCATTGGTTTACCCAACAACGACAAAAAGAATGTTTTTGTAGTCTTCAGCTCCACCTGGACTAGGCCTCCCACAAGAGGTGGCGCCCAAAATCATTGGGAAACACAGAGTGGGCCGTCAACTCTGCGGTGCATGCTTTGATTAGATCGAGGGATATCAAACATTATGCCGGGCTGATGTTCTCGGAATTGGCCTTTGTTTGGTTGGATGCTGCGGCAACTCGTGAAAGTCAACTTTTCTGAAACAGCATCCACCCGCTCCTACAATGTGATGCAATGGTTATGGGCCACATGAAGGATGATGTTGAAATGCCCACTACAGTTGGTTGAGTTGTGTCTAGGGCTGTCACTGTGCCTGATTTAGGCTGCACTACCTTGGCCCGAGTCCTGGCCCAATAAGAACTGAAGTGTCCAAGTCTTGACCTAGTTCAGACGTGGCGTAACCGGCCCAACTGGGTGGAAATATGTGAGTCCAAGCCTGCCTATTTACAGGCTGAGTCCAATTAAGGCCTGAACCTGCTGAAGTTCAATTTCAGTGAAAGATTTTCTTTGTACAATTAGAACAAAAACTTTTTTTTTTTTGAAAGGTTAGTGCTCCATTAAACGGAGAAAAAAGGACAATCATAATATACAAGGCTTAGCAGCCCAAAAAACAGAAAACCAAGATGAAAAACAAGCAAGAACTCGAAGCAAAAACAGCAACAAAAACCTCCTAGAGAAAACCCAGAAATACACAAATACTTGCATGGTATATTATATGATTTGTCATAAATACACAAATATCCATATGCATGTACACAGTATAAGTAGAATCTGACCGACTTACGCCCATAGCCTGAGTCTGGCTCAATAAGGGATTCGTATTTCTTACGTTAAATCTGCATCCAGGTCCATTGGACAGTCGAAATCTTCAATTGTCAAACTTGAATGGATTTCGACCATATCTGGATACGGCCTTAATTGAGTTTAAAGATTAAGAAAAATGAGTCTAACTCAAATCCAACTTGTTCATTAATTAGGTCTGAAATGTGAAACAAAACAAGATTCCAAAGGAAATAAGATCACCCTGAGCCTTGAAATACCGAGTGGTGGGATAGGTGCAGTGAATTGGGTTGAGTCGAGTTGAATAGCCCTTGTATGGGTCCTACCAAAACCTGATCCGGTTATCATTAAACGGATGAGAGACTTCAACCTATACTTTACTGAAAGTAAAATGGATCAACCCGAACTCTAAATTAAGGGGATTGGGTTCTTCGATTGGGCTTAACCTTACCTCCTCAGTATATCCTAGCAAAGCATGCCTATGCTTAGCATGGGCAATACACTGCATACTATAAAAAAATATATAAACTTTTAGGTATATAAGAAATTTAAAATATTATCTTATATGTATAAATTAAAATGAAGAGGAAAAGGGATAGTTAAAGGGCTGATAAATGGCAATTGAATAATTTAATATATAATTGAACATCAAAAGCAGGTATGAAGGGATTAAAATGGCAATTATATAATTGAACTTGGAGAGAGGACTGTTATCATTTGTTTACTGGCACTTGATGAAGCAATGTAAGGAGTAAGGACCAAAGGGAGGTCATGGTAGGATGTTAAATGACTATTATATGATATAATTTGGAGAGGGCAGTTACCATTATCCACATGCAGCATGATGGAGTAATAAAAGCATCAAGTGAAGTTATTATGGCAATTAAATGGAGATGAGGATGAGACATTGAGGAAGGAAAGTCAAAATAAATTGAGCATAAAGTCAAAATCAATTGAGATTGATTTCAATAGTACATCCAAATGCACCATTATTATTTTGCAATACTTTAAATGGTCCCTGAACTGTCCTTAGACTAGATCTGATGTGACCAGGTCAAGGAATCTGTGTGGAGGGGTTTTTTTTTTTCCTTTTTAATCTTTTGCCGATCAAACGGCTTTCATCAGCTTTTGGAATCCAGTAACTCATCAAGTTCATGGGCAAAAGTTTTTCCCTTTGACTTAGAAAAACACTACAAAAGAAGGTAGAAAGTGAAGGTAGAAAGTGATGGTTTAAGTGGGAACCATAAGAAAATTAAGAGTCCGGGGGGTAGGGGAGCATGTGCACTGGTTAATACTACATAAACATTACCAAATGTCATCTATGGGATGAAAGAGATCAAGACCAAGGTTGACCCACCTTGATGCATGACTAGTAAGGGAGTAATGATGAATATATTTGGATGTAATTATTAAATAAAGGGCGGAGTTGTTTGTAATCTTACTGTTAACGTAGAAAAGACTAATGCTACCAAAAATGCTTGACCAGTTCTTCCATGGCTGTTAAATATAAACTTGGGATGTAGCAGAGTAGTCAACTGGAAAGAAACCAAACAGTTCTTTCTCCTCTCTCTTATTCTCTGGTCTTTTCCATGGGGAATTGTTGGGGAGGTTCAGTTAAAGCTGTTCAGAGCCCAAGTTCAATCAGGCCTTCTAGCCCAGGTAACTGAAAAGAAGAAAAAAGAACTTGGTTTTGCTCTCCTGTGGCATGAAAAAAATCTGTTCTTTTTAGTAATATTAGTTGGGTTTTCTCTCATTTGTTGGAAAAACAATCATTGATTTGCGTTTCTTTACATGTGTTCTTTTTTGCGTTTCCATTTTCGTGTGAAAATTAGATAAATGCAGCTGTTTCAAGTGCAGGGTTTTGAAAAATTTCAGCTACTTGCCAATTGCCATTATCTAGGATGATTTTTATTCTTTCTGGCCCCATAAGATTTTGTTTTTTTTTTTTCATTATTTTAGCTCTCTGTCTCTCTCAGTTTTATTTTTCCACTTTTTACTATCTTGAAAGTAAAATTCTGTTATAATTCATAGTTCTAGTGTGTCATGGAAATAATTTCCATCAATTTGACCACTCCTCTTGAGTTTTTGTTCCACCCTCTGTGTTTCTATTATAAACCCCCTGTGTTGGTACTTGGTAGCATCTCTATGCAAAATTCAATATTTTTGAATGTTTCATTATTTTTTCTCAAATGAGTTCTTGGAAAGCTTATTGTTTTGGATTTATAAAATGGTATCCTTTTTTTTGCCTGTGCTCTTAAAATAAATCTCATCTTCAAATCATCTCAGGTGGGTTTCTTTGTTTCCATTAAAGTACATTCGTGTTTACACTCCTAATGGAAGATTTTCTTCTTAGCTTCTAATCTAAGTTCTAATTTTTTTTTTTCTGTAGCCTTCTTATTTGTTACCAAAATACTCACACAGCTGTTTTCATTTCATTAACTTTGTTCTGTTTATTTTCTATCTTGGTTGAATTAAGATCTTCTGCTATATTATTGGTCACAAATTTTTACATGAACTTGTTTCATTTTGATGTCTAGAGACACAGTATAAGTTTTATCCTGCAAGTTGACTTGAGTGTTCTTTTATTTTCACTATCTTTTCACTAACCCCAGATGGGATTTCTTTGATGTGGTGTCTTTTTTCTCCCCCTTTTTTTTGGCAGGGACAGCAAAGAACAACAGCCATGAAGGACTGAAAGGCAGCAGCGGTTTTTCAAACAGCAAGGAAGAGGTATGTCCAGAAGGACAGATTCTGCCCACTCCCAATTTGAGGATTTTCAGTTTAGCAGAACTGAAGACTGCCACTAGGAATTTCCGGTCCGATATGGTTCTTGGAGAGGGGGGGTTTGGGAAAGTCTACAAGGGGTGGATAGATGAGAAAACACATGGGCATGTAAAGACTGGAGCTGGGAAGGCGATTGCTGTGAAGAAATTGAACTCAGAAAGCCTGCAAGGATTTCGAGAATGGCAGGTAAATCAGTTCAATTAATATTTCTCATTTGGAAATGGACTTTTCATCTTATATTTGATTCTGTTCCTCCGATCCTTCGCAATTGTTCGGTTTAAAAAATAGTCACAATTGGTTATGAACTCGTTATTAAAAAGCGAGGGAAACCATCATAAAAAAGAAATAATAATAAAAAGCCTTATTCCACATACTGGGTGTTTAGAAAAACAGCAAATGAAGCAATTCTCTTTGGTCCTATTTGTTTGCATAGAATATATGAGAATTCATAGCTCGAGTGATTAAAATGAACATTGAAGATGAGTGTGCAAAATGGCCGTCAAGTAACATCCTCTTTAATGGAAAGTGAATCAAGGGAAGTGGAGAAGTGAATACTCTGCCGTCATCCTAGTCATTCAAATCCAAGAAAGTCAAGTTCTTATCCACTTTTCTACTTCATATCATTCACCCCTCATCTCATACCTTTCAGGTTTCACACTTCACCTCTTTAATAATCAGTCTCGTTTGACAATAAATTCTATGCATTTTAATGCCAACAGACAGACCATTTATAAAACAACTTGTAAACATGAGTTTATCCTAGAATTTCCGTGCCCCTTTTCCTCGCACATCCTACTTTGATGCACATTATTAACTCTCTACCTGACCATTTTCAATAAAATCTTGAGGTGTTAGTAGAGGTAGTCGAAATACTTTTCAATATTTTCCCTCCAGTGCAGCTCACTCCTCAACACTCTCCTTCAAGTGGAACTAAGTCGGCGTACTTTTGGAGACACATTTTTTTAGCGCTAAGTTGTTCATCCTAGGATTCGAACTCGTTACTAGTTGGCTTTAATACAATATTAACCTTCTCCAACTAGCTATTCCTATCAAAACCTCTAGGTATTAGTAGAGGTAATTAAAATACTTTTCAATATTGCCCCTCAGGTGGAGCCCACTCCTCAACACACATGGGTCACCTTGTGGTAATCGTGCAAAGATCATTGCACCTTTAAGAGTAACAACAATGAATTGGATTTTTCATAAATTGTCAAATTGAAGAATTTAAAACCTTGACACAGGTTAAGGTCCCAGTTGATGTATGCTATGCAGATATAAACAATGAGTAATCACAAACAATCAAACAATCATCAAGATAGATGGACACAGGATTTTTTACGTGGAAAACCCAACCGGGAAAAAACCACGGGACCTACCACCTGTCCGTCAAGAACAATCACTATGAAGAAGAAGTTACAAGACTACTTACTATCCTTTAACCCAGTTGAACACAACCTAAGGAACTGAAGCTCTTTTTGTCGCCGCACACGTTGTTCACTCTCTTTTGGATTGATCTTCACGCCTTGAAGCGACTCAAGATGAACACGCACAGTGGAGAAGCGAACTAGAAACTCAGAAAGAGGCATTGCAGAACTTCAATAGCAGAATACCTTCTGAGAAGATGAAATCTCTCTAAGTATATTAGGATTTTGATCTAGAGAGCCCCTTCTCTTCATGGAGAGGTGTTCCTTAAATAAGGAGGAATCCTGGAGTCCTTTCCGTCGATGATTCGCGATAGATAAGGACGCGCACAAGGCAATCCCGAAAAGATAGAGCGTTTGAATCGCGTGACTGCCCACCCAGCCGACCGATCGGGTACCCAAGCCGACCGGTCGGGTATGGAGTTCGACCGGTCGGGTACTCATCCGATCGGTCGGTCTTTAGTTCTGTCTTCAGATGACAGTATGCAGGAAATTCGACCAGTCTGTTGTGCTGTCCGACCGGTCTAAAGATCAAACACTTGGATGCTCATGTCTGAGTAGTAGATCATCATCTGAGTGTTCAGTTCATCTAAAACATAAAATTACAACTCTGGAAACCCAAGTTTTGGCCATCCCATGACATTGCCAATATTACATGCCTTTCACAAATGTTTTGCAGAGAATACTAAGGGTAAAAACAATGAATCAGATTTTTCCTTGTCTAAGGCTTTAAAGAGACATATAAAGTATGTTTTTACCATTGAACCATTTGAGAATGGCCAAAATTTTCTTATAGTTTTACTGGCTTTCTTCTTTGAAAATCTCCTATTCTTCTTAGAGAGTTCTTTCTCCAATTATATTTTTGAGTTGTTTGATTATATATTTTCCCTTAATTAGTCAAACTTGTGATATGGGATCTGTAGGAACTTTCTGGTCCTTGTTTGTAAGGAATCAAATCCTTGGTAAAACCAGGTTGGATTTAGCTTTGATAGTTAGAAATGCATGGAATCTACACGACTCTGGGGCAGGCCTTACTTCGTTTGGCTTTAAGGGTATGAGGACAGAACTTCAGCATCTTGAGAACTCTATGCTGCCACTACTGTTTTGACTGTGCAGTTAGTTGTTTCTCTTACTAATAAATCTAAAAGATAATTATATATACTAATTTGTGTTGGTTGGTTCATACTTTTAGTTACTTCCAATTACATAAAAATTCACAAATAAAGAGCAAAACGTTCATAATCTTCTAGTTTTCTTCTAATATGATGCTGCTTATTTCTTTAGGATTTTCATGTTGCAAAGTTAATGGAAATTCTGGGACCTGGTTCTTTTTGCTCGTCCAACTTGACGCAGTTTCAGTAAAGATCATATCTGTAATTTATATTATGCCTAATGAAAAAGTGGTCCATTATCCATCAATGAATTAGCTAATTACTTTATTTTATTTTATTTTATTTTATTTTTATTTTTATTTTTTGTGTGTGTGTGTATGTTTGTACTTTCTGAACTTGTCAAGCGTTTTACCGAGATTCTACCAGACCCACCTGTTAGCTTACTTAACCCTTAAATTGTCTTTGGCAGCTGCATTAGTCCTATACAATTGGTGATTTTCAATCGATTGATAGATCAGTTTTATTTGCTTTTCTTAGGATTTTTGTATGTTGGCAAATTCATATGTTGGATAAAACTCTTGGTTCATTAATTTGTATTTTAAATTCTTTAGAGTTTGTACTGAAGTTTGGGTCGTCAGAAGAGTTGAAGAGAAGAAAATTCGAAATACAGAAAATTAAGGTGCTTGATCGATCACCTGTTTGTCTGATTGATCGAATTGGAGGCAGAGGTGAATCCCGATCGATCGAGCATCTGTCCGATTGATCGGATAGCGTTAAAAAACCAATCAACATTATGCGGAATTATTTTAAATTTGTGCCAGGATTAGTAAGTTAGGTTCTACAAGGACTATCTTATTGAGAGACAAATTATCAGTTATAAACAAGATTTCTCACTCAACCCTAAAGCATAAATATCATTATTCTAAGTTGAAAATATTCTTTGGAGATCATCCTTCTCCTCTAGAGCTTTTATTGAAGAGAGTTTACTGAAGGCTTTTAGTTTTAAAGTTGTTGCTTCTATTTCATCATAGGAGATTGTCATCTCGGTGCGTGAAATCCATTCAGCTTACGGAATTAAGGTGGTTATCAAGCGCAAAGAGTAAGGACGGGAGGCTTAGTCGTGTTATAGATTCTTACAAGAAGAACTACATCCTGTGGTTAAAGTACTGACTGTTTAAAGTTGTGAGTATATCTTGTAACTGTTCGAAATTAGTGCTTGATTGGTCCCGTATAACTCGTGGTTTTTTTTCCATTGGGGTTTCCATGTAAAAATGTGTGTGTCTTTTTATTGCATTGTTGATTGCTTTTTGCTTGCAAGTTTACTTGAATTTTTCTATTGCATATTGCTTAGTTTGCAATCTAGAAATTCGAGGCCCCAATAAACTTTCAACTTCATTTGCTTATGTTTCTTGTTGTTTCATTTTGCAGTCTGAGGTGAACTTCTTGGGAAGGCTTTCTCATAAAAACCTAGTGAAGCTGCTGGGATACTGCTGGGAGGACAAAGATCTCCTTCTAGTGTATGAATTCATGCCTAAAGGGAGCTTGGAAAACCACCTCTTTAGAAGTAAGTGGTGATGGTGCAATAACTAGTAATTGTCATCATCTTTCGCATTAAATTAAATTTAATTCAAGTCATATTGACTATTAAGCTTGCCATTGTGTTCCTCCTTATCATGATTATGACCATTGTCAAGGTAATTATTGTATTATGTATTCAAACTGTTTAGATAATAACTCGTTCTCTTACCAAAAAAAAAAAAAAAAAAACGAATAACTCATTCCTTGTCTAGAAATAAAGTGCTTTTTACTAACAGCAGTTTAGTCTTCTTATCAGCCTAACAATCAAAGTTATAAGGTTGCGTTAAACCAGTATCTTTCAGGACTAGCCAACAAAATGAGGATCCAACCTGGTTCGGTGGACTAGCTGCTGAACCATGCGCGGTGGTGTTTATGTAAGTTCAGATGGGCCAAGTCTTCTATAGGGCATTCAAGTGGACAATCAAATCTTTAGGGTCACATTTAGTTGAAGATTGGCCACTTGTTCAGGCTCTATCATAAACTGAGGACTCTGGCCCACAAATGGTTTGGCCATGTAATCTTACAATGTCAGACGCTGTTTAAGTTAGTGTGGGCCTCGTCAACTATTGGACCTATAAGCATTGTCATAAAATGTCGCTATTGCCTTATCGGGTTAATATTGCTAGGAGATGACATATCTTTCTTTTAAAATATTGGGTTTTAGTTGGAATAACACAAACATATTTACATGATTAGAATGGGGTTTAGACTTTCAACAACAAGAAGTGGGAAGGACTTCCATTAAAAAATCATATGGGTTTTATTACGATAAATTGAGATTACTATGACTTAGCGATGTTATGAACATTTTGTGATGAAAATCTGTTCTTGTGAAATTATTGTGGTAAATCTAACATGCTGGAAATCATAGTTCTACTTTGTCTAAATTAATGCAACGTTCTCCCTGCAAGGAGTTTTAGTAGCATTTCTATGTTGATGACATTGTGTGCAAGGGGTGCAGCCTTCCAGCCTCTTTCATGGAATATACGTCTCAAGATAGCATTAGGAGCAGCTCGAGGCCTTGCTTTCTTACATACATCAGAAAAGCAAATCATATATCGAGACTTTAAAGCATCTAACATCTTGCTTGATTTGGTACAACTTAATGAGCGCAAACTCTTTTCTTGATGCAATACAGATGCTACAACTTTCAGTTACTTAACTGTTGAACTCCCATCTCTCTTCTATAGGATTACAATGCAAAGATTTCTGATTTTGGGCTGGCAAAAAATGGTCCAGCGGGTGAGGAATCGCACGTCACCACCCGAGTCATGGGCACATATGGATATGCTGCACCAGAGTATGTGGCCACAGGTAACCCCAGACCATATTACTACATATTCTGTTTATTATCTTTGTTCTTTTCCCGCGCAAAGTCCGTTTCATTGCTGGAACAATAGCAGCTAGAAAGCTAACTTTAATGGCTTAACAATGGCAGTAATTAAAACTTTAACAGCACCAAAGTATTACGTTTTGTCACATAATGGCATTTCTAACAGTTATTTCGGTTTTCTACAAGCGTTTTATTTTGGCACCAAACGTTCAATCTGGTATTGAATTCATAGAACGTCTTAACATATTCTATCGAAGGAGCTAAAAGTTGAAGGATTAAAACCTTACTAAAGCAAAGATCCACAAGGAACCATATCAAATGATCTGCTCATTTTTGTCTTTAGTGACCATGCATTGACTTATCCATCACCTTAGAAAATCATAACCTAGGCAAGTGACAATCCTATCTACATATCTACCTTAGACCCTTTGCTCCGCAACTCTTTCAAATATTCCTTCAATAAAACCCCCCTTCACAATGACATAATGAGGAATTCAAGGCAAATTAGGCCCAGGTACTGTCTTTATATAATGGTCATCCAAATATCAGCTTTGCGAACAATTTCCTTCTTACATATGATAATTCCTCTTGGTTTTATGTATCTTTGTAATAAGTGCATGTGTGTGTATGAGCAAATGTCTTTTATAAGAGAATATCTCTTTTCTCCTCCTATCATCATAATCAAAGCCTTATCTCATTAATTTGGGATTGCCCTTATGGCAATTTACTCTAATTAGAGCAAACATTCAAATTTTCCTTATTGCACAATGACAAATGCACCATGTTGAGCAGGTCACCTATATGTCAAGAGTGATGTATATGGTTTTGGAGTCGTCCTGTTAGAGATGCTTTCAGGCCAACGAGCACTAGACACAAACCGGCCAGCCGGGCAACAAAACTTGGTTGATTATGCAAAACCATATCTATCAGAACGTAGAAAGCTTTTGCGGCTGATGGACCCACGGCTAGAGGGCCAGTATCCGTCCAATGGTGCAATGCAGGCAGCTAAGCTCGCTCTTAAATGCCTAGCTTCTGAACTCAAAAATCGGCCTTCCATGAAAGAAGTGGTTGAGACTTTGGAGCAGATCCAAGCAGTCAAACAAAGGCCAACAGAGTCCAGGACCAAACCTGTGCGTCCTCTACATCAACCTCCCTCCAAAGGGAACCAACACCACAAGCACAATCGCACCCCGCTTCACCCAAAGCTCGATGGAATTGATGGTGGTGCCCGTGTGCATCAACTTTCTCTTCCAATATTGAGGTAACACTCGCATCACACTCTTGTACAATCACAATGCTTGATGCGTATGATCTCTCTCTCTCTCTCTCTCTCTCTCTCTCTCTCTCTCTCTCTCTCTCTCTCTCTCTCTCTCTCTCTCTCTCTCTCTCTCTCTATGAACTGAGAATGTGAAGGTGAATTGTATCATAGATGGCTGTTTCAAACGTGATAAATTTAACTATGTTGATTGATTCACCTCAAGTAATTTGCATTGACACAAGCAAGAGATTGCGTCATCAACTATTTGAATCGAAATCATGTAATAAAGGTTATGTTTAAGGCTATATTTGGAGAAATAGAAAGGAGGAAGTTGTAAGTTCCTGATATCTCTAATACTTGTGTGATCCTGCAACATTAGATATTTTTTTGTAAAACCTAGATTCTGATATGGTAGAGGCATCGAGGATTAAAAGTATGATTACAAATTCGGCCATAAAAATGGCAAATGTCAAAAAGCTGGATACGCTGGTGCTGTGTGGTTTTCTTTGGAACGTTCAGCACAAAATAATTAAGATGTATGCATCTAAATATATACATAGATTTGTTCCTTAGGACTATCCTCGTTTTTCGTTTTGGAAATGATTTTCATGGGACTCACCTCCATGCATGCCAATCTTGTGGGTCTAAATGTAGTCAAGTGAAAAGATGATCCATATATGATATATCAGAGTTGTATGGTTTGCAAGTTCATCAGGCTTGGGTTTATGTTGCAATTCATAGTCTAAGGTTTCATAGAGAATTCAATTTACGCAGATGTATTCATCATGACATTGCTAGATCTGGAATTATATTATTTTTAATGCTTGCAGATTTAGCTTGAGGTACCCATGTGTTTTGTCAGACCCCCAGATTGTTACCCGGGTTAAAGTGTGGGATTAGGGGAGCCAATTAAAAATTTTCATGTTTAAAATGACACGTAGCTCTTAATCAATCCCACGCAGAACCTTAGTTCACAGTGAGTTTATGACATTGAACATATACCAATACCTGTAGAAGCCTTAACTAGCAATTAGGATCACAATATAATACAGAATATGCATATTAAAAGATATTGGATTTTAAGTTAGAGTTTTAAAGTTGGAGACATGTTTAATTACAAGCCCACTAAAACTTGCGCTCAAAAGGAATAAAACCCGATTAAAACCCAAAAGATTTTAGCCCAAAAATGACATCACTTATGTGCAAGGTTAGACGGGTCCAACTCCATCATTTGCACTCCACACAGGCTCGTCAGGTGGCTCAAGCACTTATCACGCTTCACCCGACACCTCCTCCTTGAGGTAGAAGGGATCAGTACTTACGCACCAATACAGCATCATTAGGTTACAACAAGTCAGTGGTTAACGTGGACCCCAAGTGCAAGGTCGACGATTATAGTTTTACCCGGTGAGTCCGGAATCGTATTTACAGGAATCTAGTTTTCGCAGAAAACTTATCCTAATTGTAAAACTAAAGCTAGCCTAATAAAATCTATAAAAATATATACTACCAAATTTGAAAATTAAATTTAAATTATAATATCAAATCTGAAAATTAGATAACAATTCAGAAATAAAACTTAATCTAAAAATCCTAAACTAAAAAGTAAACTAAACTAATTACTGCAAAACAAATAGATGTATCAAACCACCAATTGAATGATATTAAAAGTGAAATAAATAAATTTGAGAAATAGAATAGAATGCAACAAAATAAAAGAGAAAAAGATGGATTTTAATTATTTAAATATGAATTTAAAACCTTATTTGATGGAATCAAAGTAAACTTAGATCAACCGTATCAAATACGCGTTGTCACTATGCATAAATATACGATATTAATTCTATGGTGAAAACAATGACATTACTAACTTTGTTTAATAATGAAAAACTCAATCCAAATAAGTAACAAATTCAGATTTATTAAATTAAAATAAATACATCAAAACTTATCCAATGATCATAAACTTCAAGAAAGAATTGTTGCTTGCCCGGCTCTTCAACTAGCCTTTATTCAAATCATGCTCTAAGGGTAAGGAAGATAGTGAAGAAGATGAATGGTGATGAATCAAAAGGAGTTGGCCAAGACCCAAGACCCACTTTGTATTGGGCGTGTGGAATGGGAGAGAGAGAGAGAGAGAGAGAGAGAGAGAGAGAGATTGGCGTGGAGTTGTATTCTGGGACGTCTTCTTTTGTGTGATGTGGAATGGTATTAATATAAAAGAGAGAAATCTGGACGGTGGGTTGGTGGACGTGAGGGAGAGCAAAAACAAAGGTCGTTGTGAGGAGTCTGGAAAGTGGGTTGGAATGATTATATGGAATTGTGATCTTGATAACCACCGGCTTGGGTTTTCTTTTATAAAGGCTTGTTACTTACGTGTACACAGGAGTTGGAATTCTTTTTCAATATGGGAATCATCTTTGGTCAATCACTTGTAGACTTTCTTTTAAAGTGTTTCTTTTTTAATAAGAAATAGCTTGACTTTTCAAATCTGTGTGTGACTGGGACTCATCAAACGTGGCTTCACATGGATTTCTATGTCACCATCTTGCTTGCTTTGTTTTGATCTTTCACTGTCTTCAATTGATGAGAAGTGGACCCTACTAATCCTCCTTGCTTTGCTTTGGAAACTTCCACCTTGGATTTGGATTTCTTAAGATAATTGAAGGGATAAAATCTTATAAGAATCTTTGAACCCACTAAGGAGATCCAATGAGTGGTTGGAAAATTGATTGCAAAGATGGCTTTCTAATTTGTGAATTCCTGGACTTCAAGACTTCCTAATTTTTTTCTTTAATTGGATTTTTTTACATATAATTTCTCTATCTTCAAATCTTGATGTGAGATCCCTTTCTTGAATTTTCCCTATACACAAAAGTGATTTTTCATTAGAAATAATAATTTTAACCTAAAGTCACAATGTACTAATACAGACCCAATTTATATAAAATAACACAATATATTCTCATTGTTGATCATTATTTGTCTTTATTTAACTAATGGTGGTATTAACCTTTGTCATTGTTATGTGAAAATCATGAATTTGAAAAATTTTCTAAAAATGGAAACCCAAAAATGGGAAGTTCTATGATTTAAAGAAAAATTGATGATTTTCAATAGTTTTTGCAAGAAAACTCTAAAATAAATTCTAAAATCATAAAAGCTTGATTTCTAACTAAATGAAAAGACTTTTAATGCATAAGTCCTTAAAATACCCTAAAGTACACATAAAATGATATATTTTTAAGGACTTATCAGTCGGCAAGAATACAGCATAAACTATAATAAACATATAGTGCAAAAGCAAGTAAAGACGAAATGATCATATAAAGAGAATCCTAATCCATTCTACACAAATGAGCACATAAGTCCAAACCACAAGGGATAAATCCTCAACTCATTGGAAACATCCTAACGTCAAATTAGTGGGTACGTCTGTCAAATCGGAGGGTCAACCTATCAAAATCAAGCAAAGCTCGTCAAATATTGGATGCCAAGCAATCAGTCAAAATAAAGTGATCAGTCCGTTCAAAATCAATCTACTGCAGTCATCCAAAGACCCAAATACATAATATAAATATAGATCCAACTCAAAGGCGCTTAGACTAAGATCCTAAATCAAAGTGAATGGTTGGCTTCCTATATACACATATGGGATCAATAATTGGAGGAATTATTCTCAAATAATCATTGGAATCCAAACAATATGAATAGCCGTTGGTAACCAAGTACCAACATTGCTATGCCACAACACAGTTCAAGTCCTTATGCAAGGTATAATCTAGAGACACGTACATCAAGTGTACACTAGGAAGACCATGCAATGCACCTAAATACCAAGGGGTATACACCAACCAACCTAACCCCTCGTTAATTCATCACCATTCGCGTACGCAGCATCTCTTGAATCACAATTGAAGTGAGTTTAGGGTATTTAAGGTCAAATATCCAATATTCGTAGCCCCAACTCCCATTTCAACTAAGTGCAAGGTATCATACACCAATCGAGTGATTTGTAAGAGGTACGTACACCCAAATACGCCTTTTATATACTGATTTAAGGTGGTTTATCGAAATAGGGGTTAAATAGGGTCCCATAATTGAAATAAGGTTATAACATGCATGTAGTATGAATATGGATCCCAAATAATCCATAGAACATCACCATACTGGCCTCAAAGACCAAAACCCAATTCCAAGGCAGAACTGGAATTCGATTGATTGGGCAAGGACCCGATCAATTGGACCTCAGTTTTGCCGATCGACCAGGCTGGGACCAAATCCTGCTTAAGTCCCCTGTTTCTTTCGTTTTTGGGAGTTTTGCTTCCTACATTTAATCCCCATCTTACTTGCATGACAATAGGGCCTTGCCCTCTCCATTCCACACATAAATCCATCTTCAATCGCCTCATTCATCCATTCATTCAAGATCACACCTAAATATAGTATTTATATCTATTTTCATGTAAAAGGGGCAAACCATCTAAATAAAGCAATAATGCTAGAAATAAAACATTCATTTCATTATAAAAGGATGTTTATCAACTTTCTTTGATGAAAATGGAAGGTACCCTAGCTTTCTCAACACCCAAACAGAGCTCAAGCAGTGAAAAAACTTTACTCAAACCAAAACCACCCTACAAACACAAAGAAGGGAGCGTAATGAGCACTCTAAAAACTTCCTAAGCTCAAAAACTATAAAGACCTAGAAATGAGGAGGTTTTAGGCACACCTAGAGCTTGGCGGTGGGTGGGAGAAGATAATAATGATGTCCTTGGGTTGAAAAAAGCTTGGGGAAGAAGATGAGAGTGAAAATCCGGCAGTTCGATGGCTAGAAATTCAGTGACGGTAAGGAGCGTGAGTGAGAAGAAAGAGAAACGGAAAAGAGGAAGGGAAAAGTGAAAAAAAGAAACTAGATGGGGCTAGGGGTTTATAAAGATGTGGGGTTTTAGGTAATTATAAGAAAGAGTTAGTTTAAGGGATTTGGATATTTTGAAGTTTAAACCGATTTGATTCAGTCTAGTGTAGAAGGATTAAAGTCTTGAAATTAGGCGATCTACACAATGGACTCAAAACCTCGCAAGATGATAAATTACTAAAAAGGGCTTCCATATTTCCTAAATCATAAACTACCCCCTATTACGCTTGAACGAACTCGAAATTTGACGAAAGTTCGCACACACAATCCTAATGCTAGAACAGACTTGTTTAGACACTAACAAAGCTTAGTGAGCTAAAATACAATTTAATTAGGCTAGTACTTATATTAGGTTATGGAATGTTATATATTTGATTATATCGTCAAAAGCAAATGCCCGCCGTATGTTAAATGAGTCCAAGGATGTGTGTTAAAATATCAAAATCTCAAACATAGGATTAGTGAAATGTGAATAATATTTAAATATCATTAAAATGAAATTGTACTTTTACTATACTTTTAGAAAGAAATAATGTATCACGTAAACGTTGCTAACCTCAAAGAATTTTTAGTAATTCACAAACCAAGAAGCTTTACTTTTATAATGATATTTTCTTTGTAATTTAATGATTTGTGTCTCAGCTCTTTTGCACTCTTCTTGTCATGCATTTATTTACATTCACAAAAACAAACAGAGAAGCCTCACTTTCATGCTTAATGGCTCATGCATTCCCACCAAAGTGAAATGCACCCAGAATAAATGAATCCTCTTAACCAAGGGATGGAGTACATTGGAACAAGTAGGATGAGAGGCCTAGAAAAGAAAATTCTTTTTCTTTGTCCATAAAATATATGAACCCCAACATGCTACTGTTGTTTGTATGCAAAGTAACATGAAGAAACGCACTGTTCTAAATTGAAAAAAGCAAGGAAAAAAAGAGCTAGAAATAAATGATACTAGTAATATATTTGAGGTGTATACCACTCGGGCAAGGCTACCATGTACCAACTCCTAGGCAAAAAAACATTCATATGAGATGAATTCTGATTACTGTAATAAATGCAATTGCCTTTTGTTATGACATTTGTATGTTGGCTAATTCATTAGGTGGAAGAAATTCTGGTCCATTGAATTATAATTTTTAATTTATTTTAGAATAGCCTATAGTATATATGAGTCACCGGATTTATTAAAGTGAAGAAATCAAAGACAGATCGCAAATTAAAGTATTTTGAAATGTTTTTTTTAAAGATAATATAGATTAAAAAGGTCATATCTCATAAACCGAGCATCGAATCAAGCAAGCTACCTACTATTAGAAAACTCTTTTTGAATAGATATTTACAGATTCTAAAATTGTATCAATCAGAGCTAAAATAACAAAGTTATAGCATCTGCAATTTTCCAAAAATTATATTGAAAAAGCCATCCGCTCGAGCAGACCTAAAGCCATCCACCCGAGCTCCCAACGCGCCAAAACTCACTTTTCTACATGGAATTATTTCCTATTTGTGCCAGAACTATCAGTTTTTGTTCTACAAAGACTCCAACCTTAAGGAAGGAATTGTAGGTTATAAAAAATGGTTTTCTCTTAACCCTCATGGAAGGATCTCATTGTTTTAAATTGAGAAGCCACGTTAGAGATCAACTTGCTTCTCTAGAGTTTCTATTGGAGAAATTGTGTTATAGAATATTACTTCTACATCTCTTACAGAATAATGTCTTCTTTTTCATAGAAGATTTGTTTATCTTGAGTGGCTTCAAGGTGTGTTGGATCAAGTACAGATAGCAGTGAACGGCAAGGAGTCATGATAACATGGACTATACAAGAAGAATTACAGTCCTTAAGTGGAGTTGTAACTAGTAGATCTTGTAATTGCTCATTACTAGTACTTAGTTTTGTTGGTTAAGACTCGTGTTTTTTTTTCCTAAATAGGGTTTTCACGTAAGAAATCCGCGTAACTTTTTCTTGCAGTGTGTGATTGATTTATTTGCTAATTCTTTTATTCTTCCATTGTATATATCTTAAATTGCAATATAGAAATCCAATATAAATTGATGTAGCCGACCCCAATATGGTTGGGATAAAACTTTGATAATCATCATCATCATCATCATCAAAGCCTTATCCCAACCATGTTGGGGTCGGCTACATGAATTCTATTTCTCCATTCCGTTCTATTTTGAGCTAAATCTTTCGATAAGTGCAACTTCTTCAAATCTGAATTAATGACTTCCATCCATGTTTTCTTCGGCCTACCCCTACCTCTTGATGGACCCTCCACCTGTATATCCAAACTTTTTCTCACCAGTGCCATTACTGGCCTACGCTCAACATGCCCAAACCATCTTAAACGAGTTTCTCTAATCTTATCTCCTATTGGTGCTACCCATAAATGTTCTCGAAAGCGCTCATTTCTAATTTTATTTTTCCTAGTTTTACCACACATCCACCTAAGCATTCTCATTTCCGCTACATCCATCTTATGAATATGTGTCTTCTTAATTGGCCAACATTCTGCTCCATATGTCATAGCCGGTCTAACCACTGTCCTGTAAAATTTTCCCTTCAATTTTGTTGGCATTTGTCTATCACAAAGTACTCCCGAAGTTAGTCTCCACTTCAGCCATCCAGCTCGAAACTAGTCTCCACTTCAGCCATCCAGCTCTTATCCTATACTCCACATCTTCGTCAATCTCCACATCCTTACTAATCATCAAGCCTAGGTACCAAAAAGAATCTTTACGTGGTATCTCATGGGTTTCAATTTTGATAGTGGTTTCAACACTTTGTATATGTCCACTGAAATTGCAATCCATATATTCTATCTTTGTACGACTTATTTTAAAGCCTCTAGATTCTAATGCCCTCCGCCATCTCTCAAGCTTTGCATTTACACCCTCTCTTGATTCATCCACCAATACTATATCATCTGCGAACAACATACACTATGGTACTTCTTCTTGAATATGCACAGTTAACTCATCCATAATTAATGCAAAGAGATAAGGGCTTAAGGATGATCCCTGATGTAAGCCTATAGTCACAGGAAATCCGCCCGTTTCTCCACATGTGGTTTTCACATTTGTTATTGCACCTTCGTACATATCCTTTAAAATTTCAATGTAACATCTTGGGACATTCCTTTTCTTTAAGACCCACCAAATTAAATTCCTCGGTACCCTATCATAGGCTTTTTCCAAATCGATAAAGACCATATGTAGATTTTTCCTCTTTGCTCGGTATTTTTCCATTAATTGCCTAAGTAAAAAGATAGCTTCCATAGTTGATCTTCCTGGCATAAAACCAAATTGATTTTCCAAAATCTTAGTCTTTTTTCTCAGTCTTTGCTCTATTATTCTCTCCCATAACTTCATAGTGTGACTCATAAGTTTAATCCCTCGATAGTTGGTACAATTTTGTATATCTCCTTTATTCTTATATATAGGTACTACAATGCTTCTTCTCCATTCATCCGGCATTTTCTTTGTCACAATTATCTTATTGAATAGTCTACATAACCAACTTACTCCAACCTCTCCTAAGCATTTCCATACCTCTATCGGAATACCATCTGGGCGTGTTGCCTTCCCTGTCTTCATTCGCTTTAATGCTTCCTTCACTTCCACCCCTCTAATTCTACGGAGAAAAGTATACTCTTGTAATGAAGTATCCTCCTCCACTCTTGTATCGCCCAAATATTCTTCATTTAAAAGTTTACTAAAATATTCTTTCCACCTTTCTATAATATCGTTGTCCTTCACCAAAATATTTTCCTCATTGTCCTTGATACATTTGACATGATCTAAGTCCCTACTTTTCTTTTCTCTTATTTTTGCAAGTTTAAAAATATCCTTTTCTCCTTCTCTTGTTCCCAACCTATTATAAAGGTCATCATATGTTTTGAACTTTGCGCTACTTACTACTTTCTTAGCTTCTTTTTTTGCCTTCTTATACAACTCAAAATTTTCTATACTCTTAGTCCCCTGCCAAACTTTGTAGCAATGTTTTTTTTGTCGAATAACTTCCTGAACCTCCATACTCCACCACCATGTTTCTTTATTAATATGTCTCTTTCCTTTTGATTCTCCAAGTACCTCCTTTGCAACATTCCTAATGCAATTAGCCATTTGATTCCACATTACTGTAGTTTCTCCTTCAATATTCCATTCTCCTTTCTCAATCATTTTGTCCTTAAATATATTTACTCTTTCTCCCTTCAAATCTCTCCACCTTGTTTTAGGGTCCATTTTGTTTACTACTGCTCTCTTTTTACTTCTAATGCAAATATCTAAAACTCCAAGCCTATGTTGCGTAGTCAAACTCTCTCCTGGGATAATCTTACAATCTTTACAAGCCAATCGGTCCTGTTTTCTAACTAGAAAAAAGTCTATCTGACTCCTATTACTCCCACTTTTATATGTAATTAAATGCTCATCTCTTTTTTTAAAGTAAGTATTTGCTACTATAAGATCAAATGCCACTGCAAAGTCCAATATAGTATTTTCGAATTCATTCTTTTCTCCAAATCCATGCCCTCCATACACTCTCTCATATCCCCTATTATCTCTTCCTATATGCCCGTTTAAATCCCCTCCAAGGAAAATTTTATCACTATTTGGGATTTCTCGCATTAAATCATCCATCTCCTCCCAAAATTGTCGTTTCACACTTTCTTCTAGTCCTACTTGGGGAGCATATGCACTAATGATATGAATTATGTCTTCCTCTAGTACTAGTTTAATTGCTATAATTCTATCACCAAACCTCTTTACCCCCACAATTTTCTCTTTTAAATCCTTATTTATAATTATACTCACTCCATTTCTTGTATTACTCTTTCCTGCATAGAAAAGCTTATACCCATCCATGAGCTTCTTAGATTTATTCCCTTTCCACCTTGTCTCCTGTATACAAGCCACACTAATTCTTCTTCTTTTCATTACCTCAACCAACTCCATGCTCTTGCCTGTCAAGGTTCCTATATTCCAAGTAGCAAGTCTAATTTTCCTATTCCTTCTCTTCTTCTCATGGACTAACTTCTTTAACCGCATTAGCCCAAAGTCATGCGGTAGCCCTTGCACACTTTTCACTGCAGCCGGGCGATGTTGCAATGCGTCGCTTAAAGCGGGGAACGCCCTAGCCTTATCGTGAAATATCATTTGTTCAGAATTCATGTTTGGGTTGTGACAAAATTTTACGCTGACTGTCACCTACCTAACGCAACCCTCCTCCTTTACCCGGGCTTGGGACCGTCAGCAAAACTGGCGGAGT
Source organism: Sextonia rubra (assembly GCA_037013555.1). Lineage (NCBI taxonomy): Eukaryota > Viridiplantae > Streptophyta > Magnoliopsida > Laurales > Lauraceae > Sextonia > Sextonia rubra. The sequence continues at coordinate 12,157,769 of JASUAD010000028.1, read as the reverse complement.
TGGATAAAACTTTGATAATGATAATGATAAATCTAGAAATCCAAATCTAGGATGATCTTTCACCTTTCAAATTCAAAGCAGGGGGAAATTCCTTGACAGAAGCAGTTGGGCTTGTTATTTGACCAAGAAGACCACTCCATTGCTTAAGTTGTTAACCTTCACCAAACCCCATCTTGAATCAAACTTGTATACATGAAATCCCGTGGTTGTATTGAAGACTGATTTCATGGAACATCAAGTAACGCTCATCACGCCATTCGACCAGCGACCATAATCTATCATTGACATAAACCTTGCTGTCATCATGGTCACCAAATATGGGTAATAGTAAGCAATGCATTGTAGCTCTTAATTTTAAGATGATACTTGAACCCCAAAACCATCTCTAAGATCAATATTTTTCTTCCCATACCATCAATGGCAATCGATGAACCATTATGAAATAGGATCTCATCGTAGTTGAAATGTCCGGGCTCATTAAAACGTTGTTGAGTCCAATGCTTATCACCCAATCTGCATAAATAAAAGTTTTTTTGAAAATCAACAGCTACAACCAAACACTCGATATTTGTTGCCCCGTCATTCAAAATAGGAGTTGACGACAAATAAGCTCGATATATTCGAGGCATCCTAGGAAGGTGAATCTTCTCTTTTGACAATGGATTTATGAGGAAACTATCTCCTTTTTTGTATCTTTTACTTGGGTTTGCATCACCGCAACCAACCCTCAAAAGATCCACAACAGAGCATTCCTTCAGTTTCTAGGTGCAGTGTGTGCAGTATGCCATCTGAGAGATTGATGATGTGCGGTGGCTTTCGCAATTATCAGAGAGCATTAACCATGGAGTTGGGGAGGTGTCATAGTGTGACAACATTGTGCAACCCATCTACAAAGCCCACAGATGGCACTTAAGCGCATGATAGTCACTGGATCATTTAAGCGATCAAATACTAGCTTCATGACATCAAGATTTGAAGATTCAAAACCGGATTCTTCTACCTCATTGAGAATTATTTCTTCTTCACACTCTTCATCTGTATCTTTCACTCTTTTTCGATTGCGGATAGTAAGACAATGTGGAAGTTGTGTAGACGTAGGCGAGGGAAGTTGGTGTGAACTTCCTCTTCTAGCCATTTAAGGAGGACACTGTAATTGACACCCTTTTTACCGAATGAAGCGTTCCTCTGAAAAATAGATCAGATGATTCCAACATAAAAATAAATTTTAACTACTATAGTGTTAGACTATACAAATAAATAAACCAACAAATTGAATCAATTGGATAAAGGTAAAGGAGGATACTAACCTATAGTGAGACTACCTAAAATGAAAAAAGAAAATATTTCTCTTATTAGAAAATGTTTCTCTGATTTAGAACCTCTTCTTGCCAAAATTAGGCAGCTTCTTCCATATTCAATCGCAATAACCGAACTCTATTAAGTGTTTGTGATGGGGACATCAGGCCCAAGTCCACGAAGGTCTACTAAAGGAACAAAAATAAAATGGCACACATGGTTCCTTTGTGGATGGATCGACCTTTTATAGGGTTAATCCGTCCAGTCCATGGGGATCCACTGTTGGATCTGCCTTCAGAGGAAGATCGGGCGTCGGAAGTTTCGAAGGCCTCTTGTGATTTGCAAATGGAAGACCCCACTATGGGATGGTCCAAAAGAGAGAAAGTGATAAAATCCTTAAGCTGTGAAGATGTGATCCTAGAATTAATAAGAAAAAAAAAAGCTCAAGTTTTGAGAGGGTGGCCTAACGATCACTATTGTTAAAGAAAAGTTGCAAAAGGGTGGGCCTGCAACTTACATGAGACATATTGGATGCATAAGGAGGCTTGCGCATGTCTTCCCATGCGCAAGTCCCTCCCCATGCACAACGCTCTTTGGATTTTCTTCCATTTACTTTATTTCTTTACTATTTTTAATTTTTATCATCTTTGGGATTAATTTAAGGAGAATCTTCATACGCATCCGTCCCTCACCATTTTTTTCGTGAGAACTCTAGGTGAGGTCCATCTATCACTCAATCCAAACCCTGCAACACACATGGGACCCCATGATAGTAACTCACCCTAACTTTTGATCAGATCCGGATTTATTGAACCGTTGGATCAACTATACACCTATCCGAACAGAATGAATTTGTGAGTTATGGATGAAAAGATATGGATATGTGATTGGGACCAAATTTGATATGTAGGGTGCTTTCACATAGATCTTTCTAACCCTCCCAGTCTCATCCATTTGTGGGGTTTATAGTGGGCCCCACCAAAGAGTATGTACGAAAAGTCCATGAGGGACGTATGCACAGGAAAAGGCCCCTTTATTTAATATGAGCCATTGAATATAAGAGCTCTTCTTTCTTCCTCTTTAATGTATCTCTGGAGAAACTTAAATATTATATTAATTAGTACTAGCATAATAACCCGTGCTTGGCATAGGTAATTTTATGCATTGTAAATTAAAAATTCATACATTAAATATAAAAGTACCTATTTTCGTGAGCAAATGATATAGAATGGCAATAGAAAAATTAAGATAGAAGGAGGACAGAAGAGGTAAGGATAGATGGTTTTTGCAGAAAAAAAGTAGAATTTTAAAAAATGGAGAGTGAAGGTGAGGAGTTTAATAAAATAAAAGAGATAAAAAGATAGTTATAAGATATGGAGTGGGAAGAGAATATGGAAGTTTTGAAAAAGTTAAAAAATAACTTACTCTTAAAATCAAAACCACTGGTAGTCAAAATTGAAAACAAAAACGTTTGAGCTTAATATATGATAATTGAATGAGAAAAACCGTATAACTCTTCTGGACAACTCTTGTAAGTTCTCCTCACTTCTTTGAGATGGGGGTTTAGTGTGAAGCCAAGGTTTCTACGCATTTAATACAAGTATTCTTTTCACTTTTTCTTTCTTTTAGTTAAATCTCAGCCCATTCCCTTTTAAATTCAGCAACCAGTCATGAAAACCCCATGTTCCAAACCCTAGATCTGCACCAAACGTATGAATTACAAGGATTAGATCTGAACCAGCCCTAGACCTGTTTAAAACCATTACCAAAAACATGTATCACATCTGAGTTAGTCCAAGAAATAGCCGTACACCCAATCAGATCTGGGCATCCCCATTATGGACCAATCCCCAAGGCCAACCTCCATTTAGAGTCCTATTCTTCCCTAAATCTACTACCCTCATGCATGATACAACCCTATCTTATTAAAATCGGAACTGAGTATGGTTTTGAGCCTTACTAGTTGTGGAAAAAACATTGCATAAATGTGAATTCCACTTTAGATCATCACAGATCGGTGTTTCCCTAGACAAGTTGGAAGCCCTAGCTTTCGGTCGACCTCTACATATTGGGGGTTCGGACCGCAGGACTGTAACTTGATTTCGGACCAATTTGTAATTGCCTTTACTGAATTTACCCTCAATAACGTGCCTAGTGCCAATTTTAGAGATGGTCATGGTTATTATTAATCTAATCTTTTGGTCTCAGATTTGCATTTTATTGATTAAATATTAGGTTCCGCATCAGTTCGCACACATCTTAGAACCATACCAATGGAAATTTCATGGATTGGAGTTGCCTCTTCTTGCCAAAATTAGGCAGCTTCTTCCCTACTCAATTGCACTAACCAGACTCCAGCAAGGCTAAACACTAGAAAGAACCAATCAGGAAGTGTCTCTCAATTTTTATGGCTGGAACCTACAAGACTCACACATGCAGGATAATAAGAATTCACACATGTAGTGAAACACAACTTACATAAGCAAAGAGACATCTCACAATTGTGAGTAAAAAACAACTCAAATATACAAAGAGTGGGGAGGCCGGGCTCGAAGCGTGGACCTCTTAATAAGAATAGCCACACCTTATCACTAGGGTAAAGAGCCATTTTCAAGGAGGCCAATTTGAGGTTGTGCTGGTCTTCTTGGGCCACCAAAATAATTGTAGCAAGAAAGTGACCTTGACCATTGGATTAAATGCATAAAAGATCAGTCAGCCATCAGAACCGATTGAAACCAAAAATAATTTAAATTATACCCTATTCTACGTTCTATGTTCGAAATGTGGAGTCCATCTCCTATTCTAAGGCCATGGATATGAGAATTCCCAAGGGCCCCACAAATATGAATTCCATCTCTTATTCTGAGACAGAGGATAATAGAAATTCCCAAGGGCCCCACTTTCTGGAAACCAAAATTCACTCCAAAACTGAAGTTCTCACTTCGCACCCACCATATAAAAGGCTAGCAGAACAGGCCAAGTTGAGCACAAGCCTAGGTAGAAATACATACAAGTGGTTAGTTTTAAAATGATAGTCCCTTCAGTTGGTCTGCAAAAGGAATGAAAAGTGTTCAAAATCAACTACAAATTCCTCTTTCAAGTTATTATTTTTAATCATGAGAATCACACAGTGGCACCCATCTCTTTTCAAATATTTCCTAGTTTTTCTCTTGATTCAGCCTGGTGGATTTCATATTCGTAGTAGCTGTTTGAATTGGTTCTTAAAGGAAGGATTTTCTGTATACCATGATTCAAATTACAAACCAAATATCCAAACAGTGGTAAGTGATCAATTTGAAAATGGAAGTATTTTCATTGGGTTTGATGAGTTCCTTTTTTTTTGTTTTTTTCATAGAGCTCTCTCTAGCAATTCCAAACAAAAATTTCAGCAAGGATCTATAAACATAAACACAGCAGATATCGTCCAGCTTCACGTATCTAGATCCAAATCAAAATCTATCCAAACACAAATCATCCAAACATAACAGAAACAGAGAAGCTTAATACATTTTTCACACAGCAGAGCAGGTCACATCAACTCAATCCAAACATCAAAATGCAACACTAGATCACCAGCAAAGAGGCCGATCAGAGGAAAGACGAGGAAAAGAACCATGAGATATGAGAGATAACAAAAGGAATGATAAAAAATTTCAAAGGTTTAGAAAAATAAAATCACATGTAAAATTCAAGGATTCCAATTATAAAACCTTTCGGTCGCCATTCCATGATTAGAGGTGAAGTGGAACAGAAAAAAATATGGATTGTAATGAGAAAGAGGAAGAGAGGAAAAAAGAAAGGAGGGCTGCTTAATTCCAATGGCCTATTTGGATGGTTACAAAATAAAATATTTGATTTTGGATTCAAATATTGCAAGAATAATATAGTAACAAGTAGAATAGTGTACTATTTCAATATTTTAATATTTTTGCTGTTTGGCAATTTTTGAAAAGTGTAATAAATTTAAATTGTGTTGTTTAGCGGGTGATACAGACTATAGCTTATATTAAAAAAATCTCAAGATAACAAAGTAATGTTATCGATCGTAGGAGAGTACATTGTTAGATTGGTTTCTTATAAGGGCTTTAATTTATATGTAATTTACCATGTATAGATGAAAAAGTAGTGTGGTAAAATAAAGTTCAATTGCCATCTTTTTTTTACCACAAGCCACTTTTTCTTTACCACATAAACCATGGTAAAGTGTGGTGAAGTAAGGTCAATACAAAAAGTAACTACTTTACAACTTCATCTTCCACTTTACTTCACCATATACTTTATCTCACTTTTTACCATAATGTGACATCAACCTTTATTTTACTTTACAAGACATGTAAACAAACATCCTTGACCTAGATGTGACATATTTTCGCTTTACCATGTTTAGATGGAAAAGTAGTATGGCAAAGTAAAGTCAACCCACCACTTTCATATGAGCTTTATCACAAGTCACTTTCTCTTTACCAAATAAAACCATGGTAAAGTGTGATAAAGTAAAGTCAAAACAACAAAGGAACGATTTTACCACTTTTGCCCATTTTACTTCACTATAGATTTTATCTCACCTTTACTTTACCTCGCCTTCACTATGATGTGACATCTACCTTTATTTTACTATACATGTAAACAAACTTACCATAATAGATTTGGTGAAGTAAAGACTTTACTTTACTACTTTGTAAACTACATTTTGAAAGATTTTTATGTTGTAGAAAACTCTCTAAAGGGGATGGTGCAACCACAAATCTACAATCAAGAAAATAGACCAATCTCTCGAAAGATTGATCGAATTCAAAGGCACCCTCACAAGAGAGGAAAACACCAAAACCAAAAGAAAACTCTCATAACTCACATATTATTAATAATCAAAATCTGTCATTACAATGTAGCATAATCACCCTTATATAAGATAAGATTACTTAGACACTAAGACTCTCTTAAACAATAAATGAAACTAAATCACTAAACAATCCAAATTAAATAAACTCCTAATATTAGAATAATCCTACATATAAAAGGAAACTCAATAATATTAATTCTAATAAAAGGAAACTACTAAATAATATTCCTAAATTATTGGATGTCCGATTGGGCTTCTGGACTAGGCCCAATAGGTTGGCCAACCTATGGTCTAATCTATATCAACTCTCCCTAGTTTAGAAAACTCAACTTCGACGAATTTGCTAACTTGAGAAATGCCGGGGGGAGTTTAACCGCAAGGTGAGGGAAACTTCCTCCGGGGTCGAAAATTAGTTTCACAAACTTCTGCATTTTCTTTTAATCCGTATTTCCATGATGTGGCTTGGAATTTGGTTGCATTCTTGTTCTCCAAGTAAAAGTAGATCGAAATTGTTTTGACTACTGATCTTTGCATGGAGCTCGAATGTGTGAATGGACCAGTAGATGTTGCAATTGGGGGATGTCTATCATCCATGTCCAATCCCCCAAAGATGAAGTCAATGTAGGGAACTTCAACAACTTAATCTGTTTTTAAATCAGTTGGAATAATTGATTTGACTTCTGATGACCCAATGTGAGTTGTTGGAAGTGGAGTTATGATTAGATCTCCAGGATATTCAATGTCCTTGGTAACCTGAGCAAATTCTTTAATTGCTGCTTGTTCTTGTTCTTCCTCAACTTTTTGTGGCTCTTGATTAGCACCATCTTGATCCAATTCTACGTATATTGAATTTTCCATGCAATCAACATTGCCTTAACCTTGCGCAGTTATTACATCGTGAATATCAGTTGTCATGGTTGGCATCTCCTTTGGTGGAATCATGATGGTAATTGCTTCTTTTGCCTCTTCCTTTGATTCTTTGGTGGAAGGTGATGATCCAGGAGTACTAGTTTGTGGAGATGAGAATGGAGTTTCTAAAGGTCGCTAATAAATTCATCTTCCATTCCATGTAAGAGTGTAAGAATTATCCCCATGGTCGATAATGACCTTAAGACGACGAAGCCCTGGATGACCAAGTAAGATGTGGCAACATTCATTAGAATAACATCACACTTAACATTATCTTCATAAGAACCAAGCTTGATTGGAATAATACACTGTTGCTGAATTGGAAGAGCATAATTATCTACCCATGCAACTTGATAAGGCTTTGGGTGCTTTGTAATCGGCAATTGCAACTTATCAACTACTTCTTTGGATATAACATTCATAACACTGCCACCGTCAATAATGACATTACAACGTCCACCTTTGCAATTAACTCATGTCCGAAAGACAAGAAGTAGATTCTTAGCATCATCATCATCAGCATTATCCGCAACTAAAAAGGCATCGATGAAGGACAACTAAAGGACTTTGGTCATCAAGGTGTGAAACTGCAAATCGTGTTTCGTACTCAGGTTGCATGAGAGACCATTTAAGCATACACTCAACACGAAGGGCTTTTAAGTATGCCTCACGACTGGTTCCGCAATGAGTCATATTCTCCAAGATATTCGATTGCAAGCTTTTGATGTAACAAACCAAATCATGTATTCTATCCTGATCATGTAAGGCACACATATCTTGCAATTCCCAAAATTGACGGGTATATTCATCAACTGTCAAGTGTTCTCACTTCAAATTAAGAAATTAGGCATAATAGAACTCATTCTGAAAATACTAATCTCCATATGTATATTGATACAAAATTGCTTGAGTTTCATTGGAGTTTCCAAAAATCTTCTTGATTACATAAGGTTCAAGGATATCAAAATTTAACTAGTCTTTTAAAGGATCTGAACTGTCTGATTGTGATCAATGGGCCTTTGAACAAGGGTCTTTCTTTTTCTTTTTCTTTTTTTTTTCGTGCTATTGTGGGTCCAAATGTGGGTTAGGCCAGACCGGAATTGGTGGGAAAAAAAGCAAAAAAAAGGCTTACACATGTGAGGAGCGGAACTTCCCCTTTCTTTCTACTGTAACGAAAAAAAAGAAAAGGGTCGCTCTTATTTGGGTTAGTTCAAGTGCGACAAGAGAGAAGAAGTGGAGGAAGTTGATGCAAATGACAAGGCACTCTATTGCGGTTATATGATGGCGAGATGCCGGCGCTCCTGTGGAAGCCAAATACACCTCATTGTACAAATCTCTTCTTTCGTCCTCTCTTCTTTTACTGCTCTTTTTCTTTTTCTTTCTTTTTTCTTTATCGATGGAGATGGATGAAGATGATGGTGATGGGGATGTGCGACAGTGGGGTGGGATGGGGGGTTCTCGGGGTGATGGTGGAGGGGACGAGAGGTAAGGATGGGGTCGGGGTTGAAATCTAAGAAGGCTATGTTTGTTTTATGGTTTCAGGATGGGAGTTTCGGGTTTCGGTGGTGTGGGTAAAGAGGGCTAGGTGTCGGTATTATTAGGATGGGTTGGGGGTGGGTTTGGGATGGTCGAGGGTGTGTTTGGATGGTTTGGAGTAAGACAGGGGTCTCGGGCGAAGTTGGGTTTTAGGGATTTGGTGAGTTGGGTTTCTGCTCGGGACGGCAAAGGTGTTTTGGGATCTTGGTTGGAAGTTTGGGGTTTATGGGTTTGGGAAAGGGTTTGTGGAGACGGGTAACGTATGGTGTTCTGCGAAAGTAGTTTGGGGGTTTGAGTGGGGCTGTTGGGTTCAACAGGGGATGGGTATGGGTTGTGATGGCTTTGGGATGGTGTATGGTGGTGGGGTTTGGTTCAACTTAAGGTGGAATGAAGATGGGTTTCGAGATGGGGGATGGTGATTTCGGTAGTGGTATGACAATAGGTTTGAGGTGGATGACGGAGAAAATCGGGGAAGCCCTGTTGTCTTCCCTGTGATCGCTCTTCATCTTTGATACTAATTAGTGCAACCCTGTATCCACGATCGAGAAAATAGACCAATCTTTCGATGAATTGATCGAATCCAAAGATGAATTCAGCCCCTAAGACACCTTCACAAGAGGATAAAATGCCATAACCAAGAGAAAACTTTCATAATTCAAATATTATTAAAAATCTGAATCTATCTTTACTATGGAACATAATCATTTTTATATAGGATAAGATTACTTAGACATTAATACACTCCTAAACAATAAAGGAAATTAAATCACTAAACTATCTAAATTAAGTAAACTCCTAATAGTAGAATAATCCTAAATATAAAAGGAAATAAATAATATTAATTCTAATAATAGCAAACTGCTTAATAATATTTCTAAATTATTGGATGTCCGATTGGGCTAATAGACGAGGCCCAACAGGTTGGCTGACCTATGGTTTGGCCTGCATTAGGGAGCTATAAGAAATAATATTAAACTTTTGGAAAGAAAATAATATTTTCGTCATGTTGTACTTAGGTTACCAAACGTATAGGATTTTTTCTTTAGAGAAATGAAAGATTATAATTTATAAAATATTCTGTTCTTATGTTTTCTTGTGCATTCAAACGGGCTCTAATGTAGAAAAGTTTTCTTATTTGTCTATATAAGGGTTTTAAAAATTGTTCAAGTCTAAGACTTAGTTAAATCCAATTAGGCTTAGTGCGACTTGGCCTGAGTCATTAAGGTTGATTTGAGATAATGATATCCATTCCAAACTTCAAAGAGATTGAAGTTGAGGTTGAGACTTGAGACCAAGTTACCCCATTTTGAACCTCCAGGAAATTGAGGTTGAAGAAGAGAAATCTCTAGAGGCAAAGGAACATGAGAAGATTGGAGATTAGGGTTTGAGAATGAACATTACTTGAATTAGATTAGCAGGATTAGAGAAGAGAGGTCTTGTCCTCTAGAATGGAGACAATGGAGATGGTTTGGAGATATAAAGAGATGAAAGGTGAAGGTTTGGAGATGAGAAACATCTTTTCCCAGTATTTATTTATTTATTTATTTATTTTTGTTTGCTTGCAGGTTTGGGCAAAGACCCACGTCCTTTCCTTTCATTAAATCCATGGGTAGGGTTGTAAATCGGTCAAGTCTCAGTTGAAAACCACATTGGAATGGACCACACTCTCTTGCTCCTTAAGCATTGTTTACTCAATATTCTAAACAATCCTCCCAACATTATGTTACTTGTTGAGGGAGAAGGGGGAGAGAAGAGTAGAGAACACAAGTGGAAACCCTTATCTATTGCGTTCAATGTAAACTGAATTACATCCACCAATATTTAGAAAATTCTAGGCAACCCTGCTAAGCTAGAATTCTACCCAAATTAGGAAACATAACATAAAAAGGAAAACCCTAACCAACTTAGATAAGGAAACCTATCCTATCCTACATAGCGCCACTGGCCCAACTCCTCTAGTGGATGTTCTGAGTCATTGATGACTTGAACAATGTTACCCCCACCCCCACACCCACACCCACACCCACACAGAGAAATAGAGAGAAGAAGGTTAAGATTATTGGCCAGTGTAGTATGCTGACTTAATCTAGATGATGGATTCTAATAGGTGCCCAGTTTGATTGTACAATTATAATAGAATCTGATCAAATTTCTATATTATATAACATCTAAGAATGTATTAATTGCATCTTCCCGAAAACAACAAAAATGGTCCCAACAAGGCTGATCAAGTTATGAAGCAAACAAACATGTTTACTTACAAGATCAACTAATGCAATAAGGTGTTACAAAATATAATATGTGTGTGTGTGTGTGTGTGTGTGTGAGAGAGAGAGAGAGAGAGAGAGAGAGAGAGAAAGTCTCAAAAATGCCTCTTTGAAAGTGGGGCGTTTTTGCCCCTATCACATTTAATGATATGATTAATTGAGTTGATTGCTATTTCCATGGTTATCCAATTGGATGGGGAGAGAAAAAGAGAAAAACATGGAGCCATTAAATGGTGATTAATGCAAGTAAGGAAATTTTTCTGCATTACGTTTGATGGTGAATCCCTTAAGGAAGTATAAAACGTGATTGGTCTTGGTGCTTTATGAAATGAGAGAAAAAATAAGGATTCATTTATGAGAGAGATAAGGAAGCATTTAAATGCTTTGATTTTTTCTTCTCAAAATATGGAAAGAAATGAAGACGTTAGCATTCCCATTCGTTAAATACATATGGTCGTTTTTTTATGCTCAAAAGGGCGGCATATAGCGTCACCACTTGCTTTGGAAAAGAGTAAAACAAGGAAGTTTAAATGCTTTCATTCAATGGCCTTCAAACAAAGAGAAAAAATAGGGCTGCCCTTTAGGAAATTGGTATCAGTACTACATGTTTCGATTGGTCAAAATAGAGGGGTGTTTTCACTTTTGGAAACGCCCAAGCATCATATAGCCTTACTAGATAGGACCTAGGGGTTTTTAAAAGTAAAAACGCCCATCTTTGCAATAAATAGGAGATTAGGAATGTGGAGAAGCAATTAATATTATTTTTCGAAAGGAGAAAAAGTCACCACATGACTTGTCCTTCATTGGAAAATAGAGGGTAGAAACGCCCATTTTTAAATAAAGCATTTCTGAGAATTTATAGATATATATATATATATATGAGAATGTTCATACGTATCTATCCCTCATGATAAGGTGAGGGACACTTCCATGTTCAAAAACATTTTTTTCAAAAGTAGAAAAGCCATATATGGTCTTTTGCAAAAGATGAATATTCAAATTCAAATAGGGAAATCAATGTAAGTATCCTGTATCCTATGGTGAGAGACAGATGCATACTAACATTCCTCATATATATATGGAAAATAATCGTATAGGAACTAATTCTCACCATTATTTTGTGAGAAGTCTAGGTAGGCCTATCTATCATTCAATTAAAATTTTGCAATACACAGGGACCGCCCTGACAGTTACATGCCTCAAGTTTCGGTCAAATCCAAATTTACTGGATCGTTGGATCGACTATGCACCAATTCGAATGGACTGGATTTGTGGACCACGAATAAAGGGGTTAGAGACATCTAGTTGAGGACAAACTTAATATTTAGGGTGATCCCATATAGATCTTTTCATCTCCCTAGTCACATCTCCAAATGTGCCCCACAAGTGGTCCCTATAAAAAGTTCTCACGTTACGTGTGTGAGAATATTTCTCATAGGATTAAAGCCCATATATGTATAGAGAATATTACTATACATCCTTCCTTTACCATGTGGTGAGGGAAAATATTGTGGCTTTCCTTCTTTACATATGAAGATTTTTCTTTTTTATAATATCACAAATGACTTTTCCTCTTTTATGTATAAATCTTTCCAAAAATACATTTGTCCTTCAACACATGATGAGGGAAGGATGCATAGTAATATTCCCAATATATATAGGAAGAACACCCAACTGATCAATAGCATACAAACACATTTAAATCAATATGTTAACACCTATGTCATATGATCAATAACAAGCAGCATCTAAGAATATATAACTATATTGATAATGGGATGGGTTTTTTAAGGAAGAAAATCATGTGCATGAAAACCAAGAATGCAATTTGTAGAGTCTAGTTATTATTAAGAACAAATATGGCAGCAAACAATCTACAATGAAGAAATCAAAAGATGTCTTTGTAGATCCCAAAGAAGTGATATATATACCTTTGGATGGGATTCCAGCATAGAGAAGTTAGTCAGAGAGAGAGAGAGAGAGAGAGAGAGAGGGATGGGGTTGGTTTTAAGAAAGGGAAAATAGCAACTTACCTTCTTGTATTTTGACCTGATTGCAAAGTGCCCCTTCAACTTTAAAATTTTGGATTAAACCACCATGAACTTAAAAGTGAAGTGGAAAACTAAGGGAATCCGTTTATTTTTAAAAAAAAAAAACTTCTATTTGAATATACATTTTTTCAGTTTACACACCCATTTTAAAAATAAAAATAAAAATTTCTCTAACATAGCTCTACATCTTCTCTCTCCACTCACCTTCCCCACCTCCACCTCCTCCAGGGGAGCCCTCCCTTTTCCACCACTCCCTCTTCCTCTTCCTTTCTCTCCCTCTCCCCCCTCCTTCTCTCTCTCTCTCCCTAAAGTACTGACCTCTAAGGGCTTGTTTGGTAGGTCTAATCTTATTTTTATAGACAATTCAAAATAGAGCCATTAAAAAAAGAGCTAAAAAAAAGAGGCTAGAATTAAAATATTTGTTTGGCAATGGAAGCATCTATTTTAAAAAGACCATTTTAAATAAATAGTTAAAAGCTTTTCACAAATATATTAAGATCTACTAGGTATCGAGCCTTGAAATTTTACTTCATAACCATGTTTGGCCTCCCAAAGAGATCTAACGGTTTGGATCTTGTGTTTGAGGCCCCTAATTTTTTATAAAAATATTTAATAATTCATGTTTGTACATAAATATCTCAAGTTTGGTGATGATCCAACGGCTGAAATTTGGTCTCACAATGGTCATTGACCTTCTACACATTTTCAATGGTTTGGATTGTTATTTACTCTCCCAGAAATAATAATAAAAAATAAAAAAGGGGCTGCCTGTGTACTAGTTATAAATTCAGCATATTAATTCAATGGTTGAAAGTTTTTCACAAATATCTTAAGATCCACAAGGAATCAATCCTTGAAAATTGACCCTATAGCCGTTTTTAGTCTTCCCAACATTTTTAATAGTTTGGATCTTGTGTTTGGGCCCCACAGAATTCAAAAACTAATATCCAATAGCTCACGCTTTCTTACACATATCTCAAGATTTAGGATGAATTAACGGCTGAAATTTGGATGGGTGGCCGTAATTGATCATGTGAACATTTTCAACGGTTTGGATGTAGATTTAGGGGCTCGAATTTGGAGAAAAATCAAAAAAATCGAACTGGGCGTGATCCATGAATTTACTGTAGCTGGGCGCCTCTTATTTTCTCTCTTATTTGGAAATGTATCACGAGGCCTCCTCTTTAAAATAGAGCTTTTACCTCTATATATCTAAATTAAATAGAGCTAAAAACACATGCCAAACGCTCTTATTTTTTCAACTCTATTAAATTTAGACATTTAGACAATAAGAGCTTAAAATTTAGACATGCCAAACATGCACTAAGATGGCTGAATATTGTGCTACCCTAAAATTCAGAAGCAAATCTAAGTTTTCGCTGAATTGGGGTACATATATTTCTCTCTACAGTGATTTTATGAATAGTCTATGGATGTTTTGATCTAACTAACTATTCATAATAATTACCCAAAAAAAAATCTGAATGTCAACTTCAAAGAATTTGGAAAATCTTTCCTTCTAAAAATCAGCCGTAAAGACTCGGACAAGCCCACACCCCCACCCATTCCTCCTCCTGCCACCTACCTTACCGAGTCCTTATTAAATAAGGCCTAAATGCATTGTTTCCCCTATTTTATGTCGGGAAAAGCTTTGAGAAGCCTGTGGGGACCTTTTGTATTAATTTTAGAAGATCTAAAACCATAATATGTGAGAGATGTAAGCATTTACCAATCAAATGCATTGTTCATATATAAAGAAACAAATATGGATATCTATTTATACATACTTTCAGGAGACTATTTTAATTTTTTAAAATAATTTTAATCATTTTATCATATTTTAAGACTTCTTGGGCTCTAGGCTGCAATTGTTTACAACTCAATAGGGTCCAGTCTAATCAAGAGTGACTCTCCATCCTCTAACACTGATCTCTAAAACTTGGTTCATACCAATGCAAATATAGATTGGATTTAGAAGTACTGGCCCATCTCAAATTCCCAAATCTCATAGGGAAGCTGTAACTTAATTGATATTGTCCAGAATACTCAGGCCTCTATATAATGGAAAAGACGTTCTGATTATCTTCTTCTTTTTCTTCTCCTTCCCATTCTCCTTCCTCCCATCACAATTGTTGTGGGCAGCAAACTCGAATCCAAACCCATCTCAGTTTTCTTCCTCCTCCTTGGTCTGTCCTACCAAACAAACAAAGTCGTTGAGCCTCGGCTGCTTGGAGTAAGCCAGCCCCGGATATCCTCTCGCTGTTTAGCCAACTCAACCCTACTGGACTCATACTTCCTCTCCACAAGACTGGTCCACGTTGATTTAAAATTCAAACAGGGGTAGCAAACACGCTAACTTTATTGAGTCATTTTATTTTGGGCAAGACCGTTTTAGTCAAATTCAGGACAAACTTGGTCTCTTGGAAAAGAAATTCTAAAGGAACTGTTTTTCTTTTTCTTCTTTTCAAATTTTAAATGTATAATTTTTTTTATTTATTTTTTATTTATTTATTTTACTGAAAGAGCATCTTGGCTCTTTGGATTTGACTAATTCCATTGATCATGTGGAGAGCCAAATAAATTTCCCGTCGCTCCAATGTTATGCGTAATTCGAACCTACAACCTCCATAAGCAAACCATAATCCTAAGTTACTATTATGTTAATTTGAATTATCTATCATGAATTTCAAATCGTTTCGACTCTTGCCAACCGCTTTTTGTCTCATCTCATACACAAAGTTAGTAGGTAGTGTTTTGTATTTAGAATTTACGGATGATTAACCATAAGAGGGTCCGTGGGTTCCTCGTCATAAAAATAAAATTGCTTATCATGAATAGAGGTGAATTAATATGTATTTTTAATTTTATAAACATCTAATCTATTTCTAACTCTTTTGATTTTAATTTTGATCATGTCAATTAATTTTAATATAGAGTGTTGCCCACACAATTCTACTACTCGAGATCCAATTGGTGTGAGACCAACATAAGATTGGTAATAATCTCACAACCAAATAACATTCTACTTGCATTTGATTGATTATGGATAAAGTGAAATACCGTGCAACCCATCCGATGGTGAAGGAGGCGCAGGGCTCGTCAACAGAGTTGGATCCTCCTGATTCCTGAACCAAAGGCGCCAACTGTCGCAACGTCACCGTTCGCATGCAAAAGCAGTATTATATATTGAATCCGGATCCCTCTGCGTAAAACCCTCACGATTGGACCCCTCACATCACCAGTAGGGTTTTTACTCATAAAATCTCAATTCTTATATCTTTAGCCCGTTCACATGCAGAAGCATTGTTATATATTAAGCGTATAAGATTTGATTTTGCAATTAAGCTCAAATTGAGCAATTGATTTTAAAAAGTCCAATTTAATGGGAACAACTGAGAGAGATTTTAGAAATTTTAGATTATTTAGACTTTAAGAGAAATTTTCAATTTTGGCCATCTTCCAGTCTCTAATCAATCAATCCATATTTACATTTTCTTATCTAAGGTTCTTCATGGGTCAGAACAAGCCAATCTAAAAGGAGTTTCTTTTTGAAGAGCCGAATTTTCCACCGTCTCTAATCAATCAATATATAGTTAGATTTTCTTTTCTAGGGGTATTGATGGATTAGGTCAGTTTGAGCTCATATCCAGCTCAGCCCACTTTAGTACAGGATTGGACCTTAAGTTTGAGTACTCAGGCAAGGCATGGATTATTTAACTGGGGCCCATTTAATAGACAAACTGGGCATGAATATAATTTCAACGGAATAGATTTAAATTTTTCTTATTTTTAATATTATAAATTTTATATTGCCCATTCTAAGCCGGGTATAGGTTTTAATTTGATTTCAATTTTTACCATGTTAATATAATTAGAGTAAATATTATTTAAAGTTTTTTTATTATTTTTAATATTATAAATTATATATTGCCCGTGCTAATCCCAGGCATATTTTGCTAGTCAATTATTATATATGAACCATATAGGATTTGATTTCACAATTGAACTCCAATTTTGCAATCAATTGAAATATTGGAGTTCAATTTCAATTTTAATTTTGAATTTGATCTTAACTTGAGGAAGAGAATTTAGAGGTTTGAGAGAAAATTTTGATTTTAGCTATCAAAATAAAGAGGTCAATATAAAAGGAGTTTCCTTTTAAAGAGTTGAATCTTCTACGGTCTCTAATCAATCAGCTCATATTCAGATTTTTCTTCTCTAATGATATTCATGGATTAGCCTAGCAAGAGCCCATATTTGGTCCAACCCGCTTTAGCCTGGGCTTGCACATTAAGTTTGAGTACTCTGGCCGAGCTTGGAGGTGGTAGGTTTTCCTGAATTTATGTTTTTTATTATTATTTTTTATCTTCAATTTTTCATTTTTAGACATTGGGTTCTCATACTTTTATTTGTTTCTTCTAAGTTATTTTTATTATTGGATTGTCTATAGACTTTTTTTTCATATTGTATTTTTTTGGTATTTTTTTCAAAATTTGTTTTTTTTATTATGGGTTTATTCTTTTAATTTCAAAAGAATGTTTGAAGAAAAATACTCAATTGTTTTAAACAAATTAAAGTTTCATTTTGGAATTTATAATTATTTTGTGTTATTATTATAGGTTTTAATTTTGATAGCAAATTTTACCACCCTAATATAATTTAGACTAAATGTTACTTAAGATTGCTAGTAGATTATAAAGCAGGTCTATTTGATGAAGCGGCAACAAAAGTTTGCCAATCCAACCATAAGTTATTTTATGCATAACTGCATGATTAGCATTCCAATCCAACCAAGAAATTCTTTTATTAAGTAGCGACAAAAGTTTGCTAGATACTTTTTTTATTTCAGATTTCGGAGAGAACTAAACTAATGTGAAATCTGACCTTGAATTATCAATGAGCATACAACATTTTCCGAGGTACCCAGTGACATTTTGGGGCCTTTAAATAGACTTAATTGTCATGATCATCCCATGCTTGATATGCAACAAAAGCAACCCCGGAGAAGGATTGTAAGACTGGAAATTTTGGGCCATCCTCAGGCAACAGTCCCATTCATTGATAACCCAAATTTAGATAGGTGGTACTGGTACAAGCAAGGGAGATGGGAATTTATGGTGGTATTGGTGCAAGTTAGACAGTCCATCACATCAATAGTCTACATTACAACATGATTTTATCTATTTTCTTTTGACTTTGATCTGTCCCACTTCATGGGTGTTCTATCTTTGAATCTTCATGAGTATCATGTTTTAAAGGTTACATAGATTCCAGACAGATGAACTCTGATTCTAGACAGATGAACTCTACTGTAAAAATAAAATGTACAAAGAGACCGTAATAGGTAATCAAAGTTACAGAATAACCACAAGCATAAATTTGTACAGGTTGGTAATAAAACATAGTTCATGAAGCTATCAACATGCCCACTTAAAGAAAGTACACAGAGCACCCTTTACAACTGTGAAGTTGCCGCATCCATCGAAGAGGCTCCCATGCTTCCCCATCGGCCTCAATATCATGAATCTTCTGCTCTTTGCCCCACAGAAGCAGTAAGTAGCATTTGAGTCTACATGGAGAGGGCATTGCATGACGAGCAGCGCAGGTTTTGGCTTTTGGACAAGAGACCGGTGCCATATAGATGGAGGATGGGCAAACTGCTCCATCAGCGAGTTGGTGATAGAAAATCTGAAACCAAACTGCATAAGATGAATGAGCAATCTGGCTGTGTTCATTGCATCATCCAGGCCACAGTGTGCGCGACCTTCCCAGGTTAGACCCGCCAATTTAACTGCTTCCTTTAGGTTGCAGCGAACTCCACCAAAGACCAACTGAAATGGAGCCTTTAAGTTGATCCACCTGGCCATTAAATAGAGTTAAAATCATGTTGAATCTTCTTGACATACACAACGAACTACAGGAGCATAAGTATGATGATCGAAAGGATGATGATGTCACAAAAAAACCAGTTCCAAAATAGCACAGTTAGATCTTAATCAAATTAAAGCCTCTCTGACTAGTACTAAACTAGTGAGGAAAATGTGAACCAAGTTTTAGGAAATGAAATCATCACATACACTGCAGGATGTAATGTAATAAGAATCCTTAACCTGGAAAGTGGATATTCACCAGTTTGAAGGTTCTTGATTAACCATTTGATCAATAGGATACGGGTCTAGGTTAAGAAAATGGTGGTTCTCCCTTTCCCACGACCATTTTGCATCAAATTAGGAGCCCACTATCCAAGGCAGAGGACTAACACTTTATTAAAAATGCAAAGGTTTTACTAAATCATTATCTTATCTATGAAATGTATACAATCCCATCAATATTTTGGATCCATAGTATGGCCAGAATGAAGTTAGTTTCATGTCTGATTTTTCCTTTCAAATTTGGACTGCTGGCTAATTCCATCTTAATTTTCCATTTATGAACTTAATAGGATTGATACACTTCATATATACAATTGGGGCTATGGTTATTGTTCAATTTTTTTCAAAGCATCAATGTTATCAAAATAGTTACCTATTGAAGTAAGGAGGCTTTCTGATACTCTTATATCTGCACTCCGATTCTAACATCACTTGACAATCCCAGTTAGTCCATGTCACTACAGCAAAATTTGTGTGCTTGACTCCATTGCCTTCCAACCATTTATCATGCATAACTAAAGCTTCACTTAATGAAACACCTTTGTCCACCTGAAACCAAAAATGGAATATATCAATTTTCTTTGGTTCTTATAAGTATGGAATAGACTATATGACTGATTATATAGGTATTAACTGATTGGATTTGGAGATGCAGAGCTAATAAAAAGTTGTAGTTCAGTTTTTCACAGCAGCAACAAAGTTAACAGTACCCTACTCCAGCAACACTTTGCAATCCATTGATTAGCATAACAAATGGCTGTGAACATGTCTGAACTGACCAGCTGAATTTGCTTAGGACTTGCATACCACGTTGAAAATTGTTTAATATTGGAAACAGTACCCATAAGATAAATATATCCAGAATGACCAATATAGTAAATCTATCCAATATGGCCAATATTGGCATTAATCAATGAGTTTTTCTCCTCCAATGATTAGTCCAAAAAGGGACTGATAGAAAGGAAGCCATTTTTGGATCAGATGAATTAGTTTTGGGAATTTTTTCGATTTTGGACATGTATTCATTGAATTAGTCAAGATTCGAAATTCCCAATTTATTTTCTCTTTCACCTTATTACTCCAAACCATATATTTTTCTCTGTCTTGTATATTAAAAAAATTAACAATGTGAACTTTGAAAAGAAAAGGATTCTTTTTCTTGCTTGAAGGAAGGAAGGGGAGAATATGCAAGGACCAAAGAATAGTACCCAAAACAATGCTGCCTAGAAAAGGCCCAACAGAATGGAAACCTGAACTTCAGGTAACTATACAACAACAACAATCGAAAAAAGAAAAACAGATCATTAAACTCTGCTGATCCTAAACCATACAAAGGTTACAGCTTAGTAACTACTTTCTATTCAAGTGGTACTTTCTTCATCCTTTTCTTCTTAATCCCCAGATATTTTGCTACCATCTTCTTTTATTTAGCTTGTGGTGTTGTGTGAGAGTTTGAAAAGAGAGAAGAGAAGACACTAGAGACTAGAGACTAGAAGAGGAAAAGGAAAAGATAAAAAAAAAAAAGATAAAAGAGGGGAGAAGAAGAATTGGTTTTGGAGGAGATGGAGAAGGGATATGTTCAGGAATTGAGTGTTGGGAGACTGGAGAGATTTGTTCCTAGTTTGAGTCTGAGAGTTCTGTTGGTTGAAGGAGATGATTCCACAAGGCAGATTGTAGCTCTGCTCAAGAAATGTAATTTCAAAGGTTGGTCGGTTTCTTTCTTTTATGGATCTTCTTTGTTGATGAGATCTGATCTGAGTCTTTTTTGGTTATTTGGAAATCTGGTTTGGAATCAATTAAGTGATTTTGATGGGCAAGTTAGGGGTTAAACTCAAAAAAATTTTATTTTTTAGTTTCCTTATTTTTTTTATGGAAGGACCTGTTGTGAATTAGACTCAATTAGATCAGTGATCAAGACCAGTCAAGATGATCTGGACAGTTCAAATATGATCCCCTAGGAAAGGGTGTTGCCCACCTTACCATACATCCAAATGATTCACACACAATAGACCCCTCAATAGCCACAGGATCATATAGCTAGATAAAATAGTTTCAGAGACCATATAGCTAGATAAAAGTTACAAAGAACTATTGACATTCATAATACAAACAGAAGCTCATGTATCACAACATAAAGTTCGTTCAATTGATAAACATGATCAAAACAATGCATCAACGCAGTGAGCAAATGTAACTGCTTGATGTATGAAAAGGTGCAGCAGCGAACAACGGTAGGGTCGTTACTGAATACAAGATGAGGGAATAATACAATTATGAAGCCGGTATTGATCATATTATTGGATACAAACACTGAAAAAAGAAGGGCCTAAAGATTCTAAACTTACCTGACTTTGTTGGATGCCTGTAAGCTCCTTGCAGAAATCGGTCAGCAGTGGATGATGAGTTGGCCTTACATAAGTTTGAAAGTGACTTTCTATCTGCCCAGTCATGCTATTCACTAAAACTGCCGGGAACTCGATGATCTCTTGTGGGTCAGGAATCTTTTGCTCGTCACAGGTTGCTTCAAAATCAATCACCACAAAATATTGAAATTGTTGAGGCTGAAATTTACGCGCGCAACGCCTAGAAATCTCCTCTAAGGGCATGTATCTACTATTGTTCCTCTGCATCTTTTTAGCTGCCAAAAGTCACATGATCTTTCATCAGAAAAAGCACTACATAAGCTGAAGAAACCTCTTATGAAAGGTGAAATAAGTATACATGCAGTTGCAATTATCTAGTTTCACCTGGTCGAAGGTGAAGTTATAAGTGTACGAATGGTTACACCAAGAAAAACTATAACACAGAAACTCCATTCTGATTTCAAGAAACATAAAACCATACTAGTAATTTAAGGAGTGAAAATAACTCAAGTAGTCAAAATCCAATTGGTTTCCATATAATCACCCCACATCTACAGGGACCAGGACAAGGGGGGAAAACCGCATTCCAGAAACAGAAATCCTAAAACAACTCTTTGTGAAAAAAAATGAAAAACCCCACATGGCGAATGCAAACATTTCCTCTTGAACGCATACACAATAACGACACCTGCTCTTATTGACTCAAAAGGCCCCACATGAAAAACTGGGCCTAAAGTCAGACCCACGTGGAAAAACCCACAAGATGTAAAACCCATCAAAACCCAAGACCAACACCATCGTATCTGAGGTGGGGTTGGGATCAATATTTAACAGCGTATGAACGAAACCATGAAGCCAATGTAGACAGATATCAAATCATCAAAACCAAAAAGCGCCCCAATAAAACAGTAATCAAACTATAGAAAAAAAAAAATGGTTTCGGCATGAAAAAATGTGCACACGGTTCAAAAACCAGTTGCCACAGAGACAAACAACAGAAAAAACAAAAGAAAGACCACAAAGAAGGAAATGCGTTGGACAGAAGAAGAAGAAGAAGAGAAACGAGACTTACAGTGATGCAACAAAGAGAGATGATTGAGTTGAGTAAAATTGAGAGATGATTGAGAATGCGAGCAAGAGTCTCAAGAATGGTAGCGGAAGAAACTTACTTTCTATTCTATTCTCTTCACTTCACTTCTCTTCTATTTATAATTATATGAGAACTTACGAACTAACTAAACTTTCTATTTTCCAACACTTTCTAATTTCCAAACTCACTAAACTTTCTATATTCCAAAACTTTCTATTTTCCAATCTGATATACTCTCAACTGCAAACATATCATGGAGGTATTTGAAATATTCTTACTTTCTATTTTAGTTTACTTCATCAAGATAAAACTACTTGGGTATTTGGGATCCACAGGTGAGGGCCCGAAAAATCTCTAACATGCTTGAAGGACGTCCCACCCCAATTCAAACATTTGTTTCCCGTTTTGACCGTCAATTTGCTGATTTTAACAAAAATCTAATAACTCAGGTCCTAAATCGATTGAAAAAAAATATAAAACCAATAAAATGACAGCGATTGTAGCCCGACTTTAGAAAAGCTGCCCAGGCCGGGCACATTTAATAAATCGGGCCAGGCCAAACCATGCTTTTTATCACTTTTATGGTTATTTAAGTAATTGTTTGTCCTAATTTAATTAATTACGGGCATTTCTTATACAAGTTGGGCTTTGGGCTATCTATCACTTAACTCAACCAACCCACTTATTAATTGGGACTTGATTACATATCCAAGCCGCGCCCAAGGCGGGTGGCTAGCCCAGCCCATTAGCACCCCTAAGATTGCACTTGTGGTTTAAGAGAGAAGAGAGAGGAGATGATGTACTTATTTTAAATATAAAGGCTACAGAGAGCTGTATTGTAACAAATAAAGTGAAACAATAAAACCGTTCGATGTGCAATGCTGTGGAGGAATGTTATGATGACGGTTAACTCTTGAACTCAGCTTTGATGTACGTTCTGATCATTAGTTGTTTCAATTCAAGGATTTGTATCATCTACACACAACCTTTTCATATGAATGGTTAATTTTCGAAGATGAAATCCATGTGGAGAACCTCAGTGATTTTATATTCATTCGCAACCTTTTGGAGAATATAGTTATTTTAAACTTTTGAAGAATACAGTTGACTTCAGAAGATCTAGGTAGCGTTTTAGTTAGTGGTCTTATGATTAGATTCACTAAATGATCAAGATCTCCTTTCTAACTATATCCAGGTCTTCAATGTTTGCTTTTAATTCCTTTGTTAATTACATCTTTGGATCACCAATCTTGAGAGATACCAAACATCTATGAGTCACAGGTATAATGAAAATATTAAACCATATATTTGCATGGGATTTATATAACTTTTTAGTTGGCCAATGTAGTTTGTCAATAACCTCATGTGCAATAAAATTTATTTGCTCTACTATTGTCAATAGCCAAGTTAACTAACATGCCTTCACACTTAACTTGCATTACAAATTTCTTACTATATTTGTATTAATCTACTTCTTTCGCATTAAGAGAATATCTCCTTTAGCAAAATGTGTCTCCACAACAAGAGCTCTTATTCCTTATTGAAAATTTCCTTCTTGAAACTTAACTTATTACATGTAAAGCTCTAAGCATGCATTCAACACGAATTACTTTGTTATATGCTTCTTAAATGGTAATGCAATGATTTATATTATCTAAAATGTCTAACTTCGAACCTCTACCATATCAAGCTAAATCAAGCGTTTGACTCTCATCCAGTACACATAAGTTATGCATCGCTTGAATTCAATCACTTATTTATCAACGGTAAACTTTCCTTGCTTGAAGTCAAGGAATTACTTAAATAGACTAGACTTAACTTCCTTTTCTGAATGTCAAACACCATATTTCTACTCATACTAGAAAATATGACCTACAATTTGAGCATCCCAAAATTCTTATGATATTTTGAATGCAAGAACATAAACAACAAGCTCTTTTTAAAAATGGACTGAAGTGTGTTATGGGTGGATCCTCTTGATACGAGTACGTAGGTAAAATCATATTCAATTGAATCCTAGATGGTCAAGACAACAACAAAATAATCAAAAACCCTCCAATTTGGCTTAAGACCACAGTTTGTTTTTAGAAATTAATGATCCGGCCTGCACTATCACACTCAGATCATGAGAGATTTACCTGCTCCTTTTGGCACATAGAGAGTAATCCGGCCCCCAACGGACAGGACACCCTCCCTTTGTTATAACAAACATATATATATATAACAAAATAAAATAGAAAGTATGGACCGTCCAATTTGCCCAAACCCAGGCCCCAAAAGTGGCTGCACCAAACAGAAGGAATAAATTGGTTTAAGACTTTGATAGAGAGACGGATCATGGATGGTGGTCCTTGATGCTGGTGCCGATTGTATGAGGCAGCAAAGTGCAAAGAGGTACGCCCTCCCTCCCTCCTTATCTTCCACTCTGCTCTTCTTCTCTTTTTTGCTTTTGTGTGTTGTTTTGGTCTGGGGTGTTGGGGGTTGCTGGTATGGGGTTGGGTTTGATTGAGTTCGAAGATGGATGGGGACTGAATGGTGTCTGAGAAGGTTGGTTTTCTGACTCTCTGGGGTTGTATGGAACAGTTTCCTGAGGGTTGGCGAGAGTTCATTTGGGGTTCGGCATGGATATGGATCGAAGGTGGAGGGAGAATCGTCGTTTATGGTTTCGGGAAATTTGGGGTTCTTGGGGATTTGGGTCTTGGATTATGGGGGGTTGGGTTTTGGTCTCTGGGGTACTTTGGAAATTGAAAATCTTGGAGATGTGATCATGGAATTGGGTTAAGGTTCTGGTTTGGGGAATTGGGCTCTGTGATGGGTTGATGAAGAATTGAAGGAAAACCAAATAATTTATAACTTTACCAATTGACCTAGTGTGGGTGTGTAGGGAAGAATAACCGATTGGAACTCTATTCCAATTCCCATGATCGAATGAGAACTCTATTCCAATTGCTCATCTAATTATGGGACCGTTCACCGTAGACGTGTAGAATTGCAATACCATTAAAAACAATAGGATTTGTACTAGTGCAATGGCTTGACTAGCTGCACTTTCTTCATTTCTTAGATGCTTTTAAAATATGAGCAGAATGCTTCACATGTATTTGGATGTGCACACAAATTGCAATGATGTTTCAGTGTTTTAGTTGAACGCTTCAAAAATAAGCTGAATGTTTTAGCATGCATTTGGATGTGCGCCAAAAATTGCAATGATGTTTGCGCTTTTTAGCTGGACATTTCAAAATTGCGAGGATGTTTCAGTGTTTTAGTTGATCATGTTAAATATGAGCTGAATGTTTTAGCATGCATTTGGATGGCCATTCAAATTACAATGGTGTTTCAGTGTTTTGGTAGAACTTGGTTGGTAACCTTTTCTACTCAAAATCAATATCAGTGCCAAATGCCAATACCAACAATGATCCCACCAAGAAAAGGCTACAAAAAAATTCCATTACTTATATCAAGACACCCTGATTTTTCATCTTATGTGTTTTGATGCTTTCCATGAGCTTTTGTGTGCAACCCGCATTGCCATGCCAAGATTTGAGCAAAAATGATAATCTTCACTAGATCTAACCCTTTCTTTTGCTGATTACAGGCATGCCAGAGTGCAATTGTAATTTCTACAACTTGATAAACTGATGGGTCGATCCAAGGAGGATGAGACAATCCTTAGCTACAAGGATGTTGTTTTGAGGCAATTGGATCTGGATATCCTTGAGGGTTGTTTTTGCCTAAATGACCGTATCATTGAATTTTACTTCAGCTATCTTTCTTCCACATACACTTCCCCTGATATCCTTCTTGTTCCTCCCGCAATCTCATTTTATATCTCAAACTGCTCAGATTCTGAGAGTCTCAACAGTTTTATTGAGCCTCTTAAATTACCTGATAAGAAACTAGTCATCTTTACCGTCAATGACAATGAGGACTTCAGTGAAGTTGGTGGGCTGCATTGGAGCTTGCTTGCATTTAATAGAAGCATGAATGCATTTGTGCATCATGATTCTGCTGGGGGAGCAAATACAAGACACGCAAAAAGGCTCTACAGGGCTGTTGAGGGATTTGTGGCTGTTTGTGATTCGGCACCCACGTCATCAAGAAAGAAGAAAGAGAATAAGAAAGCCGACTTCATAGAGTGCAGCACCACACCTCAGCAACAAAATGGATATGACTGTGGACTGTATGTCATGGCTATTGCCAAGGTGATTTGTGATTGGCATGAGAGTGAGTCTCAGGATGCGAATTGGTTTTTGAGTATGAAGGAACAGGTCAATTCATCTATTGAAAGTACAATGAGAGGAGAAATTTTGAGACTTATTGGGGATCTTCGGATCGGGGAGCGTGATGAGCATGGTTTTAAATTTTGTCCGGCACCAAGTTGACTTGTTCCGGAGGGCACCGAGTATAAATATTTGTTAGTTAGCAGCTCTTTGTCATCAACAATGAAGACTTCAACTGCAAAGTGCCAACATCCCTAATTTTTCATCGGCTACACAGGCTGGTAGACACATCCAAAATCTCTCATCCAATCTATGTGGCTGTTGGGCTTGCCATATATAGGTCTTCCTACATCGACGTGTGTTAAAGACTATGGTTGGATTTTTTTTTTTTTTTGGAATGCTGTTACTATTTTGTTACCTGTCAGTATTTGTCTAGAACTTGTTTTAGGGACTTTAAATGTTCATGAACAGAGACTAGTGTTTAGTTAGCATGCTAGAATATATGCCCAATCCCAGCTCCTACAAAGCCAGTAGCCAACTCAGTTTTTAAGGTGGAGACTTGGTCTCATTTTAGTGCCGGCTTGTAATGGAGACAAAGCCATTAGACATTATGCATTTGAGTGAGCATATCTTTATATCGACTATACATGTGATACGGTCTCTTTGGTTTTTATTTTAGTCAGATGATTAGTTGATGGTAATCCCTACACTGATGGGTCTGAACTTTTGCCAATTGATAATTCAGGATATCTATCGATTTAGCAACTCAGAACTCAACTTATCAAGTTCTAAACATCATTATGTTTTAAATAGGATACCACTTCAATTGCTTAATTTGCATAATTTTACAAGTTTTCTATTATTTTTGACATTTCTATTGTCTTGGTCATGATGTATGTGGAGATGATGAAGGATAATGACCCTTGTAGGTAGGTGATCTACATTTGCAATGCTGGTTCTCTTGACGTTTTCGATATTTCCAGTGGGGAATATTTTTGTTGCAGAGCGTTCTTTCAGAAAGGCTGGTTTTTAATTTTTCCAGTGGGGAATGTTTTTGAAGCAGAGCATTCTCTAAGAAAGGTAGGTTGGGCCCAAATTGAGATCCAGCTAAAGGGATTGCAATGTTTTGAGTTCAGTATTCTAGGTTTGGGTTGGGTGCAGGCCTGAAACTATAATCCAACTTGTTAATGGTTGGATTGGAACTGACTCATAGGGCTTTTTTCTTTACCGGAATTCAAAGTATTCTTGGCTGGAGCTTTTTTAAATTCCTAGACAGTAGAACTCCTAAATCCTTCTTTGTATTTAAGCAAACGTTTCATTAATATTGAAAAATGATATTCTCATCCCGTCAATGTGGGTTGGCTACTTGGATCATCAGGGTAGGATCGGTCCCAATTGAAACTGTTATTATCAATAAGTAGCTGCAAAAATCCACAATTTGGGTTGATCCCAGCTGAAACCTTAATGTTGCAATGTTGTAATAAGATCATAATATAGAATAACACTATCGCTGCACATCATAATACAGAATAGCATATTGTCTTCATAATGCTGTACATGATATTTACACCCTTGTTTTGATGACCAACAAAAATTTTATGGGCTTACCCGGGTGCCTTATAAATAAGTTAGAACTCTTCTTTGTTCTATGCTATTTGTTTATGAATGAAGATTTAAGGATCGTTCACAAAACTTTTAATGGAACATCATCATCATCATCATGAAATCATTGTCGCAATTATGATGGGTTCAGCTATACGAATCATGTTATTCCGTTCTACTCTATTGACACATTCCCGGCCCAAATCCTAGAGTAGTTAGTTCCCTAGCATTAAACATATGTTCGCAATTTTTTTACTTTCTGGAAAACAGCTGAACAAACCAAGACAAAAGATTTCAGCTTTTGACTGATACAATGCCTGAAACCTAGTTTTAAAATAATAGTAGAGATGTGCCACATTAGGGGCTCAAATGAATTTTCTTTTTCTTGCACATGTAGAATCGTCAAGGGCTATCCCAAAAGGGGGTCAGGGATTCGAGTTATGGTTCCCTTGCTCCACTGATCGATGTGGGTTTCATTTACTTTGGACCATGTGGGTCCAGATCACCAGCCGTTGAATCCAATGGTTGAGAATATGGATATCCAAAAACTCCCTATTGTATGAGCTGAGCTAGTGCAAGGACACCTAATTGCAAATACCTAGGGTGATACCTGAATGACCAATAGTCTCAAGTATCCCTTTTATATTCATTAGTCCAGTAGTTAGGATTGCTACCCATCTATCTAATCCACTATTTCGGATTATGGTCATATCCTCACTGGGCCATAAGTAATTGTCAGTATGGCCTCCCAATGAGAAAAGTGGTAGCTCAGATGGCCAAGGACCCTGTCTCCACACATCAAGAAGCGGAGAGGTCTTGTGTTTGACACTAACCATTGTTGGCTATCTCCCATACTATCACCCACATGCCACTGTACGTAGATAGGAGGGTTTGCATGTGCACTTAAGGGATTAGTTTTCTGCTGTCCATAATCAAGTATCCCTCCAACTCGGGGCTAAAGGCTTCTAGGTTGAGTTGGGCAAGAGATACCCTAGGTTATAAAAAAAAAAAAGGAAAGTGATCCAGACCATTCACTTGATGGATCCCCACAGAACAAATTATGATGGGAATTAGTCAATGGGCGCTTGGATTGGGTCCATTCTTTCCTTTGTTTAGATGGAAATCCAAGATCTGAACCCAAGAATGAAAATCTGGAGCTATCAATGAGCAAGCTAAGCTCCACTCTGCTCAAGTTCTTGGTTATTTGCGATTTAAAGGATGTGCTTAGTGATTTGGATCACATTAGATTGCTCCAAACTCAGCTTGAAATCAAATTAATTGATGTTCCAAATAAGATGATTGATATGTAAAATCAGATTAGCTTTATTTTCTCAGAGCTAGAGAGAACGCCTTGAAGTCTAACTTGACCTCAGCTCCTGTATATTTTAAAGAGCTTGTAAAATGGACTCGGCTCGAGGTCGACCCATAAAAGAAGAGATCGAACTCACGTCGATCCAAGCTGAATGCAAAATGTTAGGGAGATATAACCAGTCCTGGATGAACCCAAGCTCAGCCCATTTGAACTTCATCCATGTCTTGCTTGACAAATCTCTACATGGATTATGTTTGTAGCCCATGAGCTCCAGTAGTGGCCAGCTCAACTCCAATTGTAATAATTAAATCACATATTTTACACGTGATCAACCTGACCACCTTATTTCCACGAATCCTTAGTGAATGGAGCAGTAATTTTGAATTGTTTGGATTGATATGGGCTCATTGATGTGGGCCTCATTTATGGATTTTTTTGTCTAGCCTTAGATGATCCTGATCCACCAAATGCGCACATGCAGATCATTTTACGGACCATCATGCACCGTTCAAGCCCAATATCCAGACTCTGTTGTGGGCCCATTATCTAAATGCCCTGGATCAAATCCTCTTTTCCAAACGTTCAATGCGTGAAGCCACAGTATTTGTCCATCACAGGCGTTTTTCTTTTTCATGTGCTCAAAGACCACTGGATTAGTGGCCCCACTTGATGAGGCATGAGACTTGGTAAAACTTTAAAAAGGCAAAATATTCAAGTAGTTAGTGCACACCTATTCACGCATGATAATGTACTCATTGGCTTGGTTGAAATTGTGGGCCCCTTGATTGATTGTTCAAGACCAAAAATTAATGGCAATACAGTAATTTTATGGTTTTTTTAAATAGTATCAACTATCAATGACAGAAATGCAACATGGAAGTGATAAGATGTAGCCCTATTTCATTTACCAAAAAAAAAAAAAAGACCTAACCCTATTTATCATTCTTTTAAAGCAAGCAAATATAAAGGAGTAGTAAGGGCTAAAAGTAGGCCATGACTTGAACTTTTATACTACATTGGTGTTCGAAAGGAAAAAGTGATGTGTGAAGTGAAAAGTGGTGTTCTGATGTTTTTTACATCATAGATGAACCACGTGGAGTAGGGAAGTAGAGTTTCAATTTTTTTTTTTTTAATTTCAAGCTAGCAAGTGTGATAATTTTGAGAGTAATAAACTTTGTGCAAAAATACTTTGTTACTTTAAACATCTTAATTTTTATTTTATTTATGATTTGACCCTCATTTTGTATTTTTACTCCGCCACACATGTAAAGAAGTAGACTTGATGACAATATATAGCCCACTAATGTAGGATAGAATAAGAGCGGCTTTTACTTAAAGTTAGATTAAGAGATTTGTTTTCACAATTTTTAGAGGCTTTTTCATTTGCCCCTAAAGTTTATAGAATTTGTAGATAAGCTCATGTGGTTTCAATACTTGTATATAAGCCCTTATCTTTTCAATTCAATACCTTCCATGTCCCTAATATCAGTAGTCCTGATGAGAATGAGCAACCACCAAGAAATTTGTATTGAAATTTTATAAAAATGCCTGCTTTATCCTCACATCCATTAAAAAATGAGTATGTCATTATTTATAATATAATATTATTATTTTATCTCAAGACTCAATGATTTCTTCCTTCATAATTCTCCAATGCACATGAAGCCTAATTATGTATTTTAAAACATTCAACAATCTTGATTTTGCATTCTCTACGATTGCAGGGAGTCGTCTGAAGATGTTATGCATACTCTATGCTTTGACCTCAGGTACAATGGGTATGGATAGTAGGTACAGAAAAATTTGATTTTACATCTAACTTGTAAAACAATTTTGCTTTGCTTGTTTGGGAACTTTCAGGAAAAAGTCCCAAAAGTCAGCATTAAGATATTTTTCATAATTGCATGGATGATCTAGAATAAAGAAAAATTTTTCATTCAAAATGGGAAGCTCAATGATCCAAGAATGGTAGCTAAAGAAGCTGCAGTTTTATTGCAAGCCTACAGTAAAGTTTGGGCAACTAAAAGAAATGATAAGTAAAAAAAAGTGCTATGCTGACAGCCTCCTCCTGTGGTATTCTAAAACTTAATGTAGATGGAGCCATGTTTAATGAAATGCAAAAAGCCGGCGTGGGGGCTATCCTTCGAGACATACAGGAAATGTTATTATAGTGATCAGCAAAGTGGAGAAGTAGATAAATGAAGAGGATGATAGTGAAGCTTTAGCAGCATTGAGAGGCATTCAAATGGTTTGTAATGTTGGTGTGAGGGACATTATTCTTGAAGGTGATTTTGTGTGGACAGCAGATGCACTAAACTTTACGTCGTCCAATTGCTCAAGATAAGGCCCATTGGTCAATGAGACTAAACAGCTGTTGAAGACTTTTAAAAGTTATAAACCGGTTCATCTAGATAGAGAAGAAAATGTAGTAGCTCATAAGCTAACTCGATATGCACAATTTATTGATAATATGGAAGTTTCATGGTACTATACTTATGATTTTAATATACAAAATGTAATAGTTGATTATGTTTTCTCCATAATTATAGATTGAGAATCTTTTCTATAAAAAAAAACAGATAAAAATCTATAGCGATCATTCATTGATTGGGTCAATTATAATAGATTATAAGTATATATTATGATTGATTTGATTGTAACAAAATGAGTCTTATATTGATAAAAAAAAAAGATTTATATATGCTTACTCGCTCCTACTAAATGTGTTATCATTTAATATTCCATCCTTAGAGGGGTACATAAACTCAATATGTGGTAGAAAAATTGTCTGACATAGCAAGAAATTAATGCAGTGCTCACATAGTATTTGCGGAAGAAAGGGACAGCACTAAATGGAAAAGCCTGTGATGATTGACTAAAACAAAACACTCCCAAAGTTCAAATTCCCCATGTGGTTCACATAATCTATTGAGGACCATTGCCCTAATGAGCCCTATTGGGTGCATGATCCTATCTATAGACTATGTTCTAGTGGGCCAACATTTTGCATTGGCCCCGGCCCAAGGTTACCCGATTTTGACGCACACATAGCACTCTAATACTATGATAACATAAGGGTGGGAATCAAACTTGAGACATTAGGGAGCAAATCCAAGTCTCAAACTAATTGAGCTATTGATTTTATATATATATATATTGACATAGTTATTATTAAACTTGGAGTCCAGGTTTGAAAACTTTTCAAGTATATCCTTCAATATAATTATCACGCCCTTACTACTAGGGCAAGGGCAGTGGTCTCCTCTGATATCAATGGTAGAAGATGGGTTACATGTACAAGCTTAAATAGAGTTCACTTACGTAAAGTCACACCTGAAAAGCAACATAAATGTGCGGAAACAAATATATCATGGTAACTGTTATGAATATGCATAATTTACATGTGTATGAGTGCTTCTATTTATGTTTTTTCCTCAACAATAGAACTTTCAATCTCTCTTTCCTCATCACAGGCATGTGTTGCAAGTGGTTCGTACAAGCAACAACCTTCCTTCTTCCTTTTATTCTTCCCTAAGAACTCATGCACAAACGTACCCTTTGTTGAGTCCTACACCACCTGCGCTTCAGGTAGGGATTGATTCTGGTCGTTTTTATGGAGGGGAGAGCTGCCACAAGTAGCAGCCTAGCCATTTTGGAACAAATTTTCCCTTTTTTTTTTTTTTTTGTTAGAAACAAAGTCTTCATTTAATGCATACACTTTTTGTATTGAGTGAGCACCATCAAAACTCAGTTGTATTTAAGCTGGTTAGGGATGTGGTATGTGAGTTTGAAATGTAATAAAAAATAAAAAAGAACCATCATTTTTTCCCATTTCAAAAAGAAAAAAAAAAGGGTGTATGATTGTGCCCCCAGAGAGGATATTCAAACCACTTCCTTCCCAAACTGGCTCTCACAGTCTAACTAGACCATGAAAGTAAAAGCATCCAATCCCTTCTCCCTATGGAGTGTAGACCGTTACTCTTGCTTCTTTATCAATCACTTATTGCTATCATCTTCATCATAAGTCAAGAGGAAATATGGCCTAATGCTATGATGCAGAACTCATTCCTCTATACGTGCCGGACCCATTTCTGCTCAATTGGAATATGCCTGTCGGCCTTCAGCAAGCGTCATTTGTCCACTGCCATCCATCCCAGCGCATGCCTTTAGACCAAATTATACTAACTAATCATCCATTCATTCAGTCCACCTGCAGCTTTTTCTATTGACCACACACACCCACATGTCTCAATCAAGCAGCCAAGAGAGTTCTAATCAGAATGATTTTTCTGCCACATACAATCTAAGTTCGGTCCTCCCATATGAACGGCCCAGATTGCGATATATCATCTACTGGAGATGAAGGTCTTCTTTTCGTATACAAAATGTGGCCAAAAGTCAACATTGGAATGTCCCCACTTCAGAAATTGAATAATCTCTTCTTTAATTCTTGCAGTGCAGTGACATGTGACTGAGACCCAGTTGCAAATAAACAAAACAGCTGACGTTATGTGGGTTCCATGCGCCCCGGTGGGTAGGATTATTAGAGAGAGTTGTAAGGGGACGGAAATGTGTTGAAAGGGTGATGGATTGCATATGATCAGTCCCTGTTTTTAAATGTACAACAAAGTGCCTTTTGGTTTGAGTAACATGCATGTAGATTGATAAGAATTACTGTAGCAGCACGCTGAAAGTAGGGGTCAGCACCGTTGTCTCGTATGCTGGCATCCATGTTCAAGGTTCCGAAAATTATGAACAGATGTCTTTTAGTTCTGTTTTTTTCTTCATCAGCTGAAAGTAGCCACCAAAACCATAGACTCAGCCTGCTGTCATCCATTTTCTTCTCTCAAAATAGAATTGGGGGAAGTGGGGGATGTCTTATTTGCTTTGTTTTTAACCTCAATATAGATTTTCTCATAGAAATGGTATAATTCTCACCTTATAATCAATCAACGCAAGAAATGGAAAGAAAACATAGGCCTTATCCAAAGATATCAGTATACTAAATGGGCAGAACAACCCCTTATTAAGACGTGTCAGTTATTACCTAATCAGGCAGAGTTCAAACCTGGGCGGCACCTACCCTCACCTCAACATGTATTACCTTACAGGAGGTCTTCTTCTCTCACTAGAGGGTGCTCCAACCTCACCTGAAGACTCCTTCATGAGAGGGTTAAGGGTCCCAGCTCTCCTAAGGTTGGGCTACCAAAAAAAAAAAAAAAAACACACATATGAAAAATCAATCTAAGCTCTTTGTATGTGTTAGCTCTCTGTGAATTGTCACTATGGAAATCTGATATTCAAATTTTGTAGGCCCTCTTTTTCTTCAAAATCCATCAAATAAGAATTGAACAAGTTTGGACCCTCAAAACCTTTTATCTTATCGGGGGTGGCTCTTGTTTCTTTCACTAATGTTGTACATGTGCATAAGTGCGAAACTTACGATTGACAATCAAATCACACACAAGCAGAGAGAAAAACACATAGAACACATACGAGCAAGATTTACATGGTTCGATGATTTGCTCTTTACAGCACTCTGCTTAGCTCTAGGATTATAAGTTACATGGTCTATATAACCATCTCTTTATTAGCCCATAAGAAAATCCGATGCAAAGACCAAATTACCCCTGACCCAAAGCTCAGTCCCTAGCTAACCCAATGAACCAATACAATAAACCCAAAATACAAGACATAAATCAAACAACTAACTATACATAAACCTAAAAGAGGCTGAGACTCTTCTTGAAAATGACTATACATAAACAAATTTTTAGGCATTGTCAAACCATGAATTGTCTTGCATGGGTCACTCTCACACTCCAAATCACTCTCCTCGTGCCTCCTCAATGTGAATATCCTAAGCCCTTAACACGGACTAAGAGTGTGCGAATCAAATGATCTTTACTCCTTTTAATGGCTAGCAGAATGGTCGAGTCCGCAAAATCGAGACTTCTCCATTCATGAATGAATATATGCATGTGTTAAAGAACATGTTAGACATCATAGGAATAGTTAGGTTTAGAGGTCATGGAATAGCCTTGATTCCTTATCCTTAGAGAAGATGGCAGACTCTGATTTTTTATTTGGATGGTACAAGAGATGATCCAGTGAAGAAGTCATATGATAAAATCAAAATTTTTATGGAGGGGGCTTCTCGAATCACACAAATCTCACCCACGTGATTATGCTTAAATCCATCCTTGCCAATAGTGGATTCAAGATTTTTGTTTGGGCGGTGCAGAAGATGGTCAACAAATGAAGAGTTAAATAATAAAACAAAATTTGTATGGTGTTATGCAAGGGTGTGTTCTATGGTTCGGTCCACCGTTGCCCGGAGATAACCCTTATGTTTGAAATTAAAATTTCTTTTGTGAAAATTGGAATCATTTCACTTAATAAAGCTACGGTGATTTTATGCTAAGGTAGAGTCTACTGAAGTTTTTAAATATGTGTAATGATGGAATTGATCATAAATGGCTCTCTCAGTATCATGACAGAAAAAATATATATATATATATAAGTTGCTAAAATATTCATACATAAGAGACTTTGTTGGTTTCACATAAATAAGAATATTTCAAAATCACATGATTTACATTGATGACCTCGTAAGATATTTTTACAAAGTATTCATAGCAAGGATATATATGACAGCTATCAGCATCATCAAGATAGAAATTTATTAAGGCAATCCCCAAGAGCCATTGGTTCCTATTAGGAGTGTACACGGTTTGGATTTAGCCTAATTCACTAACCAAACCGGCACCTATGGTTTTATAGTTTTGTTATTCGTAGCCAAACCGTTGCCTAATGAAAACCAAACCGTAGAATACCAGTTTGGGTTGGTTAAAACCGTTCAATCCGTTCTATTTAAATTTCAAAAAAAATTTCAAAAAATAAAAACAAAAACCTATTACCATTTAAGTGAGATGATCAAGAAGAAGGTTCTAGAAGCAAAGGAGGTCTACCAAGGAGAGTAAGCGTCAGACTAGTGCAAGATGGCTTCGGACGAGGTCGGCCAAGCCAAACCTGACCTGGGGAGAAAGATGGAGAAGCAGGACCCTCTCAAGTTTTTTTTTTTTCGCAATAATAATCCAGAGACCGATGAGAGATGAGAGAAAGGTTTAATACCTTGATAGCCAGCTGATCTTGAGAATGGCGGTGGGCGGCAGTGGCAGCAATTCTTCAGAAAGTCAAGAGAGATGAAAAGAGTTTGAGACTAAGGGGTGATTAGGATTTAGGGCAAAATTCATTGCGTTTTATATGGAGTAATGAATGGTTGATATTGAACGTTAGATGATCAATGGCTAGGATGTTGTCTCTTAATATTTTTTATATAAAAATAAAAACATATATATAAATATATATATTCTATGTCAACGGTTCAATTCTGTTTAAATCCATAGATAAAGCGTAAAATCCATCACCAAACTATTACTAACAGATTATAATTGTGTCAATTCATGACCAAACCATTAACCATCGATTCAGTTAAAAAACTATAGTTATGATCAATTCGGTTCTATTTTACGAATCTGCTAATTTTTTGTACACCCCTAGTATCGATTGAGACATATGCTAGGGTAACTTTCTTCTCTATAGTTTTCATTGTAGCCATTTGAGCTATCTTCTTATCCAGCCCAAAAAATAAAAAAATAAAATAGCTATCTTGTTAAATTTTCTTTTATGGTACATGTGCAACATATTTTAAAGAAACTATAGAATAACCAGAAGTTACTATGGAGTCCACTATTATGTGTATGCTATATGCACAAATAAACG
This sequence comes from Sextonia rubra, assembly GCA_037013555.1. Taxonomy (NCBI): domain Eukaryota; kingdom Viridiplantae; phylum Streptophyta; class Magnoliopsida; order Laurales; family Lauraceae; genus Sextonia; species Sextonia rubra. The sequence goes on along the minus strand of JASUAD010000028.1, from coordinate 12,120,346 downwards.
TGTTTGCATATATAGCGGCTTTTTTCACGCACAAAATAAATTAGTTAGTTATTTATATTAAAGAAATACCAATGCATTTTAAACCCGACAATTTTAATTTGTTCAATGTCATCATTTTATGCAGTTTTGATTCTCCATGGTACCTTTATTGTCATCATCATCATCATTATTATTATTATTATTTGAATTTCTAGGGATTTGATTTCAATTATGGTGTTAGAAAGTGGTTTTTTAACTTCTGTAATCCTTGAGAACGGCAATTTATTTTGTTAGAGAATTTCGGTGCACCAATTATTGAAAACTCAAATTACAATACTTGTTGTTGGGAGTAGGTGGAGTTGCATTAGGCGTGGGTCGGTTATCCGATGTTAAAATCCACATCCTGTGTTTAAAATCCACCCGAGATCTATCCGGTGTGCATGTGTGGGTTTAGCAGGTACCATTCAAACAAATAGTCTTGTTGGGTCAAATACCTCAAAAATACCCACATAAAAAAACTACAGTAAATAAATCTTAAAATAAGAAAAAAAATAGAGTTATATATGGGAAATTCTCCATATCACCCCACTTTAAAGATGCCTATTTTTCTGCCCCTCTTTTTCATAGGGCTTATCTCAAATTAGTGTAATCTTTTCACACATATTACCCCACAATGAATTAACACAAGTCCAACTTTGACAATTATAACTTTTACTGACCATTTAATCGAAATTATAATAAAATAATACCTTTAAACCATTAATTTCAAAGACATGGATGAAAAGATAAATATGGATATTTCTATCTAATCAATTTTCATTATTATCATTCACCCGAGTGGGTCCAAGTAGGTTCAATTAGAAAGTACATTTTCTTTCACAAGCATAGAGATAGTAATTACATGTGTTAATAGATCCAACAGGCCAAAATTTAATGTTTCAACTGAGATGGCTAAGACTATATATTTCATGCAGCCGTTCCAACAACCTGAATTTATGTCGAAGGATCTTAAAGACATGGATGAAAAGATAAATATGGATCTTTCTATCTAATCGATTTTCATTATTATCATTCACCCGAGTGGGTCCAAGTAGGTTCAATTAGAAAGTACATTTTCTTTCACAAGCATGGAGATAGTAATTAGATGTGTTAATAGATCCAACTGCCCAAATTTAATGTTTCAACTGAGATGGCTAAGACTATTTCATGCAGCCGTTCCAACAACCTGAATTTATGACGAAGGATCTTAACAAGAATATTAAACCACTCCAGTGGGGGTTGTGTATGGTCAGCATCAAATCGCCAGTGGTTGAATGCCACTTTTATTGGTGCAGTTGATCGGTGAGTCATCTTTTATCATCCAATCAATGAACGACCAGGAGTAAATCTTGTTAACTAGTCTTTTCTGGACTATGTATTTTTCATGCTACAAATACACGCTACACAACGGCCAGTTACCTGTACGGCACAAAAAAGCTCTTATGTGTTTTGCTCGTACAAGGTACTGATTTTTGCGAAGGAAAATTAGAATATTTAAATGCTACTTTTTTTAAGGGTTTTTCCAAAAAAAAAAAAAACTTTTTTAGAGTCTTTGTATGATAAAAAGGACCCTAGGCCTTTCCTGGTTTCTTTTTTTAATATTATTCATAAGCAACGATATCTATATTCAAATATAACTATTTTCTCATTCCTTCTTTCTCTTTCTCATCTTTTATTCCCCTTCCTCCTCCCCATGTTCTGTTTGGGTTCTGTGTGGGGCGAGTAGGGAAAAACTAAGAAGAAGAAAAAGGGACAAAGAAAACATAAACAAAAGAAAATGAAAAGACAAGGAAGAAGACAAGGAAGGGGAACAAAGAAAAAAAGCAAATGTTGAGAGGAGAAAGAGGACATGAGTGGCTTAATGAAAGATGGAAGAAGAGAAAATCAAGAAGAAAAAGAAGTAAAATAGATGGAGAAACAAAAAAAAAAAAAGGAACCAAAAGAAGGAATTGAAACAAGAAGAAAATCGAGCAAATCAAACCATATGTGTAGTGAGTATAGATATCGCTACACATTAACAATGTCTAAAAAAAAAGCATGATTCTACTTTGGTTATATTAGCTTAAGCATAGATATCTATACTCAAGCGTAATATACCCAAATTAGATCGCAAACAAAATAAGTTCTTCCTCTCCATTTTTTTATTATTTTAGTTCCTTCTCTTGATTTCCTTTTATTTCTATTTCCCCATCTGTTATGTTTCTTCTCTTATTCTTCTACCCTTCATTAAACCACTCTCATCCTCTTTTTACTCCAACTGTTTCTTTTTCTTCCTTTCTCATCTTCCTTTTCTGTTATTTTTCTTTTGTTTTTATTTTATCTTCCTCTTTTTCTTCTTCTTGGTTTTCCCCTCCTTGCCCTAGATAGAACCCAAAGGGAACATGGGGAAGAGGAAAGGTAAAAAGAGTTGAGCAAGAAGAAGAAGGGAAGAATAAGAAATGGGAAAAGTGTTACTCTTTGACATAGAAATTGCTGCTCGCGAATAATATTGGAAAAAAAAAACAGAAAAGGGCTCGAGGACCATTTCGGACTATAAAAATCTTTGAGGTCTTTTTTGTTCTACAAAAACAATAATAAGAGGATTTTTCTAGGAAAAACCACTTTTTTTTCTAAAAAAACAAATTAGTAACCTTATCCCCTTTTTGCCTTCTTGCCCTTTTTAGAAAAAGATACTTAGACACTATAGCATATTTATGTACGACTATGAAAAATCAGTTTCGTAGACCCTTTTTTTTTTCTTTTGAGAAGTTTTTAAAAATCCTTCATAGGAAAGGTTTTGCCTAAGAATCATGAGAATTTTAGTTCAATTTATAAACTTTGTTTACTAAAAGTGGCTGCACTAATATAAATTCTATTATAGAACAGAAAAAAGTTTTTACAATCCTCATTTTTTATCCCAATAAGTGGCCATACAAACGTGCACATTATGCAGTGAAAAAATCCATAGAAAAGTAGTAGATTGAGGCCATGTTGTTAGAGATATGGATTAGAGGTTAGATAGGATTTGGTTTGTTAGATATTTTAGGTTTAATTTTAAATTTGAATAAACTTTGTGATGTACATGTATAAATGGAGAGGATTTTCTCTCTTCAACTCTACAGTGAGTGTATAGGAATGCAAGTGAACTATGAAATTCTATATAGTGTCAAAGCTGGGCCCAATGATGATCTTGCGATTAGGTCCGGCATGGTCTTATCTTTCCCCGATGATCACCATCCATCTCCCCTCATTCGTGCATCCAAATATTTAAACCTCACGATCTTTCAGTCTTCATCAAATTAATGCACAATTGAAGCTTTTGGAAGAAATCACGACAAGTCTAATCCAGTAGGCCACCGGCACCATCAAACTCAAAAAGGAGTTGGTTGCGATAATGATAGATCCATGGACAGACGGTAGTCACTAAGAAAAATATAAAGATCATTTTTTTAATAAAAAAACAAATTAATTGATTTGCTTTTCTAGAGAACAATGATTTTGTTTTTTGTTTTTTTTTATGTTTACAATCACAAATCTTATTTACGACCATGTGATTAAGGGGGGATTTTAGAGATATGGATTAAAAGTTAGATAGTATAAAGATAAAAATGAGATAGGATTTAGTTTGTTGGAAATTCTAGGTTTAGCTTTGAATTTGAATACACTTTCTTATGTACATGTACAAATGGAGAGGATTTCCTCTCTTAAACTTTATGGTGAATTTATTGGTGCTGACCTTTAAAAAAAATTACAAATGTTGCAGTGAAGACATTACAAGCAAATTCCAAACCAAGGGCACATAAACCCTAGGATTGTGGAATGACAAGTCAAGCACTGCATCCAGATGTTTAGAGCTGATGCAATCCACTGAAAAGACTTCAGATGAGCTCAAAGTGCAGCAGTTCTAATTTCAGAGTTAGTGAATTTCATTTGGTTACTTGACTTATCAAACTTCAAATTTAAGGTTTATTAGCTAAGAGTTTAAAGGTCATTGAACACACTCAAGCTTCGGGGTTATCAAAGTGGCTAAAAATCTCATGGCAACTCCAAAACATATTTGGAAATAATGTTTCAAAGTTTCAAAGCATTTGAACTTCATCTCAGCTCAAACTAAGCTTCAGTGATGATCTACCAACTCTTTGGGGGTCACTATAGAAATTGATACTTCTACATGCCGAAATAAGCTAAAACTCAAAAGAATGCATTCAAATACATTAAAAAACTATCCTTCAAAGTTTCAAAGAATTTGGACATCATTTGGACCCAAACTCTGTTCAGATGGTCTTCTACTAAGCTTTGTAGGGTTAGTGTGTAAAGTGGCACCTCATAATGATCAAATCAGCTGAAACTCCTAGAGGAAGCTCAAATTATGCTCAAGGGAGGTTCTACAAAATTTCAGGTCAAACGGACAATATTTAACCCAAAGTCTATAACCATGTCAACTTTGGGTTAGTAAGCCAAGTCATGGGTGTTATTGACCAAAGTCCTACTTCCAAGTGACCGAAATTGATGAAATTTGAGCACAAAACTTTAGTCATACTCAAAGGAAATTCTATAAATTTTTAAGTCAAAAGGATTTCGTTTGAATTTACTTCAATGACATATCAGTTAGGAGTCAGTGACTTCTGAGTTATAAAGGTCACTGACGAAAGTCTCGTTTCTAGGAGGCCAAAGCTGATGAAATTCAGCAAAGAGATTTAAAATATATCCAAAGTTAATTTTCCAAAGTTTCAAATCAATTGGACTCTATTCGGGTAGAAAACAAGTTAACTGCCTGCAGTGTAAGGTAAATAGTGACTTAGAACATGCAACAAGTGGTTCGATGTTCGATATCCTACTTGCACAAATCCAAACTATATGAAATTTGAATGGACACTCCAAAACACCCCTGACATCAGTCCCTTCAAGTTTTAAACCAAACCGAGGTCATTTGGGCCCCAAGTAATTGAAACAATGGCCCATTTTCATGAAAAGTTAATGAGGAAGTTGACTAACTACAAAAGGTTAAAATGGGCTGAAAATTCTATGACACACTCAAATAGTGTCAAAAAGCATCCCTCCTAAGTTCATAAAGATCAAACATTATTCGCGCCCCAAATAAGCGAAAACGGGTTATAGTGCAAAAATCTAAAAATGGGCCTTGACAGTGACCGTAGCCCGTAGTCACAAACACTTATGACTTGGTCCCAGACGGTTTCTGGGAGTTATTTCACTTTGTTTCGAAGTATAACTCACTTGCAACTGATTAGAGCTATCCCAACTTCCTCTAAAGTCTATAAAAGGTACACTTGAGCTCTGAAGAAAGGAGGAAAAGAAGGTTGAAGCAAGTTCCAAGCCACCAAAGCAAAATCCAATCAATTGCACACTAAGTTCAACAGGTCATAAAGCCCAATTCTAAGCATCCCCAAGGCACTTTAGGCACTTCAAGTCTACTTCTATTCTTCTTCTTACTAACTGAAGGTGAAAAATAGTTTATAGGAGGAGAAGAAGCATGCATCTCACTTAAATAAGGTAAATGCAAGGGCCACTTGGATAAAGGCTTCTTCCTTTGATTTTTTCACTTGGAAAGGGTTTTGAGCCATCCCAAAAGTTGTAAACAAGCCTCTTTAGCTTCCATTATGTTCCTTGAAAACTATCGGTTTAGAATGATACAACTTTGGCTCTATTTTTGTTTGTTTAAAAACCCTTTTCGAATTTATACATAAATAGTCCGCAACCAAAAGGTGATGATTATCAAAGGTTTTAGTCAATTCCACGGCCAAATCAAGTACTTTTAGTGGTCATTCAACCTCCAAAATCGAAGAAAACAGGCTCTAGCACTCCAAAGAAGTCACTGAAGCAAAACAAAGAGAAAAGATAAGCAAACAGTGGCTTTTCAACCACTGTCTGCCAGTGACCGTGGCTCATAGTTACTCCCCACTATCTCCCATTTTTTGCATTTTCTTCCATTTTTTTCCATGTATTTTCTTGTAAATTCCATATTGAGATCACATCTAAGACAAAACGAAGGGGTTGTAATGTTTCAAAACTTGTAAACAACTTGCATCCCACAGTCAGAGTATTTGAACCCATGTAAACAAAGGAAAAATAATGATGAATTGTAATTATTTCACATTCTTCTTAACGCTTGAAGTGTGTGAATGTTGGACTTGGATCCGTTGCACTTCATATCATGTTTTGAGCGTGATCAATGGGAATAAGTGAATTGTGAAATTGTATATACGTTTGTGCAAGAGGTTTTTTGCAAAGAAAAAAAAAGGTGAAATTTATGGAAATGATTTTGAGTTTTTTGTATATACCCCCTATGGTTTCTAGGATTTGTAAATAAATGCCTATAGTTTCAATATTTGTATATACACCCATGCCTTTTATTTTTAATACCTTTATTGTCCCAAATTTAATAGCCTTACAACCACGAGATGTTTTTAGAGTAAAATGACACTTTTGCCCATCTCATATCCATATATTCGTGATTTCAAAGCTTGGATTTATTTTTCTTTAAAGCTTATAACATTATCAATTACTATGATACATTTGGTGGGAGAGAGTAGCACTACATTAATCTTTTTTAATTAATATGGGCCCATTTCATTAAATTTAAATCGATCACAATGACAATCAACACTTGTACTTATAATTGGCTAGAATTGACATAATCCATGTACAACCCTCTATTAGATTGATGAGAGTTTCAAATACATAGTTAGGCTTTATGTACATGGGAGAGTTAGAGCAAGATTATTTGGATGTGGGATAAAATAATGGTATTTTTATAAAATAATGACATATTTATCTTTGTTTTATGAATTTAATGACATACCTATCTTTGATTAATGAATTTAAGGGCAAAGTTATCATTTTCAAAAAAAAAAAATCAACACAAATCTTTTGGTGGTCACCTTTTCTCATTATGACTAGTAATATTGGGGACATAGAAAGTATTAAAATGAAGAGGTAGGGGGCATATGAAAAAACTGAAACTAAGGGGGCCTATTTACAAATTCTATAAACCTTAGGGAGGTATGCACAAAAAGCTCAATAATTTTTCACATTAAATTAAAACTTACATTTGGTGTGGTTGCAAAAATGAGCTAAGTTTTCTATAGTTGTGCAAAAAAGTTTTTCCAATAGGGTTCACAATTTTTTCTACAAAACAAGAGAAGTTCTGCGGAACTGGTTTTCAGCAGACAATTGTGTCTTTAGATTCAGTTTTTGCCTCTATTTTTTATCATCCATTTGATACAACTTAGTCTTTGCAGAAAACCTATTTTTTTGACACTTTTTCCTCTCATGTGAGGATTTATAAAGGCTATGTGCAATTTGAAAGCAAAAAGGGTCTCAGTACACTCACCATTTTTTCAAAAAAAAAAAAAAGGAAAAATGACCCAAATGCCCCACCTTCTGGTGACAATTGGCGGCTCTTCCACAAAAGCCGCTTGATCTCCCTCCCATCCCTCTCCCTCTTCCTCTTCCTCTTCCTCTCCCTCTCCTTACTTTTCCTCTTCCCCTGCTGCTGCCTGGCCTAGGACTGGGAGAGAAAGGAAGAGGAAGGGGAAGGAGAAGGAAAGGGAAAGAGAAAGAAAGGAAGAGGGAGGAGAGGGAGACACCGATCATCACCGAAAAAGGGAGGAGAGAGAGGAAGGGAAGGTGAGTGGGAAGAGAAAAGGGCATTTGGGTAATTTTCTTTTAAAAAAACAATGAATGTACCAAGACCCCGTTTTGAGTTCAAATAGAAAATCCTTTTATAGAACCAACTCCCCCTCACTTCCTCGCATTCCACAAACAAGCTCCAAGACTCCAATGGAACTTAGTATTTTTATGCTATTTCTCTTTTTCGATGGGGCCTAATTTTCTTAATTTTGAGATTGAATCCAATGGCAGCTAAGAGTTGGATGTCCCTTTTATTATTTTGATTGAATCCATTAACAATTTATAGTTGTATTTTCTATCAAATTAAAATTAATGTCAATTCATGATAAGTAGGTCAATGTAAAGGGCCTAGATTTAATCAAATGTTGGTGTGAGTATAGAAATAATGTCAATTGTGGAAAATAGGTGAATGCGAATAACTTGAATTTATTCAAAGGTGTGCACCTCTAACAAAAAATGAAGAACAGCAAAAAAGGTCATAGGTAAACTAGCAAGTTCGATATCATATGCACCTCAAAAGGAATTGAAGGAATATCTATTTTTTTCCATATTCAAATCTCCTATTTTTAATAGCTAGTGGATTACATATCTTATATAGGGAGTAGCTATCTGTACACCAACTTTCTTTCTTCCTACATTGCCAAAAAAAAAAAAAATTAAAAACTTTCCAAAATCCCCCCACCTTCTTTCCCTACACACCTTCTCAATCCCTCCTCTTTCCTCACCTTCCCCACCTCTGCCTCCCCTCCCTCCTCCTCCTCTCCCTCTCCCTTTCTCTATTCTCTCTCTTTTCCTCTCTCTCCCTCTTTCCTCTCTTCCCCCTTTCTCCCCCTCCCCGCTGTAGGAAGACCGGCGTCTCCCTACCATGGGGAGACTAGTCTCCCTACAGCAAGGAGATCACATCTCCCCACAACCACATGGAGATTGGGTCTCCCTGCCACAGGGAGATCGCATCTCCTAGCAGCAAGGAGATCGAGATCTCCCTGCAGCCAGGAGATGCCGGTCTCCGTGTTGCAGGGAGGCCGAATGTGGGGAGGGGGAGAAAGGGGGAAGGGAGGAAAAAGGGAGGGAGAGGTAAAGAGAGAGAATAGAGGGAAGGAGATGAAAAGGAACAGGAGTAAGGAGGGGTGGGAGAGGGAGAGCCCCTCCGCCGGCCAATACTAGTCACCGGCCAGAGGGGAGGTGGGGAAAGGGAGAAGAGAAGAGGAGGGAGAAGGTGTGTAGGGAAAGAAAGTGGGGGCATTTTAGAAAGTTTTCATTTTTTTTTTGGCTGTGTAGGAAGAGATAAAGTTGGTCTACACATAGCAGCTCCCCTTATTTATCTTATTTTCTCACTGTATACTCTCTTGAAAAGGGGAGTAAATAAAATAGTAGGAAAATTTCCAAAGTAAGACTAACTTTTCACCATTTTTCAAAATGGGATAAAAAAATCTATATTTCAAATCAGAACATAAGTTTTCTACTTTTCTTTCAGATTAGGACAAACCCTCGGATTGGGCATTTTTGTACAATTTTTTTCTACTTCATCATCGTCATTGGGCATTTTCTTACAATTTTTTCTATTTCATCATCATCATCATCATCAAAGCCTTATCCAACTATGTTGGGGTCGGCTACATGAATTATGTTTCTTCATTCCATTCTATTTTGAGCCAAGTCTTTAGATAAATTAAACTCCTTCAAATTTTATTCAATGACCTCCATCAATATTTTCTTCGACCTACCTCTACCTCTTAATGGGCCATCCACATGAATAGCAAAACTTTTTCTCATCAATACCATAACCGGCATACGCTCAACATGCCCAAACTATCTTAAATGGGTTTCTCTAATCTTATCTCATATTGGTGCTACCTCTAAATACTCTTGAAAGCGCTCATTTCTAATTTTATCTTTCCTAATTTTTCCACACATCCACCTAAGCATTCTCATCTCCGTTATATCCATCTTATATATATGCGTATTCTTAATTGGCCAACATTCTGCTCCATATGTCATAGCTGGTCTAACCATTGTCCTGTAAAATTTACACTTCAATTTCGTTGACATTTGTTTATCACAAAGCACTCCAGAAGTTAGTCTTCACTTTAACTGTCACAACCCGAGCCCAGGGACCGGGGGTCAGAGGAAGTCTAACCAATGACACACGTACTCCCGTGCATGCACACCTAGACCCCGTCCAGGCATACACACACAAGGGATCAACCACACGTGCAAACAACTGTACGCGGAAGCTGTACGTATCAAGGCATATAGCAATACACAAGAGACATAGGAGATTACAAAAGATCATGAACTGATAACAAGTACAATTACAAGAACGTATGATACAAAAATGGGGCTTACAACTATCAAATACAATTATCAAGCCCACAATACAAGTCACAGCAAAAATCCCCTCAATAGACTCCAATTCAATGAATGGGGAGAACAAAATGATGCAAACCGTACTCAGGAGGATGGTGGATCAAGTCCACTCCTCTAAGCCGGAGGGGGCCTCGCGAGCCTCTCCTGGAGTCGGGTCGACCGACGCAGGATCGGGAGAGGGATCTGAGCCTGCACACACAAAGACAACTAATAAGTACAACGACTTAGCAAGGTATAAGCCACAAGACGATAACACGAATTGCATCTAAAGTGAGCAATAGTCATAATGCAAGATCTATAGAAAGCATGTTCGTATACTAAGCAATTATGCAAATGAATAAGCATGCTATCAGAATCATAAACAGATAACAGTCAAAGTGGCTTCTACATTGGCCATTTTCTCCCTTACGAGAGCAGTCGGAATGAGAACACCAGCGACCGGGCTAGGGTACGCATGGGTCTCTAGTTCCCGGGGTCCGGAGTCCCAGGACAGAACACTCTGCAGAGGCAAACACATAAACTAAACCAAAGTTAACCCCGTCGGGTATCCTAAGGCTGAGGCTCAGTAGTGCCAATACCAATCACAATCAAATTGGATGATGCACCTCAATCAATCAATCATGTCATATCACATACCACATACAGATCTCACATATCACGCTGAACAAACAATAGGAAGTGCATCACACATACTGATACTGAATACTGAATACAATAAGCTGATACTGATACTGAAGGCACTGAATGCAATTAGGCCATAAAAGAGGCACTGACAAACTCAAGTACCAATACCAAATAAGCACTGATGCAAGTACTCCAGTGGAACAATGGTAAGACACAATACACAACAATAGAATGGTCCCGCCCGGGCTTCGCTCTGGGGTTGCTGCATTTCCCACAGAATCGAGAGGTCCAGTGCAGAACACATAAGAGGGCATAACCGAAATCAATATGCTGTACAAATCAAACAAATCAAGTACTTGTACGAACCAAGGTCATTTACAAGCCAATCCTAATCTAATTATCCAGTGTTTCTAACCGTGCATGTTGATGTAGTTTTAAGTTGTCCGATGCACCATTGTCTAGTGTTGCAGTGTCTGGAGTGTGCACCGAAGTCCCTTAAACCAACACCCATGGGGGGGTGCTAAACAACTGGATAACAAGCATGAATGATTCACAGCCCTCGAGATCATTCATGTCATTCAAACATTCCAGTGGGCATGTTCAGGTTAGCTACATTCTAACATGGAAGTCATAACAGTCTCTTTCTTAATCCTAGTCCTGTTTTCATTCAATTCTCAGGGTCTCACGGTGTAGCCGTAGGTGACCTTTCGGCTTAGCCGAAGCATCTTACGGCTTAGCCGTAATATGCACTGCGGCTGAGCTGAGGTTCCCCAAATATCCATCCGGATTTACGGCTCAACCGTATTTTACTCTACGGCGCAGCCGTATCCTGGTCCACGGCTTAGCCGTAAGACAATGTATGGCTTAGAACAGGCTGGGCCGTAGAAGAATGGCAATTTGCCAACTCTTAGTTAATTTCAGATAGCAGTCTGTATTGTTCTACGGTTAGGGTTACGGCTGGGTCTCGGCTTAGCCGTAAGCCATTTTACGGCTTAGCCGTAGCACATTTCACGGTGTAGCCGTGAGTGCACGGAGTCATTTTTCTGGAAATCATTCCAGTCATACAGCAATTGAGCAATTCGACTGAAAACAGAAGGATAACAGTGAAACAAACTCAAGGGGGCTGTCTAACACTGATACATACAGTAAAGAACATGAAACAAACAATCAAATCCATATCAATCAGTGTTCATACTACTTGGGCTTATACTTGCCTCACGGACGAAATCCACACGCACACGACCGTTGCTTGGCTCAGTCCACCGGGAAACACACACACTTGCTCCTTTCTTCCTTCCTCAAGCAATCGAAACAGAGAAGGAGAAGGAGAGAAAGAGAGCTGACGAGAGAGACGAGCTGGAGAGAGAGACAGAGGCGATCGAGAGAGAAAGAAAGAGAGTGGTTGGGATATTTATAACTTCAAATGAGTCAAATTTGCGTCTAGGTCCAAACAGTTGACACAAATATCAGTTTGAGTCAGATGATGATCCAACAAGAGCAAACGAAATCATTCGGATCCAAGACAGTTACGAAGATCGACAAGCTCAACGAAATACACGCGATGACGTCAGAATGACGCAAAACTGACAAAGTCAATCAAAAGTCAAAATTACGAAAAAAGGCTTGAACTACCTAGACCAAGTCAAACTCAACCCAAACAATCTCTCTACGACTCAAAGCCAAAGAAAAAAAACAAAATCAAAACACACTTAGCGACAAAATCGCACACGATTACCCACTAATCCGGGTCAACTCGGGTCGGAGTGTTACATTAACTATCCGGCTTTTATCTTATGCTCAACATTTTCGTCAATCTTTCCATCCTTACTCATCATAGAGCCTAGATACAGAAAAAAATCTTTACGTGATATCTTATGGGTTTCAATTTTAACATGAGTTTTTCCACTTTTTTTTTTAAATCCCCAAAATGCCTTTCTTCCTTCCTATTTCCCTTAATCAAAGTAACATCAAATAAACCAAAATCCATATCAAATCAGAATACCATAAAAACCCACAACCCAAAACTCTCTCTCCCTCTCTCTCTCTCTCTCTCTCTCACACTCACAGTGAATGAGAAATGTTGGGTTCCACCAAAGTAGAAGCATATTCCTAGAATTTCATCGCTTTGAAAGGAAGTTGTTCAATTTTGTAAAAAGAAAGAAAGGAGTGACAACAATGCTCTCTCTCTCTCTCAATGCTTTTTATTGAATGCGCATCTACAGTTTGGGAAATAAAGGGAGAAAGGAAGAAATGAAGAGGGAAGAAGGAAGGACATTTTGGGAAATTAAAAAACATAAATAGAAAAAGTCGCCAGAAAATGTCTAATCCAGTGGTTTGTCTTGAATCGAAAGAAAAGTAAAGAACTTATGTCCTCTTTTGAAATGTAGATTTTTTTTATCCTTTATTAAAATGTGGTGAAAAGTTTGACCCTATTTTGAAATTTCCTCTAAAAAGTAAGTGGAACCATTCCTAATGTAGAATGTAGATGCTGACATTAGACAAAGGCAGGCATACCCTTTTTAAATGGGGGGATTCAAACAAATTCTCACCAAAAGTAAGTCAAAACTTCTAGAACCTGGACAGTTTCATCGAATCTGGTTTGACTATAATTAATGGTAAGTCCAACCAATTTAACCATCAGTTTTACTATTTTTACCAGAATTTTGCTTCTTTGACCATGTATTCTTTTATTCATTCCCAAGTTTTTATCTAAGATCAAATTCAATTACACTTGACAGTTCGGTCTGACTCTTGCGACACTGGTTGTAGAAATGAAAGATGATAAAAGGACTTGAAATTTGAAGACCTTGAACCCTGCAAAGAATGACATTAGACAAAGACTCATTTGGAGGGACCAATCCAACCTAAATTTAGAACACTGGCTGTGGAAGTTGGAAGACGATGAAGACTTAAAACTACTATAGTGTGACAGAGAGCTTGAAGTTAATGGGATTTTGACTAGTTGGATGAGACAGAGACTCGTCAAGTGTCACAACCCGAGCCCAGAAATCGGGGGTTAGAGAAAACCTAACCAATGACACACGTACTCCCATGCACGTACACATAAACCTCGTCCAAGTGTACACACACAAGAGATCAATCACATGTGCAAACACATGTATGCGGAAGCTGTAAGTATCATGGCATACCACAAAGATAATACGAGAGAAATAAAATAACGATGATTACAAAAGATTAGACTGATTTACAACAATGTACAACAAAATAGAGAGACTAGTCCACGAAATCAAAATACATGGATAAACCAAAACCCAAAATATAAACCACAGAAAAATCCCTCAGATAAGCTCAGACATAAATGGAGGGAAAACAAAATGATGCAAACCGCTTTCGGAAGAATGGATCAAGTCCACCCCTCTAGGCCGGAAGGGGCCTCACGGGTCTCCCCTGGAGTCGGGTCGACCGACACAGGACCGGGAGAGGGATTTGAGCTTGCAACACCAAGAACAACTCATAAGTACAACGACTTAGCAAAATATAAGCCACAAGAAGATAACACGAATTGTGTCTATCAATGAGCAAAAGTATTAATATGCAAAGATCCAGAACGATCATGTCCGTATACTAGGCAACTCGTGCATATGAATAAGTATGTTATCAGAATTATACACAGATAAACTATCAAAGTGGCTACTACATTTGTCATATTCTCCCTTTTGAGAGCAAACAAATATGAGAACACCATCGACCAGGCCAGGGTACGAATGGGTCTCCAAATTCCCGGGGTCCGGAATCCCAGGACACAAGCACTCTGCAGAGGCAATCACACACACTAAGCCAAAGTTAACCCCATCGGGTATCCTGAGGTAGAGGCTAAGTAGTGCCATATATAGACAATCTCAATCAAATCGTATGATGCATATCAATCAATATCACATACAGATCTCATATCACAATCCATCACAGTAAACGAAACAATAGTAAGTGCATCACATACTGATACTCAATGTGAATAACAATATGAATAACGAATGCGAATAAGCACTGACGAATGGGTACAAATAACAAATGATCACTAAGGCACTGACTAAGTATTCCACATGAGCAATAACAAATACACAGTAGTGGATTGTTCTTGCCCGGGCGTCGTTTTGGGGATGCTACTACATTTCCCACAGATTCGAGAGGTCCAGCGCAGAACACAAGATAGTAAAACAGAAATCAATATGCAGTGCAATTCAAATTTACCTTGAGGAATCAAGGTTGTTTACTAGCCAATCCTAACCTAGTTGTCCAGTGTTTCTAACCGTGCATGCTGATGTAGTTTTAAGGTATTCGATACACAGTTGTTCCATCAAGGAGTGTTGAACTTATAACGAAAGTGTACCAAAGTCCCTTAAACCAACACCCATGGGAAGGTGCTAAACAACTGGATAACATACATGAATGAGACGCAGCCCTCGAGATCATTCATGTCATTTTTACATTCCATTGGGCATGTTCGGGTTGTCTACATTCTAGCATGAGAGTCATATCAGGTCTCTATTTCTCAGGGTGGTACGGTTTAGTCGTAGGTGAACATACGGCTTAGCCGTAGGCATCTTACGGCGTAGCCTTAATCTGCACTGCGCCAGAGCTGAGGTTCCCCAAACTATTCATCCGCATTTACGGCTCAACTGAAATTTGCTCTACGGCGCAGCCGTATCTTGTTCTACGGCTTAGCCGTAACACAATGGACGGCTTAGATCTGGCTGGGCCGTAGAAGAGCAGCAGATTTGCCAACTCTCAGTTATTTCAGATGTCACCCTGTATTGATCTACAGCTAAGGTCGCGGCTGGGTCACGGTGTAGCCGTAAGACATTTCACGGCTCAGCCGTAGCACAATTCATGGTTTAGCTGTGAATGCGCTGGGTCGATTTCCTGAAATAATTACAGAACTACAGAACTATCTGATTCTCAACTGAATTAAGCAAGAACAAAGCTTACTCTATAGGGCTGTACAATGATGATCCAGATAATAAGAGTAAAATACACACAATCAAAGCATTACCAATACGAGTTCAAACTACTTGTGCTTATACTTGCCTCAAACCGAAATCAAACACACACCAGTCGTTGTCTTGGGCTTAATCCGCTGTCCAAACACAAGTCTACTCATCAGACTCTCATCACACACTTGAGAACTCAAAGGCATGTTGAATAAACGCACCAAACTGACAGATGAGGAAAACAAATAACAAAAACACAATGAAACACAAGACATACCGTTGAAGTCACACGAAGATGACGGTGCACTGCTCCCTTTCTCACTTCAACAAGGTAGAAATGAAAGAAAGAGAAAGAGAAAGAGAAACGAATGAGAGAGAGAAGAGAACGGGAGAGAAGCTCGTTGAAGAACAGAGAAAGAAACGGTGGCGGGTGAGATATTTATAAGATAAAAGGAGTAAAATTTTGCAAACAAGTCCACAAATTGCCTCTATTTACAGTTCGAGTCAATTAACGATCCAACGAGAGCAAACGAAGTCATTTGGATCCAAACAATTACGAAGATTGATAAACTCAACGAAATACACGCTTTGACATCAAGATAATGCAAAACTGACAATGTCCGACAGAAGCAAAAATTACGAAAAAGGGCACGAACCTACCTAAACCAGGTCAAACTCAACCAAACTACCTATCCATTACTTAATACCAAAGAAAAGCAAAACCAAAACACCCTTAACAGCAATATCACAATTAATTAGCCACTAATTCGAATTAAGTTGGGTCAGAGTGTTACATCAAGAATATGAGTTTTTTAAAGAATGTCAGGTTGCTATTCACAGCCCATAGATCTCAGTTGGACGAATAGTAAACACCCGAGAAAAGAGGGATGAAAAGTTATATAAACGGCCAAGAAATGTATTTAAAAATGAAGGCCATGTTGACAATTCTACCTGTCCTCTCAGGGGTCTCAAGGACAAATCATTTTCAATTTCATATGAAGTGTTTGTATTTTGGTTAATTTTTTCCAATGGCAAAGGCCAACATGTTTGTATTTTTTTGGTTTGGTAGAAGCCAAAATATTTGTTGGGAGAATTACAAGTACTCTTAAAGTTGTCCATCATCAATTGAATTCTTAAATGCTCAAGTATAGATCAACATTTAGAAATTTAGAATTTGAAAAATGAATTTTCACTTGCAACTTACCTGTAGAGATGGATTTTCCTTCAATTCCCCAAGAATCTAAATTTTTCCATATCTTCTCCATGCTAGAGGAAATAACAAAATTGACCACCTTATGGACAAAATTAAAATCCAAAAATCCTTACAATAAATAGATAGAATAATCTTATAATAACACATTTCCTAATAATAATTCTATAATAATAATGTGTTATCCTAAAATAGTCTCTTGTATAAACATTAACACACCATTTGATATATCTTACTTTAAATAGAGTATAGGATGAATGATCCATTGACCTACATTTCATGGGTTAAAACATTTCATCCATGTCAAAAGAAACAAAACTCTCACGAAACTCATTATCACCTAAAAAATATATAAAAGATTAAAGACGTAACATATCTTGTTATAGAGCAGAAATATAAAAAAAATACAAAAAAAATTTAGGTTAAAAAGCTTTAGGATAAAGTTGCAAAAAAGAAGACATTAATCCAAAGGAAGTTTTTAAGTTAAAAATAGAGTAAATTTATGTGATATCACACAATTTATAATTTTATGCTATTTTGCACAAATTATTAAGTTTAGGCGATATTATATAATCAAGGGCATTTTTGTCCTTAAACATTGTAATTGTAGTTGTGGGAAGTAAGCAGGTGGGATAACCCATCTCTATATATTAGCTTAGAGTCAAAACCCTTACAATAAATAAAGGAATATTTTTTGTACGGCCACCACTAGTCATGCATAACCATGCCTTGTGACAAAAGTTGAGAACATTACCTAGAGGTTCTCTATACTAGTACTTTTTTTGTGATATTCCAAAACTACTATGTGATATTGCATAAAACTGCCTAGTTATTTCTCTGTTTTTCAAGGCAATTTATGTGATGTTGCAAAAAAATTTTGTGATATCGCAAAAAAGTATCAATGAGGAGAACGTTTGGAAAATCTTTTTCATATTTCATTACAAGGAGAAATTACCAATGACTCATGGTGGCCAAACGAAAAAAAAAACTGATAAATAAATAAATAAACCTTATAAAAACATATTGGCCCAATAATAATTCTATGATAATAATATATTACACTAAAATAACTTCATGTATAAACATTAATCTAGTATTTGGTATATCTTACTTTAAATAGATTGAGTATAGGATTAATGATCCATTGATTTACATTTCATGAGTTAAAACATTTCATCCATAGAAATTAAACAAAAATATCATGAAACTCATTTTCACCTTAAAGAGATGTAAAAGATTAAGACCATACGTACCTTGCTGGAGAGTAGAAAGACTAAAAAAATACAGTAAAAAATTTTAGGATAAAGCATAATCCAAAGGAAGTTTTAAGGTTAAAAAAGGAATAAATTTTTGTGATATCATGTTAACTTTATGTGATATCGCATAATCAATGGCATTTTTGTCTATAAACATTGTAATTGTAGTTGTAAGGAAATATTCAAAATTTGGTAAATGGCAAACTTCTTTGGAAATTTCGAAAGCCAAAACAACATTCAAAAAAGCTGAAATTTTTAGTTCTAACAAAGAATTTCAAGTACTGCACAGACAACAACTGTCATTATTATGAAGAATTTTTGACACATACAATTCCCACAAGAAAGTCCTCCGAACAAATGCTCCTTAAAGCTAGATCAACATTAAACTCAGGCAGTACCATGTTGATGGTAAAATGGATCATGGTGGAAATAAAGTGGCTGAATTTCGTGAGTTTTTTCTTGTTTGTATTTTTGTGGGTATTATCTTTTTGTGAGGAAGCCAAGAAAATGTATAGTTCCCACCACCATCAACAGAAAGATACGTACAAACTTTGCTATGAGTTTCATGGTCATGCTCTGAACAATTTTCGCAGTAGACATTCTCATACAATATATAATCAAGTTTGATTATCACAAGTGGCAGTTATTAGATTGGATTTTCATTATTTTGACGAGCTCCACACCTCCTTGACCGTAGGATGGGAGTGTCTAGAAGCAGATAGAGAACTTATAAAGTAAAAATATACAGTGCAAGCCGGGTTGATGCACCTAAAATTTCAAATCCACTCTACACCGGACAAGGATTAATACATGAAAAACTATATTCAATACAAACTCTATCAACATGCTACTAAACTCGCTTCGGATACCAGTGCGTGTTCCATCTAAACCCGGCTGGTTGTCATCCCTGGGAGAAAAATTGAATTTCCCACTTCATTTTAGTGGTTGAAAATTGACAAAAAGTAAAAATAAAAGTTGATTGTTGCGAAAGCAGCACGTTATAGGCTTTCAGTCTAGTTCCCATATAAAAAAGCAATAAAGGCAGCAGGCGGCCGATCCCAAGCCATCAGAAGGCTAAACGAGTGCAATTATTAACTTAAATGAGATTGCTCCATCCTTGGAAATGATTGCCCTATACGTAAAAGTCTACTGCATCCCAACTCACTGAATTAACTAACCTATACGTATGTTTATTTATCCAAATCTATGAACACATGTACATGAAAAAGAAGAGATCAAAGCAGTGTCCTGAGATCGGCGCTAAAGGGACTTGAGCATGATGGAAAGGGAAGGAGAAGGGCATAATCTATGTGGAAGGGGGGGAATTTCATGCGTATGATCTCGAGGCGTGGCACGAGGAGCATCATGCCTGTGATGAACTGCAATGATAACTTGGCATGGTCAAAGCCGTGGGTGGGTTGTTACACACCTGTCTCTTGATTTATTCCTTAAGCACCTAACACTGAAAGCTGATGGGTCCCTATGGAAATTCTCTCATCATTGTCTCCACTTGAAACGGGCAACAGTTTGGGATTTTTCCTGTTTCTTTTTACCTTACTTGGGGTCTTTGGTAGAGGGGGAATTTGCAGGTGGAATCCGGATCCTCATAAGCAGGGCAGAACCAGAAATTTTGCCTTGGGGCCTTCATGTTGAGGGGCTAATGTAAAAAAAAAGAAAAAAAAAGACCCCTAAACAGTGTGGCCCATCTATTAAAGTGTGAGCTGATCAATCAAAATAAATGCCATCCGATTATATAGGAGTATCCTCGAATTTTGCATTAATCAGAGCTTTTTCCATATTAGGCTTGTTTGTTAGATGAAAATCATGATTAACACAATCTTATGCATATTCATGACCTCATTTTTCAACAACAAATAGTCCAATGGTGGATAAAACTTGGATTGACGTAAGTTTCGATAATACCCATATTTCAAGAGGAAGTTTATTTTGAATGATATAGATTTCAAAAAATAAGCTCTATTGTGAGTTATGTTCCTTTAACTAAGGATCTTTCTAGGTTAAAGACTCTAGGATCAAAGCTCTTGTAGGTAGGGTACATTGTCACGTTATTCGAAGACTACATTTTATAGTGCAGGAGTAGACCTACCTACATTTATGTGGGGGCTGATATACCCATTAGACCTTGATTCGCTTCTAAAACTACAATAAAATTTTTAATTTTATTTCAAAATTTTAGATTAAAATTCTACATCCATCCTCAATATCGACATGAAAAATCTGTATTTATTCCCAAAAACACAATTACGTGTTTGGTCTACACACTTCAAATGAAAACTTTGGATCCTCTGCTGTTATCGGGTAAACCCAATCACGGGCTTATTGCCAATCCATTAGATAAAAATATGGCACAAACTGGGCCCCATTCTAGCCATAGGCCTGAACAACTGCAGATTCACGGGGGCGGGGTACTATGCAATGAACACATTCCAGAGTTTATGGATATCACTCTTATCATTCCCTTTCAGTTGAACTTAGCTCATTCAGTGTTTGAGGATCATAGATGTACTGGGGTCTTGCATTTACTGACCAAGTGGATGATTCCTAGCTTTAAAGCAGGTAGTGTGCTTCCTTGTTTTGGATATATAAATGATCACCACCGAATCATAATTCGCTGTGCTCATTTACCGCGCAACGTGATCATAAGCTACTGGGTCAATCCTCTCAACTAGAGGACTGCAATTTGGTGTTTAAGCCATGCTAGCAGAATGTGATGGACCAGGTGACTGTTGAAGCCTTCTGGCATCATCATACATGGGAATAAAAACGACAGTGATTTTGATGGCTTTTGGTTTTGTGGAATAACTTACTATTACAGAGAGAGAGAGCAAGCTATACAGTCTCTACCAGAGAGGGACTCGGTAATTTTGAACAGGCTGATCTACATTTTCAAATGCAAGAACCAAAGAGGCCTGACTGGGTTTATAACTTAATTTTTATCTTGGGCTTGTTTGCTTGCTCCCTATCGAATTCCAAGGATTTTACCCTACAGCGAGGTAAGGAAGAAAAAAAATAAAAATAATTTAAAAAAAAGAGGTGAGTATAGAAAAATGTGAGAGCCTCACTTTCCTAAAATTTTGATATCCAAGGCGGCAGCTAGGGAATTAATGCACACAGATAAGGAGATTGCTGGATAAACGAAGGGTATCCTTTCAGGCCGGGGGGAACTGCATAAATTCCCTATAGCCCGAGTGTGATAGTGTAGTTAAAACCCACAATCTTAAGAAGCAAACTGTGGTCCTAAGTCAATTATAAACAAATAAAATTTTAATAGATATTGAGTAAAAAAAGATGAAATCTGAACGTCAAACGAGGTAACAATTCAAATACTAAGAAAGCCAAGGTGTTGTATATCTTTCTTGGCTCAACTTATGACCTTTAGCCCTCACCTCCGTAAAAATTTTTTTACGGACTTCATTTAGCCATGAATGTTTATATATTCGATTTCATATATATATTTTATGCAAACCAACAAGCTCTTTTTTATTGCTATTTGTAAATCTTCAACTTAACCTTTCTAGGTTTAGTTCTTTAGATAGATAGCAGGGCACTGCTTAGAATTATCAAGATTACAATAAAAGGAGGAAACAAGCAGGTCTTAGAAGATGTTAATATAATGTCATGGAATAAAAACTTTTATCGGTATTGTTTTCTACGTGGGTAGTAGGAAACAGGATCTCCATTTTTCACGACATTTGGCGCTGTACAAATGTAGTGAGGAAACCAGCCCCCCATTTCGTACGTTGGATCTTCGAATCTTTTGGCCAGTAGAAAAAAACGAGGGAGTAATTCAATCCTAAATTTTGACTAGTGGTTACTGTCGTGCAGTAAGCGTCAGGATCCCCAAGTCCCAACCTCCTTAAAAAGGAAAAAATCCCAACCTGTGTAGTGGGCTTTTATTTGGAATCTGCCAGGATTTTCTACGTGTCCACCTTTACTGCTATTTGGTGCACATAACTCATCTCTTTATTAAAAGAAAATGCACTTTTTTGACTTTTGTACCCTAGGAAATCAGAGTTTAATCAATGCACACAGGTCGGGGACGGATGGTGGAATCTGGGCCCGCATAGAAATTGATTCCACGTTCACACCCAGGAAGAAGTTCAAATTTTAACTATTAACTGGGGCCGCATAGAAATTGACTCCACGTTCACACCCAGGTGGGTGCAGGAGTTTTCCTCGATTGGAGGCCTCTTGCTCCACCAATCTACACATCTAAATAGTTTTATATTTTTTATATTTACGTTTAAATTTTATACACATATATAGTATATAAATTGCATGTGATTTTAATGTGTAAATTACATACAAAGGGGCCCTGTCATTTTTACACCTCATAGGTGTGAAACTCTTTCACACCCATTTAGGTTTTTTGGTGCTACAGTGTCATCATGACCATAATCGTTTTATTATTTTTATTTTTTGGGCCACCCAATCATGATTTCATCTGTCAAGAGTTTAGGAATGCCAAAAAGGGCAATGGTTGAAAATTTCAGCCGTTGGATGATTATAAATCGTGAGATATTTATGAAAATGTTCAGGTTGTTGGTGTTTATTTCTAAAATTTTTTTACGCCCATTATTACGATTTTAACTGTTAATTTGTTTCAAAAGATCATTTTCTACTAGAAGGTCAAATTTTTGATATTGACTCAACATAAATCTTAAGATATATTTTCAAGAAATATATCAACCATTAGATGCATTCACCATTTCTACTGTATATTCCATGAGTTGAAAATACAGTCTGTTTTTTCATTTGTCTTTTATCATCTCGGCCTCTAATGAAATATCTGGATCGTAGATACTCTTTAAAAGGTCATAAACGGTTAGTGGCTCAAATTTTAACCGTTGATCATTCATGCATTGTGAGATATTTATTTAAAAAAAACCCAAACTACTTGATCTTCAATTCTAATTTTTGTCGGCCTTTTTTTTAGTCCAAACTATTGATCTTCTTTAAAAGAGCAAAAATGCCTGCTAGAAGAAAACTAATCACTTGAGTCACTGTAGATTTCTCAAAATTTGTAAAAACCTATGTGAAACTTGTCAAACATTAGGTGTAATCAAATTCACATTTGAAGAGATGTGAATGTTTCACATGTGACCCCTTTGCATATGTAGTATGTGAGTCATTTACATATATGTAAAACATTTTCACATTATATGTGAATTTTACAAACAGCCACTTAGGGCTGTAATATAATTGATAAGGGAAGTACATGTATGAGTAGAGTGCGTGTGTTAGAATTTTTAATGCAGCAAAAAAAAAATCTCTTTAAATGCTCTTTGTTGTCCTTATTTTTATATGGTAAAGCCCCACTTTGATAAATTTAATAACATCGCGACTCACATATTTCACATGACCCGAATTCAATTATTAATTATTATTGGATTCGATCACAAGAAACGAATTAAATATTTTGACATCAGAATATTCTAATGATAATAATAGTTAGTCGAAAATCAGGGCATACAACCTCCCTCTTAAATTGGATAATACATCTTAGTTGTATCAACATAGTGGGGAAGCACAGTTTAAGAACCTCCCCAGTATTTGCAGGGGCAATGCCTCTCCTCTGTTTTAGTGGTCATTTGTTTGCATCCATTTACATATCTTAACAAGCATCATTTATGACATTCATGTTTAAGTGCATTTGTTTATAAGCATTTGTATACCGATTTAAATATTATAAGTAAATGAGGTCACTTTCATATAAAAATATACACATTCATAAAATTGGCGGAATTGTTACACACCTCTTTAGCTAGAGAAATGTCATTACACGTGACCTCTATCTGCGACTTCTAAGCCTATCATTCTCTATCTTTTGCAACTTTCATGGACCTTAGAATTTCAATTTGACAAGTTTAAATTATAATTGACCCACTTAAAAATATTTAAGATTATTGAGATGAAGAAATCTTTTGATATGTAATCTGAATTGTTAAATGTCTACTCAAGTGAAAACAATGATTCCAAACAAACTATGATGTTGTAGTTACATGTGTAAATTATACATATATATATATATATTTTTTGGCAGAGCCACATATAAAAAGTGAATGCAGTTTTCAAAATATATATACGGAATTTTCTAAAAATTTTGGGAAGCCATATGTAAAAAAAAAACTATAAAAATGCTAAAAAGTTAAAGGAAATTGAGTGTTAGCATTTAAACACCAAAAATCTCTCTCTCTCTTAAGACAAAAAATTTTAAAAAAAAAATTAAAATTCCCAAAATACCGCCCACACATCTCTCTCCCTCCCTCCTTTTTCCTCCCCCCCTTTCCTCCGGCTAATAACGAGCTCTGGCTGGCGGGAGGGGAGCTCTCCCTCCCTCTCCCTCTTCCTCTTCGTATTCCTCTTTCTATTCTTCTTTGTCTCCTCTCTCTCTCTCTCTCTCCTCACCATTAATCATGTTTCTATCAAGTGGTGAATCTTATGGTGGGACCAATAGGTTTTGAAGTAAAAATTAAAAATATGTCATTCGGTGGAAGACCACTTATTTCAAATAGTTCGAATTAATCGATGGGTCATACTCTAAAGCTGTGCTCTCTTTTATCTAAAGATTTTTGTAAGCCAAAGCCTTTGGACCTCTTCTTTTCTTTTGTAGAAAAGAAAAGAAAGAGGTTGGCCTTAAAATGGATGGTCTCTCCGTAAATTATATGTCCTCGGATGTTTTTTGAGCAAGAGTTAGTTTGATTATAGTTTGTGCAAATGACTAAGGACATGATTTGTACATTTGAAACCTGAAGTGTGGATCCAACATTGTCTTCCTCAATTTTCACATTTCTATTTTCAACCACTATTTGTTTAAATGTGTAAAGCGGCTAGTTTTTCGGAAAACAAGAGCATTTTGGGTACACGACTCAATGCTTTTTTCACTTTAAAGAAGTAGAGGGAAATCTTTTAAATGAAAGATTACCTTTTAGGCTTTTGAAAATAACAGATTTAGGCCTTTTTTTATGACTCTATTTTGAATGGCTCTGTTAATGGTTTTTTGGAACCTTCAAAGTTTAAGTGGTCAAGGTCTCATCTTGTCCAAGATCTATGGTTAGATAATTCTTGCAAAGAGAGAGAATTAGATATTACCATCAGCGCAATAAATTTTGATTATAAGTGTCAAGGGCAATTCATTTTCAGTGCTTTCTTCTTCAAAATAAGAAGAATCATCTCACATCTTCACTTTAAAGACCTTTCGTTTGGTCTTCGATTTTCTATTTGCACACTCACTAGCAACATGACTAAATCCTTAGCATTCATAGCATTGGACAAATTTAGAAAACTTCTTTTTCTCAGATTTTGGATTCTTCGAGTTAGATTTCCTATATTTGAAAATTTTCTAAAATTTTTTCATGAAATTAACAGCAACTTAAACATCAATTTCCTTAGAATTGGAATCTAAATTCTCTTAAAACAGCCTTGTTTAACTCTTTGGAAACCTTTAGGGCATCCCCTTAAATTTTCCCTTAGCATTATGGTTTGCCTCAAAAGTTTGAAGTTTTCAACAATTGATCTATCTTGAGGGTGTCAAGATCTCTACTTTCTTCAATAGTTAAAACCTTTGCATTAAACCTTTCAAGTAGAGACTTCATAATCTTTTATTCTCAGGAATTGGTTCACCTAAATTGAAAACAGAATTTACAGTTTCACTCAATTGGGTATAAAAATCATCAAAGGTCTCATCATCTTCTATTCTAATGGTTTCAAAGGCCGTAGTTAGTTCATGCAGTTTAGATTGCTTAACAGCAATAGTACTCTCATGCACAATCTGCAAAATATCCCAGGCTTCTTTAGCAAAGGTGCAGGTAGAAGTCCTATGAAAATAAGATGCAAACACTTCATTGGAAGAGAGCATTGATAGCCTTGTTGTTACAATTGGAGGTATGTTTTTTCTCTTTAGTCCATTGTGCCTCAGCCTTAAAAATGGTTTTCCCTTCAGACACAACCATGGATCTGGTATAGCTATATTTAACACAATCCCAACCATCATCATCAATGAACCTTTAAAAAGCAATCATCCTGAGTATGCAATAGGCATAATTTGCTCCATTAAACAATGGTGGCTTGGTTGTCGATGTGTCTTAGTGTTTGAATTTCATTATAGAAATCAATTGATCTACACACAACAGATTTGTGTGACCTGCTCTAATACCACTTGATGGCTTTTTAGAACCGCTAAAGATGAAGCGCTCAAGGTTCCAATCAAATTTCTAGATTACAGTTCAATTAACAATTGCAGAAAATAAAAGAACAAGTAAGTCAATTAACCACAATAAGAAAAGGCATATGATTTTTTGCATGGAAACCCTACACTAGAAAAATGCGAGTCTTATCACTTAAACCAATGGAAACCAAGCAATAAAAATTGAGCAATTATAGGCAATACTCATAATTCATCCCTAGTTGACCGCAACATAAGGATTGTAACTACTTGTCGACTCCTCACCGTTCATTTCTTGTCGAGCTGCAAGGTGAACAATTTTCTATAATAAAAGACAATCGTTTACAAGGAAGTAGAAGCAATATCCTTTAGAGTTCAGCAGCTCAGCATAGCTATCCAATGAATACTCTAGAGAAGAAGAATATTTTCAATGTATATTCTTTAGAGTATAATACATATTGAATACTTAAGGTTAAGAGAGAATCCTTATTTATAACCCAAAATTCGTGCATATGAGTTAGAGTTGCAGTAGAATACAATAAAAAAAGTCCGTGTACAAAAAAGAAACAAATTCATGTAAGTCGGTGGGATTTTTTTGGTCATTCGTTCAAATGGCCAAGGTTCATCCGAAACAAACACACTCTCAGCCTCGGTGAATTTTGCAAGTTCGTTTGAACGAGCAATGATTCGTTAGAACGAACAGCCTTTTTATCCCGAAGTATTTTATGCTCAAAATTTCTTCTATTTGCTTCAGCTTTTTCGACAACAAATATCACAATTTATTATAAAATAAATAAAAATTACAATTCAATGGACTTGAGTTTTATCCAACCCATAAATTAGCCAACATAATAATACTAACATCTGTTTATAAAATGAAAAGGGTATTCAATGTTATATAGTGAAGAAAATTAAATATTATTTATTCCCATTCGGATAACTTAGGAGTGATAAAATAAAAAAAATAAAAAGAACAGAAATGTGAATTTTCAAAAACACCCATGATTTTTTTTTTTTTTTGCGACGGTGGACTTGAATTGCACAATTGTATGACAATCCGTCACATTTTACTTCATGTAATTTGCCCTATCCTAAGATTAAGCTATAATCAATAATATATCAAAGTAAAGTCTTTTTTACGGTATTTGATTTGTGCATTTTCATATAGACCCAATCTTATGCGGGACAAACTCTCCAACAAATTTTTACAACTGCATTCACACGCGCACGCACATTACTTCTCCTGGTAAAGGGGCATGCGAATGACTCGGTAGTCGGTACCGCCACTTCAAGCTGCAGCCATCTTAAACTTGAACGATCAAAAACAGCAAGTTCACTACATCTGGCTGGCAACAGTCCAAGCCACTCATTTTTTAATTCAGACAGCTAGAAAAACATACTACGTTCATTTTAATAACCAGATTCCAACATCCCCTACAACCAGTGGGGCTCATCACAATCTCTACAAAGCACTATAATCCAAATGTATTAAAAAACTTAAAAAGGGAAAATTGCGAAAACGTATAAAACTTTTAGTTCATTTTGAAAAAAGTAGATAAAGTTTTAAATATTAAAAAAAAAATAAAAACTTTCCACAATTCTTTCAGTCAAATCCTCTCCATAGAAAATTTTAAAAACGATAAAAGATACAAATACTCTTCCCTTACAACAAAATTTGAAAAAAAGTATAAAAGAGTTTTTCACAGTTCTGTCAATCAAGTCATTTCCATAAAATTATTTTAAAAAATGATAAAAATATCCTCCCCTTATGATAACCTTTTTTTTTTTTTTGGTCTTCTATTAGCCTTTTCCCTCTCCAAAACCCGTCGTTTTGATTTGCTGAAGTGGGTCCCACTGTGACTCTAAGCCATTTGGTTGGACTTGATCATTTCTCATTTTAGATGAATTATCAATGAAAAAAGCTTTAAAAACAACATAATGGAACGGTATTTTTATCTTTTTCAGCCATTTTTCCATCCGATTAATTAATTAAAATAAATATGAAAAACTTTCACACTCTTTTAAAACATTTAAATCTTCATACCCTTTTTTTTATAAAAAAAAGTAGGCAAAAATTCCACACCTTGGTTGAAAATTTTCCTATTTCCTTCCCCACCCAGCCGATCCAGCAACCCTGTAAAGACAAAAATACCCCGTACCTTGGGCTTCCATTAGCAAAATCTGAGGGGTAGTTTCGTCCAATAATGGTACAACCGGGGCGTCCATATATAGTTTTGACTCATCTCCTCTTCTTCATTCCCTCTTTCTCTCTCAGTTGTTGAAGGAGCTTCCTTCTCCAAGAAGAAACAGAAGAAGAAGAAGAAGAAGAAGACAACAAGAAGAAGATACGAAGAAAACAAACCAGAGAAGAAGAAGAAGAGAGAGAGAGAGAGAAGAAGAAATGTCGAAGCTCCATTCGAGTATCGCCATGGCGATCCTAATCCATCTCTTTCAGGCAAGAAAACTACGGATTTCTGCAACAGTTTCGATTCCTCACTCATGGATTTGAGCTTCCGATTAGGGTTTGGAGATTGTTGATTTCAAATGAAACCCTCTCTTATTGTTCTTCGTGTTCTTCCTTGATTTTAGCTTGTTTTAATGTCGGGACCTGTGATTTGGTGTTTGATTTGCGTGTTTTTTTTTCTTTTTGGTTTATTAGGGTTTTGATAGGAGGGATTGAGATCGGTTTCTGCTGATTGATGCCTTGGTTTTCGTAGTTTGAGTGTTGTGTGTTGATTAGGTTTTTGTAGGGCGGATTTGAATGAGTTGAGAGTTGGGTCGGAGTAGGTAGCATGAGGAAGTGGATTTTGGCGATTGAGTGTTGTTGTTGTTGTTGTTGCTTGTTTTGTGTGTGTCTTTTTGGCTTTAGATTGTTCTTGTGGCCTTTTCAATGTTTGCAATTCAATTATGGTTTGGGTCTGGATACTGTGTATGTTATCTTTTATTTTTGTTTTGTTTAGGATTTTGAATTGATTATGAAAAGGAGAGAGTACGCTAAGGGTGTTTTGTAGTTAAGAGCAGTTGTTGAGAGTGCTATTTCTCCCATCCCTTTGGTGAAATTGGCATCACCCCTATTTGAGTGTCACTCATCTGAACCATACCTGACGTTGGATTGGATCACTAAAAGCTGCTTAGTTAAAGCAACTGTTAAATTTTAATGCTGCCACATTAAAGGGGTTTGATGATGGAATGAGTTGGTTTTTGCCCAAACAGTAATCCATGATGAGACCTTTCCAACCGCCTACCCCGACTATTGGCTTGCACCTAGTTGGGCACTATGAGATTGTTACCTATAAGCAGATGGTCAGCTCGTTGGGAAACAAAATCTCTCTCTCTTTCTCTCTCTCTCTACACATATATCATTGAGAGAGGGAGAGATCACACTCCACCCATTATGCTACCCAAAAAAGGATTAAAAAAAAAAGATGAAGATGTGGGGTCATTGTTATTCATTCAGAACCCCTATGAACTGTCCATGTCTCACCTTAGTGGAGTTGGCCCCAATGGTGCATTGATCCTTTTCTTTTTTTTGTTTTTTTTTTATGGGTAATGCATTGATC
Organism: Sextonia rubra; assembly: GCA_037013555.1. Classification (NCBI taxonomy): domain Eukaryota; kingdom Viridiplantae; phylum Streptophyta; class Magnoliopsida; order Laurales; family Lauraceae; genus Sextonia; species Sextonia rubra. Next base: position 12,090,548 of record JASUAD010000028.1, on the reverse strand, counting down.
CACGTAAAAGATATATTGACTGTATTGTGTTATTAGACAAGAGTATGTGGCAGTTGAAGGTGCTCTGCTTGCTATCACAACCTTGAGGTTGTGAGTTCGAGTCATGTTACCAATAAAAAAAAAAATCTCTACCGTGTTACGAAGTTGTTTCTACATGTGATCAATCATCCATTGACAACTATTATTGGATTGAATTGGGCAATTATATATATAACCAGAATAGAAGAGCTTGGACAAAATCTTTGTTTTTCTGCTCCAATTGCCCATCTTCATCTGAGATGCTCTGTGACAAGGTCTTATTGCAAGACTTATTTTTTTATTATTATTATGAAAATTCAAACATATCTGTATCAATCTTGTGGCAATTTCCTCTTCAAATCACATCAACATGAACTTTGAAGGTGTGGAAAGGCAACAACTCTGGGAATTCGGATTATGGTGGGGTCATAAGAGATGGCAATGTTGTTGTTACGTGGAATCTATGATACCCGGATACTTGTACATGCCTAATGTATCCGTATCGGACCGATACGATACTTGTACTGGTACCTGATACAGCACCGATACTTCCGGGGTATAAGTTTAGTGTATCCTACTTAGCAAGTCCATTATTTCATTTATTTCTTTAAGTTTTCTTACGTATCAACATAGAAAATGTTAGAATTGACCATAGACAAAAATCTTAAAGTGCAGAGTCGTATCCCAGATCCTCGTATCCGTGTTTGTACTCATGTTCGTATTTGGGCATCATAGCATGGAATTTATATATATCCTCTTTGTTGAGCACCGGTGAGCACCAGTTTCTCGTGGGGCCCGCCATCGGTTTCATTTGGGATGGAGCTGGGGGATCAAAAGATCTCAACCCCACCTACCCGTCTATAGTGTCGGTGGCTTAAATCATCATTCTAACCACTTGTTTAATGGCCGACAAGTTTTCATTGTTCAGAATGAGTGCAAGCTGATCCACAACAGTCTAATCCAATTGAATGTTTGCCAAACTTGAGATTTGTGAATATCACGGGGGTTCCTTGTTTTATGATCCACTTGGATGGATCATAAGTTGGGCCCCCTTAGGTGTTTTGGCATATGGTGCTCACTTTATCGTGAGCACTGGTGCTTGGTGGTGGGATTTCCCATATATATATAATGGAAGGTCAGATTCAACAATAGTTAATGCAAAATTTTGGGGGGCGGCATGGGATGTTTTTAGATCTTTCTTGCTCAAAGGAATCCTGATGTTTCTTTTTTCTGTTGGCTTGACTAGCTTGTGAGCTACTTCTCCCGGATTTGTGGGAATTAGATTTTGTTGAGGGTTTGTTCTTTTATGTTTGTCTCTCAGCTCTGAGTAACAAATGTGGAAGAACTTTCCTTAAGCAATTCATTGTACTTTGCACTCATTCTTCTGGAAATATGTACATCCTAACCTTTCCAAAAAAAAAAAAGAAGAAGGAAGCATAGGATCCTTCTCTCTCTCTCTCTCTATCCATCTATCTATCTATCTACAGTTAAGATCAATCTAATTTGTCTAATTTGTTGCATTTCATTTGTGCAGGCAACAATCCTTACATCTCTAGTGAATGCAAAAATATCCAATTCAAGGTTTCTTCAAACATTGAATGATAATTCATCAATGTAAGACTTCTGCTAATGCATTTATTTCTTGAGGCTTTTAATTCTCGAGGAACAAGCAAAAGTCGTTGATTGTTATCTCTTATTGGTTAAAGCTCTCAGCTTTTCCGGAAGTTTCAGGGAAGAATAGATTTCAGCGTTGCACTAGCATTGAATCTTGGAAATGTGTGTGTGCCTTTATTTTTATTGCAAAAGCATTGAATCTTGTGAATTTTTCTTTTTTCCATTTTGCATGAAGTTGAATCATCATTTGGCTATCCTCCAACATAGTTGGGATGAGGCTTTGATGACAATGGTGACGTTTATGTGCTATCTATGATCAACTTTGGATGCTTCTATTTCCTTTACTACAAGAAAAGAAAAAAAATTGTACTCCCTCATGAAAATTATTAATTCATGGCTAAAGAGGTGGCATATGATAGTTTGGTTCACCGAACATCCTACCTTTTCTCAATCTGTTCAATTGAGTAGTTAATTTAGGCCTACTGAAATTTGTACACTACTTTAACTAATTAATGAACTATTGTTGTATGGATATAAAGAAGAAAATCTTACCTACTGAAAAAAAAGAAGTGAAGGACAGAATGGCTTTATGACTAACATGTGCAAGGGAGAAATAAAGAGAAATGAATCCACTAGAAAACCCTAACAAATAATTGTTATTATTTTGGCACCTGTTCTTGGTTGCTTCATGTTATTGTAGTTTGACAGTAAAGTTTATTTCCTTTCCTGTTCATGAAATGATTTTTGTGTACAGTAGTTTGACTTTTGTTTGCTTCTATGCTGATTGGGAAAAGGCACACTGAAGGATATTGTGCGATGTATGGTATTTGTGGAAAACGCAGTGACGGCAAAGTTTTGAACTGCCCTTATGGCTCCCCTTCTGTGAAGGTATTTACTTGCATATTTAACTTGATCTACCTCTTACTTTCTTCTATTTTGCCTATTTGTTCTTTTATAATATATTTTTTAAAAATAAAGTTATATGTCTGGAATGAGATAATTTTCTGTCTGGGGTGGGTTGCATTTAGATAAAGGTCCTTTGACTCTTGACTTGAAGTCTATATCATGTTCATTTCTTTCCTGAATGCACAAATGTGTTGTTTATTTGTCATACTCATCTCATATACTCGTGTTATTGGTTCAGTTACTCTTCTTTTCCTTTATGTTGGACGGGATCTGTTATAAATCTTGTGATCTCTACTTATGGTTTTTCTTGTTATTTGTGTACTTATCTGGTTTCAGCCTGATGAATTGCTGTCTGCCAAGATACAAAGCTTGTGTCCGACAATCAGCGCCAATGTTTGTTGCACCTCAGATCAGTTTGACACATTGCGTGGGCAAGTCCAACAAGTAAGATATGTAACTAATATCAGTTACTGCCACTATATTACAAATTTTAATTTAATTTCTCTTTGTATAAGGTGAATTTGGTTCCATTCTTGTCTATGAATTGTGGCATGAAAAGTAGTTATCTATTTTGACTTGTGTGATTTATGTCAAACATGAAACATAGTTGTCTTTTTTGACTTCTGTGATCTATGTCAAACTAGTCACTTTGATTCTGAAGATATTCTGATGATAACCATACTATATTGGTAAGACTGTTGATATTATGATTCTTACCAAACCATAGGAAGAATGTTGATAACCATACCATGAATCCCATTTACAAATAAATCTTGGGATTCAGGTGTGAATCCTGTAATTGAATACTTGTATTGAATCCCACAATCCGCAATTCGATACTTGTATTGAATCCCACGATTCAAGCAATTCATCTATGTGGAGATGGCAATGATTGGATGGCTAATTTTAGTCTTTTTTTCTCCTCTTTTTCATTTTTTGGTGTTTCCATTTTTGTCAGATTATCCAACAAGGAAACTCTTACAGTAAGAATTTGTGACATTTGGGGTAGGTTTTAGAGACAAAAAATAAATAGGCATGTGTATGTAGGAATTAGTTTTACCCTACGTTATTTTTTGGTTCCTTTTTCATGAAAAAGTTGATGATTTGGATTTAAACTTTATGGATTTAAAAATAGCGAAAGAAAAGAGACTGCAGCTGCTTTATTTTTCCTAGTGAGGTTGATGTCATAAATATACTCAATTATTTAACATGCATTCTTGTTAAAATCTTAGTATTTGAAGCTATGATGCCTAGATACAGTATGCACCCGCCATGCACACGGCACGGACGCGGATTTTACACATAAAAAGTGAAGTATCGGATACGATATAACTCGATACATTGCCCTTTTTGAAGTATCCGTGCATCATAGATTTGAAGTATGAAACTTACTTGTGTTAAAGAATCAAATCAGTACAACCATTCCCATTTCTAGATCATTCTTAGAGTTTAGGTATGAACCCCACTGGTCGATACCTGTTGTACCAAATCTCATGGTGGTGGTTATTTGGCATGGAGGGAATGCCATTTTTGATATGTATCTTTGGTTTATATTTTGATTTTATGATGTTTTTATTTTAAGTGATTATCTATTGATTAATAAAACCTCTTAAGATAAGAATTCTTGAGATTTCAGGAAAATTTTCAAGAGAAATTAGGAATATGTATATATTGGAGTATTCAATTATAGGTAGAGGTTTCTTCTGACTTTTTCCTTTTAGTTTTTTTACCATTTTTTTCTTTAATTATTTTTTAACTTCAAACGACAGATCCTTGTATTGTGTTGATGTTGATTTGAATTTATTTTCTTATTCAAAGAGACAAGAAACTGCAAGTAGGTGAATGTTTCCTAGTAACATTGATATTTTAAGCATTCAACTATTCGTGCATATCATATTATTATATATTAAAATATGTCAATGTTGTTTTCTATATAATTGTATATAACTCTTATTTGGGATTTTGTTTGAGTTTGCTATTGTTGGATCAATAAGTACTCTTTTCTTACTACTATTATTATTATAATATTTAAATTTTAATACATTTTTATGAATTTAATTAAAAAAATTCTTTGAGTTAGCGATACACTGCATGATTCAATTTGATTCAACCTCTTGTATGATTTGCAATACAATCTCAATTTTAGAAATGAATCATGCATATCATATATGAATATGATGTCTGGATGTGTTATTGACGTTCTCTTTATGATTGTATTAGTCTTATTTGTTATTGTATCTAGCGATGTAAATGAGTGAGTTCCACGTCGGAAACACACTGTACCCGGAACCTGAACTGTTTCTACTTCCAACTCAGAACTTGTTTTGCTGGTTGCAGACTAGATTCCGACTAGATGGCTAGGATCCAGTTCCAAAACAAGTACCAACTCCTTTTTCATTTTTTATTTTTTATTTTTTTTTCTTAAAATAAGGAATCATTCAACTTGTAATTATGCATCAAGTCTACTACCTTCAAAATTAAACATAAAAATGACCAACCAAAGTTGATTTTGAGCTACAATTTGCAACATTAAAGACTTGGATCTCAGGTCAGAACCCATATAGATCGAAAACCAGATCCATTTCTAAATTGAAACCTAAATTGGGTTTCGGACCCAGACCTTTTTATGAATCGGAATCTAAAACAATTTCCAAACAGGCAAACACTGTTTTTTTACTAGTAGGGGCCTCCTGATAATCAAAGAATTGGATGCCTATTTACATCCCTAATTGTATCCATGCTATTATGAGTGAAAGATCGTTTGATAGCTACTAACAATTTTAAAAATGTACGATTCATGATGTAGCCATTCAAACAGTATAGGAAACAATCTTTATTTAAGAACGTTATTTAATCCATCATATGTTTGAGGTGCAGTGCAACTATGCAAGGCATCTAGTACTGTTTTTAATGGCATTAGCAGAGGAACTTTTTTGGGTTGGGTTTTGAGCCAGCCCAAACCCAATCCAAATTCTAGGTGGCCAAACCCAATCTGTGTTTCAACTTGCCCAACTTGGGTGGGGTTTGGGCCTGCCAATCCTAATGCTAACCCTGGAGGTCCTGCCAATCCTAATTCTAACCCTGGATGTTCCAACTCAAACTCAGTTAGTCACTTGGCTCTGGCCATGTCAGGGTGGGCTCTTGTTTCTTTAGGTGGGACAAACTAGTAGTTCCAATACCTCAATTTTAAGCTCGGAACCGTACAGCAGTTGCAGGTAACTGGTGAAAATGTGCAGTCAATTTTATCATGCCCACTATTGAAAGATCACAGTTTTCCATAGTGGTTAGCTTTATCTAAAGGTCATACCCAATTACAGTTATAATCAAGCTACAGTAAAATAGTTGAATGAATAAAGCACATTGGAGGTTGGCACTTCATCAAGGTAAAAGTTTCTGCCCGCACACATCTTGATACACTTTCTTCCAACAAACAACCAGCTTGCAGACATGGACATCTTTTTGGATATAGATCAAAGTCTTTTTTTCCCTATTTGGTATCAATGGGGGAGTTTTTTTTTATTGTATCAGCTGTACCCTCTAGTTAGGCTGATATTGTCTTTTCATACCTCGTTGTGAACATTGGTCTTGTATCTTATTATTATTTTTATAGTTTTTTAGTTAACTTGATTGACTTAATGGTTTTGCAGGCAATTCCTTTTCTTGTAGGTTGCCCAGCATGTTTGAGGAACTTCTTGAATCTTTTCTGTGAACTTTCATGTTCTCCAAATCAAAGCCTTTTTATCAATGTGACTTCTATTGCTAAGGTCTGGAGTCCTTTTCTTTCCTCTCCCTAGATCATTCTATTAATATTTATTTTTCCATTCCTATTTTAAAATGCAGTAGTCACCTTTTTTGGACAAAGAATTATGCTAATGCTCCTCATCTCTCAACTTATTGAACTTAATGAAATCAGGCGACATTATTAAAGTTCCTATAATTTATTTGTTTGCTTGTTCTTCATATAGGTGTATTTACTTGAGTTACAGTTAATTATCCTCATCTAGATTTAAATTCCAAAATCTATAATTAAGTTTCAATCTCATTAAGTCTATCATCTATGTCTTATACTTATCAGTTATCAAGTGGAGTAAAAGCCCTATAAATAAATGGAAGGAATTGTTGCAATGTATGCATAAGATTTTCAATTAGTTGGGTAGTAGGTTTGTCACAACTCGAGCCCAGAAATCGGGGGTTAGCGAAAAGCCAAACCAGTGACACACGTATTTCCGTGCACGTGTATCCAAACCCAGTCCAGATACACGCACACAAGGGATGTAACACGTGCGAAGCAAGCGAACGCGGAAGCTGTAGATATCATAGTAAGCACAACAAAAGAGAATGAGTGGAAAACCAAAATGCGAAATGGGAAAAAGACGTAGATAACACACACAGATATAAAACCAAATACAAGACTGAGTACACACCAAAAACACATGAGGTACAAATATAATACAGAGAACAAAGTCCAAAGTACAAAATACAAAGTCTCTAAGAAACCAAAACACTGGTGATATGCAGGAACGCACTTGGCAAAAGTGATCAAGCCCACTCTGCCATACCGGAGGGTGTCTCTAGGTCCTGCCTTGTAGTCTCTTCGGCCGCCGGGGAGCCGGACGAGGGATCTGTGCCTGCAACACCACAGACAACTCAATGAATACAACGATCCAGCATATATAAGTAACAGGGACGAAACACTCATAGTATCAAAGTGAATAAGGACAGAAGATTAAATGCAGAGTTCATATTAGTATGCTAAGCAAATCGTGCATAGAAGTAAAGCATGTGAAATGAATCAAAACATAGAAGTACTAAACTAAGTGGCTACTACATTAACCATATTCTCTCACATAGAGAGCAGACAGAGCAGACAGATGAGAACACCACCGACCTGGCCATGGGTACAAGTGGGTCTCGGTTTCCTGATTTCCGGAGTCCCAAGACAAAGCTACGCTGCAGCGATACAGAGAACAGAGAACCAAGCCAGAGGTAACCCCGTCGGGCATCCTAGGGCTGAGGCTGAGTAGAGCCAGACTAATACCAATCAAATCAAATCCAAAAGAAGGGAGATTTTCCGCTTTGGACTCACCGACGGCAAAGGCTGGATCTTATCCTCACGTATAAATCTCTGGGCAGAGCCACTTGGGAATACCCAGCGAATCAGAGATGTACAAAGCTAGAGGTATCCAAAGCATAGTATAGACCGAAGAATAAAACAATTATACAGAACAAAAGCAAAATGATCTCGTCATACATAAACATAGATCAGCAGAACAGAGAGCAAAACTGTAAGCAATATGCAATGCATCTCAGAGTAACACGGAATCAAGGGTAATTACAAGCCAACTCAAATCTAGTTGTTCACTGTCACTAACCGTGCATGATGATGTAGTTTTAAGTTATTCGATGCACCATTGCCATCAAAGTGTTGCAATGTCATTCTCGCGTGCACCGAAGTCCCTTAAACCAACACCCATGGGGAGGTGCTTAACAGTAAACTAACGCTCACATGAATGAGTCACAGCCTAACAGACTATTCATGCGGTCCAAGGAATCCATTGGGCCGGTTTATATGAGTGGTTACCTGTATATAAGCCCTACAAGGTCACACCATTAGCCTAAGTTTAATTTCAAACTTTTTCCAGGTCTTACGGCTTAGCCGCGGGTGACCTACGGCTTAGCCGTCGACAGCTTACGGCCTAGCCGTAAGATGCACAACGGCTTAGCCGTGGTTTCCTTCAGAACACGGCTAAACTGGTCATCTTCCACTTCTGATTTGATACCTTTTTACGGTTGAGCTACGGTGGAGTCCACGGCTTAGCCGTAACTTCACCGTAAGAGTACTGAAATCAGAAAATTTCGACTGATCTGAGTGTTAATTCACGGCTGGGTCACGGTTAGCTTACGGCTCAGCCGTAGAACAATTTACAGTTAAGCCGTAGCCTAGCCGTAGAACAAAATTCAAAATTCGTATCTCTAGATTCTGAGCCGTACAACATTACGGCTTAGCCGTACAATACAGAAAACGAAATCGGGACAATTACAGAGACTGCAATTTCATGTGCAAATGAAGTAAAACAAGCTCTAATGAAGCCAAAGTGATAGAATTAGGCTATAGATCATGTCAAGCATGTAAGAACAAGAGAATCACAACAATCAACAATCTACCCATATGTGTCATACAGTCCTGTACTTATACTAGCCTCAAAGCTTTGTCAAACCACTGAAGGCAAGCTCCAATCCAACTAAAAACCCAAGCAAAGCAAAGCAACAACACATGCAAGTATGAGAACACAGCAAGGGAGATGCAAAATCCAAATTGGAGAAGAAGAATTGAAGAACCCACTTACCTCAAAGCATAGACAGAGACGAGGGAGAGAGAGAACCCAATCGAAATGGGTGAAAAATCCCAACACCAACCCAGAGAGGAAGAGAAGTGAAGAGAAGAGAGAATGGACGTGGAGCTCTCCCTGGAGTTTGCTGCATGCACGTTGAAGGAAATGAGCAGGGAGAGAAGACATCTGGCTGTTGACTCATTATATAGTTTTGGAGTTTAAAACAAAGTCTAATGAGTTTAAGCTATTTACGATTCAAGTCACATGAGGGTCCAACTCCTCCAATTGACTCCGAATGGGTCTGAGACAGTTACGGAAAATAACGAGTTCAACAAAATACACGTGCTGACACCAAGATGATGCAAATATGATGCATTCAAAGCAATTGCAAAATTACGAAAAAGGGCTTAGAACCTAACCCATTCCTGGTCAAAGGCTACTCAACTACCTATCCAAGATTCGAAACCAAGCCCAAAAGAAATAAACAACACAAAAACACACTAATGAGCCACTAAACCGGCTCAAAGGGGATCGGAGTGTTACAAGGTTCCCTTGAATGATCTCACAGGAGGTTTTGGTTCCACTGAACAATCCGTTAATCATTTTATTTTATTTTTTGTTTTTCTTGAAGTGGACTGTTGCAGTGGTACCAGAGTCTTTTGGGAGGTGATTTCATGCAACCTTCATTTGGATTAACTGATCACTGCAGACCACCCCAGTTTAGGTGTCGTTGCTATATGGCCATAACGTGTCAGTGTTGCACAAAACTGCAATAGGGCTTCTCTTCCTCATCTAGTTGTCAGGGACCACAGATTTACACCCCAATAGGTTTCCTTCTGTAACTTCATTCTCTATCCCTCTCTATCCTAACCTTCTTTATCCTCAAATACCTAATGAGGAAAATCATCAAACATCTGGCTTGCCCTTCTCAAGCATCTTTCCCTTGCAATGACAAAATCCTTCACAATCTCTGTCATAAAATTTCAGATTTCATTTCACAGGTCTACCTTATATCCGCAATCAAGTTTTCCGTCATTTCAAATCTTTGATTTGAAGGTTCCAGATGGCATTCCGATTGAAGCTTGGAATTGCTTAATAGAAGTTGCAGGTATTTGGTTAACTAGGCTCTTTCATAAGATATCAATGACAAAAAAAAAAAAAAATGCCGCATGAACGGAGAAGAAGTATTGTAGTACCTATATATAATAACAAGGGATACATCCAAAATTGTGTCAACTATCATGGGCTTAAATTTCTGAGTCATACTATTAAGCTATGAAGCTATGTGAGAGAGAGAGAGAGAGAGAGAGAGAGAGAGAGAGAGAGAGAGAGAGAGAGAGAGAGAGAGAGCAAAGACTTATACAAAAGACTAAGATATTTGATAATCAATTTGGTTTTACGCCAGAGAGGTCAACTATGGAAGCTATCTTCTCTTTTAGGCAATAAATGGAAAAAATATCAAGTGAAGAAAAAATTTGCATATGGTCTTCATCAATTTAGAGAAAAACTTATAGTAGGGAACTTAGATATTTAATTTGCTAGGTTTTAAATAAAAGGAATGTTCAAAGAGGTTTTATTAAAATTATGAAAGACATGTATGAACTCGTAGTAATAAGTTGTGAGAACTACCTGTGGAGAGATAGGTGACTTTCCCTTGACCAGAGGTTTGCATCAGGAGTTAACCCTAAGCTCCTATCCGTATGCACTGATTATAGATGAGTTAATTGCTCTTATTCAAGAGAAGGTACCTTGGTGTTTGATGTTTGCCAACGTTATAGTTTTAGTGGATGAATTAAGAGACGGTATGAATGTAAAACTCAAGAGATGGTAGGAAACTTTATTATACAAAAGCTTTAAAATAAGCCATACAAAGAATCTATGGATTGTAACTATAGCAGGCATATACAAAGAGCTGAAACTACTGTGTATTGAAGCCCGGGAGATACTACGAAGAGATTCACTCCATTGCCTTCCCTCGATAATAGCGTAAAAATGAGATGGTTGAAGCGGAGACTTGTGACTTTGTGATTGACGAATGCCAATAAGATTGAAAGGAAAATTTTACATGATAGCAATTAGACTAGATATGACCTATAGAATAGAATGCTGGCTAATCAAGAAGCACATCATATCCCCAAGATGGATATAATAGAGATAAGAATGTTGGGGTTTATGTGTGGTAAAACTAGGAAAGATAAATACATTTAAAAAAAAGTATGAAGGATTATATTAGAGATGAGTGCTTTTGAGAGCTTTTAGAGGTAGCATCAATAGTGAGATAAAATTAGAGAAATCTGTTTGAGATAGTTTAGGCATGTCTAACACAGGTCGGTAACAACACCGGTAAGGAAATTTTTGGATATGCAAGCTGATGGCTCACCAAGGACAAGGGGTGGGCCGAGGAGGACAAGTATGGCTGTAGTAAAAGTAGATTTGAAGAAATGCAACTTGTTTAAGGATTTGGCTTAGGATAGGTCGGAATGGAGACATAAAAATCATGTGGCCGACCCCAACATAGTTGGAATGAGGCTTTGATGATGATGATGCTATGAAGGTTCCACACTAATCAATTTTTAGTTTATCGTGATATTGCGAAGTCTTGTGATAGTTGTTGTCCTAGTGCCACTTGGCTTTGGCTACCCAATACATCATCACCCCTATCTTTTAATTAGCTGAAGGCCACCTCTTTTCCTTCTACTTGGTGGTGATTTTGAAAATGAAGAAAAAAAAAAGAAAAGAAAAAGAAAAGAAGATCTAGGAGCCATCACAAGAGAGAAGCTACATCCTTCCTTTTTCATCTCTATTTCTTAGCTGAGAGAAGATAAAGGAAGGTGGAGAAGGGTCAAACAAAAAAAAGGGCTATTATAGTTTGATGCTGGCCCTAGGTTTAGGGCTTTCGTAGGTACTGAAGTATGCGGCTGCAAACACTTTAAACACGTCTTCGCTGAGACTTCAACATGAGGATGTACCTCTCTAAGTGAATAAACCACAATAATTTTATTTAAATATCATTATTGAGATTTTCTTTTCTACAATGTAATATAAATAAAGAAACAAACTTGACAGCTAAGAAATATAATCAACTAGGAAAGCAGACTAAAATAGAAATTATCTTAATCATACTCCTTAAATAAAATTGGAAATTTAATAACAAACAATTTAAAATAATTTCTAAACTACTTTGCTGGGCCCCACACTTGGGTCATCCGATTTGCATCATTCCCCTTAGGTTGAAAGAAAAGTTTGACCTCAAACTCACGTCTTCTTGATGTTGCCTCTGTAGACATGGTATACATGAAGCACTTCCTTTGTGGCATTTGTGCCTGATCTCTTCTTCGGCTCTTCTCGTTTCCTTGGATGGAGTGTGACTTTCTTGATGTTGCCTTTGTAGACATGGTTTACATGAAGCACTTCTTTTGAAGCATTTGTGCTTGATCTCTTCTTTAGCTCGATGTATTGTCACACATGCCATGAGTTCCATTCTTGTCATGCATCCATAGTTGACCCAATAGTAAATCTCCGCTATCCATTAGTAGCACATTGCACCAAACTGTATCTTTATAATCTTCACTAATAGCAAAAGTAACTTGGCATGTATGTCACACTTGCACTTCATCATCCGTCATTCTCCAGTTTATAAAGTAGGGGTGATTATGCTTCTAAACCTTCAGCTTCAAGCAATTGATAAGTGTTTGAAAGATGATGTTTTTACACCTTCAAGCAATCAACAGGGGTTGTGAGTAGATTTTGTAAATGTTTGCTATTGCTTGATAATTGATCCTTGTTGGGTTTGTCATTTTTACCTGGTTGGGGTTTCTCACTTTAAAATCTGTGTGTCAAGTTGTTTATTTCTTCCGCTGCATATTATTAGACTTGCAATCTAGAAATTCGGGGCCCCAAAAATCTTCAGTAAGGCTTGTTTGTTTGTATTAGAATACATAAGAATTAAATTCATAATATTCATAACATGAATTGTTAAAAATAAATATTCAATGGTGAATTTTCAAAAATAAGCATCATTTGACCATTTCTTTTTGAGCGGAATACAATCATAAGGGGATAGATTTCGGTATTATTTTGATTCATTTTTTTCTAGAAGGAATGGTTATTTAATGCTCATTTTTTAAAAATTAGCCTTGATCTTCACTTTTATCCCATTGTGGTGTGAATTTTAAGTATTCAATTCTAACTTATTATAACGCAAACAATCAGGCTTTAAATACAAAATTATTTGAGATAAACCTTACACATCCATTAATGAGGTCCACTCTAACCGTGATTAAATATGAATGTGAGGAGAAAATTTTCCCACCAGTGAAATTCATGGTTTTCCTCTTTGTGACCCACCTGCAAAGTCACTGTAGAAGAAATCCATCGTCCACCTGGTGCATGAAAAGAATCATGATTGTGCACATGTGAATCAAATGGCAAAAGCTAAGCACATGATTTGCTTTCTCTAGTTTTGATGAGCGACACGAAAATCCAAACGCATGTAATGGCGCATAACGATAACACCCGACATCCGAAATCATGTTTGGGCTCTGATTTCAAGAACTGGTATTTGCAAAGAAGACGACATGTTGATTTTTGCAAAAAGACAAGATTTACCATATCTGAGTATTGAAAGTAACTGACATGTTAACATATGGGTCATGATAGAGGAAGAATCTCAGCCATTGGATGTGTTAGTAAGCTTAAAATCAACGGCTTGTATTCTTTTTCTTTTTGGAAGGTAGAGATTGTGAGGAGGGTCGTACATATGGTTGGTTGTCTCGAAGACCACGAGAAGAATAGCAGCCTTTTTTCTAATTTTTTGTATGTATGCGCTTTCAATTACTGCTTGGATGCATGAGGGGAGAAAGGCTTTTGGACCCTTGTTCTGTTTTTTTCATTGTTGGACCCAAAGGAGAGCGAGAGATAGGGGATGAACCTGCTGGTGATTCCAACATAGCAGAGAGCAAAGTTGTTGGTGATGGCAGGGGAAGGGGTAGTGGAGTTGAAGTTGGTGGTGCAGCTAGTTGGTGCACGGTATCTCTTTAATCCTCGGTCTTTCCTTCTTCGTCTCTCTGCCTTCTTTTTTTCTCTCTCTCTTTGGGGGTTTGGGTTCTGAAAGGTTGACAGTGGGGTGTGGGGAGGGGGTTTCGGATTTGTACAAGGGGGGTTTTTGGTGGAGTAGGGGATAGGTATTGGGGGATACGATGGGAGAGGAAGATGGGGTTGGGTTCTGTGGTGGGTGTGAGGCTACCGAAGTGGTTAGGTTTGGATGATAGAAACGAAAATAAGGAGATGGGATACTTGGGTTACCTTGAATCGGCGATTGGAACGGTGATTTGAGAATGTATCTTCACTTTGATACTAATTAACGCAGCACAGGGAAGAAGAATAGCTACCTGGCTACTCTCCAAGATAAAAGGCTTAGGATAGGTTGTTCAGGTCTCACACCTTAAGACAAAATCAACTCACTCTAGAGAAAATTGAATTTTTATTCAATATCAATGTAATGTGTCCCATGAGAAGGGTTACTTCTTTATTTATAGTTAAGCTACTCTCTAAGTAAGGAAAAAATCTAATTCAATCCTAGTAAAGAATCCTAACTTTACATAATATCAACTTTTAAATATAAAAGAATTTTAGAAACTTAAGAAAACAACTAATAATAAGAAACTAATCTTCACTGCTGGGCCTTACTGAATTTGGGCCCAATGGGCTGTCCAATCATGGATTGGGCTTGTATCAATGGTGAAGATTCGGGAGAGAAATCAGTTAAGATAAGAGTAAGATGGTGGTTGGGGTGGCAAATGGGTCGGGTTGGGCCAATTTGGGTTGGGTCAGCAGTGGGTTTGGGTTTTGCACCCTCAACCCGCACCGGTTTAGGGTCGGGTTGGGTTGGCCCTCCTGAACCCACATTACGTTGTGGGTCAGTTAAGGTAAGCTCAAACTGGCCACCTCACTTGAATATTGCGGTTCTCTCTTCTTCTTTTTCTCCTTCTTTTTCCTTTTCTTTTTCAAGTGGATTCATGGATTGTATTGTTATAAAGAAACAAGACATCAAGAGAAACTAAATAATAGATGTGCAATGCACAATCTATTACATGATATTCTTCTCAACACAAAGTCAGTGATTTAAATTATCCTGTCTTACTTTTCTTTTCTTCTTTCTTTTCTTTCTTTTTTTTCCTCTCTCTCCTTATTTCTTTTGTCCTTACAACTCATTGCACACCACTTACTCAAACCACACCATGGCCAACAATGCTCTCTTTTAGCCAAAAATGGTTTGGGAGATGTATAGGCAACAATTGTAGTGGAGAATGGATTGATGGAGATTTGCAAATCGATTAGTAAATAAAATTGGAAAGTTATTCCAAGGTGATCGTGATCCTTCATTTGTGAAAAGAAACAAAATAGAAAGTAACTTAAAATGTAAAGTAAGTTCCCAAAAGTCATGTGCTGTTACACATTAAATTTAAAAGATCTATGGGTCAACTATGTTAATTCGGGTTAAGCGGGTCGACCCTAACTCGAAGTGTTTTCATGCAGGCCAAGAACATTTGACTTGTGATTGACTTGCATATATCATGGGTCGGGTTTGATTGGTCAAAAGTGGGTCGGGTCACATTTTGCTGGCTTTAGAGGGTGGGGTCACTATAATGTTGAAAAAAATATTGATTTAAAAAAAAACCACTTTTTTAGAAATTTTGACACACTTGAGTAGGATCATAACAAAGAATCCCTTTTGATTTGAAGCATAACCTAGGAACACACATCTAGCAGTTTGAGGAGTTAACTTTGTGCGTTCAGTGGACGGATGATGAACAAAACACACAACCAAAGGTATTGAGATGTGTGTATATGGGTGGAGGTCCATATAAGCGAAAATATGGAGATTCATTGTTTAACTTTGGAGAAGGTAGACGATTGATTAGGTGAACAGCCATGGATAATGCCTTGGGCCAGAAATGAGTTGGAACAAAAGATTCAAGGAAAAGTGCATGAACAGTGTTAAGTAGATGTCTGTTCTTCCTTTCAGCAATACCATTTTGCTGATGGGTATATGGATAGGAGCGTTGAGAGATGAGCCCTTTTTCTTGTAAATTTTTTTTAAACAATTAGATACATACTTCCTGCCTGAATTGGTCCGTACTCTGTAATAGTTTGATTCTAGTAGAGAATTGATTTTGGACATAAGCCAAATATTTTGTAAACACATTAGATACTTGTGATTTGGACCGTAACAAATAAATCCATGCGAACTCACTGGTCATCAATAAAGGTGACAAAGTACTTATGGTGAGTATGGGAAATGACCGGAGTAATGCACCAAATATGACTATGAATAATATCAAAACATTTTGAAGCCAAAGTCTTATGCAAAGGAAAGGGAAGTGTCTTACTTTTTCCTAGTTTAGATGTAGAGCAATCCATCACATCATCACGAGAAAAAATAATATTTTTATTCACCAATCCATTTCTGAACATGGATAATAGAGTTTTGGAATTTGGATGCCCTAATCTATTGTGCCACGTTTTCTAATTATTCTGAGAAGAAGTACAAAGAAATACGAACTCAGGTTTATTCGAAATAGTGGATATTTGCTATGGAAAAAAAACGTCCACACTTAGGGCCCTTCAAGATCACCTTCCTCGATTCTGCACAATACAACCAAATTGAGTGAATGGAACATGGCACTTATCATCAACAAGCTGTCCAATTGAGATAAGATTTGTAGATAAAGAAGGGGACAAAAAAGCATTTTTGAAGGGTAGGGAATGAGGAACATCACCAACATCATTAATTGGAAGCCTTTCACCATAAGCTGTATGTACATGTAGATTACCCGTATAGGATGTGGAAGAAGATCAAATGAAAAGCCAATGTGATTAGATGCTCTTCAGTCAAGGTACCAAAGTGAATTAGAAGTGGGAGAGATACCTTAAATGCCCAGTGCGGAGAAGGCATTCACAATCATTTGTTGAATCATGTCAGGAGTAATAGAATGATTGGTGGTTGATGTGGGAGGATTAGAGGGCATGGAAGATGAAGCAGCGAGAAAAGCATCAGATGAAGCCGAATCAGTTGCAACATGATACGCATGAGGGTTTCAGTTCTAAGGCCTTTTTCTACATTCACTGATGGTATGCCCATTTGCTTTACAATAATTGCAGAATTTCTGCTTGCATTGAGACAAAGTGGCTGAAACTCTTGCTACTGTAACATTGAATAGAGCTCTGTCTCGCCTGCCCATCATTTTTTCCTATATCAGCAGTATGATGAATGGGTGCCTAAGAATTACCTCTTGCCTCATATGCTACCTCTAGAGGACCAAAGGTAGTTTGCTGTGTCAAAATAGCTTGAGTGAGCTATTTTGGGTGTCTTTGTTCTTCTCATAATAGTTCATTGAGACATTCATCTAATGATGGGGAGGGAACTCTACTCGTGACACCAAATCAAATGGTTTCAAATTCAGGTCGTAATTTCATCAAAAATTGGTTGCTATGACTGAGTTCTTGAAGTTTTTGAATTTCGGGAAGAGCAGCGGGAGAAACATTGGCATATTTGATTTCATCGTATTTGGTCTATAAATTTAGAAATCTAGAGAAGTATTCTTGAATGGAAGAGGTTCCTTGCATATATTGGGCAATCTCAAATTCCAACTAATATTGATGTGTGGAGTTATTCTGATAATATACCTTTTTTAAATAAGCCCACACGTCTTTTGCTATATTGTTGGGCCTCAGATTCAAGATCTAGTGTGGTTCCACTGTTCCAAGGATCTAGGATTTTATTTTGGAATCCTTTGTTGTCCTAGCAAAAATCCTTTTCTTATCTTCCGATGGTTTAGGAGAAGATACAATAATATGCCGCAATAGTTCTTTCCCTTCCAGATACAGTTCAAATTGAAAGTCCCAAGAGGGATAATTTTTCACATTAAATCTAATGATCGGAGTTTTAGATTATTCCATGATCATTACTTTCCATTGGTTGGTTTCAAAAAAG
This sequence comes from Sextonia rubra, assembly GCA_037013555.1. Taxonomy (NCBI): domain Eukaryota; kingdom Viridiplantae; phylum Streptophyta; class Magnoliopsida; order Laurales; family Lauraceae; genus Sextonia; species Sextonia rubra. The sequence continues at coordinate 12,072,683 of JASUAD010000028.1, read as the reverse complement.
AATCAAGAACTATTCTAATTTCTAAAGATGAACAATTATCCAGAAGCACAGAAATCTATAATCTGTAAACTGTAATGAAGAATGGCTTCTAACGCAATCAGGCAGACAAAATAGAACAAAACAGGTCTGATGACCAATTGTGTGTAGTGGCAGCAAGCGGCACAGTGGAGAAGAATGCAAAAAAAAAAAAAAAGAAAGAAAGAAAAAAGAAAAACAAAAAGAACATATATATATCGGAACACAGTTGCAGCCTATGACACCTGGATACTTGTACAAGCCCCCAACGTGTCCGTATCGGACCGATACGATATTTGTACTAGTACCTGATACTGCACCGATACTTCCAGGGTATAAGTTTAGTATATCCTACTTAGCAAGTCCATTATTTCAATTATTTCTTTAAGTTTTCTTACTTTTCAACATAGAAAATGTTAGAATTGAACATAAATAATGAAAATTTCATTAATTAAATTGTAATTTAAAGAAAAATTAGGGACACCCGTATCCGTATCTGTATCCTACAGGTTTAAAAGTGCAGAGTGGTATCTTTGATCCCCGTATCCTTGTCCGTACCTATGTTCGTATCTGGGCATCATAGGTTGCAGCCCTGTTGAGCTTGTCTGGGATGGTTGATCAAGGTTGTGGGGCCCGGGAGTTTGATTGAGTGCAAGATCAGACCCATCGATCCTCTGGAGATCCATTTTTCCTTTCAGAGGGTTGTTGTTTCACCCAAATCGGATGTAAATCCAAGTCACAGTGACAATTTGATGAAAACTATTGCACAAAACAACGAATCCACAAATCTGGTGAGATGACCTAACTCTGATGAGTCAAAAGTTCTGAAAAAATTGCCAACATGTTAGGATAAGTGGTTGACCAAGATGGTGGGTGCTGTTGATGATATCGTGATGATCAGAAGTGGGCCACAGTCAAGCTGCCATCAGGTATCGATGAAAACAGATCCTCGAGGCACAGAAACAGTGATCACGTCCCAGACATAAACAGTTGAAAGTGCAGATGTTTAGGATTGTTATCCATGATTTCTTCCGTCCAAGATTTCTTCTCCGCGATTGAATGAGCAGTATCTCTCCAGTACTGTGATTGATTGGAAGAAAACAAGACTAGGGGTTCTAATACCATGATAGTTTCATGCAAGAAGAAGAAATACAGTAATGTACTGAATTGAATTGGTTGATCTCCCTTGAGGACCTACCATTGCTCTTATAGATTTAAGATGCCCATTTTGGGCTACAATTAAGATAAATTACAATCCATCGGGATCCCCTATTTTGGTATGTACTGCTGTACCAATCAAACAGAAGGGGAGGAAGTTAACTCTCAAGAAGAGGAAAAATTAAATGCATTTCTGGCTATTGATGCAGTTAATTCAGAGTCAGTTATCTCTTTCAATGTGTTAACAGAAATCACTTCAACCCGGCCAGTGGTCAAAGTTGTTTGATTCAAGCAGTATTTATACATTGCAACCCAACTTGCCACATTTAAATTGTTCAATCCGAACCAACTGTGTGCTTCATGCTATGATTATAAATCTTGAGATCCTATCAAGCTTGATAGAATTTCACCAATTTATGAGATGGACATTTTGGCACTATAGCAATTATGGTCTATTTGGCGTTTGATCCAATTGGCAATATTTAGTTGCTGTTCAATGTTCTAAAGTTTTCGACCTTAATGGTTGATTTCAAGTGGGGTGGACTATGATGATCCCAATCTAGATTAAAATTCAATGTCCATATTTAAATCTCAATCTCATTTCATCCATCACCAATGCTTTATTCTTTTCCCTAAGAAGTAGAAACCTTATAAGTGGAAGGAATTGTTGCAGGGTATGTTGAAAGATTTTCAATTAGTTGAGTACTCTGTGTGTGTGTGCGCATGTGTGTCTTTGTGCGTGCGTGCATGTGCGTGCGTGTGTGTGCGTGCAGACAAAGTGTTTGGTGCCATGGATGGAACATTCCAATGGCTATCACAGTTTTAATGAAAGCTATAAAACATAGGATACTATCTTACAAAAGGGAATTGTTGGATAAACACAAATAATATCTCATTGCACACAATTAAAAATAAAAAATAAAAAATAATGCCCAAAATATCCCCACCCCTCTCCTTCTCCCTCTTCCTTTTCCTCCTCTCTCTTTCCCTTCCCCACCTCTCCCTCCGGCCTGCGATGAGTTCCGGCGAAGGAGGGGGAGTCCCCTCTCCCTCTCCATCTTCCTCTTATGCTCCTTATTCTCTCTCTCTGTCCCTCTCCCTCCCCTCCCCTTCCTCTCCTTCTCCCTATTCCTCCTCTTCCTCTTCCTCTTCCTCTTCCTCTTCCCCTCTCTCTCCCTCTTCCTCTCTTCTCCCTCTTTCTTTCCCTTTCTCTCCTCCTCTCCTCTCCTCTCCTCTCCACCTTGTTCGGCCCTACGAGGCCGAACATCACAATGTTTGGCCTCGTAACCCTGTTCGGCCCTCTGAGGCCGAACATCACAATGTTTGGCCTCGTAGGGCTGAATGGGGCGGAGAGGAGAGGAGAGGAGAGGAAAAGGGAGATGAAGATGGAGGGGAGAGATAGAGAGAGAGAGGCCCCTCTAGTTGGCTGGAGCTCGTTGCTGGCCGGAGGGAAAGGGGGAGGAGAAAGGAGGGAGGGAGAGAGATGTGTGGGGGAGAGAAGGGTATTTTGGGGATTTAATTTTTTTTTTCTCGTGTGATGAGAGATAAAATTTGTGTTCAAATAGCACACCTTATTACAAAATTATTTTTTCCTAAGTAAATGAACCTGACGTTTTCTTAAAGGATATGCTTGCAAGAAGCTGAAGCTGCTTGCCATAAATGGTTCATGCCCTGCACAGCTCCTTCCCGTGACTTTTGTCATGCCTAGCATGTATATGTCAATAAATTATTGGTAAACACTAAAGGAGAGGAAGGGCATGGTTGGGCTCTTTCTATTTGCATTGTTTGGTGTAGAACATTCAAGGTTGGCCCATCACATCCACATTCTGGACAATGGGACCACAAACTTCTATCAAACTGAATAGCATATAATCCTCTTCCTGAAATTCTAGCGAACAACAGGAGAGAAGAAACGAAAAAAAAAAAAAGAGAATTCAGTTTATTTCAGTAACCCAAACAGCACTTAGTATAGAAAGTAAAACTAAAATGGCGGCAGCTCCAAATGGATAGTAATCAGAAAAATACTCACACCTGAAGATACTTGTATATTATATGCAACCCAGACTATGTATATGATAAGGGTTGTTGAATCCATATTAATAAAGAGAAGTGAAAGAGCTGATAGAGAGATGAGATGTGGAATTAGGATAGATAGAGAAGAACTGAGAAGGCATACAAAATTTTTATTGGGATTGGACAGTCTGTCAAGCAGAGAATCCCCTGACAAAAATAACTCTCGACTGTGCTCTGGTAGAGAACAGAAGGAAATTGTTGACAGGCCAAATGTTCTTTGCTATTGTTGGTTGGAAGTTTCTAAATTGAATGTCAAAAAATTATTTGGGGAAAAAAAGACTGAATGTTGAAAACAGATAGCTTCTTGTGCCATTATTGGTCTCCAAGTCTCCATCAGTGTGTAACGTATAGACTTGAGAGAGGAGAAGAAGAGTCAATAGAGTTGATGAGAAGACTTAGTAGAATGGAAGATGGAGAGATGTGGATAAGAAAAAGGTACATCATTGAAGTGATTGACTAGTTGGCTTTGTAAATCAGCAGTAGCTTGCTCTGGGTTCTCAATTAATTTCTCCTTGCCCCAACAGTGAGTTGCATTGAAGAGAGCAAAATGACAAAATGAACTTTTCTTCTTAAAGAAAAAATAGTTATGAGTGGATATTCTCGTTGACACGAAAAGCTTCACAGGAGTGTCCATCATACATGTCTTGGCATAGTATATGTAAATAGATTGGCCTCATTTTGTTACAAAAAATATTGTATTTAAATGCACTCATCAGTCATCAGCCTTTGTGAATAATTCTTCTTGGACAATTCTGCTTAGCATCTTGGCATGTACGTGGTGAGATTTAATTATGTTGATACACAGACTCGCCTAAAACCATGATGCACCGGCACCCGCACCACATACTCATGCCGATACTTCATTTCTAATGTATTTGACGTACTTTTTGGAGGTGCACCCGCACTCGATACTCTCCTGCATCCGATACTAATGCCGAGTCCATGTAACATATTTCTTTTTTTTTTTTTTTTGCGTCAGAGAAATTGTTTGCTTACTTTATATAATTCACTTTCTTTTTTCTTTTATTCACTAAAATATGAAAGCCCATACTCAGCATGCACTCTGCATCAAAACACTTAAGCATTATACTGCAAGAATTCTGAATCAAGAAAAGCCATATGCGTTATGCATCATGCACTTTTTGTTGGGATTGTTTGTTTAATTTGGAAGCACTGCATTATATACTTGCAAAGATGTATTGTTTTCATAATGTATGCATGCTTTCTCATGTTTTCTGGTGATGTCACTGATGTCTCAAACTTAGATGGGATAAAGCTATTTAATTTTTTCTTGCTTTAGGTTAATAATACGTCAACTGTTGATGGAATTGACTTTTTGGTAACCGATGCTTATGGGGAGGAGTTATATAATTCATGCAAAGATGTAAAGTTTGGTACAATGAATACACGAGCAATGGCATTCATTGGTGCTGGTGCTCAAAATTACGAAGGTGAGGGATTATACTGAAAATTTTGCATAGGTCATTTGTTTTCTGTAAAAATGGTTACTCTGCAATTTTTAACCAACCTCCATATCTGTTATCCTTCCTTAACTTTGCCCTAGAAAACAGAGACTTTCTGGGCTTGGATCATTTTCTATTTTTATAGAATCTGGGTCATTGTTATATCTACTATAGGTGTGATTGTTGTGAGATACAGGGATTTCTAATTGAGTGCTTATTGAAGTGCATGCACACCATGGTCCATGGGAGTTGGTGGTGCAGGCCAAAAACCTGTGTGACTGTATGACAATCCATGGTTGATGAATATATCTGTAGATTTGATCAAGATGATAGAAAAACCCACCATAGGTGGTGCGTGTCCATGAAGGGGCTGATGGTCCACACTTGATGGTACCGTAAGTTGTGTTGGATGGTCCAATCATTGAGACCAAGCTTTGTGTGCGTGTCTCAGGTCATATTTTTCTTAGTCTGATTATGATGTCAGGTTTAGTGCTTTATTGCTAGATGTACAACCTGGATATAATTTATGGTGTCCTTTTATTCTCACTTAAAAAACATATATGAGCAATAAAATCCAACCAACCAATTATTATGGATAGATTTTAGTCATTGCAGTACCTTTTGCAGTTGACCTGTTTTTGATAGTGATGCAGGCCAGATCTATGATTGGCTAGCTATTGAATCCAAGACCAATACAGCCTAATAGATTAGAATATATTATATTATTAGTAGTTGCTTTAGTTGTTTTATTAATATTTGGCAAGTATAGTTATGTTTGATTTTGGACTTCTTATTTGTTTAGAATTAGTTGTTTCCTTTCTTAGATAATGTTTTAGTTATAAATGAGGATGTAATCTCTTCAAGAGAGATAGACTTTCATATTGAATAAAGCTTTGGAATTGGTTCTCAGTTGAGAGCGTTTATTTGTCTTTGGTGAGGCACATAGACAATTTATCCCTAAGGCTTTTGGCTTGGAGATTAGCCCGTTGGCTAATCTTCTTCCCCTGCGCTGCTTCAATTGGTATCAGAGACGAAGATCCAATCTCGGACTGCCGTCTGATCGCCGATTCGAGGTAACATATCTCTCCCAGTCATCATCCCTCCTCGTCCGTCCTCTTCCATTCCCTCACCGCAGCACCCCACCGCACTCCATTCATCTCCATCTCCATCTCCTCCACTGCCACCGACCTCACCCCCGAGTCCCCAAACCCCCCATGTCAACTCTCTGGAACCCTCACCGGCAACCAATCCAGACTCCATCCCCTTTCCGGCGCCCACCCGATCCATCCCCAACCCGATCCAACCCCGCAGCCCACCGGAAAACTCTCCATCGCCCCAGCCAAACCCCTAAACCAATAACCCAGATCCCCTCATCCCGAAATCCCCAACCCTTTCCACCACCACAGCAATACTGAAAACCCTAGCCTTCTCCCGCATCACCACCGCACTCCATACCCTCCACAGACCCCTTCCATAACCCACCGCACACCCTAAACCCTAAACCAAGCCCAACCCCTTCACGAGACCACTTTCGACCATATCCCTTTCCACTGAAACCAAACGCCATCTCCAACACTGCTGTAACCAACCCACCACCATCCCAGCCTCCGATCCTCTCTGCTCAGCAAAACCCCAAACCAAGAAAAGAAAGAGAGAGAGAGAGAGAGAGAGAGAGAGAGAGAGAGAGAAACGCAACAGACAAGAGAGCAGCGAAGTAGAGACATCGGGCGTACCTGGATCTCGTCGCTCCACTACAACGCGGACCGCACTTGGTCATCGTTGTCGGCATCGTCGTCGTCCACCTCCTCTGCCCCCGCCTCCTCTGTTCCTGTGCCGTTTGAAGCATCACAGTAGTCGACGAAGCAAGGGTTTCGAAAACCCCTGTTTTTCTCCTCTCGTTACAGCAACAGCAGCCGTGACGTGCAGATAGGCTTCGAGAAAGAGAGGGCGTCGAACCCCTTTTACTTCTTCACGGGTCCTTCTCAAGTCACGTGTGTGTGTCACGTGCGTGATAACAGCCTGACTCCTCTTCTGGGCTTTAGTACAGGTCAGATTCCGACCCAGCTTATTGACATCTCAAGGGCTCTTGTATTGCACATTTCCTGTTGTGGGTTGAGTTCAGGTCCCACTTGACCTGAGTCTACTTTAAGCCCATATCAAGTTGGTCTCAAGTTTGGGTCTAACCCAACCCAAATTCAGACCACAACAGTACAAAAAAAAATTTTATATATAGGTGGGTCCAGCAAAAACAAATAATCCAGTCTTTTTTGGATTGATTGATCTTAGCCATTGCTTCTCAAAAGATAATATTTTGGTCTGATTCACGCTCCATCTTCACTTGCGTCTTTTTGTCAACAAGATCAAGCCATAGGTTAGTTAATTTTGAGCATTCAGAAGATTTTGAATTTCTTACAGTAAAGTCAATATACAAATCTTTGGACCATCTGATGAAGTTCAAAGCATGTTATATGAGTATAAATATGGAGATTGGTATTTTGCAAATAAGGTCTACTTTGAGCAGTTCCTCAATCTCAGACAGGCAAATTCGACAGTTTATGAATATTTAAATCAATTTTCGAGACTACACCAAGTTTGTGGCTTGGAACAGAATGAGCTGCATGATATAACTCGCTTTATCAGAGGTTTGAAGCTAGACATTCTTGAGAAGATGAAACCATGTCACAGTGTTCATGAAGCATACAAAGAAGCAATTCATATTGAGCACATGCTTCAATGGTCCCACCTGCAACAAGTCAAGCCTAAGCAAGAACATTCTCTACAACGAACGAAAGATCATCTGATGGGAACAAAATTTAAAGGTAAAGATACTCACACCCTTGTCATTCGCAGACTTCTCACCACCAATGAAAAGGAAGACAAAGAGTGGAAACAGACTATAGTATTCCGAATGCGAGTAAGGTGTGAAGATCGATTAACTAATCTAGTTATTGATCATGACAGTACTATCAATTTTGTGGCACAATATGTTATTGATAAACTCAATTGGCCTACGGAGACTCTTCCAATGCCTTACGAAGTTACATGGTCTAATGCTTCTGTCATTACTGTAACTCACAGATGTTTAGTATCTTTCAAGATTGGTGTATATGAAGATAAAATTTGGTGTGATGTAATTCCCATGAATATCACTCATATTCTTTTGGGACAACCATGGCTTCTTAATCGGAAAGTGCAATATGACAAAGAGAAGAATATCTATTCTTTCTATTGGAAAGGACAATATGTTGATCTTGTTCCATTACAACCAGCAACATCTTCATCTACCTCATCACTATCAATTGAAGAGTCACAAGATGAACACAGGGAAGAAACAAATTCCAACGAGGATGTTGAAAAGCCCATTCATGGAAAGAAAGATCTCATTACACCTTCAAGTAAGAAGCAAGAGATAAAGCAAGATAATGTACAAGCAGACAATAATCATCCAATGGATCTGATTGCCACATCGGGTGACAAATCAATTGCCCCAGTGGTTTTGCAAGAAGATATGTCCACATTAATTGACGTGCACCATATTGATTTCATCTTCAGAGATCAACTAATGTCAATCAACAATTATGCTATCTTATTACAGAGTTTACTATTAAAGCATATAATGGTCAGATCACACTGTCAATGCAACCATCAACAGACACATCGCTTCCAACCTATTACGGAGTGGAATAGAAGATTCGATCCAGCTTTCAAGGCATATTATCAACCTGATGCTCAATCCGCAACACGGAAGTTTGTTCGAATGATTTTCGACCCAGGCGGATATTTACAGAACTCGAGGACGAGTTCTCTTCCAAGCGGGGGAGAACTGATGCAGGCCAGATCTATGATTGGCCAACTATTGAATCCAAGACCAATACAGCCTAATAGATTAGAATATATTATATTATTAGTAGTTGCTTTAGTTGTTTTATTAATATTTGGCAAGTATAGTTATGTTTGATTTAGGACTTCTTATTTGTTTAGAATTGGTTGTTTCCTTTCTTAGATAATGTTTTAGTTATAAATAAGGATGTAATCTCTTCAAGAGAGATAGACTTTCATATTGAATAAAGCTTTGGAATTGGTTCTCAGTTGAGAGCGTTTATTTGTCTTTGGTGAGGCACCTAGACAATTTATCCCTAAGGCTTTTGGCTTGGAGATTAGCCCGTTGGCTAATCTTCTTCCCCTGCGCTGCTTCAATTGGAGATTTGCCCGTTGGCTAATCTCTGATACCAATTGAAGAAGCGCATGGGAAGAAGATTAGCCAACGGGCTAATCTCCAAGCCAAAAGCCTTAGGGATAAATTGTCTAGGTGCCTCACCAAAGACAAATAAACGCTCTCAACTGAGAACCAATTCCAAAGCTTTATTCAATATGAAAGTCTATCTCTCTTGAAGAGATTACATCCTTATTTATAACTAAAACATTATCTAAGAAAGGAAACAACCAATTCTAAACAAATAAGAAGTCCTAAATCAAATATAACTATACTTGCCAAATATTAATAAAACAACTAAAGCAACTACTAATAATATAATATATTCTAATCTATTAGGCTGTATTGGTCTTGGATTCAATAGTTGGCTAATCATAGATCTGGCTTGCATCAGACGGAGTTCAAAAGGGGCAAGCCCCAATTGATATGGAACCAACTAAAGTCCCTTACCCTAAATTAACAACAACTTATTCAACAGTAGGAGAAAAGCAGTAGTATACTAACTGCAAAATGAAATCCACCTCATGGATAGTCTTCAATCCTTGGGATTCAAACTCTCACACCCCAATAAAGGAGAGATAATTGCAGACTAATGAAATATTGTTGAGAGTGAGTAGAGAAAGTCCAAACATGGATTGGAAGTCCAACATAATTTATATTCACATGGAACAAAACCTTAACCTGTCTTATATTGTTGCCATTGATGTCATCTAACTAATAAAGAATGTTTACTATTAAAAGTCCTTAAAACAATTATAGAAAAGACACTAAAAATAGAAAGCTTTTGTAGAGTCTCCACTGTGATGCATCCTAGCCTCAGATCTGCAAATGAAGGTGGACCAAAATTCCTAGAAGGTTTTGGCTGAATCCCCATGCCAACTAAACTTCTTAATATCTTCACTACAATTTCTCATAAAATTAAATACTTGCTTAACAATCCATAAATAGAACCGGTGACAAAGCTAGGAATTTTTCCTAGAGGGGCCAAAGATGGATTAAAACCTTCAATAAATAGAAGGTATTTGTTTCATCACATTCCCATTTTCATCACAAGTTCACAACCATCAATGTTTGTCAATTAGGAATGATAATTAGTGACCTTTTTTTAATTGTAATCTTTCTATTTTTTACTTTTATTTTTTGTACATCAGCATTTTTTCATATGATATTTGTAAAAACACAACCAATCATTTACTCAATCGGACGCTGGCCCTACTCCTACAAATATGAAATTCTAGGATATATCATTAGAGGAGATGGTATTCATTTTGAACATTTTGGATTATAATTTTGTGGGCCCTATAATAGATTTCTGGAGCCGTGTAAGTTAACATATAATAGTGATTTTTAGATATTTCTAACCTATAAAAAGACAGCAGCCATAAAATAATCTAGAGGGCCATCACTCTTGCCAATCTAATGTATCATTTACATAGCCCTAGATCTCCAATCTTATCTAATCAAAATCAATCTTCTCTATTTTTTTCCTCACAATATAAAATAAAGAAAAAATAAATGACGTCAACAAGTACTGTGTTTGAAAAGTTACAAATGACAGGAAAAAAAAATATATGCATTTAAATATACTCATTCAACAGGCATCCATTGAACTCAAACAAACAAGGGAAAAAAAAGAACAAAAATAGATACAAAAGAAACAATAGGCAGATGGGTTTTTGAATTACATGTATAGCTGTATTTGAGAACCAATGAAAATGAGTTAAGTGTTAAACAATGAACAAGAAGACAATAAGTAATGGTGGACATGCAAGCAAGAAGAGGTATTTGGAAGCCAAGAGAGAAATACAGCAAGAAAAAAAGAGCCGAAAAAAGTGGAGATGATCTTGCTGTATAAGGAGATTCAAACCATTGTCTAGAATGGCTTGCTTTTGAAAGAAATAAAAAAGACAATTTTGCCCCAATTACTTAGTTGTAGCAAAAAGTGAGGAGGCGTAAAAGTATTAAAAAGATGACACTGCCCTTAGAAAAAAATCTAGAAGGCCTTATCCCCATGTGAGAATTTCAAAAATGGGAGGAGGGGCAATTGCCCCTTCTCGCCTTTGTGTAGATTTGACCCTGAATAGAACTCCTAATTAAATTAATCCTGATTAAATGGTTGTCCTGTTAGGCCTGTGGAATGGGCCCAATAGGGTGGTTTACCCATGGTTTGGCCTGCATCACACTTGTTTTGGACAACCCCTTCCTTGATTGTTTGGTTCCGTTCAACACCTTTAAGTTATCTACTTTTCCTCTTTTAACTTTAGCAATTTCTTGGATGGAAGATTCCTTCTTGATTGGGCACTTCTCTTTTAGAAAGTTGATGAAAATTGAAAATTGTGTTGCTTAAATTCATTGGGTGTGCCACATCAAGGGGACTGTAGGCCTGCACAGTCAATGGGGCGTGAAATGGACCAAGACTAGGCATCCATCATGGTTCTGATTTGGACTTAATTGGGTTTGATTAGATGGTCCAAAGGATCATTAGGGTGCTGCTTTTAATCCTCTAATTAATTCTGAATTGTCCACAATAGACTTGATCCATCTTAGGGGATTTTTGGTTGGACTTCTTTATAGTGCGTTCTTAAAAGTATATATTGAAAGCTGCCTTTTCAAATCCGCCTTTGAGCAGAAAATGTTGTTTGGTTAGCTCGATTTTCCACCTACTTTTTTACAGCGAAAGTAATTAACCAAATACTAGGATTATAATTAACAAAAATAAAAGAGGATTTTGCGGGAAAAACCCCCTAGTTGGACACTACACGAAATTAATCCTAGATAAATGTAGTGCACAAAATGGGTCCCTTAAGGCTGATTTCGTGCATAATTTTTTTTCTTGTAAGGTGGGGAGGAGTGATGCTAGCGTTGCTGCTTTGTTCTTCTTCCCTTCTTTCTTTCTCTTCTTCCTCCTCTTTCTCCATTGCTCAAGAAGGATGGGATAGACTAACTCCAACCCTCAAGAAGGAGAATGAACGTGGTTAAGGTGATGAAGGTGAAAACTAGGTCATTGCAGTAGGGTTCAGTAGTTGCAGTATGGTTCTGTGCACTTTTATTTCTACGGTTTCAGTCGGGTTTTGCGCCAGGGATGGAAGAAACGCATCTCTATATTCTCATTGTCTATGAGCATCATCCACCGAAGGGCATCACCGTTGTTGAAAGACCCGCACCAGTGTTTGCCATGGATTTTTGGAAACTTGATGGGGCCGAGGATGGTGTTCTCGGAGCGGCTGAAGAAACATCGGTCTTGGTTTTGGTCTTGGTCTTCTTTTTCTACAGCTTTGAAGTTGGGATTTGAAAGCATAATCAGCCATGGCATGTGAGGGCTAGGGCAAAGGCGAATCCTTGTATTCCACCTAAAAACAGCTAGCCAGGATTTGTATACGGCTCCCAGACAGATATAGTCATGCAGGCTACACTTACAGAAAAGCAAATGCAAGACATCTTCTTGGGCAAGCCTCTCCCCTTTTTCAACCGCTTATTCATTGAAATCAATTTGGGGACAAGAGATGGAACTCAAAGCAAAGAGAGAAAGAAAGTATTAGAAAAGGGGGAAGGGAAATACTGAAAGAGAAGAATCCGACGATGAGCAGAGGTAGAGATGAAAACAGTCTGCCTTGTATAGTGTTACTCAACCGAAGGTGAGATGGCAGCAGTGGTGGCAGTGGAGCAATAACTGGAGTCTGGGATCGTAGGATCCCCGAAACAGCCCCAGTTCCCTTTCTTCCTCGGTAGCGGGCTGCTGTGTGATGATTTTCTCTAGTTAATCGCACGTACACACCAGAAGTCCCCAATTGGAACCAAGGCTCCTTGGTTGGAACACTATACACAAACCCGCGCCAAACGACCTATTTTTCACCTTCATCACCTTACCCACGTTCGTTCTCTTTCTTGAGGGTTGGAGTTAGTCTATCCCATCCTTCTTGAGGGATGGAGAAAGAGAAGGAGGAAGAGGAAGAAAGAAGGGAACAAGAACAAAGCAGCGGCACTAGCATCACTCCTCCCCAGCTTACCAAAAATTTTTTTTTCCGCATGAAATCAGCCTCAAGTGACCCATTTTGTGTACTAAATTTATTTGGGATTATTTTCATGCAGTGTCCAACTAGGGGGCTTTTTCTTAGTAAAATCCTCAAAATAGAATTACATGATATGCAAACCCTTTGAGAATCATGTGATTTTAATCCAAAATATGCTATTTAATCATGAATGTGTTTGGGAGTTAGCAATGGTTCAAAATTTAAACTTCTACCAGTAATTAAGCAACTCCATACATATATATAATTACATTTTTTTTCCAGTAATTGAGCAACTCCATATATATATATTAACAATTATCATTTAATAAACGCAAGCCTAACCTGCTTGCAATTATCATTCAATAAAGAATAAACTATTTAATAATTTCCAAAAGTCAAATCTGCTAAAATCAAAATCTATAGTGTAGTTTCTTACCAATTTATCTCACAGATAAAAATAAATAATTTAAAAATGACAATGGATAAAATTCCCAAGAAGCTTACTTTGGAGAATAGTCTCTCTCTCTCTCTCTCTCTCTCTCTCTCTATCTCTCCCTCTCTAATTTTTTCCCATATTGCTTAGGCACCAAATCCCACTTTTTAAGCTGAGAATAGTCTCTCTCTCTCTCTCTCTCTCTCATATTTTCCCATATTGCTTAGGCACCAAATCCCACTTTTTAAGCTGAGAATAGTCTCTCTCTCTCTCTCTCTCTCTCTCTCTCTCTTTAATTTTTTCCCATATTGCTTAGGCACCAAATCCCACTATTTAAACTGACAGTTTATACAAGTGGGAAAGCTTTATAGCAACCTGCATATACATAATTGTCTTGTCGCCTCACTTTCCCTAATATCAGATAACAAGAGTGAAACAGGGCATCAACAATACCTAACTATTCATTAAGCCATGACAAAGAGAAGCAAGATTTCAAATGTTCAAATATGGTGCCTGATAAGGAGCAAGAAGTATTGCCAAATCAATGGGTAGCAGGAAGAAGACATACAAAGTGGTGAGCTTGACCGTTGATAGGGTTCATGGGTAAATAAGATAAAGAGCAAGGGGATATGGTTTGGCTCCAATTCCACGCTAGAGGCAGCTTCTGCAAGGGCCCATGATGCATCGCTCCTATGATTGATTTTTATCCATGGATTTATTTAAGAGAAAGGGAGTGAGATAAAGAAAGTGGGAATGAGAGCTTAGAGAACTAGAGGGGGAATGAGGAGAGAGAAACGTGGAAGAAGGAAGTAGAGGGAAAGCTAGATGTGAGAGGTCCAAGGAAGGCTATTTTGAGGTGGGAAAGGGAGAGAGGGAGGAAAAAATGGATTGCAGATATGAAAAAATTGGAGAGATGGGGTGGATGATGTTGCTCTGGGAGAGAGAGAGAGAGAGAGAGAGAGAGAGAGAGAGAGAGAGAGAGAGAGAGAGAGAGAGAGAGAGATGCTGATTACCTATCAAAATGGGAGGATGGATATAATTTTTTTCTTCCATTAATATGGAATAGTAACAAATCTCAAAAGTATTTGGAAAGGACTGTGTGTGTGTGTGGCTTCATGTTGTTATTTCTGTTTTGATATGATTGATCTTTTCTTTCTTTTAGGTAGTGAGGTTATTGAAATTGGTTTGCTTAGTGATACTGTGATACTGAAGTGGAAATGGCAACCTTAAGTAGGAGGTACCTAATTCATTTGGTATCCTCTGGTATCCATTTGGTTGGACACATTCAAGCAGATGGTTGTTTTTGTCTTTTTTAATTGTAACAATTAATGTAATTTGTTCATCACTATATTGCAAGTTCATTTTATTTTTTTTTTCAATTTATTTTGTATTTCAATGGATTCAGTTTGTTTAAGTGATGAGAGAATGTAAATGCTGTCTCTTGATGTTTATTTTCCTTTTTGTTTTATCCGGTCAACTTTTTGGATTTTTGTTCTTTAGTGTTTGAACTATATGTGAACATTCAAATATGTGGTGGTTTAATGGGATTTGAACCCTTGCACTCCTCAAGAGTATTCATGCCTTCCAACCTGTTAGTTGAGTTTTACTTGGTCTAACATTATATTAACCGTGTACTATTCACTTTAATTATATTGACCTTTAAGAAAAAGAGATTTACGATCATCACGGAAAGCTCTTTTTTTTTTTCCTTTTTTAATTTCATTAGAAGAAAGACTAATATAAATGTTGTGTTACTTACCTTTTTTTCTTTCCATTTTGCGGGATTCTTATCCTCTCACTTTTGTGATTCAGTAGATGTTATGAGTTATTTCATAAGAGTGTCCCTGTGGTGATGAAACCAGCTTTCGTTTCACAAAGCTAATATGATAATATCATCACTTTTGTAGTTGATGGGAAATTTTACATGTAGGTGGTGGCACCATATATTTTGTTCTCAAGTTTTGAAGTGGACTTCTGTAACTAATCATTATTAACCATGCCGATTTGATTTGTATCTTCTTTGCTAGTTTTTTCCTTGGTAATAATGTTTTTTGTTTGTTATTTTTTTTTCTTGTAGAATGGTTCGCATTTATTGGTCAACAAGCAGGCCTTGATGTTCCTGGTTCACCATATGCTATTAATTTCCGTACAAATATTCCCAATTCATCTGGGATGAAGCCCATGAACGTATCTGTTTATTCATGTGGTGATACTTTGCTTGGGTGTTCATGTGGCGATTGTCCCTCTTCTCCCACGTGCTCCGGTTCAGCACCTCCTCCTCCACATCACAAACGTTCTTGCTCTATTAGATTGGGGTCTCTTAAGGTGGGATCAGTTGTAATGTTGGATGAATCTTATTTTGATTTATTAGTGCTTTATTAGTATACAAGAAAGCCGTGATCAAGGATACATGAAATTAAAGTGCGATGACATCAGCATCTGATTAGCTAGATGTCTATTTTTTCTATGACTATATGAAACATGTTTGATCTAGCATTAATCTGGTTTGTAGATCTTCGCATCTAGATTCCGGTTAACTATATTTCATTTGATGCATGCAGGTTAAATGTGTAGAATTTTCATTAGCAATTGTGTACATTGTTTTAGTTACTGCTTTCTTCGGATGGGGTTTGTTGCATAGAACAAGAGAAAGAAGGGGCCCCTCACCTAGAATGAAACCTCTGTTGAATGTCAAGGATGAAGGTGACCATTCTGTGAACAAGCAAGAAGACGAGAGCCACCCAATGCAGGTGCACAGTTTGTGCCTCTGATATATATGTTTTTGTTTTTTTTTGTTTTGTTTTTTTTTTTTTTTGTGGGGGGGATAAGTTCTTATTCTTTTGCAGCAAAGAAAAGATAAAATTTGATGAGAGGAATGTGGAACTAGTGAAGGGAGATGGCACCAGGTTTAAAAAATTGGCCAAGTCCAAGTCAACTCGGACTCGGCCCATACCAAGTCAGGTCACATGGGTCGTGGACTCGAATCATGTGACCCAGCTGCATCACACGTGACTTGGACTTGGTCATGACCGAGTCGGGTCCAGAGTCTGATTTTTTAAATCTTAGATGGCGCTAATTCATGGATCGTGATAAATCATCATTCATCAAACAGTTGCTGGTTGCTTGGAAACTTTCCTTGTAGCCTCTTAGATAACATTGTTGGGCTGCCTTTCTGTAAATTAGAAGCACTTCAGACCTCATCACTGAAGGGAATGAATTTGCACTGTCCAGAGTGATATTCTCCAATTCGTCCCACTGGAGCTCATTAGGTGGGGGATGATTAGATCAAGAAGTTTACATTGTTTTTGCTCAAAAGTGCAGATCCCTCTTAGTGAATCAAAAAACTTTTTGTTGATTTCCATATCTGGCTGGTTTTGGTTCATTGACTAATTTTCCTTTGCTGATTTTGGTAGATCAAGATTTGTATTACAGATTCAACCAATTTTAATTTCTATTAAAGTTTCAACCAATTTTAAGGACGTTTTTATTATTTTATCTTTTAGTGTTATGGTTTTCTTATTTCAGCTTTTATGATTTCAGATATCTGAAGAGGGTCCACGAGTTACTAATGGGGTCCAGCTTTCTTTTGTACAAGGCTACATGTCAAGTTTCTATAGGTCACTGCCATGCCATCCAAGATTCTTAGATTATAGTCTACAATGAGTATTTTTATGATTCACATGAAAATTCTTTTTTATGTGCAGGAGGTATGGAACCTGGGTTGCTAGAAACCCGACACTTGTCTTGTGTTCATCGCTGGGTGTTACTCTTATACTTTGTTTAGGTCTAATCCGTTTCAAGGTGGAGACTCGCCCGGAAAAGGTAGGACTATTTAATTTTCGGCGTACAGGCCTACAATTATGTGAGTTATGTTTTTAAAAGACTTAAAAGGCAATAACTATTTTAGAGACTCATGTTTGTATGATCTCCATCAATATTCTTCTATATTGAATCCTTCTTGGCTGCGGCCGCCCCTCTGAAATAGATGGAGCATTGCTTGTACTCAGATTCTTGGAAAATCACTTCAATATAATTAGAAATTTATTGCCATTTGTGATGCCAGTGCTTGTAAGTGGCACTGAATTATTCCAACTGGAGTAAGATTGTAGTCTGATTTTTTGTCTTTCGTAAGTGTATGTTATGATGTAGTGGTGCTTAATGCTTCTTTCGGTGTTGAACCTCATAGAAACAGGCTGGTCATGCAAAATTTGTGATTTACAAGTCTTGATGCCTTATTATGTAATTTTTGATATAAGCTTTATATGCACCCTTACCCAGGCTATCTTGTAGACGGTTTTAAAACATGTTTGAATGTGAGTCCGGAAACAGTCTCTGTCGTGCTGAGTTGGTAGGATGAGTTAGGTCTCATGCATATTTGCCTAAGTTTTGGTGCAACTCAACATACTTAATACCAAAAATGCCAAAGTGTTATTGTTGTGGCAAATTAACTACTTAACACCCCCCTTGGGCTTGACACTGCCCAGACTTGAAGCACGCACCTGCACATGACGGCATCATGGGGCCCTGTTGCCATACTCACATGTGCCCGGACACTTGATGCCGTGGCGGCATGGGCCTTGTTTGCCTTGTGAGGACTTGAACTTGGGACATGCTGGCTTTGATACCAAGTTGCTAATTGTTGTGCCCTTTGATATACATTGTTAGGTTCTTCTCTAACAACTTAAGTCTTTTAGCGTAAGTGGTTGTCAACATAGTATTAGATTTGTTATGTTGTTCTATAACAACTTAAGCTTTTTAGAGTAAGTGGTTGTCAACATGCAGTGGCTCTGGGATTTTCATTTTAGGGGGGCAGACAATGATCACTTGAAAATGTCAAACATTTTATTATTATATATTCACATTACCAATTGAGAAACAACCCATTAACAATTTCAATAAAAATCAACAATTTCAATAATTAAAAAAACAGCCCATTAAGGTACATGATATAGTCTGAATCCATCCACTATTCCACATGATACCTGTTTTCTACCTCATGGGTTTATATCTAATCCAAGTCCCATCACTCCCAATGCAGTCAAGCACCCAAAAGAAGATAAAAAAAAATGTGGGGAACAGCCCATTAACAATTTCAATAAAAAAAGGCCCATTAACATACATGAAGCAGTCTGAATACATCAACTATTCTACACGATACCTGTTTTCTACATCATAGGTTTGTATCTAATCCATCATCCATGTATCTAATCCAAGTCGCATAACTCCCAATATGGTAAAAAAAAAAAAAAATACAATGGTGAAACAGCCCATCAACAATTTCAATAATAAGAAAAGCCCATTAAAATGCCACATAGGTTCTCATAACCGTGCTTGGCGAGAGATCTTGTCTCCTTCCAAAACCCTAAAGCCCTAAAGCCAAAGAAAATAAGAACGAAAGAAAGAAATTTGAATGTGGGTAGGTAGGAAGATTTGCTCACATAGTGGGGATGTTGGTTGAGATCTCAATCTAGAAGTAATCGATGAAGATGTTGAGATTGGACAGAGTGTGGAGCTTCAGCACAAGATGGTTCTCGTTCTGTCCTTATCTCAAGGAGCTCACCATCGAAAGGGTTTGAGGAATGGGTTTCGAAATAAAAGGGGGTGGGGGCATACCCTTTGCGACAATGGGGGGAATTGGCTATGGCCCAGTTGCAAATTTATGGGTTTTTCGGATTCAAACAGGGTCCATTGCCCCTAATACTAGAACTGTGAGTCTGCCCCTGTCAGCATGGTATAAGAGCGGGAGGCTGAGTGTTTGAATCCTGGGATTATGTTGTGCCTTGGTGCCTTGTATTTTCGTATGTCGCACACACGTGGGTTGTGGTTTTTTGTTTTACCTTTTTGGGGGTTGCTTTGCGCCCAGGCAGGCGGGGCGGTTGTGGGTTGTTCCCTTTGGTATACATTGTTACGTCATTCTCTAGCATCCTAAGTTTCTAGAGTAAAGTGGTTGTCAACACTAACTAATAAACCCAAAATGCCAAGGCTTTTTAGGTGCAGGAATGTAACTATTTAACATCAGGGCTCATGAGCCAGTGATCCATACCAAGTTATGAAACCATGATTTTGCATTGGTTTATAGCTTCTTGATTGATTTCCCAAAGCTTCTTTTTCTATTTTTTTGTGAAATTCTTTTTTTTTCTCTTAATCACATGATTTAATTTCGATCTGCTTCAGTACATCTTTATTGGTATATGATTATATGTGCTCTTGCAGCTGTGGGTGGGGCATGGGAGTAAGGCTGCAGAGGAGAAACAATATTTTGACAGCCACCTTGCACCTTTTTATAGAATTGAACAGGTAAGAAATCATTCTTATTTGGTTTTTCTTTGCCTAGTTGTATTTTTGGTGCTTTTATCAGTATCTTTAACTGGCTAGTGTTTTATCAAGTCACTTTGTATAATTGTTTCCTTGTTTTGTGCTTGTTCATATACACATGCATACACCATCACCACCATCATCATCATAATCAAAGCATGGTCCCTACTATGTTGTTTTCAACAACATGATTTCTTTTTCTCCATTATGATTCATCTTGAGCCAAATCTTTTGATAGATCTTATCTCTTTAGATTTATCTTTATTTCTTCCATGCATGTCCAATTCGGCCTACCCCTTCTCCTTGTGGGCCATCAACTTGCGTTGAAAAGTTCTTCCTCAACAGTTGCATTGTTGACCTGCATTGGACATGTCCAAACCATCTCAAATGAGTCTCCCTTAATTTATTGCCTATTGATGCTACTCCAAAGCCCGAAGTATCTTTCCTCATTTTATCAAACATCTATCTCAATATTCTCATCTCCTATACACTCATTTTGTGCATATGCTACTTCTTGATTGGCCAACATTGTGCTTCATGGGTAATAATTGGCATAATTGTTGTCCTATGAGAATTTTCCTTCAATTTTTTTGGTATTCGTTGATCATAAAGTAATCCAGAAGCAAGTCTCCACTTAACCATCTTGCTTTTACCCTATGTTCAACATCTTCCTTAATCTCTTCATCTTTGTTAATTATCCAGCCAAGGGATTGAAATGACTATCTTTGTAATATTTCTTAAGCATAGTTTCAAGCTTTTTGCTCTTTGCACATCCTTGCTGGAGTTGCAATTCATTTAGTTTGTCTTTGTATAACTTATATTAAAGCCCTTGGACTTTAGACCCTCCCGCCATCTCTGTATTCATTTACCAACGTTATATCATCCGCAAATAATATACGCCAGGGTACATTCTCATGAATGTGAACGGTTAACTTATTCATAATTAGTGCAAAGAGATAAAGGGCTTGTAGCTAACCCCTGATACAAACCTATGGTCATTGGAAAGTCACCTGTATTTCACAAGTAATTCTCACACTTGTTTTTGCTTGCTCATACATTTCTTTAATGACGTCAATATAACCTCTTAAAACATCCCCTTTTTCTAGAACTTACCAAATCAAATTTCTAGGTACCCGCCCTGTGATGAAGCTTAACAGTTCAGGGCAGATGAACATTTCCTTAAAGTTTCTTATATTAGAATGATAGTGAAGTTCCCTGTACTGATTATGCTGGACAGAGTTGTCCTCGGCGCTTAATTTAAGTGCTTCAAAGATGCTTGTGGAGACTTTGTGATGACCTTGGAAAGGTTTCATTCATTCTATATCATTTATTCTTCTATGTGTACAAACATTAAAGTGTTTTTGTATTTAAGTGAAGTGTGAATCACTGATTATGCTTGGGGGAAAGTTGTGCTCTGTACTTAGTAAGTGTTTCAGAGATGCATATTTGGATAAACAGTGCTGCTTTTTTGCTGGGGAAATGAAGGTTCTTTTCTTCTTTTGACGAAGTTTAACTTTTGAACTTGTAGGTTCTTTTCTGATGTAGCCAAACGGAAGCCCTATTTTGATTGGAGAACCAAAAATATTCAACCCTAACCCAAATCAACTGGAAGGAATGCATATAAGCCGAGGAGAAAGGATATTACTCACCAATCTTTTCTGAATATTCTGTAGAAAACTTCAATCCAATAATCAAGCTTAAGATAATTCCACTGAATGGACTGTTGCAAAAACTAGGGTTATACGTCCTTTTACATGGCCGCACGCGCACACACACACTCATATATATATATCTTTATCACATATGGCACCTTAAAACCTTAAATTTATATCCTAATGATATATCAAATCTGTAAAGCAATGAAACCTAAGATAAAAGGACCCCTAACTTATATCTTAAATAAGTTCGAAAATAAGGTAAATTAAAAAAAAACCTTGCTAGATGCCGGCTGGATAATGAACAAAAAACTTGCTAGATGCCTGCTATATGTCAGGTAAGGAGCTGTGGGGCCCATATTGGCCCATCAGCATGACCAATGGGCCCACTGGAATTTAATATCGTGAAGGCAACTCCCTTGGATGGCTTGGTTTTATCAAATGGGCCCATTAGCGAGCTGATTTAAATGGCCCAAGTTTCATACAGCTTGCTGGATTTTATGGTTGGACCATTTTGAATTCAGGTTGGGTCATGATCTGTTTTTAACACCTGCAACCTGCTGGTATTGCAGAAGTGTCCATTTCATCAAGTATATTAATTATTAGGGACTGCATGGGGATATATTTTGTCCTAGTACCACCTAGATGTCTGTTCAGCTCACACAAACTTGATCTTAGGTGTCCAAACATTCAGCAGCCTGGTATGCCTCCCAATCATCTTGATTAGATCAATTTTCTTTACTCTATCCGGATGATGTTTTGTTCAATTGAGTGGGCTCTAACTTTGCAGTCATTATTGTGTTGGTTTGTGCTTGTGTTTACCATTCCCTGTTTGCACGGATGATTTAGTTAGTTTTGCTTTCTTCTGGATTTTTTTGATTTGTTTCTATTTTATTTTTTCATATTTTTATTATTTTTCTTTATTCTCTCTTTTTTTCCCTGTTTAGGGGGGTGGGGCGGGAGTGGGTTGTTTATTAGGGCACTGCTCTATGGTTTCATGTGGATAAATGCCAAATTATTGAGGGGTTTCTCTCTCTCTCTCTCTCTTTCTCTCTCTCCAGCTTATATTGGCGACTGTTCCAGATTCAAAGTATGGCAAGCCACCCAGTATTGTTACAGAGAGCAATATCCTGTTACTCTTTGATATACAAAAGAAGGTATAAACTTTCTGTTGCTAAATCTTAAATGCATTCATTTTTTTTAATTAAATTATTTATAACCAATGCTGCATTTCAGAAAATGGATTTTATAGCTAATACTAGTTTATTCAGCATCATTTTCTCCGAGGAAATTATGCTTTATCAAATTTCAATGTCTCTCTTGATCTTTTATCAATCTCTGTTTTACAAAGCATGGTTAACTATATTTTTTGCTTATTTTTCCCAGATCGATGGAATTCGTGCAAATTATTCTGGATCTATGGTATCTTTGACTGACATTTGCTTAAAGCCGCTTGGCCAGGATTGTGCAACACAGAGTGTTCTGCAGGTACCGTGCATGGTCTATGAATGTATTATGTTTTCTGCTTGGTTGCATCTACCAACTTTTTTTTTTTTCTTAAAAAGAGGGTGATCATGTATTTTTGTGTCCATGATGTGGATATATTGCTTAGTCTGTCTATTTCCTTTCCTAATTATCCATCATTGGCATCTTGTTTGTACTTGTCATTTTAAAATAGTGGCTCCTGTCGTCCACACACATTGTCTGTTTAGTTTGTCAGGACTAGGATATGGACATGCTTCTTATGGATATGTTTCTCTGAGTATTAAAGACATGAGGAGCTTAAGCATGCTACGTCTGTTGCAAATTTTGTTCAGTTATCATATTAAAGTTGGATGTGTTTTCCTTAGAATTCCTTATGGGTTTTCTCTGGGTTCTGAAATACTCAACACAGATGCAGCTTTAATGTATGGCTTTAAATTATGATCGTATCTTTAGCTTCTAATTACTACACTAATTGTATGCTATTTAGACATGTTTGAATCAAAGGAATTTCAATATCTAAAAATCAATAAATTTTGACTCTTAACATGTAGTTGAAAGTAGAACCCCTTATCTAAAAACTGATTGGACTTGTAACGTAAGTGTGGGAAGCATGTACTTAATTTGAAACTTGTGACATGAATGGTACCCCCTGCTTGATATGTGGAGCTCTCCTTGGTTAGATCTTGTTGACTTTGTTTGGTCTGAATGCAAAGTCTCTCTCTCTCTCTCTCTCTCTCACACACACACACACACACACACACACACACACAAGTGCACGTACGCACAAAAACACTAACAGGCATTTTCATCTATGCTTGCCACATACTAGGCTATTGATCTTTGGGTTCCTTAAATATGCTGGTGGTAGAACGATTAGGATCATCAGATCATGCTAAGTTTTGGCCGTCGTCTAATCTGTATCTATGAAGTTTACTTGTCTCCTCTCTCCCCATGGTTGAGATGCATCTAGGAGCATGCTACATACTATTTTGCAAATTTTCAAATGCTGCATGTTGCATTTGGACCCCAACCATGACATTATCAAACCATGATTGATTTAGATTCTAGAATGCTGCAAATTTTGTCATTATTAGAGTTTGTTTAAACTATCTGTAATATGGAACATTATTTTGTTTGCTAGTTTCCTAGATTCTGCTGTTTGCTTTTTTATGTTAGGTCTCATAGTATTACATCTTCTGTCCCCTCTTATGTAGTAATTACTGTGGTGCTGTTTCTTTGTCTTAGAGAGCAAGGGTTCTTTTGTTGTTGTTTCCTTCCATCAAAATGATATTAGTGAAACATGCCCGTGCTTATAATTCATAATATTAGAGTTTAGTAAAAAAAATTAAATTAATAAAAACATATTGGTCTGAATTATATTGAGACAGCGAAAATTGCAAACAAAATCTATAGCTATTGTAGCAACAAAAAAAATATATGAATAGTTAATTTCAAAATGAGTGCACTTCAATTTGTTTAATTTCACGTTCTTTGAAGAATCATTTGAGTCAGCCCGTCACTTGTTCATATAATTTTTAGTTCTTTCCTTTATCTAATTTAGTGGACCTCATTTTTCTCATAGTTATTTCATTTGGTGATATTACACAATATAAGACAGAAAAAAATCATTTGCCCTCAGCAAAAAGACAAAAGATAGAAACATTTGTAACTAAATAAATATATGAATGATTTATTATTATTATTATTGAAATTGCCAGTGCATCGAACAAATCAAGAATAGCAGCATTGTAGATTAGACAAGTATTTTAAGATAAAGCTTTTTGCCATCAACCTTTTTGAAGCTCGCTCATCTTGCATTGAAAAGAAAAGAAAAAGTTGCCATCCATATCGAAGCGCATATTAAAAGAAAAAGAAAAAAAAAAAATCACAACAGCATAAATGAATGCTTTGGCATGAATATTCTACAGTCTCTACAATATATCCATCGGATCATACCATTCATTAAACTGTAAGTTGCAGCAAGTCTGAGCGGTATGATAGTTAATTTTAAAATTTTGAAGTAGAGTAAAATGGTAATCATTTTATATTCACTGGATTTACTTGAAGCATATGAAGATTAGAGTCGACGGATTTTAGAAAGCTCTATGAACTACTAAACTTTAAATTGAAGTATATTATACTAAATATTGGTTAAGCATAATGGGTCTTTAACCAAATGTACTATATATTAGGAGAAACCAACAAATAAAAAATGTTATCTAATAAGTTAAAAATCATACAAAACATAGTCATTGTACCAACATATAATGTTGTTAATTCAGATGTAAACCTTGGCATCCAATGTATGGACAATCTATCTACTACGAAAAAGCTTTTTTTTAGCAGCTGAGAAACCACCTTTGGCAGTGGGGTTTTTTTTTTTCCGCTGTTGACTTATAACGGCAAAATTGTTTTCTGCACGTAAAAATGTGAGGTGCCTATTTTTTAATGGCAGACAAAACTGTTTTTCCGCCGCTCAAAATTACTTTTTCTTTCTTTTCTTTTTTTTTTGTACTGGTCTCTTGTTAAAATACATCATCATATTTATACCTGCATAGAAGAAAACTTTTACG
This sequence comes from Sextonia rubra, assembly GCA_037013555.1. Taxonomy (NCBI): domain Eukaryota; kingdom Viridiplantae; phylum Streptophyta; class Magnoliopsida; order Laurales; family Lauraceae; genus Sextonia; species Sextonia rubra. Next base: position 12,047,290 of record JASUAD010000028.1, on the reverse strand, counting down.
AACAACACTGCATGTCATTCATAAAAGCAATGCACCATTGCAAATAACTACTATGTACAATATGATCAAGATGAAGGAATCAAAGAAGCAATATAGATAAACAAAAGAATAAAAATAAGGAGAGCAAAAGCCAACTAATAAATGATTTGTTTATTCATAAATTCTTATATTCTCCCTCACCACAGTCTTTTCCAAACTCACTTCTACTTTGACTTCCTTCTTGGCCTCTACCTGTCTCAACATTTTCATTGTCCTCTTTTTTACCATCTTTTTTTTAATAATAGTTCTATTAACAAAAAAAAAAAAAAGAAACTCATTAAGCAATCCTTAACAGAAAATTGTAGGCAATACACAGACAAAAATCTTCAAAAACAAAAAAAACTCACATAAAATAACATAATTGCACACAAATAAATATGAAAGAAAATTTAATTAATTAACGAACACATTAAATGCAAAATTGGCAATAGATTCAAATTTCTACAAAATTGGCAGTACTCTGAATTTCTATAATCACACACACAACATGCAAAATTCCAAAACCAAAGTCCATTTAATTTATATAATGTAAATGTAATAGAGAAATGCCAAAAATCATGACTTTATTCCGCTGCTATCGTCGATGGCGCACGATATGACAGCACCTACTTGCTGCTGATAGAGAAGCCGACGAGGATGGAAGCTCCGAAGCCTGGTACGTTCCCTGCGCTCTTTCTAGTTCTTCTTCTGTCTGCGCCCTTTCTAGTTCTTTTTCTGTCGACGCTGTTCTCCTTGTTTCTCTCTTCTGCTTTTTTTTTTTATTTTTATGCTCTGGGTGGGGGGAATATGGACTGCCGCTTTCGAAGATGGAAACTGTAGTCGAGGGGTGAAGGATAGAGAGGGGGTTGAGGATTTGAAGAGGGATTTGGTGTAGGATGGACCGATGGGGGTTGGATGGGTTCCGGCGAATGGGTTTTAACAGAGGCGTGGTTTTAGGGTTAGGGTTTGGACTGGTTAGGGCCTATTTTAGGAAAGTTGGGATTTGTGGATTTGGGTAACGGGACTGTAGATTCGGCAGAGGATGGGGTTTTTTGTGACGAGGATGGTTTGGGTTGGTACGGCCGGCGAGGGTTAAGGAAGTTGGGTGGTGGGTTGGTGACCCTGGAGTCGGTGGAGTGGGGAGAGTGGGGAGTGGGTGGCTGGGATGCGGGTTGGTTGGGATTCGGGTCGTCTGGGATAGCAGCGGAGAGGATGGGATGAACAGTGGATGGAGAGACGAAGTCCGGGAACGACAGAGGGCGCCCGGTGACCGGATCTGGGGCTCTGATACCAATTTGATGCACCCCTAGGGTTAGGGCTTGCGTGGAGGTGCCTAAGCACGTGTCCAAGGACACTTCGAACCGTCAAGATGACTTCACACACACACGAGGACGCACCTCTCTGGGAAAACCCAATTCTATTAATCAACCAAATTTGAGAATTTTTTCTCTACAATGCCATATATATAGTAAAAGCAAACTGAATGTGTAAGAAAACCCTAGGCTAATAATGGAAACTTTCCTAATAACAATTTAATTAGGACTCTACTAATAATAATCCTAATCTAATTTGAAGAGGGGCTGCTGGGGCTTAAACTGCATCAGTTGTGCGCAATGAGAGAGACATGATGAAAAAACAAAAACACAAGTTATATATATAAACGCGTAATAGCGGAATAGAACCAAAGAGTAAGAAGATGTATATATCTATATATATATGTATATATATATATATATATATAAATACCACATGGCCTCTAGAAATGGCCATGGAAGAGGAAGAAGATGCCAAATAAACAATTTCAAGAAAAGCAATTAAATATAGCATGAATGTTAACTGTTATGAAATTTAATTTGTAATAAAGAAATTTAATGAAAGAATCAGTTATGAAATGATAGAGCTGTTGTGGGATTTGGAGTTTTGCACTTTTGCTTGTGCACTATGCAAAGTAATGTAGAAAGGCATTTGGAAGTCTAAAGGGGAACTTGGATAGGCATTTGGGAGAGTCAAAGTTATTTTGAACTGCTCAATATAGATTGAGCTGATTTCGTAATTGAAATCAGTTCTCTTTCATATAGTGTAATGTCGTATGATTTTGTCCAGTTAGGAACTTTGCTTATGATTAACAAAGAATGCTTCTTCTGTTCAGTATTATAAAATGGACGAAGACAACTATGACAATTATGGTGGAGTTGAGCATGCGGAGTACTGTTTTCAGGTATATATTTCTGTTACCATGTTTTAGAACTTCAGTTCTAATCTGTAAACTAGTATAGAATGGTTTCATCCTCCTAGATTTCATATATTTTCATTTACGAACTCGTTTTTGTCCTGGACCTTATGATTTGAATACCTGTTTATGTTTCTTTTTCTTTTTGACTTGCACACTGCTCATTGCGAAGGATTAAACAGCATGCTGTATGCTCTGGGGCATTCCGTTTTTTGTATGGTAAAATATCTTATTGAATAATATCAGAGGATGAGTCAGTGAAGTAAGTTGGGTGGCTAATATAAGTCATGATGGATAAGCATGTTAGTTTCTTATAAAATAGTTATTCATTTAGAATTTATTTTGCCCATCTTGGGCACATATCTTTTTTTTCATCTGTGTTTTTGTCATCATCTACTGTAACAAAATTGTTGACATATGGTGTTCAATTTTTCTGTGCTACCATCGTCAGCATTATACCTCTGCTGAAACGTGCTTGAGTGCATTTCAAGCCCCTGTTGATCCAAGCACAGCATTGGGAGGTTTTTCTGGGAGTGACTATTCAAAGGTTATACTTTTGGTTCCATGGAATCTGTTTAAATTTGATCATGTGCCAATTTTAGTAAGTTGATGGAGCTGGAGCTGTTTACATGACAGGCTTCTGCATTTGTAGTAACCTATCCGGTAAACAATGAGATTGATAGAACGGGCAAGGAAAATGGGAAGGCAGTTGCTTGGGAAAAGTCTTTCATTCGTTTGATAAAGGTTCTTTCTGGATATTCCGTTCTATCTTTGCTTGCATTCATTTTCTGTCGTATTTTTTATGCAAATGGTGATGGTGATTACGTTGTTTTTTGTCCAATTTCAAACCATTCCATCATTTTGTCATTTGTTAATGATTTAACATGAACTAGAGTATGATCCAAGCCTGTTTCACAGGAAGAGTTGGTACCGATGGTTCAAGCGCAAAATCTTACTCTTACCTTTTCATCAGAGAGTTCTATTCAGGAAGAATTGAAACGTGAAAGCACCGCAGACGCAATAACTATACTAGTGAGTTACCTCTGTAGGACTGGTTTTTCATATGACATTGGGGTGCTTAGTTCATTTTTCTTATTTCTTCCTGATTAAGTTAGTAAGCTTATTTCACATCACTTTCTTTTTTATTTTTGCCAACAATGTTGTATGTATGAGTTACTCCATTTGGTAATTGTTATTCTTGTGTACCATGGAGAATCATGTTGATGTGTAAGTACTTTTGCCTTCTGTTCTTGTTCCCTTTTTTAACAGATAAGCTATCTTGTGATGTTTGCTTACATATCTATGACATTGGGTGATACGCCTCGTTTGTCAACTTTCTTCATTTCATCAAAGGTATCATTTTATCTTTGTGCAGATTTCTGTTTAATCTTTATAGCATTCTTAGTAGTAGCAATAAATATTTATCAACTGGAAAGTTTATATGATATGTACTGCATAATTCTTGTCCTATGCAAGTTGGTTTGAATATAGATTCATGAATACTCTAAAATTTAGAATGAGCTAAGAAGTTCTACTCGTTTAATATATTGGATGCAAAATGTTTCTACTCAAATTTATGTTATCTTTGCATCATGATGATTGTACGTTGTATATTGGGAGGACAATATCTCCTGTCCCATGGTGAATTTCACTTTGATTTGAATGATATTTGGGCGAGGCAGAATTCATGTGAGGTCTTGATCCGATGGTTTACCATAATGGTGAGGACAACTGGACAAGGGTACAATAGGAGTTTTTAAGAAATATACCTTTTATGATTTGAGACAAACCTTACGGACAACAATTTATTCAGCAGGCACAAACCATAACTAATACAAATAAGTTCGTCTTCTCCTTATTTTTGTGTTTTTTTTAAAATTAAATTTTACAGCCTTCAAAGCCCAAGTAATGGATTCTGTTAATTTAAGAAAAAAAAAATCTCTTTTGATTATATCTTTTCTTGCCATGGTATTTCTATACTTCTTTTTTTGAATGGTTTACGATTTCTATACTTACATAAAATATTCATTCCAGGTACTTCTTGGTCTGTCAGGAGTTGTGGTGGTCATGCTCTCTGTGCTTGGATCCATTGGATTTTTCAGTGCAATTGGTGTAAAATCTACACTTATCATAATGGAAGTTATCCCTTTCCTTGTTTTGGCTGTAAGTTCATTTCTTTTGTTCCATTATAGTAATCATTTTTATGATTCTGTTTGATATGTAGTATGATTTTCCTGCTAGTGTTATGATTATGATTTATAATACTCGCAGTATATTTTCTTTAATTAGTTCTACTGAACTATAAGATGTCATTTGTTGGGAAGAGGACTTCTGTTGACGACTTGTCATTTGTGTACATAATTAAGATCAACGTTTATATATTTTTTCTGAATGTTTTTATTCATATATGAACGTTGAGGTAGATAATGGAGAGATTTTAATTCATGAGAAAAACCGTAAAAGCAATAACTGTATGGTGGGTCCATGCTGTGAAGATGGACAAAATGGAATATACAACACCCATGCTTATAGTTAGAAAGTATAAGTTCTGTATTTTAGAAAAACCCATGCTTACATTTAGCTGTGGTTTGGGTACAGCTGGTTGTGGGTGTACTACGACTAGCCTATGGCTCATCGTGAGTAGCTCTACAGTTGGTCATGGGGTAACTGTAATGCTCCACCCTTCACACATGCATGATATTGTCCGCTTTGGCCCATGGGCCTCATGGTTTTGCTTCTAGTGGGTCTCAACCCACTAAAAGGCCTCATGCAAGGTAAGGGTGCAAGCTCTATATATAAACCCATTCACTTTCCTCTTTATAGTCGATGTAGGACTCCAAGTTTTCACAGTAACTATGGAACAAAACCTTGAAATTGCTCAGTTTTGGAATTGCAACTGTAATACATTCATGGTTAATGGGAAGTTAGCTAACGGTTAGCCATCAGTGTCCTACGGCTAGCCTTGATGTGACCGTATAACAAAACCCCGAAATAGCACTATTCTGAAAGTGCAGCCATAGTAGCCTTTCTATAACCTTACGGCTAGCCAAAAGGGCTTATGGTTAGCCGTAGTTCCCCAATTATACAGGCTGAATGAGATGGTTTTGAATTCAAAGTGGATTTTGTTTCTAACATGAAAATCTACAGAATCCCCTCTCAACCAACATAATCAAGGCCCGATCCACCACACGCAACACCTAATTCTATCATATTCACCATCAGTTGTCCAATTAACATGTAATTAACATCAAAACCACCAAAAGAGCATGACATAGGGTAATCTAGAATAGATCCATTATCCAATCAAGAAAAACAAGCATGCGTGTTATGAAATTTTAGTTGGTTACTTTCCTTTACTTTCCTTAAGCTAGATCCTTTACTTTCCTTAAGTTAGATCTAGGTAGAAGTCCTCTAAGATCTTCCCATCCGCTCAAGCTCTCTGGCTAGTCTCAAGGAATTCCCTAAATCTAACAAAAAATAGAGCTTTCTCACTAAAACAGAAAGGGATTTGGGGTAAATGGGCTTGTATGCAAATATCGTATCAAGGAGATTCTATAATTAAGCAAGAAATGGAATTTGGGAGGGAAATTGCTTACCAAATAAGATCAAACCAAGAGAATTGGAATGGGGAAGGAGATCTCGATGAAGAAGGTGATGGTTAAGTGTCCTTGAAGCTTGGATTGGCCATCTCTAGCATGGTTCTTGATGAAGTCCTTTGATCTCTTGAATGCAAGGAAGGAGAGAAGTAGAGAAGAGAGTGGTGGAGAGAAGAGAGCTTTGTTGTAGTAGACAGGGGAATTTAAATGAAATGACTTGAGAGGGTTATATTTTTAGTGAATTTCTCATATTTCCAAAGAAGTCCTTGGCTCTAGTTCTTTTAGCAAATGGGCTTTACATGGATTTTGGGTCCACTGAACAAGGGATGATTTCTAGGAAGGAAGGTGCCCCAACCAATTCCTCTTCTCCAAGGAGTCCAAGCCTACCAAGATTCTAAAATTATATCTAACCCCCTAGATAACAAGGCTTACACAACAAGGTCCTTCTGGGTCTCGACTAGGTCTAAAGTCCCAAAGCACCATCTAATCTCTAATCTAACCCCCGTAAAACTAGTCAATCACCCACTAATCATGATTAATTAGCAACTAAGCACACAGTCGAGGGACGAGACGTTACTGTAAATGTTTTGTCGTCGGCAGGGATTTGAGGTTTTACTTCGATAGGTGAATAATCTCAAAATAAATTGAGGAAAATGGGGCAAGTGAAATTTGCGTGGCTGATATTTGAATCTTGGACTGAGATTTATAGATATATTGAAGGTTTTAAGATGCTTGCTGTAGAGAAAGACAAAATGAGGGGTCTTTGCTAAAACTCTTTCCTTGATGATGAAAGGTACGTACAATCACTGGTTTTTCTTTTTAATGCTTGAGAATCTAAAGTCCTTTCTCCTTTCTTCTAACATTTGAACCCTTCATTTGTCTCACTTGAGGGTTTCAAATAATGTCAATTCAAAATTAGTAGTTTCAGACTGAAACCCTAAATTTCTGATGAAATTGAACGAAACCCTAACAGAACATCTTCAGATACGATGTTTGGTTGGTTTTCCTTCCGAACTGAGATATTCCAAAAGTTTTGCTTGAACCTAAATGAAATTGATAACTATGCAACAAACACAAGGCTGCTCTTCCTCTTCAATGTAATCACTGACTTCTTATAGTTGTATGGGAGTTTACTTCTTCCCTTCTACTTGGGTAGCCTTTAACAATATCAAAAGTTGTTTTTGTGTTTTGGTGGTTGGTGATGGGCTTGGCCTAAAAGACAGAGGCAGCTTGGTTATGGATGGGATTGATAGCTTGACCTAAGTTGATTAGTCACATCAACCCGTGGACAGGTGTTGATATCAATCTTCTCAAGGATCATCTGAGGACGATGTGGCTAGGAATGGGGAAAGAAACGTTTTGGAAAGTGACTATTATCGAAAATATGCCTAGGTATTGTTCTAGATGCTGTAGACAAGGGCATGATATCGATCACTGTATAGTTGGGAAAGGAAATTAGTAAGGGTTCTTTACTGCTTACTCCTCTTCTGCAACTCTGTTGTTATACTCAGATGAGAAAGTACTTTCTTCATGATAGGCGAAGGGATTGGAGATGGACATTTTGATGCAGTAGCTTGGTGTGCAGCCATCCCTCTCTGTGTCGGACAAAATAGGGCATTCTGAGAATTGAGGCTTTCCTATCCTAAGCAAGAATCATACCATCAGAACAAATACCCATTACAAAACGCTATATATTGTTTTTGTAAAATTGTACTCTCCATGGTCTCCTTAACTCTATTTTCTATATTGAGGATGTGTATGATAATGAACTGTGTTACTACTATAATTGGGGCTTGTGCAATTCCCAATTATTTGTGGCTGTGTTATCGCTAAAAATGTTATCATATATTGTGAAAGTTAAGTATTTCTTTATATCAGGTTGGAGTGGATAATATGTGTATCCTGGTACATGCTGTCAAGCGCCAACCATTGGAGTTGCCTTTAGAAGGCCGGATAAGCAATGCTCTTGTTGAAGTTGGACCATCTATAACACTAGCCAGCCTATCTGAGGTTTTAGCATTTGCAGTTGGAAGTTTCATTCCCATGCCTGCATGTCGTGTGTTTTCCATGTTTGCAGGTTGGAGCATTTTTCTATATTATTCCTTTCCTTTTCTTTAAGTTCCCCTGCAACTTTGATGACATGGATCAACCTTATTTTGTGCAGCACTGGCTGTATTTTTGGATTTCCTTCTTCAAGTCACGGCTTTTGTTGCCTTGATAGTTTTTGACTTCATAAGAGCTGAAGATAATCGGATTGATTGTTTCCCATGTATAAAAATTCCATCACCTGCTGCTGAATCTGATAAAGGTATACTGAGAGTATGCCCTTTTGCATATGAATGATATTAGTTGCAGGAAGTTCTCATATGCTTCTTGAACGGAATGAAATGGATAATATCAATTTATGTCAGTTCCCCCTTTATTATGTTTGGATGATGTCTGGTATGGTTAAAAACAAATTTTTGTATGTGCAGACAACGGTCCGAGGGCGCAAGGATTGCTTGCTCGTTATATGAAGGTATGTTGAATCTTCTTTGAATAGCTAATCTAATTTGACTATTCTAATAATATTTTTGTGTCACTCATTTTCTCGGGTTTTTTTTTCCTTTTTCTTTTTTTAATCTAAGACGTGTTTCTGCCTGGAACCTTGCTTATTTGATGTTTCTCACTTTGACTATACCGTACTGTTTCTTTGACCTTTTATATGTAGCAGTGTTTTCCTGTTGATATTTTCCAGTTCAATAGTTTGATCATTATATAATTATTTTGAGAAATTGTAGTCATGAATTGAATTTTTGTTTGTTTGTTTATTTATTTATTTTTTAAGAAATGTATTTTCATTTCTCAACTTTTTCAAGGTTCATTTTTAACTTGTAGGGAATCCATGCACCAGTGCTTAGCCTTTGGGGAGTTAAGATTGTTGTCATTGCTGTCTTTGCTGCATTTACTTTTGCAAGCATAGTAAGTCATTCTGAATCTACGGACATTATTATCCTTTTACCCCTTGTACAATGTCATTTTCTTCCTATTATTTAGGTGAACATGCCTAATATTGCTGCGAGTCCAGTTGATATGCCTGTTGCTGAAGAGCACACCAGTGGCGAAACTAAATTATATTTCACATTGTTGAATGAGTATTTCTTTTAGTTCAACTTGCTGTTGCCTTACAGGGAATGTGGAACTTTGAAGAGTACATTCTGAAAATCATTTAATACTGTGCTTATGAAGGGGGTCATCTTATAATTTTGTTTTCGACTAACCTAATCTATCAAAATAGCAGTGGAAAGAGCATTCTAATTTGATGTGTCCATATCATATGATGATGGCACACAGTCAAACCATGGTTCTGCAAATTTAGCCAGTTGCCATAGTCCAATGAAAATATGCAGCCCAACTAGAAGAAGGCAATAAATTGTAAAATCAGCAAGATCTGATGCAGGCCATGCCCCTAACATGAAAAGTCCAAAACAAAAAAAGCCCATTGAACCCACTTCTAAAAAAAGCACATTGGACATCGGGCCCATCATGTGACACCCACTCTGGCCTGAGTTCTATATGAGGAGGAAGGCCCAGAAGGTCCACATCTGAAGGGTAGAGATAGGAGTAGCATTTGTAGTTAACCCTAGATAGAGACAGGATGAAGTGCAACATAAAAATAGGTCTCTCAATGAGATGGCATCTGAATTAGTCCGGATTTGAATAATAATATCGTTTTATTAATTTACTGTTGTTTATAGATGCTTGTAGCATCTTATCTAAAATTAACAGACCTTTAGATATTTCAAATGCTTTGTAAATTTGCAGAATTATCATTTTTCATAGAGATTATCTTTTGTAGAATAGAATTTCAAACAATTTCGACTCTAATATAGTGCTTTGCAAGAAACTGCTTGGAGCCAAGTAGGAATCAGCTTCCTCCATGTTGGTGCACCTCATCTTTGATGACTTTTCTTTCAGTAAATAGACTCGATGAAGGTGGTTGGGCATAAACGTGATGACAGAGATCTGTAACTTAGTTGCATACTTTGGTTTTACTAGGATTTAAGTGCAAGGAAGTGGAGGTGAAGAAGTTTTATGTATGACTAATCCCGAGGTCATGATGTGTTTTCCTCCCTTGCTATTCCGGCAGAAGGTATCTGTCTGTCAGTAGGATTCTGAGTGTGCACTCCTCCAACTGCAAAGGGAAGGGGGCTTTGTGTGGAGTATTGTTATTGCTTTGAATGGGGTGGAGAAGTATTTCATTACTTTGTTGTAAGAACTTTTATTTTCTAGTTGCTGCTCACTAGGAAAAAAAGAACAAAATAAAATAAGAAGAAACAAAGAAACAGGAAAAAAAAATTGATTGAGTTAGTGAAATGACCAAAGATCACCTTTCATACATGCAAATTTTCACTGATCATTTATTGTTTGGAAATCTTCATATGCCTAGTGACTCTTTCTCTTTCAGGCGTTGTATAACTTTCTTATGAATTTACTAGGCATTATGTACAAGGATACAACCTGGTTTGGAACAACAAATTGTTCTTCCATGCGATTCATATCTTCAGGTATGATTTCAAGTTTCCTGTTACTTATTTATGAGTGTTCTCGGAAAGGGTTTTGCATCCTGATGTAACAGACATTTTTCCTGCAGGGTTATTTCAGTAATGTTTCAGAATATCTCAGAGTGGGACCACCATTATATTTTGTTGTGAAGGACTACAACTATAGGTATTGTCATAAAATTAATTGTTCTTGAATTCTTTCGGATCCAGAAGTCCCACATGATCTTGATTGTTGCAATTGTGATCATATTTCAGGTTTAGTTATATGTAAATGTGTTACTTCATGACATTGATGATTGGCTATGATTTAATTTATAATAGATGGTAATATTAATTGATTCTGTGTAGACATGAAGGAAGCATTTTCTTATTTTTCCTTGAAGTTGGGCATGGTGGAAATTTATGCACCCACTCATGGGTAGGACTATCAATTTGACCCTTCGACAAGCGGGCCTGGCCTGGCCCTTAAAAAGCCATTAAATTGAGGTCTTTCATTTTTCAAAAAGCCCTAGGGTTGGGCTAGGACAAAATTTTGCAGGTCCTCTAATTTTGATGGTTGGTCTAGGACAATACAACGCCTAGTCCGGCCCAGCCCATATAGTTTTTCTCCATTAAAAAAAAAAACTGCCCCTTATAATTATTTATATGGTCTAATTAGTTTTAGCAAAATATATACATTAAATGAATATATAAGAATGCGTGCAAATGAAAGTCTTAAACGTTTTAGAAATATTTTTGAAGAGTATTGTAGAAGATTAGGTAATAAATCTAGTGTAGAGAGTGAAGTTGAACCAACTAACATGCCATCATGTGACGATGGTGAAGATGAATTCTTTTGGTATTTAAAAAAAAAGAAAAAAAAAGTAGCAGTCAAGGAACAACTGAATTATATCATTGGTTGGAAGACCTAGAGACAATCTACAATATTAGATATCTTAGATCGGTGGAAAAGAAATTCAATGAAGTATCCAATTTTATCAAATATGGCACGTGATATTTTAGTTATTTCTATTTCCACAGTTGTTTCTGAGTCTGCATTTAGCACGGGAGGAAAGATACTTAGCCTACATAGGAATTTCATAGGAATTGTTTAAAATCAATGATAACAGAGGTCTTGGTTTGCGCACATGATTGGTTATGTGCCGAGGAATATAGTGACAGTGAATATGATGATAGTAATGCATGAGATGATTTATTAGATATAGTGAAAGATGACTAAATTATTAAAATTTGAAGATATTATCAAGTATTGTTGTTTAAATTAGTTTTACATATACAATAGCTTTTGCATATAAAATAAGTGTCATTACAAGTTTTATTAAGTATTGTTAGAAGTTTTTATTCTATATTATTTAATATATCATTAGAAGCTTTATTAAGTATCATTTGATGTATTATTTTATATCATTAGAAGTAGTATTAAATATCATTAGAAGATATTACTATATAAATTAATTTTTAATTTTGCATCAGTCAATATATATATATTTTAACTCTGCCACGCTTGCTTTATTGCAACTATTGTTGGTCCCAAGCCTAAATAAAGAGAGGTGAATGTCATATTTACACTCGATGCCTGATGACAATGGTAAAATAATTTAAAAATACAATTGTTGTTTTTAGGCCTTTGGCCTGGCCCTAACCCTTGACGGGGTTAGGGTATGGGCCTTGGTGGAGCAGGTCCTTCAAGGGGTCTGGCTAGCCCAGACCTGGCCCTGCATATATGGAGGGTAGGGCTAGGACCATATCGGGCTCTGCCAGGCCCGGCCCTTTGATAGGCCTACTCAAGGGGCAATGGAATAGGGGTGTTGAATGTGGGCCGGTAATGAGTGATTTCAAGAGCATTTATGGGTAGCATCAATATGGGATAATATTAGAAAAACCCATTTGAGATAGTTTATGCATGTTGAACGTAAGCTGGTAATAGCGCCGGTGAAAACACGTTTGGCCATACAAGTGGATGGCCCACCAAGGAGAAGGCGTAAGTCGAAGAAGACGTGGATGGAGGTAATAAAATTAGATCTGAAGAAGTTTAACTTTTCTAAGGATTTGTCTCATAATAGGTCGGAATGGAGGAATGTAATTCATGTAGTTGACCCCAACATAGTTGGTACAAGGCTTTGATGATGATGATGTTCATGGGGTAGTGCAAGGAGATCTATAATTTATTTTTTCCTGTGTAGGAACTGTTTCTTTGATTTGGTGAAAGGACATGGACTGCTTGTAATTATATCGAACTTCAGGGTTTTTTTTAATTGCAGGAATTTCAATGATGTATATTCTTGTTGGACTGGTACCCGATATAGATAGCATTGGATGACCAGCCTAGGTTTGGCGGAAAAGAGTCCTCTCTCTCTCTCTCTCTCTCTCAACTTCCTACTATTCATACCACACTGCCTTGGGCCGCATATTAGAAAAATGTTTTATCTGTTAAGTTCCCACATTTCTTGTATCCTCATAAGTCATGTAAATATTGTATCAGTGTATATGATATGGAGGAGTGGAAAGATGTTGATGTTGGTGGCACATTCCAATCTCTTAGTGAAAGTGCCAGTTGACTGCCACACAAGATCCCAACTAGCTTGTATCCAATTTACACACCCTGCAGGCCTGCACTGATTCTATTTTTCTTATTTTGTAGTTTCTCTGAATATAGGTTCTATCACACTTTGACATGAGTTCTTTCCAATATCTATTAGGTTATTCCCCAACTTTTACTACTTATTAACTGGTGTTCCATCTTGGAACTGAATGTTGCATTCTTATTTGATGTGCCGTTTAGGATCTTTAAATGGCGAAGAAAAAAAAAAACACTAGTTTATGTTGAACCTAAGATTGTGAATCGATACGCCTAGGATATGACCACAGATATTATTGATGTTTCAGTTTGATGATAACACAATCAGTGATGGCTGGATAACATGTTGGCTTTATATATTGGACATGGGATATCCATTGTTCGAGCAATTTAGGCTAGAATTATTTGTATTCACTCATATTTCAAATTCCGATGAGTATTTGTAATGCGTTTAAAGTATTCATGGACATGTTTAGACTTTGGAACTATGATTTAGTTGATACTGAGTTTAGTCTTAGATAGGTACTATTTATTAACACTGTTACCATTTTTTTTCCCTTTGTTCAAGTGATTGTACCACTATTACTGTTAGTAATCATTACTTCTATTATGTGAAGTACTATATAGGTAAGTCTTCTGAGGCCACTCCAATTTTCGATTTTTTCAAGTGTATAGCCTTCTAAAGCCATTCAGTTTTTCCAATCCTTCCTAATGTCTTTATACCTAAAAGCTTCACCACTTAGCATTATTGATCATTGTTTGGAAGAACTCCAGATGATTGGGGTCAAGTCTCTGTTACCAGTAGTCAAAATCCTAATTAGAGCTCCAGGTGATGATTGCTTAGAGGATCTTTATTATTGGTTAGTGTACGAGCTTCTCTACCCTTGCAGTAGCTGTTGCAACGTTTCTTTGTGTTGATAGCTACTTCTAAAATTTCACACCCTCCCTGCTTGCTGTCAGCTGAAAGAAAACTGCCTTTTTTCTATTTGTTCTGTAAATTTAATGGATTTATATGTTATAAAAAAAAAATTGATGGATTTATAGTGAGAAATGCAACTTTGAACAGTGAACTAAGACACTGTGAACTTTTACTTAGACCATATAACTAATGGCTAATGGTATGTTCCTACATCTTACTACCTCTACGTTATGTCTAGCATTTGCATACACATTTCAACATCTTATTGTTTTTTTTTTATTATTATATATCTTTTATTTCTTGTTTAATTAAGTATGACTATTTAGATTAAAAAAAATATTTGTACCTCAACTTCTTTAGGAGTCCAATGCTTCTCTTCTTTATTTCTTTTATCCATTTTTGTTTCTCTTTCAGTTTGGAATCAGGACAGACAAATCAGTTATGCTCGATTAGCCAGTGTGATTCTAATTCTCTTCTGAATGAGGTATGAAACTAGTTAAACTGATGAAAATAATGAACTACAATGAATTGCAAAATGCATATTTGGTGATGATACATTTCAAGAAATACTAGTCGAATTGGACAATTTGAATGTTATTCTGATTACCAAAGAAGAATTCCAAGAAGAATTCCTGCAGAGTTGGTCATTGGGAATAGTTTTATCCAAACAATGAACTTTTTTCTGAGAATATTGTCATCATAGATAGAAATGATATTCATTTTTTATACATTATTCTTTCACACAGATATCAAGAGCATCCTTGGTGCCTGAGTCAAGCTATATTGCTAAGCCTGCTGCTTCATGGCTTGATGACTTTCTTGTATGGATATCACCAGAAGCTTTTGGCTGCTGTCGCAAGTTCACAAATGGAAGTTTTTGTCCTCCAGATGATCAGGTCAAAGATTCTATTATTAATTCTATGAACCGTCTTAAAGTGGTCCCATTCAGCAATTTCTTCTTTTGCAACACAAAAGAAATGAACACAAATAGAAGGGTCCAGGTTAAGGGGGTGTTTAGTATCATTTCTCAGGAATAATTTCTGCATTCTCAACTTGAATAAGATGTGAGAAAATGTTTGGTAACATTGATTAAGACGTTTACAAAATAAATTCTGAGAAATGATTTCCACTGGCATGCAAAAATTCAAAATGATTTTCAATCCTCTTTAAAAGAGAAAGGAAATGGCTCATCATAAATGATGAAGTGCTTCTAGGAGTGGGTGTAGTATCTTGTAATGAGTTAATCATGTGTGCGCTTTCTATTTTAATTCAATGGGCATGACGCAGGATCTCATGGCTTGTGGCAGTTCAAGCCAGACCCGATCCCAGCTTGCAATGGGCTTTCCTTTATATGTCTCTGAAGCAGACTCTGGCCTAGTTTATATTCCAATTTTTTGATTAGCTGGACCTTGCCAATATATTCTAAAGGCTTGGTCCAACATGGCATATTTAATGGTAAAGGTGGAACATATTTTACAATTGGTATGGGCTTGGGTCTGAGTTTTTGGCCTGGATAGATCCGCAGTGGAAATTAGGCCCGATAATCAAGTGAGCCGAAGCTGGTCGACCTTGTTACGGAAGAACTCTCCAAAATTCTAATAAACACCAAACATCGATGTGCTCATTTTATTAATGGGAACAGTTCTGTTAGAACAATGCAAATAGATTCTTCACAATTCACTTTCAGAGTAGAACATCCTTAGAACAACCCATTTTCAGAATAAAAACGTTTGCAAAACAGAGTGATGCCAAATGATCCCTAAACATCCTGACTGCGAATAATTACCATTGACTTTCACTTCGTTCCTTGTAATATTACTATCTTTGAAATGGAATCACTTTTGTTTTCTCTCCCCCTATATGGCTTGCTCAACTGACTTTAATCAGGACAAGGAGGGCTAAAGCCCTGGTATTCTTTTGGAGGAGTAGATTTTCTTTTACTATGCTATGCTTGCAGGGATGAAACACAGTTTTTTTTTTTTCTTCTGCAACAATTTAGAATAAGTGGATTGACATCCCTTCAATGATTTAAATAAACCATTCTAAGGGGTCTTCGTCACCTTGTGCACAATTGGAATATTCTAGTTCTTTTTTTTTTTTTTTTTGTTTTTTTTTATATTAGTGAATCTGGTTTCTCTTTAACTTAGATGTTCTCTAGGGCCACTCTATAAACAGGCAATGAACAAGAGAGACTGCGATGAAGAAAAATTGTATATATTGATCGAGCCTTTTATGGCTTTTTATATACAGAGCTTTCTATTTTGGGTAGATTACACAACTCAGAGAATATACAAATAAGGTAATATACAGTCAGGCTAATTGCTAATTAGGATTACACCAAAATCTCCTAGATTAGGCAAAGATCACAGTCACATTCAGATGGGTCAACCCATTGGGTCACTTGGCTGACCCACTATTTTCACACACTCCCCAACAGTCAAAACAGTGGAATTAAAATACATCTTATTGCTTTTGTCCATATCTGCTTTTGTAATTTTGGGGGCTAGGAATGTCCTATTATATTGTTGATTCCTCTTTCTTAATGAATTTCGTTTGCCTTTCAGCTCCAAAAAATAAAAAGTCCTGTAGTATGTCAAGCATAAAATCTTCGCAAAATCTTAGTAACATTTTTTTCTGTGGAAAAAATAGAAGTTTTCTTTTAATTCTTACTTTTTTTTTTTAACTTTTATAGCCTCCCTGCTGCCCAGCTGGTGAAAGCTCTTGTGACATAGGTGGTGTATGCAAAGATTGTACTACGGTAATTGGCTTGCTATGAATTCTGAGACTGCTTTTTTTTTTTTTTATAAAGCTATGCAGCCTAGTACAATATCTGTTCGAAGATGAGTGATTGGTTTTGTTAGTTATCATCCCATGATTAATTCATTGGAATTTTTTTATTCCCAATGATGATGAAAGAAATAACTTGATTGCTTGATTTCAGTGCTTCCGTAACTCAGATTTAAGGAAAGGCCGTCCTTCCACACAACAGTTCCGTGAGAAACTTCCATGGTTTCTCAATGCATTGCCTTCTGCTGATTGTGCTAAGGGTGGTCATGGGGCTTACAGTAGCAGTGTTGATCTAGATGGTCTGTACTCAATCTTCTGTAGTGCTGATCAAACCTTAATATGTTAATATTTATTGACTAATATTTTTGTGACACAAAAATGTGATTTGTTTATCTCCATTATGCAAATGTGTTCCTGACTTGTCATATCTGTTTATCAGGTTATGAGAGTGGAATCATTCAAGCATCGGAGTTTCGCACATATCATACGCCTCTTAATAAACAAGTATAAGCAAATGATTAAATAATGAAAACTAGCATGCTTCCTTTTACCTGAAACACGTGGCTTCTTTTTTTCTTTTTCTTTTTCTTTTTTAATTGCCTCACTGTCTTTTGATCTGTCTTAATGATGTGGCAGAGTGATTATGTAAATTCAATGCGAGCTGCACGAGAGTTCAGTTCAAGGGTCTCGGATTCATTGAAGGTACAAACTGGGCATTAGTGCCATCTTGAACTTAAGGATTGCTTTTCCATAGAATAGATGTAATGATCCATCTAGTAAAATGAAATGATAAATTATGGTGTTTTTTCTATATCTTTATCAATCCTGTTCGAGAAGAAAGGACTATATTTAACTTGAATAATTGCTGATTTGAAAATCAAAGAGCACTACAGGATTAAGGTGTGTTTGGGTGCACATCTGAGTTGAGTTTTGCAAAGATGCCCAATTTTGTACACACTATACGAAAACTTAGTGCAGAAAAATGGGAAGAGGCGACCAGCTCAAATCTGGATTTTCTCACTCTGGGTTGGGAGAAGTGCAAATTTCATTATTATCATCAGAGCCTTATTCCAACCATGTTGGGGTCGGCTACATGAATTTTGTTTCTCCATTCCGTTCTATTTTGAGCCAAATTCTTCAATAAGTTAAATTTCTTAAAATCTGAATCAATGACCTCCATTTATGTTCTCTTCGGCCTATCCTACCTCTTGATGGGCTATCCACCTGTATAGCCAAACTTTTTCTCACCGGTGCCATTACTGGCCTAAGCTCAATATGCCCAAACCATCTTAAACAGGTTTATCTAATCTTATCCCTTATTGGTGCTACCCCTAAATGCTCTCAAAAGTGCTCATTTCTAATTTTATCTTTCCTAGTTTTACCACATATCCACCTAAGCATTCTCATTTCTGTTACATCTATTTTATGAATATGCGCCTTCTTAATTGGCCAACATTCTGCTCCATATGTCATAGTTGGTCTAACCACTGTCCTGTAAAATTTGCCCTTCAATTTCATTGGCATTCGTCTGTCACAAAGCACTACAGAAGGTAGTCTCCACTTCAGCCATTCAACTTTTATCCTATGCTCCACATCTTCATCAATCTCCCTATCCTTCCTAATCATTGAGCCTAGGTACTAAAAAGAATCTCTACGTGGTATCTCATGGGTTTCAATTTTGACAGTGGTTTTAATCCTTTGTATATGTTCATTGAAGTTGTAATCTATATATTCTGTCTTTGTACGACTTATTTTAAAACCTCTAGATTCTAATGCCACCCGCCATTTCTCAAGTTTTGCACTTACACCATCTCTTGATTCATCCACCAATATTGTATCATCTGGAAACAACATACATTATGGTTTCTTCTTCAATATGCACAGTTAACTCATCCATAATTAATGCAAAGATGTAAGGGCTTAAGGTTGATCTCTGATGTAAACCTAGTCACGGGAAATCCACCTATTTCTCCACATATGATTCTCACATTTGTTGCTACTCCTTCATATATATCCTTAAAAATTTCAATGTAACATCTGGGGACATTCCTTTTCTTTAAAACCCATCAAATTAAATTCCTCGGTACCCTATCATATTCTTGTTCCAAATCAATAAAGACCATGTGTAGATTTTTTCTCTTTGCTCGATATTTTTCCATTAATTACCTAAGTGAAAAGATAGCTTACATAGTTGATCTTCTTGGCATAAAACCAAATTGATTTTCAGAGATCTTGGTCTTCCGTCTCAGTCTTTGTTTTATTATTTTCTCCCATAACTTCATAGTATGACTCATAAGTTTAATTCCTCGATAGTTGGTACAATTTTGTATATCTCCCTTGTTTTTATATAAAGGTACTACAATGCTTCTTTTCCATTTGTCCGGCATTTTCTTTATCACAAGTATCTTATTAAATAGTTTACATAACCAACTTACCCCAACCTCTTCTAAGCATTTTCATACTTCTATCGGAATACCATCTGGGTCTGTTGGCTTTCCTGTCTTCATTCGCTTCAATGCTTCATTCACTTTCGCTCCTCTAATTCAACGGAGAAAGTTATGCTCTAGTGATGAAGTATTCTCTTTAACTCTTGTATCGCCCAAATGTTCTTCATTTAGAAGTTTGCTAAAATATTCCTTCCACATTTCTTTAATATCATTGTCATTCACCATAATATTTTCCTTATTGTCCTTGATACATTTAACATGATCTAAGTACTTACTTTTCTTTTTTCTTATTTTTGCGAGCTTAAAAATATCATTTTCTCCTTCTCTTGTTCTTAACTTATTATAGAGGTCATCGTATGCTTTGAATTTTGCGCTGCTTACTACTTTCTTAGCTTCTTTCTTTGCTTTCTTATACATCTTAAAATTTTTCATCCTCTTAGTCTCCTGCCAAACTTTGTAGCAATGTCTTTTCTGTTGAATAACTTCCTGAACCTCCACACTCCACCATCATATTTCTTTATTAATATGTCTCTTTTCTTTTGATTCTCCAAGTACCTCCTTTGCAACATTTCTAATGTAATTAGCCATTTGATTCCACATTACTGTAGTTTCTCCTTCAATATTCCATTCTTCCGTCTCAATCATTTTATCGTTAAATATATTTGCTCTTTCCCCCTTCAAATCTCTCCACCTTGTTTTAGAGTCCATTTTATTTATTACCACTCTCTTTCTACTTCTATTGTAAATATCTAAAACGCCGAGCCTATGTTCGTAGTCAAACTCTCTCTTAAGATAACCTTGCAATTTTTACAAGCCAATCAGTCCTGTTTTCTAACTAGAAAAAAGTCTATCTGACTCCTATTACTCCCACTTTTATAGGTAATTAAATGCTCATCTCTTTTTTTAAAATAAGTATTTGCTACTACAAGGTCAAAAGCCATTGCATAGTCCAATTTAGTGTTTCCGAATTCATTCTTTTCTCTAAATCTTTGCCACCCATGCACTCTCTCATATCCTCTATTATCTCTTCCTACATGCCCATTTAAATTCCCTTCAAGGAAAATCTTATCACTATTTAGGATTTCTCGAATAAAATCATCCATCTCCTCCCAAAATTGTCTTTTTACACTTTCTTCTAGTCCTTCTTGGGGAGCATATGCACTGGTGATATGAATTATGTCTTCTTCTAGCACTAGTTTAATTGCTATAATTCTATCACTAAACCTCTTTACCCCCACAATTTTCTCTTTCAAATCCTTATCTACAACTATACCCACTCTATTTTTTGTGTTACTCTTTCCTGCATAGAAAAGCTTATACCAATCCGTGAGCTCCTTAGCTTTATTTCCTTTCCACCTTATCTCCTGTATTCTTTTTCTTTTCATTACCTCAACCATTTCCATGCTCTTGCTTGTCAAGGTTCCTATATTTTAAGTAGCAAGTCTAATTTTTCTATTCCTGCTCTTCTTCTTATGGACTAATTTCTTTAACCGCACTAGTCCAAAGTCATGCGGTAGCCCTTGCATACTGTTCACTGCATTCAGGGGATGCTGCAATGCATCGCTTAAAGCGGGAAATGCCCTAGCCTTATCGCAAAATATCATTATCTCAGAATTTATATTTGGGTTGTGACAAAATTTTACGTTGGCTGTCAACCTACCTAACGCAACTCTCCTCCTTTACCTGTGATTGGGACCAGCAGCAAAAACTGGCGGAGTTGGGAGAAGTGCAAATATATTTTCAGAAATTCCAGATTTATATTTACCACTAGAAAATCCCTTAAAGAGATTGAATGGGGCCCACATTTCAGCGCTTGTGCAGCTGCTGTTGATCACAACTTGAAAATAAAAACTCACAAACAGAATATGTTTGTTACTGCCTATTCAAACTAATGAGAGAACAGCTCATATTTGGAAAACTTTGGACCGACAGACATTTGAACTGGAACTGATTTGGAACAGTTGTTATTTTTTGAAGAAGAATGTCAGTTTGATGGAGTCATTAGCCCTTGAAACCTTAGAACTTCTGCCCCTTCATTCTAGAAGAAATCACCTCCTGATCGAAGTGCTCTGATACCAACATGAGATCTGTAATTTTTATTTATTACTGATTTGTTGAAAAAGAAAAAAACTGAAAAGAATTCTTTCTGATCGTCCCACTTATGTTGGGCAATTTGTACTCTATCCTATTTACATAAAAACCCCTGAATTTTTTGAAATTACAGAAAAGTCCACTTTTATCTCACAACACATTGCGTCACACTGTGCATGACAGTGACGCTGTAAAACCTAATTGATTATTGTTCTTTTTTTTCCTTTTTCTTGGCTGAAATTGCTAACTCTATTATTGTGAGGAATTGTTTGAATCATTTATGCTTTTGAACTGATGTATGAACATAAACATTACTTGAACTTTTATGCCATTTATTTATGTAGACCTGTCACATGTTATTTAATTTCTCATGACCACTAATGTGATTATGCAGGCATGATATCCATTTTCTGTGGTTTATCCATAGTACAGTTTATGCTATTACATGTGGCATTTTCATAGGCATGATCACAAATCCCACCATCTAGTCATTTTCTGTAATTTATTCACTGCTGCATTTTGCTGTTGATCGTTGACATCTCCTAGGCTTCTTGCTATAAATAAATAGAATCCCACCTAGATATCTGCAACCACACAATGTTCTATTGTCTAGGGTTCTGAATCTCCCAGGGGAGTCCAGCACAGGTTAAGCATAAGGTTTTTGGTCCCTGCTTTTAATTCAAAGCATGGATGAAAATAGCGGCTGCTACGCTATATCGGGCGTGGCGGCCACGACCGCTATGCTAAATTGAAAATAGTGCTGCTATCTTCCACAGTGGCCGTAGCTACGGTCCACTTAGCTGCTACGAGACCGTTGCGGGGCTGCTACGGAGTGTGATTGATGGTTATTTTTCAAAAAAATTTTGAAATACATATTAAAACTTATTTTTTTAACTTTTTCTGTTCAAATAACATTTTTACTCAACTCTTCTGCCCTTCTATACTTGAAAGAACACCAAAACATATAGGATCCCCCTTTTATCCTTAAAAGAACACCAAAGCACATAGGATCTCGCTGAATTAAAGTTGATGCAAAAAATTCCTCTCAAGTGGAGTGTTTTTATGGAGCTATTAATTATTATGTCATTCCACATTTGTTGAATTGACTGGTGATTGCTGAGTATCGACTATTCACTGTTTAGTGTTTACTATTACACTCCTAAGTTCTAACTTTTAAATCTTGAGTCTTGACTTTAAGTTCAATACATTGTTTATTTTGTTGATATTACTTCATCACAGTTTTTTTAATTAGCCTTTCATAGGTTTCTAAGTAAGCATAGCAACATGAATACATGTGAAAAAAAGATCATTATTATTATTTTCTATTGATGCAGCAATACAGGGCCTCATATAGTGATGGGACCGCTACACCCCCTTATCTTAATTACTTTTGCAAGAAAAGCATATATTCTATCATTTTCTAATATTCTGGACTTTTTGAAAATTTTTCAAAATTTTTTGATGATTATTTCAAATCACACCGCTTTGCCGCTATGTAGCGCCATTGGCGCTAGGCGGCGCTGCATAGCGCCTGCTACGTAGTGTTTCATCGTAGGGCTCCTGCTTTGGGGAATGGCAGGAATTGAAAATCCGCCGCCACCCTTTTGCGGGACTCCCATGGGAGATCCTGGCGCCTTTTCTCTAATCTTCACAGAAAATATTTAAAAAACTATGGTCTTAATAAGAAAGAAGATGTTTAAAGCCACTCATGCTTATCATGATTGTCACAGATACTTATTTGGACCACACGTTTTGTCATAGATACTTATTAGGACCCACACGTCATCCTTGGAAATCGTTATTAGTTGAAGTTTTGTGCCTGAAGTTGTGAAGAGCCAGAAAGTTACTTTTTTTTTTTTTTTTTTTTTGAACTTGGGAGTTACAAAAAAGACTTTTTTTTTGTGGGAAGAAATGCTTGATTGTTTATTGGGAAACTAGCTTGAATAGTCAATAGACTGAGGGCTTGCTTGCAACCTGTTTCAATTAGACTTTCTTTCAAATAGACTGTTTGGTATATGCCATTGAATTAAAAGAGGAAAACTTGTTATACTGTTTAAGTTTTATGGGCAAAGTTGTCGATGGTAAAAGTTGTATGTTCTTCTATATGAAAAGTTGTCCATATTACTTTTACTAAATGACAAGGTTTCTTTTTGAGTTGAATCAGACATACCAATCGGTATCTTTATATCAAGCAGGTCAAACTTGCCAAATAGGCCCTAAATGATGTAGATTTTAGTAGGCCAAATGGATAAATCCCCTTCAATTTGTATTCCCAATATTCTGTCCTAAAAAGGAGTTGAAACAACATCAGAAACACATGCCTAAAATAGAAGGTAAGAGGTGTTGGTACGTTCAACAAGAAATAAGTTTTCCAGTAATTATGGTCCTCAGTAAGCTAGACTAGACGATATGCTATCATGAGTTGCCTTTTTGTGGTTATTAATTTGACATGTAACATATATATATATATATTGTGATATTGATTTTTCAGATGACTAAGTTGATGTTATTTCCATGATGCAGATTCAGATATTCCCATATTCAGTGTTTTACATATTTTTTGAACAATACTTGGATATATGGAAGACAGCATTAATCAACATTTCCCTAGCTCTTGGTTAGTATTTTCAAAACTCAATAAATAACTTTGAAAAATGAACCATCCATGTCTCTTCATTCATGATTACTTAATTGGGATGTTATTGTCATGGTAATTGAAAATATGGAATGACTGAGGGTATATGATTTGAAATTGTTGGCATCACAGTTTTTAGCTGTCTATGCTTTTGTAAAATTTTGACCTACTCTGCTGACAGCCTGCTATCATGATGGTGATTGAATGGAACTTTAAGTTGAGTTAAAAAAGGAAAAAGAAAAAAAATTAAAGCTCCAAAGGGAGTTGTAGAAGGAAGTGCTTTTAATATTTCATTCAGTCTGAACACCTTTCTAGTCTTTCAGTTTTATTTCCTGAAAATGTAAGAGACATTTGTCTGTCAACTTTGGAATTTGGAAAGATTTTGTGCTAGAAATTGTTTTGCACTTCCTGGAAGTTATCCTGTCTTTTGGTTCATAAAAGTTCTGTCAATAAATAAAAATAATTAAGTAGTTACATTTAGCAATGACAACGGGTGGGTTTATGATTGGTGATTCGACACTCATAGCATGGTGTTACAGGTCAGCTAGGTTTGATAGTGGTTGTTTTTATTTTTACCTTGAAACTGAAAACATTTCTTTCACAATTCAAGACTCCAACTTACCACCCAACACTCTTACATTTTATAGATTCTACTACTATTTGTGCTACAGAAGTTACTTGGGACAGTATGAAACTTTACTAAGTGAGATAGTTACAAATGAGGGAGGGTGGTTGAGGGCAAGGAAAACCAAAACCCAGGGTTAATATCTAAAATCCCATACCCACTCCAAACCTGACGGACCAACTAACAAACCTGACCCTGATATGAGTGGGGTTGGGTTGGGTCACCAGCTTTGCCAAGCTGTTGGCATCCCCATGTACAATCAGTGAATCATTTAAAATATATTCATGCATAATTTGCCTATTTTCGGTGTCTTTCAAGCATGGCGTGCATTGAGCTACAATCCTGAGAATTGATCTCACGGAGGTGAGCTTTCATCATATTAAAATTAAAATGCTGAGAAATTCTGGAAATGAACTTCAAAAATATTACATTTTCCCCATAAGTATCAGAGTCAAATTCCTCTGGCTTTCATAATTTATTCACCACACTGGGAGTAGCCAGATGCGCCAATAATTATATGCTCCTAACTTGGAAAGTTTGCTTGCTTATAAAATGCACAAGTTCTCCTCGTTAAAATTGCATTGTTCTATTGCTGTTAACTAGAATAATATTTATTTGAAAACTCTTATATCATTTTTGTTGAAGATTTGACGCAGACCTGATTCGTAAAATCAGACTGTCAAAGGGCCCAAATTGTTGGAGCCAGAAAATTCCCAGACAATTCACCAATAGCCATGTGCAGAAATTGCAGAGAAAGCAGAGTTTTTTTTTAAAAGAAGTTAGGAATAAAACTAAATTAACCACAATTGACCTTAGAGGACTTCTCAATCACCAAAAGCCACATGAAAACTGAATCTACTGTAAGTTTTTAATAAACTGAAAGTCTGAAACTGTGTACTGCTTTCTCTAACTGTCGACCACTACATGAGTTATTTAGATGCTGGAAAATGCTACAACCCTAATAAAATGACCCAAACTACTTCTATTCTAACTCTACTAGCATACATAACATCTAGAACTTCTAATTACAAAAGAAATAGCTGAAAGTAAGTGGAAACTCATCAGAATAAAAACACCCAGCCGCTGGAAATGTGCTGAAAACTTGAAATGTTTTTGGCTTGTGGGGCCCAGATGGCACAGCTATGATGGAGTTGACCCCACCATGATGGTATGATTGTTTCATGAGCTTGAACTTGGTTTGGCCCAATTAAATGAACCCCAAAATGGCCCAGTTTCTGTTATGCTGGATTTCCTTCAATTTACAAAGAGCCCATGCATTTTTTTTTGTTTTATCCGAACAGCTCCTGTTGTCAGATTTTATTTAAAAATTGGGACAGTTGGGGGCCCGGATCTCAATTATATCTTGATCCAACCCTTGTGGGCTTTATGATGCTCAAATTGCTCTATAAATGTCATGGCAAACTCAAAATTTTAATCCATAGTCAATTCTTCATCAAGACTGTAGGGCCCTTTTTTTAGTAATTTATTTCTTTTGTGTAAGGACTAGGTTATAATTTTATAGAACTTGAGGGGCTTTTTTGCAATATGGATTTTTTTTTCCGTTAGTCAGAATTTTAGTTAAAAGAGGCGGGCCTTGGTGCAATGGTAGGGTTGCTCCATTGTGACCTGGGCTCATGGTTTAAAATATCTGCCGTATGTATCCGTATGTATCGGCTGATATGTCTTGGTATCGGCCTGAATTGCAATGATATTTTAATGGGATACTAGTATCGGTATATTAGCTGTTCGTATCGCCAAAATATCAGTTAAATATCAGTCGTCACAGCTGATATTATCAAAATGTCGGTCGTAATGGCTGATACGACTGGAACTCCAAAAAAGAAAAAAAAAAAAAGAGGAAGATCGGATCCATCTAAAGAAAAAAAAAAGGAGAAAAAAAAGAGAGGTGATACCTGGAATCTTGAGCTCCACTGCTTGGTGCTGTTGCAACCACCGCCAGATGCCACCTAGTGGTCCTGTTGCAACCATCACCAGCTGCCGTTGCAACCACCGACAGCTGCCTGCCCCCTTCCTCTTCTTCTCCTCATCTTTCTTCTTTTTCTTTTTCTTCTCTTCTTCCCTATCCTTCTTCTCCCCCTCCTCTGTCTCCCTCATTTTTTCCCCTTCCCCCACCGTTTTTCTCTCTGGGTAGTGGAAACAATAGAGTAGAAACCGCTTTTAGGGTTTTGACTATATACAATGTGGTGTGAGTCTTCCACCATATAAGATGTGGGCTCCAATGTACCCCACTTTTTAAAATCTAAACCATAAGTGAATTATTGCACTATCTTATATCCATTTAGGGCAAATTTTTTCTAGATGGGTGAGTGGAACACAATTAGCTAGGGCCAAAATTTATCATCAGGAAATGGGGCCAATGTGGCCAATAGTTCTCTACAAACTATTTCATTGGAAAAAGATTCAGATTAAAGAAAAATTCTAGAATACCCCACATCATGGTGGTAATTTTTATTGAACGGTTTGGCTTTAGATAGTGCTGCACTAAACCATTAAAAATATACGCCCCTTATTAAATGGGCCCTTGACGAGTTTTAGTCAAATTAGAGTTGGGCTACTATCTAATTCATCGCTTTAAAAAATGTGAATAACATTTTAAGAAAATCTTATATTTGTATAACGTTTCAATCCAACAGTTGGCCAAGGTTTATTGGAGTCGAATTGGTTGTTATTTTAAGTGGTTTGAATTTTATATATGAACTACATTAAAAGATTTATAAATTATACAGATGAGACCAAATATTACACACTAAACATAATTAGTTTTAAAATTCAAACAGCAATACAAGATACTATAACTTAGGAGGACCGGTATTTTACTTTATAGTTGCTACTAATAAAAAAAATAAAACCAACATTATTTCCAATATTTTTCAATATTCTGAATTGTTTGATTATTTTTTTAAAAAATTTTGTGGTAAAAATAAATTCACGCCGCAATAGACCGCAAACTACGACCAATACTGGAACGGTATCAGTTTTTGGGGTTGGCCGATACCGCAATCGATACCGCGATTTTAAACCATGCCTGGGCTTCATGACTTTGAAATGCAGAAACAACCTCTCTGCTTCTGGAGATAAGGCTGTGTACATCTCACCCTCCTTAAACCTCACAATGGTGGGAGCCTCATGCACTAGGCTGCCCTTTTT
Organism: Sextonia rubra; assembly: GCA_037013555.1. Lineage (NCBI taxonomy): Eukaryota > Viridiplantae > Streptophyta > Magnoliopsida > Laurales > Lauraceae > Sextonia > Sextonia rubra. The sequence continues at coordinate 12,019,652 of JASUAD010000028.1, read as the reverse complement.
TTTTTATTTATTCAGAATTCCAGCTAAACTTTAATGGTCGCCAAGCCTTATGTGGACAGCCAGCCTAATTCTTCCCTCTTATCCTCTCTTTGTTTTTTCTCTTTGTATTCTCCACTTACCAACACTTTTCCTTAAAGTAAAAAACCTTTAGAACTCTCCACTTTATTTCTTCCAACTTGGCATCAAAGATTCATCAAAACCTAGAACATTCATCATGAAGCAGACGTAACCTAACTATCTCCTATCCACATCAGTACTTTATATCCTTCACCCTTTACCTCTTTAATAATCTTAAGGACGGATCTCATTTAATCATGAATTCTTATGTATTCAATTCCTATATATTCTGTGTGAGAAAAACAGGCCACTATGGACAGCTGCTGTAACACAGGAATCTTCACTTTGATACCGACTGGTGCAAATTGATTGTTGAAGATGAGCCATTACTCGCTTAGCAACAATTCCAATCTTTGGGAACCCAAAATAAGGATCAGATATTGTAATATTATAGTTTCTAAATAGGAGCACAAAACAGGAATATTTTTTAATAAAGGCCAACCACCAAAAGATTGCCCTTCCACTTGCGCTTTGGAAACTTTTAGATTAAGGTCTTGAACTCACGATTACTTACATGAAAATTTGTATGTTGCTTTTAGGCTTCCAAGACTAGTAGTTAATGCAACTCTTTGACTTTTGTCACTAGTAGTTAATGCAACTTCTAGACTTCCAAGATGAGTCAAACAGTGACTCATTTGACTCAAACAAAATTAACTAACATGCCTTATGCTCAATGGGTTTACAAATAAATCCGAAACCCAAAGGTCAACCATGGACTTTTGGGCCCATAGGCTTGGCCGAACAGGCTTTTGGCTCACGGCTGCATCTTCCCTACTTTTTGACTGGTAAACTCTCAATACACACTTCCAGTAAAGCCAAGATTAAATTGTCATTAAAGATTGCATTTGGGAACTAACTTATATAAGAACTAGTATGTGTCCTTAATCCATCATCTGAAATAATTAGATAGGCCATTTGCTATGTTGGGTATCTAGATTCTTGAACATTTTTGAATGATTGAGAGGGATAGAAGTATTGGACTACTACATTCTCATTATTATTTTACTCTACAGCCTTTTTATTCAGTATTTATAGTAAAGCTCGATTTTTATATTTTCTTCATTATGGTTTCTTAAACATAGCAAAAATGTTCTGAAAATTGTATTGGAAATAGCACTGAGGATCAAATCATAAATCTTAAATATATTCAAAATCCATCCACTTTTATGGACGACATCAATAAACAAACAATTAGCATGATATATTGTGAAGTGCCACGTAAATGTGTAAGATCATAAAAATGTTTAGTGATTGATGTGTTGTTTTTTCTATATCAATCTGTAATCCTATATTTTTATATAAACACACACACGCACACAACCAAAATATCAAAACAAAAACAAGAAAGTCTGTGCATCCGAATTGACTTAACATGGCTGTACATCAACCAATGCCTTCAGGAAAACCTGAAGTAGTCCATGTTCCCATAACTTCATCTTTGTTCCATGTATAACACAAGCTACACTTTCCTTATTATATTAATCTATACAGATGTAAAATACAAGAATGAACCTAAGTAGTAGCAGCAAAAATGGTAGCAACAGTAGTAACACTGTCAGGAATAACTCACTATTTTGTATCCTATTTCAATTTGGGTCTTATGATTTCGATCGGGCTGTATGGTTTGGATACAATCTGAGTCATCTTTTTAAGAATTCATATCACATATCATGCAGTTAACACACCAATGGTATTAATGAGTGTGTGTGATTTAGTTTGTTTACTTTGGTTCATATCTATCATGTATCTCATCAGGCAATATTTTGTTAGATTTTCTTATTTTTCACCTTCTCTGACTTTAACTTGCTTGGATGATTTTACAGGTGCTGTATTTATTGTTTGCCTGGTTATCACTTGCAGGTCTGTGTGTTAGATTAGATACCTTGGCTTGCAGCAGTAGGCTTTTTTTGAATATTTCTTGTAGAGAAATTTTCGAAGTACTTGGAATGTCTGTCATTTCTGAGTCTAATTGTTCTTATGTTCTCAATGCTTCTATTACTAAATACAGTTTATGGAGTTCAGCTATAATTTTATTGGTGCTGACAATGATTGTCGTGGATATGATGGTAAGCTTTTCCTTTTTAATTTTTCACAAATATCCTTTCATTTATTCCTATGATTTTTATACTGTTAGTAGATGTCCTATGGATTTTAATTGAATGACCAGTGTGTACTTTGATACAAAGATGTTGTCTCTTTACTATTAACTATGATGCCTAGATATGGACATGCGTCTGGATACGAACACGGGGAATGAGGGTTCGATATGCCGACTTGAAAATTTTAGGATACGGATATGGGTACGGCATTTCAAAAAAATATACATATAAATACTTATTATAGTGCTCAAATATTATGAGGCCCACTGTGTGGATCAAATATTTAATGAGGTGGGCCTGACAATATCTTAACATAGAAGAAAATAAAAGAAAAGAGAAATAAAAAAGTGGGACAAGTGTCTTGGTTGGCCCAATAGCTCAACATTAAAATAGAAAGAAATTAAAAACAAAAAAAAAAGCTCAACGGGCCCGTTTTCATTAATAAAATGTGACGGGTTCTTTTGCCCCATTTGTATCTCTAGGGCATCATCGAACGAAAAAGAAGAAGAATGAATAAGAAGAAGAGGAGGCGTACATAGCACTTGAAGCTAAAAGCTTGAAATCACAACAGTAGCAAAAAGCAACACGGGTGGTCTACCACCTAATTGAAGAAGCAACCCGTCAAAATGAAAGCAGTAGCCCCTATTAGTTTAGTTATTTTTTTCCTCGTTGCTACCTTCTCCTCCTCTTCTCCTTCTTTTTTGCTTTCCTTTTGATCAAACTGAGAGAGGGCTCATTTAGGAGTAAATTGGTCAAAATCTGTCGTAATTTTTGGGTAAAAAATATTGTATAGCCGTATTCTAAAATTGGGGGCCGTATCCAAGCCGTATCTTGTCGTATCCCGTACCCGTATTCGTATCGTATCGTATCGGTACCGATACCATAGGGCATTTGAAGTATCTGGGTATCATAGACTATTAATAACACTTGTGCATAACTACTTAGCCAACATAATGACACCCAAAATGAAATAAAACTTAGAATGTCTGGTTATTTCCTGGCTGGAGTGAATTTATTTAAGTCATCACAAAGGGGATTAACAATTCTGAGTTACAGTTCTATTTGCCTTTGTTGCTTCTCTTCCCAATCTTGCAATCTTGTGATAGTTTATTTGTTTGAAACTTTGAATGCCTAATATTACAATTCTTATGAGTATTTACTGCTATCTACTGTTTGATTGTTGTGATGCATTTCATATTAGCTTTTGGGAAATTCATCCATTTTTGGAGGACTGATGCAGCCCAAGGGTTAGGGCTTGCGTGGAGGTGCCTAAGCACGTGTCCAAGGACACTTCGAACCGTCAAGATGACTTCAAACACACACGAGGACACACCTCTGGGAAAACCCAATTCTATTAATCAACCAAATTTGAGAATCTCTTCTTTACAATGCCATATATATAATAAAGCAAACTTAATGAGCAAGAAAACCTTACGCTAGTAATGGAAACTTTCCTAAAAACAATTGAATCAGAAATCTACTAATAATAATCATAATCTAATTTGAAGAGGGGCTGCTGGGGCCTAGACTGCATCATCCTCCCCGGGTTGAAAGAAGAGTTCGCCCTCGAACTCGATTTTGCTTCGGATTGCTAGTGTAAATGTGTTGAACATGAAGGACTTCCTTTGTGGCAGCTTTCTAGGAATTCTTCTTTGGCGGTTGTGGTTTCTCAGGATGAAGAGTAACTTGCTGGCCACCATGCATGAATATATAGGTGTTGTCGCGCATACCATGAGTTCCATTTTTGTCATACATCCAAGGACGACCCAATAAGATATTACTACTATCTATAACTAGCACATCACACCAGATTGTATCTTTGTAAATATCACCAATGGCAAAAGTAACTTTGCAAGTATATCGAACATACGCTTGATCACCATTCATTAGCCACTTGACAAAATGAGGACGGTTATGCTTATAAACTTTCAATTGGAGGCGATCAACAAGGGCTTGGGAGATGAGATTTTCACAACTTCCGCTATCAATAACAACTGTGCAATATTGTCCATGAATCATTCCTGCGGAACGGAAAATATTTTTGCATAACCACTTATGCTCAACAGTTGGTGGAGCGTCCTTGAGGACAATAAGAGCTTCACCCGTGGTATCTGCATCGATCAATTCAATTTCCTCAGTGTCAATAACCTTGGGATCAGTGTCAGTACCTGAATATCATTCGAAATATTTTTATCAGCACCTTCAATCTCAATCAGATGTATTCGCTTTGGACAATTTGCGGCACGATGCCCGTGCTGGTGACAATGAAAACAAACTCTCTTATTTTGACCTTCAGTCCTAGCAAAAATCTGTCCATTGGATTTAGCTTCTTGTAGAGGGGAATTCTTTGGCGAAACTCATTTGGATTTTTGTACTTGATGATTTGCAATTCCCTCAGCTTTGATAGCATATTGGATGAGTTCATCGACATTATCAAAATGTTGGAAGGCAAGGATATGCTGAATGTTTATTCTCAATCCCTTGAAAAATCTATCAACTACCACATCATCATCTTCATTCAAGCTACAACAAGCTTGCAGAGTCAAAAACTCCTTAGAATATTCAACAACTGTCTTGGACCTTTGTTTCAAGTTTTGAAAGTTGGAACGTAGATCTCTTGCATAGTTGACGGGGAGGAATTTTTGCTTCAAAATATTTTTCATCTCAGTCCATGTATTAACTGGGTCCATGTTTTGATTCCTCCGTTTTCTTTGCAATTCAGCCCACCAAGTTGCAGTATATTTGCGAAATCTAGTATCAAGTAGTGTGACTTTATGATGCTCAGTCATTGGCTTGTGTGCAAAAATATTCTCCACACACACTAACCAATCCATGAATTCAGCGGGCTGTAATTTTCCATCATATTCGGGAATCACAATTTTAATCCCTAATTCTCGATCAGGATTATTAACTGGTGGATGTCGTTGATTTCGAATATTGGCACCATCATTACGGTGGTGATGCATACGCTGATTATTTTCCAGATTTGTCACTCTAATATCCAATCGTTGCAGAGTGGTGTGCATGCCATCAACTTTTGCAGATAATTCTCGAATGACACTAGCCAAATATTCAAGTGAAGAAGATGAAGATTCAGCATCCACTTACTTCTTAGGAGGCATTTTTTTTTTAATGCAAAATTGAAATCTGACTGACCTGAGGTGGATATCTATTCTTTAGAAGTATGCTAGTAAAGACAGATCAGAAATCGGAACACAGTTGATGTTAATTTTGTAGAAACAAATCCTGACCGTCAATTGTTGAAAATCTGACCAGAACTTACCAGAACTGAAGTTACGGGCTGCTTTGTATATGGGCTCACCTAAAGCAGGTCAAGTGTACCCGGCTTAGAACACAGGCCCAATACTGACGTTTCTTTTTTTCTCGGTCTCGTTCTTCGTGACGAGAAGAGGGAGATAAGAAGGAATGTCTTGCCCTTGGTGCTTCAAATAGAGTCTGTAATGATGAGAGCGCTGGCGAGATGATGGAGATGGCAACGACTGCGTTGGCTTTTGACGACAACAGCGAGCGGAGATCAGCGAACGGCACGACAGTCGGCGGCGACGACAGGCAGCGTACGGTGGAGGCTGGCGACAGCAGATACCTAGCGGCGACGACGGACGACGAGGGGCGAGCGTTGGCGATATCTGCGGTGGAGGCGAGAATGCAGCGACGTGACGATGGCGGTGACGATGGTGCTGCGAAGGCGGCGATCGTCAAGCAGTACCGGCAGACGGCAGACGACAGCAGCGAGATGCCAAGTATGTTTCCTTCTCGCTCTCGGCTGCTACTCTTCTCTCTGTTGCTTCTTTCTCTCTCTCAATTTTTTTTTTTTGTTTTTTTTTTATACTTGGGTGCAGGGATCTTGGCCTGACCGTTAGGGGTGGAATAGGGTGGAGACAGCGACGATCAGGGAGGGTTAGGGTTAGGGTTTGGGTTTGGACTGGTCAGGGCCTATTTTAGGAAAGTTGGGTTTTGTGGATTTGGGTCCCGGGGTTGTGGATTGGGTTATGCGATGCAGGCAGGGAGGGTTTTCCAAAAGGGGCCGACTGTTATGTATAGGAAAGGGTTTCGGGACAGGTTTTTGGGGACTCTGGATTTTGTGGAATGGGGAGGGGTTTGGCTGGTATGATGGAATTAGAGATGGGGTGTCGGCAGTGGATTGGGTTGTGCTTCGGTGAAGGCCAAAAGGGTAAGGATTAGGGTTTTGAGATGATGGGGTTTCGAGAGGATGGGGTAATCACGCCGGAAGTGACGACAGTGAGATGGGGTCTAGCCGGCTGATGAATAGGGGTAATCACGCCGGAAGATCGTGCAGATCCTTCGGCTCTGATACCAATCTGATGCAGCCCAAGGGTTAGGGTTTGCGTGGAGGTGCCTAAGCACGTGTCCAAGGACACTTCGAACCTTCAAGATGACTTCAAACACACACGAGGACACATCTCTGGGAAAACCCAATTCTATTAATCAACCAAATCTGAGAATCTCTTCTCTATAATGCCATATATATAATAAAGCAAACTTAATGAGCAAGAAAACTCTACGCTAGTAATGGAAACTTTCCTAATAACAATTGAATTAGAAATCTACTAATAATAATTCTAATTTAATTTGAAGAGGGGCTGCTGGGGCCTAGACTGCATCAAGGACCTTTATGCATCTGGAAGTTTGAATTCTCTAAAACAGCCTTGTACCATCTATCTTTGGTCGCCCATGTGAATCCTACTTCTCCACCCATCCCTCCAAACATCCAGAACCTAACATGTCAGATTTTTTTTCTTTTTTTTCTTTTTTTTCTTTTTTTTTTCTTTTTCTGGCTTCATTGGCCCAGTGGCCAATTTTCGAAACCTAGTGGAAGCAATAGGAGCGGGCACCTTATCCACAAGGCCAGCCCTTTATTCCCAAACCTAACATCTCAATTTACTTCTAACTACCATCCTTGTCTTTATTGGTCGTTTCTTTCCCCCCTGTACCTTTCAGTTGCAACTTGCAACACTAATGATACGTGTGCAAGGTTCTTATACTTTCTCCTGCATTGGGTCACACACAGATTTGCTTTCATATACTCATTCCAAATTCTGTCCTCTCTTTCCCACCAGCCTGTTTGCCTTCCCTACATCAATCCATTTTTATCATCTATTCCATAATGCTTAAAATTGTAGTAATAAACAACTTCTGTTGGTTAAGTGAAGCTGAATTTTTAATTCGCAGAAAAACGTCCAATGTTTGCTGCCACAGTTCTGGAAAGTCCTCGGATTGAATGCTTTTAATATTTATATGAATTGTTACTTGCCTGTCCAGCATTTTACAGTTACCAACACTTTGCAATTGCTTCTTTGTCACTCTTCAACATGAATTAGGTCCAACTGCTCTCACATTATGTACTTTAGTTCACCAAATATTTATCACTAGTTCATATGAGCAAATTTTTTTGCATTCCGGTACTTTAATATATGATGTTAATTAAGTAATGATATTATTCCCCTGCAATTCCTTTTGCATAGTTTAATGTAGGCTCGAGTGGTACATTCACCATATACCCATCTGGAAGTTTATGTATGATGTAATATCTCTCTTTTGTACATTGTCTAGATCCTGCAGTGCTATACTTCTGTATTATGATCTCGAACAATTTCATCTGTTTATTTTCCTTACACTTAAATAAAATGGATTTTTGCAGGGTGTAATGGCAATTTTGAACATTCAACTAAATGCGGTCTCTGTTGTAAACTTAGTGATGTCAATAGGGATTGCTGTTGAGTTCTGTGTGCATATATCACATGCTTTCTCGGTAAGTATGTTTTCCCATACTTTTATCTGTTCTAAGTCTATGAAGCTTACTGTATCTGAGAATTGATTGGTAATTTCCATTTTATGCCAAAACCCAAAAGTATATCATTGCCATGTTATTCCTTTGTACATCTTTGTCAGCTGCGACCATTTTCTTTCTTGAACTTACTGATAATCTCTTTTAGTCTGAGTGTATTTTAACAAAATTTTATTTGATGTAATTGTGAAAGGCTCAAATACTATTCATATAACTAGATAAAAACATATATACTAGGCAGAAGCTCATGATAGTAGTTTGAATGGTCATTAATTGGGCTTTGGTCATTAGCACTTGGAAAATGAGCTGCATTCGTTTACACGTCATTAATGTTGAAGTTGACAGAAATTGCATCATATGTTCCCTATAAGGTGAATTTGCCTCCCTTTGACTTCTATGCCTTGCAACTCTTGTCAGGGATCCCATAAATATCACTTCATTGACTTCTGTTTCTTGTCTGGATCACACTGAGACCATTATTGATTAAGGTTTCATGCATTAACTATGAAGGTTTTAGACTACTGATAGCTTGTCTCATTCTGTTTGGCTTTCCTTTTCAGCTTCCATTTGGCATCTGTAGAGAGGGAATGATCATTGTATTAGTAAACGAGCCAGCACAAGTAGTAGTTTCTTATGTCTTCTAATCCAATGGTTTTGCTGGAATTCGCTTTCTTTATCCCTAGTATTTCTCCTAAAACATACTTTAGTTAATTCTTCCAAACTAGGATTTTCCCGGTGATTCTGGGGCTGCTGTATGCTGGAACTGCAGAGTTCCTTTTTCTATCCCACCCTCCTTTTGGGGGTTGGATATTTACATCTGGGTTAGGTCAAATATCAAATTTGGAGCAGGTGTTTTTTTCGTGTTCATTCTCCTATGTTGGAACTGTCACCGAGATTCCAGGTTGGACTGAGCACTGAGGGTAACATGTTTAGGCTCATTCCAAACCTGACCATTTGTTAATCGGGTTGATAATCTCAATTTGAGTTTGATGCAGTCTAGGCCCCAGCAGCCCCTCTTCCAATTAGATTAGGATTATTATTGTTATTAGGAAAGTTTCCATTTTTAGCCTAGGGTTTTCTTGCTCATTAAGTTTGTTTTTACTATATATATATGCATTGTAGAAAAGAAATTCTCAGATTTGGTTGATTAATAGATTTGGGTTTTTAACAGAGGTGTTTCCTCGTGTGGTTTGAAGTCATCTTGACGGTTCGAAGTGTCTTTGGACACGTGCTTAGGCACCTCCACGCAAGCCCTAACCCTAGGGCTGCATCAGAGTTGGGTTGGCAGGTAATAGTCATGGTCTTAAAATCGACCAAGTCCAAGTTGACCCAGACTCAGGTGCAGATTGAGTCCCCCTTGAGTCATCTAGTTGGTTAGGTCTGATGGTTTTTCTGATGGTTTTTGGGCCTTAACACACTTATTTCCATTTTTTCTACTGGGTAAAGTTGAACGAGGCTCTTAGGGATGTTTCGCATTGATAATAGCAGGTGAAAACCATCTTTCTAAGTTCCAGGCATTTGGAGATCAGTGGTACTACTCATCCGACCAAATGAAATGTAAATGTGGGGAGTTATAACGACTTGAATTCATTATTAGTAAACAAAGTATATAGCCCTGGGATACCCTTGTCAAGTCGTAGAACTCTAGATGCATAAAACAAAATTTTTTTTTCTATTTTTTTTCAATCTTTTTGCTGCTTTTCATGGTTCTGAAACTTTTTTGGTCCAATTCAATCCAACTTGTTTCAGTCCATGTAACTGGTTGCAGGGTGACCAAGTCGCTTCTCGACTCTGATTCTCATAACCTTGGCCATAGTGTCGTTAGTTTTGTTGGTTTGAGTTGGCGTGCTGAATAGCAAGAACTGTAACCAAACATGGCCAGTTTATTAATTGGGTCAGAAATATCAACCTGAACGCTTAATTTCCGGATTGGTTTTGGTGGGGCTTGGAAGGTTAGATCATAAATTCCTACCCTTATCTTACAGTGCTATTCATAGGAAGGACCTAATTAAAGCCTTCCTTGATTATAGGTTAATTGGGCCCTTCCCTTCCAATCTTTGAACCCCTATGTGGAATCAGATTTCTTGGCAAGCATGTGTTCTTGGCATCCATGCTACTTGAGTTTCTTGTCTCCTAGCTTCTTCCATCTTGGTTCTTGGAAGGCCAAAGTGAGGTTTATGTACTCGTATTTCTTCATGCATACCTGTTCTTGTTTATTATTGTGTTAATTTGTTAATCTGTTCTTATGATGTAATTAACATCTGATTTCCTAAGTCTACAAAGTTGCGATATCTGCATGTTGTAAAGGTAGCCATAAATGATTATAAAAGGTGTTCCATGTTTTAAAATTGTGAAAGATAGCAACTTCTGATCAATGTGCTACTTTTTTTGACAGATAAGCAATGGAGATCGGGGACAACGGGCAAAGGAGGCTTTGAGTACCATGGGAGCTTCTGTCTTTAGGTAAACTTATCGTTCCAATTTCCCCCTTTTAGGAAGCAATAAGGGAACCCTGGAACTATGCTGTCACTGTTGCAAGCTTGCAAGAGCTCACACTACCAAAGGAATCTTGGAGCTATGCTCTCACAATTGCAAGTTCATGTCATAAGAGCTCATTATCGAACTCTTTTTCACAGCAGACCCTTCAAATGTGTTTCATTCAGTATGGGGACTGTGGTTTTACCTTGCTGATTTTAAGAAGTAACAAGACTTACCTGGAAGTTGGGAAATATTGACATACATGAACTGCCCCTTCTTGTTTAAACTTTAGTTTTGGGATCTGTTAATACTAAATGTGCTCTGTGTGTGTGTGTGTGTGTGTGTGTAGAGTGCTGATCTAGTGCACGAGTTGCTCACTGGATCAGCATGCGCACCTTGATGTGGGACCCACCGAGGACTAGGACTAGGGGATCGAACGATCTCTCTGGCCCCCTCCTCTTTGTAGAAAATGAGTCCCATTGCTCACCTTTATCATTTTCATCTAGGCCCCACAAGTTTAATGGTGAATAATCCATTCGGATGGGTGCGCGGTTGGTCCAACCGTCCAGTCTATTTGGATGGGACCTAAACCTTTGGAGATGGTTGCAAGTCGAAGGTAGTGCATGTGTATGGTCCATTTGGATGGACCATCAAGTGGGCCCGACCCTTAGTGCGCAAGATGCACATTGGGTGCTATGTAGAGGAAAATATTCCTATGAGAACTATTTCTCACCATTTTTTTGTAAGAACTCTAGGTGGGGCCCATCTATCACCCAATTTAGACCTTGCAATACACAGGGAACACCCTTGATAGTCACTCGCCCCAAGTTTCGGTCATTTGAATTTACTGGACCGTTGGATTGATTATGCATTAATTCGAATTGACTGAATTTGTGGGCTATGGATGAAGGGGTTAGGGACATCCCCCCCCCCCCCCCCCCCCCCCCCCCCCCCCCAACATCACACCACAAAAAAAAACAAAAAAAAAAACCAATCCCATCCCCAAATGGGAGGTGTGTTTTTCTTTTGAAAAGGGGGGGGATTAGATCTATATGGGACCACTCCAAATGTCAAGTTTGGCCCCAATCACTTGTCTCTAACCTCTTCATCAATGGCCTACAGATTCAGTCCATTCAGATTAGTGCACAGTCGATCTAGCGGTCTCGTAAATTCAGATCTGACCGAAACTTAGTGCGAGTGACTACTAGGGGGGTCCCTGTGTATTTTAAGGTTTGGATTGGATAATAGATAGACTCCACTTAAACTTCTCTCAAAAAAAGGGGTGAGAGCTAGTTCTCATTGGATTATTTCCTATATATATGTTACAGTTTAGTGGAGCAAATCATTATGAATTTCAACGGAGAAATACCTATGATTTATTTCAGTGGAACTGTTAATTGCCTGTATTAAGTGCCTGCCATAGAAGTTCTTCTGTTTCTCTTTGCAATAATGCTCTCGTTTCTTGTCTTGTCTACTGCAGTGGGATAACATTGACAAAGCTTGTCGGAGTGATCGTGTTAGCCTTTGCTCGATCAGAAATTTTTGTGGTCTGTGATACTAAAATCCTCCCTTGGTTGTCTTGTATCCTCTCTACTAGATTTGGTACCCTGAATTTCATGTCTTTTACCTTTGCAGGTCTACTATTTTCAAATGTATCTTGCATTGGTCCTCATTGGATTTTTGCATGGACTCGTGTTTTTGCCTGTAAGATACTCTATTATTTTTTTTCTTGATATGTACATTGTTATCTGTACAATGCTTTTGCCCATTCTTGGTGAAAATCAGTCAAAATTGTGTTAACAATGCATAGGCTATATCATGTTTTCAGGTGGTGTTGAGTATCTGTGGTCCTCCATCACGGTACGTGCTTGTTGAAAAGAAGCAACAAGACCAACCAAGCTCTTCACAGCTAGCCTGATAGTCTCACAACATTTAAAAGCCCTTTTTTCTCCTGGTATCATCTGATTGATTTTATCACTAAGAATATGTTACTAATACAAACGAGCTTTATCAATGCATAGTAAATGTCAAACGTTCCTTATAAATTTCTGGGGTTTTCTCATCTTGTTTTAGGTAAACGTTTGTTCTAAATTTTTTGGGTTTTGTCATCTTATTTTGGGTAGCTGGTCCAAAGAGTGACACGTAATCTTATGACCCGGGATCAATCCTAGGGCATCTGTATGGAACTGAGATGCTAACATCACTCAACCATCAGTGTGTTATCTATTGGGTTTCTCATCTTGATATGAAAAAAAGTACTAAACACTACATCAGTGTTGTTTGCAGTCTAGGAGATCAACTGCACCCAATAGTCTAATGGTATGAAGAACACTAGGCAATCCAGAGAACGTTAGGCAGGAGAATGGATGGAAGTGGAATTGCTGCTATGTTTAAATGACTCCAGCTCGTTGTTGTGGGCTAGAATCTGTCCGAAAAAAATTTTTCAACAAAATGTGCTTGGGCGCACTAGAATCATGGTCAAAACTTAAATTTCTGTTGCTTTGGGGTCATTTATTTTCTATGAAAAGGATTTATATTGTAACAACTACAGTGATTCCTTTACATTTGCAAATAAGCCTTCTGTGATACAAATTCCATTGCTAGTCAATTTATGTCTCTTCACATAATGAATCAGACTACATCCACTCGAAATCAATGAATACCGACATTAATAGGACAATATATGCAACGCTAATATTTTTGGTGTTTTAGGGAGTTAGCATGGTTTGGCTTGTGAAAATTGGGCCCATAGAAGTCCAAAAATACAAATCTTAATACTCTGGACTCTTCAAAAAAATTCTGAAAATCTATGATGAATTTAAAAAATTGAAATTTGACCCTCTAGTCATTCTGTCTTTTTTGTTTCTCAATTCTAAAGGTGATAAATAGTTTGGGTCACGCTCTAGGGCCCCATGAGAATTTTAAAAAATTGGATAAACTGAACTAGGCGGAAGGGATGTGAAAAATCACATTAGTTACATGATGCTGAATCCAATGGTTCACCATTTTTTGGACATATTTCTCACAATGTATGAAGAATTGAGATATGAAACTTGAAAAACTTCCCTTCACCTCATCTCTCCGAAGTCCTTTTTTAGCCTTTTACAATGGATGAACAGTTCAGACTGTGATTTAGAAGCCCATTAAGGTCCAAAAAAAGCAGATCTTATATCTAGATTTTGATGATTTTTTTAAATGGGAATTGTTGGATAAACAGCAATTTCATCTCTTCACACACGAGAAAAAAAAAGTTTTTTAAAAATTAAAATTCTCATTTTACCTCCCATCTCTCTCCTTCCCTCCTCTCTCCTCCCCTTTCCCTCCGGCCGGCAAAGAAGTCCAGCCGGCAAGAGGGGAGGTTCTCCCTCCCTCTCTTTTTTCCTCTCCCTATTCCTCCTCTTCCTCTCCTCTCCTCCCCTTTCCTCTTCTCTCATCTCCTCTTTGCCTCGTTCGGCCCTAACAGGCTGAACATCACACTGATGTTCAGCCTCGTAGGGCCAAACAGAATGACCACTGTTTGACCCTATGAGGCGGAACATATATTAGTGTGATGTTTGGCCTCGTAGGGCCGAAGGGGGCAGAGAGGAGATGAGAGGAGGAGTGGAAAAGGGAGATGAGAGGAGGAAGGAAGGAGAGGAGAGGAGGAGGAATATGGAGAGGAAAAGGAGGGGGAGAGAGATGGAGGGAAAGCCTCCTAGTCCATCCGCTGGCCGGGGGAGGGGTAAAATGGGGATTTTATTTAAAAAATTTTTTTTCTTCTGTTTGTGGAGAGTGTTTGGTTTTTTTTTTTTTTTTTTCAAAAAGCGGCTCTCTTTTCAAAATCTAGTGCCTTTAATTTTACTCTCTGACCTGTTTTGGCCTTGGATGGATGGTTCAAATCTTGGTTTTAGTGTCCACTGGAATTATAAAAAAAAAAAAAAAAAGCTGATGTTGTCCCTGGTGTGTGAATTAGCTTTTTTAACTGTCGTACAGGCCTCTTTCCATGGTGGGTAAATCGGACACATAATTAATATTATTTTCACATCATTTATACACGTGGTCTATGCATGTGCTGTAAACTGTAAGTAGGTACAGATGATCATGACTGACGTGTATCCATTGCACATGCCCTCATTTACGTATCTATATAGCAATGGTTGTAAACGAAGTAACCGTGAGTGCCCAGTGGTGAAGGGGAATGTGAATACCCTTGATTCAAGTCTCTGCAACATGCTCCACTTTGCCCCATCCAGCAGCGTCTTGTTCTATTTGAATTCAAGATCCCTGGTTTTTTTTTTTTTTTTTAACAAAAGACCCCTGGTTATTACTAATACAATCAATGAACAAGTTTAAGCCATATCTCAACTCATCCAACGTATGAGAAAATTCAGGGAGCTCTTTAGGTTCCTCCACTATACTGACTTAATTTTACACTTACAATATTTCTAGATTACCTTAAATTTCTACATATACTTTCGCAATTTACTTAGAATATCCTAGATAACTCTACATAGCTCAAGATTGTCCATCCTAATGTCTTTAAGAGTCTTCCGTACCTTTCAAGTTCATTAAGATTGCTTCATTTGTTTAATTACATGTGTCTTATCACTTGGATGACCATGATGCTTATTTGAATACATGCATGTTTCATTAATTGCGCGATCTTGATTAGGGCTGTCAAATAGGCTCACAGGTGGGGTTGGGGTAAAACCTTACCCTACTCTTGTACATGTGGGCTGGACTTAGGTTAAGCCAAAGCCCATGGATTTCTTGACAGGCCTACAATACTAAAGTCCTTACCCCATCCTTAAGGGCTAGGCATGCAAGAGCTGAAAGAAATAATTTTTAAAATATTATTATATATAATAATTTTTCTATACAATGATGCTAATTTTCTTTTATTTGAGCTTCGAACTAATGAAATGTAAAAATCAATATTTTGTACAACTTCTAAAAGAATGCTCGAAATAAGTTGAGATATTTGTTGTACCATTTTTTATTAGTTTGTGTATTATATTTTTTTTATAAAGTAATAATATAGACCATCAGATCATGTTTGTCCGTTCTCATAGGATTTAATTAGATTTATTTTGAATAGGCATTGGACCTTTTCCAAATAATTTTTTTTAGTATGTGTGATTCAAATAAACATTAGACCATACTCACATTAGCATTAACCTTAACTTATAATTCTTTAAAACATCACTATTTGATTTTATAACAAAGGAATTACACTCTTATTGCCGAAGATGAATGACTAAGATGATTTGATCTATGAGTTACAAGCTTTTACTCTATATGTGAGATCCACATGTATGAAACAACACCGATGAAAGCAAGGGGATAAAAAAAATTTGGCATCGATTAATGGCTAATAGATAAAACTCAAACCCACTCAATGATGTTGACGACTATCCATCTAAACTCTCAAATTTTTATAGTTTGCATTGATAAAAATCAATCTAATGAATAACAATATGAATTCTTTGTTCATTGAGGAATATGTCCATGTTAGGCAAACATATAATCAAGTATACTATTAAAAAGAAAAAATAAAATTAAACATATGTACAATATTGTGATCTATGATGACAGCAAAAAAAAAAAAAAAAGAAAAACTTATCTAAGATGTGGTTATTATTTTTTGGCAAAATATTAAGTTTATGATTAATTTCTAATTTGAAGAGTTGTTTATAGTTTTTTGTTAAAAATCTCTAAATGTCATATATATATTTTATTTTACATATTAATAAACTAGGCAGAGGTCCCTCGAGTTGGATAGATCAAGTCCAAGCTCGGCTATCAAGATTGAGGGGTTTTTCAAAATTGGGCTCTATCCGATCCCGTGGCCGGGCTTTATGATCAAAAGGAAAGCCCTCACTTTGAGGCCTTTTGAGGGCCGAGCCAAGCCAAACACACTTATGAAAGGGCCAGCTTTACAACCCTAATCTTGATGCATAAACAACAGCGTGACTTTGCCAGTTGCCATTGTGCTTCTTTAATTCTGTGAGGGCCATGACACGTGGGATTGTCCAGGTGCTACCAGTCCTTGTCACAATCCTTGAGCAGGTGACATGCAGATGAAATAACTGCGTGCTACAGATGAGCTCTCCGATGATCTCTCCGATGATGCGCATTTGTCGTTGTACCTAGCATTTCCTTTATGTATGGCAGTCCTACAGCAACACTTCCCTGCTTTTTTTTTTCCAACGATTTAATGGAAAAAAATCTCCTAATTAGACACTATATAAATTTGGACTCAATTAACTATAGTGCACAATGAATCCTCTGGGTTCTGATTTCATGGAAAAAAAAAATCTTTTTTTAAATGCAGGAGGAGACTACAGCATCGCTCTCCTTTTATATGATCAATGCTATCGATGCAACTTTCTTCCAATTCCTCTTCTTTTTTTTCTTTCTCTATCCCTTTCTGCAAATCTCCCTCTCCACTCCCCCTTTAGTCCTTTATCTTCAACTGTATCATTCTTCTACCCACTTAGAGAGAGAGAGAGAGAGATTTTCGCATGAAATTGGACCCCAAGGACCCATTCTGTGCACCAAATTTATCTGGGTCCGATTTCTTGTAATGTTTGTGAATGTCCAACTAAGAAGTTTTTTCCCGTAAAAACTTCTATTTTAAAAAAAAACAAAAAACATTACCTACAACAAACTTCAATTTTATCCACTAAAAAGTTGGTGAAGTTGCTAGAGTAGCTTTTTTTTTTTTTTATTTTCAAAAACTGGTCCATGGTATCCCTTGTGGGTACATAGCCTAAACTTTGGCCTCCTACCCAAGGCTTACCTGATTTTGATGACCGAAGACTGTTTCTTGGGGGTACATATATGGCTACACACACATTATCCAAATAATGCAAAGGGTGGGAATTAAACTCGTGACCTTTGGGAGTAATCCAATGCTCAAATGAATTAATTCACCGCTTAACGGCTTTGGTGGGTAGTATAAGGCTAGAGGCGGAACCAGTATATGGGGCGAGAAGGGGCTAGCAACCACCCCCCCCCCCCCCCCCCCCCCCCCCCCCCACAAACACACACACACACACACACACACACACACACACACACTCTATCTGCTCTATCTGTTCATTTCCTTCTCCCTTCTCCTTCCACCTCAAGGCGAGCCACCTCCCAAGCCACCTATCATCGGTCTTTCTCTGGCATCTTCTTCTTCTTGTCGCCCCTATCCTGTGGACACCATTTTCCAAACTTCTCCATTTTTCTTAAGTTCTAGGTAAGCTCCCTACCTCTTTATAGGTAGGTCTTTTAGGTTTTTAAATTAATAATGGTTTAGAGGTGTTCTTTAGAGTCTTCTTTCCCATTTTATAAGTGGGTTTGTCTCAGCTTTAGGTTTTCTTTATATTTGAGCACCGTGGGTTTGGTCTTGAGCTAGGGATTTTCCTATTTTCCATTTTCTCTTATCATAAGATAAGTGGATAGAATTTCATTGTTGATATGTTGATTTAATTTTGATTCAAGCATTTTAATATACTTGACATGTTTTGCCTATTTTAATGGAAATATATTAGTACGGCCATGTCATTGGCATTGAGTATGTGATTGTGAAGAGCAAACTATTTTTTTGCCCAAATCATGTGTTTTGATTTTTAAAATATTTTCAACATTTGTATGATGACTGAATTAGATAGTAAAAAAAAAACCTATTAGATTGTCATTTGTGAATCACTTATTTTTATCATAGTCGCTAAAATGTGATTGTTATGATTTCAATTTAATTTTTAGATGGAAAAGACAATTCCAATTAATGCATATTTTAAGAAAAAAAATGAAAAAAAAATCAAAAGTTGATATATCATTGCCATCCTCCTCCAACGTTGACATTCTAGTTTCTGAAAATTCCAAGAACCACTTAGAAATATACTGATTGCATGAAAAAAAAAAACTCTTCTAGTTCAGCCCCCCTCGGTGCAGAATCCTGGTTCCAACCCTGCATAAGGCATGGATCTTCTTGCCACGTCTTGTGTTTGAAAACACCCCCATGTGTTTGTGTTGATTTAGCGTAGGGTTGTAAATGAGTCCTAATTCTTCGATTATCCGAAGGTTCCAACCCGTTAATACTCGGGATTGGGTTCTTATTTAGGAACTGATAAGTAAACTGACCTGGGTCTTGATCCTATCTTTAAACCTATGACCTAAATGGTTCTAAGTCTAGTTCTACCTTGGTTTCGGCTTATGGACCTGAGACCCAACATATTAATCCAATTAAAAAAAAATTTCCTAAAATTTGGCTTTTTTATAAAGCATTCTCTACATAAACCCAGACCCGGACCCGAACCCGAACTTGCCCTATACATGGTTCCGGTTCTGGATCCATCCTCTCATTAACGGTTTTGGTTTCGAGTCCACCATGGACCCGGATTGGAACCGACCCGTTTACAAACCTAGGTTAGTGGGCTCCATCTGGGAATCAACCCTGTTGGGTCAAAAACCTTGGCGACACCCATGCCATGAAATGAAAAAAAAAATTCTATTTAAGACCTAAGTTATATAGAAAACATAAAAATGACTTTTTTTTAAATTAAAAAAAAAGATCCTTTCATTCAAAATACACCGGATGGGCTTCACTCTTGATTAAGGTTCATTGTTCATTAGGCTCCCATGTCCAATAAAACACCTACTCCAAATTTCATAATTATCTGCCATACTGCCCAATTGAGACATCTTTCTCTTGACACTCATCTTCATCCAGAATTTTGGTGTATTTAATTAAATATAAATAGATACCTTTCCATCTCTTTTATCCCTTTGTTCACAAGAGCCTCTGCTCAACTAGTATCATGCTGAAGTTTTGAAATAAATAAGAGAAGTACAAATTCTCAGGAATAATCTAGACTGTGAGGCCCACGCATTTCCCCTTATAATCAATCTCAATAATCCCTTGCGAATCAGTATTAACTCAATTTTGTAAGAAATTCTGACGATTTTTTTTTAAAAGTTAGGATATTCATGAAATAATTCCTTATTAAACTTGCTTTCCACATGCTAAAGACTCGATGTATCCCCAAATAAGACTCCTAATAAGATTAGAGGATGTGGGCTTCTCAATCCCTGGAACACATATCCGGTCTGAACTCCAATTAAGTACGACGGAGAAACTCTAAATCTGATATATTAATGAACTGCAGAGGGATTTCTTAAGACTATTAATTAATTAAAAAAAAAACAGAAAGCAAAGCTAAGGAACCCAATGCGAAGCTAGAGAATTGACGTGGGTCAGGCACCTCCTTGGTTCAGAAAATATCAAGGTTGCTGACTTTGGGTTGGCTAAAAGCACCAAGGGTAAAGTGGAGAAGGATTGCGTGTTTGAACCACTATACCATCGGACACATTGTGACCCACAATATCAGGGGAAAGACTGAAATTTTTTCCATTCAGGGAATTTATATGTCTTTTTCTTATTAGTACATGCAAATCAAGTTTAAGAAATACTAATTGTAAAAATTCCAATTTTGCATTCGTGTTTTTACTGAACCCACGAATTTTTCGTGCAAACTTTGAATGCCCCTTACCGCATGGCAATTCAGGCCACTTCGAGGCAATAAAAAAAAAGAGCCAATTTTCACCTGAGGGAACTGTTTAAAACCCTAAGTTGGGCCAGCAAGGTAGTGGCTCAGTTGATTTGAGCCTTATATTTGCTCTCCAATGTTTCGAGTTCGATTCTAACCCATTGTGTTATTTAGATACTATGTGTGCAACCATGTATGTATCTCCTAAGGAATAGTCTTTGCTTGTCAAAATCGAAAAAAATTGGGTTAGTAAGGGACACTCCGATTCATAAAAAAATAAAAAATGGGCCCATTTGAATGCTGGGTGCAGAACTTCTTCCAACATGAGGAACCCGCTAGCATAGCCATTTGTGGTTCAAGAGAACCAGCAAAGTAGCAGAGGCACGAGTGCAATTCTTCATGGATAGACTATATGCCCTCATGCAGTCCAACAAGTCGTCGGAAAAAAAAAAAAGTATTGCTGCCAACAAATTTCCATCATTGAAGCCAGACAAGATCTATGGCCCACCTACATCTATGAAGCCACCGGATGTGGGTCCCAATAACAGGGTTTTTTAGACAAAAATAGGCTGATCTGCTGATGGATTGCTCAATGCGGCTGCTGGCCTATTTTTTTGGGCATTCATTCAATTGTTTACCTCCTATGTTTGGATCACCTGAATTTACCTAAATAGATTTCCAGCTGAAGATCGTATTCATGGCAATACAACAGATGGCAATGATAATTGATAACCTCCTATAGCTCTCTTCTAAAAAGACACTGATGGACATGGCCAAAGAATCATTTCAAACAATAAAAAAGTCTCATCCTCCTGAGTGGAATAAGTGAAACTACACAGAGACAGTGAGGCCCTGCTATTGAAAATTCAAGCCGCTCAGGATGAACGGAGTTGCAGTGTATGAGATACCTACAAATTTTATTCTAATAAGAGTTTGTTCTACTATAAAATTGAGCACGTGATCAATAAAGTAGCTGATTGTACATGGCCCATAGCAGGCAGTCCTCATTTTTTCGTATGCAATGAAAATCGAGTCTCCAATCCGAGGGGCCTGGATCTCTGTCTTCAAGAAACAGCTGATTGGGCAGCCAAGCTGTCCATGGTCTGCAAAAGTACCCAAATGAAAAGCTGATGAAAGTCTAAAGTTAAATGAAGGAGGAGCAGAAGGGAGAAGCGGTTTCTATGGTCTGGAGAACAGCACCAATGCAATGCACTAATTTCTGACCTGAATAAAAGAATTACAGAGGACCCGCAGCCCTGTTTGGATCCGTGGTCATCTAAATGCATGAACGTTGCTTAAATGTAAACCAAGTTACCTGTACTCGGTTTGTGAGATCCAAACAGGGCCTTTTCACAATTTAATGCGAGGAATTGGGACTTGGGTGCTGGATTGATGAACCCAACCTTGAATTGGATGGTCTTGGCATGACAAGCACACACTATTCTCTTGTGATCCAGAATAGAAAATGGGCTTATGTTTCCACCAGAGCACCGCTCCATGCACAGTAGTGTTTTTATTATGCATGGGAATTTCTCATTGAGGAACCCCACATTTTAAAAAGCTTCCAAATCCTACATGATTACTATATTTAGTTTGAAATTTATCATGATTTATGAACTGCAGAGAATGAGGGATTGATTTCTCCATGATCTTAGAAAGATCTGCAATGATGCAACTATCAAAGATTCTTTTGTATCTTAATCTTTCGATTACCAAAAATACATTTGTATCTTAATCTTTGAGGAAAGCAAATTAAAGGATTTTTGTATGTTGGTTAATTCATGGGTTGGGCAAAACTCTAGGTCCGTTGAGTTATATTATATATTTTTGGAGATAGACTATGGTTCGAGTCGTTAAAAGAGTTGAAGAGAAGAAAATCTATGAAATTCAATAAGGCCTGCTCAATCAATTGGATCGTTGCTCGATCGATCAGATTCCAGTCAACGGTCTAATTCAATCGATCCAATGGATACTCGATCGATTGGGCCTGCGCGAATTTCCTATCAACCTGCGGGATTTCTATTCTTATTTTAAGTGGAAGTTTCCTGTTTTTTGCCAATTCTTATCCTAGTTGGAATACTATTTTGAGGCATGAAATTTAGGCTATTTAAAGGGGTGCTTTCTCAATCCTAAGTACCTATCTCATTAACTAAGTAGAGATTATACTTTGGAGATTATCTTCTCTAGAGTTTTCATTGAGAGTTGAAGTGTTAAATCTTTGTTTTAGAGAGCAGTTGCTTTTAAATCTCTTATAAAAGTTTTGAGGCCATCTTGCGCAATCAAGGTGTGAGTTGATCAAGTAAAGAATAGTATACCGTGAAGGAGTATCCATAAACAAAAGGAGTTGCAGCGAGAAGAACTCAGCTCTTAGGGTACAAAAGGGTATGAGTATATCTTGTAACTATTTGACTTTGCTTGATAGTTTATTCTTGCTAGATTCGTAGTTTTTTACCCAATTGTAATTTTTCACGTTAAAATCGTGCTTCTTGTGGTGTGTGCTTGTGGTTGTTTGATTTAATTTCCGTTGTGTTTATATATTGTTTGATTGTTTGGCATTCTAGAGATCCCCCAAAACCTCCAAGTGGTATCAGAGCGGTTCACACGATTTACTGCGTGTTTAATCCTTTGCATTTTATATAATGAGACTTAAGCAAGAAGGCACATCAACTACGAAGCCTCCCTTGCTTGATGGTACCAATTATGCATATTAGAAGAAGATGATGATTAACTTTCTTAAGTCCATTGATGATGATGTTTGGGATGTTGTTGATGATGTCTATGTCCCACCCACGATTACTATTAATGGGCAAATTGTTCACCCACTGGACTAAAGATGAGAAGCATATCTCTAATTGTAATAATAAAGCTATAAATAGTATCTATAACTGAGTGACTACTGAAGAGTTTCATACGAAATCTACATGTAAGATTATAAAAGAAGTATGAGATGTCTTGTAAACTGTGTATAAGGGTACCGATACTGTAAAGTAAAGTAAAATTGCAGAGATTGAATAAAACTTTTGAAACTATTATGATGGAAAAGGATGAGACTTTTGATGAGTGTTATGCAAAGCTGAATGATGTTGTCAATTTTAAAAGTTTAATTCAAAAGTTCATGCAATTGAAGAAAACTGGAATCTTGACACCTTCAAGGTCAACCAACTAGTTGGAAATCTTCAAAATCTTCAAACATTCGAAGTAAACTGTTTGGATAAGAAAAAACCTAAGGTGAAAGGTATTCAAAGAATTAGGAAAATGAGTTAAAAATAAATTTGAGAGTATGATTCTGATTCAAAGGAAATTGATCCCCAAGAGGCTCTTTTTTTTTTTTTGAAGAAATTCAAAAGTTTTGTAAAAAGGGAGTAAGTCTGATTTGAAAAGTTCTAAATCTCAGAAGAAGTATTTAAAAGGAGTTAAATGTTTTGAATACTAAGGCTATGGTCATCTTGCACGTGATTGTGAAAATCTGAAGACAAAGCCAAATAAAAAGGTATTCAATTTGACTTGGGATGATGAGTCTTTTGAAGAAGAGAAAAATGAGGAAAAAGAGCCTGAGCTTGATCAGTCTAACATGGTTAATGGCAAGTATGTAGCTTTCATAGCTAGACCTTCAAATGTTTCTGCTCACAATGATTCTAAGAGTGATAATAATGAGGCGTCAAATAAAGAGGCAGGCTGGGAAGTGAAGTACAATTCATTGTATAAAAAGTGGGTTACGCTGATCAAGTTTGAGAATAAGATTGCATACAAGTGGAAAGCTTCTGAAGATTATGTTGTATCAAGGTTGAATTAGTGGATATACATACAAAGGTTAAACTCCTGCAAGAGTAGAAAAATTCAATGAATGAAAAATATAACTCATTGTATGATAACTTTGATCTACATATAAAAGAGTTGGAGTCTTTTCAAAAAGAGTTGAATTCTTGCCAAACTGAAAAAGAAGACGTAAATGGCAAATTGAAAATTGTGTTGTCTGAGTTGGATTATATAAAAGCTCGTCTGAAAAAGATGAACACTAGTTCGAAAATCTTGAAAACATCTGGAGCATTCAGAGAAGGTTTAATGACACACGTGGTCTTGGTTATGATAAAATGTGCATCTACTTCAAAGGCTAAATGTAAATTTGCTTATCTTTCAAGTAATGCATACTCTACTACACATGCTACACATATTAATAATGTTGAGACTAGTACAAAGAAGTAGAATTGTCACGGTCTGCATGCACAACCACATGTCATCATTGTGGAATCAAAAGATATATTCATCCCCATTTCAATAAGCTGAAAGCTTTACCTAAAAACAAGCAATGGAAGAAGCAATTGTCTAAACCAAAGGCTAAGACAAGAGCCATCTGGGTAAGGAAATATGAATTACTTACTGGTTTGGTACATACTACACTGAAAGTTACTAGTTTGAAAGTGTAGGTACCAAAGACTTCAAGTCCCTAAACAAGAAGATCAAGTTTCCACCCCTAGCGCTGCTATGAAGATACCATTAAGGGGGAGAGTTACAATTGAGGGGGAGCTAGTGTTGGATCTTAATTGATAAATATGCTGTATGCTGATATCATTCTATTTGTCAATTATGAATAAAAAGGGGGAGAATATTTAATTCAGGGGGGAGATATAAAGATTCAAGAAGCAGAAGATTCAGAAGCTAAAGATACATGGTATTTTTTTTTTTTTTTTTGCAATTCAATGTACTCAATGTAATTTTCATTTTATTTTTTAGTACATCGAATATATAAGGAGTTTTGTCTATGAATTGCAAAAGGGAGAGATTGAAAGGATTTTGTATATTGGTTAATGTATGGGTTGGACAAAACCCTAGGTCCATTGGATTGTGTTTTATATTCTTGGAGATGGATTATATTTTGAGTCGCCAGAAGAGCTGAAGAGAAGCAAATTTGTGAAAATCGATTGATGCCTTCTCAATCAATTGGATTGTTGCTCGATCAATCGGATTTGAGTCAGTGGCCTAATTCAATCGATCGGGCATGCACAAATTTCCCACAGAATGCAGGATTTCTATTCCTATTTTAAGTAGAAGTTTCTTGTTTTGTGCCAATTCCTATCCTGCTTGGAATACTATTTTGAGGCACGAAATTGGAGCTATTAAAAGGGGTTCTTTCTCAACCATAATACAAATTTTATTAATCTAAGTAAAGATTACATTTTGGAAATCATCTTCTCTAAAGCTTTCATTGAAAGTTGAAGTGCTAAAACTTTGTTCTAGAGAGCAATTACTTCTAAATTTCTTGTAGAAGTTTTGAGGCCATTTTGAGTGATTAAGGTGTAAGTTTTTTAAGTAGAATATAGTGTACAGCAAAGGAGTGTCCCTGAGCAGGAGGAGTTGCATCGAGAAAAACTCAGCCTTAGGCTGCGAAAAGGGTGTGAATATATCTTATAGTTGTTCAACTTTGCATGATAGTAAATCATTGTTGGATTAGTGGTTTTTTACCTGGTTGGAGTTTTTCATGTAAAATCATGCCTTTTTGTGGTATATGCTTGTGATTGTTTGATTTATTTCCGTTGCGTTTACATATTGTTTGATTATTTGGCATTCTAGAGATCCCCTAAAACCTTCAAAAATACCTCTCAGCAGTTTCTAAAATAAAAAAGAAATCAAATTCCACAGTTTCTAAAATCATAGGAAAAATGAAACTATAGAATTCATTAAGGGTTTGGAAGCTTGTCGAATGATGAGTTTCCTGCATGAGAAATACCCTTTTCAGGGCCTACTTGTTTGCATAGGTCAAATGAGCTCCAAAGGATTATTGAATACATGATAGGTGAAGGATATGAGGTAGCAACATGGATGGGACCTCGATTTTTCTAGGATTTTAATTAGTAGTATGATGGCTAGGGATTTATTTCCCATCTTCCCTTATCCAATTTCCATTAAAAAAAGAGGTTATATAATGGTCATTTTTAGATATTTCTTATTTTTAACCACTTAATAGAAATAAAAAGTCTTAGGACTTCAATTACCTTTAATTTTCTTCTTCTTTTTTAATGGTAAACATTTTATCAAGCAACAACAAACAAAGCAAGAGAACAAACAGGCTTAATTTTTTTATATGATAGGCATTCTCTACCTTAGCGAAGAAACTGAAAATCTTTATATAGGACGGTATACAAGTTAGGTTCAGGTCTAATCCAGTTGTGATAACAGATCTTAATCATATATACAATTCTTTTCTAGTCATTCAACGTGTCCCAGCTTGGTCCTCGGGACAGAATCCATGAGTGGATCCAACTTGAAACCAGCAACAGCCACAGTGCAACAATTATAGCCAATATTATGAATTTATCACAGTTCACAATATTATTGCAGGTAATTGCAGGGATGATAGTTTTTGATATTTTTCCTAATGACATCACAATACAGTCATAAAATCACTACTATCGAACTAATCATGGTATTATTCCATTAAAAGTCACTTTCAGTGCAAAAATAAAGAGGAAATTAATCTCATAATTTTTTGAACAATGAACAGCACTCTTATCAGGTAGGCATGCAATGCAAATATACTTCAAAAATTGAGTTTCCATTGTGTTTTTATTAGACTGCGATGGTTTCATTAGAGATGATGCCACTTCTCCTGGGCACTTGCTAGTCTAGTCACATCTCAAATCCCACACTAGAAAAGTTAAAACGTATAAAATAATAGACAAAAATATGACTTAAGCATGCACCATTTTATAAATATGATTAGCATGCATATTAACAGTCACAGTTTATATTCAGAAACTACCAACCACTTCTCATCTAAGAGAAGTGTAATGCCCATTGTACAAGACCATATTCTACCATAAAACCTCTTATCACAAATTCAAGTGATAGAAGTACTAATCCGTCGAGTTGAACGACAAGTGTTGCATCGGTCTGATGCAGTTTCGGATTTACATTGAGCCTTGACCTCCTCAATGATAGCTTCATTCGAAAAGAAAAAGAAACAAAGAAATTGACAGTACATACCTTACTGGTGGAATAGGGAGACAAACATGGAGAAAGAATAGAAGCATGTGCGGTCCCACACCTTGATTAAGTAGCAAAAGCAATCACTGTTGTGCCCCGACAAATCATAGGAAAACACGAAGGAGAATCAATTCAATACTGCCTGTTTATCTTCTCAACTTCTCATCACTAGAACTCACTATTGTGTATTCCAACAAACATAATTAAGAAGCCACTTCTTGTATAAGCTTTTACACAATCAGAAGTGTGTATCAATGCAAAAACTCCTCCATGACAAAATCAGCTCCTATGTCTTCACAACCAACATCAAGAAACTTTCCTGAAAGTCTCAAAGCTTTATTAGAGAGCATGTCCCTTGATCCATTTTCCCTGGCCAACCAATTCATACTGACCATACCAGTTAATAAATGAACAGATGAAAGCTATGCCCGCATCACAAAAATATGCAGCACAACCTACAGAGTCAACCTGACTCAATATATATACAGAACATCATGCTTATGTCATTTCTCGAGCTGCTGCAGACATGCCCTACAAATTACATGACATGACTAGCGACAATGCAAGCTCAAGGCCCTCTATGTTACTAGTATACTGTTTGACCTACGAAGCACTGAGTTTCCAGATTTCCCCTTACTCCTGCTAGAGCCTATGGTTCCTGTCTTGCACCTCCTCGCCAGTTAATTAACCCATACTGGAACTAAGAGAGAAAAGCTCATTCAATTCAATTCCACCTGCTGGTAATGAACTGGGAGATTTCATAATTCTCATCACCGTCCACTGCAACCCAATGAATTTTTGGCTGTAGGATGGACAATATGGTGAACAGAAAGCTTGATTGCATGAGCATGTGCCATTTTGTGTATGTCCTTGCACTCTTGTAGATCATCATCACATGTCAAAAGCACCCACTCGGAATCATCATCCAGGTACTTGAGATCGAAAATACTCACATCAGTTATATTAAACCGCTTAGCAATCTCTTGCTGCAAATCCTGGAATCCCCATGAAGCTTGCATTCTGAACCTGACCTTATCGTCTCTATACATAACTTTTACTTTGAATGAACTCCCATCTGTAGGCACGTGACAACTGTCCTTTGGCAAAGGAGATAAACTTCTGTCTAGAGAAGGATGTTCGCAAAGGGACATGTGACTGAGGGATCGAGCTAGAGGTTTCTGTTCATCTTCAGCCAGTGCATGCAATTCTACTTCACTGTAGGCTTTCTTTAGCAGATCACTCTCTTTCCCTGCCATGGAAGTGTCTTCACTAGCTACAAGCTGGCATGCATGAGAGTGCTGTGGCACCACTGTAGAACAGCTAAGGTTTGAACTAGAACTCTGGCTGCAGGTGGAGGATGGTGATCTTGTGGGAGCAGTGTGAATGCCAAGAACATCTTCAGGATGCATACAGGATGCTAGAGGACCTGTTGGTTGCTTCGATCTAGACCAAGTGCTGCTTCCTATAAGTTTTGGAGAGGTCAAATTGGACTCAGAGATATGTGGGAAGCTTTCATAGAAGGATCTGATATGAAAAGCCCTGTCAACACCCTGGACTGACTCCATCACGACCTGCAGTTTCTTCAATGAGTGGCCAACTTTCTTAATCTTTCGTGAAGGCCAACGTGTGATTCCATGTTGTCGGCATATCCTTTTTAAAGTAGTAGGGCACACTACAACGGGAAAGATGTAAAAGTCACTATCAAATTCCACTATGATCAAGGGTACTGTATAAGGTAATACAAAATGAACAGACCATATCTATGTGGCAAAAAATTCAAATCCTGCCAGATGCATATGCCAGGTATGCTTTGAGATAGCAAGTAAGAATAATGCCCAGTCCTGATTAGTTGTTTGGTTAAGCTGCACAAATGCTATTAAGCTGCACATATGCTAACACTTAAAGAAGAATGCACCAACCTACTCGTGGAAAGCATGAGCAGAGTCAAGCGTTTGAGCAGCAAAGCAGTAGTCAACTTCTCATGAGGTATGAAAGAATAGCAAATGAGAGTTGAAGTGTCCAAAGTGCTAGCAGAAGCACCCCCTTGTGTCAAAAGTGTTTTGCAACTAAGGAATGAGCTCATTGTATCTCATCAAAGCAGGTATGTAACTTGGACACATAGATGCTTGTTCTAGTGTAAGAAATGCAGAGGTGTTAGGAGAGGACCCTAAAACCTCATATCATTTAACTTGGAAATAGACACTTTAACTTAGAGATAAACAGTTAGTTGATTTGGTGTAAGACATGTGGAGCTGTTAGAGAAAAAGACTCTCATGTCCAGAGTGAGAGTCCAAGCTTCTTTTACCGTGAGAGCTTGTTGGGTCTATCTGGTTGCATAACAATCAAAGTGGATAGCCATGGAAATGTCTCAGTGTGGACTAAGGGTGGGAAAAAACCGGTTCCCATTATGTCATCCTAACCATTGGTTTAAGCCCTCAACATCATCATCAAAGCCTTGTCCCAATGATGCTGGTGGTTTAAGGCCTCAATGCTCACATTATTTAACCATCATCATCAAAAGTCTTATCCCAACTATATTGAAAGCAACTACATGAATTTTGTTTCTCCATTCCAATCTATCCTAATCCAAATCCTCAATCAGGTTGCGCTTCTTCAAAGAAAAAAAAAAAACCATTTTCATGCATGTCCGATTCAGCCTACCCCCATTGTCACAGTCTCCCTAATAATACGACATTCGTTCATATTGACTATGTCACACCAGACATTATATTGATATTTTAGTCCCAAAAGGACATAGGACATCATTTTAAACCATTACTTCATTCCCTTTTCTAAAACCATGAGAGTCAATATGGACTCAGAAGCCTTTCAACTGGAAACTCAAGTTGTAGATGACCTCTAATGAGACCACATTCTCACAATTCTCCTATGATCATGCAATAAGCCTTACTTTCATTGTGCATCTAATGAGCAATATGCTATTTTTCAACCAATCTTATTCTTTTGTGACCTTCGGTGCCACTAAGTTCTTGTGGTCACAAGAAGAACATCCACATCATCATATGTAACAACATCATCCATCTCATTGTCTGCAACATCATCAGACTGTTTCAATATTTTCTTCACCAAGTGCCGCTGCTGCCCCTTCCATATCATCATCAATCCAAAGGCTTCCACAATATTAACTAACTTTTTGCAACAATTCAACAAATTATGGCATATTTCAGTGCACTTCAATCATCACAGTGCAGCGATTCCTTTGCCCTAGTCATCTACTTTGACTGCTTTCCAGGTACCTGATGTGGATCTAGCCATTATGGATCACTGTCTTTTGCCTTGGGAACTTAATTCTTCCAAACTACCTACCTATTAATTCTGATTGCACCTCCATTGGCTCTATTTGGAGTCCACTTTTGATTTCATTCAATCCCCATAGCCCGTTGATAAGCCTCATTTACATTCCATAAGGACACATTTGGTAACAGGTGAGGAATCTACAAGATTTGGAGATTCCTCACTAGCCCTAAAACAGGAATTTCTCACTGAGGATTTGTATAGCTAAGGATTTTGCATCACTATTGGTGTGTATTGATATGGATAATTAAAAAAATTGGCATCCATGCATAAAAATTGGCATCCATGCATAAATCTGCCCCAAACATGACCTAAAGGTCGAATAGAAGAAGTTCATTGAATCGAGAGCCATAAGCCAGTAATAAAGCAAGAAACCATGTATCTTTGCTCTCCAAAACATCAATCCATATAACCAAATAGCGGAACTTGTCAGTAACATTCATCAATAATCTTGTCGCCTTGTGGTAGACATTAGAAACATTGATACAAGGACTGTGACATTGAGACAAGGACTGCATATAATTTGGAGGAAGAAAATCCCATCGCTTCTTCGTTTCCCAATAAGTGATCTGAACTTTCCCCTCGCATTCCTGCATCCTATTGTCAGGATTAAACAAGAAGAATAATCTTGAAGATTGAATAGAATTTCCGATGATCCCTTGAGGATTCACCATGCTCTTTTATAGATCAGTAATGCCCAATTTTGGGCTACAATTACAGCCAACGAATCTCCTAGTATAGTATGTATTGCTGTACAGGTTTGACAATTACAATCAATCAAATCTCCTATATATGGAATGTATAGTTGTACAATACTAATTAATGGACTTTTGTAGATGGGTCAAACGAATGGGCCTATGTTAACACCCCCCCTCAAATTGATGCGGGGAATCAGTAAGCATCAATTTGCCGGATAAGAATTGATGACGGGGGCGAGGAAGTCCCTTTGTGAAGATGTCTGCAATCTGGAGTCCAGAGGAAATGAATGGTAGGGAAATGACGTCCCGTAGATATTCATCACGAATAAAATGACAATCAACTTCGATGTGCTTGGTTCGTTCATGAAAAACAGGATTTGCTGTAATACGAATAGCACTAGTGTTGTCAGCATGGAGAGGTGTAGGTGAGGGTTGTGGAAAGCCAAGATCGGAGAGTAGCCCACGGAGCCAAAGGATTTCAGCACAGGCATCAGACATAGAGCGATATTCGGCTTCTGTGGAAGAACGTGAAACTTTAGCTTGTTTCTTACATTTCCAGGATATCAACGCATCTCCAAGATACATACACCATCCAGTGGTGGAGCGACGGGTGTCAGAACAACCCGCCCAATCAGCATCAGAGAAAGCACTGAGAGTGAGAGGGGAATCAGCAGGAAAAAATAGACCACGAGTAGTCGTACCAAGAAGGTAACGAATAATTCGTCGGACAGCTGCAAGATGAAGATGCCTTGGTTGAGTCATATACTGACTGACCATGTTAACAGCAAAGGAAATGTCGGGGCGGGTATGAGTCAAGTAGATTAAGCTTCCAACCAACTTCCTATAGAGTGTGGCATCGGGAAGGAGATCCCCACTATCAGTTGAGAGCTTCAGATTCACTTCAAGAGGAGTATCAACTGGAGTGGATTGTTGGAGTCCTGCTAGTTCAATTAGGTCTAGAGCATATTTATGTTGGTGCAAGAAGACGCCTTTGACTGTGTGATGCACTTCAAGACCTAAGAAGTAGGTTAAGGGACCCAAGTCTTTCATCTGGAATGATTGATGCAACGAAGATTGAAGCTTAGATATCATTGCGGAATCAGTGCCAGTGATAATGATATCATCAACATAAACAAGAAGAATAGTGATACCACTTGGAGACTTGTGTAAAAACAGTGAAGGATCATATGGACTTTGTGTAAAGTCTAACATAAACAAGGCGTCCCGAAATTTTTCAAACCAAGCGCGAGGAGCCTGTTTAAGGCCATAGAGGGAACGCTTGAGTTTAGCGACATCTGAACTTCTGGAAGGAGAACACCCTTTAGGAAGGCGCATATACACCTCTTCTTGTAGATCACCATGAAGAAAGGCATTCTTAACATCTAATTGAAGAATGGGCCAAGCGTGAGATGCTGCAATGGCAATAATCATCCGAACAGTGGTCATCTTTGCAACAGGAGCAAATGTTTCATCATAGTCTATGCCATATTCTTGGCAGTTACCAAGAGCAACCAGACGAGCCTTGTATCGGTCGAGGGAGCCATCAGATTTCAGTTTGACCGAATAGACCCATTTACAACCAATAGGTCGTACTGTAGGCGGGCAGGTAACCACATCCCACGTATGATTATTCTGGAGAGCTTCTAATTCCTCGG
Source organism: Sextonia rubra (assembly GCA_037013555.1). NCBI lineage: Eukaryota > Viridiplantae > Streptophyta > Magnoliopsida > Laurales > Lauraceae > Sextonia > Sextonia rubra. The sequence goes on along the minus strand of JASUAD010000028.1, from coordinate 11,986,961 downwards.
ACATAGCTTTCCGCCAACATTCATGTTTCACAGCTTGAGAATAAGAAGTGGGAATGTTAACAGATGCTAGAGTGGCAAGAAAGGAGGAATGAGAGTACCCATATCTATCAGGAGGGCGAGATACACGTGTGGTACGTCGAAGTGCTGGTGGAGCAGGAGTGGCTAGGGAAGTCGGATCAGGTGCCGGATCAGGATGCTCGGGAAGGGGTTGTACCCATTGGCAGTTTGAACTTGAAGTTTCCCAGCATATGATTGAAGATTAGACATGAGTTTGGAAGTAGAAGTCATATGATTAGATGCGCCAGAATCAAAATACCATAAGGAAGGAGAGGAAAAAACTTTACCTGAGAGGCCCAAGGTAGAGAATGCTTGAAGGATCATTTGTTGAATCATTTCAGGGTTGATAGGAGGGCTGGAGTCAGATGGCTGTGAAGACATGGATGAAGATGGAGAAGCAGATGCCACAGACTGAGAATCGGAAGAAGTAATAGCAGAATAAGCACGCGATTTTCGATTTTCTGGGCGTTTCCTGCATTCAGAAATAATATGGCCGCTAGCTTTGCAGTAGTTACAAACTTTCCGTCGGCATTGAGAAGAATAATGTCCATACTCCTTACAAGTGAAGCATTGAATCTTGCTCAAATCAGTGTTGTTCCTGGGGGGTTTCCCTTTGGCTATATAAGCAACTTCAGTGACACCAGTGGATTGTTGGGATAATTGATGCTGAGTGAATATCCTTTGTTCTTCGCGGAGAACTTCATTAAGACATGTGTCCAAAGAGGGAGATGGATGTCGACTCATAAGATTGGAACGAACATTTTCAAATTCGGACCGAAGTTTCATCAAGAACTGATCTCTCTGAGTAATTTTATGAACTTCTTGAACACTAGAGAGAGTTTCGCCCGTAAGAGTGGCATAGGCAATATCCGTGTATTCAGTCCAAAGAACGAAGAAGCCTGAGTAATACTCCTGGACAGTCATCTGTCCTTGAGAATATTGAGCAATTTCATGTTCTAATTGGAATCGACGGGCTGAGTTCTCTTGTTGATATATGCGTTTCAAATATCCCCACATATCACAAGCATTTTTATAAGGTTTAAGATGTAAGAAAAATTGAGGTTCCACTGCACCCAACATCCAGCTCATGATTTGTGCTTCTTTGGTTCCCCAAGCTTCCAAATCCTCCAATTTATCTTTTTCCGATGGTTTTTGTTTAGAACCAGAAATATGACCCCACAATTGTTTGCCTTTCAGATAAAGCTCAAATTGATAGGCCCAAGCAGAGTAATTCTTTCCGTTGAATTTGACCAACTGCAGCTCATTCTTGTCCATTTCAACCCACAGATGACAGTAAGATGCTCAAATAAAGGTAGCAGACAGCAAGTATAGAAAGAGAAATAACAGCCCAGAAGGTCTTAACCAATCACAACAGATCGTAAATTTGTATAAATAGATGATCAAAACTGGGCCAGATGTCCAAGAAATTTATCAAAAACAGTAGGTGGGGCCCACTGATGATTCAAGCTATCAGATCAAGATGACCAAATAGGTAGTAGCAATAGTATAGCCACAAACAGTAAGAAGAATGGAACAATAGTTAACAGCAAGCAGCAATAATAATCTGATATGAATCAGATGTGGACAGAACTCAAATAGACAGCCCAGGCGACCACCTGTTTGGTGTCTGGATGAGCACGTGGGTCCCACAGAGGGTTTGAAATGCAGATCAGAGGTAAGATCTGAATGCCAGTTGTAAATGTCTTCCTGGTAATGAAATCTGGTGTACAGACTCCAAGTATCCAAAAAATTGGATGGTGAAGATGAAAACTATCTGTAAAACTGGCAAAAGCACGAGATTGAGCAAATGGCCTACCTCTGAATGACAAAAAATTGTGGAAAAATCTTCAAAAAAACCTCCTGCAGTGGGCGACCAAGACTGTTGAGGTTCCAAGTTGTGTCTGGACGATCACAAGTGGGCCACTGTTGAACAGCTATGATCAGCGGTGGATGATTTGGCTGAATAAACTCTGATATGTCTGAAACAGATCCTAGATCTGTTCTTTACTCCAGGAGAGGTTGATTTCACTCAGATAAATTGGAAAATTGCAAAGATTCTTCTGAGATGGGCTCTGATACCATGTCAGGATTAAACAAGAAGAATAATCTTGAAGATTGAATAGAATTTCCGATGATCCCTTGAGGATTCACCATGCTCTTTTATAGATCAGTAATGCCCAATTTTGGGCTACAATTACAGCCAACGAATCTCCTAGTATAGTATGTATTGCTGTACAGGTTTGACAATTACAATCAATCAAATCTCCTATATATGGAATGTATAGTTGTACAATACTAATTAATGGACTTTTGTAGATGGGTCAAACGAATGGGCCTATGTTAACACCTATATAGTTCAACCATCCCACAGAGCATCCCTTAAATTTGACGACTACTAGTTCCACCCTTCTCTCATCAAAGAGCCCTTAAAATAAGAACTTCACTCCACAACACTCAACCAATCCAAGAATTCTTCAGGATTCACATTACCACTACATTAGTGTCTCCAGTTTTAACCCCAATTCTTTGTCCCAATCATGAGAGTAAGTCCGACAATCTCTTCCATGACGATCTCTCATGGATGATGTATTATAAAATTCACTATAAAATTCTCCTTCGAGATCATCAACGACATTATCACAATCCTAGATTCAAAGCCTCTCAAGGCATTGGGTAAGAGCTTCCACTGCCCTTCAAAATTCCTGGTTTTGTAGATATTTGGCATCAGATTGTCAATGGTTGTCATCCACACATCTATGACCACCTCTTGCACGTCTAGGAAGCATCAATTGCCAGGTCAATATTGTTTCCTACTTTGACTGTAGGATCTTGAGGCTCTGATGCCAACTGATTCAACCCATGGCATCCTAAGTCATGGGGGTTGGTACATTGACACCACAAAAATCTCCAAACGGCAGAAAGAAAGCAAATTCAAGTGATGCTCACCAGCAAAAGTATCTATTTTTCTAGCCCAAAGCTCAACGCAAGGTTCTTTAGGGGAAAATACAAAGTTGGAGAACAATAAAGCGAACTTTCATTAAGCATCCAACAATGTGCTGGTCATCCAGCCCTAAGTGAACGTTATGTGTTCTCAGTTCTCATGAAAAAAAGAACCTAATACAAATCTGCCATTTGATCTGGAAATGGATGTTTCAATCCTGGCCACGATATCTGGCAAACAGAAAGGGTAACCAGAGTTCTCCTGAACTAAGAATCCTGATCAAAATAACATAAAGAAACAAAGTGATTATCAGGTTTCTGAAGAAAAGGAAATTGAAGTGTGGTTCTGCACAAGTCAGGCTTTGTTTCTGAGATGTGAAGTGGGATTCCATTTTCCAAGCCCAATTAGATTTGTGCAATTACCCTACCGGCTTGATTTTGTATAACTACTTCTCACTCTTCCTATATAGACTTGCTTCCCACTTCTATATTGCACCTCGAATATTTGCTTACAGCAATACCGCACACCATCATTATTGTAATGACGAAAACAAAAGGGATAGAGAACTTATAAAGGATGTACATTAGCATTTTGAAGAACAAGAAGCAGCACTTCATAAGTCGTCGCTAGGTTGCTTCCTCTGTAACATGTCTCTAGATGTCATGCATGCCTATCATGTCCAGGGGCGTCAAGTAGTGTCAATGAGTGACCAAGTGTCCCAAAGTCCCATAACACTGTTTTTAACTACACATGTTACGGACATCTAATGAGAAACTAAATTCAATAAAGAAGGAACATGAAAAACAATTCCAATATGCACAGCAACATATGAGAAGAAAATGTATCACCTCCCACTTGAGATTTGTGTTTAGAGTGATTTAAATATGACCAGAATCCAAAAGTGGGCCTCACCCTCACATCCCACAAAAGAACAATGGTGCATTCACTACATAAAGGCGTGGTGCCTCATTCACTAGAATTCTTCAGAGTCAACATTTTCCTCTAATTTCTTTTGGGTTATCGATAAAGCTACCTAACAGACAGGAAGACACCAGAATATTACTGCAGATTACACAGCAGATAGAGAAGAAAAGTGATGCAAATTAACAAAAAAAAAAAAGTATATAGAGCATGGTACTTACCTCCAATACTCTTTGCGGCATCCTTTAGACTCCCAGCGAAGTACTGGCGAAGAACTTGCAAGCTTATGTTCTTTTCTGCTTTTGTCCGTCTCTTTGAAGCCGCCTTTCCAGCATTTGAAATACTTTGCTCACTGAAGGAAGAATCCCCATGGCTAACACTGTCTTTCACAGAATCTTGGTGATGTAGATTGAGTTCAGGAAATATTTCCTCGGCAGCCATTGCCCACTCAGGGCAATCCCATTGAGTTCTTAAATTAAATCCATCAGTCGCCTTCTTTTGACATTCCAATGGCATAGTAGGAACCATGGGCATTTTTCCCTTCTTTTGAGCCTGTACAGAATTATCAGTAAGGTTTTTATCTTGATTTTGTCTTCCATCATCACCAGAAAAAGAAGTCATCAAAGCCCCAACAGAAGGGACCACTTTATTCATTTGCAATACAGATTCATCCTCAAGCTCCTTGTCCGTCACCACTCGTAAACTCTGGCAAACCTGCTGCAAAATCATGGACAATGAACTAAGCATCATCTTCTGCTCTTCACTATCTAGGCATTCAACAGGTAAGAAGAACTCCAATACAAAGTCTGTGGTTCCAGTGTAAACACTTCTTAGTCGAATTGCAACTGCTGCCCGTAATCCAAACATCCGGGCATAGTGAGAGAGAGGATACTGGGTCTTGCTGAAAGCAGTTATGTCTTCTGAGAAACATGGTTGATTAGTGGTGAATGCTTTCCCAACGACACCTAGGCCTTTAACTAAGTGGTGCTCAGAACATGCCTCGTGAAAGCCACAAATATTGGGATCAGTCACATAGCATGCAGCATCAACAGTGGAGACACAAATAGCATAGTTTTCGTCTGAATGTCGGCTTCCTTTCTTGCCTTGCTGAATGCATGGGACCCATGTCTGAGCTAATGGCAGTCTGTGTGACTCACAGACTGCTCTCAAGAATTGAAAAATCTCAGGTAACACGACTTGGTAAGAATGGTTGCTTACCTGAAATAAAAAACAAAAAATTAAAAAAACAAAACAAAGAACCATTCAACACTTAAGCAAAGGAAACAGGCTAGAGAGGTTTGGTCTACCATCAGGCGGGGAACAATCACAACTTCAGAACTACTGAGATTTACAGCCTGCAAGCGCAGTTTTGTTCAGTCAAATGCAAAAAAGAAAAATTGAAATTTATATGCAACATGAAGAAGAATAACACTCATGTCATACAAATTATTGCTGCACACCAATAAAATTAGTTATTTTCGAAATAAAAAAACTTTCTTTTCAACAGTCCACGAATATTTCACATCCATATTCCATCTTAGATCAAAATAAACAGAAAAGGGTGCATTTGAATCCACCATGCCTGAGGCATTCCAAATTTTTAATTGGAATGGAAGGCAAATGGCATGTGGTACGGTATCCTTTCCACTTTCTGCCCCTCTCCAGGTGCACGGTGAAACAAATGCTGAACAATTCTATCAGAATATCTATTCCTGTTATTATTTGGGAACATTCTAACACATAGGAAATGCTATTATTTCATAAAATAGAGACATCTAGGGCCATATCCAGCCTATATATAGGTTCCAGCCTTCCAGTACATTTCAAAGCTTTACGTGCATAGAACCGAAATGTTTGAATATTAGCAAGCATGAACATGTATTGCCTCAAAAATCCTAGGTCCCCACTGAAATGTTCGTGTATTTCAGTGAGTATAACTATTTCATAAACCGTAGCATTAACATTTGCGCATATGTTTTTGCATAGTTCCCACATTCATTTCTTAGACCCTATCTAATTGAATAGAACAAAAATTAGGAGTCAATTAAATCAGACCTGAAGTGCACTGCATATACTTTCGAGCTCAGAATGGTACTTGATCTTTTCCTTAGTCATCACAACCTCCACAACACCTAAGCACACCCGACTGCCTTGCTCGAACACAGGAAGTGCGAGGGTACCGCGAACATCAATCTGCTGTGCATGATCGATTCGAGGGTACTCATCACTGCTGAAATACCTAACATCTGGTGTCCACTCAGGCAACCTCCCTAAAAAGACTCTACCTGGCAATCCAACTGCCTCATTTGAGTTCTCATCAGCTGGAAACTGGTAATTCACTGATACAGACCTGTAATTCACAAGCTTCTGACAACTGGTATCAAGTGAGAAAGGTTGGTCAACTGTAGTGAGAACATGTCTATCTCCTGTGTTTACTGGAACCCATAACTGCACAAGAACACCGTTATCTTTTGTGAATTCCTTAATGTATCCAAGTGCCAGTTTTAATCTCTCATTTACAGAAGAAGTAGGACCAGGATTTGCTCTTGGTTCTATCCACCACCTCCGGCTCAATCCGGTGCTTGGACTAACGAGTTCAAAGTCATCCAAACTCCAGCCTCCACCATCTGGATAAGACTCCAATTGGCTTGCACACTCTGCAGCTTCAATTGTATTTCGGCTGAGATATTGAGTTCCAATGAGCATTTCAGTTTGAGCTTCCACCAAAGGTGGATTACCTGGCAAAACCGACATATCTAGGTCGTCTTGCGCCATGTTTAGTGGTGGATTTGGATTTGAACTCCTAATGTTTATATCAGAACGAGAGAAACATGATGAATCAAGGAAAGCAGCAGAAGTATAAGTGTCTTGCTGGAAGAGATCAGTGCATTGAGCTGTCTCCAACCAGCATCCTCCCAACAAGAGGTCATCCATGAGATCAATATCCAAGGCAGCATCAGACATAGCATCCAATGTGGCGCCAGGCGGAGAGTCTGCATCTCCCATCAATAAATCAAAATTAGGCTTTCTTCAAAAGAATATCAACAGAGGAAGAAGTCCAGTGGTTTCCACAGAAGCCATTACAACACAGATTTCACAATCTATCTGCCAAAAGAGACAGGAAAAGGCTTTAGGAACTTGAATCTAAAAACATTCCACATAAAAAAGAATGCATCATTAACTTGAGCGGGATTGAGAAACATTAGCAGAGGACTCATGGGTGTTATTCTCATTCTCTTTAACAATCTAAATCCATCCTCATTGGACAAACATCAACCACAAAAGAATTGGAGAAAAACACACAAAACAGAAGCAGAGGACTCATGGGTATTATCTGTATTCTCTTTTTAACATTCCAAATTCATCCCAGTTGGATAAACATCATCCTTAGACAACTGGACAAAAAACCCACAAAAGCAGAAAAGGACAAGGGTGTTATTTCCATTCTCTATGACACTCCAAATCCTTTCCAATTAGGCAAGCATCACCCATTAAATATTTTCGAGGACAGTAAAAGAGATACAGTAGCAAAAGAAAACAAACCCATTTCACATATCCCAAACCCAACACAATTGATTATTAATATCAGAATCCAAAGTAAAAGAAAAATTCAAAAGCAGCCACTTCCTTCAAGTTCTTACAAGATGGGTTCTTCCCATTTTCATCAAAATTTCATCTTTCATATGTAAGAAGTAAGGAAAATCACTAACAAAAAGAACTTTCAAAAACCATGGGAGAGGAATACAAAAGGCCTACAAAACCAAAAGCCACACATTTCATAAACACTCCCAACTCCCAATACTTCATGAGGCTCAAAAAGTGGGGGTTAAGGGAGTAAAACACAACTTTGTGAGAAACCTTTACTGACTTAAAGATGGGTATTCCATATTTTCCTCAACAACCAATTGCTGTCCCAGATGAAGAAAACAGCTCCCAACACAAAGTCTAGCCTCTAGCTTTGCCCCAAAACCCCTCCACAAAATAGCTATTTGACAGCCTCTCTCTCTCACACATACAGAGGGAAGAGGAGAATCTATCCAACAGGACCCCACAAAGCTTAAGCTTTGGGCTTTCCAGCCATTCCTCTGCTACTACTGTAGTTCATGCCAAAGTCAACCGCAGCAGAGAGGCAGGGAGATTCCAGAATCAGGATAGTGTAAGGACATAGGAGACTTCTTGCATGCAAGAAAAGAGGGAAAAGGAATTGAATTAACAACTGATTACAGATGTCAAAACATAGAACTCTCTGTATGGGAAAACAAAAGACAAAACTAGAGAAGAGAGTCTTGGGCCTTCCTGAGCCATCTTTGGCAGTTGAAGAAATGATTACATGGGGCTTGCTGGGGGGTGGGTCCAAAGCTGAGATTCCTACCCCATTGTTAATCTTCCACACTCAAGGCAATGTGCCGCCCCCTTCCCATGTCCGTTCATGCTAGGGTAAGAGGTCTGATGACCATCCATTTGAGGGTCAAGTTCAATTTGATAAGCATACCACACACTAATTTTTTTTAGAGATTTGTTCGAATTTCACTCCATTGGAGGGATATGCACCTACACATTGTGGCAGACTAACAATGGAGTTTACACTAATTAAGAGATTCTCACACCCAGTATGATAGATTAGAATGTTTGTTTTGCTTAGCTGAGCATGGAAAAGCTTATCAGTGGTGAGCCACCACCTCCCTTTCCTGTGCACGATTAGAGATCAATTTTTAATTTTAGCGCTCATAGCGAGGGACTTGAGTGTGTAGGGGGTTTGGATTTAGGTATTTATTAAAAAATAATTATAATAATAATAAATGAGCATGGAATAATTGTACCCAAAGCTTGATCGATGTAGGGTTTGCGATCACATACATCAATCCATACAGTTCAAATCACAGGCCCCATCCAAGATTGACCACAGGCTATAAACTAGAATACTAGATTGATTAGTAAAATGCCAATAAAGGTATGACATATGGGATAATCATACTATGTCTGCCAACTAATCAAATGCTCCTTCCCTTTATTTTATTTGATTGTCGTCCATGCTATGATGTATGGGGTTGGATTGTAGAAATGAACAGGCCTTTTTTTTTTTTTTCCTTTTTCTATTGAGGGAATTTAAAATTGAGAGAAGGGGTAAAAATCGAGGTTTGGCACATTGCAATGGATTTCCTCATAATTTGAACTTTTCATTTGGTGGGCCTCTTTTGGATATGCGATAACCTAGTGTGCTCGGATCAAGATAATTATTGCCATTTAATTGGTTCATATTTGCTCATTCAATCCTCTCATTATTTCTTTTGATTTTTCAATTGAGCTTAGTGTATAACTAGGATTCATTGAATAAATGCTATTTACAGTTTCTTAATCATTTTAGTTATTCATCCTGACTATGATGAGTGCAAGAAGGGTTGTAAATGAGTTTCCAACTCTCCGGTTATCCAGAGGTTCCAACTCGTCGAAAACTAGATTTGCGTCCTTATTTAGGTCTTGACAAGTAAACTCCGGTTATCCAGAGGTTCCAACTCGTTGAAAACTAGATTTGCGTCCTTATTTAGGTCTTGACAAGTAAACGGGTCCGGGTCTAAATCCTATTTTTAGACCCGTGATCTAAACTGCTTCGAGTCTGGTTCTGGCCTGTGGAACCAACACCTGACATACTATCTCAATTTTTTAGAATTGTTTCTAAAGATTAATTTTTCTCTAAAACATTTTGTACACAAAAATGTACCTAGACCCGAACCCGCCTCATACATAGAGTTGGTTTTGATTTTAGTTTCATATTTTCATTAATGGTTCCAGTTCTAGATATAGGAAAGTGGTTTTGAACTGCATCTGGTTCTAGGTATGAGTCCATCTTCTTATTAACGATTTAGTATCTACCATGAGCTTGGACCGGAACCGACTTGTTTACAACCCTAAGTGCAAGGGGTTGATTCTAAAGAAGCCAAGGTTACTCTTTTATGAACTAAATAAGAATCATAAACTGTATCTAATTAGGCTCTCTCTCTCTCTCTCTCTCTCTCTCTCTCATATATGTGACTCCTCAAAGATGATATTTACTGTTGAATTGAAGCAGTATAGATGACATAATCAGCTCATTTCATCATTGTAATCGAAATATGTATACTTAATTCAATGATGTATGTATCACATTAGTTTGACAAAAGATAAGTTTGTCATCATTTACAGGAGAAAAGAATGAAAGATTCATTGAGCGGATTGAATTCAACTGGTTAAGGCCACCAAATTCCTCACCATTTGCTTTCTACTCCTTCCAGCACTTTAAAAGAGGAAAAAAATAAATAAAAAGAAAAAGAAGAAGATGACAACTAGACGCAACGTACAAGATATTTTGAGCTAGGATACATTGCATTTTGTGGCATATCCAACTGCTCTATGTCATTCATCTGAAAATGAAACAGCTTATTTAGACTTTATTTTTTCTCTAATTATAATTGTTTTTCTTGAATTTCATAAATGAAGAAGAAGAAAGACCAACCATCAATTAACCCATTAGAATAACAAAAAATTCAACCCGAACTAAACGCAAGCAGAAGAAGAATGACCATCTTTAAATCTATCTAAAGGGAGAATTCCAAATAAGGTCTTATGATTTTATCATATTTCAAAAAAGGACACAAGTTTTAAACTTTTCAGATTAGTCTCTAAATTTTTTAAGATTTTTTTCAGTTAAGGACATCCATCTAATTAAAGGTACTTTTCAGCAACTTTTTTCCTTAATTTTTTTTAAAATAAAACTCTCATTCAATTCTTCTATACTCTTCTCATTCCTTTTCTGACATCATCAAGACAATCGAAGACAACTGGTGTCCCACAACGATCAGCTGCATGTAGTGCTTGTTGAAATCATTTTTCATAGCTGGTATCTTAAGAAAATTGAGGGAAAAGTCACCAAGAAATATGTTTAAATTTTTGGATCTTTTTAATTGAAAATTTACTAGAAAACTTAGAGACTAATTTGAAAAGTTTTGAAACTCATGTACTTTTTCGAAATAAGGCAAAAACGTAAGGCCTTATTTGAGATTTTCCTTACATCTTCTAAATAATGGGCAAAGGTTTCATGACATTATTGGGAAATTTATGATAAGATTGGATTAGAAGTTGAGTTGATGTTGGATGCACACAGATTAGCTCCATTTTATGAGATATTTGAAAGATAGTCATGTATGACTAGCAAAACGGCCCGTGTGAAGTCATAGAAAAGTCATTATTTAATTTATGATATAAATAAAAAAATTTATTTTGATTTTTTTTCATATGTTTATATTATAGAAAATTTAAAATGGAAATATTTCTCAAAAACCAAAAATTTGTAGCTTAAAATTATAATTATCAATAAAAAGGATTTTATGTCTTCTGTTTTAATCATGAAACAGAAAAAAATAGTCCTTAGAAATCAAACAATTGAAAACTTAAGTTAACAATTAATACAAAAAAAATCAAAATTTAGTTGAAACTTGAAACATTGTGATGGAAAAAATTTGAATAAATTATATTGAGATGCTAAAATTATTAGAAATTTTCAATATGATATTTTCCAATTAGAAGTGGGTTTGGTAGTGAATTGATTGGGTTCATGGTAGGTCTAAGTTTCTAGACTTTGACTAAGCCAATTTCAAGATAGACTTAGGCTTTTGTTTGCTTGAACTCTCCTTCCCATTAATAAAAATGATAAAGTCCTCACCACCTATCTCTGTTCATCACAAATTTTATGCTAAAAATTATAACGGCAATAGATATTTATGAAATATTATAATTAGTTGAGTTGGATGTTGAACTATACCATGAGACTATTAATTAATTTCTCATAGTTTTAAAATTAAATTAAAATATATAAAGCTAAAAACTTGTTTAAGTTGACTAATATAATAGATAGATTCAAATTTAGGATTTTTCCATCACCATAGTCGTGTCTATCTTGGGCATTATAAATCTAACAAAAAAGAAAAAGAAAATTGATGATTGAGACCTAATTTGGATGGGGGTTGAGATAAAGAGAGATAGAAAGACGTTCCTAGTTTGGGTTGGGGGGGGGGGGGGGGGGGGTGTTGGCATTGGCTAAGCTATTTGAGAAGAGGGTAAGGTGGAGAGGTAGAAATAAATTACATTTTTTATTGAATTGAATTAGATTAAATAAGATTAAAGAAGAAATCTTGTGTTAGAATTGATGATTGTCCTTTGGTCAAAATTATATAGGATGGCCAAAATCAATTGGAGTTGATTTGAAATTGTGCCCGTGCCTAATTTATGATGTTTAACATTTTAAAGAATATGAGTAGTTAATTTTTTAGGGATAACTTTGAAGAAGACTTGATTCTTATGATTTATTATTACATAAAGTCCTCTTCCAATAGATGAGTTTTTATATGGAAAGATTTAAAAAACACATAAATACATTCACAAATAATAACATTGATATGAATTTCAATTATTAACATAAACAATTAATATCGACAGGAGGAGTTTGAGAAAACGTTGTGAGCATTATTAAACTTTCAAAAAAAAAAAAAGTGGAAAAACTGGAGATTACAAATGAAACTTTTATTCTTTTACTTCCACTGAACAATTCCTATTCCTATTAATAGCTGATATGAATAGGGATGATAAATAATGGAGAAGGTTGTATGATGAAATCAAAATCAAAGAAGGGTCAAAATCAAATTTAAAATTGGCAATCAAATTGCCAATTAGATTCACTTCGCTTCATTATCTATAATGGGATTCAATCACTTTTAATACCATCTTTCTTTTCCAATGGAGATGATTACACTAAGCTCAAACCCCTGCAGGTATACACATTAGTGCATCTTTGAACAGGTTTGATCATCAAAAGATGAATTTCAAGTATTAGTGTACAACTTGAGCTCATTTGACCTTATTCTCAAAGTTAACCTCACTTAGTATACATTATTACATGTTTTGAACTCCATATACAGGTATTCAATTTCAAATCCAACTACACTTTAATCCGACCCCATTGCCAACTTGACCCAAACTGTGGCCGTACACCTATACTCAATTATTAATTATAACTTGGGTCGTAAAAAGGATCTATACTATAATGTTACGTGTTGGGTTTTTTGGTAACCAGGTAATCAGGATCCATTGACTTTTCCAGTTCTGCTTAACATCCATGTACCAATTAATAATTGGGGTCCAGTCTTAAGAACACCATAGACTTCGTCTAATCTCAATTTGTATAGATCTTTACCCCTCCAACAAAATGCATTTGCCAAACTTTCACCGAATATGAGTGACATACATCATTTGAATTGATTGATGTGCAAATAAAACACAGAATGTATCAGTTGATCAATTGGTCCAATTGATCTATTAATCCAAAATTTAGTGATATTTCTCCTTTTCTTTTCTTAAAAGATATTTAATAATCATAAATTGAAAATCTTCATACTACAGTTTGTAAGGTAATTTAGAGCTAAAATTCAGCTTTATGTTACCATAGGGCTTAGGGATGTAAATAGGTTTCTGATTCTCCGATTACCCAGAGATTCTGTTCTATAAATAATTGGATTTGAGTCCTTACTTAGGTCCTAATAAATAAACAGGTCTAGATCTAATTCTTTTTTTTGAACCCATGACCTAAATGGATCTAAGTCTGATTTCATCTTAGTGGATATGGTGGCCTCTGGATGGATGGACTGCAATTACAAAATGGTCAACCAAGGGTCTGTTTGTTTGCATTAATATATAGGTATTTAATATATAGGAATTCATGGTAAAATGAATTATATTAAAGGATTATTTAAAGAGATAAAAGGTGCTTAAGGGTATAAAGTGGAGATGTAACTAGGACTTTTTGACTTTTTATGTATTAAGTTATTGGGGATGATGTCTAAGTATTCATTTTTCATCTACTATTGATTCTATTTTCATAAAAAAAAGTATTTAATTATTATTTTTGAAATTTTACTTTTTGCATTCATTTTTAACCACTTACATAATGAAAATCATTATTGATTCATATGTATTTTAATGCTAACAAATAGGCATGCGACGTAACAATGTTAAGATTGTTCAGTTAGTGAGCTTGTGGCTGACAGAGTCCGTGGTAATAGAGTCGAAAAGTTGTGACGAAAATTTTGATCACAGGTTATCGAATGGTTCAACATTTGACCTTTCCATATGCCCCATAATCATTGAATGGTTGATTATGACATTTGGGTCATTTCAATCTTTGATTGCTTCATACTACCAATTGGGACACCCACGAAAAAAACCAGACACCTCGGATTCCAGTTAAGATTCTACGACCATGGTTAAGATTCTGCATAAATGGTCATCACAATCTCCAGTTAGACGACGTCATTCATGACTGTTAATTAATTAAGAGAGTGTTCTTTTTATATTCCTTCGTTTGGATGAATCTCTTTCTTTCTTTGATATTGGATTCTTTGCAGTTTTGTAACTCTTCCAGATTACTAAACTTTGTAGCATCATCTAATTTTCGGTTAAATTCATGAAAACCTATTTCCTGAGAGGGGGTTGAAATTTCTTTTGGGGAGCTTGACACAATGTCTCTTAAATTTTGCTTTAATTTCTTGTGCAAGTTCTTATTATCCCAAACATAGAGTTATCCATTTCTTACATGTGCCGGTTTTTATTATCTCATATGTGCGAGTTGTCTGCCCATTTGCACTTGCAAGTTTCTATAACATCTGAAAGTCTCCTAGGGGCCCAACCCCTTAGCTAGTATGCCAAAAAGAAAAAAAAAGAACAAAACAAAAAATCCCAGTAAGTTCAAAAGCATGATTATCAATTTTAGCAAAAAGAAAACAAAGATGATTAATTGCCATCAGTTTGAAACTTATCCACCACCACCACCACTAAAGATGATTAATTGCCATCAGTTTGAAACTTATCCACCACCACCCCTAGCAGTAGGGGGTGTTCAAGAGTCATGAATAGGTCAAGCCGGGCCAAAGCCTATCCAAGCATAGCTCATCTAGTTGCCCGGATTCAGCCTAGGGCGTAAGCCTCAGGCTTGGATCCAGCTCATTTACAAACTATATATTCATTTTGTCTAAAATATGTCAGGTAGTGTGGAGCCTTTAGGGATGAATAGGCCTTTACCTGGCCCATTTAGGGATCAAGATACACGATAGCCCGGCTTTAGCCCAGTGTGGTTGAGGCTTGGTTCCGGCTCGGGATGGTCGAACTTGTGAAACAGCTGGTAGCAATGCTGTTTATATTGACCAAAGATTTAAGGTATTTTGAGCTCAAAGATCAAATTCAGTTTGACATCTTATTGAGTCAAGCAATTTGGTCCAATTCAACTAATATTTTCATAATCGAATTTATGTCAAAATCTTGCAATCTTATGAACATGTTGAGTCCCCCGCTCAAGACTGTATATTATGGAACTATGGCACAAAATTATAAGTTAGGACAAGTGCAGAAGTCATCTATTTTTGGTGGCTGTCGAATTGAATAATTAACAACTACTAGATAGATGGTCAGCTATGGGGATCCAATGCGTGAAATTCTATATTAAAAATAAAGAAACCTATGTCATGGTACTGCTTTCATAATGCAACTAATTTGCTAGGCAATATCAATGATTACATCTCTACACCAACTAACTTTTGCCATGTTATCTACTTGTTTAAACCAAATTGTATGTTTCTTATTTAAAAAGGTCACTCACATGAGTTATAAAGGCTTGTTTTGACAAAAGCAGATCTATTGCTAATTCAATACGGAAGTAATAAAATTTAGTTTGGACAATTTTTGTGGTCTATTGTGTATGTTGAATGTTGGGTTTATATCTTGTATTCTAGGTTCACCAAATTGGTCCATAGATTTAGTTTTGGACTAGGTTTTGGGTTAAGGGTATTTTTGTTTTTGTATCATATCACGCTCCGAACCTGAGAATTGGAGATTTATAGTGGATCCCGAGGCGCAACACACGTAACCCGTGATAATTCGTGCCATATCAAGACATGTATGAACTGCCACAAGGGTGATTCCACACGTACGTGTGAGGAAGATTCATAAATACGTATCAATCATTTTAATAATTAAGCGGAAACCTGGAGAATTCACCTATACATATCATAGACACTAATAAAACATTTACTAATTCATTAATATAACATAGGTTTGTTAATTCACCATCCACACGCACATGGTACTAAAGTTCCATAAACATACACAAAATGCAAGATGACATGATCTACTACAAGCCAAACCAAGGCTATACACTAACAACCCAAAAAGAACCATATTACGTGCTGTGAAGGACGACTAATAAAAGATGTCATCATCGTTCCACTTGTTTATATCCCAAGGTACCGCTGTAGTTCCTTCTGGGGGCGCTTCAACTACCGTACCGGCACTGGTTTCGTACCGTAATACCAAGGGTAATACTGTTAACACAACAGTCAAGCAAATATAAGGGTACATAAGCCTATCATGATGTAACAATTAAAATTAAAACAACATAATGATTAAAAGAGAGCAATAACAGAAGCTAGGCATGTTGTGCATGTGAATAAATATAAATGAAGAATCATAGATGGAAGACAACATCACACTAATTGGCATCTACGTGGCTATCTTTTCTCTAGCAAGAGAGTGTATCGTGCAGTGGGAAGTTACTAGCGGTCGGGCTAAGACCATTTAGCTACCCTAAGAGCGTTGACCAATTCTTCATAAAACTACTGCGGTAGGTAACATATTGAATGCCCTCATTCGGTCCCGTCGAACCTCTAATAGGTACAAGCTAAGTGGTGCTGACTCAATGTATCAAGACCGATCAGAATTCATACTTATCATACATAGCGATCGACTCATACATATACAGAAACGTATATCGGTCTTGAAATCATGTTCATTAATCATGGAAAGAAGAGTTAACAAAGTAACTGATAATCAACAATGCATATTTGAATGAGCTATCAGAGCTCAAACCCTCTCAACTTTAGCTGCGTCTGTCTTGGCTCACAGGCTCATACTTAGTAGAAGTTCTGTCTCCGATATTGCCTCAAGGTTCACCAAGATGAATGAGTACATGATTAAATTATATTGAGGGCAATGTTTACTTAAACAATATGAATGTATTTAGATTCAGAGGTTAATTAGGAAATTTACTAGCCAACCCTATGCTAAGACATTCCGTGTCTCCATAGTCATTCAATATGCCGTATTCATAAAATGTCTGGTGTCAATGTGTTATCAAAATCTTAGTGTTACAATGTATAAGCGATGGACACCACTTCTTATGCCAACACCTATGTCAGGCATGGTGGATTCAACGCTCAAGCCATCGTGTTTGCGTTGAAGCTGTGGAGACATTATCTATACGGTGTGCAGTTTGAGGTTCGTTCTGACCACCACAGTTTACAGTATTTATTCACACAGCAGGAGCTGAACATGAGACAGCGGAGATGGCTTGAGCTTATTAAGGATTATGATTTTCCGATCAAATATCAGCCAGGCAAGGGGAATGTGGTGGCAGATGCGCTCAGCAGGAAAGCAGAGTCAGTGCAGCTATTGAGCAGTTTCCTCTTAGAGTTTCGTGGTCTCCCTGTTGAGGTTAAACTAGTGGATGAGTGCGTGATGTTGGCTAGTACGCTAGTGTTTCAGCCTGAGATGATTCAGCAGATTAAGGACAGGCAGTTTGAGGATCTAACTTTGAAGCGCATTCGAGACCACATTGGAGACAGACCCGATTTCAGACTCGAGGATGGTGTACTCTACTTTCGGAGTAGGTTGTGCGTGCCAGCAGTTGATGAGTTCAAGGAGAAGCTGATGAACGAAGCGCATTACGCTCGCTATACGATGCATCCAGGCAGCACCAAGATGTTTCGGAATCTCAAGGATCGCTTCTGGTGGAACAACATGAAGAGAGAAGTAGCAGGATTTGTTGCTCGCTGTTTGACATGCCAGAAGGTGAAGGCAGATCATCAGAGACCGCCAGGCTCGTTGCATCCTTTGCACATACCGCAGTGGAAGTGGGAAAACATCACCATGGACTTCGTTTCCGGATTACCGCCGACGAGCAGGAAGAACAACGCTATTTGGGTGATCGTAGATCGATTGACGAAGTCAGCCCATTTCATTCCTTTCCGGAAGGGTATGACATTTTCTGAGATGGCTAGGAACTTCGTGGATGAGATCGTCAGGCTCCATGGTACCCCCGTGTCGATTGTATCCGATCGTGACAGCCGTTTTGTTTCCTCTTTCTGGAGAGCATTCCAAGAGGCTTTGGGTACGAAGTTGAGTTTCAGCACGGCATACCACCCACAGACGGATGGGCAATCAGAGCGGACGATTCAGACTTTGGAGGATATGTTGCGAGCCAGTGTGTTGAACTACGAGAAAGAATGGGATCTTCATCTATCGTTGTGCGAGTTCGCCTACAACAACAGTTTCCACGAGAGCATTGGGATGGCACCATATGAAGCACTGTACGGGAAGAAGTGTAGAAGTCCGGTTTGTTGGGAAGAAGTTGGAACTCGAAGTTTTCACGGACCGACGATCATTGCCGAGACTACGGAAAAGGTACAGAAAGCCATTGAGAACTTGAAAGTTGCTCGGTCAAGACAGAAGAGTTATGCAGACACCCGCAGACGACCCTTAGAGTTCCAGGTTGGCGAGTGGGTTTTTCTGAAGGTCTCACCGATGAAGGGTACGATCCGTTTCGGCCAGAAAGGCAAGTTAGCTCCACGCTATGTCGGACCATTCGAGATCAAGAGTCGGATTGGTGATTTGGCCTATCGATTAGAGCTTCCCGAGATGTTTTCAGGAGTGCACAACGTTTTTCACGTTTCGATGCTTCGGAAATATGTTCATGATCCCTCCCATGTCATTCGTTACGATGAGATTCAGATCCAGCCGAGTGCTGCATACGTTGAGCGACCGCTCCGTATCGTGGGAACCCGAGAGCAGATACTCCGCACCAGGACAATTCGGTGGGTCAAAGTGCTTTGGGAGCATCACAGTCCTGATGAGGCTACTTGGGAGCTAGAAGAGCAGATGGCACGTCAGTACCCCGATTTGTTTTCCCAGGTATGAGTGCGTTAGTGTTCATTCCGAGGACGGAATGATTCTCAAGTAGGGGAGGATGTAACACTCCGACCCAGCTTGACCTCGTTTAGCGTTTAGTTAATCTTGTTTTTGTTGCTAATCGTGTTTTGTTGTGTTTTGTTTTCGTTACGGGTCATGGATAGGTAGTTGGGTTGAGTTTGACCTGGATTAAGTAGACCAAGCCCTTTTTCGTAATTTTAGCTTTTCTTAGACATGGTCATTTTTGCATCATCTTGATGTCAACACGTGTCTTTCGTTGAGCTCGTTAACTTTCGTAACTACGTCATTTGCAACCGAGGTCGTGTGATTCGATTGGACCTTGATTTGACTCAAACTGAAATTTGTATTCTAGCTTGGACTTCATTGCAATTTGACCACCTAATGAGCTTATATATCTCACCCATCGATCAAACTCATACTCTTTCTCTCGTTTTCTCTCTTTCTCTTCACTGTGCACGTGGAGACTTCCTTGCTTCCTTGCATTCTCTTCTCCAACCTCCATCGATCAAGCTTGTGGTTCTTGCATGTGCAATTGAGGTGAGTGGAAGTCTTCCATTCTCTCATCTCCTTTCTCCATCTCTTCTCCCTCTTGTCTCCATCGTGCTTGGTGTGTCTGTGTTTTGATTTCTCTCCATCCCTCATGCATGCATGTGGTTTTGCTTGTGTTAGGTTGTGTTTGGACTTGAGGGCTCCATTTGTGCAATTGATTTCCAAATTGAGGCAAGTATAACCATAACATTGAGAACCCATGTTGGTATGCTTTGATTTTGGCTAGCTCACATTAATGTGTATGGAAAACATGTGTTTACAGCCCATTTGATACTTATTGGTTCAGTACTTGTGTATTCCCATTGATAGATTGCATTTCTGATGCATTTCCAGACATTCTGTACATGTTCCAGATTTCTGAATTCGTGCAGGTACGGCTAAGCCGTATAACACCTACGGCTCACAATCCAGAGAGGAGAAAAACCCAGTTTTCCTCTACGGCTAGGGCACGGCTAAGCCGTGGAATGCCCTACGGCTAAGCCGTAGCTCAGCCGTGGCCAAGCCGTAGAACAATACAGGGTGCAATTTCTGGAATAACTGAGAGTCAGCAAATGACAGACCTTCTACGGTTCATCCACGGCTAAGCCGTAGACCACACACGGCTAAGCCGTAGCACACACACGGCTAAGCCGTAACCACACATGAAGAATAAGGCTAGGTGTAAAGATAAGACCTATATGACCTTCATGATAGAATGTAGAGCACCTAGACTTGCCCAACGGAATGTGATACTACGCGTGAATGATCTCGAGGGCTGCGAATCATTCATGTTCGTTATCCGGATGTTAAGCACCTCCCCATGGGTGTTGGTTTAAGGGACTTCGTGCACCGCCCGATTCAAGGCAACACTAGACAACGGTGTATCGAATAACTTAAAACTACATCATCATGCACGGTTAGAAACACCGGATAATTAGATTAGAATTGGTTTGTAAACTTAAGATGATTCGATTCACATGATTTGTTGCATAACATATTGCATTCGATCCTTGATCTCAACTCTCTAACATGATTACGTATGTTTCGTTACTTTCACATTGTGATTTATTTACCCTGAGTATGCATGTATGATGTGTTCATTCACGGATCTGCACGTATGATAAGTTGTCACGATCTACTCAGGATTTTCATGATTGACTCCGTATGGTCAGGCACTACTTAGCCTCAGCCTTAGGATCCCGACGGGGTGAATTCGGTATAGTTTATATGGCCTGCTGCAGTATGGATTTTGTCTTGGGGAACCGGACCCCAGGAAACCGAGACCCATTGTACCCTGGCCCGGACAATGGTGTTCTTTGCATGTTACAAGATCCCTCTTTTGGGAGCATATGGTAATGTAGTAGCCACTAGTCATGTACACAGCATGTTATCCTTGATTCACGCAGCATATTTCTTTCTTGCATGATAGCCTAGTATACGAAAATGCCTTCTTTAATAACATGATGTTCTTTATTCTATTAGACACAGCGTGTGTTAACTTGCTATGGTTTATACTTTGCTGAATCTTCGTATTCACAGTTGTTTTTGGTGTTGCAGGTCCAGATCCCCCTGCCGAACCCTCGCCGGTCGGCCAGGCTCCAGATGAGATCCCCGGGGCCCCATCAGGCCTAGAGGAGTGGATGTGATCACTCCACGGGAGAGCGTACATGGCATGCATCATGTTGGAGTCATGTTTTGGGGATTCTCAGACTTGTATATGTCATGACATGTCATTATTGTATATATCTTTTGTTCATTTTGTAAAACTTTCATATGTAATTATGTCAGTCCTTTCTTGTATCCTCTTCTTGCATTGTTAGTTTTGTGTTTCTGATATTTACAGCTTCCGCATACTTGCTTGGCACGTGTGCTTGTTCCCTTGTGCGTGTGCATTTAGACTCGGTCTACGTGTGCATGCACGGGAGTACGAGTGTCATTAGGTTTGGCTTTTGCTAACCCCCGAACCCTGGGCTCGGGTTGTGACATACGTATTGTATGGTATCAGAGCATTCCTTGCTCATTCCTTGTTCTAGATGATAAGCATGTAGGCATGTAGGATCGTGGTGAGGATACGATTTTCTTTGTGATCTTTCTAGATTTTGGGGTTTGTTGGGCGCAATTGTTTTGTGTTTGTGTCTGACTCTTTCCATTTTACAGGATGGCATCAGGTTCGGGTTCGCAGCAGAATGCCGGCAATAACGAGAGCGGATCTGCACCGTCACCGCAGACACCGAACACAGATGAACGCATTCTCATGTTACTCCAGTCCCTTCAGGCACAATCGCAATCGATGCAGAACTTGCAAGCCCAAGTTACCACTATGTTAGATCGACAAAGCCAAGTCCCAGCTCAGTCACATGTAGATCAGCAGGTGATTTTGCAGCCTCGAGAGAATGACCCGAATGCCCTCTACGGGAAGTTTCGCAAGCGAGGAGCTATTGAGATCTACGGAACAGAAGAGCCATTGAAGGCAGAACAGTGGTTAGAACAGACAGAGGATGTCTTTGAGACCGTTGTGTGCACGAACCGACAGAAGGTCGGGCTAGCAACTTCCATGTTTAGAGATGTCGCAAAGACTTGGTGGAAGAGCGTGAAAGATTCGTACAGAGACATTCCTAGCGCGACAGTGTGGGAGATGTTCAAGCAACAGTTCAGGAGGAAGTTCATCCCGGCTCATGTGTTTCGAGCCAAGGAGGTTGAGTTCTTAGCTCTCCGTCAGCAGCAGATGACAGTAGCAGAATATGTGAACAAGTTTATGCAGTTGTCGCTTTTTGCTCCGGACATGATCAGCACCGAGGAAAGGAAGGTGAACAGGTTTGTCGAAGGTTTGCATCCCCGGTATATGCATCACGTGACTGCGTTTCAGCGTCCGGCTACGTTTGACGATGCAGTGGACAGAGCCTATTCCGCTGAGGCCATCCACCAAGCTGCTAGAGCCGTTGAGCCTAAGAGACAGCCGCCCTTCAGTGCACGAGGACAAGTACAGAAGAAGACCAAAGGCCAGCAGAGTACTTCTAGTTCTTCTGGAGTGACGTGTGGGTATTGTGGCAAGAACCATGCGACTGATGCGTGTTGGAGGAAGGCCGGTGCGTGTTTTATCTGTGGTTCGAGGGAGCACATGATCGCCAATTGTCCTCGACAGAGAGCCTCCGGTGCAGCTCCATCTGGCCCTACTTCCGGTGCAGTTCCTAGCGGACCCAGTGCACCTTCAGCTCCGAGCAAGCCACAGTCAGCTCGTCCAGGTTCGAGACAGCCTCGCCAGACAGCCCGTGCGTACGCTGCTACCCACGAGAGTGCCGAGGATCCACAGGTGGTTGAAGGTACTGTTTTGATTTCGCGCGTCGAGGCCTTAGCTTTGTTCGATTCGGGGTCTACACGATCTTATGTAGCACCTCATTTTGCCGAGCGGTTACCTCAGCCGTCTAAGCCGTTGCCATATGTGTTGGTTGTATCCACCCCAGTTGGCAAGCGAGTGGAGTGTAGTATGTACTACCCCCCATTGCGACGTGCAGATTGCAGGTCATCAGTTACCTGTTGATTTGATCCTGTTGTCGATGCTGGACTTCGACGTGATCCTTGGTATGGATTGGCTCGCTCGATATCGTGCCTGTGTTAACTGTTACAACAGGACGATCTTCTTCGATTTAGGCAAGGGCTTCCGTTTCGAGGGCAGTCAGCAGAGATGCCCCAGACGTGTGATTTCGGCGTGTAAGGCAGATCGCTTGATCCGCCGAGGGTGCGAAGGCTTCATTGCCTTTATCTCAGCGAAGAAGGAGCCGAAGCAGCTAGGTGAGATCCAGGTGGTCTGTGACTTTCCAGATATTTTTCCAGATGATGTGCCAGACTTACCCCCGGTTCGAGATGTGGAGTTCGCCATTGAGCTTGTTCCCGGTACGGCACCAATCAGCAAGGCTCCGTATCGCATGGCCCCAGCAGAGTTGTCAGAATTGAAGAAGCAATTGCAGGAGCTTTTGGATAAGGGTTTCATTCGCCCGAGCGTTTCACCTTGGGGAGCACCAGTCTTGTTTGTCAAGAAGAAGGATGGTACTTTTCGGATGTGCATAGATTACCGACAGTTGAACAAAGTGACGATCAAGAACAAGTACCCCCTACCCAGGATCGATGAGTTGTTTGACCAACTTCAGGGCGCAGCTTACTTTTCGAAGATTGATTTGAGGTCTGGTTATCACCAGTTGAGAGTCAAAGAAGATGACATTCCTAAGACTGCCTTCAGGACTCGTTATGGTCACTATGAATTCCTCGTGATGCCTTTTGGACTAACCAACGCACCTGCAGCGTTTATGGCATTGATGAATCAGATCTTTGCTCCTTTCTTGGACCAATTCGTAGTTGTATTTATTGATGATATACTGATATATTCTAAGTCAGCAAAGGAGCATAAGGAGCATTTGAGAAAAGCCTTATCGTTGTTGAGAGAACATCGATTGTTTGCTAAATTGTCGAAGTGTGATTTTTGGCTTGAGCAGGTGGCATTTTTAGGTCATATCATTTCACGAGAGGGATTGGCAGTTGATCCATCTAAAGTAGAGGCAGTAGTGAATTGGCCTAGCCCCAAGACAGTGACAGAGGTTCGCAGTTTCCTTGGTCTAGCAGGTTACTATCGCCGATTTGTCCAGGACTTTGCTAAGATCTCTTCTCCTTTGACGAAGTTGACCAGGAAGAATGTACCATTTGATTGGACTGAGGAGTGTGAAGCCAGTTTCCGGATTATGAAAGAGAAGTTGACTACGGTTCCAGTGTTAGCCTTGCCAGATGGTTGTGAAGGATTCGTGGTTTATTCAGATGCTTCTCGAGTTGGCCTAGGGTGTGTGTTGATGCAGCATGGGAAGGTTATTGCCTATGGATCGAGACAGTTGCGAGATCATGAGAAGAATTACGCCACCCATGATTTAGAATTGGCAGCCATCGTGTTTGCGTTGAAGCTGTGGAGACATTATCTATACGGTGTACAGTTTGAGGTTCGTTCTGACCACCACAGTTTACAGTATTTATTCACACAGCAGGAGCTGAACATGAGACAGCGGAGATGGCTTGAGCTTATTAAGGATTATGATTTTCCGATCAAATATCAGCCAGGCAAGGGGAATGTGGTGGCAGATGCGCTCAGCAGGAAAGCAGAGTCAGTGCAGCTATTGAGCAGTTTCCTCTTAGAGTTTCGTGGTCTCCCTGTTGAGGTTAAACTAGTGGATGAGTGCGTGATGTTGGCTAGTACGCTAGTGTTTCAGCCTGAGATGATTCAGCAGATTAAGGACAGGCAGTTTGAGGATCTAACTTTGAAGCGCATTCGAGACCACATTGGAGACAGACCCGATTTCAGACTCGAGGATGGTGTACTCTACTTTCGGAGTAGGTTGTGCGTGCCAGCAGTTGATGAGTTCAAGGAGAAGCTGATGAACGAAGCGCATTACGCTCGCTATACGATGCATCCAGGCAGCACCAAGATGTTTCGGAATCTCAAGGATCGCTTCTGGTGGAACAACATGAAGAGAGAAGTAGCAGGATTTGTTGCTCGCTGTTTGACATGCCAGAAGGTGAAGGCAGATCATCAGAGACCGCCAGGCTCGTTGCATCCTTTGCACATACCGCAGTGGAAGTGGGAAAACATCACCATGGACTTCGTTTCCGGATTACCGCCGACGAGCAGGAAGAACAACGCTATTTGGGTGATCGTAGATCGATTGACGAAGTCAGCCCATTTCATTCCTTTCCGGAAGGGTATGACATTTTCTGAGATGGCTAGGAACTTCGTGGATGAGATCGTCAGGCTCCATGGTACCCCCGTGTCGATTGTATCCGATCGTGACAGCCGTTTTGTTTCCTCTTTCTGGAGAGCATTCCAAGAGGCTTTGGGTACGAAGTTGAGTTTCAGCACGGCATACCACCCACAGACGGATGGGCAATCAGAGCGGACGATTCAGACTTTGGAGGATATGTTGCGAGCCAGTGTGTTGAACTACGAGAAAGAATGGGATCTTCATCTATCGTTGTGCGAGTTCGCCTACAACAACAGTTTCCACGAGAGCATTGGGATGGCACCATATGAAGCACTGTACGGGAAGAAGTGTAGAAGTCCGGTTTGTTGGGAAGAAGTTGGAACTCGAAGTTTTCACGGACCGACGATCATTGCCGAGACTACGGAAAAGGTACAGAAAGCCATTGAGAACTTGAAAGTTGCTCGGTCAAGACAGAAGAGTTATGCAGACACCCGCAGACGACCCTTAGAGTTCCAGGTTGGCGAGTGGGTTTTTCTGAAGGTCTCACCGATGAAGGGTACGATCCGTTTCGGCCAGAAAGGCAAGTTAGCTCCACGCTATGTCGGACCATTCGAGATCAAGAGTCGGATTGGTGATTTGGCCTATCGATTAGAGCTTCCCGAGATGTTTTCAGGAGTGCACAACGTTTTTCACGTTTCGATGCTTCGGAAATATGTTCATGATCCCTCCCATGTCATTCGTTACGATGAGATTCAGATCCAGCCGAGTGCTGCATACGTTGAGCGACCGCTCCGTATCGTGGGAACCCGAGAGCAGATACTCCGCACCAGGACAATTCGGTGGGTCAAAGTGCTTTGGGAGCATCACAGTCCTGATGAGGCTACTTGGGAGCTAGAAGAGCAGATGGCACGTCAGTACCCCGATTTGTTTTCCCAGGTATGAGTGCGTTAGTGTTCATTCCGAGGACGGAATGATTCTCAAGTAGGGGAGGATGTAACACTCCGACCCAGCTTGACCTCGTTTAGCGTTTAGTTAATCTTGTTTTTGTTGCTAATCGTGTTTTGTTGTGTTTTGTTTTCGTTACGGGTCATGGATAGGTAGTTGGGTTGAGTTTGACCTGGATTAAGTAGACCAAGCCCTTTTTCGTAATTTTAGCTTTTCTTAGACATGGTCATTTTTGCATCATCTTGATGTCAACACGTGTCTTTCGTTGAGCTCGTTAACTTTCGTAACTACGTCATTTGCAACCGAGGTCGTGTGATTCGATTGGACCTTGATTTGACTCAAACTGAAATTTGTATTCTAGCTTGGACTTCATTGCAATTTGACCACCTAATGAGCTTATATATCTCACCCATCGATCAAACTCATACTCTTTCTCTCGTTTTCTCTCTTTCTCTTCACTGTGCACGTGGAGACTTCCTTGCTTCCTTGCATTCTCTTCTCCAACCTCCATCGATCAAGCTTGTGGTTCTTGCATGTGCAATTGAGGTGAGTGGAAGTCTTCCATTCTCTCATCTCCTTTCTCCATCTCTTCTCCCTCTTGTCTCCATCGTGCTTGGTGTGTCTGTGTTTTGATTTCTCTCCATCCCTCATGCATGCATGTGGTTTTGCTTGTGTTAGGTTGTGTTTGGACTTGAGGGCTCCATTTGTGCAATTGATTTCCAAATTGAGGCAAGTATAACCATAACATTGAGAACCCATGTTGGTATGCTTTGATTTTGGCTAGCTCACATTAATGTGTATGGAAAACATGTGTTTACAGCCCATTTGATACTTATTGGTTCAGTACTTGTGTATTCCCATTGATAGATTGCATTTCTGATGCATTTCCAGACATTCTGTACATGTTCCAGATTTCTGAATTCGTGCAGGTACGGCTAAGCCGTATAACACCTACGGCTCACAATCCAGAGAGGAGAAAAACCCAGTTTTCCTCTACGGCTAGGGCACGGCTAAGCCGTGGAATGCCCTACGGCTAAGCCGTAGCTCAGCCGTGGCCAAGCCGTAGAACAATACAGGGTGCAATTTCTGGAATAACTGAGAGTCAGCAAATGACAGACCTTCTACGGTTCATCCACGGCTAAGCCGTAGACCACACACGGCTAAGCCGTAGCACACACACGGCTAAGCCGTAACCACACATGAAGAATAAGGCTAGGTGTAAAGATAAGACCTATATGACCTTCATGATAGAATGTAGAGCACCTAGACTTGCCCAACGGAATGTGATACTACGCGTGAATGATCTCGAGGGCTGCGAATCATTCATGTTCGTTATCCGGATGTTAAGCACCTCCCCATGGGTGTTGGTTTAAGGGACTTCGTGCACCGCCCGATTCAAGGCAACACTAGACAACGGTGTATCGAATAACTTAAAACTACATCATCATGCACGGTTAGAAACACCGGATAATTAGATTAGAATTGGTTTGTAAACTTAAGATGATTCGATTCACATGATTTGTTGCATAACATATTGCATTCGATCCTTGATCTCAACTCTCTAACATGATTACGTATGTTTCGTTACTTTCACATTGTGATTTATTTACCCTGAGTATGCATGTATGATGTGTTCATTCACGGATCTGCACGTATGATAAGTTGTCACGATCTACTCAGGATTTTCATGATTGACTCCGTATGGTCAGGCACTACTTAGCCTCAGCCTTAGGATCCCGACGGGGTGAATTCGGTATAGTTTATATGGCCTGCTGCAGTATGGATTTTGTCTTGGGGAACCGGACCCCAGGAAACCGAGACCCATTGTACCCTGGCCCGGACAATGGTGTTCTTTGCATGTTACAAGATCCCTCTTTTGGGAGCATATGGTAATGTAGTAGCCACTAGTCATGTACACAGCATGTTATCCTTGATTCACGCAGCATATTTCTTTCTTGCATGATAGCCTAGTATACGAAAATGCCTTCTTTAATAACATGATGTTCTTTATTCTATTAGACACAGCGTGTGTTAACTTGCTATGGTTTATACTTTGCTGAATCTTCGTATTCACAGTTGTTTTTGGTGTTGCAGGCCCAGATCCCCCTGCCGAACCCTCGCCGGTCGGCCAGGCTCCAGATGAGATCCCCGGGGCCCCATCAGGCCTAGAGGAGTGGATGTGATCACTCCACGGGAGAGCGTACATGGCATGCATCATGTTGGAGTCATGTTTTGGGGATTCTCAGACTTGTATATGTCATGACATGTCATTATTGTATATATCTTTTGTTCATTTTGTAAAACTTTCATATGTAATTATGTCAGTCCTTTCTTGTATCCTCTTCTTGCATTGTTAGTTTTGTGTTTCTGATATTTACAGCTTCCGCATACTTGCTTGGCACGTGTGCTTGTTCCCTTGTGCGTGTGCATTTAGACTCGGTCTACGTGTGCATGCACGGGAGTACGTGTGTCATTAGGTTTGGCTTTTGCTAACCCCCGAACCCTGGGCTCGGGTTGTGACACATATGATGCATGAGTAGCAATGAATGAGGAATTACACTTAAAACATTGTACAGACGGATGGGCAACCACGACGCTCTATTTTCCCAAAAGAGAGCGTACATATATACATATGGGTCACTAGGAGATCAAGCTAGCTTCCCGAAGAGTGCCGACAACTCCTCCATAAACTACTGCAGTAGTGACATACATATACCCAAAGGGCACAAGCTAAGTGGTGCTGACTCGGATTCAATCATATTAGTCATAGCATACATAAGGGATATCAGTCTAAAAGTGTAATTAATCATGGAAGCAGGCAGATGATTAAACGAAGCTTATGCATATGAGCTACAAAGGCTTGAACCTCGACTATACGCTTAGGGCTAGCAAGCACTCATTCAGTAGAAGCTCTGGCTTGTCAGACACACACTCATTAGAAGCTCAGGTCTGAATTGCCTCAGGGTTTGTCTAGAGAGAGTGTGAATGTATAACAAATCATGTTAAGGCAAGGTATTTTTAAAAATATGAATGCTTTCGGATTGAGTAAGTATCCAGGAAATCACTACTCACCTTATATTATGTAACTCATGATCCCCAAGGTCATTCAATACGATGTACTCATAAAACGTCCGGTGCCATTGTGTTACCGCATCTTGGTATTACCTTGTGTATATAAAAGACACCTCTTCTTATGCCAACATCCATGACTTGACATTGAGAGATCATCCGGGAATCTCTCATTCTCTTAACATATACTTACCATTGGCCAATGTGATGGTAGGAAAGGTACCAATACTAAGGTCCTATACGGTCACTGAAAAATCCCTAATGTCCTAAATTCACTGGGTTCTTATGGCTTAGCAGTGTATAATGCTACGGCTTAGCCGAGTGGCTCAGTTTTCCTCTGAAAATTCAAGCGCATTTACCGTTCAACCGTATATTAGCCTACGGCTTAGCCGTGTTAAGCCTATGGCTAGGTTACGATGGGGTTACGGCTGAGTCGTAAGGCATTTCACGGTGTAGTCGTGTGCAAACCGTAGAAGGGAATGGGTTTTCAAGCTCTCTGGAAAGCCCGCCATAAAAGTTTTACGGCTTGGTCACGGGCTGAGAACGGCTTAGTCGTAGCTCATTTTACGGTGCAGCCGTGGGTAAGCCACAGTACAAAAGCCAATTTTGATGCTCTTAGGACTTTGAGCCATGAACATGTACGGCTTAGCCGTGGCTTCGCCGTATACTTCAGAAATCTTAGCTCGATTCTGTAGCTCAGTTTCATTGTAGGATCAATATAGAATCTGAGTTGTGAGGAGTTTACATGACTTGATCACGGTATACTTGGTGGTGTTCAATACCCACAAACTCTTCTATCCCATTTTATTACTCTAACTCAATCCATCCCACATTTGTACACCATTAAACAATGAAAATGACTGAAATTGAGAATTTAGAGATCTAACCCATAAATCCATAACTTAATCACACATGCAATACATATAAACTCTAATACTTGCCTCTTAACAGTGTTTGCCTCCTCTAACCCTTTCTGGTTGTGTGGCTAATGGAAAACCTCCAAATAAGAGTGGGTTCTCTATAAGTAAAACATACAATTGATGAATGGGACATGGAATGGCATGCATGTCATAGATTTGAGTCTTATGGACTCCAACAAACCTTAATATAGGGAAATGAAGTAAAGCCCTCACCTTAGTGAGTTGTAGCTTGAGGAAGAGGTTCTTCCCAAGGAAGAAGATACTCCTATAATGAAGAAGAAGGTGGGTGATGACTTCCCTAAGGCATGCAAGGCCCCCAACCTAGTTGCACTACAGAATTAGAAAGGAGATGAAGATGTAAGGGGAGGAAGAGAGCAGCTCCAGCAGCCACTAGAAGGAAGAGAAGAGAAGGGAACGTGAGTTCCTTCTTTTAAACAATCAAGTTTCCTATCCTGCATGCAAGTCCCTTTTTTTAAGGACATTTACGATTTAAGTCATGTAGCCTTAGTTAGCCTAAGATGGATCCAAACCAAGTTGGGTCCAACGCGAAAGATGATCCACACGAAAAATTACACGAGAAGTGATTGACGAAGTGTCCATAAGATGCAAGATCAATTTACAAAAAGGTCCCCAACTACCGAAGTACGGTTCAAACTCCGCCCAACTACCTATCCAGGGCCCAAACCTAATAGTTTCTGTGTTATATTACCCTTAATATGGTTCAATTAACATAGAACGAGATTAATTAATGTAGATTACAATTAGTGGGATTCGGAACCTTACAACTTGTTGTATGTTGTTTACTGTAAGATTATCCAAAGATTTTGAGCTAATGTAGTATATATTGTAAGCTACTTGGTTAATAGGTCTCCACACTCAGGGATTAGTTACAAAACACTAGAAGAAATGTGGTCAAGTAATCCAGCCTATTATTTTAACTTGAGGGTTTTCAGTTGTCTAGCGTATGCTCATGTGAAAACAGATAAGTTAGAACTAAGGGTTGTGAAGTGTAGCTTGATTGGATATACGTATGGGGTGAAAGGATATAAATTATGGTGTACCAATCGGGATTCGGCCAAATTTATCATCAACATGGATGTTATATTTCATGATGATGCTTTACTCGATGCGAGAAAGCATGTGTGGAATATAGAAGTACGTAGCAATAGTAGTACTGCTCAGGTGGAGTCAGACATCCTGGTTTGGAAGGAGAGTACATTCGACTCCTCCCAGGATACTGGGGATAGTCAGACTGAGCAGCACATAGGTAGACTGCTAAGAGTAAGGAAGTTGCTAGTCAAATATGGTTTTGAGGATATATTTGTAACATATGATGTAGTTGCATATGCATTGACGGTTGAGCCATCCACATATCCAAAGTTAGTGGAAGGGTAGAAAAATGGTCAACCGGAAACAATTATAGATGAAGAGATGGAGTCTCTTGATGATGGCAATCAGGCTATTAGATGCAAGCGGGTCTACGAGGATAAGGAAGGAACTTTCCATATTAGTGGAGTGAAGTTTTAGATTCCTGATCATCCATGCAATTTAGAGAAATCATTATACTGGTTGAAGCAAACTTTTGGACAATAGTACAAGCGATTTAGGCATTCATGATGAAATTGGTTAATAACAAGTTCAAGTGTTACTCGGACTTGATCCTTGTCACTCATCATTGAAGAGTGAAGACTATGCCCAGTGACAATGGGCATAGGGACATACCTTTCATCACGGTATGTCGTGCAGTAAACATTGCCGGTTATTCTTTTAGTAGCTCGAGCTCTACGGAATTCAAGCCAAGGTGGAGATAAACCTTGTTGTGCACATGCAGAAGCACATAACTTGGATCGACAATCAAAGTGACACACAAGAAGAGAGAAGCACACAAGAAAAATTTACGTACTTTGGCGAGATGCCTACATCCATGGCCAAAAGAGAACTCTACTCTTTTATTATACTTACTAGCTTAGGTCTAGGGTTATAGGTTACATCATATATATAACTCTTTCTTTCTTAGCCTTAAAAAAGCCCGATATAAAGACCACAAAACCCCTGACCCAAAGTCTAGTCCAAGACTAACCCTATGGACCAATCCCAGGAACTCGGAATATAAGACATAAACTCAACAGTTAACATTAACCATCTTTGGGATTTATAGTAATAACTTAGTCAGATTTGCCGGACTGCACATTTCAACCAACTTGATTACTAATTTTGTCAACTAAAACAACAATTACAAAAAAAAAAAGATTTAGAAAAATGTCAGAAGACTATGATTTTCCATTTGAAATAGTGTTGAGCTGAGAGATTTGGTTTGTTTGGTTTTTTACATTGTTAAGAAGATTAGTTAGTTCTTTTGACATAAGGATTAGAGTAGTTTGAATTGAATTGTTCTCTCAGAAGCTCGAGGAAAAGAAAGTTAATTGTGGAGAATTTACTATAAATGCATTGATTCTTTTAATTTCTTCTTCGGGGTAGTAGAGCTATGGCCCGGAAGTGATCTTGAAATTAGGCTTGCCATTTTCTTGTCTCTTACACTTCTGCGTTAACCTCATTGTTATTTTATTTCCTGAATAAAAGGTCAAGCATCCTCCCTAATCCCCACAATAGACCTTATGATCTTCACCATCTCTATCAAGTTATACAGTGAACTCTTTTGGAAGAATCATGATGGATTTAATCTAGTGGGTTATTGGCACCAATAGGGCAACGAAAAAAAAAGTCTATTGTGATAGTAATGGACCCTATCAAAAAGATAGTGTATCACCTGGTAAAGAAATTAATCATGCACAATATCAATAGAGATTAAGGTTTTCATCTTCCGTGTTCACAATCCGAGGATTAAGATAATGTGATCGTAGGAGGATTTAGAGATATTAGGTTTGGTTAGTTTGTTATGTTGTTAGAGATTATAGGTTAGTTTCTTTTATGTATATATATATATATGTATATATGTATAGATATGAAAACAGACGTAGAAAGAAGAAATGGTAGAAGAAGAAGGGAGAGATGAAAGCTTTTCAATTACAATTCATTCCAAGGTATAGGTTACAACCTAGTATATACAGCAGATGCTCGTGTCTGCATCTACATCACATGACTTTAATAACTAAAGATAGTTATGACATCACCACCATTAGGTAGCTGGACTCCTGTTATGTAAATGGTGTGACTGAGTCAAGCTAAGCTGTCTTTACTCAGTGTGTATTAGCTAATTCTCCAAGAATATATATATATATATATGATGGTATTCATATGCATACATCCTCACCAAAATGGTGAGAGACACTTTCATATTTGAAACGTACTAATGTGCAAAAAGGCAAAAGCATCACACCTCATCACACCTTTTTGATCTTGATAGGTCCATAAAAGGAAGCATCTCTCACCATAGTGTGAAGGATAAATGCATAGTAGTCTTACATATATATATATATAAATGAAAGCTTAAATTTGAATTTCTCTCTTTTCTATGCATAGAGAAGCTTGTGTTAATAAAAAAAATTTTGGGTGACTTTACTGAAAATGTGGTTATCTTAGACTTTCTTCATTAAGATCCCCATCTTTGATATAATTCATATATCAACCCTTGGATTATCTAAATATTGCCCGCGATGGGGTCCCTCCTTTATGTAATTGGGACTATGGACCATTTGCTACAACATTTATTGTAAAATTCTTTGGTTTTTGTTTAGATAAAAACAAATGTCCTGTGAGAGAGAAAGGATATTTATTGATTAGGTATCAATTATTGCTAGGCGCCCAATGTAAAGGCACCTTGTCCATTATCTACTTGTTCATTCCACAACTTCTTGTCAAACAATTAACAATGTGATCATGTGATATTGGTGAATGGATAATCTAAGGACCCTCCTTGAATCTAGTGGACTAGATGGGCTCTTAAAGCGAAAAGAGACTTCAAGATGTAGGAGATATCATGAGAACTTGCAGCACGGTTAACCCGTTGGTCAATGTTCTGTTTCCTTTCTCTACAAGCTGGTAGGGTATTGTCATCAACATTATCATCATAACCAAAATGATCATATCCTACCTACTTGGAGAGAAAGGAAACATCTAATAGTCAAATTACCCACATTTAAATTGTATGAGTGGTTATGAAATCAACAATGAGCTAGCGGTCCTCACTTCAAAATTGTTTAGAGCCTTGTAATGATTTATGTAATTGACTAATTCATGGATTGGACAAAACTTGGTCAATTAAGTTGAATTTTATATTTCTTATAGATTGGACTGAAGTTCAAATTATGAGAAAAACTGAAGAGAAGAAATCTGAAAACAGTAAAATAGGGTGCCTGATCGATCCAGTGATCATTCAATTGATTAATTCGGAGGCAGAGGCGATACCAGATATATCGAGTATCCATCCAATTAAGCGGATGGCATACAGAAACTCATCGACCTTACGCGAAATTTTTTTCATATTTGTGCAAGGATTAGTAAGTTGAGTTTTACCAGGATTATCCTTATGAGGCACGAATTATGGGTTATTTAAAGGTTTCCTCTCTCAACCCTAAGATATTATTCTAGGTCGAGATTACACTTTGGAGATCACATTTTTCTCTAGAGCTTCTATTGGAGAGACTTTGGAGAGTTTGTTACTTTTACTTCCTTGTAGAAAATTGCTCATCTTGTGGAACTAAGGTGATTGGGTTAAGTGTGGAGAGCAGGGCACGTAAGGATAGTCGTGTCGTAGATTCTTACAAGAAAAACTACATTCTAAGTTGAGGGGTTGACTGGAAAGGGTTGTAAGAACTATATCCTAGGATGAGGAGTTAACTGAAAAGGGTTGTAAGTATATTTTGTAATTATTCAAAATTATTACTTGATTTTGCTAGTCGGTAAAAGCTCTTGCTTTTTCCCGTTGGGGTTT
Source organism: Sextonia rubra (assembly GCA_037013555.1). Classification (NCBI taxonomy): domain Eukaryota; kingdom Viridiplantae; phylum Streptophyta; class Magnoliopsida; order Laurales; family Lauraceae; genus Sextonia; species Sextonia rubra. Next base: position 11,951,894 of record JASUAD010000028.1, on the reverse strand, counting down.
CTTACATTAAAAATCTGCGTGTTTTCTTCTTATATTGTTGATTACTTTTACTTGTAAGTAGGTTTTACTTATTTTGCTACATATTGTTTGACTTGCAATCTAGAAATTTGGGACCCCAAAAATCTTGAATTTTTATCAAAGTGGGTTACACAAATTTGTTGTGTTAGATCTTTTGAGATTTTTAAAATGAAATTCAACCAAGAAGGCACATTTAAAACCAAGCCTCCTTTTTTGGATGGATCCAGTAATTATGCATGCTAGAATATCAAAGTGACTGATTTTTTTAGATCCATGGATTAAGATGTCTAGCGTATTATTGTTAAATACTACTCTTTACTCACGGTTGTTATTGCTGGAATATCTAGTGAAAAACCGATTGAGGAATGGACTAAAGAGGAAAAACATGCTTGCACTTACACTAACAAGGCTATCATTTCAATGTACAATGGAGTATCCTTATCTGAATTTCATAGGATCTCCACTTGTACGACTGCAAAATGCATAAGACATCTTACAGTTCATGAGGGAATTGATTTTAGTTAAAAAGATTAAGTTGCAAAGCCTCACTACTACTTTTGAAACCCTTAGAATGGCTGATGAAGAAAAGTTTGATGACTTTTATGCTAAGCTAAGTGACATTGTGGATTCATATTTTAATCTAGGGAAACTAATTTCTAAAGATAAGATTGTTAGTTAAACTTCTCCGATCTCTCCCAAAAATCTATCATGCCAAGGTAGCAGCAATCACTGAAAATAGTGAATTAAAGACTATCAAGGTTGATATTTTTATAGGAAACTTTCAAACTTTCGAGGCAAACTTCATTACTGATTAAAAAGTCAAGTCAAAAGGAATTGCCTTGAAAGCTACCAAAGAATCAATAAAGGCTATTAAAAACGATTCAGATTCAGATTTTGAGAAAATTGATCTCCAAGTGGTTGTCCGGTTTGTGACGCAATTTGTGTGGTTTATAAAAAAGAAGCAAACTGATTCTAAGATGCCAAAACTTATAATGAAGAAGTCCTCCAAATGCATTTAATTTTGTGAGTGTCAAGGATATGGACACGTTGCCAATGACTGAGGTAATAAACAAAAGAAGATGCAGAGAAAGACTCTCAATACAACTTGAGATGATGATTATTGTAAAAAAGACAAGGAAGAGGCAAAAATGCTTGAGCATGATCCATCTCATATTGTGAACGTCAAATTTATAGTTTTCATAGCTAGGACTAATTCTATGTCTTCACTTTGTCTCCTTTAAGGTTGATTTTGATGATGATATTAGTGAGTTAGAGGTTGAATCTGATTAGAAGACAAAATATCATACTTTATTTGACAAAACTATGAAGATGGGTAAAATGAATTAGAAGGTTATAATCAATTGGTAAACTATAGAAAAATATATTTCTTCACTGAAGATTGAATTAGTTGAAGCTAATGATAAGGTGAAACTCTTCGATAATCATAAGAATAATTTGGCTAACAAGTTAAATTGAGAATGTTGACTTAAATGGCAAGTTAAAAATGACAATATCAGAGCTAACCATATCCAAAAAATTGTTTGAGAAGATGAATGCTGGTTCAATAATACTCAATGACATCTAGAGTAATCAGCAAAGACCTAATGACAAACATAGCCTCAGTTATGATCAAGGTACACCCAATTCAATGGCTAAATGTAAAACTATTTTAGTTAAAAGCTTTACTCTAAATTCTTTGACATTGATTGTTCCACATGCTGTAGCACAAATAATATTAGGAGTAGTTCAAAGAAGAAGATTATGTCAAGTTCTAAAGTCACACCCACATACCATTATTATAGAATTAATGGATACATTCGACCCCCATTGCAACAAGTAGAGAGCTTTGCCAAAGAATACGCAATGAAACACTTGTCTAGGCCAAAAGTCAAGAGACAAAAGCCGTTTGGGTCAAAAAATATAATCTACCCAATGTATTGGTGCACGCTGTGTTGAAATTCCTAAATTTGAAAGTGTGGGTACCAAAAACCAAAACCCTTGATTAAGAAGATCAACCTCCCCCGCTTTCAACTACTACAAAGTTATCATTAAGGGAGAGTCACAATTAGGAGGAACTACTGTTTGATTTTAATTGACAAATATGCTACATGCTAATATCATTATTTTTATCGATTCTAGATAAAAAGGAGGTGTATGAAAGAGTATGACGGCTCTAGTTGAAGACGGACTTTGGTTGAAGACTAAAGGCACAAATTTATTGTTATTATTATTTTTTGCAATTTACTTAATATAATATTTATTTATTTATTTATTTATTTTATTGGTAGATTGATTGTATAGGAAGTTTTGTTCATAAATTGCCAGATTGTAAGGATTTGTGGAATTAGCTAATTCATTGGTTAGAAAAAATTGGGTCCATTAAGTTATATTTTATATTTTTTTTAAGTTGAAATGAGGGTTCAGGTTGCCAAAAGAGCTGAAAGGAAGAAATCCGAAAAACAGTAAAACATGGTCCTCAATTGATCGAGTGCTCGTCTGATCGATCAGTTTGGAGACAGAGGCGATACCCAATCGTTCAAGTGTTTGTTTGATCGATTAGATAGCGTACAGACAACTACGACCTTATGCGAAATTGTTTTATATTTGTGCTAAGATTAGTAAGTTGGGTTCTACCAGGACTATACTTATGATGTATGAATTGTGGGTTATTTAAATGATTCCTCTCTCAACCCTAAGATACAGATATCATTATTCTAAGTAGCAATTACACTTTGGAGATCATCTTGTTCTCTAACGCTTCCGTTGGAGAGACTTTGATGAAGCCTTGAGTTTTAGAGTTTACTACTTCTACTTTATTGTAAAAGATTACTAATCTTGTTAAATCAAAGTAATTGGATTAAGCGTGGAGAGCAGGGCACGCAAGGGTAGTCATGTCGTAGATTCTTACAAGAAGAACTATATTTTAAGTCGAGGGATTGACTGCAAAGAGTTATGAGTATATTTTATAACCGTTTGAAATTAGTGCTTAGTTTTGCTAGTCCGAAAAGGCTCGTGATTTTTCCCATTGGGGTTTTCACGTTAAAATTTACATTTTTCCTTCTTGTGTGGTTGATTGCTTTCACTTGTAAGTTTTTTTTTTTTTTATTCCACTGCATATTGCTTGACTTATAATCCAGAAGTCTGGGACTCCAAAAATCTTCAAGCCTTATTCGATACACAGTGCTAGTAGGTGATGTTTTATATCCAGAGTTTTATTACCAATGATCAACCGTAAGGGGTTCGATGGGTTCCTTGTTATAAATATACATATATATATTATGCAGATATATATATTATGCAGAGTTCAAATCAATTAATATATGAAATTATAGAAAGTTGTGGCTTTCACTCAAAACATGTCATATTAATGCCTTACTTGGATACAAGACATAATTTTTCGATGATTCTCAGCATTAGGTGATTAGAACTTTTATCACATGAAAATGGCTCCATACAAAAGGGGTAATGAGCGATAATTCTCACCTGGTTATCTAGGGTTTGAACCCTAAGGATACCCCCTTCCCTAAGAGTGCAGAATTCCTTTCCACATCTGTGGCTTTCTTTCCGTATGTATAGGCTACTTTTCCACTTAAGTGGGATGTTCTTGCGTGCGTGGATTCTCTTAGCCCAGTGCCCCTTGATTGCAGTAAAAAAGAAAAGTGAAAAAATAAAAAAAAATGGCAAAAAAAAGAAAGAAAAGCTCTTCTCACATAAATGACATGCTCCATACCACCAATGGCACAGATCTCATACATGTGTGTCACATAAACACTTATTAGCAAACTGATTAGCCCTCCTTCCAAAGATGTCACCACACGCCAAACAATGTCCATTGGAGGACATTCTGAAATTATTGCCCACAGACGTCATGGACCCCTTTGTTTTTCATTTATCTTGGGTCATTTTGCTTATTTAAAAGACTGGGGACATGCCCACTGCGCTTCTTTTTCCTTCTTAATGTGAAACCACCATGGAAATGTACAAATTTAGTAAGGTATTATGTGAGGAACAACTTACAAATGTGCCTCCCAACGCTGACTATATATCCAAAAAATCTCTCTCATGCTGATTGGTTTCAGATAAAAGTAGTTAGTTAGGTACTGTTGGAGTATGACTCACAATAAAAATGGGTCAAGACCACATATACTTAATTAGTATAATCAAGGAAAGATGGGCACACAAACTTTTAAAAGTTAAGTTGTTTATTTTGTCATGGGTTCTCCTGTGATGCAATCTCGCATATATCTAGGTCAAGCCTCCCAACCACAGGCATCCATCTGTGAAGTCGCTGTCTTCCACATCATCTTGACGTCATTTTGATGGTTGATATGGAAAGGGGTGGGCCCACAGATGATGGTGTGGCCCTTAGCAGTCATGAGATTTTTCATATATATTGTTTATAGTTTTGATTGGTATTGTGATTCTTACCGAAGGAAAAGAAAAAAAACCGTGTGGTTGTGACAATGGCTTGGAAGGATCCATCATGCATGATTGAAGTGGTCTTACGTTCATTTCACCTAGATGCACGCGAGACCAACAGCCACTTTCACGAAAAATCTTGGAAAGATTAATGAGTTTATGACTTCTTATGAGAATGCATGCTTATTTGAGAATTTTACTGAAAAAATCCTCAAATAGTCACTGTAAACTAAAAAGAATCATGAAGACATTTATATAATAGTGGTCTTAGGAGTTATTTTCCGTTTAATTTTTTAGAATATGAGTTGGGCGGGGATATCCCTCCTCATTTCCGCTTGTTTTTTCTTCTTCTTCCTCTTCTTTATTCCTCCTTCCCCTACATCTTCCTCCAACTCCTTTCAACCATATTCTCCCCTATCACCCTCATCAGCATCATCCTCTCTCTCTCTCTCTCTCTCTCTCTCTCTCTCCTATACATCTTCAGGACATGGATTGGACCAGGCACTGATTGCATGAAGTAAAAAAAAAAATCTCAATCTCAATTGTTGAAAGCATGATAATGGCTCTTGGTGGCCAAAACTCCAAGTAGTGCTTAAATATCAATTCTTTTGTGAGAATTCAAAGTAGATACAAGGAGGGATTGATATGATTGAATGTGTGCCATTCCTACATTCAAATGAATGAGTATTTTTCTTAGTTGTTGGATGGTTCGCTCTTTGTGATAAGAAAAAAATAGTATCCCCATAGACATATTCTAATTTTGAAACCGTCCAGATCAGAGAACTTGGTTTGCCCTGCTGGCCTACTTCATCAAAACTTCATGAACAACCAATGGCCAATCAAATCCACTTCTAGTCTTGCTAGGTCAACCATTGTATTATGGCAAACTTGGAAAGCCCAAGATGATGTGATTTATCTAAAAATCCCACAGAAAATTGATTTCCAATGGACTTAATAATTTCATAATCAAATCAAAGAAATTTTCCTAGTAGTTTTTTTTTTTTTTTGGTAAGGAGGAGAAGAATTCATTAAAAAAAAAAAGAGCCAAACAATAAACAACGCATTAGAGCTGTGGAAAATACATCCAATCCAGAAAATTATCACACCACACTGCCTCGTTGAAATAAGTTTTGCCAAAAGTAGCTACCAAGTGAGCCTATGCATTCAAAATCTTAGGAATATAGTTAAATTTGATTCCTTTTCAAAATGTCGAGCTAACTCTAAAACATCCATAACACGAGTAGTCAATGCCCAATCCTTGTCATTATTAATGGCACTAATAACCTCAAGAGCATTTTAAAAAAATGGATTCTGCAGAAGCCCTAATCCTTAGCCTTTTTTTAGGGCGAGGAGGACTGCCTGCGTTTCAGCCTCCTTGGACGAGCGCATCTTAAGTCCTCTTGAAGCCCCAACGCCCACAAGGGAACCATTCAGATCCATAATAAAACCAAAGGCTGAAGAGCCATTATATGTTGAGAACTCAGCAACAGAGAAAATCATGACCTCATTGTGAATATCCAAGGTTTGAAAATAAGAGCAAGAGCAACCATTAGGACCATTGGGAGGAGCAATACAAAAAGAGATAACATCCTTTTTGCTTCTAATATGAGTTTATAAGGGTTCATGGGTGTATCTTTAAAAATGAAGTCATTTCGCCCTCTCCATATGGTCCATCATAAGGCTTGGGCCCATATCTTCAAGTCTTGGGAAAGAGTGAGATTTTTTGGAGAATTAGACTCAAAATGATTACACCACCAATCTAAAATTACTCCTGTAGGAAATTCATAGAATTGAAGCCCCAGCTGTGAAAAAAACCAAACTACTGTAGCACAATTACATTAGAAAAGGGTATGCTCCAATGTCTTTTCCTTATTTCGACATATTAGACATAAGTTATTCACATTACCTATTCTAGAATTAAGGAGGATTTTTACTGGGATGGCTCTCTTGAGGCAATTCCAACAAAAAATAAGGATTCATTAAGGTAAGGAAATTTTTCATAACTCATTCCAACAAATAGAATGGATAGTAAATGTGGACTGATCAACTCCCTTAACCAAAAGATTATAAGCCGATTTAGTGGAGTTTGCTTCACTTTTGTAGTGATGCCAAATTTTTATGTCCTCGACCTCAGATCTCTGGATGTAAATTCGTAAGATATCCTCAACATTCTTTTGGTGATTGAAAGTACTATGCAACTTAGTGGTATCCCATTCTTTAAGAGGATTCCATAGGTCCTTAACACAAATGTTTTGGTTTGAGGTTTCTAAGAAAGGTTTCCAAATGCCATCCTCTCCAAGGATCCAAGAGGAATTCCACACCAAGATAGATTCACCATTATCCAGAACTCAACTTATATTAGCTTTGATAAAAGAGATGGCCTCAACAAATCCTTTTTAGAACTAAGAGTTGTAGCTCTTATAATTAGCCTCCCATAGGGGTTTATTTGGACAATATTTCGCCTTAAGCACAAGAGTACATAGGAGATCCTCATTGTGAAAGTACCTCCAATAGGTTTTGGCAAAGAGAGCAAAATTATTAAGTTTGGGATTCTTAATTATAAGACCTCATCATCAATGGGTTTACAAACATCACTCCATTTTATGACATGGATCTTAGTTTGGTACCATCAAAACATGAAACAAGCTATTGTTTGTTTCAGAAGGTTCCAAAAACATTATAGTGACAAACTAGGACAAAATACTTCACATTAATTATGCGTGCTCACACAAATTATGTTAAAATGGGTATTTCAGACTTCCGATTGTGTTTAAAGAAAAGGCTCAATCATCATTGTAATTTATTCATTAGTGTTGGGGCATATCTTTGATTGCTTATGACTTCAAGGAAACATAATTACAACTAAGCCACTTAAGTAAAGAGGATGAGAGAATAGAAAGAAGGTTTATGATGAAGGTAGAGATGGTTGGACGGAGTTGGAGGAAGGAATAGGGGGAAAGAGGAAAAAGAAGAAAAACAAACGAGTGGGGATATCTCCGCTCATATATATGGGTGAGTGGGGATATGCCCTCCCAACTCATATTTCAAAAAAGTTAAATGAAAAAGGTCATGTAGGACCACTACAGTGGAAACATGTCTTTTGAGCCATTTTTTGTCTACACGGGCTTTAAGAGGTTTTTTCGATAAAATCCTCTATTTAGTTAAATGATAAAACTCTTTTACAATTGCACCATATGTTTAAGGGGGAAAGAAGAGACAACTCTCTCTAATCCTAACAAGTAGATTCAAGTGAGCATTTAATTAAAATATACATAAAATTTTTGAAATTACATAAACATTCAACCTAATGTACATACAGGTTGTTTAAGCTATAAGAATCGCAAACTAATTTTTAAGTATTTACTCATATATCATTGAAGCACTATACATGGGTTTCTTTTTTAATTAAGTTTTTGGTAACTTGAATTTAAAATTTGAAGATTATAGAAATGTGCTTATCATTCAATCAAATTATGTGCTCTTATTCAATATTTTATTTTGATGTTTCTTTCAATTTATTACTCAATTTGCATGAGATATAACCTCGGCATTGCATGGTTTTTATGTTTTTTTTTTTTCATAAAAGTAGTTTCCAACCTATAAGTATGATGAATACATACAAGTGTTAAAATTTGATATTTTCGCCCATATCTCTTTCAACTCAAAGGGCTACGAGGTGGTCTCGATGAGGAGAATGTAAAAGGCATAGAGATTCTTTGCTAGATAGAAAAGAAGAATGAGGATTTTTGTGTCATGCCCCTAGTTCGTAAATTGGGGAATAAGAGTGAAATTAGGGGCCAATTAGATTTTTTGTAAGTAAACCATTCACGTGGTCCCCAATTACGGTCCCACATAAGATCCTAGGTCCGCGGTTAGTTTAGAATATTGACGACCACCAATAATCTGTTGAAGCATTCAATCTCAATTAGTACAAATAAAATAAATCAAAGTATGCACATCAAAAGATATTAAATTAGAGTTTCAAAATTTAAACCAAAGTATATTAATTACAAGCCCAGTAAAACTCAGGCTACAAAAGAATAATATCTAAACAAGTGAGTCACTCATGTGTTGGGCTGGATGACTTAGACAATGTCATCCGCACAGCACTCATGCTCCTCATTTAGCTCAAGCGCTTGAAGTGCTTCACCCACCTGCTTCTCCCTCGGGATAGAAGGGCTCGATACTTATGCACCAAGCATAGCATCATCAAACTATGAATAGTCGCCAGGCATATAGATATAAACCATAACAGATATAGAGTATCAAGGCAAGTAAAGACAATGTGATCATAAGAGCACAATAAACGATAGACAATGACACGAAGTAAGAAACCCTCATCTAAGACAGCATATAAGTGAGCAAACCACATGGGCCAATATATCGGGTACAACCCGATCATAACACAGAGGATCATTCCATCATTAGAAGCATAGCATTCAGTCATACTTGTAGAGCTCGAGGCTTTATCCAGTTCATTTGGTGGTCAACTCGGTCATAATCATCAGGATAACTTGGTCATACAGTGGATGCATAGTATCCAGTCATATACGATGTATAGCTATTCACAATTAGTCTGCACAATCATCCAAAAGACTTAGATCCATTGACACTAGCCTTTACACAGAGGTGCCCCATCTGTGTCAAGCTTATATAAGCTTGGTGGTGCTCGACCGAAGAATCCTAAATCAAAAGGGTGAAGAGTTAGCTCTCTTGTAAAGATAGGTCCAAACAATAAAGGAACTACTCCATGATCATATTTCTATACACAACCATAGTCTGAAATAAGACGATAGTCCTCCTCGAAATGACATAATACACAGCCAAGCTTACACTCAATCTAAGTTAATAGGGATCTTAAGTTCATCATTCTCAGTCCATAAGAAGATCCCTTTATACAATATATTGCAGTTCTAAGGAAGATGTCCAAGACATGTGAAAGACCAAGACAATGACATAGAATGCAAACCCAGAGGCTAATGAGTATTTACAACCCAACTCCTAGGTCATTGATCACAATTCGCATACTTGACATCTCTACACGAACCACGGTTGAAATAAGAGCTAGGCATCCATTGCATTCATCGATGCATAAACCATTATGGGATGTCTCAAGCCTTACATCAACCAAATATGGAGTAAATTGTACATCGTACAAAAACCGTACAATCCGTAAGGGTACATTAGCTCATAAGGTCCCTTACCCATAGTCCAATAGTAGGTCCTCAAAAGGTAGGTCAAGGGTCCAAGGATCCAAGCCTAAAAGTTCCTAGAAACGCTTTCCCAAAAAGGAATTTTCATGATATTCCAATGAGCCTCTTGACTTACCGAGAGCTCGCCAAAGAACAAGAGTTGAAAATTAAATCCAATCTCCCTGCTCACAAAGAGTTGGGCATATTTTCTTTGTGACTTCCTTGGTGGGCTCTTGGCTTGCCGATGAACACTAGTAGAAATTAAGTCTCTAGGCTCCCTTGTTTACAAAAAGGTGAGGATAATCCTCGATGAGCTCTTGGTTCGCCGAAGTGCATTTTTCTGTGCATTCTCTGTTCATCGAGAAGCTTTAAAACCTTTAAAAACCGGGTTCTATTTCCATTCAAAAACTGAGGTAGTTCATCCCCCCTTCCAACCCAAACTTGCAGAATCATAGGGCCTAGCCCTTTCCATTGGAATACAAGCCAAGCATCCAACCTCCTCCCATTCCATCCAATCGTTCTCCATCCACTCCACAACCTAATTCTACCATTTATATCCAATTACAATCAAATGAGCAAGATTGATCCAATGGAAAAATAGCATGCTAGATTCAACATAAATAAGGCATATCCTCAATAGTTAAATGGTATCTAATTGCCTTTGATGAGAAATGTAGAGAATGGGGATGCTGTAGCTCGCTAACGATGTTTTGAAGCTTATATGATGAAAGGACTCAACCCAACCCAAACAACCTATGAAAAGCAACAAGAATAAGCTAAGGGACTGTGTAAAGGCATGTCCAAGCTTAAAGACCTAAAGACCTTGTTTCTATAACTTCTAAATCTTACTTAGGGTTGGTCGACTGGAGAGAAAGCTCAAGGAAGAGGTCTTTAGGAAGTTGGATGTATGGAGAGGAAGATGATGGGGGTTGATGGTAGCTAGGATTACTCCAAGGTCCACATGCATCAAGTAATGAGTGAGGGGGAGAAAGGAGAGAAGGGAAAAGGAAAGTAAGAAGTGAGGAGAATAGGTCATTTGTTATGCATAAACGGGTTAAAGGGATTTTGAGTAATTACAGCTAGATCCCTACTTAGCTGGGTAGGTTTTGGATGGTTTTCTAGGGTCATGTTCAAGTCGAGGTAGAAGGTTAAGATTAACGGCATTAGGTTATCTACCCGACGAGGCCAAAACCTTAAAAATTGAGAATTACGAAAAAATCCTCCTAAACTTTTGCAATTGAAAACTACACATTGTTATGCTCAAACGAGCTCAGAACCCGACAAGACTTCACACACATGATCCTAAAAGTAATTCGGGCTTACTTAGACTGTAAATACACTTAATTGACTAATAGATAATTAATTAACACTAAATACTAGATTGGGATAGGGGATCTTACACTTTGCTAGAGAGAGAAGGAAAGAGAACGAAGAGGATAATTGTCACTTTTATTTTATTGTGGGTACTATCATAGAAAAGCTTCATAAGGAAATACATTTTTTGAGGGAAAAGGAAAGATAACACTGTTGGCGATTAATCAATAACATTTTGTTTTCCTGCCCAATGTAATTGCTGATATATTTAGTTACCCTAAATAAAGAACATGAAGGAATCTAGAAATCAAGTCAACTAGCCCAATGATATAGACAGTTATCCAAAAATCAAATTACTAAATATGAAGCATACTTGCACCTTCGAATGTACCAAAGGAAATGCATGGTTTGAAAACACAGCTATGAAGAACGGCTCCTTGCATCGGTGTCCAAGGTACATGTCATCTTTTTCACAATGTGAGCTTCTTTATTCATGTGCATAGACTTGTATTCTCGCATGTGCAAACTTCTATTTCCACTGGTGTGGGCTTATATTTCCGCATGTGCGGACTCTCTCATGGACCCAGCTCCCTTGGCTGGAGTTCAAAAAGGAAACAAAAGAAAACATAGCTATGGACATTTGAGCAGATAGCAGTCCAAGCCCTTAATCAAATCCTAAAAAAGTAAGAGCCCCGCATAGCCCTTAAAAGCGGCTATACTTTGTTTCTATTGGATTTCATTCAGGGCATACCACGAAAATACCATTAGATTTGAGTTAATTTAATCTCTATTAACACCCTTAATTTAATTTTAATTGGCTTAGGTTTGAGAACATTTTCATTTTTTTGCAGTATAATAAATTGTATTTCTTCAAATGATCAAAATGGGCCTCTAATTTCAAGTCAAAGTGGTTATTTACAAAACAGAAATTAGGTGCTTGTTTGTAATCATCACATGTCGTTCTATGTAAATTTCCCTTTTTTAAAAAGCATTTAAGAGGCCCTTCAACTCCATATGTGCCAGCGAAAAGATCAGGACCGTCTAGCAAGCCCTATCTGAATGATGGGCCATGGTCCAAACCGCGCTGGTTGGACTATCCTGGAATTTTCTATTTTTTATCATTACTTGGCCAGTATTTCTACCCAAAAAAAAAAAAACTTGGCAAGTAACCGGGGTGCTAGTGGCTTGTCCAATTAGCACACTCCATCCGTAGCTGGGCCCATACATGGGTGGGCCATTGTATCCCTTCTCCTTCAAAGATGCTGACATGTAAAAAATTGTAATTTATTGGTTTTTTTTATCGGTAACTTGTAATTTATTGTTTGGCATAACCTTTCTTTAAAGAAGAAAGAAAAAAAAAATTGTGGGTCAGTCTTAAACAGATTCCAAAACCATCAAATCAGTTGCTTAAAATTTTTAAATCATGATATTGACTATAGAAACCACTAAAGAAAAAAAAATTGTGCGGTGCAATATCATTGTTTTTTTTTCGGTGTACCAAGATACCATAGATTCATATCTTAGAATAAGTTGAATCCCCATCAATCAATGAAGATTCTACTGTTCTGATGTGCCTGCCTATATAGTTTTTTTTTTAGACGAAATGAATATCAACATTAGGGTTTTGTATATTAAAAATGTGAGACTGAAGCCATGTCACTGTTACTTCCAAGGGAACTTTCTTAAACTCACAATCAGCAGTCGTTGTTAAAGCAATACAGGTGAACTTTCAATTCATTTTTAAAGATAAATTAAGAGGAGAGAAGTGTTGGCCATGTGGGTCCAGACCATGTTTGGGTTCAAATCTGGGGTGGTTTCCTAACGTATTAGGAATTTCCTATTTTGCTAAATAGTAGTTTTCTAATGGGTTAGGACTTTCCTTTTTTCTTGAGATAGAGTTCTTGGGGGATAAGGATGTACTGGTTATATATATGAGATGTAATCTGTAACCCTAGGGCAGTCAGTCAGAGAGGCTGAGATTCCAAGGCTGTGGTTTCACAGATTGGAGTAGAACCCAGTGGAAATTGGTTTCCCGTGGACGTAGGCATCTTTGCCGAACCACGTAAATCTTCTTGTCTTCTTGTGTGGTAATTGTTTGATCTTGGTTGCGTTTGCACACACGCGCACAACAAGTGGTATCAGAGAGATTGATTGTGCGTGGAAGATCAACGGGAAGAGAAGAGATCAAGGTTGATCTCTACTGGGCCACACACGATCGAAGAAGAAGAAGATTGGGTTCTCGTTGCTTTGTTTTTCCCGGAAACAGAGACGCCGTTGTCGGGGGGTTTGGTTGCTCCAGATCTTCATCGGAGAAGATTGGCCGCCGGCTTTGAGGAAGAGGACCGGAGAAGAGCAGTGTACAGGCGTCGCCGTGCTTTGCCGGATTTCTCGGATCTGCGGCAGAGAAGAACCCGGTCGCACGAGAAGCACCCGGTCGTTGCCGATCGAGGCCGCCCGCCGTTGCTCGCCTGCCGTTGCTCGCTGCCATCGCCGTGCGACACCACCGGACGTCGGGCCGCTGCGCCGGTGCCTGCAGCAGCAGGCCGTCGATTCACCGCGTCTGCAACCAGTTGCAGACGCAGCGCCAGTCGCTGTTGAAAACGACCCAGTCGTCTGGGTTCGGATCTGTCAGGTCGGGTCGGGTCAGGTTGACCGACCCGCAGAGAAGAGCAGCCCAGGCAGCAAGGTGGGTTCCGTTTCGGGTCAGGCCAGGTTGACCTGACCTGGTTGACGTTAAGCCCAGTAGAGCAGTGCAGGCCGGTTCAGGTCGGGTCGGGTCGACCTGAACCAGTAAGCAGACGGTCCAGCCCGTCAGCCCCGCGCAGACGTCAGCAGCATGACGTCATCAGGCTGACGTCAGCCCACGTCATCGGACACGCGGTCAACGGCCAGAGTTGACCAGATTGACGGCAGAAACTTGTTTCTGCGATATCTTGATCATCCGACGTCCGATCGGAGATCCGTTTGCGCCTACAGACTCGTTTCGAGCAGATCTACGTGTTAGTGGAAGAAGATTGGCTGTTTGACGGTCAACAAGGAGTTTGACCAAATCAGAAGTGCAGAAAACCGTTTTTGCGATATCGGAGCCATCCGGGGTCGGATTTCAGATCCGTTTCTTCCAGCGTGCTCGTATTGACAAGATCTACAGCTTGGTGCAGGAGTTGAGGTCAGTGTTAATTATTTGTTTTTCCTGTTACTTAATTTGATTAAGATGGAGAACAATACTATCAACACTACCATGGTTAAGCTCAACCATTCCAATTGGTTAATCTGGAAACCGAAGATGGAGGATATTCTCTATTGTAAAGACCTTCATGATCCCGTTGAGGGGGATAGTGCCCGACCGAAAGATATGCAAGATGCTGATTGGATCAAATTGCATAGAAAAGCGATTGGTCACATCAGACAGTGGGTTGATAACAGTATATTTCACCACGTGTCTAATGAAGCCAATGCGAATACCCTTTGGAAAAAGCTAGAAGCCATGTATGATAAAAGACCTCAGTGAACAAAACCTTCTTGATCAGAAAGCTTGTAAACATGAAATTCAAGGATGGTGGTCAGATCGAAGATCACATCAATGAGTTTCAAAGTGTGGTAAATCAGTTAGCCACTATGAAGATGATCCTTGATGATGAGATGCAAGCTTTGTTGCTTCTGAGTTCTTTACCAGATTCATGGGAGACATTAGTTGTTTCCTTGAGCAATTCTACTCCAGATGGTGTGTTATCTATGAGTCAAGTTACCAGTAGCCTACAGAATGAAGAAACAAGACGGAAATCTGCAGGGACAGATAATGTACAGGCCTTTGTTACTGAGAACAGGGGGAGGAGTAAGAGTAGAGGACCAAAGGGGGGTCGTGGCAAGTCTAGAGGTGAATCATAGTCTAAGTCTAGCAGTGAATCACAGAGCAAAAAAAAGTCTGTAAAGTGCTTTTTCTGTGGCAATATGGGCCACATCAGGAAAAATTGTTTTGCCATGAAAGAACAGAAAGGATCCAATAATGAGAAGAAGAATGACAATGATAACACTACAGCTACTTTGGAACAGGAAGTAGTGGTGCTCGCCGGCGATGATGATAAGTGTTTGAGTGTTGCAGATGGTCAGATTGAGTGGGTTGTTGACACAGCAGCATCTTACCATGCTACTCCCTGCAGGGAGATGTTCACGACGTACAAAGCAGGTAACTTTGGTACTGTGAAGATGGGCAACACGGGTCATTCAGATATTGTTGGTATCGGTGATGTCTGCATTAAAACCGATATTGGTTGCACAATGACGCTGAAAGATGTGCGACATGTTCCTGATCTGCGGTTGAATCTGATTTCCGGGACTGCATTGGACCGTGCTGGTTATGAGAATTACTTCGGAAATGGCAGATGGAAGCTCACTAAAGGGTCTCTTGTTATTGCGAGAGGAACAGCAGGTAATACTCTTTATAAAACACAAGTCAAGCTGTGCAAAGATGCGTTGAATGCAGTTCAAGACAATTCCTCTCTGAATCTGTGGCATAAGAGGCTTGGTCATATGAGTGAGAAAGGCTTGCAGATGTTGGCAAAGAAGGATTTAATTCCTTGCTCCAAAGGTATATCCCTTGACCCTTGTGATTATTGTTTATATGGTAAACAGCATAGGGTTGCTTTCTCTTCGACATCAACATTGAAATCCAATGTGTTGGATTTGGTATATTCTGATGTTTGTGGTCCCATAGAGGTAGAATCATTGGGTGGCAATAAGTATTTTGTCACGTTCATCGATGATGCATCCAGGAAAGTCTGGGTTTATCCGTTGAAATCAAAGAATCAAGTATTCCAGATGTTTCAACAGTTTCATGTCCAGGTTGAAAGAGAAACAGGTAAACTCTTGAAGTGTCTCCGTTCAGATAATGGGGGTGAATACACATCCAACCAGTTCAAAAGCTACTGCTTGAAGCATGGCATTCGACATGAAAAGACAGTTCCTGGTACTCCACAGCACAATGGTGTGGCAGAGAGAATGAACCGCACTATTCTTGAGAAGATGAGATGCATGATAAAATTAGCACGGTTGCCTAAGTCATTCTGGGGTGAAGCCGTTTTGACTGACGTTTATCTGATTAACAGATCTTTCTCAGTTCCTTTGAATTATGATCTTCCAGAGAGAAGATGGACAGGTAAAAATGTTTCCTATTCACATTTGAAGGTGTTTGGGTGTAAAGCATTTGTGCATGTACCAAAGGAGCAGCGTTCCAAGTTGGACGATAAGGCAGTGAGTTGCATCTTTCTTGGTTATGGTGGAGATGAGTTTGGCTACAGATTATGGGATCCAGAGAAGAGGAAACTTATCAGAAGTAGGGATGTGGTTTTCCATGAAGATCAGTTCTTTGGAGATGTTGAGAAGATTGATAAGTCTTTTGAGAAAGTTGATGGAGTGGTTGATCTCACACCGACTCCTTCTCCGGTGCAGACTACAGGTGGAGAAGGTGGACAAAACGATCCGGATCATGATGAGGCACAGGGGTTGCCAGATGATGAGGGTGTTGAGCAGGGGGAGCAGCAGTCTCCTCGGATTGAAACCACGGAACCTCCAGCTAGGAGGTCTACCCGAGAGCGTCAACCATCAACTAGATATCCTGCATCCGAATATGTGTTGCTTACTGATGAGGGAGAGCCAGCTAGCTTCCGAGAAGCAATGACTCATGCTGATAAAGATGAGTGGATGAAGGCTATGCAGGATGAGATGAGTTCTTTGAAGAAGAACAAGACTTATGAGCTGGTGCAACTTCCTAAAGATAGGAATGTTCTAAAAAACAAATGGGTGTTCAAGCTGAAAAAGGATGAGAATGGAAAACTGGTGAAGCACAAAGCACGGTTAGTGGTAAAAGGCTTCGCACAGACGAAGGGTATAGACTTCGGTGATGTTTTCTCTCCTGTTGTGAAAATGACTTCTATCAGAATCATTTTGGGTCTAGCCGCCAGCATGGACCTTGAGCTTGAACAGATGGACGTGAAGACCGCGTTTCTTCACGGTGACTTGAAAGAAGAGATCTACATGACTCAACCAGAGGGGTTTGAGGTAGAAGGAAAAGAACAGATGGTTTGCAAGTTGAAGAAGAGTCTCTACGGGCTGAAGCAAGCACCGAGACAGTGGTACAAGAAGTTTGATTCATTCATGTTGAGTCATGGGTACCGGAGGACAGCTGCAGATCATTGTGTCTATGTTCGTCGATTTATCGATGGCAGGTTCATCATCCTTCTTTTATATGTAGATGATATGCTGATAGTTGGACAGGATAGTAAGTTGATTGGCAAGTTAAAAGAGGAGATGTCAAAGTCGTTTGACATGAAAGACTTGGGTCCCGCACGAACGATATTGGGCATGCAAATACGTCGTGATAGGAGTTCCAAGCAGCTGTGGTTGTCACAGGAGAAATATGTTGAACGAGTTCTCGAACGGTTCAACATGAAGAATGCTAAGCCAGTTAGCATACCTCTAGCCAGTCACTTCAAACTAAGCAAGCACTTGTGTCCTACTACAGATGATGAAAAGGAACGGATGGCATGTGTTCCTTACTCCTCTGCTGTGGGGAGTCTCATGTATGCCATGGTTTGTACACGGCCAGACATTGCTCATGCTGTGAGTTTGGTGAGTCGATTTCTCGCAAACCCTGGAAAAGAGCATTGGGAAGCAGTGAAGTGGATCTTTAGGTATTTGAGAGGTACTTCCAAGGTGTGCTTATGTTTCGGAGGCTCAAAACCAGTCATGGAAGGTTATACTGATGCTGATTTTGCAGGCGATCTTGATCGTCGGTTGTCGACTTCTGGTTATCTGTTTACTTTCGTAGGGGGAGCTATTTCCTGGCAATCAAAGTTACAGAAGTGTACAGCACAGTCTACAACTGAAGCGGAATATATAGCTGCTAATGAAGCAGGGAGAGAGATGCTTTGGTTGAAGAGATTCCTTCAAGAACTAGGTTTGAAGCAAGAAGAATATGTAGTTTACTGTGATAGTCAGAGTGCTATGGATTTCAGTGAGAATGCTACATATCATGGTCGCATGAAGCACGTTGATATCAAGTACCATTGGATTTGTGAGGTGATCGAGAAGAACTTCATGAAGCTGGAAAAGATTCATTCGGACAAGAATCCCTCGGACATGATGACCAAGGTTGTGTTTAAGGGAAAGCTGGAGCTGTGTTCAGAGTTGGCCGGACTGAACTCCCAGTAAGGGGTTCAGGGCATCTTCCCCATGGTCTGGAGGGGGAGATTGTTGGCCATGTGGGTCCAGACCATGTTTGGGTTCAAATCTGGGGTGGTTTCCTAACGTATTAGGAATTTCCTATTTTGCTAAATAGTAGTTTTCTAATGGGTTAGGACTTTCCTTTTTTCTTGAGATAGAGTTCTTGGGGGATAAGGATGTACTGGTTATATATATGAGATGTAATCTGTAACCCTAGGGCAGTTAGTCAGAGAGGCTGAGATTCCAAGGCTGTGGTTTCACAGATTGGAGTAGAACCCAGTGGAAATTGGTTTCCCGTGGACGTAGGCATCTTTGCCGAACCACGTAAATCTTCTTGTCTTCTTGCGTGGTGATTGTTTGATCTTGGTTGCGTTTGCACACACGCGCACAACAAGAAGTACATTCCCCCTATCACATTCTTGCAACAAAAATAGAAAGCTGATATTATCAATTTGATCCATGGTTGATATGGTGGTCCCCACTTTAGTTGGGCCTCTGCTCAGCTTCGAAATGTTTAGTAGGAAAATGTAGGGAAACAGAAACACATCAATGAAACAGAACCAAAACAATAAAATAATAATAATAATAATAAACAGAAACCACCATAGATCAGAGGGTTTAGATTGACCAATCTGTCCAATATTTGATGGATGGTCCA
Organism: Sextonia rubra; assembly: GCA_037013555.1. Classification (NCBI taxonomy): domain Eukaryota; kingdom Viridiplantae; phylum Streptophyta; class Magnoliopsida; order Laurales; family Lauraceae; genus Sextonia; species Sextonia rubra. Next base: position 11,933,075 of record JASUAD010000028.1, on the reverse strand, counting down.
TATTATTAGTAAATAAACCAAACCCATTTTGTGGTGGCTTTTGATTGAAAGTGGTGGCAAGTGCAGCCTTACCCTTTCCCAACTCATAGGGACAGGCATCTTTACACTAACAAGAAGAGTTACATTCACATATGCTTAAGTAAGCACTTAGTCATAACTTTTACTAAGGGGGCCACAAAATTTTCTTTTCTTTTAAATGATTAGAATCCTTCAACTCCCTGTGATTGGTTCATTAGATAAGGGAACCATTTATCCATGGACCTTTCCTCACCCAGTTGACTAGATCCTGATCAGTTTGTAAGGCTAGTATATATGTGGACCATTTCCACCTTAATGCAATGGAAATACTGGAGTCACCAGGTCTACACCCATGTATAGCCAGCAGTTACCATTTTGAATGCACAAGAACCATACGATATAGTAATGTATACTTATGGATGCCCTGGGTGACCCTCTTTGATTTCATCGGTCGGATCATCCTAGCCCTCATTCACTTTGGATGCTTGGTACAAGATTTTCAGAACCAGTGATTTTGTAGGTCACAAGACTCGGGTCTTGAGCCATCTCATCAATGTGATGAGGGAAGTGGGGAGCCCACAGAACAAAGGCACATATGAACCCCTCGTCAGTAGGGCTGTTGAAGGGCTGAGCCCAGGCCGGGCTGAAGTAAGCCCCTTTTAAAAACAATTTTTTTTAAAGACCCAATGTATTCCTTGTCAACCCAGCCTTCGAACCTATGCACTCTGGCTCGAGGGTTACTCGATTTTGACGAGCAAGGACTATTCCTTGAGGGGGTATATACATGGCCACACACATAGTATCGGATAACATAACGGGTAAGAGTCGAACTCAAGACCTTAAGAAACAAACCTAAGGCTTAAACCAAATGAGCCACTGCCTTGTTGGCAGTACGCCCTCATCCTACCCTCACATGTGCAGGTCGAGCCTAAGCGAGCAAAGACCTTTGACTTTCACAAGAAGCTTATAATTTTTTGGCCTCTACCCTACCCTCAAGGGCCAAGGCCTGGCTAGGGCCGAGCCAAGGCTAAAAGAATGGAAATTTATTTTTCTTTAAAGAAAATAAAATTTTCCTTTGCCACCACTGGCTTCCAACCTAATGCTGACCCTTTTCCTTTGGTTTGTGCTAGGGATAGACAATGCAATGCAAAAGGCAGCATGGCATCGTTAAAAGCTTCTTTTATTAGAAGGCTGGTGGTCAGATAAAATAATTTTTATAATGTAAAATATAAAGCATGTAACACTAATTCTATATATGACAATACATATAAACAAATAACAATAATTTTTTTATTTAACCTACTTTTAAATATCTAAAAGGTCATATAATGATTTATTATCATTGCATTGTCGCGAACATATCCAATCTTGTGCACAAATTAGGACTTCTACAGTCTTAGATTTTAAACAACTCATATACTAGTTGAGTACTCTTCCTCCAGTATTAAATGTCGATTCAAGACCAACTGCAGAAATTGTAATTACCAAAATATTCCTAAGTCGTTCTTTAAATGACTGATTATTTTGTTGAATTAACCTTTCACCAATCTAATAGCTGAATGAGTATTGTGGCTTGAGAGACTGAGAACGGGAGCAAGAATGAGAGGAAAAATGTGAGTGAATGTTGTGACTTTTGAGACTGAGATCAACCGCAACTTCACGAGAGAGGGAGAGAGAGAGAGAGAGATTAAAAATGAGAAGAAGAAGATGAGACTAGTCCTTAAAAAGTGAGGTTTGAGCGTGCTAATGAATAGAGGTGCTTATGGGCCTGGCCTGGATTAAAATCTCTAAGCCCGGGCCATGTCTAAGCCCGATTCGGGCTACAAGTGGCTGGCCCGGGACCAGCCCATATAAAATCTATTAAGCTCGAGCTCGATCCATATATTAATCAGGCCTAGCCCTATTTAGGCCCAATTATTAAGCACCCTTAAATTGGTCTATTGTGAGGCCAACATGGCTATCATATACCAATTCTTATTTATACACATGGTCACATCCAAAGAAATTCATCTAAAATGCAAAAAAATCTTTATTAAAAGTGATGGCAATATTCATATAAAGCTATCTTTTCTATTTTTTGAGTTTATGTTGCCTTTTTTTTTAATAAATGCATATGATTTATCAACAAAATAGAAATGCGTTGGTACAACCAAGAGATTTTTATTTAGTACAAACCAATTAAAATGAACATTGTTTGCCTTTTAAATAGTATTCTTTCATAAATAATTTTTAAAATTTCTACCATGGAAGATTTCCATGTAACAGAAGAAAAAATAGAATGGTTAAGTTACAACTTAATACACCTATTCAGGCTAGGCCAGGCTTTCGGCTTACTACCACTTAGCCCAAGCCCGGACTATATGACAAATGGGCTCAAATTTTTAATCAAAGTCCGGCCCAATGACTTTTACCTAAGGCCCAAGCCCCGGCAAAAGTGGTCTAGGCCCGGGCTGGGCTGGCAGCATCCCTACTAATGTAGTTAATTGGGTCCCTCAACATAACCATTGCACTTTAGGAGTCATTTGTTAATTTTACATATGATGTGAAAATGCTTTACATATATAAATGACTCACATGTGAGTCCTTTACATATTCAAATGATTCACATGTAAAACATAATTCTTTATTTGTTTTTTTCACACCTCTTCACATGTGAATATTGGTGCACATATTCAAATGATCTGAATCTTTTTGTAAATATCTCACAATCGAAGGAACATCAATGGATAGAATTTGGCCTCATGGCCGTTTTTGATTTTATAAAGAGGATACATGGTTCAAATCAGGATTATGAGCCCCACATAATTTAAAAACTTTAAAAAAAGGGACTGAAAATGTCATTTACAATAGGTTAATGTAATAGGTTATACATTTTTTTGATGGGTATTAACATCCGAGCAACATCAATAGTTAAATATTGGTATGCTGTCCATTTTTGACCTTCTGAAGACAATGAACGGCTTCGATTATAAAAATGGGAGCCATAGTAATAATAATAATAATAAAAAGGCGAACTAGGATTTTCATTTACAATAGATTAATAGTTGTATTGTTTTGATGAAATCTCAACATCCAAGAAACATCAACGGTTGAAAATTAGACACGTGGCTGTGTTTGATATTATCAAGAAGATGATCGAATTTGATTTTATGCATGGCTCTCACAGAAATGGAAAAATCATAAAAGGCGGACTGGGATTATCATGTATAATAGATTAATCCAACGGCTATAATTGTTTGATCATATCTCAACATCCAGAAATATCAACAGTTGAAAATTGATATGGTGGCCGGTTTTTAGCTTTTGAAGATAATGAACGGTTCTAATTATAAAAATAGAACCCACAGTAGTTAAAAAAAATCAAAAAGGTAGACTGCTCTTCTATGCACTGTAGTAGTGCCCCATAACAGTAACATGTGTAACCCTTTCACACCATATAAGGTGTGAAAATTTTTTTATAGAAAAACAAGTCTGTTTCACACCATTTTGCACTTTAGCCTATGTAGGGCAACTACGACTTTTTGATAAAAAGTCCAAAATACTTGTTAAATGTGACATTGTAAAAAATGTAATTTTTGTCTAGGTATTATAACAATTTATGATTGTTGTAAATACATAAAAGTAAAGGCTTGGGTGGGTGTTATAAAATTTTTAAGAAGGTCAAATTGTTTAGATATATTATAAATGTATCATATATTATATATATTTTTTATTAATATTTAACAAACATCAACCCAAGCCAGCGCTCTGGTCGAATAAGTCAAGTCCTAGCTCGGCCCTAAAGATTGTGGACTTTTCAAAATAAGGCCCCACCCTACCCTCGGAAAGAAACCGCGCCTTGAGGACTTGTGCAGGCCAAGCCCCCTCGTTAAAAGGCTAGATTGACAGCCCTACTCATTAGGGATTCGATACACACGTGAAACCCTCATTTGGGATTGGGCCTCATAATTGTGGCCTCCACATCCTTAATGTGTCAAGATCAGCATACTCTGCACAAGCATGAGATTTGGCACAAGTCCTGAACGTCTAGTTGTTGCTGTCCAAACCTAGTTAAATGCTGGGCCAAACTAGGCCATTTAATAGGGCCTTTAGACAGGTGAAACCTTACAATGTCAATCAGTTACAGCCCGAAAATGGTGAGGTCCCACCGTCTCAGCCTGCACGATCAAAATCTAACCAGGATTTCTCCCAAACCCAAAATTAAGTTTATTCAGAATTGAAACCAAGACTTCAGATCTGCCTGTATTTCTGTCAATAACTAACCAAAATATCGTTGGCCAGAATCCGAGTCAGGTTCGAATTCCTATGAGTTTTTTAAGTATTTCTGAAATAAATAACGAGAGAGAGAGAGAGAGAGAGAGAGAGAGAGAGGGGTGTGGGGGGAATAATTTGATAGTCATTCATGGATATTCACCTTTTATTTCTTCAATCTTAGTCGCTTCTAAAAGTACTTAACGTAGAAAACATAGGAATGCGACTAAAACCAACAATTATCAGTGCCCAATAGTCACTGCTCATGAAGTCCAACCTGCAGTGATCAAAACAACTTGACAAATATGCAATGTCATGATTGTGCACAAATGATAGCAGTGTATAACATTTCCAAGTCAGCAGGAAACTGTAAACTGGAGAGTTGGACACTCTCGTGCATAGAAACTCAAGTGTTCAATACAACACTCACTACTGCAGTAAGTGTAACAGGACTAGAGTGTTCTTACAATAATAAAAAGACTTATCATCAATCTCTGCAGGAGCACATGACATCCTTTTCTCCACATATACTTCGAAACTGAAAAATCATCCCAATATGCATTCATCACATGCTTGGTTTCACATTGAGGTGAGATGCTAGCTTCTGACCCAGAGACTTGTCAGCCTGCATTTTCCAGAAAATACATGAAATTTAGTGTTGTTGATTACCAATGCATATGTTCATTCATTTTCGAAAATATATATGCAGATGTAGCACACAGTTATGTATCTATGACTCTTGCAAGAAACTACTTTTTGCGTTAGCTTTAGCATAATTGGCAGTAGACCAAAAATGTTTTTGCGAATTATAACAAAACTGCACCCACCTGATTGCATGGGTAATTGATACTATAGAAAACCAAAACCATATATAAGCAAAGATATTATCAGGCCTTGTTTTTCATAGGACAATTGAATTGCACCCAAAATAGGCTCATTCAGGCAGTGGAAGACCTCCCTCTCTCAGCTTTGCTAGGGACAACCAAATGGAAGTATGCCACAACTCACTTTTATTCTTGGGTGGAAAGGCAGATAAGACCACCCAACGTTGTGGGGGTAGCTTTTCATGCCACCCCAAATTCAACAACAATACGAACAGGGGTGGGCATCATCTCCATGTCTTCCCAAACTGTGGCTTGGGGTGTATTCATATGAGCACCTAATAATTACGGAAAAATTGTAATAAAAAGGGGAGTGAATTTTAGAAGAAAATAATATACATACTTAAATTGTGTTGTGCATTTGCAATCATATAGCTAAGAATTCAGGTAACTGTGTCTATGGGACAGAAATTCTCTTGCCTGGGGCAAATAGTCATTTAGGTCATGCTTGGCAATCAAAATATGAGGAGATTCCTCAACGTTTTACCAGAGAGTCAAGGAAAGCCCACATTTGGCAATCCTCATTTTCTCAGTATGCATCAATACCAAATTTTTTCAGCTATACACATCGACACACTGATATTGCTTTAGAATCCTCAGCTATATAAATCCAGAGTGATGAATCTCTATTCTAGGCGCAGTGAGGAATTCTCAAATCTGCAGATTCCTCGTGGACTCCTCACCTCACCTGCTACCAATATCGCCCTTTAAGTGATGAAATATACCTTGTGATCTTCTGTTATCAAAGGGGTTTAAACTGGGTAAGGTGAAGGAAAGATCCAGAAATGGCCATCAAAAAAGTCTCCCTTGTGATAAAAAAATGATTACCCCAACCATTTCTCAAATAAATAAAGTCCTAGGAAAATGATGTCCCCATCTGCATCACCCAACACTTAACCTCTTTGACATTCCTTCCAAACAATGCTATAAATTCTTAATGGGAAAGTAGGCGAATAAGCCCTTTGTGTATTGCTATTTGCAGTGGAAGTGTGTGTGGGAACCATGGCAGAAATTGTATACATTGATAGGATAGCAGCTTCATAATCTGATGTTGTAAATACAGCATGCCATTTAGTGCATTAGTAACAGAAAAAGTAAAGTAACATATTTGCAAAATATCTGTGGTGGTTATTTTTGGGGCTTAACGGTTATAGTTAGGTGCTGACATATTTTAGGATTCATGGTTAATAGTACAATTCACCAAAGAAATGCTTTAAGTTCACTTGGCAACTACTTTCATCCATTGTAACTTAATTTGGACCCAAAATTTTGTGGTCGTGACGATGAGCACCTTCCAACTGTGCTATGGGGCCATTCTTCAAGAGCTGGGTTGCATAATTGCAATGCCAATTCAACCATTGCTATATTACACACACTATGTGTGCATCATAAAAATCACGTAGGACGTGAGGAAAATCAAAACTTGAAGATCTAAAATGTACAACATTACCATGCCCATTACTAACACCACTCACGAAGAACAAAAGCTAAAATAAGATAGAAATATATGAAAAAGAAACACTTAGAAGTAACAGTAAATAGGCAAAATATTGGACTCACCTGAGACCAGTAGTTGATCCAGATGCTGCGAATTTCATGTGTGACCCTTGGATCAGAAAGCGCTTCAACCCATCGGCGGATAAACCGCTCTTGTCTGCAAAAAGAGAACAGAAAACCACAGAGGTCCAGTTTGTTTCTTACTCTTAAAAGAACATTTGTTTCTTACTCTTAAAAAACATTTAGGTCCGCTTGAATGGTAGAAAAAGACGTGTCAAGATTCACCACTTTCCCCACTATATTAATTTGCTGTTCCGATTTGAGTGGAGAAAGCACATATGAGAAAGACATTTTGAAACATTCACTTAAACACAAGAAAGTCCTAAATAGTTAAATGTCATTTTTTAAATAATAAAACAATAATTCTGTTATTTTTCTCCCCCACTTTGAGAATAATTTTTTTCCCATGGTTTATGCAAAAAGTGGTTACGAAGTGGAATAGTTTTTTCCCCCTAAAAGATGAAGAGGTTTCTCTCAAGAAATGTCTACTCCCCTACTATTTTCATGCAAACAGGCCATCAAATTATGTTTTTATGCTTACCTATCTGGGGCGAAGGACCGGTATCTTTCTCCAGGCTGCTTGAAATTGTTCTCCTTCTCAATAATACACTGCATCCACCATAAGGAAAATGCATTATTGAATTTGCAATAATTGTAAATTAATTGTTAAATAGATAAACCAGAGTATGAGTGCTGGATGCATAACAAATGGCAATCTTCGGAAGGAATTTGGTGGAGGAGGATAATGCCTAATAGACACTTACCTTCTCACGTTTACCGGTGCAAATACGAGAAGGAATGGGGAATTTCTCAGCATGGCGCACAGGGTCGTACCTTGAAGGGAAGTAATTCACCTAAAACAACCTCTATTAGTATCACAGTTGATAAGTAATAATAAGATAGATCTTACTAAAAAGTTAAAATAAAAATACCTCCTCATCCCGGTGCATAAAATTCATAAATCCATCATGGTGATTGTTGTGATGAGCACATTTGGGTGCATTTGGTGGAAGCATCAAATAATTTGGTCCAAGGCGATGCCTCTGAGTATCGGAATAGGAGAAAATCCTAGTTTGAAGCAACTTGTCATCCGAATAATATATCCCAGGCACTATAATGGCAGGGCAGAAGGCAAGTTGTTCATTCTCAGCGAAGAAGTTATCAATGTTTTTGTTCAAGACCAAGCGACCAACTGGCTGAAGAGGCAATATGTCCTCAGGCCAAGTTTTGGTGACATCCAGTGGGTCAAAATCAAACTTATCCTCATAATCAGGATCAAGGATCTGGATGAACAGTTTCCACTCTGGATAGTTGCCAGCAGCAATTGAATCATAAAGATCCTTGGTAGCATGGCTGTGATTGGTTCCACCAACAACCACAGCATCCTCCTCCAACAAACACTTCACACCACAAGTGGGCCTCCAGTGGAACTTCACGTAGTGAGCTTTTCCATCCTTGTTGATAAGAGTATATGTGTTGACACCGGAACCATCCATGTGCCTGTAATTCAGTGGAACACCCACATCATCAAAGAGAAATGTGAACATGTGCAAGCTCTCTGGATGGTGGGAAAAGAAATCGAGGATCCTCCAGTTCTCTTGGATGTGGGACTTCGGGTTCGGTTTAAGAGAATGGACCATGTCAGGAAACTTTATTCCATCACGGATAAAGAACACAGGGAAGTTGTTCCCAACAAGATCAAAATTACCCTGACACAGACAAAGACATGTAAGAAATCAGTCATGTTTCTACAAGGATGACACCTTTCTAGGTATGAAGTCCCCATGTACCTAACTACAGCCTGAGGACTAGGGGAGTATATTCATACATGCCTATAGCCACACACACACACACACACAATGTTTTTCATTCAAGAAGATATAAAATGTAAATCAATAAAATAAGTTAAAATGTAGATATTTAATCCTCTGTGAAATGTAAATAGAAATAGAACTGTAAAAGGGCAGCTTGGCCCAATGGTAAAGGCTTGGCCCAACGGTAAAAGCTTACTAGTAGCATTCTGGAAGATGCGGGTTCAAGTCATGAAAACAGCCTCTTCAAAATGAAGGTAAGGATGCGTACGTCTTGCCCTTCCTAGACCCCGCTATGTGAGAGCCTCGTGCACTGGGCAGCCCCTTTTTTTTTTTAAATGTAAAAAGAAATATAAAGAGCATTATCTGGTCTTCAAAGCATTTGAGTTCAAATTTCTAGAAAAGAGGCATTCATAGTTCAGATAAAACATGACACACATATTTATCCAGACTAGCCAGAATGCCATTTGGTCTGGGCTGAAGGCTGCTTTGATGCATTGTAATCATGTGGGGGAGGGGGATGCAAAGGCATATGTTTGACCTAGACACGTGCAAAAATGGGTAAATATTATTATCTTAACCTTTGATTTTTGGCCCTCAAAAATTAAACATTCCAGCCCTTAAATGAAGTGCAAGTATTTTTTTTTAATGCATAATCAATGAAGTAGTAAAGTTGAATGAATACCAAATTGGGGTGAGTGCCAAACCATTGGAGGGAGAGGGTAGTGAGAGCAGGGGGTAGGATTGAACTCAGGTGGGTGTAGGAAGCCCCACAGCGGAATATTTCCATATAAAACATTCATTATTTCTTTTATTATACTATATGTATAATCCAAACCCACAAGTTTTCATTGTCCATGAGTGCATAGTCAATCCAACAATCCAATGCATTCAGATGGGTGCCAATCCCCAAGAAACAACTTGGGAGTTGACGGGTGAAGGTGGTGGTCCTTATTTAATGCTCCACTTAGATGAACTATAAAGTGGAACCCCCCCACCCCCTCCCCCCCCAAACAAAACAAAAAAAAAACAAAAACCCACCCGCCCGCTGCTTGTTTTAGAGCACTAACGCTCAACAGAGTAGCTCCCATGTATATAACCACATTTTTTGTATCTTTATATCATTTTTTTCTACTTCTTTTATTGTGCCTCTTCTGCTGAACATAGAATCATGAATTGGGGTACCGTCTCCATCCATGATACCCTACAAGTTTGGGTTAATTCTTTCCACAATAAAAAAAAGTCAAAAAATAAATAAATAAAATGAGATCTAATGTAGGACCATGCAATCCAAGACTCAAAGTCATGGTGTTGTAGCCCCACCTAATAATAATATCTTAGGAATTTTATTAATTTTTATAATAGTGATAGTGTCAGAATGTAAGTAATGTTCTAAAACAAAATTGATTTTCAAGTCTATTTTCATGGACCGTGATCTCCCCCCACCCCAAGTTAATAAAAAAAAACCCCACCCCCACGTAGCTGTCACCCAAACCCCTTCATCAATTGTTGACAATTTTTCACCATCTAAAAGAAAAAACAATTAATCCAACAATCCAATCCATTTGGATGGGTGCGAAACCCTAACTCAATCAGTTAGAATCTATGCAACCCAACTACAGATATAGGTGTGAACACATGTACAGCAATTGGTGATACAACTCTTTAACTTTCAGAAATCTATGACATGGATACGGAAATGATTGTGCTTTTTTTTTTTTTTTTTGGCTTACACCACTTTCAAAAAATTATCATTGTTTGTGTTCCTTTCTAACATTAGTATATTGAGAAGCAAGAAAATTTAAAGAACGATATGAGATAGTGAGATTGGCAAGTGGGCTATGCTAAACTAGTACCCCGTAAGTATTGGTACAATATCATTCCAAAAAAATATATATATATATTGTATTGGGTATCAATATGAGTGCCGTATCGGTCCAATATATGTAAGGTGGGTTTGTACAAGTATAATGGTATCACAGATGAGAATCTCTCTTATCCCTGTAGATTTCTAAGAGTAAATTTCTTAGTTTACTCATGTGCAGCAACACAAATGCACACACACACACTACTAAAGAGTTTGCATTGTTGATTTGAAGGGGTATGCTATGTTGCAACCTTTGGCATCAAGGTATAGCAAACAAATTTGTCCCATGTCATACATGCTCTTTCATTGTATGATTGGTCCTTAGTCTTTTCAGCTCCGATGTCTATGCCTCAAAGTTCACTTCTCTCTCTTCATTTCTTTTCCATTATAAGTAACAACAAATTATAGTGCAGATAAAGGATAAGAACCAGAAAACAGTACACCCTATGTTTCTATCACAAAGTTCACTTCTCTTTTTTTTCTATTCAATTAATGTCGAGATAATGTGCATTAATGACCATCATATTTTTCTAGTTTTTGATGGATCGTGATATGGAAAAACTCCAATATACGACCAGAGATCTTCATATATGTGCATGTTCCTAACAGTTGGAAGTCCCCATAGATCTCCTATGTCTAGATCCCAATGCGATGAATGATCTAGGGCTCTCATCTCCCTTATAAATACGATCATGAGGAGTCATGCTTCCTAGAGACTTCTCCGCCAAGAAAACCGTGTCCCCTGACATCCTGAAAGTTTCCTATGTAAGGATAAGATCTGATCCGCTAATCCTTGATCATTGCAGATCCCCATCTTATCTACAACACAGATCAAGTCTTAATATGAGTGGAATTCATGATCTCTCTTGGCCTTTTGCCATATGCTTGATCTGATATGGGACCCGTAGCATACAGGCCACACAATGTCCTACAGTTTTATCTCTTTTTCTTATTATGTAAAATTGTCGTGACATACATTGATCTTGGGACCTCTAAGGAGAGCGCCTTAACCATCACTCTAGTCATATGGTTGGCTTCTAGTTCCATTACTTTAATGTCAACCAGATTGTAATATACAAGGCATGTTTCTCGGGAATCTGATAAAGGCTGTCTGGAACTCTTGGGGATGCATCCATTTCTGTTCAGGATAACAATCACACAACAAAAGCTTCAAGGAAGGGCACAATAGGATTGTTGCGGGAGGAAAGTTAATCAGCAGGCGAATAGACATTGATCACATCAACATCCCAATCAACTGTAACATCCCGGATTCTGCTCAAACTTACTTGCATAGAATTCTGTTCCTAATGACAAAACCATTTCAATTAGTCCAAGTCCATCCTTTCTTGATATCATTTCTATTGCAGTTTCAGTTTGATCATCTTATCATTTTCTTTTGATCATTACAGACAGGGACAGCTGGACATTTAGATGTAAATGTCCTGCAACCATATTTGTGTCATCTACCAAGTTCCATCTAACTTGGGGGTGGTTTACTTAATCAAAGTATACCCTATCAATGGAAAAAGAGTGTGGCACTTCATAGTCTATTGTTTTCAATTCATTTAAGAGACTTTTCCCTATCTCTTACAAGCTTCTGTGGGTATCAGATATTTCTATTGACAAATAAAATCAATTTCTGTGATTTATAGAAATCTCAATGTTTGTTATCAAAATCAAGAATAAAAAAAAATTTTGGCATATGTGATAGGAGGGCATTGGTTCCAATAGCCATCTTAGCTCAATTAATTTCTGAAATAAGAATTTCGACCTTTGATCATTCCTAATTCTGGCAGGCAACCTGCCATGCTCATTGAAGGCATGAGACAATATGACAGAAAGCCAGCTTGGATTAGTTTCAGCTGCAAACCTTTCTGTTCTTTAACTGACAGAACAAAATCATTTCCCTTCAGAAAACTTTATCCATGGTTTCAAAAGATCCAACAAGTATTTCTGTTCATTCTTGTATTGGTCCATGCATCACATGAGTTGTCTTTTAGTACTATCAAAACACTACTAGAAGTATATATAGAAAGAGAAACACATAAAATTTACACTTCCAAGCATAGGGAAAAGAAAAGACAGTCCTTTTAAGTGAGAGAAGAAAATTTGATCTTAAACAGAGCAACCGTATTTATTTATGGAAAAAGGAAACTGAAATCATTTCTTCTAGATACACTGCGGTATTTCATAAATCAAACTAATGCAAAAGGAGAGATTCTAACCTAAAGAAAAATGAATATAAACCAATAGAATTTAATCAAAATATCCGAGACATAAAGGAAAACAACATGATAAGCCATGCTACCTCTCTGGTATAAAACTTCACGGCAAAACCACGAGGGTCTCTCAGGGTTTCAGGGCTTCCACGCTCATGGATAACAGTCGAAAAGCGAACAATAACTGGCGTTTGAACTCCGGGTGCCCTAAGGAAATCAGCACAGGTAAGGTGAGAAATATCATGGGTGACCTCAAAGAAACCCTTTGCACTGGCTCCTCTAGCATGGACAACACGTTCTGGTATGCGCTCCCTATCAAATTGAGCAAGTTTCTCAACCAGATGATAATCCTCAAGGAGAATTGGTCCTGTTCAAAAAAAAAAAAGAAGGGGGGAGGGGGGGTGTGTTGGTTACATACTCAATTGTGGAATAGACAATCTATTATAACAATTCAACCTATTTCACGATGGATTGTGTTTTCAAAAGCTTATCAGTTATACCTATTTTAATTTTTAAGAATGGTAAACACACACACACACACAGCGAAATAATAGGATAGAATAATCTTTTAATAGGTTTCAATACGAAAAATAAAATGCATCAGTAGCTTTTGCAAAAAGCACACTTGGCAATGGTAAGGCATTCCCTTTTTCATGAAGGAGGTTACAAGTTTTGAACCTATGAAATGTTCCCCTGATGTGTGTGAGTGGACTGGGATATACAAACAGGGCAATTTTCACCCAAGAGGTAACTCACGCAGTTCTTGTGAGATGTAAAAATCTAAACCCTTAACTCACTTGGATGCATACCAAATGTGAAGGGATAGTGTGACAGAAAGGCCTCATTGTGGAAATTTCAAAATCTCTCTCAATTAATTATATCATTATTATGATGAGTCCACTACTATATTCTGTTCCTAACTAAGATTCAAGCAATTTAGAGTAAGAATAAATAAAGAAATAAAAATACATGTAGATAGCCTTGGCTTGGGGACACTCCTGGTAAGATATGTGATGTAAATAAGTCATAAGCAATTAGGGGCCCGCTCTATGGGCTTGTCAACCAGGCCCCTTGGGCCTTCTCTTGTATAGAATAGGCCCATGGGCTTAGGCTGCATCACATTTACCATGAAGACTTAGGAATTCAATATCAAATAGGCTTCAGTGAAGATAGTTGGACAAAGAATGATATAAAAATAGGCATCCTACCAAATGCAGTTGCAATTTTCCACAAAGTTGAACACATTATCCACACAAAAAAAAAAAGAAAAAGAAAAAAAAGAAAAAAAATCTGTTTGACCAAAACAACAAAATGGATGTTAATTTATGGTGCATCCATATTCACCAGCAGTTTTAATAATCAATGTCATGTTATTTTACACTAACAAAATGGGAAGTCTGTTCAGACCAAAATAAGTCAGAAGATTCAGTAATTTATGCCAAATTCATGATAAATGTGCAAATTGGAATGAACTTCAAAACCACTCAAATACGTTACAGACACAATGGAAGCGAAGTATCATACAGGATCTGATGCACAGATACATACAGTATGATAAATGATAAATCATGCACACTTCGTATTTTGAAGCATCCAGGAGAACAAATTCCAACATTTCCACAGATAAAATAGTAATCATCATAAATACAACCCAAAGATGCAGGCCGCAATTGGACACAAAACAATTTAACATTGGTTTCAGAATTTGGCAGATTGTAAGTTGATCCATTACAGTGCATTAGGGTTGGGAGAAAAATAAGAAATCAAATCATGCAGAATATCCCTTTTCTATTTTGTCAGCTTCAAATCAACATTGGCTGTTACCGCTGGTGCAACTTTTTGGGTGAGAACAGCAGAAAACAGTATCCCGCCAAGCGCAATTTCCAATTTCATTCTCCTTTAAATGTGCAGAATGAATAACTACCCCATTTTCATATCGGTAATGAATAACCATCCATTCTACCTATTGATTTGGGGTACCTCCAAACAAAAAGAAAACTTCACATAATCCATTAAAAGAGTAAACAAAAAAAATCATGAAAACAAATTAAAAGACCTATTCCACGACAAAGAAAAAAAACTCAACAAACAAACAGAGTTTTCAATGACATGCTCCCTTCAAAAAAATTGCAATATAAATAACCATCCATTCTGCAAAAATATTTAAACATCATGCAATTGAAGGTAAATCTAATTATCCTAACACCTCAGATCTGACATAACTCATAAAAAGGATACATACTAATACTCTCCATATATCTACCAAAAAGACACAGTATCGTAAACAAGTAAAAGAGCTATCCCACAAAAATGAAAAAGTGTAATCAACATGAAGAATTTAAGTTCCCAATATCCAATCATCGGATGAATACCTCTCGACCCAACAGTCAGCGATGAGTTATTGTTCCAAACAGGTGCCCCAGAGTTTGTGGTAAAGAAGGGTGAATTGAAAGCACTTGCAGGGCGGAACTGCATAAAAGGATAGGAAACAAGAAAACAAACTCAAAACATAAGAACATCATTGACAAACAAGATAAACAAAACATGAAAAAAACTGGTCCCAGTCCTGCACTTGATCACATCACTCCTTTTGAAGGCCATATGCCCCACTATGGATATTGAGCCATGGGAGAAAGCAGAAACAGCTCTTCCCACAAGCAATCATAAAATCTCCAGCAGTCTAAACTCATGTCATGTTCTCAATTAGAATAGTTGGTAGGAAGAATCAACCTGACTATGGCCTATCCAGGGCTAGGCCTTTCACTTTCCCATCAACAAACAATACAAGGTCTAGTCAGAGGAACAAGATTGAAAAAACTAGACAAAACACATCAACATAAACAACCAACCAAATTGAGAAAAGAGGCCCACAAAATTACAAAAGCAAAAACGAAATCAAAATAAGTCAGGCCTTCACTAAAATCAAGCAAATAGGAGAACCCGAAGCACAAAATTAATAAAATCTAACCAACAACACCTATACAAACCGAACCCATGACTAGAATTTGATCCTAAATCAACACAAATACAGCCAAAGATCCTACCTTTCATACAAATCAATCATCAAAAAAGAAAACCCACAAAGGAAATCCAATAACAAATAGAACAAAGCCCTGTTGCGGCAGAATCAAGTAAAAAAAAAAAACAAGAACTTTTTTTCTTTCAAACAAAGAAGAGAAATCAATCCAATGCTTCCATCTTCTTAGAGATTAATCATCACCAACAAAAACCCACCAAGGAAATCCAATAATACAATGAAAAATTATACCTTGTAAGGATCCATAGCTAAGCAATAGAGTGGGAAAAGAGTCTCTTTTGAGGATAAGAACGAAGTAATAGTTACTTTCTAGGTGCGCATTGGCTTATAAATACACGGAACTGCTACGATTATGAAATCCAATTTATTGAAATTAAATTCTCGAGTGCTACCAATTTTTTTATGGTCGGAGAAACGTTAGAAGGTCGTACTATTCAAACGTCCCCTTATCTACTCTAGATCCTCTGCAGCCGGAATTCCACAGCCTGTTGGAAATCGGCCACGTGGCATGCTTGTGGGACCCATTGACCCACCAGATAAAAGGATGGCCTGTTGATCAGCTCTCCACCAATAATCAAATTCAATGGGTGCTACTGGAAGCTGATCAAAGGTAATAGATTTGATTGTTATAATTCAATATCATTTGTTCAGAATTTATGTTTGGGTTGTAACAAAGTTTTACGCTGGCTGTCACCTACCTAACGCAACCCTTCTTCTTTATCCGGGCTTGGAACATGCAACAAAACTGGCGGAGTTTAAAAAGTTTGGATATATAGGTGGAGGGTCCATCAAGAGATAGGGGTAGGCCAAAGAAAACATGGATGGAAGTCATTAATTCAGATTTGAAGAAGTTGCACTTATCGAAAGATTTAGTTCAAAATAAAACGGAATTGAGAAATAGAATTCATGTAGCCGACCCTAACATTGTTGGGATAAGGCTTTGATGATGATGATGATGATGTTATAATTCAATACGGGTTCGAGTCAATTGAAAATCAGAGTCACTAAAAATGAGCTTACGAGGTTTCGAAATTTTACTCTAATAAGAGTTATTCTAATATAATATTAAATATATAATTAATAACATAATTGATAGATATGATTAATACACTGTAAGTTGTATAAATTATATTATTAATTGTATGCTCAATCTTAGAGTTTAGGATTAAAATCTGACAACATCTCTTATACAAGTGGGGCATTCATTTTGAATGGCTAAGATTAAAATACGGTGGCCATGCTCCTTCCATTCAAAAAAATCATGAGTGAACACACTCAGCGGATCCAATCTCCTTCAAGCATAAAATGAGGTGTCCCGGTAAAGACCACTACATAGCAAGAAAAGGTCGTTGAAGTGTGCATCTGAGAGATTAGTGTGTGTCTGTTTTGGATTCACTCAAAAGCCTCTGGTTGCCGTTTTGTCATTTGTGATATGACTGGGTGTGAGCAGTGGAAAGATGGTAAGGGCCCAAGAGAAATCTGAGCCACTATCATCCAATTATATCAAAAGAATTAGATTCAGACCTTTTAATTTGGCTAATGATGCAAATCAATGGATTAACAATGGTCAATTAACCTCTTCTTGAATGTGACATATGGGCCCACTGAAGCCAGGTACAAATATTGTGAGTCCCATGATGGATGATCACTGATCAGTGACCTTCAGATACAAGGCTTAATTTCCATCTGATGAGTGGCTGTGATCTTCTGAAAATGCGGCCTGTATTTCATCTTTGATAATTATACATGAACGTGAAGCTGCCACATGGATGGTATATAATCTGGCCCAGTATGAACCTTTCAGAGATGGGAGTCTATCTCCTCCCAGGGGAGATGTATGGACAAATCAAATGGGCCCACTGATTTGTAACTCATCCTAGACCACATAATTGATCGATGAAACGGGCCACTACCTCAGAGATCAACATCAAACCTTCATCCCATGACTGAATTTGTGGTGTATGTCATCTCCATACAAGATCAAATTCTCTTGGCCCAGGCTTCACCATGTGGTTTTGTTGCTTCTACTCTTCACCACCCATTTCATGGGTCATGTTAGCTGCAGCAGCAGTCTGGACCGGCTCATCTAGTAGTTGGGCCTGGATTTAATGGTTGATATGGAGCCGTTTATGAACTGGGCCAGCCCAGTTTTCAACATGTAACTGTGATAAAATTACCAATAAAAAAAAAAGAACGGATTTTTAACATGTGGTCCAATAATCGGCCCACCTGCTTCCTGTCTGTCATTGTTAGGATTTAATCGATCAAGGCAGACCTGAAAGGGGGGTGGGCCGTTGAGATCTGGTACCATCTTCACCCGGTAGCCCAAAAAGAAAGCCTCATGGACATCGTCATCACAGTAACCTTTGTCGATGGATCTAAGGTATTTGTTGATCACGTGGCCATTTCCATGCAACATCGCACCCTTTCCTTGCACTGGACTGTCTTATCATCATGCCCATTAAACCGGTGGTCTATACGGCCCAAGGCAATCTATGCATGGAGACAAATATATCAACACACACTCTCTTGTAATCATCAACTTTACAAGAGAGTGTGCCTGTTTGTTGTTAACGACGATACTCAAACGAGGAATCCCTCTAACACTCCCATTTTAAAATTTTCCCCTTTTTGCTCCTCTTATATTTTTAGGGTGCAGAGCCCACCTTAAGTCAATTCAATCAATTACACACGTACGATTACCCTCATAAATTCGTATAAAATTCAAATTTGACACTCATCTAACTTTTACTCACCGTTAAACATTGGGGTTATGGATGATGGGGTTCGGATAATCTAATCGAGTCAAAAAATTTCACATAAATATATCTCATCTAGATTATTTCATCCCGCATTTCATGGTTATCATACACCATAGTGAGCACAAATGCAAGGGCTTTTTCTTTTTCTTTTTCTTATTTTGTAAGAAAAAAAATTGCCCAGAATTTTCCAGTGCTCCTCTATTTGAACGGCATCTAGAATATCTTACCAAGAAATGATGGTTTGGTGACATGAGGCGCCATCTTTTTAATTTAAGTTTGTAACTCTTTGTTGTTTCAGCTAACATTACATGGAAGGGATTGTTTTCAATCTGGAGTCACCATTGTCCCTTTATGGAATAATATAAAGTGTCCTAATTTCATGCAATGTGACAGTTACTTTTTCACAAAAATACCGGGTATGTAAAAAAAAAAATTTGCAGCCATATTGTTGATTGGGTCCATCCAAGTCTTAAGGTTGGTTTTAAAAGAATCGTACTTCCGTTTTTTTCAAGTGTTTCAGTCAAAGTGCCTATTTCTGGAAAACGGATAATTTTCTAAAGTTGTAGTGTGTGCAGGTTTATTGTGAATCACTGAAACGTTCAGGCCTATAGCGAAAAGCTCGATCAGTCCGGATCCTACGAGGTTTTCCCTTACGGGATGACTGAGCAAGACAAGTGAAACTCTACTATGGGGTTCCATTAATTAACCAGCCTAAATGCATGCCCTCCTTTTGTGCAGGATTCGGCTAGATTTTTAGTCCACTTGGAGTTGATCCCATGAAAAAAGATTGAGCACATAATTGTTATAAAAATTAGTATTTTTATATTTTTGTTCATGTGTTTGTATATCTTAATCTTGCACTAAGACCAACTCCTCCTCCTCATCATCATCATCATCAAAGCCTTATATCTCAACCAACATGAATTCTGTTTCTCCATTCTGTTCTATTTTGAGCCAAACTAAGACCAACTCAAGTAAAATTTTGTTATAATGCATATAAGTAGAAAGCTTATTCAATTGAGCGGTTTAGATTCTACTATGTAGTCATGTATAGTTCCACGTCTCATGGTCAGAGCCTTGAGTGTCCAAACTCAATATTAGTAGAAATAATCAAAATTAGGGAGACTAAACTCGACAGGCAAGATTTTCACCTATGAGTTTTGCACAAGAGCAGTATGGAATTTGCAATCTCCACCATCCATGAAACTGGAGCCCCCTACAATAAAGGTTTTCACCGAAAATCCTCCAAAATAGCCATACAAGATTCCTATAGGTGAAAACCGGAGTCAATTGGAACAGGTGGGAGTCCTTTGACTCCAAGCAATTAAGAAGCCAAGGAAGTATTTCCATTTTAACCCCAGCAATCATAGAGAGGCATTTGTGACCCATTAAAAGTTAGTGAGAAAGTTACATACTCTTTTTCTTGCCTTCCTTCTTCCTCTTCCTTCTCAAGCACCCTGAAATTATAACCAACCAAATTGTAAATAATCCCATGAAGACAGAGAAAAAGAGTTAACCATGCACAAATTTTTCTAGTCCCAGTAAGGCAGAAACATGGTTTCCACATGTTGGTAAATTTTAACACATAGCATAGTTTCTTCTTATGAATTTTCTGAAGAAAGTGAAGTTGGTTTTCTAATGTAAAATAATTCTTAATGTTCAGTTCATTTTATAAGCTTTTCATTTTGCATTGTCGATGCAGTTTCCATGGTTTTTGCAGATCGCAGATTTGGATCCAAGAGGTAGAAAAACATTTTCAGTCATCCTTAACATGTGTTTAAGAAATATATTTCAGCTTCAAAAATGTTTTGCCATATCAAATGCTAAAACCAGAAATTGCGAAAAACAAAGTCCAGCGTTATCACAGAGGCTTAATTTAAAGCCATTGAGAGGGAAGTGCATGAAAATAGAACTCAGACGAAATTAATGAATATGGATATATTCATAAAATAACTATCATAAAAGTCTTATCTCATCTATTTAAGGTCTATTTATTAAAAAAATTAGTTTACTAGTTATCTAAATCATGTATAACATTACTTTGACTCTATTTGCTTATTTTGTAATGAATTTTTCGAATTCGCTCCACATGATGGGCTTTTATTTAAAGAGGTAAGAGCTGAGTGAAATATTACTAGTGTGGGGCTATAAAAACAACCATCAAAAGAAATTTTTTAGATAAAAGCGCTTTCTTGTGAATTTCTTGGTAACTAATAGAAATTAGGCAAATAGGTCTTTCATCTTGTAGAAGATTTTATTTTATTTTATTATCATTTTTTTTGGTGAATCATTTTGTAGGAGTTGGACCTGTATAACCCCATAGTTAATTTGAGTATTGCTTCACACTCACATCTATTAATTGTAAGACACGCAATTTAATTACAAGCTAACTTGTATAGTTGATTTGGAAATCAATCAGCAAATTGGTCGAGAAATGTAATGAGATAGAGACGCACTTCATTTTCTAAACATTCACTCTTTGATCAATCCCAACTCCCAAGTCCTTAAAAAAAATTATTATTATTATTATTATTTTATATATATTTTTTTTGTGGCTTCACAACTGTGCTTATCAAGCAACATGAAGAATTTCCACATGGAATCCCCATGTACATAATGCAGCCCATCTTAATCAGCGCTTTATGGGCCCATCTGCCCAACATCAACCATTTTCGCCCAACATCAACCTTTAAGGCCCATCGGATGGTACAGATGCCCAAATGCCTTGGGCAAACTGAAACTGAATGCTGTAATTTGTAGGGCCGTTCGGGCCTTAGTTTGAGTCATGAGAACCGGTTATGCAAGCAGTTTTAGTGCCAATGACCAACCGGTCATTCTTGGGGCTAGATTTGTTTTATATAGAGGAAGGCCCAATCCAGCATGTTTAAACGTCACAGTGCGCCTGACTGGACCTTGTTCGATTGCAGTATGATATGAATGAAGAACGAAACAAGATGGTCGAGCTACTGGAGCTCACTGGCTTCCACCACACTTTTTTAGATGATCCACACATGATAATTAGAAAATAGGAGACATTGGTACATATTGAGACGAAATGGGTGGATGCAGACTCATGGCTCAAGACCCCAGATCCAGATAAATCACAATCCACATTCCTTAAGAGCTGCACAGTTTGTGCTTTTAATTGCACAAGGTCCCAATATGGATATCCAAACTGTTGATTTGGTGAGCCCCACCACCATAGCAAGTGCAGACAACATCCCTAAAAATGTGAGTGCCATAGCTACTCAATTGGTTGCCAAAGAATAAATGATTTAGATGGGCGAAAGCTTGAGTGGCTAGGACAGAGAGCCCACAAATTATCTTTTGGATCACAGGCCCAAAACACTCTTTTGTTGATGGACCACAGAAATTATCTCAAAACTTCTTACCAAGTAATAAACCTAATGAGATACAGTTGAAATCTGAGAACAGTAAGTAATATCATGGTAAAATCCTTCACACTTGGATTGGAGGGGGGAGACCATGGATCGGGACCGTCACCTAATGGGCCCACATTAGATGGACCATGGTTTAAAAATCCAATCTGCCCTTCAAACAGGACAGCTTAAAAACAAGGAGGGAAACCTTAGAAACTTGATGCCTAGGATCTTCCATTCAGTACCATTCCTCAACCATGCTCCATCTTTGGCACGGCCCACTAGGTGGACGGTCCCGATCCATCAGCCCCACCCCTCCACATGCCATGTGAAAGCTGGTTAACCCCATGGTATCACAGTTCTCAAATCTCAGAAAAAAATGTATAACCATCCAACAACAACCCATTTCAAACTTCTTTAGGTGAGAGGAGCTTGCTATTTATACATATTAAGAGAGAGGGAGCCGCAGGCCCACAACATGGTACTTTCCATTGTCCAGTACATACTTCACAAGCACAGAACATAACATAAAAAGGAAAAAAGAAAAGAAAAAAAAAACCTCAGACAAGCATAGTATGGTAGGAACTTATGGATCAATCCATGTAGCTTTATTTCCTCCTTATGCATCACCCACCGTTCATCATATGCTCGGCCTCACATTGAGGCGAGATGCTATCCTTTGGCCCAGAGATTTGTCGCACTGCATTGACAAAGATCCCTCAATCAGGAAATTATCATCAAAGATGCTCAATAGCTAGATATCCTCTGTACCAGTACACTTGACAAACTCCATGTCAATACATTGACAGCAAGGTCGCCCAAGGGTGTTATGGGATGAACCACAATAATTAAGCCCTGACCCGAGTAAGATTGTGAGGCCCAGACTTCAGGGTATGGACATGATTTAAAACACGTCCTACTGTTGAAACTTGACCGAGTTGATTCAGTTCAAAAGGGACCGAGTTGTGCAAATAGAATTAGTCTCACCGGTCACTGGGCCAGAGACAACCTAGTTACTTAGATCACTAACCTTTCCAGTCAAGTGGAACTTCTGGGTTCATGAACTATAGGAACCATGATTGACAATCTATAATTCCTAAGTAATATATAGTGCGATCCATGTGGGCCATTGAATCCTGGATTTCTAGTTATTGAAGTTAGCCGGTCAGGCTCAACTCAATTACATGCTACATTAACACGCCAGTTCAAGTACTGGATTCAAATTTTGGCACCCTAAATATCATTGCATAGGTTTCATTTTGAATTTTCGTACCTTCAGTTGTGACTATGCCGAGGAACTAATATCATTTATATACTGAAATATGTTACACTACTTCCAAAAAAGGACAAGTCCATTGGAGGAATAGAACTATCAAGATTTATGCGCAAGCCCAAGAAAAGCATAACTTAATGAACCTAAAATCATCTCAACCAGGACAGGCTTATCCCCACTCCAAAGGGGTCTAAAGACCCCCAAAGCTACATTCATTGGGGATTTAAAAAAAAAAAAAAAAAGACAAAGGTAATATGCCAGAGATGAGAGTAACCTGAGACCAGTAGGAGATCCAGATGGCACGAAGCTCGTGGGTGAGCCTTGGGTCTGATAAGCCCTCCACAATGCGGCGTATGAAGCGCTCTTGCCTGAAAAAGTTTATAGAACAAAACAAGTATAAGATCTAACCAGTCTGCTAATCTCAACCAGTAAGCACAATAAATTTAACAATTTAGATGGAATAGAGGACCTGTCAGGCGCAAAAGACCGGTATCGATCTCCAGGTTGCTTGAAATTGTTCTCCTTCCCAATTATACACTGCATTCATCAAATGATGAATGGATTAGATTATCATAATAGGTTGTCAGTAATTAACCAATCATGTATAAATAGACAGACGACAATCTGTGTGAGATGCCCATAGACAAATGTAGAAGCAATGGTTGAGTTTTCAACCATCCAACACAATCAAGATTTGATGATGATAAGACAATTTGCTGCCTCAATTGACTTTTGTGACCCACTTAAGTTTTGTGGGTTTCTCACTGTCAATTCCTATATTTGTTGCGTCAAATGTCAATGAGAAATAAATCATTTGATATTTCTTTCATGTTAAAAAATTTGGGTCTGGACTAAATATAACTTAGTTCTTAATTCCTTTGCAGGAATAGATTTATTCAGTTTTAAATTCATCTAAGAATAGGTTAACCACATTTTACTTGCATACTAAGTGGAAGTCCTAAAGCATTAAAAACATACAACTTCACAAAAGAGTGATCTATTTCCTATGTGCCAATCAAATCAAACAAGTAATATTTCCATTCCTTCTAAGACAACGACCACAGTTTCCTTCATGTATGAAACACAACAACAATATTAACAATACTCACTCTCTCACGCTTTCCATGTATAACACGGGTCGGAATGGGGAACTTCTCAGCGTGTCGAACAGGATCATACCTCGACGGGAAGTAATCCACCTGAAAAATCAATACCATCAATATAGTGTCACCACATTAACATGAACAGAATATCATCTGCATTCTATGTAGCAAGTTCATCCTTCTGTGAATACCAGATGCATATTCGTTATATCCTAATGTTCTAAGTAACAAGTAATGTATGCATTGTAACAGGAAAAGACTTATTTGAACAACTAATTCAACACTAGAAATGAATGTACCTCCTCATCCCTGTGCATGAAATTCATGGCTCCATCATAGTGATTGTTGTGGTAAGCGCACTTTGGTGCATTTACGGGAAGCATCAAGTAATTAGGTCCCAATCGGTGCCTCTGAGTATCGTTGTAGGCAAAAATCCTACACTGGAGCATCTTGTCATCAGAGTAATAGATTCCGGGAACCACAAGTGATGGTGCAAAAGCTAGCTGCTCATTTTCTGCAAAAAAGTTGTCAATGTTCCTGTTCAAGACCATGCGTCCAACCGGCTGCAGGGGGAATAAGTCCTCTGGCCAGATCTTAGTAACATCCAACGGGTCAAAATCAAACTTGTCCTCGTCGTCAGGGTCCATGGTCTGAATGTAGAGCTTCCACTCTGGGTAGTTCCCAGAGGAGATCGAGTCGTAAAGGTCCTTAGTAGCATGGCTGTGATTAGTCCCACCAACAATGACGGCCTCATCTTCCATCAAGCACTTTACTCCACACGTAGGCTTCCAATGGAACTTCACATAGGTGACCCTTCCAGCCTTGTTAATGAGTGTGAATGTGTGGACACCAAACCCTTCCATGTGCCTGTAGTTCAATGGAATGCCAACATCATCATAGAACCATGCGAAAGTGTTAAGGCTCTCTGGGATGTGTGAACAGAAGTCAAGAATCCTCCAGTTCTCCTGAATGTGAGATTTTGGGTTTGGTTTGAAGGCATGGATCACGTCGGGGAACTTCATCCCGTCACGAATGAAGAACACAGGGAAGTTGTTTCCGACCAGATCGAAATTTCCCTGAAGACAACAAAACATGGTTATAAATTTCTCATTCAATTCAGGTTGGATCATCCACACACAAGGCTTGTGTTGAGTTTATGTCTTGCATTTTGGGTTCAACGGATTGTCTGTGTCTTATATTCCAGGTTCCCCTGGATTGGTCCATGGGGTTAGTCTTGGACTGGGGCTTTGGGTCAAGGGTGATCTTTGTACCAAGCTTTCTTAGGGGCTAAGAAAGAGAGTTATATGTACGAAATAATTTGTAACGCTAGACCTAAGCAAAAGAATATAGTAAAAAAGTAAAGTTCTCTTTTGAATGTAGATATAAACACATCGCTGAACCACGTAAACTTCTCGTGTGTGCTCTTGTGTGATCACCTCTCTTCTTGTGTGTGGCTATTTGATCGATTGCAAGTTACGTGCTTCCGTGCATTCACAACAACTTGTAATATTGTGTAGAACATGGACATAGTAATAACAAGAAAACATGCATGGCCGAAGCAAAAGATGGTGAAGTTTAGTTCAGATGGAATACCTCTCTAGTGTAGATCTTAACAGCAAAGCCTCGAGGGTCTCTGATGGTCTCAGGACTGCCACGCTCATGGATAACAGTTGAGAAGCGAACGATGAGAGGAGTTTGGACCCCCGGTGCACGGAGGAAATCGGCGCAGGTGAGGTGAGTAATGTCATGGGTGACCTCAAAGAAACCCTTGGCACTGGCTCCCCTTGCATGAACAACACGTTCAGGGATCCTCTCCCTGTGAAATGCAGCGACTTTTTCTATGAGGTGATAATCCTCAAGGAGAATTGGCCCTGCTCAGAGAGGAAAAGAGTCATATCTCTGGTTGTATGACTTTGAAAATCTCTTCACTTTCAAATTACAATTTAGAATGCTT
Source organism: Sextonia rubra (assembly GCA_037013555.1). Classification (NCBI taxonomy): domain Eukaryota; kingdom Viridiplantae; phylum Streptophyta; class Magnoliopsida; order Laurales; family Lauraceae; genus Sextonia; species Sextonia rubra. Next base: position 11,906,962 of record JASUAD010000028.1, on the reverse strand, counting down.
TTCAACTTTCAGTTTCTGAAAGTAGACATGAGCTTGCATTTTACCAGTGACACTACTTTGAGGAGCACGTTGAATGATTGATAATGTTAATCCACAGTTACTTAGTTCATGTAACTACACTTTCAAATTACAATTTAGAATGCTTTGCAACTTTCAGTTTGTGACATTAGACATGAGCTTGCATTTTACCAGTGACACTACTTTGAGGAACATGTTGAATGATTGATAATGTTAAACCATAGTTACTTAGTTCATGTAACTACAGCTAAATGCTGGATCTCTCATTCAAATAATTCGCAATTTGAGTTGCATAATGGTTCCATTTCTATCTGATTTTGCTCATAAATTAAATCGAGAACATTTCCTTGGAACTCTCATACTAATTTTCTCTCAAATCTTTCTGTATGCACTATTCCAAAATGCTTTGACGTTTTAGTACATACTAAAAGAAGAATTATATATGAATTACTTAAGGGATGTCTAATTGGACCTAAAAATCGTTTAAATTGTTTCCAACTTTGACTATAGAATCTAATTAGTTCTTCATGTGCAGTGAACTTCAACCACTAATTGGGATTAACCAAAACACAAACTGAATAGACCCAAACCAACAAGACAGTAAATAAAGGCCAATATTGACTGGTAAATAACAAACTTGATTAATAATTGCGTAAAATATGAACCTGGTAATTATGGATCAGACTTGGCTGGTCGGAGAACAGAATGGACCCCACGACATCTTAAGGGCCCAATTCAAATGACATGCACTGTATCAGTAGCCATGTGACTGGCCTTGTTTTAAAAGTTCATGAGCCGATTCGAGGGACAATGACAGTGGCAGACAAGTTAGGCCTGGCCCATTATATCATCATAAGGCCCAGTGTTTTGAGTCAAATTAGGCTGGGCCCATTTTGAATCATATGAGGTTTCCTCAGTTAAATGAAAATAATCATACAAGATTTGCTCTGTACTTACCATTTGTGAAGATTTATGTTGCAGCCCTCTTCTTAAATTAGTTACAACTAGAGACGGAAAAATCCAGCTCAACCCGCCAACCAGGCCCGACCCGACCCGTTTATGACCCACCTAACCCGACTCATTTGAAATATAGGTCAAGTTAGGGTTATGGTTTTTTAACCCGTAAAATAATGGGTCGGGTTAGGATTGACCCACCTAACCTTCCTTAACCCGTTTGACCAGTTTAGATTTTATTAAATTGCCATGACTTTTTAATTTTCATGTAACTTTTCTTATTCATGTAAACTATAAGCTATGTACTCTTAATCTTTTGTAAAGGATTTATGTAAAATCTTAATACTTTGACTATAAAACTTTTTTTAATTGAAAATATAATATTTTTATAGTTGAAATATTGATATGTGTTTTTTATTTTTATGTTGGCATATAAATTTACCTCTAAAACATGGATATGAATGAAATACAATATTGTCGATGAGTTTTATACTTATACTCAAATATGAAACTATAAAATTGAACAAAAATTGAAAATGGATTATCTCAAATTCTCAATAAATGGGCTCGAAAATACTTATAGGTTCTCAAATTTTACACCTTGAAAATTGATAAATTATAAATTTATGCTTAATGCAATATTTAAATGAATCTAGATGTAAGGAAAGCTTTACAAAGGAAATAAAGTCACATAAACTGAGTTAAATTATACACAGAATGAGAATTAAATATATTAGATCGGGTCAACTCGATTCAACCCGCATCAAATTCAGGTTAGGCGGGTTGGGTTAGGTTGACCCGTCATGGGTACAAGTTAAAGGTTTCCAACCTGTTTTAAAAATGGGTAAAGTTAGAATTGGAACGAACAAACTTGGGTTCAGGTTGACAGGATCCAAATTTAGTCAACCTAACCTATTTACCATGTCTAGTTACAATAAGATGTAGGTTCTTAATAGCTATGTATAGGAAGTGTGATTGTTGGTATGAGACAATTTTAATCTAGATGTGGACTTCACTGCATTGTTGATATTTTTCCTTGAAAAAAGGAGAAAGATATAGAATCTCAAGTCTCAACACCATAGAGTATGCATATATGAATCAGGTTGTTTCATTTGAGTCGGGTTATGGAGGGTTTACCCACAGTGGGTGTTGGCAGGAAGGATCTAAACCTATTGGGCTTTAAAAGATGAGCTCCAATATTGACCCCACCCATTTTTGCCAAATCTCACCCGTCAGGTAGCCCTGTCGCCGGATGCAATCATGTACCAGCCTGCCTACTATTGTCTGATGTTAAGGGCAACCAAGTTTTTGGCCACTACTTTTTGTTTACTTTTGCATTATTAGTGCCTTCAATTATTTCACATGGGTTCCGTCAAAACACGTCGGGACAACGATAACCATCATAACACCGTTTTTTGCCTTTTTAAATTTCCACCACCTACTCGATTGTCAAATATGGAGCCCACATCTAGACGTCTGGTCACATCACTTCACATAACCGAAGCCAGCGAGCTGGTGCTGATCCTAATCTTACGTTCCTTGGATTATTATTCACTGACAGATTTTATCACATATAAGCTCTCATGATATTTATAGAATTTGAAATCATAATGACATTCTCATCCAAAATTGCACTAAACCTAAAATTAAAGGACAAAAAGATGTTTGAAGGATTGTTTTTTCTTCATCTTTGGTATAAGGCTTTTGTACTTCCCCTCAATATTTTACTTTACTTTGCTGTGCTCTTTTCTGTTTTAATATAAACTTCGTCACCCATAAAGAAAAAAAAAAGGATGGACGTAATGGTCTTATTATGGATAACATCAGGTGAAAAATTGGCCTCATTGGATTATCCTAACTACAACAGCTCAAAGGTTAATGGTCCCTTACGCATAGAATGTTTCTTTTTTTTTTTTTTTTTCTTTTTTATTCAATGCACCGGTAAGCATGTCCGATGAGCATAAAATTCAAATGGGAGGATAAGTTTGTGAAAGGGCATTGAATGACTAAATATGGGCATAGGTAGGTCTAACCATTTTTGGAGGACCATTGAGGGAGGGAATGGTATTATCTAATCCATGAATTTTCTTCATGTAGAAATTTTTATCCTCACCTCTAATTAAAATGGTGGGCTTTGGAGGTTGATAGGATAATTTCTTCATATTTTAAGAAACCATTGGATGGCGGGGATTGAAACTCTGAACGTACTTGGATGTGACTCCTGTAGGAGAAAATACACCCTATAAGGTTTATGAGATTTCCGAAGTGGATAATGCATGATGGGTTCCCCAGAAAATGGTTCAAATCTTATCTAGTTATTAAAGACACTTAATCAAAGTAGGACCTGCCAACCCAGTTTGAAAACAACCTAACAATATGGGTCGACCACCACCACCACCCCACCTCTTCAGTTGTTTTGAATGATTTCCAGTTTTGGTTTGGGCTGCCATTTCCAACCAGGCTAATGAATGGATTGGGTTATAGTTGTGTTTATACTAGTTATCTAGTCTATGTACTTGTCTTGAACCTGATCCAACCTAGACTGGCAATTTCATTCCTAGGAATTATGAAGGGTTTGGATTGAGGCCCCAACCCGGGCCTATCCGGACTCGCCCCAACACATTGCAATAGCCATTACATGGATAATAGCATCAAAAAGGAAATCCCAAAGTCCTAAAACATTCATTTTTTATATATAAAATGGGAGGATAAAACTGAAACGTAGTAGCAGAAACAAGAAATAATGGATACCTCTAGTTCCTACTGTTAAAGCCGAGTTGTTGTTCCAAACAGGCAAACCAGAATTGGTAGTTAAGAAGGATGTGTTGTAAGCACTTGAAGGCCGATACTGCAATTGAATCCAATCACATGAAACAAATTAGGCACAAGACATCACAAAAGAGAACAGAAACCTCACAACAAAAGAGCCCCCCTTGAATTAAAATTACAAAATAACAGTTGCCGTAAATGGATTAAGCATAATTTCAGGAAAAAGAAAATGGATTAAGCATAAAGCCGATGTTGCGTCGATTCAGTGACTCAATGAGAAAGAGACTCCACTAGGCCGAGTCAACTCATGGCAATAGTGAGAATGTAATTTCAGGCTCTTGGTATTTTTTTTTTTTTGGGGATGATTATCAATGTCCAATTTTATCCAATTTGAACCCAATTTGGTAATTCAAATTTTGGGTTGACATCTTTGATCCAGTTAATAATTGAACTTTGTTAAAATTATATTAGTTTTTTCTATATGACCCAACACCATAATCTAAACACAACCTTTTAATTAAGTCTTCAAGTTGATCTTAAGTCGGATTGAAAATTTCAGCCCCAACCCCAAAATGGGACAGTTTGAGGTTGAACCTGCCTATTACTACCTCTACCAACGACTGATCTGTACCCTTTAGTCATGTGTACGGCAGCCTCACATCATGCTACAAATTACCTGGAGATTTTGAGCACATCTCATATTTTGAGTATTTCCAAAAAGAAATTACAATAAAATAAGGAGTCAATCTAATAAAAATCAAATAATTTGAGAATATCTTCAAAATAAAATGACGAAATATTTTGCAAAAATATCCAATATTTTGAATAAATCAGGATAAATCACTATACTTTTTAAAGAAAATGGAAGGCAAAAACCTATATTATGATGATATTTTAAAATTTCAAAAACTGAAAAATCACAATATTTTGTAAGAAAATTAGAGCTACTTACAAGATTCATAGAAAATGAGGACTTTAACAGTAGAATATTTAAACTAATTTAAAATTTAAGACATAAGGTTCTTGATGGTGGTTGTGGTGCTGGTGGTGGTGACTTTCAGATGCATCTCATCTGTTTTTATTATATGTTTCCTTTTATCTATCCTTATTTCTTTATTTTAGCTAGTTGTCCAAATAATATTGTCCAAACTTGAAAGCTTGAAAATCTCCAAAAATGTAGAAAGAGGAGAAACTGACCAAACAGGCTTTTGTGTGTGTGTTTTTCTCAATTGAAGTGGGAGATGTCTCCCTGCTTTACTAAGCTATGGGTGGTTGCTTTGTTGCACCATCTACATGTCATTATCTTAATATAATTAGCAATTCCTTAGTGAAGAGCATCCCTTCTGTCAAGAATAGATACTCACCAAGTGGGTCCAACTAAGTTATCGGTGGTTGCTTTGTCGCACCATCTACATGTCATTATCTTAATATAATTAGCAATTCCTTGGTGAAGAGAATCCCTTCCGTCAAGAATAGATACTCACCAAGTGGGTCCAGCTTATGATCCATCCAACTAAATCATCAAACGGGGACTTGACTGAAGTGGAAAATTGGATCCACTCACACGGCATTGATCAAGTGATTAAGATGATGATTCAAGCATCTATCACCACTCACAGGTTGGTGGGGTCCATTTTCATCCCTAAGTGGGGCTCAAGGTAGCCCCATAAGAATACTTGTGTACTGTAGTGAGTAGATGGGACCTTACTAAAAATACTATTTATCGTGCCATAATTTCAAATAATGTCAACATTACAACTATTTCAAAGAAGCTTTAGTATATGTCATGTTAAAAGGCAGAAAATAAAAATAGAAAGAAGGATGAAAGCTTTATTATTATTTACATGCCAACATATTTACAAAGGAATATTCCTATGGATCCTATAAAACCGGAAATTTGCAGACTATCACGACGTGCTTCTCCTAGACAATATATTACTGCAAGAGACTAACTTTTGTTTTTTTTTTCGGTGGGGGGCAAAAAAGAGACGACCTTTTGAAAAAAGCAAACTAGAATCTGTCCATTTCAACAGCTATGTAAGATCCATCCCAAGTCTACCAGATCAAGGAACCCATGGACTCGCTACCAGTCCTAAGAGTTGGCCCCTGCTGAAACAGTCCACATCCACTTGCAGGTGGAAACAGCTGTAGTAGCCAAGGGCCTCCCTGTAGAACGAATCTGGGCCGTTCACTCGGAGATCTATTAGGAGGAACCTTACTGATGATGGACCCCACATGTTGATCTCCCCACCTCGGTCAAGATAATCCAATTTGGTTAAAAATTAGAATATTTTAAAAACCCATTCTTTTTTCTTTTTTTTATTTTCACTCAATTCCTTCTCAACATAAACATACATACATCTAGGAGTTACTTAAATTCAGATTTTACTAAAAAAGAGAGATTAGATTAGATGCAGATATTAAAGCTGCTTCTAGGAACTGTATCGGCCCCCAGATCTGGTTTCTGTTTTTTAATCGGGTCCAAATCATATGTTTACCTTTGTTTTTCGAATGCGATCCAATGCATAGGATCCAGATTCAAATACAAACCCATCTTTTACTAAAACAGATTCAGATACAAAATAAAAATACACCATATTTCTATTTGGACCCCACCAGTATATAGTTTTTGAGGATCCGTCAAGATCCTCATATTGAAAACCTCACAATAATCGTGGTGGGACTTGATCAGCAATGGGCAGCCAGACATGCACTCCGTGATTGGTCTTGCCCTAATCGTGGTAGAGTTTTTTCTCAAAAAATCTCGATTCATAATTTTAATGATCCTCTTTGACGATTGGTCCAAATTTGACAGTCTTGCAATTTTGTCACCTGTGGTCGCGTGTTCTCCACATGCAACTCACGGTGGCAAACCTGCAAGAGAAGCTCCTGTCTTCTTCATCATCATCTTCTTCTTCTTCTTCTTCTTCTTCTTCTTCTCTCTCTCTCTCTCTCTCTCTCTCTCTCTCTCTCTCTCTCTCTCTCTCAAATTAGTTTATTGTATAGTTTTGGTTCATTAAGAAAAGAATGCAAGATTCATGCATGTGATCCATGAGAGAGAAGAAAGAAACTACACCCACCACCACTTGCTTCCTTCACTGATTGACCAAAGAGAACTTCTTAGACATTACAATACAAACTCTTTCATTGAGAAAAAAAAAAAGCTAACAAAACCCATTAATGTAATCATGCCCAAGAAGTGAAGAAACAAGGCAAGACTCAAATTAACGGCATGATCATACCTTGTAAGGGTCCATGTCTCTGTATATGATATTGGAAAAAGGTATAAGAACAGGGTGGTGAGCGTGCAAGTGAGAGTGGAGGTGGCGATTTTATTCAAGCAGGCTCTCAACAATTTATAGCAGCCGGACGTGATCGTTTATCAAATTCGATTGATTAAAGCTAGCATCTTATTGCAACATGGGGACAACCCTCCTCACGGTGCCGACTAAATTTTGAGTTGAATGGTGGGACCCACCTCTGAGCAATTGAGATATGCACATGAGATTTACACAGGCTTTTTGTTTTTTTCATTTTTACTTGATCCTACTTTGATGTGAATCCATAGTAAAACTGTAGTTTTCTAGTTTTCACTCCCCAATATCTTGATATAAATATATATAGGAAAAAACTATTATGTATATATTTCTCGCAGATGAACAATTCCTTTTTTATATCTACAAGGTAAATAATTGTCATGAGGTCATAAGATGTGATGATTTTGTTTTCTTACACATTAATATCTTCCAAAAAAAGAAGTGTCCTTCACCATAGTGTGAGGAATATATATATAATAATTTTATCCCCATATATATATATATATATTTATACATATTCTATGATCTTGACATTTATCTCTTGTCATACATGATGTAAAAAAGATTTAATTGAATTTGAAAGTTGGATTTTGGTGCATTTAGAAAAAAGGGTCCACCTGATAATGATATCTGAACCAAACCATGACTAGAATGACCTCAGAGCTTTCTAGTAACATGTTTATGCATGTTTGTAATTTGGCATTTTAAAATGTGGGGCCTTAATTAATTGTGGTGACCAGTGTGAATGTACAAAACTTTTTTGTTAAAAGCATTTTTAATGATTTACATTTTTCTAATAGATGACAAATGTAGAAAATGGGGTCTGAAATCTAAATTAATTACCATGTCATATTGCCTGCATGTGTGAAGATTGATCAGTTCCTAAGTGGGGACTGCTTACACTGAGTTTTGATGTATTTATGTTGGCTAAAAGTAATTTAGTGGAAGAAATCCAAGGTAAAGTTTTCATCCAAGGTATGTCATATGCCTGTAGATATTGTCAAGTAACTAGTTTCACATTAAACATTCTCAATGATAAGGTAAAACTTTTGATGCATGCGTCAGTAGTAAAAATAATTAAAAATTTTAATAAGACAAAGATGATAAATATGAAGTGCATATTCGATCGGATAAAATGATCTGGCTCTAAAGGCAGAGGAAAATAGAGCAAGATTAAAAACAACTCAGCCCCATTATTGTAAATTTTGATTTGTAAGAATATTAAAAGAAAGCAGTTTTGGAAGGGCAATTTCCCCTATGGAAGTTCACACAATGTGTTCCTGCCTTTAATTCATTGGGTTTGTTAATAGTACTTGTGCTTAGTTTTCCCGAGCCCATAATATGGATGTCCGTAGGTGAAAATTTTACGGTTTTAAAGATTACCATAACCAAAATGAAGCTGAGATATACTTACAATATCAATATCAGTGATTAACGTAATGCATCTCATGCGTACATGTGCAAAGTGAAGATAAACTAGTGAAGTGTGTGTTTTTTTTAATGGATTTATAGTAAAAAAAAAAAAGAGTGAACGAACAATGGGAAAATATCAACAGCCAATACATGAAAGAACCATCCAAAAAGATTTTTAAAAAAATTAAAAACAATGTGGAGGACCAATTCAACCAACCAGTTTGGGTAAGCATTTGACCACTCAAAATTACATTTAAAAGATCACCAAAACTTGGGCACTCGATGCGCCTTGTTTTAGCCTTCTGGATGTAAGAAGTTTTATTTTTGTCGAATTTTTTAGAGAAAAAGAAGTATCCATATCAATTGAGATTAAGACCCAATCCTCGCAACCATTGGTTGCCTAGATTATATCCATCCAATCACACAAAATTGGGCTAATGCCATAAACTTCAGATCCACCCTAAGTATTCAAAGCAATGAGGCCTGCCCTCATTTTTGCATCTTTCGAAGAGATAATCCCCTCTCTAACTCCTATTCCATAAATAATAGATCCATTAAACAATAGCACGTATACAAAAGTTGCTTTACTATCTTATCTTCCAAATCCAACATTGGCATCTTTTCTAATAATCTTGCTAAGACTGGGGATCCTTCCATATAATCTTTTCTTAAGGGCATGTTCGGGAGAGGGATAGGGTAAAGTAAAGTAGAGTAAATCAAAATCAAGAAAGAATAATAAATGATAGGGTTATGATCACTTTTGTTTTTAGTATTTGATATGGAATCTTTATGACTTTTTGTATAGAAAGTAGAGATTTTTTTCTTTTAGTTTAGTAATGACTTTTTTTGACTTTTTTTGAAAAAAGATATGGAAAATTTAATTTTTTTTAAAAAAAGAAGGGGATTTTGAATTTTTAAAATTTAACTTTACTTTACTTTACCCTATCCATTTACCAAACATGCCCGAAGGGATTGTTTGTTAATTTAACTACTAGAGTGAAGTGAGGTAAATAGTCATTTCAAAAAAAAAAAAAAGAGGGGTTAAATCAATCTCATGATGAGATTTTGTCTTTTAGTGAAAAGAGAATATAACTTTTTCACTTTTTAAGTTAAAAATAGATATTTTTTGTCAGTTACTGTGATGAGAAAGTAGTTTTTTACTTTTTGGTATAAAAAAGAAGAAGAGTTTTTTTTTGAAATGTAGCATTTTAATTTGACTCTTTTAGTTTATTGTGTCATGAAATGATATATGACTTTAACTTTGCTTAGATGTAAAGTTATCAAGCAACCCCTAACATCCACTGTATTAAGACCTTTAAATTCCATTTACGATTTTAAGAGAGATCCACTTTAGCTTCAAAAGGAATTTGTGTGTTGTGTTTATTTTTCCTTTTTTAATATATTAAAGGAAAAACAAGGAAGAATAGGATATTGATCTTTCTGAATCGCCCTGCCAGATAAAAAATGATTTTTCGGATAAATCATATGTAAAAATCATATCCTAAATGTTGATAGCTCTCCAAACTAAAACATGCACTTGCCGTTGAAAGTAGAGACTTTGCTAGCTATGCCCTTCATAGCCTTTAGACCGAATAGATCGTTTTTAATACACACACACACAGATAGCATAACCTTAAAAGACTGTTAACAGCCATAACCAAAACTCTTTCGTGATGCCTTTCTTAATACCTCAAACCATTCTTCATGTATGTTTCATTAATCTATATTCCGAAAATTGTATTATAAAACTTTGTAATTTTCAGAATCTTCCTCTTAGCGGCCTTTTACGTAATTGGGATGTAAATAAAATATGTCAAATAAAGTAGGTCATTACATCTAAACTAGTTTCTTCCCATCATATTTAAAGAATAATTTTCTCTTATTTACCTACTTTTAGACGAACATTAATTAACAGTATTGATTGTCAAAACCAGTAAATAATGAGTAAAAATAACATAGTCGCTCCTATTTTTAGCCTTGTGTTTTTCTGGTACCTCACCCAAGGAGGTTAGGACCAAAGAGAGCCCACACAAGTAATACGCAGAAGGTCAAAGAGTCGGAAGAGAAGCAGACCAAAGTGAAAAGGTTGAGTACAAAACGTAAGAAAAGTAAGCAACCCCTTGTTGCCAATTAACCAACTGAGCAGCCCCTTGTTGTCCATGATTGAGCGCCATCCATCCACCCCCTATATTATCCCCTAATAACTTCCTCTTCTCACCTACCTGCTCAAGTTTTGACTCCTGGTTACGTTATTCCTCCCACATGTGAGCTTTTTTGCTACTTTATATTTTTTGGTACCCCAGGGTTGAAACCAAGAGAAGCCAACACCCACATACGTTAGAAGACTGGCACACCAAGGAATTAATCCAACACAACCAAGTAGGATGAGAGATTGCCAACTGAGCAACCTCCTATTTTTAGGCTTCCTTCCCATTGGTTGTTGTAATGTGGGGCCCAAAAAACCCCAAAACGATTGGCCATGAGCCTCAATGAATTGCTTAGTGCGATAAGGTCAAACCTTATCGCCCCTCGATCTCACACATGTATAGCAAAATCCGAAGTCATTTTCCCCGGCCTTTTGATAGAGGAATTGGTCTACATACATTTTGGGTAAAAGATTCTTCACTATCAGAAAATCAAGGCCTTTCGAATCTAAATGTAGAACCTTGTGTGAACCCAAATCTAATAACGACTATGGTCATATGCTAAGATGATATGTTATACTTCTTTTTTTTTTTTTTTTTTTGGGGTGTGGGGGTTGGTGTTGAAGATATGTTTTACTGTTTATAAAGCTCCAATGATATAGAAGTTCAATATTACGAAGCCTCAACTATATTGCTGTTTCACGTGTGAAGTGTCTAACAAGTTCACTTCTGCAATTTTTTTTCCTTTAGTGTGGTCATGCTCATATACCCACACATGCTATCTGTCCTTAACCAACTGAGCTACCTGTGAAAAGAGAGATGCCTCTGTTTGTAGCTATAAGAGGATTGGCCAACAATTCTATTCTTCATAGAATTCAATATTGTTACCTCAGATTATGTTGACTCAATAATTAGACATTCTTTACCAAACAAAAATAAAGATGAATCTATCCTAGAAAATCGAAGTGCCCATAATATGTTTATACAGAAGTCAAGAAATCCACCACATTGTAGATGGTACCTTCATCACAGAGGAAAATCATGTTCTTTTACGAGAAGATTGCATGTGTAGTCTCACTAAGTGGGCCTTCCTCTTTTCTTTTTTCCTTTTTTGATCGGTAACTGAAACTTTCATTAAAAGAAAGAGAGAGTACAAAGAGAAAAAAAGAAAGAAAGAAAATAAGAAAATGAAAACTCTAAAAAGAAAGAGTACAAGAGCAATATACCCGCTCACAGGAGACTAATTAAACAACACTGACCTAAGGAACACTTCTCTCAACTCCCAACGTTGTTAAAGCATTAGCCATAGATCAATGCACTGAGCTTGATAATCTTATCATTCGATGATCTATTGTCATGCCTAATTTTAAACCCATTGAACTTTCACTCACTATCAGACTGAATCTAAAATGAATCTGCGGTTAAGATATACCATTAGCTTCTAAGGTTGTTAGGACAATGGCTAGAATAATTTGGTATGACATTTGTTTTCCCATTATTTTCCATAACGAGCATGCCATCTACTCTCGTCATATTGCTAGGCATTCATGTAAATGGGGCCCACAAGTTTCACTAGCTATGAGCATTATGTCCGCTCTTAGGAAAGCATTCTCCCATCACAAATACTCTTCTCAAGAATACAACTTCCTGTGAAAATGCTACAATGTTTTCAAATTTATTAGCATATTATTAAAAACTGTTATGGAAATGAATTAATGTGGAAATGCTTAAAATAACTAAAAAAAAAGGAGCGGCCGAGTGCACGAGGCTCCTGACATAGCAGGGTTTGGGGAGACAAGATGTACGCAGCCTTACATTGATTTTGAAGAGGCTATTGCCGTGACTTTTACCAGCGTCCTCCAGAATACTACCGGTAAGTCTTTACCATTGGGCCAAGCCGCCATTCCGAAATGCTTAAAATAACTAATAAATATAAATAACATTTTTTTTGTACGCACCAGCCAAGGGTTTTGAACTCAGAAAATCACCTGCACACGTAGGAAGAAGTCACCTATGCACAAGCATAAAGCAACAAAAATTGAAAACCAATGTGAAGCAACTAATTAAGAGACAAGGTACCCAGCCATATAAGTAACCCCATGTTTCTTTTTTTTTTAACCCCAGCCAAGGGAGCTGGGACCTAAGAGAGAGCCCACACACATAGGAACAAAAGTCCATACATGTGGAAAAGAAAGTCCACATACGTAGAAAATACGACATATATAATATCCCTACTAGGAGTCTTGATAGGATTGTAATTAAACTAAACTAAGGTCACTAGAAAACTAAGAATTTCAACAGGACTCTCTTTCAAAAAAAATACTCTCCTAGAAGGACTTCCTTGTAGTCCCAAACAGGACTCCTAGCACAAGATAGTTTAAAACACTAGTGTATATATATATATATGTATGTGGAAGCTTATTTGGTTCTATCTATTAACAATAGAGAAAGAGAAAGAGAGAGAGAGAGAGAGAGAGAGAGAGAGAGAGAGAGAGAGAGAGAGACTGATATCAATTGCAAAATCTATAGAAGAAGAAGAAAATCACGAAGAGGACGGGGAAGATCGACAACGGGACATGTAACATATGTCCAATTTAAGACCACTCACAGCTTGGGCGATAAATTTCTATACCAGGTGAATAGAACTTCTAAAACTTGATGATGTAAGGCCTGCATTTGATGAATCTCTGTGATAACTAATCTACTGATGGCTGTGCTCTACTTAAACTACTATGACAATGCTGTCGGCATCACCAAAATAGAATATATCATCCAGATTTCCAAAGATCCCCATTAAGCTTGTCGAATTGGGTCTCTGAGATTTGTAGTTTAATAAATATGGGTGTAGATTACAGAGATCTATGGTTGCAAGGATGATCAAAATCAAATTTGGAAATTTTTGCAAATATCTAGTCAAAAACCCAAATTTTTCGACTTGAGTTGTGGGTCCCCATAGGTCACCTGATGAGAGATCAGGACCCCACATCTGGTGGGGGACTGTTGGATGACCACAAATGTAGTGGTCCCATGTGGATTGGACCATTGGGTGTCCACCATCCAAATGCTATTAATAGCCCTAACAACAAGAGTTTTCTGACGAAAGTAGCTTCTGAGATTTTGGGTTCCTATTGATATCAACATTGTTGGAAACTTAATGAAAATGTTTTTCTATGATTAATATACTTTTCAACTCTGAATTAGAAAGAAAGTGTGCTAGATTTACAAAGAGATTTACACCTGCTTTGAATTTTTGTGATATCAGGTCGTCAAAAACACCTTTGGGTTGACAGGGGTAGTGCGACCACATGGGCCACTTAATCAAAGATCAGGTCCACACATTATAAGGTGGACCCCTGGGTGACCACTAGAGTGCAGGTCCTATGAGGATTAACCGTTGGGTCCCACCATCTAAAGCCTTCGAAGTACCCAGGCGAGATTACATACTTAACGATGACTGGTTCTGTTATGACTTAGGATGATTTGTCAGTGGCACAAATCATAAATTAAGTTTCTAGAAATTACAGTATAATCCCTAATATATATAATTTTATAACCCTTTTTTATACTAATATTTTGTAAGGACCTATAAGGAACACTAACTAGGGACTGTTTCTAGAATGAAATTAACAATGATACCTAATGTAATAAATACTAAAACTTTATCGTCACATCTGAATTAGAGATAAATGTGATGTAAGTTAACATGGAATGTTTACTGGATAATCAAATATATTGGAAGATATTATAATATGAGTTCGTTAACTTATATCTTGATTTCTATGATTATATTATGATGAACAAGTAAATTTCTCAATAAGATATGGGCAATGCTACAGCTTGGTACCAACTTCAACTCGGAGTGGAGTGAAGATTAACCAATGTTATGTAGTCCTGGCAAAAAATAAAAAATAAAAAATAAAATGATGTAACTAATTATTTTGAACATGATGTTTGAGATAGAGTAAACAAATCGCTAGCATTGAGTATCAAGCTTTCCTCATGGATATTGGTCAAGGAAAGTAGATTCAACAATCATGATGGTAGGATTAGCTATGTTATTGACAGAAATGTAGATACCCCAGTATGGGAATCATTTGATGTTTGTAGTGGAAAAATGCTCAGAAGAGAAATGATTAAGACATTGTGTTTAGTTCTATTATCAAAATTATAAATATTCATATGATTGTTTGAATGTGTTATACCTTAACATTGAAATTATTCTACTCACCAATGTTATTGACCTGTAGTTCGTCCCACTCAAGGTAATGCATTCATAGAGGTTGCTTGGTATGACGGAGATTAGTCGATAGATTTTAGCATGTGTGGTTGATCCAGAGCGTGAGAAGCAAAAAATAGATTCGTATATGAAATTAGCCCAATACTTAGATATTTATTCAACTGCAATTAGGGATTTGTCTTTTATTCAATAGTCTTTGTCCTGAATTTTAATATACTTAATGATTTAAATACAATTGAATTTGGATGTTTTAGACATTTATGCTCATGAAAATTTGATTTATGTGATGTTGTTATTAAATTGAAAACGTCTTAAGAATCTGAATAACTCCAGATTTTTTGGTCGTTATAGCATATTCGGGGTTGAAACCCTAAACTGCAAGTTAATAATTGCAGTGTTCTCAACAACCTCATGTTCTTAATATATATATATATATATGTAGGAAAATATTCAAGTGCATCCATCTCTCACCATTTTGGTGAGGGATACTCCCTTTTTTGTAAGCATTAATATGCAAAGAGATAAAAAAATAAAAATCATGACACCTTTTTGACCTTTGATAGGTTAAAAAAAAAGTGCTCCTCACCGAGATAATAAGGAATGGATGCACTAGAATACTCCTCCCACATATATATATAATAGTGTCAAAAACTGCTTCAAAGATGATTTTTCTGATCTGATTGTAATTATCTTACTATTTTCTTGTGATTCTAAATTCCCACATTTTTCTTAAATATCAGGAAACGAAATATTATCATGAGATTTAAGAGATACGGCTGATCTTTGTGATATTGAACGCTGCTTAGAGTTCTCGACTTTTTAACATACCAGAGAGTGGCCAAGAGGGAAAAGGATAAAAACGAAACCATGTAGTTAACAACATGACGAAGATGTCCAATTTGGTGGGCCAAAACGAGTGGGGCCCACTTCTTGTCTCTTCCTTATCATGGTCAGGACCATGATGGGAAAGGTTGATTCCCCACATCAGCTTTTTCTTCTTACCAATCATCTTCATCTGATGCCAAAGAAGTCAGCAAGGAGTTAGTACTGGGTCTGAGTGCCTATAGCCTATCACTTGATATTTCCTCTTTCTGCAGCGCACAATGTCCCACCCCCATCAATGACGGTATAGCCGGATGGATCAGCATGTGATTGATTTGCTGTTCACAGGAGCAAAACAATGTCGTTAAAAAAAAAAAAACAATATCATGACTGGTAGATAGATCATGCCAGGTGATTGGACTTTTTTTAAGGATGGCTTTTCATGCAGTAGATTTTTTATTTTATTTTATTTGGACGAACTCAGGATCCATCTCTGACTTCTATCCAGGGAAAGTGAGATGCCCCAACGCTCACGTTGGTAAAGGGCGTTCAATTTCATGCACCAGAATTTTCAAGTCCACGAGTGCTGCGGCTAAGGATCAAATCCTAGTCACTTTTGTAGGAAGCAAGTTGCCTCTCCACTAAGCTGACAATTGATTAACAAGATTTTGTTTTTTTTAGCAGCACGAGTTATTTTTTCATGTTGATCTTTTCACACACAAATATTACTATCAGAATGTTTTTTACATAAATTCCTTAATAACAAATTTGTTGGGGACCACGTGGACATAAATCTATTTTATTACCTCACACGCAATTGTTCTCCTGATTTGGCACTCATCTCAATTTGCGGATTGAATTGTCCATTTTTATGTTGTCACCATTAATATGTTGGGCCCATTATCTTTGTTGGTTTGATTATGATGATTTTTAGAATTATTTATAATCCATGCAAAAAAATTTTCTCGTCCTCCTTTGCAATATGCATACATGCAAGTGGACCCCATAAAATGGTTGTAATATAGGATGGTCATGACTTTTTCCTAGAATAGATCCTTAAATATGAGAGAGAGAGAGAGAGAGAGAGAATTTTCTCTCTTTATCTCTCTCTCTTTTTTTTCCTTTTTTCTTTTTTTTTTTTTGCTGTGTTGGGCTATTGGTTAGAGTGATACAGTCAATATAAGACACTTTAGAGATCAATCCCTACACATGTATGTGAAACAAAGGTGCTAACACTCAACTAGTTTAGCCGGTGTTGCAGGCGTCTGCGTCTGCATCACCCAAGGAATAATCCTAAAAAAGATCTCATGATACTCTCATCATAAATAAAATAAAATGAAAAAGCATGAGAAATCTCAAATATAGGATGGCCTTTTATTTATTATACATTCTAATAAAACTATTTTTAGTGCTCTTTTATTGGTGGGCATGGGAGAATTGGCTCCCTAAAGTTTTTTTGGAACTTTTTTTACACAATCACCTCTTTTAATTCTTTTTCTTTTTCAGGCAATGATTGATTCTCTGATTTTTTTTTTTTAAGGTAAGTACTTACAGGCCGAACCCCAAGTCAACAAAGGTGGCTGTCCTTGAGTGGCCCAACTAGCACGGAAGTGAACCCCACAAATTGAACGCAGGAGACACACACAAGGGAGAAGACCTAGGGATTACTGAGCCGTTCAATGAGGAAGAGGACTCCCAACCACTTGGCTTTTCCATTGTTCTCTAGTTAAGAAAAGTTGGTCCGTAAGATATCAATTGATCTGAACTCTATGTAAACTTTAGACTGGGTGAAATTAAGCTTTAATCTCTAAAAGTATGGCCACCACGAATGCAATCTTAGATCGTGTTGTTGTAGATCAAGCTCTAATGGTGGATACTAATGACTGTCTAACAAAAATCAATTATGTGCAAGTCACTCTTTACAATCCAAGGGCTATGATGGACTCCCTTGATGTAGAAGAAGATGATATATGGATCAAATCTAATGGGAAGAAGGGAAAAGTGGTATGTTAAAATGTAAAATCAATGAATCCTCTGCGATCTATCTGTTGTTAAGTAGCCTTTTTTTTTCCCTAGGATTTGGATCTCAACTCAAATCATCGGAGAGATGTTAGGGATGAAGTATTTAACTCATAAGAGGACCTTTTCCTTTTTCTCATCATGCAAAGGATTAATACGCGGTTAGTCGTCAACTGGAGGATTTGTTAGTGAGGGCCAATCTCTGGGATAGGAAGCCCATTAATATGTACATAAGCATGGCCCCCATCGCAAATGCTAACACTCTACATTATAAGAACCATGTAGAGTGTTCTTATTTTCAAACACAAATATTGTGGTGACAAAGACGTCCTCTTTAACCAAACAAGAAAAGGTTGGCCATCAAGGTGGCCGCTAGGTTGGTTTGAGCCTTGAGTTTGCCTCCCAAGATATCAAGTTCAACTTCTGTTCTTGCATTAGCCAATTACTATGTATGCAGCCATATATGTACCTCTTAGGGAATAATCCTCGTTTATCAAAATCAGGTAATCTCTAGGTCAGAAGCCAAAGGTCAAAATGCTGGGCTGGCGAGGAACACCCTAGATCATTAAAATTTAAAAAAAAAAAAGGTTTCAACACATGCTTAAGCCTAGGGGAATAAAAGCAGTAGCCAACAACCCCAGATTCAAGCACTACTTCTGTGATCACACAAAAATAACCGAACAAGGACAGGCTCCAATATCATGCGGCAGAGCAGTCCCTCGCAGATAAAGAAGCTAATCAATCAAGCAAATACGATTAGAGCTACTTGCAAGCAAGGTGTGTAATCATTGGAATGGACAATCACAAAAGTTGGGTTAAAACATGAATGTTGAAGTACAATAGATTCTTTGTTGGAGGGGTCGAGTAAAATAAAGTAGAGTAAGTTCAAAATCAAGCAAAAATAATATATGATGGGGTTATAATAACTTTCTATTTTTAGTTGTTTGATATTGAATCTTTTTTTACTTTTTGAATAAAAAGTAGAGAGTATTTTATAATTTAGTGATAATTTTTGAGTTTTTTTGGAAAAGAAGGAAGGAAATTTGATTTTTTTAAAAAAGAAGGAAAAATTCTAAATTTCTAAATTTTTATTTTACTCTATTTTACTTTGTCTCACAAACAACATGCATGTGTGCAATTAGCATCATTCTAGGAGCGATTAAGTGTAAATCCATTTCATTTATTTATCTTGTTGTGAAATGAATAAAAAAGAATCCCTATCGAGTGAGAAAAAAAGGGGTAGAGCATGCTATAGACAAAATGTAGGCGGCTGAATGAGGGAAATTTCACCAAATTGACTGTTAGGTAGCATGTCATTGTGTAACATTTTTTACCGTAGATGCCATGAAAAATAAATTATTTTTTTCGAAGTGTGGTGTGGCGTGGCGTGCAACCAAAAGTTAATTAGTGAAGTAAATGAATAAGAGATGTAATTCATGAATAATCTAGATAATAAGATTGATGCGATTATGTGTTTTTTTCTTCCCCTCTTTTCACGTCGCATCCCCTTGGTAGATACCATGGCAATTGGATTGAGATTGGAGCGGGTTACAATCAATGCACAGTACTTGAGAACAAATGGATGTTCCCGTTGTTGGAAGTTCGCTCAAACCCAAGTGCCCAACTTTGAACCTGGGACCTACATGTCCCGGCAGTCTCATTCCTACCGTTTTGGGTTTGCCCCCACATTGGTGGGTTCTCTTTCCAAGCTACCTTAGGCAATAGAAAATGTTAAAAAAAGTAAGTGTTTGAAATGGATGTATATAACCATAAATTTTAGGTCAAAAATCAGAACATGAGAGTAGAAAAACAATCAGAGTTGTAACTACATTTGAGTGTGCAATTACCACCATTTTACAAGTAGTTGGTGATAAATGTTTTTTACATTTTTACCCAAGCCATGGGCGCTGGGACCAAAGAAAGCGCACACATTTAGTAGGAAAAAAAGGCCCACAAGTATCAAGATGGCAGTGATATGATATTCGAGTCGCAGACCAACTAAGTAACCCTTTGTTTTAAGTGTAATATCTATTTGAAGGAGAAAAAAGAGTTTTTTTTTTTTTTTTGCCTCTCCTTAAGATTTTGTTATTGAGATAAATTGATAAAAATGAAATCAGAAGATGCCTAATGTGAGGAGAAAAATAGAGAACATCACTGCAAACCAAGTCCATATTTCTTCTCCATCTGTTGTGCCCAACGGGTGAAGAGTGAAAACCCCACTCACCGGGCGGGACAACACCTTTTCACCATATAGATTCCTCGAAATCCAAACAATCTGTAAGAGTCCGACCTATATTGGGAAAGTTCAATTGATGATAGAGAAATAACAGAGGCGGTCAAGACTACGACTGAGCTGAATTTTGAAAGTTCCGAATTGGGATCCCTAAGTATTTTGACTTGTCCAAAAAAAAAATTTTTTTGACTTAACCAATAATTGTTTGCCACATCATCATAGGACAGGTTGACAGCAACTAGTCACGTGAATGATAGATTTTTCTCTATGATTTTACACATTGCGATTGGCCTACTCACGATGACCATACTTTTCCACACTCCCACGTCTCAAACCTGCAATAATCTACTCATGGAATAGTCCAAAAATGTCATGTGATTCGCCATAGCTTCATTGTAGTGTGGTACGTTGCCCTTTTTTAAATGCATTGCTGGATCTACCATTTTCAATGCCCAAGCCAATTGCACATATAAATATCTTTTGTAGTGATCAAGATGTAAATTATTACTCAAATCAATAAAATGGCCACCCTTAGATTCAGTATATTCGAAACACATGATGAACTTACTCCACTTTTCTCTTGAAAATATTTCCATTGTGTCTCTCATGTGTGATCAATAAAACAATTGACCCACTACATTAACACTGAATCCAGTGAGTCATAGGGCTAGTAACTGGTTTGGATTTTTTCACCAAGAAAGTAAATTGGTTCAGGTTCTGAAAAGGTGGTGCCGACTGTGCATTTATGAATGCGGTGCACCATACTTGTCCTTACACCATACTTGTCCTTACTATATTTTCAAACTATTGTCAAAATAAATAAATAAAACATCTCGAGAAAATCATAATATCATTGGAATGAATGAAAAGAAGGAAATCTAAAATAGTTTATTATAATTTTTCTAATAATTTCAATTTCATTAACATAAATTAGTTAATATAAATCAATCTATCTAGTATCTAACACACATCTTCCCATTTTATGAAAACACCCATCGATATATCTATGCAATTTGTTGTAATGATAATATATCTAGTAACAACTTTTGTGACAATTTCTACACTCGCTCATCGTTTTCCCTCATGGATCGTAAACAATAGAGCAACGTTTGGTATCCAATGGGGATCCTCAAATTTGAGACTTCCTCACTGCCTACGGATAAAGGAATTTTCTGTGAGAATTTCATATTGATATTGATACATAGTGGCAGATGCACTAGCAGAGAACATTGCTATGATATGTAAATTTCCAAAAAATGAAGAATTTTAAACCCTATGGAAGCAGAATTAAAAAATCCTAAATAAGAAAAACTTCCACTAATCAAATTTCTAGTGATTTACAATTGACAAAATATGTAAATTGTTAACAACTTTGCAAAAAAGTCTAGATTGCCAAATTTGACCTACTAATGGCATCAGCAAGATTTATCCTTACTTGGCATCAGCAAGATTTTATCCTTTCTTACACATCATAACTGATCTACAAATGTCAGTAACCAAGTCAAAAAAATTTGGAATACAAAAGAAGAAAGGACGAAAGCAGCAAAATTTTCCCACCCACGTGCGTTGGAGTGGAGAAAAGTAAGGATACAAACAAAAAAGACACTGAAATAATTGAAGTGGGCACTATACAAGACAGGGAGACTGCCATGACCATTTCTGTGAAGTGCCCGGCACTCAATTGACTCTGATTTGCACAGCCGGATAATGTTTTCGTTCTTATCCTTAGCCTGTAAGTGTCATGGTTATCAGTTTTAGATATTATTGTTTGGAAAAAATCTTGGGATAATAGAGGTTTGACTAGGAGTATGATTCGGAGAATGTTGCTGAAAATAAATTGATTTTAGATGATAAAAGTTCTAAGATAGAAATAAGATATTGAAAAATCAGACTTTTTTAAAATGTAGGTATCCATGAGGTCTGAAAATAAATTGATTTTGGATGATAAAGTTCTTAGATAGAAATAAGATTTTGAAAAAAATAGACTTTTTAATAATGTAGGTATCCATGAGATCTTTGACCTAACATAACTAATCCCCCATTAGACCCACATATATGTGAATCGAACAGATTTGGGATAGTTTCAAATAAGATGTTGGAGCAAACTCATACATTGTGCTACTCCATAAACTCCAATGTGGGTAAATTCTAATTCTAACCAAACATCTTCATTAAGAATAACTCTTTACATGGTGGTAGAGAGTGTTGGTTCCGACCACACTTTTTTTTTTTTTTTTTTTTTGCATATGTGAGTTTTATCACCTTACATGTCTGAGTTTAGTTGTGTTTTTTTTTGTCTTACACATGTGAGTCCTCATTACCTCGTATGTATGAGTTGTGTGTGGTCTCATTATCCCACATGTGTAAGTAATGTTTTTTTTTTCTCACATGTGTGCGGTCCCATATCCCGCATGTGCGAGTTGTCTGTATCTCTCACATGTGCCAATCCACATTTCCTCGCATATGTGAATTGTTGTTGGTGTCATGTTGGTGTTTCTATTCAAATCCCAAACCCTCAACTGGATTACAAAAAAAAAAAAAAATTATACATCATTTGTATTGCAATAGTTAGCATATTGTGATGTTCTTACATTTTAGCTTTTTCTATAACATCACAATATTTTCAAAATTGAAAATATTTGTGACAACATTGCTCTCTCACACATGGCAATTTGCAAATGTTGGCAGCCCTTTTTTGCATATGTGAGTTTTATTACCTCACATGTGTGAGTTTTGTTGTATCTTCTCACATATGCGAGTCCCCATTACCTTACATATATAAGTTGTGCATATCTTTCTAATGTGTGTGGTCTCATTATTCCGCATGTATGAGTTATGTGTATGTCCTTCACATATATGTGGTCCCATATCCCGCATGTGTGAGTTGTCTGCTTCTCTCACATGTGCAAATCCCCATTATCCACGTGTGTCAGTTGGTGTTGGTGTCATGTTGGTATTTCTATTTAGATCTCAACCCCTTAGTTGGACTACAAAAAAAAAAAAAAAACTATATATCTTCATTTGTTTTGCAATAGTTAGCATATTGTGATGCTTTTACATTTTAGCTTTTACTATAACATCACAACATTTTCAAAATTGAAAATATTTGTGACAATATTGCTCTCTTGCATATGTCAATTTGCAAAATGTGACAGCCTATTTTTGTATATGTGAGTTTTATCACCTCACATGTGTGAATTTTATTATGTTTTCTCACACATGCAAGTACTCATAATTACCTCACATGTAAGAGTTGTGAGTGTCTCTCATATGTGTCTGGTCTAATTATCCCACATGTGTGAGTTGTGTGTATGTCCCTCACATGTGTATGATCCCATATCTCGCATGTATGAGTTGTCGGTGTCTTTTACATGTGTGAATCTCTATTACCTTGCATGTGTGAGTTCGTGTTGATGTCGTGTTGGTGTTTCTATCAAGATCCCAGCCCCTCAGCCGGATTACCAAGATAAAAACACTATACATCTTCATTTGTTTTGCAATAGTTAGCATATTGTGATGTTCTTAAATTTTAGCTTTTTGTTGTAACACCACAATATTTTCAAAATTGAAAATATTTGTGATAATATTGCTCTCTTGCACATGTCAATTTGCAAATGCCGGGAGCTCCTTTTGAAAATATAGTAGTATCATTGAGAAATGACAATTTCTTAAAATATTGTGAGATTATTAAAACATTATAAGAAGTGAAATTGCCAAATGAATTTAATTAAAATTACTATAGAAATTTTAAATTATAAAGCAAATGCGAGTTTATTCCTAATTGAAACTTAGTATTATTTCAATGTTTGAACATTCTATTATTTAGAAACTATTTTATTTTCTGAAACATTTGCCCTATATTACTAAGAGGGCCTATTTGTTTAGGAGATGGTAGGGTAAAGAGGGGTAAGATTTTTTATTCTCAAAAGGTGAGTCCCATGGCAGAGCACTAGTCTGTGAGACACTCAGAAGATCCGATGTCAAACTTTTATTAGAGAACTCATGTCCCTATCATGCATGAATACATTAAAATGAGTATAGTATAATGTTGTATTGCATTTGATATTTTACTTTTTATGTGTAAAATCCACTGTATCTATGCCGTTGCTAAGCATTATATATTGCCGCTTTGAGCAGGTGAAAAACTGAGATTTAAACCCTTGATTGGGTTAAGGTCCCCTAATTAGATTCCTTTTTATTTCGATAGATCTAATTAATTCAGCAATTGTAACAAGCAATCAATAAATCAAACCACAAAGAGAAGAGGTACAATTTTTTATGTGAAAAACTCTACTCGGGAAAAACCAAGGGCCCTTTCTCCTAAACCGAGATCAAATCAAGCACTATATAGAATAAATGTTACAAAGATCTCACAAAACCATCCTCAGTTGGTGACTCAACCTATGGACTGTAAGAAACTTGCTAGCAACTGGCCATACACCTTAACCGCGCTTGATTTACACTGCCTTGAACATCTCTTCAAGATGAATCTACTAGGAGATAGAAGATTTAAAAACTAGAGTAGTAACTTTAACACATATTTCTTTCAAGATGCTCTAGGGATGTTGAAGAATCTCTCATATTAATTTTCTATAAATAGAATAGGGTGAGAGGTGATTTGCAGAGTGCGAGAACCTCTTTTTCAACACTTTAAACCGCAGGTCTCCTCTAGGTTTTGTGCCTTAGGTTTTTTTTGAGAAATTTCACTTTAAATACTTAAATTTGCAAACTTCATGGGCGTTCGAACGCACAAAGGGATGTTCAAATGTTCGCCCTCTCAACCAATTACTCTGAGCAGAAAAAACAGCCTGAAAAATGAGTTCTGTCTTGTGCATTCTAACCTATATTTGTAGGTTTGAATGGATGATATTTTCATAAATATAGACAATACAATTCTACAAACTTCTGATAGGTTCTAACTTTTTCATTTTAACTTCGATTTATACAATCTTTGGCTCTATGAATATCTACTTGAAACGAGCTTTCCTATGGTAAATAACTTGCCATGATCCAACATATATTTTTTGAGATATGATAATTTTAATCCAAATACCTTCATATATGTGATCCGGTGAAACATGCAAAAGTCCAATCTAAAAGAAAATAAATTACAAATCATTTTTTTCAAATTTTGTCCAATGGATATGCAAATACTCAAAACCTTACAGGGCATGTCATACAAGTGGCAGTATCACCAAGTGCCAACTTCATCAACCTTGGTCTTTTAACTTTAGGTCAAGGTCAGTCCTTCTAACTTAGATGTTCAGTTAAGGTCCCTAATTATGACCAAATTATTGAATTCGAACATTCGAATCAGGTGCACTGACATGGGAACGTATGGACGCATGTGGTGTTATTAGATTTCAGATGCTGTTAGTTTGGCTTTATATGCATTGATGTACGGCACGGGCCTGAATTTTGGAACTCAAGTGAAATTTTGGTCAATTCAAAGGTTTGGGCTCTCCACACGCTCATTTATCTGTAAATGTAATGTATAATATATTGCATGCATTTATAGCCATTGAAAAAAAAAGGATACAGAACCTAAGGTTTTTTTTTTAGATTTTTTTTAAATAACACTCTTTCAAAAAAAAAAGAAATAGAAATTTCTTCTATTTAAATAAAAATATGGGAGCAACGATTTCACTGCTGGTTTAAAAAACTTGCGGCAATATCGCTACTTATCAATTGAATGAAAAAAATGAACTAGTTCTATGGTGAGTTTTATAGTTTGGTTTAGATGATTTTTTGGTAAAATCCTCATATATAAATATATATATGAAATGGTGAAGGACACTTCCTTTTTTAGACCTATCAAAATGAAAAAGTGTATGCGATGTGATGCTTTTGTCCTTTTGCACATTAATATTTTTTAAAAAAGGAGTGCCCCTCACCAAAATAGTGAGAGACATATGCACATAAATATTCTCTCTATATTTATATAAAGAATGATTCTATAAAAACTAGTTCTTACTATTTTTTTTTTTTGTGAAAACTCTAGGTAGAGCTTATCTGTTGCCAAATCCAAACCTTGCAATACACAGAGACCCACCCTCCCACAATAGTCACACGCCCTAAGTTTCTGTCAAATCTGAATTTACTAGACAGTTGAATCGATTGTGCCTCAATCTGAATAAATTAGATTTTATAGGCCACGGATGAAAGGGTAAGAGACATGTGATGGAGCCAAACTTGATATTTGGAGTGGTTCACATAGATACTTTCATCCCCTTGGTCCCATCTCCACCCCTGGTTCCATCTCCAATTGGGACCCATAAATGGGTCCCATAAAAAGTTCTCACGGTAAATGCGTGAGAATAGTTTACACGGAATTAGAGCCTATAGATATATATCATTCCCTCAGCCTGTGGTGAGGAACAATGACGTAGCTTTTCCTCTTAACACATGAAGATTCTTCATTTTCATAATACCATAAATGACTTTTCCTCTTTTGTGCATGAATCTTTCGAAATATACGAGTCTCTCATCAGATGTGAGGAAATGATTCATAATAGTATTCTCGTATATATATATATGTGTGTGTAGAGAGTATTACTATGCATCCATCCCTCACCATAGGGTGAGAGACACTTCCATAGTGGATATAGTAATGTGCAAAAGACAAAAACATATGAAAAAGAAGAATTCTCAAATACAAATAAGAAAAGTCATGTAAGCATCCTTCGCCTATAGTGTGAGAATAATGCATACTAATATTCTTTTATATATAAATATATATAAAGAAAATATTAGTATGCATCCATCCCTTATCATAGGGTGAGGCATACTTCCTTTTTTGAAAAGTATTTATGTGTAAAAAGACAAAATCATCCACCTCTTTACACTTTTTCAACCTTGTTAGGTCCAAAAAAAGGAAGTGTCCTTCACACTATGGTGAGAGAATGATGTATAGTAATATTTCTCTCTCTATATATATACATGACAAGCCTCTCTTAAGCTCAAGCTTATATAAAAAATTTCATCAGTCCAAGCCCTTGGGGCATGCCTTTGGTCCATCCAAATGGACCAAACATATAATCCCTTGAATTACACATGTCCACTAATCTTTTATCAAATTTAAATTTACTAAACCGTTGGATCGACTATGCACCTATCCAAATGAACTGTCGATCATTAAAGTTTTATGGCCCAGATGAAGATAATAGCAACCACAGTTGAAGTTGATTTTTTATAAAAAGGAGGGTCCTAGGGTTTAGTCCTTTATATCTCCCCCCACAAATCTCCATCTCTATGTGAGTACCTAGGTGGGCTATACACTTGAGCTTACCCCATCTTAAGGTTGAGCTTAAGAGAGGAGCTTCTATATATATATATATGTGTATGAATATTAGTATGCATCCTTTACACACCATAGGGTGAATGATGCTTACATATTTGGTTATATTAATGTGCAAAGATAAAAAAAATTATATAAAAAAGAAAAATGCTCAAGTATAAATAAGGGAAGCCATGTAAGCATCTAGGTGAGGAAAGGATTCATAATAATGTTTTTCTATATATGTGTATATATATATATTAAGCTGAAATAACAATAAAAATAAAACACAACCAAAACAAGAACTTGTTCAAGGAACCAAGTATGGCTGACGGGCCCATACCGAATTTTTCGAGCCCTTCTCTGCCAAACTCAGTCATTAATTAAGTCCACTGCAAGTGGTCTAAGGTAGCGTTTGGTTCACTGTAATGAGTTTTGGCAGGAATGGAATGGAGACTGGAATGAGTCTGGAATGGAATGGGGCAGGAATAGTAATCCCCATTCCAACGTTTAATTAGACAGAGGAATCAATCCAATAATAAGATTCTCATTCCAGTTCCTATGTTTGGCATGCTTGAATGATGCCAGGAATGGAATAAAAATTACATAAAACTAACCAAAATACCCTCGTGAATTTTTTTTTTTTTTTTTGCCAAAATTTCCCTCTCTCCAAGCCTTCTCTCTATTCCCAGCCATCTCTCCCTTTTTGCCCAGGTCCTCTCCCTCTCCTCTATTCCTAGCCCCTCTCCCTCTCTCTTTGCTTCCAGCACTCTCTCCCCCTCTCGCCCAGCTCCCTCTCCCTATCTCTCGATCCCAGCCCTCCCTCCCTTTCTCTCTGTCCCAACCCTCTCCCTCTCTCGCCCAGGCCCTGTCTCCCTATCTCTCACTTCCCAGCCCCGTCTCCCTCTCTCTCCGTCCCAACCCTTTCCCTCTCTCGCCCAGCCCTCTCTCCCTCTCTCTATCACAACCCTCTCTCCCTTTTTGCCCAGCCCTTCTTCTTCTCTCTATCCCCAACCCTTTTTCCCTCTCATGCCCAACCCCTTCTCCTTATCTCTCACTTCCCAGCCCTCTCTCCCTCTCTCTCTCTTTGTCCCAACCCTCTCCCTCTATCGCCCAACCCCCTCCCCTTCTCTCTCTGTCATAACTCTCTCTCCCTTTCTCACCCAACCCCTCTCCTTCTCTCTGTCCCAACCCTGTCCCAACCATCTCCCTCTGTGGTGGGTTCCAATCAACCAATGGCGAGAAGGGAGTGTCACAGAACATGCCTTATGGTCGACGGAAGAGGGTCAACGACAAATCACAGAAGGAGAGAGAGGTCAAAGACGAAGAGGAAGGAGGCTAAGTCTTATGATCGGGCATCTCAAATTTTGTTTGATGAAAGGGGCATTTTGGACTGAGGGGAAAATTACAAAGGAATGGAATGGCCATTCCTCTACCCCCCCCCCCCCCCTCCCCCCCCCCAAAGGAATGGTGATTCTCCTGTATAAAGGAATGGTGATTCCTAAAGTAATGGTCATTCCGCCACTTTTTTACGAACCAAACGTAGGAATGATCACTCCAACGGAATGACCATTCCATTCCGACTTTCATTCTAGCGAACCAAACGCTACCTAAGAGTTTACCACGGAAATATATGTGCATGTGCCTTGTACATTTACACTCATGTATTACATTTACAAAAGGTATAGATATAGTTATTTGATTAAAGGTCGGTAAGGAGGTCTTCACCGAAATTCATTGTAATTTGGTTTTAGGCCTTCAATGGGAGAGGTTAGACGTTCCATCTCCGTTTTGGGTGGACTCAGACCTTGGATTTAGGATAATTATCAAACTTAATTGTAACCAAATTTTCCCTGTTGACAACCATAACCTAATCCAACCTGAGATAACCCGCACTCGGGCAAAGAATTAAAAAATCCAATTCAAGTGTTGTATGTGTGGATTTCGTTGGACTGGGTTCGGATGTGAGTTTAAATCTCTTCCCACTATGCAGAAAATTTCAAATTTACACTACTGCACAATGGTCCTAATCAACTAAGCACCAACTAGAAATATGGTTCTGCATAAAAACTTACTAGGACCACAATGTTGTACATGGCGAGGTTTCCTAGACACCTTGCGAAACACCGATTTGGGTTGCCAAATTGTGGTGGATGTCTGGATTTGATTCTTTGGGTTGCAATTTACTACTTTCACCCATGTAAAACTAAGCAATTTGGATGCTATTCCATAACCAAGTAATCCTGCAACTGTGTAGTTGTGCACTACTTGTGGAAGAATGGTGATCTTAGATGGGGTGGGCTTTTTGAAAAAAGACGAAAGAAGAAAACAATAGAGATCTGAAGAAGCCCAACTAATCCAAGCTTTGTACTTAGGGTGTGTTTGAATATGAGGTACAGCAAATAAGAGTAAAGTTAAAT
This sequence comes from Sextonia rubra, assembly GCA_037013555.1. NCBI lineage: Eukaryota > Viridiplantae > Streptophyta > Magnoliopsida > Laurales > Lauraceae > Sextonia > Sextonia rubra. The sequence continues at coordinate 11,877,340 of JASUAD010000028.1, read as the reverse complement.
ATTTGAGTTTTAAATTTTTTCCCTTATTTTTCATAAAAATCCAAATATTTCCCTTTCTGTTAAAAAAAGTCAAAAAAGCAACCACTAAATTACAAAAACCTTCTAATTTTTTATACAAAAAATAAAAAAGATTCTTTAAAAAAGTCATCATAACTCAATTATATTTTATTCTTTTTTTATTTCGGATTTATAACTCTATTCTATTTTACTTTACTCCACAAATAAACAGGACCTAGATTCATTCTTTTGTCATAGCCAATATCCACACTTTAAGTGGTGGGACCTTATCACTTGTAAGTCGATGTGTTGTCCAATCACCATGCAACCTTAACCAAAAAAAAAAAAAAACCAATCCTTTATTTAACCAAACAAACCTGTCCAAACAAACAGAAGAAAAATCACTATACCACCAAACTGAACTTGCAGTGGTCTCCCAACACACTCCTGAGTGAGAATCCCAATCCTATGAGAATACGGTGAGTGTGAGTGGACCAATTATCGTCGGCCATGTCACCAATGGGATGGTTGTCTTGAACCAGTAGCCTTCTGCATATGTGAATGACCACTTTCTTTAGTAATATGACGGACCGTGATTGGTTCATTCATGAGCACCATAGAAAAAGAAAAACATAAGAGGATCGGACGCTATGATTGAGGGGCAACACTGTGCCTTCGCGCGTGTGTTAAATTCACTTCACTAAAAAGTTAAAGTGATATATCAATATCCTAAAAATGATTCTTCTACCTTTTCATATAAAAAAGTTAAAAGGCTATTTTTTCAATTCACTGAGTGATAAAAAAATCTAATTTTAATACAAAAATTCAAAAAAATTTATTCTCAAACTACTAAAAACAAAAACCTATTATAGTGCAATTTGACTCTTATTTTATTTTATTTTTATATCTTCCCATATCCAAACCGGCTTCCGTATCTCGGCGCCTAACTTAGACAACGGACGTTTATGCGACTTTTTTCCAAATTTGCTTCTGAATGTACCTTTCCTAAGCTAGGATAATTCCCATGTGATACCGTTGTGCAACTGTAAGATTTATTGATAGCAGTCGTTATTGTACCAGTGGCGGCTGATCATAGTCACGATGCATGCGATTCATCGTTACTAGGGCTGTAAATCCCGCCCTTTAGAGAGAGGGTCCGGCCCGGCCTAGTGCGCAAAAGCCCTCAAAATGAGGGCTTATTTTTTTCATCTAAAGCCCGAGGGTAGGGTATAGCTCTATTTTTAAAAGCCCGCATCTAGAGGGCTGAGCTTAGACTTGGCTAATCAGGCCCGAGGGAGCCCGGCCCGGCCCGCTGTTTATTAAAGTTTAATATAAAATATATAATATACACAAACCTTTTGGGCCTATTAAACTTTTTGACAAAAGTCATGTCCATGCTACAGCCAAGTGTTTTCCACTTTTCACTTTGTGAGAAATTATCAAAATACCCAGCCAACAGTCATAAAACAATAATATTTGAGGGGCATTTTCGTCTTTTAAAAGATAAAGCCCTAAATGTCATCGTATATAAGCAACTCCCTCTCATCGACAAAGGTAAAAAGAAAAAGCCCTAAACGCTCCTATGCCCTAAACGCCACCGGTAATGCCTTTAAAAAAAGTTTTTAACTCTGTCATGCTGCCTTTTGTATTGCATTGTCAATCTCCAACCCGGACAAAGGAAGAGAGTTTGTATATGGTTGGTTAGTGATGGTGGTATAGGCTGTTGCATATAAAAGATTTATTTCCATTAAAGAAACAAATTTCCTTTTCTTTTGGCCCTGGCTCGGTGCTGACCCGGCCCTAGCCCTTGAGGTTGGGTAAGGGCCTAAAAATTATAGGCCCGCCATAAAAGTCAAGGGCCTTTGCTCAGTTAGGCCTAGCCCGCACATGTGAGGGTAGGATAAGGGCTTACCTAAGTCCGGCCCGAGCCCGGCCCTTTGACAACCCTAACTGTTACCAGTCTCCTTGCCGTGTTAAGACGGTGACTGTGACTAGCTAGTTTAATCATAATTATCCGTTTTCAAATGAAGGAAGTGGGCCCACTAAAGGATGGAACCACACCCAAAACATTGGATCATTGAGAAGAAGATAAAGAACGATAAGATAAGAGCAGCTAGCAGTTGTCGGTCATAGGCTCATAGCTGGATTCTTTGGATTCTTTTGGACTTTTTCAAAAAGAAGAGAATAAACAAAACGAAGATCTCATGATCAAAGAGACAGCAATAAAGTTTGCTTGTCAATATGCCATTCATGCTCTTAGAAAAGACGAGAAGTAGTTCAAACTTTGATTGAAAGGATGCTCGATCGGCCCGTGAAGTTGAGCATGACATTTGGGTTTGGGTTTATACGAGTGGGCCCCACATTTTATCGGTTTTTTTAATAGTAACAAAATCTTATTAAGAGAAAAAAAAAGATACAAGAATAAAAAATGACAAATCATCATCATCATCATCAAAGCCTTAAATAAAGATAAAAATAGACAAAAATTAAAAATTAAAATGAAAAACAAAGAAATAAAGCAGAAGGATAAGGTATAAGAGCATTATATTACTCTATCCCGATTACATCATCACACCCTCTTAAGAAGTCAATCTCTCAACTCCTTGCTTGACTAACGCATTTACCATATGGTTCGCAGATCTAATCTTATGACAAAAAGAAACATTTAGGATAGCTAATAACTCCCTAATTTCATTAAAATGGAATTGAAATTTTCAAGGGGGTTCTTTTCGGTTACACACAGTAATTGCATTCAACGAATCACTTTCCACAACCCAATGACCAAAATATCTTTTTAAAAACACCTGGAGACCTTCTAAAGTAACCAACACCTCTACTTCATTCAAGTCACAGATACCTACATACTTAGAAAACATAAGTAACACTTCACAGTTTACAATTACGAAGCACACCTTTCTTCAACATCACCTAGATATATAGCGTGGATGACGAAAGGGCCTCATTGTTACAAGAGAGTTAGGCTAAACGTCAATCCTCCCATTTGATTTGATAGTTTCAAATTTAAACAATCTTTCTATTATAGCTTACTTTGAGATTTTCAGACTCATTCATATTTTTTCCTATCTTATAATTTCAAGATAAGAAATAAAATGAATTTGAGTTTTGTCTAGTAATTATTAACATTTAAAAAAAACTTGAAAAATGGTTCGTATAATGCAAAAATGACAATTTGGTCTTTATACAATGCAATAATCTACACCTATATGATAAACATGGTGAGGGATTTGGATCTGCATTAGTATTTGTTAGAGAAGAATGAAACTTTTCTCGATATAGAGGACTTGTTTGTTTGCATTATAATAGATAGCAATTGTATATATATAGAATACATATTGTAAGTGGTTAAAAATGAATTCAAATGTGAATTTAAAAAAAACAAACATCAAATAACATTTTCTTGTGGGCAAATAAAACAAAATGAATATCCAACCTTGACCCTAGCAATTCAATAAATAGAAAGTGAAGGTCCTATATATATTGCCATTTTATATCTTTGACCTCATACTCAATATCTTTTGTCCCTCATCTCTTTAATAATCATTTGGTAAAGTTCATTTATCACATAGCTCTCTCATCCCTTACCTCTTTAATTATCATTTGTTATAGTTCATTTATGCATGACTTTATATGTATTCAATTCCTAAGTGTTTTTACCAAAAAAAATCCTATGTATTTTAATACAAACAAATAAGCCCTCAAAAAAATATAAAGAATTTCCATCAAACTACTCCCCTTTTAATGAAAACTGAACTAAGGAAAAATGAAGAATAAATATGCTGCTATCAGCGGAGTAATTCAAATCGTATGAGACTTAATGTCTTATCTACATTGCTACCTTATATGTTTCACTCCTTGCCTCATATCACTAGAACTTCACCTCTTTAACAAGTCTTCAGTGAAGCTCATTAAACCATAAATATGTATTTTTGTTTGCATCAGAACACATAAGAATTGAATACATAAGGACTCATCCAATAAGTGGTCACGAATGAACACCAAAGGTTAATATAAAAAGATAGCTATTAAATAATCTCTCCTTTAAAGGAAAATTGAATGAAAGGAAGATGGGAAATGCCTACCCAACCATTATCCTGGTAATTCAAATCCTAGTAAAGTTAAGGTTCCATCTACATTTTCACTATTAAGTTTCATTAGCTACCCATTTGTAATACTTTTCAAAATTCTCCTCTAGTGGGGCCCACTCCTTAGCACACCCTCTTAGGTGAAACCCACTCAACGCACTTTTGCTGAAAAGTATTTTTTTCAACACTGACTCATTCCTCTTAGGAATCAAACTCCCATTTATACTCAAAGCTTGATGCGTTACTAAAAGCATTGAAAATACTTTTTAATATTCCCCATTTGGTGGAGCCCACTTCTCAACTATCACCCCATGTCAGTCAAACCTCACCTCTTTAATAATCCCTCCATAGAGCTCATTTGGCCATAAATTCCTACGTATTCAATTACTATAAAATTAATGCAAACAAATAAACATTAAAATATATAGGAATTGAGTGCATAAGATGTAAGCCATTGTTTAATTGAAGACCACATGTCAGTTTTCAAAGATGAGACAAGTAACTTTTCGAAGTTATGAAAATACAATCAAAGATAAATGAAAAACGAATAACTGGCATCACACTTAGTTATCCATTTCCCATCTCCATTGGATTCTACTCTTCATAGAAGAAAAAGTTATTCGATGATCATTTTTGAAAAATCAGATTTGGTATTCATTTTTAACTACTTATGATCATTAAAATAGGGCCTTAGGGTTGTTTACCTCCTATGGATGGAATAGAAAAATGAGTTCTACATACAGATATATTACATATTTTATATTTTTAAAAAATACTATCATGCTGCACAGAATAATCATTTTCACAAGAAGCAAACCAATGGTCTTAGCTAGTTGTGTATGGATTATTTAGACCTTTTTTTTTCAAAATTTTTAAAAATTTGAAGATTTAAGATATGAAACTAAATGTCTCATGCTTATCATTAATATGAGGGTGTTGATCAATCTGGATAATGAATTGAGTTCCCACAAAAGTGCATAACATTAGATCTATATGTTAAAGTTTTTGAACTTCTTTCACGAATTTCTTAAAATCTATGAGGATTTAAGATATTATTAAACATATTAGTACTTCTTACATGAATAAAGAAGATAGAAGACTCAAATTACCAATTTGGGGCCAATAGGAGTGAAAAATTTTTTGAAGCGGTTCAAACCGCTTCTCTTACTATTTATACACTAAACAGTTCCTTCTAGTTTTTGTAAAAAGTGTCATGCCCCCAAAACCAGGCTAGATCTAAACCCGGTTTTAAAGGTATGAAAATAAGGGCTAATTTAAAATTTTCTTGAATATATAACACGGGCTCCAATTCCAAGTGAATCGAAGCCCTACGTTAAGTTATATTTGTTGATCAAGCAACTATAATTACATGCGGAAAGTAAAATCCATATATTCTACAATTGGACATCATTACCAAATCATATAAACCAATCACAATAATAATTTTAATCAATGGTCAAGTACTATGAAGTGTAGCAATTAAAATTCTAACTCCAAAACGAATGAATTCAATGCCTACAATTATAGCCTCTAACATGGCCTTATTACAAGAGTCTAATATTCTGATCTATACATCCACACTAAGACATCTCAAAGATATCATTGGCGCACCACTCAGCAATACTGCTATCTGGCGGAATCTCCTACGTCCTTGACCCTCCGATTTGGCACCGGCAACAGAACCTAGACATCAGAAATAGTGGGGTCAAATTGACGTAATTTGGCAAGAGGTAAACTGCAAGTAATGATGTTAGGCAATTGAGTTGAACTATATTTATATTTCAACTCAAATAAACCGAATGCTAACAAAATGAGTTGAATGCACAAGCATGGGTATTCCTACCAGATACAACATACAAATATGAGTATACTCGCCAGCTATAATAAACAGCACAACTATAAATTATATCATATAATACACGCTGACCCGATGGCATATATCCACCTCCAACTGTAGTCGGTCAGATATATTACAGATACATAAGATATATGGATGCTCTATGAAGTCATACCATGAAATCCCCAAAACTCACAACACCGATATCACTAACAATTAAAGTGATAAGCTTGTATAATTAAGAATGTATTCTGCTCATATGGTATTTTTCATTTTACTGAAGGTTAGCACTACACTACCTAATAGTTATAGTAATTAATTATATCTATAGGATCAAACCTTCCTTCAAAATGACAATACGAACCCATGATGCTGTTGGTCTACTTTCAGTGTCTATTATATGGCACTTCCTGGAGCTCGCAATCCCATTTTGAGTCCAGTCTAATTCTCATGTGTACATTTAGCTAACTTTCCTTGAAAACAGAACACATCCTATTTTTAAACACCAATTAAGTACTGATTTATTAATTAATCAACCATTGTGCATGATATAGGGTTAAGTGATTCTACCTCCTAGAAGTCACCTATCTAACGTCACTTACATGTAGTGCAGTCCATGCGGCTGAGTCCTTCAATTATGGTCATCAATTCTAGCTTACTATACTATCAAATTAATTAAGGTCTTTAGCCACTTACGGCTTAGCCGTAGTTAAACTTATGGCTCGACTGGCCGGTATTACAGCTTAATCGTAAGTAGAACTTACGGCCTAACCGTAAGAGCACTTATAGTTAGCCGTAAGGCTCGCTATAGAGAAATCTCACAAACTGGCTCACTAAAGAGTGTGCCATATGTGCACACGGTTTCGCTTCTCTTTGGGCGTTTCTTCTAAAACCTATCAATACTCGAACAAGACTTCAGATCTAAGGATCATTTTACAAAACCACTCTCTGAATCACATTTAGCCAATATTATAAACATAACTAAATATTTAAGCATTAGTTGTAGTTATCTACTTGCCTTCGGATGTCAATACCTAAAATCAAATTCGAAAAACAAGGTAAGATCAGAATACAAATCCTCCATCCGAATCCAAACCTTTGATTGAAAACTCCTACAATCTCAACAAAAAACACACACCCTTAATCTATTAATGTATGCCCTATTTAGATAAAGAACCTATATGATGGCTTAGGGACTGATGCTTACTGTAACACTCCGACCCGACTTAATCTGATTTAGTGACTAATTAATGATGCTTTAGTTGTTACTTGTGTTTTGCCTTTATTTTGGTTTTATTCCAGTTCATGGATATGTAATTGGGGTGAGTTTAACCTTGATTAGGTAGACATAAGCCCTTTTTCGTAATTTTAGATTTTATAAGACGTCGTCATTTATGCATTATCTTGGCATCAACACGTGTATTTTGTTGAGTTCGTCAACTTTTGTAACTGACTCGTATGCCAAAGATGTTATTTGCTTCCGTTGGACCGTCATTTGACTTGAATTGTAAATTGTGTAAGCTATTGGACTTTTCTCAAATTTGGGCCTCATCCTTATCGTATATAAAGGCCAACCACCGCTTTTCTTCCTCACTCTCTTCTCTCTCACGTTGGCTCTCTCCCTCTCTCTCTTTCTCTCGATTTTTCTCTTTGATCAAGCCAAGTAAGAAGGGGGAAATTAGAGCACTTCGTCTTCATCTCCTTCTCGTGTGTGACTTAGGTACATTTGGGGTTTGGTTTCTTCTTTCCCATCTTATTTTCCTTAACCATGGGTTGTGCTCACTTTTTTTTTCTCTCTTTCTCATGCATGATGGCTTTGCATCTTGTTTGAACATCGAATTTGAGCCCAAGGACAACCTATTTCGTGTTAGCTTTTGTTTGAGGCAAGTATAAGCATGATTTGGATGAACTCATGTTGGAATGATGTGATTGTTAAGAATATTCGTCAATCTTGCAAGTATGAAGTGGATTACAGCCCTAGCGATGTGCTTTTCTTGTTGATTTCGTCGTGCTCTGCAGGTTACTCTCCAGTCGTTCTGTAACAAAATGGACTGTCCGACCGATCAGACAGCCTTAGAACAACTGTCACGAAACAGACTGTCCGACCGATTGGGCTTCAGAGCAGACTGATCGGACACAGACAGAACCAAAATTCGACCAGTCGGGCACTTCATCCGACTGATCAGTCTTGAAGTGCACTGTTTCATGAGGTTCAGCCCGTTCACTTGGAACATTTTGTTCAATTCTATTCTTCTATCTCTCACACCAACCGAGGAACCTTTTAGGCTATATTCTCGGGCCCCGTGGCTCGCGAACTCTATAAGGAAGTCTTTCAAAAACCTCCAATAAAAGGGTAGGTATGTACTGGACCTAATAGGACCTTCACATTAGAGGATGACTGTGACCTTTGACTTGCCCAATAGACTACGAACATTGCATGAATGGTCTTGAAGGCTGTGACGCATTCATGTGTGAGTTGTTCAGTGTTAAGCACCTCCCCATGGATGTTGGTTTTAGGGACTTTGATACACATGTATGATACAATGCAACACTAGACAACGGTACATCGGATAACTTAAAAGTACATCATCATACACGATTAGAAACACTGAATAACTAAAATAGGGTTGGCTAATAAAAGACCGTGATTCTTGTAGAATGACTTGATTTGCATTTGCATATTGACTTTGGTTTTGCCCTCTACGCGTTCTGTGATGGGGCAAACGATTAGATATCCGCTAAGGCTCTGTCCATGGTTAATCCCGGGCAGAAACAGCATTCATTTGATTTACGTGAATTGATACATCTTGACTCTTGACTTCCATTCTTTGGTATGATTTGTGTCACAACCCGAGACTAGGAGATCGGGGGTTAGTCAAGACCATAACTAATGACACACGTACCCCCGTGCCTATACACTTAGACCCGGTCCAAATGCACACGCACAAGGGAAGGTTCACATGTGCCATACATGTATGCGAAAGCTGTAGGTATCATGCATAACCAAAGTCATATACGGGAACATAATAATATACATCATCCAAAGCTTACAAAAGGATCAAAGGTATACAAAATGAATCAAAATACAGATATACAAATCATGAATGGATCCAACGTGTCAATCTCAAAATAAGGAAGACCTATCTGCAAATGTGTCCATAACGCTCTTCGATGGAGTGCCTACATCCACTCCTCTAGTTCGGATGGGACATCGAGGGTCTCCCTTGGAGTCTGGTTGACCGATAAGGGGTCGGTCGGGGTATTTGAACCTGCAACACCAAGGACAACTAGTGAATACAATGATTCAGCAAAGTATAAGCAATAACAAGTTAACACATATTGTATCTAACATAATAAATGACATTAGATAAATCATAGCATTTCAATTTCGTATTCTAGGTAATCATGCATTTAAATGAAACGTGCTCTCAAAATCAATGCTTACATAACATGTACACACTAGGTGGCTACTACATTTGCCATGTGCTCCCAAAAGAGGGATCTTACATACTTACTGAGAACACCATCGACCGGGCCAGGGTATGAATGGGTCTCGAGTTTCTGGAGTCCGGAAGCCCCAAGACATATACTTACTACAGCGAGGCCATATAAACTATGCCAAATTCAACCCCGTCAAGTATCCTAAAGCTGAGGCTGAGTAGTGCCAGACCATATAGGATCAAATAAATATAAGGACTTGTGATAAACGTGCATAACTTATCAGAACGTGCATATCTTAACAAACATACATCGTACATATGAAACAAAGCATACGAATCGGACATACATGTCGAACAGGTGATACGAACCGAACTGACTATATCGTAGAACAGAATGGGGATACAATCACTCATACAAAAAAGTGGAGGTCAGTGCCCGATAATACCAAAATGCCATACAAATCAATATTCAATCGAATCAAGATCATTTACTAGCCAACAATATTCTAGTTATCCAGTGTTTCTAACCGTGTATGATGATGTAGTTTTAAGTTATCCGATGCACCATTGCCTAGTGTCACAACCCGAGCCCAGGGTTCGGGGGTTAGCAAAAACCAAACCTAATGACACACGTACTCCCGTGCATGCACACGTAGACCGAGTCTGAATGCACACGCACAAGGGAACAAGCACACGTGCCAAGCAAGTATGCGGAAGCTGCAAATATCAGAAACATAAAACTAATAATGCAAGAAGAGGATACAAGAAAGGACTGACATAATTACATATAAAGTTTTACAAAACGAACAAAAGAATATATATAATAATGACATGTCATGACATATACAAGTCTGAGAATCCCCAAAACATGACTCCAACATGATGCATGCCATGAACGCGCTCCCGTGGAGTGATCACATCCACTCCTCTAGGCCTGATGGGGCCTCGGGGGTCTCATCTGGAGCCTGGCCGACCTGCGGGGGTTCGGCAGGGGGATCTGGGCCTGCAACACCAAAAACAACTGTGAATACGAAGCTTCAGCAAAGTATAAACCATAGCAAGTTAACACACGCTGTATCTAATAGAATAAAGAACATCATGGGATTAAAGAAAGCATTTTCGTATACTAGGCTGTCATGCAAGAAAGAAATATGCTGCGTGAATCAAGGATAACATGCTGTGTACCTGACTAGTGGCTACTACATTACCATATGCTCCCAAAAGAGGGATCTTGTAACATGCAAAGAACACCATTGTCCGGGCCAGGGTACAATGGGTCTCGGTTTCCTGGGGTCCGGTTCCCCAAGACAAATCCATACTGCAGCAGGCCATATAAACTATACCGAATTCACCCCGTCGGGATCCTAAGGCTGAGGCTAAGTAGTGCCTGACCATACGGAGTCAATCATGAAAATCCTGAGTAGATCGTGACAACTTATCATACGTGCAGATCCGTGAATGAACATATCATACATGCGTACTCAGGGTAAATAAACCAAAATGTGAAAGTAACGAAACATACATAATCATGTTAGAGAGTTGAGATCAATGATCGAATGCAATATGTTATGCATCAATTCATGTGAAATCGAATCATCTTGCTTTACAAACCAATTCTAATCTAGCTATCCGGTGTTTCTAACCGTGCATGATGATGTAGTTTTAAGTTATTCGGTGCACCGTTGTCTAGTGTTGCCTTGAATCGGGCGGTGCACGAAGTCCCTTAAACCAACACCCATGGGGAGGTGCTTAACATCCGGATAACGAACATGAATGATTCGCAACCCTCGAGATCATTCACGCGGAGTATCACATTCCGTTGGGCAAGTCTAGGTGCTCTACATTCTATCATGAAGGTCATATAGGTCTTATCTTTACACCTAGCCTTATTCTTCATGTGTGGTTACGGCTTAGCCGTGTGTGTGCTACGGCTTAGCCGTGTGTGGTCTACGGCTTAGCCGTGGCTGAACCGTAGAAGGTCTGTCATTTGCTAACTCTCAGTTATTCCAGAAATTGCACCCTGTATTGTTCTACGGCTGGGCCACGGCTGGGTTTCGGCTTAGCCGTAAGGCAATCCACGGCTTAGCCGTGCCCTAGCCGTAGAGGAAAACTGGGTTTTTCTCCTCTCTGGATTGTGAGCCGTAAGAAGCATACGGCTTAGCCGTACCTGTACGAGTTTAATTTCCTGAAACCTGTATAGAATGTCTGAAAACTCATCCAATTTACAATTATCAAAGGGGAGTAGACAAGTAGTGAATTAATGAGTAGCAAATGGGCTGTAAATACATATTTCCACATCAATGCATGTAAAAACTATCCAATTCAAATGCATATCAACATGGGTTCTCACAAGCTAGGTTTATACTTGCCTTAGATTGGAAATCAATTGCACACTTGTAGCCCTCAAGCCAAACACAACCTAACACCAAATCAAAGTACATGCATGCATGAGAGATGGAGTCACAGACACACTATACAACAATGGAAACAAGAGGGAGAAGAACTAGAGAAGAGAGATGAGAAGGATGAAGGGATTTCCACCAACTCACCTCACATGCAAGCAATCGACCTCCACTTGATCGATGGAGAAGAGGAATTCAAGTGCAAGAGAGAGAGATTCCACGTGCACAGTGAATTTGAGAGAAAACGAGAGAGAGAACATGAGAGTGGGTCGATGGTGAAGCTTATATAATCAAATGGGTTGTCCAAATTTACAATAAAAGCCAAGTGAAAAGTGTATTTTCAGTTTGAGTCAAACTCGGGTCCAATCGAATCACACGACCTCGGTTGCAAATGACGTAGTTACGAAAGTTAACGGGCTCAACGAAAGACACGTGTTGACATCAAGATGATGCAAAAATGACCATGTCTAAGAAAAGCTAAAATTACGAAAAAGGGCTTGGTCTACTTAATCCAGGTCAAACTCAACCCAACTACCTATCCATGACCCGTAACGAAAATCCAAAACACAACAAAACACGATTAGCAACAAAAACAAGATTAACTAGACGCTAAACGAGGTCAAGCTGGGTCGGAGTGTTACATCCTCCCCTACTTGAGAATCATTCCGTCCTCGGAATGAACACTAACGCACTCATACCTGGGAAGTCCAAAGCGGACAATACCTCGATGGTGCGGGGCAGAGAAGGGGATGGCTCTCCTCTGAGTGGTGGAGGGTGAGGCCGTTAGGCCGGACCCCTTGGGGACCACTCGAATCCTGCTTCCCTCTCGAATCCTGCCTTCCACAAATAGGGGGGGGAACGAAGGAGGAGGAACGAAGTCCCACATCGCTTATGAGGCCGTCTTCGGTCCGACATTGTGCTAGATATGTGGATATGGGGACATATCCGGCGGAAGCTGGTGGGCCTGTAACGACCCAGTCCCAAAAAGTACGTCTGAATGAAAGAATATAAGTAATAATCCGTCCTAAACTGTCGAGGCGCCTTTTGAGGACAAAACCGTGAGGACTTCCATAAAAAACTATAAAGTTAAGCGTGCTCGAGTCAGAGCAATTTCAGGATGGGTGACCTCCTGGGAAGTCCAAAGCGGACAATACCTCGATGGTGCAGGGCGGGTTGTTACACCTAGTGTTGCATTGTCTCATAAGTGCGCATCAAAGTCCCTTAAACCAACACTCATGGGGAGGTGCTTAACAACTAGATAACAAACATAAATGAGTCGCAGCCCTTGAGATCATTCATACGGTTCTTATCATAATCCGTTGGGCAAGTCAGGGTTGCCCACATTCAAATTCAAAGGTCCTGTAAGATCTCTTTAATGCCTAGTGTTCTTACTTTCCACAGGTCTTACGGCTCACCCTGCAGTTGTTCTACGGCTCAGCCACGGCGAGGTTACGGCTTAATCGTAGAACACTTCACGGCTTAGCCGTGGCTAGACCGTAGAAGGTCTGAAAATTGCAAACTCTCAGTTATTTTAAAACTACACCTTGTATTGATCTATAACTGGGTCACGGCTGATCTACGGCTTAGCCGTAGTACATTATACGGCTTAGCCGTGGCCTGACCGTAGAAGAAACCTGGGTTTTGCACGATTTTGGACTCTGAACCGTAGGCAGTTTACGGCTTAACCGTGACTGCACGAAACGTCTTTCCTAAACTTGTACAGAAGAAACTGGAATGGAAATGGATAGCAAAACCTCATCAAATAGATGGAATTAAGAGCAAAATGGGCTACAAACACACTCACCATGCAAGATGTCGAAAATTATTCAAAATCAAACATATACCAACATGGGTTCAAACAAATCATGCTTATACTTGCCTTAATTAAGTTCAAACACGCAAACTGTTGTCCTTGGGCTCAAATTCACCATCCAAACATAATTCTAACCACCATGCATGAGAGAAAGAGAGAGGCATGAGTGCAAGTCCATAACTGACGTGAAGAAAGAAAAGAGGAAGAAGAAAAATAAGAATCCAACGCATACCTTAAGCCACACGAGAACAATTTCTAGAGTATAGATGCACAGAATCCCTTCTCTTTGGCTTGACCGAGAAGGAAGAAGAAAAGAAACAGAAAGGAAGAACAAAGAGAGAAGAGAAAACGTTAAGGAGAAGAAGAAGGTCGGTGGAGACTTACATGAGGATAAGGATTAGGCAAAATTACAAAAAAGTCCAATCATTTACCCAATTTACAGTTCGAGTCAATTACGGGTCCAACGGAAACAAACGACATCTTTAATAACCGACGTAGTTACGGAAGTTAACAGGCTCAATGAAAGACACATGTTGACGCCAAGATGATGCCTAAATGACGATGTCTTATAAAGTCTAAAATTACGAAAAAGGGCTTAGCTTACCTAAACCAAGTCAAACTCACCCAACTACCTATCCATAACCCAGAACCAAACAAAAACAAAGGCAGAACACAATTAATTACTAATCCGTCATTAATTAGTTGCTAAATGGGGTTAAGTTGGATTGGAGTGTTACAATTTGTCTAGTACTTGCTATACCATTGGATTTGATAAGTCAGATTATCCGCATGATTTATTGTAAGCAATATGCTTCTCTTCATTTGAGTCTTGTACGCATGTATGTATGAAAGGACCGTATGCATGTATGACATATGTTCGATATGATTTGCTATGGATGATCCACTCAAAGTCTAAGACATGATTAACTCTATATATATGGTCAGGCACTACTCAGCCTCAACCTTAGGATGCCCGACGGGGTGACTTGGACATAGTTTATATAGCCTTTCTGCAGTGAGTTTATGTCTTGGGGCTCCAAATCCTAAGAACCTGAGACCCGTTCGTACCCTGGCCCAGTCGATGGTATTCTCAGCACGGATATAAGATCCTTCTTTTGGGAGCATATGGCATATGTAGTAGCCACTTAGTTATATATGTATCACGTCTACATTGACTCGAATAACATATTTCATTTGAATGCACAATTGCCTAGTATACGAATGTGAACTCTATAAATTATCAGTTGTTACTTAATCTGTTAAATACAACATGCGTTAACTTATTATTGCTTATACTTTGTTGAATCATTGTATTCATGAGTTGTCCTTGGTATTACAGGCTCATATCCGTCCTTTGACCCCTTGCCGGTCAACCAGGCTCTTAGGGAGACCCCCAATGTCCCATCCGGCCTAGAAGAGTGGATGTGACCCTTCCATAGGAGTGTAAAGATTTCATGCGTCATTCTGGTCTCCTTTTTTTTGGGATCTCTTGGGATTTTTTTTGGATTTTGACTGTATTCATGTTGTATATCTGTATTTTGATTTATTTTGTATAACTCTAATCTTTTGTAATCTCAGTATATCATTGTGTTTACGTATCTTTCCTTGTATGTTTGATACCTACAGCTTCCGCCTACATGTATGGCACGTGTGAGCTTTCCCTTGTGTATATACATTTAGACTTGGTCTGAGTGTATATACACTGGAGTACATGTGTCATTGGTTAGGTTTTTCTACTGATCCCCAATCTCCTGGGCTCAAGTTGTGACACTTACTAAAGTTGTTGATATTATTACACCAGACAAAGGAGAAGGAAGAAGATGATAGTAATGGTGTTATCCCCTACTCCTGGGTCAAGCCCTAGATTCCTCTGAGAGTTGCTAGGCTTGTGGTTGCAAATGATAGGCAAATGAGAAAGAATGAGGAAGTGCAATGATCAAGAGGTTATGGGTAACTTAGGTTTAAAGAGATGATTAATTAAATTTACAGAAAAGGGTTTTTTGCTCTTTCAAAGAGTTTTAGGAAATTATGAGAAAGGGTTTTTAGCTCACAAGAGTCTAATGGCTTGGGTCTAAGGCCCAAGAAGGTTTGACCAGCCCATTTTCAATGGGCCCTACACAAAATGCCATACATGCAATGATCCAAACATCTAAAATGACTTATCACACATCTATCTAAAGCACTTAGCTCAACTAAAACCCGCTAACCGACCCAACCCAAAATTTAGAGGCTTGGGGCCTTACAAGAAGTTAAGGAATATACATGTTCAAAAGCTTTTGCATTATAAGCAACATCTTGTGGAACCCATTCTTATCCCGTCGACCTTTTCCCTATGAGAGAAAAGTAACAAGAAAGACCTATCCAAGACCTCAATAAAAAGGGAGAGCTACTAAATGTACACCAAGTTTAGCTCATTGACATAGATAAAAAATAAAATTTCAAAATACCCCCATTCCTTCTCTCCCTGCACACCATCTCTCTCCCTCCTCTCTCCTCCCCTTCTCCACCTCCCCCTCTGGCTGGCGACGATCTCCTGCAGCGAAGGGGCCTCCCCTCTCCCTCTCCCTCTCCCTCAATAGCGGTCTTTCCTACTGCAGGGAGGGGGGGGAGAACGGGGTTGGGAGGAAAAAGGGAAAGAGAGATAATAGAGTGGGGGGGAGGAAAAGAGAGAGGGAGAGGGGTGTCCCCCTCTGTCGCCGGAGATCATCATCGACCAGAAGGGGGAGGTGGGGAAGGGGAAGAAAGAGAAGAAATGGAGAAAAAAGGTGTGCAAGGAGAGAGGGGTAAAGGCATTTTTGAAATTTTGATTTAATTTTTTACTATGTACAGTAAACTAAACAGCCGCTCCCATACAAGGGCTCTTTAAGCATTGTATGGGGTAACTCCTGTACCAAAAAACAGTAGGGTTTAGAGAATAGCCCAACCATTACTTAGTCGTAAATGCATCTTGCACCGACATTAGGGCACCGTGTCAGAGCATCTTCGTGCTCCGTGAGGATGCCTCTCCCATCACGGCACCATGTCAGAGCATCTTCATGCGCCGTGAGGATGCCTCTCCTATCACGTGTGTATTTGTTTTGAGTTTTCTGCATACATTGATAACCCAAGGCTAAAACGGCACACACATAATTTTGTGATTGCCTTACACAAGTAAAATAAATATCTTGGTGTGCATGCCGAAACTCATGAAAAAGGCCCGCAGTTTCTTGATTTCGCCATATATATTAGTTCAATTGTTTCTCATAATAACTCATATACATGACTGTTGGGTGTATACCAACATAAAGCATGTTAAATGATGGAATGCCTGATGGGAATTATTTTGGAAAGAATCTAGTTTGCCTAGCCCATACAAAACATAAAAATTGAGAGGGCCTTTTCTTATGCATACGTCCCTCATGAACTTTTCATGCATACTCTTTAGTGGGGCTCACTATGGACCCCACCAAGGGATGAGACTGGGAGGGTTGGAAAAATCTATATGAAAGCACCTTACATATCAATTAGTCTCAATCACATATCCCTAACCCCTTCATCCATGGCTCACAAATTTATTCCGTTCGAATTAGTATATAGTTGATCCAACGGTCCAATAAATCTGGATTTGATCAAAAGTTGGGGTGAGTTGCTATCATGGGGTCCTATATGAGTTACAAGGTTTGGATTGAGTGATAGATGGACCCCGCCTAGAGTTCTTACGAAAAAAATGGTGAGGGACGGATGCATATGAAGATTCTCCAAAATTGAGTTATCACTTTATAAGAGAAGCAATAGAGAACGGTAAAAACCGGCTGGCTAAACAAGATAATAAGAAATAGCTTAAGAAATGTTAGATTTTTTTTATAATAGCCACAGGAGGCTAGGAGCCTCCCTTGGACCTTGGAGAGGTGGTGAAGGCTTTAGGCGAGGGAAGTGGATAAATGTCAAGCGAGGTGATAAAATCTTCTGGCAAAAAAAATGTGATTGCCCCAGATCAAACTCTAGGCTAAGAACTGCCCCTCCTACCAATGAGGTAAGATTCCATTCTCAAAAAGAAATGTCCATTGGAGAGCCCAAGAGCCGACAAAGGAATCAATGATTGAGAATGCTCCTCACAAAGAACCCCCTTGGTGGAACCAAATTTCATCGACTATATTCTCGAGATATCTAGGTAGGTTTTTTATTCTTATTATTATTATCTTTTTCTTTTGGCAAAGGATTAATAGCATAGCCTTTTCCAAATCAATTCCACCGCCTGGCGTTTATTGCTTGTTAGAAATCCAACTTCTGTTGCTAATCATTCATCGAAAAATCCTTCTCAGTTTAAAATTGAGAAATCCCCCCAATGACTCATTTAGAAATGGGGGATTACTCTAACAACTTGCATGAGCAGTAAAAACTAAAAACCCAATCCCCTGGTGGGACCCAATTGGATGCATACAAATCGTAGGTAGCAATGTGGCACAATTGTCTCATCATGGAAATATTAAGGGAAAATCATTTCAATCAAATCATTACAACCATTGATTTAAAGGGCCAGCCTCAAGGTTTGATGATTTTTTCTAAGTTACATTTTTTTTAAAAAAAAATTCATTCCAATAGTGATATTCCAGTTGAGAATGAAGAACAAAAGAAAGTTCTTCAAGGTAAGAAAATTTTGTTGTGGCTCTGATGCTACTTGTTAGATCATATTTAAGGCAAACTCATCAACATCCACCACAAGGAGAAAAAGAATAAAAGCATGCAACCATGACACACATATTTTTATGTGGTCTGCTAAGATTGCCTAATTCCACATGCATTCATTATAAGGATTTCCACTTCTCTAACACCTAGCCTAGTCACTTTTCATAAGTCTCAATCTTACTCTCATAAACCTCAGCCACACATGATGAGTCATACTCTGAGCACCACTGGAGAGACAGCTCTCACCTCTCTCCACCTCATAATGGTCATACGTGGTTGGTCATGACGTGGAAGAGAGCTCTCACCTCTCCTTACAAAAAGTCTAGGGTTAGAGTAAATTAATTTATAATCTCCGCTTTCTTCACCTCCAAAAAAAGCCTCATTATAAAGACCAAAATACCCTTAACCCTAAACATACTCATTAGCTAAACCAATAGACCAACTCAATTAAATTGGAATCGAAGAAATGAACCCAATAAATTGGGTCACAAAGATCTTCACCAGTGACAAATTAGGGGGAGTGTCAATTTATGTAGATTAGTTAGTTTGATAGGGATGGATACTTGGATTGGTGTTACTGGGTCCTACATAGTATTAAGATTATTACCAGCACACATGCAAGCCCGTGAGAGGTACATCTCAATGGAAGGAATTCATATAAGTGTTTATAGATTAGATGAGTACACTAGTGATACTAACCCAAATTTTATGTGGCTTCACAAGTTTGGCTTAAGCTTTACGTGAACCCAAACAATTAGCCTAACCCAAGTTTCAATTTTTGGTTCGTAGGGCTACGGGCCCTAACTTTGTCCCAAACTAAATCGCCCCACTTGCAAAGTTTATCTGCAAAATAGTAATGACCTTCAAATCTAATAAGCAACATAATAGTACATTTCCAATTTAATAACAACTTTTCAAAAAAGACAAAAAAAAATTATAATGGTATCATTATCCATTTGTTTTGGTGAGTTTTTTTATTTTTTCCACTTTGATGAGTATTCAGGTGCCCACACTCACTTCCCTACACAAGTCCCTCACCAACAAGATAGAGGATTGAGTCATGATGGTTGGTTGCTTTTGTGAAGAGTGAGATACATAACAATTTTTTCTTTATTTTGTTGAGCAAGATGGAGGGTATTTTTGTCATGCATTAATAAATTTTAAAATCACATTATCTGACCATAAAATAAGGAAGGCTTCATACAAATTATATATTAAAGCCAAGCCTTTCTAATCTAATTTTTACCACTCAATGTGATTCTAACTGTCACTATGATCTAGCTTTAATCTAATTTCTATGTTCTCTCATTCCTTCTGATCTCTTGTAATTGCCCACTTTTTATAACTACCCATGAATGTTCCCCACTTTTCCATTTTTTTCCATTTTTTTCTACAAAATTACCATTCTCTCTACATCTCCTATTTCATTTTTGCATATATTTTTTTACCTCACTTCTCCTATTTCTTTTCGAATATACCTACTCTATTATAAAAAAAAGGGAGAACCAAAGAGAGAGGAAGGGAGATATCTTCTTATTGAGAGATGTGTGTACATATAAAGGGAGGAGGTTTATTTCTAGGCAAGATAACCTCCTCATTGGGAAACCCTAATTACAATAGATTCTAAATCTAACTCATCTCATGTGAGCATCTACCTATGATACATATCTTATAATACTCCCCATTGGATGATCATTATTCAATGACAATTGCCTCATTAAAAACCTTGCTGAAGAAAAATCCATTGGGAAAACAAAGGCGAAGGAAAAGGAGTACAATATTCTTCAAAATCATTAAACTGATGTTGGACATGCATAATGCTGCCTTATTAAAACCTTAGCTAAGAAAACCCAGTGGGATAAAACTTAGAAAAGTAAAAAAAGTACAGCGCACATATATCATTAGTAGCAAGCTTCAGGATGCTTATCTCTAATCAGTTACTCCCCCTGATAATAATAACCTTTACATTATTTGATGATAGACTCTACGCATGCCGTTCTCAAATACAAGCTTCTTGAATGTTGACTTTAGTAATGACTTGGAAAACAAATCAGCCAGGTTGTTGCTTAAACAAACTTATTTAACTTTAATCTCATTATTCTTCTGAAATTCATGTGTGAAGAAAAACTTTGGTGCAATGTATTTCATCTTGTCATCTTTAATGTACCATTCTTTATCTGTTGAATACATACCTCATTATCTTCATAGATAATGCTATGAGTACTGTACTAGGAAGTAATTAACAAGAACTACAAATATGTAGAATCAAAGATTTTAGCCACACACATTCCTTCCTGGTTTCATACAGAGCTAAAATCTCAGCATTGTTAGAAGAAGTAGCTACCAAAGTCTTGAGTAGAATGCCAAAAAATGGCGGCATTACCACTAAGGGACACATAACCTATCTGTAATCAACCCTTATGAGGATCAGTGAGATATCTTGGATTTGCATATCTTATAAAGTTTGAATCTTTACAACCAGAAGAATAAAATAGACGTAAATATTGTAAGATGTACTTGATATCAATCCAGTGCCTTTGAGTTGATACAAAACTATATATGGTAAGCATATTTGCAAAGAATGAAATATCCTATTAGAACTTCTCTCAATCTATAGGCCGAGACAAAATTCTCCTATAAATAGTCGATAGTTTTCTCGAGCTCTTCTAGAGTCCCGATTAGATTTATGTCATCTACATAAACTTCTACTATTGTAAATCCTTTTAAGGATTATATAAAGATACATAGTAAATAAGATTGTTTTCATACCGTTCTTTAGATAAACACTCACGACGATGATTATACCATATTCTTCTAGAAATACTTTAGGTCGTACAATGAACGTCTTAATTATATTGAGTACGTACTCTTTGACTTTGCGTCAAGCAAAGCAAATCCTTATGGGATTTTCATATATATGTCTGTGTATGTTTTCAATCTCATATTTTTATAGGAAACCTTGCACCACAATTCTTTTCTCATATCTAGTAATTTCATTCATTTTCCTTATAAACACTCATTTGTAACCTACAGGATTAACACATTTTGAGGTTTGTACTATAGGTCCAAATACACCACGTCTATTGAGAGATTCTAACTCTTCTTTGATGTCAGTTTTTCATTTTTGCCAATCTTTTTTTTTTATTGACATTCATTTAAAGTGCGTGGTTCTATGTTCCAATCATCATCCTCATTTTCCCATGATATTCGTATAGCTACCGTATATGCAAATGCGTCATTGCTGATAATTTTCTTTTTATCCCCTCTCTCTCTTGAATTTTTATAAAGTATAGAGATCTCTTTATTAGTAAGTTACGAAGTCAAGAAAAGACTCAATGTGTTAATATTGTCGATTCTCAATATCACTATAAGTAAATGAAGTGACAAAATTTTAGTCAGATACAAATAAGTCATGATAGCGAAAAAATACTTAATGTGTGATTGTTGTCAATTTTCAATATCATGAGAACGAAAGAAAATGGAAAGATTTTAGTCAAAGATATGTAAGTCACAATGTCGAGAAAAGACTCAATATGTGAATGTTATCAATTCTTGATATTGCAATAAGAAAAGAAAAGGGCAAGATTTTAGTCAAATACAAATAAGTTGCGATGTTGAGAAAAGACTCAATGTATGAACGTTGTCAATTCTCGATATCGCGAGAAAGAAAGAAAAAGGTAATTTTATTTGAGAAATTTCAAAGTCTACTGTATAAGATGCTTTTGGACATTATATGTATTTAACGATGATTTTAAAATTATTAGGATATTTGAGGCTTTTTTTCGTAAAAATCCCTAAAAAGAAATGATATCCTTACACAATATCTTGGCATCATAAAAGGCATAGATAAGGAGATAATACAAGTAGGAGAGTTTTTTCTTATGAAAGTCCTACACATCTTCGATAAGGGATTTTCACCAATGCCTTTAATATAGAAGTCCTACCTTTATGGATGATGGGGTCTGAAAATTCTACACTATCGATTGGTGCGTGTGATTCTAATAGGTGAGAATTTTTAATGGGGGACTTCATAAGTTCATGATAAAACTCAAATATGAAATTCTTATCAATATCATATGCAATTTGAAAATTGGTATGGCAATAATTAAATAGTTATGGTGATTTTACTACTGGTACTAAAAAGATAAATACCTTTATGTAACTATCCCAATATTCTGCTTAGGACACAAGAGTCGACCCATAAAAAAATCACAGCTGATATAATCTACTTAGAAGACTTCAAATGAGCTCAGAATATAGCAATTCAAGTTTCAGAGTTAGTGGATTTCATTTGATTACTCAACTCACCAAACACCAAGTTTGAGATTCAATGACTCAAATCCAAGGGTCACCAAACAAATTTAAACTTCAGGACTACTGAAGTGGCTGAAACTCTTATGGCAACTCTAAAGCAAGCTTGAGAATGATGTTTCAAAGTTTCAAAGCACTTGGACTTCATCTCGGGTCAAAATCAAGCTTTAGTGACCGTTTGCTAGCTCCTTGGAGATCATTGTGGAAATTAACACTTCTATTTGTCAAAGCAAACTCAAACTCAAGAAAATGCCTTCAAATGCATTCAAAAAATATCTTTCAAAGTTTTAGAGCATTTAGACATCATTTGAACCCAAACACAGCTTGGATGGTCATCTATTAAGCTCTGTGGGGTCACTGTACAAAGTCCCACCACATAAAGATTAAATTAGCTGAAACTCCTGGAGGAAGTTCAAATTACACTCAAGGAAAGCTCTGCAAAATTTCAGGTCAAACGGACATCATTTGACCCAAAGTCTACAAACATGTCAACTTTGAGTCAATGACCCCCAAGCCATAAGGTCACTGACCACCAAAGTCCTGCTTCCCAACATCCAAAATTGATGAAATTTGGACACAAAGTTTTAGTCATGCTAAAGGGAGATTTACAAATTTTTGAGTCAAGAGGACTCCTTTTGGTCCTACTTCCATTGCAAGTCAGTTTAGAAGATAGTGACCCTAAGCCATAGAAGTCACTAGCCAAAATCCTACTTCCAGGGACCCAAAGCTAATGAAATTCATAATAGAGGTTCAAAATATGTTCAAAATGAGTTTCACAAAGTCTCAAGTTAATTGAATGTCGTTTCGGTAGAAAACAAGCTAACTATTTATAGTGTGAAATAAATAATAACTTAGAACATGCAACAAATGAGTCACTGTTAAAAATCCTATTTTCACACATTTAAATTGCATGAAATTTGGATGAACACTCCAAGATACCCCTGACATTAGTCGCTCTAAGTCTCAAACCAAACCAAAGTCATTTGAGCCTCAAACAGCTCAAACAAAGGCCCATTTTCATGAAAAGTCAATGGGAGAGCTGACCAACCTCAAAAGGTTAAAACGGGCTGAAATTTCTATGACACACTCAAAATAGTGCTAAAAACCATCTCTCTAAGTTTCGTGAAGATTAAACATCGTTTGCGCCCCAAATAGGCGAAAACGGTTTACATATGCAAAAGTCCAAAAAATGGACCTGGGAATGACCGTCGCTGTGGTCACTGTCATCTGTGGAGCAGTTCTTGTGGTTTCCAGCAGTCCCCTCTACTTCCTTTCAACTTTCAACTCCCTATAACTCCAAAAAACTACTTTTGAAGTCTATAAAAGGGAAATTTGAACTCTTGGGAAGGACATAGAGATAGGCAGAAAGAAAAACAGTGAAAAGAAACAAATTCAAGCAAGGTTCAAAGCAAGTTTGGGATTAGCTCTAAGCATTTAGAGAGGATTCCAAGGCACTTCAAGTGTACTTTTTCTTTTCATTCTCATTAATTTAAGGTGAGAAATAATCCAGTGAAGAGGAAGAAGCATGTACCTCACTTAACGAAGACATATGCAAGCGCCACTAAGATGACATCTTCTTCCTTCGATTTTCTCACTTGGAAAGGGTTTTGGGCCATCATGGAAGTTGTAAACAAACCTCTTTAGGCTTCATTTTGACCCTTGAAAATCATAAGGTTAGAATGACATAACTTTGGCTTCATACAGTACCATTTTCAGATTTATACAAAAATAATCCGTAATTAAAAAGTGATAATTATCAAAGGTTTAATTTGATTCCATGGTCCAATTAAGCACTTTCGGTGGCCATTCAACACTCTAAATTCGAAGAAAACAAGTTTCTACATTCTAAAGAAGTTACAGAGGCGAAACAGAGTAAAACAAAGAGTAAACAGTAGCTTTTTCGACCACTGTCTGTTAATAACCAAGGCTCACAGTCACTAGCAGGGGCTAGTGACCATGACCCACGGTCACTCCCTCTTGTATTTTCATATTTTTGCATTTTTTTCATATTTTCATGTACTTTCTTGTAAATTCCAAATTTAAATCACATCTGAGACTAGAGAGGAAGGATTGTAAATATTTCAAAACTTGTAAACAACCTGCATCCCTGCAATCAGAGCATTTGAACCCATATAAATGAAAGAGAAATTAATAATGAAATGTAATTATTTCTCGTTCTTCTTAACACTTGAAGTGTGTAAATGTTGTACTCGAACCCGTTGCATTTCACCATCACATTTTGAGCCCGATCAACATGCCCATTGTTTATCATTCCAACCTCCTCATATTCACGAACCTTTTGAAATATCACTAGATCAATCATTTAATGGATCTCTACTTGGATTATATGAGAAAGAAAATGCACACTATAGATAAAACTTATCTCCAAGGATCAATTTTCATAAATATACTCACTCAAGAGATTGAATAAAACCTTTGTTGTTTACATTCCTAAGAAAGGTAGCCCCCAAACTATGAATGACTTTAGACCAATCAACTTATGCAATGTTGTTTACAAAATTATTGCCAATGTAGTGGCCAGCAAACTCAAAAAGTGCTAAATAAGATTATTGGCCCCTTTTCAAAGTGCCTTTGTGGAAGGCAGAGCCATATCTGATAATTATATTGTGGCACATGAGGTCATTCACTCTTTCAAAAGGAAAAAGAAAGAGAAACTTATGGCTCTGAAGTTGGACATAGCGAAGGCTCACGATTAAATGGAATAGGATTTTCTAGAAATAGTCATTGAGGCATTTGGATTGCATGAGACGTTTATCAAGGTTACCATGGAATGCACTTCATCAATCTCACTCTCTATCTTACTAAATGGATCCCATTTGAATTAGTTACCCCAATAATGGGGTTGAGACAAGGAGATCCCCTATTCCTCAATCTATTTATCTTAGGAACCGAAGTCCTATCTAAAATGCTGATGAATGAGGAAGAGAAAAAGACTATACTGGAACTAATGTCTCTAGATCTGAGCCTAGCATCTCCCACTTATTCTTTGCCGATAATAGCCTTCTTTTTTGTAATGCTAAAATTAATGAGGTTATAGTACTAAAAGATACTTTTAATGGTTATTACTACCTCTTTGGCCAGCTTATCAACTTAGACAAATCTGCAGCCCACTTTAGCAAAGGGACTAGCAATAGTAAAAAGAGAGGTCTAGCTAAGATCTTATGTGTTAGACTCATATAAAACAATGAAAGGTTTCTAGGTAAGCCCCTTGTTATGAATAGAAATAGAAACATCAAATTTCAACTTCTTATTGCTAAAAAAAATTATATCTTAGCAGGCTTCCTTACTCTCATAAGTAGGTAGAAGTACCATCATAAAATCAGCCACTTCAACTATCCCAATCTATAAGATATCAGTACTACATTTCACCTCAAAGACCACTACTACCATAGATAAAACGCTTACAAGTTTTTTTTTTTTTTTTTTGGGATGACTCTCCTACAAAAGCAACATATCCCTACCGTTAAGTGGAAGCAAATTTGTAGCTCAATCAAATATGGAGGGCTAGGGATAAGAGATACAAAAGCAAACAATCTAGCACTTTTAGCAAAAACTTGCTAATAGTACCTCTCAAGTGAAAACCAACTCAACTCAATAATCTTAAAAGTTAAATATTGCCTGAATAAATCTTTTTGGGGGGGCAAATTATAGAATGGGCAACTCTTAGTTTTGGAATGGGTTTGTTGAAGCAATTAATTTATCAACGAGAGAGTAGGATGGATAATAGGCAACGAGGATCAAATCTCCATTGGAAAATGTAATTGGATTCCTTTGAAGGGGGGCCTTAGGAAACCGATGTCTAACATGCTGAATCATGATCTTATGGTAAAGGACCTTTGGAACCTAGACAAGACCTAGAATGAACAGTTAATTTGGTGAGTTTTCAACAACCAATCTGATGTGAATAGTATATTGAAAATCTATATCCCTCAAACTAATAGAGTTGATAGAAAATTTTGGCCATACTCTAAGAAGGGGGAATTATCCTCAAGATCAGCATACAAAGTTATCCATGAAGAAGGTAGAGATAACATTAATCCTCCTATTGACTGGAAGGTGATGTGGCGGTGCTGCCTTCCTCAAAGAGGGCCCCTATTTGGTTGAAAATGTCTCAATAATGGAATCCAAGTTCGAAAACTTCTTTAAGGTAAAAATATCTCCCAGGATGCCCTTTGTCCTATCTACACAAACATAAAAAAATCTATTGAGCATGCTTTCGTACATTGTGAGCACACAAGAGCAGCTTGGTTTGGCTCTAACTTAGAAATGCTAACGAGTTGTATAATTCATCTCATAGTTAGAGATTGGTGGGCCACCTTTATAGACACTTCAAATTCAACAAGATTGAAAATTCATCCTCAAGCCAAATCCTTTCCAGTTGCTCTTTGATGGGCCTTGTGGAAAAAGCAAAATTGACTTTATTTTTCAAGGGAAAAATTTTATACAACTTAACATAGTAAATTTTGAAAGGAAAATGATACAATACTCTTAGGATAAATCTAAAAAAGATTGCCAATAAAGTCCAAGCTTACCTAAGGAGCTCAGCGTGAGGATCTCTAAAGACTCTGCTCAAGTGTTTTCAAATGCTTCTTTTAGAGCCAAAGATGGAAAACAGGATTTAGCTTTGCTATTTGGTTTGATGGTGATTAGGTGAATGCAAGCTTGCGTGATGGAGACGAGGTTTCTTCATCAAAAGAAGCCAAAGCAAGAGCTATTTTATGAGAATTGAAGGAAGCCAAACTAATAGGCCTCCGCAAGATCCACATTTTGTCGGACACCCTCGAGATGATTCGAGCAACCAATGGGTTGATGGATTAGTCCATTCATCATATTTTACTGGATATTAGAGATTTTATTTCAAAGTTTTTGGATATTTCTTTCTCTTAGATTCCTAAAAATCTTAATGGATTTGCTCACAAACTTGCCAAAAATTCTTTCGGGTCAACTTGTTGTGCTAGGTTATTGGGAGGAGGTTCGTGCTTTAACTATTGTATAGCTTTATTGTTTTCTCTCTCCATTTTGCTTTGTTTCTAATAAAAATTTTCTTCTACCAAAAAAAAGAAAGAGATCAACCTCTCATTAATCCATCCAAATGTGCCAGTAAGCTATTTCACAAAGAATTTTATGAGACATTGCCCACAAAAGAGGGCATTAAAAAAGGATGAGATGGATAGGAGATCTTATCAGTAGTGCTATCTAATGCCCTAATGAGTATTGATAATGAAAAGGATGTCTCAAGACATCATTTTCTTTGTGCATGTGTAAACAAGGTGTTAAGAGTATAAGACAAAGCAAGAACTGCCTCTTACCCTAGTGGTAAGAGGTTTGGTTTAGGAACCTATCACAACCAGAGTCCAGGAGATCGGGGTCAAGGTAGAACCTAACCAGTGACACACGTACTCCCGTGCACATGCACCTAGACCCGGTCTAAATACACACGCACAAGGGAATTTCACACGTGCCAATATATGTACGCAGAAGTTGTATGTATCAAACCATAACAAGGAACATACATGAGAACAAAAGAATGTATATACAAAGATTACATAAAGTGCAGAGTTATACAAACTAGATCAAAAGTCCCGAGCATAAAGATCGTGAATAAACTCAAAAGTCTACTGAAATCCCGATATAAGGAAGACCTATATGCATGTAGAACATTGTCGGGCTCCGATTGAGTGATCACATCCACTCCTCTAGTCCTGACGGGATATCAGGGGTCTCCCCTTGGAGTCTAGTTGACCGACGAGGGGTCGGTCAAGGGATCTGAGCCTGCAACACTAAGGACAACTCATGAATACAACAATTCAGCAAAGTATAGGCAACAAAAAGTTAACGTATGTTATATCTAGTAGAATAAGTGATCACGAACAAATCATAGAGTTTCAATTTCATATACTAGGCAGTTGTGCAATCAGATGAACATGCTATCAGAATCAATGTGTACATGATGTGAACATAAGTAGGTGGCTACTACATATGCCATATGCTCCCAAAAAGGGATCTTACATACATATTGAGAACACCATCGACCAGGACAGGGTACGAATGGGTCTCGGGTTCTTGGGGTCCGGAAGCGCCAAGACATATACTCACTGCAATTGTACCATATATACTATGCCAAAGTCAACCCCATCGAGTATTCTAAGGCTAAGGCTGAGTAGTGCTAGACCAGATGGAGTCTAAATCGATGAAAACTAGAACCTAAATAAAACTGAATAAAATATGCATATCATATCAAGCATATATCATACGTTCATACCTTCAACTCATACGTACAAGACTCAAGTTAGGGACATATATCAAACAAATCAAACAAATTGAACTTACCCTACCAAAAGGGCATATCGGGACCGATACGAACAAGCCTTATAGAAGAGTGGAGGTCAATGACCATCATACCAAATGCTATGCAACTCAATTTACTCGAATCAAGATAATTTACTAGCCAGCCATACTCTAGTCATCCAGTGTTTCTAACCGTGCATGACGATATAGTTTTAAGTTCCGATACATAGTTGTCAAGTGTTGCAGTATATTAGGAGAGTGTATCGAAGTTCCTTAAAGCAACACCCATGGGGAGGTGCTTAAAACTGAATGACACACATGAATGAGTCACAGCCCTCAAGACTATTCATGCGTTCGTATTTCCGTTGGGCAAGTTAAGGGTCACCAATACTCTAATGTGAAGGCCCTATAAAGTCCAATTCATACCTACCCTTTAATGAAATCTCTAGAAGACTTCCTTACATATTCACGAGCCACGGGGCCCGGGAATATAACCTAAAAGGTTCCTTGTTTGGTGTGAGAGGTAGGAGAATAGAAATGACTACAAATGGTTTTAGTGTACAGATGCATCCTCTTGAAATAGAACACTTCAGGGTCGATCGGTTGGTTAAGAAACCCGATCGGTCGAATTTCGGTTCTGGGAGCGCCCGACCAGTCGGCTCTGAAGCCCTATCGGTCGGACAGTCCATTCTGTTACAGAACGACTGGGAGTAAAATGATGGCTTTGCATTTCAAATACACAAAAGATTAAGATCATACAATCACATAAGGGCTGTCCATCAAAACACACTTGAGGGTAAGGAGAAAACTCATAGCAATCACGGTATACCAACATGTGTTTATCCTAAGAGTGCTTATACTTGCCTCAAAAGAGTTCTAATACGCAACCGGTTGTCCTTGGGCTCAAATTCAAAGTCCAAACACACTTCAACTCTACCATGCATGAGGGAAAGAGAAAGAGATAATGAGCACAGACCGTGGCTAACAAGAAGAAAAGGGAGAAGAGGAAAAACCAAACACCCAAATTCACCTTAAACCACAATAATGCCCCCTTCCTTGAATGGATCGAGAGGAAGATGGAGAGAAGAAACCGAAGGGAAGAAGAAACGAAGAGAAGAGGAAAGAAAGAGAACCTAACGTGAATGGAGAAGAGAATGAGGGAGAGTCAGTGGAGTCTTGGCTTATATAAGATAAGGATAAGAGGAAATTGCAAGAAGGTCCAATCATTTACATGAATTACAGTTCGAGTCAAATGATAGTCCAACAGAAACAAATAACGTCTTTAGCATATGAGTTAGTTACAAAAGTTGACAAGCTCAACGAAACTTTCCTCACCAAAGAAGTTAAGAGTAAAAGACAATGCAAAAATGTGAAAATCGGTGTTCAAGGACAATAATTAAGAATTCCAACCCATGAATTCTACTCTCTTTTTTTTCATTTTTTTCCTTTTTATAATGAAATGTCTAACTTGCATTCCACAAAATTTATTTTGAAGCTTTTTTTATCCAAAACACTAATGGACTATACATATTTTTTTAATATTTGGATCCGAAAGTGGATTCCCTATTTTTTTAAGTCGATTTTGAATCTAGATCGAAGACATATAATCTACATCAGATTCAAGTATGAAACTGGATTTATAAAGATGGATCAAGGCTTTAGTCCACCATGGTTCCGCTTGGGATCTAACCAGTGTACAACCCTAACTATAACCAAGGATGATAAGTATCACGGCTAAAAAGTACTATATTTTTCAACAAGCGCTTGCTTGATTGGCAACCCTCCATGTCACTTGGCTTCACAATGACTAATCCCTTCGTATGCCACTCTTCCTCATGTGTGAGTTATCCTTTTCACATTGCAGACTTCTCTTTCCAAATGTGTGGCCTATCCTTTGCAATGGGCTTCCTCTTCCTACTTGTGTGGCTCTCTTGGGTCCTAGGCCTGGCCTCCTAGGGTGGGGTAACAAAAAATTTAATATATTAAGAATGTAGTAGAAAGCCTTTTTCTCCTATGGAATCCCACAGTGGAGTTGTGCAGGACTTCTGGAAGTTCCCCTTAATTTATAGGGCCCACTCTTGTTGATGACAAGCACTGCAAAAGTAATGCACTATCTTTGGTGCCAACTTTAGTAGGAGAAAATTCTACATTTATCTATTAGTGTTAGAAAAACTAAGGAACTAAGTAAGTTGTCTTTGACTTATTATTTGTTGCAATTTATCCAAAATTTACTTATCTCTAGTTGAATTAATTTTTCAGATCTTATCAAAAAAATCCCCTTAGAGTCACTGTAGACCAAACAAGGGCCCAAAATATATGTATCCACCTAGTGGTCGCAAGGTCCCTTTGTTTTGCCGAGCAAAGATATTCTTACTCAACCTCATACACAAGCAAAGATATCCCCACTCATTTCTTCTTCTTGTTCTTCATCTTCTTCTTATTTCCTCCTTCCTCCAGTTCATTCCACCTCTACCAACTAACCCACTCCAACTCGATTAGGACTTTTCTCTAATTGAATTAATTTTTTTTATTGGTAGCATGACTTGAATCGAAAACCTAAACATTACAATAGTGAGCACCTTCCATAGTGACATGAGTAATGTGGGCTATCATCCTTTGATTAAATTAGGTGAATCTAAACCATCAATCCTTCTAAACCCATAAGTCAGCTTAACAATAAAATATTGAATTGGAGAAAGAAAAAATCAACAAATTAAACCTAAGAGTTCATGGAGGCATGCCTTTGGAATGTAGATTTTGGATGTAATGACTTAATCTGTTGTGGAATAACAACTTTTTATCCTAGTGGTAAGGAGCAACAATTCTTATCTAGGTGTTCAAAGTTTGAACTCTAGATTTGCCACTTTTCCCAAGGTGCGGTCTTCTTTTTGCACCTTCGTGTGCTTCTGTGGACTCTCTCATCTCATGGGATCCAGCCCAAACTTAATCCATTGAGGATTTCTATGTCAAGCATTGCCATTAATGTCTATATTGTTGGGGTTTCTCATGGTGAGGGGTTTGACCCAGTTGAATTTAGGCCATTGAATATTGTAGTTTTAATTCTTATAGATTGATGAATTGTTTAAGAACCCAAAGAATGAGTAAATTTGAAGAATAAAACATGAAAACAAATTATATCCCATGGTTTGTTTGGCCATCTTTGTAGAATGAGAATTCCAAACATGCCACATCAGATTTTCTTCTTAACCTACTCAATCCTCTCATAACTAAAAATTTTAGTTGATAATAAAAATGCACAATGTCATGTTAGCAAGATTCCTTTACCAATTTCTACTTCAAGATATCATCAATCCTTCACGAATTCTAATCTTGGATATGAAGAATCTATAATAGTTAGGGACGTTACCTTTTAAGTTGATGCAACTTTATTTTGACTAAGTTTTCTCCACTATTTTATGAGAAGTCTTGGTGAGGGCTATCTATCACTTAATTCAAATCTTACAATACTTAGGAACCCCTTGATAGTCACACCCCATGTTTTGGTCAAATCCGAACTTATTGGACCATTGGATAGACTGTGCACCAACTTGAATGGACTAGATTTGTGGGCCACAAATGACAGGTTTAGGAACATGTGATTAGGCCAAACGTGATATTTAGGGTGGTCTCACATAGATCTTTCCATCATCCTAATCCATCCCCAAATAGGACCCACAAGTGGGCCCCATAAAAGTTCACATGATTAGTGTGTGAGGACACTTCTCATAAAATTATATATATAAATTCTCAGGAATGCCCAATTTAAAAAGGAGTGTTTTTGCCCTTTTTCTATCCTCCATTGAGGGACAAATCATGTGGTGGTTTGAGAAAAAGGAGAGGAGAGATTAGAGAGAGGAATGGAGATGCTCTATTGAATGAAAAGATGTGTGTACATAAAGGAGGGAGGAGGATCTTATTTATAGAGTAAGATTGCTTCCTCCCCAAGCAAACCAATATAGCAAGACTCTAGCTTTCCATATCTAATGTGGGCCCCAAGGTGGGCATCCACTAATAACAATATTTTATAACACTCCCCCTTGGATGACCACCATTCAGTGATAGTTGCCTTATTAAAACCTTGCAAAGGAAAAACCCAATGGGATAAAAACCTAAGCGAAGGAAAAAGAGTACAATGTTCTACAAGATCATTGACTTGGTGTTGGACATGCATAATGCTGCCTCGTTAAAACCTTAACTAGGAAAACCCAGTGGGACAAAACCTAGAGAAGGAAAAGAGTACAACGCACATATGTCCTAATTGATAGGCTTCAAGGTATCTATCAAGAATATGTTACTCCCCCTGACGATAATACCCTTTACATTATTTGATGATACACTTTCCGCATGCCGATCTTATATACAAGCCTTTGAAATGTTGACTTTGGTAATGACTTGGTGAACAAATCAGCCAAGTTGTTGTTTGAACGAACTTGCTTGACTTCGATCTCATTGTTCTTCTGAAGCTCATGTGTGAAGAAGAACTTTGGTGCAATGTGCTTTGTCTTATCACCTTTAATGTACCCTTTTTTAATTTGTTGAATGCATGCCTCATTGTCTTCGTAGATAATGCTCGGGGTACCTATACTGAGAGTCAATTGACAAGAACTACGAATATGCTGAATTAAAGATTTTAGCCATACACATTTCCTACTAGCTTCATAGAGGGCTAAAATTTCAGCATGATTAGAGGAAGTAGCTACCAAAGTTTGTTTAGTAGAGCGCCAAGAAATAGCAGCATTACCATTGAGAAATACATAACATATCTGTGATCGACCCTTCTGAGGATCAGAGAGATATCCTGAATCTACATATCCTACAAACTTGGAATCTTTATAATAAAAGAGTCCTAAATCAATTGTACCACGTAAATAACGTAGGATATGTTTGATACCAGTCCAATGCCTTTGCGTTGGTGCAGAACTGTATCTAGCAAGTAAATTCACTGAAAAGGAAATATTCGATCTAGTAAATTGTGCTAAATACATTAAAGCACCAATAACACTCAGGTATGGTACTTCTGGACCCAATACCTTTTCGTTTTCTTCAATTGGATGATATGGATCCTTGTTTATATCTAAAGACCGAACAACCATGGGAGTGCTTAGTGGATGTGCTTTATCCATATCAAAGCGTTTCAGTATATTCTTAGTATAATTAGATTGATGGACTAATATTCCACTAGAACTTCTTTCGATCTGCAGGCCGAGACAAAATTTTGTTTTCCCAAGGTCTTTCATCTCAAATTCCCTTTTCAAATAATCAGCAGTTATTTCGAGCGCTTCTGGAGTCCCGATTAAATTTATGTCATCGACATAAACTGCCACTATTGGAAAACTTTTTGAGGATTTCTTTATGAAGATACATGGGCAAATAGGATTGTTTTCATATCCTTCCTTAGACAAATATTCACAGAGACGATTGTACCACATTCTTCTGGATTGCTTCAATCCATACAATGATCGTTTCAATTGTATTAAGTACGTACTCTTAGGCTTTACTTCAGGCAAAGTAAATCCTTTTGGGATTTTCATATGAATTTTTGTGTCTAAGTCCCCATACAGATAAGCAGCCACAACATCCATGAGTCTCATATCCAAATTTTCAAAAACCGCTAAACTTATCAGATATCTGAATGTTGTTATATCCATAACAGGGGAGTATGTTTCCTCATAATCAATCACAGGTTTCTGTAGGAAACCTTGTGCCACAAGTCTTGCCTTGTATCTAATGATTTCATTCATTTCATTCCTTTTCCTTACAAACACCCACTTATAACCTACAGGGTTAATACCTTTTGGGGTTTGTACTATAGGTCCAAATACACCACGTCTATTGAGAGACTCTAATTTTGCTGTAATAGCAGTTTCCTATTTTGGCTAATCTTTTCTTTATCGACATTCATTTATAGTACGTGGTTCTGTATCCCAATCATCATCCTCATGTTTCATTGATATTTGTGTAGCTACCGCATATGCAAATGCGTCATCGATGACAATTCTTTTTCTATCCCATCTCTCTCTTGAATAATTGTAAAATATAGAGATCTCTTCATTATCCGGTACCGGTGCCACTTCAGGGGCTTTTATAGTCTCATCAAGTACTTTCGTCATTCTAGAGAGAGTGAAGTTTTCCATAGCTTCTTCGGGAGCATTATGAACCTCTTCAGGAGGAACCTCTTCAGGAGTGTTAAGTGTATCTCTGGGAGGACATGATGATTGTCTATTTCTCCTTTTCCGTGGAGCTATATCTTTTGAACCTATAGGTCTGCCACGCTTCTGGCGTATTAC
The DNA here is from genome assembly GCA_037013555.1 of Sextonia rubra. Lineage (NCBI taxonomy): Eukaryota > Viridiplantae > Streptophyta > Magnoliopsida > Laurales > Lauraceae > Sextonia > Sextonia rubra. The sequence goes on along the minus strand of JASUAD010000028.1, from coordinate 11,842,176 downwards.
AGACTCTTTTGTTGCCACTTTTTGACTTTGTCCTACAGTGACATTAAGTCTAGCAGGTGCATTCATAGCTGGAATATGTGATTTAGTTACCTTTGCTGCATCGTTAAATGCATCGGGTAATTTATTTGCAATTTCTTGTAAGTGCATAATTCTACGGACTTCATATTCACATTATGATGTACGTGTGTCTAAATGAGACAAAGTAGAAGCATTCCACGTTAGTTCACGCCGTTCTTCAGGAACGGGTTGTTCTGCAGGAACAATACGTTCTTTATCTCCCCCTAACGGCAGGAATTTTGTCTCATCAAATTGACAATCAGCAAAATGAGCAGTAAAAACATCTCCTGTCATTGGTTCTAAAAAGCGAATAATAGAAGGAGAGTCATAGCCGATATAGATGCCCAACCTACGTTGTGGTCCCATCTTACTACGTTGAGAGGATGGTATAGGGACTAGAACAGCACAACCAAACTTACGCAAATGGGAGATATTAGATTGATGTCCCGATATAAGCTGTGCGGGAGAGTATTGATGGTAGGCTGTGGGTCGAAGTCGAATGAGCATTGATGCATGTAATACAGCATGTCCCCAAGCACTAACTGGTAATTTGGACTGCATCAACAGGGTCCTAGAAATAAGTTGAATGCACTTAATCAGGGATTCAGCTAAGCCATTCTAGGTATGGACATGAAGGACAGGATGTTCGACAACAATGCCTAGAGATGAACAGTAGTCATCGAAGGCTTGTGATGTAAACTCACCCGCATTATCAAGTCGTATAGACTTAATAGGATTATCAGGGAAATGGGCTATAAGTTTAATGATTTGTGTTAATAGACGGGCAAAGGTAATATTCCTAGTTGAAAGTAAACAAACATCAGACCAACGGGTGGAAGCATCAATCAGAACCATGAAATACCTAAAAGGTCCACTAGGTGGATTGATCGGTCCACAGATGTCGCCTTGTATCCTTTGTAGAAGGGATGGGGATTCTAATGAAATCTTGACGAAGGAAAGTCGAGTGATTAACTTTCCCTGTGAACATGGGACACATAGATACCCATTTGGTATGGTCAATCTATGGTTGTTTAAAGAGTGTCCAACAGAGTTATCAATGATTTTCTTTAACATAGTAGCTCCGGGGTGCCCTAATCTATCATGCCAAGGCAATAAGGCTTGAAGGTTGCTAAACTTTGGGGTTAGTTTAAGCTTCGGGCTTAACTGTCTCGTTTTACTCACAACCGAATGTGATTCGACGATAGATATCATCGTATAATATAACCCAAAAGAAAGTGCACTTAATGTTTCTAGTATTTGCTTTCGGCCTCCAATACTAGTAACGATAAGTAACATTTCCTTGTTACCTTCATTAGCAGTCTCAATATGGTATCCATTTATTCTGATGTCTTTGAAACTGAGCAAGTTTCTTCGGAAACTGCTGGAGAACAATGCATCTTGAATGAATAAATGAATGCCATTAGGTAACGTTATGTGGGCTCTTCCGGAGCCTTCAATTATGTGCACAGGTCCAGCTATGATGGATACCTTTCGTGGATTCAATATCAATTTTGAGAAAAACTTCTGGTTTTTTAGAATGGTATGCGTTGTAACACTATCTACAAGACGGTGAGTATTCCCATTGTTGTGATCCATACCTTTAAACAAAAAATGTAACCAAACAATCACATGATTAAAAAAAATTCATAAGAGAAATTTCATCAAATTGATAAGAAGTCATTCATCCCAAAAACATCCATAAAAGGTTTATCAAAATAAATCATCCAACATAAAATATCCAGGAAAAGGTAAATAGCTGAAAAAATTCTAAATGGAGATTCTGAAGAATATTTATTTGGTCTTCTAAAACATTCCAAGAGGGGTTCCAATCTTAGCACTAAATGCCTCATTGCTCAGAGGTTGGCCATTTTCGTCTTCAAAAAAATATTTAGCTTCCAAATTTGTAATATCCAACTGGTAATTTTCATTTTGTAAGGCAGTATTCCAATCCCAATCTTCCAGATCATTTAACTCTGCAGAATGAATAAAGGTCTTGTATGCTTTATATCGTTCCACCACGTCTTTTGGTGCACGACAAGAGCGTGACCAATGCCCAGTCCATCCACATCTGTTGCAAGGGTCATCAGAACGATGGACAGAAGTATTCGGTGGATTCTAATGTTGATCTGGATTTTGTTGCTTCTGAGGATCAGACCACTTTTGGTGGTTTTTGAATTTTTTATTGGGAGGACCTCGAAATCTTCCTCGTCGGGAGGAGTTTCTTTATTCACCTCTTCTGGAGGGATTGTTTCTCCCATGCCCCCTTCTTCTGCCTCTGTTGGAATTGAAATTAGCATTTGTTTCAGGCAGTGCCATAGATCTAGTTGATCTGGAGTTATGATTCTTCAACAAGACTTTACTGTCCTGCTCAGCAACAAGGAGACAAGAGATCAGTTCTGAGTATTTGGAGAAATGCCGTTCACGGTATAGCTGTTGCAGGATTACATTTGTTACGTGGAAAGTGGACAGTGTTTTCTCTAACATCTGCTCTTCTGTAATCGTTTCCCCACACAATCTTAACCGGGAAACAATGTTGAAAAGAGCGGAGTTATACTCAGATACCAATTTGTAGTCTTGAAATCGCAGGTTTAGCCATTCATTCTGAGCTACTGGTAATAAGACCATTTTCTGGTAATCATATCTATCCTTCAGGGATTTCCAAAGACCTGCTGGGTCCTTCTTTGTGAGGTATTCATTCTTAAGGTCATCATGTATATGATGACGTAAGAAGATAAGTGCCAATGCCCTATTTTCCGGGGACTCTTTATTACCTTCTTTTATCGTCTCTCCAAATTTCTTGGATTGCAAGTGTAATTTTGCATCCAAGTGCCAGGATAAGTAGCAGTTCCCGGTAATGTTAAGGGCTTTAAATTCAAGTTTGGTTAAATTCAACATTATGCAATAGCGTTTGATCTACCTTCTTTCACTTGTATCATGTAGATCTGCTTCTGAGCTTTTTGAAAAATCAAATCAGACTTTGGAGGCGCAAGATATCATAGAAAGGAGATTGGCACTTGTTGCACGTTGAATGCACAAAAACAATGTATTAAAAAAAATGATGCGCGTTGAACATACAGAAAATAAGAAGAAAACGTTGCACGTTAAACAGAAACCAAAAAGTAATATTGAACGTACGAAAACAAGAAGAAAACGTTGCACGTTAACATATAGAAGCAATATAAAAATAAAAGAAATAAAGAAAGAATGGCAAAAGAAGCTTTTATAAAACTTTTTTTTGCACATGGAGCGTACGCGGAAGAAGAAACGTGGCCTCGGAGAGGAAATAAAACAGGAAAAAAAAAAAGAGCATGCTGATAACATGTTTTGAGAAAAAGGAGAGGAGAGATTAGAGAGAGGAATGGAGATGCTCTATTGAATGAAAAGATGTGTGTACATAAAGGGGGGAGGAGGACTTATTTATAGAGTAAGATTGCTTCTTCCCCAAGCAAACCAATATAGCAAGATTCTAGCTTTCCATATCTAATGTGGGCCCCAGGTGGGCATCCAGTAATAACAATATTTTATAACATGTGGTAACTTTTTTCCTTTTTAAAAGTAACATTAATTACTTTTCCACATTCCTAATCTCCTATTTGTTGCCAAAATGGGCGTTTTCACTTTCAAAAATACCCGAGTGCTATCTAGCTCTCCTTATATATATATATATATATGGAGCCCCTCTCCTAGGCTCAAGCTTATGATAAAGTAAACTCAATCATATGACGCACACTTGTAGGGCCCACCTGGAGACCCACATAGGGATGGGGATGAGGGAGATTTAAAGGATTCCATAGGACCCTCCTCTCTGCAAAAAATCAGCCCCAACCGCTGTTTTTATCTTGTCTATCTGGGCCCCCAAAAATTAATAGTCAACAATCCATTCAGATTGGTGCACAGTCGATACAACAGTCCAGTAAATTTGAATTTGACAAAAAAATAGTGGATATGTGCAATTCAGTTTAGTCCATTTCAATGAGCCAAAGGTGAGCCCAAGAGCTTAGGCTTACGAAATTTTGTATATAAGCTTGAGCTTATAAGAGACTTTCTCATAAATATATATTAATTATGTACATATGACAAAACTACTATGCATGTATCCTTCACCTTGTAGTGAGAGACACTTCTATATTTTAAAAATATTAATGTGCAAGAAAACAATACCATCACCCTCATAACACATTTTTGACCTTGTTAGGTCTAAAAAAAAATAATTATCCCTTACCACAAGGTGAAAAATGGATACATAGTAGTCTTTCTAATATGCATCCATCCCTCGTCTTGTGGTGAGAGACAATTATTTTTTTTAAATCTAACAAAGTCAAAGGTGTTATTAGTGTGATGGTATTGTTTTCTTGCATATTAATTCTTTTCAAATATTGATGTGTCTCTCACTACAAGGTGGGGATATATGCATAGCAGTTTGTCATATATACATATATATTTATATAAGAGCTCCTTTGCTGAGCACCATTTTTTATTGGGGGGCCTAGGTGCTCCACTTGGAGATGGAATTGAGGGGATTGCACCGACCCATACATGGTAATAGAGGCTCAAATTATCATCCTAACTATTCGATCAATAGCCCACAAATTTGCATCATCCAAAATAAGTGTATAGCAATCCATCAGTCCAATTAAATTGGATTGATTCCAAATTTGAGATCGCTGATGATCACAAATAATACGTATTTTGTACTCTATTTGAATAGCTCATAAATTGGCCCCCATTAAATATCATTAAGTATTTTGTCACATATACTCACCTTATCACCGATGTCCGTCAGAGTTCTTGAGTCATGATATTCCACAGTGCCTGTTGTTTTCAATACAATATCAATAATGGTGCAAGTTGCAGTGGCCCAGTTCCCGGTACAAGTCTTCACAATCGATTTTAGATCCAGAAGAAAGGACAAAACTATAAAAATTGATTGAACCGCAGACCTGGATCCCACCTAACACTGATTGCTATGTAACACCTAGCTACATTTTCACCCACTAGTGTCTCCTGCTGCCACAAAAACTCAACGATTTTTTTTTCCTTTTAGAGGGTGCCCGCATCTCCAAAAACCAACTATTCCCTGATAAGACCCCGAAGGTCTCCTTTCGTAGATAAGCGGCCCTACAGATCCTGAAATGTGGTCCTAGCCAACTACCACACTACAATAACTACTTGAAATGATAATATTTTTTTCAATTTTGATAGTATTTTTAGAATATTTCCAAATTGTAATTATTGTGACGGAATCATGAGAATAGAGAGGAATTAAAATGAGATGATGAGGAAAATGTATAAAAACATATTTTTCCGGTATCTATGTCATTCTTAATTGTAATTTTTTTACATTTATAAGGAATTTCAACTCATGCACCTACACATTAAAACACCTGTTTGTAACCAACTCTCAAATGGCTGAGGATAAAATAATTTACTTTTTGCATAACTTTACAGTAAAGTTTTTGAGAAAACTCCTAATTTTGGTAGTATCTAATAATTTACTTGTCCCACCCAACCATCACTATGATACAGTGGATATAAAGAGGGCCAATGGGCGTTTAATACCCTGTGAGATAGGGATCTTATAAGCTGTCAGTGGACCCCTGAAAGTTCTGTCACAGGGAATCCTGGTATGGACCACCCTTTGTCTCACCAAAGACTAGGGTACAGCTCAACACTTTGGCCCTGTTAGTATTTCAGATGGACATTTCGTCGGGCCCATGTCTAAATAACAGTGCGCACAGCGCACCCAAGTGTGCAGCATGTATTTATAATACACTAGCGCAGGTGGCCCAAAAACAAAAGAAGAAAAAACCCTATATTCAAATATAAAAGCAATATATGTACATGTCATAGAAAATATAAATATTAAATACGAAATATTAACAAAAAAAAGGGTGGAAGAAGTAGAATGGGGGAAAGAATAAGTGAACGATAAAGATTTGAATTGATTAAGTGGGCCTATAATGATAACGTATTCTAACTCAAGTTTTAATAACAACAACAGCAGCCATAATAATTATACTCAGCTGTATATGCCTAATTTAATTATTGGATATGGTCAATGGCCTCAAATATATGGGGTCTGCTCTTTATTTCTCTGTTATATATATAATAATAATATTTTCTGATTTTTATTATAATTTATTTAATTCCTTTTAACCACGAAAAAATCTAGGTTGGCTGCATACGACCTTGTCACCAATTGTGATGCCACTTATCATAATTTGTATTTTTGCATTTTGTTGTTTTAAGTCTATTATTATCTACCTGTATGGTAGGGACCTTACTCCCGATTACCAATTTAGTTAACATTTCCACGTGTTATCGCCAAAATTATAATTTTAATAACAATTAGCCTAATATTATTAAAACTAAAGGAGAAAAGATAGTTAGCTCGCTTACAATGCGATAATGAATAAAATATTAAAGTAAATACTTTAAAATGGCGGAGAAAGACAAATAACAATTCTAGACGAAAAATATAATCTTTGCTTGCATATAAATGGGTCCATGCAAAATTCGAATAAGAAAATAATTAAGTTTAATTAGGTTAAATAATCAAGAAAATGCATTTAATACATACCACATGTACGACTTAGAATAAGTTGTTAGCATAAATACATAGGAGGCGATGAAGGATAAATAAGTCCATAATAATTAAAATAAATTGTGAGTCCGAAGAGACCCACATAGTGTTGTCAGATTTCTAGGTAATTGTAGCCATTCCCATAATATTTTTGTAATGAATAAATTATGTGGGCATTGGCATGTGACTTTTGAGAGAAACCAAGCTATGCTAGTGGGCCGATAACCTAATCTTGCTTGAGGCATGGGCAGTCCTCTCACATTGATCAACCGAGCATAGAAAATGAATTTACGCAGCTTCCTACTCCATGTATTGAGTGCTTGCCTTGCCACAAGACTTATGTTCTGAATCAGACATTAGATCATGGGATCTACTCGAAAGATCAAAGTTTTGATTTATCTATAAATGAGCTATTATATAATTCAAAGGAACTTTACATTTTAGGAATTCTAGAATCTTGATAATTTGAGATTGAATATGGTAAGGATATCGATTGTAGATTATGTTGAGATTACGATGCCACATGTCACTCAAAGGGAGCACCACTTATCGCTTTCTCGCAAAGGGCTATTGTCATTATCTATATAATTTTTATTATATATGGACTTTTATTTAAGAAAAAAAAAACATTACATTTGAGAAAAATAATAAAAAGCCCAAATACTTCATGATGACACGGCTTTACACTCTACACTATCACGGAATAATCGATCTTTAGTGATATCACAGAATAACCTAACTTGCAAATCTCATAAAAAATGAAAATAAAAATAAAAAAAGCATTCCATGACATCATGAAATAATCCAACAATTCATGATATAGTGGAATGGTGGCAAATTTTCATAAAAATAAAGAAGTAAGTGTTGGGAAGCCCGCTTACGTTATTATGAAGTATTTGGCCTTTCCATCATTTTTTTTTTTACTTTACGAGTGTTTTTCCGTAAAATTCCCAGTCCTAAATGATACTACACTATATCCAATTTAAAAGCAGAATCTACTTATTTTTAGAAAGAGATTTGAATAGAGTGCTCATTACCACCACCAGTGATTGCTAAGTTAGTTGACAACCACACATGTTTTACAGCTGCTAGGGATTGATCCCTAATAATCAGGATCATATACTAGTAACTTCAGAAGTCGTTAGAATCTGTACATGGCATTTATGTCGAGGGATTTTACCATATTTGGATTTACCTTTAATCATTTTTCAGCATTAAATTTCACTTTAGGGCCTATTCCTTTCATTGAATTGTTCATGAGTACGACAGCTAAAGTTGAAAAATAAATGTGGAGACTCAAAAAAGGCTATTAAATAAATCACAAATAAATTAACTCTCAGCAAAGTAAGGGACTAACTACATATCCACTTTTTGTCCTTTATACCTCAATTTAGGTAAACCTTTTGCTGTTATAAAAACATACAAAAACACTCTTTGGTCAACCTTCAAAGTACCCATTTTACAGTGAATTTATATGAATTCAATGACAAACAAACATAGGCCCTAGGAGTCTTTGAACCTTGAGAACTTCCAACTTCGTTGCTCTTCTCTCAAATCAATTTGTAAACCTAACTATTTGCACATTAGTTTACTTTTGGTTGCTTATGGTAAGGAACTAACAATTGCCTATTAGTTTTGTTCTTTGTGCACATTCAGGCATACGAGGCCTATGCTCATAAGAAGTCGTTTGCCTTTTTCACATAGAATAGGAAAATGGGGATCACATATGTGAATGTTACATAGAAAATATCATACGTTCGAAATGCATTACCAGGCAGTGCCACAATGCAACAACGCTACAGCCTCCTATCTTTAATGTATGGTGGGCCCCATATTTTCATAATCGGAGCCCTTAAATCAGCTAATAATATTCATTTTATCTAAGTTTTTGAAGGAACTTTCAATAAGCCAACCATTTAGATTGATCACAGATGAGTGTCTCCCTCCATTTCTATCCCATCAAGAGAACAATAAGCCAAGTGCATGAAGTGTTTCGGATAGAGTGTAATCTAATGGTGGCTATGTTACATATTTGAATAATAAGTTATAAGTTGATTATTACAAAGGGCAAAAGGGCTGCTGATTGGCTCGGATTTTAAAAATAGGCCCCACCATGCATTAAAGATGGGGCATTGCACTAAACTATAATACAGTGGTGCTGTATTGAAGCCTTGCCCTTCACAAAGTCCTCAAAGCCCTAAAAGATATAAGATATAGAACTAAATTTTTTGATGCTTATCATTAACAATTAAGAGAGTATTGAATAGTTCAGATTATGAATTGTGTGCCTTAAATATGCAAGAACTAGATAATAGATTGGAATTTTCTGGACTTTTCACTAATTGCAAAAAATCTATGAATATTTAATCCAATCCACTTTAAGGTCTTAGGGTTTATTCGTCCACTAAACTAATTGATCGGTTTGGATTACAAGTATGGCCCCACATAAATGAGAACATATAAAAACAGTTCATGGAGTTTGATCTCGTGACCAATCACATAGCCATATGCAATCAACATGTGAATATCTACACTAACACCTTTTGTGAGTGGAGATGTAGATGTGTTTCGCACCTATGTAGATATAAAAATGATCTTATTTACACTTCCTAAATGAGCACAAAGGAATGTGATGGTGTGTAACCATTTCATATGCAAATCATTTATATATGTAAATAAGTGTAAGTAACTACACAAGGCTATGTATTCTTTTAGGTTATCCTTTCCAAAGTCCTCTCATGAGAGCAAAGATTTTATTTTCATTTATAAGATTTATTTTCCCAACTAAATTATAAGATAATCCTTGGATCTTTTACCAAAAATTAAAGAGACGATCCTTGGATGCTGATGATAAAGAATCGAAACTAAAAGGAGACTTTCAATAAAAATTGTTAATGATTGATAACCCCATGTAAACGCAATAAGCCTATGATGATGATATTTCTAATAATTATTTGAATTGCATGATTTAAAAAAAAACAAAAATGGAAATTTGTTCAACAAACAACCCTCGTCAATCGTTCTGTCCGACTTGGCATTTATCATGAATGTGATGATATTGAGCATCTATGTATTGTGCCTATGTAGTTAGACCCATTCTTGACCAATTATATTAAATCTATAAAATCCAATATATGAGCATAGGCATTTCTTGGATTTTTTTTTTTTTTTTTGCAACTGTTTTTACATCTTCATTTTCTTTTGTTAGAGTGATACTATCAACCTAAAGGCCCAAGCATATGTGTGGTAGTGACAACCATGGGGGTGTTGGCTTTTTGGCAATGTTGGGATAAACACAAGTACTTCGTTAAAGTAATCTAGTCCCTGCAACTGTGATGGGCATCGACGAAAAACAAGCAAGGATTTAATTACACTCACAAGAAAAATGCCACTGAATGAAATTTTAAGAGATTTTATTGCTAAATGGATAATGTTATTATATAATTGGGGAGTTTAAAGGAAACTACTATACAGTCAAATCCTCAACTTGGATTTCCAAAATAGAAGGTTTTCATGTACGCAGACTTGTTTTGAAGGTATCAACATCCTCTCAAGGAATCGACAACTGAGGGGGCTTGTAGGGGTTGTCAAGGGTGCTGATGGCCCAGACGATGCGGACTGAGGCTTCTCCAAACCTAGAGGCCATAAAAATAGAAGCCCACATCCAGCCCAAGCCTGACACCGACCTTAATTGCTCGCCTGAGATTACCATTTTGTCAATTGAACCAGGCCAATTTTTGGGTTTTATATTACTTAGTCGAAGAACGACCCATATATTAATGGGCCAAATTTTAGACCCAACCCTCAAAAAGTCGGGTGGGCCCGAGTCGAGCCCAGGGTCGCCGGCCCAGCCGTTGAGCAACCGTCGAGGAAGTGATAACTGCAGTCAAAGGAAAAATGGACTGGTTTGTTAATGCTATTGTGATGGACATCTTATCATCTTCTAGTAATTATTTTTATCATAGAACTCAGGCACATTGGGAGCATAATTATATCCTCGCCCATAGCTTAGCTAAGTTTTATTTTATTTTCTTTTTCTTTTCTTTTTCTTTTTTTTTCTTGGTTCAAATGGATTTAAAGCCGACCTTTTGGTTCAAATGGATTTAAAGCCGACCCCACTATGTTGCGGTCACCATAATATGATGAGCAATAGATGCCCACAAATATTTTCCCTATATATTAGGACGATCATGGGTCAGGTCTGGCCAGGCAGTAACTATTTTTAATTTTATTTTTTCTATCAGTAACGAAACTTCTACATCAAGTCTAGCTCGCTTGCTAATTAATTGAGTTTTTCTTTTATCAGAATTTTTTATGAGAATTTGGTATGTTGGAAATTCATGGGCATGATGCGATGGCTTGTGTATTTGCAAATGTCATATTTCTTTACTAGAAATCCAAAATTCTATCCACCTAAAAAGTCTCAAATGACTTTTTGAATTTTTAAGATTCCAACGTTTTGCTTTTTACTAGAATTTGTGGATGCTTTACCCAAGAGGACTCAAGAATTCTACATGAGGGACAGTGGAGAATTTATAAATTCCCCCAATAGGAATTCTTTGAATTTACACTTTCTGTTAAATAAGCCAGGCCCAATTTGTGTAATTGTTCGGATAGGAAAAAAGGCCCATGCCCAGCCCATACTCCTATAATCATAATCTATATCCAGCCCATTGTGGGCTAGGATTGATTTGGGCTGCCATGACACCCTAAATGATTTTTTATTTTTCGTAGCGTGACACCCTTAGCACTCTATTGGCAAGGCGTCATTTCTGTCCAAGTATGCCTTAAGCACTCTTTTTTTTTCTTCTTTTTTTTCTCTCTTTTTTTTTTTTTTTACATCCAGAAGATGATGCTCTTAAGCACTCTTATTAAATGATGTATAAGGCAAATCCAAGAAATCTAACCATTTACCATAGTTGAGGAACGTTTTACATGCATAACGAGGACCACAATACGATGATATCAACTTAAGTGAGCTTAAATCAGCCATGGTAGGCAAAGACAATCCAAAAAATGCCAATCATTATAAAGGAAATATAAACTCATTTTGTTGATTCACAAATACAGTTAAAACTTAAATGGACATACAGAATGATATTATTTAATCAGAAAACTGAACATTGTGGATTAGAAGAGATGTTATTAGACTTACAGAAGCTATGCTGGAGTCCAGTTGACAAGGATTATGGAGGCCGGAGGCCATCCAATATATGGTTACATACAATCTGAATCTAGACCGATTTCAAATGTTTATCCACCATTAGAGAAGGAATCAAAACCATGGAAGAGGAATTTCAAATGCAAATGGTAATACAAGGCAATTATAGAAGCGCTATTTCTGCAATTACTGTAACCGTGTGTTCAACCTTCTCATTTCCTATTACGGGAAAAAACTTCTCTAGCAGTCTGCTCGTCTTCATTTACTGAGTAAATGGTTCTAGCTATGCTTTTTATTGGACTTCTACCCTTTTCATAGACAAATCTCCCCTCATGGATATTTATGTTGGAAGGTGTATAACTATGATAGCACTTCTAATGAACTACAGTAACAAATACGTGAAAGAAAAACGGAATTGAACAGTTGACTGACTCATAGATCAAGGCTAGTGTCTCACATTGTCCTTAAGATAAAATTCATCCCTCGTAGTGGTGCTAACGGATTCAGACAATTGTCTCCCAAGATACAATGATCTTTCAACGAGTAGTTCAAAAATGGGTTGAGCTAACCCCATTTTATAGTCAACAAGGTGATTACTTGTGACAGTCATTTGACTGTCCAGTCGAACAATGCAACTCATGACTGTAGAAGGCTTTGTAACTTTTGACAAAATTTTGTCCAAAAAGTATATGGGCTAGGGCCTACCAGCGAGTGGACCCAACCCAACCCAACCCAACCCTCCGGGACAAAATATGGGTGAACCTAGGACACATAAATGTATATAAACTCATTATGAGTTTTACTTCCTAAGCAATGTGGAATTCTAGGTTTTCCACAATCCTAGCCTTTTGCAATTTTCAACTAAGTTCAAGTGGATAATTTTAAAGTCAATTTCTCATTTACTCCTTAATGATTTTCATCAAGTAATTGGTCATTGTTGTTCTACTCTTAAAAGAGAACACATTACAACCTAGACCTGCCACAAAGGACGAGTGGGTCTCACATTTATTGTAGTCCAAAGTTAACCCAATGACCATTGTAAAATCCATTTTTCCAACAGTTTAGATCTAGAGGATTTTACCGAAAAAATCCTCTTACAGGCACCTATAGACCAAAAAGGGCCCAAAACACAGTTATTATGGTCCCAGAACCCTTTTTTTCATTGTTTTACCTAGCAAAAATATCTTCACTCGCCTGCATATATTTGTGGAAATATCCTTGCTCGCTTTGTTTTTATTTCCACCTCTACCAACTAACCCCCCTACCTCCATAAGATTTTCCTTAATGATATGGTGACCTGGACAATCTTGGATTTGGATATAGGTAGGAACTTGCCACCAAACGTACCCCATTCTCACATATGGTCATCTCAACCCATCATTTTACTTATCCCTCTCTCTCTCTTACAACCTTAACAAACCCATATAAACCCCATTCATCTTCTTCCAACCAAACAAATGAAACGTCACCCCCCATCTCACATAACTCACATCTCTCTTTCTTGAACGCATCTTTTTTTCTCTTCTTTCTTTCATTTCCTTTTGCTTTCTTCTTTTTCTTTATTCTTCTTCCATTCTTACTCTCCACAACCCACCTGTCTCAACATCTTTTTAGCCCATCTCTCACATTGTCCTTTTACCATCATCTTCAACTTCGCCCACCATCACCATCCAACCCATCACCAGGCAAATACTATCCAAAAGAAGAAAAAAAAAATTTTCATGAATTTGACTAGGGCGATGATAACACTGCTTAACTATGAGGAAGAAAAAAAAAGAGTGAGGTTATAATTGCTGGTGTATTCAGGTGAACAAGGATGCCACCATTCAACACAAAAAAAAAATTCAAAAAAAAAAAAACACACACACACACACACCAAAAAGGGAACTTGAGACCACTACTATGGATACATGCTTTGGGTCCTTTTTGGTCTACAATGAATCTGAAGGGATTTTTCCAATACAATCCTCTCAAATTTAAATAACTCAATTGTAAATAACTTGATTTGTGGGCCACCTAAGAAAGGTGTTTGATAACCTGAATTAGATCTCAGTCAACATTTATTTCTTTCAGTGCAAAAGCCTTTCTTTTTGTTCTTTTTCTTTTCTTCTTTTTCTTTTTTTTTTTTTGTTTTATTTTCTTTCCACTTTTTCTATTAAGGGAACTCAAACTTGTGCACTTTAACTCACACACCCATATCCCTAGCCAGTTGACCTAAAATAGGTCCCATAGCTATTGTCAATTACAGCTATAGAGTCACATGGTTTAAGGACTGCAGGGTAACCAGGCTACAAGGATCTGCTTACCAAAAAAATACAAAAACGAAGACAAAAAAGGTTACAAGGGTCTATGGGACCTTAAAATTTTCAGAATAGCCTACAATACAGCAGGAAAAGTTTCTTTTTTCTAATTTAGTTCTCGAGTGTCCAGGCATGCAGGTCCTCTCTAGTCACCAGGGCTAAGCTTTCTTTGGATCAAATCCCTTTTAAGGTGAATAAACCATAGAGGTTTCAATGCTATTTGGCAAGTTGCTCACAGGTTCTAAACTTGTCATGGAAAGACCAACATAAAATGTACCTGTCTTTCTTCTGGTGTCCAGAACCAACACCATGGAGCTTTGATAATTTGCTTCCAATTCGAATCATGTCTTACCAAGCAGTTCTCGCTGGGTTACAAGGTTTCAAATCTGGCCACCCCACCTCCCCTTGCAATGTGAATCCCTATTAACTCGCATTTGTGTCCGTACATATGTGAGTTTCTATTACGTCACATGTGTGAGTTGCCCTTCCCTTTACCTGACGTGTGTGAGTAGTCTGGCGTCCACCTCTTGCATGTGTGAGTTACTATTACCTCCCAAGGACCTGGGCCCTAAAAAAGAAAAAAACTAAAGAAAGTAGGAGAGTATTCACAGATAATACAGTCAAACGGGTTGGAAACACAACTGTTAAGTCCTTGGAAGTCCAAGAAAAATGACGCATTGGCTGGAATGAACTAGCGTTCACTGAGCTAGTTCAGTAGTACTGTCTAACCGTCAGAAATTGTTAGTTGCTTAGGAATTGTACTAGACGACAAGTTGATAGTTTTGAAATTTTAAACTATGAAACACACAACATACAGAATAAGGCCTTGTGATTATTAATGGAAAATTTTATTCCAAAAGAAGGCTGCCTAGGTTTGTGTGCTCGTAATCTAAATTTGAACATTTTCTGCATGTTTAAATCTTAAAGCGTAAGTTTATCAGGAAACTCGGCTAGTTTTTACTGCGGATCCCAAGCTCGAGTAGGAGAGGATGGTTGCGTTAATTAGGTTGACAGCCACAATAAAACTTTATCACACCCCAAGCATGAATTCTGAAATATTAAGATAAAGCTTTAATGATGATGATGATGATGATGATATATAAGTTTATCAGGAATATTTCTAAATAAAAATGTAGTGGTTTTCACTAATTTCAATATATTATCATAATTGATTACAGCTTTAAGCCATGGGCCAGTGACCAACTTCCCAGGACCTCAGGTTGGACAGGATGCTTTTCCTTTCATTTTCAATCAAACCTGAAGGCTGAAACGCAAAGAAGCCAGAAGGGTTGTGGCTTTTTCAAGTTTCGGTGCTACATAGCGCAGTTATAAAGATGGTTACAAATTCTGACAAATATCGGAATTGCATATAGTTTTGTGGTATTCCACCCACCATTTTCAGTTTCTCCCCACCTACTTGATATTGCCATCATCAACCAGCCAATATGTCTACACAAAAATGACAAAGAAGAGAAACTTGAAAATTAAAACAAATAAAAGAAAGAACAAAGCAAATAAAGGGAAAAAGAATGAAATTATAACTATAAACCCCAAGTGCTTAAGAAATTGGTAAAATCATAGCTGCATACTCCAAGAGCTTAAAATTTTGGCAAACAATTCACAATACTAATCCAAAACTAATACGTGTATGTACAAAGATCACAGTGTCTTCAGATTTCTCAATGGAGAGCCAAACTCCCAACAATTCATAAATAACCCAATAGTTCAGCAGCCCTTACCATATTATGTACTTATTCAGTCCCAAAAATGCAGGCCAGATATGCAGATGTTTCACCAGCAAATGGTAAAAGACACAGGTGGGAACCAACTAGTCTTATAGGTAGGAATGTGACCTATATGGGATGTATATTGAATAGAGAGGACTATCGGACAAACATCTACTGACCAAAGTTCCACAACAGGCGTTCAACTGCTGCATGCACATTCCCAGCAGTGGCACTCAAAGCGCGTATATTTTCTTGGGTGTCAAAAAAACCCATTTCTTGAAGTTGTGACAGCTGTGTTGCAAAAAGTTCCTCAGGTGGCACTACAAGAATAAAGAAATACTTTTTTAATGGAGTGACAAAAGATAATATGATACTTGACATGCTAGGATAAGATTTTGTGTGCCCGCTAACCATTAGATGTGTTAGGCACATTAAGCCCTCCAGACCCGAGGCCACCAAACATGTTCATAAATAACTCCAACCCGGTATTGTTAGGAGCACCTATCATTAGCAAAAGCATTGGAGAATTCATAGAACACCTACAAAATGACATGTTTGATTCCAGTAGTTCAAACTGATACCTGTAGTACCACCACCAGTCTGGCCCGGTTGCCTGCAAGAGAAAAAGTTGCTGTAACTAAAATCATGACTAAATTCTCGCACGCAAATACAGGAGAATGGGAGTCTAGAACCAGGCCAAGTATCATTTAGAAGATGATATCACTCTTAGATTGGGAATTGTGTTGATAAATTTAGAATGACCAACAGATAGACCCACCTCACTGACGGACAATGGTAAAAGATGCCTGCAACAGACTATGGTAAAGATGTCGGGAATAGATTTCTATTTCCTTTTATCCTGAAGTCCCCAAGACTTCTTGAGATGTGCAAGGGATACAGGCACAAAAGCATATCTGTCCTGCATAGGCCGCACGTCAGGATGGCTGTGTGAACTACATGACCATGTACTAGGTACAGGACATCTTAATGAAGACCAACCAAAAGGGTAGGTTGACCTACTCATCAGAAGCCAGATATAGAAGATAAATACAGGTAGTCTTTAATCATGCATCATCTTCTCAAATGGGCCAAAAGGGTAGCCTTTGTTTGGCTGGGTAATGCTTATTCACAGTGGTCCACAAATGATTTATTACATGAAACTCACTTCATGCTCTGTGCAGCAATGTATCTTGATCATGTATGTGTGAAGGGCGTTCAGATTTCCTAACATCAGAAATGGACAATGGATAAAATTGACCTTCCTAATGAAAAAACTCATGGATTGTGGCCCAGTACGCTGTGTGAAGTGTATGGATGCGTCATAGTGCATGAATGAAGGGTTTTGCACAGAGATGCCACCAAAGAACAATGCTTGGTACACCTACACCAAGAATAAAAAAAGTACATGCAGCACACAGCTACAGGTAATCACTGACTTACTGCATTGGCTGTTGGCGTCCAAGCTGAAAAGGCAGTGACTGCTGTAGAGACAAAAGTTGCTGCGGGGGGAAGAGAGAAATATTCATAACTCTTGAAATGGGGAAATATATATATGATTTAATATAAACAAAATAAGCATTTTTAAAAAGAATATGATAACAGAAAATTCACAGCTGCTGATTGTTTGATTAATGAAATGACATTACCTGCATTGTCTCGGGGGAAGTCATCTGACGGATAAAATCTGGGTTCTGAAACATTTCTCTGAGTTGAGAATTGGAATCCAGCATGCTTCGAAGTTGGGGATTGAAATTCAGAATCTTCCAACAAAACAATATAAATAAATAAATAAAAACCTTCAATTGATGACACAACTTCAAGTCCGAGAAGTTTCAATCATTACTAAATACAACATAGATTACCACCCTACCTGGTTCATATACTGTGGATTGGAGAGAAGGCTCTGCATCATCTGTGTCATGGCAGGATTTTGCATTACCTGATTGATAATAGAAGAGTACTGCATGCCGCCGAGTATTCTTTCCACCTCAGGAAGATTGCCAAACACACCTAAACCACCAGTGTCAGGTGCTCTTGCATCACCAGGAGGAATAGACTGTGGCATAGAAGAGTTGGTCTGCGTGCCTCCTGCCAGATTCAATATGAAAAAAGGTCAGCCAATCAGACGGTAGCAATTTTTGCTTACTGATATGGCAGCAATTGTTAGATGATATGATTAGTCCTCCATCCACTATGAGACCCACCAGACGAAAATCCAAAACATCAAAACATGGGCCCTACTGCCATAAATGTCCCAAATGCCTTGTATAGAAATTCCTACAAAATGCATAACAAAGTCAACATACCAGTGCTCCAAGGGTTTGGAAGTGGGTTAGTGTTAGGCACAGGAGAATTGGTTGTTTCTGAACCAGTGGTTGAAGAGTTCGATGACCGATCCCTTGCCTGGCGAGCACCTTGAGTCCCCAAGAGTCCTGCAAAGGGGTTTGAGCCCATATTATTTCCAGTGTCACCAGCCATTGTTGTAGCATTTAGAAATGGCTCTTGAACAGTTTCATACATGCGCCTAAGCATGTTAAATCCTTCAGGTGAAGCTTCAATATTGCTCATGGCCCTATCAGTGTTACGCATCATCTCCCGCATCAATTCAGGATTCCTTGCAGCATCAAGCGACTGACGCAGAATGCTCGGATCATTGAAAATATGTGCAAGCTCAGGATTGCGATCTAAAATCTCACGCATCTGAGGACTGCTCATGATCATGTTACGCATCAGATCAGGGTTATTCATAAGGTTCTGGACAACAGGCATGTTCATTATATCTCTCATGATGCTGGGGTTCTGGATCAGCTGCTGCTGCACCTGTTCAAACTCTGGCAGGCCTGTTCCAAATAGACCAGATACTCCACTATTACCAAACCCATTAAGGCCTCCTAGTTCAGGAAATGGTGCAACTCCAAGACCAGCTCCACCAAAGCCTCCCGCTTCATTGGCACCAAAACTCATTGCAACATTTGGAGAGTTGTCTGCACCTTCAACGCTATTTGTACTTGCAATGTTAGACAATGCTGATGGTGGCGCAGCACCACGAACCAAATGAATGGTGTGCTCTGCCTGCAACCCTTGTCAATGTAATTGAGAGAATCAGCTTAAGATAACTTTCAGGATAAACAAAGTAAATACAGAATGGAGATAACCTGAAACATAGCACTAGGAAACCATGATGACACCTCACACCTGAAACATAGCACTAGGAAACCATGATGACACCTCACACCTTAAACATAGCACTACGAAACCATGATGGCAACTGCCACTTTATTTTTTCCACATTTATGCAAGCCAACAAACAAATGGTACGAATCAAATGGTAAGAATCAGGAAGAATTATAGAGTTCTGCTGCATATGGTTGTTTAGGCCTCAGTTGGAGCAGAAAGAAAACCAGTACCAAGATTTGAAACCTTGATTTGTACCCCTTTGTGTTCTCAGTCTGCATTTGAGTTGCAGTAGTGGAGCCAAAATGATTTTCTTATTTCTTTAAGTCGAGGACAGGATCTATGTGGTTATAAACCAATCTAAGTCTTCCATGTGGTTCCTCCTTGTTTGTCCTTCATTGTTCTTCTCAAATCATTGTCCTATTTTTTCTTCTTTTCCTTCCTCTCTCTTCTTCTTTCATTCATTGCTCAGCAACTAGAAGAAAGAGGCCCACAATCAATAGAAAGTGCCCACTCTATCATCCAAGTTCAAAATTGTGCTTCAGTTTCCAATTTCTATACCAATCAAACTCAGTAACAATATTAGATATCACAAATATTATTGCACAGATCACTGAAATCGGCATTCATTTTTTACTCTCAGAACAAAATATCCAAATAATCCATATTTTGTGAAATGTCTCATCACTTTAGCACATAAGACATTGGTGTATTGGAACTCAGAACATCCCGTGGGTTGATAGTATCAGTTGTATCAGTTGCATCCCCAGTCATTATAGGCCAACTTCACAACTACGGCAATAATTTTAGTCAAAATTATGAATGTCCCATAGGCCCTCGGCCAATGATTACAAAATATCAGTGAAGTCTGACTGATACCCAAACCATATTGGCCAATATTTTGAACCATATCATCAGTTGGTTGGATGATCCTAGCTTCCCACCAAAACCCTACCTAGAAAATAGGTGGTCCATGTGGTCATGAAACTACTCAGAGATTGCACAATGGATTATCAAAAATGTTGGAACAAGATACTAGTAGAGGTCCTTATGCATCCATGGAAGCCTGTGCTTCAGTAATCCAAGATGTTGACCTCATTCATCCTCTCTCCAAGGAATACCTTGTCTTTTGCTAAGGATGCCTGCACCTGCAACACTCTCCATGGATCTGAGTTCTAGTTCAAGTTCAGTGTGGGGCTAATCGAATGGCTGGGTTCTAGGAGGGCCAGATGTTAGATCCATCTCAAACATCAGGTGCTACCTTGGAGTCAACTACCCATAAACTGACTCAGATTAGCATCCATAAACATATACCCTCCCGAACCCTATTAAAACCACAACCAAACCTGCTCCAAATGGTGTGGGTTGGGGAAGTTTACCCATATTAACCCGATCCATCCTCCCCAGCCCTATCAAAACCAAAACCAAACCTGCCCAAATTGGTGTGGGTTGGCAAAGCATACCAATATTAACCCGATCCATTGCATCCCTAAATATTATCTGAGGCATGAGCATCACTAATGCAGATAATTCTTCCATACCCAATTCAAGAAATGGAGAAATAGTAATTCAGGATGGCTTTTTCTTTTGTTTTCTTTTTTTTTTTTCCTTTTTCCCCTTGTATTTTACTCCTAAGGGTTTCTGCTTTTAGACATCCAGAGGGAGATAATTCTTCCATACCCAATTCAAGAAATGAAGAAACAGTAATTCAGGATGGCTTTTGATTTTCTTTTCTTTTCTTTTCTTTTTCTTTTTTCCTTTTCCCCCTATATTTTACTACTAAGGGTTTCTGCTTTTAGAGATCCAGAAGGAGATAAGGGTGCTTCGTGCTGCCCCCAACAGAATTTTCAAAACAAGGTAAGACAGTACTTCCCTGCAGTTGAGTCAAAAATTTGAAGCCCATTAGGTACCAGTTGCAAGCTAACAGACAACACCCCTAAAAGAAAAATTAAGTGATAACAAGAAGATCAGATAATGGTTTCATTCAATCAATCCGGGCTTAATTAATGAGTAAAGAATCAGCCTCTATAATTACTGCTGCTAAGCAAGGATCCAACAACATAAGTCAAGAAAGCACGTTTTAAGACTTAGAAATCCAGCCCACTGCACCCATAAAATGTCAAGGATGACAGGTTACACTAGGAGTACCAATCAAACAGATCAAATATTTTCTAGGGTCCCAAATACTGCCCTCTTGTCCTAATCCCCTTTTATTTTAACCCTTGTATCTTAATCTGCTTATAAGCAGATATTAGCATGATTGGATAGTAATTTAGGTTTAGAATATGAAAATAACAGACTTTTAGGTAGCTTATGGCAAGCTTTAGACAAAACATGAAAAATTAACAGTCCTTTAATATGCAAAGAAAATCTAGTGAATAATTTATAATCAATTTCTATAAAATTTATTTTTTCATAGCTCTGTACAAGTTGAATTTCATGCATTGACATAGTTTTACATTCAAAAGATCTCCAAGTGCCTATTTTAGAACGAAGAACAAATATTTTTCAGATGACACTCTTATCATCATCGTGGTCATCAAAACCTTGTCCCAACATCATCATCCAACAGCACCCTATCGAGTACAATTCCAACGGTTTTTTCAATATTTTAAATCTCGGCCAACAAGTTGGGCAGCAAAAACCAAAATCCTCTCTCTCTCATTCATTCTCATGTAGGATCTGACTCAGCCAACCCACACCCAACCATGCCATGGTTGAGACGGGGGCCAAGTCCAGGTTTTAAACACTGGTTTCTTCAGCCACTTGTTTCCTAAAGTCTAGCTCAGTTAGTGACATAAGCAATATTACATGGTGGTAAGGGGCTAGAGAGTTTCAAAGCATCACAAGTGGCAAAGTCGGAGGTCTCTCATTGTTGCAGCCAAAAGGTTGAATGTTCAAGTCATGTTACCAATTAAAAAATAAATAAATAAATAAATCAAAAAGTCTTTAATAGCACCAAAGAAGAATAAGTGACTCATTCATAAACGGCAGGCAGAGGAAGGAGGAAATAAAATAAAAGATGAAATCCATTAATAGTTTCTCTTTTTTTGTATTTGTCAATGAGATCTTTTGTTAATATCTAATGGGCCTTGACCCAATATACATTTAAGCACATGTGGGTAGACTTAGTCAAGAGAATCAATTGTACATAATTAGATGCCTTTTGTGTTAAATAGTGATTGTTGTAAATTATTATGATTAGCATAACTTAAGCTGTAAACAAGGCAAGTTGTGATTATAAAAGGGGATGAAGATCAATCTCCCAAGGCAAGCAATTCATTACAAAATTTCTTGTATTACTTTCTTGCTCCTGGGTTCATTTCTTAGCATTACTTTCTTGCTCCTGGGTTCATTTCTTAGCATGGTATCAGAGCCAACGTTCATCATCTCTCACGTGGCAGGATTTCTTCATCAGTCCTTCTTTGTCGACAGAGATAGGGAAGGATTTCAGACCTGATTAGAGTAGTAGCTTGCACTCTCGTGAAGTCTAACAGATCCAGGATTTGTTCTCAGTCTTCCAGATCAAATCAGAAGGTTACAGCCTCTTCTGATCACTTGTGGCCCACCTATGATCATCAGGATGATTCTTAGTATATACTCCAGTATGGTCGCCTGATATTCCTGAGTATTTTGGTGATTTTTCAGAATTTTTTTGATATACAGAGGTAGGCCTATTATTCCGATTTGTGGTTTTTTAGTTTTGTGCCTCTGATTTCATCACAGTCGTCGGAATTTCTTGATTGTGGATAGATTGTGCTCAAACTGCTTTTGTTAGAAGGGTATTTTGTATACATGCATCACTGTTCGCCTTGATCCTCAGTTTACTGCATCAGTGGGTCACTCATCTTCATTCTTCCACAAAATTTGTGGTCGCCTGGGCTCATTTTTTTGTGTCTCGTGTGCATAACACACTGTTTTGCTAGCCATTCAGTGTTAGACACTGATAATTTCAATACTGTTTCTTGCCTTACTGAAATAGAAAAGAGTGATATTTCTTTGATTAAATTTAATGGAAAGAACTACTCTTCTTGGGCTTTTCAACTCCAACTTTACCTTAAAGGTAAAGAGTTATGGGGTCATATTGATGGCTCCGATGCTAGACCTTCTAAGGCAAAGGCTGATTCAAAATGGGAGACCAAGGATGCTCAAATTATGAGTTGGATTCTGGGATCTGTTGATTCCCAATTTATCCTTTATCTCAGACCCTACAGAACAGCCAAGGAAATGTGGGATTATCTGAAACTAATTTATCAACAAGAAAACGCCGCACGCCGATTTCACTTGGAACATGAGATCTCCCAATTTACACAAGGGACTCTGACTATCCAAGATTACTATTCCCAATTTATTAGTTTATGGACAGATTATTCTGAGATTATCTATGCTGACCTTTCTGGCCCCTCTTTAGTCACCATTCAAGGGATCCACAAGACGAGTCAACGGGACCAGTTTTTAATGAAATTGCGAAGCGAATATACCTCTACAGAATTCCAACAATTTTTACAGGCTAAAGGGATTATATCCCAACGAACGTGTCCCTACGCTCCCCAACAAAATGGAGTGTCCGAACGGAAAAACAGACATCTCCTGGACATAGTTCGCTCTCTCTTATTGGAGTCCTCTGTCCCTGCCAAATTTTGGCCCGAAGCTATAGTTCGCTCTCTCTTATTGGAGTCCTCTGTCCCTACCAAATTTTGGCCCGAAGCTATTTCCACCGCTGTCCACTTGATAAATCGGTTGCCTTCTCCTCGCCTTGGTAATCAAACACCATATTTTCGTCTGTTTCAGACCCAGCCCACCTACTCTCACCTGCGCACCTTTGGATGTGTTTGTTTTCCTCTTCTTCCTCCCACAGAAAGAACAAAACTATCCGCCCAATCTTCACGGTGTGCTTTTCTTGGTTATGCCAATGGTCAAAAAGGCTTTCTTTGCTTTGACCCAAAGGTTAACAGAATACGGGTTTCTCGGCATGTCCTATTCTTCGAAAAACAATATTTCTTTCAGACCCATGTTTCGTCCATGGATACTACTCCTAGCTCTTTTCTTCCAGGCTTTGATAGTCCTTCTTCTTCTCCACCTGACCACCTTAAACCTCTTCTTGTGTATGAACGGCGAAGGTTGCATAGAGACACCACATCGGGACTTCCTCAACCTATTACAGACTCCACAGTTGATCCCGGCACAGTTACTCCTGTTCCTCTTCGGAGGTCCACTAGACCTTCCCGTCCCCCAGATCGTCTCGGCTTTACTCATGCTTCCTTACTTGCTACCCTCTCCTCTGCTCACATTCCTACTTCTTATTCCCAAGCAGTGCAACATGATTGTTGGTTACAAGCTATGCAGGAGGAACTTGATGCACTACAAGCTAATCGCACCTGGGATGTTGTACCCTGTCCCTCTTCTATTAAACCCATTGGATGCAAATGGGTCTTCCTCGACCTCGTCATGACTTCTTAATGTGCAAATTGTTGTTGTTTGACCAACATCAATTTGAGGGGGGATGTTAATATCTAATGGGCCTTGACCCAATATATATTTAAGCACATGTGGGTAGACTTAGTCAAGAGAATCAATTGTACATAATTAGATGCCTTTTGTGTTAGATAGTGATTGCTGTAAATTATTATGATTAGCATAACTTAAGCTGTAAACAAGGCAAGTTGTGATTAGATGCCTTTTGTGTTAGATAGTGATTGCTGTAAATTATTATGATTAGCATAACTTAAGCTGTAAACAAGGCAAGTTGTGATTATAAAAGGGGATGAAGATCAATCTCCCAAGGCAAGCAATTCATTACAAAATTTCTTGTATTACTTTTTTGCTCCTGGGTTCATTTCTTAGCATTACTTTCTTGCTCCTGGGTTCATTTCTTAGCATCTTTTACATACAACAAATAGTTCTAAATTATAATGCATCACTTATCTGCCGCAAATACTTGGCAGATTCGCCAAAATCAATAATGATCCTAACATCAGTTGTGCCATGGCATAGCCATTTCGACTTGCATTTATATATGAACAATTTGGAGAGAAACAACCATTTCAAAATAATAATAATAATAAGAGGAATGCTATGAATTATGATGCACAGATACTTCAAAATGGGCAATATATCATATCATATCTGCTACTTCACTTTTTATGTATAAAATCTGTGTTCATGGCGTATCCTAGCTGTGTTCATGCCATATTTAAGCATCATAGGCTACGAAATGCCTGCGCGTTTTTGGATAAAAGCCACCGCATATTCATTGCCATTTAATACTAGAGGGAATATGAAAAGGAAAACAAAGGATATTTTGGGCATTTTGAAAAAAGTTTAACACTCCTCTTCCTCATCTCATGCGGTAGGGATGAGAAAGAAAGTACGAAATTTTTGGACAACCCCCATTTCCAAGGTGGGCAATTTGGAGAATTCACTAGTCGGGACCACCTATGAAAATATCAAATCGATTTAAAATAAATGGACTCGGTTTTTACTTCACTATCACCCAGTTTCACTCCAATAGGGGCCCACCATCAGATTAAGCACCATGAGAAACTTAAAATTCTTATAATCTTACGGTGGGCCCAACTATTCGTTCAATGAGATTTTGAGGTTTTTATTAGTGGCAGATGGTCGCTTTTTGAACTCTTCATGTGTTACCTATTTTGAAAAATGTAGAGATTGATTCCTATTAAATCTTAGGCCTTGTCTTTCCTGAGACAACTCAATCCACATCTTTAGCAGAACTAAGGGGAAGAGATGAATGGCACAGTCACTCATTAAAAATGTTCACCCTCTAACTTCAACCCAAGAAATGCAGAATAGGCCCATCAATAGAATTTATAAGAGCGCCCCTGATGGATTTACAGTCAAGGAATCAAAGGATTTATATTTGCATTAAATATTCTAAGGGACAACTACAATGATTTATACCTTTGAAATTATGGAACCCAATATAAAAAGACCGTATGCAAGTACAATTAATTGGTTTGTCATGGTTATTGGGTGAATTAAGGATCCTAGTATCTCCTTTCAATGATTATTGGAGTCAAAAGGTTTTATATTCATATCCATATTTTTGTTGTGGTGCCAATTTCATAAGAGACTCTACAATGATCATAATTTCTAAATGATGACCGCCACTATGAAAAGACCATATACAAAATATAATGAGATGGACCATATACAAAATATAATGAGATGGACCCACATGTAAAGATCATATACTAAAAGATTTTATAAGTATCCTTGAAATGACCCACTATAAACCATTATATACAATTACAATTAGTTTGACCAACTTGTGAGGACCATACACACTTGTATCTACAAGGGGGCTCCATAATGGACTCTTACCTCAAGGTTTTTGAGATTGGAAATACTATAAATCGTTGCTTTTGAAAGAGGCGAAAAGTTTCCATGTCATAGAGTTCAATTGGATGTTAAGTAAGGGCAGAAATGCCCCTTTCCTTTTTGATGTGCAGTTTGTAGAATTCCTCTCTCTCTCTCTCTCTCTCTCTCTCTCTCTCTCTCTCTCTCTGAGAAATTCTACAAAATACGTCTCTCAAAAAGCAGCATTTTCCACCCCTATATAATATCCAATGAGAAGCATCTACCTAGATATGATAAATGCAAGAAAGAAGGAGCCATTCAGCATTCATTTATGTACACCTACATTTAGGGTTCTTAAAGTAGATAGGAGAAGAGAAACCGTTCTTTGTTTATCTCTCCTTTTACAGTTCTCTATTTTGTATGGTGGGACACACTTTTTTTTTTATGGATTGGCATTATTCCCAATTTGATATCATTCTGACCATTAGTTGCTTTTGGATTCAATCACAAAAGTAAGAAGGCCAAACTAATAGATTTTTAACTTAAGCCAACTAAAGAATTTTAGCAGTTTAAATTTGATAAAAAGGGGCATACTGACTGATTTGTAATGTTGCCATAACTGGTGGGCCCAATTTACACTTGTTTAGACTTGCCCACCATCAATTTTAGAAGAAGGCCCCACCCACTAAGTATAATAAGCTTGTTGTTTAGAAACCAAGAGGGGCATTCTTACGTTTTAAGCACACAGGCATTTTCCATAGTCTGCCTGTGGCAAATTATCTAGCAGATCCAATGACTAGAGAGAGGAGCCATCAATCCACTTGGCGCAGCCCCGGATCTCCGATCAGGTGTAGAACAATCTCCCGATGGATTTTTCGAATCCAAAGATTGATTCAAGCCTTAGGGCACAATGAAACTCACGATCAAAACCATAGAGAGAAAAATCTCTTGAAAACTAAATTAAATTGCATAAAGCATGTCTTCTACAATGGGATGCTCCTTCTTATATATGAAGGCTAATTCTAAATTAAAAAATATCTATCCTAAAGAACCATAACTTACTAATTTAAATTAAGGAAGTCCTAATATGAACTCAACACAGAGATAAATAACAAATTACTAATTTAATTAAAGATAGGTATCTTTGTGGAGATCAAGGATCAATTGGGCCAATCACTATCTGCGGGCCTGCAATTTGGGCCGGATCTGGGATCGTCCTACATCAGCTCTCCCTGGCTTGGAAAAACTAGACTCTGACGAATTGAGCGCTTAATATCTCTCATAAAGATCAGGATTAATGCGCATAAAGTCAATAGCTGTAATCAACGTAGTGTCGGAGAGAGGACGATTCCGCCAGCGAGCATAAAACTTCTAATAACCTCCTTGGCGTGTAGAGACAATTTGATCATCAAGGACATCCACAATTTCATTAGTAGGTGGGCGATTAGCTGGTAAGGAAATAAGCTGTTCTTCAGTATCTCCTTCATTATCATGACCACGATAGAGAGTAAGATCATCAACATTGAATGAAGAACTGACACCTAAATCAGGAAGAATGTCAAGAACATAGGCATTGGGGCTAATCGTCTGCAGGATCTTAAATAGACCAGAGTTATGAGGGTGTAACTTCTTATTAGCTCCAAGAGCTAGCCTTTCAAGTTGAATACGAACTATAACCATATCTCCTTCATTAAATTCAATAAATCGACAATGTTTATCAGCTTGCTCTTTAAAAACATCATTGTTGGCAGATATATGGCAGCATACTTCATTATACACGTGTTACATGTGTTAGAAGAAATGTTTAGTATCTGGACTAACTCTGGCATCGACTGGCAAAGGCACAAGATCAACAGGGAGTTGTGGACAAACTCTTGTAACAATTACAAGCGGAGAAGTGCCAATGGATAGATATAGTCCATGCTAATGTCTTCCCAAGGAGTGTGGGGAATGGGCAAAAACTTATATAATCCAGTGTTCTTCTTGTTTCCTTTAGCGAGCTAACATGTTCTACATCTTTCACAAATATAAATCACACTGGTCTTCATGCGAGGCCAATAATATTTGTCGCTGACAAAAGCAAGCGTTTTGTCGCGACCCAAATGTCCGTTGCATCCTCCTGCATGCAACTCGTGCACAGCATAGTTACGAAGAGAAGTAGCTAGAAAACAAAGTTGCATACCTTTGAATAAGAAACCATTATGAAGACGATAATGAAGATGTTGAATATGATCACCATTGAGGAGATCTGCATAAATAGAACCAAAGCCTTTGTCAACGGCACAATCCTATTTAATGTGCTCAAAACCTTGCACATTAATAGACATGGCAGTCAAAAAATACTTCCGCCAGCTTAATGCATCTGCAATCATATTATCCTTTCCTGCTTTATGTTGAATGCTAAATTTGAATTCCTGTATATATGCACTCCACTTAGCACGGTTGGCACTGATCTTTTGTTGGAAGTGTAGATGTTGCAAAGCATTGTTGTCAGAATCGAGCACAAATTCATCAGCTATCAAATAATGCCTCCAATGACAAAGTGTTTGGACAAGAGCATAGAATTCCAAATCATGCGCAAAATACTTTCGCTTGACATCAAAAAGTTTCTCATTGAAGAATGCAACTGGATGTCCTTTTTAGCTAAGAACACTTCCAATGCCAACATTTGAAGCATCACAAGCAATTTCAAATAACTTGTTAAAATCAGGAACCTGTAGGATGGGTGCTTCAGTAATCTTTTACTTGATCTTTTCGAAAGCCCTGGTGGCTGCATTGGTCCATTTGAATTCACCTTTCCTCATACAGTCAGTAACATGAGCCATAATAGCACTTAAGTTTCTGATAAACATTTTGTAGAAATTGGCAAGACCATGAAAACCACGAACTTCAGCAAGGGAAGTAGGAATAGGCCAATCGAGAGTTATGCTCACCTTTTCAAAATCCATTTTAATACCTTACGCAGAAACAACGTATTCCAAGAAAATAACAAAATCACTCATAAAAGTGTATTTCTTGAGATTAATGTAGAAATGCTCCCAGCAAAGTTGGCAAACCTTATCTAAATATTGAATGTGATCTTCTTTTGATTTGCTGTAAATAAGAATACTGTCGAAGTAAACGATAACAAATTTTCCAATATAAGACTGCAACAACTGCGTCATAACCTGCATAAAAGTACTAGGAGCATTGGTCAAGCCGAACGGCATAACCATCCATTCATAAAGACCATCCTTGATTTTAAAGGCAGTTTTCCATTCGTCACCTGGTCTCATACAGATTCGATGATAACCGCTTCGCAGATCAATTTTTTGAAAAAATGCATGCACCGGTCATCATATCTAGCATATCATCTAACCGAGTAATCGAGAACGATATTTTACCGTAATTTTGTTGATTGCACAACTGTCTACACACATTCGCCAGCTTCCGTCTTTCTTTGGAGTGAGAAGTGCTAGAACGCCAAAGGGACTGAGACCTTCCCTAATATCACCTTTATAAGCAGATCATCAACTTGCCATTTTAACTTAGCATGCTCCACTGGACTCATCCAATATGTGCAGGTAAGTTTGGTAACGAAGCTCCTGGAACAAGATCAATGGCATGTTGAATGTCTCTTAATGGGGTAGTTCCTTTGGCAATTTATCAGAAACTAAATCAGCAAACTTCTTCAATAGTGGCTGCACTTCCTGTAGAAAAGACGTTGCGGGAGAGTCATCCGCAACTTGCTTGGTAACACCTTGCTCTTTGCTTTCTTTTTCAAACCTTCGCATGGTTAAAGGAGGGGATGCAAAAAGAGAAACATCAGATTTAGGTAAAGAGGGTGGGGTTGATAAAGGACGTAGCCTAATTTTCTAACCTTTCCACTTGAAAGTATAAGTGTTGTGCACATGATCTGTAATGACCTTAAGTTTTTGTAGCCAAGGTCTTCCGAATAGAGTGTGTAACGTTCATTGAAATGACATCACATCGAATAGTATCCTCATATTTGCCAATTCTAAAAGGAACTATGCATTGTTGACGAACAGGAATAAAATAATTATCAACCCATGCAACTTTATATGATCGTGGATGCTTCTCCGTGGGTAACTTGAGCTTCTCAACTGCTTTTTGGGATATGACGTTCATTGTACTACTACCATCAATTATCATGTTACATGATTTGCCCTTGCAATTAACTCCAGACCGAAAAATCGAAGCATAATTCCAGTCTTCCTCTTCCTCTTTTGCATTGGCGACCAACAATCGAAGCTTAAGAAAAAGCAGTGGAATACCATCAGTATCAGGATCAGTAACATTTATCTACACTTCAAAATTCTCATAAGCAAGATCTGTATCAAGTTTCTCCATTGCTACATACTCTTCATATGGATGATCACTATCAGGTTCATTGGAAGTGTATAAATTCTTGTGTGGGCACTCATTTGAATAATGTCCCCATTGCTTGCAAGCATGACAAACAATATCTCTTTTATGTATTCTTCCACAAGTCTGATTCTGTGGAAACCACTGATTTTGTTAGGGAATAACCTGTCTTTGGTGTATACCTGGCTGAGGATTCTGAGGGGTTTGCTGAGCTGGTCACTGAGAAGGAGGCCTATAAACATGTGTTTGATTGCGATTATAGGTAAGGTTAGGGCCTCTTCTTGTAGAAGACACCCTGACTTGAAAAGTATTGTATTTCCGCAACTGAATTTCATGTTGGGCTTTCCGGGCGTTAGTGAAGATTTCATCCACTGTGGTAGAGTCAAACATCGCTACCTCTCGTCTAATATCAGCATGCAGGTTATCTCTGTATCTGGTGATAGTCAGACGGTCATCTGGGTTTAAGTTACAGCGAACAATGTATTCGCAAAACTTTTTAATATATTCTTCTACTGTCATGGTGCCTTGCTAGAGACTTAGATACTCTTGGTAGAGTGTATCCATATAATCATAAGGAAGAAAATTGCTTTCAAGCCTATCTTTCATGTTATTCCACCAGATAATAGGCTGGCTCATTGTAAGCTCACTATTTTCAATGACATACCACCAAATTCGAGCAAGACCCTTGAGTTTAACCTTAATAAAGGCTATCTGTTATGCATCATTCAAACTATACCAAGCAAAATAATCTTCCAGATAATTAAGCCAATCAATAAAAATTTTTGGGCTCACATCACCACTAAAGTCAGCAATATCAATTTTGACTTTCCTTGTGACGTCATCAGATAGGGGTGTGGCAGCGGGACCCTGGGGGTCTCGTTCAGCCACAAGGCACTGCATAAAATCACGACTGGATTCTTGATTCTTAGGTCTTTCTCGTTGAATGAGTGTATACACCAGAGACACAATTGATGATCCTTCTTGACTGATAAATTGCTTATTTTCTAACTCAACAATGGCAATTTTCGTAATTTTTAGACGTCCCGTGACATCTTCTAATTCTTGACTTAATTTAACTATGGTTTCATCTCTCTGTCTGTCTATCATCCAATGCTGGAGATCATCACCCTTTATAGGCAAGGTGGCTGTCGGTTTTTTTTTTTTCTTCAAGAAAGAGGAAAAGATTTGAGCGGGTTGGACCCAAACTAAAGGTCAACAGAAGTAACCAAAGCAAATCTCTAAACGAGACTCCTGGAGGCCTCGGTATTTGTGCAGAGAAAAAAATAAAAATAGGGCTTCGCTGTTTCGACCTTGCTTGCAGTTCGACTTCGATTAAGGAGGGTAGAGGTTCCTGCCGCTGCTGCTAAGAGGAAAGGGAAGGCGGTGCGATGCCATGATGGCCGCCCTGCTAATGGCACTAAAGTTGGAGGCCGACGACGATGGAAACCGCCGATGCCAGGCACTTCTTCTCCTTTCTGCCTTCTCTTCTCTCTACTCCCTCTCCCTTCGTCTGCTCTCTTCTTTTTCTCTTCTGTTTTTTTTTTTGTTTACAAGGTGAGGGGTTTCGGTGGTGGTTGGAGGGGGGAATGGGCTTGGTCGGGGAGGAGGGTTAGGGTTCAGAATGGGTGTAAGGTTGGTGCAGGGGTGTGGTTTCTTAAAAAGGGGATGGGTGTTGGATTCGGGATGATGGTGATGCCGATAGAAGGTGAGGTGGGGTAGGGTTAGGTTTTGACATCGATGGGTACGGATGGAGGTCGGGAGACAAAGTTTGAGTGGTTCGGTTTGGTGTTTCGGTGATGATGTGAGGAGTTAAGGACTGGTTTTCGGTGGTTTCGATGATTTTGGGTGACGGGATTGGTTGAAAAAGTGGATTTGGGAATGGAGGCTGGAGCGATGGAGGGTATTAGGGTTGCTAGGGTCTTCGGTGTGATGGTTGGTGGAGATAGAAGATAAAACAGAGATAAGATAGAGGATGGGCCGAAGCCTGGAAAAGACGACGTTTCCCAGGTGAATGGATCTGGGCTTTGATGCCAATCTGGCGCGGCCCCAGATCTCTGATCGGATGTAGAACAATCTCCAGGAAGATTGTTCAAATCCAAAGATGAGAGATAGATTCAAGCCTTAGAGCACAATGAAACTCACGATCAAAACCATAGAGAGAGAAAATCTCCTAAATAAATTAAATTGAATAAAGCATGTCTTCTACAATGGGATGCTCCTTCTTACATGGGAAGGACTAATTCTAAATTAGGAAATATCTATCATAAACAACCATGACTTACTAATTTAAATTAAAGAAGTCCTAATCTCAACTCAACATAGAAATAAATAACTAATTACTAATTTAACTAAGGATAGGGATCCTCGTGGAGATCAAGGATCAATTGGGCCCATCACTATCTACGGGCCTGCAATCTAGGCCGGATCTGGGATCGGCTTGCATCACCACTCAGATAGATGACCCTACTGCTACCTTGACTCTTTCTTTGTATTGTCATTTTTACATGACACATTCTACAAAATAGTCACAATGAGATCCAATGAGCCAGATGTTATCCATTAACTTGAAAAATATATATGCCGGTATGGTCATGTGTTCTTCAATGAGGAACAATTTCTTAGCCCGGAAGAAAATCACAACAAAAACACAAGTGGTAAATAGCCAAAAGAAATTTTTCATTCAACATATCTAATAAGTTCTTCATTTCACCAGGGCTAGATTCAGATATTAGTCTTCCATGAAACAAAAGTTTCATCCACCTTATATGCAGCAAGAACATGGCGATACAAATGACATTTATCCAAACACTAAAAGTCAGGAATAAACTTTTCCACAGGTGAGGGACTCATGACCCATAGATTCTCCACAAGTTTAATGAAGTTGCAGTCATTATCCATGTATCAGACGGTGTCCAAGGGACAAAAAAACTAGATGCATTTTACGATATATTTTAGCACCTTTCCAACAACCACCCAAGCTTGTGTAATTCTAAGATATATAGAGAAACTTAAGGAACATTTTCCGTTAAGTAAAATGTTCAAAGATATATTTAACATTTATTTTTATAATTAAGTATGAATCTTTCAAACTAAAACATCCAGAGTACTACATATGCAAAACGAAACGCGACACACCTATAGTTTTCAAGTTAAATGCTCACTTCGCGCCATGAGATGTATGCAAATTATATCAATTTTAGCATGTTCTATAGCTTGATTAGCATTAATTTGATCCTCCATATCCTACTTTTCGCTGGATTAAAAACCGACCTCGGTTCGTACTAACCCTAGATTGCTTCAAATCGAAATCAGCACAGCCACCATTCCAGCCCAGTCTGGATTCCACCACACAGGTAAGAGAAGGAACTATACTAAATCCATCTCCATTTCCTAAAGTAAGTGTTTCTAGAAACAATCTTAGAATCACAACGTCAAAAACGATTGCAATTTCCACAGCAAAAGCGCATCCGAAATCCCAATACAATCAAACTACCACAACTCAGAACCACAGTCCAAAACCCTAAAACAAAAAAAAAAAAAAAAAAGTCCACACTGAGGATTAGGAGATCGAATGGAGAGCATACCGTAGCTCTCTAGGGTTTGATCGTCCTTCAAGATCCGGCCTTTGTAAATCAGCCGCTGCTGCTCCGTCGGAACGTCGCAGCTGCCGGCGACGACGGCCTTGAAGGCGCCGACGGTGGCGTCGAGGCAGGCCTGCACCGAGACCTTGGAGCCGTTGGAGCACCTGATGTGCACGGTCACGGCGGTGGCGCAGGAGTCTCCGGCGTCGAAGGAATCGCCTTCAGCGCCCATATCGTTCGCTCTTTCTCTCTCTATCTCTACGAAAGATGGAGAAGAGATTCTCTAAAACCCTAAACCCTAGAAAAAACGAGGAGCTGTGAGCTCTGCAACGGGAAACTCAAACGGAAACGGAAACGGAAACGGAAACGGGGGAAATAGACGAGGGAGGGACTCGAAGGAGAAACCGGAAGGTTCAAGGAAATGAGTAAAACAAGTAAATTGGCGGTCTGCTTTAAGTAGTCCTCGAGATCTCTTTTTCCTATGGTGCCACTCTGAGACAAGCTCAAAAAATGGACATTGGAGAAAATAAAAAGATTTTACTGGGAACATCCACTTCAATTTTCATATTTGGTTGGAAGAAGATAGATGGGTTCAAATGGATTTGTTTAAGGAGTGGGGAAAGAAGGATGACGAAAACAATGGGTTGAGATGATTATATATGAGAACGGGGTGCTTTAGGCAATGAGCTCTCACCTCATCCTCATTCAAGACTGTTGATATCAAATATCATGGCGGAAAATGTTGCATGTAAAGAGTGAGTTAGTAGTACTGTGCAAGGCACATGTTTTTATTGATAACATGAACAAACTTTCATTGTGTCACAGGCTCTTGTCTACATATAATATACGTAAATTTACTTTTTAATATATTTTTACTTTATATCCAATGACAATTTATTAATGATGTCTCCAGAAAACCTTTTAATATTTACGTTACTTGACACTTATAATTTTAATTTTTCTTTTTTGCACCCCACTCAAGGGGGTGGGGCTAGGGAGAGAACCAGCAGAAACATAAAATGAAGCATGTACATATAAAAAAGCACTGTATCTAGGGTTCGAACCCTGAACAGTAAAGTAAGAACGATTGCTCCTTATCAAGTCATTTTCATAATTCTAATTCTTTGTAAGTAGTCAACTCAAGGTACAAAAACGGATAGGTTGTACTTGGCAAAATAATAATAACAATAATGATGTAAAATCTCATATGTTGAGTGATACTAAGAAGGCATGTGCATCTCAACTGAGTGATAATAAGAAGATAATGTTACACTATTTGGATTCATGATGCCTGACATATTGAAAAGTTTCACACTAGATGATAGTGTTTTCTCATCAGATCCTATAACTTGTTTGCCATCTATGTAGAGAGAGAGGAGTGCCAAAAAACTCCCTAAAGAGTTTTTTACAAAAGACACCCCTCCTAATTGGGCCTACTATGGTGTATGACAACCATAAAATGTTGCTAAATGGAATAATCTAAATGAAATCTACCTATGTGAAAATTTTCAAATACAAAACATTATCCTAACCCCTTAATCCATAGTCCTATAGTCTAATGAGTTTAGAGGCATCACTTTCTTGCGCCCTCAATTCAACGGTGAGTAAAAGTTGGTAGAGTGTCAAATCTAAGCTTTATATTAATATACAGGAGTAGTTTGTGTAAAATGGGATTGGCTCAAAGTGGACTCCATGGCATCAAAACATAGGGAAGCAAAAAAGGCAAGGCAGTTGTCCCATACTTTAGTTTAGCATTTTTTTTTCCGTTGCCTCTAATTAGTTATGATAGCTAAAAATACTACCAAATGTGGCTTAGAAATAACTTAGTTTAACTAGGCATATCAATTCATATATTACATTGACTTATAATTCATGTGGTAATTCACCGGTAGCTCAATTGGTGAGGTACCCCACTTTTATAGAAATGGCAAGAGATCAATCCCTCATGTCGATGCTGACAATGGACCTATTTAAGTTCACTTATTTTGTTTTATTTAAATTAAATTTTGAAAATTATAGGACATCTTTAAACGTGGTTTCATTTGAAAAAAAACAAAGATGTATATCCAAAAATGGCCATTAAATAATCTTTCATTTAATAAAAAAATGAATTAAGGGGGAATAGGAAATGAATAATCAACTATCAAGCAAGTAATTCAAATCTTAGGAAAGTCAAGGGGTCCGCCGCCCAACAAGGTCATTTGACAAGGATGTCTATAAATTCAAATTTCATACAAACAAACGGCCCTTGATATACATTTAAATTGCTAATTGAGATATCATAAAAAAATGAAGTACCTTCTTATTTTATTTGGTTTTGCTAATTGAGATTATTGGAAAAGAAGGTTACACCTTTCATTTTTTTTTCAGTATAATTATCGAATCAAATCATCATTGAGTGATTTCCAATACCAAGCAACTGTATTCCTAGATATCAAATTTATATATACGAGGCTTGGGTGATTTATTTGGAAATTGATGCTTAATTTGACGCTTTGATTTGAAAATCAATGCATAATTTGATGCAATTTCACTCTTAATTTTATTTTTGAGTTGGACTTAGTTCCATTGCAATTTCAAATTCATTTTTCAAATAAGAAAAGGTTCATCCAGATAAGAAAAGATTTAAAATTTTCTCATGCTCTCACCTCTCTCTATCTCTCTCTTTCTAAGTTTGTAACAATAATTGACGTCCCTGTTTCTCTATCTCCATTTCTCTCGAGGTTTGCAACACCGAGCTAAGAATCTCTCTCTCTCTCTCTCTCACCTTGCACAAAGTATGCAACAAGAACTCAACCACTTCATACTCTAT
Source organism: Sextonia rubra (assembly GCA_037013555.1). Taxonomy (NCBI): domain Eukaryota; kingdom Viridiplantae; phylum Streptophyta; class Magnoliopsida; order Laurales; family Lauraceae; genus Sextonia; species Sextonia rubra. The sequence continues at coordinate 11,805,096 of JASUAD010000028.1, read as the reverse complement.
CTCAACATACGAGCATCTCATCTACAAAATATTAATTTTTTGGTATGCCATCCACTATAGTTAGAGAGTGATTTCTACAAAGAAAACCTCATATTCTTGGTTAAAATAAGAAGACAATGTCGATGCAAATGCAATATCCATAGAAACACAAATGTTGTTACAGCGGTAGTTCAGTTGGTTTGAGACTTGGGTTTGCTTCCCAATGTCTCGAGTTCAACTATCATGCCTTGTGTTATCAGGGTATTATGTGTGTGGCTAAGGATCAGTCCTTACTTGTAAGAATCAGATAACTCCTGGGTTGGAGGCAAAAAGTCCGAATGCTAGGTTAGTGAAGGATATCCTAGGTCATAAAATAAATAAATAAAATAGAGACACATAAATGTGTATTTTCAAATTAAAAAAGATAAATATATAAAATATAGGTTTCCAGATTTGAGTTTCTTTTCTAAAGAATATTTTGTATATTTCTTTCTTTATATGTTTTCTAAAAAGGTTACGTGAGTTTAACGGTTGCATTTCTCTTGAAAGTTGCTCTGCTTTTATGTTAAAGTCGTTTTTTTTCATCAAGTCCCATTGAAGGAGAGTCCAAATGATAGATTTGATGGAGCTATGAAAGGAATTACTTTTGAGAAGATTCTACCAAAAATATCATTAAAGAGGACTACAAAACAAAAAAGCTCATTGTAAGATCCCAACCTCCAATTTAGAGTTTAATTCATAATTAATCAAGTTTTATCCCTAATTACTATTTTATTAGCTTAATCGATGTGTATTTGGGTTGATTTGATAGATTGATGGGACCAAGCATGTGATTCATCATGTTGCATCATCTCATCATGTCACTAGCACTAATTCGCCTAAGGTCCCACAAGGCTAAGTTATGTCTTTCAAGAGAAATCTTTAGCCCCTTGTTGCAAATATCTCAAAAATAGTAGGTTTGCTTGTAATTTCTAAAAGTTACCATAACTACAGAAAAGACTCACTTACCAAAACAAGTAAACTTAGTGCCTTTTGTGTAAAAACCCTAGCCTCCATCTCTCTACCTCGTCTCCCCTCTACATCTATCATAAGAGCGAGTGTGAGAGAGTTAATCCATTTTATTAGGAAGCTTTACTATCATCTTCTCCGTCTCCTGTCACCCTGCTGATATTTGTTTGGAGAGAAAATACTTCATTTGGGTATTTAGGTAGAAAAGAAGCTTGCTAGTACATTTCCCAAGATATAAACTCGATCATTCTTGAAGTTTATTCCAATGATTGCCTAAAAAAAAGCTCTATTCATTTCATACATCTCATTATGCTTTTCTTTTCTCATGTATCAATGCTTAAGAGTGAGATTTGAGGATTTCACCTCTTGTAGCTTGGTTTTGGGTTAAGCACTCCACCAAAACAAGTCTAAACGAGTCTTATAGTGTATATATGATTAAATCTTAATTATGCAAGTTATTTCCATGCTCATTAATGCTTTAATAGCTCATTAAATACTCTACATTGTATGTAATGACTTAAAAATGGATTCTAATGAGTGGGTAGTGAATGAATGGTGTTTTTTGGGAAAATCCAATGATTGAAAGTAATTGTTGAATAAATGAAGGAGAAATGAATGCCATATGGCGAAGTAAGGGGTTTATGGTGATTTATTGTAGGAAGGGATTTATGGTGATTTTATTTGTAGGTGAATGTAAGGGTGGAACAAGGGAAATGAGTGGAAATCGGGAATCCCGAACTGAACAAATGAGCATGAGCTCAAGTGAATGCTCAAGTCCGCTTTAGCGCGACTTCTAAACATTTGGTTAAATCTCGATTTTTGTCAAATAGGTTCTCAAGCCCGAGCGCACCTCAAGCGCGTACTCCTCTGCTTAGCTCACTTTAACGCATGCTTAACTGCGCTCAAGTGCATGGCTGACAAGTCTAATTAATTCCTTTTAAATGCAAATTAATTCTTATGGAGCCCAATCTCGACTAGACTATATTAACCAAATGCCTGTAGGTTAATATTGAGCTTACTATGTGGTCAAGTTATACCTTAGATTTTAGAAATACCCTTATGACCTTGTAGAGTCTTACATAAGAATACCCTTCTTCAATACACTTGACCAGTGGAAGAAATTAACAGAACAAGAGAAGAGTAGAACTGTTGCCTTCTCTTGTTAGATGCACTTGTTATTCTAAAGCCATAACACTGGTGAAGGGCATAAGGATACAATGTCCATCTCTTATACAATGCAATGCCAAGAAATGATAGTACTTGACATTGAAAATCTTATGGCCATCCAAGTTGGAAGGTTTGAGACACAGTGCACTTAGTATAGGATTTGCTAGTAATGTATCATTAAACTACAATAAATGGAAATTCATGCATTTTGTTCATTTTCCTTCATGATTTTATCATATCTTATTAGATGTGTTGATTATCATTTTAATTATCGTTATTGTCACTATTACTGCATATTGTCTCTAATATGATATCAAATGCAATTGTATGTAAGTCATGTAAGCTAGTAAGTTAGGTAAGTAAGTGTAAGTACAAGTATGCAAAGTAACTCTGTTCTTGATTCATTGAGGCCGCACCACTAGCTACAAATCTTACTAGGCTCTTTGTGCTAAGTGTGAGTTGATTATACGATTTACGTTACTCTACTGCAGTAGTTATAAGTTATATGTTGGAGTAAATCAACACTCCTTTGGAGATTAGGTTCGCCACTTGATTCCTTTTATGTCATTATATGATAAATGCTCTTCGGAAAAATGAGTGATGTAGTATGCTAATTAATAAGTTTCTCATTATCTTGATTCCTATTTATATTCTATTATGATAACATGCTTATAATACAATTCTAATGTCTTTAATAATCATAGTTTAATTATATTGGTAACAGTGTACTAAGCACTAACATTCATTTAGACTACCAAACATTATATTTGAGGTACTACTCTTGGTGTTACAGAAATCATCTCAAATGTAGGTCAAGGCATCGATTAGGGAGCAGAGGACACCACTGCAGTACCTCCAGTAAATCTTGAGTGGGTACCTGAGATTGCCTACTGATGGACATTATCATGAGAGCGTCATGACTCGAATAGTTATGATTTGGGCCCAAATGGTCATTTCCATCATCTATTCTAGTTCATGGATTCTATGCTTAAGCCCTCAAGGCAAACTTATGAGTATGTATGTTGGACATTTAGAATACATGGGTAAAATCTAAACTTTGATTAAGTAGGATTTATATATGGACTGTTATACAGCTATTTGTTAGTGTTCTCTATTATTATAGGATAATGACAATGCATAACAAGCACATGGCTTCTGCATATTTTATTTGATAAATGATTACATATGCATAAAGATCTTCTCTACGTAAGAATGTAACAAAATTTCTCTTGTAGTGAGTGGTCCATGTTTGCCTTAGTGCAATATGAATTACTACGAGATACACATGCTATGCCACGGGCCTAGAGTTTTTAACCTAATCTTGGGCTTGTGGAGTGACACTTAACATAGGCGTGGGTGCACAAGAGTGGTCACTTGGTATTTTTTTTTTACATTTAAAGCTGAGCATCGCATTTGACCTTCATTAAAATGGATAAGGGCTGAATTCAATACTGAAACAATGAGAGAGTCAATAATAGGTTGGGTTTTAGCTTGAGGCCTCATAGTGGTTTTCCTTTATCACCAGTTTGGAAGCTTCAACCACCATTCTCAGTGTCGAATTTGACCCATATCCATTTTAATGAGGATCAAATTCGATGCTCACCTTTAGATTAAAATAAACTATAGTGGTCACTAGTGAACCCATACCCAGGCTTAGCCTTTTTTGTTTTGCGGTCCCTAAGATGGTTTTTTTTTTTTTTAAATCCTCTACTTTTTACATATACTGGTCGTGTAGTTGTTACTGACTCAAGTCCAACCTATCATCATCACATAGAATCCGCGAACTAAACTATGTATCTCTCCCATCTTTTTTCAATACCCACTTCTGAAAATAACTCACCGCCCAGCTTTTAAAAACAAACCACCACTAGCATTTATTTTCATCTACATCAAGGCCATCATATCTAGCCAATGGTCCTTCATCCCACTTAGTGATGCAACAGAACCTGCTTCGTCTCAAGCTTATTTGATCCAAACCTGCCACCGCCCGGATCACTGGTAATGAATACCAAACATGCCTTGTTTGGGCAAGGGTGGACTCAAATTTAATGCTTACACATTTAAATAACACATAAACAATATAAAAGAGTGTAGGGTGGACTCAAATTTAAAACTTACACATTTAAATAACACATAAACGATAGAAAAGAGTGTATTAGAGCTCAATCACACATTTTTATCTTCACATATGCCTTATTTGCACCATATAAATTTTGTTTATACTTTAAGTAATATATAAATTTGGAAAGTGCTAGTATGTATTCATCCTTGAAACTATCGCGAGGGACACTTCCATAGTGGGGCATATTGTGCTAATATGTAACCAAACATGCCGGTTACAAAAACCTTTTGGGCCTATTTCTTTACTAATGCTTGAAAGTCATATATAAAGAAATCCGAAATTCTTCACTATGGTGGAATTTTTGAACACCCTTTTGTACTTATGCATTTAAATATTTCATTAAAAGGTAAAATGGCTGAAATTTTAGAAATTACAAGGTCATTTTAAACATTTTTGGTAACTAGAATTTTAGAATTCTCTTAAAAAAACATGACACTTTGGGTATAAAATATCACATCAAGCCAAAAAATCCTCAACTAGATGACTTTCTATGAGAAATTTTAGTAAAAAAAAAGATCCCCAAAAAATATTTCAACTGAAGCCATTTTTAAAATATTTAGAAAGAAGCTGTCAAAACGGTGACTCAATTGATTCAAGCCTTGGATTTATTACCTAAGGTTTCGAATTCAACTTTTGCCTATCGCATCATCTAAATAATATCTGTGCAGCCATATATGAAACTCCCAAAAATTAGTCCTTGGCCGTTTAGAATTGGATTACTCGTGAGCCGAGGGCAAAAGACATCAATGTTGGGACCCGTGAGAGGGAGACCTTGGGTCATCCAAATAAAAGGATTAAAAAAGAAAACAGAAAAACAAATAAATCAACTTTTGCCTATGAAAACAGTGAACAGCGAACAAGAAGCAACCATTCTATACCGGGTGGAATCCAAGACTCGTTGGTATGCTCCTAGCTTCGATCACCTCACCCTCCATCCTGGTCCGGCTTTTGTTGCAAAAACAATTGTTGCCATTCCATCCTGTTTTTGAATTTATATCCTATTCATATCTTCTTTGTCCCTACACATGCACTTATTAATCAAAGTCAGACGCATCCGACCGTAAAGACACAGACTCCACAGAAGCTGACAGACACCGTTCTCTCCATATCTAGGGTTCCTCCTCTCTCTCCTCTCTCTCTCTTTCTCTTTCTCTTCTCCATTTCATGTTATATCTGCTTTTTGTTACTTTTTGCGAATTAGAGTGTGTAATCTCCTCTGAAGCCTGAAGATTTTCAAACATCTTCGTTTTAGTAATGGTGGGGTTTCTCCTTTTTTAAGGGTGTATGACTATCTGTTTTGTTGATTTTGTTGCTGCTGTTTTCAATAGACAAAAGATTGGATTTTGTTGGTTTCTCCTATAGGTTCTGATTAAAATCTATCAACAGGATGTTTTTCTGATTTGAGCGATTTGGGTTTCTGATTCTGTCCTCTTTGGACTGCCTAAATCGCCGATTCTTGAGTAGTGGGTGGGATTTTGAAAACCCAATATCTAGTTTATGATAACCCAAAATTTGAATTTGGGTATGATGGGTTAGCTTTTTGTTTTCTGTCTGTATCTGGATTTTCTGCAGTATTTGATTTGTTGGGTGTTGCATGCTTTTTGCTGTGTGTAAATTGATGATCAGACTAATTTTATTTTTGTGGGTGCAGTTGATCGTTTAGAGTTACAGAGTGCTGCTGAGAGAGTAAGCATCATAAGTGATTATTATAGATATTGTTGTTGTCATCAACGCTTTATCTCATCTATCTCGGGTCAACTTTGTGAGTTTTACTTTTCCATTCAACCCTATTCGTGATTGTATTGTACGTAACTCTACTAGTCATTGTAATCCTCACTTCAGTTCACTCTAAATGCATTGTTAACAATCCATCCTGCCGAAGCAGGAAAACTTGATGTGATTTTGGGTACATTGGTGGTGCAACTTGGGTCGGAGATCAAACCACTGAATTGAGATTCTCACTTTGACTTCTTGGATTTCAAGCAGTGTTAGGTAGTTTTCATTTAAATTCGAATTCATTTTGTATTTTAACAATGTGGGTTCCCTCATCTTCTAAATATCTGTCTACCTTTCGATGCCTCATTTCTGATGCAACCTACTGTGTCACCTTCAATTTAAACTGGATTTGTAATTCCAGCGGTGTGAAGTTCTTATTTCTTATTGGTGCCTTTTTTCTCTTGTATTGTTTATTCCTTTTTTGTATGATTAGGAACTAGATAAACTATTGAAGTTTGTTTTTGCAAGTAGTTTCTCCTTAAGAAATTAGCTGCATATTGCTTATGATATACTGGTTGTGAGAGCTACAGAGACGTGGAATGAATGAAAACTTGACCATCAAATAGTCCAAGGGGAGTTGATTGCTGTCCAGCAAAATAGACTAACTTAATCCCTAATTTTGAAATGACTTCCATTAACCTCAATCAAAAGGTTGCATCATGTCAACTGGCAATTTCGTCTCATCTAATTTTTTTTTATCATTTATCTTTTTGCAATGCTGTTGTTTGACTTATGCCGATTCCTTTGTATCTGCAGGTCAGTAAGATGCTATTAATGGGTAGATGCTAAAGAGTTATGACATGCAGAATTGATAATTCTATTGTTCTGGCTATCCATGGGAATCTAGGGCCTGTGAACAGTAATCATCCCCAATGGGATTAACATGGCGGCTCTACCTCAGTGCCCTGGACTATTATCCCCCAACCTGGGCATCTCTAGTTGCTGGCTTCCTTGTAGTCATCACTCTTTCGCTTTCACTATTCCTTCTTTTTCAACACCTTTCAGCATACAACAATCCTGAGGTTTTCCTCTATCCCTTTCGCATTCATAATGCTTCCTTCAAGCTTCTTTTCGAGCCTTGGAATTTTTAAATTATGCATATTTCTTTGCTTTTTTATTGCAGGAGCAGAAGTTTCTCATTGGTGTTATTTTAATGGTTCCATGCTATGCCATTGAATCGGTAAGTAGTTTTTTCTTAACTGAAACTGTTGAGTAATAATATTAGTGGCCTTCTTTTTGAGTTTCCTTTTTAATCCAGTTATTATCAGCTTCATTGTGAGCTTCTTAATTGTTTGCAAACATTGATTTTTTAATTTTAATTATTGATTTCTTATCCATGTATTCGTGATGCCATTATGTGATGGAGGATTTTGTTATTGAGCAGCAGTAATTTCATGGGAACTATTTGCTGACACAGTAAAGCTGTTCTTTGACTACATTATGACAAGTTTTGTTACGGAGCAGCTAGTATTTGATGGGAACTATTTACTGACACAATGAAGCTGTTCTTTGACTGCAGTTTGTATCACTCGTGAACCCATCGATTAGTGTTGATTGTGAGATACTCCGTGATTGCTACGAGGCCTTTGCTATGTATTGCTTTGGAAGATACCTTGTCGCTTGCTTGGGTGGGACTCTTTCTATATATATATATATATATGTTTTTGTACTTCGTAGTTATTATCCAACTTTGCTTATTCTGTTGGATTTGTATGTAAATTTTCTTAGATATTTTCCTTTCCTGTTTAGGTGGAGAGAAAAACACCATTGAATTCATGAGGAGGGAGGGTCGTTCAAGTCATACAGCACCCCTACTGGAACCTGGTTCTGATAAGGGATTTGTGAAGCATCCTTTCCCTATGAATTATATCTTAAAGCCATGGAAACTTGGTCAATGGTTTTACCAAGTTGTGAAGTTTGGCATTGTTCAATATGTATGTATGCTTTCATTCCATTTTTTCCCCCTAATCTCTTACCTTCAGAAGGCTAACATTACTTCCATTATTATTATCTTGATCAATGGACTCTATTTTTTGGCAGATGATAATAAAGTCTTTTAGTGCTATTTTAGCAGTTTTTCTACAAGCTTTTGGTGTATACTGTGAAGGAGAATTTAAATGGGGGTGTGGGTAAGATATTGTCCGAATCCTCAAAATGTGAATTATCTTCTCTTTTTTTTTTTTTAAATGAAAATGTGGATTTTCTTCTCATTGGAAACATATTTCATCTATCTTTATGTTTTAAACTATTTCTTTTGTTATTCTTTAATATTGATACTTCCATACTGGTTCAGCTCAACTGGCATGGGCTGCAGTATGCTTGTACCAGCCCGACTGGCATAAGGACCGGCTGTGGAATGTAACACCTGGGTTGGATCAGGTTCTAATTGTTTGATCCGGTAATTAAATGGGTGGGGCTGGGCTTATCAATGCTTAAAGACTTGACCTGGCGCAACACATTTAACATGAGGAGGAACATACATTTCATAATTGGGCTTTGCATGGGCCGTACTTTCTGGCCCATGGGCTGATTCAGTTGTAAATTGTGGGCCTGATACGAAAACAGGGTGGAATTGAACAAGCGTCGCTCTGTCCCGTTGAACATCCCTCCGTGTAATTCATGTACTGGTGATAATGTATTATTCATGTATGTACAATTTCATTAAAAAATTGAGCAATAACTGTATGTTTGAAAAGATACGTAATTCGAACTGCGTGATATGCTATAATACACATAATATAAGATTATAAGTGAACTAACTGTGGTCACACACATATATAACCATTTTTCTATTAATAGCGGTAGCAGCAAGCGCCGCGGTCCGCCGCCAAGACACCATGTAGCAGTGTAGCAGTGCAATTTGAGAAATCATAAAAAAAATCTGACAAAATGTTAGAAAACCTAGAATATTGGAAAATGATAGAATATTTATTTTTATTTTAAAAGTAATTAAGATAAGGGGCCGTAGCAGTCCCCTCATTGCATGAGGTTTTGTATTGTTGTATTAATAGAAAATAATAATAATGATCAATTTTCACATGTATTTATGTTGCTTTGTTATGCTGACTTAGAGCCTAATGAAAGGCTTCTAAAAAAACTATGTGATGAAGAAATATCATCAAAATAAATAATATATTGAAATTGAAGTCAAGACTTAAGAGTTAAGAGTTGGAATTTAGGATTGCAATAATAAACACTAAACGGTGAATAGTCAATACTCAATACTTAACAGTCAGCATTCAATACAATAAATGTGGAATGACATAATAATTAATAACTTCATAAAGAAACAATCCACTTAAAGAGTATAGAGTTGGTGAAGGATCTCAATTGGTTGGCTCTAATACCAAAGAGAATGTCAACTAGGGTATTTGACATCGTTGTCCTCATCCCCATATTTGTTACCATTTGTAGTGTCACTACCATATTGGATATGCCTACCGTATTGAATTTGATATTTGTTGGCATAGGGATCTTGGAATGCAAAGAATGCATCATAGGAATTTGGATGAGGTTGATATCTATATTGAGTTTGATCATAGTCACCATATGAGTAGGATCCTATTAAAGGCTCTATTTTGGGGTGTCTGCCAAGACATTACCTAGAGAAGATCCACTAAGAAGAATTCTTTGCATTATCTTCAATTTAGCGAGGTCCTATGTATTTCGGTATTCTTTCTTTTTTTGAATGTTCATATTTTGGTTTTCTTTTAAGTATAGAAGGGTAGAAGAGTTGCGTAAGAATGTTGTTTTGAGAGAAGTAAAGAAGCAAGAGTTACTATGTATTCCAATTTTTTTTTTTTCGAAATAGCTATCAATTGCACTCCGTAGTACCGCTCTGATAAATTCAATTTATTGCTGTTCTCAAGAGTGTTGGCTCCTATCAATTGATTTATTAGTGTATTGGCTAACATGCTCTGAGATATGCACCTGTCCCACTTAAAAGAGAATTTGCAAAAAAAAAAAAAAAATTTCAAAACACTTCTTTGCAGCCTATTTTCACTTGAGGAACTTCTAAGAAGAGTTCTTCACCTTTTTACAGGAGAAAAACCACCAAAACCTCTCTAAATTGAAGGATTGAAACTGATACCCCTAAGATATGCAAGGGTAAGGTTATGGGCACAGGTTAGGAAATATTGGAGGGCAACAAATAGTGTGGGGCCATGGTTACAATGGTCCTTCTGGAGGGCACTACTCAATGGGGGAACCGAGGCTGGGCCAATACTCCTATACGTACCCCCAACTAGTGGAAACACTAGTTACACTATTGCATCATCAGAATCACGCTAGGAGAGAGTTTGGCCGCACAACATAGGCTAGTAGGTTTAGATATTTGCATTATATATAAGTAGAAAGAAAAGAGTAGTAAACAAAATGTGCCCTAAAACAAGCTGGAGGGACTTGAAAGGAGAAATAGCAACTATATTTAAGGATAAAGTAATTGAAGAGGAAGAATGGAATCTTGAAGGAGAAACTACAATGATGTGGAATCAAATGGCTAATTGTATTAGGAAGGTCATAGAAGAGGTGCTTGGAGAGTTAAAAGGGAAAAGATACTATAATAAAGAATGGCGGTGAAGTGTAGATGTTTAGGAAGCTATTCGAGAGAGTGGACGTTGCTACAAACTTTGGTAGGGGGCTAATAGTATGAAAAACTATGAGATGTATAAGAAGGCAAAGAAAGAAACTAAGAAAGTAGTAAGTGTTGCAAAGTTTAAAGCATATGATGATATCTATAATAGGTTGGGAACAAGGGAAGGATATTTTTTAAGTTACCTTGTATGATTTTGGGGAATGATGAATGAATGGTCTGAATTTATATTTATATTGAATGATGAAATGAAATTAAATGAATGAACTGTATCCAATTGCTCAGTTTCTAAGGATCTACCACTTTTCATAAATATCTTCAAATCCACGATGAATCAACAACTCAAATTTGACCCATTGGTCATCGTTGACGCTATGAAAACATTCAATGGATTGGATCATTCATTAGGATCCCACATGTAAAAACAAAAAAGAAAAAATCAGGCTGTCTATTTGAACATAAAAATATGGTCAGATTTTCCTAAATAAGGAAGAGAACATCCCATAATGTTTGACAACATCAGCATTCCTACTTAAAATATGATTGGAACCAATGGGCTCAACTGAAGTCAACGGTTGCACTTAATGATCATGATAATTTGAGAAATAAAATAGTTCATGAAAGTCAGATTGGCATTTTCACTTGGAAGGAAATCAAGCCCAACTGAAGAATATGTGAACCAAATCCATGTTCATAAATTCAATAGTAGGGAATCTTTTGTAACCTATATGATTGAAGAAAAAACTAATAAATTTATATGTTGTTTTGTATCTAACCTATAGGTAATGTTTGATTCCTGTAGATTAGCTTTCATGACCTCACTCACCTAATGCATTGGCCTAATCGACGAGGCATCCTATGAGTTGAGTCCGGCCATTCAACCAATGGGTTTACACTGACAAGATGGGACTGAGCTTGTTTGAGAGAGTTCTAGCTAACTTCAAACTAGTCTTGGATATTTCAAGTGGAACTGGCATGACCTGTGGGCTATTATGTAGGGGAGACATTTTGATGGCTCACACATATGGTGGGCACTGTTGTGTAACTTTGAAATTTGAATAATTCCATCATCTTATGTTTTTAACTGGAAGGTTTTGGGCACTGTTATCAGTGGATAAGTGATTAAAATTTATAATAGTCAATGTCTGTCAGATTTCTAGGATCATCTCAAAGGAGTGACATTATTGGTCTTGTTTACAATTAAAGTCATTTCTTTTTCTCTTCAGTCTATGCAAGAACAAGAGACTTAAATGAGTGAAAAGACATCTCCTTGAAATAAGGGTATTAGACTACTAGGAGTAATCCACAACCATTGTATGTTACTCTTATTTACATGGAGTTTATTTTCTCTCTCTTCAAGGACAAGAGATTGATTTTTGAAAAAGACGTCTCTTTGACATGAATCATATCATTCAAAAGGAAAATTTTTAATAATTCTTTAAAGAGACACAAAACCCATGTGACTCTTGATTATCTGATGAATTATAGAATAAAGGTTATGGACCTTTGGACAATTAATTTTATATTTTCAACTTGAAAAAGATGAAACAAGAAGAAGAAGAAGCATGTTGAGCAGCAACAGTAGCAAATTCCTCTTCCATGGCTGAAAAGAAGAAGTAAAAGAGAAATCATAAGAAGGCTAAAGATAGGGGATCGATCATTATGGAAGATAAACAGGTTTTCCTTTTATTCTTTTTCCTTTTTTATTTAAAGAAGTTCATAGAAATCATACACAACTTCTAATGAAAAAGAAGAAGATAGGCTTACTTTTTTAGTTGTTTTTGTTGCCTCTTTTTTTTTTTTCCTTAATAAACCCTAAACTTCTTTATATATAACTATTGGATGCACTAACTCGGCTTACTCAGAGGTGAACTCGGCGAGTTTTCTTCCATAGTTAAAAAAAAAAAAACCAACCAAACTCAGCTGAGTCATGCAACTTGACTGGGTGCCGAGTTGATCCAATTTTTGTCATTTATCTAATGCATACCAAGTTTCCTTTATTTTTGACTCAGTCCCCACTAAAAAAATTGTGACTCAACCGAGTCCTGAGTCAACTTGCTGAGTTATCCAACCATAGTTGAACATATGATTAAATCGGGATTGTTGAAGTGAAAACTTTCTTTTTGAGTGCTTTATGATAGGTGAATGCCAACAAAATTGAAAGAGGATTTTACAAGATAATGATTAGACCAGCTGTGATCTATGGGGCAGAATGTTGGCCAATCAGGAGGCAGCATATGCATAAAATAGATGTAATAGAAATGAGAATGTTGAGGTGAATGTGTAGTAAAAGTATGAAAGATAAAATTAGAAATGAGTTCTTATGAAGGCATTTAGGGGTAGCATCAATAGGGGATAAGATTAGAGAAATCGTTTAAGATAGTTTGGACATGTTGAATGCAGGTCGGCAACAGCGCTGGTAAGAAAAAGTTTAGTTATACAGGTTGATGACCCACCAAGGAGAATGGTTGGGCCGAAGAAGACGTGCATGGAGGTAGTAAAATCATATCTGAAGAAGTTTAGCTTATTTGAGGATTTAGCTCAAGATATGTCGGAATGGAGAAACGAAATTCATTTAGCTGACCCCAACATGATGGGCACAATGCTTTGATGATAATGATTTTGGACTATATCAACATGACCTTTTGTAGCTAGAGTATCTTTAATATCACTGCTAATATGGATGTGGACAAGGAAAACAACAATACAGTGGTATTGGTGACAACAACAATGGCGACACTTAATTTTAAGCTAACAAATACATGATAGTTCGAAACTACTTCACTATATTAACATTTTATTGTGTTTTAACATAATATCACTTACCAACATGTATATAACTATATAAGTGTACAAATTCACTAGCAGTATTATTTTAAAACATATAGCCATATGCGACCTGTATGATAATGAGGGCTCCAATATGTCCACTTATCTTAGTTACTAATAAAAAAAAGCATCAATTTCTAACATTTTTCAATATTTCAGTTTTTTTAGGTCTTTTAGGATTTTCTTGACCTCATTTTAAATTTGTGGTGCTGATAACCGATACATATCACTGCAACTGATATACCCTCTGCCACCGCGTTATCATCCTCATAATTCCTGACAGTTGAATCGTTCTCATCACCATATATTATGTGGGGTGTAATTCCTGACAGCTCAATCATTCTCATCACCATATATTATGTGGGACATCTTTGCTTGATTCAACTGACTCATGTCATGGACTTCTCATGGTCAGTCATTGGCCCAATGTTCACTTTATTCAGTGTGAGACATTGTTGGATAGATCATGTGTGAAGCAAGTGACTACACACATGATCAATCTAACAGTGCATGCCTTTCTGATTGTAGTAAAATTGGAGCCAGCGGCTACCAAGTGAAGTTTTGGTTAGTGGCTATACAAAGGGAGTTGGGGTACGTTTGATATTTTTCAGCTTGGATTGCATACCAGTAGACTACACAAAAGGTTTAAATCAGGTGCTTAGCTGGGAAATATGTTTTGGTCATAATTGTTTCTATATTTAAATTATTTTGTGAGCATCCAGTCTAACTGGTTCTTGTTTCCTACTCTTCTCAACTATCTTGTAGGTATCCTTACATGGCAGTGGTTCTTAACTTCAGTCAGTCATGGGCTTTGTACTGTCTAGTGCAATTCTACACTGTTACAAAGGATGAATTGGCACATATAAAACCATTGGCAAAGTTTCTGGTGTTCAAGTCAATTGTCTTTTTGACTTGGTGGCAAGGTGTGGCGATAGCATTACTTTATGCCTTGGGTTTGTTCAAGAGTCCTATAGCTCAAGGTTTGCAGTTCAAATCAAGTGTTCAGGACTTCATTATTTGTATAGAGGTAATTTTTTTTGCATTGTTCTAGTAAATTGGAGCGACTTTAAAATATTTCTCATTATTTGCTGTGATAATTTATTGAAAGTATTTCTTCTACCAGCCATGCCTTGGTCCTTTCTTGTCATTTCTTTGAATACTTTGATACTGAAATAAGTTCTTGCTTATATAATGTTGAAACTCTTAGGGTTAGCCATTACCCACTAGACGACTTGTTAGCTTTTTGCTATGAGAGCCCTCAATTTGATGTTATATCATTTAAACTTGGATGAAGATTTAATGACTGAATTTCTTTTCTTTTCTATTCCTTATGGTTGTTTCCTGCAGTCTAAACTGCTATGGATGTTGACCCAATGCAATTTGCTTGATTTTTAACCCGTGAATCTGTGGCAGTTATTTTTGCAGAATCTATGAGTGTGCTTTTGCGTTAGTTCAGTGCAGAATGTTTGGATATAGACGTACATTTGAAATTGGTTGATTGAGCTATATATGATGGTCTTGGCCTCTTACATTATCTTGTTTATATTGATACTCTATTTCAGTTTGTGTGTCGTTTCATTTGTTTGAGCAGTTGTGAATTGTGATGAGTGTTCTATTTCTTGAATAAATCAGTTCACATCAGAGTGCTGTTAGAGCATCAGGGGATGCAATTGATATTTTGTGCTTTCCCTTGTTCGTTAAATGAGGGCAGTGCTTTGCTGGCTTTTGTCAGAGTAGAAATTTGTGTGGTGATCACTTGAGGGCATTTTTTGAATTTGGATATCTAGTGAATGAACATCAGTGTGTATCTCACCACATTGGATGAACATCCGACTCTCCTTTTCTCTCTGCCTCTCCGCGACCCTAGCTGATCTCATGGTATCAGAACTTATGGGTGAATGAACTAGAGTTCCGTACGACCTCCTTTCTAAGTCCTTTCTTTCCTTTCATCCTTCCCTCCTTACCTCTCTTTATTTATCCTCTTCTCCTTTTCCCTTCATGTATGGATTAAATATCCCTCTGTGGTGGGGCTCTCATGACCTGAGTAGCCTATTGGTGCAGTAACTTGATGAGCCTGTCACGTGTTTCAAAATGCTAGAGCCCAAGTTACCAGTAGTAACCTACATGGTTCATTATATACTAGACTCATATTTTATTCGTAAGCGATGTGGGATAAAGTGTTACAATCTATCCCCCTTAAGGCCACACGTTCCCGTGTGGATCTATCTCACTTCACTAGGTGTTGTGGGACCGAAGCATTTTACACCCGTATTGTCTATGAATTTCCCTATCTTGACTTAGAGGCTCATGTACCCTGTCTCTATCCTGATCTTGCCTCAAGGGCTTTCTTCGCAGGATTGGGGGTCCCATATTTCGGGCTGGTGGTAGTCTTTGATACCTTTTGTCATGACCCAAGTAGCTCACTGGCCCAGTAACTTGGTGAGCCATTCACGTGGTTCATAATGCTTTGGCCCAAATTACTAGTAGTAACTTACATAGTTCATTATATACCAGACTCATATTTCATTCACAAGCGATATGGAATGGGGTGTTACATGGGTTGTCATCAGCTGACTTCTTGCCTAGCTATGGATTGTCTGACTGATCTGGGCTTGTGGTGGTGGTGAAAGTCCATTTTTATGGATCCCGTTGAAGGAGATAAAGACTGCTGTTCGTTTGTGTTGATTCTTGATCCTTTATGGTTCTTCATTGTTATTTGAAGGTGAGTTGATGTGTGCTTGTCACCATTCAGATTTACAGGCTTAACGGTTCTTGGTATGTTACAAATTGGAGATAGTTATTTCTGTTACTTGTTTCTTTTGAGCAATAAGAATGAGTTGAAGGTAAATAAGAATATGTTGCTTTTGAGCAATAAGAATGAGCTGAAAGTTGGGATTATATCAAGGATTAAAAACTCAACTTGGCCTTGATTTGTTGGGTCTCATGGGACTTGGACACTATTACATAGGACTCGATCAAGTCTCAGATGACTTGAGCCTGTCATACAAGAGTTGACCGAGTTCCATGTGACTTGGGCGTGTTGGACCAGGACTTGGCCAACTCCTAGTATTTGTTATTTAGAAGATATGTTGTAGTCTAGTAGATTTTTTGTGCTTGGTTTTTAGCCCAGAACTAATTTTAGCTCCTAATAATGTTTAATTGTTGATAGTTAACTGGTGATAACACCTAACTAACAACAACAACAAAAACAAGAACTTTAATAATTGATACAGTCACAAAATACAATCAAATCACAAAAAATGTATTAAGATCAAGAGGGCTTATCAGTATTCCATATATTAAGTTTAAAGAACAACTTGCAGACAATGTTTATAGAGGCATTCCCACAGGATCAAATTTCCATGCACCATCTGGAAGGGGTGTTGCAAAGTATACTTTCATTTTAGTGGATATTATTTATTATTTTTAAATTACTGTCATTATGCGTTGATCTTCACCTGGGTGTTTAGTGAGTGTAGTTTTGTAATTTGGGTGTCTAGTGAAAGAATATTAGTATGTATGCCTCCACATTCGAGGAATGCCTGATTCTCTCTCTCTCTCTCTCTAGTCCACTACAGATACAGTTGAGTGATAACTGTCTCTCTAGTCCACTACAGATACAGTTCAGTGATAACTGATAAGTGTTATTTTTCCTGCATGATCGTGGATTTACTAAAGTGATTCGGTCGATAAGATCATATTGCAGTTAATATATTAAAATGGTTTGTGACGTTCGTTGTCTCACATTTCAATTTCAAGTGAAATTCCACATACATGACTTATCTGCGCTGCTACCCTTGGGTAGCTACTGCTAATTTTGTCTATCATTTGATAGTCATTGATAAAATAAATTATTTTTTTATTGGTGAAACCTATAACCTCAAGGTTGCAATAGTGAGCACCTTCCACTGTGCTAGGGGCTCTTGTCCATTAATAAAATATTCTGTTGGTTTGTCGCAAGCTCGACCATTTCTGCCCTGTCTGTGTATTGAATTTTCTTAAGCGTATTCTCTTTTATAGCCTCTTCATTTGATAGCATACACTTACATCAGAATTATGGTCAAAATGGCTACTTCTTATGCAGCCTTTTGTATGTTAACTCACTGCATTGAGTTGATGCATGTGCAATGGAAGGCTTACTCAACACAACATTGCTTGTCATTTTCATGTATTCATCTTTCTTTCATAGATAAGGTTTTCCCCCTACAGTAGGGTTACTCAGTCCCCACCAATCAAGTTGGGGGTCCCTGTCCTTGGACACTTGGACAGCGGGATAGAAGTCCTGCAGGGGCAAAAATGGTGTGTGGGTGTGACTGTGTGTGTAATGCTTGCTGTTTGATTCCATTTCTCTAGTGCATAATTCATTACTTGGAGGTTGAAATCTAATAGGCAAACTTGTTCTTCCAGCACAGATGAGCATTGCTTCCATTGTTCACCTCTATGTGTTCCCATCCAAACCGTATTCTTTAATGGGTGAACGGCTGACAGGAACTGTTTCAGTTCTTGGAGACTATGTATCTGTTGACTGTCCTGTAGATCCTGATGAGGTTAGGGACAGTGAGCGGCCGACAAAGCTACGCCTTCCTCAGCCAGGTCCTGATAGCAAGAGTAGAACAGCCATCAGAGAAAGTGTTCGTGATGTTGTCTTTGGTGGTGGCGTATATGTAAGGATTCTAACCATCATCCATCTGTTAAGTTTTTTTTAGTGCTAACATTCTTCAAAGTAACATGCCAAGAGTTTCAAACCGAAGGATGCTATGGTCTTCACAACTCTTGAGCATTATCACAGAGAGTGTTTTTGTTAAGACAAGCAATTTTCAAAATTTTGAGCTTTTTCTGGGTTATAAACAGGAAAATACCATGGAAAACATTCTAATATCAATACAATATTAAATACATGGTTGATATATATATATACACTCTTCTAGTGAATATGTCCTTCACGAACTTTTTGTGCACACTCCTTGGTGGGGCCCATTGTGGACCACACTAGGGAAGGAAACCCGAGGTGGGTGGGTGGGGGGATGGAAAGATCCATGCAAGACCACCCCACATATCAAGTTTGGCCTGAATCACATGTTCCGGACCCCTTCATCGGTGGCCTACAATACATTCCATTTGGATTAGTGTACAGTCAATCCAACGGTCCAATAAATTTGGATTTGACTGATATATAAGGAGACAGTTTCTTGTTTGATTTCTGTACATGATATCATACCATGGATCTCAGTGGTTAAGGCTGAGGTCATATGGAAGGGTTATGGTGGCAGACAGTAAAAAAACAAGACTTACTGATATATTGCAAATATGAACTACAACAACTAGAGTCTGTGGCACAGTGGGAGCTGCTAACTATTGCAACCTTGAGGATGAGGGTTGAGGCTTTTTATCATTAAAAATAAGAAATTGCCTACAGCAGCATAACAGTTTTTGAAGGGTGTCACTTTTTTCCTGAGAAATTGCTATAGAAAGAAGGGAAAGTAGAAATAAAGTGGTGCACTGCTCATTTTACACTTGAAAACCTCGTTTTTTTACCACTCAAAAAGCATAAATAAGTTTGTTTTTATGATATTTAATAAGGCTGATGATATTTTCATGTATTATATTTGCATTATTTTTGTTCTAAGAAATAAGCATGGTTTTTTTTTTTGAATGAAGAAATAACCAGGTTTATATCCTAGTATTTTCAACTAGTGGCAATATTTGTGACTATGCTTTTGAGTTTAGGATCCGGGCCGTTGGTTTGTGATATTAACAATTGATTTGAATGGGCCTATTTGATATCATGGATAGACCGTGGTATATCCAAATTGGAACTTCACAATTTATGCAGCGGGATTGGTGGAAGGATCTGCCCAAGTGTAGGCACCTTCAATCACATGCAAGTAATTCTTGGGTTCTACCCAAAGAGAAGAGAATATCTGAATTTTATTGATGAAAATTTTCAAAATAAATGTGAGGTACTTAAATGGGCCTCTTGGGAATCCAACGAAGTAAGTTCCATCTTGTAAATGGATTTCCTTTCCTTAAAAAGAAAACATGCATTGAATCTGGACTTCAATAAAATAGGAAAACTAATTTGGGGAAGATACTTAATATCCTCACAAAGCTATTAAGGGGATTTATTTATTGATCAATTGAAGAATTGCGTGTCATGCTGTAAAGTTTAGGTTGTTGGTAAACTGTGGGCCTTAGGCTTGGGGCCAATGGACCTGGGCCTGGTGCATGAGTTTATGCTACTACCCTATATTAGTTTTCCTTGCCTTGGACAGAATTCACCTTTGACTTCCTTCGGTTTCCTCTTGTGTCGAAGATCCATCGTACAAGCTTTTGATTTTCTTGTTGATCTTCATTCTCTTTATATGGCCTGGAAACTTTACGTTGTCTCTTCCTCCAACTAAAAGTAGATTGGTGGCATTGATTCTTCTTATATTTATATTTTTCTTGCATGCACAATTGGACTGTTGGATGTTTTAACTTTTGAATTTTAGTTTCGGATCACAATCTTTGACTATCAATTGTTAATCCCAAAAGGAAAAAAAGTCAACGGATGAATTTTCTTGTTAAATCACTAGGACAATTGATTTGTCCCGCAATGATCCATTTGTCTCTGTTGGAATTGTTACCACGAGCAGATCCACTAGATGATCAGGTTTGTTGCTGACTGGATCCAAGTTTTCAGTGTCCTTCAGATGATTAGGCTTGTTGCTGAGTTTTCAATGTCCTCATTTTCTATTTTTTTCCTTTGCCTCGTATCTTTTGATTAACACTGTCCATAGAAGAAATTTTGTCCCCTTTGTCTTCTAGTTCTTTCGAACTATGATCCATTTTAGGAGCTTTAGATGCTTGCTTCATTTGATTGCATTGTAAATCTCTTTCCTCTGATCTTGCTTTTAGATGTCACTTGTCATGTCATCTCTCCTATCATGGATTTCAGCTCTTTTTTGTTCAGTTATGATGTTGGATTCTTCCTTGTGTTGGCCGTTTGGTTCTTCTTATAGATGATCCATAATTTACAGAGGATCAATATTTTGAGGATATTCTTGGCATTTTTCTTCACTAGGAAATATTGATGGTTCTCATAAAGAGTCACTTTGCAGAAGATCCCTTGATTGCTTAGTGGTGTGAGATGATGCATGTGAATTGCCAATATGAGCTCTTCTATTTTATTGGAATGTACCAGTTTGAGATTTAAATTTTCTCATTGAAACTGTCTAAATCTATCCTCAACACGGAAAGGTTCTTTATATTCTTCTTGAATGTTTTGGTAATTCATCTTATCCAGCATGTTCGGTCTTTAGATTTGTGATATAATGAACTAAATTATGTTTCTCGCTCCCCTTTCACGTGCATAAAATCAGTTATGGAAATTGGTTGATATATTCATTTACAATTAACTTTCGTTGCTTCAAACTAAGGAACTCTGCTCAAAGTAGAACTCGTTCTCGCTACAAAATTCTTTAACATACATTTGAAGCTTCAAGGTTTCTCATACTGATTTTAATGCTAGGGGCCCTTAAAATGTAGAGGATTTTATAAGAAAAAACCTCTTAGATGGCTTGTGCATGAAAAAGGACCCCCTAATTCGATGCACACAAAAAGTGTCCTCCTGCCAGATTGATTTCTTTCTTTCTTTCTTTCTTTCTTTCTTTCTTCTTCTTCTTCTTCTTCTTCTTCTTCTTCTTCTCTTTTCTTTTTTTCTTTTTTTTTTTTTTGACAGAGCAACGATATCATCACACATTTGCAAATTGGTGACGATGTTGTCACTCGTTTCCCAATGGGCGAATACATCGCCGTCCAGCCAGTATTTCTTGGTGGAGCCATTGAAGAATGACTCCTTCAACTTCCTAAATGTGCAAGAAGTCAACCAGCTGCTGGAACTGGACTGGTGGCAGACCCCAACTCTCTCTGCATCCAAGAGCTCAGCGAGCTTGTTCAGACCGCCATGCAGGCTCTTTCAGAACTTCGTCAAAAGTTTCATATCTTTAATGGTTGGAAAATATATCATTGCACACATTGAACTCATGGAAATTGAACTGCCAAATGCAGTGCCGGTCAGTGCCGCAGGTTGGGAGGTTGCCATCTGCCCATTGGGCAGATATGGTGCCAGGGAACTCGGTGTCCGTCAGGACGTACAGGTGGTTGTCAACAATCTCCCTAGTTGAGACAAATTCAGCTTTTAGGTTATCATCCCAGACCTCTTGGATATGGATCGATTTGTCCTTTTTGGTATGTTTATCATCTTCACTTGAGGATCTTTCAAAAACCAAAAAGAGACAGGCGACACCCTCCTCCAATGTTATAAGAAAAACACCCAATTGGCTCCATGAGACTACATATGTGCAATACTATCTAGTATGTCCTTTTTCTTGTATGAGCCATCTAATAATATCTTGAATTTTCAAGAATGACCTGTAAAAGGGGCTATTGTGCAGATTGTGCAATTGGCAGAAATTGGCAAGAAAAGATATTGTTTCAGCCAAGGGTTTGTGTTGGGTTTGGATGGTGTTTGTTAGGTTGATGAGTGGTAGAGGTTAGGGTTTTGTATTGGGCAGATTTGTAGGGTTTATTAGGACTCTTTTGATGGAGATTTTTTTTTTTGAGGTATTCCTGGATTTAGGGTTGGGGCCAAAACTCAGTTTGAAGGGATTTTGTTGGGAAAACTTATGGATTGTGATTGGTTATGGTTTGAGGTTATTTGGGATGAAAAATTGAAGGATCTGATGGATTTTTAGGTTGCTGGATTTGGGTTTGTTTATTAAGTGACGAACATAGAAGAAAGAAATTGGAAAAAAATGAAGAGGAGAGAATAGAGAGGATGGAAGAACAAAATCAACTCACAAATTCATTGACCAAGAGCATGATCCACCTAGGATTTTAGCTTTGATACCAATATGACACAGTTGGATTGGTGGAAGGATCTGCACAAGTATAAGCAACTTCAAGTATCCACAAGTAATTATAGGATTTTACCTATTGAGAAGAGAATGTATGAATTTTATTGATGAATCATCAGGGTCATTAAAGTTTAATCTCAACTATATTGGGGTTGGCTATATGAAATCTATTTCTTCATTTTGATGTATCTTGAGCCAAATCCTCGATAGGTTGCACTGCTTAAGATCCATGATGAATGATTTTCAAAATACATGTGAGGTCCTTAAAGAGGCCTCTTTGGAATAAATAAAGTGATAGCCATACTGTGCATGGATTTCCTTTTTTGCACACAAAACATAGATTGAATCCAAAGAAAATAATTTTCATGTTTTACATGGATTTCCTTTCCTTGAAACAAAACATTTGTTGAATCATCATCATCATCATTTTCATCAAAGCCTTATCCCAACCATGTTAGGGTCAGCTACATGAATTTTGTTTCTCCATTCCGTTCTATTTTAAGCCAAATCCTTCGATAAGTTAAACTTCTTCAAATCTGATTCAATGACCTCCATTAATGTTTTTTTCATCCTACCCCTATCTCTTGATGGGCTATGCACCTGTATAGCCAAACTTCTTCTTACCAGTGCCATTACCGGCCTACGTTCAACATGCCCAAACCATTTTAAACGGGTTTCTCTAATCTTATTCCCTATTAGTGCTACCCTTAAATGCTCTTGAAAGCGGTCATTTCTAATTTTATTTTTCCTAGTTTTACCACACATCCACTTAAGCATTTTTATTTCCGCAACATCCATCTTGTGAATATGCGCTTTTCTAATTGGCCAACATTCTGCTCCATATGTCATAGTTGGTTTAACCACTGTCCTGTAAAATTTGCCCTTCAATTTCCTTGGCATTCGTCTGTCACAAAACACTTCAGAAGTTAGTCTCCACTTCAGCCATCCAGCTTTTGTCCTATGCTCTACATCTTTGTCAATCTCTCAATCCTTACTAATCATCGAGCCTAGGTACCGAAAAGAATCTTTACGTGGTATCTATTGTGTTTCAATTTTGACAGTAGTTTCAACGCTTTGTATATGTTCATTGAAGTTGTAATTCATATATTCTGTCTTTATACGACTGAATTTAAAGCCTCTAGATTCTAATGCCCCCCGCCATCTCTTAAGTTTTGCATTTACACCATCTCTTGATTCATCCACCAATACTATATCATCTGCAAACAACATACACCATAGTATTTCTTCTTGAATATGCACAGTTAACTCATTCATAATTAATGTAAAGAGATAAGGGCTTAAGGTTGATTCCTGATGTAAACCTATAGTCACGGGGAATCCACCTGTTTCTCCACATGTGGTTCTCACATTTGTTATTGCTCCTTCATACATATCCTTAAAAATTTTAATGTAACCTCTGGGGACATTCCTTTTCTTTAAAACCCACCAAATTAAGTACTTCAGTACCCTATCATAAGCTTTTTCTAAATTGATAAAGACCATGTGTAGAATTTTCCTTTTTGCTCGATATTTTTCCATTAATTGCCTAAGTGAAAAGATAGCTTTCATAGTTGATTTCCCTGGTATAAAACCAAATTGATTTTCAGAGATCTTAGTCTTCTGTCTAAGTCTTTGCTCCATTATCTTTTCCTATAACTTCATAGTATGACTCATAAGTTTAATCCCCTGATAGTTGGTACAATTTTGTATATCTCCATTATTCTTATGTATAGGTACTACAATGCTTCTTCTCTATTCATCCGGCATTTTCTTTGTCACAAGTATTTTATTGAATAGTCTACATAAATAACTTACCCCAACATCTCCTTAGTATTTCCATACCTCTATCGGAATACCACCTGGGCCTGTAGCCTTTCCTGTTTTCATTCGCTTCAATGCTTCCTTCATTTCACCCCTCTAATTCTACAGAGAAAAATATGCTCTAGTGAAGATGTATCATCCTTAACTCTTGTATCCTCCAAATATTCTTCATTGAAAAGTTTGCTAAAATATTCCTTCCACCTTTCTTTAATATCGTTGTCCTTACTTTTCTTTTCTTTTATTTTTGCGAGCTTAAAAATATCCTTTTCTCCTTCTCTTGTTTCCAATTATTATAGAGGTCATCCTATGCTTTGAGCTTTGCACTACTTACTATTTTCTTAACTTCTTTCTTTGCCTTCTTATACAGCTCAAAATTTTCCATACCCTTAGTCCCCTGCCACACTTTGTAGCAATGTCTTTTCTCTCGAATAACTTTCTGAACCTCCACACTCCACCACCATGTTTTTTTTATTAATGTCTCTTTTCTTTTGATATTCCAAGTACCTCCTTTGCAACATGCCTAATGCAATTAGCTATTTGATTCCACAATACTGTAGTTTCTCCTTCAAGATTTCATTCTCCCTTCTCAATCATTTTGTCTGTAAATATATTTGCTATTTCCCCTTTCAAATCTCTCCACCTTGTTTTAGGGTCTATTTTGTTTATTACCGCTCTCTTTCTACTTCTAATGCAAATATCTAAAACTCCGAGCGTATGTTGCGTGGTCAAACTCTCTCATGGAATAATCTTACAATCTTTACAAGTCAATCGGTCTTGTTTTCTAACTAGAAAAAAGCATATCTGACTCCTATTACTTCTACTCTTATAGGTAATTAAATGCTCATCTCTCTTTTTAAAGTAAGTAAATTGCGTTGGTGGGTAAATTTAGTTTAATAAAATAGGAAACTGCGCCGGTGGGTAAATTGGTTGATTAAAAAAAAGGGTTACCATTCAAAAAATAAAATAAAATAGGAAAACTACATTGCGGAAGTTCTTAATATCCTAATGAAGATATTAAAGAACACGATTTATTACTTTAATAGAAGAATTGGACCTCATTCCTGTAAAGGTTGGCTTCTTGGGCCAATCGTGGGCCTTGGGCCTTGCTTATGAGTATTGGGCTTCATCAATAATGATATGATGTTTGCCCTTATTAACATTTAATATGAATCATTATTTATCTTGTTTAGCTGCCTATTTGTTGTTCAAGAGTAATAATTTTTCAATAAGGATAATTATTTACAGTTCCATATTGGTGTAAATAAAAGCTATGATACTTTCACACAATGCAAAAGGATATCCTGCATGTCCTCCTGAGTTTGATTTGACATGAGAAAATTTCTCCGAGTGGAATGCAGCTGCTGTCCAGCTTTATTTCCCACTTGGTTCCACCTTTGATCAGTGTGCCCCCTTCACACTCAGTATCTCCCATAATCTAGCATCATGCCTCATGTGATATTTATTTGATCTTTACTCATTGTCAGATTGAACTAAATCTACAGTTAAGGAGACCATTAGATTTTAAGGCTTTTACATTAAGGGTTAGGATAATCTGATGGAGTTGATTTTCCGCCTCATCCTTACTTATCTAAGAGGAGACCTTTCCTTTTCCCCTACCTCCGCTGATGAGTATGCATCTGTTTGGGGTGGGGTATGTGCTGGACTAAATATATGCAGTGGGTTTGTAAGACTGATATTTATCTCAAATGTTGGACACTCAAGTTTAGCTTCTTCAATATATTTGTTGTCTTTTTCTTAAAATAAATAAATAACCACTGGGGTTAAAGGCATTTTATTTTGGTTTTTGCAGATTGTGGATGATGTCAAGTTCACTGTAACACAAGCAGTGGAGCCTGTAGAGAAGGGGTTCACAAGAATCAATGAAAGGATTAATAAGATCTCACGAACCATCAAGAGACGTGATAAGGAGAAGAGAACTAAAGATGACAGCTGCATTGGATCTTCCCAGACTCGGAAAGTGATCCGCGGAATTGATGATCCCCTCTTAAATGGAAGTTTCAGTGATAGCGGGGTTAAAAAGGCCAAAAGACACCGTCAAAGATCAGGTTATGCTAGTGCAGAGAGTGGTGGAGAAAGCAGTGATCAAAGCCTTGGTGGGTATGAGATCCACGGACGCCGATGGGTTATCAAGGATTAGTTAAGGAGAGATCTTAAAACATGAACAAGATCAAGAATAAATTGGTGCGCCAGGCTTGGAAGAGTTTTTCTTTTTCCTCTTCGATGCTGGGCTGATGATTCTCTTCGCAGATAAAAGTGAGTCTGCAAGGTTTTGAGCTCCAGGCTTTCCTTCTGCGTGTTAAGGGTGGTGAATTTTTGTGGCATGGAATGTGCATATATGATGCTTCTTTCTTTTTTTGGCTGCCTTTGGTGCTTGTTATTGATTGATCGAGTACTAGGGAAAGGGTGGCTGGTGGGTTGTTATTGGTGTATCATACCTTCTCCCGTAATGCCATTTCTGTATGCGGGTTGATTTAGCTCTAGATACTCTGATTGTGAATCTCTCAAGAAGGAAACTAAAGATTGAGCTCGGCAACTTTTTGTAATTCTGTGCTAGTCCAATCCATTTAAAAGGAAAGAGAAAGTGAGATGAACGTGACCCATAATTCCCAGAGCTAGCTCGATCCACTTTGAAATTTGGAATTTAATTTTTTGGGTTGTTTTGAACCTGAAGGTCTATAGAAATATAGCCCAAATGCAACTCTCACATTTGTTTATCCTGTGAGAATGTGAAAACATTATCCCCCCCAAAAAAATATATCATGTGAAAGAGCTGTTCATTAGCACACAGCATTCCTGCATGTTAAACAGAAAGGCAGAAAAGCTGGACCGTTTTTACGGAGATTTTTGTGATACCAAGAGCCAAAATTTTCACCTGCATGATTTTCAATTCAAAGCGTCCATAAAGGTATAACCCCTTGAAAGATTACATGCGCCAACCTAAAATCCCGCACTGGAGCTAACTCTTGTAGGAGAAAGTTCCCAATGCAGAAGATATTTGGGCAAGTAAATGAGATTGCAGATAAGGAGGGATGAAGCACTCCAGAAGATTAGAATGCAACTTAGGCTACCCCGGGCTTACGTTTTCTAGGTTTGGAAGAATTAGTCACTAAACTAGGAGAACTGCCTACCTGTGTTGAGTTTAGGGATTTTTATCACTTAATCCTAGCCCAAACAAAATATCAAACGTGCCTATATTTTAGTCCAGGCTTAGACCAAGTACTAGAATCCCAAACAGCCCAGAGTAGGCCGGGCCCAGTTAAGCCTGGTGAGGCCTTGCCCACAAGCACCGATAGATGAGGTGTCGATAGTACCAGCCGAAAAACCTACATGAGAATAATACCTTAGCATCGCGTCAATGCCAAGTTTTCAGGTGTCTGGTAGAAACTAGCCCTCATCAATACAATATTTTTACATAATATATATATATATAAATATATTTTAGATTTAATGACATTTTCCCAAAAATAGCCCCAACAAAAGCAAAAGATTACCATCAAGGCGGTGGCCCAGTTGGTTTGAGCTTTAGATTTGCTCCCCAAGATCTCGAGTTTGACTCTCACCGCTTGTGTTATCCTGATAATATGTGTGCTGTCACATATATACCTCTAAGGAATAGTCTTTGCTCGTCAGTTTTGTATAACCCTCGTATTGGAGGCCAAAGGTTTGAAGGCTGAGCTGACGAGGGATACCTAGGGTCATATATATATATATATATAAAGATTTGTAGCATTGAATTACACAAGTAGATCCCATCAGACAACTGCAAAAATAGATTAAAAAAAATGCATGTTTTCTAGTCAAAGGTATCCCAGAAAATGCAGAACACAGAACAACGGAAATTATATAATATCTTCTAAATAAAACAGATTCTTGCACTGCAACCATTTCATTTCCATGGAAATTAATTTGACATGTGACATTTGTTCCTGACACTAGGAGAACGAAATCTTGGCATGCAGATAATCAGCCGTCGACTATCGCCTTACTGGAGGAGCAGCACCCCTACCAGAAGGGGCACCACGTGCCTGCACATTGAAACAAGATGAAACAATTATGACAGAATTGTAAATCTCATTTGTCTAGTGAAAGGAAAAGAAAAGAAAAGAAAAGAAAAAAGGTGTGTTTGAGGTCTCACAATCGCCCAAAGGCAAGGCAAAGGTACCAGCTAATGCTTAAGGATATTGGAAAAACACTGATATTTCAACCATTGGTACTGGATGTTAGGACCACACAACCACTAACATAATCAGTTCCACTTATCCATCCTCTGGGGTGCCGGGAATTGGCATTGCTGAAATTGGAAACAGCGGCACATCTTATACTTCCTTTCAGCCTTTTCTGATGTGGGCTGATGCAGCCAGGCTCATGGCTGACATGTAGAACCCAAGGAGGTCAGTTACCTTGTTCAATTAGGAGTACTTGATTTTAAGGTTTGCGTTCCTACATATATGAGCATTGTAGAGAACTGTAATCAGTTTTGAAGATTACTAAAGATTCGGTATCCCCTTTTGACGTTCGTGTTCTTTTTTTAGTGCCTTTTTGAAGACCTCTTTTTCACGCTTTGGTGCACAAATACTTCAAAATGGGCAATGTATTGTATTGTATCATATCCGATAGTTTACTCTTTACATGTAATATCTGTATCTTGTCGTGTCCACTGGGTGTCTTTATTGTATTCATGCTGTATCTGGGTAGGTATCATAGGTCTGCAATGCTTTGATTCAAACCATTTAGAGTTCACAATTCACATCAAATGTTAAGCCCAAAATCATAATTCACATAAATCATGATTTGATTTGAGGTAAGTAGGACAGCAGATGTCTCATGATGTGACTTTTGATTTCCAATTTCTGTGCCTTCTAGAGCATTCAGAAGAATGACAAAGGGCATGAAAAATATGAAATTAGTTGGGGTAGTATATCCAAAACAAACACTACCCAAATTCAGCCCCGTTAATGATCAGTTACCACAGCACCAGAACAAAAATGTTCATTCGTGTGTTCTGATAATTTCAGTGAAAAAGAATAGAACAAAAAAACTTGTAATAGAGCATGTCAATGTAAAAAGGGGTTTGAAAGCACTTTTTTAGATAAATAGATATATACATGTGCTAGAAATAAATAAAGTGGCAAACAGTGAACATAACCAACCAAAAAGTTGGAGCCCTCAGTACTCATAAAACAAACTACGCTAAGGTGTGTCGGTGCAAAATGATTTAAAACAAAAAAAAAGGAAATGATGTGTAAGTTTTACAGGTTCATTGATTGTTTTCAACTGCAAGTTTTCAGTGATTTGAGTTGAATCCACCAAGCAAAAAAATGAACCCTAAGGAGGCTGCCTCACCTTATGTATCCGCAAGTGAAACAAAAGCTCATTAAACGTGCAAGTTTTATTACAAGCATAAAAGAATACTCATCATCATTGCCATTGTTAATTAACAAGGAAGCATAACAAAATCTTACCCTGGCTCGCATTGCAGCAGCACGACCACGACCCACACCAAGGGCTGCACCCTTACCCTTCAAGAGAAACCAATGCAGAAAGATGAATAGAACCGAACAAACAGTAATGCATTTCCCTCTTGTTCCTTTTGGGAAACGGAAATGCTTAAGACTCAAACAAGAAAATGCATTCCTACCTTAATTTTTGCATCCAAGCGCTTGAACATTGGAGCATTTTTCAGCATATCTGGAATGACCATAAACCTGAAATGAAGAAAATACTTACATGAAGATTTAATAACTTTAGTTACAAATGAGGCATGCCCCTATGATGGATCGATTTCTAGAAAGAGGAAATGAATAGTGAATATCTCAATGTCGCATTGGCTTTTCTTGCATAATGAAGGCTAGTAACTTACCTGACCTTGCTCCCACGGATGAAAACATGCTCCAGCTGAGACACTTTCCCATCCTGTGCTCAAGCAAGCAAGAAACAGTCAACCGCAAACTAAAACAATCCAACAAAGCCTGAAATTTATGCATCAAGGCAAAGGCTTCCATTTGCCAACCAAACCCAAGATATCGTAAAAACTATTGAAAAAGATAGAAAAAGAGGTACAAAAACGGGTTGTTGATATAAGAAACATAAAACAGAGTCTTTGGATGCAAATTACAAGAAGGGAACTTCATTATCATCATCAAAGCCTTATCCCAACCATGTTGGGGCCGGCTACATGAATTATGTTTCTCCATTCCGTTCACATGAAGTGAACTTCCAAATGAAAAAACAAAAATACGTAACGATTTAAGATAAGACACACTCGAAATAGCAACATCAGTACGCCTGAACAAAAAGAATGGCTTTTGACCTTAAATGGAACTGACAACAAAAATGGAAGGCACAACTCAGTGGTGTGGAACCAGAAAATTTTTCTTCAGGTGACCACTGTGAGAATAAACTTTCTTGGGAGGGGCCATGTGTGAGGAAATAAAAAAAGAGGACAAACTTCTCATAATATTAGGAGACTTTCCTAAATTTCTTCCCTCCCCCATAACTAGTGCAATCCAGCGAATCTTGTGGGTGAAAACACAATAACAACCCCTACAGGGGGTTCTCCATCAATTGGGTCTCTCTCTCTGTCTCTTGTATGCTTTGAGGTCTATGGCATCAGAGAATGATGAATCAAATTAGGATGGAATGAAGAGGAGATAACATACACCCATAAATACATACACATGTGAAGTATCCAAGAACGGGAATTGAATTGGGAAGCGTATATAGAATACGAATGCGATGATGCGACGGGCGAGAGAAGGTTATATGATTTATGGTAAGGTGGGTAGGGTTTGTTAGATGAGATGATAATGTTGGATGCAGCAGGCAAGCAAGCAGAAGGAAAGAAAAGAAGTAGAGAGAGAGAGAGAGAGAGAGAGAGAGAGAGAGAGAGAGAGTACCTTAGCAGTGTAAGTGATGGAATCAAGCTGGCAATTCCAGTTGTCTTCGCATTCGATCAAGCTCCCTCTGTACAGCTCTCCGCTCTTCATCTCCACCGTTACGATGTGCCCTGCCGCTTCATGCAGCAACTTCACTGGTATTCCCAAGCTCCTACTCATTCTCTCTCTTTTTCTCTTCTTCTTCTTCTTCTTCTTTTCTCTCTCTCTCTCTCTCTCTCTCTGCTCCTTCCTCCCTTTAACCCTACTCTCTCTCTCTCTCTCTCTGCTCCTTCCTTGAACCCTAGGTACTTTACCTCCACCAGACACTCTTCTTTTAACACTAGAAACTTACTAGTTCGAGCCCAAACCCAACCTGACCTAGACCGTCTCTCTCTCTCTCTTATTTAATTTTATCCCACCTTGTAGGCTTGGGTCCCGCAGCCCTCTAGTGAAGAGAGTAGACCTCGGGTGTGAGGCGATGTCCAGTGAGAAAAGAGACAACGGTTGAGGTAATACAGCCTTGTGAAATTGCATCTCAATTATCAATTTTAATAATAGTTAATATTATTACTTAAAAATAAACATCATTGCTTAATATCAAATCTATTCATTGAATGGCTTAAAATTCATACACCTTAATAAAAAAAAAAAAAGGTTGCTCGGATCTGTTTTCCACACACACACTCTCTTTCTATATATATATATATTGTTAGTTTGGCCCAGCGGCAAAGAGGTTGAAGGATAGGGCACCCACCAAGGAGAATAGATGGCCTATTCACTAGGCCATCCCTCTAATCCCAGTTTTCCTATATTTGATTCCGTCCTCGTGGAGTATTCATGGCTTGGTGGGACAGACCACTTTGATCGCAGGTTGGATTTCACCTAATTAATAAGTGGATTGAATTTATGTTAAATCCGCAGTGAGGACCTATGATTGAGATTGATACTTGAACCGCCCAACTAATTCCAACAGGCACTTTTTGTCTTTCATGTTGGATTTGAATGATGTTTTCAACCTGATTTATTAAAAAGGTTGTGTCTGGTTAGCCTATACATCTATCCACTAAGCTCAAGGCAACACTGCCTAGACTGAATTGTTTAAGGTGATCATGCTAGAGGCTTGGACTGAGTGGTCTTGGCTCGGGACAATCTGGGCTTGTTAAAAAGGCTTGACTTACGGCTGGTTTTTTGAGGGGCTGAATTTGACTTGGGTTGTGTGTGTGTAACGCATAATATCATTTTTTTTTTGGTGAATATAACATATTGTCAATTTAATTCCATTTTAAAAATCATTTCATTCAAGGTATGCTACTAAATATATATAAAATATAATACGTTAGCGTTAAGTTTATTTATTCAAATTAAATAACTGAATGAGGTATTATAAGAGCTATATAAAATATAGTTTCCTTGTGGCCTTAACCAATAGTGCTCATATAAATGGTGCCAAATATATTTAATACTGTTTTAGTTGGGTTTGACTTGAGCTCAAACTTAACATGCAATGTCAAGCTAAGCTCAAGCCTTGGTTAGGCTTGATTTTTGTACTGTCAAGTAAAATGAATCTCAACTTGGCTCATTTACATCCCTAATCAACATAATATTAGCTTAGTACCCTAGTGGTAAGACACATCAATTCTTACTTGGTTACCCAGGGTTCTAGGATATGAGGCATTAGATCTTACCTTGTTGCCTAGGGTTTGAATCTCGACAAGCACCTTCTCTCACCCGAAGGCTGTCTAATCTCATCCGAGGTCTTCTTCCCTCACCGGAGGGCTCCCTTTCTTCACCTGAGATCTACTTCCCTGAACAGAGGACTGAGGTCCTGGATAATGTTTTAAGCAACAGTGTTGCTACTGTCTGTTGTCATGCAGGTGAGCCAGATCCCCTTTTGGGAGCCAATTTCTAGTGAAGATAGACCATTAACAAAAACACCTGCCTGTGGTATTCGTCTGCAGATCCAGAACACTACAGTTCAAAGATGGTGATCTCTCTTAACTGGTTAGCGTTTGTGCCGCAAACAACTCAAAGTTCTGATCCTCAGAAGGCAAAGTTGCTCGCCTACAATCCCCATTCAGTGGCTAAAGAACCTGAGTAAATGGTCATCCCTTCATTCACTATGGCCAGGACAAGGAGGATACTAAAGAAATCAAGGCCAAATCTCGAAATAAAAATAATGTCAAACTTATTTCACCATGGTCCACCACCACAAGTTCCAGAACCACAGAAGATTTGTTTCCATCTAACTGCAGAACAGAAGTGATTCAGGCACACAAAGGCACACCACATAAGCGTGACATCATTCTCAAATCTAAGCCCCTCAAAAATTACAAACTTCAAAAAGACTGTGCTAGGCCAAAATTTACTCCGTAAGGAGTCTACCCCACCATTAGATTGACCACATGTAAATTCAAGTACTTGCTGCCCCCCACCCACCATCTCAACACCAACTACAAAAAACAGAAAAGGAGCAATGTAATCCACACTGAGGACAGAATGTAGATTCATTAGCATACAAACTCAATAGTGTGCATTCCACATACATGAATTAAGACAAGCCATCCAGATAGCAGATTCCACCATGCCAGTCTCCCACCAATGCATTCGGTTTCTTAATTTGCACTTTGAATTAAACTAGAACAAAACACCTTTCTAATATTTTCTCCAAAACAAAATAAGTATTTTCTTTCAGATTTTTTTCTTATACATGATATAAGCTTCAATCAGTAATCCATTACAAGATCAACAAACAAAAAACGGGGGAAAAAAATCCAAGGCAAATAATGTTTTGGGGTTTGCTGCGCATGGATTTTTTCTTCTTAAATTACAAGATCATACAAAAGATGAGAAAAAAGACCAAATCAAATAATTTCTTGGGGTCGTTGTGCTTGGAAATTTTAGTTTTTTCATCAGTAAGATGACTTGAACCCACAACCTCTAGGTTGCAACAGCGAGCACCTTCCACTATTCCTGGAAAATAAAAGCACAATAGAAACCCTGCAAAAGAATGCCAAAAGAAGTAAAAATCATGTAACAAGAATCTACTGTACTCAAAACAAATAAAACAAGGGACAAGTTGACATGGGTCTCCCTTGGAAAAATTGTAATGATCTGAGATACTCTTGGGGTTCATTTGGATGTAAGGATTTGATTGGATTCTGAAACCCTTGTATTTTTAAAATGATTTAATTCCTAGTCCAAAATTTACCTAAGAGATACTAGAAACTTGGTGATGATTTTCTTTTTCTGAATGGTAAAAAATTTTATTGGAAAGGCAAAGGCAGTACAAGAGGTACACTGACCAGCTAAACACCAAAAGAAACCTGGCAAGCAAAAAAAAAAAAAAGAAAAAGAAAAAAAAGGCACAATTACATGGATTCATAATCATAAGTGTCAAACAAACTCTGATGAGCGACACCCTCTTTAGCTTGCTCATCTTCCATCTCATTCGCAGATCTTCGAATGTGCAAAAAGGATGCATCTAAACTTCTAGCCAAGTCCATCACATCTGCCATCCTCCAAGGAGGCTTGCAAACACTTGAAGGCCACCCATAAACACACATGGAATCACTCTCCACCAAGATAACATGCACGTTAAGCCACCTAGCTTCTTGATGACCTGTCAGAAGGGCTAGGGATTCTGTCAGATTAACTAAACAATTCCCGCTCCCATCTCTAATGATACCTTCTAGACCCTTATTACCCGGGTTGCCAAAAGCAATACCAACAAAATTCAATTTAAAAGAAACTAAATGGAGGAGGAGAACAAGAAGCTCTTTGCTTCTTCACAGTGGAAGAGGAAATAGCTATCTCCTTCCAATTCATCAAAAGAGGGAAGTGAGGAAGCCTAGAAACTGGTCGAAACATGATGCCCACGATGCAACAATGAATTTCACCTAATCAATAAGGTTTTGAATAGAAGAAGTCTGGTCCTCAAAGCACCTCAAATTCCTTTCTTTCCACAACCTCCATAGAGTGGCCAAAAAAACCAATTTCCAAAGTACCTTTCCCCTCGAAGAGCCCACACTCATCTTCCAAGCCTCAAAGAAAGAAAAAAGACTGGGGAAATACCCAACAGCATTCAAACCACCCCAAAACTGATCTCCAGAAGGCCTGAGCCACACTACAATTGAGGAATATCTGCAAGACACAATAAGCACATGTTGACAACAATACTTTTCTGTCAGTGAAGATTGTTCACAGCCAGAACGCAACCACGAAGAGCTAACCAACCGAAAGCAGTAACTCTAGGAGGGACCTTCCATTTCCATAGTTGATAAAATGGACTGACCCTTGGACTTCCCCCCATAAAAAAATGAGAAAAAAGAAGCCGCAGAAAAGCATCCATCCGTGGACCCTGTCCAAATTCCTCTGTCCACACCTTCCCCTGGAATGTAAATATGAGCAAGAAGATCCAACAAAGAAGCCAACTTGCTAATCTCCTATTTGGAAAGTTTCCTTCTGAACATAGGACACCAAACAACTTGGCCACCTACTCTATCCATATAGTCTTTGACAACTGCCTTCTTGTTCATTGCACACCTAAATAACTCTGGAAATTGTGTCACCACGGTGCTCTCTCCAATCCATATATCTAGCCAAAAATAAATAAATAAATAAATAAAATGAAGATATTGCAAAATCATCCTTGATAGAGGTAATGGCCTTCCAAATAGCCGAATGACAATGATTAGGCTCCTAAGTATTCCAACAATCCCTATAAGTACCATAATTAATATGTAAAAATACATTTCCATAGACTATTCAATTCTTCCCCTATTCTCTACAACCACTTGTATATGCAAATTGCAAATGGAGATCACTTGAGCATTAGTAACAGGTTTTAAACCATTTATTAAATTAACATTACCTGCTGCATCAATCATGAGACTACGCGCCTCTCCAACAATTAGGAACAAAACAGGGATAGAGTGTCTCCCCGTCGAATGCCTCTCTTACCTGGGAAGAAGCCTTTTGGGGATCCATTAATCAGAATAGAAAAAATGAGCCGAGGAGACGCATTCTTGAATCCACCCTCTCCATTTAGAACCAAACCTCATTTTGCGCATCAAATAATGCAACAAAACACAATCTATTCTGTCATTGGCTTTCTCTAAGTCCAACTAGCATAGAAAACCTAGTCTTTTTGTTTGATTCTAGAATGGATGCATTCATTAGCAATGCCAATGAGAAATCCATCAAGAATCTATCTTCCATAAATTATTCCATCACCTTGCATGCAATATGAGGGAAGTCAACACTTCTTTCATACGGCTGGCCAACATTTTCACTAAAATCTTGTAAATACTGCAATCAAGCTAATAGGCTTAAAATCCTTAATGCTATTTGCTCCCGGCTTTTTGAGAATCAATGCAATAAAAGAAGCACCCAAATGCTTAGATAATTTGCCAGTTGCATGGAACTCTTTCATAAAGGCCATAATGTCCTCTTTTAAGTCAAACCAAAAGTTCTGGAAGAAACCTATTTAAAACCCATCCTGACCAGGCGCTTTATCTCCCCACATATTGAACATAGCATCTCGAGCCTCCCCATCAAACTCCCTTTCCAACCACTCTGCCCTTTGAGGATCCAAACAATCAAACTCTAGATTATCAATATTTGGCCTATCCCAATATTCTTTACTGTAAAGGGTAGAGAAAATAATAATAAACGTGCTGGTTGATTTCTTCCCCATCTAAAATACTAGTCTCCCCAGGTGATAATGCATAAATTTTGTTTCCCCTATTCCTTGTTGAAGCCAAACCGTGGAATAGTTTTGTATTCCTATCACCTTCTTGAGCCATTTGCATCATCTTGCCGCTGAAAATTTACGTTTGGATATTTGTTACTTTTTTGTCTAGGAAATTGTACAATATTTGAATTCCTGAATTTTTTTTGTTTGTACTGGTATTGGGTTTGATTACTTCTGCACAAGATTCACTAATTATAAAATGTGAAACTATCCCATATATTATCTATAAAATTAGTCTTCTAAAAATGCTAATATTTATTCCCACTTTCAAATTATAATACTAAAATTTGCTTTCCAAGGGGGGGGGCGGGGGGGGGGGGGGGGGGGGGGGGTGTGTCCAAGACTACTGGCAGTCTGCCACTTTCTTTGGCCAACAGCAAGGTCAATTTGAAGGCGGTATAACTGTGCTACTGCACATGTATAGCTGAATTTCAACTATGGGAATTTGTATGTGGGCTGGTGCGGGATTGTCACCCCAACAGTTTATAAAGTGGGCCCTCTTGAACTAAAGGCACTCACTGAAAATCCCACACATGGGATTCCCTAGGAGAAAACCCCATATGTATATAAATAGATGTATGTATATTTTGCTATATGAAAGATTTGAACTCATCCACTCTCACACTTAGATATATGTCCCCAACCAGCTGAGCTATAGCCGGGGGACCTTTGAATGCAGTATGATACACTGAAACATCTAACAACAACAGTTCTGCCTTTTATGATTAAATAATCAAGTTGCCTTTAGAGTTGACAATAAGAATGAAAATTAGATGACACAAAATCCATAGACATGAAAATTTCAAATTGCATGTGTCTAAAAGTAAGATGTTTGATTCATGGGATTTAATGCAACTTCCTCTATACTGAAGTTATCAGCTTTCAGAACTCCATAGAATAGATCCATCTCAATCTAATAACCAGAGCAAAACTACATGGAAATTAAAATTCCCAACTAGACTGTAACGACCCCAAAATTCGGATTTCCGAAGAACTCCCAATTTTAAGGTGTTAATGATGAAATGAAATGGATCTGCAATATGAGATTAGCCAACTGAACATATTCACAGTGGAAACATAATTGTAAAACCATCATAGGTACCATCACCAGACAAAGTAAATAATCCTACTCAATTTAATAATATAAATGCATCAAAGTCATGAAACAATCCATAGGTAATAACGTAATTCAATTAACTAGATCCTAACACAAATAGCCAACCAAGGGCTTACAACTAATCTAAAATTAAACTCAATATAAATAACTAATTATCTAATTATCGCCTCTCTCGCGCAGGCACGATATTTTTAAGCTATATCGTCTGCGCTCCACGCGTAGTTCCCCTACAGTTCCTGCTCAACCGCCGTTCCCTCCGGTTTATTGGAAGGGGTGTTGTTACCTACAAGCGCCAATCACAAGGGGATCAGGTTATGAAATAACCTCAGCAAGTATACCTAAATAAGGTAGGAAACATAAAATTGGGTTTGTGCACTTGCCTTAATTGCCGAAATTCCAAACCCGTAGAGAGCCTCAAGGAAATTCTTCTATGGCCTCCTTCAAATCCTTAGGCCTAAAGTTGGGACCTTCTAGTAGAGAGAGAGAAACTAGAGAGAGAGAGTTGGAGAGAATCGTATGTAGGAGAGGGGCTCTAGTTGTATACATATATATAATTTAATATAGGTACTTAGAGTAAAACTAGGAAGTAGAGGTGGTGTGGAATTCTTCTTTTTCCCATATAGAGTCCTAGGATGTCTCTCTAGCTTTAGCCTTATTGTATCCCAACCAAACTCCTACGAAGGTAAATTCTACTCTTCTTTGAAGAAGAGACAAACACGTGGTCCCCCACACCATTAGTAGTGGGTTTATCTAAATCTCTATCAACTAGGCACTAGATTAATCCGAATGAGTTCGGACCTTAAGAGAAAGTTTCATATTTAATTATTCTCTATCCAATGAGTCCCATTTTGGCAATATTTTTAAAATTATGAAAATACCCTTCATATTTTCTAAAAATTACCAACATGCATTTAAAATTCCCAAATCAAGTCCTAATCGCGTTTGTGCCCCAATTCTGCCCTAATTGTTCACTGTAAGTTGATTTCCCCCAATTCGATTAATGTCATTATTTATTTCGTAAATTATTTTTAATTGAATTAAATTTATTAATTTGGGCCGGGATCTTACATCCTCCCCCCTTTAGAAGCATTTGGTCCTCCAAATGTAAATAACGTACCTTAGGTCAAAGATGAGGATATTGCTTTTGAACTTGATCCCGAAGTTCCCAAGTGGCTTCTTCTGGCCCATGGTTTTCCCATTGAACTTTTACCCAGCTGATAGTCTTAGTCCTTAGCACTTGATCACGAGTGTCAATGATCCGCACAGGCGTTTCTATATACGTTGCATCATCTTGAATAGCTAAGGGTTCATAATGTAGCACATGGGCAGGATCTGTAACATATTTCTTCAACATCGAGACGTGGAATACGTCATGTATTCCAGCCAATTCTGGCGGTAGCGCCAATTGATATGCCACTGCTTGAACTCGTCTAAGAATTTCAAAAGGACCAATGTATCTCTGAGATAACTTGCCCTTTTGCCCAAATCTTAAGGTTCCCCTCGTAGGTGATACTTTCAAAAACACTTTATCACCGACTTGAAACTCTAAATCTCTTCTCCGATTGTCAGCATAGCTCTTCTGTCTGCTTTGGGCTATTTTCAATCTTTCTTGAATTAATTTTACCTTGTCGCTTGTCTCACTCACCAGAGACGGCCCATGCAAACTTCGAACTCCGACTTCTTCCCAGCATACCGGAGTTCTGCATCTACGTCTATATAAAGCCTCAAATGGAGCCATGCCAATACTAGAGTGATAGCTATTATTGTAAGCAAACTCACATAGTGGTAGACATTCGTCCCATTCTTTCTTAAAGTCCAACACACAAGCCCTTAACATATCTTCCAATGTTTGGTTAGTTCTCTCTGTCTGGCCATCGGTTTGTGGATGGTAAGCAGTGCTAAAATTCAGCTTGGTACCCATAGCTTGCTGCAGGGTAGTCCAAAACCTTGAAACAAATTTGTTGTCTCTATCTGATACAATCGATTTAGGTGCCCCGTGTAATCTCACAATTTCTTCGACATACTTTTTAGCTAGCTTATCTGCAGTTGCGGCTGAAGTACTGAATGGCAGGAAGTGTGCAGACTTAGTCAATCGATCAATGATCACCCAAATCGCATCGCGACCCCTTTTTGTATTTGGAAGTCCTGAAATGAAATCCATTATAACATGCTCCCATTTCCATGTTGGAATTCCTAGTGGCTGAAGTAGTCCTGGAGGCTTCCGATGGTCAGCCTTGATTTGTTGGCATACCAAGCAGCGTGAAACGAATCCTGCAATCTCACGCTTCATGTTGTTCTACTAATATTGATTCTTCAAATTCCTGTACATCTTGGTACTACCTGGATGAATGGTGTATCTCGTATGATGAGCTTCTGTCATGATTTCATTCTTTTAAGTCTTCTACATTTCGAACACACAATCTATTACGAAAGTAAAGGATGTCGTCAACGATCTCAAAGTCTAGTCTCTCCGAGATATGGTCAACGATTCTTGCTAATTCCGGATCATTCCGTTGATTATCTTTTATTCTTTGGATAATGGTTGGCTCGAGAGAGGACATGTTGGCAAGTAATAATTTCTCCCCTCAAGGTTGGAAGTTTATGTCCATGTCTCGGAACTTCTCAATTAGACTCCACTCTCCAATCATGCAAGAAATGGTCACCGACTTTCTGCTTAAGCTAGCTGCAACTACATTTGCCTTTCTTGGGTGATACTTAATTGGAAAGTTATAATCCTTTATATACTCCATCCATCTCCTTTGTCGCATGTTCAAGTCATTCTGGGAGAACAAGTATTGGAGACTGCGATGATCTGAATATACCTCAAATTTTTCCCCATATAAATAATGTCTCCACATCTTTAAGGCAAATACCACGGCAGCAAGTTCTAAGTCATGGGTTGCATAATTTCGCTCATGATCCTTCAATTGCCTTGATCCATAAGCTATGACTTTCCCATTCTGCATCAATACACATCCCAATCCCACATTCGATACATCGGTATAGATAACAAATCCTTCACTTCCGGAAGGTAGAGTAAGAATAGGAGCCGAAGTTAACCTTTCTTTCAATCGTCGGAAATTCACTTCGCACTCTCCTGACCACACAAATGGCGTATTTTTCCTAGTAAGCTTTGTTAAAGGAGCTGCAATAGATGAGAAACCTTTAACAAAACGTCGATAATATCTTGCCAAACCTAGAAAACTTCGCACTTCAGACACATTTTTCGGGCGTTCCCAATTTATAATGGCTTCAATCTTTGCAGGATCTACTGCTAACCCATCTTTGGATATGATATGCCCTAAAAAGGCGACTTGAGTCAACCAAAATTCACATTTGCTCAGCTTGGCATACAATTGATTATCCCTTAACAACTGCAAAGAGGTCCGAAGGTGGTGCTCATGCTCTTCCTTTGACTTAGAATATACCAAAATATCATCGATGAACACGACAATAAATTGATCTAGGTATGATGCGAAGATCCTGTTCATCAAAGCCATAAAAACTGCAGGCGCATTCGTTAGTCCAAAAGGCATAACTAGGAATTCATAGTGCCCATACCTGGTCCTAAATGCCGTTTTTGGTACATCTTGTTCTCAGACCCTTAATTGATGATATCCCGATCTCAAGTCAATCTTGGAAAAATGTTGTGCACCCTGCAATTGATCAAATAATTCATTTATTCTTGGTAAGGGATATTTATTTTTGATCGTCACTTGATTCAATTGACGGAAATCAATACACATTCTCATCGATCCATCCTTTTTTTTCACAAATAAGACCGGAGCTCCCCAAAGTGAGATGCTTGGTTGAATAAACCCTTTATCCAACAGGTCTTGCAATTGATCCTTCAGCTCTCTTAATTCAGCTGGAGCCATGCGATAAGGTGCCCTTGAGATGGGTGTTGTCCCCGGCATAAGCTCAATTGTGAAATCTAACTCCCTCACTGGTGGTAATCCTGGAATTTCGTCCGGAAAGATATCTGGAAATTCTTTCACTACTAGAATCTCCTCCACCCCTTTGGATTCTTTATCCTCCGTGATAAAGGCAATATACCCTTTACAACCCACTTTGAGAAGGCGATCCGCCTTAAGTGCCGATATGAGAGGAGTTGATCTCTTCTTTCGAGTGCTTACAAATTTGATATCCCCGTATCCTTCCCCCACTTTAAATCTAATGATTTTGTTGAAGCAATCCATGTGTGCATGATACCCTGATAACCAGTCCATACCCAAGATTACATCAAAATCATTCATGTCTAGTAATATGAGGTTCGCGGGCATATGGAATTCTCCAATTTCAACTATGCAATCTGGGTAACAAGTGTTACACGTAACTTTCTTCCCCACAGGGGTGGTTACAGTTAACTCATAATCTAAGTCTACATCATATGCATTTATGTTCTTAGCAAAGGAAGGAGATAGGTATGAATGTGTAGAACCAGGATCAAAAAGGACTTTAGCTTTCTTATTACAGATAGTAAGTGTACCTTCCACCACGTGTGTTTCGGCATCCGCATCAGCTTGAGTCATTGCATAAACTCTTCCTGCGGCCTGTTGTTTCTTTTTGTTATCATAATAAGG
Source organism: Sextonia rubra (assembly GCA_037013555.1). NCBI lineage: Eukaryota > Viridiplantae > Streptophyta > Magnoliopsida > Laurales > Lauraceae > Sextonia > Sextonia rubra. The sequence continues at coordinate 11,762,558 of JASUAD010000028.1, read as the reverse complement.
CCACTTCTGTTGGGGTTGCTGTTTCTGCTGATGGGGTGGCTTCTGCTGCTGTTGTTGCTGTGGCCAAGTTGGTGCTGGTAGAGCTAGCCTTGTCGGGGGTGCAGGCAGCTGAGATTTAGGTGCTTGTGGTGGAGGTCCTTGAGATTGATTTCTCTTTCGTGGGCAATCCTTCACCATGTGGCCAATTTCTCCGCAACTAAAACAAGCTCCGTTTTTACGTCTGCACAAGCTGGTATCATGGTTCTTTCCACAATGTGCCCATTGTACAGCTTGCTGAGAAGGTGCATCAAGTCGTGGCCGCTTCCCTTGTTGAGGGACTTGATTGCTTGTTTTGTTGACGTGTTGTCCATTCCTCTGCCTTGGCTCTTTCATATGTGCAATCTTATTAATATCCTCCTCTGACCAATAGGCTTTCTTCAGATTTTCATCAAAGGACTCAAGTTTTGTGTTGGTCACGTCCTTTTGGATGTCATATCTAAGGCCTCGGATAAAGCGACGGACCTTTTCGGATTCAGGCTTAATGAGCTCTTCAGCAAAACGTGACAACCTTATGAATTTCTGCTGGTATTCGGCGACTGTCATACTTCCTTGTATTAGCTTCTCAAACTCAATTAACTTCTAGGCACTGATATGTTCTGGAATGAATTTCTTGTGGAATTGTTTTCTAAAAGTTTCCCAGGCAGTAGCATCATCAATGGTCTCATAAGGTGCCTCCACACTCTTCCACCAGGATTCTGCTTCTTCTTTGAACATATAAGCAGCCAATGACACCTGTTGGCGCCCAGTACATTTAAACACTTTGAAAATCTTCTCTATCCTAACCACCCATTCATCAGCCTGTAGTGGATCTGCACCACCACCAAACTCCGGTGCTCCCATTTTTCGGAATTTCTCATATAGTGTAATTGGGTCGGGTTCACGCGGAGCCAAGGTCACTTGTTGAGGCCGTGAATTCTGCAATTGCTGCATGACACTTTTAAAGGTATCCAGCAGTTGTCTATTAAATTCATTCTGTGTAACCGTCTGATTCTGCTGAGAAGCATAGAAGGCTTGAAGAAGCGTCTCGAATCTGTTATCCGCATTATTATTGTCATGGTGGTTGCCACCGTCTTCTGCCGCCATTTATCTGTCAGACAAGTGAGGTCAAACTTATACAATAATTTATACGTCATTAATCGTTACCCATATAACGTATACCCCGAATCTCACATCGCGTTCTAAGGTTCCTAGAGTATTTTATCTCCTAGGACCTTGCCTGCTCTGATACCAGCTGTAACGACCCTAAAATTCGGATTTCCGAAGAACTCCCAATTTTAAGGTGTTAATGATGAAATGAAATGGATCCGCAATGTGAGATTAGCCAACTGAACGTATTCACAGCGGAAACATAATTGTAAAACCATCATAGGTACCATCACCAGACAAAGTAAATAATCCTACTCAATTTAATAATATAAATGCATCAAAGTCATGAAAAAATCCGTAGGTAATAACGTAATTCAATTAACTAGATCCTAACACAAATAGCCAACCAAGGGCTTGCAACTAATCTAAAATTAAACTCAATATAAATAACTAATTATCTAATTATCGCCTCTCTCGCGCAGGCACGATATTTTTAAGCTATATCGTCTGCGCTCCACGCGTAGTTCCCCTGCGGTTCCTCCTCAACCGCCGTTCCCTCCGGTTCATTGGAAGGGATGTTGTTACCTACAAGCGCCAATCACAAGGGGGTCAGGTTATGAAATAACCTCAGCAAGTATACCTAAATAAGGTAGGAAACATAAAATTGGGTTTGTGCACTTGCCTTAATTGCTGAAATTCCAAAACCGTAGAGAGCCTCAAGGAAATTCTTCTATGGCTTCCTTCAAATCCTTAGGCCTAAAGTTGGGACCTTCTAGTAGAGAGAGAAACTAGAGAGAGAGAGTTGGAGAGAATCGTATGTGGGAGAGGGGCTCTAGTTGTATACATCATCATCATCATCATCATCAAAGCCTTATCCCAACCATGTTGGGGTCGGCTTCTAGTTGTATACATATATATAGAATTTAATATAGGTACTTAGAGTAAAACTAGGAAGTAGAGGTGGTGTGGAATTCTTCTTTTTCCCATATAGAGTCCTAGGATGTCTCTCTAGCTTTAACCTTATTGTATCCCAACCAAACTCCTACGAAGGTAAATTCTACTCTTTTTTGAAGAAGAGACAAACACGTGGTCCCCCACACCACTAGTAGTGGGTTTATCTAAATCTCTATCAACTAGGCACTAGATTAATCCGAATGAGTTCGGACCTTAAGAGAAAGTTTCATATTTAATTATTCTCTATCCAATAAGTCCCATTTTGGCAATATTTTTAAAATTATGAAAATACCCTTCATATTTTCTAAAAATTACCAACATGCATTTAAAATTCCCAAATCAAGTCCTAATCGCGTTTGTGCCCCAATTCTGCCCTAATTGTTCACTGTAAGTTGATTTCCCCCAATTCGATTAATGTCATTATTTATTTCATAAATTATTTTTAATTGAATTAAATTTATTAGTTTGGGCCGGGATCTTACATAGACTGATGAAATTGAGCATATCATCAAGACTTGAGTATCAGTTAAAACTTCCAAGCCCAAATGGTAAAGCAGCTATTAGATTCAAGTGTTGAAATAGAGTACAATGATCATACATAGAGCAGTCGCTGAGATCTGATTCAAATGGAGAAAGAAAAATTAGGTGGCTGGATGTTCCAATGAGCGCTTTAGATCCATTTCAACCTGGTGTATTGTCCATTGCATACCTTCCAATTTCTACAAAGTAAAAAGATGAAATTAGGCATGATAGAGAAAATACTTAAGCAGAAGTGTTAATTATCCTAGAGACTGTGCTTACCTTGACAATGTCATGGTATTGTCTGGCTATTTTATCAAAGTGAGGATCAACACCTTGATACTCACGAAGACGTGTAACCTGGTGCAATAGTGAGTATAAATCATGGCAATAAAACCAAGGGAGAAAAAAAGTAATGTGTTATTTAAAAAGCGAGAAACTAATTTATACTCAAAAGAACGAGAGAAATAAATGTCATTGACACAGTTTAGAGTTTAATGGTTTAATGTCAAGAAAATTGCAAAAGCAGAACACCCTAAGTACATCAACTTATAAAGTCTCCCATGATTAGTCACGCCATTTTAAGTTCTAAAATATGAAAAGGGCAAACAGATCATTGATTTTCTACCTGATTGAATCTATCTACCTATCTAGGACCCTGATTGTCACACCAAGGAAGGAATCCCTTGGAGCCCTTTACCATATGTTTAATCCTGCTCCTTATCTTTTAATTTTGGCCTTCTGATGCATGATCATCCACACCTTTTCAGGGTCTACTGGAGAAAAGGGACAACCCCTCTGGTCCTAATGAGCCCGGCCCAGTCAAGATCAACCCATGCCAGCCAGGCCCAGCTAAGCTCAGTCCAGCTCATTCCTGAGCTCAGATAGGCCCTTACAGGGCAAGATGACTACAAGAGAAGGCAGAACAAGCCATTAAGGCATCATCTACAGTATTAGGACCCCAACTGGCCCAACCAGTGGGAGCTTGGGACCCACAGGTCAACAGAATCCTGGCAAGAACCAGACAGAGAGTCCTGATTATTTTAAAATGTACTTAGTGTGTTTTGCCCAAAAAAAAAAAAAGGGCACTTTGTTTTTGTGTGTGTGTGTGTTTTTTTTTTTCTTTTTCCCCTAAGATCTGATGCAGTGGGATTTGGGAAAATATCATTCCCTTAACTAGGCTAGCTTGTCTCTCAAAGAGTTTAACACTAGTTTTACACGTGTGCATATGGTGTCAGCCTACCAATGTAGGGTATTCTACTGTTCAATTTTTTTTTTTCAATTTTTTAACATTTTATTCTCTCTTTATTGTTCATGCAAGTGGACTTTCTGGTCTCCAAATTCAGCCATCTTGGCTGAATCAAATGCCAGGACTTTGGGTTTGCTTAGGAATTCCAGTAAATTCCCACACAAATATCAACACCACTACTGTGCAGTCCTACGGAACTGCAGACCATCAGAATCTTGTCTTGGACTGTTTTTGGGTCCAATAGTCTTCCGTCCAGCAGAAGAATCTAGTCCTCCAATCCTCTTAAGATCATCTCTATCAACCATAATAATTCACTGCCCGTCATCTGTTTGGATATTGCAGACTGATTTTTTTTTTCAGTTCTTATTAATTTGGTCTGAAATGGTGGTCTGGAAATCAAAATGAATTGTATGCTATTTTGGACAGTTTCAAGTTTCAGGGCATAAACAAAATCATAATATATTGCAATCTATTCTGGTTTTTATATTCTTTTACTCGTTCTTAACAGGTTCCTCCGAATATTGTTTGCATCACCTTTACAATAAAATCATTTTTATGGAATGCAAAGAATTCAATCCTAGCAAACAAATGCATTGTTAAAGACAATTGTTATCTAAACAGCCATTAAAAAAAATGAATCCTAGTCTAAACAAGATTATACCGCCTTATTGTATGCAATGGATGCTTCTTCAGTAGCCTCGAGAAGATACTTCCTGCAAATAAGAATTAAGCTTTGTATTAGGTGAACTAACAACTCTACTCACAATTATGATGGCATATTAAGATTGTACCACATAACACACCTGATTTTATGGAGTGCTGGTATTGAATCAGGAGTGTAGGTGTCACGTAGGAGCAGATGCTCCAGAACCCTATGACAGAAGTTCAGTCACATCAACAATGAGTATCATTCATACTTAGATTTAATTTTAGCTCACATACATCACCAGAAACCAGTAAGCTAATAAAACCAAGGGCCAAAGCATCTGCAAAGCTTAAAATAATGGCGACCGGAGAGAGCCATTGACCTTTGATTTTTAAGGTTGAAATTACATTTCATATAAGTACAAACACTCGACAAATATTTTTCTAGCTTCCAGAAAGCAGTCACAACTGCAAGGCAAACATTCTCTGCTGGTCTGCTGAAGTTCCATACAGATGTGGAAATGGTTGGTCGTTGCACTTGGTTTTAAGGAAGATAATGGTGTGTTGATGAGTGCTTTATTCTTTTTCAAGTTTATATGCTGTTTCTCTTAATAGGGATGCCTGGGTAAATAATTATTATGAAAAAGGTCATTAATATTGGTGTTTGTGCTCCAATTTTCAGGTGTAATTTGCATGATAGTGCGGTAAGGGAGTTCATATCTTTGAATGGAAGACTATGTAATTGATTCTTGTGTGTGGTGGTAACTACTGCAACACAAGCATTCTCTGCTCAAGTTTGGTATAGATGCTGTCTTTCTTGATAGGGATGCTTGGGTGAACAATCTAGCTATCTAAGGAAAAGGTGAGTGATATTTGTGTTTGCACTCCAATTTCTGGCATAATTTGCATGATAATGAGATAAAGGGGTTCATGCCTTCGACAGGAAGAATTGAGTAGTGTGATTCATTCATGTGTGTGGTCAGATGTGAAATGGCCAATTCCAGTTATGAGCTTTCATAATCTATATTAGGGAGGAGAGAAGGTTACAAAGAATCATCTTATATTTGGAAAATTATAGGTCCACATCAAGTTTTAGTTTTTACTTGACTGGCGGTGTTAGATATTACAAAAGATATTAACTATCAATCATCTTCTGTGTTGAAAGATGATTATTGTTAATGTAAGTAGTCTGCGCTTATAGAATTCGCCATCAAATCTTTATCCATTGTCCGTTTTTAATTTTCTTTTTAGCTAAATTGGAAGTGTTACAATACCGTGGGGCAGGGTTCGACCCTGTCGTCCCCAGAAAGTGAAATGCCTCTACCACTAAGATATTTCAGAGGTTCGGCTTTATGCACTGCCCTTTCACTTGTTAAGTGTGGGATTATATTCTGCAGTTGTTTGGAGTCAGTAAGGTGTGGCTCAAAATGGTGATGGAGACAGTAAAGAGTATTTTTTATTTTTTATTTTGAAAGGTCTGAGATGACAAAAAGAGACCATCATGACAAAAAGAGTCCATTAGACAAAAATAGACCATCAACAAAAAGAGACCATCAACAAAAAGAGACAATAAAGAGTTGGTGCTATGGATTTAATAAGGGGAAGGTTCCTTTGACATTGGTCCTTTGTTGTTCTCCTTTGGAGTCTTTGGTTGGAAAGAAATGACTGGATCATCAATAACAATCACACACTACAGTTGGTATTGAGTAAAAGGCCCCATGTGGAAGTATTGCATGGTATGCTTGTGTTTTGAGGAATTCTTTGGTGTTTCCGCTTTTGACCTTTGGAGGTTTTGGTGGAAGTGGTCTTTAAAATGGTGTAATCTTGGTGTGTTTTCTGCTCTTGTATCATAGCCTTTGAGGGTGTAGCATTTTTTATTTTTGGCTTTATTGCAATGAAACCATTCTCCACAAACAGAAGAAACAAAAAAGAATTAAAAAAAAAAAGAAGAAGCATTCCAAATGCTGTAACAACTCGAGCCCATAACAAGGGAACATCAATTCAAGACAAGTCTCATGCTACCAGTGGATTCCCTATTTCAGTTGCAACACTTTCTGCTGATTACAATTATGGGCTAGTAGATCTTAAGAAAAAAAAATCCTACAAGAGATTACAAATAGCAATAAATGAGGGGACTATTCTCCTACAAGCATACTGCTTCTCAAATGCATTCCAGCTTGTGGGGCCCACTTAGAAGCATACTTATCGGTGGGGTCTCTTTATGGATAAGGGTTAATAGAAAAAATCGGCCCCGTCAAATCATCCTAGTCCTTGGTTTAGTAGCCATAAAGTTTAGTTAGTGGCCTTTTAACCTTATATTTCTATGAGATTCAATCCAAGGGTGCATAAAGGTTTTGATGAGAGTGAAACTGGGCCGAGTGCTAGATCGGGGGGGGGGGGGGGGGGTGGGGGGCGGTGATGAGAGTGTGAAAGGACCTGCACTGATCAAAGGTAGGTCCAAGTAGGCCCCACTGGACTGCATATACCGTTGTTCACAGGAGAACATTTCTCAAAAAATGCATCTAAGTGATAGCAAATGTCTTGTCAATGCTAGATAAAAAATAAAGTAAAAAAAAGCTAAAGTCTCAACACTGAAATTAGTAGAACGAAATATCCAACTAAAATCATAAGATAACCACAGGAATATACCTCAATTTGGCATTCATGGTCTCACACCTTTTGCAAAGCCAGGTTTTCTTCAATTCATCCTGTTTCATGATGAAAGACAGGAGTAGAATAAGACTTCAAGAGTAAACAATGTAAGCAAGCAAAGGTGTTTAGTTGCAGTACATTCTATTTTTGTGCAGGTGTAGTCAATGTTGAATCATTGATGCAAAACTACAGCTTGTAGACAAGTGATGAAGTTACTCTTTCGTTCCTCTTGAAGCTTTCTCAAAAACTTACAAACTTACATATTGATGTTGGTGTTGCAACTTCAAATCCTTCACAAGCTTGATAAGCACTGCAAGTATTTGTTCTAGGACCTAACACAGGAAAAATAATTTAGTAGGTCAAACATCATCATATACAATGAGCACTAATAGGTGATAACTACTACCAACATCCTCAATCGAGAGAGAGAGAGAGAGAGAGAGAGAGAGATCACATTATAATACTCTGCGAACTTTCTGTCTGCTGAATAGAGATCCTCACGCAAAGCTGCTTCTTCCCTCTCAATCTCCTCTATAATCAACTTTACCCTGCATGAAGATCAAAGTAATAACCAAGGGACTAAAGGCTACCATAAATCCATTAATTGTGGTACTTCCAATGAACAGATAAACAAGTATTTCACTTGAAGTGAAGCAAATAAAATGAATGCAGCAACTCCGACAGAACTGATGCCAATTGTAGTACTTCCAATGAACAGATAAACAAGTATTTCACTTGAAGCGAAGCATATAAAATGAATGCAGCAACTCCAACAGAACTGATGCTATGTAATTTAACACACACACACGCACACACAAAATAGAGATTCAAAGAATACAGATGTTGACAATGAAAACCAGAGGTGATAAAACAAATGCGGTGATGACAATGATAATAATAACTTCTGAATTTCAAAGAAATGCATGGTGCATTAAAGATCAGTTTCATGCAAATTTAGTGTTAACTGAAAAATATAACACCAAAAAGTATATCAGGAATTCCTTTTTACCACTCAAAGAAATTATGGATGGTATCAAATGTCAATAGTCTAGTGACCAAACGGTCGTGGATCTGATGGCACCTTTTGGATGCCCAAAATATATATTGGATCTGGACCATTCCACATCTTTCTCAATTATCTATAGGCAGGCTGTCAATCAAAGTTCGTTTTGTATAATTGACTTTGAGGAATAGTCTTCATTCTTCAATGGTAGGGCCCATCAGGATCTTAGTGGCAGGACTGTTCTACCTGAGACGCGCCCCACTTCATAATCTCACTACCATGCTCACTTTCCTGATGTTTGTACTTACTGACATTTGATAACTACCATCTCCCAGCTCCTACATTCAAGTCCACTCATTATTTGCAGCCCTCTTCAGGCATAATTAGGTTTTTGTCACCAAGCCATGTCCCACTTCCACAAAGTACAGTCTGTTTTACTCATGCCAAAGTAGAGCTGCAGGTGGCTAGAACAAAGAATATATCTAGAGCAAAGAATACTCCACTAGTGGAAGGCAATGTCATCAAAGTGGGAGGTCTTAATGTCTTATTAATGGGAGGCTTTACCATACCATTTTACAAATCATGCTTTATAATAGAACTAAAAAATGGGGGGTATGCATCACCATCTTAAGCATTCAACTTCAATGGAAAAGATGGATAAAATGGCAAAAGCCAAACCTTTCAGGAAGACGACTAGGAAATTGACTAATGGAAGAAGATTCTGCATGATAAAAACAAACCAAAGTATTTCATCAACATATCCTGAAAAAGATAATATTGATAATTCACACAGTCCCGCTTTATATGCGAGTTTTAGAAATTATATGCAAGCTTTAGAAATTGGATGTAAGACCTACCAATTTCATCCATTACAAATGCGTCAGCTAACTTATCACATTTAGCTTTTAAGCGAGCCTCCATCTCACGGGCAATGGACACCTGATACTCAGCCATGTCCTACAAGGACAAAAACAGGTCTTGCTGACATTCACAGAAAGAAAAGTTACTACTCTTGTTTTTAGGGCCTTAGGCATTGATCTTCAAAGTTCTCATCACAGTAAATGGAAAATAAATTCATGTGCATTGGTTGAGTAGATTTTTCTTTCTTTTTTTTTTTAAGTGTTGGTTCAGTAGAACTTCAGAACATGGATGTAAGTTCGTCTAATTTTAGAAGTGAAACTAACATGCGCATTTTTCAAAATGGAGGGTTAAATTTAAGAGGTTATTGTAAATAAAATTAGCATGATGTGGGCAAAGTGGAGCATCACTGAATGCCACTTCGATGAAAGGGACTTTTTTTTTTCTTTTTCAAAAATGGCCAGTTAGACCAGCACCAATATATAGAGCTCAGTTTCGGCAGCAAAAAATTGAGAAGAAAAAGTACATCCAGCCAAGCTGAGGATGTTAATATGGATACATCAGAGTGAAAAGAACAGACAGAACAAGAAATTTTGTCCAAGGATATCCACAAGTGGTACCAACACAATGGAAAGTAAAGGAATATTATCAGAGATGGTTTAGCATGTGAAATTGTGAATAAAAGACAAATATGCAAAAACAGCGAATATTATCAGAGATGGTTTGGGTATGTGAAATTGTGAATAAAAGACAAATATGCAAAAACAGCTCCCATTTGAAGAAAACAAATTTCACAAGTTTGTGTTGGGGGGTGGGGGGTGGGTTGTGCTATGAAGGAAATAATTAGAAGCAACATGTTCTATTGCAGTCCAAATGAGAACTTAACCCTAAGGGTGGCCTGTTTTGATAAATGAGGAGTAGACTAGAGTGAAGTAGATTTTATATGAGGAGTGAAGTGGGTTGAAGTTAAGATAAATTAGTTCACTTCACTCTATTTAGATGCTAGATGTGAAGTGAAATTTAAAATATTTTGGAGTAAAATTGACTTTTACTCAAGGAAATTGAAGTATTTAGGATTGAAGTGAAACGAAGTATACATGGGCTGACAACAATACTTCATCTTTGGGCAAGACTCATCCAAACAGGGTAGAGTTGAAATTTTAAGTTGTCAGGGCCCATTTAACTTCACTCCACTTTATTTTTTGCTTATCCAAACAGGCTCTAAGGGATTAGCATAGAAATAGAACTCACAAAGCCAGCACAAGATAGATCACAGAAGAGAAAAGGATTCAATGATGATGATGGTTTCTACCAAATATTTGTTTTAAAAAAATCGTTAAGTTCTATTTTCCTCAAAATCCTCTGCATGCACATAGTTTCTGTCTTACCTAAAAATTTTCCAGTCACATTCAAATTAAATCACATTTCCCCCCATGAATCCTAACTTTGTAAATATAATTTCGAAAGATAGTAGTGATTCATGGTGTAACATGCAAAATCCAAATAATTTCAATTATTAACAATTAAAGTAGGCCTTTACTTTCCAGATCAGAAACTGCAAAGCGTGAAAACATACCACAGCAGGAGTCTGCTGAAGCTGCAGCTGGCACAAGAAGCCCGGTGTAACTCCAAGAAATCGATTTGGGACACCACCAACTCCAGGTTCTATAGTGTCAGAGGCAGGAGGAAAAGCATTGTTTGGTGTAACACCACTGTTATTCGCCAAATTACTGCTACAATTTGTAGAATTGGAGCTTGAGGTGATCGTGACACTGGTGCTTGTACTATCAAGGGAAGTCCTTGACATTATGCTCCATTTCTCTATCTCTTCTTCATGAATTTCACCATCTTTAGAAAGAAGAGGAAGTCTCAACCTCTGAGCTGCTTCTGCAACAACTAAGCGGCGTTCAAGCAATTCATAAACCTGAGAATTGTGAAAAGATTTTTAAATTCTTGTTAACACAAAACTAGAAACCTAGTACCACAATATTAAAACTATGTAACAACACACACAATATTAAAAACAAACAATACAAATAAGGATGTGGATACTGCAAATAGAATATGCCAAACAACCAATACCACAATTATAAGTAAGATAGCCGTTGCGACATGAAGTTTGTCATTTTCAATTCTAAGTTCCAACTGTACAATGCACCATTGCTTCTATCTTCAGTTCTCAATTATCCCCCCCCCTTTTTTTTCTGCTGGTGCCTCACTGGCATGGAAATCGAATTGCAGCCTGTCGGTCTCAAGCATTTCATTTAACCACGACGAAAGCATTAAAATACTGTTAAATTCCCGCGTCCAAAAACATATCAAACATTGAATTTACTATATGCAACAAAATGTAGAGATCACAAGTAGCAGAGAGAGTGAGAGAAAGACCCACCTGAGGGGAGCACTTCAACCCAAGCTGAGGATAAATACCCACAACGTTTCCGCCGAGATTCGCCGCCTGTTGATATTCTTCCACCATGGCAATAGCCTCACTGTACACCGCCTAAACAAGCCCACCACAAAATCATTCCCAGAGCATTCACAAAACCTAATCTACCCAAAGCATTAACAAACCCCAGTCCATAAGCAGTGAAAATCCAACCTTGACCATGTGTTGTGACAAACATACATTAGTGGTCAGCTTTTCTCCACATGATCAATCCAACAGTGGATAGAGGATTCTAAAGCACATTATCATGTCTCATATCTAGAACCGAAACCCTAGAATTGGAATTCAGGCAAATTTAGAATGACCCAATTGAAGAAAAAGGTTGGAATTGAGTTTAAACTTGTGAATAGGTGTGGGAATCAGATTACCATGGCTTCCAAGTAGCGTAATCGCTCCCTCGACATCTCCTCCCTCGCCTACAAGATCCCAATCCGAAAAAAAAATGTGGGTAAGTTCAAGAGGTGGTGATGGTGGTGATGGTGATGATGGTGATGGTGATTGAGACCTGTTGGAGATCGAAGAATGCGGATTTGGAGATGTTGGATCCGTCGGGAGCGAGGCAATGGCGCTCGAGCTGATCGATGAGATGCAGGACATCGGGTGGTAAGTTCTGGCCTTGAAATCCCTTCCCCATTCTCGTTTTCGTTCGATCTCCTTCGTAATTGGAATCGTTTGGGAGATGAAATTGAGCTTGAGGACACACAAACGAGGCCTCTCTTTGCTGTTTTGGAGACAAATTTGAAGACGAAGAGGATGCACAATTGCAGCAGTTGCGGCCCAGCGTTGTCGAAATGCTGGGCCGGGTTGGGCTCATTTTGTACAAGATGACCTGTGGGTGGGCAATAAAGTTAGATCCCATTAATAATTTTAGCTTCTAAACCCCGTAACCCAAAAAGTCACCTTAGAAATGGTTCACCGAAGTGGAGTCACGTGACCACTCTGGTATATATATATATATATATATATATATATTTTTTTTTTAATGTTGGAAACTCGGATAAACTTAAGGGATTGGGTTTGCAAAGATTGAAGAGATTGGATTTTGGATAAAATACATTGATATCTGTATTTGAAGTGGAGATTTAATGGGCATTTAAAGCGTTCGAGAAATCGGGTGATCATTAAAGATCTCTTTTGGATATTTTTTTTATAACCACGATTCTTTCTTGAGAAATGCGGGATAAACAACAATTTGACCTCTCTACGCACAAGTGAAATTAAAAAAAAAATTAAATTTCTTCTTTTTAAACACACCCAATATCCTTAAACTACTCAATCCTTTTTTTCTCCTTACACACATTGCCTCCTTTCTCCCTACACTCAACAACTCTCTCTTCTTCTAACCCTAAAGGCAAAAATCCTTTTCCATTGCCTTCTTTCACTTTTTCTCGCCTAAAATCCTCTTTCATTTCAAGATAAGTCTTCTTTTTTATTGTCTTCCTTTATTCCATTGTGGTTTTAGAAATATGTTTGGTTTTGTGCATCCATTAATCATGAAATTGGGCATGGTTTGTAATCTACATCTTATTAGATCATTTGTAATTTAAATTTTGATTACAAAAGTGATGATTACAAAATTAATATTTTTTAGTTTTTTAATATATTCTCATAAATACTATACTTCTAAAATTGCAGGTATAGACAGACCCAGTTCTTTGAGAGTGTGACCTATAGTGTCCAGTAGGAGGCGTTGTCAATGGGTGAAAGAGCTTGTAGAAGAACCTAAAATTAAAGAACATTCATCTACTAGAAACAATGAACAACAGGAAAAGGAGCTTATGATTAGGCTAGTTAATCGAAGCTTACTTAAGAGTTTCGATACACATGTTGCATTTTTCCTATGGAAAGGCGAAGTGTGCTTTAGTAAAAATATTTTCTCTAAACAATAATCTATTTGTTAATGGAGAGGTAGCTAATTATGAATTTGTGTTTGAATGTAGGATCGTAGAATGCTGAAATACTCAAGTCATGGGCAAAAACTAGATTTGTGGCTGTTGAACGATAGTGAATGGTTTAAGTAATGGGTGAAAGCTTCTTTGTTGTCTCTATTAATTGATTGTTCTTACGGGATGGCGAACAAGACTATCGTGTCCAATTTTGTTGAAAGGTAACATCTTGAAACAAACTCCTTCCACATGCCTTCGATGAGATGATAATCACCCTAAATGATGTTTTATGCATTTTGAAGATTCTCGTTTATGATTCTTCTACTACGAATGACAAGAAATTGTTATACCTCGACGCCATAGGTCTCATTGTTGATGCATTGAAAGTCTTTAATGATGAATCAAGAGAAGAACTTTTCACTCAAAGAGGAGAATTACTAAAGTTAGAATGGCGTAGAGAGAATTTTGCTGAAGTAAAGAATGATGCTGGAAAGAATGGTATTGATTGTGCAATGAGAGCTTACCTTCTTTATTTACTTGGTTGTATGCTAGTTACTAATAAGATCAGGATAAGAGTTCCATGGATATACTTGAATATGTTGATGGATTTAGAAAATGTCAAGAACTACGCATGGGGTGCCCATACTCTAGGATATTTGTACCGTCAGTTGGGCTTGGTGAGCCATAATGAGGTCAAACAAATGGTTGGATACTTGATGCTACTGGAAGTGTGGGTATATGAGCCCTTTAAACATTAGCTCCTATAGCCAGCGTATCCTATTTAGTAAGGCAGCCTCGTGCGATGCTCTAGATTCCTTGTAGGGTGTTACAAACCGAGCCCAAGAAATCGAGGATTAGGAGAAAACCTAATCGGTGACACACGTACTCCTGTATATGTACCCCTAAACCTGGTCTAAGTGCACATATACAAGGGAACTATCACGCGTGCAATCCTTGTATACGGAAGCTGTAGATAGTATCAGTGCACGAAAGAACATAAAAAGATACAATAAATATAATTACTAGGGAAATAAACATCACAAGAAATACATGTGAGAATATTCAATGAATACATATACAATAGATAAAACACTAGCATGCAGTAAATGGGAATGGAAGGAATGCAAGGCGCTCTCTGGAGTGGACCAATCACAGCCACTCCTTGTCCCACTGGGGTCTCTATAATCTCCTCCGAAGTTAGGTTGATCTTCGAAGGATCGGAAACTGACTCTGATCCTGGAACAATGAATGAGTACGACGACTCAGCAAAGTATAAACAACATGAAGGTAATACGTGTCGTGTCTAAAAGAATCAGTAACAAGTAATCATATAATATGTCAAATCTGTATATTAGGCAAACTGTGCAATGAGTAAAGCATGCCATACGAGTCAATAACAAAAATACTGTACTAGGTGGCTACTACATATGCCATATTATCCTTATAAGGAGCAATCGGTAGTGAGAACACTATCGGCCAAATGCGTCTCGGTTTCCTAGGGTCCGGAATCCCCAAGACGGTAGCACACTGTTGGGGCAACAATCAGTAATACGCCGAATGTCAACCCGGTCGGGTATCGTAAGGCAGAGGCTGAGTAGAGCCCGATAAACAAGATCAGGTATGTCATATGATGCACGTCAATCAATGTCAATCAATCGGTCAAGCAGTGCAGTACATATATCAGATCAGATCAGGTCATATCACAAGCAAGCAATACTGTGGGTGCATCATACGAGAATCAGTCACTAAACACAAGTCTTGCACTACCATTTTAAGATTAAGATCTCTGAAGTACTATAAAACATGTCAAGGCTTATTAACTCACATTAATCAAATGGGTAGCATCGAACATGGAAGTCAGTTGTTTCTGCCCGGGATTAACCATGGACAGAGCCCTTGTAACACTCCGATCCCCTTTGAGCCGGATTAGTGGCTTATTAGTGTGTGTTTTGTTTTGTTTATTTCTTTTGGAATTGGTTTTGGGCCTTGGATAGGTAGTTGAGCAACCTTTGACCTGAGATAGGTAGTTTAAGCCCTTTTTCGTAATTTTGCTTTGGCTTTGCTCATCTCATCTTTGCATCATCTTGGTGTCAGCGCGCGTATTTCGTTGAGCTCGACAAATTCCGTAACTGTGTCAGATCCGTTTGGAGTCAATTGGGGAAGATGGACCTTCGTGTGACTTAATCTGTAAATTGCTTAAACCCATTAGACCTTGTTTTAAAACTACAAACCTATATAAGTGAGTCATCTTACAGATGTCTCTCTCTTGCCCATTTCATTTGATCGACTGCATGCAAGGAGAATTCAGAAGCCACGTTCGTTCTCTCTCTCTCTCTCTCTTCTCTTTCCTTCTCTTACTCGAGTAGGATTTGGGTTCCCTTGTTTGATTTGGGTTCTTCTCCATTCTCTCATCTCTGTCCTTGCCTTAGGTAAGTGGGTTCTTTCCCAACTCTTTGTATTCCCTCTCCAATTGCTTCTCCCATTCTCTGTTGCTTTGTCTTCATCTCATGCATGTGTGATTGCTTTGATTTGTTTTGATTTTAGTTGCTTGGAGCTTGATTTCAGAGGATTTTGTCAGATTTGAGGCAAGTATAAGTACAGGTTTTGATAACACATATGGGTGTTGTTTGATTGCTTGGATTCATTCTCATTCTCTGTATAGAAATGTGTTACAGCCATTTTCTAAGCTATGAGAATCAGTTGAGCTTGTTTTATTCAGTTTCTGTACCAAAATTTCGTTTCTGTAATCTTCCCGAATTCGCGTCTGTATTGTACGGCTAAGCCGTAACCCTGTACGGCTTAGATTCCAGAGAGTGACAAATTCGAGTTTGTTCTACGGCTAGGCTACGGCTAAGCCGTAATTTGTCCTACGGCTGAGCCGTAAGCTAACCGTGAACCAAACCGTATCTAAGCCGTGGATTTAATCTCTGATCAGTCGAAACTTTTCTGATATCAGTGTTCTTACGGTGAGGCTACGGCTAAGCCGTGATGGTTTACGGCTAAGCCGTGGACTCCACCGTAGCTCAGCCGTGAGATGTATCAGATCAGAGGTGGAAAAGCTGACAGTTTAGCCGTGTTCTGAAGGGAACCACGGCTAAGCCGTAGTGCATATTGCGGCTACGCCGTAGGATGCCACGGCTAAGCCGTAGGTCACCCATGGCTAAACCGTAAGACCTGTTAAATATCAGTTAAACTTAGGCTAATGGTGTGACCTTGTAGGGCTCAAATACAGGTTAACCATACCCGTAAACCGGCCCAAATGGATTCTTTGGAGCGCATGAATAGTCTGTTAGGCTGTGACTTATTCATGTGAGTGTTGCTCATTGTTAAGCACCTCCCCATGGGTGTTGGTTTAAGGGACTTCGATGCACATAAGGATTATATTGCAACACTAGGATGGCAACGGTGCATCGAATAACTTAAAACTACATCAACATGCACGGTTAGTGATAGTGATGCAACTAGATTAGACTTGGCTTGTAATGAACCTTGATTCCGTATTAATCTAAGATGCATTTCATATTGTTTATAGTTTTGCCCTCTGCTCTGTTAATCTATGTATGCATTTCCTCAGTCATTTTGCTTTCGTTCTGTATATCTGTATTATTCTTCGCTCTGTACTATGTTTTGATCTATGCTATGCTTTGTATATTCTCTGGCTTTGTATATCTCTGATTTTTGGGTATTCCCTGGTGGCTCTGCCCAGAGGTTAATACGTGAGGACGAGATCCGGTCTTTGTCATCGGTGAGCCCAAAGCGGATAATCTCCCCTTTCTATGGATTTGATTTGATTGGTATTAGTCTGGCTCTACTCAGCCTCAGCCCTAGGATACCCGACGGGGTTACCTCTGGCGTAGATCTCTGTATCTCTGTTTTAACTGCAGTGTTGCTTTGTCTTGGGACCCCGGAACCCAGGAAACCGAGACCCGCTTGTACCTTTGGCCTGGACAGCGGTGTTCTCTGCTCTGCTCTGCTCTGCTCTCTTTTGGAGAGAACATGGTTAACGTAGTAGCCAACTAGTTCAGTATTCTATGTTTTGATTCCATTATCATGTTTTACTCCTATGCACGATTTGCTTAGCATACTAAGATGGACTCTGTATTTAATCTTCTGTCCCTATTTCATTCGCTTTGATACTATGCGTGTTTCTTTCCTGTTACTTATAATTGCTGGATCGTTGTATTCATTCGTGTTGTCTGTGGTGTTGCAGGCACAGATACCTTGCCCAGCTCTCCGGCGGTCGAGGAGGCTGCAGGGGCGAGTGTAGAGGCACCCTCCGGTCTGGCAGAGTGGGCCTGATCACTTCTGCCAAGTGCGTGCATGCATACCAGTGGCTTTTATTTTGCATTTTGGGTTTTGAGAGCTTGTATTTGGACTTTGGACTTTGGACTTGTATTCTGTATATTTTGTGTATATTGATTTTGGTGTGTATTCGGTTTTATCTCAGTGTATTTGTCTTTGTCTTTTCCGTTTCGTATTTACTTTGGCTTCCGCTATTTTATTTTTTTCCTTTGTTGCTTGCTTTGGTATGTACAGCTTCCGCGTACGCTTAGTTCGCACGTGTTAGATCCCTTGTGTGCGTGCATCTGGACTGGGTTTGGGTGCACGTGCACGGGAGTACGTGTGTCACCGGTTTAGCTTTTCGCTAACCCCCGAGATCTGGGCTCGGGCCGTGACATACGTATTGTATGGTATCAAAGCATGCTAGTTATAAGCATGTAGGCATCTAAGATCGTGGTGAGATGACGATATCAACTATTTGACTCGAGGTCTCATATGTTGATTTGGGGTTTGACTAACTCAGGGCATTTTATATTTGTGTGTTGTGTTTCTTTTCCTTTTATAGGATGGCATCAGGATCAGGATCTAGGGATGAGAATCAACAGGGCCATAACGGTGATAGTGGATCGGTACCCCCACATATCAGCAGTGAGGAGCGGATGATGATGATGATGCAGTCTATGCAGTCATTACAGGCACAGATGGCATCCATGGTAGATAGACAGAGTCAGGCTGCTGCAGTAGCATCACCCCGTATAGATCAGCAGGTGATTTTCCAGCCTAAGGAATCAGACCCTAATGCTCTTTTCGACAAGTTCCGTAAGCGAGGGGCGACCGAGTTTCATGGGATAGAGGATGCATTGCAGGCGGAGCAATGGTTGGAGCAGACTGAAGAGCTATTTGATACGATTGTGTGCAGCAACAAGCAGAAGGTAGTTCTCACAGCCTCTATGTTTCGGAGTGTAGCTAAGACATGGTGGAGGAGTGTTAAGACTTCGTTTCAGACTATGCCCAGTGCCACAGTTTGGGAGACCGTCAAGCAGCAATTCCGTCGTAAGTTCATGCCTCTCCATATTCAGCGAGCCAAGGAAGTGGAATTCTTCAACCTTCAGCAGAGACAGATGCCAGTTGCAGATTATGTACACAAGTTTACAGAGTTGTCCCACTTCGCAGAGGATATGGTGAACACGGAGCATAAGAAGGTGACTCGCTTCGTCAACGGCCTAAATCCGAGACACAAACGCCACGTGGTTGCTTGTATGTGGCCGGCTACATTGGATGACGCTATTGACAGGGCTTATGATGCAGAGGCCATCTTTGAGGAGGAGCGAACAGAGGCTAAGAGGGCAGCAGGTTTCAGTGGTAGAAGTCAGTTCCAGAAGAAGTTCAAGGGTAAGCAGGGCAGTTCGAGCAGTCCTCAGATAGTTTGCAGTCACTGTGGGAAGGATCACCCCACCGACAGATGTTGGAGGAAGAGTGGGGCTTGTTTCGGGTGTGGCTCTACGGACCACAGGCGGGCCCAATGCCCGAAGTTTCAGTCCTCTCCACAGACGAGACAGACAGGACCTACAGCACAGGGCAGATCTCAGCCAGCTCGCCCAGGTCAGAAGCCGAATCGCCAGACAGCCCGAGCCTATGCTGCTACGCATGAGGGCGCGGAGGAGGCCACGGTAGTGGAAGGTAAAATTTTAATTTCCGATGCAGAAGCTTTAGCTTTATTTGACTCCGGGTCTACGCGTTCGTACGTAGCACCCCATTTTGCTGTGCAGCTTCGACAGCGACCTACACCACTTCCATACTTGTTGTTGGTATCCACTCCGGTTGGTAAACGGGTGGAGTGCAGTGTTTTCTACCCTCAGTGCGCTGTGCGGATAGCTGGTCATCAGCTCCCAGTAGACCTCGTGTTGCTCACAACACTGGATTTTGATGTGATTCTTGGTATGGACTGGCTTGCAAGATATCATGCGTGTATCAATTGCTACAGCAAGGCTATCTACTTTGATTTGGGCAGCGGATTCCGATTTGAGGGCAGCCAGATGAAGTGCCCAAGACGTGTGATCTCTGCTTGTAAGGCAGACAGGATGCTTCGTAGGGGATGTGAGGGATTTCTTGCATTCATTTCAGAAAAGAAAGATCGGCGACAGCTCAGTGAGATTCCAGTAGTCAGCGAGTTTCCGGATGTCTTTCCGGAGGATGTGCCAGAGTTGCCACCAGTTCGGGAGGTAGAATTTGCTATTGACGTGGTACCAGGTACAGCACCTATCAGTAGAGCTCCATATCGTATGGCACCTGCAGAGTTGTTGGAATTGAAGAAACAGTTGCAGGATCTGTTGGATAAAGGGTTCATACGCCCCAGTGTTTCACCTTGGGGAGCACCTGTTTTGTTCGTCAAGAAGAAGGATGGCAGTTTCCGGATGTGCATTGATTATAGGCAGTTGAACAAAGTGACTATCAAGAACAAGTATCCATTGCCTAGGATTGATGAGTTGTTCGATCAGCTTCAGGGTGCAGCTCACTTCTCTAAGATTGACTTGAGGTCAGGATATCACCAGCTCAGGGTGAAGGATGAAGATGTTCCTAAGACAGCTTTCAGGACTCGGTATGGACACTACGAGTTCCTTGTCATGCCGTTTGGTTTGACGAACGCACCCGCAGCTTTTATGGCGTTGATGAACAGGGTGTTTACTTCCTTCTTGGACCAGTTCGTTGTGGTTTTTATAGATGACATATTGGTCTATTCGAAGACTGCTGAGGAACATACAGACCATCTGAGGAAGGCATTGCAGCTGCTTCGAGATCACAAGTTGTATGCAAGGTTGGCTAAGTGTGATTTCTGGTTAGAGCAAGTTGCATTTCTGGGTCATAGGATTTCTAGAGATGGATTGATGGTGGATCCGGCTAAGATTGAGGCAGTAGTCCATTGGCCCCGTCCTAGATCAGTGACAGAGATTCGGAGTTTTCTGGGTTTGGCGGGATATTACCGCAGGTTTGTGCAGGATTTCTCGAAGATTTCAGCTCCGCTGACTCAGTTGACTCGGAAGAAGGTCCCGTATGAGTGGACAGAGAAATGTGAGCGTAGTTTTCAGTTGCTGAAGGAAAAGCTCACTACGGCGCCAGTGTTGACTCTCCCGAATGGTAGTGAGGGGTTCATGATTTACTCAGATGCCTCTAGAGTTGGACTAGGCTGTGTACTGATGCAGAATCAGAAGGTGATTGCCTATGGATCCAGACAGTTGAAAGAACATGAGAAGAACTATGCCACACATGACTTGGAGTTAGCAGCCATTGTATTTGCATTGAAGTTGTGGCGACATTACCTGTACGGTGTGAAGTTTGAGGTCCATTCCGATCATCACAGTCTGCAATACTTGTTTGATCAGCATGACTTGAATATGAGGCAGCGAAGGTGGTTGGAGTTCATCAAAGACTATGACTTTCCGATCAAGTACCACCCAGGCAAGGGCAATGTAGTTGCAGATGCACTCAGCAGGAGGACAGACAGTCTTCAGGTGTTAGCAGGATTCTATATGCTTGTGCATGATCAGCCTGTAGAGGTTCAGATGGTAGGAGACTCGATGACATTAGCTACTACCGTCGTGTTTCAGCCTGAGGTGATTCAGCAGATCAAGGATCGCCAGTTTGAGGACCCCCTCCTGGTGAAGTTCAGAGATCGGATTTCAGATCGACCGGATTTTAGCCTAGTAGATGGAGTTTTATACTTTCGGAATAGACTGTGTGTTCCCGCTGTGGACGAGCTGAAAGAGAAATTGATGACAGATGCGCACGATGCCCGATATGCGATGCATCCCGGGAGTACGAAGATGTACCGGAACTTGAAAGATAGATTTTGGTGGAACAATATGAAGCGGGAGATCGCAGGGTTCGTAGCTCGATGTTTGACCTGTCAGAGGGTAAAAGCTGATCATCAGCGACCTCCAGGATCATTGCATCCATTGCACACTCCGCAGTGGAAGTGGGAGCACATTACTATGGATTTCGTCTCCGGTTTTCCGCCGACCAGTAGGAAGAATAATGCGATCTGGGTCATAGTGGACAGATTGACTAAGTCAGCACATTTCCTTCCGTTCAAGAAAGGGATGACATTCACGGAGATGGCCAGGAAGTTTGTTGACGAGATAGTCAGATTGCATGGCACCCCAGTATCGATTGTGTCAGATCGAGACAGTCGTTTTGTATCTTCATTCTGGAGAGCATTTCAGGAAGCTATGGGCACGAAGCTGAGTTTTAGTACGGCATACCACCCCCAGACCGATGGACAGTCGGAGCGTACCATTCAGACGTTGGAGGATATGCTCCGAGCTAGCGTGCTGAACTTTGAGAAGGAATGGGATACACATCTAGCATTGTGTGAGTTTGCTTACAACAACAGCTTCCATGAGAGTATTGGTATGGCACCTTATGAGGCTCTATACGGACGTAAGTGCAGGACTCCAGTGTGCTGGGAGGAAGTTGGAACTAGAAGTTTCCATGGTCCGACAATCATTGCTGAGACGACAGAGAAAGTGCAGAAAGTGATAGAGAATCTGAAGATTGCTCGGTCCAGGCAGAAGAGCTATGCTGATACTCGGAGGAGACCTTTGGCATTCCAAGTCGGAGACTGGGTATTCCTTAAAGTTTCTCCGATGAAGGGCACAGTTCGATTTGGTCAGAAGGGGAAGTTAGCTCCGAGATATGTAGGACCGTTCGAAGTCAAGAGCCGAGTTGGAGATTTAGCCTATCGGTTGACACTTCCAGTTGAGTTCTCCGGTGTTCACGATGTGTTCCATGTGTCGATGCTCCGTAAGTATGTGCCAGATCCGAGCCATGTGATTCGCTACGATGATATCCAGATTCAGCCTAATGCAACTTACGTTGAGCGTCCGCTTCGCATCGTTGGGACACGAGAACAGATTCTTCGTACCAGGACTATCCGATGGGTGAAGGTGTTGTGGGAACATCATGGTCCAGATGAGGCTACTTGGGAGCTAGAGGAGCAGCTAGCGCGCCAGTACCCCCAGCTCTTTGCGCAGGTAGGTAGTCATTCCGAGGACGGAATGATTCCTAGTGGGGGAGGATGTAACACTCCGATCCCCTTTGAGCCGGATTAGTGGCTTATTAGTGTGTGTTTTGTTTTGTTTATTTCTTTTGGAATTGGTTTTGGGCCTTGGATAGGTAGTTGAGCAACCTTTGACCTGAGATAGGTAGTTTAAGCCCTTTTTCGTAATTTTGCTTTGGCTTTGCTCATCTCATCTTTGCATCATCTTGGTGTCAGCGCGCGTATTTCGTTGAGCTCGACAAATTCCGTAACTGTGTCAGATCCGTTTGGAGTCAATTGGGGAAGATGGACCTTCGTGTGACTTAATCTGTAAATTGCTTAAACCCATTAGACCTTGTTTTAAAACTACAAACCTATATAAGTGAGTCATCTTACAGATGTCTCTCTCTTGCCCATTTCATTTGATCGACTGCATGCAAGGAGAATTCAGAAGCCACGTTCGTTCTCTCTCTCTCTCTCTCTCTTCTCTTTCCTTCTCTTACTCGAGTAGGATTTGGGTTCCCTTGTTTGATTTGGGTTCTTCTCCATTCTCTCATCTCTGTCCTTGCCTTAGGTAAGTGGGTTCTTTCCCAACTCTTTGTATTCCCTCTCCAATTGCTTCTCCCATTCTCTGTTGCTTTGTCTTCATCTCATGCATGTGTGATTGCTTTGATTTGTTTTGATTTTAGTTGCTTGGAGCTTGATTTCAGAGGATTTTGTCAGATTTGAGGCAAGTATAAGTACAGGTTTTGATAACACATATGGGTGTTGTTTGATTGCTTGGATTCATTCTCATTCTCTGTATAGAAATGTGTTACAGCCATTTTCTAAGCTATGAGAATCAGTTGAGCTTGTTTTATTCAGTTTCTGTACCAAAATTTCGTTTCTGTAATCTTCCCGAATTCGCGTCTGTATTGTACGGCTAAGCCGTAACCCTGTACGGCTTAGATTCCAGAGAGTGACAAATTCGAGTTTGTTCTACGGCTAGGCTACGGCTAAGCCGTAATTTGTCCTACGGCTGAGCCGTAAGCTAACCGTGAACCAAACCGTATCTAAGCCGTGGATTTAATCTCTGATCAGTCGAAACTTTTCTGATATCAGTGTTCTTACGGTGAGGCTACGGCTAAGCCGTGATGGTTTACGGCTAAGCCGTGGACTCCACCGTAGCTCAGCCGTGAGATGTATCAGATCAGAGGTGGAAAAGCTGACAGTTTAGCCGTGTTCTGAAGGGAACCACGGCTAAGCCGTAGTGCATATTGCGGCTACGCCGTAGGATGCCACGGCTAAGCCGTAGGTCACCCATGGCTAAACCGTAAGACCTGTTAAATATCAGTTAAACTTAGGCTAATGGTGTGACCTTGTAGGGCTCAAATACAGGTTAACCATACCCGTAAACCGGCCCAAATGGATTCTTTGGAGCGCATGAATAGTCTGTTAGGCTGTGACTTATTCATGTGAGTGTTGCTCATTGTTAAGCACCTCCCCATGGGTGTTGGTTTAAGGGACTTCGATGCACATAAGGATTATATTGCAACACTAGGATGGCAACGGTGCATCGAATAACTTAAAACTACATCAACATGCACGGTTAGTGATAGTGATGCAACTAGATTAGACTTGGCTTGTAATGAACCTTGATTCCGTATTAATCTAAGATGCATTTCATATTGTTTATAGTTTTGCCCTCTGCTCTGTTAATCTATGTATGCATTTCCTCAGTCATTTTGCTTTCGTTCTGTATATCTGTATTATTCTTCGCTCTGTACTATGTTTTGATCTATGCTATGCTTTGTATATTCTCTGGCTTTGTATATCTCTGATTTTTGGGTATTCCCTGGTGGCTCTGCCCAGAGGTTAATACGTGAGGACGAGATCCGGTCTTTGTCATCGGTGAGCCCAAAGCGGATAATCTCCCCTTTCTATGGATTTGATTTGATTGGTATTAGTCTGGCTCTACTCAGCCTCAGCCCTAGGATACCCGACGGGGTTACCTCTGGCGTAGATCTCTGTATCTCTGTTTTAACTGCAGTGTTGCTTTGTCTTGGGACCCCGGAACCCAGGAAACCGAGACCCGCTTGTACCTTTGGCCTGGACAGCGGTGTTCTCTGCTCTGCTCTGCTCTGCTCTCTTTTGGAGAGAACATGGTTAACGTAGTAGCCAACTAGTTCAGTATTCTATGTTTTGATTCCATTATCATGTTTTACTCCTATGCACGATTTGCTTAGCATACTAAGATGGACTCTGTATTTAATCTTCTGTCCCTATTTCATTCGCTTTGATACTATGCGTGTTTCTTTCCTGTTACTTATAATTGCTGGATCGTTGTATTCATTCGTGTTGTCTGTGGTGTTGCAGGCACAGATACCTTGCCCAGCTCCCCGGCGGTCGAGGAGGCTGCAGGGGCGAGTGTAGAGGCACCCTCCGGTCTGGCAGAGTGGGCCTGATCACTTCTGCCAAGTGCGTGCATGCATACCAGTGGCTTTTATTTTGCATTTTGGGTTTTGAGAGCTTGTATTTGGACTTTGGACTTTGGACTTGTATTCTGTATATTTTGTGTATATTGATTTTGGTGTGTATTCGGTTTTATCTCAGTGTATTTGTCTTTGTCTTTTCCGTTTCGTATTTACTTTGGCTTCCGCTATTTTATTTTTTTCCTTTGTTGCTTGCTTTGGTATGTACAGCTTCCGCGTACGCTTAGTTCGCACGTGTTAGATCCCTTGTGTGCGTGCATCTGGACTGGGTTTGGGTGCACGTGCACGGGAGTACGTGTGTCACCGGTTTAGCTTTTCGCTAACCCCCGAGATCTGGGCTCGGGCCGTGACAGCCCTCAAGGAATATCCAATCATTGCGCCATCGCAGAACGCGTACCATGTGAATAGGAGGGCAAAACCGAAGTCAATATGCAATGCAAATCGGATTATTTTGCAGGAATTACGATCTTTTACCAGCCAACCCTAACTTAGTTATCCATTGTTACTAACCGTGCATGATGGTGTAGTTTTAAGTTATCCGCTACTCGGTTGTTCTTCCTTTGGTGTCTTATTGTATAAGTCAGAGTATCGGAGTCCCTTAAACCAACACCCATGGGGAGGTGCTTAACAAATGAAAAACATTCATGAATGTATCTCAACCCTCAAGACCATTCATGATATTCATACATTCAGTCATTAGTGTAGTTCATCTATAAGTCTCTAAGTAGCATAGAATGGGTCAGGAAGTTATGTACATTTAATTTCCTACAAGTCTACAAGTGACTTACCCGATCGATCGGGTAAGTATCCGATCGGTCGGATCCCATCCAGAACCAAAATCCGACCGATCGGGGTTCAAGACCGACCGGTCGGCCCTGGAACTCCTTGATATGCACAGAGTCGGTTCATAATGGACTCAAGGCTAAGATAAAGGTAAGAAATCTAACTCTTAAAGGCTTGCTAAGTCTGGTATGATCTTTAACACACCCTTCTGAGGTTTTTGCCAGATCTTCCGGCTTTGCCGTATCAAATCTAAGGTGTAACTATGTAAGGTCTAACAGAAAGTCACGGTGCTCCTATAACAAGATCGTAAGGGATTCTTAGTCCATTATGCAGCCTAACAATTAGGCCACCTAGAAAGTTTATGAAAGGCCTTTAGTTATACTTAAAACCATTTATATGAAGTACTTACATTATTGAGATGTGTAGAACCCGACCGATCGGGTACTGGTTCGACCGATCGAACCTGTTCCCAGAACCTCAATTCCATCGGTCGGACTATCAGGACCGATCAGTCGGCCCTAATACTCCCGGCCACGAACAGAATTAGTTACCCCCGTTCGAAAGCTTACAAAACCTTATATTTCTCTTCCTAACAATGAAAGAAGAACCAATAGTGCTGTAGAACATGCATAGACTAAGATATTTGAAGTAAATCACAATCATCACAAGTTACCAGCCTGTATTCAACTAATCGTTATTTATACTTGCCTTAACTGACGACGAATCAAGTTTCACTCGTTGCTAGACTCAAATTGAGGAAACTCGGCGTGAGAAATCGGAACTTGGCACCAGCCACTAGCGAAGATGGAAGACGAACAACGAGAAAAAAGAAAGAAGCGAAGAAGAAGAAAAGAAGAAGATAAGAATGAAAGAGGCGGTGGCTTATATATATATATTTTAGCTATTTGCAATCAGGTCTAAAAGTTATACAAATTACAATTTGAGTCAAATGAGTACTTAAACATTTCAAATGACTCCAGATGATTCCGAGTTAGTTACGGAAAATAACAAGCATTACGAAAGAATCACGATGAAGTCAAGATGATGCCGAAATGACAAACTCAATTAAAATAAAAAATTATAAAAAAGGGCCCGAAGCTACCTAATCAAAGTAAAACTCAACCCAATTACCTAACCAAGACTCCACACCTAACCTAACAAGAATAACCATAATGACCCAAGAAAATCCTCCAACAATACGCTAAGAACAAGAGTAATGGACTACTAAACTGACTAATTGGGGTCGGGGTGTTACATAGGGAGACCGATCTGGCTTTACAAGGTTTACGAGAAAAACTAAACTGCTTGAACATTAATAAGGTAAATCAATTTGCAAATTGTCTTATTTCCACTAAAAGCATATATTGTCATTCTAATGCATAATATTCTTTACAATTCTTCTCATGTTTGCAAGTTACAGGGGATTTTTTATCTTTCTTACAAGTGAGAACATCCATTCCATCAAATTGCCTCGATTGTGGATGCCTAGTGTAAATGGATTTTGTGGAGTCCTACCATCCAGATAAAGTTCTTTAGTAGTTTAGTCGGATCCAAACCGTTCCTTCACCGCCTTTAGAGCTCGTCCATGCTTCGAGGGGTAATATAGCCCAATCATATCATGTCTTATTCAGATTATATGATCAAATATGGGAGGGATAGTGTAATGGCCTAAGTAAACCAGGGTATACCAGTTTGTTGTCCTTGGGATTGTGTGCCAAATTACATGGATTTGTACACAACGGAATCATGGAGAACATTCACAAACCTTGAGTTATAGTCTGGTTTTCGTCAAAGTGAGTTGGAGCCACAGGATATAACATAATCGATTACAAATTGTGCAACACAAGTGCTCTTCTCATCTATAAAAAAATTGAGCCAAGGGTTGAAGAAGTATTTGCACAAGAGAGAAATAGTTTGTATCGAGATGTTCGTTACATGGATTGACCTTTGCTAAAACTTACCATTGAAGACAAAAAACAAGCAGAGACCCTCGTATGACATCATCCGCCTACTTTCGCCAATCTAAAATGGAGAGATGAGTGCTGATTTGAATGGTGTCCAACTTACTTTTCATTTCATGAAGTCTATATAATGAACTATGATTCAATGTAATGAAATATGTCTTCTTTGTGCAATGTCTCAAGTTCAACATTTTCAACCATATTTTGATATTCTAACAAAGATTATATTTCCATTAAAAAATTCTTTATATCAATCTTTAAACTCTACATCATTCATTTCAAATCAATTGTTTCACATGTGGCTACGTTAGGACTAACGAGTTGTCTAAATCGCTCAATCTGAATTGTATATGCAATTTCCCATCTACTCGCACAAAAATGATGAAATTCTCGCCACTTGTTTGCAATGGGTGGTGTTGGATGATCGGGTACAAAGAAAACCTGAAAAAATAAACAAGAATATTAGAAAACCTGAAAAAGTAGACATCAATGTTAAACATCAATTGACACAGGAGTTGAATCGTACCTGAACAAAATTACAACCACCAACAAAACCTATACTTATCTTCCTCCTATTAGAAATAGGGATAGCAGTTGATCTTATAGGAAGAAAAGTAAGGCACTATTCATTATTCAAGTGATACATGACTAAATTATAATGAGATACTATAAGATGACCCATATCAGGCAGAGTCATCCAATTATCATATAATGGGTGATTCTCATAGCATGATAGTGACACTATTAGATTTTCAACTCTATTTTTGACTCCATACAATGCCCTATAATGATCCACTTTTGTCACGAGCTCTCCTACAAGTTCTTTCCTAACTTATTTTCAATGTTCTTTATTGAGACCAAGCAATCCCGCAATAGCTCTGAACCCACAATTACAGTCAAATGCCATGTCCTTGACATTACTTATATAAGGCCTTATTCCCTATGAGAATGAATCATAGAGAATGAGAGCATAGGATAAGGTCCTCGAGCTATTCAATCTTGTCTGAACTTTTAACTTCCCAATATTTTCTTTTTTCTTTACTTTGTCCTTGTAAGGACCCGAACCCCCACTAATCTTAGTTACGTTAATTAATCTTGTTTTATATTGATTAAGACTTGTTGAGGGTTAATTCAGTGTGAATTATTGGGTTTGGACCCCACTTAAGTAGTTAAGGGCTTTTTCGTAAATTGTCCTTGCACCTCTGGGATACACCGTCTATTTCCTTACGTGTGATTTATCGCGTAGATCATCTTTTGTGTTGGGTCCAAGTTAATCCGGACTCATCTTAAGCCAATTGGAGCCCTTCCGGACTAAACTGGAAATTCTAGAAACAAATGGGTTTGCATGTAACTCCAGGGAATTATGTTTAAAAGGGAATCCCACGTTCGTTCTTCTTCCTCTCGTTCTCTTGGCTGGAGCTCTGGTTTTCTGGGTTTCTTCTCCTTGCATTGGAGTGCTTGGCTATCTTTGGGAGTGTGCATGTGTAGGGAGTAGTCTCCACTCATCCTCTCCTTACTCCTTTGGGCATTCCTCCCTCTCTAAGTGGCAAAACCCATTTCCATTTTGAAGGTTCTTCTAACCTCACGGCAATCTACAGTGGGAGAAGGTTTAGTGCTGTTAGGAGAGGCAAGTACTTAAGTTTATATTCATTGCATGTGGGATTGTCATTGCATGTTGAGTTAGTTGTGCTCATTGTCATTCTTCTTTCTTATATGTATGAATGAATCTAGTAGGAATGATGGAGGAGGGGAATAGAAGGTGTGTGAGTATGGAATACTCTCCAGAAAACTTCAGTTGAGCCTCAGCATTTCCCTTATAAGGGAGTTCTGTAGTGATCCCGTACCGAAAATTAAGCTACAGAACTGTATGTAGATTTTCTGAAGCTTACGGCGAAGCTACGGCTAAGCCGTGAGCTCTTACGGCTCAATGTCCAGAGAGCAGTAAGATGAGGTTTTGTACTACGGCTTACTTACGGCTACGCCGTGAAATCCACTACGGCTAAGCCGTACCCAGCCCGTAGCCTAGCCGTAGGTCTTTCTACGGCGAACTTTCCAGAGAGCTCACAGAACCCAGTTCCTTCTACGGCCTGCATACGGCTGCACCGTGAAATACCCTACGGCTAAGCCGTAACCTCCCCGTGACCCAGCCGTAGGCTTAGCACGGCTAAGCCGTAGGCCAATATACGGTTGAACCGTAACCCCACGGAAAAATCCGGATGACTGTGACCCCCTCTCGGCTAAGCCGTAACCCTGTATACGGCTAAGCCGTAAGAACCCAGTGAACGTAAGATGTTAGGAGTCTCGATGATGTTGTAGGGCTTTAGTCACGGTACCCTCTATACCTCCCCCTTTGGCCATTGGTAATTATACGTTGGAATGAATGAAGGATTCCCCAATGGTAAGTCATGGATGTTGGCATGAGAAGGGTGTTCCGTATACACAATGAAATACCCAGACGCGGTAACACAGCGACACCGAACATCTCATGTGTACCTCGTACTGAATGTCCTTGGGGAATTAGGAGACTGCTTCATCTAAATGCAATCATATCATATTGATACATAACACTACCTTTGACATGACTGTTATCGCATTCACTTCCTCTAACAAACCCCGAGGCAATTCAGACCTGAGCTTCTAATGAGTGCGTGTCTGACAAGCCAGAGCTTCTATTGAGTGTGTGCTTGCTAGCCAAGGGTGTAGCGGAGGCTCGGGCCTTGTAGCCTACCTGCATGTGTTTCGTTTAAGTATTCGTTGTTTCATGACTATCTATTTCTTATATATGTGTTATGATTGTATGATTGACTCCGAGTCGGCACCACTTGGCTTCTGCCCTTTGGGTATTATATGTCACCACTGCAGTAGGTTTACGGAGGGGTTGTCGACGCTCCTCGGGAAGCTAGCTTGATCCCCTAGCGACCCATACGTTATGTATGCTCCCTTTGGGAGAATAGAGCATCGTGGTTGCCAATCAGTATGTATAACACTAAGTTTCACTCATGCATCATGTTTAGTGATTGTTCTTGCTAATGTATTTTGTTATATTAATTCCTATGCTTAGTACTTGCTTAACCGTCGTGTTAACAGTGTTACCCTCGGTATTGCAGATTCAGCACCCGCTCCCGACACGAATACTGACGCGGCCCCGAAAGATACCCCAACGGTACCTCGGGGTGTAGGTGAATGGATGGATGGCGACGTTTACTACTAGCCATCCTACGGAGAGCGTCTCTTCGGGGAATATTATGTTGAAGACTTGTGTATCACCTTAAGGACTGATTTTGGGAACGTATTTTTAAGGACTATAACACTATTGTATGTAATTATGCTTTAATAGACTATGAACTTTATGTGCTCTTGATGATTATTGAGTATTTCACAGGTTCTCGATTATGATAGTTTATGTTGTACGTGTGTCAGCTTACCTCACACGTTCCTGTGGAATCTCCC
Source organism: Sextonia rubra (assembly GCA_037013555.1). Classification (NCBI taxonomy): domain Eukaryota; kingdom Viridiplantae; phylum Streptophyta; class Magnoliopsida; order Laurales; family Lauraceae; genus Sextonia; species Sextonia rubra. Next base: position 11,731,237 of record JASUAD010000028.1, on the reverse strand, counting down.
TTGTAGGAATTCGTGCAAAATTCTTCAGGGCACGGATTTCTACGGGATTACGTATCCACGCCCCGGGGGCCCACTCAAATCCCCAAATTCCCGGGATTGGGGCGTGACATACGTAAGTAATGGTATCAGAGCCATTTCAAGAGGTCACTTAAAAGACTTAGCAACATTAGGAAGCGTGGTGAGGTTCCGATAGATCCGTTTAAGTGGGTTTCTATTATAAATGATAACTATGGTATGACTGTAGTATGTATGTATGTTCATTTATTAAACATATATGATTAATGACCATTGTGACTGCAGAACCATGGCGTCTGGATCCGGTACGAACAACAGCTCCGGTGATAATAACCGTAATAATATTGAGTTGGACGGCGCTGATCCTCCACCACAACCTCCCCCTCAACCCACCTACAATACAGAGGAACGGTTTATGATGTTAATGCATCAATTGGCAGCTAGTAACGCCAATCAGGCCGCCATGCAGTTGCAGATGGCCGCCATGTTGAACCGACAGGATCAGCCAGGAGATCCCAACTCCTTGTATGAGAAGTTTCGAAAAAGGGGAGCAACAGAGTTTACTGGACATGAGGATCCGTTACAAGCAGATGAATGGTTTGTCCACACGGAAAATGTTTTCGATACCTTGACTTGCACATCTAGACAGCAAGTGGTCCTCGCAGCATCCATGTTTAGAGACGTCGCGGATACATGGTGGAAGAGTATCCGGGACCACATGAGGACTATGCCGGATGCTACTGTGTGGGAAGCCTTTAAGAGGCAGTTTCGGAAGAAGTTCATCCCTGACCATGTTACTCGCAAAAAGAAGGCAGAGTTTCTCTCCCTGCAGCAGAACCTCATGACCGTTGCAGAATACGTGCATGTATTCAGCCAGCTTTCTCGGTTTGCTCTAGACCTGATTGATACTGAGGAAAAGAGGGTGGAAAGATTTCTGGAAGGGTTAAGGCCTGCTATCAAGGGACATGCCACTGCCTTTCAGCGTCCCGTTCAATATGATGATGCAGTAGCTAGGGCTTATGCAGCGGAAGAAATTGAGAAGAGCCTATTCTTGGGGGAGTCTAAGAAGAGTGCTCCACCTTCGGGGAAAGGTCAGCAGTACTCTAAGAAACAGAAGGGAGTTGCTAGCAGCACGTCCCGACCAGTTTGTGGTGCATGTGGGAAGGGTCACGAGACTAGTAAATGTTGGAGGGCTATGGGAGCCTGTTTTGGCTGTGGCTCCCTGGACCATCGCTTGTCCGAGTGCCCGAGAAGGAAGGAATTTAGCCAAGGCTATCAACAGCAGCAGTATCAGCAGCCCCCTCCTGCGCCTAACCGACAGCAACAGCAAGTGAGACAAGGCCAAGGGCAGACACGACAAGGCCAAGGGCAGACACGACAAGGCCAGGGACAACAGAGACAAGGACAGCAACACCGACCCCAAAGGCAAGGCCGCGCTTATGCATTGACACAAGAAGAGGCAGAAGCGGCAGAACATGCGGTTGTAGGTAAGGTTTCTGTTTGTGGTATTGAAGCTAAAGTGTTGTTTGATTCGGGATCTTCACACTCCTTCATCTCACCTCGGTTCTCTAGTAGGATACAGGAATCGCCAGCACAGTTGCCATATGTGCTGAGCGTTATCACTCCGGTTGGTAAACGGGTAACCTGTGATGACTATTACCCTGGTTGTCGAGTTCTCATCGGAGAAGTTCTTCTCCCAGCGGAACTTATTGTGCTACCCATGCACGACTTCGATGTAATCCTAGGCATGGACTGGCTGACCAAATATATGGCCTGTTTGGATTGCTACCGTAAGACCGTCACCGTAAAGGTGAGTGAAGATGGTCCAAGTGCGGTGTTCCAAGGTGACAAGAAGAGTTCGAACACCAGATTGATTTCAGCACTTCGAGCGGAACGATTAATACATAGTGGTTGTGAGGGCTATATTGCCTTCATCGTAGAAAAGAAATCACCTAAGAAGTTAGAAGAAATACCTGTGGTTTGCGAATTTCCGGACGTATTCCCGGATGAAGTACCCGGCCTTCCACCAATCAGGGAAGTGGATTTTACTATAGAGCTGGTACCCGGTACCGCTCCCATATCTAAGGCCCCATATAGAATGGCCCCGGCAGAGCTACGTGAACTGAAGCTGCAGTTACAAGAATTATTGGATAAAGGGTTTATTCGCCCTAGCACATCTCCTTGGGGAGCCCCAGTTTTATTTGTGAAGAAGAAGGATGGCACCCTTAGAATGTGTATTGATTACCGGCAGTTGAATCAGGTGACAATTAAAAACAAATATCCACTGCCTAGAATTGATGAATTGTTTGATCAGCTACTGGGTGCAACACATTTTTCGAAGATCGATCTTAGGTCTGGATATCATCAACTGCGAGTTAGGGACCAAGATGCATCAAAGACAGCTTTCAGGACGAGATATGGGCATTACGAATTCTTGGTTATGCCTTTTGGATTGACAAATGCCCCCGCAGTGTTTATGGCCTTAATGAACAAGATCTTCTCATCCTATCTTGATCAGTTCGTAGTAATTTTCATCGATGATGTTTTGGTGTACTCCAAGACCAAAGGCGAGCATGCGGAGCATCTGAGGACCTCTCTACAATTGCTAAGGGACCACCGACTGTATGCCAAACTGGACAAATGTGAATTTTGGCTGGAACAAGTTGCCTTTTTAGGGCATATAATTTCTAAGGATGGGCTGGCAGTAGATCCGGCTAAGATTGAGGCTATAACTACTTGGCAGAGTCCCAAAACCGTTGCAGAAATTAGAAGTTTTGTTGGCTTGGCCGGTTATTATAGAAGGTTCGTGAAGGACTTTTCCAAAATAGTCGCCCCTTTGACTAAGTTGACACGAAAAAACGAACCATTTGTGTGGTCCGCTGAGTGTGAGTCGAGTTTCCAACTGCTTAAGGAGAAGTTAACCTCAGCCCCGATCTTATCCCTGCCAGAAGGGAGTGGCGGATTTGTTATCTATACAGATGCTTCAGGGATTGGGCTAGGGTGTGTACTCATGCAGAATGGAAAAGTAATAGCATACGGATCTCGCCAATTGAAGGAACATGAGAAAAACTATGCCGTACATGACTTGGAATTGGCTGCAGTGATCTTCGCGCTGAAGATGTGGAGACATTACTTATATGGAGAGAAATTTGAAGTCCATAGTGATCACCGTAGTCTCCAGTATCTGTTTTCGCAGCATGATCTTAACATGAGACAGCGCAGGTGGTTGGAATTCATAAAGGATTATGACTTTCCGATTAGATACTTCCCTGGAAAAGGGAATGTAGTAGCTGATGCTTTAAGCAGGAAATCCACCACCGAGTTGGCAGCCTTGTGTGGTGAATGGTCCCTAGTGGAGGAATTCCGAGATCTGGATGCGGAAGTTGAATTCGTAGATGATAAGGTCATGTTAGTGGCTATGTCAGTCTTCGAACCCACCTTGATTCAGCAGATCAAGGAGAGACAGTTTGAAGACCCGGAGTTTGTCAAGATTCGTGATCATATTTCTGAGAAACCGGACTTCAGGATTGTAGACGGCGTGTTGTACTTCCGAGATCGGCTTTGTGTTCCAGGAGTTCAAAATCATAACCTAAAGAGGGCAATTATGACTGAAGCACACCATGCTCGGTATTCCATGCACCCAGGAAGTACAAAAATGTACCGGAATCTACATGGCAGGTTTTGGTGGAATAACATGAAGAGGGACATAGCGGGCTTTGTGGCCAAATGCCTTACCTGCCAACGAGTGAAGGCTGAGCACAGGAAGCCTCCCGGTTTGTTACACCCTCTACAGATTCCTAAATGGAAGTGGGAGAATCTGACGATGGATTTTGTTTCCGGACTACCTCGAACAAGTAGACACCATGATGTAGTGTGGGTGATTGTCGACCGACTAACAAAATCAGCCCACTTTATTCCCATCAAGAAAGGGATGAAATTTCAGGAAATGGCCAAGATCTTCATTGATGAGGTTGTACGGCTACATGGTACCCCGGTCTCAATTGTATCCGACCGAGATAGTAGGTTCGTGTCCTCCTTTTGGCAGTCTTTCCAGACGTCTTTAGGCACCAAACTCAGTTTTAGCACGGCTTACCATCCTCAAACAGATGGGCAATCGGAACGAACGATACAGACCCTGGAAGATATGCTACGAGCTAGCGTAATGGATTTCGGAAAGGAGTGGGATGAGCACCTCTCCTTGTGCGAGTTTGCATATAATAACAGCTTTCACGCGAGCATCGGTATGGCCCCATTTGAAGCCTTGTATGGACGAAAGTGCCGTACGCCAGTTTGCTGGGAAGAAGTTGGGGTTAGGAGTTTCCATGGACCCACTCTGGTAGCGGATACAGCAGAGAAAGTACAAAGAGTACAAGATAGACTGAGAACTGCACGATCGCGCCAGAAAAGTTATGCAGATAACCGCCGCCGGCCCCTCGAGTTCCAAGTGGGGGACAGAGTTTTCCTAAAAGTTTCCCCAATGAAGGGTACTATCAGGTTTGGCCAGAAGGGTAAGCTTGCTCCTCGGTTCGTCGGGCCTTTTGAGATACAGAGTAGAGTGGGAGACTTAGCTTATCGGTTGGAGTTGCCACCCTCGCTTGCAGGAGTCCATAATGTGTTCCATGTGTCAATGCTCCGGAAATACCTCCCAGATCCGTCACATGTTCTTGAGTTGGATGATGTACAGGTACGGCCAAATGTGAGCTACGAAGAGAGACCCCTTCGTATCGTTGACACTAAGGAACAGGTGCTGCGTACACGAACGATCAAATGGGTCAAGGTGTTATGGAATCACCATGGACAGGAAGAGGCCACTTGGGAACTTGAAGATCAAATCCGGGCTAAATATCCAGAGCTACTACCTAAGGTACGTGCATTCGGAGGACCGAATGATCTTAAGTGGGGGAGGATGTAAGGACCCGAACCCCCACTAATCTTAGTTACGTTAATTAATCTTGTTTTATATTGATTAAGACTTGTTGAGGGTTAATTCAGTGTGAATTATTGGGTTTGGACCCCACTTAAGTAGTTAAGGGCTTTTTCGTAAATTGTCCTTGCACCTCTGGGATACACCGTCTATTTCCTTACGTGTGATTTATCGCGTAGATCATCTTTTGTGTTGGGTCCAAGTTAATCCGGACTCATCTTAAGCCAATTGGAGCCCTTCCGGACTAAACTGGAAATTCTAGAAACAAATGGGTTTGCATGTAACTCCAGGGAATTATGTTTAAAAGGGAATCCCACGTTCGTTCTTCTTCCTCTCGTTCTCTTGGCTGGAGCTCTGGTTTTCTGGGTTTCTTCTCCTTGCATTGGAGTGCTTGGCTATCTTTGGGAGTGTGCATGTGTAGGGAGTAGTCTCCACTCATCCTCTCCTTACTCCTTTGGGCATTCCTCCCTCTCTAAGTGGCAAAACCCATTTCCATTTTGAAGGTTCTTCTAACCTCACGGCAATCTACAGTGGGAGAAGGTTTAGTGCTGTTAGGAGAGGCAAGTACTTAAGTTTATATTCATTGCATGTGGGATTGTCATTGCATGTTGAGTTAGTTGTGCTCATTGTCATTCTTCTTTCTTATATGTATGAATGAATCTAGTAGGAATGATGGAGGAGGGGAATAGAAGGTGTGTGAGTATGGAATACTCTCCAGAAAACTTCAGTTGAGCCTCAGCATTTCCCTTATAAGGGAGTTCTGTAGTGATCCCGTACCGAAAATTAAGCTACAGAACTGTATGTAGATTTTCTGAAGCTTACGGCGAAGCTACGGCTAAGCCGTGAGCTCTTACGGCTCAATGTCCAGAGAGCAGTAAGATGAGGTTTTGTACTACGGCTTACTTACGGCTACGCCGTGAAATCCACTACGGCTAAGCCGTACCCAGCCCGTAGCCTAGCCGTAGGTCTTTCTACGGCGAACTTTCCAGAGAGCTCACAGAACCCAGTTCCTTCTACGGCCTGCATACGGCTGCACCGTGAAATACCCTACGGCTAAGCCGTAACCTCCCCGTGACCCAGCCGTAGGCTTAGCACGGCTAAGCCGTAGGCCAATATACGGTTGAACCGTAACCCCACGGAAAAATCCGGATGACTGTGACCCCCTCTCGGCTAAGCCGTAACCCTGTATACGGCTAAGCCGTAAGAACCCAGTGAACGTAAGATGTTAGGAGTCTCGATGATGTTGTAGGGCTTTAGTCACGGTACCCTCTATACCTCCCCCTTTGGCCATTGGTAATTATACGTTGGAATGAATGAAGGATTCCCCAATGGTAAGTCATGGATGTTGGCATGAGAAGGGTGTTCCGTATACACAATGAAATACCCAGACGCGGTAACACAGCGACACCGAACATCTCATGTGTACCTCGTACTGAATGTCCTTGGGGAATTAGGAGACTGCTTCATCTAAATGCAATCATATCATATTGATACATAACACTACCTTTGACATGACTGTTATCGCATTCACTTCCTCTAACAAACCCCGAGGCAATTCAGACCTGAGCTTCTAATGAGTGCGTGTCTGACAAGCCAGAGCTTCTATTGAGTGTGTGCTTGCTAGCCAAGGGTGTAGCGGAGGCTCGGGCCTTGTAGCCTACCTGCATGTGTTTCGTTTAAGTATTCGTTGTTTCATGACTATCTATTTCTTATATATGTGTTATGATTGTATGATTGACTCCGAGTCGACACCACTTGGCTTCTGCCCTTTGGGTATTATATGTCACCACTGCAGTAGGTTTACGGAGGGGTTGTCGACGCTCCTCGGGAAGCTAGCTTGATCCCCTAGCGACCCATACGTTATGTATGCTCCCTTTGGGAGAATAGAGCATCGTGGTTGCCAATCAGTATGTATAACACTAAGTTTCACTCATGCATCATGTTTAGTGATTGTTCTTGCTAATGTATTTTGTTATATTAATTCCTATGCTTAGTACTTGCTTAACCGTCGTGTTAACAGTGTTACCCTCGGTATTGCAGATTCAGCACCCGCTCCCGACACGAATACTGACGCGGCCCCGAAAGATACCCCAACGGTACCTCGGGGTGTAGGTGAATGGATGGATGGCGACGTTTACTACTAGCCATCCTACGGAGAGCGTCTCTTCGGGGAATATTATGTTGAAGACTTGTGTATCACCTTAAGGACTGATTTTGGGAACGTATTTTTAAGGACTATAACACTATTGTATGTAATTATGCTTTAATAGACTATGAACTTTATGTGCTCTTGATGATTATTGAGTATTTCACAGGTTCTCGATTATGATAGTTTATGTTGTACGTGTGTCAGCTTACCTCACACGTTCCTGTGGAATCTCCCTTGTAGGAATTCGTGCAAAATTCTTCAGGGCACGGATTTCTACGGGATTACGTATCCACGCCCCGGGGGCCCACTCAAATCCCCAAATTCCCGGGATTGGGGCGTGACAGTCCTTGAAGTCAAACTCTACTCATGTGGATACAAGACTGTAATTATCCTGTACAGATGGGACTAACTCAAAAGTACTTGGAACATGTTTAGTAGATATATCAAGCCTCAATGGTGGCCTACCTGGCATCTTTGACTTCACTTCTGGTTCTAGTAAAAAGGTAGTGGCCGGCTTATAAATCTCCCGTAATTTCTTCAATACTTGCATTTTATGGGTATAATAAAAAGCTACGGACATTGATTGAATATAAGATAACTTCGTCATACACTCTATGTTCATTATCAAATATTTCAATGTACGAGTAGGCACTATATCAAGCTTACCCTGATGATGATGCATGCATTGGACAGGAATTGGCCAATCTTAATCATGTACTCTGCAATATCATAAGCATAAGGTAAACCATATGTACATCTCATAATGCACCAACATGCATTTTGGTCAATTCCAACAACATTTAATCTTTGTTTTTTTATTAATATTGTTTCCAATACATTCCTAGAGATGTTCCCATGAAGTTCTTTGAATTCAGATGGCTTGAAGTTTTGTTGGACAAGTGTTTTACTTTTTTCGAATGATGTTTTAATACCTATGTACTGCACTTCAAGCAAACTATGGATCTTTATCCAATTTATTTCAAAATTTTCTTAACTCTATTGGAGCTACCTCTTCAGCTTCGCATATGAACTCTTTGCCCTGTAAAGAAAAGAACGACATAATATATTAATAATTTATAATATTGTAAAACTATGTAACATTCATAAATAATAATAAGGTCTAAACCATACCTGTTTGATGTAATATTTTGAAATGCATACAATTGTCCTTCCACGCAGAGATAAATCTTTTCTTATAAGGTCTAGCCGGCTAGACTTGACATACTTAAGTGCGTGCGGATATATACTGAAGTTCCTATTTAGATGTAATCTTTTTCCATTGATGAATTTGTCAACATATTCTAATGCGTAATGAATTTATCTTAATTTTACTTTGTTTCGAATAACTTTTTACATTTAGCTAGCACATTCCTATTGATGTTTCATTTGCATAATAAATGTGTAGAAATTGGAAATACTTTATAAATAGCATTCATCAGTGCTAATTCTCTATCTGTCACAATAATATCGGGAAGAACACCATTCCCAATTACAGAATGCAATACACCAAATGCCCATATATAGTTGACTTTACTTTCAGCTTTTATATATGCAAAATATATAGAGAATGTTATATTTGTAGACATTATACCAAGAACCTCTAACAAGGGCATACGAGACCGATTAGTCTTGTAAGTGCAATCCATTTTTAATCTGTATGAAAATACATGTAACAAGTCAATATTGGTTGGGTGCATCCACAAAAGATCCTTCTTAACGTCATTATTCTCATAATTTTTATGTCATTCAATGTACTTATGCTCTATTAATTTCTATAACAAAACTTGCATTTGACTTCTTTTTCCTAGCTCAATGACTTGATACCTATGTCGTGCATTGTATATAGCCTTTATTGTTGTCACATTAAGTTCACTTTTTCGCTTCAAAGTAACCAGAATTTCTTTTAGTTTGATCACGCTCTTAGATATATCAACCAACAACTTTGTTTTCTCTTCTAATAATGAACCTGTATGTGATTTACCGTCTAAATATTGCGTAGTAGAATGGTTATGAACACAACAAAGAACTTCTAACATTCAATCATGATTTGCTTCCAACTTTCTTCCCTTCAATGAAAATGGGCATCCACATTTCTTCGTACCTGTTTGCATGATCTTTTTATTAGCAGGTTTCTTGTCAGTGATCCTCTCTGTATTATAATGTCCATTTTTCTCAAATGCAAGTAATACTCTGGATTTTATTCTAACTTGAGCCACATTAGAAACTTTAATAACAATAACAAAGTCATTTCTCCTTCCAACGATGTGAGCCCAAACGATTAATGCCTCTCAACTATGAAATATCTACAAAAGCAACTCTTACAAAAAAGTTTAGTAACGAAGTTTACAATAATGTTTAAAAGAGCTTTGGTAAAAATTATGACGAATCTTCCTTGCCGCATGAATAGTAAATTTATTGGTATAATCCTTAACATATTCAGAGCTTACTTCGCTTTCTTGTGTAGACGCCTACGGAAGAAATTTTTCAAAAAAAAAAAAAAAAAACTTGAAAGATTTTTGAGTAGTCTCTATTTGGCCATATGTGGCTGAACAAAACACTACATGTTCGACCATCAATGTCGTGTCGAACATGTAGTGTTGGCCAAACATAACACCACATGTTTAACCACTGATGACCGAACATGTAGTATTCTATTCGGATCTGAAAGTTTGAACAAAGGTGGACGAAAATCTTCAACTTAATAGGAATTTTAAAAAAATGGTAAAAATAAATAAAAATCTTAGTTCACTAACCTTGCCACTTGTATTGGGAGTGCAAACCACCAAATCTTTGTTCATTTCTTTCTTTATTGCACCTTTTGATTAGTAATATCTTTGTGCAAGTAAGATGAAGGAAGAAAAAGATATGAGTGAGTAATGTAGGAAGAAGAGATTGGTGAATGATGGAGGAAGAAGAGCTAGTAAAAGAGTTAAGTGAAGAAGAGAGAAAGAAGGGCTGTGTGTGAGGAGGAAAAACTCATTGCATTTTGGAGGGAAAAGGGCATTTTCATCATTTTATAGAGGGGTAATATTGGATTTAAAAATTCCATTTGAATGTTGTGTTCAGAGAGATGTTATTTGTGTTCAAATAGCAGCTCTCTTCTTTCTTCTCCATCACCTTTGAAAATGTTGTCATTTTCCCATGGTCACCTTCTTGTTTTTTAATCTCCTGTATAATAAGAGATATTCATACCTGTTATTTCCAAACATGTCACACCAGCCTTCTTTTTACAATTCCAAACTCAAACTTGGTCCCCTGAGTCTAGTCCCAACCTAACCCATATGACCACCACCCCACTTGCAATCTTCCACCTGCCTCCCTCACTTGAACCAAATCCATGTGCAACTAATCCGATCCCATGTGTTATAGACACACCAGTCTCAGATCCATTGGAATTCCACATGAGATCCTTTGTTAGTCTAGCATCTCATTCTATGGCTCTTCGCATTTTTGCGAACATGTTGTGCCCGATTCGTACACTCTTCCTATCGCCTTGAACACCGCATGCCAAGTGTTCGACAAGGTCTTAGGCCAGCAGATTCATTCCAAATGTTTACGATGCCGGCTTGAGCATAATGAATTCTGTGGTCTCATTTGCTTATATGTGATGTACTTAAATACCCATTAATCTCCGGTTCAAATGTAATCTCCACTTCAAATGTACAGAAGTTAATGCATTTTATTTAAAATTCAAGCCTCTCAATCTTTGCAAACCCAATCCCTTAAGTTTGTTTGAGTTTTAAGTGAACAAGAGAGCATCGAATTTGATGCCCTATGCATTAAAAAAAAAACACTGAAGTGGTCACATAACACCTCTTCGGCATACCTACGCTAAGGTGAGTTTTTGGGTTTAGGGGTCACCTAAGATGAATTTTTCGATAAAATCCTCTAAACAATAAAAATTACTACAATAAATTTTGTGATTCCTATTATTTTGAGGTATTCAAAGATGGGGAAAGGAAAGAATGGATATGATAGGAAATGAGGGAGGATGAGAGTTATTTATTTATTTATTTTGTTAGGTTGTCCTACTTGCTTGGAGTGAAAAGGATTGAAAGTATCCATTTTTCTTTTAAACCTTTGCAAACACTCAATGAAAAGTGAAAAGTGCTTAAAGTATCCATTCTTTTATTTCCTTTTTTTTTCTTTTGAGGATTTTAAGGAAAAACTCTCTAGTTGGATACTGCACGAGATTGGTTTCTGATAAATTTAGTGCGCAAAATGGGTCCCTTGAGACTGACTTTGTGTAGTTTTTTTTTTTTGGTAGGGAAGAGCGACGATAGAGTCACTCCCCTTTTACATGAGAAACGCTGTGGTCACTATTTTCTTTTCTCCTTCTTTCTTCCTCTCTCCTCTTAATCTATCTCAATTTCCTTTTTCTTCCTCTTCATATTTCTCTTAATTAAAACTAACCACACCTATCATTATCATCTACTCAAGGTTCAAATTTGAATAGCTACCATTCCTCACTCGAGGGAGGGCTAGGGCCCCAGCCCCCGTAAGGTTGAGATAAAAAAGACTTCAATGAATGTTCAACTTAGATGTATACATTGGCTACACTCACAGGTTGCAAAATAATTGGTATGATCTTAATTTTTCTCCTATGTTGGGCTACTCATCTACGGCGTGTTTGGTAATTCCATCTCAAAGTAAAGTTAAAATCATCTTTCATTTTAAAATACAACAAATTAAAAGAGTCAAATCAAAATACCACATTTAAAAAAAAATTCTTTTACCTTTTTACAACAAAAAGTCACTAAGCTATTTTCTTATTCCGGGCAAAAAATATATACTTAACATAAAAAAGTAAACAAAGTTACATTTTCTTTTCACTAAAAGACAAAATCTCATCATTGGATTTATTTAGCCCCTTTTATTTTTTTTTATCTTTTGAAATAACCATTCACCTTACTTCACTTTACCATGTAAATAACAAACAGCCCCGAGAGTGAGAATTCCACTTGAGGATCTGGGATTCAGTCCAACACCATCAGTCATGAGTGTATTGGGGCAACAATGACCAAATCCAACCGAGTTGTTAGTAGGACATCAAGTCCACCTACCAAGATTCCAATAAAGTCTGCCTAGCAAGATTTGAATCAAGACTTTCTCAGAAAGCTCTCATTTTAGGATAGCGTAAGTTCATGTACTTCATGTACTTAGATGAAATAGACTCCATCATCTTACTGGTAGTTTGGTTAAAAAAAAATGAAGATAGAGAATTTGTGGTTCATAAATCATACAACTGTTTTTGAAAATTTTATCTTACGTCTATTGTTTGGAAAAGATTCTTAAAAGAAATCCTTTGTTACAATAGAATTGGAAGTGTATCATTTAATTTCAAGATGATTAATATGTTCTTTTTTTAACAATTGGAAAGAGGAATAGATGATGATGATGGATGTGGGTGGTTTTAATGAAGAGAAATGGGAAGAGGAAGAAGAGGAAGAACGAGGAGGAAGAAGAGGAAGAAAGAAAGAGAAGGAAAAGAAGAAGAAAGTAGCAACAATAGCATTGCTCGTGTAAAAGGGGAGCGGCGCTACTGTCGCTCCTCTAGACTAATTTCGTACAGCGTTCGACTAAGAGACTTTTCCCCAGTAAAATCCACTATCTTTTTAAGTTTTTTTATTTTAAAACGTTTTCAATCATTCAGTGAAAACTAAAAAGCATCTAAAGTTCTTCCTTTATTTTATTTTATTTATTTTCCTTGCCTAGAAGGAGTTTGAAGTTTGAAACCCATCTGTTGGGCTGCCATCAATGGTCTTAGACAGACAGAGATGAGAGAGAAGATGTTGATGAGTTGCAAGGGATGAAAATTGGTCAAGAAAGGCAGCCGTTTGGAACTAGAACAGGACGAATCACTACTATCATCTAGTGGGTTGGGTGAAGGTAGTAGTAGAAGAAGAAATAGTAATAAAAAAAAGTTGTAGGTCATTGTCGCTGTTGCCATCTATTGTATTTTCTTCTATTTGATTTGATTTAAAAGATCCTTTCCCTTTTCCCCTCTGCTTTGTGCAATGGGTTTCTGCTCTAACTTTGATTTTTGAGGAGATTTGAATTTCTAATTTCATTTCTTTGAATTTATTAACACTAAAGTCGTGTCCAATAAGGTTTTTCTTTCTAACCCTTTGCTTTGCGGATTTTAGATTTTGAGGATTGGGTGGATTTTGAAATCCTTCTGTCAATGAAACAATTAAATGAATATCTATGTTAAGTTGATTTTATTAGCTTTTAGTACAAAATTTTCTTGATCCATGAGATCAACAGAATGGTTTGGCTTTTTCACTCTGCCTTTTTGCTTTCCGTTGCATTGCAGGTCTCAAGCTCCGAAAAAAAGAGTACTGTTAATGTTTGATTTACCAGTCTTGGTGGCCCATGAAAAAAAAGGAGTTTTTTTTATATATACCACTAAGATTTCTACTTGTTGTAAATAAATCCCTGTGATTTCAATATTTGTAAATAGGCTCCTACACATTGACGTTTTCATACCTATATCCCTAATTAATTGAATTTGAGAATAAAGAGAAGATGTCACTAGTTTTCTGCCAATTTTGATAGTTTTGCCCATATCTTTATTTATCACTAAAGAACCGCTTCTCCTTCATATGAATTTTTTTTTTTTCACTTTTGCCTTTTTTTTCTTTTTCAACTTTGCCACAAAGTTCTTCACGGTAGGTGGTCGGCGACATCCTCTTTTTTAATATTAAGATAAACTTTTATTTATTTATTTATTTCTTTTTCTCATTGTTTCTTTTTCTAGAATCTTGGAGTGTCTTTGGCATCAGTTTTTTGGAATAGTTCTTGTAATAAGGGAGACTAGAAATAAGTTTAGATGTTACTCTCACGAGGCCTCTCTCTCTCTTTGCATAATGGTTTTAAGGGTTGGAAAGTATGCCTCGTGGATTTTAGGAATTTATGTTAGCCATCTCTCTCCATAATGGTTATCATAAATTTATATCTTTAGAATTTATTTTTGTATTATTTATCTCTAATTTCAAACATTTGAAAATGTGTTTTGAAGACCCTTTTTCTTTCTAAAAGGAAAAATTTTTATTAATAGGCGAGACAATGACTTAAAAACTAGTTTTAAAGGGCCTTGATCTTGAGCTACCTAATTAAATGAATATATAATTTTTTTAGTGGACATATTAGGTTAAATAAACATTACTTAATCACATGATCTTAAATATAATTAATTTAAAATATGATTTGTGTTTGTGTTGCTGATAAGGAATAGATTAAAGACATCAATCAAAATTAAAAAAAAAACAAGAGAGGCACAGGTGACAAGTTTATAGAATTGAGGCAATTTAACGAATTTATTATTCAACCCATATTGGGGGCCCATTAATAAATATTAGAAATCTTAGGAGGGGTGTATATCAAAATAGTTGTAAGGGTAAAAGTCCTATTTTGATAAAAATTGAGCAAAATCTCATGGTAGTTGTTCATTACCATCAAACTCACTTGTTTTGAGATATGAGAGGTATTAAAATGCCAAAAAAGTGGCCTATTTACAAATATTGAAACTAAAGGGACTTATTTACAATTATTAAAAACTTGGGGCTGGTTTATGCAAAAAAGATCAAGAAGAAGAAGAAGAAGAAGAAGAAGAAGAAGAAGTCATAGCTTACATAAATGGTAACAAGTTAGATTTGGTGTGGGTAATGATAAATCTGAGCAGTCTCACATTTGCCTTATCCGGGATCATGATTTATGATTAGAAATTTATAAAAAATTTAATACTGAAAACATTATAATAAATAATTCAATTATACACTTTTAATTGCATGCAGAAGGAATTGAATTTGAACATAAAGCACTCATACGCTTTTTATCTACTATACTAATTAGAATAAATAGATAAAATTGAAGTGTCAAAATATTAGAAAAATATATAAAGTAGTGATAAAAGACTGAAAAAAGTAAACAAAACCTGCAACTCACCTACTCCCCTGGTTGGGTACATTCATTTTGCACTATCCCAAATTGTTCACAATATTAGAAGGAAAATAGTTTCACAAAATTGAAAAAATAGCGTGCAACGACTCAGTAGTTTCATGATATTTGAAAACAGAGTTAGGGGTCCTACATTTCTTGTTGGTGGTAATCTAGTAACTTGATGAGTCTGTCACATGGCCCAAAATACTTAAGCCCAAGTTACTATTAATAACTTATATGGTTTATTATATACTAACTCATATTTCAGTAATAAGTAATGTGGGATGGGGTGTCACATGGCTCAAAATACTTAAGCCCAAGTTACTATTAATAACTTATATAGTTTATTATATACTAACTCATATTTCAGTAATAAGTAATGTGGGATGGGGTGTTACATAGTGACATATGCTTGACACTATTTTTCAAATAATGTTGCCTTATTTTCAAAATATCATAAAAAATGAAATATAGCAAGAAAGTGTAACAAATAAATAAAATGAAAAATTAAAATACTTTTACTTTTTAAAACTCAATCTTGTATTTGTTCTTTATTTATATATTTTTATATTTAAAAAAATTTTTTTTGGCAACATTCTCCTTGTAATAGTGAAAAAAGCCCAAGTTCTAATAGCATCTCTACACTTTCTCAAGACGACCATTTTTCCATATTTGTAATGATGCAATTGTTCAAGGGAAGGTTAAAAAGGCTAATCCTAAAGTCAGCTGGGGATGTTTTATTTATTTATATTTGGTAAGTCAAGGGGCTAAGACCCAGAGGGAAAGCCTCAATGTTTGAACCCTACACAATCAAATAAAAACATCCATCACTTATCAGTAGGGTAAAAAGGCTAATCCTACCATGAGCTGTGATGTTATTAACTATAGGAGAATTTTTCAGGACGAGATGCCCCCAAATCAACGGTAGTTTTGGTGGCCCCCAATCCAACGGTAGTTTAGCTGGTTTTAGGAATTCATTCCTCCATTTTAATGATTTTCATCCCCCAAATGAATAGCAATCAAATGAAGTGTATTGTAGAGTGTAGGCAACCACCCAATAAGCAGAGTTGCCTTTATACAACGATCTGTCAAAGATTTGACACCTCACGAAAATTTGAACTCCAAACCTTAACCGTTGGATCAAAATATGACCGTTGGAGGACGGTCCTCCCCCGTTCAAATTTCAAATCTTCCATAAACAAACGAACAAACCAGAAAAAAGAAATGCAGAGACAAAAGGAAAGTAAGCAAAGAAAACCAGAGATTCCAATTCCAAAGCTCCATTGCGTTGGTTTTCCATCTTTTCTCCACTTTCCTATCATTCACAATCATCTAAAACCAATTTCTTAGGAATTGAAGACAAATCATCAAAACCTACTATATATCACAGATATAAGCAACTGAAATTTCTACTTTTCTTTGAAAAGTCTTGCAGCAATCCTTCATTCCATCAATGTCTCGAGCGAAATCGCCTTCCCATCAGAGGCCGCCGCTCGCCGCATCGCCTCGGCGCACTCGCGCGCGCAGGAACTTATGCTCAACATCCACCCAAACCCCACTAGGTATGTTCAAAAAATACATCAAGAAACTCTAATTCACCAAATTCACATCTCAAATTTATGGTGTTTTCTGCTTCATCAGCTTCTCTGGCGAAAACCCAACTCCCAAATCACTTGTTGGGTCTCAAACAACAGCGATTTCGACCCGAAATGCTGTCAATGTCCTGCGAATTTCGGGCTTTGGCGAAGATGGTGGAAGAAGAGTTTGGAAGGAGTGGTTTAGATGCCCCTTTTATTGCCACCCCAAGCAGTAAACACAGTCCTTTGTTTGAGAGAGGTCGGATGTATGATGAATACTCGGCGCGAAGGAATGAGAGGCTGAAGAGAAAGAAAGGGGAGGTAGAAGAGGAGAGATCTGTTAATGATTCTGGTGTCTCTGCTCTTGAACTTGGGAAGAGGAGGAATGCCAAGACGACAGACAGCGTGAGGAAATCGGTGCCGGCGAATTTCTCGATTGGCCGGAGGGAGGGGTTGAGATCTTCTGTGAGAATCAGTAAGGAGAACAAGAAGCCTGTTTCATCTGAAACCCGCTCAAGGTCTAAGCTTGATGCAGATAAAAAGAAGAGAAATGAAGCTGTAAGGGGTAGAAGAAATTGAATTTGGAAATAGGACTATCTGGGTTACTTTTTAATCTTCTTTTCAATCAGAACTGTATGGATGATTTGTTTTCTGGGTGAATGAATGCATTGCATTGATGTTTGCTGTCTTTACTACTTTCGTGTATTGATTTGATGATGGTGATGCTCTCATCTTTTATTGATCTCAGCAATTATGTTTGAATTCCAGAAAGTTTTGAGTTCAAGAAAGTCTCATTTGATCTCATGGGTATATTACTAATGTCTTCTATACTTCTACTCATAAAATTTTGTGTATGTCTATTGTGTTCTAATCAAAAGACAAATTAAGGTAACAGAAACCATTCTGTATAGAAAGAGAGCTCTGTTCACACTAGCTTTTATTAACCTTTGTTAGTTACCTTATTCAAGTTCATATTTAAAGTAACTCATTAATGTCTTTCCACAATAAGAGAGGGATTAATTGATTGATTTCCTATTAAGATCTTAATATTGTGAACTACTAATTAGTTTCATGTTTATGAGCGCTTATTTAGGTCTGTCATGCACATACCAAATGATTTGATATTTGGACTAACAAATTTTGTAATATGCAATAGTTTTTCTTTCACTTTCCTAATATAGTATTTTTCTTACATATATAAAAATTTCAATTTAAATTAATTATCATGGATGATTTTAAATAAATGTATATTTATATTTTAGAGTATTTTACCAAAAAAATCATCATAGGTCATCACTTAACAAAAAACATCAAATTAGCAATGGTGGGGAGCATTGAATCCGATGCTCATGTTTTAATGGTTTGGGCTTGGGTTTGATCCTATTAAAGAACCACATCTTCATCATGTTGCATAACCACATCGTCACATTTGAGTTTGATCCTGCTGCAGAACCACATCCTATTTAGTCGATTCCGCATCCCACATCTTCATCTTCTTCCTATTGCAGAACTCAATGAGGGAGCATTGAATCTGATGCTACGGTAAAACATGACCCACAGCATTAAAAAAAAAAAAAAAACACCAGAACGATCACATGTGCTCCAGTGCCCCTACCGCTAATATGATGTTTTTTTGTTAAGTGATGACTTATGATGTTTTTTTCTGTGAAATTCTCTATATTTTATAAAACTTTGAATTATTTTTAAATACTTTAAAATTATTTAAAAAATATGACTCGAGTTTTTGTATTGACTCTATCCAAGTTAGATTTTTTTATTACATTGGACGAGTCATGTATGAGTTACTGATTTTTTAACCTTGCTCTCTTCATAGCATTCCCATCTCACTGCTTTAACAATTATTCTGTGAAGCTCATTTGACTATGAATTCTTATGGATTTGTTTTTTTATATATTATGATGCAAACAAATATGGCTTCATATTTTGTAATTGGGGTTGCATTTAAAGGGGGTGATCCTATGCTCAAAATCAAACATCTAAAATTCTCAACAAGCATTTGGGAATTTCAAAATTCCCAGACTCGAACTTTATGTGAACTCTTGGCATCTTCAAATTTCAATAATCATTTTAGACGAGGGCAAGAAATGCAGCTTTTGCACTTTGTGACTATGTTGGCCTCACATCTGGTTGTATTTGTTTTTGGATTGAAGTAGATTTTGTCGCTTGAAAATTATAAAAAAAATGGGCCAACAATTTTTTCTTAATTTTTAGTAAGGCCCTATGTCTGGGTGGTGCACGTTTTGACTAAGTGAGAACTATATAAATACACTATATTATTTGTATATTGATGATCACAATAGGAGCTATTAATCCATATATTTCATGTAGTACGAAATTTACAGAGTGGATGTGTAATTTCAATAAGAAATTATAGTGGCTATAAAATAAGAAAACTATGGAATTAAGGATGCATGAAATTCTCAGGCATAAAATTTAGCATAAATGGAATAAGGTTGAGGAATAACAAAATTCAGTAGTATTTAAAAAATTTCAACAATTGCTATACTTCCACCAAACATGAAATCCATAAATTCTTGTCAAGAAACAAACCTCCAAAGTTTGAATTCAATACAACCTTGTGATTAGCACTCTGATGATAATAGGAAAACTTATTCTACAAAAAACTACTTTAGTAAAAATAACTCTTTGATTATTATGTGGCTATGTATGTACTCCCTAAAGATCAGTCCTTTTTTGTCAAAATTGGATAAATGCTGAGCCGAAGGCCAAACGTATAAAGGCTTAGCTAGTGAGGGATATTGATGTGAAATTAATTCAATCTATTAAAAACTGCAAGTAAACGGTTGTCTTTTTGAAACAGTGACAAATACAGGTTAATTCCATATAGAGCACTTTTGAACTTTTAATTAAAAATATAAAAATTCTTTTAAAAATAATAATAAAAGAGAGATGAATGATATGTGAATCATAAAATAAATTAAAACTAAATCTAAGTGCAAAGATGGCAATAATGTTAAACAGATTAGAATATCTTGAATCCAAAATATATTCTTAAAGTAACATTTTTGTCTCACATTTACTCAGATTAGAAACAATTCAAGATGATTTGTCTATAAAAAGAGCAATAGTTTAGATTTAATTAAAAAGCTAAAATCTCCTTCACCTCATAAAAGATTGGAAAATATCTGAGCATCATATATTAAGTGAACATAGACTATTAAAGAAATTTAATCCTAAGAATAATCTATTAAACAAGTATGTATGATTAAAGTGAAATCAATAGAACTAAGGACACAGGTTAGTTATAGATTTAAAGATAGACTTATTTTAATGATAAAGCATATATAATATAGAGACAAACAAACTATTAAATCAAAGAACATAAAAAGGAAGAAATATACTAACTAAACTTCATCAAAATGCTTTGATCCAAAAGACTACTTTTCTATGATAAAATAACTTTTGAATTTCTTTATTAAAATCTCCAGATGAAACAATAAAATCTCTTAAATTTCTCTCTCCTAAGCCTAGTTTCTGGTGTAGGGCTTAGAATACCCAAAAACAATTCCTAAAATACAAAAAAATAAAGAGAAAAGAGAAGGGAAAGGAGGGAAAACGTCCAAGGTGGTGTAGAATGCCCTTTTGGAAGTTCATAAGGGGTCTATTTATAGTTTTTGAAGTCACTTGTTGCTCTATCGTGGATTCTGTGAAAAGATAAAACTCTATTTCTTTGAGAATGATTTCATTTTTAGCCTCCAAGTTTAGATGAGATAAGGTTGATGGAAACTTCTAGATTAACTTGAATTATTGGATCTCTTTATCCACACTTCTTGAATTAAAATTTATAAAAGACTTAAGCCTACTTTAGATAATAAACTGTTATTTAGGAGTAGAAAAATTAAAGCCAACTTCTCGAGGTCATAACTTGATCATTTCAGCACCAAATTGCATGATCTTATCTTTACGGATATTTGCTATGGTTAAGCTTTTCACTGGTACCAAGATTGTGCCGATTGGACCTACGTGTAAGAAATATGCTCATTTTAAGTTAAGCTGTTTTGAAAAAAAGGGCTAACTTTTTTCTTGCAATAAGACTCTTTCATACATGAGACATAAGGCCCATATAGTTTTTGGATGGCCCGTAGAGTGAAAACCAAGGGATAGAGCATCTAAGCAAGGTGGAGTCCTCCTCTGGACTCTATCTTCTAGTTTTTGCAAGTTTATTCCACCTCTATCTCCTTGTTTTTTTCTTATCCTCAAGTCTGGATGAAACTGGGAGAGATAGAGATAACGGAATACTTTGAAGTCTTATGGAATTTTATAAACGAGGGTAGAAAGAGTGTCGGACATCCCAGAGGGATGTGTGGAACCTATAAGTGGTGTACAGCTTCTTTGTGATCTAATGCATGGAGTTTCCTAGGATTTTGCAAGGCCTGTACTTGCTTACACATTTTAATTAAATCCATCAAATGTTGACGAGCTCACACTGCAGCGGGATCCGTCCGGATAGAGTTCTACTATAACTGAGACTCTTCGAAGAAAAAGAACAAACATTCTTAATTTATGCAGAAAATGTGTAAAAATGGTGCAACTTTCTATTTCTATGTGAACACGTATGACATGATGAGATTGGATGAATAAGGATGCATTGAATCTAATTAAATTTCTAATCCACTCTAAAATGATACATAAATGCATAAATTCATAAACTTAACAGATGCCTTGGGGTCATAAAAAAACTTATGCAAGTTTCGAACCTATCCTTCTCTTGCATAAGTGAGTTTTTTTTTTTTTTTAACTTCAAGTGTGAATTTTGTCTCCTTACATGTGTAATTTTTTTTAGGATCACAGTCCTTAGTTAGGTTTAAAAAAAAAAAAAAGAGGCCACGTAACATTGACTTTCTACTATTATGCAAAAAAAAAAAAAAGGTGGGGTGGTGGGGGGAGGGATATTTTTGAACCAATTAAATTTTTTCAGTTTTGTGAGAAATCCGTTCCAGTGGGAACCACCTTTTCATGTCCATTTGTTAATGGATTTACGTGGTGTTTGTTTGACACACAGTATTGGAGAAATGAGTACTTGGGGAAGAGGATTGAAATATATATTTGTTACAAGAACACCAAAGGGGATGTAGCTCAAACGGTAGAGCGCTCGCTTTGCATGCGATATTTACCTCTTGAATGATAATAAACCCTAGGGTAACTTTATTTTCTAATTTTCAATTAACCCCCTATAACTTTACTTTTTATAAACCTCTCTATTGATTTGAAAACCAAGAGGCTCCATTGATTCACCTTGATTTTGAATCATCATTATTCTTTTTGTAACATTATCTTCAAGGAAATTAATTTATCTATGAAAGAGGAGTGACTAACTTTTTTGCATTTTTAATTTTCAACGGTTCGGTACCTACACAGTCTGAGTGCCTTTCTTTGATGATTACATAAAAGTGCAGTTAGGAAAGTCATATACAACCTTATCGTTATTTGATGATTACATAAAACCACATCTAAATTGTTTATATTTCAAATAGTCCTCTTTAATAATTTGTCTGTGTAAATTAGCCTCCTTTATTAATCTAAAAATCATGGTCAAGTGCCTTGATTTTGAATTCTTAAGTGGTCGATTGTCTAGACTCATTTTCATTTAAGTAAATATTCAAAATGTAAAGGATTTGTGCGTAGTCACATTTGTTTAGGCTTGTTTATGAATCATAGGCATAAAATGAGGTATGAAAATGATTTGTAAATAATGTCATTTTTTCCTTTGAAAAATTTCACACCTAAAATAGCGTGAAACGATTGTCTTTGAGCAAAAGAGTTCCCACATAGAGGATACCTGGGAAAAGTTGTGTTATCAAATTCTTTCATTGCCTTTTATTTTTTGTAATTACTGTGCATACAAAAATTTTAATCCAAATCATTGAAGATTTTTTATTTATCCATTAAATCTTCAAATATTTTCATGCACTAAGCATTCATAGATTTTGAAAGATATGAAGATTTTACATTTATAATTTGAACTGTTCAATTTTTACTAATGTGAAAATGATTCTTCTAGGCAAACTTGGTATTGCATTACACATGTGCAAATTTCAAGATATGAAAATTTATATCCCATTATATATGCAAAACTCACAAACATAAGATTTATGTTTGTGAAACATATTACTTTTTTTTTTTGTTCGAAAGCAACATTTCCACGAGTAAAGAGCGGAAACAAAATGCAAGAAGTATTAAGAAGAGGGGAGAGAAAGAGAGTAGAGGGAGAAAGGAGAGCTTCTCTTATTTAATGAGATGCGTACATAAAAGGGGGGGAGGAGGATCTTATTTATAGAAGAAGATTGCTTCCTCCCCAAGCAAACCAATATAGCAAGACTCTAGCCTTCCATATCTAATGTGGGTCCCATGGTGGGCATCCACTAATAACAATATTTTATAACACTCCCCCTTGGATGACCACCACTCAATAACAGTTGCCTCATTAAAACCTTGCAAAGGAAAAACCCAATGGGATAAAAACCTAAGCGAAGGAAAAAGAGTACAACATTTTTACAAAGTTATTGAAATGGTGTTGGACGTGCATAATGCTGCCTCGTTAAAACCTTAACTAGGAAAACCCAGTGGGATAAAACCTAGAGAAGGAAAAAGAGTACAGCGCACATATGTCCTAATTGATAAGCTTTAAGGTATCTATCCAGAATCTGTTACTCCCCCTGACGATAATACCCTTTACATTGTTTGATGATACACTTTCCGCATGCCGATCTCATATACAAGCCTTTGAAATGTTGACTTTGGTAATGACTTTGTGAACAAATCAGCCAAGTTGTTGTTTGAACGAACTTGCTTGACTTCGATCTCATTGTTCTTCTGAAGCTCATGTGTGAAGAAGAACTTTGGTGCAATGTGCTTTGTCTTGTCACCTTTAATGTACCCTTCTTTAATTTGTTGAATACATGCCTCATTGTCTTCATAGATAATACTCGGGGTACCTGTACTGAGAGGCAATTGACAAGAACTACGAATATGCTGAATTAAAGATTTTAGCCATACACATTCCCTACTAGCTTCATAGAGGGCTAAAATTTCAGCATGGTTAGAAGAAGTAGCTACCAAAGTTTGTTTACTAGAGCGCCAAGAAATAGCAGCATTACCATTGAGAAATACATAACCTGTCTGTGATCGACCCTTATGAGGATCAGATAGATATCCTGAATCTGCATATCCTACAAACTTGGAATCTTTACAATAAAAGAGTCCTAAATCAATTGTACCACGCAAATAGCGTAGGATATGTTTGATACCAGTCCAATGCCTTTGCGTTGGTGCAGAACTATATCTAGCAAGTAAATTCACTGAAAAGGAAATATCCGGTCTAGTACATTGTGCTAAATACATTAAAGCACCAATAGCACTCAGGTATGGTACTTCTGGACCCAATACCTTTTCGTTTTCTTCAATTGGACGATATGGATCCTTGTTTATGTCTAAAGACCGAACAACCATGGGAGTGCTTAGTGGATGTGCTTTATCCATACCAAAGCGTTTTAGTATATTCTTGGTATAATTAGATTGATGGATTAATATTCCACTAGAACTTCTCTCGATCTGCAGGCCGAGACAAAATTTTGTTTTCCCAAGGTCTTTCATCTCAAATTCCCTTTTCAAGTAATCAGCAGTTATTTCGAGCTCTTCTGGAGTCCCGATTAAATTTATGTCATCGACATAAACTGCCACTATTGCAAAACCCTTTGAGGTTTTCTTTATGAAGATACATGGGCAAATGTGATTGTTTTCATATCCTTCCTTAGACAAATATTCACGGAGACGATTGTACCACATTCTTCCGGATTGCTTCAATCCATACAATGATCGTCTCAATTGTATTGAGTACGTACTCTTAGGCTTTGCTTCAGGCAAAGTAAATCCTTCTGGGATTTTCATATGAATTTCTGTGTCTAAGTCCCCGTACAGATAAGCGGCCACAACATCCATGAGTCTCATATCCAAATTTTCAGAAACCGCTAAACTTATCAGATATCTGAATGTTGTTATATCCATAACAGGGGAGTATGTTTCCTCATAATCAATCCCAGGTTTTTGCAGGAAACCTTGTGCCACAAGTCTTGCCTTGTATCTAATGATTTCATTCATTTCATTCCTTTTCCTTACAAACACCCACTTATAACCTACAGGGTTAATACCTTTTGGGGTTTGTACTATAGGTCCAAATACACCACGTCTATTGAGAGACTCTAACTCTGCTGTAATAGCAGTTTCCCATTTTGGCCAATCTTTTCTTTGTCGACATTCATTTATAGTACGTGGTTCTGTATCATCATCCTCATGTTCCATTGATATATGTGTAGCTACCACATATGCAAATGCATCATCGATGACAATTCCTTTTCGATCCCATCTCTCTCTTGAATAATTGTAAAATATAGAGATCTCTTCATTATTCGGTACCGGTGCCACTTCAGGGGCTTTTATAGTCTCATCAAGGACTTTCGTCATTCTAGAGAGAGTGGATTTTTCCATAGCTTCTTCGGGAGCGTTATGACCCTCTTCAGGAGGAAACTCTTCAGGAGTGTTATGTGTATCTTTGGGAGGATATGATGATTGTATATTTCTCCTTTTCCGCGGAGCTATATCTTTTGAACCTACAGGTCTGCCACGCTTTTGGCGTATTACAGACTCTTTTGTTGCCACTTTTTGACTTTGTCCTACAGGGACATTAAGTCTAGCAGGTGCATTCATAGCTGGAATATGTGACTTAGTTACCTTTGCTGCATCGTTAAATGCATCAGGTAATTTATTTGCAATTTCTTGTAAGTGCACAATTCTACGGACTTCATATTCACATTCTGAAGTACGTGGGTCTAAATGAGACAAAGTGGAAGCATTCCACGTTAGTTCACGCCGTTCTTCAGGAACGGGTTGTTCTGCAGGAACAATACGTTCTTTATCTCCCCCTAACGGTGGGAATTTTGTCTCATCGAATTGACAATCAGCAAAACGAGCAGTAAAAACATCTCCTGTCATTGGTTCCAAAAAGCGAATAATAGAAGGAGAGTCATAGCCGATATAGATGCCCAACCTACGTTGTGGTCCCATTTTAGTACGTTGAGGGGGTGGTATAGGGACTAAAACAGCACAACCAAACTTGCGCAAATGGGAGATATTAGGTTGATGTCCCGTTATAAGCTGTGTGGGAGAGTATTGATGGTAGGCTGTGGGTCGAAGTCGAATGAGCATTGATGCATGTAATACAGCATGTCCCCAAGCACTAACTGGTAATTTAGACTGCATCAACAGGGTCCTAGAAATAAGTTGAATGCGCTTAATCAATGATTCAGCTAAGCCATTCTGGGTATGGACATGAGGGACAGGATGTTCGACAACAATGCCGAGAGATGAACAGTAGTCATCAAAGGCTTGTGATGTAAACTCACCCGCATTATCAAGTCGTATAGACTTAATAGGATTATCAGGGAAATGGGCTCTAAGTTTAATGATTTGTGCTAATAGACGGGCAAAGGCTATATTCCTAGTTGAAAGTAGGCAAACATCAGACCAACGGGTGGAAGCGTCAATCAGAACCATGAAATACCTAAAGGGTCCACTAGGTGGATTGATCGGTCCACAGATGTCGCCTTGTATCCTTTGCAGAAAGGATGGGGATTCTAATGCAATCTTAACGAAGGAAGGTCGAGTGATTAACTTTCCCTGTGAACATGGGACACATAGATACCCATTTGGTATGGTCAAACTATGGTTGTCTAAAGGGTGTCCAACAGAGTTATCAATGATTTTCTTCAACATGGTAACTCCGGGGTGCCCTAATCTATCATGCCAAAGCAATAAGGCTTGAGGGTTGCTAAACTTTGGGGTTGGTTTAAGCTTCGGGCTTAACTGTCTCGTTTGACTCAGAACCGAATGTGATTCGACGATGGATATCGTCGTATAATATAACCCAGAAGAAAGTGCACTTAATGTTTCTAGTATTTGCTTTCGGCCTCCAATACTAGTAACGATAAGTAACATTTCCTTGTTACCTTCATTAGCAGTCTCAACATGGTATCCATTTATTCTGATGTCCTTAAAACTGAGCAAGTTTCTTCGGGAACTGCTGGAGAACAATGCATCTTTAATGAATAAATGAGTACCATTAGGTAACGTTATGTGGGCTCTTCCGGAGCCTTCAATTATTTGCACAGGTCCAGCTATGGTGGATACCTTTCGTGAATTCAATACCAATTCTGAGAAAAACTTCTGGTTTTTCAGAATAGTATGTGTTGTAGCACTATCTACAAGACAGTGAATATCCCCATTGTTGTGATCCATACCTTTAAACAAAAGATAAAAAAATAAAAAAAATGTAACTAAACAATCACATGATTAAGAAAACTTCATAAAAGAAATTTCATCAAATTGATAAAATAAAAAAAATC
Source organism: Sextonia rubra (assembly GCA_037013555.1). Classification (NCBI taxonomy): domain Eukaryota; kingdom Viridiplantae; phylum Streptophyta; class Magnoliopsida; order Laurales; family Lauraceae; genus Sextonia; species Sextonia rubra. The sequence continues at coordinate 11,704,192 of JASUAD010000028.1, read as the reverse complement.
ACTCATCATAAAACATCCATAAAATGTTTGTCAAAATTAAGAAACTGAAAACTAAATCATCCAATCATAAAATATCCATAAAAGGGTAAATAGCTAAAAAGAGATTCTAAATGGAGACTCTGAAAAATATTTGTTTGGTCTTCTAGAACATTCCAGGAGGAGTTCCGATTTTAGCACTAAATGCCTCATTGCTCAGAGGTTGGCCATTTTCGTCTTCAAAAAAATCTTTAGTTTCCAAATTTGTAATGTCCAACTGGTAATTGGCATTTTGTAGGTCAGTATCCCAATCCCAATCTTCCAGATCATTTGATTCTGCATTATGAACAGAGGCTTTGTATGCTTTGTATCGTTCCACCACGTCTTTTGGTGCACGACAAGAGCGTGACCAATGCCCAATCCTTCCACATCTGTAGCAAGGGTTATCAGAACGGTGGGTAGAAGTATTTGGTGGATTTTGAGGTTGATCTGGATTTTGTTGCTTCTGAGGATCAGACCACTTCTGGTGGTTTTTGAATTTTTTATTTGGAGGACCTCGAAATCCTCCTCGTCGGGAGGAGTTTCTTTTTTCACCTCTTCTGGAGGGATTATTTCTCCCACGCCCCCTTCCTTTGCCTCTGTTGGAATTGAAATTGGCATTTGCTTCAGGCAGTGCCATAGATCCAGTTGGTCTGGAGTTATGATTCTTCAACAAGACTTTACTGTTCTGCTCAGCAACAAGGAGACAAGAGATCAGTTCTGAGTATTTGGAGAAACGCCGTTCACGGTACTGCTGTTGCAGGATTACATTTGTTGCATGGAAAGTGGACAGCGTTTTCTCTAACATCTGCTCTTCTGTAATCGTTTCCCCACACAATCTTAACCGAGAAACAATGTTGAAAAGAGCAGAGTTATACTCAGATACCGATTTGTAGTCCTGAAATCGCAAGTTTAGCCATTCATTCTGAGCTGTTGGTAATAAGACCATCTTCTGGTGATCATATCTATCCTTCAGGGATTTCCAAAGACCTGCTGGGTCCTCCTCTGTGAGGTATTCATTCTTAAGGTCATCATGTATATGATGACGTAAGAAGATAAGTGCCAATGCCCTATTCTCCGGGGACTCTTTATTGCCTTCTTTTATCGTCTCTCCAAGCTTCTTGGATTGTAAATGTAATTTTGCATCCAAGTGCCAGGATAAGTAGTTGTCCCCGGTAATGTTAAGGGCTTTGAAATCAAGTTTGGTTAAGTTCGACATTATGCAAGAGCTGGAAAAAACAATAAATATGTATGATCATTGATATGCAAAAGATAAAATAAAAATAAAAAAATTGTAAGGCATTCAGAATAAATTAAGGGGTGAGCCAAGTCAGATCAAGTTTGCCAATTCAAAATTGAATAACATCATGTTATCAATTTTTAATAATCCAGAAACAAACAGTTTAAACAAGGCTTCTGGCTTGATTTTGAACTTCAGGTTCTATCAAGGCTTCGGGCTTGATGTTATGGCATATTACTTTTATTTCTGGATCGAAATATCAAACTTCAGGTTTGATTAGTAATGAATCTGCAAGTCCATATTGTGGATCTGAGAACTTCTGGTTTCAGATTTGAATAATCCACGGAACTTCTGGTCCGGATTTAGAAAAGAACTTCTGGTTCTTACGGAACTGCAGGCCCGTATTAATATAGAACTTCAGGATCTGAGAACTTCTGGTTTCAGATTTAAATAATCCATGGAACTTCTGGTCTGGATTTAGAAAAGAACTTCTGGTTCTTACGGAACTGCAGGCCCGTATTAATATAGAACTTCAGGATTTGAGAACTTCTGGTTTCAGATTTAAATAATCCATGGAACTTCTGGTCCGGATTTAGAAAAGAACTTCTGGTTCTTATTTATGAACTATTCTTGATCTCCCTTTATTAAAGATAATGAATAAATAAATAATCATAACATAAACAATTTATTAAACAAATAAAGGAATATAAATAATGAAAATTATGTTACCGTTAGATGTGCCTTCTTTTACTTGTATCGTATAGATTTGCTTCTAAACTTTCCGTAGCTTCTACTGGATCGTTGATTTGATGTCGAACGGCCAAGATGTCGTAATTTGAAGTGGAATTGCCTCGCAACGTTACAAAAGAAAAGAAAAGAAGAAAAAAAAAACAAACGATCTGTACGTTGCCTTTTGCACAACGTATAGTTTCAGTTCCGTAACTGAATGACGAACAACGTAATAACACTGATGGTTGCACTGTATGACGTGCAAAAGGCAACGTTGCACTGTAATAACAAATAGAACAACTGAATGACGTGCAAAAGGCAACGTTGCACTGTAATAACACGTAATAAAAAACAACGTGTTTTGCACAACGAGGCAACTGAATGACGAGACTGAGGGAGAGAGGCGCGCGGGATCAGCCGAGGGATCGTGCTGATAACGTATTAAGAAGAGGGGAGAGAAAGAGAGTAGAGGGAGAAAGGAGAGCTTCTCTTATTTAATGAGATGTGTACATAAAAGGGGGGGAGGAGGATCTTATTTATAGAAGAAGATTGCTTCCTCCCCAAGCAAACCAATATAGCAAGACTCTAGCCTTCCATATCTAATGTGGGTCCCATGGTGGGCATCCACTAATAACAATATTTTATAACAAGAAGGGATATGTGTCAGATTTGTATACAATTTACTAGGCTTCAGGGCCTCATACTTTTAAATGGAAGAAATAGTGGTTCTCAAACACAATGAACGACTTGATTCATGCCCACAAACTTGACCCTAACTAGACCCATTTAAATGGGTTGTCCAGGTTAACTCTAATTTGACCTCGTTTACTATTTATGTGTCTTGGATTATGAAGGTCAACCATTTGAATACGAGTGATATTTATGGATTGGGTTAGATTTTGCCACTTCGTATTAGGTATGAAGCTCGGGTATTTAATTATTTTTTATTATATTTTTATGGTACCTTGAGAGGGGCTGGGAATCTATCCTTCCCGAGAGTGGAGGGAGCCCTTGTGTGACAAAAGTAGACATAAGTTGAGGGAAGAATAAGATAGCTCTCAAGTGAGGGATGCCTAGGGTTTGAACCCTAGACAACTAGTTAATTAAGAATTAATGTCTTCAAATTGGTTGGTGTTATTCAGTATAGTTGGATGAACTCAATTTCTAAACCTATATGGAATAGAATTTGAGTTGGATTTATGTTTGTATAGGGCCTATTTGAATGCAAAAGAAAAAACACAAGAAAGTAATATTTTGTAGAATATAATCTTTTCTTAAAAGAAAAATCTTGTACATTTGATAACTAAAGAAAAATATTAAGAAAAGATCATTTTCTTTCAAAAGTCTTAATATTTTTTTCTTACAGTTCTCCTATGTAGAAAACTTTCTACAATATAAAAATCATTTAAAATAGTAATTACAAACTAGTAGGGTAAAGTAAATACTTCACTAAATTTATTATGATGCATTTATTTGCATGTATGGTAAAGTAAAGTAAAGGAAAATGTTACATCATCATAAAGATGGGGTAAACTAAAAGTTGGATAAGTATATGGTGAAGTAAAGTGGGAGGGAGTGATAAAGTAGTTTTTTTTTGTTTGACTTAACTTTATAACTTTTTGTTTGAGTTAACTTTATAACATTTAACCATAGTTTTATATGGTAAATCAAAGGTAGCTTGTGATAAAGTGACTTGTTTATATGTATCGTAAAGTAAAATAAAGATTGATATCACATCATGGTAAAATGTTTAGTAAAATAAGGTGAGGTAAAATGAGCCAGATAAAGTGGCAAAGTACAGACATTACTTCACTAAATCTATCATGATGTATTTATTTATATATATGGTAAAATAAAGTAAAGATAAATATTGTCACATCATGGTAAAGGTGGGGTAAAGTAGAAGTTGGATAAAGTATATAATGAAGTTAAGTGGGAGGAAATGGTAAAGTAGTTTCTTTTTATTTGACTGTATTTTATCATACCTTATCGTAGTTTATATGGTGAATGAAAAGTGACTTGTGATAAAGTAAGTCGTTTTCATATGTGGTAAAGTAAAATAAAAATCAATATCAGATCATGGTAAAATGTGAGGTAAAAAAAGGTAAGGTAAAATAAGTCAAATAAAATGGTAGAGTAATTTAAAGACTTTACTTCACCAAATCTACATGAATTCATGATGTATTTGTTTACATATATTGTAAAGTAAAGTAAAGAGAAATGTCAAATCATGGTAAAGTAAAAGTTGGATAAAGTATATGGTGAAGTAAAGTGGAAGGATGAAAAGTAGTTTCTTTTTATTTATCTTTATTTATCACATTTTAACGTAGTTTTATATAGTAAATAGAAAGTGACTTATGATAAAGTGACTTCTTTACGTATGTAGTAAAATAAAATAAAGATTAATATCACATCATGGTTAAAGGTGAGGTAAAATAAGGTGAGATGAAGTAAAGTTGGAAAGAGAGTTGTAAAGTTGTTGCTTTTTATATTTACTTTACTTTACTACACTTTACTATAGTTTTATGTGATAAAAGAAAAGCAGCTTATGGTAAAAAAAATGTGGCAGTTCAACTTTACTTTACTACTACCTTTTTATCCAGATGTTATAAATTAGATATTAATTAAAGCACTTAATAAGAAATTATTCTACTAATGAACTTTACTTAAATCGAAGCACTTTCCAAACAACTAAATTTTAAATATGTAATATTATTCAAAAATCGCTAAACAACAAAAATATTATAGTATTTTAATACTACACTATTCTATTCTATACTATTTTATTTTTATAATATTTTTGTCTATAAATATTTTATTCTATAAATATCCAAATGGGCTCTTAGGCTTCGTATGCTCGAACTCATCTTGAGTAGTCGAACATATATAAAGTTGCTTTTTTCTCTAGAAGGTAGAGTTTGCCAAATTATGGGACACCTCTTTTACTTGTGTGCGTACATAATGGCTGTGTAGCCCCCCATTAACTTAGGAGACATAGGGATGCAAATGCATTGAATCTAGGCAGAACCATGGTGGATCTAGACCAAGGTACATCCGTATAGATTTGGATCAGGTTCGAAAAGAAAACATATGTTATATCTGGATCCACCGTAAACGTAAACATATAAATCCGATTTTAAATTCAAATTTGCTACATTAGTATTGGAAAAAGGAGCTTCAAAATAAAAATTTTAAATATACAATTTAAGCTATTTAATACTAGATGATTGAAGCACAGTAGACTCTCAAAGACGCATATAACTAAGGCTATGTAGGCCCTTTGAACCTATATACATAATTTGTTAATATGTGCAAATAATTTTCTCAGATTCTTAGGTTGGAACATTTAGCGATTTGCTTCTAGATCTTATGTGCAAGGATTTAGATTATGTTCCAAATTTCTCTAAGATCTGAAAATAGATTTCATATTCACTTTATTCAAAACTAGAGATTTTAAATACTTGGATAATTGGATTCCTATTTGCAACCTTAGGAAGCAATAGACTATAAAGCCCCACGTCTTCCTTTGTAAGTATATAGTGGGATACTTTATGTTTGTGATTACTCTACATAATTAGTCTTGTAGACGGGCAATAAAGTGGGCCACAATAAATTGTAGAGGTGTTCGTGAACTTGCAACCTATGAAAAATAAATTTCAGTACATTTCTTGTTAGTTTTTGTGGACTCAATTCATCAGTTGATGTAATAAATTGATCAATTTCTTTATTTATCAATAAAATCATGCTTTACTTTCATGAGATGAATGTTATTTTATTACTTCATGCACATGACCAATATGTATGACATAATGGTTCATGAGTTGAACCGGATCCCATTAGTATATTAGATGTGATATATGTGCATGGATGAGATCCACACGCGGGAGATATATGTCACAAATCTTATACTTAAAATAGCTTCACAACCAGTAATGAGATTGGGCATCTCATTTGATAAGGTTGCAGCACTTTGATCACTATGAGATAGTGTGATTTGTCTCGATCATCAGAATGTAAGATTCTGGATCACGGTGCTGGTACATTGGATGTATTGAAGGACCATGAGATGCACCTTATAGAATTCCGTCTCAATAATAAGGTATGCTCTCATAATTCCCTAGCAATAGGCTCTCAATCCTGAGACATTGACAAACTCAAGTTTCTATCTATTCATTTGCTTTGAGTCACCAATGAGTGAGGCCGACTGTAGGTTAACACCTCGGTGTCTTGGGTATGTGGTAGTAGAACTGTGGGAACGTTGAATGATCAAGATGGAATCTATCTCTATTATCCCCTTGTGCCAATTAATGGATTTGTCATTAGTAAGTGCACACCCATCTCAATTAAGAGTTAATTAGATAGTACTGATGATTACTGTGATTAATTGGGGCTCAAGGATAATAAGATGTGGAACTTAGATTGGAAGAGACGGATTTATTTCAATTGATCCACGGATATTGATAAAGGGGCCTACTTGTAGCAATTGGGAAGTTTAGGGTCTTCATTGTAATTTATTCCTAAGACTGGAGTGCAATTGTATTTATATAGTGGTGTTATTTGCAATTAAATGTGGGCCCGGATTGCACATGAGATGTGGGGTCATGGTGTTCCAGTTGGAGCCAGCTTTCTAAGGAATCCCTAGTGGTCCCCACGCTAGCCCAAGATATTGGAAAACACTAATCCGACTTGGACTCTAGAAATAAGAGTTTGGAAAGGAGAAAGCTGCTAATTGCTTTGGAAGTAAGACTTCTATTTCAATTAGACAAGGGAGAGATTTGAAAGTCGATAAAATCTCTTGGACGTCCAATAAGACTCTCACTCACGCCCAAAACCTTTTCGTGCAAGAGTTGCACGAGTTTCTCTCTCCTTCTCTCTTCTAGTTCATTGGAGTTTCGAGTTGGGATTTCTCCTGAAGATTCCACCACTCTTCTTGAGAGAAGAAATCCAATTCGGGTCATAGCGTGGAAGGCTAAGAGGTGTTGAAGAAATCCATTAGAGCACTGCGGATCTCCAAAGGTATGATCTACTTCTTGCATGTCGTAGATTATTATGGATGTTTAGTGCTGGTAGAATATTTACTGTACATGGTCACGAGATTGAGGATTATGCATCCTGGATTGGGTTTTGGTTTTATGGATAGTTGATCCCTGTGTCAAGTGGGTCAAAAGTTTTGAAAATCTATCTACGAGACCCACCTACTTCCAACAAATTGGATTCCTATTTGCAACCCTAGGAAGCAATAGACTATAAAGCCCCACGTCTTCCTTTGTAAGTATATAGTGGGATACTTTATGTTTATGATTACTCTACATAATTAGTCTTGTAGACGGGCAATAAAGTGGGCCACAATAAATTAGAAGAGGTGTTCGTGAACTTGCAACCTATGAAAAATAAATTTCAGTACATTTCGCTGACCGTTGAATTAAGGGAAATGAATGATTCTAAGAGTCTTTTTTCTTTTATTTCATTTTCGTCATTGAATACAAAGAAATGGTAAGATTTCTATTCCTTAAAATGGTTAAAGTTGCAGAATCAAGAACAAGGTTAATGACTATCAAATTATGTCCTCTCCAATGAAAAATGTATTAAGGGGAGGTGGGGTATTGAATACCAAATCACCACTTTAGTAATTCAAATCCTAAGAAAGTGAAGGTTGCATCTACATGCCTCGCTTAAGGGCTCAAATGACTATGAAATCCTTTGTATTCGATGTAAATTGACAGGCAAGCCCCAAGCCTTCATATTTGTTTGACTATCATCTATAAGTATTAGAATTAGAGGGATAATAAGAACTAATATTTTGGATAGAATAAGGGGAAAAGCCCCTTTTTATGCCCATGGCCCCACTACATCTCATAGTGGGGTCCGCCAATCCCTCCTTGTAAACCCAGTCCCATAAATAGGCACTCTTTGCAATTTACAATTAGATTTGTATTTCAATTTATTGTTAGATTTACTTTGACATCTTTGGTTGCAAGCATTTGGGGACATCTTGTCTGTTCTCCAAAGTAGAATTTCAAAATGTTCAAGGTACAAATAGCATTTTAAATCTATAAATTTTAAAATTTTCACTAGTTAAAAGTGACTTCACTTTGTTAGTTCTATTAATTATCACCATTCAAAGCAGATCAAATAGAAATTTACAGTTCCCCCGAAATAGCCACTCAATTTGCGTCTCGATTGAAAAGGGGAAACCAATCAAAAATGCTCTCAAACAATCCCTTATCAGTGTACCATTATTACAATAAACTTAAAAGTTAAATCATTAGATTCAATTTTTATCACAATATTTATTATAATATCATGATATCTATCTTACCCTCCTAATAGACCAACTCCTTTAAGATTGCACTCTTTTTGCAGTTTATCATCGACTTCATACTTAATTTATCATAACATTTATTTTTGTTGCAAATTATATTATAATATTTATATTTTACAATTTGCACTCAAGATATGCAAAAAGGAGTTGAAAACCCTTCTGCTTAACTGTAGAGCAGTTGATTATTTGTCTTGAAAAGCATACAAAAATCTACAATTTTTTATCTTTTCGAAAGTACTTTTCTTTTCATGGTTTTTTTAATTTTTTCGTCGGCATTCAAATCATTTATAATTTTTATAATTTATTTTTAACATATTGTTCTATTTTCATAATAAATTATGATAATGTCTACATCAAAGTTAGAACTACAAAATTAAATCACCCCATCACTCGTTTCCTGCGCGCCAGCAATATCCCAAAAGTAATATTTGCTAAATTGGGTGCAACGAGCACCATACTATCCGATACAAAAGATCATTTCCCCCATTTTTGGTGTATGAAGGCCTGACACTTGCTCTTCTTCAGCGTAGAAAGACTAGGCCTGTGGGACTACTTTGACCTATCCAAGATCAGTTGACCTGACTGAATTAGCACTCATCCAAAATATTCCACACTCCTGGCAATGTTTGTTTTTTGAGAAGTAAAATGAATACTATGAAAAAATAATTTTAATAGTTAATTTTTAATTTTAACTTTACACATATTTGATTAGTCATAAGAAGTAAAAAATAGAATCCCATCCGCCTAAGACTCTTAAGTTAACTAATTTCTCATTTTACCGGTTATCGTTGCCAATCCACTTGTAGTTTAAACATGAGTATATTTATGGGAACGAGAAAAAAAAGATTAAAAGGAGTGAACTTTGGTAGGGTTAACTTCTTATATCACCTCCAATTACTTCACCATATGAAAACAAATGTATATATATCTTACCTAAAAATATACTTCTCTATGCTACCAGTTCCTTTGCCACTAATTAAATACTTACTTTTTGATACTTTTTCGACAAATTATTCCGAACATCACGTATGTTTTGTACGATTTAGAGTTGATTATTTTTAAAATTGTACAACTTTGAGGCTATTAAAATATTACATTGATGTGATTGGATGATCTCCTTTTTGAACAATTTTCAAGCCCATTGATATTATCAACAAAATAGAAAACAAGGTTTTATGAAACAAAGAAAACGAAGAGGAAAACAAACTCGACACGAAAACTAAAGAAATTTAAGTCACCTTATTGCCCATAGTGAGGGAAAGAAATGGTATTTCCTGTTTTTTTTTTTCTTTCTTTGTTTTCTTTTTGCTAAAGGAGCAATTGATAATTACTAAAAAGAAAGCTACAAAAGCATAACACAAGGAAAAGGATAGTCCACATACTAAAAAGAAAGCTACAAAAGCATAACACAAGGAAAAGGATAGTCCACATACTAATGGATGAGGATGGGAACCAGATAGCCAAACAAACAAAACAAAATAAAGACAGGAAGCAGAAAAAGATCCAAGGAAGCCTAGCTGGAACAAACAGCAGAGGGCAATGCATCACCATCCGGATCATCATACAGCAACATCATAGAATATTGGGGTAGGACTCATTGAAAGAGAGGATATACATCTTCTGCTAGAACGGTTGAGGTTGAAATTTTGTTAAAAGTGATGAATGTGTAGCTTACTTTGATGAAACATAAATTCGTATTCTGTGAATACTAAGGTTTACAGCAATAAATACAGAGGTTTCAGTTCTATTTACGAAGGTTAGTAGAACATAATACTGAAATTCCAGTGGAGATAGAGGAGACGTGGATTGTGTGCTGGTGTATGTGGGGATTATATGGCCAAAGGGCTGTACAGAGCCTCTCCTCAAACTCAAATGATTAAAACACTTATATATTAATTCAAACCTTAAGATAATAAGAGATTTCTTCATACCAAACATTTAAGACTTTTGATTGACAAGCCTTTTTCATACATTCTTCACACACTATGCTTTGATACATGGGGAAGCCCAAAAGACACTATAAGTTACAACAGAACAATGAACTATATTAAATACTGGCAGTTAAATAAAGTAGTAAACCACAATAAATTCTTACTATTAAATGGACCAATGAACCATTCATGATATTTTGGCTTTTCTATTTGACCTTTAGACTTCCCAAAGTGGCTTTTGGATTCCCAATAAGAGTTTTTTCATTTCCATACTGGAATATTAAAAGTAACGATTCCAACATAACCGTTCCTTACTTTTAATATTTGATTAACATTGGAGTCGATGATCCTTCTTCGGATTTCAATTCTTCAATCTTTTTTTCATAGCCGTTGATGCGAGTTTCATAAAATTTCTTCATAGCTTGTGATGAGGCTTTCAACTTCTTTATCTCTTCTTTTAAAAACATTGCATGTTTTTTTTTTTTTTTGGATTTACAACTTGATCATGATCATCACACCTATTAACATCAATCACTTTGATCACACCCGAATCATTGAGAACTCTCAAAGCATGTGATGCTGCACTTTCTTTAGCTTTCTTCTTTGATAACCTTTGATGCCAAGTAATGGAGTAAGAATACTCATTGAGTATAAATTGAACTGTTGCAATGAACTTTGGCTCGTGGTCAAGTCCAATTCTCAGAGAAATATACTTAGGAGAGACACATCCAAACTTTGTTGTGGCTTCTTGTAATACCGTTTGGAAAGGGATTTCAACGATCGTCATTTTCTAAAATACTTTTAAACAAAGAAATTTAATTAAGAGAAGAAACTTACTCTCTTTAAATACAAACCATGATGATGTCTATCAAGAAAAGAAACTTACTCGCTTGAAATACCTGAACAAATCAAGATAAGAAACTTGTTCTCTTGAATTTTGATTTTCCATTTACTCACTTCCTTTTAAAAAAAAAATCATTTCACTATCCCCTCATGTCTTCACGTATGAAACTCTCTCCTTTCATTGAAACATAAAGTCTGAACCACCTTTTTTAAAACAAAATATGCAGCCTGCAAAAAATATTTTTCAAAAACAAAAACAATCCAGGATTGATGTTTTGAAATTTGACAATGTGGCAGTCTGATACCAATTTGTAGAAAATATATTCTTTGATATCAATTTGATGAATGCACAGCTATTACTTTGATGAAATTGAAATTCGTATTCTGCAAATACTAAGGCTTATAGCAACGAATACTTAGGTTTCAGTTTTGTCTACAAAAGTTGGTAGAACAAAATACTAAGGTTCCAGTGAAGACAAAGGAGACGTGGAGTGTGTGCTGGTGTATGTGGGGATTGTACGGCCAAAGGGCTGTACAAAGCCCCTCCTCAAAATTAAATGACCAAAACACTTATATATTAATCAAAATCTTAAGATAACAAGATACTTCTCTAAACCAAACGCTTAGACTCTTGATTAACAAACTTTCTTTACACATTGTTCTTCTTAAATAAACAACTACAACACAACCTTATATAGTATGTTAAAGGATACATGGGGAAACCCAAAAGACACTACAAGGTACAATAGAACAATGAACTATATTAAATACTAACAGTTGAATAGAGTAATAAACCACAATAAATTCTTACTACTAAATGGACCAATGAACCATTCAGGATGCTTTGGCTTTTCTATATGACTTGACTTCCCGAAGTGGCTTTTGAATTCTCAAGGAGAGTTTCTTTGTTTCCATATTGGAATATTAAAAGTAATAATTTCAACATAAAGAGCCTCATTTTATCGTTAATTATCTGATGTGGAGCCCACCTTGTTAGATGACTCGGCATGCAAAGGTATCTCCAGCTTCTTTTGGGATACGCCTTAGCTCCACTAGTCCCAATTGGCATTGCCTTTATGTTATTCCATTATTTATTTAGATATGTAAATGGATCGGAGTCTTGGGACCATCATTTCTCATTTGTGAACTTGGCAAAGTCCAGAGTCTTTTTGCCTTGATGAGTGGCTCCAAAGTAGTTAGCAGTGTATTCTCCAAACATAACCTTTCTGTAGACCGTCTTTCCATCCTTCTCAGGCAGGCCTGGCAAAGGTCCGATCATTGTGCGGGACCGTGGGCTTGCAAATAATGGGACTGAGACTCGGGCCTTGGTGTTGTTGGCTATGACTCGATGCTCTGCACTCTTGTACCTTCCATTGCTCAAAATCTTCAAAATCAAAGCTAAGAGTCAGCATAGCAATTTATGGTTACATATGGATCAGGCCCATATCCTTAATAGGTGGGTCAACAAATGGCTCTATCCTAAAATTCATAATTCACAAGGCTGGTCCATTTTATATTGTTTTCCATGACTATGATACTCATCCTAAAGGCACAATTTCATAAATATAGTCTTCAAAATTCTTGACCCAAATGACCCACCAATCCTAATCTTGCAACCAAACCTAAACATGACCACGCAATTCAGGATTCAGGTTCCGGTTTAGTTGACAATTTCAACCTTTAATAGAATGGGTTGTGTTCGGATTAGGTCATTCTTGCTATTTGTCCTGTCAGTGGATTTGCCCATAGCAATGATATGATCTTAGCTTGAAAGATGTATTCAGGTTAGACGTTTGGACACAGTGACACTGACCTCCAATGTGTCCCCAACGTTGATGACTAGCGCTCCATCCACCGGTGGGATCTCTATCCACCCCTTTTCTTCGACCTTAACGAACAGGCCGCCGATGTCGTCTTGTAAAAGGATGGTCAGGGTTGCTAAATCGGAGTGCCTCCCGACACCAACTGTAAGCTCAGGACGGGGACAAATGGGGTAGTAGTTCATGTTCACACCCCTGGCTTCTATGTACTCAGTCATAGTGGACTCGTCCAACTCTATGCCGAGACCCCTGATCAGGGTACTCATAATTGCATGCACCATCTTGTTGGCTGCTTTCATGTAATCGAGGACTGCATCTCTGCAAACCAATACACAGAGGGTAAAAAGTGACTTCCGTGAAGTGAAAGTATGCATTTATTTACTTGATGCATGACCATCAATATTCTAATTTATTCCACAGATTGTTCTGATTCTAACTTAGTAGCCTGGCGAATGTCGGCCGGACAAAATGGAGAGCCCATACCGCTTAGTGGGCTTTTGTCCATGTAGCCCAAGTGTAACCTTGGTAAATAAATGGCTTTGAGTTTTGGGTGAACAAATACATGTAACCTGTACTGTAGTAACAGAAAAGTGACTTAGCAGTAGGAATTTTTTTTCCGTTACTAAAACACCCGCTTTTAGTTCTTAAGATAGTATCTAGGCATTAGCAGAAGTTTTAGTGGAGGGAAATTTCCCTTTTTTTTTAAGGGCACTTTTGGGAAACATTCGCGGTGATGAAAGGATTCTATACTTTTAAAGAATCCTACCTCAAGCCTGAAATCAACTCATCCTCTCTAAACAAATCAAGTTTAGCAGAAGAGAGAATTTTCAAGAAAGAGACCTTTAAAAAATCAATGGTTGAAAATATTTTGGCCAACACATCATGATCCATAAGGCCCCACGTTATAAAATTTGATCTTATAGTTGTTCTTGACCTCTAGTTCGGATCATCCATAGAAGGCCCACTCACTGATTAGATCATAAAAAAATCAGACATCATCTCATTCTCATCAAAACAATGTTCATTTCCCTTTCCCTGCGTGCGCGGAAAGAGGGGGGGGGGGGGGGGGGGGGGGGCGCTATGTTTTGACCTAAAGTGGAACCAAACATTGGCATTCCACGATGGCCCCAATTTTTTGCTGGAAATCCGGGGTGGGTTTGATCGCAGAAATTCACAAACAGGTGGAAAGCGGAACCAAACATGGGCATTCCACAATTGCACAGATTTTTGGCTGGAAATCCACGGCGAAGACTGTTGCTAAACATGCCCTAAAAAAGATCAATAATATCAAGAAAAAACCACCGCTGAAAGATGCTTTTCTTTTTTGCTTGCAGTGTTGTGTGATCAACCGAACCCATTTTAGATGTTGTAGGAAAAGACCTTATTCCCAAGGAAGGATCCAAGTACAAGCATCTGGGCCTCTTGGGGCTGAAGCCCTCACCCATACTCATAAATATTCTAAAAATTAATATATATATTTTCATTTGCCACCTCCACTAATATTTCTTTTACATAGAGCCCCGTCAAGTTAAACTTCCTGGGTTTGCCCGTCGTTGTTACTCATATATCTCTTTCATTAGAATTTTTTCAGACGTACTTGGGTCAAATAACAGTTCTTTTCATCACGCTTGTCTCTTTACTCATGCAGAGTCAGCACTTAGTTTAAAAATTAGTTGTTTAGTAGGGAAAGAATCTTGCAGACCAAAGTCTAGTCCTAAAAAATATTAATAAACATATCACGTACCTGCACTCATGAGGCCAAAATTGCATAGCCTCTTCGGCGCTCACGTAGACCATGCTCAAATAATCCTTCCATTCCAGTGATTTCTCTTTCGCAGGCAAAAAGCTCGTCCCATAATGTACTCGGCGACATGGCGTCTTTTCTTTCAAGAAAACCGCCTTCTTCTCCGGCGGCAAGTTGAAGAAATTGTGTGCAGCCTGCTTAGCACGCTCCAGCAGTTCGAGTGGCACCCCATGGTTAACCACTTGGAAGAACCCAAGCTTCTCCGCTGCCCCACATAGAGCGTTGATGACCTCCCCTTTCTTCTCCCCTTCCAAACCTGACAAGTCAATCGGCTTAGCCAAATAGAGCGAAGCATCGATCACTTGTTTCGGATCGATTCGCTCATTGGGTGGGTGCACATAGCGTTGGGGTAAAGAGGCAATGTTAGAGTCTGCAAGTCCCTTGACACCATTGCCTTCTTTAACAATGAATTTAAATAACTCGGCCTCGTCAAGGTTGGGAATCGGAGAGGTGGTATCAGGACCAAAAGCCATGGATTCTAATTGAGGATAAGAAGAGCTGCAGAAGGAAGACATTGATTGTGTTTTATTGCTCTGTCAAGGGACTTGGGCTGATTGAGAACCTGCCCTCGTTTGATATGTATATATAATGGGAGCTTGTGGTTAACTGGTCATACAATTCAACAATTTCGATACCACTCAGAGAGCCACCGTGCGGACTTCGAGGAAATTTCAGGACCAGTGATAAAGTTTGACTGTGAAAGTTGTCTTTGCAATGAGCTTTTATTGAATTAGTTATCGTCAAGGATAGAAGGATAGAAATATCGACTCATACCGGTATGTATGGGCATTGGTCAATACCAAATCGATATTTGACTAGGCATAGATATGGTACTGCCAATCCAAGAAATTCCCAAAAAATGGGATGTATCGGCCAATATTTTAAAAATATCAGTCATATATAACTATTTATTTATTTTCAGATTTTTTTAAAATTTAATATTAAAATAGGATATTTTGAGGATTTCACCACAAATTTGTTTTTTTAAGTAAGTATAATTATTGTATACTTCATGTATGATAACTTCTTATTATTTTTTCATGTAATTATTTTTATATTCTCAAATTTATTTTCGGATTTTTTAATAATCAAATATTAAAATTAGATTTTTGAGGATTTCATCACTAATTTATTTTTTTAAATAAGCATAATCATTATATGCTTCATGTTTGATAATTTTTTTCATTGTTCCTTTATGTAATTTGTTTTATATTTTAAAATTCATTTTCGTATTTTCTAATAATTTAATATTAAACTATTATATATTTAGGTTTTCACTATAAATGTCATTTCTTAATTCTATATAATCATTGTACAGTTCATATATGCTAATTTTTTTACGATTGTTTTATTATTTATGTGATTGTGTCAATATTTTTTGTATTTGTGAATTTATTTTTGGATTATTAAAACATGGTATTAGAAAAAAAATTAATACATCATTTAAATATGCCATTTTGAGATTTCAAATACTAAAATGATTTTTCTTAGTTTCTATTATTTTTTGGAGTTTAGCTTTTAGGCAAGGTCAATTGACAAAGTGTCCTAAAAATAATTCATAAGTTATAATTATGGTTCTTAAAAAAAAATCACAATTTATGACAAGACAGCCATACAGGATGTCATAACTTAGGGGACCGATAATTTTATTTATACTTATTATTAATGAAAAAAAAACATTGTTTTCCAGCATTTTCTAATATTTTGAATTTTTTGGATATTTTTTCAAATGTTTTTGGATTAAAAAAAAATTCACACCGCGACCACCGCGACAAACCGTGAACCGCAACCGATACCGTTCATCTTATTGGTTTTTAGGACTGACCGATACTGTGACCAATACCGCAATGTTCATCCATAGTCATGGTATGCTCAAAATAATACGACAAAGGGGGCATGGAAGTATGTCTTAAAAGTCCCTCCCTCCAAAATAATAGCCAACAGACAATAGAGAACTTTACAAGCAATTCAACCTCAAAAATAGTTTTTGAAGGCAACACGGCCATGTGGTCCATTCACTTCTATTTCTTCCAATCAACCTTTAATAATGTTTAATGTATCTAGTTTTTTTTTAATATCAAATTAATCTGATAGTTTCTCCTTATAACTATGGGGTTGTTGACATATGCTGGTTGTTTTGACCTTGAATTTTGATGCAATTGATTCCTTGCAAATAAATAGGCTTCATATGTTTATTCGATTGTATTTTCTAAGTGTTTTAAAATGAAGAAGTAAAGGTATATATCTATAAATGACCATTGTCTAACATCTCTAATTTATTGAAGTTTGAGTAAAGGATGATGAAAAATTAATATTGAACCCTCACTTAAGTAATTTGATACTTAGAAAAGTCAAGGTCTTATTTACATCTTTACCTTGTGGCCTTCACTTCTCACCTTATAAGGATTTTTGTATGTTGTTTAATTCATGAATTGGACAAAATTGTGGGTCAATTGAGTTGTATTTTATATTTATTTTAGAATAAACTGTTGCATAAGCCACCGGAAGAGCAAAATGAAAGTATGTGGATTGCAAAGTTATATCCTGTAAACAGAGCTTCAGATATGGTCAAGTTACCTACCGTTGGAAATGCTCAACCTTCTTAAAATCATCTTTCAGTGAACCATATTTGTGACTTTCAGTAGTTAGCTTATCAGTCATGGAGGTTTTTTTTGTCTTTCTAAGAGATGAACCTTTGATTTTGCATCTTAACTCTCTCTTTAGAGATAAAATCTCTTATTTCCGGTTTAGAACATTTTTTTTCAAACAACCTGCTCATCTTTATAGACTTGTCTAGTAAAATCTCATGTTCTTCTTCGTAATCATCTTCTTCATATGAAAGTGCAATATCAGCATTCTCTGCAGTAGAATTATCTTCAGACACAGTAGATCAGCCATAAAAGCCATAAACTTGCCATTCACAATATCTTTAGGATCAGGATCAGGATCTTTTTCTTCATCTGACGAATCAGCATCCTAAGTTTTCAGAGCTTTATGGTTGAGATTCTTTTTCCCGTTAAGATAGTCAATAGCAAAATGACCAAGACCTTGACAATCAAAGCACTTAACCTTGGTTAATGTCGTCTTCTTTTTCAGACTTCGATTTTCTCCACTTAGATTTTTAGCCTTTATGAGTTTTTGAAATTGATTTACTGACTCAATGATATCATCATTTGAATCTGAGTCTGTCTTAACTTTCTTTTCATATTTCTTCACAGATTCTTTAAATGCTCCGAAAGCAAAATCGTTATTCTTTACTGATTTTCCCTCATTTAAACGATTTTTTTCAAAAGATTGAAGATTTCCAATTAACTAATTCATAGTGAGGGTTTTTAAATTCTTATTCTCTTCAATAGCATCCACCTATGAATTAAACTTTGAAATAAGAGACCTCATAATCTTTTTGACAATTTTACTTTCAGAGATTTCTTCACCCAAATTGAAAATAGAATTGACAATGTCATTCAGTTTAGCATAAAACTAATTGAAGGTCTCATTTTCTTCCATTACAATGGTTTTAAAGGATTTGTTTAACCTTTGCAGCTTTGCCTGCTGGATAGTATCAGTACTTTCATATACAGTTTGCAAAACATATCATGCTTCTTTTGTAATTTTGTATGTGGAAATTCGACTAAACTTATTAGCAAGGACTCCAATATAAATACCATTCATGACCTTATTATTAGAGTTGGAGGCATGCTTCTCTTCCTCAGTCCATTGGGCTTTAGGTTTAGCAACTGTTTGTCCATTAGCAGTAATAGTGGGTTTTGAATAACCTTCCTTAACACTATCCCACATACATCATCATCAATGGACTTGAAGAACCCAATCATCATTTGCTTTTAATAAGCATAATTTGAACCTTCAAACAATGGAGGCTTTACAGTGGATGTGCCTTTTTGATTAAGCACCATTATAGATATCTCTTAGAATCAAACACAGCAAATTAGTGTAACCCGCTCTAATACCACTTGAAGGTTTTTTTAGAGATCCTCTAGAATGAATTAATGCAATTAATCTCAATACTATGTGTGCAAAAAAACAACTACGCAGTGGAAATAAACCAAACAAAAGCATATTTCATAAAAAGATACAGTTTTTACGTGGAAATCCAAACCAGGAAAAACTACAACCGAAGATCAAGCATTATGAATCATACTATAGTTATAAGAGATATACTTACAATCCTTATTCGGTATCGCACAACCTAAGACCTTGTGATCCCTTGCACAATGTCCTGCTGCAACGACTTCCTGCCGTTCTCTGTCACAGATTCAATCACCTAGACATCTTTTAGATGTTGCACTTGACTCCTCAGAATAATCTTTTACACTCAGAGAAGTAAAAGACATATATTTTTAGAGTAGAACTTCAGCCTTTCAACCCTTCATTGAAAGAACTTTAGAGAAGGTGATCTCTAATAAGCAATCTCTATTTAGGACAATGAGATCTATGTTCCATACCATAGGGTTAAGAGAGAACCCTTTTTTATAACTCCAAATTTGTGCCTTATAAGTATATTTCAATTAGGAAAGGAGTTGGCATGAAATAGGTAAATTTCTCTTCAAATTAGATGAAAAATCGCAAGTTAGTAAACTTTTCTGCACCTGTCAGATCAGTTGGATTAATGTTTTGCTCAGGTGAAATTTCAACACATTTTTCTACAAATTTTTGGAGGCCATAATTTTCTCATTTTGGCTCCTATTTATGCAATCTTGGATTCTACAGATATCTCCTCGAAATGAGCTTTCCAACAGTATGTCACTTGCCCATATGCGATGTTTGATTTGTAAGATATGACCTTTTTAAATCATGTTGTTAGTAGAAAATTACTTTAATTTGTCGCTCTTTCTTTGATTTCTTCATTTCAGTGCATTCGGCGACTCAAACCATCATTCATACTAAAAGATATATTAAATACAATACCAATAGATTTAAGTTTTTTCCAACCCATAAATTAGCCAACACAAAAATCCTTGCAGACATTTAGCAATTAGGTCATAAGAAATTAAGCACCAAAAGGCCACTTGCAGTTCCATTTGCATATAACATTGAATCTTCACGGATCATTCATTGTAGTAAGCTATCACAATCTAGGAGACTTGTTCATAGTGTACAAGTCTAAAATAAAATTAGACCAAAGTGAACCAATGAATCTTTAAAAAATGTGAAAAATGTTTAAACTCCAAAGGACGTGTTTCTATCAATGTTGGTCTTTTGGTTTGTTTGTGTCCTCAAGCAGAGGCTATCACAATCTAGCAGACTTGTTCATAGTTTACAAGTTTAAAATAAAATTAGACCAAAGTGAACCAATGAATCTTTAAAAAAAGTGAAAAACATTTAAATTCCAAAGGACTTGTTTCTATCAATGTTGGTCTTTTGGTGTGTTTGTGTCCACATGCAGGGCTATCACAATCTAGTAGACTCATTCATGCTGTACGAGTCTAAAATAAAATTAGACCAAAGTGAACCATTGAATCTTTAAAAAATGTGAAAAACATTTAAATTCCAAAGGACATGTTTCTATCAATGTTGGTCTTTTGGTGTGTTTTTGTCCACAAGCAAAGCCCAAGGGTTGACGAAGGAAGGCAGCTCTACTACCAAATAATATAGGAAGCGCCAAAAGACTAAGGTGTTTTGATACGATGAAGGAAAGACCAAAACACTAAGGTGGTTTGATACCAAAATGAGGGAAGGGTAGAGATGCTGTTTTGACCTCGAAATACTAAGGTTTAGATTCCATATACTATGATTTGCTTAATAGAATGCTAACCTTACAGAGATGAACACATCAGTAAAAGGATAAACACATGACTCAAGCTCATTGCTAATTTGCTAATTTGATATTAGTTTAACATCAAGAAGATATAATCTTCAAAACCTCTCCCCTTCTCCATTGGACCCTTACAATATATAGGTATCTTTCCTTCATGAATGCACGTTTGATTCCAAAGTTGCTACATTCAAAACTACATTTTTCTAGACTAACTGCTTCCACTCTCCACACATCTAATAGCACTAAATATTACAACTTACTAAGTAGCGAACAACATATCCAAAACAGACAAAACTTACAAGTATTAAGCTACATTATTACCATAAGTTTTAAGACAATCCAATGTGGCACAAAGGAGCCCAAAAGACACTCACAAGGTAGTGACATGGCGCTAACTAGACAACTGCATCATGAAGAAAATGATGTGTCCTACCTTTTTATACCTCACTGCATCACAGGGGAAGGGGGCTATTAGGATCCTTTAATATACATTTTTATGTTGTTCATATACTAATAATTCTTGCTTTCGATGTTTCTTGTTATTTACAAATTTTATGGGTTTTTTATAGTAAAAAACCACGTTGTACTTGGATAAATTAAATAGTGCTGTACCAAACAGTTCATATGGGTCTCCTACCAATTTTCCTTTTTCTTGAACTTTTTACCATATACATCGATATCAACCTATGTCAGATGTGAAGGCCTCCGTATCGATCGGCACCCCTCTTTCTAGCCCTTTGAACAAAAAGGGTCATAGTCAAATTCTTTGAACACTGGCTTGGTTCTCTGAACAACTATCTGTGTCTGTCTTCTCATTGCTACTTTTATTTTTATTCATCTATTTTCTTCCTTGAGTTGGCTCAATGATTAATGTCCAGAAATACATTTTTCTCTCCAAAATACTATTGCATGAAGGATTTAAAACCTGCATGTAATCTATAGCATGTGTTAATAACACCATATGCTGTAGATAATACATAGTTATTCTTTAGTTTACTGTAAGATATAATATAAATTCCTCTATATCTAATTTTCAAAATGAAATTTTGGAAGAAAGATTCAGTTCTTTACATCAATAATGAGCAACATCAAGGGCAATTCTAACTCTTTGTAGAACATGCTTTCTACATCTAGCGATAATAACACTAGTGAAATTCAATTTTCAGGGAATTGCAGATTCTTTCTGATTGGGCTCAATGGCTTATGTCTAGCTAGAATTGTATTTTTCTCTTCAAAAATATTGCAATCTGAAAGACTGGAAGTCAAGAATATATTTTGGTAGAAAGTCAAATTTCTCTTTTTCGTATAAAATATGATGAAGAAAGGAATTTGATGTTACGTCAATGGATGCATATGAATATAAATGTTTAAAAAATGGCAAATGGTGGGAGGGCGCTTGAGGTTAATATGAAATGTCTACTCGCATCGCCATTTTATCCAATTGCAACTGTACAAGGGGTCTTTTTTTCCTCTAAAAACTCCTATATTTATAAAGCTTCATGTTGAACCCCTTTAGATAGTGTAATATTTAGAAAGTAAATCCTCTATCATAAAAACGGTTTTGAGCAATTTTTTTGTGTGGAAAACCTCTATGTGTAAATATTGTAATAAAAATTATTTTTTCAAAATAATGAAAAGTAATAAACAAATATAAATTAAATAAAATACTCCCAAAAATCATTATTTCTATGTACTTTTCAATCTTTTTTCATTGTTTAAGTTATCATGGAGAAACAAAATACTTTTAGTTTTGACAATACTCTTATAGATTATTTATTATTGGAATTCAAAAAACTTGTGTTTGGGAAATTTCTGAATTCCAAGTATAGTAGATTTTTTGGATGCTCCTTTGTATTGGTATTTAAAAATTTAACCAAAAAGTAAAGGTATCGAAATTTCAAAAATTTTTCAGGACATTTCAGACTTTTAGATTTTGAAATTCTTGTGAAGAATTGAGTCTGGATCCTCTATAAAAAAATTTCACGGTAATCATTCTGCTACATCACTAGTAGATAGTTTGCCATGCATGTGAAAAATACATGCTAGGCTGCCTATAGGTGATTTGGCAAGACTTAATTGATCCTACCACGATCATTTTATGGTGTTTCCTCACTAAATTTAAATTCTGAGAAATTAGAAATAATATCAGCAAACCATTGCATCATACTCAGAAAAACCTCAATACCTCAAACTCGTCATAAAATGAAACATGCTCTTAGGGCCTGTTTCTTTAATGGAATTCAGAGAATTCCTGTCTGGGGAATTCCTGAATTCCCAGACATAAGAGAATTCCTGAATCCTCTTTTTACTTGAGGATCCAGAAATTCCATAAAAAACCAAAGAGGTTGGCATTTCAAAATTCTTCTAAGGTAAAAAAGGCATTTTAAATAGCTAGAATTCTGAAATTCTTATAAAGAAACATGACATTCTCAAATGCCAGGAAACATACTGTCACATCATGTCTCCAAAAACCCCAGCAATCCAAATTCTTGGCAGAAATTCTGCCAAAAGAACAGGCCCTTAGAATATGGTGACTTGAGTGGTGAAATATATGCTCTTAGAATATGGTGACTTGAGTGAAGAAATATAATATAAGTGAATTTATATATCTACAAAAAAATATCACCTATACTTATCTCAGAGGCAATGGTGACTTTTTGGCTTGTTAACAATTAAGTGGCGGGGCATGCCACTTTAATGATTATATTTAGCGGAGGACAGGTGTTGTGCCCGAAATACTCTCAAGTTCATAGATCAAAATTTGAAAAAAATAAAATAAACAAGTTTAGATCTTATGAGGTATTTTTCATATTAATCGAGAGTAGACGAATTATAATTCACCAGCAAATGTGATGATGTAGTTTATTATATTGGGCCACACACAGTCTGCATGAAGAAAATTCTTGTATCTTAAAAAAAAATCATTTCTATTTATGACGAGCTGATGGGGACTTATTGGGTTGACGTACACTTACGTCGGCCATGT
Organism: Sextonia rubra; assembly: GCA_037013555.1. Taxonomy (NCBI): domain Eukaryota; kingdom Viridiplantae; phylum Streptophyta; class Magnoliopsida; order Laurales; family Lauraceae; genus Sextonia; species Sextonia rubra. Next base: position 11,680,726 of record JASUAD010000028.1, on the reverse strand, counting down.
AAATTTAATGACTATTTTTTAGGGGAGACTGGTCATTAATTAGTGGAGATGTTTTACATGCGGCTTAAAATGCCAACGACCATCTTCATGTACGATAATTATAGAAGGCAAAATATCCACCAGTGTGACACTGTTCCCAATAGGCCGGTCAAAAAGTGTTGGGGCGTGGAAGTGATTGATTCACCTAAAACGCGTCATGAATTTTGTTCTTTATTGTACTAAACTGCACTTTCCAGTCCCGTCAGAGCACATGGGTGAAAAGAAAAAAAAAAACCTCATCTGATAAAAAAAATGATTAAAACTTAAAATTTTTATGAAAAAATTAGCCTTAAATACTAATTAAATAAATTAATCTTGAAAAAAAGAGTTGACAAATAAAGCTTTAGTAGGTTTTTTTTTCTTGGGATATAATTATTCCCTGACAATACTGTTGCTTTCATAATATTGCGATGAAGGTAATTCTATAAAAAAAAATGCACTCCACCCTAATATTTGTATTGTGTGTTTATATATATTTATAATCAATCCATCATATCAAAGTTTCAGGTTAATTACTCATAAAAATCTCTAAAAATCTTTATTAAAAGTCACTACAAAATTGTGCTGATTGTATCAAATACTTATTTATAAATAAAATTAATGATTTTTAATCAATTGTGAGATGGTAAAAATAGGAAAAAATAGAGAATCAATAAAAAAATATATAGATATAGGAAAAATAATAGAAAAATAAAAAACCAGTTCTTCATATTCTACTAAAAAAATAAAAACCATATAACATTGTTAAAAATTAAGATGGAGAAAGGAAAGCACTAATACCTAATATTAGATTTGGACAGCAGACCTTGGATAAATAATTGCAAATAAAGAGTTCAAATCTTTTTAGAAGTTTAAATAATTAGAAATTCTTAAATTTTTTGTCTAAGTCAAAGTTAGATTAAATAGAAAAGACTCGAAATCATTTGAAAAGCCTAAATAATCTAAAATCCCTAAAATCTCTCTCAAATTAAAATTAAATAAAGAAAAAAAAAGCACTAATACCCAGTCTGGGAGGGCTTGTACGACCTAAAACTATGGATCACTTGCACAAATAACTGCAAACTGAGAGTTTGAATTTTTCTAAAAATCTAAATAATTTGGAGTTTCTAAAATCTATCTCTTAAGTCAAAGTTAGATGACATAGAAATAAGTCTGGATATTCTTAAAATCTTAAATAATTTAAAATCTCTAAAATTTCTCTCAAGTTAAAATTGGACCAAAATTAAAATTAAAATTAAAATTGATATTGTCCTCCTATTTTGCAATTGAAGCTCAATTTAAAAATTGAATCCTATCCCATTCATATTAAAAAAAATATATATATATAAATAATAGAGAAACCTACTAATTCACGATATTAATGATAAAAGTTTGAATTTATACAAAACAAATAACTGAGAATATGGGTTTTATTATTATTATTATTTGGGATGAAATTGCCCATATCTGGACGTATCTGACTCTTTCCTCGACCTTTCATTTTCCCTTTCGCATCCGTTTCCAACTATGCACGAACACATCCAAATTCCATGTACACTGCCAGTGTCGCAACGTCAATAATGCTGTCAACAACCCCCTGTCCGTCGCACGTTTTTTTCGTCCCATTCACCTTCCCACTAAAGTCTCAATAGAGTTAGGTATGGTTCCACCAGCGGTGCCTCGGTCAAGGGCAAGAGTAGCTGTGGGGATACTGGTCTGCCTTTTACCAACTCTGATGCCGGTCATTTTGATTTACGCCTATTTCTTTGTAAGAATTTATGAAATTTTGTCTGCTAGAATTTATGGGATTTAAATGTTGACATTTTAAAATGTTATTGAATTTCGACATTTTTTAGTTTACTATTTCATTCTTGTCAAAATTCCAGCTTAAGAATTTCGTGTAACTCAAATCCATCAAACCTTCAAAAAAAAAAAAAAAATGAAAAATGAAAAGATGCATAGAAGGTATTAGAAGTAAAAAAGATAAAATGAGGTAAGTATATGAGAGGAGTGCATAGGAATAAGATAATTGGACTTGATTTTCTTGCCATGGCTTGAAGGAAAAGATACCTTTTTTCCATTGAGAGAGCTGGAGTTCTCCCAAATCATCCTAAAATGCTTGGATTCTAAAATGCTAAGGAAGGGCTAACACTTGGATTTTCTTGCCATGGCTTGAAGGAAAAGATACCTTTTTTCCATTGAGAGAGCTGGAGTTCTCCCAAATCATCCTAAAATGCTGAGGAAGGGCTAACACTTGAATTTTCTTGCCATGGCTTGAAGGAAAAGATAACTTTTTTCCATTGAGAGAGCTGGAGTTCTCCCAAATCATCCTAAAATGCTTGGATTCTAAATTGCTAAGGAAGGGCTAACACTTGGGAATTCCAAAATGCTACTTGCCTTAAACACTGGGAATTCCAGTAAACGAACATGGAATTTATGACTGGAATTTAGAAACTCATAGACAGCCTAAATTACTGTGAGAAATTCTTACAAAGAAACAGGCCCTAAGAATGATAGTGAGAAAACAATTGGGTATGCTAATACAGTTCATCTAGCTAAAGGAGGAAAGGAAAGCAAAACTGAGTCATCCTATCACAACCTATAGGCAATTTTAAGCAGGGGTAGAACTAAGAATTTTCGGTTGGGGAAGGGCTAAAATTTCTTTTTTTTTTATGGCGGATATAATTTCAATTGGATTAAAATTTCTCATGCCAGTACAACATAATTAGAAAATGATTTCAAGCAGGTTGGATTTCAATAATGAGGCCCATTGATTGAAAATACAGAGCGAAACAGGGATAATTAATACAATAACAATTGCAAGTGCATAAGGCAAAATAAAACCATTCTTAAAGTGGGTTCTCGGTTTTTCCTCTTGTTTATACATACTTTTATATAAGAACCAAAAGGTAATCAATTATAATGAGCCATATTTGAAATCTAAACCATCTAATTTATATCAATAATAAAAGTTAAACAATGAAAAACAAAAATCTTCTCTATTTATGGTGGATATATTTCCAATTAGTTTAAAGTTCTTTTTTGTACTAGTAGAACATAAATATGAAGTAATTTTAAATGAGTGAGATTGCAAGTATGAGCTTTAAAACTGCAAAGGAAAAATGATGCACAAAGAATTAGTGTATTTATAATTGTAAACGTATAAAGTAATAAAAGAGGGGGTTGCTTTCTTTAGTCCTTCTCGCACCCGTGATATGAAGCAACAACTCTAAATCGTTTTATTGCTACCAAGCTCCAACAATCCATACTGTCCGACTCTCTCCAATTAAAATATTACGATCTCAAACCAAGGTATGTGAGTGATAGTGATAAAAATAGATTGGGATAAACAGTTTCTAATATATTCATAATCCCTTCTTTTATGTTATTTTCTTTATTCTTTCTTTCTTTTCCTTCCCTTTCTTCTTTCATTTGATTTTCCTCTAAAATAAGCTATTATTTAATCAGTAGTTTAAAACCAAGATAATATTCTTAGTATTTGATTTTTGATAATGTTGGAGGGGGCATCCATTAAGAGATTAACATTAAAAGGAGGGGCTAGAGTGTATGTATATGTATGTATGTGTGTGTAAATAGAAAAATAATCCTATGAGAATTAGTTCTCACCACTTTTTTGTGAGAAGTTTAGGTGGGGCCATTTATCACCAAATTCAAATCTTGCAATACACAAAGACTCACAAGTGGGCCTCATAAAAAGTTTTTACAGTAGATGTGTGAGAGCACTTCTCATAGGGTTGAAGCTCATATATATATATGGAAAAAATATTCAAGTGAGAAGTAGTTCTCACTATTCCTCCGTGAGAATTTAGCGCCCACCTAGCAATGCATCCAAATTGTGTAGAAATAAGGACACCCCTTGATAGTCATTGATCCCAAAGTTTGGTATCGATTTGAATGGATTTGATTGTTGGATGGAGGGTTGAATTTTTTATAAATATGAAACCATTAAACTTGTGGGCTACAGATAAAGGGCTACAGATAAAGGGGTTAGGGGCATGAGATTGGGGTCAAACTTAAAACTTGTGGTGATTGCACAAAGAAAGTTTCATCCCAACTGGTCTCACTACAAATAGGACCCACAAGTGAGCCCTATAAAAAGGTCTCATGGTAACTACGTGAGAACATTAATTCTCATTAGAACAAAGTCCATTATATATATTAAAGCTCTAAAAATCGAGGCCTCTGAGGGGTGCCATATCAGCATCCCTATTTTTCTTTTTTCCTAGAGCGCCACTTCAGATTCCTATTTCTCCCAGCAATCCACCCGACTTTCCATATTTTTAACGTATGAAATCTTTTTTAATCACGAATTATCTTCTTCCACGGCTCGGCACAGGGCGAATCTAAAGAAACCCACCGATTTTCCTTCCACTGCGCGAATTTGAAGAAACCCATTGATCTTCCTTCCACGGTGTGCATCTGAAGAAACCCATCGATCTCCTTCCACGGCTCTACGAACTATCTCTCTCAGGGATTCGAAGAAGAAGAAGAAACCCACCGATCTCCTTCCACGGCTCTGCACAGCAATCTGCGATTTGCTCCCGGCTCAAACTCTGCGATCTGCTTGGATTTGAAGACAGCGATCCTTCCACAGCTTTGCAACATGTTTTGAAGAAGAGTTTGCGAACTTGCTCAATCGCTTCGACATGCGAATTCGTGGAGGAGGTGCTCAACAACCACTCCATCAACGACTGCAACGTCCTTACCATTGGAGGCATGAAGACTCTGCCGAAAGACAGCATCAAGATCCTCAACGCCTGGCTGAGCACCCCCTTCAAGGCCCCCTGCCCAGCCTCCGGAGATAAGCCCTGGCCCAATGACATGTTGGACTTCTTCGAGGACTCCCGGCCCGAGATGGCCCGGATCCCCGCGAACTGCTTCGTGTGCTGCCCGATCTGCTCTCTGGCAATAGGCAGGGAGTTGGTGCCCGTGGAGATCATGCCTGGCGGGTGATGAAGATCGTGAGGGAGAGTCCGACACAGATTCAGTGGCAAAGCGAAACGACGCAGAGGTTTCATCAAAAGGACTGACAAAGTCAAGATGTAAAGTCCCCTTTGTTCCAAGAACAGTTACATCCATCGCCAAATTAGTCAAAAAGGAACATTGGAAGGTTGCAATCTTCCCATCTTCTATAAGTAACGAAGACCCACACGACAGGATAACACCCAACTTGTTGAGAACTGGGCCACGAAGTGTAGTTACTGTCTTCGGCAATTCATAATCAACTACCCACAAGATGGACCTGATGCAGTACCACCCAACGTCACCCAGAGCACTGAGACTATCAAGATCTGGCTTCACACGAATGTCATTCTTAAGAAAATCCGAACCACCACAAAACGAAAAAATGCTATGGACTTGCAGGAGTCAGAAAATAATGATAAAAAGAACTATCTTTGATATATTTTCAAATGAAGCATAAGAAGAACTATATGATCCTCCTTGTCTATATATGTGGTTTGAAACTTATGGTTTAGGTAACTACTAGATCATAGTCCCATCTTTGAAAGCCACTACTCAAAACAACTTCCCGATAAGACTTCACAATGGTTCAATAAAAACATTAAAGGGAAGTTAGATGGTAAAGAAATAAAATTAAAAGTCATCCACAATGAACAGGGGAAAAACAGTCATTGGATGGTCTGGGTATTCTAAGTCAAGTTTTTCGGCAGTCATGGTTCCATTAGGCATATCCTATGACGGAAGATCATATAAATCCAGTTGTCTTCAGCATACAAGATTAAGTAAAAGATGAATCAAGGCATAATCAAATTCAAATTGGAAAGCAGAATTGGAACATGCTAGATTATCTTAGTCTCATAGTTATCAGAATGGAACGTAGAGTTCGTGATCAAAGAAAAACAAACTTCAGAAGAGTTTCGATATATATACTAACGCCTATGCTTGAACTTAACTGGATCAGATCCTCAAAATGATTGCCTAACACCTATGATTCTTTCAGCTTGTGAGCTTTGTGCTTTGTGATGGAATGAAAGTGAGTCAATGAGTATGGTGTTTGAATTGATGGACACTTTCTTTGTTGATTTTTTTAATTTGACACATCAGTGTGGCTTGAATACTTGATTTAATGGGTGTTTTGTGTTGTTCAGTTTAGCTATTATTTATGTGGTGCAGAAATCAAGGAATGCAGTTTTTTTTATCATTTCATGATTTGCATTTTGAGCTTTGTGGTGGAATCAAGATTCATGTGTGTACTATTAGGATTAAGTCCGAGGTTTGTTGGCTATGAGAAAAACAGAGAGGTGAGCAGATGATGGTTTGTCTAATAAACCTGGTGGTTGCAGGTGTTTTGTCTAATGGGCAAAATGGCATGTGTATGGAGATGTAGGGTGGTGTTGATTTGCATCTTGGTGGTGCTTTCTGGGTGTGTGCCTTTTGTTTTAAGTTTTCGTTTGTAGTTTGTGAAATGATGGAGGGATGGTTATAGATTTTTTCTGTTATATTTTCTTTTATTTTATTTTTTTATTTTTATTGTAGTACATGTTTACATTTGAAAAATTTTTTTTCTTTGGCCTTTTTTGATGATTTATGAATTTCTTTCATTTTGAGCACGGGCCTAGCACGGGCCTATGTTGCTAGTTTATATATATTAATGCTACAGAAAAGGAGGCCTGTGAAGGGTGCCACATCTGTATTATTTTTTTTCTTTTTTTTAGAACGCCATGTCATCAATTTGAAAAATGACTAGCTTGCTCGAAATCTCTCCTTCTACCCTACCTTTTTTTAAATCACTCCCTAAAATCTCTCCTTGTACCCTATTTACTCTTCCTAAATTGGCTTCCCTAAATTCTCTCTCCTTTAGGCACCAATCCTCTCTCTCATTGTTTTTAAATCACTCCCTAAAATCTCTACTTTACCTATCGATACTCTCTCTCATCTATTTGATACACTACTAAAAAAATCTCTTCCCCACTAAACTCACTTCCCGACTAAACTCTCCTGTACCCACCAATCCTCTCTCATATATTTGTTTGGTCCAAAATGTACTTCCAAAAATCCTATAAAAATTTGGAATGACATCCTTAAATTTAGGAATGTATAATCATTATCCTTGATTGACTCACATTAGCTCGGCAATCCTCATCCTTGATTGAAATCTTCTACAAATTCCATAATAATCCATAGCAACTAATCTACCAAGAATCATTAAAATTTTAAGATTTTAACAGCTTGATGAAAATGGAGATGGACGGTTTCATTAGGGAGCTGGTGCTGTTCCTGTACTACCCCATGGGCAGCCTTGCTTCTCTTTCTCTCATCTACTTCATTCCCTCATACATCACGTAGGCCAGCACGGTATATAATAATCTAGACGATTTTAACTGGAAAAACCAATACGGCTCTCTCTGGTTTTTTTTTAATTTTTTGGTTTGTCAATGGGATCTTATTATTGTCATTTGATGATTTTAAATTTTAAATATGGATTTGAGGTTCGGAGACTATATGTTGTGGAGAGGCACAGTTGGCTTGGCTCTATAAGCATTTACCATTTTGATATATAATGGTTTCCAACCATTTAAATTCAATTCCAAACCATTTTAATTGACTATACTGTTTATTTTTTCTCAGTATTTGTTAATCTAATTTGCACCATTGTTTGGTCAACTTACATCCTCTTGGAAAAGCCATTGGAATTGCCTCACACAGCAAAACTTTTCTTCAATTTCATGACATGGTAAATATTAAATAAATAACCAAATCTCTTCAATTCCATTTGTTTTTTTTTTTTTGCTATTGTTATTTAAGCTAACTGTGTGAATGCTTTGTTTTGTTGTACTTTCTTACTTTGATTGTGATTTGCTTACAATGAAAATTTAAATGGCCCTGAGTTATCTCTGTTTTTATTCTTATCTTAAACATGATTTCATTTAATTTTCAAATACTGACCATATACTTCCTTTAGGTAACCTTACGGTATAGAAGGTAGAACAATTGAGAGCAACCATAATCTAGCTGTTCTACTGGCAGATGGGGAGAAGAATAGTCATAGTTGGGCAGAGGAAAGATGATAATCTTGCAGGAGTTCTACTTCTGCAGTATGCTAGCAAATATGTCAGTCGCTGTACAGCCGGAGAATGCTGTGTACTTTCGGAAGTCGACGACTCTCCTAGAACCATGTGGTGCTACAATCATGAACCATACATTTGAAAATAAGCAGAAGCACAGGGACACTGGCATGGGGTCAGTGCCGAGGATGGATCATCTATCTGGTCGACATTGCAGTAGAAGCCCAAGGAAAACTATGTGATGGAGGAAGATGATACGGAAACATATAGGATAGTGAATTAGCTTTTGGAAACCGGATCGTTAGTATGGGTCCGAGGTTAATCAGATGACTCCACTTCTTGACTGTATTTCATATGTTTGGAAACATGACTGAAATTCTATCGTCTCGATGTTGCATTGATAACAAGAACAAAACAAGTGTCACTCATTAGCAACTAAGGTTTTTAAGCGCATGAACCCTCTGGTTAAACTGGGTTATTTGCACTTTGTTTATGAAGGGCCCAAACGGGACTTAAATTTTCTTTGTTTTACTGGTTGGGAATATAACTTGGGTGCATGTATGCATGGTGCATGTGTGCATGTGGTATGCAGTGCACTGGCTATGATGAGGTAAGACCATCGTGGCTATGGCGAGGCAAGACCATCGTGGCTATTAGGCGTCAAGAGTCCTATCCTCTCAGTTGTAGGATCCATTAAAAGGAAACTACTCTAAAATTTGTTTTTCTTTAATTTAATTATTTTGTTGTCCATGTAATATGTTATTAGGTTACTCATTACATATACATTTTTCATGGGCCTTAACCAAATTAAATAGGTTGGTCAACAGCAAATCTTAGCCTGGCATAAGCCCTTTAGTGAAATAATTATATCAAGTGAGTTATTATTATTATTTTTTGCTATAAGGTAATTGCATATTGAAGAGGAGAAGACAAGAACAAGGCAAAGATGCCCCAAAACAAGGCAAGCCATTGAGGCAACAAAAGGAAACAAAGAGAAGCTCGCATCCAAAAGAAAAAAAGAGAAAATAAAATACACCAAAAGGGAAAGTTACAAAAACATGCTATATATTTAGAAAATTACAAAAATTTTGTAGAGACCTACCAAAAAAGGGCTTATCTAAATGCCAGAGATAGGAGAGAAGCTTGGTGAGATAGAACTTGGCCTTCGTCTGGGAACCTTTGCAGCTTTTGAAAATTTAGTCATTTCTGCATTTCCATATGATATAAATCGTGGTGAGGAAAATATAGGAGGCACCTTTTTGAGCTGATAAGTAGCTATTCAAAGATAGTGTATGCCGAATTATAGATGGAGATATAGTAGATGAGGGCTGCGAACCTGCAGCTTTAAGAGTCCACCTCAGAGAGAAGTAGCAAATGGGCGATGGAAGAAAAGATGAAGATCCAATTTAGTGTTTGAATTATAGAGCGGACACATTGAGGCTAAAGAGAAGCCCACTGTTTAAGCCCAGACTTGAGTTAAGGTCTTTCGATGCATTAGCCTCCAAGCAAAGAAGGATATCTTGGGCTGAATGAAAGAATTCTAAACAAAAGGAGCCCAAGCAATTTCAGAGTCCCTAGAGCGCACTAAGTGCCAAGCCTCCTTAAGAGATAGGTTTTACTCGGGTGAGATTTCCAATAAACTTTGTCATTGCAATGTTGGGCTGGAGAAATGTTCACAGTAGCTGAGAGCAAGAAGTAAGTTATAGGGGAAGGGATGTTGACCGGAATGACTTAAGAATTGCCATTCAAGATTGAAGCCACCTTTTGATGAAGAGGGAGGGGAACTGTAGGAAATTTTGAGGCAATACTGAAATTATCAACCCAAGCATCATACCAAAGGTAAGCAAGTTTTCCGTTTCCGATTTTCTCACTTGGCACCTAAATGCAAAGGGTAAGCTAAACTTCGAAATTTGCACCAAATGTAGACCCAGATTTTAGGGTGGACAAGCACGAAATAGTCTTGTTTTTGAAATATTTATTCCTAAACCAGGTGGCCCATAAAGAGGAAGAAGATGTAGTTGCCCAGCCCAATCTTGAGGAGGGAGGCTTCATTCTAATCATAAATACCTAGACCTTTTTAGAAAGGAGAGACAAACAGTGTCCTAGCAAATCTGACTTCTTTTAGAGCGAGTAGCAGCAGCGAACCAAAGGAAATTGCGCATAAGATGCTGAATGTCTTTGATGATTGACTTAGGGAAGGGAAAGACCATTGCAATGTAAGTAGCCATACTACCTCCATTTCAATTTTTTGGATTTAATAGAGTCAATGAGACTCAAATGAACAACATGCATACATCTTATACTAGAATTACCCATTGCATGTCTTTGCATGTAGAGAAACCATCTTTTATTGAGGGTTTCTCCACCACCAAACGAAAGGTGAGGCTAGAGTTGGGTAAAGCACTGATATAAGGCAAGTATAAAAGTATATATTGCTACATATATGTCTAAATTTATTGATTCTCGAAGTAATCCTCTAAATGCAAGTTTACAACTCTTTCGCCCTTAATTAAGGAGACTTATATGTTGGATTAGGTGATAATGAGTATAACTATGTAATATTAATGACATGTGGGCATATAAGACCTAGGAGGATAATTTGGAGCAAAAGGAACCTCATTGGAGGCTAATTGGTTTGTAATCCAAAAAGGAGGAAGGAAATTGGGTTTTTGGGATCAAGGTTAAGAAATATGCATTTGAGGCTTTGTAAAGTTATCCTGAGTTGGAGAAATGTTGAATTGCATGGATGATAGAGGGACCTGTAATTTGCTAGGTGCTAGTGAAGAAGTACCCTAAGAAACATCTGGACCATGTGTCGAGTCATTATAGGTAGCAGATTTAACACAAATCCTGAGAACAAGACAATTTCTTTTGGGGCAAAATATCATTTTATTGCAGTATATTACATAATATGAACATGTTAATTGTAAAATGGATATATTCCAATTTCATTTTTCTTTTTCACTTGGTGGGTTTTGGATGTGAAGCAAATGAGTGAGTTTTTATGGATTTATTGAAGTGGAGGATTTGTATGTAGCTACAATTTTCAATGTGGCCCCATTTTTATCAATGGTATCTTATTAAAATGGGCCGATTTATATTGTGATATTATCAAATTTAAAGAATTTTTTTAAAAACCGAGAATCATAGATAATAGATTTATTTCTTTTAGAATTATTTTTCACCTATATCTTTAAAAAATCTTCAAATTTATTATGTTTCTTTTTTGGGCCTTGGCTCAACATGGGCCTTTGTTGCTAGCTAGTATGTAAATATGTGTCTAATAAAAAAATGCCACCTCATAAGTGCAAAAAATAATACATAGTTAATTTTAAGGAGATGTTGATGACACGTGTTAAAATTTCATAGGCTAAAAAAGGAACTTTTTTTTTGGTGAAAAATGACAGAAAAATTTCGTAGCGTGACCCATATATATATGAGAGAGAGAGAGAGAGAGAGAGAGAGAGAGAGAGAAAGAACATTTTTTTTGTAAGAACTCTAGGTAGGGCTCATTTATTACTCAATTCAAATCTTGTAATACAAAGAGACCCCTCCTAATAGTCGTATACTCTAAATTTCGATCGATTCCACTAGATTAGACTGTTGGATCGATTGTACACCCATCATAATGGATATAAGTTGTAGACCTTGACTGAAGGGGTTAGGGACATATGATTGGGGCCAAACTTGATATTTGAGGTGGTCACACATAGATTTTTTCTTTCCCCTCGTCTCATTTCCAAATAAAACTCATAAGTATGTTCCATAAAAAGTTCTTAAGGTAACTTCGTGAGAAGTTTTCATAGGATTAAATCCCATATATATAATGGCCTATGCTTTTCCCATTATTTTGGCCCAGAATTTTGATTGAAAAATGAACTATCACATTTTTTGATTATTTATTTTTATTATAAATTCAGATCCTTTTCGTTAATTGCTAAGAAGTAAATGAATTTCTTTTTATCTTTTACGAATTTGGTATCCTTTTGATAACTATTGCGGATATTTGTTAGGTCCACTGTACCGTCAAATATAAAGAGGTTAAAGATTTAGAAAACTTAAAAAGTCTGTCGTGCAATCAGCTTACAGCAACGGTAGTGGTGGCATTGGATGTTTATCCTTTATATCAACCTTTTCTTTCATCACTGTTGGGTGTTGTCATTTGGTGGAAATGAATGACATAAGAAGACAGTAAATACATTTACGATTGAGTAGTCTTTACATCTTAGTTTTACACGCTTGACCGGAGATTATCAGTGAGTCTTTCTGTTAAAATATTATAAGACAGAATGAATAATTAAATAGTTAGCTAGCTAACTTGGTGAGACACCTCCCTATAATCATGGATAAATTCCTGGCTCCCGCCTTAATAGTGAGGGCCTTATAAGTCTACCATCCCACTTTAGTATAACCACATGGGGTCAAAAAATAAGACAACGAGGAAAACGTTTCCCCCGTGTCTTTGTCACAGTCTACCTTGTCCCGTAACATGCATGTGTCACTTCATTCTGAGAAAACTCCACGAGACTTCAGTGCCGTGCCTTTGAAATGTAAAGCACTTCAAATGCATGGCCCTTTCCTGTATAGAGAGGCTGGACAAATTTTGTTCACATCAAATGGCGTGCTATATCAAAGACTTCGAACAGGCTATACTTGGACTGACAAGAGAAAGGTAAGATCTGTTTATTATTTTTTAAATAAATTAAAGTAGAGACTTTTTTTTTTTTTTTGGCAGAATAAGGTGGAGACTTGATAAAGCTGTTTGAGAACATTGATTACTGTTTTACCCATGGCCTCTATGTCTTTGCACCATTATTGTTCTTGACCCACCCATGCAAATGGAAACTATCCCAACCCTTTTGAATTTTTTTTTTTAAGTATGTGGTTAAGGGAAGAGGAACGTAAATGACTTAAAAAAGTATTGGTGTGTACGTCCTGATACATGACAATTATGGTCTCCGCAACTTGCAAAATGGGAATTACTTAAATGGAAAATCGAGAACAATATTAGCATGGTTTGAAATAAGCTAGAGAAAATTAGTTGGAATCCTGGTGAAGATAACATTTCAAAAGAGCTTGAATTGCACTCTAAGCTGAAAGAACTTTTATTTTGAAAGGAAGACTTGTTGAGGCTAATGTCCATTGAAACATGGCTAAAGGAGGAAGACAAAAATCAATTTATTTTCATGCTCAGTGTAAAAAATTATTGACCTCAAAAGGACAAAGAAATTTAACTAAAGCGGTTATCAGTCTAATTAGACAACACTTTCTTGTTAGCTACCCCTACTAAGAAAGAAGTGAGGGAAGCTACTTTTCAACAAGGAGCCCCCTTTGGCCCTGAGGGTATCCTGCTTTGATTGCTTTCCTTTTGAGGACAAACTACAGTTTCTTTTTCGTGCATGACTCTGTTTTTGTTTCGTGTTAATTTGAAGAAGAGAATTCTAGTGGGAGATGAAGAGTTTGAATAAACCATAGTGTCCATTCAAATCTAGAAGTTGTGCAGAGATAGGATCTATTGCAATTCGAAATTCAAAAGTCACTTCCTTTTTTTCAGGACAGCCTATGTTAAATTAGTCATAACTTTCAATTCGATGTCAAATCGGCACAATTGACCTATCGTTGTAAAGTTGTTTTAAAGTAGATGTCTATGAAGCTCAAGATTGCACAAATTGGAGCTAAGTTGACCAAGCTATGGGCCTGAAAAGTTTCATGTATATTTTTTGACAGGATTGTAATTAAATCTACACTATCAAAGATCCATTGCTGCACATCCAAAGTGGGGCTCCACTAAGGAGAAGCCCTTGTTAGAAATGAACTCTATCTGAAGAGATAACCATATCCCTACTTGGCCAAAATAACCATATCCCTACTTAACTTGGCCACAAAGTCTCCCAGAGTCGATCGACAAATAACATAAAGAAGGTCAGATTCAACGAACATAGAGGGGCCATAAATTATAAAAGGAGGCCACGGTGGAGGCTCCCCCTCATGCCTAGCCAAGGTGGGATGTCCCACCACCACCTCTTTCTCTCTCTCTCTCTCTTCTCCACTTCTTCTCCCTTCATATTTTTTATTTTTATTTTGTTTTTAAGGTATTCTAGAGCCTTGTTCTAGACACTTAGGCATAAAAGAGAGATTTTCGGGGAGACCATTGCAAAGAACTTATGCTTTCAATAAAGATATTTTGGAGGTTCTCTTCAATAACTGGTTAATTGTCTCGATCAAAGTGAATGATGAAGTCAAGTGCTCTATTTATTTAATTTATGCAATTTATCTTTTTCTATTTGTCTCTTTTAACGTGTTTTTAAAAAAATAAATAAATTTGTCTTCTTGCCAAAGGTAGCTTCTATTTTATGTTCTTGATGAATTGATTTTGATAGTTTATGTTTACTTTGATAGATTATACTTAGGGCTGAGTTTCTTTTAATAGTTTATACTTAGTTTGATAGGTAATGCTTATGATTTTCATGCTTTTATGAGATGAAGGAGATTTTGGACTTAGAACTTTATTTTTATCACATAAAAAAGGATTTTGAAAGAGACAAAATTTTTGAATCAGAAACATTGAGTTATATGAGTTATATTTGAGATAAGAAATACAATAATTGCATGAATTAAATGATTGGATGTACTTAGCGGATTTTGGATGGTTTGATCTATTTTCTCTTATTGATTTTTTTTGCATTTTTTATATTTCAAGTTTCTGATCTACTACATATCACATTCCTAAATCTTTGTTTAGTTTAAAAGGTTTAGATTTTTAATCAACGGTTCTATCTGTGATCTACCTGTATTTGTCACTGTCTCATGTGGACAATTATGCACTTGCATTATTATTGGATTGTTTGAAAAATCACATCATGGGTCTCACTATGAAGTTCCAATTTCCACACTCAAATATCTCTAAGTAAGAGCTTTAAGAGTATCCGCAACAGACTAGTTAAAAGTTCCCATTAGCTAAAATAGCTAGTTTGAAAAAAAAAAAAGTTCTCCAATAGACTAGCTATCACACCGCTATTTTACATTTTCCCATTTTGGCTAGCTAAATATAGCTAGCCACTGTACACTAACTAAACATTAACTTTTTCATGTAGTATGCACATTAAAATATAATGATTGGAGTATGTATTTAAAAATGAAAAAAAAACTAATATTAAATGAGATAAAAAAAGAATAGATAATATTGTTAGAGTGTGTAGTTGAAAAGTGGCTAGCTAAAATAGAATTGTGACTTTTTAGTTAAAATTTGGCTAAAGAATACATAGCCTTATTGTGGATGCTCTGAGAATCCTGTAATTCCAGAAAGTCCCTACTTTTATCCTTAACTTGTAGCTCAATTAGTGAGGGACATGGCCGCATAGGTCTGTTAGTGGGGACATCTCTCTCTCTCTCTCTCTCTCTCTCTCTCTCTCTCTCTCTCCACTCAAATATCCTACAAGTTAAATAATATAAGATTACGGTTTGCCCTCGGAGGTTGCAAGTTTGAGCTGTACTACCACATTGTGGCAACAGGGGATTTACCTGGTTCCCCTTGGGCGGAAGGGATTAAAAGAAAAAGAAAGAGTGATATCCTTATTTTGATTAAAAAAAAAGAAGAAAAAAGGAGTTAGAACCTATTTTGGAACAAGCTCTTGGTCCACTAGTCAGGATCGGTTCTTGGTCCTATTTCGAAATTGGTTTGAGCCAACAAAAATACGTTCCAAGTTAAAATCAAATAAAAAACTGGAACCACAATTTATAAACAGGTCCTAGTCTGGGTTTTGTATGGTGTTGGCCCTTAATCAACCCATTTGCATCCTTACTTCCCCCCTCTCCTTCTGTCTATTTATTATATATATAGTACAGTGGTAGGTAGGAGTGTAATGGTTTAGTTAACTATGTGTTTTGGAAAAACTGTTAATTGAACCATATTATACAGTTTTTAATTTTGAAAAACCATAACTGTAATTGCGCCCTAAAAAATCGTTAAAAAACCAAATTACGGTTAATCGTATTAGACGGTTCAGTTACGGTTAACCATTCTAAGAAAGGGTTTAAATATCGGATGATTGTAGAGGTTCTGTTATGAAAGATCAACAGTCGAAATTGATTTAAAAATATATTATAGTTTGGTTAACCGTGTGCGGGTAACCGAATCATATATTATGGTTTGGTTTAGTTAATAACCATGAGTTGAGATTGAAAACCGAAACTAAACCATGAAGCATGGTTTTTCGATTAATAACAGTAACCATAACCAAACTGTGAAACACTATTATTAACTGTTGGTTTGGTTCGGCTCAGTCAGTTAGACGATTTTTATTTTTTTTTTACACCCTTAGCTGTATGGGTATTGTAGGATTTTTTTATTCCCTAATTCATGGGTTGGACAAAACTTGAGTCCATATAGTTGTGTTTTATGTTTTTTTTAATAGTTTGGACTTAAGTTCAGGTTGCGAGAAGAATTGAAAATAAGAAGTTTGGAAGAATCAAATACAATGTGCCTGATCGATTGGGTGGATATCCGATTGATCGAATGAGAGGCAGAGGCGATACCCTATTGATCAGATTACTGCCCGATCGATCGGATGGCGTATATTAACCCACTTTCCTATTTTGGAAATATTTCCTACTTGTGCTAGGTTTAGTAGCTTGGGTTCTACAAGGGCTTTTCTTATGACGCATAAATTATGGGTTATAAAAAGGGTTCCTCTCCTAACCCTAAAACATAGATCTCATATTCTAAAGTTGAGAATACTTTTTGGAGATAATCTTTTCCTTTAGAGCTTCCATTGGAGAGTCTGCTGAACGCTTCTTATTACACCCCGAAAATTCGAGATCCTTGGGATCGTCTAGCATCACGATATGTCCACAATGATTAACTAAATAAAACAACCTTATTAAATCCTTTAAATATTATATCACCATAGTAACCTAAACCAATAATGGATTCAAACTAACTAAAACAAAATAACTACTTTAAAATATGTCCAACACAATGATAGTCGTAATGATACTAATAATAATCTCTAAAGCAAAACAAATAAAGTCCTAATGATGAATTCCTAGGTTCATCACTGTCCCATGCCAAGTAACTTACTTTTTTTAGTTTCTAGCTCAACAGCAAGAATTTGTGTTGGAAAAACAAGAGTGAGTAAAACTCAACAAATAATATAAACTATAAAACTTAGCAAACAAGTAACAATCTCAGGAATCAAATTTATAGTCATGGTTTGTATGTACAAAATCTATCAAGCAGCATAGGCACAATAATATGATACAATAGGAAGTGATGTAACAAAGATCCAAGTATTTCAAGGGATAAGTGAGTAAACTAATCAACATATGAAAATGGCATCTCCTTAGTAACCAAACAAAACAAATCAACTGTGCTTGCTAGAATTAGGCTTGTGCAAGCATAGTGTACCCGCGAGGTACAAATCGAGTTTTTATCCATCTAAACTTTGGACAAGGCCCAAGAATACTAGTAATCTCTAGAAAATATAGTGGAAACTAGTTGCAGACTAGAAATATAGCACAAAGTGGGTTTTAATCCTTAATATCATACCAAAAAAGGGCTAGAATCTGCATGTGGGTGGCCCACGATGTGTTGTCCATATTTTAGAGAATGCCTAATGATTAAAGTGAAGCAATAGCAATTCCAAAAATCTCAAGTGAATGCCCAATGATTAAAGTGATGCAATAGCAATTCCAAAAATCTCAATTTCTACAATCACAGTTAGGGGCAAAGGTTAAGATCATAAACCAAACCTGATGTTATCACAATTTACATCAAATGGAAAATAAATCAATAGTTCACAAAATAATCCTTATCATGATAGTGCCAAGGGGATGAGAACGATCCTATCACAATTATTGACCTTCTTTGGGTCTAATGGCAATTTAACAATAATTCATAGAACAATTTTGTAACACTCCGATCCCCTTTGAGCCGGATTAGTGGCTCATTAGTGTGTGTTTCTGTTGTTTTATTCTTTTGGATTTGGTTTTGGGCCTTGGATAGGTAGTTGAGTGACCTTTGACCTGAGATAGGTAGTTCTAAGCCTTTTTTCGTAATTTTGCTTTTGCTTTGCTTGCATCATGTTTGCATCATCTTGGTGTCAGCACGTGTATTTTATCGAGCTCGTCAATTGCTATAACTGTGTCAGACCCATTTGGAGTCAATTGGAGAAGTTGGACCTTCGCATGACTTGAATTGTAATTACTATAAACTCTTCGGACTTTGACTTAACTTCCAAAGCTATATATATATGAGTCATTCCAGGTGTCTCTCTCTCTTGCTCATTCACTTGATCGTTGCATGCAAGAAGATCTCCAGGAGCTCCACGTTCTCTCTCTCTCTCCCTTCTCTTCATTCTCTCCTCGTTCTTGTTTGGTGTTGGGAGCTTGCACCCATCTTGATTTGGGTTTTCTTTCTCCTCTCATCTCTGTCTGTGGCTTGGTAAGTGGGTTCTCTCCAAAGCTCTTTCTTCTTCATCTCCAATTGCACCTCTCCTTCTCTATGCTGTGTTTACATCTCATGCATGGGTTATTTCTTTGATTTGTCTTGATTTTAGTGGATTTGGAGCTTGATTCAGTGGGTTGTCAGGATTGAGGCAAGTATAAGTACAGGCTTTGATAACACATATGGGTGTTTTGTTTGATTGCTTTGATTCTCTCTTATTCTTTGTATAGAATGTTTTACAGCCAATTTTTGTGAACTTGGAACCTCTGTAGCTTGTTTTGTTAAGCTTCTGTACCGAATTTCAGTTTCTGTAACTATCCCGAATTCGTTTCTGTATTGTACGGCTAAGCCGTAAGTTTTTACGGCTCACATTCCAGAGACCTGAAATTTTGATTTTGTTCTACGGCTAGGCTACGGTTAAGCCGTAGATGGTCCTACGGCTGAGCCGTAAGCTAGCCGTGACCCAACCGTAACTCAGCCGCGAATTAAATCTCTGATCAGTCGAAACTTTTCCAATACAGTACTCCTATGGTGTGGCTACGGCTAAGCCGTGGAATGCTACGGCTAAGCCGTGGATTGGTCTATGGCTAAGCCGTAGACTGACTGTAGCTCAGCCGAAAGAGGTATCAGATCAGAGGTGGAAGATGACCAGTTTAGCTGTGTTTTGAATGGAACCAAGGTGAAGCCGTAGTGCATATTACGACGAGCGCGTAAGATGTCTTCGGCTTAACCATAGGTCCCTCATGGCTAAACCGTTAGGCATGGCAATTCTGAAATATAACTTAGGATAATGGTGAGACTTGTAGGGCTCAAATACAGGTTAACCACCCATGTAAACAGGCCCAATGGATTCCTTGGATCGCATGAATAGTCTGTTAGGCTGTGACTTATTCATGTGAGCGTTGATCATTGTTAAGCACCTCCCCATGGGTGTTGGTTTAAGGGACGTCGGTGCACGCAAAGATTACATTGCAACACTTTGATGGCAACGGTGCATCGACTAACTGAAAACTACATCAACATGCACGGTTAGTGACAGTGAATAACTATATTAGGGTTGGCTTGTAATAAACCTTGACTCCGTATAAATCTGAGATGCATTGCATATTGTTTATAGTTTTGCCCTCTGTTCTGCCAATCTATGTATATGCATTCCGCAGTCATTTTGCTTTCGTACTGTATATCTGTTTTATTCTTCGTTCTGCATAAGCTTTGATCTATGCTGTGCTTTGAATTAATACATATGCTTCGTTGGCTTTGTCTATCACTGGTTGTGGGTATCCCCTGGTGGCTCTGCCCAGAGGTTAATACGTGAGGATAAGATCCGGTCTTTGTCATCGGTGAGTCCAAAGCGGATAATCTCCCTTTCTATGGATTTGATTTGATTGGTATTAGTCTGGCTCTACTCAGCCTCAGCCCTAGGATGCCCGACGGGGTTACCTTTGGCTTAGATCTCTATATCTCTGTAACTGCAGTGTTGCTTTGTCTTGGGACCCCGGAACCCAGGAAACCGAGACCCACTTGTACCCTTGGCCCGGTCAGTGGTGTTCTCATCTGCTCTGCTCTGCTCTCTTTTGGGGAGAATATGGTTAACGTAGTAGCCACTTAGTTCAGTATTTCTCTGCTTTGATTCAATTATCATGCTTTACTTCTATGCACGATTTGCTTAGCATACTAAGATGAAACTCTGAAATTACTATTCCGTCCTTATTCTATTTGATACTATGAGTGTTTCACCCCTGTTACTTGTATTTGCTGGATCGTTGTATTCATTTGTGTTGTCTGTGGTGTTGCAGGCACAGATCCCTTGCCCAGCTCCCCGGCGGTCGAGGAGGCTGCAGGGCCGAGTGTAGAGGCACCCTCCGGTTTGGCAGAGTGGGCTTGATCACCTCTGCCGAGTGCGTGCATGCATATCAGTGGCCTTTTGTTTTGAGTTGGTTTTTTTGAGATTTTGTATTTTGGTACTTTGGACTTTGGACTTTGTACTCTGTATATTTGTACATCTTTATTTTGTCGTGTACTCAGACTTATATTTGGTTTTCCAGTATTGTATTTATCTTGTCTTTTCCGTTCCGCATTTGTTTTGGCTTCCGCTATTTTTTCCTTTGTTGCTTGCTTTGATATGTACAGCTTCCGCGTACGCTTAGTTCGCACGTGTTAGATCCCTTGTGTGCGTGCATCTGGACTGGGTTTGGATGCACGTGCACGGGAGTACGTGTGTCACCGGTTTAGCTTTTCGCTAACCCCCGAATTCTGGGCTCGTGACAAATTTTGAATGATATCATAAGGAACCAAAAGTAATCCTACTAATTCATCATTTTCAAAATAAACCTAAGGTAGAAAAATATCCTAAAATTCTAGGATTATTTCAACAATTCATAATTTCTCATTTTTAAAGCAAATGAGGACAAGTCTTAGAAGACTCAAGGGCTAAGGAACCATGATAAAACTACTTTCCTGGATTGTCAGCGATTGAAGAGTTTGGCTCATTCAGTTATGGAAGTCCCTATTATAATGGTTTAATCAAGATATTTAGTGATGAATCCATGTGCAAACATTTAGGTCAGGTCAAGTACAGGTTATATGTGATGGTTTGGTAAATATTAATGTGGGCTTGGTTAAGTATCGCGAGTCTCTTCAGTTCAACTAAGTTGGACTGAGTTGAGTGAATGTGAATTATGGTAGTAAAAGATGTTGGGTTTTTGTCTTAGATTCTGGGTTCACTGGATTAGTCCATAGAATTAGTCTTAGACCTTATTCAGTGTTAGGGGTATTTTGGTCTTTATACCAGGCTTTCTTAAGATCTAAGAAATAGAGAGTTATATATATGAAGTAACCTGTAACACTAAACCTAAGCAGGAGTGTAGTAAAAGAGTAAAGATCTCTTTTGGCCATGAATGTAGGCGCGTAGCCTAACCATGTAAATCTCTTGATTGTGTGTGTTCTTGTGTGCTTGTCTCTTCTTGTGTGTGGCTTTAATTGTCGATTGTAGGTTATGTGCTTCTGCAAGTGCATAACAAGTAGTATCAGAGCCCAGGCTACAGGTGTGATCAATTGCTTAAATCCTCTTCGAGGGTTTGGTTGGAATTGCTTTTTTGTGACACAGAGAGGTGGGGATCAATCCACTGATCTCGTGAACCACACAATCGGAAGAAGAGGAAGAGGGCTGCCAAGGTTTTGGTTTGGAGACAGTTGGTTCTGTGTAAATCGAAGAAGGGGCTTGGGTTATAGTTAACGTAAGTTGCCATCGCCGGACTGGTTGAAGAAGACTGTTGTTTATTTGGTGTTTTGTTTCACAGGAAGGAGGGTTCACTGAAATCCTGCTGTTCCCGCTGCCCACCTCTTGCTGTTACTCCATTGCTGGACCGTGCCGGTCCGTTCCGTCCGCCTTGCGCAGGAGAAGACTAGTGAGAGGATCACTGTCCTTTGCCTAGAGAGGAAGGGAAAAAGGCAGTGAGCCATTATTCCTAGTTGCAGGAATCAGGATTTGTACCTAGGATTGAGTCTGGGTTAGGTCAAGGTCAGGTTGACCTAACCTATTTGCTGGAAGTTAAGCCAGAGAAGGTTTTAAGTCGGGTCGGGTTGACTTAATCCATGCACAGAGCCCAGCCCACCAGTAGGTGCAGGGCTGACATCAATAGGTATGGTCAAAGTAATTTAATTGTGTTTGACGATGTAACACTCTGATCCCCTTTGAGCCGAATTAGTGGCTCATTAGTGTGTTTTTCTGTTGTTTTATTCTTTCGGACTTGGTTTTGGGTCTTGGATAGGTAGTTGAGTAACCTTTGACCGGGCTTATATACGAGGAACCATACACGTAAACCGGCCCAATGGATTCTTTGGATCGCATGAATAGTCTGTTAGGCTGTGACTCATTCATGTGAGCGTTGATTCATTGTTAAGCACCTCCCCATGGGTGTTGGTTTAAGAGACTTCGGTGCACGTAAGGATTACATTGCAACACTAGGATGGCAACGGTGCATCGAATAACTTAAAACTACATCAACATGCACGGTTAGTGACAGTGAACAACTAGATTAGTATTGGCTTGTAATTAACCTTGATTCCGTATTAATCTGAGATGCATTGCATATTGTTTACAGTTTTGCCCTCTGTTCTGCAAATCTATGTCTATGCATTACGAGGTCAATTTGCTTTCGTCCTGTATATCTGTTTTATTCTTCGTTCCGCACTAAGCTTTGATCTATGCTGTGCTTTGACTTAATCTATGCTATGATCTGTATTTTTGGCTATGCTTTGTATATTTCTGGCTTTGTATATCTCTGATTTATTGGGTATTCCCTGGTGGCTCTGCCCAGAGATTAATACGTGAGAATATGATCCGGTCTTTGTCATCGGTGAGTCCAAAGCGGATAATCTCCATTCTTCTGGATTTGATTTGATTGGTATTAGTCTGGCTCTACTCAGCCTTAGCCCTAGGATGCCCGACGGGGTTACCTCTGGCTTAGATCTCTGTATCTCTGTATCACTGCAGTGTCGCTTTGTCTTGGGACCCCGGAACCCAGGAAACCGAGACCCATTTGTACCCTTGGCTCGGTCAGTGGTGTTCTCATCTGCTCTGCTCTGCTCTTTATTGGAGAGAATATGGTTAACGTAGAAGCCACCTAGTTCAGTATTTCTATGCTTTGATTCACTTATCATGCTTTACTTCTATGCACGATTGCTTAGCATACTAAGATGAAACTCTGTAACTTCTATTCTGTCATTATTCAACTTGATACTATGAGTGTTTCATCCCTGTTACTTGTATTTGCTGGATCGTAGTATTCATTTGTGTTGTCTGTGGTGTTGCAAGCACAGATCCCTTGCCCAGCTCCCCGGCGGTCGAGGAGGCTGCAGGGCCGAGTTTAGAGGCACCCTCCGGTTTGGCAGAGTGGGCCTGATCATCTCTGCCGAGTGCGTACATGCATATCTTCAGTGGCTTTTGGTTTTGGTTTTTGGGGCCATGTATTTTATACTTCGGACTTTGTCACTTTGTATATTTGTACATCTTGATTTTGTCGTGTACCCAGACTTGTATTTGGTTTTCATGTATTGTATTTAGCTTTATCTTTTCCGTTCTGCATTTGTTTTGGCTTCCGCTATTTTTCCTTTGTGACTTGCTATGATATGTATAGCTTCCGCGTACACTTAGTTCGCACGTGTTAGATCCCTTGTGTGTGTGCATCTGGACTGGGTTTGGATGCACGTGCACGGGAGTACGTGTGTCACTGGTTTAGCTTTTCGCTAACCCCCGATTTCTGGGCTCGGGTCGTGACAGACGATTGAAAATTCATTCTGCTATATCTTGATCATTAAGTGTCTGATCGGAGATCTGTTTGAGCATACAAGCTCATTTCGAGCAGATCTACATAGTGGAAGAGGGAGATTGGTTGTTTGACGGTTAACGAGAAGGTTTGACCAATCGTAGCATAGAAACTTGTTTCTATGATATCGGAGCCTTCTAGACGTGGATTTCAGATCCTTTTCTTCCAACTCGCTTATGGTGATGAGATCTATATTGTAGTGCATAAATTTTGGAAGGATGGAAGCATTGAAGTTGAAAAATTCAACGGCAAGATTAACTTCAACTTGTGGCGTATGAAGATGAATGCTTTGTTGGTTCAGAAAGGGTTGCATAAAGCATTGAAGGAAAAGAATTCCCTTCCTTCGACGATGTTAGAAGATGAGAATGAAGATATGTTGGAGAAGGCATATAAAGCGATTTTGTTATGCTTGAACAATAGAGTGCTATGAAAAGTTACTCAAGAGAAAACCGTTGCTGGGTTGTGGCCGAGATTAGAGAATTTGTACATGACCAAGTCTGACGAACCATTTGTACTTGAAGAAATGGTTGTTCATTCTCCAGATACAGGAAGGTATGTCCCTTGATACACATCTTGATGCATTTGATAAAACTGTCATGGATTTAGAAAATATTGATTTTCAATTAATGATGAGGAGCAAGCTATTATGCTGTTATGTTCTTTGTCACCCTTGTTTGAGCATTTTGTAGATATCATGATGTATCGTAAAGATACTCTTTCAAAGGAAGATGTAAAGGTAGCCTTGAACTCTAAGAAGTTGAAGAAAAAGGTTGTGCCCGAAAACAATAATAACTCGAGTGATGGTTTAGTTGTAAGATAAAAAACAAAAAACTCCAGTAATAGGGGCAAACATAGATCCAAGTCTAAATCTAATAGGAAGAACATTGAATGTTATTATTGCCATAAGAAAGGCATATTTAAAAGAACTGTCTTGACAAGTAGAGAAAAGGAAAAGAAATAGTAGATTCATCTTCTGCTGATTCTGTTAGTGTTGCAAAGGGGAGATCAGGTTTTGATGTCAATAATGCATTTTCTGTGATTACAAGTGTTATTCATCGTCAGGATGAAAGAATTCTTGATTCTGGATGTTCCTACTATATGTATTGCAATAGAGACTGATTTATTACTTATCGTGAGATCAACGGTGGTAGTGTCTTGATGGGCAACGATGTTGCAAGTAAGATGGTTGGGATTGAAACAATTAGAATAAAGATGTATGATGGAATTGTTAGAACGTTGGCAGAGGTTCGGCATGTCCCTTATTTGAAAAAGAATCTTATTTTTTTGGGTATTTTGGACTCCGACGGTTGTAAATTCCTAGCTGAAAGTGGAGTCATAAAGGTTGAGTCATGAAGGTTGTGAAGGGTGCTTTGGTTTTTATGAGAGGTAATAAAGTTGGAAACTTATATGTTTTGTTTGAAAATATTGTTTCAGGTGGAGTTGCAGTATTTTTATCAGGTGACCATGAATCTGTCTCAACACGTTTATGGCACTTGCGTATAGGTCACATAAGTGAGAAGGACTTGATAATGCTGAGTAAATAAAATTTGCTATGTGGCATAAAGACAGGCAAGTTAGATTTTTGTGACAAATGCATATTTGGAAAACACCACAGGGTCAGTTTCAAAATGGGTATTCATCTCACAAAAGGTGTCATTGATTACGTTTATTCAGATGTGTGGGTCTTTCTAAAGTTTATTCCAAGGGTGGTTCCTAATTTATATTGACTTTCATCGATGATTATTCAAGAAAAGTCTAGGTTTATACATTGAAGACGAAGGATCTGGTGTTTGAAACATTCAAGCAATGGAAAGCAATGGTTGAGAAACAAACTGACAGGAAGGTGAAGAAGTTGAGGACAGATAATGGTAGAGTGTATAGATTAAATGAGTTTGAGAACTATTGCAAAGATGAAGGCATAATTCAAAATTACACCACCATAAGAACTCCACAATAGAATGGAGTTACAGAAAGGATGAATAGAATGATCTTGGAAAGAGCCTATTGTACGTTGTTTATTGTTGGATTTTCTAAGGACTTTTGGGTTGATGCAATATATGCTGTAAGCTACTTGGTTAACAGGTCTCAACACTTAGGGATTGGTTGTAAAACACCGGAAGAAATGTGGTTAAGTAATCTAGCTGATTATTATAACTTAGGGGTTTTCGGTTGTCCAACGTATGAAAACGGATAAGTTAGAACCATGGGTTGTGAAGTGCATCTTGATTGGGTTTGCTTTTGGGGTGAAAGGATACAGATTGTGGTGTACTAATCAGAATTCACCTGGATTTATCATTAGCAGGGATGTTACATTTCATGGGGATACTTTACTTGATGTGAGAAATCAGGTGGAAAATATAGAAGTAGGTAGCACAAGTAGTACGGTTCAGGTGGAGTTAGACATCCCAGTTTGGAAGGAGAGTGCATCCGACTATTCTTAGGATATTGAGGATAGTTAGATTGAGTAGCATATAAGTAGATCATTGAGAGTGAGGAAATCGCCAGTTAGATACGGTTTCGAGGATATGTTGGTGACATATGATGTGATTGCATATGCATTAATGGTGGAGCCATCCATGTATCTGGAATCAATGGAATGGAAGAAAAGTGGTCAACAAGCAGTAATCATAGATGAAGAGATGGAGTCTCCTGACGATGGCGATCAAGCCATTGGATGAAAGTGGGTCTACGACTTCTCATATAGGTAGAGTAAAGTTTCAGATTCCTGATCATGTATGAATTTAGAGAAATCATTGTATGAATTGAAGCAAACTTCTAGACAATGGTACAAGTGATTTGGGGCATTTATGATGAAACTGGTTAAGGGCAAGTTTAAGTCTTGCTTGGACTTGATCTATGTTACTCATCATTGAAGAGTGAAGAATGTGCTTAGTGACAGTGGGCACATGGATGTACTTTTCAGCGAGGTACATGGAGTTGAAGACATAGCTAGTTGTTCTTCTGGTGGCTTGAGTTTCACGGAATTAAAGCCAAGATGGAGATTGTTGGGTTTATGTTTTGTATTCTAGGTTCACCGAATTAGTCCATAGGTTTAGTCTTGGACCGGGCTTAGGGTCAGGGGTGTTATGGTCTTTGAACCGGGCTTTAGGGGCTAAGAAAGAGAGAGTTATATATATGATGTAACTTGTAATCCTAACCCTAAGCAGAAGAGTGCAGTAAAAGAATAAAGTTCTTTTTTGACCGTGGATGTAGGCGTATCACCAACCACATAAATCTCTTGTGTGTGTGCTCTTGTATGCTTGTCTCTTCTTGTGTGTGGCTTTGATTGTTAAACGTAGGTTATGCGCTTCTGCATGTACACAACAAAAGAAAATAGTAATGAGATGTTCATGAGCATGGGTAGAGATGACCAGGGTTTCTTGTGAGTGGGCCCTGGGTAGTGGGGTTTATGCAAACATATAAAGTATATGAGTTGGACTAGAGTCAGTGGGCTGGGTTTGAGCTTCATTGAGTGGCCCTAGGATTCATCAAGTTATACCAAAATATTAGATGACCCAGTTTCAGTGAGCTACAAGATTTAATTGAGTTAGTGCAGTGAGTGGCCCATAGTCTTAGAGTTTAAACATTATATTAGGTGGGCCAGACTTGGTTAAACGGGTTGCTCCGGTAAGTCATGGGTGCAGTCATAAATTAAGAAATCGAGTTTGAAAGAGCATTTGTCATTGTTGTTCGGGTGGCCCAGAGGTATGTGTTATGGACGATTGTATGCATGTGTCATGATGAGCGTGGCAATACTGTGTGCTACTACCCGTTAAGAAGAGAATGAGGGAAAGGAATGGATTAAAATATCGGCCCACACCAGATCATATCACCAAATAAGTGGAATATATGGTAAAATAAAAGGGTTGCCACTTTTTTTTTTTTTTTTTTGACTGTTTTCGCCATCTCTTTTTTTTATTACTAAGAAAACGATTTTCCTTTCTGAGATCCTTTTTGACTTTTTCACTTTAACTTTTTATTTTTTAGTTCAACCTCCCTACTTGATCATTCTCCTTTCATAATCTAGAGATCACATGTACAATAGTAAAGTTCTTCACAGTTGACGGCGGACGACACCCTCTTTTCCAACCTCAAGGTATTTTTCTTAGTTTTCTTTTCATCAATGTGTATTTTTCTTTTTTTTTATTATCATTTAACTGGTCTTGCTCCAAACCATTCCAGATTTGAGGCGGGTGTGGCATTGGATTGATCGACTCATGTAGTGCCTATTTATGTAGTTGCTCCATTTAACAATTTCACTTTTAGCGAAATATTAGTTCATTGTAGAGAAAGAAAAACATGCCAATCAAAATAAAATTCTAATAGTGAGCTACTCATTTAAACGAATATATAATTTTTAGTGAAAATAATAAGAGCAACAATTAATGGCGGATATCAAATAAATTAATTGAAACCCCACTCAACTACTTGCTCTACAAAGATGGTCCTTGAATGCAATTAGTTTCAAATATGGTTTGCTCTCATGCCACACATTGGCACATAGTGTGAAAAAAAAAAATTAAGTCATGAATCACATCTGAGGCAGTGAGAGAGGAGTGACACGTTTATAGGATTGGAGAAATTTAATCCACCATAATAATGTAGAAGGGTCTATTATTATTCAGCCCACCGCAGGGGCCTATTTAAAAATATCTCAAACCCTCTAAGGTATAAATACGTAATAGTTGTAATGGCAAAAGTGTCACTTTTATAAAATTTGATCAAACACATATTGACCTTCTCTCTTTACTATAAAATCCAATCATTTGGGGATATGAAAGGTATTAAAATACCTAGGCAAGGGCCTATTTACAAAATTTGAAGCCACAAGGGCTTCTTTGCAAGTCTTAGAAGCCATAGCAGGATATATACAAAAAAACTCATTTTTATATCTATGAGAACTTTATGTAGGCTTATTTCGGACATTAAAACATGCCCACCAGGACTTGAGGGATGGCCTGGTGGTAAGCATCTTGTTTCTCATACCACCCACCAGAGATTGATCCATGGTGGGTGCTTTAATTCCCCATCTTATCGGCCAGTAAGCCAGTTGAGCATAAAAAAATAATAATAAAAATGCCCACCCCCTAGCTCTGAAAATAATGATGGTATGTTGAGATGGGCTTTCAGTGAATCTACATGCTGATGATGAATTAGCCTTTGGATTTTATTTATTTGTCCATTTTGCTGAAAATGCTGCTTTCTCAATGAATTAGATAGATTTTATCTTTTAAGAATTCCAAATTTTCTGTAAAATATTCGTTCACACACCCCCCCCCCCCCCCCCCCCCCCACACAACCCCAACAAACAAAACCAACCCCGCCCACATAAAAAAAAAAAAAAGGAAGAAGAAGAAGAAGAAGAAAGAAAAAAGAAAAAGGGATCTCTGTGGGATCCACTTCCATAAATAACACCGGTAAAATTCCAGTGCTACATATTGTGGCTATACCAAATTTCACATCAATTTAATTGGGTTTACTACTATTATCATGTGGCTCACATATGAAACTTGTGAATAAAATTAAAAAAAAGCAAAAAACGGAAAAAAAAAAAAGATTGAAAGGAGTCCTTACAATGGAAAGAAAGAAGGTAAAAATGGAGAGTAAGCTAGATCATGTCTTGCACATTTCTACCAAACAAAAATACAAGAGCATGTCTTACACATAAATCAATCTTGCTACAACCAACGCATTTGCTTGGATAAAAACCTATCGTAGAGAACTTTCTTTAATTAATAAATTCTCATGCCTCTTGATTACAGTAATCATGGGGAAGGTCAGCTTAAGATGGCCATCACAAGCTTGGCCTAGATTGGGCTGGATGTGTTGCTATTACAACAAAAGGTTTTCAACTCAATCTAACAAACTTCTTTCGATTTTGACTTTGATCGAATCACAAGTCCACTTTAAGAGTAATACTGCAAAATATATAAATAAATAAATAAAAACAAAGGCCCATTCTTAGACCCTAAAACAAAATGCTGTTTAAGCTAACTGAAATACAACCATGTATTGTGAATAAGGCCAGTTTCCAGGCTCTGAAAATAGGCTGTCGTTCTAGGACCGTGGGCTAAACCTTGGCCTAATCTTTGGCCAATTAGGCCTACTTTATGATCCAATCGTTAAATGGCCAGGGTAGCTCAATGGAAGCTTTAAAGTGCAGGCCAACACTGCATATTTAGTACAAAAGGATATATACATATTAAAATTGGGCTTCTAAGCCTAAATATTGGGCCCGATAACTAAAAGACAAGCTTCAGCCTAGCCTTGCTTAGGCCAAAAAAGATCCCCGGTCTAGTGCTAAAACTAAAGTTCCTCTCCAACCTGTTTTGGGATGACATGTCTAATGTAATTCATAGATGGCCCCAATTCAGGTTGAATCCATACTTGCCATTCAAACCACCATGCCCAACCAGGCCAACTAATTGTATTCTGTCCTGCTAACCTAACCTGAAGCAACCTGCCAATAAGGGCTCAGGTTGACATTTCCAACCCAAAATGAACGGATTGAGTTCAAGTTGGGCCTGTGCTAGTTATAGTTGATAGTTGCCACCCCTAAGTGTACTGTACAAGCCAAAGACAAATTATTCGGACCAGAATTCTGAATTGGCAGTACACCAGTTGATCCTTAAAAATGTCATAGGTAAGGACCGGGGCTATCAAATGGGCTGGGCCACCCAGGCCTGCCACGGCCTCGAGAGCCAGTAAACATACATGGCCTGACACGACCCATTTCAACTAAGCATGTCATATTGGCCATGAGACAAGGGGACTTGACCTAGGTCAGCCCTGAAAATGCCCTTAAAATGAGGACTTTTGTTTCTCAGGAAAAGTGCTAGGCTCAGGATTGGATAATTTTTTGCAAGCCTTGAAATTTGAGGGCCGGGCTTCAACAAGATTGGCCTGGCCCTACCTGGCTTTGACGGTTTACATTTTTAATACACACACACACATACACACAAATTCTCTTACAAGAATTACTTAGCAGTATTAAAATGATTAGACAAAGGTTATTTCTTGCGCCCATATCCAAGCAATAATAAAATGTTTATACAAAGGTTAATTCTTGCCCCCATACCCAATACAAAATGCCCTAAAAACCCATATACATAGATACTTGGTTCATTTATTCTCTATTTAATTATTTAAGTTATGCATTATACTTAATGCATAAGCAATAAGTATTACATGGTTGTGTCTTATCCCTTTCTTTTAGTTTTATTGCTTCTTATTTTGTTATATATATATATATATATATATTGTTAGTAAAAAAAGTGATGTCCTCGTACTAGTAAGGAGAAACCTTTTGTTGTGATTTTCTGAACAATCACCGTTGTGCGCATTCACGGAACACAAGATTAACACGAACAAGCCACACAAGAAGAGACACCGAGATTTACGTGGTTCACCCAAACCGGGCTACATCCACGGGCACAGGAGGACGAACATCTTTACTATGACCAGTAAAGCATACAAGAGATTCCCACACTCTCACCTCATCTCTCCTACGTGGTGTGGGAGCACCACGGGCAACTAATGCCGCCGTCGCTGCTGCTGCTGCAAGGTCTAGGGTTACAGACTATACATATATATAATCTCCGCTTTCTTGGCCACCAAGAAAGCCCCGGTACAATTACCAAAATACCCTTGACCTTAAACCAGTCCCTGGCTAACCCAGTGGACTCATCCGGCTAAACCGGAATACAAGACATAAACCTAACAATCTCCACCTTGGCTTGAATTCCGCACAACTCCGTACAACTCGAGCTACTAGGAGATAAAACCGGTAATGTCTTCACGTACCCTGCTGAATGGCACGTCATTGCACCAGGGATGCAGTCTTCTTCAACACTTTGACATGTTGAACCAGCACATGAACTTTGAGCAAAGTTCATACCCTCGTCAAACTCCACCTCGAACTAGAAGCTCGAAGCCATTGACGAATCTGAGTGATATCTGAATCACTCACCATCCTGCCCCCATCTTCAACATCCCTGTGAAGATCCAATCGCCACAAGCATGCAAGCAAACAGATCGGGAATACAAGTCCAGATGACTCCATTGCAGAACAACCTCTGCCTCCGAGCGGTCAAAAAACTCCATTTGACCGGGCCTCCGATCAACTGCTGATACATCAGCTCCTTCTTGCTGCTTTTCCGGCTTGGCTCTGGCAAGATGAATAACATCACATGCGATCATGTGAACCCCAAACGAACAACTTCGTTTGAATCAGCAAACCCTTTGCAACTAGGCCGGCGACTCCTATTATTGGGTTTGCAACAACAACCAGGTCAAGTAGACCCGATTCTAGCCTCAATCCACATCTGTTCAGATCTCCTCCAAATTTCTGCATCAAACTATAGATCTCGTCACCACGAGCACGCTGGAAGAAACGGATCTGAAATCCGACTCAGGATGGCTACGATAACGTAGAAACAAGTTTCTACGCTCCAATCGATCAAACCTCCTCCTTGACTGTCCAACAGCCAATCAACCTCTTCCACTGCGTAGATCTGCTCGAAACGAGTCCGTAGGCGCAAACGGATCTCCGATCGGACATCGGACGATCAAGATATCGCAGAAACAATTTCAGCCGCAAATCTGGTCAAATCTGCCTGTTGACCTTTGCTGACGTTACTGCTGACGTCACTCTGCGCTGTCTGCTGGGCTTCTGGAGCGAACCCGGGTCGGGTTCACCTGACCCGGAACTGAACTGCCCGTTTGCGCTGGGCTGGACGTCTGCTAACGGGTCGGGTCGGACCTGACCTGACCCAGAACCAAACCTGCTCTGAACTGCCCGGGCTGCGCTGTAATCGGGTCGGGTCGCACCTGACCTGACCCGGCCTGGAACCTGCTGTGCTGCCTGGGCTTTTCCTCCACGGGTCAGGTCAAAACGACCCAACCCGAACCCGGACCCGTAACCTGTTCTTCTGGGCTGCTTTCCACGGTGGATCGGGTCAAACTGACCCGACCCGACCCAAGACCCAGAAGACTGGGTTGTCTTCAACAAGGCGCAGCGACCGGGTCTGCAACCCAGTTGCAGACCGCGGATTCCGCTGTGGTCTTCTGCGGCGCCGGCCACTAGCGGCGAGGCGCGGCGACAGCACGGCGAAGGCGACGGCTGCGGCGACTGGGCGGTGACGGCGGCGGGCAGCGGCGACCGGCGACCGGTGAGTAAAAAACTTTTTTTTTTCTTCTCTGTTTCTCTGCAACGGGGAAAACGATCCCCTCTTCCGCGGCGACTGCGACGTTGTCGACTGGAAATCCGGCGAAAATCCCGGCGACAATCTGGGTGAGTTCTAAGAGCAGGTTTTCTTCCTGGTTTTTCTCTGGACCGAGAAATCCACTGTTTCCATGACGAACCACAACCCAACACAAGATTTCCGCGAAGACCGCGCCTTCCTACTCTTCTGAAGCACCAAATAGCCCACATCAGAGCAACGCTCTTCGGATGGTGCAGGCACTGAATCTTTCATAACTTGATCAAAAAAATTGACTCAACCCATCGTCAGATCTTCGGGCATCCACCTTTTCCATCTGAACTGAACCAGCACGGGTTCTTTTAACAAATCTGGTCCATCGTCTCCGATGATCAGGCAAACCTGATATGTGGCTCTACAAAGATCACCCGTGATCTCTGATTTGTCTGCAACGAGAATAGCAGAACTCCGGATCCTCAAAGAAGATCCGACCCGTTGATCTTCATGCACAACAACCACCAAGCCACCGAGCGATCTCCACCTCGCTCAGAAACCCAAGGAATACTAACCTCGGCTCTTATACCAATTGTTGTGATTTTCTGAACAATCACCGTTGTGCGCATTCACGGAACACAAGATCAACACGAACAAGCCACACAAGAAGAGACACCGAGATTTACGTGGTTCACCCAAACAGGGCTACATCCACGGGCACAGGAGGACGAACATCTTTACTATGACCAGTAAAGCATACAAGAGATTCCCACACTCTCACCTCATCTCTCCTACGTGGTGTGGGAGCACCACGGGCAACTAATGCCGCCGCCGCTGCTGCTGCTGCAAGGTCTAGGGTTACAGACTATACATATATATAATCTCCGCTTTCTTGGCCACCAAGAAAGCCCCGGTACAATTACCAAAATACCCTTGACCTTAAACCAGTCCCTGGTTAACCCAGTGGACTCATCCGGCTAAACTGGAATACAAGACATAAACCTAACACCTTTTCCTCTATATGACGGATTGTTATGTCAAACAATTCGTAAAGGTAGTTTATATGTAAATGGAACTTCAAGGTGTGGGATGATCTAAATATCCTTTTAATTAGATAACTACAACCCCACAAGTTTTAAAAGTCTAACATAAGTGTGATTTTTTAAGTGCATTTATTTTTGTGACTGAAATCTAACAACGCTTAAGAATCATATCAGTATTAAATTGAAAATAATGCCAATTCATAAAAAGGTAAATGGATGCAAATGGTTTTAAATATCTTAAAGATAAGACTACTAAAATGATTTGGTATTGAAGATTCTTGTGAAATGTGCGACATAGAATAGATCTTTTAATCCTTTTCTTTCTTTGACAAAATAAAAAGGAATACGTCCAGAACCCAAGCTACCAAAGAACATATCACTTTGTCCAATAAAAGAAAGTTTTTAGAGATAGCTTATATTCTCTGAAGATTTTATTAATGGTCTCTTCTTAGTAGATGTTATATATGATCGATAATGCTTAATTAACAATCAATAATTGGTCGGAATGTAAAAAATTTAAATAATGGTTTTCTTATTTTGAGGGTTTGAGCCTTGCTCTTGCCAAGGCCTTTGAGGGTAGGTAAGGGCCTAGGTAGTGCAGCCCACCCCACCAACCCCCAAGGGCTTGAGCCTACTTAGGCTCAGCTCTGCATATATTGAAGGTAGGGTAAGGACAACACTTGGTGAGGCCCGTCTAGGCCCTTTGACACTCCTCCTTCTACCTTTGGCCGTGCAGGGCTTGGGTACAATGCGGGCCTATGCGCCTAGCCAGGCACATTGACCGGCCTAGAAAAACATGGCATGTGGCCCAAGGCAAGCTTTCTCTCAATTTCTGTCTAGAATGTAACTCCTACCTCTCAAATGAACCATTCCCAGCTTTTCTCCTGGTTGGGTATTACTAATCACATTTTATAGGTACCCACATAAATATAAGTAGTGATAAATAATGGAGTTTTGAAATGCACTCAACTTTGGACTCTTTAAACACAGCCCAAAAATTAAAAATTCTCAAAACACCTCTACCCCGTTCTCTCCCTACACACTCTCTCTCCCTCTCTCCTCCCCTTCCCCACCTCCCCTTCAGTCAGTGTCCAGCTTCAGAGGGGGAACTCCCCTCCCTCTCCCTCTCCCTCTTCCTCTCCCTTCTTCTTCCTTTCCTCTCCTCTCCTCCCTCTTCCTCCTCCGCTTTCCCTCCCAACCCTACAAGGTCGAACATCACATTGATGTTTGGCCTATCTGGCTAGACAACACTGGCCGAACAACCAAGGTGTTGTTTGGCCCTGAGAGGCCTAACAGGGTGGAAAGTGGGAGAGGAAAATGGAGGAGAGGAAGTAGGAGGGAGAAGAGGAGAGGAAGGAAGGAGAGGAGAGGAGAGGAAGGAGGGAGAGGGAGGGGAGTTCCCCTCCTCCGTTGGAGCTCGTTGCTGGTGAGATGGGAGGTGGGGAAGGGGAGGAGAGTGGGAGAGAGAGTGTGTAGGGAAAAAAGGGGGTGGGGGTATTTTGAAAATTTTTAATTTTTGAGCTGTGTATAAAGAGTCTAAAGCTGAGTACATTTAGAAGTTCCCTAAAATACTTACATGCATTTACCCATTTACCTAGATTAATTTGATGGCATGAATCTCAGGTAAATGGGCCATGCAATACACTAAATGATGTAAAACTTATATATGCCCATCTGTTTTATCATTCGCAAAGGTCATGCAATCATTTCCATCCAATGGATTGGAGAAGGGTACTCTCTTTGTTGTTGTTTTATCGATGACATTTTAGGGCTGTCAAAGGTGTGGTTCTGCTAACCCTACCCCCAATATATGTGGGGCCATGCTTGGGGTTCTCCTACCCCTAGCACCATGTAAATGCAGGGCCATGCCTAGGTGGGCCAAAGCCCTTAGAAGGCCTGTACTACCTAAGCCCTTATCCTACCCTCGATGGTCAACGTCGGGCTAGGGCAAGCTCAAGGCCACAAAATAGGAAAATTGATTTATTTTTTATTTTTTATTTTTTAAGTTATTACCAAGAATTGAGTGACAACCAAGTGGTATCTTATCTAACCTCAATTGTGAAATAACCATCAAGAAAACATTTGGGGAATATAAGTTGTCTCTAAAACCTTTCTTCTATCTAACATAGTCATATATACGTGCTTTGGTGATTTGGGTTATAGATATGTGGTTTTATTTATTTTTTCAAATAAGGAAAATGAGTAAAGAATATAATCTAATTCACACTTTTCTTATGAATTTCCACATGGAATCATTTCGGCAGTGTCTTATCTTTCAAAAATTCAAACTATTTACGTTCACATGCCTTTTTAAGTGCAATTGGATTTTAGTAACAACAATAAATGCACTTAAAAATACTGTTGGTTTAGACTTTTAAAATTGGAGAGTTATAATTATCTGATTATAAGAAAATTCCAATCACCCCATGTCCTTAAAATTCTATGCACATACAAATTACCTCTATCAATTGGTCAGCATTCCAAGGAACTCTATAAAGGAAAAAATGTGTCATTATTAATAAGGAGGAGTATAGTACACCCCTTTTGCACTAACAATAATATATAAAAATAATATAAAAAACGTAATTAAGAAGCAACCGTGCAACACTTATTGCTTATGTATTAAGTACAATTCATAACTTGAATAATTAAATATACATGAAATAAACCTACTATGTGTGTATAAATTTTTAGGACATTTTGTAATAGATAGTTGGGTATGAAACTGTCTTCATATCCCCCTTTTTTAAATACAAAGTGACTATGATAAGGCATCTTACTATATATATTTAAATATATAAATGTATATTATATAAAATAAATAAAAGTAGGAGGGCCAGGTCAGGCCCTGCCAAGATTGTCTAAGCCCAGCTCTCAACTTTCAGGGTGTGCAAAAAATTGTCCAAGCCCGCACTTAGGGCTTTTTCTTAAAAAACAAAAGCCCTCATTTTAAGGGCTTTTTGAGGCCCGGTCCGGTCCGAGCCCCCTTGTGGAAGGGCCAAATTGACAAGCCTTAACAGCCAGAATACCCAAGAGATGTTCTCTTGAATGTTTGTTCCTTCAACCCATTTCAGGGAATTCCATTTTATTTTCATCTGTTGATGTTGTTTTCTTATTTCATGCATATGGATGATTTTGTGAAGGTATTGCCTGATGAGGAATGTGATGTATTTTGCACTCACCCAATGTTTGGGTTTGCGAGTGCAAAGGATGCTTGGAATGGGCTGCCTATTGTGTTTGACAAAGTCAAGATAAAGAATGAAAGTCTATGCAGGAACTTGCTTTCAATCTTTAAGAGAGGTAAGAAGATGAGAAACTCTGAAAGTTGTATATATAGTGGAATTAAAATAGAAAAAAAAAATTCCCATATGGGCTAGCGTGTGACGTCCGTGGTGGGCCAGGCCCTGGCACCCACCGGCACAGCAGAGCAAGTCTAGTGGCATGGCTGGGCCATGAGTAAACGGGCCACTGCTACTGCTACTGCTTTTGCCATTTTTGCCACTGTTACTGCCACTGCCACTGCCACCATCACTTTATTGGTATCAGAGCCATGTGGGCTTGAACATATTGTATGAATGCTATATGTCTAAGAATATTTATTCATATTTAATATGTAATTATAAAGAATGTTACTTTGCTCAATGTATTCTTGAACATTTGATACTATATGGTACGTCACTCAAGTCGCATAGGGATTTAGCCCTTGTTGCAGTGATTGCATTGTTGGGCGTCACCTGTAAGCCGTTGACGGACATGCATAGTATAAAACTGTTTAGCATGCTTTTAGCGGTAGTGAAATGCTTATAATTCATATTAGTTATCTTTAAGTATATTTTAAATATAGATGCATTCATACACTTTATTGTTCAAAGTTAAGCAGATTTTTATAGAATTTCAATGTAAAAAATTCAGAATTAATTGAATATAGTAATGTCCAAGAGCAATTGAATCATTGGACAATACCCTCTGTTAAACTAGAGACTCTCTACAAGATAGGATTATTTCAATTTAATAGTAGCATGGCCATTAAGACATAGAACAGACATGTAGTCTTGAATATATAGATGAAGCTGTAAGGTTACTTGAACCTAAAGATATTGGGAGACATACACAAAAGCATAAATACATGCATATTGGATGTATTTAGGTTGCTTTCAAACCCTTAACCTTACTAGGCATGAATGCCTGCTTGCAAGCCCAATTAAGTGTTGCTCATTGTCTTGACTGGAAACCTCTGTTGATGGGTATTGTGGAGACCAGACTCTGCCATGGACCAGTCTATTTCAATGTTTATCTTAATTTAACCTGTCCGTGACATATCCCAATATCTGTGAAGCTGCTACACTTAGACTTTAGACCAAAGGAGATAACTTTCTTCCTGGATTTGAAACTGTTGCAGTAATTTATAGGGTTCATTATAAAGCCATGACCACACTGGCCTCTAATGTCCACTTAATCAATCGCCATGGTAAAACAGTGTTACTCGAATCTAATCTTATGACCTCTAATATTGCTACGCCCAAAATTATAACATGAAAAGAAGTTAATTGCCCTAGCCACTGGACTACTCAAAACACAATCCCTCCTAGGCCAATTTTACATCATGATATTGATGAAATTATTGATACGGATGATGGTGATGTATCCATCAGTTTTCACAGACCAATCAAAACCAATTCCGCTAGACCATCCTATTCTAGAGCTAGCTCTTCTAAGAGTATTCCTTCTTATAGTGTGTCTTTACCTCCTCCTTCTAGGCACTCAATATCTACTTCTAGACCTGTATCTGATGAGTGATCTATGGACCCAGTTTCCAATACAGCTTCTATTCCAG
This sequence comes from Sextonia rubra, assembly GCA_037013555.1. NCBI lineage: Eukaryota > Viridiplantae > Streptophyta > Magnoliopsida > Laurales > Lauraceae > Sextonia > Sextonia rubra. The sequence continues at coordinate 11,641,818 of JASUAD010000028.1, read as the reverse complement.
CTGTTTCTACCGGAACAACTCCTCCTAAAGTTACTTTTCCTAAGGTAACTCTGGAAGGAATTCCAATATCTGAACAGCAAATTCCTCATGAAATGTGCAGTAGGCAGTCAAATGAAAGGGCCTCTTCCACTGCCAGTGACGTTAATTTTACCTTACCCTAATGGAAGACAAGTCTCAATTTTCAGTTAATAGAATAAAGATCAACGTTGTTATTTTATCAGTCAAAATATGAGGCTTTTAGAAATTGGTATTTTAAAAGGTTTAATGAAAACCAATTAAAAGAATTTAAGGAAGAATTTTATAATTTTGTTTATACAACTCGTACGATTATTCCATTTGTAAATTAATGGCTTTTTGCTGTCCATTACCAGAATTGGATGAAGAAGGATCCATATTAATGCTTTTTGAATTACCCCCCCCCCCCCCCCCACAAAACAAGAATATTTAAAGCTAGAATTACATAATACTGCAGATCAACCCTCTCCTACTTTAGAAGCCTACTTTAGAAGTAGCTACTTCTATTAAAGCAGAAGAAACCTCTACTTTGAGCAAAGTTTATAAGCAAAATAATTATACTGATATGCAACTCCAAACAATTGGACAACAATTAAATAGAATTGAAAATCAAATTCAATTCATAGAAGAAAGGGGTTTTAGTAAATTAGATGCTAGACCACAATTTATATAGGAAATTCCTATTAAAACACCAATCCAAATTCGGGGGTTTAATCTTTCTCATGCGAAAGAGAAAAACGATGAGTTTATAACTTTATTATTAAGCCGAATGAATGGCTTAAGTATTCAGGTTTTATCCAAAGATTCTAATTCAGAATCAGACTCAGAATCCTCTCAAAAGGAAATATTAAAGACAGGAGCTTCATTACAAGCTTTACAGAATAAAATTAATAATATTTGTTATACCAAAAGCTCCCAGAATTGGGAAATTCTTAGTAGGTTCTATTATCCTAGACCTACTCCTCAAGACTTAATATATGAAGAAGATTATCTTCATTCCCAAAAATCATTTCATGGTAAAACCATTTATGAATGGAAAATAGATGGCAAAACTGAGTGCTAAATATTTAAGGTAATACATCAAATGATGACGTATAGCTCTGTATGTAAACAAAATAACAACACTAATGCTACCATAGTCAAACTTATAACCACTAGTTTTATTGGTGTGTCAAAAGGCTGCTGAGATAATATTCTAACGGAATTCCAACGTCTAGAAATTCTCACTACTAAGAAAATAGTTAAAAATGAAAATACTCAACAGCAAGATATTCATGAAGATGTTATTTGTACTTTAGTTCAGATTATCATCCTCCACTTCATAGGCCCTTCGGATAACAAAAGGGAACGATCCATGGGAAATCAAGAAAAGATATCTTGATACCCAGAGTTTTGCTGCTTTTGTTGGCAAATACTGCTATATTGATCAAGCAGTGCTTCAAGAAATAGGATCTGTGAAAATTAACCACACTCTTTCTTGTCCAATCAAGAAAGAAAGCCCAATTGGCTATAGTAAATGCATTATTGAACGAATTATTAGACCCATAGAATGGGAAGTTGATTTGAATAAATCAAGAAGGCTTACTATAGGACAAACTTACAACTATTGGGATCAAATCCAAGCATGGAAAAATACTATCTTTTATCAAAATCCTCAGCATAACACTCATGGTTTATGAAATTATGTCCTGAAATAGCTAAATTTGGCTTTCCCAACTAGTTTTTTGAATTGTGGGAAAATTTGGCCATACACTTGAAGCCTTAACCGAATCTATCAGGACATTATTCCCTCAATGGATGGAATCCCATCCTAAATCACAAGGAGGATAAGATAATTGTCCTAATGGATTTCCATCTTGATTATATTTTACCCAATTTGGTTTCCCATGGATATGGAAATGGGATATTCTTACCACTTTTAATTACTATAAAGTTCCAATTCCCCAAAGGACTTTTTGGTTCAGATAATGGAATAAACTTCTAGATCTTGATAAAAAAGTCAAGGAAATTCAAAAAATTATAGGGCAATATCAATGCTCTAAAATCTCTCCAATGGCTATAATTGAGGGCTCCTCCTTTTCTTCTAATCCTTTTGAGGCAATGAAAAATCAATTGCGTTCCCAATTTCCTAATATCTCTGAACAAGAGTTGGTTATTGAGTGTATGGAATTTATGAAAAACTCTTTTGTTCAATCATTCTCTGATAAGGATGACGCTTCTATGATGTCAACCCATAGCAATGAATCTTACAACTCTTTCACTTGTCTTGCTAGAGAATTTCAAGACCCTAACGAAGAAGCCTCTGTGGAAGGCTATTGGGATTCCCTCACAATGATGATGGTTGACAAATTTTCCAAGAAAAAATTAGAGTAATTGTGGGTCCTCTCAGCAATTGTGAAAAACATAATTAAGGGTCGTCTCTTTTGACTTCCTTGCCTGCATCTGCCAAATAATGGCAAAAAGATAAATGCAGCTGCTATAAAGCGACAAAAGCATATACCAATAACAGTCAAAAGCATCTTCTTTTGGTGCCTCTTACCACAACTTTTGACCCAATTGTCACAATCGACAAACAATTATGGCCGACTTGCTCATCTGCCAGCGTAGCATTCTCCAGTGCCTTCTGCAGACTTAATTGCATACGAAGTCCGCGTACTAAAAAATGTTTAAGTCTGCTTCTTATAAAAGGGCATGGCCTCACCCTTGTTGAGGCAGAACTTTTCTTGTAATCTCCTTTTTTCTTTCTTGTAAACATCCTAAGCAAATCAGTATGTGCTGTACAATTGTGGAATAAATCTAAGTTTTCTTCTTATCTTGTTCATTTTGCCATTTTTGCCACTGCTACTGCCACTTGTCGACGCTGGCTCATGGTGCTATAGCAGTGAACAGTTAGCTTGGGCGAGTCCAGGCATGTTCTCTGTCCCTGCTCTTCCTCTTATTCTCGGTATTTATTATTATTATTATTATTATTTTATTTTTATAATTTTGGATTCTGATTAGGGGCAGACCCATATATGATGTGGGGCGAATGCACCCATTAAAATTTTGATATCCTTTAGAGAGGATATGGGCGATCTAGCAAATGCCCCTGGTTATAATCTCATTTTGCACCCAATCCTCGCACACACTCCCAACTCCACGACTTTTCCACTCTCCCCAAACCAAAACCCTTCTTTCTCCTTCCCTACTTTTCTGAAGAGTCCAAGCTCCAGACCAACTAGGAAGCGTGGGTACTCAAAAAATATACACGTACACGTACCGGGTACGTACCCGATATGGATACGAGTACAGCAAATTAAGTATCGGGTACGGTCAAAATGCACCGGGTACTTGTTGACTATATGGGTATGTATCTGGTACGTACCGAGTATGTACCGGTACACATACCCTATTTTTTAACGTTTTATCTTTAAAAAAAAAAAGAAAAGCTGAGGGGGGCAAAATGTAAAGTTTGTTTTATATAAAAGCTTCAGCTTTAGTGATCCCAGCCCTAATCGCTCTGAGAAAAACGAAAGCCTCTACCGCTGAGAAAAACGAAGAAAGAAAAGAGTGAGAGAAAAAGAAAGGAGGAGGAGGAGGAGGAGAAAAAGAAAAGGAGGAGGCTGATCGAAGCCCTAATCTGCCAAAGCCCTAACGTGCCTCTACCTTTGCCACTGAGAAAAACGGAAGAAGGAAAAGAACGAGAGAAGAAGAGAGGAGGAGGAGGAGGAGGAGAAGGAGGACGAAGAGGAGGCTAATCGAAGCTCTAATCTACCAGAGCCCTAACGTGCCTCTACCTCTGTTGCTAAGAAAAATGGGAGAAGGAAAAGACTGAGAGAAGAAGAAAGGAGGAGGAGGAAGAGGAGGAGGAGAGGAGGGAAGAGGAGGCTGATCGAAGCCCTAATCTGCTAGAGCCCTAACCTGCCTCTACTTCTACCGTTGAGAAAAACGGAAGAAGGAAAAGACCGAGAAAAGAATAGAGGAGGAGGAGGAGGAGGAGGAGGAGGATCATCGAAGGGGAGGCTCATCATTGAAGGGAATGCTCATCTAGAAATAGAAAAAAAGAAAAAAGCAGGAGAGGCATAGGAAGAAAAAAAAACAAAAAAACATAGAAGAAGAGGAGGAGGCGTACCTGTTGCACCCACACATCTGCCACATCAGCCACTACACGTCCGTCGTTGCATGTCCACTGCTGCACGTCGTCCACTGCAAATCAGCCATAGTCACAACTGCAAGGCTGCAGGTCTTCTTCCCTTTTTTTCTTTTTTTTTTTCCCCCTGCTCTGTTCTACCATTGCTGTATTTTTTTTTTCCCTGATGGTTGTTGCTCTCTTTTGTAATTTTTTTTCCTTGCTCTTCTCTGCTCTGCTCTGCTGTGAACCAATGTTATTGTTGTAATTTTTTTTCCCTGATAGTTGTTTCTCTGCTGCTGTAATTTTTTTTCCCTGCTCTTCTCTGGTCTGCTGATGGATGTTTCTGCTGCTGAATTTTTTTTTCTCTGAAGATGCCCTGTTGCTTTGCGTTTCCTTTTTTTTTTAATGCTCTGCTATGGTTTGCCGTTGGCTGTTGCTTTGCTGCTGTATTTTCTTCTTCTTCTTTTTTTTCTCTGCTCTGCTGCTCGGCATTTGCTGTTTTTTTTATATGCTTTGCTCGGCTGTTGCTTTGATGTTATATTTTCTTTCCTCTCTTTTTTTTTTCTGCTCTGCATGTCTGCTGGTTAATTTTCTTTTTTTTTTTCTACTCTGCTGTTTTTTTTTCCTGCTCCACTGTTTGCCACAGCTGCTGCTGTTGCTATTTTTTTTTTTTTACCCATTGTCGTTGCTTTGTCATTTACTGTTGCTGTTGATTTTTCCATTTAAATGTTTGGTTGTTTGGTTGCTTGATTATTTATTAGTTGCTGTTGTTGTTTGATTAAGCATCTAAGAGTTCTAACTTATTAGCCTATTACATTATTAACATTTTAAAATATATAATATTTTAACAAACGTACCCCAACTGTACTCATATAAAAATTTTGCCGTATCAACGTACTTATACCGTATCGACACAGGTACCCGTACCGGTACCTGTGCTTCATAGCAGACCAACGACCTCTCCAAAAATCCACCCTCTTTGCTACTGTTGCTGCATTTTCTCTCGTCTCCGAGGGACGTTTTCTCTTTTCTCTCTCTGCTCCCTCTCTCTCTTTCTCTCTTGCTTTGGATGGGGATTTTGGGACTCTAGTTAGGCGAGTGAGGATGGATTGGGGGCTGCATTGGAGAAAGTCTCGACAGTGGAGATGAAGGTTTCAGGTTAGGTTTGGGTTTTGTAACACTCCGACCCAGCTTGACCTCGTTTAGGGGTTAGTTAATCTTGTTTTCGTTGTTAATCGTGTTTTGTTTGGGTTTTGTTTTCGTTACGGGTCATGGATAGGTAATTGGGTTGAGTTTGACCTGGATTAAGTAGACCAAGCCCTTTTTCGTAATTTTAGCTTTTCTTAGACATGGTCATTTTTGTATCATCTTGATGTCAACACGTGTCTTTCGTTGAGCCCGTTAACTTTCGTAACTACGTCATTTGCAACCGAGGTCGTGTGATTCGATTGGACCCGCGTTTGACTCAAACTGAAATTAGCACTTTTCACTTGGCTTTCATTGTAAATTTGGACAACCCATTTGATTATATAAGCTTCACCATCGACCCACTCTCATTTCCTTCTCTCGTTTTCTCTCTTTCCCCTCACTGTGCACGTGAAGCTTCTCTATCTCTCTCCTTCTTTCATTTGAATTCTTTCTCCATCGACAGAGAGGAGGTTGGTTTCTTGCTTGCTAGGTGAGTGGAATTCTTCCATTCTCCCATCTCTTTCTCCATTCTTCTCCTTCTTGTTCTCATTGGTGTGTATGTCTTTGGAATTCCTCTCCATCCCTCATGCATGCAGGTGGTTTTGATTTGGTTTAGGTTGTGTTTGGGCTTTAGAACTTCCAGTGTGCAATTGATCTCCAATTGAGGCAAGTATAACCATAACATTGAGAACCCATGTTGGTATGCATTGAATTTGGTTGAGCTTACATGTATTGATATGGAAATAAGTGTTTACAGCCCATTTGATACTCATTGCTTCAGTTCTTGTGTATTCCCATTGATGAATTGCATTCTGATGCCTTCTCGGACATTCTATACAGGTTTCAGGAAATTGAACTCGTACAGGTACGGCTAAGCCGTATGCTTCTTACGGCTCACAGTCCAGAGAGGAGAAAAACCCAGTTTTCCTCTACGGCTAGGACACGGCTAAGCCGTGGAATGCCCTACGGCTAAGCCGTAGCTCAGCCGTGGCCCAGCCGTAGAACAATACAGGGTGCAATTTCTGGAATAACTGAGAGTCAGCAACTGACAGACCTTCTACGGTCCAGCCACGGCTAAGCCGTAGACCACACACGGCTAAGCCGTAGCACACACACGGCTAAGCCGTAACCACACATGAAGAATAAGGCTAGGTGTAACGATAAGACCTATATGACCTTCATGATAGAATGTAGAGCACCTAGACTTGCCCAACGGATGTGATACTACGCGTGAATGATCTCGAGGGCTGCGAATCATTCATGTTCGTTATCCGGATGTTAAGCACCTCCCCATGGGTGTTGGTTTAAGGGACTTCGTGCATCGCCCGATTCCAGGCAACACTAGACAACGGTGTATCGAATAACTTAAACCTACATCATCATGCACGGTTAGAAACACCGGATAATTAGATTAGAATTGGTTTGTAACCTACGATGATTCGATTTCGCATGATTTGTTGCATACCATATTGCATTCGATCATTGATCTCACACTCTGACATGATTACTTGTATCCCGTTACCTTACTTTCACATTGCGATTATTTACCCTGAGTATACATGTATGATATGTTCACTTCCAGATATGCACGCATGATATATGATCACGATCTACTCAGGTTTTCTTGATTGACTTTGTATGGTCAGGCTCTACTTAGCCTCAGCCTTAGGATCCCGACGGGGTGAATTTGGTATAGTTATAAGGACCTGCTGCAGTATGGATTTTGTCTTGGGGAACCGGACCCCAGGAAACCGAGACCCATTGTACCCTGGCCCGGACAATGGTGTTCTTTGCATGTTATAAGATCCCTCTTTTGGGAGCACATGGTAATGTAGTAGCCACTAGTTATGTACACAGCATGTTATCCTTGATTCACACAGCATCTTTCTTTCTTGCATGATAGCCTAGTATACGAAAATGCTTTCTTTAATCACATGATGTTCTTATTCTGTTAGATACAGCGTGTGTTAACTTGCTATGGTTTATACTTTGCTGAATCTTCGTATTCACAGTTGTTTTTGGTGTTGCAGGCCCAGATCCCCCTGCCGAACCCCCGCCGGTCGGCCAGGCTCCAGATGAGACCCCCGGGGCCCCATCAGGCCTAGAGGAGTGGATGTGATCACTCCACGGGAGCGCGTTCATGGCATGCATCATGTTGGAGTCATGTTTTGGGGATTTTCAGACTTGTATATGTCATGACATGTCACTATTGTATTTATCCTTTTGTTCTTTTGTAAACGTATTGTATGGTATCAGTCCTTTCCTTGTATCCTCTTCTTGTGCTATTAGTTGTTTATGTTTCTGATATTTACAGCTTCCGCATACTTGCTTGGCACGTGTGCTTGTTCCCTTGTGCGTGTGCATTTAGACTCGGTCTACGTGTGCATGCACGGGAGTACGTGTGTCATTAGGTTTGGCTTTTGCTAACCCCCGAACCCTGGGCTCGGGTTGTGACAGGTTTGGTCTTGAAGGGGTTCGATTGGGATTGAGATTGGAGGTTGGAGACAATAGGCTGACGAGATGGAGTGAAGTGGAGTGGAATGGAGCTGGGGTTTGGGAATAAAGATTAGGGGATTCGATAGGGAGGGATTTGGGAATGGGTGTGGATGAGGAGAGTTAGAGAATCAAATCCACAGCATAGATTAGATGGTCTTTATCAACTGCAGTTAGATTGGGATTGGGCGGCTGAAGAAGCTCTTGCACAAAGCAGTTTGGATGATGAGGTGGGTGTCTTCATACTACAAAAAGATGTATTTGTTACCTCAGTTCTGACGATCGAAGAAGGTTTTGAAAGGCCCCACGTGCGACGAACATGGGTTGGGATTTGAGTTCCCATTTTCATTTGATGAAGATAAGCCCATTGTTGTTAGAAGCAATGGCCTTGAACATGATGATGATTCGATTTCAATAAATTATCAATCACCCTTTCTATTGCTATTGTCTATTTTTTCTGTGAGAGAGAGAGAGAGAGAGAGAGAGATCGGTGGGATGGGGGAAGCAAAAAGAGCGATTTTTGCCCGAGATTGTTTAAATTGAGTACAAGGAGTGAGTGATGGATCTGAATAATTATAGTAACTTTATTTACCATATTAAAATTTTTTTCCTTATGAAGTGGTGTAAATTATGATTAATTGAACTAGTTATTTACTAAAAGGTGTGTTCGATCAGTTCACCATTGTTATTTATTGAAAGTATACTAAAAATAATAATTTTTATTTTTTCAATTCACCATCGTCTGCACGTCTTAAATAAAAATCCTAGGTCTACCACTAGTTCTGGTAGGAGTTTTGTGTAGTCGAGTGAGGTATTGGGACTGGAAAGGGGTCATTGCGGAATAATAGGTTTAGGGTGGAGTTTGATTGGGTGTGGGGTGATTGACTATGGTGGGAATTTTTTTTTCGGTCCTCTTGTTCCTTGCGTCAATGAGGAAAGAGGGTTGAAACCCTTTTCGGATATGTAACAACGAAGGGGAAAGAAGGCTAGGCTCTGGCTAAGTCGAAGGAGGGTGATGATGAGGATGGCAATGGTGCGTTGTTTCTTCGTTCAATCTGCTTCTTCTGCTCCAATGAAGATGTTAGAAAAAAGAATAGCGTTGCTCCTCGCCCACATTACCAAAAAAAAAATCAGGAAATTAGGCTATGGGGATCTAATTTGTGTATAAAATTAAGTTCAAACTAATTTCATTTAGTGAGCAATTTAGGGTTTTTTCCCGTAAAATCCCTTTAAAAAGTTTTGGCAGCTGGCTGCGCCCTCAAGAAAGTTGGCAGGGCTCAAACTCGAAGGTCCATCAATGACTAATTGAACATTAATTAAATAGAAATTTAAACACGAGTTAAGTATAATTAATTTATAGCTGCATTTCATTAAAAAAAATTTTTAGCTGCATAAGGATAGTTGGATCTCGCTTTTGCAAAGTAGGTACCAACATATCCAGCCATTCCACGTGCATGGTAGACGCAAGGCTCCTGTCGCATAAAGCAGTCCACCATCTACGTATACGAAGTAGATGATTATAAAAATTCAAACCATTCTCTGCATTTTGGCTAAGATAGACATGAACCTTGCGCATGCTTTGAGGTTAGGACAAATCCAATGGCAGATCTTTTGTGGCAAACACTTGGTGAGCATAAAGACTAACATTATAGTAACAGACGATGAAATTTGTAGTTCTCGCCAGAAAGATAAGAGAGTCAAACTTTTCTGAGTAAGAGGAAGAAAATAATAATATAATTGTATGAAAATTTTTAATGCTTTTAACTTGCCAAGGCTCGCTTGAGAACGTCTCTCAATGTTCAGGAGTGGGCACTGTTTAAAGGGGAGTATCAAAAAGTATTTATGCAGCCTCTAACGCTTTGAGGTTTTGGGAATGATTAGTTAAAGAAAATTTAATTTGGTATTAGAGCCAATCAATCTTGAATTCCAATTTCAGGATGAATGATTAGGCAAAAAAAAAAAAAAAAAGAAAAAAAATTGCATGTTGTTATAAGTGCTCCGATCGAGCTCCACTTGAAGGGTAGCATGGAGGACTGGGCTCCACCAAAGGGACTATTGAAAAGTATTTATGCAGCCTTTATTAAATTCAATAAATTTAATAAATAATCTTTCTCAAAGTTCGAGGTCCTCTTATGATTAATCCAGCCTCCTTCACACTCACTATCCACCATAAATAAACATGAGTCTATAATTGATGGGTATTCATTGTGGGATTGAATGCTAAAAATATTATGCTTTCTAAAACATTATGCTTCAGACCCATGGATAAAGGAGTTTAGTTGATCTAACGACAACGAAATTTTGCATTCAAGTAGGTCACATCTTGAGCTTTTGCCCTCACGATGCTCCCCATATTGGCATGGCCCCACAAGCGAGACTACATAGGAGGTCCACAAGAAGCATAAAGATAAATAACTCCTGATTTGACTTGACTAGAGCTTATTAAAAATAATAACTTTACTGAAAATAATAAATGTAAGGTTTTTTGTAATTGTGTAATTCATGGGCTTGACAAAACTTTGGGTCCATTTAGTTGTAATTTTGAATTTGTTTTAGAATGGATTGTGGCTCGTGTTGAAAGAAGAGCTGAAGTGAAGACTTGAAAAATAAATAGATTTTCAAAAGAATATTAAGCCAGGACAGAAGCTTTGCTTGCTCAATCGACCAAATACGTGCTCGAGTTGTAACACTCCGATCCCCTTTGAGCCGGATTAGTGGCTCATTAGTGTGTGTTTCTGTTGTTTTATTCTTTTGGACTTGGTTTTGGGTTTTGGATAGGTAGTTGAGTAACCTTTGACCTGAGATAGGTAGTTCTAAGCCCTTTTTCGTAATTTTACTTTTGCTTTGCTTGCATCATATTTGCATCATCTTGGTGTCAGCACGTGTATTTTGTTGAGCTCATTATATTTCATAACTGTGTCAGACCCATTTGGAGTTAATTGGAGAAGTTGGACCTTCGTGTGACTTGAACTGTAATTAATTTAAACTTACCGGACTTTGGCTTAAACTTCCAAAAACCTATATATATGAGTCAGCTCCAGATGTCTCTCTCCCTACCCATTTGTCTCCAACGTTGCATGCAAGGAGACTCCAGGAGAGCCACGTTCTCTCTTTCCCTCTTCACTTTTGTTTCTCTCTCTTCTCTTCACTTCTCTGCTTGGTCTCCGGTGGTTGTGGGAGTGGAGTCGATTGGGTTCTCTGTGCTTATTCTCTGTCTGTGGCTTTGGCAAGTGGGTTCTCTCCAAACCTCTTTCTTCTTCATTTCCAATTGCACCTCTCTTTCTCTATGCTGTGTCTACATCTCATGCATGGTTTATTTCTTTGATTTGCTTTGATTTTAGTTGATTTGGAGCTTGATTCAGGGGATTGACAGAGTTTGAGGCAAGTATAAGTACAGGCTTTGATAACACATATGGGTGTTTTGTTTGATTGCTTTGATTCAGTCTTATTCCTTGTATAGAATGTTTTACAGCCCACTTTTGTGAATTTGGAACCTCTGTAACTTGTTTTATTAAGCTTCTGTACCAAATTTCAGTTCTGTAACTATCCCGAATTCGTGTTCTGTATTGTACGGCTAAGCCGTAAGTTTTTACGGCTCACATTCCAGAGACTTGAAATTTCACTTTTGTTCTACGGCTAGGCTATGGCTGAGCCGTAAATTGTCCTACGGCTGAGCCGTAAGCTAGCCGTGACCCAACCGTAACCCAGCCGTGAATTAAATCTCTGATCAGTCGAAACTTTTCCAATACAGTACTCCTACGGTGTGGCTACGGCTAAGCCGTGAAATGCTACGGCCAAGCCGTGGATTGGTCTACGGCTAAGCCGTATACTGACTGTAGCTCAGCCGAAAAAGGTCTCAGATCAGAGGAGGAAGATGACTCGTTTAGCTGTGTTTTGAATGGAACCAAGGTGAAGCCGTAGTGCATATTACGACGAGCGCGTAAGATGTCTTCGGCTCAACCATAGGTCCCTCATGGCTAAACCGTTAGGCATGGCAATTCGGAAATATAACTTAGGATAATGGTGAGACTTGTAGGGCTCAAATACAGGTTAACCACCCATGTAAACAGGCCCAATGGATTCTTTGGATCGCATGAAGAGTCTGTTAGGCTATGACTTATTCATGTGAGCGTTGATTCTCTGTTAAGCACCTCCCCATGGGTGTGGGTTAAGGGACTTCGATGCACATAAGGATTACATTGCAACACTAGGATGGCAACGGTGCATCGAATAACTTAAAACTACATCAACATGCACGGTTAGTGACAGTGAATAACTATATTAGGGCTGGCTTGTAATGAATCTTGACTCCGTATTAATCTGAGACGCATTGCATATTGTTTATGGTTTTGCCCTCTGTTCTGCCAATCTATGTATATGCATTCCGCAATCATTTTGCTTTCGTTCTGTATATCTGTTTTATTCTTCGTTCTGCACTAAGCCTTGATCTATGCTGTGCTTTGGCTTTATATATATGCTTTGTTGGCTTTGTCCATCTCTGATTTTGGGTATTCCCTGGTGGCTCTGCCCAGAGATTAACACGTGAGGATAAGATCCGGTCTTTGCCATCGGTGAGTCCAAAGCGGATAATCTCCCTTCTTTTAGATTTGATTTGATTGGTATTAGTCTGGCTCTACTCAGCCTCAGCCCTAGGATGCCCGACGGGGTTACCTCTGGCTTAGATCTCTGTATCTCTGTATAACTACAGTGTCGCTTTGTCTTGGGACCCCGGAACCCAGGAAACCGAGACCCACTTGTACCCTAGCCCGGTCAGTGGTGTTCTCCTCTACTCTGCTTTGCTCTGCTCTCTATTGGAGAGAATATGGTTAACGTAGTAGCCACTTAGTTCAGTATTTCTCTGCTTTGATTCAATGATCATGCTTTACTTCTATGCACGATTTGTTTAGCATACTAAGATGAAACTCTGAAATTACTATTCTGTCCTTATTCTATTTGATACTATGAGTGTTTCATCCCTGTCACTTGTATTTGCTGGATCGTTGTATTCATTTGTGTTGTCTGTGGTGTTGCAGGCACAGATCCCTTGCCCAGCTCCCCGGCGGTCGAGGAGGCTGCAGGGCCGAGTGTAGAGGCACCCTCCGGTCTGGCAGAGTGGGCTTGATCACCTCTGCCGAGTGCGTGCATGCATATCAGCGGCCTTTTGTTTTGAGTTGGTTTTTGAGATTTTGTATTTTGGTATTTTGGACTTTGGACTTTGTACTCTGTATATTTGTACATCTTTATTTTGTCGTGTACTCAGACTTGTATTGGGTTTTCCAGTATTGTATTTATCCTTGTCTTTTCCGTTCCGCATTTGTTTTGGCTTCCGCTATTTTCCTTTGTTGCTTGCTATGATATGTACAGCTTCCGCGTACGCTTAGTTCGCACGTGTTAGATCCCTTGTGTGCATACATCTGGACTGGGTTTGGATGCACGTGCACGGGAGTACGTGTGTCACCGGTTTAGCTTTTCGCTAACCCCCGACTTCTGGGCTCGGGTCGTGACACGAGTAAACCTGACAAATTTTGCCAGGTAAAAGCTTTGTACACTTGAGCGCCTAATGAATAAAAATTCACTTTCCTATTTCATATTTGTTCCCTGTTTATTCAAGAACTGACAGTTTTTATTCTATAAAGAGTATTCTTTTATGGTATGAATTGTGGATTATTTAAATGATTTTTCTCAACCCTAAGATATCCATCTCCTATTATGAGATTGGAAATACACATTAGAGATACAAATCTTATTATTCCAAGTGAAGATTACACATTGCATATCACTTTACTTCACTAGAGTTTCCATTGGAGAGATTGTGTTAAAGCTTTGAATTAGAGAATATTGCTTCTACATCTGTTGTAGAAGATTGAGAGCATCTTGTGCGTTCAAGGTGTGGTGTGATCAAGCGGAAAATAGTGCACAACGAAAGAGAGTCGTGGCAAGGAATTGTGCAAGAAGAACTAGGTCCTTAGGTCAAAGGAGAAACTAGATAAGGGTTGTAAATATTTTTTATAATTATTCGCTATTGCTTGATAGTTGATCCTTATTGGATTCATAGTTTTTTACCCAATTGGGGTTCTCCACATTAAAAAATCTACCTCTCTTGTCTCTTGTGTGGTTGATTAATTTACGTTTTGCAAGTTCTTTTATTTTCCGCTGCATGTGTGACTTGCAATCTAGAAATTCATATTCAAAACAACAATTCAATAAAAGCATTATTTAGACTACAAACTAAATTATTACGGCGAAGAAAATTTCATCTCAAACAACATCTAGAATCCAAGTTGTCCTAGGCTATAGCTTAGCTATTTATGGACAAAAGAGTGTGTATGTGAAAGTGTGTGTTTAAGCCCTCGTAACTCGTTCCTATTAATAATAAGTGTGTCTTGAAATTGAGATTTACCAATTAAGCTATGAACTTCCATTATGATAATGGCTTCAACTGCATGCTTTAGCATTTTTCATGTGGATTTTCTTTTCAGGACCATTTGAAAATTTGATGGCAAAGCTTGAGATGCTAAAATGGTCTATGTTGGGACTACCAACTTGATATCATTTCATCATTACTAAGGTTGCAAAAAAATATTTGATCATTCAAGTATCATAATCTTTGATTTTGAATAAAGTGGGATGAAACTTTTTTTTTTTTGATATACGAGAAATTTGGTTCCATATCTTGATCTATCATCTATGGATAAAGGATGTAGAACATTTACATCTGAAACCGAATTCCTTAATGTTTTGATCTGAAGGTCCTAATCTAGGACAATTACATTCGCATAGGACTTATTTAAAGATTTCTTTAAAATAGATCTATTTCAATTAGACCATCATAAAATAGACCATTTCGTACATCCAATTTAAAAAAAAAAGGTGGCATATAGTAAAGGTCATATGGCCTTGTTATATACTAAAAGTAACATAGAAAACTTCATAAAGAGAAAGGTCTATTGTTGCTTTACACATTAATATCATGTGAAAAGTCACTCTGACAAAAGTTACCCTTTGTTAATTTTGAAAAAGAAAGTAAAAGGGCACACATAAAGCTAATTCAAGATTCACAAAAACATATCCAAAAGGCTAATGTACTCAGACATTGGGTTGGATTGGTTTTAATTCAAATAAATCTTACTTATGGGGGTTGTCTGGAAACTTTATCTATTTGAAATAAAGCTAATTCAATTAGATATGTTGGAAATAGAGCTACTTCAATTAGAACCTTTTACAAGTATATAATTTGGTATGCCTGATTTAATTTAAAAATACAAAAAGGAAATTTGTCTTACAATAAAGTGTTTTCTATCAAGCTTGCCTTTTGGGCATACTTGACAAAATGATATAAATAGATGCTTCAGTGCATTAGATTGTTCAAAAAAGCCTTAGTTAAATATTTGGTTGAATATACCTTGACACCTTTTGCCTTTATTTAAAAAAGTATCAATATTACAGTGACTTTTTCAAACATACATTAATGTTGAGAGCAAATTAGACAACTTTGAATTTTTTTTTATAGGTGTACCCATATAATGTAGAAAAAATAGAAGATGGAAGAGTAGGCTGAAGAGGACACAATGGATTTGAAAAATGGTAATCTATCCAAGGATTTGACTCAAGATAGATCAGAATGGAGAAACCGATTTCATATAGCCAACTCCGACAGAGTTTAGACAAAGCTTTGATGAAAATGATTCTCATATAACGTTAAACATATTACTAATTTGCATCTACTGCTTACTATATAATAAGTTCGGCCATGGAACTTTTACATGGCTTTATCTACTAAGTGTCTTCTTCATTTTTCGTTTGAGTAGAAGGACTGGAATTCCATAGTGGGGCTTGAAGGATCGTTTCAAATCTGGATTTCTAGGTTACAGTTCAAATAATAGGCAGCAAAGAAATAAATGAATTAGCAAATAAATCAATCAACCACAGAAGAAGAAGACACGTAGATTTTTTATGTAGAAGACTTCAACCAGGTAAAAAAAAAAAACCATAAATCCAATAAGGATCAACTATCAAGAAGTAGCGAATAGTTATAAGATATACTCACAACTTTTATCCGTTCACTCCATTGACCTAAGGACTGAGTTCTTCTTCCACAACTACTTGCTATGACTCTCCTTCGTTGTGCACTGTTCTCCGCTTAATCGCACCACATCTTATACAAGTAAGATGCTCCAAATCTTGTAAAAGAGATATAGAAGTAATATTCTCTAGCTCAAAGCTTCAGCACAAGCTCCCCAATGGAAGCTCTAGAGAAGAGGGTGATCTCCAATGTAAATTTTCAATTCAAAACAATGAGATCTCTATATTAGAGATAAGAGAGGAACCCTTTAAATAACTTACAATTAGTGCCTGAAAGGAATATTCCTTATGGAATAAGAACTACTAGTTCTGGTACAATAGGAAAGTATTTTTGTACATGTTGGTGGGTTTTTGTTTGTCAAGCGCTCGAGCAAGAAAAGCATTTGCCTGGCAAAAATATATCAGGTCCACTTGAGTGGGCATCTGGTCACTCGGGGGAGCAAAGCTTTTGTCTATCCCAGCTTTATATTTTTCTAAAATTTAGTTTTTTCTTTAAGTCTTCACTTCAGCTCTTCTAGCGACGTGAACCACAGTCCATTCTAAAAGAATTATAAAATACAACTTGATGGACCCAGAGTTTTTTCCAACCCATGATTTAGCCAATTACAAAAAAACAATACAATCTTCCTTTTGGCAATTTATAGACAAAACTTTCTAGACATATAATCTACTAAAAAATAAATAAAGATGTTAACATGCAATATATCTGTTAACTAGGATCAGCACTAACTTTCCTTGAGATTTTAACTCCCCCATAATTGTATCTTTGAAGCAGTTGGAGGTGGGAACCTGATCTTTTATATTAGGGGTTTTTAGACTTTGGTACCTACACTTGTTTAGTTTGAACATGCAGCACAGTGTGTACCAATTTAGCAGGTAAGTTCGATTTTTTGATCCAAATAGCTTTTATCTTGACCTTTGGCTGAGATAATTTCTTCCTCCATTGCTTGTTTTTTGGTAAATCTCGCACATTATTGCAATGGGGATGAATTTGTCCTTTAATTCCACAATAACAACATGTGGGTGTGACTTTAGGATGTGAGACATTCTTCTTCTTTGAAGTACTTCTAACATGATTTGCGTTACAACACGTGAAGTAGTAACATGTGCCATAGAATTTAAAGCAAAACTTTTAACAATAAAAGTTTTACCTTTAGCCTTTGAGATAAATGCACCATGATCATAACTGAGACTGCATTTGTCACTAGAGAACGTCTGACTACATCAGATGTTAGTGAGTGCCTTTGATCCAATGTTCATCTTATCCAGAGTAGCTTTTGTGATATCTAGCTCAGACAAAGACATATTCAATTTATCATTCAAATTTTTTTCTCAGCTTGGAAAGTTTGCAACTCTTTCTTCAAGATCTCAACCTCTTGTTTAGCTTTCTCATAATTTTGACTCTTATAAGTTAACTTATTAGTTGGAGAACCTTTTCGACCTTCCAAGAGATTGACCTTTGAAAGTACTTCTTCTAATTTTTTCTTGAGAGAGATTTTGATCAAATGAGGATTTCTACTTGATTGCAATCTTATCAGAAAATTAATCAACCTTACACAATCATTGTACATCTCGTGATATTTCTCCTCCTAATCCGGTTCTTCATCTGACATGTCATAATCATCATTATTATTAGAACTATTGTCAGAAGAAACCTTTGAAGATCTAGCCATGGAGGACATAAATTTTTCTTGGCCAAGAGCAGGATTCTCATTAAGGTCTCAACCTCTTGTTTAGCTTTGTCACAATTTAGTCAACTTATTAGCCATAGAACCTTTTTGAAATTCCAAGAAATTGACTATTGAAAGTGCTTTTTCTAAATCTTTCTTGAGAGAGATTTTCATTAGCTGAGGCTTTCCACTTATTGTAATCTTATCAAAAAACTTAGTCAGCCTTACACAATCATTGTACATCATGTGATATTTCTCCTCCCAATCCAATTCTTCATCTAATATGTCATCATCATCATTAATATCAAAACCATTGTCAGAAAAAAATTGTGAAGATCTAGCCATGAAAGACAAAATTTTTTTTTGGCTAGTAGTAGGATTCTCAATTTTAGATTTTTCTTCCTCTTCATCAAAAAAGTCATCATCCCAAGTTAAATTAAAAGCCTTTTTCTTCATATTCATTTTTTGATTTCCACAATCACATGTAATATGACCATAGCCTTAGTATTCAATGCATCTAACCCCTTTTGAAGACTTCTTCTCAACATTTGGAATCTTTTTGTCAGTTTTCCTCTCCTTCATAGATTTCTTGAATTCCTTTATGAATAGAACAATTTCTTGGGAATCTATTTCCTCAAAAGTAGAATTTGGATCACTTTCAACTTTCTTTGTTGATTCCTTAGAAACTTTCAAGATAATACCTTTAGACGTAAATCTTCCCTTAGCCCTACAATTTGTCTCGAAGGTTTAAAGATTTTTAGCCAACTAATTTAGTTTGAGGGTGTCAAGATTCTTATTTTACTTAATCGCATCAACCTTTGATATAAATTTTCAAGTAGAGACCTTAGAATCTTCTTAAGATTCTATTTTCAGGGATATGCTCACCCAAAATTAAAAACCAAATTAACAATATCATTCGATTTAGCATAAAACTTATCAAAGGTCTTATTATCTTGACTCTCTTAGGGTAGATCAGTTTCAAATATGAATTTCTAAATTGTAGTTCAAATAATATGCAGCAGAAGAAATAAATGAATTTGCAAGCAAATCAATCAACCACACAAGAAGAAGAAACACAGATTTTGTAACGTGGAAAACACCAATCTGGTAAAAAAACCACAAATCTAACAAAGATTAGCTATTAAACAATAGCAAATAGTTACAAGATATGCTCACAACTCTTATCCAGTCAATCCTTCGACTTAAAGACCTAGTTTTCCTTGCACAACTCTTTACTACAATTCTCCTTTGCCGTGTGTTATTCTTTGCTTGATCGCACTACACCTTGAATAAGCAAGATGTTCTTAATTTTTTATAAGAGATGTGGAAGTAATATTCTCTAACCCAAAGCTGCAATATAATCTTTCCAATGGAAGCTCTAAAGAAGTAAGGTGATCTCTAATGTGAATTCTCAATTAAAAAAAGTGAAATCTCTATATTAGGGTTGAGAGAGGAACTCTTTAAATAACCCACAATTCATACCTTTAAGAAATATTTCTTATAGAATAAGAACTACGAATTTTGGAACAAACAAGAAAGTATTTTCGCACAAGTTGGTGGATTTCTGTTAATCAGGTGCTCAAGCGGGAAAACTTTCTGCCTAGCAAAATCCGTTAGGCCTGGTGGAGCAAACATTTGGTTGCTTGAGTAGGTAGAGCTTCTGTTTGGATTTATATTCTTCTGAAATTCTATTTTTCTCTTTAAATATTTACTTCAGCTTTTCTGGCGACGGGAACCACAAACCACTCTAAAGGAATTATAAAATGCAACTCAATAGACACAAATTTTGTTCAACCCATGAATTAACCAATATCCAAAAAAAAGAAATCCTTAAATAGCTCACACCACCTTTTGTGAGTCTAAGCTACTCAAAAGGAATGAACGCTCTTTCCATGTACCATGTATTCATAAATTTAACCCCCCATTGGAGTTGTTCCATCATAGGCTTGAGCATATTAAGAAGTGGCTAAGACAATTCTATGCATTAATCACATTTTTTTTATCATATGCTCAATCTTATAGTGGACTAAACTCCTACTGGATTTAAATTTGAGGATGTCAAGTGGCTCAAGTTTTCAATAGATGGCTCCACTATGGAGTTGTAGACATTCCACTAACAATAAGCATGAGGGAGAGCCTCAACAGACCAGACTCAAATTTTTACTACATCACAAGTTTTCCTTTTCAATTGAATTAGATATACAATCTCACCAAACAGTCTTATTTTGTAAAATACTCTAATTCAATTAACTCTATTTCAAACAGATAACCGAATCGTTCTTTCTTCAAACAAATGAGAGTTTACAGACAACCCTTCTGTATCTCATAAAAAGTGATAAATCACTAATAAGAAAAGGACTCTTTTACTTCAGTCTTTTCGAGTTCTATATATTAAACGGATCATTTTCTTTATGTAAGCATCAGTTGTATTGTTTTGCAACTACATGTCTCCTCATTGCAATTCAAGTCCATGCCCACCATCCATGCTAGGCTCAGGTCCTGTATTTTGGTCATGTTTTGGGTATATTAGAGGAATTGAGATTATATGAGGAAAACCATGGGGGAATCAACCAGCAGGGTTGGCCTTGAGCAAAGTGTGGTAAAGCCACAGCTTTGAACTCGCTACTTTGACAAAAAAAATATAGACTCCATATTTAGCTAACTGTTTAAACTAGGTCATCCAAGGATAAAAAGCCCTATCCTAAATAAGGCCTGGCTGCCTGTGTCTAAAAGTAAAGACTTGAAATTGGCTAATCCTAAATATAAACGGAGATAAAAAAAATCGGCCCAAAATTACAAAAAGAAAATAATTTAGAATGACGGACAAGAGATTTTAGAAAATAGAAATAAAAAGAAAAATAAAAAAAAGCAATGAGATTATAAGAGCCTTTAATGCTGTGATGAGTGATGCACTTTAATTCAGAGTTGCTGCTGCCGCTGACTGTAGTTGTTGATAATTTTCCCTCTGGTTAACCAATCTGAAAATCTTGTTTGTCTGTTTATAAGAAGTGAGTTTTGAGTTGTTATTTTTCCTTCATTCTATTTAAGTGAATTTTGGTACACAATTATTTAAGTGAATTTTGGTATATAATTTTAATAGTTATGTATGTGAATGCGTGTGTTCAAATTTTGTATCGATATTAATAAATAATTTAATATTTTGAATACTTACTATTACATCCATAATTTTATATAAATATATATATGGCCCCTCTTGTAAAACATCGCTTTAGACGTTAAAATCTCAGGGCCGACCTTACCAATTAGGTCCCTCCACGTCACCATGCATACATGGCATGGTGCCGCATGGTGACATGGGAAGACCCTTCATCGTGAGGATCCGGACTCATACTGGGGAACCCTTGGTTTGGACCCAGAATAACCCCAATTTGCTTTCAGAATTGAGATGCAGAGAGAAAAACTTCAGTGTGAACGATGGTAGGACGTATCACCTCTGGACAGCCTACAGTCTGGTGATGTGGCAGAATCAATCACAGTCACCAGTCACTGTGTGGTTTTTTGACTGCCGAACCGAACTCTTTATTTTCATCGCCACATGGAGTTAGTCACATCACCATGATATATTCAATCTTGCAATCAATTTAAAAGCTCAGTACCTGATAAGAAAAAATGCTAGGATCTGACCGAATCACGGATTAGAGCCACAAGGATTTTTTTCCGCATCTTGGAAGATAAGGAAAGAAATAAATGTAGTGCGGGAAACGGCACCGATGGAAGTCACGGCAGTAATATAAGACGGCAAACTTTGCTTTGATTCCAAGAAAGGAATTCGAGGAAAAACACATTCCATGAAATTAAGTGTAGTTAACTAACCAGCAGCTGACTAAACTTACCAATAATGAAGATAAATTAATTTAAATCTCATTAAATTCATCTAATCTTTATGGTTGGTTGGGAGATACGGCCAGCCGTCTGCAGTAGAATAACACCAGCCATTGACAAAGTCATGAATTGGCCACATACAGTCTTCACTGCCCACATCGGCTGCTGTATTCTTTTATAGTACTTGGTCAAGATAGAGAGGCTGGAAAGATGGACCATTAGGTGGGCCCCACCATTGAGTTCAAGCTGGTCCAAAATTTCGGTTTTATCAGGGAATGCTGACCACTTCCTGGATTTTGTCTAAACTATGTTCAACAACAGTCCATATTGAGGTATGTTCAATTTTCTAACTTCAGCTAAGATGAGCAGCTTCATCAGTAATGAACTTGTCAAGAGTCGGGGATCTTCTCCTTTGCGTCTGTTAAACAGCAAGTCTCCTCCCATTCAGCTTTCCCTGACGTTCAGTGGGCTCCTCTTATCTGGTTTAAGGGATATATTTCGAAACATTCAATATGTGCATGGATGTGCCTCTTGGGAAAGCTAAAAACACAAATGTTCATGCAGTCCCAGGGATTTCGATGTGATATGAACTGTGTCCTTTGTGATGAGGATAGGGAGGATTTAGAACACTTACTTCTCCACTGCTCTTTCTCCCAACAGATTTGGAATGGATTGCTTTTGAGAGTGGGGCTTAAACCTCCCCACCCCTGCCCTTTGCTTGATAGAATCAGCTACACAATCTCTGCCTTGCAAGGTATTTCTACTGGAGTGGACTGCTTGACTCACCTCATCTTCTCAGCAGGGCCGGCTCTTTCATTAAGCAAGGAAAGGCCTTGCTTTGAGCCCCCAAAAAAATCCCTAAAAAAAAGGCCCCATAATCTCTAATTAAAAAAAACAAATGAGGCCTTTCACATTCCAACGGCACAATTGTTAACTCCTTTATTTTCTCCTTAAAAAGTAAGCTTTTCACATTCGAACATCACAGTTGTCAACTCTTTTATTTTCTCCCTTAGAATCAGGCTTTCCACATTCCATAAAACCCAAAACGTCACTTCTCCTTGGCTTTGCACGTTCTCTCTCTCTCTCTCTTCTCTCTTTTCTCTTCCTTTCTGTTGTATTTTTTGCCTCCAAAAAAATTCCAGCAATAACTAGGAAAAAAAACAAGAAGAGAAAGGAGGAACCTTGTCTTTTGAGGTAAGAATATGATTAAATTTTGTTAATTAAATTTATTTGATTTTGATAGGGTTTTATTTAATTTTAGTAGGATTTTATGTTTGGTTGGGATATATTTTCATGAGAAGGGTTGTGGGTCCCCAGCGCAGGTGGGCCACTAGATGAGTGATCAGCCCTATAGATTTAGAAGCAGACCCATGGGCAACTATGATAGGTGTTTATTGGATCTCCTGCAGGAGAGGGTTGGTTGTTGGCATATCAAATTCAATTCTTTAAATCAAAATAATGTAGAAATAGAATTTGAGTGATATGTCAACAGCTATCCTTAAAAAGGAAGGCCCACTATATCTCCAACATGACTGGCCACACTGATGGAAACTGTTTATACAAATTATTATTATAGGCTTTTTTTGATTCTTTTGTGATATATATTTTCATAATATTTTTTTGATAATATATGTTAATCATAACCCACTAAGGCACTAACTCAAAAAAAATCTTTTTTTTTTCATATTGAAGAAGCTGCATCAAATTCAAAAGGCATCCACCTCTATAATCTTTGTGGCCGATATTGATAAATCACTCAATCAGGTTCTATTGTTCTATGCTTTTATAATCTTTTTAATTCCAAGCTCATATTATATATTTATTATACTTAGTGTTCATTTTATTTGTAATTATTATTAGTTATAATTTATAAATGTAACTATGTCTAATAGAAAATACGAATCCGGGTACTCAAAACTTAAAAAAAAGAGAAGAATAGATGATTTAATTCAATCTCAAAAAGGAGCTCTTGATAAATTTGTTACAAGTAACAAGCAAAATATAGCAATAAATGAGCAAGTAACTAACCTAAATGAGTTAGAAAATAATGAAATTGTAGAAAAAAAAGATCTTAATGAAAATATTCATAATGATAGTCAAATTCTTGACTAAGAACATGAAAAAATTAATGAAACAACTGATTATATTCCTAAAAATATTTATGATCCAAGTCAATGGACAAATATTAATACAAAATTAAGAGATTTATTAGTAGAAAAGGGTCCAATTAGAGATAATCATCTAGATTTTTCCAAAGATGAATTCTCTAGACATTTTTCTACTACATATTATATTCGAAAATTACCAAATGGGGAGAAGTATGATAGAAAATGGTTACTGTATTCAAAAGATTTGGATAGAGTATTTTGTTTTTATTGTAAATTGTTTAATTCGAATTATAATACAAGTAAACTAGCTAATGAAGGTACTAGAGACTGGAGAAATCTTGGTATTAAGCTTAAGAGTCATGAGACAACTAATGAACATATTACTAATATGAATACTTGGAAAGATTTAGAAATCAGATTGTTAAAAAATAAAACAATTGATAAAAATATCCAAGAACAAATTAACAAAGAGAAAGATCATTGAAAAAAAGTATTAGTAAGAATTATTGCTGTCGTAAAGAATCTTGGTAAAAATAATTTGGCATTTCGAGGAAAAAATGAAAAGATTTATCAAGAAAATAATGGAAAATTTTTAAGCCTAATTGAAATGATTGCAGAATTTGATCCAATAATGAAAGAACATATTCGACGTATTCAACATGATGAAATTCATAACCATTACCTTGGACATAATATACAAAATGAATTGATAAATTTATTAGCAAATGAAATTAAAAGTAAAATTATTAAAAAAAATTAAAGACGCAAAATATTTTTCAGTTATACTTAATTGCACTTCGGATGCAAGCCATCAAGAGAAAATGTCTCTTGTATTATGATATGTGGATATTTTATCAAATCCGATAAAAATAGAAGAATATTTTTTAGAATTTCTAAAAGTAGATGATACCACTGGAAAAGGACTTTTTATTGCAATAATAGATGCGATAAGAAATCTTGAACTTGATATTAATGATGTACGAGGACAAGGATATAATAATGGATCTAATATGAAAGGAAAACACCAAGGGTTACAAAAATGACTCTTAGATATAAACCCTAAAGCATTTTACACACCATGTGGTTGCTATAATTTAAATCTAGTACTTTGTGATATGGCTAACTCTTGTCCTAAAGCTATATCTTTTTTTGGAGTGCTACAACGTAGATATTCATTATTTTCTTCTTCCACAAAACGATGGAAAATTTTACTAGATAATGTATCCAGTTTAAATCTTAAGTCATTGTCTCAAACACGTTGGGAAAGTTATATTGAAAGTGTTAAAGCAATAAGGATATCAAGCTCCACAAATAAGAGATGCATTGTTGCAACTAGCAAAAATTAGTGAAGATTCTAAAACTAAAAGTGAAGCTACTTGTTTAGCAACATATGAGATTGAAAGTTTTGAGTTTTTGTTGGGCATGACAATTTGGTATGATATATTATTTGCTATTAACTCAGTTAGTAAAAATTTACAAATAAAAGACATGCGTATTGATGTTGCTATAGATCAATTAAAAGGTCTTATTTCTTTTTTTTGAAAAATATAGAGAAAATGGATTTACATCTGTTATGATTACATCTAGAGAGATTGCGGTTGAAATGGAAATTGAACCTATATTTCGTAAAAAACGTATAATTCATAGAAAAAGGCAGTTTGATGAGAATGTCAATAATGAGACAACACAATCTGCAGAGAAATCATTTAGAATTGATTATTTTTTATACATAGTAGATAAAGCTATTTCTTCAATTCAAAGTAGGTTTGAACAATTTAAAATATATGAAAATATTTTTGGTTTTCTATTTAATTTTAAAATTTTAAAATCATTAGACATTGATAGTTTGAAAAAAAAATGTCTTAATCTCGAATGTTCTTTGAAACATGACAATTTTTCTAATATTGATTGTTTAGATTTATTTTCAGAATTAAAAGTTTTAAAAGAAATTTTACAAGTTGAAGAAAACAATCCAATTAACATACTTAATTATATAAAAAGATGAGATTCTTTTCCAAATGCATATATTGCTTATAGAATACTATTGACAATACCGATAATTGTTGCTTCTGCAGAAAGAAGTTTTTTAAAATTAAAATTGATAAAGTCTTACTTAAGATCAACCATGTCACAAGAAAGATTAATTGGATTAGCCATACTATCAATTGAAAAGAACATGTTAGAAAAACTTGAATATAAAAACTTAATTAGTAATTTTGCATCACAAAAAGCGAGAAGAATAAACTTTAAATAAAATATTTATAATAATTTTTAAAAAATAAAAAGGCCTCATTTAGTATTATTGCTTTAGGCTTCAAATTATCTGGAGCAAGCCTTGCTTCCCAGCCTTTGCTTGGACTTTGTGGAGAGAAAGGAATAGGAGGATTTTTCAGTAGCTTTATCGGAGGCCACACCATCTCTTGGCGGATACAATTCAACAAATTTAAAGCCGCATATTTTACTTGCACTCTCACCTTCCTTTCCCTTTTTAGCAATGATGGAACTTCCCTCCAGAACCAGAACCTGCTCCTAGCCTCTTCTACCATGCAAGACATCCAGCCATTGCTATTGGATGGAGAACTCCTGGCCTCTTCTACCATGCAAGACATCCAGCCATTGCTGTTGGTTGGAGAATTTCTCTACTCCAATTGCGGAATGCAGGAATAGAGATTCTTTGGAACCCCTCTAGATGTCCTATTTCAGCTTTCTTGTAGTCGGATGATTGTTATCCTACCAGCATTTTGGACCTTGTCCAGAATACGTTGTAGCATTTCTTAAACCAAGTCTGCATTAAGGTGGAAGGAAGTATTTCTGAAGCTCTTCATTATTCAGATCGTTCCCCTTGGCGTGCTCGTTTTACTTATAGGAAGATTGCCAAGATACTAAAGGAGTTTGACACTTGCACTTTTGCTATGCCTTCAACTCCTGCAAGAAGACTAGTAAAGAAGATCAAGCTACGCCACTCCCCCCCAAAAAGCTTCCACTTCCATGATTGTGCTTCTCTGTTAGATGGCTGACTGCCGTGCTCTCTGTTCCTCCTTTGAGCTCTATCCCGGCTGTAGGTGGGAGGCTCCTGTTGCTTATTTTATTTTCTTTGGCTTTTTCTTTGTTTGGGTCTTCTTTTTGGAGCCTTTCTGGCTGTGTAAGGTTTTTTTCTTCTTAATACGAATTACTAATCTTTCCAAAAAAAAAAAAAAAAAAAAACTACACTAAAGTGACTCAAGTGGCCAGGACCTTATCTTGGCTCTTATACTTTCTGTAAGAGGTAGATCGATTGAGACGTGACAAGTCCTTGCTGTTGCTCACATTGGTTAGTAGGATTGTTCAGGGATTAGTCAGGGCCAGGCCAAAGCTTGTCCAAGACTGGCCCATTAAGTTATCACAGCTGGTCCGCTACCATCCTCTTACAAAATATATACTCTTTGCGAAAAATATTCAGGTCAGGGCCAGGACTTAGGTACAGGCATGGCCAATTTGCTCAGGTTCTCCGACTGGCTAGCTACGCCCATGAGCAGCGGGGACCTTAGGTTATCCGACTTGCTAGGTCCATGAGCACCCCTACTAACAAGTGGAACATTTTTGCCTGAAACATGAAGAGAAGCAGAATCATGTGAGGAATAATGTTATCTTACTCTCTCCCAAACACAAATCTAGTCATCATCTTTGTTATAAGGTTTTTTTCCTTATGAGCACCATTAATCGTGGGTAACCCTGCCTACTGATGAAAGTTAAGAAAATTATCTAGACGTAATTTGTTCTTGTACTTTTGAGATATCGCAAAACTTTTATGCAATGTAACAGAACTTTTTTTGCAATATCATAAAATTTTAATCAGATTATACAATATTTGTCTTGTTCTTTTTCTGTAATTTAAGACAGTTTTATGCAATATTGTATTTTTCTTTTGTGATGTAAACTATATATATATATTTTTTGTGATGCTGCAAAAAAGTACCAGTATGGGTAATATCTGGGAAATCTTCACAATTTTTGTCACAAGATAAGGTTGCCCATGACTAATGGTGGCCGGATCGAAGAAACCCCTTATTATAATAATGGACCGAAATATCAAAACTTTTGGTGATATGAGATTGGGTTAGTTCGGTATAATTGCAGGATAATCCGGTTCAACCAATTGGTTCTTTGGGGAAGGCAGAGCAAGGCATCTATCTTATAGAGGGCCATCATATTAATAGAAGGTATATCTTGGAAGACCCAGCTTATCAGGTGGACAAAAACTTCCTAGTCACTAGGGCCATGACAATCTTAGCTGTGCCCCAAACCGACAAACGCCGTTCGATCTGGTCAAGATAATGGAAGCTCGCTGAGAACCATCCTTTGAACAACCAAGTCAAACTAGTGATTTCTTTACCCAAAAAAGACAAAAAAAAGTCAAAAGAGTGATTTTGTCCAATTTCAACCTTTTAAAAGATCACATTTTTGTGTGAAAGTGAGAGAGAATCTAAATCTTGAAAGATTTGTTTATGTGCGTGCATTAATTTCGAAAATTAGTTTGCAAGTCCAATAAAGGGTCTTGACTAAATGGTTCACCCTTTGGTTTTACAACTTTCATTGAATGTTGAAAATTCTATTAAATCAACTTGGACGCAAAGAAGAGGAATCACATTGCAGTGCTAGATGATGCCCACCAGTGGCGGAAACAGAAAATACACCTTCGTAGGCACTAAGAAGTTTTCTTCTCCTTAGATGGTGCAATGTAAAAATTGTCAATGTTTGCAATAAAATTGAGGGGTTTTTTTCTTGTCTTTTTTCCTTTTTACAATTTAGGAGTTGGATGGGGGGCATGGCCCCCCTTAGTTCTGCCCTTAGGTCTCCACCTCAGCCTGAGGGCACATTTTTGTTCGTTCATAGAAGCTATGGGCCTATTTGGCATTGTTCTTAATTTTGTGCTCAGATTTACTTGTGTAGAGATCGAGTTGTGCCGAGACAAAATTTTGCTTATTTGGCAATATTGTATTAAAATATTCCGCTAAGAATATGTGATACGAAACTTGTTTGTTAACGGTGTAAAAGATTTACTCCAACGAACGAAAATAAGAAAATCATAAGATCTAAAATTTGGACTTACATTTTAATGTTTGCGGCATTTTATTATTAGTGTACGTGGGACCTACTTCTAGAAGTTCTGTCACAACCCGAGCCTAAGAGTTCGGGGGTTAGCAAAAGCCAAATCGATGACACACGTACTCCCGTGCCTGTACACGTAGACCTGGTCTAAATGTACATGCACAAGGGAAGGTTCACACGTGCCAAACATGTACGCGGAAGCTGTAGATATGAAAACATCACACTAAACAATGCAAGAAGAGGATACGAAAACAGAACTGACATATATAGATAAAGGTTTTACAAAATGAAACAAAATAAACATGTACAAATCATGATAGGATCCAATCGTGACAAATCTCAAAATGATGACGACTCATACGCAATAATGTCCATGGCGCTCTCCGATGGAGTGATTACATCCACTCCTCTAGTCCTGATGGGACCTCGGGGGCCTCACTTGGAGTCTGGTCGACCGACGAGGGGTCGGTCTGGTATCTGAGCCTGCAACACTAAAGACAATTCGTGAATACAACGATTCAGCAAAGTATAAGCCATAACAAGTTAACACATGCTGTGTCTAATAGAATAAAGAACATCATGAAAATCATAACAGGGCACATTCGTATATTAAGCTGTCATGCAAGAAAGAAACATGCCATGTGAATCAATGTATACATACTGTGTACATAACTAGTTTGCAACTACATTGCCATATGCTCCCAAAAGAGGGAACTTATATCCGTGCAGAGAACACCATTGACCAGGCCAGGGTACAAATGGGTCTCGGGTTCCTGGGGTCCGGATTCCTCAAGACGTTTTCTTACTGCAGCAAGGCCATGAAAACTACACCAAATTCACCCCGTCGGGATCCTAAGGCTGAGGCTAAGTAGTGCCTGACCATACAAAGTCAATTATGGAAACCCTGAGTAGATCGTGACAAGCATATCCTGCGTGTATATCCGAGAACATGTCTTATATGTGTAAGCTTGATAACATAAATACATACATACTCAAGGTGGACACATAGTACGACTTTTGATGTTACATGCAATAATCTTGCTAAAGAGTGGAGATCAATGATCGAAATACAACCTGTCATGCAAGCAAGTCATAGCCTATCGAATCACGTTCATTTACTAGCCAATTCTAATCTAATTATCCAGTGTTTCTAATCGTGTATGATGATGTAGTTTTAACTTATCCGCTGCACCATTGTTTAGTGTTGCATTATATCAGCTGGTGCACCGAAGTCCCTTAAACCAACACCCATGGGGAAGTGCTTAACAACTGGAAAACGTACATGAATGATTCGCAACCCTCAAGATTATTCACACATTTTATCATATTCCGTTGGGCAAGTCGAAGTGGCCTACCTTCTACTTTAAAGGTCCTACAGGTCTCCTAACTTTCCTATCTTTCCTACTGTTCATGTCAGCCAGCTTAGTCGTAGATAACCCTACGGCTTAACCGTAAGCTTCTTACGGCTGAGCCGTAGAAGTCTGCACGGCTTAGCTGTGGCTAAGCCGTAGAGGAGTCGCAGAATTGCAAAGTCTCAGTTAATTTTAGGTGTCACCCTGTTTTGATCTACGGCTGGGTTCACGGTTAGGTTACGACTTAGCCGAAGTGTATTTTACGGCTTAGCCGTAGCACATTTCACGGCTTAGTCGTGAATGCACTGGGTCTATTTCTGAATCGATTACAGAAGAACTGGGAAGTCGCCAAAATATCAAAAACACATCTAAAAGAAGGAAATGAGATCAAATTGGGCTATAAATATGTTTTCCCTGCAAACTCATGAGAAGTAACCAAAATCAAGCAAATACCAACATGGGTTTATACATATTATGCTCATACTTGCCTTAATGGAGTTTAAACACAACAATTGTTGTCCTTGGGGCTCAATTCACGTCCACGTCCAGTCCAAACACAAACCTACTTCCCCATGTATGAAGAGAAAGGAAGAAAGAAAGAAACATAAGCATATACACACAGAAGGGGATGAGAAGAAGAAGAAGAAACCAATCACAAAGCTTACCGTACTCACTACAAGAGAGGAATTCACGAGTCAAAGGCACAAATCCACTTTTTGGCTTGATCGGTGCAGAAGAAGAATCAAGAGGGAGAGAGAGATAGAGCTCCAACGTGAGGGAAGAGAAGAGAGTGAAAAGGGAGTCGGTGGAATGGCTTTATATAAGATAAGATTAAAGTTCAATTTTGCAAACAAGTCCAAAGGTTATGGCTAATTACAATTCGAGTCAAATCCGAGTCCAACGGAATCATACGACGTTGGTTGCAATCGACATAGTTATGAACGTTAACGGGCTCAACGAAAGACACGTGTTGACACCAAGATGATGCAAAAAGGATCATGTCTTATAAAAGCTAAAATTACAAAAAAGGGCTTGGTCTACCTAATCCAGGTCAAACTCAACCCAACTACGTACATATCCATGACGCGTAACGAAAACAAACCAAAAGCAAAACACAATTAACAACTAAAGCAATATTAATTATTCGCTAAACGAGGTCAAGCTGGGTCGGAGTGTTACAAGTTACAACGTAATATATGCCTTTAAAAATTAGAACATGGGACCCATATTCATAGGATTTGTAAGGTGAGTCTACCTTTATAAGAATTATAATGTGAGCCCCCCATTGAAAATTATAAGAGATTATAATATGGGGCCAACATTTTTTAATGTAAATGTGGGACCCATCTTTATAAATTACAATATAATACACTTATAATGTAGGACCACAATTTGTGATCGTGATTACGTGACCCACGTTTAGAAATTACAAAGTGGAGCCACATTTTTTGTGATTTTGTAAATATGACAAACATTTAAAAATTACAATGCAGTGCCCACCTTTGAAAGTTATAAGAGATTATAATGTGAAACAATCCTATTTGTTAATCATATATAGGAGTCCCACTTTAAAAATTACATGGTACCCATCTTTAGAAATTAGATTATAGGACTACATTCATAAGATTCATAATGTAAGCCCACATTTAAAAGAATTACAATGTGGCTTCACCTTTTATGATTTTTTTAAAAGACTAAATATTTTTTTTGAAAGATTAAATATTTTTTAAAAGATTAATTTTTTTGAAAAATTAAATATTTTTTTGAGATATTAAATATTTTTGAAAAATTAAATATTTTTTCAAGGATTAAATATTTTTTTAAAAGATTAAATATTTTTTGAAACATAAAATAGTTCTTTAAAATATTAAATGTTTTTTTAAAATATTGAATATTTTTTTCAAGGATTATTTTTTTAAAAGATTAAATATTTTTTTGAGAGATTAAATATTTTTTGAAATATTAATTCTTTTTTGAAATTTCCAGTATTTTTTTCTTGAAAGATTAACTTGTTTGAAAGATTAAATATTTTTTTAAAGATAATTTTTTTGACCATATAACTCACATTTAGAAATTAGAATATAGGGTCCACATTTAAAGGTTTATAATATGATCTCAGCATTAGAAAAAATTAGAAATCATAATATGGACTCAGCTTTTGTGATTGTTAACATATGACCCACTTTAGGAGTTAAGTAGTAGAATCACTTTGATATGAGTATGAATCAATGCGCTAGCAAATTGTTTTTTTAAAAAAATGAAGTTTTCTTTTTTGTTCCTAGTTTCTTATGTCAATCGGTTAATATTTTGAGATTCGTTCCTGTGAGACCAAAACTCGAAACAATGATTTGTGTGTACCAAACATATTTTCTACAGGCTTATTTAGTGGAAACATGGGAACATCCCAATGGCACAATGCCAAATGCACCCTAATTTTGTATAGTTCTTCCTCTTTTGCAACTATAAAAATTTTGAACCACCTAAGAAAAGCTTTTCCGTAGAATCACAAAAAAATCTTAACTCATTTCTGAGTATTTCCTTTGAAAAAGTAGCCTCACCAAATGTATTATTTACTGTAGTGCCAAAAAGTATTTCAATTTTTATTGTTTCGGCATAAGGACAAGATGTACGCAATCTTACTTTCATTTTGAAGAGATTGTTTCCGCGTCCTCCAGGATACTAACGGTGAGCCTTTACCATTGGCCCAAGCATTTTCCGCTGTAGATAGTCTCACACTAATTTATAATTATAGTTAGATTGATTTTGACCAAAAAATTAGTCTTTAATAAATTATATAAGCTTAGAGACTGAAGATAATAATGTGGGACCAATATTTGATCAGAGATCTAAATAATATTGGGGTTTGGATTTGTAGTAGAGGTCTGCGTCTGCTACATAGATCTAAATAATATTCGATCTAAATAATATTCAGGTTTGAATCAATTGGGTCCTTGGTTTTCATCCCCAATCGAAGAGCAGGCAACCAACGTGACAAGCATATATATATATATATATATTGATATGAATGTTATTTGGGCCCATCGTTGTCATATACGAGGACCGAAGAAGGAACGCGATAAGTATATTTTATTTGAATTTTATATACAGTTAAATATATTATCTAAGTTTAAATGTGGTCCTTCATATTGGTGCAGGTTTAGACCGCGGAAATCCTGGGTCATACCAATAGGGGATTGTGCTCATCAGCAACTTTTAGCCAAAAATAACCCCGCCTTATGATCAAAGTTAAATAATCTTTTACGGTACGTGTGGAATTTTTTTGGAGTAAAATGTTCTTATTGTCTGTGCGATAACGCATTACATATTTTTGTAATTTCACAATTTTCTAATTTATGCAATATCACATAAAAGTACCCTTCTCGTTGGGTAAAAAAATAAAGGAATATATCTATTCAATATTTCACATTAAATAATTTTATGTGATGCAGCACTTTAGTCCATAAAAACTATAGGAATACAAGTGGAAAATTATATTAACTTTTGTCGCCTGGTTGGATTTTTAATGGCTAAAGGTTACCGTACTGGCAAAACCCCTATTAAATAATTCGTAACTTGTAAAATCCAAATAGTCAAAATGAATGTCTCCCTGTGTATGGACTTGGTCAAGATTCGAACTGATAGGAGTTGGAATTATGTCGGATTGATTGCATGTAAAAATAGATTATTCTCCTGATTAAATATAACTAATTTGACAGTGGTACCAACTCCAGAGTTAATCTGGCTAGAAACAAATACCAGGAGCACGTTCTTTCAAGTATAATTGATTTTAGAATTAGGTCTTACTAGCAGATATATAAGCTTGAAAATAGAGTTTCTTTAGCATCACTTGATCTTAGGTCCCAATGGGAAAACATGCAAATGGAATAAAAAGCCAACATAAACGTGAGAAAGCAGACGCGGAAAAGATAATTCAAACTTGATAAGGAGGCGGGCATCCATTTCAACCAAATGTAAGAAAGCTAATTACTGTAGAAATAGCAAAGAAAACTTCATCATCCAGTGTTGAAAACAGCAGCCACAAAAATTGATTTTTATTTGTGCTAAACTTGAATTTTCAACAAAGTTCATAAAAGCCTTCATATATAAAAATTAGAACAATAACTCGTGCTAAGCACAAAAATGACCCACAAGGTGAGGATCCCCAGTCCATCTAACTACTTTTAATTTTTGTTTATGAATAAAATTATAGATAAATATTGTGTTGTGTACTGATTAGGTCACTTATTTAAAAAATCAAAGTGGACGTTGTTCGTTCTAACTTTCCAAACTATATATTTTTAGCTTTCTATCAAGGCTTAATAAAACAAAAGGATCAAATTGAGAGAAATCTGTCAAAATTGAATCCAAAATCTCGGATTGATTAATATTAAAACAGAAAGGAAGAAAGAAAACAGCAGAATAGTATATATGACGTTAAAGCAGAATGGCAAAAGTCTCCACTACAAAAACCATAGTAAAATGAAAAGTGTGATTGTTTAGATGATCACGCGGTTGGAAACAAAATCAAAATAAATGAAAGATTGTGTTCGTCATTGCTTGCGTTTATCCTTTCGTTTTTCAACCTACTTGCTCGGAAAGTGGTCTTGTTTTCTGATTCGAATTGGACTCACTTTAAAAAACTCTTAAATTGATTGTGTAAGATGTTACAAAGGGCAAACCAACCTTCACAATATACCAACCTTCACCATATACCTAATTTCCATTGGTGCATCCACAAACATACATTTTTATTAAGAACATTTTAGTAAGTCATCAGAACTTCTGGTACCCTTCTGGCCTTCTCTTAATAGCCACTGATTCTACATTTGTGTCATCTTCCTCCGATCCTGACGGTGACAACATTCTCCTTTTCTCTCAGATACATTGAACAGTATGAGTTTCGTCAACATCTGATAATGGGTCACCCTCTACGCTGACATCCCATGTGATTGTTACGGGAGTCTCGCTCCTCTTAGCCTCTGACTACTAGAATCCTAACTTTGTTTTTGGTAGAATCCCTGAGTTGGAAGGAGTAAAAAGGTAAACCCCACAGCACAACCACTGAAAATTAGAGCTCCTCAATGTGAATGAGATGTCCCTATATTTTATTGAAGTATTTATTATCTTAGGGTGGGTTCAACTCATATTGGGACATTTTGTACATGATAAATGCATTCATTTTGAGTTGATTAAATTTTCAATAGATGACCCCATTATATGGTTCCACTCTTGCAACTCAAGAGTTTTCCAAGTTAGAAGAATCAAAGGATATATCCATTCTCTAGCCGCAAGTGATTATATTATATAATAAAGGAAAATTTTCATATAAGCCCTAAGGTTTTGCCTTATTTCAAAAAAAGGACATGAGTTTCAAAACATTTCAAATTACTTCCTAAGTTTTTCCAAAAATTTTTAATTAAGGATATCCGTTCATTTAAAGGTAATTTCTTACAGAATTTTCTCTCAATTTTCTTAAAATAACAAATTTTCAATCACTTAAAGCCATGATATAGTTTCAGTAGTCACTACATGTAGTTGATCACCTGGAGAAGGCTAGTTGTCCTTGATCATCGTAAGAATGTCGGAGAAAGAAATGGGGAGAATATAGAGGAATTGAATTAATAAATGATAATCTAAGTATTTTAAAATTTTTGGGGGAAAAAGTTACAAAAAATAGCTTAAATGGATGAATGTCCTTAATTGAAAAATTATTGTAAAACTTAGGAAATAATTTGAAAAGTTTTAAAATTTGTGTCCTTTTTTTTAAATAAGATAAAATCTTAGGGCCTTATTTGAAAATTTTTTTATAATTTAATGCAATGGACCTCAGTTTGGATCCCCTTCAGTGTCTCCCAGATGCTTATAGTGAGTGGGATGTGTGAAAGTTTACTCTAGAGTATACCTAGTCATAATCCAAACCATTGAAAATGAATGTAATCCCCGCTAGTGATAAATTCTAGAATCCTACTTTAGTGGAGTTAATCCTAGTAAAAAACTGAGCTCATGATTAATTTATATGCTAATAAGGCATAAGATTATGATAATGATAATGATTAATAACACAAAAGATTGTGATAATTGTCTTATCACTCATGTGCACAATCTTATTATGGAAGCAACTCCGACTAAAGTTAAAACTGAGGATATGTCTCATTGAAGTGTTAAACTTGAGGATATGTCATTGAAGGAGATGAGATTTATTTTGAACGGCCTAAATTATAAATAGGTGAGCCTCATAGTAAAGTTCTACGTATCCATTTGATGAAGACCATGCAGGGTACAGAAAACATAATCTAAAGTATCAACATGAGATAAGATTGCATTATCATCAAAGACATGTCTGAACTAAGTTGGAGTTATTGCATGAATTCTTTCTCCAATTTGATGGATTCCGAGCCAAATCTTATGGATGTGAGGATTATATAAGATTGAAATTTGAATGTTTGATATATAACCCCATTCATATGGTAGATGCCGATACATTTCTTTGATACAGCTGGTCAAATACTAGTCTATATGATTATGAATTTTTTAAAATTTCTATCACAACTACATAACTTGAATGCTTTTTCCTCTCATTTATAAGGCCTATGCACAAAATCAGTACAGATATCTAAAACCATGGCATTATGTGCGAAATACAATGGTGTGAACATCTCCATATTCTTGATCTAGAAAGATTGAAAATATCATAAAAGGAGGTCCTCATTTTCTAATCAGACATCCCATCCCATTACGTCGTCTCCTTACCTTGGCCTTATATGTACATATCAAAGTAAACCAAGTTCTCAATCAGCCCAAGTTCGTTACGGTCTCTGTCTTCTCTTCTCAAGCTCTCTATTCCCCCTCCCATCCATGGGTCTTGCTGCTGATACCACCTTTCCAAATTCAGATGCTGAACTATTCAAATTCGTCGTCAACGAAGGTAATGGTGTAAAGGGACTCGCTGACTCTAACATAGCCACCTTGCCCCCGCGCTATGTGCACCCTGTGGATGAGCGAATTGACAGAAAAGAAGTGATTGATGCTTCACCCTACTTGGGTGCACCCATCGACTTGTCGGGTCTCCAAGGCCCGAAGAAGGATGCGGTCGTCGAAGAGCTATGTTGGTTAGCAGAGAAGCTTGGGTTCTTCCAAGTGGTTAACCATGGTGTACCACCTGAAGTGTTGGAGCGTGCTAAGCAAGCTGCACACACTTTCTTCAACCTGCCATCAGATAAGAAGGCGGTTTTCTTGAAAGGAAAGACGCCGTGCCCGAATGTGTTTTATGGGACGAGCTTTTCACCTGAGAGGGAGGAGAAGCTTGAATGGAAGGACTATTTGAGCATGGTCTACATGAATGATGAAGAGGCAATGCAGTTTTGGCCGCAGGAGTGCAGGTGTGCAGTGTGTCTATATATTTTTTTTTTCTGCTTTGTTTTTTATGATTACTATCTCTATAAGTACTACTATTATAGATTATTATAGATAAATGACATTTATTTCAAATAGTTTTATTTCTTTTAAATTGACACTAAGACAATTTTATTGGCCCACACATAGAAAGTAATTAACTGCAAACTCTTCTCCATACCTCCCTGTTTGTAGGCAATGGGATGGTTATGGATCCATTGCTCTATTAGGAACCTTTTTTGCATATATGCTATGCACGTTGTCATTCCACAAGTAACAGGAGTATGAAATATGCTTCGTGATAGTAATGTTTCATTTAAAAAACTGTTGGGACCACTTCAAGATTATGAGTGCTCATTCGAGCATGATGCATCAAGTTGCATTTGTTAGGGCATATGGGCATCCCAATAACTGATCCGGGCCCATTTTATGTAGCTCACTTTTGATAGGCACCTGATAAAAATCACAAATAGGACTGGATTAATGACCCAATTCGGAAGTATATAATATGCGCAAAGTGATTTTGAGCATAGTTTTCGCATCCAATAATTTTGATTCCACCTGAGCTTTTTTGAATTTGTGAATAATCTCCAGAGATGCTGCCCTTGATTACATGAAGGCAGCCAACAAGATGATCCATGCAATTCTTAGCACCCTGTTGAGGGGTCTTGGTGTAGAGATTGATGAGTCGGCCGTAAGTCAATACACCGAAGCCAAGGCTGTGAACATGAACTACTATCCAACTTGTCCGAATCCTGAGCTTACAGTGGGAGTTGGAAGGCACTCGGACTTGGCTGCCCTGACCATTCTCCTACAAGATGACATTGGGGGCCTCTTCGTTAAGGTGGAAGACAAGGGATGGATTGAGATTCCACCGGTGGAAGGTGCGCTAGTCATCAATGTTGGTGACACATTGGAGGTGAGCGCATCATGACCTTAACTTCTATGCTCCTTCCCTGAATATATCTTCAGGTAAGATTTTATAATAGACTTAGGGGTGGCAATGGCAGGCCGGCCGGGTAGCAAATATGATCACACTGAATCCAACTTCGTTGTTAATCAGGTTGAAAATGTCAATCGAAATCAAACCCATCGGGCTAACCAGAATACGAATTAACAGCTCAAGTGCAAGTTGGGTTGCTGGGTGAAGGTTCAACGAGTAGAGCTGAGTTGAATTGTGGTTGGGTTGGTGGTAACAAGATAAATCTGACCTGAATTTGACTTATGTATTAATCAGATTGGAAATGTCAATTACAGAGCAACCCAGACGTGGAAAAGGTCAACCCATATGCCCAGTTAGTGTGTCAGCAACACGCATGGATCTGGGCTAGGTCCACATGCTTTACTGACTTGCTAGTTAAGGATCTGGGCCAAGTCCATGTATCTCATTCATTCTATATTGACAATTAGCTTGAATTTTGCAGATATTGAGCAATGGAAGGTACAAGAGTGCCGAGCATCGAGTCCTTGCCAGCAGCACTAAGGCCCGAGTCTCCGTCCCAATTTTTGTGAGCCCACGTCCCCCCACGATGATCGGACCCTTGCAGGGCTTGCCAGAGAAAGATGGGAAGAGAGTCTACAGACAGCTCTTGTTCGGAGAATACATGGCTAACTATTTTGGAGGCGGTCATCAAGGCAAAAAGACTCTAGACTTTGCCAAGCTTACAAACTGAACAATATAAGTCCATGTCACTATACATAACAGAATAAATAATATGAGAGATGTATGCCACACTAATAATTAGAGAATTGTTTCTATGGTTTCCCTCTATGCCCTTTCAGTTATGGATTTGCGTTCCTCTATGCCCTTTCAGTTATGGATCTGCGTTCTTACATATAGGGGTGCTCATGGAAGAAAATTTTCCTTAATCTATTAGAGAGGCGGTGAAGGTTTTTGAGAGAGAGCTTCTAGAATAGATTAATGCAATCAATCTCAATATTATATGTGCAAACAACTAACCATGCAGCGGAAATAAATCAAACCACAAGCACACACCATAAGAAGACATAATATTTACGTGAAAACCTAAACCGGAAAAAACCACGACAAAAAATCAAGTACTATGAATCATACTATAGTTACAAGAAAATACTTACAACCATTATCCAGTTATCCCTCAACCTAGGGACTTTATGATTCCTTTGCATAGCTCCCTGCTGCAACAATCCATTGAACTGTGGATAGTACAATTTTTGCAAACTTCCCATCGCCATAACATTGTTGTTTCAGCTTTGATTGACGCAATCTTAGGCTCTACATATATCTACTCAAAATGAGCTTTCCAATGGTATGTAGTTTGTCCCGATTGGACATATAGTTTGAAAGATATGACCTTTATTCTCTAAACACCTTCATTTTATAGCTCTTCATACTCTGCAAATTCCTAGTCGAAAACAAGTAAAAAATACAACATTAATTAGGACTACAGTTTTGTCGAATCCATGAATTTCTTAACAATTTTAATTGTAATACAAGACATAACAACTTAAAATCCTATTTCAATTCTAATAGTAGTGAACTCTTTTGCTAATAAGGGCAAACTATTTCCTCTATATGATGCCTTAGGATGTCAAATGTCAAACAATTCAAAGTATAGTTTGTATATATGTACATAGAACCTCAAGGATATGGGGTGATCTAAATATCCTTTTGATTAGATAATTAAAGCACTTAAGTTTTAAAAGTCTAAAATAAGAGTGATTTATTAAGTTTATTTATTTCTGTGTGATTGAAATCTAACAATGCCTGCTAATCATGTCAGTATTAATTTAAAATTAAAGCCAATTATAAAAGGTAGATGAATGTAGATGGTTTTAAATTTCTTAAAGATAAGATTTTGTTGAAATAACTTCGTAAGTGAAAATTCGTATGAAATGTGAAAAATAGAATACTGTCTCTATAACCCAAGTTAGCAAGACTATCGCTTTGTCCCATAAAAGAAAATTTTTAGAGATAGTTTCTATTCTCCGAACATTTTGTTAGCGGTCTCTTCCCTAGCACTTAGTTGACATTCTATACTTGGTAGTTGTGTAAAAATTTTAAGTAATGACTTTCTTATTTTGAGGGCTTATGCACTGCCCTGGCCCTTGAGCGTAGGTAAGGGCCTAGGTAGTATAGGTCCCCTGAGGGCTTTGGCTTGCTCAGGTCTGGCCTTACATATATATTGTGGGAAGGGTATGGACAACCCCTGGTCGGGCCTGGTCTGCTTTGACACCCCTACTTCCAGCCACAGCTGTGCTGGGCCTGGGTACCATGTATCTAGCCTTGCACCTTGAATGGCTTGGCACAACAAGGCCTGTGGCCCAGGACGGCCCTTTCTCTCAATTTCTCTTTTAAACGTAACTGCTGCCTTTCAATGAAACCGTTCCCAGCTTTGCTCCCAGTTGAGTATCACTAATCACATTTGACGATTCTCCGCATACATGCATTTACCCAGATGACATTCACGGCATGTATTTCGGGAAATGGACCAATTTTACAATGCAGACAATGATGTAATACTTAAATATGCCCATCCATTTTATCATTGTCAAAGGCCATATAATCATTTACATCCAATCGATTGGAGAAGGGTACTCTCATAATCTCATTGTTGATGTTTTATTGATGACAGACAGAATACCCTGTATGTTCCTTCAAACCATTTAAGGAGGGCAGGGCCACACTGCAACACTAATATGGCGCAGCACCACCATTTTAATACATGGGGCTCACTTTTTTATAATCTGAGCCATCGATCAGTCTTAAGACCCTTTGTAATGGTCACCCTATAATTTATTATTCAAATATGTAATTGCCATCATTTGATTAAACTCCATCTAAAGTAGATGATGAACTTGCCTTATTATTCTCTTGTTGGGATAGAAATGGAGGGAAGCACTCATATATGATCAATCTAAATGGTTGGATTGCTGAATATTTTGTTTAAAAAATTATATACAATGAATATTAAGGGTCTTAGGGCTGATGAATGAATTGAATTTTAAAAGGTGGGCCCCACCATGCATTAAAATAGGGCAATGTGATGCACTGTAGCCCTGCTGTTTCATCTTGTGGTGTTGTTTTTCTTATTTCATGTATGAGAGTGATTTTGTGAAGGTATTGCCTAAGGAATGTGTTGAAACTACTGTCAAAATTGAAACCCATGAGATACCATATAGAGATTTTTTGCGATACTTAGGCTCGATAATTAGTAAGGATGGGGAGATTGACGAAGATGTAAAATATAGGATAAAAGCCGGATGGCTGAAGTGGAGACTAGCTTTGGAAGTACTTTGTGACAGACGAATGCCAATGAATTTGAAGGGCAAATTTTACAGGATAGTAGTTAAACCAATTATGACATATGGAGCAGAATGTTGGCCAATTAAGAAGACACATATTCATAAGATGGATGTAGCAGAAATGAGAATGCTTAGGTGGATGTGTGGTAAAACTAGGAAAGATAAAATTAGAAATGAGCGTTTTCGAGAACATTTAGGGGTAGCACCAATAGGGGATAAGATTAAAGAAACCCGTTTAAAATGGTTTGGGCATGCTGAGCATAGGCCAGTAACGGCATCGGTGAGAAAAAGTTTGGCTGTACAGGTGGAAGGCCTATTAAGAGGTAGGGGCAGGCCGAAGAAGACATGGATGGAAGTCATTAATTCAGATTTGAAGAAGTTTCACCTATCGAAAGATTTAATTCAAAATAGAACGGAATGGAGAAACAGAATTCATGTAGCCGATCTCAATATGGTTGGGATAAGGCTTTGATGATGATGATGATTACCTGAGGAATGTGATGGGAATTGCACTCAACTAATGATTGGGCTAGGAGTGGAAAGGATGGTTGGAATGGGCTGCCTTTGGTGTTTGATAAAGACAGGATATAGAATGAAAGTCTATGCATGAACTTCCTTCCAGTTTTTTAAAGAGATAAGTGAAAGTTTTTGGGGTCTCGGATTTTTAAATTGCAAGCTAAATAATAATAAAACTACATTTGCAAATAAACAATCAACTACATACGAAAAAGACACGCAGATTGTTACATAGAAACCCCAATTAAAAAAAATCACTAGTCACACCGGACTAATCAAGCACTAAATTTGATCAGTTGAAAGATCTACTCATGAACTTACATAGTCAATCCCTTGACCATAGGATGTATTTTTTCTTGGAAGAATCCACGACACGACTAAGTCTCGCATGCCCTAGCCTTTGCACTTGATGACTACCTTGATTCTGTAAGGTTGAATGGATCTTATGCACCGAGACAACGATCTCCTACAATGAAGTAAAAGTAACAAATGTAAAACTAGAAGTCTTCAGCAAACTCTCTTCGATTGAAGCTCTAAAGATGAAGGATGATCTCCAAAGAGTATTTTTCAACTTAGAATTATAAGATCTATACTTTAAAGTTGGGAGAGAAACCCTTTTAATAAACCACAATTCATTCTCCATTAAAATAGCTCTTTTAGAACTTAACATACTAATCCTGGCACAAAAAGGAAATAATTCCAAAACAAAAATGTAGGTTTCTTCCATATGCCCGTTCGAGCTCAGGTGAATGCTTGCTCAAGTGCATGCCTCATGAATCCAGTTATTTGCAATCTATCTGTTAGGATTGAGTGTGGTCTTCATGGGATTGAGCGCAATTGCTTCTGTTTAGGCCTGCTCGAGCGTGTGAACTTTCCCACTCGAGTGCATGTTCTGTATTCTTATTTCTTTAGTTTGGCCCTTTTTGCAATGCGAACCACAATCTATTATAAAGAATAAAAAATATAAATCAATGGACAAAGAGTTTTCTCCAATACAGGAATTTGCCAACATACAAAAATCATAATATAAAAATCTTAATAGTAATAAGATGAGAAACTCTGACGGTTGGCTAGTGGAATTAAGGAGAAAAAACAAAAGCCTTGTGTGCGCTGGCACGTGATGTCCGTTAGTAGTACTCATCGGCCGTGCTGGGCCAGACCTTGCCACCAGCCGGCAGGGCACTGCAAGTCGAGTGGCATGGCTGGGTGGTGAATAAACTTGGCCGTGCCGGCAGTTTTTGATAGCCCAGTGGAGTCGTATGTGGTTGGCGCACATGATGCATGGAGGATGGTTGGTTGAGAGGACCATGTGGAAGTTTTAAATTTATTGGTGGGCCATTCGATCTGATACCTAACCAAATGTGGGCAACCACAAATTTATAAAAGTGCATTTTCTATTTATTTAGGGTATCGAAATATCTCCACAGCATTAGATTTCATTAGAGAAAACCCTTTTTTTTTTTTTTTTTTGCTACAATGGGTTGCCCATTCGTGACTAATCCCACGGATCCATCCATATGAATGTGTGTGAGACCAAGTTCCAGCACCACTCAATCATGAGTGTGATAGTGATTTCATTACAGACTCTTCTTATACCAAAAGATCAGATTCTAAAACAAGGGGTTACAAGAAAATAAACTTATGCAACACCAGATAATTTATGATTGTATGCAATATCACACATTCAAGGGAAAGAAATAAAGTTATACTAGCGCTTCAAGGCCCGCGCCCAATATAGG
Source organism: Sextonia rubra (assembly GCA_037013555.1). NCBI lineage: Eukaryota > Viridiplantae > Streptophyta > Magnoliopsida > Laurales > Lauraceae > Sextonia > Sextonia rubra. The sequence goes on along the minus strand of JASUAD010000028.1, from coordinate 11,597,937 downwards.
CCATGAAAAAATAATAATTAATTCTTATTAAAAATTATTAATAATTTAAAAAAATATTAATGAATATTATGATATAAATCATAGCAAAAGCATAGTTAAAATATTAAGTTTTTATCTTTTTGAAAGGAGAAAATATTTTTATTGAATATAGATGTATAAAAGTTGAGAGTGAAAAAAAATTGTTGATAGTAAGTCATCCTTGAATGATTAAAGGAATTACATGTAGTCTAAGGAAAAAAATAAGCGTTGATATTTGTTTATCATAGCAATAAATTATGATATTTGAATCTTTATCATAGCGAAAACTAAATTATTTTAACAACCATGATGATGCTTGAAAATTTTCTTTTGTCGCATTTATGAAAACTTTAAGTACTTTATCGCACAATAAGAATGATGTTTGCTTGATATGACCCACACCTATTATAGTTGCAATGTATCTGACAAAAAAAAAAATTTAAAAACAATTGTTTGATAATATGTGCAATAGATAAATATATTAAAGTTATCTTTAGTTCATATATATTTGCGTACATCATTTTTGTTGGTATGGTTGTTTCATTAAAACGAATATACTAACCGTTATTGATATTTATATAAATTTTCTTATCGCACTTACTGCATAAAAGATGCACTAAAGGTGCATTCATATGTAACATTGTAATCATAGCCTTTATCGCAATATATTTGACCTAGAAATTTTTATAATAGAAAATAATTTCTAGCTTGAATTAGATAAAAATAAAAAAAAACTTTTTAGTAAATAAGGAAAATGTATGTGAATTGAATTTTACCTCTTTGACACCATTCTCCAATAATGAAAATAACTCTTGTAATGATAATCTGATCGATAATGAATCATTCAACAATAAGAGCTCATTGTTGTAATTTTGATTGTTAGCAAATATGTTAGTATTAAGAAATATAAATAAAATAAATATATATTAATAAAAAAAGCATTTTTTTTACCATAGTAGCAAGCGTCTTGCCAATGGAATATCAGGGTTGATTAGTAGTTTTGTAGGGTTGAAGCGCTGCAAGGCCCACGTTGTAAAAATTATTGAATTGGTAAATAAAATTATATTTAAGTATTTAAGTAAATTATAATTTAATATTAACATAAAAATCATTGCACAAACATTATCTAAAAAGAATCCTTAAATATAACCTATCTATTTAGTAATTGGATGGGGCTCAGATTAGGTAGCTAAAAGGCCAATGGCCTAACTAATGAGTGCACAAAATAGGTGATGGAAAGATTGTAGGTAGGTGGAGAAGATATTATCCGAATTCAGTCGATCACTCTATAGAAAAGAATAAGAGATGGGGAGGAAACTAGGAGAATGAAGGGAGGCTTCTTTTTTGGTTTAAAATCTGACAGTTTATATTTTACATGGACCCACCCATACACATTTATTAGTAGGTCCGCCCATGGACTTGTGATGTCCAACTCTAGAGTAGTTTAATCCAATGGTATATAGTTTATAAGTGCGCCCTTTAGTTCTATTTCTTGATTGCAAGCACATTCTTCTTGCCTTAAGGGAGTAAAGAGTTGACATTCCATTCCTTTGATCATATATAAGTGATGTGTACTGGAGTTATTATATTAAGGAATTAATCTTATGGGAACAGTTCTCACAAGTATTGTGAGAAGTCTCATCTGGACCGTTCATTCCAAGATGAGATCCAACGGCATCCACGCATGAAATAAAAGCACCCAAATGACGTTGAAATTTCATTTCCCCCTCCCATAAGCCCCAAATTCGAGCTAGGGCAGAGGAGAACGCAGAACGCAGAAACGGAACCATCTCCACCTTCCAGACGCTGGTGCAGGACCCATCTCCTTCACTGTCTCCTCCTTCCCAAGTGCCTGTGCAGTACAGTAATCGCCATCGCCGTCCATCTCTGCCACCGCCGATCTCACATATGCCCTTTTCTCTCTTCCTCCCTCTCTCCCTCTTTTTCTGCCTCTCCCTCTCTCCTTTTCTCGAGCTCTCCCTCTCCTGCTCTTTTTCGTCTCTTACCCTCTCCCTCTCTCTTTCTGTCTTTGTCCCTCTTTCTCTCTCACCCTTTGTCTCTTGCTTCCTCTCTCTCTATCCCGCCCTTTTTCGCCTCTTTCTCTCTCGCCCTCTATCTCTCCCCATCTGTCTCTCACTTCCTCTCTCTCTCTCTCGCTCCCTTTTTGCCTCTCTCTCTCTATCGCCCTCTATCTCTCCCCATCTGTCTCTCGCTTCCTCTCTCTCTCTTTCGCTCCCTTTTTTGCTTCTCTTTCTCTCGCCCTCTATCTCTCCCCATCTCTCTCGCTCTCTCTCTAAATAAACTATTATTTAGTTTATACAATATATAAACTAAATAATATAAACAATGTAGATTTTTTGTGTAGTTACTCAACAATCAGTTTTTACATATATAGGCCATGGTATGGTGATCTAGACTATTAATCCATTGAGTGCTATGAGAAAACAATGCATAATAATAAGCAATTTGAAAGAACTCGGTCAAGTTTCTACATTGAATGCTGATGGTTGTTCCTATTTTGACCTTTTGACTTTGAAAATTGCTAAATTAAAAAATATAAATGTTAGAGAGGCTGAGCTTTTACTTTTGTGAAGAACACCTTCTTCTTTTGTGGGGAATCAAGTCTGAAGCAGATTGGTGGAGAGAGTTTGATTGATAGAGATGTATCTTATTTGAGTAGATGGAGATGAAATAACCATTGGCTACTTGAAAATCCTTAATTTAGTGGCTCCCAGGGGTTCATTATTATGGACATTCCTGCATATAAATGAGAGATTAGTTACCATGATATCTATAGATATCTCTTTGGAGGACATTTTATGAGAGAAATTTTATAAGATAAGAGTTCTTTAGAGAACAGATAGGGACAGAAGTTGTAGAGGGATGAGAGAGAAATTAAGAAGACAAAGATTTCATAGAAAACTAATGAAAGATTTTAAGAAAATTAAGAGATTTTAGCGAGGTGGTATAGATAGAGTCTAGCTAATATGGATTAAATTCACGTCACATGTCGCTCTCTCATGAAGAGAATTACGCCACAAATCGCTCTCCCACGAAGGGAGGTATTGTTATAATATATATTAGCAACACAGGGCCTGTGCCCAACACGGGTCAAAAAGCCAAAATACATGATGATATAACAAATAAAGCAAATATAAAATATATAGATGTATTATTTAACATTTTGAGATTCACTATGTCAAATTCTATAAAAAAAAGAAAAAGGAGAAAAAAAGGTGCAATTAATTAACGTAAATTACAAATTAATCATGTAAGTTTTTTTTGTTAAAGTATAAGAGTATAAATCTTAAACCAATAAAAAATCTCAATACCCTATATTGATTTGGGATACTAATGAAATAATATAAAATGAAGCGATATATTAACTCAAGATAAATCTTAAATCTTAAATAAAAGATATAAGCATTTGAAACAAATGGTCAACAGGAAAGCAAAATACCTAAGCTATGATTGTAGCTGGTAATAAGAGAAAAAAAAAAAGAACATTGTAGTCCTTATAATGATATTTAAATAATAATAACAACAACAACAACAACAATAACAATAATAATAATAATAATAATAATAATAATAATAATAATAATTATTATTATTATTATTATTATTAGTATGATGTAATCGTAAGAGAAAATAAATAAATTTTAAGTAGGTTTTAGGAGTCTGAATGAGATAAAAACCAAACGAAAAAATAAATTCAGTAAAACCTCTTCCTTAAATTTTCTATTACTAAACTATATTTTAAAAAAAGGTAAGAGAGATAAATCTAGTGGCACAAACTCTGGCCACTTAATTTTGGTTGACTCTTCTCTCCTTATATAGTAGTATTGTTGCTTATTCAACTAAGAAAGAATTAAAATAGAAATTTTAATATCTAATTACCTCAATTATGCTGCCGTTGCTAATGAAATGGAAGTGATCCCTAACTTATATGACACACATTGATTAAAAAAAAGCCCATCAAAACTCACCCACATACTTAAATATTGCATTAATGACACATTTCCAATACATGAAAAATAAGTAAAGAGAGGATTTTGATGAGAAAAATTACTTGCTACATACCACCCCACTTAGGGGTGATCTTGGGCTAGGCCAACCTGAGCTTGGCGGGCTTGGATATGTAATTAGAGCCCTTTTAATAATTGGAGTGGTCTTGAATTAAATGATAGAAAACCCAAAACTCAGCTTAACTCATGTAATGCATGCATATAATTTAATTTAATTAATACAAACAATTACTCAAATGGCCACATAATTGAAAAAAAAACCCAATTCAGCTTGGCAGGCTCGGGCCTGACTCTTACAACCAATGTTAGGCTTGGCCCAGGCCTGGGCCAATAATTCTAAAGTTGGGTTGGGACTAGATATGCATTAGCTTGACCCAGCCCATCCTATGAACACCCCTACTGCCCGACTTGTTCATAGATGCAATACATACTACATCAATCGGCCTTACCCTTTCTTGTATATACATCTTTAACATTTGTCATCCTTTTCAAACTAACTTTTCTTATATTAGTCCTTGCCACAATAGAAGAAAAAAGAAGGAAGTAAATTGATGGCCATGATCTAAAAGCAGACCACTGTGGGACATAGATCCATCTCTCCTTAATGAAAATAAAAGATTGTGCAAAATTATGATATTAATCATAATATTTAGGAGATTTGTTGCGATAGTTTTTAGAACTTGTAGGAAATTTGAATTCAAAGAGTCCTGACAATCTAAAGCTCCAAAAAGAACCATTTTAAGAATAATTGAAAATCCTAGTCCTTTTATAATGTGTCATTAAAAAAGAGAGTATTCATGTGCTTTCGATTTGAAAAATCTTAATTGACATGTATGTATGTATAAGGATGGTTCAGGAGCAAGTCTACTGCTGGCTCATGTGTTGAGCCAGACTTGGTTGGTGGTCTGGTATCTTAGAAGGATAGTCTTGGACTTTTTTTTTTCCGGGTAGGAACGAGAAATTTATTTTGAAGAAAAAGAAATGCAAACAAATAAAAAAAAAGAAAGAAATAAAATAAAAACCTTTTGTTGGGACCCACTTGTGCATTTGGAGGACATGATTGTGGCATATGAATTCCACTTGGATTGACCGTGTGATGATTAATGTAATTAATATGTGTAATTAACTATGTGTAAATTCAAGCTGACCACTTTTATTAGTTGATGAACTCCTTTCTAGAGTTTTTTTTTTTAATGAATGAGTCGCCTGGGTCGACCATGGTTGAGTGTTTTGAATCTGATTCGTTGACTGAGAAAAATTAGATGAATATAAACGTTGCTGCCTTGTGGTTTGGAGCAACGGAATGAAGGGTAAAAACATACATTATGTATAATGAAACGTCCAACATTTGGATAAGGATGGCTTCTCTAATTGGGGTACACTTCTCTGATTAGGGTTGTAACAACTCTATATATCAATCTTTCTCTCAAGTTCTTCAAGTCTCATTAGAAGAGAGTCAACTAGAATCTTTAGATTGCGCCACGTGTAGGCTTTTCATTAAGAGGGTTACGCCACGTGTCGCTCTCCCACTAAAGGGGGTTTTGTTTGAAATTGAATTGTTGAATATGAAATTGAATTGTTGAATATTCAAATGTGTTGATTCAATTGGTGAAGATGTTTGTCTAATGGTTAGTCTGAAATGTTTGTTTTGATCACAGTGGTCAGCTATGTATGAATAAGATTATCTCTGAAAGTTTCAAATGGGTGAGTCTGCAACTTGAGCCCACCCACTAAGATGAATTTATCACCCTCTCTTTCAGAAAAAAGTTATGGTTAACTGTCAAGGAACCCTACATTCGTTCATCACAAGTAAACAACTGATTCTCACCATTTTTTTTTATATATACAAACTGATTGTCACCTTAAACACTTGGATGGACTACACTTTGACATTTCAAAAATTAAGCAGGGAATGAATTTTTTTTTAAATGTCGATGATTGCATGAGTTCTTTCTACTCCAAAACATCTAAAATTTCTAATTTATCACCCAAAAAAATGAAAAAATGCTAAATCTTCTCACGGAAAAACCCTTAATCTTTAGAGAGGCACAAGAGATGGAGAGACCATAAAATAAGGAAGAAAAAAAGCAGTCACATAAGGAAAACCCAAATTCATAAAATCTCAAATATAAATTTTCATCATTCGGTAACATCTCCATTCTCATTTAAATCAAGAATTCATTCCATCATGATAATTACATTTCCATGAAATCCATTACATCATTCAAATTATATTTCTTTGAACAGTACATCACTAAAACAAAACACAATGAGAAGTGCTCCAAATGCCCGGAGTCAATTCCATCACAACAAATGCTCTCTAATAAGTTGTTCTTCTTTTGAATGTGAGGTCTCCTTGTCATCAAAACCTGCAAACAAACCAAAAAAAAAAAAAAAAAAATCCCCAAACCTCAAAGCCAGCAAACCACAAATGATCAAAAAAGGAAAAAAAGAATCATGAAAGAAAAAATCCACTCTGGGCAAGAGAGAGAAAAAATCACTTAGATAATGAAAACCCAAAACCCACATATCCCCAACCCAGACCCTAAAATCCAGCAAACCCCAAACTATTAACAGAGCAAGAAATGGAAAAAAAAAATTGCCGGGTTAAAGAAACAAAAATTCCCATCCCAAACCCTCAAATCCAGCAAATCCCATACCATTAACAAAGCATAAAATAAAATCAAAACAAAAAGCAACAGAGAGAAACAGCCATTCACGGATGACATTGCTACCTGTTGGAGTCAGTTCATCCAGCGCCTTTTTCGCCTCCTCCGGGAGAAACAGGAGAGAGATGCAGAGATAAAGGGGTGAGAGAGAGAAAGAGATCACCGGCAACGGGGAAGAACATACCTAGACTGGCGACGAGGAAGATCAAGAGATGGATGGCAAGTCCCTCTCCTACTGTTGGGTTTATGTCTTGTATTCCGGTTTAGCCGGATGAGTCACTGGTTTAGCTAAGGACTAGTTTAAGGTCAAGGGTATTTTGGTACTTGTATCGGGGCTTTCTTGGTGGCCAAGAAAGCGGAAATTATACATATGTATAGTCTGTAACCCTACACCTTGCGGTGGCAGTTGCCCGTGGTGTTCCCACACCACGTAGGAGAGATGAGGTGAGAGAGTGAGAATCTCTTGTATGCTTTACTTGTCATAGTGAAGATGTTCGTCCTCCTGTGCCCGTGAATGTAGCCCTATTTGGGTGAACCACGTAAATCTCGTGTCTCTTCTTGTGGTGGTTGCTTCGTGTTTGATCTTGTGATTCATGGATGCGCACAACGAGTAATTGTCAGAAAATCATAACAATTGGTATCAGAGCCACAACAATTGGTATCAGAGCCGAGGTTAGTGTTCCTCAGGTTTCTGAGCGAGGTGGAGATCGCTCAGTGGCTTGGAGGTTGTGCGCATCCTGGTTAGGTCCCCATTGGAAAAGAAGAAGACAAGATTAGGTTTTCCGGTTTTGGCTAAAATCGGAGGAAAGAGGATTCCCAGGTTGTTCAGATCTCGTAGTTAGATCGCAGCAGTCGGCATGATTGGGTTCGGATCACTGTTGAGGATCGGCGAATTCGTTTGCTGCAACTTGTTACAGAGATCGATTGTGATCTCAGGGAGGGCCACACGTTGCTGAAGAAGATCACAAGAGAAGAGAAGTTTCGGTTTGTGATCTCTGTTTCATCAAAACAGAGAAGGTAGAGAAAGGAAGAAGAGAACTGGGCAAGACGAGATCAAAGAGATTCAGATTCGAAATTCTCGGAAAGATCAAAGAGGGTCCTTGGTTCACCGTAGGAGAAGAAAGCAGCCGCAACTGCTGTCGCCGAATCGTTGTGCGAAGGAGAGCAGAGAGATTGAAGAAGCCTTCTGCTTTTTGGTGCGCCACACAGATCGGAAGAAAGGCCGGAGAAGAAGGGCCTTCTGTGATCACTGTCGCTGCTGTGCCGTCCCCATTCGTGTGCCACCGTCAACGCCATGCCATCGCCTGATCAGACGAAGAAAAGGGCGAAGATGGGCTACTGCCGATCAGCGCGCTTCCATCGTTGCAGTCGCCATCGGGATTTTCGCCGGGATTCTCGCCGTCTCCGTCGCCTTCGCCGGAATTCTCGATGAAGAAGAGGAAGAGCAGAGGTCGCTGCTGCTCTCGCCGCTACCGAAGAAGACGATCGCTTGCAGCCGTTGCCGCTGCATCGCCGCTGCCAACCCCCGATTGCCGACGCCGCCGTCGCCGTTGCAGTCGCCGGTCCAGCACTGCGGTCGCCGGACCAGTCCGTCGGAGAAGAAGGAGACTGCCACTCTCTGCTTCCACCTGCAACCTGTTGCAGAACGCGACACAGAGCAGAACAGTGCCTGGGAGGTTGAAGACGACCCAGGCAATCTGGGTTCGGGTCGGGTCAGTTTGACCTGACCCGTGCTGGAGTATAAGCCCAGCGAGGTTTCAGGTCGGTCTGGGTTTCGGGTTGGGTCAGACCCAACCCGTGGTGCAGCAGAGTCCAGCCCAGCCAGCAGGTTCAGGCCGAGTCAGGTCAGGTTCGACCTGACCCGCTAACATCAAAGCCCAGCAGTTCAGAGCCGGTTCGGTTCGGGGTCAGGTCAGGTCCGACCCGACCTGTTAGCAGACGGTCCAGCCCAGCGCATATTGCAGTTCAGTTCCGGGTCAGGTGAACCTGACCCTGGTCCACTCCAGAAGCCCAGCAGACATTGCAGCGACGTCAGCAATGATGTCATCATCGGTCAACAGGCAGGTTTGACCAGTTTCAACGGCTGAAATTGTTTCTGCGATATCTTGATGGTCCGATGTCTGATCTGAGATCCGTTTGCGCCTATGGACTTGTTTCGAGCAGATCTACGCAGTGGAAGAGGTTGATTGGCTGTTTGATAGTCAAGGAGGAGGTTTGACCGATTGGAGTGTAGAAACTTGTTTCTACGTTATCGGAGCCATCCTGAGTCGGATTTCAGATCCATTTCTTCCAGCGTGCTCGTGGTGACGAGATCTATAACTTGATGCAGAAATCTTGAGGAGATTTGAACAGATGTGGATTCAGGCTTGAATCGGGTCTACTCGACCTGGTTGTTGTTGCAAACCCAATAATAGGAGTCATCGGCCTAGTTGCAAAGGGTTTGCTGATTCAAACGAAATTGTTCGTTTGGGGTTCACATGATCGCATGTGATGTTATTCATCTTTCCAGAGCCAAGCCGGAAAAGCAGCAAGGAGGAGCTGATGTGTCAGCAGTTGTCAAACAGTTGTTTGATTGATTGATCGGAGGCCCGGTCAAATGGAGTTTTTTGACCGCTCGGAGGCAGAGGTTTTCTGCAATTGTGAAGTCATCTGGACTTGTATTCCCGATCTGTTTTGCTTGCATGCTTGTGGCGATTGGATCTTCACAGTGATGTTGAAGATGGGGCAGGATGGTGAGTGATTCAGATATCACTCAGATTCGTCAATGGTTTCGAGCTTTTAGTTCGAGGTGGAGTTTGACGAGATGAACTTTGTTCAAAGTTCATGTGCTGGTTCAACATGTCAAAGTGTTGAAGAAGACCGTATCGTTGGTGCAGTGTCGTACCATTCAGCAAGGTACGTGAAGACATTACCGGTTTTATCTCCTAGTAGCTCGAGTTGTACGGAATTCAAGCCAAGGTGGAGATTATTGGGTTTATGTCTTGTATTCTTGTTTAGCCGGATGAGTCACTGGGTTAGCCAGGGACTAGTTTAAGGTCAAAGGTATTTTGGTACTTGTACCGGGGCTTTATTGGTGGCCAAGAAAGCGGAGATTATATATATGTATAGTCTGTAACCCTAGACCTTGCGGCGGCAGTTGCCCGTGGTGTTCCCACACCATGTAGGAGAGATGAGGTGAGAGAGTGGGAATCTCTTGTATACTTTACTTGTCATAGTGAAGATGTTCGTCCTCCTGTGCTCGTGGATGTAGCCCTATTTGGGTGAACCACGTAAATCTCGTGTCTCTTCTTGTGGTGGTTGCTTCGTGTTGATCTTGTAATTGATAGGTGCGCACAACGTGTGATTGTCAGCAAATCACAACACCTACATCAACGTTGGGGAAGGTGGAGAGATGGATAGTGATTCTCCCTCTCCTGCTCTCTTTCATTTTCTTGCCCTCGCTTCTGCTTGTGCTTTTGAGGCTTTTGGGAGTGGGAAACTAAATTTTGAAATACCCTCTCTTGTGTTTTGGGTGCGCTTTTATGTCAGTCCACTAAGCCGGTGGATCTCATCTCTGGACTGGACGGCTGAGATCAAAGTTCTAATAGATGTTGTGAGAACAATTCCCATGAGATCAAATCCATATATGTATATATATTATATGGGCTTTAATCCTATGAAAAGTGTTCTCGCACATTTACCGTGAGAACTTTTTGTGGAGCTCACTTGTAGGTCCCATTTAGGGCTGGGACCAAGGAGGATGAAAAGATTTATGTGAGATCACCCTTAATATCAAGTTTTGCCCCCAGTCACTTCATCCGTAGCCCACAAATCCAATCAATTTAAACTGATGCATAATCGATCCAACGGTTCAATAAATTCATATTTGATATAAGCTTGAGGTGTGTAACTATTAGAGAAGAAGGGGTCCATCTGTATTACAAGATTTAGATTTGGTATTAAATGAGCCTCACCTAAACTTCTCATAAAACAGTGGTGAGAACTAGCTTTCGTAGGATTTTATATATATATATATATATTGGATACCAAAAAAAGGTAAAATTTGAATCAAAGTAAATTTGAACAGGAATAGCTATTTTGAGAAGTTTAGATTTTAAATGTGGACATCACTAATGGATTTACAGTATGAGCACATATTTATTAGTTCACCCAACTTGTTGAACTCGAACTTTGAATACGATGACATGTGAAGCAATCCATTAAGTATTTTCATCATGCTATCTCGAACTCCAATTATAATCAAATGAGAGTCAATCAAACTGCAAACCAGGCAACCATATTTTTGAAACCTCATCCTCTTTTGTCGAGAAGAAGTAACTCATATGCATGTGAATGCCAATAATTTTTTCTTAATCTATACCTATTTGAATCCCCATCCTGTGTGTGGAGACTTGAGAGGTATGCCTCTACTACCAGGCTATACCTGTGGGGGCCATAAATCCCATTTTTTTTCCTTCTAAACTTGATATTCTGTAATTCTACATTCTAACATACCAGTTCTCACAGCTTCAAGTTTGTATTATTGTCCTTGTTACACTACAATTTAGTTGTTTCTCATTCTCAAAGCATCTGCACAAATAATCTTTGATATCATTCCTCGATGCTTTGCTCTATTCGTGCCAAAGACAACTCTATTTCACTCATTCCTTGTTTTATTCTTTACTGCCACCGAATGAATCCCGCACTTGCAAAGATATCAAAGCAGGAAGCTCATATGACTCAGTTTTTCATTAAGATGTTTTCTGTGTAACCCAATCAATCAAAGCACTGCAATCATTCAGATGACAAGTAATCCTTCTCATGAACAAGAACTAGAGTTTATAATCTTTAATAATGCCATTTAACACAGCACAGTTTGGGAGGATGCATTTTGGCCAGCTGTGTTTCTGTGATGATTGCAAGCTAATAGAAAACAGGCACTGCACCTTCTACAGATACTTTTCCCAGACATTTAGTGCTGCAAGCATTCATTCTTTGTTCTTTCCTTCTATGAGTTTAAATTGTGTTAATGGACTAAATATGCCCACCAGATAAAAGGCAGCTTACAGAGTCGGGTTACACTATAAAAACAAATGCCAGTAGTTGCCAATTATCTATAAAATTTCCTTAGTTAATCATTGCTTCTAAAGCCTTAAGGTATTACTAGAGGCAGCAAAAATACTTTTCAATATTCCCTATTGGGTGGAGCCACTCCTCCATACTCCCCCTAAGGCAGAACCTGATCGATACACTTTTGGCGACACATTTTTTTAGCATCGGGTCATTCTTCGTGGGGTTCGAACTCATGACCAATTGTCTTTAATACATATTAAATTTCCTCACCTAACCATTACTACTAAAACCTTAAGGTGTTAGTAAAGACATCGGAAATACATTTCAATATTCCCCATCAGGTGGAGCCTGCTCTTCAATAGTTCATCTCTCAGCTATCACTTTCAATTAGAAAACTCACAACATTAGTCCAGCTGAATTTTTTATTTTCAAAAATGGCCCATATACAAATCTCTCTTTCATTTGGTAGAACTCGTAGACCCACCAAGAGAAGAGTCACACTTTTTTAATTTAAGGAAAAAACATTAATAGTCTCATAGGAAGAAACAGCCTATTATTAGATGACAACTGTTTTACTACTTACAAGAAATTTGTGGCATCCTTGCCTATGGTGGACCCCAATCAGATCAAAGACAAATTTGAGGTAAACCACTAGTATCAAATGCGTGCAGCAGTACAGATACTATTTTGACTGCATGCACCGTGGTTATGCATCAAGTCCCTGTAATATCTATCCGCAAGAATGCAAATATGCAACCCTCTCTACAGCACGAATAAAAAATAAAGTCCGAAATATGACACATGCTCAATACAGCACTAACCCTGCCAAAATGAGAGACAGAAAGCCCTATAGTCCAAGTGCTTCTAGCTACCAAGGGAAACTGAAACAAAGCAGACCAGTAATAAGTGAGACAAAGAGGCCCCTCCATCTCCACTCACATTCAATTCCAGCAGCAGACAAATCAGAAGAAGGCTGCAATCCAGGTGCTCCACCAGCTGATGGTAATAGAGACACCACATGCAAAAGAACTTACATTAGATATCTCATATAGCTGGCTAATAAAAATGTAGGACATAGACTGTAAGTATTTTTGTGTTAGCAAATTCATAGGTTGGATAAAACTTGAGTCCATTAGTATTGTATTTTACATATTTTTTAGTATGGATAATGGTTTGAGTTGCCGGATGCACTGAAGTGAAGAAGTAGAAGAAAAAGCGACAAATTGAAGTGGTTTTCTACGGACAACATGGATTAAAAAGGTCATATCTCACAAACCGAACGTCGGATATAGGCATACGGCTTACCGTTGAAAGCTCTTTTCGAGAGGATTCTGTAGAGCCCAGGATCGCCTCAATCGGAGTTGAAACGAGAAAGTTATGGCCTCCAAAAGTCTGCAGGAAAATGCTAAAATTTCCACCCGGGCAGAACCTTAATCCGACCGGTCGGGCAATTTATCAAACCGGTCGGGCAAGTGCAGAAAGTGCGCCGACTTGAAACTTACCTGTTTGATGCCAATTCCTTTCCTGATCGTATTATACTTGTGAGGCACGAATTAGAGGCTATAAAAAGGGGTTTTCTCTCAGCCCTAAGATAGAGATCTCATTATTCTAAATGGAGAATATATTTTAGAGATCATCTCCTTTAGAGTCTTTTTGAGAGTTAAAGGGATAAAGTTCTACTCTAGAGTTTCTTGTCTTCTACTTCTCTGAGTGTAAAAGATTGCTGTGGAGTGTCAAGTGCTACATCTAGAATGCGTCTAGGTGATTGGATCTGTCACAGAGAACGGCAGAGGGTCGTTGCAGCAGGGAGCTGTGCAAGGGAATCACAAGGTCCTTAGGTTTAGGAGCAACAGGATAAGGGTTGTGAGTATTCTCTTGTAACTGTAGTATGATTCATAGTGCTTGATTTTTGGCCGTGGTTTTTTCCCAGGTTGGGTTTTCTACGTAAAATCTGTGTCTTCTTGTGGTGTGTGCTTGTGATTTGATTTTTTATTTCCGCTGCATGGTTGATTGTTTGCACATATATTATTTACATTGATTGGCATTAATCCATTCTAGAGGATCTCCCCCACAAAAACCTTCAAGGACCTTTTCCAGACTGAATTAAAAGGTCAAAATACAAAAGTAAAAAAATCATCAAGCACTGGATTTTCACACAGTACTTGGTTTAAAAGTCAATTTCAGTCAACCCATTGATTCCGGGGTTTTGAACCATGCTACAAACACCAGACTTGACACTTGGGTATTGATCAGGACCACGGATACTCCATCACATGCTTAGAAACATGCCATTGCTGTGGTTTAGGTTTTGAATCGCTTTGAATCATTGCCAAACAGCCACTGTACACTAAAAATAACTCGTGCACATGCACACACAAGGTCCAATTGAATCCATGTTTGTTTGGATATCCCCAATTCACTAGTAACTCATTCAAATCTGCTACTGAAATGTTAGGCCTCATTTTTACCTATAGTTGGTTATGGCAAAGAACAAATCAGTTGTCACAGATACATTGTGTTGGATTTATGTGTTTTCAAACAATCAAAATGCACTTTTCATTGCTTTGTGTTTCTTCCCATTTTCAAGGACAGTAGTGCCTCATTTGTTACTTATAATTGGTTTTGGCAAAGAACAAATTAGCTGTAACATGTAACTCATGTTGGGTTTGTGAGTTTTCAAAACAATCAAAAGGCTTTTTTATCGGTTGATGTTTCTTCTTGTTTTCACGAACAATGATGGTTTTGTCCTTTTGTGAGGACCTTGAGTCCCATATTGGAATGAAGTAAAACAGGGAAAGGCCATTCTAAGAGGCGCCCATGTACCATGCCACACCAAATATTTTGGTCCTCTTATCCCCACCCTACACATGCAAGTGAGTTAAGATTGGTCTGGGTTCAGGTCCAGAAACGAGTTAGACGTGTACATTTGCATGATGCACATCCTATGCAGGAATCTGTCGGATCAGGTATTTGCTCATTGTAAGTCATCATGTACCAACACAATCATCCACTCTGCTGAGGTCGTGGAGCCCACCTCGGTCCGCACTGGGCAAGGGACTGGGACTGGGACTGGGGGATCAAAAGATATTTCCCTCCTCCACACCCCCCGCCCCCCCCGCCCAGCCCTATGTATGGTGATTGAGGCTCGGGTCATCACCGGCCCCACCTAATCCACAGCAAGAAGTTTTCACCATCCAAACACAACTACGCTGTTGACCTAACAGAGCAGTTCATTTGGATGGGTGCCAAACCATAGTACCCATGACTATTGCACAAGAGGGTGGAGGAGTGTTTCTTGTTTTATGGCCCACTTGGATGGATGAAAACATGGTCCCCAGTCCACCATGTGTTACAAGGACCGGCTTGCCCTTTTGTGTGTGTCGGTGAGATAAAACCCAAATACACCCCATACCCCTGACAAGTTTTAAGATGCATCCCAAAACTGCCTCGAAATAATAGAACATCTATCAAACACGCCCTTAAAAGGACCAGGTCGGGTCCTTGTTGAAACCGACCCGCTGCCACTGCTAATCCTAGTAAGTTATGATGATCGACAACCTTTTGCAAATTTTTTTTTTAAAGATTTTTTAACTTAGGCTTTTTTGCCTACTTTGCCATTTCATATTTGCTCATTTTCTCTGCCGCTGAGGGAATTACCACATGCTTAGGTTTCAGTGGGACATGCACCCCACTAGTCAGCAAACAACTCTCTGTTTATAAAAGGAGTTTGTTGTTCAGTTTTTCTAAACACCAAAATTGTTGTTTCTCTGCAAAGAAACAATCCAACAAACTCTATCCTGAGCACATATTTGAGATTTTAAGATGCAGGAAACTTACAAAGAACTCAGGTTATTAAAATGCATGAATACAAAATGCACGCAAAAGAAGTTACCTACACTCAGTTTACAAAGATCCTAACAGGCCCTTCGAAACTCATATTTGCCAAAAGATGGTAACTCTCAACATAATCAGATCTACAAGGGCCCTTGGAAACCAGATTGATAATCCTCTGCTTACTTATAATCCTCTGAGGAAATCGGATTGGTAACCAGAACAAATATCTAGGGTCGGTCCCTCTTGTAATCCTCTGAGAAAATTGGGGGTAACCAGAACAAACATGTAGTGTACTTGGAATTCCAGTGACCAGGGACAGGAGGATTCCCAACATTTATGGGGGCATCGGGATTTTTCAGTAACTACCAACATGACGGCTTCTGCGCAATCCAACTTTCTGAGTTTCATGGTACAACCAACTTAAGAACTCTTTAGAATCCACAATTTGATGGTTTCCAAGGCAGTGCTATAACTATCCAAACTAGGCCTCACTATCAGTGCATAGTCTATGCTCTTAAAGCTTCAAAAACAATGGAAATGGAAACTAGAAAGAAATTGGATTATTGTACTTACTAGGGCATGTAGACTGGTTGGAGAGAATGGTTAGGATTCTTTCTTCCGTGTAACCAGCATAGGCACAGGTGGTAAGCGAGCAAATAGCAGTCATGTTTGCACCTAGGGTTAGATTGCCACTGCATTGCATCAATGGGCACTGCTTCCAGTTGGAAATCCTCACCTTTTGGGCTGGCTTGCATCGTAGTCTAACCACACAAAGGAACCATAACAGTTTAGAAATCGCAGGTGGAAAACTTACTGAGTTGATTAAAAATGCATTTGGTCATTAAACATCAATGTAACAAAGGGCATACTGCAAGTCATCGGAGTTGCAACTGCATTCAACACAGTTATTAGCTGTTAGGGCGTAGCTCCCATTGGGGACGAGCAATGAACTATCCAATGAGGTATTGTCCATTGAAGATTTGCAAGCTGCAAGAGTAAAAAGTACAAAAAAGTAGATAAAGTAAAATAAATAAAAGGACTGCTTAACAATTAAGCAGTAAAAGTAAGCAGCAGTAGATGGCTTCAAGCGATGACAATATAGATTCCAACTTATGATATCTAGATACTAAAAACTAGGCAATACATCCATATTTCATTATGAGTTATCCATGTTTCAAGCCATATCCATGTTGTGTCCCTGCCTTGTTGGACTTGAAGAAGCCAACCACATATGTACCAAGATGAACAATAAACCAAGGCCACCCACAACTGCACAACAGTAGATGGCTCCCAATATATAAACTGCATTAATTAGAGAATGAAAGAGTAACAGATCAGCTGTGGAACAGGAAAAATCCATTGAAAAGATGGTTGCAATTATCCAACTGTTCATGAGACACCCACAACATGAGATTCGTCCTCAAATTTTCAGCATCTGAGATGATGTCCAAAATGTTAGTGACAGCTGACAATAGGAATGAAAACATTCCATGACGTCTCAAACAAATCAGAATGGAGTTCAATCTATTGAAACCCCTTGCATTTCTGTCCTATATGTTGCATTGTATGGAAAGTCTCAGATTGTAACCATTATCTTTGCCTATTGAGGGCTTATAAATACAATGATTTACATGAACACCTTTCTCATTGAAAGAAGCCAATACGAGTGATTTTGCTTTTCGGTCTGCTATCCGAGCAAAGGTATGTTTTGAGATTTTCTTCAAGCAGGTGCTGTGTGTTTTTCTACTATTAGTTGTGACATTTATCGACCAACTTGACTGCATCTCCAAGACAAACACTCCAAACTAGTTCCGTCCAAGACAGGCCATATTTGTATAACAAGACGTGTGCTTAATGAATCTATATCTCTTGTAACAGGCTCTTGAAGATCCAAGGTCTCCTCCATGCCTTCACAGTAGTCCAGCCTCCATTATGTTGAAAATGTATAAAAAGGAAAGAAAAGAGAAAATAATCCAAAATAGAAAAATGAGGCCATAAAAGATATTTCATTGACAATTTGTACACTTCAACTCTTTCCTTTATGACAAAAGGAAGGTATGTTCTATCAGGAGCTTAGGGGATAAATGTTAGTGGTGTTGCATGCAAGTCATTGATTCAAAATGCCTCTCTCAACTCCTCCAACATTTCTTTAGCATCCAAATTTGCCTGTGAATTGGATGTAACCTTAAATGTAGATTGAAGGACTTGATCATTTGATCTCATCAAGAGAGATGGAGTGCCTTAAAATGTCATAATGATCATGATGTATGGGATGCCTTAGCAAATACCAATGATTATCATACATGATAACGGGTAGCATTGCAAACTTGTTGGGGAGTTAGAAACAGTGTTATGAAATTTGGTTCGGACGCCATTTCGGTTTGCCATCCAAATGACATGTTTCAGCTGATTTGGAAATTTTGGTGAATTATTTTGGAAAAAAATGTTATATATATTAAAATGTAAAAATAATATAGGTACATTTAATTTATTCTACTAAATCAATGCAATATGTCAATTTATATTTGGTGGGCTATTTCATAGTAGAGTGAAACTTGCCTAGATTATTCATATTAAAATGTTTTTTTATTGGAATAAAATTTGATTAGGGCCCATATAGTTATCTAGATTTTTAATAGATAGGATGCTCCACAATGGAGCCCACTACTTTCTTTAAGCCAAAAGCCAAAAAGGTATTTTTACTTTTACTTTTAAGTTTAGAAAAATGTATTTAGCCTCGTCAGTTTTTCATTTTTTATATTTTAATGGCAACATAAATGCTAGGACGAATACTTGGATGAATCGGATGAATTGAACGAATTGCCCAAAATCATGAAATTCAAACCCTATAGGACGAATTGGAACAAATTTTGGGATGAAAAATTATAGGGGTCCTGTTCGTTTCAGTAGAGCGAGGACCGAAATTATTAGGAAATTTCGGGTGAAATGACCCAAACTTCGCAACACTGGCTAGAAATCCAATAGCATATCCCTGGAACGATGGTTGCATGGAGGCATACCAGATCAAACACAAAAATGGGTGCCTTGGCAACCCGAAAATGGAAGTAAAGATTTTGACAGAAAATCCCTATCATATATGATCAAACTAGTGGGCTATGCCACACCAAGGGGACATGAAGCAAAAGATTCTCTTTGAGGTAACACCTCTAATGACTTGTTTGTTTGCATGAGGTGTGAAATGAAAGAAAATGAAGTGGTCAAATGAAGAAAAAAATAAGAAGGGGTTGAAAATTAGACACAAAATGACAAAAAGCTACTGTAAAATGTCACTAAATGGCAAAAAAAGGTACTCTAAAAAGGCACTAAATGATAAAAGGGGGGAGGATTATTATTATTATTTTTTAGTGCTTTTATCTCAAGTCCCTCTTCTTTCTTTTTCTTTTGATTTGACTCTTGAATTTATTTCATTTTACCTTGCATGCAAACATACAAGTATGGGGTCTTCAAAATGCCTTCAGAAAATGGATGCTAAGGGACCACTCTCCACTCTAGACGTACCTACCACGCTCCCCTCCAAACCCCAACCCCACCCCCCCCCCCCCCCCCCCCCCCCCCCCCCCCCAACAAAAACCCCCAAAAGAACAAAAAAAAAAAAAAAGGGTCACCTAAAGTTTGCACGTTTTTGGGTAGTGTTCAGTGGTTAATGCATTAGGAAAACTGTGAGGCTCAGAGTGTTCACAATGCCCCCATTAGCAGCCTGATGAGGTGTAAAAATGACCAGGTAGTTTGTCAAAGTGACTGGTACATATCACAATCTCATGTACCTATATGTACAGGTTCCATGTGGAAAAAAGGTCATCTAAGTGCATGATGTTGTGGCCATGTACAGCTGCCAAAGCCTATGTAACACTCCGACCTGAGCTAAAGTTGATTAGTGAGCAATTAATCATGATTACTAGCGAATTAATCTAGTTTTATTTTAAATAATTATGTTTAGTGTCTAATTATATTAGAATAAGTCTATTTAGTCTTATTTGAGTCTAGTAGTTAGAGTTCGGGTCATGGATAGGTGGTTGGGAACAGGTTTGACCTCGATTAGGTAGATGAAGCCCTTTTTCGTAATTTCAGATTTTGTGATTTTACATCATATTGGCATCATCGTATTCATATCATCGAGCTTGTCAAAATTCATATTGGGCTCAAACCCATTTGACATCAATTGGGCTAAGTAGAACTCCGACTTAAACTACAAAATAAACTTAACAAATTGGACTTTCTTATAAAAAAGTTCAAAAAATTCTGACTTACAAGGGCTCAAAACACATTTCAGCAGATTCATTCTGCTCCTCTTTCTACTGTTGCTTCCCCAACTTCCTTCCTTTCCTCTTAATCCAAGCTGAGATCAAGAAATGGTCCTTGCATGGAAGGATTAAAACTTTATTTTTCGTCATCAAGCTCTCCATTCAATCTCTTCATGGCCTTGAGTGCTGAAATCTTCTCTCCTTTAACTCATGATACCACAGGTGAGAAATCACTCTTTTGATTCAGAAATGGTTGTAAATTGGATCTAGGAGATTTATCTCCATCATAAACATGAATGCTCATCTCCGATTTGGGATGGTTTCTAGTTAGGGTTTGGAAAAAATGGGGAATTCCACCTCTACCTGTTTCCATAAGTTGCTAAGGTAAGAGTTTTTCTTCCTTTCAGCATGATAAGCTTCCAATTAGGCTAAGGAAATTCTGTACATGCCATGCATCTCATCTCTTTTATCATTTACCATGATTTTCATGTTAAGGCTAGAATTTGGGGTATTTCCTATGCAATTGGAGCACAAGAAGAGTTGTGTAGAGCTGAATACCACAATCAAAGGTAAGTAAGGTAAGTATGAGCTAGTTTTGTGTTTAATGCATGCTGGCAAAACCTTGATTATGGAATTAGCTTCATTAGTATATATATGCATCCGGCCTTGATTTTGACTCCACTAAGCTTTTATATTGATTTTGGTAAATGGATTAAGAATTGAAATGTTATTGGTGATGCTATGTGGTGTAGAATGATGACTATGACCATGGAAGAAAAAAAAAACAATTCAGAAATTCCAAAGTGAAATTTTGGAGCGCGCGCACGAGCGCATGTGTAGAAAAGACTGACGAAAACTCGTCAGTCGAAAATTGCCAAAACAAAGATGAAGGTGCTCGAGTGCACATGGGGCCACGCTTGAGCAGGCCCTATCAACTTTGAAGGGTCTGTTCTAGACCACTTCTAAATTAACTTAAGGTTCTATCATTACCCAATTGAACCCAAAATACTTCATAGTTAACCCTGAGGTTAATTATGATATGAACTTGAGGCCATAGGACTTTAGCCCGCTTAAAGACCTCCTAGGTCCTTAGATTTGGAACCTTTTAACTTTGATAAATTGTCCAATGGTACTTAGATGTTTATAAATATCTTGGCTGGGATTATTTATATATTATCACATGTAAGTGTAGCACTTAACCATGAGTGTTGGTTTAGGGGACTTTGATACACATTTTATACACTGTAATGCCAAGCAAAGATAGTGGTGTATCAAATAACCTAAACCTATATCGAAATGGATGGTTAGAGGCTACGGGTGACTAGTTAGGGTTGGCTAATAAACTTCTTTGATCCCCTAAATTATATTGCATTGTATATTATTGCATACGATTTATGACCTCTTAAATTGTATTGAATCATTCTTTACAATGATATTGAATTAATTAGTTTTGTTATTGTCTCTCGTATTGAATAATTGTCTCAATGATATCACATTAATTGATTTTTTTGTTGTTTCATTAATACTGATTACATAATTCAAATTGAATAAGGATGACTGAATTGGACTTGAATAGATCATGATTGAATTAGATTGAAACCTTACTCAATTGACAATGATTGACACGAATTATTTGGCTTTACTTAACTTTGCACTTATGATACTCGATAGGGTCGAATGAGAGATTGATTGATTGCCACTACAATTTGTATCTGGGACACTGGAACCTAGAAACTAAGGACCCAGATGTAATCGGATGCGGGCACTGGTGTACCTAACGACAAGATCCCTACCGGGAGGATATAACAACATGTAGTAGCTAATTTGATTGTGTTTTCGTTATTAATTCATATAGCATGATTTAATCTATGTACATTATTGCCTAGTAGACTGTAATTGATCTCTTTTAATTATCATATTTTCAAATCTTATTAGACACAGCTTGCATTACCTTAATCATGCTTCTACTTTGTTGGATAGTCTTATTCACAGCTATCTCATTGGTGTTACAAGCTCAAATCCCTATATCGGTCTTGCAGAGACCGAGTCAAAGGAGGAGACCTCAGTAATTCCTTCAGACTTTGACGAGTGGACAGCAGAGGCTTACTGACTAATCCGTATGCCCGAAAGTGACACACAATTATCTTGGGGATGTATATTTTGGGTTTTTGGGACTTTTATCATATGTAATTGCATCCATGTAGATTGTTACTTGTATAGCTTGATCTAGATACGCATATCCTTTGGTTCCTTGTGCAAAGTGTTTATGTTTTCTTTATAGACTCATATAAAGGTTCACCTTTGGCATAAATGCATACATGTTCATATCATGGTTGGGTTATATAGGTTATAAATAGAATTGATATAAATATCTTTTGTCCATTTTAATGTTAGGATTGGACTGTTTCATGTGTGGAATGATACTATTGAAGTGTTTAATGAAAAGTTGAAAAATTATAGGTTATATTGACCAGCTTCTATGTGCTATATACTCATATAGATGTCCGTTTAAGAATCTTACACATGATTGAATGTGAATATCCCTTGTGGAATTCCATTTACACTTAGGTACAGGTAGAGATTTCACGGGTGTATGCGTGTTACGCTTTGGGAGTTACCCTAATCTACGGATTCTCAAGCGCGGGTCGTGACAGCCTAACAGGCCTTCGAGGCTATGGGTGCTTATAGACCCTGAGACCCTTTCTATTCTTTATGTTTCATTGTGCCATAAGCAGGGGACTCACACAAACTGTACCAATTCATGGAGCTGGTACAAGGTTAGTCCAATCCCAACCCATTAATGCATCAAATACCATCCCACACTACAGGCCTCAATCTTGGACCTGAACCCAGGCCTCACCACTCACCAAGAGTTTAAAGCCAGGCCACGTAATTTTGTTCAAGATTTATTATTTTCTGTTTGAAGTGAAATGGTACTTTCTTCTTATTTCAATCATCACTTCTAAGTTCTAACTTAAGGCCACTAGTTCAGCGAGGCTAGATTGTTAATAAGAGTTGTTTGCAAACCATATGAAATGTATAATGAGGTGTACGAAAACATTTAGAACATCAACTCAACTATTTCTTTTTTTAGTATACTGAACATAACGATAAAATAAAATACAAAAGGCAACGGGTGCTTTTTGTATGGCAGATGAATCATGTTTGAAGTAAGCTAGATTCATTGCTCATGTTCTTAAGCAAGCATTGTTCACTGCTCTATGCAGCTGCAAGCATTTACTATGGTTCACTACTCTATGCATTTGCATTGTATCTTGTAGTGTCTCTTGAATTTTCCTATGTGCCCTTTGTATTTTCTGTGTATTTTAGAGTATTCGTGCATCCTTTATCATTTTGTTGGCTGTCTAGAGAAGTGTAAGGGATTAAGAGATGTTTAATCCCGTATTAGAAGAAAAGTCTATAAATTGAATCATGTATCCCTTTGCATTTGAGCTTGAATGAGTGAAAACTTAAGGTTCCATACTTTGTCTATCTATTAGCCTTCTTTTTCTTTGTTGTTTAAGATTAAGAGATTAAGTTTCTTCTCGAGTTTTCATCCCCATTTCATTGAGGAGAAGCAGTTGCAATGCGGTATTCTGTTTCGACTGTAGAGTCTGTTCTATCAATCTTAGTACACAGAACTGAAACTTGAGTATTTATTGGTGGCAACCTTACCATTCACAGAATACGAACTTCAGCTTCATCCAAGTAATAGCGAAGCATTTCATCAAAGTGGTATCAAAGCATTGTTCATGGTGATTCCAGTTCTAACCTCAGCTTCCTTGTTTCAATGGAGTATTCAGATGAAGGTGTTGTATGGATCTCAAGATCTATGGGACATTGTTGAAACTAGTTTGATGAACCAGCAAATTCAAGCACTCCCACTCAACAACTCAATGAGGTGAAGGAGAAATGCGAGAAGGACAAGAAGGCACTGTTCTTCATTTTTTAAGTGATGGATGAAGTTATCTTTGAAAGAATTTCTTCAGCAAAAGTATGGGACATACTCTACACATCCCCCAAAGGAGAAGACAAGGTAAAGATGGTAAGATTACAAACTCACAGAAGTGAATTTGATTTTTTAAGGATGAAAGAATCTGAATCGGTTGAAGATTTCTACAACCAAGTTATTTCTCTTGTTAATCAGTTAAAGAGTAAATGGAGAAAAAATACAAGATCAATGGAATGTAGAAAAAATCCTCCGAAGCATGACCCGTAAGTTTGAATATGTTGTGGCTATAATAGAAGAATCAAAAGATTTGTCTTCATTATCATTAGAAATTTTAGTGGGACCACTCTAATCCCATGAACTATGCATTAAGCAATTTGATTCTTCTCCTCTAGAGCAAGTCAACTCTCTTTGAGGGGAGGTGCTAGTGGAAAAAAGGAGGACACAACCGTGGAAGAAAGTACGCATTTCATATTTTGTATTATTCAAATCTAATCCGCAATTCATGAATGTACGATCCATGTTTGGATGTAGTGAAAATAATCAACATGCCTTCCCCTTAATGTGGAATAAACCTTTGCTTACGTGTACATGAATCCATGATCTAATGATCAACTTCTTGTTTGTTGATTAGATATATAAGAATAACAAAGGAAACTTTCATAGGTTACTTAGTGGCTTTTGGTCTATCTTCATTATCAAGGATTTGTTTTAAAACACCTCTACCTTTCGTTCTAATAATATACAAATCCTTTGAGACTAAAGAACTGGTGGAGATTTTTTAAAAAGGGCTTGGATCCTATGCGAAGTGTTTTCATACACCTACTATGAGCACTTTTTATGAGGCCTATTTGTGGGCCTTATTTGAGGATGGGACCAGAAGGGATGGAAAGATCTATGTGGGACCACCCTAAATACCAAATTTTGCCCAATTACATGTCCTTAACCCCTTCATCCGTAACCTATAAATCTAATTCATTTGGATTGGTGCACAGTCAATCCAACGGTCCAATAAATTCAAATTTGACCGAAACTTGGGCCGTGTGACAATCAAGAGTTCCCTGTATATCGCAAGATTTAGGTTAGGTGATAGATAAGCCTCACCTAGACTTCTCACAAAATATGGTGAGAACTAGTTCTCGTAGGATTATTTTCCTTTTAAAAATAATCTCTTGACCGACAAATGGGGATTTTTAATGATAAGGCATTGTAGTTGTAACCATTGGTCCAAGTTGTTAAAAACATGTGAAATGGCCATTTCCCCTACCATTGTCACACTTCTTCACGCGGTTACTTTCACTATTTGAAAGTGTGCCCTAATCCAAATTATAGAATTGTATGGACTCACCGGTGCCACTTAGGAAATCCTAGTTGGCCCCAACCTCTTTAGGGGTCGTTTGTTTTTTTCATTTACACATGTAAACATTACACATGGGAAATGGTTTCATACATTTTATGTTTGTTTTCAAATTTTACACATGTGGTGTGTAAATCAAGTATGATTTTAGTGTGTAAATGTAATGTAAAAGAGAGTACTCATTTTCACACCTCAACAGGTGTGAAAGATTTACACAGCACCTTTGAAATGGCGGAGCTACAGTAAAATCACGCCCAGGACGCCTTTTATTTTTTTTAATTTTGTGGGACCCCCAATCATGATCTGAACCGTTCAACATGTTAAAAATGTCAAAAACGGCTATGGAAAAAAATTTCAACTGTTGGATCATCATAGATCTTGAGATATTTGCGAAAACATTTTGGCCGTTAATCTTTATTTCTGAAATTTTTTGGGCCCCATTTGCACCATCCAAACTGTTCATCTCGTTCAAAAGGCCATTTCCAGATAGAATGCCAAATTTCAGGTGCCAATTCAAAATATATCTTGAGATATCTTCAAAAAACATATCAACCGTTCGATGCATTCAATATAGTAGAACAGGCAGTCTGTTTTTTTTCAAATTTGTGGATAATCTGAGCCTCAAAGGAGAGATCTGGATTGT
This sequence comes from Sextonia rubra, assembly GCA_037013555.1. NCBI lineage: Eukaryota > Viridiplantae > Streptophyta > Magnoliopsida > Laurales > Lauraceae > Sextonia > Sextonia rubra. The sequence goes on along the minus strand of JASUAD010000028.1, from coordinate 11,572,125 downwards.
TGAAACTCTTTATTAGGCCAAACATGGTTAGTGTACCAAATTTCAACCGTTGATCCTTTATGGATTGTGAGATTTTTACAAAAAATACTAGACCATTTTTACATTTGAAGAGGTGTGAAAATAACAAACAAAAATTATGTTTCACATGTGAATCATTTGCATATGTAAATGACTCACATGTGAGTCATTTACATTTATAAATCATTTTCATATCACATATGAAAAAAACAAACGGCCCCTTAAGGATTTCCAGAAGTGATGATTGGCTTATTAAAGAAGTACAAATAAAGGAAAATGGTTATTTCATATGCTTTTAACAGGCCTTGGCCAATGATTTTCAAGAAATACATAGTTAGGTTCAAGTTCAAGGGCTACTCCGAATAAGTAATTATTATTATTGTTGTTATTATTATTTTATATTAGAGCATAGGGCCAGGCAAGTTGTAAGAAAATCCTTATAATATTAGTTTCTTTTCCCCTTTCCTTTTCAGATGGTCTCAGTCTCATTCTCTCTTTATGTATATTTGAGTCAGTCTATATCTTGCCTGACACAGATGAAGACTAGTTGGGGAAGAAATAGGAGAAAGAATACAGGTGGAAAAACAAAAAAGCAAGGTCCCCACTAAATCCATGAGTGGAACCCACTTCCTATCATCCAAAGAGGGGCATGTTTGAATATTCACTAGAGTAAGAATGGAGTGAGGTGGACCCTCACTTGTAAAAAACATTCTCAAAATACAAAAATTCAAAATTCCTCCTACTTTAAAAAATAATAAATAAAAAAATAATCACTAAGTGATAAAAAAAACCATCAAAAAAATCTCTAATCAAGTAAGGTAAAAATCATTATATCCCCTCATATTTTATTTTGTAAGTTTCCAAAATGATGAAATCAAATATAAAATCGGCGATCAAGTCAACAGTAGTTGGACTGTTGACTTGATTGTAGGATGAGGCACAGACTCCAGCTAAAGAACTAAATAGACTCCGATATGATAACAAAGTAGTTGTCTCGGGCCCCCAAGAAAGGTTGTCAGATGCCACCCCAGCCCAGTTCACTCATCAGGTGGACCACATGTGACCTGTTCAATCCGGACCGTTGCCAAACACATTTAATCAATCATTGCTTCCTACCAAGAGAAGCGAAACAACATTCTGGGCCTCAACGTGGGACCCACCTGATGAACGGCCAAGATTAAAAAGATAAAAAAAAGAAAAAAGAGTACCTTTAAGTGGAACGTCTAAGATGGCCCCGGCTTTGAGCTCCTTGGGATCCGCGATGCCATTGAGGCTCATCAGCGTCGCCTGCGTTGTCCCAAACTCCCCCGCGATCTGTGCCACGGAGCTCCCAGCGGCCACCACGTGTCCGTAATGGACGGCTCTCGCCCCCTCCACGTCATCGCAGCTGCACGGCAGCGGGATCCAAAGCGCCTGCCCGATCTGAGTCAGATTCGGGTTCTTTATCCCATTAACGGCCACGATCTCCTGATACGTGACGAACCCCACGAACACGACCGTCGCGATGTGGTCCAGGGTCTGACCCTTCCTCACCTTGTAGACGGGGGTCCGGTTCGAGACCCCGGTCCCGTTGGTGCACTTGCAGGGGACCGGGACCCGAACCACCGACCCGGCCTGGACCGTCCGGTTCGGCTCGGAGAGGGGCCACGAGTTGGCTCCCAGGAGCTGGTGGTGGGTCTTTAACCCAAAGAGTCGTTTGATGGAGGAGACTGTGGAAGTGTTCGGAGCGACGTAGCCAATCAGAGACTGACACGTGTGATTCGCCGTGCATTTGAAGGAGGCTGCTGTTGCAGAGATGAGGAAGGAGAAGAGAAGGGAAATCAGAAGGAGAAGAGAGATCAGACTCCGACTCGGACTCGGACTCGTACTCAGACTCATATCTCTCTTTTATGGAGTTTCTCTGAGTTGAGTTTCAGAGTTATAAATGGGTGTTGAATTCGTCTGCAGCGTCCGTGTGCAGAGTGGAGAAAGTGGAGTAGCTGTGGGTGTGTGTTGGGAGCCGGTAAAGGACTGAGGAGACGAGACACATGGCTTGCGTGGCTGGATTCGGTGAGTGGGGCCCAGTGGGCCTGAAATGCTTCAAGTGGGACGGTGGTGGGACAAAAATGTTTTGGATCTAATGGTTGGATCATGTGTTGATTTGGGGACGGCTTGGGGTTTTATTTTGAGTTCTGCTGGCTTAATAAGCTTTAAAAATGGATTGGATTGGGTTGTTTAATCACGGATGATTGAGTCGTAGTGGGTGACCAGATCATCTACAGCTAGTGGCTTTTTTTTTAATATACTTTGGAAACTCTAGAAATAAGAGCTGATTTTGTGATTTACAGTTTTTTTTATATGTTAAAATATTTTGTAACCCACTAATTAGGTTTTTTTACTTTTACAACTTATTTACAAACTAAAGTTTTTGCCTCTAAATTAAGCTTCAAAGCTCAAATGCATAGAGCTGGACAATGAAAAAAAAAAAGTGATTTGAAGAATATCTCCTCTCATTTATAGTTCGTATTCAAAGCTTTAAACTTGACCTATCCACTCTTTTACATATGTGAGTTATTATATGTGAATATTTATCACCTTACATATGCAAATTTCACAAGTTTCAACCCATCCAACCCTAAGCACATAAAAAGTGAAAAGTAAAAATTTTAACTTTATAACACGACCTTTATTGTACTTTCCAAAAAAAAGAAAAATTCATTTTTCATTTCAATTCAAACAAATTTAATCTATAGGGCTTACTTTCAAATCTTTTGATGAATGCTTGTCACAATGAGAGGAGACATTTTTCAAATCACGTTAATCAAAAGGATCTTTAACAATGATTAGTGGACTAAGTTAATTATGATGTCATTTACACTATACAACAATCCCAACTCAAGGCTGAAATTACTCCAATAATGATAACTATTCAATCACACCCCCATTCCTTAGCGGCAGTTAAGGTTTGAAGTAGGTTAAATGGGCGCCAAAATGGGAATAGCATCAGGGACCACCCCACGTTGTGTTGAATCGGGATCCCTAATTATTGACAAAAGTTTGGACTATTATATGAAAGGGCGTCACCATGACAAGACCTGTACGTATGCCACTGCAATGATTCCCTCACGGGTCCATTGATGCATATGGGTTAAAAAAGCTGGACCAGAATTGAAAAGAGTCAACTGGAATAACGCATCTGACCCAAATCTGCATTAAAGTCATGCAGACTTGTGAATTAGAGCCATGTAGCCTATCTGGACTCTGGAGGTAGTGGCGATTGATGACGTTTTTGTTTTTTTGTTTTAATAAATCTGGGAATGGATGGAGAAAGTTTTGGAGTTTGATGAATTATAAATCTGAAAACTGCATTCTTTTATTTTCCCTGAATGAATTTTGGGAGGCTTTGAAAATTTCATATAACTTTCAAATAACTTTCTTAGGTTGAAAAAAGAGGGGAAGGAAGTCTATGTGACATTGGCACCTCGGTATCAAATGCATACTCACAGGATGGATCTTTAGGTCTTTAGATTGATAGAATCACTACGCCAACCTAGATGATGATGATGATTTTGTAATAAAAAGGAAGACTTTTCCTATTTTTTCCCTAGTTCTATTTTCCTTTTTCGTTTTCTTTCTTTTCTTCTTCATCTTTTTTATTTTTTTCAACACTTTCCTGAAAAAAAAAAGCAAAAAAAGAAAAGATTTTATCAACTTTGGGCCATGGAGGAATTTCCGTTTTTTATATAGAGATAAGGGAATGCTCTCCCGGAAAAAATATAAAAATCCATTGGCACAAAATCCACTTGTTACACAAATGCTTGCTTAATTTACAATTTACATCTTCCCTCTATCAACCAAAATTTTGGGGGTGACACAATATTTTATCACATCCATGACCCATCTCCTGCCACTTTTAAAACTCACAAATTGTTGTATTCAGTTGTCTTACCCCACAAGATCTACTAGCACCCTATAGTGTTCTCTTAATTTTGTCTTAAGACTTTGTCAAAGTCACATAAAATGAACAGAGGGGGATTTTAAATTTTTACTCAAACCATTGAGTTGATGAATCCTACACTGTATAAGAGTCCTTGTCTTTTTTCTTGTATCAAAAGATTCCGAACACTCTGCTCGAAGCTTATAGATAGATGAGACAAAGGGAACGACTCTGATCCTTAAAATCCAACTTGGTTTTTAACCCATTCGTAAAGAATTGCCCAGAGCTTATGAGGCTATGTTCTTGCCTTTGATGATGGTAGATGAGAATGCTAGTGAGTTACACTGCCTATTTATTTGCATTACAATATATAAAAATTCAATATTAAATTTTTTACGTGGTTAAAAATAAAAATGGAAAGTGAATTTTCGAAAGTGGGCATCAATTTATCATTCCTTTCATGAAAATAGAATCAAATGGGCATATCGGCGTAGCCTGTAAATCTACCTAGCAGATTAAGAGCCTATTTGCTTGCATTAGAATATACTCTTCATCAAATGAGCTTAACCAAGGGATTATTAACAAAGTGAGATGCAAATGATATGAGGTTAAGGGGTGGAGGATATAAGGGAGCAATGTAGATAAGACATTGATTTTCTTAGGATTTGAATTACTAGGACAATGGTTGGATATTCATTTTTCATCTTCTATTAATTCACTTTCTATAAAAGGGTAGTATTTATTCAATTCCCATGTATTCTATTTTTATGCAAACAAATGGGCCTTTAGGGGTTATTTGATTGAAGTCATTTACATGTGTAAATTACTCACATGCCTAATCGTTACACAACATCATGTTTGTTTATAAGTATTTACGCATCAAATGTGTAGATTACATGTAAAATCGGTGAGTAAATGAGCTTAGTTTCACACTCAATTTTTTGCACCTCAGGGAATGGTAAATAAAACCACATGCGATTTACACATGAATTGGAATCACGTTAAAAATGCAGACGGTGCTTCCTCTTCCTCTCCCTGCCTCCATTCTCTCTCTTTCCCTCTCCCTCCCTCTCACCTCCCTCCCCCTTTCTCCCCCTCCCGTGATGTCTCCCTGTCGATCTGCCCTACATTAAGGAGATGCTTCTCCCTATGGGGAGGAGGAGAAAGGGGGAGGGAGGAGAGAGGGAGGGAGAGGGAAAGAGAGAAAATAGAGAGAGGTAGAAGATGAGGAAGAGGGAGATGAGTGGGAGGGGAGGGGGAGGGGAGTCCCCCTCCACCGCCGGAGCTCGTCGTAGGCTGAAGGGGAGGTGGGGATGGGGAGGATGAAGGGAGAGAGAAAGTGTGTAGGGAGAGAAGAGGGTGGGGGTATTTTAGAGATTTTTAATTTTTTAAAAGCTGTGTATACTGAGTTAAAACTCGTGTACATATAGAAGCACTAAAAAGGTAATGATTTTCTTGTTTTGAGGCCTTGAATGTTGCCAACAATTTTGTTGACCGCAACAATCAACAAACAGGAATTCTTACAATTCACCCCCTCAAATAGGCCCCGAACAGTTCTAATCATAGTAGTTGGGCCATTTGTGAATTTGAGACTACAGTACAGGAAGACCTTGCAAACTGCCAGATCTCCTCCTTATCAGTGAAAAAGGCCCGGCATTGACCCTCATGGGTAGGGTAAGGACCTAGCTGTTGCAAGTCCTCCTAGGCTAGGGTGAGGACAACCCCATGCTTGGCCCGGCTTGCCCCTTTGACAGCCCCACTTTGAGGGTTTGATCAGTTCATGAATTTGGTGATGTAAAGGATCGCAATAGCAATACGAAAATTGAAATAGGAAAATGTTGGTGGGTTTTTTTAATTTATTTTTAACTTTTTAACCTCTCTTCAATATCTACCTACTTATTGTTAATTTTTTTTCCAGTGTATCATCTTTTAACTCGTTTTATCCACTTGTCCAGTTTATGATTAAGGTCATTGCGCTCGTTTCTGCCGGTCTTTCGAGGAAACAGTGTGATTATTGAAGCACTTGAACCAGTTAGCAAAACACAGTAGTTGGTGCTATTCTGTTCTGTAGTGGTATCCGTTTCAGAAACAACTGGCAAAGGCAAATGATTTTGCAAATTGGGATGGCTATTAAAGATGCTTTTATTGATAATGAAGTCAGTTTAGCTCCAGCTGTTGCAGTTCGGACTCATGGCTCAACTCGTAAGTAGCTAAATATGGAGCCTGTGCTTTTAATAAGTTTTAGGAGAAGCTTCCCCCTGCAACCTACTATTAGCAGCATGCAGTGATGCTGCTGCTGGTTGTATATGCCACATGAGTATTGAGGTTGTTCTTTTAAAGTTGATCTTGTCAGTCTTGTTGAAGGGGATTTTAAATCTTTAGCTGTTTTAGTTGCAGGTCCATTGAATTGATGTCCTTGCTTCTTCAGCCCTTGGAGAACTCTAAGGTGATGGTTCCTTTTAAAGTCCTTGATGATGGATGGGGAAGGTGGTCTCATTCCAGCCTAATTGGCATTATCCACAGCATGAAAAGTGTTAATAGAAGCAATCACTTCCAGCCTTTTGCACTGATCATAGATATTCTGTGATGATAAACCTTGCGCTGATGCCATTTGGACCTTACTGCCCTGTGACTGGTCATTCATATTGTGATAAGAAACCTGCCCTGAGATGGTTGCTGGTCAATTGCACTTACCTTTTTGTCTTAAATTATTAAAATTATGTTTTGTTGGCCATGTGGGTCCAGACCATGATTGGGTTCTATATCTGGGGTAGTTTCCTAATGTATTAGGACTTTCCTTTTTCTTGAGATAGAGTTCTTGGGGGATAAGGATGTACTGGTTATATATATGAGATGTAATCTGTAACCCTAGTGAAGTCAGTCAGAGAGGCTGAGATTCCAAGGCTGTGGTTTCACAGATTGGAAGAGAACCCAGTGGAAATTGGTTTCCCGTGGACGTAGGCATCTTTGCCGAACCACGTAAATCTTCTTGTCTTCTTGTGTGGTGATTGTTTGATCTTGGTTGCGTTTGCACACACGCGCACAACAAGTGGTATCAGAGCGATTGATTGTGCGTGGAAGATCAACGGGAAGAGAAGAGATCAAGGTTGATCCCTACTGGGCCACACGCGATCGCGGAAGAAGATTGGGTTCTCGTTGCTCTGTTTTCCCCGGAAACAGAGAAGAAGTTGTCGGGTGGTGTGGTTGCTCCAGATCTTCATCGGAGAAGAAGGATTTCTCGGATCTGAGGAAGAGGACCGGAGCAGAGAAGGGTCCAGGCGTCACTGTCCTCTGCCGGATTTCTCGGATCTGCGGCAGTCAAGTACCCTGTCGCACGAGAAGAAACCGGACACTGTCGATCATCGTCGCGCCGTTCACCACTCGCCGCTGTTCACCGTCGCCGGCCGCTGTCCGCCGTCGCCGTGCGGCCGTCGCCTCTCTCCGCTGGTCGCCGGGGCTGCTGGTCGCCGGGAGTGCTCGCCCGTCTGCAACAGGGTTGCAGACCCAGGCGCAGCGAGACCTTGTGGAAGACGACCCAGTTATTCTGGGTCTGGGTCGCGGGTGTTGGGTCGGGTCGGGTCAGTTCCTACTGACCCGCGTTAACTTTAAAGCCCAGCGCCCTTTTCTCGGGTTGGGTTCAGTTTCGGGTTGGGTCCGAACCAACCCGTGGTTTAGGCCCAGTTCACTCAGCAGTGCAGTTCGGGTCGGGTCGGGTCGACCTGAACCCGTAAGCAGACGGTCCAGCCCGTCAGCACTGCGCAGACGTCAGCAGCGTGACGTCATCAGGCTGACGTCAGCCCACGTCATCGGACACGCGGTCAACAGCCAGAGTTGACCAGATTGACGGCAGAAACTTGTTTCTGCGATATCTTGATCATCCGACGTCCGATCGGAGATCCGTTTGCGCCTACGGACTCGTTTCGAGCAGATCTACGTGTTAGTGGAAGAAGATTGGCTGTTTGACGGTCAACAAGGAGTTTGACCAAATCAGAAGCGCAGAAAACAGTTTTTGCGATATCGGAGCCATCCGGGGTCGGATTTCAGATCCGTTTCTTCCAGCGTGCTCGTGTTGACGAGATCTACAGCTTGGTGCAAGAGTTGAGGTCAGTGTTAATTATTTGTTTTTTCCTATTACTTAATTTGATTAAGATGGAGAACAATACTATCAACACTACCATGGTTAAGCTCAACCATTCCAATTGGTTGATCTGGAAACCGAAGATGGAGGATATTCTCTATTGTAAAGACCTCCATGATCCCGTTGAGGGGGATAGTGCCCGACCGAAAGATATGCAAGATGCTGATTGGATCAAATTGCATAGAAAAGCGATTGGTCACATCAGACAGTGGGTTGATAACAGTATATTTCACCACGTGTCTAATGAAACCAATGCGAATACCCTTTGGAAAAAGTTAGAAGCAATGTATGATAAAAAGACCTCGGTAAACAAAACCTTCTTGATCAGAAAGCTTGTGAACATGAAATTCAAGGATGGTGGTCAGATTGAAGATCACATCAATGAGTTCCAAAGTGTGGTAAATCAGTTAGCCACTATGAAGATGATCCTTGATGATGAGATGCAAGCTTTGTTGCTTCTGAGTTCTTTGCCAGATTCATGGGAGACATTGGTTGTTTCCTTGAGCAATTCTACTCCAGATGGTGTGTTATCTATGAGTCAGGTTACCAGTAGTCTACAGAATGAAGAAACAAGACGGAAATCTGCAGGGACAGATAATGCACAGGCCTTTGTTACTGAGAACAGGGGGAGGAGTAAGAGTAGAGGACCAAAGGGGGGTCGTGGCAAGTCTAAAGGTGAATCACAGTCTAAATCTAGCAGTGAATCACAGAGCAAGAAAAAGTCTGTAAAGTGCTTTTTCTGTGGCAAGATGGGCCACATCAGGAAAAATTGTTTTGCCATGAAGGAACAGAAAGGATCCAACAATGAGAAGAAGAATGACAATGATAACACTACAGCTACTTTGGAACAGGAAGTAGTGGTGCTCGCCGGCGATGATGATGATAAGTGTTTGAGTGTTGCAGATGGTCAAATTGAGTGGGTTGTTGACACAGCAGCATCCTACCATGCTACTCCCTGCAAGGAGATGTTCACGACGTACAAAGCAGGTGACTTTGGTACTGTGAAGATGGGCAACACGAGTCATTCAGATATTGTTGGTATCGGTGATGTCTGCATTAAAACCGATATTGGTTGCACAATGACGCTGAAAGATGTGCGACATGTTCCTGATCTGCGGTTGAATCTGATTTCCGGGACTGCATTGGACCGTGCTGGTTATGAGAATTACTTCGGAAATGGCAGATGGAAGCTCACTAAAGGGTCTCTTGTTATTGCGAGAGGAACAGCAGGTAATACTCTTTATAAAACACAAGTCAAGCTGTGCAAAGATGCGTTGAATGCAGTTCAAGACAATTCCTCTCTGAATCTGTGGCATAAGAGGCTTGGTCATATGAGTGAGAAAGGCTTGCAGATGTTGGCAAAGAAGGATTTAATTCCTTGCTCCAAAGGTATGTCCCTTGACCCTTGTGATTATTGTTTATATGGTAAACAGCATAGGGTTGCTTTCTCTTCGACATCAAAATTGAAATCACATGTGTTGGATTTGGTATATTCTGATGTTTGTGGTCCCATAGAGGTAGAATCATTGGGTGGCAATAAGTATTTTGTCACATTCATCGATGATGCATCCAGGAAAGTCTGGGTTTATCCGTTGAAATCAAAGAATCAAGTATTCCAGATGTTTCAACAGTTTCATGTCCAGGTTGAAAGAGAAACAGGTAAACTCTTGAAGTGTCTCCGTTCAGATAATGGGGGTGAATACACATCCAACCAGTTCAAAAGCTACTGCTTGAAGCATGGCATTAGACATGAAAAGACAGTTCCTGGTACTCCACAGCACAATGGTGTGGCAGAGAGAATGAACCGCACTATTCTTGAGAAGATGAGATGCATGATAAAATTAGCACGGTTGCCTAAGTCATTCTGGGGTGAAGCCGTTCTGACTGCCGTTTATCTGATTAACAGATCCTTCTCAGTTCCTTTGAATTATGATCTTCCAGAGAAAAGATGGACAAGTAAAAATGTTTCCTATTCACATTTGAAGGTGTTTGGGTGTAAAGCGTTTGTACATGTACCAAAGGAACAGCGTTCCAAGTTGGACGATAAGGCAGTGAGTTGCATCTTTCTTGGTTATGGTGGAGATGAGTTTGGCTACAGATTATGGGATCCAGAGAAGAGGAAACTTATCAGAAGTAGGGATGTGGTTTTCCATGAAGATCAGTTCTTTGGAGATGTTGAAAAGATTGATAAGTCTTCTGAGAAAGTTGATGGAGTGGTTGATCTCACACCGACTCCTTCTCCGGTGTAGACTACAGGTGGAGAAGGTGGACAAAACGATCCGGATCGTGATGAGGCACAGGGGTTGCCAGATGATGAGGGTGTTGAGCAGGGGGAGCAGCAGTCTCCTCGGATTGAAACCACGGAACCTCCAGCTAGGAGGTCTACTCGAGAGCGTCAACCATCAACTAGGTATCCTGCATCCGAATATGTGTTGCTCACTGATGAGGGAGAGCCAGCTAGCTTCCGAGAAGCAATGACTCATGCTGATCAAGATGAGTGGATGAAGGCTATGCAGGATGAGATGAGTTCTTTGAAGAAGAACAAGACTTATGAGCTGGTGCAACTTCCTAAAGATAGAAATGTTCTGAAAAACAAATGGGTGTTCAAGCTGAAAAAGGATGAGAATGGGAAACTGGTGAAGCATAAAGCACGGTTAGTGGTAAAAGGCTTCGCACAGACGAAGGGTATCGACTTCAGTGATGTTTTCTCTCCTGTTGTGAAAATGACTTCTATCAGAATCGTTTTGGGTCTAGTCGCCAGCATGGACCTTGAGCTTGAACAGATGGACGTGAAGACCGCGTTTCTTCACGGTGACTTGAAAGAAGAGATCTACATGACTCAGCCAGAGGGGTTTGAGGTAGAAGGAAAAGAACAGATGGTTTGCAAGTTGAAGAAGAGTCTCTACGGGCTGAAGCAAGCACCGAGACAGTGGTACAAGAAGTTTGATTCATTCATGTTGAGTCATGGGTACCGGAGGACAGCTGCAGATCATTGTGTCTATGTTCGTCGATTTATCGATGGTCGGTTCATCATCCTTCTTTTATATGTAGATGATATGCTGATAGTTGGACAGGATAACAAGTTGATTGGCAAGTTGAAAGAGGAGATGTCAAAGTCGTTTGACATGAAAGACTTGGGTCCCGCACGAACGATATTGGGCATGCAAATACGTCGTGATAGGAGTTCCAAGCAGCTGTGGTTGTCACAGGAGAAATATGTTGAACGAGTTCTCGAACGGTTCAACATGAAGAATGCTAAGCCAGTTAGCATACCTCTAGCCAGTCACTTCAAACTAAGCAAGCGCTTGTGTCCTACTACAGATGATGAAAAGGAACGGATGGCATGTGTTCCTTACTCCTCTGCTGTGGGGAGTCTCATGTATGCCATGGTTTGTACACGGCCAGACATTGCTCATGCTGTGAGTTTAGTGAGTCGATTTCTCGCAAACCCTGGAAAAGAGCATTGGGAAGCAGTGAAGTGGATCTTTAGGTATTTGAGAGGTACTTCCAAGTTGTGCTTATGTTTCGGAGGCTCAAAACCAGTCATGGAAGGTTATACTGATGCTGATTTTGCAGGCGATCTTGATCGTCGGTTGTCGACTTCTGGTTATTTGTTTACTTTTGTAGGGGGAGCTATTTCCTGGCAATCAAAGTTACAGAAGTGTACAGCACAGTCTACAACTGAAGCGGAATATATAGCTGCTAATGAAGCAGGGAGAGAGATGCTTTGGTTGAAGAGATTCCTTCAAGAACTAGGTTTGAAGCAAGAAGTATATGTAGTTTACTGTGATAGTCAGAGTGCTATGGATTTCAGTGAGAATGCTACATATCATGGTCGCATGAAGCACGTTGATATCAAGTACCATTGGATTCGTGAGGTGATCGAGAAGAACTTCATGAAGCTGGAAAAGATTCATTCGGACAAGAATCCCTCGGACATGATGACCAAGGTTGTGTCTAAGGGAAAGCTGGAGCTGTGTTCAGAGTTGGCTGGACTGAACTCCCAGTAAGGAGTTCAGGGCATCTTCCCCATGGTCTGGAGGGGGAGATTGTTGGCCATGTGGGTCCAGACCATGATTGGGTTCTATATCTGGGGTAGTTTCCTAATGTATTAGGACTTTCCTTTTTCTTGAGATAGAGTTCTTGGGGGATAAGGATGTACTGGTTATATATATGAGATGTAATCTGTAACCCTAGTGAAGTCAGTCAGAGAGGCTGAGATTCCAAGGCTGTGGTTTCACAGATTGGAAGAGAACCCAGTGGAAATTGGTTTCCCGTGGACGTAGGCATCTTTGCCGAACCACGTAAATCTTCTTGTCTTCTTGTGTGGTGATTGTTTGATCTTGGTTGCGTTTGCACACACGCGCACAACATGTTTAACATATAATAATGAAAGTGAAATGATGATGGACGATGGCATTAAAATATTAAAAATATGACTACATTTTAAATAAAAAAACGAACCAAGGAATAATCTAGGGGATTTTACACGAAAATACCCCTTATATGGGTTCTACACCGAAAAAGACTTAGTAATCTTGACGGCACTAGATTAATCAGCGTGGTCTAGTGTGTTAAAAAAAGTGGGGAGGAACAACGGTATAGTCACTCGTCCACAAAAATTTAGAGAATGAGGACGAAGAAGAGGAAGAAAAGGTTTTTTTTTATTTAAAAAATGTAGTTGTACATGTGCCTTTTGTTTGCTTTGCTGCAGCTATGTTGTACATCGGTATATGGCAAAGCAAAAGGGTTTCTAATTTGTCAGATCATGGTCATGTTTTCTGGTTTTCATTTTTGTTAATCTTTTCTTTAAGATTGTTTATTAAAGAATTCTTAAACTGTTTGGGGGTGTTTCAAGAGATTCGGGTTCTAGTGAAAAAGGAGTTATTTGGTATTTTTTAGATGTTTTCCAATCTGGTTTCAGTAGATTAGAGGAAAAAGAAGAAGAATATCCAAGGCCTTGAATTCCCAACAAAAAAGGGCTCTCATGTTCTCTCCGTTGTTTTTTTTTTATTTTAATTTTTACGAGTCAGTTACGTTAACGTTGTTCTTTTTTTTCTTTTTTTTTTATGAGCGATAGTATTGTCACTCGAGCTACGTTAACATCGCTTGTTTAAAAAAAGAGACCCTGAAGATTAATCTAGTGCTATCAGGACTGCAGAGTCTTTTTCAGTGTAGAACCAATTTAAGGGTTTTTTTTTATATAAAATCCCCAATAATTACACTCACAAACCTCATTGTTACTTGGTTAAATACTCCAATACTAGCTGAGTTTCAAGTATTATTTAATAATATCTCAGTAATATATTGTAAAGGGGATAAACTTTAAACCCAGCTTAAAACCAACCCGGGTTTGAGCGTCTACCACAAATCCTTCAAAAATTTACATCCAAACATGCCCTATAATAGAGCCAGTCGGCTTGACTCAGACCCATTGTCATCCATAATTAAAATTGGATGAAGAAAAACTTCAAATGAGAAAACTTGTCCATTTATCATAATTAAGTTAGAAGATCACACGAAAAGTTTATTCAAATCTTGCAAAGCCTCACAAGCAAAATCATACAAACTAAAATTGATCCTACACAATTTGCATGGTTCATAAGAGTAAACTATAGAAATTAAAATAATTAATATTCTATTCAAGATCTTCACTGTTGTGCATAGAATCAAAATAAATGTTATTCAAGATCTTCACAATTGTGCATAGAATCAGAAGAAAAAAAAAGGACACCAGGTAAGAGTCGAGCTACAACTTTCTGCTTAGAAAAGCGACGCTCTATCCACTGAGCTACAGGCGCAGGTGGCGGCATTCTTCATATAAATAATATTAGATCTTATCTTATCTGAAATTTATTCCGCTGGCATTTATAGCTGGAAGCAACTAGGGGGGCCAAAAACCAACTCAAATCACAGTGACAATCCAAGCCATGGTAGCCAAATGAGTGTTTAGAATAGAATAGCAACAAGAGAAACTCTATGTTTTACCCAAAAAAATAAAGAGAGCCATTCTATGGAGTCTGTCATGAAAGATCAGACAATGGGACCAAACGCCAGTTAGCAGAACAGTGACGACTTGAGTTGATACACAAAAATTAATGCCCAGCGAACGTATCTGAGTTGCTGACAATATAAGAAACCATTAACAACATTCAGCAAATGATAGATATGCCAATCTCAGGATATATGCCTGGGATATCAACCTTGTGACGCACAGACCCACGAATGAATACAACCTCCATCACAGGTTTGGCGCCAAATTGAATGAAACTTGGTGATGGATGGGAAAAGGCTTCGATGATGATGACAACAATGGTGATGACAATGAATGAAATCTCGTCACCTCATGAGACCTTATAAGAACAGGATTTGAGCGAGCAATATATGATGGCTAAAAGCGCATGGGAAATCTCATATAAACACTTGCTTCTCGTTCATGATACTATAGTAGCTCTTCTCCAAACTCCAACCAGTAGTTTTCAAGCTTCTTTCATTGACAGATTATGGAAAAAAAAAAGGTTGGCCAAGCATGCCTGGTTTTTATCCAAGCCCAATCCTTGAATGGCAAGCCTTAAAACATTTTATCCAGGCCTAGCTCTTGGGCTCTTTAAGAAAAACAAAAGCCCTCATTTGTTGGGCATTGAGGACTAGCAAAGGTGGCCTAAGCACCCCCGTGGAAGGGATCGATTAACAGCCCTCTTTTAGACATTGCTTCAGAGCTTGAGTAATGGCTCGTAGTTTTATTTAAATTAATTCTTTAAATCTTTCTTTAGATTAGATGATCAAATGACTACTTTTAGCATGGTTCTTCTTCTTCTTCTTCTTCTTCTCATTTTTATTATTTGACTTCAAATCATTTCAAAGAGGCATTGCAGTATTTCAAATTGTCTACCAAAGCTTATATAAAAGCACAAAAAATCTTATAATTCACTTGGTAAGCAATCAAATACTTTTGACTTCTTTTTTTTTTCTTACAAGTTTACTTATATCACTTTTTAGTAAGATAAGTTTGCCTAGACTCTGTAACAAATTTGCCTATGCTAGCAAGGGCGGACCCAAATAGAATAGGCTAGGGCTGAAGCCCCCACCTAAATTTGAAAAAGTCCAAAAAACAAAACACTTCATAAATTTTAAACATTAATGATTTTTTAACATTTGCCCCTTCTTCCAAAATTTTTTTTGCATTAAGCCCCTACAAGGAAAATTTTCTTGGTCTGCCCCCATATGCTAGTATTTCAATAAGACAACTTTGCGTTTGGGTGTTCTTGTGGTCTATGCGTCTGAAAGGTTGATTTTCTGCATAATTGTAGGTTAAGGTTATTAGGTGCTCCAACCATAGGGTGTTATTACATTGGTTTTGCTCTCAAATGCAGTTTCACTTTGAGGGTTCCAACTACTTTGGGGGAATTTGAATTAACCGGTGTCTGGTCTTTGATGTTTCCCATAATGCCATTTGGGAGGACAACTGAGTCTTCATTTTTTGATCAGCGACAACTGAGTCTTCATGTATCTGCTAAATGTCAAATTGTTAACGTCGGACATTAGGCCGAGAGCAGTTTGTTATTTGTGTACCAACTTCAATTCAACTTCTGGTTTTCCTCCTAATCAAAGTGAACCCTTTGATACATGCCATGTTACCATTTACTTTCCTACCCTCATCACCGATGGCTCAGGAACTTCACAACTCCATCAAATAGAATTTTTGATACATTTTGTGGAATTTTTTTTCTTTGTTTGTAATTTGTCTTAAATCTTTGTGCAAAGCAGTTAAGCCGGATTCCTTGGCTTCTTTTTTATTTGAAATGGAGTGCTGCAAAGTTCAAATGCTGATATGAAAGAGGGATGTACAGATTTGAGAATCTTGCACAGCATGGAGCACACTGAAGTTGATTCAAGCTTGAAGGTTTGGGCATCCCAAAACTTAATCTGGATTTCTAGAATACAATTCAATTTATAAATAAATGCAGTGGAAGTTAAAAGAACTTACAAATAAATCAATTAACTACACAAACAAGAAGATGCACAGGTTTTTATGTGGAAAACCCAATCGGGAAAAAACCACAAGTTCTAACTGGACTAACAACGAAACACTATGAATTACACAGTTACAAGAGGTATACTTACAATCCTTTTTCAGTGCTCACACAACCTAAATACTATAATTCTCTATGCATAGCTTCACACCTCAACAACATCATGTTGTCCACTGCACCATATTCAACTTGCACTTGACTCTTTAGACAATCTTCTATACGAGATATAGAAGTAGCAACTTTTTTGAATAAAGCTTCAGCCCAATCTCTCTAGTGGAAGCTCTAAAAAAAAGATGATCAACAATGTGTAATCTTCATTTAGACTAATGAGATCTGTACTTTAGGATTGAGAGAGAAACCATTTTTAACTCACAATTCGTACTTTAGATGTACATTCCTTATAAAATAAGAACTATCGGTTCTCACACAAACATAAAAGAATTTTATGTAGGTCGGTGGGTTTCTGTCTATCATTTGATCGATCGACCATTTACTTAATCGATCGTGTATCTCTTCTGTCTTCAATTCGATCGATCAGGCAAAATCAGCTCTATTGGGCAGCCCTATTTTCTGATTTCTTTACTTCAGCTTTTCTAATGATGCAAACTATAATTCATTCTATAAGAAATGTAAAATACAACTCAATGGACAGAGTTTTGTCCAACCGATGAATGAGCTAATTACAAAAATCCATACAATGTAGATTTGGTAATTCATAAACAAAACTCCTTAGACATAAAATCTACAAAAAAAAAAATCAAGTTAAATTAATTACGACAAATTTTTTTGTTTTTTTTTTCGCCTTCAGTCTTCAAATGTCTTCAAAACTCTTTCATACTTAACTGACAAAAATAATGATGTCAACATATGACATATTTGTTAATCAGGATTCAATAGTAGCTCCCCATCAATTTTGAGTTCCCCTTAATTGTATCTTCATATCAGTTGAGTTAGGAGCTTAATCTTCTTGAATAGAGGTTTCTAGAGCTTGGTGCTCACACTTGTGAATTAGAAACTTTCAATATAGTGTATACCAATTCAGCAGACAAGTCAAATTTTTTTACCCAAATAGCTCTTATCTTGACCTTTGATTCAGACAATTGCTTTCACCATTACTTGTTTTTTGGTAAAGCTCTCAGTTTATTGTAATGAGGTCAAATGTATCATACATGGTTTGGTGGGAATTATTTGTTGGTTTACAATGTAATGATGTTTATATTACAAAGACTAGAATGTACAACCTATTATTTATCTCTTGTGATCCAAATCTGAAAGAACTCTAGATCAGGGGAAAGACAATCCGTTAAAACCCTAATGGTTATTTGCAAGCGAGGATGGCCCCATTAGTGACATTCTACATTTTCATGATACTTGCTTATGTGCTCAGCACCATTTGGTTTTCTCAACATTTAAGATTCCGGAGGAGTATATTACAGATTCGGAACCATGACAACAACCTTGTTGTTGTGCTAGGTTTATTTGAGATGACTCTTCGGTATCTGGAGTACCATAATTAATAATTTTAATAGCACCGGAATGAGACCTGTCGCAATCACAACTTGGGTACTAACACTTGGAAATCTTAAGGAAACAATTTCCCGCCTTCTTATACTCTTTATATCTATATGGGTTATGGTGTTGTACAACCTACTCTTGGTGGTCTTACATTTCGAAGGGGCTTCTTCTTGGCTTGACATATTTCTTAGAATGCAGCTGAGTAAATAGATATTGCAGAGAAGGTTGGAACCATTGATGACATCTCAGCAAAAGCAAGACTTCTCCTTGTCCTCCCTGATGCATTCCTGGATGCATTTCTAATACTGTGGATTTTCACTTCTTTTTTTCTTTCTAAAGCAACTGATTCAGAAAGAAAATAAGTGGCTTCTATACTGAAACTTCAGTTTTGGTTTAGCCCCAATTTTGAAATTCTCCTTTTAGATGCATGTACTTAATGTGTTTATTTGCTACTGCGGCAGGCAAGGAGGACTTTGTTAGATTGGATGCATACAGGAAATTTACAAATGCATTTGCCATGGGCCAAGGGAGGACGCACAACATCCCAAAGGCGGGATGTGTCACATGGCCGTGGCCCCATTTTAGTAACATGTTGCCCCACCTTAGAAGTTCTCCGTGAGAGAGATACATTCATGTGGAAAGGTTTTTCTGTCATTCTTGTGTCCACATTACTGACAACAAATTCAGGTGATATCTCATTTTTATTTTTACCAGGTTGTACATTGGTTTGGATATAGTTTCAGAAGAACTGGTAGGTACCCAAGTTAAGGACTCTAAACTAGGATGAGGACACGTGCAGATCAACGGTCTAGATGGGTAAATATTATTCTGTTGTGGATAGGTGACTTTCCAATGCTACACCAACCTAAGAAAGTTCTCCGGTTTCACTTGTTTCAAATGTTGGTGGGTAGCCAATGGTTTGTGGTAACGGAGAGATGGTGCCTCCACAAGCACGAAGATTTGGGTGTGTTTAGCATCATGTCATTATGTTGTTCTCATGTATTGATGAAATAATGCTAGAGAAAGCATGTTTGGTATGTGATCACTATCCAAATTTTGGTCTTGCTAGAATGAATCTTAAAATCTGAACTCGTTAAGAAAGTTGGAAAAAAATAATTTTATTTCTTTGAAGTTCTCTAAAGTTTCTTTATTATTGTTGTAGTGTGGCTACTAATTTGATTTTCATCTTGATTTAAAAAAAAAACTAATTTCTTGAAGAATTGGTCGTTGTAGTCAAAAGAATTATATAAGAATTGAGTGTTAGTAGTAGAATGTGGGTTCTTTATATTTAATTTACCAAAAAAAAAGACTCATATATTTAAACCATAGCATAATTGGAGATTATGGGTAGTTGCCCTAATTATTAGTAGTCAGGGTTGATTTTAACATTTTCAGTTAACCATCATCCACCCCATCCAAATGAAAATGCCAGGTCTACCACTGGGTGTGTCACTACTTAAGTAGCTTAGATTGGATATGAGGTATATATTTCATTCTTCTTTGAATTGTTTATCGACACAGTATGGACTAAATTAATATTGTAATTGCTGATGTCATCATTGTCGCTTTCTGTGAATCCTTATCCTGTGTGTTTATTTTTGTAAGGCCCCAAAATTCCAGGATTTATTTAGGCTTTGTTAATTGCCTGTTAGACAAATAAGTATGATTAGAAGCTAAGAAAGTTCAATCTATTGTTAGGATCATGTGTGCTAAGTTTCATTGGATTTTGAGTTCATTTGAGCATAGTAGGGGATTGTTTGCAATTTTAGAAAGTATAAAATCTCTTTTTTGTAATTTTTCGAATTGTGAGGTTTTGGGCCCACTGGGTAGATAACCTAATTCCAAGAACATCTTCCTACTACCTCAATCAACTAGATCTGAATCCGTTTAAATCACCTAAAATCATACCTAATTAAACTCAGGACTTTCTTGTAAATACCCTAAATCTAACCCTCTTAAGACCAAACCGATCCTCTCTTTCACTTCTTTCTCTCATTCTCCTCTCCCTACTTCATTTCTCTCCCCCACACTCCCCCTTACTGCTGGTGAAGATCCAAGCTTCCCCATCGCCCTAGGCCATCATCTTTTTCTTCTCTGAGCTCCCCTCTTCCCAAGAACCTCCTCCTTTAAGCTCCTTTCCATTTTTGCAGCTCTAGGTAAGGTTTATTCTTCTCTTCATTTAGGTCATTTGAAGTTTTGGTTTAAAATGGTGTTTTGCTTGGTCCTTAGCTTATTTCTTCGCATTTGTAGGATTGGTTTGTATTTGGTTTAAGTTCTTCTTGAGTTTAGAGCTTTGGTGGATTGTGTGAGCTAGGGAATGCACCCCTTTTATTGCATTCTCATCAAAGGCAAATAGGTACACATCTCCCATTGATGATTTTCATTGTAATCGATTGATTCTACCATGTTTATCACCATTGGACTTGATTTTGTTCATTTTATGAAAATGATTGAATATAATGCTAGAATTAGGTTTGATGATGAATGAATGGAGGAGGTTAATGTATGTTTTGGAGAGTGCTAGGCCCTATTTTCTTACAGGTTTAAATGGAGGAATTAAAGGGGAAATGAACCCCCTTATTCACTACAAACAAGGGTTCCCCGTTACTAGGTGAACACAGGTTTGCTCGAGTGAGCCTTGGCTAGGAGTATGAATATGAGTGGAACGCCTAGGCCATGCGCAGCCCAGCCCATTTTTTTCATCTTGTTGGCTGGCCTAGCAAATTGATCATGGTAAACATGCTGGCTCGGGATAGCCAATAAAAAATGGGGTCTGTGTTGGGCCTAGGGGGTGTGGGCCGAGGCACGACATGAGCAAGAAATCGTGCTACGCTAAGGGGCTGGGCCGCAGCGCGACACGAAGAAACTCAATGACATCTTATATAGTCAGAAGTTACCTGATGACAAACATGGTCTCGGTCAGGATCATGGTGCTTTTATTTCAAAGAACAAAGGTAAAACAATGTTTGTTAAGAGTTCTATTATTTTAAAATACATTTGTGCTAACCATTTTGCAAGTACACCAAAGAAGAAGAATGTGTCACATACTGCATCTACACCCACATATCACCATTGTGGAATCAAAGGACACATTCTTCCCCATAACAATAAGATGAGAAGTTTGCCAAGACATAAGCAATGGAGAAAATCTTTGTCTCCACCAAAGGTAAAGTCTGGAGCTAAAGGGTGAAAAAGTTTAATTTGCCTAACGAAGTTGCTCACATTATACTAAAGCTCAAACTACGCAAGTGTGGGTGTCTAAATTCAAAAGCTCCTAGTCATGAAAATCAAGCTCCTACCACTAATTGATATGAAAATGACATTAAGGTGGGGTCACAATTGAATGGGAGCTGCTAGATCCTGATTGACAAATATGATGCATGCTGACACCAATATCATTATCAATTAGGGACAAAAAATGGGAGAATAGAGAGTCAAGTATCAAAAGGGGAGATATATACAAAGTCCGAGCTAGAGACATAGACAATACAATCAACCTACATGTGCTAAAGGCAAATTTATTTTTAAGGAATAGCTTAATGTTTTTTTATTTTATTTATGGGTAGAATGTAAAATTTAGGGATTTTTTCCATGAATTGCCAAAGGGGGTGATGTTAGGATTTTGAGTGTTGGCTAATTCATGACTTGGACAAAACTCTTGGCCCATTAAGTTGTAATTTTATATACTTTTTAGAATGGACTGTGGTTCATATGGCCAGAAGAGATGAAGTAAAAAAATCAAGAGAAACACACTTGAGCGGATGCTCTCATGTGCTTGAAAGGATGGCTTCGACTTTACAAGCTTAATCTGAAACTTAGAAGATCAAGCGGGCAAAAAGGAAATTGCACTTAATTGGAAATAACTGGATCTTTTAATCACATGCTCGAGTAGAGGACGACCAAAAACTCACTTTCCTAATGCAGAATTATTTCCTATTTGTGCCAAGATTGTTGTTTTGTGTTCTACACAAACCCTAATTCTAAGGCACAAATTATAGATTATTTAAATAGTGTTTCTCTCAACCCTAAGGCACCTCTCTAATTATTTTGAAGATAGAAAACCTAATTAAGAGACCACTACGTTTCTAAAAAATCCATTGGAAAGACTGTTCTGAGTTTGTTTGCTAGAGAATATTGATTCTACTCTCTTGTAGAGAATCATCTTCTCGTGTAGAAGATTATGGCCCCTTACGGTTCCAATATGTAATGACCCAAGCCTAAGAGAAGATTGTTGCGCCTTACGGTTTTAAGGTGTAACAACCTGAGCCCACTACTCACATGATATTGTTCGTTTTAGCTGATGGGATTCCAACTCAATCTAATCGCATTGTTTTAAAAAGCCTTATGTGGAGTAAAGGCTATGTCACACATATATGCCAGGATCAGGATTTTAGATATTTCTGATGTGGGACTTAAAGAAAGTCTCATAGTGCTAACTGATGCATTTCACCCTTATCACTATAGAATCCTCTATCTTGGCTCACAAGAGTTCTTGACTTGGTCTTGTCTTAAGGGATTACCCAAAAGAAGTGAGGTTGTACACTGTTTCCCATTGGAAATAGAGTCGTCCTTGGTTCTGATGCCATTTCTGACGACCCAAGCCTACTACCTACATGATATTGTCTGCTTTGATTCATCGAATTCTAACTCAATCTCACCACATGGTTTTAAAAGGCCACATGTGGAGTGAAGGCTAGATCACAAACACACACACACGCACACACATATCAGGATCAAGACTTTGGATATTTTCGATGTGGAACTTGAATAAAGTCTCATGGTACTAAACAAAGCATTTCACCTTTACCCCTACGGAGTCCCCTCTCTTAGCATAAAGGAGTCCCCTATCTTGGCATAAAGGAGCATTTGACTTGGTCTTGCCTCAAAGGATTGCCTCAGGCAGAATGGGGTTTCACACTTTTATAATAACCCGAGCCCACTACCAACATGATACTTTTCACTTTGGCTCATGGTAGTTCATCCCAATCTTGCCTCATGGTTTTAGGAGGCCTCATCTTGGGAGAGCTCCAAGCATGATATTATCCTACCCCACTATCGTTAGAGTGTACAGTGGATGTTTTGTTTGTGTCACTAGGCAAATAAGTTAGTAAGCAAGCACACTAGCAAACAGTACAAATCCCTAGGCACATGGCCTCATGTGGGTTTAAGGCCAAGGCCATACTTATATACCAAGATCAGAACTTAGATTTTTTCGATGTGGGACTTGGAGATACCGGATTTCACTGCTTTGCATATTTCAAATTCAAAAAAATTGGAGAACAATTATGAGTCAATATTAATAAGATCCATTCATTGCATGACCATGCTTAAAACCAATTAGTGAGGCCTTGTACGAAAAATAAAGACGTAGAAAGGAAGAAGTAAGTTGGTAACAACTAAATACACTCAACATTTAATGATGATTTAAATGATTTTCTCATTTGTTGTGCTTTTATTAGATGCTAATAAAGAGGGGCAGAAATGCCCTTTTTTGAAGTAGTAAGAACTAGTTCTCACTTGAACATATATATATATATATTGACAGATTATCCTTTGAAGTTTTATAGGATTTTCAATTTATCTCTTTAAGTTTTAATTTGTCCAATCAGCCCCTTGGAAGTATTGTATTTTGTAACTATGAGACACTTCTGTCAATCCACTGTTGAAATTGATAACAGAAGTCTAAGCATATGAAGGGCATGTGAGTTCTTATGGGTAATTTCGGCAAAATGGACCAAGCCTGATCTAAACATTTCGCATACATGAATGTCCAAGATTTGAGCTGTTCCTTGCATATCACTTTAAAATGTGGCCCATCTCTTGATATAAACATTTCACATCCTATGTCTAAGAATTGAGAGGCATTTCAAATTTAAGGTTAAAAAAGGGCAAAAAGAGAAAGAAAGTTAATCGTTGCGTTCAACATATTCCAAGGCAAGCTTTATATACTCATATCTCCAGTACTTGCAGGCTGAGAATTACATAGATGACAATGTAGGATTTAGCCCAACAACAAGGTAGGTAAACATAATGAGAAGCTACATAACTGAGTTTAGCGTTTTGTTTCGCTGGCCCAAGCTCAAGCCATAACCGAAAGGGCTCATGTCGTAGCAGTCGAGGTTGTCACCGTAGCTCACACCAAAGTGATCGCAGTACTTCTGATAGAAACCAATCCGGTTTTCTACAAATGCATTGGGTCCTGTGCCACATTCCATTCCACCAGTTATAATGTTGGTAGTGAGACCGTATCCAGGTAGGCGCCCCGCAGCAATATCAGCAGCGGACGGTGTCCAGTTTCCAGTCATGACGTCGTGGCAGGATGGCTTGGAGTCTCGTGGGGTCATCCAGAACCAGAAGGCTGTCTCGAATGAGATCAGTCCGTTTGTGGCGACTAAACTAGCGTTGCTGAGGAGGTCTACTCCAAGATATTCTCCAGCGGGGCCATAGTTGGTGTTGCTGCAAGAAATTCAGTCAAAAGTCATGCATAGTCAAGGTTAATTAATATCCAGGTCTTTGACAAGTTACAACTTCGTTAGTTAGTTTATTCTTACTATGTAATTTGAATGGGCCCTCGGCCCAAGTACTGCTGCCCAGGAACGCAAGGCCACTTTTTGCTAACTACACAATAATTACCGGGTTTAGTATTCTCTTTAAAGCAGTATCCCCATGTATATGGGCCATCCGGTGCATCATCCCAACCCCCTGCACAGATCAGAACAATATAATCAACTACTCATTTCACTTTGGCCTGTTATAATTTAATTTAATTAAGATGCCGTTTAGATTAAATCACATTCCAAACAGACCCCTTTAAGCGGGAAAAAAAAAAAAGTCCATACAGATCTTTCATTATCAAAAACGTAACTCGGGTACAGAATGAATTTTTCATGTTAAAATATGGTGCACCCACCAGTAGTTTGATGAGAGGTTTGGCCTAGGAAAGCTGCAATCTCCCTCTTGCATATCTCCGAGTCGTCCCCCTGAGCAAATCCTGTAAATTTCTGTGCTGCAGCTATGAAATCATCATAGATGTAGAAGCCACTGGCAGGACAAGCTGCATCATTTCGATGCAGTAGCATCAGCTCAAATTCGTCACGAGTGACGAGTGAGGTTAGCTCACCACAGGGAGTTGCCGCTGCCGCACAAATCAAATCGCATTGGCTCTGGCAACCGGCCCCACAGTATGTGTCCGTGGTGCCACAATATCCCTATTCGCTGCAGCAGAGGCAGTTGGGGTAGAGAGCTCCCCCTGCATCCTTTCCACACTGCTGTGCAGAGGCACATAGTATGGAAGCCAAGGAAAAGATAATAAAGACCGAGGCCTTCATTCTTTCCTACTTCAAGTGCTTCATGTGGATGAGGTGAGAGCTGGGCATACATAGATGGTTGTGCACTCGCTCTGCAGCCTTTCCCATTATTGTGTTTGTGGGTCATTCACATTCACATGCAATGCATTAGGCGTCTTGTACCAAAAAGTTAAAAACATATTAGGCTTTTGACCTCTTTTCAGCAAATCTACACGTGATGTGTAAATCACGTGTGAAATGGTTTGTCAATCAGTTCATATCACTTGAAAAGTTAGACCCACATAGAGTGAAATTTAGGCCCCTCACGTCCTTTGCTTTCCATCACCAATATTCTCTCTGTCAATTTCGAATTTGAAGTGCTGTGTGTTGGATTGGACAACACTGTGAAAAGATATAGTCATTTGTCCCCTTGTCTCCCCCGTGATCCAGAAGCATCGTATCCTTTTACAACAATCACATGGCTGTATCTCAAGGTCCAGAAGCCTCCTTCAAAAACCGCCTCTTAAAATTTTATTTCACACCAATGGTTGATGAATCGTACGCTACATAGAACTCCGTGCCTTTTTTTCTTGGATCAAAAGATTCCGAATAGTGAACTGCCTGCTCGAAGCTCATAGATGGAAGAGACGAAGGATGCGACTTTGATCCCTTAATCCAATTTAGCTTTTATACCCATTCGTAAATAATTGCCCAGAGATTGTGAGGCTATTTTTTTATCTGTAATTTGATGATGGTTGTTTAGAATGCTAATGAGCTGCATTGCCTATATGTTTGCAGTATATTAAAATATATTGTAAAAGTTTAGAATACTCATGATTTATTTTGGATTGTAATATGATTATTACTTCTATGTAGCAGAATAATAAAGGCATTCAATTACACAAAGAAGACAATATAAAATTTAACATAAAAATACAAACGCAAAAAAATAAAAAAACTACGAATTCAAAGTGGAGAAAATCAATTACTAACTACCACAATATAAAATATGCTCACAACCTCACAATTAGGCCCTCGCCATAATGCATTGTAATTGTTCTTGATAAATCTTCACAGCACACAATCCCTCAGTGTCCCGCTATTAATGCTTTGATCTCTACAAAAAACTATTCTCTTTAATAAGAAAACAATCTTCTATAAGAAAGCAAAAGCCTCACAAATCTCATACAAAAAAGTAGAAACATCAACTTTAAAACTTGAAGCCCTTAACCCAAGCTCTCACGAAAGCTTTAAAAAATATTTCAAATGGCAATTTCAATTCAAAACTTGGAGATCTCTATGTATTGTGTTATACTTAGGGTTGAAAAGAACCCTCTTTTTATAGCCAAAGATTCATTCCTTGGGATTAAAAACCAAATCCAAATGAGACAGCCAGTTCTTGCACAAATACGAAACAAATCCATGCAAGTCGGTGAGCTTTTGTCACAAGCCGGCTCGAGCTCGTGTTACGTACATCTAATTATTTTCAATTTTCCTGTTAGGCTTAAGCGTGATCTTCGTAAGCTTGAGCATGGCCGTTGTGGGTTTATTTTTCTTTAAGGCTTGAAACATTAACAATTATATAGTACATTTGGTGAGAGAAAGTAGCTCTACATAAATTTGTTTTACTAATATAGGGCCCATTTCATTAAATTTAAATTGATCATAATGGCAATCAACATTTGAACTTATAATTGGCTAAAATTGACACAGTCCATGCACAACCCTCTACTAGATTGATAAGTTTCAAACACATAATTAGGTTTCATACACATGAGAGAGTTAGAGAGAGACTACTGGGACTTAGGATAAAATAATCGTATTTTTATAAATAATGACATACTTATTTTTGTTTGATGAATTTAAGAGGTAAATTATCATTTCATAAAAATAAATCAACACAAATCTTTTAGTGGTCACCTTTTTTCATTATGATTAGTGATACTGGGGACATAAAAGGTATTAAAATGAAAAGTCGGGGGAATATTTGCAAATACTAAAGCTAAAGGAGCCTACTTTTAAATTCTACAAACCTCGGCTAGCTATAAACCCAAGCTATCTCCCACCCAAGTCAACCTGGGAGCCATTGGCCCTAAGCCCGAGGGACACTCAATTCAGACAGCCAAAAATCAATGCCTAGGGGCACATGCAAACCCTCCTATCATACCTCAATTTACATAAGCATTTTTCAGATTGGAGAATGAAATATATTTTTTTAATGATGAAATGCTCTTGTTTTTATAACCTAGGGTATCCCTCGCCAGCTCGTCAACATTGGCATCACGGTCAACATCTCTCAACAAACTTCATGCGCAAGATTGCATCTTCATATCCCACATCTGTTGCTTCAGAAATTGGATAATAAACTGCATTTACTTTCGTTGGCTGCATTTATGTTTTTTTTTCCTTCTTTGATATAAGGCTGCATCTATGTTGGTAACAAAGATCAACATAATCATTCATGCATAGAAATATAATAATAACATCAGTATTACCTCTAAATGAATTTCCCACCAACATATTTATCCAATTTATTAATTCGAAGCACTTGAACAAGCTGAAAAAAAAAATAATGATCACCTTAACGGGGTTCAAATATTTGACCAAACCATTTGGGTGAACAAACATGACAACAGTCAAAATCAGTGCAATTTGATACTGTGACGACATGATAGTTCATTCACTGCACCTTCCAGGCCAAAGCCTCCACAAAAGAATGCCCTACTCGTCAGTTGTCCCTATATCCACAGATTATTGCAAATGCTTCGTCTAGCTATCACTTGTGTGTCCTACATAAAATGCAGGTTCTTGCCCATAAGCTCACATAAATGCTCATGCATCATAGGATCATATCAGTGCTAAGACATAACTTACATGCAGCTGCAGTACAGCTGCTAATCGACCTCGTAAGATGGTTGAGCAAAAATGCACCAATGTGGGGTTGATGTAGAACATTGGGTTGAGATCCAAACACTGGGAAATTAAAAAAAACTGATATGCTGGCACAAATATCAATTAATGAAAATGATTTACATTGTTGGATTGAAGCAATATTTGCCATGTAACACTATCATCTGATGAAGATGACTTCAATCCAACAGCCAATGTCATTCTGATCGGAGTGGTAATTAACTCACGGGAGGGGTTTCAACTTTCAATCCAACAACACATGTATACTAACTAGCAGCATACAGTCATTTACTTGCAATCATCTACTCAGGACTTATAGGAAATCAGTATGTGTGTGTTTACAGGAAACCACATGGGCGAATAGGGGTTTCGTACAGGTTGCACAGAGAACTGGACTTGTCAGAATCATGAGCATTAAATGATCTTGTATGGCCATACCTGATTATACTGCAATTGTGCATTACACTCATCCTCTTGTAGGCATTGAATGGAAGGCATGTATGCGTGTCACAAGATCCTACATTATGGAATACATGTCATGGATGCTATAGAGAAGGCCTTTCTATAGCATCTTTTTAACTTGTCAAGCAGAGGCACTTAATTTAGTGATCAAAAGCTTTGATTACCATTGACACAGTGAGAATGGTAGGCAGGCCACATGAGGATCTGTGAGAGAGATGGATGACCACTTGTCCAAAAACTTACCCTTGAGGATATGTGAGATGCATGGCCAACAGAAACATTGGCTGAAAATTTGAACTGTCCTTGTTTTTGGTTCTGAAGGACCATGGTCATTAAATTAGTGTGATTTTGAGCAATGGCCCATCCATGGTACAGCCCATCAAATCATTGGCTTCAGATCACAAGACATGGACAAAGGCAGGACAGAAGTTAACCAAAATAGAAAAGACCTTTCCTTCTAGCTCTCTGGTGTCAGAAAATCAGTGTATGAACATAGTAACAATAGCATACTTCCTATTAGAAACATTATGCACTTCAGACGAGTTAGGTGCCACAAGAAACACTCTTCGGACAGCATGCTTATGTATCCTAGAGATAAGAGGCAAAAAAAAAAAAAAAAGAAAAAAAAAGAAAAGAACTTTCAACTAATTAATGGAAGGGCACATGGAGATTTTCTTTATTATTTTCAAACAGCGTCTAGTTTGAATTCTGTACCTGTAAGGCCCACTCAGTATGCAGAATCTTCTGCATCAAACTTGGACACCGTGAGAAATTTTCACCAAAAAAAAAAAAAAACACAAGGGCAATAACACATGAAATGAACCTACAACTCCCACAAGGTTAACTTCATTTTTTAGGAAGAAAATGCTTTACTGATTCAACAACCACCTGTAAGCAAATTTATGAAGATATGATCAGATCATACTCTAGGAAGCCAAACCACATTAATTGAAACAAAAACATCCTCAGAAAGGTAATTAATTATATTTCATAATCACATATTCATATTATTCACATACATATTATGACAAATTCTCCGGATAACCTATCAGAGGTGACAAGTGCCACAAGGTGTGATCTTAGAGGAAGAGGTCCTATATTAATCCCCCCACAAAGCAGGATATAGATTGCTACCATTGTGGACAAAGGGCACAATATCTGATTAGGTATCCACAAAGCCAGAATGTCCATTTTTACAGTTATGAATAGGATGCCATCTACAACTCCAAGAAGAGCACATAGCGATGGATTTGTCCTATATAGAGCACATGCCACAAGTAGATGAGCAACCAGGCGAAACCCCCATCAAAGCCAAGATCAAGGTTCCCACACTGGTTAAAATTCAAAAGGTTAAGGTGTCCTATGTTTATTCTTTATTTTCCAACATTCTGGTTTCTGCCTTGATGGTTATAATTTCTTCTCATTGGTCACTATTATCAACTAAGGGGCTAGAAATAGAAATGATACAACTATAACATAGAGAACCACCAGATGATCCACTGATTGAAATGCACCAGAAGACCACCAAGGCATAATGGGGAGCACCTTTTCCGAACTCTCATTGTATTGTTACATATAGGCTTTATCTTCAAGTAATCTAAAGATAATTTCCCCAAATCCAAGGGCTATAATTCGCCAAATGACTAGCTTAATACTACAGGTTTACTGTCAACCACGCAATGTCAGAAGACAGTTTCAATTTTTCTATTGTTCTTTCAATTTAGGTTTTTCACAACTTAAATCAAGCATAGAGGCCAAACAATTGTTCTATTTCTTAACCATTAATTTGCATGATGCCCCTATGAAAGAGTTGGGAATTGATCTTTGGGATCATCTTATCAAGGATAATATCAGTGACTGGTCTACTCAGGCACCATCGAATAAAGTTAACAAATCATGCATTCCACTTGTACCTAATGAAGGCCAATGAACACTGTATCATCAGGTCAATTTAAATTAACCTAAACATTATAGAGCCATAACTTAATGCACAATTGACAGGGTATCCAAAGTTGTTGCCATAACAGCACATTATATGCATCTGATATGAAGAACTTCATCACGAAGATAAGAAACACAGATTTATTTTATACAAGCAAAATGCCTTGGTTTCTTACCCTCCCATCATATGATAATGAAGCAAAAATCCATGGTTCTCGAGAGCTCCATGCAAGACCTGGTTTTCAGTAAAATATGAGCGCAACTTAAGCACCAAGTAATCAGTAAGAAATTAGGCATTTAGAAGACTAACCATAAACGCTGTCTTCATAGTCACTGTAGGAGCACACCAACGGATCACTCTGCCCAGTGGGTGAATCTGCCAAACTGTCAGAAAACAGACAACTTCATCAATATAAATAAAGAAGACAAGAAATATGGGCAACCAATTAGCCTTCATTATCATAGCTTGGATAATTAGCACAATGCGGATGCCAGGGTTGTTTGGGTTCCTTTAGAGTGCTCTTGATTATGCGGAGGTTGAGTCACTGGCTTGGCTTCATGATTGGTTCCTAGCGTGCTCTTGATGATGTGGAAGTTGAGTAACTAGCTTGGCTTCTTGTTGTTCTCATTCCTGCGCATTTGATGACGCTCTGATGTGAGGATGATAAGAGTCACCTTTCAGTAAGATGATTTTAAACTCAGCTAAAATGGGGTATTCTTGGTCTTTTATGCTTGGAATGGCAGAATTCACTCTCCTCAAAGACCAGTGATTTGGCTGGACCTCTGTTTTGAATAAAATACTTACAGCTTACTGTGGACCACCATTAGTCAAAGTAGACATACTAATTCATTGTTTGGTTCCAACCATCAGTTTGGCGCAATTCTTTCAGCAGTTTTCAATTAGTGGGTAATGTCAGATAAGTGTCAATGTTAGGTGCATCTTGGTGATCCAGTTTTATTGGGTATTGTCGTGGAAGTATCTTCTGGGGTGATTAATCGGTGGTCGTGTTGTAGTCCTTAATGATGGTGGAACAACTGGATAGAAAGGTGTTGTTCGTAGAATCACTATGGAAGGGCATTTCTTACACTATTGATTAGGAAGAATCTGTGGTTTGCAGCCTTAAAACCTGTGGTGGGGAAGGCTGGATTGTTGCAGTCCAAACATGGGGGTTTCTACTCAGATTATTACTGTCTTCTCCAGAATTATGAGGGCAGATACTGGTGATGTCTTTAGAGATCATGCCCCATAATGAGCTTTGGAGTTTTTCCAGTCTTACTGGTCATTCTAGCTAGAATGAAGGTAGCGACAACGTAGATTGGGAGTCATGAGCTTTTAAAGATGGGGGCTGTTGGTGCTATGGTGGAGGCCAAGGCCCTCCAGATTGCCTTGCCCATATATTAGCACAAGAATCAAAATAACAGTTGCAGTAGGCGTAGCGACCAGTGGCCAAAATGCTACATAGTGACATAGCGGTGTGACTCGAAAAAGCTATCAAAAATTTTGAAACAATATCCAAAAAATTCAGAATATTAGAAAATGTTAAATTTTGATGCTCTTTTCCTAAAATAACTAAGATAGGAGGATGTAGTGGTCCATTCAGTGCATACAAGTTCTATGTTGCTAAATCATTATCATCATTATCATTATCAAAGCCTTATCCCAACCATGTTGGGCTCGGCTACATGAATTCTGTTTTTACATGAATTCTATGTCGCTAAATGATTATAAAATAAAAGTATTAATCTAATTTTTCCAAAGCATTTATGTCGATTAGCCATACTAAGTTATTAGGCATTTTTAAATTCATAATTCAAATAACTAATTTAGCATAGCTGTACAGGATTTATAAATTATAAACTACTTAAAAATTTTTGAAGTTCAAACCAAATAACAAATTAAATTTCATCAAAACAAATAATGAATTTTTGTTAAGAGTAGAGAAAAGAATCCTTATACCAAAGGGAGTGTCTACAAGGGCATTACCTAGAGAAGAGCCCTTGAGAGGAACCATCCGCATTGTCTTTCATTCAGTGATAGTTTATGTGTTTTGGTGTACTTAAGTATAGAACGGTAGAAGAATTGCGTAAAAATGTTGTTTGGAGAGAAAAATAAAAGAAATAAGCCTTACTATGTATTTTAAATTTTTTTTAAAAATAGCTATTAGTCACACTTTGTAGCAGCTGCTACAGATAAGAGTGGCGCTAAATTCAATTTACCGTTACGGTCTTGGCCGCTACACCCGATTTAGCGGCCGCTACGTAGCTATTTTGATCCATGTATTAGTAGTGGCGAAGGAAGTTTGTGATAGGCCTGTTGGAGGTAGTTTACTTTCAAGTATTAACATCTTTAGCATGAAAAATATTGTGGTGAATTGATTAGTGAATTAAGAACCAACATACTTTTTTTCTTTCTTTCTTTCTTTTAACCTTCATTCTGTGGTTTTAGATTTTTTCTCTAACAAAATTTTAGTTAACATCTCAAAAATAAAATAAAGGCCAATCCTTGGAAAGAATATGACCTTTCAGTAATAGAATCATCACTGTTAACTGCAGATGATGACCACAAGTTCACTGCTGAGTCAGTTCCAGCACTCTGTAAAAAAATTTAGTTCTTGTCAGAAAACAAAAGATGCCCCAGGAAAAATGTTCACACACACACACACACACACACACACACATGCAGAGAGAGAGAGAGAGAGAGAGAGAGAGAGAGAGAGAGAGAGAGAGAGAGAGAGAGAGAGAGAGAGAGAGAGAGAGAGAGAGACCAATATCAGCTGGTCATACTCAGGATTATATCGTACAGCCCATGTCCTGCCAATATGGTCAAGTACGCCTCATCAAATGTTGAAGACAGATAGATACAATATAGCCACATGCATTAGGATGCCTAGAACATATTAAAATGTTGAATATGCGATTAAAACAATCAAAATCATTAATTGATGCACACTCAGATGACATGCACATGAATGAAAGCATAAACATGAGTAAGCTATGCAAATTAACAGGCATTTTGTGGAAAGGATCAGTGCTTGCAGTCCTACAGTAAAAGAAGAGAACATACCAAT
Source organism: Sextonia rubra (assembly GCA_037013555.1). Taxonomy (NCBI): domain Eukaryota; kingdom Viridiplantae; phylum Streptophyta; class Magnoliopsida; order Laurales; family Lauraceae; genus Sextonia; species Sextonia rubra. The sequence goes on along the minus strand of JASUAD010000028.1, from coordinate 11,538,838 downwards.
GTGCATGTCCAGGAAGCTCGTGGGTGGGGATCTTTGGCATTCGTAGATCCCATATTCGTATGCCACATTCATCCTCCGCAGTGACCTGTGGCATTGGTCACCACTTCAGCAAACAGTATAATGTAATTATGCAGTACCTACGATAAATGGCTCATGAGATGCTTGAAGAAATAATGCCCACGTAGAACTGGCATCCTTCAAAGGTAAGAAATCAGTAACTCTCATGTAAGCATGTATGCTCTCATAAATTTCATACTGTTTCCAGATTGAAACTACTGAGTGCAATTTCATTTTGTCTTTCAGGGATGCAGCACACAGAAAAGAAAAGAAAGAACACAAGGTGAATAGCATAAAGAAGATTTTCCAGTGGAACACAAGGTAGAGACTTCATTGAAGTAGTATTAATAAAAGGATACGGCAGAGTCTTGGGCAAGCGGTTCTTTTGTTGGGTGTGGGCGTACGTTGTGGAGGATGATTCCTTTTGCTATTCTATGGTCCATTTGGAAAGAAAGAAATGATAGAATTTTCAAAAATGTCTCATCTTCTTCAGACGAGTTGGTTGCCTTGATCTCTTTGAGGATTGCAAATTGGGCTTTGATTAGAAAGGAGTTTTCAAATTTTAGTCTTAAAGGCATTTTTGTAAATTGGAAAGCTTGCATGCGGTATGGTCATTTTAAGATGAGAAAGATTGTTCATTGGTCTCCCCGTCCTCTTGGTGTTCTTAAGTTTAATGTCAACGGTGCTGCTAGAGGTAAACCGAGGCCTGCAGGAATTGGCGGGGTTCTTCGAAATAGTAAGGGAGAGGTTTTATTCATGTGCTCTAAGCATGTGAGGGTTTGTGATTCTAATGAAGCAGATGTTTTAACTATTTTGGAAGGTCTATGTCAAGGATGCAAATATCGGCCGATACGAAGCGTATCGGCCGATAAATCGGGCGTAGCGCTCATAGGCGCTACGCTTTTTACAAAAAAGCGCCGCTCACATGCGTACCGGCCGATACGTATCGGCCTGGGGGGTTTAAAACCCCCCAGCCGATTTTTTTACTCACTTTCCCTTTCAACTCCCCTCTTTTCTCCCCTCTTCACAGCTCCAACTCCTCCAAGCCCCTTTTCTTGCCTCCATTTTTCAAATCATCTCAAAAAAACATCAAAATCATCAACAAAAACTTCAAAACATCCAAAGATTAAGGTGGCATTTAAGATTCAAGCATCAAGTTCAAAAAAGGTGAGTTTTGAAGCTTTTTTTTTTCTACTTTGTGCTTATTTCTCTCTTTTCTTCTATGAATCACTTGAAAATGAGTTTTTGTTGTTGTTAGATCCATGTTCCTCTTTGATCAAGCCCCTCTTTTTTATCACTTTCTTAATTTTTTTTTTTTGAATTTTATTTTCGGATTATTTTATTATTTGAAAAAAAAATTTATTTTGTTAATGGAAAACCAATCAAATGGGTTGAAAGTGGTCCATAAATGTTAGATCTATGCTTCCCATAGATCAATCCCACATATTTTTGTGTTCTTATAATTTTTTCATATTTTTTATTTTCGGATTTTTGTATTTTAAAAAAAAAAAAAATTTTTATAGAAGCAAACTCAATCAAATGGGTTGAAAGTGGTCCCTAAATGTTAGATCTATGCTTCCCATAGATCAATCCCACATATTTTTGTGTTCTTCTAATTTTTTCATATTTTTTATTTTCGGATTTTTGTATTTTTAAAAAATTTTTTTTTTTTTATAGAAGCAACTCAATCAAATGGGTTGAAAGTGGTCCCTAAATGTTAGATCTATGCTTCCCATAGATCAATCCCATATATTTTTGTATCCCTCTAATTTTTTCATATTTTTTATTTTCGGATTTTTGTATTTTTTTAAAAAAATATTTTTTTATAAAAGTAAATTGAATCAAATGGGTTGAAAATGGTCACTAAATATTAGATCTATGTTTCCCATAGATCAATCCTATATATTTTTGTGTTCTTTTAATTTTTTTCATAATTTTTATTTTCGGATTTTTGTATTTTTTTTAAAAAAAATATTTTTGTATAAAAGTAAACTGAATCAAATGGGTTGAAAATAGTCCCCAAATGTTATCTCTATCTTTCCCATATATCAATCCCAATTCCCACCCACGTAGATGCGTGTTATTTTAATTTTTTCATGTTTTTGAAATTTATTTAAATTTTAACCTATTACTTTTAAATCTTGTTTAGGTATTGTGACGTGAAAAAATGCCGCGTGATATAGATCTTGCATGGAGCTATGGTGAGGCAATTGAAAACAATCGGTTGAAGATTAAGTGTAAGTTTTGTCACAAAGTGACCCATGGGGGCATTACAAGATTTAAACAACATTTAGCCCATGTGCAAGGCAATGTTGCAGGGTGTCCTGAAGTGTCGAAAGAAGTTATGGAGCAAATGAAAAATTTATTGAATCAAACAAAACAGAGAAAAGTACAAATTAAAGAGAAGAAGCAGCAGGGTGTTGATGCAGCACGCCATGATGTATTTGGGGATGAAGGTCTTGGTATTGCTTCTGATGATGAGTTTGATGATCCAGAAATGATGGCTGCACGCCAAGAGTCCCTTATGTCGTGCCAAGAAGAAGCAGAGCATCGAGCCTATAGACAGCGTAAAAACTATGATGAAGGTGGCTCATCTGGTGCAACAAGCAAGGGCAAAGGCATTGCGGGTAAAATGCGTAGAGCATTTAGCACCCGACAGCGGGATGATGATATAGAGATTATTTCTACTCGGATGGCTACACCTACACAAACTAGAAGAGGGGTTAGTTTTGTTGATCCTTTCGCACATAGATCGGAGGCAGCTAAGCAACCAAAAATCTCTAATGTTGTCAAGGGTGTCATGAAGGCTGCAAGAGAAAGATTAGCCAAAGCTACAGCAAAATGGCTAATTCATAAGAATATACCCCCTACCGCAATTGATTCTCCTTATTTTCAGATAGTTCTTGATGTTGCGGCTCAAGCTGGGCGGGGTATTATGTCGCCATCCGTGTATGATGTGGGCACCAAGTACCTTGAAGAAGAGTATAAAGAAATAAAGGCTTGGGTAGAGACGTTTAGGCCCATGTGGGGGCAAAATGGAGTCACTATTATGTGTGACGGGTGGACAAGTGGCACCTAAACACAATTAATTAACTTTTTGGTGTATAATGTCACTGGGACCGTCTTTGTGAAGTCCGTTGATGCATCTGAAGAGAAACGGACAGCAGATTATATTTATAGGCTTATGGATAAAGTTGTAGAAAGTGTTGGAGAGGAGAACATTGTCCAAATTGTGACAGACAATGGAGCTAATTTTAAGAAGGCTGGTCTTCTTTTAATGGAAAAAAAGACACATTTATTTTGGACCCCATGTGCAGCACACTGCATTGACCTTATAATGGAGGATATTGGAAAGAAGAAGAATGTGGCCGCTGCAATCAAGGCATGCAGAGGCATTACAAGGTTCATATACGACCATTCATGGCTCTTAAGCTTGATGAAGAGATTCACAAAAAATCATGCCTTAGTGCGTCCGGCATCCACTAGATTTGCTACCCATTTTATTGCTATGGAAAGCCTTGTACGTTGGAGAACGGAGCTAATTCAGATGTTTTCATCAGAAGAATGGCTTCGTTCGAAATGGGGCAAAGCAACACATGGTCCGGAGTTTGACATCCCAATTCTAATGAGGGATAATAAATTTTGGGCCAAAGTAGAGAACATATTAAAGGCATATGAACCTTTAGTGAAAGTGTTGCGGCTTGTAGATGCTGATGAAAAGCCAACAATGGGGTACATTTATGAAGCAATTGATCGGGCAAAGCAAGCCATTATAGAAAATTGCCGATATCAAGATGATTATATAAAAATTATTGATGCCCGGTGGAACGATCAGCTGCACCATCCATTGCATGCTGCAGGTTATTTTTTAAATCCTGAATTCTACTATCGCAATGCCTCACACCACACTGAAGCAATAGATACGGAATTGCGAGTAGGATTAAGGACATGTTGAAAAGAATTTTGAGTGAAGATGATCATATCGAAGTTATACAAGAGGTAAGCTAATTAAGAAATTTATTTAATCTTTTAAATATATTTTAGATAATTGTATTGATATGGTGTACTTATTTATTTCTAATTTTTTGCATTTCAGATTTCCACTTATACACATAAAAGAGGAACTTTCGCTGACCCTTTTGTACAGCGAGCGATTGGAAAATGTTCACCTGTTAGTTATACTTATACGCAATTGACAATACATAGAAAAGGAACTTTCTACGATTTAAAGATGTCTATTTTTTTTTTTTTTTTTTTTTTTTTTTTGTATTCTAGCTGATTGGTGGGAGAGTTTTGGAGAGAGTACTCCACATCTAAGGAGAGCAGCCATTCGCATCCTTAGTCAAACAACAACATCATCAAATTGTGAAAGGAATTGGAGCACTTTCTCCATGATCCATACGAAGCCCAGGAATCGGATAACCATGAGAAAACTCAACAAATTGGTATACTGCCATTACAATCTCAAGTTGGGGAACAGAAATAGAGAAAGGCAAGGGATGATCCTACTTATTGTCCAATTAATTTGGATCACATATTCAGAGACGATGATCCCTTACTTCCATGGATAGCCGAGACTGAAGATCCATTGTTAGATTCAGATCCGGGCTTTTAGCAAGAAGTACAATGTTTAATTGCTGAAGATGTACAAATGTCAGGGGGACAGCCACCTCAGGGAGAAAGAAGTAGTGGAAGTGCAAGTGCATCTAGAGGGAAGGAGCCAGCTCATATTATGTCATCATCTGAAGATAGTAGTTCTACTGTTGCTTCTTCCAGTAGCCATGGTGGAGGTCCTGGAGGAGATGGAGGAGACGGAGGAGATAGCGGGACAGGTGGCACTGCTGAGTCTTATCAATATGATGAAGAAGAAAATGTCATTCCTGTTGAGACCGTAGATGAGTTTCCCGAACAATCAAGAATGGCTCCACAACGTGCTTATCAAAGGCGACGGAAAGTGTCATCACCCGCAGACATAGATGAGCAAGGGAATGTGGGTGGAAGTGGAAATGTAGGAGGGGAACAAACAGCATCTTCGAACCCTATTTATAATGTTCCACTTCCACATTCAGACTACAGGCTGTATCCTCATGAACCATCACAATATTATCAGTATGGTCATGTGCAACAAGAAGAAGAACAATCTTCGACTTCAGGGTCTTACTCATATGGTGACTATGATGATAGTCAACCTCAATATAGATATCCACCTCCTCCAAGCTCCTTTGATTTCTTCTTTGCAATGCAAGATCCCAATGCTCACCAATATCAAATTCAATTTGGGGAGAATGTGCAATATAATAGGGGCACAAACACAACAAATGATGATGAAGATGATGACACTGATAGCAATGTGATTCCTGGAAGACATTCCCTTTGGTATTAGATTAGAGCTAATCAGCAAGGTATTCCTCCATTACAAAGTCTTTGCTCTTTAAGTAGATTAGTATATTGTTTTTTTATAAAGTTTGAACGTAGTTTATCTTTCATTCTTGAATGAATCTTGATGAAATTTGTTTATAACATTTTTTATTTAAGCCTTAAGTTACTGTTTAAGTTGACATAACTAAACAACATGATTCCATATGAAAAACATTGATTATTCATATTCTTTTCTATTGATACAGCGATACAGGATCTAATGCAATGAGGGGACCGCTACATACTCATATACTAGTTGCTTTTGCAAAACAAACACATATTCCATCATTTTCCAATATTCTGGATTTTCTGAAATTTTTTCGGATTTTTTTGAAGACTTTTTTAATTCACACCGCTACGCCGCTACGTATCGCCCGTTACGTATCGTTTTGGCGATGGGGCGCTACGCCCGCCGCAACCGCTATTTGCATCCTTAGTCTATGTTGTTTCTCTAGAAATTTTCATGGTGTTCTTATTGTGGAGAGCAACTCCTCTAATGCTATCACGTGGGTGACTAATCATAAGAGCAACCAATGGAAATTCCATTTCCTCTTTAATGAAATTCGAGTGTTGTCTTCTTCTATCAATGTGAACTTTCGTCATGAACTTAGATCAACCAACTACTTCGCTGATGCTTTAGCTAAACAAGGGGTTGAGAGGATTTCTCCTTGAGAGGGTACTATCTACTAATTTGTTTCTACTAGGGTACAATGCTCGTGTACTTCATTACTCTTTTCTCGTTAGGGATTCCGCTTTCTTTTGCTCTTTTACTCTCTCTCTTTACTCTAATTTTTATAATCTCTTTAATTAATTAAGTAATTTGTTACTGTTCAAAAATATATATATATATATATATTGCTTGAAGACTCACTGATGGAACTATCATTCACAACCAAAAAATAGTACTAAAAAAACAACAGACATCTACTCGTAATGTACGCTACATTGTAACTTCGTTTATATGAAACCCAAGTTCATTTAAAACAACAAATTACCATTAACCATCACTCATTTTACATGAATATACATCAGTATACTGTTCTGACAGGGAATTGATGATCCTAGGAAACAGAGTCCCTTTCCACCACTTCAGCAAGAACACGATTTCCACATTAGCTTCCCTACGTATATGAACAAAGGTAACTAACAGTCAAAATCTTCACTTCTCTGGTCACCCAAGTGCAGATGCTCAACAATTCATATCCATGCAATGAACTCCATTTACAGGTGAATCTTAGGAGTCAAGTGTGAGTCTTACAATCCGATACTTGTTTCATCGAATCTTACGATTCAAGTGATTCAACTATGTGAGAATAGTCATAGTCTATGATAGAGAGTATGACATCAAATGAATTATTCAAGCAAAAGCCTAACCTTCCCCACCACCCTCCATCTCTAGTCCCTCCATCTCTACCCACCTGACACCTTGTGCCTGGTACCCCACCCCACATCAGGAGATACTTATCCACATGGGCCTTCCTTCAAATATCTAGATTAGCACAGATGCACTATCCATCTTGTGGATATGTAGCGTGTATCTTTTATTATGGGGACATCAGATCTGATCCCTCTCATTCTTATAAGGTTTACCAAAGAAGAGGGCGCAAAATGATGGATCAAGCTCTAATTTGGATGGATGAACAATGCCCAGGGTTTGATCGCGAAGAAATGGAAAATCCACCGTTGATCCATCATGGTGAAGACATCCGACAGCTAGATCTTGCAGGATTTCATGGAGGAGGCCCATGTGCACAACTGACTTGAAGGCCCCACATTGGGAGGTGCCACATGAGAGGAATAAAAGAGTTTTGTCTTTGTTTTAATTTGTTTAGATGGGCCCAAGTCATTATAAGAGTCTTAAAATATAAAAAGGGACCCATATTTTAATGATTTATGTAATAAAGAGGGGGGAGGGGGGGGGGACCACAACTTAAAGCACTAAAGGACGTGCATTGGGTTTCGTGCACACATTCCATGTGCACGAATCCCAAGGTTGGTGAAAAGTTGTTTTTTTTTTCCTATTTTCTTTTTTTTTCTTAGTTGGGTAATGTTCTTTTAGGGTTTATATATAAGAACTCTCTTGTATTCTCATGCTATGTCATGTTATTCAAAGATTGAATGAAAAGAAGCTTTCTCTTCTTCTTCCAAGAGCCTCTTGAGCAACCTTTCTCCTGAGATCTCTTCTTCTAACGCCTCCGGATCGAAGTTTGGTGAGAGCCCAATAAAGGTAACGATATTTCTTCCACTTTCTTCTTCTCTCCTAGAGCATTTTGATTATTCCTATTCAGATCTAAAGCCCTTATAGTATTGTTTCAGATCTTAACCACCCAGATCTGAACCCTGCAGATCTAGAATCCCTTGGTAACTACACTTCATATTTGAACCGTAAACCATCCCAAATCTGAACCTATTTCAGATCTGAATTATTGTTAGATCTAGATCTCTTCCAGATCTGAAAATAATAGATCTGATTTGTGCCATTATAGATCTTCTCTATATACCCTTACCAAAACATTGGATGAGTATTATTGGCCCTAAGCAATTTGAAAGTTCTATCTACCATTAAGATCCTATTATATTCTATACCAAGAAAGGGGATCTTATATTGTCCTGCATCAATTTTGGTATCAGAGACTTGGTTTGCTTAGGGAGTTATTTAGAGTCATCATATGCATTATTCATTACTGCATTGCATTCATAGTTTTGTTCATTATAGTTGTCCATCTTGCATGCCCACACGGAGTGGTAGAGAGATCCAACCAGAACATCTCAAGATGAACCAAGAACAGGTTTCTAAGATTGTCCAGGACATGTTGGGGCCCATCATGACCCAGCTAACCGCTCTCCGGCAAGAGTCACAAGCTCGAGAGGAGGCGATCAATACCTGACTTGAGAATATTGAGAGATCACAACAGGGTGAAAATGTACATCGTCAAGGTCCTAACAGGAACCATGAGAGGCATAGGAGACATGAGCGTGATGATGACACCGATCTCGAATCTGAGATTGGAAACAATCATAGGGCCCATGGTAGAGGACGAAACCCAGAAGATTGGGTTTTGAAGAGTGTTAAGGTAGAGGCCCCATCCTTTGACGGTCGGATCGACCCGAGAGCCTATTCTGATTGGGAATCAGACATGGACCACTACTTTGAGTGGTATGAAATGTTTGAAGAGAGAAGGATCCGATTTGCCAAAATGAAATTAGTGAGTCAAGCACGATTGTATTGGGTCGATGTTGAGCGCAGTTTGCAAAACCGACGAGAGGCACCCATTGTGACTTGGGATGAGATGAAGTTGCATTTGCGGCTTAAATACCTACCCCAGTCCTATCAAGATAGACTTCTAGATCAGAGGTCTAACCTCCGGCAGGGCAATATGACTGTTACAGAATACATTAACAAATTTGAAGAACTTAACCTATGGTGTAATGTTCAGGAAGACCTTCCAAGTAGGATATCTAAATTCCGAACAGGTCTTGGTCAAGAGTTCCAAAGAAAGTTAATCACTGTTAAGACAGCTAGCCTAGAGGACATTTTTGAGGTAGTGCTCAACCTTGAGGCTGCTATGAAAAGCAAACAGGCTAAGCGTAGTGATTACCAGGGAATGGATCCTAAGCCTCATCCTTCAAGCGGTAAACCAAATTCTAGGGGTCAACCTCCTAGAAATCCTGCTAATTTACTGCCTGCCTTTAAGGATAATAAAGGCAAGGGAATCATTGGTGAAAACTCTAAATGGAGCAACTCCGTTACCTGCCATAATTGCAGCGGTCGTGGGCACCTTGCTCGTAACTGCCCCTCCCGCAATCTTTGCATTGAAGATGTGGAGGATGAGAGTGACCCAACTATAGATGCCTATTTCCCGGATTTTGTGCCTAGTGATGATGATTGTGGTGATCCGGAGGATTGGGTATCTTTTCTTAGATTTGCTTCCCCTTATCATGGAGATCAGCATGCACAAGATAAATTGGAAGGTGAACTACCGCGTATGATGGTAGTACGATGTGCATTGACACTCCAAGAAAATGAGGATTGGCGTAGAACATCTATCTTTCACACCTACGTCAAATGCAATGATAAGAGCTGTAAGGTGATCATTGATAACGGGAGTTGCACCAATGTAGTTTTTGCCAATAATTTGTCCCGCTTAGGCTTGACCCCAGTACCCCATCCCAAACCATATCGTGTGTCATGGGTAGATTCCACATATATTCCCGTCACTCAGCGTTGCCTGGTCCCACTGCACATGTCCTCTTATCAGGATCAACTGTAGTGTGATGTAGTTCCTAGAGATGTGGGACATATTATCTTAGGGAGGCCTTGGATCTATGATTTGGATGTCACCAACTTTGGACGTACCAACATTTGCGTCTTTAATTTCAAAGATGAGAAGGTGAAATTACATCCATTACCCCCTAAAGATAAGATTGGCAAGAAAGAGGGTAACGAGAGAGCCAGCACCAGTGCCCCAAATGCTAAGACAAAAGGTTTACACCTCTTGAATGCCAATGACTTCCAGGCTGATCTGGAGGAACAGGCTAGTAAGAGCTCGGAGGAGGATCCCATTGTCGATGCTGTAGTAGCTACAGAAATTTCCAAAGAGTCAACTACTAGCATCCTTCATGAGGTGGAACCTATCTTTCGAGAGTTTCAGGATGTCTTTCCTGAAGAGTTACCAAATGATCTCCCACCAATGCGTGACATCCAACACGCAATTGACCTTGTTCCAGGGGCAACATTGCCAAATTTACCACATTATCGAATGAACCCATTGGAACATGCGGAGTTGAAAAGATAGGTGAATGAACTCCTTGATAAGGGATTCATTAGAGAAAGTCTAAGTCCGTGTGCTGTTCCCGCACTTCTTACCCCAAAGAAGGATGGGACTTGGAGAATGTGTGTGGATAGTCGAGCGATCAATAAGATCACAGTCAAGTATCGGTTCCCGATGCCCCGCTTAGATGATATGCTTGATATGATGGCTAGTGCCACTATCTTTTCTAAGATAAACCTTAAAAGTGGTTACCACCAGATTCGCATCCGTCCTGGGGATGAGTGGAAAACTGCATTTAAAACAAAGGATGGATTGTATGAATGGCTAGTGATGCCATTTGGGTTGTCCAATGCCCCAAATACTTTCATGCGTGTCATGACACAAGTGTTGAGGCCCTTCATAGGGAAATTCCTAGTTGTTTACTTTGATGATATTCTCATCTATAGTATTACAAAGGAACAACACCTCAACCATTTGTGGCAAGTTTGTCGTACTTTGCATAAGGAACAACTGTACGCAAACCTAAAGAAGTGCACCTTCATGACAGAAAGTGTGATTTTCTTGGGTTTCATTGTTTCTGCTGCAGGGATGTCTGCAGATCCTGAAAAGGTAAGGGCAATTGTCGAATGGAAAACTCCATCCAACATTCATGAGGTACGAAGCTTCCAAGGCTTAGCCACATTTTATCATCGATTCATTAAGGGGTTTAGTACCATTATGGCTCCAATTACTGATTGCATGAAAAGAGGGGAGTTTAATTGGAGCCCAGCTGCCACAAAAGCCTTTCAGGAGATTAAGGCCAAAATGATCGAAGCACCTGTCATGTGTCTACCTGACTTTTCTAAGGTGTTTGAAGTGGCCTATGATGCATCTGGCGTTGGTATAGGAGCTGTTTTGAGTCAAGAGGGGCACCCAGTTGCCTATTTCAGTGAGAAACTGAATGAGGCAAAACGAAAAAAGTACTCAAACTACGAGCGAGAGTTTTATGCAGTAGTTCAATCATTGAAACATTGGCGCCATTACTTGTTACCGAAGGAATTTGTTTTGTACTCGGATCATGAGGCCTTGCGGTACTTGAACTCTCAATCTAAATTGAAAGGAATACATGCCAAATAGGTTGAACTATTACAAGAGTACACCTTCGTTTTAAAGCACAAGGCAAGGGTGGAAAACAAACCGGCTGATGCGTTAAGTCGCAAAGTTAATTTGATTCACTCCATGAATGTCGAAGTCACTGGGTTTGAGTGTTTGAGAGATGATTACCCCTCTTGTCCAGGTTTCGAAGATATGTTTGCTTCACTTTCTGATAATCCTCTACGAAGCATTGATCGATTTACATTGAAAGATGGCTATATCTTTCGAGGAAATCAAATTTGCATTCCCTGCACTTCCATGAGAGAATTTTTGATTTGGGAGCTCCACGCTGGTGGAGTAGGCGGTCACTTTGGTCGTGACAAGACTATCCTTCTTGTAGAGGACCGTTTCTATTGGCCGAGTCTCAAGCAAGGCGTAACCCGCACCATTAAACGCTGTTGCACTTGTCAACTGGCAAAGCAACGTAAGCAAAATACTGAGCTATACACTCCATTGCCAGTGCCTCACGCACCGTGGCAAGACCTTAGTATGGATTTTGTGCTTGGGCTTCCCAAGACAGGTAAACAGAATGATTCCATACTGGTTGTCGTGGACCGCTTCTCTAAGATGGCCCACTTTGTTCCTTGCTCCAAGACTTCAGATGCTTCGCATGTTGCAAAACTTTTTATGGAGCGCATTGTTAGCTTGCATGGTGTTCCAAAAACCATCGTGTCTAACAGGGATGTTAAATTTACCAGCTATTTTTGGAAGACACTGTGGAAAATCTTAGGAACGAAATTGCAATTCTCGTCTGCGTACCATCCACAGACTGATGGTCAAATAGAAGTTGTTAACCGCGGCCTGGGAAATCTTTTGCGCTGTTTAGTTGGTGAGCATGTCAGGTCATGGGAGTCTGTCTTACCAATAGCAGAGTTTGCATACAATAGTTTAGTTAATAGATCCATAGGCATGAGTCCTTTTAAAGCCGTAACAGGGTACAAACCTAGAATGCCTGTAGATTTCATTCCCATGTCCTCCATTCATCGTCCGTCTGAGTCAGCCGAGGCATTCATTCAGCACATTCATTCATTGCATAATGAGATCAGACAGCGAATTAACATGCAAAATAACAGTTATAAAACCTCTGCTGATTTACATCGCCGGTTCATTGAATTTCAAGTGGGTGATGATGTCATGGTCCGCATAAGGCCAGAGCGGTTCCCACAAGGAATTGCCAAGAAATTACAGGCCCGCAGTACTGGCCCATTCAAAGTATTGAAAAGGTTGGGTCCTAATGCATATGTCTTAGACCTTCCACCTAATATGGGTATTAGTGCTACCTTCAATGTGGAGGATCTTGTTCCTTTTAGGGGTCCCACATCATCTCCATCCAACTCAACTTCTTCCCCTTCGCCTACCCATGTGGACCATCTTTTTGAGCCATCATCCTTTCAAAACCGTTTCCCACAACCAACCCCACCTCCTCTTCCAAAAGCTCAAAAGAAGGATTTTGTGGAAGATATATTAGATGATCAATTGGTCTCCACCAGACAGGGAGGCATCCAGAAATTTCTTGTTAAATGGCAAGGCAAGCCGCAACATGACAGTACATGAATCACGTGAGATGAGTTGCAACGTATCAATTCTGACATTCTCGAGCGCTATGATAGTTTTATCTCACCAGAGATGAGATTTTCTCAGCCGAGGGGAATTGATGGGGACATCAGATCTGATCCCTCTCGTTCTTATAAGGTTTACCAAAGAAGAGGGCGCAGAATGATGGATCAAGCTCTAATTTGGATGGATGAACAATGCCCAGGGTTTGATCGCGAAGAAATGGAAAATCCAGCGTTGATCCATCATGGGGAAGACATCCGACGGCTAGATCTTGCAACATTTCATGGAGGAGGCACATGTGCACAACTGACTTGAAGGCCCCACATTGGGAGGTGCCACATAGGAGGAATAAAAGAGTTTTGTCTTCGTCTTAATTTGTTTAGAGGGGCTCAAGTCATTATAAGAGTCTTAGAATATAAAAAGGGACCCATATTTTAATGATTTATGTAATAAAGAGGGGGGGGGGGGGGGGGACCACAACTTAAAGCACTAAAGGACGTGCATTGGGTTTCGTGCACACATTCCATGTGCAAGAATCCCAAGGTTGGTGAAAAGTTGTTTTTTTTTTTCTATTTTCTTTTTTTTCTTAGTTGGGTTATGTTCTTTTAGGGTTTATATATAAGAACTCTCTTGAATTCTCATGCTATGTCATGTTATTCAAAGATTGAATGAAAAGAAGCTTTCTCTTCTTCTTCCAAGAGCCTCTTGAGCAACCTTTCTCTTGAGATCTCTTCTTCTAACGCCTCCGGATCGGAGTTTGGTGAGAGCCCAATAAAGGTAATGATATTTCTTCCACTTTCTTCTTCTCTCCTAGAGCATTTTGATTATTCCTATTCAGATCTAAAGCCCTTCTAGTATTGTTTCAGATCTTAATCACCCAGATCTGAACCCTGCAGATCTAGAATCCCTTGGTTACCACACTTCAGATTTGAACCGTAAACCATCCCAAATCTGAAACCTATTTCAAATCTGAATTATTGTTAGATCTAGATCTCTTCCAGATCTGAAAATACTAGATCTGATTTGTGCCATCATAGATCTTCTCTACAGACCCTTACCAAAACATTGGATGAGTATTATTGGCCCTAAGCAATCTGGAAGTTCTATCTACCATTAAGATCCTATTATATTCTATACCAAGAAAGGGGATCTCATATTGTCCTGCATCATTTTACCTAGTGAAAACAAATACGTAGGAGCAATTCTGAATTGGAACTGAAAGCTTCACCTGAAGCAAAAAACTTGTGGCAACTCATAAGCAGCAAGTGAATTTAATGGGTGGGGCCTGCCTCTGTCACCATACAGACCACAGTTCTATGCGAACAGTGTGTAGGGGATCATTTTCCAACAATATACACCATCCAAAATGTGAGGCACATTGCTAGATTGTTATAGTTCAAAATACAACAGCAGCTAGAACACATCTTAATTGTTTGTTTGAATTATACTGTTAGGACTGTTGGGATTTTTTTTCTTTTTTTTGTTGTGTTGGTTTGGGGGGGGTTGGGTTTAAAAAGAAATTTCATTGAAACAAAGCAAAAAGCCAAAACAACAATTAAAGAGGGGGCAACCTAGGCTTAACCCACTCCAGAACATCATCATCCCTACAAAAACTCTTACCAAGCCTAGAGCACTGTTTCGCAAAAGCATGAGCAGCAATGAAAACACATGGGTGTGGGCATCTATGCACTGTTTGAATTGCTAGGATAGTTAAACCAGCATCAGTTCTTGCTCTATCCACATTGGCATCAATGCAATGCTTTGATCACACACACACAAAAACACACATACAGCAAATTTTTTTTGCAACATGAAATTGCCATTGCAGTAAATTTCTATTTTGTACAAGACAAATAACATTAGATTCTAGCCTACTCATTAGGTATGAGAGTAGAATATCTGAAATCTCAAATAAGTTATGAATACTACATAAATGATGGACTTTTCAGTATTATAAAAATAATAAAATAGATCAATGAATAAATAAGAAAGATAAGAAACCCATAATCATTCCTTTTGCTTTTTGGAGTCACAAAGATAATAACTGAATCCTTACAAACTTTAAAGACAGGTTCGTAACCAAAAGCATCTGGCCACCTGTACTCACAAGTATATGTTGCTTCTTGGGATTATAGTCTGCATTGCGTACATAGGCATGCTCAATACAGTTTGTCTTCCTGGAAAAGATATCAAGTTGTACAGAAGGAATTGTCAGCCATAAAAAATAAAAAATAAAAATAAGAAAAAAGAACTGGATATGAATAAAGACCGGCATTAAAGTCAAAATGAAAAATTCCATACAAAGTCTCTACTCTCAATGACTTGGCAACCCATACATACATTTTTTTTTATATAACAATACATTTTATTGAAAAGATAAAAGGAAAGAAAACAGGGATAAAGAACATACAGAAACAAAATTCGACATCAAAAGAAATGTGTAACCGAAATACTCCTTCCCAAGCAAGATCATCCGACATAGCGTTTGCCTCTTGCAACACATGAATAAAAGTAAGATTCTATTGAGAAGGTAGATAAAGCACTTCCTCCACCCAATCCACCAACCTCCAAGGAAATGAAGCATTTTATAAACCCCATTGGATAGCAGCATAGGAATCACCTTCAATGATAGCATTGTAACCACCCAATTTCACAATTCTCGACAACCCACCAATAAAGCATACACCTTCACACCATTTGCATCTAAAGAATTAACTGGGCCTGAAAAATTCTTGACAACCTAGCCTGTCTAATCTCTAATAACACCTCCGATTCCTCCAATGCAAATCTGATTAATATAACTACCATGAAAATTCAACTTTAAGATTCTTTCGGGCAGAGGAACCCAACTAATTTTGTGCAGCATTTTATGAAAGTTCCCCCCATCAAAACAAGCAACCCAGAGCAGAAAGATTTAACTAACATATAGCCTTTAGAATCAGGTTTCCAAAGACGTTTATCCATCTTATCTTAGGAGAGATAATATGTCTCAAGGAGGGAAAGCAAACTTCCTAACTCACCAATTTCAATATCATGAAGATTTCGACGAAAAGTCAAATCCCATACAACCGCGCCTCCCAAAAGCTTAAAGTTATCAGATATAAAAGCATAAGGGTACATATCCAACACATAAAGCGAAGGATACAAATCCTTTAAGCTTGACTGGCCACACCATTCATCATGCCAAAACTGAATTCTTTTCCCATCATGGGCCCAATATCTAATCCACTGATCAAACTCAGATGTCATAGAAGCACGGACTTCCAAATACCTGTAGAACTGTAATAACAATTCGGAACATACCACCCCTCCTTGAGCACCTTATAGCACCTTATACTCATCCACAATAATTTGTTGCCATAAACCTTGATCAAAGAACCCAGTCTCCAAAGCCATTTGCCAAGTAAGGCTTTATTCATTTTCACAGTAGAACGAATACCCTGGCCACCATGAGCAATAGGAAAGCACAACTTCCCATTTAACCAAATGAAATTTTTTCTTCTCAACAGTATCACTCCAAAGGAAGTCCCCTTGGATCCTCTCTAACCTCTAAATCACATTCTCAGGGCACTTGAAGCAAGATAGAAAATATATAGGAATGCTTGACAACTGATTTGAGCAAAGTAACATGACCTCCCATATATAAATACTTCCCCTTCCAAGAAGAGTCTTTTCTCAAGCCACTCCACCACCGGATCCCATAAATTCTTCTTCGGAAGTCCCACACACAATGGCAAACCCAAATATTTCATCGGAAGCTGGCCAACCCTACACCCAAAAATATCAGCTGGCATCTTCACATAATTATCTTCCACATGAATACCAATGAGCTCACACTTGCCATAATTGGTGTTTAAACCTGATAATAGTTGAAACCATCTCAAGATATTTTTCAAAGCAGGAACCTGCTCCAAAAAGGCATCACAAACAATTGTATCATCTGCAAATTGCAAATGAGTTACCTCCTGGGAATGATGACTAGTACAAAAACCTTTGATCAGATTGCACAGCTTCTCTTTCTCCATTAATACATTGAAAGCTTCAGCAACAACAACAACCAGCAAAGGAGAAAGCAGATCCCCTCATCTCAAACCTCGAGAACTCCTAAAAAATCTTTTAGGAGGACCATTAACCAAAATGGAGAAAGAAGCAGAAGAGACGAGATTTTATCCAGCTACAACATTTCTAACAAAATCCCATACAACCCAACACGTGGTGAAGAAACCCCCAGTCCACCATATCATAAGCGTTTTCAAAATCCAACTCGCAAACTGATCCATGGCGATGTTGCTTGAACCTAGAATCAACAAATTCATGGGCTAATAATCACACTATCTAGAATTTGACAAGCATCAACATAAGCCCCTTGGCCATCAGAAATAGTCTCCAGGATCACTCTCCTAAGACGATTAGCCAACACTATGGCCAACATCTTGAACAGACTGCCAACCAAGCTGCTTGGACTAAAATCTCTAAAAGAGATAGTAACATCCTTTTTAGGGATCAAAGAAATAAACATCACGCTTAACTCCTTCATAACCCCATTATCATGAAATGCATTAAAGAACACCAACAAATCAGCCTTCAAAAAATTCCAAAATCGTTGGAAAAATATCATAGAAAAACCATCTGACCAGGAGCACAGTCACCACGCATACCAAACACCGCAAACTTAATTTCATCCATAGAAAAAGGAGTTTCAATAGAAGATGCACTTACTGAAGATAACTTTTTAAAGGGAGCAGCATCTAATCTTGGCTGAAAAAACTTATCACCATTATAAAGATTTTAAAAGATTTTAAAAAAATCAAACAATTTCCTCCGCAATTTCTGATTTAGTATTCCAGCGTCTTCCTCTAGACTCAATAGCACAAATTCGATTAACTCGCCTCCGAGCACTAGCCACGGCATGGAACTAATCAGTGTTACGAATTACAATCAACCTCTTTCAACCATTTGTTCCTTGAATGTTGTTTCCATTTAATTTCATCAACAATAACCTATCTCCAAAGCTGCTCTTAGAAAGTAACTCTTCTTTCCCTATTAGTGGAATCTAAATGCCCAACCTCTTCTTTCATTTCTAGAGCATGAATCTCAACAAGCAAACTACATTCTTGACCTTGATTCCTACAAGAAAACTCCTTGTGCCAATTTTTCATCTTCATTTTCAAATATTTTAATCTTTGGGCCAATTGAAAACCCATCCATCTCCTTGGGCCAATTGAAAACCCATCCATCCACAAACAGAATTCTCTCGACCAATCATGAACACATTGAGAAAAAAATCATTTTCTTGTAGCCACATGATTTCAAAGGGAAAAGGAAAAGCAGTGGGCAGTGGACAGAAACAAGGCAAGCCAACACCTGTTGAACGCAATTAGGAAAAGATTCAACGACTCCAAAGACACTAAAAATCAATCTAGTCAACTCATAATTGGATCCTCTTGGTTATTAGTCCAAGTAAATTTCACTCCATTCAACGGTAAATAAATAAGATCATGTTGTCGAATCCAATCCAAAAAATCCCTCATCGCTGAGTTCACAAAGCGACCACCTTTTCTTTCATGAAAAAACGAATAACATTGAAATCTCCTCCCAACAATCATGGCCTGTTCCATTTATCTTGTAACAACCCAAGAATCTGGAGCTCTTCAGATTCTTAAGATGCTATCAGGTTTATAGAACAATAACATTCATGAGCAAAATTTCAAGAGCATTAGTCCAAGCATAGATTAAAAATTAGATCCCAACATCAATGTCTCAAAAAGTCATTAAAGGTTCAGCTAAAAGGAACAATCCTTTAATTTTAATCAAAAGAAGATTCAAAATATGGGCTAATCCCATCTAAAATCTAGGATTTTTTTCATCCTCAAAGTCAGCCATGCATGCCAAAGTCTAGAGGCTGATCTTCGTCATTCCCTGATCCCACTACGAATACGTTACCTGTAGTGGGGCGAACCACTGGTCAATAACACTGGTGAGTAGAATTTCTAAATCAAGGAAAATTATCATGTATAAAATAAGTTTAAGCCATTCTCATGGAAACCAATATCGTATGACACGGATTTTAGTGGTGTGATCAATCTATCATTTCTTTCCCGAGTGTCCATCTGCATCAATGTACTGGTGGATTCAAATACTTTACACGGGGGTTCACAGGATCATAAACTTTCCTTGAAAGGACAGTTCTTAGGCTTACCCCAAGAAAGTTTCATAATCACATATGACAACATAGCTCGTCGTACCACCATGATTATTATCTGATGATTCCACAAGGAGAATTCATATTTTTGTCGTGATAAGTTTGTTGCCAATCTTAATTCAAGCAGTTCTTACACTTCCACGAGGGAAGTTCATTTTCTTATCGAGAGAAGTCAATCATATTTCAAACAATTCTTATACTTCCACAAAGAAAGTTCATATTCTTGTCGTAATAAGTTTGCCACCAATCATATTTCAAAGTCAAACCCAATACCAACGGAAAATGGACACTTCATAGCGATTCATACCACAAATCCTCAACTTATCTCATAGACTTCATAATAGGCATCATCATTCTACTTCTAATGGTCAGTCCCACATTCTTTGGGCTAGAATCTCGCCCCACTCATAATCATAATTGGTGTCCCCAAATATGTAGCATTGACCAGACCTTTTATATTCTATTTTTCATAGAGTGAATACCATACTCAAAAAACTTGAATTAATCACTATGAGCAAGTACCACAGAGTCCCATTTTAATTATTTGCTCTAAACATTGGCTACCAATGGTAATATTAAATCTTGATTATGAGACAAAATTAGGGCATCAACATTTGAGTAGTAAGATGTGAAGCTATAGCGATGAGAGTACCTACTATTTGATTTGAAATAGCGATGAGAGTACCTACTATTTGATTTGAAACTAGTTACAATATGGTAGATTGTCTTATTCACACGATCTAAATAACTTATAGAAGAGAGGGACTTCTTAAGTATCACCTTACAATAGAGTTAAAACTTATTAACACACTAACAGAATGTTTCATAGCTAAATATCACTAGTAAAGAAGAGCAGTAACTGCCACTCTTATAGAATTATGTAACAGTACTTGTTATCTCTCTTTACCTATATTATTGATCAGTCTTAGGGATTGATTAATCTGTGGAACCCAGAGTCTTCTATATAAATTTCTGAATTTCCTTGATATGAAAATGTACAACAGTAACATGGTTCAAAATGAAACAGTTGTGATAGGGAAAGGGACTCATGCCTAGACCCTTTTGGATCCTTTAGATGGAGGGGGCCCAATGGTCCAATCATCATGAATCCACCACCCTTATGGTCGTCCTGTAGTCCCTTTCCAGATATGGGGACCTGATCCTAGATCAGGTGGGCCACATGGGCCCACAACCCACAAACGGCCAAGCTTCTTTTGACGGTCTGAACAGGTTCTCTCCCCAGTTCTGATTTCCTTTGAACCTTAATCCATCATATTCTAGATTTAAAAACAGTCTTAAAGAGGCACACCAATCATAGGATTCAATTAGCCATTAATCTACATAGAAAAGAATAATTTCGACACCCTTGTAATTCCATCAATACAGATTTCATTGATAGTATAATGGACTCCCATTGGTCCAAATCAAAGGGAAATACATCCCTGAAGTCACCTGTCAGTCTCAGAGACGTATTCCCATCTTATTCTTAAAGTAACAAAAGTGTCAACAGGAACTTATTTTACATTGGTTCCATTCTGTAGATAAGTTTATGAAGGGCCAATTCTTGACAGCAACATATTTTATTGAATAAATGGGAAGTTCTACTCACCTTGAGTACCCGATTGTTGTTTGTATCATAAGAGACCTCGAGCCAGACATGCACTAAGCCATTTGTTCTTCATTGTGATTCACTG
Organism: Sextonia rubra; assembly: GCA_037013555.1. Classification (NCBI taxonomy): domain Eukaryota; kingdom Viridiplantae; phylum Streptophyta; class Magnoliopsida; order Laurales; family Lauraceae; genus Sextonia; species Sextonia rubra. The sequence goes on along the minus strand of JASUAD010000028.1, from coordinate 11,518,004 downwards.
CTTCCAATATCAAATGGTACAGATTATCATCAAATTCCTCTACCTCTTCCACTTTTAATCTATGAAAAGCTAAGAAGCACGGACACTTCTAAGAAAGTGACGTGTCCGTGTCGGACACGTGTCGGACACCGACACTCCTCGGACACTCTCGGACACGTGTCCAATACTATTTAGCCGTGTCCATAATTAAGAACTAAAAATCCTAATTTCGGACACTTGTTTGACACTTTTTTTGCAACGTGTCCCACAATTTCTAACTAGTGTCTATGACTAAAAAATAAATATGTGGCTAATATCTCTTAGACACTTTGTTAATATGTGGTTATTAAAACTTATAAACTTGATATATAACAATTTTATACCATGGAAAAATATATGATTGTAAATATCAATCATATCACAAGCAAAAGACAAATATTTCATTAAAGAATAGGCCTCAAGATTGGCTTCTCTTTTGCTTTTTGTTTTTTTTTTTTTTTTAAGGGATGGGAAAGAGATGATCCGTCTTTTTCTTTATATGGATTTTATGGAACTATGGATATTTCATGTTTAATGATTATGAATTATGTTTTAGTGTTGTATTGATAATTAATAATTTGATATGTTTGTTAGTTGGTAGTTGAATTTTTATTTGTTGATTGCTAAATTGATTAAAAAAGTTAAAATGATATTAGTTTTTTAGTAGATGATTATATATATATAAATTAATATATATTATTAACGTGTCCCCGACGTGTCCGTGTCCTACTTTTTTTAGAAATGCCGTGTCGGCGTGTCCGTGTCGTGTCGTATCCGTGTCCCGTGTCCGTGTCCATGCTTCTTAGATGAAAAGTATCCAAGGAGTAAAAGTTTTCTCCTTATATACAGTCCTGGACTTCTAGTGAAGGAGTCCTAATAGGATTTCTCTACTTTGAAGGGTCATATGGGAAAGGCTAAAGGTCATCTATGTTAGTGTGAAATGAGGAGCTTTCTTTGCGGAACCACACAGTCACTACCCATGGATCTTGGGTCAAGTTTCTACCACCTAAAAGGGGTCAGCAAGACTTGGCCTAGCAGCCCAATCCAGACTTAAATTGGGCTGGCCGAAAGTGGGCCTATCTATGCCCAGTTGGCCCACCATATTAATTCAAGGTTATTACATACTCCCCACCTTGGAAATTTTGGTCCTCCAAAATTTAAATCATATCTTGTGGAGAAAGGTGTGGATACTTTTCATAGGTGTTTTTTTCTGTCTCCCATGTGGCCTCCAATTGATTATGATGCTCCTACAAGACTTTAACCAGATGGCTAGTTCTGTTCCGAAGGGCTCTTCCTTTTGTGATGAATCACAGGGAAGGAAAAATAGCCCACGGGTTATTCTCCAAGTCAAAGCCTTAGGGATAATTGTCTCGGTCTCACACCAAAGACAAGAATTCAACCCATAAGGAGAAGAAAACTGAAATCTTATCCAAAATAATGTAGTCTATCCCATGATAAGGGATTACATCTATTTATAACTAAACTATTCTCTAATAAAGAAAAAATATAGTTTAATCCAAGTAAGAAGTCCTAATTTAAATATAAATTCAATTTCTAAAACTTAAGAAAGCAACTATTATTAATAAAGCAACTATTATTAATAAAATCAATCTTCACTGCCAAGCTTTGGACTTAGGCCTGCGAGCATAAACATTCAAGCGAGGTCCATTAGTTTGGCCTGCATCATTTTGTCTCTACAATGGCGCTACTGGTTTCTCCTCATATGACAAATCTTTTTGTATCCAAAGCTGTCCAAAATCTATCACATGTGACGAGTCTCGTTCATATTTCTTTAACGTGGATATGTGAAACACATTGTGCACACCTGTCAGCTGCAGAGGTAGTATTAGTTCATAAGCATTCCTATCATTAACACAACCTGTTATCTCAAATGGTCCAATATAACGCAGACTCAACTTGCCTTTCTTCCCGAACTGCATGATGCCCTTTGTCGAGTAAACTTTGAGAAATACATGATCTCCCACTACGAACTCCAATTCTCTTTTGCGGTTGTCTGCATAACTTTTTTGTCTGCTCTGAGCAGTTCTGAGTCTGTCTCAGATTTTCTTAACGTTATCAATCAATGAATGTACCAAATCTGGCCCAAGTATTCTTTGGTCACCAACTTCTTCCTAGCAAATAGGAGATCGGCAATTTTGTTCGTACAATGCTTTAAATGGTTCCATCTGGATACTTGAATGATAACTGTTATTGTAGGCAAATTCCACAAGTGATAGTTGTTCATCCTAACTGTCCTTGAAATCCAGGGCACAAGTGCGCAACATATCTTCAAGAGTCTGGTTGGTCCTTTTAATCTGACCATCAATTTGAGGATGATATATCACGCTGAAATGCACCCAAGTACCCATAGCCGTCTACAATTTTCTCCAAAAGTTGGATACAAACCTAGAATCCCTGTCTAAAACAATAGAAACCAAAATTCCATGTAGTCGAATGATTTCCTTAACATACCTTCGTGCAAATTCTTTCATTGATGTTCTTCCTTTGAGAGGGATGAAGTGGGCGGATTTAGTCAAACGATCCATGATTAACCAGATTACCTCATCGCACCTGAAAGTCCTAGGAAAACCAGATATGAAGTCCATAGTGATGTGCTCCCATTTCCATTCTGGTACAGCAATGGCTGCAACAATCCTCACGGTTTTTTATGATCTACCTTAACTTGATAGCATGTTAAGCAGCTTCCCACAAATTCTGCAACGTCATTTTTCACACCATTCCACCAAAATCGCTTCTTGAGATTTTGATACATCTTAGTACTTCCTGGATGAATGATATATTGGGTATGATGTGCTTCATACAATATCTCATCCTTGATTTCCCAATCGTTAGGAACACATAACCTATTTCTGTAATATAAAGTATCATTGGCAAGTGAAAAGTCCAGCTTGATATCTAATTTGTTGAAGATTTCCAATAGTGTCCCATCATTCTTTTGGCAATCCTTGCTCTTCTAAATGATCTCTAGTTGAATTTTAAAACTCCTCAATAACACCTTGTCACCAATGGCCCGTAAGTTCACATCCAAGCCTCTAATCTCCTCTAGTAACCTCTATTCCATTGTCAAGCAAGCCAATTGGATTGATTTTCTACTTACTGCGTCGGCCACAACATTTGCCTTACCAGGGTGGTAATAGATTGAGAAGTCATATTCTTTCAAAAATTCTAACCATCTCCGCTGCCTTAAATTCAACTCTTGCTGGAAGAATATATACTTCAGACTTCTATGATCCGTGTACACCTCGAAAGAGCAAAAACTACAGCAGCCAATCCTAAATCGTGCGTGGCATAATTTTGCTCATGTGTTTTCAATTGTCTGGATGCATAAACAAAATATAACAAAGCCACCACCGTTCGAAGGTAAGGCTAATATCGGTACTGAGGTAAACCTATCCTTTAATGTCTGAAAATTGGCCTCATGTTTTTCATCCCAACTAAATGCACATCTTTCCTAGTGAGACGAGTTAAAGGTCCTGCAAGGGAAGAAAACCCTTGCACAAATCACCTATAATATCCTGCGAGTCCCAAGAAACTTCGGACTTCTGATACTATTGTTGGCCACTTCTAGCTAGTGATAGCTTCCACCTTGGCAAGGTCCACTGACAACCCTTTGCCTGAGATGATGTGACCTATGAAATTAACTTGAGTTAATCAAAAATCACATTTACTCAACTTGGCATACAACTAATTGTCTTCTAATAATTTCAGTGCATTGCAAAGGTGATTTCCATGTTCAATTAAGACTCAGAATAAATTAATACATCGATGATGAATACAACCAAGGATGAAAATAGCGATAGCGGCGGGCGTAGCGGCCTGCCGTTGAAACGCTACGTAGCAGCAGCGGTGCCACGTAGCGGCGTAGCGGTGTGATTTGAAAAATCATCAAAAAATTCTAAAAATTTTTTAGAAAATCCTAAATATTAGAAAATGATAGAATATATGATTTTCTTGCAAAAGTAATAAAGATAAAGAGGTGTAGCAGTCCCCTCATTGCATGAGGTCCTGTATCGTTGTATTAATAGAAAATAATAATAATGATCATTTTTTTTTACATGTATTCATGTTGTTATGTTAACTAATGAAAGGCTTATTAAAAAAACTATGATGAAGTAAATATCAACAAAATAAATAATATATTGAACTTGAAGTCAAAACTCAATATTTAAAAGTTGAAACTTATGAGTGTAATAGTAAACACAAAACAGTGAATAGTCAATACAACAAATGTGGGATGACATAATAATTAATAGCTCCATAAAAACACTCCACTTGAGAGGAACTCTCTGCATCAACTTCAATTCAATGAGATCCTACGTTTTTGGTGTTCTTTTAAGGATAAAAGGGGGATCCTATGTGTTTTGGTGTTCTTTCAAATATAGAAGAAGGGTAAAAAAGTTGAGTAAAAATGTTATTTGAAGAGAAAAAGGAAAAAAAATAAGCTTTAATATGTCTCTCAATTTTTTTTGAAAAGCAGTCATCATTCATACTCTGTAGCGGTCCCATAGCGGTCGTAGCAGTCCCGTAGCGGCCATAGAGGATTGTAGCGGTCCCGTTTTAGCTTAGTGGTAGCGGCCGCTATTTTCATCTATGAATACAATAACGAACTGGTCCAAATAGGGCTTAAAGATTTGATTCATAAGTGCTATGAATATAGCTGGTGCATTTGTTAGCCCAAATAGCATTACCAAGAACTCATAATGCCCATATCGAGTTCGAAAAGCCGTCTTAGGTATATCCTCCCCCCTCACTCTTACCTGATGGTAACAAGTCCGCAAGTCAATTTTTGAAAAGTACCTTGCACCTTGATGTTGGTCAAATAGCTCATCTACCCATAAGAGTGGATACTTATTCTTTATAGTGACTTGGTTGAGCTGCCAATAATCGATGCACATACGCGAGGTTCCATCCTTCTTTTAAAAAAAAAAAAGAACAGGAGCTCCCCATGGTGATACACTAGGTCTAGAAAGTCCTTTGTCCACAAAACTCCAATCCAGAGGTGTTAGAGATTTCGAGGGAAACTCCAAGAAAACTTGGGAAAGATCTGATGCCGTATGAACCCGGTCCAAGAAGGCAACTGGGCCCACACATTGACCCATAGGTCAAAACCGGTCCATTGGGTTTAGCCATAGGCCCAATTGGCTGAAAGCTACAGTGGCACCTTTTAAAAATATCTTATCACAATTATCTTTTGCATATTAGGATTACGAAGTTCTTACATCAAGGAATTAGGAAGTACTTGTTTTAATTAGTAAGTTTTCTTTATCAAGAATTAGGTTTATTATCCTATATATAAGAGACACCTCAATGTAATTGATTGTGCTTATTTGATTAATAAAATTCCTTATTGGTTTTCCTCCAAATATGGGTTGTTTCTTGGCTATGTTTGTGCCTTAGGGCAAGAATCCATTGTGGATTCAATCAATCCATCGGGAGATTAACCTATTTTTCTCGATTGTGGATCATGGCAACGCCAATTGGTATCAGAAACAAAGAGTGATTGCCGGGAAGACACCATCCTTCCTGGATTTCCTGAATTTCTATCCCATCATCTTCATCACCATCACTAAACCCAAAACCCAAAAATCATATCCCAGACCATCCCTGCCCACTTCCGACCAACCTTAAACCCTTACGTCAGTCAACAAAGCCCATCTCACAGCAATGCAGAAGGCTAGACAATCCATCTCACACCCATCGTCACACCACTGCCGAAACCACCGTCCCCACCAATCTCGAAACCCTTCTTCATTCAACCCTCAGTTGAACCAAACCCCATCACCGAAACCCCACCACTAGACGCCATCCCAAACCCACCGTAGCCCATACCCATCCTTTGCCGACCAACAGCCCCGATCACACCTAACCCCATATCCCTCGTACCTCCCAGAATCCTAACCCATAACCCCAACCCCCTTAATCCCCCTTTATGAATGGTTAGTAATGCCTATTGGACTGTCTAATGCTCCTAGTACTTTCATGCGTGTGATGAACTAATTGCTAAAATCTTTCATTGGAAAGTTCATGGTTGTCTACTTTGATGATATCTCGATTTATAGCAAGTCACATGAGAAGCATCTTGATCATTTACGTGGTATATTTCAACTTCTTCGCAAAAACTGGTTCCATATTAATTTGAAAAAGTGAACTTTCATGAGTAACTATGTGATTTTTCTAGGTTTTGTTATTTCTTCAAAGGGCATTGCGATGGATCCTTCTAAAGTACAAGCTATCCTTGATTGGCCACTTCCGACTACTTTGACCAAAGTTTGCAATTTTCATGGACTTGCTACTTTCTATATAAGATTCATTCGTGACTTCAGCAGCACTATAGCCCCAAACACCGACTGTATGAAAAGAGGTGACTTTAAATGGACATCCGTAACAACAAAAGCATTTGAGAAAATTAAAAAAAAGCTCACAGAGGCACCCATTTTGAACCTTCTAGATTTTGCCAAAGTTTTTGAAAGTGCTTGTAATGCTTCCAATATTGGCATTGGCGGAGTTCTTAGCCAAGAAGGTCATCCAGTGGCATTTTTCAATGAAAATCTTCCCGATGCCAAACATAAATATTCTATATATGATTTAGAAGTTTATGTAGTAGTGAAAGCATTGCAACATTGGTGACCTTATTTAGTGGGAAATGATTTGTCCTTTATTCAGATCATGAAACTTTAAAATATCTTAATTCCCAATAACATATGACTGATCGTCGCATTAAATGAAGTACTTTTCTTTAGCAGTTTACCTTTAGCCTCCGACATAAAGCAAGCAAAGAGAATCATGTGGCTGATGCATTACATCGCCGGAAACACCGTCTTACTATAATGATAGTCACAATTCCAGGCTTTGAGCAGGTGAAGCAAGAGGATGCTACAGACAAAGATTTTGGCATTATTGATTCAGATCTTCTCAATGGAGAACTAGATAAGCATCCACATTACAGCATACATGATAGTTTATTATTTCGAGGTACAAAACTTTGCCTTCGTGCTACATCTATTAGAGAACATGTTGTTCATGAATTGCATTCAGGAGGTTGTATTGGTCACTTCGGACGAGATAAGATACTCACTCTTGTGAATGATTGTTATTATTGGCCGCGCATAAACTTCAATGTTATCAATATTTGTGAAAGATGCTGCACCAGTCAGTTGTCCAAGGGTAACAAAAATAATACACAGTTATATCAGCAACTACCAATTCCTACTGATTGAAAGTGCAATAGCTAGATCTCACCAAATCCTAGAGGGGGGGGGGGGGTGTGAGGGGGTGGAGGGTGTGAATAGGACTATTAAAAATTTCTTTCCAAACAAGAGGTTTTATTAGTGTGCTATTTGAAGGATTAATTTAGATTGAGAGTCCCCAAGAAGATTAAGAAAGATGCTCAGAGTTATATGTGCCAACAGTGTATAGAAATGCAACTAAAATAAGGAAGATATAGCTTAAAAAGATGATCAACACAAGTAAAAAGAATATAAGGCAACCACCACACACAACAAGCAATCAACACAGTAATTTATAGTGGTTCAGTCCTAGACCTACATCCACTCTCAAGAGCAATCTCTCTTGGTTCCACTAAGTATGAGATACTTACATTACAAACACCTCTAGCAACAATTTTTTGATTCGGTGGTTTGTCTTCCACCAACTGAATTTTTGATCAGGTGGTTGATCCTTGATCTAATCCACCAACTACAACAATTTTTGATGCGGTGGTTTGTCTTCCACCAAATATAGCAAAGAAAATTGAAATATTAAAGAACACCTAAACAAGAAATTGTATACCTTAGTTTTGAGTGGTGCTCTTGATGCTTGAAAGATTACCTCCAAGCTTTGACCTCTTGTTCTAGCTCCTTGGCAATGAAGATCTTCAGATGAGTGCTCAGCCAAGGGAAGAGGTTTTAAGAGGGTTTGGAAGGCTAAGATATTCTCTCAGATTTAATGAAGCCTTTCCTAAATGACCAACTACTCTTCTTAGAACAATAATGGCACTTTAAGTGTTGAAGAGTAGGTGGTTGTGGGAGCTTTAAAAATGGTTTTACTGGAGGTGCAAGGGCTCAGCTATACTGGTGATTTTCTCAGTAATAAAGTCAGTGTTTGGAGCAAAGGAGAGGTCCTCTTTAAAGACAGATAAGCTCCAACGGATAAATCTACGGCTGAGAACAAAATGATCTACGGCTTAGCCATATGCTCTGACAACATCCAACGGCTAGTTTGACCAAATTCAACGTTATTCCTTCTTACGGTTAAGCTTACGGCTTAGCCGTAAATCCTAATACGGCTTAGCCGTGAATACCTTTCGGTCTAGCCGTGGGTCAGCCGTAAGCTGAAATCTCTCAAAAATGCTCTCTGGAAAGTGGCCCGTAAACCTTACAGCTTAGCCGTGAATCATACTACGGCTTAGCCGTAAAAGCCTTACGGCTTGGCCGTAAGATCAACCGTAAGCATTATATGGCCAAGAGCACTCTCTGGACAGTGGCCCGTGGATTTTACGGCTTAGCCGTGAATCATACTACGGCTGAGCCGTAACCCTTTTTCGGTGCAGCCGTAGGGTCAGCCGTAGAACAAAAAGACTCAAAATGTACTCTCTGGATAGTGAGCCGTAGGTTCTACGGCTTAGCCGTGGTCCAAGCGGTAGTACACAGCCAGGGTTTTTTTTAGAAACCCTTTTTCCTATTCTAATTGTACGGGCACTAGGGGTCACTGTTACCTTATCCCTTGGCACTCACAGAGGATCTTCTTGAATGATCTTGAACTTCTTTGAACTTGCTTAATCTTCATTGATAGGTCTTTCTTGAATGATCTTGAACTTCCTTGAACTTGCTTGAACTTCCTTGAACTTAGCTTGATCTTCAATGAACTTCAGAGATGAACTAGGTCTTTCTAGAACTGAACTACACTTTGGTCACGTAATTGACAACATGTTCTTACAGTGACACTAACACTGATCCTTGGGAAAATATCAATATGGATTTTGTTTTAAGCTTGCCAAAGCCTGCTCGCATAGTGGATTCAATCTTCGTTGTTGTAGATCGCTTCTAAAAAATGGCTCATTTTATCCCTTGCAACCTATAATACTCGGATACTTGTACAAGCCCAACATATCCATATCGGACCGATACAATACTTGTACTGGTACCTGATACTGCACGGATACTACCCGGGGTATGATTTTAATATATCCTACTTGGCAAGTCCACTATTTCATTTATTTCTTTAAGTTTTCTTACTTTTCAAGATAGAAAATGTTAGAATTGAACATAGACTATAATAATTTCATTAATTAAAATGTAATTTAAAGGAAAATTTAGGACACCCGTATCTATATCCGTATCCTAAATTTTCCAAAGTGCAGAGTTGTATCCCCGATCCCCGTATCTGTGTCCGTACCCATATTCGTATTTGGGCATCATAGCTTGTAACACAACAAATGCTTACAAAGTAACTCAATTGTTTTTCAAGGAAATTATTCGTCTTCATGAACTTCTGAAGATAATTGTTTCAGATTGTGACACCAAATTCATGAGTTATTTTTGGAAGATTTTGTGGATGACAACAAAGACGAAACTCCATTTTTCTACTGCTTATCATCCTCATACTGATGGACAAACCGAAGTCATCAATAGAATTCTTGGACAGTTGTTACGATATCTTGTTCGAGACAATATTCTACTTGAGATCAAGTTCTACCCATGGCTGAATTTGCTTACAACAATTCAGTCAACCGCTTCACAAATATCTCTCCGTTTGTAGCAGTCACGGGTGTTCGTCTGCGCTTACCTATTAATCTTATTCCATTACCTCTTGAAGCACGCCCAAGTGCTGAAGCAGCTAACTTCATCAAACACATGCAGCAAAAACATAATAAAGTTCGACATCATATCACTGTTAGTAATGAAAGTTTCAAAGCTAATGCAAACAAGCATCGATGTTTCCTCAAGTTTTCTAAAGTTGATATGGTTATGGTTAGTATCCGTTTAGAAAGGTTACCAGCTGGAGCAAATAAGAAATGGCATCCTCGGAATGCTGGACCATTCAAAGTTTTGAAGAAGCTCAGTTGCATCCCCGGAATTCTAGACCATTCAAGGTTTTGAAGAAGCTTAGTTCTAATGCTTATACGTTGGAATTACCACCAGATCTTGGCCTCAGACCAATGTTCAATGTTGCAGACCTCACACTTTACCATGGCCATCACAATGATGAAGATTCTGAAGAGCATGCAACTGTTTTAAGAGCTCCTCCTCCACCTGAAGATAAAATTATTGATGTTTTTGATGATCAGCTTGTTTCTACACGTCAAGGAGCATATTAGAAATTTCTTGTTCAATGGAAAAACCGCCCCAGTCTTGTTTGATGGCAAAACCGCCCCATCTCTGATGCTACTTGGATTACTGCATCCGACTTTCAGTGCCTGAATCCAAATCTTTATGAACAATATCAAGCTATTAACTCGTCGGAGTCGAATTTTTTCAAACCAAGGAGAGTTGATTCAATACAAACCCGGTCCAAGAAGGCAATTGGGCCCACACATTGACCCATAGGTCAAAACCGGTCCATTGGGTTCAGCCATAGGCCTAAATGGCTAAGAGCTATTGTTACACCTTTTAAAATTATCTTATTACTATTATCTTTTGTTTAATAGGATTATGAAGTCCTTGTTTCAAGGAATTAGGAAATACTTGTTTTAATTAATAAGTCTTGTTTATCAAGAATTAGGTTTATTATCCTATAAATAAGAGACACTTCAATGTAGTTGATTATGCTTATTTGATTAATAAAATTCCTTATTGGTTTTTATACAAATATGGGTTGTTTATTGGCTATGTTTCTACCTTAGGGCAGAAATCCATTATGGATTCGATCAATTCTTCTGGAGATTGATCTATTTTTATCGATTGTGGATTGTGGCTACACCAGAACCTCTTGTTGCTTGCACATTTCACCTTGCTCTTGATGTAACATATCACGAATGAGACTCCTGATTTCACCAATTTTGCCATTCATAGAAATACCCAAAACTCAAGCTATATCAAACAGTTGTTGTTCAATAATCAAATTCATTTGTTCTTTATCACCACCCGAATCTGACAAATGCTGAAGAGGAATAGAATCTGCAATTGGTTAGTCCACCACTACCAAGTCCCAATTGTGAATATAATCCCTATCCTCTTTTTGAGTCTCCTCTCCCATAGAAGACCCGTCTTCTAAACTAGCATCTTCCCAACAACTGGATTTTCTGTCACTGATACTACCTCCACCATTTTCGTCGCCTGCAAGAAACTCCCTTTGGGACTTGAGACATCCATCATTGACATTTTCTTGGACATCGTCAAGGTCTCCATGTTCTTTGTCAGATTTGTCGCCTCCACTAAGCTCACAGTCAGAAACATGGGTTCCAATAGCGCCCTCCTTATGGGCCTCAATAGACAACCTAGTAAGCAGTTTATGGTTTGGACCACCAAAACCACTCGACCCGAAGATACCTCCTTTAATAGGGGCAGAAAGGTTGTTTCATAGAATCTCAAAAACCCCTTTAATAGTAAGGCAACTAATCGATGAGATATTCATCCCAGGCGTGCATTTCTCCTTCCCTAGCATGTGTCGAAAACCCTTAGATAAAAACTGATTTTCAGTGAGAATAGATTTTGGTTGAATAGAGATTGCTCCTTCCTTTTCCATCTCTGAAAGACCAGGTTGGTGCCATTTGAAATTTAAAACACCAAAATTACTGCCTTCAATCACTGGTGAAATGATTCCATCTTAGAGATGGAGATTTTCCAGCAGTGTTGGACGACAACCACTATCCGGCAACTCTAAGGCCCAAATACTCTTTTCCGGCAAGGTAGGAAATCATCATGAGGCATGCAGACTGTTGTCACATTAATATCGATCATCTTCTTTGGTGACAATCACAAAAAACAAAACTCCGGCAACCTCTAAAGCCATGTACTCCGACAACAGCCTTTTTGCATCCCTCCAAATGAGTAATCTAACTCTATCAACTGTAGTTTTTGCAATTGCTTCTTCATCCATTTCAAGCACCACACCTAGACAATCACCGAGTTGTTGGAAAACCTTCAAATCTCACGCGTGCAAGGGGATACCCTCAAAAATAACCCACCGAGGTTCTTGAGCAGGCCCTAGAACCTTTGTCCAGCGATCAATCAGACAAAACAAAAGATCAAAAGGATTAGATCCCAAGTCAAGCAATCTTGAAAAATCATCCATATTTATTGGTTGAATCCAAAACGTCAGAAAGTTTAGTTTTTTAACCTCGGCACTTATGCCCTTCTCCTTAAACAGACAATTTTGAATATCCATTAGATTGATGTCCTGATGTCTAACAGTTTCCACAAAAGAATCACAAACATGTTTCTTCAAAATTGATGTCAGAGAATCCAATAACTTCACCACCTCCAGATTACCTTCAGCTTCTATCCAAGTTGGAACATCAAGAATTTGTTTGGAAACTACTATTCATACACTAGGTTTTTCTCTTCTTACACAGCCCATTTAAAAAAAAATTCCAAACTTTCCAAAACACCCCTCACCCCTTCTCTCCCTACACTTCTCCCTCCCTCCTCTCTCCTCCCCTTCCCCACGAAACCCTCCAGCCGGTGACGAGCACCAGCCAGCAAAGGGCTCTTCCTCTCCGTCCCCTCCTCTCTCTCCCTCTTCCTCTTCCTCTCCCTTTCTCTATTCTCTCTCTTCCCTCTCCCCCTTCTTTCCTCTTCCTCTCTCTTTTCCTCCACTTCCTCTTCTTTTTCCTCCTTTTCCTCTCCCTCTTCCTCCTCCTATTCTTCTTTCTCCTCCTCTTCCTCTCCTCTTCTCTCCTTCTTTCTCTCATTTTCGCCCTGTTCAGCCCTACGAGGCTAAACAGCAGAGAGCTGTTCCACCTCGCAGAGCTATTCAGCCTTGTAGAGCCGAACAAATAGGGCTTTCCTCTCCCTCTCCCTTCCTCTTCCTCTTCTTCTCCCTTCATCTTCCTCTTCCTCTTCCTCTCCTCTCCCCTCCCTCCCTCTTCCTCTCCTCTCCACCCTAGTTCGGCCCAATGAGGGTGAACCAAGGCGGAAATGAGAGAAACAAGGAGAGGAGAGGAGAGGAGAGGAAGAGGGAGGGAGAGGAGGAGAAAGAAGAATAGGAGGAAGAGGAGGAGGAAAAGGAAGAGGAAGAAGAAGAAAAGAAAGAGGATGAGGAGGAAAAGGAACATGAAGAGGAGGAAAAGGAACATGAAGAGGAGGAAAAGAAAGAGGAAGAGAAAGATTGGGAGAGAGAGGGAAGGGAGGAAGACTCCCCTCCGTCGGCCGGAGGTCGCTGCTAGCCTGAGGCCGCTGCCAGCCTGAGGGGAAGGGGGGAGGAGAGAAGAGGGAGGAAGGAGGAGGAAGAGGGAGGTGTGTAAGAAGAGGAGTGGGGGTAGTTTGGGGAGTTTCAAATTCTTTTTTTTTTTTAAATGGGTTGTGTATGAAGAAAAAAACTTGGTGTATGAATAGCAGCTCCCATTTGTTTCGTCATAACTTTTGCAAAAGTAATGGGACCTTTCTTCAAAATGGAGGTTCAAGAACCTCTTTGGTTTACATTCCTATTTAAATGCTTTGCCATTTGAACACCAATAGGCCGCCCTAAAACCAATCTTCCATTTAAAATCTTAATAGCACAATTACCATCCCACTCCATTTTAAAATGAACAAATCCAAAGCCTCTAATAACTCCGGAAATTTTATCTCTTGGCAAGTAAACATCGAGTATAGGACCAGCTTCCTAAAAAACTACAAACAGCACTCTACTTGTCACTGACAGAGAAAGATTTGAAACAAACAGAGACCAGCAATCGCTAATCCACCCTAGCTTTTAAGCCATCATTCATCAAAGAAACCATAGAAAGTTACCTATCTCTTGTTGTACAGTCTATTAACATATATGTAAATCTGAAATGAGCTATAGAATCTGGTGCTGGTTACAAGTAGAGGCTACAGGATTTCTGCCATCCCTAGTGACAAACACAAAGCATTTCATGCATGATAATGTTCATAGGGTCTTCATTGATCTAGAGAAAGCCTATGACAGTGCACCTAGAGATTTAATTTAGTGAGCATTAGATTAAATTACTGTCCCATGAGGTTATATTGAAATCATTAAAGACATGTATAGAGTGCGATAATGAGTGTAAGAATTATCTATTTAAGGACCGGTGGATTTCCAATGACCATAGGTTTGCATCAAGGGTTAACACAAAGCCCTTATCTCTTTACACGGATTATGGATGAGTTAATTGTTCATTTCAAAAGGAGGTAGCATGGTGTATGTTGTTTGTAAATGACATAGCGTTGGTGGCCATTATACCTAGATGCAACATGTATATAATAGGGACATGCCATGTACATGGCAGGGACATGGATTTTGCACAAAAAGTGAATATATGTACGACACGATACATTGCCCACTTTTAAGTATCCCCATATATGGTGAGAATGGGAAACTTGATCGATAGCAGGAGGCTTTAGAATCCAATGGCTTTAAAAGTCATACAAAAGGATATATATGGATTGCAATTTGCAACTTCAGTGGGAGTGCACAAAGAGCTAAAACTCAATAGATATCACCAAGAGATCAATTCTGATGCCTTGGCTCAATAATTAATAAAGATGGAGAGATTAACGAAGATGTCAAATATAGGATAAGAGCGGGATGGTCAAAGTAGAGACTTGCTTTTGGAATACTTTGTGATCGGCCCATACCAACAAAATTGAAGGGAAACTTTTACAAGGCAATGACTAGACCAGCTAGGACCTGAAGCAAAATATTGGCCAACCAAGCAAGTAGCACTGCACAAACGAGTAGTGGAGATGAGAATGTTGAGGTTGATGTTTGATAAAAACTAGGAAAGATATGAGCACTTTCAAAAGAATTGAAGGGTACATCAATAGGTGATAAAATAAGAGAAACTCATTTTAGATGGTTTTGACATGTGCAACGCAAGCCAGAAATGAAGCCAGTGTGGAAAAGTTCTTCCATGCAGCTTGATGGCCCACCAGGGGGCAGGAGTAGGGCATAGAGAACGTGGATGAAAGTAGTAATAATAGATTTGAAGAAGTGCAACCCAGCCGAGGATTTGGCTCGGGATATGTTAGAATAGAGAAATAGAATTAATGTAGCTAACCCCAACTTAGTTGGGACAAGGCTTTGAAAAGGATGCATGATAATGTTGGTAACTTACTTACAATATGAAAGATGCTTATAAGAGTTCGTCTTTCTGAGAGAAACCATGCACAACAGGATTTCATAGTGAAATCATGCACAACAAGATTTCTCAGTCATGGAAACACACAAAAAAGCAGTAGAGTATTGGGATGAAAGTAAAACCCAAACAAACCCTCCATGACTTTAATAACCTCCGTATTCATGCTATACAATCTATACTCAGATCTGAAATGAGAAGGTGAGGATCTGATACTGACTGCATTGAAGTAAAGACATTGAAGGATGTTTGGCATCCCAAGTGAAAAAAAGACAGTCACCACCATCACTGATACAATTTGGCTGAGCCAAACAAAACAACTGTACCAATAATCCAAGACTATTTCGAGTCAATGTGACTAAATGAGGAACAATCTAATACGTCTTGGACAAGTCAACTCAGATTTGTCTAATTTTGAACACCATTAGGCATATCTGATATAATTGCCCATTCAGACAGGGAAAAACAATCTGCTGTAGTTGTATAGATAGCACCTAAATAAGACCAATCTTACACATAAGGTTCTAAAGCTCAGGCTGGGAGCCCGGGGCACAACTCAGTCACCATAGTGTCCAGTCAACTTGGCCACCTTGTAACTTACACCCCAAAAACCTAAAAATTATGAAAAAACAATTAAAAAAATAAACAGAAACTGATATTCTACAGATATAAGCCCCCATGTGTTTCATTTAAAAGGCATTCAAGTAATACTGTGGTTCCTTTAAATTCCATTCAGTTGGATGAACATCACCTTGGATCTCAAAATGCTTCAATCTTCCACAATATATGGTTTTGATATTCTAAAACTAATGCAAATGAACCCCAAAATCCACCATCTTTTTCAAAAGAAGAAAATTGGGGAAATAATTAGTCTTGACCTCTTTCCCAATACATACTGACTGAAGAGACACAGGTCAATTGACACAGTACGTGCCACGTTGAGTCAAAATGGCATGGCTTATGTGGACTCAGACATGGTATGAATATGGAACATTTTAAGAGAAAATTACGAATAAAAACAAGCCAGGAAATAAAGAATAAGTAGCTTGGCAATATTCCACAATCCACTTTTCATACACATTAAAATGGCATTTTCAGGCAGCAATCAATAACAAATCTTGTAAGAATGTACCATGGGAGGGTACGGTAGTAGAAGAAAGAGAATACCTCATTGTGCGGAGATCCCAAAATTGGATTGATGAGTCACATATTCCTGCAACAGCATTCGGGTCGTGTGGGTCCCATACTCCACCAGACAAGTTATGCAGCATGCCAACAGATTCCTGTGATTGCACCTAAATTTACAAAGACCTGAATAAGACTGGTAGTAAGAGTTCAGTGTTCAAGCAGCAAGGCATTGGGAAGCTAGAATGTCCATGCATCATGAATCATATAGCACCCTAGAGGGATGTTATAATGAAATTAAAACTACAACAAAATCTGAATTTAAGGCAACAGAAGAATCATATGATCAGGCATCTATAGGGCCCACCTGAAACTACAAGGAGGATAAACAAGGAGTACAGTATGATTAAATCATGTCTGTTGACCTAGAAAATGAACATGAAGTACAATGTATAGACGGGTTACAACCTACAAGTTCATAGAACTAAAAGCGGGAGACCAATGAAGACCTTGTGATGCAGGCCCTAGGGTTAGGGCTGCGTAGAGTGCCGAAGGACGTGTCTGAGAACACTTCGAATTGTCAAGAAGACTTCAACACACGAGTACGCACCTTTAGGGATAAAACTCACAAATCTATTAATCAATCAAAGTCTGAGAATTTCTTTTCTATAATACCAATTATATAATAAAAGCAAAATTAATGCCTAAGTAAACCCTAATCTATTAATAGAAACTTCCCTTATAATACAATTAGAAAGCTACTAATAAAATAACATAGTCCTAATTTAATTAGATTTGAATGGGACCACTCGTGGGGGCCAGACTGCATCACCTTGTATAAAATAGTGAGATGAGATTGAGAAATAAAGGATTGTGAAGTTACAAAGAAAATGGCTTTAAAAGGATTGAATGGAAAAATAAAACTCACAAACCCGAACCCAAATAGCAATGAAAAGGCTTTGATAATGACTTAAGTGATGATCTATGTCAAATTTTGAAAATATTTTCAGAACTCAATAGGTTTTAAGTTTTTATGACCAAAGAACAATCCAAACTTTGGCAACTAAAAACATTCACTATATAAAAGAATGTTCAAAGGAAAACATGTTGGAAACTAATAGTTTTTTAAAGCTCAGAGAAATGCCTTCAAACTTGTTTTACTGGTTTTATATATAAATATCCATCCTCACCATATGGTGAGGGACAAACTTAATAGGGCCCACCTAGAGGCCCTATGACTATGGGACTTATTGGGATGGAAAGAGTCATCTTGGATGGGCCCATATATCAACTTTGGGGTCAATCCCAAGCCTATAACCCATTCATCCGTAGCCCAAAAATTTAACGACATTATATTAATGAAAAATTTTGACCCTCAATCTAACAGTCCAATCCATTTGGATTATTGAAAACTCAATTAATTCATTGTAATTTAGGAGGTATCATGTGTGTAGATGATTTGAATGGTTCATAAAGTTAGTCCTACTATGTTGTCCCTCACCATAACATAATGAGAGATAGATGCACATGAATATTGATTCAATGTGATCATTTCAAAATATTGATTCAATCATAATAATTTTCTCTCTATGCATAGATATATATAGAGAGAGAGAGAGAGAGAGGAATTCTAACGAGAGCCCCACTTTAAAAACGCCATTTTAGGCCCCTCTTCTTTTTTATCATGGTGCCCATGCTAATTCAACCTAATCTTTTCATACCCAACCCCAAAAAATGAAAAAAAAAAAAAGACCATAAGTCCGGGTTTGGAACTCATCTAACTTTCCTTCACCGTTGGATTGAAATAATGATAAAATGAAGGTTCTAAACCATTAAATTTTAGGGTCATAGATTAAAAGGTTAGAATTTTCTTATGAACTCAAGATTTTGCATATAGATAGGCCTCATATGGATCTTCATATCCAATGGACTTCCATAATCATCATGCATCTCAGTGGGCCTCAATCAAGTAGAGCGTTTTTCTTAAAAAAATGCCCAGGCACTGTGTAGCACTACACATTGATATATATATATATGAGAGAGAGGGAGAGAGAGATATATATAGATAGAGATATATAGGGTAATATTCAGGTGCATAAATGCCTCACCAAATGGTGAGGGACAATTACATCATCAGATAGCTGTTATATAAGACTTCTTTTAATTTGAAATTTCAAAAAGCCCACCCAGGAGGGAATTCAAATGAGACCCACTCCAACAAAAAGAGACACAGGTCATTTCAAAAACGGTACTCTTCACTCTCTCTGCATCCATAGCCATCTGCAAGCTCTCAAAATCTTAGATTTATCTATCTGCTTCTTCTCTCTATCCTCACTATCTCTCCATCAATGGCCACCTGCAAGCTCTCTTAGACTCCTCCATCTCTCTACCTCTTCTCTTGGGTGCTCATCTATCTTTCTCGTCTCTCTTGAAGTGCATAACAGAACTGTGCTTACATAATGGAGCACTCAAGAGTTAAAAACTCTATTTAGTAGAATTCAACAAATAGCAAACATGCAAACATCTTTCAAAACCTGGTGAAGGGAGTTTTATAGCAATTGTGGATAGCTCACATTACTCTTGGACTGTATTCTGGACTTATCTTTTAAAACCAAAAACAAAAAAAAAAAAAAAAATCCAAACATCATCCCAATGCTTGACATTCAACTGTGCTTGTTGTTGCTGTGCCATGCATCCAAATGCTTTAAGTTTGATGCATCCAACTGTATGAAGTTTGATGCACACTCTACTAATATTTCACATTAAAAGGAAGGTCTGAACCTCAACATTTTGTATACTGTTGTGCTCAGAGAACCCAATTCTGATAATCTCAAAAGCAAGGTCTGAACCTCAACATTTTGTATACTGTTGCTCTCAGAGAACCCAATTCTGATAATCTAAAAAGGAAGGTTTGAACCAATTATTCTTAAAAGATATTAAAC
Organism: Sextonia rubra; assembly: GCA_037013555.1. Taxonomy (NCBI): domain Eukaryota; kingdom Viridiplantae; phylum Streptophyta; class Magnoliopsida; order Laurales; family Lauraceae; genus Sextonia; species Sextonia rubra. The sequence continues at coordinate 11,498,660 of JASUAD010000028.1, read as the reverse complement.
ATAATTATGATAATGGCAAAGAACCCAATCAAATGATCCTACTTTTTATTAAGACCAATTAATCAGATGATAAGGCTTGGTTGCAACATTTCAAACACTTCCATCAGAAACAAATGGACTAGAAAAACACCACCTGCACGTTATCAATGGAATAACTCGATATCAAAAATAAAAGATTGCAACAGGGTGCTTCAACATTGACAATCCCCATTGGATGGCTACTCGATGAGGAACTCCATTCTAACAGCACACCCTAGATAGATCAAAGAGATTTATAGAGGATACACCTTTGCTGTCTTTGCTGATGAATCCAAGCTCCACAAGAAAAGATTCTCCTCGTCAATGCTGATCACTTTGTCATGCTTTCCCGAAGGCCACCAAAGAACACTGTTGACAACATGATACAATAAGTAAAATAATCAGAGAAACATGAGAAGAATGATGTTGGTAATTTAATAATGAACCCCTATTGCAGCAGCTGAAAAGCTAAAATTGCATATCTATGATGTGGACAAATCCATATGTGTGTGTGCGTGACCCAGCCTCATGTTGCTTTGGGGTGTTGAGTGGGCTCTACTCAACAGGGAGTATTGAAAAGTATCCATGCTGCCTCTACTAAAATCCCAAGGTTTTGGTATGAAAGGTTTAATAAGGAAATTTAATATGGTATCAAAGCTAACTAGAGGAACGACTTGACGCTAAAAACGAAATGTGTATAGCCAAAAATGCGCTGACCGGGTTAGACCGGAGGGGGAGTTAATGCGGAATGGAGGTGATGACACGGGGTAGACAAGGTTGAAGATGGAGAGAAAAATTGTGTTCTCACTAAACTCTAATCCAAAGGCGTTAGAGAAATTGGGCTCTCACCAAACTCCGATCTGAAACAGTTATAGATTTCAAGGACAACTCCAAGAAAACTTGGGAAAGATCTAAATGCAGTACGAACCTGGTCCAAGAAGGCAACTGGGCCCATACATTGACCCACAGGTCAAAATTGGTCCATTGGGTTCAACCATAGGCCCAAATGGCTGAGAACTATTGTGGCACCTTTTAAAATTATCTTATTACTATTATCTTTTGCCTAATAGGATTATGAAGTTCTTGTTTCAAGGAATTAGGAAGTACTTGTTTTAATTAGTAAGTCTTGTTTATCAAGAATTAGGTTTATTATCCTATAAATGAGAGACACCTCAATGTAGTTGATTATGCTTATTTGATTAATAAAATTCCCGATTGGTTTTCCTCCAAATATGGGTTGTTTTTAGACTATGTTTGTGCCTTAGGGTAGGAATCCATTGTAGATTCGATCAATCCTTCGAAAGATTGATCTATTTTTCTCGATCGTGGATCGTGGCTGCGCCAAGATCCCAAAACACTTAGAATAAACTTTTCATTAATCCAACACTAACTACTGACCAAAGAGGCATTACATCATTATATAGGAAAAGAAACCACCCTAGGGCCAATCTTGACCATCCAACCAGATTGAGGGCCAAGATTTAGGCATCCATTTAAACACAACTTAAAACATAAATAAGCAAATAAAACCCTAAATAAACTAAGACAGATGGGCTTAGCCCAAACGCGGGTAGACCCATGGGAGACCACAAGTACAGCTACATCAACTCTCCTCTTATTAAAGAAAACTCCACCTCAAGTATTGTAGTTGTCCTCCAGGATCAAATGTTAGTCGCACAATCTTTGGCGCGTTGCTTGGTCTTCATCTTCTTAGCATGACTTGGAGGCTGGAATCTATCTTTTCATCCAAGTAGACAGGGAATGGAAGCACGGTTTCTCCTGATGTTTGACTTCAATATTGCATGATCTGATTTTAGATGCACTAGTTGTTGGCTTTGAAGTAGTAGGCCGCAATCTTCTATCGTTAATAGTCTACCCCCAAAAGATGAAATCAATGTGAGGGACATCAATGAGTTGCACAACTTTTTCAGCATTAGGCCTTTAAACCTTTTCAATAATGGCCTTTTCTTCGGTAGAGATAGGCTTTTCTGAATGTGGTTCTACATACATATCCATTGGATCTTCAAGTTGATTGCTAACCATATCCAAGTCTTTAATTTTATTTATTGCTCGCATTTGTTGATCAACACCGTCCAAAGAAGACAATTTGGAGATAATTGCAGTGATGAAAACTTCGGGATCTTGTTCTTGTATCTCAATGTTCACATTGCACTATCAGGAAGAGACATCAAGGGAGATAGCCCGTGTTCCTATGAATCTAAGGAGGTTGCAGGAAAAGACAATATCAGTCTATGTCTCAAACCTACCGGAAAATATCTTTTAAGTAAGAATTGGAGGCAATGTTTCTCAAGGCTGGGAGAATAGCTGATATCTTTATCCCAGCGAGGAAAAGAAGCAGTCTAAGAAGAGGATTTCTTTTTGTCCATTTTTTCACTAAAACAGAGGCTGAAAAAAGGTTGTGCTGGTAGATGGAAAGCAATGGGGAAGAAGGAAAATCCAGGCCAATATAGCTCATTATAGATCTCTAGAGTAAGCAGAGAAGCCTAGAGAAAGAAGTTACCTGGAAGCATTTACGGGAACAAGCAATTATAAAGGAGCGGATGAAATAAGACAAAGGAAACTTCAACAGACAAATCCTGAAATCCAGCAGGATGGATCGTCCCTGATGGTGATAAAAAGGGGTTAGAGTAGCCTCTTGGGTGGCAAAAGAACAAAAGAAGCATTGTTTTGCAGCTTAGTAGGCTTTTCGAATAACAGCTCAAATAGGCAAAAGAAGGCAGAAGAGTGGCTGGACAAGTGTTGGGGTAAGATGGCAGACCAGTGTCGAATGATAGATAAGCATGTGGTGTGGATGCAATTCTTATCAAAGAAGGAAGCTGAAGATGTTCTTGAGAGGGCAGAAAGGGATGGAGATCTATCTCTCTTTATTGCCATGGAAAGATCAATGGGGTTCTTGGGACAACCCCACGCCCTGCTGGATCAATCTCAAGGAAGTGCATTTACATGTCTGGAATGAAGAGGTATTTAAACTCATTCGTGACTGCCTGGGTCGTACAGTTGAGGTCAATGAGAAAATCATTAAGTAGGAACATTTAATGGAGGGGAGAGTTAAAGTTTTGTTGGATGATGCAGCCCTTTTGCCTTTAGTTGTGCCAATCTGGGTGGAGGAGCTATAGTTCTCTATCCAAGTAGGGAAGGAAGAGGCATTCGGAGGCCCATTTCAAGGGGCAGAGCAGTGTTGATGCAATGAAGGGAAGAGAATGACAAAGAAAACAAGGGAGGAAGAAGATGATGTCCACGCCATGAATTCAAATTTCGAAAAGGCCACCCAAGGAGATGAATATGCAGCAAAAACAGACCAAAAAAAATACTTACAGACAAAAAGAAGGCCAAGGCAAGCCAGTTAACATTATGGGTTGGATAAACAACTTAAACTACATACATACATAACAGGTCAAGTGGAACTGGCTCGTGTGGGCTTTCAATTAAAAAGCTAGTGCTTGAGGGGGATACTGTCACACACAAAAAATAAAAAAAAAAAGGAGAGAGATGGGGAGAGATTGAAGGAGGAGAAAAAGGCAATCTTCAGTTCTTGCCAGGGGAAGAGGAATGGAAGCAAGCACAAAGACGAAACAATGTCAGATAAAGAGTCGACAAGTGCCCAAGAAAGCCCTTGCAACAATGACCGCTGCTGGAGAAGAGGGAGAAGCTTTGCGTCCTCATCAAAGGTGGTTCAACGTACCCTGGAAGACAATCAGGAAGAAGAGGAGGCTTACCAAAGACAACAGAGACAAGGAGAGGGGCTGGTAGCAAGAGACTACAGTGAGCATCGGGAAACAGGTAGGGGATGATCTCATAATGGGGCCAGGGTCAAGGGAAGAAGACGGTGGGCCAAAGAGGGCTTCCATATCCACACCAAAAAGAGATTCAGGAGGGTGGATTTCTGTCACAAGAAGAAAAGGTGCACGAGCCGCACCAGCAGGAAGAAGACAGTATACGGTTGTTTCTCTGGAGAGCTCCAAGAACATGGGAAGGAGCTTCACATCAACGCTAGAGAAAAGGTCTACTACTCCAAACAGATGATGCAGAGGAAGATCCTGAGGAGGATATGCACGAAGAAAGGCAAGAGGAGAATCAAGAGCTTAGGTGGCTGCCACAAAAAATAGTTCAATGTGGAAAGGCTACCAGTATGACGGTAGATGAGACCAGAGGAGGGTGGGCACGGTAGATGAGACCAGAGGAGGATGGGCAGAACTAATATGATTTGCACAGATTCGGGTAAAGCAGAGAGGTAGAGTCAGGGAGATGTAAATCAAAAAGAAGAGGGGTGAGAGAACTCAAAAATTTATGCTGCACAATAAATTATGAAAAAAGCAAGGGCACGGGAGGAGAGTTCTAACTCAAAAAGAGGTGGAAGGTCAGGCCAAGGGCATTCAGTACGGTTCAAATGAATGTAATCTCTTGGAATGTAAGGGATATGGGGGGAGCTGCTCATAGGATGACAGTAAAAGACACGTTGAGGAGACAAAAGGCCTGTTTGTTTGTGGGGTACAGTAAACTTAAAATCAAGAAAGAATAATATATGATGGGATTATGATGACTTTTTGTTTTTAGTTGCTTGATATGGAATCTTTTTTACTTTTTGTATAAAAAGTAGAGCTTTTTTTGTAATTTAGTGATGACTTTTTGACTTCTTTTGAAAAAGGAGGAGGGAAATTTGGATTTTTTTTTAAAAAGAAGTGGGGAAATTTGAATTTAAAAAACTTTATTTTACTCTACCCTACTCTACCTCACAAAGAAACATGCCCAAAAGGTGCAGATTGTTTTGATACAAGAATCTAAACTAAAAGAGGTAAACAATAAAGTAGTGAAAGAAGTTTGGGGAAGTAGGTTCATCAAGTGGGAGGCTGTAGAAGCACTGGGTTCAACAGGGGGGATCTTATTATTGTGGGACTCTCGAGCAGTAAATGCGTTGAATACCTGGAAAGATAGCTTCTCTTTGTCAGCTCTAGAGGACCTTTCTAGCAAATCAAAGTGGCTGATTACTACTGTTTATGGGCCAAATGATAGCCACAACAGAAAAGAGCTATGGAAGGAGCTGGATAAGGTCAAAGGAAGATGGGATGGAGCATGGTGCAGTGGTGGAGATTGGAATATAGTGAGGTTCCCAAGTGAAAAGAAAGGAGGCTGCAGGATTATAGGAGACTTTTTTGGACTAGATAAACTTTCATTCTCTGTTAGATTTTCCATTGAAACGGGCCTCTTTTACGTGGTCCAACAATCAGACTTCTCCAAGTTTATCGAATAAGGACAGATTCCTAGTCACAAGCAATTGGTTGGTCCTGTAACCAGACGTTTGTCAATTAGCCCTTCCCAAAGTTGCTTCCGATCATTGCCCAATCATGTTGGATACATATTGGGAAAGATGAGGCCTTACTCCTTTTAGATTTGAGTTGATGTGGCTAGAGGAAAAGAATTTTCCTCAAAAGATTAAGGAATGGTGGAATGAGATGAGGGTGGAGGGTCGGGCAAGCTTTATGTTGGCAACAAAACTAAAACTCTTGAAGCCAAAGATAAAAGGGTGGGTTAAAAGGGATTTTGGGGACATGCAGACACAAAAAAAATTAGTTGATGGAAGAAATTCAAAACATTGATAGAAAAGAGGAAGTTGGAATTTTAAGTTCTAGGGAACTTGAAAGAGGAATAGCCCTTAAAGAAGAATTCCAAAGGAAGTTGAGGGAAGAGGAAATCATGTGGAGACAGGGATATGCAAATGGCTTAAAGAAAGGCATAAGAATACCAAGTTCTTTCATGGGATTGCATCTTCTAGGAGAAGGAAGAACAGAATACTCTCATTAAAGGATGGGGAGAAAACTCTTGAAAGCAAGGAAGAAATTATTAAACATATCGAGGAGTACTTCCAGTCCCTTTTTTCTAGGGAGTTGCAGGAGAGACCTTCCATAAACAATTTGGATTTTGCCAAAATTGAAGATGAAAAGACTCAATGGATTGAGAGAAGGTTTGTGGAGGAGGTTCCCGAGGCTGTGTTCGCTCTTGTAGGAGACAAAGCACCGGGCCATGATGGGTACCCAATGGCCTTCTTCCAGCAGTTATGGAGCATCTTTAAAGAAGATATTTTGAAATTCATGGAAGAATTTCATAATAGAGGAAGTCCGCAAAAGGAATAGGTGCATCTTTCATTGCCCTAATCCGGAAAAAGGAGGGGGAAATCAGTATAAAAGATTTCAAACCCATAGCCTTATTGGTAGCATATATAAGATTCTAGCTAAGGTTTTGGCTGGAAGAATTCAAAAGGTCCTTCCAAAGGTCATTTCCAACAAGGGGGCTTTTGTCGAGGGAAGAATGATTCTAGACGGTGTTCTACTAGATAATGAACGTGTGCATTCAAGAAATAAGGAAAAAAACTCAGGAAGTATATGCAAGTTGGATCTAGAGAAGGCAAATGAAAGAGTTGATTTGGGTCTTATGCAGTACATTTTACAAGAATGGGGTTTGGTGTCAAGTGGAGAAGCTGGATCAATGAATGCCTATCCTCAGCTTACTTTTCCATTTTGGTTCATGGTTTCCCAAAAGGTTTCTTCTAAGCTCAAAGAGGCCTAAGGCAAGGTGATCCTTTATCCCCCTTTCTTTTTGTCTTAGTTGCTGTGGCTTTTTGCAGGATGGTGAAGGCAGCTGAACTTTAGGATTTAATTAGGGGAATCACGATAGCAAGCATTACTCCATCCATTTCGCATCTTCAATTTGCAAACAATACTATTATTTTCTGCCAAGCCAATGAAGACCAAATAAGAAAAGTAAAGGCTATCCTTATCTGTTTTGAAGTACTGTCTGGGCTAAAGATCAATTTCTTTAAGAGTGAGCTAATTGGGATAAGAGTAGAGGATTCTCTAATGAGTTATCTCGCGGGCATCCTCGGCTGCAAAGTGGGATACTTCCCAATTTCTTGTTTAGGCCTTCCCCTATGTTTAGGGCCTCCTAAGGAGATGTGGAACCCTGTGGTGGAAAGGGTAGAAAGGAAATTGTCAATTTGGAAAGCAAATTACTTATCCTTGGAAGGAAGGATAACATTGATCAAAGCAATGATGGGAAATCTTCCCATCTACTTTCTCTTAATTCTGAAGTGCCCATTATCTATAACCAAAAGGATTGAGAAGCTGCAGAGCGAGTTCCTTTGGCAATGAAATGGTGTAGAAAGGAAGATTCACTTAATTGATTGGGCGGTAGTTTGCTCTTCAAAGGCAGAAGGTGGATTGGGCATAAGATCTCTAAAATATATGAACCAAGCTCTATTGGGAAAGTGGCTTTGGAGATTAGGAGACGAAGAGGAAGGTCTTTGGAGAACAGTGGTTTTAGCCAAATATGGTAACTAAAGGGGAGGATGGGAGGTGAGTTTTATATTCCACATGTTCAGCAATATGGAAGGGCATAGTTGCCACAAAAGTGAACTTCATGAAGAACATCAAATATCAAGTAGGCTCTAGGAAGAAGATTCAGTTTTGGCAAGACAGTTGGGTTGATGATGCTCCATTGGCTTCTAAATTCCCAGATTTGGTCAACTATGCCATCAACAAAGAAGCAATCGTAAGGAATTATACAGATTGTTCCATCACAGATAGTCAAACTACCTCATGGCCAATGTTCAAAAGAAGCTTAAAGGACCATGAGGACGTACAACTCTTTTCTCTTCTAAATATCTTAAGGGACTTTATAATGAATAATGAGGAGGTAGATAAAAGGGTGTGGACAGAATCCAATAGTGGGTCTTTCTCTGTTAAGTCTTTCTATTCGGTCTTATCTAAAGGGGATGGGGTTCGAATCCTTTAGCAAGTGTCTAGAAATTTAAAGCTACCACCCCACCACCGCCGCCCCCCCCCCCCCCAACCAAAACCACGCAAGGGTAGTGGCTTTTGGATGGATTGCTCTCCAAAAAAGGATACTAACTTTAGACAATCTTAAGAGATAAGGGAAGGTTGTAGTAAATTCTTGTCTGATGAGCTTAAAGAATGAAGAAACTGTGGACCATCTTCTACTCAACTATAGGTTCACAGCAAACTTATGGAATTCAGTCAATAGGTGGTTTGGATGTAGTTGGGTCTACCCGGAGTGTCTGCAGACTATCTTTGAGGCATGAAAATTTTCTATAGGGTCAAAGAAAGGAAAGGAAATGAGGAAGATGTCGTTTCTATCAGTCATTTGGCATATATAGAAAGAGACAAATGCAAGATGTTTTGAGGGAAATTCCTGTTGTGAAGAGGCGTTATGTAGAAAAATCAAATTCTCAGTTGCTCAATATGTGAAGCTGAACCCTTTATTTAAGAATTATATGGGGCACCAGCTGATATTTAATTGGAAGGATATAGCTTTTTCTTGATCCTGCTAATTGGAATTTCATATTGTAGTCATCTTGTTGCAATTTCATATTGATTTGATGCAAAAAGGATTTCAAAATCAATGCTTGTAAAAATAAATCAACCTAACCTATTGTGAAGATCTCTCTAATTAAAGTTTGCAGATGAAAATGGATCGGAAATTAGAGTCCAGATGGAGGAGATATTACCATTTGAAGATGGATGGTTGAAATTGAATTGACTATGGGCCCTTGATTGATGAAATCTGCCCTAACACCTACACCACCATGTAGATCTTTTCACCGCAAGCGCACAAAATCAAACGGATTTGAAATCTGACCTTTGATGGCCCCAAAATAGCAAAGATAAATCTGGACCTTTGATCACAATGTTGACTACTACTGATGCAATGATGATGTCAGCATGGGCTTTCTTCTACAAATAGGGTCAGAATTGACCCGAATGGTTGGTAGGAGAGTTTTTTTTTTTTTTAACAAGTCGGGCTTCAAATGGGATGGAGTGTGTCCAACCAGACCTAAACATGAAAATAGGCCCAAATCTACTAGACCTGGGTCAAAACCAAACTTGAATGGACTTAAGGCAGGGGCTCACACGCGACAAGATTTCATGTGATTGCTTTGTTGCTATGAGAAAGGGTTTTCGAAAACCCTTTTTCATTTGTATTTACTGCTAGATTTCGCCAAAAGAGGAAGCTAGGCGAGAAAGGCGAGCATGGGGGTGAAGATGATGGTCTTCTCTGACTGGTGGCGCCTGAAGACGCGGGTGTTATGCTAGCCGCAGCCCTTGGTGGTCCTACAAGTGGGTTGCGGGTGTTGGAGCAAGGTGTGCGACCGCTGGAGTGTGGCACTTGGGCTAATGGCATCCCTGAGTGTGGCTAGCTCCCGGTACATCCAACTCCTCTATTCTCTTCTTCTTCTTCTCTCCTCATTCTATTTCCTTCCTTCTTCGTTTTTTTGGAAGGTGATGCGATGGGTGATCATCGGCAACAAGAGGCTGTAGGTGCGCCGAAAGGTGGAGTCGAGGGATTCAGTGTTTAAAGATAGCGGGATGAGGTTTTGGTGACAATGGGGTTGGGGCAAAAAAGGATTTAGTGATGAAGGGCTATGATCAGGGACTGATGGATTCGGAGTAGGGTTGGCATGGGTTGGTGGGTTGGGAAGGGCTCCACAAGGGTTTGGTAGTATTCAATTGGGTGGAAGTGATTGGATCTGGGGACTTTGGGGTTTCCATGATGGGGATGGTTGCAAAGAGGTTCGCGTAGGTTTAAATGGGATCCGGGTGGGATGGTAGAGAAGACAGGAAGATGGAAGATGGGTAAGGTTGTCAATATGAAGGTGGGTTCCCGAATCTCGAATCCAGGATGGATCGCTCTCATGCGGAACGGAAGGGATGGCGCGGGGCGGGCAAAGTAAAAGATGAAGATAAAGAGAAAATTTGGGCTCTCACCAGACTCCGAACAGGAGACGTTAGAGATTTCGAGGACAGCTCTAAGAAAACTTGGGGAAGATCTCAAAACACTTAGAATAAACTTTTCATTAATCCGACACTAACCACTAGCCAAAGAGGCATTCCATCATTATATAGGAAAGGAAACAACCCTAAGACTAATCTAGGCCATCCAACCACATTAATGGCCAAGATTAAAACATCCATTTAAGCACAACTTAAAAACATAAATAAGCAAATAAAACCCAAAAACTAATGTAAGTGGGCTAAGCCGAAAGGCAGGTCGACCCATGGGGGACCACAGGTCTATCCTACATCAGGAGTGTTGAGTGGGCTCCGTTCAAAGAGTAGCATTAAAAAGTATTTATAATGCCACTCCTATAGGCTCAAGGTTTTGGTATGAATAGTTAGCTAAGGAAATTTAATATGAGGCAGGGTTGCAGCCGGATCAGATGAGGATGACAATTGATTTTAAGGGCCAAAACATCATTGAGTGCAACTTCAAGAGATTGAATTCGACAGTGTAAATACGCGTGTGTCGAATTCATGGAGTAGGTGGTGTCTCTATGGTTGGATTAAGTTATATAAAATAATATAAATCACTTGTCAATAAGTTAACTTTCTTTTTGTTTTATTTAATGATAAAATTAGTTAACATTCTTCATCTACTGTGATACTTAGAGTTTTAAAAATCATAACAAAGAAACAACAACAAATTACAAACAACTCATGGAAACATTCGCTAAAAAGAAATATTACAATGTTTTACTTCTTTTCTCAATTGGTAACATGACTTGAACCCACACCCTCAAGATAGCAATAGTGCGCACCTTCCACTCTGCCACAAGCTCTTGTTTAACTAGATATGGATTTTATTGACGGAAAGAAGGAATACAAAAGGGTCTTGAGGCAATTAATTTTGCAGACATTGAAGAAAAAATGCATTCTTAATGAATACATTGATATCACAGATGAGAAGTATGAAGGAGAGAAAAAAGTGTAAGAATATGAGGGGCCACATCTCAGTTCCCTGTTGGAGATGGACTGCACTGAGAATCCAATTTCAGTCCCTACTTATTTGTCTTGGTAATGGAAAACTTCATTGCAGATTTTTAGGATGATGTTTTATAGTGGATATGCTACTAATTAGTTAGAAAAGAAATAAAGTAACGATAGGCTAGAACTTTAAGGAAACGCATTTGAGTCAAAAAATTAAAAATTAGCAGATCAATGAAAGAGAGTATGGAGTGAACATTTAATAGATCAGAGAGAAAAGAAATTGAGATGGTCAACTTGCTAACAACCTAGTAACAGGGTGTAGTATATTTTGATATCTTGGGCAATCATATTAAAAATGGTAAGGGTTTGAGACATTAGTTAGATATATCATATAGGATCTGCACGGGCAGGCTGTGGAGATGTGCCAACCAAGTGTCATGCAATCATTGCTTGGATTAAAAGGGCATGTTTACAAGAGATAATTAGACATAGTTGTTGTATGGAGTTGAATCTCCAGGAATGTAAATAACCCATATAAGAAGAAGTGGAGGGTGTTCAAGGCTATGATATGTGGATACTTGTATATGCCTAGCACACCCGTATCAAGAGGATATGACTCTGATACTTGTACTGGGTATTGCACTAATACTTGTAAGATACAGTTGCACAGAATTCTACTAGCTTTTCTTACTCTCAACATAAAGAATATTAGAAAGGACCACAAGAAGTGACAATTTCATTAATTTAAAAATGTAGTATATGTGAAAATAAAATTATTAAAATGAAGAATGAAATTTCTTGTTATGGATAGGGTAGCTAAATTGTGTTTGTCTCTGATTTCGGAAAGTGCATAGTCTACCCATGCATATCTGGAGCCTCATAGGTTCAGGGAACTAGAAAGGAGAGACCAACGAAACAGTCCAAGACCTTTGGCGAAGTAGTGAGGTAAAGCATATCGTGAGTGGAGCAACTGGGACATCACTTTAAATAAACTTGATCAGATTACGCTGGTCATCAAAAAGAAAATTCCTGCAATGCATTTCACAGATGCTTTCTATAGCCACCAGGCCATTGAAGATGCATTTCATCTAAGCGAAATTGAGATTTGCAAATTACTCATGTGGAATTCAGTCACACCCTTAGAAAAGCAAATGGAGCCTTGTAGTCATTTTCACTAGTCTTGTAGTTTCCTGAGTTTGTTGTCTTACATTAACCTCTTCTACCTGTTTTTTCTTTATGAACTAGCTATCTATTCTAATAGATTATTAGTTCTTTCCCCACTCAAAAGAAAAAAGAGTTGTGTGTAAGAGCAAAACTTGCAAAGGATACAATGAGGATGATAATAACAGTAATAACAATAAGCAGAAGCAGAAGAAGAAGAAAGCCACCATTTGATCCTGCCAGAATGAGCATCAAGGGAGACAAGCTGCTCCAACTGTGGGGAATTGGACTGACCATATAATTCAGGGATTTTCCAGACAGCTGCCCCGTTCGTTTCGCCTTAAATAACAGCAATAGAAAACAAAAATCAATCAATACTATCAATTGCCCGGTAAAAGCCTCAAAGAAGCTAAAATACCCTTCCAAAAGAGTAAACAAACTAAAATGGTCCTTTCATGTTAAAGATAACATGATAAGAAGAAGAGATGCTAAGAAATTACCAGATGCGAAGAATACAGTGGAGAAAATGCGCTCATCGAAGGGGCAGGAGGCCATATCCCAGATCTCGTGCTGGTGGGAGAATAAGCCCTCGCAGATGAGCTCGGTTCCATGTGACGACAACCGGATCAGATGGACCTGGAACATAAAGAAGAGATATCAAAGAAACGAGAGAATTACTATGGATGTGAATGTGGGATTCTAGGGCTTGAGATGAACCAACCTCGTTCTCTTCCTTGAGGCTGAGGGTTCCTGCGAGGAAGGTGGTGTGATCGAAGTCTGCTTTGACGTCTGTGATGCATCTGGCCTGGTACTTGAGTCCATAGCCAATGCCGGTGGATGCTCCCTGCATTCTCCTATTTTGAGGGAAAGATGTGTAGGGAGGGAGGAGTGATTTCTGACTTGAGATGGAATTGGAGGGGGTAGTCCTCGGCAGCTCGGACTGAGCTTTTTCAGAGTCCGGGTCCATATAGGCTGCAATTAGGGCCCTCCTGTGAGCCATCCAAGTCGACCATACGGTCACCAATCTTGAATTCGGCACCCACGTAAATGGATCTAATAGTGTGAACAATGAAAATTGTGGATTACTGATCAAATGATTAGGATAATGATCCGACCATTCATCATCACTATACATAGATCGGTGCGGCAAAATCGTAAATAACAGCGGTATGGTAGCAATATGTAGGGCTCCACCTTACCCCAAGGATAAACGACAAGTAGGGATCATTAACGCTCACTAGAGCTACGTGGGCCTACTTTTTCTTCATAGATGCCCCTCTCTTGTAAAGTTTCAAAGTCAAGCCCACGGAATTTAAGCAGAAGTTTGATCATGTCAGATTTGATTTTAAATTGATCCGTATTTGCAGGCACGGCCATACATGGTGGTGTAATTTGACATGCGGTGTTCAAGTAGCCACGTAAAATCCTCGATGGCTAATTAACCTCTGTATCATTGCAGTCCCCATTTAAATTTATGACAGGCTTATCATCAATTATTATAAGTACACATGGTATGGTATTGTGCATATAAAATGCACAAAACTGGAATGGACCGTACAAGTAGGCTTTATTGATTCTCTCCCACCACTGTACAAAAGCAACTTAAAGAAGACCCAAGTTACTAAAGGCCAAACCACAACTTGCACATCAGTACAGACCCTACCCTGGTTAACGATCACCAAACCCACATTGGAAAAGACAGTGAACACTACTACTCTCATGCAAAACCAAACCCCCCCAAACCCTCCACCACTTCATCTCCCACAAAAATGTTCCATCTGCGTTAGAGATTCATCTCCACGGCGGTGCCCAGTCACATCTCTGATCTTCACCTCCCAACGGAACCCCTCTCTCCATCTCCAAGATTCATCAAGTACGGCAAGAGTTGTCTCTTTGTCTCCCACAAGATCTTTGTCTCTCTCCATCTCCGAAAGTCATCAACCACCGCTTGGCAAGAGGAGAATCCATCTGTGTTTTTATTTTTTTTCTTGTGTTTTTCTTTTCTTTTCTTCTTTTTTTTTTTTTTGCAATCCAGCTGTGAAAAAAAAAAAACAATGGCTTGTCTGATACAGTTCAAGTTTTGTGTTTTTTTTTCCCTTTCTTATTGTGGCTTCTCTATTAAGATTTAAAAAAAAAAAAGAATGATGAATGGTGAATGGACGGTGAGAGGAACAATAGATTTATTGTTTTTTGTTTTTTGTAAATGTTTGTTAACAAATTTTTAAAAAAGAGTGTTGAATGGTGAATGGATGGTGAGAGGAACAATAGATTTATTGGTTTTTTTAATCTTTGTAAATGTTTGTTCTAGCCGTGAAAAAAACACAGGGTTCTCTGATATGCAGTTCAAGTAGTTGTGGTTTTCTTTTTTTTTTTTTTTTTTTCCTTCTTATTGTGGCTTCCTATTAAGAGATATATATATATATATATATAAGAATGATGAATGGGGAATGGATGGTGAGAGGAACAATAGATTTATTGGTTTTTTTTTTTTGTAAATGTTTTTTAACAGATTTTCAAAAAAGAATGATAAATGGTGAATGGACAATAAGATGAACAATAGATTTATTGGTTTTTTTTATTTTTGTAAATGTTTTTTCCAGTTATGAGAAAAACATAGGGTTCAAGTTCTGGCTTCTTTGATATGCGGTTCAAGTTGTGGTTTTTTTTTTTTTTTTTTTGGAAATGTTTGTTCCGGCTATGAAAAAAACACAGGGTTCAAGTTCTGGCTTCTCTGATATGCGATTCAAGTTGTGGTTTTTTCTTTTTTTTTTTTTTTCTTTCGCTATTATTGTGGCTTTTTTTTGTTAAGATAAAGAAAAAGAATGATGAATGGTGAATGGATGGTGAGACGAACAATAGATTTATTGGTTTTTTTATTTTTGTAAATGTTTGTTAAGATAAAGAAGAAAAACAATGATACAAGTTTTTGTTTTGTTTATTTCTTTTTTTTTTTTTTTGAATTACTGCAATGTCTTTTGGTATGAACATTATGAAGCATTTATTCAGAGAAGGCTATAATCAAATTGTATCCTTCTACTATGATCATACTGAAAATAAATATATGTCAAATTTAGTGATATGGGATGAATTTATCATTTTTTATGCCAGCCTACAGATAAAGAAATGCCCCTATTACCAATGGTATCACATTCATCTATTGGTAATTCGTCATGGCCTATGCATCCATGTCTATGTGGGATGAGCACTTGTGCAGTGAAGATATCACGGTCAACCAATAATAACGGTAGACACTATTGCTCTTGTCCACAACGAATGGTAAATTGGTTAGTCATGTACTTGACTGTAATAATTTTTTGTGTGTTTATATTTTTATAATTTCAAGCTAGTTACTTATTATGATTGTGTGTCAACAAAATAGGCCTGTAAAAACTGGATTGGTTGGTGTGATGAGTACGTGCGGACAATAAATAATCAAGTCGCCATGGATCAAAGTACTTAACCATTTCCCTCTGGTCATATTGTCGCAACTCCGTTGAGTGTTGAACGTAGATTGGATGGTGTTGACCTAGATTGAATAGAATGGAAAATGGAGACTTTATCTTTAGGGCGGTCGTCACAATTGTTTTGTCTATGTATGTGGTGCTTCAAATTATTTTGATCTTTCGAATGTAATATATCCATTTGTATATGAGTTATGTTAGCCACACTCCCTATTTCACAATTCATCTCACAACCATCTTATGTGACACTTTTCCTCTCCATCAACTTTACAATGTTAAAAACAAAACAAATGACTTTGGCTTGCTACATAGGACGGTTGTGAAATAGGTTGCGAGATGGGGAGTGTATATAACATTATTCTTTGCATATATACTAATGTAGAAGTGTGCTTATGTATAGGCTATAAAACTTGAATGTAATGCTTATCTGTTGTTATCTCTCTGAGTTTTTCCTTTTCTTTCTCTCTTCTTAAATTTTCACCCTCCATGATTTAAAAAGGATAACACTACATCTACATAAATTTCTGCTCTATTTTTTGGGTAAGTAGGGAAGTGTACTTATCCATTGTTACCTAATCTATGGGGCGAAACTCTGGATGTTTCAAGCAGAAACTTAGAAAAGACATGCAAGAGGCTTTAGATGCATAGGTTGCTATCTCTAATATTAAAAAGGAAAAAAAAAATCTTGCTCGTTGGGATTTTAGCCATATAACTTGGCTTATTGATTTCGTTTCTTGTGATGAATGTGTACTGAGGTTGTTTCTTCATAGTTTTAACCAATATTAGCTCTAATTTGGAAGCAACATGGATGGGTTCATGCGTTGGATAGTTTTAGAGTTGCAGGTGATTTGAGTATAGGAAATTAAGATGTGATGGGGGATGGAAAGATAACTGTAATTTTAAGCTTAACGCACTATCTTTATTCATAACTCACTAGATATCACACTATAAAATTCCTTACTAAAAAACTACCAAACTAAACTATACAACTAAGAAGCACGGACACGGACACGAGACACAGATACGACACGACACGGACACGCCGACACGGCATTTGTAAAAAAAGTAGGACATGGACACGTTGGGGACACGTTAAGAATATATATTAATATATATATGTAATCATCTACTAAAAAAATAATATCATTTTAACTTTCTTAATCAATTTAGCAATCAAAAAATAAAAATTCAAGTACCAACTAACAGACATATCAAATTATCAAATATCAATACAACACTAAAACATAATTCGTAATCATTAAACATGAAATATTTATAGTTCCATAAAATCCATATAAAGAAAATGGCGGATCATCTCTTTCCCCTCTTAAAAAAAAACAAAAATAAAAAAAAAGCCAATCTTGAGTGAAATATTTATTTGTCTTTTGCTTGTGATATAATTGATATTTACAATCATATATTTTTTCATAGTATAAAATTGTCATATATCAAGTTTACAAGTTTTAATAACCACATGTTAACAAAGTGTCCAAGAGATATTAGCCACATGTTTATTTTTTAGTCATAGACATGGGTTAGGAATTGTAGGACACGTTGCAAAAAGAGTGTCAAACAAGTGTCCGAAATTAAAGTTTTTAGTTCTCAATTATGGACACGGCTAAATGGTATCGGACACGTGTCCGAGAGTGTCCGAGGAGTGTCGGTGTCCGACACGTGTCCGACACGGACACGTCACTTTCTTAGAAGTGTCCGTGCTTCTTAGCTATACAACATGCAGATAATCTGAGCAACTCAGTTGATGGTCCGCTGGTTGATGCTAACCAAAATTTTATTATATTTTCACTGGATTTTCTTTGCTCTCCCTACTTGACTGTTCTTTCTCGACCCATTTGTGTCCCATTTAATCAGATGGCTAAGATCATCTAATTAGAGTTAAATCTGCACCATGAGATAGATGTTTGGTTTTTACATCAATCCACATCCAACTCACGACACCTCACACATCCACAAAAACCATACATATCCAACAACAACAACCAGTCATCTAACAAAATTTTAGAAACCCCAACATCCAAACATGATGATAAAATAAATATAAGCACAATCCAACTGAACATAGTTATAAAATATTTCAAGTCATTCCATGCCATTAAAATGAAAATCAATAATCAAATGATCAACTAAGTAAATTTCCAACGATGTGAATCAAAACTAAAACTAAATCTTCCTAAAATGATTACAATGTGGGAAAGGTGAGAATGTAAAGTTCCTAAAAATTAAAATGACCAATGTATGACACATGTGATGTGGTGCTAGTGCATGACATGCAAAATGTATGTAGACTACCCCTAATGCAAAGCCAAAACTCAACGTGCATGGAACTAATGTTTACTGTTGAAATTGGTGGCCTAATATGTATGAATTAAGATGATAACAACCACAAAACACTAGGTGAGCATGCAAACTAACGTGAATGGATGAATCAGGGGTGCACTATTTAAGAAGCATGACCTATGTGGCTGCCAAAACTATTCAGAAATCATGCACATTTTAGAATTCATCATCATCATCATCATCAAAGCCTTATCCCAACCATGTTGGGGTCGGCTAAATGAATTCTATTTTTCCATTCCGTTCTATTTTGAGCTAAATCTTTCGATAAGTGCAACTTCTTCAAACTGAATTAATGACTTTCATCCATGTTTTCTTCGGCCTACCCCTACCTCTTGATGGACCCTCCACCTGTATATCCAAACTTTTTCTCACCGGTGTCATTACTGGCCTACGCTCAACATGCCCAAACCATCTTAAATGAGTTTCTCTAATCTTATCTCCTATTGGTGCTACCCCTAAATGTTCTCGAAAGCTCTCATTTTTAATTTTATCTTTCCTAGTTTTACCACACATCCACCTAAGCATTCTCATTTCCACTACATCCATCTTATGAATATGTGTCTTCTTAATTAGCCAACATTATGCTCCATATGTCATAGCTGGTCTAACCACTGTCCTGTAAAATTTTTCCTTCAATTTTGTTGGCATTTGTCTATCACAAAGTACTCTCGAAACTAGTCTCCACTTCAGCCATCCAGCTCTTATCATATGCTCCACATCTTCGTCAATCTCCCCATCCTTACTAATCATCGAGCCTAGTTTCCGAAAAGAATCTTTACATGGTATCTCATGGGTTTCAATTTTGACAGTGGTTTCAGCACTTTGTATATGTCCACTGAAATTGCAATCCATATATTCTATCTTTGTATGACTTATTTTAAAGCCTCTAGATTCTAATGCCCTCCGCCATCTCTCAAGCTTTGCATTTACACCCTCTCTGGATTCATCCACCAATACTATATCATCTGCGAACAACATACACCATGGTACTTCTTTTTGAATATGCACAGTTAACTCATCCATAATTAATGCAAAAAGATAAGGGCTTAAGGATGATCCCTGATGTAAGCCTATAGTCACGGGAAATCTGCCCGTTTCTCCACATGTGGTTTTCACATTTGTTATTGCACCTTCGTACATATCCTTTAAAATTTCAATGTAACCTCTTGGGACATTTCTTTTCTTTAAGACCCACCAAATTAAATTCCTCGATACCCTATCATAGGCTTTTTCCAAATCGATAAAGACCATATGTAGATTTTTCCTCTTTGCTCGGTATTTTTCCATTAATTACCTAAGTGAAAAGATAGCTTCCATAGTTGATCTCCTTGGTATAAAACCAAATTGATTTTCCAAAATCTTAATTTTTTTTCTCAGTTTTTGATTTATTATTCTCTCCCATAACTTCATAGTGTGACTCATAAGTTTAATCCCTCGATAGTTGTTACAATTTTGTATATCTCCTTTATTCTTATATATAGGTACTACAATGCTTCTTCTCCATTCATCCGGCATTTTCTTTGTCACAAGTATCTTATTGAATAGTCTACATAACCAACTTACTCCAACCTCTTCTAAGCATTTCCATGCCTTGATCGGAATACCATCTGGGCCTGTTGCCTTTCCTGTCTTCATTCGCTTCAATGCTTCCTTCACTTCCACCCTTCTAATTCTATGGAGAAAAGTATACTCTTGTAATGAAGTATCCTCCTCCACATTTTAGAATTGAACCCCCATTAATTTAAGTGGATAAAATCAAGTATAAAGATGATTTAAACCTTCATCAATTAGTCCAATGAATGCCATACATAAGGCAACTTCCTTTATCATTGTTTTCATCATACCACATGTGCAATTTGGCCATAGTGTTCATATATTTAAACCTGATTTCAGCTTCCAATCCTCATTGTTTATAGGTCAAACTCAGATCTGACTTTTAAATCTTTGTTTTGCGTTAAACACTTAACAAACAAATTTGATTGTGAATAATGGCCAAAACAAATTTAGATTTGGTCTCAACCATGGATTGTTCTTGGCACTTTAAGCACTTGATTTATAGCACTTTAAATCTGATTTCCAAATCTTAATCGTGAGAGACACATTAAACAAGAACTAAAAATGTGTATACTTTCACCAGCAAATTGAGTCTATAAAAGAACTGTGCAAAAACTTAAATTTTAAAGTGTACAGAAAATAAATGTGCAGAAAATAAGGGTGGTGTGCTGAAATTGAAAGGAGGTAAACGGAAATTCAAAGGTGGTGAAATAGAAATTTAAAGGTGGTAGTGCAAAAATTAAATGTAATTCAATTAGTATATATATTCTCTCAAAATCCTCCCTCACTCTGGGCCCAAAAATCACTTTAAATACGCTATTAGTGTCTTGGGTCAATGTCGCCAAAAAAATTAAATGTAGTTCTGCCAAGGAGAAGATGAAGGGGAATGAGAATTTTTTCTACATTTGCGATGACCACGTTGTTTAATTTTTGGCAAATCCATCCGACTAGGCGCTGAGGTCTCCGCTGATGACAAGCCAATGTGGAATTCGCCTACTCAGGGTCCCGGTATGAAAACCAAGCTTTGTGAAAAGCGATCCTGATTATGTTTGAGGCATCTCATCATCCAGAAACCAATACCGGCCCCAAACGCAAAGAAACCACTACTGCTCTTTATTTTAGGGGATAGGTCACCAATTTCAACAAGAGAAATTGCTAGTAAAACTGTCTTTAAATTTGACATTTGGTGAAACTTAAATATTTTTCGAGAGAGTTGTTCGAACAATAATGATGGGATATAGCTCCACCCTAGGAACTTATGTGGCGCCGAGTTGGGCTGTAGTGCCCATGAGCGAGCCCACATGCCCCTTTTAATTCTTTTTTTAATTTTTTAAAACTTTTTTATTAAATTGAAGGAGAGATTATCCACTTTTAGAGTTTTCAACTTGTAATAAATTTGAAACTAGTAGACTAAATGCACAAATGTGGATGCTAATTTACAAATGAAGAGAAAAGTTTTAATTATGTTAAATGTTAAATTTTATTTATATAAAAAAAATAAATATATAATAATTTAGTAGTTGTTCTGGGCCTTGACACGGGCTTTGCCGTGCCGGCCTAGGCTCCCTAGGTCAGCACTAGCCGTGGCATGCAGGCCGTGGCCCAGCCCTGAGATCATGTTGTGCTGGCCATGACAAGCGTTTTTTGCGGGCTGGGCTGAGCTTGGTCAGGTGGCCCTGCCCATACTGCTACCCCCAACCTAATATCTTAAAAAAGGAGAATATCTTTATTTTGAATGAGTCAGAAGATAGCCTATATGTAATTTTTTTTTCTTTTCTTTGGTAGAAACATCTTGTTGATGTTACAGTTCCAAACATTCATTTGCTAGTTCCATGTGCCGAGCACCCTTGCGCAATTCCTTCTTCCGATGCCCATCGATTTTCTTTAGCCTATGGAATTCCCCATCTTCTAGTTGCCATTCTTTCATCCATTTATCAACTCAGATTAATATTTCTATATATTGTTTGAAATCCCCTTTGAGAGGATTCAAATTAGTGCTAATTTCATGGATCAGTATCTGTTTGATTAGAGGAACTTACCCTTCATAGTACGCTTTGGATTTCGTAAGACGTTTCACAATTTTATTGTTTGCAAAAAGAGTTCATTAAAAAAAAAAAAAGAGGTGTAACAGTTCAACTTAAAGACCTGTAATGATCTTAGCCTCTTTTTTTTTAATGAAGATTTGAATATTTGAAAATAGTACAAAAGTCTTCCACATTCTTATTGATGAAGTTATCAACCTTAAAAAAGGAAAATGGCAAAAAAACACTTATGTCATTTTTTGATTTTTCTCTTTATTAAATCATTTGAGAGAAACAACTTGGTTGGGCCTACTTCAACTACCTTTATACATATATGGTTGAAGAAAGGGTTTATATATATGGATTTCAAATGACTAAAGAATTAGCTTAATTTAACAGTTATGATCATCAAAATAAAGTCGAAACTTGGATCATTAAGAATCAACAGAAAAGAACCTCTATGACCAATTATGATGTCCTTCTAAGTGACTAAACTACAAAAAGAAAATACCCACCATCAACATTGACCAGTGTGGCTTGAAAAGTGAATTTTGGGTGAGTTTTGTATAAGAAAAAAAAGTGTAAGAAAAAAATAGCAAAACCTTCTCATAATGTTGTGTTTTTTCTCACTTTTAATTGTTTTTATTTTACTGAGAGGACTCTCATATAGTTTGCTTATTTGAGATAATATAGATTTTTGGATAGAATGGGCACATTACATAAACATAACCATATGATATTGGCCAGAATGAATACATTATAGGGAAAATAGTAATTTACCTCCTGTACTTAGACCCAATTCTAAAGTGCCCCCTTCTAGTTCAAACGTTTGCAATAGACCTATTTGAACTCACAATTAAATTGCAAAATGGATATCTGTTAACAGAACTTATAAAAGTACCAAATTACCCTTCTTCTCTATTCAGTCTTTCCATCTCCTTCCTCCCACTCACATCCATCCATCCCCTTCCTCCCACTTACAGCCATCTAAACCCCCAAACCTACCTCAGAGAGAAAAGACAAGCCCCTACTACCCAAAATTCACCAAACCCCTTCTACATCCTCTATTCAATAGCGCCAACTTCATCTCCTAAAACCTAACCAATCACACACCATTACACCATCACCGCACACTACTGCTTTGGATTGTGTTCAAGCAAAATAATAATAATAATAACAAAGGAAAGGAGGAAGAGATAGCGAGAGGGAGAGGGAGAAGGAGAGGATAGAGAGGAGAAACGGAGGGATCGAGAGAGAAAGGAAGAGGGAGAGGGAGGGAAGGAGGGGAGTGGAGCAGTAGGGAGACGGTGGGGAGATGAGGGAGGAAGTGGGAGGGAGAGGGAGAGAGAGAATAGAGAGGAGAAGGGGAGGGAGAGTGAGAGAAAGGAAGAGGAAGGAGGAAAAAGGAGAGGAGGAAGGGTAGGGGTATTTTGGAAAAGTTTTTATTGTTTATTTTAAATGGGTGTATAAACTGAAAAATTGTGTATGTTTAAATAGAAGCTTCTGTCAAAATAAACAGATTCCGTCAATTTTACACTTTAGTTTTAAGTTCAGAGTGCTTTTGATGCAAAAGTTTAAAGTTGATATGAGTACTTTACCATCGAGTCAAAATACAAGAGAGTAATTTGTTATTTTCCCTACATTATATAAACATAAAACATAAGACCATGCTCACGGGAAGACAAGTATTATCATATAATGTATGGAGAGGACTCTCATATATTTTGTTTATTTGAGCGAATATAGATTCTTGGACAGAACAAGCACATTACATAAAGATAACCACATGATATAGGCCAAAACGAGTACATTACATCTTACCATCTAATCTTATCTTACCATATATAAAAGGCAAGGATCTCTCCTCCTCCTTTGTGCTTTTTCCTCATCTTGTGGGGCCCATTTGATGCATGTTAGTTAGGGACATCTTAGCCGACATCCGGAAGGTGTCTCTATCTCTATCTCCATCTCTATCTATCTATATCTATACCCTAATGTAAAAGGCAAGGTTTTACCTACCTTCCTTTGACAATCCAACCTGCCTTTGGCGTACCTAACCTTCTTCTCTCTTGGTTGCTTTCGCCCTTTTCTCCTTTTGCTTCTATGCTAATTGTTGGTCTATGCTAGGTGTTCATCTAAGATTGCAACTGACCCAGATACATGCTATAGGCTCTTCGTTTCCACCACCTGCTTAGACATGCAAAACCGAAAACTATTTACATCTTCTGTTTTTTGGCCTTTCATCTTCCTCTACACCTCTACACAAGTAAAACTCTCCTATGAATGTCTCTCTCTTAGTCAATGCCTTCTTCTCTGCCTCTATTTCATCTCATGTCTTTGTCCCCTATTTGGCAATGTTATTTTTTTCCTACAACTCTCTCTCTTGGATTTTTTGTTTGAATTTCTATATTATGAGTTTTTTTAATAGATTTTGTTAGGGTTGTTGGGAATTTGATCAAATCTTTATCTTTTCCTCTTCAAGTTTGACCACAATTTATGCTTTTGATGATTAGAAATAATGTCTGGTAAGATGAAACAAGGATTCCACATTAAGAATTAGTATAGGCTTTTTTTTTGGGGGAAATGAATTAGTATTGCATAGTAGAGCTGATGATTAATTATCTCGATACATTATCTAAGAAATTAGATTAAATGTGAAAATCTACAACAGTGAGGAATTTTTCAATTCTATGGGGAGGGTCAGATCTAAAAAATCCCAAAAAACTAAAATTTCCACACGTCCAAATTCTTGTAGATTTACACAATTCAACTAGTCCATAAATGTGGTCCATGATTTTGCCATATTGACCATCCATTTGATGGGGTATTGTTTAGTAATGACTAAAATTCACATCAGTCCAATGTTTGTATCATCTCTCCAATTCCAAGCAAGAATGACTTTGGAACCACGTTTATGTCATTATCTAAACAACCTAATCCACTAAAAGAAGAGAGGTGACTCTAAACAGCTTCCTACATCTGACCCCATACTTGAATCATTTCCTCAAATAAGTTTCCTTTTTTTAAATAGTCTCACATAAGCTTCTTAGTTCTCACAAGGGAAAATTTTCATCTTGGAGAAATGTAGAGATAATATTAAAAAAAAAAGACTATGGGAATTCAAATTATTTAAATTATTGTGATTTTCTTTATGGTTATTTCTGATTTTCTTGATATTTTAGTAATACCATGACATCACTTTGAACAATGCTTTAAATAAATATAATGAAGCCATATTTTCAAAATATCACCATAGTAAATTACCAAAGAAGACTCCTGAGTCCCAACCCTATCCATACGTTCTCTATTGATCCTAGGGACTATGTTGGTTTTAAGAAGCTTGTTAGATCGGCCACAAATTCTAGGATCCAAGGTGGTCCTAGATGGATGTTTTTATTCCTGCACGGAAGGTTGAAACCCGAATAAATTTGTATAAAAATATAAATTGTTAATATCATAATAAGAGCCTCTTACTTTGGAAAAGAAATAAGAACTATTTTAAATCAATCAACTCCCACTTTCCAAACTAAGATTGGTGGACCCCCAATTTATGCTTATGATGAGCATATGTGTGAATAAGTAGTAAAACCAGAGATTTTCCTTAGGAGGCTACCACTTGAAAAGAAAATGGAATGGCCACATGTAAAAGGGAAAAAAAAACATAACAACATAAATTTTTTGGAAGATAAGGAAGGTTTTCCAAAATCTCATCTTTTTTTTATTTTCTTAATTAACCATACAGGTTTAAACGATTATCCTAATAAAAAGATAAATATGGAGCATCAATAGAGGAAGTCAGCTCGACGATTTGCTTGCAAGTGTCGCTTAGTTTGAACTGAAGCACTTTGAAATTCTTCTCTTGATTTAAGGTAATGATTCATTACTTGTTGAAGTTGAGATTAAAACATATTTGGTTCCTCACTTGCGAGCAGGTGGGTATTATGTATTTTCTATCTTGTATCTTTGTTGTTGTTGTTGATTGCCTCAGCCTATGTTAGCCCTCTCTCTGTTGTCCATCGGCTGTGTTTCTATGCATCAATAAACAGTAAGGCCTACACCAAGTGGTCCATGCTCAGACAGCATGGGAGGAAAACTTTCTTTTGCTTTAGGGCCCGTTTGTGCATGGCCCGTTTTCATGGAAAGCCGTGCAGATTTCATCGAGGTACACAGGAGACCCCTGTTAGGTGCAGCAACATCCCCGAAAATTTGTCTTCCCTTCCTCCTTCGATTTTCTTTGATAGAGGGGTTGTGTAATTCCTATCACCCCCCATAAGAAATTCGTTTCTACGGCAAATATTACCATTGTATAAAAACCCTTTTCCTCTAACGGAAATGCAGTGTATAAAAACCCCATTATCTGTGGAAAGGAGGAGGGGCGAGGCGTTCAGAGATTAGCACCGGCAGTAGGTTCTTGATTTCTTGTGGGGAAGAAGAAGCTCAGGTACTCACCATATCTCTATCTGTATATTTACACATACATAATTAGATGATGATGTCTGGCAATGAAGAAAGAAAGGCTGGTCTTACAGCTGCCATGGATACTGTTATGGTAGTAGAATGATGTCAGAGTATCCAAAGGTATTGCCTGAGCCAGTTATTTATTTATTTCTATATTATGGTTTTTTTCTAAATCTTTTTTTTTATGGAATGGCAGGTCCTTGAAATTACCCTTCATGTTTATTATTATTATGGATTAATATTTGAAATTAAGTGATTGATTAGGGTTTAGGGTTAATTAAAATTTAGAATCTGTGGAATGGCATATCTTGCTTATATTGTTCTTGTTATTAATGATTCTTAACTAGTTTAGTTAATATGTTGTCTTTTTTTAATATCTTGAATGTTATTATGGTGGTGATGATGATGACAATTATGACCATGACTGTTGTAGTGACGGCATGTAAAATGGTTTATAGCATGGATGTGATTTCATCTTCAGCAATCAAAATACATATTTCAGAAGTAGATGAGTCTAATTCACCAAAATTAGGGATGTCATTTTTTGACCCGGATGAAGCTTTTGAAAACCATAGTTGCTTTGAGCAGATGTGTATTGAAGGCTATCTTCTAAAATTTTTCAAGGAGAACAACAATTAAAGGTTTTACCATTTGACCATATTTAGGTTGTATGGGTTGTGCATCTTTCGCATTGAGTTCATCGGAAAGTTGATGCCTAATTGTACATTTGAAGTGTTTTTAGTGTTCTTGTCATCTTTTTATTGTAGATCCAAACTCAAAACTGTTTTCTTTTCAATATTATTGTGCTTGTTATTCAAATTAAAGGGTTCTATTGTGATTTTGAGCATTTTGAGCATCCTACACCCTGCTTTCTAATTCCCTTGATATTTTCATTTTCTTTTTATTTTCTCTTCCCATTTGATGGTTTTGTTTAGCTTTGAAGAAGTATGATTGACACATGCTACAATTTTCAATTTTTGACATATGCCTCTAAAGATGGGAATTAGGTCTGAGCTTTACCTTGTTGTGATGTGCTAATTATTCAAAGTGTATTTGGTTATGCGGATACTGAAAATTCTAGTGAAAAGATGGAGAACTTGATCTTCTAGAAATGCAATTCTCAAAAAGCATAGCTGCCTAGTCTCGGTATGGAATGAAAGAAGGGCTAAAAGAGAAAGGCCAGCTGAGAAGGGTATTTCAAATGTTCGCTCTCTCAAGTCTAGATCATTTAGTAGGAAAAAAAAAAGCATTCTTTTGCTCTATATTATTTTGATTATATCAACCTTGGAATCAATTGATAAATGTTGTTCTAAAAGGTTGTGGGAGGAGAATGAAAATGAAATATTTGGATTTTCGAACATTATTATAAGTTGTACATTTGAGTTCAAGCCAATGAATTGATGATTGTTTGGTTTGAATGTGAATGTTACAGTTATATAATGTTATACATCTAAGACTTGTGGAATGTAATGATTGTTACAACTTCATATTGTCTCGCTATTATTTATTTATTTATTTATTTATTTTGCTAAAGTGGTGATATAGTTATGAAAAGAAAACTTGTTCAATAATAGAGGAATGAAGTCCTGGAAACTAAGAGGTAACTCACAAAGATCATTTATGATCCTTGCTTGCTGTCTGTTGCCAAATGTGGATTGAAACGTGTCCTGTTTGGGTTGGAATGTGATCCCTTTGGCTAGATGATTAATTTCCTTCGCAGTGTGATCCTTTTATTTTTTTCATATTTATGATAGCACAATAGAAGGGTCTTTGATCAAATGTCTACAGGCTAAAAGAAGTCTATATAAGACATGAATTTTTCCTAATATTTTAAGTTATTATTTGACGAGGCCCAAATAATTTTATGAATATAGTTTAGTTTGTCATGTATTGTAGTAGGTAATATATCTTTCATGTACCTTTTTAAATCATTTATGTAAGCATGAAATTATTTTCCAACTCAGCAATATGTTGCACCAAACATCAATACATAGGAATTATAAAGGAATTTGTTGTTACACCTAACAATACCTTAAGGAATTCGGGTGTGTTTTCTTTCCTGCACCAAATGCTTAAAAAATGATACCATGGATTACTAATGCCATGGTTTTCTAGTGCCAAGGAAAATGGAGTTCAAAGGATTCCACTTAGGTTAGATTCCTCTCTCTGCACAAATACACCCTTAAAAATGATTAGGTTTACATTTTCTCCTTTCGTATTTTATATATATTTGGAATTTTCTAATAGCAATGCATATTTCATATATGTGGTAGATGGAAGTTTCACATTCCTTAGAATTTTGATCTTACATCTCTACAATCTTTAATGTTCTACATGATACATCTTTTTTTAATTTTTTTAGTTTGTTTCATTTCTTATAATGTGTCATTATTTAATAAACTCAAATAGACAAAGTCACAAGTAGACAGTTGTATATTTAAACCCTGTTCATGCAGGAGACACAACAAAAGCTTAATATTCTCTTCATTGTAGATGTAACACAAGTCCTTATTATAAAACCTTTATTGCATATTTTTGTAAAACATTGTTGCTTTTTCACTGTCCTTTTCCATTTTTAAGGATAAAATGAAGATTGGTTACATCTCATGTCAAACCTAAAGCATCATGAATTTTGATTCATTTAAAAATGTGTTACCTAAAGAAGCATGGAATATTAAAATGCAATAAGATATTTATTTTGATTGGATATTTAGGAGGCTGGAGTAACAAGATGCCAAGAAGAAATTTGAGCAAAACTTGATGTCAAAGCAGAGCATATACACTCCAAGAACAAAAAGATGCCAAGGAAGCCCTACAATGCAGATGATCAATTGGGTTCTCTTTTGGGGCCATGGTATTACCATAAAATACAAACATATGCCAACAAGATCACACTCGAGGTATACAATCTGAAAATCTAATATATGCATACCAATCCTTAAAAGCAAGTATGAGATTCATTGGCACTAACAAGTCTGGATATTTGCTTAGAGCTCCTTTTGATCTTCATTAACTAAGAGCAAGAACTTTCACGTCATGTCTAAATGACAGTTCACATGTCTCAACTCGCAATTAAATTACTGATAATAAGAATTAAAGGTAATTAAGAATTGCCTATGAGTTCATTATAGAGCAACTAAGTTGCAATGGTACGAACAAGGTAATTGGTTTTAACTTGGCAATTGGAATTGAGAGAACCTTATGTGTATCTTTTTTGGTGTCTAGGTGCTCAATCTCTGGGGTGACTGATTGGACAAAATGGCCTTATTTAATGAAGTTGACAGCACAAATGGCAAGAGGCACTTGAGGTTTTGAGCTTTGACAATTGTTGTTTTGATGTATGAGAAAATGTGGATAGAACTACCCACAGTAATATTCCCCATTATTGAGGAATATTTGGCTGCAAAGCTATAGAATATGAGTTGGAACCTGATCGCTAGTGGCTCCCAAAGTTTGAACGGGGTTGAAACTTAAACACAGAATGGACATTTTACTGATGCATGAGGTTGTAAAGTTGTAACCTCTAAATTATGCTCAATAGGTTTATATGGTGCAGCCATATTCCAAGTGAACATTTCATATAATCTGACATTTATCATTGATTTGTGCTCAAAATTTAGGTCAAACTTTGCTTCCTCACTTGGAGGGATTTTGCTTTTTTTCTTTCATTTAGAATCTTTTTTATAGCAATGAGTATTCTAAAGATGATTACAAATTAACTATTACATGGAAAGGCATTCAATTCATAAGAAAATCATAAATTATGTGGATGATACACTTTTTGTGGTTTTTTGGGTGGAAATGACTAACATCAATTTCTTACTTGTCCAATCCTTGAATTGTTCTCAATAGACCTACATGTTTTTGCCATATCCAAAGTGAATTCTTCTTAATCTAGGTTAAACTTTGCTTCCTCAATTGAGAGCATGTGAGCATTATTTACTTTCTGTCTTGTATATGTTTAGGCTTTTTTTATTAACAATAAATACGTCACTTTGAAATGGATTTTGGGACTTGGGTATTTTTTTATAATGATGATTTTGGTGTTGTTTGCTTTGGGCGTTTTGAGTTTTTGAAGAAACTTACATTGGTTGGTGGTTTGGGAATTGGTTTTTATTGATTTATTTTTTTTGTTTGAAGTTTTGTTATAGTACTTGCTTTTTTTTTCTTTGGTCTCACTAGAACCCATGATTTCTATATTTGGATTTCTTTATCACTGGGGAAGTGGGGATTAATGGAGTTATACTTTCTATTTCTGAGAGAGAGAAGAAACCAAGGTCGTGTAATCACTGCATCCCAATCTTTTCTTTTATTGCTCTTTTACTTTCTGGTCAAAGCAGCTCGGGAGCAAAGAATCTCATTTTTTAGTTTGAATGCTTTTATATCCTATAAGCATTCCACCTTTCATGACATTTTCCTGTTGTTTACTTAATAGAAAACCCAACTAAACGAAGAGAATCTCTGTTTAATTTCATCCATTCACTGATGTGCTTCTGAAATCAATTGTTGCAATTAGATATTGATAACTATTGTTGGAAAGATTATGGGAAATGATATGGGATTCCCATCTGGGTCTATATTTTGTTGATCTTAGTATTTAGGGGTCTAGCTGCATTGGATGAAATGGATTCTGATGTTATGGATTCTGATGTTATGTTTTTGTTTTCTTTCCGTCGGTAGTGTCTAGAGTCTGTAGACTCGTACTTTTATATATATACCCAACTCAGATATGGGTGTCTGGCCGCTACTCTTGCTTAATGTTTTTGGGTGCTTGACAGATGGACAATTACATTGATTACTATTTCTTTTGGGGTAGGTCCCTGGCTTGAAGGAGCCTCCAAGAATCCTATTTAAATGTATCATATTTCTTTTAAAAACAACATTTTACATCGTTATGTTGACTTGATGGAGGCCATTCCCCTTTGTACGTAATAGGCATTTGACATATCTTCTTGTTATGCATCTTCTTCTGTATGAGCTGATTCTTGCATTTCTATGTTTATCCTAAAGCCATTTGGCTACATAGGTGAACTGGATCATTGATCTGATTGGCACTTCCTTCCATATAGAGGATTCTCAAAATCAATCCAGATTGAAATAACTAGCCAGCTAATATTTGGTCCATGCGGAAATGTGGATAGCTGCAGTGTTTCCTCTTGAACTATCTAATTTTAGGTCATCAACCGGGTTGGATGGATTACCCTACAAATTGTATCCACAGTGGGACCCATCAAATCAACATTTGAATCACTTAACATGACAAATGTAAATTGATATTACCGTGCATATCCTCCTACGGAGGAACAGATCATATAATTCTTTAGCTCGTGATATTTTTATACGGTGCTTGTAATATGAACTTGGATTTGCAGCTTGGTTCCTTCCTCTCCATTCATGGATGCTATCAAGTTCTCAAATCTGGCGATGGCAAGGTCAATCATATAATGTCAGATGCAGAGGGAGGCACTTACGTTGCACCTACACTTGAGGAAAATGTGAATCTCCATGGAACAGCTTAAAACTCGGTACAGCAGGAAGAATATTTTGTTTGTCGAATTGCCGTTATTTGGGGCTATGCCTTCCAAGTTATTTTTCAAGTGATTCTTCCTCAAGAATCGGATTCAACATTAATTTTGATTCTAATGAAGAATATTTATGCACAAATAAAATGACATAAGTCGGTAGTTCAAAATGTGAAAGTCCAATTGCAAGTCATTTCATTTTGATGACACCAAATAAAAGAGAAAAGCATTCAAGTTGACCAGATTGATTCAACTATTATTCAGTTTTATATTACCACATCCTCAAGTTTTTCATCGTTTACCATCCTAATTCTTTCTCTTTGAATCTCCAGTGGTAATCAAATGACTCTGAATTTCCCTCTTGCAATGCCACATCACCATCATCATCGTACTGTTCTCTAAATTTTCCAAACCACTGCATAGATCTCCATTTGGATATTGCAGTTGCTTGAAGCAGCCGGCCCAATGACGATGGGGGTTCGAGACATTTTTATGACATTAAACCATGATTTAAAATCGCGGTATCGGTTGTGATATCGGCTAACCCCAAAAATCGATACCATCGCGGTATCGGTTGCGGTTTGCAGTCCGTTATGGTCGTTGCGGTATGAATTTATTTTTAACCCCAAAAAATTTAAAAAAAAAACAAAAAATTAAAATATTGTAAAATGTTGGAAACCAATGTTTTTTTTCATTAGTAACAACTATAAAGTAAAGTATCGGTACTCCTAAGTTATAGTATCTTGTATCGCTATAGGATTTTTAAAAACTTATTATGTGAAGTTTAGCCCAACTCTAATTTGACTCTAATTTGTCGAGTGCCTATTTAAAAATGGGTATATATTTTGAATAATTTTATGGATCAACCTTTGAGTAAAAATTATCACCATGATATGTGTATTTTAAAATTTTATTTTAATTTGAATTTTCTCGGAGTTTTGTAGAAAACTAATGCCCTGATTTCTTTATGACATAAATTGTGGCATAGCTAATTGTTTTGTTCCACTTACCTATTTAGAGAAAAAATGCCCCAAATGAATATAAAATAGTGTAATACTTTACTACGGGTAAGTTTTTTAAAAAGTGGGCCAAAGCCCAAAAATTATATGGTGGTAGACTCACACCATTATATGAAATGGTCAAAACCCTAGAAAGGGCATTTTCTGTTCCATTTCCAATTTCCATACTGTAGACATGATGGCAACAGAAGTAAGAAACGTTGGAAACAAAGGAGACCAAGGGAAGAAGAAGGAGAGGGAAGAAGAGAAGACAAATAAAGAAAAAAGATGAGGAGAAGAAGAGGAAGATGGTAGTTGGCGTGATTGCACTTGGAGTAGGACCAAAAGTGGTTGAACTGTGGCTGGTGGTGGTTGTAGTGGCACCGCCGGGCTATTTGGCAGTGGTGGTAACAACACCATGCGATGGAGTTGAGGGTTCCAAGTACCAATTCTCTCTTTATTCTCTATTTTTCTATAGGGATCCAATCTTCCTCTCTCTTTCTCTTTTTTTTTTCTTTTTTTTTTTCTGGAGTTTTCATTTGTATCGGTCGTTACGACAGATATTTTGAAAATATCGGCAGTCAACCAGTTTTTTTGCTATATGGACTGATATGATACCGATATCGGTATCTCATTAAAATATCGTTGCAGTTCAGGCCGATATCGGTACGTACCGGTCGATATCGATATGTACCGGTATCGGCCGAGATTTTAAACCTTGCATTAAACTGACGGCCATCATGCTTAAAATAAATGGTAAATCTTGAATAAAGGCATTTATTTGATGACAAAACTATCGGGTGTGAGTTTAGAGACCTTTATAAAATTATTTTTAAGTTCTCAAATCGGTTTTAGAGATAAAAATTTTCACGGGTTTCATAGAATTAGATTAAAAGCCAACCGCTCCAAAGATTTTCCCTACATTTTATGTACATCGACATTTTGTCATAGCTGCTTTTATATAGGGTCCATCTATCATTCAATCCAAACTTTGCAATACACAAGGACCTCCCTGATAGTTACTCGCACCAAGTTTTAGTCAAATTTAAATTTACTGGACCGTTGAATTGACTGTGCACCAATCCGAACGAACTAAATTTATGGGCCACAGATGAAGGAGTTACAGACGTAATTGAGGCCAAACTAGATTTGTGGGGTGATCCCACATAGATCTTTCCATCCCCCTAGTTCCATCCCCAAATGAGACCCACAAATGGACTCCATAAAAAGTTTTCACAATAGGTGTGTGAAAATAGTTCTCACAAGATCAAAGCCCTATATATATATATATAAATTTCTTTTTATTGTTGAATCTAAATCTGTGGTTATAGTGTATGTGATGTTTTTATTTGGCGCTCTCACTTGTTCTTTCCACAGGTTTTGTTGTGTGCTCCGAGCGAACATTTGTTGACATTCAAAAGGCTCTATCGTCCCATGTGGCTTTCATTGCTAAGAAGAAGCAAATTCACATCTACAGAAAATTCCGTATCTACAACATAAAGTTGTAGACAAACTATTCAATGGAAAGGCAAAATCATCACTACACACAAATAACAATTTTCACTTTTATTTTCCTAATCTCTTTCATATATTGTTTTTCATACATTTGAGTTGGTTCCAAGAGCAGGCATGTTGGGCCAAAAAACCTTAATGTTTGGGAGAGAGGTAGGGTAAAGTAGAGTAGAGTAAACCGAAAATCAAGAAAAAATAATGTATGATTGGGTTATGATGATATTTTATTTTTAGTTATTTGATATAAAATCTTTTTAGCTTTTTGTATAAAAAATAGAGATTTTTTTATAATTTAGTGACAGCCTCTTAACTTTTTTTGAATAAGGAGGAAAAAGTTTTAAAATTTTTTTTAAAAAAGAAGGGGGTAGATTTGAGCTTTAAAAATTTTATTTTACTCTACTTTACCCTCCCCCTCCCCCAAGCATGCCCGTGGTTGCTTGGAAGACAAGGATTGAATAGAAGTTGACACCACCTTCTTCTCAATTACTACCGTCATCTTTTATGGTTTTACTTCTTAGCCATAGTCTTGGTCCCTGGCGTAGCCCCGGATCAAAGATCGAGTGTAGAACAATCTCCTAAAGGATTGTTCAAATCCGAAGACTCAATAAAGCTTACGATCAAAATTGGAAAGAGAAAAACTTTGGAAAAACTGGGTTATTATTAATAAAAAGCATGTCTATTACAATGAATAACTCCTCCTTATATAGGAGTGATTATTTCTAAAATAGAAGGATTAACTCTAAACAAACATAACCTACTAAAAATAAAATAAAAAGTAAATAATTAAATATAGGGATCCTTGAGGGGATTAAAGATCAATCGGATAGCCTGCGTGCTTGTGATCTAGGCCAGACGTGGGATCAGCGTACATTGGTCCCACAATTACGATTGTCCTCGTTGTCGAAAATATTTTCTTTGCCAAGATTGCTCTCCCCCTGCAATTTAAAAGATTAAAAAATGAGAAAGAAAGATGGCTAGAAAGTGTCCTGATGACACAAAACTTCCACCTATGACACAGCAAAATAAATCTAATCATTAACACTACTCAGGTCATTAGCATGCTAATGAGTCTGTTTCTGTGACCAGACTAGACTGTTAATGAAAATTGCTAAAATTTCGTGAGCAGCATCAGAGGATTCGATCTTCTTTCACCTGCTTTCTACTGTTGTAACGGGGCCTGATGGTCATTTCAGGTTCTTTTCCAGAGCGACGATTATAGTTTCCCCTATTCTCGAACTCTTTGGCTTTGATACGATCGGCTAAATCGTATAGCCGATATCCGTCAGTGTTGGGAATTGAATTGTTCTGCAATTTAAAAGATGAAAAAAAACAAATATGGTCAGAAATTTCAAATTTTGAGTGATTAAACCTACTTGAGAGTGTCCAACTGTAACAAAAATTCCGGCCACAGAACAAATAAATCTAATCATCGCTCAGAGCAAGGGAGTGTGTTTGGGTGTAGAAAAACGGTGGGACAATATTATCCAAATGCCTCTTTGATAAGCAGAGAGAGACACTTGAGATTAATAGAGAGTACCCTGGCTGCAAGAGATTAAACTTTGAGACGGAGTTGAAGGTAGTAGGCACGCTCAACAAGTTGAAGATTTGCCTTGATTTTCCAACATGCACACGAACCCCTTATAAAGAAGGCTACAGGAGATGAAAGTGAGAAGGAGTTGAAGCCTGAAGGTAGTAGGATCAACAAGGAAATTTGCCTTGATGTTTCTGTGTGCACACCAAACCTCTTTAAACAAAGCTCAGGATGGACTTAGAAATTGCCACGAGCACACGAGCCCCTTATAAAGAAGGCCAAAGATGGACTTGAACTTCAATGTAGTTTTCCAAATACATATATTTTAACAGTCGATGATGATGCAACTATTGTGATGTCATAAGGGATGGCTCTCCCAATCTGGAGAACTTCTAAATGCACACAAAGTCTTCTTTGGCAATTAGACCATATTACCTTGCACTGGTCCACCCCTACCTTGCATGTATGAGTCCCTATTACCTCACACTTGTGAATTAGTCATATTCTTGCATTGTGGGTTTTTATTACCGTGTATGTGCAAGTTAACCACTACTTGCTTATGATTCAAACGCTAAAATTTGGTCTCATAGCCGTATTTGATCTCATGAACATTTCCAACTTTTCCAATGGGGAAGAAAAGTTAGATGGGTTTTTTTGGTGTTGGGGTGGGGTGTGGTTGGGCGCAGAAAAAAGAAGCATTTTTGAGAATTTTCCATGCAGAGAACCTCTTTTGAGACTGAATGAGTACATTAAATAAACAAAAAACATGGTGAAGGCAAAGTGAGTAGATGGGATAAACATTATAAAATATGGTAAGAAGGGCCCTTACTTCTGAAAACTTGACGCGCATACCATTCTGAGTAATGTCCCCCAAATTCACATTGCCTTGGTAGTTCGTAAATTTGCCCGAGCATTCAATCGATGGCCTACCAATCTTTTTCCAGGTGCCACACATATTGTTCTGCAATTTAAAAACAAACGAATAAATAAATAAATAAAAGATGGTTAGAAATCTCAAATTTTGAGTGGTAAACCCTTGAAAATGTCCCAGTGTCACAAAACTTCCACCCAATTGCCTATTAGACAAAGCAAATTGTTGGCATGTGGGCCGGTGGTCCACATGTGATGGCCACAAAAGAGCCTCAAAACGATTGTTAATTTAGTTGGCTGACTCAATATCTCTACTACTCCTCTGTCTTTGTCGAAGAACGTTATAATGAATCCAGATGTTAGTTTTCGGTATGCTCGCATTTGATCTTTAGGGATATGTGAAAAAAAGAGACCCCTGAGTAATGAAAACCACAAGAAAAAAAAAAATCAAGTATCACAAAAGGATCTGAAAAAATGAGCCTTTTCGGTGATTCACCACCTTGTGGCCTCATCATCCTGATTTATTGTCACAAAAAATCTAATGAGTCTGTTTTGCTATCTAGACTAGTCGTTCGTGAAATTGTGAGCAATGTGAGAGAAGTGTGTCTGATGTAGTAAAAGTGGCAGGATAATATTAACCCAAGGTTTCTTTGATAAGCAGAAAGAGAAACTTGAGATTAAGAGAGAGTCTCTACCACTCATATATAAGAGACTCTACTTCTCTAAAGTTGTCAGAAACTAGAAATAGGTGTCAAACACTATTCTTCCAAACCGCCATCCTCTTTAAATAGAGGAGTAAAGGATGTAGAAAGAAATGTCAAACAAGTACTTAATATAAGCAGGCAACAAACGCCAAATACCTATATAAACAAAATATATATATATATGAAGAATATTATTATGCATCCATCCCCCACCATAGGATGAGGGGCACTTGCATATTTGGATATATTAATGTGCAAAAAACAAAGGGCTTTAATCCTATGAGAAATGCCCTCACACACCTACCGTGAGAACTTTTTATGGGGCCCGCTTGTGGATCCCATTTGGAGATAGAAAGATCTATGTGGGACCATCCCAAATAATTAATTTGACCCCAATCATATGTCCTTAACTCCTTAATCCGTGGCCCACAAATCTCATTCATTCAGATTAGTGCACAGTCAATCTAATAGTCCAGTAAATTCAGATTTGACCAAAACCTGCGGCGTGTGACTATCAAGGAGGTCCCTGTGTATTGCAAGATTTGAATTGGGTGATAGAAGGGCCCCACTAGACTTCTCACAAAAAAATGGTGAAAACTAGTTCTCTCTCTCTCTCTCTAAATATATATAGAGAGAGATTTTGAGGGAGAATGAGTATATTACATAAACAAAAAACATGGTAAAGGCATGATGAAGACATTACATAAACATTACACAACATGGTAAAGACCCGGAAGCAGAATGAGCTCAACAAATACTATATTCATTTACCTCCTTGTTTCGTGGTACTTCATGGTTCGTAACATGCATACCACCACGATTATTCCCGGCATTCACATTGCCTTTTAAGTTAGTAAATGTCCTGCATTTGATCTTCGGATTGATTCCTGAGTCAACTATCATAGCCTCTGCCGTCTTCTGAGAACTAATGAGGTTGACATGCATACCGCCCTGATTATTCCCCGTATTCACATTGCCTTTGCTGTTAGTAAATGTGTTGCACCTGATCATCGGATTGTTCTACAATTTAAAAGAAGAGGAAGAAAGA
The DNA here is from genome assembly GCA_037013555.1 of Sextonia rubra. NCBI lineage: Eukaryota > Viridiplantae > Streptophyta > Magnoliopsida > Laurales > Lauraceae > Sextonia > Sextonia rubra. Next base: position 11,460,651 of record JASUAD010000028.1, on the reverse strand, counting down.
AATCATTAAAAATCTCATTTTTGAGTGGTTCAACCATGAAATCTAATGAGCCTCTTTTGCCCAAAAAAAAAAAATCAATTAGCCGCTTTTGCTATTTTGTGAGTAATGTGAGAGGAGTGTGTTTGTTTGTGGTGGGAAAATGGCGGGTTGTACACATATTGAACCATTATATATTTTTGTTCTCCGCGCATGTGAGATTAGGTCACATGGAACGCAGCAGAAATTTTATCTCAACATCAAATTAAAGACATTTAATAACAGCACACAAGTAATAAAAATATATTTTATCATAAACTTCAACTATCTAACCAATATGGACCAAAATCCAAAAAAGCTATATAAATCCAAATTTGAACTACTCAATAAAAATGAAAGCAAATCTAAATATCTCTTGAATTAATCTTGAAATCTCTAGACTACGAAATCGGCACTCCATTCTTTATTTTTTCAAGTTTCCCCTTTCGTATGCCTTGTCCTTAGGATTCAGTTTCACCTCTTCACCTGGAAGTGTTGGAGTGGGTTAGATTTTTATAAATCCAGCAAGCAACCAAGCCTACGTAAATGCTGCATACAATCATGCAAAATAGAATAATGACAGGCAAAAGATTTCATGAGATCAAAGGTAACATAGCAACATAGGATTATGCAAGATAGAGTTATCAAGATTCCATAATGATTTACAAGTGCAAGATTGCAAGAGTTATCAAGTTGTTAGTAGTGACATATATGGTTCATTATATATTAGACTCATATTTCATTCATAAGAGATGTGGGATGGGGTGTTACAATCTACCCCCTAAGGCCACACGTCCCCGTGTGCATCCATCTAACTTTACCAAGCGATGTGGGACCGAAGCATTCCACACCCGTGTCCCCTACAGGCGATGTGGGATCGAGCTACCGGGTCGTTACAAGAGCCGATCTACACATCAATTCAGTTAGATTTTAAATTTGCATTAAAAAATGCCTCTTAAGAAACAAGTTAAGGTGGAATCTTCATCTTCTTCAATTGAAGATTTGATTGATGCCATTCGAGATTTAACTGTTATAGTTAACAACATGCAAACCACCTTGCAACAACTAGACAATTGAGTGACCATTTTTGAAAATAATCAGCATGTGAATCACAATCGTGATGATGATGCAAATATTCGGAATCAACGAGATCCATCAGTTAATAATCCTGACCGAGACTTAGAGATTAAACTCGTGATTTTCGAATATGATGAAAAATTGCAACCCGCTGAATTCATGAATTGGTTAGTCTGTGTGCAGAATAATGTATGCACACAAACCAATGACTGAGCACCATAAAGTCACACTGATTGCCACTAGATTCTATAATTATGCTGCAACTCGGTGGCCTAAAATGCAAAGAAAAAGGAGGAATTAGAACATGGACCCTGTTGAAATATAGATTGAGATGAAGAATATTTTGAAGCAAAAATTCATTCTAGTCAATTATACAAGAGATCTACGTTCAAGCTTTCAAAACTTGAAACAAAGGTCCAAGACAGTTGTTGATTATTTTAAGGAATTTATGACTCTATAAGCTCGTTGTGGTTTGAATGAAGATGATGAAATGGTTGTTGATAGATGTTTCAATGGATTGAGAATAAACATTCAGCATATCCTTGCCTTCCAACACTTTAACAAAGTCGATAAGCTTATCTAACATGCTATTAAAACTGAGGGAATTGCAAATCATCAAGCACAAAAATCCAAATGATTTCCACAAAAGAATTCATCTCTGCAAGATACTAAACCCAATAGTTTATCAGGATAGATTTTTGCAAGGACTGATCGTCAAAATAGGATGATTTATTTTCATTGTCAACAGCCTGGATATTGTACAGCAGAATGTCTAAAGCGCATACATTTGATTGAGATTGAAGGTGATGATAAAAAATATCTCAGATGATCCTAAAGGTACTGACACTGATCCCAATGGTATTGAAAATGAGAAAATTACTGAAACGTATGTAGATACCACAGGTGAAGCTTTTATCGTCATCATAGAAGTTCCACCAATTGTTAAGAATAAATGGTTGAGAAAACATATCTTCCGTTCCACGGGTGCAGTTTATAGACAAAATTGCATCGTTGTTATTGACGGCAAAAGTTGTGAAAATCTCATCTCTCAAGCTCGTGTTGATTGCCTCAAGTAGAAAGTTTACAAGTACAACCGCCCTTATTTTGTCAAATGGCTGATAACTGGTGATCAAGCGTATGTTCAACATACTTGCAAACTTTTGCCATTGGTGAGACATACAAAGATACAATTTGGTGAGACCTATGGATAGTGGTGATCTCTTATTGGGCCGTCCGTGGATGTATGACAAAAATGCAATTCATAGCATACGCAATAACACATATACATTCATGGATGGTGGACAACCGATTACTCTTTATCTCGAGAAACCAAAACAGTCGAAGAAGAATTTCTGGAAAGTTGCCACAAAGGAAGTCCTTCGTGTGCACCAAATTTATAGTGGCCATTCGAAGAAGACTCAAGGACGAACTCTTTTTTCAACCCCGGGAGGATGATGCAGTCTAAGCCCCACGAGTGGTCTCTCTTCAAGTTAGATTAGGATTATATTATCTTTATTAATAGATTTCTAATTATATTGTTATTAGGAAAGCTTCTACTAATAGATTAGGCTTTGCTTAAGCATTAAGTTTACTTTTATTACATATATGGCATTGTATCGAAGAGATTCTCATACTTGGATTAATTAATAATAGAAGTGGGTTTTATCCCTTAGAGGTGCATCCTCGTGTGTGTGAAGTCTCCCTAACGATCCAAAGCGTCCACGGATACGTGCTTCGACACCCCTACACAACCCTAACCCTAGGGCCTGCATCACTTAGAAGTACTCAAAAGAGCATTTTGTCAAAGCCTAGAACATAACAAAGGTGATTAGGGGTGAAATTTGATGGTGGAGCCCAGAGGATTTTGGCAGTGTTTCAGATTGTTTGGATCAAAGGGAGACATCAAATCCTAAAGTCATCCTCAGATAGTGGAAAATTGTTACCCATAAACAGTTAAGAACTCACAAAACTCTACAACCCAAATCAAAGCCCAGAGAACTAGAAGTTCCAACTCTTTCAAATGGGAACAGCGGGGGTGGGGTGGGGGAAGCATGGCCCACCCTTGCCCCTTGGCTTCACCCCTGCCCAGGTGCCCTGGAAACTTCACCAACTCACGCCACCCACATCCACACCCCAAACTTTGTAACTTTCCTTGTCTGAGCATCAATAAAATATACAAAGTGCTCCTTAAATTTCTGTTACTTACGTGAACTTGTGCAAGCACTAAGCAAAACCCAGACTGGTGCACTTGTGCAAGCACGAAGCAGTCACCAGGTGGGGCCAGTTCACTTCCATCTAGCCATTTCAATTAAGAAAACTTGCCAAAATCAACATACCCTCAAGCCACAACATCGAAAAAATTCATTCAGATGCCAAAACAAAAGCTATCAAGATCCAAATTCTAATTCAAGGAACAGATGTTGATCTGATGTGGGGAGTGAAAACCCTAACCTTGGTGGTGGATTCGAACTTGTAGAGGCGGCAACGGCAGAGGGGAGAGAGGGAGAGAGCGGTGCGCCCACTCGTAGAGACGACTGATGGGGCAGATAGCAGAGAGGGGACGCCGGTGCAGGGATCGGAGGTTTTTGCTGTTCCTTTCTCTTTCTTCCTTCCTCCTCTTTGCTGGCAGAGGCAGAGGTAGCGACAGAGGCAGTGGCAAAGGCAGAGGCAGAGGCAGAGGCAGCGGATTGTGGTTTCCGAAATTTCACTGATCGCAGAGCGAGAGAGAGATTACTGATCACAAAGCGAGAGAGAGATGAGCAGAGCGAGGAGCAGGAGAGAGATGAGCGAGGATCGAAGGGAGATGAGCAAAGCGAGAGAGAGAGATGAGCGAGGATCGGAGAGAGAGAGAGAGGGTATTTAAAAAGAGGAGGCAGGGGAATGAAACGCGGTATTGCCTTCGACGCCAAGATTCAGAAGACCTTGACTGAAGCTTATTTTCGTCGTAAAAAGTAAAATAATTGTCTATACAAATTTTTTTATTTTGTTTTTTTTCTTAAAATAATTTAAAAAGTATGAACCTTGACCAACGCATTCTCCCTTTGCGTCGGCAGAAAGTAACATTTACCGATGTCTTCTTTAAACGTCGGCAATAATTTTGACAAACAACCAACTTCATCGCTAAAAGTAAATAATTAGTTGGTAATAATTTGTTTTATTTTAATTTTTTCTAAAAAGTTAGTTATAAAGTACTAACATTTACCGATGTTTAAAGAAAAACGTCGACAATAATTTTTACCGACGGTAAATTTCGTCGCTGAAAGGAAACAATTCATCGACAATAATTTATTTTATTTTATTTTTTTTCTAAAAAATTAGTTATAAAGTACTAACTTTTACCGGCGTTTTATTTATTTACGTTGGTAAAAATAAAACTTTAAAATTATATTTACTGACGATTCATGGATAAATTAATTTACCGACGAAATGTTTAGTCACAAAAATTTCAATATTCATCGGAAATAATTTACTTTATTTTAATTTTTTATAAAAAAATTAGTTAAAATGTCCTAACATTTGCCGAAGAGTTTTATGTTTTACATCGGTAAAAACTCGTGTTTCATCGACATTTTATGAAAAATGTCGGGAATAACTTTAGTTTCACTGACATTTTATAATAAACACCAGTAAAAGTTACCTTAATGTTTATGGCCGATGTCATATTTATTACGTCTGTAAAATATTACTATTATTGATGAAATTTTGAACCCATCACTAAAAAATGTCGACAAAAGTGCTTCTTCTTGTAGTGAAATATGAAGTCACACATTTACATGTGTGGGACCCAAAAGTTATTTTTCACAATTTCTTGAGTTTTTCTTCTCTCTCTTATTCTCTCTCTCTTTTCTTCAAAATAGTTTTCTTGCTTCGAGCAAAGAGTGAAATTCATGTGAAAAGACAATTTTAACCTTAATTCATAAATGCATGACTGCAACTCACATGAAATGATAGCATGAATGTACATCATTGGACATGATTTTACTTGAATAAACTAACGATAATGAAAAATTGAATAATTTCATAAGAACAATATTTTTTCCTATAAAACTTTCCAAAAATGGACTTCTAAAAATGAAAGTTTTTAGACATATTGCGGTATTGATTTATTGTTTTTTCCATTTTCCTTGATTTACTAATATCTAAACATTTTCATATTACATAATAAAGGATTTAGGGGATCTCTAGAATGGATCAACGAAATTAACTCAACAATATGTGTGCAATCAATCAACCACGTAGCGAAAATAAAAAGTAATCAACACAAAAATATAAACCACAAGAAGACATGATTTTAACGTGGAAAACCCTAACTGGGTCAAAAACTACAAATCCACAAAAAAATGAACTATTAAATAAGTTTGAACAGTTACATGATATACGCGCACCCTAGTTGCACGTAAAAATTGAATTTTTCTCGCAACAACTCCTTCGGCTTACGGACACTCTTTCGTCGTACAACGTTTTCTACTTGATTAACGCACACCTTGAACATGCAAGATGGCCCTACAAGCTTCTACAGGAGATGTAGTAGCAACTTATCTCTAGAACAAAACCTCAATCATTCAACTTTCAATGAAAATTCTAGAGAAGATGATCTCCAAGATATAATTATTACTCAGAATACTGATATTTATATTCCGTGCTCTACGGTTGCGAGAGAACCTTTTTATAACCCCAATTTCGTGCCTCATAATGATAATCCAATTAGTAAAGGATTTCGCATAAAATAGGAAAGTCTCACTTAAAATCGGAATAGAATTCTCACAAGTCGATGAAAAATTTTGCATCATCTGATCAATCGAGCAGTGGTTTGATCGATCGAGTACCAGTCTTTCCATCTAAAAGAATCCAAAATACAACTTAACGGAACCATAGTTTTGTCCAACCATGAATTAGCCAACATACATAAATCCTTACGTATAATACAAAGAGAAATTTTCAAAAACTCTACTCTATTAAAACGAGACCCATTCTTGCTTCTATAAATTTTTAGGCCGTAGAGGCCATCTTCAGCCAATTTAGCCCCTCATATGCATTATCACAAGTCTAAATTGACACTAATCCAACTTACCATTAAATTGAGATACTAGGAAAATGTGCCTCTAAAGATCATTAAAGGAATTGAAATTTTGCTCATGGGTAGATCTTATTTAAATCTTTGCATCCAACAACATTCTATGGATGTGATGCATCATAGTGGGCTCCATTGAGAGGGATGTTTTTCTAAAAATAAAAAATTCCTCCAGAGTTCTCTAAAGCTCCCCTGAAATAAATAATAAAATACTAATGCCACAGGCCACAAGTAGCTTGTGATCTAGTTAACCACTGAAAATCAAATTTATTAGATTTGCCAGCCGTACCATTGAGGTGTCAACCAACCACATTCCATTGTTTTTATTAGAGCAGCGCACATTTCCTTTGGGTCCAGCAGGACTCCGGACTCGGGAAGTCCTCTTTCATGTGTATTTTTGGACTTACCAAGTTTAGGCCCAACCCCATTACAACTGTCGAGGTTGATTGTGTAACTGCTCACAACATGTCTCCTGATTTTATGACACTTTTTTTTTTTTGGATGATTACCATAAAGATGCCCTTATATCCCACATTTACTTTAAAACTGATAAAAAGATAATTACCATACAATTCTTCGTAAATGAAAGGGCGCCGTGTAAAGGACAATTTTACTCTTAAAACTTATGATATCCTAACAATGTAAGATATCGAACAACGCAATATGCCAAAGCTCTAGGATATTGCATGAAATCTAAAATTTTCACCCCTTCCTTTGTACTGAAGAGATTAGAATATGGTCCAATGAGATGCCTACTTATCCGTGGAGTGGGTTGCATGAGAAGGACTCCTTATGAATAAGGATTAACTAAAAAAGAAAAGGCCTATGTGAACATTATAGCCCTTGATTTAATAACCATAAATTTAGTAGGCTTTTTTTTATTAACAATAAATACGTCACTTTGAAATGGATTTTGGGACTTGGGTATTTTTTTATAATGATGATTTTGGTGTTGTTTGCTTTGGGCGTTTTGAGTTTTTGAAGAAACTTACATTGGTTGGTGGTTTGGGAATTGGTTTTTATTGATTTATTTTTTTTGTTTGAAGTTTTGTTATAGTACTTGCTTCTTTTTTTCTTTGGTCTCACTAGAACCCATGATTTCTATATTTGGATTTCTTTATCACTGGGGAAGTGGGGATTAATGGAGTTATACTTTCTATTTCTGAGAGAGAGAAGAAAGCAAGGTCGTGTAATCACTGCATCCCAATCTTTTCTTTTATTGCTCTTTTACTTTCTAGTCACAGCAGCTCGGGAGCAAAGAATCTCATTTTTCAGTTTGAATGCTTTTATATCCTATAAGCATTCCACCTTTCATGACATTTTCCTGTTGTTTACTTAATAGAAAACCCAACTAAACGAAGGGAATCTCTGTTTAATTTCATTCATTCACTGATGTGCTTCTGAAATCAATTGTTGCAATTAGATATTGATAGCTATTGTTGGAAAGATTATGGGAAATGATATGGGATTCCCATCTGAGTCTATATTTTGTTGATCTTAGTATTTAGGGGTCTAGCTGCATTGGATGAAATGGATTCTGATGTCATGGATTCTGATGTTATGTTTTTGTTTTCTTTCCGTCGGTAGTGTCTAGAGTCTGTAGACTCGTACTTTTATATATATACCCAACTCAGATATGGGTGTCTGGCCGCTACTCTTGATTAATGTTTTTGGGTGCTTGACAGATGGACAATTACATTGATTACTATTTGTTTTGGGTAGGTCTCTGGCTTGAAGGAGCCTCCAAGAATCCTATTTAAATGTATCATATTTCTTTTAAAAACAACATTTTACATCGTTATGTTGACTTGATGGAGGCCATTCCCCTTTGTACGTAATAGGCATTTGACATATCTTCTTGATATGCATCTTCTTCTGTATGAGCTGATTCTTGCATTTCTATGTTTATCCTAAAGCCATTTGGCTACATAGGTGAACTGGATCATTGATCTGATTAGCACTTCCTTCCGTATAGAGGATTCTCAAAATCAATCCAGATTGAAATAACTAGCCAGCTAATATTTGGTCCATGCTGAAATGTGGATAGCTGCAGTGTTTCCTCTTGAACTATCTAATTTTAGGTCATCAACCGGGTTGGATGGATTACCCTACAAATTGTATCCACGGTGGGACCCATCAAATCAACATTTGAATCACTTAACATGACAAATGTAAATTGATATTACCGTGCATATCCTCCTACGGAGGAACAGATCATATAATTCCTTAGCTCGTGATATTTTTATACGGTGCTTGTAATATGAACTTGGATTTGCAGCTTGGTTCCTTCCTCTCCATTCATGGATGCTATCAAGTTCTCAAATCTGGCGATGGCAAGGTCAATCATATGATGTCAGATGCAGAGGGAGGCACTTACGTTGCACCTACACTTGAGGAAAATGTGAATCTCCATGGAACAGCTTAAAACTCGGTACAGCAGGAAGAATATTATGTTTGTCGAATTGCCGTTATTTGGGACTATGCCTTCCAAGTTATTTTTCAAGTGATTCTTCCTCAAGAATCGGATTCAACATTAATTTTGATTCTAATGAAGAATATTTATGCACAAATAAAATGACATAAGTCGGTAGTTCAAAATGTGAAAGTCCAATTGCAAGTCATTTCATTTTGATGACACCAAATAAAAGAGAAAAGCATTCAAGTTGACCAGATTGATTCAACTATTATTCAGTTTTATATTACCACATCCTCAAGTTTTTCATCGTTTACCATCCTAATTCTTTCTCTTTGAATCTCAAGTGGTAATCAAATGATTCTGAATTTCCCTCTTGCAATGCCACATCACCATCATCATCGAACTGTTCTCTAAATTTTCCAAACCACCGCATAGATCTCCATTTGGATATTGCAGTTGCTTGAAGCAGCCGGCCCAATGACGATGGGGGTTCGAGACATTTTTATGACATTAAACCATGATTTAAAATCGCAGTATCGGTTGTGATATCGGGCCCAATGACGATGGGGGTTCGAGACATTTTTATGTCATTAAACCATGATTTAAAATCGCAGTATCAGTTATGGTATCGGCTAACCCCAAAAATCGATATCATCGCGGTATCGGTTGCGGTTTGCAGTCCGTTGTGGTCGTTGCGGTGTGAATTTATTTTTAACCCCAAAAAATTTAAAAAAATAACAAAAAATTAAAATATTGTAAAATGTTAGAAACCAATGTTTTTTTTTTCATTAGTAACAACTGTAAAGTAAAGTATTGGTACTCCTAAGTTATAGTATATTGTATGGCTATAGGATTTTTAAAAACTTATTATGTGAAGTTTAGCAAAACTCTAATTTGACTCTAATTTGTCGAGTGCCTATTTAAAAATGGGCATATATTTTGAATAATTTTATGGATCAACCTTTGAGTAAAAATTATCACCATGACATGTGTATTTTAAATTTTATTTTAATCTGAATTTTCTCGGAGTTTTGTAGAAAACTAATGCCCTGATTTCTTTATGACATAAATTGTGACCTAGCTAATTGTTTTGTTCCACTTACCCATTTAGAAAAAAAATGCCCCAAATGAATATAAAATAGTGTAGTACTTCACTATGGATAAGTTTTTTGAAAAGTGAGCCAAAGCCCAAAAATTATATGGTGGTAGACTCACACCATTATATGAAATGGTCAAAACCCTAAAAAGGGCATTCTCTCTGCCATTTCCAGTTTCCAGACTATAGACATGATGGCAACAGAAGCAAGAAACGTCAGAAACAAAGGAGACCAAGGGAAGAAGAAGGAGAGGGAAGAAGATTAGAAAAATAAAGAAAAAAGATGAGGAGAAGAGGAGGAAGAGGGTGGTTGGCGTGGTTGCACTTGGAGTAGGACCAGAAGTGGTTGACCTATGGCTAGTGGTGGTTGTAGTGGCACCGCCAGGCTATTTGGTAGCTGTGGTAACAACACCATGCGATGGAGCTGAGAATTCCAAGTACCAATTCTCTCTTTATTCTCTATTTTTCTGTAGGGATCCAATCTTCCTCTCTCTTTCTCTTTTTTTTTTTTTATGGAGTTTCATTCATATCGGTCGTTACGACAGATATTTTGAAAATATCGGCCGTCAACCAGTTTTTTTGCTATATGGACTGATATGATTCCGATATCGGTATCTCATTAAAATATTGTTGCAGTTAAGGTCGATATCGGTACTTACCGGTCGATATCGGTACGTAGCGGTAGCGGTACCAGTTCACTATTTTTTTGTGAGAACTATAGATAGGGCCCAACTATCATTCAATCCAAACATTGCAATACACAAGGATCTCCCTGATAGTTACTCGCACCAAGTTTTAAGCAAATCTAAATTTACTGGACCGTTGAATTGACTGTGCACCAATTCAAATAAACTAAATTTGTAGGCCACAGATGAAGGAGTTACGGACGTGATTGGGGCCAAACTAGATTTGTGGGGTGATCCCACATAGATCTTTCCATCCCCTAGTTCCATCCCCAAATGAGACCCACAAATGGACTTCATAAAAACTTTTCACGGTAGGTGTGTGAAAATAGTTCTCACAAGATTAAAGCCCTATATATATATATATATATATATTTCTTTTTATTGTTGAATCTAAATCTGTGGTTATAGTGTATGTGATGTTTTTATTTGGCGCTCTCACTTGTTCTTTCCACAGGTTTTGTTGTGTGATCAGGGCGAACATTTGTTGACATTCAAAAGGCTCTATCGTCCCATGTGGCTTTCATTGCTAAGAAGAAGCAAATTCACATCTACAGAAAATTCCGTATCTACAACATAAAGTTGTAGACAAACTATTCAATGGAAAGGCAAAATCATCACTACACACAAATAACAATTTTCAGTTTTATTTTCTTAGTCTCTTTCATATATTGTTTTTCATACATTTGAGTTGGTTCCAAGAGCAGGCATGTTGGGCCAGAAAACCTTAATGTTTGGGAGAGAGGTAGGGTAAAGTAGAGTAGAGTAAACCCAAAATAAAAAAAATGTATGATTGGGTTATGATGACATTTTATTTTTAGTTATTTGATATAAAATCTTTTTAACTTTTTGTATAAAAAATAGAGATTTTTTTATAATTTAGTGACAACCTCTTAACTTTTTTTGAATAAGGAGGAAAAAGTTTTAAATTTTTTTTAAAAAAAGAAGGGGGTAGATTTGAGTTTTAAAAATTTTATTCTACTCTACTTTACCCTCCCCCTCCCCCAAACATGCCCGTGGTTGCTTGGAAGACAAGGATTGAATAGAAGTTGACACCACCTTCTTCTCAATTACTACCATCATCTTTTATGTTTTTACTTCTTAGCCATAGTCTTGGTCCCTGGCGCAGCCCCGGATCAAAGATCGAGTGTAGAATAATCTCCTAAAGGATTGTTCAAATCCGAAGACTCAATGAAGCTTACAATCAAAATTGGAAAGAGAAAAACTTTGGAAAAACTGGATTATTATTAATAAAAAGCATGTCTATTACAATGAATAACTCCTCCTTATATAGGAGTGATTATTTTTAAAATAGAAAGATTAATTCTAAACAAACATAACCTACTAAAAATAAAATAAAAAGTAAATAATTAAAGATAGGGATCCTTGAGGGGATTAAAGATCAATCGGATAGCCTGCGTGCTTATGATCTAGGCCGGACGTGGGATCAGCCTACATTGGTCCCACAATTAAGATTGTCCTTGTCATTCCAACGATCGTGGTCGTTGCCACAACTGCTCTCCCCCTGCAATTTAAAAGATACAAAGATGAGAAAGAAAGATGGCTAGAAAGTGTCCTGATGTCACAGAACTTCCACGTATGACACAGCAAAATAAATCTAATCATTAACACTAGTCAGGTCATTAGCATGCTAATGAGTCTGTTTCTGTGATTAGACTAGACTGTTAATGAAAATTGCTAAAATTTCGTGAGCAGCATCAGAGGACTCGATCTTCTTTCACCTTCTCTCTACTGTTGTAACGGAGCCTCATGATCATTTCATCTTCTTTTCTAGAGAGAAGATTATAGTTTCCCCCAATATTCTTGAACTCTTTGGCTTCGATAGGATTGGCTAAATTGTTTGGCGGATCTCTGTTAGTGTTGGGAATTGATTTGCTCTGCAATTTAAAAGATGAAAAGAAACAAATATGGTCAGAAATTTCAAATTTTGAGTGATTAAACCTACTTGAGAGTGTCCAACTGTAACAAAAATTTCGGCCACAGAACAAATAAATCTAATCATGGCTCAGAGCAAGGGACTGTGTTTGGGTCTAGAAAAACGGTGGGACAATATTATCCAAATGCCTCTTTGATAAGCACAGAGAGAAACTTGAGATTAATAGAGAGTAACCTGGCTACAAGAGATTAAACTTTTAGATGGAGTTGAACGTAGCAAGCACGCTCAACAAGTTGAAGATTTGCCTTGATTTTCCAGCATGCACATGAACCCCTTATGAAGGCTACAGGAGATGAAAGTGAGGAGTTGAAGCCTGAAAGTAGTAAGATCAACAAGGAAATTTGCCTTGATGTTTCCGTGTGCCCACCAAACCTCTTTAAACAAAGCTCGGGATGGACTTAGAAATTGCCACGAGCACACGAGCCCCTTATAAAGAAGGCCAAAGATGGACTTGAACTTGAATGTAGTTTTCCAAATACATATATTTTAACAGTCGATGATGATGCAACTATTGTGATGTCATAAGGGATGAGTCTCCCAATCTTGAGAGCTTCTAAATGCACACAAAGTCTTTTTTGTCAATTAGATCCTATTACCTTACACTGGTCCACCCCCTACCTTGCATGTATGAGTCCTTATTACCGCGCATGTGCAAGTTAACCACTGCTTGCTTATGATTCAAAGGCTAAAATTTGGTCTTATAGCCGTATCTGATCTTGTGAACATTACCAACTTTTCCAATGGTGTAGAAAAGTTAGATGGGTTTGTTTGGGGGCGGGTTTTTTTTCGGGGGGGGGGGGGGGGGTGGAAAGAAGCATTTTTGAGAGTTTGCCATACAAAGAACTTTTTTTAAGGCTGAATGAGTACATTAAATAAACAAAAAACATGGTGAAGGCAGAGTGAGTAGATTGGATAAACATTATAAAATATGATAAGAAGGGCCCTCACTTTCGAAAACTCGACGCGCATACCACTCCCAGTAATGTCCCCCAAATTCACATTGCCTTGGTCGTTCGTAAATGTGCCCTTGCATATGATCGACAGCTCTGGAGAATAGTTGGGATAAGGATTTGATGATGATGATGATTTGATCAGCCCACCAGTCTTTTTTTGGGTGCCACACATATTGTTCTGCAATTTAAAAACAAATAAATAAATAAATAAATAAAAGATGGTTAGAAATCTCAAATTTTGAGTGGATAAACCCTTGAAAGTGTCCTAGTGTCACAAAACTTCCACCCAATTGCTTATTAGATAAAGCAAATTGTTGGCATGTGGGCCCGTGGTCCACATGTGATGGCCACAAAAGAGCCTCAAAACGATCATTAATTTAGTTGGCTAACTTGATATGTCTACTACTCCTCTGTCTTTGTTGAAGAACGTCATAACGAATCCAGAGGTTTGTTTTCGGGATGCTTGCATTTGATCCTTAGGGATATGTGAAAAAAAGAGACCCCTGAGTAATGGAAACCACAAGAAAAAAAAAATCAAGTATCACAAAAGGATCTGAAAAAACGAGCCTTTTCAGTGATTCACCACCTTGTGGCATCATCATCTCGATTTATTGTCACAAAAAATCTAATGAGTCTGTTTTGCTAGCAAGAAGTGGCAGGATAATATTAACCCAAGTCCCAAGGCTTCTTTGATAAGCAGAAAGAGAAACTTGAGATTAAGAGAGAATATCTACCACTCATATATATAAGAGACTCTACTTCTCTAAAGTTGTCAGAAGCTAGAAATAGTTGTCAAACAAGTACTTAATATAAGCAGGCAACAAAAGCCAAATGCCCATATAAACAAAAAATATATATATGAAGAATATTAATATGCATCCATCCCTCACCATAGGATAGGGGGCATTTTCATATTTGGATATATTAATGTGCAAAAGACAAAGGGCTTTAATCATATGAGAAGTGCCCTCACAGAGCCACCGTGAGAACTTTTTATGGGGCCGACTTGTGAGTCCCATTTGGGGATGGAACCAAGGGAGATGGAAAGATCTATGTGGGACCATCTCAAATAATAAATTTGGCCCCAATCACATGTCTCTAACTCCTTAATCCGTGGCCAACAAATCTCATCCATTCGGATTGGTGCACACTCAATCCAACGGTCCAGTAAATTTGGATTTGACCGAAACTTGGAGCGTGTGACTATCAGCGAGGTCCCTATGAATTGCAAGATTTGAATTAGGTGATAAAAAGACTCCACTTAGACTTCTCACAAAAAAGTAGTGAAAACTAGTTCTTTCTCTGTCTCTTTCTCTCTATATATATAGAGAGAGATTTTGAAGGAGAATGAGTATATTACATAAAGAAAAAACATGGTAAAGGCATGATGAGGACATTACATAAACATTACACAACATGGTAAAGACCCGGAAGCAAAACGAGCTCAACAAATACTATATTCATTTACCTCCTTGTGTTGTGGTACTTCATCGTTCGTAACATGCATACCACCATGATTATTCCCGGCATTCACATTGCCTTTGTAGTTAGTTAATGTCTTGCATATGATCTTCGGATTGTTTCCCGAGTTAACTATCTCAGCCTCTACCGTCTTCCGAGGATTACTGAGGTTGACATGCATACCGCCCCAATTATTCCCCGTATTCACATTGCCTTTGCTGTTAGTAAATTTGTCGCACCTGATCTTCGGATTGTTCTACAATTTAAAAGAAGAGAAAGAAAGAAATCATTAAAAATCTCATTTTTGAGTGGTTAAACCATGAAATATAATGAGCCTCTTTCGGCCCAAAAATAAAAAAAATCAATTAGCCGCTTTTGATATTTTGTGAGCAATGTGAGAGGAGTGTGCTTGTTTGTGGTGGGAAAATGGCGGGTTGTACACATATTGAACCATTATATATTTTTGTTCTCCGCGCATGTGAGATTAGGTCACATAGAACGCAGCAGAAATTTTATCTCAACATCAAATTAAAGACATTTAATAACAGCACACAAGTAATAAAAATATATTTTATCATAAACTTCAACTATCTAACCAATATGGACCAAAATCCAAAAAAGCTATATAAATCCAAATTTGAACTACTCAATAAAAATGAAAGCAAATCTAAATATCTCTTGAATTAATCTTGAAATCTCTAGACTACGAAATCCACACTCCATTTTTTATTTTTTCTCAAGTTTCCCCTTTCGTATGCCTTGTCCTTAGGATTCAGTTTTACCTCTTCACCTGGAAGTGTTGGAGTGGGTTAGATTTTTATAAATCCAGCAAGCAACCAAGCCTACGTAAATGCTGCATACAATCATCTTGAGAAACCAAAACAGTCGAAGAAGAATTTCTAAAAAGTTACCATAAAGGAAGTCCTTCGTATTCACCAAATTTACAGTGGCCATTCGAAGAAGACTCGAGGACGAACTCTTTTTTCAACCCCGAAAGGATGATGCAATCTAAGTTCCACAAGTGGTCCCTTTTCAAGTTAAATTAGGATTATATTATCTTTATTAATAGATTTCTAATTATTTTATTATTAGGAAAGCTTTTATTAATAAATTAGTATTTGCTTAAGCATTAAGTTTACTTTTATTACATATATAGCATTATATCGAAGAGATTCTCATACTTGGATTGATTAATAATAGAAGTGGGTTTTACCCTGAAAGGTGCATCCTCGTGTGTGTGAAGTCTCCCTAATGATTCAAAGTGTCCACAAATACGTGCTTCGACACCCCTCCACAACCCTAATCCTAGGGCCTGCATCACTTAGAAGCACTCAAAAGAGCATTTTGTCAAAGCCTAGAACATAACAAAAGTGATTAGGGGTGAAATCTGATGATGGAGCCCAGAGGATTTTGGCAGAGTTTCATATTGTTTGGATCAAAGGGAGACATCAAATCCTAAATTCATCCACAGATAGTCGAAAATTGTTACCCATAAACAGTTAAGAACTCGCAAAACTCTACAACCCAAATCAAAGCCTAGAGAACTGGAAGTTCCAAGTCTTTCAAATGGGAACGGCGGGGGTGGGGTTGGGAAGCATGGCCCACCCTTGCCCCTTTGGTTCACCCCTGCCCAGGTGCCTTGGAAACTTCACCGACTCACGCCACCCACATCCACACCCCCACATTTGTAACTTACCTTGTCTGAGCATCAATAAAATATACAAAGTGCTCCTCAATTTTCTGTTACTTACGTGAAATCGTGCAAGCACTAAGCAAAACCCAGACTGGTGCACTTGTGCAAGCACGAAGCAGTCACCAGGTGGGGCCAGTTCACTTCCATCTAGCCATTTCAATTAAGAAAACTTGCCAAAATCAACATACCCTCAAGCCACAGCATAGAAAAAATTCATTCAGACGCCAAAACAAAAGCTATCAAAATCCAAATTCTAATTCAAGGAACAGATGTTGATCTGATGTGGGGACTGAAAACCCTAACCATGGTGGTGGATTCGAACTTGTAGAGGCCTCGACGGCAGAGAGGGGAGAGAGAGAGAGAGAGAGAGCGGTGCGCAGAGAGGGGGTCCAACCGTAGAGACGACTGATGGGGCAGAGAGCAGAGAGGGGACGCCGGTGCAGGGATCCGAGGCCGGATTTTTGCTGTTCCTTTCTCTTTCTTCCTTCCTCCTCTTTGCTGGCAGAGGCAGAGGTAGCGACAGAGGTAGTGGCAGAGGCAAAGGCAGAGGCAGCGAATTGCGGTTTCCAAAATTTCACTGATCGCAGAGCGAAAGAGAGATTACTGATCACAAAGCGAGAGAGAGATGAGCAAAGCGAGAAGCAGGAGAGAGATGAGCAAAGCGAGAGAGAGAGAGAGAGAGATGAGCGCGGATCGGAATGAAGAGAGAGTGTATTTAAAAATAGGAGGCAGGGGGGTGAAACGCGGTATTAAAAAGGCCCTTCGACGCTAAGATTTGGAAGGCCCCGACTGATGACTTTTTTTCGTCGTAAAAAGTATAATAATTGCCTATACAAATTTTTTTATTTTATTTTTTTCTTAAAATAATTTAAAAAGCATGAACCTTGACCAACGCGTTCTCCTTTTGCGTCGGCAGAAATGTAACATTTATCGATGTCTTCTTTGAACGTCGGCAATAATTTCGACAGACAACTTCATAGCTAAAAGTAAATAATTTGTTGGTAATAGTTTGTTTCATTTTAATTTTTTTCTAAAAAATTAGTTATAAAGTACTAACATTTACCGACGTTTAGAGAAAAACATCGACAATAATTTTTAACAACAATAAATTTCATCGGTAAAAGGAAACAATTTGTCGACAATAATTTGTTTCATTTTAATTTTTTTTTCTAAAAAAATTAGTTATAAAGTACTAACTTTTACCAATGCTTTATTTATTTACATTGGTAAAAATAAAACTTTAAAATTATACTTACTGATGATTCATTGATAAATTAGTTTACCGACGAAATGTTTCGTCGCAAAAATTTCAATATTCATCGGAAATAATTTACTTTATTTTAGTTTTTTATAAAAAAATTAGTTAAAATGTCCTAACATTTGCCTACGAGTTTTATTTCTTACGTCAATAAAAACTATTGTTTCACAGACGTTTTATGAAAAACAACAGGAATAACCTTAGTTTCACCAACATTTCATAATAAACATCAGTAAAAGTTACCTTAATATTTATGGCTGACGTTATATTTATTAGTCTGTAAAATATTACAATCATTGATGAAATTTTGAACCCATCGCTAAAAAATTTCAACAAAAGTGCTTCTTCTTGTAGTGACATGTGAAGTCACACATTTACATGTGTGGGACCCAAGAAGTTATTTTTCACAATTTCTTGAGTTTTTCTTCTCTCTCTCTTTTCTTCAAAATAGTTTTTTTGCTCAATTCTTTCAAATGGGACCCATTTATCTAATATCCTTTAAGCAAAGAGTGAAATTCATTTGAAAAGATAATTTTAACCTTAATTCACAAATGCATGACTGCAACTCACATGAAATGATAGCATGAATGTACATCATTGGACATGATTTTACTTGAATAAACTAACAATAATGAAAAATTGAATGATTTCATAAGAACAATATCAGTTCTTACAAAACTTTTCAAAAATAAACTTCTAAAAATGAAAGTTTTATGATTTTATGAAAAATATGTGATTTTAACAAAAATATGCAAGAACACACCATATTGATTCTAAAATACGTAAAAACATGATTGCACACAAACTGAGGCTCTTTTAAGTGGATAAGTCCTTAAAATGATATAAAATGTATAAAAATATATATTTTTAAGGACTTATCGCCTGCAAGCCCTACTCCTAATATTAAAATGAGCTCGTTAAGCCACTAAGCACAATTACTAATTATAATCACAATTAATTATACTAATCACACTATTTGGGTCAGGGATCTTAAAGTGAGAATATAGCAGGGCAGTGTTACTATGCCGTCATGTATTTAGCTTATGTGGCTTTACCTATTTGTTAGGGCATTGATGTTTAGCCATTGTCTCTATCTAATTCTATAATTGTCTCTATTTACTGTATTATTAACTAAATAACCTTCTTTATTGCTCAACTGATCACTCTGCCATTATTCTATTTGATGCATTGTTAATTGTATATTCTTTTTTACCTGATGATACTACTTTTGATGCTTCGGTACCGAGCCCTTTTTGAGTCGGAAATTAAGGAAATCCAAAATGATCTGGGGACATGAAGTGGAGTGTTGACAACAGAGTCTGAGTTGTCACATCCAGCACTTGAGATCCTTCATAGTAATGATATGGGGACTGTCCTAGACTCTTCTATAGATCTTTGGTTCAAGGTCAAGGTTTTTTGGATGACACTAATAAATAAAAATGTTTTTGTATAGTTTGTCTCAACTTTAATTATAGTAATGGAACTTTTATTTTACTCTTCAAATTGTTTATATTACTATCATTTGATATTTGTTATCAATGATGCATGTTTAATTGAATAAGAAACTTAATCTAACCTTACAATGGACTTTGATCCACGCAATTGGGGATCACAAACAAATTAATGTTGGAAAATCTTAATCAGCTCCCAATTTCGCTCCCCAAAACATAGTTTTATGCCTAATCAGGTCCAGGGACAGGGCCATTAGGTTCAATGTGGGTTACTCCAAACCCACTTTGATTAATTAAAAAAAGATTAAAGATTTTGTGATGGTCTTGGTTAATCATGGTTAAAAGTCTTTTCTTTTCTTTTCATCATGTTCTAAAATTTCATTTAACTGTTCATTTACCACTGTCATTATCAAAATCTTATTTCATCAACGAAGTAAATTAAAAATCATTAATAGTGAAAATTTTTATTTATTTTAAATCGATGTTCAATATTTTTCCCTAAAAGGGGTGAAAATACATGTACGCAGTTGTATACTTGTTTCGGTAATCTGATTCACATGGATCTTAACCCATTGCCGTTCACCTGCCAATTCATTCATAACATTGGGAAGAGTTTCTCCCATGATGGTCAGTCTAGCTCTACAGGCCCACTTGGGCTCACGGCTCCCGTTGATCAACAATCTTGTTAAATGCATTAATGCTACCAAGCAAATCATCACTTTCAAGATTAAAAAGAAAATCATCATTATACATTTTCTGCTCAACTTTTTTACATCTTCTTTCATCCCCAAAAACTATAATATACATCCCCAATCAGACGAAAAAAAAAAAAAGGGAAATATTTAAAAAATAATCTACACTGTGTTGTGCCGTTTCTCATGGATCAGACCCTTCGGAAAACCTACATCCCAGGAGAGACTGCCCCATCTGATCAAACAGTTCTAGTGGCCCACCCAGGTGCCCCACCAAATGAAGTGGGCCCCACCTGCTGCGGCTATGCACATAAATAGTCCTCGTCGTTATGAGCGGCTGTACAAAGTGAAGGAACAGAAAAACGATGATTCTGCCCTTACAACCCCGCTTTTCTGCAAATCTCCCCGGAAGACGGCGCGTCCCACGTGGCGGCCCGTTTCCTAAACTCCTCCATGTCCGCGACGCACCGGGTCATATCCATGGCCCATACACGCTTCCTAACGGATGCGGGCCAGGGCCCCGCAACCCGATCAAAGATCCGCACCCACCCGCGCTCCCACGGCCCATGTGCGTCGCAGAGCTCCAGGGTGTTGTTCCTCCACTCAGTCCAGCTCCACTCCGGGTCGAGGCTGCCGCCGACGTCGGCGGCGCATGGGCCGACGCAAATGGCATTGCATGGCCGGCACTTGGCACCGCTGAGTGGGCCCCGGCTCTCGAGGGAGGCCACAGGGACGCCGAAGCGGGAGGGAGGGAAGGCGTAGCTGCGGTCGCTCAGGACGCAGAAGGGGAGGCGGAGATGGTGAAAGGGGATGTGTTGGGTGGTCAGTTGGGCCTTGAAGGCGGACTCGGAATTGAGGTGGCGGAGGCCAGCGGCGTCGAGGGAGGGGATGAGGGAGAGGCGGGCGAGTGCAGCGCGGGAGGTTTGGAGATCACCGACGCCGAGGCGGTCGTTGAGGCCCCCGAAAGAGGAGCCTGGGGGGACGAGGTAGCTGCCGGGGATGAAGGTGGCCGGGGACAGAGGGGCGAACCAGTAGCTGTCGACTCGGGTTCGGACGATCCAGTCGTAGGTGAAGTTGTTCTTGGATTGGTGGGCTGTCATCATGGTCAGGCACCCTTCCACCAGGTTGAAATACTGTAGCAGACCCTGTGTCACCAACAAATGCTATAGATCATCATCATCATCATCACTTTTATAAATGATTCGTCATGTAATTGAAATTTAAAAATTCTACAAAGAAATGGATATGTCATGTAATTGAAATTTAGAGATTCTACAAAGAAATGAAGATCCAACCATTAATATATTGAATCTTCGGAAAGTCAAAAGGTCTGATCTACGTCGTCTTCAATGTTTTAGCGCATTTCATCATGAAGTGCCCAATAGTGTAAAACTACAAAGAATCTAAACTTTGTTGAAACAACGTCTTGTTTTGATAAGGTTAAAAAACAGAAGACGCACAAAATGGGGCCTTTAAGCTCTAAAACAGTACAGCTTCTAAGCTTTTCCATTTTCTTGATTTTTTGTACTGCTTGGGAACTTTCTGAATCCTTTTCTAAGGATGTAACATGGATGGGTCAAACACTATTATTCCATTCCATTCTACACAACCAATTAAAGGATCGAATACGGCATTGGAAACCGTGTGAAATCCACACCAGGCGTTAACCATGCCATAAATTAAAGCATAGGCTGCACAAAAACCAAAAAGACACAATGAAAAAAGTGGACGATTAAAATTTGTTACAACATGTGAACAATAGCCCAATAAAAAGAAAGAGCTTCTTTCAATTAAAAAGACACAGCTTTTGGAGTAGAGCTTTATATATTTTAACAACCGATTTATAGATCTCAGGAAGTGTAGCAAAAGAGGCTGACGAGAGGGACCAGAAAGAGCCTTTGCTCAATAATCACTCTCATGAAAGATAATGACAGACAATGTCACATACATTTTTTTTTATAATGCAAATGTAAGGATGTTTTCAAATTCAAGGGCTTAAATTAGGATGTCATTACATCTAACTTGGTAATTGTTACGCTTACCATCCCATTGATGCCCTTGTAAAACACTAAATAAAATTATAATAAAAAAAATAAAAACTTTTATAATGATCAATCTAATAGTCAGACCAAATCCTATTCGATCAAAATTTAACAAGGACTCATGCAAAACGAGGCATTGATTTTAGGCAGTTTAAACTTTTCGTTAGTAGAACCTAGTGAAGAGACTCACAACTTTTTTTGAAGTCTATGCCTAAGATGATATGCACTCTTTCACTTGGCTAATTGAGAAGACGACGGGGAAATGAAATTAATTTTTAAATAATTTTATGTATTACATAAAAGTAAAAATATTATAGAAGATGATTTATTGTTTTTTCCATTTTCCTTGATTTACTAATATCTAAACATTTTCATATTACATAATAAAGGATTTAGGGGATCTCTAGAATAGATCAACGAAATTAACTCAACAATATGTGTGCAATCAATAAACCACGTAGCGAAAATAAAAAGTAATCAACACAAAAATATAGACCACAAGAAGACATGATTTTAACGTGGAAAACCCCAATTGGGGTCAAAAACTACAAATCCACAAAAAATGAACTATTAAATAAGTTTGAACAATATCTAAACATTTTCATATTACATAATAAAGGATTTAGGGGATCTCTAGAATGGATCAATGAAATTAACTCAACAATATGTGTGTAATCAATCAACCACGTAGCGAAAATAAAAAGTAATCAACACAAAAATATAAACCACAAGAAGACATGATTTTAACGTGGAAAACCCCAATTGGGTCAAAAACTACAAATCCACAAAAAATGAACTATTAAATAAGCTTGAACAGTTACAAGATATACGCGCACCCTAGTTGCACGTAAAAATTGAATTTTTCTCGTAACAACTCCTTTGGCTTACGAACACTCTTTCGTCGTACAATGTTTTTTACTTGATTAACACACACCTTGAACATGCAAGATGGCCTTACAAGCTTCTACAGGAGATGTAGTAGCAACTTATCTCTAGAACAAAACCTCAATCATTCAACTTTCAATGAAAATTCTAGAGAAGATGATCTCCAAGATATAATTATTACTCAGAATACTGATATTTATATTCCGTGCTCTACGGTTGCGAGAGAACCTTTTTATAACCCCAATTTCGTGCCTCATTATGATAATCCAATCAGTAAAGGATTTCGCATAAAATAGGAAAGTCTCACTTAAAATCGGAATAGAATTCTCACAAGTCGATGAAAAATTTTGCATCATCTGATCGATCGAGCAGTGGTTTGATCGATCGAGTACCAGTGTTTCCATCTAAAAGAATCCAAAATACAACTTAACGGAACCATAGTTTTGTCCAACCATGAATTAGCCAACATACATAAATCCTTACGTATAATACAAAGAGAAATTTTCAAAAACTCTACTCTATTAAAACGAAACCCATTCTTGCTTCTATAAATTTTTAGACCGTAGAGGCCATCTTTAGCCAATTTAGCCCCCCATATGCATTATCACAAGTCTAATTGACACTAATCCAACTTACCATTAAATTGAGATACTAGGAAAATGTGCCTCTAAAGATCATTAAAGGAATTGAAATTTTGCTCATGGGTAGATCTGATTTAAATCTTTGCATCCAACAACATTCTATGGATGTGATGCATCATAGTGGGCTTCATTGAGAGGGATGTTTTTCTAAAAATAAAAAATTCCTCCAGAGTTCTCTAAAGCTCCCCTGAAATAAATAATAAAATACTAATGCCACAGGCCACAAGTAGCTTGTGATCTAGTTAACCACTGAAAATCAAATTTATTAGATTTGCCAGCTGTACCATTGAGGTGTCAACCAACCACATTCCATTGTTTTTATTAGAGCAGCGCACATTTCCTTTGGGTCCAGCAGGACTCCGGACTCGGGAAGTCCTCTTTCATGTGTATTTTTGGACTTACCAAGTTTAGGCCCAACCCCATTACAACTGTGGAGGTTGATTGTGTAACTGCTCACAGCATGTCTCCTGATTTTATGACACTTTTTTTTTTTTTTTTTGGATGATTACCATAAAGATGCCCTTATATCCCACATTTACTTTAAAACTAATAAAAAGATAATTACCATACAATTCTTCGTAAATGAAAGGACGCCATGTAAAGGACAATTTTATTCTTAGAACTTATGATATCCTAACAATGTAAGATATCGAACAACGCAATATGCCAAAGCTCTAGGATATCGCATGAAATCTAAATTTTTCACCCCTTCCTTTGTACTGAAGAGATTAGAATATGGTCCAATTAGATGCCTACTTATCCATGGAGTGGGTTGCATGAGAAGGACTCCTTATGAATAAGGATTAACTAAAAAAGAAAAGCCCTATGTGAACCTATGTGAACATTATAGCCGTTGATTTAATCACCATAAATTTAGTGGCCTTTCAAAGATTCAATCCACCAATGCTGGATAAAGGTTTTGATGAGGGTGAAATTCGCACAAAGATGATAATGTGAAACGGATTGCACTAATGAAAAGTGGGCTAAGGGGGCCCCAGACACTTGGCCTGCATATAGACAATGGCCGGCATATAATGTTGATGGAAGGAGAACATTTATCCTGTATTCAAACACAAGATTGGATAATAAATGAGCTGGCTCATATTTGGTGGGACGTGTGTTCCTAGGAAGCTATGTGCAAGAAAGCTCTTTGAAAAGTTGCTGCACATGGTTATCCAAATTGAAAAGAGAAACGAAATAAAGGTAGATCGAACTTAATTCCGTGGTTGGAAAAGGATGGCAAAAGCCGAAAGCGGATGGGAAAGCGAAGGCCAGACAACCACCCAGTGCTCTCCTTCAAAAGTGAAAATGACGGTCACCTGTGATGACCCAGGTCGCGCTGTGTTGGATTGGCTACTACCATATCCCAACATAGCCCCTTGTCCAAAGGAACCTACAAAACCGCATCAGCACAAGTGTATTTTTTAGGCAAAACGACCGGCCTAGTAAATTTCCATTCAATATGCAACAGTCATCACATTATTCATCAACTCTGAACACTTGCAACAAAATTCGCCGCGTATTTAAGTTGGGCCGAGAAAATCAACTCAAATCATTATCCATCACAGCATCCCATGAAACCTTGAAATATCAATCAATCAAAATAAGAGCCCCTTAAGTAGACTCCAAATTGACTCAAATTTATGCCAATCTAAGCTTGTTCTACCGTTTAATTGACTATGTAATGAAACTATAGCATAAAATTGTGTTAATCATATTTTTTTTATTTGCCCGTCAAGAAAAGTAGAATATTTATTCTGTATGGTTCATATTTTTTAAAAGTAGACCCCACCGGAGAGTTTCACTTCCCTGCTCTTACCCCCATGGTTCTCTGCTATAAAAGCCTGGGAAGAATCCTCATTAGATTGGGGAAAATTTACCACCCAAGGTGGGGCCTTTCATAATCAATTGTACTTTTCAACATCCATCACCTCTTTAATAATTGCTTTTTAATAATTAATAATTATGTGGGAAACCGGTTAATCATCGTTCTCACCCTAGTTTAAGACAAATAAATTTCTATCCGTCCCACTCGTCCAATTCCCTGGCACCATAGTATAAGATTAATATCTCTTATCACTGTTGTCATCATAATACTACCCAACTGCATCCATGACTTTTCGCTCCTTTTTATCGCCCACCGGCATGTCGTCATGCTTTTTAAAATCCTCCACCCTAATCATGTCCTGCCAAACAAATACTGCCGTTTTGTCCAAGACCCCAACATCCTTTTTCATTAAACAAACCCAATACCATGACATCCTCTGCAACCACAGATTAACTTAACCCCACCCATATGAACCCCACAAATTGGATCACAAGATGAGATCGAAAGACCACAAAACGCCAAACGAATCACCACCACTTGATCTTAATTTTCCGATCTTATATTCCGAAGAGCGAGATTTTTCACACCATCCAAATTTTCAAAACTTCAAGTAAAGGCCAGGACGAGAAATTCAAATATCGCGATAAAGAACCAAATCAACACGCACGAAGGAAGGAAAGAATCCGAAACCGGAAAGAAACGGGTTTCCGATACGCACCTGAATCCCATTGGGGGAGCCGCTGGCAGTCAGGACGCGAGCCTGAGCTTCGGTTTCGGGCACGGGCGCGGGCGCGAAGATCCGAACCGCGGCGATCCGGGGCGAGGCCTTGAGAATCGAGAGCTTGAACGCGTCCTTATCGAGCGGGCTGTGGAGGAACAGATCTGCGTTCGCGTAGTCGTCGAGGAGGTTCTTCAAGATCGAAGGGCCGGTGAGCTCGAATCGCCTCGCGCCGCCCACGAGGCAGATGGCGATCCGCGACCGATCCAACTCGGCCTTCTTCCGCCTCAATCTGTTGGCTTCCGGGTCGGAGGGCCGGGTCGGAGGAGGAGGGGGGCGGGGAGGGGGCGGCGGAGGGGTGGCGGGAGGCGGAGGGAGGGAGCGGAAGAGGAGGGATTTGAGGGGGAGGAAGGAGGAGAAAGGGTCGTGGAGGGAGAAGGAGAGGAAGATGAGGAGGGAGAGAGGGGCGAGGAGGAAAAGCGCGCGACGCCAGTCGAGATCAGAGGCGCATCGCAGGATCAGCTTGGCTTGGTTATTCAGCATCTTCTTCTTTTCTTCTTCGCCTTTCCTTTCCTGTTATTGCTTCTTTTTTGCCCATGAAAGAAGGGCGGAGAAAAAGGAAAACAAGAGAGAGAGAGAGAATGTTTCACGATATCTCACGATGCTTGCGTGATGAGGAGGCCTTCATTGCATACTCGTTGGATGGATGATAAATGATGACATATCCCTTTCTTTGAAGAAAAAATCGCGTGCTTTGCTTTCCTATTCTCCAACGACAGACAGGTCATATAATATAATTTCACATTTTTAATTTATTATTCAATATAAAAAATATTTTTATTTTTAAAAACACTTAAACGCTATTTAGCGCTCCTTTTCTTCCATTGATTTTTGAAAAAACAACAGTCCATATTTCTATTGTTCACATGTCAAGTGGAAGCTTATTGGGCTTCTAAGTGGGGGCTGAGCTAATAGGGCCTTATAGCCCGTATGAGCTTTTTTTAGATAGGTAGGGGCTCAAGCTTTCAAGCTATCAAATGTAGGTTTGTCCCTATTAGACACTCATAATGCTTAATCTTATGGGGACATTCATTCTTTTTTAATAAAGAGCCATAAAATTCATCTTAACTAGTTCTTGATCATCTCACGATGCGAGACAAGAAGAATTAAAGAAAACGGGAAAAGGAAAGAACTTTTTTTAAAAAAAATTAAAAGTAAAGGCATCTCTCAAGGCTTAAAAAAACGAGAAGGCAAAACTCGTGCGGAACCAAAAGTCTTGCGAGGATCACATCTGCCAACATAGTCAACCTGCATTCTAATATGCGCACCATTTTGATGACCGCAATCATCGGATGGTCATTGGGTCAAGTGGAGCACATATTATATAATTTAGAACGATGATAGGAGTGCACTCTTCGGTTTCCACAGTAAAATTCCATGTTCACTTGGGGGTGGGGCTCAATTCCGCGGAAGGTAGTAAAATAACTCATGTTTTGTTGGGAGAACTTCGCATTTGAATTCGAATCAGACCGAACATTCAAGTTTAAATCTCGATCCTCGTGTGTTTCGACTTGAGACTTTCAGATCCAAGACAATAGTATCCACACATTAAAATCATAAGGATTCAAGGCTTATATGAATCAAGTATTATTGATATTTGAGAATCTAATTAGCTATAGTTATTTACCATTTAATTACCTCAATTGCGTATTTAAGAATTTATTTTAAAGCCTTTTTTTTCATTTAATTATTAGATAATATACATCTATATAAGTAGTAGCTCTCTTCGTGGAAGATTGACACATAGCTCCTTGCTATCATTTAGATTAAAGTCATAAATTTTCTTCAAATCTCTTTACTAAAATCACTCTCATTTAATTTTAAATTTTCTTTTAAACTACAATTGTTCCAAAAAATCTCATAATATAATTTCATGGGTTTCGGGCATCAAGTTTTTGAAGAGGCCCTACACAACGGTGTGCCTCAAAGCTAAATTATTTTGATTCATTTGACTTTAATAGATGGGTTCTACTAATCATATTTGAAAGGTAGCTGCTATATGTATACCATTTTAAATTCTTCCTATACACCAAAATAAAAAAAATTAAAATTTTACAAAATGCCCCCACACCTTCTCTCCTTACACGCATTCTCTCTCCCTTCCTCCTCTCTCCTCCCCTTCTCCACGTCCCCCTCGGCCAGCAACGAGCTCCCTCTCCCTCTCCCTCTCCCTCCCTTCCTCTCTCTCTCTCTCCCTCTTCCTCTTCCTTTTCCTTCTCCTCTTCCTCTTTGTCTTATTCTTTTTTCTCCTCTTCTCCTTTCCCTCTCTCTTCCTCTCCTCTCCTCTCCTCTCCCTTCTCCTATTCTTCTTTCTCCTCCTATCCCTCTCCCTTTATTTTTTTTCTCTCCTTCCCTCTCCCTCCCTCTTTCCTCCCTTTCCCCTTTCTCCCCATCCTTGCATCCAGCCTCCCCGCTGTAGGGATATCGATCTCCCTGTAATTGGGAGACCCTAGTCTCCCTACTACGAGGAGGGGGAGAAAGGGGGAGGAGAGGAAAGGAGGGAAAGGGAAAGAGAGAGATAATAGAGGATCAGTATGAGGGAGAGAGAGAAAGAGCGAGGGGAGGGAGAGGGAGAGGGAGAGCCCTTCTATCAGCTGGAGCTTGTCGCCGGCCAGAGGGGGAGGTGGCGAAGGGGAGGGGAGAAGAGAGAGGGAGAGAGAAGATGTGTAGGAAGAGAAGAGGAGGGGGGGGGGGGGAACATTTTGGAAAGTTTTTTTTTTTTTTTAGGAAGAATTCAAAGTAGTGTACATATAACAGCTCCCTATTTAAAATCATTTTCGTGCGGTATATGACACAAACAATATGAACTCTTTTTTCAAATCACTTTACGTACTAGATTGGGCTGAACTCACTCCTAATAATTCATCAGTTTGCCATCTCTAAAACTTTAATTGCTTAAAAAAAACTCATCATATGTCTGTTATTCATAATTTCTCTTTAAACTATTTTAATTTTAGCCTGTTATTCTATTTGATTGAATTATTCTTCCAATATCACGTACTGACTATACATTTTGAAGTTATCTAATTTCAAATATTATTTTATAAATATTAAAATTTTGTAAAATCTTCTTTTACGGCCCGTGTTGGGCATGGCCAGTGCCACTAGTTATACTAATAGTTTCCACATCTTATTTGGGATATTGATCCAGAATTTAGATCTATTGTTTTTCAATTGATGTTGGGTTTATATACAACATATCGGTTCCGTAACAGTTCCTAATTTGCTTAAGGTTTTAATATCTAAAGATGGATCTCAGTGCAGAACTATTAAGACAAAACCAAGTCTGGATGCACCAGGATTTTCCCCAGATCCGAATAATTTGCATCCCTAATTTATCTTCAAAGGTGATTTAAAGCATTATGAACTTCAATTGATTGGATTTTGGTGCCTAATGGTGCTGATCTATCAATGGGGTTCCCTTTCAAGTTCAAAGAGCTTAGCTTTCATCTAATCATCATGAAAAATCTTCAACCTTAATTAAATTTACACTCGTCAGACATGCATTAAAAACACAAAATTAAAATAAAGAAGATAATCCTACTGATTTGTATTGAGGTAGGCCCCAATCTTTCATTTACAGAGTCTTTTTTTTTTTTTCATAGAATTGAATTTTTAGGAGTCATAGGTATCGAAGAGGCGTTTGGGTGAGGGATGAGAGATATAAGATATAATGTACATCAAATTTTGATTTTTATAAAAATTTATTTATTAAAATGATAAGTGGGTAAATTCTCATCTCTCCTCATTCATTTGCCAGGAAAGAAAGAAATTATTTTCAAGCCAAGTCAATTTGGATATCATCTTATTTCTTTCAATTTTAACCACTTTGATAGAAACCCATTCCTGAAAATTATGGATTCCATTTCACGCCAAACCAAACCACATGGCCACTCTGTGGGACTATTGATTGTCTCTGTTATGCCCTTCATGGGATCCCTGCCCTTTGGTGGCTGCAGGTTGAGTGGGCCATGAATCATAATTTTTTATTCGATCACATGCAATGAATGATGTCGTTCGTTCCTCATGTATTATGAGGTAGGCCCAACCGTAAGGACACTGAGCTCACATTCAACGGTCAAACGTTTTCTGGTCCAACTCTGCAGTTTTCTGATGCCAGCTTTCTTTATTGACTATTTGGACAATTCTCCATGTTAAGCCTACTATCAACCTAGGCCCGGATGCGTTTGCACTTTTATTTTGTTCAACGGGACCACCTTTGATCAATCCTCTTACAACTCACTAGCGACCATGGATTCGCATTTGATCCAATATACCATTCATCCAGCATAAAATCACCCTTAGATGGTATTCGATAAAATGTATGATTAAGACACCGTTAGCAATTAGGGGCCTTAAATTGAGATCAACATAGTCTGATGGGACTCATTTATTGCAGGATTGTAATCCATGATGAACACTTTCCATCACCATATCCTGATGGATGTAAACCACAGGAAAGATCCATGTGGATGAATGTCAGACTGTAACAGATGTTATGTCATAGGCCAAGAGGGTTCACGATATCACCTTCTTTCCAATCGTCGTACACAAATGCCCCACCTGTGACATGTTTTTCACAGGGATGCTTATGGGCTGGGCTGGGTGGGAGCCGCTATCTCCCTAGTTTGGGTCTTTGGTATAAGTCATTGGGCCGAGTTTGAATAAAAATTTGGGGCCTATTTGTTTTATGGGCTGAACTTGGGGTAAGTAGTAGTAAGCCTAAAGCCCGGCCCAGCCAGGCCCAAATGAGTGTATTAAGTTGTAATTTCCCCTTCCTACATTTCTTATGCTGTATGTAAATTTTCTATAGTAGAAATTATAAAAATTATTTATGAAAGAACAATATTCAAAAGGCAAATAATATTCATTCGTACAAGATAAAGATCTCTTAGTTGCATCAATACAAACTTGTTTTGTTGATAACTCATATGCTTTTATTAAAAAAAAGGAGGTAACATCAACTCAAAAAAAAGAAAAAACTGTTTTATATGAAAATTATAATAACTTTTAATAAAGATTTTTCTGCATTTTAGATGAATTTATTTAGACGTGACCATGTTTATAAATAAGAATTTGTGCATGATTACCATGTTGGCCTTACGAGAAACCAAGTTAAGGGTGCTTAATTATTGGATTCGAATAGGACTAAGCCCGATTAATATATGGGCCGGGCTAAAATTTAATAAATTTTATATGGGCTTGACCAGGGCTAGCCACTTCTGACCTCAATCGAGCTTGGGCCGGACCTGGGCTAAAGGATTTTAATCCAGAGCCTGGGCCTAGCCCGATCCATGAGCACCCGCAGTTTTTCAAGAGCATTTATAACCATGCTCCTTGATATTGTCGCGTACCTAAGACCCACATGAGCTGAAAGAGCTGAGCCCCCCGACAACTAACCCGGTTGGGGTCTCACGGGGCACACACAAATGGAACCCTTAAATGATAATGAAGAACCACGTATGTAGGTAGTTGGGATTGGTACCCGACTTGTGTTTGTCAACGGAAAGTCACAGATGCTTTATTAGATGGGGACATGGGGTACGGAGTCAATAAAACTTTCAACCGCTACACGTCACGTTTTAGGATCCGGATCCTTGAATCCACGACCGAATGGAGAGGAACACTACACAGTAAGGTCAACCATTTAAAAATCTCTAATGACACCACAAGTGAATGGAGTATAACTCTATAATGAAGCCAACCCATTCAGAATTTTTTAATGAGTCCACAATGAATGCCTGTCCCTTTTTTTAAAAGTTTTGTTTTTATAATGACTTCAAATTTAACCCCAATAAAAATTAGTCCCAAATTGAACATACTATTAATAGTATAACTAATGCTGAATTTCATTGTAAGGCAGCTCATATGAGAGTAGACATGGAGACATCCAATATGTAGGGATTATGCATTTCTTTTGAGTAGTCAAGATGAGTGAAATAATTAGAAGATCACATTTTTTTTTTGTTTGGTAAACTAGTTCCAATATTTTTTTACAGGACATGTGATAATTTCTATTGAAAATATCTGAATTTTGTGGATGTTGTTCTAACTAAATTCACAAATATTCAAAGACCCTGAGTATTTTCAAAATAATAGAACTCTAAATACCGAAAGGGCCCGCAGTCCTGTGCATCATAGTCTTGAGGGACGATGGTTAGAAAACACGGCTTTGCTTGGCAGAAAAACATTAAATAATGGTGAATATGATTTGGGGTCAATTCTTATTTGAAAAGTCATCTTTAATAATTAGAAGGAGAAAGATTTGGGATCTCTATTGTCAAATAACCTTCTTTAAGTGTTTAAGATTCGAGACAAGTTTTTCAGAATTAAGAAAATAATACGCTTCTATCCACTATATGGTGGGAGCTTTGTCCTCTCCAACGGGAGACTCTTGATTTTTATGTTGGTGGTTTGGGCAATGATGGGATGAAGACATTAAATACTAAAACTAAATCAAAATAAAATCTTTTAAGATATAATTTAAATAAAATTTTGAGTCACATGGGTACGGTTCCACCCATGTGACAACATCTAGGTTCCCCCTTGGTCTAAAGCTGGCTTAAGACAATTTGAGGCCTAACACTACAATTCTAAATTAGGCATTTTCTATTTTTTAACATTATTGTAAATATTTTGTTTAAAATCTATTTTTCTTAGTTTTTATAATGCAAAATTACTAATTAACTTTTTATATTCAAGTTTTGCTAACATATCTTTTTCAATTGATAGTATAGCTAATCTACTTAATCTTTTTTTGTAACAATATTGATCTGAGATAGGATTTTAACAATTTTAATGTTGAAAAACTTTTTTCTACATAAGTAACAGCTACAGATATTGTCAATATTTTTCTAGTAGACATATTTATTATTTATAAATTATAACTAATAATATTTACAAATAAAATGAACACTAACTATATTAAACATAAATATTAGCTTGGAATTAAAAAAATTCTAAAAGCATAAAATAATAAAATATGATTTAGTGATTTATCAATGTTGACTACAAAGATTATAAATGTAGATTACTTTCGAATTTGATGTAGTGCAGTTTTTTTTTAATGTGAAAAGATCGTAGTTGCTTTAATTTTTTTATGAGGCCTTATTTTTTGGGGAGAAACAAAAGATCATAGCTGTTTCTTTTTTTTTTTTTTTAAGAATTTGAAAGATGACATATGTTTTAATAACTTTTATGGGGCCTTTAAAAAATAAAGATGGCAATTGCTTTTTTCAAGGCCTTATTTTTTGGGGGGCCTAAAGCAAGGGCTTTTCTTGCTCTATGGTCAAGCCGCCCTTACCTTGGTCCTGTCAACCTAGATGTGTGTTTTGAATTAGGTCCTCCACTGTATGGGCTACTTCAGAATTAAATAAAAATGTAAAAGATATTTAAAAAAATTTTCGTGAGGGCATGGTTAAAAAAATTTGTCTAAAAGCGATTTTTTTCACTGCATATGTAAATATTTTGGCTAGGATTAACATTGATATTTTTATCAAAAACAATTATTTAACCATAAAAAAATGGACATTTAAGAACTCTATTCTAACCACCTATATGTTATATGTACAACAAATTATATGCAATTAAAAATGAAGATTCAGAATGTTTTTGTTCTTTGATTATTATTAGACTTAAGAAAAGAGAACTAGAATGAAACAAAATATCAATCAGTAACTGATACATAAGCCTAAAATGTAAAAGTTTTTGGAAAATTGGAGAATGACTGATGAAGTGTACAGAATAGTGTTTAGCTAACTTTATTTATTTTGGGAAGGTCATTCTGGTTTTTTAATATAATTCATCTTTACCCAAAAACAAAGCCTATCATAGAAGGTTAGTTTGAGTGTCTCTTATACGGTAGGAAAAGAAAATTGGAAGGAGGAGAAAGAACCTGAATATCAATTTGATTAGATAAGGGATAGAAGCTGAATATCAATCTAATTAAATAACTGTAACCGTTAATGAATTTGGATTTTTACCAAAAAATTAAGCTTAAACCTCAGATCGAATGGGCTTAATAATAAAATAAAACAACAATAGAATTACACTAATGCTATACGGTCAACTTCCCTTAAAAAAAAGAAAACCCCTTTATTCAGTAACTTCATTTTGTCTTCTTTCCCTTATTCCCCTTATTGTTGCCCCCATGAATTAGGAAATTTGCTTTCTCTTCTTTTTCTCACCAAAATTCTTGAAATCCTTTAGATTTCATTAGATTCCTCCTCTTCAGATGGAGATAACATCATTGTCTTTTCGTGCTTGTCATCTACTTCTTTTCACTCATGCATTATTCGTCCTCCCATTATTAAGTAAACTTAGTGAGGGAATCCTAGCTAGGAACATATTGAAAAAAACTCTGTACCTTCAGGTCTAACTGTGAATATTATGCAACTATTGACGATATTGTATTAGCTGTTACATTGGTTTGAACCCCGATTTTGATCCCAAAGTGAAGTAAACCTATTAAAACAATCTAAGCAGGAAGACATTGAAGATGGGCCTTAAATTTGAAGATGAAAAAGAGAGAAAATCTTTGCAACAGTGAGGGGAATAGGGTTTGAGCTTTGGGGGTTCTTGAGAGGGGAATAAGTAGTGGGCACTTGAGCGCACTAGCTTTTTGCTGGAAACTCTGCTTTGGGTGTTCGAGTGCGAGTGTATGTGCGCTCGAGCGCGGATGTAAATTCTGTACTTTTTAACAAAATTTTGGAGGCCATAACTTTGTTGTTTTAGCTTTTGGATCAATGCAATCTTCACACCTATAAATATTTACTCAAAAAGAGCTTTTCAACGGTAGATAGCTTGTCCCATCCGATACTCGGTTTGTGAGATATAACCTTTTTAAACAATACTATCCTCAGAAAACCACTTCAAAATACTTCAATTTGCGTTCTTTCTTTGATTTCTTCACATTCCCACCAATCATAAAGTTGGCCTGTGAAACCAATACTAATTGATTTTAACATTTGTAACTATGAATTACCATCGATTAATTTGGCATTTGTGTATAAATCATGTGTCTTAAGATATTAGGAATTCCATATTTTGTTAATCCGTCTATATTCCATTCAACTAAAAAACTACCATCATACTTACTAGTTGCTATATTTCTTATTGCATCAAATTGAATATTCATAGGTGCAGGTCTTTTATAGTAATTTTTTGTCTTTGACATATGAGTGGTGAAAAGAGTCTATTAATATGCAGAATTTGTTTTCTGTTTTCATTATTAGATTGTTCATCTGAGTCATCTGTATTGGTCTCGGAGGATTGTTGATCTTCAGAGGCTGAGGCTTCAATTAGCATATTTATAGATTTACCTTTACCTAATTTACTAGTCTTAGAGAGATTTCATTTTTAAAGTCATTTGAGAATTTTAAAGGTTTTTTTTTATCTAAAGTTAATTTATCAACAAATTCTGAACATAAGTGCAGGACATCTTTAACTATATTGAATTTTAAAGAACTAGATGAACCAGATTCTTGATGTGTAATGATATTTTCTATTCTTTGTGTTTATGATCCTATTGTTTGCAACTAAAGATTAGTAAAATTATTTTGTTCAATGACATGAAAAATATGTTCCATAGTGAGTATTTAGAGTCAACGTTACATTTTTGGAATGAAGTGGCATTTATTGAGGTGGAGTTTGAATCTTTATATTTAATTGGAGAAAGAGATGGATGTACTAATTCAATTTTACTGTTGTCTATTTCCCATGATTTTGTAAATTTATGAAGGGCCATTTATTGATGTATTATGTGTTTTAGATGAAAGCCAATCAAAGAAAGGAATATTTCTTTGTTCTTTATGCATTTGTTGATACCAAAATTCCTTTAATTGAGATCTTTCAAATTTAGAGAATTTTGTAAATAATCTTTTTGTCTTGTGATGTCTCAACATTTCTTGTTGGATATTTTGATTTGTCTATTATGAAATCATTTGATTGATTAGTGTCATGGATTAAAGATAGCATAGATATGATTGCTTCAAAGTCAGATTCTAACAATTTTATTGACTGTATGTCTTCATCTTTATTTTTTAAATAAACAAGAAAAGCAATTTTTGATGGATGAATGGATTGATGAGGATCTTTATACTGAATGGAGCAAAAGTTTTATTTGGAAGAGAAGAAGTGGCAGATCTATAAGATCCTACTTCTAAAGGGATAAATTTTCCTGATGAAAAGTATGATCTTGATGTATTGGTAAAATTTATTATAACTTTTCCATCTAGATGCTCAGTTATTGATTGTACATTATCTTGGATATGTTGTATTTTTGGTTGTGCATCATCAAGTTTCTATTGTCCAGAAAGATTAACATCTTCCAGGCTATGGCTTTGGGTGTAGTAACTTTATTTTTAAAATTTGTAAGGAATAAAGTTGACACCCCTTTTACTTAGGATGACTATACTATGTCAAGGATACTAATATTCATTACTTTATAATAAATATGACAGACTATTCATGTTGAGTCATTTAGTATGTATGCCTAGAGTGATAGATTAATGTGCACCAAAATCTTGTAAAGATATGGAGATGTTTTGGAAAGTAATTAATGAAGGCGAGACCATCATCTAGCTTGGCCTCTACCAACCTAATTAATGAGTCTCTAAAAGATTCGTGTCTTTTATCTCTTACATAAGTAAGAGCATCTGTATTAAGACCTATTCTTTTAATGGCTTTATTGTAACCTGTGTAGGCCTATATTTAGATAATTATAATTAGCTTTATGCATGTTGATTTATTCCAAAGGAATTAGATGAAGACTTTCTTCATTTTGCTGGATTGATTTAGTTTCTTCAACCGTCTTAATTATATAATCATTTTCAAATTTGAATGATCCTACTTTTTAAATTTCTTTTCATGAAATTTCTAGAATTGTCCAATCTTGAATTGGTTTTTCTTTATCATCAAAATTATTTCTTTGAGATTTTTAATAGATATTTTATTTATATGATAAGAAAGGGATGACAAAGAAGAAGATGTAGAAGATGATAAAGAATTTCTTCTTAAAAATCTAATAATTATAGACATTGTTAACTAAAAATTATCACTAATTAGAATGATTGGTGGCCTATCAACAATTTATGCCAACAAAAGCCCTTAAATACACTCTTGGCTAAAGGAGTAACAAAGGCTATGCGATAAGGAGGACTCGGACCCAAATCACTCGTTTTAGTAACAATAATTAATTAATGCAATCTAGTTTCACCAGATCTAAAATTAGAAATCCAATCTTACTTACAACAACTTCAACTTAAAAAAGTAGGAAAAAGACATGACATGATGCATGCATGGGATTTGAAAACATTGATAGAAAATATAACTTCATTAAAAGAGAAATTTCATACAAGGAGAGAAGACTGGCTGGGCACTGATACCAGCTTGAATCAGAATCTCCAAAACAACTATCGTAAATAACAAACTAGAAATTTATTATACAACTTGAAACTTTTTCTAACTTTTTCTTAAAACTTGAGAGACAAGAGGGCTCTCAATCCCTATTTGTAGACATTGTGGACTTGTAAACTCATGAAGTTCATACAGTATTTAGATAAGATTTACAGAGATATTTTTGCATTATTGCATTTATATAATATCTTCATAAGCTTGGAGTAACTACATAAGTACTGCATGTATCTTTGTATTTGTTGCTTGATGAGGCCATACGTAACTTCATTGAGCTTTTGACATTTGCTAGACTTGATGAAGCTTTATACCCATGTGTACATGGATGAATGGAGTTACCTTTATGATAAAAATGACATTTTTTATCCTTTATGAGCCAAATTGGGTGGATGGGGAGTTCACCTGTAAAAGTTGTATTCTAAACTTAATAGGTGAAAGTGACATTTCCTTTATAAAAGTAATTCTTTAATGGAGAGAATTTTATATCCCAAAGAAAATAGTATCTTTGACTACATGAAAGATTATCTTTATTAGTGTTGAATTGATGGATGACATCTATCATGAACGGAGAAAGTCTTTGAAATGTGCATGCTGCATTGTTGACAATCTTGAGAATCTTCATTAAAGATAATTGCTGCATTTGTGAATTAATGACTTGATTATAAAAAATCTTCTATTGATGGAAGAGAAAACAAGATCAACTTTAATTTGATACTAGGATCATCTCATCAATCATCTTCAATTTCTCCTTGGAATAGCCGAATTAATTGTTCACAAGTTTTATTAGGAATGTCAAAAGACATATCATAAAGCTTAAGAATTTGATTTAGAGCTTGATGTCTAGATTTTTGCTGGCAATAGAAAATAGATTTATGATTGGCCAAATCATCGTCAATGCAAATGATCCGATGCCCATTATACAAAAAATTTGTGTATATGCTTGTAAATTCAAGATGCCCTTTTAGGTTAATGAACCATTGATATTGGTCTGCTACTTGATTATAGTCATGCAGACGCTCCAGGCCATATTCTAAGGATGCTTCATTAGAGGATTACTATAGAGGGATTAGTAATTGAGATGTACTCATAGTCTTTAATTGAAGATTTGAATTTGTGGCAAAATAGATCACCTTCTTCATAATCCATTATGGTCCATAATTGATATGGTTAAAAGAAAGGAATTTTAGATCTTTCGCCCAATGTGGATGAGATGGCAATCATTTAATAAAAATGGTTTAGTTCTTTCCCAAAGAAAAATGAAGCTTTCCCAAATAGAAATACAATTTAATGGTTTCAAAATAAAGAATAAAACATTAACTCTGGTAAAAAGAGGGATAAAATTTGCTAATAATTTTCTAGATGAAATAATTTATAAAAAAAATTTACAAAGATTTTTAGGATGTTTAAATTATGTTTCAGATTTTTATCAAAATCTCTTTTATGAAAGAAAGCTCCTACAACAATACCTCAAGAACCTCCAATAAAATGGACTTCTGCCCATACCAAAGCTATCTAACAAATAAAATAAAAGGTTAAATAACTTTCATGCTTAAACATCCCTAATCCAAATCATCATCATCATCATCATCATCAAAGCCTTATCCCAACCATTTGGGGTCGGCTACATGAATTCTATTCCTCTATTCCGTTCTATTTTGAGCTAAATCTTTCGATAAGTGCAACTTCTTCAAATCCGAATTAATGACTTCCATCTATGTTTTCTTCGGCCTACCCCTACCTCTTGATGGACCCTCCACCTGTATATCTAAATTTTTTCTCACCGGTGCCATTACTGGCCTACGCTCCACATGCCCAAACCATCTTAAATGAGTTTCTCTAATCTTATCTCCTATTGGTGCTACCCCTAAATGTTCTCGAAAGCGCTCATTTCTAATTTTATCTTTCCTAGT
Source organism: Sextonia rubra (assembly GCA_037013555.1). NCBI lineage: Eukaryota > Viridiplantae > Streptophyta > Magnoliopsida > Laurales > Lauraceae > Sextonia > Sextonia rubra. Next base: position 11,421,332 of record JASUAD010000028.1, on the reverse strand, counting down.
TTTACCACACATCCACCTAAGCATTCTCATTTCCGCTACATCCATCTTATGAATATGTGTCTTCTTAATTGACCAACATTCTGCTCCATATGTCATAGCTAGTCTAACCACTGTCCTGTAAAATTTCCCCTTCAATTTTGTTGGCATTTGTCTATCACAAAGTACTCCCGAAGCTAGTCTTCACTTCAGCCATCCAGCTCTTATCCTATGCTCCACATCTTCGTCAATCTCCCCATCTTTACTAATCATCGAGCCTAAGTACCGAAAAGAATCTTTACGTGGTATCTCATGGGTTTCAATTTTGACAGTGGTTTCAATACTTTGTATATGTCCACTGAAATTGCAATCATATATTCTGTCTTTGTACGACTTATTTTAAAGCCTCTAGATTCTAATGCCCTCCGCCATCTCTCAAACTTTGCATTTACACCATCTCTTGATTCATCCACCAATACCATATCATTTGCAAACAACATACACCATGGTACTTCTTCTTGAATATGCACAGTTAACTCATCCATAATTAATGCAAAGAGATAAGGGTTTAAGGATGATCCCTGATGTAAGCCTATAGTCATGGGAAATTCGCCCGTTTCTCCACATGTGGTTTTTACATTTATTATTGCACCTTCGTACATATCCTTTAAAATTTCAATGTAACATCTTGGGACATTCTTTTTTTTAAGACCCACCAAATTAAATTCCTCGGTATCCTATCATAGGCTTTTTCCAAATCAATAAAGACCATATGTAGATTTTTCCTCTTTGCTCGGTATTTTTCCATTAATTGCCTAAGTGAAAAGATAGCTTCCATAGTTGATCTCCTTGGCATAAAACCAAATTGATTTTCTGAAATCTTAGTCTTTTTTCTCAGTCTTTGCTCTATTATTCTCTCCCATAACTTCATAGTGTGACTCATAAGTTTAATCCCTCAATAGTTGGTACAATTTTGCATATCTCCTTTATTCTTATATATAGGTACTACAATGCTTCTTCTCCATTCATCCGGCATTTTCTTTGTCACAAGTATCTTATTGAATAGTCTACATAACCAACTTACTCTAACCTCTCCTAAGCATTTCCATACCTCTATCGGAATACCATCTGGGCCTGTTGCCTTTCCTGTCTTCATTCACTTCAATGCTTCCTTCACTTCCACCCCTCTAATTCTACGAAGAAAAGTATACTCTTGTAATGAAGTATCTTCCTCCATTCTTGTATCGCACAAATATTCTTCACTTAAAAATTTACTAAATATTTGTTCCACCTTTCTTTAATATCGTTGTCCTTCACCAAAATATTTTCCTCATTGTCCTTAATACATTTGACATGATCTAAGTCCCTACTTTTCTTTTTTCTTATTTTTGTAAGCTTAAAAATATCCTTTTCTCCTTCTCTTGTTCCCAACCTATTATAGAGGTCACCGTATGTTTTGAACTTTGCACTACTTACTACTTTCTTAGCTTCTTTCTTTGCCTTCTTATACAACTCAAAATTTTCTATACTCTTAGTCCCCTGCTAAACTTTATAGCAATGTTTTTTTTGTCGAATAACTTCCTGAACCTCCATACTCCACCACAATGTTTCTTTATTAATATGTCTCTTCCCTTTTGATTCTCCAAGTACCTCCTTTGCAACATTCCTAATGCAATTAGCCATTTAATTCCACATTACTGTAGTTTCTCCTTCAATATTCATGTTTGGGTTGTGACAAAGTTTTACGCTGGCTGTCACCTACTTAACGCAACCCTCCTCCTTTACCCGGGCTTGGGACCGGCAGCAAAACTGGCGGAGTTATTACTAATCCAAATCTCTTCAAAATTATTCAAATAGATGCATCCAAGATAGGATTTGGTGGAATCCTATTGCAAAGAAATGCCCAATAAAAACAACACATTGTTCGAGTTTATTCAGGCACTTGGAATGCAACCCATCAAAATCTTTCAACAATAAAAAGGAAGTTTTGGTAAGAGTCTCATGTATTCTCAAATTCCAAAGTGATCTTTTGAATAAAAAATTCCTCATTCATGTTGATTGTAAATCTGCAAAAGATATTTTAGAAAATGATGTTAAAAATCTTCCATCAGAACAAATTTTTGCTTAAAGGCAAGCTTCGCTAGTAATTTTTGATTTTGACATTAAATTTATCAGAACTTCTTCAAATTCTCTTCCTAATTTTGTCTCTCATGAGTTTCTACAGGGAGGAAGTAAGGTGAAAAGTAATAATGCCTCCAAAAGAAAATGGCAAAAACCCAATCATTGAAACCCATCCTTCTCCAATTCCTACATCCCAACAAATCTCAATTCCTTTCTTCAATCCTGGTTGGTCTTCAAATTCCCAAGAACTCATCAATATGCTTTGGAGTGCAACAAATCTCATTTCCTTTCTTCAATCCCGGTTTGTCTTTAAATTCCCAAGAACTCATTGTGATTGCCCATAGGTACTTTTCCATAACTGCGTAAAATTCATTTGTAGTAACATCGGTTACCTCACAGTTAACCGTGGTGAACCCATAGCTAGCTGTGGGGTTGACCATAGTATAACTTTGCCCCACTATGGTTATATTTCTAGAATTGTGCATTTCTGTAGGATTTGTATAGTGGTCATCTCATGGTTAACCATGGAACCAACCACGATCAATCATGAGCCAATTGTGGAACACTTATGGCTCATTGTAAGCATGAGTTCCCTGTAATGGAGAAATGGAGAAATTGTATCTTTGTCACACCCTGATCTCGGGTGTTAGGGATTAGAATGGGCCCTCAGGGTGTGGATATGGAATCCCGTAGCAACCCATGTCATGTGAAACATGCACGAATCACTATAAGAGAGATTTCACAGGAACGTGTGTAACAGTCCGGCCCAGCTTAATCCGGTTTAACGATTAATTAATGATTAAGTAATAAAGTCTCGGCACTATTTCTACGATTTGAAGTTGAGCTTGTGGTTTTATTCTTTTGAGATTCGTTTCGGGTTATGGATAGGGAAGTGAGTTGAGTTAACCTTGGTTTAAGTAGTCTCGAGCCTTTTTTCGTAATTTTTGATTTTGTACGAGTTCGTCATTCATGCATCATCTCGATGTCAACACGTGTATTTCATCGAGCTCGACAACTTTTGTAACTGGCTCGTATGCAAACGAGGTTGTTTGTTTCCGTTGGACTGTCAATTGATTCAAACTGTTATTCTTCCGAATTGTTAGACTTCTATGTAAATTCGGTTCAATCTTTATCTTATATAAGGATAGCCATCGACTCTTCCTTTCTCATGTTCATCTCACACTCATACCAGCTCTCTCTCTCTCTCTCTCTCTCTTTTGTTCTCTTCCCTTCTCCTCCCAGCTCTCCATATTTTTTTCTTGATCTTTCTTCTTTTTCCTTGAGATCAACGTAGAGTAAAGGGGAGAAAGTCTTGTGCACTGGTTGTTTGCCTTCTCATTAGGTTCGTTGGTATCTTCTTTACCCGACATTTCTCTCTCGTCTTCGATTTCTTCTTTCTTGTCTTCTCATTGTGGACGAGACTCTCACCCTATCTTCACGATTTGTTTAAGGTCAGTAGTTGACTCATGATCTCTGTTATGTGTTTCGACTATGATTGCACCGCATGCACCTTTTCCCTTTTGCTTATTCTTGGCATGCATGGTTTTAGGATTGCATCTTCAGGATCGTTTGGGCTAAAGAATAGCTAAATTAAAGAAAGAGTACAGTGAAGGCAAGTATAAGCACAGTAGGAATAAACACATGTTAGTACATGTTGATTGTTGTGTTTCTTTTATTCCTTCTCTCAAGTATGTGGTGTTTGGATAGCCCTTGCATATTGAATAAACGTGATAGACATTGTTTTCGCAGAAGAAAAGCATGTAATACAATTGTTTTGTTCGGTACAGAACCTAGTTGTCTGACCAATCGGGATTAGGGTCTAACCGATCGGACACTCCCAGAACCGAAATTCGACCGATCGGGCTTCAGAGTCAACCAGTCAGCTCTCATACATTTCTGCTCTGGGAGATTTAGGGTCCAACTAAATCCTATGCTTGCTCATTTTCTTTCTTGCTTCCTTAACACTAGAGGACCTTTTATGCTACCTTTTGGTACCTCTACTCTTTAACGATTTGAAAAGGTAATAATGTGACTTTAGAGGACCTTCAGCTGGACTTCTTCACCACATAACTTGCCCAACGGATTACCTTAGCCGCATGACTGGTCCTGTGGGCTAAGACTCATTCATGTGTGTTGTCCACCTGTTCAGCACCTTCCCATGGGTGTTGATTTAAGGGACTTTGATACATGTTTATTGATACAGTGCAACACTTCCAAAATGAACAACTGTGTATCGAATAACTTAAAACTACATCATCATGTACGGTTAGTAACAATGGATAACAAAGATAGGGTTGGCTAGTAAAAGATCGTGACTCTTACAAAATAGTCTCATTCGCATTACATATTGACTTCGGTTTTGCCCTCTTATTCACATGGTACGCGTTCTGCGCTGGGGCAATGATTGGATATTCCCTGAGGGCTTTGTCCATACTAAATCCCAGGCGGAAACAGCTGCCTATCATGCTCTTTGCCTTGTTCCTTATTCAACTTGTAATTGTTTAATTGTAACAGTATTGATCCAGCATGATGCACGTACTGTATTATCTAACTGTGACATGATCGATTCATCTGTACTGTACTGAACTGCACTGACTGACATTGATTGACCGACTGACTGATATTGATTAACGTGCATCATACCATACGATTGATCGTATTAGTCAGGCTTTTTTTAGCTTCAGCCTCAGGATATCCGACGGGGTTGACTTTGACGTAGACTGTTATTGCCTCTGCAGAGTGCTCCTGTTTTGGGATTTCGGACCCTGGGAACAAGAGACTCATTCGTACCCTGGCTCGGTCGATGGTGTTCTTGTACTGACTGCTCTCAATTGGGAGAATATGGCAAATATAGTAGCCACCTAGTCAGTTTATCTGTTTTATGATTCTCACAGCATGTTTATTGATATGCACATCTGCCTAGTATACGCATGAGATCTTTATGCATGGTTAATTGGTAACTGTTACTTATTCTGCTAGACACAACGTGTGGTAGCTTATTATTGCTTCTACCTTGCTAAGTCGTCGTACTCATTCGTTGTTCTTGGTGTTGCAGGCGCAGATATCTCTACCGACCCCTCGTCGGTCAGCCAAGCTCCAGGAGAGATCCAGGAGACACAGTCAGGGCTAAAGGAGTGGTCTTGATCACTCTCAAGGAGAGCAGCTTGGCATTGAATTCATCCATTGCTTTTCCTTTTATTTTGTTTTGTTTTGTTCTTGTACATCTTATCTTGGTGTGGTCTCTAAGGAGCTATCTCGTCATTTTGTATTGTACATTTACAATTAATGTCATTTTGTTGACCCCATTTTATATGTATCCTTTTCACTTTCCTTGCTTGCTATGATATGAACAGCTTCCGCGTACACTTGGTTGGCACGTGTGAACATCCTTTGTGTGCGTATACTTATACTAGGTCGAGGTATATGTGCACGGGAGTACGTATGTCACAGGTAAGGTTTTTACTAACCCCCGATTTCTGGGCTCGGGTTGTGACAACGTGTGAGGAAATCCACCAACATGCAGATTTAATTTCAATTTCAACCATAATGCAGAAACCCCCAAAATACACCTGTAATAATCCTAAACAATTATAGAAAAAACATTAGACAATCATAAAATAAAGTTAAAGTCTTTTAATTATCCATTCCCATCACACAAATCCACAGATCACTAAAACATGTTCAATTATACAATTTCAAATCACATGCCCATCAATCAAAGTCCCAACATCACTAAACTTATCAACCCAACAAAACCCTTTTTTGTCGCTCTTCGTAAGACGACTAATAATATATGTTGCCTTCATTCCACTCTTCTATACCCCTAGATACCGTTGAGGTATCTTTTGGGAACGCGTCGACAATTGTGTTGGGATTGGGTTCAGTACCTGTAATACCAATAGTAGCACTGTTAACATGACGATGAAGCAAATATAGAGAGATATATATGATCATCATGATGTATGAAATGAATTAGGGAATATATTGATTAAAAGAAGGCACTAACCGTAAACTAGGCATGTTGTGCATGAGTAAGTATGTATAACGAATCATGGATAAAGTATCATAATGTACTAGTTAGAATCCACGAGGCTATATGCTCCCAAAAGAGAGCGTATCATCTAAAGAGACCGTATAACATACATATGGAAATTAGGCTAGAGGATCAGTTTAGCTTCTCGAGGAGCGCTGACTAACTCCTCCATAAACTACTGCAGCAGTGACATAAGGGATACCCAAATTGGTTCCATCCTAATAAGGGTACAAGTTAAGTGGTGCCGACTCAATGTATCAAGACCGACTCGAATTCATATCTTTCATACTTATGATCAATTGTAGTGTTCATCTCATGTTCATATATATATATATCAATCATACTTATCAAATCACACATAAGGGAGTTCCGGTCTTGAAATCATATTCAATCATAAAAATTGGAATTAAACAAAGTAATTGATAATCAAACAATGCATACTTCAATGAGCTAATAAATCCTAAACCCTCTCAACTTAGCTATACCCATTTTGGCTTACAAGCACATACTCAATAGAAGCTCCGGCACTGATTTTGCCTCAAAGTCCGCCAGGACGAATGGGCAGATGATTTAACCATGTTAAGGGCAAGATTACTTAATAATATGAATGTATCTCAATTGAGAAAGTATCAAGGAGATTTACTAGCTATCCCTATGCTCGATATTCCGTGATCCCGAGGGCATTTAAAACGATGTATTCATAAAACATCTAGTATCATTATGTTACCAAATCTTGACGTTATATTATGTACGTAAAGGACACCTTTTCTTATGCCAACACCCATGACACGACATCGGAAAATCATCCAAAAAATCGAAGGGGATGAGTGACAGCTTTATACGCATCCTCTTTATCATTTAATCACCATTAGGCTAATTTAATTGGAGAAAAGATGTCGTATCTAAAGTCCTACAAGGTCATTTGGAATTCTTAATATCCTAAGTTCACTATATTCTTACGGCATAGCTGTATACATGTTACAGCTTAACCAAGTAGTTTAGTCATTCCCTCAATTTCATATACATTTATAGCTTAGCTGTATATTGGCTTGTGGCTTAGCTATACTAAGCCTACGGCTAGGTTATGGTTGGGCTACGGTTCGGCTACGAGTTACCCGTAGTACAATCCACAGCTTAGCCGAGGGTCAACTGCAGAAGAAAGATGGAATTTTGGGCTCTCGGGAAAGCTCGCTATAAAATGACTTATGGCTTGGTCACGAGATGGTTACGGCTTAACCGTAGTTCATTCCACAGCTTAGCCGACGGTTAGCCGTAATTCAAATGTGGGTTTTTGTACTCTCTAGATTCTGAGTCGTAAATACTTACGGCTTAGCTATGGTTTCGTCGTCAGCTTCAAAACTTCTGGAAAGGGTTCTGGAAGCTCGAGTTTAGTACATAAATCTGAATTATTGGTTCTAATGAGCTTCCTTTTGCCTTAAATCATCACTATGGGTTTTACAATGCCCACATTTCTCATATATCATATAGTCATACTCAAATTCCTTTAATCCAACACATGTATACTTAACCAAAGGTGAATGAGTTATAACTTGAAATTAGAGTGATTAGTTCATGAATCAACAAATATAGACATACATATAGTAAAATTATATACTCTAACACTTACATTTAATATAGTGTGTAACACTCCGGCTCAGCTTAATCTGGTTTAACAATTAATTAATGAGGTTTTGGTACTAATTATATCGAATTTATGTTAAGCTCATGGTTTTACTCTTTTGAGATTCGTTTCGGTTCATGGATAGGTAGTTGGGTTGAGTTTAACATTGTTTAAGTAGTATGAGCCCTTTTTGTAATTTTTTATTTTGTACGAGTTCGCCATTCATACATCATCTTGGCGTCAACACGTGTATTTCATCGAGCTTGTCAATTTCCGTAACTATCATGCATGCAAACAAGGTCATTTGTTTCCGTTGGACCGTTAATTGACTCAAACTGTAATTTTTCTGGACTGTCGGACTTTTATGTAAATTAGTCTCATCCTTATCTTATATAAGATATAACCACTGACTTCTCCTCTCTCGACTCCCTCTATCTCTCTCTCACACCAGCTCTCTCTCCCTCTCGTTTTCTCTCTGTTTCTCTCCCTGTTCGTCATCTCCTTTTCTTCTTCTTTCTTGCGATCAACGTAGATAAAAGGGGAAATTAGTGTGCATCGGTTACTCGTTTTCTCTTTGGGTTTGCTGGTCTCTTCTCACCCAACGTCTCTCTCTCGTCTTCACTTTTTTCTTTCTTATCTCCTTGTCGTGGACAAGACTCTTGCACCCTCCTTCCGGTTCATCTCCGGTGAGTAGTTGCGTCACGGTCTCCGCATGAGTTTTGGGTATGATTGCATTGCATGCACCCTAGCCAAAGAACAGCTAAATTAAGAAAAGAACTCGTTTAAGGCAAGTATAAGCACGGTAAGGATGAGCACATGTTGGTACACTTTGATTATTGTGTTTCTCTACTCTTTTCTCTCAAGTGTGTTGAGTTTGGACGGCCCTTGGAATGACATAAACGTGATATAAGTAGTTTTGTGCGTGGAAAGACTGTAGCACAGAAGACCTGTTCTGTGCAGAATTCTGTTACCCGACCGATCGAGATTGGAGTTCGACCGATCGGACGCTCCTAGAACCGGAATTCGACCGATCGGGCTTCAAAGCCGACCGGTCAGCCTTGAAGCATTTCTACTCCCGAAGATTCAGGGTTCAACTGAATCCTATGCTTACTCATTTTCCTTTTCTTGTTCCTTTAACACCATGCTTTTTATGCTACCTTTTAGGTTCATGATGAGACCAGATATGGCCTTCCCCATGGAATGCTCAACCATATACCCTGTCCAGCGGATTATCTTAAAGGCATGAATGGTCTTGAGGGGTGTCACGTATTCATTTGTATTATCCAATTGTTTAGCACCTCCACATGGGTGTTGGTTTAAGGAACTTTGATACTCGTTTATAGATAGTGCAACACCCTCGAGATGAACAACTGGGTATCGAATAACTTAAAACTACATCATCATGCACAGTTCGTAATAATTGGACAGCTAGCTTAGGGTTGGCTAGTAAACAATCGTGATTCATAGGAATAACTTGACTTGCATTGCATATTGATTTGATTTTTGGCTCCCATGCTCTTTGTCCTATGTCTTGTTTGACTTGTAATGTTTTGGTCTTGTTTCTTGTTCGACTGGTAATTGTTTACTTGTAACAGTATTGATCTAGTGTGATGCACGTATTGTATTGCCTAATTGTGACTGACATGTACTGTACTGAACTGCACTGCTTAACCGACTGACTGACATTGATTGACGTGCATTCATATGATATGATTGATCAGGTCTATCTGGCTCTACTCAGCCTCAGCCTCAGGAGACTCGACGGGGTTGACTTTGGCGTAGACTATTTACTGCCTCTGCAGAGTGCTACTATCCTGGGATTCCGGATCCTAGGAACAAGAGACCCATTCGTACTTGGCCCGGTCGATGATGTTCTCGTACTGACTGCTCTCGATAGGGAGAATATGGCAAATATAGTAGCTACCTAGCTAGTTTATCTGTTTTATGATTCTGAAAGCATGCTTCTTGATATGCACGATCTGCCTAGTATAGAACATGATCTCTATGCATGGTTAATTGTTTACTGTTAACTATTCTGCTAGACACAACGCGTGTTAACTTATTGTTGCTTATACTTTGCTGAGTCGTCGTACTCATTGGTTGTTCTTGATATTGCAGGCCCAAATACCTCTACTGACCCCTCGTCGGTTGGCCAAACTCTAAGAGAGATCCAGGAAACCCAGTTAGGGTTAGAGGAGTGGTCTTGATCACTCCCTCGGAGAGCGGCTTGACATTGCATCAACATCTTATCTACCATTTTGCATCAGGGTTTTGGGTTTTCATGTACATCTTATCTTGTATTGGTCTTTAAGATACTATCTCTCCATTTTGTAGTAAATATCATTTTGTTAATCGTGTATTGTTGTGTATGTTTGTCTCCTCTTGGCTTGCAATGATACATACAGCTTCCGCGTACACCTAGTTTGCACGTGTAAACATCCCTTGTGTACATACACTTAGGCAAGGACTGGGTATGCGAGCACGGGAGTACGTATGTCACCGGTTAGGTTTTAACTAACCTCCGATTTTTGTGAGTTGATAAGCCTTAACATGTCAAGATTAAGATATCTGAAGTGCCATAAAACATGTCAAGGCTTATCAACTCACATAAATCAAACGGATAGTATCGAACATGGAAGTCAACTATTTTTGCCTGAGATTAACGATGGATAGAGCCCTCAGGGAATATCCAATCTTTGCCCCAGCGTAGAACACGTACTTGTGAATAAGAGGGCAAAACCGAAGTCAATATGCAATGCACATCAGATTATTTTGCAGGAATCACGATCTTTACTAACCAACTCTAACTTAGTTATCCATTGTTACTAACCATGCATGATAATGTAGTTTTAAATTATCCGATACTCGGTTGTTCTTCCTTTGGTGTTCATTGTATAAGTAAGAGTATTCGGAGTCCCTTAAACCAACACCCATGGGGAGGTGCTTAACAAATGGATAACATTCATGAATGTACCTCAGCCTTCAAGACCATTCGTGATATTCATATGTTCGGTTATTAGTGTAGTTCATGTATAAGTCTCCAAGTAGTATAGAACGGGTCAGGAAGTTATGTACATTTAATTTCCTACAAGTCTACAGGTGACTTACACGATCGATCGGGTAAGTGTCCGACCGGTCGGACCTTATCCAAAACCAAAATCCGACCGATCGTGGTTCAGGACTGACCAGTCGGCCCTAAAACTCCCTAATACGCACAAAGTCAGTTCATAACGGACTCAAGGCTAAGATAAAGGTAAGAAATCTAAGTCTTAAAGGCCTGCTAAGTCTGGTATGGTCTTTAACACACCCTTGTGAGGTCTTTGCCTGATCTTCCGACTTTGCCATATCAAATCCTAAGGTGTAACTATGTAAGGTCTAAGAGGAAGTCACGGTGCTTCTATAACAGGACCGTAGGGATTCTTAGTCCATTATGTAGCCTAACAATTAGGCTACTAAGAGGTTTATGAAAGGCCTCTAGTTAGACTTGAAACCATTTATATGAAGAACCTACATGACTGAGGTGTGCACGACCCGACCGATAGGGTACAGGCTCAACCGATCGAACCTGCTCCTAGAACCTCAATTCGACCGGTCGGACTATCAGGACCGATCGGTCTGCCCTGATACGCCCAGCCACGAACAAAACTAGTTACCCACTGTTCTGAAGCTTACAAAACCTTCTATTTCTCTTCCTAATAATGAAAGAAGAACCAAAAGGGCTGTAGAACATGCATAGACTAAGATATTTGAAGTAAATCACAATCATCACAAGTTACCAACATGTATTCAACCAATCGTTGTTTATACTTGCCTTAACTGACGAAGAATCAAGCTTCACTCTTTTCTAAACTCAAATTGAGGAAACCCAGCGCGAGGAATCGAAGCTTGACACCGGCCATGAGACGAAGACGGAAGAAGAACGAGAGAAGAAGACGAAGAAGAAAAGGGTGACAGACTTAAAAGAAAAAAAGGATAAGAACGAAAGAGGTAGTGGTTATATATATATAAATATTTTAGCCATTTGCAACAAGGTTCAAAAGTTATACAAATTATAAATCAAGTCAAATGAGTACTCAAACATTTCAAACGACTCCAGATGATTCCTAGTCAGTTACGGAAAGTAACAAGCATTACGAAAGACACACAATGACATCAAGTTGACGTTGAAATAACAAACTCAATTAAAATAAAAAATTACGAAAAAGGGCCCGAAGCTACCTAATCCAAGTAAAACTCAACCCAATTACCTAACCAAGACTCCAAACCTAACCCAACAAGAATAAAATATAATGACCCAAGAAAATCCTCCAACAATATGCTAACAACAAGAATAATTGACTACTAAATCGGCTAATTGGGGTCGGAGTGTTACAGAAAGTAACATCTGCTGTAACGTGCAAGGTTTGAGTAGGGGGACGGAAACACGCGTAGCCCTTCTAAGTGTCAGAATACCTCACAAAGACACAACATAGGGCACATGGATTAAGTTTGCCATGCTGATGTGGATATACCTGAATATAAGCAGCACGCCAAAGACGCGTGGTTCGAGATTTGGTGTGGACGGCATGGTGAGGAGAATGGTCAATGTCTGACTTGGAGTTTGATATTGGAGAGTATTAGATGGTGTTCTATTGATGAGGTACACAGCTGAATAAAGAGCTCCCCCCAAAAATGATGAGGCATATAGGCCTAAAATAAAGAGGCACGAACAACGTCCAGGAGATGACGATTCCTACATTCTGCTACACCATTCTATTGTGGTATATAGGCACATGTGTTTTGTTGAAAAATACCATTTTGGCTCAAAAAATTATGGAGGTCGTTGTTGACATACTGTCTTCCATTGTCTGACGTTAGTGTAGTGATTTTCTTGTCAAATTGAGTAGCAACATATTGATGAAATTGCTTGAATTTAGTGATGACTTTGCTTTTTTACTTCATGGGGAAAACCCAAGTCATCCTAGTGCAATCATCTATAAATGTCACAAACCACTTAAATCACTAATAGTAAGAACTCCTGACGGTCCCCAAACATCAGAAGGGATAATCATGAAAGGCATAGAAATTTTATTCAATCTTAATGGGTAAGAAATACAATGGCTTTTTGCTAAAACACAAGTGTTACAATAAAAGTCTGATGCAGCAAACTAGAAACACAAATTTGAAAATAAAAGTTTTAGATAACCAAAAAAAGCATGTCTTAATTGTTTATGTCACAACCAAATCTTTTTCATCCTGACAGACTCATCCCCTCGCACATGATGTGCTTTACTTAATCTCTTACAACAGTCGTCTGTTAATTCCAGATAATACAACTTTCCCCTCCTAGTACCACATGCAATCATGGCCCGGGTGAAACGATCTTGAAAAAGACAATACAATGGCAAAAAACACATAGTACAATTAAGGGAATCAATGATTTGAGGAACAGATAACAGGTCATAGTCGAGTGATGGGACAACCAAGACATGATCTAGACTTAACAATGATGTAAGAGACAGGGACCTTTCTCCCAGAACTGGGGAGGTGGTTCCGTTGGCAATGGAAACAAGTGTTTAGCTTGATGGTTTGGTAAAGTGCAATCTAGTGAAACTAGATATCATGTGATCAGTAGCACCAGTGTCAATAATCCATGATCTATTACAAGCAAGTGAAGATGTGCAGGAGGAAGTACCTAAGGTAGCCAAGGCCTTAGAGCCAGTTGTACCTGATGGAGGTTCCGATGCAGTCTGATGTGAATGAGGCTTTGCTCAAATCCTTCTTGCATCGTTTGTAAACCCATCCTTCTGGGTAACCAATGATCTCATAACAGCCCTTAATTGTATGATTATCTAAACCACACTAGGTACACTTCATTGGAGGCCCGTTACAAGTAGAGTCTGAGTTTGAGTGGGTAACTAAGATTGCTTGGACCTTGCAGCAACCAAAGCTGTGACATCGGATGAGACACCAGCTTCAGACATGGGTCCCTGTCGGTTACTTTCTCATTTATATGCTACCTCAAGTTTAGGTTTAGGCTCCATCTTCAAAATCCCTCCGCGAATTTGGTCAAAATTATTGTCCAAACCTGCAAGAAAGATATAAACTCAGAGACGGTCAATCTCCTTGTGTCTAATTTTAATATCTACTGGATCCTTCGTATTAGTTGGACTTAATTGATTAGGCTCCTGAAAGATCTTAGTGAACTCACTGTAGTAATTGGCAACTGGTGCTCCATTCTGTGTCATCATGAATGACCATCTGTGTAGATCATAGATTTTTGCCCCATCTGAACCACCAAAGTACGTTTTCTTGATTGCATCCCAGACTTCCTTGGCTATTTCATAACGGATAAACCATTTCATTTGATTGGGTTGTATGGCATTGAATATCCAACTTTTGACTTGGCAATTCGACGCACGCCATTTGTTGTATGTCGAGTCTGTGGCTGCAGGTTAGGTCATATCATCGATCAAGTGACCGTGTTTCTCTCATCCAGCAATCTTCATCTCCATGAGCTGATGCCATAGAGAGTAATTATGTTCGTCTAATTTGATTCCAGTTGAGAAGTTGGAGTTATCTCCTTAGATGGTGACAATTTGGGTGATTGAATTTAAGTTGTTGGAGTCATCTTCTCTTGCTATGATGACGACGCAATGGATGATGGATACATCTAGTTTCTGGGCTGATGATCGGTGGCTGAGTTTGTATGGTGGTTGCTGCGGCAAAAATCGTCACAGAGGTGATGTATTGCAATATTAATAACAAACTGCAAAAGACAAAGGCGATGCACACATCCACGGAACCGTAATAAGCTCTGATACCATCTTAACTTGGGTGAAAAATAATATAATTTTTATATATTCACAATATAGCAATACATAGAATATATATAGGGGGATATTTATGTACATATGTTCCTCACCAAGAGACCATGTATACTCCTCTGTGGGGTCTTCAGTAGACCCCACCAAGGGATGAGACTAGGGGAATGGAAAGATCCATGTGAGACCACCGTAGATACCAAGTTTGGCCTCAATCACATGTCCCTAACCCCTTCATCTATAATTCACAAATTCATTCCATTCAAATGGGTACATAGTTGATCCAACGGTCCAATAAATTCGGATTTAATCAAAAATTGATAAACGGGTTCAATTCAAGGGGGTCGTGTGTGTGGTCCACTGGGATGGATCATACAGTGAGTCCCACGTAGAGTTCTCATGAAAAAAATGATGAGAGACATATGCACATGAAAAGCTATTCTAGGAAACAATACATACATGGAATAATTCTGATGCTATAATATATTATATAATCTTGCATAGTTGACTTTGTCCTCTCACACTAATTAGATATATCCTATAATCTTGCATAGTTAACTTTGTCCACTCACACTTATTAGGAATATACAACTCATTTGTGAAGAACCCCACGACCCCCAAAAAAATAATAATAATAATAAAAGCCTTGGTTGACTTTAGTTTTAAATTACGATCAGAAAATCGCAGCATACGATCTGAAGGTGTCTGACCTGAGCTCTGCGTCCTTACTTTGACTGCTTATCCTCCTGCTAATAATGAGAACTGAACACCGTCTTTAATCTGATGATCAGAAATAAATTACAATAGATCAATAAACTATTAGAATATTGATCCTACGAGGGTGGAACTCCTGACATTTCTCGAGTCCAACACTATAAATCAATGGTTGGGATCCACCTTAAAGACTCAAAATCTCTGTCCCACATTATTTTATTATCAACTAGAATTTCATTCCGTTTAAAGTAAATGATTGCTGTCAAGTTCATTAAATGTAGAACTTGTGATTTCAATCAATGTAATTGTACTTTTATTTTTTTGACGGTAAGTGTTTACCCCCAGTAAGCTAGTCACTGGTAGTCTCTTCACCGTTTGATTTTCAATGGTGTGCTTAGAGATTGATCCTGAGTAGCTATGTGAGATGAGATACCCCTTCTCCACTGGGTATCTCTCAACAATTTGATTTTGAAAGGTGAGCCCGGATTATAAATTTGTAGAATTTTTCAAATTTTAATTAAATCAAAATAGACAAACAAACATAATCGGACTTACAACCATCTGAGATGATACACATTTCAATAATCAATGGGTTTTTTTGGGTGGTATTCGATCTGCGCACTTTCACAATATGAATATTTCAACGTCAAATCATTCTTCTTGGAATCTAAATTTGCATCCGATTAACTTTGATATCATATTAAGATCATTAGCTATCATTCCTTCCAAAACCTCAAGACACTAGTAGAGGCAACAAAAATACTTTTCGATATC
The DNA here is from genome assembly GCA_037013555.1 of Sextonia rubra. Lineage (NCBI taxonomy): Eukaryota > Viridiplantae > Streptophyta > Magnoliopsida > Laurales > Lauraceae > Sextonia > Sextonia rubra. The sequence goes on along the minus strand of JASUAD010000028.1, from coordinate 11,405,290 downwards.
ATCATCATTTAATTAGCTCACACCACGTACTTACTTTGGGAGGTTGATGAATGAAAACATCATCAGCTTCATCATCATCATCATCATCACCATCATCACTTAATTAGTTCACACCATCAGATTATTTTGTGAGGTTGATGATGAAAACTATTGGGAGCTCTCTCCCTCTCTCTTATATTCAACCCGGCAAGTCTCCTTCTCATGCAAGGATCTCTCTCAAAGGCCGTTAGCCCTTGAATTTATTTCATGCAAAAAATCTCAGTGGCTTTTGTTGTCGAATTGCGTCTTGCACTTTTCCTCTTCTAATCTTTTCTTTCACCACTCTCTTCTTCTAGTCCAACCCATTTATCTCTGTTCTCCTTTCCAAATCCTTCCTTGTTCTATTCTAAACCGTATATAGTGGTGGGTCTATCCATGGAAAACTACTGTTCGGATATTCATGCTCCAACACTGATCCAAAACTGAATGTAAGGCCCTTGTCTTGGTAGAGAGCGGGTTTGAGAACAGCTCCTTACCCTTACTTATCTGGCCGTGCAGGGTTTGAAAGTCAGATATGCTACCTATTCCTGGGTGTGTAGGCATCCTTTCATGTTGGATTTTGTCTTGTATTTCGGTTTAGCCGGATGGGTCGTCTGGTTTAGCCAGAATCGAGACTCAGGGTTAGGGGTATTTTGGTCATTATATATGGGTTTTCTTGGTGGCCAAGAAAGCGGGAACTATATATATTGATGTATTGCAACCCTAGATCCTGAGGGGATTGAGATGGGATCATAGTAGATGAGTTCTCTCCTCCCGTGGACGTAGGCATGGTTGTCAAACCACGTAAAACTACTGTGTCATGTGTGTGATTGCTTGATGGTGTGATTGCTGGCGTAGATCGTGGTAGATCCGTTGATCGCAGGTTATTTCCGTTGCGCCGCTTTTCCCAACAAGTGGTATTAGAGCTTCGTTGAGATCGCTTGGATTTTGCGATTGACGGATCTAAGACTTGGATAGCAAGGGAAGAAGAGGATCAGCAGTTGATCGGGTAATTTTGCTCGGATCTATCTTCCTGTTGAAGATCAAGGTTGTGATCAACAAGGTGGGCCTGTACTCGAGTTGCATACCCTTCTTCTGTCTCTATTACAGAACAGAGATCGAAGGAAGGAGAAAACCGGATTTCTAATTGTGCCACTGCAAGAAGACGAAACAGAGACGATTCGGGTTTCTCCATATTTGAAACAGAGAAGACAGAGAGAAGAAGAGGATCAGAGAAGGCAGAGGCTCGGAGAAGGCAGCCCTTCACCGTAGAAGACGATCAGCCGTTCGAAAAACATGAGATTCTCACCGGGATTTTCGCCCGGATTCTCTCCATCTCCGTCGCCTTCGCCGGACTTCCAGTCGCCACCAGCAGTTGTTCGCCGTTGCCGTGCCGTCGCCGCGTCTCGCCGCTATCGCCGATCCACTCTGCCGTAGCCGAGGCCGACCCCGTCTGCAACTGGGTTGCAGAGAACACGCGCACAACAGGCCTGTTGAGGGAGACGACCCCGTTCTGGGTTTGGGTCAGGTTTGGGTTGGGTTAGACCCAACGTGTGTTGGCGAAGCCCAGGAAACGCAGGCTCCAAGTTCGGTTCCAGGTTGGGTCGGGTCGTTTCGACCAACCTGTGGTAAGAAGCACAGCAGAATAGGTCACAAGTCGAGTTTGGGTTGGGTCGTTCAGCACTGACCTGGTTACAGCGGCAGCCCAGAGAACATCAAAGGTTCAGGTCGGGTCAGGTTCGGACCCGAGCCTGTTTATGCAGCAAGCCCAGCAGAGCAGTTCCGGGTTCCAGGTCAAGTCGGACCCAAACCCGGTACATCAGAGAAGCCCAGCAGAGCGAGCAGTTCAGTTCAGTTTCAGATCGGGTGGATGCGACCCGGATCCGTTTCAGAAGCCCAGTTTGCCAGTAAGCCGTGACGTCAGCAGTGTTGTCAGCACAGTCAACAAGTAGGTTTGACCAGATTCAACGGCTGAAATTGTTTCTGCGATATCTTGATCGTCCGATCGGAGATCCGTTTTGAGCCTACGGACTCGTTTTAAGCATATCTACGCGTATATGGAAGAAGATGGGCTGGTCAATGGTCAACATGGTTGTTTGACTAATTGGAGTGTAGAGAATTAATTCTGCGATATCGAAGCCATCCAGAGTCGGATTTCAGATCCGTTTCTTCCAGCGTGCTTACGGTGACGAGATCTACGAGGTTGATAAAAGATATTGGCAGTTTGATGGGCAGAAAATTAAGGGATTGAAGAAACTGACAGATTCACGATGATAGCAATGGATTCAAGCATCACGGGCCAGATTGAAGTGTTTAATAGAGAAACAACTTCAAGGATTGGCAGAATAGAGTGTTAGACTCCGTGACACAGCAATGATTGAAAAGTGTTACTTGATGTCAAGAATGGTAGATTGCTCCAGAACTTTGATGAAAGCTCAGATCCGCGTCGAAGGGATTGAGAAGGAGTGACATGCCAAAGTAAAAAAAAAAAAGCAAAATCGGAAGGAGGTAGTGTGCAAGAAAGCTCGGATTCGGTTGAAAGGAATCAGTTTTGGTCATTACAGGTTGATAGGGGATGCTTTTTCAAGTGGAGCAGTGAAGGAGACATCAACTAACAGGGGAGGAAATCTGTGGTTCAGGTGGAGTTAGATGTGACGGATCATCGGAAGATGGATTGATGGGTCTTCGATGATATCATCTAGCGGAAATCCAAGAAGCCCTGAATGGAGATGATTTTCTCAGAAAAGGTAGTCTTGTTCAGGTCGGAGTAAGCCGGTTCAAGCATCGGGTCATACCTAACCCGCATGTACTGTGCCTAACCCACTAGAACAGGCTAGAACAGGACAGTTGCAGGTTTGACTGAAAAAACACCGGGATGGAGACAGAAGGAAGGATTCACAAGGTACCAGTGAGATCCGGATTCAGGGAGGTCTTCAGTTTTGTTTTGACGGATGGAAGTTAGGTTCATTGTGTTGCAAGGATGCATGCATGTGGCAACAAATGGAGAGCGCTTCGGAAGTTCAAGACGGTGGTGTTTAGGTCAAAGAAGGCAACTGTGGCCACGCTAGGTCGTAGCGTGTGCGGAGGCATACCCTTCAGCAAGGTGCATGAAGACATTATTGGGTATCTCAAGGTGGCTCTGAGGATTTGCGGAATCCAAGCCAAGGTGGAGATTGTTGGGTTTTGTCTTGTATTCCGGTTTAGCCGGATCGGTCGTCTGGTTTAGCCAGAACCGACACTCAGGGTTAGGGGTATTTTAGTCATTATGTATGGGTTTTCTTGGTGGCCAAGAAAGCAGGAACTATATATATTGATGTATTGCAACCCTAGATCCTAAGGGGATTGAGATGGGATCATAGTAGATGAGTTCTCTCCTCCCGTGGACGTAGGCATGGTTGTCGAACCACGTAAAACTACTGTGTCATGTGTGTGATTGCTTGATGGTGTGATTGCTTGAGTAGATCGTGGTAGATCCGTTGATCGCAGGTTGTTTCCGTTGCGCCGCTTTTCCCAACAATCTCTTGAGATCCAACCCACTTGGCTGGGTACCAAAAAAAGGAAGGGCCAGGTCGGGGATTTGAGGGCCTTAAATTAGGATTAGAATAATCTGATAGAACCCTTATTATTATTATTATGCTGTCTTTTCAGGATCCGGATCCATGATGACTTCTTTCTCTCCACAATCCTGATGGTTTCCATGCATTAAGTCGGTCGTTCTGCTGGGGAGCATGAAGGTTACATAAAACCGTAGAAAAATATATAAGCAAAGGGTTGAGGACTAGAGGTCAATGGTCTGAATATCAATATAATTTGGCAATTCTCTAACACTTAATTAACTTTAAAGCCTCAAAATTCAATAACCGCTCGAGTAAAATTACTTTTGTCATCGAATTCAAGCAAACATGAAGAAGTGAATTGATGTGAGGAAAGACGGATATAGACCATGATGTTCTCAGAGTCCTACTAATTGACTGAGCAGGATTTTTCCATAGTTGCGATTAAGCAAACATTGCGTGAGTACTGTCTGTTTTATTGCTAAAGCAGAATACTAATTGTCATCTTTCTGCTTAGCATAATTGTATCTTGACAAAGAGGTTATCAAAACTGTGTATATTCATACATGTACCTGTATGCTGAACTATTTTCACTTTTCCATCTTTTGAGTATCAACATCGTTACATAGACAAACAAAAACAAGAAAGATGATGGAGATAAATATCTGTATTTGAATTACAATTCTATAAATTTCTTCTCAGGTACAAGCACCATCTTGTTGAAGGAAACTAAACCCCATCACTTGAAGACCCTTAGAATGTGGACGCCAAGATTGGTTAGGGGGCTACAGAAGGTGGATGAGGACTTCAATAAGGATTTTACAGGAGCATGCCTCTTTGTTTAGGTAAGTGCCTAGATATGAAATTTAGTCAAGTGTCAAGATCTTAAAGTGCCATCTCCAATGCCTCAAGCTGCCTTCGTGCCTTTCGTTGGGACTCGGGAACTTTTTTTTTTCTAGGAAGGGGATTTCGACAATGCATGACTCGAACATTTCAATCCAGACCGTCTGAAATAGCTTGGCTATTCTTGCTGGTTCTCTGAAAATCTTCCTGAACAAATGATATCTCCTTAACATTGGATTTCTTCAGTTGAGCTGGAAGCCTGAGTGATTTGTTAACCGTCCATTTGATAATGGTCCATGGTCCATCAGAAGAGGACTGTTCTATGCTTCTACAATGTGGTTTTAGGTTCACTGAGGCTTCATCAAGTGGGGTTCATGCTGGACAAGTATAAATTATGTACAACAAATTCATGTGAGAATATTATTTTGCAGAAGTCATTAGAATTTAGTACTTTCCAAATAGAATAAACCAATTGATCATTGATGTAACTATGTTGATGACACTAGACATAAAAAAGGGCAATTAGGAATGGTTTTGAGCCGTTACTAAATGATTTTGGTACGGTTCCAAAAAAGGGTGTCTCTAATTTTTTTGGAACGGACTGTTCCAATTCCAGTTTTTTTATTACCTTTCCAAAATTTAATAATATTTTTTAAATCATAATTTTTAGTAAAACAACTACTAATTGCATATTTAAAAAATAAAATAAAATAAAATAATTTTGGTATTGATAATAATACAAACACAATCATTAAATTTCGTTTTTTTAAGACATTAAAAATTCATGTTACAATTTCCCTCCTATAACATTTTTTTACAACATTAAATAATTTCATTTCTTAAAAAAAATGAAAAAAAAAGCATCCCTGTTGTAGATGAACCGAATGTGCCTGCCCTTAAACTCTACCATTCCCCCCTTCTCCTGTACGCAAACCATTCCTGTGCACAATTCATCATTTTTTTGTTTTTGGTAGAAGCACAATTCATCAATTAGTCCTCCATCTTCTATTTCTCCCATCTCTTCTTCTCCAAAATCTTCTACCTCACCCATTACATCCTCACAGTGAAGGTCCCAAATAAAATATCGGCCGGGCATTTGATGAGTCCACTAACATCCTTATCTACACATCCATATTTGTGAGAGCTAACGCCCACCTTCAACTTCCATGTTGCAGGCAATTCTTGCTTCCCAACTGCTTTGTTGATGGCGGCTTGGAGGAATCCACTGTGATACTTGTCGCCATCTCTGTAACCAAAACCTGTCGAAAATCGAAGCACATCATCAAGAGATAGGTAGTCTTTAGTGATCTTATAACACTGGCCTTGAATCGGAGAATAAAGTGCATTAGATTAGATAAGACTATTAAGAAATGAGATATATTTTAATTCCATGTATGCAAAAAGTCCCCCTTTAGATAGATGGTCTTGACTCCTGCTCTTGCATTATTCAGGTAATATAAGTGCGTCCATGTATGTACCCCCAAAAGAATAGTCCTTGCTCATGGAAATTGGATAACCCCTGGGCCGAAGGCTAAAGGTCTGAAGGCTGGACTGGCGAGGGATACCTTGGGTGATTAAGAAAAAAAAGCATGCAAAATCCATAATGGGACTTTTCATATCAATGGTTAAGATGAAAAAAAAGTGGGTCCCTCCCCTAAAACAAATCAGAATCTATGTATATAAAAGATCTTTCTTACCAAGCCTTTTGAGTCTGGGGAGCAAGTCAATGGTAGATTTAAGGAGTTGGGGCCTCTTGAAGAATTTGACTTCATTTAGGCGCGAACACACACCCCATAGGTGCTCTAAGCCTCTTCCAGCTAGACACTCCATTGTATTGGTCAGAGATACAACATGGTCATGCAGCATAGTCTGAAAATAAGTCACCCTGCAAGGCTTGAAAACTTAGGCCGGTCACATTTAAAGGTGAACAAGCGCCACTACCATGTGCACGAAAGGCAACCTGTTAAAGTAGACGTGGGAGAAGCAATAACTTACAATCCTTACTCTCCCGTGTAAACCTTGGGACAAGGCTTTGATGATGCTGAGAGTGATGATGAATCGAAGTAACTAGAGAATAAAACAACGGCTCAAATAGAATTTACCTCTGCAATACTCCTTTTCCTTTGGTCTCATCAAAAGACAAGTTGCGATTGCGCAGATAAGCATCTTTGTACCACTAATCACTATGACAACAATAGCAAAAATGTATTCTGGTGGGAGACTATTGTGAACTGCATCCAAAATCCATAAAATGAGTGATTAGCTAATTTCATACAATATTTTGTCTTTAAAACTATAAAAGCTAGACTTCTAACTTTTTCTTATTGGTAACATACTGTTATCCAAACTACCAATATGCAAAATACTTTCTTTTTCACCAATTTCCATGTTCATAAAATCATGTAAGGTTAATCTTTCATATTGGTGTGTCAATTTCATGAAAATCTGACAAAGATCAGTCGTATTTAGATTACCCCAAATATGAATTGCTTTCAAAAACTTCCACAGACTAGAAGATTATTCATTACAACTCAATGGGGCCTCATACAAATACAATTTGAAAGTAGATGAGGTTAGTTATGTTTTTCTCCTAATTCTCTACCCATGATTAATATTCCTCAAAAACATTCAAACTAAACCTGACTAGAATTTATTCTAATGAACACTCTGCTATAGATTCTTAAACTATATCCTTTCATTTTATTGGTTCATCATGTACTTAATGTTTCATCTATAGATAAATTGGTGTAGAACTTAGCATGCATGGTTTTGTGTCCTTACCTTTTCATTCTGAGGTAACTATAACACATTTTGCTAATGTGTCGAAAGCATAGAACAGGTCATGGACAGATTAAAAAAAACTCCTGTTGTTTAGTGGAATTCCAGGGCTAAACAAAGGGAATGTGTTATTGAGACAAGTTACAAATTGTAGCATCAAAAGTCAAATAAAATCTTCATAAAGAAATGAAGAAGGCAATATATGAACATTAGAATATTCAAGACAGCAACATATTTAATCACATAACAGAAGTATCATAACTGGTAGTTAGAATGTTACCAATGTTTAAAGAGCAAAAATCTTCTTTGGTCAGCTCTAAACAGAAGTATAGGATGACTCAAAAGAAGTTCTAACTAATGGAGTTGAAAATCCCCTTTGGACAGCTCTAAACAGAAGTATAGCACTCCTGTTACTATAATGGATCTTTTATTGCTGTCACTCTCCCCAGATCTGGAGCAATATCCCATGGAGTGGTAATTTTCACCTCTTGAAGCCTGAGAAAATTTTTCATGCCTTTCATTAAGGGGGACTTTTGCTTTTTATGGATAGTGTAGAAAGAAAATCATCCCACATAATTCATATGTGACAATCGAGTGTGTGAAAAAGGACACCCCCCCCCGCCCCACCCCCCCCCCCACACACAAAAGGCATTCCTTTTATTTTACCATACCATCTGCCTTCCTTTGTCAAGTTGCCCTCGTTAGGTCACTAATAGCTGTCAACCAATCCCAAATAAATGAAGTACGGCAGATAATGATGATAAAAATAGTAATCTGTAATTAAGAGTGTTCATATATTGGATTAAAATTCCTACTTACATTGTATCCAGAAAAAAAATGAAATCCTACTTACAGAATTCCTGTAGCACTAAACAAAAAAAAAAAAAAAGTATTCTCTCTAACTTTTCATAAAAATGGTCTTTACACAAAAATGTCCTTACAGGCACATTATGAATTTTAACCTTAAAGCCTGTTTATTTCATGTAATTAGGTTCCTATGAATTCAAAGACTAGTATTTCTAAAAATACTTAAATTTTTAAAAAATATATATAAGTTAAATATCTAACAAGAACTATTAAACAAGATCTCCTTTAACAATAAAAAAGAATTATATGGGGATGAAAAATAAATATCCAACCATCACTTTGAGAATTCAAATAACCAGATGCAGTTACATATCTACCACGGATTCATCATTCCTAACCTTTTTAAAAATCCTATATTGGAGCCCATTGCCTGTTAACTTCTACATATCACATTTATGTAAACCAAAGTCCACTGCTTGTACATCTTGTAACAAATCTCCAATAATTAGGTTACCAAATCCAATTCTACTTAGTTGAGCAGAAGTGCTGAACTGATTATTTGAACAGGCAAAGAATGGCAGGCCTGGTCAGACCAGTTTGAAATCCACGCTTGCTGTCCCACACTTCCACTGGACCAGTCACCATATCCAATTTGCTAATACAGATGCATTTGTATATAATTATATAAACATCATAATACCAAAATTAAAGAAGGTACCTGCATAGAGAAGCAAAGGTTATGTGATAGCTGAGCTTTCCAGACCTGATACATGCAAGAAACCATTAAAAAGAAAAACAAATATATTTCATCAAATTGAAGAACATGAAAACCCTCGAGGCTCGTTTGGATGCAGAGAAGTGGAGAAATTTAAAGGAAACCCTAAGCAGCTGAAAGAAGCATGTCATTCTGATGCAGTCTAGGGCCCAGCCCCTCTCAGCCCCTCTTTCAATTAGATTAGGATTCTTATTATTATTATTAGGAAAGTTTCTATTTTTTAGCCTAGGGTTTTCTTGCTTCTTAAGATTGTTTTACTATATATGGCTTTGTAGAGAAGAACTTCTCAGAGAGAGATTTTGATTGATTAATCGATTTGGGTTTTTCCCAGAGGTGTTTCCTCATGTGGTTTGAAGTCTTTGTGACCGTCGAAGTGTCGTTGGACACGTGCTTAGGCACCTCCACGCAGCCCTAGCCCTTGGGTGCATCAGATTGGTATCAGAGCCCGCTCTCCACTGTCCCCGTCATCGTCACCGTCACCGAATCCCAACATCACAGACAACCACCACGCCATCCCTACCACAGTCCCCAAACCCTAATCGCCCCACCATCTTCGCCACAGAAGACCACCAACCACGGCCGACACCCTCTGTCTACCCAGCCCACCACCGAAACCCCGATCCCACACAGTCCCGAGTCCCCCAACACCCGGCCCGAAGCCAAACCCCGCCCCCATCTTCGTCCAGCGCCAGCAATCGTGGATGACCGAACCCAACCCATCATCCTCACAGAAACCCCCTCCTCTGCCAACTTTCCTAAATCAGGCCCTCCTCAGCCGAAACCCTGTTCAATCCCCCCCCTGGAGTGAAAAAAAACACAAAAAAAAAAAGAAGGGCAGAAGCAGAGGCGCGAGATCGAGAGACCGAGAGGACGATCAGCATACCTGGTTCTTGCTCTGCAATCACAACCCGTCGTCGTCCCTAACAGCCTCGGCAAGCCACCAGCAGCGGCAAGAAGCACGTCGCCGATCTCTCACTGCAGCAGGTGGTTCTGTTTCATCGTGACCTCCACCGGCTGGACCTCCAGTCGTAGCCACCACTGCCGATCGTCACCACCTCCAGCCGGTCTTCGTCGACGAGCACCAGCGCGACGGTCGCTTCCATCGTCCGCCTCCAATCGCCTAGCCTCTCCGTTTTCTTTCTCCTCTTCCGCTCTTCAGCTAAGTCCCCTTCTCCTCTCTTTTATTTCCTTCCTCTGTACACAGACCGAGACAGAAATTTCCAGATCCCCTCTTGCCTACCGGGTTCCAGTTGGACCTCAGTTGGTCCGGCCCACCGACCCGCAGCCCGTCTACATCCAAGTCAGGTTCCAGTGGGACCTAAGTTGGTCCGGCCCACCGACCCGCGACCCGCCTGCGAAAAAAAAAAAAAAAAAATGCCTCCTAAGAAGCAAGTAGATGCTGAATCTTCATCTTCTTCACTTGAAGATTTGGCTAGTGCCATTAGAGAATTATCTGCAAAAGTTGATGGCATGCACAACATCCTGCACCAATTGGACATTCGAGTGACAAATTTGGAAAATCATCAACGTGTGCATCCCCACCGTGATGATGGTGCCAATATTCGGAATCAACGGGATCCACCAGTTAATAATCCTGATCGAGACTTAGGGATTAAAATTGTGATTCCTGAATATGATGGAAAATTACAGCCCGCTGAATTTATGGATTGGTTAGTGTGTGTGGAAAATATTTTCGCACATAAGCCAATGACTGAGCATCATAAAGTCACTCTAATTACTACTAGATTTCGTAATTATGCTGCAACTTGGTGGGCTGAATTGCAAAGAAAACGGAGGAATCAGAACATGGACCCTGTTGATACATGGACTGAGATGAAAAATATTTTGAAACAAAAATTCCTCCCTGTCAACTATGCAAGAGATCTCCGTTCCAGTTTTCAAAACTTGAAACAACGGTCCAAGTCGGTTGTTGAATATTCTGAGGAATTTTTAACTCTGCAAGCTCGTTGTGGTTTGAATGAAGATGATGATGTGGTAGTTGATAGATTTTTCAATGGATTGAGACTAGACATTCAGCATATCCTTGCCTTCCAAAATTTTGATAATGTCGATGAACTCATCCAACATGCTATCAAGGCTGAGGGAATTGCAAATCATCAAGTACAAAAATCCAAATGGGCTCAGCCAAAGAATTCCCCTTTACAAGAAGCTAAATCCAATGGACAGATTTTTGCTAGGACTGAAGGTCAAAATAAGATGGTTTGTTTTCATTGTCACCAGCACGGGCATCGCGCCGCAGATTGTCCAAAGCGAATACATCTAATTGAGATTGAAGGTGCTGATAACAATATCCGAGATGATATTGACACTGATCCTAAGGATATTGACAATTCCAAGGATATTGACACTGCGGACATTGACTTCACCGATGCAGAGCCCCCAGATGATGCTCTTATTGTCCTCAAGGATGCGTCACCAACCGTTGAGCATAAGTGGCTGCGCAAAAATATTTTCCGTTCCACAGGAATTATTCAAGGACAAAACTGCACAGTTGTTATTGACAGTGGAAGTTGTGAAAATCTCATCTCCCAGGCTCTTGTTGATCGCCTCCAATTGAAAGTTTATAAGCATAACCGTCCTTATTTTGTCAAGTGGCTCATGAATGGTGATCGAGCGCATGTTCGACATACTTGCAAAGTTACTTTTGCTATTGGTGAGACTTACAATGATACAATCTGGTGTGATGTACTACCTATGGATAGTGGTGATATCTTGTTGGGCCGTCCGTGGATGTATGACAAAAATGGAACTCATGGTATGCGCGACAACACCTATACATTCATGCATGGTGGACAGCACGTTACTCTTCATCCTGAGAAACCACAACCGCCAAAGAAGAATTCCTGGAAAACTGCCACAAGGGATGTCCTTCATGTTCAACACATTTACACTGGCAACCCGAAGCAGCTTCGAGTTCGAGGACGAACTCTTCTTTCAACCCGGGGAGGATGATACAGTCTAGGGCCCAGCCCCTCTCAGCCCCTCTTTCAATTAGATTAGGATTCTTATTATTATTATTAGGAAAGTTTCTATTTTTTAGCCTAGGGTTTTCTTGCTTCTTAAGATTGTTTTACTATATATGGCTTTGTAGAGAAGAACTTCTCAGAGAGAGATTTTGATTGATTAATCGATTTGGGTTTTTCCCAGAGGTGTTTCCTCGTGTGGTTTGAAGTCTTTGTGACCGTCGAAGTGTCGTTGGACACGTGCTTAGGCACCTCCACGCAGCCCTAGCCCTTGGGTGCATCACATTCCAAAAGCATACCCATTTCGAGATATCTATGGTAAAACACACCCAGAGAAATTACAACTTCATAGAAGCTATTACCATCTTGAAACCTTGTACCTTCTACAATTCAAATATATAGGATGTGCAAAGTTCCCAATAGAAAACAGTAACCCAAGAGAGTTCACTCAAAAAAGAGAGGTAAACAAGGTTCCCAATAGAAAACAGCAATCCAAACTGTTCAATGGATGAATGTGGACCCATTTAGCACAGTGGATCAATGCCATACCTGGTTGATATTGGAAATACTGCTTCCGCCCATTCCAAGAACATTAGAGATTGCACTATTTGGAATCTTGACCTCCACTGAGCCGTTTGTGCTTGAGTACTTGGATCACAAGAAATAGTAGACCTCTCAATTCTCAGCCACAACAGACTAGGAGGTCTGCACTACATATAGAATGGTGGTTACTACACTACCAAGTTGGAGTTGCATGAATTGGATAACCCTGCGCAGCTCCACCACCCATGATAAAACAACTTCAGTTAGAATGATAATCAGAAATTTTATATAAAGCATATTTTTTTAACTAAGGAACCCATCTATTCATGTAAACCCAACATGGTAAGAAGTTTGAATGTTTTGAGAGAGACAATGGTCATCGTTTCTTCTATGCTTTTGAGGAAGAAATATCAGAAGTAGATTTGGTTCATAATATTTCCAATTGAAGTTAATTATGTGAGGAGCAAAAGAGAGACAGTTTCCCACAAAATTGTCTCCAATCTCATAAGCATTCATGATGCCAAAACATTCAAACTGTTATAAGCATTCATGATGCCAAAACATTCAACCTATCTGAATTTAGCGATTGCAAGCATGTCCTGATGCACCCATTCTATTCAAATGACCATAAGTTTGTGGTGTGTGTGTCCCCCAAAATATTAACCTAATGAGCCCTGCTGCCCACTATGGATGTGGATGTGCTACAACTCTTCCAGATTTTTAAGACACTATATATCCAACCTGTGGTCCATATACTGTTAAAATAAAACCATTCATGAACTCCACTGATTGGAAAAGTTTGGTCCCCTATTGTGTAATTAAGAACCACCAAATCTATATTGGGTCATACCATTTCAAAGAACTGATCACCTTGAGGTTGTGGGTTCACAGTAATGTCTGGAAATAGCACTTTCTAAGGTATGTTCCTTTGGATCTACCTGCATTAAGCAATCAGAAGCTCATCAACTATATATACAGTGAACTTAGCAAGGTCTAGGTAGTGATTTCAACCATAAATGAACTTAGGAATTATTCATGTAGGAGAAAACTAATGGATACCATAAAGTTGAATGATGGATACAAACAGTAGTAAAGTGCAATCCAACTTCCAATCAAACCTGGATATCATGGTTTATGAAATCTCCACTCTTTCTCTCTGTCCTGGTTCTATATATGGCTATTTGCCACTTCAAATTCTTCTTCCATAAATGATATGGTCATTTCCCATCCAACCCAACATTCTTTGACTTGCTAAATAGCTCAGAAATTTGAATTCAACAAATAGCTAGATTTGGTTGCAAATCCCATTTTGATAGAGGGATCACCAAGAGTGATTCTTTCGATGCCATTGCATGGGTCAATCTCGCCTTCCGTAGTGTGTCAAAAAAACTTTTCGACCACTGGGTTGGTGCAGATTGATTGACGCATTTACCAATCATTAACACTCAAAACCAGTTTAATTGGGGCCGATACCATTTACTAAGTGAAACTGAATAGTTTGGGATATGCCTCTTCCATGAAAATAAACAATGAATCTTTTAATTAGCCTATAATCATCAATAATGTCAACATACGATAGCATACCTGTGGCACATTTTTCCATAACATATATGTGACTGCCTTCAGGAGGTCTGCAAACACAAAAAAAAAAAGAAAAAGAAAAGGAAAATAGCAATTGCTTTAGAACAAATGATCAGGAGAGTTAAATAGAACATCATCATCATTAAAGCCTTGTCCCAATTAAATTGGGGCTGGCAGGAAAACGGAACATACTCATTAAAACAAATGAATGTCTCATCAAGTTTGCCATTATCAGCCCGGGATGAACAGAATTTGCTGTAACATTAGCGCCTTCGGCTTGCTTTTGAAAAATTGGAAACATGCTCAGTAGATTCTACTTCTACAGCTTCAAGAATTCAATAGCAATTCACTGATCAAAAGCATCACCATATAAATTGATAAGCAGAAAATTATGTAATCAGTTGACTCATTAGTTACCTGTAAACATCAAGATAGCTCATTAGCATGCAATATGTTTCCTAACTTCGATTGCCCATACCCCTTGTTGTCAGAATATCGGGTACAGGAAAAAAAATGGAACAGAAATTTTAATTTTGTACAGTCGAAATTTCCACCATTTAGCCCCAGACAATGTCCAATCAACTTGAAATTGTGGTCATCCTTTCATATATGTTGTTTCATGACTCACCTACCACCCTAAATTTCCACATCCAGCTAATTAGAAAGAAGTCTCTAGAAATAACATACAAAGTTGATTGTTGATCTTATCAAACTGTATCCCTTCTTCGTAAGTATGCACATGTGCTACAGATGATAGATTCACAATCCGTCCCTCAATACCACTTCTTTTGTGGTCGTTTCATCTTCTCAAGTAGAAGATTAGTCAGCAAGAAATGGTCTAATATGAAGAGTCAAAGATAGAAGGAAGTAAGTTAATGAGTTAGATAGGTGTCTTTAGTTACACATTTTGTTATGAGAAAGGGACTTGAATTCAGATTACAGTTGAAGATCTCCAAATCTAGAAGAAACTGTACACAGTTTATTTGTCTTTGTACTTATGCATATATGATAAATCCCCCGGTACTTCAAATCGTAGTTTTACAAAACATACATGTTACTTCATTTTACATGTAAAATCCATGTCCCTGACAGAATCATGGGATATGTCCTTGTACAGGCACCACTTGAAAGGAATGAGAGAAAAATAATAATAAGCAGCTATATTTGGGTTCTTGGTTTAAGTTAGCAATGAAATTGGACATCCAGGTATTCTTTAATCAGATAAGCAACGTAACAGTTATCACATCATTGTTGATTGGATGGGTATTCTTTTACAACTGTGGGCGTAATAGGCTTGTACTTTATGAGACAATTTACCAAAAGAAAAAAAGTTTGGTGGTCTGGTTCACCTGAAAAGAAAGGGTTTAGTGGTCTGCGTGTTACTCCTAGTGTGACTAGAAAGGTTTCAAGTCATTTTACACCCCACCGAAGGGAAGGGCGTTTAGTTTGAATGGTTCAGAGAGTTCAATATGCGGCCACCATTTTGAAGTTCCACTCCACCCACAGGAAGCATTAGTGATACATTCCCCTCATTCAAAGACTAGAGAAGCGCCCAGTGATATAAATAAAAACTGTGCCCTCCCAAAAGCTAGGAATTAATTGTTCAGAAGTGAGAATCTGGCCTGCTTGGATGTTGGATAGTTAGACTATCAGAGTTTTTTAAGTCTTACAGGGATATGCCTTAGATGGGTAATAGCCCATAAACAATGACTAGACCACCCTTACCATTTCTCTAAAATGGTATGAACAAATGTGGTAAGAAAGACAATACTTATTGATTTCTTGTTGACATATCATTTTTTGCTACGAAAACCATCAGATGAAAGGTTGGAATCTCTTGATCAATGAGTTTTGTCATTACCAATTCACTATCCCACAGGATGAACACTTTGTATCGATGTATACTTGTCTGCATGACCAATAACCATGAAAACAATGGGACATAGCATTTGGAGCACCAGCCCCACTAATACTAGTTATAGAGTGGGGCTGAGGACCAGATGCCAAAACTCAGCTCTGTTCATCTTTGTTAGACGTCCAATACAATTCAACAAAACAACTGGTCCTAAACAAAACCTAGAAATCAAAATCACCAACATTTCAGACTAGAATTTACAAACCCTCTTCTAAGTTCTAACAGCTGGTCCTAAATAAGAACCAGAACTCAAAATCACCAACATTTCAGACTAGCATTCATAAACCCCCCCTTCTATTTAGTGAAGCGGTCCTAATTGTATCTCCTATGTAACATAATAGCAATAATACACATCCTTCTTGTGGTACCGGATCAGTTAGTGGCCACACATTAATTATGCATCTCATAAGCACACTCTCAAATGACAAGTTGCTACAAGCATTAAAATGTTGTTTATGGTGCAGCTACTAGAGACATGGACAGCCCAACAATAATACAGTCAAAGTGATGCAAGAAAAAATTGGATATCAAAAATGCAAACTTTGAGCCAAACTGTGGCATGTATGAACAGAGTCAAAGAAAAAAAGATACAGAAAACATCCTAAAACAAATCAAAATCTGCACATTTCAACAAAGACAGTTTAAATTGTGAATTGAAGCCAATACCTCTCAGAATACTTGCATAGTCATCTTTATAAGAGTAAAATAACAAGATCCATTTAGGCAAAACAACTGACTATGCATTTCAGCATACACCTTATCCGCATCGCATTCACACAACATTATAATTCAAGACAATCCACATGTATTTGTAATGGAAACTAGAACCAAATTGGAAAACCAATGAAGGGGCATTTCAACACACACCTCACTCTGCTTCTTATTCAGAAACATAAGATTTCAAGTCGTCCCACTCATACTTGTAAGAGTAAAAATAAAAAAGCACCATTCCAAATGTAGTGGCATTTCAACAAACACCTCATTCTGTACTAAACAACTTAAGAATTCAGGTCAATAGAGAAGATTACATCTAAAACCAACTCAAAAACTTCATTCACTTCTATCATCCAGTAGAACCCTTCTTTGGTTAATCCTTATTTCCAACAAAATCTATCACCCCAAATCAACGATTGCAACAGATCCATGAGATATTCAAAGAAGAAGATGCAAAACATGAAACTTGAAACCGGTGTAAGGGATTTTACCTGCTCATTGGCAAGTCAGAAACAATTGTTCATTGAAAACCCTATCTCCAGTCCCAAAACCTCTCAAAATCTACAAACAATCGAAAAAGATAAAAAATCAACTCATACGGATTCTGTTGTGCACATGTGGAAGCGCATAACCTACGATCAACAATCAAAGCCACACACAAGAAGAGAGATAAGTAGACAAGAGCACATGAGAGATTTACGTGGTTCGGCGATATGCCTATGTCCACTGCCAAAAGAGAACTCTACTCTTTTACTGCACTATTTTGCTTAGGTCTAAGGTTACAGGTTACATCATATATATAACTCTCTCTTTCTTAGCCCCTAAGAAAGCCTAATACAAAGACCAAAATACCCATCACTCAAAACCTGGCCTAAGACTAACCCTATGGACCAATCTAGTGAAAACCCCGAATACAAGACATAAACCCAACAGATTCAAATAAGAAGCAGCAGCTTCGAGAATATACCTAAAAAAGAGCAGAGAAAAGGAAAAGCAAATCAAATCTAAGAAACCTAATGGATCTATAGATCATGATTGAGAGAGGGGAGAAGATTTGGGATCCTGATTGAGGAAGATCGTGAAGAAGAAACCCTAATGGAGTGAGAGGAAGATCTCGTTATCCCATTTTGCGAAGAAGAAACCCATGGAGCGAGAGGTGATTTTGGGATCTGATGGAGCGAGAGGAAGAAGCCACAAAGAAACACATCTATCTGAGGGCAAGGAATGTTTATCTTAACTACGCCATCTTTCAAGAAACGAAGTTCATTTATCAATTTATCTCAAGTGGGGTCCAAAATGGTTTAAAACCATTCGAATTTAAAAGTGGCTGAAAACTGGAGTCAGCATCCGGTTCTAATAGCAGTATTTGGTGTAGTGTGGATTCAGATATCTATTTATCATTGTTGAGTTTGATTCCCTGTTGACCATTAGATCAATTCAGACTAAACTCCCAGTAGTAGGAGGCTTTTTCTACTGCTAAGATCTTAAAGCTTCCAAAAATGCTCCGCTAATCAACAAATCATAACTGTAGTAGCAAAATTAATTTGGTTGCTGAATGCTGGTGCTCTTGCTGATGCTGGTAACTTTTCTTATTCTCTCAGTTTCCTTTCTTCCGCAGAGTTCCGAGTGTCTGCTTTATATCCTTCAGGAATGGATCTTAATAGAAAAAGAATTTAAGAAACATGAAAAAAAAAAAAAAAGAATTATCTCAATTTGAATTGCATCTGTCCTAATAATCAGATTCATGTGCAAAAATGGATGTTTTAAAAGTAGAAAACCAGGTTGTAAACCCAATAAAATGTAGATGCTGATGATGGCCAAGGCCAAACAGGTCAGTTGTGGTGTAGAAAATGAGGATGTTTTGGAGGGAGACTCTTGTTTGAATTACGCACCTAAGCATGCATGCCAATCCATTATCCAGATCAAGAGCTTCAATGCCGATCTCCGATTCCGTTTTTTGCCTTCTGAATCCTCTCCATCTGTAAATCTCTGTAGGGCATATGCCCAAAGACGGCAAAGGAGTACAAAATCTAAACTCTTCATCTAACTTACCTCACATTTGATGCACTCCTTGCGCTTCAAATCGGAAATCAATGACCATTTACTTGGACAAAGACAGATATGACGATGGCTTGGATGGTTGACATGGTGATAGTCTTTTCTTCTCCAAGCACCCTAACCAAACCACCATTAACAGATGTTGGTCATGATATAAAACAGGAGCAAATGCACATTTATCATACATTCCCCTCCATTCTCCAAGGCTCTTGCTGATTTTCTTCTTCCCCGAGAAAATTTAAGCATGGATTTGGTTTCCATCCCCAACTCTCCACATTTTTCTTAACAGAATCATTGCTTTTATTGACGATAAGTTATCATTCGTGGGCGTAGAGATGTCCAACAGTCTCAACTATTCCATCCAACAAAACCACAACCCATCTCCCATATTCTGGGAGCCAGGGACTTCAAGGTGACTGGCAACTGCAGTCTGAAGGTCTTCAACATAATCATAAAAGTTTCCAAGGCCATCTAATTTACCAAGAAAAAAAAAAAAGGGCCCGTCTAAACCAATGCACATCATATCAGTTGTTAAAGACGACGTCCACAACACCTTTCAAGTCTTCATTTTGTTGATATCTTCGATTTTGAGTAAGAATGGATTGGAACCAGTGGGCATGTTGGTGGAGCAAACATGGCTTGGATTTTTACACATGTAGTGGAGCATCCCATCTCACCTTTCTTGATGAGAGGTGGGCCAGATGGCCTGTTCTAGCTTAAGGATAGCAATGGCTTGTGATGATTATTTGGTTCTTATAAACATCAATGAAGCAGATGTGAAGACAAATATAATTTTGGCCTCTCCATATCCAGGTAAAAGCATTTTGGGCTTTGTTTGTGTCAGGGTACAGTGCAACCAATTTCCCATGAGGTCCAAGTTAGAATCACTGAAATCTTATACAATTCATGTAGCACTATACTTCATTGTCTCCACACCGCACTACCAGATTCTATCTGATCTGATTATATGATAAGATGAATTCCAAGGAGGTCTGGTTCTATTATAGTGATCACAAAGACTAGTTTTGTATTCCTATCAACCCATCTAGATCCTTGGAGCTTGGTTGCTTGCACTCAACTTATATTAAACCTACTTACATGCAGCTCTGTTTACCTGCAATTAGTTACTGCACAGAGAATGACTATCACTTACAGGTAACTCATGTTATCGAAACACATTAACCCTTCATTCATGTATAAAAACCTAAGTAACAACACTCAATTTACTAAGACTGTGGTATTTCTTGTTTTGTTCACTTTGGTCAATGCATGAGTTTTTCAATACATTAGAACAAGCATGGAAACCCAGATTTATCTAGTTGGCAATATCATTTTTCAGCACTAAATGACTTGATGCAATCAAAGACTACAGAGCAAGTTGGCAGCATTACAGTGATTAGGTTGGTGACAGGAAGACCAAAGACATTCAAGCAGTTAATTAAATCATATAAATTCTGTCTACCAAATACAAAGATTTGATGTAAGTTTCAACCTAATTATGCAAAAACAGAAGCAAGGAGACCAATTTGCAAATGGGTAAAAATATCTACTCTAAAGGAAGACTCATATGGGCATCATATGCTTGATTAGTTGGCATTAAGAGTAGTAGTCTATGCCTCACCAATCACCATCTAAAATTTTCCCAACAGGTGCAACTCCCACTTCATCCTTTCTTCCAACTAGATCAGAAAGAGTAGGTGTTTTTGGAAAGAAGAGAGCAAAAAGTGCCAAAGTGTTTGTATGGGCTAGATTTGAAAACAGTGCAGGTCAAAAAGTTCAAACACAATGCAGCAAGATTGGAAGAAAACAATAATGCAGATCTACAATGTTAACATAACCAGAGGAAACATCAACAACAATGTTGCCTGCGGAGTAATCAGCTCAGCTACCTACTAAGAACCTATCAAAAGAAGCGTATGTTCCATTCAGAGGTGCTATGATGATTCATATAAAGAGCATGTCAGCAGCATTTGGATGGCAATCTCATACCCCAGCCACCACACAATATTTTATGGAAAAAATCATAAACCCCTATAAAAGTTGACAGAGGCAAGAATTACTGAACATGAAAAAAATATGACAGACATCAAGTTCATGGAAAACTATCAACTCTTTGCTTATGGAAAAAATTGTACAAATCTCATGTTCCTTAAAAAAAGTATGCATCTAGGCATTATAAATTTTATACATATTGGTGTCTGGGCTAGATTCTTTCACCTAAAAAAATTTGCAGTGCCATAATAAATCTGCATCACCCAAGACTTGTGGACTGTCATGGCATTTCTAGGCATCTTTGAGGTTTTCTCTAATTGATCTCCACTCTTCAAGCCTTCCCTTCACCTCGTCCCACCACTTCAATAACAACCAAAACAAAGAAAGATATGTTGATTGATCAAGTGTGAAAAGAAAGATGTGTCCATACAACATGCACACACACAAAGAAAGATGTTGATTGGCCACTACAGGCACTTTGACATATTCTAGGCAAAGAAAATGAGTTTCAAGGTAGGGGACTTTGATCGAAGTGCATGACAGTAGAAGAGAAGTCTTGGAAACGACTTCATGTGACCATCAAATTTTATATCATATTCTTGGACTTACATTTACAGGTTGACGGTAGAGAACCATTTTCCATCTAAAAACTCTTGTCCACATGTTAGAATATGACTTGCCCTAACAAACTATGGCACTACTTTTCTTGCTGAAATTGCTCACCATCCTTTAAGAAGTGCCCTGTTACCATGAAGCAGTCTTCTATTCACAGGGCAAGTATGTCCTAACTACTTAATCATCTACCCAATTTTAGTTCTATGGAACTAGAGAACGAAACAGATTTCTTCATGAAATCATTAATGTTGCTGACATAACAGAGTTTTAATGCAGTTGCTAAGTGTTATACTCATACAACCAGTCCAGTGTCTCAGCTTTCATTTATATAGGGAAAGACTCAACAAAACTTGTGTTTGGGAGGCCCACAATGGGCCTGACCCATTGCCAGTAACCCCCCAACAATATACCTCTAAACTCCCTGCACACAATTGGCCAACATATTTGTCAATGATTTGAAGAATAAACATAGTCTGATTAAATTACGACAGAAAAAAAAAAGCATTCATAAAACCATTAAAATGCATTCATTAAACCATTAAACTTTGAAGAACTCAAATTAGCCATGTACAACCTGAACAAATATTGAAATATAATCTCTTTACTAAACCAAGAGAGCAATAGAAACCTTTTTCTTCACGTACACCCACAAAGACATGGCACATAGTGATATGGTCAATGGTATATGACTGTTTGGCGGGTGTCTGTTGGATCATTGGAATAACACTGTTCAGCAGGTTGTCCATTGCATCATTTATGGATAATGAATCTAGTCAGTTGATCAACCTTGAGGCTTCAATGATGACCTACAGAAGGACAGTAAAAAAAAAAAAAATGCAAATAGAGTATCTTTTCCATCATCCATTGTTCCTATCAAAAAAGGTTGCATGTACAAAACACAATACAACCAGATATCCTCTCAGACTGAATACCCAATAGAAATAACTCCTCCTTGTTTAATCAGTTTCACAGACCACATACAAACTACAAAATTGATTTGCATAGACTACAACAATAACAAATCAAATTATCAGTACCAAACATGAATTATCAATAATTATGAACTGGAGAATGCTAAGAAAAAAAGTAGAAACCAGCAAATAATCAATATTATCCATTCTCCTTCTTCGCTGACTTAAGTGAACTCTCCAGTGTCAAATTATCCTTCTGCTTCTTTGCTGCCTTGAGTGAGGACTCCAATGCCAAATATGCATTAACATCCGTCAAGCTCTTACTTTCTATTGCATAATCAAACACCTCATATGCTTCCGCAATTCTATCATCCCTACAAAGCGTCCTTACAAGTGTCGCATATGAAGCGGCTTCAAGCTTCATCCCTTCCATCTTCATTGCCTCATAGAGTTCCAACCCTCTATCCAAATACCTCGCCTTACACAAACCATATAGCAAGGTATTGTATGTGCAAGAATTTGGGCTACAACCTCTTTCTTGCATCTCTTTTAAAAGCGCAATAGCCCCTAAAGCATTGCCTTTCCTACACATCCCATTCATGAGTGTTGTGTAAGTTACAGTATCAGGAAAATGACCCATTTCCACCATGACATTCAAGTACTTCTGTGCTTCATCGACCCTTCCAACTTTTGACAGCCCAAAAATCAGGGTATTATACGTCACAAGATCTGGTTCGATTCCTTCCTCCATCATCTTTTTGTACACGCCAATTGTCTCGCTGCCACGGTTCAAAATGCAATAACCCTTCATGATGGTATTATAAAGGAAACAATCAGGCTTGAACCCAGCCTTGTCGAGAATGCTGAGGAGGCGAGTTACTTCACGGAGATTCTTACTATTGCAAACAGAATCAATTAAGATCGTATATGTTACAAGATCAGGTTTCACAAACTTACTCATTTCATCAATGAATTTGTAGACAGTGGTCAAAGAATGGGTCTTGCAAATGCGTCGGATGAGGAAATTGTAAGTGAATAAATCTGGTGGGGAATATTTCATAGATAATTCTTTCACTAGCTCGAGGGCGTCATCTTCACGCTTGAGGGAACAAAGGGAACGAACAGTAAGGTCAAGGGAGACATGATCAGGAGGAAAGCCATTATCAACCATGAGATCAAGAGTTTTATGAATTGTCGCAATTTCACCAGAGCAAGAGTGAGTGAGGAGGATGTGATAGGTGGAACGGTTTGGGGTAAAGGAGGGAGTTTTGAGTTGCATGTGATGGAAAAAGGAGAGGGAATCTTGGGGGGCACTGATGTGGCAGAAGGATTGGAGGAGAGAGTTGAGCAAGGGGAGGTCAAAAGGGGTTTTGGAGGAGGAGAGAAGTGAGTTGAAGGTTTTCTTTGCATCAGATATGTTAGGAGACTTGAAGACAGCAGGAAGAGGGGTTTTGGAATCTGAAGAGGAACCTTCTTTCAGTAAGGATTTCTTCTTGGAGGGTTTCCTTTTAGATGATGGTAGGAATGGTTTTGAGGGAGATGAAGAAGGTTGAGTAGGAGGGGGTTTAAGGAGAGGAATGGGGAGTCTGGAAGATCTAAGCGAAGGTGGGATCTTCCCCATCCTTCAATCCACTAGTTAGCTGGCAATGCTTTCCCACACAGAAAGAAACAGGTCAAAGTGCTCCCTGAATAACAGGAAAGAAAAAAAAAAATTGTTAGACATTTGCATAATGCCAAAAAGATAACCACTATAAAAAAAAAAGTGCTAAGTGTTACTAAAACTGGACAAGCTAAAATACCTTGCATTCATATTGTTCATGTGAAAACAAGACTCTGGACAATTGAATTGAAATGTAAAAACTAAAAGTCCTTTTCAGACATTGCAAGCATTTGTATTCTTGCAGTATCAAGTCAGCCAGGCAAATGAATGAACCAACATGTCCATGGGAGTAAGAACTTAGCACGATATGTTAAAACTGTTCAGCAACCATAATCACTTTCCTCTAAACGTGTCAACAAGGGAACCTTAATAGTTGCAGAGTTTTCTTCTCCGCATAACACACACATGAAAGCCCTTCCCCCAGGAAGCATCGCTCTGGGACTAGTAGTTGAGGATTTTCTTGGTGGAGAAACCATGCATGAAGCTGCTAGAATGTTTCCATGTAACCCAACATGCCACATGGCCTGATTGCACTTTTTACTGTTTATTTAAAGTGGTAACTTAAATTTATTGAAAAGAAACCATATGCAAGAAAGAACCCCAAACCACAGAGAATACCCTAAACAAACATCAAGAACCCTCTCTAATCAACTCACCCTAGGTAACCCAGTCATACCTTTTTTTTTTTTTTAAAGGCAAGTGCACACACACAAAGACACACTCACCTAAAATAGTCCAATCAAACTTAAAACTAACAAAAACATATATCTACACATGTGGGCACTCATTGCTTCCAAGAAATCTCAAAAAGAAGAAAACTACATGAAAACCAAAGCTCCCTTTTTGCTCATTGCTATGGATTGACCATAGTTAATTGAACTACACAAAATTGGCAATTCTCACATCCATTTCGCATGCACATTGCAATATTTTCCCTAATTTCAGCAGTTTCAATGAACAAGTTGAGCTGAGCCAAGCCGAGTTTCGCCGAGATCAAGCTCAACCTAAACTGCCACATCTAGAGCTCAATCTTGGATGGAACTCGAAACCAATCATGAAGATCCAAGCTCTAGCTCAGCTTGTCCACGGTTTTTACTTAGCTCAGGTTCAATCACAAGCGCCGAGCTCAAGCTTGGGCTTGTCTTCCTCTTGCATAAACTTTATGTACAATGACAAGTTGAGATTGAGTATGAACTTGGACTCTGGCTCATATATTATGCTAGCATAATTAACCAAGCTCAATCAGCGGCCATCTTGACAAGGGAAGCAAAGCAACTTATTCCTGTCGCGGCGGTGATCTCATTCACAGCAATTGAGACAATCCACTTTTTATGTTTCTTTGGACATCCAAACGACAAGCTTTTGTGTCTCTTTGTTTCTTTCTGTTTGATGGGTAGACATAATCTTACAATTCTCAAAATTTGGATCTTTCTTTTTTTTTTTCCCCCTCAGGATATCATCAAGAAAATAGTAAATAATGACAGCTATTTTTATAAAAATCAAAGTAAGGAAGAAAAAAATCAAATCCAACAAAATATACATATAAGGTAAACAATTTCAAAATTGCAGAAAGATTAAGAAATGCTCAATTAAAATCCCTTCTTTTTCAGATAATACAGAGTTGATATGGCAGGACTCATGTGACTATCCAGATTAATCACATGCATCAACTGCAAACAGTTTCAAAGCATGCATAAACATAGATTAAAGAAAGAAATGGAGAGAGAGAGAGAGAGAGAGAGAGAGAGAGAGAGAGAGAGAATATTACATAATACCTTGAGGCCTTTTAGAGCTCCTCGTTCTGGAAGAGGGAAGAGGAGGAGCGCAGGTGTGTAGGGTTCGTGGGAGGGGAATAAAATAGCAGGTCCGGATTCTCTTGTGGGTCCCGTTCATGGAAAATAGTATAGGGGGGCTCTCGGTGGGGCCCACCGATCAACACTCTCATTCGCAAAATTGAACATCGGCAGTGCCTAATTTCAGTAAAGAGAGTTTTCTTTTCTTTTTTCGTTTTTTTATTTTTTTATGATTTAAAAAGGGTATAAAACTTTTGGGTCATTTTCAAAAAGAAGGATAAAAAGATTTGAATATTTCATAAGAGTATGATTTTTTTTTTTTCATATTTCTTTCTGTTGAGGCACTTCTATTAAAGAGTTTAAAAAATAACAAAGATATCCTTATAAACCATGTATATGTGGTGGGGCACGACTTTCAACTTGGTTAGAATGATCATAACCATTTAATATTGTTATTCTTTCAATCATTTATAAATCATATGAACAGTGGGCCCCAATAGGCTATTAGGGTTGGACATGATTATTTCTTTTAAATGATTTGTGAAATGGATATCTTCAATAATGACATAAGGGCATATTTTTCTTTTTTTTTAATTTTTAAGGGGAGGGCTTGATTAGAAAAATACTCATTGAAATATCCAAATCTTCTTACACTTTTTTGAAAATCAGCCAAAAAAAAACACTCTTTTCTTCTTTTCTTCTTTTCTTTTTTCTAACTGGATGACATGTTACAAGAATAGCTCAAAAAAACAAAAAAATGTAACTTGATCAATGTGATGGTAGGCTTAATTTTGTTTGATTGAATTTGGCTCACAACCATACAATTAGGCCTGGAAATGTGTCTCTATAATATGGGGGCTCCACCTAGGGCTAGCCTAGTTATTATTTTATTTTTTTTTTTCAGATAGTGGCCATAGCATGGTAATACAATTTGAACCCACAACTTTCAGAAACAAACTGTGGCTCTAAGTCAGTTGAGCTATCCTTGAGGGGCTAGCCTAGTTAGTTAAAGCTTGCAAAAAGGAAGGGAGACCGAGGGAAGAGGAGTGCCTTAGTTTGTACAAGCCCTCACATTGAGGGATAAGCAAGGGGTTGATATAGCCTAGGCCTGCTCAAACTCATGTAATTAAATTTTTTTAATTAAATAACTAAATGGCTTTGGAGAAGGAGTGGAAATGATATAAGTTGGATTTGGATTGACTTAAATGGGTAATGAATATAGGCTCAAGCGATCCAACTTGTTCAATCAAGGTTTAAATGTCTACCTCAGTCCTTAGTGCACAGGTCAAGTTAGGGTTTGGTTGGTGGGTTAAGTATCATATATAAGTCCAAAATATTTATTAGGAAAAATTACATCCACACCTCCTGCATTTTGCCATAAATACAAGGATACTCCTTTCCTTTTTTGAAGTTACACTGACACCCTTATCAATTATTGTTGGGAATAAATGTAACGAAATATGGTATTTTACCTATTTGGCCTTGATGGAATTATATCTACACCCGTTTCTCTCTTTTATTTTTCCATTCTCCCTTTCCCTCTTCCCATTTTCTCTTTTCCCTCATTGCTCAGTCACCTCCCAGCCACCAACTAGCCACCTCCTTCTCAGCTGGATTGCCACAACCCACATTCTCTTTTCTTCTCCTCTCTTTTCCATTCTCATTCTTCCTCACTGTTTTCTCTGTTTCCTCTCTTTCTCTCCACCCTAGTTGTTGTGAGAAGAGGAAAAAAGGAGAGAATTGTAGAGAGTGAATTCTTTTTTACAATTTTAGTATGAAGAGATATTCAGGTTCTTATTGAGAATAGAACTGGGTTTCTGAAAATTCTTTGGGTGTTTCTAGTTTCTACCCTTTCCCAGTATCCTTTACCATTCTCTTGCTGATTTGGATTCTTTGAATTTTTGGTTTTCCTTATTTGGGGTTTGAGATGCAAAGGTGGGACAATTCAGCTCCTATTCAAATGCTAATGAATTTGACAATATACTCAGCTCTTATTAAGAGAAATTTGGTGGCAATTCATAGTTCACACCGAGGCAAACGGTGCTCTTTTTCAAAACAAGGTAAAAAAAGTTTTGGCTCGGTTAAGATTTAGCCACTCTTGCACCTTACCCGAAAAAGATCTGTCGCACTACTACTTTAAAGCGGGACATCTTTCTATGGTATTGGAGGTCTAAAGGAGGAAAAAAAAAACATCATCCTTTGAATGAAGCTGGAAAACTCCAAATCCTATACTCATATGTTAAATAAAAGCATTAAATTCATATCTGAAGAAAAAATTGCAAAGACCATTTGTTTGTGGAAGAAGATCATATAACACTCATCTACACACAACATCCTTTAATAGTAGCATTCAACAGCACTCTTCACTTCCATATGTAATATCCAACCCAACCCAAAACATCATCATTCAACAACGTCCAACAACAATTCCACCACTGCAAGCCTGCAGGCTCTTCCCCTTCATCACCATTTCCTTCCACCCATAGAAGCAGAAGTTTGCTAAAACAACCCATTAATCTTACTCTCCACATCCTCCAAATGATGTACTTATCCGACTGCCTAGCAGTTTCCGGCATAGTATGGAACCGCCCCAAGAAATTACGGTAGGTCGGGAGATCATGAGCTTTGTCTAAAGCTGCTCGTCCGCCATGATCTAAGTGCACTGGGCCCTATAGATCCCCTCAAAGTAGAGGTTGAATAGCTCAACCTTCTCCCCGAGCATCTTCAAGCAAGGTGGGCCATCCTGCTTCAAAAATGTCAAGTCCCAAATTTTTATATTGGGTCATACCAGTTTGTTGGGTTTGAGTTGGGTTAAGAGGGTCAAATGGATTGAATTAACACAATTGGGCCTGAGTTATTGGACCCTTTTAGGCCAAAGGACTCTTTTTGGAATTTCATAAAACCCACTAGAAAGCAGGGAGCTCTCCCTTGTAATTTGGAAAAACCCTCTCTCTTATATAAATTCTACTTTTAGGGTTTCTCTCCCTTTCTCCAACCCTCTTCTTTTCTTCTTCAACCAAAACCCTAGAGGCTCTCTAAGGGGGAAATCAAGGTGGGCTCTTCCAAGCTTTGATCTTCAGATCTACTTTGGCTTCAAGATCCAGGCAAGTCGATAGCTAAAACAATGGTTTTTGGTTCTTGCAATATGTTTTAGTTGCTTGTTGATTCACACACTTTTTGGCATGACTTCTTCTTGTTTGGATTAATGGCTTTTGCGGGTAATAGTTGTGGTTTGATTTTCTTCCAGACTTGTAAAGATGATTTATGTTTGTGTTTTGTTTAAAAAAAAAAAAAAATTTGGAGACGTCGCTGCCCCAGCAGCAGCCGCCACCCCGGCAGCAGATGATAGGCACCAAAAGTAGTATATCGGCATCATGGACTCATATTTCCATTGTGATAGAGAGTTAGTTCTCATGTGCATATTTATCTAACTTGATTGTTGGTGGATTAGTGCTTACCCTCAAGAATTTGAATTGACACACGTTTATAATACACTTTCAAATTTAAG
Source organism: Sextonia rubra (assembly GCA_037013555.1). Taxonomy (NCBI): domain Eukaryota; kingdom Viridiplantae; phylum Streptophyta; class Magnoliopsida; order Laurales; family Lauraceae; genus Sextonia; species Sextonia rubra. Next base: position 11,376,241 of record JASUAD010000028.1, on the reverse strand, counting down.
TACTCTAAATACTCAAAATGATATTGGATTGAATGTTGGGATTAAGGGTTTCATATCATGGTTCATTCTGCATCGATATACTTATGTATTTATAAATAAGTATATTTGTATATATGTATTTGACCGACTGCAGTTCGGAGGTGGACGTACGCCATCGGGTCAGCGTATACTGTAGATAATAGTATACAGCTGTGCCTTCTATTATTATTGGCGGGATTACCCGTTTCTGTTATTATCTGCGGGAATACCCGTTTCTGTTATTATCTTCGGGATTATCCGATTCTATTATCTGTATGTGGGACTACCCGTTTCTGTTATATTTATTTGCGGGAATACCCGTTTCTGTGCATTCATGCCATTGGGGTTTGCATCTGATATAATTTGGATCATAATAAATACTTATGTTTAATTCAGTTGATTAATCTATTGTTTGCAGTTTACCCTCTTACCAGATTACTTCAATCTGACCCACTACTTTTGGTGTCTAGGTTCCGTTACCGGTATCGAACCAGAGGGTTAGGTTACGCAGGAAATTCCGCCAGATGGTGAAGTTGTTGAGTGGAGCACCGATGACATCATTTGAGGTGTCCTAGTGCGGTGCTGAGTTCGAAAACTTTAGATTATGTAATCAGGCCATGTCTGGGCCATCAGTTTATTAATTTAAGTTTGGTTGTTTTGAAATTTTAACTCTAATTGTAATGCTTCGAAGCACTTGACTCTGGTTTTATTATTAATGAGATTGATTATCTTATTGTGATGTAATATCCGTCTGCGATGAGCATGGATTTTAGTTCCGCATGTGATTATGGTTGCTTGATCACCAAGCATAGCCTTACGAAGGACTTCGATCCACTCGGAATTGGGGCCCGTACTGTTTATGGTTAGAAAAATTTTAATTGACCTCAATTCTCACACCCCCGAAACTGGGTTTGGATCCGGCTCAGTTTTAGGGGCATGACAAAAAACAGCCAGCACCGGCAGCCACGTTGCAGAGGCAGTAGGCGTCGGGGTCAGCCTTCCTGGCGAAGAGTCGACAGTGACGGCGTTTGGACAGTAGTCGGAATCGCATGGGACCCCTAAATTGTGTGTTTACGTTGATCCGAAAGTAGGAGAAAGGAGAGAGAAAGAGTAAGAGGAAGAGAATGACTGGTGTGGGGATGAAATGGGTATTATATATATATATATTTTGACATTATCTCCTTTTTGGAGTTGTCAGTAATGAAAGTCACAACAAGGGATATGGAGGTAAACCAAATATGAATTAGAAGTAGGCACAATGTAAATTTATAAAAGGGAGGAGGTGTTCTTATATTTATGGAAAAATATAAGAAGTGTGGATATAATTTTCCTTATTTATTATGTGGGTTGAAAATATGGCATAGACCCCCTTAACAAATCGAACTATCCATCAGAGCCAAACAATATGCCCATTTCTCAAGGGCAGAACCATGATATAGGGGTTTGCTAATTTCCTTTGAATCTTCATTTAAAGGTATTTTTTTATTGTTTTCCTTTTTTATTTTTATTTTTATTTTTTCAATTTAGATGGGTACTTTGCCCCTACGATCATAGGACCCCTAGTTTCATACCTGCAATTTTTTGTGTTTGAAATCCTCCTCAATTTGCCCGTACAGTGGGCACCAGATGGGGGATTAGTTTTGTTGGGTCAAGACTTCAAAAATACCAACATCATAAAAAAAAAAAAATCTGAATGGTTGGAACCAATTATCACCTTGTATGAACAAGTTAAATTAGATAATGAACCGTTACTTAACAAGTTTAATCGTGGTCATAGGAATGTTTACACGTTATAAATTGGCAACCGATTCCACTTGATTTTGGAATCAATTTTGAGTCAACAGTACTGCGCTTGCAGAAATACTGGATCCTGAGTACCAAAAAAATCTAGATTCCCAACCATCCCACCGCATGTCACACTTTACACAGTACGATCAACCCTTCAAGTCAATAGAGATTCTGGATCTTTTTATTTTATTTTCTTTTTTCACCCTGGTACACACGCATACACTATCAAGTAGAGGTGGCAAACAGTCGGTTGGCCCAATACTGGTCCGCCCAATATGGGTCGGGTTAGGAGCGGGTTTGGCTTGTCCACCATCAACCACACCCAACTCGTTTTCAAAACGGTTTGGGATTCTTCAACCCGCACTCTCATATGGTTAGGTCGGGTTGGCCCGCCTAAACTCGCATTATGTTATAGGTTAGTTAAGGTCAGACGAAACTAACCACTTTCACTTGAATACTGCAATTCTCTCTTTTTCTTATTATTTTTCTTTTTTTTCTTTTTAAAATGGATTCATAAATTGTATAATTACAAAAAATCAAGATCTCATGTTTTTCAATTAAAGTATTTAATCACTACACTATGAAAGTTTTTCGTGCAAATATTTATCTAAAAATGTTTAGATAGATATGCAAAGGTCGACCTTAGCTATTAAATACAACTACTTTATATATTGACTATCAGTTTGAGTTTATTTACAACATATTTATAAAAGTAGTTACACTTTAAAAATATTGAAACCTATATGTATAATTTTTATTATCTTTTAATGCTTATGTATTGAACTTTAAGTAAAGGTGGTCAAGTTTTTAAAATAATCATTATCCCTGATTTTTTATATACCTATTAATTTTATAATAATTATTTTGTAATAAATCTAAACCAAAGCAAATATACAATATAAGGAACTGATAAAAAATATAATAAGCTATTATAATTTATAAAAAATAATAATATTTAAAAGAGATAAAGATGAGTTTTACATTTGCAAATGCAAAAAAAAAAAGTCAATACTATCATAAGAAAATCATATCTCATATTATTTCTAATAATTCCTCATGAAATTAACCTATCTTATATTATTTCTAATAGTTTCTTATGGAATTAAATATAAATACAAAAGACTATATGCAGGTCATGCGAGTTAGGCAGGTTAGCTCTAACCCGACATGTTTTTCTCCCTGTTAGAAAAACCTAATCTGTGCCCAACCCATATTTTATGAGGGTCGGGTGACGCGTGTCATAGGCAAGTCAGGTTATGGTCAGGTTGACTGGTTGAGCCTCATTTTGCCACCTCTACTATTAAGGGTTAGACCACTGGTTGTATCTATGGGTAGAGAGGTGGTGATGGGTAGAGAGATGCTTCACCACCTGAGCTACAAGTGGATTGGCATTTGCAGAGGTTGGTAAGTAGTTTAGAGAGAATTAGTTTTAGATTATTGAACTAAGATTCAATGTACAAAATGAGAATTGTTCTAATAATAAAGTGTATTCTATCAAATCATAGCCTCTTGAATCCATGTATATACTACCCATAGAATAGTCTTTACTCGTGAGAATTGAGTAACTCCAGGCCGGAGACTTAAGGTTTGAAGGCTGGACCTGTGAGGGATACATTTGGTCATCAAATAAATAAATAACAAAAAAAAACATAGCCTATTGAATTTCATCAGAAGTTTCACTCTCATTGGAGGCCTGAATTTCATCAGAAGTTTCACTCTCATTGGAGTCCTGGACAAATGGTAGACCAAGACATCGACCCACTACGAGCTAAGTGGCTAGGCATCTAACTTTCAAGGGGCAACCTGCGGTCAATCCATGATATCAAAGTTGAAAATCTCTTGCCAGTGAGGAAATAGCAGCTTTAGAAGGGTAACAAAAAAAGTATAGATCCTGAATACCAACAAAATGTTACTGTCCCAACCATCTTAAGTGAGTCCCATTTTTCTTAATTTTGAGCCACATAATTTTCTTTTTCTGTTTGATCACAAAACTTTTAACCCACAACTTCAAGTTTGCAAACAGCTAGCAAATTTCACTTCACCACTATAATCAACAGTTTCCCCGGTTTCAATCTAATTAGAGTTATATGTACCAATAGGGTGCAGAGAAATTATTAAAAAATATAAAAAACTAGAACAACGATATTTAATACATCTCAAGAAGCAAAGTGCCCACAGCACCATCAGCATTTTGGCAACAAGGTTGGGGGTTGAATGAGCTTACATTTAGATAAATAAAATGAATGCAAAGAACTACTTTTGATTTAAAAAATGCCGAGCAAATGAAGCTGGCAATATTCAGGCATTTGATTGGAAGCCATTAGCCTTAAATATGTTACGTTTACAATACCAGCTTGAGCTCTTCAAGTCAATCCCCTTGCTCATATATTATCTTCCACAGAGGAGCCTCCATAAGTCTGAAGACTCTGATTAATGGTGCCCAAAGTGTCTATGCATTTGACATCGGGCAGTCTCAGCACTACTGTCTCGAGAATGAAAGCATTCGCCTGAGTTGCTAGTCAATGTTTCAGCATGCCTCTATGTCATGTATGAGTAGTATAACATAAATGAACAATCATACCATCTTGCATTGTAATTGGGCTAGTGTCCAGTGAATCAGCCTGATCACCTTCATTGAGATGGAGAATCGTATCTATATGTTCAAGTATCTCTTGGTTCTCATGCCTCATGTTCATGTCATATATGAGTAGTAGAACATAAATCAACAATCATAATACTAAGCTACATTGTATTGGGCCATGCTTGGTGCCTAGTGAATCAGCCTGATCACCTCCATTGAGATGGAAAACCATATTCATTCATTTTCAAGAATCTCTTTCTTTTGAGTGCTTCTTACCATCGAGTGCTCCTCAAAGATGTTTGTACCTTGTGTACCTTGGTTAACTGCGATGATCACCATCAGCACCATCGTATGTGAAAACTTTTCCCATTTATTCAGGGTTGGTTTACTGTGATCTTACTTTTCCACACAACCCCATTTGCAGCCCTGTTTTCAAGGCTAATTGTCAAGCTGTTGACAGTGTGTTATCAGGGTTAACCATTAAGATAACAGGGTAAACAAATCATAATGCTGAGCGGCATACCCAGTAATATTTGTCCTTGAGGACAGTAAATTTAACATCATATATATTTCCTCACTCTCTGGATGAAATCTATCCCCAGCCACAAATGCTGTAAGTTTGTCCTTGATCTTAATCCAAGACCAACCAGGCTCCTTTTTCACCCCTTTTGATCTCATTAACTTCCTTACATCTGCTGCATCTCTCCACCTTCCTGTCGCAGAAAATAAATTTGATAGTGTGATATGAGTACCTGCACAATTTGGCTCCAATTCAAGTATGTGCTCAGCCGTCCGTACTCCATAGTCGACATTGTTATGAACCCTACATGCTCTAAGTAGTGTCGACCAAACAACATCATCTGGCTTATATGGCATACTATTGATCATGCATTCCGCATCATTAAGACGCCCAGCTCTGCCAAGTAGATCAACCATGCACCCATAGTGTTCTTTACCAGGATTGATCCGGTAGTCCTTCATCATTGAGTTAAAATAACAAAAACCAAGATCAACCATCCCAGCATGGCTACATGCACTAAGAACTCCAATGAAGGTCACATAATCAGGTCTCAAACCAACACTAGGCATCTTCTCAAAAAGAGCAATGGCTTCATTGCTGTACCCATGTTCAGCATAACCATTTATCATAGACGTCCATGACACAATATCTTCATGTTCTGTTGTCTCAAATATCTGCAAAGCTTCTTCTATGCTCCCACATTTAGAGTACATGTTGATCAGAGCACTGTTTACCATCGCATCATGCTCCAGACCAACAGAAAGTATATGAGCATGTATTTGCTTTCCTTGCTCAAGAATAGCCATGCAAGCACAAACACTTAACAAGCTGGCAAATGTGAATTCATTTGGTTTTGTTCCTTCCCTCCTCATTTGTGATAAAAGCTCAAAAGCTTCTTCACCATAGCCTTCTTGGGAATATCCAGCAATGATTGCACTCCATGTAATGAGGTCTCTTTCAGCCATGTCATTGAACACCAATGAAGCTGAGGGCAAACATCCAAGCTTCGTATACATAGTCATGACAGCATTGGCAACTGAAATGGAACCCATAAGCCCTAAACGTAAAACACGTGCATGCAATTGACAACCCCACTCAACTTTCCCAAGGCCAGAACAAGCAGAGATAATTGCAGCAAATGTGAATTCATTTGGACTAACACCGGATTCTATCATCTCAACAAACACTTGAACTGCATTTTCTTCATGACCCATCTGAACGCATGATGCAATAATTGCAGTCCAGGAAACCACATTCCGAATCCTCATTCTTTCAAACAAACGCAACCCATAATCCAATTTTCCACATTTGCTATACATAGTAGCAAGAGTATTTGCAACAAAAGAACTCGAATCAAAGCCTGACTTAATAGTTTGTGCATGAATTGCCTTGCCACAACTCAGAGCACCCAAATCAGCACAGGCCTTTGAGATGGTCGCGAATGTGTAGGAATCACATTCGACATCGGAACCCCACATTTTAAAGAAATACACAAGTGCTTCCTTGTTGTAGCTGGCATGAACGAGCCCTGTAAGAAGAGCAGTCCAAGTGACCACATTTCTTTCTGGCATCTCATTGAAGATTTTACGAGCCATGGAAACACAACCATCCTTCATATACATGTCCAAAATAGCACTTCCTACAAAGACAGAATTCACGAAACCAGATTTCACTGAGTACCCATGAATTGATTCCCCTTGTTTCAAATTTGAATTGCATCCACAGGCCTTGAGAGCGAGGCTAAGACTATATTGGTCAATTCGAACAGTTAAATCAACCCACATTTGTGAAAACAAAGATAGTGCTTCATATGCATTTGATGCTTTAACATAGCCAGCAATCATTGTAGTCCATGAGATTTCATCCCTATGGGGCATTTTATCGAACACACATCGAGCATCACTCAAAAGCCCAGTTTGAATTAGCTCTTTTATTCGACTGTTATTTTTAAATGTATCTGTCAGCGAACCACACTGTTTCTCACACAAAACCTGTTTGCTTCTCTCAAAAAGATACTCGTTCTGGATACATGAGGCCTCAGCTCCTGTAAACAACTTCCTGATACATACCCTAATTGATAAAACCATCTTCATGATTAAGCGGATATGGGAACAGCAGACTGCAGGGATGTCCATAACAACATGATTTGAATCCAATGACTAGATGGCACCCATAGCTTGCTGGCAGATCGCAGACCTACTTATTGTAGGGCTCACCTGATCCGCAGCTGTGGTCAGTTGTACACGTTCACTATAGATAGTCCTCATTAAAACAAAATCCTATAACCCATCCAACAAGTGCTGCCTATCAGTGTGGCACTTTCTCAGTTTTAATCTTGTCTGAACTAATCCTTTCAAGCTTGACAGTGGCCTGTTTGATCTGGACCGATGCAACCTTTTATCACTGAAGTGTGTATTAAACCTAAGACTTAAAGAAGAAGAAGAAGAAGAAAGGGTAAACAAGTTAATAAAAATAAATAAATTATGAGCTGTGATTGGGCACACCAAATATTAGAAGTTCAATTAAACCAAATTACACAAAAATATTTTATTCATTCCACAATAAATAATAAAATTGAGGCAACTCTCATCTGTCTGCAGCATCAAATTTGTTTTTTGTATTATCCAACAGAATCACAAAACAATTTCAGTTTGGTACTTGCTGAAACTTGCAGACTTGAGTTTCAGTTTTTATGTAACATCTGCCATGAAAAACTAATATGTACTTGCAATTTTGGAAGAAGAGGTTATACAAATGGGAATCTGGCTAGGGTTATCAATGACACAAGCTAACTCATAAGCTTTTTTAGGGTTGGTTTGGTTCAAGCTCGAGATCATTTTTTAAGGACCAATCTTTAGTTAAGACTTGAGACCATTTTATGGGCTTGTACAAAAAATGAGCTGAGATGAAGCAAGGCTTTGTTCTGTTTGGCTTGGCTTAGGATCGACTCATGAAGTGGCTCAGCTGAAGCTCAAGCTCAGCTTAAAGGGTCTTTTTTCCCACTTTTTTCATCAAAGATAAAGGGAGATTTGAAGATAGCATGAGAAAGGACTTTAGTATATTTTGTCTCCTAGTTAGCTAGAAATGCTACACTATGGGCATATTTGTTTGTGAGGTGGAGTGGAGTGGAGTAAAATAAAATTTTTGCAATTCAAATTTTCCCCCTTCTTTTTTGAAAAAAATTCAAATTTCCCTCATTCTTTTAAAAAAAAGTCAAAAAATCATCACTAAATTACAAAAAAATCATATCAAGCAACTAAAAACAAAAAAGTCATCATAACCCATCATATATTATTCTTTAATGATACTAAAGAAAGGTGGAAGGAATACTTTAGCAAACTTTCAAATAAAGAACATATAGGGGATACAAGAGCTGAGGAGGATGCTTTATTACTAGAATATACTTTTCTCTGTAGAATTAGAGGGGTGGAAGTAAATGAAGCATTAAAGTAAATGAAGATAGGAAATGCTACAGACACAGATGATATTTCAATAGAGGTATGGAAATGCTTAGGAGAGATTGGAGTAAGTTGGTTATGTAGACTATTCAACAAGATATTTGTAACAAAGAAAATGCCGGATGAATGGAGAAGAAGCATTGTAGTACCTATATATAAGAATAATGGAGATATACAAAATTATACCAACTATCGAGAGATTAAACCTATGAGTCATATTATGAAGTTAAGGGAGAGAATAATGGAGCAAAGATTAAGACGGAATACCAAGTTCGCTAAAAATCAATTTGGTTTTATGCAAGAGGTCAACTATGGAAGCTATCTTTTTACTTAGGCAATTAATGGAAAATGATCGAGCAAAGAGGAAAAATTTATACATGGTCTTTATCGATTTAGAAAAAGCCTATGGCTTCAATGATAATGATAATGATTTTGGGTTTACTCTACCCCACAAACAAACATGCCCTATGTTAAATGTGATGAAATAACATGTAGAAAAAGGATTCACTATATGCACTTGTCTATTACAAAAAAAAAAAAAAGGAATTAAAACAAATAAATAATGCCAAACATTGTTTATTAAGCAAGAAAAACTGACATAACACTAGCTAGATTTGTACTTACAAAAACAAAAGCCAATGGAAACCCATTAGATTTAAGATTATAGAGAAGCAAAACACTGATATGTACTCTGGGCAAAGCACAAATCCGCTCACCACTCAAAAAGGTCTGGAACCAAAATGTGTACAGAAAGAATTGAGGTATTATTTCCAACTTTTCACATTATGCTCTTCAAATCTGAAATCAAAGAGAAGCTATGACCATGAGAAACAAAAGCCAAATAATTAGTAATTGTGTCATGGTCCCATGGATACTGGCATTAACGATCATGTGATACACAGGTTAAATCTTATGCAAATTGAATAGTTCTTCAAATTTCAAGCCAAAAGATGCACTACTTGGTATTCTGCCTACCAGTAGATAATTAATAATAAATAATACTATGTTCAAAATCAAAATCGGCTAGGCACATGATAAATGGCAAGCCAAAAAAAAAAAAAGCATGTCAAGACCAGTTTGTATCTCAATCAGCTTCATATGGAAAGTGGGTCAATTTACAACTCACAAATGGTATACAGTTGAATTTGATTTCAATATGGAGGAAAGTAAATGAGCAATCAAGTCAAGCAGCAATGAACGATGACTATGATAGATAATGGATATTATCCCAACAACTAAAATCCAACAATAACATGGAATTCTGACTTTACAAAATATGGGTGCTCTTAACTCATATCCAAAACATATAAGTGTTCTTGAAAATCAATAGTCCCTCCAACACGAAGTTAACATGTGGAAAAAAAAAAAAAGAGATATAGAATACAGCATATGAGTATCATTGAAAATAAATAAAAACCTACATGGTCATTCAGAATTCCATTTTTTAGCACACATTTCATCACCACTATCAGTTTATGTGAATTTTTGGACTTTGGATGTGATCCTTCACCCTGAGGTGCGCCCATTACTGCTCCAATCTAGATTGAACTCTTACCAAGAAAAGGAAAACATTTTCTTCAAATTTTAGATCCATTGATTCCATCAAGAAAGGATGCCTAGATCAGAACGGGATCAAAGACTATGTAGGGAAGGATCTAGCAACCAATACAGAATCCAATTGACACAGCATTGAGTTTACTCCGTGAACAGCTTAAGCTTTGCCCAAAGCATTATCTTGTGCGCAAATAGTGCAAATATTTAAAAGATGAAAACAATTTATACCCAGCACATGGAAAAGTTCACAATTGCATTAACTTGTAGACACAAAACAATGATGACCAAAACCATTGCATATGAATGTATGTGTGTGTGAATAGTTATCTCATCTTAGATAACTGTTTAAGAACCACATCTAATGCACATCCACTGATTTTTTTACTCTGTTTTGTAAACATATTCCTGAATGGTAGCTTGATAAAGCAGACCGTTTTTCCAGTTAAGTTGATGATGTAGACCTGACCAGTTTCTTATGCACATCTATGGATATTGTTCCATCCTAGACATACAGCATGTCAAAGTTCCCTGTTATGTTGGTTTGAGAATAGTAGCTTGATAATGTAGACCTGTACATTATCTTATCTTGATCTAGCATAATAAATTAGTGCAACATATGGTGAATATAACTAGTTATAATGATCAATCTTAAGATAAATCACTACTTATTAACCTCTCCAATTAATAGAATAGCAATCATGTATTAGCAGTTAACAAAAATTTTCTGTATGATTCATCTATCATTTTGAAGTTATAATGACAATAGAATAGCAATTAAAGATAACCCAATTATAACTGGTATATACCCAGTTCCATAGGACTGCCAATCCAACTGCCAATGCGGTGGCTAACCTTCATCACTTCTCTAATGATAACCAATTCTTTACCACCTCAGATTCATGATGTGTTGTGCTTGTGTTTTCTTTTTTTGTTCGTCTTGCTTCTATTCTTGTTAATTTACTGGGGTTTAATAGAATTCCTTCTTCCTAAAAGAAGCAGAGAAACATAGTCAAAATCTCTTACAACTTATTGCAAGGTCAGGTTTTCATCATGACATTGAGGCCCAAAAAAGAAATATGGATCTAAAATTGAAGCCCAAATTTAAAATAGGCTGGACATAAGCTAACCTCAAGCCAGCCAACATAACCAAGAACTTACAAATGCCGAATGTCCATAGACATGCATAAGAAACTGCTCTATTAAGCTTGCAACTGTATTATTAAAAGGAGAAAGAGTGTTCTCAAAGAGTAGTTCCTTTCACAAACAAACATCAAACTGAACTCAAAGCCAACACCAACTCAATGGAGGTAAAAGACCAAAAAGGGATTTCATCAAACACCTTGTCTGCAATATTCAACCCACTTTCCAGAATCATCTGCAACATGCCCCATTACCCAGATATAAGACCTCTATCCATTCACTTCTGATTGATAACATAAACCCCTGCAACTACAAGGTTGGGACAAATTGAAACAAGCTGAAAAGTGACCCAAATCAGTTTACATGATAGAATTCAAGTGATTTTCTCAAAATCACTTGCTCAATGACTTCAAACTCCCAAATATAGTTCATAAACATGGATTTTAGATGGACAATAGCAAAAAGATGCAGAATAATTAGGGCTTTTGATCAAGCAAATATAAGAAGCAATGCATAAATTTATATTCCACTAAAAAATTGCAAACTTCACACATAAATGGCACTAAGGACCAATAAAAAATGAAAGGTAGAGATTAAAAAAGAAGTCATCATGAAATACCAAAGAGAGAAAGAAGAAGATGTTAGGGTTCTTCAGAGTTCAGGATTGAAAGTTGAAACACACCCTTAATTGCACTCATTTCCGCTTGGAAACTTGAAGGTCGTTGAAAGAAGCTATAGACGGTGAGATGTAGGGTTATTGGGTAAGGTAACAACTTGGGTCGGGCTTTTAACCCAGCCCAAACCGATTTAACGCGAACTAGGGATCGATTAGAATGGCAATGACCTATAGCTAACCAATGGCGGATCAAAGAATTTTTTTAAATATTTTCGGTGCAAGTAATGGTTAAGTGAAAAAAATCAAATAATAAAATAAAAATTTTAAAGTCTTATCCAAGGAGCAACAATTTTGCGGGCACAGTCACACCTGCGTCCTAACACTTGACCTGCCCTATCTTGACAGATTTGACAGAGTATAATAAGTAAGGCATGACTTTGCTCCCCATATCTTGTGCTTAAAATCCATCTGCGTTTGTATGGGTTTAGCGTAATGGATATGAATTCAAAGACATTGTCAAGTAGGCAAGCAGGCCACACATGATTTCGTATACATGGGTGCCACCCTAGGAATTGGCCTTGTTAGGTTAAATACCACACGGATACTCGTCATAAAAAGAGAATAGGAGACTGGCATGGCAATGGGTCATCTGGGGATTGCTAAGGGATTGGGCACACTATGGATTCCCACAATTTGAAGCCCAACCCGAAAATTTTAAACAGGTCAGCCCACCATAACCTGCACCCACATAATCTGCGCGGGAAGAAAGAACTGGGAGTATTGAAAAGAAGAACAAAGTGGAGGAACCAGTTCCGGCAAGATTTATTCTGATGAGCTTAAACCAAAATGAAAAATAATCATAGAGAAGAAATAGAGAAGTCCTTGCATACCTTACACCAAAGTCGCAATCCAGCATCACCATCAGCTCAATGTCGTCAGGAATACCATGCCAGATCCATCTCCACTATGAGCGCCACGCCACGTTTGGTCGAGCCCTTCCTCTTCACTAGTACAATGACACGCCTGCCATCAGATATGGGTGGAGAGATTGATGCATTCTCACTTTATGATTTGTAATTAAAGTGAGTGAGTTGGTACGATGGGAGTTTCCACGTAAACAATCACACCGAGAAGATAAGCTTTATAAAATTCCACAAAAAATCTCATAAACTCAAAATTAAACTCTGCATAAATTGTTTCTTAGAATGTCGTATAAATAGGAAATAAAACCAAGTGCCTAAGCAACCCTAACCTAATAGTGTAAACTTTCTTATAATAATGAAATAAAAAATCTACTAATAATATGAATAATATAATCCTAATATACTTTGAGGGAACCACTAGTGGGCCCTTGCTGTATCAGAGATGATATAACCCCTACCCCAAAATAGAGATGGGGAGAGAGAGATGGAGGTTAAGTTAGATCGACAGCCGAATTCAGGCAATCGCAAAGAAAGGGAAAGGGAGGCGGGACTCAGGAGTTTGCAAAAGAAAATTTTGGAAAAAAAAAACCCTGAGCTTTAAGATTCTTGAAATCTCTTCTTTGGTAATGTCTTAGGTCCCAGGTACACGGGTTTGAATGCTGGTAACCAGACCTGTTAAGATCCTGGGTGCAAAAAAAGGACCTATAACCAGAATCATTTATTTATCATGCCTATATATGGACTTAGACCCAGTTTTTAATGGTTTGGAACCGCTGAGTAATTGGGGAATCGGGAACTCATTTGCAACCCTAAGCTTGGCTTAAAATAAAGTAAGCTCAAGTGTGTGGCTCACACCTGGGAACCCACATAGGGATGGGGATGGCGGAATTTAAAGGACTCCCTAGGACCCTTTGCTCTGCAAAAAATCAGCCCCAACCGTGATTTCTGTCATCTCTATTTGGGCCTCAAAAATTTAATGTTTAATAGTTTATTTAGATCGGTGTACAGTCGATCCAACGGTCAAGGAAATTCGGATTTGACTAAAAATTGGTGGACATATGCAATTTAGTGGAGTTATGTGTTTGGTCCATTTGGGTGAACTAAAGGTGGGGCACAAGGGCCCGGGCATGCGAAATTTCTTATATCAGCTTGAGCTTAAGAGGGGCTTGCCCTATATATAGGAAAATATTAGTATGCATTTATCACTCACCCTATAGGACACTTCCATATTATGATATATTAATGTACAAAAGACATATTATTATATAAAAAAGAAAAATGCTTAAGTACAAATAGGAAAAACCATGTAAGTATCTCTTACCTTATGAGAGGGAAGAATGTCTACTAATATTCTTCATATATATATTTATAGGAATTCTCAAAAGCTCCTAATTTCAAAAAGTAGAGTTTTTGCCTATTTCCACATGTCCAATGAAGATTTGCCACCTAACGAGTGCAAAGTAAAAGAATAGGAATAACTAATTTTAAGGAAATGCTGATGACATGTATTAATATTTCATAGGCTAAAAAGGGGCATTCTTTTGTGATAAACGCCTGAGGAATTTTGTAGCGTGTATATATATATATATTATTTAGGCAAATTCTAACAAATGCCCTCTTGAAGATGGGGCGTTTGTGCCCCTCCGTCACATCCAATAAGAATTTAATGGCTATATATTATTATTTTCCAACTGCACCACATTTATTACATATATAAACTCACCTTTTTTTAGGAGATTGTGTAGGAGAAAAAAATAGGATCTCACTCTTTGGAATAAGAGATTAAATTTGAGAGAGAGAGAGAGAGTGAGAGAGAGAGAGAGAGAGAGAGAGAGAGATCTCACTCTTTAGAATAAGAGATTAAATTTAAGAGAGAGAGAGAGGGAGAGAGAGAGAGAGAGAGAGAGAGAGATAAACAACTCCCTCTAATTACAATCTTACATATACTAACTTACTTTTCTTAAGAGATTGTGTAGGAGAAAAAAATAGGATCTCCATCTATAAAATAGGAGATTAATTAGAGAGAAAGAGAGATGAGTTTTTTGGACATTTATATGATATCTTATGTTTTCAATGTGCATATGATACCTCAATAAATCGGCATATTATATAGTGCATTCAATTTTGTTTCTCCTTTTTAATGAAAGAATTTGAAATTAGTCGTTCTTTCCAAAATATATAAGAACCCTCGTCACTCATGGCATTAATCATAAATCCTCTCCTAATCTTATTGATCCAAGAAAAGGGGCGTTCTTCCTTTACAAAATGCCCGGGAGTTTTCTAGAGATGCCCAAATATATATATATATATATATATGAAAAACCTCCACCGAGCACCTAATGCTCACGATAAAGTGAGCACCGTGTGTGTAAGGAATAAACCCGAATTAATCAAAATTAACTATAATTAATTATATTTTAATTTAATTGATACTTATTAGGCTAATTTAATTCAAATCCCTTTGGTTTGGTTCATGGATAGGTAGTCAGGTTATGTTTGCACCTTACTTAGGTAGTCAAAGACTTTTTTGTAATTTAGATTTTTATGGTTTTACATCATATTGACATCATTTTAATTGCATCATTTGTATTTTATCATGTAGGTCATCTTTCATAATTAGCCATACACAATTCGGTCCATTTGACTCAAATTATAAATTTCATAAAACAAGGGAGAATTGCTTGTATTTCAGAAACCTGACTTAAAAGAGCCACAAACTCATTCGAACTTTCTCCTCTTATCCTCAATTTGCTGGAGGTACTTCTTCTTCCTCCTTCTACCTTCCATGTTCTTTCTTATCTACCTAAGCATCTATATGTCTTACATGCAAGAGCTAAGGTTCTCATCTTCAACTTCATCACTCTCTTGTGTTTCTTCTACCTTTGGAATTCAAGAATCTATCTCCTTCCTTATTTTACAGAAATTCTAAGGTAAAGACCCCACTCCATTCAGTTCATTGAGCTAAATGAGTTAAGGAAACTCATCTCTAATGCATCCATCTATCTCCCTCTTTACCATGTGTTCTTCATGTAGAGTTTTGATAAGTCATTGAAAATACGTCATTTTATATTCATTTTTTGGAATTTTAACGACTTATGCATTAAAAATCTATTCATTTAGTTGAAAATCATGTGTTTATGGATTTGAGTATCATTATTGTGTTTCATGCAAAAATCGTTGAAAATCATCAATTTTTCATAAAATCATAAAACTTTCCTTTTTTATATTTTTATTTTTAGAAGAGTTTCAAACCTAAATTTTCACATGAAAATGACCAAAGTTTTTGTCATCATTAGTTTATTTAAGTTAAATCATAATCATTGATGTGAATTTATTGTGTCATTTTATGTGAATCAAGTTCGCATTAGTGCATTGTGACTTTTGGTCAAAATTGTCATTTTTAATAAAATATCACTTTGTGTATAGGAAATTCAAGAAAAGGGACCCACATTTAAAATTTGAAGTCAAGGAATCTATTGAGAAGAAAATTAAGAAAAAAAAATGAAGAAATGGAATTTGAACACATGCAAACCTCACACAAGGGAGCGGGGTGGGTCCCACATGCTTATTGTATCTATTTGAAGAAGTCTCTCTTGAATTTAAATTTGAATTTGAGATTGAGATTTGAATGAGAAAAGAAAGTCAAAGGAGAAAGATTCTTTGCAAGAGGGAAAAGAGGAAAGAAATTCTCAAATTGGAAAGGGTGTACACAAGCCTTGGGCGTTCATTATCTCATGGGTTTTAATTTGAGTAAATGCTTGGATTAGAAGATATGTTATCTCCCCATTATCTATAATAGTCCAAGTACTAGTGGGAAACTATTTGAAGCATGGAAATCATGTTTTTACAAGAGACAAAATTGGAGAAAAAATAGGAGATTTTCTCTCCTAATATTGGATGTCATGGTTAGTTCAAGCACAAGGAAGGGCCACTAATGGCACCTGATGTATAATAATTTGTCATCAAATGTGGGGACCATTCCATGAAGATTTGCATAGTCCGATTCTACAAAGTACGTTTAACAAGTTTGGCAACCTCCACTTCCTATTCTTTTGCAAATTTGGAGCTAAGGAATTCTTTCTAATTGTAAGTCTATGTAAACTACAAGCTAGGAAATAAAGAAGGCGGCCCAAAAGAAAAAATAGAAAAAAAGTATTTAAGAACCAAGGGCTGCACATTAGGAAAGAGCCATACACTTGGTCACGTCCAGAACATCACACCACTCATCTCTCATTCTTCCATTACACACGCCCAAGCCGAAGTGGGTCTTGGCCAACCCCTTTGGATCCATTCATCTTTCTTTTCACCACTCTTCATCATCTTCTTCCACTATCTTCCTTATCCTTAGAGCATGATTTGAAGCGAAAACTAGTTGAACAGCGAGGCAAGCAATTTTTTTTTTTTAAGTTTATGATTTTTGAGTAGGTTTTGATGTACATGTTTTAATTCAATAAATATGAAATTATTGCTTATTTGGATTGAGTTTTTTATTGATAAACAAAGTTAGTAATATCATGGTTCTCACCATAGAGTCAATATTGCATATTTATGCATAGTGACAGTACGTGTTTGGTACGGTGAATTTAAATTTACTTTAATTGAATCAAATAAGGTTTTAAATTCATATTTAAATAATTGAAATCCATCTTTTTCTTATTTTATTTTATTTTCATTCAATTTTAATTTTTAGATTTTTTTATTCACTTTTAAATCATTCAATTAGTGGTTTGATGCTTCTATTTGTTTTGCAGTAAGGAGTTTAGATTGCCTTTTAGATTATGTTCTAAATTTGGTTTGTAATTTTAATTTCAGATTTTGGATTGTAATGTTAATTTTAATTTAAGATTTGTTAGTAGTTTAAATTTTGTATAGTTTTTATTTAGGTTAGCACTAGTTTTCCAATAGGATTTTTTTTTTTTTTTTGCAAAAACTAGCTCTTTGTGAATTCGATCCTGGGCTCACCGGGTAAAATTACAATCGTTGACCTTGCATTGGGGTCCACGTCGGTCAGGTTTGCACAAATTGGGTCTTTTCTTCCGTTGAAGCCAATGAGGTTTCGGATTTGGGTAAAGCACTGGACAAGGCAAGTATAAGTGGATAAGAATGTTGCATGGATGTTTATTTTACTGATTCTAATCAAATTCTATTTATTATGCCATAGCTCTCTTCTTCTTCTTCATTTATAAACCATGGAATTAGTATGGATGGGTTAATAAATGTTGGATTGCATTCTTGAGCATAAGAAATTAGAGAATTAAGAGATTAAGGATGTCTCTGTTTACTATTGGTAGGTGGGCTATTTTCTCCCAAACAAGTTTTTTACACTTCGAACATTAGGGCCTGTGGCCACCAACATAGAGATTTAATGGTTCTTTTAGTTGTACACTGGGCTATGGTTATTTTCTGTTGATTGTGAAGTGGAAATCATTTCCAACAAGAGTGGATCCATAATTCGGTCACTGGCCTTTTGCATCGACAACACTTGGAGTCATCATCTGAAAATGTGAGCCTACTGGCCCAACCTTACGGATTGCCCAAGAATGGCTTGGGTGATCATCTAATTTACCTTTTTTAAACTTTTCAAAGTTTTGATTATATACGCTCATACAATTTACCAAAATAACATTTTAAAATTTTTTGCCCAAAACTTCTTTTCTTCTATGAAGTGGGACTTTAGATTATTTTTAATTTTCCTAATAAACTCTACTAACATCACAACAATTACTTTGGTTTTTTTATATTCCATCTTTTCGTGAATATAGTATACCCCAAATTAAATGTCACTAGTTATGTAGCTGGATAGCATTACTTTTCTATATCTGCTTTAGTTAATATTATTAGTATTATTATTATTATTATTTGTTGGGTTTTTGAATAGATTTCAAACATTTTATCTTTCTTTTTTTTTTTTTTTTTTTTGACATACATATGCATCAACATATATTTATATGTTTATAATTGATATTAATTTTCTTTCTTTTTCCTTTTCTTTTTTTCCCATAATAGGAATATGGGATTTTTTTGTCTTTTCTTTAGGCTCAAAGCCATTCATCCACTCACACTTAGGATTTTTTTTAAATATTATTTTCATTTCATTTAATAAGATTTTCAATAATTATCATTATTATTCTCTTCTTTTTCTTAAAAAAAATACTCCTTTATTCCATTTCCAAAGCTACAAACATTAGTATTTCAATCTATGTTTTATGAATGAATTAGTTTAGTTTGGGCTAAACTTAGTTCAAGGATTTCTTCTAAACATAAATTTATTTTTTAAACTTAGTTTCTTATCATTAAAATCACAAAAACAAGCATTCTTTCTTATCAAAAATTAATATCTTACAACTAACAATGAAATAGCTACATGAGTGTCTTCGAATCATAGTGGTTAAATTTTTATTTCAATTTAAGGTGAGTTATAAAAAGTGCATCTGAAGTTGTTAAAGTTTATAGTCTATCAAATCACTTTTGGTTTAGAAATGTATAACTCTTTCCTCTTTAGCATTATTTAGTGATATTTTCATTTCTTCTCTTCTTTAATATTTAATCTATAAAATAAATTTAAGAATTATATATAATATATCTTTCTTTTATATTTATTTTTTCTTAATTAGATTTCAAAGAAATTTTAAATTTTAATATATTATGGACTTGGGCTAGGGCTTAGCACGGAACTTCATTGCTAGTTGTAAATGATGAGGATGAGATCATTGTGGATCCTAGTAATCAATGATAAATGCAGACTGATACTCTATCCCCAGTGGGGGAGCCATTGCCCGGATTAATAAATCATTATCAGCCAAACAACCGAATGTTTTTGAGTGTGATGGACTTGCCGAATGGTGCAATCATGGTGAATCCATCCATTACACTTATGAAATTACGGTTGAAGCAGGACCTCAGCGGAGAGTGGGGTGCCCAGTTACAACAGACCCAATCTTAAGAAAGCAAGAATCCTCTTTTGCGATCTGATTGATAATCAGGTGTGGGAACCTACGTCGGTCTGGTTAATGCTATGGTCCGGCTCCTGGTTCAGTTTCGTGGAGACATAAGCAGACTGGGTTCAGAAGAAGGCGCAGACTATGCTTCTTCATGCAGTGTCCACCACAGAAAAAACAGGAATGCACAGCAGCACAACATTGTAACAATGAATTTGGGCTTTGCCTTAGGCCCAGAATTGGGTCCATTGGTGTCTGTTTCAGCACTAATGTCGCGTTGGGTTCAAGTTCACCATGGACCTGACCCATTTTTATCTGTGTCCAATCCAACACCCAGGCACAGCCCAAGGTAGATCACAACCTAGTCGGCTTAAGTAAATTGGGATCGGACCAGAGATACAAAAGAATTAACTTTATACCTTTTTAAAATGTAGTTAATGGGATTATGATACTAAGTTCACATTAAATTTTAGTTATTCATAGGAAAATTTTCAAAAAAGGGCTTAACTTTTAAGCACATCTAAAAAAGAAAACCACCGAATTTTTTTCAGCACCTTTTTACCTTTATTTTTTTATTTGGTACCACTTTTATTTCAGATGAAGACAAACTGCCAAAAATTTTTTTCGGCAACTTTTTACCTTTATTTAAAAAAAAAACTTCAAATTACCCTTTGCTTTTTAAGTGTGCAACCATTTTAACCCTTTATTGTTCAGTCTTCCTTCCTTCTTCCACTTCACTAAACCTTTCCGGAGCATTGAGAAGCATGAATTCCTATCTTCCTCTCAAGTGAAAGTTTTCCCATAGCAGATGGATTCTGCTTCATCTGTGGAAAAACAAAGAGTTTACTGGTGGGTCTGTTGAGAGAGAGAGAGGGAGAGGGTAAGGAGTGTTTTTCTTCCTTTGGTTCTTTGTTGCTGATGAGAGGAATAGATGCACCTAAAATGGTTCCCAAAATAGGGTTGGCACTTGTTGGGAAAAGCAACAATGGAAATAACCGGCGGTCAACGGACCAACCACAATGAACACATGCAATCACAATATCAAACAATCACACACATGAACACAACAATTTTATGTGGTTCGACAACCTTACCTACGTCCACGGAGGAGAAAACTCATCTATCATGATCCCATCTCAATCCCCACAGGATTTAGGGTCACAGTACATTAATATATATATAGTTCCTACTTTCTTGGCGAACAAGAAAATGCATACATAATGACTAAAATACCCTTAACCCTAAGCCTCAGTTCTGGCTAAACTAGATGACCAATTCGGCTGAACCGGAATACAAGACAAAATCCAACAATCTCTACCTTAGCTTGAATTCTGCAAATCCTCAGTGTTACCTTGAGATACCCGGTAATGTCTTCATGCTCCTTACTGAATGGTACATCGCTACAACGATGGCACAGTTTTCTCTCTTCAACATCCTAACACGTTGAACCAGCACTTCATGTACCTCGCTGAAAGGTATGCCTCCACACACACTACTACAAAGTGCGGCATCTGCACCCCCTAGCCTAGATGCAAAGACAATCTCAATATTGTCTAGTGTCGATTAAGTTTAAACCGACTTGAGACTTCCCACAGTTACCTCCTTTGACCTCAACACCATCCGCCTTGAACTTTTAAAGTGCTCTCCATTTGTTGCCACATGCATACATCCTTGCAACATAATGAACCTAATTTCGATCCGTCAAGAGAAAACTGAAGATCTCTTCAAATCCTGATCTCAATGGTACCTTGTGAATCTTCCTTCTATCTCCATTTCGGTGTTTCTCCTGTCAAACTTGCAACTGTCCTATTTTAATCTGTTCTAGTGGGTTGGCACAGCACATGCAGGTTAAGTATGACCCGATGCTGAATTTGGCTTACTCCAACCTTAACAAGACTAACTTTTCTGAGAAAATCATTTCTGTTCAGGTCTTTCTGGATTTCTGCTAGATGATATCATTGAAAACCTATCAATCCATCTTCCAATGATCTTGTCGCATCCAACTCCACCTAAACTATAGATTTTCTCCCCTGTTACTTAATGTCTTTTTAACTGCTCCACCTGAAAAAGCATCCCTTATCAACCTGTAGAGATGTTTGACCATCTCACCCTCTATGATGACCAATGTTCCCTTTTCTACCTTCATAACTCCACCCATTATAGTGCACTTGCAGCCTTTGAAGTCTAAGGCACCCAAAGAAATCCAATTTTTTCGTAAACCCGGAACATATATCACATATGTTAGGGTTTGAATAACTTCAGCATACACTTAGCTCTCTACCGCTCTTAGCTCAAATGTTTATCAATTTGCATTCTCCCCCATAAGAACAGATCCATCAACTATAAGAGTTATTTGTGTCAAACCAGTCTCTACCTAAACACAGGATAAGAAAAATCGAAATATCAAAACCATGAATCATCAATCCGATCCATACCTGTAGTGACCAAAATTGATTTTTCGTTATTCGAATCCAAGCTTTCTTGCACACTACCTCATTTTGATTTTGCTTCTTTTGCTTTTTCTTCCACTTTGGCATGTTGCTTTGTCCCGATCCTTTCGACGCGGATCTGAGTTTTCCATCAAAGTGCTCGGAGCAATCTACTATTCATGACATCAAGAAATACTTTTCAATCATTGCTATGTCACAGAGTTTAACACTCTTTTCTGCCAATCCCTGAAATCGTTTATCTATCAAACACTTTAATCTAGCCCGTGATGCTTGAATCAATCACTATCATTGTGAATCTGTTGGTTTCTTCAGTTCTCCAATTCTCTGCCTATCAAACTGCCAATATCTTTTGTCTGCCTCATGATGTCGTCACCGTGAGCACCTGGAAGAAACGGATCTGAAATCCGACTCCGGATGGCTTCGATATTGCAGAAATAATTTTCTGCACTCCAATTGGTCAAAGATCCATGTTGACCATTGAACAGCCCATCTTCTTTAAAATACGGGTAGATCTCCTCACAACGAGTCCGTAAACTCAAATGGATCTCTGATCGGACATCGAACGATAAAGATATCGCAGAAACAATTTCAGCCGAAAATTTGGTCAAACTACCTTTGATTGTAATCTGCTGGCGTTATGCTGACTTCAATAATGTTGCTGGCAAACTGGGTTGGACTTTTGCACACGGGTCAGGTCTGACCCGACTCGAACCAACTTGGACGAATTGCGTTTGCTGTAATTGGGTCAGGTCCAACTCGATTAGGACCAATCTCCTTTGACCTGTTTGGGCAACTGCTGTAACCAGGACAGGTCTAAACTACCCAACCCGACCTGTGACCTAGCCTAGTCTAAGAAGCTTCTTCTTCCTTTTTTTCTGCAACAGGACCCCAGCCTTTTCTTTTTCCAATCCGCAGAGGCTGGCGACAGGAACTAGGGTCCGGAGACGGTGGCTGCGGCGGGGGGATAGTGGCTGCGGCAGGGGAACACAGACGATTGGTGGCAGCAGTGCAGGCAGAGATGTAGCGGGCCCCCTCTGTGGCGATGGTAGACACAGCGTTAGGAGCGGCGATTGGCGATCACAGTGGTAGTTGCTTTCTCATTAGCATGGTTTTTTCTTCTCCAACGAACCAAGAACCATGGCCAATTTTTTCGCTTTGTTTCATGCACTGCAACAGAGATCTCTAATCTCCTTTAGCCAATAACCGCCCAGCCCAAAAAACCCCTTGATCTTCTCCGACGAAGATTGCCAGCCAAACCTAAGAACCACCTTTTCTTCAGCAATGATTGTGCCCAGCAGAGATCAACTCATTGATCTTTCTTCTTCTTTGTCTCAGAACGTAGAGATACCGAATCCTTCGACGAGGATTTCACTCCGTTGATCTTCCGCGCAAGAACCTCAAGCCCAAGGAAACCCTAGCTAGGCTCTGATACCACTTGTTGGGAAAAGTGGCATAACGGAAATAACCCGCGATAAATGGATCAACCACGATGAAGACAAGCAATCACACTATCAAGCAATCATACACATGAACACAGCAATTCTATGTGGTTCAGCAACTTTGCCTACGTCTACAGAGGAGAAAACTTATCTATCATGATCTCATCTTAATCCCTTTAAGATCTAGAGTTACAGTATATTAATATATATAGTTCCCACTTTTTTAGCGAACAAGAAGACTGATACATAATGACTAAAATACCCCTAACCCTGAGCCTCGGTTCTGGCTAAATCAGACGATTGATCTAGATAAACCGGAATACAAGACAAAACCAAACAACGCCAACCCGTCACGCTTTCTCCATTGCAAATTTTTACCAAGCCAAACGCACCCCACCCTACTGTAAAAATTGTATTTTATGCACCATCAAAGGAACACATGTGTTGGGTCCCAGCATAGATTGGCTATGGCCCACTAGTCTTTGGCTATTGGATCGTTAGAAGAGGAAACACACAATTGTTGGTTTGGGAAGGGGGGTGGGGTGGGTTGGGGTGGGGTAGAGGAAGACCATCAATGGTCCAAATTGGAAATGGATGGTGAGGAAGACCATCAATGGTTCAGATTAGAAATGGATGGTGTTAGATGTGGATCTAGGCTAAGCACATTAAGCACACGCCACATAAGAAGAAGAACAAGCAATCACACATATGAGACATAAGGATTTATGTAGTTCGGCCATATTGCCTACGTCTACGGGCACGAAGATTTTACTACGAAAAAAATCTCTTTCACCCCTTATAGTATTCTCTCTGTGTTCTCCTCTCTCTGTTGCTTTCTTTTTTAGTTATCAAAAAACATACCGTAAAAAAATATATAAGATTAGCCCTAATTAACTGGGCCCTCTACTCATAGATCTAATGAGGGCCTTTTGAGACACAGTCAACAGATGATGACTGACCCATCACATTTAATTGGTCGAAATCATATGATTGGGGCTCTTTTTGTGTCAGTAGGAGCCTCCACCAATGATTGATGCTTCCGTGGAAACTGAGGATTGGACTAATTCTTTGCCTTGTGTTTTTAATGGAATAAAATATGGAGGGTGGGGTATGTAGTGGTTATACTAGACAGCTAGGATCGTTGTCTATAGCGGACCGGGTGGGCACACCGGAGAAAGATGGAGATGGAGGATACGGACCGGCATTGTGCTCCTCACAGCTCTTCAAAGCCAAGGTATTTTGGAGTTTTTAAATAATTAAAGGTAAAAAGTCGTGGGAATATGTAAATCCGACTGTGCTGAAAATATAATTTTTAATTTAAAATATAATCATTTTATCTTGATTTGAAATGTGCTGAAAAGCTAAATTCTATCGTGAAAATTTTCCTAATTCATAACTATTTTATCCCAAAAAATAAAAATAAATGTAATTAATGGGATACTCTCATATGGGAATGGTATTAACATTTGAATCCAACCATTCTAGAACCCAAACTATTGAAACACCGGTTGTCAAACGGGCGGGGTGGACGTGGACTGAGCCCAACATTGCGCAAGGCCTATCCTTAACATACTCGGGGTGGGCCAAAGCCTTTGGAGAGTTTGGACTGCCTAAGCCCATCCTTGTGCTTGACTGGCTAGGGCAAGCCGGAGCAGGGCCTACAGCTTGAAAAGAAGAAAATTAATTTTTTTCTCTACACTGATATCAGTCACTAAGTCATGTAAACATGACGTTAATCCTCCTATGTCTGAGCTTAAGACCATCAATCAAATGCAATAAGCCACATGGGCATTCACTTTACTCAAATTTGATTTTGAGTGATGGCTAAGCAATCATTTACTAACCGAGAGAAGAATATTTGATGGTATTGGTGAATCTTCTGTTTTAACTTATTAATTTTTGTTCTATGAAAGAATGCATTGGCTTTAAACTGTCATGATTTAAAAACTGAACAAATAAATAGATCCTATATAAAGAAAATGAACAAAAAAAGGTCTCATTATTTCCTTTTTAGCTGCCATTGGGATTTTGTAGCACTTTTTTTAGGTTGTGGCAAACTCAAGAAAATAACCAATGAAGATGAATCTAAATATAATGCTAAACTTTGAAACCAGTAATTAAAGAGAAGTGATCATAAGAATCCACATAAGGACCATGCTTAAATAAACCCACATATATGCTCAAATAAATTCACACTGTTTTTTTGAATAGAAAATAAATCGACTTATACAACAACTATATCTAAATAAGTCACTGCATAAAAAAAAACCCATAAGAATTTTATATAAATTACTTAAAAATCACTTAATAACCACATAAAAATCACATAAGAATTATATAAAAATTTATTACTAATCACACAAGAATCATAATGAAATATAAAACAACATATTTATTCAAATAAATTTGCAAGAGGGTTGGGCCAGGCCTAGTATTGTCCAAGCTCGACCCTTGGGCTTGTTCAAAATACCAGAAACCCTCATTTTGGGGGTTTTTTTTACCCTCATAAGTCATAAAAGGGCCCGGTTGATAGTCCTATACTGTAGGCTTCTCCATCCATGCCTTCCACTGATTGGTGGTGGCCCAAGGTGGTTCTAAGGGATGTTGACATATGCTTGAAAATGAGAACTCCAAAGAAACCGGGCATGGATAAGAGAGATAAGTGACAAAACAGGTCAGGGTTTAGGCTGATCGAAACCGATCTGACCATACTTGACCCATCATGGTTTTTTATCCAAATACCAAACCCGACCCAAAGACAGGTCGGGATTAATCCAGTGAATTTTTTATATTCTGAGAAATAAAAGATAATTTTCAATCACATATGAAGGGAAAGACTCAAACCAATGACCTCCCACTCCTTTCAATTATATGCTATAAATTGTACAACAATAATTTGAAGTAAAGAATTAATATTATGTAAAATATTTATAAAAAAGATATAAGTAGATAACCAGGGTAGGGTTGGTCAAGAACTTTCAAAACCTGATACCGCCTAGATTCTGACTTGGGTTACCAAAAAAAAAAAAAAAGAGTGGGGTGCGTGGTTTAACCCAACCCATTGCCATCTCTATCAATTAGCTTCAGCTTGACCTCATTTGTCAGACCTAAAACCAAACTCATATGTGTGTCCTTATCCATGGGATAACAGGTCAGACTTTAGGACTGTAAAAGGCCAGAAAGGGCCCAAGGGTGTCAAAGTCCAAACCGATTTCTCCACTCTTTTTGAAAGAGATGGTAAGTATTTTAGCCTTCTATCGCCAGAAAAGTCATGAGTCCTGCCACCATATTCAAGTGGATTCAGTCATTTTTATTCCAGTTTTATCAGTGCCCAACGCTGACTGCATTCTTCATCAGTGACCAAGGCACAGTGGAAGGCACTGTGCTATTGCAATCCAAATGAGGTTGTGGGTTATGTAACCTACGAGCCTACAACCCAGCACAGATCAGAGCCCTCCCTCAGACACTGAAAAGATCATAGTTACTGGATTATTGACATCCCTGGTTACCAATAAACGTGAGAGACCCGGCCCAAAAAATCTGGATATCAACCCTTCATTTGCCTGATTAATAATCGATTCTGGCTCCACAATTCAGGCCCAGGTAATAATTGGTTCCAGGTCCCTCATTCCATGTTCTGTTAACCTTGTGCCCATGTGTATCGTATATTATACAATATAATTCATATTACATTCATTGTCATGTGTTATAGATATTATTAATTCACATAATATCAGGTTTATATATAGTATAGAATAATAAACTTGGATTATGACTCCATAGGCCCAAAGGTGGATCTTTATAACAATAGAAGCCTGCAAACAGATTGTGGGCACATCTTGCATATCAAATCATCCAAGATATGTCATTCAGGACCAGGGCATAAACCACCGTTGCTCGATCATCTCTTCATTTCTTCCCAGTCAATTAACGCCCTAAAGACTCACATCAACTTCTTGGTTAAGATCCTAAAATCATGGCCCAATAACTTTACAATTCGCCATTTACACTGGGCACACATAAATCTGAAACCAGGCTGGGTCAGTACGAGATTTGGGTCTAGCTAGAACCCAAATAGATTTTTGTTCTGGTTTAGGTTTGGGCCTCAATACCTAGAGCCCAGATGGCTGACATACGTGGTCGCTAATGTATTCCCCATCTATGGATTTACTTTATAAACCAGGGCTGAGGATTAAGCTTTCTGACTCAATCTGCACTTAGATAGAGAGTTTAGAAATTGGGTTGGCAGGTTTGTGTTGCCCAATTATGAGTTGGTCCAATTCCCAACGTGATCCGTCCTAGGTTTTTCCACAAACCAAATTTTGTATTTGCGAGATGTAGTTAGACACTCATAATTACCAATTTAGCGTATAACTAGGGGAGATCAGGGGCTGGGCTTGGATGTAAAACCTGGACCCATTCAATATTTGGACCGGTGAAAAACCAAAGCCCAGCCTCACAGACCAGTTTGAATAACGAGTGATTGTAATTTTGTAAGACTTTATTCAAAGAATTGCTAGAAAGCCCATACAACTAATAAAAGCTTGGTATGACCTGACCTTACTGACTTGATGTGAAGCCTTGGGCCTAGCACTTAAGGCCTCTGTTGGGTTATATGGGTCTCTGTTTCTAAAGTTGGGCCATCCTTGGACATGCTTCAGCCCTACCTGGCCATGAACACCTACATATAACATGACACTAATGTACCAAAAGACTCGTCCAGTGAGAAACATCAATCTTCATTTAAAACGTAAACTTTCAGTCAATTGTACACTTAGAACTTTCATCTAATTTTCTAGTTAGTCCCAACACCAACTCTGACCCACCATGTGTTATTTGGCCCATCATGCCGAACATAGAAATCCTCATCCCTTTTCTTAATTAAAAATTTCAGGATTTGCTTTGACCTCTAGATATGACCTATTAGATTTCATGAAAAAAGTAAAGTACCAAGGTAAAGTTGACACATGAATCCCAAAATTCACAATAAATGAAATTCATTGGAAACATGTAAAACTTTATCCTTAGCATTGAACATGTGTTGCACGATTCATAATATGAATCATATGATTTTAATAATAATAAAGGCAGGGGTATGAATTTTACACATAAAAAGTAAAATATTGAATATATACCATACTTTGTCTATATTAAATATATACAATACTTTGTCTATTTTGAAATACCTAACTCGTCCAATGATAAAATTAATAAATTGCATTTAACAGGTAAACGTTTAAGTAGGGCGCTAGAGGGAGAAACTCTCATCCTCATTCTCATACGTGCAATTGCTGCGCACTTAAGGAATTGCTGACTGTACTTCCTTTCCAACATCCATATTCATGGAATTGTAGTAGTAGTAGTACCATCACTATGTGGCTTCTCATCCAGAAAACCCATGGAGAGAGAGCGCTCTAGACGTTATCTATTGTGGGTCCCACCACCTTTCAGATGTTGGATTGCCCAACCCTACTACTGTCTTACATCCAAATCATTCAGACACCCACAGTAGGTGAGACGTCTGCAACTTCTCACAAGATCACTATTAAACATCCATCCAAGTCATTCAAGCAACTGTATATTATTTACTTTATTCTCATATCTGCCATAAAGTTCCATGTACAAGGTATAAACAAATGAACGTGGAAATCGTTCATACACTCATTTGTCGACATCAACCTAGAGCTCCACATTTAATAAAACCATATTTTAAACATCGGAAGAATAGAATGTTATTGAGTCATTGACCATGACTTGGTATTGAGTTCAGGAAAAGTTTTAGGCAGTTTTGAAATCAAAGTTGTGTCTATTCGTTGATATGAGTTTCATCAACTTCAGGGAAGATAAGACTGGGAGAATCCAAGGTCCGAATGAGACCCAGTCCTAACTCCTAACCTTGACTGAAACCTTGAAATTGACTGCACCATTCATGCACCATGCATGCGATGTGGATTTCTTGACCAATTATGGCAATGCCTCTTGTTCCGGAGCAGAACATGGACCACCAACCACGATGCATATGGTATTCTGATGTGCCAATTTCCGTCCAAGTGGGACCCATGTGTTATGGAAAACTCAGGTTCAACTGGGCCGTGCAACCTGAATGTCGTATCCATCCAAATCTGTCACTTTTTTATGGACTTGGCTCTGTGTTTCTTGTCGCCCATCCACTTTGAATGCTAATAAATCTGCTTTATGTTTAACTGTTCATGTATGTGTATCAAGTTTGGTTCAATATGAGCACTGTGATTAGATAGATGTGGTAAGACTAGGGTAATAATGTTCATTCATCGGCATGTTGTATACATTGAATTGTCTGCATCTCAAGAGGGCTTATTTGTTCATTGAATACGTTGGAATTGAATGTATTGAAATTAATGATTAAATCAATTCAATTTTTTGGATTATTAAAAAGGTGAGAGGTGAAGCATATAAGGTACCAATCTAGAAAGAACTTCAACTTTCTTATGGTCTCAATTTCTAGGATAATAGCTGGGTTCTCATTTTTTATAATTTCTATATTCAATTTCCACAAAAGAAAAGATTAATTATTAGATGCTCATTTGTTTATAATCACATTTGATTTTCATTTTTAACTATTCCAAATCTCAAAATTTTCCAAGTACCCTATTGGCATTGGAGGAGCATCAATTCCATGGGTTTGACAGCTGACCCAGAGCCCCACAGTTAAAATGGTGAAATAAGATATAAAGCACGCATGTTTGTGACTGAACAACCACATGAACCTTTGCCTTTCGTGGTGGGCTCCATATAACACATACCATTGGAGATATATATATAAAGGAGCAGGGGTATGACCATTGACATAGAAAGTCATAACAACCCCAGAAAATTGTGGCATTACTGGATAAGACTCATTCAATTCAAAGTCGAGTGAGTCGGTGACAAAAAAGAAGCCTGCCTAAGCAGCCAGTGGTAGAGGAGAGAGCAAGAGGTCCACCCACAAACCGAGCTGGGGACAAGTAACAATCCCAATCAATGCTTCGACTCCAGCTCCAGAAACGGTTCAAACTCCCCAAGCCTCTCCTTTTATGGATAGAACCAGCTATTTGTCCTATGCCTATTAGTACTTGCAATGAATAGACATCATAATAGCAGATGCCACCCATACGTTAACAAAGTCGAAAGGCCTTATTCAATGAATCAAACAGTAGGGAAAGAAGTCTAAACGGGGGTGTGCCTCTGGGAGGGAATGGACACTTTTATGAGCTTATGTTCATTATATTTCAACATTGTCCCTTTGTCCCGTGTCACCTAATTGAATCGTAGAAACTCAAACAGCCAAGGTGTATTGATGTAATCTATAACTTTAAATACTATTAAGAGAGGTGAGAGCTATCTCCCCTATAATTTTAGAGATTGACCAATCATGCGTGGTAGGAGATTGTGAGAACAAGATTGAGATGTCTTATGAGTAGAGTGAATAAGCTAAGTGTTAGAAGATTTATAAATCCTTGTAATAAGTTACCCAATTTATTCATAGTGAAATTGAACAAAAAGTTCATAGCCCGTGCATATAGCTAGTATAGTGAACTACATAAAAATCTTTATGCTGTGCTTGTAAGTTTTTATTCTTTTCTGTGTTCGTAGTTGATTGATTACGTATTTATCCTAATCTCAAGCTAACAAGTGCTATCTGAGCCGCAAAACAAGGAACCAAAGTTCTTGTTTTTATGATGATCTTTAAGACATCTGTACATGGTTCGTCGTGGCAAGATAAGAAAACAAAATCTAACCTACATTTGTTTATATTAGAATACATAGAAATTTATGCTCTTAGTAAGCTTTTTCGAAGGATTGTTAAATAAGTGAAGTGTAGATGAGATGAAGTGAAGGTTGTTGGTTGCAATATAGATATGACTTTGTATTTTACAGGATTCGATTTACTAGGGTAATGACTGTGCATTTATTTTGACATCTCGCTCTATTCACTTTCTATTATAGGAGAAGTTACAGTCATTTTTCTATTTTCAAATTGATCTTCATTTTCAAATAGTTATGGCGTGAATTCATATGCCTAACAATAATAAACAAACCCTAAGACTTTTTTCGTACCTTATGGTATCCAAATGCATGAGCCTTGATTAATGTGTAAAATAAACTTGTATTATTGGGTGACGATACAATCGTAGCTTCTGTATGATGCACGCTCATGTAACTTAATTTTTCCTTTTCTTTTTTGTTGCAGTAGCGTAACTTGGTTAATTAAGTTACGGCTCTTAGATGCTGCATTAGGAAATTAGCAGTTTATAAGACCCGGACGGGAAAGAGTGATTCTAAATTAGGCATCTTGAAGAATTGGCAATATTGGAAATCTTAACGATCATATTTAAGTTTTGCGCAACAAATGCCAAAATAGAAAGCAATTAACAACTAACAGTTGTTCCATTCATATCTATAATTTAGTGGTAAATTTTAATGCTTAACTACCCAACATAAAAATAAAAGACATAAATCAATATTTCAAGTACAAAAACATCATATTATCAAATAAAAAAATAAATTTCATATTCTAAGTATCAAGATATTTAACCATATAACATAAAAATAAAAGTGACACACTATTTCATAAGTCACATGAAAATTAAACAGTTATGGTAAATTAATAAAACCTTAATGGGTCAGTTGGTTTAAGTGACCCTAACCAAACCAGTTTTTATACCGGTTGGTAATTCTACAAGAAAAATGACAATTAGCGACACTTTTATAGTGGCAATTTTCAGATTCCGCCGCTAAATGTCTTCATCAGCAGCACACACTGCTATTTGCCCCTATAAGTTCAAAATTTATGACCCTACGACAGCATAAAAAAAATGTTTGCCGCTTAAGTTTCAAATGTTAAAAATTTACATATCTATGGCAGCATAAAAAATTGTTTGCCGCTAAAGTTTCATTTTACTACCATAGCTCATTGGGTGGGCGTAATATTAGTGTATATAACAGCAAACAGTATTATATGCTGCTATAGTAGTGGAAAATTGATATCTACTACTGCAGACAATATTGTTTGCTAATATAAAGGTATGTAATAGGTAAGTAGGTGTTGCAAAAGTAATTGAAAAAGCTTATATATAATAGCATAATATATTATATGCTGCTCAAGAGAGGTTTAGAGTATTATATATATATGCAAAAATTATATGGTAGTTGAAATTCGTATCATTTCATTTAAAAAAATAAAAAAGCCAAGGCTCGTGTACAAGATTTTCTGATAGGGTCTAGGTTGGCTTTGGATCTCATGTTTCGGCTTGGATTGCTAGTCAGGTTGCTCGCACAAATTTTCATCATCAGATCAACGGCTCCAATTTCTTTAAACCATTAAACAATGACCCCGCATTAACAAAACTCTCGCTTCCTCTTATGTATTCAAGTTCCTCTCGCTTCCTCTCGGCTCTAATTCAGTATCAACCTCAAGGATTACAGTTTATAAACTGTAATCCTTAGCCGACCTATATTTTAAATGGGTCGGGTTTGGTAGGTGAGAAATTAGTCGGGTTAGTGGGTTGGGCCAATTTTTCCCGACTTTGCAACAATGTGTCATATATTTATTAAGGTGGCATATTACACTGAGGTTACATTCACTATTGTTTCTATTTTCAAGCTTCCCCTGTAACAAATGATACTTAACCACGGGCCCACATGTTGATAATAGGGTAAGCGGTGGACCCACATTTAAGTTCGTGAGGGCTTTATCACCCACCCAAACTGGTAAAAGCCTATATGGGCTATACAGCCCATTTAGCCTAGCCCCCAGCTAAAACAACCATCGAGCTCCCACTTTCCAACTCCAAAACCACCCCCCACCCCTCTCTCTTAAAAGTCCCCAAGTCAACAACTAGCTTTGAAATTGACTTGGTGTGTCTTTCTTCCTGTCGCTAGATCCCTCTCTCAATCCTAGGGGTGTAAAAAAATAAAAATAAAAAAAAAAAACCGTCTAACCGACAGAACTGAATCAAAGTGACTGTGAATAACTACGTTTCACAGTTACAATTACTAAAATCGAAAAATCATGTTTCATAGTTTAGTTTTGGTTTTTAGTCTCGACTCAAGGTTATTAATCGAACCAAATAATAAAATACAATTGGTTTAACCGTTTTCCCAAAACACATGGTTAACCAAATAGTTACACTTCAAGTCATACTTTTAGATTAATTTCAACTATTGATCTCTTATCACAGAACCTTCACAGCTGTCCGATATTCAAAGCCTAAATTGGCTAAATAAATTAACCGTCTCTCAAAAAAGAAAAAAAAACATGTATTTTAAGTGAAAATCAATTGTAACCGAATCGTCTAGTACGATTAACCGCGGTTTGGTTTTTTTAATGGTTTTTTAGGATATGGTTATGGTTACAACTTTTAAAAACTAAAAACCGTAAAATACGGTTCGGTTAAAGGTTTTCCCAAAATAAACGGTTAACCGAACTGTTACAACCCTACTCGATCATTAGGCCCTTTATCTCAACAGCTTGTAAACATTTGATTAATATATGGTGTGTCTATTCTCTGAATTATGGTTGGATTTTTTTTCTAGATGTTTTATTGGATATATTTATATGGATTCTTGTTTTGATTCAAGATTTATAATTTTTTCATGACTATATCACAAAAAAAAAATTTTTTGATAGATTTTATGGTTTTTGCACATTATTGATCAAGTATCTTTTTTTATACAAGAATTTTGTGACTCATGATGGGTTATTTATTTTTTAATTTTTGGAAGCTATTTTATTCTTTTTAGTTAGCGTTATTGAGAACTTTCCCACAATCTTTTTTTTTTGAAGCCTTTCCAAGGGTTAATTAATATTTTGAAACCATTATTGGATTTTTTTTTTTTACATTAGCATGCTAGAGTCCGTGACTATCTCTGTCTCAAGATTTAGAAGTAGTTAAATGTAATTTTACTGAGGTTGCAAATTGGTGATTTTTCTCCATTATAAGATTCTTTTTCCATTAGGAGATTTTGAAAATAATTCATAATCTTCTCTGGTTCTTTTAATAAACGTTAGATTTTAAATTTATGAAGCTTTACAATAAATATGTACACTGATTTATTTTATAGTTCTCATCCTAAAACCAAACCAATACATAATCCATCAAAATATTTTTAGTCGTTATTTAAGTTTGCTCTAAATTCATATTAGAATTGGGTTTTCTGAAACTTTTTCTGGAGAATTTTTGTCACTTTCATTGGTTTTTCACTAAGGACCCATTTGGCCACTTGGTATTGCCCTAGCATAGGGAGGTAATTTATATGATTTCTAAGAAAGAGAAAACTTTGGGACGAACTCTAAGTATGGTCAATGAGTTTCTCTTAGGACTCATTTGTTTAAGTGGTAATTACTTGTAATCTACGATAATGAGGTTTCTGGTTTTATGAAAGTATATCGAACCACAGATAATAGAAATTCTTTTCCAATGCTAAAGTCTGTCGGTGATGATGCACCTAACTTTCAATTGAAAAGACTCTTATTTCAAATTGAAAAGTTTTGATTTGGAATTTGTGGATTTTCTCTTTAAAATGCATCCTTTTTTTTTGTTTGAGGATTTAACACGAGAAAACTCTTTAGATAAGACTTACATTGAAAAGAACCCTATAGTTTCTACCACAAACGATAGGTCCTCTGGGTCCTTTTGTTGCAAAAACCGTTTTTTTTTTCTTTTTTAAAAGGTAGCAGCGCTCCCCCTTAGTAGGGTGTTATGATGCACATCTGTAGAGATCCCATAACTGGGGTGGTAGAGCTAGATGCAGAGCCTCTGCTGTGAAAGAAAGGAATTCTTTCATTTTTCTTTCTTCTTTTAAAAGACCAAATACCGGCATGGGATGTGGTTAGTATGTCCATTCCTGAGGAAGCTAGATTTTGTAGTGGTTGTGTTTCATGAGTGGTGGGGTTGCATGCAAAGCCTTTCCTAAGAAAGAAGTGCGTTGCTTCGAGGAGTCATGGCAACCCCAGTAACAAATAGGGAATAACAGTTCTTCTGGCGAGAAGAAATATGAATGGTTGGATGGTGCCTGTTTGACGGAAATGGACATGGGGCGATTTGGGATGGGCAATCACGTTTCATCCTTCCATTTTAAAAACTCCACTTACCCTGAGGATGCATACATTAAAAAAAAAAAAAACTCATAGATCTATTATTCTAGTTTTATATATATATATATATATATGGAGATGGAAAAAGAGGAGGAAGAAGAGGAAGAATGAAACGGAACAAGAATTCAAGTTTTTCAAAATCTTCTAGACTTTGATGTATGCATCTCGGAGTTTTTAAACCGGAAGGATAGAACGTGATTGCCCATCTCAAATCGCCCCATGTCCATTTCCATCACCCCTGTACCATCCAACAATTCGTATCCCTTTCCACTAGAAGAATCATCAATCCCTATTTGGTGTAGGGGCTGCCATGACTCCTCTAAGCAATGCACTTTTTTTTTTAGCAAAGGCTGTACATCAAGACCCACCGCCCACGAGCCACAGCCACTAAAAATCCAGTTTCTACGGGAATGGATATTTTAACTACATCATGGCGCCCGTTATCTTTGAAAAAAGAGGATTTTACGGTAAAAAAATCCCTTAGTTGATATGAAATTAGTCTCAGTTTAAGTTAGAGTAAAGATTGGGTCCCTAGGTCCGATTCATACAAATAAAAAAAGGATGGGGAGGAGGGACAAATCCACGATATCCTTTTTTCCTTCTTTCCTTCTTCCATGGAGTCCTCATCAGGTGGGGATGTGTAGATGGTGATGTTGATGGTAAAGGGATGGTATTGGTGATAGGGTTCAGTGATGGTGATCGGGTAGTGGTGATGAAGGGTGATGGTGGAGATCTGTGATGGACAATGGATTAGGGAGTGAGGTCGTGGTTGGTGGATATGGTGTTGGTTGGGTGTGGGGATGAAAGTTGAGTGAGTGAAAAGTCGTGGCAGGCCTCTGGGCTTGGTGTTTGGTGGAAGTGAATGGGTTGTGTGATGGTGTTTGATTTGGTGACGGTGGTAGAGGTGGGAATGGTGAAGGAGACTGGTGTGCCTGTGATGAGGGATGAAAGGGTGTTGGATGTATTGGGCAGTGCGATGGGTTGATGAAGGAGGGGATGTTGAGGATGGGTGTTGCGTAAGGTGCAGTTGCAGGGAAGAGGGGTGCCACTCGGAGATTGGAGAGGAGGGAGACGACCCCAGCGGGAATCTCTTCCTTTCTTTCACTTTTCTCCTCCTCCTTTCTTCCTTCCTTTATTTATTTTCTTCTTCTCAGTTTTCTTTCTTCCTTCCCTTCTGCTTTGTTTTCTTTCTTTTCCTCATTCTTTCATTCTTTTCCCAATAAATTCCTGTGAGGCCAACTTCCTCTCTGTGTTTTGTTTTTTTCTTTTAATCCTCTTCAAGATGGGAAAAATGTAAAGAGGTAATGAAGAGGGAGAGATCTCGATCAAGATAGAGATCAGGCCCTTTTGATTGACTTGATGAGGACTTCGGGAAATAAGAAAAGAAGAAAGAAAGAAGAGGGTTTCATGGGTTCTAGCGTCACTCCTCCCCACCTTACAAAATAAAATAAATTTCTCATGAAATCAGGCCGAGGGGACCTGATCTATGCATTAACTTAATTTAGGATTAGTTTTGTTTAGTGGTCAACTAAGGGTTTTTTTCCCATAAAATCCTTTTTAATTTTAATTTTTTATCTTTTCCCATTTTTTTGCAACCAGAGGACTATCTTGTGTGTTAGGAATTATGAGCATGTTACAATTCAGATGTTCCTATGTTTTCACGAGATAAGTGTACAAAAAATTTGATATGTGCAAATGACTATTTCGAATTTTGGTATTGCTAAAAGAAATCTTAAAATCTTAAAAAACTCTAGAAAAAAAAAAGCAACTTGCTGACACGGTTGTTTCCTACTAATCTCAAGGTGACTCTACTACCTAATTTCTAAAGTGGGTCACATGGTAACAATCATAAAAAGTGAACTCCTATTATAATTCATAACTTCTTATAATGGTGGGACCACATTATAAATTATTAAGTATAGCCCTATGTTTTAATTTCTAAATGTGGGTTTTATAGTCAAATATATGCTATCCTTCAGAAAAATATTTAATCTTTCAAAAAAAAATGTTTAATGTTTCAAAAAAATATTTAATCTTTCAAAATAATATTTAATATTTCAAAAAATAAATTAATCTTTCACAAAAATATTTAATCTTTTAAAAAATAATTAATCCTTAAAAATATTTAATCTTTCAAAAAAAAATACTAATCTTTAAAAAAAATATTTAATCTTTAAAAAAAATCACAAAAGGTCGAGCCACATTGTAATTTTTATGAATGTAACCCTATGCTCTAATTTCTAAAAGTGGGTATCACGTAATTTTTAATTTGGATCTTGTGTTTACAATTAATAAACAAGAAGGCCCCACATTATAATCCATTATAATTTCCAAAGGTGAGTGCACTACATTGTAATTTATAAATGTAGGTCCTATATACAAAATCACAAAAAATGTGGCTACACTTTATAATTTCTAAATAAGGGTCACATAATTACAATCACAAAAGGTAGACCTATATTATAAATCCTATGAATGTGGGCCTATATTCTAATATTTTTGAAGGTATGTTCCACGTTGCAATTTATAAAGATAGGTTTCATATTTACATTAAAAAGGTGAGCCTATATTATAATTCTTAAAAAGGTAGGCCCACCTTATAAATTGTATAAATATGGGCCCTATGTTCTGATTTTTAAAGGTAGGTATTACGTTATAACTTTTACATGAGGTGAGTCCTATGTATGCCAATAATAACATGTCGCAAACATTAAAAGGTGGGCCCTATTTTTAGAGCTTATGATTCTCTTGCTGCTATTCATTGGAGAAATTTTTTTACATTGTTACCAAACAAGTTTCGTATGACATATTCTTAGTAGATTAGTATTTTAATATAGTGTTACCAAACAAGTTCTATAAAGTTTAGTCTTGGCATAACCAGATCTTTGCACAACCAGATTTGAGTATAAAATTGGGAACAACACAGGAATAATACCAAATAGGCACATAGGGTTCTTCTCAATGTAGGTCCCATCTAATGGGTTTTTTTTCACGTTAAATCCATATATATATTTTTTGGTCGAAGTTGTATTTTTGGGTTTTTTTTTCTTTTTTAACATTTCAATTTGTTGGTAATCTCTTTTGCTCTAGTACGAAGAAAGTACGACAATATAACTTTTTCAATTTACTTTTATTAGCCCCCCTCAAACGAAAATCATGGGTCAGGCACTGAATAGGGTTAATGTATTTGATTATTAATACGTCAGATTGTGCTAATCATTTTGTACGTCTATCAGACAACTGTGCAACCATCACAGCCACATATTGGTGGCTGAGAACGATCCTCTATTGCTGAAGGCCCACGAGGAGGCTCAGCTGTTAATCATGCTCTGATCACACAGTCATAATTCATCTACCAGACTTGAATGCCTGTCTCCTTTGTGCTAAAGGATACAGATGTACTAGCCTATAGAACGATCCTGTATAGAGAAAAAGTTTAGTTATACAGGTTAATAGCCCATCAAGAGGTAGGGATAGGCCAAAGAAAACATTGATGAAGGTCATTGAATCAGATTTGAAGAAGTTTAACTTATCTAAGGATTTGGCTCAAAATAGAACGAAATAGATAAATAGAATTCATATAGCCGACCATAATATAGTTGAGATAAAGCTTTGATGATGATGATAATGATAAGATTGTACTAATCATTTTAGGAGTCAAGTGCATGATGTAACAATGGAACGAACTTCTATTAAAGTAAAATTTGATGATTTATAATTAGAGGGTATTATAATCAAATTGAATAATCTGAAATATCTTCATGTGGGCCCCAGGGTAGGGTTGCAGGGATTTGTTACAGTGAAGCCTATAATAGTCGCGACTGGGGATCTGGACTAACTAGAGTTAATA
Source organism: Sextonia rubra (assembly GCA_037013555.1). Taxonomy (NCBI): domain Eukaryota; kingdom Viridiplantae; phylum Streptophyta; class Magnoliopsida; order Laurales; family Lauraceae; genus Sextonia; species Sextonia rubra. The sequence goes on along the minus strand of JASUAD010000028.1, from coordinate 11,336,851 downwards.
TCTGGCGAAAAAGTTTCTCTATTTGTGAATATTTGAAAAAGAGTTTAGTGAGCACTGAGCAGTTGATTAGCGCCTCTCCAAATGTTATGCAATGAAGCCAATGTATTTAGTCATGAGAGATACCCCACCACTTACGTATGGATCCTATCTCATTTTATCGTTTTAGGCATCTACATTTACAAGGTCTTGTCCTTTCTTTGTAAAAGAATACCCAAGCGAAACAAGAACTATTTGTATTAAAATTGAAATCCCACCTAAGTAAAGAGAGAATATAAAATGCCCAACCCTGTGGTTCAGATGTGTGGTGACCACTCCGTAGAAATGTCCTTTTTATGGGTTTTTCTTTTCGCTCTGGAAGTTTTTTTGGCTAGGGATGTATCCAAAAGGAATGGAATGGAAATTAAGCTTAGATGATGTACATGATGAGTCAAGTGAGTGAATGTTGAGTCTTTCGGTGGCCCTTCATGCCACATCTAAGACCTGCACCATATCTCTCTTTGGTGGTAGAGTTTACATAAGGTCATCTTTGCAAATTGCTGTGTTAAGAGTCTTATTCCTTTTGCAAAAGGAGAATCCATCGCCAGGGTCGGCTTGAGACAAATTGAGGTCTAAAGCAAAAATACTAAATGAGATTTTTTCTATTTCTTAATATTATTATAAATATTTTATTTAAAATATGTTTTTCCCTCTTTTTGTTATTCAAAATTATTAACTAAGTTTTTGTATTTCACATTTTATGGTGATGGGACAGTTGGCCCCATTGATGATTGAAAACAAAAAAAATTAATAAAAAAATGAGAAATGAAGAAGTGAAAAGAAAACATTTTTTTTCCTTTTTTTTAAATGTAAAAAATGGCAACTGCTTTAATTACTATTTTGAGGCTTTTGGGGAGAAATACACAGGATGATAGCTGTCTTTTTTTTTTGGAATTTAAAAAAAGGTGTCATTGTTTTAATTACTATTATGGGGCTTTATTTCTATGAAGTGAAAAAAAAAATCTAAAAAAGTTCCCCTTCAAAAAGGTAGTTTCTGAACTTGTCTAACCGTCTAATGAGAGAAGAGAAGACCAAAAGATATTATTTATGAGGAGGAATGTGTATTTAATCTTAAATCAACAAATTAGGTTGGAGAGAGAGAGAGGGAGAGACATTTAACTCTTGATATTCCAAGGGTGAGAAGCTCTACAAGAGAGAAAGGACACAATTAATTCTATTAGTTGAGATGCTTGGTCATCTTTGAAGATTAAGAGGAGCCCATTGAACATGATTTCTTAACCATTGACTCCATTTAGATCTTACCATAAAATAAGAGGATCCTATTTAAAAGGATTGATTTGTCAATAGAGAAAGTAGGGATATAACTACTATTTCTTTTTTAAAAACTAGTGTCAAGGATAACTCTTTTTTGGGCCCTTATTTTTAGGAGGTATAAAGCAAGGGCTTTCCTTGCTTTACAGTGAAGCCAGCCGTGTCCATCAGCTTGAATGGATTAAATGAGGAGACACTCCAAACAATTATATATAGGGATGAAACACTAGATTAAATTATTCAAGGAATTAGTTTAGGAGATACGCCTTGACTAGTTGACTATATAGCCTTTCAAAGGGCGCATCTTTGTTGGTTTATATTTGTTGTGACCTCTGGACAATTAGGTTTTCATGCATTTGGTATTGTTCAGGGGATTTCTTAAAAAAAACAAAATCCAACAAAAAGAAGAAATTTAAGAGAGGGTTGCTTAAAATAAGTTGTATCTATGAATTTAGGTGGGCGATTTGTCTCGCATTCTATTCACCTCCAAGGAGTTCTGGTTCGAATCAGGCAATATATGGTGCATATCCGTGGTATCATATATTTGAAGATTTACTAATGATCAATCGGAGGTGACTTGGCGGGTTCTCCTGTTACCCAAAAAAATAATTTGGGTGGGCTAGGCAAAGTGCTCTCATCACTCCAGTTGTTCCTAGGAAATGATTGAAACCATGTTAAGAAGTACAATAAAATTGGAATCTCCTTTCTGCAATAGGTAAATATATGTTAAGGCTTTAGCTAATCTATAGAACTTTTGTTTGGGCATTGGTTAGCTGCCTAGTGCTTCTAGTCTCAGCTTCTCTGGTTAAGTGTTCGATCTTTTAACAGTTATTTACAATTTTTTTTTTTTTGGTGGCAAAGCGGATTAAAGTCACTTAGCGCAAAAGAAAGTAACAAGAGACTACAAAAAGTTAAAGCGCTCAGCCAAGCAAATAGGGAAGCCGACCGACCAAAATTCAAACTCAGCCACACGTACAGCTAAGACCAAGAGTGGCCGACCGATGAACAACCCAACTAAAATATCTAGGGGCAAATGTCACAAATCTGGATTCCACCACCTATGTTTTAGTACTGTGCGAGATGTCATAAAGCATAGACTTAATGCCCGCTCATCTCTAATAATAGCATTTACCACTTGAATAGCATTTGAAAGCAAGTTTAAATTTAGGCTTTATTTGTCTAAAATGGTATGAAAATGGATTTACATTATTGTTTTTTATCCCAATTAAAGGAGCTCGGGACCCCACCTTCGGAGAAGATAGCAGACCTCAGAGAAGTGGTAGAGCTATCGGGCGAAGAATACAGATAGAACCTCAGGAAATAATACAGCAAAAAAAATTTTAATTTCCATGCTCCTTCATTTAGTTGTTGGCATTGCTCCATTTTATCGTATGCAATAGAGATTATTATTGTACGGAAGCCCTTAAATTTGACAAATATCCAAAAATTATCCACCAAAAGTTATTTACCACACAATTATACATATAAGAAAGAACACCCAAAAAATATCAATTTTACCCCTAACTTGCAATATCTAAAGTAGTAGAATATCGACCTATGCGATATTTGAAAAATGTAGGATTTCATATGGTTTGACCCCTTTCTCCAAACTGAAAGCGTATTTTTATCACAAAACTATATTTTATCTTTGTCATTTCTGCATTTTTTGAATTCCTGAAATAGGGCTTTTCATTTTCTATCATCTAAAAATCATTTATTTCAGTCATCACAAGAGGTATGTGACCTCTATCTCATTTTTAATGCATAGATAAATCAATTTATATGGTCTAAATACCTTTTTTCGGTTTTTTTAATGACAATTGTAAAATCACTTAACAAGATCTAAATCTTTATATTTGATGTGAAACCTATAGGAGAATGTCTCTTTCTACATGATGGATGATAGCTCTGTGTTGATTTTGAAATTAATGTATTTTCCAGTGAATTAATAGGGTTAACTGTTGAGCTTGGAACAGTGCAAGTTATCCTCCACAACTGTAGAGTTGAGTAGGATGAGCTTTGAATTAGGGCGTGGGCCATCTAACTCATAATCCTATCTCGTTATGAAGCTTTATGTGATTACACCCACATCATAGAATGTTTACGGTTTGCTTTGAATTAGGGCATGGGCCATCTAACTCATAATCCTATCTCTTTATGAAGCTTTATATGACTACACCCACATCATAGAATGTTTATGGTTTGCCTCTTAAATTCTATGGGACCTAATACATATCCTGAATTTCATGGGACGGAAGATGATGAAAATGTCATGCTATTAATGATTAGGTATGAAAAAAAATTATATCCCTCTCACTCGTTTAAAAAGCCTCACAGTTTTGCAATTTACCATTGTTAGAGTTTTTATTCTGCTTGATCATTAGATAAAATGAATTATTATGCTTACATCTAATGGTAGATATTGGTGTGATAAGTCATAAGAGGTACATGAATGAGAGTTCTAGTGCTTGATGAAAATACTAAGTTGCAGTTCCCACCATCACTATAATCAAGGAATGATCCCTATTATTATTTTTGAGAGAAGGTTCCTTACTACTGAGATAATAATGTTTAAGTATTTATATTGGTTTCTTATATATTAGTTCTCTTACCTCCATATCTTTCACCTTAAACCTCTTTAATAGTGCGTTGATAAAACAAAATTTACTTTGAATTCTTTTATTTTGTTTTGAAAACTAAGAAGCTGAGAATTATATAAAAAAAAAAGCCTTTAGTTTTTTTTAGGTACTGTTTTTGTGGCATCATATTGTTTTTTATTAATATCATAATATAGAATTTGATTGTATAATCTATTTTATAATTAATAGATATTCTCAATCCATGAAAAGAGATGACCTTTATTTTTTATTGATAAAATCCGAATTTATTCTATATCTTACATCATTAGCACATCACAGAGTTTGATATCCTAACTTAGTAGAATATCGAACCTAGCGATATCCTACTTTTTTTATGATATTGCACAGTTCAATATCCTATTGCCTTATAATATCGCAACTTTGGAGTAAAATAGACATTTTTCGGGCGTCCGTTCCTGTATGAACAACTATGTGGTAAATAACTTTTGATGAATAATTTTTGGATATTTAGTTGATTTAACTGCTTCCATACAGTTATAACCCGTATGCAATATCTTTTCTCCTTCTTGGTCTACCCATCAAAACCTCCTAAATAGGTTTTTTCATTCTTTCATTGTTTTACTAGGGAGATGGAAAACTGAAAAATTAGAATCCCCTATAGTCCACGGATCAATCATTCCTTTTTATTCATTGATTAATTAATAATGTAATGAAAGAATATAAGATCTTTCTTTCTCCTATACCCACAAATCAAACAAATCTTATCAAAAAAAGACAAATACTACTCCTAGGATCGTGGTTGATCTTTCATCTTGTTTTTTCTTTTTTTTTTTCAGACCTTTGGTCTCGGGCCCAGGGTTTACCCGACTCTGACGAAAAAGGACTAATCCTTAGGGGTACATACATGACTGCACACATATTACCCGGATAATGTAAGAGACGGGAGTCAAACTTGAGACCTTCGGGAGCAAACCCAAGGCTCAAACCAACTGAGCCATCGCTTTTCTTTATCACTATTGTCTTCCAAATTATCAATGCAGTCCTCCATATTGTAGCTCGAGGATCCAAATTCTACCAATTTGCAGGGCCGCATTCCAAGCTAAGCTTTAGAACTAGTACCATGATTGAACATGTGCGAAGGCTAGCCCCACACTTTGAAAAATAATGGTGTACCCAAAATTCAAACCCTCAACAGCCAAGTAAGAATGGCATTGCACCACAATCCTTTGGCCGTGCTAGCATGGCATGCTTGATGTTTCATGCTTCCATTTTTTTAGGGTTTTAGGTTAAAAATTTTTAAAGATAATTTAATCAAATTTAACCTAATTCACTGGGAAGAGACCCACTTGAATCTCTTCTTCTTAAAATTGTTTCAATATCATTACCTTCAAAACTTTAACAATTTTTATAGATAGTGAAAAAACTAAAAACTAAAAGACTACAGTTTTATATTAACACTAAAGAAAAGAAAAACATAGACTATATAAAAATATGAAACAAGCCATTAAGGGGTGACATAAGCCGTGCCCTTGCTGTGCCAGCGGGCCTGGGATGCTCAGCCCAGCACGACATGGCAGTCTAGGCCGTGTCGTCGTTTGTGCAGGGCCGTGCCATGTCCGGTTGACTTGCCTGCAAGCGGGGCCGTGGAGACCTCTAGTGAGCAAGTGCAGATTCTCAATGGATAACGAACTCTTAAACCGATGTGAGCAATTTTCTACATTCGGTGGGTCAAGGTCAACAACATCCCAATGCATGCCTAGCTTTTCATTCTTTCGTACCTTTAACCAAATTTTCTAATCCAAGTGATCCCATGGAAACCAAATCCTCTAAAGATCAGATGGTTGGCTAATGTGTTCAATTCAATCCAGCTTCTACATCTGTGATTCTACATTATAGGGCTGACTTGTTTAACCCAAATTCCTACCATTAGTGTATAAAAAATTAAGTTTTCTAAAGCCTCTTATGTCTGATAATATATCTTCTTTCGTAGGAAAACTGGATCGCACTTCGAATTGAATACCAAAGTTAAAAGCTGACTTTCTATAGAGTAACGCAAAATTTCTGCAGATCCGTTGGTCTAAGAAGCTTGGCACGAGCTTATCTTGGGCTGGATGGTATTCAAGAAATGATTTTTTTTTTATTCGTTCAACTTCAAGCCCTTCCTAATAATGGTAGTAGTGATAATAATAATAATAATCACTAAGACCTTATGGAACATAGACGTCCCTAGTGAGAGTCTGGAAAGCCTATGACAGCTAAGTATATGGAGCAGAAACACCGTAGTGGGGCCACTCAAGATAATTTTGACCATTGCAAATGAATCTGATCACCCTGGTAAAGACAAGACATGAAGATGTAATTAATGATATAGGAGTGGGTCTGCGTAACCAATAAAACATACATTAAATTACTTTACTAATGATGTTGACATGCAACCTTCCCGCCTTAATCCAGTCTTCGTGCCTTATTCACGTTTTCAGACCGACAGTGAGACCCACTCCTGTTGAACCGAAACTTGAAAATGGTTACCGTTGCCAAAAGGATATGGGATTCAATTTGAATGGTGGGGATTATCGTTACGTGGAGCCCACCATAAAGTTCCCCATAATAAAGGTCTCTCACTCTATAGTTTGCTACTAGTCTCAAGTCTCTACACTGCCATGGTTTAATTCGCACGAAATCCCTACTATAAAAAAAGACCTTGCCCCCGCACCGACTTCATCATTACCTACTAAAAGGACCTCCGTGCTCCAACCGACTTCCTTGCGCCACTATTCCAACAATGCCCCCACCACATTAATCCATCTCGCATCCAGTCGCATCTGTGGAAATCCGCTAATCCCTCGCCACCCCTGAAATCGGTGCCCAAAGTCTGACTGTGAAAACCAAGCTCCACACATGGTTTGACAGTTGACACCACTCGGATTAGCAGCCCCATCACTTTCGCCATTAAACCAAATTCTTCCGAACCAGCCACTTAACATAACATAGTTAGGACACAAGGGTCCTCAGACCTGTACCAATGTCCCATGTCAGTGAGCCTGGCCCACCCCACATCAAATACACCAATTTCTCCGACCAGATCATTCCTCTGCAACATTGATCCATCATCATTTATTAACAAAGTGCTACTGCCCTTGAGAGAGTTTCACAAGGCTACCCTCAATACCGGACCATGGGAGACAGGATTAAAGAAAACAAACCAGCTTCGGGTCCCCCCGGTGGACAGCAAAAAAGGACGTATCTTTGTTAATGCAACCTTTCCCAAGAGAGCCATGGAGAAAGGGGTGCGCCCAAAAAAAATTGAAAAACAAAAAAGTGCCGACTTCACGGTTCGTTAAGTCCACATGATTACTTTCCTCTTTTCCAGGCCATCATTAGAACTCTACACAAAACCCCCTCTTTTTCGCTCCTTCCCCATCCTCTCTCTAACCAAGACCCCACCAATCACAGAAACAACATGAGCAAGAACAAACAAACGCTTCCAAAAAACACAAACAATCACAGCTATATTTCATTTCGCGTGCTCAAAAGAGAGAAGACAGAATAAAAGGTGCATCCCACAGCGGCACAACCCTATGTAATTTTTTCAACATACAGTATAAAGGAAAAAAAAAAAAAAACAAAACACAAAGTTGATAGAGGGACAGGGATAAGGTATTCCTATGCTATGTCAAAAGAACTGGAGAAACCCCAAAAAGCTACTGCCACCTTCTGTCTCCTTTATTTCTCTGCTGCCGCTGTTGTTGCTACCGTGCAATCTCTGCTAGCAAGGTTGAATTATAACCGACCTGCTCCGTCTCCCAACTAAGTTTCGACACGACTTCATCCTGCACAGGCTCGTAGTCCTGCCGAAACAAAAAAGAATGATTGTGTGCAAGAGAAATGAAAGGAACGGATGAGAAAGATTTTAATCTTTTCAAGGAGAAAAGTAAAAGACCCACCTCTAGTTTCTGCACTAGTTCTCTGGCGTTGGGTGCAGAGACGAATAGGTGGCGTTGAAACGGCTTGATGAAGCCGTCGTCCACTGCTTTGTCGATGAAGGTGAGGAGGGAGTTGTAGTAGCCATCCACATTCAAAAGACCCACCTATTAGTAGAGACATTTCTCTCCTTTCGTTAGATGTTTTTGGAGCATATACATTTAGTGGGTGTATGTGTTTGGGTTGAGAATGCCTACTGGCTTATTGTGGATACCGAGCTGTGCCCAGGTGATGACTTCCAGGAGCTCTTCCAAGGTTCCATACCCACCTGATGTATAAAACGACTATCATTTGATTCTGCAACGAGAACTGGTAGAGGGAGTGCCTTGTATAAAGATGGAAGGAGAAGATAAACCTGGTAAAGCAATGAAGGCGTCTGAATGGCGAGACATCTCTGCCTTTCTTTGATGCATGTCAGCAACTGCCCTTACTTCTCCCACTGTCTCTCCTGTTATCTGCCATCATGTACAGAACAGTTTCAGTTTCAGACCCTGACATAAATATATGAGAGAGAGAGAGAGAGAGAGAGAGAGAGAGAGAGAGAGAGAGAGAGAGAGAGAGAGAGAGAGAGAGGATAGGGTTTTGTTTCTTATGCAAACCTCCTTGCACATAAGAGTTTTGGGAATGATCCTGTGGAGAAAACCCATCAAAGGTTAAGAACTACTGAACAATGGAAAATAAGCAAAACCCAGATCAGAAATCTCTTGTTTAAGCTTGTTTTGGTTGGAGTTCCTTTACCCCAACACATGCCCTCCACCTCCATGAACTGCCTGAGAAACCAGACCCATCAGCCCCACGCTTCCACCACCATAAACCAGATTCACCCGACGAGAAACCTGACATAATATCAAAAACCAAAGATTAGAGAAACAGGAAATGAAATACAAGCACATGAAAATGAAATCATCTCAAATACCAGCTCCTTTCCCAATTCAAGAGCAGCATCTTTGTAGCAGTTTCTCTTGCCAGTGCTGCTACCGCAGAAGACGCAGACCGTTTTGAATCTTGATTTCACCTCCATCTCTTCCTCTTTCTTCCCCCCCACTCTTCTTCTCTTTTGGAATACTGTGGAGATACTTGTACGAAAAATACAAAGACCGAAACGGTGGGAGCAGAAAGGAAGTTGGAAGGAAAACGCCTTTTATAGGCGAAAGGAGAGAGGGGGTGAAATGAGACAAAAAGGAAATTGAGGAGGGTCTCTACGTAAATGCTTGTCCTTTCACAGCTCCTATGTGCAGAGAGGCCAGGTTGTCGTGTTCGTTTAACACCGTTCTTCGCTCACGTGGTTGCAGGTCAACTTGGACCGCCCAAGTTGTGGGCCATTTGGTGAATGTAGCCAATCTGATTTTAAAGATTAATTGAACAGCTGGTCATTTGGTGGGGAATTAGTGCTCCATGAATTTAACAAATTTGAAATTTTGGTAAAATAAATATTATATTTTAAATACTAACCTAACACACACCTCTTACCACTAAGGTAAGAGGGTTGTTCTTTAACTTTCATCGAGAATTAGATCTCAATTAGAGATTCTCGGGATTAGACTCACATTAGGTGAAAATTTAGACATCCCAAATTGTTTAATCCGGTGTGGGCTCATGTGACATTCTGGTGCATGTTTATTACAATGTATTGGTCAACATGGTACTATTAATGTGCTTTTTAGCGTGGACGGTACCGTCGAATAAGCATATTGGGTCCAACTTCACCATCGGTCATTATAGCTGGTGGGGCTCATGGATATGAACAATGTTAGGTTCATGTATGCCCACGTGACAATGCTATGTGGCATGAACTGGATTCTATGATATTTCTAGTGAAATGAAGGAATAGCCGGGAATCAATGGAAGTATCTTGTCCTTGAAAATGTTTACTAGCTTATACATTTAAGACTTTCATTCAAGTATGCATGAAAATGAACTCCTCTTAAATGCTGTCATCATCAAGTTTAAGACATTGCATTGTGATAAAGTTGAGTCTTAGTCGGGATGCATCCACCAATAGAATGAAAGAATCTGGCCAAGTAGACTTCTAGCCTTTTGTTAAGGCCAATTAGTACACGGAAGGAGTAGCCTCCATACAGTACTTAAGATGAAGACAGGACTCCCAACTGAAGAAAGTAAATGCATATAAGCCCTGTTTATCTAATTTATATTAAATTGCTCGAATTTGTACATTCTCATTTCATAGGCTAAATGTTAAATTTTAAAGACTAATTTGTGTAATAAGAGGATTTTGCATCCCGCATCCTCTAACTGCATGATAGTGACAAATTAAACATTCCTATTGTCCTGTAAAACCCTAAAATATTTTATCTTAAGAAAAACTAATTCAATTTTTATAAGAAAAATGTATTGCATCGAGCGAAGAAGTATGTTGAGATATATAGAAGATTGGACCAATTTTCACTGTAGTGCAAAATCCTCTCATATAAACACACCCTAAACTGAGATGTTAGTATGGTAATTCAAGGAAAACAATGGTTTCATATAAGGGATTTATTATGCAGCACTATTTTCTGCGGAAAACCGCCCATGTAGGGTGTTGAAAAATTTGGCGCTTTGCAATGTGAGTTTGGTGCAGCGTTGATTTAAATTGAAAATTTTGACTTTTGGCTTCATTTTCTCATAGGGACAATCCAGAATTTCTCTCTTAGATGATAGCCGAATCAAAGAAACTCCTAATATCCTCTTTTATGGAGAGCATCGGAAGCACCCTAAATCCCTGTTTTTTAGTAGGAATTTATGTAAAAAATTTTTAAGTATTGGAGGATTGTAAGACATAATGTGATGGCTTGTCTACTGCATTTCCAAATTCTATATATATATTTTTTGCAGGAATCCTTGAAATCCAGTTACTTAAAATGATTCAATTAATCTTTGAAAATTTCAAAATTCTTCCTTGTTCAACTTTTATTGAAATTCTTGAATGTTCAAAAGTAATGAACTATTCATGAATTCCACTATATCTGAAAATCTCAAAATTTTTCAAAAACAAATTCTAAAAATTCTAGCAAAAGAATAGGCCAAAATGTGAATCCTGAGCTTTTTTACTAATGACAATTTTAGTACTCTCTATATAAATCTTTCTTACCCTCCAACTTTTAGAAATAAAAATCACATACATGCAATTTGCAGACGGGCATTTGGAGTTTAAATCCATGTAGGGTGGACCACGATTTGATCCACGTACTTGGTATGATCACACACTGCAGTACATGCTACAGGGGTCAATATGGGTCATGACATGATTAAACGATGCAAGACCCATACCATAGGCAGTTCCAAGTGTGTGAAGCTCAAATGCTAAATACGGTTCTGCCACGGCAATATAAAGTAGAAGAATAAATAAAAACATTCCTTCTTTTTACAGCCTCTCTAGTCTCTCTCTCTCTCTCTCTCTCTCCACCGCCACCTCTCTCACCCCTATAATCCTCTCTAGTTTTTATCACACGCAATCATGCTGTGGCGACCTGCCGCACGTGCAGACTGTCAAACTTTCCCTTGAGAAATCAAATACACAGGAGCTCTGTATATAATACATTGGGAAGGCAAATCAAAAGTTAGAAGAGACTTCTCTCTACAGGCTAACCGTTCTCCAACGCCACTCCCTTGTATTAGCGTCCTCCACAACACATTCATTTCACATGCATTTGCTTTTTCATGGAATCCCACCTCACTCACTCGTTTTTAACAGCTGTGATTGGGCCATGAATTCGGGTGGTGCTTACAGCTACTGTACTGACGCGCTTTAAGTTGCCCCTAATTAATAGGAGCCGCAGCAATTCCTCTGGGACTTTGAGAGATGGATGGGGGATTTTGAATTGACAGTGGAGCAGTGGACCACAAATCTTCTTCGGTGGTTGCTGCTGATACTAATCCAATCCAATCCAATCATGGTCATCATGCCCATCACCTGTGTCATTTATCCAAAGATCGTACGGTCCTCATCAACGCGCATGGGAAAAGGTGGATTTTATTAGGGTCCCATTGATTTAGTTAATTTACTATCTTTTTATTGAATGTGTGCAATTCCGAATCAGCCCAAGATACTTTCATAAATCATAATGGACGGGTCACGTGTTTAATGGGTAATCTGATCATCTAAGTACAGATGGCATAGGTACCGTCCCTTTGGGCAAGTTTGCATCGGCAGTCAGCAGCTGGGGATTCTTGCATTGTCCACGTGGCATATTTAAAATAAGTGAAAAATATTAATTTTTTTAAAATTTTACTAGAAAAATCCTTTTGCAGGACTTAATATCTAAAAGGTCTCTAAATATATGATTCCACCATAGTGATTACAAAAGTACTTTTCAATTTAAAATTTGAAATCTGAGTTAGACAGAGATATCCCCACTCGTTTTAATTTTGTTTTTTCTCCTTTTTCTTTCTTTCTTGATCTACTCTGCGAGCTCTCTTTTCTTCTTCGTTCTTCTTCTTTCCTGTTTCTTCTTCTGTCTTATTTCTTAACCCTCCATGTCTTAGGGGAAATCCTTATTTTAGTACAATCCATCTAGCCCAATCCTTGCCTCCCATTAGTCTTTCACACAACCAAAAAAACCACCTCCCCTCTCCCAGTATTATCACCTCTCCACTTTGAACTCGTCATAATTTCCATGCTCATCGTCTGCACCAAAGGCATTCTCGTCCTCTTCTTCGGCGTCTAATTTGCCAGAGGTTTGAAAAGAGGTTCAAAACATATGGCTTTCTTGCCTTGATTTAGGTCTGAAGAGGGATATGAAAAAATGGGATTTTTTCCTATAAAATGTTATTTACCAAAAAATGAAAAAAAAAGGGTTTTTATGGAGATTTTGAAATGAAGTTTGAAAAAAATTTTTTCTTTTGAAAATGAGATAAAATATGTGTTTGCTGCATTTCAGAAAAAGAATGAGGAATAAGATAAAAGAAGGAGAAGAAACGAGTAGAGAAGAAAGGAAAATGAGGAGGAAGAAGAAAAAATGAGGGGGCGTGGATGTCCTCGGTCACCCATGTACACCAGTAGGGATATCCCTATCTAACTTAGATTAGAAAATTTCAAACAAAGCAAGACCTTTGGAGCCACTAGGTGGAATTATGTCTTTAAAATCTTTTTTGGTATAGAGTAACTGTAAAATAATTTTTTTGATAAAATTATCTTTCTTTTTTTCTGGATCTGGGTATGCCTGAGGTCTTTTTGTATTCCCTAGTGGCATCAAGTAAATATGGAGTGTGATTATTTACTTTCCAAAAAAAGAAAAAGAATAAAAAAACGAATGAAGAGGGTTTTGGAATGCAAAATATAGGAAGTAAATCCATGCATTATGCCACTACACTAACTCTTGGGTGATGGCATACGGTGAATTAGTGCTGGTAGGATTGAAAAAAAAAAACCCCCTCTTGGGTGGATATGAATTTGGATACTTAATTGTTTAACAATAAAGTTATCGTGCTTTTTCTTTGATAAATTTAATATTACTGATTTTCTATCTTAGATAGAGGTTTAGATTTCCCCTATTCAAGAGTGAAACTGTGGGACTCATCGTTAGAAAATCTGAGCCACTAAAAATGAGAGTCCTAGTATGTGCGCCCTACATGCACAAAGTTTCATTTTAAAAGGAATTGGTCCCATGAAGATATAACCATATTATAAATTGAATATAATTTTTACTATATAAGATAGAGTTAATCACGTCATTCATTGTTAATTTATTTTACAGTGATATAAACTTTTATTGTAGTACAAGCTAAATACATTCTATACAATAAGCTTTTTTTTAGCTGCATATATTTTACAAAATTCCTCATTATGAATAAATGAAGAATTCAGTAAGAGACTAAGAGGCTCAAGGATCTGGTTCAGTTTTTCGATACCAATTGCGAACCGTACAACCTTTGGGCCCATTAATGTGACCATGAAGACTAGTTTGATAATCATTAAAAAAATTACACTAGAAGAAAAGGATCCCAGGGGGGACGGGGAGAGAGAGAGAAGCCCAAAATGGAGGCTGAATAGGTCATAGGTTTTTAGTGATGAGAAGATGTGCAATAAGTCTAGTCACTTTGACTTGACAAATCAGGTGAGTTTTTAAACAATTACTTAAGCCAAACGATTGGCTTAGAATTTTGATGGGAACCATCCTTCCTTGATGCTTCTTTGTGAATGAAGTGAAAGAAGAAAGGTCAGAAAAAGAAAACGTTTTATAATTACAATAATGACACTATTATAGGTGCCCTATGTACGTCTATTTTTAGTACTTTGGAGATGGTATCTGGAACAATCATTCGATGGGTCCTCCCGTAGATGATCTAAGAGCAACACAATACAGAATCTTGACCGTTGTTTGAGAATGGGGGCCCACAGACGAATGGTTGGGATTTCCCTCCGTACTTAAAAAAAAAAGAAGCTGCAGCTAGAATTGAAGATCAATGACATCCATGTCTTGGAGCGACCTTTTTGTGTCCTTGCATATCCTCCTGGGCGCCACCGAGGGGACCTTCTTGATGGCATTTACGTAATTTTAATGCTTTCTGCTCATTAAATTAATGAACTATCCTTTCCAGCGAAAAAAAAAAATCCATATCTTGTGAAAAAAATTTCCAGCAAAAATAAAAATCCTTATGTTGTGAAAAAAAAATCCAAGTGGTTAATTAACACTAATCCAATTTGACATTGACCTGGACGGCTGATTTGATCAAGATAAACGCAAAAGAAAATTGAGTCTAAACCATCAGTGGAAATTAGGCAAGCGCTGATCAACCAATCCAACCATCCTTTGTCCCCCTCCCACATATATTTTTTGGAACCAGGTGGCCCCCAAGGGGAGGTTACTGATGAAAATAGTTTTTTTTTATGGGGATTAAAACGAAATTTGAGGGGGTGAAAGAAATAAAACCCTTTTATTAATGAAACTGAGAGAAGTCTTGAGTGAAAAGAGTGCAACCCACGATGCATGTCGTTGTGGCCTCACTTTGAGATCAAATGCATGATGAATAATGTGATTAATATGTTAATAATCATATTTATATATGCAGTTATTATTTTTGAACTCAGAACACCATTAAACGACCCATACGGATGTTACTCAGACCGTTCAAGACACAACGAGGAAAACATAGTTAGCCATTGATGTGGCATCAGTGCTTACACAGTAATCTACGTCATGTTTCGATTGCAGTGTTCAATTAAAAAACGTCCATTCAGTGGCCCACACGATGAGATTGCTCCTGTTGAGTTGAAATTTGAGATAAATAGTTGGAGTGGACAAGATTCATTTGGAATGATCCGGGGATGATCTCTATGTACGCAATACACTTACGGCAATGGAAGGATGGGCCCCACAGGCAATGGTAGTCTGGACCCCACTGTGGGTTCCACTTTTAACTCAAGATATCTCAGAGTTGGGGCTTTTAGAGGATCCGGACTCTTTAATTAATATTAAATGTAATTTGTATAGTTTAATAAAAGGGGCAATCATTCCTCTGCAGAGTAGATGCTCATCATGGCTTACTTTATTTTGATTTGTGTCAGTGTCCTGCAGGGTCACGTCCACGTCGGATTGCCACATCATCTCCATGGGCCCAATAGAACGGAGACAGGGGGCCCACCGTTGCGGACCCTGTCGCGTCCCGCTGGAGTTGACGGTTGCTTGGGACGTCCCTCGCACGTTCGCATTTAATGCGCGTGGCCAGGAGGCCCGCTCTGACTGAGTCCTTTGTCTTAATGGGACACGTGTCGTCCGGATACGCGCTTTTTCGGGACTCTCCGACGCCGAAATCCCGGAACGGAAACGTATACGACGGGGAACCTCTCCGTATTTTTCTACGCGTACTGCCTACGGTGATTTTGTACATACCGTTCCGAAAGCTGCAGGGGTTTTCGCCGAAACTTACACGTATTTATAGGATGATATATCGATATGGGCGTTATTTTCTCGGACGGCCACAATCCGGCCTTTGGGCCCATCTGACAAGATGATAGACATGAAGAATTATATGATGTGAAAAGCTTTCACATGATGTGATGCATTCTGCTGTACTATCCTCCTGTGATTACGGTTCAGCAAAAAAGTGGTCATATGAGCTATTTGGGTGGAATAGAATCATCAAAAATTGAAACCATTGATCACAGTGGTGCATCTTATCAGCTTTGATCTTGTCCAAATGTGATCGGATGGATGAGATGGGAGGATAGGTGCCAAATTTTCGCAGGAATCATTGGACCCCAGATTGCCTCTATATAGAAAAGATCCAACCTGGAAAGCTGAGGTGTTGACCTGTTTGCATCCAGGTCCAAACCCAACTGCCTAAGATTATATGTATTTTGATATACTATATTATATGTTACACATTCTCTTCTGATTTATATACATATAAAACAAATGATCCTGTAAAGACCGTCTTACGGCCAATTTTTACCATTTTAGATGGTACATTTACACTAAGTCATCCAAATGTTAGCCATTCAATGTTAATCAAATTATATTTGAGCAGAATTTTAGTAACCTTCTCCGTCTCCCAATCTGAGATACAACAATCCCAACAAAAAAACTTCCTAACAAAATTATAACAATGGTTGGCCAGCACGTGAGCAGCCTCATTTACATCCTCCCTATTGGGACAACCATAGAGTTAATAAACGATGACTTGGAAAAAAAAACATTTAATACAGGTCGGCAACAACGATGACATTAATTTGAGTACACTGCTTCATAATCATTTATTTTTGAATTTTATGACCATTGAAACTATATTGTATCTCACAGGGGGAGGATACAATTCACGTTAGAGTGAAAGTTGGGATGCACACCAAATACAGAAGGTAAATACATTTAAGACTGATGTTATTCTACCTTCTAATAAAAGGTGGCTGGTCTGGAACATAGTATAACCGCTGCGCATTCTGCTTGTCCTTGTAACACGGTTTGGTAACTCACAAGCACCGGTAGATTCAAAATTTTTATTTGAGGGCAGCTTGAATAATATTAATCTTTTTTTATTTTAAATGATAACTTGGAAGACGTGTTTAAGAGCTATTAAAAAACTCATTCTAATTTTTTTTACAACACCATATGAGAAAAAGAGCCAACACTATATGAAGTTCTCTAGTCTCATTTTTGTATCCTTTTTGAAATGAATGAACGTAAGAAACCAATATTGGCATGTTCTTCTCATCATTTGTATCTAACTAAATAAAAAAAAAGACCAAAAGAAAGTTGTTAATAATTAATGGGGTTGAACTATAGGCCCAAGTATTTAAATAAATTAAATTGGATTTTTGTCCAATATTCAAATCCATTTTAATTTAAGTTACATTATATTAATAAAAAGAAATATATTTAATTCTAAATAGACTTTGATTTGAGTAAAAATGAGGTATGGATATGATGCTAGACGTAAAAGTCATGTTGAAAACAAAATATTCACTTGTTACTCATTAGGATTTAGGTCTGATTAGTAGGGACCATATTTTTTAAATGTATAAAAGTTAATCCAAGCTAAATGGGCATGGTAAGGTAACTATATAAGTGTGGTTTGTGGGTCTCTTCTGACTTAAAAATTTTTGAGAGAGAGAGAGAGAGAGAGAGAGAGAGAGAGAGAGAGAGTTTGGAAAAATGGATGGGGGCTACACTAATGGAAGCTGAATTGAAAAAACTTTAAATAACTCATATAGATGTTTTAATTGGGTGTCCGCCACTGGTCACGAGTCTAACCAGCTTGAGAGAGATCTACATCAGACTTGCCCCAAAATTACCAACACTATGTAACCTACATAAGTAGTATTTCCTAAGTGCTTAAACGATGGTCTATGAACCCCACCATCTTAGCAAACAAATGAACTATAGCTTAGCTAAACGTAATATATTTAACATCCGTGAACTTGGGCCCTAGCACCAAGCCAGGCCCCGATGTCAACCTAGAGAGGGATCACTTGTCGGTGTAACCTGTAAGCCTATAATTATAGATTACGCGGCCGGCGGGCTGCAGTACTATTATAGGGCCTGATGGACCATCTTGATTGGCCCAAGTAGAAAGACGGGCCATCTTACTAACTACATGAAGGGAAAGTGCCCTCCATGGCTCCATGGGGGTTCTTTTCTAACTGGAAGTGGGAAATGATAGCGACAACCTTCATTATCTCCATGCAATGTTGTGGGAGGCATATGTGGAAGAGAAGGATTAGTCGGTTTTACGTCTGTAACTTGTCTTATAGAATTATCTATGCTACATCTATAATATCGCTGGAAAGAAAGAGATGGTTGTACTTTTAAGGCCCACAATACCAGTGACCTTGGCACTCAAGGTTAGGTAAGGTGGAACACTTGAGCTAACGGTGGTCCCCTTTTTCCAGTCAATGGTTCCTCCCATAAGAAAAAAGGCTAATACATTTGCTTCTTTTCCACAAGGGTTTCATTGCATGTCTTTGAATAATTTGGATTCCTTGGCGGAAACATTCTTCATTTGAATGACAGGCAAAAGACATGTTAGCTCAAGTCCTCATGAAATAGGAGTTCACGCAATATCATCCCATGGAATAAATGTATATGTTCATATGTCTTTAACTTTCAAGGAGGATGGAAGGAATCTATCAATAACCAAGTACTCTCAAGAAGCACCTAGATTGAAAAGAACAAATATTTGAACCCCATTTTTAACTACTCCTTAGGGCCTGTTATTTGTATTATAATATAACGAAATTGGTTATATAGAAATACATGGTCAAATGGGCAGATGTAGCAAAGCAGATAAGATCTTTACTTTCATAAGATTTGAATTCTTAGGGTGATGTATTGAGGAGTAGGTTCCATCTAATAGGGAATATTGAAAAGTATTTCCACTGTCTTTACTATCACCATGAGGTTTTGTTATGAATGATTAGTTGAAAAAATTTATGATGGTATCAGAGTCAACTAGTCATGAGTTTAAATCCCAACAGGAATGACTCAACAAAAAAAAAAAAAAATAATAATAATAAAATAAAAAAATAAAAAAAATAAAAAAATGCCTATTGCCAAAAGTATGCCAGCCGGGTTTTACAAAGTATTTCTATTGCCTCTACTAACACATTGAGGTTTTGGTATGAATAGTTAGTTGAAGAAATCTGAGATGATGATCAGGCATTCATTTCTTATAAATCTTGCCTTGATTTGCTTTCAATTGAAGGGAAGGTAATTTGAAGGATTCATATATTTGCATTGGGCTTCATTTTTAACCATTTAAGACTTGTATTTCTTTGTATTTGATTTCTATCTATTCTATTGAACAAAGAAGCCCTTAGGGTCAATTCTTTGGCCAATAAATAAATAAATAAATTAAGAAACAAAATTCTAGGATTGGGATCCCTGGGGTATATATTTGGGAAAAACTGGATAGCGAATGACCTGATCATAGATTACATATGCTTTGTTGCTTACACATAACATATGCATATGGAGGGACTCACCATGAATGATTTTACATAGGAAAAGTGAACTATTGGATAAATGCCACACAGTACATTGCTTATTTTGAAGCAACCATTTTTGTAGAGCCCATTTTTGCAAAAAGAGGCAGCGCCTTCGCACTCATGTTTGGGTGCGTCAATGATTTTAGATAGATATTAGCTAGTTTTAGCCTAAAATCAATGGTAGAGGGGATTTGGGAATCCAACCTATCCATGGGATGTGCTATATATTTTTTCTTTTGCAGCTGTTACCAAATGCACCCCAAGTATTCATGCATCATAGTACATGTAACACTCCGACCCAGCTTGACCTCGTTTAGCGGTTAGTTAATCTTGTTTTCGTTGCTAATCGTGTTTTGTTCGTGTTTTGTTTTCGTTACGGGTCATGGATAGGTAGTTGGGTTGAGTTTGACCTGGATTAAGTAGACCAAGCCCTTTTTCGTAATTTTAGCTTTTCTTAGACATGGTCATTTTTGCATCATCTTGATGTCAACACGTGTCTTTCGTTGAGCTCATTAACTTTCGTAACTACGTCATTTGCAACCGAGGTCGTATGATTCGATTGGACCTGGATTTGACTCAAACTGAAATTTCACTTCTAATTTGGCCTTTCTTGTAAATTGGACTTTTCCATTAGCTTATATACTTCACATGATCGACAAGTTGGTTCTTTCTCTCTTGTCTTCTCTCATTTTCTTCCTCAACTGCACGTGGGATCTCCCTCTCTTGAATTCTCTCCTCCGGATCTTCTCCTCCATCGATTTAGCTCAATTGAGAGGAATTGGGTCTTGCATGTGAGGTGAGTGGATCCCTTCCATCCTCTCATCTCCCTTCTCTATCTCTTCTCCTTCTTGTTCTTATTGGTGTGTCTGTGTCTTGAATTCTCTCCATCCCTCATGCATGCATGTGGTTTTGCTTGTGTTAGGTTGTGTTTGGATCCAAGGGCTACCATTGTGTAATTGATTTCCAAATTGAGGCAAGTATAACCATATCTTTGAGAACCCATGTTGGTATGTTTTGATTTGGTTGGTTTTATATGAATTAAGGTGGAAACAGGTGTTTACAGCCCATTTGATACTCATTGAGTCAATACTTGTCTAGTCCCATTGATAAATTGCAATTCTGATGCATTCTCAGACATTCTGTAGATGTTTCATTATACAGTACATATGTATAATGAGTGTTATAACATAAATATCATAGGGTGGATGCCTACGTTGGGATCCACATGAGATAAAGAACTTACATGTGATAAGAGTCCTACCTTAAAAGGTTACTTGGAGAGGAGTCTTCTCATCCTATAAATAAGACTCTCCTTCTCTTGTTATATACACACAAATCACTCTTGAATAAAAACTCACTCTTTTTCCCCATACTCCTCTCTCTTCTTGTTCTATTATCTTCTTCCAGTACTTGGTTTTCAACAAATTATCAGCATGAAGAAGCTATTTTTCTTTAGTTCTAGTTTAAAAAAAGGTGGCCTCTAACTATCAGCCATCAACCGTTAGCTACCAATTGCATTGCAGCATTGACATAGGCAGATTGATTTTTGTCTGTAAAACTTCAAATTGCAATATTTTGGCCGTTTGGAGTCCAACCGATGATCTGTTTGTACCTATGAAAGCTCTTGAGCAGATCTACACATTGAAAGCAAAAGGAAGAGAATTGAATAGTTAAGTATATTTTTCTTATTTTATGATCTTTTATTAGTTTGATAATTACATACATGTCACTACAAGAATAAGCATTTTTAGCTACGAAAATTTTCGTCACTAAAAGATACAAAAACGTCGGTATATACTTTTACCGATGAAAAAATTTTCGTCAGCTGAATGTCAACATAAAAAGGTCAGCAAAATGTTTTACTAACATAAAAATATTTCATCGGCAAAAAAAGCCTTTTATCGAAGATAAATTTAACATTTACCGACGTTAAAAAACATCGGCCAAAATAATTTCATTTATTTTCAATTTTAATTTTTAACTTTACCAACGATTTTTTAACACCAGTAAAAAATTTTTACTTTTTTAATTTTAAAACCTCATTTTTACCGATGATTTTTTAAACGCCGGTAAATTCTTTTTTGTTTTTAAAATTTTAAAATCTCATTTTTACTGACGATTTTTTAAACGTCGGTAAAAAGTTTTCCATTTTTAAAATTTGAAAATATCATTTTTATTGAATTTTTTTAAACACCGGTAAAAAGTCTTCCTATTTTTAAAATTTGAAAATCTCATATTTACCGACGATTTTTAAACGTCGGTAAAAAGTTTTCCTTTTTTTAAAATTTGAAAATCTCATTGTACTGACAATATATTAATGTCGGTGAAAAAATAGAGAGGGCCTCCAATTGCAGAGAGGAGAGAAGGAGAGAGCAGAGAGGGAAGAGGGAGAGAGCAGAGAGAGGATTGATTCTAAAGATAGAGCTGGGATCGGAGGTTGCGGCAGAGTCAGAGTTGGGATCGGAGGATTGATTGCCTGATGAATCAATTCCTTATATTTCTTCCCTATTTTCTCCTTCCTCTTGGCCGGCAGAGTCAGACACAGCAGTAGGAGCAAAGGCCAGCTGGGATCGGAGGACTAATTGCGCAGAGAGAGAGATGGAGATGTGTAGAGAGAAAAGGGGTAGCATTCAACATTCAAGAACAAAGACCCATTAAGGTCGTCCTTAAGTTCATTACTGCGCTTGCTCTTTCTTTCCTAGTTTAATGAACATCAAACCCTTAAAGGAATAACAATCCCAACAAAGCAAGAATGAAAAGTGAATAGACAAACCCAACCCTTACATACACAACCCAGTTCACCAAAAACAGAACCATCTCAGAATTAAAAAGAAGGGCGCAGTAAACAAAAAAGGCAAACCGATCATAATCGACGAAAAACTTTGGCATATCTAGAGAGAAAAGGCCGATTTATGGAGGTGAAGACCTTCCTTACAGTTATCTTCATCCCCGCTTTCCAAAGAAAGAAAGAAGCAGTATCTAAGTGTCGAGAGAGAGAAGGAAAGAAACAATGGCGCAGTAATAGGATCGCTGTGGTTGGTGATCGGAGAGGGGAGAGAGAGAGCGGTGCACAGAGAGGAGAGAGGGAGAGGGACACCGGTGCTGGGATCAGTAGCCGGAGGCGGCTCGTTTCTCTTTCTTCCTTCCTCGCTTTTGGTCGGCAGAGCGAGAGAGACCGGAGAGAGCAGAGAGAGCGAGAGAGAGAGAGGAGGGAGATATCAGAGAGGGTGAGACAGAGAGTAGAGAGAGACCGGTGAGATCAGATGAGGGCAGAGATTAGATCAACGACCGGCGAGCTCAGATGAGAGCATAGATAAACAGCGAGAGAGAAAAAGAAGAAATTGGGGATGGGTGAAGTTAAGGGCAGAGATAAACATCGAGAGAGAAGAAATTGGGGGCGGAGGAAATCGGCGCAAAAATTTTTGCAGTTTTTACTAATGAAATAAACTCATCGGCAAAACTATATTTGTCGCTAAATTATATAAAACTTTCACTGCAGATCAAACAATGAAGCACTTTACCAACGTATTAAATTTTTCGTCGGTAAAAATCATTTTCGCCGATGATTAATTTCATCGGTAAAATTTTTTTTCATTTTTCTAAAAATAAGTAAAAATTTATATAATTTTCACTGACGGTTTTTTAAAACGTCGGTGAAAATTGTATAAGGCCGACGAATTTAAACGTCGGTAAATTTTTTTCCTTTTTTGAAAATTAAATAAAAAATTATTAATTTTATCGACGAAAATAAAAACAGCGTCGGTAATAATTTATTTTCTTTATTTTTTTTATAAGAATTCACTTCTAATACATTGCTGACGAATTTAATTTAACGTTGGTAAAGTTCATCTTTTACCGACATTTTATTTAAAATGTTGGTAATATCTAGGTTTTCACCGACGAAGATAATGGCGTTGGTAAATAACGTCAACTATAAACTTTTACCGACGATTTTAAAAAAGCGTTGCTAAAAAACGTCACCAAAAGTGCAACTTCTTGTAGTATGTCTTTATCTTTAGTCTTTTTGAGATATGAAAATATTTAGAATTTTACTTTGCATGATGAATGATTTATTTCTCCCATTAGAGGGAGATCAGGATACAATTGTAAATCATGGATCATAAATAGAACAAGAAGTTCTATTTCAAGCAAACATCTCAGACCCAAAGTTTCGTACTTTATTTTAATCTAGAATCAGAAGTTCTAATTCGACCTAAAGTTCTGTGTTTTATTCTAACCTATAACCTAAGTTGTATATTTAGACCAGTAGTCCTAGAAGTTTTGAATATAGATATGAACCTAAAGATTCATATCCATAAATCAAAACTTAAAGTCTTTGATTAAGGTCCAAATAAAATATATCTTATGAAAGGCAATGAAACTAAGCATGAAGATTTGATAGAACCAAAAGTTTTCATATATGTTTGAAGCATTTTATCTATGTTTGACAAAATTAAAAATTCTGTTTTAGACAGAAAAAACTTGATATAATCTGTAATTCTAATTCATGTGTTATGAACTTGAAACTCCAAATCAAACCTGAAGTTTTAACAGAACCACCGGTTTTGAATCTTAAAGTTGAGAACTTGAAGTTGCAACTTTCATTGGCCAACATATTTGTCATAATTAATTTATCCCTTATTTTATTTTGGATGTTAAGGCTTCATTTTTTTTATTTTTATTTTGTTAATTATCGCCATACCATTAATTTTATATATCTTTAATTATTACAATTCTTGTATGATGTCTAATTGGCAAAAGTTGATGTTGAAGCACTTAACATTAATGGAGACAAATACTTATCCTGACAACTAGATGCAAAAACCCATTTGCAATCCAAGAACATAGAGAGGCCATAAAAGAGGGCAATAAGATGTCCTCCGAGGATAAGGTGTCAGTCCTCATTTTCTTACACCATCATATACATGACGACCTCAAAAATGAATACCTAACTGAGGAAGACCCAATAGACCTTTGGAAATCTTTGAAGGATAGGTATGATCATGAAAAGATTGTCATATTACTAGCTGCTCAGAATGAAAGGCTAATCCTTATATCTCAAGATTATAAAACAGTGTCTAACTATAACTTTGTCCGTTTCAATATTGTTTCATTTTTTAAAGATTGTGTGGTGAAAAGGTTATAGAAAAATAGATGTTGGAGAAAATATTATCCACTTTTCATGCCTCGAATGTGCTCCTTTAGCAGTGATATATCGAGAACGACTTTTTTCCAAATATCTAGACCTCATCTCTTGTCTCCTAGTCGCTAATAAAATTGCAAAGTGTTGATGAAAACTATAATTCCAAACCAACTGTATCTTTTGTAATTCCTAAAGTAAATGCCAATTTCAATTCAAATGAAAGCAGAGGAAGGGGGCGAGGGAGATAGAATTCCTCCAGTAGAGGTGGAAGAAATAACTCTTTCAAGTAAGGTGGTGATAGAGGCCCCCCTTAAAAAAAAAAAAAAATCAATAGAAGTAGTTTGCTTTCCTCAGCAAAAGAATAATCAGAATCAGAATCCACTGGCTAATCCTACCTGTTGTCCTGATGACGCGTGCTACATATGTGGAAAGAGTGGGTATTGGTCATGCACTTGTCGTGCACCAAAGGAAGTGGTGGACAATTGACAATACCTAATGGGTACTTATGTATCTCATGTTCACAAGAAAATTGATCACCTGACCTTCTTTCGCTAAGATTGTATCCGAATCCCTATCTTTTCTGCAAATGATATAAGGTGACATTTATGGACCTATAAATCCCCCTAGTGGACCTTTTAGGTATTTTATGATTTTAATTGATGCCTCTACCCATCGGTTAGATGTTTGCCTAATTTCAACTAGGAATATAGCTTTTGTCTGTCTATTAACTCAAATCATTAAACTTAGGCATCAATTCCCTGATTATCTAATTAAGTCTATAAGACTTTATAATGCAATTGAATTTACATCACAGGTGAATATGCTTGAAATGATGATGAATGTGAATAAATTAAGTCCAACATTCGCACACTCAAACACAAAGAAGAATGGAAAAATAACTACAGATCATTTTAAATTCCCTTTTGTTTACATGGGTTCAAAGCTCTTAACTAAGGGAAGCAAGTTTTTTACAAGTGTTAAAAAATCACTACCCCTCCGTTTAGTCTAAAATGTGATCTAAACTAGGAAAAATAAGAAAATTACATGAAAAAGGGGAAAAATACAAAAAAAGGAGACAAGGGGTGATGATCGTGGCCCACTGTCACTGAGCCCCTGCCAATGCCTGTGCCGCTGACAAAAAGTGGCCACTTTGGCCACTGTTTATCCTTGTTTCGCCTCTGTTTGCTTTTATGGTGCCTCCAAGGTGCTAAAACCTGTAATTTTGGGTTTTGGGAGTCATGCATGACTGTCAAGAGTGCCGAATTCAATCTTAGAATCATCTATGATCTTTGATAGTCGCCACTTTGAGTTCATGGATTGCGTTTGTGTAAATTAGGAAGGGTTGCTTTTGTATAAGTAATTGTGGTCAGAGTTGTATCATTCTAACCCTATGGTTTTCAAAGAGCAAACTGAAACCTAAAGAGGTTTGTTCGCAACTTTGGAGATGGCCTCAAACCCATCAACTAGGAGAAACAAAGAGGACATAGCTTCATCTCGTCGAACTTCTTTGGCACTTGATGGCATTGGAGTTCAATCTTCATGATTGTTGATAAGGTGTATCTTCTTCCCCAGAGATTTCTCACCTTAAGTTTGTGAGGGGAAGAAAAAGGGAGGGAGCTTGGATGCTTGTAGAGTGCGAATGCTTGCCAAATCCATTTGAAATGCTTGTTGGAATCTTGTGGAGCCTTTTAACCTTCATTGGAACGCTTCCCACTTGCTTAAGTGTGTTTTTTTATAGACATTAAAGGCAGTTGGGGGAGTTATCGGAAGTTAAGTTTCAAAATAAAGTAAAAAAGCCACTGAAAACCATTAGGAACCACTTTACAAGTGTCAGTGAGTGTGGCCAAGGTCATGGACAGGCTCAGTGTTAGGTTTTTTGCACATGTGACCCGTTTTCATTAGTTTGGGTTCCGAATGATGTATGATTTTTACGAAACTTAGATAGATGTTTTTTAACACCATTTTGAGATGCCATAGAAATTTGATTATGTTGTGACCTTTTGAAGGTGGTCAACCATCTCTTTGACTTTTCATGAAAATGGACCCTGATTTCAGCTGTTTAAGTCCCAAATGATCTCAAATTGACTTAAAACTTGGAAGGATTGATGTCAGGGACATATTAAATTGTCCATCGAAATTTCATATGATTTGAATTAGTAGAAGTAGAATTTTGATCAATGGCCCACTTGTTGCATGTTCTAAGTTAATGTTCCCTTGTATCACAAGTAGTCAGTTTGTTTTCTACTTGAATGATGTTCAATTGATTTGAAACTTTGAGGAGCTAACCTTGAGCACACTTTGAGTCTTTGATCCAATTTTTTCAGCTTTGGCATCTAAGAAGTAGGACTTTGGTTAGTGACCCTAAGGTTTGGAGGTTACTGACCCCCTAAGTTGACATGTCGCTGAAGTAGGATCAGATGAAGTCCCCTTGGCTTGAAAATTTGTAGAGTCATTTATGAATATGGCTTGAGCTTTGCATCTGAATTTTATCAATTTTGGCCACCTTGAAGTAGGGCTTTGGTCAATGACCCTAAGGTTTAGGGGTTATTGACCTAAAGTTGACATTTTTTTTTGAAATAGGGTCGAAAGACATCCATTTTACTTGCAATTTTGTAGAGCTACTCCATAATATAATGTGAGCTTTCTCTAGGAATTTCAAATGATTTGATCTTCATGAGGTGTCACTTTGCATAGTGACCCTAAAGAGCTTGAAAGATAGTCATCTTAGCTAAGTTTGGCTCTAGATGATGTCCAAATATTCTGAAACTTTGCAGGATAGTCCTTGGATGTAATTAAAGACATTCCCTTAAGTCTCAGCTGGTTTTACCATGTAGAAGTGGCAGTTGCTACAGTGACCCCAAGGAACTGATAGATGGTCACCAAAGCTTGAGTTTTAGCTGAAATGAAATCCAAATATTTTGAACCTTTGAAGTATCATTCCCGAGCATGTTTTGGAGCTGCCATATGATTTTCAACCACTATGGTAATTCAAAAGCTTGAATATATTCAGTGACCTTATGGTTTTGGGTCAATGAACCTTAACTTTGTTGGTTGTTGAGTTGAGTTACAAAATGAAGTCCATTAACTCTGAAACTTGAGCCGCTGCATTTTGAGCTCATATGAAGCCTTTTGAGTAAGTTGCATTAGCTTTGAACATCTAGATGCATACTTGACCTTGCATTCTGTAATTCTAGGGTTTATGTGCCCTTGAGATTGGAATTTGCTTGTATGTCTTCACTAAAACACTTGTAATGTTTGTGATTTTTTATGGGTCAACAACAGGTTTTTGACGACTACTGCTCATCTCTAGGAATTGTAGTAGAACATCATGTCCCCCATGTCTACACCTAGAATGGCTTAGTTGAATCTATAATTAAGCGCATTAACTCTCTTTTAGGACTATATTGATATAGTCCAAATTACCAGTTAGTGCTTAAGGATGTCATGTGTTGCATTCATCAATGTTAGCTAGACTTCAACCCACAGCCTATCATCAGTATTCTACTATACACTTATATCGGGACATCAACCAAATATTTCTCATTTGCACAAGCTTAGATGTGCAGCTCAAGTCCCAGTACCACCCCTTCAGCATACTAAGATGGGACTACAACATAGATTGGGAATTTATGTAGATTATGACTCTCCATCAATTATTTGATATCCTGAATCAATGACCGGAGATGTCTTTACTGCTCATTTTGCCAATTGTCAATTCGATGAGACAATATTCTTGCTGTTAAGTGGAGATAAGATAGTTCCTGAAGAACATATTATTCCTGTAGAATTACTCATTCCTAAAAAACGGTGAAAATTAACATGGAATACTTTCACTCTGTCTCATCTGGATCCAAGTACTTCACAATGTGAAAATGAAGTACGGAGAATTGTATACTTACAAGAAATTGCAAATAGATTATTTGATGCATTTAACGATGCAGCATAGGTGACTAAGTCACATGTGCTAGCTATGATTGCACTTGCCAAGATTAATGTCCATATAGGTTAAAGTCAAAATATGGCAGTAAAATAATATGCAATATGCCAGAAGCATGGTAGAGCTATAGGTTTAAAGGACTTTACTTCATGGAAAAGGAGAAATGAGCAATTATCATCATGTCTCCCTAAAGAGGCACATAACGCTCTTGAGGAGGTTATGGTAAATTCTGTTTTCTTTAGAATAATGAAAGTCCCTTATGAGATTTTAGAAGCCTCTAAAGAGGCGCCAGTATTGAAAAATGAAGAGATCTCTATTTACAATTATTCAAGAGAGAGATGGGATATAAAAGAAATTGTCATCAATAACACATTTGCATATGCGATATCTATATAAATATAAAAGGAAAATGATGATGATGGTTCGAACATAGAACCATGCGCTATAAATGACTGTCGACAAAGGAAAGATTCACTAAAATAGAGAAGTTCCATCAAAGTAAAGTTAGAGTCTCTCAATAAATGCGGTGTGTTTGGACGTATAGTATAAAACGCACAAGGTGTTAACCCCGTAGGTTACAAATCAGTGTTTATAAGAAAAAAATGAATGAAATGGATGAAATTACCAAATATACGGCACGATTAGTGTCACAAGGTTTTCTGCAGAAACTTGGGATTGATTATGAGAAACATACTCTCCTATTATAGATACAATAATATTCACATATCTGATAAGTTTAACGGTTTCTCAAAATCTAGATACGAGGCTCATGGATGTTGTAATTGCTTATTTGTGTGGGGACTTAGACATAAAAAGTTATATAAAAATTTGAGAAGGATTTGCTTTGCTTGAAGTAAAGTCAAGGAATACGTTCTTAATCCAATTAAGACGATCATTGTGTAGCCTGAAGCAATTCGAAAGAATGTGGTACAATCAACTTAGTGAATACTTGTCTAAAGGAGGGTATGAAAACAATTCCATTTTCTCGTGTCTATTTATAATGAAATTCTTGAAGAGATTTGCAATAGTGACAGTTTATATAGATGACATAAATTTAATTAGGACTCCATTAGAGCTTGAGAAAACTGCTAACTATTTGAAAAGAGAATTTGAAATGAAAGACCTTGGAAAAACAAGATTTTGACTCGACCCGTAGATCAAGAGAAGTTCTAGTGAAATATTAGTCCATTGTTCTAATTATATCAAGAAAATTTTAAAATATATTGTTATGGACAAGGTACATCCACTAAGTATCCCATGGCCGTTTTGTTGTTAGATATAAAGAAAGATATATATCGTCCTAAAGAGGAAAATGAAAAAGCATTGGGTCCTAAAGTACCATACTTAAGTGCTATTGGTGCCCTCCTGCATTTGGCAAAATGTATTAGACCGAATATTTTTTTCTCAGTGAATTTGCTTGCCAGATATAGCTCTACACCAACTCAAAGGTATTGGATTGGTATCAATTATATCCTATAATATTTGCATGGGACAACTGATTTAGGTCTATTTTATTGTAAAGATTCCAAGTTTGTAGGCAATATAGATTCAAGATAGCTCTATGATCCTCATAAGGGTCGATGTTAGAAAGGTTATTTCTTTCAGAGTGGTAATGCCGTCATTTCTTGGCATTCTATTAAACAAACTTTGGTAACTATTTCATCTAACCGCGTTGAAATGTTAGCTTTTTATGAAGCTAGTTGTGAATGTGTATGGCTGAAATCCTTAATTCAACATATTTGTAGTTCTTATCAATTGTCTTCTAGTATAGATATCCCAAGCATTATCTATGACGACAATAAACCATGTATGACACAGATTCAAGAAGTTCACATCAAAGGAGACAAAATCAAGCACATTTCATCAAAATTCTTCTTCACTGATGAACTTCAGAAGAACAATGAGATTGAAGTCAACTAAGTTTGTTCAAGTAATAACCTGATTGATCTGTTTACTGAGGCTTTGCCAAAATTAATATTGTAGAAACTTATATATGAGACTGGCCTGCGTAGAGTTCATCATCAAATTATGTGAAAGGTTGTTGACATCAGAGGTAGTAGTTAATGAGGGAAGGCATCCTAAAGTATACTACCCTGGACATTTGTGTGCTTATTCCTTTTCCTTTTCTAAGTTTTTTCTTATTGGGTTTTCCTAGTTAAGGTTTTAATGATGTAGTATTATGCATGTCTAACACCTAATTTAGTGACCCTGAACAATGTTGTAATCTTTTTCTTTCGCTTTAGTTTTTCCTATTGGGTTTTCCTTTGCAAGATTTTAATGAGGTAATTATCATTGAATGGAGGTTATGCAAGGGGGAGTTTTATAATATACATATTATATGGTGAATACCCACATTGGGACTCACATAATATAAAGAGCTTGCATGGGATAAGAGTCCTCCCCTAACATATTACTTGGAGAGGAAGTCTTCTCATCCTATAAATAAGACTTTCCTTTTCCTATTATGTACACACAAATCTCTCATTAATAAAACCTTTTTCATTATCCCCCTACTCCTATTTTTTCTTGTGCTATTCTCTTCTTTTAGTATTTGGTTTTCAACAATGAGCATATTATGAAGTTGGGAATGATCTCCCATGCCAGCACCCACAAGAGTTTCATATGAGAGAGTGTAGTATGACCCACATGAGAGGAGAGTGTAAGTTATGAGTAGAAGTATGTTTAGGTAACTGCTTACCAAATCCTATATCTAATGATAAAGATAAGGAAACTGCAAAATAAATGACAAAAGAATAATTAAATCTCACATTCAATGGTCAAAATAGTCCACATATGCCAAATTAGCTTTAGTGGTAATTGGAGGGAAGAACGATGGGACGAAAGGGGACCCATAGGGCTTTCATCTATGGTTGTAGTTTGAAAGAGCTTGCTCCACAAGAAGAAATTCAGAGCAAATTAAGTGGAATATAAGAACATTCATATGGGAATACTAGCATGCTTTCAATCTCGAGGGGTAGCTGGCCTAAGACCACGGTTTGCTTTCAGAGGTTGTGGGTTTAAGATAAGCTACCACATGAGGCCACAAGGGATTCACTTGGCTCTTCCTGGCCCGATGGGATTAGTCTAACTTCGAGGGCAAGGATACTCTCCCATATCCCAAAATACAAGAAAAAAAAATTTCATGTTTTCTTTATGTTGTATGGCCCATTTTTAGCCAACTGGCCCATTTACAACAAAGTTACCTCTCTCTTCTTGTGCAACCACCTCCAATATGCAAACTGCCCACTCTTAATCAACAAAAGCCCTAATTTTACACTTGCCCAACATGCACTCATTGTTGGAATGACATAAAACTGCTAAACTTAAGGACCTTATATTATTAAGGAAGTGTGTTATGTTTTTGAGTGTTGGATAATTTATTGGTTTCAAACAAAACTCGGGTCCAATATGAGTTGTGATTTTTATATTTTAGATGTTTACTATAGTGTGCATCATCGGATGCATTAAAAAATGAAGACAAACTGTCTCAAATTGTGCCTTGAAGAAATAGGAGGCATAATGTAAACTCGGTCGAGTAAGCACTAGGCCTGGTTGACCGAGCCTAGCCCAAGGTTATACACTGTGGGTAGAACTTTCAACCCATATCTTTTTTGGTTGACCGAGACGCATGATTTTTTCAACTGAATTGCGAAAATTCTTTTCTTATTTTATCTCAACTTATTTGTTTAAGCCCTACTAAAACTCTCTCATTAAGCCACAACCCTTAGGCAATAAAATGCCATCTTGTGAAAACCCTAATCCATTCATCTTCATATTCTAAATCTAGAATACCTATTCGAGATTTTTCTTCTCTTTGAGTAGCTTTTAACTTGAAGGGTTCTACTGTGTTTCAAAGTTTTTACTTTCATAGGATTTACATCTACTCTCTTGTAAAAGATCATGGGTCTGGAGAGGCATCAAATCGGGTTGCGTCAAGCACGAGTGAACAGAAAGCGGCATATCTGTCGGCAATAAGAATTACAGTCCTTAATTAGGTTGAGTTCAACTAGGGAAAATGGTTTTGAGTATATCTTGTAACTATTCATTCTTTCTAATGCTTGGTTTTCCTTGGATCTATGAGTTCGGTCTCGCGGTTTTTCCTTGTTAGGGTGTTCCATGTAAAAAATCACATGTCTTCTCTACGGTGATTGATTTGGTTTAATTCTTCTTATTGCTTAAGTTCATGGAATTACATACTAGAAATTTGTTAGGACATTGAACCCCCTTGGCGGTTCTCTCAAAGAGGTCAATATTTTGCACAGCCCTTGGTTCATCTCTCTACTGATTGTCCGTCGAAATGGGTCCCATAGAGAATTTCGCATTGTCTTATGTCTAGAGTAGGTTTCATTATATATATAAAAGAGAATATTAGTATGCATCCAACCTTCACTATAGGGTGAGGGACATTTGCACAATTAGAAATATTTATGTGTAAAAGACAAAAAAGGTATATGAAAAAGAGGAATGCTCATGTGCAAAAAGAAAAGCCATGTAAGCATCCTTGGATGCATACTAATATTCTTCATATATATATTCGTGACATTGTCATGGACATTTGAATGGAGCCCTGCAGGTGTTTGAACGCATGGGCTTACAACAAAGCTTGTCAAGGACACTTTATTTTGAACTTGAACTCTTCAATCTCCTCATCACAGTGACCATCATGCAATCGAATCTAAAATAAAAGATTACATAACAATATTTTCCAAGTTTTTGTCCAACATAATGAATATACCAACAACTCAAAACCTTACAATCTCCCCCTTTGGTAATTCATGGACAAAACTTTCTAAGATAAAATCTACCTGGAAAAAAAAAATCCCAAAATTACATTGAGAACTTTTCAACTTGAATACCTTTAGCTTTACCTATCTCAAATTCCCTAAGAACCTTATAAGTTCGTATATCTTCTTGTTGATAAACTTCCCCTGAACCATCTATATATCTCCCCTGGATACCTTTAACTCTTTATATGAAACCTGACTATCCCTTTTTTTGTGCATAATTGAAAATGAAGCATCAGCATGTAGCACATTTGTTAATTTCTGCAACTCCTTAATGTCATCTTCCGTTTCAATTTGGGGGTAAGGGCTTGGCTCTTTTGTATCATTTAAGGACTAAGCCAATGTCCTTCTCATCGCTATTATCCAAGTGCTTCTCACATTTAGGTAATCATACTTGTAAAGATTTTGCATTCAACTTAGAAAGGATTGCATTGTAGAACAAGTTAGTTTACCAACCCAAACTAATTTAATCATGACCTCTCTAGGAGAATTATACTTCTTCCTGTTCTACCTTCCCATTTGATTTCTTAATTTTGCATAATGTGGTCTAATGTGTCCTTTTATCCGATAGTAGTAGAGATCGGGATAATGTTAAGGTAAGACACATTCTTTTTTTAAACACTTGCCATTGAATTCAAATGTGCTGTAGTGGAAATAGTGGGTGTCATTGTGAATATAGTGGATCCTTTGACAAATGTAGATTTACCTTTGGTTTTAGATGTCGAATCTCACCACTCGTACCCTAGTCCATGATTTGAAGAGTTCGTAATTTGACGACCCATAATTTCATCCAACTTCTTTGACTCCTTGTTCATCTGATTCAGTAAAGCTTTGGGGTAGCTAGTTCACTACGAACCATCTTCAACTTACTATTAAGGTCTGCCTTTTCAGCCTTGATAGTGATCAAATCCTTCCTAAGGACTTCCAGTTCTTTCTCAACTTTCTCTCCATACTTTGTCAGCAAATCGGTCTTAACACCTGCATTAGTCAATTGGTCAGATAAATTTAAAAGTTGATTTTCCAATTTACTTACATTGGCTCATGAGTCATCCAGCTCAGCTTTCAGAGATGAATTTTGAGATTTTATGGCTTTTAACTTGAGAGTCATCTTGTCATTAACTTTGCTTAGATGGAATGAATCCTTTAGCAACTTCCTATAGCTGGCTTCCACATCTTGCTCTTAATTAGAAAGACTAGTTAAATTGACACCTTTATCTGACTTTGAGTCTTTGTCAGATGACCCCTGCATAGAAGAAACCTCATATTATCTTGCTGTAAATGCTTTGAACTTTCTAGAACCGTGAGAAGGATACTTAGATTTATTGCATTTATCATCAGAATCATCATCCCATGTGATGTTCACGGCCTTACCCTTGCATTTTCTATTCAATTGGCACACTTAATGGCTATGTGACCATATCCTTGACATTCGAAACATTGGATACCCATGAGGAATTATTAACTGCATTTTTATTAGCATTATGCATAGAATTGATCTTGTTTTGTGCCTTGTTTTTCTGACGACCATTTTTGGAGTAATTCTTTTGTCCATGAATTTCTTAACAAACATGGCTTCAAAATCCTCATCATTTGAATCACAATCTAATTCATCATCATAATCTACCTCTACAGACATAGTGGATACAAGAACAATTCCCTTAGACTTGGTAGTTGATGCATGATTTGCCTTAAAAGTTTGTAAGTTGCCAACCGATTCTTCAACTTTAAGGGTATTCAAATTTGTATGATCTGCAATTACGACAACTTTTGCATTAAACCTCTTAGGTAAAGATTGAAGAATTCTCCTATCAATTCTGTTATCAGTGATGGACTTACATAGGTTGAAACTAGAGTTGATGATGTCACTCTGTTTCACGTAGAATTCATCAAATGTCTTAGTGTCTTTCATATGTAGGGTTCCAAAAGTAGAATTTAAAATTTGAAGTTTGGTCTACTTCACAATCTTTGTACACTCATGCAAAGTTTGCAAGATATCCCTTTCTTCATATGGAGAAGTGCATGTAGAAATTGTACGAAATTCCAAGGTTGTGACACCATAGAAAATGGCATTAATTCCCTTGTTATTGCGATTGGCCAGATGTTTCTCACCTTGTGACCTTTGTGCCGTAGGTTTGGGAGTAGATTTTCCATTAGATGCTACCATAGGTCTGGAATATCCCTCTTCAACATAGTCTCAAATATCATCATCAATTGATTGTAAGAATGCAACCATCATAACCTTTCAATATGAATAATTGCTTCCATCAAGCAATGGGGTCGATAACGTAAATCTAATTGATCGATTTACATAATAACTTAGTGTGCACCAATTCAAAAGACGATTTAAACCCTAGAATGGGTTAAGGTCTCTTAATCAGATTTCCCTTTTTTTATCACAGTGGATCCAATTAAATACACTATTTTAGAAAGCAATAAATCAAACAAACCACAAAGAGGAGAGGCAAAATCTTTTATGTGGAAAACCCTAATTTGGAAAAACCACTAGCTTTACAGTCTAGACAACAGACAACCAAGTACTATTTATCAAAGGTTATAAGAACTCATGGAACCATCCTCCAATTGGAATTCAACTTATGGACTGCGATGACCTTGCTAGCACCTTGCGGTACAACTTTACAGTGCTTGATCCAAACCGCCTTGAAGGCTTTTCAAGATGAATCTACTTCAAAGAAGTGAATGCTAGATCTTAGAGCAGCACCTTCAGCACAGGTAGTTATTCTTCAAGATGCTCTAGAAAAGTTGAAAGATCTCTAGAATAGATCTCTAGTGCATTGAACGGAGAGAAAGATGATTTACAAAGAGGTAGAACTACTTTCACAAGCCTCTGGTTTGTAGGTTGCCTCTAGGGTTCGTGTTACTATATTTCTTTTTAGAAAGACATCTTTTACTAGAAGATTTCATGAATGCCTCATCGTTCAAATGGACTTTGGGGACGTTCGAAAATCTGATCTCCCAGTTATTCTTTTTTTTTTCTTTCTGTAGAAATAGATGGAAATTTGTAACACTGTCATGGATGTTCGAATGGGGCTCCACAGGCATTTGAACGCATGGGCTTACAACAAAGCTTGTCAGGGAGACTATATTTTGCACTTGAACTCTTCAATCTCTTCATCAAAGTGACCGCCCTGCAATCCAATCTAAATAAAAGATTACATAACAATATTTCCCAAGTTTTTTTCCAACCTAATGAATATGCCAACAACTCAAAACCATACATAAAGCTTGTACACGCGAGAATAGAAGCTTACACACGTTGGAAAGTTGGCGTTTACAATATTTAAATCCTAAACAGCTAGGTGTGAACACCTTATCCATTCGAACGAACTCTGGGGACGTTTGAATGTCTGAGCTCCCAATTATTCTTTTTTTTTTCTCCTGTAGAAACAGATGGAAATTTGCAACACTGTCATGGAAGTTCGAATGGGGCTCTACAGGCATTCGAATGCATGGGCTTACAACAAAGCTTGTCAGGGCGATCATATTTTGCACTTGAACTCTTCAATCTCTTCATCAATGTGACCACCATGCAGTCCAATCTAAATAAAAGATTACAGAACAATATTTCCCAAGTTTTGTCCAACCCAATGAATATGCCAACAACTCAAAACCTTACATAAAGCTTGCACACATGAGAATAGAAGCCCGCACATGTTGGAAAGTTGGCGTTTGCGATGTTAGAATCTTAAACAGCTAGGTGAGAACTGTTGCTCCTTTCCACTTGGGTAAGGAGCCGTTCTTAACCCCATGATGGTTAAAGTTAACCCTATGCCAAGTTTGAAAGTGAAAGTGTGGTTTTGTGCTAAATATGGCAGGTCAAGATAAGCCTATAGTCATGTTTTTTAGCTTACACACGCTCAAGCGGAGCTTGTTAAACTATTAATTCAAAATGTGAAGACCAAACCCAGCACAATCATTCCAGGCTATAATTGACCCAAGATTCTTCAATCCATTCGTATTACTAGTTTCTAGTGTGTCTGGAATCAGATCTTTTCATTTACTTAAGATTAACACTGAATAAGCTTGGGTCAATGGGCTCAACCTTGTCCAACTTTAACCTTTTTGTTATGGGCCAAATATCTACACTTGGTTCCACTCTATGGCTATGCAAGTTACTTGGGTCCATTTCATTTGCGGGGTTTTCCATTTTATGCTTGACATTTTAGGCCAAGATATAAGCATATAGTCGGGCATAAGATACATGGGATTGCGCAGAGCGTGTTTACCTATCAAGTAACAATGAGGCCAAGGTGAAGAAATGATAAATCACAACCTAACCCCCCCTGATTACCCAATGTTAAAATTGACACAATATGTCCGAGCCCAATTGCACAACCAGATTCCATTTTGGGCTACACTCAGAATCGTCCACATCCTTAAAAGATTGTTTTTAGATAAGCTAATTAACTTGGAATGATTACTAATTATGGTGAAGTTTTTGCCTAGTGCAACCCATTTATTAAATGGTATAAAAATTTGACCTTTGTGAAGCCAAAATGGGCTTTGAGCCCATTTGTGTCATGGTATTGAATTAGTTTGAAATCTTGGTAAAATGGGTTCTAGTAAAGAATCATTAAAAAGAGGTAAGGTGTGAAGGACAAAGGTGGGACCTTGACTTCCCTTGGATTTGATTTGCTAGGGTGATCATGGGTCTTCGTTTTGCATTTCCCTTTATGGATTTTGTAGTAAGGGAGAGATTGTTTGATAGCCACTTATGGATCTTCACTTTTTTTTTTTCAAAGTTTTAGACACTTCAGTATTTGGAATGCACTTTTTAGCATTCCTAAAAGTTCAACTCCGTGAAACAAATGGGTCCCTAGGATCAGGCTTGATCAGGGCATCGTTTGGAATGTCATGCACCCCCTACACCGAAGCCCAAACCACCACATTTTCACTCTCGAAATAGGACCAAAATTAGCCATGTGTGTAGAAATCTGGCATTGTTAGCCCAAACATTGCTTGAAAAACTAGACCCAACTTTTAGGCGATGTTTCTGTAGAAGCCGAAGAGGAACTCTGCGGCACTTGTTATCTAATAGGGGGAGGTGCGAAATGCGGATTGTTTCTCATGAAGGAAAACGCCCAATTGAGAATGCATTGGATTTTCGGGATGCACAGAATTATAGTTGCACCAAACACCAGAAAATCTGGTGCTAGTTCTTTCCTTTTACTTGGCAAATGGTCCTATACAAATGCACCAGTAAGTCACCAAATTCAGTATCTCAGAGAAGCCTTACTAAGTAGAAAGTTGGACTCATTCATCGTGATTCAGTGACGACCCGAGTGAAAATTTCTTAAGAAGGATTGCTTAAAGTGTAAGAGTTGGTTAGAAAAGAAGGGTAAAAATTTCTAATCTATCTCTTGTGATTTGTGAAGCAAACCTTAAGCATGTGCTGTGCCTTTCATCCTGGTGGATATATTCATGAGCCACAGTTCACATTTGTAATTGTTTGTAGGGCTTCCTTTCAACTCAGAGTCCAAGTGGTAGACAATCGTCTATCGTCATGGAGAATTGGCTAGAATTGAAGGTCGAAGCCATTGTGATGGGGCAATGACTTTGACCATGTGATTCCAACTGAGCCTTCATATAAATTTTATGTTCTTTCAACAAATTTGGTTTCTTTGTCATGTTTAGACAATAAAGTTTTGTCTTAATTTTTTGACTTGGAATATTAAAGATTTATAGAAATGTTGTTTGTGTTGGTTGTGGTTCTGGATATGATGGCTTATATAAGTTAAGTTTAGACCAACCCAAAGATTTCATTGATAAGTGTGAATAACTAGTTTGCCAATTACAAAAAAAAGAAAAAAAAAACTATATACACACTAAATAGGCTTCTAGCAATGGTAATTAAAGATTGATGATATCGTTAGTAAATTTGGATTTTTAGAAAACATTGTTGATCAATGTATCTATCCAAAGATTAGTGGGAGCTGGTTTATTATTTTAGTACTGTATGTGGATGATGTCTTGCAAGCTAGTAATTGTCTTCAGATGCATTTTGACATGAGATGTATTGGCAGTTACCGTGTTTAGTCAATGTCAAAGTAGTCCTAGGTGGATCACTGGAGGACAGTTAAGAAATTATATGTTATCTTAAAAGCATGATGAATTATATACTCACATATGGATGATCAAATCACTTGGCAGTGATTAGGTACTCAATGCAGATTTTGCGGGATGCCTCACGATCAAGAAATCTCCATCGGTTTATATTTTTATATCAGATAGAGGTGCAATTTCAGTAATCTACATTTGTTGCCGGTTACGTGCCATGCTTTGAAGCCACGGGGCTAGTATAATGGTTGAGAAATTTAATTTTGGGACTTCGTATAATTTTTTCTCTTTCGGAGTCAATTAGGACAATACCTCAACCGTTATATTGGCGAATAATGACAGAAGTTTAGGTGTTACCAAATTTTGGAAGTTAAGTATCTTGTCATAAAAAGAAAATGTTTGAAATCGTCTGGTGTCTATTGAAGGGATCTATACAGATCATGATTGTAGATCCTTTGATCAAGGCATTAGTGCTAAAAGCATTTAAGAAGCATATCACTGACATGAGGCTCATAAAGTTGCCATGATAAGGATTATTTTTCTTTAGACACTATTAAGGTTGACCAAATTTTTAGTTGATATCAATTTTTGTTGGACGATTTCGTGTTCTTGCTTTATTTTATTTATACACATGTGATGAGGTTAATATAGCAAAAAATTTATGATATGACAATTTTAGTGTAACCAACTTAATAGGATGGTCATGAAAAGGATCCTATTGCCTCTATGAAAGACTTGGTTACGTGGAGATTGTTACTGAGTGTAATGCATGGAAGGAAGCATGTCGAAATAATGATGTGTAACTGCCATGATTAGCATTAACAATTTTTCGGTTGATCAAAGTGTAAAGGCTTAGCACGAATGAGAATGGTTAGTCACATTGAAGAATTTTGGTGATCACAATAATCAAAGAATATTGGAGTAATGCTTGTGGTTTTGTGGACCAAGCGGGAGAATGATAGAATAATTGGGCATTAAGTGTGGCCCAATGACCACGTGCTAATGTGGGTTCCTCAGTTTAATAGACCACTATTAATTAAGACTCCAATGCTGATAAGTCTTCTCGATGGAGATTACTTTAGTGTTGGGTAAAGTTGCTAACCTTATAGTATTTTTTATACTAACAGGATCTAAATCCTAATGGAAGTAAGACTTGGGAAGGGAGTTGTCTATGAAAACTTATATATAGGGTTTAGGGTTACAGCTCCTCTCTGCACATTACATTGATTGGCCAATTGATATCACGTATTAAAGCCATGGTTGAGGAGTGTAGTAAATCCTCAATTAAAGCCAGCAGTTCGAGAGTAAGAGAACGTGATGGAATGAGGTACGCATTTAATTTCATATTTATATTGTGTTGTTCAAATCAATCCTATATTTATGTAGATCCAATTATTGATACGTTAGACATAGATTAACAATAACATCCTCATTTGGAATTAGTTTTTAGGACAAAATCAAAGCCTACAAGCCACCTGGTGGGGCTTGCTTGGGATCCCACAAACTATGGAATGGGGGGATCGAAAGATCCAATTGGGGCTACTCTAGATATAAAATTTGAAGTCAATTTAACACCTTTGACCCATTCATTTGTCGTCCACAAGTTTAATGATTTTATATAAATAGCAAAATTGACCCTTGATCAAGTGATTTACTCCCTTCATATCCACTAAAATCTAGTGGGGCCTATGTAAATAGGGGGTTAGGTTTGGATGGTCCACTCAGATGGACTAGTAGGTGGCCCCACTGGTGGCCTGTACCATAAGACAGTTAGAAAAGTGTATATAGGTGTTGTGGCTTGTACTGTAACATGGTAATGGAAGCTTATAGAGGGGCATTACTTATATATATATAAGAAAATATTACTATACATCTATCACTATGCATCTATCGCTCACCGTGGGGTGAGGGACACTTCCTTCTTTGGAAAGTATTAATATGCAAGAAGACAAAACAATCACACCTTTTTGACCTTGTTAGGTCAAAAAATGAAGTGTCCCTCACCCTATGGTATGGGATTGATGCATAGTAATCTTCCTCATATATATATATATATATTCACAGATGGATATATATATATATGTATAAAGGAAAATATTACTATGTATCTATCCCTCACTATAAGGAGAGGGAAGAGGAATGCTCATGTGCAAATAAGGAATGTCATATCAGCATCCCTCACCCTATGGTGAGGGATGAATGCACATTAATATTCCTCATATACATATGAAAATTTTAATGAATGCCCAACTTGAAAAGGGGCATTTTTTGACCCTTTTTACTTGTTCGACAATGGGATGCTATGCCATATGGATACAAAGCAAATGACCCATAAAATTAATAATGTCTCACATTCCAATGGAAGATGGTAAGGTGAGACAAAAAAGAGGAGAATAAATAGAAAAGGAGCCATAAAGTTAATAATGACTCATTCCAAAGGAAGATGATAAAAGTAGAAAAAAGAGGAGAAAAAATCAAAAGCTATCACCTAACTTAGTACTATATATACATTAAGAGAATTTCCCCCTTCGCAAGAGAGAATGGGAGTGCGACACGTGATGTTCTATTTATTTAGTAGGCATTTTATTTCCTTCTTTAATCATTTTCATAAGATTTTGTTTCCTTCTTTAATCCTTATCGTAAGTTTCAATTTTTCTAAAAATTCTCAATGCAATCTCTTGCATGTAATCTAAGCATAATCTACTTTTGATATATATATCTTTATCAAATTTAATTTTAAATTATCAAAACTTTAGAATTCTTAAAATTTAAACTTGTTTATTTTAATTCATATAGGCCATCTAACTTAAGGGCCAATTATGCAAAATAGTGTGATTTTTTTAATATCTTATTGACACATTTGTTAGATTTGTCTTCGTTGACTTGCCAATTAAAACCTTTAGACAACTGTTTATTAAGTAAGAGACAATATTTTTCATAGTTGCCATATGACTTGCAAAAGATATAGCATGCAATTTTTCTCTAAAATCCAATTTCATTGGTAATAAGTATGACTCAACCCCTTATAGTTGACATTCTCGGTTTTAACTTTTTTGTTTTTTAAAGTAATGTTAGTTTCAAATGGATAGGTGTGTTGTGAATCT
This sequence comes from Sextonia rubra, assembly GCA_037013555.1. NCBI lineage: Eukaryota > Viridiplantae > Streptophyta > Magnoliopsida > Laurales > Lauraceae > Sextonia > Sextonia rubra. The sequence goes on along the minus strand of JASUAD010000028.1, from coordinate 11,294,497 downwards.
GTATTAATCACAAGTGGGCCCAAGCAGAAGGTTTTTATTTTCCTTGCTGATTTGCAATCCACTTTCTTTGAAATTGAGTTATTCTTCTTACCAAAAAAAAAAAATGAAAAAAAAGGTCCAAACTGGCCTTGAGATACCAGACCACCAGTTAGGTTTGGTGCAGCAAATGGGCCAATAGTAGACATTGTTTTTGAACCATTTTTATACATATGTACGTGTAAATTAGGATTGTCTAAATCCAAAGCCCATGAAGGCTCTCTTGTTTTATCTCATTTGGAATTTAAAACGTGCCTAATATCAATTTTTTTCTCTTACAATTTTTATTATAATAATAATAATAATTATTATTATTATAATTATTATAATTATTATTTAAATATCATTACAATGACTACAATGTTGTTGTTTTCTTTCTCTCTGAATACCGACTGTAATCATAAGGTAGGGTCTTTTCTATCCTATTGACCATTTGTTTCCAACACTTTTATCATTTATCTATCTCTACTATCTTTTCTATATAATTTAAAGGGAAATTCTAACAAATGCCCCCTTCCCCTTCGTAAAATCCAATAAACATGGCTACATTAATTAGTATTTGGTTGGAAAGTGTGATAAGTTGAGATCCTGAGTAGACAAAAGGAGAAAAAAAAGGGGGCAGCTATTAAGGAGGCGTTTTTGCCCCTATGTGACTATTCATTACTAATATCATGTCAATCAAAGAGATAATAACAAGAAGAAAAAATTCGGAATAAAAATTGGAGTTTTCAACTCTGAGCAATACCAACTATTTTAAGATTTAATCATCCCTCTGTGAGAGGAGAAAAAATGGGGAAGAAAAGTTGTCACTCAGTAGTTTGAAAAGGAGAAAAGCAGAAAGTCATTTAAAGAGGAGAAAAATTAGGAAACAAACGTTATGATCAATAATAACAACTCCACATTATGGTTCCTCACTTGTTCCTCTATTGGGCCTTTTTGTAAAGGTGCTCCCTAGCCCTCCCCTAATTAAAACACCTAAAATCTCTCATAATTGATGTAGATTAGGAAACTTACCAGTGAAGGATCTTGCAATGTGGAGCGGGGTGAAACTAATTAACTATAGACCATGTCCATGGGCCTCGGTGTTGTCTATCCCATCCCAATACTCCTAGCACATGCATTAGTTCTATAGGTTTATTGATTTCTCTATGTGTCAATGATTTTACGAGCACAAAGCAAGAGAGAAATAAATAGATGGTTAACGAGGGGACATCATAATGATTATAGGTCCCAAGGTTTGATGATCTTGATGGTTGATGTAAGGTGATGAGATTCGCAGGGCCAACGATCATTGACTAGATAAATGTGCTCATGAAAAATCTAGCCCATTGGGTAGTAGCGAAATTGAAGCTTCTACTGCCATTATTAGGCTTGGTGAGTGATATTCTAACAGACATAGGTTTAGGGGTGGTGTGTTGATCGGTGTGTAAGGTGTGTCTTGTCTAAGCTAGAGCTTTGAAAATTTTTTTCACATCTTTGCAATTGGCACATCAGACCACTCTTGCTCCCTTTTGCTCTCATGGGGGAATGGATTTTGATTACCTACAAGCATAACACCCATCAAGATCAATCATGTATTTGGAGTACAAATTTTCTGGGGAGAACGATTATATGTTCTACACAAACTACCTTGTTAGGGCAAGTAGTTATGTTGGATCGTGTTTCTTAAAAGCCGAGTAAAGTCGATGAGATTTAAAGAGAGTACAATGCTTAGCTTGGAAACATATAATTTGCATAGTTCAGTATTTTCAATTATCCAAACAGTTGATATAATGGAAATCAATGTAGACTGATCATTCACAAAAGTGCCACAGGGGATAATTCTGAACAATATAACCACTGACCAGAAAAAAAAGAGATAAAAAAAGGTCTCATTAACAGTCATTCATGAACACTTTTGTGGAAAGTAAAATTAACTTTTAAATTATAATATGTAAATTAGTTGTAAAGTTCATAACTAAGAATCATTGTTAAACATTTAACAAGAGTTCTCCATTTTGAGGACTCGAACTTGACGATTAATTTGGTATTTTATGGATGCTTATAATTGGGCTTATCAAGGGTTGAAAATGGGTACCCAATTCTCTAATTATATATCCAAAGTTTCTGACCCATGAAAAATCGGGTTTGGAATCTATTTTAGGTTCTGATTCATAAACAGGTCAAGGTTTGAAACTCAAATTAGGTTTCGATTAGTAACTGAATAGTGTTCCGGGTCCATATGGATTCCGACTAGTGGACTTGAGACCTAGCACAAGAGTTTTTAATATTGTAAATTATAGCTCAAAATCAACTTTGGTTTGACACTTTTAGATTTAATCTTAATGATAGTCGGCTTGATTCATTGTTATAAGTTGAACAATATCCTTAATTTAAAGTAAAAAAAATAAGAAAAGTAAAAGAAGTTAGAGCTAATTCTGCAACTATATCCCAATTCTCCAGTGATACCATGTTTTAAACTATTAGGTCAAAATGTGAGGCCCAAACCCTCCACAATCATACCAGGCTATAATTGACCCAAGATTCTGAAAGTACAATAACTAGATCTCACCAAGTCCTAAAGGGGGGGTGAATAGGACTATTAAAAATTTCTTTTCAAGAATTAGGTTTTATTAGTGGGTAATCTGAAAGATTATTTAAACTTAAGAATCCCCAAGAAGATTTAAGAGAGATATTCAGAGTTGTGAGTGTTTACAGTATGTAGAAATGCAACTAGAGTAACTAAGATGTAGCTTATAAAAGATCATCAACTCAAGTGACAAGAATGCAAGGCAACATCCACACACAACAAACAATAAACACAGTGATTTATAGTGGTTCGGTCCTAGACCTACATCCACTCTCAAGAGCAATCTCTCTTGGTTCCACTAAAATAAGAGGTACTTACATAACATACACCTCTTGCAACAGTTTTTTGATTTGGTGGTTTATCTTCCACCAACTAGGGTTTTTTGATCAGGTGGTTGATCCTTGATCTAGTCCACCAACTACAATAATTTTTGATGCGGTGGTTTGTCTTCCACCAAATACAGCAATGAGAATTGAAATATTAAAGAACACCTAAACAAGGAATTGTATACCTTGGTTTTGAGTGGTGCTCTTGATGCTTGAAAGACTACCTCCAAGCTTTGGCCTCTTGTTCTTGCTCCTTGGTGATGAAGATCTTCAGATGAGTGCTCAGCCAAGGGAAGAGGTTTTAAGAGGGTTTGGAAGGCTAAGGTATTCTCTCAGATTTAATGGAGCCTTTCCTAACTCACCAACTACTCTACATGTAACAATAATGGCACTCTTTGGTGTTGGAGAATAGGTGGTTGAGGGAGCTTTGAAGATGATTTTAATGGAGGTGCAAAGGCTCAGCTATACTAGTGATTTTCACAGCAATAAATTCAGTGGTTGGAGCAAGGGTGAGGTCCTCTTTAAATACAGATGAGCTCCAACGGATAGATCTACGGCTAAGAACAGAATGGTCTACGGCTTAGCCGTAAGTTCTGACAATATCCAACGGCTAGTTTGACCGGATTCAATAAAAATTCCTTCTTATAGTTAGTCTTACGGCTTAGCCGTAAATCCTTATATGGCTTAGCCGTGAGCACCTTTCGGCCTAGCCGTGGGTCAGCCGTAAGCTGAAATTTCCCAAAAACTGTTCTCTGGAGAGTGGCCCGTAATCTTTACGGCTTAGCCGTGAATTACCTTACGGCTTAGCCGTGAAGGCCTTTCAGCTTGGCCGCAAGGTCAACCGTAAGCATTATATGGCCAAGTGCACTCTCTGGATTGTGGCCCGAAGATTTTACGGCTTAGCCGTGAAACATACTACGGCTTAGCCGTAACATTTTTCGGTGCAGCCGTAGGGTCAACCGTAGAACAAAAAGCTTCAAAAAATACTCTCTGGAGAGTGAGCCGTAAGATCTACGGCTTAGCCGTGGTCCAAGCCGTAGAACAAAACGGGGTGTTTGAAAAACCTAATTTCCTATTTTATTTCTATGGACACTTAGGGATCACAGTTACCTTATCCCTTGGCACTCACAGATGATTTTCTTTGAATGATCTTGAACTTCTTTGCTTAGTCTTCATTGATAGGTCTTTCTTGAATGGTCTTGAACTTGCTTGAACTGCTTTGAACTTGGCTTGATCTTCAATGAACTTCCGAGGTGAACTAGGTCGTTCTAGAACCGAACTACACTTTGGTCACGTAATTGACAACACACTCTTACAATGACACTAACAGATTCTTCAGTCCATTCAAATTACTAGATTCTAGTGTGGCTGGAATAAGATCTTGTCATATACTTAAGATTAACACTGAATAAGCTTGGGTCAATGGGCTCAACCTTGTCCAAATTTAGCTTTTTTGTTATGGGCCGAATGTCAACACTTGGTTCCACTCTACGGCTGTGCAAGTTACTTGGGTCCAATTCAATTACAGAGTTTTCCATTTTATGCTTGATATTTTAGGCCAGGATATAAGCTTCTTGTAGGGCATAACATACATAGGATTGCATAAAGCGTGTTTAACTATCAAGTAATAATGAGGCCGAGGTGAAGAAACGATAAATTACCACCCACCCCCCCTGATTACCCAATATTAAAATTGACCCAATCTGTCTGAGCCCAATTGCACAACCAGATTCCATTTTGGGCTGCACTCAGAATCGTCCACATCCTTAAAAGATTGTGTTTAGATAAGCTAATTAACTGGGAATGTATACTAATTGTATCTGCATTTTTTGCCTAGTGCAACCCATTTACTAAATGGTATAAAAATTTGACCTTTGTGAAGCCAAAATGGGCTTTGAGCCCATTTGTGTCATGGTATTGAACTAGTTTGAAATCTTGGCAAAATAGGTTCCAATAAAGAATCATTAAAAAGCTAATGAGCCCTGAATGTTTACTAATCGTGGCTGAAGTTTTTGCCTAGTGCAACCGATTTATTAAATGGCATAAAAATTTGACCTTTGTGAAGCCAAGATGGGCTCTGAGCCCATTTGCGTCATGGTATTGAACTCATTTGAAATCTTGGTAAAATAGGTTCCAGTAAAGAATCATTAACAAGAGGTAAAGTGTGAAGCATAAAGGTGGGACCTTGACTTCCCTAGGATTTGATTTGCTAGGGTGATCATGGGTCTTCGTTTTACATTTCCCTTAATTGATTTTGTAGTGAGGTAGAGGTTGTTTGATAGCCACTTATGGATCTTTATTTATTTATTTTTTTTAAGTTTGAGACACTTACAGTATTTGGAATGAATTTTTTAGCATTCCTAAAAGTACGATTCCATGAAACAAATGGGCACCTAGGATCAGGCTTGATCAGGGCATTGTTTGAAATGTCATGTACCCCTTACACCGAAGCCCAAACCACCGCACTGTCACTCTTAAAATAGGACTGAAATTAGCCTTGTGAGTAGTAATCTGGCATTGTTACGCCAACAATTGCTTCTAAAACTAGACACAACTATTAGGTGGTGTTTCTGTAGGAGCCGAAGAGGAACTCTGCGGCAGTTGTTATCTGATAGGGGGAGGCACAAAATGCGGATCATTTCTCGTGAAGGAAAATGCCCAATTGACAATGCGCTGGATTTTCGGGATGCCCAGAATTATCTATCCACCAAACACTAGAAAATCCGGTGCTAGTTCTTTCCCTTTACTTAGCAAATGGTCCTATACAAATGCACCGGTAAGGTCACCAAATTTAGTATCTTAGAGAAGCCTTATTGAGTCGAAAGTTGGACTCATTCATCCTGATTCAATGATCGACCCGAGTAACTCAACTTACCCTGACTTGGGTTAGCCCAACCTTGGTAATTGGGGAGGTCTGATGGATCGGTGGGCTCATTCGAACCTGTAATCTTATCATTTATCTTTATCTGTATCACAAGACACACAAAAGCAAAAGGTACCCTTTTAACCATATCCTTTTCTGTTGACATTTTTGTTTGCTCGATATTGAATTTGTAGCAATTACTAACCAAGAAAATTAAAGAGTGGAGTGAAGGATGGAGGCTGTTGATGTAGATAGGAGGATGTTATCTTTCTTAGGATTTTAATTTTTCTCTACTAGAAAGGTGTAGAATGCTAGAGATATGGATGTCAGAGAGACCCGAATGGTTTGTTAGGTGTTACATATTTTAGGAATAGACTTAAATCTGAATTCTAAATTATCTCTTTGTGTTACTCTTCTCTCTTGTATAATTTAGAGAGTTAGATTGAATAAAGTGTAGGGTGGTTTATTACTTTACTGAAGAAATCGCAAAAGATCTGATTTAATGGGCTATGGCACTGACAGGCTAAAAAAGGAGCTAGTTGCGATAGAAATGGATAAATGGATAAACGGTGATCATTAAGATGTGATGATTGTTTTTTTACCAAAAAACTAAATAAATATATATTTAATTGACTTGTTTAGATATCAAGGTCTTCTATTTTAGGTCTTCTATTTTATGTTTACAATTACAAATCTTATTGAGGACCATGTGATTGAGGGGGGATGTTGGAGATATGGATGTTAAAGACAGCCAAATGGTTTGTTAGGCATTAGATATTTTAGGGATAGACTTAAGATTTGAATTTGAGATTATCTCTTTATGTTATCTCCTTTCTTGTATAAATTATTAGAGAGTTGGATTGAATAAAGTTTACAGTGGGTTATTACTTGAATGAAATATTCTTAAATTTATTTATTAAAGACCTCGACAGGTGGTGGAGCCCTCGCTGCCCTCAAACGAGGAAAAAGCACAGGTTATGCTGGTAATTAGAGCTGACACCTCTTACTAGGGGGTAAAATCTTGACAAGTTTCTCTGCTTGTTTTCTTTAGTGTTTGAAGTGGGAGGAAGCTTTGGTATGACAGTTTGCAGTGCAACTTGGAACTGTAGGCAATTTTCTCCACCCTTATCTTCTTTTCCGAGTGTGACCCGTAAATTGTTATTGTTAATGTGTGGCAATTGCTCGGTCCATTGAGGCCTATCTAGGAACTAGGAAAAATCATCACTGTCTATTTTATCGACAGTGCCTCACTGAGCCCTAGATGCTCTTCAATCCAGGAGAGTCCACTCCCATGAAGGGCTGGGTCGGACCTAGAAGGCTGTGAACTTGTTAGTGCCACTTTTATGGCCTTTCTTGTTTCAAATCAGTAGTTGACGATTTCTTTATGAAACCCGTTTGAGTACGGTTGGTCAGGGGGACAGATCTAGAGCAAAACTAGATAGAGGGGACAAAATAATGGGCCTAGATCTAGCCACTGTTGAGCAGTCAAAAAGTTAAGGAAAGGTCATGCCCATTTATAAAATTTATGTAACACGGACACGGTGGTCAATATGAAGGGCCTATAGTTGGACAACTAAGCATACATAGGACCACATCCAGCCCGGCCTAATTGTGTTAATGGCGGAAATTTTGGCCCTGTCATTTCCAGGGCCCGGATCCTGAGCAGCACCACTGCACCATACTATGGTACAGCAACCGGCTGCCACCAATAGCTATCATGGATGTCATTTGAAAATTAAGATGATAGCTGGCATCTTTCCAATGACATCTACAGATTTGACAAGTTGATTTAATTCCTATATTGCCCTTTAACAAGTATGGAGTTGCCCTAATCTGTATCTCTCAAGGCTTGTTTAGTAATAAGATCATTGAGGAAAAAAATCTTAGTTTCCTTGGTATCTATCAATATCTGTGTTTGGTGTTAGCAAATCTCTAATAATTTTGGCAAAATCAAATCTTCTCTTTTTGTGATTCCCCGATCTTACCTCCCCCCATTAGATCAGCAAATCATCTCATCAAAAATAAGTGATATAAAAGTTGAAATCCTAACCCGGAAACAATATGCACATAGTCTCTCGCTTCCCTCTCCTATGAAAGAGTCTTCTCCAGCCCTCCCGTCTCGTGCCTACTCGCCATTGATTTGGAGGTAAGTCTCGTTCCTGAACTCTCTCCCTCTCTCTCTCTCACACACAGCTGTGCCCACCCACCCCTTCTTCTCTTTCACTCTCCCCTGTGAACCCAACTACCCTTTTCTCTCTCTCCCCATGCCCAGAACACACCCTCCATTGATCCAGTCTCTCTCTCCCACTCTCCCCTCTCTATCATCCCTACCTAAGCCCACTTTCCCCTCACAATCTCTCCCTCTTGCTCTTTTTCCTCCCTCCACTGCCTAACATGCCCATAATGTTGTACTTTTCACACTCATTTGATCAAATAAGAAAATACAGAATTATTAATGTGTGATTGTGCCTACGGTTTTCTTCATTTTAGGATGCTAATTTCTTGATACTTTTTTAATCAATCCCACTTTTTTTTTTCACCCTAAATGCATAGCACAACCAGGACCATTTGCTCCGTGTAATAGTTAAACCGATTATGATTTTTTGTACAACCAAATGCACCATTGACTATTGTTTCTACTGCATAGCATTTGCTCTCGTGTTGTGTTTATGACATTACAATGGATTTTTTTTCTTGGAGTAAGTGTATATCTAGATAATCCTTTGACTGGGAATTATACAAAGGAAATCTTATATTTGTTAATCATGTTAAAATTTTTTAATATTTATTTATCAAAATCATTGTACATGTTATATTAGTGGAGAATGATATGCTGGCAAAGAAAGGAATGCTTAGTGATGAATGCTTGGTGATGACTATTGTTATTCATATATCATGCTTGGTTATGCTTTTTTATTTGGGTTGTTATCACTGATGGATGGTATAATGCTCCTTTATCTTTGGCTTTTAGCATTTCTTTGCTTTTCTCATTTGTAGGTGCTTGTTTCTCTTTTCCCTATGAAGTGAAAATTATCAATTATTGATCTCTCTCTCTCTCTCTCTCACTCATTTATCAATTATTGATCTCTCTCTCTCTCTCACTCACACACACACACAAACATATTCAATTTAGCAAAGAACTAAGCAATGCTTCAAAGTTTGATGAACATATCATGTTTCATGTTTGACTTTCAATTTAAGCCTAAAAAACAATCGTCATGAAATGGATTTTCTTTTGTCAAAAGGAGTATAGTTAACCCAACCAATGACAAATCCATATCCTAATGTCATCACCATCAAGATTAAAGCCTAGTTGTTTATGTGTCTGTCAGCATTATGGTCCAATGAAATTTCATCACCTTCTATCTAGTTAAATTGTTGGCATTATTGGATTTTTAGGCTCAATTTCTTTCTTTAGGTAAATAGTCTAGTCATGGACAAGATTCCCGACTAGTTTGTTTATGTGTATTTATTATGGACCATTGAAATTTCATCACCATATGTCTATTTTCTACATTCTAATTTTTGCAATTGCTATCAAGACTTAAAGCTGAAAATTGCTCTCTCACTTAAAAATGAGTACTTAAAGATTCTATCTTTAGGTTCTCTATGCCCTTGGTAAATCCACTCAACCTGCCATTATCTCACTTTCTGCGCTTGAATCTGTTTCCAATTTCCTTCCAAACTGAGCATTTATGTTCCCAAAAGAAACCTACAAGTTGTTGTTGTGCTAGACTCAGAACTTGCTCAACATTTCTCCCCATAACCTGGATTTTGTTTCTGCTTCTCCACATTTGCCCAATGCCCACAATCCTTATTGTTTTAACTTCTTCTGCTTCTGCTTTATAAAGAGTGGAGGTATAAGTGAAGGGCCACTTGCTAATCAGACTTGCTATCATCTCTCTATTTTCAGATACAAAATGAGCATAAATCTTAAGAAAAAATGTTATGGTTCAATCACAGGCTGCATTTCATTATGAAATTTAGTCAATCCATGCTATTATTGATGCACCTGATTGTATTTGTCACAAGTCATTGAGTATTAAAAAAAGAAACTCCTTTCTCTCACTTTCTAGGCCTAAATTTGTTTATATGCAGAATGGATAGAAGACATCTTTTAAAGATTTTTACAATTGCAATCACTACAACTTGTTTGTTATGGTACCATTATGCGTACTTACTTAAAGATGCGCACATGAGTCATCCCTTAGTGGTCGTAATTGTATCATGGAGATTTTGACTGGAAATTCCCAAAATTGTTTTAACTTGTTCAGAATGAACAATGGATGTGTTATGCTCTTAGCAAATGAATTAAGGAGACGAAAGTTTTTAAAAGATTCACAGTTTGTAAGTGTGGAAGAACAACTATTGATTTATTTATTCACTGTTGGCCACAATGAAAGGAATTAAGTGATGCAAGACCTATTTCAACATTCAGGAGAAACCATAAGTAGATACTTCAATCAAACATTGGATGTAATATTAAAGTTGAGCAAGTGTTATTTAAAACCATTAAGTGGGGAGATTTCACAAGAGATTGCAAACAATCCTTAACTCTATCCATATTTCAAGGTAAAATTTTAAATAATTTATCTTTTATAAAAATCTTGAGTGATTGATGTATGAATAATTTAAGGCATGTTTGATAAGTTGACTGGATTGTGTTGGTGCAATAGATGGAATGCATATTCGTGCATGGTTGAGACTTGAAGATCAAGTTCGGTATCGTAATAGAAAAGGTTGGTTGACACAAAATATCATGGCTATGGTTTCATTTGACATGCAATTTCAATAGGTTTATGCCAGATGGGAAGGTCAGCATTAGACTCTAGGATACTTCAAGACTCAATTAGGAGGTGGCCCTGCAATAAATTCCCTATTCCGATTAGCAATGTCGTGTTTTATTTGAAAATGCATATATATATATATATATTAGTGTAATATTAAGTAGAGGTTTTCTATTTGTAGGTAAATATTATCTTATTGATGCTGGATATGCGAATATGTGTGGATTTTTAGCTCCCTTTCATGGTGTTCGTTACCATCTTAAAGAATGGTCGACTACGCACAAGATTTATTCAAAGTAAGACATTCAAAACTACAAAATGTGGTGGAGAGAACATTTGCTTTATTAAAACAGCATTTTGCTTTGCTACGAATTGCTCCATGTTATCCTATTAAGATACAAGTGAAGCTGGTTGTGGAATGCTGTGTTCTACAAAATTTTATCCGACAATAGAACTTAGATGATGAGATCTTTGTAGATGCAATGAATGATAATTTAGGAGATGAAATATGGGTGACAAACAAAATGACAACCAAGCCAAGGATGGTGTTTTAGAACCTAGCAATATAGATAGAAATTATATGAATCAGTTGCGAGAAAGCATAGCGGAAGAGATGTCGGGTGCAAGGGTTGGGTCTTAATGTGATTTTTGCTTAATAAGACTTTAAACTATGGTCTTTTGAAATTATCAATTTTTATAACATTCACACTTAGTTGTTTTGTTTTATATTTAATATTGACTTATATGGAAATGTGTTTTACATTCTTATTGGACTCAAATTCTTATTTAGCCTGGCTATGTATGAGCTTGAGATGCGCATCCCATCATTTTAATCATATTCGAATAAGTATAGGAGTCTTAGTTAGTTAAATATCATGATGTGGGCCCTGGTTGTTGGCTAACACATTTTGGTCATGACTAATTATTAAAGGCCTTATATTAGATGAAATGTTTATTTTCTACGGTTTTTTACTATTACCACCAAACATGAATTCTGGAAATCCTCAGTCATTTCCTCATTCTAACCAAACATAGAACATGAGAAATCCTCAGTTAGAAAATCCTTAGAGAGGGTTTTCATTTTCTAGAGGTAGTCAGGAATTCGTGAAACTACGGACTCCTCACTTGTTACCAAACACACCCTAAATGTTCCCTTTCACACTAGCAATCATTCATGTGGGGCCATCTACCTACTAGCTAACCATCTCTTCTCAGAATATATTCCATGTGGGACCACATTCCTTCTCAATATCACTAGGAGCCCCAAGCAGACTAGAAGTTCTTCACAAAGAATAATCCGATTTAGTGGCTCAATGAAATCCGACAATAAGATAAAAATGAGTTTTCTCCATATGTTACAATCAGATATAAATGAATTTTCCCCAAAGTGGTACTTACAGTTACATGGCTCGAGTAAAAAAAAAAAAAAAAAAAACTATGGTACCCTATAAAAGTCTACATGCTTAGTCAAAACATTTGAGCAAAAATGTAGTCAATTTAATTTGTTCTTTTAGAGTGAATCATATTTTCTTCAACTCGGTAAATCTACTGATGAGTATAAATATCGATTGAAGCGATTTCCCATAACTTATACATAATTTCAATTAAAATTTAAGTTGACGATTTGCATTTAACAATTATGAGGCAAAGATTATGACATAATAGAATTCCAGAATAAATTGTGTTGTGGTCACTCATGGCACTTTGAAATAGAAGGCCTGACTCAGTGATAGACCTAGGGTTTTCATTTGAGGGTTGCAGACCCAAACATGTAATTGTGTTTTGGGAACAAATACAAAATTTTCATGTGGATTTCAGGGGCGAATGTAGATATTTTATATGAATTTTTTTAGTAAATTTAGAATTTTATCGATTTTCTACTAACTTGTTTCTTTATAGCTCATCCAACAAAATTTGCTAAATCAATTGTCAAATTACTCATTCCAGGAATATGTACATGGTTGATTTTGTTAACACATTATACATGAAATCAAAATGCAGTGCAATCACATGTTAAAGTTGAAAGTTGACCCTTATTATTTTTTATTTTAAAATTTTAACATTATAAAAAAGTATATGATTAATCTCAATTGGACCCAACGCGCATTAAATTCGAGTTAAGAGTGTCGGGTCGAGTTGAGCCGCGTTCTGATGCGGGATGAAGGTTTTCAACCCATTTTAAAAACGGGTCAGTTCAATAAATCCAGACTCGGTTTAACCCAACCCGTTTACAAGGCTTACATAGAGTAATACAAGTACAAGTCACGTGGGCATGTACCTTGATTATAGTGTGTGATTGCAAAAATAAAAATAATAAAGAACATGTGCGAAGAGTTTTATGTGGACCCACTATGTAGATTCTCTGATTTGTATGACTCTTTTGGTGGTTTTTGGACTTTTGTAGCTTTTTTGGGTAATTGTCCCTAGTTTATAATTTCAAGTGTATTCCTCCACATTCTACAGCTTTAGACGTTTTCTATTCCAAGCATTCTATGCATGGGTTTCTACTGTTTGAGAACACCAAATTATTAATCTTGTAGATTTTATAGCTTATTGAAAGATCCTTTGGATGACATAGCTGAACTTAGAGCATTTCCTATTGTGACCAACTCACTCTAAAATCATCTGCTTTAGGATAGGATTATGATTTTAGTTTTCTTATTATATGGATTAATCAAGAAAATACTAATAAAATAGTATTCTCTCAACTAAAATTATAATTTTTTTAAGCCAAATATCCAATTTTATGTCCTAAATGATATGTTGGGCCTTAAGCCCAATTCGTGTGACCCTCTTGAATTTATAAAATATCCAAGTAAATCAGTCCTTGCAAATTAAAGAGGTTAAGATCACGGGAGTAAAGTTTATGATTTTCAAAGAGTCATCGAACAGTACATGCCCTCCTCAATAGAAAAGGATGATCCAATTATTGCACTGGTAAACTAAATAGTTTCAAAAGTTATTTCAGGCTATCACAGGCTATCGAACAGTACATATCCTCCTCAATAGGTAATGATCATCCGCATTTTTTTTTTAAATGACTTTGAACCCTCCAACTCCTTTCTTAAGTTGATCAGTGATAAAACTTGGATACATGATACCACCTTCAGCAGATCAGGCACCAGACGGTTCAAACAGATCTTTAGTTCATTGTTGGACTTCGTGACGACTAGAATAATAAAATTATAGGTTTATTCCAATTTTAATTAAATATAAAAAGGGGAAAAAAGAATAAAAGAAAATAATTTAAATTACTCGGAATTCAACACGCAAATAGGCGATTTTGGGTTGATCTCTTTAAAACGTGCCCCCATCTCTAACCATTTCGCATCCAAAGTCCATGAATATTTCAGACGAATGAAAAAACGGAAGAAGAAGACGAAGACAGACAACCAACAACATAGATAATCGCTGGAACGTACACCAAGGTAGGCTTTATTTATTCATATTTTAGTACTCGTAGGAGAGGCTGAAGATTACATGGATGAATGGTAATATTTAGTCCAACAGGAAAGCTGAACATAAAATGATTTAATCCAACCGGAAGGTAAACATAGTGAGAAGTGGGGACTACATAGCTGGGTTTAGTAATTTATTCTCCCGTTGCAAGCTGAAGCCATAAGGGCTCATGCCGTAGCAGTCAAGGTTGTCACCGTAGCTCACACCCAAGATATCGCAGTATCTCTTATAGAAACCAATCCGGTCTTCCACTCTTGGATCGGGTCCAGTGCCGCCACATTCTAGTCCTCCATTAATAATGTTGGTACAGAGACCATACCCAGGTAGGCGACCCGCAGCAATATCAGCAGCGGACGGTATCCACTTTTCAGTGATGACGTCATGGCAGGATGGCTTGGGTGCCTGTGGCGTCATCCAGAACCAGAAGGCCGTCTGGAATGAGATCAGTCCGTCTGAGGAAACTAATCCAGGGTTCCTGAGGAGCTCTAATCCAAGATATTCTTCAGCTTGGCCGTAGTTGTAATTGCTGCAAGAAACGCAGTCAAAAGTCAAGATTAATTAATATCCAAGTCTACGATAAGTTGTAACTTCTGGGTTAATTTGTTCAGTACACTTACTACGAAAGTTGAATGGGCCCTCGGCCATAGTACTGCTGCCCGGCAACGCAAGGCCACCGATCACTTGGTACACAATAATCACAATTAACACCTGGACAACCTACCTCCTCTTTAAAGCAGTAACCCCATGCATATGGGCCATCTGGTGCAGTGGGCCACCCCCCTGCACATATCAGAATAATCAAACAGTCTCCTCATTTCACTTTGGCCTGTTTTAATTTAATTTAATTAATATGCCGTTTAGATTAATTTACTTTCCCAACAGACCCTTGATTATCAAATGAAGGTTACTTAGGTGCAGAATGAAAATTTCATATCTGTTAAACTATGGCGCACCCACCAGTTGTTTCATGGGAGGTTTGGCCTAGGAAAGCTGCAATCTCCCTCTTGCATATAACTGAGTCGTCCCCTTGAGCAAACCCTGCAAAATTATTGGCTGCAGCTATGAAATCATCGTAAGTGTAGAAGCCCCTGGCGGGGCAAGCCGCATCGTTGCGATGCAGTAGCATCTCTTCAAATTCATCCCGACTGATGAGTGAGGTTAGTTCACCGCAGGGTGTTGATGGTGGTGGTGGTGTATATGGCGGCGGCGGGGGCGATGGTGGTGGTGGTGGCGGTGGTGGTGCACAGACTAGGTCACATTGGCTCTGGCAACCGGTCCCACAGTATGCATCTGTGCTGCCACAATAGCCCCATTGGCTGCAGCAGAGGCAGCTGGGGCAGAGAGCTCCCCCTGCTTGGCTTCCACACTGCTGTGCAGAGGCACACAGTATGGAAGCCAAGGAAAAGATGATTAAGGTCCAGATCTTCATTCTTTCCTATTTCTATGTGCATGCTGTGGATGAGGTGAGAGGGGGTATAAATAGATAATTGAGCACTGCCTCTACAACCTTCTAAAGGTTATTCACGTTGAACAGATGCATAAACTTTAGGATTCTTTACAAGCAGCCAGCTTTCTTGCTTGTGGTCCTGCATAACCAGTAGGCAGCTTTCAGTCTCTCTCTCAATCAATTTGCAAATTGAATGTACTGTTTGGATGTAGTTAAAGTTGAATGTATGTATCACAATTACTGAAAAGATGAGACATGCATGTGGTTACTGGAAAGATGAGACATGCATGTGGTCTCTTCATAATTACTGGAAGGACGACACTGCGGGATGTTCTGTTCGATAAAATTTTGTTGTAATTTTCTTTTTAACTTATTATGTCCCAGTAAATTTCTTTAGCCAATAAAAAATTACGTTAGCTATTAATCTCAGTCTTTGCATTTCATTATCCTTATAACAATCATCTTCTTGGATTCATTTCTCAATTTTTATTATTTTTATTATAATATTAATTTAGTGCGAGGAAGCCCTCAGATCGAAGTGGGGAGTAACATCCGGTGAGGTGAGGGAGATAGACCTCGTTTGAGGTAGAACCCTGAATGAGAAAAAGGTGTTTCTATCGTCGTTTGATTCTTAGACAGTAAAAATTGACGCTCCTTGCCCCTGGTTTAAAAGGCTTTCCTTGAATTATTGGTAGTTAGAATAAAAACTATAATAGTGGTAAATAGCATGTCTAAAGAACTGGCCATTTATTTTCATCTAGAGATACATAAACAAAGTCATTAATGTGATTCGATTGCTTGTGACAATGAAGAGTCACAGTTCTCGACCGCTTTTGTTGTTTCTTCTTAATTTAGAACTCAGAAGTTCATTCATTTTTGTCAATTGCTATGGGGGGATTTGGTTTGATTGGCTACCTAAGGCTTCTAGACATTTGTGGTTGATTCTTTCTAAATTTTCACCATGGCATCAGCTTTAACTTTCCAATGATCAATAATGAGTTGAAAAAAAATGACAGAACACAATTCGCTGATGACACATGCACACCTGAAAAACCAAGGAGAAAAATTCTAACTGGGCACTTTGTTAGAGATCCCTAGAAATGACAGCTAATGGCCTTATAACAGTCATCAGCTGATTCGTCTACAAATATGTAGTCATTTACACAACTAAGTTGTCTTAAAGGAAAAAAAAAAAAAAACTATGGCACCATTTTTCAGGAAAAAAAAAACCAAGGTGAAAAAAATCATCATTATTTTGTTAAGCGAAGATAAAAAAAATCTTTAAAATAGAAAAAAATAATAAATATCAGTCAATGGATGTTATTTATATAGATAGATAGACTTACAAATTATGGCTTTGAGCGGTCTTTTTTTTTCTCAAAAATATTTCAGAAAATAAAGTTGAAAAAAATTCTGCCTGTGGAATTTCCAATAATATAATCAATTTCAAACATCCATTTAATATTCATATAATAACTAACTCATTAAAGAACTCAAACATCCATATATAATAAAATTTATATCCATCTATCTAATTATAACCAAATTTACTGTATCAAAACATTTAATTCAAATGCTAGATTTTTCAAAAACTTAGTAATAGATAGTCCTGAATTTACGCTAATCTGTGATATCGGTGGTCGTGAAATCTGCCAAAATGCCTTAATTGATTAGCAACTTGATGCTCCTGTCAATGATTTCATCTCAAATGATGCTACGGCAACTTGAATCCTAGACCAATACACCCATTAGTCGGCCATTGGCTTCACATTTAGTCCTCTGGCCACTTTTAATACATCAACTTTCTTTATCATGAACCCATCTCCACAGTTGTGAGATCCACACGTGCCTCCTGATGTGGGTATCGTGCGACACCTACTTACAAGATTCACAATTTAATTAAATACAAATAATATTTAAGTTTAGGAATCTACCGTTTATGTAAACTTGGTCTGTATTGGTTGGAAACTTCATCCGTCTCTAACTTGAGAAATGGATGCAAGGACATACATCCTCCTCTAGGACTCCCCTTCTATTCTTTCTTGTAACTTTTCTAAAGCTCTCATCAGAGGAGCTGAAGGAGGCACGACGGTTTGAGGTACCCAAACCATATTCCTCACACGTCCTCGAGTATTATGTTTAAAAATATATATATATATATATATATGCAACAAAACAAATATGTTTAAAGCCTTCTAACAACTTGATGTTTTGCCACTAGGAAATATTATGAGAAATAAGATAATCCACATACATATGGCAGCCAGGTCATGGTCTAAATCTCTCCCTGAGTATAAAGTTGCTTACAAGCCCCCTAAAGAAGGATCTAATAATGTAAAGCGTAATCGTATGAAGTGGTCAAGTTGGGAATTTTATTTTGGGTCTATGTGTTTAGTAGAAATAAGACACGTATGTCTATTTTATTTCTCTGAATTTATTCTTTTATCGGAAATGTTATTCTCCTCACCTTTTCAAAGTAAACTTATTTGGAAGTGTTATTTGGCTCATTCTTTCAAAGTAAACCAAGTAAAACCTCATTTGAGTACTTTATCTTAGCTCTTTCTAGAGTCACTTCTCCTTACTCATATCCCACTCACATCAGTTTTTTGGTGTATCATTGCTACACCACTAGCTCAACAAAGTCAAAATGAAAAAAAAAAGAAGCAAAATAAGGGAAAACATAATGATGTACTCTATTCTATGAAAAAATAAATTACTCATTTTTCCAAAGCTCTTGCTATAACTATTGGAATAATTGGGCATTAAGTATGACCCAATGACCACATTCTAATGTGGGTTCCCCACTTTAGTCGACCATTATCAATTAAGACTCTAATGTTGATAAGCCTTCTTGATGGTGGTGTTTGGATAAAGTTGCTAACCTTATAGTATTTCCCATACTAAGAGCAATCTGAATCTTAATGGAAGTAAGACTCCATGATGGGAAGGGGTTTGTCTATGAAAACCAATATAAAGGGTTTAGGGTTATAGCTCCTCTCTACACATTACATTGATTAGCCCTATGATATCACATAATAGAGTCATAGTTAAGGAGTTTAGTAAATCCCCAAATAAAGTCTGCAGTTGAAGTTTAAGAGAACGTGATGGAATCAGGTACGCATTTAATTTCATCTTTATATTGTGTTGTTCAAATCAATCCTGTATTTATGTAGATCCAATTATAGATATGTTAGTCATAGATTAACATATGGTATCAGAGCTATAGGATGTTGGATTTGATTTGAATAATCCATATATCACGATGTCTCCCATGGGTAGTGACCCGTTGACTTTTTTTTTTTTTTTTGGTAATATGGCATGGATAACAATTGGCAGATGGTGGATTATGAACGATTTCTAGTACTGACTTCATTATGATGAGCCCTAGTCATGTTTTTTCTACTTCCGCGGGCCGTGGCTTGTGCGTGATCACTTGTGCTTTTGTTTGTGTAGTGCCATTAGGCACAGATATTCATGATTGGGCCATTATACACGTTTCTCTTCTAGAACATCGATTCGGCACATGCATAGTATAATGTGACCTGAACACAAATATGTAATATATAGATATTTTTGCCCAAGTTTCATATGAATCTATTTTATTTTAATGATAGATTAGAATCTTTCTTCCGTGTACACATCTCCACTGTCTCTCTCTCTCTCTCTCTCTCTCTCTCTCTCTCTCTCTCTCTCTCTCGCTCTATATATATATATCAAATCTATGCCCATATGTAATTCCTAATAAAATCACGAAGTGGGACTTCCAAATCCTATTGTATTGTGCAATCCAAGAGTGGGCTTGATCGGGCGTGCATTCATGTGGTTATAAGTTGATGCATTTGTCGATCAAATTAATGGTCTGTGAACTTGAAGCCCACTTTGAGACAAAATTTGACAGGTGAGCATGATGACACTTGTCACATAAGGGCATGAATACATGAATAGTATTGATGTATCTCAACTATTTAGGCTACTTGACCTATCCTAAATGCTTGCTGCCCTGTTTCACTTAGGGCGTGGTTGGGTTATTTTACTGATACTTGATTTCGCCGAATAAAAGAAAGAAATCAAAATATGGCATATTATTTGGGTAATTTCAGACCTGATCCAACCTGATTAGAACCGGTATAATGATCGATCCAAATGCTACAACAGGCTAATGGAAGAATATAGCACCAGGTTGATCCGATCAACCAACTTCAGCCATTAAATCATTTTTTAATGATATCTACATTCTTTGGGATCAGATTTGCGATCCATTTTCACCTATGCTTTATTATAGTTGGATCTATCTGATGATAGGGTTGGATCACTTATCTAGCGACTAATTAAATGAGGCATAACTAAATAGTGATTCTTGTGCCTTATATGGGACCCTTCCGCTGACATTCGTTTCGATTTTTAATAAATAAGCCAATTGTAGTTGCTACTTATATTTAGTCATAGTATGCCCATCTTGCTGAGAATCAATGGATGGATTATAGAAAACTTATGATAAGTTTGTTTTATGGCTTAGATTTAGGATTAAGGCCCAATCAAAGTTAAATTGGACCTATGATCGTATAAAGGACTAAATCTCTATATATGTAATATATCTAATTAGGTTACATATGTCAAAGGATGTCAAATTAAGGTGTCGGAATTATAATGAGGCCCAGTTAAAGTTAATAATGCACATTATAATGTGATGGGCCATAACCATTGATGAATCTATGGATAGTACAACATACTCGACAATCATATTGGTGATAATGTAGATCACATACGGTGCTACTGTATATATCAAGTTAAAATTCACAATTTGATTAGTTGTGTAGCCACCAAAGTGGCCCAGTCATGATGAATTGTAGATTTTTGAATTCAACTAAAGTCATTGCTATAGTGAATTGTAAATGAATAGTAACACCGAAGTTGCGGGATCTATTTGGGAGATTGAGGATCGGCCCACAGGTACGATCATCTTTTAATCACTTGGAGAACGGGATAAGGTGTCTTTACACGTAATTCCTAAATAGACTCCGGTTGTCTTGTCCACAGGTGTCACTCGTCTTTTTATGATGTACGTAGTGGGATAGTGTCACAACCCGAGCCCAGGGTTCGGGGGTTAGCAAAAGCCAAACCTAATGACACACGTACTCCCGTGCATGCACACGTAGACCGAGTCTAAATGCACACGCACAAGGGAACATTCACACGTGCCAAGCAAGTACGCGGAAGCTGTAAATATCAGAAACACAAACTAACAGTACAAGAACAAACTGACATAATTACATATGAAAGTTTTACAAAAAGAACAAAAGAATATATACAATCTGACATATATACAAGTCTGAGATCCTAAAAAAGATAACAACATGAACAAGACTCCGATGCAATGCATGCCAAGAGCGCTCTCCCTTGGAGTGATCACATCCACTCCTCTAGGCCTGATGGGGCCCCGGGGGTCTCATCTGGAGCCTGGCCGACCTGCGGGGGTTCGGCAGGGGGATCTGGGCCTGCAACACTAAAAACAACTGTGAATACGAAGATTCAGCAAAGTATAAGCCATAGCAAGTTAACACACGCTGTGTCTAATAGAATAAAGAACATAATGTGATTAAAGAAGGCATTTTCGTATACTAGGCTGTCATGCAAGAAGGAAATATACTGAGTGAATTAATGAATACATGCTGTGTACATACTAGTGGCTACTACATTACCATATGCTCCCAAAAGAGGGATCTTATAACATGCAAAGAACACCATTGACCGGGCCAGGGTACAATGGGTCTCGGTTTCCTAGGGTCCGGTTCCCCAAGACATATCCATACTGCAGCAGGCCATATAAACTATACCAAATTCACCCCGTCGGGTTCCTAAGGCTGAGGCTAAGTAGTGCCTGACCATACAGAGTCAATCATGGAAACCCTGAGTAGATCGTGACAACATATCATACGAGCATATTTGTGAGTGAACATACCATACATGCATACTCAAGGTAAAGAACCACAATGTGAATATAACTGAACACAAGTAAACATATTAGAGAGTTGAGATCACTAATCGAATGCAATATGTTGTGCAACAAATCATGCGAAATCGAATCATCTGTAATGACAAACCAATTCTAATCTAATTATCTGGTGTTTCTAACCGTGCATGATGATGTAGTTTTAAGTTATTCGATACACCGTTGTCTAGTGTTGCATGGAATCGGGCAGTGCACGTTCTATCATGAAGGTCATATCGGTCTTTTCTTTACACCTATCCTTGTTTTTCTTTCCTTAGTCTAGGGTGAATACGGCTTAGCCGTGTGTGTGCTACGGCTTAGCCGTGTGTGGTCTACGGCTTAGCCGTGGCTGGGCCGTAGAAGGTTGGTCAGTTGCTGACTCTCAGTTATTCCAGAAATTGCACCCTGTATTGTTCTACGGCTGGGCCATGGCTGGGCTTCGGCTTAGCCGTAGGGCAATCCACGGCTTAGCCGTGCCCTAGCCGTAGAGGAAAACTGGGTTTTTCTCCTCTCTGGATTGTGAGCCGTAGGTGCTATACGGCTTAGCCGTACCTGCACGAATTCAAATTTCCTGAAACACTTACAGAATGTCTAGGAAGCATCAGAAATGCAAATTCTTCAATGGGAATACACAAGTACTGAATCAATGAGTATCAAATGGGCTGTAACCACATGTTTCCATATCAATTCATGTAAGATCAACCAAATCAAATGCATACCAACATGGGTTCTCCAAGTTATGGTTATACTTGCCTCAATTTGGAAATCAATTGCACACTAGTAGCCCAAACACAACCTAACACAAAATCAACCAACATGCATGCATGAGAATTGGAAGGAAATCCAAAACACAGAAACACACCATGCAAAGAGACAAGAAGGAGAAGAGATAGAGAAAGGAGATGAGAAGAATGGAAGACTTCCACTCACCTCAATTGCACATGCAAGAACCACGAGCTTGATCGATGGAGGAGAGAAATCAAGTGAAGGAGAAGAGACTCCACGTGCAGTGAGGAAAATTGAAAATGAGGGAGAGAGAACATGTGTTGGTGTCGATGGATGAAGTTTATATAAGCTCATGGGTTGTCCAAATTACAATAAGGGCCAAGTCATAAGTCTATTTTCAGTTTGAGTCAAATCCAGGTCCAATCGAATCACACGACATCGGTGGCAAATGACGTAGTTACAAAAATTAATGAGCTCAACGAAAGACACGTGTTGACATCAAGATGATGCAAAAATGACCATGTCTTAGAAAAGCTAAAATTACGAAAAAGGGCTTGGTCTACTTAATTCAGGTCAAACTCAACCCAACTACCTATCCATGACCCGTAACGAAAACAAAACATGAACAAAACACGATTAGCAACGAAAACAAGATTAACTAACCGCTAAACGGGGTCAAGCTGGGTCGAAGTGTTACAGGACATCATAATGATTATAGGTCCCATGGTTTGATGATCTTGATGGTTGATGTAAGGTGATGAGATTCGCCAGGGCCAACGACTATTGACTAGATAAATGTGCTCATGAAAAATCTACCCCATCGGGTAGTAGAGAAAGACTGAGCTTCTACTACCATTATTAGGCCTGGTGAGTGATATTCTAACATACATAGCTTTAGGGGTGGTGTGTTGATTGGTGTGTAAGGCATGTCTTGTCTTAGCTAGAGCTTTGAAAATTTTTTTCACATCTTTGCAATTGGCACATCAGACCACTCTTGCTCCCTTTTTGCTCTCATGGGGGAATGGATTCTGATAACCTGCAAGCATAACACCCATCAAGATCAGTCATGTATTTACAGTACAAATTTTCTGGGGAGAACAATTGTATGTTCTACACAAACTACCTTATTAGGTCAATTAGTTATGTTGAATCGTGTTTCTTAAAAGTCGAGTAAAGTCGATGAGATTTAAAGACAGTACAATGCTTTGCTTGAAAACATATAATTTGCATAGTTCAGCATTTTTAGTTATCCAAACAGTTGATATGATGGAAATCAATGTAGACTGATCATTCACAAAAGTGCCACAGGGGATGATTCTGAACAATACAACCACTGACCAGCACAAAACAAAGAGATAAAAAAAAGGTCTCATTAACAGTCATTCATGAACACTTTTGTGGAATGTAAAATTAACTTTTAAACTATAATACGTAAATTAGTTGTAAAGTTCATAACTAAGAATCATTGTCAAACATTTAACAAGAGGTCTCCATTTTGAGGACTCGAACTTGACGATGAATTTGGTATTTTATGGATGCTCATAACTAGGCTTATCAATGGTTGAAAATGGGTACCCGATTCTCTAATTTTATATCCAAAGTTTCTGACCCATGAAAAATCAGGTTTGGAATATATTTTAGGTTCTGATTCATAAACAGGTCTAGGTTCAGAACTCAATTTAGGTTTCAATTAGTAACCAAGCATAGTTCTGGGTCCATATGGATTCCGACCAGTGGACCTAAGACCCAGCACAAGAGCTTTTAATATTGTAAACTGTAGCTCAAAAATCATCTTTGGTTTGACACTTTTAGATTTAATCTTAAAGATAGTAGGCTTGATTCATTGTTATAAGTTGAACAATATCTTTAATTTAAAGAAAAAAAAAAAGAAAACTAAAAGAAGTTAGAGCCAATTTTGCAACTATATCCCAATTCTCCAGTGATACTCAGTTTTAAACTATTAGGTCAAAATGTGAGGTCCAAACCCACCACAATCATTCCAGGCTATATAATTGACCCAAGATTCTTCAGTCCATTCAAATTACTAGATTCTAGTGTGGTTGGAATAAGATCTTGTCATATACTTAAGATTAACATTGAATAAGCTTGGGTCAATGGGCTCATCCTTGTCCAACTTTAGCCTTTTTGTTATGGGCCAAATATCTACACTTGGTTCCACTCTACGGCTGTGCTAGTTACTTGGGTCCAATTCAATTACAGGGTTTTCCATTTTATGCTTGATATTTTAGGCCAGGATATAAGCTTGTAGTAGGGCATAACATACATAGGATTGCGTAGAGAGTGTTTAACTATCAAGTAATAATGAGGCCGAGGCGAAGAAATGATAAATCACCAGCCAACCCCCCCTGATTAACCACTGTTAAAATTTACCCAATCTATCCGAGCCCAATTGCACAACCAGATTCCATTTTGGGCTGCACTCAGAATCATCCATATCCTTAAAAGATTGTGTTTAGATAAGCTAATTAACCCTGAATGTTCACTAATTGTGGCTGAATTTTTTGCCTCGTGCAACTCATTTATCAAATGGTATAAAAATTTGACCTTTGTGAAGCCAAAATGGGCTTTGAGCCCATTTGTGTCATGGCATTGAACTATTTTGAAATCTTGGTAAAATAGGTTCCAGTAAAGAATCCTTAAAAAGCTAATTATCTCGGATTGTTTACTAATCGTGGCTGAAGATTTTGCCTAGTGGAACTGATTTATTAAATGGCATAAAAAGTTGACCTTTGTGAAGCCAAGATGGGCTTTGAGCCCATTTTTGTCATGGCATTGAACTAGTTTGAAATCTTGGTAAAATAGGTTCCGGTAAAGAATCATTAAAAAGAGGTAAGGGGTGAAGGATAAAAGTGGGACCTTGACTTCCTCAGGATTTGATTTTCTTGGGTGAGGGTGAAGGATAAAAGTGGGACCTTGACTTCCTCAGGATTTGATTTGCTTGGGTGATCATGGGTCTTCGTTTTACATTTCCCTTAATTGATTTTGTAGTGAGGGAGAGGTTGTTTGATAGCCGCTTATGGATCTTCATTTTTTTTAAAAGTTTGAGACACTTCCAGTATCTAGAATGCATTTTTTAGCATTCCTAAAAGTTCGATTCCTTGAAACAAATGGGCCCCCAGGAACAGGCTTGATCGGGGCATCGTTTGAAATGTCATGTACCCCCTACACCAAAGCCCAAACCACCACATTGTCACTCTCAAAATAGGGCTGAAATGAGCCATGTGAGTAGCAATCTAGAATGTTTACCCCAACCATAGCTTCTAAAACTAGACACAACTATCGGGTGGTGTTTCTGCAGGAGCCGAAGAGGAACTCTGCGGCACTTGTTATCTGACAGGGGGAGGTGCAAAATACGGATCCTTTCTCATGAAGGAAAACGCTCAATTGACAATGCGTTGGATTTTTGGGATGCACAGAATTATCTATACACCAAACACTAGAAAATCCAGTGCTAGTTCTTTCCTTTTTCTTAGCAAATGGTCCTATACAAATGCACCGGTAAGGTCACCAAATTTAGTATCTCAGAGAAGCCTTATTGAGTAGAAAGTTGGACTCATTCATCCTGATTCAGTGACCGGCCCAAGTAACTCAACTTACCCTGACTTGGGTGAGCCCAACTTTGGTAATTAGGGAGGTCTGACGGATCGGTGGGCTCATTCCAACCTGTAATCCTGTCATTTATCTTTATCTGTATCACAAGACACACAAAAGCAAAAGGTACCCTTTTAACCATATCCTTTTCCGTTGACGTTTTTGTTTGCTCGATATTGAATTTGTACCAATTACTAACCAAGAAAATTAAAGAGTGGAGTGAAGGATGGAGGCTGTTGATGTAGACAGAAGGATGTTATCTTTCTTAGGATTTTAATTTTTCTCTACTGGAAAGGTGTAGAATTCTAGAGATATGGATGTCAGAGAGACCCGAATGGTTTGTTAGGTGTTACATATTTTAGGAATAGACTTAAAATCTGAATTCTAAATTATCTCTTTATGTTACTCTCCTCTCTTGTATAAGTTAGAGAGTTAGATTGAATAAAGTTTACGGTGGTTTATTACTTTACTGAAGAAATCGCAAAAGATCTGATTTAATGGGCTACGGCACTGACAGACTAAAAAAGGAGCTAGTTGCGATAGAAATGGATACACGGATAAATAGTGATCATTGAGAAGATGTGATTATTGTTATTTTACAATATATATATATATATTTAATTGACTTTTTTAGATATCAAGTTCTTATATTTTATGTTTACAATTACAGATCCTATTGAGGACCATTTGATTGAGGGGGGATGTTAGAGATATGGATGTTAAAGACAACCAAATGGTTTGTTAGGCGTTAGATATTTTAGGGATAGACTGAAATTTGAATTTGAGATTATCTCTTTATGTTATCTCCTTTCTTGTATAAATTATTAGAGATTTGGATTGAATAAAGTTTACAATGGGTTATTACTTGAATGAAATGTTCTTAAATTTATTTATAGAATACCTCGACAAACGGTGGAGCCCTCGCCGCCCTCAAACGAGGAAAAAGCACAAGTTATGCCGGTAATTAGAGTTGACACCTCTTACTAGGGGGTAAAATCTTGACAGGTTTCTCTACTTGTTTTCTTGAGTGTTTGAAGTGGGAGGAAGCTTTGGTATAACAGTTTGCAGTGCAACTTGGAAATGTAGGCAATTTTTTCCAACCCTATCTTCTCTTCCGGACGTGACTTGTAAATTGTTGTTGTTAATATGTGGCAATTGCTCGGTCCATTGAGGCCAATCTAGGAACAAGGAAAAATCGTCACTGTTTATTTTATCGACAATGCCTCACTGAGCCCTAGATGATTTTCAATCTAGGAGAGTCCACTCCCATGATCGGTAGGACCGGAGCCAAAAGGCCGTGAACTTGTTGTTGCCACTTTTATGGCCTTTCTTGTTTCAAATCAGTAGTTGACGATTTGTTTAAGAACCCCGTTTGAGTATGGTTGGTCAGGGGGACAGATCTATAGCAAACCCAGATAGAGGAGACAAAATAACGGGCCCAGATCTAGCCACTATTGAGAAGTCAAAAAGTTAAGGACAGGTCATGCCCATTTGTAAAATTTATGTAACACGGACACGGTGGTCAATATGAAGGACCTATGGTTGGACAACTAAGCATACATAGGACCACATCCAGCCCAGCCTAATTGTGTTAATGGCAGAAATTTTGGCCCTGTCATTTCTAGGGCCCAGATCCTGAGCAGCACCACTGCACCATACTATGGTGCAGCAACCAACTGCCACCAATAGCTATCATGCATGTCATTTGAAATTTAAGATGATAGCTGGCATCTTTCCAATGACATCTACAGATTTCACAAGTTGATTTAATTCCTATATCTTTCTAATCTATATCTCTCAAGGCTTGTTTGGTAACACGATCATTGACGAAAAAAAATCCTAATTTTCATGGTATCTATCAATATCTATGTCTGGTGCTGGCAAATCTCCAATAATTTTGGAAAAATCAAATCTTCACTTCTTGTGATTCCCCGATCTTACTGTTGACCATGTGGGTCCAGACTATAGTGGGTTCTGTATCTGGGGTGGTTTCCCTAATGATATTAGGAATTTCCTATTTTGTAAAACAGTAGTTTTCTAATAGGTTAGGACTTTCCTTTTTTCTGAGATATAGTTCTTGGGGGATAAGGATGTAATGGTTATATATATGATGTAATCTGTGACCCTAGAGAGGGGCTGAGAGTGGCTGAGATTCCAAGGTTGTGGTTTCACAGATTGGAGAAGAACCTAGTGGAAATTGGTTTCCTGTGAACGTAGGCATCTTTGCTGAACCACGTAAATCTTCTTGTCTTTTTGTGTGGTTGATTGTTGATCTGATTGCTTTTCACACACGCGCACAACACTTATCTCCCCCCATCAGATCAACAAATCATCTCATCTAAAATAAGTGATATAAAAGTCGAAATCCTGACCCGGAAACAATATGCACGTAGTCTCTCACTTCCCTTTCCCGTGAAAGAGTCTACTCTAGCTCTCCTGTCTCGTGCCTACTCAACATTGATTTGGAGGTAAGTCTCCCTCTTGAACTCTCTCCCTCTCTCTCCCTCTTTTTCTCACACACAGCTATGCCCACCCTCCCCTTCTTCTCTTTTTCTCTTCGCTGTGAACCCAACTGCCCTTTTTCTCTCTCTCTCTCTCTCCCCATGCCCAGAACACACCCTCCATTGATCCACTCTCTCTCTCCCACCCTCCCCTCTCTATCTTCCCTACCTAAGCCCACTTTCCCCTCACAATCTCTCCCTCTTGCTCTTTCTTCCTCCCTCCACTGCCTAACATGCCTGTAATGTTGTATTTTTCACACTCATTTGATCAAATAAGAAAATACAGAATTATTAATGTGTGATTGTGCCTACTGCTTTCTTCATTTTAGGATGCTAATTTCTTGAAATTTATTTAATGAATCCCATTTTTTATTCACCCTAAATGCATAGCACAAACAGTACCCATTTGTTCTGTGTAATAGTTAAACCGATTATGATTTTTTGTACAACCAAATGCACCATTGATTATTGTTTCTACTGCATAGCATTTGTTCTCGTGTTGTGTTTATGACATTACAATGGATTTTTTTTCTTGGAGTAAGTGTATACCTAGATAATCCTTTGACTGGGAATTATACAAAGGAAATCTTAGGTTTGTTAATCATGTTAAAAATTTTTAATATTTATTTATCAAAATCATTGTACATGTTGTCACGACCCGAGCCCAGAATTCGGGGGTTAGCGAAAAGCTAAACCGGTGACACACGTACTCCCGTACACGTGCACCCAAACCCAGTCCAGATGCACGCACACAAGGGATCTAACACGTGCGAACTAAGCGTACGCGGAAGCTGTACATATCATAGCAAGCAACAAAGAAAAATAAAATAGCGGAAGCCAAAGTAAATACGAAACGGAAAAGACAAAGACAAATACACTGAGATAAAACCGAATACACACCAAAAGCAATATACACAAAATATACAGAATACAAGTCCAAAGTCCAAAGTCCAAATACAAGCTCTCAAAAACCAAAATGCAAAATAAAAGCCACTGGTATGCATGCACGCACTTGGCAGAAGTGATCAGGCCCACTCTGCCAGACCGGAGGGTGCCTCTACACTCGCCCCTGCAGCCTCCTCGACCGCCGGGGAGCTGGGCAAGGTATCTGTGCCTGCAACACCACAGACAACACGAATGAATACAACGATCCAGCAAATATAAGTAACAGGGGTGAAACACGCATAGTATCAAAGAGGATATAATAATGACAGGAGATTAAATACAGAGTTCCATATTAGGAATCTAAGCAAATCGTGCATAGAAGTAAAACATGATATGTGAATCAAAACATAGAATACTGAACTAGTTGGCTACTACGTTAACCATGTTCTCTCCAAAAGAGAGCAGAGCAGAGCAGAGCAGAGGAGAACACCGCTGTCCAGGCCAAAGGTACAACGGGTCTCGGTTCCTGGGTTCCGGGGTCCCAAGACAAAGCAACACTGCAGTTAAAACAGAGATACAGAGATCTACGCCAGAGGTAACCCCGTCGGGTATCCTAGGGCTGAGGCTGAGTAGAGCCAGACTATTACCAATCAAATCAAATCCATAGAAAGGGGAGATTATCCGCTTTGGACTCACCGATGACAAAGACCGGATCTTATCCTCACGTATTAACCTCTGGGCAGAGCCACCAGGGAATACCCAAAAATCAGAGATATACAAAGCCAGAGAATATACAAAGCATAGCATAGATCAAAACAGAGTACAGAGCGAAGAATAATACAGATATACAGAACGAAAGCAAAATGACTGAGGAATGCATAACATAGATTAACAGAACAGAGGGCAAAACCATAAACAATATGCAATGCATTTCAGATTAATACGGAATCAAGGTTCATTACAAGCCAAGTCTAATCTGGTTGCATCACTGTCACTAACCGTGCATGTTGATGTAGTTTTAAGTTATTCGATGCACCGTTGCCATCCTAGTGTTGCAATATAATCCTCATGTGCACCGAAGTCCCTTAAACCAACACCCATGGGGAGGTGCTTAACAATGAGCAACACTCACATGAATAAGTCACAGCCTAACAGACTATTCATGCGCTCCAAAGAATCCATTTGGGCCGGTTTACGGGTATGGTTAACCTGTATTTGAGCCCTACAAGGTCACACCATTAGCCTAAGTTTAACTGATATTTAACAGGTCTTACGGTTTAGCCATGGGTGACCTACGGCTTAGCCGTGGCATCCTACGGCGTAGCCGCAATATGCACTACGGCTTAGCCGTGGTTCCCTTCAGAACACGGCTAAACTGTCAGCTTTTCCACCTCTGATCTGATACATCTCACGGCTGAGCTACGGTGGAGTCCACGGCTTAGCCGTAAACCATCACGGCTTAGCCGTAGCCTCACCGTAAGAACACTGATATCAGAAAAGTTTCGACTGATCAGAGATTAAATCCACGGCTTAGATACGGTTTGGTTCACGGTTAGCTTACGGCTCAGCCGTAGGACAAATTACGGCTTAGCCGTAGCCTAGCCGTAGAACAAACTCGAATTTGTCACTCTCTGGAATCTAAGCCGTACAGGGTTACGGCTTAGCCGTACAATACAGACGCGAATTCGGGAAGATTACAGAAACGAAATTTTGGTACAGAAACTGAATAAAACAAGCTCAACTGATTCTCATAGCTTAGAAAATGGCTGTAACACATGCTAAACAAAGAATAAGAGTGAATCAAAGCCATCAAACAAACACCCATATGTGTTATCAAAGCCTGTACTTATACTTGCCTCAAATCTGACAAAATCCTCTGAAATCAAGCTCCAAGCAACTAAAATCAAAACAAATCAAAGCAATCACACATGCATGAGATGAAGACAAAGCAACAGAGAATGGGAGAAGCAATTGGAGAAGAAGAAGAAGAAAGAATTGGAAAGAACCCACTTACCAAATCACAAAACATAACCAGAGAGAAGAGAAGAACCCAAATCCACGAAAGGACCCAATCTACAATCGATCAAGAGAAGTGAAGAGAAGAGAGAGAGAAGAAACCGAAGTGAAGAGGGAGAGAGAACGTGGCTTCTCTGGAGATTGCATGCAGTCGATGAAGACAAATGGGCAAGACATCTGGAAGCTGACTTATATATATAGATTTGTAGTTTTAAAACAAGGTCCAATGGGTTTAAGCAATTTACAGATTAAGTCACGCGAAGGCCCAACTTCTCCAATTGACTCCAAACGGATCTGACTCAGTTACGGAAAATAACGAGCTCAACGAAATACGCGTGCTGACACCAAGATGATGCAAAGATGAGATGAGCAAAGCCAAAGCAAAATTACGAAAAAGGGCTTAGAACTACCTATTCCAGGTCAAAGGTCACTCAACTACCTATCCAAGGCCCAAAACCAAGTCCAAAAGAAATAAACAAAAACAAAACACACACTAATGAGCCACTAATCCGGCTCAAAGGGGATCGGAGTGTTACATCCTCCCCTACTAGGAATCATTCCGTCCTCGGAATGACTACCTACCTGCGCAAAGAGATGCGGGAACTGGCGTGCTAGCTGCTCCTCTAGCTCCCAAGTAGCCTCATCTGGACCATGATGTTCCCACAACACCTTCACCCATCTGATAGTCCTGGTACGAAGAATCTGTTCTCGTGTCCCAACGATGCGAAGCGGACGCTCAACGTAAGTTGCATTAGGCTGAATCTGGATATCATCGTAGCGAATCACATGGCTCGGATCTGGCACATACTTACGGAGCATCGACACATGGAACACATCGTGAACACCGGAGAACTCAACTGGAAGTGTCAACCGATAGGCTAAATCTCCAACTCGGCTCTTGACTTCGAACGGTCCTACATATCTCGGAGCTAACTTCCCCTTCTGACCAAATCGAACTGTGCCCTTCATCGGAGAAACTTTAAGAAATACCCAGTCTCCGACTTGGAATGCCAAAGGTCTCCTCCGAGTATCAGCATAGCTCTTCTGCCTGGACCGAGCAATCTTCAGATTCTCTATCACTTTCTGCACCTTCTCTGTCGTCTCAGCAATGATTGTCGGACCATGGAAACTTCTAGTTCCAACTTCCTCCCAGCACACTGGAGTCCTGCACTTACGTCCGTAAAGTGCCTCATATGGTGCCATACCAATGCTCTCATGAAAGCTGTTGTTGTAAGCAAACTCACACAATGCCAAATGCATATCCCATTCTTTCTCAAAGTTCAGCACACTAGCTCTGAGCATATCCTCTAATGTCTGAATGGTACGCTCCGACTGTCCATCGGTCTGGGGGTGGTATGCCGTACTAAAACTCAGCTTCGTGCCCATAGCTTCCTGAAATGCTCTCCAGAATGAAGATACAAAACGACTGTCTCGATCTGACACAATCGATACTGGGGTGCCATGCAATCTGACTATCTCGTCAACAAACTTCCTGGCCATCTCCGTGAATGTCATCCCTTTCTTGAACGGAAGGAAATGCGCTGACTTGGTCAATCTGTCCACTACGACCCAGATCGCATTATTCTTCCTACTGGTCGGCGGAAAACCGGAAACAAAATCCATAGTAATGTGCTCCCACTTCCACTGCGGGGTGTGCAATGGATGCAATGATCCTGGAGGTCGCTGATGATCAGCTTTTACCCTCTGACAGGTCAAACATCGAGCTACGAACCCTGCGATCTCCCGCTTCATATTGTTCCACCAAAATCTATCCTTCAAGTTTCGGTACATCTTCGTACTCCCGGGATGCATCGCATATCGGGCATCGTGCGCATCTGTCATCAACTTATCTTTCAACTCATCCACAGCGGGAACACACAATCTGTTCCTGAAGTACAAAACTCCATCCACCAAGCTGAAATCCGGTCGATCTGCAATCCGATCTCTGAACTTCACCAGGAGGGGGTCCTCAAACTGGCGATCCTTGATCCGCTGAATCACCTCAGGCTGAAACACGACGGTAGTAGATAATGTCACCAATCCACCTACCATCTGAACCTCAACAGGCTGATCATGCACAAGCATATAAAATCCTGCCAACACCTGAAGACTGTCTGTCCTCCTGCTGAGTGCATCTGCAACTACATTGCCTTTGCCTGGGTGGTACTTGATCGGAAAGTCGTAATCTTTGATGAACTCCAACCACCTTCGCTGCCTCATATTCAAGTCATGCTGATCAAACAGGTACTGCAAACTGTGATGATCGGAATGGACCTCAAACTTCACACCGTACAGGTAATGTCGCCACAACTTCAATGCAAATACAATGGCTGCTAGCTCCAAGTCATGTGTGGCATAGTTCTTCTCATGTTCTTTCAACTGTCTGGATCCATAGGCAATCACCTTCTGATTCTGCATCAGTACACAGCCTAGTCCAACTCTAGAGGCATCTGAGTAAATCATGAATCCCTCACTACCATCCGGGAGAGTCAACACTGGCGCCGTAGTGAGCTTTTCTTTCAACATCTGAAAACTACGCTCACACTTCTCTGTCCACTCATACGGGACCTTCTTCCGAGTCAACTGAGTCAGCGGGGCTGAGATCTTCGAGAAATCCTGCACAAACCTGCGGTAATATCCCGCCAAGCCCAGAAAACTCCGAATCTCCGTCACTGATCTAGGACGGGGCCAATGGACTACTGCCTCAATCTTAGCTGGATCCACCATCAATCCATCTCTAGAAATCACATGTCCCAAAAATGCAACTTGCTCTAGCCAGAAATCACATTTAGCCAACTTTGCATACAACTTGTGATCTCGAAGCAGCTGCAATGCCTTCCTCAGATGGTCTGTATGTTCCTCAGCAGTCTTCGAATAGACCAATATGTCATCTATGAAAACCACAACGAACTGGTCCAAGAAGGAAGTAAACACCCTGTTCATCAACGCCATAAAAGCTGCGGGTGCGTTCGTCAAACCAAACGGCATGACAAGGAACTCGTAGTGTCCATACCGAGTCCTGAAAGCTGTCTTAGGAACATCCTCATCCTTCACCCTGAGCTGGTGATATCCTGACCTCAAGTCAATCTTAGAGAAGTGAGCTGCACCCTGAAGCTGATCGAACAACTCATCAATCCTAGGCAATGGATACTTGTTCTTGATAGTCACTTTGTTCAACTGCCTATAATCAATGCACATCCGGAAACTGCCATCCTTCTTCTTGACGAACAAAACAGGAGCTCCCCAAGGTGAAACACTGGGGCGTATAAACCCCTTATCCAACAAATCTTGCAACTGTTTCTTCAATTCCAACAACTCTGCAGGTGCCATACGATATGGAGCTCTACTGATAGGTGCTGTACCTGGTACCACGTCAATAGCAAATTCTACCTCCCGAACTGGTGGCAACTCTGGCACATCTTCCGGAAAAACATCCGGGAACTCGCTGACTACTGGAATCTCGCTGAGCTGTCGCTGATCTTTCTTCTCTGAAATGAATGCAAGAAATCCCTCACATCCCCTACGAAGCATCCTGTCTGCTTTACAAGCAGAGATCACACGTCTTGGGCACTTCGTCTGGCTGCCCTCAAATCGGAATCCGCTGCCTAAATCAAAATAAATAGCCTTGCTGTAGCAATTGATACACGCATGATATCTCGCAAGCCAGTCCATACCAAGAATCACATCAAAATCCAGTGTCGTGAGCAACACGAGGTCTACTGGGAGCTGATGACCAGCTATCCGCACATCACACTGAGGGTAGAAAACACTGCACTCCACCCGTTTACCAACCGGAGTGGATACCAACAACAAGTATGGAAGTGGTGTGGGTCGCTGTCGAAGCTGCACAGCAAAATGGGGTGCTACGTACGAACGCGTAGACCCGGAGTCAAATAAAGCTAAAGCTTCTGCATCGGAAATTAAAATTTTACCTTCCACTACCGTGGCCTCCTCCGCGCCCTCATGCGTAGCAGCATAGGCTCGGGCTGTCTGGCGATTCGGCTTCTGACCTGGGCGAGCTGGCTGAGATCTGCCCTGTGCTGTAGGTCCTGTCTGTCTCGTCTGTGGAGAGGACTGAAACTTCGGGCATTGGGCCCGCCTGTGGTCCGTAGAGCCACACCCGAAACAAGCCCCACTCTTCCTCCAACATCTGTCGGTGGGGTGATCCTTCCCACAGTGACTGCAAACTATCTGAGGACTGCTCGAACTGCCCTGCTTACCCTTGAACTTCTTCTGGAACTGACTTCTACCACTGAAACCTGCTGCCCTCTTAGCCTCTGTTCGCTCCTCCTCAAAGATGGCCTCTGCATCATAAGCCCTGTCAATAGCGTCATCCAATGTAGCCGGCCACATACAAGCAACCACGTGGCGTTTGTGTCTCGGATTTAGGCCGTTGACGAAGCGAGTCACCTTCTTATGCTCCGTGTTCACCATATCCTCTGCGAAGTGGGACAACTCTGTAAACTTGTGTACATAATCTGCAACTGGCATCTGTCTCTGCTGAAGGTTGAAGAATTCCACTTCCTTGGCTCGCTGAATATGGAGAGGCATGAACTTACGACGGAATTGCTGCTTGAAGGTCTCCCAAACTGTGGCACTGGGCATAGTCTGAAATGAGGTCTTAACACTCCTCCACCATGTCTTAGCTACACTCCGAAGCATAGAGGCTGTGAGAACTACCTTCTGCTTGTTACTGCACACAATCGTATCAAATAGCTCTTCAGTCTGCTCCAACCATTGCTCCGCCTGCAATGCATCCTCTATCCCATGAAACTCGGTCGCCCCTCGCTTACGGAACTTGTCGAAAAGAGCATTAGGGTCTGATTCCTTAGGCTGGAAAATCACCTGCTGATCTATACGGGGTGATGCTACTGCGGCAGCCTGACTCTGCCTATCTACCATGGATGCCATCTGTGCCTGTAATGACTGCATAGACTGCATCATCATCATCATCCGCTCCTCACTACTGATGTGTGGGGGTACCGATCCACTATCACCATTGTGGCCCTGTTGATTCTCATCCCTAGATCCTGATCCTGATGCCATCCTGCAAAAGGAAAAGAAACACAACACACAAATATAATATACCCTGAGTTAGTCCGATCCCAAATCAACCTATGAGACTTCGAGTCAAATAGTTGATAGCGTTGTCTCACCACGATCTTAGATGCCTACATGCTTATAACTAGCATGCTCTGATACCATACAATACGTATGTCACGACCCGAGCCCAGAATTCGGGGGTTAGCGAAAAGCTAAACCGGTGACACACGTACTCCCGTGCACGTGCACCCAAACCCAGTCCAGATGCACGCACACAAGGGATCTAACACGTGCGAACTAAGCGTACGCGGAAGCTGTACATATCATAGCAAGCAACAAAGAAAAATAAAATAGCGGAAGCCAAAGTAAATACGAAACGGAAAAGACAAAGACAAATACACTGAGATAAAACCGAATACACACCAAAAGCAATATACACAAAATATACAGAATACAAGTCCAAAGTCCAAAGTCCAAATACAAGCTCTCAAAAACCAAAATGCAAAATAAAAGCCACTGGTATGCATGCACGCACTTGGCAGAAGTGATCAGGCCCACTCTGCCAGACCGGAGGGTGCCTCTACACTCGCCCCTGCAGCCTCCTCGACCGCCGGGGAGCTGGGCAAGGTATCTGTGCCTGCAACACCACAGACAACACGAATGAATACAACGATCCAGCAAATATAAGTAACAGGGGTGAAACACGCATAGTATCAAAGAGGATATAATAATGACAGGAGATTAAATACAGAGTTCCATATTAGGAATCTAAGCAAATCGTGCATAGAAGTAAAACATGATATGTGAATCAAAACATAGAATACTGAACTAGTTGGCTACTACGTTAACCATGTTCTCTCCAAAAGAGAGCAGAGCAGAGCAGAGCAGAGGAGAACACCGCTGTCCAGGCCAAAGGTACAACGGGTCTCGGTTCCTGGGTTCCGGGGTCCCAAGACAAAGCAACACTGCAGTTAAAACAGAGATACAGAGATCTACGCCAGAGGTAACCCCGTCGGGTATCCTAGGGCTGAGGCTGAGTAGAGCCAGACTATTACCAATCAAATCAAATCCATAGAAAGGGGAGATTATCCGCTTTGGACTCACCGATGACAAAGACCGGATCTTATCCTCACGTATTAACCTCTGGGCAGAGCCACCAGGGAATACCCAAAAATCAGAGATATACAAAGCCAGAGAATATACAAAGCATAGCATAGATCAAAACAGAGTACAGAGCGAAGAATAATACAGATATACAGAACGAAAGCAAAATGACTGAGGAATGCATAACATAGATTAACAGAACAGAGGGCAAAACCATAAACAATATGCAATGCATTTCAGATTAATACGGAATCAAGGTTCATTACAAGCCAAGTCTAATCTGGTTGCATCACTGTCACTAACCGTGCATGTTGATGTAGTTTTAAGTTATTCGATGCACCGTTGCCATCCTAGTGTTGCAATATAATCCTCATGTGCACCGAAGTCCCTTAAACCAACACCCATGGGGAGGTGCTTAACAATGAGCAACACTCACATGAATAAGTCACAGCCTAACAGACTATTCATGCGCTCCAAAGAATCCATTTGGGCCGGTTTACGGGTATGGTTAACCTGTATTTGAGCCCTACAAGGTCACACCATTAGCCTAAGTTTAACTGATATTTAACAGGTCTTACGGTTTAGCCATGGGTGACCTACGGCTTAGCCGTGGCATCCTACGGCGTAGCCGCAATATGCACTACGGCTTAGCCGTGGTTCCCTTCAGAACACGGCTAAACTGTCAGCTTTTCCACCTCTGATCTGATACATCTCACGGCTGAGCTACGGTGGAGTCCACGGCTTAGCCGTAAACCATCACGGCTTAGCCGTAGCCTCACCGTAAGAACACTGATATCAGAAAAGTTTCGACTGATCAGAGATTAAATCCACGGCTTAGATACGGTTTGGTTCACGGTTAGCTTACGGCTCAGCCGTAGGACAAATTACGGCTTAGCCGTAGCCTAGCCGTAGAACAAACTCGAATTTGTCACTCTCTGGAATCTAAGCCGTACAGGGTTACGGCTTAGCCGTACAATACAGACGCGAATTCGGGAAGATTACAGAAACGAAATTTTGGTACAGAAACTGAATAAAACAAGCTCAACTGATTCTCATAGCTTAGAAAATGGCTGTAACACATGCTAAACAAAGAATAAGAGTGAATCAAAGCCATCAAACAAACACCCATATGTGTTATCAAAGCCTGTACTTATACTTGCCTCAAATCTGACAAAATCCTCTGAAATCAAGCTCCAAGCAACTAAAATCAAAACAAATCAAAGCAATCACACATGCATGAGATGAAGACAAAGCAACAGAGAATGGGAGAAGCAATTGGAGAAGAAGAAGAAGAAAGAATTGGAAAGAACCCACTTACCAAATCACAAAACATAACCAGAGAGAAGAGAAGAACCCAAATCCACGAAAGGACCCAATCTACAATCGATCAAGAGAAGTGAAGAGAAGAGAGAGAGAAGAAACCGAAGTGAAGAGGGAGAGAGAACGTGGCTTCTCTGGAGATTGCATGCAGTCGATGAAGACAAATGGGCAAGACATCTGGAAGCTGACTTATATATATAGATTTGTAGTTTTAAAACAAGGTCCAATGGGTTTAAGCAATTTACAGATTAAGTCACGCGAAGGCCCAACTTCTCCAATTGACTCCAAACGGATCTGACTCAGTTACGGAAAATAACGAGCTCAACAAAATACGCGTGCTGACACCAAGATGATGCAAAGATGAGATGAGCAAAGCCAAAGCAAAATTACGAAAAAGGGCTTAGAACTACCTATTCCAGGTCAAAGGTCATTCAACTACCTATCCAAGGCCCAAAACCAAGTCCAAAAGAAATAAACAAAAACAAAACACACACTAATGAGCCACTAATCCGGCTCAAAGGGGATCGGAGTGTTACACATGTTATATTAGCGGAGAATGATATGTTGTGCAAAGCAAGGAATGCTCAGTGATGAATGCTCGGTGATGACTATTGTTATTCATATATCATGCTTGGTTATGCTTTTTTGTTTGGGTTGTTATCACTGATGGATGCGGATTCCTCACTTGTTACCAAACGCACCCTAAATGTTCTCTTTCACGCTAGCAATCATTCATGTGGGGCCATCTAGCTATTAGTTAACCATCTCTTCTCATAAGATATTCCATGTGGGACCACATTCTTTCTCAATATCACTAGAAGCCCCAAGCAGAGTGGAAGTTCTTCACAAAGAATAATCCGATTTAGTGGCTCAATGAAATCCGACAATAAGATAAAAATGAGTTTTCTCCATATGTTACAATTAGATATAAATGAATTTTCCCCAAAGTGATACTTACAGTTACAAGGTTCGAGTAAAAAAAAAAAAAAAAACTATGGTACCCTATAAAAGTCTACATGCTTAATCAAAACATTTGAGCAAAAATGTAGTCAATTGAATTTGTTCTTTTAGAGTGAATCATATTTTCTTCAACTCGGTAAATCTACTGATGAGTATGAATATTGATTGAAGCGATTTCCCATAACTTATCCATAATTTCAATTAAAATTTAAGTTGATGATTCGCATTTAACAATTATGAGGCAAAGATTATGAAATAATAGAATTCCGGAATAAATTGTATTGTGGTCACTCATGGCACTTTGAAATAGAAGGCCTGACTCAATGATAGACCTAGGTTTTCATTTGAGGGTTGCAGACCCAAACATGTGATTGTGTTTTGGGAACAAATACAAAATTTTCATGTGGATTTCAGGGGCGAATGTAGATATTTTATATGAATTTTTTTAGTAAATTTAGAATTTTATCGATTTTCTACTAACTTGTTTCTTTATAGCTCATCCAACAAAATTTGCTAAATCAATTGTCAAATTACTCATTCCAGGAATATGTACATGGTTGATTTTGTTAACACATTATACATGAAATCAAAATGCAGTGCAATCACATGTTAAAGTTGAAAGTTGACCCTTATTATTTTTTATTTTAATATTTTAACATTATAAAAAAGTATATGATTAATCTCAATTGGACCCAACGCGCATTAAATTCGAGTTAAGAGTGTCGGGTCGAGTTGAGCTGCGTTCTGATGCGGGATGAAGGTTTTCAACCCATTTTAAAAACGGGTCAGTTCAATAAATCCAGACTCGGTTTAACCCAACCCGTTTACAAGGCTTACATAGAGTAATACAAGTACAAGTCACGTGGGCATGTACCTTGATTATAGTGTGTGATTGCAAAAATAAAAATAATAAAGAACATGTGCGAAGAGTTTTATGTGGACCCACTATGTAGATTCTCTGATTTGTATGACTCTTTTGGTGGTTTTTGGACTTTTGTAGCTTTTTTGGGTAATTGTCCCTAATTTATAATTTCAAGTGTATTCCTCCACATTCTACAGCTTTAGACGTTTTCTATTCCAAGCATTCTATGCATGGGTTTCTACTGTTTGAGAACACCAAATTATTAATCTTGTAGATTTTATAGCTTATTGAAAGATCCTTTGGATGACATAGCTGAACTTAGAGCATTTCCTATTGTGACCAACTCACTCTAAAATCATCTGCTTTAGGATAGGATTATGATTTTAGTTTTCTTATTATATGGATTAATCAAGAAAATACTAATAAAATAGTATTCTCTCAACTAAAATTATAATTTTTTTAAGCCAAATATCCAATTTTATGTCCTAAATGATATGTTGGGCCTTAAGCCCAATTCGTGTGACCCTCTTGAATTTATAAAATATCCAAGTAAATCAGTCCTTGCAAATTAAAGAGGTTAAGATCACGGGAGTAAAGTTTATGATTTTCAAAGAGTCATCGAACAGTACATGCCCTCCTCAATAGAAAAGGATGATCCAATTATTGCACTGGTAAACTAAATAGTTTCAAAAGTTATTTCAGGCTATCACAGGCTATCGAACAGTACATATCCTCCTCAATAGGTAATGATCATCCGCATTTTTTTTTAAATGACTTTGAACCCTCCAACTCCTTTCTTAAGTTGATCAGTGATAAAACTTGGATACATGATACCACCTTCTAGCAGATCAGGCACCAGACGGTTCAAACAGATCTTTAGTTCATTGTTGGACTTCGTGACGACTAGAATAATAAAATTATAGGCTTATTCCAATTTTAATTAAATATAAAAAGGGGAAAAAAGAATAAAAGAAAATAATTTAAATTACTCGGAATTCAACACGCAAATAGGCGATTTTGGGTTGATCTCTTTAAAACGTGCCCCCATCTCTAACCATTTCGCATCCAAAGTCCATGAATATTTCAGACGAATGAAAAAACGGAAGAAGAAGACGAAGACAGACAACCAACAACATAGATAATCGCTGGAACGTACACCAAGGTAGGCTTTATTTATTCATATTTTAGTACTCGTAGGAGAGGCTGAAGATTACATGGATGAATGGTAATATTTAGTCCAACAGGAAAGCTGAACATAAAATGATTTAATCCAACCGGAAGGTAAACATAGTGAGAAGTGGGGACTACATAGCTGGGTTTAGTAATTTATTCTCCCGTTGCAAGCTGAAGCCATAAGGGCTCATGCCGTAGCAGTCAAGGTTGTCACCGTAGCTCACACCCAAGATATCGCAGTATCTCTTATAGAAACCAATCCGGTCTTCCACTCTTGGATCGGGTCCAGTGCCGCCACATTCTAGTCCTCCATTAATAATGTTGGTACAGAGACCATACCCAGGTAGGCGACCCGCAGCAATATCAGCAGCGGACGGTATCCACTTTTCAGTGATGACGTCATGGCAGGATGGCTTGGGTGCCTGTGGCGTCATCCAGAACCAGAAGGCCGTCTGGAATGAGATCAGTCCGTCTGAGGAAACTAATCCAGGGTTCCTGAGGAGCTCTAATCCAAGATATTCTTCAGCTTGGCCGTAGTTGTAATTGCTGCAAGAAACGCAGTCAAAAGTCAAGATTAATTAATATCCAAGTCTACGATAAGTTGTAACTTCTGGGTTAATTTGTTCAGTACACTTACTACGAAAGTTGAATGGGCCCTCGGCCATAGTACTGCTGCCCGGCAACGCAAGGCCACCGATCACTTGGTACACAATAATCACAATTAACACCTGGACAACCTACCTCCTCTTTAAAGCAGTAACCCCATGCATATGGGCCATCTGGTGCAGTGGGCCACCCCCCTGCACATATCAGAATAATCAAACAGTCTCCTCATTTCACTTTGGCCTGTTTTAATTTAATTTAATTAATATGCCGTTTAGATTAATTTACTTTCCCAACAGACCCTTGATTATCAAATGAAGGTTACTTAGGTGCAGAATGAAAATTTCATATCTGTTAAACTATGGCGCACCCACCAGTTGTTTCATGGGAGGTTTGGCCTAGGAAAGCTGCAATCTCCCTCTTGCATATAACTGAGTCGTCCCCTTGAGCAAACCCTGCAAAATTATTGGCTGCAGCTATGAAATCATCGTAAGTGTAGAAGCCCCTGGCGGGGCAAGCCGCATCGTTGCGATGCAGTAGCATCTCTTCAAATTCATCCCGACTGATGAGTGAGGTTAGTTCACCGCAGGGTGTTGATGGTGGTGGTGGTGTATATGGCGGCGGCGGGGGCGATGGTGGTGGTGGTGGCGGTGGTGGTGCACAGACTAGGTCACATTGGCTCTGGCAACCGGTCCCACAGTATGCATCTGTGCTGCCACAATAGCCCCATTGGCTGCAGCAGAGGCAGCTGGGGCAGAGAGCTCCCCCTGCTTGGCTTCCACACTGCTGTGCAGAGGCACACAGTATGGAAGCCAAGGAAAAGATGATTAAGGTCCAGATCTTCATTCTTTCCTATTTCTATGTGCATGCTGTGGATGAGGTGAGAGGGGGTATAAATAGATAATTGAGCACTGCCTCTACAACCTTCTAAAGGTTATTCACGTTGAACAGATGCATAAACTTTAGGATTCTTTACAAGCAGCCAGCTTTCTTGCTTGTGGTCCTGCATAACCAGTAGGCAGCTTTCAGTCTCTCTCTCAATCAATTTGCAAATTGAATGTACTGTTTGGATGTAGTTAAAGTTGAATGTATGTATCACAATTACTGAAAAGATGAGACATGCATGTGGTTACTGGAAAGATGAGACATGCATGTGGTCTCTTCATAATTACTGGAAGGACGACACTGCGGGATGTTCTGTTCGATAAAATTTTGTTGTAATTTTCTTTTTAACTTATTATGTCCCAGTAAATTTCTTTAGCCAATAAAAAATTACGTTAGCTATTAATCTCAGTCTTTGCATTTCATTATCCTTATAACAATCATCTTCTTGGATTCATTTCTCAATTTTTATTATTTTTATTATAATATTAATTTAGTGTGAGGAAGCCCTCAGATCGAAGTGGGGAGTAACATCCGGTGAGGTGAGGGAGATAGACCTCGTTTGAGGTAGAACCCTGAATGAGAAAAAGGTGTTTCTATCGTCGTTTGATTCTTAGACAGTAAAAATTGACGCTCCTTGCCCCTGGTTTAAAAGGCTTTCCTTGAATTATTGATAGTTAGAATAAAAACTATAATAGTGGTAAATAGCATGTCTAAAGAACTGGCCATTTATTTTCATCTAGAGATACATAAACAAAACCATTAATGTGATTCGATTGCTTGTGACAATGAAGAGTCACAGTTCTCGACCGCTTTTGTTGTTTCTTCTTAATTTAGAACTTAGAAGTTCATTCATTTTTGTCAATTGCTATGGGGGGATTTGGTTTGATTGGCTACCTAAGGCTTCTAGACATTTGTGGTTGATTCTTTCTAAATTTTCACCATGGCATCAGCTTTAACTTTCCAATGATCAATAATGAGTTGAAAAAAAATGACAGAACACAATTCGCTAATGACACATGCACATCTGAAAAACCAAGGAGAAAAATTCTAACTAGGCACTTTGTTAGAGATCCCTAGAAATGACAGCTAATGGCCTTATAACAGTCATCAGCTGATTTGTCTACAAATATGTAGTCATTTACACAACTAAGTTGTCTTAAAGGAAAAAAAA
Source organism: Sextonia rubra (assembly GCA_037013555.1). Lineage (NCBI taxonomy): Eukaryota > Viridiplantae > Streptophyta > Magnoliopsida > Laurales > Lauraceae > Sextonia > Sextonia rubra. Next base: position 11,250,160 of record JASUAD010000028.1, on the reverse strand, counting down.
AATAAAAACTATGGCACCATTTTTCAGGAAAAAAAAAACCAAGGTGAAAAAAATCATCATTCTTTTGTTAAACAAAGATAAAAAAAATCTTTAAAATAGAAAAAAATAATAAATATCAGTCAATGGATGTTATTTATATAGATAGATAGACTTACAAATTATGGCTTTGAGCGGTCTTTTTTTTTCTCAGAAATATTTCAGAAAATAAAGTAGAAAAAAATTCTGCCTGTGGAATTTCCAATAATATAATCAATTTCAAACATCCATTTAATATTCATATAATAACTAACTCATTAAAGAACTCAAACATCCATATATAATAAAATTTATATCCATCTATCTAATTATAACCAAATTTACTGTATCAAAACATTTAATTCAAATGCTAGATTTTTCAAAAACTTAGTAATAGATAGTCCTGAATTTACACTAATCTGTGATATCGGTGGTCGTGAAATCTGCCAAAATGCCTTAATTGATTAGCAACTTGATGTTCCTGTCAATGATTTCATCTCAAATGATGCTACGGCAACTTGAATCCTAGACCAATACACCCATTAGTCGGCCATTGGCTTCACATTTAGTCCTCTGGCCACTTTTAATACATCAACTTTCTTTATCATGAACCCATCTCCACAGTTGTGAGATCCGCACGTGCCTCCTGATGTGGGTATCGTGCGACACCTACTTACAAGATTCACAATTTAATTAAATACAAATAATATTTAAGTTTAGGAATCTACCGTTTATGTAAACTTGGTCTGTATTGGTTGGAAACTTCATCCGTCTCTAACTTGAGAAATGGATGCAAGGACATACATCCTCCTCTAGGACTCCCCTTCTATTCTTTCTTGTAACTTTTCTAAAGCTCTCATCAGAGGAGCTGAAGGAGGCACGACGGTTTGAGGTACCCAAACCATATTCCTCACACGTCCTCGAGTATTATGTTTAAAAATATATATATATATATATATATGCAACAAAACAAATAAGTTTAAAACCTTCTAACAACTTGATGTTTTGACACTAGGAAATATTATGAGAAATAAGATAATCCACATACATATGGCAGCCAGGTCATGGTCTAAATCTCTCCCTGAGTATAAAGTTGCTTACAAGCCCCCTAAAGAAGGATCTAATAATGTAAAGCGAAATCGTATGAAGTGATCAAGTTGGAAATTTTATTTTTGGGTTTGTATTTAGTAGAAATAAGACATGTATGTCTATTTTATTTCTCTGAATTTATTATTTTATTGGAAATGTTATTCTCCTCACCTTTTCAAAGTAAACTTATTTGGAAGTGTTATTCGGCTCACCCTTTCAAAGTAAACTAAGTAAAACCTCATTTGAGTGCTTTATCTTAGCTCTTTCTAGAGTCACTTCTCCCTATTTATATCCCATTCACATCAGCTTTACAGTATATCATTGCTACACCAGTAGCTCAATATAGTCAAAATGAAAAGAAAGAAGCAAAAGAAGGGAAAACATAACAATGTACTCTATTCTATGAAAAAACAAATTACTCATTTTTCCAAAGCTCTTGCTATAACTGTTGGAATAATTGGGCATTAAGTGTGACCCAATGACCACATTCTAATGTTGGTTCCTCACTCTAGTCGACCATTATCAATTAAGACTCTAATGTTGATAAGTCTTCTTGATGGGGGTGTTTGGATAAAGTTGCAAACCTTATAGTATTTCCTATGCTAAGAGGAATCTAAATCTTATTGGAAGTAAGACTCCATGATGGGAAGGAAGTTGTCTATGAAAACCAATATATAGAGTTTAGGTACAGCTCTTCTCTACACATTACATTGATTAGCCTATCGATATCACGCATTAGAGCCACAGTTGAGGTGTGTAGTAAATTCCTAATTAAAGCCTGCAGTTGAAGTCTAAGAGAGCGTGATGGAATCAGATACGCATTTGATTTCATATTTATATTGTGTTGTTCAAATCAATCTTATATTTATGTAGATCCAATTATAGATATGTTAGTCATAGATTAACGTGAGGTATCAGAGCTATAGGATTTTGGATTTGATTTGAATAATCCATATATCACGAGGTCTTGTATGGGTAATGAACCGTTGACTTTTTTTTTTTTTTTTTGTAATATTGCATGGTTAACAATTGGCGGATGGTGGATTATGAACGATTTCTAGGCATAAGTTTTATGCTAGTACTGACTTCATTATGATGAGCCCTAGTCATGTTTTTTCTACTTCCGCGGGCCGCCGCTTGTGCGTGATCACTTGTGCTTTTGTTTGTGTAGTGCCATTAGGCTTAGATGTTCAAGATTAGGTCAAGATTAGGTCCTTGTACACGTTTCTCGTCTGAAACGTCGATTCGGCGCATGCATAGTAAAATGCGACCTGAACACAAATATGTAATATCTATATATATATATATATATATTTGCCCAAGTTTCATATGGATCTATTTTATTTTTATGATAGATTAGAATCTTTCTTTTGTGTACACGTCTCTACTCTCTCTATATATATCAAATCTATGCCCATATGTAATTCCTAATAAAATCACGAAGTGGGACTTCCAAATCCTATTGTATTGTGCAATCCAAGAGTGGGCTTGATCGGGCGTGCATTCATGTGGTTATAAGTTGATGCATTTGTCGATCAAATTAATGGTCTGTGAACTTGAAGCCCACTTTGAGACAAACTTTGACAGGTGAGCATGATGACACTTGTCACATAAGGGCATGAATACATGAACAGTATTGATGTATCTCAACTATTTAGGCTACTTGACCTATCCTAAATGCTTGCTGCCCTGTTTCACTTAGGGCGTGGTTGGGTTATTTTACTGATACTTGATTTCGCCGAATAAAAGAAAGAAATCAAAATATGGCATATTATTTGGGTAATTTCAGACCTGATCCAACCTGATTAGAACCGGTATAATGATCGATCCAAATGCTACAACAGGCTAATGGAAGAATATAGCACCAGGTTGATCCGATCAACCAACTTCAGCCATTAAATCATTTTTTTTAATGATATCTACATTCTTTGGGATCAGATTTGCGATCCATTTTCACCTATGCTTTATTATAGTTGGATCTATCTGATGATAGGGTTGGATCACTTATCTAGCGACTAATTAAATGAGGCATAACTAAATAGTGATTCTTGTGGCTTATATGGGACCCTTCCGCTGACATTTGTTTCGATTTTTAATAAATAAGCCAATTGTAGTTCCTACTTATATTTAGTCATAGTCTGCCCATCTTGCTGAGAATCAATGGATGGATTATAGAAAACTTATGATAAGTTTGTTTTATGGCTTAGATTTAGGATTAAGGCCCAATCAAAGTTAAGTTGGACCTATGATCGTATAAAGGACTAAATCTCTATATATGTAATATATCTAATTAGGTTACATATGTCAAAGGACGTCAAATTAAGGTGTCGGAATTATAATGAGGCCCAGTTAAAGTTAATAATGCACATTATAATATGATGGGCCATAACCATTGATGAATCTATGGATAGTACAACATACTTGACAATCATATTGCTGATAATGTAGATCACATATGGTGCTACTATATATATCAAGTTAAAATTCACAATTTGATTGGTTGTGTAGCCACCAAAGTGGCCCAATCATGATGAATTGTAGATTTTTGAATTCAATTAAAGTCATTGCTATAGTGAATTGTAAATGAATAGTAACATCAAAGTTGCGGGATCTATTTGGGAGATTGAGGATCAGCCCACAGGTACGATCATCTTTTAATCACTTGGAGAACGGGATAAGGTGTCTTTACACGTAATTCCTAAATAGACTCCGGTTGTCTTGCCCACAGGTGTCACTCGTCTTTTTACGATGTACGTAGTGGGATAGCCTTATTAGGATGATTGGCTCATCAAAAGTAATCAATTCACAAGTTATCTTTCAGCCCAAAGAAGGAAGATGATGATGCAGGGTTACTCACCAGTTTAATTTATTTCTTCCCATTATTTTAAATTAAACTGAATTTTAGATTCTGTGAATTTAATTCAAAGCATATTTGACTAATTGTGAGTATGTGTTTATTTCAGTTGTCAATAATCAGTCTTTGCCCTCTCAAATCACTACTTTGATTGATTCCAAATTTTTGGATTGGAAAGATTCAGGGACCTTTGTCGTATGCCTTTTGAATATAGATGTTGCTATGAAGAAGCCTACACCACCCAAGCCCACTGATGCTTCCACTGCTACAGAACACGCAGAATTTGATAAGTGGGAAAGATCTAACGATTTATGCCTACAATTGATAAAGAACACAGTTGCCAAGCAATCTAAGGCAATTCTCAAATCTTATAAAGATGCAAAGAGTTGCATGGATGCCTTGGAACAACAATTTTAGGTGTTCGAAAAATCAGTGGGAGCATCTACGTGGAGTCGTCTTGCTAACATGAGGTATGATGGTTCTAAAAGTGTGAGAGAACATATAGTAGAAATGATTAATCTGGCAGAAAAACTTAAGGAGGCCAAGATGACCATGTCAGATGAACTTGTGAGTCAAATAATTCTGAATTCTCTTCCATCTTCAATCGACCGCTTCATAATAGTATATAATCAAAGGGATTGAAGATAAGTGGTCTATGAATGAAATAATCACTAAGTGCGGTGAAGAGGATAGGAGAATGAGAAAAGAAGGAACTTTTGTTGTTAACCATGTTTCTCACAAATTTGGCAAAAACCTCAAGGGCAAAAATAACGAAGATGAGTCAGTTAAGGAAGAGGCAATGAAAAAGATAGGCAAGAAGAGGGGTGGAGATCTAAAATGCTTCTTTCGTAACAAGAAAGGACGCCTTAAGAAGGATTGCTTAAAGTGCAAGAGTTGGTTTGAAAAAAGGGTAAGAATTTCTAACCTATCTCTCGTGATTTGCGAAGCAAACCTTAAGTATGTGCCGTGCCTTTCATCTTGGTGGATATATTCATGAGCCACAGTTCATATTTGTAATTGTTTGCAGGGTTTCCTTTCGAGTTAGAGTCCAAGTGGTAGATAATCGTCTATTGTTATGGAGAATCAACTAGAATTTAAGGTTGAAGCCATTGGGATGTTGCAATGACTTTGACCATGTGATTCCAACTGAGCCTTCATATAAATTTTATGTTCTTTCAACGAATTTGGTTTCTTTGTCATGTTTAGACAATAAAGTTTTGTCTTAATTTTTTGACATGGAATATTAGAGATTTATAGAAATGTTGTTTATGGTGGTTGTGGTTCTGGATGTGATGGCTTATATAAATTAAGTTTAGACCAACCCGAAGATTTCATTGGTAAGTGTGAATAACTAGTTTGCCAATTACAAAAAAAAAAAAAAAAAAACTATATACAAACTTAATAGGCTTCGAGCGATGGTAATTAAAGATTGATGATATCGTTACCAAATTTGGATTAGAAAACATTGTTGATCAATGTATCTATCCAAGGATGAGTACGAGATGGTTTATTATTTTAGTACTGTATGTGGACGATGTCTTGCAAGCAAGTAATTGTCTTTAGATGCATTTTGACATGAGATGTATTGGCAGTTACTGTGTTTAGTCAATGTCAAAGTAGTTCTAGGTGGATCACTGGAGGACAGTTAAGAAATTATATGTCATCTTAAAAGCATGATGAGTTATATACTCACATATGGATGATCAAATCACTTGGCAGTGATTAGGTACTCAGATGCAGATTTTGCGGGATGCCTTAAGATCAAGAAATCTACATCGGATTATATTTTTATATCAGATAGAGGTGCAATTTCAGTAATCTACATTTATTGGCGGTTACGTGCCGTGCTTTGAAGCCACAGGGCTAGTATAAAGGTTGAGATATTTAATTTTCGGACTTCATATAATTGTTTCTATTTCGGAGTCAATTAGGACAATACCTCAACTATTATATTGGCGAATAATGACAGGAGTTTAGGTGTTACCAAATTTTGGAAGTTAAGTATCGTGTCATAAAAAGCAAATGTTTGATATCGTCTGGTGTCTATTGAAGGGATCTATATATACAGATCATGATTGCAAATCCTTTGACCAAGGCATTAGTGCTAAAAGCATTTAAGAAGCACATCACTGACATGATGCTCATAAAGTTGCCATGATAAGGATTATTTTTCTTTAGACACTATTAAGGTTGATCAAATTTTTAGTTGATATCTATTTTTGTTAGACGATTTCGTGTTCTTACTTTATTTTATTTATACACATGTGATGAGGTTAATATAGCAAAAAATTTATGATATGACAATTTTAGTGTAACCAGTTTAATAGGATGGTCATAAAAAGGATCCTATTGCCTCTATGAAAGACTTGGTTACGTGGAGATTGTTACTGAGTGTAATGCATGGAAGGAAGCATGTCGAAATAATGATGTGTAACTGTCATGATTAGCATTAACAATTTTTCGTTTGATCAAAGTGTAAAGGCTTAGCATGAATGGGAATGGTTAGTCACATTGAAGAATTTTGGTGATCACAATAATCAAAGAATATTGGAGTAATGCTTGTGGTCTTGTGGACCAAGCAGGAGAATGATAGAATAATTGGGCATTAAGTGTGGCCTAATGACCATGTGCTAATGTGGGTTCCTCAGTTTAATAGACCACTATTAATTAAGACTCCAATGCTGATAAGTTTTCTTGATGGAGATTACTTTAGTGTTTGGGTAAAGTTGCTAACCTTATAGTATTTTTTATACTAAGAGGATCTAAATCTTAATGGAAGTAAGACTCCATGATGGGAAGAGAGTTGTTTATGAAAACTTATATATAGGGTTTAGGGTTACAGCTCCTCTCTACACATTACATTGATTGGCCAATCGATATCACGTATTAGAGCCATGGTTGAGGAGTGTCGTAAATCCCCAATAAAAGCCAGCAGTTCAAGAGTAAGAGAATGTGATGGAATCAGGTACGCATTTAATTTCATATTTATATTGTGTTGTTCAAATCAATCCTATATTTATGTAGATCCAATTATAGATACGGTAGACATAGATTAACAATAACATCCTCATTTGGAATTAGCTTTTAGGACAAAATCAAAGCCTACAAGCCACCTGGTGGGGCCTGCTTGGTATCCCACAAAATATGGAATGGGGGGATCGAAAGATCCAATTGGGGCTAATTTAGATATAAAATTTGAAGTCAATTTAACACCTTTGACCCATTCATTTGTCGTCCACAAGTTTAATGATTTTATATAAATAGCAAAATTGACCCTTGATCAAGTGATTTACTCCATTCATATCCACTAAAATCTAGTGGGGCCCATGTAAATAGGGGGTTAGGTTTGGATGGTCCACTCAGATGGACTAGTAGGTGGCCCCACTGGTGGCCTGTGCCATTAGACAGTTAGAAAAGTGTATATAGGTGTTGCGGCTTGTACTGTAACATGGTAATGGAAGCTTATAGAGGGGCATTACTTATATATATATATATATGAAAATATTACTATACATCTATCACTTCGCATCTAACTCTCACTGTGCGGTGAGGGACACTTCTTTTTTTGGAAAGTATTAATGTATAAGAAGACACAACTATCACACATTTTTGACCTTGTTAGGTCAAAAAAGGAAGTGTCCCTCAGCCTATGGTATGGGATTAATGCATAGTAATCTTCCTCATATATATATATATTCATAGATAGATATATATAAATGTATATAGAAAAATATTAGTATATATCTATCCCTCACTACAGGGTGAGGGAAAAGGAACGCTAATGTGCAAATAAGGAATGTCATATCAGCATCCCTCACCCTATGGTGAGGGATGAATGCACATAAATATTCCTAATATACTTATGAAAATTTTAACGAACGCCCCACTTGAAAAGGGGCTTTTTTTACACTTTTCACTTGTTCGACAATGGGATGCTATGCCATATGGATACAAAGCAAATGACCGAGAAAATCAATAATGTCTCACATTCCAATGGAAGATGATAAGGTGAGAAAAAAAGAGGAGAATAAATAGAAAAGGAACCATAAAGTTAATAATGACTCATTCCGAAGGAAGATGATAAAAGTAGAAAAAAGAGGAGAAAAAATCAAAAGCTATCACCTAACTTAGTACTATATATACATTAAGAGAATTCCCCCATTCGTAGGAGAGAATAGGAGTGCGACACATGATGTTCTATTTATTTAGTAGGAATTTTGTTTCCTTTTTTAATCATTATCATAAGATTTTGTTTCCTTCTTTAATCCTTATCGTAAGTTTCAATTTTTCTAAAAATTCTCAATGCAATCTCTTGCATGTTGTAAGGTCCCGACCCGGCATAATTATAATTTATACTAATTAAGCTTGATTTTCTTATTAATGTGCATAATTAGTCTTAATTCACCTTGCATTTAAATTATTAGTGGGTTTCAGTTGGATAGGTAGTTGGGTTCGAACTTTACTTAGGTAGTCAAGGACCTTTTCGTAATTAATATTGCACCATAAGGACATCTCATTAGTTGCATTTTGTGCATTTCATCTTGTGGGCCAACTTTCATGTTGGGCTTAACTTGATTCAGATCCTTTTGGCTTAGTTGAGGTCCATATGACCTAAACTGTAAAATTCTGGAAACTATGGACTTGCATGCAAAAGCCACAGGAAATTTGGGTTATAAGAGAACCCAACGTCTCTTCCTCCCTCTGTTTCTTCTTTACTCGTTGGAGCCATCTCCTCTCTTCACCTTTCTTCATCTCCTCTTCATCTTAGAGCTGAAACGGGGGATTTAGTGCTTGCATGCAACAGGGACAGCCTCCATCCCTCCTCTTCGTCATCCTCTTGGCATCCTCTCTCTCTCTAAGCTACAGACTCAAGAGAACCCATCTCAGATTGGGAGCCTTCCCCTCCCCACACACCAAGGAGGAGTTGAGTAGGGTCAAGCACTGTGTTAAGGCAAGTAATAGAGTATGTATGGTACTGCATGTATGTTTAATTTGATTGATTCTTGGATTGATGATTCAATGTTTCACTTACAGCTCATTTCCTCTTAAATAAGCACACATAGTTATGGAATTACGTGATAATGAGTATAATTAGGCAAGATTGATGATATGGAATATGTAAGACCTAGTATGGAATTTAGAAGTATAAGAGCCCTCATTGGAAACCCAAATGATAGAGTTCTGTAAGTGAACTCGAGCTGCAGAATCAGTTTCAGAAGTTCTGAAGCTTACGGCGAAGCCCACGGCTACGCCGTAAGTCTCTACGGCTCAGAATCTAGAGAGCCAAATTACCCTACGGCTAACACTCGGCTATGCCGTGAAATGTACTACGGCTAAGCCGTAACCACCCCATGACCAAGCCGTAGGCTATTCTACGGTGAACCTTCCAGAGAGCCCCAAACCCAGGATTTAGCTGCGGCTCATACACGGCTACGCTGTGAACTCTGCTACGGCCACGCCGTACCTAAGCCGTAACCCTAGCCGTAGGCTTAGCACGGCTAAGCCGTAGGTCAATATACGGCCAAGCCGTAAATTCGCATCGAATTAAGAAGGAAACGTGAGCCATTCGGCTAAGCCGTAGCCTTGTATACGGCTAAGTAGTAAGAACCCAGTGAAAGTAGGATGTGAGGAACCTTTAATGACTTTGTAGGGCTCTAGATATGGCACCTACTCCTTAACCATATTAGCCCAATGGTGATCAACTAAAAGGTGGACAAGTGCAGAGCTGTCACTCATCTCCTTTGATTTTCCGGACGAATTCCCGATATCACGTCATGGGTGTTGGCATAAAAAGAGGTGTCCTTTGCATGTACAATGTAATGCCAAGAGTTGGTATTACGATGACACCGGACGTTTTATGAATACACCGTGTTGAATGCCCTCGGGATCACGGATTATATAGCATAGGGTTGGCTAGTAATTATCCTTGATGCTTACTCAATCTAATGCATCCATATTGTTAAGAAACCATGCCCTCAACATATGTAGCTCTATTAAATATGCATGAATTGATTATCAGATATGAATGAATGCATGGATGTAATCTCAAGACCGAACTCCTGGTATGTATGATATGACAAGTATAACTAAGACGAATAAAGGATAAGATATGCAATTGAGTCGGCCTTGATACATTAAGTCGGCACCACTTAACTATGCCCTTATTAGGTTTGACGGGACTAATTCGGGTATGATACGATATGTCGCTGCTGCAGTAGTCCTTGGAGGAGTTGTTGGCACTTCTCAATAAGCTAGGCTGATCCCCTAGAATATGTATGCACGTTCCCTCTAGATGATATGCTCTCTCTTGGGAAATTATGTTTACGTGGTTGCCAATAAGTTTATAAGATAAGCTGTTTATGATTCATTACTCATGCTTACTCATGCATGACATGCCTAGTGTACAATTTTTGCCTTCTTTTAATCAATATATATTCTTGCTTCATTTGATACGGCATGATAGTCTTATGTACCTCTATATACTTGCTTAACCGTCGTGTTAACAGTGTTACCCTTGGTGTTACAGGTACTAAACCTCGGGAAATAAAGGAGGGTAATGCAGATGACACCTTCTGTTAGTCATCGTACGAAGAGCGACAACGGATTACTGTCGAGTGTTTAAGTTTGGATAGGCCTGTTTACGCTTAAAGACTTTGTTCATACTTAATTAATTGTTCTCTGGTAAATGAGTAATGGTTAAGTACAGACAGACTTATTTATGAATGTTATGATAATTTGTTTGTTATTGCTTATGATCATTACAGATGTATTACACAGGCTTTCGCTTACTATTGAACGTAAATTACGTGTTGGAGAACTTTTCTACACGTTCCTGTGCAATCTCCCTTGTAGTGATTTGTGTGTGTATGTTTACTTGCACAGATTACTACGGGATGACGTATGCACACCCCGTGGGGCCATCCTAACCCCAATTCCCGGGACCGGAGCGTGACACATGTAATCTAAGCATAATCTACTTTTGATATATATATATATCCTTATCATATTTAACTTTAAATTATCAAAACTTTAGGATTCTTAAAATTTAAAATTGTTTATTTTAATTCATATAGGCCATCTAACTTAAGGGCCGATTAAGCAAAATAGTGTGATTTTTTTAATATCTTATTGACACATCTATTAGATTTGTCTTCGTTGACTTGCCAATTAAAACCTTTAGACAACTGTTTATTAAGTAAGAGACAATATTTTTCACAGTTTCCAAATGACTTGCACAAGATATAGCATGCAATTTTTTTCTAAAACCCAATTTCATTGGTAATAAGTATGACTCAACCCCTTATAGTTGACATTCTCGGTTTTAACTTTTTTTTTTTTTTAAGGTAATGTTAGTTTCAAATGGATTGGTGTGTTGTGAAATTGGATTAATCATAAGTGGGCCCAAGCAGAAGGTTTTTATTTTCTTTGTTGATTTGCATTCCATTTTCTTTGAAATTGAGTTTTTCTTCTTACCAAAAAAAATATGAAAGAAAGGGTCCAAACTGGCCTTCCGAGATACTAGACCACTAGCTAGGTTTGGCGCAGCAAATGGGCCAATAGTAGACACTGTTCTTGAACCATTTTTATACTTACGTACATGTAAATTAAGATTGTCTAAATCCAAAGCACATGAAGGCTCTCTTGTTTTATCTCATTCGGAATTTTTAAACATGCCTAATATTAATTTTTTTCTCTTACAATTTTTATATTAATAATAATAATTATTATTATTTAAATATCATTACATGACTACAATGTTGTTGTTTTTTTTCTCTCCAAAAACCGATTGTAATCATAACGTAGGGTTTTTTTTCCATCCTATTGACCATTTGTTTCCAACACTTTTATCATTTATCTATCTCTACCATCTTTTCTATATAATTCAAAGGGAGATTCTGACAAATGCCCCCTTCCCCTTCGTAAAATCCAATAAAAATGGCAACATTAATTAGTATTCGGTTGTAAAGTGTGATAAGTTGAGATCTTGAGTAGATAAAAGGAGAAAAAAAGGGGGGGAGCTATTAAGGAGGTGTTTTTGCCCCTATGTGACTATTCATTACTAATCTCAAGTTAATCAAAGAGATAATAACAAGGAGAAAAAATTGGGAATAAAAATTGGAGTTTTCAACTGTGAGCAATACCAACTATTTTAAGACTTAATCATCCCTCTGTGAGAGGAGAAAAAATGGGGAAGAAAAGTTGTCACTCAGTAGTTTAAAAAGGAGAAAAGCAGAAAGTCATTTAAAGAGGAGAAAAATTAGGAAACAAACATTATGATCAATAATAGCAACTCCACATTATGGTTCCTCATTTGTTCCTCTATTGGGGCTTTTTGTAAAGGTGCTTCCTAGCCCTCCCCTAATGAAAACACCTAAAATCTCTCATTATTGCTGTAGATTAGGAAACCTACCAGTGAAGGATCTTGCAATGTGGCGTGGGGTGAAACTAATTACCTCTAGACCATGTCCATGGGCGTCGGTGTTGTCTATCCTATCCTAATACTCCTAACACATGCATTAGTCCTATAGGTTTATTGATTTCTCTACGTGCCGATGATTTTACGAGCACAAAGCAGGAAAGAAATAAATAGATGGTCAACGAGGGGACATCATAATGATTATAGGTCCCATGGTTTGATGATCTTGATGGTTGATGTAAGGTGATGAGATTCGCCGGGGCCAACGACTATTGACTAGATAAATGTGCTCATGAAAAATCTACCCCATCGGGTAGTAGAGAAAGACTGAGCTTCTACTACCATTATTAGGCCTGGTGAGTGATATTCTAACATACATAGCTTTAGGGGTGGTGTGTTGATTGGTGTGTAAGGCATGTCTTGTCTTAGCTAGAGCTTTGAAAATTTTTTTCACATCTTTGCAATTGGCACATCAGACCACTCTTGCTCCCTTTTTGCTCTCATGGGGGAATGGATTCTGATAACCTGCAAGCATAACACCCATCAAGATCAGTCATGTATTTACAGTACAACTTTTCTGGGGAGAACAATTGTATGTTCTACACAAACTACCTTATTAGGTCAATTAGTTATGTTGAATCGTGTTTCTTAAAAGTCGAGTAAAGTCGATGAGATTTAAAGACAGTACAATGCTTTGCTTGAAAACATATAATTTGCATAGTTCAGCATTTTTAGTTATCCAAACAGTTGATATGATGGAAATCAATGTAGACTGATCATTCACAAAAGTGCCACAGGGGATGATTCTGAACAATACAACCACTGACCAGCACAAAACAAAGAGATAAAAAAAAGGTCTCATTAACAGTCATTCATGAACACTTTTGTGGAATGTAAAATTAACTTTTAAACTATAATACGTAAATTAGTTGTAAAGTTCATAACTAAGAATCATTGTCAAACATTTAACAAGAGGTCTCCATTTTGAGGACTCGAACTTGACGATGAATTTGGTATTTTATGGATGCTCATAACTAGGCTTATCAATGGTTGAAAATGGGTACCCGATTCTCTAATTTTATATCCAAAGTTTCTGACCCATGAAAAATCAGGTTTGGAATATATTTTAGGTTCTGATTCATAAACAGGTCTAGGTTCAGAACTCCATTTAGGTTTCAATTAGTAACCAAGCATAGTTCTGGGCCCATATGGATTCCGACCAGTGGACCTAAGACCCAGCACAAGAGCTTTTAATATTGTAAACTGTAGCTCAAAAATCATCTTTGGTTTGACACTTTTAGATTTAATCTTAAAGATAGTAGGCTTGATTCATTGTTATAAGTTGAACAATATCTTTAATTTAAAGAAAAAAAAAAGAAAACTAAAAGAAGTTAGAGCCAATTTTGCAACTATATCCCAATTCTCCAGTGATACTCAGTTTTAAACTATTAGGTCAAAATGTGAGGTCCAAACCCACCACAATCATTCCAGGCTATATAATTGACCCAAGATTCTTCAGTCCATTCAAATTACTAGATTCTAGTGTGGTTGGAATAAGATCTTGTCATATACTTAAGATTAACATTGAATAAGCTTGGGTCAATGGGCTCATCCTTGTCCAACTTTAGCCTTTTTGTTATGGGCCAAATATCTACACTTGGTTCCACTCTACGGCTGTGCTAGTTACGTGGGTCCAATTCAATTACAGGGTTTTCCATTTTATGCTTGATATTTTAGGCCAGGATATAAGCTTGTAGTAGGGCATAACATACATAGGATTGCGTAGAGAGTGTTTAACTATCAAGTAATAATGAGGCCGAGGCGAAGAAATGATAAATCACCAGCCAACCACCCCTGATTAACCACTGTTAAAATTTACCCAATCTATCCGAGCCCAATTGCACAACCAGATTCCATTTTGGGCTGCACTCAGAATCATCCATATCCTTAAAAGATTGTGTTTAGATAAGCTAATTAACCCTGAATGTTCACTAATTGTGGCTGAATTTTTTGCCTCGTGCAACTCATTTATCAAATGGTATAAAAATTTGACCTTTGTGAAGCCAAAATGGGCTTTGAGCCCATTTGTGTCATGGCATTGAACTATTTTGAAATCTTGGTAAAATAGGTTCCAGTAAAGAATCCTTAAAAAGCTAATTATCTCGGATTGTTTACTAATCGTGGCTGAAGATTTTGCCTAGTGGAACTGATTTATTAAATGGCATAAAAAGTTGACCTTTGTGAAGCCAAGATGGGCTTTGAGCCCATTTTTGTCATGGTATTGAACTAGTTTGAAATCTTGGTAAAATAGGTTCCGGTAAAGAATCATTAAAAAGAGGTAAGGGGTGAAGGATAAAAGTGGGACCTTGACTTCCTCAGGATTTGATTTTCTTGGGTGATCATGGGTCTTCATTTTACATTTCCCTTAATTGATTTTGTAGTGAGGGAGAGGTTGTTTGATAGCCGCTTATGGATCTTCATTTTTTTTAAAAGTTTGAGACACTTCCAGTATCTAGAATGCATTTTTTAGCATTCCTAAAAGTTCGATTCCTTGAAACAAATGGGCCCCCAGGAACAGGCTTGATCGGGGCATCGTTTGAAATGTCATGTACCCCCTACACCAAAGCCCAAACCACCACATTGTCACTCTCAAAATAGGGCTGAAATTAGCCATGTGAGTAGCAATCTAGCATGTTTACCCCAACCATTGCTTCTAAAACTAGACACAACTATCGGGTGGTGTTTCTGTAGGAGCCGAAGAGGAACTCTGCGGCACTTGTTATCTGACAGGGGGAGGTGCAAAATACGGATCCTTTCTCATGAAGGAAAACGCTCAATTGACAATGCGTTGGATTTTTGGGATGCACAGAATTATCTATACACCAAACACTAGAAAATCCAATGCTAGTTCTTTCCTTTTTCTTAGCAAATGGTCCTATACAAATGCACCGGTAAGGTCACCAAATTCAGTATCTCAGAGAAGCATTATTGAGTAGAAAGTTGGACTCATTCATCCTGATTCAGTGACCGGCCCAAGTAACTCAACTTACCCTGACTTGGGTGAGCCCAACTTTGGTAATTGGGGAGGTCTGACGGATCGGTGGGCTCATTCCAACCTGTAATCCTGTCATTTATCTTTATCTGTATCACAAGACACACAAAAGCAAAAGGTACCCTTTTAACCATATCCTTTTCCGTTGACGTTTTTGTTTGCTAGATATTGAATTTGTACCAATTACTAACCAAGAAAATTAAAGAGTGGAGTGAAGGATGGAGGCTGTTGATGTAGACAGAAGGATGTTATCTTTCTTAGGATTTTAATTTTTCTCTACTGGAAAGGTGTAGAAAGCTAGAGATATGGATGTCAGAGAGACCTGAATGGTTTGTTAGGTGTTACATATTTTAGGAATAGACTTAAAATCTGAATTCTAAATTATCTCTTTATGTTACTCTCCTCTCTTGTATAAGTTAGAGAGTTAGATTGAATAAAGTTTACGGTGGTTTATTACTTTACTGAAGAAATCGCAAAAGATCTGATTTAATGGGCTACGGCACTGACAGACTAAAAAAGGAGCTAGTTGCGATAGAAATGGATACATGGATAAATAGTGATCATTGAGAAGATGTGATTACTGTTATTTTACAAAAAATATATATATATTTAATTGACTTGTTTAGATATCAAGTTCTTATATTTTATGTTTACAATTACAGATCCTATTGAGGACCATTTGATGGAGGGGGAATGTTAGAGATATGGATGTTAAAGACAACCAAATGGTTTGTTAGGCGTTAGATATTTTAGGGATAGACTGAAATTTGAATTTGAGATTATCTCTTTATGTTATCTCCTTTCTTGTATAAATTATTAGAGATTTGGATTGAATAAAGTTTACAATGGGTTATTACTTGAATGAAATGTTCTTAAATTTATTTATAGAATACCTCGACAAACGGTGGAGCCCTCGCCGCCCTCAAACGAGGAAAAAGCACAAGTTATGCCGGTAATTAGAGTTGACACCTCTTACTAAGGGGTAAAATCTTGACAGGTTTCTCTACTTGTTTTCTTGAGTTTTTGAAGTGGGAGGAAGCTTTGGTATAACAGTTTGCAGTGCAACTTGGAAATGTAGGCAATTTTTTCCAACCCTATCTTCTCTTTCGGACGTGACTTGTAAATTGTTGTTGTTAATATGTGGCAATTGCTCGGTCCATTGAGGCCAATCTAGGAACAAGGAAAAATCATCACTGTTTATTTTATCGACAATGCCTCACTGAGCCCTAGATGATTTTCAATCTAGGAGAGTCCACTCCCATGATCGGTAGGACCGGAGCCAAAAGGCCGTGAACTTGTTGTTGCCACTTTTATGGCCTTTCTTGTTTCAAATCAGTAGTTGACGATTTGTTTAAGAACCCCGTTTGAGTATGGTTGGTCAGGGGGACAGATCTATAGCAAGCCCAGATAGAGGAGACAAAATAATGGGCCCAGATCTAGCCACTATTGAGAAGTCAAAAAGTTAAGGACAGGTCATGCCCATTTATAAAATTTATGTAACACGGACACGGTGGTCAATATGAAGGGCCTATGGTTGGACAACTAAGCATACATAGGACCACATCCAACCCAGCCTAATTGTGTTAATGGCAGAAATTTTGGCCCTGTCATTTCTAGGGCCCAGATCCTGAGCAGCACCACTGCACCATACTATGGTGCAGCAACCAGCTGCCACCAATAGCTATCATGCATGTCATTTGAAATTTAAGATGATAGCTGGCATCTTTCCAATGACATCTACAGATTTCACAAGTTGATTTAATTCCTATATCTTTCTAATCTATATCTCTTAAGGCTTGTTTGGTAACAAGATCATTGACGAAAAAAAATCCTAATTTTCATGGTATCTATCAATATCTATGTCTGGTGCTGGCAAATCTCCAATAATTTTGGAAAAATCAAATCTTCACTTCTTGTGATTCCCCGATCTTACTGTTGACCATGTGGGTCCAGACTATAGTGGGTTCTGTATCTGGGGTGGTTTCCCTAATGATATTAGGAATTTCCTATTTTGTAAAACAGTAGTTTTCTAATAGGTTAGGACTTTCCTTTTTTCTGAGATATAGTTCTTGGGGGATAAGGATGTAATGGTTATATATATGATGTAATCTGTGACTCTAGAGAGGGGCTGAGAGTGGCTGAGATTCCAAGGTTGTGGTTTCACAGATTGGAGAAGAACCTAGTGGAAATTGGTTTCCTGTGAACGTAGGCATCTTTGCCGAACCACGTAAATCTTCTTGTCTTTTTGTGTGGTTGATTGTTGATCTGATTGCTTTTCACACACGCGCACAACACTTATCTCCCCCCATCAGATCAACAAATCATCTCATCTAAAATAAGTGATATAAAAGTCGAAATCCTGACCCGGAAACAATATGCATGTAGTCTCTCGCTTCCCTTTCCAGTGAAAGAGTCTACTCCAGCTCTCCTGTCTCGTGCCTACTCACCATTGATTTGGAGGTAAGTCTCCCTCTTGAACTCTCTCCCTCTCTCTCCCTCTCTTTCTCACACACAGCTATGCCCACCCTCCCCTTCTTCTCTTTTTCTCTTCGCTGTGAACCCAACTGCCCTTTTTCTCTCTCTCTCTCCCCATGCCCAGAACACACCCTCCATTGATCCACTCTCTCTCTCCCACCCTCCCCTCTCTATCTTCCCTACCTAAGCCCACTTTCCCCTCACAATCTCTCCCACTTGCTCTTTCTTGCTCCCTCCACTCCCTAACATGCCTGTAATGTTGTATTTTTCACACTCATTTGATCAAATAAGAAAATACAGAATTATTAATGTGTGATTGTGCCTACTGCTTTCTTCATT
Organism: Sextonia rubra; assembly: GCA_037013555.1. NCBI lineage: Eukaryota > Viridiplantae > Streptophyta > Magnoliopsida > Laurales > Lauraceae > Sextonia > Sextonia rubra. The sequence goes on along the minus strand of JASUAD010000028.1, from coordinate 11,231,920 downwards.
TTAGGATGCTAATTTATTGAAATTTATTTAATGAATCCCATTTTTTATTCACCCTAAATGCATAGCACAAACAGTACCCATTTGTTCTGTGTAATAGTTAAACCGATTATGATTTTTTGTACAACCAAATGCACCATTGATTATTGTTTCTACTGCATAGCATTTGTTCTCGTGTTGTGTTTATGACATTACAATGGATTTTTTTTCTTGGAGTAAGTGTATACCTAGATAATCCTTTGACTGGGAATTATACAAAGGAAATCTTATGTTTGTTAATCATGTTAAAAATTTTTAATATTTATTTATCAAAATCATTGTACATGTTATATTAGCGGAGAATGATATGTTGTGCAAAGAAAGGAATGCTCAGTGATGAATGCTCGGTGATGACTATTGTTATTCATATATCATGCTTGGTTATGCTTTTTTGTTTGGGTTGTTATCACTGATGGATGCGGATTCCTCACTTGTTACCAAACGCACCCTAAATGTTCTCTTTCACGCTAGCAATCATTCATGTGGGGCCATCTAGCTATTAGTTAACCATCTCTTCTCATAAGATATTCCATGTGGGACCACATTCCTTCTCAATATCACTAGAAGCCCCAAGCAGAGTGGAAGTTCTTCACAAAGAATAATCCGATTTAGTGGCTCAATGAAATCCGACAATAAGATAAAAATGAGTTTTCTCCATATGTTACAATTAGATATAAATGAATTTTCCCCAAAGTGGTACTTACAGTTACAAGGTTCGAGTAAAAAAAAAAAAAAAAAAAAAAACTATGGTACCCTATAAAAGTCTACATGCTTAATCAAAACATTTGAGCAAAAATGTAGTCAATTGAATTTGTTCTTTTAGAGTGAATCATATTTTCTTCAACTCGGTAAATCTACTGATGAGTATAAATATTGATTGAAGCGATTTCCCATAACTTATCCATAATTTCAATTAAAATTTAAGTTGATGATTCGCATTTAACAATTATGAGGCAAAGATTATGAAATAATAGAATTCCGGAATAAATTGTATTGTGGTCACTCATGGCACTTTGAAATAGAAGGCCTGACTCAATGATAGACCTAGGGTTTTCATTTGAGGGTTGCAGACCCAAACATGTGATTGTGTTTTGGGAACAAATACAAAATTTTCATGTGGATTTCAGGGGCGAATGTAGATATTTTATATGAATTTTTTTAGTAAATTTAGAATTTTATCGATTTTCTACTAACTTGTTTCTTTATAGCTCATCCAACAAAATTTGCTAAATCAATTGTCAAATTACTCATTCCAGGAATATGTACATGGTTGATTTTGTTAACACATTATACATGAAATCAAAATGCAGTGCAATCACATGTTAAAGTTGAAAGTTGACCCTTATTATTTTTTATTTTAATATTTTAACATTATAAAAAAGTATATGATTAATCTCAATTGGACCCAACGCGCATTAAATTCGAGTTAAGAGTGTCGGGTCGAGTTGAGCCGCGTTCTGATGCGGGATGAAGGTTTTCAACCCATTTTAAAAACGGGTCAGTTCAATAAATCCAGACTCGGTTTAACCCAACCCGTTTACAAGGCTTACATAGAGTAATACAAGTACAAGTCACGTGGGCATGTACCTTGATTATAGTGTGTGATTGCAAAAATAAAAATAATAAAGAACATGTGCGAAGAGTTTTATGTGGACCCACTATGTAGATTCTCTGATTTGTATGACTCTTTTGGTGGTTTTTGGACTTTTGTAGCTTTTTTGGGTAATTGTCCCTAATTTATAATTTCAAGTGTATTCCTCCACATTCTACAGCTTTAGACGTTTTCTATTCCAAGCATTCTATGCATGGGTTTCTACTGTTTGAGAACACCAAATTATTAATCTTGTAGATTTTATAGCTTATTGAAAGATCCTTTGGATGACATAGCTGAACTTAGAGCATTTCCTATTGTGACCAACTCACTCTAAAATCATCTGCTTTAGGATAGGATTATGATTTTAGTTTTCTTATTATATGGATTAATCAAGAAAATACTAATAAAATAGTATTCTCTCAACTAAAATTATAATTTTTTTAAGCCAAATATCCAATTTTATGTCCTAAATGATATGTTGGGCCTTAAGCCCAATTCGTGTGACCCTCTTGAATTTATAAAATATCCAAGTAAATCAGTCCTTGCAAATTAAAGAGGTTAAGATCACGGGAGTAAAGTTTATGATTTTCAAAGAGTCATCGAACAGTACATGCCCTCCTCAATAGAAAAGGATGATCCAATTATTGCACTGGTAAACTAAATAGTTTCAAAAGTTATTTCAGGCTATCACAGGCTATCGAACAGTACATATCCTCCTCAATAGGTAATGATCATCCGCATTTTTTTTTAAATGACTTTGAACCCTCCAACTCCTTTCTTAAGTTGATCAGTGATAAAACTTGGATACATGATACCACCTTCTAGCAGATCAGGCACCAGACGGTTCAAACAGATCTTTAGTTCATTGTTGGACTTCGTGACGACTAGAATAATAAAATTATAGGTTTATTCCAATTTTAATTAAATATAAAAAGGGGAAAAAAGAATAAAAGAAAATAATTTAAATTACTCGGAATTCAACACGCAAATAGGCGATTTTGGGTTGATCTCTTTAAAACGTGCCCCCATCTCTAACCATTTCGCATCCAAAGTCCATGAATATTTCAGACGAATGAAAAAACGGAAGAAGAAGACGAAGACAGACAACCAACAACATAGATAATCGCTGGAACGTACACCAAGGTAGGCTTTATTTATTCATATTTTAGTACTCGTAGGAGAGGCTGAAGATTACATGGATGAATGGTAATATTTAGTCCAACAGGAAAGCTGAACATAAAATGATTTAATCCAACCGGAAGGTAAACATAGTGAGAAGTGGGGACTACATAGCTGGGTTTAGTAATTTATTCTCCCGTTGCAAGCTGAAGCCATAAGGGCTCATGCCGTAGCAGTCAAGGTTGTCACCGTAGCTCACACCCAAGATATCGCAGTATCTCTTATAGAAACCAATCCGGTCTTCCACTCTTGGATCGGGTCCAGTGCCGCCACATTCTAGTCCTCCATTAATAATGTTGGTACAGAGACCATACCCAGGTAGGCGACCCGCAGCAATATCAGCAGCGGACGGTATCCACTTTTCAGTGATGACGTCATGGCAGGATGGCTTGGGTGCCTGTGGCGTCATCCAGAACCAGAAGGCCGTCTGGAATGAGATCAGTCCGTCTGAGGAAACTAATCCAGGGTTCCTGAGGAGCTCTAATCCAAGATATTCTTCAGCTTGGCCGTAGTTGTAATTGCTGCAAGAAACGCAGTCAAAAGTCAAGATTAATTAATATCCAAGTCTACGATAAGTTGTAACTTCTGGGTTAATTTGTTCAGTACACTTACTACGAAAGTTGAATGGGCCCTCGGCCATAGTACTGCTGCCCGGCAACGCAAGGCCACCGATCACTTGGTACACAATAATCACAATTAACACCTGGACAACCTACCTCCTCTTTAAAGCAGTAACCCCATGCATATGGGCCATCTGGTGCAGTGGGCCACCCCCCTGCACATATCAGAATAATCAAACAGTCTCCTCATTTCACTTTGGCCTGTTTTAATTTAATTTAATTAATATGCCGTTTAGATTAATTTACTTTCCCAACAGACCCTTGATTATCAAATGAAGGTTACTTAGGTGCAGAATGAAAATTTCATATCTGTTAAACTATGGCGCACCCACCAGTTGTTTCATGGGAGGTTTGGCCTAGGAAAGCTGCAATCTCCCTCTTGCATATAACTGAGTCGTCCCCTTGAGCAAACCCTGCAAAATTATTGGCTGCAGCTATGAAATCATCGTAAGTGTAGAAGCCCCTGGCGGGGCAAGCCGCATCGTTGCGATGCAGTAGCATCTCTTCAAATTCATCCCGACTGATGAGTGAGGTTAGTTCACCGCAGGGTGTTGATGGTGGTGGTGGTGTATATGGCGGCGGCGGGGGCGATGGTGGTGGTGGTGGCGGTGGTGGTGCACAGACTAGGTCACATTGGCTCTGGCAACCGGTCCCACAGTATGCATCTGTGCTGCCACAATAGCCCCATTGGCTGCAGCAGAGGCAGCTGGGGCAGAGAGCTCCCCCTGCTTGGCTTCCACACTGCTGTGCAGAGGCACACAGTATGGAAGCCAAGGAAAAGATGATTAAGGTCCAGATCTTCATTCTTTCCTATTTCTATGTGCATGCTGTGGATGAGGTGAGAGGGGGTATAAATAGATAATTGAGCACTGCCTCTACAACCTTCTAAAGGTTATTCACGTTGAACAGATGCATAAACTTTAGGATTCTTTACAAGCAGCCAGCTTTCTTGCTTGTGGTCCTGCATAACCAGTAGGCAGCTTTCAGTCTCTCTCTCAATCAATTTGCAAATTGAATGTACTGTTTGGATGTAGTTAAAGTTGAATGAATGTATCACAATTACTGAAAAGATGAGACATGCATGTGGTTACTGGAAAGATGAGACATGCATGTGGTCTCTTCATAATTACTGGAAGGACGACACTGCGGGATGTTCTGTTCGATAAAATTTTGTTGTAATTTTCTTTTTAACTTATTATGTCCCAGTAAATTTCTTTAGCCAATAAAAAATTACGTTAGCTATTAATCTCAGTCTTTGCATTTCATTATCCTTATAACAATCATCTTCTTGGATTCATTTCTCAATTTTTATTATTTTTATTATAATATTAATTTAGTGTGAGGAAGCCCTCAGATCGAAGTGGGGAGTAACATCCGGTGAGGTGAGGGAGATAGACCTCGTTTGAGGTAGAACCCTGAATGAGAAAAAGGTGTTTCTATCGTCGTTTGATTCGTAGACAGTAAAAATTGACGCTCCTTGCCCCTGGTTTAAAAGGCTTTCCTTGAATTATTGGTAGTTAGAATAAAAACTATAATAGTGGTAAATAGCATGTCTAAAGAACTGGCCATTTATTTTCATCTAGAGATACATAAACAAAGTCATTAATGTGATTCGATTGCTTGTGACAATGAAGAGTCACAGTTCTCGACCGCTTTTGTTGTTTCTTCTTAATTTAGAACTCAGAAGTTCATTCATTTTTGTCAATTGCTATGGGGGGATTTGGTTTGATTGGCTACCTAAGGCTTCTAGACATTTGTGGTTGATTCTTTCTAAATTTTCACCATGGCATCAGCTTTAACTTTCCAATCATCAATAATGAGTTGAAAAAAAATGACAGAACACAATTCGCTAATGACACATGCACATCTGAAAAACCAAGGAGAAAAATTCTAACTGGGCACTTTGTTAGAGATCCCTAGAAATGACAGCTAATGGCCTTATAACAGTCATCAGCTGATTCGTCTACAAATATGTAGTCATTTACACAACTAAGTTGTCTTAAAGGAGAAAAAAAAAAAACTATGGCACCATTTTTCAGGAAAAAAAAAACCAAGGTGAAAAAAATCATCATTCTTTTGTTAAACAAAGATAAAAAAATCTTTAAAATAGAAAAAAATAATAAATATCAGTCAATGGATGTTATTTATATAGATAGATAGACTTACAAATTATGGCTTCGAGCGGCCTTTTTTTTTCTCAAAAATATTTCAGAAAATAAAGTTGAAAAAAATTCTGCCTGTGGAATTTCCAATAATATAATCAATTTCAAACATCCATTTAATATTCATATAATAACTAACTCATTAAAGAACTCAAACATCGATATATAATAAAATTTATATCCATCTATCTAATTATAACCAAATTTACTGTATCAAAACATTTAATTCAAATGGTAGATTTTTCAAAAACTTAGTAATAGATAGTCCTAAATTTACACTAATCTGTGATATCGGTGGTCGTGAAATCTGCCAAAATGCCATAATTGATTAGCAACTTGACGTTCCTGTCAATGATTTCATCTCAAATGATGCTACGGCAACTTGAATCCTAGACCAATACACCCATTAGTCGGCCATTGGCTTCACATTTAGTCCTCTGGCCACTTTTAATACATCAACTTTTTTTATCATGAACCCATCTCCACAGTTGTGAGATCCACACGTGCCTCCTGATGTGGGTATCGTGCGACACCTACATACAAGATTCACAATTTAATTAAATACAAATAATATTTAATTTTAGGAATCTACCATTTATGTAAACTTGGTCTGTATTGGTTGGAAACTTCATCTGTCTCTAACTTGAGAAATGGATGCATGGATATACATCCTCCTCTAGGGCTCCCCTCCTATTCTTTCTTGTAACTTTTCTAAAACTCTCATCTGAGGAGCTGAATGAGGCACGACGGTTTGAGGTGCCCAAACCATATTCCTCACACGTCCTCGAGTATTATGATTAAAAAATATATATATGCAACAAAACAAATAAGTTTAAAACCTTCTAACAAATTGATGTTTTGACACTAGGAAATATTATGAGAAATAAGATAATCCACATACATATGGTAGCTAGGTCTTGGTCTAAATCTCTCCGTGAGTATAAAGTTGCTTACAAGCCCCCTAAAGAAGGATCTAATAATGTAAAGCGAAATCGTATGAAGTGATCAAGTTGGAAATTTTATTTTTGGGTTTGTGTTTAGTAGAAATAAGACATGTATGTCTATTTTATTTCTCTGAATTTATTATTTTATTGGAAATGTTATTCTCCTCACCTTTTCAAAGTAAACTTATTTGGAAGTGTTATTCGGCTCACCCTTTCAAAGTAAACTAAGTAAAACCTCATTTGAGTGCTTTATCTTAGCTCTTTCTAGAGTCACTTCTCCCTATTCATATCCCATTCACATCAGTTTTACGGTATATCATTGCTACACCAGTAGCTCAATATAGTCAAAATGGAAAGAAAGAAGCAAAATAAGGGAAAACATAACAATGTACTCTGTTCTATGAAAAAACAAATTACTCATTTTTCCAAAGCTCTTGCTATAACTGTTGGAATAATTGGGCATTAAGTGTGACCCAATGACCACATTCTAATGTGGGTTCCCCACTTTAGTCGACCATTATCAATTAAGACTCTAATGTTGATAAGTCTTCTTGATGGTGGTGTTTGGATAAAGTTACTAACCTTATAGTATTTCCTATGCTAAGAGGAATCTAAATCTTAATGGAAGTAAGACTCCATGATGGGAAGGAAGTTGTCTCTGAAAACCAATATATAGAGTTTAGGTACAGCTCTTCTCTACACATTACATTGATTAGCCTATCAATATCACGCATTAGAGCCACGGTTGAGGTGTGTAGTAAATTCCCAATTAAAGCCTGCAGTTGAAGTCTAAGAGAACGTGATGGAATCAGATACGCATTTGATTTCATATTTATATTGTGTTGTTCAAATTAATCTTATATTTATGTAGATCCAATTATAGATATGTTAGTCATAGATTAACGTGAGGTATCAGAGCTATAGGATGTTGGATTTGATTTGAATAATCCATATATCACGAGGTCTTGTATGGGTAATGAACCGTTGACTTTTTTTTTTTTTTTGTAATATTGCATGGTTAGCAATTGGCGGATGGTGGATTATGAACGATTTCTAGGCATAAATTTTATGCTAGTACTGACTTCATTATGATGAGCCCTAGTCATGTTTTTTCTACTTCCGCGGGCCGCCGCTTGTGCGTGATCACTTGTGCTTTTGTTTGTGTAGTGCCATTAGGCTTAGATATTCAAGATTAGGTCCTGGTACACGTTTCTCGTCTGAAACGTCGATTCGGCGCATGCATAGTAAAATGCGACCTGAACACAAATATGTAATATATATATATATATATATATATATATATATTTGCCCAAGTTTCATATGGATCTATTTTATTTTTATGATAGATTAGAATCTTTCTTTTGTGTACACGTTTCTACTCTCTCTATATATATATCAAATCTATGCCCATATGTAATTCCTAATAAAATCACGAAGTGGGACTTCCAAATCCTATTGTATTGTGCAATCCAAGAGTGGGCTTGATCGGGCGTGCATTCATGTGGTTGTAAGTTGATGCATTTGTCTGTCAAATTAATGGTCTGTGAACTTGAAGCCCACTTTGAGACAAACTTTGATAGGTGAGCATGATGACACTTGTTACATAAGGGCATGAATACATGAATAGCATCGATGTATGTCACCTATTTATCGTACTTGACATATCCTAAATGCTTGCTGCCCTGTTTCACTTAGAGGCGTGGTTGGGTTATTTTACTGATACTTGATTTCACCCATTAAAAGAAAGAAATCAAAATATGGCATATTATTTGGGTAATTTCAAACCTGATCTGACCTAATTAGAACCAATATAATGATCGATCCAAATGCCTACAATAGGCTATTGGAAGAACATGGCACCAGGTTGATCCGATCAACCAACTTTCAACCATTAAATCATTTTTTTATTGATATCTATATTCTTTGGGATCAGATTTGCAATCCGTTTTTGCCTATGCTTTATTATAGTTGGATCTATCTGATGATAGGGTTGGATGACTTATCTAGCGATTAATTAAATGTGGCATAACTAAATAGTGATTCTCATGGCTTATATGGGACCCTTCCGCTGACATCCATTGATCCTATTTTTAATAAATAAGCCAATTTTAGTTCCTACTTATATTTAGTCATAGTATGCCCATCTTGCTGAGAATCAATGGCTGGATGATAGAAAACTTATGATAAGTTTGTTCTATTGCTTAGATTTAGGATCAAGGCCCAATCAAAGTTAAATTGGACCTATGATCGTATAAAGGATTAAATCTCTATATATATGTAATATATCTAATTAGGTTACATATGTCAAAGGATGTCAAATTAAGGTGTTGGAGTTATAATGAGGCCCAGTTAAAGTTAATAATGCACATTATAATGTGATAGGACAACATACTTGACAATCATATTAGTGACAATGTAGATCACATATGGTGCTACTATATATATCAAGTTAAAATTCACAATTTGATTGGTTGTGTAGCCGCCAAAGTGGCCCATTCATGATGAATTGCAGATTTTTGAATTCATTAAAAGTCATTGCTATAGTGATTTGTAAATGAATAGTAACATCAAAGTTGCGGGATCGATTTGGGAGATTGAGGGTTGGCCCACTGGTACGAACATCTTTTAATCACTTGGAGAACGGGATAAGGTGTCTTTACACGTACTTCCTAAATAGACTGCGGTTGTCTTGCCCACGGGTGTCACCCATCGTTTTACTATGTACGTAGTGGGATAGCCTTATTAGGATGATTGGTTCATCAGAAGTAATCAATTCACAAGTTATCTTTCAGCCCAAAGGAGGAAGATGATGATGCAGGGTTGCTCACCAATTTAATTTATTTCTTCCCATTTTTTTAAATTAAACTAAATTTTAGATTCCGTGAATTTAATTCAAAGCATATTTGACTAATTGTGAGTATGTGTTTATTTCAGTTGTCAATAATCTTTCTTTGCCCTCTCAAATCACTACTTTGATTGGTTCCAAATTTTTGGCGACCTTTGTCATAAGCCTTTTGAATATAGATGTTGCAATGAAGAAGCCTACACCACCCAAGCCCACTGATGCTTCCACTGCTATAGAACACGTAGAATTTGATAAGTGAGAAAGATCTAACGATTTATGCCTACAATTGATAAAGAACACGGTTGCTAAGCAATCTAAGGCAGTTCTCAAATCTTATAAAGATGCAAGAGTTGCATGGATGCCTTGGAATAACAATTTTAGGTGTTCGAAAAATCAATGGGAGCTCTATGTGGAGTTGTCTTGCTAACATGAGGTATGATAGTTCTAAAAGTGTGAGAGAACATATAGTGGAAATGATTAATCTGGTAGAAAAACTAAAGATGGCCAAGATGACCATTTTAGATGAACTTGTGAGTCAAATATTCCTAAATTCTCTTCCGTCTTCATTTGACCCCTTCATAATAGCATATAATCAAAGGGATCAAAGATAAGTGGTCTATGTGTGAAATAATCGCTGAGTGCGATGAAGAGGAAAGGAGAATGAGAAAAGAAGGAACTTTTACTGTTAACCATATTTTTCACAAATTTAGCAAAAACCTCAAGGGCAAAAATAAGGAAGGTGAGTTAGTTAAGGTAGAGACAAAGAAAAAGATAGGCAAGAAGAGGGGTGGAGATCTGAAATGCTTCTTTTGCAACAAGCAGGGACACCTTAAGAAGGATTGCTTAAAGTACAAGAGTTGGTTTGAAAAGAAGGATAAAAATTTCTAACCTATCTCTTGTGATTTGTAAAGCAAACCTTAAGTATGTGCTATGCCTTTCATCCTAGTGGATATATTCATGAGCCACAGTTCATATTTGTAATTATTTGCAGGGCTTCCTTTCGAGTCGGAGTCCAAGTGATAGACAATCGTTATCGTAATGGAGAATTGGCTAGAAATTAAGGTCGAAGCCATTAGGATGCTGCAACGACTTTGACCATGTGATTCCAACTGAGCCTTCATATAAATTTTATGTTCTTTGAACAAATTTGGCTTCTTTGTCATGTTTAGACAATAAAGTTTTGTCTTAATTTTTTGACATGGAATATTAAAGATTTATAGAAATGTTGTTTATGTTGGTTGTGGTTCTGGATGTGAAGGCTTAGATAAATTAAGTTTAGACCAACCCAAAGATTTCATTGATAAGTCTGAATAACTAGTTTGCCAATTACAAAGAAAAGAATAGAAAAAACTATATACAAACTTAATAGGCTTCGAGCAATGGTAATTAAAGATTGATGATATCGTTGCTAAATTTGGATTTTTAGAAAACATTGTTGATCAATGTATCTATCCAAAGATTAATGGAGCCGGTTTATTATTTTAATACTATATGTGGATGATGTCTTGCAAGCTAGTAATTGTCTTCAGATGCATTTTGACATGAGATGTATTGGCAGTTGGCGTGTTTAGTCAATGTCAAAGTGGTCCTATGTGGATCACTAGAGGATAGTTAAGAAATTATCTGTTATCTTAAAAGCGCGATGAATTATATACTCACATATAAGATCAAATCACTTGACAGTGATTGGGTACTCAGATGCAGATTTTGCGAGATGCCTTAATATCAAGAAATCTACATCGGGTTATATTTTTCTATCAGATAGAGGTGCAATTTCAGTAATCTACATTTGATGCTGGCTACGTGGAGCAAGTATAATGGTTGAGAAATTTAAGTTTGGGACTTTGTTTAATTGTTTCTATTTCGGAGTGAATTAGGACAACACCTCAACCATTATATTGGCGAATAATGACAGGAGTTTAAATGTTCCCAAATTCTAGAAGTTAAGTATCTTGTCATAAAAAGAAAATGTTTGAAATCGTCTGGTGTCTATTGAAGGGATCTATACAGATCATGATTGTAGATCCTTTGATCAAGGCATAAGTGCTAAAAGCATTTAAGATGCATATCACTGACATGAGGCTCGTAAAGTTGCCGTGATAAGGATTATTTTTCTTTAGATACTATTGAGGTTGATCAAATTTTTAGTTGATATCAATTTTTGTTGGATGATTTTGTGTTCTTGCTTTATTTCATTTATACACATGTGATGAGGTTAACATAGCAAGAAATTTATGATATGACAATTTTAGTTTAACCAATTTAATAGGATGGTCATGAAAAGGATCCTATTGCCTCTATAAAAGACTTGGTTACGTGGAGATTGTTACTGAGTGTAATGCATGGAAGGAAGCATGTCGAAATAATGATGTGTAACTGTCATGATTAGCATTAACAATTTTTTGTTTGATCAAAGTGTAAAGGCTTAGCACAAATAGGAATGGTTAGTCACATTGAAGAATTTTGGTGATCACAATAATCAAAGAATATTGGAGTAATGCTTGTGGTCTTATGGACCAAGCGGGAGAATGATGGAATAATTGGGCATTAAGTGTGGCCCAATGACCACGTGCTAATGTGAGTTCCCCACTTTAATAGACCACTATTAATTAAGACTCCAATGTTGATAAGTCTTCTTGATGGAGATTACTTTGGTGTTTGGATAAAGTTGCTAACCTTATAGTATTTTCTATGCTAAGAGGATCTAAATCCTAATGGAAGTGAGACTCTATGATGGGAAGGAATTTGTCTATAAAAACTTATATATAGGGTTTAGGGTTACAGCTTCTCTTTACACATTACATTGATTAGCCCATCGATATCACGTATTAAAGCCGTAGTTGAGGAGTGCAGTAAATCTCCAATTAAAGCCTGCAGTTCAAGATTAAAAGAACGTGATGGAATCAGGTATGCATTTAATTTCATATTTAAATTGTGTTGTTCGAACCAATCCTATATTTATGTAGATCCAATTATAGATATGTTAGACATAGATTAACAATAACATCATCATTTGGAATTAGCTTTAAGGATAAAATCAAAGCCTACAAGCCACCTAGTGGGGCCTGCTTGGGACCCCACAAACTATGGAATGGGGGGATCGAAAGATCCAATTGGGGCTAATCTAGATATCAAATTTGAAGTCAATTTAACACCTTTTACCTATTCATTTGTCATCCACGAGTTTAATGATTTTATATAAATAGCAAATTTGACCCTTGATCTAACGATTTACTCTATTCATATCCATTAAAATCTAGTGGGACCCGTGTAAATAGGGGGTTAGGTTTGGATGGTCCACTCAGATGGACCAGTAGGTGGCCCCACTGGTGGCTTGTATCATTTGATAGTAAGAAGAGCATATAAAGGTGTTGTGGCTTGTACTGTAACATGGTAATGGAAGCTTATCACTACAAGAAATCCCATCTTTAGCTACGAAAAATTTTTGTCGCCAAAATGCTACACAACGTAGGTAAAAACTTTTACCGATGAAAATTTTTTCATCACTAAAACGTCGGTAACGAAACGTCAGCAAAACACTTTACCGACGAAATCCAAAAATGTCGGCGAAAATTATCTTTTACCAATGATAAAATATACATTTATCGACATAAAAAAACGTCGGCAAAAATCATTAATTTAAATTTGACTTTTACCGTCGAAAATTTAACGTCAGTAAATAATTTCTCGTATTTACTAAATTTTAAAATCTCATTTTACCGACATTTTTAAACATCAGTAAAAGTAATTTTATTTAATTTATTTATTTTTTAAAATTTTAAATTACTTTTGTCGACATTTTAAAAACGTCGGCAATATATATTTTTTAAAAAATTTGATTTACTATTGCAAAAGAAAGAGATCATTAGACACAGGATCTCAACAAACTTACCATCATTAGAGTGTGATCCCACTATTTAAGGCCAACTTAGTATTTTGCTTTTCCACTTGACTTCATCTAATGCCATGTTCACAGGAACTCAACATGTCTTTCCTAGCTACTTCACCTAATGACTTAATCAGTCTCCTCCTAGTTTCTTGAACTATTAACCTTTCCACACAAGGTTTAGGGGCTAATTTAGGCCTTTATGCAAATATTGCAAACCAATGAAACCATCATATATGATATCCAGCTCTCTATATGTCCATCATCCTATAGAAGTGGCATTTCAATTGAAGTTGCACTCCACAATCTCCATTTTCCTATCTCCACTAGTCCACTTAGCCCATCCTACACTAGTCCTTTCTTTATAGCCTATATCTTGAATATGAAGGGCAAATATTCACAATGCAGAACTCAAGTCTCACGGGATTCCTTCCATCAATTCTATAAATCATTTCTGCAATTCTGGTGTTTGCTCTTATCACCTGCATATTCTTTTGATGATATTCTTTTGCCGTTCACAGAGAGGACTTCATGTTAATCTAAAAAAAAGTGGCAGAAAGCCAAACAGAAGGTAACACAGTGCACTAATGCCACCAAAAAATAGCTACATGCAATTATGAATAAAAACTCACATTGCCACATTGATTACCTGCAGTACAGCTAATCAAATCTGTTTTTTGTCTCTGGATCAAAAAATAGGTAGCTATAGTGCGATAAAATTTATTTCCTATCAAAAATAAATTTTCCATTTTATTAACTGAACAAAAAAATGAAAGTGGTAAAGATGATTGCTTAGAAAAGTAAAAAGGCATATAAATGCAAAAAATAATAATTAATTAATTTAATTAACCTATGCTAGAAAATGTGGGAGCATTATTCTTAACAGTTGTTCTAGGACCTGGGTCCCCGTGGATTCAATCACTTGTACAGGTATTGCTTGAAATGCAAATGGGATATCAATGATGACCTGCATACAAATCACATGCCCCATGGAGATGCTCATATTAGAATTTGAACCCTTAAAAGAATTAAAAAGAAAAAAAAAGGAGAGAAATAGCAGTCACCTCAATAGTTGTATCTGTCGCAAGTTCTTGCACTGATGATTTACCCAGATTGACATTGCAAGATACTCTATTCATCATAGAAGCTGCATTTCCCATACCAAATTAGTGTCAAAGGATTCCTGAAGAGAAATTACCTGATTCCATTAAGAGCTACCACTTGAAACTTTGTTTAAATGTTTCCACTTGAGAAAAAGAAAGTGTTTAATATCAACTTCAGCATAAACTCATAACAATGAGTACTTTGAAACAGCAATCATAGGCTTGCATCTTCATTTTTTAAGTTCCAACAACCAACTCCCTACATGCATGACAAGAACTTCGGTGAAGATTGATACAAGCTTATTAGTATCAAGTCACTTAAAGACTTTAACAAAGCAAGTTTACAAATGGATGTGGGAGTTCTAACATTATTCACAAATCACATGCACACCAGAAATAGGTGAACGGTAGCAAAGGCATGAGAATTCTCCAAATTCTTTTTGGTTCAAGCTGTACATCAAGCATAGACAAAAAAACATTTGTTGAGAAACGATGCAATCAAGATCCCCAGAATTGAACACTAAGTTCACCTGAAAAATTTCAAGAATGATCCTACATAAAATCTGTGAAACAATCACCAAAGGGGCATAAATAAAGAAGAAAAGGCCCAAGATACCGTAATCCAAATTTCTGTATGACTGCTGATGCTGGCATATCTGAACATTGGCATCAGCCTTGAAAAATCACAGAATGAATACTGATCCTATAAAGAAAGAGAGACAAAGAAAGAGAGAGACCAGAGAGAGAGAGCGACTGAAAGATAGAGCAAAGAGAGAGAACTGAGAGAGGGAGAGATCAGAGAGGGTGAGATCGGAGAGAGAGACAGAGAAAGAGAGAGAGCAAAGAGAGAGAGACTGAAAGATAGAGCAGAGAGAGATATTGAGAGAGGGAGAGATCAAAGAGGGTGAGATCGGAGAGAGAGACAGAGAAATAGAGACAGCACAAAGAGAGAGTGACTGAAAGAGAGAGCAAGGAGAGAGAGAAACTGAGAGAGGGAGAGATCAGAGACTGTGAGATTGGAGAGAGACACAGAGAGAGAGCATAGAGAGAGCGACTGAAAGAGAGAAAGTAGAGAGAGAGTAGAGAGAGGGAGAGATTAGAGATAGTGAGGTCGGGAGAGACAGAGAGAGAGCACACAGAGAGAGCGACTGAAAAAGAGAAAGCAGAGAGAGAGACTAAGATAGGGAGAGATCAGAGAGGGTGATATTAGAGAGAGAGACAAAGAGAGTTTCGAGCATAGAGAGAGCGACTAAAAGAGAGAGCAGGGAGAGACTGAGAGAGCAGAGAGATCGGGGAGAGCAACCAAGAGAGAGAAAGAGCCGAGAGACAGGAGGTAGCGAGCGAGAGAAAGTGAGCCAAGAGATCAAAGAGAGACAGTTGAAGGAAATCAAATGCTCTGAACCCAAAACCTAAGAAATCGAAAACCTGAGATGTTGAAGAAGAAGGGCATTCCAGACAAAAATGCTCTAAATCAAATGCTCTAAACACAAAGAGAGACAGTTTGAAGGAAATCAAACAAACTAAGATTTCCACATGAGCGGTGAGCTGGTGAAGAAGAAGGGCATTCCAGAGTGGCTGAATAGCTCTCTCTGGTTTCCTACTCCCTCCCCTCAAGATGACCAGCAACTCCTCCGTCAGGCTCCCACCAAACCCGAAACCCCAGCTCGGTGTGAGAGAGAGCAGCGAGAGAGAAAGCAGAGAGATCGGTAAGAAATCAGAGAGTGTGAGAGAGAAAAACGAAATGGGGGCGGGGGAATGAAAAAGGGGAAAGATGGGAAACAAAATGGGGGCGGGGAATGCAAAGGAGAAAGATGGGCGGGAGATTTTATAAAATTTTTACGGACAACAAATTTTCGTTCAAAAAATTAGATTTCGTCGGCAAATGTTTCTCAAAATCATTACACCTTTATTGAAGTATAATAAAGACATTTAGCGACGTTTTTTTAAAAAACATGGGTAAAGGTCTAACTTTTACCGATGTTTTTTAAAACGTCGCTAAAAGTCTAATTGTTAGTGGAGATAATGTCTAACTTTTAGCAATGTTTTAAATAACGTCGGTAAAAGTTAGACCTTTACCTACGTTTTTTTAAAAAACGTTGGTAAAAGTCAACTTTTACCGATGTTTTTTAAAAAAACATTGGTAAAAGTCACTTTTTGATCGACAAATTTATATGCGTCGGTAAATAATAGTCTTTAGCAACGAAATTATAAAATCGTCGCCAAAAAACGTTGCCAAAAGTGCATCTTGTTGTAGTGTATAGAGGGGCATTACTTATATATATAAGAAAATATTACTATACATTTATCACTATGCATCTGTCCCTCACCATGGGGTGAGGGATACTTCCTTTCTTAGAAAGTATTAATGTGCAATAAGACAAAACTATCACACCTTTTTGACCTTGTTAGGTAAAAAACGGAAGTGTCCCTCACCCGATGGTTTGGGATTGATGCATAGTAATCTTCCTCATATATATATATATATATTCATCGATAGATATATATATATGTATATAGGAAAATATTTGTATGTATCTATCCCTCACTATAGGGTGAGGGAAGCGGAATGCTCATGAACAAGTAAGGAATCCCATATCAGCATCCCTCAACCTATGGTGAGGGATGAATGCACATTAATATTCCTCATATACATATGAAAATTTTAATGTATGCCCCACTTGAAAAGGGGCATTTCTTATCCTTTCCACTTGTTCGATGATGGGATGCTATGCCACATGGATACAAAGCAAATGACCCATAAAATTAATAATGTCTCACATTGCAATGGAAGATGGTAAGGTAAGAAAAACAAAGGAGAATAAATAGAAAAGGAACCATAAAGTTAATAATGACTCATTCCAAAGGAAGATGATAAAAAAAAAAAAACAAAAGTGGAGAAAAATCGAAAGCTATCACCTAACTTAATACTATTATTTTAAAGCTATAAGAATGGAGGCCTTTGAAGGGTGACACATCAGCGCTTCTAATTTTTCTTTTCTTCTAGAGCACCACATCATCTTTTAAAAAAAGTAAGAAATCCCTAAAATCTCTCCCTCTATCCTCCTCTCTCTCATCTTATCTCAATTAACAGCTATTTCAAATATATAACTAGGTTATTGAACAATATATACTAATATATGTATGAGCCAAATTGGCTGCTTTAGGAATATTGTACATTTCATGATCAACAATTTCAGTATGTTCAGTGCTCGCTGAATTTGTTGAGTCCCTACATGGGTGATGATTTGGTAAACCTATAATACAGTATTATCCTGGTGGGGCATAGCAAATTGTCAATCTTTTTAGCCGTTAAAACAAGGACCTAAATAGACAATTAATGTTTTAACTGTTCTTTTTTCACTTACTATTGATTTTAATTTACTTTTTAAAGTAATTTTTAATATTTTTATTATGCAAGCTCATTTTAATTACTAAAATGAGATCTTAAGACTTTCTCCCAAAATTCTTTTCATTCATAAAATGGGCTACGCACCCCATTTTTTATTTTTTTCATTAAATCTTGAAAAATAACATCAGATATATTATTTTTAAAGTTGTTTATTTTTATGCTTATTTCATATTTTTCATTTGTTTGAATATCTTTGTTTTACTAATATTTTATTTACTTTCTTTACCATTCCCATTCACCAAAGAATATTTACATTGTCATTTCTAAAATAACATTTTCTTTCAATAGTTTCTCAGCCATTCTTAATAAATATCTTGAAGATATAGAATTTGAATTTTTTTCAATTGGGGTTCACTTTCATCTTTTTGCTTTTATTTTTTATGATGCAATACTTTTTACTATTTTTTCATTTAATTTGTTATAAAAAATATTATTTTTCATTATTAATTTCCTTAATAATATCTTTCTTTTACCATGAAATTATAACCTTGGTTTTTATTTCATTTTCTTCTAAAATTCTGTACTATGATAATAGATTTTTTTTTCAAGTTTTGACTATTAAGTTAATTTAATTTAACTTATTCGTTTGCCCCACGGGTATATTTTTATATGAAACTAATAAGTTCAATAGTAATTATAATCGAAAGATTCTTTTTCAATGCATTAACATAATATATTGAATAATAAGACAACATTTAAAACGTTGATTTTAGGGCCCGGGCTATGCACGGGCCTTTGTTGCAAGTATATATATTAAGAGAATTTCCCCCTTTGCGAGAGAGGAGTGCGACACGTGATGTTCTATTTATTTAGTTGGCATTTTGTTTCCTTCTTTAATTATTATCATAAGATTTTGTTTCCTTCTTTAATCCTTATCGTAAGTTTCAATTTTCCTAAAAATTCTCAATGCAATCTCTTGCATGTAATCTAAGCATAATCTACTTTTGATATATATATCCTTATCATATTTAATTTTAAATTATCAAAACTTTAGAATTCTTAAATTTTAAACTTGTTTATTTTAATTCAATAGGCCATCTAACTTAAGGGCCGATTATGCAAAATTGTGTGATTTTTATAATATCTTATTGACACATCTATTAGATTTGTCTTCGTTGAGTTGCCAATTAAAACTTTTAGACAAATGTTTATTAAGTAAGAGACAATATTTTTCACAGTTGCCATATGACTTGCACAAGATATAACATGCAATTTTTCTCTAAAATCCAATTTCATTGGTAACAAGTATGACTTGACTCCTTATAGTTGACATTCTCGGTTTTAACTTTTTTTCTTTTTTGAGTAATGCTAGTTTCAAATGGATAGGTGTGCTATGAATTTGGATTAATCACAAGTGGGCCCAAGTAGAAGGTTTTTTATTTTCTTTGTTGATTTGCATTCCATTTTCTTTGAAATTGAGTTTTTCTTCTTACCAAAAGAAATATAAAAAAAAAGAGGCCTAAACCAGCATTTTAAGATACCAGACCACCAATTAGGTTTGGCGCAGCATATGGGCCAACAGTAGACGTTGTCCTTGAACCATTTTATACATACGTGCATGTAAACTAAGATTGTCTAAATGCAAAGCACATGAAGGCTCTCCTGTTTTATCTCATTCGGAATTTTAAAACATGCCTAATATTAATTTTTTTCTCTTACAATTTTTATAATAATAATAATTAGTATTATTATTTAAATATCATTACAATGACAAAAATGTTGTTGTTTTTTTCTCTCTGAATACCGACTGCAATCATAATGCAAGGTTTTTTTCTATCCTATTGACCATTTGTTTCCAACACTTTTATCGTTTATCGATCCCTACCATCTTTTCTATATAATTTAAAGGGAAATTCTAACAAATGCCCCCTTTCCCTTCATAAAATCCAAAAAAAATGGCTACATAAATTAGTATTCAGTTGGAAACTGTGATAAGTTGAGATCTTGAGTAGACAAAAGGAGAAAAAAATAGGGGGGAGCTATTAAGGAGGTGTTTTTGCCCCTATGTGACTATTCATTACTAATGTCATGTCAATCAAAGAGATAATAACAAGGAGAAAAAATAGGGAATAAAAATTGGAGTTTTCAACTATGAGAAATACCAACTATTTTAAGATTTAATCATCCCTCAGTGAGAGGAGAAAAATGGGGAAGAAATGTTGTCACTCAGTAGTTTAAAAAGGAGAAAAGCAGAAAGTCATTTAAAGAGGAGAAAAATTAGGAAACAAACATTATGATCAATAATAACAACTCCACATTATGGTTCCTCATTTGTTCCTCTATTTGGGCTTTTTGTAAAGGCGCTTCTTAGCCCCTCCCTTATTAAAATACCTAAAATCTCTCATGATTGATGTAGATTAGGAAACTTACCAGCGACGGATCTTGCAATGTGGCGTGGGGTGAAACTAATTAACTAAAGACCATGTCCATGGGCCTCGGTGCTGTCTATCCTATCCCAACACTCCTAACACATGCATTAGTCCTGTAGGTTTATTGATTTCTCTACGTGCCAATGATTTTACGAGCACAAAGCAAGAAAAAAATAAATAGATGGTTAACAAGGGGACATCATAATGATTATAGGTCCCATGGTTTGATGATCTTGATGGTTGATGTAAGGTGATCAGATTCATCGGGCCAACGACCATTGACTAGATAAATGTGCTCATGGAAAATCTAGCCCATTGGGTAGTAGAGAAAGACTGAGTTTCTACTGCCATTATCAGGCTTGGTAAGTGATATTCTAATAGAAATAGGCTTAGGGGTGTTGATCGCTGTGTTGGGCGTGTTTGATCTAAGTTAGAGCTTTGAAAATATTTTCACATATCTGCAATTAGCACATCAGACCACTCTTGCTCCCTTTTTGCTGTCATGGGCGAATGGATTCTGATTACCTGCAAGCATAACACCCATCAAGATCAATCATGTATTTACAGTACAAATTTTCTAGGGAGAACAATTATATGTTCTACACAAACTACCATATTAGGTCAATTAGTTATGTTGGATTGTGTTTCTTAAAAGTAGAGTAAAGTCGATAAGATTTAAAGACATACAATACAATGCTCAGCTTGAAAACATATAATTTGCATAGTTCAGTATTTTTAGTTATCCAAACAGTTGATATAATGGAAATCAATGTAGACTGATCATTCACAAAAGTGCCACAGATGGGATAATTCTGAACAATACAACCACTGACCAGTAAGGAAAAAAGATAAAAAAAAAAGGTCTCATTATCAATCATTCATGAACACTTTTGTGGATAGTAAAATTAACTTTTAAATTATAATATGTAAATTACTTGTAAAGTTCATAACTAAGAATCATTGTCAAACATTTAACAAGAGTCCTCCATTTTGAGGCCTCGAACTTGAGGCTTAATTTGGTATTTTATAGATGCTGATAATTGGGCTTATCAATGGTTGAAAATGGGTACCTGATTCTCCAATTATCTAAAGTTTCTGACCCATGAAAAATTGGGTTTGGAATTTATTTTAGGCTCTAATTCATAAACAGGTCTAGGTTCGGAACTCAATTTAGGTTCTGATTAGTAACCGAGCATGGTTCCGGGTCCATATGGATTCCAACTAGTGGACTTAAGACCCAACACATGTAAGGTCCCCATCCTAGATAATTATGCTTTATAGTAATTAAATTGGTTTTACTCTAATTAATAGGTAATTAAGCTAATTTAGCCCAAGTCTCAATAGGTTTGGGTCATGGATAGGTAGTTGGGTCAGGTTCGAACCTTTATTAGGTAGTCCAAGACCTTTGTATTTTTGTATTTTCATGGTTTTAAATTATTTATGCATCATATTAGTTGCATTGGGTGAGTTTCATCTTGTGGAACATCTTTTATGTTTGGCCCAATTTCATTCAGACTCATTCCAGCCCACTTGAGCCCAACTGAGTCAAACTGAATATATATGGAAATCAGGGGACTTAGTTGCAATTCCCAGAACTTCATTCACTTAACACCTCCAACCCAACGATGCTTTTATTCTTCTCCTTCTCCCTCACGTTGCAGCTAGAGCTCTCTTCTTCGTCCACCATTCCCTTCTTCATCTTGTCTCCATTTTCGGTGGTTCAAGTTACATGCAATGGGTTTGAGTTCTTCCTTCTTCGTCTTCATTCTTCTTGCTGTTCTTCTTGAAATCAAGGCACCATCTTCATCTTCTTGTTTGTAGGAGCTTGAGGTAAGGAAAACACCATCTCCATTCCAGTTATTGGGTCCATCTTGGGTTAAGAGAACCCATCTATTGGCATGCATGCATCTCATTTTTGTTTTCCTTCATGCATGTGTTAGATTCTCCATTAGAGAGCTTTATTCTCCATCTAACCAAGGGGCAAATCAATTTGAGTGAAGCACCAAGCTTAAGGCAAGTATAAGGATACATTTTCTTTACATGCATGGTTTTATTCTTTGATTCTTGATGGATTTTGTAATTTTACCCTTTTTATAGCTCAATGGAAATGCATGGATTTGATTGTGTTTTAGTGATGATTTTCGATGAATAAATTGATAATGGTCCTGTAGGGAGCCCATGTAACACTCCGATCCCCTTTGAGCCGGTGAGCCGGATTAGTGGCTCATTTATGTGTGTTGCTGTTGTTTTATTCTTTTGGACTTGGTTTTGGGTTTTGGATAGGTAGTTGAGTAACCTTTAACCTGAGATAGGTAGTTCTAAGCCCTTTTTCGTAATTTTGCTTTTGCTTTGCTTGCATCATCGTTGCATCATCTTAGGGTCAGCACGTGTATTTTGTTGAGCTCGTTATATTCCATAACTGTGTCAGACCCATTTGGAGTCAATTGGAGAAGTTAGACCCTCGTATGACTTAACCTGTAAATAGCTTAAACTCCTTGGATCTTGTTTTAAACTCCAAACATATATATTGAGTCATCTTACAGATGTCCTCATCTCTGCCCATTTGTCTCCAACGTTGCATGCAAGAGAGATCTCCAGGAGAAGCTCCACGTTCTCTCTCTCTTCTCTTCACTTCTCTTGCTCGGTTGCTGAGTGGGGTTCCCATCTTGATTTGGGTTCTTCTTCCTTCTCTCTCTCATCTCTGTCTTTGCTTTAGGTAAGTGGGTTTTGAATTCTTCCTCTCCAATTGGATTCCTTCTCCAAGCTCTGTGTGTTTCCTACAGCTCATGCATGGTTTATTTCTTTGATTTGTTTTGATTTTAGCTGATTTGGAGCTTGATTCGGTGGATTGACAGAGTTTGAGGCAAGTATAAGTACAAGATTTGATAACACATATGGGTGTTTTGTTTGATTGCTTTGATTCCTTCTTATTCTCTGTATACAAATGTTTTACAGCCAATTTTTGTGAATTTGGAACCTTTGTAACTCGTTT
This sequence comes from Sextonia rubra, assembly GCA_037013555.1. Taxonomy (NCBI): domain Eukaryota; kingdom Viridiplantae; phylum Streptophyta; class Magnoliopsida; order Laurales; family Lauraceae; genus Sextonia; species Sextonia rubra. The sequence goes on along the minus strand of JASUAD010000028.1, from coordinate 11,208,781 downwards.
TGTTCAGCTTCTGTACCAAATTTCAGTTTCTGTACTCAGCCCGAATTCGTTTTCTGTATTGTACGGCTAAGCCGTAACTTTCTACGGCTCACAATCCAGAGACTTGAAATTTCACTTTTGTTCTACGGCTAGGCTACGGCTGAGCCGTAACTTGTCCTACGGCTGAGCCGTAAGCTAGCCGTGACCCAACCGTAACCCAGCCGTGAATTAAATTTCTGATCAGTCGAAACTTTCCCGATACAGTACTCCTACGGTGTGGCTACGGCTAAGCCGTGAAGTGCTACGGCTAAGCCGTGGATTGGTCTACGGCTAAGCCGTATACTGACCGTAGCTCAGCCGAAAAAGGCATCAGATCAGAGGTGGAAGATGACTCGTTTAGCTGTGTTTTCAATGGAACCACGGTTAAGCCATAGTGCATATTACGACGAGCGCGTAAGATGTCTCCGGCTCAACCATAGGTCACTCATGGCTAAACCGTTAGGCGTGGCAAATCAGAAATATAACTTAGGATAATGGTGTGACTTTGTAGGGCTTATATATAAGGAACCATACACGTAAACCGGCCCAATGGATTATTTGGATCGCATGAATAGTCTGTTAGGCTGTGACTCATTCATGTGAGCGTTCATTCTCTGTTAAGCACCTCCCCATGGGTGTTGGTTTAAGGGACTTCGATACACATAAGGATTACATTGCAACACTAGGATGGCAACGGTGCATCGAATAACTTAAAACTACATCAACATGCAAGGTTAGTGACAGTGAACAACTAGATTAGTATTGGCCTGTAATGAACCTTGACTCCGTACTACTCTGAGATGCATTGCATATTGTTTACAGCTTTGCCCTCTGTTCTGCCAATCTATGTCTATGCATTCCGCAGTCATTTTGCTTTCGTCCTGTATGTCTGTTTATTATTCGATCTGCACTACGCTTTGATCTATGCTGTGCTTTGACTTAATCTATGTTCTGATCTATATTTTGGCTATGCTTTGTATATTTCTGGCTTTGTATATTTTGGGTATTCCCTGGTGGCTCTGCCCAGAGATTAACACGTGAGGATAAGATCCGGTCTTTGCCATCGGTGAGTCCAAAGCGGATAATCTCCCTTCTTTTAGATTTGATTTGATTGGTATTAGTCTGGCTCTACTCAGCCTCAGCCCTAGGATGCCCGATGGGGTTACCTCTGGCTTAGATCTCTGTATCTCTGTATCACTGCAGTGTCGCTTTGTCTTGGGACCCCGGAACCCAGGAAACTGAGACCCACTTGTACCCTTGGCCCGGTCAGTGGTGTTCTCATCTGCTCTGCTTTGCTCTCTATTGGAGAGAATATGGTTAACGTAGTAGCCACTTAGTTCAGTCTTTCTATGTTCTGATTCACTTATCATGCTTTACTTCTATGCACGATTTGCTTAGCATACTAAGATGAAACTCTGAAATTACTATTCTGTCCTTATTCTACTTGATACTATGAGTGTTTCAGCATTGTTACTTGTATTTGCTGGATCGTTGTATTCATTTGTGTTGTCTGTGGTGTTGCAGGCACAGATCCCTTGCCCAGCTCCCCGGCGGTCGAGGAGGCTGCAGGGCCGAGTGTAGAGGCACCCTCCCGTTTGGCAGAGTGGGCCTGATCATCTCTGCCGAGTGCGTGCATGCATATCAGTGGCCTTCTGTTTGAAGTTTTGGTCTTTTGAGATTTTGTATTTGGGTACTTTGGACTTTGGACTTTGTACTCTGTATATTTTGTACATCATGTTTTTGGGTGTATTCGGATTTTATATCATCATATTTATCTTTGTCCTTTGCTTTATCTTTCCGCTCCGCATTTGTTTTTGGCTTCCGCTATTTTCCTTTGTTGCTTGCTATGATATATACAGCTTCCGTGTACGCTTAGTTCGCACGTGTTAGATCCCTTGTGTGTGTGCATCTGGACTGGGTTTGGATGCACGTGCACGGGAGTACGTGTGTCACCGGTTTAGCTTTTCGCTAACCCCCGATTTCTGGGCTCGGGTCGTGACAGCCCAAGAGTGTGGAATGGAAGCCTGTGGGTGGGTTTTATTGTAGGTAGAATGGTGTATTGGAAGAGGGGAGTCAGTTGGAAAGGAGACTTCCCGTAACAGAGTGCTTCAGGGCCGACCGGTCGGTCTTGAAGTGCGATTGGTCGAATTGCCTTCCTAGTAGTCCAACCGGTTAGTCACCCAACTCGACCGGTTGAATTTCCCTTCTGGATGTGGTTCGATCGGTCGGACCAGCATCCAATCAGTCGGGTAAGCTTGACCTGTAATTTATAGAGGAGTGTTCCAAAATGAGTTCTATGCCTACCTATGGACTTTCTATAGTATATGGGATAGTCTAATAGTGGTTTACTCCCTTAAACCTTAGCAAGAGACCGAAGTATCCACCCACACTTACTATAGGTTGTAGGTTCGACCAAAGACCATATAGGGCCCTAGAATTGGATCCTTTGCTACCCCAAACTAGCCCAACGGTGACTAAACATGGAGAAAGAGGAGTGTTGAGCTGTCACTCTCCTTTCTTCTTGATTCTCCGGTTAGTTTTCAATGTCAGATCATGAGTATTGGCATAAGGTGAAGTGTCCTTTATACACATGAGGTAACACCGAGCATGGTAATACAATGACACCGAACATCTTATGAATACACTATAATGAATGACCTTGGAAACTCGAACTATCTAGCGTAGGATTGGCTAGTAACTCTCCTTGACGACCCCACAATCTAATTGCATTTATATTGATAGTAACCTTGACCTCCACGTGAGAGTTATATCAGTTTTCATCAATGATGAACAGTGTTTTACTTAGTTGTGATTCTCTGATTAATACTTCCAACAAGATTAAGTATCTTTCTACATCAGTATAAACAAATCAGCATATAGTAAGTATGGACATTAGAATAATTCCGACATGCTTAGAGTCGGCGCCACTTAGCTTATACCCCATAGGAGGTTCGACGGGACCCCATGGGAATATCTTATCAGTTTTCTACTACAGTAGTTATCAGAAGAGTGAATCGACGCTCTTAAAGGCAGCTAGTCGGTCCTGGCCCGATCGCTAGTGGTTTCCCATAGATCAGTTTACTTTCTTATTAGAGAGGAAATAGCATTGTGGTGGCCATTTGGTAAGATGTACTTTATTCATGATTCCTTATTCATGCTAACTCATATGCATAAGTGCCTAGATTTCGACATTGATCTCCTTTAATTATTTCATCATTTAATTTAATTGTTACATCATGATAAGCTGATGCATCCTTATCTTTGCTTAACCGTCGTGTTAACCAGTTCCATGTTGTTACAGGTACGGAACCCGATGCCAGTCCGGCAATTAGAGCGCTCCCGGAGGGAACCCCAGCATTACCTCAGGATGTGAACAGTGGAACGAGGAAGACATCTTTTCTTGATTCTCCTCAACAGTGCACAACAAGGTTATTTGGGATTGGACTTAGGGATCATTCTGGCATCTTGCTATTTTGTATTATTGTGGACTTTCATATTTATGCATGTAATTGGGTTAATTAACAGAATTTTTTTATTAAAGGAATTTTTAATGAATGTTTATGGATGTTTATAATATATATACAGGTGAAATCTCCAGGTTTCCGCTTAAATGCCTCATGTTGATAATACGTGTTTGTGAATCTTCCACACACGTACCTGTGGGATCACCCTTATAACAGTTCGTACGTGTCTTGTCATGGCATGAGTTGTCACAGGTACGTGTGTCATTCCTCGGAACCCACAACAAATCCCCAATTCTCGTGTTCAGGGCGTGACAACACAAGGGTTTCTAATATTGTAAATTGTCACTCAAAATCAACTTTGGTTTGACATTTTTATATTTAATCTTAAAGATAGTAGGCTTGATTCATTGTTATAAGTTGAACAATATCCTTAATTTAAAGAAACAAAATAAGAAAAGTAAAAGAAATTAGAGATAATTTTGCAACTGTATCCCAATTCTCCAGTGACACACAGTTTTAAACTAATAGGTCAAAATGTGAGGCCCAAACCCACCACAATCATTCCAGGCTATAATTGACCCAAGATTCTTTAATCCATTCAAATTAATCGATTCTAGTGTGGCTAGAATGAGATCTTGTCATATACTTAAGATTAACATTGAATAAGCTTGGGTCAATGGGCTCAAGCTTGTCCAACTTTAGCCTTTTTGTTATGGGCCAAATATCTACACTTGGTTGCACTTAATGGCTATGCAAGTTACTTGGATCCAATTCAATTACAGGGTTTCTCTTTTATGCTTGAAATTTTAGGCCAGGATATAAGCTTATAGTAGGGCATAACATACATAGGATTGCGCAAAGCATGTTTTACTAGCAAGTAATAATGAGGCCGAGGCAAAGAGACAATAAATCACCACGCAACTCCCCTGATTACCCAATGTTAAAATTGACCCAATCTATCCGAGCCCAATTGCACAACCAGATTCCATTTTGGGCTGCACTCATAACCGTCCACATCCTTAAAAGATTGTGTTTAGATAAGCTAATTAACCCAGAATGTTTACTAATCATGGCTGAAGTTTTTGCCTAGTGCAACCCATTTATTAAATGGTATAAAAATTTGACCTTTGTGAAGCCAAAATGGGCTTTGAGCCCATTTGTGTCATGGTATTGAACTAGTTTGAAATCTTGGTAAAATAGGTTCCGGTTAAGAATCATTAAAAAGAGGTAAGGTGTGAAGGATAAAGGTGGGACCTTGACTTCCGCAGGATTTAATTTGCTAGGGTGATCATGGGTCTTCGTTTTACATTTCCATTAATTGATTTTGTAGTGAGGGAGAGGTTGTTTGATAGCCACTTATGGATCTTCATTTTTTTCTATAAGTTTGAGACACTTCCAGTATCTGGAATCCATTTTTTAGCATTCCTAAAAGTTTGATTCCATGAAACAAATGGGCCCCAGGATCAGGCTTGATCAGGGCATCGTTTGAAATGTCATGTACCCCCTACACCGAAGCCTAAACCACCACATTGTCACTCTCAAAATAGGACCGAAATTAGCCATGTGAGTAGCAGTCCGGCATTGTTACCCTAACCATTGCTTCGAAAACTAGACCAACTATTAGCTGGTGTTTTTGCAACAGCCGAAGAGGAACTCTGCGGCACTTGTTATTTGACAGGGGGAGGTGCAAAATGCGGATCCTTTCTCGTGAAGGAAAATGCCCAATTGACAATGCGTTGGATTTTCACGATGCATAGAATTATCGATGCACCAAACACTAGAAAATCTGGTGCTAGTTCTTTCCTTTTACTTAGCAAATAGTCCTATACAAATGCACCGGTAAGGTCACCAAATTCAATATCTCAGAGAAGCCTTACTAAGTAGGTAGTTGGACTCATTCATCCTGATTCAGTGACCGACCTGAGTAACTCAACTTATCCTGACTTGGGTGAGCCCAGCCTTGGTAATTGGGGAGGTCTGATGGATCGGTGGCCGCATTCCAACCGATAATCTTGTCATTTATCTTTATCTGTATCACAAGACACACAAAAGCAAAAGGTACCCTTTTGACCATATGCTTTTCTGATGATGTTTTTGTTTGCTTGATATTGAATTTGTAGCAATTACTAACCAAGAAAATTAAAGAGTGGACTGAAGGATGGAGGCTGTCGATGTAGATAGGAGGATGTTATCTTTCTTAGGATTTTAATTTTTCTCTAATGGAAAGGTGTAGAATGCAAGAGATATGGATGTTAGAGAGACCTGAATGGCTTGTTAGGTGTTACATATTTTCGGAATAGACTGTAAATATGAATTTTTTATTATCTCTTTATGTTATTCTCCTTTCTTGTATAAATCAGAGAGTTAGATTGAATAAAGTTTACGGTGGTTTATTACTTTACTAAAGAAATCACAAAAGATTTGAATTAATGGGCCATCGGCACCGACAGACTAAAAAAGGGGCGAGTTGCGATAGAAATGGATTCACGAATAGACGATGATCATTAAGAAGATATGATGCTCGTTTTTTACAAAAAATATATATATATATTTAATTGACTTATTTAGATATCAAGGTCTTATATTTTATGTTTACAATTACTGATCCTATTGAGGACCATTTGATTGAGGGGGGATGTTAGAGATATGGATGTTAAAGACAACCAAATGGTTTGTTAAGTGTTAGATATTTTAGGGATAGACTTGAGATTTGAATTTGAAATTATCTATTTATGTTATGCCTATTTCTTATATAAATTATTAGAGAGTTGGATTGAATAAAGTTTACAATGGATTATTACTTGAATGAAATGTTCTTAAATTTATTTATAGAAGACCTCGATAGGTGGTGGAGCCCTCGTCACCATCAAACGAGGAAAAAGCGCAAGGTATGCCAGTAAGAGCTGACACCTCTTACTAGGGGGTAAAACCTTGACAAGTTTCTATGCTTGTTTTCTTGAGTATTTGAAGTGGGAGGAAGCTTTGGTATAATAGTCTGCAACGCAACTTGGAACTGTAGGCAATTTTCTCCACCTTTATCTTCTTTTCCGAACGTGACCCATAAATTGTTGTTGTTAATGTGTGGCAACTGCTCGGTCCATTGAGGCCTATCTAAGAACTAGTAAAAATCATCACTATCTATTTTATTGACAATGCCTCACTAAGGCCAAGATGCTCTTCAATCCATGAGAGTCTAGTCCCATGATGGGCTGGGTCGGAGCCAGAAGGCCGTGAACTTGTTGCTGCCACTTTTATGCCCTTTTCTATTTCAAATCAGTAGCTGACAATTTGTTTATGAAACTCGTTTGAGTACGGTTGGTCAAGTGGACAGATCTATATTGAACCTAGATAGAGGAGACAAAATAATGGACCCAAATCTTGCCACTGTTGAGTAGTCAAAAAGTTAAGGAAAGGCCATGCCCATTTATAAAATTTATGTAACACGGACACGGTGGTCAATATGGAGAGCCTATAGTTGGACTACTAAGCATACATAGGACCACATCCAGCCCGGCCCGATTGTGTTAATGGCAAAAATTTTGGCCTTGTCATTTCTAGGGCCCTGATCCTGAATAACACCGCTGCACCTTACTATGGTACTGCAACCGACTGCCACCAATAGCTATCATGCATGTCATTTGAAATTTAAGATAATAGCTAGCATCTTTCCAATGACATCTACAGATTTCACAAATTGATTTAATTCCTATATTGCCCTTTAACAAGCAAGGAGTTTCCCTAATCTGTATCTCTAAAGGCTTGTTTGGTAACAAGATCATTGAGGAAAAAAATCCTAGTTTCCATGGTATCTATCAATATCTATGTTTGGTGCTAGTAAATCTCCAATAATTTAAGCAAAATCAAATCTTCACTTCTTGTGATTCCCGAATCTTACCACCCTCCATCAGATTTGCAAATCATCTCATCTAAAATAAGCGATAGAAAAGTTGAAATTCTTACTTGGAAACAATATGCATGTAGTTTCTCGCTTCCCTCTCCCGCGAAAGAGTCTTCTCTAACTCTCCCGTCTCATGCCTACTCGCCATTAATCTGGAGGCAAGTATTCCTCCTGCAACTCTCTCCTTCTCTCTCCCTCTATCCCTCACACACAGAGCTGTGCCCACCCTCCCCTTCTTCTCTCTTTCTCCACTGTGGACCCAACTACACTTTTTCTCTCTCTCCCCTTGCCCAAAACACCCTCCATTGATCCATTCTCTCTCTCCCACCCTCCCCTCTCTATCTTCCCTACCTAACCCCACTTTGCCCTCACAATCTCTCCCTCTTGTGCTTTTTCCCTCCCTCCTTTGCCCAACATGCCCGTAATGTTGTACTTCTCACACATTTGATCAAATAAGAAAATACAGAATTAGTAATGTGTGATTGTGCCTACTGCTTTCTTCATTTTAAGATGCTAATTTCTTGATATTTATTTAATCAATCCCACTTTTTTTTCATCTTAAATGCACAGCACAACTAGAACCCATTTGTTCCATGTAATAGTTAAGCCGATTGTGATTTTTAGCACAACCAAATGCATCGTTGACTATTGTTTCTACTGCATAGCAATTGTTCTCGTGCTGTGTTTATGCCATTACAAAATGGATTTTTTTTTTTGTTGTTGGAGTGAGTGTATATCTAGATAATCCATTGAGTAGGAATTATACAAAGGAAATATTATGCTTGTTAATCATGTTAAGAATTTTTAATATTTATTTATCAAAATCATTGTACATGTTATATTAGTGGAGAATGATATGATGGAAAAGAAAGGAATGCTCAGTGATGAATGCTCGGTGATGACCCTGTTGTTATTCATATATCATGCTTGGTTATGTTTTTTTTTTGTTTGCGTTGTTATCACTGATGCATGGTATAATGCTCCTTTATCTTTCGCTTTTAGAAATTCTTTGCTTTTCTCATTTGTAGGTGCTTGTTTCTCTTCTCCTTATGGAGTGAAATTTATCAATTATTGATCTCTCTCTCTCTCTTTGTCTCTCTTTCTCTTTCTCACTCTCACATGACATATTCAATTCAAGGAAGAAATAAGCAATGCTTCAAAGTTTGATGAACATATCATGTTTCATATTTGACTTTCAATTTTATCCTGAAAAACAATCATCATGATAATGGATTTTCTTTTGTCAAAAGGAGTATAGTTAATCGAACCAATGACAAATCCATATCCTAATGTCATCACCAGCAAGAATATCAATGCCTAGTTGTTTATGTGTCTATCACCACTATGGTCCTATGAAATTTCATCACCTTCTGTCTAGTTAAATTGTAGGCATTATTAGATTTTTATGCTCAATTTCTTTCATTAGGTAAATACTCAAGTCATTGGCAAGATTCCTCACTTGTTTGTTTATGTGTATTTATTCTGGACCAATGAAATTTCATCACCATATGTCTATTTTCTACATTCTAATTTTTGCAATTGCTATCAAGACTTAAAGTTGAAAAACTACTCTCTCGGTTAAAAATGAGTACTAAAAGATTCTATCTTTAGTTTCTCTTTGCCCTTTGTAAATCCACTCAACCTGCCATTATCTCACTTTCTGGGCCTAAATCTGTTTCCAATTTCCTTCCACACTGAGCATTTATGTTCCCAAAAGCAACCTAGAATTTGTTATTGTGCTAGACTCAAAACTTGCTCAACATTTCTCCCCATAACCTGGATTTTGTTTCTGCTTCTCCACATTTGCCATATTTCCACAATCCTTATTGCTTTAACTACTGCTTCTGCTTTATAAAGAGTGGAGGTATAAGTGAATGGTGACTTGCTAATCAAACCTGCAATCATCTCTCTGTTCTGAGATACAGAATGAGCATAAATCTTAAGAAAAAATGTTAATGATTCAATCACAAGCGGTGTTTCATTATGAAATTTAGTCAATCCATGCTATTATTGATGCTTCTGATTGTATTTATCACAAGTCATTGAGTATTAGAAGAAGAAACTCCTTTATCTCACTTTCTAAGCACGAACCTATTTATATGCAGAATGGATAGAGGGCATCTTTTAAAGATTTTTTTCAATTGCAATCACTACAACTTGTTTGTTATGAGTCATCCCTTAGTGGTCGTAATTGTATCATGGAGATTTTGACTGGAAATTCCCAAAATTGTTTTAACTTGTTTCGGAACAATGGATGTCTTATGCTCTCAGCAAATGAACTAAGGAGATGAAAGTTTGTTAAATAAGTATAGGAGTCTTAGGTTGTTAAATATCATGATATGGGCCCTGGTTGTTGGCTAACACATGTTGGTCATGACTAATTATTAAAGGCATTATATTAGAAGAGATGTTTATTTTCTGCGTTTTTTATTGTTACCACCAAACATGAATTTTGGAAATCCTCAGTCATTTCTTCGTTCTAACAAATAGTAGAACATGAGAAATCCTCAGATATAAATCCTTAGGAAGGGTTTTCATTTTCAAGAGGTAGTGAGGAATTCGTGAAACTATGGATTTCTCACCTGTTACATAACGTGCCCTAAATGTTCTCTTTCATGCTAGCTATCATTTATGTGGGACCATCTACCTATTAATTAACCATCTCTTGTCCGAATATATTCCATGTGGGACCACATTCCTTCTTAATATCAGTAGGAGCCCCAAGCAAACTGGAAGTTATTCACAAAGAATAATTCGATTTTGTGGCTCAATGAAACCCGACAATAAGATAAAAATGAATTTTCTCCATACCCTACAATTAGATATAAATGAATTTTCCCCAAAGTGGTTCTTACAGTTACATGGCTCGAGTAAATAAAAAAAAACTATGGTACCCTATAAAAGTCTCCATGCTTAATCAAAACATTTGAGCAAAAATGTAATCAATTTAATCTGTTTCTTTAGAGTGAATCATATTTTCCTCAACTCAGTAAATCTATTGATGAGTATAAATTTTGATTGGAGTGATTTCCCATAACTTATCCATAATTTCAATTAAAATTTAAACTAATGATTTGCATTTAACAATTATGATGCAAAGATTATGAAATAATAGAATTTTGGAATAAACTATGTTGTGGTCGCTCATGGCACTTTGAAATAGAAGGCCTGACTCAATGATAGACCTAGAGTTTTCATTTGAGGGGTGCAGACCCGAACATGTAATTGTGTTTTGGGAACAAATACAAAATTTTCATTTGGATTTTAGGGGCGAACATTGATATTTTATATGAATTTTTTTAGTAAATTTAGAATTTTATGCATTTCCTACTAACTTGTTTCTTTATAGCTCTTCCAACAAAATTTTCTAAATCTATTGTCAAATTACTCATTCCAGGAATTTGTACAAGGTTGATTCTGTTAACACATTATACATGAAATCAATATGCAGTGCAATCACATGTTAAAGTTGAAAGTTGGCCGTTATTATTTTTTATTTTAATATTTTAATATTTCATAAAAAAAATATATGCTTAATCTCAATTGAACCTAACCCGCATTAAATTCTTGTTAAGAGTGTTGGGTTGACTTGAGCCGCAATATGAGTGCAGGATGAAGCTTTCCAACCCATTTTAAAAATGGGTCATTTCAATAAATTCGGATTCAGGTTAACCCAACCCATTTACAAGGTTTACATAGAGTAACACAAGTACAAGTCACGTGGCACGTACCATGATTATAATGTGTGACTGCGAAAAAATAACAATAATAAAGAACACGTACGAAAAGTTTTATGTGGACCCACTCTATAGATTCTCTGATTTGTAGGACTCTTTTGGTGGTTTTTAGACTTTTGTAGCCTTTTTCGGTAATTGTCCCTAGTGTATAATTTTAGGTGTATTCCGCCACATTCTACAGCATTAGACGTTTTCTATTCTAAGCTTTCTATGCGTGGGTTTGCAATGTTTGAGAACACCAAATTATTAATCTTGTAGAATTTATAGCTTATTGAAAGATCTTTTAGATGATATAGCTGTCCTTAGAGCATTTCCTATTGTGACCAACTCACTCTAAAATCCTCTACTTTAGGATGGGGTTATGATTTTAGTTTTCTCATTATATGGATTAATCAAGAAAAATACTAATAAAATAGTATTCGCTCAACTAAAATTATAATTTTTTTTAAAGCCACATATCCAATTTTATGTCCTAAATGATATGTTGGGCCTTAAGCCCAATTCGTGCGACCCTCTTGAATTTATAGAATATCCAAGTAAATCAGTCCTTACAAATTAAAGAGGTTAAGATCACAAGAGTAAAGTTTATGATTTTCAAGGGGTCATCGAACATTACATATCCTCCTCAATAGGTAATGATGATCCTATTATTGCATTGGTAAACTAAACAGTTTTAAAAGTTATTGCTTGCTATCACAGGCTACCGAACGGTATATATCCTCCTCAATAGATAATGGTCATCTGCATTTTTTTTTTAAATGACTTTGAACCCTCCAACTCCTTTCTTAAGTCGATCATTGATAAAACTTCGATACACATACCATGTTCTAGCGGATAAGGCACCAAACGGTTCAAATAGATCTTCAGTTTATTGTTGGACTTCGTGACTACTAGAATAATAAAATTATAGGTTTATTCCTATTTTAATCAAATATAAAAAAGGAAAAAAAGGAATAAAAGAAAATAATCTAAATTACTAGGAATTCAACACACAAATACGCGATTTTGGGTTGATCACTTTAAAATGTGCCCCATCTCTAACCATTCCGCATCCAAAGTCCATGAATGAAGAAACGGAATGAAAAAACGGAAGAAGAAGACGAAGACAGGCGACCAACAACATAGATAATCGCTGGAACGTATACCAAGGTAGGCTTTATTTATTCATATTTTAGTACTCGTAGGAGAGGCTGAAGATTACATAGATGAATGGTAAGATTTAGTCCAACAGGAAAGCTAAACATGTAATGATTTAACCCAACCGGAAGGTAAACATAGTGAGAAGTGGGGACTACATAGCTGGGTTTAGTAATTTATTTTCCCGGAGCAAGCTGAAGCCATAAGGGCTCATGCCGTAGCAGTCAAGGTTGTCACCGTAGCTCACACCCAAGATATCGCAGTATCTCTTATAGAAACCAATCCGGCTTTCCACTCTTGGATCGGGTCCAGTGCCGCCACATTCTAGTCCTCCATTAATAATGTTGGTACAGAGACCATACCCAGGTAGGCGACCGGCAGCAATATCAGCAGCGGACGGTGTCCAGTTTCCAGTGATTACGTCATGGCAGGATGGCTTCGGTGGTTGTGGGGTCATCCAGAACCAGAAGGCCGTCTTGAATGAGATCAGTCCGTCTGAGGAAACTAATCCAGGGTTGCCGAGGAGGTCTAATCCAAGATATTCTCCAGCCTGGCCATAGTTGTAGTTGCTGCAAGAAACGCAGTCAAAAGTCAAGATTAATTAATATCCAAGTCTTCGACAAGTTGTAACTTCTGGGTTAATTTGTTCAATACACTTACTATGAAAGTTGAATGGGCCCTCGGCCATAGTACCCGGGAACGCAAGGCCACCGATCACTGGGTACACAATAATCACAATGACCTGGACAACCTACCTCCTCTTTAAAGCAGTAACCCCATGCATATGGGCCATCTGGTGCAGTGGGCCACCCCCCTGCACATATCAGAATAATCAAACAGTCTCCTCATTTCACTTTGGCCTGTTTTAATTTAATTTAATTAATATGCCGTTTAGATTAATTTACTTTCCCAACAGACCCTTGATTATCAAATGAAGGTTACTTAGGTGCAGAATGAAAATTTCATATCTGTTAAACTATGGCGCACCCACCAGTTGTTTCATGGGAGGTTTGGCCTAGGAAAGCTGCAATCTCCCTCTTGCATATAACTGAGTCGTCCCCTTGAGCAAACCCTGCAAAATTATTGGCTGCAGCTATGAAATCATCGTAAGTGTAGAAGCCCCTGGCGGGGCAAGCCGCATTGTTGCGATGCAGTAGCATCTCTTCAAATTCATCCCGACTGATGAGTGAGGTTAGTTCACCACAGGGTGGTGGTGATGGTGGTGGTGGTGGTGGTGTATATGGCGGCGGGGGCGATGGTGGTGGCGGTGGTGCACAGACTAGGTCACATTGGCTCTGGCAACCGGTCCCACACCATGGTTCTGTGCTGCCACAATAGCCCCATTGGCTGCAGCAGAGGCAGTTGGGGCAGAGAGCTCCCCCTGCTTGGCTTCCACACTGCTGTGCAGAGGCACACAGTATGGAAGCCAAGGAAAAGATGATTAAGGTCCAGATCTTCATTCTTTCCCACTTCTAAGTGCATGTTGTGGATGAGGTGAGAGGGGACATAAATAGATATTTGAGCACTGCCTCTACAACCTTCTAAGGGTTATTCACGTTGAACACATGCATAAGCTTTAGGATTCTTTACGAGCAGCTAGCTTTCAAGGGTTGATTGCTTGTGGTCCTGCATAACCATTAGGCAACTTTAAGTCTCTCTCTCAATCAATTTGCAAATTGAATGTACTGTTTGGATGTAGTTAAAGTTGAATGTATGTATCACAATTTCTGAAAAGATGAGACATGCATGTGGTCTATTCATAATTACTGGAAAGACGACGCTGCAGGATGCTTTGGTCGATTAAATTTTGTTGTAATTTTCTTTTTAACTTATTATGTCCCAGTAAATTTCTTTAGCCAATAAAAAGTCAGGCTAGATATTAATTTCAGTTTTTGCATTTCATTATCCTTAAAACAATCATCTCCTTGGATTCATTACTCAATTTTATTATTTTTATCACAATATTAATTTAGTGTGAGGAAGCCCTCAGATCAAAGAGGGGAGTAACATTGGGTGAGGCGAGGGAGATACACCTCGTTTGAGGTAGAACCCTGAATGAGGAAAAAGTGTTTTGACTGTGGTTCAAATCTTAGATGGTAAAAACTTATGCTTCTTACCCCTAAGTTAAAAGGCCTTTCTTGAATTATTGTTAGTTAGAATAAAAACTATAATAGTGGTAAATAACGTGTCTAAAGAAATGGCCATTTATTTTCATCTAGAGATACATAAACAAAACCATTAATGTGATTCGATTGCTTGTGACATTGAAGGGCACAGTTCTCGGCTGCTTTTTTTGTTTCTTCTTAATTTAGAACTCAAAAGTGCATTCATTTTTGTCAATTGCTTTGGGGGGATTTGGTTTAAGCGGCTACCTAAGGCTTCTAGACATTCGTGGCTAATTCTTTCTAAATTTTCATCATGCCATCAGCATACTTTTCCATGATCGATAATCATCATCATCATCATCATCATCATCATCATCATTATCATCAAAGACTTATCTCAACCATATTGGGGTCGGCTACATGAATTCTATTTCTCTATTCCATTTTATTTTAGGCCAAATCCTTAGATAAGTTAAACTTATTCAAATCTGATTCAATGCCATCAATGCTTTTTTCGGCCTACCTCTACCACTTGATGGGCCATCCACCTGAATAGCCAAACTTTTTCTCACTGATGCGATTATCGGCCTACACTCAACATGCCCAAGCCATCTTAAATGAATTTCTCTAATCTTATCCTCATTGGTGTTACCCCTAAATGCTCTCGAAAGCGCTCATTTCTAATTTTATATTTCCTAGTTTTACTACACATCTACTTAAGCGTTCTCATCTCCGCTACATCCATCTAATGTATATGTGTTTTCTTAATTAGCCAACATTCTGCTCCATATGTCATAGCTGGTCTAACTACTGTCCCGTAAAATTTGTCCTTCAATTTCATTGGCATTCGTTTGTCACAAAGCACTCCATTGGCTAGTCTCCATTTTAGCCATCCAACTTTTATCCTATGCTCCACATCTTCATCAATCTCCTCATCATTGCTAATCATTGAGCCTAAGTACCGAAAAGAATCTCTACGTGGTATCTCATGTGTTTCAATTTTGACAGTGGTTTCAATACTTTGTATATATCCACTGAAGTTGCAATCTATATATTTTGTCTTTATACAACTTATTTTAAAGCCTTTCGATTCTAATGCCCCCCATTATATCTCGAATTTTGCATTTACATCATCTCTTCATTCATCCACCAATACTATATCATCTGCAAACAATATACCCTAAGGTACTTCTTCTTGAATATGCATAGTTAATTCATCCATAATTAATGCAAAGAAATAAGAGCTTAAGGTTGATCCCTGATGCAAACCTATAGTCACGGGGAATCTACTTATTTCTCCACATGTGGTTCTCACATTTGTTACTACTCCTTCATACATATCCTTAAAATTTTCAATATAACCTATGGAGACATTCCTTTTCTTCAAAACCCACCAAATTAAATCCATCGGTACCCTATTATAGGCTTTTTCTAAATTGATAAAGACCATATGTAGATTTTTTCTCTTTGCTCAATATTTTTTCATTAATTGCCTAAGTAAACAGATAGCTTCCATAGTTGACCTCTCTAGCATAAAACCAAATTGATTTTCAGCTATCTTGGTCTTCTGTCTCAGTCTTTGCTCCATTATTCTCTCCCATAACTTCATAGTATGATAGCTAATGGCCTTATAATAGTTATCAACTGATCTGTCTACAAATATGTAGTCAATTACACTAGGAGTGTACATGGTTCGAATTGGATCGGATTGAGCTAAATTCGTCACCAAACTGTTACCTACGGATTCACAGTTTTGTAATCCGTCACTAATCCATTGCCCCTTAAAACCGATCTGAACCAAACCGTGAATAAACTGTTCAAATCTGTTAAAATTGTTCAATCTGTTGATAGTGTCAATGATAGGAATTTTTTTGCAATATCCCCCTGCACTTAGGCTTATTTGTAACAAAAAGCTAGATTTTGCCTTTTAATATTTTTTTATATAAAGGTAAAAATGTATATATTTTTTTATTTCAACGGTTCGGATCGGTTTAAATCCACGGATTAAAGGTAAAATTCGTTCCGTTACCAACGGATTATGATTTTTTCAATCATCACCAAACCATTAATTGTCGGATCAGTTAAAAACTGCAAATTGGATTAGTTTATCGGATTGACGGATTTTTTGTAGACCCCTAATTTACACAACTAAGTTGTTTTAAAGAAAAACAAAACTATGGCACCATTTTTCGGGAAAAAAAAACTAAGGTGAAAAAAATCATCATTCTTTTGTAAAAGAAAGATAAAAAAATCTTTGAAATAGAAAAAAATAATAAATGTCAGTCAATGGATGTTATTTATATAGATAAATAGACTCACAAATTATGGCTTTGGGCCGTCCTTTTTTTTTCAAAAATATTTTAATAAAATAAAGTTGAAAAAAATTCTGCCCGTGGAATTTCCAATAATATAATCAATTTCAAACATCCATTTAACAATCATATAATAACTAACTCATTAATGAACTCAAACATCCATATATATTAAAATTTATATCCTTCTATCTAATTATAACCAAGTTTACTGTATCAAAACATTTAATTCAAATGGTAGATTTTGCATAAAATTAGTAATAGACGGTCCTGAATTTACAGTAATCTGTGACATCGCTGGTCGTGAGATCTACTAAAATGTCTGAATTGATTAGCAACTTGATGTTCCTGTCAATGATTTCATCTGAAATGACGCTATGGCTCCTTGAATCCTAGACCAATTCACCCATTAGTTTGCCATTGGCATCACATTTAGAACTCCAGCCACTTTTAATATATCAACTTTCTTTATCATGAACCCATCTCCACAATTGTGAGGTCCACACGTGCCTCCTGATGTAAGTATCGTGCGACACCTACATACATGATTCACAATTTTATTAAATACAAATAATATTTTAAGTTTAGGAATCTACCACTTATGTAAACTTGGTCTGTATTGGTTGAAAACTGCATCCGTCTCTAACTTGAGAAATGGATGCAAGGATATACACCCTCCTCTAGGGCTCCCCTTCTATTCTTTCTTGTTACTTTTCTAAAGCTCTCATATGAGGAGTTGAATGAGGCACGACGGTTTGAATTACCCAAACTATATTCCTCACACATCCTCGAGTATTATGATTAATATATATATATATGCAACAAAACAAATAATTTTAAAACCTTCTAACAACTTGATGTTTTGCCACTAGGAAATATTATGAGCAATAAGATAATATTATGGCAGCCAGGTCATGGTCTAAATCTCTCCGTGAGTATAAAGTCGCTTGCAAGCCCCCTAAAGAAGGATCTAATAATGTAAAGCATAATCGTATGAAGTGATCAAGTTGGGAATTTTCTTTCTAGGTCTATGTGTTTAGTAGAAGTAATCTTTTTGGGTCTATGTGTTTAGTAGAAGTAAGACACGTATGTCTATTTTATTTCTCTGAATTTATTCTTTTATTGGAAATGTTACTCTCCTCACCCTTTCAAAGTAAACTTATTTGGAAGTGTTATTTGGGTCACCCTTTCAAAGTAAACCAAGTAAAACCTCATTTGAGTGCTTTATATTAGCTCTTTCTAGAGTCACTTCTCCCTATTCATATCCCATTCACATCAGTTTTATGGTATATCACTGCTACATCACTAGCTCAACATAGTCAAAATGAAAAAGAAGAAGCAAAATAAAGGAAAGCAGAATGATGTACTCTATTCTATGAAAAAATAAATTACTCATTTTTCAAAAGCTCTTGTTGTAACTGTTGGAATAATTGGGCATTAAGTGTTGCCCAATGACCACATGCTAATGTGGGTTCCCTACTTTAGTAGACCACTATCAATTAAGACTCTAATGTTGATAAGTCTTCTTGATGAAGATTACTTTGGTGTTTGGATAAAGTTGCTAACCTTATAGAATTTCCTATGGTAAGCGGAATCTAAATTCTAATAATAGGAAGAGAGTTGTTTATGAAAACCTATATATAGGGTTTAGAGCTACAGCTCGTCTCTATACATTACATTGATTGGCCCATCGATATTAGGAATTAGAGCCGTAGTTAAAGAGTTAGTAAATCCCCAATTAAAGCTAGCAGTTCAAGATTAAGAGAACGTGATGGAATCATGTACGCATTTAATTTCATTTTTATATTGTGTTGTTCAAATCAATCCTATATTTATGTAGATACAATTAAAGATATGTTAGTCATAGATTAACATGTGATATTAGAGCTATAGGTTGTTGGATTTGATTCTAATAACCCATATATCACAATGTCTCATATGGATAGTGACATGTTGACTGTTTTTTTTAATATGGCATGGATCACGATTGGTGGATGGCGGATTCTGGGCATAAATTTTATGCTAGTACTGACTTCATTATGATGAGCCCTAGTCATGTTTTTTCTACTTCCGCGGGCCATCGCTTGTGCGTAATCACTTGTGCTTATGTTTGTGCCGTGCCATTACGCACAGATATTCATGATTGGGTCATTGTACACATTTCTTATCAAGAACGTCGATTCAGCGAATGCATAGTATAATGCAACCTAAACACAAATATGTAATAGGAAATAATTCTATGAGAAATAGTTCTCACCATTTTTTTGTGAGAACTTTAGGTGGGGTTCATTTATCATTCAATCCAAACCTTGTAATACATAGGGACCTCCTTGATAGTCACTCACCCTAAGTTTTGGTCAGATTAGAATTTGCTGGACTGTTGATCGACTTTGCCCCAATTCGAATGAACTGAATTTGTAGGCCATGAATGAAGGGGTTAAGACATGTGACGAGGCCCAAACTTGCTATGTGGAGTGGTCCCACATAGATCTTTCCATCCCCATTAGTCCCATCCTCAAATGGGACCCACAAGTGGGCCCTACAAAAAGTTCTCGCGGTAGATGCGTGAGAACAGTTCTCATGGGATCAAAGCCCATATGTAATATATATATATATATATATATATTTGGCCAAGTTTCATATGGATCTATTTTATTTTAATGATAGATTAATTAGAATCTTTCTTCCGTGTACACGTCTCTCTCTCTCTCTCTCTAAACATATATATCAAATCTATGCACAAATGTAACGCCTAATAAAATCACGAAGTGGGACATCCAAATCCTATTGTATGTGAAATCTAAGAGTGGGCTTGATCGGGCATGCATTCATGTCATTGTAAGTTGATGCATCTGTTGGTCAAATGAATGGTCTGTGAACTTGAAGCCCACTTTGAGACAATCTTTGATAGGCAAGCATGATGAAACTTGTTACATAAGGGCATGAATACATGAATAGCATCGATGCATCTCACCTATTTATGGTACTTGACCTATCCTAAATGCTTGCTGCCCTGTTTCACTTAGGGGCCTAGTTGGGTTATTTTACTAGTGCTTGATTTCACCCAATAAAAGAAAGAAACCAAAATATAGCTTATTATTTGGGTAATTTCAGACCTGATCTGAACTGATCAGAACTAGTAGTATGATCAATCCAAATGCCTACAACAGGTTAATGGAAGAACATAGCACCAGGTTGATCCAATCAACCAACTTTCAGCCATTAAATCATTTCTTTTATGATATCTCTATTCTTTGGGATCAGATTTGCGATCCATTTTCGCCTATGCTTTACCATAGTTGGATCTATCTGATGATAGGGTTGGATCACTTATCTAGCGATTAATTAAATGAGGAATAGCTAAAGAGTGATTATTGTGGCTTATATGAGACCCTTCCGTTGACATCCGTTGATCCGATCTTTAACAAATAAGCCAATTTTAGTTCCTACTTATATTTAGTCATAGTATACCCATCTTGCTGAATGGATGGATTATAGAAAACTTATGATAAGTTTGTTTTATTGATTAGATTTAGGATCAAAGGCCCAATCAAGGTTAAATTGGACCTATGACTGTATAAAGGACTAAGTCTATATATGTAGTATGATCTAATTAGGTTACATATGTCAAATGATGTCAAATTAAGGTGTCGGAATTATAATGAGGCCCAATTAAAGTTAATAATGCAAATTATAATGTGATGGGCCACAACCATTGATGAATCTATGGATAGTACAACATACTTGACAATCATATTAGTGACAATGTAGTTAAAATATGGTGTTACTATATATATCAAGTTAAAATCCACAATTTGATTAGTTGTGTAGCTGCCAAAGTGGACCAGTCATAATGAATTGCAGATTTTTGAGTTGAATTAACGTCATTGCTACAGTGAATTGTAAAATGAATAGTAACATCAAAGTCGTGGGATCTATTTAGGAGATCAAGGATCACCCCACAGGTACGATCGTCTTTTAGTCACCTGGAGAACGGGATAAGGTGTCTTTACATGTAATTCCTAAATAGACTGTGGTTGTCTTGCCCACACATATCACCCGTCTTTTTACATTGTATGTAGTGGGATAGCCTTATTGGGATGATTGGTTCATTAAAAGTAATTAAATCACATGTTATCTTTCGGCCCAAAGGAGGAAAATGATAATGCAGGGTTACTCACCAATTTAATTTATTTCTTCCCATTATTTTAAATTAAGCTGCATTTTAGCTTACATGAATTTAATTCAAAGCATATTTGGCTAATTGAGAGTATGTGTTTATTTTAGTTGTCAATAATCTTTCTTTGCCTCTCAAATCACTACTTTGACTGGTTCCAATTTTTCGGATTGGAAAGATTCATGGACCTTTGTTGTAAGCCTTTTGAATATAGATGTTGCTATGAAGAAGCCTACGCCACCCAAGCCCACTGATGCTTCCATTTTTACAGAACATGCAGAATTTGATAAGTGAGAAAGATCTAACGATCTATGCCTACAATTGATAAAAAACATGGTTGCCAAGCAATTTAAGGCAATTCTCAAATCTTATAAAGATGCAAAGAGTTGTAGGGATGCCTTGGAACAACAATTTAAGGTGTCTGAAAACCAGTGGGAGCATCTATGTGGAGTCATCTTGCTAACATGAGGTACGATGGTTCTAAAAGAGTGAGAGAACATATTGTGGACATGGTTAATTGGGCAGAAAAACTAAAGGAGGCCAAGATGACCATGTCAGATGAACTTGTGAGTCAAATAATCCTAAACTCACTTCCATCTTCACTTGACCCTTCATAATAGCATATAATCAAAGGGAAGATAAGTGGTCTATGAATGAAATAATTACTAAGCGCGATGAAGAGGAGAGGAGGATGAGAAAAGAAGGAACTTTTGCTGTTAACCATGTCTCTCACAAATTTGGCAAAAACCTCATAGGCAAAAATAAGGAAAATGACACAGTTAAGGTAGAGACAATGAAAAAGATAGGCAAGCAGAGGGTTGGAGATCTGAAATGCTTCTTTTGCAGCAAGAAATGACACCTTAAGAAGGATTGCTTAAAGCACAAGAGTTGGTTTGAAAAGAAGGGTAAAAATTTCTAACCTATCTCTTGTGATTTGTGAAGCAAACCTTAAGTATGTGCCGTGCCTTTCATCTTGGTGGATATATTCATGAGCCACAGTTCATATTTGTAATTTTTTGCAGGGCTTCCTTTCGAATCGGAGTCTAAGTGATAGACAATCGTCTATCGTTATGGAGAATCGGCAAGAATTTAACGTTGAAGCCATTGGGATACTGCAATTGACTTTGAACATGTGATTCCAACTAAGCCTTAATATAAATTTTATGTTCTTTCAATAAATTTGATTTCTTTGTCTTGTTTAGACAATAAAGTTTTGTCTTAATTTTTGGACATGGAATGTTAAAGATTTATAGAAATGATGTTTATGTTGGTTGTGGTTTTGGATGTGATGGCTTATTTAAGTTAAGTTTAGACCAACCCAAAGATTTTATTGATAAGTGTGAATAACTAGTTTGCCAATTACAAAAAAAAAAAAAGAAAAGAAAATTTTATATACAAACTTAATAGGCTTCGAGCAATGGTAATTAAAGATTGATGATATCGTTACCAAATTTGGATTTTCAGAAAACATTCCTGATCAATGTATATAGCTAAAGATTAGTGGGAGCCGGCTTATTATTTTTAGTACTGTACGTGGATGATGTCTTGCAAGCTAGTAATTGTCTTTAGATGCATTTTGACATTAGATGTATTGGCAGTTGGTGTGTTTCGTCAATGTCAAAATAGTCCTAGGTGGATCACTAGAGGATAGTTAAGAAATTCTCTATTATCTTAAAAGCACGATGAATTATATACTCATATATAGAAGATCAAATCACTTGACAGTGATTGGGTACTCAATGCAGATTTTGCGGGATGCCTCAACATCAAGAAATCTGCATAAGGTTATATTTTTCTTTCAGATAGAGGTGCAATTTCAGTAATTTACATTTGATGCCGGTTACGTGGCATGCTTTGAACCCACGTGTGGCGTGCTTTGAAGCCACGAGGCAAGTATAATGGTTGAGAAATTTAATTTTGAAACTTCTTATAATTGTTTCTATTTCAGAGATAATTAGGACAACATCTAAACCGTTATATTGGCAAATAATGATAGGAGTTTAGGTGTTACCAAATTTTGGAAGTTAAGTATCTTGTCATAAAATGAAAATGTTTGAAATCATCTGGTGTCTATTAAGGGATCCATACAGATCATGATTGCAGATCCTTTGATCAAGGCATTAGTATTAAAAACATTTGAAAAACTTTTCACTGACATGAGGCTTGTAAAGTTGCCATGATAAGGATTATTTTTCTTTAGACACTATTGAGGTTGATCAAATTTTTAGTTGATATTAATTTTTGTTGGACGATTTCATGTTCTTGCTTTATTTTATTAATTTATACACATGTGATGAGGTTAATAAAGCAGGAAAATTGGGATATGACAATTTTAGTGTAACCAATTTAATAGGATGGTCATGAAAAGGATCCTATTGCCGCTATAAAAGACTTAGTTAAGTGAAGATTGTTACTGAGTGTAATGCATAGAAGGAAGCATGTTGAAATAATGACGTGTGACCATCATGATTAGCATTAACAATTTTTCGTTTGATCAAAGTGAAAAGGCTTAGCCCAAATAAGAATGATTAGTTACATTGAAGAATTCTGGTGATCACAATAATCAAAGAATATTAGAGTAATGCTTGTGGTCTTGTGGACCAAGTGGGAGAATGTTGGAATAATTGAGCATTAAGTGTTGCCCAATGACCACATGCTAATATGGGTTCCCCACTTTAGTAAACCATTATCAATTAAGACTCTAATGTTGATAAGTCTTCTTGATGGAGATTACTTTGGTGTTTGGGTAAAGTAGCTAACCTTATAGTATTTCGTACACTAAGAGTAATCTAAATCCTAATGGAAGTAAGACTCCATGATGGGAAGAAAGTTGTTTATGAAAACCTATATAGGGTTTAGGGTTACAGCTCCTCTCTACACATTACATTGATTGGCCCATCGATATCACGTATTAGAGCCGTAGTTGAAGAGTATAGTAAATCCCCAATTAAAGCCAGCAGTTCAAGATTAAGAGAACGTGATGGAATTAGGTACGCATTTAATTTCATATTTATATTGTGTTGTTCAAATCAATCCTATATTTATGTAGATCCAACTATAAATATGTTACTCATAGATTGACAATAACGTCCTCATTTGGAATTAGCTTTTAGGACAAAATCAAAGCCTATAAGCCACCAAGTGGGGTCCACTTGGGACCCCACAAACCATGGAATGGGGGGGATCGAAAGATCTAGTTGAGGCTAATCTAGATATCAAATTTGAAGTCAATCTAACACCTTTGACCTATTCATCCGTCGTCCACAAGTTTAATGATTTTATATAAACAGCAAAATTGACCCTTAATCAAGCAATTTACTCCTTTCATATCCATTAAAATCTAGTGGGACCCATGTAAATAGGGGGTTAGGTTTGGATGGTCCGCTTAGATGGACCAGTAAGTGGCCCCACTGGTGGCTTGTATCATTAGGCAGTGAGAAAATCGGAATAGGTGTTGTGGCTTGCACTGTAACATGGTAATGGAAGCTTACAAAGGGGC
The DNA here is from genome assembly GCA_037013555.1 of Sextonia rubra. Taxonomy (NCBI): domain Eukaryota; kingdom Viridiplantae; phylum Streptophyta; class Magnoliopsida; order Laurales; family Lauraceae; genus Sextonia; species Sextonia rubra. The sequence continues at coordinate 11,184,434 of JASUAD010000028.1, read as the reverse complement.
ATTACTTATATATATATAAGAAAATATTTCTATGCATCTATCCCTCACCATAGGGTGAGGGACACTTCCTTTTTTAGAAAGTGTTAATGTACAAGAAAACAAAACCATCACACCTTTTTAACCTTGTTAGGTCAAAAAAGAAAGTATCTCTCACCTATGGTAAGAGATTGATGCATTGTAATCTTCCTCATATATAAATATGTATATATTTATAGATAGATATATATAAATGTATATAGGAAAATATTAATATGCACCCATCCCTCACCATAGGGTGAGGGAAGAGGAATGCTCATGTGCAAATAAGGAATGCCATGTCAGCATCCTTCACCTTATGGTGAGGGATGAATGCATTTTAATATTCCTCATATACGTATGAAAATCTTAACAAATGCCATGTCATATGGCTACAAAACAAATGACCCATAAAATTAATAATGTCTCACATTCCAATGGAAGATGATAAGGTGATAAAAAAAAGAGGAGAATAAACAGAAAAGGAACCATAAAGTTAATAATGACTTGTTCCAAAGGAAGATGATAAAAGTAGAAAAAGAGAAGAAAAAATCGGACCCTATCACCTAACTTAAGACTAAATAGATATTAAGAGAATTCTCCACTTCGCGAGAGAGAATGGGAGTGTGATACATGATGTTCTATTTAATTAGTAGGCATTTTGTTTCCTTCTTTAATAATTATCATAAGATTTTGTTTCTTCTTTAATCCTTATCCTAAGTTTCAATTTTCCTAAAAATTCTTAATGCAATCCCTTGCATGTAATCTAAGCATAATCGACTTTTGATATATATATCCTTATCATATTTAGTTTTAAATTATCAAAACTTTAGAATTCTTAAAATTTAAACTTGTTTATTTTAATTCATATAGGCCATCTATCTTAAGGGCCGATTATGCAAATTGTGTGATTTTTTTTATATTTTATTGATACATCTATTAGATTTGTCTTCGTTGACTTGCCAATTAAGACCTTTAGACAACTGTTTATTAAGTAAGAGACAATATTTTCTACTATTGCCATATGACTTGCAAAAGATATAACTTGCAATTTTTCTCTAAAATCCAATTTCATTGATGACAAGTATGACTCAACCCCTTATAGTTGACATTCTTGTACCTTTTTTTTTTTTTAAGTAATGTAAGTTTCAAATGGATAGGTGTGCTGTGAGTTTGGATTAATCACGAGTAGCCCCAGGCAGAAGGTTTTTATTTTCTTTGTTGATTTGCATTCCTTTTTCTTTGAAATTGAGTTTTCCTTCTTACCAAAAAAAAATATGGAAAAAAAAAAGAGAGGTCCAAACTGGCCTTTTGAGATACGAAACCATGAGTTACGTCTGGCAGAGCATATGGGCCAACAGTAGACATGGTTCCTGAACCATTCTTATACATACATACATGTAAATTAAGATTGTCTAAATCCATAGCACATGAAGGCTCTCTTGTTTTATCTTATTCGGAATTTTAAAACGTGCCTAATAATAATTTTTCGCTCTTACAATTTTTATAATAATAATTATTATTATAATTATAATAATTATTATTATTATTATTATTATTATTATTTGAATATCATTACAATGACTACAACGTTGTTGTTTTTTTTTCTCTCCGAATACCAACTGTAATCATAACTTAGGTTTTTTTTTTATCCTATTGACCATTTGTTTCCAACACTTTTATCATTTATCTATCTCTACCATCTTTTCTATATAATTTAAAGGGAAATTCTAACGAATGCCCCCTTCCCCTTCGTAAAATCCAATAAAAATGACTACATTAATTAGTATTCGGTTGAAAACTGTGATAGGTTGAGATCTTGAGGAGACAAAAGGAGAAAAAAAGGGGGGAGCTTTTTTGCCCCGATGTGAATATTCATTACTAATCTCATGTCAATCAAAGAGATAATAGAAAGGAGAAAAAATAGGTATTAAAAGTTGGAGTTCTCAACTATGAGTAATACCAACTATAATGAGATTTAATCATCCCTCACTGAGAGGAGAAAAAATAGGGAAGAAAAGTAGTCACTCAGTAGTTTAAAAAGGAGAAAGACAAAAAGTCATTTAAAAAGGAGAAGAATTAGCATTGATCATTTCTGAAGTATGATTGGGATATGATTGCTCATTTCTCCTCTTCTGGGGAGCTGAGTCCTTGAAACCTATAAGTCTACCATGCTTCTGGCATGTGTAGATTCATTTGCTGCCATATTTGGACTTTGTTCTTCAGGAACATTAATTCGTACTTGTCCTACAAGGACATTAATTCGTGCTTGTGTGTTCATAGCCGATACATGTGACCTAGTCACTTTTGCTGCATCATTAAAATCATTAAGGAATTCATTTCTAATTAAGTGCACAATTCTCCGTACTTCATTCTCACATTGTGAAGTACATAAATCTAGATGAGATTGAGTGGAAGTATTCCACATTAATTCTCGCCGTTCTTCAGGAACGGATTGTTCTTCAGGAACAATGTGTTCTTCAGGAACTCTCTTATCTCCCCCTAACGGCGAGAAGACTGGCTCATCAAGATGACAATCAGCAAAAACGAACAATGAATATATCTCCTGTCATTGGGTCTAGATATCCATTAATTAGGGTGAAGTATAACCAACATAGAGTCTACGTTCTGAGTTCATGCAGGTCACAAACCTACGCTATCAAGTCTTATAAATTTAATAACATGCTTAAGGATGTGTATCCTAGGTTTAAGAATATGTGCTAATGGGCGGGATTAGATAGGTTCACAAATGTCACACAATATCCTTTGCGAAAAGGATGGTCAATAGATGGTACTCTAAGGAGTACGTAACGGAAGTATCAATAATTTACCAGAGCATAGGACCCCTAGAATAACAAGCTTCTGGCTTAACTTTGTCGTTTTGCTCATAATCGAATATGATTCGATTTGTAAAGATTGTCTTGTAATATAGCTCAGAGATTGAAGGAGAATGCACTTAGCTTTTCTAGTATCAGCTTCTGGCTGTCAACACTAGTAATGGTGTACAAATATTATGTGCGGACTCTTCTGGAGCATTCAAGTATTTGTACGGATACAGCTATGATCGATGCCGTGCACGAATGAAACACTAATTCAGAGAAAAACTTCTGGTTTTTTCAATGTAGTGTGTTTTATTGCACTGTCTACCGGACAGATATTATCCTCAGCTTCATGCATTCCATGAGCCATAGAGCAAGTAATAATAAACTCACATAACTAGGTAATCGCATTGCAAAAATAAAAGTAAGAACAACTAAACAATTCAGCATTCAAAGCAAATATAACATAATATACGGGGGATTAAAAATAAGTCCTACCATTCAACAAAATATCTAAGAACTGAACTCAATGTTCAAACTCATAAAAGTAGTTGTAGGTCTTCCAGACCATGCTTGGTGGTTCGCCCAATTTCCAAACAAAATGCCTTTCAATCACCTCTCCTGGGGTGGTTTATTTCATCTCTACTGGAGAACATATTATATCTACCTCTTCTGGAGGGATTGTAATTGACTAATCTGGCATTTATTTCAAGCATTGGGTGTATGACCATCTGCTGGTGATCATCCCTGTCTAATGGGGATATAATGGCGCGGAAAATAAGAGCGCATGCCATATCCTTCAGGGATATTTTATTTCCGACTTTGATAGTGTCACCAAGCCTTTTAGAGTGTGTTAAGATCGATTTACTGATAACAATCAAACAAAAATAGAACTTCGGGTTCTCAATATCCGATGACAAAATATAATGAAGAATTGGCCAATCAGAAAGTTAGAACTTCGGGCTCTTAACTGATGAATCAGAACTTCTAGTTCTGTCAATACTTCAGGCTAGTGATAGAACTTCAGGTTCTTAGAACTACTGGTTCTATCAAAGCTTCAGGTTTGAATCACAACTTCTGGTTCTATCAAAACTTCAGGTTTGATTTCATGGCCGTTGTATCGATCTACACTACTTTGAATATTTAGAAATCAAAGCTCCAAGTTTAATTATGAATATGAATCTTCAGGTTCATATTCCAAATCTTTGAACTTCTGGTTCTAGATAATGTATGGATCTTCAGGCCCACGTTATTCATTGGAAATAGAACTTCAGGTTCTATTATACACAACTACTGCTTTGGCAATAACAAAGTCATCAAGACTAAAATTTCATATAATCATATAGTGATAATGATACCTAAGTAATTATATCAAGCATGCAGTACAATGTTAAAGAATATAAAAATAAATGTATATGAGAATCAGAAAATAAAATGTAGAACTTCAGGTTCTTAACATCCAATCAAGGATAATGATAAAAATGTGATGAAGAATTTAGAAATTGAAGTTTATAACATTGGGTTCTCAACTTAAGAATCAGAACTTCTGGTTCTGAATTAAAGTAGTTCATGGATCTTTCAGTACAAATTAGAACTTCAGGTTCTTAATTAGGATCATTCATGGATCTTCAGGTCCGAGTTAGAACTTCTGGTTCTAAATTAGAATAATTCATGGATCTTCAGGTCCGAGTTAGAACTTCTGGTTCTAAATTAAAATAACATACAGAACTGCAAGTTCAGGTTATTTATTCGATATAGAACTTCTAGTTCTAAGTATCATATGAAACTTCGAGTATGTATTGTAGATCTGAAAACTTCTGGTTTCAGAGTAAAACAACGAACGGATCTTCTGATCTGAAATCGACGGATCTTCTGGTCCGGATTTTAATGAACTTCTGGTTCATAGGCTAAAATAATTTACGGAACTTCGAGTCCGGGTTATTGATTCTATGTAGAACTTTTAGTTCTAAATATCGTATAGAACTTCGGGTTCCAATTACTTGCATAGAACTTCTGGTTCCATTTATGATCAATGATTTTCAATTTATCATGATCTCCTTTTGATAATTTTATCACTCGAATTCAAATTATAAATACTTGCATATCGAAAAGGGATAAAAATAAATGCAAGTGTATGATTATCAAATTAATAAAAGACCATAAAATAGGGAGAAATTACTTAACCTTTGAATTGTCCTAGTTTTGGTACCAAAGTGTAGATCTGCTCGCGAGCTTTCCGTGGGCCCAAACGGATCTCAAATCGGACTCCGGATCGTCAAGATATCCCAAAAACAAATTTCTACCATTGATCCGGTCAAATCTGCTTTTGACCGTACGATTTGCTGACAGATTGCTTGCATCAGCGGCTAGCGTCATGTTGACGTCATGTTACTTCTGGCAAATTCGACTTGTTGCAGGCAGGTTCGGGTCAACCTGACCCGACCTGAACTGCACCTTTTGTTTTCAGGGTTGGACTGGGCCTCACGAGTTAGGTCTAACCTAACCCGATCTAACCCGACTCACAAGACCAGGTCTCTCCTTGTAGCAGGTCAGGTCAACCCGACCTGACCACGACCTGCACCATTCTTTGTCTTCTCCCTCATTACCGAAATGGGTTCTGTAACAGAAACCAACGCCACTTGCACTACATCTGCAGCAGCCCGCCGCGAATCAAGGAAGAGCAGCAGCACCTGAGCAGGCGCAAGCTCGTCGACGGTGGCGACAGCAGCCAGCGCATCGGTATAGGCATCGGCGCCGAGCCCCCGCGCTGCCAGGCGCTCCCTGCTCCGCTGCGAGATCTGCGCCCGGAAGCTCTCGACGATCTACCATTGGTGGCCGAGGAGCGGGAACTGCGACATCATGTCGCGGTCGTCGGAGGAGCTGACGGTGCCGTGGACGACCTTGGCTCGGAGGTACCTCCCAGCGCCCTCCAGGAGCATGGACTCGTCAAGGCAGCCCCAGATGTTCTCCTGCGTGTCCACTCGAATGTTATCGGCCTCTAGGAGCATGGACTCGTCATGGCAGCGCATGTTATCGGCTGTCGGATCAGGATCCGACGACTCCCGTCGATTGATCAGGGGCTGCGTGTACCACTCGAAGTCTGAGGCGACATGGCCAGTGAAGATCGAGATCAGGCCCAACGCGAAGAGCATAAACCCTACAAGACGGATCGCAACATGGCCTTTCTGCCAAATCTCTGCAACTGGTTTGATCGCAGGCTCCCGAGACTGCATGTCCGCGCTTTAGGCCCGCGCATCGAGTTCTGTAACGGGAATCTGAGATCTCACAGCAGCAAGAACGAAATCCTAGAAGGATGTCGCTGCGTCGATGTCTGAGACGCCATGGAAGGGTTTGGGAGGGGGAGAAGTCAGAAGAAAGGAAGAAGGCAGAGAGCCTCGTGCTGATAACGTGTTAGAATAGAAAAACTGAAGAGTAGAGGGAGGGAGAGAGAGAGCTCTTATTGATGAGATCTGTGTGTACATAATGGGGGAGGAGGATCTTATTTATAGAATAAGATTGCTTCCTCCCCAAGCAACCTAATAAGGAAAACCCTAATTCTTAGTAATCCCTTTATCTCATGTGGGTCCCAATGTGGGCATCCACATATGATAATACATCTTATAACAGAAACAAACATTATGGTCAATAATAACAACTCCACATTATGGTTCCTCATTCGTTCCTCTATTAGGGCTTTCTGTAAAGGCGCTCCCTAGCCCTTCCCTAATTTAAACCACCTAAAATCTCTCATGATTGATGTACATTAGGAAACTTACCAGCTAAGGATATTCCAATGTGGCATGGGGTGAAACTAATCAACTATAGACCATGTCCATGGGCCTCAGCGTTGTCTATCCTATCCTAATACTCCTAACACATGCATTAATCCTACAGGTTTATTGATTTCTCTATGCGCCGATGATTTTATGAGCACAAAGCAAGAAAGAAATAAATAGATGATTAACAAGGGGACATCATAATGATTATAGGTCCCATGGTTTGATGATCTTGATGGTTGATGTAAGGTGATGAGATTCATCGGGCCAACGACCACTGACTAGATAAATGTGCTCATGGAAAATCTAGCCCATCAGGTAGTAGAGAAAGATTGAGCTTCTACTGCCATTATCAGGCCTGGTAAGTGAAATTCTAATAGAAATAGGCTTAGGGGTGGTATGTTGATCGGTGTGTTGGGCATGTCTGATCTAAGTTAGAGCTTTGAAAATTTTTTTCACATCTTTGCAATTGGCACATCAGACCACTCTTGCTCCCTTTTTGCTCTCATGGGGGAATGGATTCTGATTACCTGCAAGCAAAACACCCATCAAGATCAGTCATGTATTCACAGTACAATTTTTTGGGGAGAACAATTATATGTTCAACACAAACACCCCTATTAGGTCAATTATTATGTTGGATTGCGTTTCTTAAGAGTAGAGAAAAGTCGATGAGATTTAAAGACAATACAATGCTCAACTTGAAAACATATAATTTGCATAGTTCAGTACTTTCAGTTTTCCAAACAGTTGATATAATGGAAATCAATATAGACAGATCATTCACAAAAGTGCCGCGAATGGGATAATTCTGAACAATACAACCACTGACTAGCAAAGAAAAGAGATTAAAAAAAAGGTCTCATTAACAGTCATTCATGAACACTTTCGTGGAAAGTGAAATTAACTTTTAAATTATAATATGTAAATTAGTTGTAAAGTTCGTAACTAAGAATCATTATCAAACATTTAATAAGAGTTCTCCATTTTGAGGACTCGAACCTGACAATTAATTTGGTATTTTATGGATGCTCATAATTGGGCTTATCAGGGGTTGAAAATGGGCACTCGATTCTCCAATTATCCAAAGGTTTTAACCCATGAAAAATCGGGTTTGCAACCTATTTTAGGTTCTGATTCATAAACAAGTCTAGGTTCGGAACTCAATTTAGGTTCCGATTAGTAAACGAGCATGGTTCCAGGTCCATATGGGTTCCGACTAGTGGACCTGAGACTCAGCACAAGAGCTTTTAATATTGTAAATTGTAGCTCAAAATCAACTTTGGTTTGACATTTTTATATTTAATCTTAAAGTTAGTAAGCTTAATTCATAGTTCTAAGTTGAATAATATCCTTAATTTAAAGAAAAAACTAAAAAAAGTAAGAAAAGTAAAATAAGTCATAGCCAATTTTGTAACTATATCCCAATTCTCTAGTGATAGCCAGTTCCCACTTCTAATATAGACCCTCTTTTATAAGCTTAAGACTAAATATGGCCTATTCATGACCATTTGTATCCAAATATTATCACTCAGAAAAAGCTTCATGAATCCGATGATTCTCTCTCCTGATTAAACCCTTATTTATATGTATTCAATTAAGCAAGAAGTTATTATTTTTTTGTGGATTAGAGACTAAGGATTATAGATCAAACAAAGGGAATTAGGGATTTGGGTTTCGTAATTAAATATTGAGTCCAATTTAATTTTAAATATGTTTGTGTTATGATTTAAATAATAATATTTATTTATATTTTATTAAAAATTTAATAATTGAAATAAATTTAATTTTTTAAACAAAGTTTAATTGTTCCCAACATGGGCTTTGAAGCACTAGTTATTCTAAACAAAAAATCAATTATCACTTTTTAGGGATAAAAATTTGAAAAGATACATCAGTTACCTTTTTTAGGAATAAGAGTTTGAAAAGATATGCATGCATTTTTATTACTTTAGATTTATATGTGGCCCATCAAAGAGCTTGCTCAAGTTTTTATCATAAAGGAGAAAAAAAATAGAGAATAATACAAGTCGTTTGTTTATATAAAAGTCATTTAAGATGGAGAAAATTTAGCATGCCAACTCATTATGATAACGCCACGTGCAGTATTAAATTCTCAGTTTCTCATATTTGTTGGAAAAAGGGACATTTGAATTATGGGTGGGAGCCACCAGGTGGTCCATCCAATTTCACCCCCGGTAAATATCACATGTCGTTTAGTATTCCACTCATTTGAATTGATTGAACTATTGGATTGACTACACACGCATTTGAATGGATTGTACTTTGTTAAGTTTGTGGGGCTCATACAGATATGATAAGGTTTAGAGATGAGCTCGAATTTTTTAGAGATGAAGGGCCCAGCGAGATCTTTCAATTCCCTCAAGTCTTGGTCCTATGTGGGACTCCATGTAGGCCCCATGTTGAGGTGCGCATAATCATCTAATGGTCTAGTCGCATTAAGTGTTTTGGCAGGTGGCACTTATCTTACCGTAAGCATTGATATGAAACACATTATCATATGGATAAATTTCTCTACTTTAGTTTGCCTTACCCCTATTGGTTTTTTAAATTCTTTCTCATTCTTGTGCATAAAGTTAGAAAAATTGTAAGTAGTGCCCAACAAATAATTTTATTTCCGCGGGCAAGAGTTTTCAACTAACAACGGCGGGAAAGAAGAATTTTTAAACTAGTGAGCTGTCCTTGTTTATGGTCACAAGATGGAGAGCTGTGTGAAGAATTTTTAAACTACTAGTGAACTGTCCTTTCTTAGAGCTGTATGACAACGAAAACGTAAAGCCATGAGCCCGCACCGTCCATTTGTAGTCCCAAGAAGTACCACGCACTGTCCTTCTATGGTCCCAACAAGTAGAGCTATGAGCCCGGCTTAAAATGTAAAGCTGACACAAAGGCAGCCCAACGTGCAAATTGTGCCGACCATAAAAAGGCTAGACAGAAGGCCAACTACTAACACAAATGCTCACCAAGGCGTCTGGATCCTAGGTGGTGGCAAGATATGCATGTACATTGTGGCCCCAGAGTTTTTATTTGAAAGGTGCATATCTAAATAAAAGTAATAAAAACTCACATGTCTAAAAGAGGAGAGGTTAGATTTGAAACCATGACCTCTCAATAATATGCACTTCTTACCATAGGTGAGTTGCATTTTTCTTGGTTGAGTTGAAAACAATTGGGTTTCAGCACCCATTGTGCACATTAACTAAAATAGGATTAACACCACATTAACAATATATAAATCTATGTTATCTGCAGTCACGTTTCCATCCATCCGGTGCTCAATTGGACAATAGGACCCACTAGTTTTGAATGGATCCATCAGTGGAGGAGATGGGAATCATTTTAATGGTTCCAACCACAAACATGTGAGCTCCAAAACTGAGATCACCGCTTTTTGTGTAATGGCAACAACAGACGATCTAGACTCCCAATTTCGACCTAGCACGTGGGCCTCCACGTAGGCCATATGTCTCGAGTCCGGATCCTCCATCCTACTAACACAAGGAATTATAACACTTTTCTGGCTCCTTGGTCGGCCACAGAGAGATAATCTGGAGTAAAATTTTTATTTCATAGTAAGTGGGTCTCACTATTTGATTGAACACCATGAAGAAAACATGCTCAACATACATTCCAACATGGTGTTCAAATGGACCGTGGAATCTAATGCTTGAGTATCAGGAGGGAATGACATTCAATTTGAGCAGCCTATTGCACTTGTGATAGGATCAGCAAGTGTAGAAAAAAAAAAGGGTAAAACCTCTTTTGTCTGCACGTAAAAAATAAGGAAGTAAAAAACAAAACTTTCTCTTGAAGCAGTGCAGAAGGTACGTCATTTTTTCGGAAGATAGATCCTGTTTTTTGAGGAGACATATCTCATTGAAGAAGAGAAAGCCAAAACACTAACGGACAACAAACAGGGCACATCCTACATCTTAATTTCGTGGACCATTTCATATCCAAGGGATCATCTCACCGTACAATCAGCAAACCTTATCTTAAAAACTACATCCTATCTTAATGTGGTAGACCCTTTCATTTTCACAGACAAGGAAACATCAGCACCGTACAATCAGCGAACCTTATCTTAATAAACAAAAAAGAAAAAAAACACGTGCGTGTGAAAATGTGGAAGACATTTTTCTTTTTTGGTACGAAAGAAAAGAAGAAAAGACAAAGCGCAACCATCCAAATCCATTTACACATGCAAATGGGTCCTATATGTGAAAATCCCTGACTCACATATAAAATATAATTTTTTATTTATTATTTTCACATCTCTTCAAATGTGAATCTAATTTCATCTAACAATTTACATAAATTTTCATAGTTTTTTACAAAGTTTGAGAAATTCATGTCAAATCAAGTGATGAAATTTGATCAACTAAGCATTCTTAGCCTTTTAAAGAGAACCAACGTTTTGGATGAGTGAAAAGAAGCCCACAGAAATCATAATTGAAGATTAAACGGTCTGAGCTCTTTTGCAAATATCATATAATTTATGAGAGATCAATGGTTGAAATTTGACCCACTAGCTTTTTAAAGAGGCTCAATGGTTCAGATCTTTCTTTTGAGGCTCAGATAATCCAATAATCTAAAAAAATGGACTACCGATTCACTTGTTGAAATTTGTGTAACACTCCGACCCAGCTTGACATCTTTTAGCGGCTAACTAATGTTGTTTTCGTTTCTAATTGTGTTTTGCTTGTGTTTTGTTTTCGTTGCGGGTCATGGATAGGTAGTTGGGTTGAGTTTGACTTGGATTAGATAGATCAAACCCTTTTTCGTAATTTTAGCTTTTCTTGGACATTGTCATTTTTGCATCATCTTGATGTCAACATGTGGTTTTCGTTGAGCTCGTTAACTTTCGTAATTACGTTGTTTGCAACCGATGTCGCATGATTCCATTGAACCCGGATTTGACTCAAACTGAAAATTGACTTATTCCCTGGACTTCAGTGCAAATTTGACATCCACTTACCTTATATAATCTCCACTCCACCGACGCAAGCTCATTCACTTTCTTCTCTTCTCTCACTGTTCACGTGAAGTTCTCTTTCTCCCTCCTGAGTTCTCTTCTTCATCAATCAAGCCTAGTTGAGGGAGTTTGATTTCTCATTCCCTGGTGTGTTGGTTGAGGTGAGTTGAGGTTTCTTCCATCTCCCTCATCTCCTTCTTCTACTTCTTCTCCTTCTTGTCTCTATGATTGCATGACATGTTTTAATGTTCTTTCTCTTCCTCATGCATGCATGTTGTAGTGGTTGATGTTTGGTTGTGTGTGAGCCCAAGGACAACAAGTTCTGTAATTGAACTCCATTAAGGCAAGTATAACCATAATCTGTAAGAACCCATGTTGGTATTCATTTGATTTTGGTTAATTCACACGAAATTGCATGGAAAACATGTTTACAGCCCAAATTGCTTGTATTCTCTCTTTCTCTGTTGGATATTTGTATTTCTGATGTCCTTACAGGCTTTCAGTACTTGATTCACATTTCGAACCAGTGCATGTACGGCTAAGCCGTAAGTCATCTTCAGCTTAAAGTCCAGAGAGGGTGAAAACCCAGTTTTCCTCTACGGCCATGGCATGGCTAAGCCGTGTATTGCACTACGGCTAAGCCGAACCTCAACCGTGACCCAGCCATAGAGCAGTACAGGGTGCCTTCTTCTGGATTAACTGAAGGCAAGCAATGGATAGTTTCCTCCTACGGTTCAGCCATGGCTAAGCCGTTAAACACACACGGCTAAGCCGTAGAACAAAATACGGGTGAACTGTAATTACGGATGAACAGTAAAGGGAACCGCGGTGGAGCCGCAGTGCATATTACGGCTACGCCGTAAGATGCCTACGGTTAAGCTGTAGGTTCACCTAAGGCTAAGCCGTATCACCCCTGGAAAATGAATAACAAGGTTAGGCATAAGGAAAAAACCGATATGCCCTTTATGATAGAATGTAGAGCACCTAGACTTGCCCAATGGTATGAATGTATGACATGAATGATCTCGAGAGCTGCAACTGATTCATGCCCGTTATCCGGTTGTTAAGCACCTCCCCATAGGTGTTGGATTAAGGGACTTTGGTGCACCAGCCGATTCAATGCAATACTAGACAACAGTGCATCGAATAACTTAAAACTACATCATCATGTACGGTTAGAAACACTGGATAATTAGATTAGAATTGGCTAGTAAATGACTTTGATTCACTATACTAACAGTTGCTTGCATGACATGTTGTTTGTTGATTATTGATCTCCACTCTCTAGCATGATTTCTTGTTTCAGCTACTTTACCTTGAGTATGCATGTACAATTCACGTATAAGACATGTTCTCAGATATGCACGCATGATATGATTGTCACGATCTACTCAGGGTTTCCATGATTGACTCTGTATGGTCAGGCACTACTTAGCCTCAACCTTAGGATCCCGACGGGGTGAATTTGGTGTAGTTTCATAGCCTTGCTGCAGTAAGGAAATGTCTTGGGGAACCGGACCCCAGGAAACCGAGACCCATTTGTACCCTGGCCCGGACAATGGTGTTCTTTGCACGATATAAGATCCCTCTTTTGGGAGCATATGGCAATGTAGATGCTAACTAGTTATGTACACAGCACGTATACATTGATTCACATGGCATATTTCTTCTTGCATGACAGCTTAGTATACGAATATGCCCTATTTTAATTAACATGATGTCCTTTATTCTATTACATACAGCGTGCGTTAACTTGTTATGGTTATACTTTGCTGAATCGTGTATTCACAGTTGTTTCTGGTGTTGCAGACTTAGATACCCCTGCCGACCCCTTGCCAGTCAGCCAGACTCCAGTTGGGACCCTTGAGGCCCCATCAGGCCTAGAAGAGTGGATGTGATCACTCCACGGGAGAGCGTTCTGGACATGCATGGCATAGGAGTCTTCTCTTTTGAGTTTTGACACGCTTGTATAAGTCATGATTTGTATATGTTATTTTGTTCATTTTGTAAAACCTTCATATGTATATGTCAGTTCTGTTTTCGTATTCTCTTCTCGCATGGTTTAGTTGATGTTTTTGATATTTACAGCTTCCGCGTACATATTTGGCACGTGTGAATGTTCCCTTGTGCGTGTGCATTTAGACCAGGTCTACGTGTACAGGCACGGGAGTACGTGTGTCATTGGTTTAGCTTTTGTTAACCCCCGAACCTTGGGCTCGGGTTGTGACAATTTGCGTAAGATAAAAATTAATGGTTTGGATGTTTTCATAAATATCTAACAATCTATGATGATCATATGACTGAAACTTGATATTGTAGCCGTTTTCTGCCTTCTTAATAAGTTTAACAATTCGGATCATCATTTAGGGCTCACAAATATAGAAAAAAATGAGGCGTGATGAGTTTTTCAAGTTTTTGTAGTAGTGCCCTTTTGCTGATGGTGTGATTCCTGAAAATATAAGGGGGCATTTTACTTATCATTGACATACTAAAAGGACATGTAATTTACAGACCACATATGTAAATTTTGAAAACAAATATAAATGTGTGAAACCATTTTACATGTAGGATATTTACATATGTAAATGGGGTGAAATGAACGACCCCTAAATCTTAATGACCATTTTACGGTCAGGAATCATCACCCATTACAATCAATCCCAGCAACTTTGTTAAGAAACCAAAAGAAGAAGAGGAAACGAAGGACCACATTATGAGCTTTGCTGAATTTTCATTTCGTATGTGGGTCATTTGTTGAATATAGATTGATAGGCTCATAGAATCTAGAGGATTTTGTGCAAAAAATACCAGTAGATAATACTGACACTGAAAAGGAGTGTATAGTTCCTACCACACAAGAAAAGTCCTTTAAATCTTTTTTGGTGCAAAATCTTCTTTTTAAAGTAACTCGGGAGCGACGCTAGCGTCATTGGCAATTTTATTACGAGAGAGCGACATTTGCATTGCTTACACTAACATTTAGGGTACTTGGATGATTGAATTTCATGAGAACCATGAGAACTCTACTCTACAAATCATTAAAAAATTGAGAACCCAAATCCCAAGCCTTCATTTTCCGATAAGAACTATGGCAGTAGCAAGAAGTTTGGTGAGCCTTTTACTCTTTGGTGCTGGACGACTGTCTTCAACCAAAACCAAACCAGTGCCAGAAGCCTTTGATTTCTCCGGCAACAACAAACAAAACTGGTTCAGAAGCTCTGTTCCGGTCTTATTCTTCCGTTTCCGGCAATGTTAGCATTGCTCCCCCAACGATAGTGTCGCTTGCCCTTTTATTACTAAGGACTGACGATAGTAACTTTTAGGGTACAAGTTTGACCGAATACCATGAAAAGCACGAGAACTCCAATCTGTAAATCATATAAAAATTGAGAACCTAAATCCAAGCCTTTCTTTTTTGCTAAGAACTACGGTAGTAGCAAGAAGTCTGATGAGCCCTTTTTCCTCTTTGGCGTTGGGCAACTATTTTCAACCCAAACTGAACTAGATCTAGAAGCCTTTGATTTCTCCAGCAATAGCTAACGAAATCGAATCAGAAGCTTCTGTTTTGGCCTTCTTCCTCCATTTTCGGCGACACTAGGCGTTGTTGGCCCTTTTAGTGTACTTGGATGACTAAATACCACGAAAACTACAAGAACTCGACCCTGCAAAATTGATCAATGGCTTTGAGAGATCCTGGATGGCTTTGTACGCAACTTCTACAATAAAGGAGAAGAGATCCGAGGTCAACTCTGTGGAGAAGAAATTGCTCTCCTCCAAAACTTCTATTAGACGAGACATGCTCGCACAAGTGAAGCTAGCATTGCTTTCAAGCGACGCTAGCATCTCTTGTTACATACTAAAAGAAAAAAGAGAAATTTTGCAGGAGGTCCTTTCTTATATGGTAAAATCTACAGGATCCTTTTCCATATAGGTCCCATCTACAAAGATTTTTCGTGTAAAATCCTCAAGAATTTATCTTAAATTACACCATCACATTTCCAGCTATGCTACATAAAGGTGTTAATACCTTTGATTTTCCAATCTTGGATCATGTATATCCTATGTCAAACTATGCACCATTGTTTGAACTATTTATTTAATTCAGACATGATTTCATATTAATGTGATATGGGAAAATAAAACACAAAACATAAGTAATTAACTACGGAAGCTAAACATTTTCATCTAAACTTTTTGTGTGAAGTAAAATGGGTTTTTCACCAAAAAAAAAAGTCCTAAATCTAAATTACACAAATTGATTAAGAAACATACAAAAATATCAGGTGCCGTATGCAGCAAAAACGCCAATTTTTCCAAAAAACATCGTTAGGGCCCTTTTCAAGAATGCTTATCTTTCTTCCCCAGTCAATATTTTTGGCTGATATTTATTTCCCCCCTATCTCACCTCTCCTCTTTTGCTTACTGCGACTCAAAACATTTCTTTTTCTATAATCTCTCTTTTACAAAAAAATTCTAAAAAGAGTGAGAAAACTCACCTCAATCAAGTCTTTCAGTTGCAATGATTAGAGAGTGGTGGTGAGGAAGAATGATAGAGACCACAATAGGGAGCACAAGTAATGGAGAG
This sequence comes from Sextonia rubra, assembly GCA_037013555.1. Classification (NCBI taxonomy): domain Eukaryota; kingdom Viridiplantae; phylum Streptophyta; class Magnoliopsida; order Laurales; family Lauraceae; genus Sextonia; species Sextonia rubra. Next base: position 11,168,243 of record JASUAD010000028.1, on the reverse strand, counting down.
AAATTTTTATGGTGTAAGTGGGACAATGAGCACGGGCAGCCAAATGACCACTAAGGAAGATCATTGTCATTTGTTAGCCACCTAATTAGGAATTGTGAAGACGGGGAAAAACCAAAATCGATGAAGAAGAGAGGAAAAGTCAAAAATAGGGTTTTTTTTTCTTTTTTAATGAGCACTAATGACATAGTTCTAGGGAAGAAGCGAAAAATCGGAAAAAAAAAAGATTTTTGCAAAGGAGAGATTGTAGGAAGGGACAGATTTCGAGTTTCAAAAAGAAAATTAAAAGAGGAGATCAGGTGAGAGAAGTCGATGTATTTCCTTTTTTTTTTTTCCAGGGCAGGAAATAAAGATTGAACAAGAAAATTGTCTAGGGAAAAAACTTGGAAAGAGAGAGAAAAAGAAACCCTAACGATATCATTTTAGGGAAAGTGGTCTTTTTGTTCCATACAGCATCCTAATTCGATGTTTTAATGTCTTTCATAATTAGTTAATTTTACCAGAGTTTAGAAGTGATATTGTCGTAAAAATCTTGACTAATATTAAGTAAATTTGTTTTTAATGATTTTTTCTTTTCTTTTGTTTCAAACCCCAATAAAGGACCCAAGGTGGCCCACAGAAGGGTAAAGAGGAGTCCACAAATGTGGAGAGAGTGGCATACTTAGGGATCAATCATTGGGTACCTAGCTGATATCAGGGGTCGCTAACCGTTGGAGAAACCCATGTGGTCTTGATTCTAATAAGTTAATGGGAAATTTTCATCTTCAATAAAGAGCAGAGATAATAGTTTTGCATTTAAAAAAAAATAATAGGCCAGTAAATTAAAACTTGAGTTAAAAAACTCTACCTCAGTATCGACGTAAAATTCATAAGGATATATATATATTAGTAAAAAAACAATAAAGAAATTAAATAAAAAGAAAATTATATGGATACATTTTAGGGCTCATCTATTAGTATCAAATATATGTCAGGCTAAAAACTAACACATGTTTTCTAAAAAGAAAAAAAAAGAAACCCATGTTGAGCGCTTTTAGTGACTGAATAGTGATGAGCTACTATGCCTGTAAAAACTATACAGTACAATGAACAAACCAAGGTGGGGGGATTACAATGCCTGTAAAAGCTCAAAATTATGTTCACAGTCATGTTTACTGCCTGTCGATCGTAGAAGCCTGAAAAAACAATATTGAGCACTTTGTTTTTATCTAAATAGGAATGTACAGTTAAAAGGATCTTCATGAAGGAAGATTAAACAAGTGAGGAGCAAAGAATATAAGATGGAGATCTAGAAAGAAACCCCCCTTTTCAAATAATTTAGCTTACCAAGGCAATGGCTAAGTAAACATTTCCAATCAAAATGGAGGATTTCCTTTTTTTTTTTTAATTCCAACTTAAGGGTACGTACCCTCGAGACAAGGGAATAGACCTCCCGTGAGGTGGGGCGCTATTGGGTGAGTAAAATTGCGAACTGGGCAGCTAGATAAGAACTAAGGGATAGATATTATCATATGGTATTTTGTGGATGAAAGATTTCATTCTTTTTGAGTTAGTTTTGAGAAAGACCCTTTATTTTCACAAAACCTCAAAAAGACTCTTGTCCTTTTTATATTTTTACAAAACCTCCTTTGACTCAGAGCCAAACTGTACACAGAAACCAAAATGAATTGTACTTTGGCACACTGGAAATGCGATCCAATCTTCTTTCCCTTGGCACCGTGCTAATCTTGTTCCCATCAATGGCCAGGTTGGTGTAATTACTATCCACCAAAAATCGTAGCTACGAAAACCGCCGGTCCATGGCCATCAGGAAATTGGATGTTGCTTTTTGAAAAACTACGGCCAATGGCCTTTGGAAAATGCAGAAAAAAACCACTCCAAATCATAATCGACGGCCAGAAGCTGTTGTTTATCTCTTTATTTAAATAAAAATAAAATCTTAAAAGTAGAAAACGAGCCCCAATGGCCTTCTAATAAATGACGTCAAAATTAATGACGGTGGGGGATGTCGGTTTCCATGGGTATGGCCGTCGGTTTTTCACGATTTTTGATGTAGTTGGGGCACCACTATATCACCTTATCCATTTGATTCCCATCGTACGTAGGTGCCATTAAAAATATCATCAATCAGTGTATGCACCACTGTGAGTCCATGATGTCCATCACATCGTGAAAACTGGGCTCACCATGTTCCTGTTAATGGATGTACCATAATAGGTCCCATCGTCGTTATCGCTGAAAGACACGGTGAAAAATTCGGGGTGACCCACATTGAATTGCAAGCGATGGTGACTCCTAGGTAAAATGATGGTGGGTTGAGCAACCCAAAAGAAAAAGCAATTTGTTTTCAGCGAGAGATGCATAAGAAGGCCACATTTTCACTTGGCTTGGTTGGTTGTGAGATGAGCGAGTCCTCTACTCTAGATGGGTTTTTATTTTCGGTTGTGGATATGATATCACTGTTGTGCACATACACAAATCACACAATCGACAAACAAGCAACCGCACAAAAAAAAGCAATTTGTTTTCGGCTAGAGATGCATAAGAAGGCCACATTTTCAGTTGGTTTGCTTTCTTGTGAGATGAGCAAGTCCTCTTCTCTAGTTGGGATTTTTTTTTTCTCTTTTGTTGTGGATATGAAATCACTGTTGTACACAAACACGAATCACACAATCGACAAACAAGCAGCCACACAAGAAGATACATAGAGATTTACGTGGTTCACCCAAATAGAGTTACACCCATAGGATCACAGCCCTCTACCGGGTGGTCCTAAGATTGAGGAACTCCTTGCTTCAATAGCTCAAGATAATGACTATGCAGCTCGTATTTCCAACTCTTACACAAAATCCTGCACTGGCAGTCAATGTCCGCCCTGAGCTGCATATCGCCCTCGTAGTCCCCGATATCAAATATTTGCTGCAATTAAGAGAAAGCCACATAAAGATTAGTAATAATAAATATAATCCATGTCTTGTAATGACGAGTACAATTATGATCAGTTTGGTTGATATTTCTCGTGATAGTTTACTTGGACTAAATCAATGACGACAAGCTTGATCCCCCTATCAAGTTTCTTCCAGCCATGGGGTCGGACTGGGGCAATCTCTCTAATGGCTAGCCCAAGATGGTTAACCAGTGATGGTGCATGTTCCCCCTCTGGCCTATGGCATGAGCTGGGGATCGGAACTGGGATATTATGACCCAGCTCTCTCCTCAGCTTTGCCGCCTTCTTCCCTCCCGTAGCGCCCCTTACATGGCTTCAAACCTCCGAGACTAGGGCTGATGCTGTTAAGATGATAGTACTAAATGAGTTAGTAAACACAAATCATTAAATTGAGGTGAATTTAGGATTTTAAAGGTCATAATTTTCTCACCAACACTACTACCAATTGTATGAGGACTCGGCAGAAGTCGGGACTGTGGAGGCTGGGTCGGTGAGGGTTGTGTAGTAGACAGCTGCATCGGCGAGGGCTGTGTAGTCAGAGGCTATATTGGCAAAGGCTGTGTCGTAGCCTTGTGTGTGCTCTCTACACGAGCTAACCCAAGTGCAGCTGCTATACTCCGAGCACATCTAACCCTCTTCTTCCGAGGCATATTTGCAATCTGGCTTAGAGCAAAGTGACAAGGAAAATAAATAATTATTAGCAAAATCAATAATATTAGTAAAGTGAATGTTAGCAATTTACATTCAGTGGAAATGAAAATCATTTTAGCATGAGTGTCACTATCAAAACTAATATTTTAAAGCGCATGTCATAGACATTCACATAAAGATTACATCATCTGATTTAGACGAAGGTATAAGCTATTTTAAATAGACTTCAGTAAATCAATGGTTGAAAGTTTTTAAAAAATTTCTTGAGATCTACAAGGTATAAGCTTTGAAGTTTGACTCCATAACCATCTTCATCCTTTCAAATAGATTGAACACAAATTTCAAAAACTAATATCAAATAATTCACATTTTTTAGCGAATATCTCAAGATTGGTGATCTAATGTCTGAAATTTGGTCTTATACGGATCATTGACCTTTTAAACATTTTTAATGGCTTGGATCGTGATTTATTGTCCTAGAAATAATAATAAAAAAAGAAAAAAAAAACTTCCTATGAACTAATGCAACATTGAGTACGTTACATCAATGGTTGATATCTATTTGCAAATTTTTCAAGACCCACAAAATAATATCCAATGGTTCACATTTTTTGCACTTATCTCGAGATTGGTGATGATCAAATGATTGAAATTTGGTGGCATGACTGAGTTTGATCTTGTGAATATTTCCAACAGTTTGGATTTTGATTTATCCTCTCAGAATTATAAAAAAATTTTAAAAAGCAGATTGGGTGTTTACAAGTGTACCGCCACCTCTATTTTTTCCTCTATTTTCCAAGTGCATCATAGTGGGGGGGGGGGGGGGGGGGGGGGGGGGGGGGGGGAGGGGGGGAGCGCTATAGAAGAATGAGGCATTGCCTACTCATATAACGTACAAAAAGAAGGGGAAAATCCCATAAAACAGTAATGAGGCAGTAAGAAAGAAATCTCTATAAACCCACAGCATGATAGCGAACCATCTTTCTTATCAGAACCACATATAGACCTCTCTCCCAGCTTAATGTCCAAAGAGATTTGAGACTTGCAAGGTCTTTTATAACTTAAGTTTCTATCTGTTCTTTGTAGTACTAGTAGTCCACTACTCATTTTGCAACTTCTACAGAAATTTTCTTTTTGAGTAGGAAAAGGTGGAAGATCATATGAAGGCGGCATTACGATGGTCTGCAGTAACAGAGAAACTACACAGTGGAGCCCACCAATTGTCAAGACAAGCCATTGGATCAACAAAACTCCATTAATTGCGAGTATTCACTACAGGAATGAAATTGCATCTTTTTTGAAAAAAAAAATCGGTTACTTGAGTTGAACGCGCAACCTTGGGATTGTGACACTGAGCAATTTTGAACTATGCTTCCAACTCTGCTGCAGAATCTTGTGAATAAAACTGCAATCTTCATGGGTAGCACCATGTTTTCTTCAGGGCAATTCAGTGGTGAACATCACTCCAATCTGAGCAATATACAGGCCACTAACACTTCATGGGGGCGTAATTGTTATCTAAAAGTCTACTTTCCTAAGAAGTGGGTCATACTCGTAGGGCTTAATTTTGTTGACCTCTATCACAACTTACAGTACTGTAACCTATATAATGATACCCCTTTATCTAGTCTGAATTGATAAAGATATCATACCTGATGACAACAGTCTTGACAAATGTAATAATTTGAACATAGGATGCTTCCTGGCATGGTTACAACTAAAATAAAGATGGTTGTTTCACTGCAAACTTAGGCACAATTTGAAACTCACCAGCATTATTTCTTTCAGAAAAATGAGCACAGTGCGCTTTAAATTTGATCCAGCAATACCGGGACAGCAAGAAATTCCCAGAAGGGAAGTCACAAGAAATCATGGTTGTTAGATGAGTTCCATCATTAAGATTATTAAAGAGGTGAGGTGTGAGGCGAAGGAAAGATATAAGGTAGAAATGTAGATGGGACCTTGGCTTTCATTATTAGGATACTCATTTCTCATCTTCATTGATTCGACTAGAAACGGTGATGCAATCTCACTGGCCTAGAACTAAAAACCCTAAAACGATGAGGGAAAGTTGTAGGAATGAAAGAAGGAAAAGGAGTGGAAGAGGTGATGGTGACCTATTATTGAGTGGAGGAGCGTTTCTCGCTCTTCTTGTCAGCAGGATCGGAACTCAAGGAGGAGGACTCCATGAATGGAAGCTCTGAAACTGAGAAATTATATTTTGGTGGGACTGGGATGTCGCAGAAGATTCCTTTGACGAGAGCACGCTGCAGCAGCTGGGAAGAGAAATGGCAGACAGCCCGTTTGCTTACCTGAAGAAGTACAAAACTGCACCGCACGCACAAGCTCAGCGTGTGAGAATACTTTCCAAACTACCTACTCATTTCAAAGGCTTTTTCTTTCGACAACTACAAAATCATGTCCCACACTCACACACACCCGAAGACTTCTTGTTCCTCTGTTTTTTTCGTTTTTTCTACCTGTTTTCTCTGTTTTGTTTTGTTTTTTTTATCCCCACTGTTTTTCTTCTTGTTCCTTCTTCTCCATTCTCGGTCTTCTCACAGTAACTGCACCTCTGCAACTCTTATTCTTTTCCTCCTTTTCTTTCTCTTCTGCTGGTCCACTAGTTAAAGCTTATATTTCTTCTGATGGTGGATGCTTCATGGATGGTTAGTCCCTTTTAATTACTTGACTTCATTTTTTTTATGTGGGTTTCATCTGCAACTAATCTTGATTAAGTAATATTTTGTTCTTTGAGCCGACGGACAGTGATTTTCTTGAATGTTGTCAGTTTTTAATGTGACTGAACTAAATGGAAATAAGATCAGAGATGAAGGAATTTTTTGTCATATTCGGAAGGTAGGTATGGTGTTTTACTTGTACACATTTCCCTTTTTTTTTTTTACTTATCTTCCTTTTTTTCTCCTTTGTTAGAGAGATATGAAATGAAATAGATTGTTACGATATGATGCTCAATCCAAAAAAAAAAAAAAAGTGTATTTATTTTACCAATCCTGGAATTTTACCATAATTTATTTTTTGGCCCGGACTTAGCACGAGCCTTGGGGAGAAGAGAAGAGAATGCATGCACTTTGAAATCGAAAAATTGTAAAATCAAACCATCAATCAATCAAGAAAACCCTGACGTTGGTGGTGGATTTGAACTTGCAGAGGCAGCAATGGCAGAGAGTGGGTCCAATTGCAGAGAGGAGAGAGCAGAGAGGGGAGAGGGAGAAAGCAAAGAACGGACTGATTGCAAAGAGAGAGTTGGGATCGGAGGCTGGTGTGAATCAATTCCTTTATATTTCTTCCTTCTTTTCTCCTTCCTCTTGGCCGGCAGAGTCAGAGGCAATGGTAGAGGCAGAGGCTTGAAAGCCTTGAGATTGCCACTCCCAGTTGCACAGAGAGAGAGATGGAGATGCGCAGAGAGAAGATGGGCAGTAGAGGCGATCGCAGAGGGGAGAGATAGAGCGGTGCGTAGAGAGGAGAGAGGGAGAGGGACGCTAGTGTTGGGATCAGTGGCCAGAGGCTGCTCGTTTCTCTTTCTTCCTTCCTCCTCTTGGCTGGCAGAGCGAGAGAGAGATCGGAGAGAGCAGAAAGAGCAAGAGAGAGAGTTAAAGATCAGAGAGATCGCGAGAGAGAGAGAGGGAGAGATCAAAGAGGGTGAAAGAGAGCAGAGAGAGACCAAGATATCGGAGCGAGGGAGAGATCAAAGACGGTGAGGCAGATCGGAGAGAGAGCAGATAGAGATCAGATCAGGGCAAAGATGAACAACGAGAAAGAGAGAGGAAATCGGGGGCGGGTGAAGTGAAAAAGAAGCCGTGGCACAAGATTTTTTGCAGATTTTTACCGACAAAGAAAAAATCATCAGTAAAAGTCGCATTCGTCGGTAAACTATCCCAATTTTTTAATTCCAACTTTAGCATAACAATTTATAATTTTACCAACGTATTATATTTTTCGTCGGTAAAAGTCAATTTTCACCAACGTTAACATTCGTTGGTAAAAATTTATAGAATTTTCACCAGAATTTTACACAAAACATCGGTGAAAACTCTGTAAAATTTTTTTCCTCTTTTTGCAAACTAAATAAAAAATATTAATTTTACTGACGAAAATATAAAAAACGTCCCTAATATTAATATATACCGACGCTTATTTTCGTCGTTCCACCTAGAAAAATTCATCGGCAATAATTTATTTTCTTTTATTTTTTATAAAAATTTACTACTAACATTTTGCCAATGAATTTTAACTTAACGTCAATAAAGTCCACATTTTTCTGATGTTTTATGTAAAACATCGGTAATTTCCACCATTTCATCGACGATAATATATGCGTCGGTAAATACTTGTCAAATTTAAGCCATTACAGACAAAATTATAAAAGAGTCGCTAAAAAATGTCTCCAAAAGTGCGACTTCTTGTAGTGCTATGAAAGACTTGGTTAAGTGGAGATTGTTACTAAGCGTAATGCATAGAAGGAAGCATGTCGAAATAATAATGTGTAACCGTCATAATTCGCATTGACAATTTTTCATTTGATCAAAGTGTAAAGGCTTAGCATGAATAAGAATGGTTAGTCACATTGAAGAATTTTGGTGATCACAATAAATCAAAGAATGGAGTAATGCTTGTGGTCTTGCGAACCAAGTGGGAGAATGTTTGAATAATTGGGCATTAAGTGTGGCCCAATGACTACATGCTAAAGTGGGTTTAGTAGACCACTATCAATTAAGACTCTAATGTTGATAAGTCTACTTGATGGAGATTACTTTGGTGATTGGGTATAGTTGCTAACCTTATAGTATTTCTTATGCTAGGAGGAATCTAAATTCTAATGGAAGTAAGACTCCATGATAGGAAAAGAGTTGTCTATGAAAACCTATATATAGGATTTAGGGTTACAACTCTTCTCTACACATTGCATTGAATGGCCCATTGATATCACATATTAGAGCCGTAGTTGAGGAGTGTAGTAAATCTCCAATTAAAACCTGCAGTTCAAGATTAAGAGAATGTGATGGAATCAGGTATGCATTTAATTTCATATTTATATTGTGTTGTTCAAATCAATTCTATATTTATGTGAATCCAATTATACATATGTTAGTCATAGATTAACAATAACATCCTCATTTGGAATTAGCTTTTAGGACAAAATTAAAGCCTACAAACCACCTAGTGGGGCCCGCTTGGGACCCCACAAACCATGGAATGGGGGTATCTAAAGATCCAATTGGGGCTAATCTAGATATCAAATTTGAAGTCAATCTAACACCTTTGACCTATTCATCCGTTGTCCACAAGTGTAATGATTTTATATAAATAGCAAAATTGACCCTTAATCAAGCGATTTACTCCATTCGTATCCATTAAAATCTAGTGGGACCCATGTAAATAGGGGGTTAGGTTTGGATGGTCCACTCAGATGGACTAGTAAGTGGCCCCACTGGTGGCTTGTACCATTAGATAGTAAGAAAAGCGTATACAGGTGTTATGGCTTGTACTGTAACGTGGCAATGGAAACTTATAAAGGGGCATTACTTATATATATAACTATATATATAAATATTACTATGTATCTATCCCTCACCATAGGGCGAGGGACACTTCCTTTTTTGGAAAGTATTAATATACAAGAAGACAAAACCATCACACACCTTTTGACCTTGTTAGGTTAACAAAGGAAGTGTCCCTCACCCTGGGGTAAGGGATTGATGCAAAGTAATCTTCCTCATATATATATATATATATTCATAGATAGATATATATATGTATATAGGAAAATATTAGTATGCATCCATCCCTCACCATAGGGTGAGGGAAGAGGAATGCTCATGCGCAAATAAGAAATATCATGTAAGCATCCCTCACCCTATGGTGAGGGATGACTGCATATTAATATTCTTCATATACATATGAAGATTTTAACGAACACCCCACTTGAAAAGGGGAGGTTTTTATCCTTTTCACTTTGACGATGGGATGCCATGTCATATGGATACAAAGCAAATGACCCATAAAATTAAGAATGTCTCACATTCCAATGGAAGATGATAAGCTGAGAAAAAAAGAGGAGAATAAATAGAAAAGGAACCATAAAGTTAATAATTACTCATTCCAAAGGAAGATGATAAAAGCAGAAAAAGGAGGAGAAAAAAATCGAAAGCTATCGCTTAACTTAATACTATATATATATACATATTAAGAGAATTGCCCCCTTCGTTAGAGAGAATAGGAGTGCAACACATGATGTTCTATTTATTTAGAAGGCATTTTGTTTCCTTCTTTAATCATTATCATAAGATTTTTTTTCTTTTTTAATTATTATCATAAGATTTTGTTTCCTCCTTTAGTCCTTATTGTAAGTTTCAATTTTCCTAAAAATTCTCAATGCAATCCCTTGCATGTAATCTACGCATAATCTAATTTTGATATATGTATATCCTTAACATATTTAATTTTAAATTATCAAAACTTTAGAATTCTTAAAATTTAAACTTGTTTATTTTAATTCATATAGGCCATCTAACTTAAGGGCCGATTATGCAAATTTGTGTGATTTTTTTATATTTTATTGACACATCTATTAGATTTGTCTTTGTTGACTTGCAAATTAAAACCTTTAGACAACTGTTTATTAAGTAAGAGACAATATTTTTTAAAATTGCCATATGATTTGCACAAGTTATAACTTGCGATTTTTCTCTAAAATCTAGTTTAATTGGTAACAAGTATGACTTAACCCCTTATAGTTGACATTCTTGGTTTTACCTTTTTTTTTTTTTTTTAAGTAATGTTAGTTTCAAATGGATAGGTGTGCTGTGAGTTTGGATTAATCACGAGTGGGCCCAAGCAAAAGGATTTTATTTTCTTTGTTGATTTGCGTTCTTTTTTCTTTGAAATTGAGTTTTTCTTCTTACCAAGAAAAATATGGAAAAAAATGAGAGGTCCAAACTGGCCTTTTGAGATACCAGACCACTAGTTAGGTCTCGCACAGCATATGGGCCAACAGTAGACATAGTTCCTAAACCATTCTTATACATACATACATGTAAATTAAGATTTTCTAAATCCAAAGCAAATGAAGGCTCTCGTGTTTTATCTTATTCGGAATTTTAAAATTTGCCTAATATGAATTTTTTTTGTCATACAATTTTTATAATAATGATAAGAATTATTATTATTATTATTATTTAAATATTATTCCAATGAGTACAATGTTGTTTTTTTGTCTCTCTGAATACCAACTGTAATCATAACTTAGGTTTTTTTCTATCTTATTGACCATTTGTTTCCAACACTTTTATCATTTATCTATCTCTACCATCTTTTCTAAATAATTTAAAGGGAAATTCTAATGAATGCCTCCTTCCCCTTCATAAAATCCAATACAAGTGGCTGCATTAATTAGTATTTGGTTGGAAACTATGATAAGTTGAGATCTTGAGGAGACAAAAGGAGAAAAAAAAGGGGGGAGCTATTAAGAAGGTGTTTCTGCCCCTATGTGACTATTCATTACTAATCTCATGTCAATCAAAGGGATAATAGCAAGGAGAAAAAATAGGGAATAAAAGTTGGAGTTTTCAACAATGAGTATACTAACTATTTTAAGATTTAATCATCCCTCACTAAGAGGAGCAACAATGAGTATACTAACTATTTTAAGATTTAATCATCCCTCACTAAGAGGAGAAAATATAGGGAAGAAAAGTTGTCACTCAGTAGTTTAAAAGGAGAAAGACAGAGTGTCATTTTAAAGAGGAGAAGAATTAGGAAACAAACATTATGGTCAATAATAACAACACCACATTATGGTTCCTCATTCGTTCATCTATTGGGGCTTTTTGTAAAGGCGCTCCCTAGCCCTCCCCTAATTTAAAACATCTAAAATCTCTCATGATTGATGTACATTAGGAAACTTACCAGTGAAGGATCTTCCAATGTGGCGTGGGGTGAAACTAATCAACTATAGACCATGTCCATGGGCCTCGGCGTTGTCTATCCTATCCCAATTCTCCTAACACTTGCATTAGTCCTACAAGTTTATTGATTTCTCTATGCGCCGATGATTTTACGAGCACAAAGCAAGAAATAAATAAATAGATGGTTAACAAGGGGACATCATAATGATTATAGGTCCCATGGTTTGATGATCTTGATGGTTGATGTAAGGTGATGAGATTTACTGGGCCAACGACCATTGACTGGATAAATGTGCTCATGGAAAATCTAGCCCATTGGGTAGTAGAGAAAGACTAAGCTTCTACTACCATTATCAAACCTGGTGAGTGATATTCTAACAGACATAGGTTTAGGGGTGGTATGTTGATCGGTGTGTTGGGTGTGTTTGGTCTAAGCTAGAGCTTTGAAAATTATTTTCACATCTTTGCAACTGGCACATCAGACCACTCTTGCTCCCTTTTCTCTCTTATGGGGGAATGGATTATGATTACTTGCAAGCATAACACCCATCAAGATCAATCATGTATTCACAGTACAATTTTCTAGGGAAAACGATTATATATTCTACACATACTACCCTATTAGGTCAATTAGTTATGTTGGATTGTGTTTCTTAAAAGCAAAGTAAAGTCAATGAGATTTAAAGACAATACAATGCTTAGCTTGAAAACATATAATTTGCATAGTTCAGTACATTTAGTTTTCCAAATAGTTGATATAATGGAAATCAATGTAGATAGATCATTCACAAAAGTGCCACAAATGGGATAATTCTAAACAATGCAACCACTGACTAGCAAAGAAAAGAGATTAAAAAAAAAGGTCTTGTTAACAGTCATTCATGAACACTTTTGTGGAAAGTGAAATTAACTTTTAAATTATAAAATGTAAATTATTTGTAAAGTTCGTAACTAAGAATCATTGTCAAACATTTAATAAGAGTTATCCATTTTGAGGACTCGAACCTGACGATTAATTTGGTATCTTATGGATGCTCATAATTAGGCTTATCAAGGGTTGAAAATGGGTACTAGATTCTCCAATTATCCAAAGGTTCTAACCCATGAAAAATTGGGTTTGGAACCTATTTTAGGTTCTGATTCATAAACAAGTTCAGGTTCAGGACTCAATTTAGGTTCTAATTAGTAAACGAGCACGGTTTTGGGTCCATATCGGTTCCGACCATTGGACCTAAGACCTAGCAAAAGAGCTTTTAATATTGTAAATTGTGGCTCAAAATCAACTTTGGTTTGACATTTTTATATTTAATCTTAAATATAGTAGGCTTAATTCATTGTTATAAGTGGAACAATATCCTTAATTTAAAGAAAAAAATAAAAAAATAAGAAAAGTAAAAGAAGTCAGAGCCGATTTTGTAACTATATCCCAATTCACCAGTGATATCCAGTTCCCTCTTCTAATATAGACCCTCTTTTTTAAGCTTAAGACTAAATATGGCCTATTCATGACCATTTGTATCCAAATATTATCACTCAAAAAAAGCTTCATGAATCCAAAGATTCTCTCTCTTGATTAAACCCTTATTTATATGTATTCAATGAAGCATGATGTTATTATTTTTATGTGGATTAGAGACTAAGGATTATGGATAAAACAAAGGGAATTACGGATTTGGGTTTCGTAATTAAATATTGAGTCCAATTTAATTTTAAATATGTTTGTGTTATGATTTAAATAATAATATTTATTTATATTTTATTAAAATATTAATAATTGAAATAAATTTAATTTTTTAAATAAAGTTTAATTGTTCCCAGTGCGGGCTTTGAAGCACTAGTTATTCTAAACAAAAAATCAGTTACCACTTTTTAGGGATAAAAATTTGAAAAGACACACCAATTACCTTTCTTAGGAATAAGATTTTGAAAATATATGCATGTATTTTTATTGCTTTAGATTTATACTAACAACAGAGGCCTGTGCTAAGCCCGAGCTTAGAAATGAATATTTCCTTTATAATTTATATTTAGGTATATAAATGTGAAGAAAAGAAACCTAGAACAAACCAAAAAATTGCACAAGTGTGAAATATTTAGTTAAATTACAAAATGTGCAATTTAATTTTTAAATTATGAATTTTCATGTATTATATGTAATTTTTAGATGAGAAAAAAAGAGAAAAGACCATCTCACAATTAACATTTGCCACTTTAAATTCTTCTTTATTAGTAAAAATTTGAATCATAGTTTTTTCCTACAATGTTCCAACTTCTATGAATGCTTTCAATATAGCCACCAATCATGATGTTTCAAAACAAATTTAAAAGCTAAGTTGCATGATCATATTGGAAAGAACTAAAGAATTAGAGAATTTCAAAGAAAAGAAAAAGAATTGAGGAATAGTGAGACTAAACCTAGGCATGCCGTCTTGTTGCATGCAATAACTCCTTTTCTCCTACCCGTTTATACATTATCACTAACACCAGTGCAAAAGAATAAGAATATATCCCTACAATGAGTCATTCATCCAAACAAAGAAATGGTGGAAAGTGAAAAGAAAAACAATAGTATTGGAAGAAGAAGAAGAAAGGATAGATGATAGCAATTTCCATATCAATATGTACAATCCCTTGCTCGTTCCTTTTCTTTTCTTTTGTTCTTCTCTGTCACCTCGTCTTCTTTGAGAATCTCCTACTGTTTCACTACCTAAAGATAAAAAGCAATGAGAGAAACTGTTGTTTCAGCGCCTCTACTTCAATTTTGGTCAATTAGCTATATTCATAACAAAACTCATGTGCCACTTGATATGAAGAGGTGTTTGAGTTTCCTTATTTGGTAAATTTGAATTTAAATTTCTCATAATATCTTAAATTAAGGAGTCTTTTTAGGCATTAAGGGATTAAGAGGAAATTATATATTAAAATAAAGATCATCATCAGATTAAGGAGTCTAACATGAATTAATTGCCGGTAATTAGATGTGGAGAGACTTTAGGGGTTTAGAATTAGATTCCATTGGATATGTTCCAGAGGAAATATCACATGGGATGGCTTTGAAAATCAATTATTTGATTTTGATTTAGTGTAAATATCATGTGGACTAAAATGATCTTGGTGTAAGAATGAAATAGCCTAGGCTTGAACATTTTAGTATTATGGCTTGGCAAAAGTAATAGATTGGTGAAATCAATGACGTGGCTAGGATGATAAGTCATGGCCTGGTTGGGCCTATCGTTACTCTATCATAAAAAACTTAGTTAAGTGGACTCACGTTTCTTCCATTAAATTTGGCCCATTAAATCGTTATTATTTTTTTGGATAGGTGCACGATGGAAAAGTAAAGAAAGTGATTACATGCTCAAGATGTAGTCAATCAAGTGTGGTGATCTTACTGAAGTAAAAATAATCTACATGTCCATCACTACAACATGTGTTGATATGGAATCAACTGAGGTGTGTGATTGAAAGCCTTGAGTTGACCAATACTCAGTGGATCGCGCAGGAATAGATGATTGATTTTAGGGAAAGAGATATGTTGGGAAGTGATTGATGGAGCAATTTTAGAGTGTAAAATAACAATCCTTTATGGTAAGATCAATATATAACCCGTGTAATTAATTTGAAGTTTTAGTTTATAGGGGTAGATTTTAGGAGGCTGACATGGATAAATGAGAGATTTTAGGATGGCATGCCAAGTGTTATTTTTTCAGATGCTGATGCAACGCTCTATAAAAAATGAAAAATAAGGGGTGCTGATGTGGCATCCTCTAGAGGCCTCCATTCTTGTAGCTTTAATATATTTAACTAGCACTTCAGAGCCCACGCCCAACGCGGGCCTTATTTAATAATTATATTATTTGTAAATAAGAATATTTATAAATACCCTAAAAGAATTTAAATTTAATGTCACCCAACACGATAAAAAAATTCAATTTAAACCAGAGATATCAATGCAAACACACGAATTTTGAATATATATATATATATTATATAGAGCAACTTTAACCAGAGATATCAATGCAAACACAAGAATTTTGAAACAAATAACAGAGAGGGAGAAAGCATACCTTGAGTATAGGAATAAAGCTTGATGTTAAATAGATGAATAGAGCTTTGATACAAATAGTAGAGAGAGGGAGACAGCATACCATGAACAGTGGAATAGAGCTTGGTGTTGAATAGAGAGGGGTATTCTGAATAGCTAAATAGTTGTTGATGAAACTACTATTACCGACAATTAATGGCTTAGCTGAAAAATTGAGATTTTAGGGAAAGATATCAATCAGTTTATCTAAAACTTGGCTTCATTAAGAAAATAAATGTGGCTTGTTTCTTTGATTGATGTATGTTAGTTAATAAGTAAATGAGGCGCAGAAGATGTGTTTACAACTGATCGATTCGAATTAAAAAGGTGGTCCCTAACTGATGCTTTTCTAATTTAGAACTTTTGTCGATTAAATTGGGAGAGAAACTTCAAGATCTGTTGTTTCTAAAGGATGAGTAAATAGAAAAGAATGAAAGATCAAAATCCGAAATCAGTTGCCCCCCTTTCATTCGCCCACACCCACACTTGAGATGGTAAATCATCCGGTTGGGCTTTGCCCATCAACCAGTAGACCTATTAACCCATGTACCCACCTCTGCATCTTGTTTTTCTCCTTTACTACCCTCTTTTTCTTTTTGTTTCTGGCTTAATTTCTACAGCCACAGAACTCAACCTCTACTGGACCCCTCATCGAGATCATCTTGGTAAATCCAGACTCCATCACCCACCCAGCCGAGCCAGGCTTGACCCGAACCCACCTGTACTCAAAGCCCACACTGTTCATCATCTCCTTTCTCGTGATTTTCTTCTCTGTCACTTCATCTCTTCTGCAAATCTCTCTCTCTGCAACCAAATTCAAAATAACCTTTGCTCTTCTTCTCTTCTCCATTCCTGCCAGACGAACTAGGAGCCGGAACCCATCTCTGTTTCCTTTTTCCATTCTTCTCCTTCTTATTGTTTTCCTAGCGCTTTAAGGCCCGCACCCAACGCAGGCCATGAAAAAATAATAATTAAGTCTTACTAAAATTATTAATAATTTAAATAAAATATTAATAAATATTATGACATAAATCATAACGAAAACATAGTTAAAATATTGAATCTTTATTTTAACCACCATAGTGAGGGCTTCGATGCTAGGCTCAGGCTATGCCCAAATATGATCATGCACTGCCAATGGCTAGGCCATGTTGGGCCATGCCAAGTTGAACAAAGTCCAGGTCAATACCTCTGAAAAAGTAATTATATTCTAAAATAAAACCATTTAAATTAATTGTAAAAATATTATGTGGTAAAAATATTATACCTATAAATGCTCATTAGAATATTAATAAAAAAAAGTTAGATCATTTTTCATTTAATCTGGAAGTTCAACTTAAGAGGAAAAGAAATATTATATAGTAAAAAAAATTTTTAGATAGAATACTCCAATGTACAAGAATCATTAGGTCAACCAACCCGCTCACGGTGAAAAAAATTAATCAGTTGGACTTGAATAGAAAAGATAATAGACCAACGTCCAATGCTGTCCATTTGATAAATATATGCAAGTGGGGGCCTTGCCTTCCCACTCCTGGCCATTGGGCCAACTTAGGAAAAAAAAAAACTAAATCATAGCGAGTGTTAGGATGTGTAAAGAATTTTTAATAGGGGTCTTCATGGGCCAGGCTAAGCCGGGCCAGCCTATGGCATATTCAAGCCTAACCCAATTTAGAAGCATTGGCCTAGGCCTAGCCCAAGCCCAACACGACCTATAAAATTCAGGCCTGAGTTTGCCATTTAATTATTGGGCCTAGCCAAGTCATTAGAAAAAATTACAAAGATTTATACATGGAAATAGAATAAGTGTAGTCGGATGTCATCTATAGAGAAAAAAAGAGTACTTTGGACCAAGTGAATTTTATTAAGATTTTAGGCACGGAAAACCATGTATTAAGAAAGATTTTAAGGAGAATTAAGAAATCAAGATTAGCAAGTAGTGCTTTAAGGAATGAGTGGTCTTAAAATAATTTAAATTTCAAAAAAATAAAGTAATTACTCATGGGAAAAAAGATAAAAAAACAAAAACAAAATATATAAAAAAAAACTTTGAGATATGAATGAATAGAAAAAATAACTTAAAAAAACTTGTGGCCCAATGAAAGATAAAATTGGCCGATGAAATAAAAAAACATCTAAAGACCAATACATGGACCTATGCATTAAGAAATTTAATTCGTGTGGGGCTCATATTTTATGAATCTCACAGACTTATATTACATTTTTTTTCAATGAGTATAGATCCATCTTGTCAAGTCCAACTCAACTCAAATACATTGATACTGGGTTAGAAATTTAGAAGATCTGACATGGGTTTTGTATGCATGGATTTTTTTTCCTCTTTATCGATATCATATTGGCAATCCACACGACATTGATCACAAATGTAAACAAAGATCTTGAACAATACAATATTAGTTTTATTTTAAATGTATACCAAAGAATAAGCAAAGAATTAAAAATCTCAAATGAAAATTAAAGATCCCTTTAAACCTTGAAATGAGAGAAGTGAAGATCTATAATGCATTTAAATATTACCAACTTGAGTCCCCATGTTGAAACTAAATTTTATGGGTTTAGATGTAGGTAAAGAAAGAAAAAAGTTTAATTTGGGTTTGTCTCATATTCTTTAAGATGTTGAAAGAGGTTTTACGAAAATTTAAAGATTTTAGAGAGGTGGTATAGATAGAGTTTAACTAATATAGATAGAATTCTTAGATTGCGCCACGTGTCACCCTCTCGCGAAGAAGGCTGCGCCACATGTTGCTCTCTCACTCTTGCGCTCTCATGCAAAAAGAAGCCCAGGTCGAAACAAAAGAAAAATACTTAAATCAAAATAAAATAATTTGAAATTTAGAAAAAAAAGATTAAAAATGAAAGAGTTTTCAATAAAGCTTAAATTAATTAAAAATATATAAATAGAATATTCATTATTGAAAGAAATTAAACACTTAAATTTCTTTTTTCATTATTTTTTGCCAATAAGTTTTTTGAAACTGAGTGCTATTCAATTTATCAAGATGGGTTGAGCCACTATGGATGTTTATGGGCCAACTTATGAAATTTAGAAAAAAAATAATGATTATAAAAATAAAAGAGTTTTCACAAAAAAATAAATTAATTAAAAAATTTAAATAAAAGATTCATTATTGAAAGAAATTAAAACACTTAAATCTCTTTTTTCATTATTCTTTTCAAAGAAGTTTTCTGAAATTGAGTGCTATAAAATTTATCAAGATGGCCTGGGCTACTTATAGGTTTTTAGGGGCCAACTTATCTCAACTACGGTTGCAACTTGGGCAAATTGAGCCAGGTTTTGGAGTACTTGATTATCATACAAAATTCTAATAGGGTCATCCTCATGACCTCTTTAACATAGCTCAACCAAAGTTGCAACCTTAGTTTATATGATACTAAAAAGTATTATTTGGATTCAGGACAAACTTAATGCTGTCAAATTAAAATTGAACTCATAAATTCAGGCCTAAGCCCAATCTGGCCAAGTAACATCCCTAAAACTAAATATAAGGCCTAGGCCCATTCCATAGGCTTGAAAGATTAATATAGATCGAACTCGTAGTGAAATGATCATGCCAATAAGGACCATGGCAAATGTCAAATTAAATGTGTTATTCAATTGAATAAATGAGGAAGACATTTTAGTGGAAGAGATTTTGAATTTTTATTTTGAAAAATGGATAGATGAAGAGATTTTAGGGAAGTCAATGCACCTGTAATACTTTTAAATTTATAAACAACTTCTATGGATAGAGTCCAACTAATATGGATAAATCATAGAATTTTTTTAGGGAGGAAAAAAGATGTAAAAAGATTTTTTTCAGATGGTCTTACTTTTGATAATCTGGTCCATCCATTGGTGGGATCAAGTATTGGATGGGCCACAACATAAATCAGATGGTTAGGATAATTCAGTTAGGGAGATGTTTGTAATACTTCCCATACTGAAATAGCATCCAACATTAAATCAGTTTGAACACCAGAATGTTAACCTTAGTTCTTAGTTTCATATATAATTCTTAAAGCAAGAGAAATGGTATAATAAAGCTAATATGAAAAAGAGAAGCACCCTCAATTTGTTAAAAACTGCATCAAGCTGCATTGCTCTATCTTTATCTAGATGAGGGCGCAACATTGGAAGTATTGAGTAAAACGGTATCCTTCTCCTGGGTTGCTTCTCGGGTCCGCCGCAGCCACAGGAGCGTGCTGATTACTCAACTGAGGTGGATTTGGATGTTGGCGCTGGTTTTCGGATTGGTGCATCCTATCCTATTCTGGGTGCTGAACAGAATCCTTCTTAGAAACCTGGGTCTGATTCTTTTCATAGAGTTGAACTATATTTTGTTCTGTTTGTTGATGTTGCTGATCATCCTGAGACTTATTACATGCGATGGAAGCTTCTCATTGTCCAGAGGGCGACCATCTTCTTGATTCTGATTCTCAGATACGGGAGCAGGTGCAATGACCTCCGTTTCGGATGAATGCTGCTGTGACAAAGAATCTTGTTGTTGCTCCTGCTTTTGGTCCTGGTAGGCAAGACTTTCCTCCTGATTGGACGATTGCCATCGTCCAATCAAACGATCTGATGTTGGGTTGCTTCCTTGGGATGATACTCCTATAGAGCAGGCAAAAGAAAATTTGAAGTCAGCCAACATAAGCTCTCTTGAGAAAGAGAGACAGAGAGAGCAAGAGAGAGAAGTGTATCATATTACCAGCATCTGAATCAATAGACTGAGAAACTAAGGTGTCTCCTCCAGCCCCTCCTCCAATATCCCTGTTCAGAGCAGCAGTAAATGCCTCCACATCTACCCCAGAGTGCAGATTCTCATCCTGAAATAAGAAGAGAGTAATCTTTCATATTACCAAATCAAGGCATCAAACAACAGAAAGGCCCAAGCCCCTAAGGCATATAGTTAAAAAAAAATGTCAGGAAGAAGATCATGAACCTCATCCTCTTCAAGAAGCTTCATGATTGAGGACTCCATCTGTCCTTGAACAGAAGAATCTCAGCAAAATTACTCTGCATCTGATGCTTCTCTCCAGCAATTAATTAGTATTGTTTCAGATGCTCCTTCTTCCTTGTATTTGGGATTGGGATTGGTATTGGGATTTTTAGGTGTTCAGGGATGTGATGCCGGAGAGCCGAAGAGGATTAATTGAGAGCTGGATTTTGAGAGAGGGAGAAGAAGACTCGAGATTGATTCGTTTTATGGAAGAGGACTCCTCGCTTGATCACCCATATGAGTTGGCGTCATGGGCTAGATGCCCCAAGGCCGTATAGGATCTTGTTTTTTCGGATTGGCTGAAGCCCCCACCAACTAATACGTACGTGGGTCCGCATCTAAATTGGGTCTGAAAACTTATTTTGTAAAGAAGAATCTGAGTGAAATAGAGAATATCTTAAGACCGTTATTTATTGGGATTAGATTATATTTGTAGATTTCAAGGAGAAGAGAATCTAAGGACTTCACTGAGAGCGTGCCACGTGTTGCTCTCTCATGAAAAGACTTGCGTCACGTGTCGGTTTCCTAAAAAAGGTATTGTTATAATATATACTAGCGCTTCCGGGCCCACGCCCAACGTGGGCCATGAAAAAATAATAATTAAGTCCTATAAAAAATTATTAATAACTTAAATAAAATATTAATGAATATTATAACATAAATCATAGCGAAAACATAGTTAAAATATTAAATCTTTATTTTTTAAAAAAGAGAAAATATTTTCTTTGAATCATAGATGAATAAAAGTTGAGAATGAAAAAAAAAACCGTTGATATTAGGTCATCCTTGAATGATTAAAGGAATTACATATGGTCAAAGGAAAAAAAATGTTAATATTTTTTATTGGCATTACTTGTTTCAGTAGTTGCACTTGGTTTATCTTCTCCGCTTATCTTGACAGTTGCGCTTTTTTTTTCTCGTACAGATCTTTTGACTCATGCACTTATTTTAAGTTGTACATTTGTCTCGATAAATTTATTTTTTTTCGATATTGCGATGAAAGTAATTGGTTCAACATCTTGAAATGTCACATTTTGTTTATAATTTGATACTGCAATATATGAACTTAAGATAAATCTTAAATCTTAAATAAAAGATATAAGCGTTTAAAACAAATGGTCAATAGGAAAGCAAAATACATAAGCCATGATTGTAGCTAGTAATGAGAGGGAAAAAAAAGAACATTGTAGTTAATATAATGATATTTAAATAATAATAGCAATAATAATTATTATTATAATATAATTGTAAGAGAAAATAAATAAATTTTAAGTAGGTTTTAAGAGTCTGAAGGAGGTAAAAACCAAACGAAAAAATAAATTTAATAAAACTTCTTCCTTAAAATTTTCATTATTAAATTATACAAAAAAAAAAAAAAAAGGTAAGAGAGACAAATCTAGTTGCACAAACTCTGGCCACTTAATTTTGGTTGACTTTTCTCTCCTTATATAGTAGTGTTGTTGCTTATTTAACTAAAAAAGAATTAAAATAGAAATTTTAATATCTAATTACCTCAATTATGCTACAGTAACTAATGAAATAGAAGTGATCTCCAACTTATATGACACAGGCTAATAAAAAAAAAGCCCATCAAACTCACCCACATACTTGAACATTGCATTAATGATACATTTCGAATACATGAAAAATAAGTAAAGAGAGGATTTTGATAAGAAAAATCACTTGCTACAGACCACCCCACCTAGGAGTGATTCTGGGCTAGTCAACCCGAGCTCGGCGGGCTTAGATATGTAATTAGAGTCCTTTTAATAATTGGACTGATCTTAAATTAAGTGATAGAAAGCCCAAAACTTGACCCGACCTGTGTAATGAATGCATATAATTTAATTTAATTAATACAAACAATTATTCAAATAGCCACATAATTGATTAAAAAACCCAATTTTGTTTGGCTGGCTCGGGCCTGACTCTTACAACCAATGTTGGGCTTGACCCAGGCCTGGGCCAATAATTCTAACGTTGGGCTGGGATTGGATATGCATTAGCCTGGCCCAGCCCATCCCATGAACACCCCTACTACCCCACTTGTTCATGGATGCAATGCATACTACATCAGTAGGCTCCACCCTTCCTTGCATATGTTGTAGAGGGATGAAAGAGAGAGAAATTAGGGAAGAAGAGATTTTATAGAAAACAAATGAGAGATTTTAGAAAAATTGAGAGATTTTAGAGATTTGGTATGGATAGATTTTAGCTAATATAGATGAAATCCTTAAATTGCACCACATGTCGCCCTCTCATAAAGAGGGCTATGCCACGAAAAGATGTACCTCAATCATTAATCCTGTGCATATCTATGGGGTCATATTTGGACCTATGGATTTTTGCATTTTACAGTAGCTTCTTTTTCAACTTCTTTTGGATTTGAAGCCTTCGATCATCATTTATTTGTGTGGATTTATATTGCAATCTATTAGTTAGCCGCTTTAGCAATACAAAAAATATTTCACATATGAGTAAGCCGGCCTCACCAACATGCTAATTGTGTCATCCTACATGTTGTGAACTACAAAAACAATGCAGTGCATGGAAAAAAAAAAGAAAAAGAAAAGATATATATGTTATAATCTTGGATGGTATTAATTAGAGAAGATTCCCCATCAACTGTGGATTTCATCATAACAACACTATGGGCCATATCTGGAAAACAACACTATGGGCCATCTCTAGAAAGGGTTCCATTTAGGAATTTGACTATGTTGTTTTATAATTCAATATTTCAATGTACCATTTTATCCTTGTGCTATTTTCTCCTATGAGCATATTATTATATATATTATGCATCTCCACTTGAGCTCTTGGGGCCCGCATGGAACCATGCCCCATTTATATGAGTGTTGAATTAGGTTTAGGATCTTATTGCTAAGGGTGAAAGAGATGTTAGGGGAGGGATAGAAATTTAAGGGGTAAGAGAGAGATTTTAGGGAAATTATATAATAAAGAGAGATTTTAGGAGAGAAAAATGAAAGAGAATCTTGGAACTTTAATTAGAGAGCGCCACGTGTCGCTCTCCAATGAAAAGACTACGCCACGTGTCGCCCTCTCGCTAAAGGGGGGATTGCTTTAATATATATAATAATTATAATTTCTTCATTCATGCGAAGATGCAGTGGGCTTGAAAGAAAC
This sequence comes from Sextonia rubra, assembly GCA_037013555.1. Taxonomy (NCBI): domain Eukaryota; kingdom Viridiplantae; phylum Streptophyta; class Magnoliopsida; order Laurales; family Lauraceae; genus Sextonia; species Sextonia rubra. The sequence continues at coordinate 11,144,468 of JASUAD010000028.1, read as the reverse complement.
ACAACCGTACCGCTACAATCAAAGATGAGAGTATTTCAACTCCCACACCAACTTGAGAAGACGGAGGTATGCTTGATGCATTGGCTCTTTATAGAAGAGCACAGAACTAACGACTAGTAATCAAATAAGGCAAGAACCAAAAAAAGCAATAAAATTTATTAAGATTAGGATATTGAAGGAGATCATGGACCTGTTGGGCCGAGCAACATCAAGGGGGTAAAATCGGAAGGTCCATAAGGCAACATGTGGATGAGAGGTAGACCAGAAATCATCCCAATAAAATGATTAGAGCCCTTGGTTTATGGTCTTATAGTCTGATAATGCTTCTCCAATCACAACCCTTTATTTAGTCATCAGGGCCTTATGGGGTGCTAGATATTGTCCCACCGGAATCCATGGCTTGATATTGTCGTATCAATGCCAATCTAAAAATTTATCAGAAATATTACCTATCCATGTAATCGGTCCTACCAATGTGACTGTTTGTATCAATCAACCAAATAAAATTAACGTGATGTCAAATTATCTAAGATTTTGAAATAAATATATCCCAAATTATAAAGACACTGGATAGATATACATATTACAAGGAAACTGGGAGGATAATGGCTCCCTTGTGCTAGATCCATCATGTTTAGAAGGAAAGAACATTGATTGGATGGAGTCTTATTTGGGAAGAAGATATATTTAGGATTCTAATGGGAAGAAGATATGTTTATGATTTTAATGATATTACGCCACGTGTCACATTCTCACAAAAAGACTACGCCACGTGTCGCTCTCCTAGGAAGAGTAAAGCGCCACGTGTTGCTCTCCTACAAAAGGGGTATTGTCATAATATATATAATAATAATGTGGCCCATCAAAGAGCTTGCACAGTTTCTAACATAAGGGGAAAAAAATACAAGTCGTTTGTTTATATAAAAGTCGTTTAAGATGGAGAAAATGTAGCATCCCAACTCGTTATGATAACACAGCGTGCAGTATTAAATTCTCAGTTTCTCATATTTGTTGGAAAAAGGGACGTTTGAGTTTTGGGTGGGACCCACAAGTTGGTCCATCCAATTTCACCTCGTAAATATCACATGTCATTTAGTGTTTCCACTTATTTGAATGGATTGAACTATTGGATTGACTACACACTCATTTGAATAAATTGTACATTGTTAAGTTTATGGGGCTCATACCGATAAGATAAGGTTTAGAGATGAGCTCAGTTTTTTTAGAGATGAAGGGCCTAGCGAGATCTTTCAATTTCCTCAGGTCTTGGACCTATGTGAGACTCCATGTGGGTCCCATGTTGAGATGCACATAATCATCCAATGGTCTAATCATCATGCAATGCCCCCTTTTTTAACACTAGTGCTCACCTTATTGTGAGCACCACTTTCATGTGGGGCCTACTATAGCCCATTTGGGGATTGGATCGGGGGATCAAAAGATCTCCCCTCCACTTACCTGTGTATGGTGGTGGAGGATCAAATCGTAGTTCTAACCATTTGATTAATTACTGGCCCGTGTTCACTGTTCAGAAAAAACAAAAAATGCAGGCGATGCAATGGTCCAATCCATTTGGATGGATGTCAAATTTAAAATCGACAACCATCATGACGTTCATTATGTTATAGCCTATTTGGATGGATCAGAAATTGTGCCCCACAAAGTGTTTTGGCAGGTGGTACTTATCTTATCGTGAGCATTGATACTAAACACGGTATCATATGGACAAATTTCTTTGCTTTAGTTTGCCTTACCTCTATTGGTTTTTTAAATTCCTTCTCATTCTTGTGCATAAAGTTAGAAAAATTGTAGGTATTGTGCAATAAATAATTTTATTTCCGCGGGTAAGAGTTGTCAACCAACAACGGCGGGAAAGAAGAATTTTTAAACTAGTGAACTGTCCTGTTTTATGTTCACAAAATGGATAGCTGTGTGAAGAATTTTTAAACTGGTGAACTATCCTTTCTTATGGTAACAAAATGGAGGGCTGTGTGACAACGAAAACATTGACACGATGTAACCCTCTGACCCAAATTAATCTCGTTTAACGACTAATTAATGTTCTTTTTGGTAATTTACCAATGAATTAGTTTAGTGCATGTCGTCTTGTCTTTTCGAGTTGTGTTTCAGGTCATAGATAGGTAGTTGGGTTGAGTTTAACTTCTAGTAGGTAGACACAAACCCTTTTTCATAATTTTAGATTTTGTACAATTTCGTCATTCATGCATCATCTTGGTGTCATCACATACATCTCATCAAGTCTGTTGATTTCCGTAACTGACTCGCATGCAAACGACTTCGTTTGTTTCCGTTGGATGGTTATTCGGCTCAAACTATAATTATCTTAAACCTCTAGTGTAATGTTCCTAACCCAGTTATTATTTTAATTAATTTAAATATAATTTTATTTAATTGTTTGTATTTTAGTTAATTATGGTTATTATAATTATTTAATTTTCTTTTGGGTTTTGGGTTAAGCGGATAGTAAGTTTAGGACCATGAGTATCCATCTTTTGACCCGGCCCAATTCGGACCCATTTTGGGCCCATTAAACCAAACCAGGCCCATATTTATAAATTAGCCTAAACAATAGGGTTCTTTTTATAAAAACCCAAAACTTTTCCCAAACCCTAAGCCTACTTATATATCATCGATGGGTACTCTTTTCCCCTCATCTCTACAGTGGTTCTTCCTCCATCTCCTTCTCCTCTTGATCGGCCAAGGGGGGGCAAGCCCAAATCCAAGCCCAATCGGTGGATATCTTCATCTTCTTCATCATCTCTTCTTCCTTTTCTCCTTCTTCTTCATCTTCTTAGTTGGGGTTGGCAGCGTGATCGAGGGAGAGATAGAGATCTAGATCAGCCCATCCATTAATCTTCATCAAAGGCAAGTGAAATATTCATTTTTTTTCAATGATCTACACTATTTTCTTTGAATCTTTGATGATTAGTAGTATTTATGAAATGCCCATTTAAATTTGTAAATGATGATGATGATGATGATAGATATAGGAGTAGATGGATTGCATGGATCGGATTGATGATGTGATGGAGAGAGACCCACTTTGATGTTAAAAGAAAAAAAAAATAGAGAGGGATGAGTGTGTCTGGGAATGAACCCAGACATACCCTCTGTTTCTACCATGGACAGGTGGGATTTCCAACTCTTATAAGGTGGTGGGCCGCCACCTACAGATGGGCCCATTGCTGTAGTATGGACCCTTAGTCATTAGATGATGGTGGGCCATCATCATTTGAATAAAAAAAAAAAAAACAGAAAGATGATCGTGTTTGGGAATGAACCCAGACACGTTGCTTCTTTTGGCACAAGTCAGGGTGTTTGCAACATTTCCTCAAATCTATGATGGGCCACCAATATATATATAAAAAAAAGGGGTGATGAAAACGTCTAGGAATCAATCCTAGACGTTATGTGCAGTGTGCAGGGCGGGAGCCTGTGCACTACTGCACAGGCGCACAATGCGCCTGTGCAGTAATGCACAGGTGGGTCACCCACCTGCACATGATGGTGGGTGGCGCCCCCCCCCCCCCCCCCCCCCCCCCCATTTAATCACCAGCATTTAAAAAAAAAATTGATGAGATTTCATCATGTCTGGGACCAGTCTAGTGACAGGAATTTCCTGCACATGTTGCTGTTTGGCAGCAGCATGTGCAGGTTTTCACTTGAAAATTAATGTGGGTCCGCCACCTACAGGTGGGCCCATGACTGCAATTTGGACCTTGATTGGTGGGGTTCGACAGGTGGGACCCTAGCAGAGGGTGGGCCCCTTTGATCCCACGTCTGGAAACATGATTTGCTGCGTGGACCCCAAGATGGTTGGGTGATGGTGGAGCATTGGCAGTGATCAATTATGTAAAAAAAAAAAAAAGAAAAAAAAACCTGGGAGTCTTACTCCCAGATTTTGGGTGGGCACATATGATGGAGTCAATTCCAATCTAGGTGTAACAAACCAGGTGATATATCATAAATCACACGCATATATTTATATGTATATATATATATATGAATATATATATAAAAAGAAAGAATGAAGATGGTGTCTGAGATAAAATTCTCATAACTCTATTTGGGTGTTCACAACAGGTAATCTTGATCTCTATGGTTGGTATAGTACAGGTGGGTCCATTACCTTGTGGGTCCTTGGTATATATGTGGATTTATAATGAGTGAACATGTGGGCCATCCCTTGTGTGAGATCGTGAGAATGATAAATTCGAGCCTGATAATTTATTTTAATGATTATTTAACCATTCATTTATTACTTTCTTTGAATGGTTACATACTCCGGAAGACCCTTGAGTTGGTCTTAGAACCCAATGACTCCGATTTAATAAAACCAAATCCATCACATCATCAAAGTAAGGGGTTATGCGGGCAGATTTCCTCTTATAGACTTCATGGTTTGCACATGACGGTACAAACCACCCGCACTCAGATGAAGTGAGAATTGGGCTATGCATCACCCCGTTTTCAAAAAAATTCCCAACCTTACTTCATCTTGGTTCGTGTGGAATTGTCGCATGCGTGAATTGTAGTCACAGTGTTAGGAATATTTGTGGAATTATTTCTTGATCATCATGTTGTATTTATTTACCTTATTGCATATATGTTAGAATTTATACCCGTTATATCATGATGACTGGGACCGTGTTGTGGCTTGGACTATACAGTGTTCATTGATGAGGTATTCATGTATGTTGAAAACTATTGGGTTGGTATAATGTTTTATTATATGGTGTTAAATATCGACCATGGCCAGCCCTTCACACTACCATAGGATGTGTCTGTCGAACAATCACTGAGCCATGTTTATGAGTCTCGACACAGGAAGGGGCAGGGCTGTGTGAGATTATTATGTGGATCTGGTCATTGGACGACTGCAGTTGGTTTACAGATGTACACTGTGATGATTTTTACCGGACTTAGGGCCGAAGACGAGCTTACCACTCGTACACGGTTGGTTTCACCGTGATTTTTGGACATGATGCTAGGCATCCGAAGACGGATTTAATCCACCGTTTCTGGACAGGATGCGAGGCATCCGAAGACGGTATAAATTCCGTAAGGGCATCAGCTGATGCGATGCTCGGCGAATGTGATATTGTTCATTTGTTGTAGAGTCGGATGTAGGATCCGTTCTTTCTATATTGCATGGCATTCCTTATCTATATTGATCACTTATTCTTATGATTTTCTTGTCATATTCTCACGTTGATAGTGTACTTCATTATGAGTTATGTGTATTTTACTTGCCGCCATTTATGGTTGACCCTTGTTTTCTAAAATTGATGCATAGGTACCGAGCCCGGCTTTGCCAAGGAGGAGGCGCAGGCTGAAGCGTTTCAAACGCTTGAGCCAACTGATGTTCCCGAGTGGGGTGCAAACGATGGCTTCGAGGCCGTCTAACCAAGCACAGGAGTGACTCGTTAAATTTGCAATCAATTTAAATAAATCATTCTTTAGAGACTTGATCTTTCAGTGGGACATTGTAATAAATTATTATTTACTTCTTTTGCTACTTGGAATATTATTATTGTTATCTAGTGATATGCAAACTTGTTTTCTTCTCTTGGTACCTATTGGTTGAAATTACTTCCACAGATTGGGAATGAATTTGAATGGCCTAAACTCACCACGGCCTAAGATCCTGTAGAAAAAAATAATAATAATTAGGAGTCAATGGTTTTGTTTTCAAAAGAACTAAAAAAAAAATTGACTCCTAATTTCACGTAACCCTATTTTCATTTTTTTGGGGACGTGACATCTAGACTTTCTTATAATCCATTTCATACTTATCTTATAATTCATCCTTATATTTATCTTATAAGAGAAGATGCATGCACCAACTTCTCCTTCTCTCGCTTTAACATCAGGTTCTTCTTCTCTTCCTCTCAATAGTTTCTCCTTCTTCGATTTTCTTCTTCTTTGTTGAAAGGATCCTTCTTGCACCTAGTTTACAATTCACCTCTTTGTGTGCTTTGAGGTAAGAATGATTTAATTTTATTATCTTTGAGTCTAGAGGCCTCAACATATATTGCATGCACTCATCTTCTTTTCCTTCTTACATGCATGGCTCTTAGGGCTGCATATAGACATCCAATTTGAACCAAAGGACATTGATTCACCTGAAAAAGCTCAATTGACGCAAGTATATGCACTTCATGGATGAACACATGTTGGTAGCCAATGATTGTTATTATTCTTCTCAATTTTTCAAGTTTTCTATTTTTATAGCCCTTCGGTATAAGATGAGCTCTTCTTGTTTCCATTTGCATCGAATTCATTCAATTTCTGAATTATTTATGAACTTCTCGATCTCAGAGCTTCTGAAGCCTATGGCTAAGCCATAGAGCTCCATGGCTCATAATCCAAAGGGTAGCCAAAATTGGATTTACCCTACGGACCAGCTACAGTTAAGCCGTAGGATGTACTACGGCTGAGCCGTAGGCTAGTCATGACCTAACCTAGGTCAAGCTATGGCTTGATGTCTCGAGAGTAGGAATTTGGAGAAAACCTTTTACGGTCCAGCCACGACGAAGCCGTATGGTGTGCTACGGTTAAGCCGTACCCAATAGTGGCTAAGCCGTAGAACAATCACGGTCCAGCCGTAAGAGAATGCATGGTTCAATCGTGGCTCGCCGTAAATGCGGAAGAAATTCTGGGGAATCACAGTTGAGCCGTAGCGTATAATACGGCTAGGCCGTAAGTCACCCATGGTTAAGTCCTGAGATCACTAAAAATGAAGAAAAAAGGGTAGGCATTATGCAGAGACCTTGTAAGACCTTCGTGTTGGATTCACTGATAACCCTTAACATGTCCAATGGAATACATGAATAACATGAATGGTCGTGAGGGCTGTGACTCATTCATATGTGTTGTCCAGTTACTAAGCACCTTTCCTTGGGTGTTAGTTTAAGGAACTCTAATATACCTTTCCGATACAATGCAACACTAAAAAAAAGATAATTGTGTATCGGATAACTTAAAACTACATCATCATGCATGGTTAGAAACACTGGATGACCAGATTATGGTTGGTTAATAAACTGTCTTGATTCTATTAACTTTAATTGTATGGCATATTGAACGATAGTTATTGTCCTCCACTCTTAAGCATGGAATTGAATGATTTTCGTATGTATTGGATCTACTTGATATGTCCTTGGTATGTTTGATATTCACTTTACATTGACTTGAGCATGAACGTCTAGCACGAATAAATTGAACGTATACGATCTGAAAAGGCATGTTTCACTCAAGTCCAAGTCCATGATTGAATCGACATGGTCAGGCACTATTTAGCTTCAGCCTTAGGATACCCGGCGGGGTTGACTTTGGCGTAGCATGTATGTTGCCGTTGCAGTGTGTTCATATCATGGGGCTTCCAGACCCCAGGAAACTTGAGACCCATTCATACCCTGGCCCGGTCGATGATGTTCTCCACACATAGATCCCTAGAGGGAGGATATGGCAAATGTAGTAGCCACATAGTATAGTACATTTAAGCATTAATTCTTATATCATGCTTTATTCAAATGCATGATTTGCCTAATATACTAAATTAAAACTCTATGCATTATCACTTGTTAATTATTCTTGTAGATACAATGCGTGTTACCTTATTGTTACTTATGCTTTACTGAATCACTGTATTCACTAGTTATCCTTGGTGTTGCAGGCTCAGATCCCACTACCGACCCCTTGCCGATTGGCAAGACTTCAGAAGAAATAGTAGAGGCCCCATCAAGGCTATATGAGTGGATGTGATCACTCCACCGGATAGCGGCATGGCATTAGTATAGGTCTCCTTTGGATAAGTGGGATGTAGCTGGTTTTTGTATGGGCATTTAACTCCCTGCATGTTGTGTCTCATAGAAATTGTCTCCTCATTCTTGTAAATACATGTTTCCTTTTTCCTTGTAAATCTTGTAAATATTGTTTTCTTTTAATTTAGTGTATCCTCTTTGTAATGCAATGATACTTACAGCTTCTGTGTACGCTGTATTTTGCATGTATGATTTTCCCTTATGCATGTGCATTTGGACAGGGTCTAAGTGTGTATACACGGGAGTACGTGTCACTGATTAGGTTTACACTTAATCTCCGAATTTTTAGGCTCAGGTTGTGACACATGATGAAACAGGGCCACGCAATGTCCTTTTATGGTCCCAACAAGGAGAGCTATAAGCCCATCTTAAAATGTAAAGCTGACACAAAGGTAGCCCAACGTGCAAATCCTGCCCACCATAAAAAAGCTAGACAAAAGTGTTGTGCGCGTGTGTGCAAACTCAAGCAAGATCAACCAATCACCACACAAGAAGACAAGAAGATTTACGTGGTTCGGCAAGGATGCCTACGTCCACAGGAAACCAATTTCCACTGGGTTCTCTTCCAATCTGTGAAACCACAGCCTTGGAATCTCAGCCTCTCTGACTGACTTCTCTAGGGTTACAGATTACATCTCATATATATAACCAGTACATCCTTATCCCCCAAGAACTCTATCTCAAGAAAAAGGAAAGTCCTAACCCATTAGAAAACTACTATTTAGCAAAATAGGAAATTCCTAATACATTAGGAAACCACCCCAGATTTGAACCCAAACATGGTCTGGACCCACATGGCCAACAATCTCCCCCTCCAGACCATGGGGAAGATGCCCTGAACCCCTTACTGGGAGTTCAGTCCAGCCAACTCTGAACACAGCTCTAGCTTTCCCTTAGACACAACCTTGGTCATCATGTCCGAGGGATTCTTGTCCGAATGAATCTTTTCCAGCTTCATGAAGTTCTTCTCGATCACCTCACGAATCCAATGGTACTTGATATCAACGTGCTTCATGCGACCATGATATGTAGCATTCTCACTGAAATCCATAGCACTCTGACTATCACAGTAAACTACATATTCTTCTTGCTTCAAACCTAGTTCTTGAAGGAATCTCTTCAACCAAAGCATCTCTCTCCCTGCTTCATTAGCAGCTATATATTCCGCTTCAGTTGTAGACTGTGCTGTACACTTCTGTAACTTTGATTGCCAGGAAATAGCTCCCCCTACAAAAGTAAACAAATAACCAGAAGTCGACAACCGACGATCAAGATCGCCTGCAAAATCAGCATCAGTATAACCTTCCATGACTGGTTTTGAGCCTCCGAAACATAAGCACAACTTGGAAGTACCTCTCAAATACCTAAAGATCCACTTCACTGCTTCCCAATGCTCTTTTCCAGGGTTTGCGAGAAATCGACTCACTAAACTCACAGCATGAGCAATGTCTGGCCGTGTACAAACCATGGCATACATGAGACTCCCCACAGCAGAGGAGTAAGGAACACATGCCATCCGTTCCTTTTCATCATCTGTAGTAGGACACAAGCGCTTGCTTAGTTTGAAGTGACTGGCTAGAGGTATGCTAACTGGCTTAGCATTCTTCATGTTGAACCGTTCGAGAACTCGTTCAACATATTTCTCCTGTGACAACCACAGCTGCTTGGAACTCCTATCACGACGTATTTGCATGCCCAATATCGTTCGTGCGGGACCCAAGTCTTTCATGTCAAACGACTTTGACATCTCCTCTTTTAACTTGCCAATCAACTTGCTATCCTGTCCAACTATCAGCATATCATCTACATATAAAAGAAGGATGATGAACCGACCATCGATAAATCGACGAACATAGACACAATGATCTGCAGCTGTCCTCCGGTACCCATGACTCAACATGAATGAATCAAACTTCTTGTACCATTGTCTCGGTGCTTGCTTCAGCCCGTAGAGACTCTTCTTCAACTTGCAAACCATCTGTTCTTTTCCTTCTACCTCAAACCCCTCTGGCTGAGTCATGTAGATCTCTTCTTTCAAGTCACCGTGAAGAAACGCGGTCTTCACGTCCATCTGTTCAAGCTCAAGGTCCATGCTGGCGACTAGACCCAAAACGATTCTGATAGAAGTCATTTTCACAACAGGAGAGAAAACATCACTGAAGTCGATACCCTTCGTCTATGCGAAGCCTTTTACCACTAACCGTGCTTTATGCTTCACCAGTTTCCCATTCTCATCCTTTTTCAGCTTGAACACCCATTTGTTTTTCAGAACATTCCTATCTTTAGGAAGTTGTACCAGCTCATAAGTCTTGTTCTTCTTCAAAGAACTCATCTCATCCTGCATAGCCTTCATCCACTCATCTTTATCACCATGAGTCATTGCTTCTCGGAAGCTAGCTGGCTCTCCCTCATCAGTGAGCAACACATATTCGGATGCAGGATACCTAGTTGATGGTTGACGCTCTCGGGTAGACCTCCTAGCTGGAGGTTCCGTGGTTTCAATCCGAGGAGACTGCTGCTCCCCCTGCTCAACACCCTCATCATCTGGCAACCCCTGTGCCTCATCACGATCCGGATCGTTTTGTCCACCTTCTCCACCTGTAGTCTGCACCGGAGAAGGAGTCGGTGTGAGATCAACCACTCCATCAACTTTCTCAGAAGACTTATCAATCTTTTCAACATCTCCAAAGAACTGATCTTCATGGAAAACCACATCCCTACTTCTGATAAGTTTCCTCTTCTCTGGATCCCATAATCTGTAGCCAAACTCATCTCCACCATAACCAAGAAAGATGCAACTCACTGCCTTATCGTCCAACTTGGAACGCTGCTCCTTTGGTACATGTACAAACGCTTTACACCCAAACACCTTCAGATGTGAATAGGAAACATTTTTACCTGTCCATCTTCTCTCTGGAAGATCATAATTCAAAGGAACTGAGAAGGATCTGTTAATCAGATAAACGGCAGTCAGAACGGCTTCACCCCAGAATGACTTAGGCAACCGTGCTAATTTTATCATGCATCTCATCTTCTCAAGAATAGTGCGGTTCATTCTCTCTGCCACACCATTGTGCTGTGGAGTACCAGGAACTGTCTTTTCATGTCGAATGCCATGCTTCAAGCAGTAGCTTTTGAACTGGTTGGATGTGTATTCACCCCCATTATCTGAACGGAGACACTTCAAGAGTTTACCTGTTTCTCTTTCAACCTGGACATGAAACTGTTGAAACATCTGGAATACTTGATTCTTTGATTTCAACGGATAAACCCAGACTTTCCTGGATGCATCATCGATGAACGTGACAAAGTACTTATTGCCACCCAATGATTCTACCTCTATGGGACCACAAACATCAGAATATACCAAATCCAACACATTGGATTTCAATGTTGATGTCGAAGAGAAAGCAACCCTATGCTGTTTACCATATAAACAATAATCACAAGGGTCAAGGGACATACCTTTGGAGTAAGGAATTAAATCCTTCTTTGCCAACATCTGCAAGCCTTTCTCACTCATATGACCAAGCCTCTTATGCCACAGATTCAGAGAGGAATTGTCTTGAACTGCATTCAACGCATCTTTGCACAGCTTGACTTGTGTTTTATAAAGAGTATTACCTGCTGTTCCTCTCGCAATAACAAGAGACCCTTTAGTGAGCTTCCATCTGCCATTTCCGAAGTAATTCTCATAACCAGCACGGTCCAATGCAGTCCCGGAAATCAGATTCAACCGCAGATCAGGAACATGTCGCACATCTTTCAGCGTCATTGTGCAACCAATATTGGTTTTAATGCAGATATCACCGATACCAACAATATCTGAATGACTCGTGTTGCCCATCTTCACAGTACCAAAGTCACCTGCTTTGTACGTCGTGAACATCTCCCTGCAGGGAGTAGCATGGTAGGATGCTGCTGTGTCAACAACCCACTCAATCTGACCATCTGCAACACTCAAACACTTATCATCATCGCCGGCGAGCACCACTACTTCCTGTTCCAAAGTAGCTGTAGTGTTATCATTGTCATTCTTCTTCTCATTGTTGGATCCTTTCTGTTCCTTCATGGCAAAACAATTTTTCCTGATGTGGCCCATCTTGCCACAGAAAAAGCACTTTACAGACTTTTTCTTGCTCTGTGATTCACTGCTAGACTTAGACTGTGATTCACCTCTAGACTTGCCACGACCCCCCTTTGGTCCTCTACTCTTACTCCTCCCCCTGTTCTTAGTAACAAAGGCCTGTGCATTATCTGTCCCTGCAGATTTCCGTCTTGTTTCTTCATTCTGTAGGCTACTGGTAACCTGACTCATAGATAACACACCATCTGGAGTAGAATTGCTCAAGGAAACAACTAATGTCTCCCATGTATCTGGCAAAGAACTCAGAAGCAACAAAGCTTGCATCTCATCATCAAGGATCATCTTCATAGTGGCTAACTGATTTACCACACTTTGGAACTCATTGATGTGATCTTCGATCTGACCACCATCCTTGAATTTCATGTTCACAAGCTTTCTGATCAAGAAGGTTTTGTTTACCGAGGTCTTTTTATCATATATTGCTTCTAACTTTTTCCAAAGGGTATTCGCATTGGTTTCATTAGACACGTGGTGAAATATACTGTTATCAACCCACTGTCTGATGTGACCAATCGCTTTTCTATGCAATTTGATCCAATCAGCATCTTGCATATCTTTCGGTCGGGCACTATCCCCCTCAACGGGATCATGGAGGTCTTTACAATAGAGAATATCCTCCATCTTCGGTTTCCAGATCAACCAATTGGAATGGTTGAGCTTAACCATGGTAGTGTTGATCGTATTGTTCTCCATCTTAATCAAATTAAGTAACAGGAAAAACAAATAATTAACACTGACCTCAACTCCTGCACCAAGCTGTAGATCTCGTCAACACGAGCACGCTGGAAGAAACAGATCTGAAATCCGACCCCGGATGGCTCCGATATTGCAAAAACGGTTTTCTACGCTTCTGATTTGGTCAAACTCCTTGTTGACCGTCAAACAGCCAATCTTCTTCTACTAACGCGTAGATCTGCTCGAAACGAGTCCGTAGGCGCAAACGGATCTCCGATCGGACTTCGGATGATCAAGATATCGCAGAAACAAGTTTCTGCCGTCAATCTGGTCAACTCTGGCCGTTGACCGTCTGTCTGATGACGTAGGCTGACGTCAGCCTGATGACGTCACGCTGCTGACTTCTGCGCGGGGCTGACGGGCTGGACCGTCTGCTTACGGGTTCAGGTCGACCCGACCCGACCTGAACCGGCCTGCACTGCTCTACTGGGCTTAACGTCAACCAGGTCAGGTCAACCTTGCCTGACCCGAAACGTAACCCACCTTGCTGCCTGGGCTGCTCTTCTCCGCGGGTCGGTCAACCTGACCCGACCCGACCTGACAGATCCGAACCCAGACGACTGGGTCGTCTTCAACAGCGACGGGCGCTGCGTCTGCAACTGGTTGCAGACGCGGTGAATCGACGGCCTGCTGCTGCAGGCACCGGCGCAGCGGCCTGACGTCCGGTGGTGTCGCACGGCGATGGCAGCGAGCAACGGCAGGCGAGCAACGGCGGGCGGCCTCGATCGGCAGCGACCGGGTGCTTCTCGTGCGACCGGGTTCTTCTCTGCCGCAGATCCGAGAAATCCGGCAAGCACGGCGACGCCTGGACACTGCTATTCTCCGGTCCTCTTCCTCAAAGCCGGCGGCCAATCTTCTCCGATGAAGATCTGGAGCAACCAAACCCCCCCGACAACGGCGTCTCTGTTTCCGGGAAAAACAGAACGAGAACCCAATCTTCTTCTTCTTCGATCGCGTGTGGCCCAGTAGAGATCAACCTTGATCTCTGCTCTTCCCGTTGATCTTCCACGCACAATCAATCGCTCTGATACCACTTGTTGTGCGCGTGTGTGCAAACTCAAGCAAGATCAACCAATCACCACACAAGAAGACAAGAAGATTTACGTGGTTCGGCAAGGATGCCTACGTCCACGGGAAACCAATTTCCACTGGGTTCTCTTCCAATCTGTGAAACCACAGCCTTGGAATCTCAGCCTCTCTGACTGACTTCTCTAGGGTTACAGATTACATCTCATATATATAACCAGTACATCCTTATCCCCCAAGAACTCTATCTCAAGAAGAAGGAAAGTCCTAACCCATTAGAAAACTACTATTTAGCAAAATAGGAAATTCCTAATACATTAGGAAACCACCCCAGATTTGAACCCAAACATGGTCTGGACCCACATGGCCAACAAAAAGGCCAACTACTAACACAAATGCTCACCAAGGCATCTAGATCCTATGCGGTGGCAAGATATGCATGTACATTATTCTGGAAGCATTTTGGGACCCACATAGGATTTGTTTGGTAAAGGCTGCATTTCTTCTTTTGCGGATCTCATTTTCTATCGGCCTTGATAAGAAATTGCAGACTTAGAGTTTTTTTTTTGAGAGGTGCGGACCTAAATAAAAGTAATAAAAACTCACATATCCAAAAAAGGGACCGTTAGGTTTAAAACCATGACCTCCCAATAATAACATGCACTCCTTATCATAGGTAAGTAGCATTTTTCATGGTTGAGTTGAAAACAATTGGGTTTCAGCACCCATTGGGCACATTAACTAAAATAAGATTAACACCACGTTAACAATATATAAATCTATGTTATCCGCAGTCACGTTTCCATCCACCGGTGCTTAATTGGACAATAGGTCCCACTAGTTTTGAATGGATCCATCAGTGGAGGAGATGGGAATCATTTTTAATGGTTTGGACCATAAACAGGTGGGCTCCAAAACTGAGTTCACCGCTTTTTGTGTAATGGCAACGACAGACGATCCAGACTCCCAATTTCGACCGTAGCACGTGGGCCTCCACATAGGCCATATGTTTTGAGTCCGGATCCTCCATCCTGCAAACACAAGGTATTATATTACACTTTTCTGGCTCCTTGGTTGGCCACACAGAGATAATCTGGAGTAAAATTTTTATTTCATAATAAGTGGGTCCTACTATTTAATTGAACATCATGAAGAAAACGTGCTCAACATACATTCCAACATGATGTTCAATTGGACCGTGGAATCTAATTCTTGAGTACCAGAAGGGAATGAGATTCAATTTGAGCAGTCCATTGCACTTGTGATAGGATCAGCAAGTGTAGAAAAAAAAAAGGTAAAAACTCTTACGTCTGCAAGTAAAAAATAATGAGGTAAAAAAACAAAACTTTCTCATGATACTAAGTGTAGAAGGTACATCATTTTTTCAGAAGATTGTTCCTTTTTTTGAGGTGACATATCTCATTAAAGAAGAGAAAGCCAAAACACAAACGGACAACAAACATGACACATCCTACATCTTAATTTCTTGGACCATTTCATATCCAAGGGAACATCTCCACCGTAAAATCAGCAAACCTTCTCTTAAAAACTACATCCTATCTTAATGTGGTTGACCCTTGCATTTTCACTGACAACGAAACGTCAGCACAGTACAATCAGCAAACCTTATCTTAATAATAATAAAAAAAACCCACGTGCCTGTCAAAATGTGGAAGACATTTTTCTTTTTTGTTATAAAAGAAAAGACAAAACGCAACCATCCAATAAACAGGAAAAAGTAATTTATTTACACATGCAAATGACTTACATAAGTGAAAATCCCTGAGTCATATGTGAAATCCCTTAGTCATTTACACATGCAATGACTCACATATAAAACATAATTCTTTACTTTTTATTTTCACATATCTTCAAATGTGAATCTAATTTCATCTAATGATTTACATACTTTTTCATAGTTTTTTACAAGTTTGAGAAATCCATATTAAATCAAGTGATGAAATTTGATCAACTAAGCCTTCTTAGCCTTTTAAAGAGAACCAACGTTTTGGATGAGGAAAAGAAGCCCATGGAAATCAAAATTGGATATCAAATGGTCAAAGCATTTTTGCAAATATCTTATAATTTATGAGAGATCAACAGTTGAAATTTGACCCACTAGGCTTTTACAAAGGCTCAACAGTTCAAATCTTTCTTTTTGAGGCTCAGATGACCCAATAATTTGAAAAAAATGGACTGCCTATTCACTTGTTGAAATTTGCATAAGATTAAAATTAATGGTTTGGATGTTTTCATAAATATCTAACAATCTATGATGATCCAACGATTGAAACATGATATTATAGCCGTTTTCTGCCGTCTCAATAAGTTTAACAATTCAGATCATCATTTAGGGCTCACAAATACCGAAAAAAATGAGGTGTGATAAGTTTTTCAAGTTTTTGTAGTAGTGCCTTTTTGCTGATGGTGTGATTCCTAAAAATATCAGGGGGCATTTTACTTATCATTTACATACTAAAGGACATGTAATTTACACACCACATGTGTAAATTATGAAAACACATATAAATGTGTGAAATCATTTCACATGTGGGATATTTACATATGAAAATGGGGTGAAACGAACAACCCTTAAATCTTAATGACTGTTTTATGGTCAGGGAACCACCACCCATTACAATCAATCCCAATAACTTTGTTAAGAAACCAAAAGAAGAAGAGGAAACGAAGGACCACATTATGAGCTTTGTTGAATTTTCATTTCGTATGTGGGTCATTTTGTTGAATATAGATTGATAGGCTCATAGAATCTAGAGGATTTTGTGCAAAAAATACTAGTAGATAAGACTGACACTAAAAAGGAGTGTATAGTTCCTACCGCATAAGAAAAGTCCTTGAGATCTTTTTTGGTGCAAAATCTTCTTTTTAAAGTAACTCGGGAGCGACGCTAGCGTCACTGGCAATTTTATTTCTAGAGAGCGACATTTGCGTCGCTCACAGTAACATTTAGGGTACTTAGATGACCAAATATCACAAGAACCATGATAACTCTACTCTACAGATCATTAAAAAATTGAGAACCCAAATCCCAAGACTTCATTCTCCGATAAGAACTATGGCGGTAGCAAGAAGTCTGGTGAGCCCTTTATCCTTTGGCGCTGGACAACTGTCTTCAACCAAAACTGAACCAGTGCCAAAAGCCTTTGATTTCTCTAGCAACAACGAATGAAACTGGTCCAGAAGCTCTATGCCAGACTTATTCTTATGTTTCTGGCGACGCTAGCGTTGCTCCCCCAATGCTAGCATCGCTTGCCCTTTTATTACTAAGGACTGATGGTAGTAACTTTTAGGGTACAAGTTTGACCGAATACCATGAAAAGCACAAGAACTCCAATTTGCATATCAAATAAAAATTGAGAACCCAAATCCAAGCCTTTCTTTTTTGCTAAGAACTACAGTAGTAGCAAGAAGTCCGGTGAGCCCTTTCCTCTTAGGTGTTGGGCAACTGTTTTCAACCCAAACTGAACCAGCTCTAGAAGCCTTTGATTTCTCCAGCAATAGTGAACGAAATCGTTTTAGAAGGCTCTGTTCTGGCCTTCCTCCATTTTCGGCGACACTAGGAGTTGCTGGCCCATTTTGTGTACTTGGATGACTAAACACCACAAAAACTACAAGAACTCCACTCTACAAATTGATCAATGGCTTTGAGAAATCATGGATGGCTTTCTGCGCAACTCCTACAATAGAGGAGAAGAGATCCGGGGTCAACTATGTGGAGAAGAAACTGTTCTCCTCCAAAACTTCTATTAGACGAGAGATGCTCGCGTGAGCGAAGCTAGCGTTGCTTTCAAGTGACGCTATCATCGCTTGTTAAAAACTAAAAGAAAAAAGAGAAATTTTGCCGGAGGTCATTTCTTGTATGGTAAAATCTATAGGATCGTTTTCAGTATAGGTCCCATCTGCAAAGATTTTTCGTGTAAACTCCTCAAGAATTTATCTTCAGTTACACCATCACAGTTCCAACTATGCTACATAAAGGTTTTAATGTCTTTGATTTTCCAATCTCGGGTCATGTATATCCTATGTCAAAGTATGCACCATTGTTTGAACTATTTATTTTAATTTAGACACGATTTCATATTAATGTGATATGGGAAAATAAAACACAAAACATAAGTAATTAACCACGGAAGCTAAACCTTTTCATCTAAACTTTCAGTGTGAAGTAAAATGGGTTTCTTACAAAAAAAAAAGTCCTAAATCTAAATTATACGGATTGATTAAGAAACATACAAAAATATCAGGTGTCGTATGTAGCAAAAACGCCAATTTTTCCAAAAAGAACATCGTTAGGGCCCTTTTCAAGAATGCTTATCTTTCTTCCCTAGGCAATACTTTTGGCTGATATTTATTTCCCGCCTATCTCGCCTCTCCTCTTTTGCTTTCTGCGACTCAAAACATTTCTTTTTCTATAATCTCTCTTTTCCAAAAAAATTTGTGAAAAGAGTGAGAAAACTTACCTCAATCAAGTCTTTCAGTTGCAATGATTAGAGAGTGGTGGTGAGGAAGAATGATAGAGAACACAATAGGAAGCACAAGTAATGGAGAGAAACTTTTATGGTGTAAGTGGGACAATAAGCACTGGCAGCCAAATACGAGGACCACTAAGGAAGATTGTTGTCATTTGTTAGCCTCCTAATTGGGAATTGTGAAGATGGGGCAAAACCAAAATCGATGAAAAGGAGAGGAAAAGTTGAAAATAGGGTTTTTTTTTCTTTTTTAATGAGCAATAATGACGTAGTTTTGGGGATGAAGGGAAAAATCGGAAAAAAAGATTTTTGCGAAGGAGAGATTGTAGGAAGTGAGAGATTTTGAGTTTCAAAAAGAAAATAAAAAGAGGAGATCAGGCGAGAGAAGTTGATGTATTTATTTATTTTTTCTAGGGAAGGAAATGAAGATTGACCAAGAAAATTATCTAGGGACAAAAACTAGGAAAGAGAAAGAGAAAAAGAAGCCCTAACGATATCATTTCAGGAGAAGTGGTCTTTTTATTCCGTACAGTACCCTAATTCGATGTTTTAATGTCTTTCATAATTAATTGATTTTATCAGAGTTTAGAAGTGATATTGTCGTAAAAATCTTAACTAATATTAAGTAAATTTGTTTTTAGTGATTTTTTCTTTTCTTTTGTTTTAACTCTAATAAGGGACCCAAGGTGGCTCACACAAGTGTAAAGAGGAGTCCACAAATGTGGAGAGAGTGGCATACTTAGAGATCAATCATTGGGTACCTAGGTGATATCAGGGGTCGCTAACCGGTGAAGAACCCATGTGGTCTCGATTCTAATGAGTTAAAAGGAAATTTTCATCTTCAATCAAAAGCGGAGATAATAGTTTTGCATTTAAAAAATAATAATAGGCCAGTAAATTAAATCTCGAGTTAAAAAACTCTACGTTAGTATCGACATAAAAATCATAAGGATATATATATATTAATTAAAAAACAATAAAGAAATAAAAAAAAAGAAAATCATATGGATACATTTAGGGCTCATCTATTAGTATCAAATGTATGTCAGGCTAAAAACTAACACACGTTTTCTAAAAAGTAAAAAAAAAAAACCCATGTTGAGCGCTTTTAGTGACTGAACAGTGGTGAGCTACTATGCCTGTAAAAACAACAGTACAATGAACAAACCAAGGTGTGGGAATTACAATGCTTGTAAAAGCTCAAAATTATGTTCACAGTCATGTTTACTGCCTGTTGTAGAAGCCTGAAAAAACAATATTGAGCACTTTGTTTTTTTTTATGAAAATGGGAATGTACAGTTAAAAGGATCTTCATGAAAGAAGATTAAACAGGTAAAGAGCAAAGAATATAAGATGGAGATCTAGAAAGAAGCTTTACTTTTCAAATAATTTAGCTTACCAAGGCAATGGCTGGTTAAACATTTCCAATCAAAATGGAGGATTTCTGTTTTTTTTTTTTAAATTCCAACTTAAGGGTACGTACCCTCGAGAAAGGGGAATAGACCTCCCGTGAGGTGGGGCGCTATTGGATGAGTAAAATTGTCTGTTGGAGGCTGGGCAGCTAGATAAGAACTAAAGGATAGATACTATCATATGGGACTTTGTAGATGAAAGATTTTATTCTTTTTGAGTTATTTTTGAGAAAGATCCTTTATTTTCATAATACCTCAAAAAGACTCATGTCCTTTTTATATTTTTACAAAACCTCCTTTGACTCAGAGCCAAACTGTGCACAGAAACTAAAATGAATTGTACTTTGGCATACTGGAAATCCGATCCAATCTTCTTTCCCTTGGCACCGTGCTAATCTTGTTCCCATCAATGGCCGGGTGGGTGTGATTACTATCCACCAAAAATCGTATCTACGAAAACCGACGGTCCATGGCCATCAGGAAATTGGACGTTGCTTTTTGAAAAACTACGGCCACTGGCCGTTGGAAAATGCAGAAAAGAACCACTCCAAATCATAATCGACGGCCAGAAGCTGTTGTTTATCTCTTTATTTAAATAAAAATAAAATCTTAAAAGTAGAAAACGAGCCCCAATGGCCTTCTAATAAATGACGTCAAAATTAATGACGGTGGGGGATGTCGGTTTCCATGGGTATGGCCGTCGGTTTTTCACGATTTTTGATGTAGTTGGGGCACCACTATATCACCTTATCCATTTGATTCCCATCGTACGTAGGTGCCATTAAAAATATCATCAATCAGTGTATGCACCACTGTGAGTCCATGATGTCCACCACATCGTGAAAACTGGGCTCACCATGTTCCTGTTAATGGATGTACCATAATAGGTTCCATCGTCGTTATCGCAGAAAGACACGGTGAAAATTTTGGGGTGACCCACACCGAATTGCAAGCGATGGTGACTCCTAGGTAAAATGATGGTGGGTTGAGCAACCCAAAAGAAAAAGCAATTTGTTTTCAGCGAGAGATGCAAAAGAGGGCCACATTTTCACTTGGCTTGGTTGGTTGTGAGATAAGCAAGTCTTCTTCTCTAGTTGGGTTTTTATGTTTGGTTGTGGATATGATATCACTGTTGTGCACATACACGAATCACACAATCGATAAACAAGCAACCGCACAAGAAAAAGCAATTTGTTTTCAGCTAGAGATGCATAAGAAGGCCACATTTTCAATTGGTTTGCTTTCTTGTGAAATGAGCGAGTCCTTTTCTCTAGTTGGGTTTTTTTTTTTTGTGTGTGGATATGAAATCACCGTTGTGCACAAACACGAATCACACAATCGACAAACAAGCAACCACATAAGAAGATACACACAGATTTACATGATTCACCCAAATAGCGCTATACCCATAGGCACAAAGAATATTATATTTACTACAACAAGCAAAGCATATAAAGACTCT
Organism: Sextonia rubra; assembly: GCA_037013555.1. Taxonomy (NCBI): domain Eukaryota; kingdom Viridiplantae; phylum Streptophyta; class Magnoliopsida; order Laurales; family Lauraceae; genus Sextonia; species Sextonia rubra. The sequence continues at coordinate 11,123,349 of JASUAD010000028.1, read as the reverse complement.
CACTACTCTACCATTGTCTCTCCTACATGGTGTGAGAACACCATAGGTAATAGAGCTCTCACATCTCTTCAATGCAATATCGAAGGTTACGAACTATACACATATATAATCTCTACTTTCTTGGCCACTAAGTAAGCCCAGTACAATTACCAAAACACCCCTAATCTTAAACCTGCTCCCTAGCTAAACCAATGGACCAAACCGGTCAAACTGAAATACAAGACATAAACCTAATAATTTCCACCTTGACTTGTATTTTGCACAGCCTTAGCTACTAGGAGATAAAACTGGTAATGTTTTCACGTACCCTGCTGAATGGTACGTCACTATACTAATGATGCAGTCTTCTCTCTTCAACGCTCTCACATGTTGAACCAGCACATAAACTTTGAGCAAAGTTCGTCTTCTCGTTAAATTCCACCTTGAATTTGAAGCTCGAATCTATTGACGAGTCTGAATGATATCGATATATGAATCACTCACCATCCAGCCATTAAACTGCCCCATCTACAACATCACTATGAAGATTTAATCACCGCAAGCATGCAAGCAAAACAGATGCAAATACTAGTCCAAATGACTCAACAACTATAGAACAACCTTTGCCTTGAACAGTCAAAAACTCTATATGACTTGGCCTCCAATTATTCAAAATATATTTGACAGCTGCTGATGTAGGAACACATGACATCAACTTCTCCTTGCTACTTCTTCATTGGTTTGGCTTTATTAAGATGAACGGCAACTCATGCGATTCGAAAACATGTGCCCTCTAAATGAACCCTTTTGAATTTGCAAACCTTATACAATTAGGCTGGCAACTCCAACTATTTGATTTGCTTCTATCGGGTGAGTTGACCTGATTCTAACCTAACCCACATCTGTTCAAACTTTCTCTACAAGAGAAGTTGGTGCTGCCTGAACTCCTTCTTCTTTCTGTAATCAAGACAGGACGTGTGATATCCTTGAGTTATTTATAGAGCCCTACTCTAGACGCATACATGATATTATCCGCTTTGGCCTATGGGCTTCACGATTTTGCTTCTAGTGGGTCTCAACTCATAAAAAGGCCTCATGCAAGGTAAGGGTGCAAGCTCTATATATAAACCCATTCACATTCCTCTCTATAGTGGATGCGGGATTCCAGGATGTCACAATCCACCCCCCTTAGGGCTGCACGTCCCTGTGCAGTAGGCGGCCAGTCCATGTAGCCTGCCTGCCCTCTTGGCCCGCCCACATATGAACCAGCCCACTTGCACCAGACCACGGCCGGGACCTACACTCGAACTAATCGAGAATCGGCTTTGATATCATTTGTAACGCCCCACCCTATACACATGCATGATATTGTCTGCTTTGGCCCATGGGCCTCACGGTTTTGTTTCAGTGGGTTTCAACCCACCAAAAGGCCTTATTCAAGGTAAGAGTGGAAGCTTTATATATAAATCCATTCACTTTTCTCTCTATAGTCAATATGGCACTCCAGGATGTCACAATGAGCTGCACGTCCCTGTGCAATAACTTGCTAGTTCAAGTAGCTTGCCAGCCCTTTTGGCCTGCCCATATAAGAGCCCGCCTACTTGCACCATGCCACGGCAGGAACCTACACTTGAACTAGTTGAGAACCTGGCTCTGATACTATTTGTAACCCCCCACCTTATACGCATGCATGATTTTGTCCGTGTTGGCCCATGGGCCTTACGGTTTTGCTTCTAGTGAGTCTCAACCGACCAAAAGGCCTCATGCAAGGTAAGAGTGCAAGCTATATATAAACCAATTCAATTTCCTCTCTATAATCGATGTGGGATTCTAGGATGTCACAATCCACCCCCCTTAGGGCTGCATGTTCCTATGTAGTAGCCTACCAGTCCATGTAGACTGCCAACCCTCGTGGCTTGCCCACATATGAACCCGCCCACTTGCACCAAACCACGGCAGGGACCCACACTCGAACTCATCGAGAATTGGCTTTGATACCATTTGTAACGCCCCACCCTATACGCATGCATGATATTGTCTGCTTTGGCCTCATGGGCCTCATGGTTTTACTTCTAGTGGGTCTCAACCCACCAAAAGGCCTCATGCAAGGTAATGGTGTAAGCTCTACATATAAACCTATTCACTTTCCTCTCTACAGTTGATGTGGGACTCTAGGATGTCACAATGGGCTGCATGTCCATGTGCAGGAACCTACCAGCTTTCTTGGCCTAATGATATCCTTGAGTCCCACATCGACTATAAAGAGGAAAGTGAATGAGTTTATATAAAGAGCTTGCACCCTTACTTTGCATGAAGCCTTTTGATGGGTTGAAGCCCACCAAAAGTAAAACCGTGAGGCCCATTGGCCAAAGTGGACAATATCATATATGGGTGTAGGGTTGGGGCATTACAAATGGTATCAGAGCCAGGTTCTCAACTAGTTCGAGTGTGGGTCCCTTCCGTGGCCTAGTGCAAGTGGGTGGGTTCTTATGTGGGTGGGCCAAAAGGGCTGGTAGGCTACATGAACTAGCAGGTTACTGCACAGGGACGTGCAGCCTATTGTGACATCTTGGAGTCCCACATAGATTATAGAGAGGAAAGTGAATGGGTTTATATATAGAGCTTATACCCTTACCTTGCATAAGGCTTTTTGGTGAGTTGAGATCCACTGAAGCAAAACCGTGAGGCCCATGGGCCAAAGCAGACAATATCATGCATGCGTATAGGGTGGGGCATTACAAATGGTATCGAAGCCGATTCTCGATTAATTCGAGTGTGGGTCCCTGCCGTGGTCTGGTGCAAGTGGGTGGGTTCATATGTGGGCGGGCCAAGAGGGCTGGCAGGCTACATGGACTGGCAGGCTACTGCACAGGGATGTGCAGCCCTAAGGGGGGGTAGATTGTGATATCCTGGAGTCCTACATCGAGTATAGAGAGGAAAGTGAATGGGTTTATATATAGAGTTTGCATCCTTACCTTGCATAAGGCCTTTTGGTAGGTTGAGACCCACTAGAAGCAAAACCATGAGGCTCATGGGCCAAAGCGGACAATATCATGTATACGTATAGGGTGGGGCGTTACACGCAAAGTGTCCTGGCTTTCCACATACAAAATAACCGTTTGTAGCCAGCGGCTTTTCGGTTCTAATGATCGAAGGAGACATTAGTCTTCTTATTTCTGATCAAATTGTCATCAAATTTCCCTTTCTTGTCATCATTCACTTTGGGTTTAGTTTCAGCTAGATGTATTTTTCCACATTTGGCAGCTTGATTTTTTTTAATCACTGATTCGAGCCTCTTCCTCAATTCTCAAATATCGCTGATAGCGCTCCAAGGAATAATCTCTCCTTTTATGTCGAAGAGCCTTTTGTATGTCCTTCCAAGTGGGTGGTAATTTTTCAATGATTGTTGACACTTGGAATTGCTTATCAACTTGGATCCCATTTTTAACAATCTCATTAATTATGGTTTGCAAGACATGTACTTGGGGCACAATTGGTTTGTCATCTACCATCTTGAAATTCAAATAGCGACCAACTGCGTACTTTTTAGCCCTTGATTCCTTAGTCTTGTATTTCTTATCAAGATCATTCCAGAGGTCTTTTGTAGACCGAGAGTCAAAGTATAGCTTATAAATATTGTCTGCCACCAAGTTCAGAATGTGGCTCTTGCACAAGTAATCGTTTTCTTTCCACTTCTTTCTTGCAATTGAGCCACCGTGGCTTTTTCACATTCAGGGCATGGTTTAGTAATAACATATGCAATTTTCTGTGAGGTTAGCAGAAATAATACTTTCTACTGCCAGCTATAGAAATTGGATCTGTGAAAGCTATCTAACCGAACAAGATCCTGATGCATGAATTTGATTGCAGATGTAGCCATGGTTTGTCCTAAAATTGTTAAAATTAAGGCTATAAAAATTAGGGCTAAAGTAGAACAATTATACCAATGTTGAAGTTGAGAGGCAACGATAGACAGTGAAAATCAGAGCAAGTTTTTGGCAACAATAGTGGGCCAAGGGACGTCAGTTGACGCTATCATTAGGACGAGTTCCACCCTTTGGGCAGTGATCTAGATGCGAAGGTTCCCAGCAGAACCACCCCTATGATACAAAGGTTTTCTCTAAATTTGCTTGGTCGCACACCAAGATTGTAAAAGTCGGACTTCAACTTATGTGATGCTCTCAGAGAGTAGAGTAGAGAAAGCAGAGAAGAAAAACTAGAGCAGAAGAAAATTATCATAAACCCTGGCACCCGAAAAATATATAAAAATATACTAACGTTGGGGCCATTATAGAAGCAATAAAAGACCATTAAACAAAATTAATAAAAAAGTTTAAAATTTTTAAACTAAAATTTAACACGTTTTAATTTAAAAACTATTAAGTAAAATGTTTTCTTTTTAAATAAAAGTCTATTTAATAAAAAAAGATTTTATAATTTCCCCAAGGTAGGCTGGGTTGGGATCTGCACCTCCCCGGGCAAAGCTTGACTTGTGTGTGCGCATAAGGTTTGCAGCAAAAATGCCCAAAGCAACTTGATGTCTACAGGATAAGGAACTACATATATAAACTTTAAAGCTTTTGCTTATTTCCAATGTACGCTAGCAAATATACAAATGTGTCTTTTGCCTCTACATGAAGTAAAAAGTAAAAAGAAAGAAGAGAAAGCATTATGAAAAACACAATGAATTTTTTGAAACCCACATAAAAACCAACATAATCTCTACTCCTAAAATTTTATCACTTGATTATGCTTTAAATTATTAGATCCTTCTTTGTGGGGCTTGAAACTTGTAGGCAACTTTATGCCCATGGAGAGATTTAGACCAGAATGTAGCTGCTATATGTATGTGCTTAACTTGTTGATCATACTATTTAATAGCTATGCTGTTGTGAGAAGGTTTTGAAATTATTTATTTCGTTTTATAGGGTTTTTTTAATCATAATACTCATGGATGTGAGAGAATGGATGAGGTTTGGGTGCCTGAAACCGTCACGCCTCATTCAGCTCCTCAAATGAGAGCTTAGAAAAGTTACAAGAAAGATGCATCCTTGCATGCTTTTCTCAAGCTAGAGACGGATTTAATTTTCAACCAATATTACACAGCAATTTTACATAAATGATAGATTCCTAAACTTAATTATTATTTGGATTTCATAAAATTGTAAATCATGTATGCACAATGTGGCACGATCAGCTCGCAACCGTGGAGATAGGTATAAGATTAAGAAAGTTGATGTATTAAAAAGGGAGGTCCACATACATGTGATGCGAGTGGCGGACTAATGGGTGAATTGCACTCGGATTAAATTTGCTAGAGCATCATTTCAGACGAAATCATTGACAGCAACATCAAGTATTTAATCGATTATGGCATTATGGCAGATCTCACGACCAGAGATGGGCACTAATTAGTGTAAATTCTGGACGGTCTATCCCTTTTTTTTTGGTATCTCAGCCTTGGGACCTATAGCCCTTTAGTGAGGGAGCCCTGAGGTGAAGTTGGGGAGCCTTCTCATGAGGAAATAAGACCTCGTGTGAGGTAACAAGTTCTAGGTCTATTACGTGTTTTATGCACAATCTACCATTTGAATTAAATGTGTTGATACACTAAATTCAATTATAGTTGGATACATGGAAGTAAATTTTATTATATATGGATGTTTGAGTTCATTAATGAGTTAGTTATTATGTGAATGTTTGAATGGATGCCTACAAATGATTATATTATTGGAAATTCTACAGGTAGAATTTTTTCCAACTTTTATTTTCAAAATTGTTTCTAAAATATATTTTTGAAAAAAAAAAAGATGACTCAAAGCCATAATTTGTAAGGCTATCTATCTATATTGACAACAGCCATTGACTGCTATGTATTTTTTTTTTCTATTCTTAAGTTTTTTTTAATCAGTTTATCAAAAGAATGATGATTTTTTTCACTTTGATTCTTTTTTTCTGACGAATGGTGCCATATTTTTTCCTTTTTTTTTTTTAACAATTTAGTTGTGCAAATGATGACTACATATTTGTAGACAGATCGGCTGACTGTTATTCGGACATTAGCTGTCATTTTTAGTGTCTTTTAACAATTAAAGAATGGCCATTTATCCTATCGGCAAGAGACATGCCTGTCTAAGGTCCTACCTCAAATGAGGTCTACCTGACTACCAAAATGCTCCTTACCTCACTCAATGTTACTCCTCTCTTCCCAGGGTTCCCACCTGCTAAACTGATATTGAAATAAAAAATAGAGAACGGAGAAATGAGTCCAAGGAAATGATTGTTTTGAGGATAATCAAATGCAAAGACTGAATTCAATAGATAACCCGATTTTTTAGTGGCTAAAGAAATTTACTGAGACATAAATGTGATGTATTAAAAGGGGCCAGAGGTCTAAATGTGATGCCAATGGCGGACTAATGGGTGAATTGGTCTAGGATTCAAGTTGCCATAGCATCAGTTCAGATGAAATCATTGACGGGAACATTAAGTTGCTAATCAATTCAGGTATTTTAGCAGATCTTACGACCAACGATGTCTCAGATTACTATAAATTTAGGACCGTCTATTACTAATTTTATGCAAAATCTACCATTTGAATTAAATGTTTTGATAGAGTAAATTTGGTCATAATTAGATAGATGGATATAAATTTTATTCTATATGGATGTTTGAGTTCATTAATGAGTTAGTTATTAGATGAATGTTAAATGGATGTTTGAAATTGATTATATTATTGGAAATTCCACAGGCAGAATTTTTTTCAACTTTATTTTCTTAAAATATTTTTGATAAAAAAAAAAGACGGCCCAAAGCCATAATTTGTAAGTCTATCTATCTATATAAATAACATCCATTAACTGATATTTATTATTTTTTTTCTATTTTAGAGATTTTTTTTATCTTTTTTTTACAAAAGAATGATGATTTTTTTCACCTTGGTTTTTTTTCCCAAAAAATGGTGCCATAGTTTTGTTTCTCTTTAAAACAACTTAGTTGTGTAAATTAGGGGTCTACACAAAATCAGTCGATCCGTTAAACCAATCTGATTCGCAGTTTCTTAATTGATTTGATGGTTAATGGTTTGAAGACGGATTGAAAAAATCATAATCCGTTAGTAACAGATTGGTGACGGATTTTACCCTTAATCTATGGATTTAAAACCGATCTGAACCGTTGAAATAAAAAATATCTTTTTTTACCTTTGCATAAAAAAATATTAAAAGGCAATAATCTTCATTCATTATCTAGCTTTTTATTACAAATAAGCCTAAGTGCAGGGGGTGTATTGCAAAAAAATTCCTATCATTGACACTATTAACGGATTGAATGGTTTTAACAGATTCGAATCGTTAATCTACTGTTTGATTTAGATCAACTTTGAGGGGCAATGGATTGGTGACGGATTACAAAACCATAATTCATAGGTAACGATTTGGTGATGGATTTGGCTCAATCAAATCCAATCCGAATCATGTACACCCCTAGTATAAATGACTACATATTTGTAGAACGAAATTGATGACTGTTATAAGGCCATTAGCTGTCATATTTTTTCAACTCATTATCGATCATCAAAAAGTATGCCAATGGCATGATGAGAATTTAGAAAGAATCAACTACAAATGTCTAGAAGCCTTAGGTAGCCACTCAAATCAAATCCCCCCGAAGAAATTGACAAAAAAGAATGAACTTTTGAGTTCTAAATTAAGAAGAAACAAAAAAAGTGGCTGAGAACTGTGACTCTTCAATGTCACAAGCAATAGAATCACATTAATGGTTTAGTTTATGTATCCCTAGATGATAATAAATGGCCATTTCTTTAGACATGCTATTTACCACTATTATAGTTCTTATTCTAACTAACAATAATTCAAGAAAGGCCTTTTAACCTATGGGTAAGAAGCGTCAGTTTTTACTGTCTAAGATTCGAACCACAATAGAAACACCTTTCCTTATTCAAGGTTCTACCTCAAACAAGGTCTATCTCCCTCGCCTCACCCAATGTTACTCCCCTCTTTGATCCGAGGGCTTCCATCACACTAAATTAATATTGCGATACAAATAATAAAAATTGAGTAATAAATCCAAGGAGACAATTGTTTTAAGGATAATGAAATGCAAAGACTGAAATTAATAGCTAACCTGATTTTTTATTGGCTAAAGAAATTTACTGGGACATAATAAGTTAAAATAAAATTGCAACAAAATTTTATCGACCAGAACATCCCGCAGCGTCGTCTTTCCAGTAATTATGAATAGACCACATGCATGTTTCATCTTTCCAGAAACCACATGCATGTCTCATCTTTTCAGTACTTGTGACACATACATTCAACTTTAACTACATCCAAACAGTACAGTTAATTTGCAAATTGATTGAGAGAGAGACCTACAGTTGCCTAATGGTTATACAGGACCACAAAAAATCAACCCTTGAAAGCTGGCTGCTCGTAAAGATTCCTAAAGTTTATGCATGTGTTCAACGTGAATAACCCTTGAAAGGTTGTAGAGGCAGTGCTCAAATATCTATTTATAACCCCCTCTCACCTCATCCACAACATGCACTTGAAGTAGGAAAGAATGAAGATCTGGAGCTTGATCATCTTTTCCTTGGCTTCCATACTGTGTGCCTCTGCACAGCAGTGTGGAAGCCAAGCAGGGGGAGCTCTCTGCCCCAACTGCCTCTGCTGCAGCCAATGGGGCTATTGTGGCAGCACAGAACCATGGTGTGGGACGGGTTGCCAGAGCCAATGTGACCTAGTCTGTGCACCACCACCACCACCGCCACCACCATCGCCCCCGCCGCCGCCGTACACACCACCACCACCATCAACACCCTGTGGTGAACTAACCTCACTCATCAGTCGGGATGAATTTGAAGGGATGCTACTGCATCGCAACGATGCAGCTTGCCCCGCCAGGGGCTTCTATACTTACGATGATTTCATAGCTGCAGCCAATAATTTTACAGGGTTTGCTCAGGGGGACGACTCAGTTATATGCAAGAGGGAGATTGCAGCTTTCCTAGGCCAAACCTCCCATGAAACAACTGGTGGGTGCGCGATAGTTTAACAGATACGAAATTTTCTTTCTGCCCCTAAGCGACCTTTATTTGATAATCAAGGGTCTGTTTGGAAAGTAAATTAATCTGAACGGCATATTAATTAAATTAAATTAAAACAGGCCAAAGTGAAATGAGGAGACTGTTTGATTATTCTGATATGTGCAGGGGGGTGGTCCAGTGCACCAGATGGCCCATATGCATGGGGTTACTGCTTTAAAGAGGAGGTAGGTTGTCCAGGTGTTTGTGATTATTGTGTACCCAGTGATCAGTGGCCTTGCGTTCCCGGGCAGCAGTACTATGGCCGAGGGCCCATTCAACTTTCATAGTAAGTGTATTGAACAAATTAACCCAACAGTGATAACTTGTCGAAGACTTGGATATTAATTAATCTTGACTTTTGACTGAGTTTCTTGCAGCAACTACAACTATGGCCAGGCTGGAGAATATCTTGGATTAGACCTCCTCGGCAACCCTGGAATAGTTTCCTCAGACGGACTGATCTCATTCAAGACGGCCTTCTGGTTCTGGATGACCCCACAACCACCGAAGCCATCCTGCCATGACGTCATTACTGGAAAATGGACACCGTCTCCTGCTGATATTGCTGCCGGTCGCCTACCTGGGTATGGTCTCTGTACGAACATTATTAATGGAGGACTAGAATGTGGCGGCACTGGACCCGATCCAAGAGTGGAAAGCCGGATTGGTTTCTATAAGAGATACTGCGATATCTTGGGTGTGAGCTACGGTGACAACCTTGACTGCTACGGCATGAGCCCTTATGGCTTCAGCTTGCTCCGGGAAAATAAATTACTAAACCCAGCTATGTAGTCCCAACTTCTCACTATGTTTACCTTCCGGTTGGAGTAAATCATTATATGTATAGCTTTCCTGTTGGGCTAAATCCCACCTTGTCATCGATGTAATCTTCAGCCTCTCCTACGAGTACTTAAGCATGAATAAATAATGCCTACCTTGGAATACGTTCTAGGCAACGATTATCTATGTTGTTGGTCGTCCGTATTCGTCGTCTTCTTCCGTTTTTTTATTCGTCTGAAATATTACTGGACTTTGGATGCGGAATGATTAGAGATGGAGGGCACATTTTAAAGTGATCTACCCAAAATCGCCCGTATTCATCTTCTTCTTCCGTTTTTTATTCCTCTGAAATATTCTTGGACTTTGGATGCGGAATGGTTAGAGATGGGGGCACATTTTAAAGTGAACAACCCAAAATCGCCTATTTGTTTGTTGAATTCCTAGTAATTTAGATTATTTTCTTTTACTCTTTTTTTTTCATTTTTTATATTTGACTAAAATAGGAATAAACCTATAATTTTAATATTTTAGTCGTCATGAAGTCCAACAATGAACTAAACATCTGTTTGAGCCGTCTGGTGCCTTATCCTCTAGAAGGTGGTATCATGTATCCAAGTTTTATCACTTATCAACTTAAGAAAGGAGTTGGAGGGTTCAAAGTCATTTGAAAAAAAAATAATGCGGATGATCATTACCTACTGAGGAGGATATATACCGTTCAATAGCCCGTGATAGCATGCAATAACTTTTGAAACTATTTAGTTTACCAATGCAATAATTGGATCATCATTACCTATTGAGGAGGATATGTACTGTTCGATGACCCTTTGAAAATCATAAACTTTACTCCTGTAATCTTAACCTCTTTAATTTGCAAGGATTGAGTTACTTGGATATTCTATAAATTCAAGAGGGTCACACGAATTGGGCATAAGGGCCCAACATATCATTTAGGACATAAAATTGGATATGTGGCTTTAAAAAAAATTATAATTTTAGTTGAGAGAATACTATTTTATTAGTATTTTTCATGATTAATCCTTATAATGATAAAACTAAAATCATAATCCCATCCTAAAGTAAAGGATTTTAGAGTGAGTTGGTCACAATAGGAAACGCTCTAAGGTCAGCTATATCATCCAAAGGATCTTTCAATAAGCTATAAAATCTACAAGATTAATAATTTGGTGCTCTCAAACAGTGGAAAGCCATACAAAGAATACTGAGAATGGAAAACGTCTAAAGCTATAGTATGTGGAGGAATACACCTGAAATTATAAACTAGGGACAATTACCCAAAAAGGATACAAAAGTCCAAAAACCACCAAAAGAGTCATACAAATCAGAGAATCTACATAGTGGGTCCACATAAAACTTTTTGTATATCTTTTTTTTTTATTTTTTGCAGTCACATGCTATAATCATGGTACGTGCCCATGTGACCTCTACCTGTGTTACTCCATGTAAACCTTGTAAATGAGTTGGGTTAACCTGAGTCCGAATTTATTCAACTAACTTGTTTTTAAAATGGATTGGAAACCTTCATCTTGCACTCATAACAGCTCAACTGGACCCGACACTCTTAAATTGAATTTAATGCAGGTGGGGTCCAGTTGAGATTTAGCATATATTTTTTGGGAAATATTAAAATATTAAAATAAAAAATAATAAGGGTAAACTTTCAACTTTAACATGTGATTGCACTGTATATTGATTTCATGTATAATGTGTAAACAAAATCAACCATGTACATATTTCTGGAATGAGTAATTTGACAATTGATTTAGCAAATTTTGTTGGATGAGCTATAAAGAAAAAAGTAAGGAGGAAATAGATAAAATTCTGAATTTATTTTGAAAATTCATATAAAATATCTATGTTTGTCCCTAAAATCGACATGAGAATTTTTTTTTGTTCCCAAAACACAATTACATGTTTGGGTCTGCACCCCTCAAATGAAAACTCTAGGTCAACCATTGAGTCAGGCCTTCTATTTCATAGTGCCATGAGTGACCACAACACAATTTATTCCGGAATTCTATTATTTCATAATCTTTGCCTCATAATTGTTAAATGCAAATCATCAACTGATATTTTAATTGAAATTATGGATAAGTTATGGGAAATCACTTCAATCAAAATTTATACTTATCAATAGATTTACCGAGTCAAAGAAAATATGATTCACTTTAAAAAAACAAATTGAATTGATTACATTTTTGCTCAAATGTTTTGATTAAGCATGCAGACTTTTATAGGGTACCATAGTTTTTTTTTATTTACTCGAGCCATGTAATTGTAAGTACCACTTTGGGGAAAATTCATTTTTATCTAATTGTGGGATATGGAGAAAAATTATTTTTATCTTATTGTCAGATTTCATTGCGCCACTAAATTGGATTATTCTTTGTGAAGAACTTCCAGACTGCATGGGGCTCCTAGTGATATTGAGAAGGAATGTGGCCCCACATGGGATATATTCTGAGAAGAAATGGTTAATTAGTAGGTAGTTGGCCCCACATGAAGGATTGCTGGCGTAAAAGAGAACGTTTAGAGCATTTTTGGTAAGAGGTGAGGAATCTGCAGTTTTACGAATTCCTCACTACCTCTAGAAAATGAAAATCCTTCCTAAGGATTTTATAGCTGAAGATTTCTCATGTTCTACAATTGGTTAGAACGATGAAATGACTGAGGATTTCTAGAATTCATGTTTGGTGCAGGTAACAGTAAAAACCGTAGAAAATAAACATCACATCTAATATAAGGCCTTTAATAATTAGTCATGGCCAAAATGTGTTAGCTAAGAATAAGGGCCCACATCATGATATTTAACAAGCTAAGACTCCTATACTTATTCAAATGTGATTAAATGATGGGATGCGCATCTCAAGCTCATACATAGCCATGCTAAACAATAATTTGAATTCAATAAGAACGTAAAACACATTTCCATATAAGTCAATATTAAATATAAAATAAAACAACTAAGTATGAATGTTAAAAAAATTGATAGTTTCAAAGGCCCATAGTTTAAAGTCTTATTAAGCAAAAATCACATTAAGATCCAACCCTTGCATCCCACATCTCTTCCACTATACTTTCTTGCAACTGATTCATATAATTTCTATCTACATTGCTAGGTCCTAAAACACCATCCCTAGCTTGGTTGTCATTTAGTTCGACACCCATATTTTCATCTCCTAAATTCTCGTTCATTGCATCTGCAAAGATCTCATCATCTAAGTTCCGTTGTCGGATAAAATTGCGTAGAACACAACATGCCACAACCAGCTTCGCTTGTATCTTAATAAGATAATGTAGAGCAATCTGTAGCAAAGCAAAACGCTATTTTAATAAAGCAAATGTTCTTTCCACTACATTTCGTAGTTTTTAATGTCTTAAGTTGAATAACTCTGGTCCTTTTCTTGGTGCGTACATAGTGAACCATTCTTTAAGATAGTAACGAGCACCACGAAAGGCATCTAAAAATCCATGCATATTCGCATATCCAGCTCTAACAAGATAATATTTACCTACAAATAGAAAACCTCTAGTTAATATTACACTAAAAAAATGCATATGCATTTTCAAATAAAACACACAAGACATTACCAATGGGAACATGGAATTTATTGTGTGGCTACCTCCCAATTGAGTCTTGAAGTATCCTAGAGTCTGATGTTGGCCCTTCCCATCCAGCATAAACATATAGAAATTGCATATCAAACAAAACCACAGCCATGACACCCTTCCCATCTAGCATAAACATATTGAAATTGAATATCAAACGAAACCACAGTCATGACATTTTGTGTCAACCAACCTTTTCTATTACGATATCGAACTTGATCTTCAAGTCTCATTCATGCAGGAATATGCATTCCATCTATTGCTCGAATGCAATCTTGTTAACAAATCAACTATGCATTAAATTATTCATACATCAATCACTCAAGTTTTTTATAAAATATAAATTATTTAAAAATTTACCTTGAAACATGGATAGAATGAAGGATTATTTGGAATCTCTTGTGGAATGTCCCCACTTGATGGTTTTAAATAATACTTGCTCAACTTTAATATTGCATCCAATGTTTGATTGAAGTATCTATTTATTGTGTCTTTTGAATGTTGGAATTGATCCTGCATCACTCAATTCCTTTCATCGTGGCCAACAATGAATAAAAAAATCGCTAGTTGTTCTTCCACACTTACAAACTATGAATCTTTTAAAAAATTTTGTCTCCTTAATTCAATTGCTAAGAGCATAAAACATCCATTGTTCATTCTGAACAAGTTAAAACAATTTTGGGAATTTCCAGTCAAAATCTCCATGATATAATTACGACCACTATGGAATGACTCATGTACCGCATCGTTAAGTAAGCACGCATAATGGTACCACAACAAACAAGTTATAGTGATTGTAATTGAAAAAATCTATAAAAGATGTCTTCTATCCATTCTGCATATAAACAGATTCAGGCCCAGAAAGTGAGATAAAGGAGTTTCTTTTTCTAATACTCAATGACTTGTGACAAATACAATCAGGCGTGTCAATAATAGCATGGATTGACTAAATTTCATAATGAAATGCAACCTGTGATTGAACCATTGACATTTTTTTAAAGATTTATGCTCATTTTGTATTTGAGAACAGAGAGATGATAGCAGGTCTGATTAGCAAGTGGCCCTTCACTTATACCTCCACTCTTTATAAAGCAGAAGCAGAAGATGTTAAAGAAATAAGGATTGTGGAAATATGGCAAATGTGGAGAAGCAGAAACAAAATCTAGGTTATGGGGAGAAATGTGGAGCAAGTTCTGAGTCTAGCACAACAACAACTTGTAGGTTTCTTTTGGGAACATAAATGCTCAGTTTGGAAGGAAATTGGAAACAGATTCAGGCCTAGAAAGTGAGATAAAGGGATGATGGCCGATTGAGTGGATTTATTGAGTGCATAGAGAAACTAAGATAGAATCTTTAAGTACTCATTTTTAAGTGAGAGAGCAGTTTTCAACTTTAAGTCTTGATAGCAATTGCAAAAATTAGAATGTAGAAAATAGACGTATATTGATGAAATTTCATTGGTCCATAATAAATACACATAAACAAACAAGTCAGGAATCTTGTCAATGACTTGAGTTAATACCTAATGACAGAAATCGAGCCTAAAAATCCAATAATGCCAACAATTTAACTAGATAGAAGGTGATGAAATTTCATTGGACCATAATGGTGACAGACACATAAACAACTTAGGCTTTGATCTTGATGGTGATGACACTAGGATATGGATTTGTCATTGGTTGGATTAACTATACTCCTTTTGACAAAAGAAAATCCATTCTCATGATGATTGTTTTTTAGGCTTAAATTGAAAGTCAAAAATGAAACATGATATGTTCATCAAACTTTGAAGCATTGCTTATTTCTTCCGTGAATTGAATATGTTTGTGTGTGTGTGTGTGAGTGAGTGAGCGAGTGAGATAGAGAGAGATAGGGAGAGAGAGAGAGAGAGATAATTGATAAATTTCACACCATAGGGAGAAGAGAAACAAGCACCTATAAATGAGAAAAGAAAAGAAATGCTAAAAGCCAAAGATAAAGGAGCATTATACCATGCATCAGTGATAACAACCTAAACAAAAAAATATAACCAAGCACAATATATGAATTACAACAGAGTCATCACCGAGCATTCATCACTAAGCATTCCTTTCTTTTTTAGCATATCATTCTCCACTAATATAACATGTACAATGATTTTGACAAATAAATATTAAAAATTTTTAACATGATTATCAAGGATAATATTTCCTTTGTATAATTCCTAGTCAAAGGATTATCTAGATATACACTCACTCCAACAAAAAAAAAACCCATTGTAATGGCATAAACACAACACGAGAACAAATGCTATGCAGTAGAAACAATAGTCAATGGTGCATTTGGTTGTACAAAAAATCACAATTGGTTTAACTATTACACAGAACAAATGGGTACTGATTGTGCTATGCATTTAGGGTGAAAAAGAAAAGTGGGATTGATTAAAGAAATATCTAGAAATTAGCATCCTAAAATGAAGAAAGCAGTAGGCACAATCACACATTAATAATTCTGTATTTTCTTATTTGATCGAATGAGTGTGAGAAGTACAACATAAGTACAACATTATGGGCATGTTGGGTAGGGGAGGGGGGGAAAAAGAGCAAGAGGGAGAGATTGTGAGGGGAAAGTGGGCTCAAGTAGGGAAGAGAGAGAGGGGAGGGTGGGAGAGAGAGAGAGTGGATCAATGGAGGGTGTTCTGGGCATGGGGAGAGAGAGAGAAAAAGGGTAGTTGGGTTCACAGGGGAGAGCAAGAGAGAAAAAGGGGAGGGTGGGCACGGTTGTGTGTGTGAGAGATAAAGAGAGAGAGAGAGAGAGAGAGAGATGTAGGAGGGAGACTTACCTCCAGATCATTGGCGAGTAGGCACGAGATGAGAGAGCAGGAGAAGGCTCTTTCGCTGGAGAGGGAAGCGAGAGACTGCATGCATATTGTTTCTGGGTCAAGATTTTGACTTTTATATCACTTTTTTTAGATGAGATGATTTGCAGATCTAATGGGGGAAGGTAAGATTGGAGAATCACAAGAAGTGAAGATTTGATTTTTTCCAAAATTATTAGAGATTTGCTAGCTCCAAACATAGATATTAATGGATCCCTGGAAACTAGGATCCGTTTCCTCAATGCTCTTGTTACCAAATATGCCCTTAGAGATATAGATTAAGGCAACTCCTTGCTTGTTCAAGGGCAATATAGGAATTAAATCAATTTGTGAAATGTGTAGATGTCTTGGAAGGATGCCAACTATCATCCTAAATTTCAAATGACGTGCATGATAGCTATTGGTCGCAGCCGGTTGGTGTACCATAGTATGGTGCCGCGATGCTGCATAGGATCCGAGCCCTAGAAATGACAGGGCCAAAATTTCTGCCATTAACACAATGGGGCCGGGCTAGATGTGGTCCTATGTATGCTTAGTAGTCCAACTATAGGCCCTTTAGATTGACCACCATGTCCGTGTTACATAAATTTCATAAATGGGCTTGACCTTTCTTTAATTTTTTGACTGCTCAATAGTGGCTAGATCTAGGTCCATTATTTTGTCTCCTCTATCTGGGTTCGCTATAGATCTATCCCCTGAGCAACCCTACTCAAACGGGTTTCATAAACAAATCGTCAGCTACTAATTTGACATAAGAAAGGCCATAAAAGTGGCAGCAACAAGTTCACGGCCTTCTGGCTCCAACCCAGCCCATCATGGGAGTGGACTCTCCTGGATTTAAAAGCATCTAGGCCTCAGTGAGGCATTGTCAATAAAATAGACGGTGATGATTTTTCTTAGTTCCTAGACAGGCCACAACAGATCGAGCAATTGCCACACATTAACAACAACAATTTATGGGTCACATTCGGACGAGAAGATAGAGGTCAAGAAAATTGCCTACAATTCCAAGTTGCACTGCAAACTGTTATACCAAACCTTCCTCCCACTTCAAATACTCAGGAAAACAAGTAACGAAACTTGTCAAGATTTTACCCCTAGTAAAAGGTGTTAGCTCTTACCAGCATAACCCACGCTTTTCCCTCGTTTGAGGGTGACGAGGGCTCCACCACCTGTCAAGGTCTTTTATAACTAAATTTAAGAACATTTCATTCAAATAATAACCCACTGTAGGCTTTATTCGATCCATCTCTCTAATAATTTATACAAGAAAGGAGCATAATATAAAGAGATAATTTCAAATTCAAACCTTAAGTCTATCCCTAAAATATCTAACACCTAACAAACCATTTGGTTGTCTTTAACATCCATATCTCTAACATCCCCCCTTAATCACATGGTCCTCAATAGGATGTGTAATTGTAAACATAAAATATAAGACCTTGATATCTAAAAAAAATCAATTAAATATATATTTATTTATTTATTTCGAAGAAAATGATCATCATATCTTCTTAATGATCTCCGTCTATCCATGTATCCGTTTCTTTCGCAACTTACTCCTTTTTTAGTCTGTTGGTGCCGATAGCTCATTAAATCAAATCTTTTGTGATTTCATCATTAAAGTAATAAACCACCATAAACTTTATTCATTCTAACTCTCTAATTTATACAAGAGAAGAGAGTAACATAAAGAGATAATTTAAAATTTAAATTTTAAGTCAATTCCTAAAATATGTAACACCTAACAAACCATTTGGGTCTCTCTGACATCCATATCTCTAGCATTCTACACGTTTCCAGTAGAGAAAAATTTAAATCCTAAGAAAGATATCATCCTCCTATCTACATCAACAGCCTCCATCCTTGACTCCACTCTTTAAGTTGGTTAGTAATTCTACGAATTCAATATCGAGCAAACAAAAACATCAACAGAAAAGGATATGGTTAAAAGGGAACCTTTTGCTTTCGAGTGTCTTGTGATACCGATAAAGATAAATGATAGGATTACAGGTTGGAGATACCGAATTTGGTGACCTTACTGGTGCGTTTGTATAGGACCATTTGCCAAGTAAAAGGAATGAACTAGCACTAGATTTTCTGGTGTTTGATGCAACGATAATTCTGTGCATCTCGAAAATCCAACGCATTGTCAATTGGGCATTTTCCATCAAGAGAAAGGATTTTCATTTGGCTCCCCTCCCTATAAGATAACAAGTGCTGTAGAGTTCCCCTTTGGCTTCTGTAGAAACACCACCTAAAGTTGTGTCTAGTTTTTCAAGCGATGGTTGGGGTAACAATGCCAGATTGCTACTCACATGGCTAATTTGGGTCCTATTTCGAGAGTGAAAATGTGGTGGTTTGGGCTTTGGTGTAGGGGGTACATGACATTTTGAGTGATGCCTTGATCAAGCATGATCCTAGGGGCCCATTTGTTTCATGGAGTCGAACTTTTAGGAATGCTAAAAAATGCATTCCAGAAACTGGAAGTGTCTAAAACTTAAATTAAAAATAGAAATAAATAAAAAAATTAAAGATCCCTAAGTGGCTATCAAACAATCTCTCCCTCACTACAAAATCAATTAAGAGAAATGTAAACCGAAGACCCATGATCACCCTAGAAAATCAAATCCTGGGGAAGTCAAGGTCCCACCTTTATCCTTCACACCTTACCTCTTTTTAATGATTCTTTACCAGAACCCATTTTACCAAGATTTCAAACTAGTTCAATACCATGACACAAATAGGCTTAAAGCCCATTCTGGCTTCACAAAGGTCAAATTTTTATACCATTTAATAAATGGGTTGCGCTAGGCAAACACTTCCGCCACGATTAGTAAACATTTCGGATTAATTAGCTTATCTAAACGCAAACTTTTAAGGATGTGGACGGTTCTGAATGCGGCCCATATGGAATCTGGTTGTGCAATTGGGCTCAGACAGAGTGTCAATTTTAACAGTGGGTAATCAGGGGGGTTGGGTTGTGATTTATCATTTCTTCACCTCGGGCTCATTGTTACTTGATAGTTAAACATGCTCTGCTCAATCCTATGTATGTTATGCCCTACTATAAGCTTATGTTCTGGCCTAAAATATCAAGCATAAAATGGAAAACCCTCTAATTGAATTAGACCTAAGTAACTTGCATAGCCGTAGAGTGGAACCAAGTGTAGATATTTGGCCCATAACAAAAAGGCAAAAGTTGGACAAGCTTGAGCCCATTGACCCAAGCTTATTCAGTGTTAATCTTAAGTATATGAAAAGATTTGATTCTAGGCACACCAGAATCTAGAAATACGAATGGATTGAAGAATCTTGGGTCAATTATAGCCTGGAATGATTGTGGTGGGTTTGGGCCTCACATTTTGACTTAATAGTTTAACAAGCTCAGCTTGAGCATGTGTAAGCTAAAGATCCTGACTATAGGCTTATCTTGACCTGCCATATTTGCAAAAAACTGCACTTTCACTTGCAAACATGGCATAGGGTTAACTTTAACCGTCATGGGGTTGAGAAAGGCTCCTCACACAAGTGGAAAGAAACAGCAGTTCTCACCTGGCTATTTAGGATTCTAACATTGTAAATGCCAACTTTCCAACATGTGCAGGCTTCTATTCTCACATGTGCAAGCATTATGTAAGGTTTTGAGTTATTGGCATATTCATTGGGTTGGGCAAAAACTTGGGAAATATTGTTATGTAATCTTTTATTTAGATTGGACTGCATGGTGGTCACTTTGATGAAGAGATTGAAGAGTTCAAGTGCAAAATATAGTCTCCCTGACAAGCTTTGTTGTAAGCCTAGGTGCTCGAATGCCTGTAATGCTCCATTCGAACGTCCATGACAGTGTTGTGAATTTCCATCTGTTTCTACAGGAAAAAAAATAAAAATAAAAAAAGAATAACTAGGAGCTCAAACGTTCGAACTTCCCCAAAGTCCATTCGAATGGACAAGGCGTTCACAGAATCTTCTATTAAAAGATGTCTTTCTAAAAAGAAATAAAGGAACATGAACCCTAAACGCAACCTACGAACCAGAGGCTTGTGAAAGTAGTTCTACCACTTTGCAAATCATCTTTCTTTCCATTCAATGCACTAGTTCTACCTCTTGAGCATGAATGTCTAGCACAAATAAATTGAACGTATACGATCTGAAAAGGCATGTTTTACTCAAGTCCAAGTATATGATTGAATCGGCATGGTCAGGCACTACTCAGCCTCAGCCTTAGGATACCCAGCGGGGTTGACTTTGGCATAGCATGTATGTTACAGCTGCAGTGTGTTCATGTCATGGGGCTTCTGGACCCCAGGAAACTTGAGACCCATTCATACCCTAGATCGGTCGTTGGTGTTCTCCACATATAGATCCCTAGAGGGAGGATATGACAAATATAGTAGTCACATAGTACACTACATCTATGCATTGATTCTTATATCATGCTTTATTCAAATGCACAATTTGCCTCGTAAACTAAATTAAAACTCTATGCATTATCACTCGTTAATTATTCTTGTAGATACAACGCATGTTACTTTATTGTTGCTTATGCTTTGCTGAATCACTGTATTCATTAGTTGTCCTTGATGTTGCAGGCTCAGATCCCACGCCGAGCCCTCGCCGATCGGCAAGATTTCAAAAGAGATAGTAGAGGCCCCTTCAGGGCTAGATGAGTGGATATGATCCTCACCGGAGAGTGGCATGGCATTAGTATAGGTCTCCTTTGGATAAGTGGGATGCATTTGGTTTCTGTATGGGCATTTAACTCCCTGCATGTTGTATCTCATAGAAATTGTCTCCTCATTCTTGTAAAGACATGATTCCTTTTTCCTTGTAAATCTTGTAAATATTGTTTTCTTTTAAGTTAGTGTATCCTCTTTGTAATGCAATGATACTTACAGCTTCCGCGTACACTGTATTTTTCACGTATGGTTTTCCCTTATGCGTGTGCATTTAGACAAGATCTGAGTGTGTATATACGGGAGTACGTGTGTCACTGATTAGGTTTACACTTAATCTCCGATTTCTTGGGCTCAAGTCATGACACACGATGAAACAGGACCATGCACTGTCCTTTTATGGTCCCAACAAGGAGAGCTTTGAGCGCATCTTAAAATGTAAAGCTGACACAAAGGCAGCCCAACCTGCAAATCCTGCCCACCATAAAAAAGCTAGACAGAAGGCCAACTACTGACACAAATGCTCACCAAGGCGTCTGGATCCTACGCGGTGGCAAGATATGCATGTACATTATTCTGGAAGCATTTTGGGACCCACTTTGGATTTGTTTGATAAAGGCTGCATTTCTTCTTTTGCGGATCTCATTTTCTATCAACCTTGATAAGAAATTTGGATCCTTACTATGAAAGAATTCTGCCACAAATCAAGCTTCCTCTGAATTGCGGACTCAGAGTTTTTATTTGAGAGGTGCGGACCTAAATAAAAGTAATAAAAACTCACATATCCAAAAAAGGGGCGGTTAGGTTTGAAACCGTGACCTCTCAATAGTAACATGCACTGCTTATCATACGTAAGTAGCATTTTTCATGGTTGAGTTGAAAACAATTGGGTTTCAGCACCCATGGTGCACATTAACTAAAATAAGATTAACACCACGTTAACAATATATAAATCTATGTTATCCGCAGTCAGGTTTACATCCATCCGGTGCTTAATTGGACAATAGGACCCACTAGTTTTGAATGGATCCATCAGTGGAGGAGATGGGAATCATTTTTAATGGTTCGGACCATAAACGGGTGGGCTCCAAAACTGAGTTCACCGCTTTTTGTGTAATGGCAACGACAGACGATCTAGACTCCCAATTTCGACCGTAGCACGTGGGCCTCCACGTAGGCCATATGTTTTGAGTCCGGATCCACCATCCTACAAACACAAGGTATTATATAACACTTTTCTGGCTCCTTGGTTGGCCACACAGAGATAATCTGGAGTAAAATTTTTATTTCATAATAAGTGGGTCCTACTATTTAATTGAACATCACGAAGAAAACGTGCTCAACATACATTCCAACATGATGTTCAATTGGACCGTGGAATCTAATTCTTGAGTATCAGGAGGGAATGAGATTCAATTTGAGCAGTCCATTGCACTTGTGATAGGATCAGCAAGTGTAGAAAAAAAAAAGGTGAAAACCCTCATGTCTGCAAGTAAAAAATAATAAAGTAAAAAACAAAACTTTCACATGTTACTCAGAAGTGTAGAAGGTACATTTTTTCAGAAGATTGATCCTTTTTTGAGGTGACATATCTCATTAAAGAAGAGAAAGCCAAAACACAAACGGACAACAAACATGACACATCCTACATCTTAATTTCGTGGACCATTTCATATCCAAGGGAACATCTCCACCGTAAAATCAGCAAACCTTCTCTTAAAAACTACCTCCTATCTTAATGTGGTTGACCCTTTCATTTTCACTGCCAACGAAACGTCAGCACAGTACAATCAGCAAACCTTATCTTAATAAAAAAAAAAAAAAACCTGTGCGTGTGAAAATGTGGAAGACATTTTTCTTTTTTGGTATAAAAGAAAAGACAAAACGCAACCATCCAACAAACAGGGAAAAGAAATCTATTTACACATGTAAATAACTTACGTATGTGAAAATCCCTTAGTCATATGTGAAATTCCATAGTCATTTACACATGCAATGACTCACATATAAAACATAATTTTTTATTTATTATTTCTACATCTCTTCAAATGTGAATCTAATTTCATCTAACGATTTACATACTTTTTCATAGCTTTTTACAAAGTTTGAGAAATCCATGTTAAATCAAGTGATGAAATTTGATCAACTAAGCATTCGTGGCCTTGTAAAGAGAACGAACGTTTTGGATGAGGAAAAAGAAGCCCATGGAAATCATAATTGAATATCAAATGGTCAAAGCTTTTTTGCAAATATCTTATAATTTATGAGAGATCAACGGTTGAAATTTGACCCACTAGGCTTTTACAGAGGCTCAACAGTTCAAATCTTTCTTTTTGAGGCTCAGATGACCCAATAATTTGAAAAAAATGGACTGCCTATTCACTTGTTGAAATTTGCATAAGATAAAAATTAATGGTTTGGATGTTTTCATAAATATCTAACAATCTATGATGATCCAACGATTGAAACATGATATTATAGCCGTTTTCTACCTTCTCAATAAGTTTAACAATTCAGATCATCATTTAGGGCTCACAAATACCGAAAAAAAATGAGGTGTGATAAGTTTTTAAAGTTTTTGTAGTAGTGCCTTTTTGATGATGGTGTGATTCCTAAAAATATAAGGGGGAATTTTACTTATCATTTACATACTAAAGGACATGTAATTTACACACCACATGTGTAAATTTTGAAAATATATATAAATGTGTGAAACCATTTCACATGTGGGATATTTACATATGAAATGGGGTGAAACGAATAACCCTTAAATCTTAATGACTGTTTTATGGTCAGGGAATCATCACCCATTACAATCATCCCAACAACTTTGTTAAGAAACCAAAAGAAGAAGAGGAAACGAAGGAGCACATTATGAGCTTTGTTGAATTTTCATTTCGTACGTGGGTCATTTTGTTGAATATAGATTGATAGGCTCATAGAATGTAGAGGATTTTGTGCAAAAAATACTAGCAGATACGACTGACACTAAAAAGGAGTGTATAGTTCCTACTGCATAAGAAAAGTCCTTTAGATCCTTTTTGGTGCAAAATCTTCTTTTTAAAGTTACTCGGGAGCGACGCTAGCGTCACGGGCAATTTTATTTCTAAAGAGCGACACTTGCATCGCTCACAGTAACATTTAGGGTACTTAGATGACCAAATATCACGAGAACCATGATAACTCTACTCTACAGATCATTAAAAAATTGAGAACCTAAATCCCAAGACTTCATTCTCAGATAAGAACTATGGTGGTAGCAAGAAGTCCAGTGAGCCCTTTACCCATTTGCGCTGGACAACTGTCTTCAACCAAAACCGAACTAGTGCCAAAAGCCTCTGATTTCTCCGGCAACAATGAATGAAACTGGTCCAGAAGCTCTATTCCAGACTTGTTCCTCTGTTTCTAGCGATGCTAGCGTTGCTCCCCCAAATGCTAGCATCGCTTGCCCTTTTAATACTAAGGACTGATGGTAGTAGCTTTTAGGGTACAAGTTTGACCGAATACAATGAAAAGCATAAGAACTCCAATCTATATATCAGATAAAAATCGAGAACCCAAATCCAAGCCTTTCTTTTTTGCTAAGAACTACGGTAGTAGCAAGAAGTCTGGTGAGCCCTTTCCTTTAAGTGTTGAGCAATTGTTTTCAAACCAAATTGAACCAGATCTAGAAGCCTTTGATTTCTCTAGCAATAGTGAACGAAATCGTTTTGGAAGGCTCTGTTTTGGCCTTCCTCCATTTTCGGTGACACTAGGAGTTGCTGGCCCATTTAGTGTACTTGGATGACTAAATACCTCAAAAACTACAAGAACTCCACTCTACAAATTGATCAATGGATTTGAGAAATCATGGATGGCTTTCTGCGCAACTCCTACAATAGAGGAGAAGAGATCCGGGGTCAACTATGTGGAGAAGAAACTGTTCTCCTCCAAAACTTCTATTAGACGAGAGATGCTCGCATGAGCGAAGCTAGCGTTGCTTTCAAGTGGCGCTATCATCGCTTGTTAAAAACTAAAAGAAAAAAGAGAAATTTTGCAGGAGGTCCTTTCTTGTATGGTAAAATCTACAGGATCGTTTTCAGTATAGGTCCCATCTACAAAGATTTTTCGTGTAAACTCCTCAAGAATTTATCTTCAGTTACACCATCACAGTTCCAACTATGCTACATAAAGGTGTTAATGTCTTTGATTTTCCAATCTCAGGTCATGTATATCCTACGTCAAAGTATGCACCATTGTTTGAACTATTTATTTTAATTTAGACACGATTTCATGTTAATGTGATATGGGAAAATAAAACACAAAACATAAGTAATTAACCACGGAAGCTAAACCTTTTCATCTAAACTTTCAGTGTGAAGTAAAATGGGTTTCTTACAAAAAAAAAAGTCCTAAATCTAAATTACACAGATTGATTAAGAAACATACAAACATATCAAGTGTCGTATGTAGCAAAAACGCCAATTTTTCCAAAAAAACATCGTTAGGGCCCTTCTCAAGAATGCTTATCTTTCTTCCCCAGGCAGTACTTTTGGTTGATATTTATTTCCCGCCTATCTCACCTCTCCTCTTTTGCTTTCTGCGACTCAAAACATTTCTTTTTCTATAATCTCTCTTTTCCAAAAAAATTTGTGAAAAGAGTGAGAAAACTCACCTCAATCAAGTCTTTCAGTTGCAATGATTAGAGAGTGGTGGTGAGGAAGAATGATAGAGAACACAATAGGAAGCACAAGTAATGGAGAGAAACTTTTATGGTGTAAGTGGGACAATAAGCACTGGCAGCCAAATACGAGGACCACTAAGGAAGATTGTTGTCATTTGTTAGCCTCCTAATTGGGAATTGTGAAGATGGGGCAAAACCAAAATCGATGAAGAGGAGAGGAAAAGTCGAAAATAGGGTTTTTTTTTCTTTTGTAATGAGTAATAATGATGTAGTTTTGGGGAAGAAGGGAAAAATCGGAAAAAAAGATTTTTGCGAAGGAGAGATTGTAGGAAGTGAGAGATTTTGAGTTTCAAAAAGAAAATAAAAAGAGGAGATCAGGTGAGAGAAGTTGATCTATTTATTTATTTTTCCCAGGGAAGGAAATGAAGATTGACCAAGAAAATTATCTAGGGACGAAAACTAGGAAAGAGAGAGAAAAAGAAGCCCTATCGATATCATTTCAGGAAAAGTGGTCTTTTTATTCCGTACAGTACCCTAATTCGATGTTTTAATGTCTTTCATAATTAATTGATTTTATCAGAGTTTAGAAGTGATATTGTTGTAAAAATCTTAACTAATATTAAGTAAATTTGTTTTTAGTGATTTTTTCTTTTCTTTTGTTTTAACTCTAATAAGGGACCCAAGGTGGCTCACACAAGTGTAAAGAGGAGTCCACAAATGTGGAGAGAGTGGCATACTTAGAGATCAATCATTGGGTACCTAGGTGATATCAGGGGTCGCTAACCGGTGGAAGAACCCATGTGGTCGCGATTCTAATGAGTTAAAAGGAAATTTTCATCTTCAATCAAAAGCGGAGATAATAGTTTTGCATTTAAAAAATAATAATAGGCCAGTAAATTAAATCTCGAGTTAAAAAACTCTACGTTAGTATCGACTTAAAAATCATAAGGATATATATATATTAATTAAAAAACAATAAAGAAATAAAAGAAAAAGAAAATCATATGGATACATTTTAGGGCTCATCTATTAGTATCAAATGTATGTCAGGCTAAAAACTAACACACGTTTTCTAAAAAGTTAAAAAAAAAAAAAACCCATGTTGAGCGCTTTTAGTGACTGAACAGTGATGAGCTACTATGCTGTAAAAACAACAGTACAATGAACAAACCAAGGTGTGGGAATTACAATGCTTGTAAAAGCTCAAAATTATGTTCACAGTCATGTTTACTGCCTGTCGTAGAAGCCTGAAAAAACAATATTGAGCGCTTTGTTTTTTTTTTTTATGAAAATGGGAATGTACAGTTAAAAGGATCTTCATGAAGGAAGATTAAACAGGTAAAGAGCAAAGAATATAAGATGGAGATCTAGAAAGAAGCTTTACTTTTCAAGTAATTTAGCTTACCAAGGCAATGGCTGGTTAAACATTTCCAATCAAAATGGAGGATTTCTGTTTTTTTTTTTTTTTTTAATTCCAACTTAAGGGTACGTACCCTCGAGAAAGGGGAATAGACCTCCCGTGAGGTGGGGCGCTATTGGATGAGTAAAATTGCCTGTTGGAGGCTGGGCAGCTAGATAAGAACTGAAGGATAGATACTATCATATGGGACTTTGTAGATGAAAGATTTTATTCTTTTTGAGTTATTTTTGAGAAAGATCCTTTATTTTCATAAAACCTCAAAAAGACTCATGTCCTTTTTATATTTTTACAAAACCTCCTGTGACTCAGAGCCAAACTGTGCACAGAAACTAAAATGAATTGTACTTTGGCATACTGGAAATCCGATCCAATCTTCTTTCCCTTGGCACCGTGCTAATCTTGTTCCCATCAATGGCCGGGTGGGTGTAATTACTATCCACCAAAAATCGTATCTACGAAAACCGACGGTCCATGGCCATCAGGAAATTGGACGTTGCTTTTTGAAAAACTACGGCCACTGGCCGTTGGAAAATGCAGAAAAGAACCACTCCAAATCATAATCGACGGCCAGAAGCTGTTGTTTATCTCTTTATTTAAATAAAAATAAAATCTTAAAAGTAGAAAACGAGCCCCAATGGCCTTCTAATAAATGACGTCAAAATTAATGACGGTGGGGGATGTCGGTTTCCATGGGTATGGCCGTCGGTTTTTCACGATTTTTGATGTAGTTGGGGCACCACTATATCACCTTATCCATTTGATTCCCATCGTACGTAGGTGCCATTAAAAATATCATCAATCAGTGTATGCACCACTGTGAGTCCATGATGTCCACCACATCGTGAAAACTGGGCTCACCATGTTCCTGTTAATGGATGTACCATAATAGGTTCCATCGTCGTTATCGCAGAAAGACACGGTGAAAATTTTGGGTGACCCACACCGAATTGCAAGCGATGGTGACTCCTAGGTAAAATGATGGTGGGTTGAGCAACCCAAAAGAAAAAGCAATTTGTTTTCAGCGAGAGATGCAAAAGAGGGCCACATTTTCACTTGGCTTGGTTGGTTGTGAGATAAGCAAGTCTTCTTCTCTAGTTGGGTTTTTATTTTTGGTTGTGGATATGATATCACACTGTTGTGCGCATACACAAATCACACAATCGATAAACAAGCAACCACACAAGAAAAAGCAATTTGTTTTCGGCTAGAGATGCATAAGAAGGCCACATTTTCAATTGGTTTGCTTTCTTGTGAGATGAGCGAGTCCTTTTCTCTAGGTGGGGTTTTTTTTTTTTTGTGTGTGGATATGAAATCACCGTTGTGCACAAACACGAATCTCACAATCGACAAACAAGCAACCACATAAGAAGATACACACAGATTTACGTGGTTCACCCAAATAGCGCTATACCCATAGGCACAAAGAATATTTTATTTATTACAACAAGCAAAGCATATAAAGACTCTCACTACTCTACCATTGTCTCTCCTATATGGTGTGAGAACAACACAGGTAATAGAGCTCTCACATCTCTTCAACGCAATATCGAAGGTTACGAACTATACACATATATAATCTCCACTTTCTTGGCCACTAAGTAAGCCCAGTACAATTACCAAAACACCCCTAATCTTAAACCTGCCCCCTAGCTAAACCAATGGACCAAACCGGTCAAACTGAAATACAAGACATAAACCTAATAATTTCCACCTTGACTTGTATTTTGCACAGCCTTAGCTACTAGGAGATAAAACCGGTAATGTTTTCACGTACCCTGCTGAATGGTACGTCACTATACTAATGATGCAGTCTTCTCTCTTCAACGCTCTCATATGTTGAACCAGCACATAAACTTTGAGCAAAGTTCGTCTTCTCGTTAAATTCCACCTTGAATTTGAAACTTGAATCTATTGACGAGTCTGAATGATATCGATATATGAATCACTCACCATCCAGCCATCAAACTGCCCCATCTACAACATCACTATGAAGATTTAATCACCGTAAGCATGCAAGAAAAACTGATGCAAATACTAGTCCAAATGACTCAACAACTATAGAACAACCTCTGCCTTGAACAGTAAAAAACTCTATATGACTTGGCCTCCGATTATCCAAAATATATTTGACAGCTGCTGATGTAGGAACACATGACATCAACTTCTCCTTGCTACTTCTTCATTGGTTTGGCTTTATTAAGATGAACGGCAACTCATGCGATTTCGAAAACATGTGCCCTATAAATGAACCCTTTCTTTTGAATTTGCAAACCTTATACAATTAGGCCCGCAACTCCAACTATTTGATTTGCTTCTATCGGGTGAGTTGACCTGATTCTAACCTAACCCACATCTGTTCAAACTTTCTCTACAAGAGAAGTTGGTGCTGCTTGAACTCCTTCTTCTTTCTGTAATCAAGACAGGACGTGTGATATCCTTGAGTTATTTATAGTGCCCCACTCTAGACGCATACATGATATTATCCGCTTTGGCCTATGGGCTTCACGATTTTGCTTTTAGTGGGTCTCAACTCATAAAAAGGCCTCATGCAAGGTAAGGGTGCAAGCTCTATATATAAACCCATTCACATTCCTCTCTATAGTGGATGCGGGATTTCAGGATGTCATAATCCACCCCTCTTAGGGTTGCACGTCCCTGTGCAGTAGGCGGCCAGTCCTTGCAGCCTACCTGCCCTCTTGGCCCGCCCACATATGAATCAGCCCACTTGCACCAGACCACGACAGGGACCTACACTCGAACTAATCGAGAATCGGCTTTGATACCATTTGTAATGCCCCACCCTATACGCATGCATGATATTGTCTGCTTTGGCCCATGGGCCTTACGGTTTTGTTTCAGTGGGTCTCAACCCACCAAAAGGCCTTATTCAAGGTAAGGGTGGAAGCTCTATATATAAATCAATTCACTTTTCTCTCTATAGTCAATATGGCACTCCAGGATGTCACAATGAGCTGCACGTCTCTGTGTAATAACTTGCCAGTTCAAGTAGCTTGCCAGCCTTCTTGGCCTGCCCATATAAGAGCCCGCCTACTTGCACCATGCCACGGCAGGAACCCACACTTGAACTAGTTGAGAACCTGGCTCTGATACTATTTGTAACCCCCCACCCCATACGCATGCATGATATTGTCCGTGTTGGCCCATGGGCCTCACGGTTTTGCTTCTAGTGAGTCTCAACCGACCAAAAGGCCTCATGCAAGGTAAGGGTGCAAGCTATATATAAACCCATTCAGTTTCCTCTCTATAATCAATGTGGGACTCCAGGATGTCACAATCCACCCCCCTTAGGGCTGCGCGTTCCTGTGCAGTAGCCTACCAGTCCATGTAGACTGCTAATCCTCGTGGCTTGCCCACATATGAACCCGCCCACTTACACCAGACCACGGCAGGGACCCACACTCGAACTCATCGAGAATTGGCTTTGATACCATTTGTAATGCCCCACCCTATACGCATGCATGATAATGTCTGCTTTGGCCTCATGGGCCTCACGGTTTTACTTCTAGTGGGTCTCAACCCACCAAAAGGCCTTATGCAAGGTAAGGGTGTAAGCTCGATATATAAACTCATTCACTTTCCTCTCTACAGTTGATGTGGGACTCCAGGATGTCACAATGGGCTGCACGTCCATGTGCAGTAGCCTACCAGCTTTTTTGGCCTAATGATATCCTTGAGTCCCACATCGACTATAAAGAGGAAAGTGAATGAGTTTATATATAGAACTTGTACCCTTACTTTGCATGAAGCCTTTTGATGGGTTGAAGCCCACCAAAAGTAAAACCGTGAGGCCCATTGGCCAAAGTGGACAATATCATATATGGGTGTAGGGTTGGGGCATTATAAATGGTATCAGAGCCAGGTACTCAACTAGTTCGAATATGGGTCCTTGTCGTGGCCTAGTGCAAGTGGGCGGGTTCTTATGTGGGTGGGCCAAAAGGGCTGGCAGGCTATATGAACTAGCAGGTTGCTGCACAGGGACGTGCAGCCTATTGTAACATCTTGGAGTCCCACAGAGATTATAGAGAGGAAAGTGAATGGGTTTATATATAGAGCTTATACCCTTACCTTGTATAAGGATTTTTGGTGGGTTGAGACCCACTGAAGCAAAACCGTGAGGCCCATGGGCCAAAACAGACAATATCACCCATGCGTATAGAGTGGGGCGTTACAAATGGTATCGAAGCCGATTCTCGATTAATTCTAGTGTGGGTCCCTGCCGTGGTCTGGTGCAAGTGGGTGGGTTCATATGTGGGCGGGCCAAGAGGGCTGACAGGCTACATGGACTGGCAAGCTACTGCACAGGGACGTACAGCCCTAAGGGGGGTAGATTGTGATTTCCTGGAGTCCTACATCGACTATAGAGAGGAAAGTGAATGGGTTTATATATAGAACTTGCACCCTTACCTTGCATAAGGCCTTTTGGTGGGTTGAGACCCACTAGAAGCAAAACCATGAGGCTCATGGGCCAAAGCGGACAATATCATGTATACGTATAGGGTGGGGCGTTACACGCAAATTGTCCTGGCTTTCCACATACAAAATAACCGTTTGTAGCCAGCGGCTTTTTGGTTCTAATGCTTGAAGGAGACATTAGTCTTCTTATTTCTGATCAAATTGTCATCAAATTTCCCTTTCTTGTCATCATTCACTTTGGGTTTAGTTTCAGCTAGATGTATTTTTCCACTATTGTCAGCTTGATTTTTTTTAATCACTGATCCGAGCCTCTTCCTCAATTCTCAAATATCGCTGATGGCGCTCCAAGGAATAATCTCTCCTTTTATGTCGAAGAGCCTTTTGTATGTCCTTCCAAGTGGGTGGTAATTTTTCAATGATTGTTGACACTTGGAATTGCTTATCAGCTTGGATCCCATTTTTAACAATCTCATTAATTATGGTTTGCAAGACATGTACTTGGGGCACAATTGGTTTGTCATCTACCATCTTGAAATTCAAATAGCGACCAACTACGCACTTTTTAGCCCTTGATTCCTTAGTCTTGTATTTCTTATCAAGATCATTCCAGAGGTCTTTTGTAGACCGAGAGTCAAAGTATAGCTTATAAATATTGTCTGCCACCAAGTTCAGAATGTGGCTCTTGCACAAGTAATCGTTTTCTTTCCACTTCTTTCGTGCAATTGAGCCACCGTGGCTTCTTCACATTCAGGGCATGGTTCAATAATAACATATGCAATTTTCTGTGAGGTTAGCAGAAATAATACTTTCTACTGCCAGTTATAGAAATTGGATCTATGAAAGCTATCTAACCGAACAAGATCCTGATGCATGAATTTGATTGCAGATGTAGCCATGGTTTGTCCTAAAATTGTTAAAATTAAGGCTATAAAAATTAGGGCTAAAGTAGAACAATTATACCAATGTTGAAGTTGCGAGGCAACGATAGACAGTGAAAATCAGAGCAAGTTTTTGGCAACAATAGTGGGCCAAGGGACGTCAGTTGACGCTATCGTTAGGATGAGTTCCACCCTTTGGGCAGTGATCTAGATGCAAAGGTTCCTAGCAGAACCACCCCTATGATACAAAGGTTTTCTCTAAATTTTCTTGGTCGCACACCAAGACTGTGAAAGTCGGACTTCAACTTATGTGATGCTCTCAGAGAGTAGAGTAGAGAAAGCAGAGAAGAAAAACTAGAGCAGAAGAAAATTATCATAAACCTTGGCACCCGAAAAATATATAAAAAAATACTAACGTTGGGGCCATTATAGAAGCAATAAAAGACCATTAAACAAAATTAATAAAAAAGTTTAAAATTTTTAAACTAAAATTTAACACGTTTTAATTTAAAAGCTATTAAGTAAAATGTTTTCTTTTTAAATAAAATTCTGTTTAATAAAAAAAAGATTTTATAATTTTCCCAAGGTAGGCTGGGTTGGGATCTGCACCTCCCCGGGCAAAGCTTGACTTGTTTGTGCGCATAAGGCTTGCAGCAAAAATGCCCAAAGCAACTTGATGTCTACAGGATAAGGAACTACATATATAAACTTTAAAGCTTTTGTTTATTTCCAATGTGGTACGCTAGCAAATATACAAATGTGTCTTTTGCCTCTACATGAAGTAAAAAGTAAAAAGAAAGAAGAGAAAGCATTATGAAAAACACAATGAATTTTTTGAAACCCACATAAAAACCAACATAATCTCTACTCCTAAAATTGTATCACTTGATTATGCTTTAAATTATTAGATCCTTCTTTGTGGGGCTTGAAACTTGTAGGAAACTTTATGCTCATGGAGAGATTTAGACCAGAATGTAGCTGCTATATGTATGTGCTTAACTTGTTGATCATACTATTTAATAGCTATGCTGTTGTGAGAAGGTTTTGAAATTATTTATTTAGTTTTATAGGGTTTTTTTTAATCATAATACTCGTGGATGTGAGAGAATGGATGAGGTTTGGGTGCCTGAAACCGTCACGCCTCATTCAGCTCCTCAAATGAGAGCTTAGAAAAGTTACAAGAAAGATGCATCCTTGCATGCTTTCTCAAGCTAGAGACGGATTTAATTTTCAACCAATATTACACAGCAATTTTACATAAATGATAGATTCCTAAACTTAATTATTATTTGGATTCCATAAAATTGTAAATCATGTATGCACGATGTGGCACGATCAGTTCGCAACCGTGGAGATAGGTATAAGATTAAGAAAGTTGATGTATTAAAAAGGGAGGTCCACATACATGTGATGCGAGTGGCGGACTAATGGGTGAATTGCACTAGGATTAAATTTGCTAGAGCATCATTTCAGATGAAATCATTGACAGCAACATCAAGTATTTAATCGATTATGGCATTATGGCAGATCTCACGACCTGAGATGGGCACTAATTAGTGTAAATTCTGGACGGTCTATCCCTTTTTTTTGGTATCCCAGCCTTGGGACCTATAGCCCTTTAGTGAGGGAGCCTTGAGGTGAAGTTGGGGAGCCTTCTCATGAGGAAATAAGACCTCGTGCGAGGTAACAAGTTCTGGGTCTATTACGTGTTTTATGCACAATCTACCATTTGAATTAAATGTTTTATACACTAAATTCAATTATAGTTAGATACATGGAAGTAAATTTTATTATATATGGATGTTTGAGTTCATTAATGAGTTAGTTATTATGTGAATGTTTGAATGGATGCCTACAAATGATTATATTATTGGAAATTCTATAGGTAGAATTTTTTCCAACTTTTATTTTCAAAATTGTTTCTGAAATATATTTTTGAAAAAAAAAAAAAGATGACTCAAAGCCATAATTTGTAAGGCTATCTATCTATATTGACAACAGCCATTGACTGCTATGTATTTTTTTTCTATTCTTAAGTTTTTTTTTAATCAGTTTATCAAAAGAATGATGATTTTTTTCACTTTGATTCTTTTTTTCTGACGAATGGTGCCATATTTTTTCCTTTTTTTTTTAACAATTTAGTTGTGCAAATGATGACTACATATTTGTAGACAGATCGGCTGACTGTTATTCGGACATTAGCTGTCATTTTTAGTGTCTTTTAACAATTAAAGAATGGCCATTTATCCTATCGGTAAGAGACGTGCCTGTCTAAGGTCCTACCTCAAATGAGGTCTACCTGACTACCAAAATGCTCCTTACCTCACTCAATGTTACTCCTCTCTTCCCAGGGTTCCCACCCGCTAAATTGATATTGAAATAAAAATTAGAGAATGGAGAAATGAGTCCAAGGAAATGATTGTTTTGAGGATAATCAAATGCAAAGACTGAATTCAATAGATAACCCCATTTTTTAGTGACTAAAGAAATTTACTGAGACATAAATGTGATGTATTAAAAGGGGCCAGAGGTCTAAATGTGATGCCAATGGCGGACTAATGGGTGAATTGGTCTAGGATTCAAGTTGCCATAGCATCAGTTCAGATGAAATCATTGATGGGAACATTAAGTTGCTAATCAATTTAGGTATTTTAGCAGATCTTACGACCAACGATGTCTTAGATTAATATAAATTCAGGACTGTCTATTACTAATTTTATGCAAAATCTACCATTTGAATTAAATGTTTTGATAGAGTAAATTTGGTCATAATTAGATAGATGGATATAAATTTTATTATATATGGATGTTTGAGTTCATTAATGAGTTAGTTATTAGATGAATGTTAAATGGATGTTTGAAATTGATTATATTATTGGAAATTCCACAGGAAGAATTTTTTTCAACTTTATTTTCTTAAAATTTTTTTGATAAAAAAAAAGATGGCCCAAAGCCATAATTTGCAAGTCTATCTATCTATATAAATAACATCCATTGACTGATATTTATTATTTTTTTCTATTTTAGAGATTTTTTTATCTTTGTTTTACAAAAGAATGATGATTTTTTTCACCTTGGTTTTTTTTCCCAAAAAATGGTGCCATAGTTTTGTTTCTCTTTAAAACAACTTAGTTGTGTAAATTAGGGGTCTACACAAAATTAGTCGATCCGTTAAACCAATCTGATTCGCAGTTTCTTAATTGATCTGATGGTTAATGATTTGAAGACGGATTGAAAAAATCATAATCTGTTAGTAACAGATTGGTGACGAATTTTACTCTTAATCTATGGATTTAAAACCGATCTGAACCGTTGAAATAAAAAATATCTTTTTTTTTATCTTTGTATAAAAAAATATTAAAAGGCAATAATCTTCATTCATTATCTAGCTTTTTATTATAAATAAGCCTAAGTGCAGGGGGTATATTGCAAAAAAATTCCTATCATTGACACTATTAACGGATTAAACAGTTTTAACAGATTCGAATCGTTAATCTACAGTTTGATTTAGATCAACTTTGAGGGGCAATGGATTGGTGACGGATTACAAAACCATAATTCATAGGTACCGATTTGGTGATAGATTTGGCTCAATCAAATCCAATCCGAATCATGTACACCCCTAGTATAAATGACTACATATTTGTAGAAGGATCAACTGATGACTGTTATAAGGCCATTAGCTGTCATATTTTTTCAACTCATTATCGATCATCAAAAAGTATGCCAATGGCATGATGAGAATTTAGAAAGAATCAACTACAAATGTCTAGAAGCCTTAGGTAGCCACTCAAATCAAACCCCCCCCCCCCCCCCCCCCCCCCCCCCCCCCGAAGAAATTGACAAAAAAGAATGAACTTTTGAGTTCTAAATTAAGAAGAAACAAAAAAAGTGGCTGAGAACTGTGACTCTTCAATGTCACAAGCAATAGAATCACATTAATGGTTTAGTTTATGTATCCCTAGATGATAATAAATGACCATTTCTTTAGACATGCTATTTACCACTATTATAGTTTTTATTCTAACTAACAATAATTCAAGAAAGGCCTTTTAACCTAGGGGTAAGAAGCGTCAGTTTTTACTGTCTAAGATTCGAACCACAATAGAAACACCTTTCCTCATTCAAGGTTCTACCTCAAACAAGGTCTATCTCCCTCGCCTCACCCAATGTTACTCCCCTCTTTGATCCGAGGGCTTCCATCACACTAAATTAATATTGCGATACAAATAATAAAAATTGAGTAATAAATCCAAGGAGACGATTGTTTTAAGGATAATGAAATGCAAAGACTGAAATTAATAGCTAACCTGATTTTTTATTGGCTAAAGAAATTTACTGGGACATAATAAGTTAAAATCAAAATTGCAACAAAATTTTATCGACCAGAACATCCCGCGGCGTCGTCTTTCCAGTAATTATGAATAGACCACATGCATGTTTCATCTTTCCAGAAACCACATGCATGTCTCATCTTTTCAGTACTTGTGACACATACATTCAACTTTAACTACATCCAAACAGTACAGTTAATTTGCAAATTGATTGAGAGAGAGACCTACAGTTGCCTAATGGTTATACAGGACCACAAAAAATCAACCCTTGAAAGCTGGCTGCTCGTAAAGATTCCTAAAGTTTATGCATGTGTTCAACGTGAATAACCCTTGAAAGGTTGTAGAGGCAGTGCTCAAATATCTATTTATAACCCCCTCTCACCTCATCCACAACATGCACTTGAAGTAGGAAAGAATGAAGATCTGGAGCTTGATCATCTTTTCCTTGGCTTCCATACTGTGTGCCTCTGCACAGCAGTGTGGAAGCCAAGCAGGGGGAGCTCTCTGCCCCAACTGCCTCTGCTGCAGCCAATGGGGCTATTGTGGCAGCACA
Organism: Sextonia rubra; assembly: GCA_037013555.1. Classification (NCBI taxonomy): domain Eukaryota; kingdom Viridiplantae; phylum Streptophyta; class Magnoliopsida; order Laurales; family Lauraceae; genus Sextonia; species Sextonia rubra. Next base: position 11,086,039 of record JASUAD010000028.1, on the reverse strand, counting down.
GAACCATGGTGTGGGACGGGTTGCCAGAGCCAATGTGACCTAGTCTGTGCACCACCACCACCACCGCCACCACCATCGCCCCCGCCGCCGCCGTACACACCACCACCACCATCAACACCCTGTGGTGAACTAACCTCACTCATCAGTCGGGATGAATTTGAAGGGATGCTACTGCATCGCAACGATGCAGCTTGCCCCGCCAGGGGCTTCTACACTTACGATGATTTCATAGCTGCAGCCAATAATTTTACAGGGTTTGCTCAGGGGGACGACTCAGTTATATGCAAGAGGGAGATTGCAGCTTTCCTAGGCCAAACCTCCCATGAAACAACTGGTGGGTGCGCGATAGTTTAACAGATACGAAATTTTCTTTCTGCCCCTAAGCTACCTGTATTTGATAATCAAGGGTCTGTTTGGAAAGTAAATTAATCTGAACGGCATATTAATTAAATTAAATTAAAACAGGCCAAAGTGAAATGAGGAGACTGTTTGATTATTCTGATATGTGCAGGGGGGTGGTCCAGTGCACCAGATGGCCCATATGCATGGGGTTACTGCTTTAAAGAGGAGGTAGGTTGTCCAGGTGTTTGTGATTATTGTGTACCCAGTGATCAGTGGCCTTGCGTTCCCGGGCAGCAGTACTATGGCCGAGGGCCCATTCAACTTTCATAGTAAGTGTATTGAACAAATTAACCCAACAGTGATAACTTGTCGAAGACTTGGATATTAATTAATCTTGACTTTTGACTGAGTTTCTTGCAGCAACTACAACTATGGCCAGGCTGGAGAATATCTTGGATTAGACCTCCTCGGCAACCCTGGAATAGTTTCCTCAGACGGACTGATCTCATTCAAGACGGCCTTCTGGTTCTGGATGACCCCACAACCACCGAAGCCATCCTGCCATGACGTCATTACTGGAAAATGGACACCGTCTCCTGCTGATATTGCTGCCGGTCGCCTACCTGGGTATGGTCTCTGTACGAACATTATTAATGGAGGACTAGAATGTGGCGGCACTGGACCCGATCCAAGAGTGGAAAGCCGGATTGGTTTCTATAAGAGATACTGCGATATCTTGGGTGTGAGCTACGGTGACAACCTTGACTGCTACGGCATGAGCCCTTATGGCTTCAGCTTGCTCCGGGAAAATAAATTACTAAACCCAGCTATGTAGTCCCAACTTCTCACTATGTTTACCTTCCGGTTGGAGTAAATCATTATATGTATAGCTTTCCTGTTGGGCTAAATCCCACCTTGTCATCGATGTAATCTTCAGCCTCTCCTACGAGTACTTAAGCATGAATAAATAATGCCTACCTTGGAATACGTTCTAGGCAACGATTATCTATGTTGTTGGTCGTCCGTATTCGTCGTCTTCTTCCGTTTTTTTATTCGTCTGAAATATTACTGGACTTTGGATGCGGAATGATTAGAGATGGAGGGCACATTTTAAAGTGATCTACCCAAAATCGCCCGTATTCATCTTCTTCTTCCGTTTTTTATTCCTCTGAAATATTCTTGGACTTTGGATGCGGAATGGTTAGAGATGGGGGCACATTTTAAAGTGAACAACCCAAAATCGCCTATTTGTTTGTTGAATTCCTAGTAATTTAGATTATTTTCTTTTACTCTTTTTTTTTCATTTTTTATATTTGACTAAAATAGGAATAAACCTATAATTTTAATATTTTAGTCGTCATGAAGTCCAACAATGAACTAAACATCTGTTTGAGCCGTCTGGTGCCTTATCCTCTAGAAGGTGGTATCATGTATCCAAGTTTTATCACTTATCAACTTAAGAAAGGAGTTGGAGGGTTCAAAGTCATTTGAAAAAAAAATAATGCGGATGATCATTACCTACTGAGGAGGATATATACTGTTCAATAGCCCGTGATAGCATGCAATAACTTTTGAAACTATTTAGTTTACCAATGCAATAATTGGATCATCATTACCTATTGAGGAGGATATGTACTGTTCGATGACCCTTTGAAAATCATAAACTTTACTCCTGTAATCTTAACCTCTTTAATTTGCAAGGATTGAGTTACTTGGATATTCTATAAATTCAAGAGGGTCACACGAATTGGGCATAAGGGCCCAACATATCATTTAGGACATAAAATTGGATATGTGGCTTTAAAAAAAATTATAATTTTAGTTGAGAGAATACTATTTTATTAGTATTTTTCATGATTAATCCTTATAATGATAAAACTAAAATCATAATCCCATCCTAAAGTAAAGGATTTTAGAGTGAGTTGGTCACAATAGGAAACGCTCTAAGGTCAGCTATATCATCCAAAGGATCTTTCAATAAGCTATAAAATCTACAAGATTAATAATTTGGTGCTCTCAAACAGTGGAAAGCCATACAAAAAATACTGAGAATGGAAAATGTCTAAAGCTATAGTATGTGGAGGAATACACCTAAAATTATAAACTAGGGACAATTACCCAAAAAGGATACAAAAGTCCAAAAACCACCAAAAGAGTCATACAAATCAGAGAATCTACATAGTGGGTCCACATAAAACTTTTTGTATATCTTTTTTTTTTATTTTTTGCAGTCACACGCTATAATCATGGTACGTGCCCATGTGACCTCTACCTGTGTTACTCCATGTAAACCTTGTAAATGGGTTGGGTTAACCTGAGTCCGAATTTATTCAACTAACTTGTTTTTAAAATGGATTGGAAACCTTCATCTTGCACTCATAACAGCTCAACTGGACCCGACACTCTTAAATTGAATTTAATGCAGGTGGGGTCCAGTTGAGATTTAGCATATATTTTTTGGGAAATATTAAAATATTAAAATAAAAAATAATAAGGGTCAACTTTCAACTTTAACATGTGATTGCACTGTATATTGATTTCATGTATAATGTGTAAACAAAATCAACCATGTACATATTCCTGGAATGAGTAATTTGACAATTGATTTAGCAAATTTTGTTGGATGAGCTATAAAGAAAAAAGTAAGGAGGAAATGGATAAAATTCTGAATTTATTTTGAAAATTCATATAAAATATCTATGTTTGTCCCTAAAATCGACATGAGAATTTTTCTTTTGTTCCCAAAACACAATTACATGTTTGGGTCTGCACCCCTCAAATGAAAACTCTAGGTCAACCATTGAGTCAGGCCTTCTATTTCAAAGTGCCATGAGTGACCACAACACAATTTATTCCGGAATTCTATTATTTCATAATCTTTGCCTCATAATTGTTAAATGAAAATCATCAACTGAAATTTTAATTGAAATTATGGATAAGTTATGGGAAATCACTTCAATCAAAATTTATACTCATCAATAGATTTACCGAGTCAAAGAAAATATGATTCACTTTAAAAAAACAAATTGAATTGATTACATTTTTGCTCAAATGTTTTGATTAAGCATGCAGACTTTTATAGGGTACCATAGTTTTTTTTTTTATTTACTCGAGCCATGTAATTGTAAGTACCACTTTGGGGAAAATTCATTTTTATCTAATTGTGGGATATGGAGAAAAATTATTTTTATCTTATTGTCGGATTTCATTGCGCCACTAAATTGGATTATTCTTTGTGAAGAACTTCCAGATTGCATGGGGCTCCTAGTGATATTGAGAAGGAATGTGGCCCCACATGGGATATATTCTGAGAAGAAATGATTAATTAGTAGGTAGTTGGCCCCACATGAAGGATTGCTGGCGTAAAAGAGAACGTTTAGAGCATGTTTGGTAAGAGGTGAGGAATCCGCAGTTTCACGAATTCCTCACTACCTCTAGAAAATGAAAACCCTTCCTAAGGATTTTATAGCTGAAGATTTCTCATGTTCTACAATTGGTTAGAACGATGAAATGACTGAGGATTTCTAGAATTCATGTTTGGTGCAGGTAACAATAAAAACCGTAGAAAATAAACATCACATCTAATATAAGGCCTTTAATAATTAGTCATGGCCAAAATGTGTTAGCTAAGAATAAGGGCCCACATCTTGATATTTAATAAGCTAAGACTCCTATACTTATTCAAATGTGATTAAAATGATGGGATGCGCATCTCAAGCTCATACATAGCCATGCTAAACAATAATTTGAATTCAATAAGAACGTAAAACACATTTCCATATAAGTCAATATTAAATATAAAATAAAACAACTAAGTATGAATGTTAAAAAAATTGATAGTTTCAAAGGCCCATAGTTTAAAGTCTTATTAAGCAAAAATCACATTAAGATCCAGCCCTTGCATCCCACATCTCTTCCACTATACTTTCTTGCAACTGATTCATATAATTTCTATCTACATCGCTAGGTCCTAAAACACCATCCCTAGCTTGGTTGTCATTTAGTTCGACACCCATATTTTCATCTCCTAAATTCTCGTTCATTGCATCTGCAAAGATCTCATCATCTAAGTTCCGTTGTCCGATAAAATTGCGTAGAACACAACATGCCACAACCAGCTTCGCTTGTATCTTAATAAGATAATGTAGAGCAATCTGTAGCAAAGCAAAACGCTATTTTAATAAAGCAAATGTTCTTTCCACTACATTTCGTAGTTTTTAATGTCTTAAGTTGAATAACTCTGGTCCTTTTCTTGGTGCGTGCGTAGTGAACCATTCTTTAAGATAGTAACGAACACCACGAAAGGCATCTAAAAATCCATGCATATTCACATATCCAGCACTAACAAGATAATATTTACCTACAAATAGAAAACCTTTAGTTAATATTACACTAAAAAAATGCATATGCATTTTCAAATAAAACACACAAGACATTACCAATGGGAACATGGAATTTATTGTGTGGCTACCTCCGAATTGAGTCTTAAAGTATCCTAGAGTCTGATGCTGGCCCTTCCCATCCAGCATAAACATATAGAAATTGCATATCAAACAAAACCACAGCCATGACACCCTTCCCATCTAGCATAAACATATTGAAATTGAATATCAAACGAAACCACAGTCATGACATTTTGTGTCAACCAACCTTTTCTATTACGATATCGAACTTGATCGTCAAGTCTCATTCATGCAGGAATATGCATTCCATCTATTGCTCGAATGCAATCTTGTTAACAAATCAACTATGCATTAAATTATTCATACATCAATCACTCAAGTTTTTTATAAAATATAAATTATTTAAAAATTTACCTTGAAACATGGATAGAATGAAGGATTATTTGGAATCTCTTGTGGAATGTCCCCACTTGATGGTTTTAAATAATACTTGCTCAACTTTAATATTGCATCCAATGTTTGATTGAAGTGTCTATTTATTGTGTCTTTTGAATGTTGGAATTGATCCTGCATCACTCAATTCCTTTCATCGTGGCCAACAATGAATAAAAAAATCGCTAGTTGTTCTTCCACACTTACAAACTATGAATCTTTTAAAAAATTTTGTCTCTTTAATTCAATTGCTAAGAGCATAAAACATCAATTGTTCATTCTGAACAAGTTAAAACAATTTTGGGAATTTCCAATCAAAATCTCCATGATATAATTACGACCACTAAGGAATGACTCATGTACCGCATCGTTAAGTAAGCACGCATAATGGTACCACAACAAACAAGTTATAGTGATTGTAATTGAAAAAATCTATAAAAGATGTCTTCTATCCATTCTGCATATAAACAGATTCAGGCCCAGACAATGAGATAAAGGAGTTTCTTTTTCAAATACTCAATGACTTGTGACAAATACAATCAGGCGTGTCAATAATAGCATGGATTGACTAAATTTCATAATGAAATGCAGCCTGTGATTGAACCATTGACATTTTTTTTAAGATTTATGCTCATTTTATATTTGAGAACAGAGAGATGATAGCAGGTTTGATTAGCAAGTGGCCCTTCACTTATACCTCCACTCTTTATAAAGCAGAAGCAGAAGATGTTAAAGAAATAAGGATTGTGGAAATATGGCAAATGTGGAGAAGCAGAAACAAAATCTAGGTTATGGGGAGAAATGTGGAGTAAGTTCTAAGTCTAGCACAACAACAACTTGTAGGTTTCTTTTGGGAACATAAATGCTTAGTTTGGAAGGAAATTGGAAACAGATTCAGGCCTAGAAAGTGAGATAAAGGGATGATGGCAGATTGAGTGGATTTACTGAGTGCATAGAGAAACTAAGATAGAATCTTTAAGTACTCATTTTTAAGTGAGAGAGCATTTTTCAACTTTAAGTCTTGATAGCAATTGCAAAAATTAGAATGTAGAAAATAGACATATATTGATGAAATTTCATTGGTCCATAATAAATACACATAAACAAACAAGTCAGGAATCTTGTCAATGACTTGAGTTAATACCTAATGACAGAAATCGAGCCTAACAATCCAATAATGCCAACAATTTAACTAGATAGAAGGTGATGAAATTTCATTGGACCATAATGGTGACAGACACATAAACAACTCAGGCTTTGATCTTGATGGTGATGACACTAGGATATGGATTTGTCATTGGTTGGATTAACTATACTCCTTTTGACAAAAGAAAATCCATTATCATGATGATTGTTTTTTAGGCTTAAATTGAAAGTAAAAAATGAAACATGATATGTTCATCAAACTTTGAAGCATTGCTTATTTCTTCCGTGAATTGAATATGTTTGTGTGTGTGTGTGAGTGAGTGAGCGAGTGAGATAGAGAGAGAGAGAGAGAGAGAGAGAGAGAGAGAGAGAGAGAGAGAGATAATTGATAGATTTCACACCATAGGGAGAAGAGAAACAAGCACCTATAAATGAGAAAAGAAAAGAAATGCTAAAAGCCAAAGATAAAGGAGCATTATACCATGCATCAGTGATAACAACCTAAACAAAAAAATATAACCAAGCATGATATATGAATTACAACAGAGTCATCACCGAGCATTCATCACTAAGCATTCCTTTCTTTTTTAGATTATCATTCTCCACTAATATAACATGTACAATGATTTTGACATATAAATATTAAAAATTTTTAACATGATTATCAAGGATAATATTTCCTTTGTATAATTCCTAGTCAAAGGATTATCTAGATATACACTCACTCCAACAAAAAAAAAATCCATTGTAATGGCATAAACACAACACGAGAACAAATGCTATGCAGTAGAAACAAATAGTCAATGGTGCATTTGGTTGTACAAAAAATCACAATTGGTTTAACTATTACACAGAACAAATGGGTACTGATTGTGCTATGCATTTAGGGTGAAAAAGAAAAGTGGGATTGATTAAAGAAATATCTAGAAATTAGCATCCTAAAATGAAGAAAGCAGTAGGCACAATCACACATTAATAATTTTGTATTTTCTTATTTGATCGAATGAGTGTGAGAAGTACAACATAAGTACAACATTATGGGCATGTTGGGTAGGGGAGGGGGGGAAAAAGAGCAAGAGGGAGAGATTGTGAGGGGAAAGTGGGCTCCAGGGAAGAGAGAGGGGAGGGTGGGAGAGAGAGAGAGTGGATCAATGGAGGGTGTTCTGGGCATGGGGAGAGAGAGAGAAAAAGGGTAGTTGGGTTCACAGGGGAGAGCAAGAGAGAAGAAGGGGAGGGTGGGCACGGTTGTGTGTGTGAGAGATAGAGAGAGAGAGAGAGAGAGAGAGAGAGAGAGAGAGAGTTGTAGGAGGGAGACTTACCTCCAAATCATTGGCGAGTAGGCACGAGATGAGAGAGCTGGAGAAGGCTCTTTCGCTGGAGAGGGAAGCGAGATACTGCATGCATATTGTTTTTGGGTCAAGATTTTGACTTTTATATCACTTTTTTTAGATGAGATGATTTGCAGATCTAATGGGGAAAGGTAAGATTGGAGAATCACAAGAAGTGAAGATTTGATTTTTCCAAAATTATTAGAGATTTGCCAGCTCCAAACATAGATATTAATGGATCCCTGGAAACTAGGATCCGTTTCCTCAATGCTGTTGTTACCAAATATGCCCTTAGAGATATAGATTAAGGCAACTCCTTGCTTGTTCAAGGGCAATATGGGAATTAAATCAATTTGTGAAATGTGTAGATGTCTTGGAAGGATGCCAACTATCATCTTAAATTTCAAATGACGTGCATGATAGCTATTGGTGGCAGCCGGTTGGTGTACCACAGTATGGTGCCGCGATGCTGCATAGGATCCGAGCCCTGGAAATGACAGGGCCAAAATTTCTGCCATTAACACAATTGGGCCGGGCTAGATGTGGTCCTATGTATGCTTAGTAGTCCAACTATAGGCCCTTTAGATTGACCACCATGTCCGTGTTACATAAATTTCATAAATGGGCTTGACCTTTCTTTAACTTTTTGACTGCTCAATAGTGGCTAGATCTAGGCCCATTATTTTGTCTCCTCTATCTGGGTTCGCTATAGATCTATCCCCTGAGCAACCCTACTCAAACGGGTTTCATAAACAAATCGTCAGCTACTAATTTGACATAAGAAAGGCCATAAAAGTGGCAGCAACAAGTTCACGGCCTTCTGGCTCCAACCCAGCCCATCATGGGAGTGGACTCTCCTGGATTTAAAAGCAACTAGGCCTCAGTGAGGCATTGTCAATAAAATAGACGGTGATGATGTTTCTTAGTTCCTAGACAGGCCACAACAGATCGAGCAATTGCCACACATTAACAACAACAATTTATGGGTCACATTCGGACGAGAAGATAGAGGTCAAGAAAATTGCCTACAATTCCAAGTTGCACTGCAAACTATTATACCAAACCTTCCTCCCACTTCAAATACTGAAGAAAACAAGTAAAGAAACTTGTCAAGATTTTACCCCTAGTAAAAGGTGTCAGCTCTTACCAGCATAACCCGCGCTTTTCCCTCGTTTGAGGGTGACGAGGGCTCCACCACCTGTCAAGGTCTTTTATAAATAAATTTAAGAACATCTCATTCAAATAATAACCCACTGTAGGCTTTATTCGATCCATCTCTCTAATAATTTATACAAGAAAGGAGCATAATATAAAGAGATAATTTCAAATTCAAACCTTAAGTCTATCCCTAAAATATCTAACACCTAACAAACCATTTGGTTGTCTTTAACATCCATATCTCTAACATCCCCCCTTAATCACATGGTCCTCAATAGGATGTGTAATTGTAAACATAAAATATAAGACCTTGATATCTGAAAAAAAACAAATCAATTAAATATATATTCATTTATTTATTTCGAAAAAAATGATCATCATATCTTCTTAATGATCTCCGTCTATCCATGTATCCGTTTCTTTCGCAACTTGCTCCTTTTTTAGTCTGTTGGTGCCGATAGCTCATTAAATCAAATCTTTTGTGATTTCGTCATTAAAGTAATAAACCACCATAAACTTTATTCATTCTAACTCTCTAATTTATACAAGAGAAGAGAGTAACATAAAGAGATAATTTAAAATTTAAATTTTAAGTCAATTCCTAAAATATGTAACACCTAACAAACCATTTGGGTCTCTCTGACATCCATATCTCTAGCATTCTACACGTTTCCAGTAGAGAAAAATTTAAATCCTAAGAAAGATATCATCCTCCTATCTACATCAACAGCCTCCATCCTTGACTTCACTCTTTTTGTTGGTTAGTAATTCTACAAATTCAATATCGAGCAAACAAAAACATCAACAGAAAAGGATATGGTTAAAAGGGAACCTTTTGCTTTCGAGTGTCTTGTTATACCGATAAAGATAAATGACAGGATTACAGGTTGGATATATTGAATTTGGTGACGTTACTGGTGCGTTTGTATAGGACCATTTGCCAAGTAAAAGGAATAAACTAGCACTAGATTTTTTGGTGTTTGGTGCAACGATAATTCTGTGCATCCCGAAAATCCAACGCATTGTCAATTGGGCATTTTCCCTCAAGAGAAAGGATTTGCATTTGGCTCCTCTCCCTATAAGATAACAAGTGCTGTAGAGTTCCCCTTTGGCTCCTGCAGAAACACCACCTAAAGTTGTGTCTAGTTTTTCAAGCGATGGTTGGGGTAACAATGCTAGATTGCTACTCACATGGCTAATTTGGGTCCTATTTCGAGAGTGAAAATGTGGTGGTTTGGGCTTTGGTGTAGGGGGTACATGACATTTTGAATGATGCCTTGATCAAGCATGATCTTGGGGGCCCATTTGTTTCATGGAGTCGAACTTTTAGGAATGCTAAAAAATGCATTCCAGAAACTAGAAGTGTCTAAAACTTAAATAAAAAATAGAAATAAATAAAAAAAAAAGTAAAGATCCCTAAGTGGCTATCAAACAATCTCTCCCTCACTACAAAATCAATTAAGAGAAATGTAAACCGAAGACCCATGATCACCCTATCAAATCAAATCCCGGGGAAGTCAAGGTCCCACCTTTATCCTTCACACCTTACCTCTTTTTAATGATTCTTTACCAGAACCCATTTTACCAAGATTTCAAACTAGTTCAATACCATGACACAAATAGGCTTAAAGCCCATTCTGGCTTCACAAAGGTCAAATTTTTATACCATTTAATAAATGGGTTAAGCTAGGCAAACACTTCCGCCACGATTAGTAAACATTTCGGATTAATTAGCTTATCTAAACGCAAACTTTTAAGGATGTGGACGGTTCTGAATGCGGCCCATATGGAATCTGGTTGTGCAATTGGGCTCAGACAGAGTGTCAATTTTAACAGTGGGTAATCAGGGGGGTTGGGTTGTGATTTATCATTTCTTCACCTCGGGCTCATTGTTACTTGATAGTTAAACATGCTCTGCTCAATCCTATGTATGTTATGCCCTACTATAAGCTTATGTTCTGGCCTAAAATATCAAGCATAAAATGGAAAACCCTCCAATTGAATTAGACCTAAGTAACTTGCATAGCCGTAGAGTGGAACCAAGTGTAGATATTTGGCCCATAACAAAAAGGCGAAAGTTGGACAAGCTTGAGCCCATTGACCCAAGCTTATTCAGTGTTAATCTTAAGTATATGAAAAGATTTGATTCTAGCCACACCAGAATCTAGAAATACGAATGGATTGAAGAATCTTGGGTCAATTATAGCCTGGAATGATTGTGGTGGGTTTGGGCCTCACATTTTGACTTAATAGTTTAACAAGCTCAGCTTGAGCATGTGTAAGCTAAAGATCCTGACTATAGGCTTATCTTGACCTGCCATATTTACAAAAAACTGCACTTTCACTTGCAACATGGCATAGGGTTAACTTTAACCGTCATGGGGTTGAGAACGGCTCCTCACACAAGTGGAAAGAAACAGCAGTTCTCACCTGGCTATTTAGGATTCTAACATTGTAAATGCCAACTTTCCAACATGTGCATGCTTCTATTCTCACGTGTGCAAGCATTATGTAAGGTTTTGAGTTATTGGCATATTCATTGGGTTGGACAAAAACTTGGGAAATATTGTTATGTAATCTTTTATTTAGATTGGACTGCATGGTGGTCACTTTGATGAAGAGATTAAAGAGTTCAAGTGCAAAATATAGTCTCCCTGACAAGCTTTGTTGAAAGCCTAGGTGCTCGAATGCCTGTAAAGCTCCATTCGAACGTCCATGACAGTGTTGTGAATTTCCATCTGTTTCTACAGGAAAAAAAATAAAAATAAAAAAAGAATAACTAGGAGCTCAAACGTTCGAACTTCCCCAAAGTCCATTCGAATGGACAAGGCGTTCACAGAAACTTCTATTAAAAGATGTCTTTCTAAAAAGAAAAAAAGGAACATGAACCCTAAAGGCAACCTACGAACCAGAGGCTTGTGAAAGTAGTTCTACCACTTTGCAAACCATCTTTCTTTCCATTCAATGCACTAGTTCTACCTCTTGAGCATGAATGTCTAGCACAAATAAATTGAACGTATACGATCTGAAAAGGCATGTTTTACTCAAGTCCAAGTATATGATTGAATCGACATGGTCAGGAACTACTCAGCCTCAGCCTTAGGATACCCAGCGGGGTTGACTTTGGCATAGCATGTATGTTGCAGCTGCAGTGTGTCTATGTCATGGGACTTCCGGACCCCAGGAAACTTGAGACCCATTTATACCCTAGATCGGTCGATGGTGTTCTCCACATATAGATCCCTAGAGGGAGGACATGGCAAATATAGTAGTCACATAGTACAGTACATCTATGCATTGATTCTTATATTATGCTTTATTCAAATGCACGATTTGCCTCGTAAACTAAATTAAAACTCTATGCATTATCACTCGTTAATTATTCTTGTAGATACAACGCATGTTACTTTATTGTTGCTTATGCTTTGCTGAATCACTGTATTCATTAGTTGTCCTTGATGTTGCAGGCTCAGATCCCATGCCGAGCCCTCGCCTATCGGCAAGACTTCAAAAGAGATAGTAGAGGCCCTTTCAGGGCTAGATGAGTGGATATGATCCTCACCGGAGAGCGGCATGGCATTAGTATAGGTCTCCTTTGGATAAGTGGGATGCATTTGGTTTCTGTATGGGCATTTAACTCCCTGCATGTTGTATCTCATAGAAATTGTCTCCTCATTCTTGTAAAGACATGATTCCTTTTTCCTTGTAAATCTTGTAAATATTGTTTTCTTTTAAGTTAGTGTATCCTCTTTGTAATGCAATGATACTTACAGCTTCCGCGTACACTGCATTTTTCACGTATGGTTTTCCCTTATGCGTGTGCATTTAGACAAGATCTGAGTGTGTATATACGGGAGTACGTGTGTCACTGATTAGGTTTACACTTAATCTCCGATTTCTTGGGCTCAAGTCATGACACACGATGAAACAGGACCACGCACTGTCCTTTTATGGTCCCAACAAGGAGAGCTTTGAGCGCATCTTAAAATGTAAAGCTGACACAAAGGCAGCCCAACCTGCAAATCCTGCCCACCATAAAAAAGCTAGACAGAAGGCCAACTACTGACACAAATGCTCACCAAGGCGTCTGGATCCTACGCGGTGGCAAGATATGCATGTACATTATTCTGGAAGCATTTTGGGACCCACTTTGGATTTGTTTGATAAAGGCTGCATTTCTTCTTTTGCGGATCTCATTTTCTATCAACCTTGATAAGAAATTTGGATCCTTACTATGAAAGAATTCTGCCACAAATCAAGCTTCCTCTGAATTGCGGACTCAGAGTTTTTATTTGAGAGGTGCGGACCTAAATAAAAGTAATAAAAACTCACATATCCAAAAAAGGGGCGGTTAGGTTTGAAACCGTGACCTCTCAATAGTAACATGCACTGCTTATCATACGTAAGTAGCATTTTTCATGGTTGAGTTGAAAACAATTGGGTTTCAGCACCCATGGTGCACATTAACTAAAATAAGATTAACACCACGTTAACAATATATAAATCTATGTTATCCGCAGTCAGGTTTACATCCATCCGGTGCTTAATTGGACAATAGGACCCACTAGTTTTGAATGGATCCATCAGTGGAGGAGATGGGAATCATTTTTAATGGTTCGGACCATAAACGGGTGGGCTCCAAAACTGAGTTCACCGCTTTTTGTGTAATGGCAACGACAGACGATCTAGACTCCCAATTTCGACCGTAGCACGTGGGCCTCCACGTAGGCCATATGTTTTGAGTCCGGATCCACCATCCTACAAACACAAGGTATTATATAACACTTTTCTGGCTCCTTGGTTGGCCACACAGAGATAATCTGGAGTAAAATTTTTATTTCATAATAAGTGGGTCCTACTATTTAATTGAACATCACGAAGAAAACGTGCTCAACATACATTCCAACATGATGTTCAATTGGACCGTGGAATCTAATTCTTGAGTATCAGGAGGGAATGAGATTCAATTTGAGCAGTCCATTGCACTTGTGATAGGATCAGCAAGTGTAGAAAAAAAAAAGGTGAAAACCCTCATGTCTGCAAGTAAAAAATAATAAAGTAAAAAACAAAACTTTCACATGTTACTCAGAAGTGTAGAAGGTACATTTTTTCAGAAGATTGATCCTTTTTTGAGGTGACATATCTCATTAAAGAAGAGAAAGCCAAAACACAAACGGACAACAAACATGACACATCCTACATCTTAATTTCGTGGACCATTTCATATCCAAGGGAACATCTCCACCGTAAAATCAGCAAACCTTCTCTTAAAAACTACCTCCTATCTTAATGTGGTTGACCCTTTCATTTTCACTGCCAACGAAACGTCAGCACAGTACAATCAGCAAACCTTATCTTAATAAAAAAAAAAAAAAACCTGTGCGTGTGAAAATGTGGAAGACATTTTTCTTTTTTGGTATAAAAGAAAAGACAAAACGCAACCATCCAACAAACAGGGAAAAGAAATCTATTTACACATGTAAATAACTTACGTATGTGAAAATCCCTTAGTCATATGTGAAATTCCATAGTCATTTACACATGCAATGACTCACATATAAAACATAATTTTTTCTTTATTATTTTTACATCTCTTCAAATGTGAATCTAATTTCATCAAACGATTTACATACTTTTTCATAGCTTTTTACAAAGTTTGAGAAATCCATGTTAAATCAAGTGATGAAATTTGATCAACTAAGCATTCGTAGCTTTGTAAAGAGAACCAACGTTTTGGATGTGGAAAAAGAAGCCCATGGAAATCATAATTGAATATCAAATGGTCAAAGCTTTTTTGCAAATATCTTATAATTTATGAGAGATCAACGGTTGAAATTTGACCCACTAGGCTTTTACAGAGGCTCAACAGTTCAAATCTTTCTTTTTGAGGCTCAGATGACCCAATAATTTGAAAAAAATGGACTGCCTATTCACTTGTTGAAATTTGCATAAGATAAAAATTAATGGTTTGGATGTTTTCATAAATATCTAACAATCTATGATGATCCAACGATTGAAACATGATATTATAGCCGTTTTCTGCCTTCTCAATAAGTTTAACAATTCAGATCATCATTTAGGGCTCACAAATACTGAAAAAAATGAGGTGTGATAAGTTTTTAAAGTTTTTGTAGTAGTGCCTTTTTGCTGATGGTGTGATTCCTGAAAATATAAGAGGGAATTTTACTTATCATTTACATACTAAAGGACATGTAATTTACACACCACATGTGTAAATTTTGAAAATATATATAAATGTGTGAAACCATTTTACATGTGGGATATTTACATTTGAAATGGGGTGAAACGAACAACCCTTAAATCTTAATGACTGTTTTATGGTCAGGGAATCATCACCCATTACAATCATCCCAATAACTTTGTTAAGAAACCAAAAGAAGAAGAGGAAACGAAGGAGCACATTATGAGCTTTGTTGAATTTTCATTTCGTATGTGGGTCATTTTGTTGAATATAGATTGATAGGCTCATAGAATGTAGAGGATTTTGTGCAAAAAATACTAGTAGATACGACTGACACTAAAAAGGAGTGTATAGTTCCTACCGTATAAGAAAAGTCCTTTAGATCCTTTTTGGTGCAAAATCTTCTTTTTAAAGTTACTCGGGAGCGACGCTAGCGTCACTGGCAATTTTATTTCTAGAGAGCGACATTTACGTCGCTCACAGTAACATTTAGGGTACTTAGATGACCAAATATCACGAGAACCATGATAACTCTACTCTACAGATCATTAAAAAATTGAGAACCTAAATCCCAAGACTTCATTCTCAGATAAGAACTATGGTGGTAGCAAGAAGTCCAGTGAGCCCTTTACCCATTGGCGCTGGACAATTGTCTTCAACCAAAACCGAACTAGTGCCAAAAGCCTCTGATATCTCCAGCAACAATGAATGAAACTGGTCTAGAAGCTCTATTCCAGACTTATTCCTCTGTTTCTAGCGATGCTAGCGTTGCTCCCCCAAATGCTAGCATCGCTTGCCCTTTTAATACTAAGGACTGATGGTAGTAGCTTTTAGGGTACAAGTTTGACCGAATACCATGAAAAGCACAAGAACTCCAATCTATATATCAGATAAAAACCAAGAACCCAAATCCAAGCCTTTCTTTTTTGCTAAGAACTACGGTAGTAGCAAGAAGTCTGGTGAGCCCTTTCCTCTTATGTGTTAAACAACTGTTTTCAACCCAAATTGAACCAGATCTAGAAGCCTTTGATTTCTCTAGCAATAGTGAACGAAATCGTTTTGGAAGGCTCTGTTTTGGCCTTCCTCCATTTTCGGTGACACTAGGAGTTGCTGGCCCATTTTGTGTACTTGGATGACTAAATACCACAAAAACTACAAGAACTCCACTCTACAAATTGATCAATGGATTTGAGAAATCATGGATGGCTTTCTGTACAACTCCTACAATAGAGGAGAAGAGATCCGGGGTCAACTATGTGGAGAAGAAACTGTTCTCCTCCAAAACTTCTATTAGACAAGAGATGCTCGCATGAGCGAAGCTAGCGTTGCTTTCAAGTGGCGCTATCATCGCTTGTTAAAAACTAAAAGAAAAAAGAGAAGTTTTGCAGGAGGTCCTTTCTTGTATGGTAAAATCTACAGGATCGTTTTCAGTATAGGTCCCATCTACAAAGATTTTTCGTGTAAACTCCTCAAGAATTTATCTTCAGTTACACCATCACAGTTCCAACTATGCTACATAAAGGTGTTAATGTCTTTGATTTTCCAATCTCGGGTCATGTATATCCTATGTCAAAGTATGCACCATTGTTTGAACTATTTATTTTAATTTAGACACGATTTCATATTAATGTGATATGGGAAAATAAAACACAAAACATAAGTAATTAACCACGGAAGCTAAACCTTTTCATCTAAACTTTCAGTGTGAAGTAAAATGGGTTTCTTACAAAAAAAAAAGTCCTAAATCTAAATTACACAGATTGATTAAGAAACATACAAACATATCAGGTGTCGTATGTAGCAAAAACGCCAATTTTTCCAAAAAAACATCGTTAGGGCCCTTCTCAAGAATGCTTATCTTTCTTCCCCAGGCAATACTTTTGGCTGATATTTATTTCTCGCCTATCTCACCTCACCTCTTTTGCTTTCTGCGACTCAAAACATTTCTTTTTCTATAATCTCTCTTTTCCAAAAAAAAATTGTGAAAGAGTGAGAGAACTCACCTCAATCAAGTCTTTCAGTTGCAATGATTAGAGAGTGGTGGTGAGGAAGAATGATAGAGAACACAATAGGAAGCACAAGTAATGGAGAGAAACTTTTATGGTGTAAGTGGGACAATAAGCACTGGCAGCCAAATACGAGGACCACTAAGGAAGATTGTTGTCATTTGTTAGCCTCCTAATTGGGAATTGTGAAGATGGGGCAAAACTAAAATCGATGAAGAGGAGAGGAAAAGTCGAAAATAGGGTTTTTTTTCTTTTTTAATGAGCAATAATGACGTAGTTTTGGGGATGAAGGGAAAAATCGGAAAAAAAGATTTTTGCGAAGGAGAGATTGTAGGAAGTGAGAGATTTTGAGTTTCAAAAAGAAAATAAAAAGAGGAGATCAGACGAGAGAAGTTGATCTATTTATTTATTTTTCCCAGGGAAGGAAATGAAGATTGACCAAGAAAATTATCTAGGGACGAAAACTAGGAAAGAAAAAGAGAAAAAGAAGCCCTATCGATATCATTTCAGGAAAAGTGGTCTTTTTATTCCGTACAGTACCCTAATTCGATGTTTTAATGTCTTTCATAATTAATTGATTTTATCAGAGTTTAGAAGTGATATTGTCGTAAAAATCTTAACTAATATTAAGTAAATTTGTTTTTAGTGATTTTTTCTTTTCTTTTGTTTAACTCTAATAAGGGACCCAAGGTGGCTCACACAAGTGTAAAGAGGAGTCCACAAATGTGGAGAGAGTGGCATACTTAGAGATCAATCATTGGGTACCTAGGTGATATCAGGGTTCGCTAACCGGTGGAAGAACCCATGTGGTCTCGATTCTAATGAGTTAAAAGGAAATTTTCATCTTCAATCAAAAGCGGAGATAACAGTTTTGCATTTAAAAAATAATAATAGGCCAGTAAATTAAATCTCGAGTTAAAAAACTCTACGTTAGTATCGACATAAAAATCATAAGGATATATATATATATTAATTAAAAAACAATAAAGAAATAAAAGAAAAATAAAATCATATGGATACATTTTAGGGCTCATCTATTAGTATCAAATGTATGTCAGGCTAAAAACTAACACACGTTTTCTAAAAAGTAAAAAAAAAAAAAAAAACTCATGTTGAGCGCTTTTAGTGACTGAATAGTGATGAGCTACTATGCCTGTAAAAACAACAGTACAATGAACAAACCAGGGTGGGGGAATTACAATGCCTGTAAAAGCTCAAAATTATGTTCACAGTCATGTTTACTGCCTGTCGTAGAAGCCTGAAAAAACAATATTGAGCACTTTGTTTTTTTTTTTTTTATCAAAATGGGAATGTACAGTTAAAAGGATCTTCATGAAGGAAGATTAAACAGGTAAAGAGCAAAGAATATAAGATGGAGATCTAGAAAGAAGCTTTACTTTTCAAATAATTTAGCTTACCAAGGCAATGGCTGGTTAAACATTTCCAATCAAAATGGAGGATTTATGTTTTTTTTTTAATTCCAACTTAAGGGTACGTACCCTCGAGAAAGGGGAATAGACCTCCCCTGAGGTGGGGCGCTATTGGATGAGTAAAATTGCCTGTTGGAGGCTGGGCAGCTAGATAAGAACTGAAGGATAGATACTATCATATGGGACTTTGTAGATGAAAGATTTTATTCTTTTTGAGTTATTTTTGAGAAAGATCCTTTATTTTCATAAAACCTCAAAAAGACTCATGTCCTTTTTATATTTTTACAAAACCTCCTTTGACTCAGAGCCAAACTGTGCACAGAAACTAAAATGAATTGTACTTTGGCATACTGGAAATCCGATCCAATCTTCTTTCCCTTGGCACCGTGCTAATCTTGTTCCCATCAATGGCCGGGTGGGTGTAATTACTATCCACCAAAAATCGTATCTACGAAAACCGACGGTCCATGGCCATCAGGAAATTGGACGTTGCTTTTTGAAAAACTACGGCCACTGGCCGTTGGAAAATGCAGAAAAGAACCACTCCAAATCATAATCGACGGCCAGAAGCTGTTGTTTATCTCTTTATTTAAATAAAAATAAAATCTTAAAAGTAGAAAACGAGCCCCAATGGCCTTCTAATAAATGACGTCAAAATTAATGACGGTGGGGGATGTCGGTTTCCATGGGTATGGCCGTCGGTTTTTCACGATTTGTGATGTAGTTGGGGCACCACTATATCACCTTATCCATTTGATTCCCATCGTACGTAGGTGCCATTAAAAATATCATCAATCAGTGTATGCACCACTGTGAGTCCATGATGTCCACCACATCGTGAAAACTGGGCTCACCATGTTCCTGTTAATGGATGTACCATAATAGGTTCCATCGTCGTTATCGCAGAAAGACACGGTGAAAATTTTGGGTGACCCACACCGAATTGCAAGCGATGGTGACTCCTAGGTAAAATGATGGTGGGTTGAGCAACCCAAAAGAAAAAGCAATTTGTTTTCAGCGAGAGATGCAAAAGAGGGCCACATTTTCACTTGGCTTGGTTGGTTGTGAGATAAGCAAGTCTTCTTCTCTAGTTGGGTTTTTATTTTTGGTTGTGGATATGATATTATTGTTGTGCGCATACACAAATCACATAATCGATAAACAAGCAACCGCACAAGAAAAAGCAAATTTTTTTCGGCTAGAGATGCATAAGAAGGCCACATTTTCAGTTGGTTTGCTTTCTTGTGAGATGAGCGAGTCCTTTTCTCTAGGTGGGTTCTTTTTTTTTTTTTTGTGTGTGGATATGAAATCACCGTTGTGCACAAACACGAATCACACAATCGACAAACAAGCAACTGTATAAGAAGATACACACAGATTTACGTGGTTCACCCAAATAGCGCTATACCCATAGGCACAAAGAATATTATATTTACTAGAACAAGCAAAGCATATAAAGACTCTCACTACTCTACCATTGTCTCTCCTACATGGTGTGAGAACACCACAGGTAATAGAGCTCTCACATCTCTTCAACGCAATATCGAAGGTTACGAACTATACACATATATAATCTCCACTTTCTTGGCCACTAAGTAAGCCCAGTACAATTACCAAAACACCCCTAATCTTAAACTTGGCCCCTAGCTAAACCAATGACTAAACCAGTCAAACTGAAATACAAGACATAAACCCAACAATCTCCACATTGACTTGAATTCTGCACAGCCTTAGCTACTAGGAGATAAAATCGATAATGTTTTCATGTACCCTACTGAATGGTACGTCACTATACTAATGGCGTAATCTTCTCTCTTCAACACTCTCACATGTTAAACCAGCATATAAACTTTGAATAAAGTTTGTTTTCTCGTTAAACTCCACATCGAACTTGAAACTCGAATCTATTGACAAGTCTGAATGATATCGATAAATGAATCGCTCACCATCCAACCATCAAATTGCCTCATCTTCAACATCACTATGAAGATTTAATCACCGCAAGCATGCAAGAAAAATAGATACAAATCCTAGTCCAAATGACCCAACAACTGTAGAACAACCTCTGCCTCGAACGGTTAAAAATTCTATATGACTTGGCCTCCAATTAGTCAAAATATATTTGGCAGCTGTTGATATAGGAATACATGACATCAACTTCTCCTTGCTACTTCTTCATTGGTTTGGCTTTGTTATGATGAACGGCAACTCATGCGATTCGAAAACATTGCCCTCTAAACGAACCCTTTCTTTTGAATTTGCATATTCTATACAATTAGGCCGACAACTCCAACTATTTGATTTGCTTTTATCTGATGAGTCGACCTGATTCTGACCTAAACCCACATCTGTTCAAACCTTCTCCACAAAAGAAGTTGGTGCTGCCTGAACTCCTTCTTCCTTTTGTAATCAAGACAGGATGTGTGATATCCTTGAGTTATTTGTAACGCCTCACTCTATACGCATGTATGATATTGTCCGCTTTGGCTCATTGGCCTCACGGTTTTGCTTCTAATGGGTCTCAACCTACCAAAAGGCCTCATGCAAGGTTAGGGTGCAAGCTGTATATATAAACCCATTTACTTTACTCTCTATAGTCGATGCTGGACTCCAAGATGTCACAATCCACCTCCCTTAAAGTTGCACGTCCCTGTGCAGTAGCCTGCCAGTCTATGTAGCCTGCCAGCCCTCTTGGCCCACCCACATATGAACCCACCCACTTGCACCTGCCCACATATGGCACTTGGAATTACTTATCAGCTTGGATTCCATCTTGAACAATCTCATTAATTATGGTTTGCAAGTCTTGCACTTGGGGCACAATTGGTTTGTCATCTGCCATCTTGAAATTCAAATAGTGACCAATTGCGTACTTTTTAGCCCTCGATTCCTTAGTCTTGTATTTCTTATCAAGATCATTCCAGAGGTCTTTTGTAGACCGAGAATCAAAGTATAGCTTATAAATATTGTCTGCCACTAAGTTCAGAATGTGGCTTTTACACAAGTAATCGTTTTCTTTCTACTTCTTTCGTGCAATTGAGCCACCGTGGCTTCTTCCCGTTCAGGGTATGGATCAGTAATAACATATGCAATTTTCTGTGAGGTTAGCAGAAATAATACTTTCTACTACTAGCTATAGAAATTGGATCCGTCAAAGCTATCTAACCGAACAAGATCCTGATGCATGAATTTGATTTGCAGATGTAGCCATGGTTCATCCTAAAATTGTTAAAATTAAGGCTATAAAAATTAGGGATAAAGTAGAAAAATTATACCAATGTTAAAGTTGCGAGGCAACGATAGACAGTGAAAATCAAAGCAAGTTTTTGGCAACAATAGTGGGCCAAAGGACGTCAGTTGACGCTGTCATTAGGATGAGTTCCACCCTTTGGGCAGTGACCCAGATACTAAGGTTCTCAGTAGAACCGCCCCTATGATACAAAGGGAGGTCCACATACATGTGATGCCAATGGCGGACTAACGGGTGAATTGCGCTAGGATTAAATTTGCTATAGCATCATTTCAGACGAAATCATTGACAGCAACATCAAGTATTAATCGATTATGGCATTTTGGCAGATCTCACGACCAGAGATGGGCACTGATTAGTGTAAATTCTGGACGGTCTATCCCTTTTTTTTGGGTATCCCAGCCTTGGAACCCGTAGCCCTTTAGTGAGGGAGCCCTAAGGTGAGGTTGGGGAGCCTTCTCATGAGGAAATAAGACCTCATGTGAGGTAACAAGTTCTGGGTCTATTACATGTTTTATGCACAATCTACTATTTGAATTAAATGTTTTGATACACTAAATTCGATTATAGTTAGATACATGGAAGTAAATTTTATTATGTATGGATGTTTGAGTTCATTAATGAGTTAGTTATTATGTGAATGTTTAAATGGATGCCTACAAATGATTATATTATTGGAAATTCTGCAGGCAAGATTTTTTCCAACTTTTATTTTCAAAATTGTTTTTGAAATATATTTTTGAAAAAAAAAAGACGACTCAAAGCCATAATTTGTAAGCCTATCTATCTATATTGACAACAACCATTGACTGCTATGTATTATTTTTTTCTATTCTTAAGTTTTTTTAAATTAGTTTATCAAAAGAATGATGATTTTTTTCACTTTGATTCTCTTTTTCTAACGAATGGTGCCATAGTTTTTCCTTTTTTTTTTTTTAACAATTTAGTTGTGCAGATGATGACTACATATTTGTAAACAGATCGGCTGACTGTTATTAGGACATTAGCTGTCTTTTTTAGTGTCTTTTAACAATTAAAGAATGGTCGTTTATCCTATCGGTAAGAGACGTGCCGGTCTAAGGTCCTACCTCAAACGAGGTCTACCTGACTGCCAAACCGCTCCTCACCTCACTCAATGTTACTCCTGTCTTCCCAGGGTTACCACCCGCTAAATTGTTATTGAAATAAAAAATAGAGAATGGAGAAATGAGTCCAGGGAAATGATTGTTTTGAGGATAATCAAATGCAAAGACTGAATTCAATAGATAACCTGATTTTTTAGCGGCTAAAGAAATTTACTGAGACATAAATGTGATGTATTAAAAGGGGCCAGAGGTCTAGATGTGATGCCAATGGCGGACTAATGGGTGAATTGGTCTAGGATTCAAGTGGCCATAGCATCATTTCAGATGAAATCATTGACAGGAACATTACGTTGCTAATCAATTTAGGTATTTTGGCAGATCTTACGACCAACGATGTCTCAAATTACTATAAATTCAAGACTGTCTATTACTAATTTCATGCAAAATCTACCATTTGAATTAAATGTTTTGATACAGAAAATTTGGTCATAATTAGATAGATGGATATAAATTTTATTATATATGGATGTTTGAGTTCATTAATGACTTAGTTATTATATGAATGTTAAATGGATGTTTGAAATTGATTATATTATTGGAAATTCCACGGGCAGAATTTTTTTCAAATTTATTTTCTTAAAATATTTTTGAAAAAAAAAAGATGGCCCAAAGCCATAATTTGTAAGTCTATCTATCTATATAAATAACATCCATTAACTGATATTTATTATTTTTTTTCTATTTTAGAGATTTTTTTTATCTTTTTTTTACAAAAGAATGATGATTTTTTTCACCTTGGTTTTTTTTCCCAAAAAATGGTGCCATAGTTTTGTTTCTCTTTAAAACAACTTAGTTGTGTAAATTAGGGGTCTACACAAAATCAGTCGATCCGTTAAACCAATCTGATTCGCAGTTTCTTAATTGATTTGATGGTTAATGGTTTGAAGACGGATTGAAAAAATCATAATCCGTTAGTAACAGATTGGTGACGGATTTTACCCTTAATCTATGGATTTGAAACCGATCTGAACCGTTGAAATAAAAAATATCTTTTTTTACCTTTGCATAAAAAAATATTAAAAGGCAATAATCTTCATTCATTATCTAGCTTTTTATTACAAATAAGCCTAAGTGCAGGGGGTGTATTGCAAAAAAATTCCTATCATTGACACTATTAACGGATTGAATGGTTTTAACAGATTCGAATCGTTAATCTACTGTTTGATTTAGATCAACTTTGAGGGGCAATGGATTGGTGACGGATTACAAAACCATAATTCATAGGTAACGATTTGGTGATGGATTTGGCTCAATCAAATCCAATCCGAATCATGTACACCCCTAGTATAAATGACTACATATTTGTAGAACGAAATTGATGACTGTTATAAGGCCATTAGCTGTCATATTTTTTCAACTCATTATCGATCATCAAAAAGTATGCCAATGGCATGATGAGAATTTAGAAAGAATCAACTACAAATGTCTAGAAGCCTTAGGTAGCCACTCAAATCAAATCCCCCCGAAGAAATTGACAAAAAAGAATGAACTTTTGAGTTCTAAATTAAGAAGAAACAAAAAAAGTGGCTGAGAACTGTGACTCTTCAATGTCACAAGCAATAGAATCACATTAATGGTTTAGTTTATGTATCCCTAGATGATAATAAATGGCCATTTCTTTAGACATGCTATTTACCACTATTATAGTTTTTATTCTAACTAACAATAATTCAAGAAAGGCCTTTTAACCTATGGGTAAGAAGCGTCAGTTTTTACTGTCTAAGATTCGAACCACAATAGAAACACCTTTCCTTATTCAAGGTTCTACCTCAAACAAGGTCTATCTCCCTCGCCTCACCCAATGTTACTCCCCTCTTTGATCCGAGGGCTTCCATCACACTAAATTAATATTGCGATACAAATAATAAAAATTGAGTAATAAATCCAAGGAGACAATTGTTTTAAGGATAATGAAATGCAAAGACTGAAATTAATAGCTAACCTGATTTTTTATTGGCTAAAGAAATTTACTGGGACATAATAAGTTAAAATAAAATTGCAACAAAATTTTATCGACCAGAACATCCCGCAGCGTCGTCTTTCCAGTAATTATGAATAGACCACATGCATGTTTCATCTTTCCAGAAACCACATGCATGTCTCATCTTTTCAGTACTTGTGACACATACATTCAACTTTAACTACATCCAAACAGTACAGTTAATTTGCAAATTGATTGAGAGAGAGACCTACAGTTGCCTAATGGTTATACAGGACCACAAAAAATCAACCCTTGAAAGCTGGCTGCTCGTAAAGATTCCTAAAGTTTATGCATGTGTTCAACGTGAATAACCCTTGAAAGGTTGTAGAGGCAGTGCTCAAATATCTATTTATAACCCCCTCTCACCTCATCCACAACATGCACTTGAAGTAGGAAAGAATGAAGATCTGGAGCTTGATCATCTTTTCCTTGGCTTCCATACTGTGTGCCTCTGCACAGCAGTGTGGAAGCCAAGCAGGGGGAGCTCTCTGCCCCAACTGCCTCTGCTGCAGCCAATGGGGCTATTGTGGCAGCACAGAACCATGGTGTGGGACGGGTTGCCAGAGCCAATGTGACCTAGTCTGTGCACCACCACCACCACCGCCACCACCATCGCCCCCGCCGCCGCCGTACACACCACCACCACCATCAACACCCTGTGGTGAACTAACCTCACTCATCAGTCGGGATGAATTTGAAGGGATGCTACTGCATCGCAACGATGCAGCTTGCCCCGCCAGGGGCTTCTATACTTACGATGATTTCATAGCTGCAGCCAATAATTTTACAGGGTTTGCTCAGGGGGACGACTCAGTTATATGCAAGAGGGAGATTGCAGCTTTCCTAGGCCAAACCTCCCATGAAACAACTGGTGGGTGCGCGATAGTTTAACAGATACGAAATTTTCTTTCTGCCCCTAAGCGACCTTTATTTGATAATCAAGGGTCTGTTTGGAAAGTAAATTAATCTGAACGGCATATTAATTAAATTAAATTAAAACAGGCCAAAGTGAAATGAGGAGACTGTTTGATTATTCTGATATGTGCAGGGGGGTGGTCCAGTGCACCAGATGGCCCATATGCATGGGGTTACTGCTTTAAAGAGGAGGTAGGTTGTCCAGGTGTTTGTGATTATTGTGTACCCAGTGATCAGTGGCCTTGCGTTCCCGGGCAGCAGTACTATGGCCGAGGGCCCATTCAACTTTCATAGTAAGTGTATTGAACAAATTAACCCAACAGTGATAACTTGTCGAAGACTTGGATATTAATTAATCTTGACTTTTGACTGAGTTTCTTGCAGCAACTACAACTATGGCCAGGCTGGAGAATATCTTGGATTAGACCTCCTCGGCAACCCTGGAATAGTTTCCTCAGACGGACTGATCTCATTCAAGACGGCCTTCTGGTTCTGGATGACCCCACAACCACCGAAGCCATCCTGCCATGACGTCATTACTGGAAAATGGACACCGTCTCCTGCTGATATTGCTGCCGGTCGCCTACCTGGGTATGGTCTCTGTACGAACATTATTAATGGAGGACTAGAATGTGGCGGCACTGGACCCGATCCAAGAGTGGAAAGCCGGATTGGTTTCTATAAGAGATACTGCGATATCTTGGGTGTGAGCTACGGTGACAACCTTGACTGCTACGGCATGAGCCCTTATGGCTTCAGCTTGCTCCGGGAAAATAAATTACTAAACCCAGCTATGTAGTCCCAACTTCTCACTATGTTTACCTTCCGGTTGGAGTAAATCATTATATGTATAGCTTTCCTGTTGGGCTAAATCCCACCTTGTCATCGATGTAATCTTCAGCCTCTCCTACGAGTACTTAAGCATGAATAAATAATGCCTACCTTGGAATACGTTCTAGGCAACGATTATCTATGTTGTTGGTCGTCCGTATTCGTCGTCTTCTTCCGTTTTTTTATTCGTCTGAAATATTACTGGACTTTGGATGCGGAATGATTAGAGATGGAGGGCACATTTTAAAGTGATCAACCCAAAATCGCCCGTATTCATCTTCTTCTTCCGTTTTTTATTCCTCTGAAATATTCTTGGACTTTGGATGCGGAATGGTTAGAGATGGGGGCACATTTTAAAGTGAACAACCCAAAATCGCCTATTTGTGTGTTGAATTCCTAGTAATTTAGATTATTTTCTTTTATTCTTTTTTTTTCATTTTTTATATTTGACTAAAATAGGAATAAACCTATAATTTTATTATTCTAGTCGTCATGAAGTCCAACAATGAACTAAACATCTGTTTGAGCCGTCTGGTGCCTTATCCTCTAGAAGGTGGTATCATGTATCCAAGTTTTATCACTTATCAACTTAAGAAAGGAGTTGGAGGGTTCAAAGTCATTTGAAAAAAAAAAAAATGCCGATGATCATTACCTACTGAGGAGGATATGTACCGTTCAATAGCCCGTGATAGCATGCAATAACTTTTGAAACTATTTAGTTTACCAATGCAATAATTGGATCATCATAACCTATTGAGGAGGATATGTACTGTTCGATGACCCTTTGAAAATCATAAACTTTACTCCTGTAATCTTAACCTCTTTAATTTGCAAGGATTGAGTTACTTGGATATTCTATAAATTCAAGAGGGTCACACGAATTGGGCATAAGGGCCCAACATATCATTTAGGACATAAAATTGGATATGTGGCTTTAAAAAAATTATAATTTTAGTTGAGAGAATACTATTTTATTAGTATTTTTCATGATTAATCCTTATAATGATAAAACTAAAATCATAATCCGATCCTAAAGTAAAGGATTTTAGAGTGAATTGGTCACAATAGGAAACGCTCTAAGGTCAGCTATATCATCCAAAGGATCTTTCAATAAGCTATAAAATCTACAAGATTAATAATTTGGTGCTCTCAAACAGTGGAAAGCCATACAAAGAATACTTAGAATAGAAAACGTCTAAAGCTGTAGTATGTGGAGGAATACACTCGAAATTATAAAATAGGGACAATTACCCAAAAAGGATACAAAAGTCCAAAAACCACCAAAAGAGTCATACAAATCAGAGAATCTACATAGTGGGTCCACATAAAACTTTTTGTATATCTTTTTTTTTATTTTTTGCAGTCACACGCTATAATCATGGTACGTGCCCATGTGACTTCTACTTGTGTTACTCCATGTAAACCTTGTAAATGGGTTGGGTTAACCCGAGTCCAAATTTATTGAACTAACTTGTTTTTAAAATGGATTGGAAACCTTCATCTTGCACTCATAACAGCTCAACTGGACCCAACACTCTTAAATTGAATTTAATGCAGGTTGGGTCCAGTTGAGATTTCGCATATATTTTTTGGGAAATATTAAAATATTAAAATAAAAAATAATAAGGGTCAACTTTCAACTTTAACATGTGATTGCACTGTATATTGATTTCATGTATAATGTGTAAACAAAATCAACCATGTACATATTCCTAGAATGAGTAATCTGACAATTGATTTAGCAAATTTTGTTGGATGAGCTATAAAGAAAAAAGTAAGGAGGAAATGGATAAAATTCTGAATTTACTTCTAAAATTCATAGAAAATATCTATGTTTGTCCTTAAAATCGGCATGAAAATTTTTTATTTGTTCCCAAAACACAATTACATGTTTGGGTCTACACCCCTCAAATGAAAACACTAGATCAACCATTGAGTCAGGCCTTCTATTTCAAAGTGCCATGAGTGACCACAACACAGTTTATTCCGGAATTCTATTATTTCATAATCTTTGCCTCATAATTGTTAAATGCAAATCACCAACTGAAATTTTAATTGAAATTATGGATAATTTATGGGAAATCATTTCAATCAAAATTTATACTCATCAATAGATTTACCGAGTCGAAGAAAATATGATTCACTTTAAAAAAACAAATTAAATTGATTACATTTTTACTCAAATGTTTTGATTAAGCATGTAGATTTTTATAGGGTACCATAGTTTTTTTTATTTACTCGAGCCATGTAATTGTAAGTACCAATTTGGGGAAAATTCATTTTTATTTAATTGTGGGATATGGAGAAAAATTATTTTTATCTTATTGTCGGATTTCATTGAGCCACTAAATTGGATTATTCTTTGTGAAGAACTTCCAGACTGCTTGGGGCTCCTAGTGATATTGAGAAGGAATGTGGCCCCACATGGGATATATTCTGAGAAGAGATGGTTAATTAGTAGGTAGCTGGCCCCACATGAATGATTGCTGGCGTGAAAGAGAATGTTTAGAGCATGTTTGGTAATAGGTGAGGAATCCACAGTTTCATGAATTCCTCACTACCTCTAGAAAATGAAAATCCTTTCTAAGGATTTTATAGCTGAAGATTTCTCATGTTCTACAATTGGTTGAACGATGAAATGACTGAAGATTTCTAGAATTCATGTTTGGTGGTAACAGTAAAAACCGTTGAAAATAAACATCTCGTCTAATATAAGGCCTTTAATAATTAGTCATGGCCAAAATGTGTTAGCTAACAACAAGGGCCCACATCATGATATTGAACAAGCTAAGACTCCTATACTTATTCAAATATGATTAAAATGATGGGATGCACATCTCAAGCTCATACATAGCCATGCTAAACAATAATTTGAATTCAATAAGAACGTAAAACACATTTCCATATAAGTCAATATTAAATATAAAATAAAACAACTAAGTCTGAATGTTATAAAAATTGATAATTTCAAAGGCCCATATTTTAAAGTTTTATTAAGCAAAAATCACATTAAGATCCAACCCTTGCATCCCACATCTCTTCCAGTATACTTTCTCGCAACTGATTCATATAATTTCTATCTACATCGCTATGTCCTAAAACACCATCCCTAGCTTGGTTGTCATTTAGTTCGACACCCATATTGTCATCTCCTAAATTCTAGTTCATCGCATCTGCAAAGATCTCATCATCTAAGTTCTATTGTTGGATAAAATTGCGTAGAACACAATATGCCACAACCAGCTTTGCTTGTATCATAATAGGATAATGTAGAGCAATCTGTAGCAAAGCAAAACGCTGTTTTAATAAAGCAAATGTTCTCTCCACTACAGTTCGTAGTTTTGAATGTCTTAAGTTGAATAATTCTGGTTCTATTCTTGGAGCGTGCGTAGTCAACCATTCTTTAAGATGGTAACGAACACCACGAAAGGGAGCTAAAAATCCACGCATATTAGCATATCCAGCATTAACAAGATAATATTTACCTACAAATAGAAAACCTCTAGTTAATATTACACTAAAAAAAAATACATATGCATTTTCAAATAAAACACACAAGACATTACCAATGGGAACATGGAATTTATTGTGTGGCTACCTCCCAATTGAGTCTTGAAGTATCCTAGAGTCTGATGCTAACCCTTCCCATCCAGCATAAACATATAGAAATTGCATATCAAATGAAACCATAGCCATGACACCCTTCCCATCCAGCATAAACATATTGAAACTGAATATCAATCGAAACCACAGCCATGACATTTTGTGCCAACCAACCTTTTCTATTAGATACCAAACTTGATCCTCAAGTCTCATTCATGCAGGAATATGCATTCCATCTATTCCTCGAACGCAATCCTGTTAACAAATCAACTATGCATTAAATTATTCATACATCAATCACTCAAGATTTTTATAAAAGATAAATTATTTAAAAATTTACCTTGAAACATGGATAGAATGAAGGATTATTTGCAATCTCTTGTGGAATGTCCCCACTTGATGGTTTTAAATAATACTTCCTCAACTTTAATATTGCATCCAATGTTTGATTGAAGTATCTATTTATTATGTCTTTTGAATGTTGGAATTGATCCTGCATCACTCAGTTCCTTTCATTGTGGCCAACAATGAATTAAAAAATCGCTAGTTGTTCTTCCACACTTACAAACTATGAGTCTTTTAAAAATTTCGTCTCCTTAATTTAATTGCTAAGAGCAAAAAACATCCATTGTTCATTCTGAACAAGTTAAAACAATTTGGAAATTTCCAGTCAAAATCTCCATGATATAATTATGACACTAAGGGATGACACATGTACCGCATCGTTAAGTAAGCAAGCATAATGGTACCATAACAAACAAGTTGTAGTGATTGTAATTGAAAAAATCTTTAAAAGATGTCTTCTATCCATGTTGCATATGAACAGATTCAGGCCCAGAAAGTGAGATAAAGGAGTTTCTTTTTCTAATACTCAATGACTTGTGACAAATACAATCAGACGTGTCAATAATAGCATGGATTGACTAAATTTCATAATGAAATGTAGCCTGTGATTGAACCATTGACATTTTTTTTTCAAGATTTATGCTCATTTTGTATCTGAGAACAGAGAGATGATAGCAGGTTTGATAGCAAGTGGCCCTTCACGTATACCTCCACTCTTTATAAAGCAGAAGCAGAAGATGTTAAAGAAATAAGGATTGTGGATATATGGCAAATGTGGAGAAGTAGAAACAAAATCTAGGTTATGGGGAGAAATGTGGAGCAAGTTTTGAGTCTAGCACAACCACAACTTGTAGATTTCTTTTGGGAACATAAATGCTCAGTTCGGAAGGAAATTGGAAACAGATTCAGGCCTAGAAAGTGAGATGAAGGGATGATGGCAGATTGAGTGGATTTACTGAGTGCATAGAGAAACTAAAGATAGAATCTTTAAGTACTCATTTTTAAGTGAAAGAGTAGTTTTCAGCTTTAAGTCTTGATAGCAATTGCAAAAATTAGAATGTAGAAAATAGACATATAGTGATGAAATTTCATTGGTCCATAATAAATACACATGAACAAACAAGTTAGGAATCTTGTCAATGACTTGAGTTAATACCTAATGAAAGAAATTGAGCCTAAAAATCCAATAATGCCAACAATTTAACTAGATAGAAAGTGATGAAATTTCATTGGACCATAATGGTGACAAACACATAAACAACTCAGGCTTTGTCTTGATGGTGATGACATTAGGATATGGATTTGTCATTGGTTGGATTAACTATACTCCTTTTGACAAAAGAAAATCCATTATCATGATGATTGTTTTTTAGGCTTAAATTGAAAGTCAAAAATGAAACATGATATGTTCATCAAACTTTGAAGCATTGCTTATTTCTTCCGTGAATTGAATATGTTTGTGTGTGTGTGTGTGAGTGAGTGAGTGAGTGAGTGAGATAGACAGAGAGAGGTCAATAATTGATAAATTTCACACCATAGGGAGAAGAGAAACAAGCACCTACAAATGAGAAAAGAAAAGAAATGCTAAAAGCCAAAGATAAAGGAACATTATACCATGCATCAGTGATAACAACCCAAACAAAAAAAATATAACCAAGCATGATATATGAATAACAACAGAGTCATCACTGAGCATTCATCACTAAGCATTCCTCTCTTTGCTAGCATATCATTCTCCACTAATATAACTTGTATAGTGATTTTGATAAATAAATAATAAAAATATTTAACAAGATTAACAAGGATAAGTTTTCCTTTGTATAATTCCCAGTCAAGGATTATCTAGATATACACTCACCCCAACAAAAAAAAAAAAAAAAATTCCACTATAATGGCATAAACACAACATCAGAATAAATGCTATGCAGTTGAAACAATAGTCAATGGTGCATTTGGTTGTACAAAAAATCACAATTGGTTTAACTATTACACAAAACAAATGGGTACTGGTTGTGCTATGCATTTAGGGAGAACAAAAAAAGTGGGATTGATTAAATAAATATCTAGAAATCAGCATCCTAAAATGAATAAAGCAGTTGGCACAATCGCACATTAATAATTCTGTATTTTCTTATTTGGTCGAATGAGTGTGAGAAGTACAACATAAGTACGACATTATGGGCATGTTGGGCAGGGGAGGGAGGGAAAAAGAGCAAGAGGGAGAGATTGTGAGGGGAAAGTGGGCTCACGTAGGGAAGAGAGAGAGGGGAGGGTGGGAAAGAGAGAGTGGATCAATGGAGGGTGTTTTGGGCATGGGGAGAGAGAGAGAAAAAGGGTAGTTGGGTTCACATGGGAGAGCAAGAGAGAAGAAGGGGAGGGTGGGCACAGTTGTGTGTGTGAGAGAGAGAGAGAGAGAGAGAGAGAGAGAGAGTTCCAGGAGGGAGACTTACCTCTAGATCAATGTTGAGAAGGCACGAGATGGGAGAGCTGGAGAAGACTCTTTCGCTGGAGAGGGAAGCGAGAGACTGCATGCATATTGTTTCTGGGTCAAGATTTCGACTTTTATATCACTTATTTTAGATGAGATGATTTGCAGATCTGATGGGGGAAGGTAAGATTGGAGAATAACAAGAAGTGAATATTTGATTTTGCCAAAAATATTGGAGATTTGCTAGCACCAAACATAGATATTGATGGATACCATGGAAATTAGGATCCTTTTCCTCAATGATTTTGTTACCAAACATGCCCTTAAAGATATAGATTAAGGCAACTCCTTGCTTGTTCAAGGGCAATATAGGAATTAAATCAATTTGTGAAATCTGTAGATGTCTTGGAAAGATGCCAACTATCATCTTAAATTTCAAATGACGTGCATGATAGCTATTGGTGGCAGCTGGTTGCCGTACCATAATATGGTGTAGCGATGCTACATAGGTTTCGAGCCCTGGAAATGATAGGGCCAAAATTTCTGCCATTAACACAATTGGGCCAGGCTGGATGTGGTCCTATGTATGCTTAGTAGTCCAACTATAGGCCCTTCATATTGACCACCGTGTCCATGCTACATAAATTTTATAAATGGGCTTGACCTTTTTTTAACTTTTTGACTGCTCAATAGTGGCTAGATCTAGGCCCATTATTTTGTCTCCTCTATCTAGGTTCGCTATAGATCTATCCGCCTAACCAACCCTACTCAAACCGGTTTCATAAACAAACTGTCAGCTACTAATTTGACATAAGAAAGGCCATAAAAGTGGCAGCAACAAGTTCACAGCCTTCTAGCTCCGACCAAGCCAATCATGGGAGTGGACTCTCCTGGATTTAAAAGCATCTAGGCCTCAGTGAGGCATTGTCAATAAAATAGACGGTGATGATTTTTCTTAGTTCCTAGATAGGCCACAGCGAACCGAGCAATTGCCACACATTAACAACA
Source organism: Sextonia rubra (assembly GCA_037013555.1). Lineage (NCBI taxonomy): Eukaryota > Viridiplantae > Streptophyta > Magnoliopsida > Laurales > Lauraceae > Sextonia > Sextonia rubra. The sequence continues at coordinate 11,052,086 of JASUAD010000028.1, read as the reverse complement.
ACAATTTACGGGTCACATTTGGAAGAGAAGATAGAGGTGGAGAAAATTGCCTACAGTTCCAAGTTGCACTGCAAACTATTATACCAAACCTTCCTCCCACTTCAAATACTCAAGAAAACAAGTAGAGAAACTTGTCAAGATTTTACCCCTAGTAAGAGGTGTCAGCTCTTACCAGCATAACCCGCGCTTTTCCCTCTTTTAAGGGTGACGAGGGCTCCATCACTTGTCAAGGTCTTTTATAAATAAATCTAAGAACATTTCTTTGAAATAATAACCCACTATAAGCTTTATTCAATCCATCTCTCGAGTAATTTATACAAGAAAGGAGCATAATATAAAGAGATAATTTCAAATTCAAATCTTAAGTCTATCCCTAAAATATCTAACACCTAACAAACCATTTGGTTGTCTTTAACATCCATATCTCTAACATCCCCTTTAATCACATGGTCCTCAATATGATGTGTAATTGTAAACATTAAATATAAGACTTTGATATCTAAAAAAAATTCAATTAAATATATATATATTTTTTCCATAAAAAATGATCATCATATCTTCTTAATGATCACCATCTATCCGTGTATCCATTTCTTTTGCAACTTGCTCCTTTTTAGTCTGTTAGTGTCGATAGCTCATTAAATCAAATCTTTTGCGATTTCGTTATTAAAGTAATAAACCACCATAAACTTTGTTCAATCTAACTCTCTAATTTATACAAGAGAAGAGAGTAACATAAAGAGATAATTTAAAATTTAAATTTTAAGTAATTTAAATTTTAAGTCAATTCATAAAATATGTAACACCTAACAAACCATTTGGGTCTCTCTGACATCCATATCTCTAGCATTCTACACGTTCCAGAGAGAAAAATTAAAATCCTAAGAAAGATATCATCCTCCTATCTACATCAACAGCCTCCATCCTTCACTCCACTCTTTAATTTGGTTAGTAATTCTGCAAATTCAATATTGAGCAAACAAAAACGTCAACAGAAAAGGATATGGTTAAAAGGGAACCTTTTCCTTTCGAGTGTCTTGTGATACTGATAAAGATAAATGACAGGATTACAGGTTGGAGATACTGAATTTGGTAAGCTTATTGGTGCGTTTATATAGGACCATTTGCCAAGTAAAAGGAAAGAACTAGCACTAGATTTTCTGGTGTTTGGTGTAACCATAATTTTGTGCATCCCGAAAATCCAATGCATTGTCAATTGGGTGTTTTCCCTCATGAGAAAGGATCCACATTTGGCACCTCCCCCTATAAGATAACAAGTGCCGTTAGAGTTCCCCTTTGGCTCCTGCAGAAACACCGCCTAAAGTTGTGTCTAGTTTTTCAAGCGATGGTTGGGGTAACAATGCCAGATTGCTACTCACATGGCTAATTTGGGTCCTATTTCGAGAGTGAAAATGTGGTGGTTTGGGCTTTGGTGTAGGGGGTTCATGACATTTTGAATGATGCCTTGATCAAGCATCATCCTGGGGGCCCATTTGTTTCATGGAGTCGAACTTTTAGGAATGCTAAAAAATGCATTCCAGAAACTGGAAGTGTCTAAAACTTAAATTAAAAATAGAAATAAATAAAAAAAAGTTAAAGATCCCTAAGTGGCTATCAAACAATCTCTCCCTCACTACAAAATCAATTAAGAGAAATGTAAACCGAAGACCCATGATCACCCTAGCAAATCAAATCCCGGGGAAGTCAAGGTCCCACCTTTTTCCTTCACACCTTACCTCTTTTTAATGATTCTTTACCAGAACCCATTTTACCAAGATTTCAAACTAGTTCAATACCATGACACAAATAGGCTTAAAGCCCATTCTGGCTTCACAAAGGTCAAATTTTTATACCATTTAATAAATGGGTTGCGCTAGGCAAACACTTCCGCCACGATTAGTAAACATTTCGGATTAATTAGCTTATCTAAACGCAAACTTTTAAGGATGTGGACGGTTCTGAATGCGGCCCATATGGAATCTGGTTATGCAATTGGGCTCAGACAGAGTGTCAATTTTAACATTGGGTAATCGGGGGGGTTGGGTTGTGATTTATCATTTCTTCACCTCGGGCTCATTGTTACTTGATAGTTAAACATGCTCTGCTCAATCCTATGTATGTTATGCCCTACTATAAGCTTATGTTCTGGCCTAAAATATCAAGCATAAAATGGAAAACCCTCCAATTGAATTAGACCTAAGTAACTTGCATAGCCGTAGAGTGGAACCAAGTGTAGATATTTGGCCCATAACAAAAAAGCAAAAGTTGGACAAGCTTGAGCCCATTGACCCAAGCTTATTCAGTGTTAATCTTAAGTATATGAAAAGATTTGATTCTAGCCACACCAGAATCTAGAAATACGAATGGATTGAAGAATCTTGGGTCAATTATAGCCTGGAATGATTGTGGTGGGTTTGGGCCTCACATTTTGACTTAATAGTTTAACAGGCTTAGCTTAAGCAGGTGTAAGCTAAAGATCCTGGCTATAGGCTTATCTTGATGTGCCATATTTTCAAAAAACTGCACTTTCACTTGCAAACGTGGCATGGGGTTAACTTTAACTGTCATGGGGCTGAGAATGGCTCCTCACACAAGTGGAAAAGAGCGGCAGTTCTCACCTGGCTATTAAGGATTCTAACATTGTAAATGCCAACTTTCCAACATGTGCGGGCTTCTATTCTCACGTGTGCAAGCTTTATGTAAGGTTTTCAGTTATTGGCATATTCATTGGGTTGGACAAAACCTTGGGAAATATTGTTATGTAATCCTTTATTTAGATTGGACTGCATGGTGGTTACTTTGATGAAGAGATTGAAGAGTTCATGTGCAAAATATAGTCTCCCTGACAAGCTTTGTTGTAAGCCCATGTGTTCGAATGCCTGTAGAGCTCCATTCGAACGTCCATGATAGTGTTGTGAATTTCCATCTATTTCTACAGAAAAAAATCAAAAAAGAATAACTGGGAGCTCAAACTTTCGAACGTCCCCAAAGTCCATTCGAATGGACAAGGCATTCACAGAATCTTCTATTAAAAGATGTCTTTCTAAAAGGAAATAAAGGAACATGAACCCTAAAGGCAACCTACGAACCAGAGGCTTGTGAAAGTAGTTCTACCTCTTTGCAAATCATCTTTCTTTCCATTCAATGCACTAGAGATCTATCGGAGAGATCTTTCAACTTTTCTAGAGCATCTTGAAGAATATCGAGCTGTACTAAAGGTTCTGCTCTAAAATCTCGCATCTACTTCTCTAAAGTAGATTCATCTTGAAAAGCCTTCAACGAGGTTTGGATCAATCACGGTAAAGTTATATGGTGAGGTGCTGGCAAGGTCATCGCAGTCCATAAGTTGAGTTCCAATTGGAGGATGGTTCCATGAGTTCTTCTAACCTTTGATTAATTGTGCTTAGTTGTATGTTGTCTAGACTGCAAGACCCGTGGTTTTTTCAAATTAGGGTTTTCCATGTAAAAGATTCTACCTCTCGGCTTTGTGGTTTGTTTGATTTATTGCTTTCTAGAAAAGTGTATTTAATTGGATCCACCGTAATAAGAAAGGGAAATTTGATTAAGGGACCTTAACCCATTCTAGGGTTTAAATCTTCTTTTCAATTGGTACACACTAAGTTATTGTGTTAGTCGAACTATCAAATTTACCTTATCGACCCCCTTGCTTGATGGGAGCTATTATTCATACTGAAAGGTTATGATGGTTGCATTCTTATGGTCAATTGATGATGATATTTGAGACTACATTGAACAGGGATATTCCAAACCCATGGCAGTAACTAATGGAAAATCTACTCCCAAACCTAAGGCACAAAGGTCACAAGGTGAGAAACATCTTGCCAATCGCAACAACAAGGGAATTAATGCCATTTTCAATGGTGTCATAGCCTCAGAATTTCGTACAATTTCCACATGCACTTCTCCAAAAGAAGAATGGGATATCTTGCAGACTGCACTTGAGAGTACAGAGATTGTGGAGCAAACTAAACTTCAGAATTTAACTTCTACTTTTGGAACCCTGCATATGAAAGACACTAAGACATTTGATGAATTCTACATGAAATTGAGTGACATCGTCAACTCTAGTTTCAATCAAGGTGAGTCCATCACTGATAACAAACTTGATAAGAAAATTCTTCAATCTCTACTTGAGAGTTTCATGCAAAAGTTGTTGCAATTGTAGAGCATACAAATTTGAATACCCTCAAAGTTGAAGAATTGGTTGGGCAACTTACAAACTTTGAAGGCAAATCATGCATCAACTACCAAGTCTAAGGGAATTGCTCTTGTATCCACTATGTTTATAGAGGTAGATTCTGACGATAAATCGGATTGTGTTTTAGATGATGAGAATTTTGAAGCCATATTTGTTAAGAAATTCATGGAAAAAAAGAGGATTTGCTCCAAAAATGGTCGTCAGAAAAATGAGGCACAAAACAAAATCAATTCTATGCATAAGACTAATAAAAATGTAGTTAAAAATTCATCACGGGTATCCAATGTTTCAAATGTCAAGGATATGGTCACATAGCCATTAAGTGTGCCAATTGAATAGAAAATGCAAGGGTAAGCCCTTGAATGTCACATGGGATGATGATTTTGATGATAAAGGCAATAAATCTAAGTCTCTTTCTTACGGTTCTAGAAAGTTCAAAGCATTTCTGGCAAGATCATATGATGTTTCTTCTATGCAGGGGTCATCTAACAAAGACTCAAAGTCAAATAAAGGTGTCAGTTTAACTGGTCTTTCTAATTAAGAGCAAGATGTGGAAACCAACTATAGGAAGTTGCTAAAGGATTCATTCCATCTAAGCAGAGTTAATGAAAAGATGACTCTCAAATTAAAAGCCATAAAATCTCAAAATTCATCTCTAAAAGTTGAGCTGGATGACTCATTAGGCAATGTAAGTAAATTGGAAAATCAACTTTCAAATTTATTTGACCAATTGACTAATGCAGGTGTTAAGACCGATTTGCTGAAAAAGTATGGAGAGAAAGCTGAGAAAGAACTGGAAGTCCTCAGGAAGGAGTTGGTCACCGCCAAGGCTATAAAGCCAGACCTTGATGGTAAGTTGAAGATGGTTCGTAGTGAACTAGCTACAGCCAAAGCTTCACTGAATCACATGAACAAGGAGTCAAAGAAGTTGGATGAAATTCTGGTTCATCAAATTACGAACTCTTTAAATCATGGACTAGGGTACAAGTAGGGAGCTTCAACATCTAAAACCAAAGGTAAATCTACATTTGTTAAAGGCTCCACTATATTTACAATGACACCCACTATTTCCACTACAACACATTTAAATTCAACGGCAAGTGTTTTAAAAAGGAATGTGTCTCACCTTAACTTTATCCCAATCTCTACTACTATGGGATAAAAGGACACATTAGACCACATTGTGCAAAATTAAGAAATCAAATGGGCGGTAGAATAAGAAAATGTATAATTCGCCTCGAGAGGTCATGATCAAATTAGTTTGGGTTTGCAAGTCCGACTTGTGCTACAATGCAATCCTTTATGAGCTAAATGCAAAATCTTTGCAAGTACGATTACCTGAATGTGAAAAGCACTTGGATTGTAGCTATGAGAAAGGTGTTGGCTTAGTCCTTAAATGATACAAAAGAGCCAAGTCCCTACCTCCAAGTTGAGATGGAAGATGACATTAAGGAGGAGTTGCAGAAATTAACAAATGTGCTACATGCTGACGCTTCATTTTCAATTATGCACAAAAAGGGGGAGAGTCAGGTTTCATATAAAGAGTTAGAGGTATCCACGGGAGATGTACAGATGGTTCAGGGGGAGTTTATCAAGGAGAAGATATACAAACTTACAAGGTTTTGAGGGAGTTTTGAGATAGGTAAAGCTGAAGGTATTCAAGGTATTCAAGTTGAAAATTTCTCAATGTAATTTTGGGATTTTTTTTCCAGGTAGATTATATCTTAGAAAGTTTTGTCCATAAATTACCAAAGGGAGAGATTTGTAAGGTTTTGAGTTGTTGGTATATTCATTAGGTTGGACAAAAACTTGGAAAATATTGTTATGTAATCTTTTATTTTAGATTGGATTGCATGATGGTCATTGTGATGAAGAGATTGAAGAGTTCAAGTTCAAAATGAAGTGTCCTTGATAGGCTTTGCTGTAAGCCATGCGTTCGAACACCTACAAAGCTTCATTTGAACGTCCATGATACTGTTGCGAATTTTTGTCTGATTCTGATGAAAAAAAAACTAGCGGCTTGGACCTTCGAACTTCCCTCGAATCCGTTCAAACTGACAAGGCATTCACAGGATCTTCTATTTAAAGATGTCTTTCTTAAAAGAAATAGAGGTGCACAAACCCTAGAGGCAACCTATGAACTAGAGGCTTGAGAAAGAAGTTCTACCTCTTTGCAAATCATCTCTCTCCATTTAATGCACTAGAGATCAATCGGAGAGACCTTTCAGCTTTTCTAGAGCATCTTGAAGGATATCCGGTTGTGCTAAAGGTACTACTCTAGGATCTCACATTTACTCCTCTAAAGTTGATTTGTCTTGAAGAGCCTTCAAGGTGATTTGAATCAAGCTTAGTAAAGATGTACGGCAAGGTGTTGGCTAGTTATCGCGGTCAATAGGTTGAGTTCCAACTAGGGGATGGTTCTGTAAGTTCTTATAACCTTTGATTAATAGTGCTTGGTTGTCTGTGATCTAGACTATAAGACCTATAGTTTTTCCCGAGTAGGGCTTTTTACGTAAAAAATTGTGCATTTCCTCATTATGGTCTGTTTCATTCATTGCTTTGTTAGCATAGTTTATTTAATTCAATCCATTGTAATCAAAAAAGGAAATCTGATTAAGGGACCTTAATTGTTCATTAACTCCAAGTGCAAAGCTGCGATGTAGTAATAAACTGGTGAGACCAGGTTGATCCTCAGGGAGCAATGTTTTTAAGATGTTTTCAACTTGTCACCTGCCTAAATAAAATTCTAAAACTATCCTAATTTAAAATCTAACAAATGCATTCATTCCTAAAAATTAAACAATTATAATAACTATTGCTAAATTAAAAATCCTAATTCTAAAACTTCCTACAAACAAAACTCAAATTTCTATTAAAAAAAACACACATTAGAACTTTCAATAAAATAAAAACTAAAATTAGAAACTTACTAAACTAAAAACTAAACAATGTTAGAGACTAATTAAACAAAAGTGAAAGAGAACAAAAATTTTCCTAAGTTAGTTAAAAATCTAATTGAAGCACTTTCTAAAACAAAAGATTTTCAAAACCAATTCAAATTAGAGAGAAATCTAATTTTAGAAAGAAATCTAAATAAAAATCTAAAACCAAATTAGTAACCTTCTAATGCTAAACAATTTCTAAAAAAAGAACTCTACAATGCAACTAAACAAAGAAACTTTCTAAATTAAGAATGAATTTATCCTAAATTATCATACACAAGAATCTTTCTAAAAATAGAAACAAAAATTTGAATTTTGAATTTCCTAAACTACTTTTTATGCAAAAGTGATGGAGGATGAAATTTCTAAAGCAATAAAATACAATGCATAGAATGTGCAACATGAACTACCGCAAAAACTGTCAATGATGTATGCATCCTAATGTTAATTCAAAATATGAATCTAAATATGTCCTAAACTAATGTTGATTGCTGAAATCAAATAATCTAAGATGCATTAATAGTAATGAGAAACAACACTAAACAGTTGATTGAAACAAAGAACTAAATGTATGAATGAGTGAACCTACAAGGCTATGATGCATGAGATGAATGGGCTGCTAACAAAGGTAAAGAAATCAGTTTAAAAAGGGCTTATTTAGGTGAGTTTCAGATCTGCAACTTATTCAATTTACTGCAGAAATTAGTTTGTAAAAGAGTCCTTCAGTTGCACAAATGGTTCGGCCATGGTGGAACTTGTTTAAACCCATTTTTTTTTACTGTTTTCACACAAAACAACTCAACTTTTAGATCTTCAATTCTGATTTCTAAATCCAATCAAACGAACACCTTTAAACATGATTTAATTATGCATGAAACCCAATACAACTTCAGCAGAAAACATCCCTAAAGAAAACTATGAAAGAACATAAACATAGAAAGTGCAGAAATTTGAAATAGAAGTGCAGAAAATAAAGTAAAAGTGCAGGAAAATAAATGTACTGTGCTGAAATTTAAAGGTGGTGAACTTGAAATCAAAAGTGGTGAAAACTGGAAATTAAAGTTGGTAAAAACAGAAGTCAAAGGTGGTATAAACTGCAGTTTAAAGGTGGTAAAATACTGAAATCAAAGGTGGTATGTATGCAATCTTAAAGGTGGTATGTATGATATCTCTCAATCCAGGCCTAAAAATTACATTAAATATGCTATCTTAAATTTGGGTCATCAATCCAAACAAGAAAATACAAATCAAGCAATAAGAACAACCAAAAGAGTAAGAAGAATAAAGAGATGAATATTATTAAACTAGCATGGTAGTTCTTTACACAAGATAAAAAAATTTGAACAAAAAGAATACACATACTAGGATGAAAAAGAATTCTTCCTTCTAGTTGAATCTTCAAGGTTGGTGGTGTGGCTTTAGGGCGAAGCCTCCTTGATGACTTGAGATAAAGAGACAAGAGAGGGAGATAGATTTAGGAATTCTAGAGATCGGAGGTGGGTAATTCTTCCATGCCTTAAATCACCAAAGGAGTGCCCTATTTATACTTTTTCAAGCCCCAAAATTTCCTTTCTCTCTTGAGATGATAAAATCTCCAAAATACTTAAAATAAAGAAAAAAAAATCGGAATGCATCACAAGGGCTTGGGCGTGAATTCCAATTGGACTTTTTTTTTTCTTTCTTTGTTTGGAAGTCCTTCTTTGATGCTTCTTTATATTCTTGTATTTGCTACCTTATCTTGAAAGTCCTTGAGAGATAATTTAGAGAAAAATCCTCTCTTGAAATCAAACATGGCCCACATGAAAGTATAGAAATTCCTCCTTTGTCCTTTGTATGGTCGACTTTTCCTCCCTAGAAGATTCTCCTTATTGTCTTCAAAATAAAAAAACTATTCCAAGATAATTCTCCTACATGTTCTTCTCATTTTTTTCAATAAAATTTGAATTGAAATCATGTTGGGCGTGGGATCCCCTCTCTGTACACTTGCCAATTTTTTTTTCTTTTTCAATTTCTACTCCTTTTCAAAGAAGGTCTCTTATATGTGGCTTTCCTTCCATGCAATATTTTGAGATCTCTTGAGATTATCTTTGAATTATCAAAAGATAATTTGGATGATGCAATAAAAGATGGTGGACCCTTTCTTGGATGTCCCACAAGTGTGCCTTCACACATGTTCATGTGTGTGGAACTATGAAGCCAATTTATACATTTTTTTTCTAATTTCTTTCCTCTCTTCAATACTTCTCTCCTTTCTTTTTAAAATAATTCTCTTGCCTCAATTCTTGAAAATAGGACCGATGTCATCAATTTTCTACAAAAACAAATGTGAATTCATGTAAAATGACAATTTAACCCTAAGAACACAAATGCATAAATGCAGGCCCATCTGTCATGAAATGACAATGAAAATACACATCATTTTTATGATTTTATGTAAATGAACTAATGATAATAAAAATTTAAATTTTTTTCATGAGGAAAAAATTTTCACAAAACTCTCCAAAAATAGAACTCCAAATTGGCACGTTTTATGAATGTAAGCAAAAAGTGTGATTTTTAAGCAAATTATACAGAAAAATACTAAAATAAATTTAGAATGAATGAAACAATTATATCACACTAAATGAAGCTCTTTCAAGTCAATAAGTCCTTAAAATGGTCCAAAACGTATATGAAAATATGCATTTTTAAGGACTTATCAGTAACCCATTCTAAGGCTTAAATCATTTTTTCACTTTCTTATCCATGTGTGTTGGGCTTCAGTTCCTGCATGCATGGGCTCTCTCATGGGACCTAACCCCTTTGGCTGGTGTGCCAAAGTAATCCTGGAGTGGAACTAGGTGTTAATAGTTGGCCATTAACAAACAGACTGAGTTGAACTATGATATATATAAATAAATATATATACGAGGAATATTAGTACGCATCCAAGGATGTTTACATCACCTTTCTTTTTTGTACATGAGCATTCCTCTTTTTTATATACCTTTTTTGTCTTTTGTACATAAAGTTTTTAATTGTGCAAATGTTCCTCACCCTATAATGAGGGTTGTATGCATACTAATATTCTCATATATATACATAATAAAACCTACTCTAGACATAATTAGACAGTGTAAAATTGTCTATGGGACCCATTTTGGATGACAATCTCTAGAGAGATGAACTAAGGGATGTACAAAATATTGACCTCTTTGAGAGAACTGCCAATGGGTTTCAAGGTCCTAACAAATTTCTAATATGCAATTCAATTAACTTAAGCAATAAGAAAAATTAAACCAAATCAATCACCATAGAGAAGACATGTGATTTTTACATGGAACACCCTAGCAAGGAAAAACCGCAAGACCAATCTCATAAATCCAAGGAAAACCAAAGCATTAGAAAGAATGAACAGTTACAAGATATACTCAAAACCCTTTTCCCTAGCTAGTTGAACTCAACCTAATTAAGGACTGTAGTTCTTATTGCCAATGGAGCCGCCGTTTTCTATTCACTCATGCTTGATGCAACTCGCCTTGATGCCTCTTAAGACCCATGATCGTTTACAAAAGAGTAAATGTAAATCCTACGAAAGCAGAAGCTTTGAAACACAGTAAAACCCTTCAAGTCAAAAGCTGCTGAAAGAGAAGAAAAATCTCTAATAGGTATTCTAGATTTAGAATAGGGAGATGAATGGATTAGGGTTCTCATAAGATGGCATTTTATTGCCCAAGGGTCGTGGCTTAATGAAAGAGTTTTAATAGGGCTTAAACAGATAAGTTGAGGTAAAATAAGAAAGGAATTTTTGCAAGTCAGTTGAAAAAATCAAGAGTCTCCGTCAACCGACAAAGATATGGGTCGAACGAGTGAAAGTTCTACCCGCAGTGTATAAATTTGGGCTAAGCTCTGTCAACAGCTAATGCTCACTCAACTGAGCTTGCATTCTGCCTCCTATTTCTTCAAGGCGCAAGTTGACACAATTTATCTTCATTTTCTTCACTTTAATGCATTGTTTAATGTATCTGATGATGCACTTATTGTAGACATCTAAAATATGAAAATTACAACTCATATTAGACCCAAGTTTTTTCTGAAACCCATGAATTATCCAACACTCAAAAACTTAACACCCTTCCTTAATAATATAAGGTCCTTAAGTCTAGTAGTTTTATGTAATTCCAACAATGAGTGCATGTTGGGCAAGGGTATAATTTGGGCTTTTGTTGATTAAGAGTGGGCAATTTGTGTATTGGAGGTGGACACACAAGAAGAGAGAGGTAACTTTGTTGTAAATCTGCTAGTTGGCTAAAAATGGGCCATACAACATAAAGAAAACATGCAATTCTTTTTTCTTTTTCTTTTGGCATATGGGAGAGTATCCCAGCCCTCTAAGTTAAACTAATCCCATCAGGCCAGGAGGAGCAAAGTGAATCCCTTGAACCCACAATCTCTGAAAGCAAACCATGGTCTTAGGCCAGCTACCCCTCGAGATTGAAAAAATGCTATTATTCCCATCTAAATATTCTTATAATCCATTTAATTTACTCTAAATTTCTTCCTATGGAGCAAGCTCTTTCGAGCTACAACCATAGATGAAAGCCCTATAGGCCCCCTTTTGTCCTATTGTCTTTCCCTCGAATTACCACTAAAGCCAATTTGGCATATGTGGACTATTTTAACCATTGAATGTGAGATTCAATTATTCTTTTATCATTTTATTTAGGGTTTCCTTATCTTTATCATTAGATATAATATTTGGTACGCAGTTGTATAAACATACCTCTACTCATAACTTACACTCTCCTCTACACTCTCTCATATGAAACTCCTGCGGGTGCTGACATGGGAGATCATTCCTAACTTCATAACATGCTCATTGTTGAAAACCAAATACTAGAAGAAGAGAATAGAACAAGAAAAGATAGCAGTAGGGGGAGAATGAGAGAGGTTTTATTAATGAGAGATTTGTGTGTACATAATAGGAGAAGGAGAGTCTTATTTATAGGATGAGAAAACTTCATTTCCAAGTAACATGTGAGGGTAGGACTCTTATCCCATGCAAGCTCTTTATATCATGTGAGTCCTAATGTAGGTATTCACCCTATGATATGTATATTATAACACTTCCTCTTGCATAACCTCTTTTTAATGACAGTTACCTTATTAAAACCTTGCAAAGGGAAACCCAATGGGAAAAACCAAAGTGATAAAAAAAGAGTACAACATTGTTTAAAATAATTAAATTACATGTTAAATGTGCATAATGCTACATCATTAAAACCTTAACTAGGAAAACCCAGTGGGATAAAACCTAGAAAAGGAAAAGGAATACATCACATAAATGTCCGGGGTAATATACTTCAAGATGCCTTCCCCTGATTAACTACTACCCCCGAGTCAACAACCTTTCACATAATTTGATGATAAACTCTAAGCAGGCCAATCTCATATATAAGTTTCTACAATATTAATTTTGGTAAAGACTTGTTAAATAGATCAGCCAGGTTGTTTCTTGAACTCTCATTGTTCTTCTAAAGTTCATGAGTAAAAAAGAACTTTAGTGAAATGTGCTTGGTTTTGTCTCTTTTTATGTAAACTTCTTAAATCTGTGTCATACATGATTGTCTTCATAGATAATGTTGGGGTATCTATACTAAAAAGACAATTGATAAGTACTACAAATATATTGAATTAAAGATTTCAGCCATACACATTCATAACTAACTTCATAAAAAGCTAAAATTCTAATGTGGCTAGATGAAATAATTAACAAAGTTTTTTTAGTGGAATGCCAAGAAATGGCGGTATTACCACTCTAAAAGACATAACCTATCTAACATCGACCCTTATAAGGATCAGAGAGGTATCCTGATTCTATATTACCTACGAACTTAGAATCTTTACAATTAAATAGACCTAAATCAATTGTCCCATGCAAATATCATAGGATATATTTGATACCAATCCAATGCCTTTGAGTTGGTGTAGAGCTATATTTGGTAAGCAGATTCACTTAGAAAGAAATATATTGGGTCTAGTACATTGTGCCAAATACAATAGGGCACCAATAGCACTTAAATATGGCACTTCAGGACCCAATACATTTTCATTTTCCTCTTTAGGATGATATGGATCTTTCTTTATATCTAACAACCGAACGACCATGGAGGTACTTAGTGGATGTACCTTGTCCATAACAAAATATGTTAAAACTCTCTCAGTGTAATTAGAACAATGGACTAATATTCCACTAGAATTTCTCTCAATCTACAGGCCAAGTCAAAATCTTGTTTCCCCAAGGTCTTTCATTTCAAATTCTCTTTTCAAATAGTCGGTAGTTTTCTCGAGCTCTTTTGGAGTCCTAATTAAATTTATGTCATCTATATAAACTTTCACTATTACAAATCCCTTCAAGAATTTCTTTATAAATAGGCACAAGAAAATGGGATTGCTTTCATACCCTTCTTTAGATAAGTATTCACTAAGATGATTATACCACATTCTTTCGGATTGCATCAAGCCATACAATGATCATCTTAATTGGATTGAGAATATATTCCTTAACTTTACTTCAGGCAAAGCAAATCCTTCTCGAATTTTTATATAAATTTTTATGTTTAGGTCCCTGCACAAATAAGTAATTACAACATCCATGAGTCTCGTATCTAGATTTTGAGAAACTATATTAAACTTATCAGATATATGAATATTGTTGTATCCATAACAGGGGAGTATGTTTTTCATAATCAATCCCAAGTTTTTGCAGAAGACCTTGTGCCACTAATCATGTCGTATATTTGGTAATTTCATCCATATCATTCATTTTTTTTCTTATAAATACTCATTTGTAACCTACAAGGTTAACACCTTGTGGGTTTTATACAATAGGTCCAAACACACAATGTTTATTGAGAGACTCTAACTCTACTTTGATGGAACTTTTCCATTTTAGTCAATATTTCCTTTGTCGATAGTCATTTATAGCACGTGGTTCTGTGTTCCAACCATCATCATCATTTTCTTTTTATATTTGTTTAGCTACCGCATATGCAAATGTGTCGTTGATGATAATTTCTTTTATATCCCATCTGTCTCTTGAATAATTGTAAAATACAGAGATCTCTTTATTTTCTGGTACCGGTGCCTCTTTAGAGGCTTCCAAAGTCTCATCAAGGACTTTCGTTATTCCAGAGAAAACAAATTTTATGATAACCTCCTCAAGAGAGTTTTGTGCCTCTTTATGAAGACATGATGATGATTGCTCATTTCTCCTTTTCCACGAAGTAAAGTCCTTTAAACCAATATGTCTACCATGCTTCTAGCATATTGCATATTATTTTATTGCCGCATTTTGACTTTAACCTACATGGACATTAATCTTGGCAAGTGCATTCACAGCTGGCATATGTGACTTAGTCACCTATGTTTCATTGTTAAATGCATCAAGTAATCTGTTTGTAATTTCTTGTAAGTAAATAATTCTCCATACTTTATTTTCGCATTGTGAAGTACGTGGATCCAAATAAGACAAAGCGAAAGTATTCCATGTTGATTTTCTCCATTTTTCAAGAATAAGATGTTCTACAGGAATAATACGTTTTTCAAGAACTATCTTATCTCCCCCTTAACGGCGAGAATATCGTGTCATCAAATTGTCAATTGCAAAGCGAGCATTAAAGACATCTCCTGTCATTGATTTAAGATAGAAAATAATTGATGGAGAGTCATAATCTATATAGATTCCCAATCTACGTTGTAGTCCCATCTTAGTATGCTGAGGGCATTGTATTGGGACTTGAACTGCACATCTAAACTTGTGCAAATGAGAAATATTTGGTTGATGTCCCAATATAAGTGTGTAGGAGAATATTGATGATAGGCTATGGGTTGAAGTTTAGTTAACATTAATGAATGCAACACCTGATATCCTTAAGCACTAATTGGTAATTTGGACTATATCAGTATAGTCCTAAAAATGAGTTGACTACACTTCATTATGGATTTAGTTAAGCCATTCTAGGTGTAGACATAGGGGACATGATGTTCAACTACAATTCCTAGAAATAAGTAGTAGTCGTCAAAAACCTATTGTTAACCTATAAAAAATCACAAACATTACAAGTGTTACAGTGAAAACATCACAAGCAAATTCCAAGCAAAGGGGCACATAAACCCTAGAATAACAGAATACCAAGTCAAGTACTGCAACCAGATGTTTAGAGTTGATACAACTCACTCAGAAGACTTCAGATGAGCTCAAAATGTAGTGGCTCAAATTTCAAAGTTAATGGACTTCATTTGGTGACTCAACTCACAAACCACCAAAGTCAAGGTTCATTGACCCAAAACCATGGTGTCATTGAACATATTCAAGCTTCTGGATTAGCAAAGTGGCTGAAAATCACATCGCAACTCCAAAAAGTACTCAAGAATGATGCTTCAAAGTTTCAAAATATTTGGACTTTATTGCAGCTAAAACTCAAACTTCAGTGATCGTCTACTAGTTCCTTGGGGTCACTGTGGCAACTGCCACTTCTACATGGTAAAACTAGCTAAGACTCAAGGAATGTCTTTAAATACATCCAAGAACTATCCTTCAAAGTTCTAGAATATCTAGACAGCATCTAGACCTAACCTTAGTTAAGATGACTATCTTTCAAGCTCTTTAGGGTCACTATGCAAAGTGACGCCTTATGAGGATCAAATCATCTAAAACTCTTGAAGAAAGCTTAAATTATATTAAGGAGTGGCTTTGCAAAATTACAAGTCAAATGGATGTCTTTTGTCCCAATTTCAATAAAAATGTCAACTTTTGGTTCATGACCCCTAAACCTTGGGGTCACTGACCAAAGCCCTACTTCTAGTTGACCAAAGTTGATGAAATTCGGATGCAAAGCTCAAGGCATACTCATAAATAACTCTACAAAATTACAAGCCAAGAGGACTTCATCTGACCTTACTTCAGCTACATGTCAGCTTTGGGGGTCAGTGACCCCCAAACCTTAGGGGCATTGACCAAAGTCCTACTTCTAGGAGGCCAAAGTTGATGAAAATTGGATCAAAGACTCAAAATGTACTCAAGGTTGGCTCCTCAAAGTCTTAAGTCAATTGAGCATCATTTGTGTAGAAAATAAACTGACTGCTTGTGATACAAGGGAACATTGACTTAAAATATGCAACAAGTGGGCCATTGAGCAAAATCCTATTTCTAAAAATTCAACTCATATGAAATTTTTATAGACACTTTAATGTCTCCCTGACATCAATCCCTCCAAGTTTCAAGTCAATTCAAGATCATTTGGGACTTAAACAGTTGAAATAAGTGTCCATTTTCATGAAAAGTCAAATAGAGAGTTGACCACCTTCCAAAGGTCAAAGCATAATCAATTTTCTTTGGCACACTCAAAATGGTGTTATAAAACATCTCTCCAAGTTTCATAAAGATTGTACATCGTTTGGGTCCGAAACTGACGAAAATGGGTCACATATGCAAAAAACCCAACACTAGGCCTGTTCATGACCTTGGCCATGGTGACTGACACCTGTAAAGTGATTCTTAATGGTTTTAAGTAGTTTTTTCTACTTTATTTCGAAACTTTACTTCCCATAACTCCCCTAACTGCCTTTGAAGTCTATAAAAAACACACTTAAGCATGTGGGAAGGGTTCCAACAAAGGTTAGAGGGCTCCACAAGATTCCAACAAGCATTTCAAAAGGATTTGACATACATTTACACTCCACAAGCATCCTAGCTCCCTCCATTCTTCTTCCCCTTACAAACTTAATGTGAGAAATGGTTCTAAGGAAGAAGATACACCTTGTCAATACTCATAAAGACTAAACTCCAATGCCATCAAGTGCTAAAGAAGTTTGACAAAATGAAGCTATATCCTCTTTGTTTCTCCCAGGTAATGGGTTTAAGGCCATCTCCTAGGTTGTAAACAAACCTCTTTAGGTTTCATTATGCTTTTTGAAAACCATACGGTTAGAATGATACAACTTTGGCCACAATTTCTTACACAAAAGCGACCCTTCCTAATTTGCATAAACGCAATCAATGAAATCAAAGTGGCGACTATCAAAGATCATAGATGATTCTAAGATTGAATTCATCACTCTTAATAGTCATGCATGACTCCCAGAACCCAAAAGCACAGGTTTCGGCACCTTGGAGGCATCACAGAAGCAAACAAAGGTGAAACAAGGATAAACAGTGGCCAAAGTGGCCACTGTCTATCAGTGACACAGTCACTGGCAGGGGCTCAGTGACTGTGGGCCATGATAATCACCCCTTGTGTCCAATTTTTTCTGCATTTTCCCCCTTTGTTCATGTAATTTTCTTATTTTTCCTAGTTTAGATTACATCTGATACTAAAGGGCAGGGTAGTGACTTTCTAATACTTGTAAACAACCTGCTTCTCCAAGTCAAAGCTTTGAATCCATGTTAATAAAAGGGAATTTAAGATGATCTGTAGTTATTTTTCCATTCTTCTTTGTGTTTGAGTGTGCGAATGTTGGACTTGATTCATTCGTATTCATCATCATCATTTCAAGCTCATTCACTTGTGACATAAATTCACTTGTATTATTAAGTCTTATAAACTTAATAAGATAATCAGGGAAGTGAACCCTAAGTTTAATGATTTGAGTTCATAGGTGGACAAAAGCTATATTCCTAGTTGAAATTAGGCGAACATCCTACTAACGGGTAGAGGTATCAATCAAAACCATAAAATACCTAAAATGGCCACTAGGGGGATTTATAGGTCCACAAATGTCACCTTATATCATTTGCAAAAAAGATGGGGATTCGAACACAATCTTAGCGAAAGAAGGTCGGGTGATCAATTTTTCTTGCAAATACGAGCTACATAAGTACCCATTAAGTATAGTCAATTGTCCACCACTTCCTTTGGTGCACGACAAGTGCATGATCAATGCCCAGTTTTTACACATATGTAGCACGTGTCATCAAGACGGCAGGTAGGATTAGCCAGCGGATTCTGATTCGATTGTTCTTTTGCTGAGGAAAGCAAAATGCTTCTAGTGATTTTTTTTAAGGGGGACCTCTACTACAACAAACTGCTAAATCCCCAACGCTTTTTACCAATATCATCTGAAAGGCATTGCTAAATATTACCTTTCGCCAATATAAATAACAATGCGTTGGTAAAAGTCAAAAAATTATATACTTTTGCCAACGCAAACGAGGTTGCGTTGCAAAAGGTGTCAAAATTATACAAAAAACCCCCCGTGAAGACAGTAATGATTTTGGCAATGAAATGTTGGCCTTTGTCAACGTAAAAAATATGTTGGCAATGGTTTGACCTATTTACAACACACATAGGTGCATTGGGAACGGCACCCTGACCATTGCCAACGCTCAACGTGCATTGGCGAAGACCAATCTTAATTGCTAACGCACTATGTGCACTGGCAACAACCCATCTTAATTTCCAATGCACTATGGCGTTAGTAAAGACCCATCTTAATTGCCAACGCACTATGTGCGTTGGCAAAGACCCATCCTAATTATCTATAGTCATATTCTCATTTTATAATTTTTTTTCCGTTCAAATTATCATATAATTCAATGGCCTTAAATTTCAATGGTTCTTTTATAATATAACCTTTTTTTAGATTTAAATCAATATATAGTAAGTAGTAAGTGATGGTTTGATGATTGTAAAATTAGGCCCCTTGCCAATCTAAACTTTATCAAAGAGCCATCACCTTTTGGTTTGATCTCTTTCCTTTTATTTTTTTGTCTTTTAATATGACTGTTCACCTCAATTTGAGATTAGTTCTTACAAGGGCTAGGGACTAATTTCTAGGCTTAGGACTGATTTCCAATATAGATGGTTAAACATGGCAAGCCTAGGCGTAAAGGACCATGTGCTGAATACAGACCTAGAAAATAGGCGCTAATAACTAAACAAGCTAGGGTTGGACAACTGTTGTAGACCCGTCCAAATATTTCAATTTTGTAGTGCTTGTTAGGTGGAAGTGAAAATTTGGAAAACTATATTTGATTAAAAGTTGCTATTTATTTTATTAAACTAGACTTTTCTATATATACAAGAAAAAAAGAACAATTCAACCCAGAGATTTCAGGGTTCGGGTGTACTACTACCACACTAGTGCCATTAGGAATATTACCCTATTTTTATTGGGCGTAAGGGGATTAATCCAACCCAAATAGTTGGACCACCTTCCTTTATAAAAAAAAACAAGAATGTAGGCCCACTTAGTTTTTCTATATATAGTATAATATTACTTAGAATCCAAGAACCTCTCCCTCTATTTTTAGCCTTAAAATCTAGCACCCTAAACCTAGCCAAGATTTTAAGACAAGAAGAAGATGAAGTTGATGCCAAAGAAGAGGAAGATCTAGTGGTTGTAACATTCTGGACCTTAGTATCTATTTTATTTAATTTAAATATAATTTTATTTAATTATTTGTATTTTAGTTAATTAAGGTCATTAGAATTATTTAAATTTCTTTTGTGGGTTAATCTTGGGTAGTGGTTTTAGAATTGCGAGTATTTACTGTTCGACCCGACTCAATTAGGACCCATTTAATTTGGACCCATTAAACCTAAGAACCCAAATCAAGCCCTTATATATTAATTAACTTAAACAATGGGGTTTTTTTTTAAAAACCAAAAAAATTCACCCAAACCCTATTCCCTTCTTGTATTAGACAATCACAGTAGTCTTCCTTTCTTCCCCATTACTACAGTGTTCTTCTCCTTCCCCTTCATCTCTTGATCGACCAAGCCCAAGCCAAGCCACAGCTGCAAATTCTTCTTCTTCTTCATCTTCTTCATTTGGACTGTGGGCGTGCACGAGAGAGAGAAATCTAGGATCATCCTTTTCATCAATCTTCATCAAAGGCATGTGGATGCATCTATCTCTAATGATTTTCACTAGTTCCATTGATTTATCATTGTAGATGTTGTGTAGTGCCCATTAATTTATAAATGATTATGATTGGAAGAAGGATCTTAATTTTTTGGATGATTTGTAGATGCCGTGATGGATTGTGTAGAAAGGAAAATCAGGCCACTGATGAAGGGATGAGATTAAAAAAAAAAGGAACAGATCTGTTCCGCAGGTAGCACCGCCTGCACATGTGCGCAGCTGGATTACATGCAACATCTGCGTTACACTTCATTCCCTTCCTTCTCCCCAAAAGCCAAATGACAACACACAAAGCAAAAGAAAAGTTGCACACTGATTTGCACATGCACACTACGTTACATAGGTGGATTGAAATCGTCTTGTGCAATGGAGAAAAGATGCACACTGACGTTGCACATGTGCACTACATTACACAAGTGGATTGAAATCATCTTATGCAATGGATTGAAATCGTCTTGTGCCATGGATTGAAATCGTCATGTCCATGTGCATTGAAATCGTCTTGTGCAATGTCATTCTCATTACTATACATCCCTGCAACTCCAAAAATCTCTTCACATCAAATAAAGCTGGAGCACAAATCTAGTTTCTCATGGAAGATTTGTATCCAGGGAAGTAAAGATAGAATTTTTGGCCACCTGCTACACAGCGTAGGGGACTGCCCTGCGTGGATAGCCAGGGCATCATTAGTGGGCCTGTAGTGAGATGGGTCCACGCCCCACTTGTGATATGCTACTTTGGTTCCAAAGAAAATATATATATATATATATTAAAAAAAAAAGAAAAGATGGTGCCTAGGGAAAAAACCCCATATCTGGGCCGTAAGTAAATTGTCTCAAGTGTACACTCACCCATCCAGCTAAAAAAATGTTTGATTCTTTTAGATTTCTTTCGAGGCACCAAGCAACAAAGGCCAAAAATTAAGTGAAAATAAATAAGTATATGTTTTCCATTTTCATAACATGTTTGAGTGAGCACCGAGGAACCTTTTTTTACATTGGACTATGACTTTTCTAAAATTTAAATTACTTGATGGTCATTTCTCATCTCCCCACTTATTCGTTTTTCATTAAATGAGAGAATATTTTATGGTTGTTTTTAATATTATTTAAAAACTTTTATCTACTTATACTTTCCCACTCACTCACACTCCCCAAGCATGTCACATTGTTGCTTGACACCCTATCTAATGGGACCAAGGATCGCCAATCCAGCCCAACCAGCCCATGTTGTTAGCTTGAGTAATGTGAGTTTTCTTCCTTCCTTTTCTTCTTCTTCCTTTTTTTTCTTCTTCTTCCTTTCTTTCTTTCCTTCTTTCTTTTCTCCTCTCTGTTAGCCGACTGTTATCTTCTCTTCTCTTTGTTCTTTCTCTCTTTTATTTTTCTTCTCTTCCTTTCTGTTTCACTCTTGAGTCCGCCCACCTTCTTTCTCTCTGTTCCTCCTTTTTTTTTTGACAGTTTTCCCCTCCTCTCTCTTCTCTTCATTTTCTATCTCTTCTTTCATTTGAAAAAAAAAACAGTATGGATAGAGATGGAGAGCCTGGATATCTCGAATCCTCTATGGTGATTGGTTAGCATGTTTTAAAATTGAAATTAGTGGATTAGCTCAATTGGGATTGAATAGTTGAGATGGTGAGGATAAGATGGAATCCGAGAATTGGATTAAATGAGGTGGAGATAAGATTAGCTCTCCCTTAATTAGTTTGAAATTTGAATAATTAGGTGAGCTAATGGGCCTATGGGTCGGTCATGGATCATGGGCCCAAGTCTGGTTGGAGCTTGGGTTTAAAATCGAGTCAGGGCCGTAGGCTAGGATTAAGAGTTGGGTTAGGAATCTGGGGCCGGGTTTTGGCATTTAGGAAGAAAGTTAGACAATAAAAACTATTTTTCACAAGTGGGCCACGCGGAGTTTGGGCCAAGTGTAATGAGCCCCCGACCTCATAACTTTTGGTCCATTCGTCAGATTTTGGAGTATTATATATCGTTGAAAAGCTTTTGACGAGTAGATCAAAGTGAGCTACATATCTAAATGGTCTGGAGAATAGTAAAGAATGATTAAATTTTGGGTGAGTGTTTCTAACCTCAAAATCTTCTTTATCCTTATTAATTTTTATTATTTTATTATTAATGATTTGGGCACTCTGGCCATGGGCAATGGAGTTGGACCATTTTCATGTATATTAGACATTCATATGGATTATTATATTCATTTCTTTTTATATTTTCCAAGTTTTCTTGCCATTTTCTTTTTTTTTTTTAATTTTTACCTTAATGGAATGCATCTTTTAATGCAAGATGAAGAAAATCTAAATGATTATATGCAATGCATGGCTTCTAAAACTCTCTTTAAATTTTCAATAATTAACATCTTTTTAAATTGATTTGAATCATACTAAAAGCACTTAATTTGAGGTAAAATCGCGGCATCATTATATGATAAGTGGTTTGGGTCTGCATAGGGTGTCAAATGAGGTGTCTATACCATTGTTTAACAATTGTGCACATAATTGATAAATTGCTTCAGACATCAAGTTTTTTAAGGCCTCAAGATCCATATCGCTTTTTTCAAGTTTATTTCTCAATCGGTTGCCTATAAATGAAATCTTAGCCTTTGTTTCTTTTGGGTTTTTCTCTTGCTTTGAAATGAGTCTAATGAAATCTTCTTACTCTATTATTGCTTTGAAATAGGTCTAATGAAACCAATGATAAGTCATGTCTTCATGGCTTGACAACCCAATCCAAAATTTCTTGAAACATATTTATAATTATGGAAACCTAAGGGTTATAAAAAAAATTTAAGAAAAAATGATTTTCAAACTCAAATTATAGTGATATGACATTTGACTTAAACCTGATCTTGCATGTAATCAGCTATGGACAAGAGTTGGATTACCCTAATTGGATTTAGACAGAGATTAAGTGAGCAGTATCGTAAAGGGGTTAGGTCATTTGTTAAGTTTGCGATGGAGAATGCAGGTTAAGATGGTAAGATTCAGTGCCCGTGTAATAAGTGTTTGAATGTTGATTAGCATACCAGTGAAGTTGTGAAAAATCATTTGATCCTTTATGGGATGATGCTATCTTACAAGCATTGGGTCTACCACGGTAACCTGTTCCTGACAATCATCCCTATGTATCGGATGACGGCGACAATGATGATGGTAGTAATGAAATAGCAGATAATGGAGACGTTGTTGGGGATGAACTTCCTGAATTAATGGAAGACTATTATAGGGGGACTTACATGGACCGTGATTAGGGAGAATCCGGATCTGCACAAGTGCTCATACTGTCCAAAGGGAGAAGGTATATTGAAAAACTGTTGGAGGCTGCCCAGTGTGATGTATACCCAGGTTGCAAAAAGTATACTCTTTTGAAGTTCGTGATTACAATGCTTCATGTGAAGGTTTTGAGCAAGTGGAGCAATAAGTTATTTGACATGTTGATGGGGGTATTGCTAGATCTTTTACCAGAAGGTAATTTAGTTCTGAGTTCAATCTATGAAACCAAGAAGTTCCTATGTGAGTTAGGCATGGGATACGAGGTTATCCATGCTTGTAGCATGATTGTGCACTATTTGGAAGGAGAATGCAGATCTAGAAAAATGTCCGATATGTGGAGAGTCTAGATACAAAGTCAATGATGGCAATAGTAAGAAGATCCCTCATAAAGTCCTGTGTTACTTCCAGTTGACTCCGAGGTTGCAGAGATTGTACATGTCTAGAAAAACAGCTATGGATTTGAGATGGCATAGTGAGAAGCGCATTGATGATGGGATATTGAGGCATCCAGCTGATTGTTAGGAGTAAAAGAACTTTGATATAAAATATCCCGAGTTCGCAACTAAGCCCCATAATGTAAGACTAGGGCTAGCCACAGATGGATTCAATCTTTTTGGAAACATGAGTAACTCCTATAGTATGTGGCCTGTAATACTTATGCCTTAAAACCTTCCATCCTTGAAGTGCATGAAGGAGCCATTTTTCATGATGTCCTTACTTATTCTAGGACCACAAGCACCTGGAAGAGAGATCGATGTTTACATGTGATCACTAATTGATGAGTTGAATGAATTGTGGGAATATGGTATACTCACTTATGATGCCTTCAGTAACTAGACTTTTCGAATGCATGCAGCTATAATGTGGACTATAAATGACTTTCCTGTATATGGTAACTTATCTGGATGGAGTAGAAAAGGTTATTTGGCCTATCCAAATTGTAATGGAAATCTATTGTCATAAGGTTTGATAAGTAAGATTGGGTACACGGGCCATCGATATACTTGCTTGAAAACCACCCTTGGCGAAGGAGTAAGGCCTTTAATGGTAAGGTTGAGTTCCGAACAAAATCCTTGGAGTTACCAGTGGAGAAGACATTAGAGCAAATGGATCGCTTGCCGACTGTCAAGTTTGGAAAGCATAAAAGTAACAAGAAGAGACCCCGTAGCATTGAAGAACTAAATTGGACAAAGAAAAGCATCTTTTATGAACTTCAGTACTGGAAGAAACTAAAACTCCGACACAACCTAGACGTCATGCACATCGAGAAAAATATATGTGATGAGTTCCTTGGAACTTTATTGAGGACAGATAGGAAGAACAAGGACACAGAAAAATCACATCAGGATTTAGAGGACATAGGCATTAGAAAAGAATTGCACATATAGAAGCTTACCGATGGTGAATCTGTGATGCCCCCAGCAATATACACATTAACCCCGAAGGAGAGAGAGGGTTTTTGTGAATTTTTGAAATCTATAAAGTTTCCAGATGGCTATGAAGCAAACATATCGAGATGTGTGACCACAACAAATGGTAGATTATCGGGTTTGAAAAGCCATGATTGTCATGTCCTTCTACAATGACTTATGCCAATTGGGATGCGTGGGTACCTCAACAAGGATATTTGTACTACATTGTTTGAGTTGGGTAATTTTTTTGAGGAGTTGTGCTCCAAGACATTGAGGAAAAATAATTTGAAGAAATTAAAGGAACATATAGTTCTCATACTCTGTAAGTTGGAAAAGATTTTTCCACTAGCATTCTTTGATGTGATGCTCCATTTAGCGGTTCAATTGCCACGTGAGGTCATGCTTGCAGGACTAGTGCAACATCGTTGTATGTACCCAATTGAAAGGTAATTTTTACCATTCTAGTGTGATTTTAAAGTAATATTTTAGTCTAATTGTGTTGCATTTATAACTTAATTCTAGCTAGTGTTTGTTTGAAGATTTTTAAGGACTTTGAAAGGGTACGTTGCCAATCGAGCTCGGCCTGAAGGTTCAATTGCCGAGGCTTATATTGTCAAAGAATGTCTAACTTTTTGCTCAATGTACCTTAATGTGGTCGAAACCATATTTAATCCAGACGAATGGAATGCTGATGGTGGTCATCGTGGTCTGGGATTAACGGTCTTCATAGAAAACGTTCGTCCTTTTGGACGATTCACAAGGGCTTCCGAGGTGTCCGAGAAGGAACTTAATATGGCGCAGTGGTTGTATTGTATAATAGCATCAAAGTAAAGCAGTACCTAGCGTATGTGGTCATCTAATCAAGTGTATGCATAACTTGTAAACTTTTTGAGTTTTCGAGATTTTTACTTATGATTCAAATTCCTATAATTAAGGAACACAAGAATCTACTACAGAATCCAAGCGGATGTGATATCACTCAGATACATCAACAAGATTTTCTAAATTGATTTAAATTATGTGTAAGATATATAAGATATTTTCAATTATGCTTGACTTAACAGTAACTTAATACATCTACTCTATGTTGTTGATGTAGATGAATCAAATGCGGTCGCAAGGGTCACCAGAAGCAATCAATGAGCTCTGGTCATTGGCAAATGGTCCTGATGCAATAGTCAATCTTTATTCGGATTGCATTTCTAATGGAATCCAATTCCATACTAGAGATCGAGGCAACCGTCGTAAAACCCAAAATAGTGGGTTGGTTGTACAAGGTGACCATAAGGAGCAAATGCTTGACTTTTACGGATACCTATGCAAAGTTTGGGAAATAAAATACCTGTATGGGCATAAAGTTATTTTGTTCCAATGTGAATGGTTCAAGACCAATAGTAGGAGAACAATACAAACAGACGCCCGTTGTACAAGAATTGATGCCAGCAATCGGTGGTATCAAAGTGATCCCTTTCTCTTGTCAAGTCAGGTGCAGCTAGTTTTCTACGTTAAAGATACAAAATTAGGTACAAATTGGCAAGTCATACAATGAGTCCGACATCGGGGATTATGGGATGTACCAGAGTTGGATGTTAACGAACATAGCTTAGCAAAAGTATCCGAACCTAATGATACGAACCAGCAAGAAGAAACAATCAAGGCTGTCCAAATGGTCATTGAAGATACTAATATTCAATATCGTAGGGATGGTATTGATCCTGAGATTATTCCAAATGATAGAGTTTTGAATTTAAGCAATCGAGTACATATTGGACCATAGTGATGATGAGGATGAAACAATAATAGAGAATGGAGATGATGAAGAAGATGTCCTTCAAAGGCATTTCGATTCAGATATTGATCCTGATATATAATGCGATATGTAGTGTTTGTTTTCCTTTGCATATGGATAAATGTTCTTAATAAATTTATGAGTTGCATATGGATAAATGTTCTATTTAGCCTAGCTTCTAGAAATTTGCTATTTACTTTCATTCAGTTTCTAGCTCTGTATTTGTTACAAATATATTGATGCTGATGTTTTCTCATTGGCAAGCTATGTAGATGGTTAAATATATGCCAACATTTATTCTTAATTAGATTTTGATGTTAATTGACTATTCATGCATGTTTTAATCATTTTTCAATAACTAGAATTTGCTAAAATGCCCAAGAATGGAAAATTGTGGGTCAAACCTGGGTCTCTAAGGCAAAAAATGTCAGATATTGAAAAGGAAAGAATCGCTACCATTGCGGAAAACCAAGTGAGACTTAAATCTTTGGGGTTGCACAGGGTGGCGAATTCTTGGAGGGTGTCAGTTGAGAAGATCACCCATATGAATTTAGTTAAGAAGAGAAAGAGAAACATGGTTGAGGAAGATGATGAGGAGTATAGTCCGGTGGAGGGTGAAGAAGGACCGAGTTACTCCAGTGAGGATGATGAAGAGTATGCTAGTGATGGTGATGATAAGTATTCTGGATCTCAAATTAAAAAGGTAATGTGTATGAGTGTCATCTAAGACTGATTTTTCTTTACCAACGATTAACTAGTCTAGTATAGACTTCTTTGTATTATTGATAATTAGTGATGTTGTGTACATAATATGTTAATTATTGATAATTAATGATATATGTACACATAATCTGTTATTTTCTTTTCTTTCAAGTCGCAACAATGACTGTCAAACGTCAATCGGCTTGTCATCTACCGGTTTCCATACCCACATAGTCCTAATCCTAGAGGCACAATCCCAACCTACACAGACCCCACATGCTCCTTTGGCACAATCCCAACTTTCACAGACTCAACATGCCCCATTAGTAAATGCACCGACACCCAGGCCAGTAGTGTAGGTAAGAATCTAATGCTTTTCGCTTATAATATTTATCTTACACTAATGTATTATGCATGCAAGCTGAAATAACATTTTTGCCTTTCTAGCCTCAAGCTCGACCAAAAGGTCTGTACGAGGTCTGTTATTTTCTTTTCTTTCAGGTCGCAACAATGACTGTCAAACGTCAATCGGCTTGTCATCTACCGGTTTCCATACCTACACAGTCCTAATCCTAGAGGCACAATCCCAACCTACACAGACCCCACATGTTCCTTTGGCACAATCCCAACTTTCACAGACTCAACATGCACCATTAGTAAATGCACCGACACCCAGGCCAGAAGTGTGGGTAAGAATCTAATGCTTTTCTCTTATAATTTTTATCTTACACTAATGTATTATGCATGCAAGCTTAAATAACATTTTTGCCTTTCTAGCCTCAAGCTCAACCAAAAGGTCTGTACGAGGCCCGACAAAAGATGGGAGGACTGAGAGGCTTGTAGCATGATCTTGTAAAAAACTCCCAGTAGAGTTTTCAGATGACTGCAATGTGCCAATGGGGCTGAATGCCCCTTCTTTTACAATGGAGCTTGACAAAGAGATTAGAGGGGTGGCGCTATTACAAGGCATCAATACATGGACTGATATTGATAGTTCACTTAAAGCGGTTATCATACAACAAGCTTTGGTAATTGAAATTTATTAATTAACTAATAAAGTTAATTTGTATTATTTAATAGATATCAATACACTAATATTATGTTTGCAGGAGAAGTTTGAGATCAAGGATTATACAACTGATCCTATAGTATAAGCGGTATTTGATAAAAAAATATTAGACATTATACTGGGGATAGAAGTGCAGCCTGCACCTTAAGTATAAGAATATGTTAGAAGAAGGTGTTGACACCAAAACTCAGTCGCCTAATAACATTAAGCCAGAGCATTGGAACTACATGATCGACCATATATGAACTGATGAGAAGTGGAAGGTAACATCTATGTGTTATATATGTCACTAAGCTATTTGTCGTAAATCTCTATTAGTTTAGATTTAACATGATTGGGATTTACTAACTTTTTTTTTTGGGTTTCTTAATTTTAGTAGCATAAGTCAGAGAAAGCCAAAGCATCCCGTGTACTATTGCCCTACAATCATGCATGCGAGTTAAGGTCTTTTCCATTAACAATGTATATCATGGTGATGTTAATTCTTGATAATTTCAAAAAATAATGTTAATTATTTTCTAGTACTTACATATTACCTTACTCATAAAACTAATTAATGAAATCAAGCGGCAAAGAATGGCGGCCAAAAACCCCACTTTTTGGACTTTTATAAGGACTCCCACTGGAGTAAATCGAAGAACCATTGAGTGAATCATAAATGCAAGGAAAATCATGTATATATGTATATATGTGTGTATGTGTGTGTGTACATATATCACTAGAATCCTATGATACTAGTTGCAATAAAATGGATAGACTACTTTATTTATAGGTTGCTTATAGCATATTGCATATGTAATAATGGTTATTACTTTTTTACTTTGGTTCTTAATCTATTTAGATGGTAGTAATATTATTTCTCAATATAATTAATTGTTAATTCCTTGTAAAAGTGATAGGATGAATTAGTAAAGGTGCGAGATAGGTGTTTATAGCCCGGTGCAGCCCCGATGAGTGAGGAGGGGATGTCGATTGAGGTGCTTGGCCTGAGACCGAGGTACTTAAAGGGATTCGGGGTTGGACTAAAGCCCTCTTCTTCTAGGAGTGTCATTCAGACTCGAGCACGTGATGATGAGGTGCGGAGCCTCAAAGAGCAAATTGAAGTTGTAAACAAAAGAATTGAAGAATTCTCGGCTTTTCAGGCTATGGTAATAAAGGCCCTACAGTGGGCGGGATTCTTTTTAACACATCGCCTGGTGGGGCAAGCATATCAGGAGCAAATCATGCCGAGACTTCTTGGTTGGTAAATTCATGTTTATTATATGAATCCAAATACATCAGTTTTAGAATTTCTATTTTAGTTTGGAATAAAACATGCATTTATATTTATTAAGCCACTTGATTAAAAACTCTAATAGCTTCTCTAATCTCAGTCTAAATTTTTTGCACATATATTATACTTGAAATGTGCTTAAAAACATGTTTGATGTATTTTTTTCTTCTTTTTCACAGATGGATTAATGACATCATGGAGTGCATGGCAGCTTTGATGACACGAGAGAGAGAGAGAGAGAGAGAGAGAGAGAATTTACGTTAATTTAATACATTGTCTAAATATTTTTATTTTATCTTTTTTTATTTTGATATTTTGGATTGAGGTATGTTTTGGAATTGAATTAATATAATTTTATATAGATGCAAACAGTTTGAGATTTGAATGAATTTCATTATGAATAAACATTGAGGTTAATTTTTTATTTTGATATTTGAGATTGAGAAATTATTTTCAATTGCAATGACTTTATATGTATACAGGTTGTATGTAACAAATTAAGGAATGTTAGGTGTGATGTTAGACCTTTGCTAACGCTAATAGTGGCATTGGCAAAAGAAAATTTTAAACATGCCAACGTGATATTTAATGCTTTTTTCCAATGCAATTATTTTTGTTGGCATAGCAAAAAAAATTATTTACCAACGCAGATATTGTGTTGCTGAAAGTGGACTTTTAACAACATGCTAGGTGCATTGCAAAACGTGGACTTTTGCCAACGAGTCACGTGCGTTGCGGAAAGTGGAATTTTGCCAACGCACCACGTGCGTTGCGGAAAGTGGAATTTTGGCAACGCACGAACAGAAAGTAAACTTTTGCCAACGGGCCCATGCATTGTGGAAAGTGGACTTTTGCCAAGGTGTTATGTGCATTGGCAAACCCCAATGCTTGTTGCCAATGCACCTATTGCATCGACGTATGTCAACTAATGTCCCCAATAGACCATCTTTTGGCAATGTTTAAAATGATTCGGCAACGTATTTTCGCAACAAATATTATATTGCTGAACAGTTAACTTTCCCCAACGTGCTCAACTTGCATCGTGGAATACTTTTATTGACAAGGCTTTGGCAACATGCTGGCAACGCTCTCGCTTACATTGCAAAATATGTTTAGCAACGTAGAAACTAACCTTTGTCAACGTATAAATGTGTTGACAAAAAGGTTTTTTCTTGTAGTAACCACCTTGCCTGAAGGAGTTATTTCTTCCACCTCTATTGGAGAAATTATGTCTCCCAGGCCCCCTTCCTTTGCCTTTGTTTGAATTGAAATTGGCATTAATTTAAGAATTGCCGAAGATACAGTTGGTATGGAATTATGGTTTTTTATCAACACTTTGCAATTTTGTTAGCGACCAGGAGACAAGAGATGAGGTCTGAATATTTGGGAAAATGTCATTCTCGATACTACTGCTGCATGAGCACATTCGAGGCATGAAAAGTGGACAATATTTTCTCCAACATCTACTCCTCCATAACCTTTTCACAACATAATCTTAAACATAAAACAATATTGAAGAAGATAGAGTTATATTTAAACACTATTTTATAATCTTGGAATATGAGGTTTAGCCTTTCACTCTGAGCAGCTAGTAATATGACCATCTTCTAATGATCATACCTATCCTTCAGGGATTTCCAGAGGTCTGTTGGGTCTTCCTCAGTTATGTATTCATATTTGAGGTCATCATTCATATGTTGTTGTAAGAGAATGAGAACTGACGCCATATACTCGGAAGACATTATTACCCTCTTTTATAACCTCTCTATGCTTCTTGGATTACAAATGGGTTTTTGCATCTAGTTGTCAAGATAAGTAATTGTCTCTATTAATATTAAGTGCATTAAAATCAAGTTTTTCCAAGTTAGACATTAAACAAAAACTGTAATAAATATCATCATCGCCATCATCAAAGCCTTATCCCAACCATGTTGGGATCGGCTACATGAATTCTGTTTCTCCATTCTGTTCTATTTTGAGCTAAATCTTTCGATAAGTGAAACTTCTTCAAATCTAAATTAATGGCATCCATCCATGTTTTCTTCGGCCTGCCCCTACCTCTTGATGGGCCCTCCACTTGTATATCCAAACTTTTTCTCACCAATGTCATTATTGGTCTACACTCAATATGCCCAAACCATCTTAAATGGGTTTTTCTAATCTTATCCCCTATTGATGCTACCCCTAAATGTTCTCGAAAGCGGTCATTTCTAATTTTATCTTTCCTAGTTTTACCACACATCCACCTAAACATTCTCATTTCCTTTACATCCATCTTATGAATATGTGTCTTCTTAATTGGCCAACATTCTGCTCCATATATCATAGCTGGTTTAACCACTGTCCTGTAAAATTTGCCCTTCAATTTCGTTGGCATTCATCTGTCACACAACACTCCCGAAGCTAGTCTCCACTTCAGCCATCCAGCTTTTATTCTATTCTCCACATCTTCGTCAATCTCCCCATCCTTACTAATCATCGAGCCTAGGTAACGAAAAGAATCTTTACGTAGTATCTCATGGGTTTCAATTTTGACAGTGGTTTCAACACTTTCTATATGTCCACTGAAGTTGCAATCCATATATTCTGTCTTTATATGACTTATTTTAAAGCCTCTAGATTCTAATGCCCCCGCCATCTCTCAAGCTTTGCATTTACACCCTCTTTTGATTCATCCACCAATACTAATCATCTGCAAACAACATACACCATGGTATTTCTTCTTGAATATGCACAGTTAACTCATCCATAATTAATGCAAA
Organism: Sextonia rubra; assembly: GCA_037013555.1. Classification (NCBI taxonomy): domain Eukaryota; kingdom Viridiplantae; phylum Streptophyta; class Magnoliopsida; order Laurales; family Lauraceae; genus Sextonia; species Sextonia rubra. Next base: position 11,019,732 of record JASUAD010000028.1, on the reverse strand, counting down.
GAGATAAGGGCTTAAGGTTGATCCCTGATGTAAACCTATAGTCATGGGAAATCCACCTGTTTTTCCACATGTGGTTCTTACATTTGTTATTGCTCCTTCGTACATATCTTTAAAAATTTCAATGTAACCTCTGGGGACATTCCTTTTCTTTAAGAACCATCAAATTAAATTCCTCGGTACCCTATCATAAGCTTTTTCCAAATCGATAAAGACCAAATGTATAATTTTTCCTCTTTGCTCGGTATTTTTCCATTAATTGCCTAAGTGAAAAGATAGCTTCCATAGTTGATCTCCCTGGCATAAAACTAAATTGATTTTCAGAAATTTTGATCTTCTTTCTCAGTCTTTGCTCCATTATTCTCTCCCATAACTTCATCGTATGACTCATAAGTTTAATCCCTCGATAGTTGGTACAATTTTATATATCTCCTTTATTCTTATATATAGGTACTACAATGCTTCTTCTCCATTCATCCGGCATTTTCTTTGTCACAAGTATCTTATTGAATAGTCAACTTACCCCAACCTCTCCTAAGCATTTCCATACCTCTATCGGAATACCATCCGGGCCTGTTGCCTTTCCTATCTTCATTCGTTTCAATGCTTCCTTCACTTCCACCCCTCTAATTCTACGAAGAAAAGTATGCTCTTGTGATAAGTATCCTCCTTAACTCTTGTATCTCCTAAATGTTCTTCATTTAGAAGTTTGCTAAAATATTCCTTCCACCTTTCTTTAATATCGTTTTCCTTCGCCAAAATATTTTCCTCATTGTCCTTGATACATTTGACATGATCTAAGTCCCTACTTTTCTTTTCTCTTATTTTTGCGAGAAAAAAAAATTAACAACCCAAGCCTGGGTAAAGGAGGAGGGTTGCGTTAGGTAGGTGACAGTCAGCATAAAACTTTGTCACAACCCAAACATGAATTCTGAAAAACTATAATAAAGATATATAAAATTAATCATATGGCGAAAATTAACAAAATAAAAATAAAAATAATGAAACCTTAACATCCAAAATAAAATAAGGAATAAGTTAATTATGACAAATATGTTGGCCAATGAAAGTTGGAACGTTAGGTTCTCGACTTTAAGAATCAAAACTGGTGGTTCTGTTAAGACTTCAGGCTTGATTTGGAACTTCAGGTTCATAACACATGAATTAGAATTAGAGGTTCTGTCGAATTTTTTCAGTTTGAAGCAAGACTTTTAATTCTTTGAAACATAGATAAAATGCTTCAAACATATATCAAAACTTTTGGTTCTGTCAAATTTTCATGCTTAGTTTCATGGCCTTTCATAAGATATATTTTATTTGGACCTTAATCAAAGACTTTAAGTTTTGGTTTATGAATATGAATCTATAGGTTCATATCTGTATTCAAAACTTTTGGGACTGCTGGTCTAAATATACAACTTAGGTTCTAGGTTAGAATAAATCACAGATCTTCAGGTCCAGATTAAAACTTCTAATTCTAGATTAAAATAAAGTACGAAACTTCGGGTCTGAGATATTTACTTGATATAGAACTTCTGGTTGAATTTATGATCCATGATTTACAATTCTATCCTAATCTCCCTTCAATGGGAGAAATAAATCATTCATCACGCAAAGTAAAATTCTAAATATTTTCATATCTCAAAAAGAATAAAGATAAAGACATGTATGTAATTATCAAATTAATAAAAGACCATAAAATGAGAAAAATATACTTAGTTGTTCAATTCTCTTTCTTTTGCTTCTAATGTGTAGATCTGCTCAAGAGCTTTCCATCGGCACAAATGGATCATCGATTGGACTCCAAACGGCCAAGATATTGCAATTTGAAGTTTTACAAACAAAAATCAATTTGCCTACGTCAGTGCTGCAACATAGTTGGCAATTGAAGGCTGATGGCTGGCAATTAGCAACTATTTTGTTTTTTTATTAACTAGAACTAAAGAAAAAGAGCCTCTTTGTCTGATAATTTGTTGAAAACCAAGTACTGGAAGAAGATAATAGAAGAAGAAGAGAGAGCAGTACGGGGAGAAATAGAGAGTTTTTATTCATGAGCGATTTGTGTGTATATAATAAGAGAAGGAGAGTCTTATTTATAGGATGAGAAGACTCCCTCTCCAAGTAACATTTAATGTAGGACTCTTATCACATGCAAGTTCTTTATCTTATATAGGTCCCAATGTACGCATCCACCCTATGATATTTATATTATAACACTCATTATACATATGTACTATGATGCACGAATACCTTGGGGTGCATTTGGTAATGGCTCCAGAAAAGAAAACATATCGCAAATCCCATGGATAGGTTGGCTTCTCGAATCCCCTCTACCATTAATTTTAGGCTAAAAATGGCTAATATCTATCTAAAATCATTGACGCATGCAAAAGTGAGTGCGAAGGCGCTGCCTCTTTTTGCAAACGTGAGTGTGAAGGCACTGTTTCTTTTTACCTAGTTTATTTTGAAAGGGTGAGGCAAATAACACTTTCAATAAGTTTACTATAACAACCTGAGCCCATTACCCACTTGATGTTGTCCACTTTGGCTCATGGCATTTCAACCCAGTTTTGTCACATGATTTCAAAAGGCTTCATATGGGGTTAAGGCAAAGGCCACACTCGGGTCAAGTGTTCCTATGAGTGAAGATAGGGAAATCCTTAGGGGTAAGGGTGGAATGCTTCGGTTAGCACTGTGAGACTTTGTTCAAGTCCAACATTGGATATATCTAAGTCCAGATCTTGGGTATATGTGTGTGTGACCGCGTCTTAACCCCACATGAGCCTTTTTAAGCCATACATTAAAATTGGATTGAAATCTTAAGAGTCAAAGTGGACAATATGTGGGTAGGCCTGGGTCATTAAATTTACTTTGAAAGGGTGAAGAGAATAACATTTCCAATATAAAAATCATATGTTCATAGAAATAAAATAGACATACTTGTCTTATATGCATACTAAACACATACATCCAAATAAGTTTACTTTGAAAGGGTGAAGAGTATAACATTTCCGACATACTAAATAGATGCACCCAAATAAATAAGTTTACTTTGAAAGGGTGAAGAGAATAACATTTCCAATAAAAAAAAACATTCAGAGAAATAAAATAGACAAACGTGTCTTATACCTACTAAACACATAGATGCAAAAAGAAAATTCCCGACTTGACTTCATATATGTATAATCTCTACTCCTTAAATTTTATCACTTGATTATGCTTTAAATTAGTAGATCCTTCTTTATGGGGCTTGTAACTTGTAAGCAACTTTATGTTCACGGAGAGATTTAGACTATGGCGTGGCTGCGATATGTATGTGGCTTATCTTGTTGATCATAATATTTAATAGTGGAAAAAGATTGTGCTGTTGTGAGAAGGTTTTGAAATTATTTATTTTGTTGTATAGGTTTTTTTTTAATCACAACACTTGAGGATGTGAGAGAATAGATGAGGTTTGGGTGCCTGAAACCATCACGCCTCATTCAGCTCCTCACATGAGAGCTTTAGAAAAGTTACAAGAAAGATGCATCTTGCATGCTTTTATCAAGCTAGAGACGGATGTAATTTTCAAACTATATTACAAAACAATTTTTCATAAATGGTAGATTCCTAAATTAATTATTATTTCGATTCCATAAAATTGTGAATCATGTATGCAGGGTGTGGCACAATCACCTCGCAACCGTGGAGATAGGTTTAAGATTAAGAAAGTCGATGTATTAAAAGGGGAGGTCTACATACATGTGACGCCAGTGGTGGACTAATGGGTGAATTGCACTAGCATTCAATTTGCTATAGCATCATGTCAGACGAAATCATTAACAAGAACATCAAGTATTAAATCGATTATGGAATTTGGAAGATCTCACGACGAGAGATGGTCACTGATTAGTGTAAATTCTGGACGGCCTATTACTTTGCTCTCGGACTGCTGCCCCCCTGCCGTGCTTGCCGTTGCTGCCACACCGTCTACAATGCCGGATCAACTGCTACCAACGATGCCGTCCCTCATTTCTTGTGGCCGGAGAGGAAGGAACTGCAGAGTTACTTCTGTTTTTGGCTTGCAGAACTAGAAATGCAATTGAAAAGAGGAAGACTTCGTTTGAGCCTGGGTTTTCTCCCAGGTCGGGAATTGGGTTAGGTTAGCCCGACCTGTTGCACTTTGCAACCCATCGTCTACAGGCCGGTTCTAGTTAGGTTAGACCTAGCCCGTGTGCATAGTCCAACCCAGTAGCTCTAACGTCAGCATAGCATCAGCAGAGTATAGTCAAAGCAGTTTGATTATGGATTGACGGTAGAATCTTCTCATTGCAATATCTTGATCATCTAACTTCCAATCGGAGATTTGTTTGCTCCGACGGACTTGTTTCAAGCAGATCTAGGCGTTTGTGGAAGAAGATTGGCTGTTTGAAGGTTAACAATGGAATTTGACCAATTGGAGCACGAAAAACTATTTCTGCTATATCGGGGCCACCTGGAGTTGGATTCAGATCTATTTCTTCTAGCATGCTCGCATACCTTGGCAACAAACGTCTTGTAATACCCCACCCTATACGCATGCATGATATTGTCTGTTTTGGCCCATGGACCTCACGGTTTTGCTTCTAGTGGATCTCAACCCACTAAAAGGCCTCATGCAAAGTAAGGGTGCAAGCTCTATATAAAAACCCATTCACTTTCCTCTCTATAGTCGATGTGAGACTCGAAGATGTCATAATGGCCAAGAGCTTATGCTTTCTTTTGCTTTATAATGAGATCATTTGTAACGCCCCGAAATCCAAGGTTCTTGGGACCCTCAAATCACAGAGCATGACGGATCCACAAAACTAAAGCAAAAGAAAAAAAATTTTATTAATAAATCTCATTATATAATAGTTACACGAGAAAATAACTCTTATACATGCCACTAATGTTTAAAACAAAATTCTCGCAACTCATTCCTTAATCCTGGCCCCGCATGTAAGCTAATTATCCTTTATATTCCGCTTCACTGCAAAAATCTGGAAAAAAATAAAAGGAGGTGAGCACAACTCTACAAGTTGACCTACTATGAAACCATAGCAAACAAGTAACAATCAAGGTAGTAAATTTATGAGCCACAATTTCGAACAAATTGTCAATAAGCGAAATATAACAATCTCAAAATTAATAACATTGATAGCAAGATCTGATCAAATACAAATTTACAAAATCGTATTTGCAGCAGAATTTACACAAAACGGATGAAATGAGCAAAATAATCTAACAATTAATCAAAAAATCACAAATTAGGAGCAACATCCTAAAACCAAACTAAGATAAGGCGTCTTTGCAGTAAACAAAATAACAAAGTGTGCTCCTCAGAGTTAAGCCTGTGCCAAGCACAAGATACCCGTTAGGTACAAGCCATTTCATATCCAAAGTGGCACGAAGCCTAAGATTCTGGTAATCTCCAAAACAAAGTGGGTTAGCTGCAAACTAGAAATATCGCACAAAAGGGTCCCAATCCCAATGACATACCAAAAAAGGGCTAAAATCCGTGTGTGAGCATCCTCACGGTGCGTTGCCCATACTTTAAAGAATGCCTTGAAGTCAAGGATGTACAAGCAACAAAATCTAATAATTCATGAATTTTCAATTTACAAGCAAAGGTCAGATTAGAAACACAAATCAAGCTATATAGCACTGAATCTTTGAACAAATCGGTCAGATTGGAAACACAAATCAAGCTATATAGCACTGAATCTTTGAACAAATCAAACTTTCTTAATCAAGTATCAATAATTCACTGAGAAGTTTAATTCATAACATAATGGTGCCCAATGATCAATATCAAATCTAGCAACGAACAAATCCAAAACAAATCAAATGACAAATTGCTGACAATAATGACAGCACGATGATATCAATAAAACATCAGATCCAATGATCATCAAAGGTAACAAAATTCCTTGGAGCTCTATAATTATTTCAAAAAATTTCAAAATTACAATTTAAAGTATGATCGAGACAAGGAATAGAAAACGCAAGTACTATGGTATCATAGTAAGACTACTCGCCTGGATCAACAGCGGATAATCAGCAAATCCGATTTAACCTGGATGTCCAACTGTCTCAGAGTGGGTTCCTGACAATGATATTTGACAACTGAATTAGCAGTGGGGTCCAAAGATTTGGATTTATGCACCAATTAGTTGAGCTAGGTCAGGCTTGGGTATGGGTCAAATATCATGGGTTGACATAGTTCTTGGCAAACGAATAGCAGCCTAATCAGTAATATAGGAGAAAAGGAGGGAAAGTTGGGTTTTAAAAGGTGTTCGTCTGGTTATGTGACAAGTGGATTCTGGATTTTGTGTGGGAAAGTAACTTTGGTAACATAAGTTCGGTTTGGTGCAGAGAGAAACGTGGGTGAGGCCCCACTGGCCTTGGTGATGGAGATGGGACCGGTGAGTCGGATGACCAGAGACGCTGCAGGTGAAGTGGGTTCTGTTCGCGAGTTGCAGAGTATGGGAACAAGAGGAGGGAACATGGAGAAGGAAGAGAATGAAACAGAGGTGAAGAATGAAAAGAAAGGAAAGGAGAAAACAAAGAAGAACAAAAGAAGGATGGCTGGGCAGTGCAGTTCAGTTCTGGAAGTGGGCAAAGATGAAGGATGAAGTTGAGTTCTGGTTCGGTGTTGTTTGGTTAGAGGAATACAGCAACAAGACAGCGATGAAGTTGGGTTCTGTAGTTGCTCATGGCTGGGATGGCTTGAGATTGTTCAGCCAGAAACAGAGGGAGAAGAAGAAGAGAACGGAGTAACAGAAGCAGAGACATGCAGAGGGAAGAAGGGAAGAAGAACAACAGATCGGAGAAAGAAGCAGAGGTAGAAGGGAGATAAGGAAGAAAACTGAATGAGAAACACGAGAGGAAAAGAAGAAGAAGATGGCAGGAGTTGCAGAGAGACAAGTGGAGGAGCAGAAGAAGAGGACAGTAGAAGGAGAAGAAGAAGAGGAATAAGAAGGAAGAAGAAACCGTAGAGAAGAAGGGGAATGGGATGCCCTGTGCTCGGGTTGTGGTGAGGAAGAGAAGGAAAAAAAAAAGAGAAGTGAATGGGTTGCAGAGAACAGAGAAGGAGAAAGAAACGGAGAAGAAGAAGAAATAGTGGCAGGGAGAAGAAAACGTGGGGAGAAACGGAAACAGAAAAGGAGAAGATGAGCGAAAGATGGGTCAGCCCTGGCTCGGTCAGATTCAGGGAGAGGAAAGAGAAGGAAGATGAGGAGAAAAGGAGAAAACAGAAACAAGAAGGTGATGAAGCTGCAACAGAGATAGTGTTGGGAAGAGAGTGAGAAAGAGACAAAAAAAACAGAGGCTAACAGAGCAAACAATGCTTTATTGCTAATTATAAATTGAATACAGTACTCCAACGTCAAGTGCCTATATATATATAGGCTAACAATGAAACGGATAAACCAGATATTTCGGTCCACTAAGCCACTACCAAGCTAATTATTAGCAAAGCAACGTAATTGACTAGAGATAATAGAGGAAACAACTTAACAAACAAAAGGACTCGGTCCATAACAAATCCAATTCGAAATATTCGATCATCACTTTGAATCATTCTTCAACACTCCCCCCTTGATTCAAAGTCGCACACACCAAGTAAAGCTCTAAAATAGCAGAACTTCTCTTTCGATAAAGACTTCATCAATATATCAGCAAGCTACTCATGAGTGCTGCAATATTTCAAGGCTATCTTCTCCTTTGGAACCAGGTCACGAATGAAATGGTAGCGAATATCAATATGCTTCGTTCTGCTGTGGAATGTGGGATTCTTTGTCATGGAGATAGTTGCTTTGTTGTCACAAAATATCTTCGTTGCTCCCTTTTGCTCTTGGTGAAGATCAGTTGACATTCTCCTTAGCCAGATGGCTTGACAAGCTGCTGAAGTTGCTGCAATGTACTCAGCTTCTGAGGTTGACAGTGCTGCTGTAGCTTGTTTCTTTGAACTCCAAGTAATCACTCCTGACCCTAGAGTGAAAACATTTGCAAAATGCTTCGCCGATCATCCACTGAACTTGCCCAATCGCTGTCTGTGAACCCACATAATCTGAAATTGGAAGTCTTTGAGTACCAAATACCGTACTCCAAAGTTCCAGCGATGTAACGCAAGATCCTCTTTGCTGCTCCATAATGAACCTTTGAAGGTTTTTGCATAAATCTGGAAATAACACCAACAGAAAAAACAATATCGGGTCTAGTGTGAGTCAAATAAATTAAGCCTCCCACTAAGCTTTTGAACCCTCTAGCATCTACCATCTCCGCTCCATTTTCATGCTTCAATTTTTCATTAATGTTCACGGGTGTAGCTGCATGCTTGCAATTAAGCATGCCAAACTTATTTAAAAGATCCTTGGCATATTTTCTTTGTGAGATGAAAACCCCCTCTTCAGTTTGCTGGATTTCAAGGCCAAGGAAATAATGCAATAAACCCATATCTGACATCTCAAACTCAATCATCATTTGTGACTTAAATTCAGCCACAAGAGAGCTAGAGGAACTAGTATAAATGATATCATCAACATAAAGACAAACAATGATGAGATCATTTTTACCTTCCTTTTCCACATATAAGGTGGGCTCGTTCTCACTTCTCATGTACCCCTTTTTCTGAAAATACCCATCAATCTTGCTAAACCAAGCTTGAGGGGCTTGCTTTAATCCATATAATGCCTTTCACAACTTGTACACTTTTGCTTCTTCACCTTTCATTACGAAACCTTCTGGTTGACTGACATAGACTTCTTCTTGTAAATCTCCATTGAGGAATGTCGACTTGACATCAAATTGATAAACAGGCCATTGCAATTGTGCTGCTAATGCTAGGACAATTCTCACAGTTTCGAAGCGAGCTACTAGCGAAAAAGTTTCTTCGAAATCAATACCTTGTTGTTGTGCATATCCTTTTGCCACAAGCCGAGCTTTGTGCTTCTGTATGCTTCCATCTGGGCCAAATTTTGTCTTGAATACCCACTTCAAACCAATTGCATTTTTGCCTTCCGGTAAGTCCACCATCTCCCATGTTCCATTTTTTTTATTACTGTTATTTCATCCGCCATTGCCTTCTGCCATTCTTCTTTTTCAGCTGCTTCATCATAATTTAAGGGATCTGAAACAGGAAGAGCAAATTGACAAGACGCATAAATATCGGTCAAATCTCAAAGCTTCCCTGGTGGTGTCTCATCTAAAGACTTTTCAAGAATAATGGATGAAGAGTTTCTGCTTGGTGTTGCCGAAGTTGATGAATTTGGTGATGCCATAGAGGAACCAGCTGGTGAACTTGGCTCTTTTCTTTCATTTGGAGAGATTTCAATAGGCATAGGAATCTCTTGTTGCAATTGCTCTTCACCCCAATGCCGGCTCACATTTTCAACAAATACTACGTCCCTTCTAATTAAAAACTTGCCACTAAGAGGGTTGTACAATCTATATGCTTTGGATTGAGTACAATAACCAATAAAAATGCATTTTTCAGATTTTTCATCAAGCTTTTAATGAGCTTGAGAATTTACCAAAGCATAAGCAACACACCCAAAAACTCGTAAATGACTTACAGGTGGTTTTTTTCTACTCCAAGCTTCGTATGGAGTTTGATTCATGACCGCCTTTCTTGGTGAGAGATTCAACAAATAGACGGATGTTGATATAGCTTCTGCCCAAAATTGATTTGAGAGTCTCCTTGCTTGTAACATGCTTCTTGCCATCTCCACAACGGTTCGATTTTTCTGCTCAATGACACCGTTTTGCTCTAGAGTGTAGGGAGTTGTTAACTCCCTCTGGATGCCATTTTCTTCAGAAAACAAATTAAATTCTTTGGACATGAATTCTCCACCTCTATCTGTGCGAAGAACTTTGATATAGCCACTACTTTGCTTTTCCACCATAACTTTAAATTTCTGAAATTTCTCAAAAGTTTCGGACTTGTTTTCCAGAAAATAAACCCAACTCATGTGACTATAATCATCAGTAAACAACAAGAAATAACGACTCCCACCCAAGGACTCAGCTTGCATAGGCCCACATAAATTAGCATGAATTAATTCTAGACAATTTGAAGCTCTCCAAGCTTTTCCAACAGGAAATGATTTCCTAGTTTGTTTTCCATAAATGCACCCTTCACATAAATCAATAGAGCCAATTTTCGGTAGTCCATGAACCATACCTCCATCATTTAGTAATTTCAGGCCTTTAATGTTTAGATGCATGTACCTCAAATGCCATAGCGTTGAGTCATCCTTTGCACTTGCAACCAGAGCAAAAGTCTCCATATGAGAAACAACCAATGGGAACATCTTGTTTGGAGTCATGTTGACATGGACCTTTTGGCCTGATTTCTTATTTTTAGTGACACATGCATTGTCATCAAAGAAAACAGAGTATCCACCAGCCATCAATTGTCCAACGCTCAATAGATTGTATCCTAAATCAGGCACTAATTGAACGTTGTCTAACACTTTTACTTTACTATAGCTAGTGTCAAGTCTCACAGTGCCTTGTCCTTCAACTTGCATCTCCTTTTTGTTGCCAAGCTGCACCTTTATCCTTTGCGTATCGTCAAGCGCCCGGAATAAAGATTTGGTGCCTGTCATATGGTTCGAACAACCGCTGTCTACAAACCACAAATGATTTGACTTATGGTCAGTATCAATACAAGCCATAAAAAGTTTGCTTTCTTCTTCATTTTCTACTGTAAAATTCATTTTCTGATTTTTGTACCAACAATCAGCTTTTACATGCCCGTATCCCTTGCAATGGTAACATTGAATACCATTCTTCGTGTTTCTTTGGTCATTGGACTGCCTTTGCCCTTCATTTCTACCTCTGCCTCTGCCGTTACCATGACCACGACCGCGAAAACCTCCTCTTCCTCAACCTCTACTTGCTGAATGATGACTTTCTCCAGGTCTGGTGCTACTTGCTAAACGATCACTTTCTCCAGGTCTAATGCTACTTGCTGAACGATCACTTTCTCCAAGTCTGATGGCTGTTTCCTTTACTTGAAATGCCTTCTCTTCGTTCTTTTCAAGTGATCTATTGAGTCTTGACTCATGAGCTTGAAGAGATCCCATCAGTTCATCAACTAACAGAACTGACAAATCCTTAGCTTCTTCTATAGCAGCCACCACATAGTTAAATTTTGGAGTCAAGCTCCTCAATACTTTTGCCACGATTGTTTCATCAGAAATTAGCTCACCATAGGAGCGCATTTGACTAACTATTGCCATTGCTCTTGACAAAAAATCAGCAATTGATTCACCATTCTTCATAATCAAAGTTTCAAAGTCACGTCTTAATGATTGCAATCTCACCACTAAGACCTTTGAATCACCTCGGAACTCCTTTTGCAGACTTGACCATGCTTGCTTCGATGTGGTTGCTGCTGCAATCCATAAGAAAATAGTCTAATGGATTGCTTGTTGCATAAAAGATAAAGCTTTGGCGTCCTTCTTCTTGGTTTCTTTTAGCCGCTTCTTTTCTTCTTCATTGGGTTCTAGCATATCAATAAACCCATATTCTACCAAGTCCCACAACTCTTGAGATCTTAGCAGTGTTTTCATTTTGATGCTCCACCACTCATACTTCTCACCATTGAAAATCGATATGAGTGGCTGTGAAGAAGAAAACCCAGTTGCTGCCATTCTCTTGTGTGTCATTCTTCAAACCCAAAAGAACACTCCCTCACGTGTTTCCCTCAAATGCCCAAATGACCTAACCTACTCTGATACCAAATTTGTTGGGAAGAGAGTGAGAAAGAGACAAAAAACAGAGGCTAACAGAGCAGACAATGCTTTATTGCTAATGATAAATTGAATACAGTACACCAACGTCAAGTGCCTATATATATAGGCTAACAATGAAATGGATAAAATAGATATTTCGGTCCACTAAGCCATTACCAAGCTAATTATTAGCAAAGCAACGTAATTGACTAGAGAAAATAGAGAAAACAACTTAACAAACGAAAGGACTCGGTCCATAACAAATCCAATTCGAATTATTTGGTCATCACTTTGAATCATTCTTCAACAGATAGTGGGTCGGTTTCTTTCTTAAAGTTGATCAGGTGGGTTCCTGCTGGGTTCGGCGGGGAGCAAAGGTGATCTGAGGTTGGCCATGGCAGTGAGATGGAGAAGAAACGAAAAGGTTGAAACAGCAGAAGAAGATAGAAACAGGAAGAGAAGAGAGAAGTTGCAGAAGCATCGAATCCGGTCATGCATGGAGGAAGGAAGAAGAAGATGAAACGGTAACCAGAGAGGATGGAGATATGCAGAGATGAAGTAGGAAATAACAGCAGAAGGAAAAAAAGAAAGAGGAAAAGAAAAGTAAAGGAAAGAGAGAAATAGGAGAGCACGAAAAAAAAAAAAAACAAAAACAAAATAGAAGGAGGGAAAGAAGAAATGACGATACAGAATAGAAGATAAAAGATGGAGGAAAAGAAAACTATTCACGTGCATGGTTTAATGGGGCCTGGGTTCATCTCAGTTTTTGTTTGGTCTGGGTCAAGAGGCTTTGTAATGTGCAGCTAATGGTGACGACTGGGTGGGTCTAATGAAAGGTGGGTTGATGCATGTAGTGGCCTAGGTGTGATGGTGAGTTCTGTCATGATGAAAGGCAGGCAAAAGAAAATATGACAACCGTACTATCATTATGTGGACCATTAAAATAGTAAACATGAAAAGAGGATGAGAAAAGGCATGGAAGACTTACTTTAAGGAAGAGATTACTCTAGGTGGGAGAGGAGATTCGTATGAGTGATTTAAAGGAGAAGGAAGGTGGTCGATTTATAGGAAATAAGAGCAAGAGTCCTAAAGAACTCTAATCTTAGCCAACCTTAGCCAAGGAAGCTTAAATTCAAATGGAATTCTATCTTCAAATAGAGTTAGGATAATTTAAAACACTTAAAGAATGTTTAATCCAACAAAATTCCAATTTGAGCATAACTCTAAGATTTTTCAAACTCTGGTAATTTATGGGACCTACATGGTAACTAATTAATTTAAATATCATAAAAAATAATAATAATAATAATAATCACATGTGGGGGTCCATAACAGATTAAATCAAAGGTCCAGATTAATTTTAATTAAAAATAAAAATTGGGGTCATTACAGATATGTTCTTTCTTATGGCAATAATAACATTTTATGTTTTTCCTATTGGATCTCGACTTAGATCTATGTTTGCCCTTGCTAATGGAATCTTTTATTCTTCCTCTTGCAACCAAGCCTTCACCCAAGTTATTATTATTATTTTTAGTTGCAACCTTCTTTCCTCAACTCCTTAAAATTTAAGGCCACCTCCACATCCTCTATGGATAGAATCTCTCTACCATACATCATGGTATTAACAAAATGCTCATATGAGGTGGTAAAGAATATAACGGCATAATAAATTGGTCCTCATCATCAATATTAATAGCTATGTTTTTCAAATCCATTACAACTTTGTGAATGTATCAAGATATGTATCAACAGACATACCTTCCCGCATCTATAAAGTGAACAACTGTTTTTTCAAGTACAAATGGTTCGTCAGAGAGTTAGTCATGTATATACCTTTTAATTTCTACCATAACCCAATGATTCTCTCCTGAGCAACCTTGCCCAGTACTCCGTCACTCAAGCATAACAAAGTCACTCTATATGCCTTCTCCAGCATATCCTCCTAGTCTCATTCGAACATCGACTCAAAAAGGCCATTCTTTCCTTTTCATGTTTTCTAGAACCTTTGCTAAACTAGCAATGTATGCATTTTCATAAGCCATATGTTGAAGTCATTCCTGCCATTTAATTTTTTAATTTCAAATTTTGCTTCCATATGCAAATTTTTTGTGGCACATTGTACCAAGAAAGAACTAAAAACTTAAATTTGCACACCCAAATTTGCCTACACTAGTAAACTGGGCTACTGAACATGGGTCATGTTTGACTTGCCCCAACATGGACCTCAGTTTTTAAACCCAGGTACAGATCATTGCTTCCCCTTCGGTCTCTCTACAACAGAGAAGCTTGTGACTAGGGAAAGATCGTCCCTCTTCCTCATCTACGATGAAGAGACAACACTGATTACGGTTGGCAGTGATGGGCAATGTGGTGCGGCGGTAAGAAAGTTTGATTAATTCTCGCAAGATCTAGGGTTACAAATCACATAATATATATAATCCCCTCTTTCTTGCTCCCTAAGAAAGCCCTGGTACAATTAACAAAATGCCCTCATCTTAATTCAGTCCTTGGCTAACCCAATGGATCCATCCAATTAAACGAAACATGAATCCAATAATCACCACCATGGCTTGAATTCTGCAACTTAACTTGATTTACTAGGAGATAAAATTGGTAATGTCTTCATGTACCTTATTGACAAGTACGTAATTGCACCGATGGTGTAATCTTCTTTTTTCAATAGTTTGATATGTTGAATCAACACATGAATTTTAAGCAAAGTTCATCTTCTCATCAAACTCTACCTCGAACTTGTAGTTCGAATCCATTAACAAATTCGAGTGATTTTTAGACCACTCACAAACTAGCCTTCAAACAACTTTGATTTCAGCACCACTATGAAGATTATGTTACCACGAGCACATCGGAAGAAATGGTGAAATCCGACTCCGGATGGTTACGTTATCGCAGAAATAGTTTTTTGCGCTCCAATTAGTCAAACTTCTTCATTGGCCGTTAAACAACCAATATTCATCTTCCACTATGTAGATCAGCTCCAAACGAGTTTATAGGTGCAAACAAATCTCCGATTAGTCATCAAATGATTAAGATATTGACAGAGGAAGTTTTTGCCGTTGATCTGGTCAAATTTGCCTTTTATCATACTCTAACGACCTGTGATTGAGTCAGCGGCTGACATCGCTGATGACATTATCACTGCAACTACTGATGGACTAGGCTAGGCTCTACAAATGGGTTAGTCTGATCTAACTCAAAACTAGCTTGTACCTTGGGCTCTGCCTAATGGATTAAGTTGAGTTGACATGAACCCAACCTTGCTTGACAAATCAGGTCCTACTCCCTTCCTTTTGTTCCTTGCAACAAGGACCAATTGTCCCTATCTCCAATCTAGATGCGGCGGACGAAGGAACGATGTCCGGTGGTGTCCAACGACCGGTGGTAAGGAGGTGGCTCCCATTCCGGCGAGCGGACGACAAGGACTAGTGATTACACAGTGTTCGAGGTAGTGGCGGTTCCTTTTTCAAGTCTTCTCAGGCGATGAGGAAACACAGCAGCGACCAGTGATAAGTCTTTCTTTAACCAGGTTGACAAGGAATTCCAATTTACTATTCCAGCGAGGCACTTCGATACTCTACCCACTCCGACAAAAAATCTTCTCTCTTCTTCCATGATTAGGGAAACCCAATCCGTGTGGTGCACTAAGATGAGATAAATCCGATCTCCTCTATATCCCCGATGAAATAGAAATCTGAATCCTCATGAGCATTCAACTCCATCAATTGTGCAGCACAGCCCAAGCTTAAATACCAATTATTTTGCATGTGCAGAAGCTTGAAACATGTGATCGACAATAAAAGCCACACATAAGAAGGGACACAAATGAATTATGTGGTTCACTCTAACAAGACAATGTCCACAAATTTAGACGATATCATATTCACTATAACATGTAAAAGGCATATAGAGACCATCACACTCTCAACGTCTTTCCTACATGGTGTAGGAGCACTGTGGGCAGGAGAGGGCACTTTCTTCTCCAAGATATATATAGGGTTATAGATTACATAATATATATAATCCCCATTTTCTTGTTTCCTAAGAAAACCCCGTTACAACTACCCTAATCTTAATCTAGTCATTGGCTAACCCAATGGACTCATCTAGTTAATCTAGAAAACAAGACATAAACCCAACATGAATGGATTGAACTGTGTAAATTGACTGCACACTCATTTGAATTGATTGTATACTGTTAAACTTGTGGGACTCAGATGGAGATGATAAGGTTTAAGGATGAGCCTAATTTTTTGGCAAAGATGAAGTACTGAAGGAGAACTTTAAATCCCCCAGGTGCCGGCACCATGTTTGACCCCATGTGGGCCTCATGTTGAGGTGCACACAATGATTCAGTGCTCGAGTCGTCATGTGGTGCCCCTCTGCCAGGCACTAGTGCTCATCATATGGTGAGAACCACTTTCTTGTGGGGCCCAATTGGTGGCCCATTTGGGGATGGGACCAAGTGGATCAAAAGATCTCCCCTCCACGTACTTTTGTATGATGACGGAGGCTCGATTCTTAATTCTAGCCGTTTGATTAATGGCCGGCAAGTTTCTACTATCCAAAAAGAATGCAAGCCAAATCAATAGTCCAATCCATTTGGATGGGTGTCAAACTTGGAATCGGTGACCATCAAGGCGTTCTTTATTTTATAGTCCACTTGAATAGATTATAAGTTGTGCCCTACTAAGTGTTTGATAAGTCCTCAAAGACGCACTTTTTTAATGTTATTTTCAAAAGTTTTAAGGACTTATCAAGCCAAGGGAGCCTCATTTAGTGTGATATATTGGTCTCATGCATTTTAAATTCATTATAGTATTTTCCTATATAATTGCCTAAAAATCACACTTTTTGTATGAATTCATAAACATACCATTTTTGGAAAGTTTTGTGAAAATTTAGATTCTCATGAAATGAATCAATTTTTTTCATCATCATTAATTTGTTCAATTAAATCATGCACACTGATGTCATCACATGCTACCATTTTATGAGTGCTAGCCTATAGTCATGCATTTGTGAATTAAGGGTAAAAACTTATCTTTTCACTCGAACTTCACTTTTTCCTTTTGGTAAATTGGAGAAATGGGCCCCACAATGAAGGAATAATGCAAAGAAATTATTTTAAAATAAAAGAAATTAAGAAAAAGAGAGAAGAAGAATTTTTGAAGAAATTACAAAAATTGGTTTCACGGGGCCCACATATGAACATGTGTGACTTCACACATGTGGGATGGCCATGTGGGTCCACCTTCTTTGCATATTTTGGATAATCTCAAGAAGATCACAAAGATTTGAAGAAATGTTCAAAAAAGTTCAAAGAAGGAAGGTCAATGGTGAAGATCATTTGCACATGTGGGATAATCCAAATAAAATGGAAAGTAGTATAAGGAGTGGATTTGCAAACCAAGAATTTCTCACACAAATTGGTTACTTTTTGCTAACTCGGGTGCCAAGGAAAGTGTATTTCAAAAGAAGATTTTTGTTAGTTACAATTATGAGGACAAGAAAGGAAGGAAAGGGCTTGAAAAAAATATAAATAGCCCACCCCTTTAGCATTCCAACTCATGGAAGAATTACCCACCTCCCACCTCTAAATCTCCTACACTCATCTCTCCCCCTCTTGTCCCTACATCTCAAGTCATCAAGGAGGCTTAGTCCTAAAGCCACACCAATCTTGAGGGTTCATCTAGAAGAAGGAATTCTTTTTTATCCTAGTATGTTAGTTTAATGGTATTCATCTCATTATTCTTCTCATTCTTTTGGTTTTACTTGTTGTTGGATTTGTGTTTTTGTGCTTGGATTGATGGCCCAAGTCCATGATAGTATATTTAAAGTGATTTTTGGGCCCGAATTGAGGGAGGGTTTTGAGAGAATATACATACTAATTGAACTACATTTAATTTCTGTTTTACCAACTTTGAATTTCAGATCACCACCTTTCAATTTCAGCACACTACATTTAATTTTTCTTCATATTTGCTTTTATTTTCCTTTTATGTGTTTACTGTGTTTATTTTCTAAATTATTATTATTCTCCTTTTGTACATGATTTGATGGTTGAATGTGTATCATGGCATCGTTTGGTTGTGGGTTTTTGTTGGAACATGTTTAAGGTATCAAAATATATAAGTTCAGATCTGTTTGCAACTTCGCTGTAAGTGGGTGGTCAAATCTGCCTGTGCCGCAGAAATTATTATTATTATTTTTTTAACATGTCTGTGGAAGAGGCGGGATCGGTTGTAGTGATCATGATGTGGATAAGGGTCTTAAGCGCCATTCAGTTCCGGAGATTGAATTGAAAACTCAGTTTTGAAGACTGAGAAGGGAACGTCCCATGTAGTTGTACACTGCAGAAATTTCATGTTAAAAAAAAATATGTATCTCTTTATGTGAATCAATGTTTATGGAGTTTAAAATCAATTTGGAAGACTTGTATACATTGAAGGCCAAAAATTAAAGGATGTCTTTGAATGCATGTCAGATCTGAAATCTGAAGTTTGTAGCATGCAAACAGAAATTCTGCAATATTGTTAATTGGTACCAAAACTTGTTGAACAATCATGCATTCATGCATAGTTTAACATGGGAAGTTTATGAACAATGTATATTGCTGGAGGCATTCGTGGATATTGATCCTTTAACTTCAGTTGTGGCCTAAAAATATGGAGCTTTAGATGCGAAAAAGGGCCAAGAACAGTCCACATCTGCAGTAAAATTCTGCACTGCATAATTTTTGTAAATAGTCTCATATATCATGCATATCTTTCTTTTTTTCTGAATCTTTTTACTTGCTGTTTTTTTTTATTTTTTTATTAAAATCATGGATTCATTAAGTGTGTTTTTCAGCCATCAAATTTAGATTAGGCTTGCATTAGATTAGGCTCATTTTTTTAACTAAAGTTTGCATATCATCTAAATTTCTACATTTTTTTCTCATGGCGTGCATTATGTCACATCGTTAAATATTTTTAACTTTCTGATTTTAGAGTTGATTACTAACTTTAATTTAGGAAATTGATTTAGGAAAGTTTATAATTTATAAGGTTTCTAATTTTAGTAAGTAAATTAATTGGTTTAGACTACTTCTTAAATTAATTTGATTCTAACTTAGGTTTGTTTGATGATTTGTTTCCATTCTTAATTTGTTAACTTGATTTGAATGCTTTATTTTTTAAAGTTTTAATTATAGAATGTTTCTGATATGATATTCTAATTTGTGTTTTCTTTTGCAGTTAATTTAAGATTGCTTTTTCAGATTAGAAAATTTTTATTTTTGGGAATATATTTCATTTAAAAGTAGGAATGGTGAATGTATATTTTCAACTTTTAAGTAAATTTTAGATTTTATTTAGGACACGTGACAAGTCAAGTTGAAAACCTTATTTTAATAGCTTCCTGATGATTGATCTGGTCTTACCAGTTTATTACTACAATCAAAGTTTTACACTTGGAGTGACTATCAAAGTTTTCATAAGTCGTGCTCGTCTTATTTGAGAATCGGTGCTAAACACATTATTACATGGATAAACTGAGATTCTACAATTTGTGCCTTAGTTTGCCTTACCCTTAGTTTTTAAAATTCCTCCTGGTTGTTTTACGACACCGACCTTCCTCCTGGTTGTTTTACGACACCGACCTCGTTTGAAAAAGATTGACACCGACCTCTGCTTTTGTGGTTCCAACAAGTGGAGCTGTCCGCCCGTGAAAATAAAAGGTGACAGAAAGGCGCCCCAACGTGCAAATCGGGACCACCAGCACTAACCGACATCAAGACAAAAGGCCTACTTACATAAATAATGCTCACCATGACGTTGGATCCTATGCGGCGGCACGATATCCATGTGCACTTTTCTGGAAGCATTTTGGGATGCATTTACAGATAATTTGGACGGTTTGAAGATTATTTTCATCCTCGACTCAAACATGCAAGATAATGTGGTTGATACAACAACTAGTACATGCAAGAAGATAAATATAACAAAATAATAAATACCCACATATACAAAGGAGAGAATAAGCTTGGTTTGAAGCCATGAGACTGTTCTCATGGTTTGGTTGAAAACAATTGGCTTTCAGCAACCATTGTGCACATTAACTAAAATAGGGTTAGCACCACGTTATAAGACCCATTAGTTTTGAATGGATCCATGAGTATAGGAGATGGGAATCATTTCTGAATGATTTGGACGTTCCAAATGTGGGCTGCAAAATTGAGTTCAGCGCTTTTTGAGTAATGGCTACGACAGAGGACCTAGACACCCAAGTTAGACAGTGGCATGTGGGCCTCCACGTGGGCCATATGTTTCGAGTATAAGACTTGAGGGAGGGGTTGTAAATTGTTTTTAAACTTATGTAGACTACCTACGTCCCGGTGATCAGGGCATTTGAACCTATATAAACAAAAGGGAAATTAATGATGAACTATAATTAATTAACATTCCTCTTAATGCTTGAAGTGCGTGAATGTTGGACTCGAATCCATTACACATTTTCACCCATTTTTTCAAGTGCTATCACCAATAAGGATTTTTTTCTCTTTCTTTTTTTTTTTTTTTGGCTTTTGCTTTTTGTTACTCAGGTCGAGCCCAAACTACATTGAAGCCAGGTGTTGGGCTCACCTCATGTCACAAACACGTGGGAGAGACCCCTCACGCTTGATGCCCTGAAGGAAAGAAAAGGGTTGTCACCTTTTTTTTTTTGTTTTTTTTTTTTTTTTTTTTGCGCTTCTATTGACGAGCCAAAGTGAAGATGGGAGGTGTGGGGGACTGGTGTGCCCTGGAGATGATGACGGTAGGCAGAGACTATGATGCAGTTGGCGATGAAACTGGAGGCTCATCTATGCATGGTACGTCCTTTTCTCATCTTCTCTCAATTCTATCTCTCTCATTCTCTTCTGCTTCTTCTCTGTCGGCTTTTTCTCTTCTTTTTTTTGTTTTACTTGGGATGGGTTTTAAAAGTTGAGAGAGGAAAGGGGATTTGATCGTCTGATCGGATGAAGGACAGGTTGGGTTTCGTGACTGTAATAGGGTTTGGAAATCAGAGGGAGTGATGGTCCTCATCTGATGGGTTTGGTGACGGTTTTGGATTGGGATGGTGGGGTTATGGTTTGAGAGTCTCTTTGGAGATGGGATTAAGAATTTAAGGCTTACGAGGGGTGGGTTGATTGTGAGTAGGGTTTAGGAGTAGGGTTTGATAGGTGAGACAGTGGAGGAAGATGGAAGTGGGATTAAGTAGGTGAACAGGATTGTGGGTTTTGGTTGGTAGGGATGGGTTGGAGAAGAACTAAGGGAGATTGGGAATGGGTTTGGTTCTTTGGGTTTCGGATCTGGGTTGGCTTGGTTAAGAAAGGTTTAGGGTCCAATAGGGGGCTATTAAGATTTGTAGTGAAGGGGTTTGGTGGGCTGTGATGGTGAGGATGATGAACGAAGATGATGATGATAGGGAGATGGTGAAGACAAAAATTAACGGGGATGGGATACGTTACCTCAAATAGGCGAACAATATGCACGGCAATCCGAGATTGGATCTCTACTTTGATACCAATTGAAGTGGCACAGGAAAGAAAAATAGCCAATGAGCTAATCTTCAAGTCAAAAGGCTTAGGCCTTCTTTCTTTCTGGAATTCCTGACAGGAATTCTAGTTATCTGGGAATTCCAGAATTCTTGTCAGGAATTCAATGTTTCTTTATGAGAATTTTTGGAATTTTGGAATGCCAACATTTCCAAATGATAAAAAGGTGGAATTCCCAAATACCAACTCTCCCAAGAGGATTCCTGAATTCTAGAATTCAGGAAAGCTGTGCAGAAACTCCAGCTGCATCAACAAGTCCCTCAAGCTTGTTTTCCATCATCTCTCCCTGCCACATGCTGTAGTTCCCTTCCTATTGTGGTTTTCTCAAATGTAACGAGTATCGCAGCCGCAGGTGCAGAAGAAAGGTGGGAAATTTCTTTATCCGAATTTGAGTTGGAAGAAGTGCTCAATTGCCAAAATGCAACATGGCTCTTCATTTTTTTCTTTTTTGCAATTCCCCTTGCTATGTGTTTCTCTGACGATGAAACAAAAAGCCACCAATGCCCTTAATCCCTTTATACCATCATACATACCCACTTTACAAATGGATGCCCCATACATTCTTGGGCTCCACAAAGGGGCCATGTGTAAAAATCTATACCGTTCATTATTAATAAAGGTCAATAGTGGGCCTCAATCTTTGAAGCATGTGAGACTTTTCTTCCTGTTTTTGAATCAAAGCAATGAAAGGCGACTAATTGAATTAAAATAAAACTCTCATCTAACTAGTAATTGAAAAAAGCCTAGGTCCAAGTTCTAGTATCTGGATGGTTGTAATTTTTATTTATTAGGTTTTCCTTTCTTATTTTCTTGAATTGTGAATGTGGGCCCTAAGATTGAATCACATTTTTTTATTAAGCGAGACCCATACTAAGTTGTATACATACATTAGTGGGTGGTTTAAACTTAAATTGACATATGAATAATGTGGACATGAGTTTAATTCAACCTAAAAATTCTTGTAGTTATAAAACAAGGAATTCATGAAATCCAAAAATTAAAAAACTCTCAGGTAGGAATTCAGGAAAAAAAAGAAACAGAGAATTCAGAAATTACAGAATTCAATAACATTTGAAAATTCCAGCATTTGGAAATCCCAAACAACCACCAAACATGAATTCCATGAATTCTAGTAAAGAAATGGGCCCTTAGGTGTCGTTTGTTTTGTGACATTTACATATGTAATTGGGTTACATATGTAATGGTTACATAGATTTATGTTTGTTTCCACTGATTTACACATCAAGTGTGTAAATCACATATGAAATTGATGTGAAAATTTGCTCATTTTCACATCCAAGTTTTCACATCTCATATGGTGGTAAAGATTTACCCAGCCTATTCCCATGTGAAATGGAATCCCACCAAGAAGCGGACGGTGTTTTTGCTCCCACTTCCGTCAAGCGTATGAATCGGGTTCGAAACCCCAGCTCCCCATCGCAACATGCATTGCGATGTCTCCAACAAAAGAACGTTTTCACGCTCCCAGGAACAGATGACTCTAGGGCTTGAAGGAAGGTCGTTGCTCCTGCTCCTGCTCCCAGGAACTCGTCCCCGTCCCAGCTCCCCGAACTCGTCTGCATCCCCAGCAAGCATCAGCAGCGGTGATCTGGTAAGCTCTCACCTCTCTGTTTCTCGCCCTCCCTCCCTCCCTCCCTCGTATTCTCTCTTTCCCTCTCTCTGTCTCTCTCCTTCTTCCTCGCTATTTTCCCCTCTCCATCTCTGCTCCTCTCTTTTCCCCCTCCATCTCCATCTCTCCTTCTTCTTCTTCGCTATCTTCCTCTCTCCATCTCTGCTCATCTCTTTTCCCCCTCCATCTCCATCTCTCTTCTTCTTCTTCGCTATCTTCCTCTCTCCATCTCTCCATCTCGCCTTAATCTACAGCGGGCCATACCTAATTTCAAGTCACACGATCGCCCACTGCAAGTGGCCCACCCCATCACAACCGGCACCAACCACTCTGTCTTTCCCTCTTTTCCCCCTATTCTCCCTCTCTGCTCTCGTCTCCCTCTCTCAACGATGAACCCATTCACCTCTTTCCCCCTCCCGATCCCTGTCTCTCTCTGGATTCTTCACTGTCTGTCCCTCTTTTCCCCCCCTTCTCCCTCTGTGATCCTCTTTTTCCCCTCTCGAACCCATTTCACCTCTTTCCCCTCCCGATCCCTGTCTCTCTTTCTCTGTTCTTCTCTCTCGTTCCTGCTTTGCCACCGCTTCTCCCTCTCTGCTCCTCTCTTCTCTCCCTCTCAACCATCAAACCCATTTCATAATTGTTACCCCTTCTCGTTCTCTGTCTCTCACTCTGACTCTGTCTTCTTCTCTGTCGTTCCTCCTCTTCCTCCTCTGCTCTCTCTTTTCCCCGTTTCAAGCATTTACCCATCTCCATGTTTCAATTGATGATCGTTGGAGTTGCTATGTTTCTATAATTCCTTATGCTGGGTTTTGTAATTTCTGTCGATGGAATTAGTTTTAGCTTGATGAATGTTTTAATGGGTTTTGATGATAATTCCCTAGTATTTTTGTTGTAGCTTTTTTTTATTTTGAATAATTCTACTATACTAGATTGATGCTTGAATAATGTTACGGGATAAGATTTATCAAAGGTGAGCCCAGGCATGTACCAAGCCAGGCTGTGCACTTGCTAGAAACCTGGCCACCTTAGTAATTTTGATGTCATCAGGCATCAACTCAATAAAGGCAGCAGAAAATTGTACCCAATAAAAAAACATCCATTTCTATCATTCACATTTGACCCAGTATAGCATAATTCAGCCAGAATCAGTATAAGGCAGCACACCTAAAAAAACTGATACCTGAAATACAGCATCATAAGGGTCTAGTGAATCATTTAGTAGTTAAAATCACCCAATTGCATGACTTTGTATCATGCCCATTCAAATACAGATCAATAGGACCATCAAGCCAGAAACAACTTCTAATGTTACAAAACATTCTTTAACACGGCTTGTACTATGTTTTCTTGTAATGAAAAAAAAATTTTAAAATGAACAAAAGAAGTCTCACAAGGCTTTTTCCATATTTCATAAGCAAAATTTGTTACCTTACAGGTTACAAACTACAATTTTCATAGGGAATTTTCTGTGTCCCACAAAAGGAAAACAATCTCTTCTTTTCTCCCAACCCACGATGCAGTTTCTACTAAACTATAATAGTGAGCAATCAAGAACTCATGTCTCCTTGTACTCCAGAATGTCTAACCTTGCCTTTCAACAATGACAATGCTGAGAGACTCCCCATAAGCTCCACTTATTCTTGAGCTTCCTGAAAGAAAGAAAATAATAATAAATATGGTCATGCTATGATGACAATGAACATGAGTCTTTAGAGAGATATGGAGAATAAGAATGATGAAATTGGTCTTTGAAAATGACGATGATGATGAAAATGGGTAAAATTGTATTTAACATGTTGCAATTCTGGAAGCAGGAATCATCCCATTGAGTCATTTCTGCTGCATCTTTTAATGGTTAGAATTGCCAAAAATTAGGCAAAGTTCTCAGCCCCAAAATACAAGAAGCCAGGTGAAGCCTTATTGGATTTTCATTCATGAATGTCTGTGGGTACGGGGAAATTCTCATTGTGGGCTTTTGGCTTATATGTTTTTCTGTAGTGATATCTGTGGAGGTGTTGATTCTTATTATTTGGCAGTATCGTTGTTGATTTGTGAGTCTATAATGGAATCACACTCATTCACTTTTAGGATTATCTTGTGATTTGGTTGATGTTGGTTCTCTTGATAATGGAATTGTCTTGTCCTCTGCACCCTATGTTTTTGATGAGTTCATTTCCTTCTCGGTTAAATTTATTATTCATATGCAATTTCATGGAAGAGATAGTTTTCTTGTTTTATTCCCATAGGTGATTGGATATATAGATTGCATTCAATCTTTTTCAATCTTACCCATCTGCATGTCATTTGGTTGCTTTTCAATGGGTTGTAATTCTCATGATGGAGTTCTCGTGATGGAATTGGGTAGATGTGTAGGCTATCATTTAGTGGTAAATTTTGTTGCAGTGCTGGTGTTACTGAACAGGTTATTCATATCATAACCAGTCACTACCCTTGTAGTTGTTATGTATATGTATGTGATAGCCTGAGTTTGAAATCAAACCTGACATGGGTTTATGTACATGCCACTTGTATATAATCATATTTAATTTTATAAAACCCACAGTTATTGTTTTTGTATTTAACTAACTTGCTTCCTTCCTTTCATCATCTATTGTTGATATCATGGATTTTGAATATTGGTTCATCCTTTGATGAGTTTATATTTAACTTCTTCATGTTCTATAGAAATGGAGAATGAAATATGTCATGAAGATAATGAGTGTATTGATATTGGTTCATCCTCTGAAAAAAAGCGTGGTAAGAGGGAAAAGAAGAATACAACATGGTCAGATGATATTGATGAGCAATTAGCTGACATATTGATAGAACAAATTAATCTCGGGCGAAGGGATGGAAATAACTGGACTACAGAAGGGTGGAGAGAGATTGAAAGAAAGATGAAAGAAAAGTATGGAGTAGAATATGATAAGGAGAAAATTAGAAATCGACTAAGAACGATAAAGAGTCATTACAATTGTATCAAGACTCTAATGGGATTAAGTGGCTTCGGTTGGGATGACACTACAAAAAGGGTTACAGCAAGTGAGCAAGTGTGGGACGATTATATCAAGGTGAGTAATTATTAATGTAATGTTAATTCTATCATTGTCAATTCAGTAATTATTACAGTACTTTGTTCTCATTTGATTCATTCAGGCACATCCTAAATTTGGAATGTACAGAGGAAGAAGTGTGGTCAACTATGAAAAGTTTGCTATTATATATGGAGATTCAATTGCTGATGGAAGAGATGTGATGTTGACTAACCAACGTCCACCACATCCGATGGAAGCCCCACAAGCGTCCATCCAAGATGTGGCAGTAGAATCAAGTAGCTCTGATAAGAGGGATGAGGGTGTCTCTGAAGCGCCACGTGCTAAGAAACGCTCAACAGCTACTTCTCGGCGCCATGTGCAGGATGAAACTAAGAGCGAATATGATCTAGCACATGCAATTAAGGACATAAACACTACTTTGATCTACCTTGCTGATAAGATGACGCAGTCTGGGCCAAGCCAAGCTGATATAGTTGCTGCTATTGAAGAGTTAGACTTAGACCTTACTTTAGAAGTGAGGGCTCTCAGACTACTAAAGGATCCACAAGTGGCCAGTCAATTTCTTGCGTTTTCATCAAAGGATCGACGTCGTGCGTGGCTCATGGCGGAGTTAAGCGGCTCTATCTAGGACTGTTGGTTGTTAAAAACAGAAAAACATCTAAGATGGGACTTGATTTTGATTTTTTCCTATGTTTTATTTTTAGATGACATTCTATGAATTGTCTTGTTATATGTTTATGATGGACTTTATGTTTTATTTTGCGAATTCCTTTTATAAATCGTCTAGTTATGCTATATTAGTTCCTTGTTCTAATATTTGTCAATTATTTATCGAACAGTGCAAAAGTAATGGATACAAAGAAGAAGATCATATTTTTACATGTAGTAGCAATGACAATGATTACAGTTTTACTTTTATGGGAACATCAATGTAGACAGAAGAGGGTTAAAAGGAGAAAGCGAGTACATGAGTTGTCTTTGTCTGGCCATGAGTTCACTCAATACCTCATTAGGAGTAATCCCCGTAATTCATATGATTTACTCCGAATGAGGACTGATGTATTTTTAGAATTATGTGACTTACTAAAAAGAGAAGGGCTACTGCGTGGAACAAAAAGAGTTTATGTAGAAGAACAAGTGGCCATCTTTCTAGCTACTGTAGGGCATAGTCAGAGAAATCGAGTAATGCAAATTCAATTTCAACATTCAGGCCAAACAATTAGCAAGTATTTCAATGCTGTTCTCGACGCACTCCTTTATATTTGTCCTGATTATATTAAACTTCCTGGACCAGAAACGCCTACTCCAGCACAAATTGCAATGAACCCAGTCTTTTACCCTTTTTTCAAGGTAATTCAATATTTTTAATGTAGCACTTTTTAATTTTTATGATGTATGTTCAAATTTTTTTTGATTTTATTTGTTTATTTTTTTAATCAAATTAATATTGATGAGTTATGTTTAAATTATTATTGGAATAGGATCGCATTGGTGCCATTGACGGTACTTACATTCCAGCATGGGTACCAGTTAAAGATCATCAACGATATAGATGCAGAAAAGGTTTTATTGCACAAAATGTAATGGCTATTGTAGGTTTTGATATGATGTTTCAATTTGTATGTGCCGGTTTTGAAGGATCGGCTAATGATCAAAAAGTTCTGTCCGACGTGGTGCAAAATAGGGGAGTACACAATCTTCAAGTTCCAGAAGGTAAATATTTAGGTCAAGAAATAATTTTAATTTTTGTCTACTAGTTAAGGATATTACAATCTTATTGATAATTGTTTAAATTTATTCATTATAGGAAAGTATTTTCTGGTTGATGCTGGTTATGGTCATAGGCGAGGTTTTATTGGACCATATCGTGGGACACGATATCATCTGAAGGAATATGGATCTCAAGCATTAGCTCCTAGGACGCCTACTGAGCTATTTAATCTTCGACATGCAAAGCTAAGGAATGTTATTGAAAGAACATTTGGGTTGTGGAAAGAACGATTTCCAATTTTGACACATATACCTCGTAATTATCCTATCAAGTCACAAGTCAAGATCGTAAATGCATGTGCTGTCTTACACAACTTTATTATGATGAAAAATCCAACTGGGGATGAATTCTACGAGCGTCATCGTCATGAAAGAATATTTTCTGATGTGGAAGACAGTGATGATCATCAAAATGAAGTAATTAATGAAGAATCTGATAGTCAATATGCTTATCGCCTACGAGATGCAATAGCAACAGAGATGTGGGATGCGAATGCTAACAGGAGAGCTCGATGAATTGAAATGTAGAAAATCTATCACTTTTTGCATTTGGAGAAAAATTTCATTTTGGATATATGATGGAAGTATGGGTACTTTAGGAATTTTTTTGAATTGTATATATAAATCATTTTTTGAATGATTTATAGGTAGATATAAATCATTTTTTGAAATGTATATTCTGTATGGATGGACACTTTTTTTTTCATGATATTGAAGAATGAGAATATGAATGAACTTTATGGGATCAATTTGTTTATATGCATGGAATTGAAATATGAAATGAATTTATTCATTTATATATTGAAATAAGTTAAATTCATGGATGCACTTCTTCATTATTTTGTAATAGGAAGAGAGGAGCCTTCATTGGGAATAAGAGAAACATATATGTATATACATAGATTTGTAATTAAAAATGACTTTCTTACATTATCACATGTAATTCAAACAAACGTGGTAAAATGAATTACACGTGTAAATGATATGAAAATGGCATCGATAGACAAACGATGTAAAGTGAAACACATGTGTAATATTTACATATGTGAAGTTTACATATGAAATAGTTACACATGTAAAGTGCAATTACACATCTCATGTGAAAAAAACAAACGACACCTTAAGGATAGGCTGTCTAGGTGCCTCATCAAAGACAAACAACAACTCTCTCAATTGAGAACCAAACTCAGAAGTTTATTGATATCAATGTTTTGTATCCAATGAGGAGGGATTACATCTTTATTTATAACTAATATACTTTCTAACTAAGGAAATAAGCTAATTCAAATCAAACAAGGAATCCTAAACCAAACATAATATGAACTTCTAAAAAAAAAATCCTAATAAACTTAAAATCCTAGAGAACTAAAAATTCTATAATAATTGTAGTTGAAAATTCTTTATTGGGCTTAGACCCAATGAGCTGGCCAATCATGGATCTAGCCTGCATCACACATGGTATTCAGAATTTATCATAATAGTTTTCTAACCCCGTCGATTGATTGTTTTTTTCTTCCCCAGGGGATTACCCAAGTCAATTAGTAAATTAATTTTTCAATGGATTTATAAAAACAATCACTCTTATAATTAAAATATAGAAAACAAGCAAGACAAATGTCACGACCCGAGCCCAGAAATCGGGGGTTAGCGAAAAGCTAAACCGGTGACACACGTACTCCCGTGTACGTGCCTCCAAACCCAGTCCAGATGCACGCACACAAGGGATCTAACACGTGCGAACTAAGCGTACGCGGAAGCTGTACATATCATAGCAAGCAACAAAGGAAATAAAATAGCGGAAGCCAAAACAAAAACAGAACGGAAAGACAAAGATAAATACAATGCTGGAAAACCAAATACAAGTCTGAGTACACGACAAAATACAGATGTACAAATATATAGAGTACAAAGTCCAAAGTCCAAAGTACCAAAATACAAAAACTCAAAAACCAAAACTCAAAACAAAAGGCCACTGATATGCATGCACGCACTCGGCAGAGGTGATCAGGCCCACTCTGCCAAACCGGAGGGTGCCTCTACACTCGGCCTGCAACCTCCTCGACCGCCGGGGAGCTGGGCAAGGGATCTGTGCCTGCAACACCATAGACAACACAAATGAATACAACGATCCAGCAAATACAAGTAACAGGAGTGAAACACTCATAGTATCAAATAGAATAAGGACGGAATAGTAATTTCAGAGTTTCATCTTAGTATGCTACGCAATCGTGCATAGAAGTAAAGCATGATAATTGAATCAAAGCAGAGAAATACTGAACTAAGTGGCTACTACGTTAACCATATTTTCTCCAATAGAGAGCAGAGCAGAGCAGATGAGAACACCACTGACCGGGCCAAGGGTACAAGTGGGTCTCCGTTTCCTGGGTTCCGGGGTCCCAAGACAAAGCGACACTGCAGTTTCAGAGATACAGAGGTCCAAGCCAAAGGTAACCCCGTCGGGCATCCTAGGGCTGAGGCTGAGTAGAGACAGACTAATATCAATCAAATCAAATCCATAGAAAGGGAGATTATCCGCTTTGGACTCACCGATGACAAAGACCGGATCTTATCCTCACGTATTAACCTCTGGGCAGAGCCACCAGGGAATACCCAAAATCAGAGATAGACAAAGCCAACAAAGCATATATAATAAGCCAAGCACAGCATAGGTCAAAGCTTAGTGCAAAACGAAGAATAAAACAGATATACAGAACAAAAGCAAAATGACTGCGGAATGCATATACATAGATTGGCAGAACAGAGGGCAAAACTATAAACAATATGCAATGCATCTCAGATTTATACGGAGTCAAGGTTCATTACAAGCCAGCCCTAATATAGTTATTCCCTGTCACTAACCGTGCATGTTGATGTAGTTTTAAGTTAGTCAATGCACCGTTGCCATCAAAGTGTTGCAATGTAATCTTTGCGTGCACCGACGTCCCTTAAACCAACACCCATGGGGAGGTGCTTGACAGTGATCAACGTTCACATGAATAAGTCACAGCCTAACAGACTATTCATGCGGTCCCATGCGGTCCAAGGAATCCATTGGGCCGGTTTACCTGGGTGGTTAACCTGTATTTGAGCCCTACAAGTCTCACCATTATCCTAAGTTATATTTCAGAATTGCCAGGCCTAACGGTTTAGCCATGAGGGACCTATGGTTAAGCCGAAGACATCTTACGCGCTCGTCGTAATATGCACTACGGCTTTACCTTGGTTCCATTCAAAACACAGCTAAACTGATCATCTTCCACCTTTGATCTGATACCTTTTTCGGCTGGGCTACAGTCAGTATACGGCTTAGCCGTAATCCAATCCACGGCTTAGCCGTAGCATTCCACGGCTTAGCCGTAGCCACACCGTAGGAGTACTGTATTGGAAAAGTTTCGACTGATCAGAGATTTAATTCACGGCTGAGTTACGGTTCGGTCACGGCTAGCCTACGGCTCAGCCGTAGGACAATTTACGGCTCAGCCGTAGCCTAGCCGTAGAACAAAATCGAAAGTTCAAGTCTCTAGAACATGAGCCGTAGAAACTTACGGCTTAGTCGTACAATACAGAACACGAATTCGGGATAGTTACAGAAACTGAAATTCGGTACAGAAGCTTAACAAAACAAGCTACAGAGGTTCCAAATTCACCAATTTTGGCTGTAAAACATTCTAAACAAAGATTAAGATGGAATCAAAGCAATCAAACAAAACACCCATATGTGTTATCAAAGCCTGTACTTATACTTGCCTCAAACTCTGTCAATCTACCGAATCAAGCTCCAAATCAACTAAAATCAAGACAAATCAAGAAATAGCACATGCATGAGATGAAAACACAGCAACAGAGAGTGAGAGATACAATTGGAGATGAAGAAGAAAGAGATTTGGAGAGAACCCACTTACCAAAGCAAAGACAAAGAGGGATAAGAGAAAGAAAACCCAAATCAAGATGGGTGCAAGCTCCCAATACCAAACAAAAACGAGGAGAGAATGAAGAGAAGGGAGAGAGAGAGAAAACGTGGAGCTCCTGGAGATCTTCTTGCATGCAACGATCAAGTGAACGAGCAAGAGAGAGAGACACCTGGAATGACTCATATATATATAGCTTTGGAAGTTAAGTCAAAGTCCGAAGAGTTTATAGTAATTACAGTTCAAGTCATGCGAAGGTCCAACTTCTCCAATTGACTCCAAATGGGTCTGACACAGTTACAGCAATTGACAAGCTCAATAAAATACACGTGTTGATACCAAGATGATGCAAAGATGATGCAAGCAAAGCAAAAGCAAAATTACAAAAAAGGGCTTAGAACTACCTATTCCAGGTCAAAGGTCACTCAACTACCTATCCAAGGCCCAAAACCAAGTCCAAAAGAATAAAACAACAGAAACACACACTAATGAGCCACTAATCTGGCTCAAAGGGGATCGGAGTGTTACATCCTCCCCCACTAGGAATCATTCCGTCCTAGGAATGACTACCTACCTGCGCAAAGAGCTGTGGGTACTGACGCGCTAGCTGCTCCTCAAGCTCCCATGTAGCCTCATCTGGACCATGATGCTCCCACAACACTTTAACCCATCTGATAGTCCTGGTACGGAGAATCTGCTCTCGGGTACCAACGATGCGAAGCGGACGCTCAACGTAAGTTGCATTAGGCTGAATCTGAATATCATCATAGCGAATCACATGGCTCGGATCTGGCACGTACTTACGGAGCATCGACACATGGAATACATCGTGAACACCAGAGAACTCGACTGGAAGCGTCAACCGATAGGCTAAATCCCCAACTCGGTTCTTGACTTCGAACGGTCCTACATATCTCGGAGCTAACTTGCCCTTCTGACCAAACCTCACCGTGCCCTTCATCGAAGAAACTTTAAGAAACACCCAATCTCCGACTTGGAATGCCAAAGGTCTCCTCCGAGTATCCGCATAGCTCTTCTGTCTGGCTCGAGCAGCCTTCAGATTCTCTATCACTTTCTGCACTTTCTCTGTCGTCTCAGCAATTATTGTCGGACCATGGAAACTTCTTGTTCCTACCTCCTCCCAGCACACTGGGGTCCTGCACTTGCGTCCATACAGAGCCTCATAAGGTGCCATACCAATGCTCTCGTGGAAGCTGTTGTTGTAGGCAAACTCACACAATGCCAGATGCGTATCCCATTCCTTCTCAAAGTTCAGCACACTAGCTCTGAGCATATCCTCCAACGTCTGAATGGTACGCTCCGACTGTCCGTCAGTCTGAGGGTGGTATGCCGTACTGAAACTCAGCTTCGTACCCATAGCTTCCTGAAATGCTCTCCAGAATGAAGACACAAAACGACTGTAGCGATCCGACACAATCGATACTGGGGTGCCATGCAATCGGACTATCTCGTCAACAAACTTCCTGGCCATCTCTGTGAATATCATCCCTTTCCTGAACGGAAGGAAATGCGCTGACTTGGTCAATCTGTCCACTATTACCCAGATAGCATTGTTCTTTCTACTGGTCGGTGGAAAACCGGAGACGAAATCCATAGTAATGTGCTCCCACTTCCACTGCGGAGTGTGTAGTGGATGCAATGATCCTGGAGGTCGCTGATGGTCAGCTTTTACCCTCTGACAGGTCAAACATCGAACTACGAACCCTGCGATCTCCCGCTTCATATTATTCCACCAAAATCTATCTTTCAAGTTCCGGTACATCTTCGTACTCCCTGGGTGCATCGCATATCGGGCATCGTGCGCGTCTGTCATCAACTTATCTTTCAGCTCATCCACAGCGGGAACACACAATCGATTCCTGAAGTACAAAACTCCGTCTACCAAGTTGAAATCCGGTTGATCTGCAATCCGATCTCTGAACTTCACCAGGAGGGGGTCCTCAAACTGGCGATCCTTGATCTGCTGAATCACCTCAGGCTGAAACACGACGGTAGTAGCTAATGTCACCAATCCACCTACCATCCGAACCTCAACAGGCTGGTCATGCACAAGCATATAGAATCCTGCCAACACCTGAAGACTGTCTGTTCTCCTACTAAGTGCATCTGCAACTACATTCCCTTTGCCTGGGTGGTACTTGATCGTAAAGTCGTAGTCCTTGATGAACTCCAACCACCTTCGCTGCCTCATATTCAAGTCATGCTGATCAAACAGGTACTGCAGACTGTGATGATCGGAGTGGACCTCGAACTTCACACCGTACAAGTAATGCCGCCACAACTTCAGTGCAACACAATGGCTGCTAGCTCCAAGTCATGTGTGGCATAGTTCTTCTAGTGTTCTTTCAACTGTCTGGATCCATAGGCAATCACTTTCTGATTCTGCATCAGTACACAGCCTAGTCCAACTCGCGAAGCATCGGAATAAATCACGAATCCATCACTACCATCCGGGAGAGTCAACACTGGCGCCGTAGTGAGCTTTTCTTTCAGCATCTGAAAACTACGCTCACACTTCTCTGTCCACTCATACGGGACCTTCTTCCGAGTCAACTGAGTCAGCGGGGCTGAAATCTTCGAGAAATCCTGCACAAACCTGCGGTAATATCCCGCCAATCCCAGAAAACTCCGAATCTCTGTCACTGATCTAGGACGGGGCCAATGGACTACTGCCTCAATCTTAGCCGGATCCACCATCAATCCCTCTCTAGAAATCTTATGGCCCAGAAATGCAACTTGCTCTAACCAGAAATCACACTTAGACAACTTTGCATACAACTTGTGATCTCTAAGCAGCTGCAATGCTTTCCTCAGATGGTCTGTATGTTCCTCAGTAGTCTTCGAATAGACCAATATGTCATCTATGAAAACCACAACAAACTGGTCCAAAAAGGAAGTAAACACCCTATTCATCAATGCCATGAAAGCTGCGGGTGCGTTCGTCAAACCAAACGGCATGACAAGGAACTCGTAGTGTCCATACCGAGTCCTGAAAGCTGTCTTCGGAACATCCTCATCCTTCACCCTGAGCTGGTGATATCCTGACCTCAAGTCAATCTTAGAGAAGTAAGCTGCACCCTGAAGCTGATCGAACAACTCATCAATCCTAGACAATGGATACTTGTTCTTGATGGTCACTTTGTTCAACTGCCTGTAGTCAATGCACATCCGGAAACTGCCATCCTTCTTCTTCACGAACAACACAGGAGCTCCCCAAGGTGAAACACTTGGGCGTATGAACCCTTTATCCAACAGATCCTGCAACTGTTTCTTCAATTCCAATAACTCTGCAGGTGCCATACGATATGGAGCTCTACTGATGGGTGCTGTACCTGGTATCACGTCGATCAAGAACTCTACCTCTCGAACTGGTGGTAACTCTGGCACATCCTCTGGAAAAACATCCGGAAACTCGCTGACTACTGGAATCTCACTGAGCTGTCGCTGATCTTTCTTTTCTGAAATGAATGCGAGAAATCCCTCACATCCCTTACAAAGCATCCTATCTGCCTTGCAAGCAGAGATCACACGCCTTGGGCACTTCGTCTGGCTGCCCTCAAATCGAAATCCGCTGCCCAAATCAAAGTAGATAGCCTTGCTGTAGCAATTGATACACCCGTGATATCTCGCAAGCCAGTCCATACCAAGAATCACATCAAAATCCAGTGTCGTGAGCAACACGAGGTCTACCGGGAGCTGATGACCAGCTATCCGCACATCACACTGAGGGTAGAAGACACTGCACTCCACCCGTTTACCAACCGGAGTGGATACTAGTAACAAGTATGGAAGAGGCTTGGGTCGCTGTCGAAGCTGCACAGCAAAATGGGGTGCTACATACGAACGCGTAGACCCGGAGTCAAATAAGGCTAAAGCTTCAGCATCAGAAATTAAAATTTTACCTTCCACGACCGTGGCTTCCTCCGCGCCCTCATGCGTAGCAGCATAGGCTCGTGCGGTCTGGCGGTTCTGCTTCTGAGCTGGGCGAGTTGGCTGAGATTTGCCCTGCGCTGTAGAACCTGCAGATCTCGTCTGTGGAGAGGATTGAAACTTCGGGCATTGGGCCCGCTTGTGATCCGTGGAGCCACAACCAAAACAAGCTCCACTCTTCCTCCAGCATCGGTCGGTGGGGTGATCCTTCCCACAGTGACCACAAACTACCTGAGAACTACTCGAACTGCCCTGCTTACCCTTGAACTTCTTCTGGAACTGACTTCTGCCACTGGAACCTGCTGCCCTCTTAGCCTCTATTCGCTCCTCTTCAAAGATGGCCTCTGCAAAGTGGGACAGCTCTGTAAACTTGTGTACATAATCTGCAACCGACATCTGTCTCTGCTGTAGGTTGAAGAATTCCACTTCCTTAGCTCACTGAATATGGAGAGGCATGAACTTCCGACGAAATTGCTGCTTGAAGGTCTCCCAAACTGTGGCACTGGGCATAGTCTGGAATGAGCTCTTAACACTCCTCCACCATGTCTTGGCTACACTCCGAAGCATAGAGGCTGTGAGAACTACTTTCTGCTTGTTACTGCACACAATCGTATCAAATAGTTCTTCAGTCTGCTCCAACCATTGCTCAACCTGCAATGCATCCTCTATCCCATGGAACTCGGTCGCCCCTCGCTTACGGAACTTGTCAAACAGAGCATTTGGATCTGATTCCTTAGGTTGGAAAATCACTTGCTGGTCTATACGAGGTGATGCTGACGTAGCAGCCTGACTCTGCCTATCTACCATGGATGCCATCTGTGCCTGTAATGACTGCATA
The DNA here is from genome assembly GCA_037013555.1 of Sextonia rubra. Taxonomy (NCBI): domain Eukaryota; kingdom Viridiplantae; phylum Streptophyta; class Magnoliopsida; order Laurales; family Lauraceae; genus Sextonia; species Sextonia rubra. The sequence goes on along the minus strand of JASUAD010000028.1, from coordinate 10,983,246 downwards.
GACTGCATCATCATCATCATGCGCTCCTCACTACTGATATGTGGGGGTAACGATCCACTATCACCGTTATGGCCCTGTTGATTCTCATCCCGAGATCCTGATCCTGATGCCATCCTGGAAAAGGAAAAGAAACACAGTACACAAATATAAAATGCCCTGAGTTAGTCCAAACCCAAATCAACATATGAGACTTCGAGTCAAATAGTTGATAGCGTTATCTCACCACGATCTTAGATGTCTACATGCTTATAACTAGCATGCTCTGATACCATACAATACGTATGTCACGACCCGAGCTCAGAAATCGGGGGTTAGCGAAAAGCTAAACCGGTGACACACGTACTCCCGTGCACGTGCCTCCAAACCCAGTCCAGATGCACGCACACAAGGGATCTAACACGTGCGAACTAAGCGTACGCGGAAGCTGTACATATCATAGCAAGCAACAAAGGAAATAAAATAGCGGAAGCCAGAACAAATACAGAACGGAAAGACAAAGATAAATACAATGCTGGAAAACCAAATACAAGTCTGAGTACACGACAAAATACAGATGTACAAACATACAGAGTACAAAGTCCAAAGTCCAAAGTACCAAAATACAAAATCTCAAAAACCAAAACTCAAAACAAAAGGCCACTGATATGCATGCACGCACTCGGCAGAGGTGATCAGGCCCACTCTGCCAAACCGGAGGGTGCCTCTACACTCTGCCCTGCAGCCTCCTCGACCGCCGGGGAGCTGGGCAAGGGATCTGTGCCTGCAACACCATAGACAACACAAATGAATACAACGATCCAGCAAATACAAGTAACAGGAGTGAAACACTCATAGTATCAAATAGAATAAGGACGGAATAGTAATTTCAGAGTTTCATCTTAGTATGCTACGCAATCGTGCATAGAAGTAAAGCATGATAATTGAATCAAAGCAGAGAAATACTGAACTAAGTGGCTACTACGTTAACCATATTCTCTCCAATAGAAAGCAGAGCAGAGCAGATGAGAACACCACTGACCGGGCCAAGGGTACAAGTGGGTCTCGGTTTCCTGGGTTCCGAGGTCCCAAGACAAAGCGACACTGCAGTTATAGAGATACAGAGATCCAAGCCAAAGGTAACCCCGTCGGGCATCCTAGGGCTGAGGCTGAGTAGAGACAGACTAATATCAATCAAATCAAATCCATAGAAAGGGAGATTATCCGCTTTGGACTCACCGATGACAAAGACCGAATCTTATCCTCACGTATTAACCTCTGGGCAGAGCCACCAGGGAATACCCAAAATCAGAGATAGACAAAGCCAACAAAGCATATATAATAAGCCAAGCACAGCATAGGTCAAAGCTTAGTGCAAAACGAAGAATAAAACAGATATACAGAACAAAAGCAAAATGACTGCGGAATGCATATACATAGATTGGCAGAACAGAGGGCAAAACTATAAACAATATGCAATGCATCTCAGATTTATACGGAGTCAAGGTTCATTACAAGCCAGCCCTAATATAGTTATTCCCTGTCACTAACCGTGCATGTTGATGTAGTTTTAAGTTAGTCAATGCACCGTTGCCATCAAAGTGTTGCAATGTAATCTTTGCGTGCACCGACGTCCCTTAAACCAACACCCATGGGGAGGTGCTTGACAGTGATCAACGTTCACATGAATAAGTCACAGCCTAACAGACTATTCATGCGGTCCCATGCGGTCCAAGGAATCCATTGGGCCGGTTTACCTGGGTGGTTAACCTGTATTTGAGCCCTACAAGTCTCACCATTATCCTAAGTTATATTTCAGAATTGCCAGGCCTAACGGTTTAGCCATGAGGGACCTATGGTTAAGCCGAAGACATCTTACGCGCTCGTCGTAATATGCACTACGGCTTCACCTTGGTTCCATTCAAAACACAGCTAAACTGATCATCTTCCACCTCTGATCTGATACCTTTTTCGGCTGGGCTACAGTCAGTATACGGCTTAGCCGTAATCCAATCCACGGCTTAGCCGTAGCATTCCACGGCTTAGCCGTAGCCACACCGTAGGAGTACTGTATTGGAAAAGTTCCGACTGATCAGAGATTTAATTCACGGCTGGGTTACGGTTGGGTCACGGCTAGCCTACGGCTCAGCCGTAGGACAATTTACGGCTCAGCCGTAGCCTAGCCGTAGAACAAAATCGAAAGTTCAAGTCTCTGGAACATGAGCCGTAGAAACTTACGGCTTAGTCGTACAATACAGAACACGAATTCGGGATAGTTACAGAAACTGAAATTCGGTACAGAAGCTTAACAAAACAAGCTACAGAGGTTCCAAATTCACCAATTTTAGCTGTAAAACATTCTAAACAAAGATTAAGATGGAATCAAAGCAATCAAACAAAACACCCATATGTGTTATCAAAGCCTGTACTTATACTTGCCTCAAACTCTGTCAATCCACCGAATCAAGCTCCAAATCAACTAAAATCAAGACAAATCAAGAAATAGCACATGCATGAGATGAAAACACAGCAACAGAGAGTGAGAGATACAATTGGAGATGAAGAAGAAAGAGATTTGGAGAGAACCCACTTACCAAAGCAAAGACAAAGAGGGATAAGAGAAAGAAAACCCAAATCAAGATGGGTGCAAGCTCCCAATACCAAACAAAAACGAGGAGAGAATGAAGAGAAGGGAGAGAGAGAGAAAACGTGGAGCTCCTGGAGATCTTCTTGCATGCAACGATCAAGTGAACGAGCAAGAGAGAGAGACACCTGGAATGACTCATATATATATAGCTTTGGAAGTTAAGTCAAAGTCCGAAGAGTTTATAGTAATTACAGTTCAAGTCATGCGAAGGTCCAACTTCTCCAATTGACTCCAAATGGGTCTGACACAGTTACAGCAATTGACGAGCTCAATAAAATACACGTGCTGACACCAAGATGATGCAAAGATGATGCAAGCAAAGCAAAAGCAAAATTACAAAAAAGGGCTTAGAACTACCTATTCCAGGTCAAAGGTCACTCAACTACCTATCCAAGGCCCAAAACCAAGTCCAAAAGAATAAAACAACAGAAACACACACTAATGAGCCACTAATCCGGCTCAAAGGGGATCGGAGTGTTACAACAAAGGCAAATATATTTCTGAAAAATCAACATAAATTACATATCAATTGCAAGTTCAAAATTTCAATTTTCATCAATCATATTTTAGTCTCCACCGTTCAACTAATATGAGGCTTATGAATGATTTTTGCTTTTTTTACCTCCAAATATGTAAGAACGGAAATGTGGTTAGACAATCTAGTTGAGTCAGCCAAAGCTGGACCGGTAAAGCCGAGTCGAGAGTGGACCTGGTGGGTTTGATAAGGTTACTTTGTCTTCCTGTTTTCTCTGCGATAAGTTCTGAACATCGTGCTTAAAGTTCTACACCCAACAACTTCCTGGTGTTGTTAATCCTAGAGTGGATCACTCCAAGCCTTTTTAATGGTACAAAATTCATAAAAATTGGGCCTATCAGCCAGAATGGCTATTGGAGGATCAAAAAGACTTGGCTAAGTACTAAGGAACTGAAAATAGAGGATCCAAAGTACTCAGTCTGAGTCGCAGAGTGTTTAGGTCAGATCCTCAAAACGGCTCTAGTATTAGGAATAACACATCTCAAAAGGGGCAATGAAATGGGTTAGGGGCTCGGATTGGTTAGGTCTCGGTGAAGTTCGGGTTAGTGAGGTGCTGTGTGAGAGATGGTGCTCGGATGGGCCCAAGGTGGCTTGAATAATAAAGATGGTGGTAGCTTAGATGTGGAGATGCAATGGGGTGAAGTCGTGAAAGATGGATGATGAATGTTCGGTGGCGGTGCAGGGAAGTTTGAAAAATATAGAATTCTGTTCGGATACTTGTGAGATGAGATGGTGGGGAAAAGAGTTGTATTTGTCAGATGAGTGTTAATGAGATGAGTCTTGATGCTCTAAGTCCTTCGTTAACTTCTCACTTTGTTCTGTTATATGCTGAGTTTCTGCAATTTTGATTTTTGTTTTAACTTGAGATTTTAGGTTCTTTTTAAATATTGTTTGACATTTCAGTTTCTCCTGTGAGTTATTTTTGTGGTTTTGGTTTTCGATTTCTCCAGGTAAACTTTTATTTCATGATTTGGGTGCTTTGTGTTTGTCTTATTTTCATTTTTCTTGTATGTAGCACCGGGTTTTCTTTTCTTCTTTTTTTTTTTTCATTCAAGTAATTTGAAACAGGGAAATGATGATCATGGGGTTGGAAGAGCACAAGTAGTTCTGAATACCTTGTCTAGAGAAGCATGGACAATCCTTTCGTTCTTGCCAATTATGAAAATAATATTAGTCAAATTATCTCTTTAGCTATATGGTTGGATCATGCACCTACCAAGTGTTCCTAAACAAGAGGCCAGCATCAAAATGTAAATGTATTTTCTTCTCACTTCACTGTTCCTTCCCCAGTTGTCCTTTCAAGATGACTGCATTTTATCCACAAGTTACAACTGATTATCCCTTGTTATGGCCCATGCATTTCAAGTCAATTTTGGAGATGAAACAAGTACAGCTATTAGACCGAGCCTAATATTACGGTTATACATCTGTTACAAGTCAATGTTGGAGACGAAACAAGCAGGAGTGAATTGAGGCAGATTCGGTTTTTTGTTTTGTTTTTTTTTTGTCTTAGACTAAGTACTCGCACACCGACTATGTCGGATGCATGATTATTTTTGTAAAAGGGAGGTGTCTTACCAATTGAGCTGTAAATATTCACAACACTAGAATCATACAACACCACATCATTTTTTTCCCCTCATAATTTGAATTTTGATGAAACCACCTACAAATAATACAATTACAATTCCATCCCCATCTTTACCATACACTACTTCACAAAAGGGCCCCTGTAGTAAGATCCCAAATCAAAGCAAACCCCAATAAGGGGCCACACCCATTTAAAGTGGGACCCACATAGATCTCCATGAAAGAAAAAATCCCTCTACAAGAACAAGGGGCTCCCATACTGAAATTTGGTACAGTGAAATATTATTATGTTTTGTTTTTTATTTGTTTTAGTTGATTTGAAGTCATGACATTAATGAACTGTGGATGAGTTTTGCTAGGTATGTTATATCATTGTATGCTTAACCTAGACATTGCATGTGATTAGTACTCAGGGATAAGAGTTAGATGACATTGGCCGGGATGGCTACTAGCAGAATAATTCTAGGATATATGGAAGGAGTGAAAGCATTTGTTGAGTTTGCAATGGGAGTTGCTGACTAAGAGAGAAAGATTAGGTGCCCGTGTAAGAAGTGTGTGAATGTTTATCGGCATCTGGGTGATATTGTGGGAGGTCATTTGATCAAGAGTGGGATTTTCTCATCTTACACTTATTGGGTTTACCACGGGGAAACCCATTGGGTCTACCACAGGGAAACCCATGCATCAATGGATAGAGTGGAAATTTAAGATGATCTTGAAATGGTAGATAATGGAGACGATGAATTGAGTGGTATTGAGGCTTTGGTGGAAGATTGGACAAGGGTAGAAAATATTGACCATGATGGGGCAAGGGAATCAGCTGATACAGAGCAACGGGAGCAGGTGTGGAAGTTTGACAAATTGTTGGAGGATGCCTAGTGTGAGTTGTATTCGAGGTGCACGGAGTTTAGTCTATTGAAGTTTGTCATGCCATGCTAAATGTGAAGGTGATGAACAAATGGAGTAATAAGTCTTTGAACGTGTTGCTTGACTTCCTTTAGAAACTATTACCGAAAGTGAATTTAGTCCCCAGCCAACTTATGAAGCCAAGAAGATATTGCGTGAGTTGGGCATGGGAAATGAGCATAGTTGTCAAGTTCGGCTCATTTGGGCGAAATTCCCAATTTATCTCGGTACGGTTAGCATACCGAACTAAATACTACCACCTAGGTGTATTTGGTTGCATATTTGTTTGAATTCAGACGAAACCAAACAATTCGGAAAAAATCCCCAAATATCGAACGAACGCAATCCAATACTTAATATTCCCCCGAATCGAAGGTTGATTGTTTAAAAAAAAAGGAAAAAGAAAAAGCAAGGCAAAGAGGGATTTTTAGAGAATTTTTTTTATTAGAAGTTAGCAAATAGTTAAAATCCTTCTTCATCGAGGCTTGAGATTTCCAACGGCCCCGCATTTCTAGTTGCTTAGATGTATGCAATAGCTACAGCCATTAATCATCCCTACCTCTATAAATTCAAGCCCAAAATGCCATCATCAACCAAAAATCTTCAACTACCTCATCTCCTTGCCCTAGTTTGGAGTTCATCATTGGGCAAAGATTTGGGTCTCTGCCTCTCTTTACACTCGTCGAGACTATTTGCGGTGTGCATAACCCTAGCTGAAGTTCCTGTTTGCTGCAGAACGAAGACTCGATCGCCAGATCTCCGGATAAGCTCGTCCCTTGATCATCATCTTCTTCTCATTTTTCTTCTTCGCTTTCTGAGTTTTTGCGTTTTCTCGTTTCTGCTTTGTCTTCTTTCTGTGATGGTTGTGTGCTAGTATGCAAGGTCATGTGTGGACCAATTATATCAGCCATTGATGAGAGAAACAATTAGTTGTTGGCCCACTCATTCAGATGCCATTCGTTAGAAAAGAAAAAAAAAACCCACTTCCTCTGGCCTCTTTAATTTGGACCAAAAGTCTAGTGGTGCCCAGCGGTCCAAACCTTAAGGGAACACCATCCCTAGGGTCGCCCAAGGGTCCACAACTAGATGTGGCAATCCGATCTAGCATCAAGTGCGCCACATGGGTGCACAACCCAAGTCGACAAATACCCATAAAACTGGGCAGGTTTATGAAATCTTCCTATTTTAGTTTGAATTCTTGGGTAGTGTTGAATTTAACTGTCACAATTCTTTAGGCAAAAATCAAGGAAGATGATTTGATCAATTTCTTTACTAGAAAATTTGGTTTCCATCCCCATCTTCAAACACCAGATGTACGACTGTGTTAATATTCATATGGGAAGATTACTGCATGACAAAGGGTGGACCCTACTGTGTTGGTACACAATTAAGGATGGGTTCCCTAGGGTCACCCCTAAGCCCTCTACCAGATCTACGGTTCATATCTGACATCAAGTGACCCATATGGCCCACCTGAATACTACAATATTACTCTTTATTTAAAACTAGAAAAAAAATAATCTTATGACACCTTTTATAAATTATTAGTCTCAAGAGGCCTACTTAATTTGGTCACTTAAATCATATCAATAAGGCTTGCCAGTTGCTACCATAGAGTGAAGTTTGCAAGTGTGATTTTCCGATTGAAATTCCGTGGAGGTCCTGTGCTTAGAAATACTTTAGTATTTTTCTAAAGAAAAAAAAATTTCTTGTTACCATGTAAGTGACGATGATCCAACCATCCACCCTAAAATATGTTGCTGGTGACAGTTGGCCCTACAAACACTTAATTATTTGTGATGTATGAAATTCCGAAGATTTGAATGGGGCCACTAGAAGTTTGATTACATCTTGAAGCAATGATCTTTCTTTAAACTTCTTGGAAATTTCTATATATTTTTAGTATATATAATTTTTTTATATATTTTCCCAAATAAATTTTCAAATTGAAAAGCGAAATGTCCGAATCGCTTGAAATGTTTCATTTTGGAAGCAAACTGAAACGGAGTCTGAAACGAACTTAACAACCATGGATACGAGGCCATCAATGTATGTAATAATGATTATGCCCTGTTTTGGAAGGAGAATGCAAGCTTGGATACATTCCTAGTGTGCTAGGAGTTAAGATACAAGCATAGTCGTGGCAGGGGTAAGAAGATTGTTCAGAAGGTCTTGTGTTGGCTCTCATTGCTACTGAGGTTGCAAAGATTGTTCATGTCAATGAAGATAGCCCAGTGGATGAGATGGCATAGTGATCAGAAGCACAAGGATGATGGTTTGTCAAGGCATTCGGCCGATAGTTTGGAGTAGGAGGTATTCGACATACAGCATTCAAAGTTTGCCATAGAGCCTCTAAATGTGAGGTTAGGGCTAGCAACGGATGGTTTCAGCCCTTTCGGGAATATTATCACTGCATAGCGCATGTGGCCTGTCATATTAATGCCGTGCAACTTGTCGCCATGGATATCTATGAAGGAACTTCTTCATGATGTCTCTATGTATTCCTGCATCAATAGCAGCAAGGAGAGAGCTTGATGTTTACAGACCTTTGGTGGATAAGTTGAAGGATTTATGGGAAAATGGTGCATTGACATGCGATGCCTCGATTGAATAGGCTTTCCAAATGCGTGCTATCGTGATGTGGACAATACATGATTTTTCGGCATCTGGTAATGTATCCAATTAGAGTATGAAAGGTTATCTGTCTTGTCCTACGTACAACGATGACCCTCTATCAATACGTCGAATAAATAAAATTGGGTACGCCAACCATCGATGCTACTTGCCAAAGGACCACCCCTGGTGGAACAATTATAAGGGCTACAATGGGAAGCGTGAGCACCGGGCGAAATCGCTAAAGTTATTGGGTCAAAAGGTACTAGATCAATTGGAGCACATGCCTGAAATCATGTTAGGAAGGCATCCAAGCAACAAGAAAAGACCTTGTGACATGTATATACTGAACCAAGGATTGAGAACTCAGACTTGGGACCCAAACTCGGGCTTGGGCTTGGCCGACTTGACTGGGACTCGGCCGAGTCCCTTTTTTCCTTTTTGTTTTAGTTTAAAAAATGTATAAGATTGACTAAAAATTCTTAAAAAATTGAAAAATAACCTTAGGGGCCCCCTACAAAACTTCCAAGCGTGCGTTTATAATTCCTTAACTATTTATGCAACGATGAACAATAGATTGTGATTTGTGAAAATTGAAGTATAATGTGAATTATAAACTATGAACTATAAACCATGAACTACTAAATGAAAATTAATTAAAATCAAACTGAACTCTCAAGTATAGAGTATCAAGTATCAAGTATCAATTATCAACTATGAAGTATGAAATAACAAATGTCAGTATGAAATAACAAATGTCAAATGGCAAACATATGGTCATACCTTAGTCCTTAACACATTCTTTATAGAATTTAATACCATGTTGAATGCCTTGCTGGTTGGTTGTTGTCATCGTCGTCATCGTCATGTTGTTGTTAACGATAGTATTGGGCAATATCAAAATTGAAGAACCTTTGTCCTCCTTGTCCGTGATTGCATTGTTCACGACCATAAGGATAGTGAGTTGGTGGAGGTACTTAATGCATAGGTATCATAATTACTCTATACTGCTCTTGCTCACTATACCCATGTAAAATACTACCGTACACGCCATATTGTCCAATTAAGGGATCAAATTGTGACTGCCTATAGTCACCATATTACTATCCTCCAAATAGACTTTGATGCTAGTTGATGTGATTCGTCATGAAATTGTTTAGATCGCTCTTTTCTTTGTCCACCAGCATACTCAGGTTCACCACCCATGTCATGAATAGCGACATGGGTGGTGAGCCACTTTTGGATATTATCATGAAATGCTTCATGATCACCATCATCATCCGGTTGTTGTGCATAACAACTTTGATCCCCTTGTGGTGAGCCACTTTTGCTTAAAGATGATATATTGCGTTCTTCTTTTTCTTCTTCATGAGAAACTAAATACTTGCTTGCTTGACCCTTACCTTTTGTTTTCCTCTTGTATTGGAGAGGATCTTTAAAAAATTGTTTGGCTTTGGAGAGGGTTGAACTACCACACGAACCTAACTTATCCTTAGCCCCTTTGACATGTTCTGAACTAGAATGTATCAACTCTGGCTCACGTTATGAGCCTTTTGAGGGTTCCTCTACCACACTCTTGCCTTTTTCCCATGTGGTAGCAAATCTGTAAATGGGAGGTGGGGGTAGGGGTTCCGATTTTTGTTTTGGGGGCTCGGTTTCATCAGGATCATACATGCATTCATCTAGAAAATCTATAGTTGGTAAAACTGCAGCCTTTCTTTCAGCCTACCAATCCTCTAATGGGTCATCTTTGTCAAATATATAATCCAAATTAATTGGCCTGAGTTGTTTGACCCTTTTGAGCCAAAAGCCTTTTTCTGGAATTTTGTAAAACTCACTAAAAAACAGAGAGCCCTTCTTTGTAATGTAGAAAAACCTTTACATAATATAACCCTAAAGGCTTTCGATATTCTTTTCTTTGTATGCCCAATTCTTCTGTCTTCTTCCTTTCCTCTGCAACTAAACCCTAGCAATTCTCCGAGAAAACCGAGATTTGATCTTCAGATTTGCTTTGGACATCGAAATCCAAGTAAGTGAATAACTATAAATAATGTCGATTTTGTTATTTTGATTTATATGCTAAAAAATCTGAATTATAAGATTTGGGTTTAATGTTTTGATTCTGGATTAATCATGGGTGAATATCACATGAAGATTGGACTGAATTCAGAATGCGAATGTAAGATCTAGGATGCATCACATGATAGACACCGAAAGTAGAGTATTGGCATCGTGGACTCTCATTACCATTGTGAAAGCAGGTTGGTCCCCGTGTGCATATTCAATTAACTATGACCGTTAGGCAGATTAGTGCTTATCCTCAAAGAAACTGAAATGACATATAATCATAATATACTTTTAAATTAAGCAATCTAAGCATTTAAATGGATAATGGTTTGAATATTATAAATTAAAGGTTTCAGAATATGATTCATTATGCATTTGTATATAGTATGTATTTATATACATATATTTGATCGACTGCAATTGGAGGTGGTCGTACGCCATTAGGACAGCCTGTACTGTGGGATATTATGTACAGTGGTGCCATTTATTATATCTAGTGGAAATACCCATTTTTGTATATTTTATCTGAGGAATACCCGTTTTTGTATATTGTATATGCAGGAATATTTGTTTTTATGCATTCATGCCATTGGGTTTGCATTTGATGTGTTTTGGGGTAGAATGTAAAATATGCTTTAATTCAATTGATTAACATCATTACTTGCAGTTTACTTCTTGCTAGATTACATCAATTTGACCCATTACTTTTGGTATCTAGGTGCCATTGTCGGTGCCGAACTGGAAGGTCAAGAGATGAAGGAGATTCTGCCAAATGGCAGAGTTATTAAATAGAGCGCCGATGACATCGTCTGTGGTGTCGTAGTGATGGTGCTGAGATCGAAATACTAGACTATGTAATAAGGCCATGTTTGGGGCCATTAGTATAGACATTAATTCATTTGTCTTGGAGTTATAATTTTAATTGTTATTCTTTGGAATTCTTGACTATTTATTAATTATGATTGAGGTTTGTTCATATGATTTGAATTCGATACTCAGCTATGCAGATTATAGATTTTGGTTCCGCGCGTGATTATAGTTGCTTGATTAACAAGCATAAGCTCACAAAGAACTTCGATTCATCGGAAATTAAGGCCCACGTTGTTATTAAGAAAATTTTAAATTGGCCCTAATTCTCACGCTTTAAAACCGAGATTGGATCTGACTCAATTTTGAGGGCGTGACACATAACTTGGGTGCAAATTGAATTGTTCATGTTAAAATATGGTCCACCCCTTCATTTGTTTCATGGGAGGTTTGGCGTAGGAAAGCTGCAATCTCCCTCTTGTATGTCTCCGTGTCGCTCCCCTCAGCAAATCCTTTAAATGATTTTGCTGCAACTATGAAATGATCATACTTGTACAAGCCCACAACATGGCATCTTCTATCGTTGCGGTGCAAAGGCATCTACTCAAATTGGCCACGACTGATGAGTGAGAGTAGATCACCACAAGCTGTTTGTGATGGTGATGGACGTAGTGGTGTTTGAGGTGGTGGTGTTGGCGGTATAATTGGCTGTGGTGGCGGTGGACAAGTATTGTTGCAATTGCTCTGGCAACCGACCCCACAGTAGCCCTTAGTCCAACCACAGAGGCCCCATACACTGCAGCAGTGGCAATGGGGGCAGAGAGTATCATTATTTTACTTTCCACACTAATCTTGTGCAGAGGCACATAGTATGGAAGCCAAGGAAAAGATGATGAACGTCCAGGACTTCATTCTTTTCTACTTCAAGTGCATGATGTACATGAAGTGATGGGGGGGGGGGGGGGGGGGGGGTGTGTGTGGGGATAAATAGATTGTAAGTATTTTTGTGTTGGCAAACTCATGGGTTGGACAAAACTAAAGTCCATTAGTGTTGTATTTTATATATTTTTGAGTATGGACAATGGTTTGAATCGTCGGATGCACTGAAGTGAAGAAATAGAAGAAAAAGTGACCAATTGAAGTAATTTTCTACGAACAACATGGATTAAAAAGGTTATATCTCACAAACCAAGTGTTGGATATGGGCTTGCGACCTATCATTGGAAAACTTGTTTCAAGAGGATTCCGTAGAGCCCGGAAGTTTGCAGGAAAATGCTAGAATTTTCACCCAGGCAGAACCTTAATCCGACCGATCAGGCAATTTATCTGACCAGTCGGGCAAGTGCAGAAAGTGCACCGACTTACGATTTTTCAGTCCGAATTAAAGGGAACTTATCTGTTTGATGTTAACTCCTTTCCTGATCGTATTGTACTTATGAGGCACGAATAAGAGGCTATAAAAGAGGGTTCTCTCTCAACCTAAGACAGAGATCTCATTGTTCTAAATGGACAATATATTTTAGAAATCTTCTCCTCTAGAGTTCTTTTGAGAGTTGAAGGGCTGAAGTTCTACTCTAGAAATCTTTGTCTTCTACTTCTCTGAGTGTAGAAAATTGCTGTGGGGAGTCAAGTGCTACATTTAGAACGCGTTTAGGTGATTGGATCTGTAACAGAGAACGGTAGGGGGTCGTTGCAATAGGGAGCTGTGCAAGGGAATCACAAAGTCTTTAGGTTGAAGAGCAACTGGATAAGGGTTGTGAGTATTCTCTTATAACTGTAATTTGATTCATAGTGCTTGATTTTTAGCAGTGGTTTTTTCCCAGGTTAGGTTTCTACGTAAAATCTGTGTCTTCTTGTGGTGTGTGCTTGTAATTTGATTTATTTTCGATGCGTGGTTGATTGCTTGCACACATAATATTGAGATTGATTGGCATTAATCCATTCTAGAGGATCTCTTCCCCAAAACCTTCATAGATGGTTGTGCACCCCCTCTGTAGCCTTTCCGATGATTGTTTGTTTGTGGTCATTCACATTCACATGTAGATATTCGACCTTGGTACTTAAAAGTAGAATGAATTTAGCTCAATTCACAGTTACTGGAAAGATGGGACATGCATGTGGTTTAACACAGTAATTGGAAAGATGAGACATGCATGTGGTTTATTCATAGTTCCTGGAAAGATGAGGCAACTGGTATGTTCTGATAAATAAAATTTTGTTGTTATTTTATTTTTAACTTATTATGTTCGTGTAAATTTCTTTAGCATTGCTCAAGGGATAGCTCGATTGGCTTAAGATTATAGTTTGCCCCTAGAGGATGCAGGTTTGAACTGCCACCACACTGGGGCCATAAGGGATTTACTCGGCTCCCCCGGGTCCGAAGAGATTAGTCTAGCCCAGAGGGATGGGACAGCCTTTGTTAGCAAAATGTAAATTTCTTTAGCCAATAAAAAATCTGGTTATCTATTAAATTCAATCTATGCATTTCATTATCCTCAAAACAATCATCCCCTTGGATTCATTTATCCATTTTCTATTTTTTAATACAATACAAATTAAGCTAAACTTTTCACATAAGCTCCGGTTGTAAAAATCTCTCTTTTTGAGAAAGAAAATTATGAGAGTGGGGAGCAAAAGTAAATTGCAAAAGTGAGAGAAGTGATAAAAGGATTTTTTTTTTTTTTTTTTTGGTTACCCCAGCTAGGATGGTAGGACCCTCTTCTCTGGTGAGGAAACCCTCAGGAGAGGGGAGTAACCTTAGGTGAGGTGAGGAGCCCTTTGGTAAGGGAGGTACACCTAGGTTGAGGTTAAACAACCTTAGGTGAGGGAAATGTGTTTGCCACGGTTTGAACCTTAGGCGAGTGGGTAAAAATTGATGCCTCTTAGCGCTAAGATAAGAGGCCATTCTTGAATTGTTGGTTAGAATAAGAAGTAAAATGATGGTAGATCGCATATCTAAAGAGAAAAAAAAAAAAAAAAAGAAGGCCATTTGTTTTCATCTAGAGATACATAAACAAAACCATTAATGTGGTTCAATTTCTTGTGACAATGAACAGTGAGTTCTCGGCCGCTTGTGCTGTTGCTTCTTTTAGAACTCAAAAGGTTATTCATTTTTGTCAATTGCTATAGGGATTTGGTTGCGGTGGCTTTCTTAGGCTTGTAGACAGTTGTGGTTCTTTGTTTCTAAATTTTCATTCTTCCTTCAGCATTAGCGTTTCCATGATCGATAATGAGTTGAAATAAATGACAAAATGGAAAATTAATATATTAACATAGAATCTTGTTTTCAACCTAGATTTTCCAAAAACTGATAAATTTGTATTACCCTCCACACCCATCAACATCTAATATTTGGTCAAGAAGTTAAGTAGAATTTCAAATTGCATGATTTAAAGACATTTACTTGCGAGCAGATGATATGGTTAACAAAATAGAATTTAGACACTTGAAAACCATACTATGGAGTTGATGATATTCACAAAAGACTTCTATTCTTTGGCCCATTAGTCATTTAAAGCATAGATCTTTTGTTATAGTCTCACGAAATTTCTACTTACTAATTTGGTTAGATCCAATTTAACTTAAATTTGAGTAAATTTTAAGAGCTCAATAAGATCACAACGTAAATAGTGTTCAAAATATGCTGATTATTAGTGCCAAACTTGTGAGGATATGAATTTTAGACTTAATACAGGGTGAATAAATAGAGAAAAAGAGAGAGAGAGAGAAAAGGGAGGGTGCAGCAAATCCGCTATGGGTTTCTCGTTGCATAGAGAGAAGAATAAAGTGAGGTAGTCCTTGATGCATTATCCAAATTGCCCTCTGAAAGACGTATTCACAAGTCCTACCTCTTCAATAAGAGGACAAATAAAAGTTCATAGGGGAAAAACAAGAAAAAAGAAAGTTGTGGTATGGCAAAACAGGAAGTCTAAAGGTACGCACCTTTTATCCATTCCCACCCAATTTTTAAATTTTTTATATAAAGTTACATAACTATTTCTCTCCTTTCTGTCCACACCCCCACTCCTCCACCCCTTCCCACCCTCCTCCACCCCTCTCTCTATCTGTTGTAGCCAAAGAGTTGGGTTTTTGTTGTTGCAACCTTTGACGCACAGGTGTCTCGTCTTCTGTTGATTGGAAGGGAGGGAAAGGCCTCAAGTCAAAATTCACATCAAAATTTAAGTCTATTATGGACTCTCCTATTGTTATTCCCAGCGTCAAATTCAATCCTTATCCATTTTAATGACCTTCGAATTCAACGCTCACCTTTAGATAAAAAAAAACGCCAGAGTGGTCTTTAGGTGACTACTCCAGTACACTCACTCCTGCGTTGAGTTTTTTTTTATTTTGGGATAAGCTAAGATGATTTTTTTTCATAAAGTCCTCAAGAAAAAATCTTAATAAAGGAGAGAAAGCCAAAACACAAACAGGACACATCCTACATCTTAATTTCATGGACCATTTCATATCTAAGGAATCACCTCCAATGAACAACCAGCAAACCTTATCTTAAAAACAGCATCCAATCTTAGGGCCTATTTCTTTTGAGGAATTTATGATAAGAATTTTTGTTGTTGGGAATTTTGAAACATGATGTAATAAGTTGTCTTCTAGCATTTTGAAATACCATATTACTTTGTAAGAATTTTTAAATTTCAGTCACTTAAAAAGGACTCAAATGGCCTTGGAAATTTTAGAATGCCATCTCCTTTTGCTTTAAAGAAATTTTTAGATGTTTAAATACATCTAAGAATTTTTTTATCTTAAAATATAAAAATTCTAAAAATATAAATTATCTTAATTGGCCCTTAATTTAGTGGAACCTTTCATTATCATAGCTAAGGAATCATAAGTACCGTACAATCAGCGAACTTTATCTTAACAAAAGCAGAAAAAACACGTGCGTACGAAAATGAAGAAGTCACATCTTTGGCATTGGTAAAATACGAACAGACAAAACACAACCAAGGCAAACGGACACAACAAAATCTTAATTTCCTGATTCTACCAACCGTAAAAATAAAAAAGTCTTAATTTCCTGAACTATTTCGTGGTCAGGGACAGAGAACCTCGTCCAATCAATCCCATCAACTTTGCAAAGAATCCAACAAAAGAGTAAAAGAAGGACCGCATTATGAGTTTTGCTGAATTTTCATTTCATAGGTGGGTAATTTGATGAATTTAAATCGATAGGCTCAAAAGAATCTATCAGCAATTCCACCATCACATTTCCATAGCTTTCCGCGGAAAAGAGGGGCAGCAAAGCCCGAAAAATCCGGATCCCAACTCTGCCCTTTTTATATTTTCTATGAGTGGTAGAGAAAGTAGATTTCGGCGATGGGTGGTCGGAAACGCAAGCCACCCTACACCAGAGTACATTTTTAGCTATAAAAATATTTATTACTAAAACAGAAAAAGAATTTCGGTAATAAAAATTACTGATGCAAATATTTGCATCAGCCATTATCATTATTATTATCATCAAAGCTTTATCCCAATCATGTTGAGGTCGACTACATGAATTCTATTTCTCCATTCCGTTCTATTTTCAGCTAAATCTTTCGATAAGTGAAACTTCTTCAAATATGAATTAATGACTTACATCCGTGTTTTCTTCGGCCTGCCCCTATCTCTTGATGGGCCCTCCACCTGTATATCCAAACCTTTTCTCACCGGTGCCATTACTGGCCCACGTTCAACATGCCCAAATCATCCTAAACGGGTTTTCCTAATCTTATCCCCTATTGGTGTTACCCCTAAATGTACTCGAAAGTGCTCATTTTTAATTTTATGTTTCCTAGTTTTACCACACATCCACCTAAAGATTCTCATTTCCACTACATTCATCTTATGAATATGTGTCTTCTTAATTGACCAACATTCTGCTCCATATGTCATAACTGGTCTAACTACTGTCTTGTAAAATTTACCCTTTAATTTCGTTGGCATTCGTCTGTTACAAAGCACTCCCGAAGCTAGTCTCCACTTCAGTCATCCAGCTTTTATCTTATGCTCCACGTCTTCGTCAATCTCCCAATCCTTATTAATCATCGAGCTTAATTTCCGAAAAGAATCTCTACGTGGTATCTCATGGGTTTCATTTTTTACAGTAGTTTCAACACTTTATATATGTCCACTGAAGTTGCAATCTATATATTCTGTCTTTGTGCGACTTATTTTAAAGCCTCTAGATTCTAATGCCCTCCGCCATCTCTCAAGCTTTACATTTACACCCTCTCTTGATTCATCCACCAATACTATATCATCTGCAAACAACATACACCATGGGCCTTTTTCTTGAAATACACAATTAACTCATCCATAATTAATGCAAAGAGATAAGGGCTTAACGTTGATATTTGATGTAAACCTATAGTCACAGGAAATCTACCTGTTTCTCCACTTGTAGTTCTCACATTTGTTATTGTTCATTCGTACGTATCCTAAAAAATTTCAATATAACCTTTGGGGACATTCCTTTTCTTTAAGACCCACTAAATTAAATTCCTGGGTACCCTATCATAGGCTTTTTCCAAATCGATAAAGACCATATGTAGATTTTTCCTCTTTGCTCGGTATTTTTTCATTAATTGCCTAAGTGAAAAGATACCTTCCATAGTTGATCTCCCTGACATGAAACTAAATTGATTTTCAAAAATCTTGGTCTTCTTTCTTAGTTTTTGCTCCATTATTCTCTCACATAACTTCATAGTATGACTCATAAGTTTAATCCCTCGATAGTTGGTACAATTTTGTATATCTCCTTTATTCTTATATATAGGTACTACAATGCTTCTTCTCCATTCATCCGGTATTTTCTGTCATAAGTATCTTATTGAATAGTCTACATAACCAGTTTACCCTAACCTCTCCTAAGCATTTTCATACATCTATCGGGATACCGTTTAGGCCTATTGCATTTCTTGTCTTCATTCTCTTCAATGATTCCTTTACTTCCACCGTTCTAATTCTACGGAGAAAAGTATGCTCTTGTGATGAAGTATCCTCCTTAACTCTTGTATTGCCCAAATGTTCTACATTTAAAAGTTTGCTAAAATATTCCTTCCACCTTTCTTTAATATCATTGTCCTTCACTAAAATATTTTTCTCACTGTCCTTGATACATTTGACATGATTTAAGTTCTTACTTTTCTTTTCTCTTATTTTTGCAAGCTTAAAAATATCTTTTTCTCCTTCTTTTGTTCCCAACCTATTATAAAGGTCATCGTATGCTTTGAACTTTGCACTACTTACTACTTTCTTAGTTTCTTTCTTTTGCCTTTTTATACAGCTTAAAATTTTCCATACTCTTAGTCCCCTGCCAAACTTTATAGCAATGCTTTTTCTGTCGAATAACTTCCTGAACCTCTATACTCCACCATCATGTTTCTTTATTAATATATCTTTTCCTTTTTTATTCTCTAAATACTTCCTTTGCAACATTCCTAATGCAATTAGCCATTTGATTCCACATTACCGTAGTTTCTCCTTCAATATTCTATTCTCCATTCTCAATCATTTTGTCTTTAAATATATTTGCTCTTTCCCCGTTCAAATCTCTCCACCTTGTTTTATGGTCCATTTTGTTTACTACCGCTCTCTTTTTACTTCTAATGCAAATATCTAAAACTCCGAGCCTATGTTTCGTAGTCAAACTCTTTCCTGAGATAACCTTACAATCTTTATAAGCCAATCGGTCTTGTTTTCTAACTAGAAAAAAGTCTATCTGACTTCTATTACTCCCACTTTTGTATGTAATTAAATGCTCATATCTCTTTTTAAAGTAAGTATTTGCTATTACAAGATTAAATGCTACTGCAAAGTCCAATATAGTATTTCCGAATTCATTCTTTTCTCCAAATCCATGCCCTACATGTACTCTCTCATATCCTCTATTATCTCTTCCCATATGCCCGTTTAAATCCCCTCCAAGGAAAATCTTATCAATATTTGGGATTTCTCGAATAAAATCATCTATCTCCTCCCAAAATTGTCTTTTCACACTTTTCTCTAGTCCTACTTAGGGAGCATATGCACTGATGATATGAATTATGTCTTCTTCTAGCACTAGTTTAATTGCTATAATTCTATCTCCAAACCTCTTTACCCCCACAATTTTCTCTTTCAAAATCTTATCATAATTATACCCACTCCATTTCTTGTATTACTCTTTCCTTCATAGAAAAGCTTATACCCATCCGTGAGTTCTTTAACTTTATTCCTTTTCCACCTTGTCTCCTGTATACAAGCCACACTAATTCTTTTTCTTTTCATTACCTCAACTAACTTCATGCTCTTACCTGTTGAGGTTCCTATATTCCAAGTAACAAGTCTAATTTTCCTATTCTTCCTCTTCTTCTCATGGACTAACTTCTTTAATTGCACTAGCCCAAAGTCATGCGATAGCCTTTGTTCACTTTTCACTGCAACCAGGCGATGCTGCAATGCATCGCTTAAAGCGGGGAACGCCCTAGCCTTATTGTGAAATATCATTTTCTCAGAATTCATGTTTGGTTTGTGACAAAGTTTTATACTGGTTGTCACCTACCTAACATAACCCTCATCCTTTACCCGGGCTTGGGACCGACAGCAAAAACTGGCGGAGTTTTGCGTCAGCCATTCGACGGTAAAAGTCCATGGGGGAAAGAACTTACCAACAATACTAAATTATGTTGGCAAAAATTAGAGTTTCATCGACGACAATTTACGTCGGTGATATCTTTTTCCAACTCCAAAAATATAAAGGGAAAACAATTTACCAACTGTTTATTTTAGCCAGTAAACATATTTCCTTTTTTTAAAAATTTTCCATTTACTTTTACCCTTGTTTTATTTTTCATCAGTAACATATTTATAATTTTACACAGGAAAAATATTAAAACTTTACCGATGTTTAAGAGCGTCGGTAGAAGTGTTTCCCTTTTTAAAAAATTTTTGTAATTCTTTACTGACGTTAAAATTCATTGGTAAAATATTTTTAAAAAATTGTAAAAAACAATTATGGGCGTTTTATTTCATCGGTAAAATATTTATAATATAATACTGGAAAATTAATAAAATTTTACCGGCATTAAATTGTACCAGTAAAATATTTAAAACTTTAAACAAAAATTGTAAAAAACATTTACCGATGTTTTGTTTCATCCAAAAAATATTTCTAATTTAACACAAATAATAATAAAACTTCACCGACATTTAAGAACGTCGATAAAATAACGTTGGTAAACGTGTTTCCTTTTTTTTTTTTAAATTTTTTTGTAATACTACTGCCGACGTTAAAATGCATCGATAAAGTATTTAAAAGTTTAACCGAAAATTTTTAAAACATTTACCAAAGCAATATAACGTCGATATAGTAAATTTTCATTAGCAAAATAAATCTCTGACAAAAAAATACCATTTATTTTTTTAAAATAATTTTCCCGTAAATCTGCTCATGCACCTGTATCCAACATAAACCTATTCATGCACCTATATCCAACATAAACTTATTCATACACCAGTGTCCAATATCCCATATGCATGCATACAAGAGTTGCTAATAAACAAACAATCGCTACTATTTTCAGCAACTTCTAATCAACAAGTACATTAATTTCTTAATTTATACATCGAGTTTTTCATCTCATATAACAAATGTTATAATCAATGATACAATCTCATATAAATGTTCAAGATACAAATACAAATAAACTAAGAATTGCCAAAACACCACTCCAAGTCTGCTACCGACCCCAAAGCCACCATCAATCTGCAATGACAAGAACAATATTAAAATATTTTCAATGAATTAAATTAAAAATGTAAGATAAATGTGTATATATATAGAATCTTTTCTAGGTTTTTTTGGCATCTTATTTTTGAGGCTAAGTTTCGAGAATCCTAGGTTTTTTCGTCTAACTGGCAAACTGGGGGTCCGTTCTGTGAATCGTCTGTTCCTGCAAGTTACTTTGGCAACCTCGAGCAAAGTGCTCTTGCTGGTTTCTAGGCCGTCCAATGGTGGTTTCCCATTTTGGACCTCCAGTAACCTATTTTCGAGCCAAAGTGTTGAAAATCCTTGATTTTTTAGTCTAATTCACAAACCGGGAGTCCGATTTGCGAACTGTTAGTTCCTACAAGTTGTTTTGGCCTCAAGTGAGATGCTCATACTGGTTTTCAATTTTCTTGAGGGCCATTTGTAACACTCCGACCCAGCTTGACCCCGTTTAGCGGCTAGTTAATCTTATTTTCGTTGCTAATCGTGTTTTGTTGTGTTTTGATTTTCGTTACGGGTCATGGATAGGTAGTTGGGTTGAGTTTGACCTGGATTAAGTAGACCAAGCCCTTTTTCGTAATTTTAGCTTTTCTTAGACATGGTCATTTTTGCATCATCTTGATGTCAACATGTGTCTTTCGTTGAGCTCGTTAACTTTCGTAACTACGTCATTTGCAACCGAGGTCGTGTGATTCGATTGGACCTAGATTTGACTCAAACTGAAATTTCACTTCTAACTTGGCCTTCATTGTAATTTGAACAACCCATTGCTTATATAACTTATATCCATCGACAAGTTGGCTCTTTCTCTCTTGTTTTCTCTTATTTTCTTCCTCAACTGTGTACGTGGAGTCTCTCCTCCACTTGAATTCTCTCCTCCATCGATCAAGAGAGGAGGTTGGTTCCTTTGCATGTGAGGTGAGTTGGAAATCCATTCATCCCTCTCATCTCCTTTCTTTATTTCTTCTCCCTCTTGTTTCCATTGTTGCTTGGTGTGTCTGTGATTCCACTCCTCATGCATGCATGTGGTTTTGGTTGTGTTAGGTTGTGTTTGGGCTTGAGGACAACGAATTGTGCAATTGATTTCTAAATTGAGGCAAGTATAACCATATCTTGTGAGAACCCATGTTGGTATGATTTTGATCTTGGTTAGCTCACATTAATGTGTATGGAAAAATGTGTTTACAGCCCATTTGCTTACTACTTTGTCTATCTCCATTGGAGAATTGAAATTCTGATGCTTTCCCAGACATTCTGTACATGTTTCAGATTTTTTACTTCGTACAGGTACGGCTAAGCCGTATGACCCTTACGGCTCAAAGTCCAGAGAGGAGAAAAACCCAGTTTTCCTCTACGGCTAGGGCACGGCTAAGCCGTGGATTGTCCTACGGCTAAGCCGAAGCTCAGCCGTGGCCCAGCCGTAGATCAATACAGGGTGCATTTTCTGGAATAACTGAGAGTCAGCAACTGACCGACCTTCTACGGCCCAGCCACGGCTAAGCCGTAGACCACACACGGCTAAGCCGTAGCACACACACGGCTAAGCCGTATCCACACTAGACTAATGAAGGAAAGACAAGGATAGGTGTAAGAAAAAGACCGATATGGCCTTCATGATAGAATGTAGAGCACCTAGACTTGCCCAACGGAATGTGATACAACGCGTGAATGATCTCGAGGGCTGCGAATCATTCATGTTCATTATCCGGATGTTAAGCACCTCCCCATGGGTGTTGGTTTAAGGGACTTCATGCACCGCCCGATTCAATGCAACACTAGACAACGGTGCATCGAATAACTTAAAACTACATCATCATGCACGGTTAGAAACACCGGACAATTAGATTAGAATTGGTTTGTAACTTAAGATGATTCGATTTCGCATGACTTGTTGCATAACATATTGCATTCGATCATTGATCTCAACACTCTGACATGATTACTTGTATTCCGTTACCTTCACATTGTGATTCTTTACCTTGAGTATGCATGTATGATATGTTCACTCACAGATATGCACGTATGATATGTGGTAACGCTCTGCTCAGGGTTTTCACGATTGACTCTGTATGGTCAGGCACTACTTAGCCTCAGCCTTAGGATCCCGACGGGGTGAATTTGGTATAGTTTATATGGCCTGCTACAGTAAGGATATGTCTTGGGGAACCGGACCCCAGGAAACCGAGACCCATTGTACCCTGGCCCGGACAATGGTGTTCTTTGCACGTTATAAGATCCCTCTTTAGGGAGAATATGGTAATGTAGTAGCCACTAGTTATGTACACAGCATGTATTCCTTGATTCACGCAGCATGTTTCTTTCTTGCATGACAGCCTAGTATACGAAAATGTCTTCTTTAATCACATGATGTTCTTATTCTGTTAGACACAGCGTGTGTTAATTTGCTATGGTTTATACTTTGCTGAATCATCGTATTCACAGTTGTTTTTGGTGTTGCAGGCCCAGATTCCCCTGCCGAACCCCCGCAGGTCGGCCAGGCTCCAGATGAGACCCCCGGGGCCCCATCAGGCCTAGAGGAGTGGATGTGATCACTCCACGGGAGAGCGTTCTTGGCATGCATCATTGGAGTCTTGTTTTGTGGAATTGCAGACTTGTATTTGGCATGACATGTCATGATTGTATATATTCTTTTGTTCTTTTTGTAAGACTTTCATATGTAATTATGTCAGTTCTTTCCTTGTATCCTCTTTTTGCCCTATTAGTTTTATGTTTCTGATATTTACAGCTTCCGCGTACTTGCTTGGCACGTGTGAATGTTCCCTTGTGCGTGTGCATTTAGACTCGGTCTACGTGTGCATGCATGAGAGTACGTGTGTCATTAGGTTTGGCTTTTGCTAACCCCCGAACCCTGGGCTCGGGTTGTGACACCATTTCCCATGTTGGACCTCCGGCGACCTGTTTTTGAGCGAAAGTGTTGAAAATCCTAGGTTTTTCAGTCTAATTCTCTAACTGGGAGTCCAATTTGCTAACCATCAGTTCCTACAAGTTACTTTGGCTTCAAGCGAGGTGCTCCTGCTAGTTATTGGTTTCCTCGATGGATGGTTCCCATTTTGGACCTCCAGTGGCCTATTTTCGAGCCTAAGTGAGGAAAATCCTTGGTTTTTATGTCTAATTCTCGAACCAAGAGTACAATTCACTAATCGTCAGTTCCCAAAGTTACTTTGGGATCGAGCAAGATGTCCTACTAGTTTTTGATTTTTTTGGGGTCGTTTCCGATTTTAGAGCTCTGGCAGCTTATTTTTGAGTCTAAGTGAGGAAAATCCTTGGTTTTTGCATCTATCTCTCTAACTGGGAGTTTGATCTATGAATAATTAATTCCTATGAGCTACTTTGGCCTTGAACGAGATGGTCATACTGGTTTCCAATTTTTTTGGGGGCAGTTTCCCATGTTGGACCTCTGGTGGCCTATTTTCGAGCCTAAGTGAGGAATATCTTTGGTTTTTGCATCTAATTCTCTAACTGATAGGCGGTTTTGTGAACCGTCAGTTTTTACAGATTATTTTGACCTCGAAGTTAAAAAGAGCAAAACCTCAATTACATGTAACAAATAGGCCCATTCGATATCTTGGGACTATTTTTGTTTGATCTTTTTTGGAAAGTTTGAGGGAGAGAAAGGTATTGGACTTTGTTTTTAGGTCTTGTTCATATTTTAGATTTCTTAATTTCTCCTTTACTTTTATAGGTTGTTTTTGATCTGCTAATTTTTTTTGTTTTTACATTGTTCACAATTTGACAATGAAACGGGCATGGTCTCCTTTTTTGATGAGGGTGTTTTTTGTTAGTATTTGGATGGATTTCAGATTACTGTTTTTGACATTTTTTTGTATTATTTTTTATATTTGAATGAATATATTACTTTTATTTTTTGATGATGTGAATGTGAATGGTTGTGGGTTTGATTGGAATGTGAAAATGGATGTATAGGTACTATGTGTTACAGGTCAGGAAAATCTATTTTGCATGGAATTAGAGCAACAATAAAAAGGTTTAAATTCAAGCATTGAACATGAATTATATCTACTTATGGAATGAAATCCATTTGTAATCTTCGTAATCGGATCATAGATTTTCTTCAAATGGCTTTCAATTGAAAATTATTGCTCGTGAATTGCAAAAAAAAAAAAAAAACAAAAAAAGAAAGAAAGAAAGAATTCAATGTTATGAGTATTAAGGATATTGACACATTGCAAGTGATTGTGGTAACAAAAAAAAAGAAGAAAAAGGCTTTCAACTTAACTTGGGATGATGATTCCTCTAATGGAGAGGATGACAAACCTGAAACTGAAAATCTTGCTCCTAGCCAAGAGAAATTTGTAGCTTTCATGGCCAGCTCTAATTCTATGTCTTCATTGTCTCCTCTAAAGCTTATTCTAATGATGAAAATAATGAGTCAAAGGATGAACACGATTGGAAGGCAGAATATCAAATTTTGTTTGACAAAACTATGAAGATGGTCAAGATTATGAGAATGTTGCAATTAATTGGCAAGCTGCAAAATAACAGATTTCTTCATTTAAGGCTGAATTGGTTGAAACTTATGATAAGGTATTACCCTTCGATAATCATAAGAATGATTTGGCCAACAAGTTGATTGCTGTAGAATAAAAGTATGAGTTATTGATTGCTGATCTTGAGAAAATTACTTAAGAGTTGAAAGAGTTAAAGAGAAAACTACGAACTTATCAAACTGAGGATGTTGACTTAAATGACAAGTTGAAGATGAAAATGTCGGACTTGACTGTTTTAAAGGAATTGCTTGACAAGATGAACGCTAGTTATAAAACACTTAATGACATCATGCGTGTTCAGAAAAGGCTTAATGACACATTTGATCTTGGCTATGATCAAGGTGCATCCACTTTAAAAGCAAAAGATAACACTGTTTTTGTTAAAAGTTTTGCTTTAAACTCTTTGTCACCTGCTACTCTACATGCTGCATGCATAAATAATGTCGTGAGTAGTTCAAAAAAGAAGGATGTGACAAGTCCTAAAACTACACCCACATTTCATCATTGTGGAATTAAATAATACATTCGACCTTATTGCGATAAGCTGAGAGCTTTACCATAGAATATGTAATGGAGGAAGTAATTGTCTGAACCGAAGATCATGACTAAAGCCATCTGAGTCAAATAAGATGATTTGCCCAAATGTATTGGTACAAAGTACTATGTTGAAATTTCAAAATTTACAAGTGTAGGTATCAAAATCCAAATGCCCATGATCAAGAAAATGCAACTCCCACTCCCAGCTGATACAAGGATATCATTAAGGGGGAGACACAATTAAGGGAGAGCTACTGTTGGATCCTAATTGATAGTGATGCTGAATGTTCAAATAATAAATTTATCAATTTTGGACAAAAAGGGGAAGAAGATTTAGAAATTCATTATGTGGGAGAAGATTCAGAAATTTAAGGGGAGTTAGAACTGGAGAAGACTATGAAGACTAAAAAAGAATATGAAGACAAATGAAGCTGATGATACAAACAAATTTTAGAGTAGTTGTATGTTTAGGGAGTTTTGTCCATAAACTTCCAAAGAGGGAGATTGTAATTCATGGGTTGGAAAAAAGTCTAGGTTCATTAAGTTGTATTTATATTTTCTTACAGAATGGACTAAGGTTGGGTTGCCAAAAGAGCTGAAGTAAACAAATCAGAAAATCAGGAAAACAAGGTGCCTGATCAATCAAGCAAGAATCCAATCGATCGATTTGGAGGTAGTAGTGATAATTGATTGATTATCTGTTCGATCGATAGGATGGCATACAGAAACCCACGGACCTTATACAAAATTATTTCCTATTTATGCAAGGATTGGTGAGTTGAATTCTACGAGGATTATTCTTATGGGGCACTAATTATGAATTTCTTCTCTAAACTTTAGAGATAGATTTTATTATTCTAAGTGGAGATTATACTTTGGAGATCACACTTTTTCTTTAGAGCTTCCATTGAAAAGATTTTGCAGATGCTTTAAGTTCTAGAGTTTATGGCTTCTACTTCTTTGTAGAAGATTGTTCATCTTGTAGAATTAAGGTGATTGAATCAAGTGCGAAGAGCAGTGCATGGCGAGGGACTGCTATGGCAAGGATTTGTGTAAGAAGAACTATGGTCCTTTGGTCAATGGAGTGACTGGAAAGGGTTGTGAGTATGTCTTATAATTGTTTGAAATTAGTACTTGGTTTTGCTAGTTCAGAAGGGCTCGTGGCTTTTCCCATTTGGGTTTTCCACGTTGAAAATCTGCGTGCCTTTCTCTTTTGTGGTTAATTCATTTTATTTGCAAATTGTTTTATTTCTTCTATTGCATATTATTTGACTTGCAATATAAAAATTAAGACCCCCAAAACCATCATCCTCTTATCAGAAGATTGTTTCCAATTTATTTTCATTATTTGAATTTATTTTGAATGCCCCTTTAGCTTCACACCCCTTTTTAGGTTCCGAGCGTCATAACGCTTATTCCTTAATTTCAAAACATCATAACTTTCAAAACGTCCCCATACTCTTAATTTCTATCTCCTATTCCTCCTTTTACGTTACTCCTTTCCCTTGTAAAACCCTACCTCTTCCTTATATTTTGCTAACTCATGGAAATCATGGAGAAGATGCTTAAGTAAGAGATAATCTCTCTCCTAACAATCCCTCTTTGCCTTGATTTGGTTCTGATCTAACTAGAGGTTTTGGTATGATTGGGGTTTGAGAAGAAAAGAGATAGATTTTGGAAAATCTTTGAAAAAAAAAAACCTCATTGGTCACCTGTTGCCGTTGCTCCCTTTCTGCCGCTCGACGCCGGTCGCCGCCCTGCTACACTGTCGACAGACCAGGTTGTCGTCGCCTCTGTGGCAGCACCTTGCCGCCGTCGCCCGAGGCCATTTCTAAGGAAGAAGGGGACACCTGGGGTGTTTAAGTCCTCAGTTACAGACCTTGAAATGACGAAGAGAAGGGTCTGGGTTTTTCTAAACCCAGGATGGTTCCACGTTCAGGTCGAGGTTAGGTCGGGTTGACTTGACCTTTTAACAGCAGCCTAACAAGAAGCAATGTTCCAGGTTGGGTCGGGTTGGACCTAACCTAACTGCGGCAATTCCAGCCCGCTAGAAGTAGCACAATTGCAGACGTCAGCATGACGCTAGCCACCGAGGCAAGCATTATGTCAGCAAATCATACAGTCAAAGGCATATTTGATCGGATTGATAGCAGAAACTTATTTTTGCGATATTTTGATCAGCTGACGTTTGATTTGAGATCCATTGTGCCTACGGAAAGCTAGCTCGGGAGCAGATCTACACATTTGCAACAAAAAGGAGGATGATTCAACGGTTAAGTAATTTTCTCCTTATTTTATGATCTTTTATTAGTTTGATAGTTATATACATGCATTTATCTTTATTCTTTTTAGATCTGCAAGTATTTATAATTTTAATTCAAGTGATAGATGATTCATTTTCTTTTATTAAAGGGAGATTATGATAGAATTGAAAATCATAGATCTTAAATAGAACTAGAAGTTCTATATAACTAATCGGAAGCCGAAGTTTCATATGATGCTTAGAACTAGAAGTTCTATATCGAATAAATAACCTGTACCTAAAGTTCTGTATGTTATTTTAATCTAGAGCTAGAAGTTCTAACCCAGACCTGAAAATCCATGAATTATTCTCATCTAAAACCAGAAGTTCTAACCTGTACCCGAAGATCCATGAATTATTCTAATTTGAAATCAAAAGTTCTAAAGATTTGGAGTATGAACCTGGAGATTCATATTCATGATTCATACCTGAAGCTTTGAATTTTTTTTTTAAAGATTCAAAGTAGTGTAGATTGATACGAAAGCCATGAAATCAAACCTGAAGTTTTGACAAAATTAAAAGTTGTGATTAAACCTGAAGCTTTGATGGAACCAGCAGTTCTAAGAACCTGAAGTTCTATCTCTAGCCTGAGGTCTTGATAGAACCAGAAGTTCTATTTCCTCATTTAAGAACCCAAAGTTCTAACTTTTTAATTGGCCGATTCTTCATTATATTTGGTCATTTGAGAACCCAAAATTCTATTTTTTATGATTTTTATTGTTAAATCGATCTCCACACACTTGAAAAGCTTGGTGATGCCATCAAAAAGAGAAATTAGATATCCTCGGAGGATATAACATAAGCTCTCATTTTCTATACCATTATATCATTGATGGACAGCTATGATCACCAGACGATGGTCATACCACCAGAAAAGATAGACATAATAGTTCCTCTAGTAGAGATGAAAATAATCACCGTCAGGAGAGATGATTAACAATGCATTTTTCTAAATTAGGAGAACCACCAAGCATGGTCAAGAAGACCTACAACTGCTATTATGAATTAGAATATTGAGTTTAGCTTTTTTATTGGAAGGTAGGACTTATTCTTTTATTCCACGTATCTTATATTTGCATATTATATTTACTTTGAATGGCGAATTGTTTAGCTGTTCTCATGTTTTATAATTATAATGAAACATAATAGTTATGTTAGTTTATTATTTCTTGCGGTATGGATTATGGCATGCATGAAACTGAGGATAATATCTGTCCAGTAGACAGTGCAACAAAACATACTATATTGAAAACTAGAAGTTTTTCTCAAAATTAGTGTTTAATTTGTGCAAAGTATCAATCATAGCTGGATTTGTACAAATACTTAAATGTTCTAGAAGAGTTCACATAATATTACCAAATGGTACCCACATATGCATTAAGGATGTATTATTTTTTTAGCGGTTTTCAAAAAAACTTGCTTAGATTCAAATACATCAGGATGCCTCCTCCTGATTGACTACTCCCCCTGATTCAAATACATCAGGATGCCTCCTCCTGATTGACTACTCCCCCTGATGACAACAACATTTTGCATAGTTAGGCATGTCAATCTTATATACAAGTTTCTAGAATACTGATTTTGGCAAAGACTTTGTAAACTAATCAGCCAAGTTGTTACTTGAACGAATTTGCTTGACTTCAATCTTATTATTCTTTTGAAGTTCAAGAGTGAAAAAGAACTTTGGTGTAATGTGCTTTGTCTTCTCATCTTTAATGTATCAATCTTTAATTTGTTGAATATATGCCTCATTGTCTTCGTAGATAACGCTTGGGGTACTTGTACTAAGAGGTAATTGACAAGAACTATGAATATGCTGAGTTAAAGATTTTAACTACACACATTCCCTACTGACTTTTGACTTCATAGAGGGCTAAAATCTCAACATGGTTAAAAAAAGTAGCGACCAAAATCTATTTAATAGAACATTAAGAAATAACAGTATTATCACTAAGAAACAATAATCTGTTTGTGACCGACCCTTATGAGGATCAAAGAGATATCCTGAATCTGTATATCTTACAAAGTTATAATCTTTACAATTATAAGAATACAACAGATATAAATGTCATAGTATTTGTTTGATACCAATTCAAAGCCTTGGTGCAAAACTATATATATGGCAAGCATATTTATAAAGAATGAAAAATTTCATTAGAACTTCTCTTGATTTGCGGGTTGAGATAAAATTCTCCTATAAATAGTCAATGGTTTCCTTTAGCTCTTCTAGAGTCCTGATTAGATTTTTATCATCTACATAAATTTCTATTATTGTAAATCCTTATAAGGATTTTATAAAGAAACATCTGCAAATGTGATTGTTTTCATACCCATTTTTAGATAAACATTCAGTGATACGATTGTACCATATTCTTCTAGAATGCTTCAAGCTGTACAATGAACGACTTACTTGTATTAAGTACGTACTCTCTGACTTTGCTTCAAGCAAAGCAAATTCTTCTGGGATTTTCATATATATGTCTATATATATTTTCAATCCCAGGTTTCTGCTGGAAACCTTGTATCACAAGTCTTACCTTGTATTTAATTATTTCATTCATTTTCATTACAAACACCCATTTGTAACCTACAGGGTTAAAATCTTTTGGAGTTTGTACTATAGGTCCAAATGACCACGTTTATTAAAAAACTGTAATTCCGAATTGATGGCATCTCTCTATTTTAGCCAATTTGTTTTTTGTCGATATTAATTTATAGAACATGGTTTTGTATCCCAATCATTATTCTCATTTTCCCTTGATATTTGTGTAGCCACCGCATATATAAATGCGTCATCGATGATAATTTTCTATTTATCCCATCTCTCTCTTGAATAATTATAAAGTATAGAGATCTCTTTATTATTAGGTACCCATTGCCGCTTCAGGGGCTTCCAAAGTCTCTTCCAGGACTGATGTCTCTTCCGGGACATTAATTTCTTTAGGAATTTTAGAAAGAGTAGATTTTTTTTTAAACCTCTTATTAAGTGAAATGGTGTACCTTATTAGGAGTGTACAATTTGTTATAACCTTTTTAGGAGTATAATTAGGACCTAAATATTGCTCATTTCTCCTTTTTCGGGGAGCTGAGTCTTTGGAATTTATAGGTCTACCATGCTTCTAACGTGTAATAGATTCATTTGCTGCCATGTTTGGAATTTTGTCTTACAGGGACACTAATTCGTGCTTGTCCTATAAGGAAATTAATTTGTGCTTATGTGTTCATAGCTAGTACATGTGACCTAGTTACTTTTGCTGCATCATTAAACGCATCAAAGAATTCGTCTGTAATTAAGTGCACAATTCTTTGTACTTTATTCTCACATTGCGAAGTACATAGATCTAGATGTGACTGAGTGGAAGCATTGCACATTAATTTTCCCCGTTTTTCAGGAACGAATTATTTTACAGAAACAAGGCGTTCTTCAGAAACTCTCTTATCTTCCCCTAACGGCGGGAAGACTGTCTCATTAAGATGGCAATCAGCAAAGTGAATAATGAATACATCTTCTGTCAGTAGTTCTAGATATCTAATAATTGGGAGTGAAACATAAATTCCCAATCTACATTGTGGGTTCATGTAGGTTACGAACTCATAATATCATGCCTTATAGACTTAATAGGATGCTTAAGGAAATGTACCCTAAGTTTAATAATCTATGCTAATAGGTGGGCAAAAGCTAAAAAAAAAAGGCAAATATCTAACCAATAAATAAAGGCATTAATCAAAACCATAAAGTACCTAAAAAGATCCACTAAGAGGATTTTATGGTTTCACAAATGTTACCTTGTATCCTTTTTAGAAAAGATTGTCAATTGATGATATTCTAAGGAGAGTCCAAAAAGAATTATCAATAATTTGCCTTAGCATAATACCTCTAGGGTGACTTAACATATCATGCCAAAGCATTAAAGTCTTAGGGTTACTAAGTCTAGACTATAAAAGGTATCATGGGTATCATAGTACCCCTACGTGACCTAACTTATGATTGAATGGTGGTCATCCAAGGGCGAGTATTATAAAAGGTATTATCATAGATGGATGCCCACATTTGGGCCCACATTGGATAAGGAAAGCACTTAGGGTTAGAATCTTTCCACATTAGGTTGCTTTGGAAGGAAACAATCTTATTCTATAAATAAGATCCTCCCCTTCTCTTATATACATACATCTCTCAATAATAAGATCTCTTCCCTTTTCTCTTTATTCTTTTCTTTCTGGCTCTTTCTTATTTTCTAACAGGATTATGATTTTAGTTTTATCATTATAAGGATTAATCAAGAAAAATACTAATAAAATAGTATTCTCGCAACTAAAATTATAATTTTTTTTAAAGCCACATGTCCAATTTTATGTCCTAAATGAAATGTTGGGCCCTTAAGCGCAATTTGTGTGACCCTCTTAATTTATAGACTATCCAAGTAAATCAGTCCTTGCAAATTAAAGAGGGTAAGGCACCGGATGGCTCGAACATATTTTCAGTTTATTACTAGACTTCGTAACTACTAGAATAATAAAATTGTAGGTTCATTCCTATTTTAATCAAATATAAAAAGGAAAAAAAAAGAATGAAAGAAAATAATCTAAATTACTAGGAATTCAACACACAAACAGGCGATTTTGGGTTCATCACTTTAAAATGTGCCCCATCTCTAGCCATTCCGCATCCAAAGTCCATGAATATTTCAGACAAATAAAAAAACGGAAGAAGTAGACGAAGACAGACGACCAACAACATAGATAATCGTTGCCTAGAACGTACTCCAAGGTAGGCTTTATTTATTCATACTTAAGTACTCGTAGGAGAGGCTGAAGATTGCATAGATGACAAGGTAGGATTTAGCCCAACAGGAAAGCTAAACATAATCATTTAGCCCAACCGGAAGGAAAACATAATGAGAAGTGGGGCCTACATAACTGGGTTTAGTAATTTGTTTTCCCGGACCAAGCTTAAGCCATAAGGGCTCATGCCGTAGCAGTCAAGGTTGTCACCGTAGCTCACACCCAAGATATCGCAGTATCTCTTATAGAAACCAATCCGGCTTTCCACTCTTGGATCGGGTCCAGTGCCGCCACATTCTAGTCCTCCATTAATAATGTTGGTACAGAGACCATACCCAGGTAGGCGACCGGCAGCAATATCAGCAGGGGATGGTGTCCAGTTTCCAGTGATTACGTCATGGCAGGATGGCTTCGGTGGTTGTGGGGTCATCCAGAACCAGAAGGCCGTCTTGAATGAGATCAGTCCGTCTGAGGAAACTAATCCAGGGTTGCCGAGGAGGTCTAATCCAAGATATTCTCCAGCCTGGCCATAGTTGTAGTTGCTGCAAGAAACGCAGTCAAAAATCAAGATTAATTAATATCCAAGTCTTCGACAAGTTGTAACTTCTGGGTTAATTTGTTCAATACACTTACTATGAAAGTTGAATGGGCCCTCGGCCATAGTACTGCTGCCCGGGAACGCAAGGCCACTGATCACTGGGTACACAATAATCACAAATACCTGGACAACCTACCTCCTCTTTAAAGCAGTAACCCCATGCATATGGGCCATCTGGTGCATCTGGCCACCCACCTGCCCATATCAGAATAATCAAACAGTCTCCTCATTTCACTTTGGCCTGTTTTAACTTAATTTAATTAATATGCCGTTTAGATTAATTTACTTTCCAAACAGACCCTTGATTATCAAATAAAGGTAGCTTAGGCGCAGAATGAAAATTTCGTATCTGTTAAACTATCGCGCACCCACCAGTTGTTTCATGGGAGGTTTGGCCTAGGAAAGCTGCAATCTCCCTCTTGCATATAACTGAGTCGTCCCCCTGAGCAAACCCTGTAAAATTATTGGCTGCAGCTATGAAATCATCGTAAGTGTAGAAGCCCCTGGCGGGGCAAGCTGCATCGTTGCGATGCAGTAGCATCCCTTCAAATTCATCCCGACTGATGAGTGAGGTTAGTTCACCACAGGGTGTTGATGGTGGTGGTGGTGTATATGGCGGCGGCGGGGGCGATGGTGGTGGCGGTGGTGGTGGTGGTGCACAGACTAGGTCACATTGGCTCTGGCAACCGGTCCCACACCATGGTTCTGTGCTGCCACAATAGCCCCATTGGCTGCAGCAGAGGCAGTCGGGGCAGAGAGCTCCCCCTGCTCGGCTTCCACACTGCTGTGCAGAGGCACACAGTATGGAAGCCAAGGAAAAGATGATCAAGCTCCAGATCTTCATTCTTTCCTACTTCTAAGTGCATGTTGTGGATGAGGTGAGAGGGGGTATAAATAAATATTTGAGCACTGCCTCTACAACCTTCCAAGGGTCATTCACATTGAACACATGCATAAACTTTACGAATCTGTACGAGGAGCCGGCTTTCAAGGGTTGATTGTTTGTCGTCCCTGCATAACCATTGGGCAACTTTAGGCCTCTCTCCCAATCAATATGCAAATTGAATGTACTGTTTGGATGTAGTTAAAGTTGAATGTATGTATCACAATTACTGAAAAGATGAGACATGCATGTGGTTACTGGAAAGATGAACATGCATGTGGTCTATTCATAATTACTGGAAAGACGACGCTGCGGGATGTTCTGGTCGATAAAATTTTGTCGTAATTTTCTTTTTAACTTATTATGTCCCAGTAAATTTCTTTAGCCAATAAAAAATCAGGTTAGCTATTAATTTCAGTCTTTGCATTTCATTATCCTTAAAACAATCATCTCCTTGGATTCATTTCTCAATTTTTATTGTTTTTATTACAATATTAATTCAGTGTGAGGAAGCCCTCAGATTGAAGAGGGGAGTAACATTGGGTGAGGCGAGGGAGATTGACCTTGTTTGAGGTAGAACCACAAATGAGGAAAAGGTGTTTCTATTGTGGTTCGAATCTTAGACAGTAAAAACTGACACTTCTTACCCCTACGTAAAATGGCCTTTCTTGAATTATTGTTAGTTAGAATAAAAACTATAATAGTGGTAAATAGCATGTCTAAAGAAATGGCCATTTATTTTTATCTAGAGATACATAAACAAAACCATTAATGTGATTCGATTGCTTGTGATAATGAAGTCACAGTTCTCGGCCACTTTTGTTGTTTCTTATTAATTTAGAACTCAAAAGTTCATTCATTTTTGTCAATTGTGATGGGGGATTTGGTTTGAGTATTTTTGGTTGATTCTTTCTAAATTTTCATAATGCCATCAGAATTAACTTTTCGATGACCAATAATGAGCTGAAAAACAATGACAGAACATAGTTCGCTAATGACATATGCACGTCTGAAAAACCAAGGAGAAAAATTCCAGCTGGGCACTGTCAGAAAGCACTAGAAATGACAGTTAATGGCCACAGTCATCAGCTGATCCGTCTACAAATATGTAGTCAATTACACAACTAAGTTGTTTTAAAGAAAAAAAAAACACTATGGCACCATTTTTCGGGAAAAAAAAACCAAGGTGAAAAAAATCATCATTCTTTTGTTAAACAAAGATAAAAAAATCTTTAAAATAGAAAAAAATAATAAATATCAGTCAATGGATGTTATTTATATAGATAGATAGACTTACAAATTATGGCTTTGAGCTGTCTTTTTTTTTTCAGAAATATTTTAAGAAAATAAAGTTGACAAAAATTCAGCCCGTGGAATTTCCAATAATATAACCAATTTCAAACATCCATTTAACATTCATATAATAACTAATTCATTAATTAACTCAAACATCCATATATAATAAATTTTTTATCCATCTATCTAATTAGAACCAAATTTATTGTATCAAAACATTTAATTCAAATGGTAGATTTTGCATAAAATTAGTAATAGACGGTCCTGAATTTACACTAATCCGTGACATCACTGGTCGTGAGATTTGCGAAAATGCCTTAATTGATTAGCAACTTGATGTTCCTATCAATGATTTCATCTGAAATGATGCTATGGCAACTTGAATCCTAGACCAATTCACGCATTAGTCCACCATTGGCAGCACATTTAGACCTCTGGCCTCTTTTAATACATCAACTTTCTTTATCATGAACCTATCTCCACAGTTTCGAGGTCCATTTGTGCCTTCTGATGTGGGTATCGTGCGACACCTACATACATGATTCACAATTTTATTAAAAACAAATAATATTTAAGTTTAGGAATTTACCATTTATGTAAAATTGTTCTGTATTGGTTGAAAACTGCATCCGTCTCTAACTTGAGAAGTGGATGCAAGGATACACATCCTCCTCTAGAGCTCCCCTTCTATTCTTTCTTGTAACTTTTCTAAAGCTCTCATGTGAGGAGCTGAATGAGGCACGACAGTTTGAGGCACCCAAACCATATACCTCACACATCCTTGAGTATTATGATAAAAAAAAAAAAAACAAAACTATGCAACAAAACAAATAATTTTAAAACCTTCTAACAACCTAATGTTTTGCCGCTAGTAAATATTATGATCAACAAGATAATCCACATACATATGGCAGCTAGGTCATGGTCTAAATCTCTCCGTGAGTATAAAGTTGCTTACAAGCGTTGGGAATTTTCTTTTTGGGTCTATGTGTTTAGTAGAAATAAGACACGTATGTCTATTTTACTTCTCTGAATTTATTCTTTTATTGGAAATGTTATTCTCCTCACCCTTTCAAAGTAAACTTATTTGGAAGCGTTATTGGGCTCACCCTTTCAAAGCAAACCAAGTAAAACCTCATTTGAGTGCTTTATGTTGGCTCTTTCTAGAGTCACTTCTCCCTATTCATATCCCATTCACATCAGTTTTATGGTATATCATTGCTACACCACTAGCTCAACATAGTCAAAATGAAAAAAAAGAAGCAAAATAAGGGAAAACATAATGATGTACGCTATTCTATGAAAAAATAAATTACTCATTTTTCCAAAGCTCTTGCTATAACTGTTGGAATAATTGGGCATTAAGTGTGACCCAATGACCACATTCTAATGTGGGTTCCCCACTTTAGCCAACCATTATCAATTAAGACTCTAACGTTGATAAGTCTTCTTGATGGTAGTGTTTAGATAAAGTTACTAACTTTACAGTATTTCCTATGCTAAGAGGAATCTAAACCCTAATAGAAGTAAGACTCCATGATGGAAAGGGGGTTGTTTATGAAAACCAATATATAGGGTTTAGGATTATAGCTTCTCTCTACACATTACATTGATTGGGTCATTGATATCACGTATTAAAGCTATAGTTGAGGAGTGTAGTAAATCCCCAATTAAAGCCTGCAGTTGAAGTTTAAGAGAATGTGAGTACGCATTTAATTTCATATTTATATTGTGTTGCTCAAATCAATCCTATATTTATGTAGATCCAATTATAGATATTAACGTGTGGTATCAGAGCTAAAGGATGTTGGATTTGATTTGAATAATCCATATCTCGACGTCTCGTAAGGGTAGTGACCCGTTGACTTTTTTTTTTAATATGGCATGGATAACAATTGGCGGATGGTGGATTATGAACTATTTCTAGGCATAAATTTTATGCTAGTATTGACTTCATTATGATGAGCCCTAGTCATGTTTTTTCTACTTCCGCGGGCCGCTGCTTGTGCGTGATCAATTGTGCATTTGTTTGTGTAGTGCCATTAGGCACAGATATTCATGATTGGGTCATTGTACTCGTTTCTCGTCTAGAATGTCGATTCCGCGCATGCATAGTATAATGCAACCTGAACAAAAATATGTAATATATATATTTTTGCGCAAGTTTCACATGGATCTATTTTATTTTAATGATAGAATAGAATCTTTCTTCCGTGTACACATCTCCACTCTCTCTCTCTCTCTCTATATATATATATATCAAATCTATGCACATATGCAATTCCTAATAAAATCACGGGGTGGGACTTCCAAATCCTATTGTATTGTGCAATTGGGCTTGATTGGGCGTGCGTTCAAGTGGTTGTAAGTTGATGCATTTGTCGGTCAAATTAATGGTTTGTGAACTTGAAGCCCACTTTGAGACAAACTTTGATAGGGGAGCATAATGACACTTGTTACATAAGGCCAAGAATGCATGAATAGCATCGACGTATCTCACCTATTTATGGTACTTGACCTATCCTAAATGCTTGCTGCCCTGTTTCACTTAGGGGCGTGGTTGGGTTATTTTACAAATACTTGATTTCACCCAATAAAAGAAAGAAATCAAAATATGGCATATTATTTGGGTAATTTCAGACCTGATCCGACCTGATTAGAACCAGTATAATGATTGATCCAAATGCCTACAACTGGCTAATGGAAGAACATAGCACCAGGTTGATCCGATCAACCAACTTTCGGCCATAAATCATTTTTTTAATGATATCTATATTCTTTGGGATCAGATTTGCGATCCATTTGCGCCTATGCTTTATTATAGTTGGATCTATCTGACGATAGGGTTGGATCACTTATCTAACGATTAATTAAATGAGGCATAACTAAATAGTAATTCTTGTGGCTTATATGGGACCATTCCGCTGACATTCGTTTCGATTTTTAATAAATAACTCAATTTTAGTTCCTACTTATATTTAGTCATAGTATGACCATTTTGCTGAGAATCAATGGATGGATTATAGAAAACTTATGATAAATTTGTTTTATTGCTTAGATCTAGGATCAAGGACAATCAAAGTTAAATTAGACCTATGATCGTATAAAGGACTAAATCTTTATATATGTAATATATCTGATTAGGTTACATATGTCAAAGGATGTCAAATTAAAGTGTCAGATTTATAATGAGGCCCAGTTAAAGTTAATAATGCACATTATAATGTGATGGGCCACAACCATTGATGAATCTATGGATAGTACAACATACTTCAACATACTTGACAATCATCTTAGTGACAATGTAGATCACATATGGTGCTACTGTATATAACAAGTTAAAATTCACAATTTGATTGGTTGTGTAGCTGCCAAAATGGCCCAGTCATGATGAATTGCAGATTTTTGAATTCAATTAAAGTCATTGCTATAGTGAATTGTAAATGAATAGTGACATCAAAGTTGCGGGATCTATTTGGTAGATTGAGGATCGGCCCACAGGTACGATCATCTTTTAATCACTTGGAGAACGGGATAAGGCGTCTTTATATGTACTTCCTAAATAGACTACAGTTGTCTTGCCCACAAGTGTCACCATCTTTTTACGATGTACGTAGTGGGATAGCCTTATTAGGATGATTGGTTAATTAAAAGTAATCAATTCACAAGTTATCTTTCAGCCCAAAGGAGGATGATGATGATGTAGGGTTACTCACTAGTTTAATTTATTTCTTTCCATTATTTTAAATTAAACTGAATTTTAGATTCCGTGAATTTAATTCAAAGAATATTTGACTAATTATGAGTATGTGTTTATTTCAGTTGTCAATAATCTTTCTTTGC
Source organism: Sextonia rubra (assembly GCA_037013555.1). Classification (NCBI taxonomy): domain Eukaryota; kingdom Viridiplantae; phylum Streptophyta; class Magnoliopsida; order Laurales; family Lauraceae; genus Sextonia; species Sextonia rubra. Next base: position 10,943,581 of record JASUAD010000028.1, on the reverse strand, counting down.
CCTCTCAAATTACTACTTTGATTGTTCCAAAATTTTGGATTGGAAAGATTCATGGACCCTTTTCGTAAGCCTTTTGAATATAGATGTTGTTATGAAGAAGCCTGTACCACCCAAGCCCACGATTGCTTCCACTGCTATAGAACACACAGAATTTGATAAGTGGGAAAGCTCTAATGATTTATGCTTACAATTGATAAAGAACACAGTTGCCAAGCAATCTAAGGCAATTCTCAAATCTTAAAAAGATGCAAAGAGTTGCATGGATGCCGTGGAACAACAATTTTAGGCATTCGAAAAATTAGTGGGAGCATCTATGTGGAGTTGTCTTGCTAACATGATGTATGATGGTTATAAAAGTGTGAGAGAACATATAGTGGAAATGATTAATCTGGCAAAAAAACTTAAGGAGGCCAAGATGACCATGTTAGATGAACTTGTGAGTCAAATAATCCTAAATTCTCTTCCATCTTCATTTGACCCCTTCATAATAGCATATAATCAAAGGGATCGAAGAAAAGTGGTCTATGAATGAAATAATCGCTAAGTGCGATGAAGAGAAAAGGAGAATGAGAAAAGAAGGAACTTTTGGTGTTAACCATGTTTCTCACAAATTTGGCAAAAACCTCATGGACAAAAATAAGGAAGATGAGTCAGTTAAGGTAGAGGCAATGAAAAAGATAGGCAAGAAGAGGGGTGGAGATCTGAAATGCTTCTTTTGCAATAAGAAAGGATACCTTAAGAAGGATTGCTTAGAGTGCAAGAGTTGGTTTGAAAAGAAGGGTAAAAATTTCTAACCTATCTCTTGTGATTTGTGAAGCAAACCTTAAGTATGCGCTGTGCCTTTCATCCTGGTGGATATATTCATGAGCCTTAGTTCATATTTGTAATTGTTTGCAGGGCTTCCTTTCGAGTTGGAGTTCAAGTGATAGAAAATCATCTATCGTTATGGAGAATCGGCTAGAATTTAGGGTCGAAGCCATTGGGATGCTGCAATGACTTTGACCATGTGATTCCAACTGAGCCTTCATATAAATTTTATGTTCTTTCAACAAATTTGGTTTCTTTGTCATGTTTAGACAATAAAGTTTTGTCTTAATTTTTTGACATGGAATGTTAAAGATTTATAGAAATGTTGTTTATGTTGGTTGTGGTTCTGGATGTGATGGCATATATAAGTTAAGTTTAGACCAACCTGAAGATTTCATTGTGAAAAACTTTAAACCTTGACATAGGTTAAGGTCCCAACAAAGTATGCTATGTAGATTCAAACAATAACTACTGAAAAACACACCAATCAATCACACAAGAGATGGACACGGGATTTTTACGTGGAAAACCCAAACGGGAAAAAACCACGAGACCTAACACCGGTCCACCCCGAACAATCACTATGAAAGAGAAGTTACAAGACTACTTACTACCCTTTTTCACCAGTTGGACACAACCTAAGGGACTGAAGCCTCTTCTTGCCGACGCACACGTCGGACAATCTCTTCGGGATTGCTCTCCACGCCTTGAAGCCACTCAAGACAAATCAGCACAGTGGAGAAAAAGTATGGAACTCAGAAGATGAAGTTGCAGCGCATAAACCAGCAGAAGAACTTCTGAGAAGATGAATCTCTCAATGGATATTAGGGTTTTGATCTGGAGAGAGGTGTCTTACTTCATGGGAGAAAGGTTATTTAAATAGGGAGGAACCCTAAAGTCCTTAACGCCTCTAAATCTCACCGGATTAGGATGGACAGCAAGCAACTCCGAAGCTTTCGCAGTTTCTGAATCGCGTCTGCCGACCCAGCTGACCAATCGACTGAACTTACCCGACCGGTCAGGTGAGGGTCCGACTGATCGGGCATTCAGCCGACTAGTCGAGCTTCTGTTTTGTCTGCAGATTGTCTGTGTATGCGAAATTCGATCGATCCGTCCCTGTATTCGACCGGTCGGTCCGAAGACCACTTGCATTGCACATTCTACGCTGAAGACCAACACGTGTTCCTTCCATAGTCACTTCAGTCCATCTAAAAACATAAAATTACAACTCAAGAACCCAAGTTTTGTCCAACCCATGAACTTGCCAATATTACATGCCTTTCAATCTCCCCCTTTGGCAATTCATGGACAAAACTTTTTAGATAGAATATTCTACCCATGAACATAAACGGGTAAACCTGAAATGCACAAATCGATCTGCACAAACAATCAGTTAAACGAAGCAACATAAAGCAAAACCAAGTAAGTATAAGCAAAACAGAGGGCAATATCAGTTCAATGCATAAGTTAGTGCAATTGAAAAACATATGAGCAAAATGAGCAATAGTTGAACAAATTAATGCTCTCCCCCTTTTTGGACATGAATGGTGAAGGGGGCAGAGGAAAAAGGACAATAGAGCAAGAAGCAATCAAGGACGACGAAGGTGACCCAAAATATCATCAAGCTTAGACCCCAATCCATGAATCTCAACACTAAGACTGTCTCGCAAACTGTGCATGTCAGTGCGAATGGACTGAACCTCGCTGTGTAGAATCTCAATATCAGCAGCCTGCTCACACAAGATCTCCTCAAACGCTGATAACCGAGCATGTAAGGATGAATCATCAGGAAGATCTACCTCAGCAGCAGGAGCAGGAACGGGCCGAGGAGGAGCAGGCTGACGAAGCTGAGAGAGAGACTGCAGTAAAGTACTCATCGTGATGGGGTTCGGCAGAGGAACAGACACATCATGCATGGAGGGCATGACACCATGAGAAAGCAAAAACCGAGATAGTAGAACACCATATGGCAATGATGCGTTCTTTGCCGCAGAATGAGCTCTAAAAATGGTGTCGAAGATCACCTGAGGAATATAAATAGGTAGCCCACTGCCAATGACGTAGAGTAAGTAACCAACCTCGCGATAAATCTCTGAATGATGTCCTCTAGGCTCAATGTTATTCTTCACAAAAATATTGAGAAGCCTATAGGAGTCAGTCAATTCCCGTTGTCGCAAGAGATGACCCTCAGGCCAGTCACGAGGCTCTCCGCATGATGTCGAAGCGACCTCACTATAGTCAATGGGGTCATCCTCCTCCATAGTATCAGGGGCAGCATCAGGGATAGGATATTTGGCATCCGGAGTCTGATCAATGAGTAGAAACCGACTCAATGCCCGAGGAGTGAGAGTAACATTCTTGCCCCAAACAAATGATTTAATAATATTCCCCGTCATTTCATACATATTGCAATAAAATTCCCATACAATGTCAGGGAAAATCTCAGTCTCGTACGAGTACAATGAGGCTCATCCTCTAGTAAGAAGCCAAGCACCAAATGCCAATGTGACAAAATGTAGAGGGTTGATTGGTCGTTCGTATAGAACCGAACGTTTGCTAAAAATGGTTTCAAATTGCTGCACTCTAGCCTCTGATAAGAAACGGGCCAGTGTCATAAGTGGGAGAGCTGAACTACTGGCCACACCTTTTTGCTTGGAAACCACTGCCTTCTTGGGTGCCATGACTGAAGAGGATTGAAAGATTAGAAGCACGAAACCTCAAAGCATAAAAAGAGCAGCAAAAACGGTACTAGAGAAGGGTGACATTCATTGAGACATTCCATCGAGTAGAAGGTGTGCATACACAAAAATGTGATATAAAGCTCAAAATAAATCCTCAAGCATATACAAACAACCACATGCATTAGAGCATCTATTGCTTAGTGACATAGTGGAGAAGAGAATCCCAAAAACAAAAAAAAGAAAGATGAACATCCATCGAAATAAAAGCATATAGCAACACAAAACAAAACGCCATTGAAAGGGAAAGAACGAGAAATGCAGATTGAAGAGAAGAAATGGAGAAGAAACGAGAAGAACGATTACCTCTGTAATGAAATCGATGGAAGAGATAAGGGAGCACAAAGCACACGAAAACGAAAGAAGAGATGGGAGAAAACGGCGCCCAAAACAAGAAGTGAAGAAAGAAGAAGAAAGGACGCACGCTTATATAGAAGAGACGAGAAGTCGAACAGTCGCGAGTTTTGAACAGAACCGACACATGTCCGACCGGTCGGATGGAAGTGCCCGACCGGTCGAATTCCACTTCTGGAAACAGGCGAGATGATACTCGACCGGTTGCATAAGAAGCCGATCGGTCGGGATGAGCTTCTAGAAAAATAACTAAAAGCAAAGAGGCCTGACCGGTCGGTAAGCTGGCTCGACGGGTCGAATCACAACACTGTGAGTTTTTTTTTTTTTTTTTTTGATAAAAACTCACAGAGTGTATAGGAAGGGAAAGGAGGGAACAAAAACATTAGATACTCACAGAAGCGCATGAATAATGAAAATCGCAAATGAAAATCACAACGGAGCGTGACGATGTTCGACCGTAGTTAACAAGCCAACCTATTCAAGGTAACACAGTTGGAACTCAATGCATTAGAAGGTTGTATAGAGCTTGAGACGCAAGATTATGTAGATATTGACGAAACACTCCCCTTGAAACAAGAATTCCCCCTTTTTTTTGTGAAAAATACTATCATAAGATTGAACAGATACTGATGTTATGACTCAGTAGAAACTGGATAACTGCGAGAAGCTCACTAGCAAGGGTTTAAAGAGTTTCTTTGTGCAATGTACCAAGACAAGTGGGCCAGAAAACTAAAGCAAAACAAAGTGCATAGCCCGTCAGATGATCATGAAAACAGGTATGTGCAGCAAAGAGTGAAGGAAGAAAGTACTAGGGATGGAGTCCAACTCTAAGAGATTTACAAAGAGATTCAAAACGAGAAGGCTCAAGGGGTTTTGTAAACAGATCAGCTAATTGTTGCTCAGTGGGAAGATGTTCTAAGTTGATGATTTTGGCTTCTACTAAATCACGTATGAAGTGATGCCTAATATCAATATGTTTTGTTCGTGAATGCTGTAACAACCCGCCCCGCACCATCGAGGTATTGTCCGCTTTGGACTTCCCAGGAGGTCACCCATCCTAAAATTGCTCTGACTCGAGCACGCTTAACTTTATAGTTTTTTATGGAAGTCCTCACGGTTTTGTCCTCAAAAGGCGCCTCCACAGTTTAGGACGGATTATTACTTATATTCTTTCATTCAGACGTACTTTTTGGGATTGGGTCGTTACAGGCCCACCAGCTTCCGCCGGATATGTCCCCATATCCACATATCTAGACTGTCGGACCGAAGACGGCCTCATAAGCGATGTGGGACTTCGTTCCTCCTCCTTCGTTCCCCCCTCCTATTTGTGGAGGGCAGGATTCGAGAGGGAAACAGGATTCGAGCGGTCCCCAAGGGGTCCGGCCTAACGGCCTCACCCTCCACCACTCAGAGGAGAGCCATCCCCTGCTCTGATACCATCTATACGTATGTCACAACCCGAGCCCAGGGTTCGGGGGTTAGCAAAAGCCAAACCTAATGACACACGTACTCCCGTGCATGCACACGTAGACCGAGTCTAAATGCACACGCACAAGGGAACACTCACACGTGCCAAGCAAGTACGCGGAAGCTGCAAATATCAGAAACATAAAACTACAAAGCAAGAAGAGGATACAATGGACGGACTGACATAATTACATATGAAAGTTTTACAAAAAGAACAAAAGAATATATACAATAATGACATGTCATGCCAACTACAAGTCTGAAAGTCCACAAAACAAGGCTCCAAAATGATGCATGCCATGGACGCTCTCCCGTGGAGTGATCACGTCCACTCCTCTAGGCCTGATGGGGCCCCGGGGGTCTCATCTGAAGCCTGGCCGACCGGCGAGGGTTCGGCAGGGGGATCTGGGCCTGCAACACCAAAAACAACTGTGAATACGAAGATTCAGCAAGGTATAAACCATAGCAAGTTAACACACGCTGTGTCTAATGGAATAAAGAACATCATGTTATTAAAGAAGGCATTTTCGTATACTAGGCTATCATGCAAGAAAGAAATATGCTGCGTGAATCAAGGATAACATGCTGTGTACATGACTAGTGGCTACTACATTACCATATGCTCCCAAAAGAGGGATCTTATAACATGCAAAGAACACCATTGTCCGGGCCAGGGTACAATGGGTCTCGGTTTCCTGGGGTCCGGTTCCCCAAGACAAAATCCATACTGCAGCAGGTCCATATAAACTATACCAAATTCACCCCGTCGGGATCCTAAGGCTGAGGCTAAGTAGTGCCTGACTAGACGGAGTCAATCATGAAATTCCTGAGTAGATCGTGACAACATATCATACGTGCAGATCTGTGAGTGAACATATCATACATGCATACTCAGGGTAAATACACCAAAATGTGAAAGTAACGAAACATACGTAATCATGTAGAGTGTTGAGATCAATGATCGAATACAATATGTTATGCAACAAATCATGCGAATCGAATCATCTTGCTTTACAAACCAATTCTAATCTAGTTATCCGGTGTTTCTAACCGTGCATGATGATGTAGCTTTAAGTTATTCGATACACCGTTGTCTAGTGTTGCCTTGAATCGGGCGGTGCACGAAGTCCCTTAAACCAACACCCATGGGGAGGTGCTTAACATCCGGATAACGAACATGAATGATTCGCAGCCCTCGAGATCATTCACGCGTTGTATCACATTCCATTGGGCAAGTCTAGGTGTTCTACATTCTATCATGAAGGCCATATCGGTCTTTTCTTTACACCTATCCTTGTTTTCTTTCATTAGTCTAGTGTGCATACGGCTTAGCCGTGGTGTGTGCTACGGCTTAGCCGTGTGTAGTCTACGGCTTAGCCGTGGCTGGGCCGTAGAAGGTCTGTCAGTTGCTGACTCTCAGTTATTCCAGAAAAGGCACCCTGTATTGTTCTACGGCTTGGCCACGGCTGAGCTTCGGCTTAGCCGTAGGGCAATCCACGGCTTAGCCGTGCCCTAGCCGTAGAGGAAAACTGGGTTTTTCTCCTCTCTGGCTTGTGAGCCGTAGGTGCTATACGGCTTAGCCGTACCTGCACGAATACAAATTCCTGCAAACTGTACAGAATGTCTGGGAAAACAGCAGAAACGCAATTCATCAATGGGAATACACAACACTACAACAAAATGCACCTTTGCCTATGCAGAAAATTTGTAGGTAAAAGACTAAATGCGTAGGTAAAACTCTTTGCCTACGCAATGACATGCGTAGGCAAATCGTAGCCAAAGGGTTGTGGGGAAAGGTCTTTGCCCACGCATAGAATAGTGCGTGGGCAAAAACTGAGTTTTTAGCTACGCTTTCCGGTAGGGTAAGAGTGTTGCTTTTGGCTACGCAAAATCTTCGTAGCCAAATGTTGTACTTTTGCCTACACCAATTTGTCGTTGGCAAAGGTGCAACTTTTGGTTATGATGCTTTGCGTAGGCAAATGTATAGCCTTTGACTATGAAGATTTTGCGTAGGCAAATGTACAGCTTTTGGCTACGAAGATTTTACGTAGGCAAATGTATAGCCTTTGGCTACGAAGCTTTTACGTAGGCAAATATACAGTCTTTGACTACGAATATTTTACGTAGGCAAATGTACAACCTTTGGCTACAAAGGTTTGTAACCTTTAGCTACGAAGGTTTGCATAGCCAAAAGTCAAACACAATTTTTTCTAATTTTAATTAGCACTTTTACCTATGAAAAGTTCGTAGGCAAAAGTAAAAAATATTATTTTTTATTATAAACATAACTTTTGCCCACTCAATACACGTAGAAAAAACCTCCATCTATTCTTTACCTTCATACATTGCATAGCCAAAAGAGATAATGAAAAAAATTATTTATTTTTAATTTTTTTCAGCAACCAGTTTATACCAATCTCATCTAAACTAATTCAATAAACATCCAAATAGATTAAAATCCAACCAATTATGAATCTCAATGAAAAATATTAAAAAATTACAAAATATCCAATACATATCATCCAAATAAGTCTCAAATATATTCAAATATCCAAAAACAAGAAGATAATGTTCAACAAGTCTAAATGCTTGTGATAAAAGAGAAAATAAGAGAAAAGGCCAGCTAGTTGTCAAGTTGAAGACATCCTCCATCATCAACCTGCACCAAAAAAAAAAAAAATACAAAAAATTGTTAGCATTTTATCAATAAACTAACTTCAAATCTAATATATGCTTTTGCTATCGTCACTCTTCAAGTTGATCAGAAAATCAAAAGTTAGCAAATTACACTAACCATGCCCTTTGAAAATAAAGGTGCAGCATATCCCGCTAAAATATTACCCAAAATGTGTTTCAAAGCCACAACAATATTCTAAGGGCCTTACAGTGTCCATATTGTCAAAATGAATTATCACAAAGTTAGCAACAACAAAATTTGGCTTAAATAGATGAAATAATTTATTTACTTAATTTTAGATACCTCCTTAAACTCAACATTTAAGTCCAAACCACTCTTTAGAATTGAAAATAAAATTTTAATTTACTAACCAAGGGAAGCCGCATCCTGCCCTTCACTCGATGTGCCATCTTCACAACCATTCTCTAGAACTAACCTCGGAACGTTAGTTGGATCCACTAACCCTGGTACACTGGCAGGATCTATCCCAATTTTTGTAGCCATCACCTATAGTAAGCCCCGCCATGCAGCCAAGGTCTTATCTTGGTCAGCTATCTTCTGCTGCAAAGCGATCACCTCAGGATTAGGTTCTTGAGACTGTGTGGAAGATGAAGCGATGCTGCGGATCCCAAATCCCCTTGAGAAACCTGATCTTTTCCCAAGCACATCGATGGAAACTTGTACCTCGGTTTGTGGATTCTTGACACCTGGCTGCGACTGTGCGAGAATCTTCTCTTTTAGCATAGCCTGTCATTTTTCATTATGTAAACCCATAACATATGTAAAAAATGTACATTTGATGATTTAAACAAATGAATTAGTTAGCACTTACATGATGTTGTTCAGCATGGTCATTTATCCACATCCCATCATGCCGACCACGTCTGTGAGTTTGCTCAAAAATATCCGGGATAGATGGTCGAACACCACCATTCTTTGATGCCTATTATTTATTAGATATTTCAGTCAGATTAACTAAGTATTGAAATTTTATTAAGAGTAAAAATTTACAATCATATACTTACATCGATAGATGCTCGTGATGCATACGATCTTGAGCCACTCGTATGATTGTATTTTTGGGCGGCTCGTGCCTTTTTTCCACTTTCAGACTTTTTCTATGAAGACAAAATTAAAAAAGAAAACAACAAAATAAGCTTAATTATCTCACATGCAGTTGGTTTATTTCAATCTAGTAGAAGCCCAAACACCATATATATGTATATAACATCAATAAGGAATACCTTAAAACTGTCGCTCTCCCACACGTGCTCGATCATAAACTTCCAGTCATCCAATTTACAAGGATATAATGGATGGCTTTTGATGTCTGGCACTCCATCCTTTTTGAGCTCAAGATAGTGCTTGTGCAATGTGCTTTTCCAATCTTTGTATAAATCTTGGCACTTATGGTCAATGATAGACTTGAGCACCAAATCTCTTTCATAGTCCCCGCCAAGGTCAAAGGTTAACTGCAATTGGTAACAATAAAATGCAATATGAATTAAACTCTCAGTTTAAGAAATCAATTGAATAACATGTTAAACAATTTTCCTTTTATAAATCAATTCATATTACCCCAACTCTCATAACAATGGCTAGCCTGATCTCAAAATCAATGTCTACCCAATGAATGTCTTGGATTGGTGCATGATCTCGAATCTGTTCCCCAAGAGCAGATGCTACAGAAGAGGCCCACGTCCCCTCTATTGCCCCTTCCTCACGATTGATATCAACAGGAATGGGATGACCAAGCACTTTCCTAAGCCTATCCACGTTCTTCCCCCTGGTCGGGCCCCGTTTACCAGTTTTGCTAAAGACTGAAGCCGATGCTGTTAAGAACACAAATTTATTTATGTTAGTAGACATAAATCATTAAAGGAAAGCCAATTTTATTTATATGTAAATGGTGTACATTTCTTACCCACACTACTGGCAGCACTACGTGGACTAGTAAGCTGGTCAGGCCGTGTAAATGATGAGAAGTGAGCTTCGGTAGGCTGTGGCTGTGGATGTGGTTGTGGATCATGCTGTGGCAATGGATCATGGGTAGGCTGTGGAGATGGCATTGGTATCACTCGCTCGAGGGTCTGTGTAGCTCCTGAACGACTAGTAGCACCAACTCTTTTCCTAAGCCACGGAGGCATATTTGTGACCTGACATAACAGTAAACTTAATTATTAGTAATCAATAATTGAAGTAATCAACAATCAAACATCAAATTAAGTAATACTACATAGTGTAATCATCATAATCATCATATAATAGTAATATGTGTAAAATGAAAAAGTCAACAAAGTTACTATTACTAGTCAATGTTTTTAACCTTTGTAGCATCTAAGCATGAGCAGAAAAATAAAGGTTATTACCTTATTCAACTGGGGCTCAGATTCATCATCCTCATCATTAAAGGAACTTTCACTAGAAGAACTCAATCCCTCCTCACCCTCAGGTGGAAGATAAGCCTCATCATCGTCACATCCACCCTCCTTTCTCTTTCTCTCCATGGTTTTTTTCTTCATGGCCGTCTGACCCAATCCAAAGAACGAATTTGCCTTATCCGGAACCCCTAGAGCATGCATTCTCGCAATATTCTCTTTAATCCTTTTATCTCTCTCCTCCTCGATAGGTAACTTCTTCCTCTGGGTCGCCAAAAACCCAGGCTTCACAAATAATTTACCACCTTTTTGCATATTTGGCAACTATATATGACAAACAATGAAATGAAAAAAATATAAAATGATGCCAATAACTGAAATGACATGTGAAACAACAAAGTCATGATATGTAAATGAAAAATCTTATAAATTTATAACAGTTGTCCATATAATCAAAAGCTACTAAAGTATAAAACAAAAGCTACATATCATATTCTATATCAGGTTCTATATCATGATAGACATCATGGATGGGTCCTCTTTGCTGTTCATCTTCTTCGTCATCTATATATTCCAAAATTGTGTCATCCTCGTCATTATCATCGGAATAATGCTCAGTCATTAATTCATTAACGGGAACAATATCGAGATCCATATCATCTCTGCTGTAATATTGAATATCAGTATCTTGTTCAAGAATTGGGACACCATTGGTTGATTCGTCCTGTTGAAATGCATCATTGGACGCATCATCCCGCTCTGGTACATCCCATACTCCTCGATGATTGACCTGTTCTACCACTCTCCAATTCTTACCTTTGATGGTGTCATTGACATAGAATACTTGTTTGACATTACTTGGAAGGACAAATGGATCATCTTTATACCAAAGCCTCCTAATATCAATGGTTTTGACATGTTGATCGGTATGTATTCTACTTTTGTGACCGATGTCATACCATTCACATTGAAATAGAACCACTCTACCTCCATGCAAGTATCTCAATTCCAATATTTTGCACAAATAACCATAGAAGTCAATTTGCTTCCCTTTATGCTCCCCTTTTACGACCAACCCACTGTTTTGGCACCTCCGACGGCTCTCATGGTCTCTACTATGGAACCGGACACCATTGCAGATGCAACCAGCATAAAGATCAATTATCGGACTGAGACCTTGTGCTAATGACCACAGTTCTTGGGTTGCTTCTGGTGACCGTTGATTTCGCAACTCATTCATCTACATAAACAAACATATTGCAAACATAAAAAGTTAATTTCAAATTAATTTAAGCTAGTTAGTGTTTACCAATATGTCTAAGCTCTTTCAAATATATCTAACATGTTTTTCAAACCATTTTGGAAATTCTGCTCGCTGTATCTGAGTTATATCACGTCGTTGAGGATTCTGATTCTCTATAATATTCTTGTGTTCCCTATTCAGTGAAATGTATACATAAGTATCTTAAAATAGTGTTATAATTAATAGGTTTATATATGTAATTTAACTAACCCACATACTCTAGATATGGTTCCACCTCGGCGGTATTGTACAGCACAAACCAATGAGCCATTTCCCGTTTTTTCTGGGAAGGATCAAGAGCCCTTAAGATCGGTGAGAAGAGTTTGACATTTTGGGTAAAGATCTCCATTCCAGGGCCACGATCGCCACCATCACAATTCGGTCCTGGTTTATTAGTCCCTTTTAGGTACATTGAGCAAAAATTGAGACACTCCTTGGAAATGTAAGCCTCAGCAATTGAACCTTCTGGATGTGCTTTGTTGGTGACATACCCTTTTAGAGTCTTGAGAAACCTTCAAATAAGCAACAATCACAATTAAGATTACATATGCAAGATAATTGCACTACTAAATCAATAATTCACCATAGGATTGTAGCATTCACCTTTCGATAGGGTACATCCACCGATATTGCACAGGTCCACCAAGCATGGCCTCACGAGGCAAATGCACAGCCAAATGGACCATCACATCGAAGAAAGCTGGAGGAAAGATCATCTCCAGCTTGCAGAGTATAAGCACTATTCGTTCTTCCAATTTCTCCAAATCACTACGCCTTAATGATTTCGAGCAAAGTTCCTGAAAAAAACTGCCCAACTCAAGCAGTGCGGTACATATCTCTTTATTCACAAAACCGCGCATACCTATTGGAAGAAGACGTTGAAGGAGGACATGATAGTCATGGCTTTTCATGCCTGATAACTTGCCATTTTTAGAGTTCACAGACCTTGATATATTAGCTGCATAGCCATCTGGATAACAGATGGACTTCAAGAATTCACAAAAATCATCTATCTGTTTCGAGCTCAATGTGTAGACTGCCCTAGGCTTCAATACAGATCCTTTGTCATTCTTCTGTAGATGCAATTCTGGTCTTATGCCCATTTTTTCCAAATCCGCACGCGCTTTTGGAGTGTCTTTGTTCTTACCTTCTATGGCCAACATCGTTCCACAGCAGCTTTCACCTATATTCTTCTCTATGTGCATGACATCAAGATTATGTCGGAGCTTCTTTGACTTCCAGTATGGAAGCTTCCATAAAATGCTCTTTTTTGTCCAGTTCAATTGTTCGTCGTCACGGGGCCTTTTCCTTTTAGTATCACCCTTTCCGAACTTGGTCTCTGGTAACTTATCCAATTGAGCCATAACTTTATCCACGGCTGGTATGTCCAAGGATCTTTTGTCAAGCTCGGGAAAACCATTAAACTTATTGTCCTTCCTCCAATTGTGATTCTCAGGCAAGTAAGATCGATGTCCCACCCAACCAATCTTATCTGTCAATCTTACTGATAAATTATTATCATTGCAAGTGGGACAAGCCAAGTAACCTTTTGTACTCCACCCGGACACGTCACCATATGCAGGGAAGTCATTTATGGTCCACATTAAAGCTGCACGCATCTGAAAGTTCTGTTTAGTGGAGGCATCATAAGTCAGAACCCCTGTCTCCCATAGATCATTTAACTCATCAATCAAGGGTCTCAGGTAGACATCAATGTTAGTCCCTGGTTGACTCGGTCCAGGAACAAGTAAGGACATCATGAAAAATGGGTCCTTCATGCATTTCCAGGGTGGTAAGTTGTAGGGCATAATAATGACAGGCCACATACTATAAGAAGTGCTCAAGTTTCCGAAAGGGTTGAACCCATCAGTGGCCAAGCCCAATCTGACATTGCGGGTCTCCTGTGCAAACTCTGGATAATTCCGATCAAATTGCTTCCACTCTTCAAAGTCTGCTGGATGCCTTCCTACCCCATCATCCAGACGCTTATCACTGTGCCATCTCATGTCTTTGGCTGTCTTCCGGGACATGTACAATCTTCGCAACCTCGGTGTCAATGGGAAGTAACGCAGTATCTTGTGAGGGATCTTCTTACCCCTACTATCGTTGATCTTATACCTGGATTCCTGACACGTGGGACATTTTTTCAAGTCTGTATTCTCCTTCCAATATAGTGCACAATCATTTTTACATACATCAATGAGCTTATATCCCAATCCTAAGTCTCGTAGTAACTTTTTGGACTCATAAATTGACCCCGGAACTTTGTGTCCCTTTGGTAGGAACTGTCTAAATATCTCTAAAACTTTGTTAAAAGATGTATTGCTCCACCCATTCTCTACTTTCACATATAACATTTGGATGACAAATGATAACAAAGTATCTGTCTCTTTGCAGCCAGGGTACAAACCACATTGGGACGCCTCCAATATTTTCTAAAAGTCTTGCACATCCTCCATCTCTAGGGTATCACCCTCGATGTAAGTTCCCATGTGATGGTCCTCTAATAATTGATCATATTCATCATGATCCTCATTATATTCATCATCTTCCTTGTCCGGCTCATCACGTTGTGGAAGTTCTCCGTGTCTGTCCCAAGTGGTGTAGGATGCCATCATCCCTCTTTTTAACAGATGAATATAAACAGTATCATACTTATGCTTAAAGTAGTTACAACAATGGCTACACGGGCACTTAATCTCCGTAACCTCGCCTGAATGTGCCTTTGCAAACTCAATAAATGACTTCACGCCATCTTTATATTGCTCACTGAATGTGTCACGAAGCAACAACCAACTTTTGTCCATATCTGAAATCATGCGGTTCAGGGTTAAGTCAACAAATTAATGTTATGCATAGTAGTGAGTTCTATCATTTTGAACTCTAAAAGGTTTTAAAAAAATGTGCAAAAGCATAATCATGCGTTTTATCTTTTTACATTTTTTACCTTTTTTTTAAATTTTAAGTATTTTTGTAATTTTTTATTATAGTCACAATTGTACCGATTCGACATGGATGGTACAGATTAAGCTGATAGTTAGGTAAATTAATTTTATCTCCTTTCTAAGTTTTTTATCATTTACAAATCTTTACTCTTTTCTATTTCTTTTTTTTAAGTTAGAAACTTATGAATTATTACTTTTATTTCTTTAATTTTAGGCATTCCCAAAAATACATTTCATGCATTCAAGGGAATTCAAGTCATTCAATTCCATGAAAACAAATGGGTGCAATTATATATCTTTACTCTATATGGTTTTAGGCCCAAATGATATGCAAACCTCATGAAATTTATATGGATGGACTATGACATCATTTTAGGAATGCCATAAAATTTTCATCAGGCTCTGACATCGAAAAGTGGGTCACACAATCTGTTGACTTTTGGTCAAAGTTGGCCCATGCTTCAATTGTTTGGGGCCCAAAGATCTCAGATAGCCACGGAATTTTGTGGAAATACTCTAGAGCATTATTGAGGCCTTCCATAGAAATTTTAGCCAATTTGGTCTTTAGGAAGTGAAGTTTCACACAGTGTCCCTAAAACTTTAGAATGGGGCTCCGTAAATTTGAACTTACAACCAATGGTGTCTGAAAAATCTGAAACTCTGAAGGAATGACCTAGAGCATATTTTAAGTCTTCCCTGTGAGTTTCAACTAATTTTATCATCGGAAAGTATGAGTTGCTCTAGCCTGGGTTGCCACCCAGGAACACTGACAAGAGTCATTTAAGCTTGATTTTGGTTGAGATGAAGTCTGTCTATTTTGAAACTTGGACCCATGTTGTCTACATATATATGGAATATCTTGAATGAATTAAAGCATATTTGGATGCCCAAATGCTGAATTTAACTCAATGTTCTACAACAGTTGTGACATTTGTTTGATTTTTTTTTGTCAAACCAACATAAAGAAATAAAATCGACCTTATTATTATTATTATTCAAGGGAATTCAAGTCATTCAATTCCATTCAAACATATAGTCTTTGCATAGTTTTTTTTCTCAAAATGTTTTTATTTGACTATAAATTGTAGTCTCCATTTTTAAAAAATGTCAAACTTACTTTTTTTTAATGTAATAAAATGTAAATGTTATTCCTTGCCTTATGTTATATACTATTTATTCATTTCTTATAATTAGTCTCTTGAAAAATGTCCCCAAATTGAGTTTATTTTTATTTTTAGGCCCAAGCTTAGTATGGGCTTATCGCAATTTCTACTTGATTTTGACCATTCAATTTTAATTTATTATTCAATCTATATGCGACACTAGACATACATAACACAATATTTTATGCTAGTCTTTACTCATATTTCTTCAATTTTAGTCATTTTTAAAAATATATTTCATGTTTTCAAAGGAATTCAAGTCATTCAATTCCAAGCAAACAAATGGGTGCAATATAGATTTTTACTCTTTTCTATTTCTTTTTTTTCCTACTTAGACACTTATGAATATTTCTTTTTATTTCTTGAATTTTAGTTACTTCCAAAAATACAATTCATGTGTATAGAAGCAACCCTCGAATTTTCAAGTGTTCATGTGCATGTTCAATTCATGCTATCACTAACTAGTTATAGGTTCTAAATATAACTAGTCTAAATTAGTATATGGTATAGGCATGGTTAGAAATTTAATTTGAGATTAAGACCAGATAAACACATGATTGTGGTAGTTATTGCGGTGAACTCAACTTTGTCAATATATATAGATGGGATTGGGTTCTAAGGGGTTAATTTCAAAATTGAGTTTTATAGTTTTGCTTTACACAAAGAGCTTTGTGGTTTTTCAAAAGTCCCACATTGGAAAAGTTTAAATTCTTTGAGCACTATATATGTATATCCTTGTCCTTTATACTTCAAGCTCTTTTGGACTCTTTTGCTATGAGCCCTACGCGCGCACACGAGCTGGGCTTGGCCCGAGATTCTCGATCCGGAAAACGTTTAACCGGGTGCGTGCCCGTGCGACGCGTCCTGCGCAAATCCCGGCCTGGCCATTCCTCAATGGGGGAGGGGCCTAATGCCATCCTTTTGCAAAAAACAACAAGACAAAGACAGAGACACTTTTGCAAAAAACAACAAGACAGAAACTTTACAGTGCACAAATTTTGCAAGACAGAAACACTTTTGAAACATTACAGAACAGCAACAATACAACAACACAGGGCGTGCCCGGACAGAAGGACGTTTGAAACATTACAGTGCACAAATTTTGCAAGACAGAAACATAAACAACAACACTTTTGAAACATTACAGAACAGCAACAATACAACAACACAGGGCGTGCCCGGACAGAAGGACGAAACATTACAGAACAGCAACAATACAGGGCGTGCCCGGACAGAAACATTATAGTGCAAATTTTGCAAAAAAAAACACAACAACACAGGGCGTGCCATCCTTACAGTGCAAACATGACTACCCGGAACAGAGACATTACAGTGCAAACAGCGCAGAAACAACAATGCTGCAAAAACATTGCGGTGCAGTAGATCTGCAGAAACATTGCAGTAGATCTATATGTTTAACAACTTTACAGAAACAACACAGATTACAGATCTAACCGCACAACGCATATCTTAATTACTGTGATAAATCTTACTGTTAAACAGATGCAACACAGATCACGCACACCAGATCCATATACAGTTTAACAAAAACAACACAGAACAGATCAAATAAAATGGATTAATGAACACAGAACACTAATGGAACAGCACATGGACAAGAAAAAAATCATTGTGATGCATGTTTTAATGGAGAAAGATTTAAAAGCTATGTGATGAACCTAAATCGCTGCTGCACTTCCTTCTTCCTTCCTATTCTTTCCTCTCCCTCCTTTCAATTTCCCTTCTTTTCTTCCCTTTCCCTCGTTTTTCTTCCCTTTCCCTTGTTTTTCTCTTTGTTGAAAAGAAAGGAACGAAAGTTACTCTTCTTAAACCCTAAATCCTAATGCACATAGGATCACAAGCATGTGCATATTGTGGGGTCCATTAGGTGCCCATGTGTCCTATTTATTTTAAATCAAATTTAATTAGAATGGATGGTATGTACTATGTTTTATGAGATTGGCCAGATTTAACTTTTAAAGAAGGACCCAGTTGATACATTAATAATGAAACTAATCAAATTCTACATAGTTTTCTAAAACATGTGATAGATCCACTATTAAAAAAAAACTGCACTTAAAAAAGACCCACTATTAAAAAAACTGCACTTAAAAAATCTACATCAAAGAAAGCTAAACTCTAATGCAGCCTACTTATGAAAAATCTACAATAATAATCAATTCCATTTTTAAATAATGCAGCTTACTTAGGAGCCCATCAAGTTTACACCATTCAAATACATGGCCCCAAAATATCCTCACACCAAAGTTCTTTCTCTCATATAAATGACTTTTTAAATAAAATAGTACAGCACAAAAAAAAAAAAAAAAGAAAAAAAACGGCTTTGATTTTAAAAGCACAATTTTAGCAAAAACATCTACATAACCCAATAGTATTTAAAAAAAACAAAAAGAAGAGGAAGGCATGGGAATAGTTTTATTAAAAAAATAAAAGAATGGAAATGAAAATATTTGGATTTGCCCATAGAAAACAAGGTGTGGTCAAAAGTCTTGGCCTTTCTCTATGCAAAAATAATCGTGGCGAAAGGTTTTTTTACTTTGCCTACAAACTATAGCGTCGCTAAAGGATATTGCCTATGGAAAACCATGCGTCGCCGAAAGTTTTGGCCTTTCCCAATGAAAATATATTCGTAGCAAAAGGTTTTTCACTTTGCCTACAAAATACCGTGTCACCAAAGGATATTAGCCACGGAACACCATGCGTAGCCGAAAATCTTAGCTTTTCCCTATGGAAATATATGCGTGGCTAAAGGTTTTTCACTTTGCCTACAAAATATTGCGTCTCCAAAGGATAGTATCCATGAAAAACCATGTGTAGCCGAAAGTCTTGACCTTTCTCTACGCAAATATATGTGTGGCTAAAGGTTTTTCACGTTGCCTACAAAATACTGTGTTGCCAAAGGATATTGCCTACAAAAGACTATGCGTGGCCAAAAGTCTTAGTTTTTCCCTATGCAAATATATGCGTGGCCAAATATTTTTCACTTTGCCTACAAAATGACGCGTCGCCAAATGATATTTCTTCGTGGGTAAAACTTTGCCTCTTAGTTTGGAGAGAATTCAAACTACTTTTGCCTACGAAAATATCTTACGTCGCCAAAAATAGAAGATAATTGTGGCTTTTACCTACGTAGATTCATTTTCGTAGGCAAAAGATAACTTTTAGCCACACAAAATGGGCTTGCGTAGGCAAAACCGTAGCCAATAATGCATTTTGTTGTAGTGCAAGAACTGAAGCAATGAGTATCAAATGGGCTGTAAACACTTATTTCCATATCAATACATGTAAGCTCAACCAGATTCAATGCATACCAACATGGGTTCTCAATGTTATGGTTATACTTGCCTCAATTGGAGATCACTTGCACAATTGTAGTTCTCAAGCCCAAACACAATCTAATACAAATCAAAACAACATGCATGCATGAGGATTGGAGTCATAGACACACTATACAACAATGGAAACAAGAGGGAGAAGAACTAGAGAAGAGAGATGAGAAGGATGAAGGGATTTCCACCAACTCACCTCACATGCAAAGAAGCTAACTTCCCCAATTCCTCAATTGAGCTGATCGACAGAGGTGGGAATCCAAGAGAGGAAGAGAAACTCACGTGCAGTAAGGACATGCAGAGAAAATGAGAGAAGGAACTTGAATAGATCGATTGGGTGAGCTTATATAAGTTAGTGGGTTGACCAAATTGCAAGAGAGTCCAAGTTAAAAGTGCTAATTTTCAGTTTGAGTCAAACTCGGGTCCAATCGAATCACACGACCTCGGTTGCAAATGACGTAGTTACGAAAGTTAACGAGCTCAACGAAAGGCACGTGTTGACATCAAGATGATGCAAAAATGACCATGTCTAAGAAAAGCTAAAATTACGAAAAAGGGCTTGGTCTACTTAGTCCAGGTCAAACTCAACCCAACTACCTATCCATGACCCGTAACGAAAAGAAAACACAAACAAAACACAATTAGCAACGAAAACAAGATTAACTAACAGCTAAACGGGGTCAAGCTGGGTCGGAGTGTTACAAATGCTGAACAGGATTCTTTGATATATCTATGGCACTTCTGTTATTGTCACGACCCGAGCCCAGAAATCGGCGGTTAGCGAAAAGCTAAACCAGTGACACACGTACTCCCGTGCACGTGCATCCAAACCCAGACTAGATGCACATACACAAGGGATCTAACACGTGCGAACAAAGCGTACGCGGAAGCTGTATATATCATAGCAAGCAACAAAGGAAAATAGCGGAAGCCAAAACAAATGCGGAACGGAAAAGACAAGATAATTACAATACTGGAAAACCAAATACAAGTCTGAGTACACGACAAAATAAAGATGTACAAATATACAGAGTACAAAGTCCAAAGTGCCAAAGTGCCAAAATACAAAATCTCAAAAACCAAAACTCAAAACAAAAGGCTACTGATATGCATGCACGCACTCGGCAGAGGTGATCAGGCCACTCTGCCAGACCGGAGGGTGCCTCTACACTCGGCCCTGCAGCCTCCTCGACCGCCGGGGAGCTGGGCAAGGGATCTGTGCCTGCAACACCACAGACAACACAAATGAATACAACGATCCAGCAAATACAAGTAACAAGGATGAAACACTTATAGTATCAAAGTGAATAAAATAATGACAGAAGATTAAATACAGAGTTTCATCTTAGTATGTTAAGCAAATCGTGCATAGAATTAAAGCATGATAAGGGAATCAAAGTATAGAAATACTGAACTAAGTGGCTACTACGTTAACCATATTCTCCCCAATAGAGAGCAGAGCAAAGCAGAGCAGAGGAGAACACCACTGACCGGGCCAGGGTACAAGTGGGTCTCAGTTTCCTAGGTTCCGGGGTCCCAAGACAAAGCAACACTGCAGTTATACAGAGATACAGAGATCTAAGCCAGAGGTAACCCCGTCGGGCATCCTAGGGCTGAGGCTGAGTAGAGCCAGACTAATACCAATCAAATCAAATCCATAGAAAGGGAGATTATCCGCTTTGGACTCACCGATGACAAGGACCGGATCTTATCCTCACGTATTAACCTCTGGGTAGAGCCACCAGGGAATACCCAAAATCAGAGATAGACAAAGCCAGCAAAGCATGAATATTACGTCAAAGCACAGCATAGATCAAAGCTTAGTGCAGAACGAAGAATAAAACAGATATACAGAACGAAAGCAAAAATGACTGCGGAATGCATATCCATAGATTGGCAGAACAGAGGGCAAAATTATAACAATATGCAATGCATCTCAGATTAATACGGAGTCAAGGTTCATTACAAACCAATCCTAATCTAGTTGTTCACTGTCACTAACCGTGCATGTTGATGTAGTTTTAAGTTATTCAATGCACCGTTGCCATCAAAGTGTTGCAATGAAATCCTCACGTGCACCGAAGTCCCTTAAACCAACACCCATGGGGAGGTGCTTAACAGTGATCAACGTTCACATGAATAAGTTACAGCCTAACCAACTCTTCATGCGATCCAAAGAATCCATTGGGCCGTTTTACATGGGTGGTTAACCTGTATTTGAGCCCTACAAGTCTCACCATTATCCTAAGTTATATTTCAGAATTGCCATGCCTAACGGTTTAGCCATGAGAGACCTATGGTTGAGCCGAAGACATCTTATGCGCTCGTCGTAATATGCACTACGGCTTTACCTTGGTTCCATTCAAAACACAGCTAAACTGGTCATCTTCCATCTCTGATCTAACGCCTTTTTCGGCTGAGCTACAGTCAGTATACGGCTTAGCCGTAGACCAATCCGTAGGAACACTGTCTCTGGAAAGTTTCGACTGATCAGAGATTTAATCCACGGTTAGGTTACGGTTGGGTCACGGCTAGCTTACGGCTCAGCCGTAAGACAATTTACGGTTCAGCCGTAGCCTAGCCGTAGAACAAAAATCGAAATTTCAAGTCTCTGGAATGTGAGCCGTAGAAACTTACGGCTTAGCTGTACAATACAGAACATGAATTCGGGATAGTTACAGAAATTGAAATTTGGTGCAGAAACGTCTCCAAACAAATTACAGAGGTTCCAAATTCACAAAAATTGGCTGTAAAACATTCTATACAAAGAATAAGAGAGAATCAAAGCAATCAAACAAAACACCCATATGTGTTATCAAAGCCTGTACTTATACTTGCCTCAACTCTGTCAAATCCACTGAAACAAGCTCCAAATCAACTAAAATCAAAACAAATCAAAGAAATAAACCATGCATGAGATGAAAACACAGCAACAGAGAATGAGAGATACAATTGGAGAAGAAGAAGAAAGAGATTTGGAGAGGACCCACTTACCAAAGCCACAGACAGAGATGAGAGAAGGGAAAGAACCCAACCAAACTGAGAGTAGCAAAACCCAATCGAAAGAGAGAGAGAGAGAGAAAACAGAAGTGAAGAGGGAGGGAGATGAACGTGGAGCTCTCCTAGAGATCTCTTGCATGCAACGTTGAAGACAAATGGGCAAGGAGTTGGACATCTGGAAGCTGACTCTTATATATATAGATTTGGAAGTTTAAAACAAGATCCAATGAGTTTAAGCTATTTACAGTTTAAGTCACACGAAGGTCCAACTTCTCCAATTGACTCCAAACGGATCTGACACAGTTACGGAAAATAACGAGCTCAACAAAATACACATGCTGACACCAAGATGATGCAAGGATGATGCAAGCAAAGCAAAAACAAAATTACGAAAAAGGGCTTAGAACTACCTATCTCAGGTCGAAGGTTACTCAACTACCTATCCAAGGCTCAAAACCAAGTCCAAAAGAATAAAACAACAGAAACACACACGAATGAGCCACTAATCCGGCTCAAAGGGGATCGGAGTGTTACAGTTATCACAATATATTGTCATGAGTTCCTGCTGAATACCATAATCTACCAATATCTGCTTCATCCAAAGGAGTTGTGTACAACAACTGCCAGCTGCAATGTACTCCGCTTCAGCAGTGGATAGTGAGGTTGAGGTTTGTTTCTTGCTATGCCATGCAACCAGATTGTTTCCAATGAAAAAACAACCTCCTGATGTACTTTTTCTATCATCCACACAGCCAGCCCAATTTGCGTCTGAATATTCGACAACTTCTGTATTGGTGTTTCGAGTCAGCCAAATCCCATAATTGATTGTACCACGCACATATTTCATGATGCATTTAACTGCTTTAACATGAGACTCCTTAGGTTTGGACTGATACCGAGCGCAAACACCGACATTAAATGCAATGTCTGGTCTGGTGGCAGTTAGATATAAGAGGCTTCCAATCATGCTTCGATACATTGTATCATCGACATCCTTACCCTCTGTATCTAAACTGATTTTAACAGAAGAGCTCATTGGTATGCGTTCTTGCTTTGACGTCATCATACCGAACTTCTTTAGGAGATTATTGGCATATTTTGATTGGGAAATAAATATACCATCTGCACTTTGCTTGATCTATAATCCTAAGAAGAAAGCCAATTCACCAACCATGCTCATCTCAAATTCACTGGTCATAAGCTCAGAGAACATATTTGCCAAGTACTGTGAGGTGGAAACGAACACAATATCATCGACGTATACTTGTGCAATCAGAATATCGGCTTCTTCATTCTTTATGAACAGGGTTTTATCTGCTCTCCCTCGACGAAAACCATTTTCAAGAAGAAAATAGGTTAACCGTTCATACCATGCGCGAGGAGCTTGCTTTAATTCATACAATGCTTTGTTCAGCTTATAGACGTGATCAGGAAACTGCTGATCTTGAAACTCTTTTGGTTGTTCAACATATACTTCTTCATTCAATAATCCATTCAGAAACACACTTTTAACATCCATTTGAGACAATTTAAAATCTAATGCACATGCAAGAGTAAGAAGTATGCGAATGGACTCGAGTCTAGCTACGGGGGCAAAAGTTTCATCAAAATCTATCCCCTTAATCTGGGTATAACCTTGTGCCACCAACCTAGCTTTGTTCCTCACAACTTGACCCAATTCATCTGCTTTATTTTTGAATATCCACTTTGTGCCAATAACATTTGTATGGGTAGGTCGTGGAACAAGTTGCCAAACCTCATTCCGTTCAAACTGTTCTAATTCCTCATGCATAGCATTTATCCAAGCATCATCTTGAAGTGCTTTTAGAACATTGTGAGGTTCAATAGAAGAGATATAACAAAGATAACTTACCTCATCACTTACTTGTTGATGCGTACGTCTAGGCTCATCCACATCGCCAATAATGTCAGATAATGAGTGATGCTTCCATGCTCTAGCTTTGGTAATAATCCGAGAAGACGTGCTTTGAACAGGAACAATAAGATCTGTAGAAGGACTATGAGACACAGTCGGTGTCTTCGGATCTTGTTGATCGGAAGAGGTGTCAGCCAAATCAGTGCTAGATGGCTTCTCATCTGAGTCAGTTGCCTTTGAAGGTTCAAGCTGATTTGCCTTTGCATGATCATCCTGCACAGAAGACGAGGTAGGAATTATGATATTATCATCGTCAGAATTAAAATACAACTCTGCATCATCAACGACCACATTAAACGACTCCATAATGATAGAAGTACCCACATTAAATACTCTGTATGCCTTGCTATTCAAAGAATAGCCAAGAAAAACACCTTCATCACTACGAAAATCAAACTTTCCAAGGTGTTCACAATCTTTAAACATATAATACTTAGTTCCAAAGGTTCTAAAGTATTTAACAATGGGTTTTCTACCATTCCAGAGTTCATAGGGGGTCATCTTTGTTTCGGGTCTATGATAGACTCGGTTAATAACATGGACTGCAGTATTTACAGCCTTAGCCCAAAATTTTTGTGGGATTTTCTTGCTGTGTAGCATAACTCGGCCATCTCCTGAACAACTCGGTTTTTGCGTTCCACAATCCCATTTTGCTGTGGAGTCTTGGGGGCCGAGTATTCATGTTTAATTCCATTTTCTGTGCAAAAAGATTGAAAGAAAGAATTCTCAAACTCAGTTCCATGATCCGATCCACCTCTAGAAACTCCACCGAATTTGTTGCCTTTATCTGTAATCAATTGTAGCCATAAGTAATGAAAGACTTCAAAGGTTTCTGATTTCTCTTTCAAAAATCGTACCCATATGAAACGAGAGAAATCATCAACAGTTAACAATATGTACTTCTTTCCTCCAATACTCTGAGTCTGAGTGGGACCCATAAGATCCATGTGAAGTAATTCCAATGGCCTGGATGTGGTCATTTGATCAAGTTTCTTATGTGGTGACCGATTTTGCTTTCCAAATTGACATGGACCACATACAATGTTGGAGGGTTTTTGTATTTTGGGAAGCCCACGAACTAACTCTTGTTTAGAGAGAGTTTCAAGATCAGTATAGTTTATATGACCTAATCGTTGATGCCACAAGTTAATAGTGTCTATCGAAGTTAAATGGCACTGTAGTTCATCAGAATCCCCTACAACATAGCAATTATCAGCATTCTTCTTTCCATGAAGTACAGTTTGACCAGACTTGTTAACAATAATGCAATCATTCAAGGAAAAGTGTACTTCATGTTTAGACTCACATAGTTGGCTAATACTCAAAAGGTTTGCTTTTAAACCATTAACAAGAAAAACATTGTGGATTGGAGACATACCTGGAATTTTAACAGTACCTTTGCCAATTACATTTGACTTGTTTCTATCACCAAATTGCACACTACCATTATCACACTTTTCAAGGGATGTAAACAATGTTTTATCTCCAGACATATGTCTAGAACACCCGTTGTCCAGGTACCACACATGTGAATTTTGAGCACGTAGAGCAGTAAGGACAACATTGCAGTAAAGATCAGACTTACGGACCCAGACTTGCTTAGTCTTAACCTTTTTAGGTAAGGAATATTGCTGCCTCTTTTGATTTCGAGATGTAGAACGCAACTTATTACAATGTGGTCTTATGTGTCCTTTAATCCCACAAAAGTGACATATTGGAATGAATGCGGGTCTAAACTTTTTGGGATTTGCTCTATTTACAGAATTAACTTGTGCATGAGTTTGAACAGTAGGTTCAGAAGTGATTATGGTAGTACCCTTAACAAACTTACCTGGATTTTAAGATGTGGAACCATATTCAAATCCGAGTCCTCGTCGATCAGCACTAGACTTTTGAACACCAAGAATTTCTTCAAGCTTTTTAGATCCCGTATTCATTCTTGTCAAGTCAGCTTTGGCTTTAGTGAGTTCTTCCAAAGTCAGATGAAGTATGTTGCTTAAAGAAACATTTTCATCTTTGCTTAGATTAAGCTCTACCTTCATCGCATTTAACTCACTGGTAGTCTTAATGGACTGATCATGCAGCAAGTTCCATTCATTACCTGCATCAGTCAACTTATTAGACAAAATAGTATTTTGAGAGGTTAGGGAAGATAGCTTACCATAGGTTTCTTTGAGCTTAGCTTTGAGGGAAGCTATCACTTTTTCAGAAATCGCAACTTTCTTCTCAAGTACTTCATTGAACATTGCCACTTTTATTGAATCTTTCACCAATTTATCATAGGCAATCAACAATTCCTCCTCAGATTATGGTAAGTTGTCCATGAATGAGTCGCTATCTAAATCAGACCCTGCAGAAATATCTTCCTTGGCAGAAGAGTTATTAGACTTAGCCATGAAAGCAACAAAATTTTCAAATTCAGAAGAGTCCGATTCAGGAGTTTGTTCTTCTTCTTCCGAATTATCATCCCAGGTAACATTCAGCACTTTTCCCTGATTGCCTTGATTTCTCAAGGTTCTATTAACACATTGAGATGCATAATGACCGAAGCCTTTGCATTTATAGCATTGAGTGTTCTTGGGAGGTATTTTGGATGAATTCTTTTCTGGTTTAAATTGGGGATTAGAAGATGGTTTGATAGTTGAGGTGAAGTTGACCTCTTTTTGGCCTTGTTTTTCTTGTAAGCCATCATCAAATCCTTTTTATCCGAACCTTTCATTGCCTTTTTGAATTTTCTTATTAGAAACGCATCAAATTCTGGATCCTCAGTGTCAGAGTTAGAGGCATCACTGTCATTGCCTGATTTGGAAGAAAATAATGCGATACCCTTTGATTTCCTAGTTGTTCTCAGATTTGTTTCAAAAGTTTACGAATTTCCAACTAGTTCATCAAGAGAAAGGGTATCCAAATTACTTGTTTCCTCAATTGCCACTACTTTGGGATCAAACCTTTCAGGAAGAGAACGAAGAATCTTTTGAACAATTTTACTATCTGGAATGTTCTTTCCTAGGTTAAAGGCTGAATTCACAACATCATTCAATTTGCCATAGAATTCATTAAATGTTTCGCTTTCATCCATAACCAAGGGTTCGAACATAGTGGTCAATTTCTGAAGTTTAGATCTTTTAACCTTGCCAGTTCCTTCATGAACTTTCTCCAAAATACCCTATGCCTCTTGAGCGATGTTACACTTAGAAATCCTCCTAAATTCAGTAGGTGAAACACCGTTAAAGATGGCATTCAATGCTTTGCTATTAGCAAGAAAAGTTGATTTCTCATCCTTTGACCATTGAGCCATTGGTTTAGGGATTTCAACATTGCCACAGAGGTAACAACAGGAGGAATGTAGGGAGTATGAATGGCTTGCCAAACATCAATATCAATAGACTGAAGAAAAGCAACCATTCTTACTTTCCAATTAGCATAGTTAGTCCCATCTACCAAGTAAGGGGGCTTATTGGTTGACGTACCATCTCAGGGAATCTCCATAGCAGACAACTGAACTAGATCTACAACCAAACGGTATGAACCCGCTCTGATACCACTTGAAAGACTTTAAACCTTGACACAGGTTAAGGTCCCAACAAAGTATGCTATGTAGATTCAAACAATAACTACTGAAAAACACACCAATCAATCACACAAGAGATGGGCACAGGATTTCTACGTGGAAAACCCAAACGGGAAAAAACCACGGGACCTAACACCGGTCCACCAAGAACAATCACTATGAAAGAGAAGTTACAAGACTACTTACTACCCTTTTTCACCAGTTGGACACAACCTAAGGGACTGAGGCCTCTTCTTGCCGACGCACACGTCGTACACTCTCTTCGGGATTGCTCTCCACGCCTTGAAGCCACTCAAGATGAATCAGCACAGTGGAGAAGAAGTATGGAACTCAGAAGATGAAGTTGCAACGCATAAACCAGCAGAAGAACTTCTGAGAAGATGGATCTCTCAATGGATATTAGGGTTTTGATCTGGAGAGAGGTGTCTTACTTCGTGGGAGAAAGGTTCTTTAAATAGGGAGGAACCCTAGAGTCCTTAACGCCTCTAAATCTCGCCAGATTAGGATGGACAGCAAGCAACTCCGAAGCTTTCGCAGTTTCTGAATCGCGTCTGCCGACCCAGCCGACCAATCGGCTGAACTTACCCGACCGGTCGGGTGAGGGTCCGACCGATCGGGCATTCAGTCGACCGGTCGAGCTTCTGTTCTATCTGCAGACTGTCTGTGTATGTGAAATTTGACCGATCCGTCCCTGTATCCGACCAGTCGGTCCGAAGACCACTTGCATTGCACATTCTACGCAGAAGACCAACACGTGTTCCTTCCATAGTCACTTCAATCCATCTAAAAACATAAAGTTACAACTCAAGAACCCAAGTTTTGTCCAACCCATGAACTTGCCAATATTACATGCCTTTCACATTGATAAGTGTGAATAACTAGTTTGCCAATTACAAAAAAAAAGGAAGAAAAACTATATACAAACTTAATAGGCTTCGAGCAATGGTAAGTAAAGATTGATGATATCGTTACCAAATTTGGGTTTTCAGAAAACATTGTTGATCAATGTATTTATCCAAAGATTAGTTGGAGCCAGTTTATTATTTTAGCACTGTATGTGGATGATGTCTTGCAAGCTAGTAATTGTCTTCAAATGCATTTTGATATGAGATGTATTGGCAGTTGGCGTGTTTAGTCAATGTCAAAGTAGTCCTAGGTGGATCACTGGAGGACTGTTAAGAAATTATCTGTTATCTTAAAAGCACGATGAATTATATACTCACATGCATGTAAAAGATCAAATTGCTTGACAGTGATTGGGTACTAAGATGCAAATTTTGCGGGATGCCTCAATATCAAGAAATCTACATTGGGTAATATTTTTCTATCAGATAGAGGTATAATTTCAGCAATCTACATTTGATGCCGGTTACGTGCCGTGCTTTGAAGCCATGGGGCAAGTATAATGGTTGAGAAATTTAATTTTGGGACTCTTCGTATAATTGTTTCTATTTCGGAGTCAATTAGGACAACACCTCAACCATTATATTGGCGAATAATGACAAGAGTTTAGGTGTTACCAAATTTTGGAAGTTAAGTATCTTGTCATAAAAAGAAAATGTTTGAAATCATTTGGTGTCTATTGAAGGGATTTATACAGATCATGATTGCAGATTCTTTGACCAAGGCATTAGTAGTAAAAGCATTTAAGAAGCATATCACTGATATGAGGCTCGTAAAGTTACCGTGATAAGGATTATTTTTCTTTAGACACTATTGAGGTTGATTAAATTTTTAGTTGATATCAATTTTTGTTGAACGATTTCGTGTTCTTACTTTATTTTATTTATACACATGTGATGAGGTTAATATAGCTAAAAATTTATGATTTGAAAATTTTAGTGTAACCAATTTAATAGGATGCTCATGAAAAGGATCCTATTGCCTCTATGAAAGACTTGGTTTCGTGGAAATTGTTACTGAGTGTAATGTATGGAAGGAAGCATGTTGAAATAATAATGTGTAACTGTCATGATTAGCATTAAAAATTTTTTGTTTGATCAAAGTGTAAAGGCTTAGCTTGAATAGGAATGGTTGGTCACATTGAAGAATTTTGGTGATCACAATAATAAAAGAATATTGGAATAATGCTTGTGGTCTTGTGGACCAAGCGGGAGAATGATGGAATAATTGGGCATTAAGTGTGGCCCAATGACCACAAGCTAATATGTGGGTTCCCCACTTTAATAGACCACTATTAATTAAGACTCCAATGCTGATAAGTCTTCTTGATGGAGATTACTTTGGTGTTTGGGAAAAGTTGCTAACCTTATAGTATTTTCTATGCTAATAAGGGGATCTAAAAGTTGCTTATATGCAGAATGGATAGAAGACATCTTTTAAAGATTTTTTCAATTGCAATCACTAAACTTGTTTGTTATGGTACCATTATGCATGCTTACTTAAAGATGTGGTACATGAGTCATCCTTTAGTGGTCATAATTGTATCATGGAGATTTTGACTGGAAATTCCCAAAAATGTTTTAACTTGTTCAGAATGAACAATGGATGTCTTATGCTCTTAGCAAATGGATTAAGGAGATGAAAGTTTTTAAAAGATTCACAGTTTGTAAGTGTGGAAGAACAACTAGTAATTTTTTTAGTCACTGTTGGCCACAATGAAAGGAATCGAGTGATGCGGGATCTATTCCAACATTCAGGAGAAACCATAAGTAGATACTTCAATCAAACATTGGATGTAATATTAAAGTTGAGCAAGTATTATTTAAAACCATCAAGTGGGGAGATTCCACAAGAGATTGCAAATAATCCTTCATTCTATCTATATTTCAAGGTAAATTTTTAAATAATTTATCTCTTATAAAAATCTTGAGTGATTGATGTATGAATAATTTAATGCATGTTTGATTTGTTAACAGGATTGCATTGGAGCAATAGATGGAAAGCATATCCGTGCATGGGTGAGACTTGAAGATCAAGTTCGGTATCATAATAGAAAAGGTTGGTTGACACAAAATGTCATGGCTGTGGTTTCATTTGATATGCAATTCCAATATGTTTATGCTAGTTGGGAAAGGTTAGCATCAGACTCTAGGATACTTCAATACTCAATTGGGAGGCGGCCACATAATAAATTCCATGTTCCGATTGGTAATGTCTTTTGTGTTTTATCTGAAAATGCACATATATATTTTTTAGTGTAATATTAACTAGAGGTTTTCTATTTGTAGGTAAATATTATCTTGTTGATACTGGTTATGCGAATATGCTTGGATTTTTAGCTGCTTTTCGTGGTGTTCATTACCATCTTAAAGAATGGTCGACTACGCACGCACCAAGGACAGGACTAGAGTTATTCAAATTAAGACATTCGAAACTACAAAATGTGGTGGAAAGAACATTTGCTATATTAAAATAGCATCTTGCTTTGCTACAGAGTGCTCCACGTTATCTTATTAAGCCACAAGCAAAGCTGGTTGTGACATGTTGTGTTTTACACAATTTTATCTGACTATGGAACTTAGATGATGGGGTCTTTGCAGTTGCAATGAACGAGAATTTAGGAGATGAAATATGGATGACGAACAAAATGACAACCAAGCTAGCGATGGTGTTTTAGGACCTAGCAATGTAGATAGAAATTATATGAATCAGCTGCGAGAAAGCATAGCAGAAGAGAGCAAAGGCCGGATCTTAATGTGATTGTTGCTTGATAAGACTTCAAACTATGGTCTTTTGAAATTATCAATTTTTATAACATTCATACACAGTTTTTTTTTATATTTAATATTGACTTCTATGGAAATGTGTTTTATGTTCTTATTGAATTCAAATTATTGTTTAGCATGGCTATGTATGCGCTTGAGATGCGCATCCCATCATTTTAATCATATTCAAATAAGTATAGGAGTCTTAGTTTGTTAAATATCATGATGTGGGCCCTGGTTGTTGGCTAACACATTTTGGTCATGACTAATTATTAAAGGCCTTATATTAGATGAGATGTTTATTTTTTGCGGTTTTTACTGTTACCACCAAACATGAATTCTGGAAATCCTCAGTCATTTCTTTGTTCTAACCAAATGTAGAACATGAGAAATCCTCAACTATAAAATCCTTAGGGAGGGTTTTCATTTTCTAAAGGTAGTGAGGAATTCATGAAACTAAAGATTCCTCACCCATTACCAAACATGCCCTAAATGTTTTCTTTCATGCTAGCTATCATTCATGTGGGGCCATCTACCTACTAATTAACCATCTCTTCTCAAAATATATTCCATGTGGGACCACATTCCTTCTCAATATCAGTAGGAGCCCCAAGAAAACTGGAAGTTCTTCACAAAGAATAATCCGATTTAATGGCTCAATGAAATCTGACAATAAGATAAAAATGAGTTTTCTCCATATCCTACAATTAGATAAAAATAAATTTTCCCCAAAGTGGTACTTACAATTACATGGCTCGAGTAAATAAAAAAAGACTATGGTACCCTATAAAGTTTGCATGCTTAATCAAAACATTTGAGCAAAAATGTAATCAATTTAATTTGGTTTTTAGAGTGAATCATATTTTCTTCAACTCGGTAAATCTATTGATGAGTATAAATATTGATTGAAGTGATTTCCATAACTTATCCATAATTTCAATTAAAATTTAAGTTGATGATTTGCATTTAACAATTATGAGGCAAAGATTATGAAATAATAGAATTCTGGAATAAACTGTGTTGTGGTTGTTCATGGCACTTTGAAATAGAAGGCCTGACTCAGTGACGAACCTAGAGTTTTCATTTGATGGGTGAAGACACAAACATGTAATTGTGTTTTTGGGAGCAAATACAAAATTTTCATGTGGATTTTAGGGGCTAACGTTGATATTTTATATGAATGCTTTTAGTAAATTTAGAATTTCATCCTTTTCCTACTAACTTGTTTCTTTATAGCTCATCCAACAAAATTTGCTAAATCAATTGTTAAATTACTCATTCCAGGAATATGTACATGGTTGATTTTGTTAACACATTATACTTGAAATCAATATGCAGTGCAATGACATGTTAAAGTTGAAAGTTTATTATTTTTTATTTTAATAATTTATTTTTTCATAAAAAAAATATGCTTAATCTTAATTGCACCCAACCTGCATTAAATTTGAGTCAAGAGTGTCGGGTTGAGTTGAGCCGCGTTATGAGTGCAGGATGAAGCTTTCCAACCCATTTTAAAAATGGGTTAGTTCAATAAATTCGGAGTCAGGTTAACCCAAACCGTTTACAAGGTTTACATAGAGCAACACAAGTACAAGTCACGTGGGCACGTACCATGATTATACCGTGTGACTGCAAAAAAATAATAATAATAAAGAACATGTACGAAAAGTTTTATGTGAACCCACTATGTAGATTCTCTTATTTGTATGACTCTTTTGGTGGTTTTTGGACTTTTGTAGCTTTTTGGGTAATTGTCCCTAGTTTATAATTTCAAGTGTATTCCTCCACATTATACAGCTTTAGACGTTTTCTATTCTAAGCATTCTATGCATGGGTTTCCACTGTTTGAGAACACCAAATTATTAATCTTGTAGATTTTAGAGCTTATTGAAAGATCCTTTGGATGACATAGCTGGCCTTAGAGCATTTCCTATTGTAACCAACTTACTCTAATATCCTCTACTTTAGGAAGGGATTATGATTTTTTTAATCATTATATGGATTAATCAAGAAAAAACTAATAAAATAGTATTCTCTCAACTAAAATTATAATTCTTTTTAAAGCCACATATCCAATTTTATGTCCTAAATGATATGTTGGGCCATTAGGCCCAATTCGTGTGACCCTCTTGAATTTATAGAATATCCAAGTAAATTAGTCCTTGCAAATTAAAGAGATTAAGATCACAGGTGTAAAGTTTATTATTTTCAAAGGGTCATCGAACGGTACATATCCTCCTCAATAGGTAATGATGATCCAATTATTGCATTGGCAAACTAAATAGTTTCAAAAATTATTGCATGCTATCATGGGCTATCGAACAGTACATATCCTCCTCAATAGGTAATGATCATCTGCATTTTTTTTTCAAATGACTTTGAACCCTCAACTCCTTTCTTAAGTTGATCATTGATAAAACTTGGATACACGATACCATCTTCTAGCGGATAAGGCACCAGACAGCTCAAACAGATCTTCAGTTCATTGTTGGACTTCGTGACTACTAGAATAATAAAATTATAGTTTTATTCCTATTTTAATCAAATATAAAAAAGGAAGAAAAAGAATAAAAGAAAATAATCTAAATTACTAGGAATTCAACACACAAATAGGCGATTTTGGGTTGATCACTTTAAAATGTGGCGGTGGTGGTGGTGTATGTGGCGGTGGTGGTGGTGGTGCACAGACTAGGTCACATTGGCTCTGGCAACCGGTCCCACACCATGGTTCTGTGCTGCCCCAATAGCCCCATTGGCTGCAGCAGAGGTAGTTGGGGCAGAGAGCTCCCCCTGCTTGGCTTCCACACTGCTGTGCAGAGGCACACAATATGGAAGCCAAGGAAAAGATGATTAAGGTCCAGATCTTCGTTCTTTCCTACTTCTAAGTGCATGTTGTGGATGAGGTGAGAGGAGGAATAAATAGATATTTGAGCACTGCCTCTACAACCTTCTACAGGTTATTCACGTTGAACACATGCATAAACTTCGGGATTCTTTACGAGCAGCCAGCTTTCAAGGGTTTATTGCTTGTGGTCCTGCATAACCATTAGGCAACTTTAAGTCTCTCTCAATCAATTTGCAAATTGAATGTACTGTTTGGATGTAGTTAAAGTTGAATGTATGTATCACAATTACTGAAAAGATGAGACATGCATGTGGTTACTGGAAAGATGAGACATGCATGTGGTCTATTCATAATTACTGGAAAGACGACGCTATGGGATGTTCTGGTTGATAAAATTTTGTTGTAATTTTCTTTTTAACTTATTATGTCCCAGTCAATTTCTTTAGCCAATAAAAAATCAGGTTAGCTATTAATCTCAGTCTTTGCATTTCATTATCCTTATAAAAATCATCTCCTTGGATTCATTTCTCAATTTTTATTATTTTTATTACAATATTAATTTAGTTTGAGGAAGCCCTCAGATTGAAGTGGGGATTAACAACAGGTGAGGCAAGGGAGATAGACCTCGTTTGAGGTAGAACCCTCAATGAGGAAAAGGTGTTTCTATCGTGGTTCGATTCTTAGACAGTAAAAGCTGACACTCCTTTCCCCCTGGGTTAAAAGGCCTTTCTTGAATTATTGTTAGTTAGAATAAAAACTATAATAGTGGTAAATAGCATGTCTAAAGAACTGGCCATTTATTTTCATCTAGAGATACATAAACAAAACCATTAATATGATTCGATTGCTTGTGACAATGCAGAGTCACAGTTCTCGGCCGCTTTTGTTGTTTCTTCTTAATTTAGAACTCAAAAGTTCATTCATTTTTGTCAATTGCTTTGGGGTGAATTGGTCTGAGTGCCTACCTAAGGCTTCTACACATTTGTGGTTGATTCTTTTTAAATTTTCACCATGCCATCAACTTTAACTTTCCAATGATCAATAATGAGTTGAAAAAAAATGACACAACACAGTTCGCTAATGACACATGCACATCTGAAAAACCAAGGAGAAAAATTCTAACTAGGCACTTTGTTAGAAAGCACTAGAAAATGACAGCTAATGGCCTTATAACAGTCATTAGCTGATCCGTCTACAAATATGTAGTCATTTAAACAACTAAGTTGTCTTAAAGGAAAAAAAAAAAACTATGGCATGTTTTTCAGGAAAAAAAACCAAGTTGAAAAAAAATCATCATTCTTTTGTTAAACAAAGATAAAAAAAATCTTTAAAATAGAAAAAAATAATAAATATCAGTCAATGGATTTTATTTATATAGATAGATAGAATTACAAATTATGGCTTTGAGCGGTCTTTTTTTTATCAGAAATATTTTCATAAAATAAAGTTGAAAAAAATTCTGCCCATGGAATTTTTAATAATATAATCAATTTCAAACATCCATTTAATATTCATATAATAACTAACTAATTAATGAACTCAAACATCCATATATAATAAAATTTATATCCATCTATCTAATTATAACCAAATTTACTATATCAAAACATTTAATTCAAAAGGTAGATTTTGCATAAAATTAGTAATAGATGGTCCTGAATTTACACTAATCTATGTTATCGCTGGTCGTGAAATCTGCCAAAATGCCTCAATTGATTAGCAATTTGACGTTCCTATCAATAATTTCATCTGAAATGATGCTACGGCAACTTGAATCCTAGACCAATACACCCATTAGTCCGCCATTGGCATCACATTTAGACCTCTGGCCACTATTAATACATCAACTTTCTTTATCATGAACCCATCTCCACAGTTGTGAGGTCCACGTACACGTGCCTCCTGATGTGGGTATTGTGCGACACCTACATACATGATTCACAATTTTATTAAATACAAATAATATTAAGTTTAGGAATCTACCATTTATGTAAACTTGGTCTGTATTGGTTGAAAACTGCATCCGTCTCTAACTTGAGAAATGGATGCAAGGATATACATCCTCCTCTAGGGCTCCCCTTCTATTCTTTCTTGTAACTATTCTAAAGCTCTCATTTGAGGAGCTGAATGAGGCACAACCGTTTGAGGTACCCAAACCATATTCCTCACACATCCTTGAGTATTATGATTAAAAAATATATATATATGCAACAAAACAAATAATTTTAAAACCTTCTAACAACTTGATGTTTTGCCACTAGGAAATATTATGAGCAATAAGATAATCCACATACATATGGCAACCACGTCATAGTCTAAATCTCTCCGTGGGTATAAAGTTGCTTACAAGCGCCCTAAAGAAGGATCTAATAATGTAAAGCGTAATCGTATGAAGTGATCAAGTTGGGAATTTTATTTTTGGGTCTATCTGTTTTCTGTTTAGTAGAAGTAAGGCACATATGTCTATTTTATTTCTTTGAATTTATTCTTTTATTGGAAATGTTATTCTCCTCATCTTTTCAAAGTAAACTTATTTGGAAGTGTTATTCGGCTCACCCTTTTTTTTTCCTTTGGGTTTCAGATTGTTGTAAGAGAGAGAGAGAGAGAGAGAGAGAGAGAGAGAGAGAGAGATGTGGGGTATTGGTATCATTAAAAACACAAAGGAGAGATAGAGAAAGATTTTACTCTTTCTTGATCTGATCTAGATGTCTCAAAAATCCAAATCCCAAGCATGGCTGCTTTCAGCGGCGATGAAACTACTCCCTTCTTCTTTGGCTTCCTTGGCTCGTTTTCTCATACATAGAGTCATGAGGCCAGAAATCATCATGCTGATAATGTGTTAGAAAATAAGAAAGAGCCAGAAAAGAAGAATAAAGAGAAAAGGGGAGAGAGATCTTATTATTGAGAGATGTATGTACATAATGGGGATGAGGATCTTATTTATAGAATAAGATTGCTTCCTCCCTAAGCAACCTAATGTGGAAAGACTCTAACTCAAAGTGCTTTTCTTATCCAGTGTGGGCCCCAATGTGGGCATCCACGTATGATAATACCTTTTATAACAAATCCAATCCTAAAGTAGAGGATTTTAGAGTGAGTTGGTCACAATAAGAAATGCTCTAAGGTCAGCTATGTCATCCAAAGGATCTTTCAATAAGCTATAAAATCTACAAGATTAATAAGTTGGTGTTCTCAAACTGTGGAAACCCATGCATAAACTGCTTAGAATAGAAAATGTCTAAAGTTATAGTATGTGGAGGAACACACTTGAAATTATAAACTGGGGACAATTACACTAAAAGGCTACAAAAGTCCAAAAACCACCAAAAGAGTCATACAAATTAGAGAATCTACATAGTGGGTCCACATAAAACTTTTCGTACATTTTTTTTGCAGTCACACGCTATAATCATGGTATGTGCCCATGTGACTTGTACTTGTGTTACTCTATGTAAACCTTGTAAACAGGTTGGGTCAACCCGAGTCCGAATTTATTGAACTAACCCGCTTTTAAAATAGGTTGGAAACCTTCATCTTGCACTCATAACGGCTCAACTCAACCCGACACTCTTAACTCAAACTCAATGCAGGTTGGGTCCAATTGAGATTAAGCATACATTTTTTTATAAAATATTAAAATATTAAAATAAAAATAATATGGATTAACTTTCAACTTTAACATGTGATTGCACTGTGTATTGATTTGATGTATAATGTGTAAACAAAATCAACCATGTACAGATTCTTGGAATAAGTAATTTGACAATTGATTTAGCAGATTTTGTTGGATGGGCTATAGAGAAAAAAGTTAGGAGGAAATGGATAAAATTCTAAATTTACTTCAAAAATTCATATAAAATATCTACGTTTGCCCCTAAAACCTAAATGAAAATTTTGTAGTTGATCCCAAAACACAATTTCATGTTTGGGTCTACACCCCTCAAATGAAAACTCTAGGTCCGCCACTGGGTCAGGCCTTCTATTTCAAAGTGCCATGAGTGACCACAACACAGTTTATCCTGGAATTCTATTATTTCATAATCTTTGCCTCATAATTGTTAAATGCAAATCACCAACTTAAATTTTAACTGAAATTATGAATAAGTTATGGGAAATCACCTCAATCAAAATTTATACTCATCAATAGATTTACCTAGTCGAAGAAAATATGATTCACTCTAAAAAAAACAAATTAAATTGATTACGTTTTTGCTCAAATGTTTTGATTAAGCATGCAGACTTTATAGGCTACCATAGTTTTTTTTATTTACTCAAGCCATGCAACTGTAAGTACAAGTTTGGGGAAAATTCAATTTTATCTAATTGTAGCATTGGAGAAAACTCATTTTTATCTAATTGTCAGATTTCATTCAGCGACTAAATTGGATTATTCTTTGTGAAGAACTTCCAGTATGCTTAGGGCTCCTAGTGATATTGAGAAGGAATGTGGTCCCACATGGGATATATTCTGAGAAGAGATGGTTAATTAGTAGGTAGGTAGCCCCACATGAACGATTGCTGGCATGAAAGAGAATGTTTAGGGCACGTTTGGTAACAAGTGAGGAATTCGCAGTTTCACGAATTCTTCACTACCTCTAGTAAATGAAAACCCTCCTTAAGGATTTTATAGCTAAGGATTTCTCATGTGCTACGTTTGGTTAGAACGATGAAATGACTGAGATTTCTAGAATTCATGTTTGGCGGTAACAGTAAAAACTGTAGAAAATAAACATCTCATCTAATATAAGGCCTTTAATAATTAGTCATGGCCAAAATGTGTTAGCTAACAACTAGGGCCCACATCATGATATTTAACCAACTAAGACTCCTATACTTATTCGAATATGATTAAAATGATGGGACGCGCATCTCAAGCTCATACATAGCCATGCTAAACAATAATTTGAATTCAATAAGAACGTAAAACACATTTCCGTATAAATCAATATTAAATATAAAATAAAACAACTGAGTATGAATGCTATAAAAATTGATAATTTCAAAAGACCATAGTTTAAGGTCTTATTAAGCAAAAATCACATTAAGATCCAGCCCTCGCACCCAACATCTCTTCCGCTATGCTTTCTCGCAATAGATTCATATAATCTTTATCTACATCGCTAGGTCCTAAAACACCATCCCTGGCTTGGTTGTCATTTAGTTTGTCACCCATATTTCGTCTCCTGAATTCTAGTTCATTACATCCGCAAAGAACTCATCATCTAATTTCCGTTGTCGGATAAAATTGTGTAGAACACAACATGCCACAACCAGCTTCACTGGTGTCTTAATAGGATAACGTGGAGCAATTTGTAGCAAAGGAAAATGTTGTTTGAATAAAGAAAATGTTCTCTCCACTACATTTCATACTTTCAAATGTCTTAAGTTGAATAACTCTGGTCCTGTTCTTGGTGCATACGTAATCGACCATTCTTTAAGATCGTAACAAACACCATGACAGGCAGCTAAAAATCCACCTGTA
The DNA here is from genome assembly GCA_037013555.1 of Sextonia rubra. NCBI lineage: Eukaryota > Viridiplantae > Streptophyta > Magnoliopsida > Laurales > Lauraceae > Sextonia > Sextonia rubra. The sequence continues at coordinate 10,903,897 of JASUAD010000028.1, read as the reverse complement.
TTCGCATATCCAGCATCAACAGGATAATATTTACCTACAAATAGTAAACCTCTAGTTAATATTACACTAAAAAAATTACATATGCATTTTCAAACAAAACACACAAGACATTACCAGTCGAAACATGGAATTTATTGTGTGGCCGCATCCAAATTGAGTCTTGAAGTATCCTAGAGTCTGATGCTAACCCTTCCCATCCAACATAAACATATTGAAATTATATATCAAACGAAACCACAGCCATGACATTTTGTGACAACCAACCTTTTCTATTTTGATACCGAACTTGATCTTCAAGTCTGACCCATGTAGGAACATGCGTTCCATCTATTGCTCCAACAATAAGCAGAAACTTATACCTCCACTCTTTATAAAGCAAAAGTAGAAGAAGTTAAAGCAATAAGGATTGTGGAAATATGGCAAATGTGGTGAAGCAGAAACAATATCTAGGTTATGGGGACAAAATGTTGAGCAAGTTCCGAGTCTAGAACAACAACAACTTGTAGGTTTCTTTTGGGAACATAAATGCTTAGTTCGGAAGGAAATTAGAAACAGATTCAAGCCCAGAAAGTGAGATAAAGGGATGATAGAAAATTGAGTGGATTTACTAAGGGCATAGAGAAACTAAAGTTAGAATCTTTAAGTACTCATTTTTAAGTGAGAGAGCAGTTTTCAATTGTAAGTCTTGATAGCAATTGAAAAAATTAGAATGTAGAAAATAGACATATGGTGATGAAATTTCATTGGTCCATAATAAATACACATAAACAAAAAAGTCAGGAATCTTGTCAATGACTTGAGCTAATACCTAATGAAAGAAATTGAGCATAAAAATCCAATAATGCCAACAATTTAACTAGATAGAAGGTGATGAAATTTCAATGGACCATAATGGTGATAGACACATAAACAACTCAGGCTTTGATCTTGATGGTGATGACATTAGGATATGGATTTGTCATTGGTTGGATTAACTATACTCCTTTTAACAAAAGAAAATCCATCATCATGATGATTGTTTTTCATGCTTAAATTGAAAGTTAGACATGAAACATGATATGTTCATCAAACTTTGAAGCATTGCTTATTTCTTCCCTGAATTGAATATGTTTCTATGTGTGTGTGTGTGTGAGTGAGAGAGATAGAGAGATCAATAATTGATAAATTTGACTCCATAGGGAGAAAAGAAACAAGCACTTACAAATGAGAAAAGCAACGAAATGCTAAAAGCCAAAGATAAAGGAGCATTATATCATACATCAGTGATAACAACCCAAACAAAAAAACATAACCAAGCATGATATATGAATAACATAAGAGTCATCACCAAGCATTCATCATTGAGCATTCCTTTCTTTGATAGCATATCATTCTCCACTAACATAACATGTACAATGGTTTTGATAAATAAATATTAAAAACTTTTAACATGATTAACAAGCATAAGATTTCCTTTGTATGATTCCCAATCAAAGGATTATCCAAATATACACTCGCTCCAACAAAAAAAAATCCATTGTAATGGCATAAACACAACATGAGAACAAATGCTATGCAGTAGAAACAGTAGTCAATGGTGCATTTGGCTGTATAAAAAATCACAATCAGTTTAACTATTACACAGAACAAATGGGTACTAGTTGTGTTAAGCATTTAGGGTGAAAAAAAAAGTGGGGTTGATTAAATAAATATCTAGAAATCAGCATCCTAAAATGAAGAAAGCAATGGGCACAATCACACATTAATAATTCTGTATTTTCTTATTTGATCGAATGAGTGTGAGAAGTACAACGTTATGGGCATGTTGGGCAAGGGAGGGAGGGAAAAAGACCAACAAGGAGAGATTGTGAGCGGAAAGTGGGCTCAGGTAGGGAAGAGAGAGAGGGGAGGGTGGGAGAGAGAAAGTGGATCAAAGGAGGGTGTTTTGGGCATGGGGAGAGAGAGAAAAAAAGTGTAGTTGGGTTCATAGGGGAGAGAGAGAGAGAAGAAGAAGAAGAAGGGGAGGGTGGGCACAACTGTGTGTGTGAGAGACAGGGAAAGAGAGGGAGAGAGTTGCAAGAGGGAGACTTACCTCCAAATCAATGGCGAGTAGGCACGAGACAGGAGAGCTGGAGAAGACTCTTTCGTGGGAGAGGGAAGCGACAGACTGCGTGCATATTGTTTGTGGTTCAGGATTTTGACTTTTATATCGTGTAGTTTTAGATGAGATGATTTGCATATCTAATGGGGGGAGGTAAGATCAGGGAATCAGGAGAAGTGAAGATTCAATTTTGCCAAAATTATTGGAGATTTGCCAGCACCAAACATAGATATTGATAGATACCATGGAAACTAGGATTCTTTTCCTCAATGATCTTATTACCAAACATGCCCTTAGAGATACAGATTAAGGTAACTCCTTGCTTGTTAACGGGCAGTGTAGAAATTAAATCAATCTGTGAAATCTGTAGATGTCATTAGAAAGATGCCAACTATCATCTGAAATTTCAAATGCCGTGCATGATAGCTATTGGTGGCAGCCGGTTGCTGTACCATTGTATGGTGTAGCGGTGCTACACAAGTTCCGAGCCCTAGAAATGACAAGGCCAAAATTTTTGCCATTAACACAATTGGGCCGGGCTGGATGTGGTCCTACATATGCTTAATAGTCCAATTATAGGCCCTCCATATTGACCACTATGTCCGTGTTACATAAATTTTATAAATGGGCATGACCTTTCCTTAACTTTTTAATTGCTCAATAGTGGCTAGATCTAGGCTCATTATTTTGTCTCCTCAATCTGGGTTTGCTATAGATTTGTGCCCCCGACCAACCCTACTCAAACGGGTTTCATAAACAAAGTGTTAGTTACTGATTTGAAACAAGAAAGGCCATAAAAGTGGTGGTAACAAGTTCACGGCCTTCTGGCTCCAACCCAGCCCATCATGGGAGGGGACTCTCCTAGATTGAAGAGCATCTAGGCCTCAGCGAGGCATTGTCAATAAAATAGACAGTGATGATTTTTCCTAATTCGTAGATAGGCCTCAGTGGACCGAGCAATTGCCACACATTAACCACAACAATTTATGGGTCATGTTCAGAAGAGAAGATAGAGCTAGAGAAAATTGCCTACAGTTCTAAGTTGCACTGCAAAATGTTATACCAAAGCTTCCTCCCACTTCAAATACTCAAGAAAACAAGTAGAGAAACATGTCAAGATTTTACCCCCTAGTAAGAGGTGTTAGCTCTTATCGACATAACCCACACTTTCCCTCGTTTGAGGGCAACGAGGGCTCCACTACCTGTCAAGGTCTTCTATAAATAAATTTAAGAACATTTCACTCAAGTAATAACCCGCTGCAAACTTTATTCAATCCAAATTTCTAATAATTTATACAAGAAAGGAGCACAACATAAAGAGATAATTTCAAATTCAAATCTCAAGTCTATCCCTAAAATATCTAACACCTAACAAACCATTTGGTTGTTTTTAACATCCATATCTCTAACATCCCCCCTCGATCACATGATCCTCAATAGAATTTGTAATTGTAAACATAAAATATAAGACCTTGATATCTAAAAAAACAAATCAATTAAATATATATATATTTATTTTTGTAAAAAAACGATCATCATATCTTCTTAATGATCACCGTCTATCCGTAAATCCATTTCTGTCACAACTCACTCCTTTTCTAGTCTGTCGGTGCCGATGGCTCATTAAATCAGATCTTTTGAGATTTCTTCATTAAAGTAATAAACCACTGTAAACTTTATTCAATCTAACTCTCTAATTTATACAAGAGAGGAGAATAACAAAAAGAGATAATTTAAAATTCAAATTTTAAGTCTATTCCTAAAATATGTAACACCTAACAAACCATTCGGGTCTCTCTGAGATCCATATCTCAAGCATTTTACACCTTTCCAGTAGAGAAAAATTAAAATCCTAAGAAAGATATCATCCTCCTATCTACATCAACAACCTCCATCCTTCACTCCACTCTTTAATTTTCTTGTTTAGTAATTGCTACAAATTCAATATCGAGCAAACAAAAACATCAACAGAAAAGGATATGGTTAAAAGGGCACCTTTTGCTTTCATGTGTCTTGTGATACTGATAAAGATAAATGATAAAATTATAGGTTGGAATGAGCCCACCGATCCATCAGACCTCCCCAATTACTAGGTTTGGGCTCACCAAAGTCAGGGTAAGTTGAGTTACTCGAGGTCGGTCACTAAATCAGGATAAATGAGTCCAACTTTCTACTTAGTAAGGCGTCTCTGAGATACAAAATTTGGTGACCTTACCGGTGCATTTGTATGGGACCATTTGCCGAGTAAAAGGAAAGAACTAGCACCGGATTTTCTAGTGTTTGGTGCAACGATAATTTTGTGCATCCCAAAAATCCAACACCTTGTCAATTGGGCATTTTCCTTCACGAAAAAGGATCCACATTTCGGACCTCCCCCTGTCAGATAACAAGTGCTGCAGAGTTCCTCTTTGACTCCTGCAAAAACACCGCCTAAAAGTTGTGTCTAGTTTTTCAAGCAATGGTTAGGGTAACAATGCTAGATTGCTACGCACATGGCTAATTTGGGTCCTGTTTCGAGAGTGAAAATGTGGTGGTTTGGGCTTTAGTGTAGGGTGTGCATGATATTTCAAACAATGCCTTGATCAAGCCTGATCCTGGGGGCCCATTTGTTTCATGGAGTCAAACTTTTTAGGAATGCTAAAAAATGCATTCTAGAAACTAGAAGTTTCTAAAATTTAAAAAAAAAGTGAAGATCCATCAATGGCTATCAAGCAATCTCTCCCTCACTACAAAATCGATTAAGGGAAATGTAAAACGAAGACCCATGATCACCCTAGCAAATCAAATCCTGGGTAAGTCAGGTCCCACCTTTATCCTTCACACCTTATCTCTTTTTAATGATTCTTTATCAGAACCCATTTTACCAAGATTTCAAACTAGTTCAATACCATGACACAAATGGGCTCAAAGCCCATTTTGGCTTCACAAAGGTCAAATTTTTATACCATTTAATAAATGGGTTGCACTTGGCAAAAACTTCAGCCACAATTAGTAAACATTTCAAGTTAATTAGCTAGACTAAACGCAATCTTTTAAGGATGTGGACGGTTCTGAGAGCAACCCAGAATGGAATCTGGTTGTGCAATTGGGCTCGGACAGATTGGGTCAATGTTAACATTGGGTAATCAGGGGGGTTGGGCTGTGATTTATTGTTTCTCCACCTCGGCCTCATTGTTACTTGATAGCTGAACACGCTTTGCGCAATATTGTGTATGTTATGCCCTACTATAAGTTTATATCCTGGCCTAAATATCAAGCATAAAATGGAAAACCCCGCAATTGAATTGGACCCAAGTAACTTGCACAACCATATTGTGGAACCAAGTGTAGATATTTGGCCCATAACAAAAAGGCTAAAGTTGGACAAGGTTGAGCCCATTGACCTAAGCTTATTCAGTGTTCATCTTAAGTATATGAAAGATCTGATTCAGCCACACTAGAATCTAGTAATATGAATGGATTGAAGAATCCTGGGTCAATTATATCCTAGAATGATTGTGTTGGGTTCGGGCCTCACATTTTGACTTAATAGTCTAACAGGCTTCGCTTGAGCTTGTGTAAGGTAAAAATCCTAATTATAGGCTTATCTTGACCTACCATATTTAGCACAAAACCGCACTTTCACTTGCAAACTTGGCATAGGGTTAACTTTAACTGTCATGGGGTTGAGAACAGCTCCTTTCCTAAGTGGAAAGGAGCAGCAATTCTCACCTGACTGTTTAGGATTCTAACATTGCAAATGCCAACTTTCCAACATGTGCGGGCTTCTATTCTCACGTGTGCAAGCTTTATGTAAGGTTTTGAGTTGTTGGCATATTCATTGGGTTGGACAACAACTTGGGAAATATTGATATGTAATCTTTTATTTAGATTGGACTGCATGGTGGTCACGTTGATGAAGAGATTGAAGAGTTCAAGTGCAAAATACAGTCTCCTTGACAAGCTTTCTTGTAAGCCCATGTGTTTGAATGCTTATAGAGCTCCATTTGAACGTCCAAGATAGTGTTGCCAATTTCCATCTATTTCTACAGAAAAAAAAAAAGAAAAAAGAAAAATTGGGAGCTCGAATGTTCGAATGTCCCCAAAGTCCATTCGAAAGAACAAGGTGTTCACAAAATCTTCTATTAAAAAAGAAATAGAGGAACACGAACCCTAAAGGCAACCTACGAACCAGACACTTGTGAAGGTAGTTCTACCTTTTTTAAATCATCTTTCTCTCCACTCAATGCACTAGAGATCTATCAGAAAGATCTTTTAACTTTTCTAGAGCATATTAAAGAATAGTACCGAAGGTGCTGCTCTAAGATCTCACATCTACTCCTCTAAAGTAAATTCATCTTGAAGAGCCTTGACGGCAGTTTGGATCTATAAGGTCCCGACCCCACTTAATTATAATTCATATTAATTAAGCTTGATTTTTCATCCTATTCTTAATTTTTAGCGGGTCTTAGTTGGATAAGTAGTTGGGTTTCAACTTTACCTAAGTGGTCTTTTGTAATTTGTTCCTGCATCATATTGACATCTCATTAATTGCATATTGTGTAAATTTTCGTGTAGACCATTTTTTATGTTGGGCTCAACTTGATTCGGACTCATCTTGGCCCAATTGAGGCCATGTGACCTAAATTATAATTATTCTAAAAACTTGGACTTGCATGTAGACACCAGAAAAATTTTCATTTAACAGGAGAACCCAATGTTGTCTTCTTCTTCTTCTCACTATGTTCGTTAGAGCCATTCCCTTTCTTCACCTTTCTTCATTTTCACTTCAACTTAGAGTTAGAAATAAGGATTTGGAGCTTGCATGCAATAGTAATAGCATCCATCCATCCTCTTCTTCTTCCTTTGGGCATCTCTTTCTTAGAAATCACAATCTTCTCTAAGCTACAGTCCTTAAGGTGAAGACTTTACCTCCATTTCATTTCTTTGGGCTTGATAGAGTCAAGAAGACTCAATTACACAACATGCATGCATTCTACACTACATTCACTAGTTGCATGTCTTTATGTAGAGAAACCACCCAGCATTGAGGATTTTCCCTAATCACACACCAAGGAGGAGTTGAGTAGCATTAAGCACTGTGTTAAGGCAAGTATTAGAGTATATATGGTATTGCATGTATGTTTATTTGTTGGCTCTCGGATTGATTCTTGCAAATCTTAAGCTACAGCTCTTTTTTCTTTGATGTAAGCATGTATATAAGCTTAATTGAATGAATTAGAGAATATGTAGGTAATATGGGTGCTGTGTGAGCCTTGAACAAACTTAGTGACTTTTTAAAGTCATAGAAAGCTCACTGCACCTCTACCCTTAAGAGTTCTGTGTATAACCCAAGCTTCAGAATCATTTTCAGACTTTCTGAAGCTTACAGTGAAGCTACGACTAAGCCGTAAATGTGTACGGTTCAAAGTCCCAATAGTGCCAAAACCTAATTTTGTAGTATGGTTAACCCTGGTTAAGCCGTGGAATGAACTACGCCTAAGCCGTAACTATCCCATAACCAAGCCGTAAGCCATTTTACTGCGAGCTTTCTCAAGAACCTAAAAGTCAACCTTCCTTCTACGGCTTACCCACATTAAGCCGTGAACTGCACTACGGCTAAGCCGTATCCCAGCCGTGACCCAGCTATAGGCTTAGCACGGCTAAGTCGTAGGCTAACATAAGGTTGAAACGTAAATGCGTACGAAATTAAGGAGGAAACCTAAGCCACTCGGCTAAGCCGTAACATGTATATCGCTAAGCCGTAAGAATACTGTGAATTTAGGATATTAGGGATTTCCAATGACCTTGTGGGGCCTTAGTGACGGTGCATTCACTACAAGAAATTGCATCTTTTCCGGCAGTTTTTCCCGGCCAAAAATTTAAACGCCGGGAAAAGATAACCTTTTCCGACGAAAAAACTTAGCTCCCCCGGGAATAGTGGGTTCTTTCGCGGCGCAATAAAACGCCGGCGAAAGTGTGAGTTTCCCCGGCGAATAATTATTTTCACCGGAAAAGGTTGCATTTTTACCGGCGAATAATCTTTTTCGCCGGGAAAGGGATCATTTTTACCGGCGTATTATTTATTTCGTCGGTAAAATTACTCATTTTCATCTTCGTGCCTTTTCTTTACATGATATAAAACCCAAACCCCTGTTCCCCCCCCCCCCCCCCAAAACGCACACTGCTCCCCGCTTTTTTCCAGAAAACCCAGATTGGTCTCCTGCTGCTCGTGAAATCCTGCTGCTCGTGAAATCCGCTAGCTGCTGCTCTAAAACGCAGACTAGTCTCCTGCTGCTCGTGAAATCCCCAAGCACTGCTCCAGCGCTGCAGCTGCTGCTGCACACTGCTTCCCTGCTGCCCCAAAACCTGCTCCACGCACACTGCTCCCCTGTTGCTCCAGGCGCTGCTGCTGCAGGTGGTGAAGGTACCCAAACCCTGCTTCTTGATTCTGTTATATATCCTGTTTCTTGATTCTTGGTTGCCATGTCCGCTTCCACCTCAAAGTCCCAAAAGGCAAAACCCATTTTGGCCCTTTGAATCGTATTTGGGTTGAATCCGGCCTTTGTACTTTGGGGTTTCTGGTTGTGAGGGCTGGTTTCTGATGGTCGCTGCAAGAGAAAATCAGAAATTATAAGGTAGAATCAACTCGTTAACGCAAAATTACTTTGGGGTTTCTGATGGTTGCTATGATTTTTTTTTATTTATGCCCTTTTGCTGCCCCTCTCTTTTCTGTATTGTGGGACAGACATTGAAGCCATTCGCAATTCCTTGACTCCATGAGTTGGTGCTCAATTCCCAATTTCACTCTGATTCAACCAAAAAAAGAATAGTACTTAGAGGCCTATTTACATTTTGAGGCTTTAAAATTGGTGGGATAATCTGATGACCGAAGTGCTACTTGGGGCAGGCACCCTCTATCTTCAATGCCCCTTGAACCCATGAATTGTGGGCGTTGCAGGTGGGTGTTGGAAGGGAGCTCTTCTTAATAAGAAAACATCCTGATTTCATCTAGTCTTGGAATTATATTGAAATGCTTATAGTACAAAGAGAGGTTCCTGCACCAAAAGGGCAAGGGTTGTTCAGGAAGTTATGAAAGGAGCCATGATGTCCAACATATCTTTTGGTGGCAATGGGTATTATGCAGGACAGATGGAGATGCAGTCGAGTGGATTTGGGTGCACATGGTTAATGGTACCCCTATCTACAGGGTTTTGTAGAAAGGAACTAAACCCCTTCATGTTCCAATTAATTATAAAACTTCACTGACAGAAGCTCTGTTAGTCATGATGCTTAAAGGAATTTTGTCAATCCTCCAGACCAGACTCTTGGATCGGTTGTTTCTTCAATCCAAGCAACTAAACCTCTTTATAATGCTTGGGGTGCTTCTTTACTTGTATACATACATTCATGTATGTGTAAATGATCTGGTGAGTTAACCTATTTATACTGCTGCTGTTTCATCCTTGAAATTAGTTTTGCTCCACTCTTCAATCGTCTTCTTTTCTTGAAGATTTTGATTTCTTGAAACCATTTCTGTAGGTTTCTTGAAACCACTGATTTCTGATGTCTGATTTGAAATTATCACCATATTAGCATGACAACCATTTTACAATGTAGAGTAACAAATCATGGTTTTAGGCTTTTAGCAAACAGTGGACATAAGCATTTATAGATCAGAAAGGAGAATATCTTGATTCGCAAAAGTTGAGCTTCAATTCCTTCAGGTGAGACATACTTAGGCCAGCTTGGACAGGGTTCATTGCTGAAATTTGGACACTCTAATGGGAGTCTCTTTCCCCATTTCTTTGTTTGGAGAGGGCATGGGAGTTTGTTAGAGAAGAATTGGAGTCACTTTTTAAGATTAGTGAAATTTTGATGCTAGACCAAAGGATTGATAGATCAAGGTTCCTATTCATTCGAAAATAGCTTTTGGAGAATTAATTTTTTTTCCCTCTTTAAGGTATGCTCCTCTCTAAAACTTACATTTCTTGCTTCAATCATTTCATGGTAGCCATTGTTACAAGATCTATGGGATCCATGGTTAATGTAAAGTATAGATCCATGGATCTATACCAAAATTTTAATTTCTTAGGGCATATTTTCTATGGCCGAATCATTTAATCCTACAATTGTAGGACATTATTTCCCATTTTTAAGATATTTTCTAAAGATTTTTCCTTTTACAGGAACTCTTTTTACAGGAAATTAACTATATATACGAATATAGTCTATTATAGGCATGGTGATGTCATCATTGAAACCACATCCCATGCATCTTAAAGCCACATGTGGTAGTGACTGCTTGTCTAAGATTGAGAATTAGAGAAACTGCAATTCCTTGAAAAATAAGTTAAAAATAAATTGCAGAAACGAAACGAGGATACTCCTTTAACAAAAGACACCAGGTAGTAACTATTGGTGCTTGGAACTTCTTAAGTTTGAATTTCAGCAAATACTTTTAGTTTTTCATTCATGGCTTATGTCAACAATCACACATGGTAGCTTGGGAATAAGAGTGAGGAGCAAATATAAAGGTACAAATAAGGAAGTATTATAAAATCATATTAAGGATAAGGAGTACTTCCAAATCAATTATAATTGCTAACTTATCACAATATTTTTTTTAAATTCTATTAAGTTTCTTAATGACATCTTTTATTGAATTTGAGTTAACTATCTCCTTGCATATATGAACAGATATGGACAAGAGTTGGATGTTACTGTATCAAAATAGATTCAGTCAGCCGTATATGGATGGGGTGAATTCTTTTATTGAATTCGCAAAGGTAAATTCGGGTGGAAGTAGAGTGATAAAGTGCCCATGTAACAACTGTTGCAACAGTTATAAACATGACTATGAGATTGTGAGAGAACATCTGCTCCGACGTGGGATGCTGGTATCCTACGACACCTGGTTACACCATGGGGAACTTGCACAATCCGATGAATTGGCTAATAGCGAGGATGAATCTAATGAAGATCTGGATGGATATGGTGAGATGCTAGTGGACCATGGAAGGGGGACTTACATGGTGGATGATACCTTAGGGATGGATGACATGCGGAACTTCGAAATTATGCTAGAAGCTTCTCAGTGTAGTTTGTACCCAGGTTGTAAAGATTCTGAAACCCTGTTAGCGTTTGTCATTAAGATGCTAGATGTGAAGGTAAAACACAAGTGGAGCAACAAGTCATTCGACAAGGTCTTGGAGATATTGAAAGACACCCTACCAGAAGGTAATGTGGTTCCAGCTTCCAATTATGAGGCAAAGAAGATATTGCGTGACTTGGGCTTATGGTATGAGCACATTGACGCATGCTATAATGATTGCATATTGTTTTGGAAGGAGAATTCTCACTTGGAGAAGTGTCCGGAATGTGGGGAACCTAGGTATAAGGTCAATGATGGCAAGGGTAAGCAGATCGCTCATAAGATACTGCGTTACTTCCCCTTGACATCGAGGTTGCGGAGATTATACATGTCTAGGATAACGGCTAAAGAGATGAGATGGTACCATCAGAATCGCATGGATGGCAACCTGGGTAGGCATCCAGCCGACTATAAAGAATGGAAGGAATTTGATTTGAAATTTCCAGAGTTTGCTCGAGAGATCCGCAATGTGAGGTTAGGACTAGCCACTGATGGGTTCAACCCATTTAGCAACATGAGCACTTCTTACAGCATGTGGCCTGTCATACTTACGCCTTATAACCTTCCACCCTGGATGTGCATGAAGGATCCATTTTTCATGATGTCTTTACTTATTCCAGGACCACGGGCACCTGAGAAGGAGATCGATGTGTACCTGAGGCCCTTGGTTGACGAGTTGAAGGAGTTATGGGAGAATGGTGTCTTGACTTACGATGCTCACAGTAAACAAACCTTCCGGATGCATGCAGCTGTGATGTGGACCATAAATGACTTTCCCGCATATGGTAGCTTATCTGGTTGGAGCACAAAAGGTTATAAAGCTTGTCCCACTTGCAATGAAGATTCATTATCACTTAGGCTAAAAAGTAAGATTGGTTGGGTGGGACATCGAACTTACTTGCCTAAGAACCATCAATGGAGAAAGAGCAAGAAGTTCAACGGTCAGCCAGAAAATAACATGAAATCCTTGGAGTTACCGGTGCAGAAGGTACTAGATCAGTTAGATCGACTACCGGAAAGTAGATTCGGGAAGGGCCCCACCAACAGGAAAAGACCTCGTGAGCCTGCATTGTTGAATTGGACAAAGAAAAGCATCCTGTATGAGCTATCGTACTGGAAGAACCTAAACCTCAGGCATAACCTTGATGTCATGCACATAGAAAAGAACATATGTGAAAATGTTGTTGGGACAGTGTTGGGCATAGATAAAAAGAACAAGGACACAGACAAAGCACGTGAGGATTTAGAGGAAATGGGCATCAGGCCAGAATTGCATCTGCAAATGAATGAAAAAAGAACCCGTGTGAAACCCCAAGCGTTCTACACATTAGACCCGAAACAAAGGGAGGGTTTTTACGAATTCTTGAAATCGATCAAGTACCCGGATGGCTATGCAGCGAACCTTTCGAGGTGTGTGACCTCTAAAAATGGCAAGTTATCGGGTATGAAAAGTCACGACTATCATATCCTCCTTCAGCGTCTTCTTCCAATTGGCCTGCGTGGTTATGTAGACAAGGAGTTAAGTATAACTCTATTTGAGTTGGGCAGTTTTTTCCAGGACCTATGCTCGAAAACATTGAAGCAGAGCGATTTAGAAAAACTGGAGGAACGAGGAGTGCTTATACTTTGCAAGCTCGAGAGGATATTTCCTCCTGCATTCTTCGATGTAATGGTCCATCTGGCTATTCACTTGCCACGTAAGGCCATGCTTGCTGGACCGGTGCAATATCGGTGGATGTATCCCATCGAAAGGTAACTATTACCATCCCATGAAGCGTTGCTCATGTGGTAGTGTGACTGTCTTACATAAGTAACTTTAATACTAATTTTTCCTTGTTTGAAGGTTTCTCGGGACTTTAAAAGGTTATGTTACCAATAGAGCACGACCCGAAGGTTCGATCGCGGAGGCATATATTGTTAAAGAGTGTTTGACTTTCTGCTCACTGTACCTAAAAGGTTTTGATCAAAACGAACGAAATGATGATGGTGGCGTGCGTGGTCCTGGGATGGAGATCTTCACGCAACTTGTCCGTCCCTTTGCACCGATTACAAGGGCACCAGATCCTTCTTAGAATGAACGCAATATGGCTCATTGGTTTGTATTGCATAATAGTCCCGAGTTAGAGCCGTATCTTGAGTAAGTGGTTTGGTTTATACAAATTTGTAGATAAATTATGAACTTGTTGATTCTTCCTCTACTTTTATATGCTCATGAATTGCTTTTCCTTAAGTAGGGAACACAGGAATACAATACAAAATCCAAGAGGGCATAACATCAATCAAATACAGCGAGACACATTTCCAAAATGGTTTAAGTAACGCATAAGATATATGATTCCTTAGTAACAAGATGAACATTATCTAACTTGGCTTCAATTGACTTTAACTTGATAAATTTGCTGTATGTTTTTCGTGTAGATGAATGAATTGCGAAATCTAGGGTCACCAGAAGCAACTGATGAAATGTGGTCGTTAGCAAATGGCCCTAGTTCGATAGTTTATCTATATTCAGGGTGCATATCCAATGGTGTTCGATTCCACACTAGAGATCGCGAGAACCGGCGTAAGTGCCAAAATAGTAGTTTGGTGGTGGCAGGGGAGCATAAAGGAAAGACAATTGACTTCTATGGGTACTTCTGCAAAGTCTGGGAATTAACATACATGCATGGGGGTAAAGTGGTTCTATTTCAGTGTGAATGGTACAACACTGGTACCAGAAACAAAATACATATTGATCAACACGAGACAAGCATTGATGTACGGGGTCGGTGGTATAAAGATGATCCATTTGTCCTACCAAGTCAAGCAAATCAAGTTTTTTATGTTAGTGATACTATCAGAGGCAACAACTGGAGAGTTGTAGAACGAGTCAAGCATCGGGGGGTGTGGGATGTAGCGGATGTGGATGATGTCCCTGATGAGGCCTTTCAGCAACATGAAACCACTGATGCTGTCCCAATCTATGTTGAAGATAGTGATGTTCATTACTGTAGGGATGATATTCTGCCAGAGATAGTTAATGGTGATGAGCCGATGGAGGAGCATAGCGACGATGATGATGAAACTATGGCAAAGTATATAGATGATGATGAAAATGATTTGCATAGCCGGTTTGATCCAGATATAGATCCTGATATAGACTATGATGTGTAGTGTTTGTTTTCTAATTTGTGTATGGACAAGTGTTCTTAATTAGTAAAGTTGTTGGTTTACATATCATGGCTCACTATATATATTTCATTTCATTTTATTTTGTTTTCTTCATTTTTCTTGTATGTCAAATATAGTTGTCAAGAATGCACAAGGGAGGTAAAACGTTTGTCAAGCCCGGCTGGGTGGCCAAGCAGGTAAAGTTGACAGAATACGAGAAGGTGAGAAATAAGAACATCATAGATAACGACGCAAGATGTCGTGCTCTGGGGGTGAAGCACATGGCTAGCACAATTTTTGGAATGGGTCAAACGAGCAAGTGGAAAAATGGGGAGGGAAATAGAAAATCCGGTGAAGATGATAATGATGAGGAGTATATACCACCACAGGGTGATGTAGGGTTGGTCTACTCGGATGAAGATACATGTGATGACGAGGATGATGACTCTTTTGGGTCTCAGGCGAATATGGTAATATATGTGTCTAAATCAAGTTATTTTCAATTATTGATTTCTGATATGCAAGCCATACTAGTTGCAAACATCTTTCTTTCACTTTAAGTGAGCATTTATGTACTAATCATTCATTGTTTTATTATGATAGGTTACTCATATGAATCGAGGGAAGCGAAGTAGACATGCTCATGTTGTAGCAGCTGCACTGGCCCAGGCTACACTGGTACAGCCTCCAGCAGCTGCACTGACCCAGGCTACACTGGTACAGCCTCCAGCAGCTGCACTGACCCAGGCTACACTGGTACAGCCTCCAGCAGCTGCACTGGCCCAGGCTACACTGGTACAGCCTCCAGCAGCTGCACTGGCCCAGGCTACACTGGTACAGCCTCTAGCAGCTGCACTGGCCCAGGCTACACTGGTACAGCCTCCAGTCATACAAACTCCTCTTGCAGAAAGCATACCTGAGGGGGTAGCCCAGGCTACACTAGCACAGCCTCCAGTCACACGGTCTTCTCATGTGGGTAGTATGCCACCTTCGTTAGCAACCCATGCGAGACTGATGGATCCTACACAAGTTGCCAATTCATCTGGCCAACCTGACCAAGTTTTAAGTCCACATACGGTTGGCAGTAGTGTTGGTGAGAAATATATAAATATTTAAGTATAAAGGCCTACCTTCTTTTAATGTGATATGCTTAGTAACTCAATTAATATTGTGGCCATGACAGCTTCAGCCTCAATTGAGGGCTCGAGCCATGTACGGGGTAGGACACGTGGGGTGAAGGTAGCAAAGCTGAGGAGGCAACTTGGCCATGCCATCCCAGTTTCGATCCCAGCTTCAAGCAATGCGCCAGAGGGCGAATTTGCCACTACTTTGGCGAACCTTCTAGGTGCAGCGATTCGAGATGAGGCACCAGTTTGGAAAGAAGGCTGGAAGTTTGTTCCTGAGGGGATCAAGAAGTTAGTGGTAAAGAGAGTTCAGGTAATTTCGTTGAAAGTAACCTAATGCAGATTTAATTGGACTCATTTTAATTTAATTGTTGACTCACATAACTTGTTTTTGTTTGCAATTGAAGCAAATGTTTGAGTTCGGGGACTATACGAACGATCCGATCATCAAGGCTGCCATTGATGCGAAGTGCCAAAAATTGTATAGGGACTGGAAGAGTGACTTACATACCCACTATTTGTCTCTTGTGGAGGCGGGAGTGCCCAATCCAAAGAGCCACCCACTAACACCTTGTAAGGCAGATGACTGGGCCTGGATGATCGACAATTTGTGGGAGACTGAGAAGTGGAAGGTAACTTTTAAAGGTTTTGTATCAAGTTCATTGTATTAGTTAAGATGTGTTTAGGCAATATATTATTCTTTTTAATCTTTGTAGGAGAAGTCAAGGAAAGCAAGAAATAGCCGTTCGAAGATGCCATGGAATCATACGAGTGGCTCTAGATCCTTCCCAGCACGTCATTCAATCATTGTAAGTGCGGGTTTAGGAATTTTTCCTATTTGACTAAGTCATGAAATTTTAATTTCTTATATTAATGAAATATCTAATGTCATAACAGAGAGCACAGAATGGTGGACAGGCACAGCCTTTTCCGGATTTCTACCACGACACCCACTGTATGCATGGGAGTAATAAGTGGATAAATGAGGAGGCTCAGAAGACATATGTACATATGCCTAAGTCTTATTTGATAAATCGATATAAATAAACTTTTATACATTTGTTCAACTCACTTTATTTGATTCTTACTTCTTTAAAAATATCGCAGGAGGAATTGGTACGAGTGACAGCTGAACAGTCTCAACCCTCGATTACATCTCCGATGAGCGAGGAACAAATATCCGTTGAGGTTCTTGGCAAGAGGTCCGGATATCTGAAGGGTTTTGGCATTCGCACGAAGTCTGCTTTTGCTTCAGCCCATACTCGAACGGGCCGTGATTCTGAGGTGCATGTTTTGAGGGAGCAGTTAGAAGAGCACATAAAGAAAACTAGTTTTCTTGAGGGCTTAGTCCTTCGGTTAGCAGATCATGCAGGCATAGATCTGGGTATCGCCGTTGGTCGGGAGGGCGCCTCTAGTGGAGCTCAGGATGCAGTGGCTCTAGGTATGTTCTTCAATTATAAAGTTGTTCCACCATCTCAAGTTGTTCCACCTCAATTCACGAGAGGCACAAACTACACTTTTATACTGGGGTATTCACTCACTACACACTACTTAAATGTCTCACTTACAAAAAATTGCCCTTATGGTTGCAAAGCATTGCAAGAGAGTCGTTGGTAAGGAAATAGTTGTTGTCTCAACCTCCTTATTCTTTGGTTTTCGAACTTCTCTCTTCAAGCCAAGCATTGTCCTTAGTCCTTAGACTCCTATGGCCTTTTAGCCTTGTAGTTGTGAAAGATGAAACATGCTCATGGGCAAAAAAATATGAAACATTACTAAATATATTCTGCTTCTTGAAACAATACTGATTCATAGGAATTTAACTTAGGAATAAAGGTCCATTTTAACTTAGGAATAAAGGTCCAGCCGTCCAGCTGATGAGGGCTTAGATCTCATCATCTAATGCACCATCTGTACCTTAGACAAAAGAAGGGAAACAGTTACCTGAACTGGACAAAGAAAAACCAGAAAGAAGGGAAACAGTTTTACCCGTTTTCTGACTCTGTCAGCCTAGCCCACTGTTTTCTGATCGGTGGTTCAGAATCTGGAAATTGTTGAAGCGGGAACCATCATATGTAAATCTTGTTAAGGAACCATCATATGTAAATCTTGTTAAGCTTCATATGTAAATTGTTGAAGCGGGAACCATTTGTCCTTCCAGATGAATGATCTCTATTGCTGAAATATGGCCATACTTGCACTGATGAGTTGCTGGATCTGGAGGAACTGTGGGATAACATCTATGCAGTGTGCGGAAAATGGTCTTAAAACAAATGGAAGAGTTAGAACCAAACATAAGGAGAAGCAGAATTGTAAAAAGGCAAACAGCTCACTGGAAACATTCTGAGAATTATAGTCCACTTTGTCCTTCCAGATGAATGATCTCTATTGCTGAAATATGGCCATACTTGGACTGATGAGTTGCTGGCTCTAGAGGAACTGTGGGCTAACATCTATGCAGTGTGCGGAGAAAGAATTCTCCAGAGACAACTGTAACGTCACTGCTGGGTCAGCAAATTTCTGAGGATATAGGGTGGAAAAGCACTGGCTTGAAGGAGTTTTGGGGATTTGCAAGTCCTAGGGGGCAGGGATAGTAGCTATGGCTCTTTCTGTAGATCTCCTTGCTCTTCCTCATTCACTATGGCAAACAAAAATCAAAAGAATTCAAGATCTTTTTTGATTCCAGAACCACAAGCTGTTCTTGATCGCTGGATTCAAATGAAAGCACATGAGGTTCTGATTCATTAGCAGGGATTGTCCCCAGCAGATGCCACTTGGGAGGATCAGGAGTTAATTAAGGTGCAATTTCCTAATATCACTCTTGAGGATCAGCAAGATTTTAAGGGGGGAGGAGATGTCACGATCAGCATCTGTTGGCTACCAAGTTACTAGGATAGTCATTGCTGTTTTCACTCTGTTTTCTTAGCTTTCTATTGAGAAGTTCTCTCTAGCTTCGATTCAGTTTGAATTGCGCTAGGATTGTTTGATCTGTTACAAAATTTGTGCTCTCTCTGCCCTCTGTCAGTTACAAGATATGGAAGGAGAAAAACACAGGGCAGAGCTCAGCTGTACCATTTGGCCACAGACAAGCTTCAGCCCCTACTCAAACTCAGGCGTAAGTAATTTATGAGCTCTTTATGAGCTCAGTAATAAAGACCACATCACACTCTTCCCTGAGGCTTGGTTTTGCTCTTTATGAGCAAAATTGCTTGCGCCTTGAGGCCAGCCAGTAACTATTGCTTACCTATTCTTCCCTGAGCATGGTTTTGCTCTTTTGTTGCTCTTTAAGTAATTTTGCTCTTTATGAGCAAAATTGCTCAGTAATTTAATAGCTAATTTATGAGCTCTTTATTGACTGGCCAGACCACAACCTGCAATAGAAGAGTGCTTGGTTTAGACTTTGTTTTATGCGCATCTTTGCGAACAAGTAAATTTACACAAATGAAGGTCCACACATTTGGATAATCAGAAGTACTGTTGAAGTAAATCTTAGTTCAAAGCAATTAAGTTTACATGTAAAGCAGAATGCAACACAACCAAGTTCTAAATCCGATGATCTAAATGGTACGAACTGACAAGATATTTTCAGCTTGTCCATGGTGGGGATAAACTGGATCGGGACTAGGATTCGTTGAGATCCTAGGCACATAAGCATGCAGCTCCATCACACTCTTCCCTTGCTTTTCTTCCACGATGACTTCGTTCTTATTTTTTGTTTTTGGAATGTCATTATACCGATTAGAACTTTACATGATTCTGAGAATATCTCAGTTTTCTTTAGATTATTTGAGCACCTTGTTCAGGTTGAAGTGTAATGAAATTGTATGGAGCATGTGCATAGCTTGGCGATAGCTCAAATGATAAGTGTTGTACAGTCATGGGCAAGGCCATTTTAGCCTCCATCATGGCAAAGTTTTGCCCAACATTGATCCTTGGACCTCACCCAAATGGACTGAAAATGACCTGATTCTTCAATGCATTTGAAACTCCATCTGAGAATCTCTCTGGTTTGAATCCTTCACCCAAATGACAGATCATAAATATGATGTTGTGCTTTTGGATAACCTGGATATGGATATGGATATGTACATGTACATGACTGTTGAAATCTTTTTAGAACATTTCTGAATTAATGAAATTGTCATACTTTTGAATTATCAGTCCCATGGACCAGTCATGATGCATGTTTTATTTGAATTTATAGTCAAACTACCCAGCTCATTTTATGTTCTTTTTCTCATACAGATTGAGTAAAAAATGAAGAAAGACTCCATGGAGCTAAGATGCAGCACACATGAAGGACAAGTATATATATATGAAGAGTAACAGACTTTTGTGTATTGAAATGGGATGCAAGTGGTTGTTCTAAGAAATGTTACAACAATGACATGATTATATGAATATGTAAATTTTCATTGGTATTTGAATGTTGGATAGAATAGAATGTTATCATGGGTTTTATATTTGTAATGGTAAAGTGCTTCCAATATTGTTGAAATGGTATTTGAATATTGTTGAAAGGATGTTTGAATATTAATATGAAGTGGAATGAATTTTCTCGTTTTATTTTTTGGTGGTTTTGGATTGAAAAAGAAAATAAGGTGTGTAATAGATCTGGTACTGAATAATGGAATGAGAGAGGCTGGCAAATGTAACAAATTAATTATATATCAACAGGGATAGAAAGTTCAAAATAAAAAAAAATAGAAAAGATGATATTATTATTTTTCCCGGCGCAATTTTAAGTATTTCTGGCGAACAAAATCGCCGGTAAAAAACCTTCAAAAGCAATTAAATAACAAAAAAAATAGTTATTGCCGGCGATAAAAAAACGCCGGTAAATGAATTTGATAAATTTTTTACCGTAAAATTTTTTAAAGTTTTTACCGGCATTATAAATCGCCAGTGAAGAGCCTTAAAAAACAATTAAAATTAAAAAAATAATAGTTATTGCCGGCGCTAAAAAACGCCGGTAAATGAAGTTAGAAAATTTTTTCTGGTAAATTTAAAAATTTTTACCGGCCTTAAAAAACGCCGGCAAAAGTTATCCCTTCTCGCCGGCAGTCAATATGATTTACCGGCGTTTACATTTTATCGCCGGTAAATGGTAATACAGGCGAATTTTTCCCGGCGTAATGCCGGCGCATAAGATATCGCCGGAAATGGATTTTGCCGGCGTTTTTTTACTTTTACCGGCGCAAATTTTGCACCGGCAATGATAATAACTGTTGTAGTGATTCTTTCCAACTAAATGAGCCCAATGGTAATCAAATGATAAGGAGGATGAGTGTAGAGCTGTCACTTATCCCTTTCGATTTTCCGGATGAATTTCTAATGTTACGTCATGGGTGTTGGCATAAGAAGAGGTGCCTTTTATGTACACAATGTAATGCCAAGATTTGGTAACACAATGACACTGGACGTTTGATGAATATATCGTGTTGAATGCCCTCGGGACCACAGATTATCTAGCATAGAGTTGGCTAGTAATTATCCATGATGCTTACTCAATCTAAATGCATTCATATTATTAAGAAACCATGCCCTCAACATAATGTAGCTCAATTAAGTATGCATTAATTGATTACCAGATATTTGTTAATTCCGATTTTTATGAATGAATGTAATCTTAAGACCAAACTCCCTTATGTATGATATGATAAGTATGATTGAAATGTACGAAAGATATGAATTCGAATTGGACTTGATATGTTTAATCGGCACCACTTAGCTTGCACCTTTATTAGGTTCGACGGGACCAATATGGATATCTCTTGTATCGCTACTGTAGTAGTTTATAGAAGAGTTGTCGGTGCTCCTCGGAAAGCTAGTATAATCCCCTAGCGACCCATATGCACACTCTCTCTAGATGATATGCTCTCTTTTGGGGGAATAAAGCCTCGTGGATGCCAACTACTATGTATGATATCCTGTTTATGATTCGTTACACATGTTTACTAATGCACAACATCTCTAGTGTACGATTATTGCCTTCTTTTAACCAATATATATATATTTCTTAATTCATTTTATACAGCATGATGGTCTTATGTATCTTCATTTACTTGTTTAACAGTCGTGTTAACAGTGCTACCCTTAGTGTTACAGGTACTGAACCTCGGGGACTAGATGAGTGCAATGCAAACGTCTTCTATTACTTGCCCTACGAAGAGCAACCATGGGATCTTTGTTGAGTGTTTATGATTTAATAGACACATATACACTTTTGGATTTTTAATTATGTTTAAGTAATTGTTGTCATATAAGTGTGGATGGTTAAGTATAGACTTTAAACTTATTTATGAAACGGATGATGTTTTGGTTGTTATTGCTTATGATCATTGCAGATGTATTACATAGGCTTCCGCTTACTATTGAATGTAATTTACATGTTTGAGAAACTTCTCTACACGTTCCTGTGGAATCTCCTTTGCAGTGATTTGTGTGTGTGTGTCACATGCATAGATTACTGCAGGATTACGTATGCACACCCTGTGGGGCCCATTTTAACCTCAATTCCCGGGATCGGGGTGTGACAAGATCAAGCACGGTAAAGTTGTATAGCAAGGTGCTAGCAAGATCATCGCAGGCCATAAGTTGAGTTCCAAATGAAAGATGGTTCCATGAGTTCTTGTAACCATTGATAAATAGTGCTTGGTTGTCTGTTGTCTAGACTGTAAGACTTGTGGTTTTTCCAAATTAGGGTTTTCCACGTAAAAGATTCTGCCTCTCCTCTTTGTGGTTTTTTTGATTTATTGCTTTCTAAAATAGTGTATTTAATTGGATCCACCGTAATAAAAAAAAGGATATTTAATTAAGGGACCTTAACCCATTCTAGAGTTTAAAACGTCTTTTCAATTGGTACACACTAAGTTATTGTGTTAATCGATTGATCAGATTTACCTTATCGGCCCCATTGCTTGATGGGAGCAATTATTCATACTGAAAGGTTATGATGGTCGCATTCTTACGGTCATTTGATGATGATATTTGAGACTATGTTGAACGGGGATATTCCAAACCCACAACAGTAACTAATTAATGGAAAATCTACTCCTAAACCTAAGGCACAGAGGTCACAAAGTGAGAAATATCTGGCCAATTACAACAACAAGGGAATTAATGCCATTTTCAATGGTGTCACAGCCTCAGAATTTCTTACAATTTCCACATGCATTTCTCCAAAAGAAAAATGGGATATCTTGCAAACCGTGCATGAGAGTAAAGAGATTGTGGAGCAGAGCAAACTTCAAAATTTAACTTTTGCTTTTGGAACCCTGCATATGAAAGACACTAAGACAATTGATGAATTCTACACGAAACTTATCAAGTGACATCGTCAACTCTAGTTTCAATCTAGGTGAGTCCATCACTGATAACAAATTTGATAAGAAAATTCTTCAGTCTTTTCCTAAAAGGTTTCATGCAAAAGTAGTTGCAATTGAAGAGCATACAAATTTGAATACCGTTAAAGTTGAAGAATTGGTTGGCTACTTACAAACTTTTAAGGCAAATCATGCATCAACTACAAGTCTAAGGGAATTACTCTCGTATCCACTATGTCTGTAGAGGTAGATTCTGATGATGAATCAGATTGTGATTTAGATGATGAGGATTTTGAAGCCATATTTGTTAAGAAATTCATGGACAAAAAGAAGAGTTGCTCCAAAAATAGTCGTCAGAAAAACAAGGCACAAAACAAAATCAATTCTATGTATAAGACTAATAAAAATGCAATTAAAAATTCCTCACGGGTATCCAATGTTTTGAATGTCAAGGATATGGTCACATAGCCATTAAGTGTGGCAATTGAAAAGAAAATGCAGGGGTAAGGCCTTGAACATCGCATGGGATGACAATTCTGATGATAAATGCAATAAGTCTAAGTCTCCTTCTCACAGTTCTAGTCAGTTCAAAGCATTTATGGCAAGATCATATGAGGTTTCTTCTGTGCAAGGGTCATCTGACAAAGACTCAAAGTCAGACAAAGGTGTCAGTTTAACTGGTCTTTCTAATTAAGAGCAAGATGTGGAAGCCAGCTATAGGAAGTCGCAAAAGGATTCATTCGGTCCAAACAAAGTTAATAACAAGATGACTCTCAAGTTAAAAGCCATAAAATCTCAAAATTCATCTCTAAAAGTTGAGCTGGATGACTCATGAGCCAATGTAAGTAAATTGGAAAATCAGCTTTCAAATTTATTTGACTAATTGACTAATGCAAGTGTCAAGACCAATTTGCTGACAAAGTATGATGAGAAAGCGGAGAAAGAACTGGAAGTCCTCAAGAAGGAGTTGGTCACTGTCAAGGCTGAAAAGGCAGACCTTGATGGTAAGTTGAAGATGGTTCATAGTGAACTAGCTACAGCCAAAGCTTCATTGCATCACATGAGCAAGGAGTCAAAGAAGCTGGATGAAATTCTAGGTTGTCAAATTACGAACTCTTCAAATCATAGACTAGGGTACGAGTAGGGAGCTTCGACATCTAAAACCAAAGGTAAATCTACATTTGTTAAAGGCTCCACATCTGTAGCAATGGAAGCATCAGTGGGCTTGGGTGGTGTAGGCTTCTGCATAGCAACATCTATATTCAAAAGGCTAATGACAAAGGTTCATGAATCTTTCCAATCAAAAAATTTGGAACCAATCAAAGTAGTGATTTGAGAGGGCAAAGAAAGATTATTGACAACTGAAATAAACACATACTCACAATTAGTCAAATATGATTTGAATTAAATTCACAGAATCTAAAATTCAGTTTAATTTAAAATAATGGGAAGAAATAAATAAACTAGTAAGTAACCCTGCATCATCATCTTCCTCCTTTGGGCTAAAAGATAACTTGTGAATTGATTACTTTCGATGAACCAATCATCCTAACAAGGATATTCCACTATGTACATTGTAAAAAGACGAGTGACACCTGTGGGCAAGATAACTGCAGTATATATGTTTAGGAAGTACGTGTAAAGACACCTTATTCCGTTCTCCAAGTGATTAAAAGATGATCGTACCTATGGCCGATCCTCAATCTCCCAAATAGATCCCGCAACTTTGATGTTACTATTCATTTACAATTCACTATAACAATGACTTTAATTGAATTAAAAATATACAATTCATCATGACCGGGCCACTTTGGCGGTTACACAACCAATCAAATTGTGAATTTTAACTTGATATATATAGTAGCACCATATGTGATCTACATTGTCACTAATATGATTGTCAAGTATGGTGTACTATCCATAGATTCATCAATGGTTATGGTCCACATTATAATGTGCATTATTAACTTTAATTGGGCCTCATTATAAATCCAACACCTTAGTTTGACATCCTTTGACATATGTAACCTAATTAGATATATAACATATATAAAGATCTAGTCCTTTATATGATCATAGGTCCAATTTAACTTTGATTAGGCCTTGATCCTAAATCTAAGCAATAAACAAACTTATCATAAGTTTTCTATAATCCATCCATTGATTCTCAGCAAGATGAGCATACTATGACTAAATATAAGTAGGAACTAAAATTGGTTTATTTATTAAAAATCGGATCAATGGATGTTAGCGGAAGGGTTCCATATAAGCCATAAGAATCACTATTTAGTTATGCCTCATTTAATTAATAGCTAGATAAGTGATCCAACCCTATCATCAGATAGATCCAACTGTAATAAAGCATAGGCAAAAACGGATCGCAAATCTGATCCCAAAGAATATAGATATCATTAAAAAAATGATTTAATGGCTGAAAGTTGGTTGATTGGATCAACCTGGTGCTATGTTCTTCCATTAGCCTATTGTAGGCATTTGGATCGATCATTATACTGGTTCTAATCAGGTCAGATCAAGTCTGAAATTACCCAAATAATATACCATATTTTGAGTTCTTTCTTTTATTGGGTGAAGTCGATCAAGTATCAGTAAAATAACCAAACCACGCCCCTAAGTGAAATAGGGGAGCAAGCATTTAGGATAGGTTAAGTACCATAAATAGGTGAGATACATCGATGCTATTCATGCATTCTTGGCCAAACCTCCCATGAAACAACTGGTGGGTGCGCCATAGTTTAACAGATATGAAAATTTAATTCTGCGCCAAAGTTGCCTGCCTAAATTTGATAATCAAGTGTCTGTTTGGAAAGTAAATTAATCTAAACGGCATATTAATTGAATTAAATTAAAACAGGCCAAAGTGAAATGAGGAGACTGTTTGATTATTCTGATATGTGCAGGGGGGTGGGCCGCTGCACCAGATGGCTCATATTTATGGGGTTCCTGCTTTAAAGAGGAGGTAGGTTGTCCAGGTAATTGTGATTATTGTGTACCCATCGGTGGCCTTGCGTTCCCGGGCAGCAGTACTATGGCCGACGGCCCATTTAACTTTCATAGTATGTGTATTGAACAAATTAACCCAGAAGTTATAACTTGTCGAAGACTTGGATATTAATTAATCTTTACTTTTGACTGCGTTTCTTGCAGCAACTACAACTACGGCCAGGCTGGAGAATATCTTGGATTAGACCTCCTCAGCACCCTGGATTAATTTCCTCAGTCGGACTGATCTCATTCAAGACGGCCTTCTGGTTCTGGATGACGCCACAAGCACCCAAGCCATCCTGCCATGACGTCATCACTGGAAACTGGATACCGTCCACTGCTGATATTGCTGCGGGTAGGTATAAGAGATACTGCGATATCTTGGGTGTGAGCTACGGTGACAACCTTGACTGCTACCGCATGAGCCCTTACTAAACCCAGTTATGTAGTCCCCGCTTCTCACTATGTTTACCTTCCCGGTTGGATTAAATCATTGTATGTTTAGCTTTCCTGTTGGACTAAATCTTACCATTCATCTATGTAATCTTCAGCCTCTCCTACGAGTAGTGAAATATGAATAAATAAAGCCTACCTTGGTATACGTTCCAGCGATTCTCTATGTTGTTGGTCGTCTGTCTTCGTCTTCTTCTTCCGCTTTTTCATTCGTCTGAAATATTCATGGACTTTGGATGCGGAATGGTTAGAGATGGGGGCACATTTTAAAGTGATCAAACCAAAATCGCCTAATTGTGTGTTGAATTCCTAGTAATTTTGATTATTTTCTTTTATTCTTTTTCTTCCTTTTTTATATTTGATTAAAATAGAAATAAACCTATAATTTTATTATTCTAGTAGTCACGAAGTCTAACAATGAACTGTAGATCTGTTTGAGGCATTTGGTGCCTTATCCACTAGAAGGTGGTATCGTGTATCCAAGTTTTATCAATGCTCAACTTAAGAAAGGAGTTGGAGGGTTCAAAGTCACAAAAAAAAAAAAAAAAAAAAGCCAAACAGATGATCATTACCTATTGAGGAGGATATGTACCATTCGATAGCCCGTGATAACATGCAATAACTTTTGAAACTATTTAGTTTACCAATGCAATAATTGGATCATCATTACCTATTGAGGAGGATATGTACTGTTCAATGACCCTTTGAAAATCATAAACTTTACTCCTATGATCTTAACCTCTTTAATTTGCAAGGACTGATTTACTTGGATATTCTATAAATTCAAGAGGGTCACACGAATTGGGCTTAAGGGCCCAACTTATCATTTAGGACATAAAATTGGATATGTGGCTTTAAAAAAATTTATAATTTTAGTTGAGAGAATACTATTTTATTAGTTTTTTCTTGATGAATCCATATAATGATAAAACAAAAATCATGATCCCATCCTAAAGTAGAAGATTTTAGAGTGAGTTGGTCACAATAGGAAATGCTCTAAGGTCAGCTATGTCATCCAAAGGATCTTTCAATAAGCTATAAAATCTACAAGATGTTAGAATAGAAATATGAAGAGTAGAGGGAGGGAGAGAGAGAGCTCTTATTGATGAGATTTCTGTGTACATAATGGGGGGAGGAGGATCTTATTTATAGAATAAGATTGCTTCCTCCCCAAGCAACCTAATAAGGAAAAACCCAAAACCTTAGTAATCCCTTTATCTCATGTGGGTCCCAATGTGGGCATCCACCTATGATAATAACATCTTATAACACTCCCCCTTGGATGACCACCATTTAATGACATTTGCCTCATTAAAACCTTGCAAAAGAAAAACCCAATGGGATAAAAACCAAAGCGAAGGAAAAAGAGTACAACGTTCTACAGGATCATTGATTTGGTGTTGGACGTGCATAATGCTGCCTCGTTAAAACCTTAACTAGGAAAACCCAGTGGGATAAAACCTAGAGAAGGAAAAAGAGTACAGCGCACATATGTCCTGGGTAGCATACTTCAGGATGCCTCCCCCTGATTGACTACTCCCCCTGATGATAACATCTTTGTACATAATTAAGCATGTCAATCTCGTATACAATTTCTAAAATACTGAGTTTTGGTAAAACTTCGTAAATTAATCAGCCAGGTTATTGCTTGAACGAACTTGCTTAACTTCAATCTTATTATTCTTTTGAAGCTCATGAGTGAAGAGGAACTTTGGTGTAATGTGTTTCGTCTTGTCATCTTTAATGTATCATTCTTGAATCTGTTGAATACATGCCCCATTGTCTTTGTAAATAATGCTCAGAGTACCTGTACTAAGAGGTAATTGATAAGAACTACATCTATGCTGAGTTAAATATTTTTGCCATACACATTCCCCACTGGCTTAAAAATCTCAACATGGTTAGAATAAGTAGCTATCAATAGTCAATTTAGTAGAATATCAAAAATAATGATATTGACATGAAGAAACATATAACATGTCTATGATCGATCCTTATGAGGATCAGGGATATATCATGAATCTGTATATCCTACAAAATTTGGTTTCAACCATAAAACATACATAAATATCATAACGTTTATTTAATACCAATCCAAAGCCTTTGTGCAAAACTATATATGGGAAGCATATTTATAAAGAATAAAAATCTCATTAGAACTTCTCTCGATTTGCAGGTCGAGATAAAATAGTCAATAGTTTTCTCGAGCTCTTCTGGAGTCTTGATTAGATTTATGTTATTTACATAAACTTCTTCCATTATAAATCCATTTAAGGATTATATAAAGATAAATAGGCAAATGGGATTGTTTTCATACTCTTCCTTATATAGACATTTATTAAGACGATTGTACCATATTCTTCTGGAATGTTCAGGCTGTACAATAAACGTCTTACTTATATTGAGTACGTACTCTCTGACTTTGCTTCAGGCAAAGCAAATCCTTCTGGGATTTTTTATATATATGTCTGTGTATGTTTTCAATCCCAAGTTTCTACAGGAAACCTTATATCACAAGTTTGCCTTTCGTTCATTTACCTTACAAACACCCTTTGTAACCTTCAGGGTTAACACCATTTGGGGTTTGTACTATAGGTTCATATATACCACTTCTATTGAAAGACTGCAATTCCTCAATGGCATCTCTCTATTTTGGCCAATATATTCTTTGTCGACATTTATTTATAGAACGTGGTTTTATATCCCAAACAACATTCTTAATTTCCATTGATATTTGAGTAGCTACTGCATATACAAATGCGTCATCGATGATAATTTCATTTCTATCCCATCTCTCTCTTGAATAATTATAAAGTATAGAGATCTCTTTATTTATTGGGTACCCATTGCCTCTTCAGGGGCTTCCAGAGTCTCTTCTGGGACTCATGTCTCTTCCGGGACATTAATTTCTTCAGGAAATTTGGAGAGAGTGGATTTTATCATAAACTCTTCGGAAGTATACCTCTTCTGGAGTATGATTGGGATATGATTGCTCATTTCTCCTCTTCTGGGGAGCTAAGTCCTTGAAACCTATAAGTCTACCATGCTTCTCACATGTGTAGATTCATTTGCTGCCATATTTGGACTTTGTTCTTCAGGAACATTAATTCGTACTTGTCCTACAGGGACATTAATTCGTGCTTGTGTGTTCATAGCTGATACATGTGACCTAGTCACTTTTGCTGCATCATTAAAAGCATCAAGGAATTCGTTTGTAATTAAGTGCACAATTCTCCATACTTCATTCTCACATTGTGAAGTACATAAATCTAGATGAGATTGAGTGGAAGTATTCCATATTAATTCTCGCCGTTCTTCAGGAACGGATTGTTCTTCAGGAACAAGGTGTTCTTCAAGAACTCTCTTATCTCCCCCTAACGGCGAGAAGACTGTCTCATCAAGATGACAATTAGCAAAAACGAACAATGAATATATCTCCTGTCATTGGGTCTAGATATCCATTAATTAGGGTGAAGTATAACCAACATAGAGTCTACGTTGTAGGCACATGCAAGCCACAAACCTACGATATCAAGCCTTATAAATTTAATAACATGCTTAAGGATGTGTATCCTAGGTTTAATAATATGTGCTAATGGGCAGGATTAGATAGGTTCACAAATGCCACACAATATCCTTTGCGAAAAGGATGGTCAATAGATGGTACTCTAAGAAGTACGTAACAGAAGTATCAATAATTTACTAGAGTATAGGACCCCTAGAATAACAAGCTTCTGGCTTAACTTTGTCGTTTTGCTCATAATCGAATATGATTCGATTTTTAAAGATTGTCTTGTAATATAGCCTTGAAATATAAGGAGAATGCACTTAGCTTTTCTAGTATCAGCTTCTGGCTGTCAATACTAGTAATGATGTGCAAATACCATTAGGTAGACTCTTCAGGAGCATTTAAATACTTGTATGGATACAGCTATGATCGATGCCGTGCACGAATGAAACACTAATTCAGAGAAAAACTTCTAGTTTTTTCAATGTAGGGTGTTTTGTTACACTGTCTACCGGACAGATATTATCCTCAGTTTCATGCATTCCATGAGCCATAGAGCAAGTAATAATAAACTCACATAACTAGGTAATCGCATTGCAAAAATAAAAGTAAGAACAACTAAACAATTCATCATTCAAAGCAAATATAACATAATATACGGGGGATTAAAAATAAATCCTAGCATTCAACAAAATATCTAAGAATTGAACTCAATGTTCAAACTCATAAAAGTAGTTATAGGTCTTCCAAACCATGCTTGGTGGTTCGCCCAATTTCCAAACAAAATGCCTTTTCAATCACCTCTCCTGGGGTGGTTTATTTCATCTCTATGGGAGAACATATTATATCTACCTCTTCTGGAGGGATTTTAATTGACTAATCTGGCATTTATTTCAAGCATTGGGTGTATGACCATCTGCTGGTGATCATCCCTGTCTAATGGAGGTATAATGGCGCGGAAAATAAGAGCGTATGCCATATCCTTCAGGGATATTTTATTTCCGACTTTGATAGTATCACCAAGCCTTTTAGAGTGTGTTAAGATCGATTTACTAATAACAATCAAACAAAAATAGAACTTCGGGTTCTCAATATCCAATGACAAAATATAATGAAGAATTGGCCAATCAGAAAATTAGAGCTTCGGGTTCTTAACTGATGAATCAGAACTTCTAGTTCTGTTAATACTTCAGAATAGTGATATAACTTCAGGTTCTTAGAACTACTGGTTCTATCAAAGCTTCAGGTTTGAATCATAACTTCTGGTTCTATCAAAACTTCAGGTTTGATTTCATGGCCGTTGTATCGATCTACACTACTTTGAAACTTTAGAAATCAAAGCTCCAAGTTTGATTATGAATATGAATCTTCGGGTTCATATTCTAAATCTTAGAACTTCTGGTTCTAGATAATGTATGGATCTTCAGGCCCACGTTATTCATTGGAAATAGAACTTCAGGTTCTATTATACACAACTACTGCTTTGGCAATAACAAATTCATCAAGACTAAAATTTCATATAATCATATAGTGATAATGATACCTAAGTAATTATATCAAGCATGCAGTACAATGTTATAGAATATAAAAATAAATGTATATGAGAAACAGAAAATAAAATGTAGAACTTCAGGTTCTTAACATCCAATCAAAGATAATAATAAAAATGTGATGAAGAATTTAGAAATTGAAGTTTAGAACATCGGGTTCTAAGCATATGAATCAGAACTTCTGGTTCTAAATTAGAATAGTTCATGGATCTTTCAGTACGAGTTAGAACTTCAGGTTCTAGATTAGGATAATTCATGGATCTTCAGGTCCGAGTTAAAACTTCTGGTTCTAAATTAAAATAACATACAGAACTGCATGTTCAGATTATTTATTCGATATAGAACTTCTAATTCTAAGTATCATATGAAACTTTGAGTACATATTGTGGATTTGAAAACTTCTAGTTTCAGAGTAAAATAATCGACGGATCTTCTGGTCCGGATTCAAATGAACTTCTGGTTCATAGGCTAAAAGAATTTATGGAATCTCAAGTCCGAGTTGTTGATTCCATATAGAACTTTTAGATCTAAATGTCATATGGAACTTCCGGTCCAAATTACTTATATAGAACTTCTGGTTCTATTTATAATTCATGATTTTCAATTTTATCATGATCTCCTTTTGATAAGAAATTACAATTCATCACTTGAATTAAAATGATAAATACTTATAGATCTAAAAGGAATAAAGTTAAATGCAGATTATCAAACGAATAAATGGTCATAAAATAAGGAGAAATTACTTAACCTTTAAATTGTCCTCGTTTTGGCACCAATGTTTAGATCTGCTCACGAGCTTTCCATAGGTACAAATGGATCTCAAATCGGACTTCGGATCGTCAAGATATTGCAGAAACAATTTTCTACCATCGATCCGGTCAAATCTGCCTTTGACCGTATGATTTGCTGACATCATCAGTGATGTCACACTGATTATGGGCCTCACTTGGGTTGGGCTGACCCGAACGTGGATTGATTTGCCCAAAATCTAGGCCTAAGGGATCACAATTGATTGTGGTGCCTCGGTGCACCAAACCCAAAAAGTGGGGAACAAACCCACGTGATACATCATGACAAAAAAAATTCTTTTTTTTATTAAGTCACAAGAAGATGATGGTCTCCTGTTTTCCCTTTTTTTTTTTTTCAGTTCTGTAACGAGAACCGCGTGGTGAGGCTTGGATTTGCAACAACAGATTTGATTTTCGAGATGTGCATCTCGCGCTTCTCCGGTGCCACGTCTTCCCCCGGAAAAACTCGCTGCCTCACACCAGGGGATCCGTCAGATTCAGGCGTGTTCCTCACTCGGGCATCCGTGGGCAGTTTGAATCGGCAAACCGGGCACGAATTTCGGATCGACAAGCGCCGCATCCTCCGCCCGTATCTCCACCACATCCAGACGGTGGCCAACAAGATCGAAACCAAGAAGCGGGAGGTGCGGCTCTTCACCAACGCCGGCGCGGAGAAAGGAGGGATCGGACAGTGGGGATCCGTCCCCATCACTCATCCGGCGACGATCGAGACCGTCGCCATCGGGTCGGCTGCAGAGGGGGCTGGTGGTGCTTACGGACGGGGCGAGGGCAGGGGCGGTGGGATCGAGGAGGGCTGCCACTGCGGATCTCCAGATCCTCGTCTGTATGTAACACCAAGAACCCGAGATCCCCCACGAGAGCGGTGATGTGCAGACTTCCCCTTTCTTCTCAAGTTTCTGCAAATCGAACCTGAGCCCGCTCAAAAACCGACCCATCTCCTCTTTTCCGATCAGCAGAACTTTGGAGAACCCTTCAAAGCTCAGATCCGAACCACAGATCTGCTACTCCTCCGGTTGAAATGGTGGAACTCACTCCCTTGTATCCAACGAAAGGTGCAAACACAGGAAGAGTCACGGACACGTGATTGATCTAGCTTGCCCACTATGATTTCTTCCAATTCCTGAATCTTAAAAAGAAAAATAAAACTATTAGAACTCGTGCTGATAACGTGTTAGAATAGAAATATGAAGAGTAGAGGGAGGGAGAGAGAGAGCTCTTATTGATGAGATTTCTGTGTACATAATGGGGGGAGGAGGATCTTATTTATAGAATAAGATTGCTTCCTCCCCAAGCAACCTAATAAGGAAAAACCCAAAACCTTAGTAATCCCTTTATCTCATGTGAGTCCCAATGTGGGCATCCACCTATGATAATAACATCTTATAACATAAGATTAATAATTTGGTGTTCTCAAACAGTGGAGACCCATGCATAGAATGTTTAGAATAGAAAACATCTAAAGCTGTAGAATGTGGAGGAATACACTTGAAATTATAAACTAGGGACAATTACCCAAAAAGGCTACAAAAGTCCAAAAACCACCAAAAGAGTCATACAAATCAGAGAATCTACATAGTGGGTCCACATAAAACTTTTTGTAAATGTTCTTTATTTATTTATTTATTTTTTGCAGTCACACGCTATGATCATGGTACATGCCCACGTGACTTGTACTTTTATTACTCCATGTAAACCTTGTAAACAGGTTGGGTTAACTTGACTCCAAATTTATTGAATTGACCCATTTTTAAAATGGGTTGGAAAGCTTCATCTTGCACTCATAACACGGCTCAACTTGACCCGACACTCTTAACTCGAATTTAATGTGGGTTGGTTCCAATTGAGATTAAGCATATTTTTTTTTTTGAAAAATTAAAATATTAAAATAAAAAATAATAAGGGTCAACTTTCAACTTTAACGTGTGATTGCACTGCATATTGATTTCATCTATAATGTGTTAACAAAATCAACCATGTACATATTCCTGGAATGAGTAATCCGACAATTGATTTAGCAAATTTTGTTAGATGAGCTATAAAGAAACAAGTTAGTAGGAAAAGGATAAAATTCTAAATTTACTAAAAAAATTCATATAAAATATCAACATTTGCCCCTAAAATCCACATGAAAATTTTGTATTTGTTCCCAAAACACAATTACATGTTTGGGTCTGCACCTCTCAAATGAAAACTCTAGGTCTGTCATTGAGTCAGGCCTTCTATTTCAAAGTGCCATGAGCGACCACAACACAGTTTACTCCGGAATTGTATTATTTCATAATCTTTGCCTCATAATTGTTAAATGCAAATCATCAACTTAAATTTTAATTGAAGTTATGGATAAGTTATGGGAAATCACTTCAATCAATATTTATACTCATCAATAGATTTACCGAGTCGAAGAAAATATGATTCACTCTAAAAAAAACAAATTAAATTGATTACATTTTTGCTCAAATGATTTGATTAAGCATGTAGACTTTTATAGGGTACCATAGTTTTTTTATTTACTCAAGCCACGTAACAGTAAGTACCACTTTGGGGAAAATTCATTTTTATCTAATTGTAGGATATGGAGAAAACTCATTTTTATCTTATTGTCGGATTTCATTGAGACACTAAATCAGATTATTGTTTGTGAAGAACTTCCAGTCTGCTTGGGGCTCCTACTGATATTGAGAAGGAATGTGGTCCCACATGGAATATATTCTGAGAAGAGATTGTTAATTAGTAGGTAGATGGCCCCACATGAATGATAGCTAGCGTGAAAGAGAACATTTAGGGCACGTTTGGTAACAGGTGAGGAATCCACAGTTTCACCAATTCCTCACTACCTCTAGAAAATGAAAACCCTCCCTAAGGATTTTATAGCTAAGGATTTCTCATATTCTACATTTGGTTAGAACAAAGAAATGACTGAGGATTTCCAGAATTCATGTTTGGTGGTAACAGTGAAAACCACAGAAAATAAACATCTCATTTAATATAAGGCCTTTAATAATTAGTCATGACCAAAATGTGTTAGCCAACAACCAAGGCCCACATAATGATTTTTAACAAACTAAGACTCCTATACATATTCGAATATGATTAAAATGATAGGATGCGCATCTCAAGCTCATACATAGCCATGCTAAACAATAATTTGAATTCAATTAGAACATAAAACACATTTCCATATAAGTCAATATTAAATATAAAACAAAACAACTATGCATGAATGTTATAAGAATTGATAATTTCAAAAGACCATAGTTTAAAGTCTTATTAAGCAACAATAACATTAAGATCCGGCCTTTGCTCTCTTCGGCTATGCTTTCTCGCAGCTGATTCATATAATTTCTATCTACATTGCTAGGCCCTAAAACACCATCCCTGGCTTGGTTGTCATTTTGTTCGTCACCCATATTTCATCTCCTAAATTCTCGTTCATTGCATCTGCAAAGATCTCATCATCTAAGTTCCATTGTCAGAAAAAATTGTGTAGAACACAACATGTCACAGCCAGCTTCGCTTATGGCTTAATAGGATAACATAGAGCAATCTGTAGGCACTGTTTTAATAAAGCAAATGTTCTCGCCACCACATTTCGTAGTTTCAAGTGTCTTAGTTTGAATAACTTTGGTCCTGTTCTTGGTGCATGCGTAGTCGACCATTCCTTAAGATGGTAATGAACACCACGAAAGGAAGCTAAGAATCCACGCATATTCGCATATCCAACATCAACAAGATAGTATTTACCTACAAATAGAAAACCTCTAGTTAATATTACACTAAATATATATATATATATGCATTTTCAGATAAAACACACAAGACATTACCAATCGAAACATGGAATTTATTGTGTGGCCGCCTCCCAATTGAGTCTTGAAGTATCCTAGAGTCTGATGCTGACCCTTCCCATCTAGCATAAACATATTGAAATTGCATATCAAACGAAACCACAGCCATGGCATTTTGTGTCAACCAACCTTTTCTATTATGATACCGAATTTGATCTTTAAGTCTCACCCATGCATGAATATGCATTCCATCTATTGCTCCAACGCAATCTTGTTAACAAATCAAATATGCATTAAATTATTCATATAGCAATCACTCAAGATTTTTATAAGAGATAAATTATTTAAAATTTTACTTTGAAATATGGATAGAATGAAGGATTATTTGCAATCTCTTGTGGAATCTCCCCACTTGATGGTTTTAAATAATACTTGCTCAACTTTAATATTACATCCAATGTTTGATTGAAGTATCTACTTATGGTTTTTCCTGAATGTTGGAATAGATCCTGCAGCACTCGATTCCTTTCATTGTGGCCAACAGTAACTAAAAAAACTACTAGTTGTTCTTCCACACTTACAAATTGTGAATCTTTTAAAAACTTTCATCTCCTTAATTCATTTGCTAAGAGCATAAGACATCCATTGTTCATTCTGAACAAGTTATAACAATTTTGGGAATTTCTAGTCAGAATCTCCATGATACAATTACGACCACTAAGGGATGACTCATGTACCACATCTTTAAGTAAGTACCCATAATGTACCATAACAAACAAGTTGTAGTGATTACAATTGAAAAATTCTTTAAAAGATGTCTTTTATCCATTCTGCATATAAACAAACTCATGCCCAGAAAGTGAGAAAAAGGAGTTTATTCTTCTAATACTCAATGACTTGTGATAAATACAATCAGGAGCATCAATAATTGCATGGATTGACTAAAGTTCATAATGAAATGCAGCTTGTGATTAAACCATTAACATTTTTTCTTAAGATTTATGCTCATTTTGTATCTCAAAACAGAGAGATAATAGCAGGTCTGATTAGCAAGTGGCCATTCACTTATACCTCCACTATTTATAAAGCAGAAGCAGAAGAAGTTAAAGCAATAAGGATTGTGGAAATATGGCAAATGTGGAGAAGCAAAAACAAAATCTAGGTTATGGGGAGAAATGTTGAGCAAGTTCTGAGTCTAGCACAACAACAACTTCTAGGTTGCTTTTGGGAACATAAATGCTCAGTTCGGAAGAAAATTGGAAACAGATTCAGGCCCAGAAAGTGAGATAATGGCAGGTTGAGTGGATTTACTAAGGGCATAGAGAAACTAAAGATATAATCTTTAAGTACCCATTTTTAAGTGAGAGAGCAGTTTTTCAGCTTTAAGTCTTGATAGCAATTGCAAAAATTAGAATGTAGAAAATAGACATATGGTGATGAAATTTCATTAGTCCATAATAAATACACATAAACAAAAAAGTAAGGAATCTTGTCAATGACTTGAGCTAATACCTAATGAAAGAAGTCGAGCATAAAAATCCAATAATGCCAACAATTTAACTAGATAGAAGGTGATGAAATTTCAATGGACCATAATGGTGACAGACACATAAACAACTCAGGCTTTGATCTTGATGGTGATGACATTACGATATGGATTTGTCATTGGTTGGATTAACTATATTCCTTTTGACAAAAGAAAATCCATTATCATGCAAAGCCGGCTCAGAACAAGTTGAGGCCTAAAGCGATAATTCTAAATGAGGCATTTTTTTACATTTTTAATATTATTACAAATACTTTATTTAAAATTTATTATTTTTTCTTTTTTTGTAATCCAATATTGCTAATTAAGTCTTTATATTCAAGTTTTGCTAACACATCTTTTTCAATTGATAGTATGGCTAATTCACTTAATCTTTCATGTGACTTTGTTGATCTAAATTAGGATTTTATCAATTTTAATTTTGAAAAACTTCTTTATGTAGAAGCAACAATTATATGTATTGTTAATATTTTCTATTAGACATATTTAATATTTATAAATTATAACCAATAATATTTACAAAAAAAATGAACACTAACTAAATTAACATGTAATATTGGCTTGACATTAAAAATAAATTTAAAAGCATAGAACCATATGATCTAATTTTGTGATTTGTAGATATGGATTACGTTTGAATTTGATGCAGTGTCTTCAATATAAAAAAAAGATTATATTTGAAGTTATCTTCTATGAATTTTTTCATAATAGAAAATGATCTCTTACTTTTTGTGATTTTATGGTTTTCTATTTTTTTTTAATGGCAACATTTTCTCAATGGTGAAAATGTGCTTTAATTTTTTTTTTTTTTGAAATATGAAAAGATAGTAGTTGTTTTTTCTAGAATATGAAAAGATGGTACTTGCTTTAATTACTTTTTAAGGCCTTATTTTTTACAAGAAACAAAATGATGACAATTGCTTTTTTTGAAATTTAAAAAGATTTAAGTTGCTTCAATTATTTTTATGAGGCCTTTTTTTTTGGATTGAAAAAAGAGAGAGATAGGAATTGCTTTTTTTTTTTTGCTTTATTTATTTATTTATTTTGGGGGCCTAAAGCAAAGGCTTTTCTTGCCCAGTGGTCGAGCCTCCCATGTTATCATGATGATTGTTTTTCAGGCTTAAATTGAAAGTCAAACATGAAACATGATATGTTCATCAAACTTTGAAGCATTACTTATTTCTTCCCTAAATTGAATATGTTCGTGTGTGTGTGAGTGAGAGAGAGAGAGAGAGAGAGAGAGAGAGTGAGATCAATAATTGATAAATTTCACTCCATAGGGAGAAGAGAAACAAGCACCTACAATTGAGAAAAGCAAAGAATTGCTAAAAGCCAAAGATAAAGGAGCATTATACCATGCATCAATGATAACAACCCAAACAAAAAAACATAACCAAGCATGATATATGAATAACAACAG
Organism: Sextonia rubra; assembly: GCA_037013555.1. Lineage (NCBI taxonomy): Eukaryota > Viridiplantae > Streptophyta > Magnoliopsida > Laurales > Lauraceae > Sextonia > Sextonia rubra. The sequence continues at coordinate 10,865,014 of JASUAD010000028.1, read as the reverse complement.
AGTCATCACCATGCATTCATCACTGAGCATTCCTTTCTTTTCCAGTATATCATTCTCCACTAATATAACATGTACAATGATTTTGATAAATAAATATTAAAAATTCTTAACATGATTAACAAGCATAAGATTTCCTTTGTATAATTCCTAGTCAAAGGATTATCTAGATATACACTCACTCCAACAAAAAAAAAAAAAATCCATTGTAATGGCATAAACACAACATGAGAACAAATGCTATACAATAGAAACAATAGTCAATGATGCATTTGGTTGTACAAAAAATCATGATCGGTTTAACTATTACACAGAACAAATGGGTACTGGTTGTGCTATGCATTTAAGGTGAAAAAAAAGTGGGATTGATTAAATAAATATCAAGAAATTAGCATCCTAAAATGAAGAAAGCAGTAGGCACAATCACACATTAATAATTCTATATTTTCTTATTTGATCAAATGACAATGAGAAGTACAACATTACGGGCATGTTGGGCAATGGAGGGAGGGAAAAGCACGAGGGAGTGATTGCGAGGGGGAAGTGGGGTCAGGTAGGGAAGATAGAGAGGGGTCGATGTGTCATGCCCCCAAAACTGGGCCGGATCCAAACCCGGTTCCAGGGGTGTGAGAATTGGGGCCAATAAAAAATTTTCTAAACATAAACAGCACGGGCCCCAATTCCGGGTGGATCGAAGTCCTTCGTGAGGCTATGCTTGGTGATCAAGCAACCATAATCACACGCGGAACTAAAATCCATGCTCATCGCAGACGGATATTACATCACAATAAGATAATCAATCTCATTAATAAATAAACCAGAGTCAAGCGCTTGGAAGCATCACAATTAGAGTTAAAATTTCAAAACAACCAAACTTAAATGAATAAACTAATGGCCCAAACATGGCCTTATTACATAATCTAAAGTTTTCGAACTCAGCACCGCCCTAGGACACCTCAGATGATGTCATCGGTGCTCCACTCAACAACTCCGCCATCTGGCGGAATTTCCTGCGTCGCCTGACCCTCCGGTTCGGCACCGGCAACGGAACCTAGACACCCAAAAGTAGTGGGTCAGATTGACATAATCTGGCAAGAGGGTAAGCTGCAAATAATGGATTAGTCAACTGAATTAAATGATATATTCATTATTAACCAAAATAAATCAGATGCAAACCCCAATGACATGAATGCGCAGAAACGGGTATCCCCGCAGATAAATATACAGAAACGGGTAAATCCCGCATACAGATAACAGAAACGGGTAGTCCCGCAGATAATAACAGAAACGGGTAATCCCACAGATAATAACAGAAACGGGTAATCCCGCACGTAATGACAGAAGGCACAGCTATATACTATTATCCACAGTATACGCTGACCCGATGGCGTACGTCCACCTCCGAACTGCAGTCGGTCAGATACATTTATACAAATATACTTATTTACAAATACATACGTATATCGATGCAGAATGAACCATGATATGAAACCCTCAATCCCAACATTCAATCCAATACCATTTTGAGTACTTAAATTTAAAAGTGTATTATGAACGTGTGTAAATTCGAATTCTTGAGGGTAAGCACTAATCCACCAACGGTCAAGTTAGATAAATATGCACATGAGAATTAACTCTCTATCACAATGGAAATATGAGTCCACGATGCCGATATTCTACTTTTGGTGCCTATCATGTGGTGCATCTCGAACCTCACATTCCCATTCTGCATTTAATCTAATTCTCATGTGAACATTCAACTAACATCCCTAAAAGTCATAATTCCTCTAATCCAATTATATATAATGAGTATGTTTTACAAATTGGGTAAAAGATGTTTAAATTTCAAATCCAAATTTAAATCAAATTATGATTCAAAGGGGAAAAGGGAATAATTAATTCCTTAGTTATCATTGCTGTGTACAAATACACCTTATTAATTTATGCAAAACTAAAGGTATAATTTCCGGGCCCCAGTTTGAAATCAAACTCAGATTAAAAACCCAAATTAGATGCATAAACACAATCTACATAAGATTTTATTCATCCCCAATTGCATCTTAGTTAATTTCTAAGCAAACAAAATAAAGTATAAATCTTATATTTACTAACATGAAATTCTAATTACAATTATAAATATATATATATTTTTTTTAAAAAAAACAAGTGGGCCTAATTACATTAACTTGGCCCAGCCACAACTGGGCCCAGCAGCAGCCAGGCCAGGCGCTGCCAGCCCAGCCGGGCCAGGCCCGACCTGCATCAGCCCGGCCCAGCCACAGCTGGGCCCAGCAGCACCTGGGCCGGGCGCTGCCAGGCCCAGCCGGGCTAGGCCCGGCCTGGCAGGCACCTTGCCCGGGCAGCAGCGCCTGCTGCTGCCTTAGGCAGGCAGCGCCTGCTGCCGCCTGGGCAGCAGAGTCAAATCTTCCCTTTTTTTTTTTTTTTTTTTAATCAAAACTAGATATATATTATTTTTATAAAACCGGAATCAAATCCATGCGTTATGCTTGTTGCAACAAAAGGAGTAGGGACTTGTTTTTTTTTGTATCGTTATGGTATGTTTCTCTTTCTAAAATAGAACCCTTTGCTTTTTAAGCACACAAATAGAGAGAGACCTTCCATTGAACATTGTGTTTTATGGTGTTGCATTATGTGCTTGATATGTTCCCTTGAGACATTGTGTATAAAGTGCATTGTATGCTTGATATTGCTCTATGCTTTCTTTCTCCAATTCTTGGCTGGCCACCATTTTGTTTACTTTCATTTTAACAGTGTTCTTTTTGCAGCCAAAGAGATAGCTGAGTTGTGGACAGAGTGCGAGGAGAATTCTTCACTTGAAGTAATGGTTGTTAAGGATTTTAACAAGGTACAACAACCTTTTTAGTCATTGTTATCTTTGAAACTTTATTCAATCCAGTGTTTTGAGAATTGGATTGGATGGCAATTCTTTAGTGGAATGGAGGTTTGGTCCAAAGTCCTGAACAATTTGATCATGAAGTCAAAAATGGCGAAAAATCAATGGTTTTTCTTTAATGTTCTTTACTGGTCCAACATCTGGCTGTGACGGGTTTTTAACCTGTTTTGACCAATGTACCCACAGCCAAAGGTATAAGTTCCAGCCAAACCCAGTTTGACCAGCTAGTCCTGTTTTCAAAACCTTGGTCCCATTTATCTAGGATCAGCTTTGCGACTTTTACAACTCCACTCTTTTGTATTTAATACTATGTTCTCATTCAGTCTTAAATCTAACCCATCATTTCTAGTATCACATTCCAAGACCTTATTGGATTTCACCTATCTCCTTGTTCTTTTAACATGACAGAAAATGAATAGGGACTGTTTTCAGTCTTCTAAGCACATCCTTGAATCGTTGTGCATGATTTAGGATGAGATTTTCTCCTCTTAGAGCCACCATTGACTTTCTTTATGTACTTGTTCCTACTTTTGTATCCTGTTGAAAATTGGAGCTGTCCAGGACTAATGCCTTCCCTGTTGTTAGATGTCCGCTCATTCCACTCCACTAGGAGTTGGTTCATATTGCTTGGAAAAGTCTGCTACTTGTTCTAGCTTGTCATACTTTTTGAGGGAACTCTCAAAGGGTAAGATTACTAGAGTAGAAAAGTAAAATTTTAAAACCGAAAGAAGTTAACCACATGATAAATGTGTTAAATCTTTAATGATGAGGATGATGATGAGGAAGCTGGACTGATTTGAAGGCATGTTGGCTTTTCTTAATTGCTAAAGTAGGTTCATTTGAATTTCCTTTTTTTAGGTTGTTGCTGTTCATACGTCCAATTCCTTGACAGTGATTGGTGAATTTGATTTGATTTCCTAATTGAATGTTGTTTTACACAGATTTCTTGGGATTTCTAGTCCCACTTAACTAGTGTAGGGAATATAATAGTCATCCTTTCGAACTTCAGAACCTTCGTCAAAGTTATAAATCCATTTGGAGGTTCTTACTTATAAAAGTCAAACCTCTAAAAGACACTTTCAATTGTAAGGATTTTTGTGTTGGCAAATTCATGAGCTGGACAAAACTTGAGTCCATTAGTGTTGTATTTTACATATCTTTGACTATGGACAATGGTTTGAGTCACCGAATGCATTAAAGCAAAGAAATCAAAGAAAAAGCGACAAATTGAAGTGATTTTCTACGAACAATATGGATTAAAAAGGTCATATCTCACAAACCGAGTGTCAGATATAGGCATGCAACCTACCATTGGAAAGCTCATTTCGAAAAAATTCCATAAAGCCTAAGATTGCCTCAGTCGGAGCTGAAACGAGAAAGTTATGGCCTTTGGAATTTTATAGAAAAGTGCTGAAATTTTCACCCAGACAAAACCTTAATCTGACCGATCAGGGCATTTATCCGACCAATCGGACATGTGCAGAAAGTTCATCGACTTGCGATTTTTTAGTTCGATTAAAGGGGAACTTCTCTATTTCATGCCAGATTCTTTCCCGATCGAATTATACTTATGAGGCGTGTATTAGGGCTATAAAAGAGGGTTCTCCCTTAACCCTAAAGGTAGAACACATATCTCATTACTCTAAGAAGAGATTGCTTATTGGAGATCACCTTCTTTAGAGTTTTTCCATTAGAGAGTCGAAGGGCTTAAGTTCTGCTCTAGAGATCTTTGTCTTCTACTTCTCTGAGTGTAGAAAATTGCTTTGGGGAGTCAAGTACAATATCTAGAAGGCGTCTAGGTGCTTGGATCTGTCACAGAGAACGGCAAGAGGTCGTTGCAATAGGGTGCTGCGTAAAGGAATCACAAAGTCCTTAGGTTGAGGTGCAACTGGATAAGGGTTGTGAGTATTCTCTTGTAACTATAGTATAATTTATAGTGCTTGATTCTTGACTATGGTTTTTTTCCAGGTTGAGTTTCCACGTAAAATATGTGTCTTCTTGTCGTGTGTGCTTGTGGTTTGATTTTTCCATTGTGTGGTTGATTGTTTGCATACATAATATTGAGATTGATTGAATTAATCCATTCTAGAGGTTTTCCCCCCTAAACCTTCAAATTGTCTATTTGCTTTGGATCAAATGTACACCTATTAAGAGATTGATCATATCTAAACAAAGCCATTAAATATTCAAGTAATCAAGTTCACATATGACCAACTTGATCACGAGCCCAGCTCAAGTTGGAGTGGAATTTGACTCCTATGCAATCACTGTAGCAATCTTGGGATTTTGCAATGAAATATTTTGTCGCCAAAGAAAAAGGATTCGTCCCAAATTGTTTCTACCGACGAATTATTTTCGTTGAAAATTTCATCGTCATTGTCCCATCTTTAATTCATTTAAGTGACGAAATTCTCTTTTCGTCGACGCTGAAAATGTGAAATCCGTAACATCATATTTCGACACTAAATGTGCACAATTTCATTGCACAAGGTATGTGTTCATCTCCAAAAATATAGGGTTAAAAATGTTGTTGTACTTTTAGTGACAAAATAATTCATCGCGAAAAATAGTATCAGCGATGAAAATTTTTCGTCGCTAAATATACGAATCCCGACGTTTTCCTTGGGACGCAATTTAAAAATAACGATGAATTGATTTTTTCACTAAAAGAATCATTACCGACGAAATGTCTTATTTCGTCGCTAAAGCCAGATTTGTGGCATGATTAAGCGACGCATAAAGTCGTCGCTAAAAACAATTAATGACGAAATAATTATATTTTTTCCTATTAACTTTTTGTTAGTAGCGATAAAAGTTCTAATTTAGTTGCCAAAGGTAATGATTTAGTGACGAACATATTTGTCGCCAAAAACAATTAATGACATAATAATTAATTTTTCTTGCTTTTAACTTTTTTAATAAATAAAAAAAATTTCTTACTCAACAATTCATAATAATTCCTGCTTAATAATTGATAATAATTTTCCATCAACAAACAATAACACAAATCCAACAATCCATAATACAAATTCATCAATAAACCATAATACAAATCCAACAATCCTTAATACAAATCCAACAATCCTTAATACAAAGCCATTGACAATTCAAAATACAAAGCCATCAACACTAATAAATAGTACATGTGGAACATATAAGTATACTCATAAAATACATTAATGATAAACATTTCTTTCTAGACAAACAGTCTCTAGATGCATCGTCATCATCATTGCCATCGCCACCGCCACCATCCACTATCCATCTCCAATCTGTGACAACAATAAAAAAATTACATTAATGACAAATTATAGTGTTGCTTATCCATAATTCCTCATTGATTTCTATATGTTGTTGTTTTGTGCAACATCTATTGGGTTGAAAAAAAATCTCTTGCTTACGAAGTTGTTAAAAAATGTATATAAAAATATTTGCTATCTACCACAACACATGGCAAACTAAACTACATTCATCAAATTTTGTGGGGCCATCTGACACCAACTTAAAATTTAATTGAGTTTACCATGAAGGAGATGGCCAAGCCCCAATGCATATCAATAGGGATCACAAACATTAAAAAGGAAATGAATTGTCCCACTCCAAAGAGTCTGTTTCAGTCCACATGACTTGGAATATGCAGTAATAGAGATAATACTTGGTCTTTGTAAATACTAGCAGAACCCAGTGTTATGCACGGACCCATGTACTAGAAAATGCACACACATATTTAAGAAATTCAAAACTAAGTTACTTAATCAGTAACACCATCTAACCTATAGACCACATCTACATAGAGTATTGGAGATACTAGCCCATGCATATTGACTGTTCCACTGCTATCTCAAGAACCAACACATTAAGCTGGAGAACATGGGTGGGAATCCGTTTATTACCTTCCTAGTATTGATATCTTAGACATATTTAACTATTCACAAAACATCATCTATGATATATTAAATATGTCAATGATGGTTTTCATATGATTGTATCAGTCTTAGTTTTCATTATATTTATGCTGCCATGGGTGGAAAATTGATGGATAATGAATAACTTTTTAAAAAAAAAATTTATTATTTTTTCATTTTATTAGAAAAATTAAGAAGTCCTATGATTTGAAATACAATTCACGATAGGATTCAATTCATTCCCTTGAATGATTCTGCTATTGCCATTAGACTTTCAATTGAAAACCCAACTCAGTTTCTTCACCAGGTATCATTTTTTTGTTCTTGTTTATTTTGGATGTTCTTTCTCTTGTTTTTCCTCAAAGGGCTTTGTTTCTTGTAATGGGCTTTCATATAAATAGATGATGATGTGACCATGGTGCTTAACGTTGCCATTAATGAACTGTTCATGACATGAAGGATTGGGATGCTTGTTTATAACTGAAATAGTACCCAAAGGCTTACTGAAAAGGTAACAAGCCATAATAATAACCATATTCTTTAGTGCAGGTTGATACATAATAGTAGGGCAGGGTCCGCATGAAGGATTGGGATGCTTGTTTATAATTGAAATAGTACCCAAAGGCTTACTGAAAAGGTAACAGGCCATAATAATAACCATATTCTTTACTGCAGGTTGATACATAACAGTAAGACAGGGTCCGCAGCAAAGGTGGTCAGTCCTAAAGCATTCCATCCTCCCATACTCCATTGTATAATGGATACTACAAGCAAGCACTAGTTTCTTTTAATTTTTATATTCATGTCTACATGTAATGGGTGCATGTAGAGAGTGTAAGCCTTGATTTTAATGGTTCATGAAATAGAAAGTAGAATAACACCCCTTGAAGGTTATGAATCACAACCATTGGATTTGAAGATGTAAGAGAGAAGATTATGATTAAGGAATGCCTTTGTAGTTAACTCTCTACTACTTTCACAAGATGAAAGATTAGGATTTGTGATCAATTTAGCCTTTTATTTATGATATGGCCCATGCAGGTAGCCTTAGCTTAGTTTGTCTTTTTTTAATAAGTCTACACGAGGGATCATCTACCATCTAATTTTAGTACACACTTTTCTTATGTTCAAATAACTTGTATCAAGCTTAGATTCACCATCATTGACAATAGACTAGTGGCAGAGGGGGAAAAGAGACATAACATATCAAGTAGTTTTCTCCTGAAAGCAACTCAAGGTTTGATAGAAACATTTAACACTAGTGCACAGAGACATGCATTCATAGGGGGAAAAAGAAAAGGAGGTATACGTGCTGCATTTAACATAAGCATGGCAATGCAACCCTCATAATGTTTATATATATGCATTTGCAAATGAAGATGATAACAACCGTCCTATCTTTACTGTAGTAATGCACGCAGTTGACTCCTTATTGATGGGCTATTATAGGTAGATACACTTTCCTAAGTGCTGTGACGTCCACATTGTTACTAGCTTCTCTTTTTTTTTAATTTTTTTTAATTTTTTTTTTTGGGATCAACATCTTCATAGCTAAATAGTTATTTGATGACTACCATTCAAGTTAACTTACTTGAAAAGGAATATCAGACAACATGTGGTTAGGTTTGCACGAAGACCTTACTATTCTAGTCATCCCAAAGCCCCTAAAGTGATTGATAAGCTGCTTGAGACTTGAGAGTTCACATATTTCACTGTGGATTACACAATCTTTTGGTGAAAACCTCGAAGTGTTCAACAAAAGAAAGGTGACTAGGGCATGTCAATCTCTAGAGCACCCGACTCGAAACTACAATGAACATAGCTTTCTTTAAGCTATTTATGGTTGCATGATCTATGAAAGTCAAACCAGGTACTAGGTAATTGTCTTAAGTATAAATGGCTTCATTTGCCATAAATTTGGATATTGTTAAGACTTGAGACAATATAGTGGGCATATAACTTTTTAGGATTTGGGTTTCTTAGATAAGATAGGACTGAAAGAAAGTAATTATTTTAACAAATTTTTTTATTTAGAGCATATGTTACCATCAGAAATGATAAAAATAATTACATTTTAAATGACTGTGACTTAGCCACAATAGCAGGCTTTAGCTTCTAGATTCATACAATTAAGATCAAATCCCTTTATGTCACTAACTTAAATGGGAGAGTTGATAGAACTTTTCAAAGAGGAATGAATAAGGAAAGGAAAGCTCTAAAGCCAAAGATTAGAGTTCCAACTTGCTGAAAAAATTAAGCTTTCAATTTCAATTTCATTAAGAACACTAAGATTGATTTCTACAATGTATCAATCAACAGAGCATTACTTTGAAGAATTACTAATTCTCATAGACACAGAGTCCAAGAAAATCATGTCACAACCAAACATGGGTTTCATCCTAGAACCTAGCCCCAAGAAAGCAGACGGTCCTTCAACCCAAACCCAAGGTAAGATTCCCCACAGAAAATCAACCAACACATAATCAAATACTAACTTGACCATCGAAAGGCTGACTGCCATCAGATGAGCGTGCTCCACCATCTTGCACTGGATACACACTAGCCTTCACAAGCATCACCATCATCTAAGCCGGGAACTCTTTTTGTTGCTTCTTCATTGCCTCCCTCTCCTGCTCCTTCTTTTTCATTAGTGTGTCCACTTGCTCCCTCAGATGGCTCAACTCATCTTCCTGTGCATGCGATCGAGCAGTAGTATGCAAAGAAGAAGAAGGTTGCTTGCAGAGTGCCTTCACGTACCTAGATCTAGCCCGAAACACATCTACAGACGGCTCCTCGTACGACATGTTTAGGGCTGGATCATTATGCTTCTCCACAAGCTTCACACATAATTATCAAAAGAATTAAACAATCGCGAACCCTAAAACTAGGACCAAATCTAAGTTTACAAGATTACATACATATGCTACACCGCACTCAGGGGTCACCCAATCATTCTTCTTCCTACTCCAATGGGTGTCTTTGTAAAAGTCGATGATGTGGGGCTCGACACCATCATTTCCTGCGGCCTGATTTCAATAGATATACATATGAGAATGATATATATTAAAGTAACCATCAAGATTTTTATGAAACTTCATAGCACTTTACCCTCATGGTCATGGTAGCTGGGAAGGACCACCAGCCACATGCATGATTGGTCGTAAGAGCTACCCTGTTCTTGCTACAAAAAAATTGGTGCACTTTATATATATATATATATATTAATGTTGTGCCTATTTGAGGGCTATTCTTTCTGGGGATAACAATGAAGTGAGTACCTTCCACGTATCAATGTTCCAATAAGCAATTAGCTCATCCCAAGTTGACAATGCCATCCCTCGATAAGGTTGACTCCTGGGGTCTACACTATCCTTCAACAACTTTTTGTAGTGCATATGCATCTTATACTGATGATCCCTGTATCTTAAACCACATTTGGAATCCACAGCCTTTTGCACCATCTCATTTGTATCATAGTCATCAAAAGTGCACTTGCCCTATAAAAAGTGTACATGTTGAATATTTTGGTAATTAGCAAATATGTATACATTAAATTAAGTAAATTAATAATATATAATGCAATTACCAAAACATGCCTAATGCATGGCTCCTTATCCTGATCCTTAATCTTAGTCCACCGCTTGACACCTTGGATGGGAGCATGGGCTTAAACCTATAACCGACACACCTGAGCAAAGGATGGGCCACTGGGCTCTACTAGTGCCCCGTACTCAAGTGGAATGTCCACTGGGAGCTTCCCAAATTGTTTGAGAATTTCCTCAGTCCCCCAACCTCGTGTTACTCCATGCTGCGTGTCTAGGATGGGGCTGACGAGACCGAATTCGAGGCTGATGCTGCATATACGACCATGTTGTTATTCAAGTTATCTAATAGATATATATTGAATAAGTTAAATTATAATAAAGCATAATCTCTTATTATTATTACTTACGCGGCTGGACTACATGATTGGACTTGGCTGCTGATCATGCAGGCTCCGGAGGTCTGTCTCCAGGTGATGTGGTACCGGCTGATGAAAAGGGTAACATACAACGAGGAGGCATATTAAGGTCCTGCTAAAATAATATACATAAAAAATGAATAAAAGGAACATGTATACTAAAAAAAAATGGTGATAATACTTGAGCTAGTATAGTTTACATCTGGCAACTGATCATCATCATCGCCGTTCTCATCACTAAAAGAGCTAAATTGATCTTCACATTCAGACGGTATGTATACCTCGTCGTCCACCTCATCCATTGTTCTTTTCCCTTTCCCCTTTATGGAATATGATCAGGTGTTCTTGCCCACCTCTGCCATCCAAGCATCAGCAACTTGATGAAACCCCAAAGACTCCATTACCTCTCGGTTATGCTACATCGTGTTATGTCTAACACTCTTATATGCTGCTGTCTTCTTTTTTTCCAGATAACGGGGATAAATGTATCTTTTCTTAGACTTTGGCATTTTGCTCTACTAGTATGCAAATTGACATAAACAGTAATATACAGACATTATGATTATTATTAGAAGATTAAAGAAGACAGAAAATGTAAAGGGAATCAAAACATATAAAATAGATATGTTTCATTATTACAAATATTTTTCCACCATCAAATCATGAATCAAGCAAAACTATATGTCAAAATCCATGTTAGGATCCATGTCAAGATCAAGATGATGACTGTGCAGTTCATCTTCTTGGTCATCTCCATTCTCCCCATAATTTCAACATCCTCGTCAACCTCGTCCTCCTTTGGTTCATCTAGTTGGAGCCTCTATAGCTGTGTAACTCTGTTCCCAGGAATGACCTCGGGACCCACCCATCTCTATGATGTTGATCAGAGGTAGTTGCAACATCGATTGGGCATACTCCATTAGTGACATCCTGTTGGAATGCATCATTATTTTCTTTGTCAATAGGTTCCACCTCTGGTACATCCCACACTCCTCGATGTTGTGACCGTAACACAACCTACCAATTTGGACCTAGCTTTGTGTCATTTACATACCAGACTTGATGCACCTGGCTTGGTAGGATGAATGATCACTTTTATACCATCGACTTTGAATATCAATGCTTGTGCAGTATCCATTGCTTTTAATTGTTCTGGGACTGGCAGTGTTGTACCACTCACATTCAAACAAAACTACATCATGATGAAAAATGTACTTTAACTACCAAACCCTAGACAGGTTACCATAGAATTCGATTGTCTGAGCCTCATTATCCCCATTCATAGCCACACCACTGTTTTGACTTAAACGATGATTGTCACACTCTCTGTTAGTGAATTTGATGCCATTATACATACAACTGGAAAATGTTTACACTAGTAAATCAAGGCCATATTCTAAAGACCATAACTCATCGGTTTCTTCTGGTGGTTTCCGGTGGCTCAATTCATTTATCTACATAAACATGTCAAGTAAGATGTATATGTGTGTGTGTGTGTATGCACGTGTGCGTAGCAAAGATTTATTTAACTTACATGCTCTTTGAACCAATTGGGAAATTCTTTCTTTTGCAGTGAGATGATATCTTGTCTAGATGGAATCTGTAATAGATCCTTGTGTTCACTACACAAGATTAAAGAAAGAGTTTCAATATATTGCTTCAAGACATTAAGAGGTTATGAATATGCTAAACTAACAAAAGCACATATGTTAAATATGGATCCACTTCACGGCTATTATAGAGCACAAACCAGTGCGCCATGTCGAGTTGATCCCGCATCACCTCATAAGCCTCGGCACAGAAAGGATGGTCATTTTCTATAAAGACTGCTAATCACTGGCGGCTTCCACAATTCCTAGCTGCATTTCGTTCTTCTTGATTAAATACACTATCAACCCCATGGAGATACATCGAGCAAAAAGTTGTACACTCCTTGACAATATAAGCCTCGATAATTGAACCCTCAGGTCGTGCTTGATTTGTGACAAACCCCTTAAGAGTTCCAAGAAACCTTGAAACAAGACCAATTTTGTAAGTTTATTAAGATTACACATTATACACGATTAAAATATATTTTGACATTGTAATAGTTACCTTTCAATCTGGTACATCCACCGATACTGCACTGGTCCTCCACGCATGGCCTCACGAGGCAAGTGAACAGCCAAATGGACCATCACATCAAAGAATGATGGGGAAAAAATTTTCTCCATTTTGCAAAGTGTGATCACTATGCACTCCTGTAATTGCTCCAAGTCTTCCAGCCTTAGCTTCTTAGAGCACAACTCCTTGAAGAAATTGCCTAGCTCAAACAATGTATTGCAGATATCCTTTTTGAGGTATCCATGCATCCCAATTGGAAGAATTCCTTGTAGAAGGACATGACAGTTGTGGTTTTAAGACCCGACAATCTACCATTTGTTGTATCAACACACCTCAATAAGTTTGTAGCATAGCCATCTGGATCTTGACTGACTTTAACAACTCATAAAAACGATCTCTCTCCTTCGTGGTCAGTGTGAATACTGCTGGGTGTTTAGAAAAAGACCCATTGGGACACTGTTGCAAGTGTAAATTTTGCTTTATGTGCATTTTTTGCAAATCTACGCGTGCTTTTTTGGTGTCCTTGTTTTTCCCAATTATGTTCAACGTTGTTCCACATAAATTGTGACATATATTACTCTCTATGTACATGACATCAAAGTTGTGTCGGAGCTTCTTATTTTTCCAGTACGGCAGCTCCAACAAGATGGACTTCTTTTTCCAATTCAGTTCTAAACCACTATCACGAGGTCTTTTCTTACCAGCCTAAGGCTTTCCACACTTGACATCAAGCAAATGATCCAAAGCTGCTGATATCTTCTCCACCAGCATCTTCAATGATTTCACACGAATCTCAACCTTATTGTTAAATGCCGACTTGTTCCTTCGCCATGGGTTGTCCTTATCCAAGAAAGCTCGATGGTCGGTGAACCCAATCTTGTTTGTCAAAGCCATCAAACATTGATCATCGTAACAAGGGAAACAAGCCAGATAACCTTTTGTACTCCACACATCACCATATGTAGGAAAATCATGTATGGTCCACATTATACATGCATGCATCCGAATATATTGTTCATAGGAGACATCATAGGTCACAACACCATTCTCCCACAACACTTTCAACTCTTCAATCAATGGTCTCATGTTACATGAAATTCCAACCTAGGAGCCTTCGTTCCAGGAATAAGTAAAGACATCATGAAATACTGTTCCTTCATCATTGCCAAGCTGGCAAGTTATAAGGCATAAGGACCACAGGCCACATACTGCAGGTGGTGCTCATGTTTCCAAAAGGGTTGAAACCATCAGTGGCCAGGCTGAGCCTCACATTGCGGGGCTCTTGTGCAAACTTGGGATAACGATGATCAAATTCCTTCCACTCAGAACAATCAGCCAGATGTCTTGCCAACCCATCATTTGGCCGATTAAGCTTGTGCCATTTCATGTTTTTGACCGTCTGCTTAGATCTATACAACCACTTCAACCTCGGTGTCAATGGAAAGTATCACAGGATCTTATGAGGAATCTTCTTATCCTTGCCGTTGTTAACTTTGTATCTAGGCTCCCCACACACTAGACATGAATCCAGACTAGCGTTCTCCTTCCAGAAGAGTGTACAGTCATACTTACATGCATGGATGTGCTTGTAACCTAAGCCCAACCCACGTAGTATCTTTTTTTCTTCATAAGTTGACCCCGGAACCAAATTATGTTCTAGCAGACCCCCATCATCATACGAAACTTCTTGCAGCCCGAATAAATTTCACGCTGGGAGTCTTCTAATAGCCTTTCGAAGTTTACTTGTTCATCCCTCTAAGTTGTATCAACCGCTTTACCAGAACATGATTCTCCCCCATCAAAGTTTATGAAAGTCCCCATACCATAATCTTCTACCAATTCTATGATACCATCTCGGCCCTTATCCACTTCAACATGTGGAATTGCGTCATCTCCACGATTGACATCATTGCCATCCACTTCATTGGCTTGATTCTCTTCAAGTTCCTCCCCATGTTGTATCAAGTTATTTGATGTGAATTTAATCAATCTATTTAAAACTGTAAGTGCACAATTGTCTTGTTGAGACAGTGGCAAATACAGGTCGATCCCACAGAGAGCACTTTTGAACTTTTTAATTAAAAATCTAAAGTTTTTTTAAAAGGAAAACAATAATAAAAGAAAAGTACGATATGCAAATAAGAAATTAAACAAATTAATAACAATGATAAGAAATAGATCAAAGCAGTCAGAATCTACTAAATTATTTAAAAATCCAATTTATGTAATTAATTTACCCTTTTGTCTCAATTATTACTCAGATAAGAAAAAAGTTAATGTTTCTGATCCGGATAATTTTACTATTGAAAAAACCAACTTTAATTAAGAAAAATAAAATCAATACCCAAGACCTCCTTCACCTCATAAAAAAATGAACATCCTAAGCATCACCTATCAAACTGAGCATAGACTATCAAAAATAACTATAGATCTAAGCATAATCTATCAAAGTAAGTATAAAGGATCAAAATTTATTCATTAAGAACACAAATCAGAGGTTTGCCTTTGGCATGAAGACAGATCTATTATCATATTTTAAAAGCACATTAACAAGAGACAATCAGAAAAGAGTAAAATAATAAATATAAACTAGAACATTAAAATACTTAGCTTCATCTTTCGCTCTAATCAGAAACTCAGCCCACCATTGCAAAGAACATCAAAAATAACTTCATTGATTCCTTCTTCTTATACAATGGTCTCTCAGAGTTCTCTCTTCTAGATCCTAGTTTCTGGAACAAGGCTCCAGAATACCTTTAAAATAAAAATAGAAATTAATGGAAGGGAAGAGGTGGAGAAGAGAGAGAAAGAGAGATCTGGGACTTCCAATTTGGCTGGGAATGAAGAAGAGCCTCCCATGGCCTCCTTTTATAGTTTTCTAGCTCCTCAGGTTCATTGAATCTGGACCTTTTTTTGGTGGATTGAGAGATAAGATCAGCTGCATGTTGATTGGGTTTATCTCCTTAGATGAGAGAGATTTTAGAGATAAGATAAAGTGGAAGCGTTAAGCATTCTTATCTGATCTTCTTATGGCCTCCACAGAGAAATGTGCAACAGTTTTACTTCAATGGTGTAGATGCAATTACAATCCCGCCTAAAAATGTACATGAAACTTCCCAGGCCCATAATGTTCTCAATTTAGCTCCGATTTGTGCAATCTTGGGCTCCACGGACATCTACTCTGATAGAGCTTTCCAACGGTGGGTCATTTACACTGATCCAACGTCTGGATTGAGAGTTATGATCATTTTAAGATAGGCCATTTTGAGAAAAACGGGATTGTATTTTGAATTTTAATTTGCAATTGACTCTATTTTGAAGAATATTTCTTGGCACAATAGGGTAAGATAAGATCTTCTGGAAGCCTTTGCTGATCTTCAGATGGGATCCACGGGCAGATGAACTCTAAGTGTGCAGATCTTCAAGCAGTGGGACCCAAATCATCCAGGGTTCTGTGGGTCCTACAAATTTCATTTTCTACACATTCTAATTAAATACATCAAATACTGAAGAGCCCACATTGAAGTGGGACCCGTTCGGACAGAGTTCTACTCCAATAGGGGTTCTTCGGAGAAAAATTGCAAACATTCTTAATTAATGCATAAAATGTGCAAAAATTGTAAAAATTCCAATACTTAGGTGAACATGCATGAAATGATGAAATTGAATTAATAATGATGCATTTAACCTAATTAAGTCCCTAATCCATTCTAAAATGATGCCTAAATTGTGTAAATTCATGGACATAACATTCTTGTAAGATGACATCATGCCAAAAGCTACTAAATGGTATACCACAATGTCACGACTACATTAATACACATTCAAGTAGTTATTACAAGGGCACCGAATCTTACCATCCCCATTTACTGAATGCCTCATTGCAAAATCAAGAAATGACTTAACCCCATTACTATATCGCTGACTTAATCTATCCCTAGGCATAACCAGTTCCATCCAACTCTTGTCCATATCTGTTCACATGCAATGCCGATATTGTTAGGGCACATGTCATGTCATCCATTTTGAAATAAGAATGACAAAAAAAGGAAAGCACAAAATAACGATGAACACTGAAGGAGTTGCCCAATGGACCTTTTTAAAAGAAAGGAATTACTAGGTGTGGAAAAAATATTACTATTTACTTCTAAGGTAGGATCCACTATTAGATTAGAACCCAACATAGAGGTCCAAGGAATAAGGCTACAAGTGCTCCTATGGAATACCTAATTACTTGTAAGACATGGAAGCATATGCATAATTCACCACATAACATCTAACTTCAGTTAGGTCACGGTTGTGTGGAAAAAATTGGTTGTTTTTTCTGCATAGTTTTCTTTAGGCATGATGATAGTTGGGTCACATTTTATATTTGTTACCTCATATTAGTAATGTTAGTTATAAGTAGGAGTGGCAATTGTGTTAGTAGGGCAAAAATGGGTTGGAATGAGTAAAGTTTTGTCTACAGGTGAAAGCCCTAAGTATCATCATTTATTTGACCTCTTTAACGAATGGGTTGCATTGAGCAAGGGTGACTACAAGGGAAACAAATCTGATATCAACCCTAACACAACCCAAACAATTCCATTCTACAAAAAAATAAACCTAATAAATAAGATAGAGCAATTGAGATGAAACCTAATAAAAAACCAAAGGAAAAAAAAAACTACTTACATGGGATTCAAATCACCCATACGATTACTCCAATCAACACAATCCAGCAAAAAATCTCCAAATCCCCTAAATCCATACTCACTTCTACACTTGCAAGACCTTAAAACCCCCAAATCCATATTGCATTCCTTGGTGAAATAAAAACCAAAACCCCAAATCTCGAGCACCCCAAATTCTTGTAGTTTTAGAAAAAAAAAAACACCTGTTTACAGAAAGAATGAGAAAGAGAGGGAATACCGCTGGATGCTGCTGCTATCACTCCTCACTGACCACCGGTGCCGTTGATGCTGCTGCCGCCACCGCTCTTAACTGGCTGCTGGTTGCAGTTGCTGCGGCCCCCGCTTCATAGTGGTCGTCGGTTGCTATTGCAGTTGCTACTGCCACCACTCTAAAGTTATCACAGGTTGCTACTGTTGTTGCCAGATGTTGCTGCCGCCGCTCCTCATCAACAACCAATTACAGCGATCGCCTATAAGAATAAAAGAGAGACTCCAGCTGCCAATTGCTGCTGCTCACCGCTGTGATTGCCCACAAGAGGGTCTTCGAGGAAAAGAGTTTTCGATGAAAAAGGATTTCAAATGAAGAGGGTTTTCAATGAAAAGGGTGGGGTCGATGTACTAAATAGCTTTGGCGACAAAACCAATTTAGTCATCAAAGGCCAAAACAATCAACAGCAATAATAAATTTCATCACGGAATATTCTAAAATAAGATTCACAGTGTCGGGGCCGCTATGATGCACATTTAGCTTGAAAATTTCCTTTTACAGCGACAAAAAATACATTCGTCATTAAAATATTAAATTTTTAGCAATGAAATACTATTTCGTTATGGAATATCAATAAATAACAATGTATTATTTATGCGTCATGAAATTTCGTCGCGAATAAACCTTTCATGCATTACGAAATCTAAGCATAGATAAGATGTCAACACCAATATAAAATGATGCAAACTTTCACAAAAGCATAAAACCTACCTCACCAAACAAAGATTAAATACATTATAAGAATTCTCCTACAAATGAAAGCCAGGCATCCCTCCCAAATGTAATATATTCTTGTATATCTGATGATTTACTAATCATTACTATTTTTCTAGATTCATTACATGCCTCCCAAATGTTTTAGTATATTGTCTACGGCCGCCAGTCGACTTGCACTGGATATGCCTACCCTCCCTACCTAGTCAAACACGCCTACACCGGTAGCGTCTACCACCCACACCAGTACCAGCAGCGTAGGTAAGTGACATTTAAATCTAATACATTTACACACAGAGCGTAGGTAAGTTACATGTTTTTGTTGGTTTTGGCTAGGTTCAAATCTAAAACGGGTACGTGGTAAGTCGCGCTGGAAGGAAACTGCATGGCTTTTGAGAGAGAATGGAGGCCAAAAGCTCCCTGTAGTGGTTCTTGATGGAGTCAATGCACCAGTTGGGTACTGTGCCAACAAGGTGGCTACTCAAATTGATATAAAAATTCATTTGTCAACACCTATTGAGGGAGTGATGGTGTGGGATCAGATTGATGGTGGGACTAAGGCCTCCATTATACAAGCAATCCTGGTAATTACATATTGGATCCATTTAAATTATTCTTTTATTGAAGTAGTGTTCTTATATTTGAATACTTAAGACTATGCTCAAAATGGCATTAACTGTGTATGCAGGATAAATTTGATATTGCGGGGTATGATGAGAATCCAAATGTACAACAACAATCAACAGGAAGTTCCATGAGAGGCATAGGGATTGGCACTATGACATGAGGAAGCATTACCTACAGCTGCCTAGAGGATGGTGTTGACCCATACAACAAGCTTTTATAAGGGATTACAGAGTGAGCATGGAGGTGGCTGATTGATGTCGCTTGAAAGGATCAGAAATTCTTGTAAATATTATATAAAATCTTTTATTTATTTTAATCAATATCAAATAGATTAATACTAAAATTATATTATGGAAACAATGTGAGAAAAATTGTGAAAATCGGAAGTGCTTACCTTACAATCATACCTTGGGGTCAAGATCCTTTCCAGCTGTGATGCCAATTAAGGTGACGTGAATTGAAGTTCCCATACATCTTACTTCCAAACGTGATACATACATAGATAAACTAATGTTTTAAAAGTAATGGAATTAGGCGGCCGAGAATAATGGTGAGAGGCCCCATATTGTACACTTCCTTAAGGAGTTCATTGGAGAAAGAAGATGAATGATTGGATAGCCCCAGTGTGTGTTGACAAACATATACGTTTGACAAAAATAGCCCATTAATCATTACATTTATCTTTATTCCCACATATATTACTATTTGGGAAAATAACCTAATTGCTTAAATCTGGAGTTGGATGACAGAAGCAATTCAAAAAGCTTCGCGACCAAAGTTCTCAAACAGAGTCATCCTAGGAGATGACGCAGGAGGAGATGGCTATTGAGGTGCTTAGGAGCAAGTGAAGGTACATGTAGGGATTCGGAGTCGGCTCGAAGTCCCTTAACTACTCCTCACGTACTTACACTGCATCACGGGCACATGATCAAGCCATGCAAACCCTTAGAGAGGAGTTGGATTCACTTAGAGAGCTGACCTAACCCAGCAATCACAGATTGAGGCATAGAATAAGAAGTATGCGGATCTCAAGTCCCGGATGCAGGCGCAGATGGAGAAGATGATCATGAACATGCTTGCGACTAACGGAGGGGTGCAATCATCTACTGGCGACCAGCCACCCACCTCTCTTGGTTAGTACATTTAGGTTCTTCATAACCTTATTCTTTCACCTACTTTGAATATTGAGCAAAATATTTAAAGTTTCAAGCACTCATTGCATACCTAGTAAAGTTTCAATGACAATTATTGCAATAATAAAAGTTAACAACCCCGTGGAAAGTGGAAACTCATAAAGTTTAACAATAAACAACAACCCACCCATTAAAGTTTAAACATTATTCTCATAAGAACAGAGCAAAATTCAAAAACTGAAAGAAAAACCTTAAAGACTCCGACATCCACATTAGTATATTATTTGATGTTATGGGAATGAAGTTGATTCAAATATGCCATGTATAGTATTTGATTTGAACCATTTTTTTTCCCATGCATGCAATTGCCAAGAGTGGGGCCAAAAGTTAATAAGATGATCAGGATTCCTGTGCTTTGTTTTTTTCCCCATTGGCCATCCAATCACTATGACATCATCTCAAGTGGGGTCCACATGCAGTACTACCAAGGGTTGGGTAGTCCCCCTATCTAATAAAGCAGTCCTTCCCTCCCCCCACATGCAATATGCCAATGCAAATGCTCCCCATTTTCTTCAAGTTCCACTCTCCCAGTCCCCTAACGGAACAAGGAGAGTGACGGAGCCTAACCTACTATTCCAAATTCAGGATCTATTCAAATTAACTAGATTTGTGATTTTTAAATTGATTTTGAGTTTAAGTTTCACTTGAAGGTTTTATCTAATTATCGAAGTATTCCAGTTATTTTTCTTTTTAGAGATTCTTTTGGATATCTTTTACTTTGTTATTTTCTATTTTCTGATTTTTTTATGCAATCCTAATTTTTATAGACTAGGGTGATAAATGAAAATGGTGGATGAAGGAAGAAAATCAATGACGTGGTGCATGAGACTAGCCTCTCACATAAACAATACAAAAAAAATTCATGGGCATGTCATATAGATGAATGATCTTAAGACATGAGAGTAAAAGGAGATAGGCTGATTAAGGTGAGCTAGGTGTGCTCAATGCAGCTATGCTGCAGGTGGTTCTATGGGTTAATGAAGTTGAGGTAGGTAGTGGGTGAAAAGGCTTGGCAGCAATGAAGGTTGGTTGCAATGGCGATGGAAATGTGGTGATGAAGTGAAGAGTGGTGTTGATAGTGATCTGAGATGCATGGATGGGTTATGCAATAATGAATGTGATGAGAAGGTAGTGGAGGTGAAGGATAGTAATAACGGGGAACAGAAAGAGATGGAATGAGTGGAGTGTGCTTGCGGTGGCCGTGAGGAGTTGAAGATGGGATAGGTTCAGTGGTGGTGGTGTTTCGGTAGAGGTATGGGCGAGGATTGTGCAACAGAGGTGGTGTTGGTGGCACAGTTATATATATATATATATATAATGACTATTTACTACTGAAAATTTCATTGGTTTCATGCTTTTTTTTCATTCTTAGGAACATGCTTAAAGCTGTTGATCAGGTTAGATTCAGAAATCAGATTTAAAGTAATATATATTAAATGTTAAAAGTTGTCAAAAACAGCCCATAAATAAAGTTGGATCAGAAACTGTATTGACCATATTTGTGCATGTTTCTCGACCTTTATATGCTTGATTGAACCAAGAACCTGAATATTAGAACTGAAAGCCACTCCAAATCAATTTAGAATGTATGCTGAAATAGTGCTAAAAACATACTAGAAACAAGAACACATGGTGGCCGAATAGTGTAAGGGACAGTTTGAATAGTTTGTGGGCTATCCGGTTTGTTTACCTAAGTGATTTCTTTCACATATGCTGAACAAGTTTCAGAACTGAAACTTGACTGTAGCAGCAGCATTGCAATTGAATTTTGGAAGTAATTCGGTCTTCTCTAAATCCCATGCATGGTGTACATGCAGTACACCCATTCATACATGCATTCAGATTTTCAAGTTTGCTCACAATTATGGGTTGTATTCTTACTTAAATTCATGCATCTTAAAAGATGGAAGAGGAAAGAGTAACAGAGAAGTAGAGTAACAGAGAAAATATAAAAGCATAGGGAGGAGAGAGGAACCTAGCTTCAGTGGGAATATATTCTTTTCTTTGTTTTCTTTGTCTTTTTTCTGTTTATTCTTCTCTTCCTGGTTTCTTTCTGTCTTTCTTCTTGTTCTATTTAAGTTTATCTTCTATTTCCTATTGCATGGGCTACTAACAAGAAAAAGTTTTCTGTGCTACTGCAATCCAGCCAAAAGCTTTCAAAATCAACACATTATCCTTCCATACAGTTGTATGATTTCTCACACTAAAACCAGCAAATCTCCACGAGGATCTCAATACTCTTACATCGTGCATAATCAAAATCAGATTTTTAATTTTGGAGATAAACCATTCAAATTCCGATTGCTATAAAAAAAATACTAAACAGAAAGAGCAAAAGGGGGCAAGAGAGTGAGAGATGCAGTAAAGAAGTTGTAGTAGTAAAGATGATTCTCTTACCATGTTCATGTTTTGGTCCCGTTTTATTTTATCATATTCTCAACTAAATTTTTTTGAATGATGGCTATTGGCAGGACCACTATCTTATTCAGCAACGATAATCTACAGTTCATATAGTTCTCTTGTAAATTTTCTTTGTTTCCACACAAGATCTTTTACTAGAATTAATCATTTTGATTAGTATGAAACTCTCTTTGGTAGTTCTATCAATTTAATCACTTTGTAGTGGAGTGTTGTTTGGTGCTTTAAACTCCTCCTTTGTGTTTATATCAATGAAACTACAATGTTTTCAGTTTTGAAAGCTATATATATAGAAGCATTATAATCATTGTTGGTGTTAAACAGAGAGAGAGAGAGAGAGAGAGAGAGAGAGAGAGAAGCTTTTTTTTTTTTTTTTGGTTTGATGCTAATAGTTGTAATTTTCAATGAGGTATGAATTATATATTAGTTATGTTTAATTTATAATATACCTATATCAGTTATGTTCTTTTAATGATACATAAGTCTCATTTGTTTGGCAAATTAATTAGCTATGGATATGGATCATTGAGATACGGTTGTAGGGCTGTTTCCATTTTGTTGAACTGTTTGACCACAGCAGACTTTTGGGGGATGTTAAGTTGGACATTTGTAGTAATTTATGTATATGTATTGACATTTGTAGCACGGTAGACTTTATCATGTATATCTATTTGAATGGTTGTTAGTTTGAATTAAATTTGGGATTTTGGATGTTGATATTTACTTGAGATGAAATCAGACAACTTCATCGTTTTGAAATTGAAAACAGGTTATGCAATATGGGGTTGGAAACAGGTTTAGCATTTTGAAATATATATATTTATATATTTATAAACATTTGGCGACAAACATCACTCTGTCGCTAAAAACATGTTAGGTACATTTCATCCCAAAAATGTCTTTACTGACAATATAATTCGTCGCTATACATTACTAGCTACATCTACAGTATGACTTAAAATTTTTTTTGTGACATTTACTTGTTTGTTTCTGACGAAAGTGTTGTAGCAAAAGGGTATTCTAGGTCAACCATCTCTCACTATTTGGTGATGTATGGAGTTCCTACGACAACATTGGCAACGACCTTCTTTGTTGTGAAAGGTCTATTTTCAACTATGCCTATAATAGTTGTTGCCATTGGACTTCCCAAACAAAGATTCTGCGACGGAATAGCGATGATTATATTCATTGCTAAAAGTCTTCGGCAACGGCAATATTTGTGTTAGCGACGAAGTCTATCATTGCCAAAAGTGATTTTTTCTTGTAAAAGGATCTGAGTGATGCTAGGGTCTTTTTTAGGGTTGCACTATTGCTTTTGCGTCTGTGCTATCTTGGCTTGGGATTGAAAAAGACTTGACAGTCGTGAAACTATCTCCCATTTATCATTACAATGAAAACAAATTAGATCCCTAACAATTGCATAAGGTCCTAGTTGATCAAGAGCAACAGGCCCAGTACCAACATCATAACCACTATCATCAACTTGGACAAAATCAAGGAGAATTGTATGATCTCTTACTTTGAGTGGAATATTCAAATCAAAATGGTTTAAGGATCTGACTCCATTCATAATAGAGACCTTAGCACCCATGGGATAATGCCACCAGTTTGAAATGAGCTCCTTTTTATAAAAATTAATATTTGCACTAGTGTCAATGAACAAACTGCATTTTTTCCAATTGTTTCGTCCATTAGAGGTAGTTTTAACAGGCAGTACTACTAATGGAGAGGTAGCAATAATCTTCCGAATTTGTAAAATCTCAGATTCGCTAGGACCAAAAGATGGTTTGGAAATGGGAGTGATATGGAAATTTCTTAATTTGTTCATTTTATCATTTTATAATCACTAGTGAAGGATACTGCCTTCTCTTTGGATGGGGTCTACAATACTGGCTCTTGTGTAAATATAAAAGCTTCTACTTCACTGTCGCTTTCGACTTCACTATCCAAAGGAGGGGGGGTGTGTGGGGGTGTGCGTGTTGTAGTGTGCGCGTTGGTGTTTCTTGGGAATCTTTAATGGAGCCATCAAATGAGCTTAATTCACTAACTTCATAGCATACAAGGGTGAAGAGGCAAAATCCTTTTTCCTTTCCAGATCAAGGAGACTACAAGCCTTAGTTTTGCAGAATCATCAGAATCATAAGGAGGGGCAAAGACATTTTTTAACATATGCATTTGGGTGTGGTTGTCATCATCACTACTACTATTAGTAACTCCATCTTCAATATTGTCATCTTCTCTAAGTATCAGATACAGGTGTTGGAGACAAGGTGGGCAAAATACACACAAAAAAAAAAGAAGATTGGAAGAGGAATTCACAACTCAATTGAACTTACCATCATATCTTGAAGACATGGCTATATATTTTATGTAAAAGAAAGGTTTAGAGTCTAAATTAAAGATATCTAATGCTATTTAAGTCCTCTGGACGCTTTACACAACCAAATGCTCATAAAAGACACACACTTTTCATCTTCCATGGCTTTTCAGTTACCACAAAATAGTCAGTAGTAAATTGGCCATAACTTTCTCAATATAAATCCAATTGATGAGAGGCTTGAAGCATTGGAACCTAGACAGACAGAGCTTTAATTTGGTATATTATAGGCTTAATTTGGATAACTGTAGCCCCTTCAACTTTTGATTGAAAGTTACCCTTCAGTTTCAACAATAAGTCAAGTTTAATTTTCATTTTCAAGTTTAATTTTCAACACTTCCCCTTAAACTTGACATCTTTCCAACACCAATCATCATTCTCAACTTCTAAAAAGTATCATATTTGAGAGGCTTTGTGAGACTGTCAGTGGCTTGATCAAATGACTTCACATATTCTGCCTCTACGTACTTGTTCTCAATGCATTGTCGAATGAAGTGATACTTTGTCTCAATATGCTTGCTTTGATCATGAAACACCGGGTTCTTTGCTAAAGCAATGGCTGACTTGTTGTCTATCATGATCTTGGTAGCTTCACTTTGCTCAATATGGAGTTCCTTCAACAATATCTTTAACCAAATTGCATGACAAGCACAAGCAGTGGCAGCAACATACTCTGTTGCATAGGTTGAAAGAGTGACTATGGGTCGTTTTTTAGAACACCAAGAGATTGTATTATTTCCCAAAAAGAAAATAAACCCAGTAGTACTCTTCCTATCATCAATGTCTCCAGCATAGTCTCTACTGCAATAGCCCATCAAATTGAACTCGTTTGAAGCTGAATAAAAAATTCCATAATCAAGAGTACCTTTAAGATAACGAAGAATTCTCTTGGCTGCCTTCATATGTGTCTTAGATGGATTTTCCATAAATCGACTCACGAGTCCAATTGAAAATAAAATGTCAGGTCTGGTACATGTCAAATACCTTAAGCTTCCCACAAGACTTCAAAACAATGTTGGATCAACCTCTTGTAGCCCTTCTTCTTGTTTTGAAAGTTTAACTCCACACTCCATGGGCGTGTTGACGGGATTGCAATCCAACATGTTGAACTTCTTTAGCACTTCCTTTGCATAAGCTTCTTGAGAGATAAAAATCCCATCCTCCATTTGCTTAACTTCAATTCCCAAATAATAGGTCACGAGTCCCATATCACTCATCTCAAACTCTTGGGCCATAGCCTTCTTAAAACCTTCAAACATCATTTGATTATTTCCTGTGAATATACGATCATCCACATAGAGACAAACAAATAATAGATCTTCATGTTCCTTTTCACATAGAGTGCGTATTCATGAATGCATCTAGTGAAACCATTCTCCTCAACATACTTATCCAGATGGCTATTCCAAGCTCTTAGAGCTTGCTTTAATCCATATAAGGCCTTCTTTAACCTCAGCACATTGTCTTCATAACCTTCAATAACAAAACCTGAAGGTTGTTCAATATAAACCTCTTCCTCAAGATGACCATTTAAGAAAGCAGACTTGACATCCATTTGATGGATCTTCCATTGGTTCTGTGCTACAAGCGATAGTAGTAGTCGGATTGTCTCCAAACGGGCAACAAGGGCAAAAACCTCTTCATAGTCAATGCCCTGTTTTTGCTTGTAGCCCTTTGCAACGAGTCTCGCCTTGTATCTTTCTACTTCACACTTGGAGTTTTTCTTGACTTTATACACCCATTTGACTCCAATCGCTTGATGGCCACTTGGAAGTGATGCAAGCTCGCAAGTGTTGTTCTTCTCTATGGCTTGAATTTCCTCCTTCATGGCTTGTATCCATTTCTTATTTTTTATAGCTTCTTCAAAACTCAAAGGCACATCATTAGAGAATCGGCAAAATAAATTCTTATCCTCTAACCTTTCAGATTCTTCATAGAGATCCATGAGGCTTCGATATCTACGAGAGCCTTCACTTGTGCTAGATGAAGGAGACGATGATGATGATGCTATAGAGGACGATGTTGGTGTTGTTAGAGGTACAGTTTCACCTTGGGCTCCTTGTATTGGAGTTTCTTCTTCATCAAAGGGAGAAAATCATAAACAGCATCATCCTGTGTACTCCAATCTCATGTTGCATCTTCTTCAAATTCAACATCTCTGCTAATAATGACTTTTTTGTTGCTTGGATTGAAGATCTTGTAGCCTTTTGAGTTCTCATCGTAGCCAATAAACGCAAACTTCTTGCTCCTATCATCAAGCTTTGATCTCTCTTGCTCCAGAACTTGAACATAGGCAATTGATCCAAAGACTCGCAAGTGTGACACATTTGGCTTCCATCCACTCCATGCTTCTTGGGGCGTCACATCCTTCGAACTTTTGGTAGGTGAACGGTTGGAGAGATAAACTGCATATGAAACTGCTTCAACCCAAAGCTCTTTTAGCATCGACTTGCTTTTTAACATGGTTCTTGCCATATTGAGGATTGTTCGGTTCTTCCTTTCGGTAACTCCATTTTGTTATGGTGATCTAGGAACGGTCAGAGGACGGCAAATTCCATGTGTCTCACAAAAGGCCTTGAATTATTAGAGGTGAACTCACCACCTCTATCAGTTCTTAGAGATTTGATCTCATTGCCACTTTCTTTTTCAACACAAGCTTTGAAATTTTTGAATGCTTCAAAAGCCTCACTTTTTTGCTTCAAGAAATAAACCCATGTTTTTTGTGAATAGTCATCAATAAAAACCAAAAAGTAAGAGCTATTACCAAGAGATGAAGGCTTGATTGGACCACAAACATCTGCATGAATAAGTTGAAGTGGCTCGGTGGCTCTTGAATTGGATTGCTTGGGAAAACTCTTTCTTGAATGCTTGCCTAGTAAGCAAGCTTCACATAATTGATCGGGGTGATCAATTGTTGGAATACCTTTCACCATCTTCTTTGCTCCCAAGTCTTTAAGCCCTCCAAAATTTAGATACCCATATCTCATGTGCCAAATCCATGATGGATTTTTAACACAAGTCTTCAAACACATGGCTCCAATGATCTTCATATCCAACAAGAACATGCGATTTCTTGTCATAGAAACCTTAGCAATAAGATTCCCTTCTTTATCTCTAAGCCAAAGAAAGTGATCTTCTATGTTTATTTTGCAACCATTTTCCATAAGTTGCCCAATGCTCAAAATATTATTTTTCATTTTAGGAATATAATAAACATTAGGAAGAATCTTATGGTTCCCGTTCTTTATCTCAAACAAAATTGTGCCTTTGCCTTTAATCATCACCATTGATTCATCACCAAAGCGCACCTGGCCCGTCACTTTGGTGTCAAGTTCCACAAATTTGCCTCTATCACCTTTCATGTGGTTACTAGCTCCATTGTCTAGGTACCATGTACTCTTCTCACTGTTGGGTTTTCTTTAAGTGTGAGGAATAATGCTGGCTCCTCCACATCTTCCTTGTGCTAAGTGAGCTTTGTCTCCTCTTCTACTTTCTTGGTTTGACACTCCCAAGAATAGTGCCCATATTTTCCACAAGAATAACACCCAATTTGACTTTTGTAATTCTTTACCTCATTGTATCTTTCATGGTTGCCTCTTGCTCTTCCTCTTCCACGACCTCTTGAAGAGTTTTGATTTCTTCCCTCTTGAGAAGAATTTTGCTCATCTCTTCCTCTTCCACGACCACGTCCTCGTCGACGGCCTCAACCTCTTCCAAGTCCTTGGCCTCTTCTACCACTTTCAAAGCTTCTTCTTTGGCTTTCAATGAAAGCTTCGCTTACAAGGCTTGCTCTACTTGCTCTTGCTTGCCTCGGTTCATTCTTTCTTCAGGGGCCCGTAAGGATCCATTTAATTCGTCGATAGACATGACCTCCAAATCTTTGGATTCTTCAATAACTACTGCCACATGATTGAATTTTATGTTGAGAGAGAGCAAAATCTTCTCAACAACACTAACATCTTCAATTTTTTCTCCAAGCCTCTTCATTTGGTTTACCACCACCAAGACTTTTGTGAAGTAGTCCGATATAGACTCGCTCTCCTTCATCAAAAGTGATTCAAACTCAGCCCTTAGAGTTTGAAGACGTACTTTCTTCACTTTTTCAACTCCTATGACAGAATTTCGGAGAGTATTCCATACTTGCTGGGAGTTGATTTCATTGGCAACCTTTTTGAACATATCATCTAAGCCTTGATGAATAACTGTAAGTGCACATTGATCTTTCTTCCTTTCTTTCTCCAAGGCTTCCTTTTGGGCTTGATTCAAAGCCTCCTCATTTTGAGGTTCAACGAAACCTTTCTCAACAATCTCCCATAATCCTTGGGAACTAAGGATAGCCTTCATTCGAATTGCCCAATTCTCATAATTGAGCTTGGTGAGTCACAGGTATTGGAAAGCAAGGGGGGCTCCTTTAGAAGACATGCACTGATACCAATTTGTTGGAGACAAAGTGGGCACAATACACACAAAAAAGAAGAAGATTGGAAGAGGAATTCACAACTCAGTTGAACTTACCATCATATCTTGAATACATGGCTATATATATTATGTAAAAGAAAGGTCTAGAGTCTAAATTAAAGATATCTAATGCTATTTAAGTCCTCCGGATCCTTTACACAACCAAATGCTCATAAAAGATGCACACTTTTCATCTTCCATGGCTTTTCGGTTACCACAAAATAGTCAGTAGTAAATTGGCCATAACTTTCTCAATATAAATCCAATTGATGAGAGGCTTGAAGCATTGGAAACTAGACAGGCATAGCTTTAATTTGGTATATTATAAACTCAATTTGGATAACTGTAGCCCCTTCAACTTCTGGTTGAAATTTACCCTTCAGTTTCAACAATAAGTCAAGTTTAATTTTCAGTTTCAAGTTTAATTTTCAACAACAGTCTCTCTGTAAGATAATAATGTATTGCACTATGCCTCAGTTTCAACAATTTCCCAGCCTTGATCATTTGAGGAATTTCAAACATAAATTTTACCTGTCCAAGGGCCTTGGTAGAGCAACTTTTTGCACAATGCCTTGATTTTCTTGCATGCAAAACATGTCTGCTTTCTGTAGCCTTTTGGATTTAGATCTTGGTTTGCACCGAAAGAACTTGAAGGGCTTACACCATTTAACATTTTTCATCCATTGAAACTTTGGGCGCTTTCGGAATGTCCTAGGCAGATTGTACGCTTTAGCTCCTTCGATCTGGTAACAAATAGAGCTTGAAGCCTTTGGCATCGTCCTCTTTTACATTAAGACCATAACATAACTTTTTGAGTTCTTGCCGGACTCGTTGGATCAAGTCTACCAATAATAGACTTGATCCAAATAGAGCTTGAAACCTTTGGCATCGTCCTTTTTTACATCAAGACCATAACATAACTTTTTGTGTTCGTGCCGGACTCGTTGGATCAAGTCTATCAATAATAGACTATCAACAGCTATTTCTTTGGGAGTAGGCTCTTCTAACACTAAATTTCCTAGCGACTCTGGGAGAGAGGCAAGAACCTGGATGTTGATGGTAGGTTGTCGATGCATACCACTCCTATATGCCTCTTGAAGGTACTTCTCAGCATGTTCTTCAAAATGACTCAAATCTCTCTATCTTCCCCAAGCCAGCAGTAGATTGTACGTAGCTAGGGCTTGAAAAGGGTTAGCTCAGAATTCAGCTAAAACTAAAACTCATTTTGCTAATTCTAGAATCCATTCTGGAATGATAGCTTGCTTTTGGTCCTCAGTAAGAAATTAAGTTCCACCAGTTAAGGATTTTTGCAACTAGTGACATTGGTAAAATTTGAAATAGCTGGGCATTATCCCACCTTTTTGCCACTAGTTCGAGATGAACTCGTTGGCTCCATACCATCACAATGTCATCAATTTTGCTTGGCGGTGTGTCATCAAGATTTAAAATGAGGAGATCAATGCCAATAGAAATAATACTTTTGGGATATGGGTAAGGACCCGTTTCTCCTCTTTGCCTTTAACATATATATTGTAGGGGAACGATGTCCTCCACCGTCCTCTTTAGTTTTCGGCCTCTTATGCTTAAAATCAAGTGGGGAAAAACTAGTAAGTTTGGTTACCGCGGGCATCTTTTCTTGGTGGAATTCCTCCAGGGCCTTTAGTTGGGAATCTCGAGTTTTAGTAGCCACTTGTTCATTCTGCTTTTCGTCACGTTTGACAACAGAGAGAGCAAAAAGTTCCTACTGGATTTGGTCAAGCTGTCGCTCAATCTTAGTCAAAAGCTTTTCGGCATATGATGTCCAATGTATTACATAGTTTAGTTGCCTTATGTGGTCTTCTTGCTGCTTGTTGGAATTGACATCATGAAGGAGCAAGTAACTGACATCTGCCTTTAGCTTAGATTCTACAGAGGCAAGCTGATCTAGGGTAGTTGTGGAGTAAGCTGCTTTCGGAGGCCATTGCAACTGACATCTGACCTTAGCTTAGGTTGTACAGAGGCAAGCTGATGTAGGGTAGTTGTGGAGTAAGCTGCTTTTGGGGGCCATTACCTAGAAGTAACAAGCTGTGGGGAAGACTTCTTGTGAGAACCATCATCCTTAGGTAATGAAGAGCCAGAGCTTCCTTGTGTCATGTAAGCTTGAGCTATTGAAGAAGAACAAGCAATAGAAGAGTAGTCTCTATTTGGGGATGAAGTGAGCTGTTTTATAGGAGGATTATGAACAATGGGGAGAGGTGGTGGAGGATGGCTTGGGATTTTAGGGGGTATTAGGGTTAGAACAGAGGATCTGGACGAGTGTATAATTGCAAATTTGGAAAAGGAAGGGAGCAGACTTTTTGAAACTTTCTTTTCCTGAAATTTCTAGTGTTGGAGATACTCATTTAATATTTTTCATCTGCCGAAACTTTGGGTGCTTCCGAAATGTTCTGGGAAGATTGTATGCTTCAGCTCTATTGGAGACAATTACGGCACTCATCAGTTTGACCAAATCAAATCTGGAGATTATCTTCCTTGCTTGTGGCCTAGCTGTTAACTTCATTTTTGGGATTTGTTAGTTGTAAATATACAGTCAATATTCATTGTAGAGATATGTTAGCTGCAATCTTGGGATTTAATTAGCTGTTAATATTCATTGTATCTGTCATCTATAAATACAAATTGATGTAGGCTTCTCTGTAATAAAAGAGAGAAAGCTATTAAGCAAATACTAGTTCCTCTCCACATTCCACTTTCACATGGTATTAGAGCAGTAAACGATCCATCTCTCTAAACAATGGTAGACAAAGAAAGCTCCAGCACCGACGACCAAAGATCAAATAATGATCCCTTCTTCGTTCATTATTCTGATAATCCCACTGCAGTTCTTGTTTCTCCACTCCTCACAGGAGACAACTACAGCACATGGCTTCGTGCCATGACAATGGCGCTTCCCGCAAAGAATAAACTTTGCTTCATTGATGGTACTACCGAACCACCAACTGACATCAAAGAATTGCAACAATGGCAGCGATGCAACGATTTGGTAACTTCATGGATTCTCAACTCTACAGAGGGTGAGATTCGTGCAAGCATTCTATATGCTGAGACTACTAGAGAGATTTGGCTTGATCTTAGCAATCGTTTCACTCAAACAAATGCACCAAAAATCTACCAACTCAAGCAATTGAGATTCGTGCAAGCATTCTATATGCTGAGACTACTAGAGAGATTTGGCTTGATCTTAGCAATCGTTTCACTCAAACAAATGCACCAAAAATCTACCAACTCAAACAATCAATTGCATCTTTGAAACAAGAAGATACCTCTGCTTCAACTTATTTTACAAAGATGAAGGCACTATGGGATGAATTGAACTCACTTACGGTGGTGAAGTCCTGTACTTGAGGACATGGAAAGGCAAGCGCCATTCAATAGGAACAGGATTGTGCAATGGAATTTCTTCAAGGGCTCCATGATCGATTTTCAGCCCTTCGCAGTCAGATCTTACTTATGGATCCATTTCCAAATGTTACAAAAATCTATACTCTAGTCCGTCAAGAAGAAAAACAGCAAGAAATACATTCCCTATCTCCTTCTGTCAATGCACCAGAAGCTACAGCACTTTCAGTCAATCCAGCAAATACAAGTACTAACAATGTTGAAAGTTCTTCAAACCGTGCACATGCAAGTACTCATAATGGGTGCCCCTCTCACTCATCCAACCGCTCAAATAGTGGCCAAAGAAATACTGGAAGGGACAATCGCTCAATGGAAGACCAACTCTGCATTGTGACTACTGTCGTTATAACAACCACACGAAAGATGTGTGTTATAGACTTCATGGTTTTCCCAATGATCGGTCTCGGAACCTCCCCAGGAACCAGAATTTTTCAGGCTCATCTTCTTCAAGGCCTCAACAATCTGATGAACAGGCACTGGTATCTTCACCACCCATTACTTAGGAGCAATACAACAAAATCCTTGCTATGCTTTCTTCAAGTAGCATCAATGGCCAAGCCAATCTAGCAGGTATAGCTCTCACCGCATTAGACTTTGCTTGGATTATTGACACTGGAGCCTCCAATCACATGTGTTCTTCTTTATCATATTTCACCTCATATTCATCATGCTCCACTCATGTTCAGTTACCAGATGGTTCCCATGCCCAAGTCACCCATATTGGCACTGTAAAATTTTCTCCAACTTTTCAAATCGATCATGTATTCCATATACCTTCATTTCGGTTCAATCTCTTATCTATCAGTCAACTCAAAAAATCCCACCAATATTCAGTGACATTTTTTCATGATCGATGTGTGTTTCAGGACCTGTCCGAGAAGAAGACGATTGGACTGGGTAGTGCACATGGCGGCCTCTACTACCTTCAAATCCCTACTGCTTATCTCATCACAGGCACACCCACCATTGACATTTGGCATTGGCGACTTGGACATCCTTCTCATCATCGACTGTCTGAATTATTTAAAACTGTTCCCTCAATTTCTTGTTCAAATAAATATGTTTGTGATATTTGCCCACAGGCAAAACAAACTAAGTTGAGTTTTCCTACTAGTTCCATTTCATCTAATAAGCCATTTCAATTAATTCATGTTGACATTTGGGGAAGTTTTTCTTTGCAATCTATGAGTGGTGCTCGTTTTTTCTTACAATCGTGGATGATTTCTCGAGATGTACTTGGGTATACCTCATGCGTTTTAAGTCAAACACAAAGTATTATTTAAAATCCTTTTTTGCCATGATAAAAACCCAATTCCACTGTCAAATTCAACATATATTTTCTGGTGATGGAGACTTGTTTCTTCCTGAGATTCAACAAGTTCGTTCTGACAATGGATCAGAATTCTTGTCAAATGACATGCAAAATTTCTTTTCTGACAATGGTATCATCCACCAACGCAGTTGCGTGTACACACCTCAACAAAATGGCATTGGAGAACGGAAACACCGGCACATTCTAGAAGTTGCACGGGCACTAAGATTTCAGGCTAACCTGCCCCTTTCTTTTTGGGGAGAATGCATACTCACTGCTGCATATTTAATAAACAAAACTCCCACACCTTTATTATGTAACAAATCGCCTCATGAGATATTATTTCATGAGTCACCTCTCTATTCACACCTTCGTGTAGTTGGTTGCCTAGTTTTTGCCCACAATGCACACATCAAACACAAGTTCGACCAACGTGCAAAACCTGGAGTTTTTGTTGGCTATCTCTATGCCCAGAAAGGATACCGTATCTATGATGTCCACAGCAAAACCATTTATGTGTCTAGAGATGTTGTATTTCATGAAACTATTTTTCCCTTCCATGATGTTGTTCCCAATCCTACACCGTCACCAGTCATTCCACTACCTATTGAGGATCATCCGCGATACGATTGTGCTTCTTCTCCTGCACCCACCACCCAATCTCCATCCCCTCAGGTTCAAACAGAGCACCCTCTCATCCTTACCCAAGATCATGTTCACACTGCCCCTGCTGACACTCAGACAAATCCACCAAACCCATCACTTCAAGAAGATATTCCTCAGGCCATACCTCCTCCACCTGTCATTCGTTCCACTCGAGAACGACGTCCACCAACCTATCTTCAAGATTACCATTGTTCGGCAGTAACACCTGTTGCACTACCTAATCCAACGGCTTCCACCCAGGCTAGTATTCTCTACCCCCTTGAACAGTATATTACCTATACTAATTTTTCAGCTGCCCATCGCGCCTTCCTCTCTGCCGTATCCTCCAATGAAGAGCCTAAGTCATTTTCTCAAGCAGTTAAGATACCACACTGACGTGATGCTATGACTGCAAAACTCATTGCCCTTGAAAACAACCACACATGGAGTCTCATCCCTTTACCACCCAACAAGAAACCCATTGGGTGTAAGTGGGTTTATAAAATCAAATACTGATCTAATGGCACAATTGAACGATACAAAGCTCGTTTAGTTGCAAAGGGCTTCACGCAAGTTGAAGAAGGGCTTGATTATCATGATACTTTTGCTCCCATCGCCAAGCTCGTAACTGTACGGACACTACTATCAGTTGCTTCTATTCAGAACTGGTCTCTCCATCAACTTGATGTCAACAATGCATTCCTCCATGGTGATTTGGATGAAGAGGTCTACATGACAATTCCGCCTGGTTTTTCCCAACAAGGGGAGACTCGAGTTTGCAAACTTCATAAATCCCTATATGGATTGAAACAGGCTTCTCGCCAATGGTTTGCAAAGTTTTCTCAAACTCTCCAATATGATGGATTCTCCCAGTCACGAGCAGATTACTCCTTAATTACCAAGATCACAGGGCAATCTTCCACTTATGTCTTAGTGTATGTTGATGACATCATTGTTACTGGCAATGATCCTTTTGCAATTCAGCACCTCAAACATTTTCTTGCCCGGCATTTCTTCATTAAAGATCTTGGGCGCCTCAAATATTTCCTTGGCATTGAGGTTGCACGCTCCCAGCAAGGCATCTTCTTATGTCAACGCAAATATACATTGGACATTCTTACAGATGCAGGACTCCTTGGTGCTAAGCCTTCTGCGTTTCCCATGGAACAACATCTTCATTTGACGTCTACTGATGGTACATCTTTATCAGATCCTTTTGCTTATCGTCGACTAGTGGGCCGTCTCCTCTACCTCACCGTTACTAGACCTGATATTGTCTATTCGGTCTAGCTTCTCAGTCAATTTATGCAGGATCCTCGCACTACCCATATGGATGCCGCCACACGAGTGCTTCGTTATCTCAAAGGTACACCTGGACACGGTATCATGCTCACTTCCTCCACTTCACTCACTTTGAGCAGTTTTTGTGACTCCAATTAGGCAGGTTGTCCTATGACTCGTCGCTCTACCACTGGTTTTTGTGTTTTCCTTGGTTCTAATCCCATCTCATGGAAAAAAAAGAAGCAATCTACTGTCTCTCGCTCCTCTGCTGAAGCAGAATATCGTGCCACGGCGACACTCACATCTGAGCTTTAGTGGCTAAAATATCTTTTACAAGATCTTCGTGTTCCTCACACGTCGCCCATCCCTCTTTTTTGTGATAACCAAGCGGCAATTCCCATTGCTGAGAACCAGGTATTTCATGAGCGCACTAAACACATCGAGATTGATTGCCACTTCGTTCGTGAGAAAATTCAATCCAAGTTAAATTCTCCTCGTTACATTCGATCTTCTGAGCAAATTGCTGATATTTTTACTAAACCTTTGGGTAAGGATCTTTTTCATCATCTTATCAACAAGATGGGCGTTACTCACATACACGCTCCACCTTGAGGGGGAGTATTGGAGACAATTACGGCACTCATCAGTTTGACCAAATCAAATCTGGAGATTATCTTCCTTGCTTGTGGCCTAGCTGTTAACTTCATTTTTGGGATTTGTTAGTTCTAAATATACAGTCAATATTCATTGTGGAGATATGTTAGCTGCAATCTTGGGATTTAATTAGCTGTTAATATTCATTATATCTGTTATCTATAAATACAAATTGATGTAGGCTTCTCTGTAATAAAAGAGAGAAAGCTATTAAGTAGATACTAGTTCCTCTCCACATTCCACTTTCACAAGCTCCTTCGATCTGGGAACGAATAGACCTTGACGCGTTTGACATGATCCTTGTTACATTAAGACCGTAACATAACTTTTTGAGTTCTTGCCCAGCCCAACTCGTTGGATCAATGTATAATACATTGGAATACTCTTAAGCACTGATCCTTAAACTTAAGACCTAAGAATTGATTTATGGATATTTGTGTAATACTAATGTACCAACACCACTCAACATTGACCATGTTAGCATATTTTATACCTTTCAAAAGCGAACTGTCCCTTGTAAGGCAAACTCAAATCAACCAAATTTTATCCGCGGGTTTCATTCAGATCAAGTTTAGATTTGTATTTTCCTCGTTTGAAATAATTATTGTTGGGCTTATATTGAGGAAACCCTCAAAAAAAAAAAAGACCGATAACTAAGTTGACTGTACATGAGGTAATGATTCAGAATCAATCACTTTGGACTACTACTAGCACTACAGACTGGATTAGCTTTGAGTCCAAATTTGATGGATTGCATGGACTTACTATAATACGGAATGAGTGGTTGACTAGCACCAAATTTACATTGGACAGGGTCGTGCATTCCAGATATTTTCCAGCTAAATTGAAGACCAACAGCTTGACATCATTTTTAGTCTTTCACTGACCCATGCCGGGGCACTAACCCTCCATTGAGTTTGGAAAATGGCCTGTGGGGTCCATGAGTTCTCTGTGATTGAGATTATTGAGCTGGTGCACTTTACCGCCAATCACGGCATTATCTGGCAACCAGCCAAGGTCACAAGTCCTAACCGTGATTCTGTAGAAAGGACGGGAGAGGGCTGAAACATTCATATAGCGGCTAATACATTCGAATTACACAAATAAAAGATAATTTAGAGGAAAATTGCTAGTATTGATCTTTTAACTGCTAAAAAAGGAGGTTTTGAATGTGCACTAAAAAACCGAAGTAGGATTAGAGATGCGAACTGGCCCATGTGGGGCCCAGTTTGGCTGGGGTCGGTCCCGCACGACCCCTAGGCACGAGCCTCACTGTGCCATGCACAGGCTGAGCTGAGCTGGCTCATGGGTCAATGGTAAAGTATGGAGAACTAAAGAGTCTCCTTGTATAAAAGAAAAGGAGTTGGAGAAAGCTAAATTTTGCAAGGAGTGTAAATGACATTAATGAGGGAGGGCTAGGCTCACTACAAGTATAGGGAAAGGAAAAAAAAATAAAGATTAGATCATTAACAACACATTTGGAAACGATCCACGGTACAGATTTTTTTTTTTTCCTCAAAATTACAAAAAATCCATTTCGGAATCACTCTAACCTTATGAGAGGATTTCTCAAAATACTTAAAAGTCAACAGGAGGACAGAAAATGGCATTTGGACCTTTCTCCTATCAAATATTAAGTTTCTGCATGTAAGAGGAAAGGTGGGTGAACAATGACTTCGGACGTCAACTTAAGGGGTTATTCATTTTTCATTTGAAAACCCCATTTTTGGATTCCATAATCACAATCCAAGCCATTAATCATGCTAAACAAAATAAAAAAACAACTACAAGTTCAAAAATCAACTGTTGATTCTTCATGGATTTTAAGATATTTAAAAAAAATACAAACCGTTTGATCATAAGTTTTGGATTTTGTGGGCCCTATTTGAGAAATCTGAACCATTCAAGATAATCAAAATGCCCAAAATGACTAAGGGGTCAAATTTGACACCGTAATTCATCATGGATTGCGAGAAAATGGTCAAACAATCCCTAATTGTTGATTATCTATAACAAAATATGAACACTGGGTGTGCATGGATAGTATGAAGGCAGTAACATACTATTATGGTTTGGGCTTTTGGAAACCTATCTTATGGGTCCCACAATCACAATCTAAACCATCCATCATCTCTAGAAGGCCCAAAATGGCTATTGTGTCAATTTTCAACTGTTGATTTCTTATATATTTTGAGATATTTATAAAAGCATCTACAACCAAAAAAAATATTTTTTTAATATTTTTTGGGACCCTTAATGAATATTCAAACTGTCCATTATCTCTAGAAGGCAAGAAATGACTAGGGGTTCAAATTTTAGGGCTTAATTCATTGTGGATTATAAGAAAATGGAAAAAAATTTATAACCATTGGCTGTAATATATGCAAATCCAAAATTCCCTCCTTTTTGCCAAAACATGAATTGTAGTGGATTTTTTTGCTAAGAAATTTATGGTGAGGAACCTACCATATATATATATATATATATTTATTTCGCTAACAGAGCGTAGGGGAGTCAGGCAAATTCTCTATAGCCTAGCGTAGTAGTACAGTTCGAACTCGCAACCTTCGAGAACAACTGTGGTCATAGGCTAGCTTAACTACCTTTTGGGGTTAGTAAAAGATATAATAATAAATGATTTCTTGAAAAAGGAAAAAACATACCTTCTAAGCCTTGTACAAAAAGGCCTAAGTGGGCTGGAAGATGGGAGTGCCCGGACCTGACTATGTTCAAATACGGGCCGTGCTAGGCCATGCCGTGCCGCACACGAGGCCTAAGTCTAGACAGTGCCAAGCATGTGCGAACCGTCCACGTGCCCTGCCAGGCCTAGACTAGGTGAAAGCCGTGCCCGAGGACTTTGCACCTCTACGCAGAAAACATGCTGGGGCAATGGTTTTTCAGTACGCACTACTTTTCGAAAAAAGGCGGAGAACATTGGCACTAAACTCGGCTGAAATCTTTAGACATTTGGGTTACATGATTTTCATGTGGCTAAAATTTAAGAACATCGAATGGAACTCATGGGTGAGTGACATTGACACCTTAATCTCACACATGCACACCATCAATGTTTGGATCCTTTTAATGAAAAAAATTTTCAAATGACCCTTTCGAACTTGAGTTCGAGTAGATTTTCCTTTTAGAAAATATATGTGATATATTATAAACTATATTAAAGCAAGCAATATCTTTTTGGTGCATCCACCTCTAGTCTTGGGGTCTTACCTGGGATGTAGCATGTGGGCGCCACCTATGCGGCTATGCTTTAGACCCAAAGGACTGAACATCCCGGTCCGTTCAAATATGCTAGCTGACCCAATGGCTTTGCACTTATCCATTGTGACTAGATTGTTGGATCAAGGTTCAAAGTTTTTTCTTTTCTTTTTCTGTTAAGACATTTGTATTGGCTAAGTTTATATATTGGACAAAACTTGGGTCCAATGAATTGTATTTTCTATTTAAAATAGATTGTGGTCGGCCCCGGATAAACTGAATTGAGATAATGCAGATTGAAGTGTTTTTCTGAGAACAACAGGGATTAAAATATTGTCACGCCCCAAACCCAAGAATTGTGGACTTATTGTGGATTCCGAAGCGTAACACATGTACCCGTGACAATTCGTGCCATAACAAGACAGAAACGAACTGGTTCGTTCACAAGGGTGATCCCACAAGTACATATGAAGAAGATTCATAAACACGTATTAACAGTACAATTAATTAAGCGGAAACCTGGAGAATTTACCTGTACATATCATAGGCATCAATAAAACATTCACTTCAGTTTATTAATAAAACAAAGTCTGTTAATTATCCCGACTACATGTATAAGGTATGAAAAATCCATAAATAATACAAAATGTCGAGTGTTAAAAGGAACCCTAAGCCAATCTATGGCTAAGCTAAGTCAACCCAAAATAAGCCTGTTTCTCGTTGTTGAGGAGGATCAAGAAAAGATAACTTCCTCGTTCCACTCGTTCACATTACGAGGTAACGCTGAGGTTCCCTTCGGGAGCGTACTGAGTGCCGAACTGGCAAAGGGTTCCATACTTGTAACACCGAGGTAACCTTGTTAACACGATAGTTAAGGAAAGATCAGGATACATAGGCTTAACATGATATAACAATTGAATTAAAATGACGTAATGATTAAAAGAGAGCAATATCGAAATCTAAGCACTTATGCATATGAGTAAGCATGAATAAGGAATCATGAATAAAGAGCACATATACCTAATGGCAACCACATTGCCATCTTCTCTCTAATAAGAGAGTATATTGATCCGTAGGAAATCACTAGCGATCAAGCCAAGACCAACTAACTACCTTAAGAGCGTTGACTCACTCTTTTGATAACTACTGCAATAGATAACTAATAAAATACTCTCATTCGGTTCCACTGAACCTCCTATGGGGTATAAGCTAAGTGGTGCCGACTCCAAGTATATCGGAATTAATCTGGAACCCATACTCATCGTGTACTGATCTGTTTATTCTCATACAGAAATGTATTTTAGTTTTGATGAAAATATTAATCATAGAATCACAACTAAGTAGAACACTGATCATCAATAATGCATACTGATATGAACTATCATGTTGAGGTCAAGGTTGCTATCAATATGAATGCAATTAGATTGAGAGATTATCAAGAATAATTACTAGCCAAACCTATGCTAGATAATCCGGGTTTCCAAGGTCATTCAATACGGTGTATTCATAAGACGTTCGGTGTCATCGTGTTACCATTCTGGGCATTACGTTATATATGGAAAGGACACTTCATCTTATGCAAACACCCATCATATGACATTGAAAATTGATCGGAGAATCAAGAGGGAAGGAGTAATAGTTCAACACTCTTCCTTCTCTATGTTTAGTTACCGTTGGGCTAGTTTGGTATAGTAAAGGATCCCACTTCTATGGTCATAAATGGTCTTGGGTTAAACTTACAACCTATAATAAGGGTGGGTGAATACCTTGGTCTCTTTCTAAGGTTAAAGGGTGTAACCCATCACTAGGCTATTCCGTAGACTATAAAAAGTCCATAGTCAAGCATGA
Organism: Sextonia rubra; assembly: GCA_037013555.1. Taxonomy (NCBI): domain Eukaryota; kingdom Viridiplantae; phylum Streptophyta; class Magnoliopsida; order Laurales; family Lauraceae; genus Sextonia; species Sextonia rubra. Next base: position 10,823,015 of record JASUAD010000028.1, on the reverse strand, counting down.
AATTCATTTTTGGAACACATTCCTATAATCTAAAGGTTAGGCTTACCCGATCGATCAGGTATTGGTTTGACTAATCGAACCGTATTCAGAAGGGAAATTCGACCAGTCGGGCAGAATGGCCGACCAGTCGGACTACCCAAAGAGGCAATTTGATTGATCGAGCTTCAAGATCGATTGGTCAGCCTTGAAGTACTCTGTTACGACTGTGTTCAGTTTTCCTACTAATTTTCTCTTCCATTTTTCTATTCCACTTGCATTCAAACCAAATATAAAGGCTTTCATTCCATATTCTTAGGTTCCCTAACGACCACTATCATTTTATTCATCCCAAAATCATTTAAATGATGAATCAATTCCATGCATTATCCATTAAAGATTAGAGGGAGGAGCTGTAAAATCGGGCAAATCACAAGAATATATCAAGGATCAAGAAATCAGCCATGCATGTAAAGAAAATGTATCCTTATACTTACCTTATGCGTGTTGCTTCACTCAAATCAATCTACTCCTTGGTGTAGAGGTACAAAAAACTCTCTTAGAAAGAAGATCTAGAACATGCATGGAAATATAAAAGCATAAGATGCATGCATGCCAAATCCTTGGGTTTCCTTGCTCCCAATGAACCCAATGACTCAAATGGAGATGGAGTTTCCATACCTCAAGGCCTATGTAAGCTCAAAAGGAGAAGATGAGATTGCAAATCTCTGGAAGGAGAACAAAAAAGGAGAAAGAGATTGAAGAAAAAGACACTCTAACCTCTTGCATGCAATGACCCAAGCTTCCAAATCACAGCAAGATGAGGGAAAGAGAGAGAGAGAGAGAGCTTAGAAGAGGAGAGAAGAAGGCTACAGCAACCAAGAGGGAAGAAGGAGAAGAAAAAGAAGAAGGGGCATTGGGTTGGGATCTTTTAAGGGGAGTGAGTTTTCTAAAATTATAGGCAGGTCCAAGGTTTTCCTGATTTCTCAAATTAGATCAAATGGGTTTGCACTGGGCCGAAATGAGTCCAAATGAAATTAGGCCAAACATAAAAGATGTCCCACAAGATGAGACTCGCCAATGGAACTAATATGATGCATTAATGATACAAAACTATGAAAATGCTAAAATATAAAAGGTCCTAGACTACCTAGTAAGGTTCGAACCTGACCCAACTACCTATCCATAACCCAAACCTCCTGAGATTTGGGCTCAATTAGCCTAATTAAGACAAAACAAGATTAATTAGAGAAAAATAAGATTAATTAGGGTAAATCATAATTAACTCGCGTTTGGACCTTACGAATATGGGTGAGTTACATACCATTGGAAAGCTCATTTTGAGTTGATATCCGTAGAGCTCAAGATTGCATAAATCGAAACTAAAAGGATAAAGTTATAGCCTCTGAAAGTTTGTTGATCCACGCAGAAAAATCATGCGCACTTGAGCTTGAGTTTGACCAGGTTCAAGCGTTGGAGACAATGGCGAGCACGCTTGAGCACCCATTTGACCGTGCTTGAGTGTACGAACAGCAAAAGCCTATTAACCTGTACAAAAACCTTTTTTATTTGTGCCAGACTTGCCTGTTTCACTTATATTTATTTTTTAAACCTAAGGTATGAATTTTGGGCTATAAAAAGGGTATTTCTCTCTACTATAAACACAGCACAACACATAGAACGCAACTAATTCTAAAGTGGGATTGCTATTAGAGAGATTCTCTAGAGTTTCCATGAGATATTGAGCTGAAGGCTTTAAATTATAAAGTTGATGTTTCTACTTCATCGTAAGAGATTTGTAATTTTTACTTTCTTGTAGAAGATTGTTCTCTTATTTAAGAGATTTGTTCATTGTGGAGATCAAGGTACTCATAGCAGGGCAATGAGGGAATGCATGCTGTGGAAATCTATTAAGAACAATTACAATACCTTTGTTGATGTACTGACTGTAGGGTTATGAGCATATCTTATACAGCAGAAGTTAGTAATTGATTTTGTTCACTTTAGACTCATGGTTTTTATTTCCATTCGGGTTTCCACATTAAAATTGATGTTGTCTTCTTTGTGTGATTGGTTACTTTTATTTTTCTACTCCATAAAATTAGTAATCGAATCATAATCTAAATTAAATCTTAGGCACTCTAAAACTTTCATTTACTTTTTTTTCCCCTGTAGTTTTGTATTGATCCATTCTAACTGGAGTGTTGGATCAAGTGTCAACATGTTTTTCAAAACATATAAAGCCTTTAAATTTATGAGCCACACATAGAGGAGTTAAGCACATGGAATTGACTTGAAATTTAATATCTGTGGTAGTCTCACATGGATCTTTTCATTTACCCCAACCATTAGATCTATGGGGCCTTAGGGTCCAAGTAGTATCCACCTTGCATGATACTATCAAAGGTAGGTGCACAAAAAAGAATAAAAAAAGCACTAATAGATATATCTTACATATGATATTGGAAGTACATTTGTAATATGCGTGACCACTTGAGTATGCATATATAATTATATGTTAAATTCATAAATATAAAGCAAAAATCCAATTAGTTGAGCCTTTAATGAGCCATACAAGTTCGAACTCAAGCTAAAGCTTGGCTTGATAGCTCAGAAGCCGAGCTTGAGCTTCATCCTTTTCAATACGTCAAACTTCGCAAGAAATAAGTGTTCCGAGATATCGTTTAACTGAAAAAACTACAGTCCAAAGTGTTGTCTTGACCATTATTTATATTAGTGTAACTTTTCAAAAATAAGTACGTATCTGTCGTGTAAGTCTTAGTTTAACAAGTATTTTGAGCTGCTGTTTTTTTTAGTATCAGTAGCACTTCTTTTCTATTATGAAAATTGTCGTTTTTACATAAATTAATAATAAAAAAGAGTATTCCAAAAAATTATCAAGTTGTAAAAGCCATCGTTTTTAAAAAGCATCTAGAGTTTTCTTCAAATTATCAAGTGTCAGTAGATGTCATTTTTTCCTCTCTTTTTTTAATCAAAAGATACCTATATATAGAATTTATATAATCATTCATTCAATAAATAAAATGATAATCCATGCACAGATATAAACAATAACACATTAGATATGAACAATTATCAATTAGTTTAATTAAAATAACTAGAATTAAAGTTCAATCTAATGCATAAAACCATAGGCTTCAAGTTAAATATTCATTTGCAAACAATAACTTAAACTAAAGTTGAAAAAGCAACAAAGTCAAATGAAACTAATCTGAAGTCTTATATATGGGCCAATCAATCATATCACTCAAAGTGAAATCTCCAAAAATTTTATCTCTGCTTAGTAACTGGATCGAATAATCAAGAATGTCATCCACAACAATCCTATAGCATCGTAGATAGTCATGCGACGAACCAACCATTGTCCCATAAGCAATACAAATATCCTTCTAAACCAAATGCATCATCCAACGTTGAGTCAATCTTGTCTGTGGACATGCTTGTTCTATCTATATCTCTTGGTGTGGTAATTCATTACGAACCTACAACATTATTAGAAATAAATAGTGTTAACATTTCATCAATCAAAGTATTATTTATTTGATTATAGAACTGTAGAACATATGAAAAATAAATGTTGTACTTAAGAATAATTTTCATGATGGGCGGATGACCACATCATCGTGCCACCTTGGGATCGATTTTGTTTTAGCTCATCCATCTCCTTTCGTAGGCCATTAATCTCTTCTATCAACTGTATCATTTTTCTTTCAATCTTTTCATGTGATAGCTTCTCCTATGCTAATGCTTTCATATAAGGAGCAGAATGATAGATACTTGTCCTAGAGACACCCATGCCTAAGCCACACACACGTCCTCTATAATTAAGACCAATGATCTATGCAAAAATAAGAGAAAATGATGTCAATAATTAGACAAATATGAAATTTACACTTGTCAGGCCTTATCATGAACAAGAAAACTAAAAGAATAATACATTTACAACCAGATCATTATTTAGATCTTTTTGTGCAAGAGTTCTATCAGCCTCATAAAAACTTCAAATGGCAACCTACAAAACGTATGATAAATAATCAGCATAAGAAAAATCACAAATGAAATATATTTTTAAAAATTAAGGTAGAGTCTCCCCTTAATTAGAGGGCATTAAAAAATTTTCTACAACTCCTTGGATGTTTATACATAAAGAAAACATCTTATAAGAATACTTCATTACCCATACACACAATAAATTTAATTTATACTCAACCACTGTCCAAAACTCAACTTCATACATGATACGAACTACTAAAAATGAGTGAAACACTTAGATTTCTATACCCATAAAAAATAAAATATAGTCCACAACATATTGAATGAAATAAAATGCATTTGAATAAAAAAAAAAAAGTCCCCACCACTTTTAGGCTCTAAACCAATCCGTCTTTCTCAGTATGAATTCTCAGAACGAGGTTTGTATGAGTAATTTCCTCACCCAGATTTTCTTGTCGCTGTAAATAATTGAAAATATAAAATTTTGATTAGTTATAAAAAAAACATATGTAAATTAAATATAATATAAACATTACACTTACCATATCATTTGTCACCTTAGCCTGTTTCTTTTGTCCAGAAGTATAAAGGCAAATCATCTTGGACCTAACAATTCTACCTTTCTCTGACATGGCATGAGACTTTTCCGTTGATTCCCTACCCACAAATGATATCCAATCTTCTTCTTTGACATGTGAGGGGACATAAGCTTTCCTCTGCATTTATGACATGTTTATCATAGACATTACGACAAAGAAATGACAACTATCATTTGCTCTTTTCAACATATATTGTTTGTGGCATGCTAAAACTTCATATGAACACTGTGTAAAATATGAAACATAATTTAATTCTTGTATGTACCACATTAAATTACTATTTATAAATAATAATGATAATTGCAGAAAACACACATGCATAAGAGATCCCAGATTGATTTTTAAAAGCATTTGACACTTTTTTTTCAGCCAGTATAGTTGGGTAGGGCATTTGACCTTGTTGCATACATTATATCCATGCTGAATCTCGTTGAATTAGGTTTTATAGGTCGACCATCAGCTCTAAAAGCAGCATGGGTAAAAGCATTTGTTGTAAATACATAACAGTAAAAAAAACTATAATAAAAAATTAGTTAAGGTTCTTATTGTAATAATTTAAAAAAAATCTCATAACGCTAAATTATGTATACTTGAGTTGGATAACATGCATAAAAAGGTGAAAATAGAGATTACAAAAAAATAATTGGGAATAGAAAAGGTAATTATACACCTAATATAATTCCAACAATAAGTTTAAAATAAAGTGCAACCTAGTAGCATATATGAGAGGAAGTGTAGTATCTGTGTTGCTTAGATTTTTTCCTCTACTTGAAGGAGATTTGCCCCTCTTCTTCTGCCTATCACCTTGCATTGTACGGGAGACAAATGGTGCTGAATATAGATGGTTAAGATTTACGTTAAACTTAAATATATTTGCCAAAGGAAAGGAGCTTTATTCTTGTTTATTTTCATTTTTTATTTTTTGGTTGTGGTTAGACTTAAATATATGTGCCAAAGAAAAGGAGTTTAAATATATAATCCATTCATCTATTGGTTTCCACCATGGAATGATCATACCCTTATTTTGGTGCTCATCCCATGTGCTTGAGAGATGCAGGGCTTGTAACTATCTCTTCTTGATGTTCCTAGATGCCCAAGTGTGGCATACAATGTACTCTCGGCATGATCATGGTTGAATGCTCATCAGTCCAATTGATTTTCTTCTTGAGGCTTGGAGATTCAAGACAAAACAAGGATCTCCTCCGTTGCTTTGCTTTTGTCAATACAAATTATGGAGGAATATATATTTTCATAAACAATATAAAAAAATAGTAGTTTGGGGATAAATGAAAGGGTGATGATGGTTTGTGTAGCAAATTGCAAATTCATCCACCATTGGATAGAGACGAAAGCCCACCTGTGAGCCCCAAATCCCACGCATTGATCAACAATACCAAAAAAAAAAAAAGAAAGGATTAATGAACGAGATTTACCCATCCTTGTCCAGCAACATAATATGATCATCAACCACTTGATGGGCTTTGCTCGTGCTTTTTTTATTGAAAGAAATTTCAGTGGGGTAGTTGTTGGGTTGTATATTAATAATTGAAAAAAGTAGAAGGGGCTTTGGAATCTGCTACAACCAGCCTCCCCTGGGTCTTCTTGCATTTACTGTTGAGAAGACAAAGTACAAGACTCTGACCCATGACAAAATAAAAAACTCCCAAAAGCAAGTATAAAAAACACCCAAGTTGTCAACACTGTTCCAAGTGACCGAAGCCAAACAAGCCCTAAGTTGTGAAAAGCGATCATGATTTTGGAACACCCAGCAAATCCTTTTTCTCCATTTACCTAAACTAACAATATATATTCCACAAACAGAAAATTGGAGGTCCAATTATTAGAAAAATGGAAAAAACAGCAATCAAAGTTTGAATAATCCAATCTCCATCATAAGTCTTTGGCAGCATAAAGAGAGAGAGAGAGAGAGAGAGAGAGGGTTGCAATGGTCGTACCTGTGATGATTGTGAGTGGTGTCGACGTGCCAAATGTTTGCTTGGAGTTGAGGACGAGATGTGACGAGGAAGAGGCGGGCATGAGGTTGGGTTTTGCAGAATAGGTGCGAAAAGGGAGAGGGATTTAAAGAAAATAAATTTTGGCTTGTATTTTCTTTTTAAGTTTTAGGTTAAAAGAAACAAGTGTTCAACAACATGATTTTTAACAAAATAAACAAGTACTAAAATCATTGTTTCTATTAATAATATTTCTCATATAATAATTTCTGGTTTTTTATTAACAAGAGTTGACAGCTGTGAGATATAATCAAGTGCTTAAATCCATAGATTTTTACTCTAAATTAATGTGGAATTTAACCCTTTTGACATATTTTTTTTCATAAGCTAGTCTATTGGGTAGGAGTACCATACAATCAATTTGAACACTCAAGGATCAATCTCTTAGCGTGTGTATGACTCAGAGTTGCCAACACAACTTCAACTTTACCATATGGGGATTGGTGTAGCTTTTAGCTTGGTTTACTCAACTCATCAACATCCCTACCTCTTGACCGTCAAATAAACTTAACCTTTATTTTATGTGGACTAGTAACTTAGTGGTGAGGAGCCTCTCTCATCACTTAAACAACTAGGGATTTAACCATGGTTGTAGAGTCATTGATTAAGGGACCTAGGCCAGGGTGTAGAGTAAAAAATTTTATGTATCCATTATCACCAAGTTCTAGTTGAAGGCCATTTATTAGCACAGAATTTGAAAATTTTATTTTATACATCCCATTCGTGGAGCTATTAATTGATAAAACCTGTCACTTGCCCGAGAGCTAACCATTTTATGACCACGTGGGAATCTTCACAATCAATCTAACTAACTCCTAATCACTAATATGTGTTGGAGGAAGTGGCCGTTTTTGCTTCTCGAGCAGCTGGCCTTTTTGGTAGTTGCCTTCTGTGTTCCTTGGATACCCTCTTCGGCATCCCAGGGACCTTTTGCTCTTTCTGATCTTTCTCATGCACCTAAATCTTTTTGGATTTTAAGTAATGAAGTTTTCCTTTTCTGCTAAAAAAATCCTCCATGAATTATTACTCACCTTAATTTGACACTAATATAAGCTATTTTAATCGTTGGATATTTGGATTTAATAAAAATATAACCTGAGAAACAATTATACTATATTAAGATAACGGTTTTCTATTCAATTTTGATTGTCAGTTAGAATTTTGATAGAAAGTTACATTTCAAATCTTACATGTTCTCTCCCCACTAGAAGTTATATTTCAAATCTTGCATATTGTCACTTCTTCTTTCATCTCCTTTTACAACAACTATAAGATTGTTCTTTCATCTTATTCTTATCTCATGTAACTACTCTTGACTATATATAATGCATTCAAAAACATATAGGTTTATTTGTTATTTCAAAGATGAATTTGGAAATAGTTTAAAGTCTTTACTTCTCCTTTTTCCACAGGAACTTAAAGCAATGGGTAAGAAGATCGATGGTAAAGCATTTTTCTTTATTATTTCTATATCATGATTCTATGGCTCGTAATCATTACAATATCTTATTTATGTTCAAATACATTTGACATCTTCAACATTGATTAAGAAAATATATTAACACATGAATTTTAATCCATATAACCATATTATTCCTAATCATACAAAACATAACAAATGATTAAGTTAATTGTCAAACAATGCATTTAGAAATCTTTCAATTTAACAACTTTCAACACAAATTTATGTTAATTTGTTATTTTATATTTTAAAATCTAAATAACTCAATAGCAATTTTTCTTATAAATTTGTAAAATTTATAGGAAAATTATATAAAAAAAACTACTATTTAATCTTATGAATTATGATTCATATTGCCCATGCTAGGCATGGGTATGTTTTGCTAGTTAAACTTTAAGGCCCTTGATCAATGATTGTGATGATTTTGTTAAAAAGATATTTGCCCAAAATCACAATTATATTGAGACCTTTGTATCACAGAACTATTCTGCATGCACCAAGTGGGTCCTACAAAGAATTAGATTTTTACCTAAGGACTTACCTCACTCATGAATATTGACAAATGCCTATAATTTTTAAATTGATGGTAATAATTTTTCATGCACAATCGATCAACACCAAAAGGTAATCTTTTGTTTTCATTTTTTCCCCTTGATAATAAAATTCTATGCATAAAAATAAAAGAACCAACTCTTATTCCTATTTTTTTTTATCGAGATTGCATGTCATTTCAAACCCTCCTGCACAACAAATAGGTTGGGGTACTTATGAGCCATCCAGACTTTTTGTCAGCTGGTTAAGCACATGCAAAGTGTGCATGTGTAGGTACTTGAGTTCAAATTTCTTCTAAAATAGAGAAGATTTTTGTAAATACCCCTAAGGTTTATAGAATTGAAAATAAGCCCCTATGGTTCTTGTATTTGTAAATGGGCCCCTACATTTCCATTTTAATACCCTTTGTGTCCCGAAAATCAATTGACTTTCAACCACCATAATTTTCTAGTGTGAAATAATAATTTTGTTTATCTCTTTTATCCCTATATGCATAATTCTAAAAGCATAGCATTTGTTTTCCTTATGAGGATAAGAGTTAGATTTAGTGGGAGAGCATTCCCTACAAAAATCTAATCCTCTCAATCTAGGACTCATTTTATTAAGCTTAAATCCATCTTAATGACAATCAACACATGTACTTATAATCAATTCTAATTTATCCTATTCATACATGGCCCACTATTTAATTGATGAAAGTTCTAAAACACATTATTAGACTTTTTATGCATGAGAGAGTTATTGAGAGAAAGGGCTAGCACTTGGGATAAAATTACAATATTTTTGTAAATAATAATATACTCAAGTTTTGTTTAATGGGTGTAAGGGTAAAGCTGTTGTTTTCTTTTTATAAAAATTAAACACAAACCTCATGATGCTTGCTCACTTTTGTGAAGAATATTTACTCTAGGGGTTTGGTAAGTATTAAAAGTAAAAAGTAAGGACGTATTTACAAATCCTATATACCTTAGGGGGTATTTACAAAAAATAAAAAAATATCAAAAATAAAAAAAAAGAGAAAAGAAAAGGAATATGTAGGAGTGAACCCCAGCAAACACAAGGAAAAGATTGCCACAAAGACCCATGAATGGAACTTGGAGCATTTGGGGTGAGAAAGGGACATAGATTGAGACGTAAATATCAATTGTTTCTGAAAAAGGGTAAATACCGGAATTTTCAAGTTTTCTTGTTGTAAGGGTTTTGTATGTTAGCTAATTTATGGGTTGGACAAAATTTTGGATCCATTAAGTTATATTTTACCTTTTATATGGTTTTCAAATGAATCGCCAAAAGAGTTGAAATGAAGAAATAAAAAAAAAATCAGGTATAAGGTCGCCCAATCGATCGAGCAAGCATTCGATCGATTTATTTTGAGACTGAGGCGATACGCAATCAATTGAGTATTTGTCCAATCGATTAGATGGTATACAGAAACCTTCCGATCTTATGGGGAATTATTTCTTATTTATGCCCGGATTAATAAGTTGAGTTATCTGAGAACTATCCGTATGAGGCACAAATTATGAGTCATTTAAAGGGTTCATCTCTCAAGCCTAAGATATAAATCTAATTATTCTAAGTATAGATTATACTTTGGAGATCACCCATCTTCTCTAGAGTTTTTAATGTATAGACTCTACTGAAGTTTTGAGTTCTAGAGTTTGTTCCTTATACTTCTTCATAGAAGATTGTTCATTTTGTAGATTCAAGGTAATTGGATTAAGTATGGAGAGTAGTGCATGACGAGGGATTGCTATGACAAAGATTTGTGTAAGAAAAACTATGGTCTTTAGGTCAAGGAAATGACTAAAAAGGTTTGTAAGTATATCTTGTAATTATTCGAAATTAATGCTTAGTTTTGCTAGTCCAGAAAGGCTCGTGGTTGTTCCTATTTGGGTTCCCACATTAAAACTCTACTTGTCTTCTTCTTGTATAGTTGATTATTTATTTGCAAGTTTTTTTTATTTATTCCGTTGCATATTATTTGACTTGCAATCTAAAAATCCAGGACCTTAAAAACTTTCAATTGGTATCTGAGTGGATTACAGTAATTTACTCTAATAGATTCTTTGAGATTTTTAGAACGGAACTCAATCAAGAAGGCACATCTACAACCAAACCTCCTCTTTTGGATGGATCCAGTAATTATATAAAGTGTAAGTCAGAATGACTAGTTTTCTTCGATCCATAGATGAAGATGTTTGGCATATTGTTGTTAATGGCTACTATTTATCCTCAGTTGGTGCTGATGGAAAGTTCTAGTTAAAACTCGATTGGGAGTGGTATAAAGATGAAAAGCATGCCTGCAAGTATAATAATATGACTATAAATTCAATGTACAATGGAATATCTCCATCTAAATTGTAGGATCTCCACTTGTACGACTGCAGGCATGGGACTTCTTGCAGAGAGTTCATGAGGCAATTGATCTAGTTAAATAGACTAAGTTGTAAAGGGTTACTATTGCCTTTGAAACCCTTAGAATGGATAATAATAAAAGGTTTGATGAATTTTTATACAAAGTTAAGTGACATTATGAATTCATGTTTCAATTGGGGAAACCAATTCTTGAAAATAAGATTGTTAAGAAAATTCTCCAATCTCCCCCAGCTAGTTATCGCTCCAAGTAGTAAACCTTTAAACCTTCAAATTTGAGGCAAACTTCATTGTTGATCTGAAAAGCTATTAGGAAACCTTCAAACTTTTAAGGCAAACTTCATTGCTGATCGAAAAGTAAAGTCGAAAGGAGTTACCTTAAAAGTTACCAAAAAATCAGACAAGGCTATCGAAAGTGATTCAGATTGTGATTCTAAAAAAATTAATCCCTAAGTAGTTGTCCAGTTTATAATGCAATCTATGCAAATTTTGAAGGGGAAGAAAACTGATTTGAAATTATCAAAATCTGTAAAGAAGAAATTTTCTAAAGGAATTCAATGTTATGAGTGTCAAGCGTATGCACAAGTTGCAAGTGACTGTGGTAATAAGAAAATGAAGAAAAATGCTTTCAATCTAACATGGGATAATGATTCTTTTTATGGAGAGGAGGACAAACTTAAAACTGAATATCCTACTCCTAACCAAGAGAAATTTATAACTTTCATGGCCAGGTCTAATTCTATGTCTTCATTGTTTTCTTTTAAAGCTGATTCTGATGATGATAACAATGAGTTAGAAGATAAATATGATTAAAAGGCTCAATATTATTATTTTTTTTTACAAAACTCTGAAGATGGTCAAGATGCATGAGAAGGTTGCACTCAATTAGCAAGCCACAGAAAAGCAAATTTCGTCACTAAAAGTTGAATTGGTTGAAGCTCATGATAAGGTACAACTCCTTAATAATTCTAAGAATGATTTGACTGATAAGTTGACTGCTGTATATCAAAAGAATGAGTTGTGTTGACCCATAAAATTTTGCAAACAATGCAGCTAAGGCATTACAAGTTTTGGATTATAAATTTCAAGAATTGTCAAAGCATTTGAGCCTCATCTCAGCTCAAATCAGTTTCGGAGACTCTTTGCCAGCTCTTTGGAACCACTGTGGGACTTGACACTTCCACATGTTGCAGCGAGCTCCTATTCAATGAAATGCTTTCAAGTATATCTGAAGACTATTTCTTAAAGATTCAGAGCATTTGGACGTCATTTGGATCCAAACTTGGTTCAGATGATCGTATACTATGCTCTGTGGATCTCTGTGCAGAGTGATATCCCATGAAGATCAAGGTAGCTGGAACTCTCAGAGGAAGTTCAAATTTCGGGTTGAACAGACATCATCAAACTCAAAAGCCACAAGCATGTCAGCCTGAAGTCAGTCCCCCCCTAAGCCAGGGGGTCACTGACCAAAGTCCTGCTTCCTGATGTTCAAAATTGATGAAATTTGGGCGCGAAGCTTTAGTCATGCTCAGAAGATACTTTACAAATTTTCAAGACAAAAACACTCTGTTTGGTCTAAATTTCATTACATGTCAGCTTAGAGGACAATAATCTCGAATTTGGGGGTCATCGGCTAAGATCTTACTTCCAGAAGGCCAAAGCAGATAAAATTTGAAACAAATGCTCAAAGAATGTCCCAAGTTATTCTGCCAAAGTTTCAAGTCAAGGGGAGGCTGTTCGGAGAGAAAACAGGCTAACTATCTCAATGTGGAGTGAATAGTGACCTAACGCATGCAATGAATAGGTTACTGTTCGAAATCCTACTTCCTCAAATCCAAATTACATGAAATTTGGATGAATACTCCAAGATGTTCTTGACGTCAGTCCCTCCAAGTTCCAAATCAAACTGAAGTCATTTGGGCTTCAAACAGCTGAAACAAGGACCCACTTTTATGAAAAGTCAACTAGAGAGTTGACCAACTTTAGATGGTCAAACAGAGTTGAAACTTCTGTGACACACTCAAAATAGTGTCAAGAAGCATTCCCACAAGTTTTGTGGCGATTGGACACTGTTTGGACCCCGAACAGGCGGAAACAAGCCACATATGCAAAAGTTCAAAAATGGGCCTTGGGAGTGATCGGGGCCCACAAACAAAAGGAGTTGACCAAGTTCAGGTGGTCAAACAGAGCTGAAACTTCTGTGACACACTCAAAATAGTGTCAAGAAGTGTTCCTCCAAGTTTCGTGGCAATTGGACACCGTTTGGGCCCCGAACAGGCGGAAACAAGCCACATATGCAAAAATCCAAGAATGGGCCTTGGGAGTGACCGGGGCCCACAAACAAAAGGAGTTGACCAAGTTCAGATGGTCAAACAGAGCTGAAACTTCTGTGACACACTCAAAATAGTATCAAGAAGTGTTCCTCCAAGTTTCGTGGCGATTGGACACCGTTTGGGCCCCGAACAGGCGGAAACAAGCCACATATGCAAAAATCCAAGAATGGGCCTTGGGAGTGACCGGGGCCCACAAACAAAAGGAGTTGACCAAGTTCAGGTGGTCAAACAGAGCTGAAACTTATGTGACACACTCAAAATAGTATCAAGAAGTGTTCCTCCAAGTTTCGTGGCGATTAGACACCGTTTGAGCCCCGAATAGGCGGAAACAAGCCACATATGTAAAAATCCAAGAATGGGCCTTGGGAGTGACCGGGGCCCACAAACAAAAGGAGTTGACCAAGTTCAGGTGGTCAAACAGAGCTGAAACTTATGTGACACACTTGAAATAGTATCAAGAAGTGTTCCTCCAAGTTTCGTGGCAATTGGACACCGTTTGGGCCCCGAATAGGGGGAAACAAGCCACATATGCAAAAATCCAAAAATGGGCCTTGGGAGTGACTAGGGCCCACAAACAAAAGGAGTTGACCAAGTTCAGATGGTCAAACAGAGCTGAAACTTCTATGACACATTCAGAATAGTATCAAGAAGTGTTCTTCCAAGTTTCGTGGCGATTGGACACCGTTTGGGCCCCGAACAGGGGGAAACAAGCCACATATGCAAAAATCCAAGAATGGGCCTTGGGAGTGACTGGGGCCCACAAACAAAAGGAGTTGACCAAGTTCAGGTGGTCAAACAGAGCTGAAACTTATGTGACACACTTGAAATAGTATCAAAAAGTGTTCCTCCAAGTTTCGTGGCGATTAGACACCGTTTGAGTCCCGAATAGGCGGAAACAAGCCACATATGTAAAAATCCAAGAATGGGCCTTGGGAGTGACCGGGGCCCACAAACAAAAGGAGTTGACCAAGTTCAGGTGGTCAAACAGAGCTGAAACTTATGTGACACACTTAAAATAGTATCAAGAAGTGTTCCTCCAAGTTTCATGGTGATTGGACATCGTTCGGGCCTCAAACAGTTGAAAATAGTTCACATATGCAATGTTCCAAAAGTGGGCTTTGTCCGTGACTGGGGCCCAATTAATGAAAAAGTTGGCCAACTTCCCGAAGTCAAAACAGGCTGAAATTTTTATGACATGCAGAAAATAGTGTTGAGAAGCATCCCTCCAAGTTTCGTGGCAATCAGACTTCGTTTGAGCCCAAAACAGATGAAAATGGACTACATATACGAAAACCCAAAATTGGGCCTCGTCCATGACCCAGCCTGCGGTCACGGACCTTCAAAAGATGTTTCCCACGATTCTGGGCAGTTTCCTTCCACTCCTCTTCGAAATCCAACTCCCCACAACTGTTATTAACTCCCCAAAACTGCACAAAACTGATTGGGAGTCTATAAAAGGATCAAATTTTGAAGGGAAAAAGGGGAGGAACAAATACACAAAGAATAAAAGAGAAGAAATTAAAGAAAGAAGCACTTAAAGCAACAAAGAAGCAAACTCCAGCAACACTTCCACGACCATTCCCACCTTCTTTTCTCAGTTTTGAAGGTGAGCAAGAAAATTCAGAAGGAGAGAAGGAAGTGGAATGGCCAAAGTTCATACTAAGTTCATACGCCGACAATTTCTCAGAGGATAACATTGTCACCTCTGTTTCTCTTATTCGTAGGGTTTCTTAGCCATTGCAAGAGTTGTGAAAGAAGTCTCTCTATGCTTCATTTTGTTCCTTGAAAATGATAGGTTCAAAATGACACAACTCCGGCTTCAAATTCGCCCATTTCGGACTTGAAACAAAAATGCAGTCCGTAAGCACGAATGATGAGTTATAGCAGTTTTAATTGAGTTCATGGTTAAATATGATCTTTTTGATGGTTGTCCACCACTCTAAATTCATGAAAATGGAGTTCCAACACTTGAAGAAGTTCCAAGAAAGAACCAGCGCGAACAGCACAAAAAACGGAGGCAAACAGTGGCTTCACGGCCATTGTTTGCCAGTGACCGGGACCCACGGTCACTGGCAGGTTCCAGTGACCGCAGGTTCCAGTGACCGTGGGTGATTCACGGTCACTAGAAGGCCCCAGTGACCGTGGGTGAGTCACGGTCACTGGAATGGGGCAGTGACTGCGGGTCACGGTCACCCCCCATTTTTTCCTCTTTTTCACATTTTTTTCCACCTTATGTACATTTTTTTGTATTTTACAAATTGAGATCACATCTAAGACTTGAGGGAGGGGTTGTAAATTTTCAAAATGGGAGTAAACAACCTGCATCCCCGTGGTCAGGGCACTTGAACCCATGTAAACAAAAGGGAAATTAATGATGAACTGTAATTATTTCCCATTCTTCTTAATGCTTAAAGTGCGTGAATGTCGGACCTTGATTCCGTAATTCATTTCCACGCATATTTTTAAGCACAATCAAGTTGATGTTTGCTAATCTTGAGAAATTTACTCAAGAGATGGAAGACTTAAAGAAAAAGTTGCAAACTTATAAAATTAATTGAGTATGTTGACTTGAATGGCAAGTTGAAGATGACATTGTCAGAGCTGACTGCTTCGAAGGAACTGTTTGACAAGATGAACATTGGTTCGATAACACTCAATAACATTTAGTGTAATAAAAAAAATCTTGATGAG
Organism: Sextonia rubra; assembly: GCA_037013555.1. Lineage (NCBI taxonomy): Eukaryota > Viridiplantae > Streptophyta > Magnoliopsida > Laurales > Lauraceae > Sextonia > Sextonia rubra. The sequence goes on along the minus strand of JASUAD010000028.1, from coordinate 10,807,000 downwards.
AAACGCGGTATTGGTTATGACCATGAAGCATTTGCTTCAAAATTTAAAGGTAAAACTACTTTTGTTAAAAGTTTTGCTTTAAATCCTTTTGTACCAACTATTCCATATGCTACAAGCATAAATCATATGGTGAGTACTTTGAAGAAGAAAAATATATCAATTCGTAAAACTGCACCCACATGTCATCATTATAGAAATAAAGGACACATTTGACCTCATTAAAACAAGCTAAAAGCTTTACCAAAGAATACTTAGTGGAGGAAGCAATTGTCTGAGTTAAAGATCGAGATAAAAGCCATCAGGTCAAGAAAGATTATTTTCCCAATGTGTTGGTACACATTATGTTGAAATTTCTAAATTTGCAAGTATGAGTACCAAAATTTAAAAGCCCCTAATCAAGAAGATCAAGCTTCCACCCCCAACTATTACATAGATATCATTAAGGGTGAGTCACAATTAACAGAAAGTTATTGCTAGATCCTAGTAAACAGTTCTGCTGAATGCTTAAATCATAAGTCTATCAATTATGGACAAAAGGGGGAGATATGAAGACTTAAGGGGGAGAAGATTCAAAAATTCAAGGGGAGTCAAAGCTGATGGTAAATGTATTCAATTGATAATTGGTATAGAGCTGATGGTATAGATTTTTCTCTATTGTAATTTATTTAATGTAATTTTCAATTTCTTTTTTGGTAAATTGTATGTTTAAGGGGTTTTGTCTATGAATTGCTAAAAGGGAAGATTGTAATGATTTTGTATGTTGGCTAATTCATAGGTTGCACAAAACTTTGGGTCCATTAAGTTGTATTTTATAATTTTTATGGTTTTCAAATAAATTGCCAGAAGAGCTAAGGAATCAATGAAAAAAATCAGAATATAAGGTTGCCCGATCGATGGGGCAAGCATCCAATTGATCGATTTGGAGGCAAAGGTGAACCCGATCTATATTGATAAATGGAGTATATATAGAAACCCACCAACCTTATGCGGAATCATTTTCTATTTGTGCTAGGATTAGTAAGTTGAATTCTACATAGATTATCCTCATGAGTTACAAATTGTAGGTTATTTAAAAAGATCCTCTCTCAACCCTAAGGCATAAATCTTATTATTCTAAGTAGAAATTATACTTTGAAATCACATTTATTCTCTAGAGTTTCTATTGAAGAGACTTTACTAAGGTAGCATTTGGTTTTTGGAATCATGATTTTAGGCAGGAATGGAATGGAGACTAGAATAAGTTTGGAATGGAATGAGGCGGGAATAGTCATTCCCATTCCTACTTGTGGTTATACAAAAGAATCAATCCAATAATGGTATTTTCATTCATGTTCCTGTGTTTGGTATGCTAGAATGATGCCCAAAATTGTCACAACCCGAGCCCAGAAATCAGGGGTTAGTAAAAACCTAACCGGTGACACACGTACTCCCGTGCACGTATACCTCAACCTGGTCTAAGTACATGCACACAAGGGATGTTCACACGTGCAAATCAAATATACGCGGAAGTTGTACGTATCATAGCAAGCTAGGAAAAATGAATAGAATGCATCACAATATAGAGTCAACAAAATGATATTAATTACAAATGTACAATACAAAATGAAGAGATAACTTCTTAGAGACCAATACAAGCAAAAGTACAGGAAACCAAACAAAACAAACAAAATAAAAGGGAAGGCCATGAATGGATGCAATGTCAGGCCGCTCTCCGTGGGAGTGATCAAGACCACTCCTCTAGTCCTGACTGGGTCTCCCGGATCTCTCTTGGGGTCTAGCTGACCGACAAGGGGTCGGTAGAGGAATCTGGGCCTGCAATACCAAGAACAACCAATGAGTACAACGAATCAGTAAAGCATAAGCGGTAATGAGTTAATACATGCTGTGTCTAATAGGATAGTTAACAATTAACAATTAACAGTGCATATAAATCATGTTCGTATACTAGGCAGATTGTGCATATCAATAAGCATACTGTAAGAATAAGAAAATAGATAAACTGGTTAGGTGGCTACTACATTTGCCATATTCTCTCAATCGAGAGCAATCAGTATGAGAACACCATCAACCGGGCTAGGGTACGAATGGGTCTCTGGTTTCCGGGGTCTGAAATCCCAGGAGAGGAGCACTCTGCAAAGGCGGTATCAATCTATGGCAAAGTCAACCCCGTCGGGCATCTTGAGGCTGAGGCTGAGTAGAGCCGACAGACAAGATCAATCATCTCATGTGGATGCACGTCAGTCAATAGTAATCAGTCGTTCAAGCAGTGCAATTTAGTGTAATACATGTCAGGTCACAGTCAGACAATACAGTACGTGCATCACGATGGATCAATACTGTTACACGTAAACATTTACATGTTGAACAAGGAACAAAACAAGGAGCATGAAAGGCAGCTGTTTCCGCCCGGGATGTACCATGGACAGAGCCTTCAAGGATTATCCAACCGCTGCTCCAGCGCAGAACGTGTACCATGTGAATAGGAGGGCAAAACCAAAGTCAATCTGCAATGCACATCAGATTATTTTGTAGGAATCACGATCTTTTACTAGCTAACCCTATCTTAATTGTCCACTATTACGAACCGTGCATGATGATGTAGTTTTAAATTATTCAATACACAGTTGTCCCTTTTGGGAGTGTTGCACTGTATCCATAAACATGTATCGAAGTCCCTTAAACCAACACCCATGGGAAGGTGCTTAACAATCGGATAATGCACATGAATGCGTTACAGCTCACAAAACCATTCATGCATTTAAGGTAATCCGTTGGACAAGGTATATGGTTGAGTTCTCCATGGGGAAGGCCCTATAAGGTCTCATTATGAACCTACAAGGTAGTATAAAAGGTCCTATGGTGTTACAGGAACAAGAAAAGGAAAATGAGTAAGTATAGGATTCAATTGAACTCTAATCTTCTCGGAGCAAAAATACATCGGAGTTGACCGGTTGGCTTTGAAGCCCGATTAGTCGAATTTCGGTTATGGAAGTGTTCGATTAGTCGGACCCCAGTCTTGATCGGTCGGTCCCGATTGGTCGGACTATAGAATTCTATACAGAATAGGGTCACTGTATTACGTGATTTTCATTTACAAAAACGACGTGTAACAAGATTATACAAGACAAAAAGGCTGTCAAACACCACACACTTACGAGAAAGAGTTGAAGAACATAACAATTAACGTGTATCAACATGTGTTCATCCATACTGTGCTTATACTTGCCTTAAACACTCTCTTTCCTTAATTTAGCTGTTCTTAGGCCCAAACGATCTCGGAGAAGCAATTCCTAACATCATGCATGCCAAGAATAAGCAAACGAAATAGGGTGCATGTAGTGCAATCACACCTAAAACTCATACAGAGACAATAACTTAATTACTCGCTGACGATAAACCGAAAGAAGGTTGTGGAATTCTTGTCCACAACGAGTAGACAAGGAAGAAGAAAGCAAAGACGAGAGAGAGACGTCGGGTGGAGAAGATACCAGTGAACACAAAGAGAAGACGAACAATCGGCGCACAAGAATCCTCCTCTTTCTCTATGTTGATTGCAAGGAAGAATAAGAAGAAGAGAAAAAAAAAGAGCAGGAACAAGAGGAGAAGAGAATGAGAGATAGAGAGCTGGTGTGCAAGAGAAGGAGATGAGGGAGAGAGAGAGAGAGGCGGTGGCTTTATTTATATAAGATAAGGATTGCCAATTTGCATACAAGTCCAACAATTTGGGCTAATTATAGTTTGAGTCAATTAACAATCCAATGGAAACAAACGACCTCGTTTGCATTCAAGCCAGTTTTGGAAGTTGACGAGCTCAACGAAATACACGTGTTAACATCGAGATGATGCACAAACGACGAACTCGTACAAATCAGAAATTACAAAAAAAGGCTCGAGACTGCTAAAACCAAGTTTAACTCAACTAAACTCCCTATTCTTAACCCGAAATGAATCTCAAAAGAATAAAACCATAAACTTAACTTAAATTCGCTATAAATAGTACCGAAACCTCATTAATTCATCGTTAATCAATAGTTAAACCGGATTAAGCTGCGCCAAAGTGTTACAAGAATAGAATCAAATTTACATAAAACTGACCAAAATACCCTTGTAAATGTTTTTTTTAATAGCGATCTTTAGATGGAATTTGATGTGATCTGATCTAGAGTGGGCCAGGTTAGCTGCCAAGAGAGGTTCCTATTGCTTTTTGGGCATGTAGATCTAGGGCATGTCAGATTACAATCGCCCTTTGCCGCCATCACTCGTTGCGGAGAGAGGGGTGCAGCGGTCAGGTGGGCAAAGGCAGAGGATCGCCATCTCCTGGGTGTTGATGAAAAGGGTGGCAAAGCTCATCTACTAGACGAGGCCACCACCGCCCTCGACGCGGAGTCAGAGTGGTGCGTGTAGGAGGCACTAATGATCAGCCCTTGGTTTCAATTCTCTAGTTGCAAACTGGAATAGAAGAAGAAGATAGTGAAGGGTCGCCATTGTTGTGCCATTGTTGCTGTCCCGAAGTTTGCCCACCGGAGCAGTTGTTGGCCCCCACTGCGTCGTTGCTAGGCCTTGCCAGTTGCAGGATGTTGCTCACCACCATCTGCCGCTCTATCAACATGAATGGAATGGTCATTCCTCACCCCCCCCCCCCCCCCCCCCCCAAATGGAATGGTAATTCTTGAAGTAATGGTCATTCCGACACTTTTTCACTAACCAAACACGGGAATGGACACTCCAATGGAATGATTATTCTATTCCGACCTTTATTTCAGCGAACTAAATGCTATCTAAGGCTTTGAGTTATAGAGTTTGTTGCTTATACTTCTTCGTAGAAGCTTATTCATCTTGTGGATTCAAGTTGATTGGATCAAACACGGAAAGCAATCCACAGCAAAGGACTGCTGTGCCAATAATTTATTCAAGAAGAACTACAGTCTTTAAGTCGAGGGAGTGACCGAAAAGGGTTGTGAGTATATCTAGTTTGGAAGGGCTCGTAGTTTTTCCCATTTAGATTTTCCATATTAGAAATTTGCTTGTCTTCTTCTTGTATAGTTGATTATTTATTTACAAGTTTATTTTACTTATTCCGCTACATATTATTTAACTTGCAATTTAGAAATCTAGAACCCCAAAAACTTTCAGTCGTCCTTTGAGTAAACGGGTAATAAGTTTACAATGACATCGCCTAGATCTAGGACTTTGTATGAGTAAAGGTTACACCGTTGGACATATTTCACCACTGCTAGTGGTTCCTGATATGCTGTAAAATCAATATCATGGTGTAATTTTTCGCATTCCCTTGTTAGTGTGAAACTAACATCACTTTAATTGGATATTTGATTGGGGAATTATAACACTCCTTAACTACGGCCTTGCAACGCAATCTCGATGGGATAATCAATATAATGTGTAGAGAGGAGCCGTGACCATAAACCCTCTATATATGTAGAGAGAGAGAGAGAGAGAGAGAGAGAGATTTTTAAAGATAACTTCCTTTCCATCATTGAGTCCTACTTCAATTAAAATTTAAATTCCTCTTACGATAGGAAATACTATAAGGTTAGAAACTTTACTCAAATACTAAAGTAATCTCTATCAAGGAGACTTACTAACATCAAAGTCCTACTTGATAGTGGTCTACTAAATTAGGAGGACCGACATTGTCTTGTGGTCATTGGGCCACACTTAAACCCAATAATTCTAACATCCTTATCTCCTTTTGAATCGCTGGAAGTACACCATATAAACAAATTGACTGGTAATTTAATGCTGACGCATCTTCCTCTTCATAAAAACAATATCAATTTCAGCAGCTCTGTTGATAATGGACCCGGTAATGGGAGCCTGTGTGTATTAATATATACAGGAGAGAAAGAAAAGTACATAGTAAAACACCTTTCGTTACAGAACCATTACAGATTTGGTAATGGTATCTATAGCCCGAACTTTTACATATCAGACTATACAACTCGGTCTGGGCGAAATCTTGAAACCATAATATCTCCATTAACTTTTTTTTTAATTATAAATGTTTTAAATAGTTTTAAATTTTTATTGTTTAAAACTTTTTTATTTTCTACAATTTCTTTTTACAATACTCAATGAAAAATCTAAATCTTGAAAGTCTTTGTCCTTAACAATAAAAATGCAGTCTTTTGGGTCACAATGAAGGAAATACGCAGGAAGCAACACAGGCAAAGATTTCAAGGTCATTGGTGTCATGGTGTACCAAGACTTTCAAAGTGGGCCTTTTCCGTTGACTGCAAGACGTCCAAAAAAACCGGGTATCTTGACCTTGTCTTTTGTTCTGTCCTTCGTGGAAAAGAATTGCTGCAGAGAACGGCAAAGACGCGGAGATTTTAAAGACTGAGGACTGATGATAATGCTTCTGTTTTTCTAAGGTCCTCGTTTACTGCAGGAGACATCTACTGATCCACAGCATTGCTTGGAAAAGGCTTGGCAACGTTCTCAAGGAGAACTTGTGACTTCTGGTGTGGCCCATTCTGTTTTGGGTCATGTCTCATGTGCCAAGTAATGTTCCTAGCCATTGGACCAATGGGACTTAATCATTGTGAGTGGGTAATGAAGCAAAAGTGAAAAAACAATGAAACAGCCTCATCCTAGCTTATTTTTACCCCCTTTTTTGTAGGAAGGAAAATTTTCAAAATAGTATAAAATTTTTGGCTCATTTTAAGAAAAGTGTACAAAGATTTAAATATTTTATAAAAAAATAAAAGTTTTTCATAATTTTTTCAATCAAGTCTAGCTTCCTTGGCTGATGTACTAGAAAAAAAAGTGAATTATGGTGTATAAGTTTGGATTAACAAGAAAAAAAGATTAAAAAAATTGAATTGCATTTTATGTGCGAGTTGAGACATGTTCAGGCTTGGCCTTAGCGAAGTTGCACTCCACCCGAGTTAATGTTTAGGGACAGCTGTTTTGATCTCTCCAATTACAAATTATGGTTCAAGGTTAATAGACTTTACTAGTACCTCACACATGCAAGTAGAAATGCAAGCGCTGCTGTGGCAAGGGTTCAGGTTGGGCTGAACTGTGGGTAACATGTTTAGTCTCATTTCTTATCTCAACCATTTAAGCGGGTTGAAAATATCAACCTAAAGCCAACAGAAAATTGAAACATTTAATTAAAACACTGAGTTAACTGGTAGGGCTTAAGTTGGCTTGTTAGTTGTTTCTCATAGTCCAATGGGCTGGGTTGACTTGGGTTGTTGGGTTTAATAGGTTGCATATACCCAACCCAAACCTGATCCATTTATTTATTACGTCAAAAATGTCAATGATTACTTAATAAGGAATTCTTGAATAAAATAATATTAATAAGCAATTAAGCCTAAGTATTTAATTAGAAGGTTGATTTCAGATTGGGTTAGTGGGTTCATTTCGAGGTATGAGCTCCCTGGCACACTTGAGTTCTAAGTACAGAAATTCTGCACAAGGGCTGAGTCCATATGGCATAGATTTGTGGAGTTAGTCCTACTTCTCTTGGTTTCATAACTTCAGGGATACGATCGTCATGAAAAAAAGAAAAAAAAAAGAGATTTCCCTGTTACATAAACGTGCCCTAAACGTCATGAATGCAGGACTTGGCTATTCTAAAAATCAAATAGAACTCTTATTTGCCTGGGTCACACTGAGAAACTTTGATGAAACAGATGATGTTTCTTGTTCACGACTTCCATCCCAGACTGCACCGAAGAACCCTTAACTTCCTGGAACCTTACCCCCATCTTTAGTGGAACCGTTAGACAAACAGAAAGAGAAACACGAGCAATCTGCCAGACATGTCTTTGTCGCTGATAGCGGTCTCCTTCGAGTGAGACCCATTTCTAAGCGCGTGGGTCCCATTCCACTTGCACCTCACATCCCACTCTCTTGAAGAAATTATGAAACCCCCTTTCCCACTTTCAACTTTTGCCATCAATGCATCATCTACCAATCTACCCTATAAATTAAAGCACCCCATTCTAGTAGTAAAGCAGACAAAACATACCACACCAACAAAATCCATCATGGAAAAATCTACCTCGGAGTTAGAGCTCCCTGGCTTCAGATTCCACCCAACGGAAGAAGAGCTCCTTGATTTCTATCTCAAGGGAGCTCTTCATGGCAAAAAGCTCTCTTCTGATATCATTGGCACCCTCAACTTATACCGCCATGATCCCTGGGAATTGCCAGGTACCAACTATATATGCTCTTCTTCTTCTCTTTTCTTTTTTCAATCTCCAGTTTTTAGGCCATGTTTGTGTGGCGATTACCCATCTCACTTAATTTTATTTTATTTTTTTGGATTGGTACCCATCTCATTTTATACAGACGATGAATGATGAAGACTTCATTTTTTCTAGTTCATAGTTTTGGTTGTTCAATGGGTGAAACATTCTCTTTTTCCAGAGAAATGTGTTTATGACATCAAGCTGAGAAGAAAGAAACTTCACTTTACCTTGGAAATCAATTTCATTTTCCATGCAAATTATTTTGCAGTGACGTTCATGGGCCGATTCGCCCTGGTTTAACCTTATTACTATGGCAGTTAGTTAAAAAGTTAGAAAATTCAACACTGGAACTCCACTTATCCAGCTCTAACAAATTGATAGGGAGAGAGTCAACGGAGCGACGACTGGGAAGAGTCATGTTTTTCTTAAATAAAGTATTTTACTGGTAGATCAAATATTTATAAAATCTAAATATACATTTTTCTACATCAATTAATTAGAATCAACTCAAATTTGTAAGAATAAAGTCAAGAGTCAACTCCCCAAGTCGCGAGTCAACTCGCCAACTCCATATTACTGACGAGCCCATGATTCGGGTTGGATCTGGGGGCTAGCCCATGAGCACCCCAGTGAACGTATACTTGAATTTAATGCCGAGATTTTGTGTGGATGATTTCAGGGTTGGCAAAGATAGGAGAAAGAGAATGGTACTTCTTTGTCCCTAGAGGTAGGAAGCATTCCAATGGGGGCCGCCCCAACCGGACTACAGAAAATGGCTTTTGGAAGGCCACCGGTTCAGACCGATCCATACGGAGTATGAAGGACCCAAAACGGGTAATTGGGCTGAGAAAGACGCTTGTGTTTTACAAGGGGAGAGCCCCAAGAGGATGCAGAACAGATTGGGTCATGAACGAGTACCGGATGCCTGATACAAGCCCCATTCCAAAGGTAATAACCTTGTTAGTCTTTTTGCATTCATTTCCACCACTGATTTAATTGTGTATATCAGGGTCACATATGGTAGAATGATAAACACATTTGTGCAGTTAAAAGCATAATGGGACGAATGACAAACAGTCCGTAACAGTTTGAAAGGGATTCAATGGCAGGCTTATGTTGAACTCGTTACTAAACATGTATAGTTTAAGCCTGATCTGGACCTTTTGGGATATATCCATGTCCAAGCCCATTTTGATTGGCAAGATCTCAGGTTGGGCATGGGCCAAGGTAGTAGTCCCATTGCCACCCCTAGATACTTACTAATCCAAACCAAATTCATTTTTCTTCCTATCCAGAACTGTCTTCCAAATTAGATGGAAACCTCACTTGGTCTTTCTGTTTATCATGCAGGAAGACATAGTATTATGCAAGATTTATAGGAAAGCAACATCTTTGAAAGTTCTCGAGCAAAGAGCTGCCATGGAGGAAGGCACAAGGATGCCTCAAATCAGCGCCTCTGCAACTGACTCGGCTTCATCACCTGAGCAAGAGAGCTGGCAGATGGCAATGCCTTTTATAGATGAGGTTCTGAAGGAAAACAAGATCGAAATTGAGAGATCAGAGGGTGAAGTTTCATCCGCACAGCAAGAGGACTCGGCGAAAGAAAGCCTTCCCCAGCTTCAATTGCCTAAATATAACCTGGAATGGGTGCAGGATCCTTTCCTGTTGCGGAGTCCCTGGCTTGAAAACTGGACTTCCTATTCCAATTTATTAAACTTTTAGGTGCCCAAAGGGATGGATCATCATCAGGTTGTAGATATTGTACGTCTCAGACCGTCATGGGATTTTTGGTTAGCCTAATTCGCACAAACAAAGTGATGATGTGTGAAAAGAATTGTAATTAGTGTAGGAATGAAATATCCATTTGGCTTTTTTGTTTGGATTGATGCTGATATTCCCATAATAAATTGAATAATATTTGAAAAGTGGCTGAAATTCATGGATGTCCAGTGAAGTCCTCATATTTTACAATGCAAAACAATGTGTCCTGAAAGGAAACTGAACCAACATCCTGGACTATTAAATTGATTTGTTTTATTATAAGGATTTATAAAGCTCACCCTCGGATTTGTGTCAAATCTGAAGAACATCCTAACCTTTGGCAGTTTTAAAAAACCCTCCCAACTGTGAAGCCAGTTTCGGGGAACAACTATAAAAATTTTTTAAAAATAATTGTGCCCTTTGTCCATTTAAGTGATTCACCACCACTAGACCATCGCAGGGGGTGAAAACTGGGATGGGCAGCCAACGCCCACGCGGCCAGCACTAAAAATAATGGGCTGTGGCCCGGCACCGCTCGCTGAATTGCGTTGATCGTGTTGGCACAGTCAACTCTTGGGCCTTGCTGAGCCAGGGGGCCCAGGCCATGGCACAAACGGCATGGCCCAAAATGTTGGCCGTGCTGTGCTGGGCTAATGTGCCTCGGTTGAGGCAGGGCCCTACACGACATTAATATAAAATGCTGATTTTAATATAAATTAGAATAATGAATCCTTTTCATAGTATATTAGGATCCATGTTCGTGCATTTATTTTAATAGTTTCAACTTTATTTCAAGTTGAATATCCTTAAAGTCCACAAAGTATCTTTCAAGTTAAATTAAAAATTTATTTACTTTTTTTTTAAGGGAAAGGGGCATGTGGGTCAGCCAGCCGCATGGCATAACGTAAGATGTGTAGTGGACCTCGCTAGGGCAAACCAAGCCGCCTTGGGACAGCACAACAGAGTCCATGAATCTTCATGGGCAGGCACGTCACGGCTGAGGCACATCCAAGCCAGCCTCAAAGCTGGTCGTCCATCATCTATAGAAGCTTTGTTTCAACTATGTTTGGGTTACCACATGAATTCTCCTCTATTCAAATCTATCCAGAGACAAACCTTGGATAGGTTGCACTTTTTCAAATTTATTGTTACTAATTCCATCTACGTTCTCTTGGGCCAACCCCTTTTCCTTGATACACAATAAACCTACTTAGAAAATTTTTCCTTTGCACAGTTGGTGGCCTAACCTACGTTATAACATGTCCATATGATCTCAAACAAGTTTTTCTTATTTATCGTCTACTGTACTACCACTTAATGCTCCTAAATGTGTTCGTTTCTTATTCTATCTTTTCTAGCTCTACCATGCATCTCCATTCTCCCTCAACATTTTCATTAATTGGCCAATTATTCTACCATTTAAGTGATTAAAGACCAAAATAAATTAATCTTAACAGATACCTCTGCCTTGTAAATTATAATGACCAATTTATACGGAATTTAATTTTCACACATTTGATGACATAATTTTTTATGGTAGAAGTAGTGAGGTTTGTTTATACTAACACAAGGTTTTAGGATCTTCAAAAAGGGTTTTAAGTATAAAATTAGTGGCAGCGTGCGGTTGGATCTATTAGATGCTTCAAAGAAGGAAGAAGAAAGAGTACATTCCAAACAACCAGATTTCAAAAATAATTAGGGTAAAGCCCGTGCAATTCACAAGTAAGTCTCATGTAAATTAAACCATAAATTAAAAATAATGCTCAAATTAAGTTTTAATTAATCACAAATACAGATTTAATTGAATGAAAAACCAATTTGTGTAATTATCAGAATATCGATTCATATTTTAAAACAATAATGAAGCAGAAATTTATATATAGTGATTCAACAATATATAAGTAAATATCTGTAAATTAATTTGTGCTTCTTCTACCTCCAACTACTTGTATCATAATCATCATCAAAACCTTATCCCAACTATGTTGGGGTTCGCTATATGAATTCTGTTTCTCCATTCTATTTTATTTTAAGCCAAATCTTTAGATAAGTTAAACATTTTCAAATATGATTTAATGACTTTCATCAATGTTTTCTTCAGCTTATCCCTATCTCTTGATAGGCCATTTACCTAGATAACCAAACTTTAAACGGGTTTCTCTAATCTTATCTTTTATTGGTGCTACCTCTAAATGCTCTTGAAAGTGCTCACTTCTAATTTTATCTTTCCTAGTCTTACTATACATCCACCTAAGCATTCTTATCTTCGCCACATCCATCTTATGTATATGCGTTTTCTTAATTGGCCAATATTCTACTCCATATATTATAGCTGGTCTAACCACTATCCTGTAAAATTTGCCTCTCAATTTTGTTGGCATTCGTCTGTCACAAAGCACTTCAAAAGTTAGTTTCCACTTTAGCTATCCAGCTTATATTCTATGTTCAACATCTTCGTCAATCTCCCTATCCTTACTTATCATCGAGCCCAAATACTGAAAAGAATTTCTACGTGGTATCTCATGGCTTTCAATTTTTTATAGTGGTTTCAACACTTTGTATATGTCCATTGAAGTTCATCATCATCATCATCATCATCATTAAAGCCTTGTCCCAACTATGTTCGGGTAGGTTGCATGAATTCTGTTTTTCCATTCTGTTTTATTTTCAGCAAAATATGTCTACTAAAGTTGCAATCCATATATTCTATCTTTGTACGACTCATTTTAAAGCCTTTAGATTCTAATGCCCTCCATCATCTCTCGAGTTTTGCATTTATATCATCTCTTTATTTATCCACTTGTTTCTCCACATGTAGTTCTCACATTTGTTACTGTTCCTTTATACATATTCATAAAAATTTCAATGTAACCGCTGGGGACATTCCTTTTCTTTAAAATCCACCAAATTAAATCCCTCAGTACCCTATCATATATAGGCTTTTTCTAAATTGATAAAGACCATGTGTAGATTTTTCCTCTTTACTCAATATTTTTCCATTAATTGCTTAAGTGAAAAGATAGTTTCCATAGTTGACCTCCCTGGTATAAAACCATATTGATTCTCAGCAATCTTGGTCTCTGTCTAAGTCTTTGCTCAATTATTCTCTCCAATAACTTTATAGTATGACTCATAAGTTTAATCCTTCGATAGTTAGTATAATTTTGTATATCTCTCTTATTCTTATATATAGGTACCACAATGCTTCTTCTTCATTCATCTGGCATTTTCTTTGTCACAAGTATCTTATTGAAAAGTCTATATAACCAACTCACTCCAATCTGTCCTAAACATTTCCACACCTCTATCGGAATATCATTTGAGTCTGTTGCCTTTCCTATCTTCATTCGCTTCAATACTTCCTTCACTTCCACCCCTCTAATTCTACAGAGGAAAGGATGCTCTGCTAATGAAATATCCTCCCTAGTTTTTGTATCCCCATATGTTCTTCATTTAAAAGTTTGTTAAAATATTCCTTCCACCTTTCTTTAATATTAGTGTCCTTCGCCAGAACATTTTCCTCATTGTCCTTGATACATTTGATATGATCTAAGTCCCTACTTTTCTTTTCTTTTATTTTTGTGAGCTTAAAAATATCCTTCTCTCTATCTCTTGATCCCAACTTATTATAGAGGTCATCGTATGCTTTGGACTTTGTACTACTTACTACTTTCTTGGCTTCTTTCTTTACTTTCTTATACAACTCAAAATCTTTCATACTCTTAGTCCCCTAACAAACTTTGTAGCAATGTCTTTTCTCTCGAATAACTTCCTAAACCTTTACACTCTACCACTATATTTTTTTTTATTAAATATGTCTTTTTCCTTTTGATTCTCCAAGTACCTCCTTTGCAACCTTTCTAATGTAATTAGTTATTTAATTCCACATTACTGTAGTTTCTCCTTTAAGGTTTTATTCTCCTTTTTCAATCATTTTGTCCTTAAATATGTTTGCTCTTTTCCCTTTCAAATCTCTCCACCTAGTTTTGTGGCCCATTTTGTTTACTACCGCTCTCTTTCTACTTCTAATGCAAATATTTAGAACTATGAGCCTATGTTGCGTGGTCAACCTCTCTCCTGGGATAACCTTCCAATCTTTACAAGCCAATCAGTCATGTTTTCTAACTAAAAAATAGTCCATTTGAAACCTATTACTCCCACTGTTATAGGTAAGTAAATGCTCATCGCTTTTTTTAAAGTAAGTGTTTGCTAGTACAAGATCAAATATTACTGCAAAATCCAATATAGTGTTTTTGAATTTATTATTTTCTTTAAATCCTTGCCCCCCATGCACTCTCTCGTATCCTCTATTATCTCTTCCTATATGCCCATTTAAATCCCCTTCAAAGAAATTCTTATCACTATTGGAGATTTTTCGCAGTAAATCATCCATCTCCTCCCAAAATTGTCTTTTCACACTTTCCTTTAATCTTACTTGGGAAGCATATATACTAATGATATAGATTATGTCTTCCTCTAGCAGTTTAATTGTTATAATTCTATCACCAAACCTCTTTACCTCAACAATTTTCTCTTTCAAATCCTTATCTACAACTATACTCACTCCATTTCTTGTATTATTCTTTCCTGCATAAAAAAGCATATACCCATCTGTGAGCTCCTTAGCTTTATTTCATTTCCACCTGTCTCCTGTATACAAGCCACACTAACTTTTTTTTTTTTCATTACCTCGACCAACTCCATGCTCTTGCCTATTAAGGTTCATATATTTCAAGTAGCAATTCTAATTTTCTCATTCCTCATCTTCTCTCATGGATTAACTTCTTTAGCCGCACTAACTCAGAATCATGAGGTAGCCCTTCCATTCTTTTTAGTACTTAAAATTTCTACCAATTTGACTATTTCTAGGAATATTTTATTTAAATGCTCACTTCAATATACTTGTACGATTAAAAAATGACGCTTGAATTACAAATTTCCTTGACTGAGAACAAAATCAAAAGTTAATGTCGGTCCCCCTAAATAACACAATCATTGTGGTATCAAGTAAATAGTGATGATAATGGGCTCTTTTAGATAATAATGGACCCATGTGACATGGATTAGGTCCAAATAATCTATTCACATATGAGACCCATTAGTGAAACATGTAAACAATCAGTTATATATAAGCGTAGAAAGATTGGATGCAATGAATTTCACGTAGATGGTAGATCGGATGCAATGGATTCCAAATATATGGAAACATATGATAGGTTGGGTAAAGGTATCATTTATGGTTAGGTAATAATAATGCTAGCCATACTTTCTATCTCAAAATTGTCTAATTTAGATGCGCAGGATATTCATTTAGTAGGTCCCAGACATTTAAGTTGAGATTTTGAATTACTATGCACAAACTATGAGATCAATTGGTTAAATATATGAACAATTGGTCCAATGTAAGGGTGGATGGGTGAATATGATGGCTCACATGTATATGAACATAGAGTGGGTGAATACTGCTTGTTTTCTGTGTAAAGTAGAGTCAAGTAAAATTTCTCAAAAGATTTGTGGGTTATGTCAAAATAACAGAAATTCAAATTTTCCCCCTTCTTTTTTTTTAAAAAGGTCAAATTTCCCTCCATCTTTAAAAATAAAGTCAAAAAGCAATCACTAAATTACAAAAACAATCTACTTTTTATACAAAAGGTCATAAAAATTTCTTAATAAACAACTAAAAATAAAAAGTCATCATAACCTAATCATATTTTATTCTCTCATGATTTAAGGTTTATTCTACTCTACCTCACAAATAAACAAGCGAGATGGTGGCATCCTTTATCCAGCAACTCCACACAATTGATTGTTGGTTGAAATTTCATCTAGTGTGTCCCATGTAGATTATATACAATGTCTAATATCTTATCTAGCTGGTTTCACTTAGATGTGTGTAACTGTGCAAATGGTAGTATATATATCATTGGGTTTTGTCATGTATTCCATTTTAGCTGGGTAAGTTTGCTTGGGTTATCGAGGACCAAGGTTCAATGTTAGGGGTATTTTAGTCATTAATGTATGAGTTTTCTTATGAGCCAAGAAAGTGGGAATTAAATATATTGATGTGTTCTAACCCTAAATTCTAGGATTGAGGGGGAGAATGATAGATGAGACTTCTCTTTCCGGTGGACATAGGCATTCTTACCAAACCACATAAAATTATTCGAAAAGATGGCGTAGTGGAATATAACTGCGATCAACTGATCAACCGTGATGAACAAACAAGATCACACCATCAAGCAATCACATACGTAAACATAATAATTTTATATGGTTTGACAAGATTGCCTATGTCCATGGGAAAGATAAATCTCGTCTATCACTTTCCCCCTTCGTCCTAGAAGTTAGGTTTACAATATCTTGTTGTTCTCACCTAAATGTAAGCGCTATCAAGGGGTTGGGCCAGCCTGAGCCTAGCATTGTCCTTCACCTACTCTTAACATATGTAGGGTTAGGCCCTCAGGTCAAAGCCCTTAGAGGGCCTACAATACCTAGGCCCTGACCCTACCCTTAAAGTCTAAGGAAGGGCTCAGAGCTTAAAAATAAGAAACTTTCTAAATTTTTTTTCCACCTTTGCCAAGAATCAACTACCAACTAAGCATTATCTTCTCCAACCCCTCGTGTGAAGCAACCACTAAGAGAGCGTTAGTAGAACATTAGCTCTGAGAAAGCGTTAGTAGAACATAAGCTCTCTCTAATTTTTTTATCGGAGACATGGTTTCCAAACATATGATTAATTTATTTATATTGCCAAAGAATAAAGAAGATTAAGGAGTTTTTTCTCTTTCACACATTTCATAGGAACCTCCATGTACCAAATCATTCCAATTTTGAAGTATTATCTTCGAGAAATTTAAACCATTTATGTTTTACCTACATTTTATGATTTGTTATTGTTTTCAATTTAGCACTTATTTGACTAGTAACTATCGTCCGATTTCAGCCATAATAATGAATGCATTTAAAAAATACTATTAGTTTATACTTTAAAAAGTTTAGAGCTATAATTATCTAATTAAAAGGTTATTCGAGTCACCCCAAATCCTCAATGTTCCATGCATATACTAACAACCTTTATGAATTGGTTGGCACACCAAATCACTCCACAGAGGAAAAGTTGTATGCTTATTAAAAAGAATACATCCCTTTTGCACTAGCGAAAATATATATAAGCGATATAACAAGCTTAAATAAAAAGTAATAAATTAGAAGAAAGGGATCAAAAGCAGCCATGCAACACTTGTTGCTTGTACATTATATAATACATAACGTATATAATTAAATAGAGATGAAATTAACCAAATATATGTATAGGTTTAGGGCATTTTGTAATGGGCCAGTAGAGGTAAGAAATTGCCTTCATATCCCTATTTTTATTAGAGTTTTTTTTGTATATAACCCCTATAGTTTCTAAGGTTTGCAAATAGGCCCCTATGGTTTTAAAATTTGTAAATAGGCCCTTATTTTTGCATTTTAATACCTTTCATATCCCAACATCACTAGATTTGACAATAAACAATAATGGACATTAGGCTTTTGCTTAATTTTTATGAAAATGATAGTTTAGCCCTTACAACCTAATGTGAATTTTGATTCAATCTACTTAAAACTGTAAGTGAATAGTTGGTTTGTTGAGATAGTGGCAAATACAGGTCGATCTCACATGAAGTACTTTTAATTTCTTTAATTAACTATCTAACTTTTACTTTGAATAAATAACAATAAAATGGGGATGAATGAGATGTGAATGAGAAATTAAAATAAAACTAATGTGCAAAAAAATAATGACATTGATGATGGAAATAGCTCAGAATATTAAGATTCCATTAGGCAAACAAATTAACTAATTTTTACGTAATCAATCTAATACTTTGTGTTAATTTATCTCGAATCAGAGATAAATCAATTTTTGATTCGGGTGATTTGATTATAAAAAGAATTTTCTTTTAACTTTAAAATTAAAAATCCAAAACCTACTTTACCTCATGAAAGATTGATAACATCCAAGCGTCATGTATCAAGTAAACATAAACTATCAAAGAAATTTAAATCCTAAGCATTATTTGTTAAACAAGTATACATGATCACAATCAATAGAAATCTAAGGAGAGGTTTGTCATAGACATAAAGGCAATTTTATTTTTATACCTAGGCTTGCATATTATAGAGATAATAAAAGAAATAAATTAATTGCTTAGCTACTTAACTTCATCGGATATCCTGATCTTGGTAATCTACTCATCTATAGGAAAAGAACTTCTGAAATTCTTTATTGATATCTCCATATTTTACAATGAAAGCACTCAAATTTCTCTCTTCTAATCATAGTTTTTGAAACAAGGCTTCAGAATACTCAACTATCTCTTCTAATTTTTTTTCTAGATGAGAGAGAGAAGAGAATAGAAGAAAGGATAGAGAAGAGAGAAAAAGGATAGTGGACATCCAAAGGTGGGGTGGAATAGCATGGTTGATCCTCCTTTGTTGTTTTCTTCGTATTTCTCCAGTTATCTTACAAAAACATTGAAAATGAACACTTTTCTGCAGATTTATTTTATCTTAATGATGAGATTGATCTATTATCCTTTTTGAACTTGAATGTGGAAGAAGCTTCTGGAAACCTTTGGATGGCTTGTCTAATCTTTAGAAGGGGTCCCTGATAGGATGTGTAACCATGGATTATCAACAGTATTGATTTATTGTCATCCCCATCTAAAAATGTACTTAAAACTTTTCAAGCCTATAACTTTCCTATTTTAGCTCTGATTTGCACAATCATGAACTCTACGGACATCTACTCTGAATAAACTTTCCAACGGTGAGTCATTTATTCTGATTGAACATATAATTTGATAGTTATGCCCATTTTAAAATAGGTTATCCTTAGAAACACGAGATTAAATTTTCAATTTTGATTTAGAAGGGACTCTATCTCTGTAGTAGCTGTGACTTATTAGCCAAGTTAAAGGAATATTCCTTGAAACAAATAGGATGAGATAAGAGCTTCTAGAAGCTTTAGCTGATCTTCAGGTGGGGTCCACAGGTAGATGAACTCTGAGGATATGGATCTTCCAACAGTGGGTACCAAATCAACCCTAGGGCTTTGTTAGTCCTATAAATTTAATTTCTTTCACATTGTAATCCAACCAGTAAAATGCAAACTAACGTACATTGAAGCGAGACTCGTATGGATAGAAATCTACTCCAACTAGCATTCTTCGGAGAAAAATTGCAAACATTCTTAAATAATGCAAAAAATATATGAAAAATATGAAAATTTAGGTTCCTAGGTACAAATGCATGAAATGATGAAATTTATTAGATAATGATGTATTTAACTTAATTAAGTCTGTAATCCAACCTAAAATTATGCATAATTGATGCAAATTGTAATAATTTTTTTATTGCCTAAATTCTTGCATTGGATGAAATGTGAGTTCATTGATCTGTATTTTATATTTCTTAGTATGGACTATTGATCGCATTGCAAAAAGTGATGAAATTGAAGGAAACATATTTTAGAGCACGAGCTCAAGTAGGCCTAGACAAAAGCGATTGCGCTCAAGCCTATGAAGACCACGCTTAAGCTTGATAGACCAATTGGAAAATAACTAGATGCACAAAGCATGCATTCAAGCGTGCATGCGGTAAAAGCCCATCAACTTACACGGATTTCTTTCATATTTGTGCCGTAATTGCATATTTTGTTTAGATTTGGACGCTAACCCAAGGCGCAAATTATGGGCTATAAATAGGGTGTTTCTCTCAACCCTACATTTGCCTTTTCCATATTCTAAGTTGAGATCACATATTGGAGATTCTATTTAGTGCTTTTATGAGACTTGAGCTGAAAGCTTCAAGTTTTAGAGTTGGTGCTTCTGCTTCTTTATAGGAGATTTGTGGCTTCTGCATCTTTGTAGGGATTATTCTCTTATTCTAGAGATTCGTTCATGGTGGAGATCACGACACTAATAGTACATAGGGCACTGAGGGACTGCTTGTCAAGGGTTTTAGTAAGAGTTGTGGATATTCTTTACCCATTGTTAGTGTTAATGAACAAACAATTGAGAAGCAAATAGTTCAATGATTGAATGATAAGATATATGCCTACAACTATAACAACAAGGCAACTAATGCAATCTACAATGAAGTATCAATGTCCGAATTTCATAGGATCTCCCACTTGTAAGAATGCGAAAGAGGCATGGGACATCCTTTAAAAAGTTCATGAAGGAATTGAAAAAGTGAAAGAAGTTAAAATACAGAGTTTGTCATTTGTTTTTGAACTGTTGAGGATGAGCGACGATGAGGTTTGATGACTTTTATTCTGAGTTGAGTAACGTAGTCAATTCAAGTCACAACCTAAGGGAATCCATTCCTGAAGAGAAGATTGTGAAAAATATTCTTAGGTCTCTATTGGCTACTTTCAATCCCAAAGTTATTGCAATTGCTAGGTCCAACAATTGGAAACTTTGAGACTTGATGAGTTGGTGGGAAACTTGTAAACCTTTGAGATTGAATTTATAAATCGTCAGTCAAAACCTTCTAGACTTGCATTAGAAGCTTCAAAACCATACAAGTTTTCCAAAGATTTAAAGAAAGTGGGAGTTGCATCTGATTCTAATTTTGAAGATGGGGATATGCAATTATCTTTTGAGTTTGTGCAACTACTTAACAAAATTATGAAAGAAAAGAACACTGGATTTAAACCAGTTCCTACGGAAAGAAAAGTTCTTCGAAGACAGTTAAGTATTTTGAAGGCCAAGGTTATGGGCATACAGCTAGTGATTGTGCCAATAAGAAAAAGAAGCCCAAACTAAGCAGCAATAAGGCTCTGAATATCACTTGGAATGTTAATAATTCTATTGATGAGGAAGAGTCTCCTGAGCCTGATTCGGGTAATGACGTAAAAGAAGACTTGGTTGCTTTCTTGGTTAAAGCTTCTCCATCTGGAGATGACTCTGATGATAACAATGATAATGAAGAAGTATCACATGAAAATGTAGATTGGGAATCTCATTACAAATTTATGTATTGTCAAAGCAAAAAACTAGGCAAGCATGCAGTAAAACTTGTTAAACAAGTTGAAGATTCTGAAGCTGAAATTATATCTTAAGAAGACTTTAGAAAAAACATATGTATAGATCATTATTGCTAAAGGTTATAATGGTTCTCTACTTGAGAGTTTGACTTCCAAGAAACAAGAGAATGAGTCTTTGAAAATAGAAGTGTTGAACAACTGGGTTGAGATTGGTGATATGTAGGTCAAGTTGAAGATGGCATTGACCAAATTGTATGCTCCAATAGTTACCTTGGACTAGATACATGCTGGTTCAATTGCACTTGATCAAATCTTGTGTGTTTAGATACTACATACTAACAAGACTGGTCTTGGGTACACTGATGGTGCTTCAACATCACAACCCTTAGGTAATACAATTTTTGTTAAAAGCACTGCAAATGTATCCACTGCATAACAAGCTGCATAGAAAATCAATGTTGATTGTGCATCAAAGAGTGAGTCTAATCCTAATCTACATGAGCACACACATGTCATCACTGTGGAATAAAAGGACACATCTGTCTTCGTTGCAATAAGTTGAAAGCTTTGCCAAAAAACACACAATGGAGAACTTAAGACTTGCCATCCATTTTGGTCCACACTATGCTGAAATTTTTTAATTCACAAGTATGGGTACCAAAACCTAATAACCCCTGATCAAGAAGATTAAGCCCCAACCCTAGTGCTGATATTATATCATTGAGGGGAGTCATAATTGAGGGGGAGCTATTACTGGATCCTTATTTACAAATATGCCACATTATGGCAATATAAATTTGTCAATTATGGACAAAAAGAGGGATAGTGGGGAGTTAACGGGTTGTTGTTTTGAAGTTTTTGAAGGAAGTCAGAGCTGAAGATGGATTTTCAATTATGGGTTTTCAATTAGTACAAAGTTGAATTGTACAGATATTTTGTTCTTCAATAGGTTGCAGAGCTTATGGTACAATTTTTTGGATGTAGAGCTGATTGTACAATTTCTTTTTTGTTTAGCAATTTCAATTTACTCAATGCTTTACATAATGTAATTTTGGATTTATTTTTGGGTAGAATAAATTTTTAGGAAGTTTCGTCCATGAATTGCCAAAGAGGAGATGTAAGGACTTTTGTATTAGCTAAATTTATGTATTGGACGAAACTTGAGTCCATTGATCCATATTTTATATCCTTTCGTAAGGACTTTTAATAGCATCGTAAGAAGTGCTGAAATTAAAGAAAATAGATTTTAAAGCACGCACTTGAGCAGGCCAAGACAGAGGGATTGCGCTCAAGCCCATGAAGACCATGCCCAAGCCTATTAGACGGATTGGAAATAAATGGATGTGCAAAACACGCACTCGAGCAGGCACTCACTTGCGCTCAAGCGCATATGATGGAGAAACCCATCTACTTGCACGGATTTCTTTCATATTTGTGCCAAAATTGCCTGTTTTATTTAGATTTGGACTCTAACCCTAAGGCACAAACTATGGGCTATAAATAGAGTATTTCTCACAACCCTACATATACCTTCTCTATATTCTGAGTTGAAATGATATTTTGGAGATTTTATCTAGAGCTTTAACGAGAGTTGGGCTAAAGGCTTCAAGTTCTAGCATGAGTGCTTCCACTTTTTCATAGGAAATTTGTGGCTTTTACATCTTTGTAGGAGATTATTTACTTCCTGTAGAGATTCATTTATGGTGGAGATTAAAACACTAATAGCAATGACTGACTATAAAGTTGTCAGTACATCTTATACTGTGAAAGTTAGTGATTGATTTTGTCTACTTTGGACTCATGGTTTTTTCCCATTTGGGTTTCCACATTAAATATTATGTTGTCTTCTTTGTATTATTGATTGTTTTTATTTTTCTGCTGCATAGAAGTAGTAATGAAACTGCAATCTAAAATAAACCCGGGCCTGGAAACTTTCATAAATTCATGAACTTAACACACCCCCCAACCAGCATTTTGCTAGTCCCTTAGCAAAAGTTGCAGACGTAAAGTTTTGAAGTTCTTTTACCTAGCTAATCTACGAAAGCAAGCAAGAATGAAAATAATACCACTTTTGTTGGTATTTTTAATTGCATTTAGCGCCCTTAAAATCCTAGCTTCCTCCTAGTGAATGAGTTATACCTCATGAGAGTTTGTAGTAAATATACCCATAAAATTCCTTTTTAAAAGCAGTTAAGGTGAAAGAAATTTCTCAAAAGAAAATCGACTCATACTAGATACTTTTGAAATCCATAATGATCCAAATTTGGACTTTTCAAAATCTGGTCCACTTTCTATTTTCGAAAAAGTTTCTCAAATTCATACCAAGACTTGTGTGCATGGTGAAAAATGTGTACATCACTACTAGTTCCAAATATTCCACACCAATGCCACTTAAATAGAATTTTCCTTTAAACCAGTCAATCTCCAAAAATCCAGCCAAAATGAATTTCCTCCTCTCAAGGCTACTATCATAGCTTCATACTGTTATTAAGGGCTAAAAGACTACTCCATTCCTCTCCCTTTTCTCTTTTTTTTTTAAATTTTTTTCAAACACACACATTGTTTTAATTTCATGTGACTATGCAATGCCTAAGTCCCTTAAGCTTTCTAATTAACCCATGTAATGAGCATTAGGCCAATGACTTTCAAACCAAATGGCTTTAGGGCACTAAATATGGACATACCCTTACAGGCTTACTAGCTTGAGTTAAAAAGGCTACGAACCTAAACTAGTGACAAAACATAATTCTTTTTAAAACTTCTCACTTACAGTTTACTTGGTAATAATATATATATTTTCTAGCAAAAGAATGAGGAGAAACACTCTGATCCCTGAACAAAAGGTAGCCTTTTCCAATTTTTTTGAATGAATTCACTTTAATGAACCGGAAGAGAAAAATATTTATGAACTAAATGTAGATTTAGTTCACATTTTCCGGAGAAATTCTGTAAGCAATCATTTTAACTTCCTACCCAAACTTCAAGAAATGTAAAGTGTGCATAATGGGGTTAAGTTTAGGTAATCCTCTAATAGGCTTTGTCATTCAGAAAAACAAACTTTCTTTTTACTTCCTTCTAAAAGTTTGATAATTCCATATTCCTTATATATTTTCAATTTGCTTCAGTTCTTTTGAAAACTTCATTTTCCTAAAAAGTCTCCTTTTTTTTAGAAGAAGAAATAATATAACCTAAGACATAAAAGAAAAACCAACATACATTGGTCCACCTTACACCGCCATGGAGGTCTTTTAACGTCAGATTCTTAGACGTATTGCTCGCCTTAGCAAGAAATCATTCAATTGTGTACTAATACAACCCATCTCAAACCAAAATTTTTTTGGTCTTATTCGACAGTTCTCTAATAAGTAGTATCCTATTTCCCTTCCTTTTAAGGTCCAAAAATTTTTTTCGGAAAATTTAAAAAAATTAAAAAAAAGATTAAAATTTTTTCCTAAAGACTGAGAATAAAGAGAAAATTAAAGAAATATTTATCTAAAAATGGACAACTGTGCTTATTCTCACCCCCTAACCTAAACCAAACATCATCCTCAATGTTATGCATGGAATGCAACACTTAAATGAAATAGCATAAGGAACAATTAAATAATGGAGGAAAATGCAAAAGTAATCATCTAATTATGTAACTTGTTGGATCAATGTCCATGGTTAGATGTAACACAAAAACCAATTAAAAAGAAAAGAATATATCTGAAAGATTTTAAACCTTGACACAGGTTTAGGTCCCAGTCAAATCAAAGTATGAAGAATCCCAATAGTAGAGAATTTAACAACAAAGCAAACACCACAAGAGGATGGACACAAGATTTTTACGTGGAAAACCCAAACGAAAAAAACCACGGGACCAACCATCGGTCCACCAAGATCAAACACTATTTAAGAGAGATTACAAGATCTACTTACTACCCTTTTCCCAATTGAACTCAACCTAAGGTACTCGAAGCACTCCTTCTTGTCAATGCACACATCGTTCACCTTTTTTAGGCTTGATCTTCACGCCTTAATGCCTCTCTAGATGAATCAAAAATATGAAGAATGAATCTGATGATCAAAAGCACATGTTGCAACACATATAGAGCAGAGAAGCTTCTAAGATGATGGTCTCTCAATAGGAATTTTAGGGTCTTGATCTGGAGAGAGGTCTATTCTTCAAGAATGAGATGCTTCTTATATACATAGTGAGAATAGAGATCTTTTCGCTCTGGATTCGGAAGGATTTGATCACACACGCTGTAGATCCAAAAAATCAGAATTTTCTGATTTGCGACAACCGACTCAGCCGACCGGTCGGATATAAGATTAGACCGATCGGGCATGGGGTCCAACCGATTGGGCACCTCAGCCGACCAGTTGGTCTTTAATTCTGTCTGCAAGTGTCTGTATGCAGGAAATTCATCCGATCGCTCATGTATTCCGACCGGTCGGTCAAATAGATCACCTGCATTCCTTCATTAGAGTGGAAAACCTTTATCTGTAATGTTGTAGAGGATTCAGTCCATCTATAAAATAAAATTACAACTCTTAAAACCCAAGTTTTGTTCATCCCATGAATTTTCCATCATTACATGCCTTACAATCTCTCCCTTTGACATTTCATGGACAAAACTTCTTAGACTAAACAATCTACCCTCGTTAAACCCAAGAATGAAGGTGTTGTAGCTAGAATATGAAATTTGAAAGTTGCAAACAGAGACAACCTTTCTAGGCACACAAAAGATCAGATTAGCATGTCAAAAATGAAACATAAGAGAGAATCAATACTATCAATGAGATTAGCTCCAATTAGATTAGTTCTGAAACACATGCATGGGACAAGCTCTCCCCCTTTTTAGTCATGAATTGAGAGGGAGGCAACAAAAATAACCAAAAGACAGACTGAATACAATCATTGCTGATGAAGATGATCCAAAATTGAGTCCAGTTTCAACTCAAGGACATCGAACCACCAATTAAGTGTCTAAACCGAACCATGAAGTGTCTGAACAGAGCCATGAAGAATATCAAGATAGGCAGCTGGTTGGAAAGAGTATCCTCGAAAGTTGAAAGCCTGGCACGTATGGTAGTGGCATCTAGAATATCCTCCTCAACAGCAGGTGCTTGAACAGGACCATGAGGAATAGATTGACGAAGTTGGGACTTAGACTACATTAAGTTGCTTATAGTGATAGGCTTCAGAATTGGAACCATAACGTCGTTCATGTCTGGCATGACACACTGTGCAAGAAGGAATTAGGAGAGTAGTACACCGAAGGGAAGCGAGGCATTTTTTGCAGCAGAATGAGCTCGATGAATAGTGTCAAAGAGAACACAAGGAAGATCAATTGAGAGATCATTGCCAATAACATAAAAAAGGTAACCGGCCTCGTGATAAATCTCTGCATGATGACCTCGGGGCTCGATGTTGTTCTTCACAAAAATATAGAGTAGACAATAATAATCAGTCAATTCACTTTGTTTTAGTAATGAACCAAGAGGCCACTCACGAGGACTGCCGCAAAGCACCGACCCAACCTCATCAAAATCAACATCCGAAAGACCTGCATCAGACAGTGGGTATTTTGCATCCTGTGTCCTTTCAATACCTAAGAATCTCCTAAGTGAAGAGGGAGCGATGGACAAGTGCTGGCCTCGAACATAGACCTGATAAGTTCGGCAGACATTTCAGACATATTATTATAGACTTCACGCACCAAATTTGGAAAGACTTCCGTTTCAAACTTGTAAAGAGATGTCCACCGTCATCTGTCAAGCCAAGCTCCAAATGGTAATGTTCGAAATTCCAAGGGACGAATTGGACATTCAAAGATTACTGTCCATTTGCAAAAGATAGTATCATATTGTAATGCCCGCTCTTCGGATAGGAATCATTCCCTATTAAAACTGGGAGGAGAGAATGAACTAGCTACATGTTTTCTCTTGGCAACAAGCTTCTTTGGAGGCATATCTATGGATGATGAATGTCCCTTAAAGTAGAAAGCAGCACAGCGCAATCCAATGTAAGCATAATGCGAAAGATATATGTAAAAACTCATTCGAGCATTTTAGCAAATAGTTGGTGTGTACATATAAAAATGAAGCTTGAAATAAGCATAATCATGCAAGAAAGAAATCCTAATCAACATTCAAACACACACATAGTAATCAAGACATAAATCAGAGTGAATACTGTGGCTAAAAGAGATGAATAGGAAACACGCAATCCAAATGGTATCCAACGTCAAAATGCAACTAATGAAACGGGCAAATCAATAAGGAAAGGAAGATAAAACACATATGGATGCAATGGAAAACAAAGCAAATAAGAAAGGTTACCTTGGAGGTAGAAGACAATCAAAGGGATCACAGAAATTAGGGTGTGCAAGGGGAGGAGAAAGGGAGAAGTCGCGGACCAAAAAACGAGAAAGCAGAGTAAAAAGAAATGAAGAGATGCACACTGGCTTTAAAGAATCCAGGTGCCCGGCCGGTCGGATGAATTACCCGATCAGTTGGATTTCAATTTTGTGAAATATATCTGAATGACCCGACTGGTTGCATAAGTAGACCGATCGATCGGATTACAGTTCTGTGAAAGAGCATAGAATTGGCCGACCGGTCTGTTGTGAAACCCATCCTGTTGGTATACACAGCTATGAGGTTTTTTTTTAACTCACAGAGTGTTTGAAGAAGAAATTTTGAGATAAACAACATATGCAAGATGACAGAAGCAACATACCAGAAGGGAACTAATTACATGAAAATCGTCAATGCGCAAAAGCGATGTTTTGCATCAGTTATTAAGCCAACGATGTCGAGGTAACACATAGAAGGAGAGATGTGCCCTGACATGTGAGGGATGTAAGAATAATTAATCATATTGGGAACTCAACGCTCAAAGTAAATCATCTTCCATGAGAAAATCGAGAAACCCAACAGCTTGTAGTCTTTCAGTGTAGACAACTCCCCCTGAATAAATATCCTCTTCTTCCCCACCCCCCCCCCCCCCCACCCCCCACCCCCAACCCACCACTGCCTTTTTTTTTTTTTTTTTTGAATAGGAGGAAAAAATGGGAGAAGAAGAATCCATAGTTGATTTTCCAATCCAGTGTGAATCTTCAAAAATAGCTCAAACTACGTACTCTTGATTTGCTTCAAATGTAGTGAATGAAGTTGATAGGTAAGTAAGGCATTGAACAATCTCCTAAAATTCTATGTACCATGACAGAGACCAGCCCAATAACAAATGTAAAACAAGGTAAATCACATATCAAATAATCATGGAATTAGCAAAAATAACAGGCATGTGCAAAGAGCAAATAATGTAGAAATATGTCAAGGATGGAGTCCAACTCCAAGGGATTTACGAAGAGATTCAAACCGAAGAGGTTCAAGAGGTTTAGTGAACAAATAAGCTAGTTGATTTTCAGTTGGAATGTGCTCTAAAATAAGAATTTTAACTTCAACTAATTCACGAATGAAATGATGCCTGATATCAATGTGTTTTGTTCGTGAATGCAGAACAGGATTCTTAAAAATATCGATAGCACTCTTGTTGTCACAGTAGATTGTCATAATATCTTGCTGAATTCCATAATCTGACAACATTTGCTTCATCCATAGAAGTTGTGTACAACAATTTCCAACTACTATATATTCAGCGTCAGCAGTAGAAAGAAAGGTTGAAGTTTGCTTTTTACTACGCCATGTAAAAGATTATTGCTAATAAAGAAACAACCGCCAGAGGTGCTTTTCCTGTCATCAACACAACCAGCCCAATCAACATCACAGTATCCAACAATAGTTGTGTTAGTGTTCCTTGTCAGCTAAATTCCATAGTTTATTGTTCCTCTCACATGCTTCATAATTCGCTTGATAGCTTTAACATGCGATTCATTTGGATTGGACTGATATCGAGCACAGATATCCACACTGTAAGCTATATCAAGTCTGCCAGCAGTAAGATATAGTAAACTCCCAATCATGCTATGATACAATATATCATTGACATCTGTGCCTTCTGTATCTAAACTAAGTTTAACTGAAGTGCTCATTGGAATTCGTTTTTGTTTTGAAGAGAGCATTCCAAACTTCTTGAGTAGATTAGTGGCATATTTAGATTGAGAAATAAATATACCATCTAAACTTTGCTTTATTTGTAGACCCAAGAAAAAGGCTAATTCACCAACCATACTCATCTTAAATTCACTTGCTATGATTTCAGAGAACACATTTGCCAAATACTGTGAGGTTGACCCAAACACAATATCATCTACATACACTTGAGCAATCAGTAAGTCTTTGTCCTCATTCTTGATAAACAAGTTTTTATCAGCTCCTCCTTGTTGAAAACCATTTCCAAGCAAGAAGGCGGTTAACCGTTCATACCATGCGCGAAGGGCTTGCTTCAAACCATACAGTACCTTGTTTAGTTTATAGACATGACCAGGGAACTACTAATCTTGAAATCCTTTAGGCTGCTCAACATACACTTCTTCATCCAAAAAACCATTTAAAAATGCACTTTTGACATCCATTTGATATAGTTTAAAGTTCAGTGCACAAGCAAGGGCTAGAAGGCTACGAATTGACTCAAGTCTGGCTACTGGAGCAAATGTTTCACCAAAATCAATACCCTCAACTTGAGTATAACCTTGTGCTACAAGCCTAACTTTGCTCCTAACAACTTGACCTAACTCATCGGTTTTATTTTTAAAGATCCATTTTGTACCAATGACATTAGTATGAGTTGGTCGGGAAACAAGTTGCCATACATCATTTCTTTCAAATTGTGCTAATTCTTCATGCATGACATTTATCCATGAATCATCTTTAAGTGCTTAAAAAACATTATGAGGTTCGATAGTAGAAATATAACAAAAGGAACTTACCTCATCACTTACCTATTGACGAGTACGTCTAGGCTCATTTACATCTCCAATAATATCCAATAATAAGTGATGTTTCCAAGCTCTAGCTTTTGGATTTATTCGAGATGATGTATCTTGATGAGGAACAACAAGATTTGAGGTGGCGCTCTGAGTGACAGTGGGTGTTTTTGGTTGTTGTTGTTCTTTAGAGGAGTCACCCAAATCTATGCTAGATGAGTTCTCAAGTGAATCTTTTGCAAATGAAGGACCATCATGTTTTATATCGGAATTATCTTCCTACAAAGAAGAAGGAGTGAGGATAACGTCATCATCATCAGAATTGTAATGTGACTCTGTATCATTTATAACTACATTGAATAACTCCATAACAGTAAAATTACGCAAGTTAAATACGCGGTATGCTTTGCTATCCAAGAAATAGCCAAGAAACACACCCTCATCACTTCGGGAGTCAAATTTACTAATATGTTCTCTATCTTTAAATATGTAACACTTACTCCGAAGGTTTCGAAGTACTTAACTGTAGGTTTCCTACTATACCAGATTTCATATGGAGCCATCTTAGTTCCAGGTCTAAGATAGACTCAATTAATCACATGACTGCAGTATTAACTACCTCAGCCCAGAATTTCTGTGGAATGTTTTTACTGTGAAGCATAACACGGGCCATATCTTGTACAACCCGTTTCTTAGTTCAACAATTCCATTTTGCTGAGGAGTTTTAGGTGCTGAAAACTCATGTTTAATTCCATTTTCAGCACAGAAAGATTGAAAGAAGGAATTCTCAAACTTTGTTCCATGATTAGATCTAATCCTTGAAACACTACTGAATTGAGCACCTTTATCTGTAATCAAATGAAGCCATAAGTAGTGGAAGACATCAAAAGTTTCTGATTTCTCTCTTAGAAATCTGACCCAAGTAAAACGAGAAAAATCATCAACAGTAAGAAAGATGTATTTCTTTCCTCCAATGCTCTAAATTTGAGTAGGACCCATAAGATTCATATGGAATAATTCCAATGGCCTAGATGTAGTCATTTGATCAAGTTTTTTATGAGGTGAATGATTTTGCTTACCAATTTGACATGGGCCACATACAATGTTGGAGGGTTTTTGAATCTTGGATAACCCTCGTACTAACTCTTGTTTAGAGAGAAGTTCAAGTTCTGTATAATTCATATGGCCCAAACGTTGATGCTACAGATAGACAGTGTCTAAAGAGGTTAAGTGACATTGTAACCTATCAGAACTCCCAACAACATAGCAATTATCTAGGTTTTTCTTTCCATGAAGTACTGTCTTTCCTTCTTTGTTTACAATAACATAGTCATTAAGGAAAAATGCACTTCATGATCAGATTCACAGAGCTGACTGATATTCAAAAGATTTGCTTTAAGGCCATCTACAAGGAACACATTATGGATAGAAGACATGCCAAGAATATGTACAATGCCCTTACCAATGATGTTGGATTTGTTACCATCTCCAAATTGAACACTACCACCATGACACTTCTCAAAAGAGGTAAACAATGATCTATCACTAGACATATGTCTAGAGCACCCACTGTCCAAGTACCACACGTGAATTTTGTGCTTGAAGGGCTATAAGAACCACATTACAATAGAGGTCAGACTTTCGAATCTAAACTTGTTTAGTCTTGACTTTTTGAGGCAAGGAATATCTCTGCCTCTGTTGATTCCAGAACATGATTCGCAATTTATTGCAATGTGGTCTTATATGTCCTTGAATCACACAGAAGTGACATACAGAGATAAAGGTGGGATGTGACCTTTTCTTATTTGGTTTATTTGCAAGATTCACTTGTGGATGTGCTTGAATGGTGGGTACAGAAGTGACCATGGTAGTGGCTTTAACAAACTTACCTAAATTCTGTGATGTTGAACCACATTCATATCCAAGTCCACGTCTATCACCACTCATCTTCTGAACACCTAGTACTTCATCTAGTTTCTTAGAACCAGTGTTCATCCTTGATAGATTAGCTTTAGCTTCAGCAAGTTCTACCGACATTAAGTGAAGTTTGTGGCTCAGTGATGCATTCCCTTCCTTGCTGGATCGAAGTTCTTCAATAACATTATCCAGTTCTTTGGATGTCTTGAGCGACTGATCATGCTACAAGGTCTAATTGTTAACTGCATCAGTCAACTTGCTAGTGAAGATAACTAGTTGTAAGTCTAGGGTAGATATCTTACCATAAGCCTCTTTCAACTCTTTCTTCAGTGATGTAATCACTTTTTCCGAAGTTTCTAGTTTTAGCTCTAGAACTTCATTAATCAATGCAACTCTTCAAAAGTCTTTCAGCAATTTATCATATGCCTCCAACAATTCTTTTTCAGACTAAGGCATGTCATCCAAAGAAGCATCACTTTTAGTATCAGAATCAAACCCTACACTCAAGGAGTTCTTAACAATGGAATTGTTAGAATTAGCCATAAAAGCAATAAATTTAGTATTTTCAGAAGATTCAGATTCTGGAATTTGGTCTTCATCTTTTGAATCATCATCCCAAGTGATATTCAACACTTTACCTTTACTCACTTGATTTCCAAAAGTGCGATTGACACACTGGGATACATAATGGCCAAAACCTTTACATTTATAGCATTGAGTATTCTTGGGAGGTATTTTAGAAGAGTTCTTTTTAGGCTTGGACAGAGGATTAGAGGGTGGCTTAATATTCGATGTGAAATTAGACTCGTTTTTAGCCATATTTTTCTTGTAAGCCTTCTTCCAATCCTTTTTATCAGAACTCTTCATAGCCTTTTTGAATTTTCTGACTAAAAAGGCAACAAAGTCAGGAACATCAGAACTGGTTCAGAACCATCACTATTGTTATTTCATTTGGAAGAAATTAATGCAATTCCCTTAGATTTTTTGGTTGACCTGAGATTGGCTTCAAAAGTCTATAACTTTCCAACAAGCTCATCAACCGAAAGAGAATCTAAGTCACTAGTTTCCTTAATTGCCACAACTTTTGGATCAAACCTTTCAGGAAAAGATCGTAGAATTTTTTGGACTATCCTATTCTCAGGAATGATCTCTCCTAAATTAAAGGTTGAATTTACCACATCATTAAGTTTGGCATAAAATTCATCAAATGTTTCATTTTCTTCCATAATCAAAGTTTCAAACATAGTGGTTAGTTTCTAAAGTTTAGATCATTTGACCCTTCCAGTTCCTTCATGGACAGTTTCCAAGATACTCCATGCTTCTTTAGCGATGTCACACTTAGAGATTCTTCTGAATTCTATAGGTGAAGCACCATTAAAGATAGCATTCATGGCTTTACTATTTACAAGGAACGCAGATTTTTCTTCCTTGGTCCATTGAGCCATAGGCTTAGGGATAGTAACATTCCCATCAGAAATGATAGTTGGTGGAACATATGCAGTCTGAATGGAACATATGCAGTCTGAATGGATTGCCACACACCTATATCAATGGATTGTAAAAAGGCAATCATTCTGACTTTCCAGTTAGCGTAATTTGTTCCATCCAAATAAGCGGGTTTATTAGTTGAAGTTCCATACCTAGGAATCTCCATAGCAGATATCTGAGTAGATCTAAAACAGTGATATAAATCTGCTCTGATACCACTTGAAAGACTTTAAACCTTGACACAGGTTTAGGTCCCAATCAAATTAAAGTATGAAGAATCCCAATAGTAGAGAATTTAATAACAATGCAAACACTACAAGAGGATAGACACAAGATTTTTTTCGTGGAAAACGCAAACGGGAAAAACCATAGGACCAACCACCGGTCCCCCAAGATCAAACACTATTAAAGAGAGGTTACAAGATCTACTAACTACCTGTTTCCCAGTTGAACTCAACCTAAGGGACTCGAAGCACTCCATTTTGTCGATGCACACATCGTTCACCTTCTTCAGGCTTGATCTTCACGCCTTGATGCCTCTCAAGACGAATCACAGAGATGGAGAATGAATCTGATGATCAAAAGCACACGTTGTAGCACATATAAAGCAGAGAAGCTTCTGAGAAGATGATCTCTCAATAGGAATTTTAGGGTTTTAATCTGCAAAGAGGTCTATTCTTCAAGAACGAGATGCTTTTTATATACATAGTGAGAATAAAGACATTTTCGCTCTGGACTTAGAAGGATTTGATCGCACACACTGTAGATCCGAAAAATCAGAATTTTCTAACTCGCGACAGCCGACCCAGCCTATTGATTGGATATAGGATCGGACCAATTGGGCACCTGAGCCGACTGATCGGTCTTCAATTCTGTCTGCAGGTGTCTGTATGCAGGAAATTCGTCCGATCGCCCAAGTATTTCGACTAATCAGTCAGATAGATCGCCTGCATTCCTTCATTAGAGTGGAAGACCTTTATCTATAACTGTTGTAGAGGCTTCAGTCCATCTAGAAAATAAAATTACAACTCTTAAAACCCTGGTTTTGTCCATCCCATGAATTTGCCAACATTACATGCCTTACAATATCATACTAACATGAAAAGAAAAATCTATTCTAAAATGAAAATACAAATGTACACTGCGGGATCTAAAACTTGAAATCCACCTGGGTCCCAATTGAAATTTTTCTTCACACAATTTACGAAAAGTACTAAAAAGAATGTGACCATGAGAATATTGGGCCCAATGGACATGAGAGCTACATGTTCCTTGTGATTTGTTGAAGAAAATACCACCATGAAGAATTTCTCCTCCCTTAAGCTAGAATGGAACTTTGAGTTTTATAAAAAAAAAAAAGCTAGCAATGAAAAATTGGGTGTTGTTTGGTCTTCCAGTGCCAAAATGTCCATAAAATTAAAATTTTTTTTGCAATTTCCTTTGGTACAGGTATACAAATGTTAGTGGCAACATCTTGATTTGAAAATGTAAACAAAACCACATGTGCATTCAAAATTTCAAACTTGGGGGGTCTGAATCGGGCCAATTTCCTCAAATTCTTTTTTTTTTTTTTTAACAATGGGTTTCCTTATCTTTAGGCAATTTATGGAACTCAAGACTTGGATGAGCAATTTCCTTAAGAATGATATCATCTAGATGTAAATTCATTGCCACATCATTTTTTTTCAAATACAAGTATTTCAATGTCAAGAAAGCATAAAATTGGATCATCCAATGGTGGCTCATGCGGAACCTCATAATTTGGGTAATCTATAGAAGAATGGAAGAAATTATTATTTTGAAAGAGGTCATTGTCTTCATTAAGTAAATCCATATTCTTCTGATAGATTTGGTTAAACTATGTAAGCATTGGGGGCACAGGCTCATATGAACTAGAGTCAAGTTCAACCATCACACTTTCATCCATATGCATAATATTATCCTCAAATATCCAAATTGTATTTGTGTGATTCATATATGTAGGATTTTCAATAATTGGATCATGTCTTTGAATATCTACGTCACTCCTAAGGATGTCATTTATTTTTTCTCCATGTTTACTAATTGAATTTAGTCTTTCTATAGCTCATCTTTCCATGATTTGCATGGATTCCATGACTTGACTTTGCGTTTTTAGGAATTGGATAGTGTTTTGCCTGTCTTGGAACTAAAGTTCTCCAAAAATTGCTCTAGGGGTGGTGATGGTTCAAATGTCCATTCGGGTGGAGGGGGCTAAGTGGTGCATGCATATGACCATGAAGATAGGGATGCATAGGGCATGTCCTATGAGGGATACTTAAATGACCCACACAAAGTAAATTCGTATGGATAATGCTCTTGATCTATAACGGGCTTGTTTTGCCAATTACAAGGAGAGTGATTGTGCCAACTTAGGCTATACATGTTACCCATTTCACAGTGCCTATTTTCCCACATGTCCATACTATGAGTGAATGATTGTGTAAGGTATGAGTAAACATGTGGGACCCTTGTCGGTTGATCACTATCAATTTTTTGCTCAATAGATTGCTCATTATATCTAAAAAATTCAGCTAGGTTCTTCCATGGATGATCATAATTATTGGGTCCTTTCTTGTTCATGTATTCCCATTGGTCCATGAAGTAAGAGGAAATGGTTGGCCAAAAAAAAAATTTTTTTTTTAACAAAAGAAACAAACTAAATCTAACCTATATGCATGGTCATAATGATCCTATTATGATGCACAAGCAGTCACGCAGAATAATTGAGCACAGGAGAGGTTATAGGATTAGCTTGGATCACTAGATAGCTCCTAACTGGTGAAGAGAACATGTGGGCTCCCAATTCGCTCTTATAAAACCTCAATTGACTAGATAAGCCACCAGAGACTAAAGGGGATGAACCCACTTAAGAAACAGTACTGTGAGTAGACAAGTTGTCCTACTCTTAGGAGCAAAGGCTTTCCTTGGCATTAACTTTGGTCAAAGAGTGCAACTGGTGCAACCGTCAGTGGTCTTCATTCTACAGAGCTTGAATCCAATATTGGTCTTGTTCCTATTTGATTTTAATAAATGGTGAGGTCCCTATGTAAGTGATGATTAGACCTAGGTGGGCAAGGATCTGTGATGAAATCCAACTCTTTCCTTGTTGGGATAAATTGCCCTTATCTAAGTGTGTGAGTCCAATTTAATTTGTGTGACAAGCAAGTAATCAAAGTTTTATAAAAATTAAACATCTAAGCCCACTTGCAGATAAAAGATTCATGGATTAAGGATAAAAGATCTTACATTGGGTCCACACAATCCTTATCTTGTGTAAGCTTATCCTTTTTTTTAGTATTTTTTGCAAGCAATTTTAGCAATTTAGCAGTTCCCCATTTAAGCAAGCCACATATGCAAGTCTCTTCTTTTGCAAAGAAACCTATGAAAAGGAAACTCTTGTTAGTAAATCTTAAGTTTGCAAAAAAAATCAAACTCTATCTAAAAGAAAAATCCTATTTTACCCTAATCTAGAAAAGATATAAAATAGAAAAATTCTAACATTAACCAGATTAGTTAAAACTCTATCAAAGATAAAATCTAAGTTAGTGATAAAATCAAAACTCTATCTCAAAAAAGAAAAAAAAATCCTTAGTTATCCTATTAAGAGTTCAGATATAGTTAGAGTTTTCAAAAAGTATCCAATTATCAGAAACCAATCTTATCCAATTCAATTTTCAAATTTTGAAACTCTAATTAATCTAAACAACTTAAAGGATAAAAGTAAGAAATTCTAACTGACCTAAGTTAAGAGATCAAAGGTTAGAAAACTAATCTAAACACTCAAACAAAATTTGGAAAAAAATCATTTTTTTATTATCTAATGAAAATAAAAAAGAATTCTAAGAACTTAAAGCTAATCTAATGAAACTCCAAAATCAACAAAAATCATTTTTTCCATTTTCTTTTTGTCTAACTTACTAAAATTCAAAATTAAAAGAAATAAAAAATTGTTATTTTATTAATTAAAAATTCTAAAAATTCAACAAAGTAATAAAAAATAGAAAAAATTAGAATTTTTTCTCAATCAAGAAAGCAAGCTAAATAAAAACTAATGATGCAAACACAATTATATGGATAATGCAAACTAATGCAACCTAAGTATGCTCTTGAACCTAAATATGACTAAAATACTTTAAAATATATATAAGAAAAATTACAACAACACCCCCCGTAGTTTAGTGAAAATGCAAGGACACCCCCTCGATTCTTTGAATTTACAATGACACTCCTTCTCAGAAATTGTCCCTTGTCGATGGAGATGATAGAAAAAGCCATTTTACGCTTTTAACCCAAATGGAATGTAATTTTCTCATCGTAGATTCGAACCCCAACCCCTTTGATTATCTCATTCTCTCCCCTCTACTCTCAGTTCTCTCTCCACCCTTACCCTTTCACCTCCCAATGGCAGTCATCAAAAGATCCGAGCTCCTCCATCATCACTAGCCACCACTACCACCATCTCCATTGCTCGCCGTTGACCCACCTCTTCTCTCTCTCTCTCTCTCTCTCTCTCTCTCTCTCTCTCTCTCTCTCATTTTTCCCTTTCTTCCTCACTCCCACCTCCCTACTAGTGGATCCCCAAGCATACCAACCAGCCTAAGTCTCCACCGGTCATCTTCTCCACCTCCTTCTTCTTTTTTGTGTTGCCAGCAACCTAAAGGACCCTTTTCTCGGTTTTCTGAATTTCTATTAACACCCTTTCTCAGACATTGTCCCTTGATTGAGATGACGGAAAAAGTCATTTTACCCTTTTGACCCTGATGGAATCATTTTCTCATCCCAGAATCAAACCCCAACCCTCTTGATTCTCTCATTCTCGACTCTTTACTCTCGGTACTCTCTCCATCCTCACCTTCTCATCCCCCAATAGTAGTCATCAGAAGATCTATGCTCCTCCATCATCGCCAGCCACCACCACCACCATCTCTAATGCCCGTTGCTAACCCACCTCCTCTCTCTTTCTCTCTTTCTCTTTCTCTCTCTCTCTTGTTTCTTTCTTTTCTTCCTCACTCCCACCTCTTTGCCAGTAGATTCCCCCAGCATACCAGCCAGCCCAAGCCGCCACCGATCATCTTCTTCACCTCCTTCTTCTTCCTTGTGCTACCAGCAACCTAGAAGACACTCTTCTTAAGCTTCTTCTCCAAGAAATTACAAAGCCAACAAAAATAAATAATAAAAATAGCACAACTTAAGGGCTCAGCTTCATTCCTTTGTTTTCTACTCAAATTTATTCTCCTATACTATGTGGTCAATCTGGCGATGGCGCAACTCCGATTGAACAGAAATTTGGTTTAGATCCAATACATGGGGAAAATATTCAAGATGTTTGGGCCTCATGAGTAAGACCTATTGATGGATTCATCTGTCTAACCATCGGATTTCTTATTCACAACATATGAGGATGTGGACTCCTGTGGATATGTAAGAGTGACACTTCTTTGGACTGGTTTGGATGGTTCATTCATCAATGTCATAAATGTTATGATTTTCTGACATCACCCGTTGTGCACATCCATTAATCACAAGATCAACAAAATAAGCCACAGATAAGAAGAAACACCGAGATTTACATGGTTCACCCAAACAGGGCTACATCCACGGGCACAGAGACGATCATCTTCACTATCACATGTAAAGTACACAGAGACACACAGTTCTCTCACATCGTCTCACCTATGTGGTGTGGGAACACCACGGGCAAGAAAGCTCTCACCTCTCTTTAGCGCGCAAGATCTAGGGTTACAGACTATACATATATAGTCTCCGCTTTCCTGGCCACCAAGAAAGCCTTGATACAATTACCAAAATACCCTTGACCTTAAACCAGTCCCTGGCTAAACCAGTGGACTCATCCGGCTAAACCGGAGTACAAGACATAAACCTAACAATCTCCACCTTGGCTTGAATTCCGCACAACTCAAGTTACTAGGAGATAAAACCGGCAATGTCTTCACGTATTTTGCTGAATGGTACGTCACTGCACCAACGATGCAGTCTTCTTCAACAGTTTGACTTGTTGAACCAGCACATGAACTTTGAGCAAAGTTCATCTCGTCAAACTTCAACTCGAACTGAAAGCTCGAATGATTGACGAATCTGAGTGATATACTGAATCACTCACTATCCAGCCCCATCTTCAACATCACTGTGAAGGTCCAATCACCACAAGCATGCAAGCAAAACAGATCGCGAATACAGGTCCAGATGATTTCACATTTGCAGAAAACCTCTGCCTTCGAGCGGTAAAAAAACTCCATTTGACCAGGCCTCCGATCAATCAAATACATGTTTGACAACTGCTAACGCATCAGCTCCTCCTTGCTGCTTTTCCGGCTTTGCTCTGGCAAGATAAATAACATCACATGCGATCCAAAAAGCATGTGAACCCCAAACGAATAACTTCGTTTGAATCAGCAAACCCTTTGCAACTAGGCCGGCGACTCCTATTATTGGGTTTGCAACAATAACCAGGTCGAGTAGACCCGATTCCAGCCTGAATCCACATCTGTTCAGATCTCCTCCAGATTTCTCCATCAAGTTATAGATCTCGTCACCACGAGCATGCTGGAGGAAACGGATCTAAAATCCGACTCAGGATGGCTCCGATAACGTGGAAACAAGTTTCTATGCTCCAATCGGTCAAACCTCCTCCTTGCCCGTCAAACAGCCAATCAACCTCTTCCATTGCGTAGATTTGCTCGAAACGAGTCTGTAGGCGCAAACGGATCTCCAATCGGATGTCGAATGATCAAGATATAATAGAAATAATTTTAGCCGTTGAAACTGGTCAAACCTTGACTTTGACCGTACCTTTGCTGATTCTAGCTGACGTCAGCGCTCTGCTCACTGGACTTCTGGAGCGCACCCGGGTCGGGTTCACCTGACCCGGAACTGATCTGGACATGTGCTGGGCTTTGCTGCAACTAGGTCGGGTAGAACTTAAACTGACCCGGCCTGAACCTGCTAGCTGGGCTGGACCGTCTGCTAACAGGTCGGGTCGAACCTGATCTAACCCGGCCCAAAACCGCTGTTGCTGCTCTGGGCGGCGCTGCAATCGGGTCGGGTCGCACTTGACATGACCCGTCCCGAATCCCCTCTTCTCCTTCCTCTGTCCGCTCAGTCTCTGGTTTTGCAACCAGAGATCAACGTCTTGTCTTCTTCGTCAGC
Organism: Sextonia rubra; assembly: GCA_037013555.1. Classification (NCBI taxonomy): domain Eukaryota; kingdom Viridiplantae; phylum Streptophyta; class Magnoliopsida; order Laurales; family Lauraceae; genus Sextonia; species Sextonia rubra. The sequence goes on along the minus strand of JASUAD010000028.1, from coordinate 10,766,504 downwards.
GGCTAACGAAGGACATCGGGGTTCGTGACGATGGTCGGAGCACGGCGGCGAGGTGAACGACGGCAGCGAGTGTGCTCGGCCTGATGATTCCGGACAGGGGCGCGCGCGGCAGAACGGCAGCAGCGGCTTGGAGTCTCTGATCACCGTGCGGCAGCGACTGATTTCAGCGGGACGCCGGGAACAGACGTGCGATGGCTACAGACTGCGACGGAGCGATGATCCCAGCGACGTGACTGACGGTGTCTTCAGCGCCCATGCCCTCTTTCCTTTGCTCTGGTTTTGCAACCAGATAAACCGTAGAACTGTGCTGGCATTTTTTCTTCCTTGGTTGCGGTGGGCATGGACCAGCAATAGCGACGGCTGGTGGTGACTGCAACGGCATCTACTGGAAGTTCGGCGAAGGCGACGGAGACGGCGAGAATCCCGGCGAAAATCTCGGTGAGAATCCCGTGGTTTTCGAACAGTGGTTTTTTTTTCTTTCCGGTCGTCCTCCTCAAATCCGGCAGCCAATCTTCTCAAATCCGGCACAGATCCGACGACCGACGAAGATGTCCAGCCAGCAGCAGAACCCTCTCTGTTCTTCTTCTCTTTTATGTTCTGCAAAAAACTATTTTGGCTTTACTGTAACAGAGAAAACGTGTTTCTCATGTGGTGTGGCCCAGTTGAGATCACAATCGCAGCAATTGACTCTGATAGATCTGAAACAACTTCTGATCCTTTTTCCTCCGATCCCAGTGAGACCGGAGAACCCAATCTCGTCTTCTTCTTCTCCGATGGTGGCCCAACTAGAAATCACGAAGCTGATCTCTCTTCCTCTATTACAAACACAGAGATCCGAACCCTACGACAAGGATTCAATCAGTTGATCTTCATGCGCACAACCTCCAAGCCACCGAGCGATCTCCACCTCGCTCAAAAACCTGAGGAACACCAACCTGGCTTTGATACCAATTGTTGTGATTTTCTGACATCACCCATTGTACACATCCATCAATCACAAGATCAACAAGAACAAGCCACAGACAAGAAGAGACACCGAGATTTACATGGTTCACCCAAACAGGGCTACATCCACGGGCACAAAGACGATCATCTTCACTATCACATGTAAAGTACACAGTGACACACAGTTCTCTCACATCGTCTCACCTACGTGGTGTGGGAACACCATGGGTAAAAGAGCTCTCACCTCTCTGTAGCGCGCAAGATCTAGGGTTACAGACTATACATATATAGTCTCCGCTTTCTTGGCCACCAAGAAAGCCCCGGTATAATTACCAAAATACCCTTGACCTTAAACCAGTCCCTGGTTAAACCAGTGGACTCATCCGGCTAAACCGGAGTACAAGACATAAACCTAACAATCTCCACCTTGGCTTGAATTCCGCACAACTCAAGTTACTAGGAGATAAAACCGGCAATGTCTTCACGTACCTTGCTGAATGGTACGTCACTGCACCAACGATGCAGTCTTCTTCAACAATTTGACTTGTTGAACCAGCACATGAACTTTGAGCAAAGTTCATCTCGTCAAACTCCACCTCTAACTGAAAGCTCGAATCATTGACGAATCTGAGTGATATACTGAATCACTCACCATCCTGCCCCATCTTCAACATCACTGTGAAGGTCCAATCACCACAAGCATGCAAGCAAAACAGATCGCGAATACAGTTCCAGATGATTTCACAATTGCAGAAAACCTCTGCCTCCAAGCGGTCAAAAAACTCCATTTGACCGAGCTTCCGATCAATCAAATACATGTTTGACAACTGCTAACACATCAGCTCCTCCTTGCTACTTTTCTGGCTTTGCTCTGGCAAGATAAATAACATCACATGCGATCTGGAAAGCATGTGAACCCCAAAGAATAACTTCGTTTGAATTAGCAAACCCTTTGTAACTAGGCCGGCGACTCCTATTATTGGGTTTGCAACAATAACTAGGTCGAGTAGACCCGATTCCAGCCTGAATCCACATCTGTTCAGATCTCCTCCAGATTTCTCCATCAAGTTATAGATCTCGTCACCACGAGCATGCTGGAGGAAACGGATCTGAAATCCGACTCAGGATGGCTCCGATAACGTAGAAACAAGTTTCTATGCTCCAATCGGTCAAACCTCCTCCTTGACCATCAAACAGCCAATCAACCTCTTCCACTGCGTAGATTTGCTCGAAACGAGTCTGTAGGCGCAAACGGATCTCGAATCGAACGTCAAATGATCAAGATATAGTAGAAACAATTTTAGCCGTTGAAACTGGTCAAACCTTGACTTTGACCGTACCTTTGCTGATTCTAGCTGACGTTAGCGCTCTGCTCACTGGACTTCTGGAGCGCACCCGGGTCGGGTTCGCCTGACCCGGAACTGATCTGGACATGCGCTGGGCTTTGCTGCAACTAGGTCGGGTTGAACCTGAACTGACCCGGCCTGAACCTGCTGGCTGGGCTGGACCGTCTGCTAACAGGTCGGGTCGAACCTGACCTGACCCGGCCCAAAACCGCTGTTGCTGCTCTGGGCAGCGCTGCAATCGGGTCGGGTCGCACTTGACCTGACCCGTCCCGAATCCCCTCTTCTCCTTCCTCTATCCGCTCGGTCTCTGGTTTTGCAACCAGAGATCAACGTCTTGTCTTCTTCGTCAGCGGCTAACGGAGGACATCGAGGTTCGTGACGATGGTTGGAGCATGGCGGCTAAGTGAACGGTGGTAGAGAGTGTGCTCGGCCTGAGATTCCGGACAGGGGCGCGCGCGGCAGAACGGCAGCAGCGGCTGGAGTCTCTGATCACAGTGCGGCAGTGACTAATTTCAGCGGGACGCCGGGAACAGGCGTGCGATGGCTGCAGACTGCGACGGAGCGATGATCCCGGCGACGTGACTGCGGTGTCTTCAGCGCCCATGCCCTCTTTCCTTTACTCTGGTTCTGCAACCAGATAGACCGCAGAACTATGCTGGCACGTTTTTCTTCCTCGGTTGCGGTGGGCATGGACCAGCAACAACGACGGCTGGCAGCGACTGGGACAGCGTCTACTGGAAGTCCGGCGAAGGCGACGGAGACGGCTAGAATCCCAGCGAAAATCTCAGTGAGAATCCCGTGGTTTTCGAACAGTAGTTTGTGTTTTTTCTTTTCGGTCGTCCTCCTCAAATCCGGCAGCCAATCTTCTCAAATCTGGCAGCCAATCTTCTCAAATCTGGCACAGATCCAGCGATCAATGATGATGTCCAGCCAGCAGCAGAACCCTCTCCGTTCTTCTTCTCTTCTATGTTCTGTAAGAAACTATTTTGGCTTTACTGTAACAGAAAAAACGTGTTTCTCCTGTGGTGTGGCCCAGCTGAGATCACAGTCGCAGCAATTAACTCTAATAGATCTGAAAAAACTTGTGATCCTTGTTCCTCCGATCCCAGCGAGACTAGAGAACCCAATCTCGTCTTCTTCTTCTCCGATGGTGGCCCAACTAGAAATCACAAAGCTGATCTTTCTTCCTCTGTTACGAAAACAGAGATCCAAACCCTATGACAAGGATTCAATCAGTTGATCTTCATGCGCACAACCTCCAAGCCACTGAGCGATCTCCACCTCGCTCAAAAACTCGAGGAACACCAGCCTGGCTTTGATACCAATTGTTATGATTTTCTGACATCACCGAGATTTACGTGGTTGACCCAGACAGGGCTACATCCACCGGCACAGAGATGATCATCTTCACTATCACATGTAAAGTACACAGAGACACATAGTTCTCTCACATCGTCTCACCTACGTGGTGTGGGAACACCACGGGCAAGAGAGCTCTCACCTCTCTGTAGTGCGCAAGATCGAGGGTTACAGACTATACATATATAGTCTCCGCTTTCTTGGCCACCAAGAAAGCCCCGGTACAATTACCAAAACACTCTTGACCTTAAACCAGTCCCTGGCTAAACCAGTGGACTCATCCAGATAAACTGGAATACAAGACATAAACCTAACAATAAAGGATAGGAGAGTTCTTGGCCCGTTTAGCCTCTCCATGACAGCAACAGCAATCAAGAAAGGGTGGGTACTATGGGTTGGAGTATCCAAAAGCCACATATTCAACCAAAAACGCCACTACCCCAGATCTAATCTCCTCTCCAAATTTTAATACCCACCAACCCAAATCCCCAACTACCCATAAAATTTCAGAACATGGTTCTCAACCACTTTTGTAGAAACCTACTTTCATTGGAGACTGCAAAGGTATTTTCACCTAGAAATGAAAAGTTGAGAAAATAGTAACACTAAATGTGAGAAAATCATTCAATAGGATACCATTTCTTTATAGGGATTTTTTGGATTACTTCCTTTGAGATCATTTGGTAATCATGCCAATAGGCCGAACTCTGGAGAGATAACTACTTGCTCGGTGCGACGGTGGCCGTGGGACATGTTCCATTCTTGTTGGCGCCTTCTTCTTGGACAATGTAGGGAGGCGGCTGCTTCTCCTCAGCAGTGTGGTGGGCATAGTGTTTTCTCTGGTGAGGTTGGATTAAAGATCATCAATTGCCACCCGAGCGAGAGGGTTATGTGGCCAATAGCCCTTAGTATCCTCATGTTGTTGGCCTAAGTCTCCTTCTGCTTCTCCATTAGACCAGCAGCGTCTTTGTAAAAGGCCATCATCATTGGTGGGAGCTACTTTTCTACCATAACATTGACCTGATAAGAGGAAATGCGATATTTAGAGGGGAGGTGGAAGAGGGAAGGAGGATAAGAAAGAGGGAGAGAAGGTTTGGTGGTGGTAAAATGGGGGTATTATATATACATTTTTTGTTTATATCATCACCTTTTTGGGCTGTCTTACCAACAATCACAGTAGGGGTTTGGATTTAAACCACTTACGAATTAGCAGTATGAGCAGCATGAGTTTTGAAAAGGGAGGGGGTGTCCTTATATTTATGGCAAAATACATGGGTTCTGAGTGTAATTGTCCCAAAAATATCGGATTTTAATATACAAAAGTTAGAATTGTTTCCCCGGCAATAGTGCCAAAACTTGATGTGAATTTTGATTCAATCTAATTAAAACTGCAAGTGCACAATTGTCATGTTGAGATAATAGCAAATATAGGTCAATCCCACGGGGAGCACTTTTGATTTCTTTAATTAAAAATATGATTTTTACTTTCAAAAATTAAAAAGTAAATCAGAGATGAATGAAAGATTAAAATAAAACTAATGTGCAATAGAAAATCCAGGCAGAGGTTAGTCAAACTTATTTTTATACCTACGCATGCATATCATAAAGACAATAAATAAAATCAATTAATTGCATGAAAACAGTAAATTAACTACTTCATTTCATCATATATCATAATCTTAGTAATCTACTCCTTCATAACAAAAAAAGTTCTAAAATTCTTTATTAATATCTCCGGATTTTACAATGAAAGCTCTCAAATTTCTCTTTTTTAATCCTAGTTTATGAAATAGGGCTTTGGAATAACCAAATATATTTTTTAATTTTTTTTATACACTAGAGAGAAAGAGAGAGAGAGAGAGAGAGAGAGTGGAGTCCAAAGGTGGGGTGGAATAGCATGGTTGATCCTCCTCTGCTGTTTTCCTTAAATTTATCCGGCTATCTTAGAGATATATTGAACCTAGACACTTTTCTATACATTTTTTTTATCCTCTTTTATGAGGTTAATCTCTTATCCTTTTTGAATTTGAATGAGGTGAAAGCTTCTAGAAACCTTTGAATGGTTTGGCTAATTTTAGAAGGGGTCCTTTAAAGGATGTTCAACCATGGATTACCAATGGTGTGCATTTATTTTCATTCTCATGTAAAAGTATACCTAAAACTTTCTAAGCCTATAGCCTTCTCATTTTAGCTCCAATTTGCATGATCTTAGGCTCCACGGACATTTACTCTAAATAAGCGTTCCAATAGTGGATCATTTGCACCGATTAGACTTACAATTTGAGAGTTATGTCCATTTTAAGATATTCTGTCCTTAAAAATACGAGATTAGATTTTGGATTTTGATTTGAAAAGGACTCTATCTCTGCAGTAGTTATGACTCGTTAGCCAAGTTAGATGAATATTTCTTGGCACAAATAGGATGAGATAAGAGCTTTCAGAAGCCTTAACTGATCTTCAAGTGGGGTTACAGGTAGATGATCTCTAAGGGTGTGATTCCCAAATTATCACTAAGGTTCTGTGGGTCTTACAAATTTCATTTCCTACACATTCTAATCCAACCGGTAAAATATTGAAGAGCTCACATTGAAAGAAGACCCATTCGGATAAAGTTCTACTCCAATTGGGATTCTTCAGAAAAGAATTGCAAACATTCTTAATTAATGGAGAAAATATAAGAAAAATATAAAAATTTAGGTTCTTAGGTGAAATTGCATGAAATGATGAAATTGAATGAATAATGATGCATTTGACCTAATTAAGTCCTAATCCACCCTAAAATGACACATAATTGATGTAAATTTATGAACTTAATGCAGCTATTATTATATATACTATTGACCTATAAAAATTGCAAATACTGCAGTGAAGACACCTCATCTCAGCTTAATTTAGGCTACAGAGGCTATTTGCAGATCCTGGGGAATCACTGTAAGACCCCCATTCCTACATGTCGAAGTGATGATATGTTATGTTCTGTGGATCCCTATGCAGAGTGATATCCCATGAAGATCAAGGTAGCAGGAACTCTCAGAGGAAGTTTAAATTTCGGGTTGAACAGACATCATCGAACTCAAAAGCCACAAGCATGTCAGCCTGAGGTCAGTCCCCCCCCCCCCAAGCCAAGGGGTCATTGACCAAAGTCCTGTTTCCCGATGTCCAAAATTGATGAAATTTGGGCACGAAGCTTCAGTCATGCTCAGAAGATACTTTGCAAATTTTCAAGTCGAAAAGACTCCATTTGGTCTAAATTTCATTACATGTCAGCTTAGAGGACATTAATCCCAAATTTGGGGGTCACCAGCTAAGATCTTACTTCCAGAAAGCCAAAGCAGATAAAATTTGGAACAACTGCTCAAAGAATGCCCCAACTTATTCTCCCACAGTTTCGAGTCGAGTGGAGGTTGTTCGGATAGAAAACAGGCTAACTATCTCAATGCGGAGTGAATAGTGACATAACGCATGTAATGAATAGGCCACTGTTCGAAATCATACTTCCTCAAATCCAAACTATATGAAATTTGGATGAATACTCCAAGACGTTCTTGACATCAGTCCCTCCAAGTTTCAAATCAAACTGAGGTCATTTGGGCTTCAAACAACTGAAACAATGGCCCACTGTCGTAAAAAAGTCAACCAGAGAGTTGACCAAGTTCAGGTGGTCAAATAGAGCTGAAAATTCTGTGACACACTCAAAATAGTGTCAAGAAGCATTCCTCCAAGTTTTGTGGCGATTGGACACCGTTTGGGCCCCGAACAAGCGGAAACAAGCCACATATGCAAAAATTTAAGAATGGGCCTTGGGAGTGACCGGGGCTGACATACAAAAGGAGTCGACCAAGTTTAGGTGGTCAAACAGAGCTGAAACTTCTGTGACACACTCAAAATAGTGTCAAAAAGCATTCCTCCAAGTTTCGTGGTGATTGGACACCGTTTGGGCCCCGAACAAACAGAAACAAGCCACATATGCAAAAGTTCAAGAATGGGCCTTAGGAGTGACCGAGGCCCACAAACAAAAGGAGTTGACCATGTTCAGGTGGTCAAACAGAGCTGAAACTTCTATGAAACACTTAAAATAGTGTCAAGCAACATCTCTCCAAGTTTCATGATGATTGGACATCATTCGGGCCTCAAACAATGGAAAATAGACCGCATATGCAATGTTCCAAAAGTGGGCCTTGTCCGTGACGGGGGCCCAATGAATGAAAAAGTTGACCAACGTCCTGAAGTCAAAACGGGCTGAAATTTTTATGACATGTAGAAAATAGTGTCAAGAAGCATCCCTCTAAGTTTCGTGGCAATCGGATCGTTTGAGCCCAAAATAGATGAAAATGGGCCACATACGCGAAAACCCAAAATTGGGCCTCGTCCGTGACCCAGCCTGTGGTCACGGACCTTCAAAAGATGTTTCCCACGATTTTGGGTAGTTTCCCTCCACTCCTCTTCGAAATCCAACTCCCCACAACTGCTATTAACTCCCCAAAACTGCACAAAACTAATTGGGAGTCTATAAAAGCTTCAAATTTTGAAGGAAAAGAGGAGGAACACATACACAAAGAAGAAAAGAGAAGAAATCAAAGAAAGAAGCACTTAAAGCAACAAAGAAGCAAACTCCAGCAGCACTTCCACGACCATTCCCACCTTCTTTTCTCAGTTTTGAAGGTGAGGAAGAAAATTCAGAAGAAGAGAACAAAGTGGAATGGCCAAAGTTCATGCTATGTTCATAAGTCGGCAATTTCTGAGAGGATGACATTGTCACCTCTGTTTCTCTTATTCATAGGGCCTCTTAGCCATCGCAAGAGTTGTGAAAGAAGTCTCTCTAGGCCTCATTTTGTTCCTTGAAAATGATAGGTTCAAAATGACACAACTCCGGCTTCATATTTGCCCATTTCGGACTTGAAACAAAAACGCAGTCCGTAAGCACGAATGATGAGTTACAAAGGTTTCGATTGATTCCATAGTTAAATGTGTTCTTCTTGATGGTTGTCCACCACTTCAAAGTCATAAAAATGGAGTTCCAACACTTGAAAGAAGTTCCAAGAAAGAACCAGCGCGAACAGCATAAAAAACGGAGGCAAACAGTGGCTTCACGGCCACCGTCTACCAGTGACCGTGACCCACGGTCACTGGAAGGCCCCAATGACCGTGGGTGAGTCACGGTCACTGAAATGGGGCAGTGACCGCGGGTCACAGTCACCCCCCATTTTTTCCTCTTTTTCACATTTTTTCTACGTTATGTACATTTTCTTGTAATTTCTAAATTAAGATCACATCTAAGACTTGAGGGAGGGGTTGTAAATTTTCAAAATGCATGTAAACAACCTGCATCCCCGCGGTCAGGGCACTTGAACCCATGTAAACAAAGAGAAATTAATGATGAACTGTAATTATTTTCCATTCTTCTTAACGCTTGAGGTGCGTGAATGTCGGACCTTGATTCCGTAATTCATTTCCACGTCATTTTTAAGCGCGATCAGAAGATTGGTGCCGTCTGTGGGGAATTATTTGCCCTAATTTGTGATCAAATTTGGTGAAAAAATGCATAAAAGTGCTGAAAAGTGCTGCTGTTGCACTGAAAACTGCTGTTGTTGCACTGTAACTGCCGCTGTTGTACTGGAAACTGCTGCTATTGCACTGAAACTGTCGCTGTTGTGCTGGAGACTACTGCTGTTTCACTGAAACTGCTGCTATTGCACTGAAACTGCTGCTATTGCACTAAAACTGCTGCTGTTGCACTGAAACTACTGCTGTTGCACTGAAAGTACTGCTGTTTCACTGAAACTGCTGCTATTGCACTGGAAACTGCCGCTGCTGTACTGAAAACTGCTGCTAAAAGCCTGTGACCGGGGCACATGGTCACTGACCTATTTTTATGATGACAAAGGTTTATTTAACCTCCAATTATACCCATACAAGACCTTTTGATGTCTACAATGGGTTTAAAAATATTATTAAATGACTTTTGCACCTTGAAGTGCATATTGTTCATACAAATGAAGGCATTGGGCACCTTGATGTGCATACACTTGCCATTTAATGGAAAAATTTGCACCTTGATGTGCATGACTTGATTAAATGAATTCACACCTTGATATGCATACACTTGTCATTTGATTAGAAGAATTTGCACCTTGATGTGCATGGACCAAATCATCACCCTTTTCACTTTAAAAGAGTGATGATTCAGTTCAAAGGGCTTCTGACCCATATAAAATGTTTATTAAATCAGTGATAAGACCAACGACATTGTAATTATGCATTGTCCGGCGTCAACCACTAATGGATCTTGTGTGGTCATTGTGATAGTGGTGCAGGCTTGATCATGTGGGCCCTATCCCTTTGATTGATCCAACCCTCTCTTGCTTATAAGTCTGACACAGATAGTTCTGAAATGCTGCTAAAATTTTGGTAGCCAAGTCTAGTCAGTATAGCATGCTTTTAAGCCTGACTCGATAAACCCGAAATGCTGCAGAAATTTTGACAGCAGGGATAGTCAACATAGCATAATGAGATGGGATTTATGCCTATATCTAACCATTCCGGTTCAAAACCATGTTGGTTTAGATTGCATCTATAAACCATTCCGGCTAGCCTAAGAGACAGCCATGTTGGTTATACCACTAATATAGTCCTGTGGGCTTACTTTTTGAAGAGACATCATGGGTTCCCTGATCATCACTTTTGATGAGGCCAAGGAGAGGCTTTCTAAAATATCCATGACCCAAAACAAACCAACTGTAAGAGCATCAAAAAAGGCTCTAATGGACTTTACTGCCCCTATGTCAAGAGTCTCAATACTTCAAAAACTCTCTATTCCAACAGGCTCTATAACTTCGGCTGATTCAAATGGGTCATCAGTGACCCTTAAATTCATCAAGAAGAGTAAAACTCCTAAATCTTGGGCTTCCAAATACGCCCGGAATCCGTTTGGAGTTTTCAACAAGGTTCAGAAGGAACCAAATCACAAACTGAAGTCAGACGGTAGCAATCTTCATATCACCATGCCTCATCTGGGGGTAAGGCAGGTCCGGTCCACGGATCATAAATCAGTGGTACTTGACAAGTCACATTCAGTGACTGCTCAATGCTTAAAGTCACCACCTACTAGGCCCAAACAGCGGGTCATTATCAAGCAAACACCAAAGGATTTCCTGCAATTCCTAACTCGTAAGAAGATCCAGAATGGTGCATCCATCCCCAGATACAGCATATGGTCACCTCAACCACACACTCCAAAATCCAATATGGTTGAGAACAAACTTTTGGCCTCAGTTGAAGATAATACTTTCTATCCTCTTACTCAAAAAGAAGGACGGAGGTTTGGCAGGGGGCATCTACCTTCTATCATAGTGGCACCTTCTCTGTTATCTTCACCCCAAGGCTTATCATATGGCGCTGAAGGCAACAAACAAGCTAAGCGATTGGTTATCAATAATTCAACCGATCTCACTCATTTCAAAGATTTGCTCCAACAGAAGAAAGAGCAAAAGAAAAAGAACAAGGGGGGTGCTATTGACATCCTTTCACTTCCCACTTCAGATTCCATGGATTGGGAACGAGTGACAAGCACTTCCAGGCCGTTGGTTGCCAAGTTTAAAGATCAGACCTCAGCAGCCAGGATGGCTAACCAACTCAAAAAGAAAGTTTTAGCCCATTACAAGGACCAAACTCAGAAGCTGTCACAATGCAAGATCACTCAAAAATGGGTGGTTAAAGAAGATGATCCAGATTTGACCTCGTCTTACATGGTTGGGCCGGGTTCAATCCGAAGAATTACTCGGAGTATGACTCGAACTCAATCACAAGGGTCTAATTCAGACTCCCATTAAAGCAATACTTCGGAAGGTCATATCGAAACTAATTCTGACGATGATCCTATCACTATCTTGAATGCAAAAAATAGTCAATGCACTCCTCAAGCATTAACATCATCTTATCCTCGTCAGTACACTGTATTTATGGCTGAAGGGAGTGGAACTAGCAAAGATGGAAATGACGATGCTAGTGGAAATAAAGATGCTGACGAAAAAGATGCTAGTGAAAATGAAAATGACAATGTCAGTGATGTTATCAAACAACAAGGAGCTATGATCGACCACTTAACTGCGCAAGTGAAAATCTTAACAGATCAGCTAGGTGGTCCGGTTGGAGCTCAAATAAATCCTTTGTTCGCCAACAGAAGAGAACAAGCAATGATCATGGAGAATGCCACTAAAATTGACCTTCTCACAGCCCAATTTAAGTCCCTAATAGACAAGGTAATAGCTACAGGTTTTACTGGTGGTGATCATTCATCAATCCTTGGTCTTCATGCAAATCTTGAAAAACATGTGACCTTCAAAGAAGTTGAAGAGATACTGACAAAATCAAAACTGGAGACCAGAATGAAAAAGAAAGGCATTACACCAAGTATCCCCCGGAATTTGATCTGGTTCTATTTCCACCAGATTATAAACTTCCGACTTTCCAACTATACATTGGGAAAGGGTCAGCATATCGGCATATTGTGCATTTCAAATCACTCCTAGGAAGCCTACCAGAGTTAGATGCACTAAAAATAAGACTATTCGTCGGCACATTGAAAGGAGTCACCTTCGATTGGTACAAGCAGTTACCAGAACTCTCATTCATGACATGGCTGATCACAGAAGAGAAGTTCTTACTCCATTTTCAAGAGGAGGATCAAACAGTCACCTTTGCTATGCTCAGCAGCACAAGGCAGGGAGACAACAAAACTGCACAGGCCTTTATCAATAGATGGAGAGCATTATCCTATAAATGCTTGGAACAACCATCTCAAAGGGTAATGATCGAAATGTGCAAAACCAATTTGCGACCAGAAATCAAGGCTATTGTCACAACCCGAGCCCAGGAGATCAGGGGTTAGCAAAAACCTAACCAGTGACACACGTACTCCCGTGCATATGCACTTAGACCCGGTCTAGATGCACACGCACAAGGGAAAACACACGTGCAAAACATGTATGCGGAAGCTAAACATATCAACAAGAGACACGAGGCACACAAGAACAAAGACATAATATCCAAAGGCTGATACAAAAGTCTGAACATACACACGGGACCTAATCACAATGTATAGAACATAAGTATAATCAATGACATGAAAGAAAAACAATATGCATGCATGCAGAGAACAGTCGCGCTCTAATGGAGGGATAACACCCACTCCGCGAACCTAAAGAGACAGCTGGAGTCTCCCAAGCAAACTGACGACCGACAAGAACACGGTCGAGGGTACCTGAGCCTGCAACACCAAGGACAACTTATGAATACAACGATTTAGCAAAGTATAAGCAGTAATAAGTTAACACGTATGGTCTCTAATCGAATAAAAGACATAACTAATCATAACATGTCAATGTAGTAGTCTAGGCAGTTGTGCATTCAAATTAACATATGCTCTGTGAATCAATGTAAGTAACATAACATGTACATACTAGTTGGCCACTACGTACGCCATATGCTCCCAAGTAGGGATCTTATAAACACGATGAGAACACCATGGGCCAGATGGGTCTCGGTTTCCTGGGGTCCGGATTGTGGGGATAGGCCGCACATGTGTGCGGGCACACGATCGGTGCACTGTCATTAGCTCGGAGTACCCGGACCTGGTGGAAGTGCCTTAAAAGGTAAGGTTGCGCCCTTCCTGACGCCTTAAGGTTTTGGGATAAAGTGGTTAGCAACTCCCGTAATAATGGTATCAGAGCCCAGGGGTCGTGGTATCGAGTCCCGCGCTCCGCGGAGCGTGGTGGGGATAGGCCGCACATGTGTGCGGGCACACGATCGGTGCACTGTCATTAGCTCGGAGTACCCGGACCTGGTGGAAGTGCCTTAAAAGGTAAGGTTGCGCCCTTCCTGACGCCTTAAGGTTTTGGGATAAAGTGGTTAGCAACTCCCGTAACCAAGACATGTCCTCCTGCAGTAAGGCAATACAAACTATACCAAAGTCACCTCGTCGGGATCCTAAGGCTGAGGCTCAGTAGTGCCAGACCATATCGAGTCAATCAATATAGGAACATGTAGATCATAACGTGCATATCATAACGTGCATAGCTGAACATGTATCTTATCCGAACGTGACGTGCATGTCTTGTTAAGCATATATCAACAACCATATCCAACTGAATAGATCAAACTAACAAGATAATAGATGATAACGAAGTAAAGGCATCTCAATTCATGTCTAGCAAATAGTAAGGTCGAATATGCAAGACCGCTGTTCCACCCGGGATTAACCATGGACAGAGCTAGAAATATCCAGTCGTGTGCCCCAGCGTAGAACGCGTACAAAAGGACAAGAACCGAAGTCAATATGCCATGCGATCAGATTTCCTTGTCAGGATCACGAGCTTTTACTAGCCAATCCTATTCTAGTTATTCAGCGTCTCTAACCGTGCATGATGATGTAGTTTTAAGTTGTCAGATGCACTTTGTCTAGTGTTGCAGTGTATCGGGAATGTGCACCGGAGTCCCTTAAACCAACACCCATGGGGAGGTGCTGAATAACTGGATAACGTGCATGAATGATTCGCAGCCCTCGAGATCATTCATGTAATACACTCATACCATTGGACAAGTCTAGGCGACCTACATTCTATCATAAAGGCCATATCAGTCTCTTTCTTAATCCTATCATTTCATTCATTTCTCAGGGTTCGCACGGCTTAGCCGTAGGTGAACATACGGCTTAACCGTAGGCATCTTACGGCGTAGTCGTAATCTGCACTGCGGCTCCACCACGGTTCCCTTTACTGTTCATTCGCAATTACGGTTCACCCGTATTTTGTTCTATGGCTTAGCCGTGTCCTGTTCTACGGCTTAGCCGTGGCTGGGCCGTAGAAGGTCTGTCAATTGCTTACTTTCAGTTAATCCAGAAACAGGCATCCTGTATTGATCTACGGCTGGGTCACGGCTGAGCTACGGCTTACCCGTAGGACAATATACGGCTTAGTCGTGTCCTGACCGTAGAGGAAAACTGGGTTTTTCCCCTCTCTGGACTCTAAGCCGAAGGTGGGTTACGGCTTAGCCGTGGTACACACGAAACATATTCTGAACTGATGACAGAATCACCGAAATATGTACAAACTGATGAAATCACATGAAATAGAAGGGAATGATCACAAAATGGGCTGTAAACATCATTCATACTCAAGAATACCTGATTGAATCTTAATCAAATACATACCCACATGGTTAAACCAAGTTATGCTTATACTTGCCTCAAATGGAGTCTAACACACAATCTTATTGTCCTTGGGCTCAATCACACTGCCAACAAGCTTCGAATCGCCATGCATGCAAGGAAAGAAGAAAAGAGAACCGTGAGGATCCATACCCATCAATAATGAGAACAAGAGGAAGAAGAAGGAAGGAAGCACAACAAGAACTAAAGCTCACCTCCAATCACGCGAGTGATGCCCAAACGTGGACATGCACTGATGCTCCCCCTGACTTGATCGATCGACAGAAGCAAGGAAGAACGAGGAGGAGAAGAAGACTCGAAAGAGAGAGAGGGAGAACTGTGACAGAGAAGAAGAAAGTCGGTGATAGCTTATAAAGATAAATAGCAAGCCAATTTGCAAGAAAGTCCAAACATGAAGACTATTTCCAATTTGAGTCCATTGCGGGTCTAACGGAAATAAATGACATGTTTGGTAAATGACGTAATTACGGAAATCAACAAACATAACAAAAGACACATGTAGAAGCCAAGATGATGCATGCATGACGACATCACACAAAATAACAAATTACGAAAAAGGGCTTATGTCTACCTAAACTAGGTCAAACTCAACCCAACTACCTATCCATAACCCAAAACCAAACAAACACAAGAACCAAACACCATTAGCAACCAAATCCTCAAGAATTAGCAGCTAATCCAGATCAAATCGGGTCGGGGTGTTACAGCTATCATACTTAGTCATAAAACTAAGTCTTTGGCCCGATTGGTTAAAGTTGCTACTGATGCAAAACTAACTCTCAAAGAGATCAGTCAAAGTCAAAGCTATATTGAAGATGCCTTCTCTGAGAACTCTTAAATAACTTAAGGGATTGTAAGGCAGGCTTGCCTACATTTATCCGTTCATCTCAAACTTATCTGGAAAGTGTAGAGCATTATCTATACTCATAAAAAAAAAGGGAATTGAATTTGTGTGGGATAAAGCTTGTGAAGATATCAAATGGTGTCTCATAAACCCATTGATCTTTTTAGCTCTAATTCCAGGCAAACCACTCATCTTCTACATTCGAGTTCTTGATCACTCTCTGAGCACATTGCCAGCTCAAAAGAATAATGAGGAAGCAAGGCTTGCTTTAATGGTACACATGCACTCCTCACACTCGAAGGAGATAAATGCATGATGCTTATCAATGGAAAACTTCTCAAGAAATAATATACTTGAATGTCATTGGTATACCCAAACCACGTACAATGTACCCAAATCATGTACAGTGTATATTCTCACTCCCAACCAAAACCAAAATTCTTTGGTTTCGAGCCTCACAACCTAAGACTTCTAACCAAAATCCTTTAGACTTGTATAAAATGACTACAATGATCAAGTTCCATCGACCCCTCTAGTCAAACTTTCGTTACTTGGATAACGTCCTTACAAGACCCTTTGTAACATCCTGCTATATAGATTAAGTCTTTTTGTAGACCCTGTATAGCAAAACTCAACTGTGTGGAATAAGTCTTTTTGCAGACCCCATATAGCTAATCCTTAGTTGTATAAAACAAGTCTTTTGTAGACCCTATATGACTACCTTCGGTTATATAGAATAAGTCTTTTTGCAGACCCTGTATAACTAGAATCTAAACAAAAAACCAAAACCAAATCTTTGTCCTAAGGAATAAGTCAAGGATCCCGGGGAAAGCCTCACACATGGGCACTAGACAACATCTACTTTATTTGACCCCTTTCGATACTAAAAGGATCAAGTCATGGACCCTGGAGAAAGCCTCACACATGGGCACCGGATAACATCCACGTATATGACTCCCTTATTTTCCATTTGTGGATCCAAAAGATCGCAAATCACACCCTCATACAAATACAAGTCTGAGAAAACCAAACCAAACAAACCATCCACATAAACCACATCAAACATCCACAAAAAATCAAACCAAACACCCATACCAATGACAAAAATAGAAAGGAAAAACATTTTCCATTGATATCCATTTTAAAGTTCGAATAAAGCAGTGAAGTCAATGTACACATGGCCCTCAGGCCTAATAATAAAAAAAATGGGAGTTGCAGTAGAGAATATCAGTCTAGGAACTTCTTCAGTTGCCCCTTTGCATTCAGTACTTCTGGCCATGAGGATACACCCTTTGTAGCTTGCATAAGCTGGAATAGCAGTATTAATGTCAATCTCGTTCAGCTTAATATTCAATTCAATCTCCAAGGACCACACGAAGTCATTCAGGGCTGTGCGTTTTGCTTTTGTATGCGCAAAAAGATCATCTCGGCGACGAATTTTCTCTGAAACAGACTTCTGCAAATTTTCCATGGTATTTTCCACGAAAGATAATTGATGTTTAGTCCTCTGGAGCCACAGGTCGACATTAGATGCTTTATTTGGATCTTTCGGATCAGGCCCTCTTGTGGTCTTACCCTTGGCATGACTTTTAGGTGCCCCAGCAGTTGCAGTTGCAGGTGCTTTACCCCTTCTATCTGCAAAACAGATCAAAAGAAAGAAAAGATGGGTATCAGTAACAATGATATAGAACTTCCCAAAAAAGAGGGTAGATTCCACATTCGATCATGACAGAACTTGAAGAAACTAGGATGTAGAAACTTACCAGCCATGGTGATGATCTTCAATCAGTAAACCCACAAGATGGAAGATGGAAAAAGAAAACTGAGATGATAGGCGCCCTTGAATGCTTGAAGTCTCAGTCTGTCTCCCTATCAATCGGTTCAATTTGGGGACTCGGTCTCTCTCTCTCTCTCTTTTCTTCTCTCTCTCCCAGTCTCTCTCTCGGTCTCTCTCCCTCTTTCTCAGTTTTCCCTCTCTCTCAATTTCTTTCTCTCTCCCGGTCTCTCTATCTCACTCGGTGTCTCTCTCTCTTTCTCGGTTTCTCTCTCTCCTGGTCTCTGTTTCTCTCGGTCTCTCTCCCTCTCTCTCAGTTTTTTCTCTCTCTCTCTCTCGGTCTCTGTTTCTCTCAGTCTCTCTCCCTTTTTCTCAGTTTTTCTTTCTCTCTCCCAGTCTCTATCTCTCTTTTCTCTCTCTCTCCCGGTCTCTCTCTCTTTTTCTTTTTTTCTCTCTCTATCTCTTTCTCTCTCATTTTCTCTCTCTCTCTCTCCCACTCTCTCCCTCCCGGTCTCTCTCTCTCTTTCTCTCTCTCTCTCCCGCTCTCTCCCTCCCGGTCTCTCTCTCTCTTTTCTCTCTCTCTCCCGGTCTCTCTCTCTTTTTCTTTTTTTCTCTCTCTCTCTTTCTCTCTCTCTTTTTCTCTCTCTCCCGGTCTCCCTTTCACCGATCTCTCTCTCTCTTTTCTCTTTTTGTCCCGGTCTCTCTCTTTTTCTCTCTCTCTCCCGCTCTCTCCCTCCCGGTCTCTCTCTCTCTTTTTCTCTCTCTCTCTCTCCCGGTCTCCCTTTAACCGATCTCTCTCTCCCGGTCTCTCTCTTTTTCTCTCTCCCTCTCGGTCTGTCTCTCTCTCTCTTTTTCTTTTTCTCTCTCTCTCACGGTCTCTCTTTCACTTTTCTCTCTCTCTCTCAGTTTCTTTTTTTTCTTTTCTTTTTTTCTTTTTCTCTCTCGGTCTCTCTCCCTCTTTCTCGATCCTTCTCTCCCTTTCTCCCAATTTCTCTCTTTCTCTTGGTTTCTCTCCCTTTTTCTCAGTTCTTTTTCTCTTTCCCTTTGTCGGTTTGAACAAAAAAAAAAGGAGACAGAAACGTTAGGTTTTAAATGCCCATAATCTCTTCCCTGTTTGGCCTCCTTACCCACGGTCATTGCAAACTTGAACTGGTGGAGCCCATTGTCGAATCCCCCCGAGCTCAAGTCGTTCCCACAAATACAATTTGGTTAAAATCAGTGGAGTCTAAACCTTGATTAAGTCTCGATGGATTCCTCCTTCTTCATCTACGATCTCTGTGATCTTTTGAAATTCCTATGAGGGGTCCACTTAGGGTAATTTACAAATGAAATAATCCTATTTTAAGGTATTTTGAGGGAAATTATGCAAAAAAAAAAAAGATGCGGAGTCTCTTTCCAAATCAACTTTGGGTCAAAATTGGATTTCAAACCAATGTCCCAAATTGTTTTTCATCAAAACTCATAAAAGCTAATCTCTTTCAAGACTACATCTCATTTTGTCAAAATTGCATCTTATTTTAAATCATGTCAAGCCAAGTCAAAACCCAAACTTTGATCTTTGAAAATGAACCGAAAATCCATGAAGATCCAAACCCAAATCCATTTTTACTAAAACTTTTGATTCTCTTAAAACCTTAGGGATTCTTTTTGTGGGTGTTCCCCACATCCCCACAGAGACGCCACTCTGGATATCCGTGAAAAATAGGTCAAAAGAAAATCAAATTCATTTCCAAAATCTAAACAAAATTCATAAACTTCTGAATTTTCTAAATACCTAAGGGATTCCTTTGTGGGTGTTCCCCACAGTCCCCACGGAGATGCTACTTTTGATATCAGTGAAAATAGGGCAAAGAAATTCAGATTTCTTATGTCTTTTCAAAATTCCGTCATCAAACCCTTCATGATTTTTTTATCAAAATTTACAAATCCCAAGTTTAGGCATACAACCTACCTTGACAAACTGTCTTTTCATCAAGCTATCCATCATTCCCATAGATTGGCTATTTCGAGGCACAATGATTATTATACTATAATCATTGCACCTCGAGGGGGCACTTGTTGATCTATAAAAATTGCAAATACTGCAGCGAAAATACCTCATCTTAGCTTAATTTAGGCTACAGAGGTTATTTGCAGATCCTGGGGAATCATTGTGAGAACCGGCATTCCTACATGTCGAAGTGATGATATGCTATGCTCTGTGGATCCCTGTGCAGAGTGATATTCCATGAAGATCAAGGTAGCTGGAACTCTCAGAGGAAGTTCAAATTTCGGGTTGAACAGACATCATCGAACTCAAAAGCCACAAGCATGTCAGCTTGAGGTCAGTCCCCCCCCAAGCCAGGGGTCACTGACCAAAGTCCTGCTTTCCGATGTCCAAAATTGATGAAATTTGGGCACGAAGCTTCAGTCATGCTCAGAAGATACTTTGCAAATTTTCAAGTCGAAAAGATCCGTTTGCTCTAAATTTCATTACATGTCAGCTTAGAGGACAGTAATCCCGAATTTGGGGGTCACCAGCTAAGATCTTACTTCCAGAAAGCCAAAGCAGATAAAATTTGGAACGAATGCTCAAAGAATGCCCCAAGTTATTCTCCCAAAGTTTCGAGTCAAGTGGAGGCTGTTCGGATAGAAAACAGGCTAACTATCTCAATGCGGAGTGAATAGTGACCTAACGCATGCAATGAATAGGCCACTGTTCGAAATCCTACTTTCTCAAATCCAAACTACATGAAATTTGGATGAATACTCCAAGATGTTCTTGACGTCAGTCCCTCCAAGTTTCAAATCAAACCGAGGTCATTTGGGCTTCAAACAGCTGAAACAAGGGCCCACTGTCGTAAAAAAGTCAACCAGAGAGTTGACCAAGTTCAAGTGTGGTCAACAGAGCTGAAACTTCTGTGACACACTCAAAATAGTGTCAAGAAGCATTCCTCCAAGTTTCGTGGCGATTGGACACCGTTTGGGCCCCGAACAAGCGAAAACAAAGCCACATATGCAAAAATTCAAGAATGGGCCTTGGGAGTGACCGGGGCCGACAAACAAAAGGAGTTGACCAAGTTCAGGTGGTCAAACAGAGCTGAAACTTCTGTGACACACTCAAAATAGTGTTAAGAAGCATTCCTCCAAGTTTCGTGGCGATTGGACACCGTTTGGGCCCCGAACAGACGGAAACAAGCCACATATGCAAAAGTTCAAGAATGGGCCTTAGGAGTGACCGGGGCCCACAAACAAAAGGAGTTGACCATGTTCAGGTGGTCAAACAGAGCTGAAACTTCTATGAAACACTTAAAATAGTGTCAAGCAACATTTCTCCAAGTTTCATGATGATTGGACATCATTCGGGCCTCAAACAATGGAAAATAGACCGCATATGCAATGTTCCAAAAGTGGGCCTTGTCCGTGACGGGGGCCCAATGAATGAAAAAGTTGACCAACTTCCTGAAGTCAAAACGGGCTGAAATGTTTATGACATGTAGAAAATAGTGTCAAGAAGCATCCCTCCAAGTTTCGTGGCAATCGGACTTCGTTTGAACCCAAAACAGCTGAAAATGGGCCACATACGCGAAAACCCGAAATTGGGCCTCGTCCGTGACCCAGCCTGCTGTCATGGACCTTCAAAAGATGTTTCCCACGATTTTGGGCAGTTTCCCTCCACTCCTCTTTGAAATCCAACTCCCCACAACTGCTATTAACTCCCCAAAACTGCACAAAACTGATTGGGAGTCTATAAAAGCTTCAAATTTTGAAGGAAAAAAGGAGGAACACATACACAAAGAAGAAAAGAGAAGAAATCAAAGAAAGAAGCACTTAAAGCAACAAAGAAGCAAACTCCAGCAGCACTTCCATGACCATTCCCACCTTCTTTTCTTAGTTTTGAAGGTCAGGAAGAAAATTCAGAAGAAGAGAACGAAGTGGAATGGCCAAAGTTCATGCTAAGTTCATACGTCGGCAATTTCTGAGAGGATAGGGCCTCTTAGCCATTGCAAGAGTTGTGAAAGAAGCCTCTCTAGGCCTCATTTTGTTCCTTGAAAATGATAGGTTCAAAATGACACAACTCCGGCTTCATATTTGCCCATTTCGGACTTGAAACAAAAACGCAGTCCGTAAGCACGAATGATGAGTTACAGAGGTTTCGATTGATTCCATGGTTAAATGTGTTCTTCTTGATGGTTGTCCACCACTTCAAAGTCATAAAAATGGAGTTCCAACACTTGAAAGAAGTTCCAAGAAAGAACCAGCGCGAACAGCATTAAAAACGGAGGCAAACAGTGGCTTCACGGCCACCGTCTACCAGTGACCGTGACCCACGGTCACTGGAAGGCCCCAGTGACCATGGGTGAGTCACGGTCACTGGAAGGCCCCAGTGACCGTGGGTGAGTCACGGTCACTGAAATGGGGCAGTGACCGCGGGTCACAGTCACCCCCCATTTTTTTATCTTTTTCACATTTTTTCTACGTTATGTACATTTTCTTGTAATTTCTAAATTAAGATCACATCTAAGACTTGAGGGAGGGGTTGTAAATTTTCAAAATGCATGTAAACAACCTGCATCCCCGCGGTCAGGGCACTTGAACCAATGTAAACAAAGAGAAATTAATGATGAACTGTAATTATTTTCCATTCTTCTTAACGCTTGAGGTGCGTGAATGTCGGACCTTGATTCCATAATTCATTTCCACGTCATTTTTAAGCGCGATCATATACCCCTAAAGGTTTCAAATATTTTTAAATAGGCCCCAATGATCAGTCGAATAATAATAGACTCTTCTCCATTATTATTGCAGTTTAAATTTCTCTAATCCTATAAAAATGTCAGTCCTCTCTCGCTTATTCAGTTGTGATCAATGACTTTATATAAATATCTAAAAGATTGATCAAATTCCCAAAAGCGCATCATAGATTTTATGTCAAACACATGTAAAAAAACTTTTAGAAGACTTTGAATGTTAGCAATGGTGAAAATTTGGTCAATCTTTGGAAATTTATAATGTTATTACTGTTGCTTGTGTGGTACACTTATGAACACAATGAGAAATATTTTTTCTTATGGTACAAAAAACTATTTATTTGTTCTCTGATGATTTAGATAAGCACAATGTGAGTTTTTATTAATATGTTGATCCTACTAGTACGAATTGTGGTATGAGTTTCAATTTGGGATGATAATTAAGTAAAATTAAACAGGGACTCCCTTTAACCACTCTTGCTCCAACCCTTTCCAAATTTACTCATGAAGGGCCTATTCATGTGGTTGATCCATTTAACAATTTCAATTTTAGCCAAATATTAGTCCACTATATAGAAAGGAAAATGTGCCAATTAAAATGGACTTCCAGTAGTGAGCCACTCATTTAAATGAAAATATGATTTTTTGGTGAAAATAATAAGAATAACAATTAATGGGGGATATCAACTAGATTAAAGTCATCAATCACAACTGAAACAAGTGAGAGAGGAGTGACACGTATATGGGATTGAAGAAATTTAACCTACCATAATAGTAAAGAATAGTTCATTATTATTCAGCCTACCACAGGGGCCTATTTATAAATATATGAAATCTTAGGGCGTATATATAATATTAGTTGTAAGGGAAAACTTTCATTTTTATAGAAATTGAGCAAAAACCTAACGTCCCTTATTATTTATGTTCAAATCCAGTAATGTTAGGATATAAAATGTATTAAAATGCATAGGCAGGGGCTTAATTCCAAATTTCGAAACCGTGGGGGCCTATTTGTAAATTTTAGAAACTATACGCGGTATATACAAAGCACTCTTTTTATTATTACTAAGTGGCACTTATAAGGATATTTTAATATATATTATAAAATTAAAAAAAACTGAAGGGGTAAAAGTAGGGTCGAGCTAGGCCTGGCCTACTACTGTCTAAGCTCCAACCTCAAAATTCACACATAAAAACTATCTTTTCCTAGCTCTAGCTAGGCCTCCTCATCTCAGGGCTAGATCCACTGGACTACTTAGATGGGTGGATGGGTTGGAGCTAGTGAGGTTTGGGGTGCTCATGGGTTTGGCTAGCCCAAGGCCGATCTAGGCCCAGCCCGCTTTGGATGGGGCTTGGATATGTAGTTAGGGCCTGTTTAATGATTGGACGAGGCCTTTGCTTGATTGATACAAAGCCCAAAGCCTGGCCCAAGCCGGCAAGCAATTCATGTAATTAAATTCAATTAGTCCAAACAATTGCTTGAATGCCCACAAAATTAATAAAAAAGCCTAGTTTGGCCCGGCCGGATGGATTAAATGAGTGAGCTCGAGCCTAACTTTTACTGCACTGGCTTGGGCAAGGCCTGGACCAGTGCTTCTAAAGTCGGGCCGAGCCTTGCCCGGAGATGCCTTAGCCGGAGTTGCTATATGGCGAATTGTTATTTATAGAAAAGGAAGAAGATACAAAGGTTATAATCCTCCCTAAAAGATACTGCAACTATGGGCCCATTTTGGTGTTTACAGAATAAAATATTTATGGATTTAAATACTATAAGAATAAAATAGTATAAAATAGAATAATGTAATATTAAAATTTTATAATATCTTCACTATTTGGTAATTTTTTAAATAATATTACATATTTAAATTTTAGTTGTTTGGAAGGTGTTATGATTAAAGTAAAGTTCATTATTTGAATAATTTCTTATAAGTACTTCAATTTATATTTAATTTACAATGTCTAGATAAAAAAGTAGTGTGGTAAATTAAAGTTCAGCTGCAACATTTTTTTTTATCATAAGCTACTTTTCTTTTATCTTTAAAACCACGGTAAAGTGTAGTAAAGTAAAGTACATATAAAAAATAACAACTTTACAACTCTCTTTCTCACTTGCTTCACGGCCACATACTTCATCTTTCCTTATTTTACCTCACCTTCTACCATGATATGATATTAATCTTAATTTTACTTTACCAAACATGTAAATAAGTCACTTTATCAAAAGTCACTTTTTATTTACCATATAAAACTACAGTAAAATTTGATAAAGTAAAGATAAACAAAAAGAAACTACTTAACCATTCCCTTGCACTTTACTTCACCATATACTTTATCTAACTTTTTCTTTACCCCATCTTTACCATGATGTGACATTTACCTTTACTTTACTTTACCATATATGTAAACAAATACATCATGATAGAATTGGTAAAGTAAAGTCTTTACTTTACTCTACCACTTTATTTCTCCACGTGTAGCAGCAGGTTCAACAGCGCTGAAGGCCGGTTGCTTCTGCGTTGACGAATCGCTGCACCTGAGCAGCGGAATGAATGCCGGTATCGCGCAGGAGTCATCGCTTTCCTTCCCTCTCTCTTGCTTCGCCCTGCTCTCTCGCTCGCCTCCCCACCTCTGCTCAGGTAATTTTTTCTTTTTTTTTTTTGCTAAAAATCGTGTTTGTTTTTGTTGGTAAATGAAGTAATTAGATGATTGATGCGACCCAAGTAAATCTTGTCCAGGGGTCCCAATGTGGCATTGTTGTTCGTTAGACGAGCAATTTGCAATTCACAATACTCTTTAACTGTGCAGCATATGAAGAACCAATAATTGTTTTGATTGCTTCCTTTAATGGGTGTTGGTTCATGTGGATGTGTGATTGCTTTGAACTTCAGTCTGGGTTTTCCCCTTGATTGATTGCTTTTCTTTCTGGGGACTTTTGTGGATTTTTTTTATTTTATAATATTTTATTTTATTTTATTTTTGTTGTGTTCTTTAAGGGACTTTGATAGGGTTTGGGCTGTTCTTGGATTGTTTTATTTTTGGGACTTTATGTTCTTATATATATTATTATGAATTCTTCTGATGATTAGGGTGGTTTTGAAGATTTAAGTATTGTTGGGGAACTCTCTGACTGGTCATTTGTTGGTTGACTGTTTGGGCTTTGTTGGATGTTGGGAGTTTTTCTGCTTTCCTTTTTAATCATTTTTTCATATATATTTTTTTCTTTTTCCCTTCTGGAATTGTTTGATATGGATGTCAGGAATTGGGTGTCATGTGAAATTGGTTTCCATGTAAAAATATAGAGTTTTTCTTCAAGGTACTTTACAGTCTTGTCTCCAATTACATGCCTTTTTATTTGGCTGAGTATTGAATACCAAAAGGGCCCACTTTCACTGATTAAAATCACTGTGATGAATGATTTTGTTTACCAAACGGTCAGTGCATGATTTTTATGTTTTTTAATAAAATCGCAATGCTAAGCAGGTTATTAAGCAAATTGAAATTTAAAATTATGACAAAGTATGATCTAAGGTGCAAGATTATCAACGATCAGAGTGATTAAATCTATTCACTTAATGATTGTAGGCAAAGGCTAATTTCAGAAATAAATTCTAAGAGTGACCACACCCAATTAACGCTCCAAAATTCATGAAGTTCTCAATTTGCCTGAAGCTTCATCAATTTTGTTATAGTTCAGGTTCTCTTCTGTTTGTTTTTTCTCATAATGACTGGTAAGACTAAATGGAGATGTTTATGGTAATCAAGGAGGATGGGATGATTTTAAAAGAACATGTGGAAGTTAATCTTACTGATTTGGCTTAATTAGTTATTAAATGGATTTTTGTCTTTAAAGATTAGCTGCCCACAAAGGTGCTAAAGACTAGGGAACTTTCTTTGACGGTTTCCATTTTATGAAGTTCAGACTGTTGTTTACACCTTTTTGGATTGCTTAGGGGGCAGTTGTCACATTGGTGCGACAATATGGGGTTCACTTTTGTTATTTTTTCCCTCTTTTCAGTTTGGTATTTTTATGTAGATCTTCTCAATCCTCCTGTCTGTGTAACTCTGTTGGTGGGTGATTTCGATCCCCACACCCACGGTATTCAAGCATCATGAGTTGTCTTGGACCTGTCCATTGTTAGACAATGCCGTCAGGTTGGTGATGGATTGGCTGTGTCGGGTAGGAGATCAAGGATATATAAAATATGAGTGGCAATTGGTAACTAGTGCCAATTGAATTCCAATGTGGTCGGTTAGAACCCAGAACCCGACTTGATATTTCTTATACAAAGGTTGATTTCCATTTCCAGTAAATCTAAATATCTGACATTCACTTGTCTATTATTGATTTTTACTAATAATTATGTCTTTTCCTTATCATTTTGCTTTAAGCCAAATTAAATATATGCCTCGGAAGAAGAGGGTTAGAGGTACTCGGACTATAACAGCTTCAATTGGGTGTGCTTATGCAGAGAGCACACCCGAGGTTGCGAGGCAAGAGATTTTGATCGATCCTCCAGTTACAAGGTCTAGAGGCATAGAGAGTACCCGTGATTTGGGAGTCACCTAGCCTCTGTCGATATAGCCTCAGCTGAATCCTCATATAGTCGGTAGCAGCGTAGGTGAAAAAAATATGACCTTTTCAAATATTAAATTTACCTTGCTTTAATGATTTATGTTTACTAACTCATTT
This sequence comes from Sextonia rubra, assembly GCA_037013555.1. Classification (NCBI taxonomy): domain Eukaryota; kingdom Viridiplantae; phylum Streptophyta; class Magnoliopsida; order Laurales; family Lauraceae; genus Sextonia; species Sextonia rubra. The sequence goes on along the minus strand of JASUAD010000028.1, from coordinate 10,739,592 downwards.
AGCACTATGATCTTAACAGTATCAGCCCTACTCTAGGAGGTTCCGAACTATGTAGAGGGCCTTACAAGAGAGAAGAAGGCGGCAAAGCTGAGAAGGCAGCTTGGAATGATCTTAACAGTATGAGCCCCACTATAGGAGGTTCCGAACTATGTATGGGGCCTCACAAGAGGGAAGAAGGCGGCGAAGTTGAAAAGACAGCTTGGTCATTCCATCTTAGTTCCGATCTCCACCTCGAGTCATAGGCTAGAGGGGGAACATGCCTCATCATTGGTGAGCCATCTTGAGTTAGCCATTAGAGAGATCGCAACAATCCGACCCACAGCTGGAAGAAGTTTGATAGTGAGATCAAGCTTGCTGTCATTGTTCCAGTTCGAGTAAACTGAAATGAGAAATACCAACCAAACAGATCATATTTGTGCTCCACATTACGATATCTGATTAGTTACTAATCTTTTAAGATGATCACCTATTAGTTACTTTAAAGCCTCCTTACATTGCAATATCTGATTTTCTTTTGTTACTACTAATTGCAACAAATTTTTGATATCGGTGACTACGTGAGCGATATGCAGCTCAGGGCAGATATTAACCGCCAGTGTGGGATTTTGTACAGGAATTAGACGTATGCGCTGCATAGTCACTATCTAGAGTTGTTGGAGTAAGGGGTGTGCAATCCGAAGGACTACTTAGCAGAGGGTTGCGATTGGTTGACTGGCACATGATGATCTTGCATTGCGGGGAATTACCACAATGGAAGGTAACTTTGGGATGTTATCTAAATCAATTAATTATATCCTAACGTTATACTAGGCCGTCGGGGGTCTAAATCGAGAAACGGCCACCGGACAGCTTGGAAATCGCCACGAGCACCTCACTTGAAGCCAAAGAAACTTATAGGAACTGATGGATCTGAATCGGACTCCCAGTTAGCGAATTAGAAAAAAAAACGTAGGATTTTCAATACTTAGGCTTAAAAATAGGCCGTCGGGGTTCAAAGCAAGAAACGGCACGAAAGGCTCAAAAACGGCTACGAGCACCTCACTCGACGCCAAAGTAAATTGTACGAACTGACTTTTTTTTTAAAAAACTCCCGATTAGCGAATTAGACAAAAAAAATGTTTGATTTTCCACACTTAGGCTAAACATAGGCCGTTAGAGGTCCGAAAAGGGAAATGGCCACCGGATGGCCCTGAAACCATGATGACTACCTCATTTGAGGTGAAAGTAACTTGTAGGAACTGACAATTTTTTAATCTAACTCCCAGATAGTGAATTAGACAGAAAAACACAGGATTTTCAATACTTTGGCTCGAAAATAGGCTATTTAGGGTCCAAAATGGAAAAATGCCACTGAACGGGCTGGAAACTGCCATAAGCACCTTACTCGAGGCCAAAATAACATGTAGAAACTAACGGTTTGTGAATCGGACTCTCAGGTAGAGAATTAGAAGAAAAAACGTTGGATTTTCTGTACTTAGGTTCGAAAATAGGCTGTCGGAGGTCCAAAATGGGAAATGGCCACCGAACCACCCGGAAACTATCACAAGCACCTCCCTTGAGGCCAAAGTAGCTTGTTGGAACGTACGGTTTTTGAATTGGACTCCCAGTTAGCGAATTAGATTGAAAAACATAGGATTCTCAACACTTTGGCTTGAAATAGGCCGTCGGGGGACCAAAACAGGAAAAGTCCTTCGGATGGCTCCGAAACCACTACGAGCACCTTGCTTGAGGCCAAAGTAACTTATAAGAACTAACGGTTCTTTTTAATCGAACTCCCAGTTAACAAATTAGATGAAAAACATTGGATTTTCCACACTTAGGCTTGAAAGAGGCCGTTAGAGCTCCAAAACAGCAAATAGCCACCGGACGGCCCGAAAACTGCCATGACCACCTCGCTCATGGCCAAAGTAACTTGTAGGAACTTACGGTTTTTTAATCGGACTCCTTGTTAGCGAATTAGACGAGAAAACGTTATATTTTTCACACTTAAAGCTCAAAAATAGGCCGTCGAATGTCCAAAATGCGAAATGGCCATAAGACAGCCTGGAAATTGCGACGAGCACCTCGCTTGAGGCCAAAGTAGCTTGTAGGAACTAATAGTTTTTTTAATCAAACTCCCAGTTAGCGAATTAAATGAAAACATGTTGGATTTTTCATTCTTAGGCTCCAAAATATGCTGCCAAATGTCAAAAATGGGAAACGAACACCGTACGGCTTGGAAATAGCCATGAACACCTCGCTCGAGGCCAAAGAAAAAGAAAAAGAAAGAACCCGGTCATCACTGTTCATCATCTTCTTCCTCATGATTTTCTCTGCCTCATTTTCTTCTCATCCTTCTTCTTGTTTCTTTATTTCTTTCCTTCTGTTTCCCCCTCGTTTCCTCCTTCCTCTCCACTTTTCTCACCGGGCCCGCAACCAATCTTCTTTCTTCTTCTTTCTTCCTCATGATTTCCTCTGCCTCATTTTCTTCTCATCCTTCTTCTTGTTTCTTTATTTCTTTCCTTCTCTTTCCCCCTCGTTTCCTCCTTCCTCTCCACTTTTCTCACCGGGCCTGCAACCAATCTTCTTTCTTCTTCTTCTCCGTGTCTTTCTCGTTCTCTGTTCTCTGCAACCCATTCACTTCTCCTTCTTTTCTTTCTTTCCCTCACCACAACCCAAGCACAAAGCATCACATCCCCCTTCTGTTGGGTTTTGTCTTGTATTCCGGTTTAGCCGGATCGGTCGTCTGGTTTAGCCAGAACCGAGGCTCAGGGTTAGGGGTATTTTAGTCATTGTGTATGGGTTTTCTTGGTGGCCAAGAAAGCAGGAACTATATATATTGATGTATTGTAACCCTAGATCCTGAGAGGGGATTGAGATGGGATCATAGTAGATGAGTTCTCTCCTCCCGTGGACGTAGGCAAGTTGCCGAACCACGTAAAACTGCTATGTCATGTGTGTGATTGCTTGATGGTGTGATTGCTTGCGTAGATCGTGGTAGATCCGTTGATCGTGGGTTGTTTCCGTTGCGCCGCTTTTCTCAACAAGTGGTATCAGAGCGAGCTTGAGATCGCTCGGGTTTTGCGATTAACGTGTCAGGATAGTGAAGGAAGAAGAGGATCAGCACTTGATCGGTAGTTTTGCTCGGATCCATCTTCCTGTTAAAGATTGGTTGTGATCTCACGGTGGCCACCGAACTTGACGAGAGAAGGCAGTGAGATCTGAGATCCCGGAAACGCCGGAAATTGCTCTTTTTGGGTAACAGAGAGGATCTGGCTAGGGTTTCTTCGTATTCGAAACAGAGAATACAGAGAGAAGAAGAAGATCGGAGAAGAAGACCGGAACCTACCTGCCGCCACCGCTGCCAAGCAGCAGCAGCGCCAGTGGTCTCGTCACGCCAACTGCCGTCGCTGCTGCCCCGCTCGGATCGCCGGAGAAAACTCGTCGCTGCAAAGCAAGAAGACTCGTGAGGAGACTCACCTGTCGTCGCCGGTCCACGTTGCCACCGCTGGTGCCGCCGCCGCAGTCGACGCCGTCGCCGTCAGCAGCCGGTCCCGCGCCGCTGGTCGCCGGACCAGCCGTTGCGCCGGAGCCTGCGTTGATCCGCCGCGTCTGCAACTGGGTTGCAGACGGAGCGCCCAGCGAGAGAGTTGAAGAGACGACCCAGTTTCTGGGTCTCTGGGTCGGGTCGGGTCAGATTGCCTGACCCGTGGAGAATAGCAACCCAGCAGCAACATCTCGTCAGGTCGGGTTTGGGTTGGGTCGTGAAGACCTGACCCGGGTACAGTGCCAGCCCAGACGGATTGCAGAACAGGTCGGTTCCAGGTCCGTTGGGTCAGTTCGACCTGACCCGCGGTAGAGAAGCCCAGTGACAGAAGAGCAGGTCAGTTCCGGGTCAGGTCGGACCCGAACCTAGTTCTGCAGAGAAGCCCAGCGCCAGATTCAGTTCAGTTCAGTTCCGGGTCAGGTGAACCCGACCCGGATCCGTTTCAGAAGCCCAGTTTGCCAGCAAGCCGTGACGTCAGCAGTGACGTCAGCACGGTCAACAGGCAGGTTTGACCATATTCAACGGCTGAAATTGTTTCTGCGATTTCTTGATCGTCCGATGTCCGATTGGAGATCCGTTTGAGCCTACGGACTCGTTTTGAGCAGATCTACGCATATATGGAAGAAGATGGGCTGGTCAACGGTCAACATGGATGTTTGACCAAATGGAGTGTAGAGAATTAATTCTGCGATATCGAAGCCATCCGGAGTCGGATTTCAGATCCGTTTCTTCCAGCGTGCTCACGGTGACGAGATCTACGAGGTTGATAAAAGATATTGGCAGTTTGATGGGCAGAAAATTGGGGGACTGAAGAAACTGACAGATTCACGATGATAGCAATAGATTCAAGCATCACGGGCCAGATTGAAGTGTTTGATGGAGAAACGACTTCAGAGATTGGCAGGATAGAGTGTTAGACTCCATGACACAGCAATGATTGAAAAGTGTTACTTGATGTCGTCAATGGTAGATTGCTCCAAGTACTTTGATGGACAGCTTAGATCCGCGTCGAAGGGATCGGGTAGGAGTGACATGCCAAAGTGGAAGAAAAAGCAAAAGGAATCAGAATCGGAAGGAGGTAGTGTGCAAGAAAGCTCGGATTCGGTTGACAAGGAATCAGTTTTGGTCGCTACAGGTATGGATCCGGTTGTTGATTCATGGTATTGGGATTCAGATTCTTTCTATTATATGTTCGCGTAGAGATTAGTTTGATGCAAATAACTATCATGGTTGATGGATTTGTTCTTATGGGGGGATCATGCAACTGATGAGCATTTGAGATAAGAACAGTAGAAATCCAGATGTATAATGATGTTATTCAAACCCTAACGGTTGTGATATATGTTCCGGGATTACGAAGAATTGGATTTCTTTGTGTGCCTTATACTTCAAAGGCTGCAAGTGCACTGTAGCAGGTGGAGTTGAAGGTGGAAAAGGGAACATTGGTCATCATGGAGGGTGAGATGGTCAGAAATCTCTACAGGTTGATAGGATATGCTTTTTCAGGTGGAGCAGTGTTGGTGACATCAAATAACAGGGGAGGAAATCTGTGGTTCAGGTGGAGTTAGATGCGACGGATCATTGGAAGATGGATTGATGGATCTTCAATGATATCATCTAGAGGAAATCCAGGAAGCCCTGAACGGAGATGATTTTCTCGGAGAAGAAAAGGTAGTCTTGTTTAGGTCGGAGTAAGCCGGTTTAAGCATCGGGTCATACCTAACCCGCATGTACTGTGCCCAACCCACCCGAACAGACTAGAACAGGACAGTTGCAGGTTTGACAGAAAGAACACCGGGATGGAGACAGAAGGAAGGATTCACAAGGTACCAGTGAGATCCGGATTCGGGGAGGTCTTCAGTTTTGTCTTGACGGATGGAAGTTAGGTTCATTTGTCTTGACGGATGGAAGTTAGGTTCATTGTGTTGCAAGGATGCATGCATGTGGCAACAAATGGAAAACACTTCAGAGGTTCAAGACGGTGGTGTTGAGGTCAAGGGAGGCAATTGTGGCCACGCTAGGTTGTAGCATGTGCGGAGATGTACCCTTCAGCAAGGTACGTGAAGACATTACCGGGTATCTCAAGGTGGCTCTGAGGATTTGCGGAATCCAAGCCAAGGTGGAGATTGTTGGGTTTTGTCTTGTATTCCGGTTTAGCCGGATCGGTCGTCTGGTTTAGCCAGAACCGAGGCTCAGGGTTAGGGGTATTTTAGTCATTGTGTATGGGTTTTCTTGGTGGCCAAGAAAGCAGGAACTATATATATTGATGTATTGTAACCCTAGATCCTGAGAGGGGATTGAGATGGGATCATAGTAGATGAGTTCTCTCCTCCCGTGGACGTAGGCAAGTTGCCGAACCACGTAAAACTGCTATGTCATGTGTGTGATTGCTTGATGGTGTGATTGCTTGCGTAGATCATGGTAGATCCGTTGATCGTGGGTTGTTTCCATTGTGCCGCTTTTCCCAACACCTTCTTCTTTGTAGTTTCTTCTTCCTTCTTATTCCTCTTCTTCTTCTTCATCATCTTCTTTGTTTTCTTCTTGCTTCTTCTTCTTCGTTTCTCTTCTTGTTTCTCCTACTGCTGTTTCTTTCCTCGTGTTTCCTGCTCTCTCTTCTCTTCCTTCCTCCCTGTTTCTTCCTTTTTCCTGTTTTTTTTTCTTTTTCTTTTTCTTTCTTGTTTTTCCACTGCTCTGCAATTCCTCCTTCTCTTTTGTTTTGTCCTCTGTTCTGCTTCTCCTTCCTTTTTCTTTCTGCTCCTTGTGAGTCTTTCTTCTTCCTCATCTGTTTTTTGTTATCCTTCTCTACCGTTTGCTCGTTTCTACTCTTTCCTTTCCTTCTGCAAACCTACCTAGATTCTGATTCCCCGAAATAAGCGGAACCCACTTCTCTTTTCCATCTTCTTCTTCTTGCCAAACAACCCAGACCCCTCTAAACCATGCATGTGAACAGGTTTCTCCCCTCCATCTTTTCTCTTCTTTTCTGTATCGTCCTTTCTTCTTTCTCTTATTCTCTTTCTCGTTATGTCTTTTCTTCCTTTTCTTTTCTTTTCTTCTTTCTTCTTCTCCTTCTGTTATTCTCTTTTTCTGCTCCTCCACTTGTCTCTCCGCAACTCCTGCCATCTTCTTCTTCTTTTCCTCTCATGTTTCTCCTTTGGTTTTCTTCCTTATCTCCCGTCTACCTCTGTTTCTTTCTCCTCTGTTGTTTCTTCTTCCCTTCTTCCCTCTGCATTTCTCTGCTGCTGTTCCTCTGTTCTCTTCTTCTTTTCCCTTTGTCTCTGGCTGAACAATCTCAATCCATCTCGGCCATGAGCAACTGCAGAACCCAATTTCATCTCTGTCTCGTTGCTGTATTCCTTTAACCAAACAACACCGAACCAGAACTCAACTTTATCTTTCATCTTTGCCCACTTTCAGAACTGAACTGCACTGCCCAGCCATCCTTTTTTTGTTCTTCTCTGTTTTCTCCTTTCTTTTCTTTTCTTTCTTCTTCCTCCCTTGTTGTTTCTCTACTCTGCTGGAAATTTACAGCCCCTCAGATCGCCATAGTCGAACTGCACCATGGACTCCCCACCTTCTTTTCTTCACTGTTCTCCTCTCTCTGTCTTGTTCCTTCTCTTGCTCTTTCTCCTTCTTGTTTTCTTTTCCTACTCTTTTTCTCTCTCTGTTTCCTGGCCAAGTAATCCAGTTCAGAACTGGTACCCATCTCGGTACTAGTCCAGCCGGTTGGTACTCCTCTCTGAATCGTCTTCTTCCTATTCCTCGTTCCTTCTCCATCTGCTTTCTGTTTCTCTCTCTCTCTCTCTCTCTCTCTCTCTCTCTCTCTCTCTCTCTTGCTCTCTTTTCTTTCTTCCTCTGCAATCATCTTCTTCTTATCTCTCTTCCGCTTTTTTCTTCTCGGTTCTGCTTTTCTTCCTTGTTTCCATCTTCTTCTATTTCCATTTTCCCTTGTCCCTTTCACTGATCACTACTGAACCAGGCCCAGAGAACCCACTCTACGCACTGTAAGCCATCAACTTCTTCTTCTTCCGAATTCTCTTCTGTTTCCTCCACGTTTCTACTTCCTTTCTCATGCTCCTTCTTCTTCGTCTATGGGTCGTCTCTTTTCTTCTCTTTGTATTCTTTGCTCTTTTTCTGCTGCAATTGTTCCTTTTATTTCCACTTTCTCTTTTCGTTCCGGTCTCTGCATCTGCATCTCCTTTCTTCTTTACTTTCTTGATTTTTTTCTTCAATTTCCTCCTGCTGATCATGGCTGATCATATCAGTTCCCCTGACCACTCCATAACCCACTTGATATACATGCATTATTCAAATGACTCAGGCCCACTTGATTGACTTTATAATCTCGCCCAAAACCAAGATGTGATGATCCATATCTTAGCCCAATTAGACAGACCCACTTTACAACTTATTGACCAAGCTTAATCAATTCTACCTAGTTGCATGCATGAACCATACCACTTTACTATAATCGGGGCCCACTTGCTTTGATCTGCCCCGGCCCAAGCCAACATGTGACAATCTTATCATTTTTGACCCGTAATCAAGCCTGACCCAAATCCAATAGAGCTATGCATGAACCCGAACCTTTGGACCTTACTGCTAATTCAATTGTGATACGTTATTATCAGGGACTTGCATCGATTTTCCTGGATATTTAGATCAGGGAAGGTCAAGTTTATCATTCACTGTTGAAAGAGGTGAGTAGTCTTACTATGTTAACTTAGTACTTGAGTTTTTCAATCCTTGTCTTGATTATGCTTTAAATTGTAATTTTGAAATTATTGAAATAATCATAAAGCTCCAAGGAATTTTATTACCTTTGATGAGATGATCATTGGATTTGACATTTTTCTTATTGATATCATCACGCTGTTATTATTGTTATTGATATCATCATGCTATCATTATTGTCAGAACTTTGTCATTTGATTTGCTTTGGATTTGTTCATTACTACACTTGATATGATTTGAGAATGATGGAATTTTGATGAAAACTTGATATCATTGGATTAATTCGTATTTCTAACTCTGATCCTATTTGTGTACTTGAAATTATGAGTTGAAAATTTATGGATTTATGGATTTTGTTATTTGTATATCATTGATCTCAAAGGCATTCTCTAAAAAGTATGGGCAACGCACCGTGGAAATGCTCACACACAGATTTTAGCCTTTTTGAATATGACATTGGGATTGTTACCCATTTGTGCGATATTCCTAGTCTACAGTTAAACCCGTTTTGTTTTGAAAATTACCGGTATTTCAAGTCTCGTGCCAACTTTGGATATGAAAATGGCTTCTAGCGAGTACTTTGTGCTTGGCGCAGGCTTAATTCTAGTGAGCAAACTTTGATATTTTGTTTACTAGGGAGTTGCCTTATTTTTAAATTGGTTTAGGATGTTGCTCCTAAATTGTGATGCTTTGATTAACCCCCTCTCTTGCTTGAAGATTGTACATCTTCATCTTTGTTAAATTTGTATTTAATCTGATCTTATGATTTGACTTTATCACCTTTGAAATTGTTATATTTTGCTCTTTATTGATTCGTTCAAAACTGTAGCTCCTAAATTTGATGTCTTGATTGTTGCCCATTTACTACGGTTTCATAGTGAGTCTACTTGTAGAGTTGTACTTACCCTCTTTGTTTTTCCCCATATTTCATACTTGAGCCAGACATGAAGGATACTTAGCTTACATGCGGGACCGGGACTAAGGAATGAGTTGCGAGAATTTCGCATTAAACATTAGTAACATATGTAGGAGTTTATTTGTTCATATAATTATTATTCAATGAGATTTATTAATAAAATTTTCTTTTACTTAAATTATTGTGGACTCATCATACCTCGTGATTTAAGGGTCTCAAGAATCTCGGATTTCAGGACGTGACACCCGGTTAGTGATTTAGATGAAAAAAACATTGGATTTTCAATACTTAGGCTCGAAAATAGGCCGCCGGAGGTCCAAAATAGGAAACGTCCATTGGGCAACCTCGAAACTGCCACAAGCACCTTGCTTGAGGCCAAAGTAACTTGTGGAAACTCGAAAATAGGCTGTCAGAAAAATCTAGGAAAAGATTCTATTTATATACATGTTTTTCCTCCATTTTAAATTTAATTCATTGAAAAGATTCTAATATTGTTATTGTCATTGCAGATCGATGGATACTTTGTGGTCGGTTGCATACTTTTATGGCGTTTTGGAAGTTCTTGTTTTATTTGTATTTGTATTTCGGACATTTGTTTGGAATTGAATCAATGATTGGAATATTTGGTATGTGAGATGAATGACTAGATGTCTAAATTAAGAAATTAATGTACTTCTTGATTAGAGATTGTTGAACATAGCTGTAGTTGTTTGTTTATTAGCAATAGTTGTATGAATGCAAATGTTATATTGCATACAGGTTTTAGTTGGGTGCAGAAATAGGTTTACAGGAAAATTATTTTGAAAAAATAATTGATAAAATTTTTTTAAATTGATCTATGCCGACGAAATTAAACTTTCACCAACATTTTTAAATGTCGACAATAATTTACATAAAATTTATTTTAAAAAATGTAAATACTTTGAATGACTTTCACTGATGTTTTAAAACGTTGGTAATGATTCATACAAATTTTATTTTTAAAAATAGTAGTGACTTTCCCCGACGTTTTTAAAAGTCGATAAAATTTATTTAAAAAATAGAAATACATGTACTGCCTTTCCTTGATGGTTCTAAACATCGGTAATGATTTATACAAATTTATTTTTGATAACATAAAGTCTACTGACTTTCCCCAACGTTTTTAAAATGTCGGTATAATCTATTTAAAAATTATAAATACTTTTACTGCCTTTCGCCAACGTTTTTAAACGTCAGTAATGATTTATACAAGTTTGTTTTTAAAAATATAACTTTGCTGACTTTTCCTGATGTTTTTAAACATAGGTAAAATTTATTTAAAAACTATAAAACTTTTATTGCCTTTCTTCAATGTTTTTTTAACATCAGTAATAATTTATGCAAAAATTATTTTAAAAAATATAAATAATTTTACCTACATTTTATAACGTTGGTAAAGATATATATAAAAAATTTTGCTTAAAAATATAGTCTTTTATCGATGAAATAAAACGTTGGTAAAGGATTGTCCTTCAAATTTTTTGGAATTGAAAAATAGTTTACCAACGTAATTTATCGTTGGTGAAACGCTGATATTTATTGATGTTCTTAAATTACTTCGGTAACAACTTTTGCCCGCAAGGCTTTGTCGACGATTGACCGATGAAACTTTTTCATTTTTTACCAACGTTTTATGGTCCTTTGGTAACGAATTTTTTCGTAGCTAAAAGTAGAATTTGTTGTAGTATGTGTTTACTTAACTCTTTCTTCCTTTTATCTTGAATACTCTCTTTCTCTCTCTAATTAGTATTATATTGAAGTTGCTAATTTTCACCATCTCAATTTTAATTTTGACCATGTGAATATCATCTTAATTTTAACTTTCACCAAATATTCATTTTTATTTTGACACGAATCCCAAGAAAGTTATCCAAATAATTGATTTTAGTGATGACACTGTAAAACGATCATATTAGCTATATTATACTTTCTAATTCAATTCATTCATATAATGGTTGAACTAGTGTCTAAAACCAGTTCTGTAATGGCCATATGGGTTTGCAGGCGGAGTCGGCCACCTATGTTGAGTTTCAAGTAAAATATTTAAAAGATCTAACAAATTTCAAACCCAGAAGACGAATTTTTTTTTCTTTTTTCTTTCTGCAGTGTTTCTTAGTATATATACTTTACATGATAATGATTGACTCCTTGATTGTCGGGATTGCATACAATGAAGATTCGCCGGGAGTGCATCAAGAAAAGGAAGGGATACAAAATACAGTTGACCAGGGATACGAAGATAAGCTTTTGCTCATTCAAGAAATCCATTCAGGAGATCCCATTGTTGAACTATGTTGATTTGATGAAGAGAATATTCTTCTTTTATCAAGCTCATAGAATTCAAACTCACAAGTCTTTTCGTGATATATATATATATATATATATATATATAAAGTACTAATCACAGCTAAATCGCATGGTTCAGAATAAAAATGGGCTCAAATAATGGTTCATGTTTTCTTAACCGCCGCGAAACAGATAAAAAGAAGATTATATTAGGCTTTATTCATATATGAAAGTTACATTATTGTTGCACATTGGATATCTGTAACGGCGAAATGCCGCTATCACTTTATTGCAGCGGACTAACTGGCTCAATATATGACAAATGGGACTAACTATTGAAGGGCCTCTGGTTGTAACAGTCAAGGTTGTCTCCATAGCTCACACCCAATATGTCGCAGTACCTCTTATAGAAACCAATACGGTCTTCCACTCTAGAATCAGTTCCTTTGCCACATTCCAGTCCTCCATTGATGATGTTGGTGATGACACCATATCCAGGTAGCCTGCCGGCCGCCCTGTCAGCATCAGACGGCGTCCATGCACCGGTGATGACGGCGTGGCTGGATGGCTTGGGTGATTGTGGGGTCATCCAGAACCAGAAGGCCGTCTTAAATGAAATCACTGGATCTGTGGCAACTAAATCAGGGTTATTCAAGAGGTCTGATCCAATAGCTCTCCCGGCAGGCCCATAGTTGTAGTTGCTGCAAGCAATTCAGACATAGTAATGGTCAAGGATAAGGTCAAATTTTTCAAAAAGAAAAAAAAAATCCGACAACTTCTGGGTTAATTTGTTTAGTACACTTACTATGAAATTTGGATGGGTCCTCGGCCATAATATTTCTTCCCTGCAGCGCAAGGCCACTCAGTACTTGCTTGGCAATAATCACCAGGATTACCTTGTTCCTGTTTGAAGCAGTATCCCCATGCATATGGGCCATCTGGTGCACTTGCCCACCCTCCTGTACATAACAAAACAGTCAAATCATTATTTCCATCTCTTTAGATCGCAAAGACCCAAAATTTACAAATGTTTTCCACTACATAAAATAGGAATGATAATGAATCGAGTTAAAATCTTGCCCCTCTAGTGGGGATTCCAAATCTTATGATGGTTTACCTCATGGTGGCCGTGATTGTACCTTTCACGGTCCACCATATCATTGTAGGCAACCTATCATGAGCGCACCACTACTGGCCTATTCAAGGCAAGAGCTTACCCTAAGGTGACGTGGCGGACCTTAATTGGTCCACCCACGATCACTATGGGGACAATCGCAAAGTGGATTTCAATTCCAATAGGATGATTGAAAACATGCATAAAAAAAAAAGCCAATAAAGCATCTATGTTGTTTTTTTATTTTTTTTTATTTTTTGTGTTTCTGCAATATTGCAGAGATACCCACCAGTTGTTTCATGGGAGGTTTGAGCTAGAAAAGCTGCAATTTCCCTCTTCTTTGTGGTGTCATCCCCAACTGTTGCAAATCCAGAAAAGGAATTCGCAGCAGCTATAAAAGCATCATAGGTGTAGAAGCCATTTGCAGGGCAACTGGCCTCATTGCGGTGTTTGAGCATCTGCTCAAACTGGTCACGAGAGAGTAGTGAGGCCTGTGAGAAGGCAACGGGTACTGAAGCACTCAACAGCAAGGCAACAGCGAGAAAGATCAAGTTCGAAGACCTCATTGTTTCCTGAAACAAATTCTACGACAAGGTGTGTGGTGTTGGCTTAGATGAGCTGAGTGAGGGGTATAAATAACCGGGGACCGCATGAGATCTTTGAATAGTCAGCCAGACTTTTCGACGATTAGAGAAGTTCGATCGGTTCACGCAATTGGACCTGTTATAGAAATTTGTCTACTTCTCTTGATAGATAAACACGAGGCGTTTTTGTAATGTCTGGTACTCTACTCCACTGAGTGGTTTAGCCATCCCCCAAAATCAGCTCTTAGGTCCTGTTTCTGTACAGCCCTTTCGTGTGGAAATGCATTTCTTATGGGAGGAGGTCGTAGTTCTAAACTCTCTTTTATTAGTGAGAATAGGAATTATTTTATACTTTCTTCATGAGAAGCAGCGTATAACCAGTGCAGGATCTTATACAAAAGTGCAAACAGTACTTGTTTCGCTTGTCAAAATGTGTGTGTAAATATAAATTTGTTTGTGTAATGCTGCGAAAAAAAAAATATAGACACGGATTTTTAAATCCACAACTCTGACTATGCTTTCTTTTATTTTTTGTTACTATTTTAGGAGGAGGAAGTGTTTAAAATCTTTATTGCACCCAACAATAAAAAATATACATATATCAAGAACTAAAACTGAGAATTTTGCTTTCCAGAAAATTTCCTCACACATGTTAGCCTTAACAAATGTGAGTTTATGTCTCTTATATGTTGCAATGAAATACAATTATGTAAAGAAAAAAGTTACTTTATAAAGTATTTGATAAGGCTTCTCCCCAGCTATCGAGGCTACCAAGATCCGGTAGATTTGTTAGATAGGGACTTGGATAGCATGAATTTGTAGATATGTGAATATTATGTGCAAAGGAAAAAAAATATTTGATGATTTCTAAAAATATACATAGTTGATATTTGATGAAGTAAATTTTAAATAGATGACCATTCTCTAAATTTTGGGTTATTTCCCTTCATTTGATAGAGTTAGCGTGCATTGCTGTACTCGTAATAGAAGGGGTCTTCCAAATTACTCTTCATGGTCCGTTGCATGGGATAGGATCCATTCCTTTAAGTATAACGTTAGGGACCCACATGCGATCGACAAATGTATAGGAACGTCTGCCCTTTGCATTTGGCATCACAAGGAACTCCACATAAATCAAAACGACTAGAGTGGTGACGTTTCTTATACGCTTTGAACTTCCTTCCTTTCTTCCCATTTGGCAACATATATATGGAATTACAAATAAATCTAAACTGCTAAAATGATCATGCCTCTTACAGGAAATGACCTTTCTTCTGTCTTTATTAGCACCATGTGGAGATATAAATAAATCCGAAACATTCACGGTGTGAGATGCAAAGGTCTTCGTTGGAAAAAGTGGATGCATTAGAAAATGACAAGTAAATATGCCAAAAATCGAAAGGATTTATAGGCCTCACATGATGTGTTGATATGATAGAGAAAGAAGTGATAAGTATTGAAGAGTGGGTCCCATTTAATGGGGATTATTCAAAAGCATTTCCTCTACTTTTAGTAACACCTAAAGATTTTGGTAAGAGTAGTTAGCTAAACAAATTTAATATAGTATCATAGAAGACAATTGCAAGTTCGAATTATAGGAGCAACGACTCAAGGCTCAACAAATGCATATAATATTTCACCTGAGGGGAAGTATTGAAGAGTGAGCTCTACTCGATGAAAAATATTGAAAAGTATTTCCGCTATCTCGAATAATACTTCAAGATTTTGGTAAGAGTGGTTAGCTAAAGAAATTTAATAATAAGTGTCTGTCAATAGTATATAGGACAATAATCTTAGAGGCAGGGGTGGCTCGACCATTGGGCCAAAAAAACCTTTGCTTTAGGCCTCCCAAAAAATAAGGCCCTCAAAAAGTAAATCCCATATATTTTTTTCAATAAAAAAAAATAATAAGGCCTCAAAAAAGTAATTGTAACAACTTTAATCGTTTCAAATTTCAAAAAAAGCAATTGTCATTGTTTGGTTTCTCTTAAAAAATAAGGCCTCATAAAAGTAATTAAAGCAACTATCATCTTTTTATATTTTAGAAAAAAAAAGTGTTATCTTTTCATATTTCAAAAAAAGAATTAAAGACCACTTTCACATTGAGAAAATATTGCCATTAAAAGAAAAAAAAACTCCTAAAATCACGGCAAGCAAGAAATTATTTTCTATTATGAAATCCTCCAATTTACACAATTTTCCCTTTATATCTATACTGCTTGAAATTTTTAGAAGACAACTTCAAATATAATTTTTTTTTCATATTGAAGAAGCTACGTCAAATTCAAAAGTAATCGCATTTATAATCTCTGTGGCCAACACTGATAAATCACTAAATTAGCTTCTGTGGTTCTATGCTTTTTAAAAAAAATTTAATTACAAGCTCATATTATATGTTTATTATAGCTAGTGTTCGTTGTATTTGTAAATATTGTTAGTTATAATTTATAAATATTAAATATGTCTACTAAAAAAATATTGACAATACCTGTAACTGTTACTTTTATAGAAAGATATTTTTCAAAATTAAAATTGATAAAATCCTAATTTAGTGCAACAATGTTACAAAAAAGATTAAGTAGATTAGCTATACTATCAATTGAAAAGAATATGTTAGCACAATTTGAATATAAAAACTTAAATAATAATATTGCATTACAAAAAATGAAAAAAATTTAAATAAAATATTATAATAATATTAAAGAAAATGCCTCATCTAGGATTGTCACTTTAGGCCTCAAATTGTCTTGAGTCAATTCTGCTTAGAGGAGGGCTAGGAGGAATAAAGTCCAAAGAAAACGAAAGATTAGATGAAGAAGGGGAGTGAGATTTTGGATAGAATTGAATTCTTTTTGCATGAGAGTGAAAAATGGAAAATTGGAAGGAAGGGGGAGGGAGAGAGGGATGTAGGGAGAGGGAAGGAGAGAGAGAGAGAGAGAGGTAGAGGGAGGAAAGGAGAGAGAGAGAGGTAGGGAGAGGGAAGGAGGGAGAAAGAAAGAATAGAGATAGGGAGGTAGGAAGAGGGTAGGAGAAAGAGAGAGAATACATATGGGGAGGGAGGGAGGGAGATAGAGAGAAAATAGATATGGGGAGGGAGGGAGGGACAAAGAAGGAGAGAGAGAGAGGTAGGAGAGGGAAGGAGAGAAACCGAGAGAGAACAAAGATAGGGGGAGAGAGGGAAAGAGAGAGAGAGAGAGGTAGGGAAAGGGAAGGAGATAGAGAGAGAACAGAGATGGGGAGGGAGAGAGGGGGAGGGAGGGAGGGAGAGGGAAGGAGATAGAGAGAAAATAAAGATGGGGAGAGAAAGAGGGAGAGGGAGGGAGAGAGAGGTAGGGAAAGGGACGGAGATAGAGAGAGAATAGAGATGGGGAGAGAGAGAGAGAGATGGAGGGCGAGGGGAGAGAGAAATGAGGGAGAGAGAGGGGAGGGGAGGGGAGAGAAAACAAAGAGGGGGATGGGGGAAGAGAGAGAGAGGCGGACGAGAAAGAGGGGCGGAAGAGGGAGAGGTAGGAGCAAATTTAAAAATAATTACTTTTAAAAAAAATTCCTTTTGGCTACAAAATAATTTTGTCCATATATAAAAGTATTTTTATCATTTTTAAAAATACTTTTAGCTACAAGAAAAATACTTTTAGCGACAAAATTTTTTCATCGCCAAAAGTAATTTACGATAAAAAATATTTTTCTACAACGAAATATTTCGTTGTCAAATCCCAAAATTAGTAAAATAGGTTATAATACAAAATCAGTAGAGATAAAATTAAGGAATCATGAATTACCAACATGCATTCATCGAAACTATACTTATACTTGCCTAAAAGAGGTGTTTTCACGTACTTCTCCTTTTACTTGAACCCAATTGAGCAGAAAAACCCAAATATCTCAACCCTATCATGTCAAAGACATGAAATTGATAATGATTAATATAAGTATAATGGAATGCATGATGTCAAATAAATCTCTTAACCCATCCTAAACCAAAATTCCTGCAATTTGAGGAAGAGTTCTCACCTTAGGTGTATGGGTTCAAATCTGATTTCCGAATTGAATAAGAAAAGTAGATGGTCTCTTTAGCTTTTGAAGGTAGGAGAAGAGGAATGAAGGACCGTAGGAGAAGATCCCCTTCTCCACTTTAACATGCATGAACCCACAACCCCATTTCAATCAATGAGAGGAAGAAGAGAAGTGTAGCTCCTTGTTGTTTGAGGAATGAAGTGAGCAGTTGATGGAAAGGGAAAAGCAGGTGGGTTCTTTCTATTATGAGTGTCTGAATTTACAATTTGGCCCTAGGTGTGTGGGTTATTTTAAGTTCGAGTCATTTGAAGACCCACTTGGTCCCAATGAGGTCAAATAGGTTGGAGCCCAATATTAAAATCGATAGCTTGACGAGATGCAAGCGATGACATCAAGATACGATGCAAATGATGTAAAAATCCGATAGTTTGAAATTACGAAAAAGGGCTTATCTCAATCTATTCAGGTCAAAACCAGCTCAAACTGCCCACCAATGATCTAAACTCGACCCCACAACTAAGTTACTTAGCTCTAATCAAGTTTAATTCAGGTTGGTATATTACAGTTGTCAAGTACAATGATTTAGAGATATAACAAGAGAACAAAAAAAAAAAAAAAAGGCAGAAAGATGTGTAGTTTATGGAGTCGATGTCATGGTATTTTAAATATATATTACAATAGAAAGAAGATGTCGTATAGTTCTAATAGTGTCATGATGTTCTTAAAATATCATTAAAATGTTTATTCTAGTCCTCAAATTTGTATTCCTTCCACCAAATTAATCTCTTTCATTTCTTAAGAATAAGGTTAATTGTCTGATAAGAGAGGTTTAAGGCCAGATATGCCAGTTAAATCTGCATGCATTGCCGATTTGTTGATGTGTTTTGATGGTGGAGTTGTAAAAAAGAAAGCCATTTAACTAATTTTTCCAATGGAATTTTCACATTTAAGCCATCCAAAGATAGTTCAGTGTGATCCCTTTTTTTATAACACTGAAAAATTATTGTTAATGGGTCATTGGAGGCCTGATCTTTTGCATAGAATAATTGGGAGCTGAATCCATAAAAAATTCATGCTATAAATGGTTAAAAACGATATCAAAGGTAACATTTAAAAAATACTATCAAGTAAAGAAAATAATTTAAGGAGAGATGAGAAATGAATACTCAGTCATTACCTAATAATTTAACTTCTTGGAAAGTCAAGTTTTGATGTACATGGATACTTTTTGTCCTTTACCTCTCGCATCATACTAGTCACACCTTACCTCTTTAATAATCATTAGATGAAATTTATTTAACCATGAAATCCTATGTATTATAATGCAAACAATTAAAGCCACAAGTTATATGAAAGGGTAGGATATGCAATATATGCAAACAAGCAAGGCCCATGGGTGGGGGGTAGGAAGTCCATGCCAATTTTATAGGGTGGTAATGAGTAAGAAGTTGGGTTACAATAACCATTATAGATAAAATGCATGTACTTAACTAGGTTTCACTCAATTATAAATTGGGTTAAAAATGTCCACCCAAATCCATCAATGAAGTTAAAGGCGTCAGCCCTTTGAATTACTGTATGGGTTTAACGTTGGGTTGGTTGGTTAGCATAATTGGTGGGGCCAATTTGGGAGAGCGGACTAAACTGAAGGCATTCAATCAAGTTAATGAACGCATCCCCACTTTTGCAAAAGTAAATTATAATGTCAAACTGATTCTTAAAATTTTCAAAATAATGGCTCTAAGATCAAGGCGTACTTGATGAAGTGGCATAAAGCATGAGTTTACTCCCCACATCTTGTGTTTGAAATCTGTCCAATTTGATAGTGTGAGTTTGTGTGCATTAAGGATGCGCCACCTGGGGGATAAGTCTTATTGAAACAAAAACTGTAGAGATACCCATGTCATCAAAACTAAATAAATAAAAAAAACAAATAAATAATAGCTCTATTTGGCCTTGCGTGAATAACAACTCTATTGGAGATAAAAATTTATTTACTTCGAATTGGTGATCTTTTACCGTTTAACAAATGGATTGCAAAGAACGACTTCTTACCTCACTAGTAAGATGTGATAGTTCTTACCAACTTAACCAAAGTTCAAATCTAGATAGGCACGCTTCCCTCGCCCGAGGTCTATATGCTCCCCTCCCCTGAGGGCACTGCCTACCTCTTCAAGGTCTACTTCCTTTACACAAGGATGTGGCCTCAGCCCTCTGTAGCTGGGATGCCAAAAATAAAAAAATAAAATAAAATAAAATAAAATAAACAAATGGATTGCTAAGAATGGCTCTATGGGCTACTTTCCACTATATGGGTCTAGCCCCTTCGTTCGGTTTAAAACCAGGTAGTGCTTCTGTTAGATGACTTTTACACTAAGTCTAATCGAAGGACATGTAATCTATAGTTTAGACTTCAATGGCAGTTAGGTACTTATATTCTGCTAGTGGATCTGATCCACTTATTTTCTGCCATTGGATGTATTATATGTGGCTTTTCAACTACATGCTTGATGAGTTACATCTTAGGTCAACGATATGAGGTTTTCCACCATTAGATCATTGATCCCTATTCTTTTAGCAATTTTATAAGTGTCTTAGGCTTTTTAACTTGAAAAGCATATTAATAACTATTTAAGACCATTTTTCGGGAGAGAACGGCCTTTTAACTCAATAATAAGAGAAGTTCTCACCTGCCAGCCCCGGATTTGAATCATGGGCATGCTCGCTCCCCTTACCCTAGGGCTACATCCCCCATATCGAGGACTATTATCATCATCTAAAGGGGAGATCCCACCAGAAAAAAAAAATCATTTTTCAGGGTGATAATCCCAAAGCAACGATAAAGATACGTCATAATACTCTTGTCCATCACTATATCCAATAATCCGAAAGCAACCAGAAAGATTCCTCCTAATAATCATGTCCATCACTATATTCACATTATTAGCGGAAAACTGTAAAGTCAGAAACCATTCAAATTCGATGTCCCATATGGTGTTAATCTCTTTGCAGAATGTCACTTCAATCAAAGTTAATCTCACCATTAAATCACATGTAAACACATGCTGTCTCGTTGTCAATTTCAATGTGATTTATACTTGGTGAACGTGGTAAGAATTTATATTAAAATAACAAGTTTTGAAATTGATATGAAGTGGAACATTGATTTTAAGTGGTTCAGACTTTAATAGACTTCAATGTAGATCCTGATGATGAATTCATGAAGTTGGCTTGAGAGAAATTATATAAACCACACCACAGTATGAGTCCAAATGCTACCCCCTTTGATCGAAGCACAAATTTAGTAGCAAGACACCTCAATCTTGTAGGCCATAAATTCTCTAAGTTAGTTCAGTAATCCAATCCAAGTGAGAGAAATAAAAAAAGAAGTCAATTTCAAATTTCATCTTACTTTCATCCTTTGAAGTGCATTACACGCATGTTGTGTTTCTACAACGATGTTCTCAGGCAAAACCGTGACACCAGGTGGTGATGGGGATGCGGTGAGGCGGCTTGTACCGTGACTCTAGTTGGTGATAGGGATGCGATGAGGCGGCTTGTATAAGCAAATACATGACTGACTCAAACATGGACCCTCTTTTTCTGACTCTTCTGGAGAAAGGAAGAAAACGGAGCTGCAGATCCACATTCAAAGTCACCAAAGTTAATCTGTTTGGAACCCCTTTAGGCTCCGTTATCTCACATGCTTTTTGTCCTGTGTGCCTGCCCATATCCCCTTGTCCACTTTCTTGTTTATAAAAAGTCCAGTCTATAATTTTTAGGTCTGACTGTTAGGTCGTCTAAAATATACACAAAACCCTAAAATACTATTTAACAATGGAAATATATGAACTCCGAGGGGGAAGAAATAAGAGAACTGTCATGAGAATGAAAATAAATGCACCAATACTGAAAATAGAGGGGAAATGCTATTTGAAGATGGGCCTTTGTAAGGTTGGAATAATAGAATTCCCATTGTTCACTTTGTATGCACTCAGGGCATGTTTTTCTTTCATGTAATTGAACATTTAAGGACTTATTTTTGTAAGAAGTTAAAAATTACTGATTTAAATGTAACTACTAAAAAAATATCACCAAATAACCTCTTTTTGAAATTACATCAAGCAAATATGAAAAATAAATAACTAGTCATTATTCTAGTAATTAATTCAATACCTAGGCTTGGATATGACAACTTTCCTCATAATATCATCTTAAGGCAGCAATTGCATCCTCTCCTGAATTTTTTGGGTGTGACAATCCTTGATTCTCTTTTTTTACTTTTTTTTTTCCTATATCTCTGTTCTTTTCAGCTAGGTTTACCCTTCAAAGTTTTGAACAGCAGCCTTTTAGGCTTTTGGGCCAATGGACCTTGTATAATTTGGGTGCCAAGGCCCTTGTTTTCATTTAACAAAGCTCTGATACCACTTTGTAGAAAGCATGGTCTAATATCACTCTAAATATATTCTCTCATGCCAATTTGTAGAAATAAGAAGATGTACAGTGTATGTGAGTGAGCACTTGTGTATGTGAGGTTCTACAGCCAATGAGCGATACAAAGGCCCTACTCTAAATCAAATGAGCAAAGTCAAATGCACAAAACACCTAACAAAATATTTATTCTCACTCACCTCACAATAACAAGAAGTCTACACAAAATTATTAAAATATCTTCAGTACACACTTTGTTTACACACTACAAAAACAACCACAACACAACCTTTTATATCCCACCAAAGGATACTTCCACAAGACATGACTTTACATATTCCAAGATAACAATAAAGTCCCAAGATGTTTAGCTTTTTTAAATGGCAACCTTTAGACTTCCCAAAATGACTTTTGAATTGCTTAGGAAATTTTCTTTCAAAAATATTAAAAGTAATAATTCCAACATTATTAATTCCCCTTTCTTTAATATTCAATTCACATTGGAGTCGGTGGTCTTTCTCCGGATTTCAACTCTTAAATCTCTTTTTCATAGCCCTTGATGTCAGCTTCACAAAAATTCCTCATAGCTTGTGTCGAGGTTGTGAACTTCTTTATCTCTTCTTGTCAAAACACTACATTTTTTTTTTCAAATTCTCAGCTTAATCATGATCATCACACCTGTTAACATCCTTTAATTACACTCAAATTCTTAAGAGCTTTCAAAGCATGTCATGTTGCACTTTTTTTTTATCTTCTTCTTTCCTAACTTTTAATTCCTAGTAATGGAGTAGGATTATTTAATATCTAGAGAAACATACTTAGGAGGGACAAATCCATAATTTGCTATAGCTGCTTATAATACAATTTTTAAAGGGATTTCGATGATGGCCATTCACTAAATTCAATTTTTTTAAAACAAAGAAATTCAATTAAGAGTTCTCTTAATCACAAAACATGATGGTGCCTATTTCAATCAAAAGAAAAAACTTGTTCTCTTGAGATACTTAAGCCAATCACAAGAAGAAATTGATTCTCTTGAAATACCTAAACCAGTCAAGAGACGAAACTTGTATTCTTGATAACAAATTATAATTTTTTTTCTCTTTTTTCATCCCATTATTCATTTCGTTTTCTTTAAAAACCAAAATTTTTCACTCTCCCCCTCATGTTTTCAAATATCGGATTCGTTATTTTCATTGAGACATAAAGTCTAAGCCACTCAAAAGAACTTAAAAATATATATATGCAGCCTTCAAAGAAATATATTTCAACAACAAAAACCAATGCAAGATCGATGCTTTGAAAAGCTTCAACCTAGCTCTTATATCAATTTATTAAAAAGGTCTGATACCATAATGTATAAATAAGGTGTGGAGTGTGAGAGCGCGCACTTGTGCATGTGGGGTTGTATGGCCAAGGAGCCGTAAAAAGCCCCTACTCTAAATCAAATGAGCAAAACACATAACAAAATATATGTTCTCATTCTTCTTAGAAGTCTACATGAAAAACTTGGAATATGGTCAAGAGACACTTTTTCACACACTACAAAAATAACCACAACACAATCTTATATAGCCCACCAAAGGATTTTGCCACAAGACAATGCGTTACATATTGTTTTTCTATCTTTTTTTTTGAGATTAAAAGAAAGGAAGAGAAAAACATGGGCTAAGAAAGCCCCTAAGACCCAAAGGGGAAACTGAACCACAAGAATTTGATAAAAAGGCCAAAAAAGGAAAAAAAGTTAGCTTCTATTAGTCATTGAGAAAAATGAGTCATTAAGAAAGGACTCCCCAAAAGTTGAGGAGAGAATGAAATGTATTGCCTTTAAAAGACTTGGAAAAATCTTTGAGAGTGAAGAAAAGTAGCTCTCCTAGAGACTAAATGTTGCATTGATAATAGAGAGTTTAGACTCGTTATGAGTGAGGTCATTCATTGTTTTCCAAATAGTGAATAGGGTATAAAGAAAGGCAATATCCGAGCATTTCTTAGCCTCTAGGTTGTAGGGGATAAAGGGATTGTTTCATATGGAGGAGGCACTAATTGAGGAAGGAAATGAGCAACTAGCTGCTTGAAAAGTCCAACTCCATAACTCCATGGTGAAGCTACATTGGAAGAAGATGTGAACATCTGATTCAGAATCCTTGTTGCACATGAAGTATTTTAGAGCGAATTGAATCCAATAGATTGAGCCCAAGTATGGGTTGGAGTTTGTTCGAGCATAAGTCTCCAAATAAAGCATGAGATCCGAGGAAGGATTCTATGGTTCCAAATAAAAGTGGCCTAGTTGACTTTTGCATCTCTTGGATGGATTAGATGTCTTGTAGTCTTTAAAGAAAGCTCTGAAGGATTCCAACCTTGACACAGGTTAAGGTGCCAACATACATTTCTTATATGTAGTTAAAAACAAACAATTAACATTAGTTAACAAGCAATCAACTACAAGAGATGGACGCAATGCTTTTTACGTGGAAAACCCAACCGGAAAAAAACAAGGGACCTAGCACCAGTTCACCAAGATCAAGAACTATAAACTCAAAGGTTACAATATATACTCACTATCCTTATTTAGTTGAGATAACCTAAAGGGTCGAATTTCTTTTTTACGATACACAGGCTGTTTACCTTCTACATACTTGATTCAACACATCTTATAGCCCCTCAAGACGAATCTTAAGAGAAGAGGTATCTCACTAATGCAAAGCTTCAACATAGTTGGGGAGAATTGCTCCAAAGAAGAAAAAGATCTCTTAAAAAGTATTCTAGGGTTTAGAATGTGAGAGAGGTAGTTTGGACTAAGAGGTATGATGTATTTATAGCCCCAATATTCATGAAATGCAAGTCAGGATGGTTTTCTTAAAGAATTAGGAAGCATGGCCCAAATAGGAAACAAATTCCTAATATAAGGGACTGAAATCGACATGCACACTTGAGCACAGGTGAGCACGTGCTCGAGTGCACTTTGAAAACTTTCAATTAAATTACTACTCAAGTGACAAGCACGAGCTTAGTCGATGCAAGTATGAGCATGTTCACTTCTGTCTCGAGTGCTCAAGCGCTGATGATGGTGCACTCGAGCATGATCTGGGAATTTGATTTCATCATATTTCTTCACATCTGCTCATTCTTCAATCCATTTTATAAAATACAATGATAAAGCATCGATACCTATTTTGTCCATAACCCGCTGAATTTGCCAACATACAATTTCCTTACAATTTCCCCCTTTGATAATCTGTGGACAAAACACCTAATCATAATAAAAATGTTACCTAGACCTAACCCTGACACATTTAACATCATTCTAAAAATCTTTCATCGCAATCAACAATTCAATTGGCTCTATTCTGCATACCTGCAAATCCCAATAATTCAATAAGCTCTATTCATCATACCTGCAAATCCTGCCATGAAAATTTGACAAAAGATTAAGTACTATATCAAAAATCGAAAATCAATCATCAATAAGTTACACTCCCCCTTTTTGTTCACAATTGACAAAGTATGTAAGTCCAATTGCCATAGCATTAAGAGAAAACAATTAATACAACTATGGAATTGAAGTACATCTACATAACTGGTTAACAAGTTATCATAAGATTTCAAATACCAAAGGTAACATCCTAAACAAAAATAGATAATGAGACAATAAAAGTTAATAGTAGCCGAAATAATCAAAATGCAATTTAATCCATGGATAATGAACCATCTTATGAGAAACAACCATGACAAGCATCAACAGGAACCCAAATGATCTAATATGAAAGAAAGCTGCTGACTCATGGATTGATATTGGTTTGACATAGTATGAGTCTCTCATGCATAGACAGCTCCCCGTCAGCCTATTGTTTCGGCCATGGCTCAACCTGATCTTCAGCTTCTACATGTCAAGCAACACCACCAACATCTCGGGGTTGCAAATGTGATGAGGACTGCTCAAAGGTCCATGTGTTGATAGGCCCTCTTATCTTAACAATACTATCATCTGGCCTTCGGGATACTTTATATGCAAGAACAAACAATATATTCACCAATTTATATATCCACCAAACAAACAACCCTCATTCAAGTAATGAAATATAGTGAAGAACACAGCAAATGGAAGGAAATATGTACAAATCAAAGCTATAAAATGCATCCACCATGAAATCCCCAAATGAGATTTACATAACTACAATGCAAAACAAAACTTCACCAAGAATGAATTTTGAATATCGAAATATGAAAGTGAGTAGAGTCTTACCACTTTGGAGTTGAATAAATCGAAATCCAAATGTAGGAGAGGAAACAGTGGGTTTTTGGGGTGAATAGAGTTTCTTGGGCTAAAAAAATTGTTCTGCATAGAGCAGTTTTTAAAGGGCCCATGTACCACACTTGAGCGAAATTGAGCACATGCTCATAAGTGGTATGCTTAGTGTGAAAAAATATTGCAACTGTAAAATTTTTGAATTTTAGAGATCAAATAGGTTTCAAGGATTTTTTAGAATAAAAAAATGTGAACTTCAAGCAGCTATGTACTTAGCCTCAGCAGTAGAAACAGAGCTTAAAGTCTGTTTTTGGCATTGCCAAGCAACTAGATTGTTGCTAATAGAGAAGCATCCACCAGATTTACTCTTCCTGTCATCCACACATCTAGTCCAGTTAGCGTCAGAGTAGCCGACTAGTGTGGTGTTGGTGTTCCAAGTGAACCAAATACAACAATGCATTGTTCCACTCACATACTTCATAATCCTTTTAACAGCTTTAACATAAGATAAAGCAGACTACTTATCATGTTGCGATAATGTGTATCATTGTCAATCTTTCCATCTAAATCCAAACTTATTTTAACAGAAGCACTCATGGGAATTTTCTCTTATAAGGATGTCTTCATACCAAATTTCTTTAACAAGTTTTTGGCATATTTGGATTGAGATATAAAAATGCCATCATCACTCCACTTGATTTGAAAATCCAAGAAAAACGACAATTCACCAACCATTCTCATTTCAAATTCACTTGCCATGATTTCAGAAAACATATTAGCTAAATATTGTGAAGTTGACCCAAACACTCTGTCATCGACATATACTTGCATTATCAATATACCCTTTTCCTCATTTTTTTAATGAATAGGATTTTGTGGGCACCACCCCTCTTGAAGCCATTTTGGATTAAAAAAAAAACAAAAAACAGTTAAGCTTTTTTTCCAAGCACAAGGGCTTTGCTTCAAACCATACAAAGCCTTGTTGAGTCTGTAAACATGATCGAGAGACTATGGGTCATGAAAACCTTTTGGGTGCTCTACATAAACTTCTACATTTAGAAAGCCATTGAGGAATACACTTTTGACATCCATTTGAAAGAGTTTGACATTCAGACCACAAGCAATGGCAAGAATGATCCGGATGGATTCAGGTCTAGCAACAGGGGGAAAGGTTTCATCAAAATCAATACCCTCTACTTAGGCATAACCCTGTGCTACAAGCCTGGTTTTGTTCCTAATCACTTGACTAAGTTCATCGGTTTTGTTCTTGAAATCCACTTAGTAATGTTGACATTTGTGTGAGTTCGTCTAGGAACAAGCTCCTAAATTTTGTTTCTCTCAAATTGTTCCAATTCCTCATGCATGGCATTTATCCATAAGTCATCTTTAAGTGATTCAGTTATATTATTTGGTTCAAAAGTAAAAATATACAAAAAAAAAAAAAAAAAACCTTACCTCATTACTTACTTGTTGGCGTGCTCTGGTAGGCTTATTTGCATCTCCAATGATGTCAGCCAAAGAATGATTTTTCCAGACTCTTGATTTTGGATTTATTCTAGACGATGTTTGTTGTTGATCATTCGCAGAGGTTGAGTCAGGAACAACAATCTTAGAAGATGTGCTTTTCTTAAAAGTTGGTGTCTTTGGTTCATCCTTATCCTTACCGGTTTGCTGGAGGCTCATCTTTTTTGATTTCTTCAGTTTCATCTTCCTGGAAAAAAAAATAGGAGAAAAAGTCATTCTATTATCGTCATCAGAAAAATGAGATCTAGCATCGTCAATAACGACATTAAACGATTACATCACAGTAGAGTTTCTCAAGTTAAATACTCGGTAAGCTTTACTTCTAACAAATATCCAAGAAATACACCTTCATCACTTCGGGAGTCAAATTTCTCAAAATGTTCTCAATCTTTCAAAATGTAACACTTACTCGTGAAGGTCTTGATGTATTTAAAAATGGGTTTCCTACCATTCCAAGTTTCATTTGGAGTGTTCTTGGTCCCAAGTCTAAGGTAGACTCGATCTTAACATAAACTGCAGTGTTAACTGCCTTAACCCAAGACTTTTAAGAACATTTTTACCGTGAAACATTACTCAAGCCATTTCCTAAACAGTCCAGTTTTTTCTTTTAACAACTCTATTTTGTTATGGAGTCTTAAGAGCTGAAGATTCATGTTTGATGCTGTTTTTAATACAAAAAGATTGAAAGAAAGAATTTTCAAACTCTGTTCCATAATTAGATCTAATTCTGGCAACCACACCAAATGTGTTGCTTTTATTTGCATCAAATGCAACCATAAGTAATGAAAAACATCAAATGTTTTCAATTTTTCTCTTAAAAAACAAACCCATTGTAGTGAGAAAAATTGTCAATGATAAGAAAAATGTGCTTCTTACTTCTACTGCTCTGCATTGGAGCAAGACACATGAGATCCATATGCAACAATTCCAATGATCTCTTAGTAGTCAATTGATCAAGTTTCTTATGGACTGATCTAATTTTTTTTACCAATTTGACATGGGCTGCAAATAGTGTTTAATGGCTTCAGAAGTTTAGGTAGCCCTCGAACCAATTCTTGTTTTGACAAGTGTCAAGCCCATGATGGTTCACATGACCCAAACGTTGATACCACAAATCGACGTTGCTAATCACAACTAAGTGGCAACTAAAATCATTAGAAGCGGCAACTACATAGCAATTATCACAATTCCTGGCCATAGAGTACATATTTACCTTGTTTATCGACAATCATAGAATCATTCAATGAAAAATGTACATATGCTGAGATTCATAGAGTTGACTAATGCTCAATAAGTTAGCCTTAAGACTATGAATAAGGAAAACATTATGGAGAGTAGACTTGCCTCCATAATGTTTATAATGCCTTTACCTATGACTTTTGATTTGCTACCATCACGAAACTGAACACTACCACTATTGCACTTCTCAAGAGTGGTGAACAATGATTTGTCCCTTGACATGTGCCTAGAGCAACCATCGTCCAA
Organism: Sextonia rubra; assembly: GCA_037013555.1. Classification (NCBI taxonomy): domain Eukaryota; kingdom Viridiplantae; phylum Streptophyta; class Magnoliopsida; order Laurales; family Lauraceae; genus Sextonia; species Sextonia rubra. Next base: position 10,710,714 of record JASUAD010000028.1, on the reverse strand, counting down.
GTACCATACGTGCGAATTTTTTACTCTTAGTGCAATAATGACTACATTATAATGAAGGTCAAACTTGCAAGCCCAGATGGACTTAGTCTTGAACTGTTAAGGAGAATAAAACTTCTTCCTGCACTGATTTCTATTTTGATTTTGTAGTTTGTTACAATGTGATCTAATATGCCTCTTGATCCCATAAAGATAACATATATGAACAAAAGTACGACGAGATATAATTCTTTTTGAAGTATTAGGAATGTTATTGTTACATACAGAATTATGCGTAATGAGTGCTTATCTGGGTGTAGAATTCACTTGAGTAGGTTCATGAGCAATAGGTATCATGGAGACCAAGGTTAAACCTTTGACAAACTTACTTGCATTCTTTGATATTGACCCATGTTTGTAGCTAAGACCATGTCTTTTAGTGACATTTTTCTTAACACCCAAGATTTCTTCTAACCTTTTAGATCTAGTGTTCATCCGCGTCAAATCAATTTTGGCACTAGCTACCTCTATGGTAGACATGTGCGGCTTTCTGCTCAAATCAGTCTTTTCAGACTTGCAAGCATCAAGTTCTTCTTTTAAGACATCCAGCTCTTTCACAGATTTTACAGATTATCCATGTAGCAAATTCCAATTGTTACCTGCATCAATTGATTTGTTAGATAAGATAGCTTGTTGTGAATCCAATTGAAATATCTTACCATAAGCTTCTTCCATTTCTTTTTGAAGAGATGTGATTTCTTTTGCAGCAGACTCCAATTCTGTTCTAGAGCATCATTTACCAATGCATTCTTCTAAAGTGTTTCTACAATCGATCATGTGCTTCTAATAAATCCATTTTAGTTTGAGGCATATTATCAAAAGTTTCATCAACATCATCGTTAGAATTAGAACCTGCACCACATGTATCCTGGACAATAGACCTTTTAGATTTTGCCATAAAAGCTATAAATTTACCATTATCAGAAGATTCAGGTTCAGTATTGTTACCTTAGTGATCCGAATTGTCATCCCAAGTGACATGCAATACCTTACCTTCATTACTTTGATTTCTGAAGGTCCTATTGATACACTGAGAAGGGTAATGACCAAACCACTTGCACTCATAGCATTGGGTGTGCATTGGAGGGATATTAGAATTATTCATGTCAGACTTAGAGACAGAATTAGAATTAGGCTTGAAATTTGATGTGAAATTTGACTTGTTCTATGCCTTTTCTTTATATAAGCCTTTTTCCAATCCTTTTTGTCTTCACTTCTAAAGACCTTTTTAAATATTTTCACAAAGAATCCCTTAAATTCAAGATGCTTGGAGTCCGATTCATAATCATCACTGTCATTAGCAGACTTAGAAGACACAAGTGCCATACGTTTGAACTTTTTGGTTGACCTAAGATTTGCTTCAAAAGTTTAAAAATTGCCAACCAATTGATCAACCTCAAGGGTATCTATGTCATTGTTTTCCACAATTGCTACGACATTTGGATTGAACCTTTTGGGTAAAAATCATAAAATTCTTGTGGCAATTTTGTTGTTCGGAATTGTCTCAACCAAATTGAAGGTTGAATTGACAACAAGAAATAGGACTTTTAGCAGCAGAAAAAAACCACCGCTAATAGTCAATAAATCGCCGCTAATAGTCATCACCAGCGTAAAATTGTGTACCGCAGTATTTGTCGGCTAATGTAGTGTCAGTAATGTTTTACTGGCTAGAAAAAGGAGGCCGCCGTTGAAAATGGAAATAGCGGCTAATTATTTTCACAGCTATTTGTTCCATTTATGCTGCTAATGGAGTACTTTCAAAGTAAAAAGAATGTCAGTTTTTTACATTTAGTGGTGACATTCACATTTAGCAGCACTTTTTAATTGCCGCTATATTATCTTTTTAACGGTGCATATTAATTGTTCACTGGTAATGTTACTATTAGCGGCAGTAAAGTTAGTCCGCTACTTTAAATATTATTATTATTATTTTAATAAAGTCCTACAGCTTAGCTGCTCTTTATATGAGCAGCATCCCTATTTTTGATTCACAATAAATAAATGAAAAATGTCTAATATGAATGGTTTTCAAGCAATCCTCATCCACTAACACATAAATGAGGAACCGGGAAATGTGTGGTATAATTCATATTTTGATGCATCAGGGCCCTGCTATTCCCATCATTTCCAAAAATCAAAGAGGGACAAGAGACTTACAAAAAATCATAGGTTGCATAGAAGCAGTAGCCAATGAGAAGCTAGATAATGATTAGTTATTCAACGACCTTCCATAGGTTTCCTAAAGAGCACATTGGTAACACACTCCACTTGACCTAGGACTTGCCCAACCCCATGATACTATGTTTATATGATGTCCTGTGTTTGCATTGTATGCAGGAGCTTGACGATTCCAAGATCTAGAACCATGTGTATTTCTAGATAATTTGCATGCTCCATTACAATTTTGCCCAATAGATAATTTGGTGTGGAGGATTTAATGTCAGATAATGCATGCTATTTACTTGATTGAAAGCCAGCTTTATGCCTTCTCACCCCTTCTTTATTTCCCCCTTTTTATTATCACCACCGCTCTTTAGCAAAAGGGATACCCAAGCATTGTTTTCATGGTAGGCTATGACACTTTTCTGTTTGCCACAAGAAATGATAATTGCACTAGATATAAAGTGGGCCCCACCTGTGAAGATGACCCCATCAATTGATGTTTGATGCTCAACTAGAACAAGAGAAAAAAAAATGTGGAGTTTTCAACTCCCAAGTTTATGAGGATAAGATTAATACATTAACTACAACGATGGCTGAGATGCCTGAATTGAAATAATAAGCATTTGCAAGATGGTAAGTTTGATAGGTCCACATGTTGTGAATGATTAGGACATCTCTCTTACATATGCAACTAGGTAGAGGATTGATTCTGATTGTATTTCTTTCTTTTATATATTTTCAACAAATGTCACAGTTACAAGATGTTTATCATGGAAACTTGAGAGGTGAGAAACGGCTTGAATAGTAGTCTTCACATTCAGTTTGGACTTGAAATAATCTCATTCAGTTTACACCCCATTCTGCACATGATCCCATTTATAGTTCTTTATGACTTGTTTAAAACTTCAAAACTGAGACTGTATACAACTAAATCAACATTCCATGAAATGTTGCTCTCAAACTACTCCATATGAATTTGATTATGAAGCACCACCACTTCTAATAAATCTAGTCCAAGTCTCTTGTGTTGCAACCTAGCATATGTTGATTTGAGTTCACTAACTTAGATGAGTAATTTTATCTCAAATTTCATTTTGCTTCCAGCCTCTCTTTAGCTAGTAGTGGTAGCCAAGCCTCAGGAATGTATTTTCCTCATATTTCTCCAGTCTAATAATTCAATCTGTTTTACAAATGGTTAAAACTTAAGCCCTGTAATTTGGATCTTTAGAATTCCTTGCTTTGTAATCAAGTTACCTGTAGATCTAATAACCGATAACTTCGATTGTGACTTGACTTTAGCAGGAATGGTCATTTTTATGTGATCCAGGAAGACTAATTATAAGATTTATGTGATTGCATTTGGTTTATAAGATTTAGGTTTTAGAAGGAAAAGCAAACAGGCCATGGCCACCCTAAACTATGGTGCTTAATGTGGAATTCCAATTGTCATCATGAAGCATGGGCTGATTGAATTATTAGTTTCGAAGAGATAAATTGGTTGCCAACAAAACCACAATATAGATATAAAGTTTTTCATCCATTTCCAAAGTGATTGTCAATACGCTTTTTAAATCTGCTTCTAAATCTATGTATCATTTATAGTCCTTGCAACTAGGAATTTCAGAAACCATACTCAAGGACACATACTTTGACTGTTCTGATGATGCAAGACTCTCATAGGCAGAACTCAGTACACATTACCGTATTCCTAGATATTCAATTGATACATGGGGGTAAAAGTAGAGACAAGACAGCTAGATGAGAGATTACTTATTAGGTAGAACTGTATACCTGATGTAGCCAGATGCAAGGGGACTATGCAGGGCCAATTTAAAGTTGCAGGGGGCCAAGCATTCCAAAAGATTTGTGGAAGAAGTTTCTTGCACAAATCCACCTTTCGATTTCATACACAATTAGTATGGTATCTTCATTTAGTATTCAGAAATTGAGCTTCTTATTTCAAATTTACAGTGATGGTTTCTGTTTCAACATGCCTTGTAGGAATCACTGAAAGGATGATCCATATCATTGGATTGACCACCCCCTGACTTGAATGATCTGAAACTCAACTTGGTGACCTTGTAAATTCCAAAACCTGGGTTTTCTCATTATGGGACAAATTATGTCAATTTGAGCGTTGAAACACAAAAACCTAAGGGTTCAGAAACGAATCTAGTTAGCATATTAATGTTCTGAATCATGATTTGCAATGGATAAGGTGGAAGGAGGGTTGTCTTAGTAACAATGTGGTTGGATAAAGTTTAAACCATAAATCTTAACATTTGATGATCATGAATAGGAGCTTCTAGGCTGCTGCTGTACCTTTGACCAAGTGTAAGTGTTACTTGCATAGAATATTTAAATTGTTAGAGAATAGTGGTTGATTAGAAATGTAGGGGACTAAAAAAGTTCAATTCTAATGCAAATAGTGAATCAAACATCCTTACTTTCAACATGCAAAATTTTATGGCAAGTGGAAACACCAACATCTTAGTTTTCAGCATCTCACAAACTATGCAGGCTGGCTATGAGGTTGGACTTGGGAGCTCTTGCTGTGGATTATGGTACATAGTAGATCAAAAGGGTTTTTAATTCCATCTTACATGGTTATTCATTCTCAACTTTATTCATTTAGAGAGAGAGAGAGAGAGAGAGAGAGAGAGAGCTCTTGATTGTTAGCATTTTATAGTTAAAAAGGAGCAGGAGTAGGAGCAAGAGCAAATGCAGATGCAGCAGCTAGTAGCACATGGGATGTGTGGGCCAACCTCTCTGCGACCCTACAGCCTAAAATGTCGCTTCTAACTACTTTCTTTAAAGTCTTTTTTGGCCCCCAAGCCTTGTCAGATGTGGGTAATCCATGTGCCAAGCCTTGTCAGGTGTGGGTAATCCATGAGCTAGTTTTAAATCCAGATAAAGAAGGATAACCATGTTAGATTAGGAATCAGCTATAATAATTTGGACAAAACATACACTATAAGTTTATTTCATGAATGAGCATGGATATACTAAAGTGGGAAAATATCCCAAGCAGCCAAAGCAAACAAAAATTAAACCAAGTACATTAAAACCAAAGCATCAGATTAAATACATATCAAGACTGAAATACAACACTCCAGATAACATATCTGAGAAAGTTACCTAGATATTTCAGTAGTACTTTCTCACATTATTCCAGTACAGAGCTCCTACTCTCCTAGACATATATATATAATAAGAGATAACAAACTGGTCAACGAAGCCGAGAGAACAGAATATCAAAGTGACAAAAATTTCTTTGGAACATACAATGTTCCATCATAAAACCCAAAACTCAATTATTGATGCCCATTGGTCTGGATGTACACTATCAAGATAACACTGCAATCGCTCCTGAGTAGTAGGAAATGGATCACACTAGTCCTTCTTCAACTCATTTTTCCAAACCCTCCAGCTGTGGCAAATGGTTCTCCAGACCCATTTCTTCACCCTCACATCATTGTGGATGTCGAATTTGGATTGCAACAAATGCAAAATAAACTTGACATTAGTACAAATACAATACACACTATCATCATAAGTGAGGAAATTACATTAGTACCAAATACCAATACAGCTTGCCACATGTCTTTTTTCCCCTCTATAGGCATTTTCTCCAATCCTTGTAAGTAATTGGCGTCTTCTGCGCATCTCGTGCAATGAGGCCAAGAAAAGAGGACAACGATCTTGCATTTCTTCCGATGGGCTGGTTGAATTCGTTGACTCTTACTACAACGTGCTTCTGTAGATTATTTAGGGCGATGCATCAATTGCAGCCCCAAGTCCTTTTTCTTGATTGACACTCTATTTTAAATACAATTCAATAAATGGAGATAGTGCTTAGGAATTGACCATAACTAAAGTTTAATTTTGTAGTGGATCAAAAATTGAAAACATGGAAGCAGAAAAGGTGGACAAGCTATTTGCCCATCCTGTCATCATTCACCAAACAAGCCAAAGTGACCCAACATTACTTGTTGATAACTTTTACCACACTACTATATCCCAGTACCATAACGCCTTATAAATTTAGACGAATTACACTAAATTACAAGCACTAAGAATATTTTATTTTTCTCATGAAGTGGACAATGACTTACGAGTGTAAAGACGGAGTAGTGGATTGTGATGAAAGCAGGTAAATTTGTTGTCCAAAAATAATAAGCAATAAGAACATACAAGATTGGAGCCATGCAAGGGCACATGCAAATGATATAAAATCATCACCACTAACCATGCTATTCATCTGGGTTGGCTTTATGAATTCTACTACAAAAGTAACATGGAAAGGATATAGATGAGTCCAGAAATTGCATTTGATTGTGCCCACCATTATCCAATCATCCAAGTGAACCAACTGTGACAACATTGTTTTTAGCAAGACCAGCCTTCCATAATTGAGGCGGATCATGAACATAATTTGGTGGGCCCCATGTGTAGAGTAAGAGAGCAGAAGAGTGTGATCTAATAGATTTACTTACAAGGTGATGATGTCCATGGTGATAATGTAGAGCTAGTCAGTTACTTTATGAGAGGTAGCTGTCTTATACTCTTACCATTTTCCTACTCAATTTCTTGTGATTACTACAACATTCAACCTTCTAGTTAAAAAGGGCAAATCCCACAGATCTGATTAACACATATATATATATAAGTAAATTAAATTATATATGGTTATCTGAAGTAGATGCCTTGATGTCCATCTATGGGTGTCGGTCCTCTGCCTGTGTGGGCCGGACCTCTACTTGTGATGAACATGTCATATCTTGCATATGCACCAATGAACTTATATTAAAAAACAACTATTATATTCTAGGAATTTTGAAAATCTTATCAAAAAAAATAACTTGCAGTTAACACGTGTGCACACACACACACAAAAAAAGGTGCAAGGACTTACAAAACTGGAGTCATTTATTTACATTGACATCTAATTTTAAAAATCTGAAATAGTGTCATCATCACACTCAAAATCACATTTAGAATAATCTCGCTGGTTTTCTTCCACGATCTCTCATACGAAACCTAAATCCGTTTATCATGAACCTCAAGAAGTTACCGGCCACCTTACTAGGACCCCTAGCCAGCAAGTAACCCGCTTGTCATCTTCCAGTCTCAAGCGATCAACCTGTATGGTTACCATAGACGTTAGTCAAGCACCAAAATCACAAGTACACATGTGCTAAGTGTATAAAATACATACATACATACATATATATATTATAGTGAGAATATCTCCTACTTACATGAGATTCGAACCATTTGGGAAATTGTTCATTATGCATCCGTTTTTTATCAATTTGTCGCTTGTGATGATTATTTGCATATATTTTTTTACGATGTTCTCTACATACAATAACGATATTTGGTTAAAACATTAGGTAAGATATAATATATAATGGCTTAAAAATTTAATAACCAAGATGAAGTAAATGTCTTACTCTAGAAATGGAGCCACTTCAATGCAATTAACGAGAACATATCTATGCATTTGGTCCCAAACATTGTGCATCAAATTTATCGAAGTCTCCTTCCCAAGTGCATGACCAAGCCTTGAGAAAATCAATGACGTTTGATTAGTTGCACCATTGTCATAATTCTTTGGTACACAAGTCAACTTTGTCTCCACATCATACAAATACCTCGAACAAAATGTTAAGCAATCTTCTGCTAGGTATCCCTCTGGTATTGAACCTTCTGGTGGACTTCTTTTGTGCACATAGGAATTAAGAGTAAGCAAGTACCTATGGATAATTAGAAATAAGATATTGGTTAAAATAGTTTTTACATAAACACTATTGTGCCTGTATTAACAAGTTAAAACAAATATAATAACATTAGCACACACCACTCAATGGGGTACATCCATCGGTATTGTACAAGTCCAGCAATCCTAGCCTCTCTTGCCAAATGAATTGGTAAATGCACAATAATATCAAAGAATGCCAGTGCAAAAATCATTTCAAGATGGCGTAGTACAATTGAAATCTAAGATTTCAATCTATTAATACCTTCAACTGTATTAACTTTTGAGCATAATTCCTTGAAGAAATTGCTTAATTCAATCAAGACTAGACAACATTCTTTGGTAAGGTCCTTCACACAGCTAATGGAAATAATTGTTGCATCAGAATATGGCAATTGTAACTCTTCAATCCAAATATTTTGCACTCTTTCAAGTGCATACAACGTAAAATATTAGCTACATAATTATCCGAAACCTTCACTTGGGATAATACCTTGCAGAAGATATCTTTCTCTTCACGAGTCATTGAGAAGCATGTGGAAGGCAAATATATTTTATACCCTTATATGGATGAAGCGCAGGTCTTATATCCATATCTCATAGGTCTTCACATGGCTTTAAAATGTTTTTTGTTTTTCCTTCAATGTTCAACAATGTCCAACCATACTGTCACATATGTTTTTCTCAATATGCATAACATCCAAACTGTGATGTATTAAAAAATGCTCCCAATATGGTAATGTAAAGAATATACTCTTCTTTGTCTATCCGTTCATAGACCGCTTTCTCTTCTTACTGGATGTATTAAAATTATCCTTCCTGAATGTGATGTTAATGTCATGACACTAATACAAGAGCTTCGTTCCAAATCTTGATAGAGAAGCGGATTTGAATTTTGTCTATCCATCAAATTTTTCCTTATCATGATGGAACTTATGATCGGCATCCAAGAAATGACAATGGCCAATATAACATACCTTATGCCCCTTCACCAAATAGTAATAACAAGTGTCCTCATTGCAATGAGGACAAGCAAAGTGACCCTTAGTGCTCTATCCTGAAAGGTTTGCATATGCAGGGAACGCATTAATTGTCCACAACAACACTGCACGCATTAGAAAATTTTAGTTAGTTGATGCATCCCAAATTGGTAATCCATCCTCCCACAAATCCATCAAGTCATCTATTAAAGCTTGCAAATGCACATCAATTTCATTCCCGGGTCCACGAGAATAGGGTATAAGCAACGACATCATGAAAGAAGGTTGCTTCATGCACATCCTTGGTGGCAAGTTATATGGCATCAAAACAACATGCCATGTACTGTGGGCAATACTCATTGTCATAAATGGATTAAAGCCATCACTTGCTAACCCAAGCCTAACATTATAAGGCTCCACGGTGAAATCTAGGTATCAGTCGTCAAGACTTAGCCAAGCTTGGGAGTTAGCAAGATGCCTTAAGACCCCGTCATTGGTGTGTCCCTCTACATGCCATCTCATGAAGAAAGCAGTTTTATCTGACATGAAAAACCTCTAAGGCCCTGGCTTTAAGGGGAAGTAATGCACAATCTTCATAGGACTTTTTTGTTCCTTAAAAGACGAAGGTGTTGTACCATCATCACTAGCTTTCCACCTTGAAGAACCACATATAGAACATGCAGATTCCTTAGCAGTTTGTTTCTAATACAACATACAATCATTAGGGCATGTATCAATCTTGTTGTAACAAAGGCCCAATTTCCCAATGATCTTTTTCATTTGATAGAAGGACTTCAGCAATGTTTCACCTTCAGGAAATGCTTCTTTCAACAACTCAAGCAACATGGTTAAAGAGCTGTCGCTCCATCCACTTACACACTTGATGTGGCATAATCGCAAATGAAATCAAGCTTGGTGAAGTTCTTGCATCCTGGGTACAACTCTAACTCGGCATGTATTACCAATTTGTAAAATTTCTCTGCTTTTGCATTAAGTCCCTCTACTTGTTCTTGTGAACTAAACTCGGGATCTTGAATTTCAAATGCCAATTGTAACATTCCGTGCATATCATTAACTTCATCCGATGCACCTTCGTCCGAAGTAATATTACGAGATGTTTGAGGTGGGAATATAAATTTTTTCCCATGAAAAACCCAAACACCACAGGTATAACTCTTTACAAATCCATAACATATTAAATGTTCATGTATTTCATCCTGAGATCTGTAATATACGTTACATCAATTCTTACATGGACATTTAATCCTATCCTTTGATATTGAGTTAGCGAATGCAAAGTCGAGGAATCGTTGGACCCCTTCGTCATATGCAATGCTCACTCTAGACTCAAGAGTCTAACTCTTGTCCATAATGTTTTTTCTCAACTAATGGACCGTTTGTTAAGTCTAAAACAAAAAAGAGTAAAGTCTACGTGATTGATTTCAAGAATAAGAGAAAACCTCGTGCAAATTAAAAAAAGGAGAGAAGTGAAGATAGAGAAAGAAACTAAGGTTGCACTTGCACCAAGCTCAAATAGATCCAAACTTGCTTGCACCAAGCTCAAATAGATCAAATTTTAGACAAAAGTAAATGAGAGAGGTTATGGATAGGAAACCATAATCATGTGTTCTTCATGGAAATGCAACTGGGATACCCACATAGATCTAACTGTTGAGAAAGAAGAAGAAACAAGAAGAACACACAATCCACATAATAGACATGAGATTTACGTGGTTCACAAGATGTGGGCTATGTCCACGGAGGTTCAACCCTGTTCACTATTGTTAGAGATCACCCATAAGAAGAACGATCCTCTTCTTATGATTACAAGAGCACACAACTTTCTCTAGGATTCTTCTCTGTAGAGAAACCAACTCTCTCTCTTTCTTACACCACTCAGAATAATACAAAAGCCCTAATTAATAATACCTTGGGCATTTACAACCGTCGGATCTAGGCTTATAACAAAGGGTCCAAATTAAACCGACATATTACATATTTACCCCAGATCAGACTTCACCACCCCATCACTAACTCAAAAGCTCCTGTGCCAACTCTTTAGCACTCATTGTCTATGGGCATGCAAGTATCTAATATCCTAATCTCCTCGATAATGTAACTGTGTTAAACTAGGTTCTTTTGAATCTGCTCGATGTAAAATCTTGCTGAGCTAGAGTAGTAGTATCACAGTATACTCTCTGCTTTTTCTTAATTAATCTCATTTTCCCAGAAAAAAAAAATTGTGAATGCCCTTAATCCTATTTAAACTCTGGAAATACAACCTTGCTTATTTAATTTACACATATTAATTGCTTCTTGTAAAACATATATGTTACATATGCCCAGATTATCTAGATCACCATACCACCACGTAATCATCAATCTGGGTCATAGCAACACATATTACTAATCATTTAAAAACATATCCCGCCTATGAGAGAACTGACATTGCATTTAGTTACTACTAAAATTCTTCGTCAAGAATCCAAACCTGGGCCCAAACAGTAGCTCTAGAGTCGTACAGTAGATTTGAAAGTGGATTACAATTGCCCCCTTTAATTATAAGCGGTCTAAGATTTCTTGTATATACTAATATATTGTTGTTTGTAAACTTTCTGATTGTTAAAACAATGGCCAGTGATCTAACACATGGCAAAAATCCTCCTAGAAAATCAACGCGTGTTTGTGCACTACAAAGCTGTGAATTTCATATTCTGCTGAAAATTCAAGCTAGAGGCTTCAACTTTATGCATTTTCAGGTCATATTATCGCTGTGATCAAACCATTTCTGCAGTGAAATTCTCCACCTCTTGGGTCTCAATCTGACTTCCAAAACAATTATAAGAAGACTAAAACATGCTGTCATCTCTGAGAAACTGCTATAGTTGTTCAAATCAAAAAGTAAAAATGGAAAACGAAAAAGAAAATCTTTTTCACTGAAAAGCTCTCTAAGCAAAGAAACCCATAAATGGGCTTGATTGGTTTTGAAAAAATTAGTACCAGGAGTCAGTACATGGATGTTTCTCAGCGAAAACTGCTCAAAGCAAAGACATCCATAACTGGGTTTGATTGGTTTTTGAAAAATTAGATCGTTTTCAGTGAAAATTGCTCTAAGCAAAGAGACCCATTAATGGGTTTGATTGCTTTTCGAAAAATTAGTATGAAGCATCAGTAGATGGATGGTTTTCAGTGAAAAAAGCTCTAAGCAAACAGTGGAAAAAGCTTTAAGCAAAGAGACCCATTGCTGGGTTTGATTGGTATTGAAAAAATAGTATGAGGATTCAGTAGATGGATAGTATTCTGGGGTCTGTAGAGAAGAAGAGTAAAAATGCAAAGGTCGTATGCTCAGATGGTTCATGGGATTTAAAAACAACATCAAACATTGAAATTTACAAAAATTTAAACGCTGATATATGCAAGCAAAGTTAGCATCAAACAAAAATCAAACATTTGAGGCCAAAATCAAGGGTTCAATGGCTTGATGAGAGTATTTTGGGCCCACGCCTATGCCACAACAAGCTTTTAGTCCACATGGAAAGATGCACAAAACATATATCAAAGGGGATGACACCAGCTAGTTTCCTTCTAATAAATTAACAAAAGAAATTAATTTATAGAGAAATTATGGGCTCCTAAATAAACAACTTCAAATGCCAATGTTGTGAAAGCACTAACGTCCTATTTATTAGGGAAGACCTAGTAGTTTCAGTCTCTTGTTAACAGAAGAGTTTCTTTCAGAGTTTCAACTTAATAGTATCTTATTAGTGAGTTAAAATCTAAAGAGCCTGTCAACTGAGCCACTGAGTTCTGAAAAGAATAAAAAGGTAAGGCATTCTGTATTTATTTATTTTGCGAGGCGGGGGGGTGGTGGTGTGGGGCGCTGTTTCTTAAAAATTTAAGTGACTGAATGTTACTTGAAAGAGGATTTCCTATACACATATTTTGACCATATTGTATGAAATTTGTCAATCAGTGATTTTCTAATGGTCCTGGTCTTCTTGTGTGGTGTGATTTGATTTGGTTCCATTGGTGCTAACTCAAAGAGCTCACAAGTATGATCCCTCGGCCGATCACAGCAATGGATAATTAAAGTATGACTCTGCCCTCTGGGGAACAAAAACAGCAGCAGTTCAACTCAAGGTTTAGGCCCAAATCAAATAGGAATAACAACATATACTTAGAATAGAATGTCCTCCAAACTACAAGGATGTGGAATATTTCAAAGAAAATCACATGAAAACAATTCTGTTGATGCATTTGGCGCAGGCAGCAGAATTCAAAACCACAGCACGTACTGTTTACATTAAACAGCTTCTTCACTCCAATTGAAGTCAGCATCAACCAGCTGATACAACTTTAGAGCATAAAATTTTCTAAAAAGAAGTTAAAACCAGCATTCCACAATGTGGGTTTTTATTCCTTCAGCTCCCCAAACACAAGCGGATAAAAATAAAAATAAATAAAAAATAAATTAAAAAAAACCAAAAAACCTACAATTCCACATGAGCATTTAATCAAACACCACACATCCAAATGCACTCAGACCATGAAAAGCCCAAAACCCCCAAAAATCCCATCCAAATCCCAAACATCAAAACAAACCAAATGAAAACTCACAAAATCAAGTGGAGAGAGAGAAAGAGAGAGAAAAAAAAGTGAATCAAATTGGAATCCAATTCCACAGAACCACAAAACACAAGCAAACTAGAGATAATACATCTTCAAAGACAGATCACATGCATCAATGCCAACCTATTCATATCAATCCACACCAAAGCACTTCAACATCTTAAAACAAAAACAATTCAAGATTATGTCAACAAAAACCCTAATTCCAACAAAGATTAACCAAATCTTGCACAAAAAAAACTTCAAAATTAGAAATGAAAGCAATAGTAAAACGATCTAACCATGTTAATATACATCAAGACCAGCTAAAAAAAGCTGCAAATTAGAAAAATCAGCAAGTTCCCGCATCAGATCTAAAACAATACAATAGAATGTGAAGGTTTTTGGGAGGTTCTCTAGAATAGATTAATGCAATCAATCTCAATACTATGTGTACAAATAAACAACTATGCAATGAAAATAAATCTAATAAAAACACACACTACAAGAAGACAGATTTTACATGGAAACCCAAACTGAGAAAAAACCAGGAGTCCAACCTGGACTAATAATCAAGCACTATGAATTATCACGCAGTTACAAGCCACTTACAGACATCCGCATGACTTTGTAGCGTCAATCTTTATAAAGAATCACTCTACAATGACCGCCTGTCATTGCCTACTACAAATCTAATTAACTAGATGCCTTCTAGTTGTTAGCCTGACTCCTCAGATCTTATATGCTTAGAAGACGATCTTTTATAAGAGATGTAGAGAACAAGAATCTTTAAAGTAGAAGTTCAACCTTTCAACTCTCCAATGAAAACTCTAGAGAAGGTACTATCTAATAAGCAATCTCTACTTAAAACAGTTAGATATATGTTCCATATATTAGGGTTGAGAGAAAACCCTTTTTTATAACCCCAATTCATGCCTCATAAATATATTTCAACCAAAAAAGGAGTTGGCAGTAAATAGGCAAGTTCCTCTTCAAATCGAACTGAAAAATCATAAGTCGAAAAACTTCTTTGCACCGATCCGATAGGTTGGAGTAATGGTTCGATTGGTTGGATAAAGCCTCTGCCAAGGTGACATTTCAGCACTTTTTCTGCAAACTTCCAAAGGCTATAACTTTCTCATTTTAGCTCCGATTGAAGCAATCCTGAGCTCTACGGATATCTATTCGAAATGAGCTTTCCAACAGTAAGTTGCTTATTTATATCTGATGCTCGATTTGTGAGATATGACCTTTTTAAATCATGTTATCCTTAGAAAATCACTTCAATTTATTGCTATTTCTTTAACTTCTTCATTTTAATGCATTCGGCGACTCAAACCATTGTCCATACTTAAGGATACATAAAATACAACACCAATGGACTCAAGTTTTGTCCAACCCATTAATTAGCTAACATAAAATCCTTACAATCTCCCCCTTTGGCAATTTATAAACAAAACTTTCTATACAATCAATCTACCCAAAAATAAAACCACAAAATATATTAAGTATATTGAAATCCCTTAAAAAAAATTACCTTCAGCTCTTCACCAGTTACAAAAGAACCATCTCAGCTCTATCTGTCTTTAAACTTCCCACAAATTCCTCATTCTTTTCTTTTTTGTCTATAATTGACAATGCCAATGATCATCATGCAGCAAAGTTGTCAACTTCGATCTAGCAGTAGCTCCCCCTTGATTACAACTCCCTCTTAATTGTATCTTCATAGCATCACTGGGGGCGGGAGTTTGATCATCTTGATTAGGATTTTTTGCAAATAGCCACCCACACTTGTGTAGTTTGAGCTTTCAACACAGTGTGAGCAACTTCTGTGGATAAATCAGACTTCCTAACCCAAATAACTCTTGTCTTGACCTTTGGCTCAGATAATTTTTTCCACCATTGCTTATACTTTGGCAAAACATGCAACTTCTTGCAATAGGAACGAATGTATCCTTTAACTCCACAGTGATAACAAATGGATGTACGTGCAGGATGTAACATATTCTTCCTTTTCAAACTACTCATCACACTATGAACATATGCAACATATGATGTAGTGTGGGTAAGACTTCTACCAACAATAGGTTTACCTTCAGATATTGAAGTAGATACACCATCATTAAAACCAAGGCCGCACTTGTCATTAGACAACTTTTGAATACACAAGATGTCTTAAATTATCTTCGAACAAGTATTCATCTTATTCAGTGAGGCTTTTGTGGAATCCAGCTCAGATAATGCAATATTCAGTTTTTCAGCTAAGTCTTCGCTTTCAGTCTTAACAATCTTTAAGTCGGCTTTCAAAGTTTCAAACCCTTGCTTAACCTTCTTAAAATCATCTTTTAGTAAACCACAATGACCACCTTGCTCGAGGCTAAAGCAACTTGTACAAACTGATAGTTTTTGAATCGGACTCCTGGTTAGCAGATTAGATAGAAAAACATAGGACTTTCAACACTTTGGCTTAAAAAGAGGTCGTCGGGGTCCAAAACAATAAACTGCCACCAAAAAGCTAGGAAACCATTAGGAGTACCTCGCTCAAGGCCAAAGTAACTTATAAGAACTGACGGTTTTTTAATCAAACTACCAGTTAGCGAATTAGAAGAAAAAACATTGAATTTTTCATAATTAGGCTCGAAAATAGGCCACCGAAGGTCCAAAATGGAAAATAAGCACCAGACCGCCCGGCAACCACCACAAGCACCTTGCTTGAGGCCAAAGTAGCTTATTGGAACTGACAGTTTTTCAATCAAACTCCAGGTTAGCGAATTAGATAGAAAAACGTAGGATTTTTAACACTTTGGCTTGAAAATAGGCCGTTGGGGGTCTAAAACGGGAAAAGGCCTTTGAACAATCCTAAAACTGCTACAAGCACCTCGTTGGAGGCCATAGTAACTTGTAGGAACTAATAGTTTTTTAATTAGACTGCTGATTAACGAATTAGATGAAAAAATGTTGGATTTTCCACACTTGGACTTGAAAAGAGGCCGCTGGAGCTCCAAAACGGGAAACGGCAACCGGAAGGCTCGAAAACCACCACGACCACCTTGTTGAAGGCCAAAGTAATTTATAGGAACTTACGGTTTTTGAATCAAACTCCCAATTAACGAATTAGATGAAAAAACATTCGAGTTTTCACACTTAAGCTTGAAAATAGGCCACCAAATGTCCAAAACAAGAAACGACCATAAGCACCTCGCTCAAGGCCAAAGTAACTTGAAAGAATTGATGGTTTTTTAATACTCCCGGTTAGTGAATTAGACAAAAAGATGTTGGATTTTCCATCCTTCGTCTTGAAAATAGGCCACTGGAGGTCGAAAATGGAAAATGAACATTGGACGGCTTGTAAACGGCCACAAATACCTCGCTGAAGGCCAAAGTAACTTGATGGTTTTTGAATCAGACTCCCGGTTAGCGAATTAGATGAAAAGAAATTGGATTTTCCACACTTAGGCTTGAAAATAAGCTGTCGGAGGTCCAAAATGGGAAATGGCCACCAGGTGACCCAGAAACTACCTCAAGCACCTTGCTTGAGGCCAAAGTAACTTGTAGGGACTCGAAAATAGGCCTTCAGAAAAACCTAGGGAAAGATTCTATTTATATACTTGTTTTTCTAGCATTTTAAATTTAATTCATTAAAAGGATTCTAATATTGTTCTTGTTATTGCAAATTGATGGATACTTTGGGCTCGGTTGCATACTTGTATGGTGTTTTGGTAGTTCTTATTTTATTTGTATTTGTATCTTGGACATTTGTATGGGAATGTATCAATGATTGGAATATTTGGTATATGAGATGAATGACTCGATGTATAAATTAAGAGATTAAGGTACTTCTTGATTAGAGATTGTTGAACATAGCTGTGGTTGCTTGTTTATTCGCAATAGTTGTATGGACGCAAATGTTATATTGCATATAGGTTTTAGTTGGGTGCATAAACAGGTTTAGAGAAAAATTATTCTAAAAAACAATTGATAATTTTTCTTAAATTGATCTATCCCGACGAAATTAAACTCTCACCAACGTTTGTAAATGTCGACAATAGTTTACATAAAATTTATTTTAAAAAATTTAAATACTTTGAATGACTTTCACCAATGTTCTTAAACATTAGTAATGATTTATAAAAATTTATTTTTAAAAATAGCAGTGACTTTCTTCGATGTTCTTAAACATCGATATAATTTATTTAAAAAATAGAAATACTTGTACTGCCTTTCCCTGACATTTTTAAACGTCAGTAATGATTTATACAAATTTATTTTTAAAAATATAAAATCTACTGACTTTCCTCAATGTTTTTAAAGCATCAGTAAAATTTATTAAAAAATTATAAATACTTTTACTGCCTTTCGCTAACGTTTTTAAATGTCGGTAATGATTTACACAAATTTGTTTTTAAAAATATAACTCTGCTAACTTTCCCCGACATTTTTAAATGTCGGTAAAATTTATTTAAAAACTATAAAACTTTTATTGCCTTTCTCCGACGTGTTTTTAACATAGGTAATAATTTATGTTAAAATTATTTTAAAAAATATAAATATTTTTACCAAATTGTTTTAAAAAATATAAATACTTTTACCAATGCTTTATAATGTCGGTAAAGATATATATATATATATAAAATTTTGATTAAAAATATAATCTTTTACTGACGAAATAAAATGTTCGTAACGGATTATCCTTCAAATTTTTTGGAATTGAAAAAAGTTTACCGATGTAATTTATCGTCGGTGAAACGCTGATATTTACCGAGTTTTTAAATTATGTTGGTAACAACTTTTGCCATAGGGCTTTGTTGACGATTGACCAACAAAACTTTTTTCATTGGTAAATTTTTTTACCGACAATTTATGGTCCTTTGGCAACGAATTTTTTCATAGCTAAAAGTATAATTTATTGTAGTAAGTATGTGTTTACTTCACTCTTTCTTCCTTTTATCTTGAGTACTCTCTCTCTCTTTCTCTCTCTCTAATTAGTATTATATTGAAGTTGCTAATTTTGACCATCTCAATTTTAATTTTGACCATGTGAATATCATCTTAATTTTAATTTTCACCAAATATTCATTTTTATTGTGACACAAATCCCAAGAAAGTTATCCAAATAATTGATTTTAGTGATCACATTGTAAAACGATCATATTAGCTATATATCATACTTTCTAATTCAATTCATTCATGTAATGGTTGAACTAGTGTCTAAACCCGGTTCTGTAACAGCCATATGGGGTTGCAGGCGGAGTCGGCCACCTATATTGAATTTCAAGTAAAATATTTAAAAGATCTAACAAATTTGAAACCCAGAAGATGAATTCTTTTTTCTTTTTTTTTTTCTGCAGTGTTTCATAGTATATATACTGTACATGATAGTGATTGACTCCTTGATTGTCGGGATTGCATACAATGATGATTCGCTGGGAATGGATGAAGAAAAGGAAAAGGTATACAAAATACAGTTGACCAGGGTTGCAAAGATAAGCTTTTGCTCATTCAAGAAATCCATTCAGGAGATCCCATTGTTGAACTATGTTGATTTGATGAAGAGAATATTCTTTCTTTTATCAAGCTCATAGAATTCAAACTCACAAGTCTTTTTGCTTCTTTTTTTTTTTTTTTGTTATATATATAAATAAGTACTGATCACAGCTAAATCACATGGTTCAGAAAAAAAAGGGCTCAAATTAGGGTTCTTGTTTATCTTAACGGCCTCGAAACAGATAAAAAAGAAGATTATATTAAGCTTTATTCATATATGAAAGTTACATTATTGTTACACATTGGATATTTGTAACGGCGAAATGCCGCTATCACTTTATTGCAGCGGACTAACTTGCTCAATATATGACAAATGGGACTAACTATTGAAGGGCCTCTGGTTGTAACAGTCAAGGTTGTCTCCATAGCTCACACCCAATATGTCGCAGTACCTCTTATAGAAACCAATACGGTCTTCCACTCTAGAATCAGTTCCTTTGCCACATTCCAGTCCTCCATTGATGATGTTGGTGATGACACCATATCCAGGTAGCCTGCCGGCCGCCCTGTCAGCATCAGACGGTGTCCATGCACCGGTGATGACGGCGTGGCTGGATGGCTTGGGTGATTGTGGGGTCATCCAGAACCAGAAGGCCGTCTTAAATGAAATCACTGGATCTGTGGCAACTAAATCAGGGTTATTCAAGAGGTCTGATCCAATAGCTTTACCGGCAGGCCCATAGTTGTAGTTGCTGCAAGCAATTCAGACATAGTAATAGTCAAGGATAAGGTCAAATTTCTCAAAAAAAAAAAAAAAAAATCCGACAGCTTCTGGGTTAATTTGTTTAGTACACTTACAATGAAATTTGGATGGGTCCTCGGCCATAATATTTCTTCCCTGCAGCGCAAGGCCACTCAGTACTCGGTTGGCAATAATCACCAGGATTACCTTGTTCCTGTTTGAAGCAGTATCCCCATGCATATGGGCCATCCGGTGCACTTGCCCACCCTCCTGTACATATCAAAACAGTCAAATCATTATTTCCATCTCTTTAGATCGCAAAGACCCAAAATTTACAAATGTTTTCCACTACATAAAATGGGAATGATAATGAATCAAGTTAAAATCTTGCCCCTCTAGTGGGGATTTCAAATCCTATGATGGTTTACCCCATGGTGATTGTGATTGTACCTTCAGGGTCCACCATGTCACTGCAGGCAATCTGTCATGAACGCACTGCTAGTGACCTATTCAAGGCGAGGGCTTAACCTAAGGTGATGTGGCGGACTCCAATTGGTCCACCCACGATCACGATGGAAACAATCGCAAAGTGGATTTCTATTCTAATTGGATGATTGAAAACATGCATAAGAAAAATAAATGCCAATAAAGAATCTATGTTGTTTATTTTATTTTATTTTATTTTATTTTTTGTGTGTCTGCAATATTGCAGAGATACCCACCAGTTGTTTCATGGGAGGTTTGAGCTAGAAAAGCTGCAATTTCCCTCTTCTTTGTGTTGTCATCCCCAACTGTTGCAAATCCAGAAAAGGAATTCGCAGCAGCTATAAAAGCATCATAGGTGTAGAAGCCATTTGCAGGGCAACTGGCCTCATTGCGGTGTTTGAGCATCTGCTCAAACTGGTCACGAGAGAGTAGTGAGGCCTGTGAAAAGGCAACGGGTACTGAAGCACTCAACAACAATGCAACAGCGAGAAAGATCAAGTTCGAAGACCTCATTGTTTCCTGAAACAAGTTCTACGACAAGGTGTGTGGTGTTGGCTTAGATGAGCTGAGTGAGGGGTATAAATAACCGGGGACTGCATAAGATCTTTGAATAGTCAGCCAGACTTTTCTTTCCTTCTTAATGACGATTAGAGAAGTTCGATCGGTTCACGCAATTGGATCTGTTATAGAAATTTGTCTACTTCTCTTGATAGATAAACACGAGGCGTTTTTGTAATGTCTGGTACTCCACTCCACTGGGTGGATTAGCCATCCCCTAAAATCAGCTCTTAGGTCTTGTTTTTGTACAGCCCTTTCGTGTGGAAATGCATTTCTTATGGGAGGAGGTCGTAGTTCTAAACTCTCTTTTATTAGTGAGAATAGGAATTATTTTATACTTTCTTCATGAGAAGCAGCGTATAATCAGAGCAGGATCTTATACAAAAGTGCAAACAGTACTTGTTTCGCTTTCCAAAATGTGTGTAAATATAAATTTGTTTGTACAATGCTACCGAAAAGAAAATACGGACAAGGATTTTTAAATCCACAACTCCGACTATGCTTTCTTTTTTTTTTTTAACTATTTTAGGAGGAGGAAGTGTTTAAGATCTTTATTGCACCCAACAATAAAAAATATACATATATCAAGAACTAAAACTGAGAATTCTGCTTTCCAGAAAATTTCCTCACATATGCTAGCCTTAACAAATGTGAGTTTATGTCTCTTATATGTTGCAATGAAATACAATTATGTAAAGAAAAAAGTTACTTTATAAAGTATTTGATAAGGCTTCTCTCCAGCTATCGAGGCTACCAAGATCTGGTAGATTTGTTAGATAGGGACTTGGATAGCATGAATTTGTGGATATGTGAATATTATGTGCAAAGGAAAAAAATATTTGATGATTTCTAAAAATATACATAGTTGATATTTGATGAAGTAAATTTTAAATAGATGACCAATCTCTAAATTTTGGGTTATTTCCCTTCATTTGATAGAGTTAGCGTGCATTGCTGTACTCGTAATAGAAGTGGTCTTCCAAATTACTCTTCATGGTCCGTTGCATGGGATAGGATCCATTCCTTTAAGTTTAACGTTAGGGACCCACATGCGATCGACAAATGTATAGGAACGTCTGCCCTTTGCATTTGGCATCACAAGGAACTCCACATAAATCAAAACGACTAGAGTGGTGACGTTTCTTATACGCTTTGAACTTCCTTCCTTTCTTCCCATTTGGCAACATATATATGGAATTACAAATAAATCTAAACTGCTAAAATGATCATGCCTCTTACAAGAAATGACCTTTCTTCTGTCTTTATTAGCACCATGTGGAGATATAAATAAATCCAAAACATTCACGGTGTGAGATGCAAAGATCTTCGTTGGAAAAAGTGGATGCATTAGAAAATGACAAGTAAATATGCCAAAAATCGAAAGGATTTATAGGCCTCACATGATGTGTTGATATGATAGAGAAAGAAGTGATAAGTATTGAAGAGTGGGTCCCATTTAATGGGGATTATTCAAAAGCATTTCCTCTACTTTTAGTAACACCTAAAGATTTTGGTAAGAGTAGTTAGCTAAACAAATTTAATATAGTATCATAGAAGACAATTGCAAGTTCGAATTATAGGAGCAACGACTCAAGGCTCAACAAATGCATATAATATTTCACCTGAGGAAAAGCATTGAAGAGTGAGCTCTACTCGATGAAAAATATTGAAAAGTATTTCCGCTATCTCGAATAATACTTCTAGATTTTGGTAAGAATGGTTAGCTAAAGAAATTTAATAATAAGTGTTTGTCAATAGATATAGGACAATAATCTTAGAGGCAGGGGTGGCTCGACCATTGGGCCAAAAAAGCCTTTGCTTTAGGCCTCCCAAAAAATAAGACCCCTCAAAAAGTAAATCCCATATATTTTTTTCAATCTAAAAAAATAAGGCCTCAAAAAAGTAATTGTAACAACTTTAATCGTTTCAAATTTCAAAAAAAGCAATTGTCATTGTTTGGTTTCTCTTAAAGAATAAGGCCTCATAAAAGTAATTAAAGCAACTATCATCTTTTTATATTTTAGAAAAAACAAATGTTATCTTTTCATATTTCAAAAAAAGAATTAAAGACCACTTTCACATTGAGAAAATATTGTCATTAAAAGAAAAAAAACTCCTAAAATCACAGCAAACAAGAAATTATTTTCTATTATGAAAATCCTCCAATTTACACAATTTTCCCTTTATATCTATACTGCTTGAAATTTTTAGAAGACAACTTCAAATATAATTTTTTTTTCATATTGAAGAAGCTACGTCAAATTCAAAAGTAATCGCATTTATAACCTCTGTGGCCAACACTGATAAATCACTAAATTAGCTTCTATGGTTCTATGCTTTTTAAAAAAATTTAATTACAAGCTCATATTATATGTTTATTATAGCTAGTGTTCGTTTTATTTGTAAATATTATTAGTTATAATTTATAAATATTAAATATGTCTACTAAAAAAATATTGACAATACCTGTAACTGTTACTTTTATAGAAAGATGTTTTTCAAAATTAAAATTGATAAAATCCTAATTTACTGCAACAACGTCACAAAAAATATTAAGTAGATTAGCTACACTATCAATTAAAAAGAATATATTAGCACAATTTGAATACAAAAACTTAAATAGTAATATTGCATTACAAAAAATGAAAAAAATTTAAATAAAATATTATAATAATATTAAAGAAAATGCCTCATCTAGGATTGTCACTTTAGGCCTCAAATTGTCTTGAGTCAATTCTGCTTAGAGGAGGACTAGGAGGAATAAAGTCCAGAGAAAACAAAAGATTAGATGAAGAAGGGGAGTGAGATTTTGGATAGAATTGAATTCTCTTTGCATAAGAGTGAAAAATGGAAAATTGGAAGGAAGGGGGAGGGAGAGAGGGCTGTAGGGAGAGGGAAGCAAAGAGAGAGAGAGGTAGAAGGAGGAAAGGAGAGAGAGAGGTAGGGAGAGGGAAGGAGAGAGAAAGAGAGAATAGAGATAGGGAGGTAGGAAGAGGGTAGGAGAAAGAGAGAGAATACATATGGGGAGGGAGGGAGGGAGATAGAGAGAAAATAGATATGGGGAGGGAGGGAGGGACAAAGAAGGAGAGAGAGAGAGGTAGGAGAGGGAAGGAGAGAAACAGAGAGAGAACAGAGATAGGGGAGAGAGGGAAGGAGAGAGAGAGAGGTAGGGAAAGGGAAGGAGATAGAGAGAGAATAGAGATGGGGAGGGAGAGAGGGGGAGGGAGGGAGGGAGAGGGAAGGAGATAGAGAGAAAATAGAGATGGGGAGAGAAAGAGGGAGAGGGAGGGAGAGAGAGAGATAGGGAAAGGGAAGGAGATAGAGAGAGAATAGAGATGGGGAGAGAGAGAGAGATGGAGGGCGAGGGGAGAGAGAAATGAGGGAGAGAGAGGGGAGGGGAGGGGAGAGAAAACACAGAGGGGGATGGGGGAAGAGAGAGAGGTGGACGAGAAAGAGGGGCGGAAGAGGGAGAGGTAGGAGCAAATTTAAAAATAATTACTTTAAAAAAAAATCCTTTTGGGGACAAAATAATTTTGTCCATATATAAAAGTATTTTTATCATTTTTTAAAAATACTTTTAGCGACAAAATTATTTCATCACCAAAAGTAATTTACGATGAAAAAATATTTTTACATGACGAAACATTTCGTCGTCAAATCCCAGAATTAGTGAAATAGGTTATAATAGAAAATCTGTTGGGATAAAATTAAGGAATCATGAATTACCAACATGTATTCATCGAAACTATACTTATACTTGCCTAAAAGAGGTGTTTTCACAAACTTCTCCTTTTACTTGAACCCAATTGAGTAGAAAAACCCAAATATCTCAACCCTATCATGTCAAAGACATGAAATTGATTATGTCAATACAAGTATAATGGAATGCATGATGTCAAATAAATCTCTTAACCCATCCTAAACCAAAATTCCTGCAATTTGAGGAAGAGTTCTCACCTTAGGTGTATGGGTTCAAATCTGATTTCCTAATTGAATAAGAAAAGTAGATGGTAACTTTTAGCTTTTGAAGGTAGGAGAAGAGGAATGAAGGACTGTAGGAGAAGATCCCTTTCTCCACTTTAATATGCATGAACCCTGTTGAGTATATGTCTTGTATTCCGGTTTAGCCGGATGAGTCCACTGGGTTAGCCAGGGACTGGTTTAAGGTCAAGGGTATTTTGGTAATTGTACCGGGGCTTTCTTGGTGGCCAAGAAAGCGGAGACTATATATGTATAGTCTGTAACCCTAGATCTTACGTGCTGAAGAGAGGTGAGAGCTCTCTTGCCAGTGATGTTCCCCCACCACGTAGGTGAGATGATGTGAGAGAACGAGAGTCTCTGTGTACTTTACTTGTGATAGTGAAGATGATCGTCTCTGTGCCCGTGGATGTAGCCCTGTTTGGGTGAACTACGTAAATCTCGATGTCTCTTATTGTATGTGGCTTGTTCGTGTTGATCTTGTGATTCATGGATGTGCACAACGGGTGATGTCAGAATCACAACAATTGGTATCAAAGCCAAGGTAGTATTCCTTGGGTTTCTGAGCGAAGTGGAGATCTCTCGGTGGCTTGGATGTTGTGCATGGAAGATTAACGGATCGGATCTTCTTTGCGGATCCAGAGTTCTGCGATTCTCATTGCAGAAAAATCAGAGATCACGGGTGATCTTTGGTTAAGCCACGGATTGGAGTTTCCAATCGGAGAAGAAGAAGACGAGCAATCGGAGAAGAAGAAGACGAGATTGGGTTCTCCGGTCTCGCTCGATCAGAGGACAAAGGATTCACAGGTTTCATTCGGATCTTGGAGTTAGATCTGCGGTTGTGATTTAAGGATCAACGGATTGGCTTGCTTCTGGGTCATCGTGAGCCACTGTTGCTGTCGCCAGAAGAAGAAATTGAAGATGAGAACTGGGGAAAAACAGAGGAGAGGGTCTCGTTCTCCCGGTAAATCGGAGAAGATAAGATAAGATCCGAAGTTCTCGAGATTCATATCCGAAATTCTCGAGATTTAGATTCAAAGTTCTCGCACAAATTGATTGGAGAAGAAATCAGAGATCAGAGATTGATCACAGAGATCAGAGATTGATTGGAGAAGAAATCAAAACCGGAAGAAGAAGAAGAAGATAGAGGTGGGTTCTCGGGTGTTGACTGCACATCTTCACCGGAGTTTGGGCTGCAGGAGTTCTAAAGAAGAAGACCTGCTAGATTTGCTATTTTGGGCTGCCGGCTTTGAGGGGGAAGACCGGAAAAAGAGAAGAAAAAGAAAAAAAAAAAGAAGGGGTGCAACTCACCGGTCGCCGCTGCCAGAGGTCGCCGGTCGTCATTGCGTGCCAGCCGTCGCCGCGCGCCACCGCTAGTCACCAGACCATTCTGCCGGAGTCAACGCAGACCGCTGCCTGAAACTTCCGTCTGCAACTGGGTTACAGAACAGGCGTAGCTGGTCGTTGATGACGACCTCCCGGGTGTTAAGTCTCGAGTCAGGTCGTTCCGACCTGACCCGTCGTGGATTACTAGCCCAGAAGAACAGCAGGCTTCGGGTTTAGGTTTTTCGGGTTGGGTCAGTTTGACCTGACCCGTAAAGAATGAGCCCAATGAGCAGAGCGCTGACGTCAGTCAGCGTTAAGTGCGGGTCCATTCTGCTTTCGGGTCAGTCAGTTTGACCTGACCCGTGGAGGAAAAGCCCAGAAGGAAGATAAACAGTTCAGGCCAGGTTCGGGTCCAGATCGGGTTAAACCTGACCCGGTTACAGGGAAGCCCAGGCAGCAATAGGTGCATTCTATGTTGGGTTCGGGTCAGGTAAGATCTGACCCATGTGCACAGAACCCAACCCAGCAATGCATCCAGTAGAGTGCAGTTCCAGTTCGAGTCGGGTCAGACCTGACCCGTGCGCGCAGAGTCCAGCCCAGTAAGCAGAGCGCTGACGTCAACCAGCATCAGCAAATGTACGGTCAACAGTCAGATTTGACTAGTTTCAACGGTTGAAATTATTTCTCCGATATCTTGATCGTCCGATGTTCGATCGGAGATCCGTTTGCGCCTATGGACTCGTTTCGAGCAGATCTACGCAGTGGAAGAGGTTGATTGGCTGTTTGACGGTCAAGGAGGAGGTTTGACCTATTGGAGCGTAGAAACTTGTTTCTATGATATCGGAGCCATCCTGAGTCAGATTTCAGATCCGTTTTTTCCAACGTGCTCGTGGTGGCGAAATCTACAACTTGATGCAGAAATCTGGAGGAGATCTAAATAGATCCAGATTCAGGCCAGAATCAGGTCGACTCAACCTGATTGTTATTGCAAACCGAATAGTAGGAGTCGCCGACCTAGTTGCAAAGCGTTTGCTGATTCAAACAAAGTTGTTCATTTGAGGTTTACATGCTTTCTAGATCGCATGTGATGTTGTTTATCTTGCCAAATCCGGAAAAGCAACAAGGAGGAGCTGATGCGTCAGCAGTTGTCAAACATGTGTTTGATTGATCGGAGGCCCGGTCAAATGGAGTTTTCTGACTGCTCGGAGGCAAAGTTTTCTACAATTGTGAAGTCATCTGGACTTGTATTCCTGATCTGTTTTGCTTGCATACTTGAGGTGGTTTGATCTTCAAAGTGATGTTGAAGATGGGGCAGGATGGTGAGTGATTCAGATAGATATCACTCAGA
The DNA here is from genome assembly GCA_037013555.1 of Sextonia rubra. Lineage (NCBI taxonomy): Eukaryota > Viridiplantae > Streptophyta > Magnoliopsida > Laurales > Lauraceae > Sextonia > Sextonia rubra. The sequence goes on along the minus strand of JASUAD010000028.1, from coordinate 10,683,244 downwards.
TTCATCAATGGTTTCGAGCTTTTAGTTCGAGGTGGAGTTTGACGAGAAGATGAACTTTGCTCAAAGTTCATGTGCTGGTTCAACAAGTCAAAATGCTGAAGAAGACTGCATCGTTGGTGCAGTGACGTACCATTCAGCAAGATACGTGAAGACATTGCCGGTTTTATCTCCTGGTGGTTCGAGTTGTGCAGAATTCAAGCTAAGGTGGAGATTGTTGGGTATATGTCTTGTATTCCAGTTTAGCCGGATGAGTCCACTGGGTTAGCCAGGGACTGGTTTAAGGTCAAGGGTATTTTGGTAATTGTACCGGGGCTTTCTTGGTGGCCAAGAAAGCGGAGACTATATATGTATAGTCTGTAACCCTAGATCTTACGTGCTGAATAGAGGTGAGAGCTCTCTTGCCAGTGATGTTCCCCCACCACGTAGGTGAGATGATGTGAGAGAACGAGAGTCTCTGTGTACTTTACTTGTGATAGTGAAGATGATCGTCTCTGTGCCCGTGGATGTAGCCCTGTTTAGGTGAACTACGTAAATCTCGATGTCTCTTATTGTGTGTGGCTTGTTCGTGTTGATCCTTGTTGTTTGAGGAATGAAGTGTAGCTCCTTGTTGTTTGAGGAATGAAGTGAGCAGTTGATGGAAAGGGAAAAGCAGGTGGGTTCTTTCTATTATAAGTGTCTAAATTTACAATTTGGCCCTAGGTGTGTGGGTTATTTTAAGTTCGAGTCATTTGAAGACCCACTTGGTCCCAATGAGGTCAAATAGGTTGGAGCCCAATATGAAAATTGATAGCTCGATGAGATGCAAGCGATGACGTCAAGATGTGATGCAAATGATGTAAAACTCCGATAGTTTGAAATTACGAAAAAGGGCTTATCTCAATCTATTCAGGTCAAAACCAGCCCAAACTGCCCACCAATGATCTAAACTCGACCCCACAACTAAGACAAGACAAAGTAGGCTTGGTTTAGAAAAATTAAACATAAAGAATAATTAATTAAAATAAAACTAAGTTACTTAGCTCTAATCAAGTTCAATTCAGGTTGGTATATTACAATTGTCAAGTACAATGATTTAGAGATATAACAAGAGAACAAAAAAAAAAAAAAACAGAAAAAAAAGAGAAAAGTGGCAGAAAGATGAGTAGTTTATGGAGTCGATGTCATGGTATTTTAAATATATATTACAATAGAAAGAAGATGTCGTATAGTTCTAATAGTGTCATGATGTTCTTTAAATATCATTAAAATGTTTATTCTAGTCCTCCAATTTGTATTCCTTCCACCAAATTAATCTCTTTCATTTCTTAAGAATAAGGTTAATTGTCTAATAAGAGAGGTTTAAGGCCAGATATGCCAGTTAAATCTGCATGCATTGCCAATTTGTTGATGTGTTTTGATGGTGGAGTTGTAAAAAACAAAGCCATTTAACTAATTTTTCCAATGGAATTTTCACATTTAAGCCATCCAAAGATAGTTCAGTGTGATCCCATTTTTTATTACACTGCAAAATTGTTGTTAATGGGTCATCGGAGACCTGATCTTTTGCATAGAATACCTGGGAGCTGAATCCATAAAAAATTCCTGCTATAAATGGTTAAAAACGATATCAAAGGTAACATTTAAAAAATAATATCAAACAAAGAAAATAATTTAAGGAGAGATGAGAAATGAATACTCAGTCATTATCCTAATAATTTAACTTCTTGGAAAGTCAAGTTTTGATATACATGGATACTTTTTGTCCTTTACCTCTCACATCATACTAGTCACACCTCACCCCTTTAATAATCATTAGATGAAATTTATTTGATCATGAAATCCTATGTATTATAATGCAAACAATTAAAGCCACAAGTTACATAAAAGGGTAGGATATGCAATATATGCAAACAAGCAGGGCCCATGGGAGACGGGTAGGAAGTCCATGCCAATTTTATACGGTGGTAATGAGTAATAAGTTGGGTTACAATAACCATTATAGATAAAATGAATGCACCTGACTAGGTTTCACTCAATTATAAATTGGGTTAAAAATGTCCACCCAAACCCATCAATGAAGTTAAATGCGTCAGCCCTTTGAATTACTGTATGGGTTTAAGGTTGGGTTGGTTGGTTAGCATAATTGGTGGGGCCAATTTGGGATAGCGTGCTAAACTGAAAGCATTCAATCAAGTTAATGAACGCATCCCCCGTTTTGCAAAAGTAAATTATAACGTCAAACTGATTCTTAAAATTTTCAAAATAATGGCTCTAAGATCAAGGCGTACTTGATGAAATGGCATAAAACATGAGTTTACTCCCCCACATCTTGTGTTTGAAATCTGTCCAATTTGTTAGTGTGAGTTTGTGTGCATTAAAGAGGCGCCACCTGGGGGATTAGTCTTATTGAAACAAAAACTTTAGAGATACCCATGTCATCAAAACTAAATAAATAAAAAAACAAATAAATAATAGCTCTATTTGGCCTTGCACGAATAACAACTCTATTGGAGATAAAAATCTATTTACTTTGAATTGGTGATCTTCGACTGTTTAACAAATGGATTGCAAAGAACGACTCTTACCTCACTAGTAAAATGTGATAGTTCTTACCAACTTGACCAGAGTTCAAATCTAGATGGGCACCTTTCCCTCGCCCGAGGTCTATATGCTCCCCTCGCTTGAGGGCACTTCCTACCTTTTCGAGGTCTACTTCCTTTACCCAAGGATGTGGCCTCAGCCCTCTCTGTAGCTGGGATGCCAAAAATAAAAAAATAAAATAAAATAAAATAAACAAATGGATTGCTAAGAATGGCTCTATGGGCTACTTTCTACAATATGGGTCTAGCCCCTTCGTTGGGTTTAAAACCAGATAGTGCTTCTGTTAGATGACTTTTACACTAAGTCTAATCGAAGGAGATGTAATCTATAGTTTAGACTTCAATGGCAGTTAGGTACTTATAGTGGTCGCCTGTAGACGGCAGAGATAGAAGATCAACTAATTTAATCATTAGAAACTAGTTTCAACTACTCTATCAATTACTGTTTACCAAACACCAAAAAAAAAAAAAAAAAATTTTCTACTGGGTCAATTACTGAAGCCCTTTCCGCGATAGTATTCGATTGGCAATCTATATCCCGTCTTCAATTCAATCTACTGATGTATCTTTTCTATGATCGGATCGATGATCCATACTCATATGTTGATAGCTCGATGATCTGAGGCTCAGCTATATTTAGATTGGTGTTCTAAATATTTTGGCGATTGGATTGATGATCAGATGCTTTTCTGCTAGTGGATCTGATCCACTTATTTTCTGCCATTGGATGTATTATATGTGGCTTTTCAACTACATGCTTGATGAGTTACATCTTAGGTCAACGATATGAGGTTTTCCACCATTAGATCATTGATCCCTATTCTTTTAGCAATTTTATAAGTGTCTTAGGCTTTTTAACTTGAAAAGCATATTAATAACTATTGAAGACCATTTTTCGGGAGAGAACGGCCTTTTAACTCAATAATAAGAGAAGTTCTCACCTGCCAGCCCCGGATTTGAATCATGGGCATGCTAGCTCCCCTTACCCTAGGGCTACATCCCCCATATCGAGGACTATTATCATCATCTAAAGGGGAGATCCCACCAGAAAAAAAAAATCATTTTTCAGGGTGATAATCCCAAAGCAACGAGAAAGATACCTCATAATACTCTTGTCCATCACTATATCCAATAATCCGAAAGCAACCAGAAAGATTCCTCATAATACTCATGTCCATCACTATATTCAGGTTACTAGCCAAAAACTGTCAAGTCAGAAACCATTCAAATTCAATTTCCCATATGGTGTTAATCTCTTTGCAGAATGTCACTCTAATCAAAGTTAATCTCACCATTAAATCAGATGTAGACACATGCTCTGTCTCGTTGTCAATTTCAATGTGATTTATACTTGGTGAACGTGGTAAGAAATTATATTAAAATAACAAGTTTTGAAATTGATATAAAGTGGATTTTAAGTGGTTCAGACTTTAATAGACTTAAATGTAGATCCTGTGTTGTGATTTTCTGAACAATCACCCGTTGTGCGCATCCACGGAATCACAAGATCAACAATCAACAACACATAAGAAGCGACACCGAGATTTATGTGGTTCACCCAAACCGGGCTACATCCACGGGCACAGGAGGACGAACATCTTCACTATGACAAGTAAAGCATACAAGAAATTCCCACACTCTCACCTCATCTCTCCTACGTGGTGTGGGAGCACCACGGGCAACTAATGGCGCCGCTGCAAGGTCTAGGGTTACAGACTATACAATATATAATCTCCGCTTTCTTGGCCACCAAGAAAGCCCCGGTACAATTACCAAAATACCCTTGACCTTAAACCAGTCCCTGGCTAACCCAGTAGACTCATCCGGTTAAACCGGAATACAAGACATAAACCTAACAATCTCCACCTTGGCTTGAATTCCGTACAACTCCGTACAACTCGAGCTACTAGGAGATAAAACCGGTAATGTCTTCACGTACCCTGCTGAATGGCACGTCACTGCACCAGGGATGCAGTCTTCTTCAATACTTTGACATGTTGAACCAGCACATGAACTTTGAGCAAAGTTCATCTCGTCAAACTCTACCTCGAACTAAAAGTTCGAAACTATTGACGAATCTGAGTGATATCTGAATCACTCACCATCCTGCCCCATCCTCAACATCACTGTGAAGATCCAATCACCACAAGCATGCAAGCAAACAGATTGGGAATACAAGTCCAGATGACTCCATTGCAGAACAACCTCTGCCTCCGAGCGGTCAAAAACTCCATTTGACCTGGCCTCCGATCAACTGCTGATACATCAGCTCCTCCTTGCTGCTTTTCCGGCTTAGCTCTGGCAAGATGAATAACATCACATGCGATCATGTGATCAGCAAACCCTTTGCAATTAAGCCGGCGACTCCTATTATTGGGTTTGCAACAACAACCAGGTCGAGTAGACCTGATTCTAGCCTCAATTCACATCTGTTCAGATCTCCTCCAAATTTCTGCATCAAGTTATAGATCTCGTCACCACGAGCACGCTGGAAGAAACGGATCTGAAATCCGACTCAGGATGGCTCCAATAACGTAGAAACAAGTTTCTACGCTCCAATCGATCAAACCTCCTCCTTGACTGTCCAACAGCCAATCAACCTCTTCCACTGCGTAGATCTGCTCGAAACGAGTCCGTAGGCTCAAACGGATCTCCGATCGGACATCGGACGATCAAGATATCGCAGAAACAATTTCAGCCGTTGAAACTGGTCAAATCTGGCCTTTGACCGTTGCTGACGTCACCGCTGACGTCACTCTGCGCTGTCTGCTGGGCTTCTGGAGCGGACCCGGGTCAGGTTCGCCTGACCCGAACTAATCTGAACTCTTCTCTGGGCTGGACTCTGTGCACACGGGTCAGGTCGGACCTGACCTGACCCGGCCTGAACTTGCTGGCTGGGCTCTGATGCTTCAGGGTCAAAGGCCAGATTTGTTGCAAAGGGCTTCCAGCAGAAGAAAGGTATTGATTATTCCGAACTGTTTTCTCCTGTGGTTAAGTTAAACACAATCAGAAGTGTTTTGAGCATTGTGGCCGTAGAAGATTTACATCTTGAACAATTAGATGTCAAAACTGCATTTCTCCATGGTGACTTGGAAGAGGATATCTATATGTATCAGCCATAAGGATATGCTGTCTCAGGAAAGGAAGACATGGTGTGTAAACTCAAAAAGAGTTTGTATGGCTTGAAGCAGGCCCCAAGACAGTGGTATATCAAATTTGACAGGTTTATGTGCAACACAGGTTATAAACGATGTCATGCAGACCATTGTTGTTATTATAAAAACTTCGATAACTGTTATATCATTCTCCTTTTGTATGTGGATGACATGCTTGTTGCAGGTTCAAACATGCAAGAAATATATAATATGAAGAAACAGTTGTCAACGGAGTTTGAAATGAAGGATTTGGGGGCTGCGAATCAAATTCTCGGCATGAGAATCACTAGAGACAGAACAAATCGTACATTGAAGTTGTCTCAGGTAGAATATGTTGAAAAGGTCTTACACAGATTCAACATACAAGGTGCTAAGCCAGTTAGCACTCCACTAGCAAGCCATTTCAAACTCTCAAAAGAGTTGTCTCCTAAGACAGAACAGGAGAGAGATGACATGTCAAAGATCCCATATGCTTCAGCTGTTGGGAGTTTGATGTACGCTATGGTTAGCACAAGACCTGATATTGCTCATGCAGTGGGAGTTGTAAGCAGATTCATGGGTAACCCTGGAAAAACACATTGGGAAGCAGTTAAGTGGATTCTCAGATATCTGAGAGGAACTACTAATGCAGCATTGTGTTTTGGCGGACCAAAACTCAAACTGGAGGGTTATGTTGATTCAGACTTGGCAGGAGATCTTGATAGAAGTAGGAGTACTACTGGATATGTCTTCACCTTGGGTAGTGCAGCAATCAGTTGGAAATCACAATTACAGGATGTTGTTGCTCTTTCTACTACAGAAGCAGAGTATGTCGCCGCTACAGAAGCTAGCAAGGAAATGATTTGGTTACAGGAGCTAATGGAAGAGTTGAGTTGAGTAAGAAGCAGGAGGACAGCAAGCTGTACAGTGATAGTCAGAGTGCCATTCATCTTGCTAAGAATTTGGCCTTTCATCCAAGAACCAAACACATTCGGATTAGATATCACTTCATTCGGTGGCTTCTCGAAGAAAAGGTGTTGAAATTGGATAAGATTTCCACAAGTCAGAATCCAGCAGACATGCTTACAAAGGTGGTGCACATCGAGAAACTGAAGCTGTGCTCAGCTTCAGTTGGACTTCTTGTTTGAAGACAAGGTGATGAGATTTGAACCTGTGTTCTGTTGTTGTTACTGCCATTCAGAATGATCAGTCTTCAAGTGGGAGATTGATGGGTCCGGTGAAGCCTGATCTAGGGTAACTGTGTAATAAGTCGGTCTAATCTGGACCCTTTGTTATGAGGGCAGATCCGACGGTTGTTATTGCTTAGAGTTACTATTTATTAGGGCTTTTATTATTCTGAGGGTGTGGTGAGAAGAGAGAGTTGGTTTTCTGCAGAGAAGAACCAAAGGAGAGTTGTGTGCTCTTGTAATCACGAGGAGAGGGCTGTTATTCTCGTGGGTGATCTCTAACAATAGTGAAACAGGTTTGAATCTCCGTGGATGTAGCCCGGTTTGGGTGAACCACGTAAATCTCGGTGTCGCTTCTTATGTGTGGTTGATTGTTGATCTTGTGATTCCGTGGATGCGCACAACGGGTGATTGTTCAGAAAATCACAACATCCTGATGATGAATTCATGAAGTTGGCTTGAGAGAAATTATATAAACCACACCACAGTATGACTCCAAATGCTACCCCACTTTGGCCGAACCACAAATTTAGTAGCAGGACACCTCAATCTTGTAGGCCATAAATTCTCTAAGTTAGTTCAGTAATCCAATCCAAGTGAGAGAAATAAAAAAAGAAGTCAATTTCAAATTTCATCTTACTTTCATCCTTTGAAGTGCATTACACGCATCTTCTGTTTCTACAACGATGTTCGCAGGCAAAACCGTGACTCCAGGTGGTGATAGGGATGCGATGAGGCGGCTTGTATAAGCAAATACATGACTGACTCAAACATGGACTCTCTTTTTCTGACTCTTCTGGAGAAAGAGAGAAAACGAAGCTGCAGATCCACATTCAAAGTCACCAAAGTCAATCTGTTTGGAATCCCTTTATGCTCCCTTCCTTATCTCACATGCTTTTTGTCCTGTGTGCCTGCAATATCCCCTTGTCCACTTTCTTGTATATAAAAAGTCCAGTCTATAATTTTTAGGTCTGACTGTTAGGTCGTCTAAAACATACACAAAACCCTAAAATACTATTTAACAATGGAAATATATGAACTCCGAGGGGGAAAAATAAGGGAACAACTGTCATGAGAATGAAAATAAATGCACCAATACTGAAAATAGAGGGGAAATGCTATTTGAAGATGGACCTTTGTAAGGTTGGAATAATAGAATTCCCATTGTTCACTTTGTATGCACTCAGGGCATGTTTTTCTTTCATGTAATTGAACATTTAAGGACTTATTTTTGTAAGAAGTTAAAAATTACTGATTTAAATGTAACTATTAAAAAAATATCACCAAATAACCTCTTTTTGAAATTACATCAACCAAATATGAAAAATAAATAACTAGTCATTATCCTAGTAATTAATTCAATACCTAGGCTTGGATATGACAACTTTCCTCATAATTCATCTTAAGGCAGCAATTGCATCCTCTCCTGAATTTTTTGGGTGTGACAATCCTTGATTCTCTTTTTTTCCTTTTTTTTTTCCTATATCTCTGTTCTTTTCAGCTAGGTTTACCCTTTAGAGTTTTGTACAGCAGCCTTTTAGGCTTTTGGGCCAATGGACCTTGTATATTTTGGGTGCCAAGGCCCTTGTTTTTATTTAACAAAGCTCTGATACCACTTTGTAGAAAGCATGGTCTAATACCACTCTAAATACATTCTCTCATGCCAATTTGTAGAAATAAGAAGATGTACAGTGTATGTGAGTGAGCACTTGTGTATGTGAGGTTGTACAGCCAATGAGCGATACAAAGGCCCTACTCTAAATCAAATGAGCAAAGTCAAATGCACAAAACACCTAACAAAATATTTATTCTCACTCACCTCACAATAACAAGAAGTCTACACAAAATTATTAAAATATCTTCAATACACACTTTGTTCACACACTACAAAAACAACCACAACACAACCTTTTATAGCCCACCAAAGGATACTTCCACAAGACATGACTTTACATATTCCAAGATAACAATAAAGTCCCAAGATGTTTAGCTTTTTTAAATGGCGACCTTTAGACTTCCCAAAATGACATTTGAATTGCTTAGAAGATTTTCTTTCAAAAATATTAAAAGTAATAATTCCAACATTATTAATTCCCCTGACTTTAATATTCAATTCACATTGGAGTCGGTGGTCTTTCTCGGGATTTCAACTCTTAAATCTCTTTTTTCATAGCCCTTGATGTCAGCTTCACAAAAATTCCTCATAGCTTGTGTCGAGGTAGTGAACCTCTTTATCTCTTCTTGTCAAAACAATACATATTTTTTTTCAAATTCTCAGCTTAATCATGATCATCACACCTGTAACATCCTTTAATTACACTCAAATTCTTAAGAGCTTTCAAGGCATGTCTTGTTGCACTTTTTTTGTTCTTCTTCTTTCCTAACTTTTGATTCCTAGTAATGGAGTAGGATTATTTAATATCTAGAGAAACATACTTAGGAGGGACAAATCCATGATTTGCTGTAGCTGCTTTTAATACAATTTTTAAAGGGATTTCGATGATGGCCATTCACTAAATTCAATTTTTTTAAAACAAAGAAATTCAATTAAGAGTTCTCTTAATCACAAAACATGATGGTGCCTATTTCAATCAAAAGAAAAAACTTGTTCTCTTGAGATACTTAAGCCAATCACAAGAAGAAATTGATTCTCTTGAAATACCTAAACCAGTCAAGAGACGAAACTTGTACTCTTGATAACAAATTATAATTTTTTTTCTCTTTTTTCATCCCATTATTCATTTCGTTTTCTTCAAAAACCAAAAATTTTCACTCTCCCCCTCATGTTTTCAAATATCGGATTCTTTATTTTCATTGAGACATAAAGTCTAAACCACTTAAAAGAACTTAAAAAAATATATATGCAGCCTTCAAAGAAATATTTTTTCAACAACAAAAACCAATGCAAGATCGATGCTTTGAAAAGCTTCAACCTAGCTCTGATATCAATTTATTAAAAAGGTTTGATACCATAATGTATAAATAAGGTGTGGAGTGTGAGAGTGCGCACTTGTGCATGTGGGGTTGTATGGCCAAGGAGCCGTACAAAGCCCTTACTCTAAATCAAATGAGCAAAACGCCTAACAAAATATATGTTCTCATTCTTCTTAGAAGTCTACATGAAAAACTTGGAATATGTTCAAGAGACACTTTTTCACACACTACAAAAAAAACCACAACACAATCTTATATAGCCCACCAAAGGATTTTGCCACAAGACAATGCGTTACATATTGTTTTTTTTATCTTTTTTTGGGATTAAAAGAAAGGAAGAGAAAAACATGGGCTAAGAAAGCCCCTAAGACCCAAAGGGGAAACTGAACCACAAGAATTTGATAAAAAAGGAAAAAAAAAGGACAAAAAGTTAGCTTATATCACTCATTGAGAAAAATGAGTCATGAAGAAAGGACTCCCCAAAAGTTGAGGAGAGAATGAAATGTATTGCCTTTAAAAGACTTGGAAAAATCTTTGAGAGTGAAGAAAAGTAGCTCCTGGAGACTAAATGTTGCATTGATAATAGAGACTTTAGACTTGTTATGAGTGAGGTCATTCCTTGCTTTCCAAATAGTGAAGAGGGTATAAAGAAAGGCAATATCCGTGCATTTCTTAGCCTCTAGGTTGTAGGAGATAAAGGGATTATTTCATATGGAGGAGGCACTAATTGAGGAAGCAAATGAGCAACTAGCTGCTTGAAAAGTCCAACTCCATAACTCCATGGTGAAGCTACATTAGAAGAAGATGTGAAAATCTGATTCAGAACCCTTGTTGCACAGGAAGCATTTTGGAGCGAACTGAATCCAATAGATTGTGCCCAAGTATGGGTTGGAGTTTGTTTGAGCATAAGTCTCCAACTAAAGCATGAGATCCGAGGAAGGATTCTATGGTTCCAAATAAAAGTGGCCTAGTTAACTTTTGCCTCTCTTGGATGGATTAGATGCCTTGTAATCTTTAAAGAAAGCTCTGAAAGATTCTAACCTTAACACAGGTTAAGGTGCCAACATACATTTCTTATATGTAGTTAAAAACAAACAATTAACATTAGTTAAAAAGCAATCAACTACAAGAGATGGATGCAATACTTTTTCCTTGGAAAATCCAACCGGGAAAAAACAAGGGACCTAGCACCAGTTCACCAAGATCAAGAACTATAAACTCAAAGGTTACAATATATACTTACTATCCTTGTTTAGTTGCAGATAACCTAAAGGGCCGAATTTCTTTTTTACGATACACATGCTGTTCGCCTTCTACACGCTTGATCCAACACATCTTATAGCCCCTCAAGACGAATCTTCAGGAAGAATAAGAGAAGATGTATCTTAGTAGTGCAAAGCTTCAACATAGCAGGGGAGAATTGCTCCAGAGAAGAAAAAGATCTCTTAAAAAGTATTCTAGGGTTTAGAATGTGAGAGAGGTAGTTTGGGCTAAGCGGTATGATGTATTTATAGCACCAATATTCATGAAATGCAAGTCGAGATGGTTTCCTTAAAAGAATTAGGAAGTATGGCCCAAATAGGAAACAAATTCCTAATATAAGAGACTGAAATCGACATGCACACTTGAGCACAGGTGAGCGAGTGCTCGAGTGCACTTTGAAAACTTTCAATTAAATTACTACTCAAGTGACAAGCACGAGCTTAGTAGATGCAAGTATGAATGCATTCAGTTATGTCTCGAGTGCTCAAGCGCTGATGATGGTGCACTCGAGCATGATATGGGAATTTGACTTCATCATATTTCTTCACATCTACTCATTCTTCAATCCATTATATAAAATACAATGATAGAGCATTGATACCTATTTTGTCCATAACCCGATGAATTTACCAACATACAATTTCCTTACAATTTCCCTCTTTGATAATCTATGGACAAAACACCTAATCACAATAAAAATGCTACCTAGACCTAACCCTGACACATTTAACATCATTCTGAAAGTCTTTCATCGCAATCAACACTTCAATCAGCTCTATTCAGCATACCTGCAAATCCCAACATTTCAATCTTAAAATTGAAAATCAATCATCAATAAGTTACACTCCCCCTTTTTGTTCAGAATTGACAAAGTATGTAAGTCCAATTGCCATAGCATTAAGAGAAAACAATTAATACAACTATGGAATTGAAGTCCATCTAAATAACTGATCAACAAGTTACCATGAGATTTCAAATACCAAAGATAACATCCTAAACAAAAATAGATAATGAGACAATAAAAGTTAATAGTAGCCGAAATAATCAAAATGCAGTTTAATCAATGGATAATGAACCATCCTATGAGAAGCAACCATGACAAGCATCAACAGGAACCCAAATGATCTAATATGAAAGAAAGCTGCTGACTCATGGATTGATATTGGTCTGACATAGTATGAGTCTCTTAGCCATAGACAGCTCCCCCTCAGCCTATTGCTTCAGCCACAGCTCAGCCTGATCCTCAGCTTCTACATGTCGAGCAACACCACCAACATCTCGGGGTTGCAAATGTGATGAGGACTGCTCAAAGGTCCATGTGTTGATAGGCACTCTTACCTTAACAATACTATCATCTGGCCTTCGGGATACTTTATTGTGCAAGAACAAACAATATGTTCACCAATTTATATATCCACCAAACAAACAACCCTCATTCAAGTAATGAAATCTAGTGAAGAACATAGCAAATGGAAGGAAATATGTAGAAATCAAAGCTATAAAATGCATCCACAATGAAATCCCCAAATGAGATTTACATAACTACAATGCAAAATAAAACTTCACCAAGAATGAATTTTGAATATCAAAATATGAAAGTGAGTAGAGTTTTACCACTTTCGAGCAGAATAAATCGAAATCCAGATGTGGGAGAGGAAACAGTGGGTTTTTGGGGCGAATAGAGTTTCTTGGGTTAAAAAAAAATGTTCTGCATAGAGCAGTTTTTAAAAGGCCCATATACCACACTCGAGCGAAATTGAGCACATGCTCATGAGTGTTATGCTTAGTGTGAAAAAATATTGCAATTGTAAAATTTTTGAATTTTAGAGATCAAATAGGTTTCAAGGAGTTTTTAGTATAAAAAAATGTGAACTTCGAGCAGCTATGTACTCAGCCTCAGCAGCAGAAACAAAGCTTGAACATTGTTTTTAGCAGTGCAAAGCAACTAGATTGTTGCTAATATAGAAGCATCCACCAGATGTACTCTTCTTTTCATCCACACATCCAGTCCAATTAGCATCAGAGTAGCCAACTAGTGTGGTGTTGGTGTTCCAAGTGAGGCAAATACAACAATGCATTGTTCCACTCACATACTTCATAATCCTTTTAACAGCCTTAACATAAGATTCTTTTGGGTTGGATTGGTATCTTGCACATACACTAACATAGAATTCAATATTAGGTCTACTTGCTGTAAGATAAAGTAGACTACTTATCATGTTGCGATAATGTGTATCATTGTCAACCTTTCCATCTAAATCCAAACTTATTTTAACAAAAGCACTCATGGGAATTTTCTCTTATGTGGATGTCTTCATACCAAATTTCTTCAACAAGTTTTTGGCATATTTGGATTGAGATATAAAAATACCATCATCACTCTGCATGATTTGAAAATCCAAGAAAAACAATAATTCGCCAACCATTCTCATTTCAAATTCACTTGCCATGATTTCAGAAAACATATTAGCCAAATATTGTGAAGTTGACCCAAACACTATGTCATCGACATATACTTGCATTATCAATATATCCTTTTCCTCATTTTTTTGATGAATAGGATTTTGTGGGCACCACCCCTCTTGAAGCCATTTTGGAAAAAAAAAACAAAAAACTGTTAAGCTTTTTTTCCAAGCACGAGGGCTTTGCTTCAAACCATACAAAGCCTTGTTGAGTCTATAAATATGATCGAAAGACTATGGGTCATGAAAACCTTTTGGGTACTCTACATAAACTTCTTCATTCAGAAAGCCATTGAGGAATGCACTTTTAACATCCATTTGAAAGAGTTTGAAATTCAGACCACAAGCAATGGCAAGAATGATCTGGATGGATTCAGGTCTACCAACAGGGGGCAAAGGTTTCATCAAAATCAATACCCTCTACTTAGGTATAACCCTATGCTACAAGCCTGGTTTTGTTCCTAATCACTTGACTAAGTTCATCAGTTTTGTTCTTGAAATCCACTTAGTACTGTTGACATTTGTGTGAGTTCATCTAGGAACAAGCTCCTAAATTTTGTTTCTCTCAAATTGTTCCAATTCCTTATGTATGGCATTTATCCATAAGTCATCTTTAAGTGATTCAATTATATTATTTGGTTCAAAAGTAGAAATATACAAAAAAAAAAAAAAAAAAAACTCATTACTTACTTGTTGGCGTGCTCTGGTAGGCTTATTTGCATCTCCTATGATGTCATCCAAAGAATGATTTTTCCAGACTCTTGATTTTGGATTTATTCTAGACAATGTTTGTTGTTGATCATTCGCAGAGGTTGAGTCGGGAACAACAATGTTAGAAGATGTGCTTTTCTTAAAAGTTGGTGTCTTTGGTTCATCCTTATCCTTACCGGTTTGCTGAAGGCTTATCTTTTTTGATTTCTTCAGTTTCATCCTCCGGAAAAAAAAATAGGAGAAAAAGTCATTCTATTATCGTCATCAGAAAAATGAGATCTAGCATCGTCAATAACGACATTAAACGATTACATCACAGTAGAGATTTTCAAGTTAAATACTCAATAAGCTTTACTATCCAACAAATATCCAAAAAACACACCTTCATCACTTCGGGAGTCAAATTTCTCAAAATGTTCTCAATCTTTCAAAATGTTAACACTTACTCATGAAGGTCTTGAAGTATTTAAAATGGGTTTCCTACCATTCCAAGTTTCATTTGGAGTGTTCTTAGTCCCAAGTCTAAAGTAGACTCGATCTATAACATAAACTACAGTGTTAACTGCCTCAACCCAAGACTTTTAAGAACATTTTTACCATGAAGCATTACTCAAGCCATTTCCTAAATAGCCCAGTTTTTTCTTTTAACAGCTCTATTTTGTTATGGAGTCTTAAGAGCTGAAGATTCATGTTTGATGCTGTTCTTAAAGCAAAAAGATTGAAAGAAGGAATTTTCAAACTCTGTTCCATAATTAGATCTAATTCTGGATACCACACCAAATCTGTTGCTTTTATCTGCATCAAATGCAACCATAAGTAATGAAAAGCATCAAATATTTCCAATTTTTCTCTCAAAAAACGAACCCATGTGTAGCGAGAAAAATCGTCAATGGTAAGAAAAATGTACTTCTTACTTCCAATGCTCTGAATTGGAGTAGGACACATGAGATCCATATGCAACAATTCCAATGATCTCTTAGTAGTCAATTGATCAAGTTTCTTATGGATTGATCTAATTTTTTAGCAATTTGACATGAGCCACAAATAGTGTTTAAGGGCTTCTGAAGTTTTGGTAACCCTCGAATCAATTCTTGTTTTGACAAGTGTTCAAGCCCATTATGGTTCACATGACCTAAACGTTGATGCCACAAATCAACATTGCTAGTCACAGCTAAGTGGCAACTAAAATCATTAGAAGCGGCAACAACATAGCAATTATCACAATTTTTCTGGCCATACAGTACATATTTACCTTGTTTATCGACAATTATACAATCATTCAATGAAAAATGTACATATGCTGAGATTCACAGAGTTGACTGGTACTCAATAAGTTAGCCTTAAGACTATGAATAAGGAAAACATTATGGAGAGTAGACTTGCCTCCATAATGTTTATAATGCCTTTACCTATGACTTTTGATTTGTTACCATCACGAAACTGAACACTACCACTATTGCACTTCTCAAGAGAGGTGAACAATGATTTGTCCCTTGACATGTGCCTAGAGCAACCATCGTCCAAGTACCATACGTGCGAATTTTTTACTCTTAGTGCAATAATGACTACATTATAATGAAGGTCAAACTTGCAAGCCCAGATGGACTTAGTCTTGAACTGTTAAGGAGAATAAAACTTCTTCCTGCACTGATTTCTATTTTGATTTTGTAGTTTGTTACAATGTGATCTAATATGCCTCTTGATCCCATAAAGATAACATATATGAACAAAAGTACGACGAGATATAATTCTTTTTGAAGTATTAGGAATGTTATTGTTACATACAGAATTATGCGTAATGAGTGCATATCTGGGTGTAGAATTCACTTGAGTAGGTTCATGAGCAATAGGTATCACGGAGACCAAGGTTATATCTTTGACAAACTTACTTGCATTCTTTGATATTGATCCATGTTTGTAGCCAAGAGCATGTCTTTTAGTGACATTTTTCTTAACACCCAAGATTTCTTATAACTTTTTAGATCTAGTGTTCATCCACGTCAAATCAATTTTGGCACTAGCTACCTCTATGGTAGACATATGCAACTTTCCGCTCAAATCAGTCTTTTTAGACTTGCAAGCATCAAGTTATTCTTTTAAGACATCTAGCTCTTTCACAGATTTTACAGATTATCCATGTAACAAATTCCAATTGTTACCTGCATCAATCGATTTGTTAGATAAGATAGCTTGTTGTGAATCCAATTGAAATATCTTACCATAAGCTTCTTCCATTTCTTTCTGAAGAGATGTGATTTCTTTTGCAGCAGACTCCAATTCTGTTCTAGAGCATCATTTACCAATGCATTCTCCTAAAGTGTTTCTACAATCGATCATGTGCTTCTAACAAATCCATTTTAGTTTGAGGCATATTATCAAAAGTTTCATCAACATCATCATCAGAATTAGAACCTGCACCACATGTATCCTGGACAATAGACCTATTAGATTTTTCCATAAAAGCTATAAATTTACCATTATCAGAAGATTCAGGTTCAGTATTGTTACCTTAGTGATCCGAATTGTCATCCCAAGTGACGTGCAATACCTTACCTTCATTACTTTGATTTTTGAAGGTCCTATTGATGCACTGAGAAGGGTAATGACTAAACCACTTGCACTCATAGTATTGGGTGTGCGTTGGAGGGATATTAGAATTATTCATGTCAGACTTAGAAACAGAATTAGAATTAGGCTTGAAATTTGATGTAAAATTTGACTTGTTCTATGCCTTTTCTTTATATAAGCCGTTTTCCAATCCTTTTTGTCTTCACTTCTAAAGACCTTTTTAAATCTTTTCACAAAGAATGCCTCAAATTCAAGATGCTTGAAGTCCAGTTCATAATCATCACTGTCATTAGCAGACTTAGAAGACACAAGTGCCATACCTTTGAACTTTTTGGTTGACCTAAGATTTGCTTCAAAAGTTTAAAAATTGCCAACCAATTGATCAATCTCAAGGGTATCTATGTCATTGTTTTCCACAATTGCTACAACATTTGGATTGAACCTTTTGAGTAAAAATCATAAAATTTTTTGGCAACTTTGTTGTCCGGAATTGTCTCAACCAAATTGAAGGTTGAATTGACAACAAGAAATAGGACTTTTAGCAGCAGAAAAAAAAAGACCGCTAATAGTCAATAAATCGCTACTAATAGTCATCACCAGCGTAAAAATTGTGCGCTGCAGTATTTATCGACTAATGTAGTGTTACTAATGTTTTACTGGCTAGAAAAAGGAGGCCGCCATTGAAAATGGAAATAGTGGCTAATTATTTTCATAGCTATTTGTTCCATTTATGCTGCTAATGGAGTACTTTCAAAGCAAAAAGAATGTCGGTTTTTTACATTTAGCGGCGACATTCACATTTAGCAGCACTTTTTAATTGCCGCTATATTATTCTTTTAACGGTGCATATTAATTGTTCGCCGGTAATGTTACTATTAGCGGCGGTGAAGTTAGTCCGCTGATTTAAATATTATTATTATTTTTTTGAATAAAGTCCTACAGCTTAGCTGCTCTTTATCTGCGGTGGCATCCCTATTTCTGATTCACAATAAATAAATGAAAAATGTCTAATATGAATGGTTTTCAAGCAATCCTCATCCACTAACACATAAATGAGGAATTGGGAAATGTGTGGTATAATTTACATTTTGATGCATTAGGGCCCTGCTATTCCCATCATTTCCAAAAATCAAAGAGGGACAAAAGACTTACAAAAAATCATAGGTTGCATAGAAGCAGTAGCCAATGAGAAGATAGATAATGATTAGTTATTCAACGACCTTCCATAGGTTTCCTAAAGAGCACATTGGTAACACACTCCACTTGACCTAGGACTTGACCAACCCCATGATACTATGTTTAGATGATGTCCTGTGTTTGCCTTGTATGCAGGAGCTTGACGATTCCAAGATCTAGAACCATGTGTATTTCTAGATAATTTGCATGCTCCATTACAATTTTGCCCACTATATAATTTGGTGTGGAGGATTTAATGTCAAATAATGCATGATGTTCACTTGATTGAAAGCCAGCTTTATGCCTTCTCACCCCTTCTTTATTTCCCCCTTTTTATTATCACCACCTCTCTTTAGCAAAAGGGATACCCCAAGCATTGTTTTCATGGTAGGCCATGACACTTTTCTGTTTGCCACAAGAAATGATAATTGCACTGGATATAAAGTGGGTTCCACCTGATGAAGATGACCCCATCAATTGATGTTTGATGCTCAACTAGAACAAGAGAAAAATAAAAGATGTGGCGTTTTCAACTCCCAAGTTTATAAGGAAAAGATTTATACATTAACTACAACAATGGCCGAGATGCATGAATTGAAATAACAAGCATTTACAAGATGGTAAGTTTGATAGGTCCACATGTTGTGAAAGATTAGGACATCTCTCTTACGTATGCAACTAGGTAGAGGATTGATTCTGATTGTATTTCCTTCTTTTATATATTTTCAACAACTGTCACAGTTACAAGATGTTTATCATAGAAACTTGAGGGGTGAGAAACAGCTTGAATAGTAGTCTTCACATTTAGTTTGGACTTGAAATAATCTCATTCAGTTTACACCACATTCTGCACATGATCCCATTTATAGTTCTTTATGACTTGTTTAAAACTCCAAAACCAAGATTGTATACAACTAAATCAACATTCCATGAAATGTTGCTCTCAAACTACTCCATATGAATTTGATTATGAAGCACTACTACTTCTAATAAATCTAGTCTGAATTTCTTGTGTTGCAACCTAGCATATGTTGATTTGAGTTCACTAACTTAGATGAGTAATTTTATCTCAAATTTCATTTTGCTTCCAGCCTCTCTTTAACTAGTAGTGGTAGCCAAGCTCAGGAATGTATTTTCCCATATTTTTCCAGTCTAATAATTCAATCTGTTTTTCAAATGGTTAAAACTTAAGCCCTGTAATCTGGATCTTTAGAATTCCTTGCTTTGTAATCAAGTTACCTGTAGATCTAATAACCGATAACTTCGACTATGACTTGACTTTAGCAGGAATGGTCATTTTTATGTGATCCAGGAAGACTAATTATAAGATTTATGTGACTGCATTTGGTTTATAAGATTTAGGTTTTAGGAGGAAAAGCAAACAGGCCATGGCCACCCTAAACTATGGTGCTTAATGTGGAATTCCAATTGTCATCATGAAGCATGGGCTGACTGAATTATTAGTTTAGAAGAAATAAATTGGTTGCCAACAAAACCACAATATAGATATAAAGTTTTTCATCCATTTCCAAAGTGAATGTCGATAGTCTTTTTAAATATGCTTCTAAATCTATAAATCTCCCCCTTTGGCAATTTATAGACAAAACTTTCTATACAATCAATCTACCCAAAAACAAAACCACAAAATACATTGAGTAAATTGAAATAGAAAAAAAAAATACCATCAGCTCTTCACTAGTTACAAAAGAACCATCTCAGGTCTATCTGTCTTTAGACTTCCCAAAAATTCCTCATTCTCCCTCTTTTTGTCTATAATTAACAATGCCAATGATCATCATACAACAAAGTTGTCAACTTAGATCCAGCAGTAACTCCCCCTTGATTACAGCTCCCTCTTAATTGTATCTTCATAGCATCACTGGCGGAGGGAGTTTGATCATCTTGATCAAAATTTTTTGCAAGTAGCCACCCACACTTGTGTAGTTTGAGCTTTTAGCATAGTGTGAGTAACTTCTGTGGGAAAATCAGACTTCCTAACCTAAATAGCTCTTGTCTTGACCTTTGGCTCAGATAATTCTTTCCACCATTGCTTATACTTTGGCAAAACATGCAACTTCTTGCAATGGAAATGAATGTGTCCTTTAACTCTACAGTGATAACAAATGGATGTATGTGCAGGATGTGACACATTCTTCCTTTTCAAACTACTCATCACACTATGAACATATGCAATATATGAAGTAGTGTGGGTAAGACTTCTAACAACAATAGATTTACTTTCAACTATTGAAGTAGATGCACCATCATTAAAACCAAGGCCGCACTTGTCATTAGGCGACTTTTGAATATATAAGATATCTTAAATTATCTTCGAACAAGTATTCATCTTTTTCAGTGAGGCTTTTGTGAAATCCAGCTCAGATAACACAATATTCAGTTTTTTAGCTAAGTCTTCGCTTTCAGTCTTAGCAGTCTTTAAGTCGACTTTCAAAGTTTCAAACCCTTGCTTAACGTTCTTAAAATCGTCTTTTAGTAAACCACAATGACCACCTTGCTCGAGGCCAAAGTAACTTGTACAAACTGATAGTTTTTTAATCGGATTCTTGGTTAGCGGATTAGATAGAAAAACATAGGACTTTCAACACTTTGGCTCAAAAATAGGCTGTCGGAATCCAAAACAGGAAACTGCCACCGGAAGGCCTGGAAACCACTAGGAGTACCTTGCTCGAGGCCAAAGTAACTTATAAGAACTGACGGTTTTTGAATCAAACTACCAGTTAGCGAAATAGAAGAAAAAACGTTGAATTTTTCATAATTAGGCTCGAAAATAGGCCGTTAGTGGTCCAAAATGGAAAACAACCACCAGACCGCTCAAAAACCACCACAAGCACCTTGCTTGAGGCCAAAGTAGCTTGTTGGAACTGACGGTTTTTCAATCAAACTCCAGGTTAGCGAATTAGATAGAAAACATAGGATTTTTAACACTTTGGCTTGAAAATAGGTCGTCGGGGGTCTAAGATAGGAAAAGGCCTTCGAACAGCCCTAAAACTGCTACAAGCACCTCGCTTGAGGCCAAAGTAACTTGGAAGAACTAATAGTTTTTTAATTAGATTGCCGATTAACGAATTAGATGAAAAAATGTTGGATTTTCCACACTTGGACTTGGAAAGAGGCCGCTGGAGCTTCAAAACGGGAAACGGCCACCGAATGGCCCGGAAACCACCACGACCACCTTGTTGAAGGCCAAAGTAACTTGTAGGAACTTACAGTTTTTGAATCGAACTCCCAGTTAACGAATTAGATGAAAAAACGTTTGAGTTTTCACACTTAGGCTTGATATAGGCCGCCAAAGGTCCAAAATAGGAAATGGCCACCAGACAGCCTAGAAACAGCCATGAGCACCTCGCTCGAGGCCAAAGTAACTTGAAAGAATTGATGGTTTTTTAATCATACTCCCAGTTAGCGAATTAGATGAAAAAATGTTGGATTTTCCATACTTAGTCGCAAAAATAGGCCACTGGAGGTCGAAAATGGAAAATGAACACCGGACGGCTTGGAAACGGCCACAAATACCTCACTCAAGGCCAAAGTAACTTGATGGTTTTTGAATCAAACTCCCGGTTAGCGAATTAGATGAAAAAAAATTGGATTTTCCACACTTAGGCTTGAAAATAAGCCGTCGGAGGTCCTAAATGGGAAATGGCCGCCAGGTGACCCAGAAACCGCCTCAAGCACCTTGCTTGAGGCCAAAGTAACTTGTAGGGACTTGAAAATAGGCCTTCAGGAAAACTTAGGGAAAGATTCTATTTATATACTTGTTTCTTTTGCATTTTAAATTTAATTCATTGAAAGGATTCTAATATTGTTCTTGTTATTGCAGATTGATGGATACTTTGGGGTCGGTTGCATACTTGTATGGTGTTTTGGTAGTTCTTATTTTATTTGTATTTGTATCTTGGACATTTGTATGGGAATGTATCAATGATTGGAATATTTGGAATATGAGATGAATGACTTGATGTATAAATTAAGAGATTAAGGTACTTCTTGATTAGAGATTGTTGAACATAGCTGTGGTTGCTTGTTTATTCACAATAGTTGTATGAACGCAAATGTTATATTGCATATAGGTTTTAGTTGGGTGCATAAACAGGTTTAGAGAAAAATTATTCTAAAAAACAATTGATAATATTTCTTAAATTGATCTATCCCAACGAAATTAAACTTTCACCAATGTTTGTAAATGTCGACAATAATTTACATAAAATTTATTTTTAAAAATTTAAATACTTTGAATGAATTTCACCGTTGTTCTTAAACATTAGTAATGATTTATAAAAATTTATTTTTAAAAATAGTAGTGACTTTCTTCGATGTTTTTAAACATCGATAAAATTTATTTAAAAAATAGAAATACTTGTACTGCCTTTCCCTGACATTTTTAAACGTAAGTAATGATTTATTCAAATTTATTTTTAAAAACTCTACTGACTTTCCCCAATGTTTTTAAAGTATCAGTAAAATTTATTAAAAAATTATAAATACTTTTACTACCTTTCGCTGATGTTTTTAAATGTCGGTAATGATTTACACAAAATTTTTTTTTAAAATATAACTCTGCTGACTTTCCCTGACATTTTTAAATGTCAGTAAAATTTATTTAAAAACTATAAAACTTTTATTGCCTTTCTCTGATGTGTTTTTAACATAGGTAATAATTTATGTTAAAATTATTTTAAAAAATATAAATATTTTTACCAAATTGTTTTAAAAAATATAAATACTTTTACCAATGCTTTATAATTTCGGTAAAGATGTATATAAAAAATTTTGATTAAAAATATAATCTTTTACTGACGAAATAAAATGTTGGTAAAGGATTGTCCTTCAAATTTTTTGGGATTGAAAAAAGTTTACCGATGTAATTTATCATCGGTGAAACGCTGATATTTACCGAGTTTTTAAATTACGTTGGTAACAACTTTTGCCCATAAGGCTTTGTCGACGATTGACCGGCAAAACTTTTTCCATCGATAAATTTTTTTACCGACAATTTATGGTCCTTTGGCAACGAATTTTTTCGTAGCTAAAAGTATAATTTATTGTAGTAAGTATGTGTTTACTTCACTCTTTCTTCCTTTTATCTTGAGTACTCTCTCTCTCTCTCTCTCTCTCTCTCTCTCTCTAATTAGTATTATATTGAAGTTGCTAATTTTGACCATCTCAATTTTAATTTTAACCATGTGAATATCATCTTAATTTTAATTTTCACCAAATATTCATTTTTATTGTGACACAAATCCCAAGAAAGTTATCCAAATAATTGATTTTAGTGATCACATTGTAAAACGATCATATTAGCTATATATCATACTTTCTAATTCAATTCATTCATGTAATGGTTGAACTAGTGTCTAAACCCGGTTCTGTAACAGCCATATGGGGTTGCAGGCGGAGTCGGCCACCTATATTGAATTCCAAGTAAAATATTTAAAAGATCTAACAAATTTGAAACCCAGAAGATGAATTCTTATTTCTTTTTTTTTTCTGCCACTACAAGAAAAATGACAATTAGCGACACTTTTATAGCGGCAATTTTCAGATTCCGCCGCTAAATGTCTTCATCAGCAGCACACTCTGCTATTTGCCACTACAAGTTAAACATTTACATCTATACAGCAGCATAAAAAAATGTTTGCCGCTAAAGTTTCGTTTTACTCATTGCTTGGTATTAATATTTAGTGTATATAGCAGCAGACAGTAGTATATGTTGCTATTGTAGTGAAAAATTAATATATACAGCAGCAGGCAATAATGTTTGCTACTATAAAGGCATATGGTTAGAATTTTAACTAGTGGTTGCCTATTGAATAGTATAGTATTGAATTATTTTTTCTGCACTAGGAGGTATTTGAAATTTGTATCATTTCATTTTAAAAAACAAAAAAAGCCAAGTCTCATGTACAAGATTTTCCGATAGGGTTTAGATTGGTTTTGGATCTCATGTTTTGGCTTGGATCGCTAGTCAAATTGCTTGCACAAATGTCCATCATCAGATTAACGGCTCTAATTTTTTTAAACCATTAAATAATGGCCCCGCATTAACAAAACTCTCGCTTCCTTTCATATATTCAGGTTCCTCTCGCTTCCTCTTGGCTCCAATTCAGTATCGACCTCCTAATGGGGGCCACATGAGGGTCTCTCCATATATAGAGATCCATTTGTTAGTGATCACCCACCTTCATTTGTACCCATCCAAATCCATTTTTTTTATAAAAACCATTTTAGCGGCAAAAAAAAAATGCCACTAAAACTGCTTAAGAAAACACTATCTAATAAAAAACAAAACTTTTTAGTGGCACATGTTAATATTAACAGGGGCAGTTGTTTAACTGCTGCTATTTCCTTATTTTTAGCAGCAGACACTTGTCCACCGCAAAAAGATGGTGAGAAATAGCGATAGAGGGTATTAGTGACAGACAATAAAGTTTTAGTGGCAGATTTTATCTTTTAGTGGCAGAAAAAAACTGCCGCTATATGTGTCTTTTTTTGTAGTGTGCAGTGTTTCGTAATATATATACTGTACATGATAGTGATTGACTCCTTGATTGTCGGGATTGCATACAATGATGATTCGCTGGGAATGGACGAAGAAAAGGAAGGTATACAAAATACAGTTGACCAGGTTACAAAGATAAGCTTTTGCTCATTCAAGAAATCCATTCAGGAAATCCCATTGTTGAACTATGTTGATTTGATGAAGAAAATATTCTTTCTTTTATCAAGCTCATAGAATTCAAATTCACAAGTCTTTTTGCTTTTTTTTTGTTATATATATAAATAAGTACTGCTCACAGCTAAATCACATGGTTCAGAAAAAAAAAAAAGGGCTCAAATTAGGGTTCATGTTTATCTTAACCGCCGCGAAACAGATAAAAAGAAGATTATATTAAGCTTTATTCATATATGAAAGTTACATTATTGTTGCACATTGGATATTTGTAACGGCGAAATGCCGCTATCACTTTATTGCAGCGGACTAACTGGCTCAATATATGACAAATGGGACTAACTATTGAAGGGCCTCTGGTTGTAACAGTCAAGGTTGTCTCCATAGCTCACACCCAATATGTCGCAGTACCTCTTATAGAAACCAATACGGTCTTCCACTCTAGAATCAGTTCCTTTGCCACATTCCAGTCCTCCATTGATGATGTTGGTGATGACACCATATCCAGGTAGCCTGCCGGCCGCTCTGTCAGCATCAGACGGCGTCCATGCACCGGTGATGACGGCGTGGCTGGATGGCTTGGGTGATTGTGGGGTCATCCAGAACCAGAAGGCCGTCTTAAATGAAATCACTGGATCTGTGGCAACTAAATCAGGGTTATTCAAGAGGTCTGATCCAATAGCTCTCCCGGCAGGCCCATAGTTGTAGTTGCTGCAAGCAATTCAGACATAGTAATGGTCAAGGATAAGGTCAAATTTTTCAAAAAAAAAAAAAAAAATCCGACAACTTCTGGGTTAATTTGTGTAGTACACTTACTATGAAATTTGGATGGGTCCTCGGCCATAATATTTCTTCCCTGCAGCGCAAGGCCACTCAGTACTTGCTTGGCAATAATCACCAGGATTACCTTGTTCCTGTTTGAAGCAGTATCCCCATGCATATGGGCCATCTGGTGCACTTGCCCACCCTCCTGTACATAACAAAACAGTCAAATCATTATTTCCATCTCTTTAGATCGCAAAGACCCAAAATTTACAAATGTTTTCCACTACATAAAATAGGAATGATAATGAATCGAGTTAAAATCTTGCCCCTCTAGTGGGGATTCCAAATCCTATGATGGTTTACCTCATGGTGGCCGTGATTGTACCTTTCAGGGTCCACCATATCATTGTAGGCAACCTATCATGAGCGCACCACTACTGACCTATTCAAGGCAAGAGCCTACCCTAAGGTGATGTGGTAGACCTTAATTGGGCCACCCACGATCACCATGGGGACAATCGCAAAGTGGATTTCTATTCTATTAGGATGATTGAAAACATGCATAAAAAACATAAAAACCAATAAAGAATTTATGTTGTTTTTATTTTTATTTTTTTATTTTTTGTGCGTCTGCAATATTGCAGAGATACCCACCAGTTGTTTCATGGGAGGTTTGAGCTAGGAAAGCTGCAATTTCCCGCTTCTTTGTGGTGTCATCCCCAACTGTTGCAAATCCAGAAAAGGAATTCGCAGCAGCTATAAAAGCATCATAGGTGTAGAAGCCATTTGCAGGGCAACTGGCCTCGTTGCGGTGTTTGAGCATCTGCTCAAACTGGTCACGAGAGAGTAGTGAGGCCTGTGAGAAGGCAACGGGTACTGAAGCACTCAACAACAAGGCAACAGCGAGAAAGATCAAGTTCGAAGACCTCATTGTTTCCTGAAACCAATTCTACGACAAGGTGTGTGGTGTTGGCTTAGATGAGCTGAGTGAGGGGTATAAATAACCGGGGACCGCATGAGATCTTTGAATAGTCAGCCAGACTTTTCTTTCCTCCTTAACGACGATTAGAGAAGTTCGATCGGTTCACGCAATTGGATCTGTTATAGAAATTTGTCTACTTCTCTTGATAGATAAACACGAGGCGTTTTTGTAATGTCTGGTACTCCACTCCACTGGGTGGATTAGCCATCCCCAAAAATCAGCTCTTAGGTCATGTTTTTGTACAGCCCCTTCGTGTGGAAATGCATTTCTTATGGGAGGAGGTCGTAGTTCTAAACTGTCTTTTATTAGTAAGAAGAGGAATTATTTTATACTTTCTTCACAAGAAGCAGCGTATAATCAGTGCAGGATCTTTTACAAAAGTGCAAACAGTACTTGTTTCGCTTGCCAAAATGTGTGTGTAAATATAAATTTGTTTGTGTAACGCTACGGCAATGGAAATACAGACACGGATTTTTAAATCCACAAATGCGACTATGCTTTCCTTTTTTTTTTTTTTGTCTATTTTAGGAAGAGGAAATGTTTAAGATCTTTATTGCACCCAACAATAAAAAATATATATATATCAAGAACTAAAACTGAGAATTCTGCTTTCCAGAAAATTTCCTCGCACATGCTAGCCTCAACAAATGTGAGTTTATGTCTCTTATATGTTGCAATGAAATACAATTATGTAAAGAAAAAAGTTACTTTATAAAGTATTTGATAAGGCATCTCTCCAACTATCGAGACTTCTAAGATTCTATAGGTTTGTTAGATAGGGACTTAGATTGAGTGTGTGGGTATGTGAATATTATGTACAAAGAAAAAAAATATTTGATGATTTCTAAAAATATACATAGTTGATACTTAAATTGCATTGCTGCACTCGTGATCGAAAGGGTCTTCCAAATTACTCTTCATGATCCGTTGCACAGGGCCGGCTCAAAATAATTTAAGGCCTAAAGCGACAATCCTACATGAGGCATTTTTTTATTTTTAATATTATTATAATATTTTATTTAAAATTTATTTTTTTCATATTTGGTAATGCAATATTACTATTTAAGTTTTTATATTCAAATTGTGCTAATATATTTTTTTCAATTGATAGTATGGCTAATTTACTTAATCTTTTTTGTGACATTATTGATCTAAATTAGGATTTTATCAATCTTAATTTGAAAAACATCTTTCTATAAAAGTAACAGTTACAGGTATTATCAATATTTTTTTAGTAGACATATTTAATATTTATAAATTATAACTAATAATATTTACAAATAAAACGAACACTAGCTATAATAAACATATAATATGAACTTGTAATTAAATTTTTTTTAAAAAAGCATAAAACTACAGAAGCTAATTTAGTGATTTATCAGTGTTGGCTACAAAGATTATAGATGCGATTACTTTTGAATTTAACGGAGCTTCTTCAATATGAAAAAAAAAAAAGATTATATTTGAAGTTGTACTTCTAAAGATTTCAAGCAACATAGATACAAAAGGAAAATTGTGTAAACTGGAGGATTTTCATAATTGAAAATGATTTCTTGCTTGTTGTGATTTTAGGGTTTTTTTTCTTTTAATGGCAATATTTTACCAATGGTGAAAGTGGTCTTTAATTCTTTTTTTGAAATATAAAAAGATAACACTTGTTTTTTCTAGAATGTAAAAAGATAATAGTTGCCTTAATTACTTTTATAAGGCCTTATTCTTTAGGAGAAACCAAATAATGACAATTGCTTTTTTTGAAATTTGAAACGATTAAAGTTGTTATAATTACTTTTTTTAGGCCTTATTTTTTTGGATTGAAAAAAAATATGGGATTTACTTTTTCAGGGGTCTTATTTTTTTGGAAGACCTACAGCAAAAACTTTTCTAGACGAATGGTTGAGCCACCCTGGCATTGCTTGGGATAAGATCCATTTGTGTAAGTTGACGTCAGGACCAACATGCGATCGACAAATGTATAGGAACGTCTGCCCTTTGCATTTGGCATCACATGGAACTCCACATAAATCAAACGACTAAAGTGGTGACGTCTCTTATACGCTGTGAGCTCCCTTCCCCGCTATTTAGGTAAGAAGTCTCTTCCCATTTGGCAACATATGGAAAATACAAATAAATCTAAACTGCTAAAATGATCGTGCCTCTTACATGAAATGACCTTTCTTCTGTTTTTAGTGGCACCATGCGGAGATATAAATAAATCTGAACTGTTAAAGTGATCATGTCTTATTCACGGTGTGAGATGCAAGGATCTTCGTTGCAAATAGTGGATACGTTGAAAAATGACAAGTAAATATGCCAAAAATCGAAAGGATTTATAGGCCTCACATGATGTGTTGATATGATAGAAAAAGAAGTGATACGTATTGAAGAGTGGGCTCTATTCAGTGGAGAATATTCAAAAGTATTTCCTCTACTTTTAGTAATACTTAGGGCTTGTTTGGTAGGTCTAGTTTTATTTTTATAGACCATCTAAAATAGAGCTATTAAAAAAAGAGCTATAAAAAAAGAGGCTAGATTTAAAATATGTGTTTGGCAATGAAAGCATCTATTTTAAATAGACCATTTTAAATCAATAGTTGAAAATTTTTCACAAATATATTGAGATTTAATAGGTATTAAGCCTTGAAATTTTACTTCATAACCACGTTTGGCCTCCCAAAGAGATCTAACGGTTTGGATTTTGTGTTTGAGGCCCCCAATTTAAAAAAAATATTTAATAATTCACGTTTTTACATAAATATCTCAAGTTTGGTGATGATCCAACGGCTGAAAATTGGTCTCATAATGGTCATTGACCTTCTACACATTTTCAATGGTTTGGATTGTTATTTACTATCCCAGAAATAATACTAAAAAATAAAAAAAGGGGCTGCCTGTGGACTAGTACAAATTCAGCATATTAAATTCAATGGTTGAAAGTTTTTTACAAATATCTTGAGATCCACAAGGAATCAATCCTTAAAAATTGACCCCATAGCCGTTTTTAGTCTTCCCAACATTTCCAATGGTTTGGATCTTGTATTTGGGCCCCACAAAATTCAAAAACTAGTATCCAATGGCTCACGCTTTCTTGCACATATCTCGAGATTCCGGATGAATTAACGGCTGAAATTTGGATGGGTGGCCGTAATTGATCATGTGAACATTTTCAACGGTTTAGATGTAGATTTAGGGGCTCGGATTTCGAGAAAATTCGAAAAAACGTACTGGGCGTGATCCCTCAAAATACTGTAGCTGGGCGCCTCTTTTTTTTTCCCTCTGATTTGGAAATGCATCACAGCCCCTCCTCTTCAAAATAGAGCTTTTACCTCTTATTGTCTAAATTAAATAGAGCTAAAAATGCATGCCAAACGCCTCTATTTTGTTAACTCTATAAATTTTAGACATTTAGACAATAAGAGGGGAAATTTTAGACTTGCCAAACATGCACTTAGAGATTTTGTAAGAATGGTTAGTCAAAGTAATTTAATATGGTATTATAGGAGCCGGTTGCAAGTTCAAATCATTGGAGGAACAACTCAAGGCTTAAAAAATACCGATAGGGTTCCACCTGAGGGGAAGTATTAAATAGTGGGCTCTACCAATTGGAAAAAATTGAAAAGTATTTTCGCTATCTCTAATAATACCTCGAGGTTTTGGTAATAATGGTTAGCTAAATAAATTTAATAATAAGTGTCTATTAATAGTATATAGCACAATAAGCTTAGAGGTGGGCTAGAGGAATATAGTCTAGAGAAAACAAAAAATTAGATAAAGAAGGGGAGTGAGATTTTAGATAGAATTGAATTCTTTTTGTGTAAGAGTGAAAAATGGAAAGAATATGTGAGTGATTACTTATTGGAAGTAGGTTGAGAACATGGGTAAATTCTAAAATGGATATAACTTCCAGTTGGACATAACTTCCGGTCAAAATCAAAAGTTATGGGCAAAATTAGCCTCAAAACTCATGGCTTTAATATAGTATAATTGGTTATTCATGAGTAAACTCACCAGTGATTAAGAGGTTGGCCTCATAATGATCCGTTGATATATTTTTCTTGCTATATTGGACTTCAACCTCATGCACCCAATTCCCTAAACGACACATTTATGCAATGACACTGTAGAAATCTAAATCGATAGAAATTATAGAGTCTGACATACCCCTTCCTCCCAATTAGAAATGGTGTTCTAGATACGGAAAACAATAAATTTCTCCTCTTTTTCCTTTTAGAAAAGTACCCACATCAAACATGAATTTCACTTTAGTGTAGAAAAGTATTTTTGCTTTCTTAATTTGCTTTTCTTTTTAGAATAGCGGTCACTCAAAAGTGCCAAATAATCAAAAGTATTTCTATTGCTTGTTTTGAGGTTTTGATAGGATTAATTAGCCGAAAGAATTTATTATGATATCAAAGCCAACTAGCCACTCAAAAAAAAAAAATCACTAATGCCTGTATTGGTAGTAATAACTTAACCATTGTCTTCTTTCTTTTTTTTATTTTTTTTTTTACTATAAGGTAAGTATGTATTAAAGAGAGGAGGAAAATACAGAGGCTTAACAGTCCTAAAGAGGAGGGAAACTCCAAGGAGAAGAGATAGGAGACCAAAGAGATCTTACATATGGAAAAGAAAGAAGAAATATCTTCCTAAGCAAATCAGCCTAGGTTGTGTTTATGTTAAAAAAAGGGGAGAGACCGACCATAAAATGGCTTTCAATATGCCTAAGAAAGAAGGAGACAAGCTCAAAGAGTTCAAGCTTGGCCTTCATATGAGAGGCCCTACGGTTGTTGAAGATGTGGTCATTTCTACTTTTCCACAGGACAAAAGTGGTAGTAAGGAAAACACAAGCTACACCTTTAAGCACTAGTTGGTCATAGTGGGGAGAGAGAGAGAGAGAGCTAGCTGTTGGAAGTACGTGGGTCTCGTGGATAGATTTTCAAAACTTTTGACCCACTTGACACAGGTATCAACTATCCATAAGACCAAAAACCCAACCCAGGATGCATTACCTCAATCTCGTGACCATGTACAGTAAATATTCTATCTAAAAGACAGAATCAAACAGTACTAAACATCCATAATAATCTACGACATGCAAGAAGGAGATCATACCTTTGGAGATTTGTAGTACTTTAATGGAGAAGTTGCTACTCTACTAGTGATGAGAATCTTCGACACCTCTTAGGCTTCTACGCTATGACCCGAATTGGATTTCTTTTCTCAAGAAGATTGGTGGAATCTTCAGGAGAAATCCCAACTCGAAACTCCAAAGAACTAGAAGAGAGAAGAAGAGAGAAACTCGTGCAACTCTTGCACAAAACGGGTTTTGGGCGTGAGAAAGACTCTTTTTGGACGTCCAAGAGATTTTATATACTTTAAATATCTTCCTTGCTTAATTATAATATAAGTCTTACTTCCAAAGCAATTAGCAACTTTCTCCTTTCTTAACCCTTCTTTCTAGGTTCAAGTCGGATTAGTATTTTCCAATAACTTGGGCTAGCGTGGGGACCACTAGGGATTCCTTAGAAAGCTGACTCCAACTGGAACATCGCGACCCCACATTTCATGTGTTATCCGGGCCCACAGTTAATTGCAAATAATACCACTATATAAATGCAATTGCACTCTAGTCCTAGGAATAAATTACAATGAAGACCCTAAACTTCCCAATTACCACAAGTAGACCCCTCTATCAATATCCGTGGATCAATTGGAATAAATCTGTCTCTTCCAATATAAGTTCCACATCTTATTATCCTTGAGCCCCAATTAATCACAGTAATCATCAGTACCATCCAATTAACTCTTAATTGAGATGGGTGTGCACTTACTAATGACAAATCCATTAATTGGCACAAGGGGATAATAGAGATAGATTCCATCTTGATCATTCAACGTTCCCACAGTTTTACTACCACATACCCAAGACACCGAGGTGTTAACCTATAGTCGGCCTCACTCATTGGTGACTCAAAGCAAATGAATAGATAGAAACTTGAGTTCATCAATGTTTCAGGATTGAGAGTCTATTCCCAGGAAATTATGAGAGCATACCTTATTATTGAGATAGAATTTTGTAAGGTGCATCTTATGGCCCTTTAATACATCTAATGTACCAGCACCATGATCCAGAATCTTATATTCTGATGATTGAGACAAATCACTCTATCTTATAGTGATCAAAGTGCTGCAATCTTATCAAATGAGATGCCAAGTCTCATTACTGGTTGTGAAGCTATTTAAGTATAAGATTTGTGACATATATCTCCCGCGTGTGGATCTCATCCATGCACATATATCACATTTAATATACTAATGGGACCCGGTTCAACTCATGAACCATTATGTCATATGTATTGGTCATGTGCATGAAGTAGTAAAATAACATTTATCTCATGAAAGTAAAGCATGATTTTATTGATAAATAAAGAAATTAATCAATTTATTACATCAACTGATGGATTGAGTCCACAAAATCTAACACTAGCCAAGTAGTAGAAAGAGAGGTATTCGAGGTTTCTGTACCGGCAGAACATAACCATTGTTGTCACGACCCAAGCCTGAGAATCCATGGATTAGGATGATTTTCAAGGTGTGACAAGCATACCCTCTTGAAATTTCTTATTCATCCGAAGTCAAACTGATTTTACAAGGGCTAGATACTTACTCAACTTGCACGTGTGAGAACCAATCAAAGACACAAGTCCAAGAATCAACACACAAAAGTATTTCAATATCACCTACTAATTTCATAAAATTACCCATATAAACATTTCAATGGCATACATGAAAAGAATCCACAATTTAAATATTACCTAAACAAAAGAGATCCATATATTTATTGATCTACTAAAAATCCCTGAGTACATAATCCATCAATATGCAAGTGAGTGTGTTATACAAATGCATGTATGTCAATTGCACACCATCCTACACAAAATCAAAGTCCAAGTGATATAAATATATACATCATCCATACAAAAGAGATACCATCAATATGCACATATTCTAATATGATGTGCGATGGCATGAGTACCTCAAAAAAACCCAAAACAACCCAAACCATACTATCAATATCACACTCCGAGAGCAGAGGCCTAAGCAAGCTCCTCTGCAATCCGCTTGTCTAATCCTGAAGGCAATAGCGCCGCCGCATTTTTCTCTTCAATCTCTATAGGACCGATAGAGAGGTTTGTGTCTATAACACCAATTAGATAGCAGTGAATAAGACTATTTAACAAAGTAAAGGTGTAAATAAGTTAACACATGTTGTGTCTAGAGGAATCAATTGACAGGTGAATTAAAAGAGGTTAATTTAGGTAACTAAGCATGTTGTGCAATGGATTAAGCATGCTCTTCGAATCAATTTAAAAGAAACAATATTTACATACAACTTGGCTACTACATCTGCTAAATCCTTCCACTAGGGATCCACATGTATGGGAACTCACCATTACCCTGACCAAAGTTCATCCAGCTACCTTACTTCACAAGGAGTTCCGAAGTCTCCAAAAAAATCAACTACGTTGGTAATTTCACATTTCTACATCATACTTGACCCTACCGGGACTCGTAAGACTAAAGCTTAGTAGAGCTAGACTAATCGATTCCAATACTTGACCCTCCAATCCCCTTTGAGCCGGATTAGTGGCTCATTAGTGCGTGTTTTGTTTTATTTTATTCTTTTGGGCTTGGTTTTGGGCCTTGGATAGGTAGTTGAGTGACCTTTGACCTGAGATAGTTAGTTCTAAGCCCTTTTTCGTAATTTTGCTTTTGTTTTGCTCATATCATCTTTGCATCATCTTGGTGTCAGCACGCGTATTTCGTTGAGCTCGACAATTTCCGTAACTGTGTCAGATCCGTTTGGAGTCAATTGGGGAAGATGGACCTTCGTGTGACTTGAACTGTAATTAGTCTAAACTCACCGGACCTTGTTTTAAACTTCCAAACCTATATATATGAGTCAGAACCCAGGTGTCCTCATTTCTGTGATTTGGCTTCAACGTTGCATGCAAGAGAGAAGGCTCCAGGAGAAGCTCCATGTTCAGCTCGTTCTCTCTCTCTCTCTTCTTCTATTCTCTTGCTCGATTGAGGAGTGGATTCCTTGTTTGATTTGGGTTCTCTCCCTCTCCTCTCTGTCTATGTTTTGTGGCTTTGGGTAAGTGGGTTCTTTCCCAACTCTTTCTTCTTCTTCTCCAATTGCACCTCTCATTCTCTGATTGCTATGTCTTCATCTCATGCATGATGTATCTCTTTGATTTGCTTTGATTTTTAGTGGATTTGGAGCTTGAGGTTGTGGATTGATAGAGCTTTGAGGCAAGTATAAGTACAGGCTTGATAACACATATGGGTGCTTTGGTTGATGGCTTTGATTTCTTCTTATTCCTTGTCTAGCATGTTTTACAGCCACATTTTGTGAATTTGGAACCTCTGTAACTCATTTTGTTCAGCTTCTGTACCGAATTTCAGTTTCTGTAACTATCCCGAATTCGTGTTCTGTATTGTACGGCTAAGCCGTAAGTTTCTACGGCTCACATTCCAGAGCCTCGAAATTTCACTTTTGTTCTACGGCTAAGCCGTAATTTGTTCTACGGCTGAGCCGTAAGCTAGCCGTGACCCAAACCGTACCCCAGCCGTGAATTAAATCTCTGATCAGTCGAAACTTTTCTGATATCAGTACTCCTACGGTGAGGCTACGGCTAAGCCGTGAAATGCTACGGCCAAGCCGTGGATTGGGCTACGGCTAAGCCGTATACTGACTGTAGCTCAGCCGAAAAAGGCATCAGATCAGAGGTGAAAGATAACTAGTTTAGCTGTGTTTCCATTGGAACCGCGGGGAAGCCGTAGTGCATATTACGACGAGCGCGTAAGATGTCTTCGGCTTAACCATAGGTCCCTCATGGCTAAACCGTTTGGCATGGCAATTTTGAAATATAACTTAGGATGATGGTAAGACTTATAGGGCTCAAATACAGATTAATCACCCGTGTAAACCGGCCCAATGGATTTCCTTGGATCGCATGAATAGTCTGTTAGGCTGTGACTTATTCATGTGAGCGTTGATCACTGTTAAGCACCTCCCCATGGGTGTTGGTTTAAGGGACGTCGGTGCACGCACAGATTTCATTGCAACACTTTGATGGCAATGGTGCATTGACTAACTTAAAACTACATCAGCATGCACGGTTAGTAACAGTGAACAACTAGCTTAGGATTGGCTTGTAATGAACCTTGACTCCGTATTAATCTGAGATGCATTGCATATTGTTTATGGTTTTTGCCCTCTGTTCTGTTAATCTATGTTATGCATTCCGTAGTCATTTTTGTTTTCGTCCTGTATATCTGTTCTATGCTTCGTTCCGCACTATGCTTTGATCTATGCTGTGCTTTGGATTTATATCTATGCTCTGCTGGCTTTGTTTATCTCTGAGTTTGGGTATTCCCTGGTGGCTCTGCCCAGAGATTAATACGTGAGGATAAGATCCGGTCCTTGTCATCGGTGAGTCCAAAGCGGATAATCTTCCTTCTTTGGATTTGATTTGATTGGTGTTAGTCTGGCTCTACTCAGCCTCAGCCCTAGGATGCCCGACGGGGTTACCTCTGGCTTAGATCTCTGTATCTCTGTATAACTGCAGTGTCGCTTTGTCTTGGGACCCCGGAACCCAGGAAACCGAGACCCACTTGTACCTTTGGCCTGGACAGTGGTGTTCTCATCTGCTCTGCTCTGCTCTCTATTTGAGAGAACATGGTTAACGTAGTAGCCACTTAGTCAGTATTTCTATGTTTGATTCACATATCATGTTTTACTTCTATGCACGATTGGCTTAGTTTCCTAATATGGAACTCTGTATTTAA
This sequence comes from Sextonia rubra, assembly GCA_037013555.1. NCBI lineage: Eukaryota > Viridiplantae > Streptophyta > Magnoliopsida > Laurales > Lauraceae > Sextonia > Sextonia rubra. The sequence goes on along the minus strand of JASUAD010000028.1, from coordinate 10,646,940 downwards.
TCTTCCGTCATTATTATATTCACTTTGATACTATGAGTGTTACACCCCTGTTACTTATATTTGCTGGATCGTTGTATTCATTTGTGTTGTCTGTGGTGTTGCAGGCACAGATACCTTGCCCAGCTCCCCGGCGGTCGAGGAGGCTGCAGGGGCGAGTGTAGAGGCACCCTCAGGTTTGGCAGAGTGGGCCTGATCATCTCTGCCGAGCGCGTTCATGCATACTTCCAGTGGCTTTTGTTTTGGGATTTTGAGTTTTGGTTTCAGGGGATTTGTATTTGAACATTGGACTTTGGATTTGTATTCTGTGTGTTTTGTATATATTGTTTTGGTGTGTATTCGGTTTTATATCAGTGTATTTGTCCTTGTCTTTTCCGTTTCGTATTTGCTTTGGCTTCCGCTATTTTCTTTGTTGCTTGCTATGATATGTACAGCTTCCGCGTACGCTTAGTTCGCACGTGTTGGATCCCTTGTGTGCGTGCATATGGACTGGGTTTGGGTGCACGTGCACGGGAGTACGTGTGTCACAGGTTTAGCTTTTCGCTAACCCCCGAATTCTGGGCTCGGGTCGTGACATACGTATTGTATGGTATCAAAGCATGCTAGTTATAAGCATGTAGGCATCTAAGATCGTGGTGAGATAACGCTATCAACTATTTGACTCGAAGTCTCATATGTTGATTTGGGATTTGACTAACTCAGGGGCATTTTATATTTGTGTGTTGTGTTTCTTTTTCTTTTGCAGGATGGCATCAGGATCCGGATCTCGGGATGAGAATCAGCAGGGCCATAACGGTGATAGTGGATCAGTACCCCCACACATTAGTAGTGAGGAGCGAATGATGATGATGATGCAGTCTATGCAGTCATTACAGGCACAGATGGCATCCATGGTAGATAGGCAGAGTCAGGCTGCCGCAGTAGCATCACCCCGTATAGATCAGCAGGTGATTTTCCAGCCTAAGGAATCAGACCCTAATGCTCTTTTCGACAAGTTCCGTAAGCGAGGGGCGACTGAGTTTCATGGGATAGAAGATGCATTGCAGGCTGAGCAATGGTTGGAGCAGACTGAAGAGCTATTTGATACGATTGTGTGCAGTAACAAGCAGAAGGTAGTTCTCACAGCTTCTATGCTTCGGAGTGTAGCCAAGACATGGTGGAGGAGTGTCAAGACTTCATTTCAGACTATGCCCAGTGCCACAGTTTGGGAGACCTTTAAGCAGCAATTCCGTCGGAAGTTCATGCCCCTCCACATTCAGCGAGCTAAGGAAGTAGAATTCTTCAACCTTCAGCAGAGACAGATGTCAGTTGCAGATTATGTACACAGGTTTACAGAGTTGTCCCACTTCGCAGAGGATATGGTGAACACGGAGCATAAGAAGGTGACTCGCTTCGTCAACGGCCTGAACCCGAGGCATAAACGCCACGTGGTTGCTTGTATGTGGCCGGCTACATTGGACGACGCTATTGACAGGGCTTATGATGCCGAGGCCATCTTCGAGGAGGAGCGAACTGAGGCTAAGAGGACGGCAGTTTTCAGTTGCCAAAAGTCAGTTTCAGAAGAAGTTCAAGGGTAAGCAGGGCAGTTCGAGCAGTACTCAGGTAGTTTGCGGTCACTGTGGGAAGGATCACCCCACCGACAGATGTTGGAGAAAGAGTGGGGCTTGTTTCGGGTGTGGCTCTACGGATCACAGGCGGGCCCAATGCCCGAAGTTTCAGTCCTCTCCACAGACGAGACAGGCAGGACCTACAGCGCAGGGCAGATCTCAGCCAGCTCGCCCAGCCCAGAAGCAGAACCGCCAGACAGCTCGAGCCTATGCTGCTACACATGAGGGCGCGGAGGAGGCCACGGTAGTGGAAGGTAAAATTTTAATTTCTGATGTTGAAGCTTTAGCCTTATTTGACTCCGGGTCTACGCGTCCGTACGTAGCACCCCCTTTTGCTGTGCAGCTTCGACAGCGACCCACACCCCTTCCATATTTGTTGTTAGTATCCACTCCGGTTGGTAAGCGTGTGGAGTGCAGTGTTTTCTACCCTCAGTGTGATGTGCGGATAGCTGGTCATCAGCTCCCAGTAGACCTCGTGTTGCTCACGACACTGGATTTTGATGTGATTCTTGGTATGGACTGGCTTGCGAGATATCATGCGTGTATCAATTGCTACAGCAAGGCTATCTACTTTGATTTGGGCAGCGGATTCCAATTTGAGGGCAGCCAGATGAAGTGCCCAAGGCGTGTAATATCTGCTTGTAAGGCAGACAGGATGCTTCGTAGGGGATGTGAGGGATTTCTCGCATTCATCTCAGAGAAGAAAGATCAGCGACAGCTCAGTGAGATCCCAGTAGTTAGCGAGTTTCCGGATGTCTTTCCGGAGGATGTGCCAGAGTTGCCACCGGTTCGGGAGGTAGAATTTGCTATTGACGTGGTACCAGGTACAGCACCTATCAGTAGAGCTCCATATCGTATGGCACCTGCAGAGTTGTTGGAATTGAAGAAACAGTTGCAGGATCTGTTGGATAAAGGGTTCATACGCCCAAGTGTTTCACCTTGGGGAGCTCCTGTATTGTTTGTCAAGAAGAAGGATGGCAGTTTCCGGATGTGCATTGACTACAGGCAGTTGAATAAAGTGACTATCAAGAACAAATATCCATTGCCTAGGATTGATGAGTTGTTCGATCAGCTTCAGGGTGCAGCTTACTTCTCTAAGATTGACTTGAGGTCAGGATATCACCAGCTCAGGGTGAAGGATGAGGATGTTCCGAAGACAGCTTTCAGGACTCGCTATGGACACTACGAGTTCCTTGTCATGCCATTTGGTTTGACGAACGCACCCGCAGCTTTCATGGCATTGATGAATAGGGTGTTTACTTCCTTCTTGGATCAGTTCGTTGTGGTTTTCATAGATGACATCTTGGTTTATTCGAAGACTGCGGAGGAACATACAGACCATCTGAGGAAAGCATTGCAGCTGCTTAAAGATCACAAGTTGTATGCAAAGTTGTCCAAGTGTGAGTTTTGGCTCGAGCAAGTTACATTTCTGGGTCATAAGATTTCTAGAGATGGATTGATGGTGGATCCGGCTAAGATTGAGGCAGTAGTCCATTGGCCCCGTCCTAGATCAGTGACAGAGATTCGAAGTTTTCTGGGATTGGCGGGATATTACCGCAGGTTTGTGCAGGACTTCTCGAAGATTTCAGCCCCGCTGACTTAGTTGACTCGGAAGAAGGTCCCGTATGAGTGGACAGAGAAGTGTGAGCGCAGTTTTCAGATGTTGAAAGAAAAGCTCACTACGGCGCCAGTGTTGACTCTCCCGGATGGTAGTGAGGGATTCGTGATTTATTCCGATGCTTCTCGCGTTGGACTAGGCTGTGTACTGATGCAGAATCAGAAGGTGATTGCCTATGGATCCAGACAGCTGAAAAAGCATGAGAAGAATTATGCCACACATGACTTGGAGCTAGAGCCATTGTATTTGCATTGAAGTTGTGGCGACATTACTTGTACGGTGTAAAGTTCGAGGTCCATTCCGATCATCACAGTCTGCAGTACTTGTTTGATCAGCATGACTTGAATATGAGGCAACGTAGATGGTTGGAGTTTATCAAAGACTACGACTTTCCGATCAAGTACCACCCAGACAAGGGAAATGTAGTTGCAGATGCACTTAGCAGGAGGACAGACAGCCTTCAGGTGTTGGCAGGATTCTATATGCTTGTGCATGATCAGCCTGTTGAGGTTCGGATGGTAGGTGAATTGGTAACATTAGCAGCTACTGTCGTGTTTCAGCCTGAGGTGATTCAGCAGATCAAGGATCGCCAGTTTGAGGACCCCCTCCTGATGAAGTTCAGAGATCGGATTGCAGATCGACCGGATTTTAGCTTGGTGGATGGAGTTTTGTACTTCAGGAATAGATTGTGTGTTCCCGCTGTGGATGAGCTGAAAGATAAGTTGATGACAGAGGCGCACGATGCCCGATATGCGATGCACCCAGGGAGTACGAAGATGTACCGGAACTTGAAGGACAGATTTTGGTGGAACAATATGAAGCGGGAGATCGCAGGGTTCGTAGCTCGATGTTTGACTTGTCAGAGGGTGAAAGCTGATCATCAGCGACCCCCAGGACCATTACATCCATTGCACACTCCGCAGTGGAAGTGGGAGCACATTACGATGGATTTCGTCTCCGGTTTTCCGCTGACCAGTAGAAAGAATAATGCGATCTGGGTAATAGTGGACAGATTGACCAAGTCAGCGCATTTCCTTCCGTTCAAGAAAGGGATGACATTCACAGAGATGGCCAGGAAGTTTGTTGACGAGATAGTCAGATTGCATGGCACCCCAGTATCGATTGTGTCAGATCGCGATAGTCGTTTTGTGTCTTCATTCTGGAGAGCATTTCAGGAAGCTATGGGCACGAAGTTGAGTTTTAGTACGGCATACCACCCCCAGACTGATGGACAGTCGGAGCGTACCATTCAGACATTGGAGGACATGCTCCGAGCTAGCGTGCTGAACTTTGAGAAGGAATGGGATACGCATCTAGCATTGTGTGAGTTTGCCTACAACAACAGCTTCCATGAGAGCATTGGTATGGCACCATATGAGGCACTATACGGACGCAAGTGCAGGACCCCTGTGTGCTGGGAAGAAGTAGGAACAAGGGGTTTTCATGGTCCGACGATCATAGCTGAGACGACAGATAAAGTGCAGAAAGTGATAGAGAATTTGAAGGTTGCTCGATCCAGGCAGAAGAGCTATGCGGATACTCGGAGGAGACCTTTGGCATTCCAAGTCGGAAATTGGGTATTCCTTAAAGTTTCTCCGATGAAGGGCACAGTTCGATTTGGTCAGAAGGGCAAGTTAGCTCCGAGATATGTAGGGCCGTTCGAAGTCAAGAGCCGAGTTGGAGATTTAGCTTATCGGTTGACGCTTCCAGTTGAGTTCTCCGGTGTGCACGATGTCTTCCATGTATCGATGCTCCGTAAGTATGTGCCAGATCCGAGCCATGTGATTCGCTACGATGATATTCAGATTCAGCCTAATGCAACTTACGTTGAGCGTCCGCTTCGCATTGTTGGCACACGAGAACAGATTCTCCGTACCAGGACTATCAGATGGGTTAAGGTGTTGTGGGAACATCATGGTCCAGATGAGGCTACTTGGGAGCTAGAGGAGCAGCTAGCACGCCAGTACCCCCAGCTTTTTGCGCAGGTAGGTAGTCATTCCGAGGACGGAATGATTCCTAGTGGGGGAGGATGTAACACTCCGATCCCCTTTGAGCCGGATTAGTGGCTCATTAGTGCGTGTTTTGTTTTATTTTATTCTTTTGGGCTTGGTTTTGGGCCTTGGATAGGTAGTTGAGTGACCTTTGACCTGAGATAGTTAGTTCTAAGCCCTTTTTCGTAATTTTGCTTTTGTTTTGCTCATATCATCTTTGCATCATCTTGGTGTCAGCACGCGTATTTCGTTGAGCTCGACAATTTCCGTAACTGTGTCAGATCCGTTTGGAGTCAATTGGGGAAGATGGACCTTCGTGTGACTTGAACTGTAATTAGTCTAAACTCACCGGACCTTGTTTTAAACTTCCAAACCTATATATATGAGTCAGAACCCAGGTGTCCTCATTTCTGTGATTTGGCTTCAACGTTGCATGCAAGAGAGAAGGCTCCAGGAGAAGCTCCATGTTCAGCTCGTTCTCTCTCTCTCTCTTCTTCTATTCTCTTGCTCGATTGAGGAGTGGATTCCTTGTTTGATTTGGGTTCTCTCCCTCTCCTCTCTGTCTATGTTTTGTGGCTTTGGGTAAGTGGGTTCTTTCCCAACTCTTTCTTCTTCTTCTCCAATTGCACCTCTCATTCTCTGATTGCTATGTCTTCATCTCATGCATGATGTATCTCTTTGATTTGCTTTGATTTTTAGTGGATTTGGAGCTTGAGGTTGTGGATTGATAGAGCTTTGAGGCAAGTATAAGTACAGGCTTGATAACACATATGGGTGCTTTGGTTGATGGCTTTGATTTCTTCTTATTCCTTGTCTAGCATGTTTTACAGCCACATTTTGTGAATTTGGAACCTCTGTAACTCATTTTGTTCAGCTTCTGTACCGAATTTCAGTTTCTGTAACTATCCCGAATTCGTGTTCTGTATTGTACGGCTAAGCCGTAAGTTTCTACGGCTCACATTCCAGAGCCTCGAAATTTCACTTTTGTTCTACGGCTAAGCCGTAATTTGTTCTACGGCTGAGCCGTAAGCTAGCCGTGACCCAAACCGTACCCCAGCCGTGAATTAAATCTCTGATCAGTCGAAACTTTTCTGATATCAGTACTCCTACGGTGAGGCTACGGCTAAGCCGTGAAATGCTACGGCCAAGCCGTGGATTGGGCTACGGCTAAGCCGTATACTGACTGTAGCTCAGCCGAAAAAGGCATCAGATCAGAGGTGAAAGATAACTAGTTTAGCTGTGTTTCCATTGGAACCGCGGGGAAGCCGTAGTGCATATTACGACGAGCGCGTAAGATGTCTTCGGCTTAACCATAGGTCCCTCATGGCTAAACCGTTTGGCATGGCAATTTTGAAATATAACTTAGGATGATGGTGAGACTTATAGGGCTCAAATACAGATTAATCACCCGTGTAAACCGGCCCAATGGATTTCCTTGGATCGCATGAATAGTCTGTTAGGCTGTGACTTATTCATGTGAGCGTTGATCACTGTTAAGCACCTCCCCATGGGTGTTGGTTTAAGGGACGTCGGTGCACGCACAGATTTCATTGCAACACTTTGATGGCAATGGTGCATTGACTAACTTAAAACTACATCAGCATGCACGGTTAGTAACAGTGAACAACTAGCTTAGGATTGGCTTGTAATGAACCTTGACTCCGTATTAATCTGAGATTCATTGCATATTGTTTATGGTTTTTGCCCTCTGTTCTGTTAATCTATGTTATGCATTCCGTAGTCATTTTTGTTTTCGTCCTGTATATCTGTTCTATGCTTCGTTCCGCACTATGCTTTGATCTATGCTGTGCTTTGGATTTATATCTATGCTCTGCTGGCTTTGTTTATCTCTGAGTTTGGGTATTCCCTGGTGGCTCTGCCCAGAGATTAATACGTGAGGATAAGATCCGGTCCTTGTCATCGGTGAGTCCAAAGCGGATAATCTTCCTTCTTTGGATTTGATTTGATTGGTGTTAGTCTGGCTCTACTCAGCCTCAGCCCTAGGATGCCCGACGGGGTTACCTCTGGCTTAGATCTCTGTATCTCTGTATAACTGCAGTGTCGCTTTGTCTTGGGACCCCGGAACCCAGGAAACCGAGACCCACTTGTACCTTTGGCCTGGACAGTGGTGTTCTCATCTGCTCTGCTCTGCTCTCTATTTGAGAGAACATGGTTAACGTAGTAGCCACTTAGTCAGTATTTCTATGTTTGATTCACATATCATGTTTTACTTCTATGCACGATTGGCTTAGTTTCCTAATATGGAACTCTGTATTTAATCTTCCGTCATTATTATATTCACTTTGATACTATGAGTGTTACACCCCTGTTACTTATATTTGCTGGATCGTTGTATTCATTTGTGTTGTCTGTGGTGTTGCAGGCACAGATACCTTGCCCAGCTCCCCGGCGGTCGAGGAGGCTGCAGGGGCGAGTGTAGAGGCACCCTCAGGTTTGGCAGAGTGGGCCTGATCATCTCTGCCGAGCGCGTTCATGCATACTTCCAGTGGCTTTTGTTTTGGGATTTTGAGTTTTGGTTTCAGGGGATTTGTATTTGAACATTGGACTTTGGATTTGTATTCTGTGTATTTTGTATATATTGTTTTGGTGTGTATTCGGTTTTATATCAGTGTATTTGTCCTTGTCTTTTCCGTTTCGTATTTGCTTTGGCTTCCGCTATTTTCTTTGTTGCTTGCTATGATATGTACAGCTTCCGCGTACGCTTAGTTCGCACGTGTTGGATCCCTTGTGTGCGTGCATCTGGACTGGGTTTGGGTGCACGTGCACGGGAGTACGTGTGTCACAGGTTTAGCTTTTCGCTAACCCCCGAATTCTGGGCTCGGGTCGTGACAGCTGAGTAGAGCCAGTTTAACACGATCAGTCAAGTCATATGATGCACGTCAATTAGTGTCAATCGGTAACGCAATGCAAGACAGTATCCATAAGCAAAATAAAACAGTACGTGCATCATATGAGAATCAAGCATGAGCTCTGGCAATATCTATACAATAAACAATTTACCCATTGATAACAAAATAAGAACATGGAGTCAGCTACTCTGCCCAAGATATACCATGGACAGCGCCCTCAGGGATTAACCAATCGTTGCCCCATGCAGAATGCGTACCATGTGATGAGGAGGGCAAGACCAAAGTCAAGATGAAATGCAATTCAAATCAATATTATGAATCAAGGTCATTTACTAGCCAACCTTAACCTAGTTGTCTAGTGTTTCTAACCATGCATGCTAATGTAGTTTTAAGGTATTCGCTACCCAGTAGTTCCTATAAGATGTGTTGCATTGTATTGAGAAAAGTGTATCGAAGTCCCTTAAACCAACACCCATGGGGAGGTGCTTAACAGCTGGACAACACACACGAATGAATTATAGCCCTAACAACCATTCATGCGACATTTACATTCCATTAGGCGAGTCGTATTGCCTACATTCTAACTCGAAGGCCCTACGAGATCTCGACATTTAACCTATCCATTTAAGTCATTTCTCAATGGGCATACAGCTTACCCTTGGTTTGTTCTACGGCGAGGGTTACGGCTTAGCCGTAGGACAATTCATGGCTTAGCCGCAGCTAGACCGTAGAAGGGCAGCGAAATGCCAACTCTCAGTTATTTCAAAAGGTCACCCTGTTTGATCTACGGCTAGGTCATGGCTAGGGTTATGGCTTAGTCATAGTACAATTTATGGCTCGACCGCAGTACAGTTTACGGCTTAGCCGTGACTACACTGGGTCAATTTCTTGAACCTGTTACAGAACAACTGAAGTTGGGCAAAATTGAGAACAAAGAGGACAACCACATAGAATCTGATACAAGAGGGTTGTACATCATCAAATCATGCAAGAGTAACAAGAATTAAAAATAATCAAAGCATTATCAACAAGTGTTCAACCCTATTGTGCTTATACTTGCCTCAAATGGAATTCACACACACACGTCATTGTCCTTAGGCTTAATCCGCTGTCTAGACACAATTCTACTCGTCAAGAACGCAAGAAACAAAAGGAACATTGAGTACATGTATAGTGACTAACGTGAAAAGAAGAAGAAACGGGAGAAATACATCGAAAACACAAGACATACCTTAGAATTCACAAGAAAATGATGAGTGCACAACTCTCTTCCTTGGCTTGATCAAGAAGGAAATGGAAGAAGAAGAGAGAAAAAAGAAGTGACGAGAGAGGGAGACAGAGACGTTGAAGAAGAAAGAGTGAGGCGGTGGTTGGGTTGTTATATAAGATAAGGATTCACCCAAATTACAAAAAAGTCTAAGCATTTACATAAATTACAGTTCAAGTCAAATAACGATCCAACGGAAGCAAACGAAGTCGTTTGCGTACGAGTCAGTTACGAAGATTGATGAGCTCGACGAAATACACGTGTTGACACCAAGATGATGCAAAACTAACAACGTCCAATAAAAGTGGAAATTATGAAAAAAGGCTCAAATCTACCTAAACCTGGGTCAAACTCAATTCGACTACATATCTATTACCCAAAACAAAATAAAAACATAACCACAACACAATTAACAACTAATTGGGCATTACTTAGTGGCTAATCTGGGTTAAGTTGAGTCGGAATGTTACATCAGATTTGATACTTACTCAGTAAATAACCAATTCAATTCAATACAAATTAGTAGAAAGGTCTATACTGATAGTAATTAAGAGTTAAGTAACTCAACAATAATTATATTGAGATTACCTCAAAAATTGAAATAGCTATAGATTACAAATACCATACTCGTGAATTGAGGGCAAAAACTATACTTTCAATATGCAATGCAATGAGATCAGAAATGGATCAAGGTATTTTTGCAAACCACCCTAATTTAGGATAACCCGTCGCCTTTAACCATCCAACAAAATGTATTGATATGGTCCTATGTTGCGATATCTTACTTGGTGATACATTGTGTATGGAAAAGGACATCGACCCCTTATGCCAACATCCATGGCTAAACTAAGAATCTGGTGAGTAAGTGTCAGTTTCACACTCCCCACCAATGTTTTGAATTACCATTGGGCCAAGTAGTTGGTCAAATGATCCAAACTAAGGCCCTATTTAGTCTTTAAGTATCCTATAATTCCATGAGGCCCAATTTCTTATCATAGCTAACCCCTAGGTTAGTTATGAATATCTAGAAACTAATTAGGGGAGGTTAAATACCTCCCTCTTAATTATAAGAGATTTGAGTACCTGAAGTTGGAACTCAATTCCACTTCCATTCCATTACTGTTATTCATCAATTACAGCCCCTAACTTCTATTCGAGCACATTTCACCATCTACTTTCTCATAAACAAGAAAAACTCATCTTCAAAATTGACATTTGTAAAGAGAAAAGAGGTTATAATACAAAACCAGTTGAAACAAAATCAAGGAATCATGAGTTACCAATATACATTCATCCAAACTATGCTTATACTTGCCTTAAAGAGGTTTTCACAGACTTCTCCTTTTACTTGAACCCAATTATGTAGAAAAACCCAAATATCTCAACCCTATCATGTCAAAGACGGGAAATTGATAATGATTATAAGTATAATGGAATGCATGTTGTCAAATAAATCTCTTAACCCATCCTAAACCAAAATTCCTGCAATTTGAGGAAGAGTTCTCACCCTAATTTCTTTGCTTTGGTTCAATAGAAAAAGAAAGACCCAATTTCAAAATCCAAAACATTAAAAGACGTACATGGAATTGATGATTGAAGTTAGATGCATGTCATGAGTTGGGGCTCCTTAATCCATTTGCCCTTCAAAAATTAAAAGAGGAATGTGGTTTCAAATCTAATTACTTGATTAAATGAGAGAAGAAGATGGTCCCTCTAGCTTTTGAAGGTAGGAGAAGAGGAAGGAAGGATTATAGGAGAAGATCCCTTTCTCCACTTTAACATGCATGAACGGACAACCCCATTCCAAGCAAAGTGTAGCTCCTTGTTGTTTGAGGAATGAATTGAGCGGTCGATGGAAACGTTAAAACAAGTAGGTTCATTTTATTATAAGTTCTGAATTTACAATTTGGCCCTAGGTGTGGGGGTTGTTTTAAGTTCAAAGTCATTTGAAGGCCCACTTGGTCCAAATGAGGTTAAATAGGTTGGAGCACAATATGAAAATCGATAGCCCGATGAGATGCAAGCGATGACATCAAGATTCGATGCAAATGATGTAAAAATCTGATAGTTTGAAATTACAAAAAAGGGCTTATCTCAACCTATTCAATTCAAAACCAGCCCAAACTACCTACCAATGATCTAAACTCGACCCCGCAACTAATAGACAGGACAAAAGTAGGCTTGGTTTAGAAAAATTAAACATAAAAAATAATTAATTAAAATAAAACTAAATTACTTAGATCTAATCAAGTTTAATTCGGTTCGGTATATTACAATTGTCAAGTACAATGATTTAGAGATATAACGAGAGAAGGTAAAAAAAAAAAAAAACAGTGGCAGAAAGCTGAGTAGTTTATGGAGTCGATGTCATGGTATTTTAAATTTATATTACAATAGAAAGAAGTGGGAGCAAGATGTCGTATAGTTCTAATAGTGTCATGATGTTCTCAAAATATCATTAAAATGTCTAGTCTAGTCCTCCAATTTGTATTCCTTCCACCAAATTAATCCCTTTCATTTCTTAAGAATAACGTTAATTGTCTAATAAGAGAGGTTTGAGGTCAGATATGCCGGTTTAATATGCGTGAGTTGCCAATCTGTTGATGAGTTTTGATGGTGGAGTCGTACAAAGCAGAGCCATTTAAATAATTTTTCCAATGGAATTTTCACATTTAAGTCATCCAAAGATAGTTCAGTGTGATACCATTTTTTATTGCACTGAACATTTATTGTTAATGGTTCTTTGGAGGCCTGATCTTCTGCATAGAATACCTGGGAGCTGAACCCAAAAAAAAAATTCATGCTATAAATGGTTTAAAATGATATCAAAGCCAAACATTTAAAAAATACCATTAACTAAAGAAAATTATTTAAGGAAAGATAAGAAATGGATCCCCAGTCATTACCCTAATAATTTAACTTCTTGAAAAGTCAAGATTTGATGTACATGGATGCTTTCTATCCTTTACCCCTCACATCATACTAGTCACACCTCACCTCTATAATAATCATTAATGCAGTTCATTTGACCACGAAATCCTATGCAATACAATGCAAACAATCAGGGCCACAAGTTGCAGGGAAGGGTAGGATATGCAACATTATGCAAACAAGCAAGGCCCAAGGAGAGGGGTAGGAAGTCCGTGCCGATTTTATAGGGTGGTAATGAGTAATAAGTTGGGTTACAATACCATTATAGATAAAATGCATACACCTGACTAGGTTTCACTCAATTATAAATTGGTTTAAAAGTGTCCACCCAAATCCACCTAAGAAGTTAAATGCGACAGCCCTTTGAATTACTAGGTTGGGTTGGTTGGTTAGCATAATTGGTCCGGCTGATTTGGGATAGCGGGCCAAACTGAAAGTATTCAGTCAAGTTAATGAAAGCATCCTCCCTTATGCAAAAGTAAATTATAAGGTCAAACTGATTCTTAAAATTTTAAAAAAAAATGGCTCTAAGATCAGGCATACTTAATGGAGTGGCATAAGGCGTAAGTTTCATCCCACATCCTGCGTTTGAAATCTGTCCAATTTATTGGTGTGCGTTTGTGTGCGTTAAGCAAGTTCCGCCCGGTGGATTAGTCATATTGAAACAAAGACTTTAGAGATACCCATGTCACCAAACTAAATAAATAAATAAACAAATGAATAATAGCTCTACTTGGCCTTGAGTGAATAACAACTCTATTGGAGATAAAAATCTATTTACTTTGAATTGGTGATCATCTACCATTAAACAAATGGATTGCAAAGAATAACTTCTTACCTCACTAGTAAAAGGTGACAATTGTTACTACCCTGACCAGGGATCAAACCTAGACAGGCACCTTTTCCTCGCCCAAGGTCTATATGCTCCCCTCACCCGAGGCATTTCCTACTTCTTCAAGGTCTACGTTCATTACCAGAGGATGCATGGGGTAGTCCCCTATAGTTGGGATACCAGAGAGAGAGAGAGAGAGAGAGAGAGAGAGAGAGAGAACAAATGGATTGCTAAGAACAGCTCTGTGGGCTACCTTTCCACTATGTGGGACAAGAACAGCTCTGTGTGCTACCTTTCCACTATGTGGGATTTTTTTCTGTATGTATGGGGCCTCTCTTGGTCTAGCCCCCTTGGTTGGGTTTAAAACTAGATAGTGCTTGTGTAATTAGATGACTTTTACACTAGGTCTACTCCAAGGACGTGTAATCTATGGTTTAGACTTTAATGGCAGTTAGGTACTTATATTGGTCGCCTGTAGACGGCAGAGATAGAACAACTAATTTAATCATTAGAAACTAGTTTTCAACTACTGTATTGATTACAAAAAAAAAAAAAAAACTACTGGATCAATTACTGATGCCCTTTGCACGATCATATTCGATTGGCAATCTATATCCCATCTTCCATTCAATCGATGATCCATACTTATATGTTGATAGCTCAATGATCTGAAGCTCACCTATATTTAGATTGATGTTCTAAATATTTTGGCGATTGGATTGATGATCAAATGCTTTTCTGCCAATGGATATTGTAAGGTCAAATTTCTCAAATCAGGTAGGATTTAGTCAGACCTAGATTGATTTGTAAATAGAAATGTGTTGCTAGCTTCCAATCTGAATGAGTGAGCTGGTCAGCTGTTAGGTGGGAACACTTCAAGCAACCCTGAACCAAGTCCAAAGAGAAACCGTTAGAGAAAAGACGGTCGGGTGGGTTCGACCGTGGGCATTCCAATGGTTAAGTTAGTAGATAATCCTTAGAAAATGGAATCCAACTAGATTTAGTGAGTTTGCACATACCTCTTCGTTTGCACACAGTTCCCCTTTTAATGCCATCACTATATAGATTAAGTTCCTCAAATATAGGATCCACTCCTCAAGTATCCTTCCACCTAGGGGAGACTTAACAGCACGTATCTCACCACTTTGGGGTAGTTGATTATGTTCCTTGGATCTTAGGGATATTGCCCTTCTCGGGTAGTCATGTATCTGGAGTGGGGATACCAACTTCCCACATTCTTTGAATTAGTCAAAGACAATGGCCCATCAACCCAGTTCGGCAACATTGTAGCTTTTCTGCTTTGCTTAGCTGTGTAATCTTTCCAGAGCTGATTCATGTCCTGCTCAACCATGGGTGTTATCCCAGGCTCATGGGTGCATAGTTTAGCCCAAGGCACTACAACGATTCACATTTTCAGCTACATAATTTTCGTCGCCAAAAGATAACAAAATGTCGGTATATAAATTTATTGACAAAAATATTTTTGTCGATCGAACGTCACCAAATAAACGTCAACAAAATATTTTACAGACGAAATAAAATTATGTCGGCGAAAACTTATATTTATTGACGATAAATTGGACATTTGCCAATGTTAAAAACCGTCGGCAAAAATCATTTTATTCTTTTCAATTTAAAGCCCACGATTTACCAACATTTTTAACATCGGTAAAAACTTTTTGTATTTTTAAAATTTTAAAATTTCATTTTACCAACGTTAAAAAACATCAGTAAATCATGGGCTAGCTCAATTCATATTTTTTTAAATTTCAATTTCATTTTTAGCTACGTTTTAAAATGTCAATAAAAAAATTACACCAAATTTTAAAATTCCATTTTGCCGACGTTTAAAAAAGTCAGCAAATTAATTTCAATTTTTATAATTCTTCTTTTACTTTTCTCGGTGTTTTTTAATGTCGATAAACTCATGCATTTTTCAATTTTCAATTTTTTACTTTTATCAACATTTTTTAACGTCTATAACATTTATTCCTATTTTTAAAATTTACAATATCTTTTTGCCGACATTAAAAAACATTGGCAAATTATTTATTTTTCAAATTTTTAATGTACTTTTGCCGATGTTAAAAAATGTTGGCAAATGTCATTTTCATTGGCAATAGATTATTTTTTTAATATAATAATTGTTTTTTCATTATAGTCTTCCAATAAACTCCTTTATACACCTGTATCAAATATAAATCTATTCATGTACCTATATTTAACATATGAAATCCATTCATACAAGAATTGCTAAATAAACAAATAACAATCACCATTTTTCATCAAGTTATTCATCTCATTTAACAAATATTACAATGATACCGTCCCATATAAATATCCAATATACAAATACAAATAAACCAAAATAAAAATAAAACACCCCTCCAAGTCCATAACCGAACCCAAATCATCCATCAATCTGCAATGACAAAAGTAACAACAGAACCTTTTCAATGAATTAAATTACAAATGTAAGATAAACATGTATATTTATAATATTTTCTTAAGTTTTTTGGCAGCTTATTTTCCGGCCTAAGTATTGAGAATTAAGCAGTTATTGCATCTAATTCGTTAACCGAGAGTCCGATTCACGAGCCATCAATTCGTACAAATTACTTTTGCCTCGAGCAAGGTACTCGTGTCAGTTTCTTGGCTGCCTGATGGTCATTTCCCATTTGAACCTCTAGCGGCCATTTTTAGAGCCTAAGTGTTGAAAATTATAGGTTTTAGCATCTAATCCTCTAACCGGGAGTCCTATTTGCGAACTTTCAGTTCTTATAAGTTACTTTACCCTTGAGTGAAATGCTTATACCGGTTTTTTATTTTTCCGGGGCCGTTTTCCTTTTTTGACCCCCTGGTGGGCGGTTTTTGAGCCAAGTCTTGGAAATCGCAAGTTTTTGCTTTCAATCCTCTAATCGAGAGTCCGATTTCCAGACCGTCAGTTCCTAAAAGTTACTCTACCCTTGAGTGAAGTGCTTGTGCCAATTTTTTATTTTTCTAGGGCAGTTTCCTATTTTTCACTCCTCGATGGGCGGTTTTCGAGCCTAAGTCTTGGAAATCGTACATTTTTACTTTTATTTCTCTAACCGAGAGTCCGATTTACAAACCGTTAGTTCCTACAAGTTACTCTAGCCTCAAGCGAAGTGATCATGCCATTTTTTGATTTTTCTGGGGCCGTTTTCCTTTTTTGATCCCCCGATGGATGGTTTTTGAGCCTAAGTCTTAGAAAATTGTAGGTTTTCACTTCAATTCTCTAACCAGGAGTTCAATTTATGGACCGTCAGTTTCTACAAGTTACTCTATCCTCAAGCAAAGTGCTCATACTAATTTTTTATTTTTCTGAGGCCGTTTCTCATTTTTTATCCCCCGGTGAGTGGTTTTCTAGCCTAAGTCATAAAAAACTATAATTTTTGCTTCTAATTCTCTAATCGGGAGTCTGATTTGTGGACCGTTAGTTCTGACAAGTTACTTTACCCTCAAACGAAGTGCTTGTGGCAGTTTTTGACCTTTTTGGGGCTATTTCCCGTTTTGACCTCCAGTGAGCGGTTTTCGAGTTAAGTCTTAGAAACCGTAATTTTTCCTTCTAATTCTCTAATCAGGAGTCCAATTTGCAAATCGTCAGTTCCTACAAGTTACTCTACCCTTGAGCAAAGTGTTCATGCTGGCTTTTCATTTTTCTGGGGCATTTCCCATTTTTTACCCTTGGTGAGCGATTTTCGAGCCTAAGCATTGGAAATCATAGGTTTTTGCTTTTAATTCCCTAACTGGGAGTCCGATTTGTAGACCGTCAGTTCCTACAAGTTACTCTATGCTCGAGCCAAGTGCTCGTACCCATTTTTGATTTTTTGGGGCTGTTTCCAGTTTTTGACCCCCCGGTGGGCAGTTTTCGAGCCTAAGTCTTGGAAAATTGTAGGTTCTTGCTTATAATTCTCTAACCGGGAGTCTGATTTGTAGATCTTCAATTCCTACAAGTTACTCTACCCTCCAACAAAGTGCTCGTACCAGGTTTTTATTTTTCTGAAGCCGTGTCCCTTTTTTGACCCCCCCCCCCCCCCCAGTGGGAGGTTTTCAAGCCTAAATCTTGGAAAATTATTGGTTTTTACTTATAATTCTTTAATAGGGAGTCTGATTTGTGGACTTTCAATTCCTTCAGGTTACTCTACCTTCAAGTGAAGTGATCATGCTGGTTTTTTATTTTTCCGGGGCCGTTTCCCCTTTTTGACCCCCTGGTGGGCGGTTTTCGAGTTGAAGTCTTGATAAATCATAGCTTTTTGCTTTTAATTCTCTAATTGGGATTCTGATTGGCAGATCGTCAGTTCCTACAAGTTGCTCTACCCTTAAGCAAAGTGCTTGTGCTGGTTTTTTATTTTTCCAAGGCCATTTCCCGTTTTTAACCCCCCCAGTGGGCAGTTTTCGAGCTTAAGTCTTGGAAAATCATAAGTTTTTGCTTCAAATTCCCTAATCGGGACTCCGATTCATAGACCAACAGTTCCTACAAGTTGTTCTACCCTCAAGCAAAGTGCTCATGCCATTTTTTTTATTTTTTCGAGGCCGTTTCTCCTTTTTGACCCCTCGGTGGTGGTTTTCGAGCCTAAGTTTTGCAAAATCATAGGTTTTTGCTTCCAATTCTTTAACAGGGAGTCCGATTTGTAGGCTGTCAGTTCGTGTAAGTTACTCTAACTTCGAGCGAAGTGGTCATGCTGGTTTTTTATTTTTCCGAGGCCGTTTCCCCTTTTTGACCCCCTCGATGGGCGATTTCCGAGCCTAAATCATAGAAAATCATAGCTTTTTGCTTTTAATTCTCTAACTGGGAGTCCAATTGGTGGATTCTAAGTTCCTACAAGTTACTCTACCCTTGAGCGAAGTGCTCGTGCTAGTTTTTTATTTTTCTAAGGCCGTTTCCCATTTTTTACCCCCCGGTGGGTGGTTTTTGAGCCTATCTTGGAAATCGTAGGTTTTTGCTTCTAATTATCTAACCAGGAGTATAATTTGTGAACCGTCAGTTCCTACAAGTTACTCTACCCTCAAGCGAAGTGCTCGTGTTGGTTTTTGATTTTTTTCAGGGTCATTTCCCATTTTTAACCCCTTAGTGGGCGGTTTTCGAGCCTAAGTCTTGGAAAATCGTAAATTTTTTACTTGAAATTCTCTAACCAGGAGTCCGATTTGCAAACCAACATTTAATACAAGTTGCTCTACCCTCAAGTGAAGTGCTCATGCCATTTTTTATTTTTTTGAGGCCGTTTCCCATTTTTGACCCCCTGGTGGGCAGTTTTCGAGCCGAAGTCTTGGAAATCATAGGTTTTTGCTTTTAATTCTCTAACCAGGAGTCCGATTTGTGGACCGTCAATTCCTACAAGTTACTTTACCCTTGAGTGAAGTGCTCATGCTAGTTTTTTATTATCAGGGCCATTTCCTATTTTTGACCCCCCCCCCCCTCGGTGGGCGATTTTTGAGCCTGTGTCTTGAAAAATCGTAGGTTTTTGCTTCTAATTCTCTAACAGGAAGTTTGATTTGCAGATCATCAGTTCCTGCAAGTTACTTTACCCTCGAGCGAAGGGCTCATCCCGGTTTTTTATTTTTCTGAGGCCATTTCTTGTTTTTGACCCCCCCGGTGAGCGACTTTCAAGCCTAAGTCTTGAAAATCATAGGTTTTTGCTTATAATTCTCTAATCGGGAGTCTAATTTGTGGACCGTCAATTCCTACAAGTTACTCTACCCTCAAGCAAAGTGCTCATATTGGTTTTTTATTTTTCTTGGGCCGTTTCCCATTTTTGACCCCCCGATGGGCGGTTTTCTAGCCTAAGTCTTAGAAAATTATAGGTTTTTACTTCTAATTCTCTAACCGGGAGTCTGATTTGCAGACCTTCAGTTCTTAAAAGTTACTCTACCCTCGAGCGAAGTCCTTAAAAATCTGTAGGACCTTGTCGAATGACTTATTACTACACCCACTTTCGACCTTCACATGCAATATCTTGATAACAAACGCTAATAGAGTATCTGAGCTCTTGCATCCTGGGTATAGGCCATGTTGAGAAGCCTGTAACAATCTTTCAAAATCCAGCACATCATTCCTCTTTTGAGTATCTTCCTCCAAGTAAGTTTCCCTACAATGGTCCTCTATCAACTCATCATATTCATCCCGATTCTCTTCCGATTCATCCTCATCCGAATCATCAAGTTGAACTATAGGTTCCCCGTGAGCTATCCACTATTGGTATGAGACCATAATTCCATGAATGTGCAAATGACTTCTCACGATTTCATAGTCATGCTTCCGATGGTTACAGCAATCATTACATCGGCACCTAATGACCACTGCCCCGCCCAATTCGCCTATGCAAAATCAATAAATGAGTTCACCTCGGCCATGTACTCTACACTAAATTAGTTCTGATAATGTAATATCCAACTCTTATCCATATTTGACCTAATGACATGCAATTAAAAGTTAGAAATTGCTCCATGTGTCATATCTTTGACAGGGGGTTTCATTTAATGATGGCGGCTCTAATCTCTTGATATCTTTGACAGAGGGTTTCATTTAATAGTGTATGCATTCTAATGAAGCCCATCATACAAACATGGTAAGCATTGCTTATTTAATAGATCTACCTCTCACAAACACAAATTTATTTTCCAAAATACCACATGCTTGCGGTAAGCATTGCAACATTAGTCTCTCCAAGAGTTAGATCATGTAATAGATAAGTCTGATAGCACAAAACTTTGTACAATCCCAAACATACCATTTGTTCTTATAAATCATGACCACGATGTTCTTCCTTCATGCATTTTTCTTCTCGTTTTAAAATTTTGTATGGATAATTTAATTAACCAGTCTTCCAATTTCACCCATCAAAACTAATACTTCAAAAAAAATTCTTAAAAAAAAAAAGGAAACTAAGCAAAACATAATGGACACTTGCATAAAAACATCTAATCATGAAAATCTAAAAAAAAATTTCTAATAAAAACAAAAATAGAAAACAAATTCATCATATTCATTAATCACATCCCGATAATATGCTTAATGTTCTTGACAAGGGGCCCACTTGTCATGGCTCCTTTGTGGGAGCAGTTCTTCAAAGAGAATGAGGGACTATACTCAATTTATGTTCACTTGCATCCCTTTTTCAAAGAAACAGTCCCTGAAAGCTCAGTTTTCTTTGGGTGAAGAATTCCAAGTGAGGTTTGTATCCTTTTCACCTGCCTAAAGAGTTTTTGTGATTACTTCTAGTTCAATTTATTTTTCTTTCTTTCTTTCTTTCTTTTTTCTATTTTCTTGTATTCTAAAGTTATGGTTATGTTTAAGGCTAGAGCTTTTAGCGAGAATCTCCACATTACCAACAACTTTGTTCTTACCTTTACAATTCGACTACACATTTGTTAAAGGCTGCCCAAATCCAATGCCATGATATATTTTCAAGCTTTATTCATATTTCTTTGTGTTCTTCTAAGTGAAAATTTAGTTGCCGATTGGGGAAAACCATAAAAGAAGGTTGGTTACAACTCAAATCTGATAAAGCTGATGCAAATAAATATAAAAGCATCATACACCTTTCTCAGCCTTTTGGCCAAGATCAAATATAAAAGCATCATCTATAATCAAAAAACCTGAAAATGTATTAATTTACAAGGTCATAAATTGGCCGGTGGTTTCCATCCTTCACAAAAAGGAAAAATTTACAATTGTGACACTCACAAACCACCCTTTATCCTACTATGGGCTGTTATACAATATCACAGTCTATTTCTGTTCGTTTGAGCAATATGACTATTATGGGCTGTGCAGTGAGACATTACCTTTGATTTATTTTATTGCTTATTATTGTTGCATGACAGGGTAATGAAGAAGAGATATGGTGTAGGGGACCTTTTGAGATGAATTGGAGGAACACAAAACGTCAAGGGAATCAAATGATCCCATCCATTGTTTTATGTTTTCAAATTTTAATTGTTACAAACAGTACAAATTCATAAAATTCATTTTTAACGTTGGATAGGCATCATATTTTGAAATTGAAACTTAAGGTATGGATAGGTGTGTGAAAATAAAACTCATACTTTTCAATCAAATATCAATGTGTATGAGTATCTACAGTGCAATATTGTACTCTAGCTGAGCTGATGATTGACAATGATATACAATTAACCCATGAACGAGAGAGTGGCGTCTGATGTTGCTTTTGCATGGTCAAATATCATGATTTAATTATTTAATTAATTGTTCATTGACTTCAATTTTTAGATCAACTGCTTTTTTTTTACATGTGTAGATGAATAAATTAAGGTGAAGTAGATGTTTGTAGTAAAATCCTTAGTTGGATAAATGTAGACTATGATACAATATCATAGTCTACATTTCATTAGCATTTTGGAAATTTATTTAACTTTATGTTAAAATATGTGTCTTAACAAAATTTCTCCCTTTATACATACCAACTGTGGTTCTGTAAAATTCCTTTATGCCCTCTAAAATCCTCAAGGAAAAAATAGAAGAAGAAACCAAGAAAACAGATATCCATTGATGAGGTAAATAACAGAGAAAATAAAAAAAAAGAGTAAAAATTCATTGAGAGAGGGGAAAACACACAAACCTCTGGATTTTCTCTTTCTTCCTTCTCTTCTCCTTCCTCTTCTTGGCCAACAGCAAGAGAACGGTGCAGAGGCAGAGGCAGGCAACAAAGGGGGAGAGGGAGAGAGCAGTGCGTAGAGGCTTCTCGTGCTGGGATTGGAAGAGAGTAGAGAGGGAGGGATTGTAGAGGCACTGGCAGCGGATCGCAGAGCGAGAAAGAGAGGAGCATAGGGAGGATTGGAAGATTACAATGGCAGCAGTAGCGGATTACAGAGGCAACGGCAGCCGGTTGCAGATCGGAGAGAGCGAGAGAGAGAGAAATCAGAGAGAGCAAGAGTAAGCAAAGAGAGAGCGAGAGAAAGAGAGAGATCGAAGAGAGGGAGAGTAAACAGAGAGAGCCAGAGAGAGAGCAAAGAGAGCAAGAGAAAGCAGAGTCGGAGAGCGAGAGAGAGAGCAGAGAAAGAGCGAAAGAAAGCAGAGACAGAGAGTGAGAAAGAGAGAGAGTGAGAGAAAGCAGAGATAGAGAGGAGAGAGAGAGAGCAGCGAGATCGGAGAAAGCGAGAGAGAGATCAGAGAGATCAGAGAGAGCGAGAGATCAGAGAAAGTGAGAGAAAGAGAGTAGAGAGAGAGTAGAGAGAGAAATCAATTTGGGGGCGAAAGAGAGCGAGAGATCAGAGAGTGAGAGAGAGAAATAGATTTGGCGGTGGGGGAATGAAAAAGGGGACACGGGTGGCGCGAAGTTTGATAACGTTTTTACTGACGATTAATTTTCGTCACCAAAATTTGAAATTTTGTCGACAAATGTTCATCAAATATTGGTAAATAATTTCAAAACTTTGCCGACGTAAATCATTTTCCGTTTGTAAAATTAATTTTTACCGATGATTAATAAAAACCGTCGGTAAAAATCACTTTTACCAACATAAAAATTTGTTAGCAAAAAATTTCCCATTTTTTGAAAAATTAAGTAAAAAATTATGTATATTTATGGACGTCTACCCATTTTACGTCGGTAAAAGCACTTCATGTTTCCTGCCGACCTTATATTTTTATGTCCATAAAATACTACTATTAGTGACGAAAATTAAAAACATCGTCGAAAGTGTGCTCTTGAGATTTAGCGACGCTTATTTTCGCCGGTTAAAGTAAAAACCATTAGTCGGAAATATTTATTTTATTTTATTTTTTTCTAAAAAAGAATTTAATTCACTATCCACCTTTGCAAATGAATTTTGTAAATAACGTCGGTAAAAGTCTTTTTTTATCGACATTTTATATAAAACATCGGTAATTATCTAATTTTCACTGATGAAATGATATGTGTCGGTAAATAATCATCCAAGCTTGGTCTTTACCTACGAAATTATAAAACCGTCACTAAAAAACATCAAAATTGCACCTTGTTGTAGTGAGCTATGACGTATTTTATCTTCTTACAAATCTGATCCACTTATTTTCTGCCATTGGAGGAATGATATGTGGCTTTTCCACTACATGCTTGATGAGTTACATCTTAGGTCAACTATATGAGGTTTTCCGCCATTAGATCATTGATCCCTATTCTTTTAGCAATTTTATAAGTGTCTTAGGCTTCTTCACTTGAAAAGCATCTTAATAACTATATAAGACCATTTTTTGGGAGATAATGGCCTTTTAACTCAATAGTAAGAGACGTAAGTTCTCACATGCCTGCCCAGGATTTGAATCATGGGCATGCTAGCTCCCTTTACCCTAGGGCTACATCGCTTGTATCGAGGACTACTATTGTCATCCAAGGGCGGGATCCCACGAAAAAATAACCCATTTTTCAGGGGAATAATCCCAAAGCAACAAGAAGGATACCTCAAAATACTCTTGTCCATCACTATATCCAATAATCTCAAAGCAAACAGAAAGATTCCTTATAATACTCTTGTTCATCACTATATTCACATTATTAGTGGAAAGCTGTCAAGTCAGAAACCATTCAAATTCAATGGCCCAGATGGTGTTAATCTCTTTGCAGAATGTCACTCCAATCAAAGTTAATCTCACCATTAAATCACATGTAAATACATGCTCTGTCTCATTTTTAATTTCAATGTGATTTATACTTGGTTAACGTGTTAAGAAATTATATTAAAATAACAAGTTTTGAAATGGTTATAAAGTGGGACATTAATTTTAAGTGGTTCAGACTCTAACAGACTTTAATGTAGATCCTGGTGATGAATTCATGAAGTCGGCTTAGAAATTATATAAACCACGCCACAATACGAGTCCAAATGCTACCCCATTTTGGCCAAACCACAAATTTAGTGGCAGGACACCTCAATCTAATTATAGGCCATAAATTCTCTAAGTTAGTTCAGTAATCCAATCCAAGTGAGAGAACTAAAAAAAAAAGGAAGGCAATTCCAAATTTCATCTTACTTTCATCCTTTGAAGTGCATTACACGCATCTTGTGTTTCTACAACGATGTTCGCAGGCAAAACCGTGTTCGACTGTTTTTCTAGGTGGTGATAGGGATGCGATGAGGCGGCTTGTATAAGCAAATACATGACTGACTAAATCATGGACCTTCTTTTTCTGACTCCAGGAGAAGGAAGATAACGGAGCTCCAGATCCACACTCAGAGTCACCAAAGTCAATCTGTTTGGAATCACTTTGTGCTCCCTTCATTATCTCACATGCTTTTTGTCTTTAGTGCCTGTCCATATCCGCTTGTCCACTTTCTTGTGTATAAAAAGTCCAGTCTATGATTTTTAGGTATGACTATTAGGTTGTCTAAGATATACACAAAAACCTAAAATACTATTTGACAATGGAAATATATGAACTCCAAGGGGGGAAAAAATAAGAAAACAACTGTCATGAGAATGAAAATAAATGCACCAACACTGAAAATAGAGAGGAAATGCTATTTGAAGATGGGCCTTTTTTTTGGAAGGTTAGTAAGCCTTTTATTAACCAAAAATATGATACAGAAAGAGTTCATCAGAAATGATGATCTCAAAGGGGTAGACCCCTTAAAACAATAGAAATCTAAAAAAACCACAAAAGAACCCACACCCGGGGATCAAGTACTATATAAAATAGCATTACAAGCATTTGCATCCACAACTACTGGAGGGGAGCACATCCCTCTAATCTTTTTAGCCAATCTCCATGTAATAGAAAGAATCAGGAAATAATAAATCTCATACACTTAATAAATCCGCTGAGCTATTCTTCTATAAGTAAATCTAGATCTCCAAGATGAGTTTACTGGATCATGTAAATATCTTGATAACTTACCTTCCATTTCCAAAGTTATAGAAGGAAGATAATTTGGGATTCGATGGATAAGGAAAAATATTGCCTCTTCATAATGATCATCAAGTTGAGCAAAAGCTTGCACTGGTCTACCACCTGGCTGCCATAGAATGCCAAATAAGGAATCTCCATAATGAATAATAGAATAGCATCATCCCTTGGATATGTAGACCTTCCTTTGAATTATATTCCTATAACCAGTATCCAGAGGTAAATTCCACAAACTCTCCAAAGGAGGGGGAAGAGAGATGTTTAAGTAGATTATTCCACTTTGAATCTGCTGAATAATCCCATACATGATTTGTAATTGCCTTTTGGATTTTTTGGAAAATATTCTACTATTACGCTCTTTCCAAATATTCTAAGAAAAAGCTGAAAAAATTAGATAAGCCAAACACACTACTCCATCATCAGCATTATCCACAACTAAAATGACAGAAGAAATCAAATCCTGAATTGAATTACTAGGAGCCGTTGGAGTTTTTACTCCATGCATTAATCTTGTCCAAATTGTTTGTCAAAATGGACAAAAGAGAAAAAGGTGATTGATATTGTAACACTCCAACCTAACTTAATCTGGATTGGTGCCTAATGAATTGCGACTTAGTTATTAAGTGTGTCTTGGTTTTGCTTTTATTTGGTTTTGAGCAATGGATAGGTAGTTGAATTGAGTTTGACCTGGTTTAGGTAGTTTTGAGCCCTTTTTCGTAATTTTTGATTTTATCGGAAATTGTCAGTTTTACATCATCTTGATGTCAACACGTGTATTTCGTTGAGCTTGTCAATCTTCGTAACTGACTCGTACGCAAACGACTTCATTTGTTTTCGTTGGATCATTAATTGACTCGAATTGTAAATTGTGTAAATGCTTGGACTTTCTCGCAATTTGGACTCATCTTTATCTTATAAAAGAGATCAACCACCGCCTCTTCAGCAATTCATCATCCTCTTCCTCTCTCTCTCTCTCTTGTTCTTCTCTCTTTCACTTTCTTCCATTTCCTTCTTAATCAAGTTAGAGAAGGGAGTTGTGCACTCATCATCTTCGTGTGAAATTTACTGTATGTCTTGTGTTTTCATTATGTCTCTCCCATTTCTTCTTCTTCTTCTCACATCAATCACTGTGTGTGTACTCAATGTGCCTTTTGTTTCTTGCGTGCTTGACGAGTGTAATTGTGTTTGGACAACAGATTGAGCCTAAGGACAACGACGTGTGTGTCTACCCATTTGAGGCAAGTATAAACATAATTTGATTGAACACTCATTGGTAATGATTTGATTGCGTTTGCTCTTACTATTCTTGCATGACTTATTGTTGCACAACCCTATTGACTAAGCTTTGCTATTAGTGTTCCTCTTTAAGTTAAGAACTTGTCATTTCTATTATTCCGTAACAGGTACAGGAAATCAACCCAGTGCAGTCACGGCTAAGCCATAAACTGTACTACAGTTAAGCGATAAATTGCGCTACGGCTAAGCCGTAAACCCAGCCATGACCTAGCCGTAGATCAATACAGGGTGACATGCTGAAATAACTGAGAGTTGGCAATTTGCTGCTCTTTTATGATCTAGCTACGGCTAAGCCGTGAATTGTCCTACGGCTAAGCCGTAACCTCGCCGTGGCTAAGCCGTAGAACAAACTAGGGCTAAGCCGTATGCTCAGTGAAAAATGACTTAATTGGCTAGGTTAATATTGAGACTTTGTAGGGCCTTCGAACTAGAATGTAGGAAACCCAATTCGCCCAATGGAATGGAAATATCGCATGAATGGTCCTTAGGGCTATGATTTATTCATGTGTGTTGTCCAGCTGTTAATCACCTCCCCATGGGTGTTGGTTTATAAGACTTCAGTACACTTTCTCAATACAATGCAACACGCCTCATGTGAATAATTGTGTATCGAATAACTTAAAACTACATCAGTATGCGCGGTTAAAAACACTGGAAACTAGATTAGGTTTGGCTCATTAACAACCTTGATTCTTCAAGGGAAATTTGATTTGCACTACATATTGATTTCGGTTTTACCCTCCTAATCACATGGTAAACGTTCTGTGCTCGACCTTTTGAATCTGTGGAAAATGTAGCAACATCCCTAGAATGAAGCCTAGGTAGGAACAAAACCACTGCTATGTCCTTTGATGGAGACCAGTTAGGTTGGACAGCTGATTCTATGTTCTGCGTCAGCTATTACTAGTCATTGATCATTCGTATTAACTAGTCATTGATTATTCGTACTTGAGTTTATGCTTGACTTTCATGTGATGCACTTACTACTGTATTGTTTGTTGTGATATTACTTGACCAATTGACACGGATATTGATTGATGTGCATCATTAATTTGATTGAGATTATTTATATGGCACTACTTAGCCTCAGCCTCAGGATACCTGACGGGGTTGACTTTGGCATAGTCTGTAACTGCCTATGCAAAGTGTTTCCGTCCTGGGATTCCGGACCCCGAGAACAAGAAACCCATTGTACCTTGACCCAGTCGATGGTGTTCTCATACGATTGCTCTTGAAAGGGAGAATATTGCAAATGTAGTAGCCGGCTTAACAGTACATCTATTTATAATTCTGATAGCATGCTTATTCATATGCACGACTTGCCTAGTAGACGAACATGACCACTATAAATCTTTACATGTTAATTATTCTGATAATTAATAGACACAACCTGTGTGACCTTATTACTGCTTATACTTTGCTAAGTCGTTATACTTATTAGTTGTTCTTGGTGTTGTAGGCTCAAATCCCTCTCCTGATCCTTCGTCGGTCGACCCAACTTCAGGAGCGGCACGCGAAGCGCCATCTGGGCTAGAGAAATGGACTTGATCCATTCTTCTGAGATCGGTTGCATCATTATGTGTCTAAGCATGTGGGGAATTACGGTAGTATTGTACTTCGGGTTTTGGTTTCCACTTGTATTTTGATCTTGTGACCGGTTCCCTATTTTGATGTACATTTCTGTAAATCTGTTTAAGTTTTTACAGTCAGCGCCTCTTTTGTATATTTTTGTGTTATGCAATGATACGTACAGCTTCCGCATACACTTAATTTGCACGTGTGAATGATCCCTTGTGTGAATACCCTTGGACTAATCTAGGTGTGCGGGCACGGGAGTACGTGTGTCAATGGTTAGTTTTTAACTAACCCTCAATTTCTGGGCTCGGGTTGTGACAGATATCTTCTCTTTGCGAATTATAAAGGACACATAAGTCATCACAATGAATACCTAAAGATATAAGAAATGTCTTGGTTTTAAGGCTTCCTAAAAATATCATCCAACAAGCACACATTGAATGTTTAGGAATAAAACCTTTAAACCAAAGGTGAATCCAAGGCAACACTTGATGAGATGAAAACTGAGTACGACTATCATAAGCTGATTTGATAGTAAAAGATCCCAAGAGTGCTCTCGACGTAAAAGTAGAAAGAATCCAGGCATCATCTTAGACAAAGCTATGCACCAATATATCTCTTCCCATACAAAGATCATAGACCGCTCGATGGCCACTAATATCAACTGGACGACCCTCCTTTAATCAAGGATTAGACCAAAAACAAGTTTTCCTACCAAATGACAAATGAATGGCAAAGTTTTCAATCTCATAGAAAGAATACAACGTCATCCCCAAGAAGCTATAGAACTGGGCTTTATATTTCAAATAGAATTCCCTTTCAAATATTTGACTCTTAACCCTACTCAACTAGCAACTGTCCTTCTGAGAAGCTACATTCAAGATTTGCTTCAGCAGTAAATTTGCCTGAGATGGATCTTTGTAAGGTTGGAATAGTAGAATTCTCATTGTTCACTTTGTATGCACTCTGGACATGTTTGTCTTTAATGTAATTGAACATTTAAGACCTTATTTTTGTAAGAAGTTCAAAATTACAGACTTCAATATAACTATTAAAAAAGTGAGCACCAAATAATCTCTCTTTGAAATTACATCAAGAAAGTATGAACAACAAATACCTACTCATTATCTTAATAATTCAATACCTAGGCTTGGATATGACCAACTTTCCTCAAAATACCATCCTAAGGCAGCAATTACATCCTCTCCTGCATTTTTGGGTGAGACTATCCTTTATTCTCATTTTTTTTACTATATTTTTGTTCTTTTCGGCCGGGTTTACCCTTTGGAGTTTTGTACAACAGCCTTTTAGGCTTTTGGGGCCGATGGACCTTATATATTTTGGGTGCCAAGGCCCTTGTTTTATTTAACAAAGCTTTGATACCACTTTGTATATAGCATGGTCTAATACCACTATGAATACATTCTCTCATACCAATTTGCAAAAATATGAAGATGTAGAGTGTATGTGAGTGAGCACTTGTGTATGTGAGGTTGTATGGCCAATGAGCAATACAAAGTCCCCACTCTAAATCAAATGAGCAAAATCAAATGTGCAAAACACCTAACAAAATATATATTCTCGCTCACCTCACAATAACAAGAAGTCTACACAAAATACTTAAAATATCTTCAATACACCATTTCTTCACACATTACAAAAACAACCACAACAAACCGTTTATAGCCTACCAAAGGATACTCTCACAAGACATGACTTTACATATTCCAAGATAACAATAGTCCCATGATGTTCAGCTTTTCTAAATGGCGACCTTTAGACTTCCAAAATGACTTTTGAATTTCTTGGGGATTTTCTTTTAGAAATATTAAAAGTAATAATTCCAACATTACTAATTCCCCTTACTTTAATATTCAATTCACATTGGAGTCAGTGGTCCTTCTCCGAATTTCAATTCTTAAATCTCTTTTTCATAGCCCTTGATGTGAGCTTCACAAAAATTCCTCATAGCTTGTGTCAATGTAGTTAACTTCGTTATCTCTTCTTGTCAAAACACTATATGTTTTTTTTTTTCAAATTCTTAGCTTAATCATGATCATCACACCTGTTGGTGTACTTTAATTAGACTCAAATCCTTAAGAGCTTTGAAAGCATGTCATGTTGCACTTTCTTTGTTCTACTTCTTTCGTAACTTTTGATTTCCAATAATGGGGTAGGATTATCCAATATCTTGAGAAACATACTTAGGAGGGACAAATCCAAGCTTTGCTGTAGCTTCTTATAATACAATTTTTAAAGGGAATTCAACGATGGCCATTCACTAAAATCAATGTTTTTAAAACAAAGAAACTCAATTAAGAGTTCTCTTAATCACAAAACAAAATGGTGCCTATTTCAATCAAAAGAAAAAACTTGTTGTCTTGAGATACCTATGGCAATCAAGAGAAAAAACTGGTTCTCTTGAAATACCTAAACCAGTCAAGCGACAAAACTTGTACTCTTGATAATAAATTACAATTGTTTTCTCTTTTTTCATCCCCTTACTCATTTTGTTTTCTTTAAGAATTATTTCACTCTCGCCCTCATGTTTTCGAAAATCTGATTTTCTCTTTTCATTGAGACATAAAGTCTAAACCACTTAAAAGAACTTTTTTAAAAATATATATATGCAGCCTTCAAAGAAATATTTTTTCAACAACAAAAAACAATGCAAGATCAATGCCTTGAAATTTGTCAACCTAGCTTTGATACCAATTTATTAAAAAAGGTCTGATACGATAATGTATAAACAAGGTGTGGAGTGTGTGAGCGCGCACTTGTGTATGTGGGGTTGTATGGCCAAAGAGCCGTATGAAGCCCCTACTCTAAATCAAATGATCAATACACCTAACATAATATATGTTCTTATTCACCTCACAATGAGAAGAAGTCTATACAAAAACTTGGAATATGTTCAAGAGACGCTTTTTCACACACTACAAAAACAACCACAATACAATCTTATATAGTCCACCAATGGATACTTGCACAAGACAACGCTATACATATTGTTTTTTCTTTTCTTTTCTTTTACGAAAATGAAGTAAATGCGGACCTAGTGCATGGTGAACAAGGGGAGAACCAAGCACATGGTAATCAAGGACGGTAGATTTGGGAAATGAGGGATGCCATTGCTGATACAATATTTGTTGCACATACTTAGGGTGGTGGATTCTGTTTATTATAGTTGTAAAATAATATTCCTTTGATTTAATTTTGTTAGAAATTAAATTTGTAAAGATGGTACACTGTGGTTTGTGTTAACGCCCACATAAATTGGCACATCTTTGATTTTATGTGGGTGATCCTATTCACCTACAATATTTCACTTCATTGTGTAATTTAGTTTTTATGAAGTTTAATATAAATTAATAACATAACGTTTAATATAATTTTTCTATTTATTATATGTTAAATCTACTTTTTACACTTCTAGCCAAACAACTTTTGATGTTTTTTCTATTAAAAGTAAGAGCAAAAGTTAGGCTAACCAAACAACCATTGCTTTAAAAAAGCTTCTTTAAATATGTCGCTTTTCTTAAGTTCTTTTTTTAAAGCATGGTTAGCTTAAAATAAGTTTAACCAAACACACCCTAACTCATTGCAAAATTATGTGCATCTGGATAGGATTATGATATTAATCTTATCATACTAATGATTAATCAAGAGAAACACAAACAAAAGTTTACTACTTCAATGGAAATTATAATATGTTAAAGCCACATTTCAAACATTTATGTCACAAATAATGTGTGCATCCTCCTATTGAATTTCTAGGACTTCTAAGTAAGTCACTTCTTTCAAAGAGCATAAAATTCGACTAAAGTCTATGAGCTACAAAGGCCATCTTGTATATCAAATTCTTTAAAAACTGAGGCCTCTTTCTAAAATCTCTACCTTATAGCCTTTACAAATTCTCACCCTTGCACTAATCCTTCATCAGAACCCCATGATTCTTAATTCCAATCTTACTAGAAGACAAAAAGAGTTCTACATTTATAAAAATTCAATACAAGGTTTGCAAGCAGTTGTCGACCAGATCACTTTATAATGTGCCCCAACTATAAGGTTTCCTATCAAAGTCCATGATTTCAAAGGTAATTCAAATTAAAGAGAAAAGAATGAAAGACCATGGCTGCCTTCAACACGTCTATAAGACTGTTGAGGATTAAAATTGTTATCCTAAGGACCTCACCTTAAAGGAACGTGGAAAACATTCTATAGCCCCTTCTATGATTTCTATTAAAGAAGATATTATAATCTTATCTAATGCAACCTATAATGCGAATGTTGAATATGCCTCTTGTTGGGTTTAGCTCAAAAGGTCCTTATTGAGCCTATGAGTCATTTACATGGCCCAGTTAATTAGGGCTAATCTTGCATATTCTCTTTTAGGGTTTATTCTTTGTAACCAACCAAGAAAGGAACATGGTAAAGGGAAACAGAAAAAAAATACTGTAAGGGGGTGAAAATGATTTCTTCATAGTGAAGTCTTCGTGCCCATGAACGTAAGCAATTTGGCCTAACCAAGTAAATTCTTGTGTTTTGTGTGTGATTACTTGTTCTTCTTCTTATATAGTGCATGATTGTATGTGCTTAGCCTAGATCCAAATCTAACAATTTGTATCAAAGCGAGGATCTTGTTAGGGCAGAGTTATGTTCGCGATTGCAAATTGCTGGAGAGATCAGATCAATATCTCAAGGTGGGCCAAGACTGTGCTACATTCATTATTGCATCTAAGGTTGCAGGAACATCGACATTGGTGTAAACAAGAAGAAACAAGAAGAGGCTTGTGTTCATTTTGATCTCTAAAAAAGCAAGTCATCTTTGTCTCCTTGTGAAGAAAAGGCAAAACATTTGTTTGTCTTTTGTGGTTTTTCAACCAAAATAGTGAAAAAAAAGGGGTCTCTTTTGGAGGTCCCTATTGGTTTCTACATAGAGAAACCAAGACAAGGATCACAAGTTCACCACCTTTGCCATCCTACCATTGCAAAGACACTGGAATCTCCACTGCTGGAAGTTGCTCATCGTAGGAGCACCACAACATTGCCGCTAGGGCCATGTGTCTAGTAGTGCGCACACTTGTAGACTTCAGTGATTTTGCTAACAGAACTAGAACCAAACAGGAAAAAAGGAGACCCAGTCGGGTCACACCAAGTTGACTCAACCCATTCAGAAAACCAACCCAGCAAAGGAGGAAGACTTGGTTCCAGGTTAGTTTAACCTAACCTATTTGCAAAAGCCTAGCCCAGAGCAGTCTGCAGAAGCTAGTGACATTAGCAGCAAGGTCAAAACAGCTAGTTTGACCAATTTGACAGCCAGAATTCAAACTCAATTTTCAGATTCATCTGAACTCGGAATTGAGCTCCATTTTTTTCGATGGACTCGTGGCGACTAGATCTACAAAGTTAATCAAGTAGACTGGCAGTTTGACAAGCAGAGTTTTGAGTGAGTTTTTCTAAACATCTATAGATTTGTAATGGCCACAAAAGGAACTTCTACTACAGGAGGTATAAAATTTGAAATTGAGAAATTTGATGGAAAATTAAACTTAATTTGGTTTATGGCAATGAAAGATGAAAAATATTTTGATTCAACAAGGAATCAAAGTGGTATTGTTAGGCAAATAAAAGAAGCCTAAAAGGATAAAAGATGATGATTGGGCAGACATTGATGAAAAGGCAGTTAAGTCTATTTAATTATATCTCTCTGACAAAGTCAAGTATAATGTTATGGAAAAGGAGGCTTCAAAGAGTCAATGGGAGAAGCTTGAGAGTCTTTTTATAGGTAAAAATCTCACAAATAAGTTACATCTTAAGAAACTGTTATACGGGTTGAAAAGGGAGGAAAGTTGTGATGTGCTGAAGCACATGAACACTTTTAACAGGATGATTAACGACTTGTTGAGGCTCGATGTTAAATTCGATGATGAAGACAAGTCCTTACTATTGTTGAACTCTCTTTTTGACTCATATGATCATTTTATGACTACCCTACTATATGGAAATGACACACTCAATTTTGAAAATGTCTTCAAGACATCATCTCTCTTACTGCGAGGAAGAAGGCTACTAAAATTAGTTCACATACAGAGGGACTTCTAATAAAAGAAGGCTCTAGTGAACGTGGCAGGTCCAATGACAAGGACAAGTCAAGAAGAGACAACTCCTGATCAAAATCAAGAAGTAAGAAAAATTCAAAATGCTTCTTTTGCAAAAAGAAGGGACACTGAAGGAAAGATTGCCGGGAATTTAAGGTGACTAAAAATGAAAAGAACAAAGCTAGAAATAAAGCTGACAACAGTAACTCCACCAGTGTTACTTTAGAAAGTGAAGTGGAACTGCTATCTGTCTTGCAAGGTAACCATCTATCTAATGTTTGGATTTTAGATTCCAATTGTTCTTATCATATGTGCCCTTATTGTGATTGGTTTGATACTTATGAACAACGTAATGGTGATAGTATTCTAATAGGTAATAATGCACCCCATAAGATTATTGCAATTGGCACCATTAACATTAAAATGGTAAATGGAGTTATGAACCCTGGGTGATGTGAGGCATGTGCCAGCACTCAAAAAAAGCCTAATATCTTTAGGGTCACTTAAATCCGAAGGCTGCACATTCATGGTAAAGGATGGTGTGCTTAAAATGACTAAAGGTATTATGGCATTAATGAAACATACAAGAGTGGGGAACAACCTTTATAAACTTAGGGGGAACACAGTTGCAGGTGGAGTGGCAGTCTCTACGGATAATAAACCTAATGATGATGAATCTCAATTGTGCCATATACATCTGGGGCATATGAGTGAGAGAGGCATGTTAGAACTCACAAAAGATAGTTGTTAAAAGGTGTGAAAACATATAAGATGGATTTTTGTAAATACCGGCAAGCAAAAAAAGGTGTCATTCAAAACTACATGTCATAGTTGTAGAAGCAGTGGTATCCTGGATTACATTCATTCCGATATGTAGGGACCAACTCCAGTTATGTCAAAAGGTAGAGCATACTAGTTTGTAACATTCATTGATGATTTTTCAAGAAAGGTTTGGGTCTACTTTATGAAAAGGAAATCCGAGGTCTTCACCAAGTTTAAAGAGTGGAAAGCAGAAGTAGAAAATCAAACAGATAAAAGAGTCAAGTATCTTATATCAGATAATGGGGGTGAATATAGAAATGGCAGGCTTTTACAGTTTTACAAAAATAAAGGTATCACAAGGCAATTCACTGTTCCAAAGAATCCTCAGCAAAATGGAGTTGCAGAAAGAATAAACAGGACACTTTTAGAAAAAGCAAGGAGTACGAGACTTCATGCAGAGTTGTCTAAAAGTTTTTGGGCAGAAGTGGTTAATCACGTATGCTATATGGTTAATCCATCACCATCAAAACCCTTTGACTGTAAAGTTGTAAATGAAGTGTGGACAAGTAGAGAGGTGGAGTATTCTTCATTGAAGGTATTCGGTTGTCCAGCATATGTAGACATTCCTAGTGATAAGCAATCCAAGTTAGACTCCAAGTCACTCAAATGCATATTCCTTAGCTTTGAGAAAGGTGTAAAAGGGTGTCACAACCCGAGCCCAGGAGATCGGGGTTAGAAAATTTAACCAGTGACACACGTACTCCCATGCATATACACTTAAACCGAGTCTAAATGCACACGCATAAGGGAAATTTACATGTGCCATACATGTACGCGGAAGCTGTAGGTATCAACTCGTAACACGAAAAATACAGGAAAACAAAATACATGATATCCAAAAGCTTACATAAGGGTCAGAAATATACCAACTGGATCAAATCACAATATACAGAACATGAATAAAACCAATGACATGGAAAGAAGACGATATGCATGCATGTAGAGAACTGTCACGCTCTGATGGAGTGATTACACACACTCCACGAACCTGAAGGGACAGCTGAAGTCTCCTAGCAAACTAAATGACCGACAAAGATTCGGTCGAGGGGTCTGAGCCTGCAACATTAAGGACAACGCATGAATACAACGATTCAGTAAAATATAAGCAAGAACAAGTTAACACATGTGCTATCTAAGAGAATCAATGACATTAGATAAATCATAGCATTTCAATGTCGTATTCTAGGCAGTCGTGCATTCAAAGTAAAACATGCTCTTAGGATCAAGGTATACATAACATGTACATACTAGGTGGCTACTACATAGGCCATATGCTCCAAAAAAGGGATCTTATATTCGTGTTGAGAACACCATGGGCCAGATGGGTCTTGGTTTCTTGGGGTCCGAAATCCCCAAAACATAAACTCACTGCAGCGAGGCCGTGTAAACTATGCCAAATTCAACGCCGTCGGGTATCCTAAGGCTGAAGCTTAGTAGTGCCAGACCATATGGGATCAAACAAACATAAGAACGTAATATCTTATCATAATGTGCATATCATAACATGCATGGCATAACATGTATATCTTATCAGCACATGACGTGCATGTCTTGTCAGGCATATATCATATAAATCAAGAGGTCATACGAGTTAGACTGATCATTCAAATTGAAAAGAACAGCAAATCCAACTTACCAGATCAAATGATATAATGGATGCCAACCAAGTATACAGACGCAAGATAACAAAAAGATGAAGGCATCTCAACTCACATGAATCAAATAGGTAGTATTGAACATGCAAGACTACTGTTTAGCCCGGGATTAACCATGGACAGAGCCGGAAGTATCCACTCGTTGCCCCAGCGCAGAACGCGTATAAGAGGGCAAAGACCGAAGCCAAGATGCAATGCAAATCAGCTTATCTTGTGGGAATCATGATCTTTTACTAGCCAATCCTATTCTATTTATCCAGAGTTACTAACCGTGCATGATGATGTAGTTTAAGTTATTCGATACACAGTTGTCTAGTGTTGCATTGAATCTTGAATGTGCACCAAAGTCCCTTAAACCAACACCCATGGGGAGGTGCTTAACAACTGGATAACATACATGAATGCGTCACAACCCTCGAGATCATTTATGCCATTTTTACATTCCATTGAGCAAGTTCAGATTATCTACATTCTAGCGTGAAGGCCATAGTAGGTCTCTTCTTTAACTCTATCCTTTTTATTCATTTCTCAGAGGTGGTACGGCTTAGCCGTAGGTGAACATACGGCTTAGCTGTAGGCATCTTACGGCTTAGTCATAATATGCACTGCGGTTCAGCCACGGTTCCCCTTACTGTTCATCTGCATTTATTATTCAACCATATTTTGTTCTACAGCTCAGCTGTGTCTTGTTCTATGGCTCAGCAGTAGCACATGTGATGGCTTAGACATGGCTGAGCCGTAGAAGGTTTGTAAAAATGCTAACTCTCAGTTAATCCAGAAAATTCCACCCTTTACTGATCTATGACTGGGTAACGGCTGAGCTACGGCTTAGCCGTAGTACATCATATGACTTAGCCTTGACCTAACCGTAGAAGAAAACGGGGTCTTACACGTCTCTGGACTCTGACCAGTAGGACAGTTACGGCGTGGTCGTGACTGCACAAGGTCATTTTCCTAAACCTGTTACAGAATCATCTGTATGTGTACAAAAATGGCTGAATCACATGAAACAAATGAAACTAACACAAGTTGGGCTATAACCATAATTCACATGTACTATCACGAAAATTAATCAAATCAAACATATACCAACATGGTTCATCTAAGTCATGCTTATACTTGCCTAAAATGAGTCCTAAGAAGCTTTGAGTTGTCTTTGGGCTCAATTCACGCTTCTAGGCATGCTTCTAATCACCATGCATGAGAAAAAGAGAGAGAGACATGAGTGCAAGTCCAAAACTGACATGCAGAAGATGAAGAAGAAGAAGAAGAGGAGAACCACAATTCAATCTTACCTGCAACTATGCACACAAAAAGTTGATGGAGAAGAAGAGGGCACAAAATCCCTTCCCTGACCTTAATCGTGTAGAGAAAGGAAGAGCTAAACGTTGAAAAGAAAGAAGAGAGTGAAGAATGAAAGAGTCAGTGGAGTATATAAGGATAAGGATTAGGATAAATTACAAGAAAGTCTAAGTCATGCTACTAATTACAGTTAAAGTCAAATACTGGTCCAACGAAAGCAAATAACATCTTTAGCAAACGACATAGTTACGATAATTAACGAGCATAACAAAAGACACGCATTGACGCCAAAATGATGCATGAATGACAACGTCTTAAAAAATCTAAAATTACGAAAAAGGGCTTATGATTACCTAAACCAGGTCAAACTCAACCCAACTACCTATCTATAACCCGAAACAAAGCAAAAACAAAGGCAAAACACAATTAGCAACCAAGTCATCATTACGTAGTCGTGAAACCGGATTAAGTTGGATCGGAGTGTTAGAAGGGGTACAAACTATGGGATCTAAGAAATAGGAAAAAGATCTATAGCAGAGATGTTGTGTTTGATAAAGCTTCTATGCTGAATAAGAAACATGACAGTGAATTCAAAGGACATGGTGTTGAAAAAGTAGTTATAGAAGTTATTCCTCTTGTAGAGAATACAACCAAGGAACAGGCTTAAAGTTCATCAGAGGTTGGTACAACTGGAGGTGAGGAACAACATGAGGTTCAGCTGGAACCTTTAAGTCTAGCATAGGGAAGGGCAAAAAGAACCATCAAGCCATCTCAAAGGTTTGGATGGGATAAGGATGAAGTACATTTTGCTCTTATCACTAGCAGTGGTGATCTAACCTCATTTCAAGAAGCCATAGAAAGTGGCGAAAGACAAGGTTGGATGGATACTATGATGGATGAGATGGAATCTCTTCAAATGAACTCAGTCTGGGAGTTAGTTCCTAAATCCAAAGATAGGCAACAGTTGGTTACAAATGGATATTTAGGAGAAAGGAAACTTTACAAGAGAATAAAAAACTAAGGTTCAAGGCAAGTTTAGTAATAAAGGGGTACTCGCAAAAGGAAATGGTTGATTATGATGAGATCTTTTCCTCAATTGTGAAATACACTTCTATCAGGGTGTTGTTGGCATTGGTAGCACAGTTCGAATTAGAGCTCGAATAACTAGATGCAAAGACAGTTTTCCTTCACGGTGACTTGGAGGAAACAATTTACATGAAGCAACCTAAAGGATTCAAAGAAGTCGGAAGAGAAGACTATGTATGTAAATTAAAGATATTATTGTACCGGCTGAAATAATCTCCAAGACAATGGTATAAGCATTTCAACTCCTACATATTATAGATTAGCTACCATCGATTGGATGAACTCAAATCTCAATTGAAAAAAGAATTTGAGATGAAAGACCTTAGGGCAGCTACAAATATATTGGGCTTGAAAATTAGGAGAAACAGAAAAGCTAAAAAGCTGTGGTTATCACAAAAAAAGTATATCTCAAAGGTCCTTGAAAATTTTAACATGCTAAATGCTAAGCTGGTGTCTACTCCACTTAAAAGTCACTTTAGTTTAAATGCCAGACAATGTCCTAGTGCTAAGGAGGAAATTTAAGAAATGTCCAAGATACCATACTCAAATGTAATGGGATGTTTGATGTATACCATAGCTTGCAAAAGACTAGATATAGTTTAAGTAGTGGGTGTAGTGAGTAAGTACATAGCGAGTCTAGGAAAAGAGCATTGGAATACCATAAAGTTGATTCTGAGGTAATTAAAGGGCACCAGAGACTTGGGAATTCTGTTTGAATGAAAATAGGGTTCAGAGTTTGTAATTGGATATGTAAATTCTAATTTTGCAAGGGACCTAGATAAAAAAAAATCCACTACAGGATATGTTTACATGCTTGCTAGTGGACAGATAAGCTTGAGATTAATGCTTCAGTCTACAATTTCATTATCCACTACAGAGGCAGAAAACATAGCAGCTTCAGAGGCTTCTAAGGAAGCTATCTGGTTGAGAGGTTTGGTAAATAATATGGGTATTAAGCAGAAATCAATCTTGCCACACTATGAAAATTAGAGTACAATATACCTTCAAAGAATTAGGTATATCCTACAATGACAAAACACATAGCTGTTATCTATCACAGAATTCGAGATTGGTTACTACAAGTGAGATCTCAATTAGAAAATTCACACAAATGAGAATCTAGTTGATATGCTTACCAAGCCAGCTACTACAGAAAAGCTCAAGCATTGCTCGGATTTGCTCAAAAAGTTATGAATGCATTGAAGGGAGACAATGACTGATCTATGCATCCTATTATTTTATATATTAAAGCTTTATTTGCCTTTTTTAAGTTTTATAGACTTTTTGTATGTTCCAAGGGTCCTAAATGGTCAAGCTCATAGGCTTGCCAAGTTGTGTTTCTCTCTTAAGCAGGATTTAGAATGGGATTGGGCATTTTCTATCCTTTTAGTGGCAGCTTAAGTTGTTTTGTCCCATTTGTTTTTTCTTTATTGTTTCGTTGTTTGTTTGTTTTTACGAATTTTCCTTTCTAAAAAAATAATAATAATAAGTTTTCAAGGAATTGGAAGTTTAATTCATTGACATTTAAAGCATTTGTAGGCTGAGAAATTATATAGATGACAAAGCAGGATTTAGCCAAACTAAGCTTCGCACTTTATTTATATGGACCGAGTTCAAGGGCCTAAAAACTGAAAGGCTTCTCATTGTCCCCATAGCTCACAACCAAGAAATCACAGTATCTCTTATAGAAACCATTCCAATCTGCTACCCTAGAATTGGGTCCTTTGCGCATTCCAACTCTCCATTAATTATGTTTGTGATGACACCATATCCCGGTAGCCGGCCCGCTGCCCTGTCAGCATCAGACGGTGTCCATCTCCTGATGATAACATCATGGCTCGATGGCTTTGGTGGTTATGGGGTCATCCATAACCAGAAGGCCGTTTTGAATGAGATCACAGGATCTGGTAACTAAATCAGGGTTGTTGTGGAGGTCTACTCCAATAGCTCTTCCAACAGGCCCGTAGTTGTAGTTGCTGCAAACATTGAGTGAAAGCTTAACTCAGTCAGAGTAATAGAATTATGACCATGAAAGATATATGTATCTCCCAGTTGCTTCATTTGACTAGTAAAGAAGCGAACTTATGACCTATCTTAATGAAAGGATCAAGGATTAAGTTTTTCCTTTCGTTGTAATGGCATCTGCTTAATGAAAGATGTTTACATGATGTCACGTCCCCAAAACTGGGCCGGATCCAAACCCGGATCCAGGGGTGTGAGAATTGGAGCCAAATTAAAATTTTTCTAACATAAACAAAAACGGGCCCTAATTCCGGGAGGATCGAAGTCCTTCGTGATGCTATGCTTGGTGATCAGGCAACCATAATCACACGTGGAACTGAAATCCGTACTCATCGCAGATGAATATCATATAATAACCATGTAACAAATCTCATTAATAACGAAATCAATGTCAAGTGCTTCGAAGCATAACAATTAAGATTATAATTTCAAAACAAATAAACTTAAAATTAATAACCTAATGGCCCAAACACGGCCTTATTACATAATCTAAGATTTTTTATGTCTGCACCACACTAGGACACCTCAGATGATGTCATCGGTGCTCCACTCAACAACTCTGCCATCTGGTGGAATTTCCTGCGTCGCCTGACCCTCCGGTTCAGCACCGGTAACGAACTTAGATACCAAAAGTAGTGGGTCAAATTGACATAATCTGACAAGAGGGTAAACTGCAAGCAATGGATTAATCAACTGAATTAAATAATATATTCATTATGAACCAAAATAAATCAGATGCAAACCCCAATGGCATGAATGCACAGAAATGGGTATTCCCGCGGATAAATATACAGAAACGGGTAATCCCGCATACAGATAGTAGAAACGGGTAATCCCACAAACAGATAATAGAACGAGTAATCCCGTATACAGATAACATAAACGGGTAGTCCCGCAGATATTAAGAGAATTAGGTATTCCCGCAGATAATAACAGAAACAGGTAATCCTGCAAATAATAATAGAAACGGGTAATCCCGCAGACAATAACAGAAGGCACAGCTGTGTGCTATATAATCCATAGTACACGCTGACCCAATGGCGTACGTCCACCTCCGAACTGTGGTTGGTCAGATATATATATATATATGCATATTTACAAATACATATGTATACCAATGCAGAATGAACCATGATATGACATCCTTAATCCCAGTATTCAACCAATATCAATTGAGTAATTAGACTTTTAAATTTGAAAGTGTATTATGCATAGGTGCCAATTCAAGTTTTCTGAGAGTAAGCACTAAATCCCTAACGGTCATAGTTAGTTAAATATACACATGAGAACCAACTCTCTATCACAATAGAAATATGAGTCCACGATGCTAATATGCTACTTTTGGTGCCTATCATGTAGTGCATTCCGAACCTCACATTCCCATTCGGCATTTATTATAATTCTCATGTGAACATTCAACTAACTTTTCTAAAAGGACATAATTCGTCAAAACCGATTAGGTATATTTAGTGTATTTTACAAATTGGATAAAAGATGCTAAATTACAAATCCAAATTTAAATCAAGTTATGATCAAAAAGAGAAAGGGAATAATTAATTCCCTATATCTCATTATTGTTTATAAATACATCTTATTATTTTAAACCGAACCAAAGGTGCAAATCTCGAATCTCAAGTTGAAATCTAACTCAAATTAAAAATCCTAATTAAAATTATAAATACATTCTATTTAAGATTTAATCACTACCAAGTACATCTTAGTTGATTTCAAATCGATCTAGATACACATGAATCAAAATTACATAATCCTCAATTAAATTGATAAATAATAATAACAAAATTTCTAATGACATTAACTTAACTTAATTTAATAAAATCAAACCTTTATTTATATACTAGACTATTAACCAAATTATAACCCTTAAACCTTATAATTATCATTCCACAATTCTAATTATTTTATTCATACAAAAATATATATATTATTTTTTTCTAAAAAAAATTGGGTCGAGATTGCTCGGGCCCGGCCCAGCCGCAACTGGGCCAGCAGTAACCTAGGCTGGGCGCTGCCAACCCAGCTGCAGCCAGGCCCACCAGGCTGGGAGGTAGCACGTGCTGCTGCCTGCCAGTGCAGGCAACGTCTACGATGCTATAGTTCTTTTATTTTTCTATTATTTTTTTTTAAAACAAGTTTAACTTATTAAAAGAAAGAAAAAAATCAATTGTTCTATTGATCCCAAATCAAGATATTAAATTAAAACAATGGAATCATGCACTAGTTTAAACCCAAATGAAGAAACTCTACAAAAGCATATTAACCAACATGTAACCAAAACATATTACAAATAACCAAAAGTCATTGCTTACAACTATCCACTTGTCTGGATCTTGAAGCCAAAAATAAATCTGAATAACAAGCTTAGAAGATCCAACCTTGGTTTCCCCCCGGAGAGCTTCTAGGGTTTGGTTGAAGAAGAAAGGAAGAGGACCGGAGAATGGGAAAAACCCTAAGAGTTTATATTGAGAGGGGGTTTTTTTAAATTACAAGGAAGGGCTCCCTGCTTTCTAGTAAGTTTTACGAAATTTTAAAAATAGTCTATCAGCCTAAAAGGGTCAAATAACGTAAACCCTAGGCCCAAAAATGATTACTTAACTCATATACCCTTCCCAACCCAACTCAAACCCGACGAACTGCTATAACCCAAAAATAAAAATTCGGAGCATGACATCTCATCCCCCTTAAAGGACATTGATCCTCCAAATGAGTAACATACCTCAGGAAGAAAGTGCAGAAACTGTCGCTGCACTTCGTCTCTAAGCTCCCACGTTGCTTCCTCCGGGTGATGATGACTCCATTGAACCTTCACCCAGTGGATGACACGGTTTCTCAACACCTACTCCTTAGTGTCGACAATCCCCACCGGTTGCTCAGTGTATGTTGTATCATCTTGCACTTGCAATGGCTTATATTGCAACACGTGCAAAGGGTCTGCTACATACTTCCTCAACAGAAAAACATGGAAAACGTTTTGAACACCTGATAGCTCTGGTGGTAGTGCTAACCGATAAGCCACGTCATTGACCTTACTGATAATCTGGAATGGGCCCACATATCTTCGGGAAAGTTTCCCTTTCTATCCAAACCGCAAAGTACCACGCGTAGGTAATACCTTCAAAAATACATGGTCACCAACCTTAAACTTCAACTCTCTCCTCTGTTTATCCGTATAACTCTTTTGACGACTACGGGCAACCTTCAACCTTTCCTGAATTTGTCTTATCTTGTCACTGGACTCTCCGACCATAGACGGTCCATGAAAACCGCGAGCTCCAATATTCGACCAACATATAGGGGTTCGACATTTTCTCCAATACAAAGCTTCGAAAGGTGACATGCCAATGCTAGAGTGGTAACTGTTGTTGTACACGAATTCACATAGAGCCAAGCTTTCGTCCCAACTAGTCTTGAAATCCAAGACACATCCCCTTAATATATCCTCCAATGTCTAGTTTGTAGCTCTAT
This sequence comes from Sextonia rubra, assembly GCA_037013555.1. NCBI lineage: Eukaryota > Viridiplantae > Streptophyta > Magnoliopsida > Laurales > Lauraceae > Sextonia > Sextonia rubra. The sequence continues at coordinate 10,602,621 of JASUAD010000028.1, read as the reverse complement.
CTGTCCGTCTGTTTGGGGATGATAAGCTGTACTACAACTCAACTTGGTTTCTAAGGCTTCCTGCAGTGATACCCAAAACCGAGATACAAACTTACTATCCTGATCGGAGACAATAGAAACTGGTGCTCCATGCAATCTCACCATTTCCTTAATATACAAATATGCCATTTTCTCCATTCCTTGACCAGTCTTGAATGGTACGAAGTGGGCTGACTTAGTCAAACGGTCCACTATCACCCAAATAGCACCAAATCCCTTTCTAGTATTAGGCAATCCTGACACAAAGTCCATAGTGACATGCTCCCACTTCCACTGAGGAATCTCCAACTAATGCAGAGGACCTGGGGGTCTCCTATAATCTACTTTAATCTGCTGGCAGACCAAACATTTTCCAACAAATTCTGTAATATCCTTTTTCATATTCTTCCACCAATAATGATCCTTCAGATCTTGATACATCTTAGTACCTCCTGGATGAATCATATACCGAGTATAATGTGCCTCTACCATGATTTCATCCTTTAATTCTGGAAAATCAGGCACACAAATTCTATCTTTATAATATAAAATATTATCTTCCAACCTAAAATCAAGCCTCTCATCTATATGATCTTTGATTCTTGTTATCTCGGGGTCGAGCAACGGGTATTCTCTGATTCTCAAACGTAATTCGGGTTCCCGCGAGAATATACTAGCCAACACTACTTGCTCACTGATAGGCTGGAAATAAACATCCATATCTTCCAAACATCGAATCCACAAGTATTCTGCAATTAATCCTCCAGTGAACGCTACTTTTCTACTTAGAGTATCTGCCACTACATTAGCCTTTCCTAGATGGTAATTCAACCCAAAATCATAATCCTTAATATACTCCATCCATCTCCTCTGTCTCATGTTCAAATCACCCTATGTGAAGAGATATTGGAGGCTTTTATGGTCTGAATGCACTTCAAAAATAGCTCCGTAAAGATAATGTCTCCACATTTTCAAAGCAAAGACCACTGCAGCTAGCTCCAAGTCATGGGTTGCATACTTCCGTTCATGATCCTTCAACTGTCTAGACCCATAAGCCACCACCTTCCCATGTTGCATGAGAACACAACCAAGTCCAACTCCATATGCATCGGTGTAAATCACAAAACTATCATTACTAGCAGGTAAGGTCAAAATAGGGGTTGTGGTCGACCTTCTTTTCAACTCCTGGAAACTTTGTTCACAATCTTCATTCCACACAAAAAGAACTCCCTTACGAGTCAATCTCGATAGTGGGGCTGCTATAGAGGAAAATCCTTCCACGAATCTGTGGTAATAACCTGCAAGGCCTAGGAAACTTCGAATCTCCAACACTGTTTTTTATCTATCCCACTTTACCACCGCTTCAATCTTCGCCGGGTCCACTGCTAAACCTTCCTTAGAGATAATGTGGCCAAAATTCCTACCTGTTCCAACCAAAATTCACATTTACTTGCCTTAGCATACAATTGGTGTTCCCTCAATAACTGCAATGAAGTACGAAGATGCTGAGCATGCTTTTCCCGACTCTTTGAATATACAAGTACATCATCAATAAATACCACCACAGACTTATCCAAGTACTGTGCAAAAACCCTATTCATCATAGCCATAAAAGCTACCAGCGCATTTGTCAACCCAAAAGACATCACCAAAAATTTGTAATGACCATATCTAATTCTGAATGTAGTTTTTGGAATATCCTGATCTCGTACGCTCAACTGATGATATCCTGACCTCAGATCATTCTTAGAAAAATACTGAGCACCTTGCAATTGATCAAACAATTCATCGATTCTCGGTAAAGGATACTTGTTCTTGATGGTCACTTGATTTAGTTGTCTATAATCAATACACATTCTCATAGAACCATCCTTTTTCTTCAGAAATAATACTGGAGCCCCCCAAGGAGATACACTCGGTCTAATAAAACTCTTATTCAACAGCTCCTGCAATTGCTCCTTAAGTTCTCTCAACTCAGCTGGGGCCATTCTATAAGGGGCTTTCGAGATCGGAGCTGTGCCCGGCACAAGCTCAATTGCAAAATCAATCTCACAGACCAACGGCAATCCAGGAATATCATCGGGAAAATGTCCGGAAACTCAGACACCACTGGTATCTCCTCCACCACTTTAGTTCTTTTATCCTCCGTGATAAACGCTATACACCCCTCAGAACCTTTCATCAATAACTTCATAGCTTTAATAACTGAGATCACATAAGTAACAACCTTTTTCTTAAATCCCACAAATAACACCTCAGTGCCATTATCAGCTGTTAACTTAACCGTCTTAGCACGGCAATTCATAACTGTACTATGAGTAGCAAGCCAATTCATACCCAAAATGGCCTCAAAGTCATTCATTACCAATAGTATTAAATTAGCCTTAAACATAACTCCACTTATCACCAATTTGCACTTAGGGTAGTATTTCAAACAACTAACCTTTTTACTCATCGGGGTGGCCACAATTAAATCAAACGGCAGATCAGCCGCTCTAACACCAATCTTCAAGGCAAAACTAGGGGAAATATAGGAATGCGTAGAACCGGAATCAAATAAAGTTTTAACATGACTATCACAAATAGAAATAATACCTTCCACAATGTTTTCTGCAACATCAGCTTGCCCCTAGGTCATGGCATACACTCTGCCTGTCTGCTGTGGCCTTGATTGCTGTCTGTTTGGTCCCTGCGGTCACTGAGGTCCTTTCTGAGGTCGGGGCTGCTGGGGAGGTCGATACAACTGCATCTGTTGCTGCGGTGCCTGGGATCGTTGCTGCTGCGGGGGAGCTGGTGCTATATGTCTCAGCGGTTGTGCTTGAATAGGATCTCCCTGTGTAGATGCATGCCCATACTGCTGACCTTTCTTCTTAGGGCAATCCTTGACCTAATGACTAGTGTCTCCACAGGAAAAGCACCCTCTCCCCTCCCCCCCCCGTTTGTCTCCAACACTTAGATGTAAAGTGATTATTGCCACAAATGCCACATGACTCCCTCTTTTGCTTTTTGAATTGATGTTGTGACGCCGGGGATTGAGGAACTTTCTGCTTGGGTTGGCTAGTAGGGGCCATGCGCCCAATCATCGCCTCTGCCCAATATGCCTTATCCAAATATTCCTGGTAAGTATTCAGAACTTGTGACTTGGCATGAAGGAGTATATCTGGTCGAAGGCCATCGAGGAACCGGCGGATCCTCTCACTTTCTAGAGTGATGAGAGTTGGTGCGAAACGAGAAAGACGGGTAAACTGCAGCTCATACTCCCGAACAGATAAATTCCCTTGCTTCAATCTATCAAACTCTATTCACTTCTTAATGCGAACATGTTTCGGTACATACTTATCACGGAACTAATTACGAAATGTGGTCTAAGCCTCCTCTTCAACAATCCCCTCATATGTTTCCTTAACAGTAGTCCACCACCTGTCCGCCACATCTCGAAACATGGAAGCTGCCAACTTAACCTTCTATACCCCCATGCAGACTAAATTTTCAAATATCTTCTCCACTCGGATGAGAAATTCCTCTACCACCATTGGATCTTCACCCCCGTTGAACTCAGGTGGACCCCTCTTCTTAAACTTCTCAAAAATGTCATTTGGATCATGGGGTCTAGGGGCAACAACAACCTGAGGCTGCCCAATCCTCTGCAAAGCCTCAAGTACACCAGTCTGAAATGCAGCTTGATCCACTACTTGAGGTTACACCACAGGCGTTGATTGCGATGTTACCGGTGGCTGAGTTACATGTGTCACATGAGATTGATTCATTCTCTGCACAACCTCCAACAATTGTGCTATATATTGATCTTAACGTTGCTGATGGGCTAACATAGTCTGGAGCAGAGTCTGTATTGGATCATTAGCAGTACCGCTAGGCTCACCCAACTCCGAACTGGACGGGTTAGTTTTCGTTTTCCTTGTTTTAGGTGCCATGTCTGCAAAACAACCGTTCAATAAAGACTAAGCGACCAAAAATACGAAGGGTAACAAATTTTTGAAACTTTTAACCATGCTAAAGTTCGTATACGATTATACACATCAAAACCCCATCGCCCCCATCTAAAGTTTCTAATCCTCACATCGGACCTACGTTCTATCATCTTTTAGAACTTCTAGAACTTGACCGTCTCTGATACCATCTGTCACGCCCCCAAAACTGGGCCGGATCCAAACTCGGTTCCAGGGGTGTGAGAAATAAGGCCAAATTAAAATTTCTCTAACCTATACAATACGGGCCTCAATTCTGGTTGGATTGAAGTTCTTCGTGAGGCTATGCTTGGTGATCAGGCAACCATAATCGCACGTGAAACTGAAATCCATACTCATCGCAGATGAATATCATATAACAACCATGTAACAAATCTCATTAATAACGAAATCAATGTCAAGTGCTTCGAAGCATAACAATTAAGATTATAATTTCAAAACAAATAAACTTAAAATTAATAACCTAATGGCCCAAACATGGCCTTATTACATAATCTAAGATTTTTTATCTCTACACCACACTAGGACACCACAGATGATGTCATCGGTGCTCCACTCAACAACTCTGCCATCTGGCGGAATTTCCTGCATCGCCTGACCCTCCAGTTCAACACCGGCAACAGAACCTAGACACCAAAAGTAGTGGGTCAGATTGACATAATCTGACAAGAGGGTAAACTACAAGTAATGGATTAATCAACTGAATTAAATAATATATTCATTATGAACCAAAATAAATCAGATGCAAACCCCAATGGCATAAATGCACAGAAACTGGTATTCCCGCAGATAAATATACAGAACGGGTAATCCAGCATACAGATAGCAGAAACGGATAATCCCGCATACAGATAACAGAAACGGGTAATCCCGCATACAGATAACAAAAACGGGTAGTCCCGCAGATAATAATAGAATTAGGTATTCCCGCAGATAATAACAGAAACGGGTAATCTAGCAAATAATAACAGAAACTGATAATTTCGCAGATAATAACAGAAGGCACAGCTGTGTGCAATAATCCATGGTACACGCTGACCAATGGCGTACGTCCACCTCCGAACTGCAGTCGATCAGATATATATATATGCATATTTACAAATACATATGTATACCAATGCAGAATGAACCATGATATGACACCCTTAATCCCAGTATTCAACCAATATCAATAGAGTATTTAGACTTTTAAATTTGAAAGTGTATTATGCATGGGTGTCAATTCAAGTTTTCTGAGGGTTAGCACTAAATCCCTAACAGTCATAGTTGGTTAAATATACACATGAGAACCAACTCTCTATCACAATGGAAATATGAGTCACAATACCGATATACTACTTTTGGCGCCTATCATGTAGTGCATCCCGAACCTCACATTCCCATTTTGCATTTAGTATAATTCTCATGTGAACATTCAACTAACTTTTCTAAAAGGACATAATTCGTCAAAACCGATTAGGTATATTTAGTGTATTTTACAAATTGGATAAAAGATGCTAAATTACAAATCCAAATTTAAATCAAGTTATGATCAAAAAGGGAAAGGGAATAATTAATTCCCTATATCTCATTGTTGTTTATAAATACATCTTATTATTTTAAACCGTACCAAAGGTACAAATCTCGGATCTCAATTTGAAATCTAACTCAAATTAAAAATCTCAATTAAAATTATAAATACATTCTATTTAAGATTTAATCACTACCAAATACATCTTAGTTGATTTCAAATCGATCTAGATACACATGAATCAAAATTACATAATCCTCAATTAAATTGATAAATAATCATAACAAAATTTCTAATGACATTAACTTAATTTAATAAAATCAAACCTTTATTAATATACTAGACCATTAACCAAATTATAACCCTTAAACCTTATAATTATCATTCCACAATTCTAATTATTTTATTCATACAAAAATATATATATTATTTTTTTCTAAAAAAAATTGGGTCGAAACTGTGCGGGCCCGGCCCAGCCGCAATTGGGCCAGCAGCAACACGGGCCAGTCGTTGCCGGCCCAGCTGCAGCCAGGCCCGCCTGGCTGGCAGGCAGCACTTGCTGCTGCCTACCAGCGAAGGCAACGGCTGCGCTGCTGCAGTTCTTTTATTTTTTTTTATTTTTTTTTAAAACAAGTTTAACTTATTAAAAGAAAAAAATCAATTGTTCTATTGATCCCAAATCAAGATATTAAATTAAAACAATGGAATCATGCAATAGTTCAAACCCAAATGAAGAAACTCTACAAAAGCATATTAACCAACATGTAACCAAAATACATTACAAATAACCAAAAGTCATTGCTTACAACTATCCACTTGCCTGGATCTTGAAGCCAAAAGTAAATCTGAATAACAAGCTTAGAAGATCCAACCTTGGTTTTCCCCCGGAGAGCTTCTAGGGTTTGGTTGAAGAAGAAAGGAAGAGGATCGGAGAATGGGAAAAACCCTAAGAGTTTATATTGAGAGGGGGTTTTTTTAAATTACCAGGAAGGGCTCCCTGTTTTCTAGTAAGTTTTGTGAAATTTTAAAAATAGTCTATCAGCCTAAAAGGGTCAAATAACGTAAACACAAGGCCCAAAAGTGATTACTTAGCTCATATACCCTTCTCAACCCAACTCAAACCCGACAGACTACTATGACCCAAAAATAAAAATTCGGGGCATGACACATGATTACTCCTAAAACTTGATAACAAGTGAGAATATCAAATCTGATGAGGAAAACTAAAACATGAATGATTATATTTTTAATCTGAATTTAATTTTTTTAGCAAAAAACAAATCTAAATTTAAATTAGCAGTCAGATTACTTTAATTTTCTTTTTCTTTTGGTGGACTGAGTCAGCAGCATATTACTTATGTAAAAATTTACTGTAAAAACATACTTCCCTGTGGACCAATTCTTGGATATAGCTATATGGTGAGAAACTGTTACGCCAGTAGGGTGTCTCGTGTTTCTAGGCCAAATTACTAGATTGAGTAACCTATAATTCAAATTAATGATCAAAATAAATTACAACTTGTGGGCTCTAATAACTTTTACAGTTCTCTTTTTATTCTTTTTATATGTTTATGTTGTTTTCTTATTTTTGTGAAAATTATTTCCTACAAATTGAATAGCGTCCTCGATTTTAAATGTGAAAATTAACTTGACCCCATCCATTCCTATTCTCCCCATCGTTTCTCTGTTGACTCAACTCTGAGTTTAGAACGGAGAAGATTTGGTCTTGATCTTAAAGAAGAAAATCTTAAAAAATTAGAATAGATACATATATATATATATATATAATGGAAATTAAAAAGTAAGCATCAGTCGAACCCAAGCCAGAATATATTGTGGTGGTCACCCATCAATGAGTCCAACCAAATGAGTTGTCTTTATCATCAATTATACACTGATAAAGGACTAGAGGAAGATAGAGGATTAAAAAACTTACTATGAAATTTGCACAGGCCCTCGGCCATTGTACTTTTTCGCCGGAGCGCAAGGCCACTGTGCACTAGGTTGACAATAATCACCAGGATTACCTTGCTCCTCTTTAAAACAGTATCCCCATGCATATGGGCCATCTGGTGCAGTGGCCCACCCCCCTGCACATATCAAACCAGTCAAACCATTCCTTCATTTTACCAAACAGAAAGAAAAAAAAAAAGCCCGTCTCCTTCATTTCACTTGGGCCTGTTTGAATCAAAAGAAATAATGCAGAAAACTCATCTTTTCTGCCTAATTTTAAGCATCCGAAGGGCCCTTTCATTAGGAGGCCCTATTAATTATCAAATAAATATGACTTAGGTATGTCTTTTCTTTGTTTATGACATGGTATCCATAAGGTTTTTGACTCAATCGGGCTAATCTGAGGTGGAAAACGCTCACACCAGACAAATTTGAGCCGGGCACACTGGAATGAGTTTTTTCATGTTAAAATATGGTTCACCCAGCTGTTGTTTCATGGGAGGTTTGGCCAAGGAAGGCTGCAATCTCTCTCTTACGAGTCACCGTGTCGCCCTCTGCAGCAAATCCGTTGAAAGAATTCGCCGCTGCTATGAAAGCATCATAGGTGCAGAAGCCCCAGGCTGGGCAATTGGGGCCATTGCGATGCTTTAACATCTGCTCGAATTGGTCAAGACTGATGAGTGATCCTATGGCACCACCCCGACCTCCTGGGGGTGTCGGAGTTGGCGTTGGTGTCGAGCCGACACTGCATTGGCTCTGGCAACCATGCCTACAGTATGGGTCCGTGTTGCCGCAATAGCCATGTCTGCCGCAGCAGAGGTTGCCGGGGCACTTTGCTTCCCCGGCTTGGCTTCCACACTGCTGTGCAGAGGCACACAGCAGAGAAGCCAAGGAGAAAATGACTATGGTCCAGGCCTTCATTCTTTTTACGTCTATTGCATGATGTAGATGAGGTGAGAATGGCGTATAAATAGCTAGTTGAGTATTGATTGATCCTCTGGAACCTTAACCGCAACCTTTTTTCTTTACTCAATTTTTCACAAGCGAATATGTGTGCGCCTTAAGTTTCCATTGTAAAAGAGTATACAATAACTAATTAGAAAATTAAATTGATTGAACATACAAACTATTAGAGCATTTCCATGCCTATATAGAAGCATTGCTAGAACAACGCAATGATTACATATACATCATCCAAGAAATTGTTGTGTGGTATACCCTTCAGAGAGGACCGCACACTTTCATAGTACCGTATTAAAGGTAACTCAGTATGAACATTAGAATATTAATTGACATCGATTTTCTTTCTATATTCTCTTCTATAATCTAAGTTGAATGTTATGGTTTACCTATTAGGATGTCATCTTGTACCTCGGATATGTAATATTGAATCATGAGTGGGTAAATCAAGTGATTAGCACGTATGGATGTTCATCGCTTATGTTGATGTAGAATTGATCATTTAGTGGGTGCATCGCAAATTCATAAAATATACTTTCGAAGCTAAATCCCATTGACTAACGAAAGAAAGTTTTAAGATCAAATGTGGGTTTAGCGTTTTGTAGCTTTGATTACTGCCTTGATGAAATGTTGATATTTGATGATTGAAATATTTTCGTATTCTTCAATTATTGAAGATTAGTCAGTTAATATTAAATGTGAGATGATTCTAACAAATCGATTGAGATTTGATTTCTTTTAGCTTGAAATAACAAACTGGAAGGGATAAATATATATTCAAAAATCAGACATAGAAATATGTATTGGGAGTCATTGGTTAGATCCTTTGATCAAATGAATAGATGACAACAATCGCGAGTAAAGAATAAAATTTTTTTTATTTACTAGATGATACAGAAATGAACAACATCCATAGTATTTAGATGACCGAAGTCTCTTACTGTCAATGTCAAAGGAATAAAAATGTTTGTTTTAACGTCCCCATAGCCTAAATGAGAATGCATTGTTTAACTGCGAGGAACAATTGAAGAATTGCTTTGCTCCTGCAGGTTAATCAACCCCAATATACACTAGGGAGAGCTAAATGTTTGATTGAAGTAGCATTAAAATTGAAGTTACTTCATAAAGAACTTTGGGGTTATGAAAACTTTACTACTGATTATAGAAACTATATTCCAAAGGACAAATCCTTTTTACTGAATTATTGGAATTATTGAAGAATGCTCTTCTGCCTGTTTGATGAGTATGAATTAAGCTTTGAGGTTTTGAAATCGAAATGAACATTAAAGAATCTATCTTAAGCATATTCTAAGAATAAAGTGAGTTAAACACTGTTGTGGAAAGTTAAAAGTGATTCATCGGATAATTCGGTACCTTGAGGATTCAATTTGATTAAAGATGTAACTGTAATAGAAGAGATCTTGCATTAGATCAGATGATGATGAGCATGTGATTTGGAAGCAAATTGTATATCCTAATTAGAAGATTTAGAAATGTTTAAGTAAGTTATCTTGATTCGTACTTAGACATCTTCCATACGATGACGATCGGTATTCTTACTTTTATATATTTTACTAAGTGCATCATACCCGACTCATCTTGTACATCATTGTTGATTCTAACCAACATGATCCGAATCTTTTATTTCCATTTGAGCTGTAAGAGACTCATACGATATTTCATTCTAGCATCCAATCTATTAGAGAATTTCTTTAAAAAGATTAGTAAAATCAGCTAAGTCTTCTTTTATAACTAATTTTTCTCACGACATATCCATTCAAATGATCCTTTTTATTCCCTTCTTATCTAACTAATTGGAATTCACCTGAAGAATTTTGTTGTTCCTTTGTTTCTTGACTCGAACTAATTTTATGTCCTCTCTATTTCTATAATTAGTTTTGGTTCCTGTATTATTTGGTTTTGATTTAGATTCTGGAAATGAAAACCCAAGTCAAACAGTTCCTCATTCCGGACTTACTTTTTTCTCTTCATCCTTGCCCTCTTTCATTTAGAAACTCGAACTATTATACCCAGATGGTTAAATCAATGAAGCATTATTTCGGTTACCATTAACAATGAGCTTTTGTTGTTCACATTCAAGTTTATTGTCTTCCTGCTAAAAACATCTTCCACGACATTCTGGTTTTCTTGATGATACCTGATAAGAAAGTCCTAATCCTTACGAATTCAACCTATCTATATTCGAAGCATGTTAGTTAAAAAGATATCATAATTTACAGTGATTTGCTTAAACTTTAAACTTCTACTTATAGTTACCAAGAATTTCAATGCAAGGAATCTATTCTTCAAGCCACAATCCTGCAAGTACATGAGTCCAACTCAAGACTCAAAAGGCATCGGTAAACTTCATAGTGGCCGTACCTATTTCAACTAGTTCTAACAACTACCAAACCTCATCAATTGAATAGTCATGTTTGTATGTAATCTTAATCCTAAACTTCTGATATCTTATTGTTCCCACCAATATTGTTTCCTTTGATAAGCTTGCTTGGTCCTCATTTGGCATTGTGATTGAGAAATTACTTTCTTTCCATTTTCTTTGATTGCAAATATGAGCAAAGAAATTTTTGCCTATATAAGAGATCTTCCTTCTTCGCTTTATTGACTTCCCTTTTCTTTTCTTTATCTTGTATGAGATTTGAACTGTCCTTTCCTTTTTTAGTCTCGCTTTTCATAAACTGCAGACTTTAAGATTTCTATGTACAAATTAGAACCGAAATTTCTTTTCCACTTTCCTATCAATGTTTCCGACCTATAACGTGTCAAAATTCATTATCCTTCCTTCATTAGGTTTTCATGTCACTAGAAAAAAAAAACAAAAAACCTTTCCTTCAAATGTTCTATCCATGTCTCTAATGAGCTCAGGACTTCCTTAGCGTGGATGCCAAACCCTATGTCTTAAGACTCTTCTGTCTTCAACCACCAGAGAGCTAAAACGACTTCATTTGTTTTCACGCATTTTCATTTCCTACTTCCTACTTATAATTGTTCATGGTGCAGTGATCTATGGCGATAAGACTCAATTGGGCACAATAATGCTATCACTATAGAACAACTTAATAAATTGTATCCAAACAGCAATGGCTTTATAAGGTCATGTATCATCGTCATACAAGTCCAAGGAAGATTAAGGAGTGTCATCCCAATAAAAGAACATTGCCAACAATCGATCGTGAAGATTTGAGTTTCATAGTAGCAGCTTGGTGTTCTGATTGACTTGCATTACAGGACAAAAATCAAGACCTAAATGAGAACAATTCAGCTTCGGAATGTAGGAGACAGATACATTAGATACTCTAACTATTTTCTATATTTTGTTTCATTCAGAAGACTGAATGATTCCTAAGCGGGGGAGGATATAACACTCCGACCCAAGCTAAGCATGATTAGTAAGTAACTAATTGCGATTACGAGCTAATTAATGTGGTTTTCTATTAAATAAGTCTATTTTAGTCTTGTAGAGCCCAGTGAGTCAAGTTCAGGTCATGGATAGGTAGTTGGGTCGGGTTTAACCCTACCTAAGTAGATGAAAGCTCCTTTTTTGTAATTTTAGAATTATGGTTTCACGTCATACATACATTATATTGACACCATCGCATTTGTCTTAATGAGCTCGTTAGCTTTTGCACTTGACTCGAACATATTAGACTTCATTTGACTCAGTTGGACCCTTATTTGACTTATATTGGAAGCAAAATAAATTAGAAAGATCTTTTGATAAACCCTCAACTTATATATATATTACTCAACTGGGTTCTTGTACCCATCTTAGTCAACTCTTCTGTAGCTCTCTAACATTTTCCTTTGTCTTCCATTTCTTTTCTTATTCTTCTGCATCAAAAGAGCAAGAGAGGTCATGCGTGTGGGATTTCAAGCACCCACTCTATCATTCTAACTCTCCTCATGCCTTTACCTTAAAGATAATGTTCTAAGGTAAGATCTTTTCTCATTACAATTTTCTTGAGTTAAGAGAACTCTCATTTAACACATGCACTTATCTTCTTCCTCATTTCTTGCATGTGTGGCATTTGGGCTCAAGAAGTAGGTGATTCTCCTCAAGTTAAGCTCGAGCCAAAGGAAGGATTAATTAGTTGAAAGCTTAATCTAAGGCAAGTATAAGCAAATTTCGGTTTAATATATGTTGCTATATTATGATTCTTGTAAATCTATCAATTTTAATGTGTTTTTGCAACCTTTAATTGTACCTCTATTCCCCTAATTTGAGAACACATGAAATGACTTGAAGTTGCTTCAAAAAACTGAAGTTCACAGCTAAGCCGTAATTAGGTTATGGCTCACGAGCCAAAGAGCTATAAATTGTATTTTTCTTGTACGGCTAAGCCAGAGATGAACCATAGGATGTGCTATGGCTAAGTCGTAGCTAAGCCGTAAAGCAAGCACGACTAAGCCGTAGGAGGAATGCAAGTAAACTATAAATGCAAAGGAAAGTAGGGTGTAACTACAGCTGAACCATAGTGCATTTTATGGCAAAGCAATAAGATGTCTACGGTTAAGCCGTAAGTCACCCACAGCTAAGTCGTAAGGCCATTGAAAAACTAGGATTAACTTAGGTAATGTTAGGAGACCTTGTAGGGCCTTTTTTTTTGAATTCCTTTACCCATTAACTGGTCCAATGAAATGATAGAACATCATGAAGGGTCTTAAAGGTTGAGACTCATTCATGTGTGTTGTCCATTTATTAAATACCTCCTAATGGGTGTTGGTTCAAGGGACTTCATACACATTAATGATACTATGTATCACCAAAAAAAAAAAAAAAAGACAACTATGTATTGGATAACTTAAAACTATATCAACATGCAAGGTTAAAAACAATGGATGACTATATTAGGGTTGGCTAGTAAACCACCTGGATCCCATGAAATTAAATTGAATTGCATAACATACTGAATTACGGTTATTTCCTTCTATTCTTCCAATAATGATTTGAATTGAATGATCATTTCTCAATTGATTCTATTTGTGTTATTTCTTGATATATGTTTTCTATTGACCTTGACATTAAACTGAATACGAATAAATTGAGTATGAACATATTGCACGTATGACTTGAATGTATACTGTATGCTATTGTCCTTCCTCAATAAATGACTTATATGATTTACTCAAGTTCACATATATGAATGAATCAAAATGTTCTGGTTCTACTCAGCCTCAGCCTTATGATACCCGGCGGGGTTGACTTTGGTTTAGTAGAATGTTGCTGCTACAATGTGCTTTTCTTGGAGCTTTCGAACTCCAAGTACGAGAGACCCATTCATACCTGGTCCCGGTCAATGGTGTTCTCAAATCATAGATCCCAAAAGGGAGGATATAGCAAATGTTGGAGCAAAATAGTATGTATTTCACTTGTTGATCCTTATAGCATGCCTATTTCAAATGCACGACATGCCTAGTTTACTAACTTGAACTCTATTAATAATATGTCATTAATTCTTTTAAATACCACACATATTACCTTAATTATACTTATACTTTACTGAATAGTCTTATTTACAAATTATCAAATGGTGTTACGATCCAAATCCTGAAACTTGGTCTGACACAAACCTAAGAGTTAGGGAAGGAGACTGCAGTGGTTCCTTCAATTTTAATGAGTGGACGGCAGGAGCTTACTAATTGATCCTTATGCTGAAAGTGACTCACTAGTATCTTAAGAATTGTATTTATTGGGGTTTTTAGGACTTATAGCATTTGCATCCATATAGACCATTATTTGGACGCTTGTTTCTTCTACGAATGTTCTTTGATTTCTCGCACTTCCATGTTCTACATACAATGTTTGTCTTTGGCATAATTACATGCATGCGCACGTCATATTTGGGTTGCATAGTTATTGTATAGAATTAACACAATCATCTTATGCTCTTTTAATATTAAGTTTTTGGACTGTTCCATGGTTATGCTGATGATTGAAACCTTCAATGAAAAGTGAAAAAGTATAAGCGATATTGACAGGCTTCCGTGCATCGAATGATTAGACAAATGTTCCGTTCAGAACCTTATACGTGTAAGCATGTGAATATCGCTTGTGTAATTCCATTTGGACTCTAATCTAGTGTGAATTGTACGGGAGTACGTGTGTCACTATTTTAGGTTTAATCCTAATACCAGAATTCTTGGGCTCGGGACGTGACACTAAATTTATGGACCATAGATGAAGAGGTTAGGGACATGTGATTAGAGCCAAACATGATATCTGGGGTGATCCCGCATAGATCTTTTAATCACCCCAGGTCTCATCCCTAAATGGAACCCACAAGTGACCCAAAAAAAGTTTGCGTAGTAGGTGTGTGGGAACACTTCTGATAGGAATACACCCCATATGTATAGGGAAATAATCCTATAAGAACTAGTTTTTACCACTTTTTTGTGAAAGGACTGGGTGGGGCCCATCTATTACACAATCCAACTTTTGCAATAACAAGATACCCCGCTCATAGTCACACACCACAAATATCTACCAAATTCGAATTTACTAGACTGTTGAATCGACTGTGCACCAATATGAATGAACTAGACTTGTTAACCATGGATGAAAAGGTTAAGGGCATGCGATTGGGGCCAAACATGACATCTGAGGTGGTCCCACATAAATCTTTTCATTATCCCATGTCCTATCCCCAAATGGAACCCATAAGTGCCCCCAAAAAAAGTTCGCATAGTAGGTGTGTGGGAACACTCCTCATAGGATTACACCCCATATGTATTGAAAAATAATTATATAAGAACTAGTTTTCACTACTTTTTTATAAGAGAACTAGGTGAGGCCCATCTATTACACAATCCAACTCTTGCAATCCACAAGAACCCCCTTATAATCACACACGCCAAGTCTCAGTCAAATTCAGATTTACTATACCATTAGATCGATTGTATACCAATCCAAATAGACTAGATTTATGGACCATAGATGAAAGGGGTTAGGGACATGTGATTGAGGCCAAATATGATATATGGGGTTGTCCCATATGGATCTTTACTACACCCTTGTCCCATCCCAAAATGTGGCCTAGTTCTTACGGTTGGTGTATAAGAACACTTCTCTTAGAATTAAACCTCATATGTATAGGGAAAAGATCCTATCTCACCACTTTTTTATGAAAAGTTTAGGTGGGGCAAATCTATTACAGAATCAACTCTTGTAATACATAAGAACACCCCCAGATATTCACATACCCCTAATATCAATCAAATTATTATTTACTTAGCCTTTGAATCAACTGTGCACCAATCTGAATAGACTGGATTTATGGGCCACAGAAGAAGGGGTTTGGGACATGTGATTGGGGCCAAACATAATATTTGAGGTAGTCGCACATAAATATTTTCATCAACACTAGTATCATCCCCAAAAGGGACTTACAATTGGGCCCCATAAAAAGTTCTAACGATAGGTGTATGTGAGAGCACTTCTCATAGGGTTAAACCAAGGAAATAATCTCATGAGAATTAGTTCTCACCACTTTTTATGAGAAGTATAGGTGGGGTCCATTTATTACACAATCCAACTCTTGCAATAAACAAGAAGCCCCCAGATAGCCAGACGCCCCAAGTATCGGTCAAATTCAAATTAACTGGACCGTTAGATCGACAATACACCAATCCAAATGGACAAGATTTGTGTGCCATGGATGAAGTGGTTAGGGACATAAGATTGGTGCCAAGCAAGATAATTGGGGGCTCTCATATAGATCTTTTTAACACCCCTAGTCCCATCCCAAATGGGACCCTTAAGTGTGCCCTATAAAAAGTTCTCACAATAGGTGAGTGAGAACACTTCTCATAGGACTAAACCCTATATGTATACAAAGATAATCCTATAAAAACTAGTTTTCACTACTTTTTATGAGAAGTTTATATGGGGCTGCTCTATTACACAATCCAACTTTTGCAATACACATGAATCCCCCTAATAGTCACACGGCCCAAGTACCGGTCAAAATCACATTTACTAGACCGTTAAATCGATTGTGCACCAATCCGAATGAACTGGATTTATAAGCCATTGATGAAAAGGTTAGGGACATGTGATTGGGGCCAAACATGATTTTTAGTGTCGTCCCATA
Source organism: Sextonia rubra (assembly GCA_037013555.1). NCBI lineage: Eukaryota > Viridiplantae > Streptophyta > Magnoliopsida > Laurales > Lauraceae > Sextonia > Sextonia rubra. The sequence continues at coordinate 10,586,083 of JASUAD010000028.1, read as the reverse complement.
TACATCTTTCCATCACCGCTAGTCCCATTCGCAAATAAGACCTATAAATGAGCCCAAGAGAAAGTTCTCACGGTAAGTGTGGAAGAACACTTTTCATTCATTAAACCCAACTATATAAGGTAATAATCATATAAGAACTAGTTCTTACCACTTTTTTATAAGAAATATAAGTAGAATCCAGCTATTCAAAATCAAACTCTTATAATACACAGGAACCGTCCTAATTGTCACACGGCCCAAGTATCGGGTAAATTCAAATTTACTAGATCGTTGAATTCACTGTGCACCAATATGAATGAACCTGATTTTTAGGCAATGGATGAAGGGGTTATTGACATGTGATTAGGATCAAACATAATATTTAGGTGGTCCCACATAGATATTTCCTTCACCTAGGTTCCAACACGAACGGGACCCACAAGTGGGCCCCATAAAAAGTTCGCAGGGTAGATGTGTGAGAGCACTTCTCATAGGATTAAACCTCATATGTATAGGAAAATAACCGTATGTAAGCTAGTTCTCACCACCTTTTTGTGAGAAGTCTAGGTGGGGACGATCTATTACATAATCCAACTTTTACAATACACGGAAACCCCCTTGATAATCACACGGCCCAAGTGTTGATCAAATTCAAATTTATTGGACAGTTGGATCAACTATGAACCAAGCCGAATGGATTGGATTGATGAAACGCAGATGAAAGGGTTAGGGACATGTGATTGAAGCCAAAAATATTATTTGTGGCTATATCGCATAGATCTTTCCATTACCCCTGATCTCATCCCCAATAGGACTCACAAGTGGCCCCTATAAAAAGTTCACAAGATAGGAGTGTGAAAACACTTCTCATAAGATTAAACCTCATATATATAGGGAAATAATCTTATCAGAATTAGTTCTCACCACTTTTTTGTGAGAAGTCTAGGTGCGGCCCATCTATTTGACAATCTAATTCTTACAATACACAGGAACCTCCTGAGAGTCACACCGCCCATTATTAGTCAAATTCAAATTTATTGGACCATTAGATCAACTGTGCACCAATCCGAATGGATTGAATTTGTGGGCCACGGATGAAGGGTTAGGGACATCTGATTGAAGCTAAACATGATATTTGTGGTTATCTCACATAGATCTTTCCATCACCCCTGGTCCCATCCCTAATGGGACCCAAGTGGGCCCCATAAAATGTTCTCATGGTAGGTGTGTGATAATACTTAGGATTAAACCTCATGTGTATAGGGAAATAACACTATCAGAATTAGTTATCACCACTTTTTTATGAGAAGTCTAGGTGGGGCGCATCTATTATACCATTGAAGTCTAGCAATACACGAGAACTGCCTTGATGGTCACATGCTAAATGGATCGTATAAGAATATCTCTAATATCTAAGAAAGTCCTTTGGAAAATGACTCTAGATGTAGTTATAAAAGCCAATTTTGTACGTGATGCTGGTCAAATATAAAATCTTATATGGTCAATGAACTGGTACTATAAAGATATACCATATAACCTTTTTGCAATAAAATAAATTAAAGTTTAAGAAAATAATGAGAATCTATAAATTTTGCAAATCTGCAATTTGTGATTGCTTTAGAATGTTTTAGGTGTAGATAGAATACAAAGGTGGGGTGGGGATTGAAATAGCTAGCTATGGAATTCCTAAATGTAAATATTCCTTTTGACGCTATGAATGGGCGCTGCTCTCAGCTCTCGTATTATTTTCTAATCAATACAAGTTACCTCATATAAAGCAATAATAATAATAATAATAATAATAATAATAATAATAATAATAATAATAATAACAAACCATATTTACGAGAATTGGTATTTGAAGGTGGGCCCTTATATAGACGGTGTAAGGAGTTTTGTATTGGCTAATTCATAGGTTGGATAAAACTTGAGTCCATTAGTATTGTATTTTAGATATCTTTTATTATGGACAGTGGTTTGAGTCACCGGATGCACTTAAGTGAAAAAATTGAAGAAATAGCGACAAATTGATGTGTTTTTCTAAGGATGACATGGTTTGAAAATGTTATATCTCACAAACCAAGCGTTGGATATGGGCAAGCTACCTACCGTTGAAAAGCTCAATTCGAGTAGATATCTTAGAACCTAAGATTGTGTTAACCGGAGCTAAAACGACAAATTTTTGTCCTCAAAAAATTTGCATTGAATTTCATTCCGATCAATTGGGCAGACATCCAATCAATTGTACCTTAAACAATAACTTAAACCGATCAATCGGACCTGATCTAGAAGTTTTACCGACTTGCGAATTTTTAATCTAATTTTAAGTGAGATTTTTCTATTTGGTGCCAACTCCTTTCCTGGTTGGAATATACTTATGAGGTACAAATTTGGGCCTATAAAAAGGAGTTCTCTTTCAACCCTAAGATATAAAACACAGATCTTATTATTCTAAGTAGGGATTTCTTATTAAAGATCATCTTCTCTAAAATTTTTCATTGGAGAGTTGAAGGGATAAAGCTTTGCTCTAGAAATTTTTATATTCTACATCTCTAAGCGTAGAGAATTATTCTGAGGAGTCAAGTACAATATCTAAAAAGTGTCTAGGTGCTTGGATCTGTAACAAATGATGATAAGGAGTCGTTACAACAGGGTGATGTGCAATGATCACAAGTCCTTATGTTGCTTGATAACTGAGAGGGTTTGTAAGTATATGTTTTATAATTGCGGTATAATTCACTGTGCTTGATTTTTTATCCTAGTCTTTTCTTGATTTGGGTTTCCATGTAAGAATCATATCTTTTTGTGGTGTATGCTTTTGTTTGATTTATTTCCGCTACGTAGTTGATTATTTGCATACATAGTATTAAGATTGATTATATTAATCCATTCTAAAAGCATTTCCCCAAAACCTTCAAACGGAATAGTAAAATTCAATTGTTCATGATGAATGCAGTTAGAGCCACTTCATGTAATTGAAGAAGTATTTCTCTACAGGCATGTTTGTTTTCTTGGAATATCTCATACGTATTGAATGTACAAGAAAAGGGTTAAAAATGTAGTCCAAAAGGAGAATATTACAATGATTGCCATTAAATAACCTCCCCATAAGGGAAGTTGGATCAAGGGAAGATGGAAACTGAATGGGCACCCATCACCCTAGCAATTTAAAACCTAGCAAAGTGAAAGTCCCATATGTATTGCTACCTTATATCCTTCACCTCTTGCTTCATCTCATTCACATCTCACCTATTTCCTAATAGTTAGCCAGAGCTTATTAGACCAATAATTCCTATGTATTCAATCCTATGTAATTTTATGCAAACAAACATGCCCTAAAAAGTTAAACGCGATGGATGAAATATAAGGTCCTAACTCAACTTAACTGTAATTTATATTAATTAAACTTGATTTTCTATTAATTACTAAATTTTAGCCTCAGTTCATCTTGTTTTAGTTTGATTGGGTCTTAGTTAGATAGGTAGCTAGGTTTGACCAAACCTAGGTAGGATTTGTGGCCTATTTTGATGATTTATATGTCATGGGTTATACATTCATTGGGCATATCATTTAGGCATCCAATACAGTTCATCAAACTCATTTTAGAATGGACTCCAACTTTTAATATTTGCCCAACTCGACTTGAAACCATCTTGACTCATTTAAGGCCCAAAAGACCCAAATCAAGAATACCATAACGAGTTTGGACTTCTAGCTAAATTTCAGAAAAATGTTTCAAATAAAAAGGTCCCAACCCATCTCTACTGATTTTCTCCTTCCCCTGCAACTGAAGCCCTCTCTTCTCCTATTATACATCTTCTTGTTGGAATATAAAGGGAAATGCTTTGCATGTAAGTCTAGGGTGTATTATCTTCTTCCTCGAGTCCATCTACACCATCTTTGAGCGTTAGACTAGTGGGAACCATCTCTCCTATAGCTGAAATTACTCTCTTTCATCTCCTTTCTCTATCTTCTACTCAAATTAATTAAGGATGAGCTTGCATGCTAAAACAGAGCACTCTACCATCCCTTCCCATCACCATTATTATCCTCTAGAAGAATTGTAACTCTCATAACCATCATCCCGTTGTTCCTATATAGATTTTCTAAGGTAAGAACTACTTTTCTTTTCAACTCTTCATCTCCAAATGAGTTTATGGGACTCTAAGTTACTGCATGCATCATTATCTCATACCCGTTTCATTTTCTATTTCATGTAGGGTTTGATTATTTATGTTTCAAACTTGTAGATTTAGGGGTATTCTTGCATTTGGAGCCAAGGAAGATTTGTATGGGTTTAAGCACTATATGAGGCAAGTATAGTTAGATATATTAACTGCATGGATGTAAAATAGGCTGATTATGAATTCTATGTTTAACCTTATTTTACAACTCATCTTTCTAAATAACATATTAATGAAATGAATATTCTTCATAATGAATGGGTTTAGGAATGCTGGAGAAGTAAGGAGGAAATTAGTTTAGAACTGATCAGCCCAGACCTAAAATGCTCTTGGGTCGATTAATCAAGCAAGAGCCTGATCGATCGAATTAAGCCTCGAGGAAGTGTCTAGATTGGTGCCTGAATTTTAGTTTAAAACTTTATTTAAAGGCTTGGTCTTCATGAATGACCATGGACCTTCCATAGTCCATCGTAGGGCATAAAGAGAGGTTACTCTTTTGATCTTTTGGTAAAGCTGAGGTATTCTAATATTGATTATAAGATCATAAAAGCTTTCTACAACCATAACAATATCCAAAATTGTCGGAACATGGGGCCTTACTGAAGTCTAGCAAATGTTAGTATTTATGGAAAAATGAGTATAACTTTAGAATACTTTATTTGATAAAGAATGATTCATCATGTCCTTTTGAATTGTTTAGTATTTTAAGGCCCAAAATACTTTCCAGAATGAACTCACAATGTTTTGTGAGTCTAGCTCTATATGAGTACAAATCTCTTATAGAAACGAGAACTATTTTATGGAGATGTTTGGATGACCTTATACAGTAGTTGAAAATATTTTATGACCATATATAAGAGTTATTAGGAAGCAATGTGTCACAACTCGAGCCCAGGAGATCGGGGGTCAAGTTTAAACCAGCCAGTGACACACGTACTTCCGTGCATGTCCACTTAGACCCTGTCTATATGCACACGCACAAAGGAAGGTTCACACGTGCCAATACGTGTACGCAGAAGCTGTAGGTATCAAACCATAATAAAAGAAGACATACAAGAACAAAATAATATATATACAAAAGATTACATAATGTTCAAAGTCATACAACAGGAGTCAGAATACAAATCGTAGAGATTTCTAACTGAACAAAACAATTAGATCCCAACCAAAAGACCCATATGCATGTATGCCAATGTCGCGCTCCAGCGGAGTGATTACAACCATTCCTCTAACCCTGATGAGGGGCATTTGGGGTCTCTCCTGGAGTCTGGTTGACTGACGAGGGGTCGGTTGAGGATCTGAGCCTGCAACACCAAGGACAACTCATAAATACAATGATTCAGCAAAGTATAAACAACAATAAGTTAACGCATGTTGTAACTAACAAAATAAATAACAACTGATAAATCATAGAGTTTCAACTTCGTATCTTAGGCAGTTGTGCATTCAATTGAAGCATGCTATTAGAATCAATGCTTACATGATATGTACATAACTAGGTGGCTACTACATTTGCCATATACTCTTAAAATGGGATCTTACATATATACTGAGAACACCATCGACCGGACCAGGGTACGAATAGGTCTCAAGTTCTTAGGGTCCGGAACCCCCAAGACTTAAATCATTACAGCGGTGCCATACATACTACGTCAAATTCAACCCTGTCGGGTATCCTAAGGCCGAGGCTAAGTAATGCCTGACCATATGAAATCAATCATATATAAGAACTTGAGTAATCATGCATATCATATTGAACATATAGCATACATTCTAATCATACGTTCAATTCATACATACCATACTCAAGTTAATGGGAAACATATCGAACAAATCAAATAAGTCGAACACAAATCAAACGAATTGAACTCACCATATCAAAGGGCATAGCGAGACTATACAAACGATACGGAAGAGTAGAGGTCAATAAACGTCCATACAAGATGTCATGCAACTCATTTTGCCTGAATCAAGAGCATTTACTAGCCAGCCTTAATCTAATTATCCAGTGTTTTTAACAGTGCAGGATGATGTAGTTTTAAGTCATCAGATATACAGTTGTCTAGTGTTGCATTGTATCATAAAGTGTATTGAAGTCCCTTAAACCAACACCCCTGAGGAGGTGCTTAACAACTGGATAACGTTCATGAATGAGTCACAACCCTCGAGATCATTCATGCAATTCTGTTATATTCCATCGGGCAACTCAAGGTCACCTACATTCTAACTCAAGGCTCTACAAGGTCTCATCAACTCCTATCTTTCTTCAATTTCACTGGTCTTATAGCTTAACCGTGGGTGACCTACGGCCTAGCTGTAGACATCTTATTGCTTAGCAGTAATATATGCTATGGCTCAGTCGTGGTTTCCCCTACTGTTCATCAGCATTTCCAGCTTAGCCCTATTTTTGTTCTACGGCTCAGCCACGGTGAGGGTACGGCTCATCCGTAGCAGACCTCACGGCTTAGCTGTTACTGGATCGTAGCAGGTTCTCTGAAATTTCAGCTCTCTGGAAATCAAGCCGTAACTTGACCTACGGTTGGATCACGGCTAGCCCACGGCTTAGCCGTAGTGCATTCTACAGCTTAGCTGTAGCCTTACCGTAGAAGAAATCTAGGTTTTGCGACTCTCGAGACTTTGAGCCGTAAGCAGTTACGACTTAGTCGTAAACTGCACAGGGTCGTTTTTCTGAACTTGTTACAGAACAAACTGCAAGTGCACAAGATGAAACAACAACATCAAAGAAATGTAATTTGACACAATTTGGGCTGTAAAACACACGTCACATGCAAGATTAAGAAAGTATTCACAATCAAATATATACCAACATGGGTTCATCTAAATCATGCTTATACTTGCCTCAAATGAGTTCTAACACGTTAACCGTTGTCCTTGGGCCTAAATCCGACGACTAAACACTGTTCTAACCCCCCATGCATGCCAAAGAAATAAGAAAAAGAGAGACGTGAGTGACTATGTAATTGGCGTGAAGAAAAGGAAAGAAGAAATCAAAACCCAAAGCTCACCTTAACCCACACCAAAGATGAATCGAAAGCGTAAGTGTACAATCCTTCTTTTTTTTTCTTGATCAGGAAAGGGAAGAAATGAAAGAAGAAACAAAGATAGAGAAGAAGAAGAAAAATAGACGTGAAGAGATAAGAATGAGAGAGTCGGTGGAGGCATTGACTTATATAAGATAAGGATTAAACAAATTGCAAGAAAGTCTAAATGTTTACATGAATTACAGTTCGAGTCAAATGATGTCCAACAGAAACAAATGACGTCTTTGACATACGAGTCAGTTATGGAAATTAACGAGCTCGATGAAAGACACATGTTGACACCAAGATGATGCATGAATGACAACGTCATATAAAATCTAAAATTACGAAAAAGGGCTCATGTCTACCTAAATCAGGTTAAACTCAGCCCAACTACCTATCCATGACTTGAAACAAAACCAAAACAAAGTTATAACACAAACAACAACTAATTCGTTATTACTTGGTCGCTAAACTAGATTAAGTTGGGTCGGAATGTTACATAATGTACCTCCAGTTTTAGTAAAACTTTATTCTATTTCTTTTTAAATGGGGATTAATTGAGAACTATCCTAGCCTTCTACTAAGACACTAGAGGTATGTTTAAAGCAAATTCTACTCTTAAAACATTAAGTACAATTAAAGACCATATAGGGCATTAGAAATGGTACCCTTACTTCAAACAAATTAGCCCAGTGATAATTTTAAGAAGGAAGAGTGCGGAGCTGTCACTCATTCCCTCTTGATTTTCAGGTCAGTTTCCAACATCATGTCATGGTGTTGGCGTAAGAAGTGGTGTGCATCGCTTATACAATGTAACACTAAGATTTTAGTAGCACATTGACACCGAATGTTTTATAAATACGCCGTATTGAATGACTAAGGAAACACAGATTATCTTAGCTAGGATTAGCTAGTAAATATTCTTGTTAACCTTACAATCCAACTACATCCATAATATTAAGGTAAGTCTTGCCTTCAACATGATTAAATCATATATTCATTCTTCCTGGGTGAACCTTGAGGCAAAACCTGGCTAGAACTTCTTCTAAGCACGATCTCATAAGCTAATAAAGGGTAACCGAGGTTGAGAGAGTTCGAGCACCATTAGCTCATTATTATATACATTGTGCAATTAGTCCAAAATTCTTTTTAACCTTCATTTATATGATTTTGTACAATCTCAAGACTAATAATTCCTTTATGCACAAAAACGAGACGATCGCTACGATTCATAATAAATATGAATGATATGGATTTCGGTCAGTCTTAACACATTGAGTTGGCACTATTTAGCTTGTACCTTAGGAGGTTTGACAGGATCGAGTAGAGTATTCCATATGTCACACTGCAGTAGTTATGGAGGAATTGGTCCGCGCTCCTCAAGTAACTAGGAGGATCCCCTAATGATTTTCTACTGTATGATAAATACTACCCTTAGAGAGAGGAGGATCCCCTAATGATTTTCCACTGTATGATAAATACTACCCTTAGAGAGAAGATAGCCTCATGGATACCAATTAGTATGTTACTATATCTCCAATTATGATTCCATATTCATATGCACAAATGCTTAGCTTTCGCTATTGCTCTTATTTAATTAATATCTCTAATTTAATTGATATAACATGTTACTTTTATATGCACATATATTTGCTAAACCGTTGTATTAACAGTGCTATCCTTAGTGTTACAAACAGCTCTAAGTGCCGATTCCACCTTTGATGCACTTGTAGAGGAGTTTTTAAAGACTTTCCAATGTATAGCATAGTAATGTGAACTTTGACAATACCCTACAGTTGTCTATTTCGGAGAGCGCCATAGGTATATTTTGGAGCATGACAGGTTATACCATTTGTTTGACTATATTTATGCATCATTTTATTATGTCATATTATTATTATTATGTTACCTAATTTTGATGGGCATGTATGTCGCTTATTCAGATTGTATTTAGGTTCTATGCAATTAGTCACATCATGCATCCATATTTTGTGATCATTTAGGTAGACTTACATTTTAGACATGTTAGTATGCATGGGCTCATGTTTCATATAAAACGCTATTTTAAGTTTTATATATTTGATTTACAATCGAAATTTAATAGACTCAATTGATGCTTAATACCACATCTTAAATTCGAATTGTACAGGATATTATTAAGTACAGGTAAAATATACAGACTTCCACAAATGTTTTAAATAGACATGTGTTACACATCAATCCTCACCTGCAAATTATGTGCCTTTTCCCTTGTGGCAGTTCATAAGTGTCTTAATACCACATGGATTGCCACAATATTACATACGCCACACCTCAAGAATCACCTTAATTCTGTATAACGCCCAATTAATCGGTCAAAGGTCGGATCAATCGGATTAAGCTATTATCTCAGGCAGGATCGATTGGATGTTTACCTGATTGATTGAATGAAACTCAACAAAAATTTTTACAAACTTCCCAAGGCCATAATTTTGTCGTTTTAGGTCTGTTTGAAACAATTTTAAGCTCTACAGATATCTACTCGAAACTAGCTTTCCAATGGTAGGTAGCCTACCCATGTCCAACACCCAATTTGTGAGATATAATCTTCTTTGAACTATGATATCCTCAAAAAAACACTTCAATGTATTGCTTTTTTTTCAATTTCTTCACTTCAGTGCATCTAGCAACCTGAGCTTCCATTCAAACTAAAAGAACTATAAAACACAACTTCAAAGTTTTTTCCAACCCATGAATTATCCAACACAAAAATCCTAACTAATTGATTTAACACTTCAATTTCTCAAGCCTAACTCACAAAAGCCACCAAGTAAGTGAAATATAATGATTTGATTAAGAAGATAACTAGAATTAGTTATATACAAAATTATCACTTCCTTTCAATCCCTTTTAACTTGGCCTAGAATTATTGAAAATTTCAATTAACCATTGCTAGCCCCCTTAAACAAAAATCCGGGGCTTGCCACTAAGTATTGAGAGCATGTTAGTTCAAGACCTTCATCCCTCGAAGTCTTGAGATTTAGAACCACGACCTTGTGTTTTCTAACTAAGGATTCAGATTGTATTTTATTATAAAGGCAAATACACTAAAATCAATATATCTTTGTACATATTGTTGAATGAGAATAGGCCTCGATGCAAACAAGTATCCAATTCTCCGATTATTAAAGGTTTTTGCCCATAAAACTGGGTTTGGAACCTAGTTTATATCCCAATCTATAATCAGGTCAAGGTCCGATACCCAATTTGGGTTCTTATTGATATACGGGTCCAATTTAGGGTCTATACAAGTTCCAACCTGTTGACACAGGATGAAGTATACGAGTCTTTAATATTGCAAACTATATCTCAAAATCAACTTTAATTTGTTGGATTTCTTTATGTTTAATCCTAGAGGTTGTAGACTTGAAACACTATTATAAAGTGAATGATATCCGTAATTTATGAAAAAATTTTAAAATGAAAAGAAGTTAGAATTGAGTTCAGAACTAGATTTTGGTCCTCTAGTTGGCCCCTACTTTAGAATTGAATATGAGTCCTCCCATAGAAGCCAAGTCTAGAATAGAACCAACAAAACATATTCTGACTCAAAACAACTGAAAACCGAAACTGTTATTTAGAAACAGATCTGGGGCGAGGTCCATTATGATTCTGATCTGAAACCATCCCATTAGCAACCCTACATGAGAGTTCATGGAGCTTGAATCATGTTACAGCTTTGATGAAAGCCTTAGTGATACTGTTCAAACAGATTTACATAGTGGGCCATAATCATAATATCATTATATGGGTTCCACTCCAGCCTTTGGATTCAGAAGTGGAATTTTAGTTTTCATTTGATGTTAGATTTGAAGCCACAACATAAGATCCTTGTTGGATCTGAATCTGGGACCGATCAATCCCATAAAAAAAATCAAAATCTGGATACACCAAGTTTCCCAAACCATTGACATCTTTAGTATTGATGGACTTGGTTTCGGATCTATGCATAGAGTATCCAAAACAATTAGATCATGAACTGGGTCCTTATATGTTCCGACCTCATGTTCAGAATTCAAGATAATTAAATTGTATACACATTATATGTATATATGTATATATGTTCTAAGGGCCTAAATAGCTTGAGTCCCCTTTCATATATTTTGTAAAAATATTGAAAATATTGAAGCTATTTTTATCCAACTATACTAATATCTTATTTTGGATCGGGATATGTAACCGAATCCTGTTTTTAGAAGTTGATATCAGATCTGAATACAAGCAGATTCTATGTTGGATCCCTCTGGTTTCAGAACCGATTTTGTAGAGATGAATCTGGGTCTGTACCGTTTAAATCCCTAGATCTAGTTTGTATTAGGCTTCGCCTCTAGATAGAGGTGTAGCATGAGATACAGCTAATCGATGTATCATTTTTATCCTGCACATGGTGTAATTATAAAAAATCTTAACAATGTTTCAAAAAATGACAATATTTATTAAGTTTTAGTATTGCATTCACATTATTCTCGGTTAATATTTTCAAGTTTTAGGCATTTAAAATATCAACAGAAGACTTCTCAAAACCCAGCTAGAGATAATAATAATAATAATAATAAGACAAAGAATCAAAATGGAGTCCATGTAGGCCCTTTGTAATAGTGCTTTGCATAAAAAGGCTCACATAGATAAATCCATATGGGGCCCATTGGACATTGGCCCATTTTTAAAAAATACAGTGAAAATTTTTAATTTTTTTAAAAAATTTATATAAAAATTTTACGTCCGCTTCAAAACCTACATAAAAATTTTATACTTATTTTTAAAATACAATTCTGCACAATGCAAATCTACGAACACGCTGGGCCTGGTAATGGCTCCATAAAATGGAGTCCACGTCAGTGCCCATAAAATGCAGTCCACGTCGATCACCCATGGCCACATGAAGTACAAGGATAAGTGTATGTTTGGCAAGTCTAAAATTTAGCCTCTTATTGTCTAAATGTCTAAAATTTATAGAGTTGGAAAAATAGAGGCGTTTGGCATGTGTTTTTAGTTCTATTTAATTTAGAGAAATAGAGGCAAAAGCTCTATTTTGAAGAGGAGACTACATGATGCATTTCCAAATAAGAGGGAGAAAAAAAGAAGCGCCCAGCTACAGTGAAAAACATGGATCACGCCCAGAATTTTTTTTGATTTTTCTCGAAATCCGAGCCCCTAAATCTACATCCAAACCGTTGAAAATGTTCACATGATCAATTACGGCCACCCATCCAAATTTCAGCCGTTAATTCATCCTGAATCTCAAGATATGTGCAAGAAAGCGTGAGCCATTGGATGTTAGTTTTTGAATTCTGTGGGACCCAAACACAAGATCCAAACCATTGGAAATGTTGGGAAGACTAAAAACAGCTATGGGGTCAATTTTCAAGGATTGATTCCTTGTGGATCTCAAGATATTTATGAAAAACTTTCAACCATTGAATTTTTATGCTGAATTTGTAACTAGTCCACAGGCAGCCCCTTTTTATTTTTTATTATTATTTCTGGGACAGTAAATAACAATCCAAACCATTGAAAATGTGTAGAAGGTCAATGACCATTATGAGACCAAATTTCAGCCGTTGGATCATCACCAAACTTAAGATATTTATATAAAAACGTGAATTATTAAATATTTTTTTTAAAAATTAGGGGTCTCAAACACAAGATCCAAACCGTTAGATCTCTTTGGAAGGCCAAACATGGTTATAAAGTAAAATTTCAAGGCTTAATACCTACTAGATCTCAATATATTTGTGAAAAATTTTCAACTATTGATTTAAAATGGTCTATTTAAAATAGATGCTTTCATTGCCAAACACATATTTTAATTCTAGCCTCTTTTTTTTAAAGTTCTTTTTTTAATAGCTCTATTTTAGATGGTCTATAAAAATAAGAATAGACCTACCAAACAAGCCCTAAGTCACATCGCCTGTAACTCATTCTACTTTCTAGATCACATGGCACATTATATGGATTGCTATCGCGTCTGAACGTATGTATCTGTTTTAAGTCTGGATTATCCAAGGCTTTGACTAAGACCCTTTGTTTCATTCAATGGAATCTAAATAAGGAGAGATGGGAAATGGATATCCAACATCAGCCTAGTAATTAAAAACATTGGAAAACCAACGTCACATATTTTTTAGTAATCAGGGTCACATTTATGTCTCCTCATTTCCTATTTAATAATCATTGATGGAGCTCATATGTGCATGAATTTCTATATATTCAATTCAAACAAAAAAACCCTTTGAAGGAGCAGATCTCCAAAGTGTAGCCATTTAACAAAAATTAAAGCAAGCTGAAAATTCTCATTTTGGAATATTTCAAAATTTTACTTTAATAGAAATTGATTTCCTCATGAAATTGAATGTTGATCAATAATCTTATTAATAAATATAATTAACATTACATAAGACTGTATCAATTGCTTTCCTACGCAAATGATCAATTTTACTGAAGATACCAACTCCAATTGCAATGTGAAATTTGGGAATATTTAAAGAAGGCATTCATTTTGAGTAACTCAGAGTTTTAATAAATAGGACCCATTGTGGAATTCCACTCCTTCAACTTTTCTCCATGAGCCTAAAAGATCTAGACTCATCACTTTCAACCGATCTACAATATCTATTTTACTAATCAATTGTGATGGGATTATTTTATTTATATTTCATTATTCAATATGAAGTGCTGTCCTACACATAGTGTATCTATTTCAGGCTAAGAGGTTTTCCATGGCTGACAAGCATTCCATTCATGGTTTCTACTATTGGAGAAAACCATATTGTTAATTTTGTGGTACATCATCCCTTTCAGACATGCTAAAATGCACAACTGTCGCTCTAAGAGTATGAAATGATCACCCAGGCTCCACTATATCACCTTTACCCATTTTCTTTTTCTAAATTGGTAGAAATTCAATACAAGGTAGGCATATGGGCCATTTCTGGTGGATTGTGGGTTAAATGTATTAGACCGACTTTAAATTTGATATTTAAGTGGGTCCCATTTGAATCTTTTAAACTCTCAATATTCAATGATTGACTAGGTCCCAAGTGGGCCTCAGTAATTGACTTTTACGGTAACAGAATAACGGAAGCTTCTATAGGGTCATTACTCATATTTATATGAGAATTGCCTTAAATTACTTGGTAACCATGTTCTTTATCAACTGTAGGCATAGATCATTAGATCTTTCCCACTTCTCAAATTTTGTGTGTTCTGCAATAGTGGAACTAGGCATTGATGTGATTGGACGTAGATCGGTCTGATCCAATGGTCTAATCTATTTGGATGGGACCTAAAATTGGTAGACGTGTGCAATTTAATGGGTCATGTGTATGATCCATTTGTATAACTCGCAACATAGCCCCACTATGAGAAACAATTAGATTTTTTCCGTAACTATTTCTCTATATATATATGTATATATATATATGATTCCCTCACCTCAGCTCAAGCGGACGGGATTTTTCCCATCCGCCTGAGGTCCAGCCAAATAAAATACACACAAGAGCCCTAAGAATTCACATGGCCACCAATTTTTGGCTCTATCCGATTTAATTGGATCGTTGGATGGAATGACACCAATCCGAATAGACTGTATACAATTAACCTTTTGCGGCCCAAATAGTGATAATAGAAATCAAGGATGAGGTTGATTTCTTGTACAGAGGAGAGCCTTTGTGTGTCATTTAAATTCCCCCCATCCCCATGTATATCCTCAAGTGGGCCCCACAACCTTGAGTGGACACCCCTTATCTACAACTGAGCGCAGGTGAGGAGCCCCCTGTAATGACTCAAGCCCACTACCCACATGATACTATCCACTTTGACTTAATTATGAGAGTTCAACACAATCTTGTCTCAGGATTTTAAATGACCTCCAGTGGAGTTAAGGCCAAAGCCGTACTTATATACCAAGATCAGGACTTGGGTATTTCCAATGGAGAACTTAAACAAAGTCTCATAGTACTAACCAAAGCATTCCATCCTTTCCCCTCGGGCCTATATTTGGCTCACAGGCTTGTGCACCCAAATTCCAGTCTAATATTGCCTCAAGGGATTACCTAAGTGGGTTAGGGTCTCACACTCTCCCCAATCGAAAATAGGGTTATCCTCAGCTTTGATATCATTTGTAATAGCCCACCCCACATGCATATATAATACTATCCGTTTTGGCTCATAGGAGTTGAACCCTTACCTTGCTTGAGGCATTTTGGGTTAAACTCCTATATATATGAGCAAAAGCGAATAGTATCATGTGGGTAATAGGTTTGGGTCATTACATCCCCTATATGGGATTCCCTTGCCTCTGCTCAAGCAGACAGGATATCCATTTCACATCCGAAGTCCATGATCGAAGAGGTATCTCAAAATGAAAGGAAAACCAAAGAAAAATTATCTTTGTGATATTTCAAAATTTAAAGAAAACCCAGTAGAAACGTATAGTTGCCTTTAACATATTCTTTCATTCATATCTGAATTATTTGTAGGCTGAGAAATTACGTGGACGACAAAGTAGCTAGCATTTAGCCAAACTGAGTTCAGCAATTTATTTGTATGCATTAGTCAAACAGAGTTTCAGCACATAATTTGTATCGACCGAGTTCACGGGCCTAAGAACCGAAAGGCCTCTGGCTGTAACAGTCAAGATTGTCCCCGTAGCTCACACCCAAGATATCGCAGTACCTCTTATAGAAACCAATCCGGTCTGCTACCCTAGAATCGACTCCTTTGCCACATTCCAATCCTCCATTGATGATGTTGGTGATGACACCATATCCGGGTAGCCGGCCCCCACCCCTGTCAGAATCGGATGGCGTCCATTTGCCGGTGATGACGTTGTGGCTTGATGGTTTTGGTGATTGCGGGGTCATCCAGAACCAGAAGGCCGTCTTGAATGAGATCACGGGATCTGTGGCAACTAAATCAGGGTTGTTGAGGAGGTCTGATTGAATATCTCTTCCCGCAGGCCCATAGTTGTAGTTGCTGCAAGCAATTCAGTCAAAGTCGTGGTTACCAAGTCATGGTCATAGTTTTCTAACTAAGCACCATGTCAACAGCAGTGTTTTTTTTTATTTTTTATTTTTATTTTTTGTCCTGCTAAAACAACTCCAGTTGTTTCACATGGCATGTAGAGAAGCAAACCTACAACACATACTAAAGGAAAGCCCGAAAATTAAGTGATGGTTTTCATTAAAATGACATCAACTTAATGAAGATATTTTACATGCTAGTTTCCAAAAATCGATTACTAAACAAGTGAGAGTCTCATACGTGATAAGGAAAACTAAAACAGGAATGGTTTTTTTTTTAATTTAAAATAAATCTATGATCTAAATTACATCTTTTTTTTTATATAACAGAGGGTGTCCCAATCCTTTGGGCTGTCTAATCCCTTTGGGTAGAGGAAGAGTTGGGTAAAATTTCCTATGTTCCCAGTGTGGTAGAGCAGCTCAAATCCACAACTTACAGGATCTGAATTACCAAATTGAGTGACCTATATCTTATTTAAATTGATGATTGAAATTAATTACTTGTGGACTCTAAAAAAAATTACAAGTCTTTCCTCATTGTACTTAAATTTTACATAAGAAATTATCGTGACTCTTAATAAGTCCTCAAGTCGACTCCACTTGTTGGCCTGACGACTCACACAAGCATTGGTCATGATTGTAAAGAAGAAAATCTCAAAAAATACTAGGGATTTTTATGGAATAATCAATTTTAAACTCTAACTAAACCACATTATGAAGAAAGATAATAAAATGACTGATTTGTGGTTCATACCTATTTTTAAAATGACTGATTTGTGGTTTATACCTATTTTTTGACTAAAATACTAAAGTTGATGATATCCTCAACTATTGATGATATTACCAACTTGCTTTTATGGAAAACACCCCAACGTGGGATAGAATATGTTCGATAAAATGTCTGAATGAACCTTAAGCCACAAAGAGGAATTGAATGAAGGCATTGATGTTGAAGTGCGAAATGGGTGCATACATGTTTCCTTTGGTAAGCATTATAAATTCTTATTGAATTGCAGATGAGTATGTATTGCTTTAATGGTGATGAAGATGAAATCAAATAAAATATGAAAATGGTGTATGCTTATTTGTGTGAGTTTGGATGATAAAGGTGCCTGAATGATGGGACACAACGTGTTCGATGAAATATTTGAATGAAACTTGGGCATTGATGTTAGAGTGTAAAAAGGGTACATATATGTTTTATTTGGTGAGCATTGTAAATTTTTATTGAATTGTAGATTAGTATGTGTTGTTTTAGTGATGATGAAAGTGATGTTGAATGAAAGGTAAAGATGGTATATGCTGGCTTATATGAGTTTAGATGATGAAGGTACACTAATTTTGATGGGAGTAAAACAATAAAGTTATCATTTGCCCTAATAAAGATGGAAAGAACAAAAATATTAAAAATAAAAATAAAGAATAAAAAACTTAAATATTGAAAATTTACTTTGTTAACTAGATTCAAGGAAAATTAATAAAAGAAAATAACCTATAAAAATAAAGAAAAAGAACAAAAAAAATTTCATAAAGAAGATGAAATATAATTAGAATTCATGTTTCACATTGGAGTTTTCGTAAAGACAATTAATGATATGTCAATCTAGTTGACGATATCGTCATTTGAGTTGATGATATCATCAGTAGTTGAGCATATCATTAACTTAGGTATTTTTATGAAAAAATAAGTACAAACCATTAACTATTCATTTTATTATCTTTCTTCATACTATGATTTAATTAAAGTTTAAAAATAATTATTTCATAAAAATCCAAAAATACTAAGAAAATTAGATAATATTATAGAAATTTAATTGACCATCAGTTCAGGCCCCAACTAGAATTGGTGGCCGTTGGAGGTCGGCCATCAATGAGTCCCACCAAATTAATGGTCTTTGTCATCAAAAATGAAATTACAAGCTTTAGAGAAAGAAGAGGATTGATAAACTTACTATGAAATTTGGATTGGACCTCGGCCATAGTACTTCTTCCCGGGAGCGCAAGGCCACTGTGCATTAGGTTGGCAATAATCACCAGGATTTCCTTGCTCCTGTTTAAAGCAGTATCCCCATGCATATGGACCATCTGGTGCAGTGGCCCACCCTCCTGCACATATAATAACAATTAAAATATCTCCTTCATTTTAACCAGAAAAAAATAAAAAATAAATGAAAATAAAAACACAAAGAAAGAAAACCCATATATATCCTTTACTTCATTTAGGGCTGTTTGAATCAAGAGAAATAAGGTAGAAAATTCATATTTTCTGTGTATTTTAAACATCCAAAGTGCCCTTTAATTAAGAGGCCCTCTTACTTACAAGATAAACATGACTTAGATATGTCAATTATGAGCAAAACAACTAGAAAATGAAATTTTTTTCTAGATTGCACCCACCGGTTGTTTCATGGGAGGTTTGGCCAAGGAAGGCTGCAATCTCCCTCTTACGAATCGCTGTGTTGCCAACCGCAGCAAATCCATTGAAAGGATTTGCTGCGGTTATGAAGGCATCATAGGTGAAGAAGCCCCTCGCGGGGCAACTGGCTTCGTTGCGATGCTTTAGCATCTGCTCAAATTGGTCACGACTGATGAGTGAGGCTACGGCACCACCACCACCTGAGGGTGTCGGAGTTGGTGTTGGTGTTGAGCCACTGCCGCATTGGCTCTGGCAACCGGACCCACAGTATGGGTCCGTGCTTCCACAGTAGCCATATTGGCTGCAGCAGAGGCCGCCAGGGCACGTAGCGCCCCCAGCTTGGCTTCCACACTGTTGTGCATAGGCACCAAGTATGGAAGCCAAGGAGAAGATGGTTAAGGTCCAGACCTTCATTTTTTTTCTACTTCCAGTGCTTGATGTAGAAGAGGTTAGAGCTTAAAATGGGGTATAAATAGGTAGTTGAGTCCTGAGTCCTGAGACTTTGCAGCCTGGTATGTGGGTTTTTTTTGCTTCTAAATATTTGAATATAAGTCATAGTTGTGCGCTTAGTTTCTTGCTATAAAAGATTTAAACAACCATTTAATAAAATAAATTAAGTGGTCATAAGTAACTACTAGCACAATAACATGTGCTTAGCATGACCCATTTGGCTAGGGTCCATGCTCCATATAAGTAGTATTGATATATTTTGGTAAATAAATACTTAAATATATTTGAGTGTCGTAGTGGTTAGGTTAACTAAAGAATTAAAGGTCATGAGTTCGTATCCCTTAATGTATATATTTTTTCGCATTTTATAAATTCTCAATAAAAAAGTCAACATTGAAAGGAATCTGCTCAAAATTGAATTTAAAGTCCTTCTCTTTAATATATTATAATGAGGTATAGAGAAAAGAAACAAGTTTCTATTAAAGTATCCATTTGAATTTGATGATCTTTAGATTAGATGTCTATATTAACATTCATTAAATCTAGCTGGAAGAGGTTTGACGACATCAAAACTCACTCAACTTGCTCCACCCGATTTGGATAGCCCATTCCTTCGGTTGGTTAAATGAGAGGCAGGCAAAATTTCATCTATTTAAAATCAGCTTTATGGATTTCTTCTGACCATTTAAATGATGTTGAAACTAATGGCTAACAAATAATAGTCCCTTATTTCCTTTTACTTTTTCGTTTAAGTAACCCAACCAAGGAGACTATGACCTAACAGAGAGCTCCCGTACACGGGAAAAAAGTCCACTCAAGTAAAAAAGCAGCAAAGTCCAATAAGAGTGGGAAGGAGACCCACGCAACAGAAAAAAGTGGCATGTGGAGAGTTCTAATCCTGAACAATAAAGTAAAAAACCGACGCCTTTTACCACCAAGGAAACAAGCCATTTCTTTTTACTTAGAGAAGTTTGACGGGTTCACGTTATCGTGTGAGAATTTAGTACCATAACAAATATGGTTGTGAATGATAATGCGAGTGCATCTATAAACCTTTTTTTAAAAAAGGTACATCTATTAACAAGTGGGAAAGGAAAAGAGAAATATTGTATAGGGGACAAGAAATTGCCGTGTGTGCATGATGCACCATCAGGTCATAAACATCGCAAGTCCATTTCTGTCTCTTATCGCAGGTTCCATTTCATAAGCTTCTGAAATTTATTCATATAAAAGACCCCTGAATTCTTTTCTTGACGGGAATAATTTTATTCATTTAAAAATCCTTTATGGAGGTTTCGTAGCACCTCAGCATTGACCATTCACGATGACTTCCCGTGTCAAGTTGGTATGCTTTCAATATTTTATTTTACCCTGCCCAGGGAATTAAGACCAATGATAGCATCCACGCACTTGAATGGAGAGTCCACATAGCAGGAAGAGAATTCTCCCACATACCAGAAGGACGTCCACACATGTGGAATGGGGGCAAAGGATATCAAATCATGGGCATTTGGGTGAGATATGGGATAGTCAACCAATCAAACAACCCCTGATTCTCACATTGTTAATGGCTTGAGTACTAAAATAACTTAAAATTCAGTTAAGGCTCCTAATAGTGTTTGAAATGCATTAAAATTGATTTTTAATTGATTTTTTCTTCTTGGTAAGGCTTAAACTCATGCATTCTCAACTGATAGATGGTGTATTTGGGATCTCTAACCAATCTACAAACCATTATATAAGTTTAAGGGAATTTGACGGTATGGCTGACCTAAAACCTAACATAAAATAAGAGTTTCTACTCTAGTGGTAAGAGGTGTGTGCTCTTAAGAGGTGTGTGCTCTTACCTGACTA
Source organism: Sextonia rubra (assembly GCA_037013555.1). Taxonomy (NCBI): domain Eukaryota; kingdom Viridiplantae; phylum Streptophyta; class Magnoliopsida; order Laurales; family Lauraceae; genus Sextonia; species Sextonia rubra. Next base: position 10,565,094 of record JASUAD010000028.1, on the reverse strand, counting down.
CCCAGAGTTTGAACCCTTGATATGCCACCTCTTCCTACTTGTGCAATCTCCCACTTTTGTAGACTTCCTTCCTGTTGTGTACCTTTTCCACATGAGTGAGTTTTCTTCCGGTGTATATAGGCTCTTTGTTCGGTCCCAGCCCCTTTCGTTGGATTACCATAAATAAACATGACATTTTATACCACAATGGACAAAGTTTTAAAAAGTCCCGTAGAACTATTTGCAAGATTTAGGATTTATAAATCTTCCACCCAATAGAAGAGGTTTAGGAATTCCAAGCAAGGGACAACTTTTAGAGGAGTAAGATTAAGATAATGTAACATTAAAATAACTTAATCACATCTAAACTCTATCTTAAATACGATGAGGATAAAAGTATGTATTTCATTTACTATAAAGAGCTCTTAAATAAGTAACATGTGAACAGCCTTTCCCTTGATGATAGGGATTTAAGATAAACACAGCTATAACAAAGAAAATATGTGAAAATAAAAAGACACCACAATTACACAGTTAGGATTAAATCTAATACTCTCCCTCAAGTTGGAGTGTGAAGTTAAACAAAACTGATCTTGCGAATCAAATGCTGAAACTGTTCTTTACCAAAGGCCTTTGTAAAAACGTCTACTAACTATTGACTAGTATGGATGTACGTATGAGGAATGCAAAAGACGCTTTCCATAGATAAAATGACAATTCGTAAGTGCCTAAAAATGCATCATTACAAGTACATTCTATGGAATTTTAAGGACTTATGCTTTAAAAATCTCTTCATTTAGTTAAAAATCATGTATTTATAGATTTCAGCATCATTATAGAGTTTCATACAAAATTCATTCAAAAATCACATCTTTTTATAAAATCATGAAATTTCAATTTTTGGATTTCTATTTTTAGAAGGTTTTTTAAAACTCATATTTTTATGATAAAATTTGTCATCATCATTAGTTAAATCATGAGGAATGGTGTGAATTTATAGTTCATTTTATGTGAATTGGGCCCACATTAGTGCATTGTGACTTTTGGTCAAAATTTTCATTTTAATTAAAAGTTGTTTTTGTGTCTAGGGAAGATTAAAGATAAGAGTTCCACTCTTCAGTTGCTACGTGAATCTAAATTTGAATTTCAAGAACTCAAATTGGAAAAAAAAAAAAAAAGGAAAGCTATGGTGGAGAAAATTCAAGAAAAGAAATGTCAAAGAAGAATAGATAAAAATAGAAAGTTAATCCCGTTTTATTTTAGACAATATCGATTAAAATAGTCATGACTCTCAAGCTAAGTGTTGAATATGGACAATCTAAATACCGTTGGAAAACTCTTTTCTAGTAGATATCTATTGAACTCAAGATTGCACCAATCGGAGCTAAGATAACAAAATTATGCCTTGAAAAATTAGCTATGTATTTTTGGATGGGATTACATAAAATTGAAGTCTTATTTTAATTTTAAAAAGTGGGTGTAGAGAGAAATTTTTACAAAAAGAGAAACTAAGAATCTTTCTACGTACTATATATCTGCTAACATCTAGCCAAAGAAGGAGACCAAAAAAGGATTCAAGGGGGGAGTTGCACAACACCACAAGCGCTCTCTCCCTCTCTCCATCTCTCCTCCACCCCAAGATAGGTTAGGCCAGCGTACCTTTGGACTTTATCATTCATGTTCTTTCTCTACCATCTTCTTAATCCTTAGAGCATAATTTGAAGAGAAGGCAAGTTCAAAAGCTAGGTGAGCAACAAATCTTTCTTAAAATTCATGATTTTTTAGTAGGATTGACGTAATCATTTCAATTCAATAAATTTGACATTATTGCTTATTTGAATTGAATTTTTCATTGTTAAATAAAGTTAGTGATATTATAGTTCTAACCATAGAATCAATATCGTATATTTATACGTAGTGATAGTGCGTATTTGGTATGGTGATCTAAGTTTACTTTGATTCCATCAAATAAGGTTTTAAATTCAGATTTAAAGAATCGAAATCCATCTTTTCTCTTTTATTTTATTCCATTCTACTTTTATTTTCATATTTATTTTATTCACTTTACTTTCATTCAATTGGTGGTTTGATTATTCTATTGTTTTGCAGTTTCTAGTTTCTATGATTGTTTTAAATTAGGAATTTTAAATTAGGTTTTATTTCTTATTTGTAATTTTAACTTTAGCCTTGAGAATATAATTTTAATTTATTTTTAGTTTAGTAAGACATTATTTTGTGTAGATTCTAGTAGGATAGTATTACTTTTTCAACAGGATAGGTTGTGAGATACGCTGCTCCCTGTGAATACGATCCCGACTCATCGTGTAAAACTACAATTGAGGCTTTGCACTTGGGGCTATCGATTAAGTTTTTGGTACCGTTGCCGAAGAGCTTTCATCGCTAAAATAATTTTCCAACCTTCCTTTTGATCGCTTTGTTGGTGTGCATTTAATATTTCTACATCATTCTAGATCAAGGTGTTGCTTGCATGGACTGTTTGGACCAACTCATGAACATTAAAATTGGATTAATTATCTCTGATTTTTTATAAAAATTGGGTATTTTCAAATCTGAAAAATTCTTTTTCTGATTTGATTTTTCAAAAATCACATTTATTTTTCAAAAGTTACCATTAAACTAGTCCTATTGTTAGCTAGTTTTAGTCGTTTATTTTGTAATTGTTTAGGATTTTCTTAAAATTAGTTCTCTTTCTATTTTAGTCACATTTTAGCTTTTTAAAGTTTCTAAAAAAATTCTGAAACACTTCCTTAAAAGGCAAGTAAAAAACAAAATCTTCCAAATTTGGCTTTTTGGCCAAGAAACTTGTCAAAAAATCAAAATTTTCAAAACTTTCATTAGAAACTTGTTTCTTTTGGTTATTTTTAAATTTAGGAATCAATTTTTAGGTAACCTTTCCTGTTCTTAGATTTTTTTTAGCTTCCTCATATAAATAAAAAAAAAGACTCCAAAATTGGACACCTTCCCCTCTTGACTTCCATTATGATGAATCAATGGGACTCCGCGGTCAAAAGGTCATTTATCGGTTGCAAAAGTTCTTCCACTAATATAGCTAAATCTTTAGGTGATTACCTATGCCCTACACTGACATTTACTTTTTATATTGATACGACGGCCATTACCAAATCATCATCCTTTAGTGATGTTCACATGAAGTCTTTACATGACTACCAATACCCCACACCAACATTCAATCATTCCAATATAGATGTGGGATGGAGTGACCAAAGCAACACCCAATCTTCATCTTCTAATGATGTTAGGCAAATTTTTATCATGGAGGTGTTGTGAGAACAAGCAGAGGAAGCAAATGTATATCAAAGGACTTGTTCCAATGAAATAGGCACTACGTATGGTCCAAAATGGGAAAATCAATATGGATATAATTATAGAAAGGAACCAATAAATGAGGATACCAATAGAATAAATGATCCACCAGTGAGGGCCCCACATGATTACTCATACCACACACAATCGTTCAATCTTTCCTATGTGGATGTGTGGGGAGGTTATCAAAGTGACACTCAAACCTCTATGAATCAACATTCAAGATTAGAAACTCTCCTAGAGGTATTGCAAAAACAAAAAGATAAATCAAATCCAACGCCTTATTCGATAGGAATGGGTGATATGTGTAATTCAAGTTGGCAAAATCAATCCAATTACAATTGGTATAATGAGCCCAATGCGCAAAATGCTTACATGCCCCAAGATCCTACTCCGGATGGGTCATACAGATGTTCCTTCCATGAGGATTCCTATGCACCCCCAATATCCCCATGGTTATATGCCCCCGATAAAATCCCTCTGCCTGAACTAGCATATGAACCACCACCATTGCCCCTAGAGAAATTTTTGGACGATATGCTCCCTGAATCCATTCAAAGAAAAATTAAAATCCATCAATTAACTATAAGCATTTTCAAAGACGAAATAAGATTTTTATTAAGAGACTGTACTTCTCAAGTTACAATCCATGAGGAGCAACAAGCTATAAGCCTTAGAAATGAAACAGAAATTTCACAAAGTGATTCAACATACAATTAATATCATTCATCAATGGATCAAACAAATGCACAATTGGGATCTAAGGGTGATGATGAGCAAATTTATAGTGGTATGATGGATGATGATTTAGACTTTGACATATATAAGCCCCCTTTTCCTCAAACAGTGAGCCAAAGCAACAAGAAGAAACCGAACTTCCTTAATGAGGATGATGAGTCATTTCAAGATGATACCTTTTATGAATCCAAATCTTCTGAGGAATCCAGCATTGTGCATTTTCAAGAATTTCAAGTTTCCACGATTGATGATACCGCAAATGCACCCCATGAGCCCTTTAATGAAAATCAAAATTCGTAAGAGGACCCAATTTTTCAAGTTTTAAAATCTGAGACTGTGGAATATGTGAAAAATGATGTAGCAATTGGTATGCAATTACATGATCCCATTTTTGGAGAAATTGCACATCCAATTCTAGAGTTTTTAGAATTGCTAGAAGTAAAAAAGAAATTTGTATGGATGAATTCTTAGACTTAGAGAAACACGGCCATAATCAGACCCCCAAGTCTGATGTTTTGGAATGATATGTGGAATTGGTTGCACCTTTCAATCATGATGTTGCCACGGAGAGTTTAATACTTGTACCAAAGGAATTTGGTAAAATACAAGAGTCATGGGCATGGGAGGACCATATACTACCCCATTTTCTAATGTTCCCTCCTCATGTGAAATTTCAAGACTCATTCTTAAAGAAGGAGGAGATTTTCATGGTGATCATTGCTACACACATTCATACGGAACATACAGTCCTCATGTTCATTAAATTGCATAGTTTAAAGCTACCATCTTTTCATATATTCCTTGTGAAATGTGTAGAGGAAAATTTCATTTGGGATCCGGGTGGATTACAAATTTTGGACCTACTAGTGTAGATATTTTTTTTTCTTTATTTCTGTACTGTAGATTTTTTTTCTCTATTTGTTTTCTTTTGTGTTTTGTCTAACGATGAATAGGGCACAAAAAAGCTATAAACATAGGTACTTCTTCCACTGTACCCTCCATTAATTTATTTCCTCATGCTATCATTTTCATTTTTAAATTGCATTTCAGGCATAACATCAAGTATAATATTCATCTTAGGTTTGGGGGGGGGGGGGGGGGGGGGGGGGGGGGGGGGGGTGGAACAAGCACACTTGTTCACTTTTAGATAAAATTTTTAAATTTTTTGTTTTATTTCTAGGTTTTTAGGAAATTCTGAGCTTTTAGGATTTTAGTTTTAGTTTTAGGAATTCTTGTGATCGCATTTTCCATTTTAGAAAAGAAAGTTTTCAAAGGGATTGAGGTGATTTGAAGGATATATATAGGAATCTGGAATTTTTAAAACTTTTGGAAAGAAGTAAAAAGAAAGTTTATTATTTCTAAAGGAGGAAACCCATCGGAAAATTACCAAAACTTGTTTCTTACATGCACGTATACATTTTTTTGACGTTTTGGATAGAAAACTTTAATGCTGTTTTTTAAAATTTTCGGGAAAATATGATGAGAACCTAAGATTCAGTTTGTAAAATATTTTTGTTTCCTGGTTCATTTTTTGTGAATTGTATATACTAGAACCAAAATGAGTTAATTGAAGCAAAACGGAAAAGGGTACTAGTGTTTACTTTTGATTTTATTATAGTTCATTTTAAAAAAAAGAAAGAGTAAAAAAAATAGTTTGTGACCAATTTGGGTTTGTAGCCTTTTTAACTCGAGCTAATAAGCCCGTAGAAGTGTTTTCATATCTAGTGCCCTAAAACCATCTAGTTTAGGAGTCATTAGCCGAACGCTCATTATATGGGTTAATTAGAAAGCTTAAGAGACCTAGACATTGCATAGTAACAAAATGATTTATTAAAAAAAAGAGTGATCATGAATTATGGCCCAACGAGTATCCGTAAAAATTTTCAAGGGATATGTGCAAAAATGGATATAAACTAGGTTTGCTCCCTAGATCCCAACTCTTCCTATATCATATGAACTTGAAAATTTCTACATTGAAAAAAGTGATGAGTGAAGACTGTCTGCAAGAGTTTACAAATGAGTATGTGCGGGGATGAACACGGAAAAGGTTCGCTCCCTAGATCCTAACTTTTCTTATATCATATGAACTCGGAAATCCTTGCAACAGAAAAAGAGAGTGAGATACAAGAGGCCTATCGAAGTAAACAGTAATATGGAAGCCATACTAGTTGCTTTAAGAGGAAACTTGCCTTTGCTAAATTTCAGGGGATCGAATTATTTAAAGGAAAAATTATGTTTTTGTAGCATTATCATAGAATATTTGAAACAAGTTTTTGATGTATACAATTTTCACCATGTACACAAGTTTGGCTTGAATTTGAAAAAGTCTTTGAAAATAAAACTATGAGCTGGACTTTGAAAAGTCTGACATTTTGATTTTCCAGATTTCAAAAATATCCGATATGAGAGGATTTTATTTTGGAGAATTTCTTTTACATTTGTTTTTAGTTTGTTCAAAAAATATTAAAAAAAAGAATTTTGTTATTATGTTCACTACAAACCCTCACAACACAACTCATCTACTAAGGGGAAGCTAAGGGTTTAAGGGCTTGCTACATACGCTAAATGCATCAAGAGTGCCAGTGAAACTGGCATTTTACTTTTTATTTTCTCCATTTTAATTTTATCATTTAGGTTAGTTTAAGTTAGTTTCCTACTCTAGATCGCTTATTTTGCTCAGGACTAGCAAAACTCTGGTTGCAGCTGTGATAAGTGCCTAAAAATGCATCATTTCAAGTACATTTTATGGAATTTTAAAAACTTATGCATTAAAAATCTCTTCATTATTTAAAAATCAGGTGCTTATAAATTTGAGCATCATTATACAATTTTCATGCAAAATTCATTCAAAAATCACATTTTTTTATAAAATCATAAAATTCCCATTTCGGGATTAATTTCTATTTTCAAAAGGTTTTTCAAAATCTTAGTTTTATGATATAATTTCCATCATCATTAGTTAAATCATGAGCAATGGTGTGAATTTATGGTGTCATTTTATGTGAATTGGGCCCACATTAGTGCACTGTGACTTTTGGTCAAAATTGTCATTTTAATTAAAAAATGTTTTTGTGTCTAGGGAAAATTGAAGACAATGGTCCCACTTTTCAATTGTTACATGAATCTAAATTTGGATTTTAAAAACTCAAATTAAAATGAAGACAGGAAAGCCATGGTGGAGAAAATTCAAGAAAAAGAAAGTCAAAAAAGAATAAATAAAAATGGAAAGTTAATTCCACTTTTATTTGGACAGCATGGATTAAAATAGTCATAACTCTCAAACCGAGTGTTGGACAGGGATAATCTAAGTACCGTTTGAAAGCTATTTTTGAGTGGATATCCGTGTAACCCAAGATTGACAAATCAAAGCTAAAACGACAAAGTTATGGCCTTGGGAAATTGGCAATGTATTTTTAGGCGGGATTGCATAAAATTAAAGTCTTATTTTGATTATAGAAAGTGGGTGTAGAGAAAATTTTGCACAAGAAAAGAAACTAAGAATCTTTCTACTTACTATATATTTGTTAACTTTTGGCCAAAGAAGGAGACCAAACATTATGAAAAGGATCAAGGCGGGAGTTGCACAACACCACAAGCCTTCTCTCTCTCTCTCTCTCTCTCTCTCTCTCTCTCTCTCTCTCTCTCTCTCTCCATCTCTCATCCACCCCAAGATGGGTTAGGCCAGCCTACCTTTGGACTCCACCATCCATTGTCTTTCTCCACCATCTTCTTCATCCTTGGAGCATGATTTAAAGAAAAGACAAGTTAAAGAGCTAAGCGAGCAACAAATTTTTCAAAAAGATCATAATTTTTTAGTGGGGTTGACGTAATCGTTTGTATTTATTGCTTATTTGAATTGAGTTTTTTATTATTAAATAAAGTTAGTGATGTCATGGTTTTCACCATAGAGTTAACATCGTATGTTTATGGGTAGTAACAGTGCTTATTTGATACGTTGATCTAAGTTTACTTTAATTCCATCAAATAATGTTTTAACTTCAGACTTAAAGAATTAAAATCCATCTTTTTTCTTTTATTCATTGCATTCTATTTTTATTTTCATATTTATTTTATTCACTTTTACTTTCATTCAATTGGTGGTTTGATTATTCTTTTATTTTGCAATTTCTAGTTTCTAGGAATGCTTTAGATTAGGAATTTTAGATTAGGTTTTATTTCTGATTTGTAATTTTAATTTCAGATTTGAGATTGTAATTTTAATTTAATTTTCAATTTAGTAGGATATTATTTTGTATAGATTCTATTATGATAGTATTAGTTTTTCAATAGGACAGGTTATGAGATACACAGCTCCCCATGGATATGATCCGGCTCACCTGGTAAAACTATAATTGAGGCCTTGCACTTGGGGCCATCGATCAATAATCTATCTCTATGTACTGTTAGGTTTATATCTTGTGTTTCAATTTAGCCGGATTGGTTAATTGGTCTAGCAAATAACCAGGTTAGGGTCAAGGGTAATTTGGTCTTTCTACTGGGGCTTTTATAGTGGCCAAGAAAGCATACATTATATTTTCATGTAATGTGATCCTAAACTTTGTGTAGGAGATGTGACAAATCTCTTCCCAGTGGTATAAACCACATGGGCCATATAGAGTGTAGAGAGGTGTGAGCTCTCTTCCCCGTGGTGTTAATACACCACGTATGGCATGGTGCTGTGAGACTAAGATTAAGACCTTTGAAGATTGTGGAGCTAAGTGTTAGAGGAGCGAGAGTCCTTATAATAAATTGCGCAATATCTTTCATAGCAAAATCGAACAAGATACTCAAAGCTCGTGAAGGTAGCCTTTATGGTGAACCACATAAAATCTGTGTCATAATTGCATGATTTTCTTCTTCTCTATATGTGTGATGATGTTGATGTAATTGCCTTGATCCAATCTAACAGCAACTACTAGTAATAGTGCTTCCGCATATGCACTACAATTGGTATCAGAGCTCATAGTTTAGATCCTTGGGCATTAAAGTGAGTTTGGGATTGCTCGGTGGAGATCACTCATGAAGATCAGATCCTACGTTTCTCGAGGGATGTGCTGCATTTGATCAATTGACAAGATCGGATTAGATCTCGTGGTCAAGATCGGGTGAGATCGGGAAGAAGGGGCACAACAGATCTATCACGGTTTTTGCTATCTCAACGAGGAAGAAACAGGGGCTATCGTATCCGGTTTTGCCTGAACTGAAGAAGACTGTGTCCATTAGTCACTATACAGTGTCCAGGAAGTAACTATTATTTTTGCAGAGTGATCTAGAAATATTCGGTGTGCTTTCTTACAAAAGAAAACCTGTTATGGAAAAGAAGATTGAAATGGGAAACGAGAATCCGAATTGATCTCTTGGGCTTGCCGGATTTCTTGTTGTTGTAGGAGAAAAACATGGAGGTTCAGGTTTTGTGCAGAGAGAAAAGATGGGTTGTGATCCCTTGGTGGGCCACAGAGCTTGACCAAGGAAGAAAGTGAGATTTGGGATCTTGGAAACATCAGAAATCGCCCACACTACAACAAAAATCATTTTTCGCAACACAATTATTTGTCACAAAAGATCACAAACTAGTCATCAAATATATTCTGCGACAAATCCAATTTCGTCACCATTAAGTCACCCATTATGCGCCAGTGAATATTTTTGCCGACAATCACAACTAATCGTCGCAAAATGTCAATTTTCTGCAACATCACATTTTCGTCTCCAAATGAATTAAATTGCGACAAATAATATCGTTGGCAAAAAAGACCTTTTTGGTCACCAATTATCTCTAATTCATCACAAAAGAAAGGATAAAAAATGGTGAAAAGAGATTTGGCGACAAAATAAAGTCGTCGCTGAATTAGTTTTATCGACAAAACTATATTGTCGCTAAATAGTGTATAAATTGTTGTAAATTATACTAGGCGACAAATTAGTTTCGTCGTGCATAGTTTGTAGACATTAGGCAACAACCTCACGGGTCTCCCAATATTAAGCTTTGCCAGAAATTCTCTTAGGTGACAAATTAAATATGTCGTGGATAATATACAGAAATATATTTATTCTTATTAGGCGACAAATAAAACTTGTTGCGAAAACTAATATATTTATTTTATAAATAATAAAACATGGGCATTCAACTAATATAAAATGTACGAACATACATGTCCATTCAACTAATATAAAATGTGAAAAAAAAACTTGCCCATTCTACTAATATAAAATGCATAAAAAGCCCTGCCATTCAACAAAAATAAAATGTACAATAAACATGCCCATTCAACTCAAATAAAATGTACAATAAAACCTACTTATTCAACTATAATAAAATGTACATTAAAGTCTCCACATTTAGCTAAACTAAAATGTACAAAACCTGCTCATTTAACATATTAGAAAAACAAAAAGTGTTGTTGGCCTCTATTACATTGATCTCTAGTCCCAAAAACGTGGCATCCAAAATAGTGCAAGTACAATATTCTTATGAAAAAAAAAAAAAAGATCTTCAAGCAATTGGCCTCTATTACTTTGATCTCCAATCCCAATTTGTGGCCCAAAAAAAATTGTTAGGCATTAAACACGGGAATCAAAAGCAAAGTAAGTGAGACAAAATAAAAACCTGGGAAAATATTAGCATGCAAATAAGGTAACTAGCAAACACATACACACACCCCTCACAAACAAGCACAAACAAAAACATCTATTTTAGTTTATATGGTTAAATAAAATAATACTGTAAAACACAACTTATTTTATGTCTGAGCTATCAGATTCTAATTTATATCTAATGACTGATACTTCTTCATTTCTAACTGATTGCTAGGAGCGAGTCATGAATGGATTAGAAGGCCAGAATGAGAGTTCCACTGATGAGCATGAAGTTGTGGCGGAACTTGCTCAGTACCAACAGAACAGACAAATCGGACCGGTGAAGCTAATGCGTCAGGTGAAATGTCTAATGACTTTATTTCTTCAATTCTGGCCTAATGGACTACATATAAAGAATCTCCTTCAGTCATGAGCTGCCGAAGGTTCAAACAGTAAGCTTCCTAAAGGCCAGTTCCCAAAGCTAATGTTTCTGCTTAATTGACAGACCAAAAACCTGCAGGACCTGAAAGGAGAGAATTGACCAAACCTCACTATTGTTAATAGTGCCCCCAAAAAACCTCGAAGCCTGGATTACCAAAAGAAAACCATGAGGAAAGGAACAAAAGAAAGGCAATGAAAAAACAATCGCATTCCAACATCTAATAATGGCAGCTAAAGAAATATCTTGAAATTGCAGCGGAGAAGAATTTTATTGGGTAGGAAAACAGGGTCTATTTCCAGTTTTCTGTGGGTTGAGTCTGTTGGTTACTTGGATATTTGGGTTTATTGTGTCTTTACTTGTAACATCGCAAATAATTGTTAAAAAAGTTAACAGCCAAACTTAAAGAGGAAACAGAGATAAGAAACTCCAACATGCGAACTCTTATTCAAGGACGTTTATTTGTATTTATTTGGGTAGAGGTTGATAAATGTGAAGTTTTCATATTCTGCAGAAAATGAGAAAGATACGGAGAGAAAATCAAACTGCAGAGCTAATCCAAGGGAACACAAATGATAAAAAAACCAATGCAAACTGCAGCCATTGAACACTCACAGCAAGTTAATAACAGTGTCGGAGGGAAATATAGCATATGGGGGAGAGAGTACCACAATCCCAACTCTGACTCTACTTTGAGACTTAAGAAAAATATTTTTTGATATGGATGTCCCATTTTGAGTTTTGAACATTCCATCCACGGTGACACCCATTAGATAGGTCTGAATAGCACTACTATGGGAGGAACTACTTGTGCGCACTGGCAATATCAGGATACCATACATGTCTGGTGCTTCAAAAAACATTCCCTTTATGGTAACAACTTAAAAACTCCAGCGAAGGATGATTACTCAGCCAAATCAGACAATCCAAACCCATGAACGTTTACACAAAAATCCAGCAATGTATATGAACAGTGGGACAGTTATCTTAGGCAAAAAACACCTCAGAACACATTTAAAATTAATCATGAATCACTGACCTGCATTAGGGTAATTGCTTCTGCATTGCTGCTGGTCACTATCCCACATCAAACTGCTCACAATCAGCACAAAAGTGCCATGTGAGTTTCGGTCCCTTACAGTATAGGGTGTTGGCATCAGCAATACAATGCTGACATCTGCACCTAAAACCCCAAAAAATGTGAAAAAGGCACTCGATTCCAATGATGCTCTGTACTCCTACGAGTCCTCTTTGAAAGAAGCCACTCTGATACCAAGTTGGAATTATAGTACTAATTAAGGAAAGTTAAGAAGAAAGAAAAAGAAGGGAAGAGAGAAGAATCCAAGGGTCAGAGGTTGTCGTCCCAATTAGGATTGGGCAACCAACGTCATATATTTATATTATTTGAAGAACTCATGTTTAGAAGAAAGCCCCTATTGTCTATCCCCTGTTGTCTATCATCATTACAGAAAAGTCTCTGGTCTTACCACAAAATAAAGCCTGCTTGCCTAACGATGGACTCCCATTATAGGAAGGCTTCACACCTAAAGAAACAAAAGTAGGATTTGCACAAGAGTCAAGGCACTTAATGTCCAAATAGTATTACTCGCTGAAAAAAAGTTCAAATCCAGAAAGAACTATAGAAGGGTGTAAGGCTGTAAGCACTACACTTTTTTAAAACACAAGTAAAAGCAACCTAAACAAGTGCTATCCTTTAATCAACACAATCAATGCCATGTATTTTCCCATTTTGGTGTTATAATCCAATAAAGCCAACAATACCCTAACTGCCTCTAAAAATTCACAAGTTCTTTCCAACAAACACTACTTTCCCAAAGCTTAGTGATGCAAAGGAAACATATTTTAGTAGACAATACACCTCATGTGGGACATGCGCTGGATGGGAAACTACACCCATGCATGGGCTTGGAGCCATTTCTTTGGTTAACCATCATGGGCCATGTGGTTTATGGACTGTGTTGAGCTATTGCAGTTTTGCCTGCATTAGATAGGGTCCTAGAGTTCACCAATGCAACTGTGTTATTTTACGAGACACCGGCAGCACTTAATAAAGATTTAAAGCACATCCCTTGTTTGAAAGGCAGCGCGAAATCGTCACTCCTTTATTCTGAAGATCTTTGTAGGTTATGCGATGGAAACTGTTTTTCTTCTTTTCTTGAATAGTTATTTCTATCATTGAAAAGACATCATGAATAAACTGCTTTATGATTCCCCTCCATGTAAACGCGTGGGCACCCTTCTATCGGTGACGGCGAGCTTGAAGCAATGCATTAAGCAGTTTAGGAAGTTACAATTTCTCAAGGGTGATCGAGATCCTGACCGCAGCCCTGTTTCCGAATGTTCCATGCTACACAGGCACACACCAATGCACAGATGAATAAGTTTTTGCCAACAATGGTTGAGTGGTACCGGTATGCTAACAACCAAAAGAAAGTTGTGAACTTCTTTTCAGTCACCAGAGTATCATAATCTTTTGAGGATGGATCTTGTGGATTCCATTGAAGGTCTACAATATACTAGAATGTTGCTTGTACCTAAAACTGATTATAGTCCTTTCCCCACCGGCTGGAGGCCCTATCATGAAAAGGTTTTGCTTGAGTATATAAGGCTGGAGAATCTGAAGACGATGGAGGATCAGCACAATTATCTGAAGGAGCAGGGCCTTATTACACCACAAGATTACATCTCAATGCTTGTTTGGCTCGTTGTTGGCAAATTCATGGGTTGGATAAAACCTGAGTCCATTAGTGTTGTATTTTACATATCTTTAAGTATGGATAATGGTTTGAGTCGCCGGATGCACTGAAATGAAGAAATAGAAGAAACAGCGACAAATTGAAGTGGTTTTCTATGGACAACATAGATTAAAAAGGTCATATCTCACAAACTGAGCATCGATATGGGTATATGACCTACCGTTAGAAAGCTTGTTCCGAGAGGATTCCGTAGAGCCCAAGATCGCCTCAATCGGAGCTAAAACGAGAAAGTTATGGCCTCCGGAAGTCTGCAGGAAAATGCTGAAATTTTCACCCGGACAAAACCTTAATCCAACCGGTCGGGCAATTTATCAAACCGGTCGGGCAAGTGCAGAAAGTGCACCGACTTACGATTTTTTAGTCCGAATTGAAAGGAAACTTACCTGTGTGATGCCAACTCCTTTCCTGATACTTATGAGACATGTATTAAAGGTTATAAAAGAGGGTTCTCTCTCAACCCTAAAGTGTGGAACACAGATCTCAATATTCTAAGAAGAAGATTGTTATTGGAGATCACCTTCTCTAGAGTTTTTCCGTTAGAGAGTTGAAAGGCTAAAGTTCTGCTCTAAAGATCATTGTCTTCTACTTCTTTGAGTGTAGAAAATTGCTTTGGGGAGTCAAGTACAACATCTAAAAGGCATCTAGGTGTCTTGGATCTGTCACAGAGAACGGCAGGGGGTCGTTGCAACAGAAAGCTGTACAAGGGAATCACAAGGTCCTTATGTTGAAGAGCAACTGGATAAGGGTTGTGAGTATTATCTTATAACTGTAGTATGATTCATAGTGCTTGAATCTTGATCGTGGTTTTTTCCCATTTGGGTTTCCACGTAAAATCTGTGTCTTCTTGTGGTGTGTGCTTGTGGTTTGATTTGTTTTCGCTGCTTGGTTGATTGTTTGTACATATATAATTAAGATTGACATTAATCCATTCTAGAGGATCTCTCCCAAAAAACCTTCAAGTGGTATCAAAGCGGGTTGCACTAATTTGTGGTGTTTAATCCTAAGAGATATCTAGAATGGTACTCAATCAAGAAGGTGTTAGTGTCATTGTAAGAGTGTGTTGTCAATTACGTGACCAAAGTATAGTTCGATTCAAGAACGATGTAGCTCACCTCGGAAGTTCATTGAAGATCAAGTCAAGTTCAAAGAAGTTCAAGCTAGTTCAAGACCATTCAAAGAAAACCTATCAATGAAGACTAAGCAAAGAAGTTCAACATCAAAGAATATCATCTGTGAGTGCCAAGGGATAAGGTATCTGTGATCCCTAAGTGTCCTTGAAAACAAACTAGAAAATTAGGTTTTTCAAAAACCCTGTTTTGTTCTACGGCTTGGACCACGGCTAAGCCGTAGATCCTACGGCTCACTTTCCAGAGAGTGTATTTTAAAGCCTTTTGTTCTACGGCTGACCCTACGGCTACACCGAAAAATGTTACGGCTAAGCCGTAGTGGGTTTCACGGCTAAGCCGTAAAATCTACGGGTTACAATCCAGAGAGTGTACTTGGCCATATTAAGCTTACGGTTGACCTTACGGCCAAGCCGAAAGGCCTTCACGGCTAAGCCGTAAGGTTATTCACGGCTAAGCCGTAAAGATTACGGGCCACTCTCCAGAGAGCTGTTTCTGGGAAATTTGAGCTTACGGCTGACCCACGGCTAGGCCGAAAGGTGCTCACGGCTAAGCCGTATAAGAATTTACGGCTAAGCCGTATGCCTAACCGTAAGAAGGAATTTGTGCTGAATCTGGTCAAACTAGCCGTTGGATGTTGTCAGAACTTACGGCTAAGCCGTAGACCATTCTGTTCTAAGCCGTAGAACTATCCGTTGTAGCTCATCTGTATTTAAAGAGGACCTCTCCCTTGCTCCAACTACTGAATTTATTGCTGAGAAAATCACTAGTATAGCTGAGCCTTTGCACCTCCATTAAAATCATCTTCAAAGCTCCCACAACCACCTACTCTCCAACATCAAAGAGTGCCATTATTGTTACAAGTAGAGTAGTTGGTGACTTAGGAAAGGCTTCTTCAAATCTGAGAGAATACCTTAGCCTTCCAAACACTCTTGGAACCTCTTCCCTTGGTTGAGCTCACATCTGAAGATCTTCATCTCCAAGGAGCAAGAACAAGAGGCCAAAGCTTGGAGGTAGTCTTCAAGCTTCAAGAGCACCACTCAAAACCAAGGTATTCAATTCCTTGTTTAGGTGTTCTTAATATTTCAATTCATATTGCTGTATTTGGTGGAAGACAAACCACCGCATCAAAAAATGTTGTAATTGGTGGACTAGATCAAGGATCAACCACCTGATCAAAAACTCTAATTGGTGGAAGACAAACCACCGCATCAAAAATTGTTGCAAGAGGTGTATGTTATGTGAGTACCTCTTATTTAGTGGAACCAAGAGAGATTGCTCTTGAGAGTGGATGTAGGTCTAGGACCGAACCACTATAAATCATTGTGTTTATTGTTTGTTGTGTGTGGATGTTGCCTTGCTTTCTTGTCACTTGAGTTGATGATCTTTTATATGCTACATCTCTATTGCTCTAGTTACATTTCTAGACACTCACAACTCTGATTATCTCTCTCAATTTTAATAATCTTTCAGATTGTTCTTTAATTACATCTGAGTTTTGAAAAGAAATTTTTAATAGTCCTATTCACCCCCCCCCCTCTAGGACTTGGTGAGATCTAGTTATTACACTTTCAATTGGTATCAGAGCGGGTTACTTCGTAAAGGTGTAATAACCTGAAGTAGATCCATCTTTTGCTAGATTCACCATGAATCCTGAAGGAAGTTCTATCACCCGTCCACCTTTCTTCGATGGGACAAATTATGCCTTTTGGAAAGCCCGGATGACAGCATTCTTAAAATCCATGGACTGGGCTGTTTGGGAGGCTATAGAGAATGGTTGGACGGAACCCACTGAAGATGTGTCTACAAATGGTGTCACAACCACTAAACCATTAGATCCAGCCAAATGGTCTCAAGCTCAGCTAAATCTTAGACAAAATAATGCTAGAGCGTACAATGCTATAGTGTGTGCCATGAATCAAGAAGAGTTTAAAAAGATCATGACAACCACTAATGCAAAACAGGCATGGAGAATCCTTGAAGTAACTTATGAGGGTACCTCAGTGGTCAAAAGATCTAAACTTCAGATGCTCACAAGTCAGTTTGAAAACATTCGCATGGAAGAAAATGAAATGTTTACTGACTTCCATACTAAGCTCATGAAAATTGTAAATGAAATGTGGGCTCTTGGGGAAACTCTTCCGGAAGGTAAAATTTGTAGTAAAATCTTAAGATCACTTCCGAAAAGATTCCATCCTAAGGTAACCTCTATAGAAGAACACAAGGATTCGGAACAAATGAAAATTGAAGACTTAGTGGGATCCCTCCAGACCTTTGAACTCAAATTCAATAATGACAAAAAGAAATCAATCGCTCTTATCACCTCTCATAACACATCTTCCTCTAAAGATGACTTAGGAGTAACTAGTAATGATGAGGATGAAAATGTGGCCCTTTTGGCTAAAAAATTTTTGAAACAATTTAAGAAAAAGAGGGTGAAAGAGTATAAAAATGAAATCACAAATGATAAGTACAAAGGTCGGTCAAGTTCCCTCTCTAGAAGTAAACATAAGGAACCTATGTGTTACAGATGCAAGAAAATTGGACACATATCCACCGATTGTCCTCAAAAAGGAAAATACAAAAAGAAGAATCTTGTAGCCACTTGGGACGATTCATCTGAATCAGATTCTGACTCAGATGAATCACATCAAAATGAATCAGACAAATATACAGTTCTGATGGCTACCACTGCCACCTTAAATCTTTCTGAAGAAATGATTAAAATATCGAATGAAGAAATCTCAGGCAGTGAGTCAGAGAGTGAGTATGAAAATTCAGATGATGAGGATAATGACAACACAACGGATTCCTATGAACTACTCTATGAGGGAACATGTAGGCTCGTTGAAACTGTAAGCAATCAACAAATCAAAATTAAAAATTTAAAGGAAAAGGTTGATAGTATTAATGCTGAAAAGGAAGAATTGCTCAAAGAACTCGAAAGTGTAAAAATTCAATTATCAACTGAAAGAGAAAATGTACTCAAATTAAGAGAACATGAAAAATCCTTTTTAAAAATAAAAGATGAAAATAATGCTCTCCACAATGAAGTGACTATTCTGAAACGGTATAAAGAAAAGTATGAGTACAGATTTACTCAAAATGATGAGAAATACATTAGACTATTCAAAATTGGAAAAGCTTATAAAGACATGACTGGTCTTGGATATGACAAAAATGCTAATCAGCCTCCAAGTTCCGAAACTGTTTTTGTCAAAAGTGCTTTAAAGGATGAAGATATTGGTGCTCAAAACATTGTGGATAAGGCATCTACTAGTACTCATACAGTTTCGTCAAATGTTCTCTGTCATTATTGTGGTAAGAGAGGTCATTTCAAAATGGAGTGCAAATTAAGAAAAATTCATTGTAACATCAGTCAGAAAATTGAGAAAAACACCACGAAGAAAGTGGAACCTGAAAACAAAAAACAAAAGTCTCAGATAAACACATTTCCCTTCAATCAAAAGATGAATAATTTATTAAAAGAAGTCCATAAGTTAAGAAAACAATTTGAAATATACAAAAAGAATGGAGCAAACATTCCTATTCCCCAACATAAAACTTTTCAAGTGAAACACCAAAAATCAACTGTGATCCCCACTACTAGTACACTTAAATGGATACCTAAAAACAAGAATCTAGTGGTCCACACAGCTTTTAAAGCTGCAGAACAATCAAGATGGTATCTGGATAGTGGATGCTCAAAACATATGACTGGTGATAAATCTTGTTTGTCTAAAATGATTGAATTCGATGGAGGCACAGTTACTTTTGGTGATGGCAGTACTGCGAAAATTACTGGGAAAGGAACTTTAAATGTTCCAAACTTACCACCTTTTGAGAATGTTTTGTGCGTTGATGGGTTAAAACATAATTTACTTAGCATATCTCAAATCTGTGACAAAGATTGTGCCGTAAACTTTAGTAGTCATAGCTGTGAGATCTCAAGGAATGGAAAGACAATATTGAGAGGTCTTAGAACTTCTGATAACTGTTATGTGGTGGGAAAAACAAATGCTTCATCGTCTGCTTCTTGCCTACTAACTAGTATTGATGAAGCTAAGTTGTGGCATCAAAGACTTGGGCATGTAAACTACAGAGACTTATCCCATCTAAACAAATATGTTGAAGGACTGCCCAAGATCAGTAGTCAAGAAAAGATGATCTGTGGAGAGTGCCTTCAAGGAAAACAAATTAGAAGTGCCCATAAAATGGTGAATGCTATGAAAACTACTCGACCTCTAGAACTTATTCACATGGACTTGGTTGGACCAACTAAAAGAGAGAGTCGAGGTAAGAAAAGGTACTTTCTTGTTATGGTAGATGATTTCTCTAGATTCACTTGGGTTGCCTTCTTGAGAGAAAAATCCGAAGCCTTTGGAGAAGTCAAAAGGATTGTAAAACAAATTCAGACCGAAAAAGGTACTTCAGTAGCCCGAATAAGAAGTGATCATGGTGGAGAATTTGAGAATGATCAATTTGACAAATTTTGTGAGAAATATGGGATTCATCATGAATATTCGGCCCCCAAAAATCCCCAGCAAAATGGGGTAGCTGAAAGAAAAAATAGGGTTCTCCAAGACATGGCCACAGTCATGCTTCATAGTAAGAATCTCCCTAGAGACTTATGGGCCGAAGCTGTTAATACTAGCTGCTACATCATCAACCGAGTCTACCTTAGGACTGGTACAAATCAGACAGCTTATGAATTGTGGCATGGGAAGAAACCAAATGTAAAATATTTTAAGGTCTTTGGAAGCAAATGTTACATCTTGAAGGATAGGGAACAACTGAGTAAATTTGACTCAAAAAGTGATGAAGGTATATTCTTAGGCTATTCAACACGGAGTCGAGCCTATCGTGTTCTAAATATGAGAACCGGAGTCATTCAAGAATCAATAAATGTCATTATAGATGATGAATCCACAATGTCTGACAATGTTGATGAAGTGGAAGTGCCCTCACTGATTGAACCCACACAATCCACAATAAAAACTGAGGCACCTATCGCTACTGAAAATTTGGTGAATGTCAAAGACCATCCTATAGATCAGATTATTGGTGACCCCCTAACAGGTGTAAAAACTAGGAAACAATTGGAGAACATTATGAGTCACTTGTGCTTTACTTCTGTTTTAGAACCTACCAGCGTTGATGAAGCCTTTTCAGACAATGATTGGATAAAAGCTATGCAAGAAGAATTGAATCAGTTCACAAGAAGTGATGTTTGGTACCTAGTTCCAAGACCAAAGGATAAAAATGTGATAGGCACTAAATGGATCTTCAAAAATAAACTTGATGAAAATGGAGTTATTGTTAGGAACAAAGCTAGGTTGGTAGCGCAGGGATATTCTCAAATTGAAGGTATTGACTTTGACGAGACCTTTGCTCCAGTTGCTCGTTTAGAATCAATTAGAATTTTGCTATCTATAGCCTGTTTTCTAAAATTCAAATTGTTTCAAATGGATGTTAAGAGTGCTTTTCTAAATGGAATTTTGAATGAGGAAGTATATGTTGAACAACCTAAAGGTTTTATAGATTCAAAATTTCCTGACCATGTGTTTAGACTGAAGAAAGCTTTGTATGGTCTTAAGCAAGCACCACGTGCGTGGTATGAAAGGTTGACAAAATTCTTGTTAGACAATGATTTTCAAAGAGGTAGTGTTGATAAAACCCTCTTTATTCAAAAGACAAGAAAGTCAGTGTTAATAGCGCAAATATATGTAGATGATATCATCTTTGGTTCCACATCTAATGACTTGTCTACTCAGTTCGCTAATCTAATGCAATCTGAATTCGAAATGAGTATGGTTGGCGAATTAAATTTCTTCTTAGGCCTACAAGTCAAACAATTACGTGATGGCATCTTCATTTCCCAGTCCAAGTATGCTAAAGAACTGGTGAAACGATTTGGTCTAATGACTGGGAAACATGTCAAAACCCCCATGAGTACAACCATCAAACTTACTAAAGATGCAAATGGGAAAGGGGTTGACTCTAGCCTATATAGAAGTATGATTGGTAGCCTGTTGTACCTTACTGCAAGTAGGCCAGACATACCATTTAGCGTGGGAGCATGTGCTCGATATCAAGCAGATCCCAAAGAATCTCATCTGACTGCTGTAAAAAGAATCATTAAGTACATTGCCGATACAACTAAATATGGTCTGTGGTATCCTCATGACTCCTCATCCTCCATTGCTGGATACTCAGATGCTGATTGGGCAGGAAACTTAGATGATAGAAAATCCACAAGTGGCGGCTGTTTTTATGTTGGAAATTGTCTAGTTGCTTGGCATAGTAAAAAGCAAAATTCAATATCTCTCTCCACTGCCGAGGCTGAATACATAGCTGCTGGAAGCTGCTGCTCTCAACTCTTGTGGATGAAGCAGATGCGTATGGACTATGGCATTACACAAGGAATAATGAGCTTGTATTGTGATAACACGAGTGCCATACACATTTCTAAAAATCCGGTTCAGCACTCTCGCACCAAACACATTGATATTCGACATCATTTCATTAAAGAATTGGTTGAAGAAGGAATAATTGAGCTCGAATATATTCAGACTGAAAAACAACTTGCAGACATCTTAACTAAACCTCTTGATGTGTTAAAGTTTGAAAATTTAAGGAAATCTATTGGTGTTTGCTGTTTGGATTAATTTGTGTTCTTGCTCAGGGTCTACGGCTAAGCCGTACACCACTTTACGGCTAAGCCGTACGCAAACACGGCTGAGCCGTAAAACACTCTACGGCTAAGCCGTATGGTCCCTCGTTCTGCGCGCCGAGATCTTTTTAATCCGACTGTTCCTCTTCTGCGCGTTTACTGCTCCCGTCTCGCCTTCCTTCTTCTCTCGTTTTTTTTCTCCGGTCTTCCCCTCCAGCGCCTTCCTCCTCCTCCTTCCTTGCCGACGTGCTCCTTCTCCGGCATCTTCCTCCTCCCTTTCTCCGACGTCTTTCCCCTCCGGTCTCCCTCCTCCGGTGTCCTCCTATTTCTTCTTTTCTCTGTCTTTTTCTTCCGGCACCATCCCTCTCTTCCTTATCTCTATTCGGCAACCTCCTTCTCCGGCCTCCTTCTCCGGCGCCCTCCTTCTCTGTCATCCTTCTCCGGCGTCCTCCTCTATTTTGGTTCGGTATTGTTCTCCTTTCTCTCTCTTGTTTGTTTCCTCCCTGGTTCATTCATTTTCTGTCCTCTGTGTCCTTTTTCCCCTGTTTGTGGTCTGTGCCTGCTTTCTGTGTCTCACTATGCCTCCGCGCTCCAAGAATGCCTACCCTCCCGGTAAGAGGCCTCGTGCCTCCGGTAGCTCTTCCCGGGCTCGACAGCCCTCTCCACCCTCTCCCCGAGTCTTGGTTCCACGGGAACCCACTGGTGATCGGTCTTTCTTCTCGAGACCCATCACTGTGGAGCTGGATGTTAACATCCTCGCTGTTGAGGCCTACGGCGTACACACACTTCTCACTCATGTTGGGTGGGAAAACATTCTGAAGTGGGGTGGTCCTGGCTTCCCCTCCATTGTGCGTACCATGTATGCATCTATCTCCCATGCCTCGATAGACACCATGTCCTTTGACATTGGGTTCAGTGATGGCACGAACACCATTACCCCTTCCATCATCTCCTCTCTGTTATGTGTGCCTCTCTCTGATTCTCCCTCGGTCATCTCGGATACTCTAACCGAAGAGGAGAGACACACTGCCACTTTCGCCCTATGTGGCGCCTCCATACCATGGAAGGCCAAGGGGTTCCTTCCAGCCGTCTCATTGCTTCCTCACTACCGGATCCTTCATGCAATCTTCACCTATAACATTTATCCTCGGAGGGGGAATTTCTCCGACCTCACTCCCTTCATGGTGAATGTCCTCTACCACGTCCACATGGGGATCCGGGTGTGTCTTCCCTCACTCATCTGTACCACCATTATTCGTTTTTGGCAGTGCCCAGGCCGAGGCACCAATGCATGTGTATTCGGGTATCTCATGACTCGACTCGCCTCTCATTGTGGCGTCACTTTACCTACCGATGAGGCTCCTGAGTCTCACCCCACCTTTGGGACCGTTAACATCCAGAACATGCGCTTCTCCAAACAGCAGGCAGCTGGTCCCCAACTTCCTAACTCCGGCGACGAAGAAGATTCACCGGTTGCGTCTCCTTCTGCAACACCCTCTGCCACTTCACCGGTTCCGGTTCCTCCCCCGGCCTCTTCCTCTTCTTCGTTTGAAGCTCGTTTGGCCGCCCTCGAACAGAGGCAAACTAAGATGGAGAAGCTCTTGAAAAAATCATTTCAGTACTTGTCTAAGATCTCCAAGAGCTGCCGGCGCGACGATGTGGCGATTCCTTCCCCTTCTCCTCCTTCGGATTGATGACTATTCTTGTTGTTTTGTTTGTATTTTGAGAAATGGTATTTTGTTTGTACCTCACCTGTTCCTCTTAATTGTTATCTCATGTATGCTTATGGGTGATGTATTGTTTTGCTCTGGTTGTACTTCATTTCTACATCTAATATAGCCATTGTTTCTCTTTGTGTGCATTTCTGTTCTCAATTATGCGTTATCACTTTGTCAATCTTATGCCAAAAAGGGGGAGAATGGTATGCATGTGTTTAGGGGGAGCTGTCTAACCTCCCACCTTTCTAGTAGATTGTGTTTGCAGCCTTACTTGCAGGTTAAGCATCGTCAAAGGGGGAGTTTCAAAGTGTTGTGTATGTAGATGTGGGTGCTTAAGGTGTAGTCACTGATGTAATACTTTGTGTATCTCAATTGCTGAGTTTAAATGTTGTATCTTCTTCACATTATGTAATTTTGTCACGAAATTGACAAAGGGGGAGATTGTTAGTGTCATTGTAAGAGTGTGTTGTCAATTACGTGACCAAAGTATAGTTCGATTCAAGAACGATGTAGCTCACCTCGGAAGTTCATTGAAGATCAAGTCAAGTTCAAAGAAGTTCAAGCTAGTTCAAGACCATTCAAAGAAAACCTATCAATGAAGACTAAGCAAAGAAGTTCAACATCAAAGAATATCATCTGTGAGTGCCAAGGGATAAGGTATCTGTGATCCCTAAGTGTCCTTGAAAACAAACTAGAAAATTAGGTTTTTCAAAAACCCTGTTTTGTTCTACGGCTTGGACCACGGCTAAGCCGTAGATCCTACGGCTCACTTTCCAGAGAGTGTATTTTAAAGCCTTTTGTTCTACGGCTGACCCTACGGCTACACCGAAAAATGTTACGGCTAAGCCGTAGTGGGTTTCACGGCTAAGCCGTAAAATCTACGGGTCACAATCCAGAGAGTGTACTTGGCCATATTAAGCTTACGGTTGACCTTACGGCCAAGCCGAAAGGCCTTCACGGCTAAGCCGTAAGGTTATTCACGGCTAAGCCGTAAAGATTACGGGCCACTCTCCAGAAAGCTGTTTCTGGGAAATTTGAGCTTACGGCTGACCCACGGCTAGGCCGAAAGGTGCTCACGGCTAAGCCGTATAAGAATTTACGGCTAAGCCGTATGCCTAACCGTAAGAAGGAATTTGTGCTGAATCTGGTCAAACTAGCCGTTGGATGTTGTCAGAACTTACGGCTAAGCCGTAGACCATTCTGTTCTAAGCCGTAGAACTATCCGTTGTAGCTCATCTGTATTTAAAGAGGACCTCTCCCTTGCTCCAACTACTGAATTTATTGCTGAGAAAATCACTAGTATAGCTGAGCCTTTGCACCTCCATTAAAATCATCTTCAAAGCTCCCACAACCACCTACTCTCCAACATCAAAGAGTGCCATTATTGTTACAAGTAGAGTAGTTGGTGACTTAGGAAAGGCTTCTTCAAATCTGAGAGAATACCTTAGCCTTCCAAACACTCTTGGAACCTCTTCCCTTGGTTGAGCTCACATCTGAAGATCTTCATCTCCAAGGAGCAAGAACAAGAGGCCAAAGCTTGGAGGTAGTCTTCAAGCTTTAAGAGCACCACTCAAAACCAAGGTATTCAATTCCTTGTTTAGGTGTTCTTAATATTTCAATTCATATTGCTGTATTTGGTGGAAGACAAACCACCGCATCAAAAAATGTTGTAATTGGTGGACTAGATCAAGGATCAACCACCTGATCAAAAACTCTAATTGGTGGAAGACAAACCACCGCATCAAAAATTGTTGCAAGAGGTGTATGTTATGTGAGTACCTCTTATTTAGTGGAACCAAGAGAGATTGCTCTTGAGAGTGGATGTAGGTCTAGGACCGAACCACTATAAATCATTGTGTTTATTGTTTGTTGTGTGTGGATGTTGCCTTGCTTTCTTGTCACTTGAGTTGATGATCTTTTATATGCTACATCTCTATTGCTCTAGTTACATTTCTAGACACTCACAACTCTGATTATCTCTCTCAATTTTAATAATCTTTCATATTGTTCTTTAATTACATCTGAGTTTTGAAAAGAAATTTTTAATAGTCCTATTCACCCCCCCCCCCCTCTAGGACTTGGTGAGATCTAGTTATTGCACTTTCAGAAGGCACATCCACCGTGAAGCCTCCATTGTTTGATGGCTCAAATTATGCTTATTGGAAGCAAATGATGATTGAGTTCCTCAAGTCCATTGATGATGATGTGTGGGATAGTGTTGAGGAAGGTTATTCAAGACTTACTATTGCTGCAGATGGGCAAACTGTTGCTAAACCTAAAGCCCAATGGACTAAGGAAGAAAAGCATGCCTCCAATTGCAATAATAAGGCCATGAATGCTATTTATAATGGAGTGTCTGCTGATGAGTTTCGTCGGATTTCCACTTGTAAAACTGCAAAAGAAGCATGGGATGTTTTGTAAACTATTTATGAGAGCACTGATACTGTCAAGCAAGCAAAGTTGCAAGGGTTAAATCAGGCCTTTGAAACCATTGTAATGAAAGAAGAAGAAACCTTCAATCAGTTTTATACTAAGCTGAATGATATTATCAATTCTATTTTCAATTTGGGTGAAATAATCCCTGAAAATAAAATTGTCAAGAAAATTCTAAGGTCTCTTCCTTCAAAATTTGATTCAAAGGTAGATGCTATTGAAGAGAATAAGAATTTAGATACCCTCACAGTAAATCAGTTGGTTGGAAATCTTCAGACTTTCGAAGAAAACCGTCTAAGGGAAAATCAGCAAAGAATAAAGATTTGGCTTTTAAAGCTTTCAAAGAATCCGTGAAGCAATCTGCAAAGAAAATTGAAACTGATTCGGATTCTGATGATGATATCACTGAGTTAATGGTTCAATTTCAAAAACTTATGAAGGCTAAGAAAGCTAAGTGGAAGGGATCGAAATCTGAAAAGAAGACGCCATTAGCCAACGTTAAGTGCTTTGATTGTCAAGGTCTTGGTCATTATGCTAGTGACTGTCCTAACAAGAAAAAGAATCCCAAGTACAAAGCTCTAAAAACTTGGGATGATAATTCTTCAGCAGAAAAGAAAGACCCTGAACCTGATTCGAAGGATATTGTGAATGACAAGTTTATGGCTTTTATGGCTAGATCCACTGTGTCAGATGTCAGTTCTGCTGTAGATACTGCTGATATTGCACTTTCAGATGAAGAATATGATTGGGAAGCAGAATATGGGATTTTACTGGACAAGTCTATGCAGATGAGCAAGTTATTTGAAAAAGATGCTCTTAAGCAGAAAACAGAGATTTTGTCTTTTAAAAAAGAGTTAGAGGATGCCAAATCACTGGTTCATCTGTTAGAAGGACAACAGAATTCCATGGCGATAAACTAACTACTGAGAGTCAAAAGTATGGTTTACTGAAAGATGAGTTTAAGAAGGTTGCGCAAGAGTTTGAAACCTTGAAAACTGACTTTAAGACTATTCAAGCTGAAAAAGAAGACCTTGCTGAGAAACTGAAGATTGCGTTGTATGAACTGGATTCTACAAAAGCGTCTCTGAATAAGCTGAATATTGGTTCAAAGATACTCGATGACATCTTATGTATTCAGAAGCTGCCTAATGACAAGCGCGGTCTTGGTTTCAATGATGGTGTGTCTACTTCAAAATCTAAAGGTCAATCTGTTTTTGTTAGAAGTATTGCACGCACTACTCCACATGTTGCATATGTTCATAATGTAATGAGTAGTTTACAAAAGAAGAATGTGTCACGTCATGCACGAACATCCACTTGTCATCACTGTGGAGTTAAAGGACACATTCGTCCCCATTGCACGAAGCTGCATGTTTTGCCAAAATATAAGCAATGGTGGAAACAATTGTCTGAGCTAAAGGTCAAGACAAGAGCTATTTGAATTAGGAAATCTGATTTACCTCCAGAAGTTGCTCACACTTTACTGAAAGATCATACTACACAAAGTGTGGGTGACTACATGCAAAAAACCCTGATTAAGATGATCAAGTTTCCATCCCCAGTGCTGCTATGAAGATACAATTAAGGGGGAGCTATAATCAAGGGGGAGATACTACTGGATCCTGGTTGACAACTTTGCTATATGATGATCATTTGCTTTGTTAATTATGGACAAAAATGGGGAGATATTGCATTCAGGGGGAGAATAGAATTTTTGTGCATTCTGAAGATAAATGGAGCTGAAGATGATTTTTTTTGGTACCTGATACAGAGCTGATGGTAAAATTTTTTTTGTTATTTCAATTTACTCAATGTTAAATGTACTTTTGGTTTTATTTTTGGGTATTTTGAATGTATAGGAAGTTTTGTCCATGAATTTCCAAAGGGGGAGATTGGTCACAAAAATACTTACACTCCTGCCATTTGGTGTATTCACAGTAATACCGACCAATACTCATTTATTTAGATCTTATAATCTCAAAATCTACTAAGCCTGGGCGCACCCTGGACATCCATATATATATATATATATTGGCATGCTCTACACTTGCAGGCCTTTTTGTTTCTTATGTTAAAAGGATGTAAGGAGCATGGATAGCAATCAACAACAAAAACAAGCCTAGGCGCACCCTGGACACTACCCGCATGACTTGACTGCCAAAGGCACAAACTTGGATAGCAAGCACTCAAATCAAATGCTAAGCATTACAAAGTCCATAGCCTATTACTCATCAGTTTATAAGCATTAGAGATTCCATAGCCTATAAGTGTACAGTTGGTGTAGTATTGTGTATTGATATGTGGTATGTCAATCAGCAGCATATAGGTATTTTCCACAAGTATTTCCATGTGGAAAAAAGTGTAGAAGAAATTAATAATACTAATCACAGAGAAAAAAGGAAAAAAAAACAAAAAATACGAAATAAGAATACTAGTGACCCTCTATTAGAGAAGAAATCAAGAATACTAACCAAGAAGAAAGCACTCCTCCCTATGTCACCACGTCTGATCCCATCACTCTCGCCACCAACCACATCATCTCCTCCATCTATTGCTGCACGGCCACTTGATTAATCTTCATATGCTCCATCTCTTGAGATCAAGCTGCATTTTCATTTTGCAATCTCTCCACAGTAACCCGTAATGCCCCACGCTCACCATCCTCTAAGTCAATCCTGATGCTCTTAGTGTAGATGTGGGCTTCGGCCCATTTCCAAACCCTCTCAAGTATTCAGACCAACCACCAAGGACATTGATTGAAATTTGCTCTTGAGTCAATTGGACCACACCATCTTACATACACTTCTCCCGCTCTGCTATAAGTTTTTCCTGTCATTTGAAATAAGTTAAATCATATAGTAGATGCAAAATTAAGAAAGGAAAATAATGGCCCAGCAATCATGATTATTTTCTTATTGATGCAAAGAAAGGGTAAATAAGAAATAAATAATAAATAACTACAAAAAACTTATTTATGTTAGCCTAAAAGTTACATACAACATAGAGAACAAGTATCAAAACCACTGATCATGGAATTATGCAATTTTAAAAACTTGTCATTGTACTTATATGTATTTTTTGACATTTTGGGTCCAACCACTTCTCTTTCTTCTTATTATAGTGTGACTCCTTATAAAAATCAACGAAGTGGGGCTCCTCCCCTATCTTGGGGTCCACCTACTTACATAAATTTCAATTGTAATACATAATTAAGATTTCATGATAGGTGATAACAAATTCAAAATTATAAAACCACAAATTTACTAAACTATAAGTTAAAACACTTCACCAAAGCATGCATTGCAGCTTTGAAAGACTTGGAACCCATGCAATGATTGTAAGGCAAATTCTTTTGGCTTTGAGTATTCTTCTTAGAGCGTTCATGTACAAGTGGGAATGAAAATGCGCTAGAAAGTCTTAGTTATTCTTAGCTGACGAGCATAGCATGTTACCTGGAATTTCTCATCCTCGTAGACATTTTCTATCACCCAAACCCAATCATCCTTGTCAACACCTAAATAAGGTGCAGTCTTTTGATCGATCTCCTTCTTTAAGCACTCCTTGTTATAAGTGTGCATCCAGTTGCGCCAATCCCTGTACCTAGCTTGAAACTTATGATCAATAGCTACTCGAACATCTTCACTAGTGTCATAATCCATGACCTCATACTTTGGCTGCAATTCAGATTGATATGATTATTTTTAAGGAATCTTTATATTGCATGCACATGTCACGTTTAGACTTACAAATATGTGGGCCTTGTGTCACAACCCGAGCCCAGGGACCGGGGGTCAGAGAAAGTCTAACCAATGACACACGTACTCCCGTGCACGTACACTTAGACCCCGTCCAAGCATACACACACAAGGGATCATTCACACGTGCAAACAACTGTATGCGGAAGCTGTACGTATCAAGGCATACCACAACAGACCAAAATGACATAGGAGATTACAAAACATTAAACTGATAACAAGAACAATTACAAGAACGTATGACAATAAAGCGGGCTTACAACAGTCAAAAATCAAAATACAGATATCACTCAAAGCCCACGGTACAAGTACAGAAAAATCCCCTCAATAGACTCAGACTCAAATGACTGGGGAAAAACAAAATGATGCAAACCGTACTCTGGAGGATGGATCAAGTCCACTCCTCTAGGCCGGAGGGGGCCTCGCGAGCCTCTCCTGGAGTCGGGTCGACCGACGCAGGATCGGGAGAGGGATCTGAGCCTGCAACACACAGAGACAACTCATAAGTACAACGACTTAACAAAATATAAGCCACGAGAAGATAACACGAATTGTGTCTAATCATGAATAATAGTTACAGTGCAAGATCCATCGAAATCATGTTCGTATACTAAGCAATTATGCAATGAATAAGCATGCTATCAGAATCATAAACAGATAACAGTCAAAGTGGCTACTACATTGGCCATTTTCTCCCTTTCGAGAGCAGTCGGAATGAGAACACCAGCGACCGGGCCAGGGTGCGCATGGGTCTCTAGTTCCCGAGGTCCGGAGTCCCAGGACAGAACACTCTGCAGAGGCAAACACATAAACTAAACCAAAGTTAACCCCGTCGGGTATCCTAAGGCTGAGGCTCAGTAGTGCCATATACCAATCACAATCAAATCGGATGATGCACCTCAATCAATCAATCATATCACATACATATCTCACATATCACATATCACACTGAACGAACAGTAGGAAGTGCATCACATATACGGATACTGAATGTAAATCATACGGATATTGATACTGAATGCAAATCATACGGATACTGATACTGAATGCAATTAAGCAATAAAAGAAGCACTGACAATGAGTATCAATAACAGTCACTGACTCAGAACTCAAGTACTAATAACAAATAAGCACTGATGCAAGTGCTCCAGTGGAGCAATGATAACAATACAATAATAGAATGGTTCCGCCCGGGCTTCGCTCTGGGGTTGCTGCATTTCCCACAGAATCGAGAGGTCCAGCGCAGAACACATAAGAGGGCATAACCGAAGTCAATATGCTGTACAAATCAGGATACCTTTACGAATCAAGGTCAATTACAAGCCAATCCTAAACTAATTATCCAGTGTTTCTAACCGTGCATGTTGATGTAGTTTTAAGTTATTCGATGCACCATTGTCTAGTGTTGCAGTGTCAGGGGTGTGCACCGAAGTCCCTTAAACCAACACCCATGGGGAGGTGCTAAACAACAGGATATCAAGCATGAATGATTCACAACCCTCGAGATCATTCATGTCATGCAAACATTCCATTGGGCAGGTTCAGGTTTGCTACATTCTAACATGAAGTCATATACGGTCTCTTGCTTAAGCCTAGCCCTTTTATTCCTTTTTCTTTTTCCAGGTTCACACGGTGTAGCCGTAGGTAACCTTACGGCTTAGCCGAGGCATCTTACGGCTTAGCCGTAATATACACTGCGGCTGAGCTGAGGTTCCCCAAATATCCATCCGGATTTACGGCTCAACCGTATTTTACTCTACGGCTAAGCCGTATCCTGGTCCATGGCTTAGCCGTAAGACAATGTACGGCTTAGATCAGGCTGGGCCGTAGAAGAATGGCATTTTGCCAACTCTCAGTTATTTTCAGATAGCAGTCTGTACTGTTCTACGGTTAGGGTTACGGCTGGGTCTCGGCTTAGCCATAAGCCATTTTACGGCTTAGCCGTAAAACATTTCACGGTGTAGCCGTGAGTGCACGGAGTCATTTTTCCTGTAACAGATACAGTCATACAGAAACTGAACAAAACGACTGGAAACAAGAAGATAACAGCAGAATGGGCTCAATAGGGCTGTCTACACTGAGAAACACAAGGAAGAACAAAAATACAACAATCAGATCCATATCAATCAGTGTTCATACTACTTGGGCTTATACTTGCCTCACAGATGAAAATCACTTCGTTGCTTTGGCTCAGTCCACTAGAAACACACACAAACGAGCTCCTTTCTTCCTCCCTCAAGCAACAGAAACAGAGAAGGAGAAGGAGAGAAAGAGAGCTAAACGGGAGAGAGAGAGACCAGCTGAGAGACAGAGACGATCGAGAGAAAGAAAGAGAGTAGTTAGGATATTTATAACTTAAATGAGTCCAATTTACAAATAAGTCCAAACAACTTACACAAATGTCAGTTTGAGTCAGATGACGGTCCAACAAGAGCAAATGAAATCATTCGGATCCAAGACAATTACGAAGATCGATAAGCTCAACGAACTACACGCGATGACGTCAGAATGACGCAAAACTGACAAGGTCAATCAAAAGTCAAAATTACGAAAAAGGGCTCGAATCACCTAAACCAATTCAACTCGACTCAAACGATCTCTCCAAGACTCAAGGCCAAAGAAAAACAAAAGCAAAACACACTTAATGATAAAATCACACGTAATGACCCACTAATCCGGATCAACTCGGGTCGGAGTGTTACACCTTGATAACTTGTCTAATATCAGCTGGAACCTCTTTCCATCTCCGCACACCCTTAATTGGTGTGACTTTCCTAATATGTAACCCAATCTCACTCACAAAGTCTGAGGCGTTTATCCCCACTGGCACATTATTCTTGAACTGAACCAATAGTTTGCCCCCAATCTTGGCCTTTACACACTTTGAGCGAAACCCTTTTGTTGGGCCCTTCCCTCGTCGGGATGTAGAACCTACAAATTCCACATAAAACTAGTTATTACAAACAATACATGCACTAAAACATGATGCTTACACGATTAGATTTAATATTTTACTAGCACTACAGCACTCTGTATGAAAGCTAGGAGTGGGTATATGTACATTAGAGGGAGGACCAAAATAGGGTGCACGTGTAGGAGCCATACATACTGGTGTTGTAGTGGGTATGGAGGGTGCCGCGAGTGTATATGGTATATTTGGGAGACGCAGTGGAAGAACGAGTTTGAAAATGTTAAAGAGAGTATCGAGCGAGGCATCTCGAAATGGGAATGTAGTTTCATGGAAGATGACATCTCGAGAAGTATTGATGTTTCCACAAGCAAGGTCATAGATGCGATACCCCTTTTGTGCATTTGGGTAACCAATAAAAATCCTAGGATGGGCTCGAGGATCGAATTTGGGTTTTGCAAGGGTCAATGTTACGAGCAAAACAAAGCATCCAAAAACACGCAGTGAAGAATAATGTGGCCTGTTTTTAAGGAGCACCTCCTGAAGCGAGCGACCGTTAAAAAGAGGAGTTGGTGTTGGATACATTCGCCGAAAACAAAAAACAAAAACATAGCAAGTTGGCCTGAAAACAAAGGGCATGAGCAACCTCAAGTAGGTGGCGGTGTTTTCTTTTAACAACCTCATTTTGTTGGCAAACCCTACTTGTATTTTTCTTAGTTCTGACCTCCTCCTTTTGCTCTAGCGAAAATGGGAGGATAGACTGCTTGGCAAACGTTAACCTCAATCCACCCCAAAATCAAGCGCAAAATCCCTAGCAGCCACCTAAACCTTCAGATTCATCTTCCCCAAACCCTTTATTCTCCCTTTCCCACTTGAAAAACCTACTAGAAGCTTCTGCCGTGGAACTTGTCCAACGTCAACAACTGAAAAAACTCCTTAATCTCCTAAAAAACAAAGATGGCTCCCCCTCAGAAACGTCTCCTCAACTCCCTATCTCCCCAACAAGCGTTTGCCAGCCTCTTCTCCTCCCAAGATGTTATCTTACCACCAATCTACCCACAAACTGTTAGTGGCCGAGGGTGGTTGTCCAAATGACCACCGCCCATTTCATAATTGATAATGAAACGGTCCTCTCCTCTCGCTTTCAATCCAATTTTCAATTCTCCTGTGTTTATTATTCATGAATGTAACGTTGGCAACGGTCCATAATGAGAAGGAACGTTGCAATCATCCATTGATGGTCGGACGGCTATAAAAGCCAGGGAACTCCCTCATCTTCACATACACTGACACAAAAATGAAGCTTGGCATTACCATCAACCTGCTGGCATCAAAAGAAGACAAGGGAGTTGTAATTCCCAGTTTAGGCATCCTTTTTGTCTCCTTTAGCGATGGATTTAGGTATGTCCTAAAATTTTGAAGATCCATTTACGTTTAATCATGCCATTGGAGTGTGAATCTAATCCATTCAAAGTGTTTAGAATGGGCCATTTTGGCCAACAATTGGTATCAAAGCCCATGGTTTGTGCATTGCATGGATTAGAATTGGTGAAAAACAGAAGCTCTGTTTTCTATTTCCAAAACAAAATAGTGACTAAAAAAAAAAGGTTGATCGTCGCCTGGGGCGATAGTCGTTTCCGACCGCAGGCGCTACGTGGTGGCGCAAGCCGGCATTACGCCCAATACAGAATCAAAAAAAAAAAAAAAAATTTTCAGTCGCCGGGTGGCTATGGGAATGGTCGACGGTCCCTACCGCTACCGTCGCCAGCATCTCGCCGGACCCTAACCGCAGCCAGTGTGTCTGGCGACACCAGGTATTCATCGTCTCTGTAGAAGAAGACGATGAATAGTCCCAGGTCGGATTTGGGTCAGGCCGATGACCTGGCAAGTGGATCCGAATCATTATATAGGTCTGGGTTTTTGAGATAGGTCAACTTAGTGCAAGCCTGACCTGCTAACTCGACCCGACCCGCTGTTAATGAACCGGACCTCATGTGGGCCGGATATTAAAAAACCTGATTCGGATCCGACCCGACGTGATCCTAGCAGAACAGGTTCGGCTTGCAAGTCAGACCAGACCCGAACTGACCCAGCAAGTATATAATTTGGGCTTCGATTTATACGATAGGTTGGACCCGACATGGCCCAACCTGTCAAGCCCGAACTGGAGGAACCGACTAGACTGAACAGTCCAATTACTGACCTAGGTCTGACCCGACCCACTAGCTAGCCTGG
This sequence comes from Sextonia rubra, assembly GCA_037013555.1. Lineage (NCBI taxonomy): Eukaryota > Viridiplantae > Streptophyta > Magnoliopsida > Laurales > Lauraceae > Sextonia > Sextonia rubra. The sequence goes on along the minus strand of JASUAD010000028.1, from coordinate 10,530,394 downwards.
GCTGATTTGAATAAATTATTATTAATTTTGATAATTAGGTGTTTTGAATAATTGAGTCATTATAAAATTGGTCTGTTCTGATCAGAATCGTCCAATTGATGTATCTAAATGCAGTAATCATTCTAATAGAACTGGATAATTTAAATATGATCGGATCAAGGCCAGATCAAGGAAAAATGAACGACTGAAATCGTACTTTGATCATTTCGAACACATATGATACCGGATTTTCGATCCGTTTCTTTTGTTGTGTTTCTTACGATGAGATCTATCATATTAATGAATTTAATTTCTGATCCAATGGTTCAATGTTGATATCGTAAGATTTTATGCATGTTTAACTCATTCAAATTCATGTTTCTGCTTATTGTTTATATGATCAATGTTGTTTTGAGTTATATTTGTTACATGCATGTGCTTGATGATTAAATTAGTACGAATCAACGGATAGATTAGGTCAATTTGAAACTTATGACAAATTAATTAAAGAAAATTATTGTTGTGATGAGATATCAATGGTCCGATTAATGTTCATCTGGACCACTAATTTTAGGAAATCTTATTCTCATAATAATAGAATGATCGTTAAAGTTAGGTCTCCCCTAAATGTTTAAATTTAAAATAATGAATGCTCAATTAAAGTAGAAATAGAACACCAGAATCGTTTAAGTCATAGGAGACTAAAAAATTAGTGTCATACTTTTCAATTTGAAATTATGAGTTAACAAGGTAGTCACCAAAGTGGCTCAGTTATGATGAAACTCATGTTTCAAATATTGAATTAGAGATATCATAAATGACACTCAAATTGCAATTTCACTTAAAGGATAGATAATCAATACAAAGGAGTTTATCTTTCGATTATTTGAAGATTGGGATAAAACATGTTAAAGATGTTTTGTGAATTCGTTTTAATCTATGCCCAAAGGTAAGATCTCACTTATTGACTCAACAAAATTGTGGTTTTATCAAATAAACGAGAATAATAAAATTAAAATGTTACATTTGGCCCAAAGGTTATTTATAATGATGTAAAACTATTATTTCTATTATAAGATTCCCTGTAAATTCAAAGCATTATAGAATTGTGAGAGTAATAATTTATCTCTTCTTTTCTTTTACAGCATCTTCCTCCAGATCAATGACTCTTTCCTCGTGCTTAGGAACTATTACCTCATTAGACAGATCGAACTATCATGAATGGTTAGACATGCTATCGTTGACCATAACTTTTCTCGACTTAGAAATGGCCTTAGAAGAGCCCATGCCTCCTACACTCACCGAACAGAGTTCTGAAAATAAAAAGGCCAAATATGATCAGTGGCACAGATGTGACAAGAAATGCCAAAAGATTATAACGACTTCCATTTCTAAGAATATGAAGGGATCACTTGATCAAGGAAAACATGCCAAGGAACTTTTAGAAGAGATTAAGTCATAGTTTGAAGTGATTAACAAGGCATTAGGTGCCACCTTAATAAATAATTTAACTAACATGTAGTACGATGGGACGAAGAGAGTTAGGGAACATATCCTACTCATGTCCAACCTAGCATCCAAGTTGAAGGATGTAGACATGAGTTTCTCAGATGTATATTTGATCCAATTCATTCTGGATTTCCTTCCCCCTACATTTGGCCTGTTTAAGGTAACATACAATCAGAGATCTAGTCGGTGGACCATAACTGAGTTGATCGCAAGATGTGATCAAGAAGAGAGGAGGCTTAAGGCCGAGGGGCAACTTCAGGTAAACTTTGTCTCATATGCAAAGGGCAGGAAAGGTCCTAGAAACTTCAAGAATAATGCCAACACGCCCAAGGTAGATCCGAAAGGTCAGAAACCGATGAAGAGAAAGGGAAAGGAAGGGGTCTGAAAAATGTCACTTTTGTGGCAAGAAAGGACATTTCAAGAAGAACTACCTCAAAAGGAAGAATTGGTTTGAGAAAAGAGGTAAGCAAAGAAATTTATCTCTTGTATGTGAAACCAATATTATTGATGTCCCATCCAATACATGGTGGGTCGACTCTGGTATAACTGTTCACATTTCTGGTTGTATGCAGGGATTCCTTTCAACCCGGAGGCCAAGTGATGGGGAACGAACCATCGTTATAGGAACCGGAAGGAGTCAAGAGTCGAAGTAGTAGGCATGTATAGGCTGGTGCTAGATATAGGATTCGTTCTGGATCTGCCGAACACCTTCTATGTTCTGGATATTTCTCAAAATTTAGTTTCTATTTCAAAGTTAGATGTAAAAGGATATGTAGTTAACTTTGATCGAGGATCTTTAAAACTTTTTTACAATAATATAATGATTGGTAGTTGTTTATTATGTGATAGCTTATATAAGTTAAGGTTAGATACTTTATACACACAATCACTGACTACACACCATGTAACTTGTGAAACGAATGTTGGCATGAAAAGATGACTAGTAAAAGAGAACTCCTCTATGTTGTGGCATAAACGGTTAGGACACATCTCGAAAGAGAAGATACTGTGATTGGTGAAGGACGAGTTATACCAACCCTTGATTTTACTAATTTCGGTGTCTGTATTAACTATATTAAAGGAAAACGACAAAAACAGTCAAAAAAACTGCCACACGAAGTTCTGAACTCCTGCAGTTAATCCATATGGATGTTTGTGGAAAAATAGATATACATTGTCTTACAGGCGAACAATATTTCATCACCTTTATAGATGACTACTCACGCTTTGGTTATGTCTATCTCATTAAACAAAAGTCCGATGCTTTGTCTATATTCAAAATATTCAAGGCAGAAGTAGAAAAGCAATTAGATAGGAAAATCAAAATTATGAGATCGAATTGCGGTGGTAAATATTATGGTAGTTACACTGAAGCGGGCCATAACCCTGGTCCGTTTGCAAGATTCCTATAATCCGATGATATTGTTGCCCAATACACAATGCCTAGAACTCCTCAGCAGAATAGAGTTGCTGGAAGAAGGAATAGGACTCTTTTAGATATAGTTGGGAGTATGGTTAGTAATACCTCGTTACCCAAGTCTATGTGGGGTGAGCACTGAAGATGGCCATGTATATTTTAAATAGGGTTCCTAGTAAAGCAATTTCCAAAACTCTTTTCAAGTTATGGACTGGAAGGAAACCCAGCTTAAACCATTTCCGAGTTTGGGGATGTCCATCTGAAGTGCGAGTATATAATCCACAAGAAAAGAAGTTAGACCCTAGAACAGTGAGCGGATATTTTATTGGATATCCAAATAGGTCTAAAGGGTATCGATTTTACTGTCCTAATCATTCACTAAGAATAGTCAAGTCCAATAATGCATAGTTTTTGGAGAATCATGACAATAGTGGGAGTAGCGAGGCTAGGAATATTATATACAAGGAGATTAGAGATGAGCCTCAATCCTCTACTCAAGGTGGATTAATGATTCCACTTGATATAGGGGAATTCCCAGAACGACCTGTTGATCCACTTCCTCAAGATACACAACCAACTCCTCCAATACGACCAACCATTCCTGAAGAAAATCCGGAAGTATTGAGAAGGTCATCTCGTATGAGAAGGCCTACTATTTCGGATGATTATGTTGTGTATCTAAAAGAATCGGATATTGAAATTAAAAAAGATCCAAAAACTTTTAATGAAGCTATAAACAGTGAAAATTCTGATCAATGGTTAGATGCTATGAAAGAAGAATCAGAATCCATGGCTATAAATGACGTTTGGGATCTCGTTGAACTACCTGAAGGGTCCAAGACCGTTGGTTGTAAATGAGCCTTTAAGACCAAAAAGGACTTTAAAGGAAAAGTTGAACGATTCAAAGCCCGACTTGTGGCTAAAGGATTCACTCAGAGAGAAGGTCTTGATTATCACAAAACCTACTCTCTGGTATCTAAGAAAGACTCATTCAGAGTTGTAATGGCCTCAGTAGCTCATTATGACTTAGACCTATATCAAATGGATGTTAAAACAGCTTTCTTAAATGGGAACCTCGATGAAGAAGTGTACGTGGAACAACCTGAAGGATTTATTCAACAAGGTAATGATCGAAAACTTGTTTGTAAGTTAAAGAAATCGATATACGGGCTGAAACAAGCTTCTAAACAATGGTACTTAAAGTTTAATCATATTATCACATCTTTCGATTTTATTGAGAATCCAGTTTACCATTGTATTTATCTTAAGATCATTGGGAGCAAGTTCATCATTTTAGTCCTGTATGTAAATGACATTTACTAGTCAGTAATGACCTTAGTATGATCTGAGAAACTAAGATATACCTTGAGAATAATTTTGACATGAAAGATATGGGTGAAGCAGCCTTTGTAATAGAAATCGAGATATTCATAGATCGATCTCAAGGATTACTCGGGCTGTGTCAAGAAGCCTATGTGCAAAATATACTCAAACGATTTTGAATGGAAAGGAGTAAACCACAAAATGCCCCTATGTCTAAGGGAGATAGGTTTAGTAAAGAACAGTTTCCTATAACTGACATAGAAAAGTTAGAAATGAATAAATATCCTTATGCAGCAGCAATAAGAAGTCTAATGTACCTACAGACATGCAAGAGGCTAAATATTAGTTTGTAGTCGGTATGTTAAGCAGATATCAAAGTAATCCTGGCATGTCTCATTGGGTAGCTGTCAAGAAAGTGATGCGTTATCTCAACGGCACTAGAAGATATATGCTCACATATCAGAGATCCAATCCACTAGAGGTCATTGGATATTCAGATTCTGACTTTGCAGGATGTCTCGATACAAGAAGGTCAACATCAGGTTACATCTTTCTGTTGGCTGGCATGGCAATATCGTGGAGGAGTGCAAAGAAATCGCTAGTCACTCCATTCACATTTGATGCAGAGTATATGGCATGCTTTGAAGCCACAGGTCATGCATTATGGATGCGTAACTTCATCAAGGGACTTACAATTATGGGTAGTATTTCTGAACCACTAAAGATTTACTGCGATAATAATGCTGCTCGAATTTTTGCACAGAATAACAAGTGTTCCAGTAAATCAAAGTTTCTAGAAGTAACGCATCTTGTCTTGAAGGAGAAAGTGCGAGATCGTTTAATGTCAATTGTTGGAGCTCCATCGAAGCTCATGGTTGCTGATCCATTGACAAAGGCATTGGTGCTAAATGATTTTAAAGATCATGTAATGAGTATGGGCTTGAATGAAATGCCTTATAGGAGTCAATGATGTATAACACTATACATTGATCAATTAAAGAAATGATTTTGCAATTCTTACTTTGTTTTATATTCACATGTGATAATTGTGCAATGAATTGAGAATATAAAAGTATTATGACATTACAGTTCCCATTAGAGAAGTCGTATTAAAGATTCTACGTTTCATCATTAAGTTCTTGATTAGGAAGGGATATTGGTGTCGTGATTGTGGAAGGAAATATATCGTCAACATGTGTAACCGCCACAGTTCGCATTAGTAAACTAACCTAATCACAGATTAAAGACCTTAGCATTACAGTTTTCATGGATGATCGGTGTTTTCAAATGATGCGCATCAGTTAGAGTCGTTTTCAAAATTCGTTTGCAAAATAAAATATTTCACTATATATATATATTAAGAGGATGTATGGTGGTCATTATGGACCAAGTGGGAGATTGTTAGTGGCTGAAGGTGGTGGTCCAAATAACCACCGCCCATTTCATAATTGATCGTGAAACGGTCCTCTCCTCTCCCTCAATGCACTTCAATCCAATTTTCAGTTTTCCTGTGTTTATTATCCATGAATGTAATGTTGGCAACGGTCCATAATGAGAGGGAATGTTGCAGTTGTCCATTGATGGTCGGACGGCTATAAAAGCCGGGAAACTCCCTCATCTTCATAACACTGACACAAAAACGAAGCTTGGCATTACCATCAACCTATTGGCATCAAGAGAAAACCGAGGGAGTTGTAATTCCCAATTTAGGCATCCTTTCCGTATCCTTTAGCGATAGATTCAGGTATGCTCTAAAATTTTGGAGATCCATTTACGTTTAATCGTGCCATTGGAGTGCGAATCTAATCCGTTCAAAGTGCTCAGAATGGGCCATTTTGGCTAACACAAACCACATGGAAAGATGGAAAACCAGTTATGAAAATCCCCTGTTCCATGGTGGCATCCAGTAAAGACTCCTTCTCCTTCACTACAGTTGGAAGATTCTCTGGGAAACGGCTGACGATTGAATGGCTAGAGCATCATATCAGGGTCTCTTGGCACCTGCACAAGCCACCTCTTCTCTCCCTCATCGAAAAAGGCCTCTTCATTTTCAGATTTGCCTAAGCCGAGGATAGCGACTCTCTTCTCCTTTAATCCCCAGTTTCAATGAACAGTAAACGTCTACATCTCTTCCCTTGGTCACCTGGGACCGATCTTTCCTGAATGGCCATCCTCTATTCCTATTTGGATTTATCTAAAGGGCATCCCCGACCACTGTTGGAGCAGTAACATTCTACATTCCCTGGCCAGCTCTATTGGTTATCATCTAAAGCCGGATGAAATCACTGGTTCTCAAAAATCATGACATATACTAGGATTTTGGTTTCTATGGATCTGAAGAAACCGAAGCTTATGTCAATATTAGCTAATTTTGAAGTAGAAAATGAAACAAAGATCGAGGCCTCCTACGAAAACCTCCCTTACTCTCACTATTTTTTCCATGGTAATGCCAATCGAAAAAGCATTCCCTTTACGCTTCCAATGCTGACATAGGTCCAAACCATGCAGAGATGCCAACTTCAAACCGTGAGGCTTCTACTTCTCCTACCACTGGTCTTCAGGTGTCTGCTCCTACTTCTCCTGTTACTAGTCTTCAGGCTCCTAAAGCTCCAAACAGTGAAGCTTCCCCTGCTACAGGATCAAAGGCTGGTATGTCTTCAACTCCTGAAGATATGGTATGTCCTGCTACCCATCAACATCCGTTTAGTACTACTGCTTATAATGTCGATCTTCAGAACTTAGAGGTAATCTTGATTCCCGAAGTTGCCCCTAAAAACATCCTCTCCATTTTAGAGAATTGCACATTAGCTGATCCCACATGGAACCTCTCCTCTCATAAGAATTTTGTATCTAGGGTTGTAAATAGGAACCCAATTTTTCAATTATCCGAAGGTTTCAACTCGTTAATAACCAGGTTTGGGTCCTTATTTAAGAACCGATAAGTAAACGGGTCCGAGTATGGTTCTTATTTTTGGACCCGTGGCCTAAATGGTTCCAGGTTTGGTTCCACCTTGGTTCCAACCCAAAGACCAAAGTCCCAATATATTACCCCAATTTTAAAAAAAAATTCTAAAAATTAGCTTTTCTCTAAAGCATTATCTACATAGACCCGGACCCGAAACCGAACCCACCCTAAGAAATGGTTCTATTTCCGATTCTAGGTCCATTCACTCCTTAACTGTTCCAGTTCCGAATCTAAGAAATTGATTCTAAACCTGTTTTGGTTCTAGGTCTATCCTCTCACTAACGGTTCCGGTTCCGAGTCCACCGTGGACCCGGACTGGAACCGACCCATTTACAACCCTATTTGTATCCATTCAAAACCTAGCTGACCTCTCTATTGTCCTTGAAGTAGATCAAAACCAAGATTCCTTTCATCCTCCCTCTTTTCAATCCAAGCAAAATACCAAAAACAAAAAAGAAAAAAAATAAACAAAGGAATATCTACTGGCTAGAGGCACAACTGGCTAGACACAGCAGGAAACAGATAAAATTGAAGGAAACAGCAGCAAACCGATAAAATTGAACGAAAGACACAGCAGCATACAGATAAACTTGAATGAAGCAGCAACAAACAAATAGAATTGAATGAAACAGCAGGAAACAGATAAAATTGAAGGAAACAGCAGGAAACAGATAAAATTGAACGAAAAACACAGCAGCAAACAGATAAATTTGAATGAAGCAGCCGCAAACAAATAGAATTGAATGAAACAGCAGGAAACAGATAAAATTGAAGGAAACAGCAGGAAACAGATAAAATTGAACGAAAAACACAGCAGCAAACAGATAAATTTGAATGAAGCAGCCACAAACAAATAGAATTGAATGAAACAGCAGGAAGCAGATAAAATTGAAGGAAACAACAGCAAACAGATAAAATTGAATGAAAGACACAACAGCAAACAGATAAATTTGAATGAAGCAGCAGCAAATAGATAGAATTGAATGAAACAGTAGGAAACAGATAAAATTGAATGAGAGCTGCTCGGTTGGGTTGATGAGGGCTGTTCGGTTGGGTTGAGGGCTACTCGGCTGGGTTGATGAGGGCTGCTCGATGCTCGGTTGGGTTGATGAGGGCTGCTGGCCGCTCATATTCTTGTTGATGAATGATGAGGGCTACAGCGGCTAGGGTGTTTTTCCGCTTTCATTCTTAGGGTTTCAAAGAAGCTTTTACGCATACAAAAAGTTTGAGAAATGGGCCATGGGTTGAAAGGTTGAGGCCCATTACTTTTTTTTTAATTTAAGCATATAAAAAGGTTGGCTAACCGTGATTTAGAGAAACGATTAACCGAACCGTAATACACGGTTCGGTTCGGTTAATAACTGTGGGTGAGATGAAAAACCGTAACCGAACCGTAAAAGGTGGTTTTTCAATTTTAGAAACCAAACCGTAAACCGAACCATAAATCATGGCTATTAACCGTCGGTTTGGTTCGGTTCGGTCGATTTGCCAGTTTTTCGGTCTTTTTTTATACCCCTAGTAGAGGAAAACACAAAAGTCACCCAACTTTAGTCTAAAAGGTAGCATAAAGCTTGCCTCCCAGAATGGGCATCGTGCATCTATATCCAACTTTTAAGATATTGGATCCATGCATGTATCATTTTCAGTAAACCTTTTACCTTCTCTGATCTTGGAATTAGCCTAGAATTTTATCATGCATTCACCTCCATTAGGCCTCAGTCAAGATCCATCCCTAACTATATTTCCTATTGATTACCATCAATACACATCAACATTCTCAACATCATTCATCAATTGTAACAAGTTCCAGCAAGATAGAAACACAATATTAGGACAACAATAATAAATACAATATCAGGACAACCTCATCACCTTGAAGTCTTTAAATAGCTGTCTATTTTCAATAGCAGTTTCACTATTAGCCAAAGCTAATAAATACAAAAATTTGACAACCCATATACCATTTGGCTTGCAAGGACAAAACCAAAAAAGTCACCGCATGAAGGGTAAATCAACACTATCTTATTCTACCCTAAGTTCCACTCCATACATATGCAAGAAAAAGTAAGAAAATCATTAACACATAAGCACGAAAATTTTTAGGTCATTGCTGCATATTTTGAACTTCTATGCTTTCTCTCAAAACTCAAAACTCATACTTCATCTCCTACTTAAGCTCTTCAAGTTTTGTTTTCATTTCTTCCATTCTAATATCATCTTGTCCATGTCCTGACCGAAGGTCAGGAATATGTTCAGAGACAACTTCATCCATCCAAATCAACAATCCACAACCTTTTTCTCCTTACAAAAAATTTATATCAAATGCAAAAGTGATTATTTTAGTGAAAATAAAAACAATTATGGAAATGAAATGGATAAACACTTACATGTAAATCTATACATTGCCAAAATTTTCGTCTAAGATTAGATGTTGTACGAGAAGTCTTGAGAATCATATATCCATATCCACATGGGCACTTTGGCGCTCATTCTAAATTCCATAATGGATACGGCGATGGTTTACCAAAAAATTCCTGACCTAAGAACTCAAACGCAGCAAATAAAATAAATTTGGATCAAAAAATTTATACAAATTATATATGAGAAAGCTGAACATTTAATGTGGATCACATACTCGAAGACAACATTAAAAAGCAATACGATTTTCATATAGAGAGACAACCTACATATACATATGCAGACAAAATTAGAATAACTTTTTAGAAATGATATTAGAAGTGAACACATGCCTAGATTACTTTCCAAACCCAACACAACCCCACAATCTAAACCATCGAAAAACACATCAAAATCCCACATCATTGACACAAACAAACATATTTTTCATTAGATGAAGAAGAAGCCTACTTAAACATATTTTACCTTCTTCTCCACCAATTGAATGACAGTAAGACATGTGTTGAATTAAAACTCATTGTTATCAATTCATTTGTGGTTGAACACTTCTTACCATTACTATTAATCAATCCATTACAATTAATCAATGTTAGTAAGTAAACATCCTACTCATGTCTTCCTCTTCAACAAGATCTAGAGAGAGCCTAAACAATCACCTAGCATTATAATTTACAAAAACCAAAAAAAAAATTCGCATTGCCAAAAACTAAAAGGGGTGAAATTAAAACAAAAAACAAAAAAAGCCGAGAATTGGAGCCCAATATTCAGCAAAAGAAAAGAAAAACCACATTTCCACTAACTTTATCAATTTACAAAAACCAAAAAAAAATTTTTGCGAAAAACCCAAAAATCTGGAAGTAACACAAAAACCACAAAAAACAAAAATAAAAAAAAACACCAAGACCCTTGAACCCATCCCATCTCAAAATTCAGCAAAAATCAACAGATCCCAGTCCATCCCCTCCCATCACCTCTGAACCAAAGGGTGCCTCTATTTGGTGCTCAACATCCCGTCCCCAATATCCGATGGCGCCTCTATTTGGTGCCATCGGTGAAGCAACAACAAGGAGAAAAAAAAACAAAAAACAAAAGAAAAGAAAACGGAAAAGAGCAATCCCTATTGACTTTCCATCCAAGCTGCGAAGATGAAAATACCTGGCGGGCAGTGGCGAAAGAGTCGACGAGTAGGGGCTGGGAAGACTCGGTGAGCAGGGCTGGGTGAGAATCTTCTTCGATTAGGGAGAGAGAGTCAGTGAGCAAGGGCTGGGAAGACTCGGTGAGCAGGGCTAGGTGAAAATCTTCTGCAATTAGGGAGAGAGAGTCGGTGAGCAGGGCTAGGAAGGCTTGATTTCTTCGCAGTTAGGACCTCTTCTTCTTTCTTTCAGCGTTAGGTTTTCCCCTTTTCCTTTTTTTTCCCTTCTACGTTAGTGTTTTTTTTTTTTCTTTTCTCAATACGTGCAGCAGAGCTTAAAACCCATCTGAGCGGGCTGATTGGGTGAGCTGATTTCTCGTTTCACTATTCAAAACACAAGTGGGGCTCAATCTGTCCACACTGGCATGCCATCTTAGCCAGTTGTGAAACCGGTTGTGCATCTAGCATTATTGCCCACATGGTGCCTCTCCTCTCGTAAGAACTTTGTATCTAGGGTTGTAAATAGGTACCCGATTCTCTGATTATTCGAAGGTTTCAACTCGTTAATAACCGGGTTTGGATCCTTATTTAGAAACCGATAAGTAAACGGGTCCAGTTATGGTTCCTATTTTTGGACCCATGACCTAAATGGTTCCGGGTCCCGTTCCACCTTGGTTCCAACCTATGGACCCGAGCCCCAATATATTACTCCAATTTTTAAAAATTTTTTTCTAAAAATTAGCTTTTCTCTAAAGCATTCTCTACATAAACCCGAGCCGGGACCTAAACCCGCCCTAAGAAATGGTTCCAGTTCCGGTTCCAGGTCCATTCACTCCTTAACGGTTCCGGTTCCGATCCAAAAAATTGGTTCCGAACCGGTTCCAGTTCTGAGTCCATCCTCTCACTAACGGTTCCGTGGACCCAGACTGGAACCAACCCATTTACAACCCTATTTATATCCATTCAAAACCTAGTTGACCTCTCGATTGTCCTTGAAGTAGATCAAAACCAAGATTCCTTTCACCCTCCCTCTTCTCAATCCAACCAAAATACCAAAAGGAAAAAAGAAAAAAAATAAACAAAGGAATATCTACTGAAGCCCTGTTACCAGGAATTGCTCTGGCCCACATCCTCTCCTCCCCTCCCCCGCACCCAAAAAATGATTATTCTCTTTGACTAAAACTGTAGGGGTCTCTCAAATGCCCCCACTATCAATGTCCTCAACCATCACATCTCCTCTCATTCCCTAGACATCATTTTTCTAGCTGAACCTTTGTCCTCTTTCTGATCCCATCGCTCCATCAAGTTAGACTACCTTGGATATGATTTTTTTTTGCTAGCCAGTCCTTATTCTCCCCTAATCCCTTCCATCTGGTGCATTGCCAAATCCACAGACATTTATATCAATCTTGTTGATTCTTCCACCCAACATGTGTCTATTCATGTCACTACGAGTGGCTTGCTTCAACCTTGTCTCATAACTGTTGTTTATGCATCTACTAGCTACATCCAAAAAAGAACCCTATGGACTTACTTGGAGGATAGTTCTAATGTTAACCATCTCCCCTGGTGTGTGCTTGGAGACTTCAATACAATCCCATCCTCAGAAGAAAAATTCAGCTTTTCTCCCTCTAGAAATTCCTCTATGAATGAGTTCAATCAAATGATGCTTCAGGCTTGGCCCTCTAACTTGGGTTTTAATGGGAGCAAGTTCACTTGTTCAAACAACAGAAGTGGTAGATCTCTAGTTTGTCCAAGATTGGACCACGTTCTAGCCAAACTACAGATGGATTGACTACTTTCATGACCCGGTGGTAACTCGCTTATTTCAGATTTCTTCTGATCACTGCCCTTTGCTGCTCTCTCATATTAATCAAATTCAAATCAAAAGAACTCCCTTCAAATTTGAGGCCACGTGGATCAATCATCCCTCATATATGGAGCTTGTTAAGCAAGTTTGGGAGATAGAAGTTCAAGGGACCCCTCAGTTTGTCCTTTTCCAAAAGCTTAAGGCAATGAAAAAGGTTTTGAAAAACTGGAATATTGAAGTTTTTAGCAATCTTAACTCTAACATTCAAGCTACTGAAGAAGATTTGTTTCATTCCCAGTTGGACTTTGATTCTAATCCTTCTAACAGCACCGTTCCCGTTTTGCTTGCTGCCAAATCCAATCTTCATAATGCCCTTCATGCAAAAAAGTCACATTAGAAACCGAAGGCTAGCTAGAATTAACTGGCTCAAGGAAGGGACCAAAATACAAAATTTTTTCATACCTATGCCAAGATGAGGAGTAGATCTAAGCAAATCTTATCCATCTTGGACAATGGCACCAATTTAGTTGATGATGAGCAAATCAAACAAGTTGCTGTTAGATATTTTTCTTTACCTTTGCAGCCCCTGGTTCTCCAAATATGAGCTCCATCTTCAATATTCCTGCCCTTTCAAGAAGAGTTTCCTCATTACAAAATGAAGCCCTCACAACTGTGCTTTCTGAAAAGGAGATTAAGAATGTAGTCTTTACACTCAACTCGCACAATGCCCCTAGGCTAGATGGTTTCTCTGGTGTTTTCTTCACTTCTGCTTGGCCTAACATTGCTCAAGATGTTTTCCGAGCTGTCCGTCACTTCTTCTCCTCAGGTGAAATCCTTAGAGCCTTTAACACCTACATGATCACCTTGATTCCAAAACTTTCTTCTCTTTCCACTTTTGCAGACTTTAGACCTATTAGCCTTCTTAATTTCTCGTATAAGATAATTTCCAAGAACTTGGCTAATAGGCTATCCTATATTCTCCCCTCCCTTATCTCTAAAACCCAGGCTGCCTTCATAAAGGGGAGGTCCATCCATCAACAAATTGGACTAGCCCATGAGATTATTCAGAAAGTCAATACTAAATCCAAGCATGGCTCCATATGCATTAAACTGGATATCACTAAAGCTTTTGACAAACTTGAATGGCCTGTCCTATCTAAGGCTCTCAAGTTCTTTAGGTTCTCTGACTCTTGAATTAATTTGATCTCTGAATGTGTTTGTACCACAAAGGATTGGTGTTAGTTAATAAACTTCCTTGTAGCTTCTTCTCTGCTAGTTGCGGTCTCCGACAAGATGACCCTCTTTCCCCCCATCTTTTCATTTTGGCTAAGGAAATCTTAAGCCTAAACCTTGAAAACTTGGTTTTTAAAGGTGGTATTTTGCCTATATCAAACATTGTCCTAGTTACCAGTTATCATATTTATGCGAATGACATCACCGTCTTCATGAAAGCGAACTACAAATCCTTATCCTCTCTGAAGTCTCTCATGAAATCTTACCAAGTTACCTCGAGTCAGAAGCTTAACTTACAAAAAAGTAACATATTTGCAGGCTGTTGTAACTACAGAAAAAAGAGACTTATCTCCTCCACCTTAAACATTCAGCTAGCCTCCAACCTTGGAAAATACCTAATTGTCCCTCTAATCATAGGTGCCCCTAAAAGAGCTAGCTCACTTCTCTTTCCTTATTGATAACATCTAGAAGAAACTGAACTGTTGGAAGAATAAATTGCTCTCTTTTGCTGGAAGGCTAACCCTGGTAAAGCATGTGCTATGCTCCACTCTCTTCACTGCATGATGATCTTCCCTATTCCTTCCAAAGTGGTGAGTGACATTGAGAGGCTTATTAACTCCTTCCTTTGGTTTGCTGATGCGAGTAGGAGAAAGTCAAAGTCAATTGGAATAATATCTATCTGCCTAAATTAGAGGGTGGCTAAAGTCTTAAAGAGTTCATGATTCAAATCTCCAATCAACCTTTTCACATTAAAAGCACTCTTTCAAATCTAAGAAGGAAACTTCATTCTACATTATTAATGTTTTCTCTCTCGATCACTCAATTTGATATAAAGATCTTTTTATTTATTTCTCTTTTTATAGTCTCTATTGTAGCCATCCGCACACTTAAGTTTCGTTTCTCCTCATCTATTTCTTTTCACTTATGATTTTTTTTTGGGCAGGACTCTACTTTCACAGTTAGCAAAAATTAATAAAAAAATATCAACCAAGGGTGAAAACCTCCTGGCTTTGAGATCTAAATCCATTTGGCTTTAATGCATTGTCATTGTATTCAATAGCATACTCTTCATGACCACCAAAGATTATTTTCATGTGACGAAGTATATATATTTGTGGGTCGCATTAGCCAAAAGAACCAACTCACCAGTCCAGTATAATTAATTAGATATGGGCTTTCAATCTGTCAAAACTCTAATAGAATCTCATAATCATATCGTTAAATGAAATGCAAGCTTATTTCATTCTTCTTTTTTTTTTATGACTAAGCTTATTTCATTCTTCATTCTCTTAAATAAGTGAAAGAAAAGTGTGTCAAACATGATGTGGAGAAGAGACAAAGGAGAAGAATCATGTTTCTCCCTTTCGCATTCTAGGTTAAAGGATTTATGTGGGTAACTATTTTATTTTAACTATGGCCACATATAGTGCCATATGCGTGCCCCACACAATTCTATTTCGGAAAAATGGAAATTTTGTTTTTTGTATATATTATGTGACTATTGTAAATGTTTTCATTAAATTTTATTGAATTGTAGTTATATTCGTTTACTTTTTGTTTCCATTCATTTTAATTGAGATGTGTTGGAATATTTTGTTAGAGGAAGTTGACGTTTCAACCATCAAGAATCAATGCTATGTAATTTGTTGTCATTTTTTTTGTCATTTTTATCAAGTTTATTATATTTTTGCTAAAAATATGCACTATAATTATTTTTTAAATTATTTTTCTTTTCCTGATAGTTTCTTTTTGTAGCGCAGGCCTTAAAAGGCTAGTTATATCAAATAGTAAGTCAGTCATAGTGTATTTGGATGTGGGCTAGACTAATATAGAGTAGAATAAACCCAAAATAAAAAAAGAATAATATATGATGGGATTATAAGAACTTTTTGTTTTTAGTTGCATGATATGGAATCTTTTTAACTTTTTATATAAAAAGTAGATATTTTTTTGTAATTTAGTGATAACTTTTTGACTTTTTTTGAATAATAATAAAATAAATTTAAATTTCAAAAAATTCATTTTGCTTTACTCTAATTTACCTCACATTCAAATACACCCTATAGTGGGACCAATAAGCTATGTACGAACTTGTGGATCAAGGAAGGAGCATGGACGGTGTCTCACTCACATTGAAGGAGAGAGTGAAACTCTGTGGGGGTTCCACCCGGCAAAAAATCTCGAACCAGTTGCCTACGAAAGTTGTGGGCCTTGTATGAACAGCATCTCACAATGGTCCCCACCTTTTCACTCAATGAAAGTCCTCAAATTTCTGGTGGGCCCAAGGATCAGAAGAGCAGGTTGGTCCGTCAAGTTTCGTGTATCAGTTTTCCAAATCCTCCTTCGTGTGATTGCGGATCTTCCATCTCTCGCTTTCCTCTCCACTCGTAACAAATCTCCCATTCCAAACTAAAATTTCTTGGAGAAAACACAGGACACGTGGAAATTTTGGCAACACCCAAAATTCAAGGAATTCTCTGCTAGTCGGTCACACGTCAAAAGTTTTGTGGCAATCCATCAGCCACAAACGTCGCTTCCCATTCTGATACATTGTGCTGGAAAATGAATGTGTGAAATCTTTCACCACTAACTATGTTCATCATGACCGTCAATTTGCTTATGGCCACCAATCTGATCATCACAAAAATATCATAAGATCATCCCACACGATTTGGACGGCTCCTAATTGGCATGGATAAGTGCGATCACGAGCTGAATTTAGCAAACTCGCATGGAGCCAGGTTTTGGCCTTCTTTTTCATATTATAATTCCTCTAACTCTGACCCCGGGACCTGAAACCAGACCAAATATCAGAGCCAGCTCAATTTGGGTTACGGGTCTCCTAAAATAGTTTTAACTTTCAAACTCTACAGTGTAATGGTTTGTTTGAGCATTGAGAGGATTCTGCTTTTTAAAAATTTTCATTTTTAAGAGAGAGAAATCATGTATTCCAACTAGCATCGCAAATGGGTATTCAATTCTTCAATTATGCAAAGGTTTCGGCACATGAAAATTTAGATTTGGTATTTATTTTAGGTTTCAATTCATAAATAGGTCTAGGTTTGGGATCCAATATAGGTTCCGATTAGTAAAAAAGCCTAGTTTCGGGTCTACATAGGTTTGACCCCGTGGACCCAACACTTGACACAAGAGCTTTTAATATTACAAATTGTGGGTTATAATCAACTTTTGTTTGACATTTTATATTTAATTTTAAAAATGATAGGCTTAATGCATTATTATAAATTAAACAATATCTTTCTTTAAAGAAAAAATAAAAGACTATAAAAGAAGTAAGAACCAGTATTTCCCACTTCTCTAGTTAGACCCCGTTTCAAAAATGAATCCTGGCGCTCTTATCAAAACTAGGTCTAAAAGCAATAAAGTCGGTTCCAAAACTGGAACCTTCATTTAAAAATGGGCCTAGATCTTTTCTGACTCTATCTTGAATCAACTCATTTGCAACCCTAAATTCCAACCACTCATAGAAAATTAAAATCCTCTCTAATAAGATAATTGACCTACTTTTCTTTCTAGGAAAAAAATGTACGGCACCAAGATGAAAAAAGGGTTGTACGGAAAATGAGGTCAATTTTTCTCTTCAGTATGGATTTCATTTACGTAAGAAATGCTCCTAAAACCTGAGGACCTTTTTATGAGATTTGGGCTCGGTACATCAGGGCCTAACCCAGGCACATGGAATTGACAGCTCAAGTTCCCCGCACACAATTATTTTGTTGTGGACTATCACTGGAACCAATTCACATGTACATACATATATGTACACACACTCATTATCTTTCAGGAGTGATACCATTCCCGAGCATCTGATATCAACTGCTTTCAATCTCCAAAAATCTCCAAAACCCCAGGCACCAAATCTTCCTCTGAATTGCCCTGATTTCTGCTGAATTTAAGGAGGAGGAGGAGGAGGAGAAAGGAGAAGAGACTGAGAGAAATGGCATCAACAGCAAGCAATCCACTGCTCTCTACAACATTCCATGGAACCCAAATCCAGCCCAGAACAAGCCCATCTTCTCTCCCTCTGTTTTTCCTCACCCCAAGAAGACCCAACACCAGACAAATCCAATCTCTTCTCCTCCCATCCCAAAACAGAAAACCCAATTCAGAAAACCACCCAAACTTCCCATCTCAAGCTACCTTGGCCACCTTCCTCCTCACAGCCCTCTCCCAAACCACCCCTCAGGCTCTTGCCTTGGACAACCCCACCACCCCACCTCCCTTCTCCCCTCCCATGCAGGCAGAAGCAACAAAACCCAGTTCATCTTCCTCACCCTTCTCCCAATCTCTCCTCACAGCCCCAAAGCCCCAGACCCCAGCATCTTCTGATCTTCCAGAGGGCTCCCAATGGCGATACAGTGAGTTCCTCAATGCTGTCAAGAGGGGTAAGGTTGAGAGAGTCCGCTTCAGCAAGGACGGCACCGCCCTCCAGCTCACCGCCGTGGATGGCCGCCGGGCCTCCGTCATCGTCCCCAATGACCCCGACCTCATCGACATCCTCGCGATGAACGGCGTTGACATCTCGGTCTCTGAAGGTGATTCCGGTAATGGGTTGTTCAATTTTATTGGGAATTTGCTCTTCCCCTTCCTCGCCTTCGCCGGGCTCTTCTTCCTCTTCCGCCGCGCCCAGGGCGGCCCCGGCGGACCTGGGGGGCTCGGCGGGCCGATGGATTTTGGGCGGTCGAAATCGAAGTTTCAGGAGGTGCCGGAGACTGGTGTGACATTCAGCGACGTCGCCGGGGCCGACCAGGCCAAGCTTGAATTGCAGGAGGTGGTGGATTTCTTGAAGAATCCTGACAAGTATACAGCATTAGGCGCTAAGATCCCTAAAGGGTGTCTTCTGGTTGGGCCGCCGGGGACCGGGAAGACCCTTTTGGCGCGGGCAGTGGCCGGGGAGGCCGGGGTGCCCTTCTTCTCTTGCGCAGCGTCGGAGTTCGTTGAGCTGTTTGTGGGTGTTGGGGCATCGAGAGTGAGGGATTTGTTTGAGAAGGCGAAGTCGAAAGCGCCCTGCATTGTGTTCATTGATGAGATTGATGCTGTGGGCAGGCAGCGAGGAGCGGGGCTCGGCGGTGGGAACGACGAGAGAGAGCAGACGATCAATCAGCTCTTGACAGAGATGGATGGATTCTCGGGGAATAGTGGGGTGATTGTGTTGGCGGCAACCAACAGGCCAGATGTACTTGATGCAGCGCTGCTGCGGCCTGGACGGTTTGATAGGCAGGTGACAGTAGATAGGCCTGATGTTGCTGGTAGAGTTAAGATTCTTCAGGTAAGCCTGCTTTCTTCTTGTTATTGAATTTCGCCTTTTGATATTATTAATGTGTTGATTTGCCTACTTTTGTACTCATTTGAATAAGAATTCAACGTTACAATTAATTTTCTCTTGCATGAAAAGAAAAGATTCTTCAGTTGAGTATGATGCTTCTGCTGCTTCCAGCTCCTTTCGTGTTACTGAATTTGACCTTTTTGTGTGATGCTTCTGTAGTCATTTTAATGAGTGAATCACTTCTGTTTTCTCTTGCCTGAAAGCCTTCTTTTGGATATTTCATCATTGAACTCAGCGGTGTTCAAGTAGGAAAACTGGTGATAAGATTTCTTCAGTCCAAGTGTGCTAAGTTTTGTGGTTAGATATTGGTAGCGACTGTCTCAAAATTGACATTGAATGCTGTCTTAACAGCCAAATGCAGATAGTAGTTTGCAACCCATGACTTGTAAGTTTGAGTGCATCTGCTCATTGTTTTTCATTGAAATTTGAGATGTCCGAACTTCTACTTGTATGCTTTCTGGAGTTTGAAATTACATCTGCGTTATGGGCATTTAATGATGGGCCAGACACATAATTTTGCAGTCAGATAGGTTTAGTCTTATCTATCAAGTAGACTTAAGATTGAAATTAGAACAGATCATGGAACTTCAGTTGTGTCAAGAAATTTATGTTTTTATGTATAATGTGGTAGGAAGTCTCCCCATTTGATATTTGTTATCAAACTAAGGTTGGCATGTTGTTTCCAAACCCTAGAAGGTTCAGAATAATCACCTAAACTTTTGATAATCTATATCAATATGAAGAATTGAAAGTGTACCATTTCTGCTCTTAAGTGGTGGAATGTAGGATCAGACTAAAACATTATGACATGAACATCTTTTTCTCTTCCTTTTTTCCCCTTTCTCTTTTATGGTCTCTAATTTGAGAGCAGTAGTTGGAAATGCATAAATTTTGTTACATGCGAGAAGGAAATCTAATATTCTCTTTCAAAGATTGCAAGTACATTCTAATCTATATCAATAGCGGCAAAAGACTGAAAGTTATGGCTGCATATATTGAGTGATGATGTGCCCTCTTATTGATTTCTGAATACAGGGACACGGTTTCCATGGGTTAGCATTGTACTACTTGATGGATGGTAGTTCAGTAGATATTATTCTGTTACAAAGTATAATTCAGGTTTATCTTCTGCGATCTTGTTGTCTTAGTTTCCCCCATTTCAAGCATAGGATTGATTTATTCAGATTGTGATAGAGAGGAGTACTAATTATACAGGCTACTGCTAAATGGCAGTCTCTTTCATCAGAGCTTTTGATACGATGGTTTAATCCCACAGGAGCAAGCAGTACAGGCCCCCAATCTTCCCCTCAACCCATTCACGATGTATGAAGCATATATGCCTAAAATCTAGGGAGTCAAACTTGTCGGCTTCTTCTCCATATATGGAAGTTTTATTTGTTTTTGGTCGGTTATTGTACATTCAAAATGCCACAATCATCCAATTATCACAAATTTCATAATCCGTCAGTTGTTGGCCTATAAGTTATCAGCAATGGTTGTCTACTCAAATTCAACATGCAAAAGTGGATGGCTAGGATTGTCCAAACAGAAATTGATTCAAAATTTGAGTAGTCATAAACACCCTCCATTTGGAATAACCACACACACAGCCACATGTACCACAGATGAATTGCCAAGAAGCTCTGATTTAATATTTTGAAGTATTTTTGGTTATTTCTATTTGTCCAAGCAGCTAGCCCCTATGGTAAAGGTGTTTTACTACCAGTGTGTTTCACTTTTGATCATGCATTACTTTCTACAGACAGTTAAATTTGTAGGTTCCACATATGGCATTTTTTTCTAAAATGGCTTACACACCAAACCCACATGATAAGTGAATTTATTTACTTCCTTTTATTGAGTCTAAAGCTTCCAGAATATTGTTTTATTTATCCTGTGCTTGCTAGTCAATACACAAGTTGCCATCGTAATTCCTGTCCTTGCAAACCCGGCATCACAAGTCATCACTCAAGCTTTTAACAGAGATGAAAGTTTTCAAAGTGCAAATGCTGTCATGGTTAGGACTCAGTTCCAAAATTTGATGCATCTTAATTTAGTTTCACAATACAAAATCCTGCCAGCATAACTTCAGCTTCCCTTTGTCATTGGGTTGGTGAAGTTTTTTGTGCGAAAGATATTTTAAGGAACAAAACTTATAACCTGGGAATTGCTTGATTTGAATTTGTGCAGATACTTTGATTTGTCTTTCACTTTTTTAAAGGTACCCCATCTGATTATTTTGAACTATTTCTTTTTGGACTCATTTCTAATAATGCTTTTGTATGACAGGTGCACTCCAGGGGAAAGGCACTTGCGAAGGATGTAGACTTTGACAAAATCGCAAGGAGGACACCTGGTTTTACTGGAGCAGATCTTCAGAACCTGATGAATGAAGCAGCCATTCTTGCTGCCAGACGTGACCTTAAGGAGATCAGCAAAGATGAGATCTCCGACGCTCTGGAAAGAATAATTGCTGGGCCTGAGAAGAAGAATGCTGTGGTGTCGGAAGAGAAGAAGAAGCTGGTTGCCTATCATGGTAAATTTTTCTCTCCCATTCATAGAGACAGCCCTCCCAGATATTATCTTGTTTTATCAGCTGAACGCATATATATCTTGAGTTGTGTGCAGAGGCTGGGCATGCTTTGGTGGGTGCACTCATGCCTGAGTATGATCCTGTTGCCAAGATTTCCATCATCCCTCGTGGCCAAGCTGGTGGGCTGACATTCTTTGCTCCCAGCGAGGAGAGGCTCGAGTCTGGATTATACAGCCGAAGCTACTTAGAGAACCAAATGGCTGTTGCCCTTGGTGGAAGGTGTGCGGCACACTTGCCTGTTTTTATTGCCCTTTCAAGTTTTAGAGGGTTTAGATATTGAAAACATCACAAAAACTATGGCTCATTTGAACCTGTGTGAACCAAGTAACTCAGCTTACACACAAGTTATCTATGTGCATGTAACCTTTATTCATTTACTGAGCTACAAGTAAATTAAGACTTCCTGAGAAGCCAGAGGTACTTGGATTCACATGTGTCTGTTCTTTTCTTTTTTTCTTTTTTGGTACCCCACCCAAGGGGTTTGGTTCCCAGAAGAGAGCCCCAGCGCACATAGGAAAGGAAGCCCACACACATTAGAAAGGAAGCCTGTACACACAAGAACAAAAGCCCACACATGCAAGAAATGTGGCATATCTAGGTTTCAAACCCTAGATGACCAGGTGAGAACTGCTCCTTTGGTAAAGAACCGTTCTTCCCTACATGGGACACTTTGGCAGGAGAGCTTTATTAAGCCCACTTTCTCACCCACACCCCAGAACCATTACCTCCCTTTATTGAACCTTATTTGGAATCTGGTTCAAAATCAGTCAGCCCACCCAGAATGCTATATTCTTTATGTTGCCGGTTTTGGGACAACCTTGCTGAGTGGTGCTGCCTGCATGCAAGGTGGCATCGGGCCCAGTTAGTGTAATGGCACTCCCAACACCTTGGACTATGGACTTTGGGGCAATTATTTCCTCATAGCGACTCTAATCCAGTTTTATGACTTGGGCTTGTGTTTTGAACTCAATGTTTTTCTGACAATATCATCCCATGCAGGGTTGCAGAGGAGGTGATATTTGGTACAGAAAATGTCACAACTGGAGCATCAAATGACTTTATGCAGGTTTCTCGGGTGGCAAGGCAGATGGTTGAGAGGTTTGGTTTCAGCAAAAAGATTGGCCAAGTCGCCATTGGTGGACCTGGTGGAAACCCCTTCTTGGGTCAGCAGGTACCTGAATTGATCCAAATGAGGTTATCTTTATATTATTCTATACCCATGCTTGTTAACTTTTAAGTCCAATCCTGTTGAATTCACAGATGTCAACCCAGAAGGATTATTCTATGGCAACAGCAGATGTGGTTGATTCAGAAGTGAGAGAACTTGTCGAGAAGGCTTACTCAAGAGCCAAGCAGATCATGACGACCCATATTGACATCCTCCACAAGCTCGCACAATTGCTTATAGAAAAGGAAACCGTTGATGGAGAAGAATTCATGAGCCTCTTCATTGACGGCAAGGCTGAGCTATACATCGCTTAATATGCTTTGATGTTTTGTATGTTCTTGTACATTAAAACAGAGCATTATTTATCAATAGTTGAAAACACTGCATTAATGTAAACAAGGTTATCTTCATAAATACATTTTGTTGAAAATCTGATTCCCAACTTTTGATTTACAAATAAATGTTCACATTGACTGCAACGGTTGCATCAATGTATACTATCACCAAACAATGGGGTTTCTTCAGGATCATCTTCCACCCAGCTGCCTCTTCTCCTCAAGCCCAGCTGCTTCATTCAACATGTCAGCAGCATCTTTGGGCATCTCTAGCTTTGCAAGTGCAACTGCCTGCATGTAGAAAGCTGTGGGCCATTCTGGGTAAATGCACTGTGCCGCCATCGCATCTCGGAGTGCAGCATCTGGTTGGTCACAGAGCAAATAACAGAGACTTCGCCTTGCATGAACTGTGGGTGAAACCATTGTCCCAACATCTATGAACTACATATGAAAAGCAGCAAAGTGGTTATTCAGGGACTCCACCTTTATCATCTCGCCTTCAAATTTCCCTGTGCTCACCAGCATATTTTCATGCATTGCACCAGGAAAATGTAAGCAAAGTGAAAAACCATTACCTGAGTATAGCAGTCAATGGCAGTTTTGAAATCTTTATCACGAAAAGCAAAGTCCCCGCGCTTCCTCGCCTCCAGAGTATCTCTCATCTGTTGTGTCCACTCTTGGAAAGATAGCTAAATTCCACACCCAAATGAACCGTGGTCAGAATTGAAATGCAAGACAAGCTATAGCCTTGTCATTTATTACAAAGTTAGCAAACATAAATATGCTATATACCTCATTTGTTCCCTCATCATCTCTGTAGTGTGTCATCACCAAGATCTGATGGATTGCTGTGAGATCCATCCTCAAACAGGCTTCACCCATTGGAGAGAGCTGGCGCTGTGGAGTGGGTGGGGCTTGCTCATGTTTTGCGATGCCCAGCATTACATGAGACGCTACCTGCATGCCAAAATCACCATTGTTGATGTCAACGGCAAACAAGCTGTAAATTCAATCTCACAGAACGAGTCCAACAGAACGAGTCCAATAGGTAATTGGAAACTGCTATGAAAATGAAATAGCATAATGATCTACGCAGGTCTACATGTGATAAATAATGAATGTTACTTGGCTTAATTCTACATATGATTAGCCTCGGAGGAACTATATTTCAAAACAAATAAAATTTTGAGTCAAATATTGTTTTTACGATCAGTGCAAGGTGTGCATAGTAGAGACAAGCCACTAGAGTGCTATGCCACTCCAATTAAAGGAGCATTTTTATAATATGTCATTCACACCTGCTTTGTCATATGGAGCTCCTGCTTTATTGTATGAAGTTAAATGTTGGCAAACGAGGAAACAAGAAGAAACTACAGAATATGCCACTGACGTGCACATGCCGGCTATAAGTGTTGGAGTTGGACAGAGCTAGAAAGCATACAGGCAACTCCAATAGAAGAGACTTAATGCAAGATGATTTAGGCATGATTAACTAGGGTGAGACTGACAAGGACCTTGAACAAAGTAATAAGGAAAGACATCATGGATTGTTGAGTTACATAAAAACATGTTCAAATTCAGCAGCTGATATTTTGGCTAACGAGGGAATTACTAAACCTTTATTAGTTTTTTTTTATAAGGATTTTCTTAGCTCTTGCTTCGTTGGCATCGTTCATCTGGGTGCTTTTTTGCGTGCTTTGGGGTCTTATGGTATATCTCTTTCATACTGTTTATGCCTTGATAAATTTTGTTACCATTCCAAAAAAAAAAAAAAAAGGTTACCTAAACTGAGTTGAGTTGAGAAACTATAACTCAAGGAGCTGACCCAAAAATGATGGGATAGGGCTTTGATAACAGCAGATGACTCTCCAAATAGAAAAATGGAGGGGAAGTCAATACCAATCACAACACCACCTTGACCGAGGCAGAACAACAGATTGTCTGCTCACCTTGTCGGGGATGGTACAGTTCCGATCTTGATGCACATATTCAAGTGCCCAGGTTAATGCATATTAGTCAAGAATTATAGACCTTATTAACCATGAAAATTAAAGTATAATAAAGTTTTTCATTAAGCAGATAATATGTATGAATTAGAAAGCAAAAGGATGAGGAAATTTCATACAACAGGCATCCTCAATACAAAAGTTGAACAAGGACTTACTTCTGGTTTGGTTTGCAATGGCCCAAGTGTATCAACAACGTTTTTCAAATTTGGCCGCTCCCTAGGTTCATATTGCAGACACCGAGAAGCAAGGTTGACAAGCACAGTTGCTTCTTCCGTCGAGAAATTCCCCTCCAAGTGTGAGTCCGTTAATAATATCATGTTTTTGCTCCTTATCATATCAAGAGCCTACATGTGGACAGAACAATCTAATGAATATGTTGCATTGGATAGGCAAGTACAATCACACAGGGAAGTTTCTTCAATATAGAACAATATCCTAATTACATGATATTCCAGGTAACATCTGATTAACCATGGAGTGCCTGACGACAAGAAGATTGCAATGTCTGGAAAATATTACAATCAATGAAAGTGACTAAGATGTGATTAAAATGTGATTTAATTTACTTGTAATTAATCACTAAGGATCATTAGTTTCAAATTCCATGCAAACCATGCAATAAGTTTAGCATTTTTCTTCAAAAATATTTGATAATTGTGAGCAGCTTCTTTTTTTTTTTTACAACATTATGATAATTGCAATCAGTTTGAGCAACTTCTTTTTCTTCAAAATTGTCAGGCATTTTCATCCTACTTGAGCAGGATTGTAGCAAGATCCACATATCACATTTTAAGTGAACGTCGACATCCCCATTGGCTGTAACCATTCCTATCAAAGTTGGGGCAGAGAAACCAACCTCAAGATCAAGGGAAAAATAGAAATTTCCCATATGGTAAAAATTTTGAACCCCATAAAAGCTACTTGACAAGTGCCATGGGTAAGATCCTACTTACAATGATACCAAATAACTTGCATAAATAACAAGAGGTGAACCGAGAGTTAATTTAGGCACACCATTTGCAATAGAAATCCTGAAGTAAAATTACCTTGCTAAAATCATTACAAAATGGCTATTATTTTAAACCAAATGCCTCTATACATGCATGACAACTTTTGTCACAGATCATATCCGACACACCTTAGCCAGGGTAGGGAAACATCCTTGGCAGCCCTGAGGACATATCTAAAGCTAACACCAACATATACGAATCCCTGTAGTCTTCTACCATGTCAGCTATATATGCAGACCATAGTTCCTACATACCCAAGGTACAGCATTGTGGGAGTTGCATTCAACAAGGCAATTGTAAAGAGAAGATATAGCTGGCTTGGAGCAACTGATTCATGGGTCACATGGGCTCACAGGTCGTGAGTTTATTGGCTGGAAGGCGCATGATTTTGTTGTAATCTTTAAGATGAGACTATTATAACTACAGTCATTCTAGAGGATTGTTGTGATCCCATTTTATAAGTTTGAATAAGGTTACTTACTCTACCTTTTTATCACAATTCACAATTCACAATCCAATATAAAATGGATCCATTTGATGTTAAAGGAAATCACTGAAAATTCTCCAATTCCATTTTTCTTCTTGTCTTGTACAAGGTATTTCCTTAGTGGCCCATATCCTAAGTGGGATACATCTTGTTCATTCAGCATCTCTGTTTCATTGAATCTATAATCTGGGATATTTCTGAGAAATCCTCTGCAATTGGATCGATTGGCAAAATCCCTGTTTCTTCTTCAGCATCTCCTTCGTTGGCAATATGGAATCAGTTCTATGTTTTTCAGATTTCTCAAAAGCCCATCTCCAGGACTGTCCCCGATCAATCCCCACCATCCAAATCTTCCAGTTTGTCAGCAGATCCTGAAATTTCTTTTAATCAGCAATGAGAAAAACCTCTATTTTCCCGATGTGGGATCTCTATGGGGTTCATCTTCTGACAAGAGACCCACCATCTCTATGGGGTTTATTGGGTTCTTTCTAGATTCTTTTTGGCCAGAAAACAGATACTCATCCTCGTCTTTTCCAGAACCAGACTTACTCTAAACCATCTAACTATTAGATCTGTGCACATTTAGGCCTGGGATTTTGGTCAGAGACTCAGATGTACTACTTTTGGGTATCTATCCATTGATATTCTCCAATCAGTTAACCAGATTTTATATTCACTGATTTCTTCATTCCGTTCACCTCACAGCTGATTCCCCAACCCATTTTTGGTTTTTTTTTCTTTTTTTCTTTTTTTTTTTTTTGAAAATTTGGCATTTCAGCAGTTTTGTTTGCCTCATCCACCATTCTTGCATCCTCGAATCAATCTTAATATTGTATAAATGGAGCAACCCAATGGTTTGCTCATTTCAATGGACTGAATGCAGAATCATCTCGAGCGATTAAGTCTATCAAAATATGATATGGGAATTAAGGATGAAACTGATCCGAAATATGAGTGAGATTGGAAATATTACTTCTTAGACAGCAAATATAGTAGATTCCTCTACCGGCAAATAGTTATCCAAATTCAAACAACCAAAGGAAGCCTCAGAGTCACTCTCTCACTTATACATCAAACTAATTCTACGATACCAGTTAGAATGGGTAATAGAAGAATGTCGAACTAGGAAATGACAGCATCCACAACTTCTATGGAATGATGAATAGATTATGGAGTCATCTCTCTCTTTTTTTCTGTTTTTCTTTTTTTTAATATTAACAATCATTGAAAAAAGCTGAACAATACAAGAGAGCTATACTGAAAAGCCAAAAAAAAAAAAAAAGGCAAAGAAAAAAGAAATCCCAAAAAACATCACAGGCTAAACAGGGTCCTGGAACACAGAACAAAACACATAAAGGAACTAAAACACCAAAGGGATATAGGGCAACCACACTAAAAACAAATGTCCATCTGAGGGAGGGCAATCATCTCGCTCTCATGGAACCCCATTTTGTTGGTACCATCAATGCCACAACATTTAATACATAAAGACAAAAAAGAAAAACAAGAAAAAGGCTTGTTCAATTTATTCTGGCATTGCAAACAGATTAATGAACAAATTCAAAGGCTTCTACGGCTAGGACACCAATACCCCCTCTGCTCTGTCAAAACCTCTTCCTAAAGAACAGACTAAAAGTTCACTACAAAAGAAAAAGCTTGTTGATACTCAGCTTGTATTTATTAGCAACACCAATTCTCCCTCAGGTCAGTTGCCAACAAAGAAAGGCATGGGCTTGCTAATACCTGCAACTGCAAGTGCAACTACTGCAAGAAACCGGGATATCAACACAAGACTGTCTTAGTCACCTTAAGACTCAATGCAATCAGTAAACTGATCGACCTCATTGGAACAACAGTTGTATCCACCCTACCAACAGTGCGGGCCCTACACCATCCAATTCAGCACCCTCAGCATTGATACATCTCTTACAGTCTCCTACAAGTCTTACATCTCTGACTGAGAATCTGATTGATGAAAGAACGGAAAAGATGCTCTCACATCCCAGGGGACCATTCCCTCGCTCTAGCAATCTCCACCATTCTGTTGCCAACACCTCAGCTAAAAGCTCCTCACCATGAATTTTTTACCTTGATGCCTCTTGCCAAATGACATCTATTATTAACCAGCCAGAAACTTGTCTCTCCTATTACTATAGAGAAAGCAGATGGAGCCCCTTAAGTAGCAACCAAGAAAATTTAATTGGTAAGCAGCAACAAAAATTGGTACTATTGTTCTGACCAATTTACTGCATCATTTGGAATACTCTGCCTTTCCTCTGTTTTACGCTGTCCAACAGCTTTCTATGAATTGGCCTTCCATTAGTCAATTAAATGTAGCTAGGTATCCTGTTACCTTCACTGATACACACTGCCCTATCAGGATCTGCATACTATTAGGCAGATTGGGACATGGTGTAGATCGAAAGGCCTGTACCATTTGGAACAATTGCACTTACTCTGTTTCATCTGACTTGCTGCGCCTTTTTTTTTTTTTTTCCTTTGACATTACAAGTTTCCCTTTTGCATTCTAGATTAAGGAATATTTCTTTTGAGGGTTTGAAACATAAATTTGTTCTCGTGTGTGTTGGGTAATGTAAACATTCATAATAATCTTAAACCAAGCTATGACTAAAAGGAGGCCATTTGGCATGTTCTTTGAATGAATCTACAATTCTAGTAGAAAGAAATTAATCAAAAAAATCTCACTACCCTAACCACCAAAATTAAACATACAAATATAACACCTAGCTAAAATATCCAAGCTAACCCATTAATAATTGGGTATTACTATTTAATACATTACGATACTGGGAAATCCATTCAATGTGCATCATAAAATATATACATCAACAGGTACAGGTACAGGTACAAGTAAATCTCACTATTAAATACCTTCATGTTTAATTTTTTTATTAGTATTTTTTTAGACATTTATAATACTAAATACTAATACAACTGCAACGATAATAACAAAAATTATTATCAAACTTCTAAAAGCACATAATACATCCAGCAGAAACCATTAGAACTAAAACAAAACATACTCTACAGAATAAATATACCAGTACCAATATAATAATATAAGATTCAGTAGCCAATGATTGTATCGTAGAGAAGGAACATACATGAGTTGGCGGGATGTGCTTTCCACTAAGAAGGTCCAAGAGGACATTACCAAAGCTGAATATTACACTTTCAGGAGTAACCCTTCCTAGAAAAAAAATAATAAGATAATATGGTGGCAGATCATGTGAAATTTCACCAATCAAAAAACTGAAGTGATATATATATATATATATATATATTTATTTTGCTTAGAATGGAAATTTATTGAAACTGAACGATGAGTTACGAAGTAAGCCTCACTCCTTTTATGGGCAAAACAGGAGTAATTTGAGTACAGACTGCATAGTGATAATAAAAGCAGTAAAAGGAAATGGATAGAAAGAAGATGCGTGTGTGAGATGGTGGGGTTGGTGGGTGGTGGAAGAGAAAGTAAGTCGGAGTGATTCTCCTCTTCTGAAGAACCCAGCATTTAAGAGGCAACAGGATTCTGTCAGCCAAGGTGGATTGAACTTGAGATATTTGCACATGACTGAAAACCCTTTTCGATTCTTTCCAAGGGTTAGTCCTCATCAGGGGGTTGAGGTGTTGAAGTGGAACCCTCTGAGGACGGGGTCTCATGTGGTCAGAAGTCTCTCATGTAAGCCAAAGCTCTTCTTTGCTCCTTGTTGAAAACATATTGGATCTGAAGCGGAAGCTGAGTTTTGAAAATCTGCAGTTATGGGGAATGTAGCTTTGCTAAATGATCCGCGATAGTGTTGGCCGATCTGTTGCAATATCTTATTGTCCAAGCATAGAATTTTGTTAGCATTTCCATTATCATTTTCCATAATGGCATTAGGTCCCAGGCCATTGATCCTTCCACTTCAATTGTTGAGGTTAGGATCAGGCTATATTGCCTTCTATTTGCAGATGTTCAACACTTAAACTGAAGTGATATTTGATCGCCTCACCAGGAGAGAAGCGTGTGTGTGTGTGTGTGCGCGCGCGCATGTGTGTGTCAGAGTTTAGTGTAGCAGATTTAACAATACACTGGCAATATAATTAATCAAAATTTTAAAGATACATAATAAGCAGAGACAACCAATTGTAAATGTCATAAATAAAATAAATTAGAAAAAAAAACTTTGAATATTTTGGGTTTGTCCAGAATATGGGTATAAGCTTTCACGTCCTTCTGCCAATGGACACAGCAAACTGCTCTTACATGTACATTTGTTTGAGCACTGCTAGTACATATTGGTTTAATATGATATGATGACACTTCAGAGAGAGAGAGAGAGAGAGAATCCACAAAATTTTTAGAAATATCTATAATTACATTGCAACCAGCACATAAACTGAACTTTGGATAAATGTAAATACCATTTCTTAGATACTCTGGAGGTGTGTAAGCAAGATTTGTGCTATAACTTTTCCCATCCCTACTATTTTTCATTAGTCCAAAACAGGATAGACGTGGATCACCATGCTGCAAAAACAAGAACCAACAAGTTGAAACCAAACAAAGAACCACATGACAGAGAGCCAGCACGTAGTGTGTTTTCTCTCAAATCAAGTAACTAAATCAAAAAATTAAGAATGCACTAAGAAGAAAGAGCTGAAGCATATTTTCAAGTTCAAAAAACCAAGTGCCACATCAAAAGAATTATGCTTACAGAAAAAAAAACACCTTTATTTCAATATTACTTTATATTAGTTTGCAATTCTGATTAAGGCACATGTAACCTCACCTATACTGCCAAGATAGAGAACCAAATAAGATATCTACATCTAAGCTTAAAATTGAAAAAGTCAGACGTGTTTGGCAACCATTTTGAAGCATCCAGGTAACATAGTTCCTTTTTGCCTCAGGGAATCAAATGTCCTCTGGTTTCAAACATTGAAAACACTTTTTCTCTTGACAATCAACACTTCAATATACATACATGAATGCATGCATGCATGCATAGATACATACATACATATACATATATAAGGAACGTCTATTTGCATCCAGCCCTCACCATAGGGTGTGGGTGTGAAAATATTCTTGTGCAAAAGAGGAAAAGCCATATACACTCATGTAGAAAATGAATGTTCATGTGTAAAGAAGGAAAGCCCCAGAAGTGTCCCTCACCCCTCATGGTGAGGGATGGATGCAAATGAACATCTCTCTCTCTCTCTCTCTCTCTCTCTCTCTCTCTCTATATATATAAATATATTCAAGTGAGAACTAGTTCTAGTTCTCACCATGCTTTCATGGGATTATTGATGGGGCCCACCTAGCAACCCTTCCAAACCATACACAAACAAGGACCCCCTAATGGTCAATGATCCCGAGGTTAGGCACCCATCCGAATGAACTAGACCGTTGGATCGAGGGTTGAGTTTTTTTAAACATGAAGCCATTAAACATGTGGGCCATGGATGAACGGGTTGGGGCATTGGGTCAATCTCAATACGTGGGATGGTCCCACATAGATCTTTCCATTCCCCCTAGTCCCATACCCGGATGGGACCCATAGTTAAGGCCGCAAAAAAAGTTCTTAAGGAGACGATGACCACGATAAGGGTCGCACTGTCAATGAAAAAACCTGTCCATCCAAGCAGCACCCTAGCAATCTTTGGTTCTTTAAAGAAGATTGTCATTGGTATGACTCTCATGAAGAGGTTTTTCCTCACTAGGTGGAATTTGTGGTGAGGTAGTAACAGACTCAATTCTTTCAACTTTGAGCCTGTTTGTTTGGGGGGTAGAGTAAAGTGAAATTAAACAAAGCTTCAAATCAAAAGAAAAAAAGAAAGTGGAGGGAGTTGGTTGTAAAAGGCTAAAAGCACAAAATGACAAAAAAAAATGGTACTTTTAGTTGCACGAAACGACAAAAAAAAAGTGCTCTTAAAAGGTACAAATTGATGAAACAAAAGTACTCTAAAAAGGATAAAATGACAAACAAAGGTGCTTTTCTCCCAAGTCCCTCCACTTTCTTTTTTTCTTGACTTGACACTCAATTTTATTTCACTTTACCCCACAAATAAACAGGATGACAGAAGTGAAATAGGCTCAGTTTTCTCTCTCATGCATGTTTGAGGTGAAACAATCATTGGAGACAAACAGGCTCTATTATTTTCTCCACATCATATTCTGGAGATCAAATTGGTCTGGATTCATCATCTGCCAGTAATTTGAGGCATATAGACTCCTATAATTTCAGCCTTCCAAATGAAGGCCCACCACAGCACCAACATAGGCAAGATTTATGGGCAAAAGGGAAAGAGAAATCAGATTCTTCTCTTAAAGGCTTTCTTGTGTTGGAGGCAACAATTCATCTACATATTTTCTACACTGACAATTTTCTCAAAGCCCATGTTTCTTGCTCCTCTTTCTTACAAGTTACAGTCTGCAAGCATCCACAAGCTATGATGCCCAAATATGGCATGGATATGGCAGGGACACACTATGGACACAGCAAAGACACGGATTTTACACAAAAAAAGTGAAGTATCGGATACGATACGACACAATACGTTGCACATTTTGAAGTATCCGTACATCATAGCCGCAAAGTTTCCGGTTAACACACAACTGAAGTAGACTTTTGAGCATAGGTTTCACCACTCATGAGAAATGCTTATGGCCATGATGCTCCAAAGGTCATGGAAACCCTTGAACAGGACTTGAAGAATCAAAATGACACTATATAGAAAATTAATGAACTGGGTTTGAGTGAGGGAAACACCCATTATTTCTTTTAAAAATAAATAAATAAATGGCGAGAGATCAAGAAAGTTGTTAGAAATATTTCAAATGTCCTCAAGGATTTTTTAGAGAACTTGATTTGTCAACAACTTTTTAGAATTTGCAGAAAAGGTAGGGACTTTTACAAAAGTAATAATTAAAAAATACTTCATTTTATTTCTGCAACTGGCCTAATCTGGCCCAGTTATGAGAGGCTGATCAAGAAAGTCATGGTTACCAGAGAGATGGAATCAGTGTTGAAGCAAAATGACCCAAGTTGGACCTTCTGCTAAAGCGCTGGCACCAACAGACACCTCACTTGCACTATAAGCAAGAGAATATAAAAGGTGAAGTTTTAACTAGCCCTGGCTCAATTTATTACATATCCAGTTCAAGATTAAATTTAGAAAAGAGACACTTAGCACTCCATACAAACGAAAGTAGACAGAGAGAGAAACAATCCTAATAATCCCCATCCTTACAGATAAATTCCTTACTTACAATACTCTCCCGGTACATTATTTTCTAAATTTTGTACTCTTCTCAACAATGCTGTCTAGATACCTAGTACATATTGTGGTAACTGACCCAGTGATTCAGGGTTCAGGCAGACATCTCCAACCCAATAAACAAGTTTGGCTTCAGGATGGTCCGTACTTGTTGCCCTCAGGCCAACCTGACCCAATCCACTGCCACCCCTACTTACCGTCTACATACATTTCATCGACGCAGTGAAACACGAACAAATACAAGTGTAGGTACATATACAGTAGAAGTCCACCTATCTCTAAAATTTCGAAGTACCACTTTTACCCCCACTATAATTATAAATCTTGTCCACTTCTGTTTATGTTTTATTTAATTACAGAATATTTTATAAACAAAGAGATTGTGCAGACTTGTAGGCATGCCATTTGATTGGAGAATCTCGAAATAAGGAGATAAATGTGTTTTATAATTTTTAAAATAAGTTCATATGTTCTACAAGTTTAAAATGTTACAATTTATTTTCTCTGCTTGTTTGAGTCATGTTCTAAGCTTCATCTTACACTCCGATGACTTGTGTGTATCTATAGACTGAGGTAAGGCAGAATACTCTTTTGTTTACATGTGTGAAAGAGTTAAAATCAAGTGGGGGTGAAGTAATGAATAAAGTAAAAAAATTAAAGGATTAAGGTAAAAAACACTTTTTCACAAAGGTTACTTCTCCAACTTATCACAGTTGTTAAAAAATTAAAAAAAGAAAAAAAAAAGACGCCAAAAGAGGAGTAAAAGGGTAATTGGTGTCACATCCAAACTTTACTTCTCCCCTCCACTATTTCCATCAAAAGAGCAAATAAAGTAAAAACACCGCATCACCACTTCACTGCTCACTTCACTTTGTTCATCCAAACAGCAATGAAGTGGTAAAAAAAAAAAAAAAACCATAATGGCATAATTTTACTCCTCCCTTGCTACTCCTTGTGCTAAACACAGGCCCCTTTTTATTTACTAGAAAAGTAAGGTAAAATCAATGTCAAATCAATTGGAAAGGTAGTGGTTAAGTAAAGGTGAAG
The DNA here is from genome assembly GCA_037013555.1 of Sextonia rubra. NCBI lineage: Eukaryota > Viridiplantae > Streptophyta > Magnoliopsida > Laurales > Lauraceae > Sextonia > Sextonia rubra. The sequence goes on along the minus strand of JASUAD010000028.1, from coordinate 10,495,325 downwards.
TATATTTCATGGTAAGATAAGGATGCATGTTTCCATAAGGTAAAGGTAAAGTGAATGAGAAGTTTACAATTGGTAAAGTAGCCAGTTTACTAGTCTTTTATGAGGTAAAAATTTTGGGGGTTTACTAAAGTAAAATTAAACTTTTTGGTGGCTGAAACTTTATTTTCCCACTTGTTTGGACCAATCAAACATGGTAAAGTTAAATTTTTAGGAGCTGAGTTTACTTTACAATAAATTTTATTTTACCACATGAAAAACAAATAGGTCGGCGGACTTGATGGTTCAAGCAGTCACTTTCTCTTTCTTGTTCTCAGACTATTTGAATGGTAGAGTTCTATCAGTTAAGAGAACAAGCAGGTCTTAAATTACCTAGGACTGGCAGCAAAGATACCATACTTTCATGCACTTGTGCTAATCTGACTAATTGTCTTGGATGGTTTTCTGAATTCTATCAGGACATAGAATTCACCAATTTGAACCAATAGGGTACAGCAGGTTACATTTCAAAATTTCAAAAATGACTACATCCTTCTTGAAAAAATCAGATTTACATCAAATTTAGCAGACAAAGCTTAGAGAATACCAGTATCTACAAAATTCATGAAACAAACAGAAGACATTTTATATGTTTTAACACATCCAGCATGTAGGCATTGTTAAATTAATAGACAAAAGTATACACTCGGGACCATGGGATAACAAATCAGAATATTTTTCCAGCATCAGATATTTCAAAAAGGAGATGAAGAAAGAAAAATGAAGCTTCAATTATTTCCAAGGATAGTTTCTCCAGTAAAGAAGACAGAAGAAATATATTAGAAATAATATATAATTATGAGAAAAAAATAAACTCAAGAAAAATAAATTGTGCAACCTCATCAAATAGAACTCTATAACCATTCAGGTCGTGATACAATGGTCGGCCTTCACTACTACAGTACTGTAATGCTTCAGCAATATAGAAAGCAACTCTTAAGCGCATGGTCCATCCAAGGGCTTGGTTTTCCCCTGTAAAAGATAATGAGATAATTAATTTAGTCTAAAATAAGTCATATTCAGAGCACGGTTATGTAGTTCATACTTCATACTAACTATGTCAAACTGGTTCGTCCAATAATTTCCACATTGATGCATTCATTGGACTCTCATAATTCCATCTCTTCATATTGAATGTCCTGAGTGTGTTTTCAAACCTTTTTTTACTATCTGATGCTGGTTAAATGGGAGTTTCACTCTAAGGAATCTTATCAAAAGATTTCATGAGTAATTTCATAGACCATTATAACATAAGTAACTCAACTAATTCATACAAGTAATCCATGGCTTCTAATGCACCTACGAGTTAGTCAAGAATCAAGATGTTCATGAGTAATTTCATGGACCATTATAACAAAAGTAACTCAACTAATTCATGTAATCCATGGCCTATAACGCACCTATGAGTTAGTCAAGAATCAAGATGTAAATAATTCAAACTAAATTGAACTGGATAATCGAATCTGTTCATCCAAGCTAGTGAACTAGAGCACTCAAACCCACAAATTGGGTGAACTGAAACAAATTGAATGATTGGTATCAAATTGTGAACTAATATGAACTAATCAAATAAAAACCAGCTAGATTTAGGATAAAAGTGCATCATGAACACAGTTTGGGACCAATTGACTTCATTAAGGGCTACAGTATATTAGAACACAGAAAGTCAAATCAAGCACTTCTCAATGTAGCTTGATCAATGGTTGTGCTATGTGTTTTGGTCTAACACATGATTTCAACAGTTCAAAATCCCCCCTTAAATCATCAGTATTTGAAGGAACATACAAATGCATAATAAGTTACCCAGGTTACCATGTGGTGCAACCCCGGATCTCCAATCAGGTATAGAACAATCTCCTAGAGGATTGTTCGAATCCAAAGAGGAATTCAAAAACACAATGAAACTCACGATCACAACTAGAGAGAAAATCTCTTGAAACTAAATTATTATCGATAAAAGCATGTTTAATACAATAAGATGGTCCTTCTTATATAGGAAGGGCTGTTATTAAACTAGGAAATACTAATCCTGCACAAACATAACTTACTAAATTAAATTAAGTATGTCTAATCTCACTCAACATAAAATAGAAATAAATATCTAGTTACCAATTAATCAAGGATAGGGATCCTTAAGATCAATTGGGCCTGCGGGCCTGTGATCTAAGCTGGATCTGGGATCGTCCTGCATCAGCTCTCCCCAACCTAGAAAAACTCGACTCCAATGAGTTGAGCGCTTGATATCTCTCATAAAGATTAGGACTGATGCGCTGGAAATCAATAGCTGTAATCCATGTAGCGTCAAAGAGAGGACGATTCTGCCAACAAACATAAAACTTTTGGTAACCTCCTTGATGTATAAAAACGATTTGATCATCAAGGACATCAACAATTTTATCAATAGGTGAAAGATTAACTAGTAGGGAAATAAGCTGCTCTTCATTATCTCCCTCATTATCATGACCACAATAGAGAGTAAGATCCTCTACATTGAAGGAAGAATTGACGCTTAAATCAAGAGACATGTCAAGAACATAGGCGTTGAGGCTAATCTTTTGGAGAATCTTAAAAGGACCCGAGTTATGAGGGTGTAACTTCTTATTAGCTCCAAGTGGCAACCTTTCAGGTCGAATCCGCACCATAACCGTATCTCCTTCATTAAATTCAACAAATCGACGATGTTTGTCAACTTGCTATTTGTAAACATCATCGTTGGCAGATATATGGCGACGTACCTCATTCTGCACTTGCTGCATGTGCTAGAAGAAATGTTTAACATCTGCTCTAACTCTTGCATCAACTGGCAACAGCACAAAATCAATAGGGAATCGTAGACGAACTCCTGTAACAGCTTCAAATGATGAAATTCCAATTGATCGATTGACGGAGTTATTGTATGCAAATTCTGTCATAGGTAGCACTTGATCCCAATTTGTGATACAGTCACGCACAAGGCAACATAACAATTGTCCAAGACTTCTATTTACCACTTCTGCTTATCCATCAAATTGAGGATGATAAGCAATGGAGAAGTTAAGCTTGGTATTAGACAACATGCACAATGTCTTCTAGAAGTAGCTCATAAACTTCGTATCTCGATCAGAAACAATAGTCTTTAGAAGTCTATATAGCCGAACAACTTCTTAAAGAACAATTTAGCCACCTTGTAAGCATCAGCAGTTGCAGCACAAGGAATAAAGTATGCCATTTTTGAAAAACGGTCAACAACAACGAAGATGGAATCAACCTTTTTGGCACTCGTGGGTAAACCTAGCACAAAGTCCATGCTAATGTCTTCCTAAGGAGTGTGGAGAACAAGCAAAGGCAGATATAATCCAGTGGTTTTTCTTGTTTCTTTTAGCAAGGTGACATGTTCTACGTCTCTCACAAATATCAATCACATTGGCCTTCATACGAGCCCAATATCTGTAGCTGATAAGAGCAAGTGTTTTATTGCAACCCAAATGTCCGCTACATCCTCCTGTATGCAACTCTCGCACAACATATTCACGAATAGAAGTAGCTGGAAGACAGTTGCGTACTTTTGAATAAGAAACCATCATGAAGACTATAATAAGGATGCTGAATATGATCACCATTAAGGAGATCTGCATAAATAGAACCAAAATTTTTGTCAGCTACATAATCCTATTTAATTTGCTCAAAACCAGGCACATTAATAGACATGGCGGTCAAAAGATGTTTCCGCCGGCTTAATGCGTCCGCAATCATATTATCCTTTCCAGCTTTATATTGAATGCTAAATTTAAAATTCTATATATATGGACTCCATTTAGCACAGTTAGCACTGATCTTCTGCTGAGAGTATAGATGTTATAACATCATTATCAGAATAGGGCACAAACTCATTAGCAATCAAATAATGCCTCCAATGACGAAGTGTTTGGACAAGAGCATAAAATTCCAAATCATACGCAGAATACTTTCGCTTGGCATCATAAAGTTTCTCACCGAAGAATGCAACTGGATGTCCTTCCTAGCTAAAAACACCGCCAATGTCAACATTCAAGGATCACAAGCAATTTCAAATAAGTTGTTAAAATCAAGAACTTGTAGGACGGGTGCTTCAGTAATCTTTTACTTGATCTTTTCGAAAGCACTAATGGCTGCATTGGTCCATTTGAATTTACCTTTCCTCATACAGTCAGTAACAGGGGCCATAATAGTAATGAAGTTTCTAATAAACCTTTTATAGAAATTGGCAAGACCATGAAAACTACGAACTTCAATAAGGGTAGCAGGAATAGGCCAATCGAGAATTGCGCTCACCTTTTCAGAATCCATCTTAATACCTTGTGCAAACACTATATATCCTAGGAAAACAACAGAATCACTCATGAAGGTGCATTTCTTGAGATTAATGTAGAAACGCTCCCGGTGGAGAAGTTGGCAGACCTTATTTAAATGTTGAAGGTGATATTCTTTTGATTTGCTATAAATGAGAATATCGTTAAAATAAACAACAAATTTTCCAATATAATGCTGCAATAACTGCGTCATAACCCGCATAAAAGTACTAGGAGCTGATATTTAAAGAGAGATGAAATACAGAACATAAGAGAGATGAATGTCGTACCTCCTTTGAGGATCGACTGTTCTTATATAAGGGTTTAATTCCCTAATTACAATCAATTACAAATCTTAGATCCTAAACTAAAGCCACAAATTAAGTAACAACCTTTGACTAATTACAATGTAACAAATGGGTAAAATAAATGGGCCTAATGGGCGTGGGCATGCCTGACACCCCCCCTCAAATTGATGCTGGGGAGTCATAAAGCAGCAATTTGGAAACAAGAAATTGATGTCGAGGACAAGGAAGTCCCTTTGTGAAGATATCGGCAAACTGAAATGCTCTAGGAACATGAGGAAGAGTAATGACACCACGCTTATATTCATCGCGAATAAAGTGGCAGTCAACTTCGATATGTTTGGTGCGTTCATGGAAGACGGGATTTTCAGTGATTCAGATAGCCCCAGTATTATCGGCATGCAATGAAGTAGGAGAGGTTTGAGCAAACCCGAGTTCCGAAAGAAGTCCCCGTAACCATAAGATCTCAGAACAAGCAGAAGACATAGCCCTATATTCAGCTTTCGTGGAAGATCGAGACACCCGGTCTTGTTTCTTGCATTTCCAAGAAATGAGAGATGTTCGAAGGTACATGCACCAACCAGTAGTAGAACGGCGTGCGTCTTGACAGCGAGCCCAGTCAGCATCTGCATAAGCGGTCAGATGAAGAGGATTATCCTTCAGATAATATAAACAACGAGGGACATTTTTGAGCAGAAAACGGATAATGCGCTTCACAGCTGTCAAATGAAGGTGTCGAGGAGCTGTCATGAATTGGCTCACAAGATGAACAGCATATGATATGTCAGGTCTAGTGATGGTGAGATAGACAAGACTTCCCACCAAACGCCGGTAGGTATGAGGATCAGGAAGAAGATCGCCATCATCTTTACTCAACTTGAGATTGACCTCTACAGGCATATCAACAGGTGAAGAATCAGTGAGGTCAGCCAACTCGATAAGATCTGATGTGTATTTGTGTTGATTAAAAAATAGACCTTTTGGAGATTGATGCACCTCTAGGCCCAAGAAATAATGCAAAGGACCCAAATCCTTCATACGGAAGGAATCCCTGAGAGAAGCTTGGAGAGATTTGATCATACTATCATCCGTGCCAGTGATAACAATATCGTCAACATAGACGAGAAGCACAGTAACACCAGTAGATGTGTGGCATAAAAAGAAAGATGGATCAGAAGGACTTTAGGTAAAGCCACTCTCGCATAAGCGAGCTTTGAATGTTTCGAACCAAGCGCGAGGAGCTTGCTTTAAACCATAAAGCGATTTGCGCAGGCGACAGACAGACCTCTTTAAGGGAGAGGAGACGCCTTGTGGTATCCGCATATAGACTTCCTCGTACAGGTCCCCATGGAGAAATGCATTTTTGACATCCATTTGGTATAAAGGCCAGGATTTAGAGGCAGCAATGGCAAGAAGTAACCGAACAGATGTCATTTTTGTCACAGGTGCAAACGTTTCCTCATAGTCAATGCCATACTCTTGTCTGTTGCCAAGTGCCACAAGTCTAGCTTTGTGTCTATCCAATGACCCATCAGATTTAAGCTTGATCGAGTAGATCCATTTGCAGCCGATGGGTTTAACTGCGGGAGGACACTCCACAATATCCCAGGTGTGATTCTAATCCAATGCATCCAATTCCTCCTTCATGGCCTGGTTCCAGCAATCTTGTTGGACAGCCTGCAAATAAGAACTTGGGATAGAAATAAAAGAAGTAAGGCAGGAGTATGGGTAAATCCATACCGATCAGGCGGTCTAGAATTTCTGGAGGAGCGACGTAAGGTAGGAGTAGTTGTGGAACCAGTGGTCAGTGGAGGATCGGGGGGGGGTTGCAATCTGCAGTGGGAGGCTTCTCCCGACGGTGGTATACCAAAGCCGGATTAAACCTAGTAACAGAGGGTTAATCCGAAAAACCTGGTAAGAAAGCTGCTGAAGAGGGCTGAGGACAGTCCATGTGAGTTTGGAAGAAATATTGATTTTCAAAGAAAATAACATTTCTAAAAACCCTGATACGACGACCAATGGGATCATAACAAACAAAACCTTTTTGAATAGTGGCATAACCCAAAAAAAGCACACCTGTGAGATTGTGCCATTAGTTTCGTTCTTTCGGTGGGAGGTAGATGAACAAAACAAACACAGCCAAAGGTACGTAGGTGATCAAACACAGGATGATGACCAAACAATTTAAAATGAGGCATTAAATGAGCAATGGTATGTGATGGAAGGCGGTTTATGAGATAGACAGCCGTGGTGAGAGCTTCAGTCCAAAAACGAGGGGGAACGGATGCTTTCAATCAGAAGAGTTCTAGTGACAGCGAGAAGATGTCTGTTTTTCCGTTCCGCGACTCCATTTTATTGTGGAGTATATGGACAGGTACGTTGAGAAATGATTCCATTATTGGTTAAAAATGATTGAAAATCCTTGGAAACATACTCCCCCCCTGAGTCTGAGCGCAAAGTTTTAATGCATTTAGAGAATTGGTTTTTAACATATTGAACAAAAAATTTAAATGCATTAAGAACATCAGACTTTGAATGTAATAAATAAATCCAAGTAAATCTGCTGTAGTCATCAATGAATGTTACAAAGTACTTGAAATGACTATGTGAAAGGGTCGGAGCAATGCCCCAAACATCACTGTGAATTAAGTCAAAACATGTAGTGCTCCGTGTGTTAGAATTTGGAAAGGGTAAAGTTTGACTCTTTCCTAATTTACAAGCATCACAATCAAAAGAAGCAGAATCAACAGATTTATTGATGAATCCAGATTGAAATAAAGTAGACATTGTAGAGGCAGTCGGATGACCTAGTCTATTATGCCACAACCGAGAATTATTCTTAATGAAAAAACAAAATAACTGATGTAAAGTTTTATTAGGAATAAATGAAGACACTGGTAAGGAAAAAAGTCTTCCACGCTTAGGCCCCCTCGCGATCACTTTCCCCGACTCCCGGTCCTACACAACACAACCAAAAGGAAAAAAACAAACATTGCAGTTATTTTCAACAAGTTGACCCACAGAAACCAAATTGGTAGCAAGATGAGGAGAAACTAAAACATTGGTTAAGGGAAAGGGGCTAGGGGTATCACCAACAGAGGTGATAGGAAGATGATCTCCATTGGCAGCTTGGACGGTAAGATGACCAGTGTAAGGAACAACATTTTGTAATTTTAGGGCTGAAGTGGTCATATGGTTACTTACACCAGAATCTAAGTACCATGTATTGGAAAGAGAGGAAGCAGTACCGGCGATGTGCATGGAAGCTAAGGCATTGATGATCATTTGGTTGACCATCTCAGGGGAGAGAGGAGCTGGTGACACAGATTGTGAGGAACCAGGTTGGGAGGAAGAATCATACTGCAGAGAACCACTGAAGTCAGGTGAAGCATATGGTGGAGTAGTCACAGTGTAAGCACTAGGAGCTGACGGCACGCTGGAAGTACCAAGGGCTGGCGGCACATAGTTGCGGGAAATAGAATTGCGATTCTTCTTCCGGCACTCTTCAATAACATGACCAGTGGCCTTACAATATCGGCAGATTTTTGCCTTACATTGATTTGCATAGTGACCATAGTTCTTGCAGGTATGGCACTGAACTTTACTGAGGTCCCTAGAAGGTGGTCTAGTTGTAGCGACATAGGCAAGGGGAGCCTCAATAGATCTCTGTTGTTCCAGTGTAGTTTGAGTGACCCAACGTTGTTCTTCCCGTAGAAGTTCCTGAAGACACTCATCCAAGCTAGGAAGAGAAGCCCTGCTCATTAAGTTAGATCTAACTGTCTCAAACTCTAGACAAAGTTTCATAAGAAACTAATCCCGATGACTACATTGCTGTAATGAAAGTAATTCCTGGAGAAGAGCTGCAGATAACGAGGCAAACTTAATCTCATCATATTCGGACCACAGTCGGCGGAAGCCATTATAATACTCCTTAATAGACTGGGTGCCTTGAGTGAATTGAGAGATTTTAAGTTCTAATTGAAACTGGCGAGCAGCATTGCCCTGTTGGTAAATTTTCTGAAGATACTCCCACATTGCACGGGCATTGTTGCAGGGTTTGAGGTTGAGAATAAAATGTGACTCAACAGAGCCCAGCAACCAGGTCTTGATTTTAGCATCCTTTGTCTTCCAAGCTGAAATGTTCTTATCATCGTCCTCAGGTTGAGGTTCAGAGCCATCAATGTGTCCCCAGAGTTCTTTTCCTTCCAAATAAATTTGAAATTGGAAGGCCCATGAGGTATAATTTGTACCATCAAAGCAAATCAGGGCAATCTCATGTTTGTCCATGACTAAAGAGAAGGAAGAAGCCCGCACAAATCAATCCGGAAAAGATATTGTCAAATAGGGGAAATGGAGCAGCAGCACTGATATAGTCCAAGTTTAGGCAAAAGAGACCACAGTCACAAATAAACAAAAGCTGACGTGTGAAGAGGTCCAGAATCCACAGGATAAATAGTGGAAAAAAAAATAGTGCACAGAAAAAAATAGTCCAGAACAATCCCCAGAAGGCATACAACGAATAGCGCACAAACACAGTGCACGGATTGACACAGACGACCCTGTCGTCACTATGTAGATCTGCACATGGGTCCCACCAAATGATCTGCTGGCAGATCTGAGGATGAGGATGGGTTCACAACCAATTTCCGCAACTATTGGAAGTGGTCTCAGGCATAACGAATCCAAATCCAAACTTTTGGATGGCTGAGATGAAAAGAAATGGACAAAACAGAGTTTCTACAATAAAGGGTAGATGGCCTACCTCTGATGATCCATAAATGGTGAGAAAATCTCCAAAAAAATGTAGAAATCCAGACGACCAAGATGGGCTGGTCCGGCTGAGTAGCGATGATGATCGCAGGTGGGCCACTTCAGAGCTAAGATGAACAGGGACGATCAAGGCTTCCAGATCTTGGAAGATGACTCTGATGATCAATAAATCAGAAACAAATTCTTCATAAATCCTGGAAGCTTCAGGCGACCAAGATGGTAGGATTCCACTGATGAGTTGGTGATAATCACAGGTGGGCCATGTCGGATCTGAGATGATCAGGAGGATCTGGCTGAAGAGAATGATCACAGATGATCATATACTGGCTTCCAATGTTTGGAAGATGAGTTAGGAGAAAATCACAGATGATCGAGCTCTAATACCATGATATTTAGAGAGATGAAATACAGAACATAAGAGAGATGAATGTCGTACCTCCTTTGAGGATTGATTGTTCTTATATAAGGGTTTAATTCCGTAATTACAATCAATTACAAATCTTAGATCCTAAACTGAAGCCACAAATTAAGTAACAACCTTTGACTAATTACAATGTAACAAATGGGTACAATAAATGGGCCTAATGGGCCTGGGCTTGCTTGATAGGAGCACTGGTTAAACCAAATGGCATAACCATCCATTCAAAAAGACCATCCTTTATCTTGAAGGCAGTTTTCCATTCATCTCCTAGACTTACGCGGATTTGATGATAACCACTTTGCAAATCAATTTTTTAAAATATGCATGCACCGGTCATCATGTCTAACATATCATCCAGTTGAAGGATAGGGAAACGATATTTAACCGTGATTTTGTTGATTGCATGACTATCTACACACATTCGCCAGCTTCCATCTTCTTTGGAGTAAAAAGTGCTAGAACACCACATGGACTAAGACTTCCCCTTATATAGCCTTTAATAAGCAGATCATCAACTTGCCTTTTTAACTCTGCATGTTCTGCTAGAATCATCTGATAAACAGGCAAATTAGGTAAAGAAGCTCCTCGAACAAGATCAATGACATGCTGAATGTTTCTTAGTGGGAATAGTTCCTTAGGTAATTCATCAGGAACTAAATCAGCAAATTTGTTTAATAGTGGCTTCACTTCTTATGGAATGGACATGACAGGAGAATCAACAGTAACTTGTTTGGTAACTAAGGCATACATGACAACTTGCTCTTTGCTTTCATCTTCAAATCTCCGCATTGTTAAAATATGCGATGGAGGAGAAGAGGTGGCTGGAGAAGAGGAAGGTGAGGACGATGGGGTCTACAAAGGACGCAACATGATTTTTCCTCCTTTCCATTTGAAAGTATAGGTATTGTATTCATTATCTATGATAACTTTAAGCTTCTATAGCCACGGTCGTCCAAAAAGGATGTGCGTAATGTTCATTGGGATGACGTCACATGGAAGAATATCCTCGTATTTGCCAATCTTGAAAGGAACAAAGCATTGCTGACGAATAGGAATGAAATAATTGTCAACCCATGCAACTTTATATGGCCTTCGATGCTTCACCGTGGGAAGTTTAAGCTTATCTACCACTTCTTGAGAAATGACATTTATTACACTGCCACCATCAATAATCATATTACATGACTTGCTCATACAATTAACAGAGGACCGAAAAATAGAAGCATAATTCCAATCTTTTTCTTCCTCCTTTGTATCTGCTACTAAACTGCGCCAGTTTTTTGCTGTCGATCCCAAGCCCCGGTAAAGGAGGAGGGTTGCGTTAAATAGGTGACAGCCAACGTAAAACTTTGTCACAACCAAACATGAATTCTGAACAAATGATATTTCACGATAAGGTTAGAACGTTCCCCGTTTTAAACGACGCATTGCAGTGTCGCCCGGCTGCAGTGAAAAGTGTGCAAGGGCTACCGCATGACTTTGGGCTAGTGCGGTTAAAGAAGTTAGTCCATGAGAAGAAGAGGAGGAATAGGAAAATTAGACTGGCTACTTGGAATATAGGAACCTTGACAGGCAAGAACATGGAGTTAGTTGAGGTAATGAAAAGAAGAAGAATTAGTGTGACTTGTATACAGGAGACAAGGTGGAAAGGGAATAAAGCTAAGGAGCTCACAGATGAATATAAGCTTTTCGATGCAGGAAAGAGTAATACAAGAAATGGAGTGGGTATAATTGTAAATAAGGATTTAAAAGAGAAAATTGTGAGGGTAAAGAGGTTTGGTGATAAAATTATAGCAATTAAACTAGTACTAGAGGAAAACATAATTCATACCATTAGTGCATATACTCCCCAAGTAGGACTAGAAAAAAGTATGAAAAGACAATTTTGGGAAGAGATGGATGATTTAATGCGAGAAATCCCAAATAGTGATAAGATTTTCCTTGGAGGGGATTTAAACGGGCATATAGGAAAAGATAATAGAGGATATGAGAGAGTGCATAGAGGGCATGGATTTAGAGAAAAAAATGAATTCGGAAACACTATATTGGATTTTGCAGTGGCATTTGATCTTATAGTAGCAAATACTTACTTTAAAAAGAGAGATGAGCATTTAATTACATATAAAAGTGGGAGTAATAGGAGTCAGATAGACTTTTTTCTAGTTAGAAAACAGGACCGATTGACTTGTAAAGATTGTAAGGTCATCCCAAGAGAGAGTTTGACTACGCAACATAGATTCGGAGTTTTAGATATTTGCATTAGAAGTAAAAAGAAAGCAGTAGTAAACAAAATGGACCTTAAAACAAGGTGGAGAGATTTGAAAGGGGAAAGAGCAAATATATTTAAGGACAAAATGATTGAGAAAAGAGAATGGAATATTGAAGGAAAAACTACAGTAATGTGGAATCAAATGGCTAATTGCATTAGGAATGTTGCAAAGGAGGTCCTTAGAGAATCAAAAGGGAAGAGACATATTAATAAAGAAACATGGTGGTGGAGTATGAAGGTTCAGGAAGTTATTCGACAGAAAAAACATTGCTACAAAGTTTGGCAGGGGACTAAGAGTATAGAAAATTTTGAGTTGTATAAGAAGGCAAAGAAAGAAGCTAAGAAAGTAGTAAATAGTGCAAAGTTTAAAGCATATGATGACCTCTATAATAGGTTGAGAACAAGAGAAGGAGAAAAGGATATTTTTAATCTTGCAAAAATAAGAGAAAAGAAAAGTAGGGACTTAGATCATGTCAAATGTATCAAGGACAATGAGGAAAATATTTTGGTAAAGGACAACGATATTAAAGAAAGGTGGAAGGAATATTTTAGTAAACTTTTAAATGAAGAATATTTGGGCGATACAAGAGTTGAGGAAGATACTTCATTACAAGAGCATACTTTTCTCCGTAGAATTAGAGGGGTGGAAATGAAGGAAGCATTGAAGCAAATGAAGACAGGAAAAGCAACAGGCCCAGATGGTATCCCGATAGAAGTATGGAAATGCTTAGGAGAGGTTGGAGTAAGTTGGTTATGTAGACTATTCAATAAGATATTTGTGACAAAGAAAATGCCGGATGAATGAAGAAGAAGCATTGTAGTACCTATATATAAGAATAAAGAAAATATACTAAATTGTACCAACTATCGAGGAATTAAACTTATGAGTCACATTATGAAGTTATGGGAGAGAATAATGGAGCAAAGACTGAGAAAAAAGACCAAGATTTCTGAAAATCAATTTGGTTTTATGCCAGAGAGATCAACTGTGGAAGCTATCTTTTCACTTAGGCAATTAATGGAAAAATACAGAGCAAAGAATAAAAATCTACATATGGTCTTTATCGATTTGGAAAAAGCCTATGATAGGGTATCGAGGAATTTAATTTGGTGGGTTTTAAAGAAAAGAAATGTCCCCAAAGATTACATTGAGATTTTTAAGGATACGTATGAAGGAATAATAACAAATGTGAGAACCACATATGAAGAAACAGGCGGATTTCCCGTGACTATAGGTTTACATTAGGGATCAACCTTAAGCCCTTATCTCTTTGCATTAATTATGGATGAGTTAACTGTGCATATTCAAAAAGAAGTACCATGGTATATGTTGTTTGCAGATGATATAGTATTAGTGGATGAATCAAGAGATGGTGTAAATACAAAGCTTGAGAGATGGCGGGGGGCATTAGAATCTAGAGGCTTTAAAATAAGTCGTAAAAAGACAGAATATATGGATTGTAACTTTAGTGGACATATACAAAGTGTTGAAATCACTGTCAAAATTGAAACCCATGAGATACCACGTAAAGATTCTTTTCGGCACCTAGGCTCGATGATTAGTAAGGATGGGGAGATTGACGAAGATGTGGAGCATAGGATAAAAGCTGGATGGCTGAAGTGGAGAATAGCTTCGGGAGTGCTTTGTGACAGACGAATGCCAACAAAATTAAAGAAAAAATTTTACAAGACAGTGGTTAGACCAGCTATGACATATGCAATAGAATGTTGGCCAATTAAGAAGATGCATATTCATAAAATGGATGTAGCGGAAATGAGAATGCTTAGGTAGATGTGTGGTAAAACTAGAAAAAATAAAATTAGAAATGAGCACTTTCGAGAACATTTAGGGGTAGCACCTATAGGGGATAAGATTAGAGAAACTCGTTTAAGATGGTTTGGGCATGTTGAACGTAGGCCAGTAATGGCACTAGTGAGAAAAAGTTTGGATATACAGGTAGAGGGTCCATCAAGAAGTAGGGGTAGGCCGAAGAAAACATGGATGGAAGTCATTAATTCTGATTTGAAAAGGTTTCACTTATCGAAAGATTTAGCTCAAAATAGAACAGAATGGAGAAATAAAATTCATGTAGCCGACCCCAACATGGTTGGGATAAGACTTTGATGATGATGATGATGATGATGATGATTTTGTATCTGCTACTACCAAACGATGATCTAGAAAAAACGGAATGCCATCATCAACGTCGGCATAATCTAACTGATCTGCTGGGTTTTCATGAGGAGGATCTGTCAACTTGCCCCGGCTCGACATGCTCATCATGCTGGGCCTTACTATCAGGCTCATTGGAAGTGCATAGATTTCGATAAGGGCATTTAGTGGCATAATGTCCTCGTTGCTTACAGGCATAACAAAAAATATCCCTTCTGTTTGTTCTTCCATAAGCACAATTATTATTCTGGTTCTGTAGAAACCGCTGATTTTGTAGAGGAATAACATGTCTTTGTTGTATACCTTGCCAAGGATTCCAAGGGCTTTGTTGAACTAGTCGCTAAGGAGGAGACCTATAAACTGGTGCTTAATTGCGATTATAGGTAAGGTTAGAGCATCTTCTTGTGGAAGACTCCCCGGCTTGAAAGGTATTGTGTTTCTGTAACTGAATTTCATATTGGGCTTTCCAGGCTTTGTTGAATATTTCATCCACTGTGGTATAATCAAACATTGTTACCTCTCGTCTGATATCAGCACGCATGTTATCTCTGTATCTGGTGATAATCAGACCGTCATCTGTCTTCAAGTTACAGTGAACAATGTATTCCCGAAACTTGTTAGTGTATTCTTTGAAAGTCATGGTGCCTTGCTGGAAACTTAGATACTCTTGGTGGAATGTATCCATATAATCATAAGGAAGAAAATTGCTTTTGAGCTTATCTTTCATGATATTCCACAGGAGAATAGGCTAGCCCATTGCAAGCTCACTATTCTCAACATCATACCACCAATTCAAGCAAGAACCTTGAGTTTTAACCTTGGTAAAGGCTATCCGCTGTGCATCATTCATACCATACCAAGCAAAATAGTCTTCCAGAGAATTAAGCCAATCAACAAAAATTTTTGGGCTCGCATCAGCAATATCAATTTTGACTTTCCTTGTAATGTCATCAGGTGAGAGTGTAACAGGGGGACCCTAGTGGTCTCGTTTAGCCAGAAGGCACTGTATAAAATCATGGATGGATTCTTGAGTTTTTAGGTCTTTCTAGCTAGACAAGTGTGTACACCATAGACACATTGGATAATCCTTCTTGACTAACAAATTGCTTATTTTGCAGCTCAGCAATGGCAGTTTCTGCAATTTTTTGACATCCCGTGACATCTTCTAATTCTTAACTTAATTTAAGTACGGTTTCATCTCTCTGTCGATCTGTCATCCAATGTTGGAGATCATCACCCTTTTTAGGCATGGTGGCTTTTTTTTTATGAGAAAAAGAAAGGTGAGTCAGGTTGGACTTCGTGTTGGGTCGAACCCACCTAGGCCCAAGTGCAATCTTGCCGCACCCGGGATCAAGAAAGGCTTATCCTCTCTTTCTTTTCTATCTCGGCTCTTGTGCAGTGAACGAAATAAGTAAAGGGTTTGAGTTTTCAACCCTTGCTGTGACTGAAACAATGAGGGAGGAAGCCTTACTTGCTTGCAGAAGAGGTGATGGCGATGATTGTGGGAGCTTCGACCATAGACACGAACGGATGAAGGAGGCTGGTGGCTGATGGAGGCTAATAGAGGTGCGGACGGCCACGACGCTAGACAGAGAGTCCTGGCCAAGATCATTGACAACGAGCAAGGGAGGAGCTAACGATGCCAGGTACTACCGAACCCAATCTCCTCTCTTCTTCCTCTACTTCTTTCCTTCGATTGCTCTATCTCCCTTTTTTTCTTCTTCTTCTTTTTTTTTTTTTCTCTTGTCCCTGGGGTGGGTATGGATGGCTACGATCGGGAGTTTGGCTGGAAAGTGGGTTTTCAAAGGGGTCTAGGGTTTCGGTGGTGGTGTGGGGAGTCAGGGACTGCTTGACCGTGGTTTCAGATGGGACTGAAGAGGGTAGAGAAGTTGCAAGAGTGGGGTTAGTGGTTTGGGTTAAGTGATGCAGGGTTGATTGGTCTTCAGAATGGGGTTCCGGTGGTTAGAGGTAGTCACAGGGGTTGATGATAGGGTTTTGGGGAAGGTGGGTTAGGTTCAAAAGGGGCAGGGGTCTGGATAGGGACATCGGTGATGTCGAAATGGGCTGTAGGTGCCGTCAAAAGTGGGATTTGGGATTCGAAGGGGGCATTCAGGCTGCTGGGGTCTTCAATAACGGTGGAGAGGGATGATGATGAAAATGATGAAGTCTAGGAAAGACACTATTTCCTCAGCGATCGGGTCTGGGCTTTGATACCAATCTGGCACAACCCCGGATCTCTGATCAGGTATAGAACAATCTCCCGAAGGATTGTTCGAATCCAAAAAAGGATTCAAAAGCACAATGAAACTCACGATCACAACTAGAGAGAGAAAATCTCTTGAAACTAAATTATTATTGATAAAAGCATGTCTAATACAATGAGATGGTCCTTCTTATATAGGAAGGGCTATTGCTAAACTAGGAAATACTATTCCTTCACAAACATAATTTACTAAATTAAATTAAGTATGTCTAATCTCACTCAACATAAAATAGAAATAAATATCTAGTTACTAATTAATCGAGGATAGGGATCCTTAGGATCAATTGGGCCTGCGGGCCTCTGATCTGGGCCGGATCTGGATCATCCTGCATCACCATGTCAACACAATAACCTGCTCAGATCACAACCAATCCTAAAATGGCTTATTAAAGCAAGATGTGGGGGAGAAGTGACACCCTTATCACCATTTCCTCTGGTTTCCAAGGATTTGTCAAGAGTTTCACTTTTGGTAGCATTTCCCCTCGGTGAAGACTGAGGTATCCACAGTACACGGCAATGCCCTTTAGAATTCATCACATGCTATCTAAATCTAAACAATAGGCCCCAAATTTAATTCAGATGAGTGCTGCCATAAATTCTAAGGATTCATATAAAATCAATAAAATCAATGTGTATAAATCACAAAAGAGAAGATCAACACTGCAGCAAAACAAGCTAGGATCAAAAACTAATAGAAAGAAAAATTACACACATACAATGAAATAGATGCTTGGCAAGTGTATCGTTTGGCATGTACTCCGCAACAAGAAGCCTCTCATCACCGTCGCAGCAATAACCAATCAAATTCGCAAGCCTCTGGTGCCGCAATTTCCCAACGCCCCATGCCTCCTCCTTCAAAACCCACATCCAAAACCCATCAAATACAAAAACCCAGATCACAAAAATCGAAGTAAATGGAGTTCAAATCAATTGCCCAATAACCCAAGCCTCCTACTTAAAACCCCACGTCCAAAACCCACCAAAAACAAAAACCCAGATAACAAAAATCAAAACAAACAAACAAACGCAGATAACAGAAATCACAGTCTAAAACAGTAAAAGGGATTGAGGGGAAACCGCAAACTGCTTGGGATCAGGCCACGCCATCTTGGTGAACTTCTTGACGGCAATCCAGCAGCCGTTGTGAAGGAGACCCTTGTAGACGAGATTGGGGGCTCTCTCGCCGGCCTCGGAGACGATGAAGTCGGAGCTGAAGCTGTTGGTGGCGGATTTGAGATCGGAAAGGGAGAATTCTGAGAAGGGTGGGACGGCTCCGACGCCACCACCTCCTGGGGCATCAGCTGCTGCAGAAGATGGATGAAGACGAGAAAAGGCGGAATTTTTTTCTGGGTGCGTCTCTGTTCGGAAATAGGATTGGCAGCAACCCATGATTCTCCTCCTCCTCCTCCTCCTCCTCCTCCTCCTCGTTCTTCTTCACTGATATGCTGTTGGAGTTCTTAGAAGATGTTAGCGCTGTTTACAATTACAGAGAAGAGAAAGGAAGAGAGAGATTGATTTAGGTCCACATGTGAAACAGAGAGGTATCATCACATTTGTTGGGACGAAATGGCATCTCTTTCTTTCTCTCTGTCTCTCTTCCTTCGAGTCTGACGCAGGTCTGTTTCTTTGACATTGTACAGACTTTGTAATGTTTCCGCGGCATCCAGGAAAGAGCCCGGAGAGGTGTGCAAACGGGTTGGATTCGGATTCCAACCCATTTCTTTCAAAGGTGCAGATCTCATGCTCCATCAACTTAAAAACTGAATCCTCGGATGCTAACCATTAGATTGCCAGATGGGCTGGTTTTGATCATTCCAATAACTTAATGCTGAATTCCAAATGCATAAAGAACGCAAGCTCACACCAACGTTTGACATGCAATACCCACAGTTCTCATCAGACAAATATGCTAATGCCATATTACTTTTACAGGAATCTAAAATTCCAGCATCAAATGACCTATTGAAATTTTTTAATTTTTCAATCTCCTTTCATGTTCTCGTAAAGAAAAAAAAGCCCTTCAAATGTGCATCCTTTGATGAAATTATGCCAAAGCAAATCTACCTTTTAGCAAGTCTACTTCTTAGGTTCATTTGGGTGTCACATAGAAAGTATGTTTTTAGGTTGTTTTACTTAACAATAAACAAAATTATTTTCTTTTTAATGTCTTATTGAAACAGCTGTTAGGTTTTTTGTTTTGTTTTGTTTTTTTTTTTTTAAGTGACAATTTTTTTCAAATAAAACATAAGCCTATTTCTTTAATAGAATCTCTGACAAAAATTTGGTGTGTTAAGATATTTTAGATATAATGTGATGGATTATTCCTTAGCATTTGAATATCATGTGGGGTGGGGCGGGTTCAGGCCTCAGGTCCAATTCGAGTTTGCCTATACCCGAACCCAACCCAATTGGTATTCCTATTATACCATACAAGTTTGTTAGTGGTTTATTTAATCTTTTAAAAAATATTTAAAAATGCATATTCTCAGAGAAATTTTAACCAATGACCGCAAAAAAAAAAAACTACTTGACACATTGCCACCAACACTATTGAATTCTCTCATAATAAGTAGTGCATTAAGAATTATATGTAATAAAGACATACGGGGTAGGGCAAGTTGATACATCTAAAACCCAAACCCACCCTCAAACCCAACTCAGGTTAATGCATTAAAACCCCTACCCAACCCAAATCCTACCGACATGCTACTAAATCCGCCGCTAATAGTAGCAGGTCGGGGCGGGTCCCATTTAGATTCCAATCTCCTTGGTTTTTGCCTGAATTTCAAATGGCGTACCTCATTAGAGGAGGATTTTATAATTCCACCTCAAGGGATAGTTTTGGAAAACTTCAAATTCTCCATGCTTGAAGTCTTGGAAGTCGAAGAAACAAGCCCTTTCTTTATAAGAATTTAGGAGAATTTAAAACAACTCAAAAGTTGTCCCCTAAAGTTGAAGTCCTGAATCCCTCCTCTTGGGTGAGAATTTGAAATTCTAGAAAAAATGCAAAAGAGATTGGAATTTCAAAGGGTGGGTCATTTGAGATTTTTTAGAAGGTTAGAATTTAGAAGTTTAGTAAAAGAAACCTATATTAAGAATGACAGAAGATAAGCTATCACATCATGTCTTAAAAAAAAAAAAGCCCAACATGCCAACTTCTTATTGTAAATTCTAGTAAAAAGCATGCCCTAAAGCATTGAGACATGCTTGACTCTTTTGTATAATTTTTTGACAAGTTCCTTCCAACTTTTGATATAGATATATAACAAGTTTGTGTGGACTACTTTTACTTTTACTTCGTTAGTACTAATTCTACAATATAACAACTTTGATAAATTTGTTTTTTTCTAATTGAAAAGGACTCACCACATGGTCAATATTTTGAGAGGTTAATTTGAAATAGCTGTCTTTCAATAAGAGCAAATTTTCCAAATGGGCCATCGAAACTGATTGAAAGAAGATGCTTGATTGCTCTAGGCTTTAGATTGGAGTTTACTTGAATGTTGCATTGAAAATGCTTTTACATCTTTTGCTCGGATTTTTCTTTCACACATTTGCCTATGTTAACTTTAAATATACAAAAGTTCGCCTGGATTCCTAACTCGATGACAACTTGTTAATATAATTTTTTCACGTGGCAAGTTAGCTATATAAGACATGGTTTACTTGTAAACATAAGAGTCTCCAAATAGGCTCCCAAAATGGTGAATGAATCAAGTTTTATAGTTTGGTAGAATCTTAGAATAATTTTTTTAATCCCACCAAAGTACTTATGTGACTCTAGGTTGTTCAGATAATATAATCTAAGAAGATTGGAATAGCAGCTGATGTTGAAGTTGGGTTTCCATCAGAAGTAGGTTTCGTTAATTATGGAATGCATCTCTTCTGTATCATACTCCATTCTAATAAATGGGGTTCCAACAAGCCCAATTATTCCATCTAGAGGTCTACGACAGGGTGATCCTATTTCTCATTATCTATTCCTTTTATGTGCCGAAGCTTTCACTTCTTTATTGCGACATGCAGAATAGAAGAAAAAGATCACGGGCCTTAGTATTTGCAGAGGAGCTCCACGGATTAGCCACCTTCTTTTTGCAGATGATAGCCTTCTTTTTTGTCGTGCAACTAGAGATGAGAATTTATACATTCAGCATATCCTCCATGAGTATGAAGAAGCGTCTGGCCAAACGATTAACACGGAGAAAACTGCTCTATTTTTTAGCAAAAATACTAATCGAGGAGTTCAAGAGAGCATTAAATCTGTTTGGGGTGTGAAGGCAATCAAATATCATGAGAGATATCTGGGGCTGCCCTCTCTTGTGGGGAAATTGAAGAAGCAAACCTTCTTGGATATTAAGGAAAGGGTGTGGAGGAAACTACAAGGTTGGAAGGAGAAGCTCTTTCACAAGCAGGACGGGAGATATTGGTGAAGGCTGTAGCTCAAGCTATTCCAACTTATGCTATGAGTTGTTTTAAGCTGCCAGCAGGTCTTTGCAAAGAGTTGGAAGGTATGATGGCTCGGTTTTGGTGGGGGCAACGCACCAATGAAAGGAAGATTCATTGGGCTAGTTAGGAGAAGCTTTGTCATTCCAAACATGTTGGTGGAATGGGGTTTCGGAGTTTGGAAGATTTTAATCTAGCCCTTTTAGCTAAGCAAGGGTGGAGGCTCTTGCACTATCAACATTCCCTATTTTATAAAGTTTTTAAGGCAAAATATTTTCCAAACGTTTCTTTCCTTCATTCTACTGTTGGTAGGAATCCTTCTTTTGCTTGGAAAGGGATTAGCGCAAGAAAAGATCTTTTATTGGAAGGTTGTCGTTAGAGCGTTGGACATGGTCACTCTATAAAGATTTGGAAAGATAAATGGCTTCCTACTCCCACATCTTATAAAGTTATTTCACCAAGGAGGTTGCTGAATGAAGATGCTACAGTCTCAGAGCTCATTGACCCTGACTTGAAGTGGTGGGATGTGCAAAAAGTTCGTGGTGTCTTCATTCCTCAGGAAGCTGAAGCTATACTCAGGATCCCCTTAAGCTCTCAGCAGTTAAGTGATGTGCTGGTTTGGGCAGAACAAAAGTCGGGAGTCTTTTCTGTAAAGACAGCCTATATAGTTGCAAAGCGACTCCAGAAAAACAAGAATCTGGGGGAAAGTTCTAATTCTGGGGCTAGGAGACGTTTTTGAATTCGCTTATGGAATATGAAAGTTCCAAACAGGGTTAAGATTTTCGCATGGCGAGTTTGTATGGATATTTTGCCCTCAAAGACTAATCTCACCAAGCGTCATATCCTGGTTGATACCTCTTGTGCTTTATGTAAGTTAGAGCCTAAGGATTGTATGCATGCATTGATATCCTGTTCTCAGTTTCACCATTTATGGAGGGAATGTTTTCAGGGCATTGCTTTTGATCAGTTTTCACATTTAAAATTTGACATCTTAGTCTGGGATTTAATCGAAAGATACCCAAATCTTAACCTGGAGCTTTTCTTCCCATTGGCATGGGAGATTTGGTATAGACGGAATGTGTTTATCCATGATGGAAAAACCTTAGAGCCGCTGTTATCCATTGATGCAGCAATGACATTGCTTCAGAATTTTCACACTGCTTGTCTCCTTAAGAAGAAATCCAGCGCAGGAAAGGTTTTCCGATGGTTGCCTCCGCCAGTGGACATGGTTAAGCTAAATGTCGATGGTGCAATCTTCCATGAGGTGCGGAAGGCAGGCGTAGGTGCAGTCCTTCTAGATGATTCAGGGAATGTGATTATGGCAATGAGCAAGATTGAGAATGAGGTGGAGGGGGCTGATGAAGTTGAAGCTTTCTCTGCTTTGCGGGGTCTTCAAATGATCATTCATATTGGGGTAAGTGCTATTATTCTTGAGGCAGATTTTATGTGGATTATTGAGGCTTTGAACTCTTCTGCACCTAATTTGTCTAATCAAAGATCTGTGTTTGAAGATATTAAGGTTCTATTAAGCCACTTTAGTACCTTTGAAGTGCACCATGTTGGTCGAGAGGAAAATGTTATTGCTCACAAATTAGCTAGATATGCTAAATTTGTAGATGACATTCGCGTCTGGTGGCACTCTATTCCAGACATGATTAAATAATATGTACTTGTCGATTCCGATTTGGCTTCTTATTAATATATTTTGAGGTTCTTTTTCATCAAAAAAAAAAAAAAGAAGATTGGAATATCATCACATTCAAGTATCTAGAATATTTTTCCAAAAAGAAATTGTTTACACATTTTTTATGGTAGAAATCCTAAAATTTTATACATCATATAAGCAAAAGAGCCTCACAATAAGTAACTCCAAGCTCAAGAGTCACATATATGACTAAGTAACTCCAAGCTCAATAGTCACATACATGACTAACTCTTGCATAACAGCTAGGATTCTAGGGTATCATCCCATTGTTCATAGGTAAGTTCTTAAACATGCATGTCCGTAGATACACGTCACAGTGTAAATTTGTATTTGCTCCACAAATGAGCGCATACTACTATTGCACCAATTTACTACTACACAAGCAGCTCATCATAAATACAGTTACACTTGGTTTCAAAACAAACAATCAGACTTACTAGGGTGCCAGTTTGTCCAACAACTAATGCAAAGTCTCATTTAGTCTTGTGATCCATATCACCCCAATGAACATAAGATTAAGCTGGCGTTCCAAACATTTGTTTGCAACAATGAAACTCACCAAACATTTGTTTGCAACAATGAAACTCATATTAGCCTAATTGGCATATCACACAAATGGATGCACCTTATCCTATCAGTCACTAAGACATCAAGGACAGTCTTTATCTAGGCGAGTTAATGACCAAGCCTATTTGGTGCCACGTATGTATCTTAACGCATGCTATTCTGTGGTTTTTGATATAATATGCATGAAAAAAAGGAAAAACACACTTACCTCTTTTATAGATGAAACTACCCATAGCCCAAAAATGTCACAATACGATCCCTTTCTTGACTGGCATATTTTGATTGGCTTGATAAAATAAGAATCGAAATCCAAGCTCATCAGAGATCACGTTGATTCATGTTAAGAATTGAATTGAGTTTTCCAATCAATTGGGACTCACCCTTGTTGAACTACATCACCTAAGCACCCAATCATTGGAAGACAAACGGTTTTTGTAGGCCAATCCTGGAAACGCCCCCCTTTCCATATGATGGTCAATCCACTCAATCAAGCATTCCCTTGTGAATTAGAACTCACTCGACTTATACATTTGTTCAACTATTATAAAATCATTAGTAGGGTGCAAACTGCAAAGAAACCAACCTCAGCCAATCTAGGACTTATAGGACTCATGACTTAATATATTGCTTGAGCAGCACTTGAGGAGCCAAGTGAATGCTAAGGTTGTTGAAGGATTCTAACCTTGACACAGTTTAAGGTCCCAACACATATTTTGTATATGTAGTTAAACAAACAAATTACCAACGTTAAAAGGCAATCAGCCACAAGAGGTTTCTAAAAGTAAGTAAAAGCAATATTCCCTAAAATTCAACAACTTTAGCACAACTTCTCAATGAATACTTTAGAGAAGAAAGGAATCTCTAATGTAAAATTTCAACTCATAATATAAAGATGGATGCCTTAGGATTGAGAGAAAGCCATTTTTATAGGCCCAGTTTTGTGCCTCATAATGATAATCCAACCAGAATAAGAACTAGCACAAAATAAGAAAGTCTCATTTAAAATAGAAATAGAAATTCGTGCAATGGCAGTTTTGTAATTTCAAAGAGCTCGATTTCTGCAAACTTCCTAAGACCATAATTTAATCGTTTTAGATCTGATTCAGATAATTGTGGAACCTACGAATATCTACTCCAAATAAGCTTTCCAACAGTAGGTCACTTGTCCATATCCAATTCTCAGTTTGTGAGATATGACCTTTTCAATCCATATTATCCTAAAAAAATACTTCAATTTAGCTCTTTCGAGACTCTTTAACCTCTTCAAACTCCTAGTTTAAAATAAGTAAAAATAAAACTTTGACTAAACTAGAGTTTTGTCTAATCCATAAATTTAACTAACATACTAAACCATTATAATCTCCCCCTTTGACAATTTATAAACAACACTCCTTACAACAATACAATTTGATCTACCTGAAACAAAACTCAAAATAAATTGAATTTTCAACAAAAATAAAAAAATTACCGTTAGCACCTTTAGATTTATATTATCTTCGTTTGTCTCTGAACATTTGGACTTTTAGCATGTTGATGCTGAATATCTCCCCTGAATGCCTTATTCTCCCCTTTTTGTCCATAACTGACAATGCAAATAATCATTATGTAGCAAATTTGTTAACTTAGATTTAATAGTAACTGCCCCTCAATTGTGACTCCCCCTTAATGTTATCTTTTTTTTAGCACTAGGGGTGGGAGCTTAATCCTCTTGATCAGAGTTTTTTAGATTTTAGTACTCACACTTGCAAACTTGGAACTTTCAACAGGTGTGACAATTCAGTATGCAAGTCAGACTTTCTAACCTGGACAAGTCTTGTCTTAATCTTGAGTGGAGATAATTGCTTCTTTCATTGCTTGTTTTTCAGTAAACATCTCAGCTTGTTATAATGGGGACGAATCTGTCCTTTGATTCAATAATGGTGACATATGGGTGTAGATGCAGGATGAAATATATTATTCTTTGAAATAAAAGCAACATGTTTTGTAGATAAAGTGGGTGTCATAGAAACCAAAGTAAAACTTTTAACAAATACAGATTTACCTTTAGTTTTTTAAGTAGATGCATTTTTGGCATAGCCAAGACCTTGTCTATCAATTGTCAACTTCTAACTACATAGAATGTTATCAAGTTTCTTCAAGCCAGTGTTTATCTTCTATAAAGGTATCATTTGATACCTTTATAGAAGTCAGCTATGACATGATGATCTTGTTCTTACCAATCAAATTAGATTTTTCAGCCTAACATGCTTGTAACTTTGTCTTCAAAGTTTCCATCAAATCATCTTTCTCCCTTTTGCAACCATTCAACTCTTCTTTCAAAAATTCAATCTCTTGTTTAGACTTATCAAAACCATCATGTATTAATTGAGAGATTTTATCAGCCATAGTATCTTTTTGACTTTCTAAGAGATGTGCCTTAGAAAGTACTTCTTCCAATTCTTTCTTGAGAGAAGTGGTTTTTTTTTTTTTTCAATAGACTCCAATTTCAGTTTTAGGACATCATTACCCAAACTACTCTTTTAGAGTCTTTCTGTAAGTTATTATGTGCTTCCATCAAGTCCTTTTCAGATTGTAGCAATCATCAAAAAAGTCATCACTGTCATTATCAAAACTAAAACTGGTATCAGATGTGATCTGTGAAGATCTAGCTATAAATGTAACATATTTGGTACTAGCAGTGTTGGGAAGTGAATTTTCTACATCTTTATAATCATCATCACACCCTGTTGTAAGAACATTGTCCTTTTTATTCAACTTTTTATTCGCATATTGATAAGCAACATGATCATACCCTTGGCATTCAAAATATTGAACATATCAATAGTTTTTTTTTTTTTTTTGTTGAGTTTTTCTCAGATTTGTGCATAATCATGGCAGATTTTTTATCTTTCAGAACTAATGGCTTGATGTTTGATGTGCCTTCACAGTTGAATTCTATTCTATAAATCTTTTAATCGATTAACACAATAGATTAGTGTGACCCACTCTGATACCACTGAAAGAATTTTACCTTGACATAGGTTAAGGTCCCGACACAGATTTTGTATAATTGGGTAAACAACTAACCAAAGTTAAAAAGCAATCAACCACAGGAGATAGAGACACAGTTTTTACATAAAAAACATGAATGAGAAAAAACCACAAAACCTAACACCGTTCCAAACTCAAATCAAGTACTATACAAGAGATGTTACAAGCTGTACTTACTACCTTTGTATAATTAAACACATCCTAAAAGACTAAAGCTTTTTTCGTTGACGCACATGCCGTTTGCCTTCTTCACGATTGATTCAACACGCCTTAAAGTCACTCAATACAAACAACATTTTACAAGAGAAAATATTATCTTTTCCAAAGAGTACAAGTAATATTCTCTAGAACTCAACAACTTTAGCACAATCTATCAATGAATGCTCTAGAAAAAAAAGGTTTATCCAATGTGAAATCTTAACTTAGAAAATGGAGATTGATGCCTTAGAGTTGAAAGGAAATCCCTTTTTATAGCTTCAATTTCGTGCCTCATACTAGTAATACAACCAGAATAGGAATTGGAGCAAAATAAGAAAATTTCACTTAAAATAGAAATAGAAATTCGCGCGATAGCAGTTTTGTAATTTCAGACAGCTCAAATTCTGTAAACTCCCTAAGACCATAACTTTATCGTTTCAGATCCAATTGACATAATTTTAGAACCTACGGATATCTACTTGAAATAAGCTTTTCAACGATAAGTCACTTACTTGTATCTGACGCTCAATTTGATAGCTATGATCTTTTTAATCTTTATTATACTTAAAAACACTTCAATTTAGCTTTTTTGGAACTCTTTAATCTCTTCAAACTCTTAATCCGAATTAAATAGAAATACAACTTTGACTAAACTTAAAGTTTTATTAAATCCATAAATTTAGCCAACATATAAAAATTCTTGCAGTTGTCCTCACTTACTAACCCCAACCTTGTGCTTAGCGCAATCTCGGTCCAAAAAGAGGGTTCTAGCTATGCATGGAAGCTTATAGAGGAAAATACAGGTGCCAACTGCACAGGCTAGCCTTCATCTTAAAAAGCAAAAAATGCAAACGCTAGCATAGTCACCATCAATCTGATGAAAATGCAATTTCCAAGTAAAACTTGCAAGATAAATAAATTCTTAGTTTTTCATATAATTAGTGTTATTGGCACTTGCAAGCCACCGACCAGTTTATCAGCTAAGTGCCACGTGAAAGGTGACTGCCATTGAGAACTTAATGAGCTCATAACTTTGTTTTCAACGATATTTAAAGGGGGAATGAGACAGTGAGAGAGCAAGCAATGAGTATTTTATTGGATTAATATAACAAGGTTGTGTGTGGGGATGAGAGAGAGAGAGAGACAGAGAGAGATCATAATAAATATGAGTGGGACAAAACGAATATTAGGACAGATAAATAGGTACGAGGATTAGTAAAACAATCCATTGGATTTGACCTTTTAGGAAAGAGGAACGCATGACAGAAAGATTCTACACAACAGCCAATGTTAACCAAAGTTGAAACCCATCTCTTTTTGTTTATATTTCATTTTAATGATAACCCACTACGAAAGAAAAGTTAGACTGGTACCAATCACAATGACTTCTTCTGTGGACCCCCTTAATGGGTAAGGGCATAGTCAGTAGATTGAACGATCAGGACCACATATTTGACCACCTTGAATGAAGGGTACTAATTATTATCCTTTGAATAATGAAGATAATGATGTTGCAGAAAAAGCACTTGGAGAAAAACCAAGGCCTCTGTTTTTTTTAACCAAAAAGAGCTGCGATAAAGATTTCTCTTTGGCCTGAGTGGACCAATTTGCTCCGGTGAGTCAAATTCACGCCATCTACCAGTGTCCACTATTGAACATTTGGGTTGATCTTTAACAGTTTAAGCGATAGAAAAATCTGCGTGGTACCTGTGCAAATTGATGACAGCAAAGTTATTTACAAACTCAAGATTTTTGTTTAGATGGTGCGAAAGCTAGACAAGTAATTTAAAAATAACAAAATTAAAATTTTCTTGTATTGTATACAGGGGCTTCTCGAACCACACGCTTGGATCCCGTATTCACTATTTGGTGACTGAAGCTTGGATCCAATATTCACTATTGGGTGACTGCTGGAGGGTGTAATATTTTCAATCTCCACCACCCACAAATATTAAAGGCTTCCACCAAAATTCCTCTAGTAAGAGAGAGAGAGAGAGAGAGAGCATCAATTAAAAAGGAAAAAAACTTAATTTAAATTAAGGACATCTAACATTAAAAAGTACTCTACTCTCCACTTTCTGTTTACATTGGGATGATTTAACAGATCAAAAAAAAAAACGTTGGAAGATTTATTTGGCTCACAGGGTTCCACTATGAACAGAAAAACGAAAATCAGCCACATCTGTTAAATGTGGTTGTAATGACTGTACAAAAGACGGATTATCCTAAACATCATCCTTTAACTGCCACAATTCTTGTATCACCATCCCCTTCAAGTTCGGCTGTTCCGTTGTTTAATTGCAGACACTGGACTGCAAAACCATCTCTTAGGCTCTCACCTTTCCCATCCATTCTTCCATTCTGACAGGTTCACCTACAATGGTCGACTGCAATGGCCATCGGAAAAAAAAAACCGTCTCCTCATACTGTGCCACTGGCTGTTCTGTCGATTCGTCTGTAAGAGAAATGAGGGATGTATACTGACTGAATTTAAGGGGGCAGACACTACCACTTCCATCTGTCAAATAGCTACAGAGATGGCTAGCTTTTGAAGCCCGCCTCATTACTGTCAAAACTCACAGATCCTTCTTTACCCAGCAGTTGTACCAAACCCTTAATTTCATCCACAGAAAGAGCATGCGCAACAGCGGAACTGTCTTTCATGCATATCTGCTGACAAAAATGGCTCAGCAACTTCACTAATCTTTCCAGTTTCTGCTTGCCATAGAACTTAAATTGGCATTGTTCATCAAACAGGCTGATTCCTTCTCTCCCAACAAACAAACAGAGATTATATGAAAACTTCTGCAGTCTGCAAGAAGGTTAGGTTTCCATGTCTCACAAATTTGACTTACTAAGAAACTGGTAGTCAGGATGTCACATAATATGCCCAGAAGATTTGAAAGCTGACTTGGTTCAATGCACATCCAATCAAGTGGAGAACAATGATGAGCCATGCTCAGAAAGCCTGAATCAGCAACCCTCGAAGCATCAACCAGGCAATTAATGCCTTCCCTCGAGCAATTGCTGATTAGCCCTTCCACTTCCATGGATTTCATTGGAAATAACTGAGCTTGGATCAATGCAGTTGCAACTGAACTGAAACGAGAGAAAAGGCCAACCATCCAAAGTGTCATAATAATGTGTTCCTCTCCTGCTGCTGAATGCACAGCTGACTCATCGAAATTTAAACCCAGAATAAACCAAATCTGGGAAGTTCATACAGCAATGAATTCGTGAGCAGGCTGAAATCGGCAAGGAAATCAGGTCCATTTCCAGAGCCAAAGAGTGCATAAATACTTCATCCAATGCAACTCTTATGGAACTTTTGCATTCTCCCAAGCAAGCCTGACTTCCTCACTGCGCGAGTGCAATTCCTCATAAGCTCCCACACAGATACTGCTGAACCTTTCCATGGACTCAAAAATCCGTTGTAGACCTGACTGTATACCAGCATTGTCACCACGATTGATAATTTGTCCGGGTGGTGTTAGGCCATTCTGCTCAGATACCAGGGCCAGTTTCTTGTTTACCATGTCCAATGCCTTCTGCATTTTTTGCTCATCTCTCTCCAAGGCCTTAAGCCTTCTGTCCATTTCTTTATTAGCCATCATCCTCTGACGCTGCTCCTTACAGTACTGATGCCAGAGTTGAAGCACACTCTCTGAAAAAGAGCACATGGCATCAAATACTTCCTTCTCATCATCTTTAATCCTATCCATCACTTGAAACCAGTGATTACAGATAACAAACATAGGAGGAGCACCAATCCTGCCAGGAGAAAAAGGGATGACCCCATCGGGTGTCACCTCTGGTTCATAGTGAATACACTTCAAAAGCCAACCATTTAACGCTTTGACATAGCTCTGCTGGGCACTAATCCAAGCATAGAAGCTCAAAATCCAGTTCAGCAGGTCCTGTTCAAGCTGCATGGTGGCTTCCATATGAGCATCACTAGATGCAACAGCATTCAGATTGCCAGCTTCTGTTATGACCTGACACTGCCTTTGATGGCATTCCAGCATGAGTTTCCACATTGTAAGTAACCTGCAAAAGAAATATTAACACATTAAATCTATTTTATTGGTAACATGATTTGAACCCACAACCTCAAGGTTGAAATAATGAGCACCTTCTACAGTGCCAAATGCTCTGGACACCTTCCACAGTGCCAAAGGCTCTGGACAATGCATTAAATATTGTTTCACTTGCAAAGAAAAATCGATATCCGTATCCCCAAGCAAGATTCAAAATATCATAATTACAAAGCACACTCTAGACTAGAAAGATTCCTATTCCCGAACAATGCATGATTCCTATTCCCAAACAATGCATGTGCATCACTGTTATACCGAGCAATTGAATCTAAAATGGAAGAAAATAAACAACAGAGCAAAGACAAATAATAATAACATTTAGTTAATAAAGTTATCCTCCAGTGGTTAGTATGGAAGTGCATAGGTAATAGGAATCAAGCAAATGCATTTGTTTTTGACATTTCTAACAGGCAGGAATGGAACATGGAGGATCATAAGTATTTTCTATGTTTGTCTCTTCACTTCCGCATTGCAGACAAAGGTAGCAACTTCTAGATCCCAAGCAAAAGTTCAGTAGAGGATAAGCTTCCTGATGGGACGTGCAAAAACATAACATTCCAATTTTCTCTGATTTCCAGACTGTAAAACAGTTCTGAATATGCAAAAGAAACCCCCACACAACAGACTGCCAGATACGATAAGCACTGATATGCTTCAGTGTGCCTCCTGATAAGAGAATGAGCTCAACACAGTTTGATAAGTACTGATGCAGGACAGAATGACCCAATGGGTTGACCAGTCTAGTGGGCCCAGCACACATGCAATTTTAATTTTATTTTATCTAGAGCTGTCATTTAAAGACAAAACCACTAAGCATATATCCCTCACCCTCACCATAATGTGAGGGACAGATGCATAGTAGTCTTTTCCTTTATTTAATAACTTATAAGTATGGATGCTTAGTCTAGGCCATAGAGATGTTTTAGATGGTTGAGATCAGCTCTAGGGATTTTATTTCTCTATTTAAAGCCTCTTGGCTTCATTAGACATTGATGAATGAAAAAGACTCCGAGTCAATTTTGCACTCTTCCCTTTTCTGAGAAAGGTATAGTGTGATGCAAAGAAGCATGGACATGGACATGGACACGGGACACGGACATGCCACGACAAGGACACGCTGACACAGTATTTCTCAAAAAAGTAGGACACGAGCATGTCGGAGGATACGTTAATAATATATTTTAATTTATATATATAATCATATACTAAAAAATAATATCATTTTAACTTTTTAATCAATTTAGTAATCAAAAAATAAAAATTAAGCACCAACTAACAAACATATCAAATTATCAAAAATCAATACAACACTAAAACATAATTCATAATCATTAAATATGAAATACCCATAGTTCCACAAAAATCCATACAAAGAAAAGGGAGAATCATTTCTTTCCCCTCCCTCCCAAAAAAAAAACAAAAAAACAAAACAAAACAAAACAAAAAGCAGAAAAAAAAAGCCAATCTAGAGACCAATTCTTTAGTGAAAGATTTATTTGTCTTTTGCTTCTGATATGATTAATATTAACAATCATACATTTTTCCATGGTGCAAAATTATCATATATCAAGTTTATGAGTTCTAGTAACCGCATGTTAATAAGTGTCCAAGAAATATCAACCACATTTTTTTTTTTTTAGTCATAGACACAGGTTAGGAATTGTGGAACATGTCGCAAAAAGAGAGTCGGACAAGTGTCTGAAATTAAGATTTTTAGTTATTAGTTATGAACACGGCTAAATATTCTAGTGAAGGACAACGATATTAAAAAAAGGTGGAAGGAATATTTTAGCAAACTTCTAAATGAAAAATATTTGGGGGATACAAGAGTTAAGGATAATACTTCATCACTAGAGCATACTTTTCTCCATAGAATTAGAGGGGTGGAAGTAAAGGAAGCATTGAAGCGAATGAAGACAAGAAAGGCAACAGGCCTAGATGGTATTCCGATAGAAGTATGGAAATGCTTATGAGAGGTTGGGGTGAGTTTGTTATGTAGACTATTCAATAAGATACTTGTGACAAAGAAAATGCCGTATGAATGGAGAAGAAGCATTGTAGTACCTATATATAAAAATAAAAGAAATATCCAAAATTATACCAACTATCAAGAGATTAAACTTATAAGTCATACTAAAGACAGACGAAAACCAAGATATCTGAAAATCAATTTGGTTTTATGCCATGGAGATCAACTATAGAAGCTATCTTTTCACTTAGGCAATTAATGGAAAAATATCGAGCAAAGAGGAAAAACCTACACATGGCCTTTATCGATTTGAAAAAAGCCTACAATAGGGTACCGAAGAATTTAATTTAGTGGGTTTTAAAGAAAAAGAATATCCCCAGATATTACATTAAAATTTTTAAGCATATGTATAAAGGAGCAGTAACAAATGTGAGAACCACATGTAGAGAAACAGGTAGATTCCCCGTGACTATAGGTTTACATCAAGGATCAACCGTAAGCCCTTATCTCTTTGCATTAATTATGGCTAAGTTAACTGTGCACATTCAAGAAGAAGTATCATAGTGTATGTTTTTTGCAGATGATATAGTATTGGTGGATAAAGCGAGAGATGGTATAATAAATGCAAAAATTAAGAGATGGCGGGGGGCATTAAAATCTAGAGGCTCTAAAATAAGTCGTACAAAGACAGAATATATAGATTGCAACTTCAGTGGACATATACAAAGTGTTGAAACCACTGTCAAAATTGAAACCCATGAGATACCACGTAGATATTCTTTTCGGTACCTAGGCTCGATGATTAATAAGAATGGGGAGATTGACGAAGATGTGAAGCATAGAATAAAAGCTGGATGGCTGAAGTGGAAATTAGCTTCCGAAGTGCTTTGTGATAGACGAATGCCAATGAAATTGAAGGGCAAATTTTATAAGACAGTGGTTAAACCAGCTATGACATATGGAGCAGAATGTTGGCCAATTAAAAAGAAACATTAATAAGATGAATGTAGCGGAAATGAGAATACTTGGATGTGTGGTAAAACTAGAAAAGATAAAATTAGACATGAGCGCTTTCAAGAGCATTTAGAGGTAGCACCAATAGAGGATAAGATTAGAAAAATCCATTTAAGATGGTTTGGGCATGTTGAGCATAGGCCGGTAATTACACCGGTGAGAAAAAGTATAGCTATACAGGTAGATGGCCCATCAAGAAGTAGGGGTAGGCCGAAGAAAACATTGATGGATATCATTTATTCAGATTTGAATAAGTTTAACTTATCAAAGAATTTGGCTCAAAATAGAACGAAATGGAGAAACATAATTCATGTAGCCAACCCCAACATGGTTGAAATAAGGCTTTGATGATGATGATGATGATGAGTTATGAACACAGCTAAAATAGTATCGGACACATCTGAGAGTGCCCGATGAATATCAATGTCCAACACGTGTCCGACACGGATACATAACTTTCTTAGAAGCGTTCGTACTTCTTAGGTGTGAGGCCTATTCAATTTAGGTGTGAGGTATGACCTATCCCTCATCTTTCATCTTCATCACTACCCACCCCACTTCTCATTCCGACATCCACATCAATTACGCCGGGGTGGGCAGAATTCACCTCTAACGAAATAAAGCTATAGTAGTGCTCGAGAAGATCTTGATTTAGGCTCGATCTGCCATCCACATCAAGTACGTAGGTTAATATTCATGCTAGATAATATTCAAAACTAGCAATTTTTAAGCAGTCAAGATTCACGCAGAGAGACTGGAAGTGGAGCCATGAGTCAAGGAAAGATGACTGAGATGAACAGTACATAATTTTGTTTTAATATCATTGCAAACTTGGACTTCCAGTTCCAAGTATGCAATTTTTTTGAAAGGAATACAAATGCAAGCTCCTTTAAATACCTGCAACTCTTGCTTGACCAAAAGAAGACTCTGGTTCTACTTTCTATTCCTTTTTTTTTTATATATATAAACAAATTGATTGTTTGCCTGCTCAACCGGATGCAGAAATAACACATTTAAATTAGGGCAAGAATTCCCAATGCTAACATGGCTAGCATAACCAAATTAGGGTTACATTTAGCATATCCTACTTACCAAGTAGCATCATTTCATAAAGGGGGAATCCTATGGTAAGCACACTAAATGCAAACACCTAGTGAAGCCCAACTTATGATTCATCTGAGTAGACCATAAAGCAAGGAACCCTCTGATAGTTACCAATCTCCAGTTTCACATCCATCCAAATGGGTGGGACCATTGGATTGACCGCACTTGTCTTGGACGGTGAAACTTGAGGGCTGCTGATCAAGTGTTTAGAATGATCAGGTGGACCCCAAATTTTTCACATGGGTATGGCCCACCTAGATCTTTCAATCCCCACTAGTTTCATTCCAGGTGGGTCCCGAGGTGGGCTCCACATGGATTGAGTTCACCATACACTAAAGCAGGCCTTCATAAAGTTCTTTTAACGTTACTTATTACATTTTAACTTTAAAAGATGATAGAAAGGAATGCAAATAGATATAATTTCATTAATTTAGAAGTGCTCTAAAGGAAAAATAAATAAATTAATAATGGTCATATCCGTAACCATGTTCTAAATTTTCATATCACTCTAACCGTCCCATAAGAAATCTCTCCTAATACAGCCACCAGCATTCTGAAGAGAGACATAACACACCAACAGATTGAAGGGTGTTGCCTTTGTTAATATTATCTTTCCCTCGAGGATAAGTAAAGGTTCTTCCACTTGTAAAGCTTCCTCTCAACTCAAGAACAGGAAACCACATAGCCATTGTTCTTGGATTGGCCTCAACAGGCACAAGGCACTGCAGCAAATAATCAGTCTTACAATGTAACCTGCTCACCATCTGCATAATGGACTCTTTGGAGGGACCCACTCCAACTCTACTGCATGATTAGAATCTAATCAATTTTGCATTTCTGCATCACCTTCTGGTCTAGCAGTTAACTTTCACGATCATTCAATTGCACATCTTACGTGGCAGACAACCTAGAAATTGGACCAACCTAGAAACTTCACAGTTTAAACAGATGATGGGGCAGCTCGCAGACATTTGTTTCCCGAGCTCCTGAACGCTGAGGGACAATGCTAGTAATGGTTCTTTTATAGTTTATTGTTCTACATTGGTAGGAGGCAGAAATATGACATTTCCATTAGCTAAAAAATATGGAAGACTGCATCACCTCCTCAAGTATCGAGCATTTCTTTATGGAAAAGTGTGTAGGTGGGTGGTCTAGGAATTTATCTAACAGCTACAGAGTTGGCATACATGATTTGCCATCATGTTGCTATTTGGGAAACTTTATGTTAAGGATATTAAAGGTGCTCCGGTAGCACCTTTGGACCAAAAGAACACACCTCATAAACAACAGACCATTCAAATCTGGATGCCACTACCTTTGTAGTTTGAATCATCTTAAACTTAATTTGATGCGAGTTGAAAACGGTAAACCAGGTTTAGCTGCAATCAAAGCCATTTCCTCAAGACCCAACTGTGAGGATTATAAAGGCCCATTCAGGATCTGAAGCAACTTGTGATGCAACTCAAGGAGGCATAAATTCTCTCTTGATAGATGAATGTTCACATGGGTGGTTGCACCTTATTGTCGAGAAGATTCAGTAAATGCTATTAACTTGTCATCATGTCATGAAGACTACTCTTTTTTGTGATATCATTGAAGAATTACCTGCTACCCATAGAAGGAATAATACTGGGCATAATCCTCTTAAAGTCAACAACAGATAGGTTGATCATTTAGAAAAATCAGGAGTATCATGTTCCACGGCGGTGTTCTTTCTTTGATGTATTGATTTTAATATAGTTAACATCAAGAGCAGTCTAGATCATCAGTCAAGTCCAACCCAAGGCCAAGTGGAGCAAGTACAAGGACCAGCCCATGGACCAACATGCCATGTGGTATATTTCTAGCGTCACTTCTCTTTTACGAGTCTTGTTATGTTAAGAAGTTGATTTGTTAGCCTTTATGATGTTCTATATAGTGCACCAAGTCTTGGTTGCAACTGGCAGAGTGTAGAAACTTGAAGTGCAATCCCATCTTCTATACAAATGGGCCCAGTGTTGAAAAATATTTGACCGTCATGAAATTAGGTCGATTAAGTTACCTATACCAAGAACCACATTACATGTGATTCTGACACATCGGACTTATTGAAAAGGTGTTGTCCAGTTACAAATTTAGACATTCAGTCACACAAATGAAATTACCTCCTTTTCTTGCATTGCCCTTTTGTTAGCAACATTTGATTCCTAAATCTCCGCAATTGCTACTGACTAGAGCTCATTTTTGTCTTTTATTGGATGGGTGGGGATGAAGCCAATTGAGGAAAAGGGAATAAACATGAGGGAAGTGCAACTTGCGATTGCGTGGTGAACATATAGAAACAAAGGAACAGATGGTGTGCCTTCACATCATCTGTTCAATGCTACATGGGCCAGTCCTAGTAGGAAAGCCATTGCATGGGCTCAAGGAGATCAAAAACATCTCAAAGGAGATAAAAATTCACTTTCCATCATAAAACTCAAGAAGCTAACGCAACAACAGATTCACCAGCAAAAGCAAGAGCTAACAAAGAGAGTATTTTGAATTTTGATTGAATCCTCTAATATCATAATGTTTTTGTTAACAATCATTTTATCAGGATCTTGCATCTTCTCAATGGAATCCTACCTATTTACATAGCTTCATTTTAATGCAGTTAGGTTATTCTTAAAAAAAAATGAAAGTCGGAGTGGGATGCATGTAATCTGCCCAATGCTTCCCTCAAATGTCATCCCTAATTCATGCGATCTGATGCCATATTTCAGCAGCCCCTGCTGCACTTATCCCACATGAATTCCTAATCCATTTAGGTAAGCCCTAAAAAAAACACCCCTCAAGTTTTGAACCTAGTCATGAATCTAAATTCCAAAAGTCCTAGTCCTGTTCAAATTCGAAACCCAAGTCAATCCAGACCGAAGCCCAATATCCAACAGTCATAACAGTCACCTCACAACCAAACTCCATAGCCTCAACAGTCCTCACTACCAATGTACAACCATAACATACTCCCTCTTCTACACAAACAGAAAAGCCCCAAGCACCCACCCACTTATACTGTCACATTGATGCAGTACAAAACCATGGCCCCCATGGGTCGACCCATCTTTAGGCCCAGCCCACTTATCATAGCTTATTTAGGGTTTTATTTACTTATTTATGATTTAAGTTATGTTCAAGTGAATGTTTTAATCTTAACCATAGGATTGTTTTAATGGTTGAGATTTGTTTCAGGGTTAAGTCTTTTCTCTATTTCAACATTGAAAAGCCTCATTGGCTTAATTAGTTGTGGATTAATGAAAAGTTTATTTAGAGTGTTTTGGAATCTTCCCCAAGTTTTCTTGAAGTTGTCCCCAAAATCCCTAACACCTTTGGTTCAGAGTTCGGTAAGAGCCCAATCTCGAAATCCCTAATGCCTCTAGTTCATAATTTGGTGAGAGCCCAATTTTTCCATTTATCTTCATCTTCAACCTTGCCCGCTCCACATCATCCACTCCGTTCCACATTAATTGGTATCAGAGACGAAAAGCGATTGCCAAAGAGACGACTATACTCCCCGGAAAATTTTTTCTCTTGCCAGTCATTCCAAACCATCTCCATCCCCGCATCTATAGCCCTGCCCAGGCATCATCCTTAACCCAAATCCCTAATCAAGAGAGAAAGTTAAAGGGAAGCATACTTGGCACCAGACGGTGCATCACCTTACTTCACCGTCGCCAACACCTCGTTGTACCTCACTTGTCATCACATGTCCTCAACAGCAGCGACAACTACTAGCACCATCACCCACTATCGCCTTTCATCCTCACTATCGCCATCGGCTCCATCATAGCCCATCCCATCTCTTCCCATCGTCACTGCAAGCAACAGCCATCACCAGAAAAGGCCATCATCGGCTATAAGGGTCATTAATTGGCCCATGGGCCCATTACCTGGTTCAAGCCTGCCCAGCCCCATAGGTTCTAGCCTAACCCAAACCCAGTCTTCGAGCGGGCTGGCCCAACACGAATAGTGTTTGGCCTAGGCTTGGGCTTAGGGTTTAAAGCCCGGCCTGACCGCCAGCCCAGCCCGTGAGCCCGGCCGCAAGCTCTTCATGTAGTAAACTAGCAATGGGTAGTTGTCTGTACTTTGTACTCATGCATTAATGTAAGCTTACATCTATTTGTACTCATGTTCTTTAGTCCATGTAGCAAACTAGCAATGGCAAATGGGCAGTTGTTTGTATTTTGTACTCATGCATAATACATTTATTTAAAAATGATGTTATTAAACAACAAAAAAATTTTAAAAAAAAGCCCAGCCCACCTAAAGAAAAGCCCAATGGGCATGCTTGGGCGTAGACTTTTCAAACAAAGCCCAATCAGCCCGGCCCTCCAGGAAAAAAAAAAGCCCACTGGGTAAAGCCCGTGAGCGGGCATGGGTATCACTTTCCCTGGCCAGCCGCGCCCGATGACCACCCTTAACCGGCGACCTCCACCTCTTCATCTCCATCACTCACCTCATTTCATTTAAAGATAACAACAGCATGAGAGAGGCTTGCCCCTCCTTTTTCTTCCTTTCTTGCACGAAGAATGAGAGAGGACTGAGAAGTTGGGTCGGTTAAACCCGATCCGAGTCCACCACTTGCATTCAAACTTGCCCATTCTGTGGGCTTGAGCTTCAGTTCGGCCCAAGTTCAGTTAGGCCCAAATTAAACTCAATTGTGAATAAAAAATAAAAAGTGTCCTCAGTTTTCAATTCAAGCCAGGCTAGGTAAAGAACAGGTTCAGGTCCAGTTCGGGTCAGGCGGATCCGACCCGTTGGGCAAAAACCTATGATGCCCAGACATGGATGTGGATACAAACACAGGGAACAGTGGTCCGATACGGCATCTTCAGAAAGTTAGGACATAGATACAGGTATGGCAGTACTGAACATATATTTCAAAAAATTTTATTTAAGTCAAATTTGGCTAGGGTCCATTAATTAGTAGGACATTTATTTTATATAGGTTAAGTTTGTAAAGTTTTTAATAGGTGAGCTCATTATGGATCCACAATAAAATAATATATAAAAATACTTTGTATTGTGTATAAATTTTGTTGGCCTGCTTTTGCCCTTTCCTTAAAATAGAAGTGGGTTAAAAAAACTTCGAAAAGAATGGGGGCTGAATGTAAAATGGACATTTAACGTGAAGTGGATTTTGACTTATGCGACATTAAAAGAAAACGATAGGGGCATCATGTAAAAAGAATTGATCCAAATACAAGATCAATGTGCCCTTCCTTTCATCTCATATCCTCGACAAGAAAGAAGGGGGAAACAGCCTAATGGAGAGCACTGGGGGGAAACAGCCTAATGGAGAGCACTGGAGGGAAGAAAGGAAAACGTGGAGGACGTTGTGAGATGGAGGTTCCCTCTGCCATCATCAAAGCCACTAGGCATGAGTCCTCAACGGAACAACCACAGCGCCACTTGCGTCCACCCCACCGTTGCTTGCCTTCTTAGGGACCTGGGATTGGATTATTACCCATGCTTAAGGCAGCACTCAACTACCAGATCAACTACCTCCTCCTCCAGTCCTCATCTTCTTCTCCCCATTTCTTTTTATATTTCTTTTATTTCTCTTTGTCTGGATGAAAGGGAATAGAGTTAGGGTTTTTTTCTTCTTTTTTAATTACAACAGAATCACATTAAATATACAAAAAATAAATAAAATCAAAGTAAGGAAATTAAAGATTTAGAGTTATTCTCTGTGATTTCTTTTTTTTTTTCCATAAAATAGAAGAAAGCCATATTCAAAATTTTTGGGATGTATCACAACCATATCATGCAGTATCCCATGTCCACATCCGCAAGGGTACCTTAGGCAAAGTGCCATATCCGGGTATCATAGGCAGAAACAAAGTAGCAGCAAACTGCTGACATAAGCAGTGATGTCAGTGTGACATCAGCAATCAGTCAAAGAGTGGGTTTGACCAAATCGGACGGCATAAACTTGTTTTTGCAATATCAAGACCACCCGGACTCCAATTTCAAATCCATTGATCCTATGCCCTCATGGTGCAAATTAGAAGAGAATAAGCAACATTATTTACTTAGGTTTCTCAAAGGTTTGAGGTCAAGTGCATTGGAAAACATGGAAGACTGTCAAACCAAGTATGAAGCACATAGAGAAGCAATTCATGTTGGGAATATGCTAAGTCAGTCTCGCACGCAAAACTCTTAAGTCTCAAGTGGGAAAACAAAAGCACAGGTTGTGAAAACTGTGGCAAATGAAATCAAGACTGATGTTGAGGAGCTAAATCAAGCCTGCCCCACATTCTATGTTACCTTAGACCAATTTTCCATGCAAATGCAAGACATGTTTGTGCAAATGATCGCTTTACAGCAGGAACAGAATGCACAACATGAGGAAATCATTACACCCATTGAGAAGATCGGGACACCACATCATGAAGATATTAGAGATCACCATGAAAGCAATATGCACATTGAGATGCAAGCACAAGATCTAGAAGCTTTCGTGCCTACAATTTTCTCCGAATTGCCATCTTTGGACAGTGTTGATCAACAAGCACAAGTAATTAATAAAATTGAAGACTTGGATATAGTTAGCAATCAACTTGAAAATCCAATAGAAATGAATGTAGAACCACATTCTGAAGAAAAGGCCAATGCTCCAAAAGTTATGCAACTAATTGAAGTCTCCCACATTGATTTCATTTTTGGGGACAGCCTATTGACAAAAGAAGATTGTGATTAACAAGTTTCAAAGCCAACACTTGATGCATCTAACAGTAAGATCAATAGCCAATGTTCAAATCAAACATCAAAAGAAGCCATGCCTCCATTCCCCTCCTACCTGGATGAAAAAATTGATTACAGCTTCCAAGCCATGCCAAAAGGTTGAAGACCAAGAAGCACATTAAAGATTGTACGCTTGATATTTGATCTTAAAGGACAACTACAAAACTCGAGGTCAAACTTTCTCCAAGAAAAGGAGAGTTGATGCAGGACAGACCAATGGTCCCCCTTAGGTCGACTCATCTTTGGACCAAACCCATCTATCATAGTTTATTTAGGGTTTCATTTGCTTATTTATGATTTAAGTTATGTGATGCAATTTGGGTCTCACAAGTGGTCCCATTCAAATCTAATCAGATTAGAACTATGTTATTTTATTAGTAGCTTTTTAATTGCATAATTAGGAAAGTTTCTATTAATAGATTAAGGTTTGCTTAAGCATTAAGTTTACTTTTATTATATATATGGTATTGTAGAGAATAATTATTCAGACTTGATTGATTAAGAGAATTGTGGGTTTTATCCCTGGAGGTGCATCATCGTGTGCTGAAGTCTTTTGACGATTCCAAGTATCCTCGAACACATGCTTTGGCACCCTACACAAGCCCTTACCTAGGGCCAGCATTAGTTTGGTATCAGAGCCAAACGATCCCTGATCGTCGGCATGATTACCCATCCCCATTCCCACCTTCAATCACCAAAACCATCCTCTGCCGTTGCCCAACCATTACCCTAAAACCCATTGCTACAACAATCCCAAGCTCCCATCTCCGTCATAGAATCCCCAAACCCAACTCCAACATCACCCTCCTCATCTACCTAGCCCTAGTGCCCACATCCCACTCAACCCAAACAAACCCAAAAAAAAGGAAAGAAAAGGAGACGCAGAGAAATAAGAAGTAGAGGGGGAGAGAGAGAGAGAGAGGGAGAGAGTGCAAGGAAGAGAAAGTGTACATGGCACCCTTTGTAGTCGCCACCTGGCCGATTGCTGCTCGTCCTTGGCCCCGCCGTGCGTCATCGAATTCCATCTACTAGCCTCCAAACCCCCATCCCAGACGACCAAGACCCAGCCCCATCAAGGAAAACAAAAATCCCCAACCCCTGCTCTATCATGAAACAAAACAAAACAAAAACAAAAAAAAGGGCAGCAAGTAGAAGATAAGAAAAGGAGGAGAACAAAGTCATGGAGAAGAAGGCATAGCTGGAATCCATTGCAGTCGTCGGATCACCCCACTGCCGTCTGCCTCCTACCGGCCACAACCTGCCACAATCGCCGTCAGCAAAGTGCCAAATCGCCAGCATCACAGCAGCCGCCGGTGTCAGTAGTTGTCTTCGCCAGCACCAACAGCCGCACTCTAGTGTCTCCTTTCTTCTTTGGGCACCGAAAACCAAAGGGAGCCAAACCCTTATCTCCATCTTCTCATCACGAAGAACCAGACAAAGAACAAAAGAAAACGGGTTTTGGGCCTATGTTCTACTTCAGGTCAGCTTGAGTTAATTTCTAGTGAACCCGTTAACAATACAACCCACAAAAGCAATTGTCTTAGTAAGTACTGGTCTGTGGTCAAATTTTTGCTCTGCCTTCATCTGCATGTTTTTTGGGATTATATCTACATACCAGGTTAGTTAGATCTCAATTTTTCATTAAAATAAAAAATTACCTCCTAAGTAGCAAGTTGAGGTGAAATCTCCATCTTCTTCAATTGAATATTTGGTTGGTGCCGTTAGAGATTTAATTGTCAAAGTTAATAACATGCAAACCACCCTACAACGACTGGAAACTAGAGTGATAAATTTGAAAAATACTCGTAGGGATCACAATCGTGATGAGAGTGAAAATATTCAGAATCAACGAGATCCACCAATCAATAATCCTGATCAAGATTTAAGGATTAAAGTCATAATTCCCGAATATGATGGAAAATTACAGCCTGCTAAATTCATGGATTCGCTAGTGTGTGGAGAATATTTGTGCACACAAACCAATAAATAAGCACCACAAAGTTACATTAGTTGCCACTCACTTTCGTAATTATGCAGCAACATGGTAGGCTAAATTACAAAGAAAAAGGAGAAATCAGAACATAAACCCTATTGAAACATGGACTGAGATGCATATTTTTAAGCAAAAATCGATCCATCAACCATGCAAGAGATCTACGTTCAAACTTTCAGAACTTGAAAAAAAGATCCAAGACAATTGTCGATTATTCTAAAGAATTTCTAATTTTAGAATATCGTTGTGGTTTGAATGAATATGATATGGTTGTTGTAGATTTTTCAATGGGTTAAGAACAGACATTCAGCATATCATCGCATTCCAAACTGTTGATAATGTCGATGAACTCATCCAAAATATTGTCAAAGCCAAGGAAATTATAAATCATCAAGCAGAAAAACCCAAATGGTTCCGCCAAAGAATTCATCTCTGGAAGATGAGAAACCCAAACCCAATGGTTCCTCATACAAGGATTGAAGGTCAAAATAGAATAATTTGTTTTCCTTGTCAACAACCAGGACATCGCGTAGCAGAATGTCCAAAGCATATACACCTAATTAAGATCGAAGGTGATGATAAAAATATTCCAAATGATCCTACAGATACTGAAACTAATCCCAAAGGTATTGAAATTGAGGAAATTCATGAAACATAACAAATACCACAGGTAAAGATCTCATCATCATCAAAGACGCTCCACCAACTGTTGAGAATAAATGTTTGAAGAAAAATATCTTCCAGTCAGCATTGCACAGTTGTTTATGGAGAAAGTTGCAAAAATCTCATCTCTCAAGTTCTTGTTGATCGCCTCAAGTTGAAAGTTTATAAGCACAACCAACCTCATTTTATCAAATGGATAATGACAAGCGATCAAGCGCATGTTCAACATACTTGCAAAGTTACTTTTGCTATTTGTGAGACTTACAAAGATACAATTTGGTGTGATGTGCCACCTATGGATAATAGTGATATCTTGTTGGGCCATCCATAGATGTATGACAAAAAT
The DNA here is from genome assembly GCA_037013555.1 of Sextonia rubra. Lineage (NCBI taxonomy): Eukaryota > Viridiplantae > Streptophyta > Magnoliopsida > Laurales > Lauraceae > Sextonia > Sextonia rubra. The sequence continues at coordinate 10,450,887 of JASUAD010000028.1, read as the reverse complement.
GGGACTTATGGAATGCGTAACAACACACATTCTTGCATAGTGGAAAGCAAGTTACACTCCATCCTAAAAAACAAAAGCCGACAAAGGACAATTTTCGGGCAATTGCAACAGAGGAAGTCCTTTATGTTCACCACATTTACAAAGGCAATCCAAAGAAGACTCAAATTAGAGGACAAACTCTTCTTTCAACCTAGGGAAGATGATACAATCTAGGTCCCACAAGTGGTCCCATTCAAATTTAATCAAATTAGGACTATGTTATTTTATTAATAGCTTTTTAACTGCATTATTAGGGAAGTTTCTATTAATAGATTAGGGTTTGATTAGGCATTAAGTTTTCTTTTAATATATATGGTATTGTAGAGAACAATTATTCAGACTTGATTGATTAATAGAGTTGTGGGTTTTATCCCTGAAAATGCATCCTCATGGGTTGAAGTTTTTTGACAATTCAAAGTGTTATCGGACACATGCTTCGGCACCCTACACAAGCCCTAACCCTATAGCCTGCATTTATTATGTTTAAGTCGAGGTTTTAATCTTAACCATAGAATTGTTTTAATGGTTGAGATTTGTTATATGGTTAGTCTTTTTTATCTATTTAAGCAATGTAGAGCATCTGTGGCTTAGTTATGGATTAATGAAAAGTTTCTTCTAAGTGTTTTAGGATCTTCCCCAAGTTTTCTTGGAGTTGTACTCGAAATCCTTGACGCCTCCAATTCGAAGTTCGGTGAGAGCCCCAATCTCGAATTTGCCTCCGATATAGAGTTTAGTGAGAGCCCAATTTTTCCTCTATTTTCGTCTTCTCAATACCAACAATGGAAAAGATGGAATTAGATATTAACCAATAAGTAATTTTTATGAAAAAGAATCAATTCCGCGTGCCATCAAAAGCTAAGTTAAACCTCATTATGAGATCAGCTTCCAAGTTTGGAGGGAAACACCGTAGAAGTGGTAAAGAGATACCAACCATGAGCACTAATAGAAGACCAATTGCTTTAAAAGATTGGAATCCTAATTCCTAACCCTATCTTCCACACAAGAGATTGCAATCGTGTTCACAACCTCCTTGTTGATAGAGGTTGCACAAGTCCTTTATTATTGCTCATGGTCGATATGTCGACAGGACTCTTTAACCCTGTCATGCTCCTAGCGCTCATATGCAACGGTCTTTACAACAACATTCTCTTAGTCCTCCTGGTTGGTACCCCTCCAGTTCCTTATCAATAGGACTCTTTAACACACTTCCAGACAAGAGGTTGCATGTACAATTGTGTTAGCAACCCCTCATGACGGAGGTGGTGCAATGAATATGATATGAAAAGAAGCCATTGACAAGTTGCGCATACCTGAAGAAACACATCCACACCTTAACAAAGTTGCATGGGCAAATGACACCAAAATCCAAGTAAATAAAAGGTGCTTGATCATTTTCTAGATCAATTTCTTTGAGTGTGATGTCATCCGATGAAGATAACAATCTAACTTGAGAGGCCTTGGGCATGTGACCCAAGTCCATTGGGATGGAGAGTCAAAACTCCAATCTCCATGGCTTCGAAAATTGAAATCAGAACACAAATCAATCTGAGGGAGTGAACCAAATTGAATCACCAAACCCTATCGCCAACTGTAGGGTTCTTTATTTTTTATAAACAATAAAAATACCATAAAACGAAAATAAAAATAACAGGGGCTGTTAATAATCCATCCATACAAAACCAATATAGTGATATATAAGACATGAAATCATATAAAGAACATTAGTGTATTGATAGAATCATATGAACATCACTGACACATCAATGTATCATAAAGGAGATGTGTAAAGAATTGAATATGTTGGAAATATCAACATCACTAAAAAGAATTTAAAAAAAAAAAAGAAAAAAACAGCTTACCATTTTTTTTATATCTTCATAAAAGTAACATGCTAGGATTTGTTGCCTGAAGTTAGAAAGGATTCATGCAAAAAAAAAAAAAAATGAAGAAAAGAATGTAGGGAAAACCCTCACCAACAGTCCAATGCTCTAGTTAAATGAAGCCTAGTTGTTTCTCCCTAAAACCACCCCAAATTCTTGTGAGGTTTCCATTAAAAAATGGGATTCAAAGGATTCCACCCAGATGAGTCACCTGAATCAAATACTTGATACCTGCCTTCAGAGAGAGAGAGAGAGAGAGAGAGAGAGAGAGAGAGAGAGAATCCTAGTCTTGCAGCATGAATCATGAGATTCAACACAAGTATGAATTCAAATGATCCATCCTAAGATCTACTCTCCATTCAGGGGAAAAAAAGCAGAACTCCGGGATTTACATTTTTTTGTATTTTCATTGTATTATGAATCACAGGATTTCTTAGTATTGTAGCATGAATCATGAGATTCGACACAAGTATCAATTCAAAAGATCCATCCTACGATCTACTCTCCATTCAGGGGAAAAAAAGCAAAACTCAAAGATTTACATTTTTTTGTATTTTCATTGTATTATGAATCACAGGATTTCAACTCTCTCTCTCTGTCTCTCACTCGCTCGCTAAAGAAAGTGAAACAAAAGGCTCTCTCACTCGCTTGCTAAAGAAAGTGAAACAAAAGGATCCAAGAACACATCAAGCAACAAAAAAGCCAATTAAGAGACAAGGAATAAGACAGAAGCAAGGCAAGTAATGAATACAGGTGGCCTTGACAAATGACAGACCCAATCTCACAGAAGGTAATGGAAAATCAAGAAAGAAAAGGCTCGAAAAAAGTTGGGTTTGAAGAATGAAGAATGTAAACGTGCAACATATTCAACTGAACCTGAAGTTTCAGAAGAAAAGACTGAACCATCAAGACACAATCTCACCATTAGAGTTGTTTAAGAAGAAGATAAAACCAGTGAGTCCCCAACCAAACCATTAAGCAAATAAATATGGAAGAAGGAAACAAATCCCACATTGGCATTTTTTCCTTTTTTCCTCAGAGTCGATGATATTAGTCAAAGATTGCTATCTAATTATACATATTCACACATGGAACAATCAAATATTTGGTAGCACATCCAAGAAAAATCTAACCATCAGAAGAAGCAACACTCAACATCTACTTACAAGGAAAAGATCACATACCCAAGCCAAGCAAAGAGAATAAAGATCAACAACTTCAGAAGCATGTCCAGCAGATTCTCAACCCAAAAGGACCTTGATGTAATTTGAGAGTGAGTTTCCTCCAAGCAACGAACTGATGCAAGTCCGATAGTAAGTTGCACCGATTCAGATCATAGCCTAGACGCAAATCGCAGCATCCAGTGGACACCCAAACAGGTCTAGGCCCAGTCATGTTTTCCAGGGTTTTTTTTTAGAAGATTTGTTATATCAAGAGGTCGATTTGTTAGAGACGTTTATGCTGTCAAGAGCCCAAACAGTGCAAGGATCCCATCCGTCCATTTTGAAAAAAGGCCATTTCAGGTGCCAAATGAACTACAATCAACATGAAATCAGATCCACTAGGTAGGTTATTCAGTTAGCTATGCATCAAAACCAATATTATACAATAATAATGCCATCTGGAGACGTTAAGGCCCATTTACTGCCAAGATGTAGTCCAAACTTACCAGCATTTAGTTATTCAATTGGAGAATTGGGATGCAAATTGTGTACACCCAATGGGATGTTCACTTGTGTCTGTAAACGCAAGTTTTGTTTATATTCTCCAGAGGTATCTATGTTGCTTATTAAATTCTTATTTAGGCCTTCAATTGTGTGTGCACGCACTCTTAACCATAGGTGTGAAATACTTTCTCTCTTCAAGCTTTAGCTTAGGATTTCATCTTCAAAACATATCCTTTACATCCTCCAAGTTTTGTATCAGAGCTTCAGCTTCCATTAAAACTCCTCCACCAGAAAGTCGTATCAGCATCTTACTCTCGACCCCACCTTAACCCTAACCCTAACACTACTCATTAGCAAGGACCCTTCTAAATTGGATGTACTAAGCTTCGAGCTAAACAAATGATGCAGTAAGATATATTCCATATCAGAAGTAAATGGATTTAAAATGAGGTCAAATGGTCCATTGCTTTCAGGATAATTAAAACTAACTAAACAAGAAAAATTTTTAAATCGATGCTGCCTAACATGGCCATTGTTGTCTGTAGCCTACAGTTCGTATTGAATCCCGAGGAAACCAATTCATATCTATGCAATGAATCCCAAATAACTGTAAGACTTAGATTCACCTGAATCTTCAATATGATATTCGTTTCATCAAATCTTACAATTCAAGCAATTCGGCCGAGTGAGAATATCCATGAGATGAGATTAATATTAATAATATATTACTTTTTTCCTTCCTTTCTTTCTTTCTTTCTTTTCAGCCTTTTTTTAAAAGGTTATAAACTAATTGTAAAAACCTCTTAAGAATTTTTGCGGCTTTGAGAAAGTTCTAGATATGAATAATGAATGAGCTTTCGAATAAGCATTTGACTGTGCGTATAGGGTTTTGTCCTGTATCAATTTTATAAATGATTTAGTTTTCATTTAAATATATATAAAAAAACCATTGCATTATTTTCCCTATTAACATTGATATCTCAAAAATATTTTACCATTTACACATATCATTCATGATATATTGATATATGTCAATGATGTTCTTTGGAGAATTATATAGTCTTATTGTAATTATCCCGCTATTGATTGATAGTGAAATAAGTACTTCTTTTGTTCCTTAATTTTTAAATTATTATTTCATTACTATAAGAAAAATAGAAAATCATATGAGTTACAATACGATTTGAGTCATCCCCTCAAACAGTTTGCGATATGACCAGGGGCGGACCTTGTGTGTGTGTGTGTGTGTGTGTGTGGTGTTGGGTTGGGGGGCGCAAAAATTCCTAAAATTTAGGAATACCCCTCTATATTTTTAATATTTTTAAATTTTTTTTTACATGTGGACCCCCAAAAAATTTTAGAAAACTCCCTATATGTTTTGAAAATTATACATATGTTTTACATGTAGTCCTAAAAGAAATTTAGATAGTGGCCCCCCCAAGGAAAAATTCCTGGGTCAGCCCCTAGATACGATTCCAATTTTCAAAACAATGAACTGGCTAAGAACAGACTATTTAGAAGCATGTGGTAAAGGAAAGCCACTTGGGCAAGAATTATTTGAATAAACTTGAACCCATTTCCTTTTACCAAATGTGGAAAGGGACCCATTTCCTCTCACCAAATTTGAACAGGGAGAAAGTAACATTTCACCATTTTGCTATAATAAAAGCACAAATGAGCACAAAGCAATCAATGAGGAAAAAAGGGAAGACTCGCATAAAACCGCTTACGTACCCAAAAATCACAGATAACCACCGGCATTTTTAACTTCGGAAATGACAACCTTTATTAAGCTAAAAAATCAGTCAATCAGCTTGACTCACAATCAAAAGCCAACTTGTTAGTGGTTGATAAAACCCAATTATTTTACTATAGAAGGATGAATGTTTTTATAGATCAAATCTGATATAAATTATTAAATTGAGGTGCTAATTACAGTTATTAGTCTAAAAATCGAAGGGTAAGAAGGGTAGCTTGGCCCAACAGTAATGGCTTACCGGTTAGTCCTGGATAACGCAGGTTCAAGTTATGAAAACAGCCTCTTCAAAATGAAGGTAAGGCTGCGTACATCTTGCCCTCCCCAGACCCCGCTATGTGGGAGCCTCATGCACTGGGTCCCCAAAACAAATAAAAAAAAAAGAAAAAAAAAAGAAGTCTAAAAATGGAAGGGTGTTAATCCTGTTCAGATTAATTCAGACTGATATCTCGCATTATTTTCCAAACTAAAAGCTGGATGAGGCAAAAACTTTAAGGAAAATTGGATACTTCTATGACAAAATCCAGTTCATGTCATCAATTGACTGAAAACTGGTCATCAACTAATGGTCAAGGTGGTAGACCTCGATTTTCAAATTGATCAAGTTAGTAGTCATGCGTAAAAATATAAAAGGTAGATAGTTACTATTAATTGTAAAAAAAACCAACGCGGTCATATATAAACTTCAAAAAAAGAAGGGAGAGTTCAGAGTATACTAAATATCACATGCTTCAAGCTCCTAGCTTTACTTGATTCTAGAGATTCAGAGTGCCAAAAGCATTGGAAGATCATGCAATATTTTAGGAGGTTCACAGCATCAATGAAATATGGGTTCAAAATGCCAGAAGCAAATGATGAATCACATACCCTTGAATTAATTGAGCAATCTGTGGCCACAAATCTTCATCCCTTAGCTTACTTATTTTACTTGATATTGAGTCCACAAAGTGAAGGGCTATTCTAATTTTTGTTGATAATTTTCTGACCAAGGTTCGAGTAGATTCAATTTTATAAGCCTCAGCACCCCTTTCATCCAAATGCTTTAGCCGCATGCATTTCCTCTCAAGCATCAACTGCATATTTTCCTCTACCTAGATAACAACAACATGAGGTACCAATTACTCAAGACATTCTTAGGAGAGAGTACATGAATAATATGAAACTTGTCAGCATTGGTACCACAAATAAATTAAACATAAGCTTGACAAACCTAGCTCATTGTTACCATATCATGCATCAGATGATGGATTCTTAGCTAAGGACCTATATGGCAGAAACTACATTATATGAGAAGCTTAACAGAAGAGCCCAAGTAGAATAGCATGACGAAACTATATTAGCAGGGGACTGAAATGGGTAGCATGATGGGTATGGCACTTATTATTACAGCTGAAATCTGAAGTTCCAGACAATCGTGCATCCACTTTGAAGTGTCCAGGCAACATGATGAAGAAACTAGTGGGCTTAACACAACATGCAAAAGTGAAAACTGCAACATGATTTCACATTATAGAACATGAATATGAAAGCCAGCGTGAAGTTGAGCAATACAATCAAAATGCAATCACAAAGACTATACACTTAGAAATGCAGATGTGCAGTATGATGCATCAAACATAGTGCAGAATAAATACCAATACTGATGAAACATCACTACACCCCAAAGCGTCCTTCAACAGTTGAAGATTGAACTCGCCTAAAGGGAGTCTAGAAGCATCGTCAAATCCTCATACCAGGCTAAAAATATCCCAATTCCTATACTGTTGGTGAATCAGCCATGTTTGCAGGTTTTTTTTTTTTTTGGGGTGTGTGACTAGTAGCCATATTTGCATAAAGAAATATATACTTTTGTCAAGAGCAGATTTTACACAATACATTAGGTGTACATGCCATGTAGTAACACGTGATGGTATGAGAATCGATTCACCGTATCCAGACTGAATAGTGAAAAATACCCTGTGATAAAAACCAAACACTGGCAATTTTTACGTAGTAGAATCAACTCCTCTAACAACTTTAAAAGCCAACTTAATCACACAAGACCAGGCCAAAAACCAAACTATAGAAACGCACAAATTCTAGAGGCAGCATGGGTTCTTTCTCTCGGAGCAAAGAGGTGATGAGAACATGTATCTTAGTCGGTAAACACAAATGGTCAATGACACCCAGAAACACATGCATGTTGACCAAAAAAAAGCTGTAATAATAACAAAGAGCAAAATTTGTAATCATGTAGAATTGTCTCCCACCATCTATTCCCTAGAAAACAACCACTCAGTCACCAAGGAGGTAAGACAGTTACACCAAATGACCCTCCACAAATGAAATTTGGCACCAGCCACTAATGCAACTCAGACTAGAGAGATTCATCATTGGACTGAGTGGTCTTTGAAGCATATAATCTTACAATAAAATTTATTAAGAATCAAATAACAAAATTAAATAATGCATATGTTTTAAAATAGTTCGCTTCTTCCTGAATGTCACAAGTCCCCTTGTTAAAATTATAACTGGTCTCAATATTTTCAGCACAGGAGCTAGTCTCACACAGGCACGAGAGAGAGAGAGAGAGAGAGAGAGAGAGAGGTAATTGATACTGGCCATTCTCTCATTATTTTTTTAGAATATAAGTTCACCATCAACTTCATTCTCTCTTTTTTTTTTTTTTAGAATATAAGTTCACCATCAACTTGGTTAAGGACAGAGCAGAAACAACTCAGCTACAAAGACTCCTATTAATTGTTCAATTCTTTCCTCTGACCAAAAAAAAGAATAAATGGGAAAAAAATACCAGATTTGTTTAATTGTTCCTATTAACTCAAAGAAAAAATGATAACCCCATTGAAGCATGAATACAAAACTGTTGTGTTTAACATGGTCTGCCCAATACTCAGGAACTCATGTGCTAGAAAATTCCAACAATCCTCTTGGAACAATGCGAAAAGTTTGAATGATCAGTTCTAACCTCAAGCATAAAGCTTATGGCAATGAAACAATTTCTAAAAACTCAACTAAATATGCTTCGAGTTTTAATAATAAATCATGAGACCTAATACCCCTGCACCACCCCATATTCATGCATCTATAAAGCCATATAACAACAAATAATAAACACAGAGAAATGACATAGGCAGCAAGTGATGCTAGGATAGCTCCTACACAGATAGCATGACCAGTCAGCCTCAGACACTAAACATCATAAAAGAAGATTTAACCCTTATGGTTGACTGATGCAACTATTAAAGAAAAACCACCACACATCCCAAACATTCAATGTAGTATCTATTTGATACCACCCAAATTTAAAATATATGTAATGTTTATTGACATTCAATGAACATTTAACGAAAAAGAACAAGGCGCATCTAAAGCCAAGAAATGCCATAAGTCTATTTCAACAAACCTTGATTTCCTCATAAAGCTTCTTCTCCCAAATGTATAATTTCTCTAGAGTTGAAGAAAGACCGTTTGATTTCATCCACATATCTTCCTCTAAGTCTATGGAAAGATCAACATTTTCCGCAGTCCGCAAAGCATTAGTACCTTTAGAGGTAGAAGGCTGTGAAGTTACTGCCGATAAAGGAGCAATCACATGCAGCATCCTCGACGAAACTGTGGCAGGAAAAAATATTCAATATTTGCTAGAATTATCTTTTGAAAAGAAACATCAAACTATTTACGGCATCAACCATTCAAAATATATATATATATATTATTGCATCTAAGAGGGGGGGGAATTTAAAGCACAATAAATCTACTGCAGAGCAAGTAGTTACAACTAACAACATGGGAAAATGACTTCTAGTATTAATGGAGTATCAAGAAATCAACGCTCCAAAGTCAAATTTGAAGTTCTCAAACCATAATACAAGGCAACTTCTATTACCCAATCGATGCAAAGCAGCATAAAAACCTGTCTCAATTATATGGGTCAAAACCATGTAAGATATCCAACTCATCAGCAAGATCATATAATGAATTTCAGAAAACAAACATCCGTACGAGTTATTATAAGTATTTCATGTACTTGAAAGAGGAAACATAGAAAAATCAGGCAGAGAAATGAAAATTACCAACTTCCTTATACCTTTATATACAGAATTTTTCCCACAGTAAGGAAGTTTTCCCACCTCAAGAATCTTTGAAACCTCACCACCCGCGTCCGAAGCTCGATCAAATTGAGCCTTAATTTCGCTCACAACCTCAGAATCAGACCGCCGCCCACGTGCCTTCACCGGAGCCACATTGCCATGACTTTCCACCGGGGGCTTCTCATCCGCGATCACATTCTTATCCACCAAACGCACCCCATACTCCACTCCACTACTCTCCCCGGCCGCGCCTGATCTCACTCCATACTCCACCTCTCCCCCAATTCCCCTACTCCTCTCATAGCGGCCGCGGCCGTCCCCTTCAAATGCAACGAACTTCTGCCCGCCGTAGACCTCCTTCACGACCTCCGGCTGGTACTCGTCGTCCTCCAAATCCGGGATCCCTTCCTCTTCACGCAACTCCTTGGAGTCGCGGCTGGGAGTGTAGAGAGTAGAGTACCCCACCGACTCGAACAGGTTGAATAACCCCCAGGTGGAGGCTTCGGGCGGCGGCGGGGGCGGCGGGGCCGCCTCCTTGGCGTCAGGCTCCGCTCTGGCGGCAGCCACCGGCTGCCGTGGAGGCGACGACGAGTAGGAATATTGCGGCAGGTCGCCGAAGAACCCATTCATTCCCCCATAACCCGGGTAAGGATACGGATAAGAGTAGGAAGTGGTAGCGTTAGGGTTCCGATCAGATCCGCCAAAGTGGATTATTTCGGGGCTCTGCGGGCGCTGCTCGTAGGAGATTGAGGCGGCGGGGCCGCCGCTTCGGGCGTAGTTCATGTACTGACGGGGAGGGCTCGGAGCTCCGATCTCGTGGTCGTGGAAAGGAGATCCGGAGATATCCGAGTCAGAATCCGAGTGGAACTGGAGGTGCGACCCGGAATTAGAATGCGAGTGAGCGATGGGAGCGGCGGACGAGGACGGCGGCTTGATCAGCTCGGGGGGGCTGCGGCTTGCTATACCTGGTCCGGGATCCGGATCGCCCTTTCGCTGCGTGGGAAGAGGGAGGAAAGGGGAGGAGGGAGCCCCATGGATCCGCCCGACGTCCACGAATCGCTGCAGAGAAGACGCTACAGATTTGAGTGAGTGGAGGTAAGCGATGTGCGACTGAGCGAGCGAGTACCGATGGCTGATCGCGGCCTGGAGCAGCTGACACCGCTCCTTGCAGAGCGTCGCCGCCACCGAGTCATCCAGCTTCGATCCGCCACATCCCATGACGAAACTAGAATATTAAGATGAAGAAGAAGAAGAGAAGAAGGCAGGGTTTACAAGATGGCGTTTTTGGAGATCTAGGGTTTCGGATGGGGAAGATAAGAGTGGCGTGGGGGGTAGACAGGAATGGGAATCTTTGCCAGCGCGAAGTTTTGTCGTAAGCAGCAGGAGGAGGAGGGAGAAGGAAGAGCGGGGTGTGCGTAGAGCGCACCGGCGCCTTTGTTAGCTACTTTGGCAGCAGCAGTTTCGCTGTCGTTTTTTTCCTCTCTCTCTCTCTCTCTCTCTCTCATGTAGAGGGGGGGTTTGGTGGTAGAGAGATGTAATGGTACACCTCGGGAGTAGCCAAAGCTGGGGCTAATTTGGAGTACACACTAACTGTAGCCTGTAGATCTGGTCAAGAGGGAGTACGACAACGGGAGGATTGATACATTGGTACTTCTAATTCCGTCGTTACGGTGACGAATTGAAATTTTTACAGTGACGGCAGTAAGTTTCTAGAAGTGTGATTTAGGTGGGGTTATTAGACTGTAAGTTTGTAGAAGTGTAATTTAGGTGGGGTTATAAGACTTTATTTTGGTAGTAAGTATGGGAAAGAGTGCAAGATTAGGTATCTATAATGGGTTATTGTTCTCAAATTTTACCAAAGGGCAAAGTGGGAAGAAAAGGTTGCTGCTTGGAATGGTTTTGATGATGTTTTCTAGCGAGTCATTGTATAGAAAATATATACTTCTCATGCATCTAGCGCGGGTGAATTGCGAATGTCAAAAGTGCGTGACATATAACGTGCAAATTTCTGGAGGCAAGGCGTTACGGATTCGCCGTGCGTCGGCAATTGACTATTTGTTCATTTTACAACTAAAACCATCTATTTATTAATATTAATAATAATAATAATGATAATAATAATAATAACAAAACCATCTAAGGGGCTTATTCCTTTGATCGAATTTCTAATAAGAAACTGAGGTGTTGTGATTTTCTTTAGATACGACGTAATAGCTTCTCCCTTTTGTTTGGAAATGTCTTAGTTCTTTCCAATATTTTCAAAATCCAAACCACATAAAAAATCTCAAATACCCGCACAATATTTTGAGATTACGACCCTTTGGTTTTTTAAGAAATTATAAATGTCTAATTATGAAGAAGCATTAAAATTTTTCACTATATTTAAAAATTCCAAAATTCCCTAAACAAGGTTTCTATAAATTCCAGTACAGAAACATGCTCATAAAGCCCAGAGATATCAATGGTTTGGATTTGGATGCATTCGTGCAAAATTCATTGTAGAAGTGAAAATTTATCTTTTGGTTATTTGATACAATAGAGGGGCTATGATTGGAGATACCATTGTTTGTGTTACAAAAGTTCCCAAGGGAAATGTCGTACCTTTGAGAGCAGTATGCAGAAGAAAATTACAAAATATAGCTTCAGTTTCTTGTAGATTTCAAAATAGGACAAAATTAAAATTACATTTCAAAACAAGCCTTAAGGTTTTTAAATTTATTTCAATTCAGGACATCCAAAAAAAATGGGCATTTTCAAGCCAAAATGCACTCTTTATTTTTCAAAATCTCCAAAATACCCTTAAGGCTTTTATATTAAAAAAATTCAAAATGGATTGTTCAGGCTAAAATGTAAAGGGGTGCTTGTTTTGTTCCTTGTCTCAATTGGTTACTGAGAAGACGAAGAGAGTTTCCCGCTCTAGCATTGCCCCATCGCCGGAGCAACCCTTGACGGAGAGGAAACCCACTACGGCAGCCTTCGCAAGCCTTGCGACGGTGTTCCTCCACACCGTCAGCCATTACTAAGGAAGGAGGATTCTTCCTTCCTATTTTCCATTTCTGGTTACAGGACCATACAAGAGTGAGGAGAAGGACCTAGGCTTGGGTGTTCAAGTCTGGCTAGTCCAACGTGGGTTGGGTTATGCCCTAACCCGTGTGAAGCAGAGCAGCCTAACCATGTATAAATCCAGTTCGGGTTTGGATCTAGTTTTAACATGACCCATGAAGTAGAGCAATGCCCAAACAACCCTTGTTAGGGCTTTTTGTTTAGGCTTTCCACTGGCTCCGAGGGGGAGCTTAAACTAGAGCTTGGAGATGCAAAGGAGCTCAAGGTTCAACCATTGCTTGTCACGACGAGGGCCTAGTCAAGGCCACAGATGTCGATGAGGACCTCGACGAGGGTGTAGTTGATGTGGTTTTCTAGGTTGAGGACGAGGTCGAGGTTGCAAAGGCCAATGTCGATGGCAACGATAGAGAAGTCAAGCCGGGTGAGGGAGAGGTCGATATTGGCAGCGGTAGTGGTCTTTCTAACACCGCCCCTTGTCGAAGGTGATGACAACAATGCAAAGTGTGGGGCCGGAGAGCTAGGGCTTGCTGTTCCACATAAGGTTGGATGGTTTTTTTTATTTTCTACTTAAAAGCCCTAAGGGCATTTTGGGGATTTTAAAAAATAAATGGTATATATTGACCGGAAATTACCCATTTTCACCAGATGTCCTCAATTGAAATACATTTGGAAAACTTAAGACCTATTTTGAAACATAATTTTAATTTTGTCTTATTTTAAAATCTACTAAAACCTTAAGCCCTGTTTTGTAATTTTTCCTTTGAACTATTGATTTACATTGAGAGACACCGTTGAACAGTGACCTCACGTACCTCGGCTTACTTTTATTCGAGTTGATTTTGACCCTTTCTTTTCATTTGAGACAAGCATAAATTTGTTGACTTAGACTCGAGCCCTTATGGAAGCAAATTCAAACATTGATTCTATGGTATATATTGACCCGAAATTACCCATTTTCACCGGATGTCCTCAATTGAAATACATTTGGAAAACTTAAGACCTCTTTTGAAACATAATTTTAATTTTGTCTTATTTTAAAATATACTAAAAAGTTAAGCCCTGTTTTGTACTTTTCCCTTTGAACTATTGATTTACATGGAGAGACACCGTTGAACAGTGACCTCACGTACCTCGGCTTACTTTTATTCGAGTTGATTTTGACCCTTTCTTTTCATTTGAGACAAGCATAATTTTGTTGACTTAAACTCGAACCCTGTTGGAAGCAAATTCAAACATTGATTGTATGTGCCTTACTTCGAATTACATAGGTCATGACCAATCAAAATATGCACAATGAGGCCTAGAATTTTATAAATATCCGTTGGCTCGTCGTAGACAAACTGCAAGACCACGTGCCCTTACTTCAACCATGGTCATTGACAAACTGCTATCGGAGGAAGACTGAATACATTGGCTGTTGTGTAGGGCTTTGAGTCTTTTGACTCCTGTCCTTGGTGGTGACGTTTTTTGCTTAGGTTGGAATTTGGATGGGTAAAATAGAATGTCTGGAATTATTAAAAGAAATGGTGGGGGCCGCAATGTGGATCTTGGGTATCGTTTTCGTGGGCCCATGAGAGAAATAGAAAACACAAGGGAGGTGTTAATGAAAGAGTGGCCTTATGTTCCTGTCATCAGCAGTTCACCAATTAAAGGAGAATGAATGAATGAATGATAAATTTTTTTAACCGTAGTGAATTTCGTCCAAATGATATATATCTTCATTTCAGTGAAGGTCACATCATTGCAGATGGAAAGGTATCACATATTTTCTAAGGTTCTTGGAGTGCAATGGTTGAACGTTGATGCAACTCACCAGTCAATGATGGTATGATGTATTGTTTAAATTGCACACCGCTATGATAGTCCTTACATTGCTTCTCCTATTTAACTTTCTTCATTCCGTTTCGGTGGTCCACAGGGTTGTAGTCGGCTGGACGGGTGACAACTAATATGTCCCAGTTTATACCTGAACCGTATTAGGTAATTCAAAATTTTAATGGAGCGTGGTATGGGTTTGTAACCCAAACTTAACCTAGCCCAATCCATCACACCGGACACTGCTCCAACCTTGCATAATAATTTACCCATTGAAATTTGTATGCTGCTTTGGTTAATATTTTTAACCCAATTAACAAATGAGTTAAATTTGAATTGCACCTGTACTTTACTACTAAAGGATTTTATAAGAAAAAGCCCTTTAGATTTGCATTAAACATTATTAGGCCCAAATTTTCATTATGTACGGATTGGATCAATTGAGCTCAAATTCGTGCAAAGATATATATATTTTTTACATGTGTGACTAAGTGACGAACTCAGTTATATATAGAAGAAAAAAAAATGCAAAGAAGAGACGAAGAAGAGAGAAGAAAGAAGAAAGGAAGGAAAAGAAAAAAAAGAAGAGAGGAAGAAAGGAAGAAAAAGAGAGGAGAAAGAAGAAAGGAAAAAGAAAAGAAAAAAATAACCCTTAATATTAATCATTTCCCTTCTTCGTCTCCTCTTTTTCTTCCTTTCCTTCCTCCTCTCTTCTTCTTCATTTCTCCTCTATTTTTCTTCTTTTCTTCTTTCTCCTATATTCTTCATTTCTTCTTTATGATTTTTTTTTCTGCAGGCATCCCTACAGGAAAAAAAAACTCAACCCTGCAGAAAAAAAATGTAGAAAAAAGAAAGAGAGGAAGAAGATAAAGAAAGGAAGAAAGCAAGGGATTAAAGTTTTTTTTTCCCCCTTCTTCTCTTCTTTCTCCTCTCATCTTCTTCATTTCTTCCTCTCTTTTTCTTCTTCCTTTCCTTCCTTTCTTCTCTCTTCTTCTTCCTTTTTTCTCTCCTTTCTCCTCTCTTCTTCTTCCTTTCTTCTTTCTTCTCTCTTCTTCCTTTCTTTTCTTTGTTTTTTTCTATGTACAGCTGAGTGAGGCTAGCGTCACTCAATTACACAAGCAAAAAAAAAAAAAAAAAATCTACACGAATTTAAGCCTAATTAACCCAATCTGTGTATAGTGAAAAATTAGGCCTAATCGTATTTAATGCTAGTCGAAGGGGCTTTTTTCTGTAAAATCCTCTTACTACTAATCATGTGACAACTTTTGAGGCTAGGCTTATTCAAAATTTTTGTTTCATCATCACCTTTTTTGGTTCTAACAACTAATATGGAGTGGTTAGGACAAAAAACAATGTTGACGTGAGTTAGTAGCAACATATACCATGGTGCTTAGATCCCATCTGGATCATCTGGAGAATGGGTAGACAGGAATCACCCATTTAAAACTTGTTTCTACAGTCAAGTCAAAATCCCCTCATCCTCTATGGTATATGTCAATATTGTTTCGATTTATATAGATATAGTATAATAGTGGAGTGCTAGAAAACTCTTGGGGAGTTTTTTACACAAAAAAATGGCCCTCTTAGTTGGGCACGTTGCTGGGCCCACTAAGCGTATGACAACAATGCAACGCAGCTAGATGGAATACCTAGATGAGAACTGCATATGTAGAAAATTTCAAACACATTAGATTATCCTAACCCTTTAATCCATGGTCCCAAAGTTTATAGACTTTAGGCGCATCACTTTATTTTGCTTTCAATCCAACGATAAGTAAAAGTTAAATGAGTGTCAATTGTAGGTTTTATAGGGGTAGTGTGTGTGAAATGATTGGATTAGTTCAAGGTGAACTCTATGCCCTAAAAACATAAGGAAGCAAAAAAAGAGAGTTTTTAAAATATGGAGTTCTTAAGAATTCCTCAGTATAATATAATGTATACATAGAAGAGTACAAAGTGGCCTAATAAGAGTATGTTCACACCAGCCTAAATAGATCTAAGATTCAAGTTAGACAGAAGGCAGACGATATATATATATATTTATTTGGTTGCTATTGGCTGCACATGGAACTTTAAACTTGAAAACCTAGGGATCAACCCTCAAGCATGCATGTGAAATGGTGGTGCCAACACAACTTAATCATGGGTGTGTTGGCAGAGCCAGACACCTTTACTTAGGTTGTAATGATGATGATAATGTTCAATTAATTCATGTAAATCATGTTTTTGTTTCATAATTTCTTGACTAATCCAATTTAATACCATAGGTGATAAATGGAGCCATCAATACGCCAAGCTAGTTTTGAAGGGACCTAGTTTGGGTTGAGCTTTAAGTTAAATATAAGCACCAAAAAACCTATAAAAGAAAAAAAATTATTAGGACTTGAAGGCTTTAAATGTTGCTGAAGCACAAATGTACAATCCCAAGGCCACTACAAACATGATAAAGATGTGTCAGATTGGATCAAGCACTAGATGTAGAGATTTGTGACTTTCTTTGAGAGATCGGTCTCATATGATTCACTTTTCACAATCCAAGGGAAAGGATGGATACCCTTGATATAAAGATGATGATGGATGACACAAATCTAGTGGAAGAAAGAGGGAAAAGGCTTTTTCCAGAGGAACTTTCTCTATTTCTTCTTACTATTACTTATTATTGGATATGAATGTTGAGATTTTCAGCAACCATTCTCCCATATCTGTTTATAACCTTTAACTTATTGGGTGATCAACTCCAATTCAAACTTGAATAGAGCAATAATAAAATAGAGAGTTGGATTAAATTCTCTGAATTTAAATTTGAATGAAGAGATGATAAGGATAGAGGAGTTATTTAAACTCAAACAAATTTTATCCCTATCATCACACAAGGATTAATACATCCTTTCAAAGTCAAGCAAGTTTTTTGTGATGGGTGTCTCTTTGTGTTTGGGGTCCACCCACATGTAAGCACAAGTGGACCCCATCACAGATGCCAATATGAACATGTTTATTTGCAATAGAATGTTAGGTCTCTAGTACAACCTTCAGGCACATGTATGGAGTGATGCTCGAATACCTCCTAACACAACCGAGAAAACTATAAAATCGTTAGTTCTACTCTTCCTATCAATGGGGTTTGAGATTCTACAAATACTCAGCCATTACTCAATGTCACAACCCACCCAACTCGGCATGAGAGCACGGGGTTCCACTTATAAGCACAAGGTTTGGAATTATATATTTTTTATGTGGGATTTGAACAAAGTCTCACGATACTACTCTCCCTCACCGGAAACTTTGATACCAATTGTCCCAGCATGATATTATCCACTTTAGCACACGTGCACGCATGAGGATTTCAAAGGCAATCACACATCCTAGTTTTGCTCCTACCCGAGCACACTTAACTTAGAAATTTTTATGGGATCCAGGATTGCATGACTTTAAAACACGTTATGTTAAGTTAATATAGGATTTGACTTATAAGCACATAATCAAGATTTGAATATTTATTGGGTGGAACTTAAACAAAGTCTCACGATGCTAACCAAAGCACTCTAGCCTTAAACTTGTGTTTCCCTTTTCTTGGTTTATAAAAACATTTGACCGGTCTTACTTCAAGGGATTACCAAGGCCAATTGGGGTCTCACACTCAATAATTCAAATATTTGAAAAGTCGAGGTCCCATCTAGAGTGTTACCTTGTATTCTTCACCCCTCACCTCATATCAGTTACATTATACCTTTTTAATAATCCTTCTGTGTACCTAATTTGATCATGAATTCCTATTTTTAGTATTACAAAAGAACAAACTTTGAATGTTTCATCTTGAACACGTCATTAGCGTATTTATTTAGATTAGAATATAAATGAATTGAATACAAAAAATAGTTAAAAATAAAGATCAAAGGTGGTTTTTCAAAAATAAGCATCAAATAACTATTTATTTGAAGAAAACATAATCAAAAGAAGATGCAACTAGATGCTCATTTCTGGGATTCCACTTTTGATTTTCATTTTTAACCACCTTATATATTTTAATGCAAATGAACAATACCTAAATATTTCGTCTTGGTAGCTTGTTATTGGTGAGTTAAGCTTAAGCTCGAACAATTGAGTACTTCCTTGTAAAGCTTGAGCGGTTGAGCTTTTCACAATTTTAACGTAAGCTATTTTTGGTACCCCAGGTCTCAGAAGAGATCCCAAAAACATGAAAAGATAGCCCACTCACGTGGAAAATTAGCCCACACAACCAAAAATCGAACCTTCGATAGCCAAGTGAAAACCGTCACTCTTCACCACTTAGGTAAGGATGCATTCTCAATTTTAATGCAAATTAAGCTCCAGCGATGTAAAGTTTGGTTGGGGTTACCTCATTGACAAAAATGTCATGTATATCGTTAGGGAGAGTTTTGTTCCCAAAAAATATCATGTAATATTTTTCACAATTTGGGTTTTATGAAATATTATTGGAAAAAATCTTATAAAATAAATTGTTTAAGAACTAAAGGAAATTCAAAAATGCAAAACAAAATTAAAAAATGATATATTCACTTTTCTTTTCCAATTTTGCTGTCATTTTTTAAATTATTATCATGATAGTTGTGCTACATTTTCAATTTGAAGAACATTTTGATAGAAGTATAATATTAATAGGAAGATATCGTTTTCTCATAAATTTCACCTCCACGGCCTTTGACACAGTGACGAGTGATGGCAGCCTTTAACAAAAATTATCGTGATAAAGACAACTTCCACATGTATGAAACAACACGCACAAGGATCAACAGTCTACACTTTACAGTGCCTTTCATGAGACAGGTCCCTAATTCCATTGTGCTGACACTAGCATTTTTTTTGCGTGTCAAGCACCATTTCTTAACACTGACTAACTCGCCCCCACAAGATTTTGATTAGTTCACTTTGATGATAAATCTTGATTCTTGACCGAATAAATTTGGGGGGTCATTCACTGGATTGAACTGTAGGCTGATTCCGTCGAATATGAGAGTTTTACAAGGTACACCAACACGTCAAAATCATTCATATACGGTCAGATATGGTAGGGCCACACACATTGACAAATGTTCACGGATTGAGGTTAAATCCTGAGTGCCAGTTTTGATCAGTGGTAAAGGCCTGTATTTTTGAGAATATATGATAAGATGTTGAGATGTTGAGTTTTTTTTTTTTTAATATAAAGTAGTATTGTCATGACATTTACAAACGCCGGCCTCTTTTCCAACAATTTTAAAATTTCATTCATCCAAAAAGTCTTTTTTACCCTAATTCCAACTCCTTTAGTTTTTTGTGGAATTATTGGATATTCAAGTACAAAAGAGCATATAGGAATTACACTGTATGTTGAAAATTTAGAAATTTCTAAACAAAAATTCTTTGAATTCTATTAAAGAAATAGACAGAAGGTGTTGTGTATCTAGAATTTTACCTATGATCAACCTTTTTGTGATTTCTCGTTATAAAAAAATTATATTTTAGGGCAATTTTTCTATGCAGTTCATACGAAGTCCTTTATGGAGCCCACTATAGACCCCATTAAGAATAAAGACTAGGGGAATGGAAAGATCCATATGGAATCACGCCAAATATTAAGTTTAGTCCCAATCACATATTCTAAGCCCTTTGTCCTTCATCTATGGCTAACAAGTCCAGTCCATTTGGATGGATATCCAGTTGAATGAACGGTCTAGTCCATTTGGATGCATGCCAAACTTAGGACGCGTGACCTTCAGGGAGGTCTCTGTCCATTGTAAGATTTGGATTGAGTGATAGATAGCTCCACCCATGGTTCTCATGAAAAAATTTGTGAGGACAGTGCTCACCAAGATATTTTCCTATATTTTATATGTCCAACTAAAGCAAGCATTGATCTCTTACTAGATGGAAGTAACACCCGATAATAGGGATCTTATAAAAGGAATTGAATTTTGTGGGCCATTCAAGTAAGAGGGATATTCAAGAACAGTCTCTTACTCTAGTGGTAAGAGGTGTCAATTCTTACCTGGTTGTCCCAGATTAAAACTCGGGCCAACTTCCCTAACCTAAGGGTTGTCGACCTTATCTGAGGTCTCATCCCTCATCCAAGGGCGCCTCACCTTACCCAAGGTCTTTCCCTCACCAAAGGGCTAGGGGATCCATGCCGGAAAAAAGAAAAAGGAAAAAAACCTAAGAGGGTATTCATGTGCATTTGTCCCTCACCATATAGTGAAAGATAAACTTAATGAAGCCCACTTAGGACCCACATATCAAGATAGTTGAAGGAGTTAGAAAGAGACATCTTGTGTAGGCCTATATATCAAGTTTGGGCCCACCTTCATATCTCTAACTCTTTCATCCGTGGCGCATCAATTTAACATCTGTATATTAGAAAAAATTTGACCATTGATTCAACGGTCCAATCCATTTGGATCAATGAAAACTCAATAATCCAATATAATTCAGGAGATCATATGTGTAGATGATTCGAATAGATTATAAAATCAACTCCACCATGTTGTCCTCACTGTAGGTGGGGGATAGATGCATATGAATACTTTCCTCTATATGATACATTGATGCATAATTAAATGAACATGTTGTAGGACCAAGTAAGTCAACATAGATGGTCACTACCATGTTTTTCGCAGGCATTTGACCATCTGTCTGGCTTAGGGTTACTAGATTCATCTACTACTAGTATAGAAATAGCATATTTCTTTGGCAATGTCAGCACTTACATGAAGTTGTATGTAAAGGGAATTACTAGAAAAATCACCTTAGTAGCCTAGCAAACAAAAGAAATGCCCCATTAGTGTTTCACATACAAAAATGGACCTAGGGGGCTATTTTTGTTTTCATAGAGCGACAATGCTATCGCTCCACAGACCAAAAACCTGCTTTTTTCTTCTTCCCCATTCATCTTCTCTGCACCTATTCTTCTTCTATTTCTTCTTTCCCCAATCCAATCCACCTCCTCCATCATCTTCCCTTTGTTTCTATTTCCCTTCTTTCTTTTTGTTTCTCCGTTCTTTCTCCTCCTTATGTTTCCCAGCCAACGAACAAGTACCCATGTCCAGTTACCCAACATGGCAATGGTGGAGCAAGTGGCAAGGATGACGATGGCGAGTGGCTTGAGGAGGTTGTGAACCTCCTTGAAAGTATAGATGTCGAAGTTTAGGGCATAAGGGTGGAGGTTGATGAGTGTATAGAAGTAGGATGTTGCTGGCTATGATGAAGGTGACGAAGTCGCTGAGCTCGACTCGGAGGTAGGAGAACTACTCGCCGGAGACTGGGATCTTAACGATGAACTTGATGAGAAGACAGAAAGGAGGGTGGAGATGCTGGAGATGGCATAGGAGAGGATGATCGCTAGGCTGGCATTGTTCCATGCCTCTTCACAGGTGAGGACGAAGATTCCAATGCCAAAGACATAGCCGAAACTGAGCTAGCTCAGGTTCTACCAGGTGAGGCAGTGCTTCAGGGGGTTTTCATTGTATTGGGAATGACCACCCATGCTGACCCCTCCACCTTCATGGACAAACAGCTCACCAATTGCTCGTCAAAAAGCTTCATAAAGATCTTAAGCGAGGAACCCACTCTTTTAATTCACTACAAGGCTTGCAAGTCAGGTACGATGCTTCCCGAGGTGCATCCCATATTATCATTCAAAGATTATTGTTGAAATATTCAAGAAGAATTGGTAGATGAACGCACATCGGTTGAATTTAGGAGATATAGATTTGATTGATGTTTGATGTTAGAAGGTAAAGTTTTGGATGAAGCAAGTTCGTATGTGGATTGTATGATGTGTATTAATTTGATGTACATTTTATATGTATAATATTTGGATGTGAAGAATGAATGTAAATGTTTCTGATAAGTTTGGAGATGAAGAATGAATGTGAAGAATCAATGTGATTATGTAGAATGAATGTGAATGCAGATAAGAAGTTTGGAGGTGACAAATGATTGTATATGTGATAAAGCTTTATTTGTTTGGTCTGAAGTTGAATAATGAATGTGAAATTTTACAAACAATGTTTGGTTTAAAGGTGAATATTTGGAGTTGAAGAATTTATGTGAATGCTTGTTTGAATGTGAAGAGTACAGGTGAATAATCAATGTAATTATGTATAATGAAATGCTCCAAGTATTTTTTTAGGAACTGCTTTGGAATATTGTTACAGTGTAGTAATGACTCATCACTTCGCAAAACCTTTTTAATAAAATTTCTCCACAAACCAGTGATGATATTGTTACTTCATAGAACCTTTTTAATAAGATTTCTTCACAAATGAGTGATGACTTCTTCACTTCAAAGAACCTTTTTAATAAAACTTCACAAACAAGTGATGACGTCATCACTTTACAGAACCTTTTTAATAAAATTTCCTTACAAACGAGTGAAGACATCGTCACTTTACATAACTTTTTAAATAAAATTTCTTCACAAACGAGTAATGACGTCGTCACTTCACAAAACCTTTTTAATAAAATTTCTTTACAAATTAGTGACGACGCTGTTACTTCACAGAACTTAAAAATTATGAAATATAATAATTGAATGACAAAGATATTGACGTTATACTCCATTATTAATAACTTAGTAGAAAGAAACCTTGACAAAATGAAACATGTAACATTCAAAATTAAATTACAAAGACATTGATGAAAGAAAATTAATAAAATAAATATCATTTATTTAAAAGAGAAGTTCTCTATTACAATGGAAATGACAAAAAGAAACACATTCATAGCCATTCTCTATTACAATTGAAAACTTCGTTAAAGTTCTTATACAACATTTACGATCTTAAAACATATATTCTATCCAAATCTCTTGAGCCAAGTTCATGCTAATATCATTTGTATAAACTCTAAATATATCAATGTGTCCTCAACAATGACATTAGGCTTACACTTTGAATGATCCGACGTACGTATTATTTGTCGTCAAGAAAGAGATAAATAAAAAATAGATAGACGGATGAACCAACACATTGCAAAAGGAACCACCTTAAGATGATTCATCGAAAGAGAAAAGCGTTGGACAAGAGTATTTCCAACTTCCAATCCAAACCAATCCATATACATATCAACAAGAGCAGTCCCCAGCCTCACACCTAACCTTAGCCCAACTCACTCCAAATATCCATTATTCCCCAACCCAACATCCAAAGCTCCCAACTGAGCATAGGGAGAAATAACACTCACCAAAATCACCTCATTAGCCTCCAAATTTGCCAACTGCATCATCTAAAATATCGCCAACCCCTCCTTAAAACAGTTATTCTATATATACCCATAAATCACAGCACTCAAAGTCCCTATATCCTTCACTGGTACCTCATCAAGCACCTCATGTGCAACCCACCTTGTTTCGCATAATTGGATATCAAGACCGGCCATGGCACTTTACTTCTTAGGGGAATTTCGTCGAGGACATTTCATGTACCACTCAAATCATCATATCCAAGACCCCAGATGGGCGGTCGAAGCCGTGCCCTCTCTCTAAAGCTCAAATTAGCTTCTAATATCTTCTTCACAAACGCTCTCATTTAAGAGAGGCATTGGGTTTTTCCTTTTTTTTTTTGGGTTACATGATTGAAAGAAGAAGAAAATCGATGGAATCTATCGCTACTATCACTGTGCTGTCACTAACAGTTGCGTCGCCCTTCGTCAAACATCATCGGAGCATCATCCCCGGCGTTTGCTATTGATGCTGGTTTTCCATTCATCACTACCAAGGAGAAAATATAGAAAAGAAAGAAACAAATAAGAAGGAGAGAACCATAAGATGAAGATTGGTTCATCTTCATCGTCATTTGTTTCTTGGTGTGGCATGCTTTTTTGTTTTGAAGATTGGTTTTTTTATGGTCATGGTGGTTTTGTAAACAAGGTTAAAGGAGATAGGTGTTGATGGTGGAGGAGAAGATGACAGTGAGATGGAGGAAGAGGAGAGAGTGTAGATCAATTTTGCTAGAGCCGAGACGAAGCTAGGGGAAGAAAAAAAAGGAAAATAAGGCTTTCATGCAGAGGTTTATGTACAGTTGAGCGATGACGTCGTAGTTCCACATAAACATGAAAAAAAAAACACTTTGGGCCAATCTCGTATGTGAAATGCTAGTGGAGCCTTTTTTGTTTGGTAAACTGCTAAGGTGATTTTTCTCGTAATTTTCTCTCTTTCGTGTGTGTGTGTGTGTGGGGGTGGGGGGGGGGGGGGGGGGGGGGGGGGGGTGCGGTGTGTTTGTATTATAAAACTATGTTAAGAGGCATGCAATAGTTGAAGATGGCTAGGCAGGGCCGTCAAGGCTTCCTCAAATTCTAAGGATTTTTATGAAAATACAATTTTTTTAACAAAAATACAGAATTTCAAAGTGAGGATAAAATGATGGAGGGCCCAAACATTTCCTAACGACAACATAGGGCTTTCTAGCATACTTTTTTCTGACAGACTTTCCACTATTTTACGATATCAAATACACAATATGTTGGGCTTTTCTGTGATATCAATGAATGTCCTTGGTTTTTTTTTTTACAAGATGTATGTAGGTTTAGTGGCAGACTAAAAATTTTTTGTTTAAGAGGTGCAGACCGAAACAAACAATTGGATTTTAGGAACAAACTTTCATTTTTCATGTGGGTTTTATGGTTGAATGCAATATTTATTTGAAAATTTTCGAAGTATGAATGGAACTTTAATTTTGGTTTTAAAAGGAGACCAAGGTCCAAAGAGTGCATCTGCCCCCATGCAAATGTACTTGGGTCCACTAGTGGTAGGTTTATTTCTTTATTCTGTGATGCCATGGAATGGAAATCCTATGCTATTGTGATAAAGTGTTTGGGCCTTCATCATCTTTCTCGATTTTAAAGATTTTTTTTTGTCAAAATCTGAAAATTCAAATTGCTAAAAATGAATAGCCTTCCTTTTAATAGGACATTTTTAAATCTTATTATAATAGGACTTGGTCCCATCATAAAGTTGAACATGCATTTATAAGATGATTAATATGTTGATTAATAATGTATAAGATTGTATTAGTTACATTATTGAACAGACATGCTAAATCTTATATTAGGGTCGAATCCTATTCGAATGAAATTGGGACATCCCACTAAAAAAGAGGACGCTCATTCTAAATAATTAGAATTTTCAATAGATTGGCCACACCATGAATTTCCACCTCTTTCACTCCAAGGAACTCTTGGTAAGACATTCAGGGGATCTGTATTCGTTGAACAATGACATTCGGCAAGTGGCATGTAAGTGGGGCAATAAAAAAAAATCACCTTGACTCGTTGAACTGGATTTTCCATATTGAAATGATGATTAATCACTGCTGGCTATTTTTCCAAGGTAATAATCTTGAATCATTTGTGCCATTCACGTTCATTTCCCTTGATAAAAATGCCCAACATTGCTCACTAAATAGGACTGGCTGCTTTTGATGGATAGCTAATTTGATGAATCTTACCTTATAGTAAACCTTCTTAACCATACCCTTGTTTCCATTAGAAATCTATTATGTCCAGCTTTTTGAATTACTTCACTTCATTTTGCTGATGTCAAGTTCCATGTAGTTAAAACCCACAAAATTTTATATAAGTGGGTCTCTCGACAGTCAGTGAAGTATAAGAGATTTTATAAAGCATGAGATTAAAATAAAGAGAGAACTTCACGGTTCCAATGTATGAAAGTCCTTTTTTATTGAAGTGCTTATTATACTATGCTGCTTTTGGTACGAGAGCGTTAAAAAAAAAAAAAAAGGTGCTGATGGACTTCTCCTATTCAAATCAACAAATATAAATAAACACATTACCAAAAGAAGGGAGAAAAACACTCTGTACTTATAGTGACATGTGACCTCTGAATAAATTAAGTCATCATACAAATAGTCTCTTATTGCTTTGGTAATTGTTCTCGTAACTTTGATCTTTATACATCTGCACATAAAACAATCCAATTCAAGTTTTAAAATCTAACTATCTACCTATTCACGCAAATTATTGTTTCCGAAACTCATTTCTATTCTAAGGCTTCAATTTTACAGCTGAAAAGAAATTCATCTGGTTGATTATTGACTTTGCGAGTAATCCTATTTTAGGCAAGGGCCAGGTCAAATGTATTCATCATATATTTGAATCAAATATGTTAAAAATTAAAAAAACAAGTTTGTTTTTAAATATTTCTCAGATAAGTTAAATTAAAAATGATTCTTGGGGATGCTGACCTGGAGCCCCGAGTTTTTCAAGTCTGTTTAATCTCATTTGAATTTCAAAAAAGTCCTTTATATATATTTTTTTATAGAAAAAAATATTTTGATATTAGTGATTAAAAATCATCATGGAATCAATGATTACATATTGTTTGATTAGATTTAAAAAAGAAAACCATCAAACTTACATTTTTTCTACAAATTTAACATGCCTAACTAATAAATAAGTCACTGCATTTGCATTTTTACCCACATAAAGAACTTTAAAACTCTTAAAATAACATCTTTTATCCCATATCTTTCATCGAACCACTCATGCTCTCTCTCATTTTGTCACGATACTTTCATGCAAAATAACATCTTTTAGATATATTTTTTTGTGATACTTCTATTACATATTTTTAACAGCTGTTCCATGGACTGGAAATTATTCAAGTTTCTGCAAATTTTTACCCTTTTTTAGCTTTCAAATAAATGTACTACAAAAATAAAGGCATAGTACGGTACAATAAAATCTTCCTCTGAATGAATGACAATGGCCCACAATATCTCTTGGTTTAAAACCTCTAATAATTACCGTCTCTTTACGAACCCAACTTATATTCTTTTTATCCAAATGGCCCTACTTGTGAGTTCTGAGTTGTACAATTCTACTTATATATAAAAGAGTTTCATAATAATATTCTCATATAGATATATACATAAGAGACCGTTTTCAATTGAAATCAACCTCAATTAACTTTGACCCTTGTCAAATTTATTTTGACCCTTTTTGAGTTTTTGGTAACTTTGCTTTCTCATAAACAAAATCTCACATTCAAATTCCTCTCTCCTTTTAACTCTCTAATTAAATAAATTAAATCAAAACAAATAAAAATTGTAGAGGATGTGGCCAGCAAAATGAGAGTTCTCCTAAAAAATAGGGATTTTTTTGAAAAAATTAATCCTAAATTTAGATTATATAAAATGATTAAAAAAGATTAGAAAAAATCCAATTTGGAGTTCGTACTCCGTTAAAAGACAAATATGCCTTCAGTTGACGATATTGTTAGGCATACAAAACCATCAGGATCCTATCCTTTTTTCTTATTCCACTTCTCTTATTTCTTTCCCTTTCGACAAAAATGATATGCCACCCCCCCCCCCCCCCCCCCCCCCCCCCAAATCTTCTTTCTTTAGTTTGCCTTTTTCTTTTTCTTCTTTTTTATTGTCTTTTCCTTTAATTTCTTTTTCTATTCTGACAATCCCTTCACCCTTTCATGCTTGTTACCTTGCATTCCTCTCGGTCATCTCTTTCACTCTCTTTGTTTTCTCATATTCTCAACCCTTCTCTTTCGCTCTTCTTTATGCCCAGTTATTTTTAATTTTTGTTTTGTTTCTTTTCTTCTTTCATAAGTCCTCTCTCCTTTCCTCCTACTGTTATCTCACTCGATCCCCTTATTCTTATCCTTCTTTTCTCATTTTTTTCCTTTCATCTTTCTTTCCTTTCATTGTTTTCCTCTTCACCCATAAAACAAAAATACCAAAAAATTTCTCTCTGGATTGTAGCCCATAAGTTCTACGGATTAGCTGTAAGTGAAAAATATAAAAAATTCTATGGATAGTGGCCCGTGAATTCTACGGCTTAGCTGTAAATCGTTTTACGGCTTAGCCGTAAGGACCTTATGACTTAGCCGTAGTGTCAGCCGTAATAAAATTCAAAATTAAGGCATGAATTTATAACTGTCAGGTAACGATATCACTACCATCTTTAATGCTTTATATGCCCATTTTGGTTTCCAACATTTATTTCCTAAATATCTTTATTGTGAGACACCTAATTAAACTATGTAGAGGGCATAGGAATTGACCCAAAAAAATTGGATTCATATAGTAATATATAACTGTCAGGTGACGAATTATCTTTCCCAGTTTGGTTTTATTCATTCATTCTGCAAATATCTTTATATGGAGATACATAAACTATGTAAAGGGCATAGAAATTGGCCAAAATTTTTTTTTAAATTTATGCATGAATTTATAACTTTTAGGTATTGATATCGTTATCATTTTTAATGCTTTATATGCCCTTCTTTTTCATTTCACCTTGCTGGGGTTTTGGGTCAAATTCCAATTCCTTATGCCCTCTCCATATTTTAGGTTTGATAGTATAAATAAAATGAATGTTGGATACCAAACTGGGGAAGATCATGCTTAAGTAATAGTAACGATATCGTTATCTGAAAGTTATATATTAATACATGATCCAATTTTTTTGAGTTAATTCCTTTGCCTCTACATAGTTTATATATCTTAGTATAAAGATATTTAGAAAATAAATGTTTAAAATCAAAATGGGCATATAAAGCATTAAAAATGATAATGATATCGTTACCTAAAAGTTATAAATTCATACATGAATCAAATTATTTGGGTCAATTTTTATGCCCTATATATAGTTTATGTACCTCGGTATAAAGATATTTAGAGAATGAATTTTGGGAATCAAACTAAACATATAAAGCATTAAAATGGTAACGATATCGTTACTTGACTGTTACAGCTTAGCCGTAAGTAAAAAAACACTGTGCAAATATTGTCCGCCCGTAAAATGACCCACGGCTCAACTGTAAATCAAATTCAGGTAACGATATTGTTACCTGAAAATTATAAGTTCATGCATAATTCAAATTATTTGAGTCAATTTCTATGCCTTCTGCAAAATTTATGTTGCTCAGTATAAATATATTTAGAGAATGAATTTTGGAAACCAAATTGGACATATAAAGCGTTAAAAAATGGTAATGATATCGTTACCTGACTATTACGGCCTAACAGTACGGCTTAGTCGTAAGTAAAAAAATACTATGCAAATACGATCCACTCGTAAAATGACCTACGGCTTAGCCGCAAATGCACTACGACTTAACTGTAAGGCTTAGCCGTACATGAAAAAACACTGCGCAAATACGGTCTACTCATAAAATAACATACGGCTCAGCCGTAAATGCACTACTGCTTAACCATAGGGCTTAGCCGTAAGTAAAAAACCCTGCGTAAATACGGTCCAATCAAAACTGAGGGCATATTTGTCTTTTGACGGAGTACGAACTCCAAATTGAATTTTTTCTAATCTTTCTTAATCAATTCATATAATCTAAATTTATGACTAATTTTTTTGTAAAAATCCCTAAAATATATATATACACTGCTTATTGATGTGCCACGTCACGTTAGGCCACATTCTTGAATCGATTTATTCTTCCTCTCCTAAAATATCACTCATTTAAATATATATATATAAGAGACCGATTTCAATTTAAATCAACCTCAATTGACTTTGACCCTTGTCAAATTTATTTTGACCCTTTTTGAGTTTTTTTTTTAACTTCACTTTCTCATAAACAAAATTTCACATTCACATTCCTTTCTCCTTTTAATTCTCTAACTAAATAAATTAAAGCAAAACAAAAAGAAATTATAGAGGGTGTAGTCAGCAGAAGGAGAGTTCTGCTAATATATGTATATATATATATATATACTGCTTATTGACGTACCACGTCACATTAGGCGTCAATATGGAATCCATTTACTTTTCTTTTCCTAAAATATCACTCATTTAAAATGCCACCACTCATTTAAAATATCTATCTCATCAATATATCTCTATATTCATCAAACTTTCCTAGTGCTACCTCTAATCAATACCTACAGCGCATATCCGTATAAGAAATTTCTCACCATGCTGACTATAAATTCATGTGTATCCTTGCGTATCCCCTCTCATCTTTTTCACACGAAGTATTACATCTTTCACCGTAGGACTTTGAACTTAAAATTTGAGTTGTATATCATGTCGTGGGTACCACAAAAAGGTGATTTGGACCATTCTATGGATGTAGACACATATAGAGGAATAATTGTGGATGGTGACCACCGGCACCTACCACTTTTTTTTGAAATGGTTGTACATAGGGCCACTTTTAGAAGTTAAAACATCGAAACCATTTCTAAAATTGTAAGAGCTACATGACCTCAAGATTTTTCTAAAATCTATCATTCCCTCGTTAGGAAGCAGTAATCCCCTCTTGTGTGGACCTCTTTGTTTCTTCCTTAGGTATGGTTCCCATCCCATTATTTTGGGCAAATCAATTAAATCTCGTAAGTTTACATATACTGATCCTACAAAGTTCTATCTCAATTTATTATCTATTAAAAGGAGTCTCATATGCTCCTCTCCATATTTGTAAAACACCAATTAATTCAGTGGGCCCTACCCTAAACCCTTTTAAAATGCTTTATTTAAATCTAAAAAAATATTAATGACAAAGGTACCATAGAATTTTAATCCAAATCTATAAACTCTGGGTTGGGCCATTAGGCTCCCAATGCCAAGGTGGTACCCACTAAAAAAACCTCATTTTCTCCGGTTGTTTAACTAGTGTCTTAGGCATAATTTTTGATTTATAGGTACACCTCTCTCTTTGTGTTATGGCTTTTTTTAACAATCTGTTATTGTTTGTATCTTTTATATTTTGACAGATAAAATAAATATGACAATGATAGATAATATTTTTGTAGATTTATATTTACTAATAATATTTGAAAAAGTATTAATTTGTAATGCTCCCAATGCAAGGGTCGTATCCACTAGGAAAACTTATTTTCTTCAATTGTTCAATCGGTTTCTTAGCCTTAAGTTTTTATATATAGATATGCCCCTCTCTTTGTGTTATGATTTTTTTAATGACCTATTATTTTTTATTAATTATATTTTGATACATAAAATAAATATGATGATAGATAATACATCTTTTTTTAAATTAAAAATAATTATATTTTGATACATAAAATAAATATGATGATAGATAATACATCTTTTTTTAAATTTAAGTTTACTAATAATATTTCAAAAATTCTTAAATTGTAATAGATTTTCAAATTTGATCCCGGGGTCCCAGGCTTAGCATGGGACTTTATCGCTAATAGTTTATGAGATAACGAACTTAATTAATTAGAACAAAAAGAGTTGATGGGAGGATTATATGTATTGTATGGAGTAGGTAGTCAACTCTATCTAGTTATAATATAATTTCAGTGGAACCTACCTGATGGATTTTCATTTATTTAAGCAAATATTGATTTGACGCCAAGTGGGTAGTGAAAAGAATGTTTTGATGAAGACGAGAATCATCCATTATGAAAACTCCATAAAAAGATGTCAGTGATCGTCATACCAGACCTTTTCAACTGTATCACCGCACATTGCCTCCCTATCCTAGACGCTTAGACCAAATTTATTAGAGTAGGGGCAACAAATCTATTATGAGATCATGAATAAAAGAAAATACTAATCTAATTTAGATTCAAAAAACCAATAAAGAGTATTAGTGTGATATCTGATTTGTGCCTCGACCAATATCTACCATCTTATTTGGCGGGAGTTAAGTTTTGGGAAAGTGGATGGTGTATTAATGTGGAGAAGCCTTCATGTGCATATGTCCCTTGCTATTTTTGTGATTGATACTTTTTTTTTTACCTTTCAAGTTTAAAAATGTGTGAAGTTATGTCCTCTTACGTATTAATACTTTTCAAAAAAAGAGTGTTCCTCACCAAAATAATGAGGGATATATGCACATGAATATTCTCCATCAATGTGATATATATCTCATTCACAATTTTATTTGTGGTATGTGTACATCTGACACAAATGGCAGTTTCATAAAAACCTTTCATGGAGCATCAATGTGACACCTAATTTATGTCTCGATAAATGTGGAGACAGAAAAAAAAAATACACTTAGTCATGTTATGATTGTTAGCTATGCTTAAATATTTTTAACATGTTAGGTTTTTAATGAGAAGATAATTTCATTATACAGTAATTAATGCGATTAGATTAGATTAGATTGATATTGTGATAGGATTAAGTTTCCTTGTTAGTATTGTACTCTATACATAATACATAGATCTTATAATTCTCAATGTAGTGAAGATGATTCAGATATAGTCTTTGGCTTTCAGGAGCATCGCAGGCAATGCAAACCGAATCTTCAGAATTGATGCAAACAAATGATGTACCTACTCTGACTTGCCGAGAATTAGTTATGGTAGACGATGATATCATGATAATGTGAGTATAGTGTGATAATTGTTTCACACCTGTAAAATCAGTGGATCATGACTACGATGCCTGGTTCACACAGATATCTTCAACCCATCCAAAATGCATTGTTAATATTGCCAACACAAGAGCTTGAGAAATTGCTTAATTGATTTGCAGCTACATATCTAACTCTGCTGTTCAGTGATCGATCTCTAAACACCATTGTTTCCACTTTTGTGGGTTTCTCATTCTTTATGCATGGACTATCTTGGGTCCAAATCTCTTACATTGGAGAACCTAAAAAGAAAAAGAAATAATAAAATGGCCAACATGGGCCAAAATGAGTTAATAGAGAGCATGGTACAATAAAAATCAATATGTGCTATTTTTTTAATTTTCACAAAAATTACAAATATATTATGTCGGAAATATTCAAGATCTTTGTGTTTCATAGGTGCAGTGTGCCTTCCTTTTTAGGTCTCGTGGCCCACTTATGATAAAATTACCTTCTTCATAAACCACACCCCAAAAATTGTCATAAAACTAAATTTGACACTTATCCACACGTAGCACTGTTTGACTGAAATAAAAACTAATATGCTACCAAGGCCACAAATAGGTCTCAAATGTACACAATACCATGTGGAGACGCTACTGACCATAACAAAAATCTATTAAATGAATAATATAACCATCTGAATAGAAAACTTAATTTTTCATGATAAATGTATCTGGTTTAAACCTTTAAATTTCTTTTTAAGGGCTTATTTGTACAGTACATGTGAAACAGAAGTTTGTGGACTTTTGCTTTCCACGAAAGGCTCTACCAGTCCATCCACCTTTCCTATATCCCTATCAAGAAGGCTTTTCTGCTTACTCCTGAAAAATCAAGCCAAAAATTTTGCTATTTTCCCCCCGGGAAAGTGTCAATACTTGATGAAAAATGTATAATAAATCGTGTGGTTGGTATGTCATGGGTCCCAAACTTCCCAATCATTGAAATGTACATACATCTCCGGCTACATATCAGAATCTTCTCATCCAAATCCATCAAATTGAAGTCTGTAAAATACCGATTCTATTGAGGAAAACATGTTATACAAATCTGCTGTTACCTCTCCCAGTCATCTTTTTTATTTATGAGGTTGCATACACTGTTGCCAATGATGAATTCTAGAGGGCTGGCTTGTAGTCATAGTTGCTTATTGATTGAATTGCACACATTGGGTAGCAGTTGTAGCCCAACTATTTTTTTTAAACGTCAGCTTGCTAGGGACACCGAAGGAGAGGAGAAAGTGTGACTTTGAATGCTTCCTAACAAGGGAAAAAAAAACCCATGATACTGATGTAAGTCGGGCAATTCATTCCATATTGGTGGGTTAGGTGGGGAGTTTGAACTGTGGCTTCTTCTTTTGCACGCTAGAAATATGGAGTAGGAGAACTTGTAAACTGTCTCTCGTACATAGTGCTTGCTTTTATTGAAGTGGTTGATTTTTATATTGCTGGCGAAGATAAGAATATATTAATCCCGGCAAAAAGTGAACGGAATGCAGCTTAAAGTTCCGAGACAGTTTGAACTTCTAAACAAATGGAAAACTATTGCCTGGTTCTTCACATGGGTATCTTACACATATTGCAGCTTTGGGATAAAGAGGACCACCATAGCTAGGTGGTCCAGCAACTTCAAGCATTTAATAACGTGTAGGACAATCATTTGCTGGAAAAAGAGCTACATTGCACTTGCAAAAGATATATTTTTGATAGGCAAGCCATAAATAATATCTTAAGGGCGTTTCATGTAATTGAATTTCCACATATTTTAAGACCTGTATTTCAGACATGATTAAAATTAAAAAAAATAAATGTAAATATCGAAAATGACTATCAAATTGTCTCCTCTTTACTACAAAATAAATCAAGGTGAAATGAAAAATGAATACTTAGTTAGTAGTATCTTAGTAATTAAATCCCATAATAGCTAAAGGCTTATGAGAGTCGAATTGAGTCTGTTAACAATTAACAAGAGGGGAGAGTATGTAAAGGCCAAAGGGGATAGATAGGTGGCGAGCTTGTCGAAAATCCTGTAAAGGGTTGTTCAGTTGGTTGGCAACTTACAAATCACTCCATTGTTTAAGGATCTATCCTTGGGTATGCAAATTATTTGCTTTTCTTCCCACTTGTTTGAGTTGTCCTTACTTTGTAGACTTCCTATTCCCATTTGTGTGGCTCTCCTTATAAGGATCCATCCTTGGGTATACCACTCGTGGACTTCTCTTTCCATTTGTATGGGTCATTTTTTTTCACTTTGCAGGCTTTCTATTTTCACTTGTGTGAACTCTCCTCCCCACAATGTAGGCTTCCTTTTCCCTCTTGTGCTAGCTCTCTTGGGTCCTTGTCTCCCGGTTTGGAGTTCCAAAAAATAAAAAAGATTTTTAGAAGTATTTTATTTAAAGATACATTTATGTTATTTATGTCTTAAGAAAACCCAAAAGCAATAGATTCTTAATTAAGTTCTGTATTTTATAATAAGATTTGACCCAACTAACTCCAACTATAATTTCCCTCTTGTGAGATAAAATTTACCAATTGTCTAAATGATATGAGAGAGCCTTATCTAGTCTACAAATGGGTAAAAGAAAGTCATCAGCATATTCATGGAAACTACAATGCCACTAACACTGTAGCTAACATTGTAGATTCAATGCTCGTAACACTTTGCATGCATTTAAATGATTATGATGAACCAATTTGAGAATACCCATCAAATTCAAAAGTAATGCAAAGTTGGCCAGCTTTTTCTTTTTTCTTGGCTCTTTGTCATTGAATTGGCCCCATTTCATCAACTCACACAATCTTTAATCAAAAGGGTGATCTTATTCTGTAATTGATATTAGTAATTATGATGTGATGAAATTAATGATGATGCCGGTGTTGATGATATTTTAAAAGTCAAACAAGGGTGTCTTTCTCGATAGAATTAAATAAACAGCTCTTCATTGATCAAAGCCACACTTTTGGCACATGGGACTCAACTTCAATGTGCCCTAAATGTCAGTGCTTTCAACATAACGATCCTCTCATGTAGTGGCATTGGGCCACATTCACATGTGGGAGTAAAATTGGCCTATGATTTTTTTTTTAAGGATCGTGATCAAGAGTGAGACTCGCACATATAAGAAGAGAACTCATAAATGTGGGGAGTGAACTTGTACATATATATGAGAAGTGACAAACTCATACATATGAGAGGAAAATTTGCGTATGCAAGGAGAGGCGGGGGGGCCATGGTGACGTGTCTTACCACTCAAGTAGGTCTCCAATCTCAGCCAGCAATCAAATTGGTTGATTATAATACGTATAATCCCTCATTCTTAGTTTTTTAGTTCTATGTGATAAATTTGATGGTGATCCAATTTGCATTAGATTGAGACCACCCAAATAAGTGATTTTGGTGAATATAAGAGCCAAAACCTTTGCAAAACAAACTTGTAATGTTCCGTAACCTAAATATGAGTATTAATTAATTAAATTTTATTTTAGCTAATTAATACCGTTAGAGCATAAGTGAGTCCGTATTAGTGTTAGGATTATGTGTGTGAAGTCTTATCGTGTTTGAGCTTATTTGAGTACAGTAGAAGGTAGTTCGCAATTCTAGGAAGTTAGAAGCTTTTTTTTGTAATTTTTCAACCAGTGAGGTTTTGGGCTTGAATCCACGTGAAATGACGATGAGTACGAAGGAATCAAGTTCAACATTCACACATTCAAACACATAAAAGAATGAGAAAGTAATTCATATCATCATTAAATTTCCTTTTGTTTACATGAATTCAAATCTCTGACCTCTGGGATACAAGTTGTTTATAAGTGTTAGAAAATCACAACCCCTCACTCTGGTTTCAGATGTGATCCAAACTAAAGAAAATTGGATAATTTACATGAAATAGGGAAAAAATGAAGAAAATTGAAGGAATTGGGACTGTGACCGTTGTCCACAGTCATTGACAAACAATGGCCGTTTTGGCTACTATTTGTCCATATTTTGCCTCTATTTGCTTCTACGGTGCTGAAACCTCTGTTTTTTGGTCTTGGGAGTCATGAATGACAACCAAGAGTGCCCAAATCACATCGTAGAATCATCTATGATATTCGGTGAACACCATTTTGGTGTTATGGATCACATTTGTTCAAATCCGAAAGGGTTCCTTTTATGCAAGCGAATGTGGCCAAAATTGTGTCATTCTGGCCCTATGGTTTTCAAGTGCCAAATTGAAATCTAAAGAGGTTTATTCACAACCTTACAAATGGCCAAACTCCTTTGAAGTAGGAAAACCAAAAAAGGACAGAGCTGCATTCATTGGAGCTTCCTTGCGCTTATTGGTTTTGAAACTCATCCTTTATGAGTAGTAGTAATGTAAGTCTTCTTCCTCGGAATCAAAACTCACTTTAGGCTTGTGAGGGGAAGAAGAATGTAGGCTAAGTGTTTGAAGAATCCTTTGTGCAAAGCTTTGGAACCTTGCTTCAACTTGCTAGAACCTGTGGAACCATTTCTTCAGAGCTTAAGTATGCCTTTATAGACTTTAGTGGTAGTTGGGGGAGTTGGAGGAAATTATAATTCAAAATTAAAGTGGAAAAACCACGCAAAACCATTCAAAGTGACTTTTCTAGGTGTTAGTGACTGTGGGCCCACCGGCACTGATAGGGCCATTTAGGGTTTGCCTATGCGACCCCTTTCGTCAATTCGAGATCCGAATGATGTCCAAACTTCATAAAACTTGACGGCATATTTTCTAGTATTTGAGAGTGCCGTAGAAATTTTATCATATTTTGACATTTTGAAGTTGGTCAACCCTCCCTTTGATTTTTTTATGAAAGTGGGCCTTGTTTCAGCTGTTTAAAGCCCAAATGACCTTGGATTGACTTAAAAGTTGGAGGAATTGATGTCAAAAGCATCTTGAAGTGTCCTTCTAAATTTCATGTCGTTTGGATTTATAGAAGTAAGACTTTGATCAGCGACCCACTTGTTGCATGTTTTATATCAGTGTCCCCTTATATCACTGGCAATCAGTTGGTTTTCCACCTAGTTGATGTCCAATTGATTTGAAATTTTGAGGAGTTTATATTGAAAACATTTGGAGTCTCTGGTTCAAATTTCATCAACTTTAGGCTCCTGCAAGAGGGACTTTGATCGGTGACCCTAAGGTTTTTGGGTAACTGACCCCTGAGCTGATATGTAGCTGAATTAGAGTCAGATGAAATCCCCTTAACTTGAAAAGCTGAGAAGTCATTTCTAAACATAATTTGAGCTTTGAATCCAAATCTCATCAAATTTGGTCACCTATAAGAAGAACTTTGATCAGTGACCCCTGGACTTAGAAGCTAATAGTCCAGAGGTGATATGTTTGTTAGATTTGAGTCAAATGAGATCCAATTAACTTAAAAATCTATAGAGCGACTCATGATTTAAAATTTCTCAAGAGTTTTAGCTAATTGGGTTTTTAGGAGGTGCCACTTTGCACAGCGCTCCCTATGAGCTTGAAAGATAGCCACCTAAATTAGGTTTAGATCCAGATGATGTCCAAATGTTTTGAAACTTTGAAGGATGGTCCTTGAATGTATTTAAAAGCATTCCCTTGAGTTTCGGCTATTTTTTCCATGTAGAAGTGGCAATTGCCACAGTGACTCCAAGAAAGCTGGGAGTCATTGAAGCTTGAGTTTGAGCTGAAATGAAGATTAAATGCTTTGAGACTTTGAAGCATCATTCCTGAGATGTTTTGAAGTTTTTATGTGATTTTCAACCGTTTTAGTAATCCAGAAGTTTGAATGTATTTAGGGACCCATGATTTTGAGTTAATGAACATTGAATTTGATGTTAGTGAGCTGAGTGACAAAATGGAGTCTACTAACTTTGAAATTTGAACTACTACACTCTGAGTTTATCTGAAGTCTTATAAGTGAGTTGCATCAACTCTGGACATCTAGATACAGTACTTGACTTGGCATTCCATAATTTTAGGGCTTATATGCCTTTGGCTTGGAATTTGCTTATGATGTCTTCATTGTAACACTTATAATGTTTATAATTTTTTATGGGTCAACAGAGTTCATTGGATAAGTGACCTAATTCTAAGACTTTTATCCTTTTATCCTGATGCAAATCGAGACCCAAAGAAATAGGAAAACCCCGTTTTTACATCAACGTCAGGTGCGCTCAAGTACACATGTTGATGTTTGAGTTTTTTTACTTAAGTTTGGTGGCCATCGGTGGGGGATGAAAGGGGTTGTGTACCCTTTATGATTTCCCCACATGTGTACTTTAAACCTATTTCAATTGTGGGACCCTATTCGACCCACTTTTCAATATCTACCTTAAACCACTATGTAAGAGGAGTATTTGGGCATATGTACCTTTTATGGATAATGTGGTTCGTGTACGGTGTACAATCTATCCTAAACTCGGTTAAGATGGGGCTAGGGACTTGAACTAAATATCACAACCTCACCACATATTGGTTCAAGTAGCGGTGTCATGTGCATAAATTTAGGAGTTGGTTTGTAAACACTTCTTGGCCTTCGGGTGCTCATCTTTGCATTTATTTATATACTGTACAGTTAATGTGCATGTTTGCTTAGAGTGTACCTGATGCATGAACTTTGATCGTGTTGAGGCTTGGCATTGGTTGCAATTGATCATAAAAGGACTATAATATTGGGTATGTGTGAACTACAATTTTGAAGTAGTCTATCTGCTTATTAAACCCATGTGCATGCATAGGGAAGCTCGCCCTTCACTTTGACTTAGAATTCAGACTTTGAGCACTTCTAAATTGGTTTATATGTATATTATGTATTTTGAAGTTTTTTTACGACTACTGTAGATCGATTTCGATTTCAAACGGTTGATCACCATTTTAGAAAGGATTTCTTGGCATCCAATGATTCGACCGACATCTCCTGATGATTAGACAGGATTGACCACCTATTATTCACTTATGTGCTCATTTCTATAGATTTTGGATTAAGATTTCCTTTCTTACTTATTATTGTTGATCATTCATATGATCTTATTGTCTTTATTCACTTTTGATATTGTATGTCTGTCATGAGGTATGCCTATCTACTTGCTGACGCATTGTAATCTGATGTTGCTGTACTTAGTACATAGGTACCGAGCTCAATTATCACGAGGAGGAGGCAGAGGGTAAAACATTTTAAGCGCTCGAGTGACCTGATGAGACTGAGTGAGTTGCAGATAATGGTTTCTGAACCGTTTAGTTCCACAGACCAGTGAGTCACATGTATTTGGTTTACATTTTAGTATATGCATTTTTTATTGTCCGAGATTTTAGTTCAGTTTTGTAGTTAATTACTTTTATTTTATTTTACAACTTCAAATTTTAAATTTAATGTTCTTTTGATGTGCATAATCAATTTATTATATTGATACCAAATGTTAGAAAATGCTTCTGCAAGTTTTGGCTTTTATTCAATGTTATGGACTTCACGTAAGATTCGATTAAGAGCCACGTGTTGTTTTAAAAATGTAAAATTTTAATTGGCTTTAATTTCAAGTTAACCCTAGTTATATTTGAGGGGACGTGGCAAAACTTGAAAATTAAAAGCCATGTTACAAGGATAGCCTCTTGCCCCAGTGGTAAGAGGTGTGTGTTTTTACCTGGTTGCGGACAAGATTTGAACTCTAGATATGACCTCTTCCCGCATGTGCGGACTTCTTTTCCATGTGAATCGGCTTTTCTATGTGTATGGGCTTTCTGTTGTGTCCTAGTCTCTTTCGTTTGGTTAACCAAATAAAAAATTAAAAAAAATGCTATAAAACCATGGTTATTATATCAAGTGAACTCCATTTGAGTCCTATTGTATGGACTTTATGATCAGATTTTACGAATAAAGATAAAATTGAAACAAAAACCTGTTAAACTTAAAGACTATGAGATTACAGGGGAAATGGTCATACATTTCTGCATTGGAGTTTTCATATTAATGACCGCTGTTGAGGTCCTACTTTTGATTGATTTAAGCCTCTCAAATCATATACATGATCGTGAATAATCAGTGACCTAGAATTTACACTATCGAATAAAATTTATCAATGTACGCAACTAGAGTTTCACTCAATATAAGTTTTGCTCTGTTTAGCATTGATTAATCTAACCGTGCATGTTAACTTTCATTAAAGTAAAATTTGGAATTCTATCAACTGATTGTGAGGTTTTTTTATTCTTTTGACATGGATAAATAAAAAAGTGGTCTCCCTTGAAAAAAATATTTTTCAATAACAAGCCAAGGGGGCGCAAGAGAGCCCATACAAGTGAAAATGAGAGCTCGCAAAGCAAGAAGAAAAGCCCACACAGGTGGAAAGGAGGGCCTACTAAGTGGGAAGAGAAGCCCACAAAAATGGAAAGAGTGGCATGCGGCATACCCAAAGACCGATTGGTCCTTGAATAGCTAGGTGACAAAGGAGGTTGCCAACCAATTAATTAAGCCCCTTGTCAGGCAAGCGTTAAAATGCTATCAATTCTCAAAATTTTATTGATAAGTTAAAATGACATATGGACAATCATTCCATATTATACTTCTCTAGTCTTAGAGTACTGCTTTTAGATAAGTCCCAGTGGCCTCCATCTTATATGTAAAAAAAAACACAGGAAATAAAATTCTTTCAAAAAGTAAGTAACAGTCCAAATAAAACATGTGGCAAAGTTGTTAAGACACATTTAGGACGTGTTTGTTTCATTTAATCGAATTCATATGAATTTCTAGGACTTTATGTTAAATTATTGAAAACAAAAAAATCAAACCTAAATTCAATAGAAAGCATCAGATTCCTCCCTTCTAATGGACACTAGAGTCAAGGGAACGTGAAAAGTGAAAATAGATAAACATCTATCCCTGTAGCAACTCAAAGCTTTAGAAAGTTAAAAAGTCTTGTGGATATAGCAACATTGCAAAACCATGAAAAGTTATTGTGTCTCTTTTCTTGTATGAATTAATTGTTGATTATAGATTTTGCACTTCTGCATTAATGCATATAATAATTTGTCCTCTTATTGTGGATGTAAGCGTATCACCAAACCACATAAAATTTTTTTTGTATTTATCTCGGTAGCCTGTTTGTCAATTGCGGATTTTTTTTAATTTTTGAAAAAAAGTAAAAACATATATTTTCAAAAAGAGTGTACAAAGTGCAAAAAAAAAAAAAAAAAAAAAAACATGGAGACAACTAACAAATTGCCGCAAACATTTCCGATTTCTCTAATAAGATGTTTGTTCAACAGGGATGCCAAGAAAATCGTGTGGAAAAGGTGCCGGTTTTCTGGCATTTTCCTTGGTACATGTTTGGTACAGCAACATTTCTGATTTCTCTACAAAAGCGCCCGGATCCTTCATATTTTTCATGCCTGCAACGATCTGAAAATCTTGCCAACGTAAGTGGGACTTTGATGCCGCCTCTTCCACGGCTTGTGTGTTGCGTTTAATTTTCCACACATAGGAAAGAAAGTGCATCCCCTCGGTTAGACTTCAAAGCCCTTGCACGCTATGGAAAGACGTCTCTTTTTTATTTTTCAACGCCCACTTGTAGAAGGCG
Organism: Sextonia rubra; assembly: GCA_037013555.1. Lineage (NCBI taxonomy): Eukaryota > Viridiplantae > Streptophyta > Magnoliopsida > Laurales > Lauraceae > Sextonia > Sextonia rubra. The sequence continues at coordinate 10,408,687 of JASUAD010000028.1, read as the reverse complement.
TCCCACAGGTCCATTTGTTCTTAGCACCTGTACCAGCCAAAGATGAAGCCCTTAAGTAATCATTGTTGGAATAGCTACTTATGATTTATCTCAGGAGCGGACCTAAGTAAGAACATATGGGGGCGGCCGCACCCATTCACTTTAGTCTACTTTTAAAATTATAATAAAAATTATATTTTTATTCTAAAAATTTACATTAAAATCTTACATCTACACCCATAATCCACATAAGAATTATAAGTTTACTCGCAAAATAGAATACCCTAACTTGGATTTGTACCCCTCAAATAAAATTTCAACATCCGCACTGCTTATGAACTTTACCAAATGTTTATTTTGACTCAGATGACCAAATGAAAACTAGCACAAACTCCACGTACTTTTTTATGTCAGGTCCGTCTTTACAGTAGCTCCTTTCTCTTTCGTACGTATGTGTGGGACCCGCATCACATGACTTTGCATTGCAGAACAGAGCAACCGATTTGTTAGGCCTGCACCGAAGAACCCGTGGACGGATATCCGTGTATTGGCCCTTGTGGGAAGTGTCCCCACTGACACTTCTTTTCCACAGAATTACAAACACGTTCAACTAGGAATCAATCCACCTTGGACGGAGAAAAGACAGTCCACTAGGACAAAAGAAGACATCACTGATCACCCAACCCTCCTTTTATCACGGTCCGGACCATTCCGATCTGCGGCAGCTGCTGGCCCCAAGGTCTGGGGCCCACCATTTATTTCTGTCCATTTTTTGTTCCCTGTGCATTCACGAGGGTCCCAATCAATCATTCACCTCAAAGTTAAGAGGCCACATTCAGTGCCTTTCCAAGCTTGGAAATGTCACTCTTCTTTCATATTTATAGGCATTCGTGCCTAAATTGTCTCCTTCCTCACCATGTATGAGACCACGTTTACCATGTACATGAATATGGTAAGTTTCATTAACAGCATCTGCACATCACTAATTTATTGGATTTCCCTTCCTTTCACCTAGAAGGGGAGGACCATCCCTTGACTCGAGGGTGTATGTTTGGAAATCCTTGCTTAAAATGCACTGTTGTCCTTAAATTGATGAATTGCCAATAAATTTATGAAAGCTCCATGTAAGCACACATGGTATGAGGCTCATTTTATATACATAAGTCAATAAACACACTATGTTTTTATATGATTGGACAAGCATGGTCTCCACCTGTAAACGTGACGTATTGCATATTTAAATTTGGCTACTAGAAGGATGAAAAATACATTTTGTTGGTCTACGGTTTCTAGAGCTTGGATGTATGGAATTCCATTTTATCCTGCTAGGGTGACGATGTACCTTCGTCATTAATGGAAAAACCACTTTGAAAGTCTGGAATACATTACGTGTGGTCAAAAAAAGTTAATAGAAGCAATTGGGTATAATGTTATTATTTATTTAACCAAAAGAAATAATAAATATAAAAGTACTTCATGGACTAAAACCATTGTCTTAAATTGAGTGGTGAAGCGCTAGATAAAGCCATTTTTTAGATATTAGCTCCATCAAATTTTCTTTTATATGATGTATTGGGTCATATATTTCACTTCACGGTAGCTATTTGTCACAAAATTTTATTTTTTATTTTTTATTTCTTCATATGAAACCTAAAAAGGACCCTTTTTCTTATATGTATTTAAAGTTGTTGGGGGCGGCGGTGGTCCAATTCCTCTACAATATCTGCCTCCAATGAAACTTCACCATGCATCCCACCTAATTAAGTTGAAAATTCCCCATTGTTTTATTGGAGTCCTGTTTTGCTTTCATGTAGGCAGCCCACTTCTTATCAATCCAATTCCTTTGAACATAGGTAATACTTCTTATATTGGCTTTAGACATAATTTGAAATTGATCTTGATATTTAGCTGTTATTGAATTTTATCACAACAAAATCGCATAATGTATCTAATTGTTAGATGTTTTGAGAGAGATTTGAACCAACGGGGTTCAAGTCCTGACAGATTTCTATTATGCAGTTCAGACAACTTAAACAATAAATTAAAAAATAAATCAAATCAATCATCACACAAAGAAGACACCAATGATTTTTTAACGTGGAAACCATAGAAGGAAAAAAATCACAAGATTGATCCCCGGTTTAAGGGAAAAAACAAGTACAATAAAAGAATGAACAGTTACAAAATCTACTTATATACTCTTCCTGTTTAACTAAACCTAAGGACTTTAGTTCTTCTTGCAAACAACTCATCGTTCAACGTTCGCCCGTGCTTGAATCAACTTGCCTTGATGTTTCTCAAGAAGCACCAATTTCCTACGAGAGAGCAAAAGAAGAAATTCTAAAAGCAATAGCTTACGACACCAGTTGAACCCTTTAGAGTTGCTCTAGAGAGAAAGAATTATTCAATGGATTTTGAAGATTAGAATAGGGAGATAGAAACTTAGGGTTCACAAGAGATGACTTCAAATAGCTTTAGGTTCGTGGCTTAAGATGAAAGTCCAATTATGGCTCATACAGGTAATCACGGAAGGAATAGGAAGGTTAAGTTGGCTAGCAAAAGCCAAATTCACGAGATTTGGTTGACTCAGATGAAGCTCGGGTTGATCGAGCTAAGTTTTAGTTTGGAAGTCATCAAAACTATGGGCCTATTCTTTTAGTAGAATTTCTGCTAAAAATTTCATGTGCTGGGGATTTTTGGACATAATGTGACATCCTGTCCCCTGGTATTTCAAAATGCTATATTTCTTTCTAAGTATTTCAAATTTCACCCACATGAAAGGTCTCTTTTATCTTACCAAATTTTAGGATTTCTAACATCTTTGTCTTTGGTGGAAATCTTAAATACTTAAGTATAAAGAAATAATTAGAAATTTCACTATATTTGAAAATTCAAAAATTCCATAAATAGGAATCTACTGAATTCCACTAAAGAAACAAGCCCTAATACCATGACACGAAGGATCAGAATTCAGGAATCAGCACCCCTTTTGATGGTCATGTAGTCCTCTTTTTTTTTTTTAATTTTATTTTAAGAAGATGGCTTGGTCCTCTTGTTACAAAATTCCACCGACCTTTTATGACTACAGGTTCTGATCTGGGATTGCTTGCGAAAAAGGCAATAATTCAACGGACGTTACCCACATATTATTCCAGTCATTGCAGTTGATCAATATTTTACTGAATAATAGTTGATCTCGCTATCTGCCGATCAATGCCACCAATTCTAAAATAGGTTGTCTCTGCTTCTTAAAAATTAAAAAAAATGAAGTCCCATAAAATATTAAAGGCCTGTTTGTTTGCATACAAGATATAAGATTTTTTTTTTAGGAATTGAATATATATTAATTATTCATGGTCCAACAAATTAACTGAAGAATTGTTAAAGAGATGTGGAGTGAAAATATAAGGTAATGATTAAAGTATATGTGCAGCAATGTATAAAAGCATCTTGACTTTCATGCGATATGAATTAATAAGGTGATGGTTAGGTATTTATTTTTTTTATCATACTTACATTTTTTTTAAAATAATCCCCTCTTATTTTTTTCGCCTTTAAAATTTATAAAAAATTCATTTCAACTACTTGTAAAATTACAATGGCAGAAATTCAATTAAATGCAAACTTTTTTTCTTCTGCAGTGACATAAAGGACCTGACCTCATGTTACTATTGCACTTGCACGCCAAAGCTTGTTCCAGTTCTATAATAGGGGCCGCAGTTGTTATATGTTCTTAATTTCAGGTGGGCCCCAACTAATTGATTTGAAGTTATGGGCAGATAGCATTTCTATTTCTTGCATCCTGGGGTTAGAGTGGAAGCACGTGCACCCGCGATGCACCCACTCCTTGGCCTCTTGCAGTCTTGCTGTCTAGCCGTCACATGGCTACCATAGACGCTTGGCATTTCCGGTGGAAGGCCTGTGTCTACACAGTGAGGAGCTGCTTAATTAAAATGCACGTCCCATGCACCGAATGCTGAACAGAATATGCCACGTATCATAGAAAATAACGTGGCATTACCGGACAGTGACGTGCCACTTGGCATTTGCAAGTTGAGTTGCGTGGCACGCACCATGTTGTGACATTTCTGAGCCATGCATGTTGCATGGCGACAAGGCCTAAACCATAAGTTAAGAGGGCACTATAGGGTCAGGACAAGTTTGTGTGTTGGAACTTTCGAATTTAAAAACAAAGGTGCATCTGGTCACCCACGACACGAGGTACCTCCGTCAGGCCGTGGGTCCCACCGCTCTATGGTGGTTCGTGCCCCCGTTCCTATAAAAGTTATCGCCAAAGCATCCCCATGTGCCTTACTATTGTACCATAGGTGGAAGGAGGAGCCCTTTTCTCTTTTTTTTTTTTTTGTTAAACCTAACTAGGGGGTTTCAACCCTGTTAGTATTTTTATATTAACTAATTTATTAGTTAGATAAAATTTAGGTCTATTGAATTGTATTATATATTTAGAATAGACTGTAGTTACGCGCTGAATAAGCTGAATTAAAGATTATGCAAATTGAAATATTTTTCTAATGGCATCATGGATTAAAAAAATCATATCTCACAAACCGCATATTAGATATAGGCACTGCAAAGCTAATTTCGAGTAAATATCCGTAGAGGCCAATATTATACAAATCAGAATTAAAACAACAAAGTTATGGGTTCGGAAAGTTTGCCATTGTACGTAGGAAAATCATTCGTGCTCGAGCGCCTGTTTGATCGGGCTTGAACACCTGACACAGATGACAGAAGCCCATCAAATTGCATGGATATCTTTTATATTTGTGCTATAACTTCTTGTTTCATTTGGATTTGATTTTCAACCTTAAGGCACGAATTATGAGCTATGAAAAGATGGTTTCTTTCAACTCTAAGTACAACACAACACATAGAGCTCTCCTTATTCTGAATTGGAATCGCCATTAGAGAGATTATTGAAAGCTTTTATGAGAGATTGGGCTGAAGGCTTTAAGTTCTAAATTGATGCTTCTACTTCATTGTAAGATATTTGTGGCTTTTGCTTATAAAAGATTGTTCTCTTGCTAAAAAGACTTATTTGTTGTGGAGATCGAGGCACTCATAGCGAGGAATCGAGAAACTGCGTGCTGTGGAGACTATAACGTCTTGTGTCGAGGAATTAACTATAGAGTTGTGAGTATATCCTGTACTGCGGAAGTTAGTGATTGATTTTATCTATTTTGAACTCGTAGTTTTTCTCGTTTGGATTTTCACATTAAATTGTATGTTGTCTTCTTTGTATAATTGATTGTTTTTTTTTCATTGCATAGAAGTAGTAATTAAATCACAATTTAGAATAAATCCCTGGCATTCTAAATCTTTCAGACCTAAGTCCTCATTTAAGGGAAGTAGACTTTGGATGTGGTAATGGAGCCTTCAGATGATGGAAATAGATTTCAAGTAAGGAAAGGTGGTTGATTATATTCGAGTCCTGCAATTAAATAAAAACGTACGCCTCTTACATTAAAGTAAGAGACCATTTTAAAAAAAAGCCTTTTCCTTTGTGAAGGCATAGATCCAAAACTAGCTTTGGACTCTCTGGTGTTTTGATGTACATGGGTATAACGAGAGTTTGTGTGCCTTGTAGACCTCAATTGAGTTTTGATTTTGGAGGATTAGTTATTAACAAAATTGTTGGGATCTTTGTATAATTCATGTATTGGACAAAATCTGAGTCGGTTGATTTGTATTTTATATTCTTTTTTAGTATGGATTATTGATTGTGTCGCAAGAAGTGTTGAATTGAAGAAAACAGAAAATAGTGTGCACGCTTGAGCGACAATACTCACACACTCGAGCGCCGCTCGAATGGGCCTAAACATCACGCTCAAGCCTGAAAGATAAATCATAAATAACTGGATGTGTGAATCACGGAATTGAGCGGGCGCTTACTTGTGCTTCAGCGTGCATGTAGCAAAAGCCCACTAACCTGCACGTATTTCTTTCCTATTTGTGTTAGAGTTGCTTACTTTGTTTATAAAAGAGACTCTAATCATAAGGCACAAATTATGGGCTATAAATAGGGTATTCCTCTTAACTGTAAAGACAGCTTATCCATATTATGAGTTGAGACTTCATATTGGAGATTTTATCTAAAGCTTTTGTGAGAGTTAGGCTGAAGGCTTCAAGTTCTAAAGTAGATACATCTACTTTATTGTAAGAGATTTGTGGATTTTATATCTTTGTAGAAGATTACTCTCTCGCTGAAGAGATTTGTTTGTGGTGTAGATCAAAAACGCTAATAGCAGGGCATCGAGGGACTGCGTATCAAGGATTTTAGCAAGAACAACTACAATGCCTTATGTTAAATGATTGACTGTAGGGTTGTAAGTATATCTTGTAACTTCGGAAGTTAGTATTTAATTTTATCCACTTTGGATTCGTGGTTTTTTTTTTTCGTTTAGGTTTCCACGTTAAATATTGTTTTGCTTTTTTTTTTTGTGTGGTTGATTACTTTTATTTGTCCGCTGCATAAAAGTCGTAATTGAACTACAATTTAGATAAAATTCGGGGCATAAAAACCTTAAATTGGTAAATAAAAACATTCAATTGGTATGAGAATGGGTCACACTAAGTTACTATGTGTTAAACTGAGGGATTTCTAGAATGAAATTCAACAATGAAAAAGGCTTTTCTACTGTGAAACTTCCTTTGCTAAAAGGTGCTATTAATTATACTTATTGGAAAGCATGTAAGATAGCTTTTTTGAGATCAGTAGATGAAAGGGTTTGGAGAATAGTGCTAATTGGATATTCTTTGCCCACTGTTACTCTTGATGGACAAACTATTGAAAAGCCAATGGCTCAATGGTCTAAAGGTGAAACATATACCTCCAACTGTAACAATAAGACAATGAATACAATCTACAATGGCGTATCAATGTTTGAATTTCATTGGATGTCCACTTGTAAGAATGCAAAAGAGGCTTGCGACATCCTTCAAATAGTTCATAAGTGATCTAAAAAAGTGAAAGAAGCTAAGATGCAAATCTTGTCATTTGCTTTTGAACTATTAAGGATTTATGAAGAGGAGAGGTTTGATAACTTTTATTCTAAATTAAACAATATAGTCAATTCAAGTCACAACCTAGGAAAGTCTACTTTTAAAGAGAAAATTGTTAAAAAGATCCTTAGATCTCTTTTGACTAGTTTCAATCGTAAAGTTATTGCAATTGCTGAGGCCAATAAATTAAAAACTCTGAAACTCGATGAGTTGGTCGGAAACTTACAAATCTTTGAAACTGAATTTGTTAATCACTAGTCACAACATTCTGGACTTGCATGGAATGCTTCCAAATATTACAAGTTTTCCAAAGGATTAGCGAAGAAAGTGGAAGTTACTTCTAATTCTGATACTAAAAAAGGGGATATGCAACCGTCTTCTAAGTTTATGCAATAATTCAAAATACTTATGAAAGGAAAGAATACTATATTTAAATTGCTGTTAACTAGAAAGAATAGTTTTTCTAAGACAGTTAAGTGTTTTGAATGTCTTGGTTATGGGCATATAGCTAATAATTCTGCTGACGATACTAAGTAGCAATAAGGCTCTCAACATCACTTGAGATGTAGATAATTCTACTTACGAGGCAGAGTCTCATAAGCTTGATTCAGCTAACAATGCTAATTAATTGCTTTCATGGTTAGATCTTCTCCATCTGAAGATGATTCTAATGATAACAATGATGTTGAAGAAGTGTTTCATGAAAATGTAGACTGGGAAGCTTAGTATAAATTTCTATATGGTCAAAGCAAAAAATTAGACAAGTATGCTACAAACTTGTGAAGCAATTTGAAGATTTTGATGTTGAAACTCTATCTTTTAAGAAGAATTTAGAAGATGCACATGCACAGATCATTCTTGCTGAAGGCCAAAAAGATTCTCTATTTATAAGTTTGACTTTTGAGAAATAAGAGAATGAGTCTTTAAGAATAGAAGTATTGAAGAACTGGTTGAAATTGATAATCTAAATGTCAAGTTGAATATGGCATTGATAAAATTAGATGCTCCAATGGCTACTTTAAACCAGATACATGCTAGTTTAACTACACTTGACCAATTCTTAAGTATTCAGAAGCTACATACTGATAATACTGTTCTTGGCTACACTGATGGTGCTTCAACATCACAATCATTAGGTAAAACTATTTTTGTTAAAAGTATAGTAAAGGCACCCACTGCACACCATACTGCATAGAAAAAACATGTTAATTGTATATCAAAGAATGAGTCTAGTCCTAAATTTGCACGAACACCTACAAGTCATTATCGTGGAATAAAAGGACATATTCATCCTCATTGCAATAAGCTGAAAGCTTCACAAAAAAAAAAAAAAAATGAAATGGAGAACTCAATTTTCTTCACCTACATCAAGTGCAGTCTGTGTTAAGAAGGAAGACTTGCCATCTATTTTGGTATACACTACACTGAAATTCTTCAATTCACAAGTGTGGGCACCAAAATCCAATTGCCCCTGATCAAGAAGATTAAGCCTCCTACCCCAGTTGCTGCAAGGATATTTTTGAGGGAGAATCACAATTGAGGGGGATCTACTATTGGATCCTAATTGATAGGTATGATGCATTTGAACACCATATGTTTGTTAATTAAGGAGAAAAAGGGGGAGAGTGAGGTATTAAGGGGGAGTTTTGAAGATGTTCAAAGGAGCTAAATATGTATTTTGATTAAAAAGTTTTTGTTCTTCAATTGGTTGTAGAGTTGATTGTACAGTTTTCTAATTGGTGACAGAGTTGATAGTATAATTTTTTTTTGGTGCAGCTTCAATTTACTCAATATTATACTCAATGTAATTTTGGATTTATTTTATAGTAGATTGAATATATAGGAAGTCCTGTTCATGAATTTCCAAAAGGGAAGATTATTGGGATTTTTGTATTTGTTAATTCATGTATTGGACAAAACTTGAGTCCATTGTATTTTATATTCTTTACTGTGGACTACTGATTGCATTGCAAGAAGTGCGAAATGGCAGAAAATAGAAAATAGTGGACGTGCGCGTAGCCATACTCACACGCTCATTTAGGCTTAGACAGAGGTGACTGTGCTTAAGCCCATGAAGATCATGCTCAAGCTTGACATACATATCGCAAATATCTAGATGCATGAAGCACGTGCTTGAGCGCGCATGTAGCAAAAGCCCATTGACCTACATTGATTTCTTTTCTATTTGTGCCAGAGTTATCTATTTTGTTTATAAAGGGACTCTAACCCTAAGGCACAGATTATGGGCTATAAATAGGGTATTCATCTCAACCTTAAAGACATATTCTCCATATTCAAAGTTAAGACTTCATATTGGAGATTTTATCTGGAACTTTTGTTAGAGTCGGGCTGAAGGCTTCAAGTTCTAGAGCAAGTGGTTCTACTTCTTCATGAGAGATTTGTGGCTTCTACATCTTTATATGAGATGCTCTCTCATTGAAGTAATTCGTTTGTGGTGGAGTTCAAAAGTGATAATAGTAGGCTATTGAGGGATTGCGTGTCAAGGATTCTAGCAAGAATAATTACAACACCTTGTGTTGAAGGATTGACTGTAGGGTTATGAATATATCTTTTAACTTCGAAAGTTATTGTTTAATTTTGTCCACTTTGGATTCATGGTTTTTTTTCCATTTGGGTTTCAATGTTCAATATTGTCTCACTTTTCTTTGTGTGGTTTATTGCTTTTATTTTTCCATTACATAAACGTAGTAATTGAGTATAATCTAGAGAAAATATGGGGCATAAAAACTTTCAATTGGTATATAAAAACCTAAAAAAATTAAGTCATCTTCCCAAATGTCATAAACCTTTTTCATAACATAATTATAATAATTAAGTCATCTTCACAAATGTCATAAACCTTTTTCATAACATAATTATAATAATAAAACATTAGAATCTCTTCAAACTTAAGATATTTTTAAAAGATAATATCAAGAAAATATCATGTAAAATAAAACTTGATCTAAAAATAAAGTGTATAGATTGAGATGCAACTTAAAAAGAAATATTATTGAAGAGAGTACACTTTATAAGCTCAAGTGGTGCTTCAAATGTAAGCAGAGTAGATTGCACTGCATTACTATATATATTCTCAAGTCTTTTTTTTTTTTTTTGAAAATTCATCTTCTTGAGTCTTGAATGGTAAAAAGGAGCATATATTTAAACCACTTTTAGGGCCGTTTAAAAGGTTAATGTACAATTGCAAATAAAAACGGCCTATTATCTTATTGGTAAGAGGTGGTAGCTTTTACTAAATAAGGGTTCACAACTAGATAAACACCTTTTCTCATTCAAGGATATGTTAATTCACCAGAGAGTTTATCAACTTTACTTGCCTCCCCTCACCTGAGAGCTAGGCAGACCTAGCCTCCCTAAGAATGGGATACCCAAAAAAAAAAAAAAAGGTACAACTGCTTATGCTACTAAATATATTTTCTGATATGTACATATCAATTGTCAACATAACATGATGTATCTATAATATCTTGACATTTTATTATCAAAATAACAACTATCATGATATTTAACAATACATTAAAAACAACTAATATCCCAAAAATACAATGACATTATCAAAAAAGTATTTTCTGAAAATACACAACATTTTAATAAAAGAAATTGGGTAGCTTGGATGTTGCCTACAATCCAATCATCAACCTTGGAAGAAATGGTCAACAAAGTTGCTGCTGGGATCCTGTTTTGGCTCCAAATCTTCTGTCATGAATGAAGTGAACAATTAGTTTGTTGGAGACATCCAATCATATTGGAACAGTACAAAGAAAATAAGCATGGCCCTTGCGCAAGGATGACAAAAACTGAAGTGAACAATCTTAATCCGTATACATACACTATCTTATCCCCTCCATCAATATCATTAGGCTCCAATGGTGAGACAAGGTAGTGAGTGAATCTCTCCACTTCAGTCCCTTTATAACTCAAATTACTACCACCACTTACTTTGATTTGGTTAAAATTTACAATTTGTAGTTGGAAATGTTAAACATAAGTGCAGGGGCGGCCCAATCATTTTAAAGGCCTCAAGCGAAATATTAAATTGGAGCCCTTTAACAATTCAATATTAAATTAAATTAATTTTTCTTACTTATCATATTTTAAATATTTTTATTGAAATTTCATTTTTCTTGCTCTTTTAGATGCAAAGTTATTGATTAAGCTTTTATAAATAATTTTTTCCAACATACTTTTTTCAAATGATAAAATCGACATTCCACTTAAACTTTCTTGTGTCATGGTCATCTTAGATAGGTTTTTATCAATTTTAATGTTAAAAAACTTCTTTTTGCAGAAGCAACTATTACATGTATTGTTAAATAAAATTCTACAGGCAATGCATGCATTTAGAAAGGAATCTAGTTTTTTTATATAATTTAGTATGTCAATTAGAATGTTCTTTTTTTTTTCTTCAATTTGTATAACTTCCCTTAAAACTTTTAACTCCGAAACAAGTCCAGATCATTAATATCAATGGAACTTTTATATGTGAGAGCACCTTCAAGATCAAGACATTTAGTTTTTTAACTATCATCATTAAATGATTTTAATTTTACCAAACGAAATAAAAAACCAAAAAGTTTTTTCAAATGATTGAAATTGTTCAAACCTATGCTCAGTTGAGGAAATAGCTTGATCAATTATATATAGGAAATAACCAACTCTAAAAGATTCTGCAACAAATTGTGTTATTTTGTAATCAACATTTTTATCAAAGTGTTTCTTCCTACGACTTACATGTTTTTCTTGACATATAGGTTCAATTTCCAATTCTTTTGTTTATTTAATTGTTCAATAATTTTACTTTTAATTTCATTTGCTACTGTATGTGTCAATTCATTTTGAATTTTATGTCCAAGATAATGATTATAAATTTCACCTTGTTAAATACGATGAATTTGTTCTTGCATTACCAAATCAAATTCTGCAATCATTTCAATTAAACTTAAAAAATTTTCATTATTTTCTTCATAGATCTTTTCCTTTTTTTTTACTCAAAATGCCAAATTATTTTTATCAAGGGTCTTTATAATTGCTATAATTCTTTGCAATACAGTTTTCCAACGATCTTTCTCTTTGTTAATTTGTCCTAGGACACTGTTATCTGTTGTTTTATTTTTCAATAATCTTATTTGTAAATCAATCCAAGTGTTCATATTAGTAATATACTCATTGCTTGTTTCGTGTCTTTTAAGATTACCGCTAAGATTTCGCCAATCTCCTGTTCTTTGACTAGCAAATTGACTTGTATAAGGTTTTAAATTAAACAACTTGCAACAAAAGCAAACTACGTGATCTAACTCATTTGAATATACAAGCCATTTTCTATCATATTTCTCTCCATTTGATAAGCGTCGAATGTAATATGTAGTAGAAAAATGCCAAGAATTTGCATTTTTAGGAAAATCTAGATCATTATGCCTAATTGGACTCCTTTTGTACTAATAAATCTCTCAATTTTGTGTCAATATTTTTCCATTGAGCTGGATCATAAATATTCTTGGTGATAATCAAGTGTTTCGTTAATGTTTTTGTTTGCTTCTAACTTTTTCTTTTGTTCTTCATCAAAATTGGTATACAACACTTTTGACTATCATTAGGAATATTTTCATTGGTTTCTTTCAATTCACTATCATTAAGATTATTTTCATTGGTACCTTTGGATTGATTATCATTATGAATATTTTTATCAATATCTTTAGATTGTATTATTGAATTATCTTTATTTGTGGATCTTTCACCAAATTTTTTTGTGATATCTTGTTTATTGCTGGTAAGAAATTTATCCATAGGTCCATTTTGAGATTCAATTAATTATTCTCTTTTTCCTTTTTTTTCTTTTTCTTTGATGTTTTTCATACCTAGATTCATATTTTCGAGAAGTCATATTTATATATAAAGAATATATATGAAAAAACAATCACTATAGTGATATAGATAAAAAATAAATAAAATTAACAATATAAGAAAGCAAATTAGAATGAAGGAGATTAATCTTACAACATAACCTAGTCAACACATACAAAATATAATAAAATTTAAACAAAATGAATTCTAAAAGTATAGAAGAATAGAACTTGATTTTAGTTGTCTACCACCAAAACAAAATCAACCGATTGTTGATTTGACAAAGTCTCAAGTTTGCATAAAAAAGAATTTCAATTAAAAACCCCAAATTGATAAATAATGGGTTAAAGAAAAAATAAATTAATCATGGGCCTTTAATGTCATACCTTCTATTGATAACTTAATGTTACCGATGCAAACTAGCAAAACTGTATTTGGAATAGGAATAGAAATATACATATATATATATATAATATACAATATTAGGTCCACGGTTGAAATAGCAGAAAAGACAAAATCGTGTTTAAGGTCTTGTATCGGGGGGGGGGGGGGAGAGAGAGAGAGAGAGAGAGAGAGAGAGATCTTGATTGTAACTGTAGAGAGAGATGAAAGAAAAGAGAGACAGGGGAAGAGATATGAGAGCAACTTTTCCATGGAGATTGAGAGAAGATGAGGGAGATGTAGAGTGAAGTTAGGGATTCTCTTACTAAAGAATGTAGTGGGGTTTGAAATCAGCTTTATTATTATTTTTTTGTTTTGTTGAAAATTTCTTGGAACATATATATTTGGGGCCCTTAGCATTTGGGGGCCCCAAGCCATGGCTTAACCAGTTTAATGGTTGGGTCGGCCCTGCATAAGTGGTTCTCATGACTACACGTCTAATAATATTGGGCTCCATATTGAGTCCACTAATTTAATATGTTTTCTCCTTTGGTTTTAATATAGTAAATCTATTTTGAATTCACATTTAGAAAGCTTAACCTACTTGCTCTTGCTTGGTTAATCTTTGAGGCAATTAAGGAAATTGACTTCTAATGGATTTTTTTATAGGAAGAAATCTCTCAAGGGTTCTCAAGGAAACTTACTTAATAGATTTGTATAGTACCTATTAACGTTCACGCATATTAGAGTGAGTGATAATGGAGATGGGAAAAGATCCTATTTGAGAAAGGTTGTTGATCACAAGATAGGAGAATGTGAAAATCAGATCCGAACCGTTCATTATCAAGCTCTTGGCTATACAAAGTACGTTTTTAGCATATTGGATTATTCATTATTTAATGCATAAATCTAAATCCACAAACTTGAGTTTTTTTATTTATTGTAAACCATATAAGATTCCAACGGTTGGTATCAGAGTTGAGGCTTAGAATTACATATGTGTGGTAATTCAAACTAAGTGAGAGATTGGTGTATGTAAGTGGTTTTCATGACCACATGTTTTATAATATTGGGCCCTACGTTGAGTCCATTAATTTTAATTTGTTTTCTGCTTTGGTTCTGATATAGTGAATCTATCTTGGATTCATTTTTAGAAAGCCCAATCTATTTAGGACTCTTGTTTAGCTAATCTTTGAACACATTAAGGAAACTAACTTCTAATAGATTTCTTTGATAAGAATAAATCTCTTAAGGGTTATTTGTAAAAGTGGTTTTTCATCCTTTCTCTTAGGTGATGAGATTTGTATAATACTCATTAACTTTTACGCATCTTGGAGTGGATGATAGGAAAGATAGGGGAAAACCCTATTTGAGAAACACCGTTATTTGCAAGGTGAGACAATTTAAAGATTAGATCCGATTTGCGCATTATCAAGCTCATGGAGCAAGGTACACTTTTAGTATATTGAATTATTTGTCGTTTAATGAATAAATCTAGATCCATAGGTTTGATATTTTGTTTATTGCAAACCATAAAAAGTCTTCCTATACTATTGGAACCTGATGTATACAGATTACTAATAAAAGCTGTAAAATAACAAGATTGATGGAAATGTTAGAAATCACCAAAAGAATTGGTAGCCAAATCACATCTTTTGAAACGTTTTTTTTAGGTAGATTTCACTTCCACATTAATGTAGATGGACTCTTGGACGTCTGCCTTAGGATAAGACAGCCTCCCTAATTGGAATCTCCAGCAATCGTGCACTCGACTGGCTGAAGAATATTCGAATGCCAAAGGAACTACTTTTGTAGACTCATAGTAGTAGCAAACCAAAATGAAGAAGAAGAAAAGGAGTAGATATATTGTAGAACTTCCTTAGCGTAAACATAGGAAGATATCTAATTGACAATCTCTCGTAGAAAGATAGTTTCTTACAAAAAAGAGCTTTCATAGAGGTATTTGCTAATGTGCTAAGAAGCTCACCTCGAAACCATTTATATAAGGGTTTTCAGGTAAGCAGCCGAAAGGGAGTTAAGCCTTTTGCAATGAATACAGGGAGTAAACTCTTGCGCAACGGTCAATGCAACAAATCTTTGTATTAATGTAGAGATGTTAAGGTCATAGAAACACAATAAAAAAAGTGGGCTTCTGATATATGGATACGGATCTGGATCCACCTCCAACCCAAAAATACAAGCACGAGGTCAACCCAACCCGTAAGGAGGACCAAGCCCAGTCCGCTTTCGTGAGTGATCTGGCTCGTAAGGCATGACCCAACAACGATAGGCAGGCCCGACCTAACCGTGGCTCCTTTGCCTGCCTACCTCGCCTCCCCACGCTTGTTCACATGCACGGATAGACTGCACGGCACGGTACTACACGACAGGTTGGCTGGCACCCGCGTGTGTTTACCACCACTAAACACACTCTAAAGACAAATAATGTAAGCATATGAGGAATCATTAATAAAGCCCCCATAAAGAGTTTCTCATAACTGATATGGGACTCTAAGAAATAAATAGAAGAATAGAGGGAAAAAAACTACAATAAAAGTAGGGAAACTTTGCTTCAAGGCACACTAAATCCAACAATCTCCTACACATTAAAGCACATGAAAAAAGAAATAAAAGAAAATGTTGCAAGTCATGCTATTGGAACCACAAATTAATGAAAGTGAATGAGTCTTGAACCTTCGGAATGAGTCTTGAACATTCACTTAGTATAGTTATGTTTGAAATATCCAAAGTCCTTTTTTTTTTGGAAAGATTAGTATTTCATATAACACAAAAAAAAAACCTTTACAAAGCCATAAAGGCTCCAAAAAAGAAGACCCAGAAAAGAAGTCAAAGAAAAAAACAAGAAACAAGAGCCTCCCACCCATAGCAAACCGAGCTAGAGCTCAAAGAAAGATCCAGCGAGCACAGCAGTTAGCCGGCTAACAGAGAGGCACAATCATGGGAGTGAAAGCTTCCTTTGGTTTGTGTTGTGGGGGGGGGGGGGGGGGGGGGGGGTGGGACAACACAATCTTTTTCGCGAGCCTCCTTGTATAATTTGAAAGCGCGGCAAAGGTGTAAGTGTCAAACTCCTTAAGCACCTTGGCAATCTTCTTATAAGTAAAGCGAGCACGCCAAAGGAGATCGATCTGGATAATGGAGAGCTTTAGAAATACTTCCTTCCACCTCAAGGCAAACTTGGTTTGAGGAATGCTGCAACGTATTCTAGATAAGCTCCAAAATGCCGCTAGGATAGCAGTCAGCTGACTGCAAGAAAGCTGAAATAGGACATCTATAGGGGTGCCAAAGAATCCCTATTCCCACATCAAGCATTTGGAGGAGAGAAATTCTCCAACCAAAGGCAATGGTTGGTTGTCTTCGATGGTGCAAGAGCCCAAAAGCAATTCCCGGTGGGAAATTCCACCATTGCTGTAACGGGTAAGGAAGGTAAGAATGCAGTAGAACATGCGGCTTTGAATTTGCTGAGTTATATCAGCTAGGAGTTGGTGTGGCCTCCGATAAAGTTGGTGAAAGATCCTCCTATTCTTTTCTCTCCACAGAGTCCAAGCAAAGGCTAGGAAGATGAGGTGAGTGAAGCAGTCCACGCTAGTAGAAATACCTTGTAATGCAGCAAGTGTATAGCTAATTCTATCAAGTAAAGGAAGGGGGTGAGGAGGATGAAGCCCCACTCTCAACAGTAAGCCATTCCAAATCTGTTGGGAGAAAGGACAGTGGAGAAGTAAGTGTTCTAAAATCCTCCCTATCCCCATCACAAAGAACACAGTTCAAAACACATTGAATTCCCTTGGACCGTATGAACATTCTTCTTTTCAACTTTCCCAAGAGGTACATCCATGCACACATTGAGTGCTTTGGAATATGGCCCTTAAATCAGATGAGAGGAGCCTGCTGAACATCAAGGAGAGCTGAATAAGAGGTGACCAGCTGTATGGCAGAGGCAAAAGAAAAAATCCCCAACTCTTGACAAGTCCAAACAACTTCATCATTTAATGAATTCTCAGGAGGCAGCATTTGATGAATGAGTTAAGCAATGTGATTTAGAGACTAAAGCATAACTCAAGGGATACACCAGCCATTTAAACCTACAAATTGATGAACTTTAATATTTCTACCAAAGCCCAGGTCTGAATAGCTCTACTGGATGTGAGAGATGTAAGAGGATTTGCTCGGAGCCAAGGGTCATGCCAGAAGAAAGTACTAAACTTGTTTCCAATTAGGTGTCTAATATGCGGCTTAACTTGTGCTCTCAACTGAAGAATAGATTTCCACCATCAAGAAGCAGCCATAGGGATAGGGACCTCCTGGAAGGAACGTTGTTTAAGGTATTTAACCTAAACCCACCGTATCTAGCAATTATTTTTTGAGGCCGCAACATTCCACAATTGGCGAAGGAGGCCAACCTCATTCATCTTTCTTAGAGGCAAGATACCTAGGCTACCTTTGGTCTTAGGAGAGCATATAGTATTCCAAGCAATAGCGTAAAAAGGGTGTGGGGACCAGTCATTCCGGAAAAATTTTCTTATGAGCTTATTAAGAGTGTTTATGAGGGACAGAGGTAGTTGGAACACATTTACCCAATGTATTAATAGAGTAGATAAAGATGGTTTTATAAGTTCAACCCTCCTTGCAAAAGGTAGGGTCTTTGCTCTCCATCTTGCAAGCTTTTGATGGAACTTTTCCAGAAGAGGGTTGTAATTCTAAAAAGACAGCTTTTTCATAGACAAAGGCACCCCCCAGGTACCGAAAATGGAACTTCCCTTCTTCTATGTGGAGAGTGTTTATGATGGTTTGTTTCACATCAGCAGGGGTACTAGAGAATAAGATGAGACTCTTATCCTAGTTTACCTTCAAACCAGACATGCGATGAAACTGCTCCAGGAAATCACTAATGTGCCTGGTAGCTTAAGGAGTGCTCAGGCTAAAGAGGATCATATCATCCGCGAACAGCAAGTGAGATATGAAATGGCTAGCTTTGCAGTAAGGTATAGGGATAGTCTTCATTCTCGCCAAAGTATTCACCTGAGTAGAGAAGAATTCCATAGTCAAAGTAAATAAAAAAGGGGAGAGAGGGTAGCATTGTTTGAGCTCTCACTTGCCTCTAAAGAATCCTTCAGGCTGACCATTTACTAAGACCGAGTAATAGGGACTTTTGACACAAGCCATGATCCAGTTTATAAAGAAGTTAGGGAAGCCCATCATCTGTAGAGCATAAGATAGAAAAGCCCAACTAACACTATCATAGGCCTTGGCAAGGTCCAGCTTTAAGCACATGTGGCACTTTCCTATATTCATATGAAATCGATGAAACAAATCCTGAGCCAGAAGAATGTTGTCTCAAATGGATCTCCTTGGGATGAAAGCTAATTGTGCAGGATCCACCAGCTTGGGCATCAAGGGTCAAAGCCTTTTTATTAAGATTCTGGTAATATTCTTGTAGAGCTCATTTGTAAGGGATATGGGTCTATACCTCTCCGGGGTGAGAGCATTTTCCATATTCGGAACAAGAACTATGAAGGTGTGCTTAAGTTGATACAAGAGCTTGGAGGAGAGGAAAAAATCTTGAATGGCATTGCATACATCCTTTCCAATAGTTGGACAACAGATTTTGTAGAAGTGGGCATTAAACCCATCAGGGCCAGGGGCCTTATGAAAGTTTCCTAGTTTAACAGTCGATTCAATTTCTTCAATTATGATTGGAGTCCCCAGTTGATGAATGTCCCTTTCAGACAATTGGTTAGGAGGTTGATAGGGGGGGGGGGGGTAGTGAAGTCCCCTCCATGATCAGATCCCAATAGACCTTTAAAGTAATCCACAAACATAACAGCAACAACATTTTGTTCTTGGCTCTAAGTGCCATTAGTATCATTGACAGTAGGAATAAAGGCTGAGGCTTGGCGTTGTCTCATGAGACCATGAAAATAGTTGGTGTTGTTGTTTCCCAAATTTATAGCTTGGTCCCTTGATTTTTGCTTTAGCCTACTCTCTTCCATCCTTAGCACACGGTCCATAGCTATTTGAGCATGCTTTTTATCCTTTTATAACTGAATGTTTGTAGGGTCCATCTGCAGCTGACGCTGAATAGAATCTAGCTGCATTTGAGCAATCTGAATTTTTATGGATAGGGAGAGTTGCCCTTTAATCCAATCTTTTAGTTTCCCCTTCAAGTTCTTTAACTTAGTGACCACCCTAAAAATAGGGGTTCCTGAGATTTCCAAGCTCCAAGCTTCCCTAACCACATCAAAGAACCCATCCATTCTAGCCCAAAAGTTAAAGTACCTAAAAGGATCCTTGCCTTACCAAGAAGCTTAGGGATTGAACAGCAATGCGGAATGGTCAGATAAACCAGCTGGGAGAGCTTCACAACTGAAAGGTTTTAAATGGAAAAACACTTACCCATCCCTCTATCAAGTTTGCTAGCAATTCTGGAGGATCACGTGGATGAGTTAGTCTATGTGAAAAACTGTCTAGTGGAAGGGATGTCCTGCAGCCCTGCATCATCCATAGAATCATTAAACTCCATCATATTTTACACACGGCGGGGGGGGGGGGGGGGGGGGGGGGGCTCCTATCTTTTCTGAGGGCTATCTCAATTGGTTGAAATCACCCCCAACAATCTACAGAGTGTTTTCAGGAATAGAGTTGGAGTACTCACTAATTTTGCTCCAAAGATCACAACGCATGACAGAGGAATTTGCACCATAGCTGACAGTGAGAAATAACTGACCTTGAGAAGCGACAATCTGGCAATGCATTGTCTGATAAGAAGTGTGGAGGACTCTAAGAGAGAAAACCTTTGGGTCCCAGAGGATCCAAATCCTTTTTGTATTCCCTATCTCCATGTTTGAAGCTTCTATCCAGTGATTTGGGGCCACTATTTGCTGGACCACGTAGCTTGAAGAAGATTTTATTTTGGTTTCTATAAGACCTACTAAAGAAAGCTTCATCAGCTTAATTTTATTGCTTATATCTACTTGTATGGGAGATCTATTCATCCCCCTAACATTCTACAGAAGGAAGCTCATTTGATAGTGTGAGTAAAGGGAGGATTTCACTTTTTCTCAACTCTCTATTTTGATAGATGACCCTTTGCCCTTGAATGAGAAGAAGTTCCCAAAGCTCCTCCAGAATCATCTCTGCCTATAGGAGTATTCCTTTTTGGACTTTTAGGTTGGATAGTTACTGTTTTAGGTCGCTCAAGTCTATGATCTTCATTCTCCACATGATGGATTATGGTAGCCCCCTTCATCACCCAGGAAGTAGTATTCTCTAGCTCACTTAAGGGTAAGTCAAAATTTCCTTTCAAGTTTGGTAAGCATTGAAACCGATTTTCCTGAGCCAGATTTGCTGCCCGTTGAGTAACTTGCCCATTGGCTACCTTTTTTCCTTTGTCAGCTTCAGCTCAATTTTGCATCAGAAATTTTTTGCTTTTGCACCCACACCTGTTTTAGCTTAGGGCTAATGTCACAGTTTCCATTAGAATGGTTAAATGTTCTACATTTCTGGCAGGGTAAAGGGCTCCAGTCATATTCCACTCTCTGTTGGAAGCAATCTTCCTTATACTCTATTGTGATGTCCGTTGGAAGCGTGGAGTGGACATCTACCTCCACACAGACTCTAGCATAGGAGATTCTAGTGCCATCAGCTATAGCTTTGTCCATGTACATGGGTTTACCTATCAGGCTTGCTATTTTACTGAGGCCAGATTTGGAGTGAAAGCAAAAATTGAGGTTGGGGAGTTTAATCCACAATGGGATAGTTTGAAAGTCTCATTTTTGCATAGAAACTGCAATACTCCAGCGCTTTAGAACAAGGGGGTGCCCCCTGACCACCCAAGGACCCTCTTCCAAAACCTACTGGCTTTTTTCAAAAGAGGAAAACTTGAACAAAAAGAACCCATCTTCCATAGTGTAGATATGGAAATCACAGTGTTCCCAGGCTCTTTTCAGAGCTGCTTTCACAGTTAAATAATTTAGCCTTTTCCCTATGAAGTATCCAACCAGAGAGTTGTTCCAGATCCGGGCTGCTTCATTTATGTCTTTCTCTATTAAGGTAGCTTTGTGCTCACCTGGTCTAGTAGCTGGGATGTTTTCCAAAGACCGATCATTTTGCTTTGTAGGAGTAAAGAGTGATGACCATGAAATAGGTTCCGAGAGCTGAACTTGCTGGTTCTGCTTAGAGGACGATGGTCCTGCTTGAGATTGGGGAGGGGAAGCTGTTGAATAGCTTGTAGGTGGTTGAGCATCAGCTATGGGTGACTGCTGAAAGAAAGCAGGGGGCAATGTTGCACCCAAAGAGACGTGGACATCATAGCCATTTCCAGGAAATAATAGGTCCTAGCCGTGGTGGAGGAGGTCAGAGGCAGGGTAGCCAACTCTGTCCTCATCTTCCTATTCAGATATAGCTTCAGACATAACAATAGGGCTGCCTTCATCATCCGTGCTGCCCATTTTAGTTTGTTTTGCAACCCATAGCTTTGCTTCCTGCAAGATATCTATTTGCAAGTCAGAAGGCAGGATTCCCTCCTGGTTTTTCTTTAGGGCCATCACAATAATAGTGATCTTGTCTTCCCGATTTCAGCAAAGTCCAGCAGATGTTGAAAATGGGATTGTGCCAGAGAGTTTTGGTGTTCCTGAGTTTGATTTGGAGGCTTTGGGTTTGGTGGGTGCTTCTTCTTGCTAGCCATTAAGCTTCGTGGAGGGGAAGAAGTAACAGTCGTAGAGAGGGAAAATGTTAGAGAACCCTTAAAATGTTAGAGAACCCTAATGGGTTTGCCTTATGTTTGGATTGAAAATCACGTTCTGGAATTTGAGGCACCCATATTTCGGGGCATTGTAGTTAATGGTTTTAGAGTGACCTTGGATCTTGAACCAAGAGTTTAATTGAAAAATCGTACATTGTACACACATGGCCTCAGGATTTTAAGGATTCCTAACTTAACCATGCACATTAATGGCCTCGTGCTATGCCAATATTCATGAGTGCTCTAGAGAGCAAACTTATACTCTTATAGGAAACGGTTTGACTTCCATACTTATATAGGTATACTCTTTCAAAGATGCTCGTATACAACACTCTACTTGTAAAAGACATAGAGCGTTTACCAACTATTATACGGGATATGAACACTTTACAACATAGGAATAAGCTTATACACATGTGAGGGTTTTGAAGTGTTCCTCCAGTGCCACCTAAATATAAGTTCATTTTTTCCATTGAACCCGTCCTGTGGGATCTCCATTCAAATGGGTTAGATATCTATTATTTGTGACTTGTCCTTAATAGGCTTAAGTCCCACTCTCTTCGCTGTTGAAAATATTCAATCTATAGAGAGTTCTTTTGTTAGTGGATCAGTTAAATTATCCATTGATCTTACAAAATGCAGTGTACTTACTCCTTGCTTAAATAATTGTCTCAACAGATTATGCTTCAGATGTATATGTCTGAATTTCTTATTGTAGGTTTTGTTGTTTACCTTGTCAATTACTGATTTGGTGTCTCTATGCAAAGTTATGGCTAGAACTGTTTATTCCATAAGTGAATGTCTTTCAATAGGATCTTTAGCCATTCAAATTCTTCACTAGCTAATGCCATTCCAATCATCTCCGCATTTATCATGGATTAAGAAATACAAGATTGCTTCTTCGATTTTCAGAAGATGGCTACAATACCAAGAGTAAATACATGGCCGCTCGTGGACTTGGACTCTTTCAAATCCGATATCCAGTTAGCATCGCAATACGCTTCAAGTACAATGAGATATTTTTTTCATAGTGCAAACCATAATAATGGTTCTCATTGGGCATTTGAATACCCGAATCACAGTCGTCCAGTGCTCATCATTGGGATTACTTGTGTACTTGCTCAATCTGCTTACTACATATATAATGTCAGATCTAGTGCAATTCATGATATACATAAGACATTCAATAGTTTTGGAATAGTCTAATTGGGATACACTTTCTCCTTTGTTCTTAGATATTTTGACACTAGTGTTATAAGGAGTGGAAATCTCATTTCCTCTATACAAATTAAATCTCTAAAGGACTTTTTTAACATAGTGAGACTGAAAGGACATAATGCCTTCAGAGTGTTTAAGTATTTTAATACCCAATAGCACATCAGCCTCATCCATGTCTTTCATGTCAAACTTAGAACAAAGAAACTTCTCAGTGTTTTCTATTGAAGTAAGGTCAGCCCTAAATATGAGCATATCATCTATATATAAGTATATTATAATGCAATAACTACCAAAATCTTTACAGTAAACACATTTGTCAAATTCATTAAGTTTGAAACTTTCAACAATCATCACTTAGTCAAACTTCTCATGCTACTACTTAGAAGCTTACTTTAGGCCATGCATAGATTTAATTAGTTTGCGAACCTTTGTTTTCTTTCTTTAGGACTGCAAAACCTTTGGAATGCTTCATATATATTTCTTCTTCCAAATCACCATTTATAAATGTTGTTTTCACATCCATTTGATGGATGATTATGTTGTGCATGGAAGTTATAGGAATTAAGACTCTTATGGTAGTGATCCTGGCTATAGGAGCATATGTATAAAAGAAGTCTACTCTTGCTTTTTGTTTAAATCATTTTGCAACCAGTCTAGTTTTGAATTTCTCAATCAAACTATCAATTCTTAATTTCTTTTTGAATATCTATTTACAATCTGATGGTTTGGTTCTCGAAGGGAGATCAATCAATTCTTATGTATGATTGGCCAGTATAGACTCTATTTTACTATTAAGAGCCTTTTTTCAAAAAACTACATCAGGAAAAAACATAGCCTCTTGATAAGTTGTGGAATCATTTTGCAAAATGCAAGTGATGCAATTAAGGTCAAAGGTAGATTCCTTTCTATGTCTATTACTCCTACAAGGTTCTAGATTTTCAGGTTCAGAATTACCAGTATGGGCTGGTTGAACAACATCATTGTTCCTATTAGAATTTAAAAAGCCAATTTCAAAAGAAAAATCATTTTCAAAGAAAATGGCATCTCTAGATTCAATGATTCAATTTTTATTTACACCTAAGGGGTCGTTTGTCTTTTTCGCATGAGATGTGTAACTACAATTTACATATGTAAATGTTTCATATGTAAACTTCACATATGTAAACTTTACACACGTGTTTCAGTTTACATCGTTTGGCAATCAATGTCATTTTCATATCATTTACACATGTAATTCATTTTACCACGTTTGTTTGAATTACATGTGATAATGTCAGAAATTCATTTTGAATTACAGAATCTATGCTTATACACAAATGTTATTCTTATTCCCAAAAGGCCCTTCTCTTCCTATTACAAAGTAATAAAGAAGTGCATCCATGAATTTAACTTATTTCAAAATATAAAAGAATAAATTCATTTTATATTTCAATTCCATGCAAATAAACAAATTGATCCCATAAAGTTTAATGATATTCTCATTCTTCAAAATCATGGAAAAACAGTGTCCACCCATACAAAATATACATTTCAAAAAATGATTTACATCAACCTATACAAAATATATACAATTCAAAAAAAATTTCAAAGTACCCATACAAAATAGACTCCCATCATATATCCAAAATGAAAATTTCTTCATATGCAAAAAAGTGAGAGAATTTCTATATTTCAATTCATCGAGCTCTCCTATTAGCATTTGCCCCCCCACATCTCTGTTGCTATTGCATCTCGTAGGCGATAAGCATATTGACTATCAGATTCTTCATTAATCACTTCATTTTGATGATCATCGCTGTCTTCCACATCAGAAAATATTCGTTCATGACGATGACGCTCGTACAATTCATCCCCACTTGGGTTTTTCATCATAATAAAATTGTGTAAGACAGCACATGCATTTACAATCTTGACTTGTGACTTGATAGGATAATTACGAGGTATATGTGCCAAAATTGGAAATCGTTCCTTCCACAACCCAAATGTTCTTTCAATAACATTCTGCAATTTTGCATGTCGAAGATTAAATAGCTCACTAGGCGTCCTAGGAGCCAATGCTTGAGATCCAAATTCCTTCAGATGATATCGTGTCCCACGATATGGTCCAATGAAACCTCGCCTATGACCACAACCAGCATCAACAGGAAAATATTTTCCTATAATGATTAAATTTGACAAGTATCAAAATATTGTAATTTCTTTAACTAGTAGACAAAAATTAATATTATCTCTTAATGTAAATATTTACCTTCTGGAACTTGAAGATTATGGGGTCCCCTATTTTGTATAACGTCGGAAAGAACTTTTTGATCATTAGCTGATCCTTCAAAACCGGCATATACAAATTGAAACATCATGTCAAAACCTACAATTGCCATTACATTTTGTGCAATAAAACCTTTTTTGCATCGATACCGTTGATGATCTTTAACTGATACCCATGCTGGAACGTAAGTACCATCAATGACACCAACGCAATCCTATCCCAATAATAATTTAAACATGACTCATCAATAACAATTTGGTTACAAAGATAAACAAATAAAATAAAATCAATTTGAACATACATCTTAAAAACTAAAAAGTGCTAAATTTAAAATATTCCATTTACCTTGAAAAAGGGATAAAATACTGGATTCATTGCAATCTATGTTGGAGTAGGAGTTTTTTGTCCAGGAAGTTTAATATAATCAGGACAAATATAAAGAAGTGCGTCTAGAACAGCATTGAAATACTTGCTAATTGTTTGGCTTGAATGCTGAAACTGAATTTGCATTACTCGATTCCTCTGATTATGCCCTATAGTAGGTAGAAAGATGGCCACCTGTTCTTCTATAGAAACTCTTCTAGTTCCACGCAGTAGCCCTTCTCTTTTTAATAAGTCACATAATTCTAAAAATACATCAGTCCTCATGCGTAGTAAATCATATGAATTATCGGGATTACTCCTAATGAGGTACTGAGTGAACTCATGGCCAGACAAAGACAACTCATGTACTCGCTTTCTTTTTTTGTCCCTCTTCCGTCTACATTGATGTTCCCATAAAAGTAAAACTGTAATCATTGTCATTGCTACTACATGTAAAAATACGATCTTCATCTTTGTATCCATTACTTTTGCACTGTTTGATGAATAATTGAAAACTATTAGAATAAGGAACTAATTTTGCATAACAACACGATTTATAATATGAATTCTCAAAATAAAATATGAAGTCCATCATATACATATACCAAGACAATTTATAGAATTTCATCTCAAAATAAAACATGAAGTCCATCATAAACATATACGAAGACAATATATAGAATGTCATCTCAAAATAAAACATGAAGTCCATCATAAACATATACCAAGACAATATGTAGAATGTCATCTCAAAATAAAACAAAACAAGAAATCAAAAGCAAGTCCCATCTTAGATTTTTTTTTCAACAACCAACAGTCCTATATAGAGCCGTTTAACTCCACCATAAGCCACGCACGACATCGATCCTTTGTTGAAAACGCAAGAAATTGACTGGCCACTTGTGGATCCTTAGGTAGTCTGAGAGCCCTCATTTCTAAAGTAAGGTCTAAATCTAACTCTTCAATAGCAGCAACTATATCAGCTTGGCTTGGCCCTGACTGAGTCATCTTATTAGCAAGGTGGATCAAAGTAGTGTTTATGTCCTTAATTGCATGTGCAAGATCATATTCGCTTTTAGTTTCATCCTGCACATTGCGCCGAGTTGAGCGTTTCTTGGCACGAGGCGCTTCAGAAACACCCTCATCCCTCTTATCAGAGTTACTTGATTCTACTGCTACATCTTGGATGGATGCTTGTGGGGTTTCCATCGGATGTGGTGGACGTTGGTTAGTCAACATCACATCTCTTCCATCAGCAATTGAATCTCCATATATAATAGCAAACTTTTCATAGTTGACCACACTTCTTCCTCGGTACATTCCAAATCTAGGATGTGCCTGAATTAATCAAATGAGAACAAAGTACTGCAATAATTATTGAGTTAACAATGATAGAATTAACATTACATTAATAATTACTCACCTTGATATAATCGTCCCACACTTGGTCACTTGCTGTAACCCTTTTTGTAGTGTCATCCCAACCAAAGCCACTTAATCCCATTAGAGTCTTGATACAATTGTAATGACTCTTTATCGTTTTTAGTCGATTTTTAATTTTTTCCTTATTATATTCCACTCCATACTTTCCTTTCATCTTTCTTTCAATCTCTCTCCAGCCTTCTGTGGTCCAGCTATTTTCATCCCTTCGCTCGAGATGAATTTGTTCTATCAATATATCAGCTAATTGCTCATCTATATCATCTGACCATGTTGTATTCCTTTTTTCCCTCTTACCATGCCTTCTTTCAGAAGATGAACTAATATCAATACATTCAATATGTCCATCACATTTTTCATTCTCCATTTCTATATAACATGAAGAAATTATTAAAATTTTGATCAGATTCATTTGCCATAATATCAACAATAGATGATGAAAAGAAGGAAGCAAGTTAGTTAAATATAAAAACAATAATTGTGATATTTACACAGTTAAATATGATCATCTACAAGTGGCATGTACAAAAACCCATGTCAGGTTTGATTTCAAAAATTCTCTAGCTGATTTTTTTATACAATCACTACTCATTGATGCAATTGTTTCTACTCACATAATCTGTATATGCTTTCTAATGGACTAATTAGCATTGTGATGTTTAGACTCCATTGTAGAGTTATTTTCTAATGGACTAATTATCATCAACTAGAGTTGAGCTACAACTAATGTGAGTTGTAGAAGCTCACCTAAATGCAGTTTAACTACAGAATATAAAGGGATCTAAACAATCTCATTTCGATTAGACCAAACATCACTGTAATCCACCATTGACAGAATTTACAAATTCAGGCATTCTGGGAGGCATTAATGGAACTACAGATCTCCCCACTTCTACTCTGTGCCATAAGAAAATTAGGCTTGTTCATCTTCTTCCTTTGCACTCCTCCAACATATTTGCTATTTTTATTTCTCTTTTCCTATTCTGCTATTGCATGTTTTTTTTTCCCTAGGTGTTTTGGTGGAATGGTAAGAAGAAGGTCACTGGGAGAGAGTGAATGTGCGTGTAAAATGCATAATAAATACACAAAGATTCCACTGAAAAATTCGAATGATGAAACAGAAATTTTGCAATCTCAGGCAGGAATTCTTTCTTTCCAATAATCTAGAGAAGTTTTGAACGAGTCCCTCTCACATCCCCCGTCCATTTGGCAACTTGAAATCTGTTGCGTTGGGCTTAAACAGGGGAAATGGCTGACTGGTTGAAAGGGGGAAAAGAGAGAGCAGAGGGGTAAAAGGAGGAACGAAAGAGAGAGAGAGAAAGAGAGAGAGAAGGGGAAACGGATGAGATGGGATCGATGGTTGAAAGGATGGACAGAGAGGAGCAGAGAGGGAGAAGAGGGGGCAAAGCAGGAACGAGAGAGAATATGAGAGAGAGACAGGGAACGAGAAGGGTGGAGAGGTGAAATGGGTTCCGTCATTGAGAGGGGGAAAACAAACTGATCAGAGAGGGAGAAGAGGGGGAAAAGAGGGAAGAAGAGAAAGACAGAGATTGGGGGGTGCCGGCTGTGATGGGCTTGTGGGGGGTTTGGGCGATCACTCCTCCAATTGAATGGGTTTTGTTGTTGAGAGGGGGAAAAAAGAGGATCAGAGAGGGAGAAGACGGGGAAAAGAGGGAAGAAGAGAAAGACCTAGATTGGTGGGTGCCGGTTATGATGGGGTTGTGAGGGTTTGGGCGATCAAGTTGAAATTGACGGTTGTGATGGGGTGGGCCACTTGCAGTGTGAGGGCAATCATGTTGAAATCAGGCGTGGGCTGCAGGGAAAAAAAGGGAGCAGAGATGGAGAGAGGTCGATCGCGAAGAAGAAGAAGGAGAGTGACAGAAACAGGGAAAGAGAGAAGAGGGAAGGAAGGAGGGCGAAAGAAAGAGTGTGTGCAAGAGATGGTGTCATACCTGGTCCGCGATCGTCTCCTTCTGCAGTTGCCGGTCTTGGAAGCTTTCTGCTGCAGGTTGCTGGAGATGATGAGCTGGGGGAATTCGTCGCTGATGTGAACGAGAGGGCTCTTCTTTCCTCAAAGACATTATACAAATACCGTTCCTGATGGGCGAGTGGGTTTCGAACGCGTCCCCTATGCTTGACGGAATGCACAATCCAAAACCGTCCGCCTTTTTTGAGGTGAATCCGTTTCACAGGCTTTTGAGGTGGGTAACATTTTCCCATCACATGAGATGGGAAAGTTGCTGTGTAAAAATGGCCCCCTTTTCACATGAAATTCACATGTAATTTACACAGCTGATGTGTAAATCTGTGAAAAAAAACATGAAGATATGTAACTGTTACATGTGTAAGTCAATTACATATGTAAGTCACACTAAACAAATGACCCCTAAGATTACAAGGAATCTATAAGCCTTATTATGCAAGGCAGACCCTGAAAACATACTTTCATGTGTTTTAGGCCCAAGTTTAGTCCTATTTGGACTTAAAACTGCAACATGGGCTAAGCACCCCTACACACTGAGGTATTCAAGCTAGGGGTTCTACCTTTCTATAACTCATACGAAATTTTATATATTTTCTTGAAGGGAATTTGATTGATAATATGATAGGCTATAATAAGAGCTTCACCCACATGTTCTTGTGTAGTCCAAAACTATTTAAAATTAAGTTAACCATTTCTAACAACGTTCTGTTCTTCCTTTCGTCTACACCATTTTATTGTGAAGAGTAGGGTGCTATCATTTCATGAATTATCCCTAAGGTGTTATAAGTTTCAATGAATTCATTAAACAAGTATATACCTCTTCAGTTAGACTTTAAAGTCTTAATCTTTTTGCCTAGTTGATTTTCAACTTCAAGTCTAAAAAGATTAAACTTCTTATGGACCTCAGATTTATGTTTAAGTAAATATACATAATAAAATCTGAAAAAATTATTTATGAAGCTAATAAAATACTTTTTACCGCCTTTTATTATAATAATATTTAATTCACAAATGTCACGGTGAATCAAATATAATAGTTTAGAACATCTTTCAACGCTTTTGAAAAGTTTTGTAGAATATTTTGACATAACTCAGATCTCACAAGAATTTGGTTGAAAATCAGTTTTAGAAAACAATCCTAAGTTGATCATGTTTTTCACAAAAAAATAATTCACATGACCTAATCTAGTATGTTATAGATCAGAAGACTTAATAATATAAGTAGAAGTGGAAGCATTCTTTTTACTAATGGAATTTACATTCATTTTAAAAAGGCCTTCAACAACGTAGCCTTTTCCTACAAGAATTTCATTTTTGGTAACCAGAAGTGTATTTGCTTCAAACAACATCTTGTAGCTAGTCTTACTTAACACGGAACCAAGCACAAAGTTCTTTCACACATGGGGCGAATGAAGTACTTCGATCAATGTCGGAAACTTGCTGGATGAGAGATGTAGAACCGCTTTCTCCTTACCAATTACTTTGGCCTTAGAGGAGTTTTTCATATAGAGTTTTATCCATCTCCAACCTACTTGTAGGAGACGAATGCACTTTTGTCACTATGGATGTGCCAGGTTGTACTAGTATCAACTCACCAATCTCTACAGTTGCTCACAAGGTTCACCTCTGATCATTACCACCACAAAGTTCTCTTCTACTAGATTGGCTTGATACTTTCCTTTGATTCCGTTTCATTGGCGGCATTCCTTTGCATAATGGTTTTTTTTTCTCGCATACAAAGCATTCAATCTTTTATTCCTTATCTATATCTCTATGGGGCTTAAGAGCTTAGTTTTGGTTTTTCTTCTAACCTTTCTTAACTTTGATCATGTTGGATTTAGGCATTTTTTGCTCAGCTTTAGTCTCGTTAAGATTGGTGCTAACCACATGTTCAGAATCCTTACACCCCTCAGTTAGGACTTCATGGATTATCTTTTTAAAATCTCTCATTTGTACTATCATGGATTTTCCTTCTTCTATTTGAAAGTTCAAAAATTGTTCAATTGCATATTTCTTGGTACCTGCATCCTTAGTAGCATATTTCTTGATTAGTGCATTTCATAATTCCCGAGTAGTTTTATATTTTGAGAATATGCCATGTAAGGACTTATCTAAATTATTAAGAATCTCATTTCGACAATTAAAGTCCTTAATTTTTCTACTAATCTTTTTCATATGTACCAACAACTCATCTCTAAGTGGTCTAGGGCACACTTTGGTTAGTACATAGATAATCTTCATGACTTTTAGAAGATATTCCATTTTCATTCTCTACATTTTGAAGTGTTGACCCTCAAAGTTAAAAACCGTAAAGTAGTAATCTTTAGTAGTAGTAATCTATAAAATTCTTACCGAAATTTCGGCAGTGCTTCCCCTTAGTAAAAAAGGATGCCTAAGAGCTTGAAAGATGGGGTATACTCAACTTTTGATCCCATTAGGCAATAATCTGATTGCACAAGATTAGAGATGAGGCTGTTAGTCTAACTAGAACAAGCTCTGTATAGGACCTCAGTGGAAGCAAAGGCAGGGGGTCGGTTGATGGATAAACCCAAAATCTACCTAAATTGTTGGATTCTGGTGTATGCAAATTACTGATAATAACTGTAAAACAACAAGATTGAGAAAAATGCTAGAAATCACAAAAACAATTGGTAGTCAAACTATGCCTTTTGAAACGCTTTCTTTAGGTAGATTTTGCCCCCATACTAATGCAGATGGATTCACAGACGTCTGCAACAGGATAAGATAACTTCCATGATTGAAATCTTTAGCAATCGTTCACTCGATTGGCTGAAGAATACTCAAATCTTAAAGGGGCCACTTTTACAGAATCACAACAGCATCAAACCAAAATGAAGAAGAAGAACGGAACAGGTCTTTTATTGCACTTCCTTGGCATAAACGGATGAAGATATTTGACAAATAGTCTCTCGCAGGAAGACAGTTTCTTGTAGAACAGAGCTCTCACAAAGGTATTTGCTAATGTGTTGAGAAGCTCAACCTGCAAGGAAGACCAAGCCCAATCCACCCCCCGTGAGTGAGCTGCCCTTCAAGGCATGACCCAACAAGTATGAGTAGACCCACCTTGCATGTCCAGCTTGGCCTTGGCATGCCTGCATTGCCATGCCATGCCCGCACGGCATGGACTACACAGCTGGCCGACTGGTGTGTGTGCGTGCGTGTTTACCACCACTAAACCCACTCTAAAGACAAACAATGTAAGCATACGAGGAATCAATAATTAAGCCCTCATAAAAAATTCCACATAATCGATTTGAGACTTTAAAAAATAAAGAGGAGAATAAACGAGCAAAAACAAGTATAATAAAAGTGGAAAAAAATGTGATTTAATGAGTGCACGTCAAATTCAATAGGTTCTCTATGGGACCAAAGTATTACATGCCACTACACTTTGATGAGTGCTAAATAAGCTTGCGTTTCATTTTCAGTTTAATTGCCAATTTGGATGGGACCCTCTTGAATGTGTATAGGATAAGTGGGGTATGCTGTGGATTAAGGGGTTGGCCAAATATGATGTTAGACCATGGTTTTTAAAAAATGTTTATCCAACTTGTTGTCCACATGCAAAAGCTAAACCTGTAATTAACAATCCGCCACATGTACAAGGGAAATAAATAGAAGGAGAAATTACACTAGAAGTTTGTATTGTTCAACGATGGCCATCCATAGCTAGAGAAACGCTCCACATCACTATCTGATCAATTAGCTAAAGTTTTAGAAGTCACATATGAATACATAACGTTTTCTTTCTTCAGCCCTAAGAAAGTTTAATACAATTATCAAAACACCCTTCACTGAAAACTTAGTTCATGACTAATTCGATAGAGCACTCCTGTTAACTTAGAATACAAGATGTAAACCCAATACAATTGGTGTCTAATGCCTTTATATATATATGCTAATTTATCCATTCTTGATTGATACTTTAGTTTCTTTTTACCCTTTTCTTATTAAAATACTTTTAAAAAATCAAGAAGTAGAAATTTGTAAATCTGCTCTTTAAAATCTTTTTTTGTTTTTTTGATGAAAATAAGGTAATTAAATGACATAAAACAATGAATCTGATAGAGTTCTAAAACATTTTCGGTTTTTGGATAGAATACATAAATTATTGGTTTCTTGATGGTGAAAACCATTATGTATTGGACTATACTACCTTCTTTTTGGAAATTTTTTTGTACGGCCATCAATAGTCATGCATAATTCTGCCTTGAGATAAAAGTTGATAAAATCATTTAGACCTTTTTTTATATTAGTATTTTTTTTGAAGTATCATAAAATTACTATGCGATTTACATAAAACTGTCTTTTTATTTCTATCTTTTCCAAAACAATTTCATGCAATATTAAAAAAAGTTTTGTGATATTGCAAAAAAGTAATTGCACAAAGAATGTCTAGAATTTCTTTTTTCAACTTTTGTTAGAAGATT
This sequence comes from Sextonia rubra, assembly GCA_037013555.1. Classification (NCBI taxonomy): domain Eukaryota; kingdom Viridiplantae; phylum Streptophyta; class Magnoliopsida; order Laurales; family Lauraceae; genus Sextonia; species Sextonia rubra. The sequence goes on along the minus strand of JASUAD010000028.1, from coordinate 10,374,962 downwards.
AGACTATCAATGGCTAATGGTGGCCCTACGGAAAAAGCCTCCTTTTAATGTTTGTTTCAACCGATGCACTAAATGGTAAGGCCTCAAAATTCAAACGGTTTTTATGTGTATCTTTTACAATATATAAATTCAAAAGTGGATAATGGTCTAATCAACGTTAAATTCGTATTAGTGCTAATTCATAGTGTTACAGGTTTCTTAGAAGAGTTGGATTGATTGTTTAGCGGGCCCTACTATACCTGGCTAGGTCTGGGGTTAAAAGATATTCGATGGTTTTCTTCTTTCTTTCTTTTTTTTTTTTTTTTTTTTGTTTAGTCTTTTCCTTTACATTTGCTAACTAACAAGAAATTGCAATAGACCCCATGTTAGCCCACTTCAGGCTGAGAAAAGCTGCAATTTACCATTTTTAGAAGCTTGAGGGAAACAGAAAGGATAATGAATATGCATGTTTATTAACTCGTTCTTCTCAAAGAATGAAAGCATGCTACACCAAAAAATGATAGATGCCGACCATTTCTACAATTTCTTTTTTGTTGTTCTTGCTTTGTTTACTACTTCGAATATACATGAAATATCCAAGAATCTTCACCACGGATCAAAATTCATAAGTACAAATTTTAAAAAGCTCTAGAAACTTAGACGAACTTTCTTCATGATGCCAAATAAGTAATAACCTGAATTCAAGGAACCTGTATATGAGATGGGCTACAAGATATGTTAATTGTCAATTTATACTTGAAATATCTTTCAATCAATGCCACTTTATTGGATTGGGGTCCGTGCCTAGGACAAGAACAAGGTCGTAAATGGCTAAATGCCTAAGCTCTAGGTCCTCATTTCGAAGAAAGGACATATATTCATGTCGGTTTATTTTAATTGACCACTACCCATGTGACCATTGCAATCACTCAAATTATGGGTGTCAATTTCTTACCCAACGTGCCATCTCGACCACGCTTGACCTTAATGTGACCCATTAATTTTATCTCATTTTAATTCAATCTGATTAATTGCTTGACCTGTCAACGTGCCAATTAACGCGGTTGATGCAAGTTTTGAGTTTGATTTGGGTCGCCGTACCTACATAAAGTCTATACGTGTTACCCACGATTCTCAAGTCGACCACCACCCTACTACCCATCTCCATCTTTACCTTGCTATTATAGATGTTAATGACACGGGTCCAAGACCCCATCGGAAAGAAAGGCCACAGGTCAATGTCGCCTACCGGCATTCAAGACCACCCATGTGACCATGTTGCATAAATTTGTTCCGAGTGTTGTGCAAACGGCGACAAATCTCAATACCTAATGACCGTTCGATTTGATTTACCTAAGAAAGGCCTTGTGGCAGTGGAAGTGCAGGAGGATGGATGCTTTGCCCCCTTTTGGAAACATGGCCAATGTGATCATGCCCACTCTTGGGAACCCATGTGGTTGTACATTTCTAACGCTAACTTTATTGATCTCCTACCAAAAAAGCTCTTCATGCAAGCTAAGACCAGCATCACTTGCTTTCGCTGCAATTTTTATAACAGCCCTTAATTTCTTAGTGGTACAGAGGAAGAATGTCAATGACCTGTTTGTTGACAGAAAGTTGGGTGGTCAGACACTCAGATTCCACACTTCTCCTGTATCCATGAGAATGGTGAAAAGTTGTTTGAAAAGTCTCTCATACTTCGTTCAAATGCATGCCTTGGGTGGGAACTCCATCGATAGTGGTATTTGATGGATTTTAATTTTCATCACTATCATGATTCAATATTGAGACATGGGTCTCTCCTGGAAATAGCCATGCAGGATATTCGATCTCCACATTTTATTCATAATCCACATTACATTGAAAATTACAATCTTTGTATTAGACTTCCACATGTGAAAGCTCTCTTATATGAGTGCACTTGTTCATAAAAACAGGACTTGTCAATGGGCCAGACAATTAATATTACTGACGTGGTCAGATCACAGCTGAAAATCCAATACTGTCAGGCCTGTTATGACAAGCCTAGACAGCCGAATAGGATGGCTGCCTGACCCACAATGGACCACTTTTGGCTCACTTTCTAGGGCCCATGAATATGGTATCTAGCATTTATTAGAAACTTGATTCCACTGACCTTACTCTGCCGAGTTTGCAAAAACTTCCATTGTCCCTCAAATCTTAATTCACACCAAAATAGAGGCCCATTTTTCTCCTTCCCATGGGCCACTTTAAGTCACTGACTTGACTCATTATGACCCAACGGTATACTTGGATTCTCAGATGGTTCCAGATTCCAGACTCCATCGTGGTTAGAAGAGGATGATGGTCTGCTACAATCGATGTACGTCCCTGCTTTCCATGTGACACTTTCATTCCCAGTCCCAAAGACACAAAGGAAGAGAAATACTTTAATTTCAATACGGACGTTACACTATCCTATCTACAAGGATTACTCTTAGTATCCTATCTACGAGAATTACTCTTTGGAGAGAAAGCCGGTGCGAATCAGGTAAAATGGAGTTTGCAGTTTGGATTTTTCCCTCTTTTCTACTCATGAGATGGGACATGAAAATGCTAAGGTTGGGCCACCAGTTGTACCTGCCATTGAATTTGAATTAAAGCGGACGGGAGCCTCTATCTTTGGATGTTATGGGTGTTTGGAGCCACTCTAAAAGCAGATGTGCCGGTTAATCATCCCATGTTGTATTATTTTTTCTACATGACCATTGTATGACAAGAATCTTTTTTTTTTTATCTTTTTCATTGCTTTTGTGATTTCTTAGTCCATGATCTTTTTATTATTTCGTCAATCTTGGGTGCTTGTTTGCCCCCGGCATTCCTCATTTTCCGTTGGCATGTGTGGGCCCCCACAGAAGACCCGGTCACCTGGTCTTTTTTTTTTTTTCACTCAACAAGGGGCTGAGACCTAGAGAGAGCCCACATACATGCAGGATGATAGCCCATTTAAGTGAAAAAAAGCGCAGACATGCAGAAAGAAAGCCCACATACATAAAAAGGCTACCCAGGCTGCCCAAACACATAGAAAGAAAAGCCCTCCAAGGAGCTGTTCTCTTTTGTCAGGTCCCAATTGATCAGCTCTTCTTGGGAGCTTATCGAAGACTAGTGACAGTGACTAGGAGAGCCGTATCCCATAATCTCAGCAATCCCACTGTCGAAGAAACTCTTAACTTGTACTTAATCTTCTCCTAGAATGAAAGATAAGTTGAGAATATGACTAGGATCTCAACTTGTACCTATTTGAGATGCTGCTGATACCGACCAGCTTCATGGGATAATTTTGATGCGTTTCCTCTCCTGCTTGTGCAACTTCCAACATTATAATCATAGTTTCCATGAGTGGCTGAAATTCTTTCTATGCAATCATTGTATCTATTTCAAGTAGGAATGACAATGGGTCGGCTTTAAATGCGACTTGCCCCAACCCACTCCTATTATATAGGGCCGAATTTGATACTATATTGGTAGGATTTGGGTCGGGTACGATTCTTCGTAGATTAACCCGAGTCAAATTTGGGATAGGTTTAGCTTTTAGATGCATCAACCTGACTTGCCTTATATGTTTTTACCTCATATAATTCTTAGTACATATTTATCATATGAAAGCTGAAAAGTGCAATGTGGATGAATATTTTCTTGAAGCTATGGGTTCAAATCTCCTTTATGGCATGAATTTTTCATACTTCTTGAAAAACCTGCCATAGGTTGGGGCGGTAATGACTTGACTCACTATTCACATGATATTGTTGCCTTTTGGCTAGTTTTGAAAGGCTTCATGTGGACTTGCATGTTGACCTATGATCAGGACCTGCATGTTGACCCGACCCACTAGGAGCATTTAAAAATAGCATAAATGAGAGTCTTTTGAATTTATTTGAATATATCTAACACAAGCAAGCCATTAGCACCATTGAGGAAAGGTGTTTTTTTTAAATAATTTTTTATAATGCAGATTGACGTTCCACTTATGGTATAAAAACATATGGTAAAGAGGGCATGAATAGAAATAGTAATGCTAGATATGATGAAGTGCACCTTATTTGAGGATTTTGCTAAAAATAGATTAGAATGGAGAAAAAAATTTAAATAGTCAACTCCAACATGATTGAGACAAAGTTTTGATGATGATGATGATCTCGTTATCCTTAAAATAAGTTGCGGCAGTTGGAATCATGAGTGAGTCATGAAAAATTTGAATGATTTGGTTCATGGATTAGAATTCAATCCATTGGAACTATGTGACGCAATTATGATGAAATGTGACGCACAAACTATAGACATTGGAATTGTGACCTGATTTGCATTTGTTATGGCACCTTCATATTTATTCCTTCTTTTATCTTCTCTTTAGATTTTTATGACTTATCAAAAGTGGAACAACGGTCAATTTGGCTCATGCAGTTCTTCATGTGAGTCCCACAATCGTGCACAGAAAGGGCCAATTGTCTCATCACTCAAAACTTTATAAACGCTTGATTGGTACTTTGTCTCATTGACTACTAGAAGTGTAGCAATTGATGCTATACCTTTCTAGCTGTGCATTGCATGACAACTCATTATAACATGATTGCGATTTTATGTGATTGTGCATCAATGATGGGGCCATCTAAATAGTGCATGGAGTGCTACGACCTTGTGGGACTTAGTATTTTCACAACTTGATTATCATATACAAACAAATTCCTAATTTTAAACAATAAAATGTCAATTGTTGATGATGCAAAGAATTGAATTTATAGAACTAATCATGGATGGAGGAACACACAAATATTGTAATTGGTAGATCAGGATTCTGCTCTGGTAAATTTATTATAGATCCCTTTTTTTAGTAGAAATATTATAGACCCCTTGTGTCTACTTTTTCTATCTTAAAATTCAAATTAGCCAATCAAATGAAGATGCGGAAATATTATGGATCCCTTGTGTCTACTTTTTATATCATAAAATTCAAATTAGCCAATCAAATGAAGATGCGTACTTCTATAGAAAATGCCTCTTTACACCTAATTAGCAAAATTGAAACTGTAACAGAAATGATGTGTAAGTTCTTTACTTTCCGTGACAGAAACAAATTGGAATCATGGTGACAATGCTGGAGTGATGCCTTTCACTGCTGTTTCAAGGACTCAAGTCATTTAAGTTCTCATTATAACATTGGAGTTTTGTGGGCCTCTGGACTTCAAATTGCCAGTGAATGAAATTATTGCACATCAATAATGCACGAATGCCAGCTTTTGCTGCAACCTGAGGCTCAATTGGGCCTGGTTAACAAATTCTTGACGACAAAATTTGGCACAATGGATCAAGTCAAGTATAAAGGATGAGATTTGATGAATTCAAAAGTATCATTATCCGCAAAATTCGAAGGGAAGCGGCGTCATCATCATCGTCAATCTAGAGTCTTTTACTTCTTTAGTGGAATTCAAAGAATTCTTGTTTAGAAAAGTTTTATTTCTTCGAAATTTGTCCCCAAAGTAGAATCCTCATTTCCACTTGGAGCATTCAGAAATACCAAGCAGGTTTGAATTCTAAGAAGTCCTAATAAGAGAATTCTATGTTGGTTTCTTTATTGGAATTTTGAAAGATTATCTAAATCCTCCCTTGTACTTCAGCATGCAGAAATTCCATTTAAAAGAAAAGATGTTGGAATTTCAAGAATTTCAAAGGTCTTTTGAAACTTTTTAAGTGGCAAAAAATTTAAAATTCCAGTCACGAAATATGGCATTTGCAAATGTAAGAGGACATGCCATCATATCAAGTCCATGAATTTCAACATACCAAATTCTTGTCAAAAATCCTAGTAATTTGAAAACTCTAATTTAATCAATAAGAGGTAATTAGATTAAGGTCTAGAACAAGGCCCTAGGGACCATTTGGAAACTCTAGCTTAATTAATAAAAGGTAATTAGTTGAGGTCTGAAATAGAAAGCTTTGATTTTTCAGTTCTAATTCACCATTGTGTGTTCATGAAAATTATAAAAAAAAAAGTTATTTCATGAGGTAATTGTTGGTTTGGGGGTGGGGGTGGGGGGGTTTCAAAAATTACCCACCATTTTTGTTATTTTGAAAATCTCATGAGGTTATTTTCATACAAAACATTTGTATCATCTTCATCCAAAACACTTATAAATTTTACATTGTCCACCTCCATCCACTTTAACTAAAAAAGCTTCACAAAAGCAACCCCTCATCACTTATTTTTTTAGAGGTAAAAGCCCTAAAATTAAAGATATTAATTAGAGGTTTAGCAAATGCTCTAATATGTAAACAAATTGTAAATCACAAAATAAGAGCTTATTTTTAGAGTTATCAAATGCCCCCTTAGTGTTTTTTAAGCACTTGGTTTGCATTTCTCATTTTAAGGACATTCTCTGAACTTTACCACCAAACATATCTTTATCTCATTTATTTAAGGTTACAATATGAGTTCTCCCTTTTTTTCTATCCTTATTATTATTATTATTATTATTATTATTATTATTATTATTATTAATGTTATTGTTATTATTAATAATGTTATTTGGGAATAACCTTAATCCCAACCCAAATCAATAATCTTTGTTGTCAGGTGTTGTAGTTGATGGGGGACCTTCCATCCCTTCAAGAAAATGGTTTGGTTTGGAATGCATTTATGTATCAAAACTACACCAAAGGGCCTTTGAGAGGACTTGGCCAGGAGCCATCCATGTATTTCATTTTCAACTAGCAAAATATGCCTACGCTTAGCACTGGCAATATAATTCATACTAAAAGAAATCCTATGAAAATAAAAAAATGGCAGCCCAATGCATGAGGCTCCTACATAGCGGGGTCTGGGGAGGGTAAGATATATGCAGCGTTACCTTCATTTTGAAAAAGCTATTTTTGTGACTTGAACCCTCGTCTTCTAGGACACTATCGGAAAGCCTTTACCATTGAGCCAAGCTGCCTTTCAAAAGAAATCCTATGAACTTTTAAAAAATTTTAATAATTTAAAATATAATATTTTTGTATAAATTATATTAAAATAAAAAAAGATAATTTCTATATATAATTATAGAGATTTGGATCAAAGTTATTACATATTCAACATTATTCTAAGGTCTTTTTTTCAATTCATAGGAATTATAAAGTAAGTATTTTTTTCTTCCATAGTTATGGTAATACTAGTGCATCAGTGGTCACATCGAGATGCAAATGCATTAGTGACCTTGGTATTGACTCATACTTTAGTAGGACTCATTCATCTAAAAAAAAAATACAGATAATTCCACTCAAAGATCATAAGAGATCCAAAGCACCAAACCTATAAAATAAAGAAAAACGTGGCAAGTGAGTCTCATATATATACACATGTGCGGGCAAAATATGCCCCTACTTAGCCAATTCACATATTAAAAATTTTAAAAAATTTTAAAATAATAAAAATATTTTTATCACAATTATATTGAGATGGTAAAATTTTCAAATAAAATAATCACTACAGTGATAATAAAAAAGAATGTATATAATTGGTTAATTTTAAAATGAGGGCACTTTAATTTATTTAAAATTAATTGTAAATTTCACTTCAACACACTTCTAAATCATAAAAATTATTTGGTGGGCCCATCACATTTTCGTGTTTATACTTTTATAAAAAGCACTTTGCTAAGAATTAAAGATGAACAAAAGAGAGTGGAGAGAGACTCGATTTTATGCAGCCCTATTTCTTAGAAAGGCTCTTTAATTGATAAGTTTTTTAAATTTAGTTTCCAAATAATTGATGAACAATATTATTAGATTTTCTAAAAAAATAGGAAAGAGTGGCTATTGACCATTATTAAACTTCTTAAAAATAGGAGAGATTGGGTTGTGGCAATTGGTTCTTCTTATCCCTAGTTCCTTTTAAATAAATTTGAAATCTAAAATCTCAAAAATCTCTCCTAATTCAAAATCTGGTTAAAATTAATTATTTTGTGTCCTTGGTTAGCACAGGCCATATAATTCACACTATAAGGAAATCTATGAACTTTTAAAGTTTAAAATAATTAAAAATATAACATTTATGTATAAATTATTTGAAATATAAAAGATAATATATACATCTCCATATATATGATATTATAAAGAATTGGCTTAAAGTCATTACTATTCAATTTTATTCTAACGTCATCTCTTTGTATTTTTTTTTTCTTCCATAACTTAGTTGTAGAAATACAAATGCATTAGTGACCTTTGTACCGGCTAATACTTTAGTAGAACTTATTCATCTACAAAAAAAGAATAAAAATAAAAAAGAGGTTACTCCACTTAGAGATCATAAAAAATCGAAGCTCCAGACCTACAAAATAAAGAATAACCTGGGAAGTGGGTCTCACATATATACACACATAAAAACAAAATGTGTCTATGCTTAGCTAATTCACATATTAAAATTTTATAAGAATTTTAAATTAATGGAATCTATATATTAAAATTATATTGAGATGGTAAAAATGCCAAACAAAATCGATCCCTACAATGATAATAAAAAGATGTATATAATAGGCTAATTTGAAAAATGAGAGCACTTTAGTTTGTTTTAAATCAATTTCAAATTTGACTTCAACATACTTCTAAAATCATAAGGATAATTTGGTGGGCCAATCACATTTTTATATTTATTCTTTAAAAAAAGAATTTGTTAATAATTGAATATGAAAAAGAGGAAGGAGAGAGTGACTTGAATTTATGTGCTGATTTTGAGGAGGAAAGAAATTGCAAGAGTTTTACTGATAAGGTTTCTAAATTTAAAATATAAAATTTCAAATTATTGATTAACAATATTATTGAATTTTGTAAAAAATAGGAAGGATCAGCTATTGGCCATTATTGAACTTCCTTAAAAATAGGTAAGATTGGCTTGTGGCAATGGTTGCTCTTATCCCTTATTCCTTTTAAATAAATTTTAAATCTAAAATCCCTGAAATCTCTCTTAAATCAAAATTGAATTAAAATTAATTTAGAAATTTGACCCAATTTTGCAATCAATTACAAAACTGAACTCCAATTGCAAAATTGAATCCTATCCCATTCATATATATAAATTGATTGTCTAGCACAGTAAAATTATTAACATACTTGTGAAACATAGGTGGTCACTCTTTTTCCCAACTTGATTCCTGGCATGGTAGGTTTCCTTACTCTCTGGCTAGGGGACCAACTTGGAAAAACAAAAACCTTTCCTTAATATGATGAAAAATAATATGTTTAGATGAAATTGACCAATATAATGATTGGCATGGCTAAGATGGTGGTGGTGATGATGATCTACCCTTTTGGTACAAACCATCTAATATGGTGTAGCATCATTTTTATTTTTCTATTAGTAAATAGTCAAGTTTCCACCCACACCTCTTCTAAAGTCCCACCATCACCATTAAAGTCAAAGATTAATCTCTAGTTGTTTTTATGGAGGGGATGTGCTCAATGGATTGTTATGATGGTTTTAAAACTTGAAAACTTTATACTAGGCTGGGAAGCTCATTGAGCCTAATAACTCGAACAAGTCTAACAGAAACAAAAGAAAGAACTATAGTGAAAGAAATTGGAGAGAAAATTCATGTGCCCTTGGTTATAATCTATGAACGCATTTATAATCGGTTAAGGTACAAAGCGGATAGATAACGTTAATTAAATAAAAAAGATTACACTTAATTTCAGGAATACAAAGAGGATAGATTAGGTAACTAAAAAAAAAATATTACACTTATCATCAGGAATAGCCAGATTACACTTATGATCAGGGATAGCTACTGCCATTGCACTTACCTTTAATTTATAACAGATTTATGGGTCATTCAACCGATGGCCTAACACCCAGAACCATGAGTTCACCATGGCCCACGGCCAATTTGGCCTGGGCCCAACTAACTCGACTTTATGTCTGTAACATAGAGATTTGATGGCATGTGTGGGAGAGTAACACTTTCAAGATCAAAGGCTCCTAGCATGGATGGCAATCCATTTCAATATGTTCGGTGAAATCATGAAATATCAAACATCAAATACATTGTGACTTTAACAACAATGGTATTAAGAAGACGCTCTTTCCCCATAGGTAAAAGGTGTGTGTTCTTATATGGCTATTCAAGGTTTAAACCTTAAGTATGCTACGTCTTTCTATTTGTGCAGGCTTCCTTTCCACTTGAGTGACCTAGTAAATAGCTTTAAAATAAAGATGATGTAGATTTGTTATAAATTGACTAAAATGCACATTAATCATGTGGGTTGTTTGACTCTAAGGCATGGCTAGGCCCAAGATTTTTTTCACGGGGAAGGATGGGTTAAGAAATTCTGTTAAACGTTGGATATTGCCAAGATGATATGTAATGATGATGTCATCAACTTAGACAATTATTATATATTAAGCTGGTTGAGTTCAATTGAGAAATTAACCTCAATTTGTTCGATTGATTTTGAGCCTCTAGAATTTATTTTGATTGTCCCTTTGCATTCTTTGAAAAACTGTAATTCCTTTGTTTTATTAACTTCTCTCTACAAATTTTGTAACTATTCTTTCTCTTCTATCATTATACATCCAATCAAAGCCAATGATATTTCGATAATAACTTTCTCCATTTATTAAAGTGAAGATTCTGGCTCTTTGTTTTTCCTCATTTCAAATTTCTAAACTCACAATGCTTTCTATAAGATCTTTTTTAAGACATTCTCTTCATTCTCTATAGTGTTTCCGTGATTATTTATTTTTTGATTTTCCTTTGCTCGGACTTCTATGATAAGTTTAGATTTATTTTTCTTTTGTAGAGAAATTCTTCTTTATATGTTATAAAATACTAACAGCGGTTCATTCTTAACTACCTTTCATGGGCATGTGTGGAAATTCTATAGGCACTACAAAGCTTGAATGGGTAGAGGAAAATAATGCTTTGCCACTGCTCCAAGATGTAAAGATTTAACTTTTCTTTTTTCATTAATATTGATATATCATTCAATTGAGTTTTTATTTATTTGATTGAAGCAAAAATTGCTTATAGTGCATTGGGTTACACCACAATTATAGTTTAAATATTGATTTTACTATGCAATTTATTTTTAACACAAATTTAGAGCTGGCAAAATCCAGCCTGACCTGCCAACCCACCTGTACCCGACTCGTTTCTGACCAGCCTAACTTGACTTGTTTGAAATACGGGTCAAATTAGGGTTATGATTTACCAACCTGTATAAAACATAGGTCGGGTTAGGGTTGATCCGCCTAACCCGCCTGAACCCATTTGACCCACTTAGATTTTATTAAATTACCATGATTTTTTAATTTTCATGTGAATTTTCTTATTCATGTGGGCCATAAATTATATATTCTTAATCATTTGTTGAGGAGTCATGTAAAATTTTAATACTTAGAAAATAAAACTTATTCTTTATTTGAAAATATGATGTTTTGTAGTTGAAATATTGATATGTACTTATTATTTTCATGTTGCATATAAATTTACCTCTAAAATATGGATATAAATGAAATATAATATCATTGATGAGTCTTATACTTATGCTCAACAATGGAATTAAAAAATTGAACAAAAATCGAAAAAGGATTATTTCAAATTCTCAATAAATGGGCTAGAAAATATTTATAGATACTCTATTTTTTATACCTTAAAAATTAATAAATTATATATTCATGCGCATTACAACATTTTAAATGAATTTAGATGTAAGGAGAGCTTTACAAATGAAATTGGGCCACATAAAATGAGTTAAATCATACACAAAATAAGAATTAAATATATTAGAATGGGTCAACTCGGCCAACCTGCATCAAATTCAAGTTAGGCGGGTCAGGTCGGGTTGACCCGCTGTGGGTGAGAGTTGAAGGTTTCTAACCCGTTTTAAAAACAGGTTAGGTTAGGGTTGGAACCAACAAATTTGGGTTCAGGTTGATCCGACCCGAATTTGGTCAAACCAACCCGTTTGCCAGATCTAAACGCAATTAAATTCTCTTTAATTTTTGGTATATAATACTTTACTATTATTTTTTCTAAATATAGGGTCTGCATTAATTTGTATCAATGTTGAGACTTTTACTTGGAGCTGGTTTCATTAGATTTGATTAGCACTTACAAATCCTCTTCTAATGACTTATTTATACAACTTAAGTGTGGGGCCCAACTTAATGCATGCCGACTATACTACAAGGGGTTTCAGTGATAGATGATTGTAAAATTATATTCCTAAAAGGGATATTATAGGTGGTGAGAGATGGCTACCATAATTTTATGGTCTAATAACTATAATGATAAATAAATAATTTTATTATGAATTATAGGTCGTGCCTATGATGCCTAAATACGGTATGAATATGATAGGGACACTAGATAGATATGAAAAGGACATAAATTTTGCTTATAAAAAATAAAGTGTCGGATATAATGTAATGCAATACATTGCCCATTTTGAAGTATCTGTGCATTACAGATGTATTCTCATAAGTATGTTATTTATAGTTACTTTTTTACCATCTTTTAAGTTAGAGATTAAAAATATGCCTGCACTCTTAAGATATAAGAATTATCGATCTATAGTACGACTTTCTAGCATATCTTTAGTTTTAATATGTTAACTAAATATAATTAAATATTTGCCTGAATTGGCATTAGAAATGGAAGCCTCTTAGTTTCTAACCAAGAATAAGTAGAAAGTATTTTCTTTATAACTCAAAGATAACTTTTATACTTGAAGGTAACTGCCTTTATTTTTACTATTGTATTTATGAGTAGCTTGAGTTTTTTTGGATAGCTTCAGTAGCTTGAGTTTTTTCTTTTTGGATTTTTTGATGTATCTCCAATAGAATATAAACTTTTCTACATAAGTTTTTGAAGGAGTTTTTTTTTTTAAGGGAATGAAAATTTTTTGTGCTGTAATTGTTTTGGATAGCTTCAGTAGCTTGAGTTTTTTCTTTTTGGATTTTTTGATGTATCTCCAATAGAATATAAACTTGTCTACATAAGTTTTAGAAGAAGTTTTTTTTTTAAGGGAATGAAAATTTTTTGTGCTGTAATTGTTTTGGATAGCTTCACAATAAATGTTTAAATAAAAGAGAAAGTATGGTTGTCAAATATTATTTTATATTTCGTTTAATGAAATTTTCATTCATCAATCTTGCAATTTTTTTTCTCTTTTATCATATTCAAAACCAAATAGTTTTTAGTGTTCAAATGTTAGTATTTACATTTATTTTCATATTTTCATTTTCCCTTTTTAGCATATCATTTACAAAATTTATCTTCTATATAGTATTTATTTTTCTATTACTTTTTAAATGTTTTTTTAAGTCGTTTTAGCTTTACTTTTCAATTTAAGATATTTCTATTTTATTCATAGTTTGTTTCGTGTTTTTATATTCACTTTTGATACTTTGAGATTTTTTTTAGATTTTTATCCTTATATTTTTAAAATCTCTTTTTTGTGGGGACTTGGGCTCAGCACGGGCCTTCTCTGCTCATTAATATATTAAGGCTGGTGGAAGATCAATGAAGAAATATTGAAGGATCATAACTGATCTGCTTGAAATTGGCCTCATTAACGGTTTGAAAAAATTTACTAAATCAGGGGCATGAGGAGCGTATTTCAGCCCATAAAACTATTTGGGTAGAGGCCAACGGCTCCCTTAGGCCATGGCCCACCTTCATGTGCCCCTATATTTGATAAAGTTTGGCCAAATACTCTCGGTTCGGCTTTGTCTGACTAGGAAACTTACCAAACCAAGTGCAAGTTACGGTGGGTTGGAAACCATTGCTTTCAATATGAGTTCTACTTTGACAAGTTCTGGTTGACTCCCCCTATCTTTTTATCCAAGCTTAGAACTGGCATGTGACCAAAGAACAGGGACAGAATTTGTTGCTACAAATCATGAATTTGATTTTGGGTGAAGCCTAATTTTTTTACCTATGTTCATAAGATGGTATAAGCCTCACTTGTGTGAGTATCTGGGTCCCAGGCCCTTAGCTGGAATACCCAAAAACAAAGAGAGGAAAAAAAAAAACCACATAGTGGTTTGTTGGCTTGGACCGGAAAGGTCAAGATCCAACCAAACCAGGTCATATAGTTCATCCTAACTTGGTGTAAAATAGGCACAACCGTATCCAGTGTTCCGAAAAAGGCAAAAGGGCAGTCATTGATGGAGTTCAGATGGACGCTACCTGGATTCAAGTTATCTTACAGTGCCAGGCGCTATCAAGTCCTAATCCTAAATGTTTAGTAACTGTTAGAAAATAAATTTCAATAATTACAATATTGGGTCTTGGACTTTGAACCCAGATCAGAACCACTTGGGCAAACTTGGACCTTGGCATTTACTTTTCCAATTGGGCCTTCTGGTGTCAAGTCTAGAACATGGAGGACACATCCCCACAAAAAAATTTGTATGGCTTGCCATCGTTCCATTGTTTGCAAAGGTACATAGCATAATGGCTTACAGTTAATTAAGGGCCAAATACAAACTGGATGGGTTAGTTGATACACTTTATTGTTTCTTAGGCCTCGAATTGAGGCCCCAAAAGTCACTTAGCTGAATCTTGCTCCGGCACTGGTTCTATAGAGGCTGATCTAGGTCCCGATCCACCACGGTTTCGTCTTACATCCAACTCGTTTGTATCCCTACATTAAATCTTAATTAGCATTGAAGGGTCATGTTCAGATGTTCTAAATTCAAAATGGACCTGACTTGGACGTGGACTGTCAACAGCTTTATTCAAATGCGTTCCAAATCAAGGGCTGAGGTATACACCGTGGACCTCCTCTGGACCCGGACCATTTAGTTGGAGGCCCATTTAGGAACAGGCCCAAAGCAAAAAAAAAAGTGACCCCTGGCTGCCTGGCTTCAGGTGTGAGTGTGGCACAAGAATATGTACACAGAACTGACACCTATGAGATCTGAACCGTCAATCAGGGTAGATGACTTCCTTTATTAAGACATGAATGTTTACACCATGAACATGGATTGACAGCTAAATGTGTCTCAATGAGACTATAATCGATCTAGATTCAGCTGATGGCATCCAAATGAACAGCTATAAATGTGGATCCAATAGATCCGGTCCCACATAAAGATTTGAATTCCAGACAACTGGCTGTCACCCATCCAATCATATCCAGTACCCTGTCCCAACGGCTAGTATCCGTTGGACGCATCCTTGAACGAGGAAAATTTCAAATGTACATATAGAGGTTACCGTTACAAAAAACCACTCCACGGACCTGAAATTATTCTTCTCGTCTGCTCCTGCTGCCTCTGCTTTGATGACTCTTGGAAGGAAATTTGTCATGGTGCCATGCAAGAAGCTAGCAAGAATGTTTAGGAGAGGCTTCAATTCCTCCAAATGGTACCATACCCACCTCTCAGCTTCTTCATTTTTTTTCTTTCCTCTCTTCTAATCGATTGGTCATCAACAGCAAGACAGTGGCCAGGCTCGCCACGTCGAGGATAAAGCTATTGAGGAACAAGAGGGAGGCGCAGATCAAGCAGATGAGGCGCGATATCGCTTTGCTTCTCCAGTCTGGCCAGGATGCCACTGCTAGAATCCGGGTATGGAACCCAGTTCCCCCTATTAGTTTACAACATCACCCATCTGATGTTTTGCTGGAGTTGGGGTCTTTTCTTGATTTATTTGTGCTGTTGTTGTTTTGGGTTTCCATTTTTGTCGTACATTTGGAGATGACAAGAATCATGTGAAGGAGGTTTTTTTTAGCTTTGAAAATCCTCTCAAATCCTTTCCAATGGAGAAAATCATATGATGGGGAATGTGAAACCGCCCATACCAAGCACAAATGCAGGTGTAGAAATTCATCTTGATAACCCAACTATTGAAAGGAGTACATTCACAAGAAGCTGCAAAACCCTTTCGCGCAACCACTAAGAAACCTTTTGTGCACTCTGTTGTATAAGGTAACGACACATATCCTTCTTTTTAAGGTCGCAGAGTAGCCCCTGCCTGCGTCGTACCCCCTCCTGATTTGATCTTGTAAAAGTCTAACATATAATGAGAATCGGTGATTGTAATGTGTATTGGAGTATTATGTTTATAGACACATGTCAATAGGACGTTGGAGAGATTTTCTTTCACAAAAAGGTTAAGTATCCGTTTACATAGATATGGGATCAGGAGTATAAGATTCTTCAATCTATTATAACCTTGATTGATTTTGGATTGAAGTGGGTGAACGATCCTATCTTGGATGACTCATCTTCTCTCATCATCAATTGCTTTACACCCCATTCAAGTTGATGGGGTGAGCATGGAGAAACCATCAATTTGCTTTGCACCCCCTTTAGCAAAAATGTTAGCAATCTGATCTCTAGTTGAGAGGAACACAATGCGAAGATCTCCACGCAGCACCTTTTCAAGTGAAAAATGATAATCCACTTCTATGTGTTTGGTATGGGCATGCATAACCGGATTGGATGCTAAATAAGTGCCACTAACATTATCATAATGTAAATTAGGCAGCTGCTTGAGAGAGACATCCAATTCTTATGGTAGAAACAGTATCCATTGTAAATCTGTTGTAGTGTATGCTAAAGCACGATACTCAGCCTTTGCAATTAAATGAGACACCGATGGTTGCTTTTAGAGGCCCAAAGTATAGAAGATTTGGACAGAAGTAGATACAAAGGCCAGTAGTAGATCGTCTGTTTGGGGGATCATCTAGAATGGATTAACATAATCAATCTCAATACTATGTGCGCAAATATTATTCAATTACGCAGCGGAAATAAATCAAACAAAACCACGCATCACAAGATGACAAGATTTTTACATGGAAACCCGAACCAGGAAAAAAAACTATGAATGAATCATATCACAGTTATAAGAGATATACCCACAACCTTTATCCAGTTCTTGTGTAACCTAAGGACTTGTGATTCTTATTGCATAGCACCCTACTGCAATGACTCCTTATCGTCCTTTGTTACAGTTCCAAGCACCTAGACGCCTTCTAGATGTTGTACTTGACTCCCTAGAATAATCTTTTATGTTCAGAGATGTAGAAGACAAAGATCTCTAGAGTAGAACTTTCAGACCTTCAACTCTCTAATAAAAAATTCAGAGAAGATAATCTCCAATAAGTAATCTTTATCTTAGAGTAGGAGATGGATGATTTAGGGTTGAGAGAAAACCCTTTTTATAGCCCCTAATTCCTGCCTCATAAGTATATTAAAACTAGGAAAAGAGTTGGCACCAAACAGGAAAGTTTCTCTTAAAATTGAACTAAAAAATTTACAAGTCGGTGGAACTTCCAATTCAGGTCCGATCAATCGAATTTGGATATTGCCTTGAATCTGATCTATTGGATCCATGCTTGATCGATTAGGCAACCCAGCTTTGATTTTTCCGAATTTTTCTTGGTTTAAGCTCTTCTGGGACTCTATTCCCTCTTCAAACTCTTAGTCAAAAAATAAATAGAAATACAGTTTCGACTTGGACTTGGGTTTTGTTCAATCCATGAATAATTCCTTTCAATCTCACCCTTTGGCAATTCATGGACAAAACTCTCTAGAATAATACAATTTAATCCACCCAAAATAAAACCCAAAATACATTTAATTTTCAGCAATAATAAAAGTTACAAAAAATTTATCATCAGCACACTTATAGATTATATTGTCTCCATTTGTCTCTGAACATTTGAGCTTTTAGCATCTTCACTTGGAATTGTCTCACCCTGAATGCAGTATCTCCCTCCCCCTTTTTGTCCATAATTGACAATGCGAATGATCATCATGCAATAGATTTGTCAATTTGGATACAGCAGTAGCTGCTGCCCCTCAATTGCAACTCCCCCTTAATTGTATCTTTGTAGCAGCACTGGGGGTGGGAGCTTGATTAGAAAATTTTGCATCTAGTCACCCACCATTGTGTAGTTTGATCTTTTAACACAGTGTGAGTAACTTCTGTAGGCAAATCAGACTTCTTAACCCAAATAGCTCTTGTCTTGACCTTTGGCTCAGACAATTGTTTCCATTATTGCTTATACTTTGGCAACTTCACAGCTTTTTGCAATGGGGATGAATGTACGTGTAGGATGTAACATATTCTTTCTTTTTGAACTACTCCCCACATTATGATCATGTGCAACATGTGAAGCAGTTTGTGCAATACTTCTAACAAAAATAGATTTACCTTTAGATTTCGAAGTAAATGTATCATCATTGAAACCAAGAATGCGTTTGTCATTAGGTAGCTTTTGAACACACAAGATGTCTTCTAGAATCTTCGAACCAGTATTCATCTTATTTAGAGAAGCTTTTATAGAATCTAGTTTAGACAATGTAGTCTTTAGTTTGCCAACCAAGTTTTTTTTTTTTAGCCTTAACAGTCTTTAAGTCTGTCTTTAAGCTTTCAAACTCTTGCTCAAAATTTTTAAAATCATCTTTCAATGAAGCATATTTGTGACTCTCGGTAGTCAACTTATCAGCCAAGCAGTTCTTTTGTCCTTCCAAGAGAATCTTTGATTTTACATACTCTAACTCTTTCTTAAGAGATAAAATCTCTTCTCTTTTTGCTTTAGAGCATATTTTTCAAATATCCTACTCATCTTCATAGACTTTTCCAGCAAAATTCTGTATTTTGTTTCCCAATCATCTTTTTCATCTGAAAGTCCATCATCAGCATTCTCTGCAGTAGAACTATCATAAGACAGTGAATCTAGCCATAAAAGCCATGAATTTGTCATCCACAATATCTTTAGGATCAAGTTTAGGATCTTTCTCTTCTTCTGAAAAAGCATCATCTTAAGTTTTCAAAGCTTTATGCTTAGGATTCTTTTTCTTTCTAGGACAGTCATTAGCATAATCTTAGCAATCATAGTACTTGATCTTTGTTAAAGTTGACTTTTTCTCATACTTTGATCCCTTCCACTTAGCTTTTTTACCTTTATGAGTTTTCAAAATTGATTCATTAACTCATATCATCGTCAGAATCTGAATCAGTCTCAATTTTCTTCACTGATTTCTAAAAGCTCTCAAAGCCAAACCATTATTATTCATTGATTTTCCCTTATTTAAACAATTTCCTTCGAAAGTTTGGAGACTGAACCAACTGATTCACTCACAATAAGGGTTTCTAAATTCTTATTCTCCTTATTAATAACATCCACCTTTGAATCAAACTTTGAAGTAAGAAACCTTGAAACCTCCTTGATAATTTTACTTTAAGATTTCTTCACTCACATTGAAAATAGAATTGACAATGTCATTCGGCCTACCATAGAACTGATTGAAGGTCTCATCTTCATCTATCACAATAGTTTCAAAGGATTTATTTATTAAACATCTGTAGTCTTTCTTGCTTGACAGTATCAGTACCCTCATATATAGTTTGCAAAACATTCCATATTTCTTTTGCAGTTTTACATGCGAAAATCCGACGAAACTCATCAATAGACATTCCAATATAAATACCATTCATGGCCTTATTATTGCAGTTGGAGGCATGCTTTTCATCTATAGTCCATTGGGTTTAGCAACTATTTGCCCATTAGTAGTAATTGTGGGTTTTGAATAACCATCTTCAATAATATCCCACACATCATCATCAATGGACTTGAGGAACCTAATCATCTTTTGTTTCTAATAAGCATAATTTGAACCATCAAATAATAAAGGCTTCTTAAAACTATGTGGATGTGCCTTCTTGTTTGAGCACCGTTCTAGATATCTCTTAGGATTAAACATGTTAGTGTAACCTGCTCTAATACCACTTGAAAGGTTTTTCTCTAGAATGGATTGACTCAATCAATCTCAATACTATGTGTGCAAACATTCAACTATGCAGCAGAAATAAATCAAACAAAAGCATACACCACAAGAAGACAGGGCTTTCACATGGAAACCCAAACTAGGACAAAAACCATGATCGAAAATCAAGCACAATGAATCATACCACAGTTACAAGCAATATGTATACTCACAACCATTATTCAGTTCTCGCACAACCTAAGGACTTATGATTCTCGTTGCACAATACCCTACTACAATGATTCCCTGCTACGGATCCAAGAACCTAGTCGCCTTCTAGGTGTTATACTTGACTGCCATAACTACCTAGAATAATTTTTTACGTTCAGAGATGTAGAAGACAGAGGATCTCTAAAGCAGAACTTCAGCCCTTTAAATCTCTAATGAAAATCTCTAGAAAAGGTGATCTCCAATAAGTTTATCTTAGAATAGGAGATGGATGATTTAGGGTGTAGAGAGAGAACCCATTTTGATGGCCCCAAATTTGTGCCTCATAAGTATATTCCAACCAGGAAAGGAGTTAGTAACAAACAGAAAAGTTTCTTTTAAAATCAGACTAAAAACTTGCAAGTTAGTGGAACTTCCAGCACAGGTCTGCTCGATCAGGCATTGGTTTGATGGATTGAATTTGGACACTGCCTTGAATTGATTGGGTCCATGCTCGTTCGATTGGGCAGCCCAGTTTCGATTTTTTTAGATTTTTCTTCGTTTTAGCTCTTCTGGGACTTTGTTGCCTTTTCAAACTTCTAATCTAAAAAATAAATAGAATACAACTTTGACTAGGACTTGAGTTTTGCTCAATCCATGAATTAGCCAACATAAAAAAAACCGGCCGAATTAACATAAAAAAAAATAATGGATATGTTCATTTGTGGACCTGATGAATTGAAAACCAAAGTTCGGTGTGGCCTTGACATAATGTGATTGGCATGGTTGATGCATAAATCGGCATACTTGATTATAAAGCACCTACTAAGCTCCGATTAAATGTGACATATGTCAATGGCCACCTTAGAGAGTTTAGAGTCTGTAGTAACTAGAGAAAGTATGGTTTTGCTTGAAGCATGCTGGCTTTTTGTAGGAGTTCCAATGCATATTTTGTTACTTCATTTGAATCCTCAATACCAAAAAAATAATGAAGAGGACCCAAGTCCTTCCTTAATTTCAAATTTTATACGTAGATGGTCACTCAAAGAGTTTGTTGATAAAGGAATAATTGGCATGGTGACAATGAT
This sequence comes from Sextonia rubra, assembly GCA_037013555.1. NCBI lineage: Eukaryota > Viridiplantae > Streptophyta > Magnoliopsida > Laurales > Lauraceae > Sextonia > Sextonia rubra. The sequence continues at coordinate 10,353,968 of JASUAD010000028.1, read as the reverse complement.
ATTGTCAACATAGAGCAATAATATGGTGAGAAGACCATATTGAGCATGTTGCAAAAACATAGTGGAGGTGTGTCACATTTGCTTCAAATATAGCCTATTTTAACCAAAGTCTCACTGAACCCATCAAACCAAGTCCATGGAACCTAACGAAATCCATAGATAGACTTATGTAGGGTGGCACACATGATTTGGAAAGTTTGGATCTATGAATCCTAGTGGTTGTTTCATGTAAACAACTTCTTTGAAAACATCGTGAAGAAACGCATTTTTTTACATCTAATTGTCAAATTGGCCAATTCTTATTTATAGCAATTGATGGGACCAATCAGATTGTTGACTAAATAATGTTCATCCAAATCAAGTCCAAAACGCTAAATATACCTTTGGCCACTAAATGAGCTTTATGATGCTCCACTGTACCATTTGCAACCTACAACATTTTGTGCAATAGAGGCAGGCATAATGGATCATATGCTTCACTTAATTAAAGCAACTGTTCCAACATATCATCTCTCCAATGAAGGAATTTTGAAGTAGTGCCATAGGAAGAGTGGGTTCCTCGTTGATAACTACCCGTGAGAACTGCTTGCCAATAGGGGATATGGGCTAGACAAACCAATGTAGGGTGTTATTATGCAATGAATTCCATCTTACGACCGAGTGACCACGTGATGGGTTCCACTCACGGTGGACTCAACAATTGTGGGCTCAACAGGAGTGCCTGGTGTAGTATGGGTAGCATCAGAGGGCTGAATATTAATAGCATCAAAGGTACTTGCAATAGTGGGATTTTGGGCCTTTGGTGCTAGACTCTTGGAAGCACCAATTCTTGCATCAGGAGCATCATGACCTTGGGACCAAGTGGGAGTTACAGGTTTATTTTAGTAACACTATTAACATGGGCTAAATGAAACCCATGTGCAGGTGTAACAGTAGATATAGCCGGCACCAAAGCACGATCAAAACCAAGTGCGAGTGCATTTGTAATTGATGTGTTGGGTAGAAATGTTGTAGTGGGAGCTTGGGTAGAGCCAAACTAGTAGCTGTTGGTGTGTTGATGGCATGATTTGGAGCAATGAAGGCGTGTGTAGTTTGGCTAGATTCTATAGTTGGTGGTGGGATAATGGGCAACTGTTCAATGATGAGTGATGCAACAGATGCATTTGGTGAAATCCACTGATCAAGTGAATAAGCCAGTTGCAGTGGTCCCGAAGAGAGCTAATCGACAAAAGTTAAAAAATTTCTTCATTGAATCTCACATGGCGTGAAAGAGAAATAGTTTTACCCATCATTGGATTAAGGCATCTACAGCCTTTATAACTTATGCCATAAAAGATTGCAGGAATTGATTTTGAAGAAAGTTTGTCTTATTTTGTAGCACCTAAGAAGGGAAAGCATTGGCAATTTCAAACCCAAAAGAGGAGTGGCCAATCTGTTAATTACAAATACTATTGTGGAGAATGCTTCCATCCAAAAACGGCGTAACATAAAAGATTGATGGAGTAGAGAGAGTCCAGTTTCAACAATATTGCGATGCTTCCTCTCTGCGACGCATTTTTTTACCCATCACTGGATTAAGGCATCTATATCCTTTATAACTTATGCCATAAAAGATTGCAGGAATTGATTTTGAAGAAAGTTTGTCTTATTTTGTAGCACCTAAGAAGGGAAAGCGTTGGCAATCAAAGCTCCGCAAAATACTGAAATCAGGTGGTTGTTTAAATAGAACTCATAGGGCAATTTGAAACCCAAAAGAGGAGTGGCCAATCTGTTAATTACAAATACTATTGTGGAGAATGCTTCCAGCCAAAAACAGCATAACATAAAAGATTGATGGAGTAGAGAGAGTCCAGTTTCGACAATATTGCGATGCTTCCTCTCTGCAACGCCATGTTAAGGCGTATTCAGACATGAGAGTTTATGTTGAGTACCATGAGAAGTAAGAAAAGATGCAAATGTCTTATTTACATACTTTGACCTACCATTTGATTGAAGGAATTTTATGGTTGTTCCAAATTGATTTTCAACCGCATTTTTAAATTTGCAAAACTAGTCAAACGTCTCTAAGTTGTTAGCTAGTGGAAATAACTAGTATATCTAGAATAATCATCCACAAAATAAGACTAGTGTGGGTCCCCATAAGTTGGAATGAATGAGATATAGTGGTGCAGAAGAATGTGTGATAGATTTAGAAAAATGCAAAGAACTAGGGTGCCCAAGACACTTGTGCCAAACTGCTAGAGTGTGGATGTCTTCCGCACTAGCCAAAGTAGTAGGAGGGGAGTCATGATGGACACAAGCTTGATAGGGAAACGAGAGAGCTGAGTCTAGTGATAGTAGGAGGCCATTGGGTTGAATTGTCCCTTGTCGCTCCTAGCAGAAGGATCCAATGCTTCCACATCTAAGTCCTAGGTTCAGAGGCTGCTAATGGACATACACTTTAAAGGTCTCGTCTTTGAATTTCTTGATTCACTTAGCAAAAAAGGTCCTCAAACGCTGAATGCCTAAACGCCAACATGCTAACAGCAACGGCAATGGACAACTTTGCCATGAATGAGCTTTTAATCCTCACTACGGCCTAAGGCATTTTCAGCATAATACCCATATTACTATAAGAGACAAGTTTCAAGGCAAAGCTTTGGAACTTAATCCCCCCTAGGTGCCTATGGTATGGCAGGCTAAGCTCTAAGGTCTCTTGCTTGCTAGTGCTCCAGCAAAAAAGACCACTACCCCATCACTATTGCTTAGTTCTCTCTATGCGTTTAGCACCTTTGCTTTGAGCTAGGCATTTTCAGTCCTCAACTTTTCCATATGCCTTGCAGCTTAAATTGTGCTCTGTTTGAATTCCATCATTAACCCTTTTTGGACTGATCTCCAGATAGAATAATAAACAGCTATAAATTCTTTGTCGAGCTAGCCAAGTTTGAATTTATCTTCGTATTTGTATGTCCTTAAGTAGAATCCTCTAGATACGATGCTTTTTTATTTCTTCGCAGTAATCCTGGCGGAGAGAGGATTTAATCGATGTTTGAAAGAACACTGCATTTTTGCTTTAGTTGCTTTGCAACAATGCTCTTTTTTCTCTGTATTTGCTCAAATTGAACTAGTTCTGGATCTTATTCCTTAGATTGGTCATATGCTCTGTTGGTCAAGCATTTCCTTGCCTTTCTTTGCTCTTTGGTGTTTTACGTCACATATGTCAAACACCTGCACTTTGCTCGATGTTTGAAAGAACACTGCAATTTTGCTCTAGTTGCTTTGCAACAATGCTGTTTTTTCTCTGTATTTGCTCAAATTGAGCTAGCACTGGATCTGATTCCTTAGATTGGTCATGTGGTCTGTGGTTAAGCATTTCCTTGCCTTTTTCTGCTCTTTGGTGTTTTGCGTCACACATGTCAAACACCTGCATTTTGCTCTGAGCCTCTTCAGTTTGTTCTTTTGTTAAGGAGTGTTTTCAGAGGTGTGTGCGTGTGTGTTATTTATTTATTTATTATATATTCAAGGAAGGTGTGTGCATGTGTGTTATTTATTTATTTATTATATATTCAAGGAAGGCTAGGCCCTCTTTTTTGGTTTTTGGGGGGGGGGGGGGGGTTCTACCTCTTCCTTTGCTTAGGTTTCTACCTCTTCCTCTGCCGCTGAAACATTGAACATCGTTTGAAACATTGAACAAGCATGTTTAGTAATTAAAGATTTTGCAAAAAAATGTTTTGTTTTGACAAATTGTCTCGGTGCTCATTGTCCATTCCTTTAATGTGGTGAACTTCATAATCAAATTCAGCTAAGAAGCTATGTTGGTTTGAATTCCTTTTATTCCTAGGATTCTTTACCAGGGCTTCTCTAAATATTTTCACAAACTGATTCCTCATTAAGTGGTCTATAGCACAGAAGTTTCCACATGCAATAATCCCTTAACGCAAAAACCATTATGATTAAACCAAAAAATATGCAATCATGATTAGTAACATGATGAGAAATAGATATGCAATCAGCTTTGTGATGTAGCAGAAGATGTAGACAACTGCAAATCTCCAATGTTTAAAATAGGCAAGGTGTTACCATTTGCAACGGTGATTTGTTCAGGACTATATTCTTGGTGATTTGGCATCAAAGAAGCATCTGCAATCATGTGAGTGGTGGCGCTCGTGTCAGGAAACCAAGTAGAATCATCAGCTTCAGTGGGGAAGTTCATTGCCGAGAAGCTGTAGGAAGATCATCAGGTCGATAGGAATAAGTATAACGTTTGTTGACACATGAGTGCTCCATGCCCAGATTTGTAACAAATCTAGCAAATGATGGGCGTCTGACTCCGAGCATCACCACTTGAGTGGTTTTTGCTGGTAGCATCACCACATAAGCGGAATCTAATTTTGTTAGATCCAGATTTGCAGTTACTGCTGGCATCACCACATGAGCGGAATCCAGATTTGTTAGATCCAGATTCACAGTTTCCGTTGGTATTTACCTATTGATTGTGCTATTAGATCCACGACCTCACGTCGATTGCCTAAACATGACCATGAATTGGATTGATGATACACTTCAAGCCGTTTCTCACGATTGAGTAATGTGCGATCAAGGTCTTCAAAGGTAGAAGTTTCAGCCATCGTTTGGACGTTGTTGACCTCAATGTCATAATCAAGATTCAACCCATCAAGAACACATCCAAGAAGATCTTTATTAGACATGGGTTATTAAGAGAGCTCATTGGCAAATAAGTAATAGTCAATGGCCCACGGAGATTGGTATGTTCATGCTTGATCCAATAATAATGAGCATGGGACTGAGATGTGTATGCTTATTCAAGCACTTCTTCAGTGGTGTGAGCTATCTTATAGTTAACAACCTGAGCAAAGACTGCAGGTGTCAAAGTTTAAAAAGAATTTGATTTTTCTTTCTCCACTCAAGGGACAACTTTAGAATCCACTTTGATGGATTCAGCAAGTGCAGCAGTAGAGCTTTCATTCATGGACAAGCGTGTCTATCCTATAAAGTATTAGGAGAGGTTAGCTTTTCCATAAGATGTAGCTGGGCCTATTAGGTCTAATGGCAACTCGCGTAATGAAGGGAACAGTAGGGAGAAGAGAGGAGGTAGGGGTGGAGGAGGCCATTGATATAAATATGATGAAAGAAAAAAAGGACAGACAGAGTGTTGCCTAACATAGAATCGGTGATTATATTGTTATTGGTAAATTAAAAAGGCTTTGATAGCAATCTAATCAAACTGACTTGGTTTGGCTGAGTGTATTGAATATATATATTATCGTATAGTTGTAACAAATGAGAGAAACTATTGGAGTGTATTGAATATATATATTATCGTATAGTTGTAACAAATGAGAGAAACTATTGGAAACAGTATTGTAGACTTAGTAAAGTGGTAGAGACTTAGTAAAGTGAGTAGAGTGTATTGAATATATATATATATATTATCATACAGCTGTAACAAATAAGAAACTATTAGAAACAGTACTGTAGACTTAGTAAAGTGGGTAGAGACTAAGAACAAAACACTCAGTCAACTTGCATACAATACATGGGCCTAAAGATAGATGGGCCTAGAATGTTCTCTATCACCCCCCTCAAGCTAATGCGGACGAAGCTGAATGCAAAGCTTGGGTTTAGTAAAGTGAGTAGAGTGTATTGAATATATATATTATCATACAGTTGTAACAAATAAGAAACTATTGGAAACAGTACTGTAGACTTAGTAAAGTGGGTAGAGACTAAGAACAAAACACTCAGTCAACTTGCATACAATACATGGGCCTAAAGATAGATGGCCCAGAATGTTCTCTATCACCCCCCTCAAGCTAATGCGGATGAAGCTGAACGCGCAAAGCTTGGGTTTAGTAAAGTGAGTAAGTTGTAACAAATAAGAAACTATTGGAAACAGTACTGTAGACTTAGTAAAGTGGGTAGAGACTAAGAACAAAACACTCAGTCAACTTGCATACAATACATGGGCCTAAAGATAGATGGGCCCAGAATGTTCTCTATCACCTCCCTCAAGCTAATGCAGACGAAGCTGAACGCAAAGCTTGGGTTTAGTAAAGTGAGTAGAGTGTATTGAATATATATATTATCATACAGTTGTAACAAATAAGAAACTATTGGAAACAGTACTATAGACATAGTAAAGTGGGTAGAGACTAAAAACAAAACACTCAGTCAACTTGCATACAATACATGGGCCTAAAGATAGATGGGCCCAGAATGTTCTCTATCACCCCCCTCAAGCTAATGCGGACGAAGCTGAATGCAAAGCTTGGGTTGAAGATCACAAACATGAGTCAAACGAAGACCTCTGGTAAAGATATCCGCTACCTGGTCCAATGTAGAAATAAAACAAACCTTTTTAAGTTGCTTGTGGGCCACACCTTCTCACGGACAAAATGATAATTGATCTAATTGTGTTTAGTCTAAGTGTGGAATACAGCAGGGTTCAAAGCTAGAGAAATGACACTAACATTGTCACACCAAATGACTGCAATGGTAGACAACGGAATGTGAAGATCACGTAAGAGAGCATAACCAAGTGACTTTAGTAGCAATATGAGCCAAACAATGACATTCCGCTTCTGTTGACTAATGGTCTATGGCCACCATGGGTTGCTATTTTTAGCACTCCAAGAAATTGCGTTGGGCCCCAAAAAAAAACAAAATCCACTAGTAGAACTACGATCATATGGAGAATTAGCCCAATCGGCATCACAGTAGGCATGGAGAGAAAATGGGCCATGTCAGAAAAGAAGCCCATGTTGTATAGTTCCTTTGAGAAGACGGAGAATCCTCTTGACAACAATCATGTGAGTATTAGTGGGGGCATGCATGAATCAGGATTGTTAGAGTGACATATTGAAGGGCACCCATGAGGCTTCAATATGTGGATGGACTAAGCTTGGATTTGGAAGCCGAAGAGCCAACCGGGTTTATAACCAACCATGTTCGATTTGAGAAAAAGATCACTTACAAAAGAAATAACCCACTTTGATTGCATTGAACATGCCAAAGAAATATGTTAACTGGCCCAAAATTTCATTTTGAAGTGCAAGCCCAGTTGAGAGATAAGGTGATCAATAAGGGTGGAATTGCTGCAAGTAATAATAATATCGTCCACATAAAGCAGAAGATATGTGATGCAATCATGGCTTTCCCGAACAAAAAAGAGGTGTGGTCCAATTTGAGAAAAAGATGACTTACGAAAGAAATAACCCACTTTGATTACATTGAACACGCTGAAGAAATATGTTAACTGGCTCAAAATTTTCATTTTGAAGTGCAAGCCCAGTTGTGAGATAATGTGATCAATAAAGGTGGAATTGTTGCAAGTAATAATAATATCGTCCACATAAAGCAGAAGATATGTGATGCAATCATGGCTTTCCCAAACAAAAAAGAGATGTGTGGTCCGATGTAGATAAAAGAAAGCCCAAATCCAATAGCTTAGATGAAAATTTCTCATACCAGGCCCATGGTGCTTGTTGTAAGCCACAAAATGATTTGATCATACAGTACACTACACTTCTGAGCAGGTCCGCTGTGGATAAAAGAAAGCCCAAATCCAATAGCTTAGATGAAAATTTCTCATAGCAGGTTCGTGGTGCTTGTTGCGAGCCATAAATTGATTTGATCATTACAACACACCACACACATGAGTAGGTTTGGTGGGGTCTATGTTTCCTTATGGTTAATCCTATGAAGACATCCTCATGAAGATTGCCGAGGTGCATTCGACATCCAACTAACAGAGTGGCCAATTATAAGCTGTGGTAGAGCAAGTACCATGCAAATAGTGGTGTTAGACCACAGGGCTAAAGGTATTAACCTTCAGTAACGAAACGGGCTTTATAACGATTGATGGACCCATCGGGCTTGTGTTTAATATGATACACCTAATTACAACCTACCACATTCATGTGAGGCTCTGCTTCCAAGTCCTAGTGCATTGTAATGATGTGAATTCAAGATCACCCGGAAGATTTTGCCACCTGCGTATAACATGTGGGTTCAGTTGCTTGGGAGGCAGCCAATAAGGCATATGGAAATGGATGTTTTGTAATCACGTAATTAAAAATGCCAGACTGTGACTAGGTATGCATATAATGATTGCTAGTAGGGACGTGGTGGAATGGGTAGTGGTGTTAGAGTAGGATTGGGAATAAGGATAATGAAAGTGGGTTGGTTAATGGGCTAATGGCACTTAGTTGGGTGACATCTGGGCTAGGCCTGGCTTGAAGGGGACTCAGCTTTGATCGGGTGATACTTAGGCTGGGCTCCGCTTAGGATATCTGGGCTAAGCTCAAGTGGGACAGGGAATAAGGATAATGAAAGTGGGGTTGGTCAATGGGCTAAGGGCACTTAGCTAGGTGACATCTAAGCTAGGCTTGGCTTAAGGGGGACTCAACCTTGACCGGCTGATTCCTGGGCTGGGCTCAGCTTGGGATATCTGGGCTAAGCTCGAGCTGGGAAAATCTTAGATTGGGCTGGGTAGGCCCTATGTTGGTGGCGACTTGGGGAGGAAAGGAGGATAGTGAATTTGTGGGGAACCATTGGTGAAAAGGATTGAAAATCACCAAGTGGTCTCCATTGATGTTGATTTGGAATAGCAGTGGGTCAACATTAGTAGAGGAAGTTTTACTGGCGGATAATGAAAGTGGGTTGGTTAATGGGCTAATGGCACTTAGCTGGGTGACATCTGGGCTAGGCCTGGCTTGAAGGGGACTCAGCTTTGATCGGGTGATACTTAGGCTGGGCTCCGCTTAGGATATCTGGGCTAAGCTCAAGTGGGACAGGGAATAAGGATAATGAAAGTGGGGTTGGTCAATGGGCTAAGGGCACTTAGCTAGGTGACATCTAAGCTAGGCTTGGCTTAAGGGGGACTCAACCTTGACCGGCTGATTCCTGGGCTGGGCTCAGCTTGGGATATCTGGGCTAAGCTCGAGCTGGGAAAATCTTAGATTGGGCTGGGTAGGCCCTATGTTGGTGGCGACTTGGGGAGGAAAGGAGGATAGTGAATTTGTGGGGAACCATTGGTGAAAAGGATTGAAAATCACCAAGTGGTCTCCATTGATGTTGATTTGGAATAGCAGTGGGTCAACATTAGTAGAGGAAGTTTTACTGGCGGTGGAGGACTCGACAGCAACATCGTTTGCACGACTAAATTCCTCACAAACTTAGGAGAGTATGGAGATCCTCCAATGAAATTTGGTCATGCTGTGACCTGCTATGAATAGATGTTTGAAATGGACGATAAAGAGATGGAAGACTTGACATGATATAAATAATGAGGTCTTCCTCACTAACTGGAGCAATGCACGTCGCATTGTAGTTGAATGTAGAAGAGCCCTTTTTCACGTCCTGAAAACGCTTCTTAAGCTCAATAACATGAGAGTGAGAGAGGGAATCGTGAAGATGCTTGTAGGACTCCCACACATCTTTTGTAGTCTCCTTGCCGACGGTATAAGGGAGTGCAGAGTCTGAGAGTGTAGCATTGATCCAGGAGAGGTTTGATCGCATTCAAACTAATTAAAAAAGGCTTGATTTTCCATCCGAAGCAACGATTTCCTAAGGTGGGATAATTTTGGAGCCATTAATGAAATGTTCCAGATGATGGTTGCACAGGATGGGTCTGAACATGGATTTCCATAGTAAGAAGTTGGTACTGTCCAACTTGATTGGAATAAGGTTGCAATATTTGAAATGACAAGATTGGGTGTGTGGTTGAAAAGGATGATGAGGTCATGATAGTGGAAGAGGATGATGCAAAAGAAGCCATAGGTAATACTATTGAAAATGTTGGAAGGAAGGTGTGAAGTGTACTGGATGTTGGGCGCTATAATGAATGTCTGATTTGATACCATAAAATGAGGAGACTTTGATAGAAATCCAATCCAAGTTACTTGGTTTGGTTAAGTGTATTGACTATATATATTCAATACACTTATCCAAACTAAGAAAGTTGGATAGTTGTAACAAATGAGAATGTATTGGAAACAGTATGTAGACTTGGTTAGGTGGGTAGAGACTGTAAAGAACATAATACCCAGTCAATACATAGGCCTAAAGGTAGATGGGCCCAGAATATTCTCTATAAATTAGATAAGTGTATTGAATATGTGTGTGTATATTTATATATATGTATATCTATGAGGAGCGCTAGATAGTGCCCGGACATTTTTAAAAGAGAAAACACCCCATTTTGCAACAAATAGGAGGTTAGGAATGTGGAGAAGAAATTCATGTTACAAATGAGAATCTATTGGAAACAGTATGTAGACTTGGTCAAGTGGAAACAGTATGTAGACTTGGTTAGGTGGGTAGAGACTGTTTAGAACATAATACCCAGTCAATTTACAATACATAGGCCTAAAGATAGATGGGCCTAGAATGTTCTCTATCAATTAGAGAAGTGTATTGAATGTATATATATAGACTTGGTCAAGTGGAAACAGTATGTAGACTTGGTTAGGTGGGTAGAGACTGTTTAGAACATAATACCCAGTCAATTTACAATACATAGGCCTAAAGATAGATGGGCCTAGAATGTTCTCTATCAATTAGAGAAGTGTATTGAATGTATATATATATATATGAGAGGAGCGCTAGAAATATATGAGGAGTGCTCGATAGCTCCCGGGGGTATTTTTCAAAGTGAAAATGCTCCTTTTTGTGATAAATAGGAGATTAGGAATGTGGAGAAGCAATTAATGTTACTTTTAAAAAGGAGAATAAGTCACCACATGACTTGTCCCTCATTGGAGGATAGAAAGAAGGTAGAAATGCCCTTTTTTAAATGGGGCATTGTTGAGAATTTCTCTATATATATTCTCATACGGTTGTAACAAATGAGAAACTATTGGAAACAGTCCTGTAGAGTTGGTAAAGTGGGTAGATGTTAGGATTTATGGACCCTTAATAAGAGGAGGAGAAGAAGAAGAAGAAGCACAATGAATTGGGAAAAACTGTTGTGTCCCTTGATGGGTTGCCTTAATGTCAGGCTGAGAATGCAAATATTGATATGATACACCTAGACAAAGAAAGAATATCAAGAGTATCCATATCTTTTGATATGATACACCTATACAAAGTTGACTCATTCCGATTTGATCCCTCACATGGGATATTCACGAGCTTCATGGGTTGTGCCTGACACTCTTGGTGGACTTGTGCTTTTTAGAGCTTGATGGGTTGCACCTGACACTCTTGGTGGACCTGTGCTTTCTATGCTTCTATGATACATCTATAAAAAGAAAGAATATCAAGAGTATCCATATCTTCTGATATGATACCACCTATACAAAGTTGACTTATTCCGATTAGATCCCTCACATGGGATATTCATGAGCTTGATGGGTTGCGCCTGACACTCTTGGTGGATTTGTGCTTTCTAGAGCTTGATGGGTTGCACCTGACACTCTTGGTGGACCTGTGCTTTCTATGCTTCTACACTACCCTTCAAATTGATGTGGGTGTTCAAGAAGCATCAATTTGGAAATGATGTAATCATGGCGATCCAGGGGCAGTCCTTGGGTAAACACATGGGCCAGTTGTTCAGAGGATGAGATATATGGTAGACAGATTTTGCTTGTGACAAAATGTTGACGGATGAAGTGATAGTCAATCTCACTCAATATGCTTGATATGCTCATGGAAGACAATATTCTTAGCAATCCGGATGACACTAGTGTTTTCTGCATATAGACAAATAGGGCCAGTGAGAAAACTCTAAACTCACGAAGAAGACGTCGGATCCATATGACCTCGCTACTGGCAGCAGACATGGAATGATATTCTGACTCAGTAGTCGATTTGGAAACTGTGCTTCGTTTCTTGCTCTTTCATGAGATGGGAGAGAACCTAAGAACATACACCATCCTATCGTTAAACAACAAGTACCAGGACATACTACCCAACTTGCATCACCGTAGGCGTGCAATTGTAACGTGGATATGGAAGGGTAGAATAATCTACAATGACGGGTACCCTTGACATAACGAAGAATCCGATAAACAGCTTAAAGATGTGGTTTATGAGGATTCCCAATGAATTGACTGACCGTTTGCACTATGAAATGTCTAGTTGAGTCATGGTTAAATATAGAAGGCAGCTGATGAGATGACGAAATAGAGTTGGATCTGTAAGAGGAATTCCATCTTTTTTGCCAGTTTTGACATAAAGCTCTATTAGAGTAGTAAAAGTTTTGGCGTCGCCTAGTCAAGCAGAATGAAGTTAAGTCATCAACATATTTTGATTGGTTGACTTGAATTCCGTCCTTAGTACGGTTAACTTCCAACCCTAGAAAGTAAGTTAAAGAACAAGGTCCTTCATTTTAAAGGTACTCATCAGATGAGATTTGTGGTAAAAGCAAGCTTGATCTTTGCCACTAAGGATCATATCATCAACGTATATCAATAGAAAACATATATCAATAGAATAGTACAACCATGAGATGTCTGTTAAATGAAGAGAGAGCTGTCATTTGAACTTTGACAGAAGTTTGCTTAAAGGATGACATAGCGAAAATTTTCAAAACACGCACGTGGAGCTTGTTTAAGGCCGTACAAAGATTTGTACAACCTACAGACATGTTAGTGGTCGACAAGGATATCCTAGTGGAGGACGCATATAAATAGTTTCCTTGAGATCTCCATGTAGAATGGTATTTTTGACATCCATCTGCCAAAAGGGCTAGTGACGAGCAGCCTCAACAGCGAGTAAACACCGAACTTTAGTCATTTTGGCTACCGGAACAAAAGTTTCCTCATAATCAATGCCATACTCTTATTTGTAACCTAGGGCTACTAGGTGAGCCTTGTACTTATCAATGTTACCATCAGATATTTGTTTAATAGGGTAGATTCACTTACTTCCATTGATGGATGTATCTCCAGGAAGCGACACCAATTCCCAAGTTTTGTTAGCCTTTAGGCCTAGGAGTACATCTTCCATTGCATCTTGGCAACATGGTATATTAGCAGCCTTAGAATATCCATATCTTAGCAACATGGATGTTGGTATGGAAATTATGCCAAAAGCAGCAAATAAAGTTGGAAATCCATATCTATCAGGTGGAATGGAAGGATGACTAGAGCGTCGTAAAAAAAGGTCTGGAAGTTGTACCTTCAATGGAAGTATCATTGCCCAGAGGAATGGGCTCTGCATGTATATCATGAGAGGGAGCTGTAGGAGGTAGCTGTTTCAAATGACAGGAATAAACCTGTGTGATAGAAGGAGGTGAAGGTGAAAAGGATGTAAGATAGGAGATTTGAATATTAGAGGGATGTGGTACATTCTGAGAGATTCTCAGACGTCTCTATTTAGGATCATAAGACAGGAAACCTTTGTGTTCCTCACTGTAGCCAAGAAACATGCAGTAAGCAACTTATGGTGACAATTTGTTATGCTCCAGATAGGGAAGATGCACAAAGCAAAGCATCCAAAAATCCGTAAATGAGAGTAGGAAAGAGATTTCCAAATAAACATTCAAAAAGAGAGATGGAACCTAGGTTAGAGTTACGTAATCTGTTGATAATATGGACTGTAGTTTGAGTTGCTTCACACTAGAATTTAGGTGGAATGAGATTCCACAAGGAGAGTTCGAACAGTTTTTAAAAGATGACGATTTTTCCTTTCTGCAACTCCATTCTGTTGAGGAGTGATAGGCAAGATTTTTGATGAAGAATCCCTTTTTCTGTTAAAAAATTGTGAAATTTAGTGGATGTATGTCTTGAATGAATAATTTTAATGGACTTTTGAAATTGGTTGCTCACCATTTTATAGTAGTACGGAGAAAACTTCAAATTTAGATTTTAAAAAAATATATCCTTGTGTACCGACATCATACATCTGTGTGAATTACGTCAAAAGGAGCAGTGCTACATGAATATTGAATAGGGGGTAAGACATGACTTTTGCTCAGATAGCATGATTCACATTTTAGATTTCACAAAAGTAGAAGCCATGGAATTAGAAACAGATTTATCCAAACATCCAAGTTTAAATAAAGATAACAAATTCGCATTATTCAAATGACCAAGGCGTTTATGCCAAGTGGTTGACACATTATTGAAAAGACTTAGAGAAGATGCAAGTAACGAGGCTTGTCCAATGTTGAGCGAGAATATCTTGCCATGCTTACTCCCATTCCGATCACCTTCCCAATTTACTATTCCTATATGACACAACCAGATGGAGAAAAGTTAACCAAGTAATCAATAAGTTGACCAATGGAAATGAGTGCTGCAGCTAAATTTAGGACAAAATAGACATTGGGTAGGGTATGAGATAGTGACAATTTTGCGGTTGTGAAAGAATCACGACCATTATAAGATTGTTGATTTTGCAAATGTTGTGCTAGAGGTCATGTGATTGATGAATGAAATGCAGGAAATTCAAAATAGGACAGACCATTAACACCCATGGAAGTGAACGCATAGGCCACTAAGGAATTGATCAACTCCTTAATCGGAGCTGTAGTCATTGTGATAGAGGTAGCATATGAAGAAGCCACCAGATTTGCTGGAATAGTATTCTGAGCTTGAAGTTCATCTTTGGAGTCTGTGCTGATTTCTTTTCAAGCCTTCTTGTGCAAGTGGAAATATGACCATTCATTTTGCAGTAGTTGCAAAACAATTTTCTCCTGCAGTTGCGAGCCACCTTCTCATACTTCATACACTAAAACATTGTGGTTTTTAACCATGAGTAGTAAACATGGCCATATCATCAGCTGATGATGAACCTGGCATTGTTAGAAGTGCTTTTTGGTTCTGTAAGAAAAGAATGAGTGGAGGATAGGTGAGTTTCTTCATGGAGAACCTCTTGGATACATGGGCCTAGATCACGAAAAACTCTCTATTCATAAGCACAGCCCGTACAGTTCAAAATTAGAGCAAAGGCCATGAGAAACTGATTGACATGTATGTTGTTCCTCATGGAGGCCTGTGGAAGAAAATCAGCTGACATAGTTTGGAGGAGCATTTTCAGTCCATAAGGCGAGAAAGCCATTGTAGTATTGTTGAACGGATTTGTCATTCTAGCAATGTATGGATAATTCCATATCCAGGCGGAATCTACGAGCCTTGTTCTGCTAATGATATATTTTCTTCATATGGACCCACATATCGGAAGCCTTGGTAAAGACTTGAAGTGCCATTAAAAAGGAGGGATCAACTGAATTTAGAATCCAGGTTACTCAGCATTGTGTTGGTTCCATGTAGCTAGGGTCTTATCATCGACAACCGGAGTGGATGATGTGACAATAGTTTTTGCAGTTGGAATAGATGTGGTTTCATCCAAATACTTGATCATTCCATGTCCTTCAACGAAATGTTTGAGATAGGTAATTAGTTCCATTAAATTTGATAGGAATGATGTCAATCTTGTCCATTGGAGAAGGAGATGAATGTGCTCAAATGGTAAAGTGTCTACACAGAAAATGACTATTTTTATAGAAAATTGAAAAAATGGCACAAAAAAGCAGTCTGGGCATCCCAAAAAACTGGAGCAGGAATTGGATTTTCTTCCTGTTTTGTTCAAATCACCTTCTATGCTAATGACGTAATTTCATAGTTTTGGAAGTGGTTTTGTCTTGTTCTAATAGTTGGATATGGATGTGGTAGATTCAAAATTATTTGTGCCAAACCCAAGAACAGGAGAAACATTGACCTTTTAAAGTGATAAAATTCTAGAAAAATAAGGATAAATCCCAGTGGAAGTAGTCAACCAGCTTGGTGAAGAAATTTTTGAATGTTGCACAATCAAAGGTGGGCCAGAAAGGAGACTTGGTGATCAGAGGGCTAGATCAGTTGATAGTTTGAAGGGATTGACCAGAAAGGAGACTTGAAATAAAGGCTGAATGTAGTGCATCCAATATCTTTGGTTGACTTGATTCATTTAGGCTGAATTTAGGCTGTGAATGTAGTCCACAGAAGACACTCACTTCACCTAACACCATACAAGGCACTTATATATATAAGCTTGAAAAGTGTTGGTGGAGTGCTTCGTGTGGTTGTAAAGTGGGGCATGTGTCCTTTATGTTTGCTTAGTCGGTTTGTGCTCGACTTTTCTAGAGAAAAGTAGAAGACAAAGGTGACAGAGACAAGATGATAGTGTCATCTGACATGGACAGGGGCAGACCAAGTGTTGTTACGTGGGTGTGGTCGCACCTACGTAACTGGAGAAACCCTTAAAAAATTTGATTTCTTTTTTAAAATTTGTTTACTTTGACCATTTCCCACGCCACTTAAAATAGGTCTGCCCGCACCACCCAAACAAAAATCCTGGGTCCGCCGTTGGACATGAACAATTGACTTCACCATAATATGGTACTAACTCAAAACACTAGCTATATGGAGCTATGGGACTAGCTATATGGAGCTATGGGGATAGCTTATGTTAGACAACACTATCCTTCTTGTCTCCCTCTCCAACTTTCTTTATTCTTTACATCAATTCTCCCTTTACTTCTCTGTAGAAAGTGCCCATTTCCACTGCCTTTTTTAAATAGACTTAATTAATATGAGAAATTAGGAAATGTGGCTTCCTTTGCCAGCACTTCGCCAACCTTGTTGAAGCTTATAAATTAGGAAATCTTGCCACATTTGTTTTGTAGTTTGTGTAGGCCAAAGTGCCCTAAGTGAGTGCCTTAAAAGTGTCGTGTCCCTTTTTAAACAAACTTAATGGCGAGAAATTAGGAAATGTGGCTTCCTTTTCCAACACTTCATTGACCTTGCCACATTTTGTGGTAGGTGAAAGTGCCAAAGTGGTGTATGTAGAGGTAAGTACAGATGACTTATAGAGGGATGAAATAAATGTGATGCAATGACTTCTTATGTGAGTGAGGTGTATGTAGAGGGATGAAAGTGCTCGGAGGCCACCCCATTCGTGTTGGTTCCTGGCCATGCTGTGCCTAGGCCAATGGACGGTTGGCCCTGTTGTGTGGCACATCAGAATCAAATGACAACTAGCGATCGACAAATGCACAAACACACACATCCACACAAACACAAGCAAAAATCATAATAATGAAAAGAAGACACAATCATGTACGTGGTTTGGCAAAACCGCCTATGTCCACAGAAAAAACCTCTCGTCAATTCCATTTTCTTCTTGTGTTTCCTCATGTCTCTTATGCCTTGGGGCCCTTGAACCATAAATGGCTAACCCTTACACCAATTTGGTTAACCTTGGAATATTAGACAAACCTGACAATATCCACCTTGGCTTGGATTCCGTCAATCCATGAGCCACCTAAAAGATACTAGATAGTCTTCATTCCTCCCACACCTCACTGAAAGGTACGCTCTTGCACTTGCTACAATTAGGCATGGCTTTTGCACCCCTATCCAATGGTGCACAATCTCAATGATGGGGGGTGACGATCAAGTCCAAGTGTGGCTTGGACTTCTCTTTCGTTAATTTCTTGAACACCTTCCAATCATCACCACCACAGATTGTGGGTGCATCCCAAGGTGGTGTACAAGGAGCCGTGCCTGATCTTAGTAGGTGCGAGAGTGTACTTCAATGAGGCATAGGTGGAATGAAGACTACGAGGGATCTTCTAGGTGGCTTATGGATTGATGGAATCCAAGTCAATTGGGGGGGGGGGGGGGGGGGGGGGGTGTAGGAGTCATGCAGGATCCCTTGTAGTCTTCATTCCACCCATACCTCGTTGAAGTACAGTCTCGCACCTATTTTGTGGGGTTATGTGGAGATTGTTGGGTTACTATTTTGTATTCCAAGGTTCACCAAATTGACGTGTATGGGTTAGCCGTTTATGGTTTTAGGGAATTTTTGTCATTTGGCTATGTTATGGACTGTTGTACGTTGAACTCTAATCCTAAGGTACAAGGGAGACAAGGAAATATTCCAAGGTTCTTCATGGATGGTAGGCGGTTTTGCCAAACCACGTACATGATTGTGTCATGCAAGATCCCTTGTAGTCTTCATTCCACCCATACCTCGTTGAAGTACAGTCTCGCACCTATTTTGTGGGGTTATGTGGAGATTGTTGGGTTACTATTTTGTATTCCAAGGTTCACCAAATTGACGTGTATGGGTTAGCCGTTTATGGTTTTAGGGAATTTTTGTCATTTGGCTATGTTATGGACTGTTGTACGTTGAACTCTAATCCTAAGGTACAAGGGAGACAAGGAAATATTCCAAGGTTCTTCATGGATGGTAGGCGGTTTTGCCAAACCACGTACATGATTGTGTCATCTTCATCAATGTGATTTTTGCTTGTGTTTGAGTGGATTTGTGTGTTTGCGCATTTGTTGCTCGTAGGTTGCTGTTTGATTCTTCTGCACCACCCAACAGGCCTAGCATGACTACTGAAATTGTACAGTGCTGGGCCATGTGACGAGCTGACCCATTTTTTTAATTTCTTAATTTTTGAAAATTAAAGTTCAAAGGTTGTTCTGTGTTTTTAATTTGAAATGAAATCAAAATGACTAAAATAAATACACAAACATTCCTTGGAAACATAAATTAAATTATATTCCCTGAAATTAAACATGACTTGGATTCCATCAATCCAAATAAGCCACCTAGAAGATCCCTCGTAGTCTTCATTCCTCCCATACCTCCTTGATCTTAGAACCCGCTAAGATCAAGGTGTAGATTGTTGGGTTTGTCTTGTATTCCAAGGTTCACCAAATTGATGTATGGGTTATAGATTGTTGTATGTTGAAACCCTAATCCTAAGGTACAAGGGAGACAAGGAAATACAAGAGAGCTCTCTCCAAATTGATGTAGGCGGTTTTGCCGAACCACATACATGATTGTGTCTTCTTCGTCATTGTGATTTTTGCTTATGTTTGGGTGGGTGGATTGGTGTGTTTGCGCATTTGCTGTTGCACCGCCCAATAGGCCTAGCTCGACTACTGAAATCGTGCAAAGCTAGGCCATGCGACGGGCCAACCTGTTTTTATAATTTCTTAATTTTTGAAAATTAAAGTTTAAAGGTTGTTGTGTTTTTAATTTGAAATGAAATTAAGATGACTAAAATAAATGCACAAACATTCCTTGGAAAAAACATGAATTTTATATTCCCCGAAATAAAGTTTAAAATAACTTTGATGATAATATATAAGAACATTAAATAAGATTTACAAATTTGATGATAATTTCGACTATATCAAAGTTATAATAAAAAAAATAAAAATTAAAAGTATGAAAATTCTCTAAAAATAAAGTTACGACAACTATGATGAAAATTTCTAACTTTAATTAAACAAAAATTACAACTATGATAACTTTTTGAAAACTATGACATTTGTTAATGTTGAAAAGTGGTATTCTATTTCTTCTTTCGGTGTCAGTTTTTCTTCCGATTAGGAACTGGTCTCATAGGCACGTGCATGTTTCTATCGTTTCTTACGATAGCATCATCTGACTGTTGTCGATAAGTCGCCCACCTACACTAAAAGCTTCCTCCAATGCAACTATAGACACTGGAATTATTAGTAAACCACGGGCCATGGCGGAAAGCACAGAAAACCTACTATCACCTATTTTCCACTAGGCCAAAAGATCAAAACTGAAGTCATCATCTCTTTGGATACGCTCATACATTGTTAATTCATTAATAGCTTGACTAGATTCAGAGAAGAGGAACTACTTCCTCAAGTGCTCTTACGAAGATTCCAAACAACTTTCTTTTTCCCTCCTTGTGGTTGGGGAGGGTGCATAGGGCTAGAGGAGGTGTGTGCTGTCTACCCATTTGGGTAGAATGCTCAATACAAAGTTTTTCTAAATAAAATTTGATAATAGAAATATTATTTGCATTAGAGTTACGTAGGTCACAACCCACTTGTCATTCGGCCTATTTTCTCACTTAAAGTTGGTCAAAATCTTCCAACCATATACAGCTATATAGAATAATTTGTTACTTACCATACTAGGAGATTTTCTTAAGAAAGTAATGGCCGTAATTATTGTAAATTGAGAGAATTTGTAGCCCTAATGGGCAATATATAATCTATATAAAACATCAAGATCCTTAAAGGAGGATCACTCATCAATTCCTTCTTCTTTGTGTTATATCTCTATCGTTGATAATTAGTGGCGTTCATGTTCATTTGATAATTTGTGTTATATCTCTATGTCTATTTATTTACTTCAAGTAAAGTTCCTACACCTACTAAATTTACCCTAATTTTATGGAAGCTAAACAAAAATGCTAATGGAGCCAACATTGACAAAACAACTCAACATCTGATGTAAAATATAAGTTTTGAGAAAAAGGTTCCACATTGCCAAAGAAAATCCTCTCTGCATGAGAAGAAAGCCACATTGTAAAAAAACCCCTCTAAAACACTAAAGAAACCTCTCTCCAAACTTTAAGGGTACTTCTGTGTACACACCCTTTTCATGGAAAAAGAAAATTGCCACATCAACAAAGTCCATGGAAATGAATTTCATGCAAAAAGAGTTCCATGGAAGTACCAAAGTTGGTGTTTGGTGCAAAATATTTTTCCTTGGTGAATTAAAGATATAATGTTGTTTGGTGCAGTTGCGAAATATTTGGTGACAACCATAAAAAGAAGGGGGTGGAAGGGTAAGTGGAGGGTACAAAGAGAGGTAAAGAGTGTGGAAATAGGAAGAAAGGGGAGGGGCATCGTAGTAAATAAAGAGGGGGGGGGGGGGGGGGGGGGGGGGCGCCTTGATATGGGGTTTCAACCCACGGTGAAATAGGAAGAGGTGAACATTTCCATTGAAACAAAAGTCCAATGGTCTTCTTCACAAGGAAAATGCTAACATGGTGATGACATGGTGGAAAAGTGGTTCCGAGGAATTATGTTGCACCAAACGCATTAAAAATGATTTCTCAAAAGAAAACCGTCCCCTTTTCCGTAGAAAAGTGCTACACAAACATGCCCTAAAAGATACTTCCTAATGGGCTCAAGCCCAAAATTTTTTTAAAAATTCATAATAGGCTCAAGCCCAAAATTGAATCTATGATGTAGTCAACCAATGGCCTTGAAGGAGCACTAAAGGGAAACTTTCACATATCTCTCCACATTTTTTAAAATCCCTATGACTTTGAGAAATTTGCTAGACTTTCACATATCGCTCCACTTGCCACTTTTGTCTACTATAAGGTTAAGCTATTTTGATCCCTTGAGATTAAAACATGTTACCAATTAACATTTTAGTAAATCTGGAGGATTGGAGTAGGTATGTTTTAGGTAGATGGTCTTTATAGAAGAGTTCCTAAACGATATCAAGTAGAGTGGTTTTTCTTCAAAGTTTCCTTATTGTTTTCTAAGGAGGTTGAGGTTAGTTAGGATTTTTGTATTGGCTAATTCATGAGTTGGACAAAACTCTAAGTCCATTGAGTTGTACTTTATATTTATTAGAATGGATTGTGATTATGTGCCGGATAAGCTGAATTGAAGATAATGCAAAATTAAAGTGTTTTTCTCATGACAACAAGGATTAAAAAGGTCAAATCTCACAAACTGAGTGTTAGATATGGGCAAGCTAAAAGAACATAAATTGGATCTAAAAGAACAAAGTTATAGCATCGGGAAGTTTGCTAACGTATGCAGCAAATTCAAGCGTGCTCAAGCGCTCGTTTAACCAGGCTTGAGAATTGAAGACAATGGCTAGGGTGCTGTAGCGCCCATTTAACTGCACTTGAGCGCACGGACGTCAGAAGCGCACCTACTTGCATGAAAACCTTTCCTATTTGTACTAGAATTGCTTGTTTTGTATCTTTTTAACTCTAAGGCATGAATTATGGGCTATAAAAAAGGATGTTCCTCTCAACTCTAAGGACAACACAACACATAGAATTGAATTGAGATTGTCATTGGAGATATTGTCTAAATCTTAACTTCCATGAGAGATTGGGCTGAAGGCTTCAAGTTCTAGAGTTGGTGCTTCTGCTTCTTTGAAGGAGATTTGTGACTTCTACACCCTTGTAGGAGATTGTTCTCTCACTGTAGTAGAGATTCATTTGTTATGGAGATCAAGGCACTAATAGCAAGGCATTGAGGGACTGCTTGTTGTGGAGATTTAGCAAAAATAACTACAACGCCTTATGTCGAGGGATTGACTGTAGGATTGCGATATATGTTGTAGTACGGAAGTTAGTGATTAATTTATTCCACTTTAGAATAGTGGCTTTTTCCCGTTTCGGTTTCCACGCTAAATTGTGTGTTGTTTTCTTTGTGTGATTGATTATTTTTATTTTTCCACTGCATAGAAGTAGTAATCAAATCACAGTCTAGAAAAAATCCCGGGCATTAAAAACTTTCAAGGTTGTCAAAACAAAAGAGATAGATAAAAAAATAGCCCTATTGAATTTACGGTCTAATCCTTAACTTTCACACATCTCTCCACATTCATTTGAATCCTTATGACTTTTAGAAATCTGCTGGAGCTTCCTGGTGTATAATGAAAAACTTCCTGGTTAAGCTATTTAATCCCTTGAGCTTAAAACATGTTATTAATTCACATTTTAGTAAATCCAAAAGATTGGAGTACGTGGTGTTCTTTATAGAAGTGGAGTTCTCTTTAAAGTTTCCCTATTGGATATGTTCCAAGGAGGTTGAGGTTGTCAAAACAAAAGAAGTTAACCAAAAAATAGTCCTATTGAATTGATATTAATTACAGTCTAATCCTTAAATTTTAATGCTTTCAAATACATTAGAAAATTACAATTTTCTAATCTATCTGACGGTAAATATCTTTTGGATTGGGATTCCATTGGATATATATACCATCCAAAGGGGATAGGTTTTTCTTAGTAGTCTTGTTAAGTGTCCCTCAAAATTCTCAAGCACTCTCCTTAAAGTTTTTCCTATATGTTCAGTGTGTGCATGTGTGTTTTGTAACTTCAAAAGCTCCTTGAATGAACTTGACCAAAAGGTTGGAAATTGGGATCGAAAGGGTCCATCATGGAAAGAAAAACAAGAAAAAAGAAAAAGAAAAAGAAAAAAGAAAAAAAGAAAGGAAAAGAAAAGAGAAAAACAACCTTGATTAGATCTGTTGGCTAGGCATCAGTTTTAAATGCATTATTTTCCTTAATTTATCAATGAATTCTTTCAAGTCACCTAGCAAGGTTAGGTGATAAAAAGATTGTACTGGTTGGACTATCATTGCCATTTGATGGGGTGATTTAACCATTACAAAGAGAGAAAAAAAAAAAAAAGAGACCAAAATGGATGGTTAATACTTTTAATTTTTTCTTAGACAAAATGGATGGTTAACACATTTGGATGGCTGGAAGAGCAAAATAGACATTTTTATGCAGGTTAAAATATGCAATATCTGAGAACAAAATAGACATTTTATGCAGACACATTTAATATTTCCTACTGGAAAGGAAGTTCTCATTTCATGGAATTTGTAGGTTGAACATGTAATCAGAGAACAAAATATAATGGCAGCAAATGAGATCATTGAACTCTTCTGTGAACTCGTTGTGGTGCGACTACCAATAATTTCAAAGCAAAGGTATACTATTTCATTTCTTTACTATTTCATTTCTTTATCTTCATGAAGGAATTTTCTAATGTTTGACCTACTAAAAATGATACTATCACAGGCAATGTCCTGCAGATCTGAAAGAGGGGATCTCTAGTTTGATATTTGCTGCTCCAAGGTGCTCAGATATCCCAGAATTACTGCAAATGCGCAGCATTTTTGAAAAGAAGTATGGGAAAGATTTTGTATCAGCTGCAACAGATCTATGCCCTGACTGTGGTGTGAATCACACGGTAATCCATTTCAGTAACTGGGACATTATGTTCTAGTCACCAACTCTGAAAGAGGGTTTTCTAGTAGCCCCCATAATCTCAATTTACATTTTGAAACAATCTATTAAAAAGCAATTATAAAAAATTTATATTTAATAATGATGTCCCAACTTTTGATTCAAGCTCTTTCACTGTCTGTGGAAGTAATTATTATTTTTTTGCTAAGTTGGACTGTTGGTTAGGAGTGTTACTTTAAACTTTTGAACTCAGGGATTTATCCCTAGGCATGTGTGTAATACTATGGTGCCAACACTACTCAACTATGAGTGTCTTGACCCCATAGTGCCTTTTGTTTATAACTTTTATTTCTAGTTACTGATTTATTGGATGGTATATGCTGTCATTGAATGTGCCTCCAATTGCTGCAAGCCAATTCATTAGGCTGGTTTTACCCCTTTTTGGCCTGACCTAAATGTGTCCAATTTAGATTTGGGCTTGGAGGAAGAAGCCTTAGTTGTTTGTGATGCTATTTGGAGGAGTACCTTGGTACCTTGTTTGATAGTTAATTGCAAGATTGTAATGAATGATGCTGCATGTGTCTTAACATTGGCATTTCTTTCATGCTATGGGGCCCACTGCTAGGTTGATTGCGGAAAAGAACAAGTCTATTCATGAGCTATTTGCATGATCAATCCAGTAGCGGGATGCCATTCTACTCTGAAAATTTGGCCAATGCCAATAAATGTGAAAGGGGGTCCATTTTGATTAGATTCTATCTAGAAATAGTGGGCCCCACATACTTAAAATGAAGTAGGCTGGTAATTTACTGTTCTAGTAAAAATGGGAGGGATCATTTCTTTTCTAATTGTTTTAGTTTTTCCTTATCCTGCCTTTTGCCAAATAGTAAAATCTCTCCCTAGCTTTGCTGTGGTATACAACTGCATAATCTATGCCTGAAATTTCTCTTTAATGAACCAGTGGTCAACTGAAGAGAGAGATTGTTGTGTAATCCTAACACTTAATATGTGAAAAGAATTAACTGTTCACATACATTTTTTTTTTACCTTTTTCGCATGAAGCTGATTGAGAAGCTGTCTGTTAGAACACCTACTGGGCAAGTGAAGTTAAAAATCATGAAGGAAATAGCAAAGGAATATCAGATAGAATGGGATACAACAGAATCCGAGCAAGAGCTTCTCAGGACCCCTGAAGAACGCATTGTGAGTACTGCAACCACTTTATTCTCTTCCTATATTTAATCTTACTCTTGATACTGTTCTTTCATAAAAAAAAAAAAGAAGAAATTTTTAGTCCAATGAATTTATCCAAATAAATTGGTTAGAGCTGCCTGACTGGTGTGAGTGTGTGGGCCCAGTGAAAGTCCACATGTTTATTGGAATATGTTATATATATCATAATGAAAAAGGAAAAAGAACCCAAAGAACAGAATTTAATGGCAGCAACCATCTTGTACGTCTGTACTCTGTAGAATCATCATGGAGAATGTTCACAATTTTTCGATCAGTAATAATCACATATTGCTTACCATTCAAAATAAATAAATAAAATAAATAAATACATATTGCAGGAAGGACCACGGACATTTGTTAGTGCTGCCAGCATGCCGATGAAATCCGTCTCTTTACAAGGTCCTGAACCAAATAGTTCTCACAACAGGTAGTCTTGCTTTTGGTACATTAATCTTGCTTTGAATTAATAATTAGCTACCGGCTGCAATCATTTGCATTTAAGCTGAAAGTGATACTGCTTTATTCTTTAAATGGTCATATAGATCTTCCAATGATGGAGAAAGCCGCAATATTCATTTCAAGGATACAGCTTCAGCTGCTCAAGCAGCTGCGGACTCTGCAGAGAAAGCAGTTGCTGCTGCACAAGCTGCTGCATATCTGGCCAACCAAAGTTCTCATTTCACTCAATCAGCATGTTTCAACACAAATGTCAACAGCTTTTCCGCATCAATTGATCCCGGTTGTGTCAAGACTGTTCAAGAGCTCCAGAATGCAACACATAGTCAGTCTAGTGCTGTGAAAATGGTCTATGGATCACAGGGTTTTGGCAGGTCACAATATATGAGGAATGATGAGACGTACCCCACAAATGGTAGAGAGAACTATGGAAGGCACAACTACAATGTTCCTCAAAGAGATTCAGATATTAAGTTTGATGACTCGGATGGGGTAGAGTCAGATACTGATGAAGAAATTGCATTGAAAACCCATTCAAGTGGTATTCATCCACCACCACCCAATCGGCCACCTCCACCAATACCATCATCTGTTGCCAATTGTTCTGAAGAAAGAAACACAACAGATAACTCTGGGTCAAATAAGCAGAATCTTGGTTCCCGTGTTCATCCAAAATTGCCAGATTACGATTCGCTGTCTGCTCGCTTTGAAGCTCTTAAGTTTCACAAATCATGAAGAGTTTTGTCATTAAAATATATATGTTTTTGATGAATCGTATTTTATTCTGGATTATAGTTTTCAGATTTTCAGTCCCAGTTCCTTATATAACTTGTTTTATATGGATATGAAGATGGAATATATAAATAAATGAGGAATTCTCCTTTTTGCTCATGTAACAATATATATAACTTGCAGGGCTCATTGTATTGCATTCATTGTATTGCATTCAGTGTGCGGGTCTTGAGACCTGTTAGTTTTTATAAACCAGCCTAGAAGTCATCTTGAGGATGTAAACAAAGTTGTAGCCCCATTTTTATAGAGCTGTTCAGAATGTCCAATGACGAGTTTGGACTGCCATATTTAGTGTTCTATGTTATCACGTTCCATGCAATGTGGTTGGTCATGGGCTAAGCTATTTCATCGGTTCAGAGGCATGGGTCCAATGAAGTAGAGAAAGTTTTGCTCATATCCATAGTTGATCAACGATGCTATCATCATGCTAAATCAAGTACTGTTCAGCCAACAACTACCTATTCCTACGTTATAAATCAAGGATCTGTACTGTCAATGTACCAAATTTACAAGTATATATTTCATACAATTTAAATTAGAGAATCGTAATGGTTGGAATGTTCATATTATATGACTCCATGCATTAGGGGTGCAGATGAATTTTTGTGCAGGATGTCTCCTTCAGATGTCTGCAGAAGAAAACAATCCTTTCTGCTCACTGTTCAGTAACAGTTTGTTAACCTCATTCGTGCCATGTGCCCATCAGTCACAACTTATTTCTTTTCTAAATTTTCAGATGTCTGCAGAAGAAAACAATCCTTTCTGCTGACTGTTCAGTAACAGTTTGTTAACCTCACTCGTGCCGTGTGCCCATCAGTCACAACTTATTTCTTTTCTAAATTTTAAGCAGATTATTGATCTGGTTCCCACCATCTAGATGAAATTTTTAGGTCTACATAGAAATTCATCAGATTGGTGGTCTGGATGGACTAACCCAGAACCCATATGCACGGAAAACAGTGGTTTTTATCAAGTTGTACGATTGAAGGACACCATGATCACAGTAGTAGGCATTACATATGTATCCTTATTTGAAACAAGCAAGATAATGAGCATCAATGCATCACCATCATAAGTCTATCATAAGATATCACATATTGCAGCAAAAAGGGCATTGTAGATAGTGATCACCATGATCATCAATGCATCACTATCATAAGTTATCACATATTCCGTTAACCACCTTTTTTTTTCAATGTGAGGTGGCGGCCAGTGTTTGGGGTCATTTCATTGGCAAGTGTGGTGTTGCACGGAGAAGATTGCAAAGGCAGTAGAGTCGTGGATGGAAGGGTATTTTGTTGGCAATGGTCGTACTCTGTGGAAAATGCTTCTATTTGCTATTTTATAGTCCATAGGAGGGAAAGGAATGACAAGATGTTTAGGGGTGATTCTTCTTTCCTTCTGGTGTTGATTGATAGAATAGGATTACAAAATGGGCCTTGGTTAGAAAAGAGTTCTCCAATTTTAGTGTTAATGATATCCTTTATAATTGGGAAGATTGCATGGGATGCAAACCAAGTAAGGTGAGGAAAGTCATACTTTGGTCACCTCCCTCGGCTGGTGTGTTCAAGTTATTGTGGATGGTTTTGTGAGAGGTAAACCATGGTGCTTTGAAATAAAAAAGGGAAAGTCTTATTTATGTTCTCAAAGCATGTGGGTGTTTATGGTTCTAATGAAGTGGAGGTTTAGGCTATTCTAGAAGCCTTCCGAAGCTTCTCGAAATACTTAAAGAGTGATCTTATTTTGGAGAGTAATTCCTCTAATGCGATTGTATGGGTATCTAATAGGAAGCCTTCTCCAATGAAATTCCAATTCCTCTTTAATGAAATTCAGGCTTTCTATGCTATCATTAATGTCGTCTTTCGTTACGAGCTTAGATTAGCCAACTGTATGGCTGATGCACTAGCCAGCAAGGGGGTAGAGAGAAGCTGTCCTTGGGAAGGCTTTATTATGTAATTGGGGCATAGGTGGGGTACAATGCTCTTGTTCCCCATAACCTCTTTTTCATTTTTTTTATCTTTTCTTGTTTTCTTGCCTTATCGTAGTTTCGTTTGTATTCTCTCCTTTTAATTAAAGTTTTAATTATCAATCATATATACATATTTTGGTTAGAAGTTCATCCTGGGCTTTCTTTTCAAGGCAGGTGTTGCACTGAATGAGGCATTTTCACATGAAGATCTCTATGTCTATTGCTCTAGTGAATACGCACAGCACCCCACCCTTTTGCTCTCTTGAATATGCATCCCTTCCTCCTCTAAAACACTACAATTGAAGTACCTCACCATTAGCACTAAACGAAGGGACTGATCATTGGTCGTTTCACATACTGTTCTCGTATTTTATCCTGGGGTAAAGGGGTTACTTAAATCCAATGATGAATGCCATTCCACACAAAGTGATATATGGGCCATTAGGAATTCAATGTGGAAATAACAGAGCCTAACAAGTTTCTCTACATCTTTATGGATATTAAAACTCATACAAGTAAAAAGAAAATCCGTTATTTACCATTTATTGGGAGAAGCTAATTTATATGTAAATGGATTGATTGTATGGTTCCAACTTGTTAGTTCTCACCCATCATGAAGATGGGGCCCTAACATTTGTACATCATTTTCTTCACATAATATACGTTTCATTACACACTCACAAAGGAGGTTGGGTGTATTACAATTCACATAGGTAATGGGTTATGACAGTGTGGTCAGTACTCTGTAGTCTTTCATCTATGAAAAACTCTGTTATATAAATTTAAAAGGTTGTACAAGTACCCTGATAAGATAAGGCAACGAGACTCTGTTTTTGTCCAT
Organism: Sextonia rubra; assembly: GCA_037013555.1. Lineage (NCBI taxonomy): Eukaryota > Viridiplantae > Streptophyta > Magnoliopsida > Laurales > Lauraceae > Sextonia > Sextonia rubra. Next base: position 10,324,952 of record JASUAD010000028.1, on the reverse strand, counting down.
TATAATGTGTGGATCCCAAGATTTATGGAGGACCAGTCCAATTCAAGGACTCTGTGGACGACTTAAGTGAGCCCACCTTGGATCTTTTACTAGCACACATTACCACGGTAGGGTGACATTCACCAGTGATGAGCCTACCAAGAAATTTCCACAAAATTTGTTCTAACTCTCCATTTTCAAGGCTCTTGATAGATTGTTAGGAGTAATTAGGATGATTAGACCATGATAGTTGGAGGGAGCCCATGGCCTCCATGCTAGGACCTGTCTACCCAACGGTTGTCTCCGTCAAACGTGGAACCCACTGTTCTTTCTAAAAACCTACACAACCATAAAAGTGGTCCCAACTCCTAGGCCTGTGTCACATTGTCCCTCCCAATAATGTGGCTTATATCTCAGCTTGTGAAAATGGATAAATTAAGGTGAGTGTTTTTGCAAATTTCTGTTGCTCGGTTAGGCATGGGCAATATTTGCGAAATAAAAGAGATTATAATTGGAGAGAACACTTACAATTCCTAGTACTCCCTTTTTTTTTTCTTTCTTCCTCTATTAATTTATTATTTCTGGAACTCCTGCTTTTGGAAAGGTCAGTTGTGCTTGTTTGACAACCAGTCAATAGAGGGTAAAGGAAAGAACTGTTTAGAGATAGAAAGCCTATTAGTTTAGAATTTAACAGTTCATTTATAGGCTTGCTGATTTGAAGAATTTCACTTGTGAAGCTGAATTCTAGCTAAATCTAGATTATAACAGTCAACGAAACCCATAAACTTGACAGATTTTGGAGTTCCCAAAACTTGAGTTTCAGGGATCGACCTCAGCCATTAAGCATTATTAGGTCTTACATATGATATGGTAGTCACATTCTTGCATTCAAGCAGAATCTCTTTTTTTTTTCCATTTATTTTTAATGTTTGTGTTTGGATTCAATCAGTATATTTCTTTTTGAATTGGGACATGATGATGGTATAATTCTAGGCAAGGTTGAAATGTGTTTTTGGATTGGTCTTAATTAATGGACTTAATAGATAATTACGCCTGTAACTGATATTAGACAGCCAACTTTTTCTTTTTCTTTTTCTTCTTATTATCATTTTTAGCATCATGAATTGGAATTTTCAATCAAAGTGATTCCCGATGTGCGGTGATGTACAGGGCTGGAGCTGCTTGAGACCTTTGTTCTTGCTATTTATTTAGGCAATTTATTTGCTCACCACTGATCAAGTAATTAGAACTGTCACTCAAATGTTTGTATTTGTCCATAGCAGCATCCCTTACGAAAGCTAACATTATGACCATAAAATTGAACAATTCATGGCAAAATAACTTGGAAATAAAGAAACATGTCCTCATTGAATCAAAATTGGATGGATTTTATACTGATCTGTATGCGATGGCGTGGACAAGCAAATTAAATGGTTCTTCATCCCCCCACAGAGAGTGGTGGTAGGGACATTGTCTCCCATAGGGAGCATCTGCCAGCTCTGTTCATCCTGTTGGAAGACCTTTGTGCCAGCCAGTGTAACAGTCTGCCAAACAAAAAACATAGGCCTGTACAGTATCTATCTATCATCATCAAAGCCTTGTTGTCCCAGCTTTTATGTTGGGTTTGGCTACATGAATTTTGTGTCTCCATTCCAACCTACCCGGAACCAAATCTTCGGATAGGTTGTACTTATTCAAATCTATCCTTACCTTTACAAATAAATGTAGGAGAATTTGTTCATCCTCATCTTTTTTACGAATGGGGTAAGGCTGAGCTTCAACCAGTGGCAATACACGTGAGAATGTAATTTGATTTAGGTGGTTCTTATTTTTAAACGAGTACATAAGCACAAGTGTAGCTTTCTATATGTCGGAGTAGAGAATGCAAAACCATGTGATCATGATGTGAGAGATCAGTTGTAGAAGGTGGGTATGATTGGAATGTGCTGGACAATCATCCAATCAAAGTAGGGTATGGTTAGCATACCAATAGAATCGATTATGTCCCTTTGTGATATGTGAAGACCTTCTTACCAAACTAAAAACATGCCCCCAAGACTCAATCATCTTCATAGTCTACCTATCACATGGTTGTGCCTCCACTGGAACCTGGTAATCCCAAACATTGTCACATCTCATGTGATGTGTCTACACTCTCCAAATTCTGTTTTTTTTTTTTTTTTTCAAAGAAGATCCTTGAAATCCCTGGCTGTACATCATCATTCTGATCACAGAAGGACCTGATCAAGTTCAGTAGGACTACCTATTTGACTTCATTTCTGAGGCCATTAAGAAATGTAGTTCTTGGTTGACCTCAATGGATTGGATGGTTGCTGAACAGTGTCATCTCTCGATTAAGGACTGTCAAAAGTGTTCCTCGGAAGGTGTAAAGATTATGCATAAACTTATTCACACTAGACTTTCCTCGACTACCATAACCTTCCAGTTTGATGGTTGCACTGAAAAGGTCCAATGATAGAAATTCAACATGGCTAACTGTGGTTCACCTCAGATCATATATTCATCAGTTACATGTCCAACATCAACCTAATGATTTGACAACATTTTTATGGACAATTCATGTGCTGACAGAGGAGCTACTGGCTTGTCTGAGAAAGAAATAGAGACGCTTTTTAGACTGTGAAATTGATGGTGTTTGGATAACCAATCATGTCATGCATGATTAATCCAATGGCAAGCCTCACTCCTTAATGGCCAATTTGTGTCAATCCCTATACGTGGGGTGTCATGATTCCAAAGGGTTTTGAATTTAAGAAGGTGGGCCATGAGAGGATGCTATAATTCACCGACATACATTGCATTGGGCCCTTGCTTGTTTAGCCAAACATGAGCCCAATATTATTCTCTGACACTATAGTTGGTGAAGTTGATCCAGTCTGATTAACTGGAACTTCTCCTATATCATCTATACAAGTGGTTATATATACCGAAGGGACTTGCTATACTGTATGTCCGCTGTCAACAGAGAGATGTATAACCAACTATGCTCAAGTTGGTGTGGTGATTCCTGACATAATCCCAACATGACACTTCTCAAATCTCTCCTTCTCAACCAACACATGGTTATGTTCCCTCCCTAGACCAACATGAAAAAGCCATACTTAAATATGTTGTCTTACCCTGCGAATATAAAACTACCATTTCCTTGCATTCTCTACTCAGCAACACTGCAACTTGAACAATCTAGCCTTTGTTTAAAAAACTTGCATCCAGCATTTACTACTGAACCATGATCAACCGCAACAAGCTAGTCGAGATGGTGAAGAAGTGGCACAAGCGAGCTGCCATAGGAAGGAAGCGAGTCTCAATGCTGAGATCTGGCGATGAAGTACATCTGGAGGCAAAAAGGAAATCAGTAGCTGATAAGGGCCATTTTGTCGTGTACAGTGCAGATGGAAAGCGTTTTGAGATACCATTGGCATTTCTCAAAAGCCCCATCTTCATAGAACTCTTTAGAATGTCAGAAGATGAGTTTGGACTATCATATGGTGGGCCTATCAGATTGCCATGCAATGCAGTCTTCATGGACCTAGTAATATCATCTATTCAGAGGAGTGCTTCCAAGAAAGTAGAAAAAGATTTGCTTACATCAATAGAAAATCACCGATGCTCAACATCTTCAATGCTAAATCAAGGGTGGACCAACCAACAAATACTTATTCATTGATTGTGAGGACGAAAAATGGGCTTTTGGGCTTTACCATACAATCTGTTTCAAAACTTGCATCTGTATATAGTTCTTACAGTTTTAATGCAGTAATTTCAATGGGATAGAATGGTTGTGATGACAATGTTTATATATATATATATATCTATATAAATTTTTATTGGGTTTACGATAGGAAGAACTAGAATCTATAAACCATGAATTATTAACCTGATCCATACCTCTAAGTAATAGAAAGTGATTCTCCACTGTCCAAATTCGAGCTTTCTATCTTTCCTGCAGTAATAGCATAAGAACTTGCTTTCTCAATTTACCAAAGTTCCAGAGTTGGTGCCTCAGCCATGACAACAAGTAGCACACTGCATGGAGATTGAGTCGTATGAACATCATCATCCTCTGCGGCAATCTTCTCCTGCAATGGAAGAAACTGCCCGGCCACCCCTTCTCTGATTTTTGTTTTTCTATACACAAAACAGATCCAGACCGTCTGGTCTGTGTTCTACTGAAGCCCAAAGAATATTCTCTGATCTATGGACGGATCTGAGAAACCGCTCCTCTTCTTCTTTAGATGTCTTAGAACCTGAATTGTGGGATCTCTCTTTGCTCTCTGCCTCTGTTGGTTCTCATTGAAAGCCCTACAAAAAAGGGTCTGTATCCTTGCAGTGGGCAAACAAGCCCACTGAGATGAGAGTATGATCTTTTCCTCATCTGGGTCTTCTTTTTCCCCATTTATTTTACATGGGGTTTTGATTTTCTTTTGGAATTCCTTCTTCCTGCTCCGAACATTTGAAGGGGGAGGGGAGCGAGAGCGAGAGCGAGAGGGAGAGTTCCTATCCACCGCCGGAGTTTGTCGCCGGCGGGAGAAAGAGGTGGAGAAGTGGAGGAGAGAGGAGGGCGGAAGAGGGACGGTATGTCTGGTGGGAGGAGCTTTTCGTTTTTATTTTGATGCAATTCTGCTGTTTTGGCAGCTTTCGTTGCATGTTTTCACTTTATCCGTTGTGTATTGTTCACTTTATCCGTTGTTTATTGTTCCATTTTTGCTCAAATAATCGTTCCAACCGAGAGAGGACTTTTAGATTAACAATGATAACACACATCGTGAAAGAATTTTCAATGGTTTTAGCATAAATTTCGGTCCGTTCTAGGTGATGATGTCATTTGGCTACTTAGAATTTTAAGATGGGTGTAGGAGTTATGCAATTGTGGTGGGCTCTATTGGTAAGATTGGTATAGGTGCAGTCATCATCATTAGAGTGGTTTTGTAGGTTTTGTGGATTTTTCTTGGGCTGAAGGGGATTTTGGAGGAAGGGTTTTGGGAGAATAAACATCTCCGATTTTGATGACTGCTGCGATTGCTAGGTAGTTTGCAGAGAAAGAAGAACAGAAGAAAAAAAAGAAAAAAGAGAAGATTTTGCTGGTTTGAAAGGTGGGAAGAAGTATGATTTACCAAAAAAATAAATTTTTACACAAAATTAAACCCAGAGACCTAATCTATGTTCTAATTTAACGTGAGATTAATTTCATTTTTGTAAACTTCTCAAAAAGTAAAAAGTGTATTGTCAGGAGTTCCCTAAGCCATTGCGCATAAAACATGAGTTCGGATCCTCTGGTTAAAAATCCCATGGTACACCATGGTCATCACAAGGGATTTCCTCAAATAATCCCGATTCATTAAACACTGTCCGATTGCCTGTGTTGAAGTCACATTTGTCTCTTTCTAAATGGAGTCAAAATTCTGAAATTATTTAAATGGGGACACGACACGCATTTGGACCCTTGTTGCTAATTTTAGAGTTCCCCCTTTGTCATTGTAGTTGATTGCAATTGGGACCATCCAATTTTTCTGACTGTTGATCTGATCAATAGGATCTTCCCAACGGGGAGATCCTTGACAAGCATAGGTTTTGCTCTAATCATTTTGGAACACCTATTTTGTTATTTGTTCAACATGTATCAGATGTTCAGCTTTGCAGCCAAAGTGATTCTTGATTTGTTTGGATCTTAAAAAGGGGGACCCAATGATTTACCAACCAAGTCAGTGACAGAGCCTCTGCACTTTGCTCGAGTGCTCAACACTCAATTACACTGTTCAATATACTCACATAAGTATCTGTTGCAAAAGCTAATGTAACAATACATTTTGCTATAATCTAAAGCAGAAGAACTTGAAAGTGTGGGATTATCTACTGGGGCAATGGAATGAGCTACAATTCGATTGAAATTGAAATTCTAAAATTCATGGAGCAGTCTTTCCTGCTTCCTATGCCTATGATGGAATACCCGCGACGTTGAGCATTGGCCCGTGGCCATCGACCCGAGCAAAGCATTTTCCACATCCCGTGCGTCTTCCTACTATTGAGACAATGTAATCCATGAAGATGGCGTCGCATGGCAGTGTGATTGGCCCGTTGCTTGGCAACCCAAAATCCTCTTCAGACATCTCGAATAGGCGTATGAAGATGGGAGTACTAAGATATGCCAATGGAATTACAAACCATCTTCCATCTCTAGTGTACACTACAAAATGACCCTTATCGGGCTTTGATTTGGTGCATATATGCGTGTCACTAGCACTACCTTTATTTGGCAACATAATTCGCCTCCTCCCTGTTGAAGCTAGCTTCTGCCACTCGCTCACAATCTTGAGAAGCCTCATAGGATTGTTGGTGGATTTCATTCTATTGAACTTGGTTGATTGAAATGGAGTTTTCAGAATGTTAAGGATGTGAGACTATACACAACCCCGATGAGTGATGAAGGTGTTCGTATTTGTAAACAAAGTTACATAGACAAAACTGTTGAGTGTAGCTTTCTTTATGCTGTGTGGAGGATGCAAAACCATGTGAGTGGAGGGCAAGTCTCTCCATATGGAAATGTTGGGCAATCATCAAATGAAGTATGGTATGACCAACTTAGAAATACGAATGAATATTTCAAATCTTTTGTGATGCGTGAGTGCCCCCGAGTTTCCTATGGTGGTAGGAAATCTTGAAATGAATCATTTTAGATCTGTAGCTTTATTTGGTGGGCTAACCATGTTTTTTAATCTAGTACTCAACTTCCCTTTCAAACGAACACCAAATAAAGCTGAAGATTCTCATTTAAGGCCACCCCTTGTATGTGTAAATTGGGTAACTCGGTCTTTACTCCAAGTGGTTACTACAAATCCAAAATCAGCCTAACGGCGTCCCTATATTTGGGACTGGAATTAATATGTGGTGGCTGTATCCGTTGTAGCAAGTCTTCTAGAACCACTTGATCCTGAGCTCCGATCCTCCACTTACAAGAAATTCGTATAAAATGGCCCCCTATTCTCTGAGTCCCCGGAAAATTTCACCCGGGTAGGGAAAAAGTCCACCGTTAGATTGATAAATAAAGAATGCTTGAATTTGTATTTTGGTTATTGGACTGAAATTGTCTCAGGGCCCATACGACATAGGCCATTTACTTTAAATTTCCAAAAGTAGGCCCCATTGCGAAGCTATGAACTTCTCGTGACTTAATGAAATCTGCATATATAAAATGTAAATCGCATAAAATGATGGCCCACAACTTTATGGGCCCTATCAAGGGCAGACCTAAGTGGAGACAAGTGGGTGCACTCGCACCCGTTACATGGTGATACATTTTCAAATCTCATATAAAAATTCTGAGTACAGTAGTAAAAATCTAATAAAAATCATAGGTCCATCCTCAAAATCCAAAAAAAAAAAAAAATTTCTGAATTTGCCCCAAAATCAAACTACTTATCAAAATCCACACCCCTCAAATAAAAAACGTAGGTCAGCCCTCTTAAAGTTCATTGAAATAGATTCGGATCTACTCTCAAATTTATCACTATAAAATCTTGCTTTTTTTGTAATATTTTATTCAGGTGTAACTCATCCATGTCACGAAGGGCCCAACTCTTATAATTGAGTGGAATTTGGTGAACATCCATTCATTTAAGTGGGCCGCAGTGAGGAGCTTCACAGATTTCTTATGAGTTTGAGTCGAAAGGATTTAGACTCACCCATGTTAGTGGGAGCCATTTGTAAAAACCTAAATTGCTTTAGATAAATGGTTTCCCACTTAAACCCTCCAAATTTTACTCCAATAAGATTGGTCATTATAGAAAACTTGAATTTTTTTTATAATATATTTGTTCATGTGTTTTATTTTAATAAGTGATCAATTTGTTTGGTGCAACAAAAAATCAGCCTTGTGGACAACCTGTTTCACATTCTGCAAAAAAATCCAAGTCCAGCTTTCCCAATTGAAAATGATTTTTATCCATAGTTGAGGAAAAACAAGCTCATTTTATCATTTTTTATGTCCCACATTTGTCCGAAAACTGTCTACAAAAAGATAATTACAACATAGCTATTCGTACATGAAAGGACACCATACAAATGATAGTTTTACACTTTGAATTTTTAATATCCAACAGCTATAAGATATCGAACAGTTTGATATCCTACGGATGCAGGATATTGAACAAAACTCAGATTTTTCACTCCTCCCTTTCTATTGAAGAGAGGCAAAAATGATCTATTTTTCTTCTGATAAACGAAATAGAGGTCACATGCCTCTTGTGATGATTGAAATTGATGATTTGTGTATGATTGAGACCTATATAAAAAAAGCGCCAACTCAAGAATTAAAAAAAAGGTAAAAACGATGAAGACAAGCTAGTGTTTCAAGGTGAAAATGCACTTTGGCTTTAGGGGAAGAGTTATGCTAGCCACACTCTCCATCTTACAACCGTCTTATGTGGCATTTTTCTTCTCCTACACCTTTACAATGTTAAAAATAAAACAAATGAGTTATGCTTGTTACATAAGACGGTTATGAGATGAGTTATAAGATCAGAAGTGTGACTAACACTATTCTTCAGAGAAAGGGGCAAGACTTACGATATCCTACATTTGTAGGATATCACTTTGATATCCTACTTTTGTGAGATGTTGCACTGTTCGATATCCTATAAGGATAAAATCATAATTTATATGGCACTATTTCCTACATGAAGAGCTGTGTGGTAAATTTTTTTTTTAAGACAATTCTTTGGCAAATCTTGGGTATAAGAGCATCCTTAGGGTAATTATTTCTTTAAAATTTTCATTTGTACACCATTTGCTGAATGAGCTAAGATTTTCATTTGTACACCCGTTGCCGAATGAGCCAATACAAGCCTCGGATTTTCAAACTTATACCAGTGCCACTGCGAGACAACTCTATAGCCAGTTAATGACGTAAAGCCAGACTCTTCGAAATATGGGAATTAGTTACTTGTGCTTTTCTTGGAGAGTGTAGAGATTTCCAATTAACTATGCAGCCAAAGGAATTTGGCCGGACAATGTCATTATGAACACCAACCAGAACAATTACATTCCGAAGTACCAACTGAATAACCTGACCAGCTAAAATAAGTAATGCTTATTTTGACTACTTGAAATGTAGGAATAAGTTATGTGTCCCCTTTTTGTTAAAAAAAAATTATGTATTTTTTCTGGAGACGTAGAGATACACCCATTAGCTCTACTAACTTGAGGTCTACTTTCCTCACTTCACTTGAGGTCTACTTCTTTTACTAGAGCGCTAGGGTCTTAGCTCTCATGCTGGTACCAAAAAAAAAAAAAAAAAGAACCCAACCCCAAAGGAGTCTTGCCATTTAACTATAATACTTTAAAGAGAAAGTTTTTGGATCAATTTTGAGTTTCTTTTTAGAGCATTTGTAAAAAAACGTTAAAATACATAGGTAAATATATTTGAACTTATAATCTTTTGATCTTTTGGCTTCCAATTTAACCACTACAACACACAATATTTATGTATTTTTATTTAACAAAAAATATAAAAAATAATTAGATGCAACATAATCCCCCATGTGGGTCATCTTGTGCTCAGCACGGGTTATTGTACTACTGCCATTATTACAAAAGCCAATAATCAACATAAGTTTTGAGGAACACTGAAATCTAACCAGCTAAAAAAGGCAATGCCTCCTTTTCACTATTTGAAATATAGGAATTGGTTATGTCACTTATATGTGCCTTTCTTGGAGAAGTACAGATCTACCTAATTTCTTTATTTTCAGTCACAAATTCAAGCTTCCCAACCCTCCGAAATAAAAGCTCCCATTTTTAGCTTAAACGCATCACATGCTCGTGCATCCCAATGCGACAGGACAAATGAAAAGCTAGGATCTTTCATGCCAAATTTGGCATTGAATTCATAGGAAGTCCTAGTAAGGAGGGCAAAATGGAAGGAGCACCAAAGAGGTCAAGAATGAAGGGATTGAAGGGGAGACATCTATGGGACCATTACTTTTCAAGGATTCGGTTTACTCGTTTGATGGGTGGGATTATTTGTTGGGTTCTTGGATTTCAATTACTTTTCACTTTTAAAATCTTTGCTTAGTAATTGATTACTACTGAAAAAATAAGCCTTAATTTTAATTGAATAACTAGGAACTTTAAGAAAGAAGCCATTTTAAAATGACTAAAATCGAAAAAATGAAGCTGAATTAATTTCCATAAATCAATGGCTCTCAAAGAATTTCTATTTTAATGAAAATGAATTAATAAGGGGAGATGGAAATTCTTTGATTTAGCCACTTTAAAAATATACTTTATAGTGTTCATAGGCATTCAATTCCAAGATACAAATGGAACCTAAGGGCTGGTTTGTTTGGACTAAAATATATAGGAATTTATGGTGAAATAAACTTAACTAAAGGTTTATTAAAAAGGTGAGAGGTGAACGGCATAAAGTGAGGGGTGAAAGATATAACATGAAAATGTAAATAGATTAACCTTTACTTTTGTTTTTTTGCATTTAATCAATTACTACGGTGGTGCCTTACCACAAAAAAAAAAAAAAAAAAAAAAAGAAAAAAGAAGAAAGAAAAAAAAAGGAGGTTGGTAGCTATTAGCTAGGTTTCATTTCCATGTTAACAATTTGACTTTACCAACTATTTGGTGATTTACTTGTATAGCAAAGTGGAGAGAAATGTTAAATCAAAAGACAATAAAAAAAAAGGAGTCAAATAAAAAGTACTACCCATGGAAAGCCAAGTACTAGCTTTTTGATATTATTGGTGAAAAAAATGTACTTTTTGAAATTTAATACTCATTTACTCGTGGATTAAAATATCGGCCGATATCGGTTTGTATCGGCCGATACGTACTGGTATCGGCCTTGACCGAACCGATAAGTGTGTACTTATTGGTACCGGTACCAGCACCAGTAAATATCGCCAATTATATCGGTGGTATCGGCCGATATTTCGATATATCGGCGAACTATCGGTATCGGCCGATATTTATCTAATCCAAACTCCAAAGAAGAAGAACAGAAGAAGCAGAGAAAACTCAGAAAAAAAAAAAATCAAAAGAGGTAGAGAGAGGAGGAAGAAAGAGATAGAAGAGAACCTACCCTTTTGTCTCGCCTCACCGCCGAAGCAATCTCGCCTCGCCGTTTCCCGTCAAGCTTCTGCCGCTGCACCTGCTGCGCTCTTGCCTCCGCTTGCGCTGCTGCTGCTCCCACCTTCGCCTGCCGCTCTCCAACTGTGCCTGCCGCTGCTCCTCTTCTTCTTCTCATTCTCTCCTTCCTACCGCTGCTCCAGCTGCGACTGCCGTTGCTCAAGCTGCGCCCGCTGCTGCTCCCACCGCGCATGTCGCTGCTCCTCTTCTTCTTCTCCTTCTCTCCTTCCCTTTTATTTTCCTTTTCTTCTTCTCCTCTTCTCCTCCTCTTCCTCCTTCTCTTCCATTCCGTTTTTCCCCCTTCTTCCATTCTGTTTTTCCCCACTTTTTTACCCTTTGTTCTGTACAGGTGATGCATTGTTTTGTACATTTGATGTGAGACGGAAAGTTGTGGAAGCCTCTGGAGCTTGGACTACTAATGGGTTGGGTGGCCTGTGGCTGTTTACCTGGACTGGACTCATAAAAATGGGGTCTTGATACTTATATGTGACTCATTTAGTTATTTAAAGTCTTAGGTTGCTCTATTCTATGGGATCTATAAATAAGTTTTATGTATTTGGACCGGAAGGGATAAAAGTCAAAGCCCTTTATATTTGTTCTTTTTTCAAAAAAAAAAAAACTTTTATATACTATATACATATATGGTGCAAAATGCGGGGCTCATAGTATGCCACACAGTAAATTACTAGTATTTTCTTTGGGTCCAAGGTGAATTTCATTTTAATTAGGGATTAGCCTTTTTTTTATTAGCCAGTTTCTTTTTTTATTTTTTTCAAATTTAATTGATCAAACAATGGGTCAATTTTTAATTAGAATGAAATGAGGTTGAGACAAAAAAAAAACTAATTATTTTGAGGGGTTTGGATTTTTCATTTGCGTGCCTCATTTTTGGACTTTTTTTTATTGTTCTTATTTTCTTTTTAATTGTAACCATCTAGTGCATTTTACCCGTAAAAGCTAATAGCCCTATATTTGAATGGGCCTTTAATAAATTTGTGTGACAATCAAGCATTATAAAATAGTCCATTTAATAATTGCTTAAGTTATACAAAATTGAAATATACGATGATCATATTAGAGGAGGCATTTATTTTGATTATTATTTTGTGTGGCTTGGATTTATACAAAGGCCACATTGATAGATTTATAAATTATAAAACTGGCAAAAGTTAAACCCTATTAAAGGTTGCATATTTAAAAGTAAAACATTAAACAGCGATATAGGATATTTTGATTTAGGAGGACCGATATTTTGCTTTATAGTTATTACTAATGGAAAGAAATAATGCTTTCTAGCATTTTACAATATTCTAAAATTTTTGGATATTTTTCTAAATTTTTTTGGAGGGGAAAAAAAATCACATCGCTATGATCGCGAAGTACCGCGAACCGCGATCGATACCGATATCGTATTGGTTTTTTAGGTCTACCGATACCGCGATTTTGATCCATACATTTACTTGACTCCACTTCTTGTCTTATATATTGAATTGACCATTTACTTTAGACTACTATAAAAGCTAACTTTTCCAAATAGGTAGGAAATATGTACTCTCTTCCCCACAAACACAAAATAAAAAAAGATCCCCTTTTAATGCATTTTCAGCTCACGATAGTACTATTGGTAATTATGATCTAGCATCTCTTTTTTAAAACTATTGATAGCTTAGTTTAAATTATTAGATAAATATAGGGGAGTGCTGCATAGTGCTCGAGCATTTTTTAGGAGAAATATGTTCTTTTTTGTTTGACCCACTATGCATGATGATCATTGAAGTTCATTGGATGGAAAGATATACATGAGAGCTATTTATATGCACAATCTTGAGTCCATATGATTATCTTAACTTTTTGATCTATTGCCCTAAAATTTAATAATTTAGAGGCATTATTTTATTATAATTTTAATCTAATGATAATAAAAAGTTAGATGAGTGTTAAATGTGGACTTATAACTCTACATAGAGGGTATTATGCGTGAAAAGACTACATGAACTCAATGTGGGCCCCATGACTTAAAAAAAGAAGGCAAGAAAGGGGATGTCTTTAAAATGGGGCATTTTTTAAAATTTTTTCGTAAAAAACTCGCCTGCAATAGGAGCTTTTTGGGTTGAGCATATTTGGAGAATTGGAATATGTTGGGTCGCGGTCTGAAGATGGAAAAAAAAAAAGGAAAAAAACTGGCATTGCAATTTGCAATATATTTTTTTCAAATCACTTGTTACAGATTACAGTTTCTAGGAATTTATCTGGACCATGTTCTTTTTCTCATGTTGTGGGAGTCTCTATATCTTGGGATGCAACGGGTCAGTTCCGGGAATATTGGACTCAAAACTGGAATTGTTTTTTAAAGGCTGTTCCGATCCGGAGTTGGAACCTGTTTGATTGATTTCAGACTCGGCTCCAACTTTCCTTTTTTACTTTCTATTTTTATTTTTTAGTTTTGAAAAACATAGATATCATTCAACCAAAAAACTAAAAGAAGGTGATCATTTAACCCAAATAATCAGTCTACCTACTAGAAGTGATAAATCCCAACGTCTTTAGAAAAAAATATATAGGTTGTTAAATGAAGTTTTTGACATTAGCCTATGCACAATCAGGAACCGTAACTTAAAAGAGTACACTTCCCACATGCCAAGTCCTGACTCTATGGGTCGGAACTTGAATGGATCCAGACCTGGACCCAGACCGATTCAGTGATCAGAACTTAAGCCGGGGTTTGAACCTGACCCATTTATGAATTGAAAAATAAAATAGGTTTTAGACCTAATTTTTCATAAGGGAGAGCTTTGGTAGTGGGAGAATTGGGTACCACTTACATCAGTTAAAGTGATATCTTGCCCAACTCCAGTTATGTTTGCAACCCGTTATTTCCGCTGGACCACGCATGTAATCAGTACTTTAGAATTTGGGAATTCGGTTGCCACCCACTTGCATAATAAAGAATACCGACTGCTTGCTTTCAGGAGTAACTTCCAAAAGTCAACCAAATTAGATATGGTGAGTTTTCATGACCGATTAGTTGTTTGATGTCAATCCCTGGTTTTGGTACGTCAGTTGAAAAAACAAATCTTACTGTAGTGGGGTAATCATATGAAATTAAAGAGAAAAGATAAACTATTGATACAAGCATATGCTGTTGGGTTTTATCTTATATTCTGGTTTTGGCGGATCAGCAGTCTGGTTTGGATCTGTGGTCTGGTTTAGTTAGAACTGAAGTTTAAGATTAGACGTATTTTTGTTATTACTTATGGGTTTTTTTGTTAACCAAAAAAAATAACAACTAGATGTATTTTAGTCTTAGATCCTAAGAGATTGAGATGAGATCATTATAAATGAGTTCTCTCCTCTGTTGACGTAGGCAAGGTTATCGAATTATGTAAAATTGCTATGTCATGTGTGTGATTGCCTGATGGTGTGATTGTACTTGTTCCTCATGGTTAATCCATCGATTGCGGGTATTTTTGCTGCGCCACTTGTAAGGTCACGACCCGACTTAATTATAATTTATATTAGTTAAACTTGATTTCCTATTAATATAAGTATTTTGTTTTAATTCATATTGCTTTTAACTTTTTAGCGGGTCTCAGTTGGATAGGCAGTTAGGTTTCAAACTTCACTTAGGTAGTTGAGGACTTTTTTGTAATTTTTAGTCACCTTGTTGCATCATTCTGGCACCGCATTAATTGCATCATGTGTATTTCATCTTGTGGGTCAACTTTTATGTTGGGCTCAACTTGATTTGGACCCATCTTGGCCCAATTGAGGCCAGTGACTTAAACTGTAAATATTCCAGAAAATATAGACTTGCATGTAAAAACCAAGAAAACTTTCATTTAAAAGGAGGACCCAATGCCCATTTCCTTTCTTCTTCAAAATAGTTGCTGAAGTTACTCCTTTCATTCTTCCTTCTTCATCTACACCTCCATTTAGAGTGGTAAACCAAGTTTTGAAGCCTTGCATGCAAGAGTAAAAGCCTCCATTCTTCTTCCTTTTCTTTTGTGCATTTTCTGTTGGGGGAAGCACCTTCTTCTCTAACCTACAGTCCATTGAGGTGAAGACTCAACATGTATTTCATTTCTTTGGACTTAATAGAGTCAAGAAGACTCAATTACATGACATGCATACACTTTACATCACATTCACTAGTTACATGTCTTTTATGTAGAGAACCCGCCTTCTATTGAGGATTTTCCCTAATCACACGCAAAGGAGGAGTTGAGTAGGGTCAAGCACTGTGTTTAGGCAAGTATTGGAGTATATGTGATACTGCATGTATGTTTAATTAGTTGATTCTTGGATTGAACTTTCAAAGTTTAAAATTACAGCTCTTTCTTCTTTGAATTAAGCCCACATGTGCTGAATGGAATGAATTAGGTTATGATTTTGAAAGGTAGGTGTTGGGATGAGTATTTAAACCTATAGTGATGTTTAAAGGCAATGGGAAGCTAATTGTAACCCTTTGAACTGAGAGTTCTGTATTGAACTCGTGCTCCAGAACTTGTTTTTAGAAATTCTGAAGCTTACGGTGAAGCCCACGGCTAAACCGTAAGTCTCTACGGCTCAGAATTTAGAGAGCCAAATTGAACTACGATTAACCTACGGCTAAGCCGTAAACTAAACTATGGCTAAGCCGTAACGACCCCGTGACCAAGCTGTAAGTCATTTTACGACGAGCTTTCTCGAGAACCCCGAAACTAGGACTTTCCCTACGGATCACGCATGGCTATGTTGTGAACTCTGCTACGGCCATGCCGTACCTTAGCCATAACCCTAACCGAAGGCTTAGCACGGCTAAGCCGTAGGTCAATATACGGTTGAACCGTAAATGCGTATGAAATTAAGGAGGAAACTTGAGCCACTTGGCTAAGCCGTAACATGTATATGGCTAAGTCATAAGAGCACCGTGAACTGAGGATATTAGGGTTCCCAATGACTTTGTAGGGCTCTAGATATGGCACCTATTTCCTAATAAAATTAGCCCAATGGTGATTAAATGATAATAAGGACGAGTGTAAAGCTGTCACTTATCCCTTTCAATTTTCCGGATGAATTCCTGATGTCACGTCATGGGTGTTGACATAAGAAGATGTCTATTTTACGTACACAATGTAACTCTAAGAATTGGTAACATAATAACATCGGACGTTTTATGAATACATTGTGTTGAATGCCCTCGGAATCATGGATTATCTAGTAATGGTTGGCTAGTAATTATCCTTGATGCTTACTCAATCTAAATGCATTCATATTGTTAAGAAACTATGCCCTCAACATGATGTAGCTCTATTAAGTATGCATGAATTGATTATCAGATATGAATGAATGAATGAATGTAATCTCAAGACCGAACTCCTAGTATGTATAATATGACAAGTATAACTGAAATATATAAAAGATATGAATTTGAGTTGGTCTTGATATGTTAAGTCAGCACCACTTAGCTTATGCCCTTATTAGGTTTGATAAAACCAGTTTGGGTATTTTTATATCATTACTGCGGTAGTCCCCGGAGGAATTGTCAACGTTACTCGGGAACCTAGTCTGATCCCCTAGTAGCCCATATGTATGTACGTTCCCTTTAAATAATATGTTATCTCTTAAGAGAATATAGCTTTGTGGTTGCCAATTTAGTATGTATGATATCCTGTTTATGATTCATTACACATGTTTACTTATGCATAATTTGCCTAGTTTCCACTATTGCTTCCTTGTAATTAATATGTACTTTAATTCTTATGATACATCATGATGGTCTTATATATATTCCTATACTTGCTTAACCGTCGTGTTAATAGTGCTATCCTTGGTATTACAGGTACTGAGTCCAACCCAATAAGGTGAATGATGCGCCCCGGTAGGAACCTCAACGGAACCTCGGGGAATAGATGAGTATAATGCTAACATCTTCTGTTAGTCGTCCTACGAAGAGTAACCATGGGATACTTATTGAGTGTTTATGATTTGATAGACACATATACCCTTTTGGCTCTTAATTATATTTAAGTAATTGTTGTCACATAAATGGAATGGTTAAGTACAAACTTATTTATGAAATAGATGATGTTTCCGTTATTATTGCTTATAATCATTACCGATGTATTATACAGGCTTCTGCTTACTATTGAATGTAATTTACGTGTTTGAGAAACTTCTTTACACGTTCCTGTGGAATCTCCCTTGTATTGATTTGTGTGTGTATCACATGAACAGATTACTACGGGATTACGTATGCACATCCCGTGGGGCCCATTCTAACCCCAATTCTTGGGATTGGGGCGTGACACCACTTTTCCTAACAAGTGGTATCAGAACGAGGTGGAAATTGCTAGGACTCAATTTAAGATGGATGGGTTGCAAGATTGAGATTTATTGGATTTCCCGAAGAAGAGATTGAAGTGGTTTGATCTCTGATTGGTTGGGAAAAGAAGAGACTGGGTTTTGTTCTTAGTGCTGAGTGGTAGATCTCTGTTGGGCCATACAGATTTGAAAAACAAGAAGGGTTCTTGCACGGTTATTGGGATATCGTTCTGCAGAGAGGCAATCGGAGAAAGGGGTTATCGGTTGCAAACTTCTGTTAGGGGATTGGGTCAACCACGTACTACTCCCTTCACCCCAGCTATAGCTGTCTACCATTACCGTAGAAGGGGCCATGTTAGTTTTATTTCCATTTCATTAGGAAACAGAGAGAGATTAGAGTTGTCTGATCACGGTAGGCCATAAGATTAGTTGAAGAAACTAGAGAAAGAGAGAGATTAGATTTTTTTTTTATCAAATCTTGTTTAGGCTACATTTTTTTTTTTTGAAAAAATGAGGGTTCTGTTTTGCCTGATTTTCTCGGAGAAGAAGATTAGAGGAGGTTTATGAAGCTGCCGCTGCTGCCTTACTGCTATGCTACCCTCCGATGTCGAGGAAGAACAGAGGGTGGCATTTGGGGGGGGGGGGGGTGCGGGGGGGTGTCCCTGGGTTTCTATCAGAGAAACCAAAGTCTAGAGGAAAGAGAAGATGTCTTGGGCCTAGCAAGTCTAGGCTAGGTTAGGGTTGGGTTAGTTTAGAACTGACCTGTCAATAGCAAGCCTAGCAGCAGTTTAGTATAGGTAAAGTGGACTTGTAGTGCCAATAGCAGGTCGTACAATCAAAGTTAGTTTGACCATTTCTGCGATATCTTAGTCGTCTGATGTCTGATCATAGATTTGTTGGAGCCTATGCACTAGTTGTGAGTAGATCTACGTGTGTGTGAAGAAGATGGGCAGTTCAACGGTTAAAAGGGATGTTTGACCAATTGGCGCATAAAAAATTATTTCTGCGATATCGAAGCCATCCATAATAGGATTTCAATTTCATTTCTTCCAGTGTGTTTGTGGCGATGAGATTTACCAGGCAGATAAAAGATATTGGCATTTTGATGGCCAGAAATTGGTGATGAGAAAGAAATTAGTTAATTTACGATGATAGCAATGGATTCAAGCATCACGAGCCAAATTAAAGTGTTTGATCGAGAAACGACTTCAGGGATTGGCAGGTAAGAGTCCTAGATTTCGTGACATAGCAAGGATTGAAAAGTGTTACTTATTGTCATAGATTGTAGACTGCTTTTAGACTTTGTGGAAAGCTCAGATCCGCGTCGAAGGGATCAGAAAGGAGCGACATGCTAAAATAAATGGAAAAACAAACAAACCAGAATAAGAAGGAGATAGCGTGAAAGAAAGCTCGAATTCAGAAAACAAGGAATTACTTTTGGTCACTACAGGTGTGCATTGGGTTAATGATTCATGGTATTGGGATTTAAATTCTTCTTATTACTTGTTCGAGTAGAGAATGATGTGATGCAAATAACTCTCATTGTTAATGGATTTACTCTTTTAGGGGATAATGTAAATTGATGAGCATTTGGGATAAGAGTGGTAAAGATCCAGGTGTATGATGAGATTATTTAGGCCCTAAAGGATGTGATGAATATTCTGGGTTTGTTAAGGAATTGGATCTCTTTGGGTGCCTTAGGCTTCAGAGGCTACAAGTGCACTGTTGCAGGTGGAGTTGTAAAGGTGAAAAATAGACCATTGGTCATCATGAAGGATGCGATGGTTAGAATTCTCTATAGGTTGATAGGGAATTCTTTTTTTAAGGTGGACCAGTGAAGGAGACATCAACCACGGGAATGGAACACATGGTTTAGGTGGAGTTAGATGTGACAAAATCATTGGAAGATGGATTAATGGATCTTTAACGATATCATTTAGCGGAAATCTAGGAAAACCCGAATGGAGATAATTTTCTTAGAAAAGTTAGCCTAGTTTAGGTTGAAGTAAGCGGGTTTAGCATCGGGTCATACCTAACCCAGATAAGCAGTGCCTAACCCGCCAGAAACATGTTAGAACAAGACAATTACAGGTTTGATGGGAAGAACATCGGGATGAAAACAGAAGGAATGATTCATAAGGTACCAGTGAGATCCGGATTCGTGAAGGTCGTTTTTTTGTCTTGATGGACGGAAGTGTGGTTTATTGTGTTACAAGGATGCATGCAAAGATGGCAACAACTGAACTGCACTTCGAAAGGTCAAAACGAGGGTAAGGTCAATGAAAGCAACCGTTGAAAATGTCAAGTCGGTTTAGACTTGGTTAACATCTAACAATGTTGAGATTGTCAGTGCACTTGGTATAGGGGTACAAGAGCCGCAATAGGTTGTAGCATGTGCGGAGGTGCACTTTTCAGCAAGGCATAAGAAATCTCAAATTGGTTTGGACTTGATTGACACTAGTGTAACACTTCGGCCCAACTTAACCCAGTTAACGATTAATTAATGATTAATTAAGGAAGTTTTGGTACTAATTAGAGTGACTTTAGGTTTGGTTCGTGGTTATAGTCTCTTGAGATTTTTCTCGGTTCATAAACAGGGAATTGAGTTGAGTTAAACTTGGTTTAAGCTGTCTCGAGCCCTTTTTCGTAATTTCTGATCTCGTATGGGTTCATCATTCATGCGTCATCTTGGTGTCAACACGTGTATTTCTCCAAGCTTGTTAACTTTCGTAACTATCCCGTTTGTGAACAACATCATTTGCTTCCGTTGGATTGTTAATTGATTTAAACTGTAATTAGCCCAAACTGTTGGATTTATATGTAATTTCAGCCCAATCCTTATCTTATATAAGGATAACCACTGTCTCTCTCTCTCTTATCTCCTTCTCAACTTCCTCACACCAACTCCCTCTCCCTCTCGTTTTCTCTCTGTTTCTCTCCTTGTTCTCCATCTCCTTTTCTTCTTCTTCTTTGCAAGCAACGTAGAGAAAAGGGGAAATTCGTGTGTGCCGACTGCTCGTCTTCTCATTGGGTTCGCGGAACTCCTTCTCTACCCGACGTCTCTCTCTTGTTTTTACTTTCTTCTTCCTTATCTACTCGTCGTGTACACGAATTCCACAACCTCCTTCCGGTTCATCTCCGATGAGTAATTGCGTCATGATCTCCTCATGAGTTTTGGGCATGCTTGCACTGTATGCATCCTTTTTCCTTTGCTTATTCTTGACATGCATGGTGTTAGGATTTGCTCTCCGGGATCGTTGGGCTTAAGAACAGCCAAATTAAGGATAAAGCGCGTTTAAGGCAAGTATAAGCACAGTAGGAATGAACACAAGTTGGTACATGTTGATTGTAGTGTTTCTTTTACTCCTTCCCTCGAATATGTGGTGTTTGGACAGCCCTTGCATATTGCATAAACGTGATGGACTGTTTTCACGAAAGAAAAGCTTGTAATACAGTTATCCTGTTCGGTACAGAACCAAGTTGCCCGACCGATCGGGACTGGGGTCCGACCGATCGGACACTCCCAGAACCGAAATTCGACCGGTTGGCTCTGTCGGTCCTGAAACGCTGTTGCTCTGGGAGATTCAGTGTTCAATTAAATCCTAATCTCGCTCCTTCCTCTTCTCTTGCTTCCTCCACACCCAGAGGACCTTTTTATGCTACCTTTTGGTCTCTCTGCTCTTTATAGAATTAGAGAAAAGATAGGATTAATGATGAAACCTTAGAGGACCTTCACCTAGACTTCTTAACCACACACCTTGCCCAACGGATTACCTTGGATGCATGAATGGTCTTGCGGGATGTGACGTATTCATGTGTGTTGTTTAGTTGTTAAGCACCTTTCCATGGGTGTTGGTTTAAGGGACTTCGATACATATTGATAGGATATATAGTGCAATACTCCTAAATGAACAACGGTGTATCGGATATTTTAAAACCACATCATCATGCACGGTTAGTAACAAAGGAAAACTAGGATAGCATTGGCTAGTAAAAGACCGTGATTTCGGCACGAATCTGACTTGCATTCCATATTGACTATGGTCTTGCCCTCTTAGTCATATGGTACGTGTTCTGCGCTAGGGCAACGATTGGATAATCTCTGAGGGCTCTGTCCGTGGTACATCCTGGGTGGAAACAGCTGCCTTTCATGCTATTTGTCATGTTCCTTGTTCGACTTTTGATTATTTAATGGTTGACTGGTAACGATATTGATTCAAAATGATACACGTACTATATTGCCTAACGGTAACTTGACCGGTAGTGTACTGAATTGCACGGATTAACATTGATTGACGTGCATTATACCACATGACTGATTTTATTAATCTGGCTCTACTCCGCCTCAGCCTTAGGATACCCGACGGGGTTGACTTTGGTGTAGATTGCTTGTTGCCTCTGCAGAGTGCTACTGTCTTGGGATTCCGGACCCTGGGAACCAGATACCCATTCGTACCCTGACCCGGTCGATGGTGTTCTCGTACTGATTGCTCTCGACTGGGAGAATATGGCAAATATAGTAGCCACCTAGCCAGTTTATTTGTTTTATGATTCTTACAGCATGCTTACTGATATGCACGATCTGCCTAGTATGCACATGTGATATCTATGCATTGTTAATCGTTAACTGTTAATTCTTTTGCTAGATACAATGTGTGTTAACTTATTGGAGCTTATACTTTGCTGAGTCGTTGTACTCATTGATTGTTCTTGGTGTTGCAGGCCCAGATTCTTCTACCGGCCCCTCGTCGGTCAGCCAGACTCCTGGAGAGATCCGGGAGACCCACTCAGGGCTAGAGGAGTGGTCTTAATCACTCCCATGGAGAGCGGCTTGGCATTGCATCCATCTTTTGTTCATCGTTTTGTTTTGTGTTATTGCGTGTCTCTTGTACATGTATCTTGCATTGTTCTCTAAGGCACTATCTCCTCATTTTGTATTGTACATTTGTAATGAACATTATTTTGTTGACTCCATATGGTTATGTAGTTTGTTCTTTTCCTTGCTTGCTATGATACGTACAACTTCCGCGTACATTTGATTTGCACGTATGAACATCCCTTGTATGCGTGTACTTAGACTAGGTCAAGGTATTGTGCACTGGAGTATGTGTGTCACAGGTTAGGTTTTTACTAACCCCCGATTTCTGGGCTCGGGTTGTGACAACCATACAATGCTAAGATTGTCTATTAATTCGGGTTAAGGGGTGCAGGAGCCACATTTGATCTTAATGTGTGCCAAGACGTACCTTTTAGTGAGGTACGAGAAGTGTTGGTTTAACATTTTAGAGTGTTGAAGAAAGAAGACTGCTCCATTGGTGTAGTGACGTACTATTCAACACGGTACGTAAAGATATTACTGGGTATTTTAAGATAGCTTGAAGGTTTTATAAAATCCAAACCATGGTGGGGATTGTTGGATTTTATCTTGTATTCCGCTTTACCTGGATTGGCCATCTGGTTTAGCTAGAACGAAGGTTCAGGGTTAGGGGTATTTTAGTTATTATGTATAAGTTTTCTTGTTGGGCAACAAAGTCAGAACTATATAGATTGATGTATTGTAACCCTAGATCCCAGAAGACTGAGATAGGATTATGATAGATGAGTTTTCTCTTCCATGAATGTAGACAAGGTTATCGAATTTCGTAAAATTGTTGTGTTCATGTGTGTGATTACTTGATTGCATGATTATGCTTGTTCATCTTGGTTGATCTGTCGATCGTGGGTATTTTTGCTATGCCGCTTTTTCCAACAGATGCTCCTGTAATATTTGCTTGGAGGAGAAGACCATCAAATAAGGGGTTACCTAAGAAGAGACTCTAAAATGGAAATGAGTCAAAAATATCAGATGGACCACCGAAAAGGCCATTATTGATCTATTCATGGATGTAAAAAATTGGGAAAATTTCAAAAAGGACACTAGGATTTTTATAAGGATACTAAGAATTTCTTATTAGAAAATGGGGTCTAAATTTTCCAACTTTTTTATTCTGTTGGGTCCTTTCCAAAGTTATGATCTTTTTACACTACTTCCCCAAGGAACTTTTTATATTTATTTTTATATAGTGGCCTCTCAAGTTTTTTGGTTCTGCCACTGGCTTCATAAATAGTTGATGATTTATATATATATCCAAAGATATGACTGCCAATCACAATGAACTGTAGGAAGTTGCCAGGCACTACTACTTCAATAGTTCGGAAACGGATGGCCCCACTTGGTTGAACCGGAACTGCACCGTGCAGTAGCCTAGTTCAACCCAAATCAAATAGCCTCTGGCGAAGTATCCAGTTCAATAGTCAAATTGTTCAAAAAGCAAGTCGTAAAATTCGGCCAACAAGTAAATTTATATAAAAAAACACTTGATTAAATCTTAAATTATAAATTTTGTTAGTTTCATCAGTATAATTATTACTGTTCAACATCTTTTTTAAAAGAGCGAATCAAATCGTCACCCTTCCACCTTTTACATTACTTTAGGATTTATATATTTATTAAAAATTTTAAATAAATTTATACTAATGCCACATTTTCCGATTGAAGGAGGTTGGACTGAACCTTAGCCTTCACAGGTTGGATCTACTTTTGACTTCATTATTATTATTATCATCATTATTATTAGTGAGGGGTGCTATTTAGAAAATGGTTTTATAGTTTGAGCTCAGTAGGAAGATTCAAGGAGAAGGAGTCTTTTAGAAAAATAACAAATTTCAGGGGGTGCTTCTAGGAAAATCCCCTATGCTAAAACACCCATCTTCATATACCAATGACTCACTAATCATGCCAACATCTATGCTTTTACTATTCTAAGTAGCGGCGGATCCAGGATTTTCATTTGAGGGTGCGAACCTTAATACATTGTTTGGGTAAATTGAGGATTTTATATGAATTTTAAGGGTGGACTAATGATTTTTATTGGATTTTTAGAAGTAGATCGAAATATTTATATAGGTTTTGAAAGTGCATTGCAATCTGATCAGTGCGACTACACTTGACTGCTGGTATTTGGGCCTGCCCATTGACTCTAAGAAGGACCATTTTGTAGTACTTGATCTGTTAAAATGAAAAACCGTCTAATGCATAAGTCTTTTTTCTCAGAGAAATATTCAAGAGAACTGTACCCATACGCACAACCTAACCTAAAACCCAGCGTTAATACTACAACTAGGGATGGATCCTAGTAATTTATGTGAAGAGGAAGGTTCATCTATGCCAATCTAACCCCGCTGATGTATACCTCTCAACTTTCCCAACGGATATATACATCTATCAAAATTTCAAATTGAGTGCATAAATGGAAACAAATATGTGCAGGTGCCTATTTGGTTGTGAGAGGTGTCCCATACAGAACCGTCCTTTAATTGATTCAAGCCGATGATATCAACCCTTCTCCATGGATAGGCACTGGACCAAATTGCAGTCCAATGAAAGGTATTCACTGTTTATAATAGGGCATTGATTATGAAACCTTAGCTATTGTCTTTTCCAAATGCTCAATCTTATGGTAACCAACTCCTACTCAAGTGAGAATAGTTCCTTATCTAAGTGGTAAGGAGTGGCAGTGTTCTCACCTCATTGTGTAGGGTTTGAACCTTGAATATGCCCCCACTTCCTGCATGTGCAGGCTTTCTTTACATGTGAGCAGGCAACTTTTCCACTTGAAAAGGCTGCCTTCTTGCGTGTGTGAGCTTCTCTTGGGTTTTAGCCCCACTTGGGTAAAAAAAAAAAAAAAGGCTCCTACTAGGTAATTTGATGATATCCCATACACTTGAAAGGACTTTATTTTGAGTAACTTAGATTTTTAATAGCCGAGCCTGCTGTGAAGTTTCACTCCAACTCAAGATTATTTCTCTATGTCAATCCCCAGAGGATCTGGGCTCTCTAATAGAAATGTTTGTTCGATGGAATGTTGCACAGCATGACCAGAACCTACCATACCTCCAGGATATGTAAATACAGCGAGACAAATTTCATGTTTCCCGCATCCGAGGTTCTCTCAAATGTGGGGAAAACAACAATAAGATGAATCGGTGTTTTTTTTTTTTTTTTTGGTGTTTCTGGTGTATTAGTGTTTCTAGTTTCAGGTGTTATTTTGTGTTGCTTTGTTTGGCATTTAATAAAATTTTCTATTTACCATAAAGAGCCGAATCAATGTTTTATAAAAAGAGTAAATTAGCCAAACATCCCTATCAGAAGAGTTCTACAAGGTCCAATCCACCCTTGAACTTATTCCAAGTGGAGGTCCCTAATTAGTGAGCTCATATTTCTTTACGACTACTTAGCCCTTTAACAATTACTTTTGTATATTGAATTCCAAAACTTTGGAATTCTATAACTTTTATTCATGATATCAGTTTTTTAAAAAAATGGTATATTTGGAACCTACTCATCGAAGCCTTTCAAACAATAACAATGTTGCATATGAAGTTCTTAAAAAAAATTTGTCAAAATTAATCCAAATTTTACCTCAAAGCAAAACTTATATAAATTAATTCAAAACTCGTATAGCTTTGTGCCAAAATTATATAAAAAACAAAAGAGTTCTTGGCAAAAAGTTTGAAATGTGTAGACCAGTCTAATTAGCTTGTTTTTCAACTACATTTGAGGAAATTTAAAGTTTAGCATGTAATTTTTCATATCCCAAAATCTCCAGTTAAAACAATTTCGGGAAGTAGGTGAACTAAAGGCTTAAATATGTTGAATTTCATCTCAAGGCAAAAGTAAACAATTTTTTGAAAAAAGTTTGAAATGTGTAGATCAGTATAATCACCTTATTTTTCAATAAAATTTGAAGAATTTAAAGTTAGCTTGTAATCTCTCATTTCCCAAAATTTCAGGTTAAACAATTTTGGGAAGTGGGTGAACTATAGGCTTAAACATGGGCCGTCAGTCAGACTGTGACAAAATATCCTGGACAGAAAACTCATATAAATTTCTGCAAAACTCATATAAATTTTTTCAAAACTCATATAACTTTTTTGTAAAACTCATATAAAAAACTAAATAATTTTTGGCATAAAGTTTGAAATGGCTAGACTGGTCTGATCATCTTATTTTTCAATAAAATTTTGCTAATTTAAAGTTTAGCATGTATTCTTTCATATCCCATAATTTCAGTTTAAAATAATTTCAGAAAGTGGGTGAACCATATGCTTAAACATATTGATTTTTATCTGAAAGCAAAACTTAATAGTTTTTGGTAAAAAGTTTGAAAGGGGTAGACTAGTCTAATTATCTTGATTTTCAGTGAAATTTGGGGAATTTAAAGTTTAGCATATAATCTTTCATATCGCAGAATTTGAGGTCAAAACAAATTTGAGAAGAAGGTGAACCATAGATTTAAACATACTGATTTTTACCTTAAAGCAAAATAAATAGTTTTTGGCAAAAAGTTTGAAATAGGTAGACTAGTTTAATTATCTTATTTTTCAGTAAAATTTGGGAATTTAAAGTTTAGCATGTAGGCTTTCATATTCCAAACTTTTAGGTCAAAAAAATTTCGGAAAGTGAGTGAATCAGAATCTTAAACATGAGCTATCAGTTAAACCGTACACAAAAATTCTGTACAGAAACTCATATAAATTCTAATTAAACTCATATAAATTCAGTTTAAACTCAAATAAATTCTAATCAAACTCAAGAGACAACATTTATATTCATTCTTTTATCAAACACATGGTGAGCAACATCCACACCATACTTAGAATACATTTTCATCAAAGAACCGACCATATATGCATCAAGATCAAAGCCGAATTTCACAACCTGCCATGAATTTGATGACTCACTTGATTTTTTTTATTTTAATTATCAACACACCAAATTTCTAGTGTATGACTCAACCAGTATTTGGTAACTAGCAGGTGGCTAACAATTGTAATAACATCTTATACATTTTCATTTTTACTGATTAGTTTCCTAGGTGTGGTTGAATGATCATTCGTGCTTGCTGTCATATTTCTTATCGAGCCATTCTTTTGTATGCATAATGCATGTCTGTTTTCGTCTTGCCTCTTGTTCACTTTGTTTCTGTCAATAGGTTGATGGGCAATTCACATATGGACTAATGACACTCGGCTGCAACTTTTTTTTGTTTTGGAATGCATTTGGTTAAAAAATTTTACCTCTTGCTTTCATTCAGGTAAAAGAGAGAAAAGAAGGAAAGAAAGAAAATGAGGAAGTAAGAAAAGGAAGAGATGAAAAGGGAAGGTGGGTAGTTGTTTGGAGAGTTCAGATCCTCTTGGGCGTTGTTGGGTTGTGGGGGGCAGTGAGGGGAAACTGAGAGACAGAGAGGAATATGAGCAAAAATGAAAATAACAGGGATCAAAGCAGTTTTATTACAACTAATGAGATGAGAGAGAGGAAAGGAGAGGTTATAGGGAGGCTATTTTGGACATTTTAAGTGCTTAAATTTGCAAAATGACTTTTGCCTTCTAATAAAAGGTCGTGGATTTTTCACCATAATATGAAATGTTGAGAGATTTGTCACCGAATACGCGATTTAAAACTGGACTGGTTGTTTGAACTTGTAGAGGCTACATTGAACAGGTCAATCCTTGTTCAACTGGTGGCACATTTTTGTTGAACCATGGCATTAGCATGTTATCATATCATTATATATATATATAGATATTTTTGTATATACCCCCTAAAGTTTTTAGAATTTGTAAATAGGTTCCTACAGTTTTAGTATTTGTAAATAGGGTCTTGCCTTTTCATTTTAATACCTTGCATGTCCCCTAAATTAGTGACCTTCATGCCACCACAAAGTTTTAGATTGAAATGTTACTTTTGCCCATCTTTTTTTTTATACCTATATGCAAAATCTCAAAAACTTAGACTTATATTTCTCTAAAGTTTAACATTAATAATTATTACATTTAATGGTAATGAATAACATTACATAAATCCGTTTTTCGCACTGGAGGGGCCATTTCATAAA
Organism: Sextonia rubra; assembly: GCA_037013555.1. Taxonomy (NCBI): domain Eukaryota; kingdom Viridiplantae; phylum Streptophyta; class Magnoliopsida; order Laurales; family Lauraceae; genus Sextonia; species Sextonia rubra. Next base: position 10,296,579 of record JASUAD010000028.1, on the reverse strand, counting down.
TCCAAATCAATTATAATGACAATCAACACATATACTTATAATAAATATAATTGATCAAATCCATGCATGACTAACCATTGGATTGATGAAAATTTAAAAATATATCATTAGATTTCTTATTCATGGGAGGGTTAGAGAGAGGCCACTGGGATTTGAGATTAAATAATTGTATTTACGTAACTAATAATATACTCATTTTTGTTAAATGAATATACGGGCAAAGTTGTTATTTTTTATAAAAATCCAAAATATGCTAACACATTCTCCTTAGGTAGACTAATTTTGGGAACATGGTATACGTATTAAAATGAAAAGGCATGGGCTTATTTATAAATGTTGAAACCATAGGGGCCTATTTACAAATCTTTAAAATATTAGGGCGTTATAGACAAAAAGCTCTATTATCTAATATAAGGTGTAATTAAAGTGAAAAAAATTGTAATCTATACTTAAAATGTAAAGAAATCATCCCAAAGAAAGCTCAGGCTAAGTATATCAGTTTTATTTTCCAAATTTACAAAAGAATTGGTTAGTTTAAACAGTTTAATAGTTGAACCACATAGTTTACACAGTGCAACTTAGGGTCAGAGGTTTTGGATGAACGAAGCTTGGTTGTACCAGCCATTGCAGTCTGGTTCATAGAACACCAAGATGAATTTCAGGCTCTGGAATTTCCAAAAATTACAAATTCAAATAAGTTTGCTATTTAATGGCCCCATAGTACGGGACTGCACTCAGTTGTCAGATCATTCATTTGTATTTTTTACCCAATGCCATCAACACCCACATATTCACGTTATTAACTTTCTTACATGGGAGGAAAGTTGAGTGACATGAAGTTTATGAAAACAGGAATCCTGCTGTCGCAAGAATGATGTATAAGAGCCTGCATTGAATAAAGTTGTATGAACTACAAAGAAAAAAAAAATGGAAAGAAGACCATGAATGTGGTCAACCAAATGACAGCTCTATTTTAAAATCCATGGAGAAGTATATGTTGGTTGGTATTTTGATAATGTCGATCCAACATGGATGACTCAATTGAACATCTTTGCTTCGCTATAGAGGAAACCAAATCTTTCTCAACTTCCTTGGACACATTCCTCCGAACCAATGAGATCAAATTTTCCATGAAGACCCCATCACATGGCAATGTGATAGGCCCATTGCTTCTTATTCCAAATGCATCTTCGGACAGTTTTAATAGCTCTATGAAGATGGGGCTCTTTAGATATTGTAAGGGAACCATAAACCGTCTTCCATCGACAGTGTACAGGACGAAGTGGCCCTTATCAGCTATTGATTTGCTACATGATTCAGTATCTGTAGAGCCGGTTTTCATGGCGGATATTTGTCTCCTACCTATGGCAGCTATCTTATGCCACTTTCTTGGCATGGAAACAAGCCTCTTGGAGTTGATCATGGTTTACTTAGATGACTGAAAGCAAAGGCAGGCTTGAGAAACAGGGGAAGACTTTCACCATGGAACGCTAGGAATGATGTGTTGATCATCTGATATGGAATGCAATGTCGGGGGTTAGTCATATATATATATATATATATATATATAAGCTTGGAAGGGTGCACAACTTTCATTGTGTAGCTTTCTCATGTTAGGTTGCAAAGGACACAAACCCATGTGGCTGTTTGGATTGAAATAGTAGTCTGATTAATAGGGTGGGGAATTTTTGGGATTTGTTAAGCAGTTTCTTTCTTTTTTCAGTTGGTCAATTTTACAAGACAGTTCAATGCATGAGGCCCTCAAAAGAAAATTTGCAGGCCATGGTTACCAAAGAATAAGAACCACTAGATCCAAATCACAAGTATCTGCAATCAAATGATGGGAAATAGTTAGGCTTATGCCCATGTCTTCTTAATGATGCGAATTTTTCTGTATGTGGCTGAAGACTATATCTCTTTATTTCTATAAAAGTTCGGTTAGCCTTTCTGGGACCACAGTAAAAGACACAGCACGTTGGATGTTCCAATGTCAGCTTCTGGAAACTGGTTGAAATTAGGAGAAGTGGCATGGTTGTGGCATTGTGGGGTGCTCTTGAATCATTAGGTCACGCATCAGAATCCAAAATAGAACATAGATTTTCCTCTGCAGCCCGGCATTTAGAAAGCAACAAAGAAGCGTCTACTCTTCTAGTGTGCTAAAAAAGCCTCCACTGATTGATACAAAATGGTATCTAGTGTTCCAAGAATGCATATGGAAAGATCTCCCTAGGGTGCGAACTAGCTATGCTTAGCTTCTTGGTGTGTTTCCATTAGTGACTATAGAACCAAAAGGCCGACTTTATGGAGTCTGGACCGTCTGGTTCCTAGCATCATCAATGGGCAACTTGCCATACATGCAGTGTGGGTGGGTTGCCCATTGGTGACGTAGGGGGAGCTGATTGGTCCCCCCCATGGTCACTATGAGGGTTTTCTCACTTAATCTCAATTCAACTTTATGGGTATAATGATGCAATTAGGACTGTCAAAGGGCTGAGCCTAGGTCCTCTTGGGGGCCTACAATGTTTAGGCCCTTGACTTGCCCTTGCGCTTGCGGGCAACGACTAGGCCAGGGTTGGGCCATGATATTCAGAGGAAAATTAATTCTTAACAAGCTACATGATTATAATGAAAATATCACTTTAACATAATCCAGTTGACAACGTTGGTGGCTACTAGCTAGACAATTATTTACTATCCAAGAGATGCGTAGTTGATGGTATTGGTAAATTTTATTTTTTATTAATCAATTTTAGGTCTTGGATAGAATGTGTTCTGTTAAACTCTCATGAATTAAATCCTGAACAAACAAATGGATCCTATATAAATAAAAAAGAAAACAAGAATTTTGCATGATTTCCTCTATACAATTGTGCCCTGAAAATCTCATAGAAGGGTGAGGGAAAGGAATGAAGGATGAAATAAGAGGAAGTTAAGTAGATCTTTCAAGAACAGCAGTTCCACTCAAAATATGTGTTAGGTCTATTTGAGTGTTGCCTAATTCATGGGTTGGACAAAACTCGATTTAAAAAAAGGCCTCTGATCATGTAGATTGGAGCTTTTTGGATTACATTCTTGTGAGATTTGAGTTTGGTGACAAGTGGAGAGGCTAGATTAGGGAATGTATTTCTTCTGCATATTTTTTTATTTTGTTGAATGGATCTCCAACTCGACTTTGTAAAGCTTCCAAGGGCTTAAGATAAGGTGATCCTCTTTCCCCTTTTTTGTTTACTCTTTCCCCGTTTTTGTTTACTTTGGTAGTGAAACCTCGGGTATGCTTCTTACAACAGCCAAGTATTTTGAAATTATTAAAGGATTTGAATCCAATAGAGGTAGGGAGTGTGTTACTTATCTTCAGTTTGTGGATAATAACATTTTATTTAGCTCTACGAAATGGGAGAAGATTGTTGCTTTGAAAAGAATTTTGAGATGTTTTGAAATTGTGTTTGGTTTAAAGATTAATCTTTTCAAAAGCAACTTGGTAGGTGTTGGTTGCCCCAAGGAGAAAGTTTGTTTGTTTGCTGAAAGCTTTCATTGCAGATATGAAAAGCTTCCTGTTAAGTATGTTGGGTTTCCCAGATATGGAAGCTAGTTGTTGACACATTTTAAATAAATTATAAAGGTGGAAAGGAATACATTTCTTTTTGGGACAAAATTACTTTGATCAAAGTGACTTGATCTAACTTGGCAGTATATTATATGTCATTATTTAAAATGGTGGTTGAAATGTTAGATCGAATTAGAAGAGATTTTTATGGGAAGGACAAGAGATAAAAAGAAGTTTCACTTCATGAAATGGAAGGATGTGATCAAGCCAAAACTCCTTGGTGGTTTTAGTTTTGGAAGCCTAACGGATAAAATTGGGCCTTACTAGTAAAGTGATGGTGAGATTTTGGATAGGAAAAAAATTCTCTTTGAAGGAGAATTTTTGTTTCTAAATATGGTGAGGATGAGTAGAGTTAAGTCCCTAAATTTGTCCCTAGGCATATGTGGGCGGGTTGTTGGGGTGTCATTTCTTATTTCGCAGATGAGTTTAATATTGTGGGGGATGTTTTTTTTTTTTTTTTAAATGTGGCTTTCATTGTTGGGTCACGTGTGTCTGTTCATTTCTGGTTTGATGATTGGGTGGGGTGTGGTCTCTAGGAAGTTTATTTCCTAGATTGTTTAGAGTTGTGTCGAATAAATAATCTTCAGCCCAAGAGTGTTATTCTGGTGAGGAAAATCTTATTATTTGGAGAATTCCTATGAGAAGAGATTTACGTCAATTAGAGGAGTCTAAGTATGAGTCTCTTTTGAGTATCTTTTCTAATATTTTTCTTTACAGGAATGATGATGATACATAGATTTGGAAACCTTCTTACTCTGGGCTTTTCTTAGTGAAGTCCTTCACTATAGCACTGGAGCCATCTTCTTTTATGCAGCATTCTTCAGTTAGGGCTTGGACGGGTTTAGCTCCTCTTAGAGTGGAGGCTTTTTGTTGGTTAAGTTTGGCAAGCAAGATACCTACAGTCGACAACCTTAAAAGGAAATGGCTTGTTTTGGTGAATCTTCATGACACTTGATCTTTGTATGGCAAGGAGACCGAGTCTATCAGTCATTTCTTTATTTATTGTGAGGCTTCTTTTCTTTTGCAGTATTTCTTAGATAAATGTGGTATATTATGGTGCTCTTCATGTTCTTTGGGTGGTGTGTTCAATGCTTAGGGTTTGGCTCCTTTTAAGGGGTGTGGGTTATTGCTTTGGAGACTCATTCCATATGCTATTCTTTGGTCCATTTGGAAGGAAAGGAATGTGAGAGTTTTTTGAGGTTTGGTCTCTTTTTCACAAGATATCTTTGTAGCAGTTTTGATAAAAATTGGAAAATGGGCAATAGAGAGTAAGGAGTTCAAATTTCTTAACATTGACAATATTTTCCTTAATTTTGAGGCTTGTATGGCGTCTAGATGTTCTATATCTATCAACTATGTTAGATGGTGCCTACCTTTGGAAGGGGTCCTCAAGTTTAATACAAATGGGGTTGTTAGAGGTAAACCGGGTCCAGCAGGTATGAGAGGGGTGCTTCGCAATTTCAAAGGTGAAGTATTGATCTTTTTCTCTAAGTCGGTTGGAATTAAAGATTTTAATGAAGGCGGAGGTATTTTCCATTTTAGAGGCTTTAAGAATATATTCTAGGTCCTTTGGTGATTGTTTGATTATTGGAAGTGACTCATTTAATGCGATTTCTTGGGTTTCACAAAAAAGGCAGGGCTCCTTGGAAATTTCACTACATCCTTAATGAGAATAGAGCTTTATCCTCTTCAATGTGGATACTTTTCATGCATGTTGTCCATTCGGCAAATGCTATAGTGGATTTGCTAGCCAAACAAGGCGTGGATATAGATGGTCTTTTGGTTAGTATGTAATCTTTTTAGTTTTACCTTTTTGTATGTTTTTCTTCTTTTTTGAGGTTTGGTATGAGGCTTTGATATCTTTTCTCGATATGTTGCTTTCTTTGTATTGCTTTTTTCTTTCTTAATATAAGTTTTTTTACCGATAAAAAAAAGGGGCATTCGGTCATGGGTGCCTATATATTTGCCCACGATAGGATAGATCTAGCAACATAATTTTTGTTACATTAGGTCCTTAATTTAAAAAACAAAATCAATGTAAATTGTCAAAAATTAAACCAAGCCCATGCTACTTCTTCCTTCCTCTTTTGTTTTTACTCTCTGCAACCAGAAATGTCCAACAGAAACCCAGACCCTCTTTGTTTTCTCTTCCTTTGCAGCAACGGACCCTTGGCAATGATCTTCCTTCTTCGGCAATGGCTAGAGTCCCAGTAGTGTCCATGGGCGACGATGAGGGTGACCAGCAAGCCAACGCATTGCTCATTGTAGATTTTACTATTAAGATGCCACTAATACTCAAACTGCTCCCAAAGTAGTGGGAATTCATTTTACAAATTGGGACTTTCAGAATTCATATCGTTTTTGTGTTTTTTTACGAATTAGATTGTGGGGACCATGTGGGCCACCTGATTTAGATATGGACCATAGATCTAGTGGAAGATTTAGGGGCGACCCTAGAAAACCTATCTTGATTGGGAACCAACCCAGTTGGGCCCATAGATTTTAGCCAGTAAATTGCCCATAAGGAAAATAAACTGTCGACGTCCTTGATATTGATATTTGGTGATAGAAGCATGTGTCTTAGCGGGTCTCTAAGAATGGCAATTTTCACTATTTCTCCATATCTTTTTACAAATTTATCTGTTGGGCTAAACAAATAAATTTGAAATGGTCCAATAGATTAAGTGCTCAAAAATTATCTACTTGGTTTGGCTTTCAGTTTATTCTCCCCCCTCTCTCCATCTCTTTCTACAAATTTATCTGTTGGGTTGAATAGTTAAATTTGAAATGGTCCAATAGATTAAATTCTTTTTTTTTTTGGAAAATTTTTTCTTGACAGATAAATTTTGGATTTCATCGTTAGGTTTACCCTCTTTTTCTATTCAACTACCGTGCTAATTCCAATTGATAGATTTTATCTGTTAGGTCTCCCCATCTCTTTCTATGCCAACAATAGATTTCATCTATTACGTTCCTACTCTCTTTCTACTCAATTTTATTTTTAATTCCAATACATAGATTTTATCTGTTGGGTCTCCCATTATCTTTTACTCCAAAAAATAGATTTTATCTGTTGGGTCTCCCCTATCTCTTTTTATCCCAATAGATTGATTTCATTTGTTGGGTCTTATAACACTCCGACCCAACTTGATCCCGTTTAGTGCCTAATGAACAAGGCTTTAGTTGTTAATTGTGTTTTGCTTTTGTTTTGATTTTGTTGCGGGTCATGGATCGGTAGTTGGGTTGAGTTTGACCTGGATTAGGTAGACCAAACCCTTTTTCGTAATTTTAGCTTTTATCAAACATCGTCATTCGCGCATTATCTTGGTGTCAACACGTGTCTTTCGTTAAGCTCGTTAACTTCTGTAACTACGTCATTTGCAAAAGATGTCGTATGTTTTCGTTGGACCTTGATTTGACTCGAACTGTAAATGGTTTTTTGCATTGGACTTCCTTGTAATTTTGCCTTTAAGCTTATCTAATATAAGGCCATCTCCACCGACTCTTCTCTTCCCTCACGTTGGAGACTCTCTCTCTCTCTCTTCCATTTCAGTTTCTTCTCCTCCACCGATTAAGCCAAGGAGGGTTTGTGCCCTTGACTCTTGATTTTCTCTCTTATAGTAAGTTACGGTAAGCCTTGGATTGGTTTCCTCTTTTTCTTTTCATCTCTTACTGTGTGCATGTTCTCATGTTTCTTTCTTTCTTCCTTTCTCTACATGCATGGGGGATTAGGTGTGTGTTTGGACGTGAATTGAGCCCCAAGGACAACAATTGGTGTGTTTGAACTCAATTAAGGTAAGTATAAGCATAATTTACATGAACCCATGTTGATATATGCTTGATTTTCACTAATTCTCAAGATCTTGCATATGAAACATGTTCACAGCCCAATTTGTGTTTATTTTCCTCCATTAGATGTGTTTTTGCTGCTTTTGTATCTCCTTAGTGATTCGGTATCAGATGCAGGAATTCGACCCAGCGCATTCATGGCTAAACTGTGAAATGTGCTACAGCTGAGCCGTAAAACGCCCTACGGCTAAGCCGTAAGCCCCATCGTGACCCAGCCGTAGATTAATACGGGTGTGTAACACTTCGACCCAACTTAATCTGAATTAGTGGCTAATTAATTGCGATATTGCTGTTAAGAGTGTTTTGGTTTTGCTTTTCTTTGGTCTTGAGCAATGGATAGGTAGTTTGGTTGAGTTTGACCTGGTTTAGGTAAGTTCGAGCCCTTTTTCGTAATTTTTGCTTTTGTCGGACATTGTCAGTTTTGGATTATCTTGATGTCAACGCGTGTATTTCGTTAAGCTTGTCAATGTTCGTAATAGTTTTGGATCCAAATGACTTCATTTGCTCTCGTTGGATCGTTAATTGACTCGAACTGTAAATAGAGTCAACTCGTGGACTTGTTTGCAAATTTGACTCTTTTTATCCTATAAATATCTCACCTACCACCGTTTCTTTCTCTGTTCTTCAACGAGTTTTCTCTCTTGTTCTCTTCTCTCTCTCGTTCGTCTCTCTTTCTCTTTCGTTCAATTCTGCCTTTTTTAAGTGAGAAAGGAGAAAGGGAGTAGTGCATCGTTATCTTCGTGTGACTTCAACGGTATGTCTTGTGTTTCGTTATGTTTTTCCTGTTTGTTTTCCTCATCTGTTAGTTTGGTGCTTGTATTCAACATGCCTTTGAGTTCTCGAGTGTTTGATGAGAGTCTGATGAGTAGACTTGTGTTTGGACAGCGGATTGAGCCCAAGACAACGACTGGTGTGTGTTTGATTTCGGTTTGAGGCAAGTATAAGCACAAGTAGCTTGAACACGTATTGGTAATACTTCAATTGTGTGTATTTTACTCGTTTTGCATGGACCATTGTTGTACAGCCCTATTGCGTAAGTTTTGTTCTTATTTGCTTAATTCAGTTGAGAATCAATCAGTTCTGTAGTTCTGTAATTGTTTCAGAAGAATCGACCCAGCGCATTCTCGGCTAAACCGTGAATTGTGTTACGGCTGAGCCGTTAAATGTCTTATGGCTACACCGTGACCCAGCCGTGACCTTAACCTTAGATCAATACAGGGTGACATCTGAAATAACTGAGAGTTGGCAAATCTGCTGCTCTTCTACTGCCCAGCCAGATCTAAGACGTCCATTGTGCTATGGCTAAGCCGTAGAACAAGATATGGCTGTGCCGTAGAGCAAATTTTGGTTGAGCCGTAAATGCGGATGAATAGTTCGGGGAACCTCGGCTCCGCCGCAGTGCAGATTACGGCTACGCCGTAAGATGCCTACGGCTAAGCCGTATGTTCCCTTATGGCTAAACCGTACTACCCTGAGAAATGAATAAAAAGATTAGGATTAAGGAAGAGACCTGATATGACTCTCACGCTAGAATGTAGACAACCCGAACACGCCCAATGGAATGTAAAAATGACATGAATGATCTCGAGGGTTGCGTCTCATTCATGTATGTTATCCAGTTGTTTAGCACCTTCCCATGGGTGTTGGTTTAAAGGACTTTGGTACACTTTCGTCATAAGATGCAACACTTCTTGATGGAACAACTGTGTATCGAATACCTTAAAACTACATCAGCATGCATGGTTAGAAACACTAGACAACTAGGTTAGGATTGGCTAGTAAACAACCTTGATTCCTTAAGGTAAATCTGAATTGCACTGCATATTGATTTCGATTTTGCCCTATTGTGTTTTGCGCTGGACCTCTCGAGTCTGTGGGAAATGGAACAGCATCCCCAGAACGAAGCCCGGGCAAGAACAATCCACTACTGTGTATTTGTTATTGCTCATGTGGAGTACTTCGTTATTGCCTTGGTGATCATTTCTTATTTGTACCCATTCGTCAGTGCTTATTCGCATTCGTTATTCGTATTGTTATTCGCATTGAGTAACAGTATGTGATGCACTTAAGGGTTGTGACAGGGTGTGTCTGAAAAATAACTGACAGTATGCAAATCAACAACTCTTCTACGGCCCAGCCAAGGCTAAGCTGTCACAACCCGAGCCCAGGGTTCGGGGGTTAGCAAAAGCCAAACCTAATGACACACGTACTCCCGTGCATGCACACGTAGACCGAGTTTAAATGCACACGCACAAGGGAACATTCACACGTGCCAAGCAAGTACGCGGAAGCTGTAAATATCAGAAACATAAAACTAACAGGGCAAGAAGAGGATACAAGGAAAGAACTGATATAATTACATAATTACATATGAAAGTCTTACAAAAAGAACAAAAGAATATATACAATCATGACATATCATGCCAAATACAAGTCTGAAAATCCACAAAACAAGACTTCAATGATGCATGCCAAGAACGCTCTCCCGTGGAGTGATCACATCCACTCCTCTAGGCCTGATGGGGCCCCGGGGGTCTCATCTGGAGCCTGGCCGACCTGCGGGGGTTCGGCAGGGGGATCTGGGCCTGCAACACCAAAAACAACTGTGAATACGAAGATTCAGCAAAGTATAAACCATAGCAAGTTAACACACGCTGTGTCTAACAGAATAAGAACATCATGTGATTAAAGAAGGCAATTTCGTAGACTAGGCTATCATGCAAGAAAGAAATATGCGAAGTGAATCAATGAATACATGCTGTGTACATAACTAGTGGCTACTACATTACCATATGCTCCCAAAAGAGGGATCTTATAACATGCAAAGAACACCATTGTCCGGGCCAGGGTACAATGGGTCTAGGTTTCCTGGGGTCCGGTTCCCCAAGACATATCCATACTGCAGCAGGCCATATAACTATACCAAATTCACCCCGTCGGGATCCTAAGGCTGAGGCTAAGTAGTGCCTGACTATACAGAGTCAATCATGAAAACCCTGAGTAGATCTTGACAACATATCATACGTGCAGATCTGTGAGTGAACATATCATATATGCATACTCAAGGTAAGTAATCACAATGTGAGAGTAAAGTAACGGGATAGAAGTAATCATGTCAGAGCGTTGAGGTCAATACTCGAATGCAATATGTTATGCAACAAATCATGCGAAATCGAATCATCTTAAGTTACAAACCAATTCTAATCTAATTATCTGGTGTTTCTAACCGTGCATGATGATGTAGTTTTAAGTTATTCGACGCACCGTTGTCTAGTGTTGCATTGAATCGGGCGGTGCATGAAGTCCCTTAAACCAACACCCATGGGGAGGTGCTTAACATCCGGATAATGAACATGAATGATTCGCAGCCCTCGAGATCATTCACACGCGTTGTATCATAGTCCGTTAGGCAGGTCTAGGTGCTCTACATTCCATCATGAAGGCCATATCGGTCCTTTCCATTATACCTATCCTTGTTTTCTTTCATTAATCTAATGTGGATACGGCTTAGCCGTGTGTGTGCTACGGCTTAGCCGTGTGTGGTCTACGGCTTAGCCGTGGCTGGGCCGTAGAAGGTCTGTCAGTTGCTGACTCTCAGTTATTCCAGAAAGTGCACCCTGTATTGATCTACGGCTGGGCCACGGCTGAGCTTCGGCTTAGCCGTAGGGCAATCCACGGCTTAGCCGTACCCTAGCCGTAGAGGAAAACTGGGTTTTTCTCCTCTCTGGACTTTGAGCCGTAAGGGTCATACGGCTTAGCCGTACCTGCACGAAGTTAAATTCCTGAAATATGTACAGAAATCTGGGAACTCATCAGAAGTGAAATTTATCAATAGAAAGGGATAGCATATGAACCAAATGGGCTGTAAACACATTGTCCCCTACAAATTCAAGTAAATTAACCAAAATCAAAAGCATACCAACATGGGTTCTCAAAGTTATGGTTATACTTGCCTTAATTGGAAATCAATTGCCCAACTGAAGTTCTTGGATCCAAACACAACCTAACATACATCAAACCACATGCATGCATGAGGATTGGAAAGAAATCCACAACACAGACACACCATGCAACGATGGAAACAAGAAGGAGAAGAGATAGAGAAGGGAGATGAGAGAATGGAAGGGATCCACTCACCTCACATGCAAAGAACCCAAACTCCTCTTGATCGATGGAGGAGAGAAATTTGGAGAAGAGAATTCAAGTGAAAGAGAAGAACTCCACGTGCACAGTGAGGAGAAAGAGAGAGAACGAGAGAGAGAGCAACTTGTCGATCATGTGAACTTATAAAGCTAATGGAAAAGTCCAATTTACAAGAAAGGCCAAGTTAGAAGTGAAATTTCAGTTTGAGTCAAATCTGGGTCCAATCGAATCACACGACATCGGTTGCAAATGACGTAGTTACGAAAGTTAACGGGCTCAACGAAAGACACGTGTTGACATCAAGATGATGCAAAAATGACCATGTCTAAGAAAAGCTAAAATTACGAAAAAGGGCTTAGTCTACTTAATCCAGGTCAAACTCAACCCAACTACCTATCCATGACCCGTAACGAAAATAAAACACAAACAAAACACGATTAGCAACGAAAACAAGATTAATTACCCACTAAACGAGGTCAAGCTGGGTCGGAGTGTTACATAAGCCATGAAGCCTTCTATGGCTAAGCCGTAATGTGCCTTCGGCTAAGCTGTAAGGTCACCCATGGCTGAGCTGGAAGACATGAACAGTAAGAAAGATAGGAAGGAAATGAGACTTGTAAGGCCTCTGAAATAAAAGGTAGGCAACCTCGACTTGCCCAACGGAGCATGATAAAATGCGTGAATGATCTTGAGGGCTGCGAATCATTCATGTTCATTATCCAGTTGTTAAGCACCTTCCCATGGGTGTTGGTTTAAGGAACTTTAGTATACCCTATGATACAATGCAACACTAGACAACGGTGTATCTGAGAACTTAAAACTACATCATCATGCACGGCTAGAAACACTAGATAATTAGATTAGGGTTGGCTAGTCAAGGAATTTGATCCGATACGATAAGAATTGCTTGCATGGCATCTCGAATTATAATCATTGATCTCCACTCTATAGCATGATTGAGTTGTTTCATTTAACATCGAATTGTTGACTTCTTGACTATGTTTCTAGCACCTTGAGTATGCACGTCTGTTTTTAAGCTCGCATGTATGAGGAATGGTCTTGAATAGGCACGTATGATATGCTTGTTACGATATACATGCTTTACTTAAGGTTTAGTACATGATTGAATCTGTATGGTCAGGCACTACTTAGCCTCAGCCTTAGGATTCTGATGGGGTGAATTTGGTGTAGTTATATGGCCTTACTGCAGTAAGGACACATCTTGGGGAATCCGAACCCCAGGAACCCGAAACCCATTTGTACCCTGGCGCGATCGATGGTGTTCTCAGCACGGATATAAGATTCTTATTTTGGGAGCATATGATAATGTAGTAGCCAATTAGTTATGTACAGAGCACCTATACTTTGATTCAAATGGCATGCTATACTTACTGCACGACTGCGTAGGCTACGACTGTGACCTACTATGATTTACATTATATTCTTTATTCTATTAGAGACAATATGTGTTAACTTGTTATTACTTATACTTTGCTGAATCGTTGTATTTATGAGTTGTCTTGGTGTTGCAAACTTAGATATCCAGATCGACTCTTCGTCGGTTGACCAGACTCCTAGCGAGGCCCCCGAGGTCCCGTCCGGACTAGAGGAGTGGATATAGTCACTCCATCGGAGAGCGATATGGACATATTTGCATGTTTTTCACGATTAAATCCAGTCATGATTTGTATATGTATATTTTGCTTCATTTTGTAAAACCTTCATCTATATGTGTCATCTTTTGTCTTGATGCTTGGTTTTCGTCTTTCTTGTGTTGTGTTTGATACCTACAGCTTCCGTGTACATGTTTGACACATATGAACCTTCCTTTGTACCTGCACATTTAGACCAGGTCTAAGTGTACAGGCATGGGAATACATGTGTCATCGGTTAGGCTTTTGCTAACCCCTGAACTCCTGGGCTCGGGTTGTGATAGGTCTTCTCTCTTTTTCCATTCCAAAAATAGAATTCATCTCTTGGGGTCATACTTAATGCATTTTCATTTGAGATACTTGATGTATTTTGTCACTTGTAGGAAGCAACAGATAGATTTTATCTATTCTTTGATTCATTGCAAGGCTGCTGCCTGGATACCATTGATGGTCTTTTTGGCATGAATAGGTGTTGGAATTCATGTGTTTTCCCAAGTCCAAACCCTGTTTTGGCATGCCTATCGGTCACAGTAAGTTGAGATTGAGCTTTGTTCACTTTTTGCTATTTTGGTTTTGTTTTTTTTATATACTTGGGTCTAAACTAAATTGGGAATAAAATGAATTTGGCATGGTATCCTCTAAAATCATAGGGTTTTCTTGCAGGTGGAAGGGAAGCTCCCGCTGGCGGCCATGACATATGTGGCATAAAGGATGCTAGATGGGGCAGAGAAGCTGCCGCGATGGTCGTTTGGAGATGAAGCGAGTGTTGTGGTGGCACCGCATAAATTTTATCTGTTGTGGGACATGTTTTGGCATGTGGAGAAGATGTGTTGGTAGTGGGAGAAATGTTGGCAATTGGAAAAAGGTGGGTGGTTGTAAGTATTTTTATATTGGCAAATTCATGGGTTGGAAAAACTTAAGTCCATTAGTGTTGTATTTTATATATCTTTGAGTATAGACAATGGTTTGAGCCGTTGGATGCACTGAAGTGAAAAAATAGAAGAAAAAGCGATAAATTGAAGTAGTTTTCTACGGACAACATGGATTAAAAAGGTCATATCTCGTAAACTGAGCTTTGGATTTGGGCATGCGACCTACCGTTGGAAAACTTGTTTCGAGAGGATTCCATACAGCCCAAGATCGCCTCAATCGGAGCCGAAACAAGAAAGTTATGGCCTCCGGAAGTTTGCAGGAAAATGCTGAAATTTTCACCCGGGCAGAACCTTAATCCGACTGATCGGGCAATTTATCCGACCGGTCAGGCAAGTGCAGAAAGTGCGCCGACTTGCGATTTTTCAGTCCAAATTAAAGAGAAACAAACCTGTTTGATGCCAACTTCTTTCCTGATTGTATTATACTTATGACGTATGAATTTGGAGCTATAAAAAGGGTTCTCTTTTAACCCTAAAGTGTAGAATACAGATCTCAATATTCTAAGAAGAAGATTGTTATTGGAGATCACCTTCTCTAGAGTTCTTCCATTGGAGAGTTAAAGGGCTGAAGTTCTGCTCTAGAAATCATTGTCTTCTACTTCTCTGAGTGTAAAAGATTGCTTTAAGGAGTCAAGTACAACATCTAGAAGGCATTTAGGTGTTTTTGATCTGTCACAGAGAACGGCAGGGGATCGTTGCAGCAGGGAGCTGTGCAAGGGAATCACAAGGTCCTTAGGTTGAGGAGCAACTGGATAAGGGTTGTGAGTATTCTCTTATAATTGTAGTATGATTCATAGTGCTTGATTCTTGATCGTGGTTTTTTTCCGTTTGAATTTCTACGTAAAATCTGTGTCTTCTTGTGGTGTGTGCTTGTGGTTTGATTTATTTTTGCTGCGTGGTTGATTGTTTGCACACATATAATTAAGATTGGCATTAATCCATTCTAGAGGATCTCTCCCCAAAACACCTTCAGTGGTGATGGGAAATGTGTTGGCAAGTGGAGAAGATGAAATTGGTTGTAGTGAGCTTTGGTCTGAAACTGTACACGTGATAGGAGAGTTTGAAGCGAGCATGGGTTGAGCAAAGCTGGGCATCGGCTAAGTTAGTTTGGAGCTGGACGTGCTGAACCTCAGATGAGGGGCCTGGGATGTGGTCAACATGGGTGGGGTTATGTCCGGTTGGCTGATGGAAATGCTGATGGGTGCTGAGCAGAGTCTTCTTGGGCAGTAGTTAACCATAGATAAATAGGCCAAAAATTTTTAGGGGATTAGGAAGGAGGTAGGTATGGGATAGATTTTATTTGTTCAAGCAAGCAAACAGATAAAATCATTTTCTTTACGGAATTAAATATTCAACAAAGATCTTTTTTTATAAATCTTGAGAAAAGAATTTCAAATATACAAGTTTTTTTGCGAACCGAGTATAGTAAAAGATAAAGAACTTAAAGCTTATGAAAAAGGTGCCGTCACTTTGGTTATCGTCAATACATTTCTAACACACAGAAGGGGTATTTTTAGTCAATATTTGTCCTTATCACTAATTAAAGGATCTAATGCAATGCCAAATTATTTCAGATAGACTTGGTGAGTTAAGCAATTAGATGTAATTTAGGATGTGATTATTTACAGGGACCAACCACTAAATATCTCAAAAAAAAAAAAAAAATCGAGGGTCCCAATAGTAGAGGGACAATCAATCTGCATAGAGACCATAGAAGATGGGTGAGAGAAATGAGACAGAAAGAGTAAGATTGAAAATTTTTTTGTTTGTAAATTTGGATTGAAATGACAAAAAAAAAAAAAAGAAAAAAAAAAAGCTGTGTTGGAGTTTGAAGAGTTTAAATTTGCACCGTTGTGCTTTGGGATGGTTAACCCTTCAAATCCTTTTATGGTTGTCAACGTGGCAATATGTCATAGGGAGAGACCGGGTGCTACATTGTATTACAATGCAGGGCTGCTGTAGCCAGTATCTGAGACCATCCGTTCTGTTACTGATATGAAAAAAAAAAAAAAACGAAAAAAAAAAGTAGATGAATATGGTGGCTAGCCAAATTTAGGGAATTGGGATTTTCTGCTGGCCTGCTTATCGGTGGCTCTTGATGTGCTTTTTTCTTTTCCTTTATGTACCTCTCTAGATGTTTCGTTTTTCTTGATTTGGATGTATAATTTGCCTTTTCTACCACAAAAAATTTGCCTTCGTAGCAAATTTTCATACTTCATAGACCCTCAAAAAATAAATTATAAATAACTAACACGAAGCAGTTATGCATGTAATCTTAACATTTAGATTGAAACAGTTTACAATGTACCATATTAGAGTTTTTTGGACTAATACCCACGCGTGCGGTTGATTTTTTGCAATAACCAGGCTTGAGCTAGAGATGTGTGCATCAGTGGTGGCCATGTCAGACCTACATTTTCTTAGGTGGAAATGTAAGAAAGCTGAGGATGAATGCATCAACGGGCCAACGAAATAAAATTCATAGAGCTAAAGCTTGATTAGGGGTGCTCCTGGAAGCCATATTCATAATCTCAATTTATGTTCTCTGGAACCAAGGCAACGTGAAACTTTTCCATGGCCATACGCCAGCACTTTCCCCCTTTCGTTTAAAAAAAAAAATTCAAATTTCTCTCATTCATTTTAAAAAAAAAGTCAAAAAGACAAAAAAACATCTTTACTTAAAATAAAAAGTCATCATAATCCCATCATATCTTATTATTATTATTATTTATTTTGAATTTACTCTACCTCACATCTAAACACACCAAACTTATGCGATTCTGATCGAAGAAGTTCAACATTTTCTTGGCAGCATTAGAACTCCCTTTAGTAGCAACGCACTTGACAATATATTTTCCAAGTTCGAATTCCCAAGGTTCCAAGTAGGAACAAATGACTCTCGTGGTTCTGAATTTCAGTTTGTAAATGGTTCTTTGGTTCCTTTGTTGCGCTGTTTTTGGGGTTTTATTCAGCCTGGGCCAATCTGGGCCCATCCAGATTTGGGCTCGGTTTTGGACCTTAGCTTTTAGAAGTCCGTCAGGGGTGGATGTGAGATTTGAGTCCTTTTAATATTTCCGCATGGCTGGTAAGTGACTGCCTAAAGCCCCACCCAAACCCACACTGAGCAAGCAGTGTTTTGTAGTTTAGAAAATGATTTTCTCAAATACGGTGCTAGAAAGACCAAACAAGTGATAGGAAGCCCGGCCCAACCCTATCCAGCTGACTAAATGGGTGGGCCTAGGCCTGGTATGTTTCAGGTGGACAGGGATCGGGCAAGGCTCTGCATCTTTCCAATGAGGATTAGAGAGTTCATCTACTCTTAACATAACTGCTAGAATAAAAGGCAAGACCATTTTTTTATTTCTTTTAACCGAAGATCCAATTTTAACTTCGGAAAACACTAAAATTGTGACCATGGGACAAAATTGTATTGTCCTATAAAACCTGATCAAGTGGCTTTCGATTCATGATACCAAAGGTCCCTTCAAATAGAGCATTCCTGTCACTAAAATCATCCATTCATTCACAACGCCCAGATGATGTTTAGTGGATTTTCTTAATAATGCCAACACATTCTCATTCTCACATGGAAAGAAAAATGACTTCTAGAGATTTCAAGAAAAATTTCTGGTTTACTAGCCCCAAAAATTGAAATTGAAGTTCAACAGTTGCGTTGAATAAAATTGTATTGATTATTTACAGGTGTATAAGAAAGAGGGCATGATTTTGGATTATAAATGATGCAACTTCAATATCCATGGCAAGCATTTGTTGGTTGTTCTCTTGATAATTTGCATAAAACATGGATCAATCAAATGAGAATCTTCGATTTGCCATGGTGGAAACCAAATCTTTCTCAACTTCCTTGCACAAATTTCTCCTCCGAACCAATGAGAGAACATTTTCCATGAAGACCCCATCACATGGCAACGTGATGGGCCCGTTGCTTGTTATTCCAAATGCATCTTCAGACATTCTCAACAGCTCTACGAAGATAGGGCTCTTCAGATATTGCAAGGGGACGACAAACTGTCTTCTATCGATGGTGTACACGACGAAATGGCCCTTTTGAGCTACTGATTTCATACATGATTCAGTATCTATGGAGTTGCCAGTCTTCACGGTGGACACTCTTCTCCTCCCTATGGCAGCTATCTTCTGCCACTTTCTAGCCATGGAAACAAGCCTCTTGGAGTTGATCATGGTTTACTAACGACTGTAAGAAACTTGGAGAAACGCAGGCAAGGCTTTGATCTTAGAATTCTAGGGATGATGTGTGGAGAATTGGCTGTGGAATGAAATGAAGGTGGTTTGTTATATATAAGCTGTAGTAGCATTCTCATGTTAGGTGAGAAGGGGTACAGACCCATGTGGCTGTTTGGGTTTATAAGAGTTATTTGGTTAGTAGAGTGGGGCATGTTTGTGATTTGTTAAGCAATCTCTCTCTTTTCTCAGTTGGTCAAGTTTACAAGGCAGCTTCAGTGCATGAGGACCTCAAAAGATTATTTGCAGGGTTTGGTAAAGAACAAGAACCACTAGGTGCAATTCACTAATAGCTGCAATCAAATATTGGGAAATAGTTAGGTTTATGCTGGGCATATCTTCTTATAGATGCGAATTTTTTTGAGAGTATGTGGCTGAAAGCTACATATCATTATTTCTAGTAGAACTTGGGTTAGCGTGTCTAGGACCACAGCTAAGAAAGGAACAAAAATGTGTCTACCCTTCCATGGCAATGCATTAGAGGATCTCTAATTCAATTGATACGGAATCGTATCTACTCTTCAATGGAAGATCTCTCTTCAAATGATTCTCTACACACTGCAACCAAGGGTGTGGACCAGCTGCGTTTGAGTTAGGTTGCCCAACTTCAACTTTGTTAAACATGGACACGCAGGCTCTCCAGGTCTGCTTGACACACTGAATGCCAATAAAATTTAAGCTTGAGTTATATCATATACTTCCATATATGGTGTATGATGATGACGGTAAAAGATTGCTAGATTTTAGAAAGGAAGGTTCAATATATGTCATTCAGGTCATAGCAAAGTCATTAATGATGCAGGACAAGGCCATGGACCACATGTGGGACATGAGCAAATTTAGGAATTGTTTCTTATTTCTCATTTGAGTTGTTATTAGTTTTCTTAACTTACTTAATGAGTTGTAATTAGGATAATTTCTAATTTGATTAGTTTTCTAGTTTGATTAAGAATCTTTAGTCTCTAAGTTTGCCTTTATTTTATATATATTATGTATAGAGATTGGAATCTCAAAGTTAAATATTTATAATATTTTGAGTGAATTTTGTTCGCTTTGACGTGTGTCCTCATGTGATAGTCTCTATGGAGACCTTTATAAAGCTTCAACACTTTTCATGCAAACCCTAACCCTAGGGTTCGCGCCAATTATAATCCCGACATTTGGGCAGAGTTTTCTCATTCATGGGCTATGTATTCACTTTTATAGGAGGCGCTATGAATTGGGCGTCTGCCCTACACTATGATTTAGTGGTCTACCCTACAGACGCCGGTTACTTGGTCCACACATGGGTAGAGTACATGACACTAGTAAAGTTTAGTGAAAGAATCAACATAGTTAAAGGAGCTTGTGATTTTGGAATGGAGCAGTAAACTTTTGTACATTTGTGAAAGTGGAAGTGGTATAGTTTTGGCAAATAACTAAGGAGATCATGAGGGAACTAAGCAAATTGCTATAAGATACCACTTCATCAGAGAGAGACAGTTTCTCAGGGTGTTATATTTTTAAAGACAAATGGTGGAAGATCTAATAGATATGTTGATGAAGCCATTTCTCAACATACCAAGTTCAAGCTTTCCTTGGACTTGATTAACGTTTCTCAGCACTAAGACTTGGAAGGTTGTTCCCCTTGAGAATGGATGTTAAAATGAAGGCATCTTCAATTATGATCACAGTAAGCTAAGGAGGAGTTTTGTTAACTAAGATCTTTTGTATTCTATGAAGACTGATTGCTCAGGGCATGTTCTACACCAATCCCCAATTGGTCATGGAGGAGTAGTGTTGCCCTCTAGCTAGGGGTCACAAAGGGGCGGCCCACATTGTCCGAGGCGTCATGGGTGAAGCCATCGGCTGCTAGAGAGTATTTTCATATTTTTTATAATATTCTGGTGGCATTATGGGTATTTGATGTTATCTATAAATACCATTGAGATTTCCATTTTAGGGTTTAATATTGAACTTAGAGAGTTTGAGAGAAATTAGATGAAAACTTTAAGATAGTCAAAGTTGTGTGTGTAGGGCAGCACTAAGAAAAACACCCTTGGTAATAGGACCCACTAGGATGCTTGATCATTATGGAAGTCTATTGGATGGAAAGATTTATATGAGACCTACCTATATGCAAAATTTAGACTTTATAAAATCATCTTAACCCTTTAATCAATGACCTTAAAATTTAATGATTTTAAAGTCATCAAATTTTTATGATTTCAATCCAATGGTGAAAAAAAGTTTGACAAGTGTTAAATTTGAACTTATGAGTAGGTGGGGTAGTGTGTGTGTAAAAAGACTAAATTGAATCGAGGTGGGCACAATGACAAAAATTTTCTTCTCAAGGGCGGCCCCTTTTTAGAACCTTCCCATCTATAGGTTTATCTATTTATTCGTTCAGGAGTTGTGTCCAATAACGTCAACACTCCATCATTATTCACACTCTCCATCATTATCTAGCCTCATAAATGAAAAGAAAGTGCAGAAATTGTATTGGATAAAATTATAGGAATTATTAACAAATGTGAAGTAAGAGGCTGTGGTTTTGGCCATACAAATGATGCGACTATTTCAATATACATGGGCATGTTGGGTTTGGCTCAAAAGGTCCTTATTGGGCCTATGAGTAGTTTACATTAGGGCATAGTTAATTATGGCTAATCTCTTACATATTTTTTTCAATAGTTTGTTCTTTATAACCAAGCAAGATAGCAATGGGGAGAAGGGAACACCGAGTAAACATTATAAGGGGTGAGAGAGAGATTTTTTCATAGTGAAATCTTCGTGCTCGTAGACGTAGGCAATTTAGCCGAACCAGATAATGTTTATGTTTTCTGTGTGTGTGATTGCTTGTTCTTTTTGATTGTTTGTACTTAGCCTAGATCTAGATTTAACAATTGGCTAGCCTAGGTTTAGATCTAACAATTGGTATCAAAGCGTTTGTTGAGATTGTGGGATCGTGGAGATTTGGTGGCAGAGAATTTGCATCATCACGGATTGCCGAAGGGGAAGGATTGTCTAATCTCTTCGTTGGCCACTGACTTGATTTCCAAAAAGAGACTGGAAGAAGAGAGGGTTCTTGGAGAGGACCCAAGAAAGGGATTTGGATCTCTGTTTGCTAGAAACAGAGAAGGCGAGATCGTCGCGATCTCTGTTTGCTAAATCTTGGATTCTGCTACCGCAAGAATCGGAGAACATTGGAGAAATGGGATTCCTTCATCACCGGAGAACACCGGAGAATAGAGTCTTGCCATCGCCGGTGAGGATCACCCTTCGCCTCTGTGCACTGCTTTATCATGAGCTCCGGTCACTAGCAACTGTTGCCTAAGTACAAGAAGTCTCGAGGGGCCTCCCGTTTTCTATTTGCAGAAAAGGGGCTTCCAATTTCTTGTTTGCAGAAAACGTGAAGAGGAAAAAGGTGACCCAGTCGGGTCGCACCAAGTTCAGGTCAGGTTGACCTGAGAGAGTCTAGCAGCCCAGAGCAACAGATCACATGTTACGTCAAGCAGATTTGATCCACAGTAGCGACCCTAGCCCAGTTTGAGACCAGCTCCAGGTCAAGCTAGGGTCAGGTGGATCTGACTCGCTTCTGCAGCACAGCCTAGTCAGAGAACAAAGCAGTTTTTGGTTCGGGTCAGGCCGACCTGAACCCATTTGCAAAAGCACCAAGTCCAGCAACAGTGTTGATGTCATCCAACGTCAGTGGTTGACCGAGTTTGACTAGATTCAATGGTCAAAATCCAAACTCAATTTCCGAAGTCATCCGGACTCAGAGTTGAGCTCCGTTTTTTCCAGTGGGCTCGTGGCGACGAGATATACAACGTGAACAGAATAGATTGACAGTTTGACAAGCAAATATTTGGGTGAGTTTTTTGAAGCATTTTCAGATTTATAATGGCCACAAAGTGAACTTTTATTGCAGGAGGAATCAAATTTGAAATTGAAAATTTTGATGGAAGAATAAACTTTGGTTTATGGCAACAGAAGATAAAAATATCTTGATTCAACAAGGTATTAAGGTGGCATTGTTAGGCAAAGAAAAGAAGTCTAAAAAGATAGAAGATGAAGATTGGGCAGACATAGATGAAAAGACAGTCAGCTCTATTCAATTCTACCTCTCTGACGAAGTCATGTACAATGTTATGGAAGAGGAGACTACAAAGGGTCTATGCGAAAAGCTTGAGAGTCTTTATATAAGAAAGAATCTCACAAATAAATTGCATCTTAAGAAACAGTTGTATGGGTTGAAAATGGAGGAAAGTTTTGATGTGCTGAAGCACATGAATACTTTTAATAGAATGATTAATGTCTTGTTGAGGCTCGATGTAAAATTCGATGATGAAGACAAGTCCTTACTGTTGTTGAACTCTCTTCTTGACTCATATGACCATTTTGTGACTACACTGCTCTATGAAAAAGACACATTGAATTTTGAGGATGTTAAGCAAGACATCATCTCCAATGTTGCAAGGAAGAAGGCCATTAAAATTAGTTTATATGCAGAGGGACTTCTAGTAAAGGAAGGCTTTAGTGAACGTAGCAGGTCCAATGACAGGGGCAAATAAAAAAGAGACAACTCTAGATCAAAATCACGAAGTAAGAAAAATTAAGAGTGCTTCTTTTGTAAAAAGAAGGGACAATGGAGAAAAGATTGCCAAGAGTACAAGGCGACTAAAGATGGGAAGAAAAAAGCTGTGAATAAAGCTGACAACAGTTACTCCGCCAGCGTTGCTTCAGAAAGTGAAGTGAAACTCCTATATGTCTCGCAAGGTAACCATTTATCTGATGTTTAGATTTTAGATTCCGGTTATTCTTATCATATGTGCCCTAATCGTAATTGGTTTGATATTTATGAGCAATGTAATGGTAGTAGTGTTCTAATGGGTAATGATGCACCCTGTAAGACCATTGGAATTGGCACTATTAAAATTAAAATGGCAGATGGAGTTGTGAGAACCCTTGGTGATGTGAGGCACGTGCCAGTACTCAAGAAAAATCTCATCTCTTTAGGCTTACTTGAATCAAAGGGTGCACATTCATAGCAAAGGATGGTTTGCTTAAAGTAACTAAAGGTATTTTAGTATTAATGAAAGGTACCAGAGTGGGAAACAACCTTTATAAACTTATAGGAAGCACAATTATAGGTGGAGTGGCAATCTCCATAGATAACAAAACCAGTGATGATGAGTCTCAGTTGTGGCATATGCATCTAGGGCATATGAATGAGAGAGGCATGCTAGAACTTTACAAAAGACAGTTGTTAAAGGGTGTGAAAACATGCAAGCTGGATTTTTGTAAATACTATGTTTTTGGCAAGAAGAAAAAGGCGTCCTTCAAAACTACAGGCAATAGTTATAAAAGCAGTGGTGTTCTGGATTACATTCACTCCGATGTGTGGAGATCAGTTATGTCAAAAGGTGGAGCATACTACTTTATGACATTTATTGATGATTCTTTAAGAAAGGTTTAGGTTTATTTTATGAAAAAGAAATTTGAAGTCTTTACAAAGTTCAAAGAGTGAAAAGCAAAAGTAGAAAATCAAATAGGTAGAAAAGTCAAGTATCTGAGATTAGATAATGGGGATGAATACAAAAATGTCATGCTTTTACAGTTTTTTAAGGATGAAGGCATTACAAGGCACTTCACTGTTCCAAAGAATCCTTAGCAAGACGGAGTTGCATAAAGAATAAACAGGACACTTTTAGAAAGAGTACGGAGTATAAGACTTCACGCGGGATTGTTTAAAAGTTTTTGGGCAGAAGTGGTTAATCACGCATGTTATGTGGTTAATCGGTCACCATCAAGACCCTTGACTATTCTTCATTAAAGGTATTCGGCTGTCCAGTGTATGTACACATTCCTAGTGATGAGCAATCCAAGTTAAACTTCAAGTCACTCAAATGTATATTCCTCAGCTTTGAGAAAGGTGTAAAGGGGTACAAACAATGGGATCCAGAAGACAGGAAAAAGATCTGTAGCAGAGATGTTGTGCTTGATGAAGCTTCTATGCTTAATAGGGAACATGACAGTGAAGTCAAAGGGCATAGTGCTGAAAAAGTAGTTACAGAAGTTTTTCCTCTTGCAGAGAATACAACTAAAGAACAAGCTCAAAGTTCATCAGAAGTTGGTACATCTGGAGGTGATGAACAACATGAGGTTCAGCAGGAACCTTTAAGTCTAGCACAAGGAAGGGCAAAAAAGAAACCATCAAGCCACCTCAAAGGTTTGGATGGGATGAGGATGAAGTACATTTTGTTCTTATCATCAACAGTGGTGATTTAACCTGATTTCAAGAAGCTATGGAAAGCAGTAAAAGACAAAGTTGGATGGGTGCTACGATAGATGAGATGGAATCTTTCCAAAAGGCCTCAGTCTGAGAGTTGGTTCCTAAACCCAAAGACAGAACAATAGTTGGCTGCAAATCAGTGTTTAGGAGAAAAGAAGCTTTGCAAGAAAATGAAGAACCAAGGTTCAAAGTACATATAGTAGCAAAATGGTACTCACAAAAGGAAGGGGTTGATTATGATGAGATCTTTTCTCTAATTGTGAAACACACTTCTATCAGGGTGTTATTGGCTTTGGTAGCACAGTTCGACATGGAGCTCGAATAATTAGATATAAAGACAGCTTTTCTTCACAGTGATTTAGAGGAAACCATTTACATGGAGCAACCTGAAGGGTTCAAAGAAGTCGAAAGAGAACACCATGTGTTAAAATTAAAGAGATCATTGTACGGGTTGAAACAATCTCCAGGATAATGGTACAAGCGCTTCGACTCCTACATATTGCAGATCGGCTACCATTGATGTGATTATGATTATTGTGTTTATTACAGACTATTAGATGATAATTCTGTTATTATTTTACTGCTTTATGTGGATGATATGCTAATTGCATGTAATGACATGTCAAAAGTTAATGAACTTAAATCTCAATTGAAAAAAGAGTTTGACATGAAAGATCTTGGGGTGGCCACAAAAACGTTAGGCATGGAAATTAGGAGAGACAAAAAGGTTAAAAAGTTGTAGTTATCATAGAAAAAATGCATCTCAAAGGTACTTAAAAAATTTAACATGATAAATGCTAATCTCGTGTCTACTCAACTTGCAAGTCACTTTAGTTTAAGTGCTAGACAATGTCCAAGTGACGATGAGAAAATTGAAGAAATGTTCAGGATACCATATGCAAATGCAGTGGGATGTTTGATAAACGCCATGGTTTGCACAAAGCTAGATATAGCTCAAGTAGTGGGTGTGGTTAGTAAGTACATAGCGAATTTAGGAAAAGAGCATTGGAATGCCGTAAAGGGGATTCTGAGGTACTGGAAGAGCAACAAAGACTAGAGAATTCTGTTTGAAATAAAATAGGGGTCTTGGTTTGTAGCTGGATATGTAGATTCTGATTTTGCAGGGGACCAAGACGAGAAGATCCACTATAGGATATGTTTACACGCTTGCTAGTGGACCAATAAGCTGGAGATCGGTGTTTTAGTCTACAACTGCATTACCCACTACAAAGGCAGAATACATGGTAGTTTCAGAGGCTTCTAAGGAAGTTATCTGGTTGAGAGGTTTGGTCAATAACATGGATATCAAACAGAAATTAATCTTGCTACATTGTAACAGTCAGAGTGCAATATAATATCAAAGAATCAGGTATATCATGCAAGGACAAAATACATAGCTATCATCTATCACAGAATTTGACATTGGGTTGTTACAGGTGAGATTTCTATTCAGAAGATTCATACAGATGATAATTTAGCTGATATGCTTATCAAGCCAGTTACTACAGAGAAGTTCAAGCATTGCTTAGACATGATCAATCTCTCCTTTTGTTAAAGAGTGAAGGTGCACCTCATCTCTATTGGGGTGCAGTCATGGTGGGATGGGGTTTCCACAAGGTATATGTGTTATAAACACATTTCAATAATTCTTCAAAGGGTTGGATATTTTTCGCTAAGGTGGAGATTGTTGGGTTTGGCTCAAAAGGTCCTTATTGGGCCTATGAGTAGTTTACATTAAGGCTCAGTTAATTAGGGCTAATCTCTTACATATTCTCTTCTATGGTTTGTTCTTTGTAACCAAGTAAGATAGCAATAGGGAGAAAGGAACACAAAGAGAACATTGTAAGGGGTGAGAGAAAGATTTCTTTATAGTGAAATCTTTGTGCCCATGGACGTAGGCAAACCGGCTGAATTACGTAAATCTTTGTGTCTTTTGTGTGTAATTGCTTGTTCTTTTTCTTAATTGTATGTGCTTAGCCTAGATCCAGATCTAACATGACAAGTATATTTTTCATGGTTTGTCGATAATTCGGATCCAACTTGGATGACTCAGTTGAGCATCTTTCATTGGCTATAGTGGAAATCAGGTCTCTCTCTCAACTTCCTTAGACGCACTTCTCCTTCCGATCAATGAAATGAGGTGGTCCATGAAGACCACATCACATGGCAAGGTGATAGGCCCATTGCTTGTTTGTCCAAATGCATCTTTAGACATTCTAACAGCTCTATGAAAATAGTGGTCTAGAGATATTGCAAGGGAACCACAAATCGTCTTCCATCTACGGAGTATACAACGAAATGGCCCTTGTCAGCTACTGATTTGCTACACGATTCAGTATATGTATAGCTGCCGGTTTTCGACGTTGAGATTCTTCTCCTCCCTACGGCTGCGATCTTCTGCCACTTTCTGGCCATGGCAACAAGCCCCTTGGAGTTTATCATGATTTACTATAAGGATTGAAAGAAAAGGGCCTTCAGAAACAAATGGAAGGCTTTGATCTTGGAATGCTGGGAATGATGCTTAGATAATTGGGTACAGAATGCAAAGAAGGTGGTTTGTTATATATAAGCTTGGAAGGGTGTGCAACACTCTAGGTGTAACTTTCTTCATGTTAGGTTGCATGGGGTACAATACGAATCGATGTGTCCGACTAGAGTTAAAAGAACTAAAAAAGAGTGGTTCAGCTAGCAGGGTGGGCATGTTAGGAGATTTGTTCAACCGTCTAATCAAAGAATGGCACCAAAGGCTATGTACAAAGGGTATGAAAAATCAAGCGGCAGTGTGAGGGGTCCTGAACAGCTAATTTGCAGGACATAGTTACCCAAGAAAGATAAGAACCATTTGATTCAAATCAAAATAGCTGCAATCAATTGTTCCGAAATAGTAAGGTTGCTGGTGGGCTTGTCTTTTTATAGTTGTGAATTCTTGTTAGAAGCACGTGGCTCACGACTAAATTCTGTATTTTTAAGGAAAGTTGTGTTCACCTTTTCAGGTCCACCTTGGATCTCAGCCTTAAGCCTTCAGTATAATTCACTGTTGAAGTTTGTTGGTACCACACAAAGTGGTTAAGCTTTGATCCTCTAGTATTAGGGGTTTAAATTATTTGATATTCGCTGATACTGGGCCCACCTAATTAAGCCAAATTAAAATCTATCCTTCATCCCACGTCTTCTCATTATCTGCCATGCATTGAAGTGGCCCCTAATTGTCTCTTTAGTTTTTTTGACTTATACACATAAAAATAACTATAAAATTGTCCAGGTGAGAAAGATTTTTGACGTCGATTATGGTTGGCTCAAAACTAATCCAAACAAATGACTAAATTTTCAAGACTCATAAGTCCTGTAGCTTTACTAGTCGATTTGGGTTGGCTCAAAATTAATCCAAACAAATGACTAAATTTTCAAGACTCATTAGTCCTGTAGCTTCACTAGTGCATATTTTAGTCAGATTAACGTTCACTTTATCTAGGAGACTCAAAATATATATTGAGCATTGATGCGCCTCTCAATAAATGAAGGGAATGATTATAGGTAAGCCCGCTTTGATTTGGACATGTGAGTCTTTAACTAGATCTACCCATGAGGTTTACCTCCAACCACAGATTCAAAATTGAATCATGGCCCCTCCAAATAAAAAACTCTCCTTCCCTTTAAAAGCTTCACGCGGCAATGTATCTTCTGCGGCCTGCATTAAGACTTCAAGACAATGTGTCTGCTGTTTTATGGAAATACATTAACAGATATATATATATATAGAGAAAGTTATGTCTTCCAATGAATGGGGCTAAATTAAATCATATAGAGGTTAGAATTCACAAATTGACATGAAATAGTTTCTTCTCAATGTTGGAAAAATCATTAAGTTGATGTCCATGGCCTTAGATTGAATGATTAGCAATTTTCAGTTTAATATAATTTAAAGAAGATGTTTATTCATAAATCATAACCCCTTTTCGTACATAGTAATAAGGTAGCAGCCATAGAAGTTCTACGTTTAAAACCCCCACATGTAAGTTTTATTACCTTACATATGCGAGTTGTGTCTTTCTCTCTTCACATGAGAGGGTTCACATCGGCTCGCATGTATGAGTTGTGGCATATGTAAGTTTCCATCACCTCCCTTGTGTGAGTCGTGTTTGTATTTACTTATTTGCACAAGTTTTTATTACCCCACCTGTGTAAATATTCAGGTCCAGCCCCTTTGCTGGGTTACCTCCTGCGGGGCCAAAGAAGACAACAGTTTATGCCATGTTTGGTAAGATGTCAATTCAACTCGCGAACTATTGAGATCTGTACCTTGATGATTTGAATTTTGAGGGAAGATTAAATTATGGTCTATTCCACAACATGCATGGTTTCCCAACACGCTCCAATCAGAGACCCACCTCTGCAACCTTCTATCTGTCTGATCTTGACATGGTACTGTACCCTTCAGTTCTTCACCAGCCGACATGATTGAGCTACATAACAAATCCTCATCCTTGGAGATGTTCAATAACTGAACAAGAGATTTTGAATCTAAGGAGGCTAATAAGATGCATTGGTTTGCTTTATCCTCATGAGGGGTCTTGTTAAGAAATATGAATGTAAATGGACCACAAATGAGAGAATGCCAATTTTTTAATCCCATTTGCAAATGGGTCGGGTCAGGTTGGGTCGAGTCAGGTCTAGGCATGTTGGTTTGAGATATGGTTATACAAGTTAACACCAGTGACCTAATCTGTATCCAACCTATTTATTAATGAGGCATAGATACCCAACTCACAGCCAATGTGGGTCAGCTCGATCCAAGCTGAATAACCCATTTGCATTTTTTTTATGATGTGAAGTCTGCCTTTAAGAATTAATCTTTATGGGTGGACACACAGATGATTTCTAGATATTCAAAACTTTTCCATGAAAAAGTGCCACTCATAAATAATTTCGTTAGATTGTGTGGTACCACTTTAATTCGATCTCTACCCCAAGCAAAGGTGGGGAGGCCCATCCTAGTATGTGGGAAGGAGGCACCCACACACACGGGAGGCATCACCCGCACGTGCAAGAAGAGAACATAGCAAGATCAATCCTTGGGAATTTGAGTGAGAAATGAGAGGCCGGATTCCCATTAGTTGCAAAGTTAGGAATTTCTCTTTGAAGGGCAATAATGGTCAACCGATAATATATGCAAATCATTTATTACAAATAAAGTAGACCAGGGATTGATCCCTTGATATGTTTGTGAAACTAAGGTGAGCGAGTTGGCCGCGATTCATGTTTTTCAGTGTCGTGGTTTTTCAATGAACTATTCAACTCTATGACTTGAATTAGATACTAAATAAAATAAAATTTATCAAAAGCATCCCTTATATTTGAAGTAGATCGTCAACATAAAATTTGTAAATCAAATCATTAGATTGAATGGCTAGCAAAGTCTTGTGAAATTAATATTTCCTATTAAGTGTGATCAATCCACAACTTTCTCTTAGATTTCGTCCATGTGTGGGTCTGTCAAGAAGTCTTGTGTTTCTAATTATCAATAGTCCATTTTACCCATCTGTCATGTGTTCTAAGTCACTCTGATTCTCTTTCGTACTTGCAATTTGTTAGGTCCCTGGTACAAACCTTGGGCATCCCTGTGGAGTGATGCTCAAATGCTTCTTAACACAACCGAGAAGGCCACAAAACTATTGTTCCGTTCGTTACCTATCAACAATTAGTTTTGGAATAAGTAGTAGCTCAATTGGGTCTAAGATCGTAAAAGTGATATCAGAGCCTGGTGAGGTTGGGGGTTCGAGTCTCCTCTCGGATGATACCAGTGAGTGGGGGAGTGTTGGGTCCTTAGTAAAACCGTTGGGCACCCATGTAAAGTGATGCTCGAATGCCTCCTAACACAACCAAAAAGACCATAAAACCATTGTTCTACAGTTTCCCATCACCAATTGGTTTTGGGATAAGTGGTAGCTCATTGGGGTCTAAGATCCTACACAATTTCATTTCAAATCTTAGTTTATCATGATTAAAAATTTTCTTGTCTTGGAGATAGCTGTAAATTGAAAAACAAAGGGAGATATTTCACACCTTCCATGCATTACATTCCACTGAAGTGTTCAATAAGATGACAAAATTTCGAAAGTGTGGGTAAAGGATCTACATATTTGGAATCAGGATACTTGAAGGGTTTTGACCCACAATGACCATGAGTAGACCAATCATGGTCTACCATATCACCAAGGGGAGGGGCTTCCTTGGATGGGACACGAATTGAGATTCAATGAGGAAAAGCTCCATGATGATCATGATAGGAGCTGATTGGTCTCGCCATGGTCACAATGGGGTTTTTAATTAGAGGATCCAAACTTTATAAAATACCATTGCCCACTTGAATGGCATGCTTCCCTTCAGTGACATAGCGGACCATGATTGGTCCACCCTGTAGATGGGTAGACCTATATGCATTTATATGCAGGTGGACACACTTGTTAGACCTTGGTTTGCTTCTTAAATTAAAGAGAAAAAATTTTTTTTGCTTCAAAAATTTACATAAAAATTCTATGTCTTCCCCCAAAATCTACATGAAAAAATTGTATTTGTTCCAAAACACAATTGCGTGTTTTGGTCTGCACCCCTTAAACGAAAACTCTAGGTTCACTATTGTGGTGAACTGCCTCAGAAGATCTAGATTCACATAGTTGACATAAGTTATATTTTTATTTATTTGTTTACTATTTATTATTATTATTTTTGGTAATCCAGCACAACTCCAACACTAACTCACACATGCATGGTAATGG
Source organism: Sextonia rubra (assembly GCA_037013555.1). NCBI lineage: Eukaryota > Viridiplantae > Streptophyta > Magnoliopsida > Laurales > Lauraceae > Sextonia > Sextonia rubra. The sequence goes on along the minus strand of JASUAD010000028.1, from coordinate 10,265,086 downwards.
AGACTTGCACATGTGAGGGACACATACACACAACTCACACATATGAAGTAATGGGAACTCACACATGTGAGGGACACACACAACTCACACATGTGAGAAAATAGAAACTCTCATGTGTGAGAAAACACAACATAACTTGCACATATAAGGTGATAAACTTCACATAAACAAAGAAGGGGGAGGTGAGATTTAAACCTGCCACCTCTCCTAGTAAGAACTAACACTACTTACCAATAAGGTAAGGAGCTGTCCTTACCACTAAGATTTGGATCAAACACACAAACAAGAAAAGGTTCTCTTATTGTTTGATTTACTTAATTGCAAATAGTGTAATATGATTTAACATTCATTCAAAATCTTCTATGACTATATATAGATGTATGATTTAGAAAGTCCGTCAGAATAAAACAATCAGTAGCTTCTCTAGAAGCCAATGATAGGAATTTGTTGATGGATCTGTTCTTGCGGTAACATGGATGGTGTGGAGTATCGACCACTGGCTATGGAGGTAAGTAGAGCTTTCTCAACATCTTTAGAGAGGAGTCTCTTGATAAAATATACAACAAACTCCATGAAGACAGCATCACATGGCAACCTAATAGGCCCATCACATGCTAATCCAAACTAGTCTTCGGACATTCTAAAAAGCTTTATGAAGATGGGGCTGTTGAGATATGCTAAGGGAACTATAAAACATCTGTCATCTGTAGTGTACACAAGGAAATGACCCTTATCAGCTATTGATTTGGTACATGTTTCTGACTCTACAGATTCGGCAGTTCTTGGTATGGAGATCCTCCTCCCATAGTTACCTAATTCGCAGATCAACGAATTTGAATTTGTATCGCAATTCGTAGTTCGACACTGACTCCAATTCGAGAATTCGATGGAGTAGGTTCAGTTGGTTCGATTTTCAATTTGCTTAATTCGTAGTTTGAGTTTAATGAATTCACTAAAATAAGTCAAATATATAATTCGATATAGTTTGATATGATTCATAAGTACATTCATTATAATAAAGATTTTAGTAGAAATTAGATACTTAATAAATATATAAATAATGACATTTCATAAAATTATGAGCAAATAAATGTTTAAAGAGAATCTATAAAAGTTTTTATTTCTATTATTAATCAAGAAACTTCAATAATTTAACTATTGATATAAATTAAAGTAAAGTTAGAACTTCAAGTATAAAGGATATAAAATGTCAAACATTAAAAACAAAAAGTAAGATAAACTAAAACCCATTAGTTTTAAAGTAGAAGTATGAAATAGAATTCTTCATTCCCAATGCTTTTTCCCTTTATCATGAGAAGATGACAAATTGCATCCATATGATGAAATGCTTCTTTGTCTGATTTGTTGATGTGATGCTAAAGACAATTGAGTGGCTACCATGCTAGATGTGTGATTTGGTCAGGATTCCTCTCCACTTTCAATATGATTTTGAAGTTGAGGCTCCTCTTCCTCATCTAGTGATTTCCACTTTAGGTCTTCTAAATGTGCACTTGAATCTTTAATAATATCTGGCTCTGGGTCAATGTCCCCCTTTTTAAATGGTCCATCATTATATCCCTCCTTCATGCGAGATAAAAGACAAAGATTTGAATGAATTAAGACAACTTTATCTGCATGTTTAGCGTTAAACCTATTTCTTTTAACATTGTGGATAAATGAGTATGTACTCCAGCTCCTCTTTGCAGATGATGACCTTATAGGTTGTTCAAGAACTTTTATAACTATATCTACTAGCTCTAGTGTCTCACATCCATAAGTTGACCACCATTTTATTGATGACATAGTAATTGCATCCACTTTTGCCCCAGGAAGTCTATAAACACCATCTTTAGAATGAAATATTGTGTATTAAGCTCTTAATTTTGTTTAAGCTTCATTATCCTGCAAAAATAAAAAATTATAAAATAATTTGTTGAATGCATTATGTACATATTAAAAACATAAGAAATTAAATATCCATAAAAATTTAGAGGAAGATGTTAACCTTACTCAGTCTTTGAAATGCATCCATCACTCCCTTTATGACCTCTTTATCTTGATTTGGGGGCTTTCTTTTCTCACCACCATGTGCTAATTGAGTAAGATAAGACGAATCATAAAATCGAGGTATCAGTGCAAATTCAAGACAATGCAATGGGCTATGCATCATGCTTTACCTTTTTATTTACAATATCTTCTATCATCTCATATATTTTCTTAGAATCATCATAACCATTGAGACTATCTTTGACCTCATAGACCTCACCCATTAGTGCTCTATCTTGATCACAAAATCTAGTCATTATAAAAATGGGTTTGGTAATTTTCACCATCAGCTTCACAGTTGTCCAAAACATAACTATAACGTCTGTCACCTACCGCCTTACATCTTTTCCTGTTTCTCGCATTTTTCCGTCACCATATTTTGCTCATTCTTTCCAATTGTCAAGAACAACAGTAGATTTGAGAGCCTGTCTCACATCTGTAAGTCACTTCATCATAGCATAATATGATGAAAATAAAGTTTTTACAACTTTTAGAAGATCTAGTTGAGAGTGACTTCTAAATATTGCTAATGTATGCAAATGGTTAAAAATGTATGTTACAATTACTTTGCACCTTTTGTAAATCTCTTCATACCATGACCATGAGTTTGACAAATCTTTAAAGATCAAATTAAGTGTATGACAAGCGCAAGGGGACCAGTATATATGGTTGTAGACCTTTTTAACTTCCTTACCTCCCAGGTTGCAATTGGCTTCATTGTCTATGATTATTTGAACAATATTAGATGGACCTACTTCTTCAATTGCCTCTATCAATAAGGATTGTATATAAGATCTGGTCTTTTCAACACCAGAGCACTCTATTGCATATATAAACAACACCTCATCGTTGTTCACTGCAAGTATATTTATCAATGGCTGATTCTTTATATTAGTTCATCCATCAGAGATAATAGAAACACCATGTACTTGCAAGTATTTTTAATTGTTACAATTTCATTATCTACTCTTCTTTTTTCCTCATCAAGCAAAGATGTTCTAGCCTTTTCAAATGAGGGTGCTTTATATCCTTTAGCTGCTTTATTTCTAGTTGAAATCATTTCAAAAAAAATGGTGACCGTAGTACATTAAATGGCACTCCACAAGCATATAACTATCTTACTATTGCACTGTCAACAAAAGCCCTTTTCACTTTCTTAAAAGACTCTATTATTGGGTTCTTTGGCTCAACTTGTTGTGGCGGAAGAAGTGTTCATTGCTTTAACTGTTAATGAACCTCGGATTTCTCTGCTTTTTTTTACCCTATCAATAATTTCTTATAATAAGAAATCTGGTTGCTTCAACAATGCTGAACATTGAATAATATCTGACTTTTTATTAGGCCCCGGCCCAAAAAAATGTTGGTGAATTCTTGTGTAAGAACTCTTAAACTCATGCTTACAGTGTAGATAAAGCCATATTTTACCAGCTTTTGCAGGCCCCAATATATTTACTTCTTTCCACGGTAGCTTTCTTTTAAAAAGGATTTTCATTTTCTGAAAGAATATCATCTTGATTCTTGTTCACAGCTTCATCACTATGTTCGTTAATGTATTGTTTAGCTTCTTCTTCAATAGCATTTACTTCATCACTTTCTTGTTGCTTTCATTTTCATTGTCCATTGAACATTATACTGCATGAATTCTAATAAGAAATGGTTTCACTATCAAATTCACCAAGTAGAGATAAATAATTTTTTTAGAATTTTTTATTTCACATATATCATCATTGATTAATCTTATGGGTTGCTATTGTAAAAAATTGGCCTAATAAGTAGGACCCATTAATGAGTTTTAACAACTTTCTTTAAGTTTTTAGTGAGTAATAATATTTGGAGAAAATATATATAAATAAATATTTAATAGCTTTTCTTAAAACAAAAAGGGATCATTTGGTCCAACTTAAAAGAGGGCAGACATATTTGGAATGTTTCTCTTATCCTCATTTCATGGAAATTCAATTCAACTCTCACTATAGTTGAAAAGGTAAATGAAATTGGATGTAAAATATGTAATCAATATAATGCAGTTTTATCTCAAATTTTTTTTATGAAATCTCAATTATCACCAAATCAGTGAGGGAATTTAATATAGATGGTTTAGATTTAATTAAAAAGAGCCTAACATAACAATAAGAATAATAGCAACACCAACAAAAATGATGATCATATTTGCATGCAACTTAGAGAAATCAATAGTCAAAAGAGTGAAATTCCAGAGCAAGACCCATCAATTAAAATCTAAACAGTTCAAAATTCATGTTACATAACTATGTGGCATTTTCCTCATTTCATGGAAATTCAATTCAACTCTCACTATAGTTGAAAAGGTAAATGAAATTGGATGCAAAATATGTAATCAATATAATGCAGTTTTATCTCAAATTTTTTTTATGAAATCTCAATTATCACCAAATCAGTGAGGGAATTTAATATAGATGGTTTAGATTTAATTAAAAAGAGCCTAACATAACAATAAGAATAATAGCAACACCAACAAAAATGATGATCATATTTGCATGCAACTTAGAGAAATCAATAGTCAAAAGAGTGAAATTCCAGAGCAAGACCCATCAATTAAAATCTAAACAGTTCAAAATTCATGTTACATAACTATGTGGCATTTTCCTCAATCCTATATCAATCGGAGTTCTTTTAACCATTGAATTGACTACAGTTATAAAATAAAACTAAAGAATGCTAAATGAAATCAAAACAAGCCCACTTGCAAAAACTCTACTTTATCTAAACATCACATGATTTTGATTCCAATGTCGGCCAAGATTTTAAAGACTGCACTTGTAAGGTGTCTTAATCACCCTTTGAGTCAAGTTGACTCCAGCTTTAAGCTCAATTACCTTTAAAATATAAAAAAAGAAAAAAACAATAAAAAAATAAAATATAGCTGGTATAGGCTTTTAAAACTTGTGTTTCATTTATTAATAATGAATTTTAAGTTATAAAATCTACCCATATTAATGTTTTATGTACCAATTAAATAGTACACCAATCTTCAAATGCCTTGAATCAGTTCAAAATGACCCCAAAAGCCTCCCACAGATTTTTTTTTAAAGAAAACATAGAAAATAAATGCTTTTATCAACCAAAAACCATAGGGACTTGGCCACATAAGTGACCCAAGAGGTGACTCAACTTGCCAACTAAAGAGTCTTGAGTAGACTTCAAGTCGGCTAATTTTTAGAACCATGAAATATTGCATTTAGACCCACATAATGAAAGCTACCACAACTGTAATGTCCTCACCATTATGTAGATTTCTCAAAAGAAAGATGCTTCTTTTGAAAAATGGATTTGTCCTCTCAAGATGCAATATCCACATTTAAGGGAATGGGTGAGTACCTCTGCTTTGTTCAAAAGCAATGCTATAGGCATCCCCTGAGAATAGAAAAGTATTAGTGAAACTTTGCAGACCAAATTGAGTGTTGATAAAGGTAATCGACCTCCTTTTTATAGTCTGATCTCCCTTGATTTTAGGGACTATCCTCATCTACAAAGATTACATAAGCAAGAGAAATACACACAAAAATGTGCGAGGTATTTTAGAAATTAATCATGGTCTACTCAACTGTCGGAGCCCAGATCACACACCTGAATATTCCATACTAGGAAAGCTGAATACAAGGCCCTCCTTGATTCAAAATCTTAGTTCTCAGAATTTGAAAGAGGAAGCAAGAGGAGGGTACCTCCATTTGTATACTGAAGTTTGCTCCAATTTTCATCAAGTCCAATCGCAAGTTTTAATTTTTAAATCCTTTATGTGGTCCCACCGCTGATCATTACAATCCCCCACACTAATGATAGCGTAGTAACAAGGAAAGATCAACACACAAAAAGACTAGTCAAACTTGAAAACTTGAAATGATGTAAAATGAGTTCATATTAAATCAAAGCTTTGGTGACTTTATACAGATGTTCATCTAGTAAGGGACAAAGGGCTGTCCCAACAATACAAGTTATAGCTTCTTTAGAAGCCATGGAGAGGCATTTGTTGGTGGGTTTGCCTATGTTGTAGCATGTATGTCATGGAGCATTGACTCGTGGCTATGGAGGTAACTAGAGTTTTCTTAACATCTTTAGGCACATGTCTATGTATGAGAGATACAACATAGTCTATGAAAATGGCATCACATGGGATTGTAATAGGCCCATTGCATGGTAATCCAAAATGCTCTTCAGACATTCTAAACCGCTCAAGAAGGATGGGGTTCTTGAGATATGCCAGGGGAACCATAAAACGCCTATCATAAATTGCGTACATAATGAAATTGTCATAACCCAAATTCCAGGGCCCTGTCGGAATCTGAGTTATAACACATTGGCATACGATTCATAAACATAAAACAAATAAGCACATAAGGCATAAGCATCATTTATTAACATAAATCCTTTCATTTAAATCAACCAATAGAGTTTTCAATGTCTAAAATTCCAAAATAAAATCCATCAAATAATAATTAAACATCCAATACTAAATATCCCCCTAACTACTAAATTTTGGATGTAATTGCTCTCCTCAGCCACACATGCCAAACACTACGGGATGATCTTTGCCATTCTCCGATCCAACCGCAACTCGATTACCTAAAGGGGGTAACCAATATCAGTATAAACTGGTGAATGAATTTCTACTTTATCACACATTCACAATTAATACAATAGCATCATTAGAACAATTAAATAATAAACTATAAATAATTCAATGAGTGAATAAAATCTTTGCCATGGCATCTTCACACCCAATTTACATTATTGTGCCATCTTGATATATCACAACTATCGGGATGCCGTACATGCATCACCTCATCCGGCATCCCATAGGGTCCACTGTTTCAGGACGTCCGTGTCCCATCATCCATGTCTGTGTGCAACATAACAACTTCAACTCGAACCCAAAGGTCCAGAATCATACAATCATAACAGATTATACCGTGCATGTAGTTCAGATCGTGGTTCATTCTAACCAAATCATACACAACAGAATGTATAACTCAGAATATTTACTTGTTTATTGATTTATGCATACCACAAATTCATTTCACAATTTCAGATATCTATATCATGAATTTATGCAAATACAGTATATATATTATAATTATCATCAACAGTACACCCTTACCTTTTAACATTAACTATTAAGATGTAGAAGGGGTTCTTATCCATATAAGATAATAACATGGGCCTTCTTATAAACATCTAATGAAGTATAAACACTCGACAGGAGTTCGATTCTTCAACAGAACCCAATTCTGTAAAAGATTTCCTCCTCACACCATGCTTTGTACAGGTCATCTGATGGTGGGCCATCCAGGGTCCCACCCCCTAAGTTCCATCATGACTGGGATCGCCCATGGGTCTTCTCCAAGATCCATGGTGCTAATCTCCCATCAGGTGGCCCACCTGGACCCATAACTCCACGCTAAAAAAATAGCTTCCAGTCGGCCAGATTTTGAGAAATTTGATCTAGAGTGCAGATTTCTCATCTTGATATAGGGGATTTGGGTTAGGAAGTTCCCTCATCATCCCATCATTGTTGCCTCTTTAGATTTAACAAGATTATACCCCGGAATCATGGATTACGACACAGATTTGTCCCCTTTTGGTGTCGTCAGTCACTGTAGCACTCAAACTTGAAGAAGAAATTCAACTGCTCACGATCAGAGACTTCCAATTAGAGTTGAATAACTTATTTAACCAGGTTTGTAACATCACCTAAGCATCATTATAGATTCTGAAGAAGTTCACTAACTGATCTGTCCACATAGACTGAATCCAGAACAACACTCACAGCATTAGAGACACACGATTTCACACATTGGGATAAGGCTCCATTCGCAATGGATTCAGAATATATATATATATACTTTCAACTATTAATAATACCCAAATAGGACTAAACTCAGACTAGATTACCTCTATTTGAGTCTCCAATTCACAATATCCCATCGTCAAACGGAATAGATATAGGAATCACTCACCTCTTGTAGACTCTTGTAGTATTTGATCAAGAGTTGGACATCAACTGCTGCCCCGCTGATTGACCTTTTCCTCCTCTTGATATCTCCCTTTACAGACTAGAATCTACCGGGTGCTCTCTCTCTCTCTCTCTTTCTCTCTCTCTCTTTGCTTTTCTCCTAGAGTTTAGAAAGAGGTAACGTGTAACACTTCGACCCGACTTAAGCCGACTTAGTGGGTAATTGCGTGCGATTTTGTTGTTAAGTGTGTTTTGGTTTTGCTTTTCTTTGGTTTTGAGTCATGGATAGGTCGTTTGGGTTGAGTTTAACCTGGTTTAGGTAGTTCGAGCCCTTTTTCGTAATTCCTGTTTTTGGTTGACCTTGTCAGTTTTGCTTCATTTTAATGTCAATGCATGTATTTCATTGAGCTTGTCAATCTTCGTAACTGTCTTGGATCCCAATGACTTCGTTTGCTCTTGTTGGATCGTCAGTTGACTCAAGCTGGAAATTATGTAATATGTTTGGACTTGTTTGTAAATTGGACTCCTTTTATCTTATAAATATCCTACCACCTCTCTCTCTCGTTATCCAACAATTTCTCTCGGTTTGTCTCTCATTCAGCTCTCTTCTCTTTCTTCTTTCTTTCGTTTCTGTCTCGTGAGGAAGAAGGGAACCGTGTTCGTCAGTTGTGTGTGTGTTTCCAGCAGATTGAGCCAAGTCAACGACCGATGTGTGTGGATTTTCACTGTGAGGCAAGTATAAGCACAAGTAGCATGAACACTGATTGGTATTGTTTTGATTGTTTGTATTCTTACTCTTTGTTGTATGCATCATTGTTATACAGCCCTATTGAGTCAGTTTTGCTTTTATCTTTCCGTTTACAGTCGAGAGTTAGCCATTTTGTATGTCTGTGACTGTTTCAGGAAATGGATTCAGTGCACTCACGGCTAAACCATGAAATGTGCTACGACTGAGCCGTGAAATGCCTTACGGCTAAGCTGGGACCCAGCCGTAACCCTAACCGTAGATCAATACAGGGTGACATCTGAAATAACTGAGAGTTAGCAAATTGCTGCTCTTCTACGGCCCAGCCTGATCTAAGCCGTACGTTGTACTACGGCTAAGCCGTGGACCAAGATACGGTTGCGCCGTAGAGCAAAATACAGTTGAGCCGTAAATGCGGATGAACAGTTTGGGAAACCTCGGCTCCGCCGCAGTGCAGATTACGGCTACGCCGTAAGATGCCTACGGCTAAGCCGCATGTTCACCTACGGTTACACCGTATGACCTTGAGAACTAAATAAAAAGACTAGGCTTAAGGAAGAGACCGAATATGACTTTCATGTTAGCATGTAGATAACCTGAACATGCCCAACGGAATGTCTGAATGATATGAATGAGGGCGAGGGCTGCGTTTCATTCATGTATGTTATCCAGTTGTTTAGCACCTCCCCATGGGTGTTGATTTAAGGGATTTTGGTACACATTCGGGCTTGAATGCAACACTCCGTGATTGAACAACTGTGTATCGAATACCTTAAAACTACATCAACATGCACGGTTAGAAACACTGGATAAATAGGTTAGGATTGGCTTGTAATTTGTCCTTGATTCGTCAACGTAAATTTGATATGTATAGCATATTGACTTCGGTTATGCCATCTTATGTATTTTGCGCTGAACCTCTCGATTCTGTGGGAAATGCAGCATCCCCAGAGCGAAGCCCGGGCAGGACCATTCTATTACGATGTTTCTATCATTGTTTTGGTGGAGGACTTGAGTCAATGATTATTGTTATCTGTACTCATTCGTCAATGCTTCTTTGTATTGATTATCAGTATATGTGATGCACTCCCTTTGTTCGTTTAGTGTGATAGCTTGTGATATGTGAGATCTGTATGTGATGTGGATTGAGGTGCATCTTCTGATTTGATTGTGATTATTACATGGCGCTACTGAGCCTCAGCCTCAGGATACCCGACGGGGTTGACTTTGGTTTAGTTTATGTGTTTGCGTCTGCAGAGTGCTTTTGTCCTGGGATTCTGGACCCCGGGAAATAGAGACCCTTGCGTACCCTGGCCCGGACGCTGGTATTCTCATTCCGTTTGCTCTCGAAAGGGAGAATATGGCCGACGTAGTAGCCACTTTGACTGTTATCTATTTATGATTCTGATAGCATGCTTATTCATTTGCACAATTTGTCTAGTATACATACGAACATGTTTTACTATGGATCTTGCATTACTATGTATGCTCATTATTGATACGATTCGTGTTATCTTCTTGTGGCTTATATTTTGCTAAGTCGTTATACTTATGAGTTGTTCTTGGTGTTGCAGACTCAAATCCCTCTTCCGATCCTGCGTCGGTCGACCGGACTGCAGGAGAGGCGCGTGAGGCCCCCTCCGGCCTAGAGGAGTGGACTTGATCCCTTTTCCAGAGTGCGGTTTGCATTATTTTGTTCTCCCCATTCATTGTACCGGGGTTTATTTGGGGGATTTTTCTGTAACTTGTATTGGGGTTTGGTTGAGATCTGTATTTTGATTATTGTGGACTAGCCCCTCTATTTTGTTGTAAATCATTGTAATTCGTTTAATCTTTCGTAATCCATTTTGTCTTTTGTTATCTTGTGGTATGCCTTGATACATATAGCTTCCGCGTACATTGTTTGCACGTGTGATTGTTCCCTTGTGTGTATCCTTGGACGGGGTCTAGGTGTACATGCACGGGAGTACGTGTGTCATTAGTTAGGTTTTCTCTAACCCCGATTCTCTGGGCTCGGGTTGTGACATACGTATTTATGGTATCAGAGCATTGTCTCTATCTTAGTTCATAAGCATGTAGGCATACAGGACGTGGTGAGATTTCATAGTCAATTCGTTGACTGTTGTGTTTGGTCCTTGTTTTTCTTGGGTCTGTGTGTGAGTTACCTAGTGTGATAGCAGATTGCCTTTTGTGTTTTGCAGGCTATGGCATTCGGATCTGGTACACACAACAACAATCAGGGATATAATGAGAGTGGATCAGCCGCTCCACAGCAACCAGCGAATTTTGATGAGCGTTTCTTGACAATGCTGCAGGCGATTCATTCCTTGCAAGCACAGGTCGTTTCTCTGGTGGACCGACAGAGTCAAGCGTCAGTTCAGCCGCAAGTAGAACAGCAAGTGGTTTTCCAGCCTAAGGAGAGTGACCTAAATGCGTTGTACGACAAATTTAGGAAACGTGGAGCCACAGAATTCTACGGTAACGTAGATGCATTGAAGGCTGATCAGTGGCTAGAACATACCGGGGATCTCTTCACTACCATTGTCTGTGATAATCGGCAGAAGGTTATGCTCACGGCATCGATGTTCCGAGAGGTGGCAAAGACTTGGTGGAAGAGTGTCAGTGAGGCCTATGTGACCATGTCTGAGGCAACGGTGTGGGAGACATTTCAGAAATAGTTCAGGAGGAAGTTCATCCTGACTCATGTCCGGCGTGTGAAGGAGGTTGAGTTTCTGGCCTTACAGCAGCAACAGCTGACCGTCGCTGAGTATATTCACCGATTCATCCAGTTGCCCCATTTTGCTGAGGACATGATCAATACTGAGGAGAAGAAGGTGAATCGTTTCATTACTGTTCTGCATCCTAGATACGCGAATTTCGTGACTGCCTTCCAGAGACCAGCTATTTTTGATGATGCGGTCGATAGAGCATATGCTGCGGAAGCTAACCACCTAGCAGTAATAGCTATGGACTTCAAGAGGAGTGCACCGGTGGGATCCAAGGGACAGATCCAGAAGAGATGGAAAGGGAAGCAAGGGACTTCGAGTTTCTCTGGGATCAGATGCGAGTTTTGCGGCCTGGGACATCCAACGGATAAATGTTGGAAGAAGTCCGGAGCTTGTTTAAGTTGTGGATCCATGGAGCATAAGATAGCTCAGTGCCCGAAAGCCAAGACATCCTAGTCATCCAGGTCTATGAGTTCTGCAGCTTCGAATAGCCCCCAGCCGACTCGCTAAAGCCAGAAGCCGCAGCGTTAGACTGCTCGCGTGTATGCAGCCTCCCATGAGAGTGCGGAAGATGCGAACGTGGTGGAAGGTAAAGTTCTTATTGCTCAAGCTGAAGACTTGCACTATTTGATTCGGGGTCTATGCGTTCGTTTGTTGCACCTCGTTTTGCTGAACAGTTGCCGCAACCCCCTCAGCCGCTACCATACTTGTTGGTGGTGTCCACTCCTGTGGGCAAGAGAGTGGAGTGTAGTGTGTGCTACCTTCAGTGCGACGTGTTGATCGAAGGTCATCAGCTGCCAGTTGATTTGATCTTATTGTCCATGTTGGATTTTGATGTGATCCTTGGAATGGACTGGCTAGCGCGGTATCGTGCCTGTGCTAACTGTTACAACAGGACGATCTATTTCGATTTCAAGAAGGGGTTTCGTTTCGAGGGCAATCAGGAGAAATGCCAGAGTCATGTCATCTCCGCATGCAAAGCGGATCATTTGATACGCAGAGGTTGCGAAGGTTTCTCGCTTTCGTCTCGGAGAAGAAGAAGATGAAGCAGTTGGGTGAAATTCCGGTTGTGCGTGAGTTCCCGAATGTATTTCCGGTGGAAGTACCTGAGTTACCCCCTGTTAGAGATGTGGAATTCGTGATTGATCTAGTGCCCGGTACGGCACCCATTAGTTTAGCTCCTTATCGTATGGCCCCTGCTGAGCTACTCGAATTGAAGACGCAATTGCAAGATTTGTGGGAGAAGGGTTTCATACGGCCGAGTGTGTCACCGTGGGGAGCTCCAGTGCTATTTGTGAAGAAGAAGGACGGTACATTGCGGATGTGCATCGACTACCAGCAGTTGAATAAGGTCACTATCAAGAACAAATACCCCCTGCCGCGTATAGATGAGTTGTTTGACCAACTTCAAGGTGCCGTTTACTTTTCCTAGATTGATTTGCGATCGGGGTACCATCAACTTCGGGTGAAGGAAAGAGATATTGAGAAGATTGCCTTCAGGACATGGTATGAACATTTTGAATTTCTTGTGATGCCATTTGGATTAACCAATGCACCTACTGCCTTTATGGCCTTGATGAACAGGATCTTTGCTCCTTTCTTGGATCGGTTTATGGTGGTCTTTATTGATGATATTCTGGTGTATTCGAAGACCCCAAAGGAGCATGCAGAACATCTACATTGAGCCTTGCAGTTATTGAAAGAGCATCACTTATATGCCAAATTGTTGAAATGTGATTTTTGGCTCGAGCAGATAGCCTTCCTTGGTCATACCATTTCACGAGATGGGTTGGCAGTTGATCAAATGAAAGTTGAGGCAGTGGTGAATTGACCCAGCCCAAAGACTGTGACGGAGATACGGAGTTTTCTTGGACTTGCGGGATACTATCATCGATTATTCAAGATTTCGCCAAGATTTCGACCCCGTTGACGAGATTGACCAGGAAGAATGTTCCTTTCCTTTGGACGGACGAATGTGAGCATCATTTCTGTATGTTGAAGGAGAAGTTTACTTCAGCTCCAGTCTTGACGTTATCGGATGGAAGTGAAGGCTTTGTGATCTACTCCGATGCTTCTCTAGTCAGTTTGGGATGTGTTTTGATGCAACATGGCAAGGTGATGGCCTATGGCTCATGCCAACTCAGGGAGCATGAGAAGAATTACGCCATGCATGATTTGGAGTTAGCAGCCATCGTTTTTGCCTTGAAATTGGGGAGACATTATTTGTATGGCGTGAAATTTGAAGTGCACTCAGATCATCACAGTTTACAGTATCTCTTCACGCAGTCCGAGTTAAATATGAGACAGCGAAGGTGGCTTGAGTTAATCAAAGACTATGACTTTCTGTAACACTCCGACCCAGCTTGACCCCGTTTAGCGACTAGTTAATCTTGTTTTCGTTGATAATCGTGTTTTATTCGTGTTTTATTTTCGTTACGGGTCATGGATAGGTAGTTGGGTTGAGTTTGACCTGGATTAAGTAGACCAAGTCCTTTTTTGTAATTTTAGCTTTTCTAAGACATGGTCATTTTTGCATCATCTTGATGTCAACACGTGTCTTTCGTTGAGCTCGTTAACTTTCGTAACTACGTCATTTGCAACCGAGGTCGTGTGATTCGATTGGACCTGGATTTGACTCAAACTGAAATTTCACTTCTAACTTGGCCTTCATTGTAATTTGAACAACCCATTGCTTATATAACTTATATCCATCGACAAGTTGGCTCTTTCTCTCCTGTTTTCTCTCATTTTCTTCCTCAACTGTGTACGTGGAGTCTCTCCTCCACTTGAATTCTCTCCTCCATCGATCAAGAGAGGAGGTTGGTTCCTTTGCATGTGAGGTGAGTTGGAAATCCATTCATCCCTCTCATCTCCTTTCTCTATTTCTTCTCCCTCTTGTTTCCATCGTTGCATGGTGGGTCTGTGTTGTGGAATTCATTCCAATACTCATGCATGCATGTGGTTTTGATTGTGTTAGGTTGTGTTTGGGCTTGAGGACAACAAGTGTGTCATTGAATTCTAATTGAGGCAAGTATAACCATATCTTGTGAGAACCGATGTTGGTATGATTTTGATCTTGGTTAGCTCACATTAATGTGTATGGAAAAATGTGTTTACAGCCCATTTGTTTACTACTTTGTCTATCTCCATTGGAGAATTGAAATTCTGATGCTTTCCCAGACATTCTGTACATGTTTCAGATTATTGACTTCGTACAGGTACGGCTAAGCCGTATGACCCTTACGGCTCAAAGTCCAGAGAGGAGAAAAACCCAGTTTTCCTCTACGGCTCGGGCACGGCTAAGCCGTGGATTGTCCTACGGCTAAGCCGAAGCTCAGCCGTGGCCCAGCCGTAGATCAATACAGGGTGCATTTTCTGGAATAACTGAGAGTCAGCAACTGACCGACCTTCTACGGCCCAGCCACGGCTAAGCTGTAGACCACACACGGCTAAGCCGTAGCACACACATGGCTAAGCCGTATCCACACTAGACTAATGAAGGAAAGACAAGGATAGGTGTAAGAAAAAGACCGATATGGCCTTCATGATAGAATGTAGAGCACCTAGACTTGCCCAACGGAATGTGATACAACGCGTGAATGATCTCGAGGGCTGCGAATCATTCATGTTCATTATCCGGATGTTAAGCACCTCCCCATGGGTGTTGGTTTAAGGAACTTCGTGCACCACTCGATTCAATGCAACACTAGACAACGGTGCATCGAATAACTTAAAACTACATCATCATGCACGGTTAGAAACACCGGATAATTAGATTAGAATTGGTTTGTAACTTAAGATGATTCGATTTCGCATGATTTGTTGCATAACATATTGCATTCGAGTATTGACCTCTACGCTCTGACATGATTACTTGTATTCCGTTACTTTACTTTCACATTGTGATTACTTACCTTGAATATGCCTGTATGATATGCTCACTCACAGATATGCACGTATGATATGTTGTCACGATCTACTCAGGGTTTCCATGATTGATTCTGTATGGTTAGGCACTACTTAGCCTCAGCCTTAGGATCCCGACGGGGTGAATTTGGTATAGTTTATATGGCCTGCTGCAGTATGGATATGTCTTGGGGAACCGGACCCCAGGAAACCGAGACCCATTGTACCCTGGCCCGGACAATGGTGTTCTTTGCACGTTATAAGATCCCTCTTTTGGGAGCATATGGTAATGTAGTAGCCACTAGTTATGTACACAGCATGTATTCATTGATTCACTTCGCATATTTCTTTCTTGCATGACAGCCTAGTATACGAAATTGCCTTCTTTAATCACATGATGTTCTTATTCTGTTAGACACAGCGTGTGTTAACTTGCTATGGTTTATACTTTGCTGAATCATCGTATTCACAGTTGTTTTTGGTGTTGCAGGCCCAGATCCCCCTGCTGAACCCTCGCCGGTCGGCCAGGCTCCAGTTGAGACCCCCGAGGCCCCATCAGGCCTAGAGGAGTGGATGTGATCACTCCACGGGAGAGCGTTCTTGGCATGCATTATTGGAGTCTTGTTTTGTGGATTTGCAGACTTGTATTTGGCATGACATGTCATTATTGTATATATTCTTTTGTTCTTTTTGTAAGACTTTCATATGTAATTATGTCAGTTCTTTCCTTGTATCCTCTTCTTGCCCTGTTAGTTTTATGTTTCTGATATTTACAGCTTCCGCGTACTTGCTTGGCACGTGTGAATGTTCCCTTGTGCGTGTGCATTTAGACTCGGTCTACGTGTGATTGCACGGGAGTACGTGTGTCATTAGGTTTGGCTTTTGCTAACCCCCGACCCTGGGCTCGGGTTGTGACACTTTCCCATCAAATATCATCCAGGAAAAGGCAACGTTGTTGCAGATGCCTTGAGTAGGAAATCGGAGATTCTCTAGGCTTTGGACTGCCTTTATTTTGTGAGATATGATTAGCCAGTTGAAGTGAGGTTGGAGGAGAACTGTTTGACACTTGCGAGTACAGTGAGTTTTCAGCTTGACATCATTCAGTGTATTAAAGACCAGCAGTTTGAAGATCAGATGTTGAAGTGAATTCGGGATAGCGTTGTGGAACGACCAGACTTTCGCTTGGAGGGTGATGTTTTGTATTTTAGGAACCAATTATGTGTGCCAGCAGTAGCTGATTTGAAGGAGAGCCTGATGACAGAAGTACACCACGCTCGTTACTTGATGCACCCTGGAAGTACGAAGATGTACCGAGCTCTCAAGGACAGATTCTGGTGGAATAATATGAAGAGGGAAATTACTGGATTTGTCGTCAGATGTCTAACCTGCAAGAAGGTGAAAGCTGACCATCAGAGGCCTCCAGGTTCCTTACATTCATTGCATATTCCCCAGTGGAAATGGGAACACATTACGATGGACTTTGTTTCAGGCCTATCCTTGACGAGCAAGAAGAATAGCGCCATTTGGGTGATCGTGGACAGATTGACGAAGACAACCCATTTTCTTCCATTCAAGAAAGGCATGACATTTTCCAAAATGGCGAAGAAGTTCATTGATGAGATTGTCAGATTGCATGGTACGCCTGTGTCGATTGTGTCTGACCGAGATAGCCGTTTTGTTTCTTCGTTTTGGAGAGCATTTCAAGAGGCCATGGGAACGAAGTTGAGTTTCAGTACGGCGTGTCACCCGCAGACGGATGGACAGTCGGAACGAACCATTCAGACGCTCGAAGACATGTTACGGGCCAATGTATTTAATTTTGAGAAAGAATGGGATCTACATCTCTCGGTGTGCCAGTTCACGTATAATAATAACTTCCACGAGAGTATTAGTATGGCACCATATGAGGCTTTGTATGGACGTAAGTGTTGAAGCCCAGTTTGTTGGGAAGAAGTTGGAACGAGGAGTTTCCACGGACCGACGATCATTGCCGAAACGACAGAGAAAGTTCAAAAGGCCATTGACAATTTGAAGATTGCCCGATTGAGACAGAAGAGCTATGCAGATACATAAAGAAGAACATTAGCATTTCAGGTTGGTGATTGGGTATTTTTGAAGGTCTCACCGATGAAAGGTACGATATGTTTCGGTTAAAAAGGCAAGTTAGCTCCAAGGTATGTGGGTCCATTTGAGATCAAGAGCAGAATTGGAGACATGGCGTACAGATTAGCTCTTCCCGTGGAGTTTTCTGGAGTACATAACGTCTTCCATGTGTCAATGCTTCGCAAGTATGTTCGAGACCCGACGCATGTGATTCGCTACGATGATATACAGATGCAGTCGAATGCGTCATACGTTGAGCGTTCGCTCCGTATTGTTGGGACCAGAGAACTGATTTTGCGCACGAGAACGATACGATGGGTCAAGGTACTCTGGGAACATCATGGACTTGATGAAGCCACGTGGGAATTGGAGGATCAGATGGCGCGTCAATATCCTTATCTTTTCGCTCAGGTATGTGTTCATTCCGAGGACGGAATGATGTCTAAATGGGGGAGGATGTAACACTCCGACCCGACTTAAGCCGACTTAGTGGGTAATTGCGTGCGATTTTGTTGTTAAGTGTGTTTCGGTTTTGCTTTTCTTTGGTTTTGAGTCATGGATAGGTCGTTTGGGTTGAGTTTGACCTGGTTTAGGTAGTTCGAGCCCTTTTTCGTAATTCCTGTTTTTGTTTGACCTTGTCAGTTTTGCTTCATTTTGATGTCAACGCGTGTACTTCATTAAGCTTGTCAATCTTCGTAACTGTCTTGGATCCGAATAACTTCGTTTGCTCTCGTTGGATCATCAGTTGACTCAAGCTGGAAATTGTGTAATATGTTTGGACTTGTTTGTAAATTGGACTCCTTTTATCTTATAAATATCCTACCTCCTCTCTCTCTCGTTATCCAACGATTTCTCTCGGTTTGTCTCTCGTTCAGTTCTCATCTCTTTCTTCTTTTTTTCGTTTCTATCTCGTGAGGAAGAAGGGAGCCGTGTTCGTCAATTGTGTGTGTGTCTCCAGTGGATTGAGCCAAGTCAATGACCGGTGTATATGGATTTTCACTGTGAGGCAAGTATAAGCACAAGTAGCATGAACACTAATTGGTATTGTTTTGATTGTTTGCATTCTTACTCTTTGTTGTATACATCATTGTTATACAGCCCTATTGAGTCAGTTTTACTCTTATCTTTCCGTTTACAGTTGAGAGTTAGCCATTTTGTATGTCTATAACTGTTTCAGGAAATGGATTCAGTGCACTCACGGCTAAACCGTGAAATGTGCTACGGCTGAGCCGTGAAATGACTTACGGCTAAGCTGGGACCCAGCCGTAACCCTAACCGTAGATCAATACAGGGTAACATCTGAAATAACTGAGAGTTAGCAAATTGCTGCTCTTCTACGGCCCAGCCTGATCTAAGCCGTACGTTGTACTACGGCTAAGCCGTGGACCAAGATACGGTTGCGCCGTAGAGCAAAATACAGTTGAGCCGTAAATGCGGATGAACAGTTTGGGAAACCTCGGCTCCGCCGCAGTGCAGATTACGGCTACGCCGTAAGATGCCTACGGCTAAGCCGCATGTTCACCTACGGTTACACCGTATGACCTTGAGAACTAAATAAAAAGACTAGGCTTAAGGAAGAGACCGAATATGACTTTCATGTTAGCATGTAGATAACCTGAACATGCCCAACGGAATGTCTGAATGATATGAATGAGGGCGAGGGCTGCGTTTCATTCATGTATGTTATCCAGTTGTTTAGCACCTCCCCATGGGTGTTGATTTAAGGGATTTTGGTACGCATTCGGGCTTGAATGCAACACTCCGTGATTGAACAACTGTGTATCGAATACCTTAAAACTACATCAACATGCACGGTTAGAAACACTGGATAAATAGGTTAGGATTGGCTTGTAATTTGTCCTTGATTCGTCGACGTAAATTTGATATGTATAGCATATTGACTTCGGTTATGCCATCTTATGTATTTTGCGCTGAACCTCTCGATTCTGTGGGAAATGCAGTATCCCCAGAGCGAAGCCCGGGCAGGACCATTCTATTACGATGTTTCTATCATTGTTCTGGTGGAGGACTTGAGTCAGTGATTATTGTTATCTGTACTCATTCGTCAATTCTTCTTTGTATTGATTATCAGTATATGTGATGCACTCCCTTTGTTCGTTTAGTGTGATAGCTTGTGATATGTGAGATTTGTATGTGATGTGGATTGAGGTGCATCTTCCGATTTGATTGTGATTGTTACATGGCGCTACTGAGCCTCAGCCTCAGGATACCCGACGGGGTTGACTTTGGTTTAGTTTATGTGTTTGCCTCTGCAGAGTGCTTTTGTCCTGGGATTCCGGACCCCGAGAAATAGAGACTCATGCGTACCCTGGCCCGGACGCTGGTATTCTCATTCCGTTTGCTCTCGAAAGGGAGAATATGGCCGACGTAGTAGCCACTTTGATTGTTATCTATTTATGATTCTGATAGCAAGCTTATTCATTTGCACAATTTGTCTAGTATACGAACATGTTTTACTATGGATCTTGCATTACTATGTATGCTCATTATTGATACAATTCGTGTTATCTTCTTGTGGCTTATATTTTGCTAAGTCGTTATACTTATGAGTTGTTCTTGGTGTTGCAGGCTCAAATCCCTCTTCCGATCCTGCGTCGATCGACCGGACTGCAGGAGAGGCGCGTGAGGCCCCCTCCGGCCTAGAGGAGTGGACTTGATCCCTTCTCCAGAGTGCGGTTTGCATTATTTTGTTCTCCCCATTCATTGTATCGGGGTTTATTTGGGGGATTTTTCTGTAACTTGTATTGGGGTTTGGTTGAGATCTGTATTTTGATTATTGTGGACTAGCCCCTCTATTTTGTTGTAAATCATTGTAATCCGTTTAATCTTTTGTAATCCATTCTGTCTTTTGTTATTTTGTGGTATGCATTGATACGTACAGCTTCCGCGTATATTGTTTGCACGTGTGATTGTTCCCTTGTGTGTATCCTTGGACGGGGTCTAGGTATACATGCACGGGAGTACGTGTGTCATTAGTTAGGTTTTCTCTAACCCCGATTTTCTGGGCTCGGGTTGTGACATAACGTGAGGCAATTAAGAGGCTACAAGAGTATATATATATATATACATCCGATCCCCCTTCCAAATAAGAGTTGTGTACAAGATTCCTTATCCTATTCAAGATTTATTTCTTTAAAAGATGAAGGTGATATATATCCAATCTCTACTTTCCTAATAATGGCTGTGTACAGGATTCCTTATCCTATCCAAAGATTTGTTTCTCATCCAAAGATTTGTTTCCTTAAGGGTGAAAGTGTCGTGCACAAGAGTCCTCCTCTCTCCTTTAGTTATTATATTATAAGTAAGGCATGGGTCCCATCACTCTTAAATACAAAGTTAAAATCATATAATTTATTATATTTATACCACGCTCAGAATTTCCTCCCTTGGGTATTACAGAAATGACCCTTATCAGCTAGTGGTCTAATGCACGATTCTACCTCTTCTGACCTCTCCGTTCTCGCTGTTGATATTCTTCTTCTTGCATCAACTGTGAATTTCTGCCACTTCCTTGCCATCTTCAGAAGTCTCTGGGAGCTAATCATGATGTACTCTCTGTTGGAAACTAAGAAGAGATGTAGGTCTTAAAAAGGTAGAGGATGTTGTTTTGTGGACTAGAATGCAGTGAATGAGTCTATATATAAGCATGGAAGAGTAGACACTACATTTTTTTGTAGCTTTGTCATGTTGGCTGAATTGGATGCATGACCACGAGGGAACCATTTCGAAGGTCAGGTTATGTTTGGATTTTACTGAGCAATTACCATGGAAAGTATAGCCATTGCTGGAAGATGAAGTCTCTCTTTGTCTGGGTACTAGGTAGATCCATTCTTAGAATTAGAGATCTCTCTCATTGTGTGGTTTAATTGCAATTTCTTTGGTCCCATCAATATAACTACCAGCAAGTCATTTGATGATCCATTAGACTCTACCAACAAAAAGACATTGCCTTCAAAAGTTGGGTGGTTAGGTTGATGTGGGGTATGTCTTTCCTATAGAAGTTGCGTGAATTATCCAAAGTTAGTGAGTAGTTTATGAATATCTGCTTTGTGTGTGAATTTGATTAATCCATTTTTACACGTATGGTTATCCTGCCAATGTCACTTGATTTTTAGAAAATCCAGTGTATTCACATCCATCCCAACAAAGAGATCTAAATGCTTCCATATTTTGATAGGAAATATTATCTTATTTACGAAAACCCCCAGCATTATAGGTCTTCTAGACAATTGTATGGGCGCGCTTTGAAATTAATCTAGAATTCTAAAATCTCTAATAGGTGGGCATTTATCTAGGGATTTGCTTAATGGGCCAATATGATTTTTCACTAGATAATTCTATATGATTAACCCACTGATTAACAGCTAGGATATGAGCAATTCCATTAGGCGAACTTGTTTTACTGTATTGGCTTTCAAACAGAGACCAGGCTATAGATTAAATGTGCAAAGTTTTCAACTTATCAGAATATCACATGAATTTGCTTTGTATACAGCCTTGTTCAAACAGACATTTCCCCCTCGAGAAGACTTGAATTCACACATATCGCCACGTAAGGAGGTCAATTGGTGTCTCTAAACCAGCTGAGCTGCAGCACTTCGATTATAAAAATACACTTTTAGACCATAACCTAATTCAACATCTGCATGCCTTTCTATACCTTTAAACTAATATAAAAGCAATGTTCTAATGTTCTATCTTGGATTTATAGCTGGATCATGTTTTCCTCTGTTTTGGGCATATGGAAATTACGTAACCATAACACTAATATTAACAGTTGCTATGGATATCAGCACGTTGGACTTTAGCTATTTTGATAGTTGTCCCTCAAAAACAATTTAGTTGAAAAAACTTTGAATTACGCAGGAAACTGTCATCAAAATTTTGATGATTTATTTTTCACTTATATATATATACACGGGAAATATTACTATGCATCTATCTCTCACTATAGGGTGAGGGGCACTTAAATGCCTTTCCCTATTTGTACATGGGCATTCCTCTTTTGCATATGATAAAAAATGGCTTTTCCTCTTTTGCACATAAATATTTTTAATTGTGTAAATGTCCCTTATCCTATAGTGAGGGATGAATGCATAATAATAATCCTCTATACATATATATATGGAAAATCTTCATGCGCATCCGTCCCTCATCATATTTTCGTGAGAACTCCTGGTGGATCTCATCTAATCACCCAATCTAAACCTTACAATGTACAAGGGGCCCCTAACAGGCACACACCCTAAGTCTCGGTCAAATCCGAATTTAATGGACCGTTGGATTGATTGTGCACCAATTTGAATGGACTGGGTTTGTGGGCTATAGATGAAGGGGTTAGGGACATGTTATTTAGGCCAAACTTCGTAACTGGGTGGTCTGGCATGGATCTTTCCATCCCCCCTCGGTTCATCCCTTAGTGGGGTCCACAATGGGTCCCACAAAGGAGTATGCACGAAATATCCTTGAGGGATATATGCAAAGGAAGAAATATCCTTGAGGGATGTATGCAAAGGAAGATTATTTTAGATCTAGCCTAGAGTATTTCAGTTCGCTTCTATATTTCAGAGGCCTCAGAGTCACTTACCCCTATTTGGCTGGTTTAATTTTACCCTCTACTTAGGAATGCTCATGGGCCGGGCTAGGCTGGGCCAAGCAAAGCCCAGGCCCGGTTTGGATTAAAATCCAAGCCGAGGCTCGGCCCAAGCATGACTCGGGCCATAAGTGGCTAGCCTAAGCCCAACCCATATAAATTCTATTAGGCTGAAACCCGGCCCATATATTAATCGGGCCTAGCCTTATTCAGGCCTAATTATTAAGCACTTTTAAGTTGGTCTCTGGTGGGGGCCAACAAGGCTATCATACACCAATTCCTATATATACATACGATCGGGTTCAAATGAATCCATTTAAAATGTAAAAAAAATTTTATTAGAAGTGATTGCAATTTTCATATAAATCTATCTTTTCTGCTCTTTGAGTTGATGTTGCTTCTTTTTTTTAATAGAAGCATATGACTCATTAACAAAATAGAAATACATTAGTGCAACCAATAGATCTTGGTCTAGTACAAACTAATTAGAATTAACATTGTTTGCATTTTAAATAGTATTCTTTGATAAATAATTTTTAAAACTTCTAGCATGGAAAATTAGCATGCAACATAAGAAACGTAAAAAGGAAAAGTTGCAATTTAATCTACCTATTCGGGCTAGGCCGGGCTTCGGGCTTGCTATCACTTAGCTCAAGCCCAGCCCATATAATGGACGGGCTAAAATATTAATCCAAGCCCAGCCCAATGACTTATGCCTAAGGCCCAAGAGAGGGCAAAAGTGGACTGCGCCCGGGCCGTGCTAGGGCCAGCCCAGCCCTTAAGCATCCCTACCTCTACTCCTCTATTTCTTTAAAATGGGCAAAGGTTTGGAAAAAAATAGAGAGTTAAGCACCACTTTCCAGCTTCTACCCATTTAGAGAAGTAGAGGCGACGCCTCTTATTTCCACATCTCCGTTCATGAGGTATTTGAGAAATTAAGGCAAAAATAAGATGCAAAGCTATAGTTAGGGGTGCTAAACGGGTCGAGTCAGTAGCGGGTTTGAGTTTTGCACCCTCAACCCTCACCCGGCCCATTTTCAAAATGGGTGGAGATTCTTCAGCCTATACCCGCATGGTTAGGCTGGCCCACTTAAACTCGCATTATGTTTTGAGTCGGTTCAGATCAACCCAAACTAACCCTTTCACTTGAATACTGCGATCATCTCTTTATTTATTTTTTTCTTTTTCCTTTCTTCTTTTTTTTTTTTTGGCTTTGAGTTTTATTAATTGTGATGTAAATGGTGAAAAACCCACAATCCACCTATTAAAATCGCAGTCATTAAGACAGACATCCTTATTACTTATAGGATATCCCTAAATTTCACCAAAATTTGGATTATTTCTGCTGTCAAACTATGTTCTCTCACTAAAAGAACTAAATCTTATTTGCATTTTATTATCATGTTTTTCATCAAACAATTAATCCAATAGTGGGACTATCTCTGATGGAGATAAATTTTTGATTTGTCCTATGTACCTAAAAAAAGTTTACTTGGAACAATTGGATTTTAATACTTGGTCTCATACCATGACATTCATCGAAGTAAAAGCCTTAGATAGAAAGTGAGATGTAAGATTTTATCTGTAGAATGGTTTGACAATAAGATTAGTAAAGGGCCAACACTTATCAACTTGATCTCGTGTTCTGTGTACTAAAGAAAATACTTTGTTCTCCTCCTTTGATGTTCATTCATCTCAGATATTTTCAGAAGTTTTAAAGGAATGAATGGATAGAGGAAAAGTCATATCTGCACAAGATCATACCCTTTATCTCACAATTTAAATCATGGATCTAAAAAAAATCATATCCTATATTATCTTTAATCATTTCTTATGGAATTAAATATAAACATAAAAGACTATATTTAAGTAACGCAAGTTAGGCAAGTCAACCCTTACCCGACCTTTTTTTTTTTCCCAATCAGAAAAAACTAACCCGTGAATGAACTCTCATTTTATGCAAGTCAGGTTATATTGGTCATAGATGAGGCAAGTTAGGGTTGGGTTGACGGGTCGGTCCACTTTTTGCCACCTTTAGCTATAGCATTACCAATCTCGAGATGTGTGCAAAAAAGTGAACCATTGGATATTATGTTCTGATTTCTGTGGGGCCCAAATACCAGATCCAAACCATTGGAAATATTTGGAAAGTAGACAATAGCTATGAGGTCAATTTTTAAGGCTTGATGCATTGTGGATCTCGATAAATTTGTGAAAAACTTTCAACCATTGATGTAACATGCTCAATTTTAAACTAGTCTACACGTAGTCCCTCTTTTCATTTTTCTTATTATTTCTAGAACAATAAATCTCTATCCAAACCATTAAAAATGTTTAAAAAGTCAATAATCACAATGAAACCAAATTTCAGTCGTTGGATCATCACCAATCTTGAGATATTTACTTAAAGACGTGAATAATTTTATATTTTTTAAAAATTTTATGAGCCCCCCAAACATAAGATCCAAATCAGTAGATCTCTTTAGAAGGATGAACATAGCTTTGAGGGCAAATTTCAAGGCTTGATTCCTTATAGATCTCAAGGAATTTGTGAAAAGCTTTCAACCATTGATTTAAAAAAGTTTATTCAAAATAGATCCATGCATTACCATACACATGTTTTGATTCTAGCCTCTTTATTTATAGCTCGTTTTCTAATGGCCTTATTTTGGATGGGTTTATGAGAAAAAGAGTATAGATGCCAAACAGGCTAAAGAGAATTTTATACACATATATAAGATCACGATTGTCTTCTTTTCCATCAATATCTATAGGACCTGTTTATCCATGATCAGTACTATTTAGAGGACTTGTTTTGAGGCTTTTTTAAATAGATGTACCAGCTCCTAGCATTAGGAAGAACATGTGGTTTTGCATCAATATCTACCTGCATTATGTATACCTATTTCTAGGTAAGGTGGGTTGCGCAAAACGTGGAGAAGGCAATGAAAGAAGTCAATGCTATTACCCCAAAAAAAAAAAAAAAAACCATTTGTAGAATGGAAGATAAGTCAGAGAGAGGGCCTTGAAGTTGGTCTGTTGAGGGAGAAGTTATATTTTATATGGAGAACGGTAGAAAAAGAGGATGATTTTAATGGAGTGAGTGATTTTGGGAGTTATTGAGAGCAGGGGTTTTAACAAAATTTTGGACTCTTCTCTGCTATTCAATTTTACCAGTTTTGAGAGTATGTTGACTGTCTAACACAATAGTGCATCTTTTCAAGGTGGGAAGGGGAGTGTTGCACGTCCTGTCATCTATTTAGTGGCCTTAACTATAGTAGCTAAAAAAGAGATCGATTTTATCAATGAGTAAGAGGATTGGACTATCAATCCAATTATTTTGGACATTAAAAGCTGAAGGATAGTTTCTTATCTGAATTTCTAGATTGTAGTTCAAATACTATTCTGCAGAAGAAATAAACGAACTTGAATTAAATCAATTAACAACAGAAGAAGAAGATACTCATATTTTTAACGTGAAAAACACCAATTAGGTAAAAAACCATGAATGCAACAAAAATTAACTATAAAGCAATATCGAACAATTACAACATAAACTCACAACCCTTTTAGTCACTCCTTCGACCGAAGGACCGAGTGCTTGTTGCATAACTCTTTGCCACAATTCTCATTTGCTGTGCACTGCTCTATGCTTGATTGTACCCCACCTTGAATGTGCAAGATGCTCTCAATCTTTTGCAAGAGATATATAAGCAATATTTTCTAACTCAAAGCTTTAGTACAATCTCTCTAATGGAACTCTAGAAAAGTAAGGTAATCTCTAATGTGTAATCTCTACTTAGAAGAATGAGATCTATATTTTAGGATTGCAAGAGGAACTCTCTAAATAACTCACAATTCTTGCCCTAAAAGAATACTCATTGTAGAATAAGAACTACCAGTTCTTGCACAAACAGAAAACAATTCCGTATCAAGAAAGTAAGTTTTCTCTGTCAATGCGCTCGAGCACATGCTATATGGTTTCAGTTTCTTTTCAGAAATTCAAACCAGGTTTAAGCGCAAACTTCAAGGGCTTGAATGCAGTAGGTTCTGTCTTGGGCGCTTGAGCGCATGCCCTATTTTCTGAGTTCCTCACTTCAGCTTTTCTGACAATGCAAGCCACAGTTTATTTTATAAGAAATATAAAAAACAACTCAATGGACCTAAAGTTTTGTCCAACTCATGAGTTAACCAATTCCAAGAATCCTTACAATATTCTCCTTTGGCAATTTATGGACAAAACTTTCTAGATACTCAATCTACCTAAAAATAAAAATCAAAATAATATTGAGTAAACTTGCATAAAAATTTTTGTACCATCAACTTCAACTATCTTTATACTCTACATTTTTTTGTCTATAATTTTCAAAAATAATGATATTAGCATGCAGCATATTGTCAACTAGGATCCAACATAGCTCCCCCTCAATTTTGAACCCCACTTAATTGTATCCTCATAGAAGTTGCGGGTGGGAACTTAATCTTTTTTATCAGGGACTTTTAGACTTTGGTACCAATAGTTGTATAGTTTGAACATCCAGCATAGTGTATACCAATTCAGCAAGCAAGTCAAATTTTCTAACCTAAATAACTCTTGCCTTAACCTTTGGCTCAAGTAATTGCTTCATCCATTGCTTGTTCTTAGCTAAACTCGTAGCTTATTGCCATAGGGTCAAATATGTCCTTTAATACCAAAATGATGGCATGTGGGTATAGGTTTAGGATGTGACACATTCTCCTTCATTGAATTACTTCCAACATGATTTGTGCATGCAGCATGTAGTTTAAGAGGTGCCATAGAATTTAAAGCAAAACTTTAAAAAAAAATTTACATTTAGGCTTCGAAGTGGATGCACCTTGATCATAACCGAGATCGTGTTTGTTATTAAGCAACTTTTGACTACACTAGATGTTGATGAATGGCTTCGATTCAGTGTTCATCCTATTTAGAGTAGCTTTTGTAACATCTAACTCGGACAAAGCCATCTTAAGTTTGCCATTCAAATTTTCTTTCTCAACTTGGCAAGTTTTCAACTATTCCTTCAAAGTCTGAAAAGTGTCATTCAGCAATGCATAATTGTGACCTTTAATGATCAATTTGTTAGCCATAAAACCTGTTTGATCTTCCAAAAGATTAACCTTTGCAAGTGATTCTTCTAATTTTTTCTAGAAAAAAAGAATTTGATCTTTGGAAGCTTTCCATTTTACTGCTATCATGCAACCATACTTAGTTACCTTGGCAAATTCATTATACAAAATGTTATACTCTCCTCCTAATCCAGTACTTCATCTAACATATTATCATCATCTTTTTCAGAAAAACTATCAGAAGAACAATTTGAGGATCTAGCCATGAAAGCAATAAATCTTTCTTTCCCAAGAACAAGATCAACAATCTTATCCTCAGATTTTGCCTCCTCTTCATTAGAAAACTCATCTCATGTAATATTAAGAACATGTTTCTTCGTCTTCTTTTTATTTCCACAATCATGCACAACATGACCATAGCCTTGGCAATCAAAGCATCTAACCTCTTTCGAACATGACTTCTAAAATTTTCGAATCTTCATATCAGTTTTCTTCCCCTTCACTAATTTCTTGAATTTCTTCATGACCATAACAGCTTTTTAGGAATCTATTTCCTCATAATTAGAGGTTGAATCACTTTTAACTTTCTTTTTTGATTTTTTAGAAACTTTTAAAAAAAATACCTTTACATGTAGATCTTTCCTGAGCCTACAATTTGCCTTGAAGGTCTAAAGATTACTAAGTAACCGATCTACCTTGAGAGTGTCAAGATTCTTATTTTCCTCAATGGTATCAAACTTTGAATAAAACCTTTCAGGTAGAGACCTTAGAATCTTCTTGACAATTCTATTTTCAGAATTAAGTTCACCCAAATTAAAAACAGAATTAACAATATCATTCAGTTTAGCATAAAACTCATCAAAGGTCTCATCATTTTCTCTCTTGATGGTTTCAAAGGCCATAGTCAATTTCTACAGTTTAGACTGCAGGATAGTATCCGTACCCTCATACACAGTCTTCAAGATATCACATTCTTCCTTAGCAGTTTTGCATGTAGATATTTTTCTAAACTCAATAGCAAACATTTCATAGTAAAAAGCATTCATCGCCTTATTATTACAATTGGAGGCATGCTTCTTTTTCTTTAGGTCATTTTGACTTATATTAAGGAACATAGTTCCCTTCAGTCACTACAGTAGGTCTGGTAGAGATTTCCTCAACAATATCTCAAACATCATTATCAATTGACTTTAAAAAGCCAATCATTATA
Source organism: Sextonia rubra (assembly GCA_037013555.1). NCBI lineage: Eukaryota > Viridiplantae > Streptophyta > Magnoliopsida > Laurales > Lauraceae > Sextonia > Sextonia rubra. Next base: position 10,235,659 of record JASUAD010000028.1, on the reverse strand, counting down.
ATTTTCCAATAGGCATAGTTAGATCAATCTAGTAACGGTGGCTTGGTTAGTAGATGTGACTTCATAGTTGTTGAATTCCATTATAGAAACTTATGGATATACATAGTAGATTTGTGTACCTTCTCTAATACCAATTGAAGGATTGTTTCAAATATAAGTTTCTATATTACAATTCAAATATTATGCAACGAAAGAAATAAAATGAGCTAGCAAGTAATCAATCAACTATACAAAAAGAAGACGTGTGGATTTTTTAACGTGGAAAACCTAACTAGGTAAAAAACCATGAATCTAACAAGGATCAACTATAAAAGAATAATTAACAGTTACAAGATATACTCACAACCCTTCCAATCACTCCTTCGACTTAACGACCGGGTTCTTCTGACACAACTCCTTGCCACGACGCTCCTTCACCATACACTACTCTTTGCTTGATCATGCTACACCTTGAATGCACAAGATGCACTCAATCTTTTACATCAGATGTAGAAGAAATATTCTCTAACTCAAAACTTCAGCATAATCTCTCCAATGGAAGCTCTAGAAAAGAAGGGTGATCTCTAATGTATAATATCTACTTAGAACAATAAGATTTATATTTTAGGGTTGAAAGGGGAACCCTTTAAATAACCCACAATTCGTGCCCTAAAATAATACTTCTTTTAAAATAAGAACTACCAGTTCTGAAACAAAAATAAAACAACTTTGTATCAAGAAATTATTGGGTTTTATCCGCCAATGCGCTCGAGCGCTTACTATGTGCTTTCAATTTCTTCTCAGAAATTCAAACTAGGCTTGAGCGCAAACTTCAGGGCCGGGGCTTGAGCATAGTAGGTTCTGTCTTGGGCGCTCGAGCGGGATTGCAGGGGGGCTCAAGCGAGTACCCTGTTTTCTGAATTCTTCACTTCAACTCTTTTGGCGATGCAAACCACTATTCATTTTATAAGAAATATGAAAAACAATTCAATGGACCCAAAGGTTTGTCTAACCCCTGAGTTAGCCAATTAGAAAAGTCCTTACAAAGGCCAATGTGGTGGATTTTCCTCAGTTAGATTTATGTTTCTTTCTAAAACTTTGAATGAGGCTACTCAGTTTTTGCCAAGCACTACTCTAGGCTTGGTAGGAGCTTTTACAGGGATAATGTTGTTCCAGAGTTGGTTAGGCCATGGTTGTCCCCCTCTGTAATTGTTGTGGCTCAATTTTGTTTTTAATGATATTTCTGCTAAGAAAAATTTTAAAAAAAACTATAACAAGTATTAACATTTAGTAGATCTGTTTTTTCTCTTCTTTTTTCCTTTTCTTTTTTTCTTTTTTTCTTTTCAGTTTTCTCGACCTGAAAACTTTGCAGACTAAATTGGAATTGAGGCTATTAATTTACTGGGAACTTTAAGTTCTAAGGGTCTAACATAAAAATAAAAATAAATAAAAAAAGCATAAACAATGACTTTTACCAAGCTTGCGTGAGGTGAAAATACAAGTCAAGAATCTCCACTAGATAGAGAAATCTGAATGGCTGAGAATTTCCTTTCAGAGAATGGACACCTTTTTTATGAAGTTGCTTATCTTGTGGGTTTGAATTTGAAAGGAAAAACAGGTGAGAGAAAATTATTTTGAAACTCATATTCATATAAAAAATAAATATTAAAGAAGTTAAATATCACCTTTCAGTTATGAGAATTTAAACTTTGTTAAAAAAGGGTATTTTCTTCACCTCGTAATGGGGATGATCATCTCTCCTCCTTTCCTCTGAGAAGATTCCTAAACTTACCTTTGTAAACTATGTACCGGCTAAATGGTTAGGTTAGTGAATAATTCATCAGCAATTGTCACCAGTGGCGAAGGAAAGATTTTCTTTCAAGGGAGGGATAAGTGACAGATGTTAATGGCTTAAAAAATGATAATGGGCACAAATCATAGTGGAGTAGAATTTCTTAAAAGTGGTCGTTTCTTTTTTGGCCCACTGTTGATTTCAAATCCCTCTACACCATAGATATGGAGAGAGAGAGAGAGAGAGAGAGAGAGACAGAGAACCACTTTAGAGTCTAACGACAACTTCAAGAAGATTAAAAAGTCTTAATTAACAATAAAAGACTAGCTTCCACATGTAGCGCACAGTCATCAGATTTTCACTTGAATGGGCCACTATGATCAATAAATTTTAAAATAATCAAATAAAATAATTTGAATATTATACGGTGCCTGACAATGGGCTCATTTCATCTTAGAGTTAAATTTTCACAGAAAAAGATGGCATTTTGCATTGATGAAGCCAGGATTTTCTTCTCGGGGAGAGCAGTTGTTGTTGGTAATATCAATTTTTTTTCTAACAATGAGAGAAGAAAATTGAATCTTAAATTAGGCCTCAAATTGTATTTAAATAAAATTTCAAAGAAAGTGTGCATTTCTTCTTTTTTTCTCATTAATTGTTTTAAGGCCCACTGATGTTATTTACAAGTAAATACACACAAAAAAGAGAAAAAATCATATAAAAGCTCCATAAGAATCTTGTGAGCCCACTCCATAGGCCACCAAAGAAAATTCCAAATCAATAAAGAATATGTCTCCGCTTGTGGTGTATATCATCAATGCATTTCACTCTAATAATTTGCCATAAGACTAGTAACTTCTGAAACTCTTAATCAAAATATTATAAAAATTTAAAATCTTTCAAATAAACATATCTAATAGTAGCCTCCATATCGTGTTGAATTAAAAAAAAATTTTTATGAGAAAGATGTCTTTCTTTTATTGGGTTTGATTTTTCTTAGGTGCCATCGTGAGATTAATAAGAAGACGACAAAAATTTTTGACGAATTTAGGTTTTTCTTAGATCCCTCCACGAAATTGAGAATTCAGCTGTTGATATGATTAATGCATTAATCACATTATTAATCTTATGATTAATCTTACGGCAACTCTAGGCTCTATTAGAATAAAATTTGGAAAAATATCACAAAACAAGGTGACGTTCATACTGAGCTGTTTGGATTTTCAATAAGTGGGTTCCATCATGGAAGTCCACTCATTTTGCTGATATTGTTGTGTGAGGATAAGGACTAAGAGGGGGATAGAGTTGTGAGTGCTTCTCATCTTAAGAAAATAAGTAGAAGACAAAAATGCCACCAGTACTGGGTAAAGTTTCTCTTTTTTAATGAAAGAAGGAGAAAAATGAGGAGGGGTAGACCTCAAGAAAGAAAGATGTCCAAGATTAAGAAAGAACGAGAGCTTTGCCCCTCCTCTCAAATCCCCGCCCCTTCCACTACTATTTGCCACTGGTTAACACTATCTAATCATCTAGACTTGATTTCATTATCCTTGAAACTGGAAATATTCAGTTTGGATATGAATAGTTTAGTCTTATAGCTCAGCGGCATAGCACATTTGTACCTCATTATTGACAAAGACCAAAGCCTGCAAAAAGGTAATACAGCAATGTTTGTTTGACAAGTGGTAAAGTAATGTTAACTCCAAAAAACTGTATACCTTTGTGTTGGGTTTATGTCTTGTATTTTGGGTTCACCGGATTAGTCCATAGGGTTAGTCTTGGACCGGGCTTTGGGTCAGGGGTGTTTTGATCTTTGTACTTGGCTTTTTACGGGCTAAGAAAAAGAGAGTTATATATAATGATGTAACTTGTAACCCTAGACCTAAGCAGAAGAGTGTAGTAAAAGAGTAGAGATCGCTTTTGGTTGTGGACATAGGCATCTCGCCGAACCACGTAAATCTCTCATGTGTGCTCATGTGTGCTTGTCTCTTCTTGTGTGTAGCTTTGATTGTTGATCGCAGGTTACACGCTTCCGCACATGCACAACAAGTGATATCAGAGCCTAGGTTGTAGTGTTGTGATTAAGGGAATTAGATCTTCTTGGAGGATCCGGTTTTTCTACAACGTTCGTTGCAGAAGAAGACAGAGATCGGTTGTGATCTCAGAGTGGGCACAGTCACGTCGGTGACTGGTTCGGTTGTTTTCTTGTTTACAGAAATAAAGAATTGAGAGACTAGATCTTGTCTTCGTTCACAAGTGGAGAGAGATTTGTTTAACAAAAAAGAAAAAAGGGTGTTGCAGAGAAACAGAGGAGAGTTTATTTGAGGAGAAGAGTCGCCGTTCTTCTTCACTAGAATCTGTACGCCGGAGTATGCTGCTGCTGTAGGAATCGTTGTACTAGTCCCTACTGTCACCGGAGTAGTGCCCTGCCTTCACAGCTTGCTGCTACCGAAGAATAAGGTTGGGTAGTTCTGTCCATGGTTCTAGTTACAGGAACCAAACCGTGCAGAGAAGAAGGAGAGCTTTGGACCTGGCAATCCGGGTCAGATCCCAAGCGGGTCAAGGTCAGGTTAACCTGAACTGTTTGCTGGCAGCCCATCTAAAGGAGGTTGCAGGTCAAGTCGGGTCAAGTTGACCTGATCTGTGTGTGGAGCTCAGCCCGCCAGCAGGTGCAGGGCTGACGTCAGCAGGTACGGTCAAAGTAGTTTGATCGTGAATCGATGGCAGAATTTTTTTCTGCAATATCTTGATCATCCGGTGTCCGATAAGAGATACGTTTGGGCCCACAGGCTCATTTTGAGCAGATCTATGCAGTGAAAGAAGGTGATTGGCTATTTGACAATCAAAGAGTATGTTTGACCAATTAGAGCGTAAAAACTTGTTTTTGCGTTTCGGAGCCATCCGTACTTGAATTTCATATCCGTTTCTTCCAGCGTGCTCGTGGTGACGAGATCTACAGTGTGGTGTAGAGATTTTGCAGGAATGAAAGCAAAATTTGAAGTTAAAAAATTCAATGGCAGGAATAATGTCAGCTTGTGGCGCTTGAAGAAAAATGATTTGTTAGTTCAAAAGGGGCTGCAGAAAGCATTGAAGGGAAAGAATACCCTTCATGTGACAATGTTAAAAGACGAAAAGAAGGATATACTGAAGAAGGCATATGGAGCGATTTTGTTATGCTTGAGAAATTAGAGAATCTGTACATAACCAAGTCTTTGACGAACCGTTTGTATCTGAAGAAATGGCTTTTCTCTCTCTAGATGTAGGAAGGTATGTCCCTTGATACCCAACTTGATGCATTTGATAAAACTATCATGGATTTGGAAAATATTGATGTTTCAATTGGTAATGAAGACCAAGCTATTATGCTGTTATGTTCTTTACCATCCTCATATGAGCATTTTGTTGATACCATGATGTATGGTAGAGATACTTTTTCAAAAGAAGATGTAGAGGCAGCCTTGAACTCTAAGGAGTTGAAGAAAAAGGTTATGCCTTAAAATAATGATAACTCGGGTGAGAGTTTGGTTGCAAGAAGAAAAACAAATGACTCCAATAACCAGGACAAACATAGATCTAAGTCTAAATCCAACAAGAAGAATATTGAATGTTATTATTGTCATAAGAAACGGCACATTCGAAAAAACTGTCCTGCTAAGCAGAGGAAAGCGAAAGAAATAGAAGATTCATCCTCTGATGATTCAATCAGTGTTGTAGAGGGAAGATCAAGTTTTGATGTCTATAGTGCATTTTTTGTGATATCAAAAGGTATTTATTGTCAGGATGAATGGATTCTTGTTTCTAGATGTTCCTACCATATGTGTCTCAATAGGGACTAGTTTATCACTTTTCTCAAGATCAACAGTGGTAGTGTCTTGATGGGCAACAATGTTGCATGCAAGACGGTTGGGATTGGACCAATCAGAATAAAGATGTATGATGGAATCGTTAAAACATTGGCAAGGTTCAGCATGTCCCTGATCTGAAAAAAAATCTTATTTCTTTAGGTACCTTGGACTTCGACGGTTGTAAGTTATCAGCTGAAGGTGAAGTCATGACGGTTGTAAAGGGTGCTCTGATTCTTATAAGAGGCAATAGAGTTAGAAACTTGTATGTTTTCTCTGGAAATACTATTTCAGGTGGAGCTGCATTGTCTTCATCAGATGACCATGAACCTATTTCAATGCGTTTATGGCACTTGCATATGGGTCACATTAGTGAGAAAAGCTTAACAATGCTGAGTAAGCAGAATTTGCTATGTGGCAAAAAGACAAGGCAAGTTGGATTTCTATGAGAAATGCATATTCGGAAAACACCGCTGGGCCAGTTTCAAAATGAGTGTTCATCAGACGAAAGGTATCTTGATTACGTTCATTCAGATGTGTAGGGTCCTACTAAGGTTTATTCCAAGGGTGGGCCCCGATTTATGCTGACTTTCATCTATGATTATTCAAAGAGAGTCTGGGTGTATCCACTGAAGACGAAAGATCAGACCTTTGAAACATTCAAGCGATGTAAGACAATAATTGATAAACAGATCAACAGGAAGTTGAGGATAGATAATGGAAAGGAGTACAGACCCAATGAGTTTGAAAAATATTACAGGACAAAGGCATAATTCGGCATTACACCACACAGCAACTCCACAGTAGAATAGAGTTGCAGAGAGAATGAACAGAACGATCTTGGAAAGAGCTCGTTGTATGTTGTTTACTGCAGGATTGTCGAAAGACTTTTGGACTGATGCAGTACATGTTGCAGGTTACTTAGTTAATAGGTCTCTACACTCAGGGATTGGTTGGATAACACCGAAAGAAATGTGGTCAGGTAATTCAGCTGATTATTCTAACTTTAAGGGTTCTTGGTTGTCCAGCATATGCTCATGTGAAAATGGATAAGTTAGAACCAAGGGCTGTAAAGTACATCTTGGTTGGATATACCTATAGGGGTGAAGGGATACAAGTTGTGTTGTACCGATCAGGATTCACCCAAATTTATCATCATCAAGGATGTTAGATTTCATGAGGATGCTTTGCTCGATGCGAGAAAGCAGGTGGAGAATACAAAAATAGGTAGCAGTAGTGGCACCATTTAGGTGGAATTAGGCATCCCAGTTTGGAAAGAGAGTGTATCTAGCTCCTTTCGGGATATTGAGGACAGTCAGACTGAGCAACACACAAGTAGACCGCTGAAAGTGAGGAAGCCGCCAGTCAGATACAATTTCGAGGATATGTTGGTAACATATGATGTGTTTGCATATGCATTGGTGGTTGAGCCATCCACATATCCAAAGTCAGTAAAAGGGCAGAAAAGTGGTTAATAGGCAGCAATCATAGATGAAGAGATGGAGTTTCTTAATGATGGCAATCAGGCCATTGGATGCAAGCGAGTCTACGAGGATAAAGAAGGAACTTCTCATGCAGGTGGAGTGAAGTTTCAGATTCCTGATTATGCATGCAATTCAAAGAAATCATTGTGCGGGTCGAAGTAAGCTTTTGGACAATGGTACAAGGGATTTGGGGCATTCATGATGACACTAGTTAAGGACAAGTTCAAGTCTTGCTTAGACTTGATCTGTGTCACTCATCATTGAAGAGTGAAGACTGTGCTCGGTGACAATGGGCACAGGGACGTACTTTTCAAAGAAGTACGTGAAGCTAAAGACATTGCCGGTTATTCTTCTGGTGGCTTGAGTTTTACGGAATCCAAGCTCATGTAGAGATTGTTGGGTTTATGTCTTGTATTCCAAGTTCACCGGATTGGTCTATAGGGCTAGTCTTGGATCAAGCTTTGGGTTAGGAGTATTTTGATCTTTATACCGGGCTTTCTTTGGGGCTAATAAAGAGAGAGTTATATATATGATGTAACTTGTAACCTTAAACCTAAGCAGAAGAGTACAGTAAAAGAGTAGAGTTCTCTTTTGGCTTTGGACATAGGCATCTCGCTAAACCATGTAAATATCTCGTGTGTGCTCTTGTATGCTTGTCTCTTTTTGTATGTGGTTTTGATTGTTGATCGCAAGTTATGCGTTTCCGCACAAGCACAACACTTTGGTATGGTGCCATTTGGATATGCTAAGCTAGTGAAAATGAAGCTAACCTTTGCATAAAAGTCCCTTGAGTAAATCGGATCATTGAAATAGCAAATACCCTTTCATATGTACGTAGACAGTCCCTAATAAAAGGACAAGAAACTAGTATCATAAATACAATGTAACACCAACAGCCCAAGCTGATAACCGAACCTTTTTCATGTCCAACTGAACCCAGATAAGGGCTATCTTGCCCACGCCACAAACCATAGTTGGAGGCTTAGTTTAAAAAGTTCTGTATAGCCAGCTGGTTTTATTTGTTTCAGTGTTTAGTGAACTTGATGCTTAAGTGTTTTAACTGAAATATCACAATCCTATTCATGTTAGAAAAGGAGAATGGTATGAAAATAGACATAAATTGAGATTACTTTTAGTTCTAGATTTCTATTCAAGTAACTGGGGGGATACTTATTTCCCAGAAATTCAATGAACTAAAGAGACTACTTTGGTTGTGTCACCCGAGTTATCCAACATGTGAAATTCTAGTGTGGTTTAAGCTAGAATACCTGTTAGGCTCTAGATTTTGGTTTTTTGGGTCGAGTAAATTTGTCGGGTTTGATCTGGGTTAAGAGGGGTTAGATGGACCGTTTGAACACTCTTGGGCCTTGGGCCTGAGTTATTTGACCTTTTTAAGCCAAAAAGACTTTTTTTGAAATTTTGTAAAACTCATTAGAAAATAGAGAGCCCTTCCTTATAATTTAAAAAAACTTTTACATAATACAAACCCTAAGGGTTTTCCCAATTCTCCCATTTTCTTCCTTTCCTCTGCAACCAAGCCCTAAAAGCTATCCGGGGAGAAACTAAGGTGGGATCTTCAAAATCGCTTTTGGCATTGAGATCTAGGTAAGTTGATAACTGCAAACAATGCCCCTTGGCTATTTACAATTTTTTTTTGCTATTGCTTGTTGAATAACATGCTTTGGGTATGGTTTCTTTGATTTGATTTAGTATTTTGATTATGGATTAATGTTTGAGGTTCGAAAAAATGAAGATTGATTTTTTACTTTTTTAGAAACATGGATTTGTTAATAAACAAGAAATTATAAAATAATAATAATAATAATAATAATAATAATTTCGTGCAACTACAGCGCTGCCTGGCCAGCACAGGCCGCACCTGGCTGCGACTGGGCATGGCAACGCCAGCCCGAGTTGCTGTTGGGCCCAGCTGCGGTTGGACTGGGTTACTGGCAGGTCTGGGCTGAGTTTGATGGGCTGGGCCCACTTTAAATAAAAATATATATTTATTTATTTATATAAATAAATATAATTAGAATTTTAGAATATTAATTATAATGTTTAGAGTGTTAAGATTTGATTAATGGTCTAGTAAATTAATGGAGATGTAGTTATATTAATTAATTCTTAAATTAGGTGTGATTAGAATTTTTGTTAGGATTTTTTATAAAAGTAATTGGGAATTATGTACTTGTGATTGATATTTTATTTAGATTGATTAGAAAGTAACTAAGATGTACTTGAGATGATTAGATCTTAATTAGAATATATTTATAATTCTACTTTGGATTTTTAATTTGAGTTTACATTTCAAACTGGGATCCGGAATTTGGACCTTTTGTTTTATCAAAAATAATAGTGTAATTATACACAACAAGGATAATTAAAGACTTAATTATGCCCTTTTCCCTTTTGATCATAATTTGATTTAAGTTTGATTTGGAATTTGAATATCTTTTACCCAATTTATAACATATACTAATTATACATAATTGGATTAGATGGATTCCTATCTTTTAGGAAATTGGTTGAATGTTCACATGAGAATTGGATTGAGTTCAGGATAAGAATGTGAGGCTCGGGATGCACCACATGATAGACACTGAAAGTAGGATATTGGCATTGTGGGCTTACATTTCCATTATGAAAAAGGGTTAGTTCTCAGTTGTATATTTAACTAATTATGACCATTAGGGGAATTCGTGCTTACCCTCAGAGAACTTAAATTGACACACGATCATAATACACTTTCAAATTAAGAGGTCTAAATGCTTAAATTGATATTGAGTTGAATATTGGGATTACGAGTTTCATATCATGGTTCATTGTGCGTCGATAGACATATGTATTTGTATATATATATATATATTTGACCGACTGTAGTTTGAAAGTGGATGTACGCCATCGGGTAAGTGTGTACTATGGATTATTGTACACATCTGTGCCATTTGTTATATTTGGCGGGAATACCCGTTTTTATATATCTGACTTCGGGAATATCCATTTTTGTATATCTGACTGCGAGAATATCTATTTTTGTATATTTGACTACAGGAATATCCGTTTTTGTATATCTGTTTGTGGGGATACCCGTTTTTGTAAATTATATCGCTAGAGTACCCGTTTTTGGTATATTGTATCAGCGCGGTTACCCGTTTTTGTGAATTCATGCTATTGGGTTTGCATTCAATATATATTGGGTCAGGATGAATATTATGTTTTAATTTAATTGATTAACACAATTGCTTGCAGTTTACCCTCTTACCAGATTACGCCAATCTGACCTACTATTTTTGGTATCTAGGTTCCGTTACTGGTGCCGAACAGAGGGTCAGGCGACGCAAGAGATTCTGCCAGATGGCGGAGTTATTGAGTGGAGCACCGATGACATCGTCTGAGGTGTCTTAGAGTTGGTGCAGAGATCGAAACTTTAGATTATGTAATAAGGCCATGTTTGGGCAATTAGTTTATTCATTGAATTTTTTTTTCTTAGAATTATAACTTTAATTACTATGCTTCGAAATACTTGAACTTGACTTTATTATTATTGAGTTTTGTTCCTTGGTTGATGTATGATATTCATCTACTATGATTATGGATTTTAGTTCCGCGTGTGATTATGGTTGCTTGATCACCAAGCATAGCCTCACAAAGGACTTCGACCACCTGAACTTGGGGCTCGTATTGTTTACATAAGAAAAATTTTAGTTGGCCCCAATTCTCACACCCTTCGAACCGGGTTTGGATCCGGCCCAGTTTTGGGGGCGTGACAATACCATAGTAAGGTTCTATTCATCCTTTGACGTCTTCTTTTTTGATGCAACCATTCATATTATTGTAACGTTTTCCTTGTACTTTCAATAAATTTTCTTCTCCCTAACAAGCAAAGAGAGAGATCCATATATTATTAAATACAAGTTAATCTAAGTGATGGACACAAAAAATTGGGAAGGAAACACTCTGCTACAATAATGGCAAGGCTACCCACACAAATCTTTGTCAACTTCTCTGCAGCATCCAAGTAGGTTGTCCTAGGAATAAGGTGAAAAAAAATACCCAAAGTGATATTGATATTCCTTCATCTCATTGGCTTAAAATCATAGCCTCATATGACACCACAACACTGCCCCTAAGCCAAACTAGAGACACTTTTTTTTTATCTTCTTTATGATCAATATGGTTTAAACAATGTGCTAGTTGATAAAAGCCCAAAAGTGAAAATGGTAAGTCCTTGCGGCTAATATTATTTGAAATCTCAGAAATTGTTAATATTTTGTATTAGCTGAGTTGGATAAAACTTTGGTCTATTGAGCTGTATTTTATATTAGAATGGACTGTGGTTGTGCTCCAGATGAGCTAAATTGAAGATAACGCAATTGAAGTATTTTTTAGTTAACAATATGGATTAAAAAGGTCATATCTCAAAAACCAAGTGTCAGATATGGGCAAGCTACCTACCATTGGAAAGCTCATTTCGAGTAGATATTTGTAAAACTCGAGATTATGTAAATCGAAGCTAAAATGATAAAATTATGGCCTCGGAAAATTTACTGATGCAAGCAGAAAAACCATTTGCGCTAGAGCGCGCGTTTAACCGGGCTTGAGCACCTAAGAAAAAAGCGCGCTTGAGCGCCCATTTAACCATGCTCTAGTGCACGGACGGCAGAAGCCCACCGATTTGCACGAAAACCTTTCCTATTTATACCAAAATTGCTTAATTTATTTAGATTTAATTTCTAATCTGAAGGCACGAATTATGGGCTATAAAAAGGGTTTTTTTCAACCCTAAGGACAATACAACACATAGAGTTTTCTATGTTCTGAACTAAGATTGCCATTTGAGAGATTATCTAGAGCTTCCTTGAGAGATGAAGCTGAACGCTTCAAGTTTCACAGTTGATGCTTCTATTTTATCTTATGAGATTTGTAGCTTCTACTTCTGTGTAGAAGATTGTTCTCTTGTTGAAGAAGCTTGTTCGTCATAGAAATCAAGGCACTAATAGCAAGGTATTAAGGGACTGCATGCCATGAAAATCTACTAAGAACAACTACAATGCCTTGTGTCGAGGGATTAGCTGTAAAGTTGTAAGTATATCTTGTATCACAGAAGTTAGTGATTGATTTTGTCCATTTGGGACTTTGGTTTTTTCCCATATGGGTTTCCACATTGAAACTATGTATTGTCTTCTTTGTGTAATTGATTGCTTTTTTTATTTCACTGCATAGAAGTAGTAATTGAATTACAATCTATAATAAATCCTTGGCATTCTAATCTTTCAATGAAATTACTAATACTCCACTTCATGATTAATTTCACCAGTAACATGTGAGTGATGTTGACAGTAATGCTCACTTTATTCACCAATAATCCCTACAAGAGCAAGCTCCATTTTTAAGGCTTGTTTGGTAGGTCTACTCTTATTTTTATAGACTATTCAAAATGGAGCTATTAAAAAAAGAGCCATAAAAAAGAAAGGCTAGAATCAAACTATGTGTTTGGTTATACAAAGATCTATATTAAATAGACTTTTTTAAATCAATGGTTGAAAGTTTTTCACAAATTTCTTAAGATCTACAAAGAATAAAGTTTTGATATTCTACCTCATAGGCCATAGCCATATTCAACCTTCAAATGAGATCTAACAGTTTGGATCTTGTGTTTGGAGCTCACAAATTTCAAAAAATGATAGTAAATAATTCACATTTTTTAGCAAATATCTCAATATTGGCGATGATCCAACAGCTAAAATTTGGCATCCTAATGATTATTGACCATATAAACATTTTTACCAGTTTGAATCATGATTTATTATCTCAATCATAATAATAAAAAGGAAAAAAAAAGGGACCATTATGGACTAAAATAAAATTGAGTCATGCTACATCAATGGTTGAATGTTTTTAACAAATATCTTGAGATCCACAAGGAATCAAGCCTTCAAAATTGACCCTATAGCAGTGTTAAGACTTCCAAACATTTTCAATGGTTTGGATCTTGTGTTTGGAGCAAACAAAATTTATAAAAAAAAATCCGAAGGCTCTTTTTTTTTGCACATATTTCGATATTGGTGATGATCCAACGGTTGAAATTTAAATGAAGGTCGTGTTTGATCTTTAGAACATTTTCAACAGATTGAATCTTCATTTACCCTCTTAGATCTAACAAAAACTCATAAAAAGGGATTGGGCGCGATGATCCTATGTTCACTATAGCAGCGCCTCTTAAAATTCCCCTCTTATTTTGAAAAGCCTATATTTGGGGTATTAGGTTTTAAGAGGTTTTGCCTCTTTTTGTCTAAAGCATGTAGAGATTTAAATGGCATGCCAAAACTCTCATTTCTCAAATCTCTATCCATTTTAGACATTTAGATAATAAGAGGATAGAAATAGAGATGCCAAACATGCACTTAAATCGATGGAAACAGTTAGCATCCCCCACCATCAAGTATCAACTCCCGTGCTGCAACAAGGGGCATTAACTTTATTACAACGTGGCATGTTGGGCATTTTTTGAAAAAAAGGATAAAAATTCACCAGAAAATTCAATTTCTCACCGGTTTTTCTGATTTTAAATCTAAATGAAAATTTTAAGTCCTAATTTAAGATATAATTTTTTTATCATTTTTTGAAATCTGGACAAAACTTGAGTCATATTTTAAAATTTTCCCTTATAATTATTATTATGTCATGGTGCCCACTTATCTGGTTGCGGATCCACATTAAAAAGCCATGGTGACCGTTCTGGGCCGATGGTGACATGGCCCCACCAGTCACCCTGGCGGGTTTTCCTTCACTTAATCTCAACTTTTGTGTTGCGGTCAGCTGGATAACTCTGAGTCGAAGGCACCAATACGACACTTTCATCGTGATCCTAGCCATCCGGACGTCTTGTGACTCATCTAGTTGACGATTCTGTGACATTGATCCCCATTCACACCCACAGTGACCAAAAAAAAAAAAAAAAAATACTCCCTCCAACCACTCTGGTTTCTATTTTATATTGATTTACAACAACCAATTTTATTTCAAATCTACTCTTAGCCAAAAGGCCGAGTGTGAGTTTTAAATTCTGCAACATCCGTTTACCGGTCTAAGTGCTAGGATTGATCTACAAATTATAAAATGGAATGGCGTCAGATTTCTAGCAAATAAGTAGAATTAGTCCAAGAAAGTAGTAGGCAGTACTTAACCTTTGATTCTTCTCATCACATATTGGCCAATTTTAAATTCTAATATTATTTTTATACCTTTTTAATTATCATTGTTTGTTGAATTACAAATAATGTGATATTTTTATTTGGTATTTAATATAGCCCTTTTAGTTTTATAATGTCTAATTTAAATTCAATTTGTAGCTTATGCAACTTTATTGTACTTTTCTCCTTTTGAATAAATTATGATTTATAGGATTATAAAATTAAAAAATAATGTTTTTATTTTTATTTTTTTGCTTGGCTGGCTCACTGGGTTGCTAGGAGGGGAATTAAAGAAAATGCCAAACTATAATTTATTTCATTTTCCCAAAAAATATTTCAAAAAAAATGCCAAAATATAATTCTTTTATTTGCACTTGGGCCCTTTCCAAGGATGAAGCTCACATAACCCTAGCGAAAAAAGGCATGCATCTAGCTCAGGCTAAAACTAAATTAATTTAGTTATAAATTTTACATTAGAATTGATGGAGTGGCATGTGACATGGGTTTGCAATTAGGTCAAAGTGCAAAGGAATAATTTACTATTTTCCATAATATTTTCACATATAATACATCAAAGTAAAATAAAATAAAAGCTACATGTGTTTCTATCTCTAGTGCTGCCTACTTATTTAAAATCTGAATGTTCCTAAAGAAAATGCCTCTCCTACATAATATGAGATATGATAAAACTGTAATTGACTGTATTTTAGGCCCATGGTAATATATTAAATATTATATATTTAATAAAATAAAAAAAATCTTTTATTGCAATAAAATTTAAATTTCGCTAGTGTTTATTGCAGATGGGGTCTATGTCAAATTACTCATGTTTGAAACCCTTTAATTTTCCTATTACTTTATTCAACTATATTCTATTTGATAAATAGTACATTGGACATAAAGCACACTTTATTTGAAGAGGCTTTTTATTTTTTATTTTATGAACGGTCCAAATCTTACTTAAATCGAGCCCCGTTAAAGATAAAACACATTTGAATTTTGGCCCTATTTTTTTCTTTGGTGTGTAGATTGATGGAGTGGATTATTAAGAGGCTTGCTATCTTACTTGTGTAACCTTATATATAAATATAAACATATAAAAAGGGGTGTTTTGAGGATAAATTGACATCAATGTTTGTTATGTTTTGAAAAAAAATTATAAAGATTTTAGAATAGGGCTCAAATTTTGCATAGATTTCAAATCAGTACAAAAATAATAATAATAGTAATAAAATAACATTTCAAAATAGGACTTAATTTTCCATATTCCTTTCAGATGACGGCCTTTGGCTAGATGTGGGTTTGCCAGCAAGTTTATTATCTTTTTTTTCTCAAATACCCAGTTAATCATTATACAGGCATTTTTCTTTTAAGATGCTATAGCTGGTACCATTGTAAAAAAGGTATAGCGCATTTAAGTGCTACAGTAAGCACCCTGGTTTCTTATTACTTCATTTTTTTACATGCACCTCAACATCATGCTTTCTACTACAAATTCCTCTTAAACTTACTACTTGATTATTTACATGCCCGTCCACATCATGCTCTCAACTACAAATTCATCAGATTCCTTTGATGAATTTGTAGTTTCGAGGCCCGTCAACATCATGCTCTCTACTGAAAATTCTTCAAATTCTTTGAAGAATTTGTAGTAGAGAGCATGATGTTCAGGGCCGGGCCTCTACTACAAATTCATCCAATAACACTCTAATGAATTTGTAGTAGAAAGCATGATGTTGATGGGCCTCTCAACTACAAATTCATGAGAGAGAGCATGATGTTGACGGGCTCTGATGAATTTGTAGTAGAGAGCATGGTCAGAGAATCTGTAGTAGAGAGCATGATGTTCAGGGCCGGGCCTCTACTACAAATTCATCCAATAACACTCTAATGAATTTGTAGTAGAAAGCATGATGTTGATGGGCCTCTCAACTACAAATTCATAAGAGAGAGCATGATGTTGACGGGCTCTGATGAATTTGTAGTAGAGAGCATGGTCAGAGAATCTGTAGTAGAGAGCATGATGTTCAGGGCCGGGCCTCTACTACAAATTCATCCAATAACACTCAAATGAATTTGTAGTAGAAAGCATGATGTTGATGGGCCTCTCAACTACAAATTCATAAGAGAGAGCATGATGTTGACGGGCTCTGATGAATTTGTAGTAGAGAGCATGGTCAGAGAATCTTTAGTAGAGAGCATGATGTTCAGGGCCGGGCCTCTACTACAAATTCATCCAATAACACTCTAATGAATTTGTAGTAGAAAGCATGATGTTGATGGGCCCCTCAACTACAAATTCATCAGAGAGAGAGCATGATATTGACAGGCCCTGATGAATTTGTCGTAGCGAGCATGATGTTGACCGGCATGTAAATAATCAAGGACACTTTGTTCCTATAAACGGCTAAGGGAAGAAGCAGTAGTAGCATAGCACTTCCTTGTTTTGCCTCTGGAGAAGATAGCCAAGGAGACCACAGAGAGGAAGTAGATGGGCATTTGGACAGAGAAAGAACAGTGGTTTGTTTGTTGTTTGCATTTTATTGTAGCTGAAACCTTCAGGAATATAGTTCAATCTCCATTATTTGTTTGTGTACAAGTAATTAATAAATACGCTACAAAAAGTCTTTAAGTGCCCTAACTGATACATGGTGTGAATGGGTGGCACCATGTACGGTGGGTCGGGGGTTCCACATCTTAAAAACAACAATTAACAACATTAACTTTTGCTTAGTTTTTTCTCATTGCAGTTTTTTTTTTAATATTTAGGGAATAATTCATTAAGCCTTTGTATAAAATTTTATTTTGCTCTCTCTTTCAGGTTATTTCTGTTGGGTCTCCGCCAGAATGGGGAGGGGAGATGGAGTGATATCTCTAAGTGCATTGGCACACGGACGCCAGAGCAAGTCCGCAGCTATGCGAAAAGACGATATTCTTACAGCAAGAGCTCCCCAACAGAAAAATGGCGGCTTCTGATGTCGACTATAAATAGCATCCCAATCGAAAATCTGGAGGAAGCAGCATACAACGAGGCCATGAATGCCAACCTCTTACCTGGGATGGGTTACATGATCCCACACATTCCAGCTCTTGAACACCCCAACATATATGTCAACTTTGGAGAGCATGTGATCCCTACCACATCATTGAATTTGGAGGCGGACATGACAACTAATTGGCCCCGTGTAAACCATCAGGATTGGAACTATACCAATACCACCACTGTGTCGAGTGGTGGCCCTTATGGTCCACCTGCCCCATCGTCTTGGGAGGGGCTCTGAAGCCCTGTGTGCTTGCCTTCATATGTATGTTGAAGATTTGCTGTACTAGTTACTCTAGGGGTGGGGTGCCTTTTTGTGTATTTTCATCTTCTTTTCCCTTTTTTTTTTTTTTTGGCATTGGTGTGGGTTATTTTTTTTTTTTTCGATCCTCTTATGTTGGAGAGTAATTATATCAATAATAATAATAATGTTGACATGACTGAGTTAGATGGAGACACATGGTAAGCCTGAGGCACTTCAAGTAGAAAGCAATCTTGCCCATACAGAAAAAGGCCAAACAGATTTCAGATACCATTTTTACGGGATTGCAACTCCAGCTAAAGCGACCAATGAATTTGCCCCCCCGCATGTGCCCACATACAATTACAAGCATTACAGGTGTTCAAACAAAGCAAAACAAGCCGGTTTAAAATTATTAACAGGTAACGCACAAAATGAGTTGAAATTGTCAAGGAAAACAAGTCATTCTTCTATGAGTGACTAAAAAACAAATCATACGCAAGAAATCATGGAATAAAGCAAATATTGATTAATGGATAACGGAAGACATTCATCTCCAATCAGATCCACCCAAAAAACAAAAGCAGAAAGTATTAAATTGTACAAAACTTCTTCATTTGCAATACCCAGCAAACATACTTAAAACAAAATACCGAACATACTTAAAACATCTATTTAACTTTTTGCATCTTTTTACTAACGATTATTGGTTAGGCTCGGATGGTTGAGACTGGGTCAATATCCTGGCAGTAATAACATCATATAGGATCATATCCTCATGAAGAAATTATATCATTGACCTTGTTAATCATCCTAAAAACATTTAAATAACTTTAACTTCTTTTTCACCGTTGAAGTTTACACCTATTGGGATCTAATCAAATTGTTCAGGCTGCTTCTCATCCATTCATCAAAACTTCATCACTATCTTTCTCCTACTTTTTCGTAACAGAAAGTGGACATAAGTCGTGCCAAGGATATTTGATAATGTTCAATTCATGCCAGACTTGGCGATGGTATGATTATTTCCTATCTTTGGTTGATGCAAAGCTTAAGCATGTTGTGTGCGTGTGTGCGTAAGTAATCAAGATCAACAATCAATCACACAAGAAGACAAGCAATTTATGTGGTTCGGCAAAAATGCCTACGTCCACGGAAAACCAATTTCCATTAAGTTCTCCTCCAATATGTGAAACCACAACTTTGGAATCTCAACCTCTATTCAGGGTTATAGATTACATCATATATATAATCATCACTTCCTTATCCCCCCAGAACTCTATTTTAGAAAAAAGGAAAGTCCTAACCTATTAAGAAACTACTGTTTAATCAAATAGGAAATTCCTAATATAATTAGGAAAACCACCCAAGATAATAAATCCAATTGGTCTGGACCCACTTGGCCAACAATCTCCCCCTCCAGAGCATGGGGAAGATGCCTTGAACCCCTTACTGGGAGTTCAGCCATGCCAACTCTGAACATAGCTCCAACTTTCCCTTAAACACAACCTTTGTCATCATGTCCGAGGAATTCTTATCCGAGTGAATCTTTTCCAGCTTCATGAAGTTCTTCTTAATCATCTCACAAATCCAATGGTACTTGATATCAACGTGCTTTATGCGACCATAATATGTAGCATTCTCACTGAAATCCATAGCACTCTGACTATCACAGTAAACTATATATTCTTCTTACTTCAAACCTAGTTCTTGAAGGAATCTCTTCAATCAAAGCATCTCTCTTCCTGCTTCATTAGCAGCTATGTATTCTGCTTCAGTTCTAAACTGTGCTGTACACTTCTACAACTTCAATTGCCAGGAGATAGCTCCCCCTACGAAAGTAAACAAATAACCAGAAGTCGACAACCGACGATCAAAATCACCTGCAAAATCAGCATCAGTATAACCTTCCACCATTGGTTTTGAGCCTCTGAAACACAAGCACACTTTGGAAGTACCTCTCAAATACCTAAAAATCCACTTCACCACTTCCCAATGCTCTTTTCCAGGGTTAGAGAGAAATCTACTCACTAAACTCACAACATGAGCAATGTCTAGCTGTGTACAAACCATGGCATACATAAGACTCTCCACAGCAGAGGAGTAAGGAACACATGCCATTCGTTCCTTTTCATTATCTGTAGTAGGACACAAACGCTTGCTTAGTTTGAAGTGACTGGCTAGAAGCATGCTAACTGGCTAAGCATTCTTCATGTTGAACCGCTCGAGTACTCGTTCAACATATTTCTCCTGTGACAACCACAGCTGCTTGGAACTCCTATCACGACGTATTTGCATGCCCAATATCATTTGTGCTGGACCCAATTCTTTCATGTCAAACGACTTTGACATCTCCTCTTTTAACTTGTTAATCAACTTGCTATTCTGTCCAACTATCAGCATATCATCTACAAATAAACGAAGGATGATGAACCAGTCATCGATAAATTGACGAATATAGACACAATGATCTGCGGCTGTCCTCTGGTACCCATGATTCAACATGAATGAATCAAACTTCTTGTACCACTGTCTCGGTGCTTGCTTAAGCCCGTAGAGACTCTTCTTCAACTTGCAAATTATCTGTTCTTTTCCTTTTACCTCAAACCCCTCTGGCTGAGTCATGTAAATCTCCTCTTTCAAGTCATCGGGAAGAAATGCAGTCTTCACATCCATCTATTCAAGCTCAAGGTCTATGTTGGCGGCTAGACCCAAGACAACTTTGATAAAAGTTATTTTCACAACAAGAGAGAAAGCATCACTGAAGTCAATACCATTCGTTTGTGTGAATCCTTTTACCACTAACCGTGCTTTGTGCTTTATCAGTTTTCCATTCTTATCCCTTTTCAGCTTGAACACCCATTTGTTTTTCAGAACATTCCTATCTTTAGGAAGTTGCACTAACTCATATGTCTTGTTCTTCTTTAAAGAACTCATCTCATTCTGCATAACCTTCATCCACTCATCTTTATCAGCATGAGTCATTGCTTCTTGGAAGCTCTTTGGCTCCCCCTCATCAGTAAGCAAAACATATTTGGATGCAGGATACTTAGTTGATGGTTAACGCTCTCATGTAGACCTCCTAATTTAAGGTTCCGTGGTTTCCAACTGAGGAGGCTGCAGCTCCCCCTGCTCAACACCCTCATAATTTGGCAACCCCTGTGCCTCATCACTATCCGGATCATTTTGTCCACCTTCTCCACCTCTAGTCTGCACCGAATAAAGAGTCAGTGTGAGATCAACCACTCGATCAACTGTCTCAGAAGACTTATCAATCTTTTCAACATCTCCAAAGAATTGGTTTTCATGGAAAACCACATCCTTACTTCTGATAATTTTATTTTTCTCTGGATCTCATAACCTGTAGCCAAACTCATCTCCACCATAGCCAATAAAGATGCAACTCACTGCCTTGTCGTCCAACTTGGAACACTGCTCCTTTGGTATATGTGTAAACGCTTTAGACCCAAACGCCTTTAAGTGTAAATAGAAAGCATTTTTATCTGTCCATCTTCTTTCTGGAAGATCATAATTCAAAGGAACTAAGAAAGATCTATTAATCAGATAAACGGTAGTCAGAACGGCTTCAACCCAAAATGACTTAGGCAACCGTGCTAATCTCATCATGCATCTCATCTTCTCAAAAATAGTGCTGTTCATTCTATCTGCGACACATTGTGTTGTGAAGTACCAAGAACTGTCTTTTCATGTCATATGCCATGTTTCAAGCAATAACTTCTAAATTGGTTCGATGTGTACTCACCCTTATTATCTGTGCGGAGACACTTCAAGAGTTTACCTGTTTTCCTGTTAACCTTGACATGAAACTGTTGAAAAATCTGGAACACTTGATCCTTTGATTTCAAAGAATAAACCCAAACTTTCCTAAATACATCATCGATGAACGTGACAAAGAACTTATTGTCACCCAATGATTCTACTTCCATGAGACTACAAACATCAGAATATACCAAATACAACACGTTTGATTTTAATTTTGATGTTGAAGAGAAAGCAACCCTATGCCGTTTTCCATACAAACAATAATCACAAGGGTTAAGGGATATACCTTTGGAGTAAGGAATTAAATCTTTCTTTGCCAACATCTGCAGGCCTTTCTTACTCATATAACCAAGCCTCTTATACTACAAATTCAGAGAGGAACTGTCTTGAACAGTATTCAACACACCTTTGCAAGCTTTACTTGTG
Source organism: Sextonia rubra (assembly GCA_037013555.1). Taxonomy (NCBI): domain Eukaryota; kingdom Viridiplantae; phylum Streptophyta; class Magnoliopsida; order Laurales; family Lauraceae; genus Sextonia; species Sextonia rubra. Next base: position 10,213,879 of record JASUAD010000028.1, on the reverse strand, counting down.
TTTTATAAAGTGTATTACCTGCTTTTTCTCTCATAATAACAAGAGACCCTCTAGTGAGCTTCCATCTGCCATTTCCGAAGTAATTCTCATAACCTGCACGATCCAATGCAGTCCCAGAAATCAGATTCAACCGCAGATTAGGAACATGTAGCACATCTTTCAGCGTCATTATGCAAACAATATCAATTTTAATGCAGACATCACCAATACCAACAATCTCTGAATGACTCGTGTTGCCCATCTTCACAGTACCAAAGTCACCAGATTTGTACGTCGTGAACATCTCCCTACAAGGAGTAGCATAGTAGGATGCTACTGTGTCAATAACCCACTTAACCTGACTAATTGCAACACTCAAACACTTATCATTATCGCCAGCGAGCACCACTACTTCCTCTTCAAAAGTAGCTGTAGTGTTATCACTATCATTCTTCTTCTCATTATTAAATCCTTTTTGTTCCTTCAAGGCAAAATAATTTTTTCCGATATAACCCATCTTGCCACAGAAAAAGCATTTCACTAACTTTTTCTTGGTTTGTGATTCGCCTATAGACTTGCCACGACCCCTATTTGGTCCTTTACTATAACTCCTCCCCCTGTTCTCAGTAACAAAGGCCTGTGCGTTATTTGTCCCTGCAGATTTCCTTCTAATTTCTTCATTCTATAGACTACTGGTAACTTGATTCATGGACAACACACCATCTGAAGTAAAGTTGCTTACGAAAACAACAAATGTCTCCCATGTATCCGACAAAAAACACAGAAGCAACAAAGCTTGCATCTCATCATGAATGACCATCTTCATTATGGCTAACTGATTTACCACACTTTGGAACTCATTGATGTGATCTTCGATCTGACCACCATCCTTGAATTTCATATTCATAAGCTTTTTGATCAAAAAAGTTTTGTTCACTATGGTCTTTTTATCATACATTACTTTTAACTTTTTTCAAAGGGTATTCGCATTGGTTTCATTAGACACATGGTGAAATATACTATTATCAACCCACTGTCTATTGTGACCAATCGCTTTTTTATGCAACTTGTTCCATTCAGCATCTTGCATATCTTTTGTTCGGGCACTATCCCCCTTAATGGGATCATGAAGGTCTTTACAATAAAGAATATCCTCCATCTTCGGTTTCCAGATCAACAAATTGGAATGATTAAGCTTAACCATGGTAGTGTTAATAATGTTATTCTCCATCTTAATTAAATTAAGCAATAGGAAAAAACAAACAACTAATACTGTAACACTCCGACCCAGCTTGACCTCGTTTAGCGGTTGATTAATTTTGTTTTCGTTGCTAATCGTGTTTTCTTTGTGTTTTATTTTCGTTGCGGGTCATGGATAGGTAGTTGGGTTGAGTTTGACCTGGATTAAGTAGACCGAGCCCTTTTTCGTAATTTTAGCTTTTCTAAGACATGGTCATTTTTTCATCATCTTGATGTCAACACATGTCTTTCGTTGAGCTCGTCAACTTTCGTAACTACGTCGTTTGCAACCGATGTCGTGTGATTCCATTGGACCCAGATTTGACTCAAACTGAAAATACACTTCTAACTTAGACTCTCTTGTAATTTGGACACCCCATTAGCTATATAAGCCCATCTCATCGACAACTCACGTTCTCTCTATCAGTTTCTTCACTGTACACGTGGAATTCCTCTCCCTCTCTTGAATTCTCTCCTCCATCGACCTCCATCGATAAAGCTCCATTGAGGGAAGTTTGGTTCTTGCATGTGAGGTGAGTTGGAAATCCTTCCATCCCTCTCATCTCCTTTCTCCATTTCTTCTCCTTCTTGTTTCCATATTGCATGGTGTGTCTGTGTTTTGAATTTCTCCCAATTCTCATGCATGCATGTTGTTTGATTGGTGTTAGGTTGTGTTTGGGCCTAAAGACAACAAGTTGTGTCATTGAATCCAATTGAGGCAAGTATAACCATAACTTGTAAGAACCCATGTTGGTATGCATTTGATTTTGGTTACTTCACATGAGTTTGTATGGAAAGATGTGTGTCCAGCCCATTTGGTTAGTATTCTATCCCTTTCTATTGGAAATTTGCAATTCTGATGAATTCCCAGACTTTCTGTATGTGTTTCAGAAATTTGACTTCGTGCAGGTACGGCTAAGCCGTATGTCCCTTACGGCTCAAAGTCCAGAGAGGATAAAATTCCAGTTTTCCTCTACGGCTAGGGCACGGCTAAGCCGTATATTGCCCTACGGCTAAGCCGAAGCTCAGCCGTGCCCCAGTCGTAGAACAATACAAGGTGCCTTTTCTGGATTTAACTGAGAGCACGCAAATTGACAGACCTTCTACGGCCCAACCACGGCTAAGCCGTAGAACACACACGGCTAAGCCGTATACTCAACTACGGCTAAGCCGTATCCACACCTGAATAATAAAGGACAGGGATAAGTGTAAGGGAAAGACCGATAGGGCCTTCATGATAGAATGTAGAGCACCTAGACCTGCCCAACGGAATGTGATACAACGCGTGAATGACCTCAAGGGCTGCGAATCATTCATGTTCGTTATCCGGATGTTAAGCACCTCCCCATGGGTGTTGGTTTAAGGGACTTCGCGCACCGCCCGATTCAAGGCAACACTAGACAACGGTGCATCGAATAACTTAAAACTACATCATCATGCACGGTTAGAAACACCGGATAATTAGATTAGAATTGGTTTGTAAATAAAGATGATCCGATTCCGCATGATTTGTTGCATAACATATTGTATTCGATCATTGATCTCAACTCTCTAATATGTTTACTTATGTTCAGTTACATTCACATTGTGGTTCTTTACCTTGAGTATGCATGTATAATATGTTCACAGATATGCACGTATGATATGTTGTCACGATCTACTCAGGGTTTTCATGATTGACTCTGTATGGTCAGGCACTACTTAGCTCAGCCTTAGGATCCCGACGGGGTGAATTTGGTACAGTTATATGGCCTTGCTGCAGTAAGGATACGTCTTGGGGAACCGGACCCCAGGAAACCGAGACCCATTGTACCCTAGCCCGGACAATGGTGTTCTGTGCACAATACAAGATCCCTCTTTTGGGAGCACATGGCAATGTAGTAGCCACTAGTATGTACACCGCATGTATCCATTGATTCGCATAGCATATTTCTTTCTTGCATGACAGCCTAGTATACGAAATTGCCTTATCTAATTTACATGATGCTCTTTATTCTATTAGACACAGCGTGTGTTAACTTGCTATGGGGTTATACTTTGCTGAATCGTCGTATTCACAGTTGTTTTTGGTGTTGCAGGCCCAGATCCCCCTGCCAAACCCTCGCCGGTCGGCCAGACTCCAAATGAGACCCCCGAGGCCCCATCAGGCCTAGAGGAGTGGATGTGATCACTCCACGGGAGAGCGTTCTTGGCATGCATATCATTGGAGTCTTGTTTTGAGGATTTTCATACTTGTATTTGGCACGACATGTCATGATTGTATATATCCTTTTGTTCTTTTTATAAGACTTTCATATGTAATTATGTCAGTTCGTCATTCGTATTCTCTTTTGCATTGTTAGTTTGATGTTTCTGATATTTACAGCTTCCGCGTACATGTTTGGCACGTGTGAATGTTCCCTTGTGCGTGTGCATTTAGACTCGGTCTACGTGTACAGGCACGGGAGTACGTGTGTCACTAGGTTTGGCCTTTTGCTAACCCCCGAACCCTGGGCTTGGGTTGTGACAAATACTGACCTCAACTCCTGCACCAAGCTGTAGATTTCGTCAATACGAGCACGCTGGAAAAAATGGATCTGAAATCCGATGCTGGATGGCTTCGATATTGCAAAAAGGGTTTTCTGCGCTTTCGATTTGGTCAAACTCCTCGTTAACCATCAAATAACCAATCTTCTTCCAAAAACACATAAATCTGCTTAAAACGAGTCCGTAAGTGTAAACGGATTTCCGATCGGACGTTGGATGATCAAGATATGGCAGAAACAAATTCTATCATCAATCTAGTCAACTCTGGTCTTTGACCATCTGTCCGATGAAGTGGGCTGACGTCAGCCTGGTGATGTCACTCTGCTGACGTCGGAAGCGGCTGATGGGCTGGACGGACTGCAAACGAACGGGTTCAAGTCGAACCCGACCCAAACCCGATCTGCACTTGTGCTGCTGGGCTTTTCTTCAAGCATGCCAGGTTAACCCGACCTGACCCGACCTGCAACTAGTGCTACTTGACTGGGCTAGCACCACGGGTTGGGTCTGACCCAACCAGAAACCCAAAACCAACCTGCACTCGCTGACCTGGGCTTATTCTCCACAGGTTGGGTCTAACCCAACCCGAAACCTGGAACCTGAACCTATTCTGCTGGGCTTGTCACCACGGGTTGGGTCGAGGCAACCCGACCCGAAACCCGAACCAACAAAGGTCGTCTTCAACCTCTCGTGTTTCTGTTTTGCAACCAAGTAACAGATAAAAGGGTATACAAATCCCCTTCGGCTTCAGCTCCAGCGGACTTCGTACCAGCCAAAGTTGGTTCAGCGACGCCGTAAAGCAACAACGGGCGGCTGGCGATGAACGGCGGTGACAGAGAAGACGACTGGTAGTGCAGTTTTTCCTTTTTTTTTTTTTTCTTTCTTCTTCTCAAATCCTTCGGTGAGAAACCCTTTATCCGATGAAGATCTCTAGCACAACCGAGAACCCTCTCTGTCTTCTTCTTCCAGTGGCCCAGCACAGATCAACACGTTGATCTCTCTTCTTCCTGTTGATCTTCTGCGCACGAACCAGTCTCTGATACCAGTTGTTGTGCGCGTGTGTGCGTAAGCAACTAAGATCAACAATCAACCATACAAGAAGACAAGTGATTTACGTGAGTCGGCAAAGATACCTACGTCCAAGGGAAACCAATTTCCACTAGGTTTTCCTCCAATCTGTGAAACTACAGCCTTGGTATCTCAGCCTCTATCCAGGGTTACAGATTACATCATATATATAATCATCACTTCCTTACCCCCCAAGAACTCTATCTTAGAAAAAAAAAGAAAGTCCTAACCTATTAAGAAACTACTGTTTAATCAAATAGGAAATTCCTAATATAATTAGAAAAACTATCCAAGATACTTAATTCAATTGGTCTGGACCCACTTAGCCAACAAAGCAAAGCTAAACTTGAGTTCGCTTGAGCTCAAGGTAGCTCGTTAGGGGTCGTTTGTTATTTTCACATGTGATGTGAAAATATTTTATGTAAGTAAATGAATCACATGTGAGTTATTTACCTATGAAAACAAATCACAAGTGAAATGCATTCAATCGTTTTTCATTTTCACTCCTCTTCATATGTGAATTAAAAGTAATCCAACGGTTCACCATTTATCAAATATTTCTGCCATGTTTCATGACTTCTCACAAATATCTTAAAATATCTATAGGAAAAGACTTCACCTCTAAGAAAAAAAAAAGGGGATTCTAAAGAGTTTGGATGGTTCAGATAACCAAGATGGACCCATAAAATTGAGAATTTTAGATTTTTATTGCTGGATCTTTTTGCAAATATCTCAAACTTTATTATGATCCAACTGCTAAAATTTGGTTTCATAGCCGTTTTTAGTCTTTACAAGAGTTTGGATGGTTCTGATTTGCGTTAGGGATCCCACAGGAGTCAAACAATTGAGAAAGTCGGACTAGGTTTAATCGCGTGTTCAATCACATCCAACAGTCTGAACTATTTTGAAAGTATTTGAAGTTGTATGATGATCCAACGGCTGAAAATTGTTTTCTAAGCTGTTTTTTGCCTTTATAAGAATTTGGATGGTTTAGATTGGTATTTTAAGGACCACAAAATTGAAAAAAAAATGTGAAAAGACGGATTGCCATATATGAGCACTGTTCATCTACCTAGTAAAAGTAATATGTGTAATGATTGACTACCTGTTGATGTATGAAAATTCTGAGCTGATTTTCAAGTTATTCTCACACTATTTTTACATCTACTTTACAGGCTTATGCGTAAATGAGTAAAGATAAATATAATGGTGTGTAATCATTAGGCGTCTCGTTTATTTAGTATATAAATCACCTAAAACAAATGACCTCTTAATTTGAAAATCGAGTACAAGCTCGGCCAATTTAGGCTCGGGTAGGGTAGGCTTTCCACCAGCCTGACAGATGGATTGGTCAGGGTGCTTTCTCCCAGGGATTGGTGTGATGAGAGATCCACCATAATAAGCCTCATTGACCAACTGCATAATTCCAGAAGGCAGAAACAGGTCACGTCATGCGTGCTTTTTTTCTATATATATAGAAAAAAAGCACGCATGACGTGACCTGTTTCTGCCTTCTCTAGTCAATCTTCAAAAAAGGTCACTGTAAGGCAATATGCTTAGATAACTAAGTCATCTAAGTCAGTGCCGTGTATGACCAGATTAACGATGATCTCTTTTAAGTCTTCCTTTTAATCAATTCACTTGAGGCTTCAATGTTTACATTAAATGCAAAAAGAATTAAACACAAAAGAATTCATATTGTTGGGTTTATATTTTGTATTTCTATTTAGCCGGATGGGTTCACTGGGTTAACCAATGATCGATTTAAGGTTAATGTATTTTAGTAATTATACTTGCGCTTTTTTTGTGGCAAAGAAAATGGAGATTATATGTTAATGTAATATGTAACTCTAGATCTTATTGAAGAGTGTATCAAAAGAGTTGGGTTCCCTTTTGGCAGTGGATGTAGAAATATTGCTGAACAACGTAAATTTCTTGTATGTGCTCCTATGTGCTTGTTTCTTCTTTTGTGTGACTTTGATTGTCAATCGCAGGTTATGCACTCTAATTTGCATGTGCACAGTAAGTGGTATTAGAGCCCAGGTTGTAGTTGTGTGATCGACAAATTGGGTTCTTTTGTGCATGACTTTGCCTGAGAAGAAGGGGTATTTCTCAACATCGTTGCAACCGCCCGTCATCATGCTGCAGACACCATCGAAGCCGTGGCCTCGCCAGTTGCAGATAGTCATCGGTGAGTGCCAATGCCAAACCAGCCACACCACTGCCGCTAGTCGCGGATCTCCATTGCCGCTACCAACGAAGAACAAAAAGGGGACAGCGTGGTTTTGGTCTTTTGGTTGCTGAAAACTAGAAGCGGAGAGGAGAAGAGCCGGGGACTCATCCCAGATCGAGTGCAGGTCAAGTCAGACTTGACCTATCACAAAACCCAGCCCAGTTCAAGAAGAAAGGTTCGAAGTCGGGTCGGGTTAGGTCGACCTGATCAGTGTGCAGAGCCTAACCAAAGAAGAGATGCAGTTCTGGCTCAAGTCAAGTCAGATTGACCCGACTGCAGCAACCCAACCCTCCATAAGCAGCAATACTGATGTCAACACACATTAGCAGGTCATATGGTTAAAGGTAGATTTGACAGAGTAGACAACAGAAGTTTGTTTCTACTATATTTTGATCATCCGATGTCCGATCAGAGATCCATTTGTGCATACGGCCTCGTTGCTAACAGATCTACGTAGTGGAAAAAAGTGATTGGCTATTCGACGGTCAACGAAGGAGTTTGATCGATCAAAGCGAGGAAAACAATTTCTGCGATATAGGAGCCATCCGAAATAGGATTTCAGATCTATTTCTTCTAGCGTGCTCATGGTAATGAGATCTTCATAGTGGTGCTGAAACTAAATCTATTTGAAGGCTGATTTGTGAGTGATAAAAATATTACTTGGATTCGTCAATGGATTCGAGCTTCAAGTTCAGGGTGGAGTTTAACAAGAAGATGAACTTTGCTTAAAGTTTATGTGCTAGTTCAACATGTTAGAGTGTTAAAGGAAGAAGACTGTACTGTCAGTACAGTGACGTACCATTCAGCAATGTACATAAAGATATTGCCAATTTTATCTCTTGGTGGCTCGTGTTGCGAAATTCAAGCCAAGGTGAACACAAAAGATTTACGTGGTTCACCCAAACCAAGGTTATATTAATATATAATCTCCGCTTTCTTGGCCACTAAGAAAGCCCTGGTATAATTACCAAAATACCCTTGACCTTAAATCGGTCCCTGACTAACCCAGTAAACCCATCCAGCTAAACCGAAATACAAGGTATAAGCCCAATAGTCTCCACATTGGCTTGAATTCCACATCTTGAGCTACCAAGAAATAAAACTGGCAATGTCTTCACGTACTTTGATGACAATTATGTCATTACACCGATAGTGCAATCTTCTATCCAATTAACCCGGACTACAAGATATAAATCCAACACATATCTTATGTGCTTAAAAATAAAGATCAAAGGTGAATATTCAAAAACAAGCATCAAATAACCTTCTTCTTTATGGAGAAATTGAATATAGGAAAGATAATGGAAAATGACAACCCAGCCAGTTGTTTCCTCAAATAAGTAGAAATGATAATGGTGTTGTCAATGTGAAGTAAACTTTTAGGTGAAGAGAAAATGGGTTTGGATGGCTATGGTAAAGTAAACTGAACTGTAACTTTCATAAAAAAAGTCTTCCAAAAAAAATTACCTCGTTTGAGATAATTACAGTAAACATAGTACGAAGGAAAATTACATAAACTGAATCTGTATTGTACATTATCACAACTTAATAACAGCAAATCATTGATGAAGAATTTAATAAGACAATTAGCATATTTTTATTTCATCAATTTTCATACATTTCCATGCATTTTCCTTTTTGTTTAGAATTGTTCTCAATCAAAACCATATGAACAATCGATTGGATTAGAAAATGCATACAGTCCAAAGAGTCTTTATAATATAGATAAATTGTAATCTAAGCAGCAGATTCGCTTTGGACTTAATTTTACTGATATCCAATCCAATATAAGCAGCAGATGCATTCAGAAATCTCCGTTTTATACGCGCCTATCCATTCGTACACTATTTGACAAGATCAGAGAGACACGTAATCCCAACTGTCTCTAAGCATCTAAGAAATTCCAACTGTCCGTTAGCATCTCAAAAGCCAAAAAAATTAAACATATTCATCCATACTGATTAATAAGTACGGATTTTTTTTTGTTTTTTTGCATATACCCCTAATGTTTGTAGGATTTGTAAATAGGCCCATATAATTTTAGTATTTATAAATAGGCCCTCATTTTAATACCTCCAGTGTCCCGAAAATCAGTAACCTTCCAACCTTAGAAGCTTTTAGAGTAAAATGATACTTTTATCCATCTCTTTATCCCTATATACATAAATTCAAAAGCTTAGACTTATTATTCTCTAAAGCTTGTAACATCAATAATTATATTTAGGGTGAGAGAATAATCCTATGTAAATCTATTTTTTTTTTCAATGCAAGGACTACCTATTTCATTAAAATCCAAATCAACCATAATGACAATCACTTACTGTGCTTAATATGGGTTATAATTGATCTAATCCACACATGACCCACCGTTAGATTAATGAAAGGTTCAAAATACATGATTAGGTTTCATGTGTATTAAACGGTTACTGCGAGAGACCATTGGGAGTAGGGATAAATAACGGTATTTTTTTTTAAATAATCATATATTCATTTTTGTTTAATAGATTTAATGGCAAAGATGTCATTTTTATAGAAGTTCAAAATAAATCTCATGAGAGATACTTATTCTCATTAGGAATACAGATTTTGAGGACATGAAAGGTGTCACTACAACATATTACATTTTTAGCTATGTATTCATTCCTAAAATGGAAAAAAATGAAGATAATGATATTTACTGACGCAAATATTTGCGTTGGCCACTTGTCGGTAAAAGTTCATGGGGGAAAGAACTTACCGATGAAACTAAATTACATCGGCAAAAGTTAGAGTTTCACCGACGACAATTTACGTAGGTAATATCTTTTACCAATTCCAAAAATATAGTGGGAAAACAATTTACTGACGTTTTATTTTCGTCGCTAAACATATTTCCTTTTTAAAAAATTTTTCATTTAATTTTGCTGATGTTTTCTTTCGTTGGTAACATATTTATAATTTTACATAGAAAAAATAATAAAATTTTACCGACATTCAAGAATGTCGGTAAAAGTGCATCCTTTTTTAAAAAAATTGTAATATTTTTACCGACATTAAATTACATCAGTAAAATATTTTTAAAAAACTGTAAAAGACAATTACTGATTTCATCGGTAAAAAATTTATAATTTTACACAGAAAAATTAATGAACTTTACCGACATTAAATTGAGTCGGTAATATATTTAAAAGTTTAAACAAAAATTGTAAAAAACATTTACCAATGTTTTATTTCATTGGTAAAATATTTCTAATTTAACGCAAAAAAATAATTAAACTTTTCCAACGTTTAAGAACATTGGTAAAAGTGTTTCCTTCTTTTAAAAAAAAATTTGTAATACTTTTCCCGAAGTTAAAATGCATCAGTAAAATATTTAAATGTTTAAATAAAAATTATAAAACATTTACCGGTGCAATATAATGTCGGTAAAAGTAAAAATTAGTTAGCAAAATAAATCTCTAACAAAAAAATACCATTTATTTTTTAAAAATAATTTTCCTATAAACCTGTTTATGCACTTGCATCCAATATAAACTTGTTCTTGCACCTATATCCAACATAAACTTGTTCATGCATCTGTATCCACCATAACATATGCATACATACAAGAGTTGCTAATAAACAAACAACCACTACTATTTTCAGCAATTGCTAATCAACAAGTACATTAATTTCTTAATTTATACACCGAGTTATTCATGTCATGTAACAAATGTTACAATCAGTGATACAGTCCCATATAAATATATACAGTCCCATATAAACATTTGAGATACAAATACAAATAAACTGAGAACTGCCAAAACACCACTCCCAATCTGCTTCTGAGCCAAAAGCCGCCATCAATCTACAATGACAAGAACAATATTAAAACATTTTCAATGAATTAAACTAAAAATGTGAGATAAACAAGTATATATATAGAATCTTTCCATAGGTTCTTTTGGCGTCCTATTTTCGAGGCTAAGTTTCAAAAATCCTAGGCTTTTCCATTTAACTCGAAAACTGGGAGTTTGTTCCATGAACCGTCTGTTCCTGCAAGTTACTTTGGCCTCGAGTGAAGAACTTGTGCTGGTTTCCAAGCAGACTAGTGGCCATTTCCCTCTTTGGACCTCCGATGACCTGTTTTCAAGCCTAAGTGTTGAAAATCCTAAGTTTTTCAGTCTAATTCACAAACTGGGAGTTTAATTTATGAATCGTCAGTTCCTACAAGTTACTTTAGCCTCGAGCGAGGTACTCTTGCCAATTACCAGTTTTTTAGGTGGCTGTTTCCCATTTTGAACAACCAGTGGCCTATTTTCGAGCCTAAGTGAGGAAAATCCTTGGTTTTTACTTCTAATTCTCTAATCGAGAGTCCAATTTACAAACCGTCAGTTCTTACAAATTACTTTGGCCTTGAGTGAGATATTCATACCGATGTTTTATTTTTTTGGGGGGCCGTTTCCCATTTTAGACCTCCGGCGTCCTATTTTCAAGCCTAAGTAAGGAAAATCTTTGATTTTTGTGTCTAATTCTCTAACCGAGAATCCAATTTGCTAATCGTAGTTCCTATAAGTTAGTTTGGCCTCGAGCAAGATACACATACCTATTTTCAATTTTTTCTGGGGTTGCTTCCCATTTTGGGCATCCGACGGCCTATTTTCAAGCCCAAGTGAGGAAAATCCTTGGTTTTTGCGTCTAATTCTTTAATCGGGAGTCCGATTTGCGACCTATCAATTTCAATAAGTAACTTTGGCCTCAAGTGAGGTGCTTGTGCCTATTTCCAATTTTTTCGGTGACTATTTCCCATTTTGGACCTCCGGTGGCCTATTTTCAAGTTTAAGTAAGGAAAATCCTTGGTTTTTGCCTCTAATTCTCTAACTGAGAGTCTGATTCATAAACTGTTAGTTCCAACAAGGCACTTTAGCCTCGAACCAGATGCTCATATCGGTTTTTGGTTTTTTCAATGGCCGTTTCCCATTTTGGACCTTCAGTGGCCTGTTTTCGAGCCTAAGTGAGGAAAATTTTTCGTTGTTGCGGCTAATTCTCTAACCGGGAGTTCGATTTGCAAACCGTCAGTTCCAACAAGTTAATTTGGCCTCGAGCGAGATGCTCACACCTGTTTTTAATTTTTTTCGGGGGCCATTTCCCATTTTGGACTTCTAGGAGCCTATTTTTGAGCTTAAGTGAGGAAAATCCTTGGTTTTGCATCTAAATCTCTAATCGGGAGTCCAATTTACAAACCATCAATTCCTACAAGTTACTTTAGCCTCAAGCGAGATGCTCGTACTGGTTTCCAATTTTTTCGGGGGCGGTTTCCCATGTTGGACCTCCAGTGGCTTATTTTCGAGCTTAAGCGAGGAAAATTCTTGGTTTTTGCGTCTAATTCTCTAACCAATAGTATGATTTATGAACCGTCAATTCCTACAAGTTACTTTGGCCTCGAGCGAGATAATCGTATTGGTTTTATGTTTTTTCGGTGGACATTTCCCATTTTAGACCTCCGATGGCTTATTTTCGAGCCTATGTGAGGAAAATTTAACAAAATCTGGGACTTCAGAGGCTCTTAAGCCTGCTCATTTTTCATTTTAAAAATACAAGCATGTATCATCCTCTTCTAGGCACGTAAGTTTGTAGGTTATAAATTTTGTGTTAGTTTTAAATGTTCGAAGTGATAGTTAAAAGTGTAGATAACAAGGCAGTCTGAGTTATCGTGAGAACTTGTTTAAGTGTGCTTCCATCTGTTTAAGATCATGTGAGAGACTAATATATTGTGGCAGTAGTGTCCTGAAAAGGGTGTGACACACTGGATGATCTTATTGGATCATATAGGATTTTGATGATAAGACATGAACAAGAACAATTGATCCATATAGGATTTTGATGATAATACATGAACATGAACAATTGATCCTTGTTTTGTTGAGCATCCAGTGGTAGGGTTTCTTTTATATAGAGACCACCCTCTGTAGATATAGTTAGGATTATAAGTTTTGTTGTTGTCTTGGGCTTATTACATCTCCAAAGTGAGTTTCTCTAATTATTCACATTATGTGCTTCTACAACTGTTGATTCCTAATCATACAGATTTTCACTCCAATTAACATTTTGCCCAGAGAACCCAGGCCATTGAAAGTTTGGGCGCTGCCAAATTGCACATCCCATGATGCAAATCAACTTTGCAGTCATGATCACTGTACACATGTACCATGTGCAAATATGTCCATGGCACATGTGGTTTTGATCATACTGGCATCTCTATTAATTTCAAACAAAAGGAGAATGAAAAATACCGCTTTGGTCGACTCATCTGATTCTTCTTTGATGTTGATTATTCTCGATTTCTACTCAATATCCAAATCATCAGAATCCGAACTTGAGTCCAAACCGGAGTCTGAAACCCTTTCTGCCATGCAATAATTAAAACAATGAATTATACAAGAAATCAAAACAATTGCGAACTGATCCAAACTGACTCAATGGGATAAGACCATTAGATGAACAAATTTCAAATCAGATGGCATTAAAACAAAGGAAACTTTTAAATTAAAAAATACTTTAAAAAAATTAGCTGATTGAGTCCACCAATAAGGTTAAAACTATAGCCCAACCCAACTTGTGAGGCCCATTTCAGCTACCTATCAGCACAACTGATGACTGCAAAAGAATGGCTTTGCATAGATTATGTACAACTAAAAGATTAATCAATCTAATGAGGAACCTACGAAATAAAAACTTTAAAAAAAAAATCAGCCCAGCCATTGAGACAATCCAACAGTAATGGTATCAAAATAAAATTTAAGGCTTATCTAATTAAGGTCATATCATTTACATACGACCATCCACCATGCATATAGATGGGGGTAGTAAAACAGGGTAGATCTGTTAGACAATCCTTTAACTTTAAACAGAAACCACATGACAGAACATGGGTGCTGTTTTCAGAAATGTAAAATTTATAGGGGACGTTATGTTCCTAATATTAAAAAGGTGATAAACTTAACACACCCTACTAAAGTTGAGCATGAAAATTTATATTTTTTTCTAAATGGTACCACTGAAGTATCTTAGAATGACTCTACCTTGGCCAATTTAATTTGCTTTTCAAGAAGAACAGCGTCTACAAGTGCATCCTACTATCCCAGGAACCGTTGGCCAAATAAGGTAGGCACTAGCATGAACTTTTATGGATAATTCTAAATCGTGTATGACAATATTATATTAATTTTAGTACATGCAATTCTATCGTTAATAGCAACAAATTTTACTAATTAATGTTAATTTTGTTTTCTTTTTTACACAATTTGACCTGATCGGTCAATCATACCAAAAGTGGTGATCAAATTAGTTATTTGATTAAAGGCACTGAGAGTGAGAGGTAAATACAAAACCGGTGAGCATTTCTCAGCCAGACATTGACAAGCAACAATCAATGAAAGTGATGAAAAAACCTGTCAATCACAGTCACTTCACAAAGCTCCATTGCACTATTTTTTTAATTATATTTTCTATCATGCCTTGTAAAATGTTACTCCGTTCTCGAATAAAAATTATCTGCCTCTTCCATCAAGTGGGCACATTGTACGTGTCAAGAGAAAATTACCCAAAATGGATAAAACAAATCATTTTGCCAAAAGAAGGATTTTACCAAAAAAAAAATCCTTTAGTCTCCCTATAAATAAAAAAAGGACGTAAAATATATGTAACTACTGCAGTGGTCCCATCGGCCTTTTTTGGTTTTTTTTTTAAAATTTTGGTTGAGCTGCGACATTACCTCTCACTCTCATATACGAGCTTCTTCTTCTTCATTCTCCTTTCTCTTTCTTCTTCCTTCTCCTCCTTTTCTTTCATATTATGGTGATTTCATTGTCTTGGACTTGGGTGCAAGTGAGAGCTTATTACCAACACACCTCGATATCATATATACTCATTTAAATATATCATCTTCCACATTACTTTTTCTCTCTTTCATTTTTTTTTTTCTCATTTCAATCTTAAGTCTCTCTCAGTTATGTCATCAAATACCCTACAGGCATATTCCAAGCTGCCACACTTTCCATACATATCGTTCAAGTGCTCCATAAACGGACGTCCCTCTCAGTCATTTCATCAAATACTTTACAGGCATTTAATTCGAAATGTAAAATCACTTGTGGGTCCCACTTAGGGATGGGATCAAGGGATGGAAAGATCAATGTGGGACTACCCCAAATATCAAGTTTGTCCCCAATCACATATCCTTAATCCCTTTATTCATGGCCATAAATCCAATCTATTCGGATTGGTATACAGTCGATCCATCAGTCTAGTAAATTTGAATTTGACCAAAACATTAAGATGCGACTATCAAGGGGGTCACTATGCATTATAAGATTTGGATCAAGTAATAGTGGGCCCCACCTAGACTTCTCACAAAAAAGTAGTATGTACTAATACTCATAAGATTATTTCCATATATATATATGAATGTTAGTATGCATCCCTCCCCTTATAATGAGAGAAGGATGTAAGCTAACATTCCACTGTATATATACATATAGGGAAAAGTTCCCCTAAGCTCCAGCTAATGTAAGAAATTTAGGAAGCCCAAGCCCTTAGGGCCCACCCTTGGTCCATTGAAATGGACCAAACATACGATCTCCCATGAATTCCACATGTCCACCAATTTTTTGTCAAATTCGAACTTACTGAACCATTGGATCAGCTATGCACTAAACCAAGAACATAACTTCACAACGTAATGGCAAGGGATAGCTTGAATGATGGGCTAGAGGATGAAAAAGGACATCTTGGATGGGCAGATATCAAGTTCAAAGTGAATGCTTCTAACCACCTCATCCATTTCCCGCAAGTTTAAGGCCTTATATTAAAAAAAAAAAAAAAGTTGACTTCAATCCAATGGTTCAATCCATTTGGATCAGTGAAAACTCGATAAATCCAGTGTATTTTAAGAGGTCCCCCACCCCCCCCCCCCCCCCCCCCCCCGTGTATAAATATATATATATAAGAGGATTTTACCTAAAAATAAAATCGTGTAAGGTGTTCCCAAAACCATAAAGCTCATCCAAGTTGTGTGTGACCTAAAGTGGCCACATATGACCACTTCGGTAATTGTTTTGCACCTAATTGGGGAGTGACGAATTTACAAGTTTTTTAAACTAGCGGTGAATTCGCCGCTCCCCTATTCGGTGCTCTTAGCCGAAAAAGACATGGCTGTCGAATGCTTCTAAGTTGAGGAGGAGGGTAACTGAGAAAAAGAGCCTCCAATGGAGTTGTGTTTGTTGGGGGGGGGGGGGGGGGGGGGGGGGGGGGGATCGGGGTGTGTGGGGGAGGGGAGAAGAAGAGGGCGGAGAGATTCCACTGAGACTTGTACAACTAAGATAAGTGGAAAATAAGAGGTCAGTACCGGAGAGATCTAGCAACTCCAGACTCTTGATGTGTGAAATTTCGACCAAAATAATACCTATGAAGCCTAAATCTAATAGATTGAGGTCCGTTGGATTCGAAAGAGCATCAAGAGATGTTGGGATGGAAGAATTGAAGAGAGTATGAGAGAAATTGAGATTTTTGAAACTTTACAAAGACATCAAGGAGGAGGAGTTGATTGGGGCTGTGATCCCATAGTTGGTGAGGTCTAGGCCCATCACGTGACCAGTGGAGCTGTCACATGTGACGCCCTTCCAAAGACAACAGTCGGTGTTGGGCATCTAAGAAAGAATCGAAATCAGGGTAGTGCCAAAAAGGGTAACGAGCATCAAAGTCGCCATTGACTGTGATTCTCTGCAAATTAGGAAACTTGAAAGCCCCCTCTCTTTGAATGTGCAAAGGTAACGAGCATCGAGCGGCGAATTCAATGTTCCCATAGTAGGTGGAAAAAAACATAATAGGCATGGTACCCTAGGTGAATTATATGGTTTGGGGGTCCCCTTCAATGATTTTTTCGTAAAATCCTCTATATATAATATCAAATTTCTTACGAAAATCTTGTGCAAGTTTTTAGGAAGAGAATTTAAGGAATTTAAAGGCCTATTTAAAAATCAATAAATCTTGTCTCTAGCAATCCAAAGAAAAAAAATTCCAAGCAAACATAAATACCTTATCCAACAATGAGTCTTAGGGGTGTACAAAAAATTCGCTGATACGTAAAACCAATCCGATCCATATTTGTTTAACCGATCCGATGATTAATGATTTTAGTGATAATTGAAGAAATCCTAAACTGTTAATAACGGTTTAGTGACGAATTTTATATCTTATCCACATATTTAAATCAATTTGAATAATTAGAATAATATATTTTTTTATTTTTTTATATAAAAATATTAAATAACAACATTCTAACTATCTATCATCCAACTTTTAATCTCAGCTATTCAATCTTCTCGGCTTTCAATCTCCAGACAAAATATTCTCAGGGTTCGGGTTTATTTCTCTCTCAAGTTTTAAGTCTGCTCAACGCCCAACTGTCTTTCGCTCGGCTGTTCAACGCCCAGGTAAGCCCTCTCCCATCTCTCTCTCATCTCTCTTGATCATGGTTTCTTTTCCGATTTATTTCGTTGGTTTACCCACAAGCTCTGCTTTTTCTCATCTCCATCTTCTCATCCCTAACCCACAAGCTCCATTTTCTCATCTACGTTTTCTCTCTCCCATCTCTCTTGATTATGGGTTGGTTTACTCACAACCCAACCCATAAATAACCGTCGGCCAATGTCACGCCCCAAAACTGAGCAGGATCCAAAACCCGGTTTCAAGGGTGTGAGAATTGGGGCTAATTAAAATTTTTCTAACATAAACAATACGAGCTCCAATTCCGGGTGAATCGAAGTCCTTCGTGAGGCTATGCTTGGTGATCAAGCAACCATAATCATACGCGGAACTAAAATCCATACTCATCGCAGACGAATATCACATAACAACCATGTAACAAAGCTCATTAATAATAAAATTAAGGTCAAGTATTTCAAAGCATAACAATTAAAGTTATAATTTCAAAACAAATAAATTTAATTAAATAAACTAATGGCCCAGAATGGTCTTATTACATAATCTAAATTTTTCGATCTCTGCAACACACTAGGACACCTCAGATGATGTCATCGATGCTCCACTCAACAACTCCGCCTTCTGGCGGGATCCCCTACGTCGCCTGACCCTCCGGTTTGACATCGGTAACTGGACCTAGACACCAAAAGTAGTGGGTCAGATTGACGTAATTTGGCAAGAGGGTAAATTGCAAACAAGGGATTAATTAACTGAATTAAACATAATATTCATTATGACCCAAAATATATCAGATGCAAACCCCAATAGCATGAATGCACAGAAACGGGTATTCCCGCGGATAAATATATAGAAACGGGTAATCCCGCATACAGATAACAAAAACGGATAATCCCACATACAGATAACAAAAACGGGTAGTCCCACAAATAATAACAGAATCGGATAATCCCACAGATAATAACAGAAACGGGTAATCCCGTAGATAATAACAGAATCGGGTAATCCCGCTGATAATAACAGAAACGAGTATCCCCGCAGATAATAACAGAAATAGCTATCCCCGCAGATAATAACAGAAACGGGTATCCCCGCAGATAATATACATATCTACAAATACATACGTATACTGATGCAGAATGAATTATGGTATGATACCTTTAATCCCAATAATCGAACTGTTAACAATTTGAATACTTATACTTTTATAATTGAAAATGTATTATGAATGGGTGTCAATTCAGGTTTTCTGAGGGTAAGCACTAAACTACCTAACGGTCATAGTTGGTTAAATTATACACATGAGAACCAACTCTCTATCACAATAGAAATATGAGTCCACGATGCCGATATACTACTTTTGGTGCCTATCATATGGTGCATCCTGAACCTCACATTCCCATTCTACATTTAATCTAATTTTCATGTGAACATTCAACTAACATTCTTAAAAGACATAATTCATCTAATCCAATTATGTATAATTAAGGTGCGTTACAATTTGGGTAAACGATATTCAAATTCTAACCCAAACTTCATCAAGTTATGATCATAATAAGGAAAAAGGAATAATTAAGTTCGTAATTAACATTGTTGTGTATAGTTACACCTTATTTTTAATATAAAACAAAGGTCCAAATCCCAAAATTCGGTTCGAAATCTAAACTCACATTAAAAATCCAAATTGGAATTATAAATACAATCTACATAAGATTTATACACCCCCATTTACATCTTAGTTAACGTTTAACCAAACTAAATGAAGCATTAATCATAATTACATAATTTCATATTAAATTTATAACCAATCCTAACTAAATTTCTAATAACATTGAATTAAAATTAATTTAATAAGATCTAATCTCCATTAGTATACTAAACCATTAATCAAAATATAACATTTTAAACTCTTCATAAATAATATTCTAAATTAATTATTTATTTAATATTATATATTTTTTAAAATTAAACCCAGCCCATCAACCTGGCCCAGTCGCGACCTGGGCCCAGGTGCGGCCCGCCAGCAGACCGGGTCTGCCAGCAGGCCAGGCGGCCTACACAGCAGCAGGCGCTGCAACAGCCCAGGCAGCAATGTTGCGCTGCGGCGCTGCTGCTGATTTTTTTTATATATATTTATTGTTGCCGACAAATCTCAATATAGAACAAATTACATCGTTGTATCAAATCTATATCATTAATCCCTAATCAAAATGCTAAACCCAATCGAAGAAAATATATCTAACACATGTTATGCAACAAATAACCAAATGACATTGCTAGTAATCAAAAGGCATTGTTTACGGTTATCCACTTGCCTGGATCTTGAAGCCAAAAGCAAATATGAAGATCAGAAGACCTAACCTTGGTTTTCCCCCTAGAGAACTTTTAGGGCTTGGTTGCAAAAGAAAGGAAAAAGATAGAAGAATGGGGAAAACCCTAAGGGTTTATATTAAGAGCAGATTTTTCTAAATTATAAAGAAAGGCTCCTGCTTTCTAATAAATTTTATGAAATTTCAAAAAAAGTCCATTGGCCTAAAAGAGCCACATAACTCAGGCCTGAAGCCCAAGAGTGTTTACTTAGCCCATTTAATCTCTCTCAACTCAATTCAAACCCGATAAACTGCTATAACCCAAAAATAAAAACTCGGAGCATGACAGCCAAACCCTACCAACCAAGCGCGGTCGAGCCCCCGACAACGACACTTTCAACGATTTGCCCGTTGGGAGCACTGGTAGAAGATCAGGCTGTGGGGTCTCGGGCGGGAGGGCGAAGTAGGAGAGGACACTGCCATCGGTGAGGACGATGGTGCGGCGCTCGAGCATGTGGAAGCCGTAGGCGGGGGGAAGAGGGGGGCCAGGGTCGGGGCGGGCGGGTGTTTGGGTGGTGTTTGAGGAAGAAGAAGCCTTTCCAGCCATTCTCTAGTCGTTCATCGATGGAAGAATGTGATTGTTTTTCTTTTTTAGAGGAGAAGAGGGGTTTCAGTTTTGTATATTGGATTTGGCCCACTGTTGATCTGATGGATCTTTACCGTCTTCCAATTTATTTTCTGTTAATAAAAGGTTGAAGTTTGTTTGGTTTGTGTTTTGGTCTTTTTGCTGCATGTTGTCTTTGAGGGGTGACCGTGTGTGTAATCTCGTTTCTTGTTGCAGCGTGTCTTTATGTGATTAGTGTCATTGCTCATGTGTCTTTCTCCCCTGTTTTGTGAAATATAAACATTTTTCACAATTTTACCAAACAGGCTAATTGTAAATTAAAACTTGAAAGTTAGAGCTTTTGTTGTAAACCCTCGTCTAATTAGCTTTTATTGGATTGGACTAGAGTTTCCAAAAGGCCTCTAACTCAAGCTATGTTAAGCCCTTAAAGCATATTTGCATCTTTTTTATGTGAATGTAATCATCCTCGATCCAGATCATCGGGGCTGAACATAAATGGTTATTTTAAATCTTATATGCATGATTTTGAATTTATACCCAAATTGCTCTCATATCCAAAAATAGATACCCATCTACACCCGGGGATTTTAAGGGACTTAAATTATATACTAAATGTGAAAGTGAACATGGTTTGATAATCTGTAACATGGGAATAATGCCCAAAGCCCCTCGATCATGTTACTACACAAGTATCAAATGGCAATGCAAAACATGAGAATATCAACTCACCCGTCAATTTTATTAAATGCTCAATTTTCTGAATTTGGCTGAGTTGAAATCTAAAGCATCCTGAATCATATATGTTCGTTTTTCCATGCAAACGGCTCTCATGGCAGTTCGTGAGAACTTTTTTGTGGGGCTCATAGTGGACCCCATCTAGGGATGAGACTAGGGGATAAAAAAATCCATGCGGGATCATCCCAGATATCAAGTTTGGCCCCAATCACATATCTTTAATCCCTTCATCAATGATCCACAAGTCTAGTCCATTTGAATGGGTGTCTACTCAATCCAATGATCTAGTCTATTCAGATGTATGCCAAACCTTGGGTTGTGTGACTATCAAAGGGGTTTTTATCCATTACAAGGTTTGGATTTGGTAATAAATGGGCCCACCTAGAGTTCTCAGGGAAAATATGATGAGGGCTACTCGCCTACAATACAAATGATGTTTCTGACCATTAGATGCTAATATTGTTACATGTGATATCTCAACTATAGAGGGTTGGGACCCCACCCTCAGAAGAGGATAGTAGAGCTTAAAGAGGTGGTGGAGCTGTTATGTGAGGGAAGTAGATAGATCTCAGATGAGATAAACCCTGGTGAGGCAGGTAAGAGTAGACTCCTTTGATAGTGGGGTAAAAAGCCGTTCTTGATCGACTATTGAATTAAACTTATATTTTGGAATTTGTAAAAAGACCAAATGTTGGTCAATTCTAGTAGATTTTTATACTATGTTTATGGGACAACATTCATGTGCATATATTTCTCACCAAAATGGTAAGAGATACTCAATTGGGATAGTATTAATGTAAAAAATGACAAAATCATCATACTCATTACACCTTTTTAGCTTTATTAGGTCTAAACAAGAAAGTGTTCCTCATCAAAATGACAAGGGGTGTATGCACATGAATATCATGGATCCCCATGTTTATGACATTATATTTTAATTGATGAAGTTAGATTTCCTAATGTGCTTGTGCTAGTGATCCTATTTTTGTGATTGCATGTAAATTGATATTCTGCTATGCTTGACTAATCTCACTTGATTGCAGTCATTCATGGCTTCTACTTTGGAATTCGGACTCAATAGATGGATATTGGTATTTTCTTTAGAAAACAGTCCTATACCGGGTCCGGACATTACAGAATCTGGATTTCCTTTGTTAAAAGGGAAATGTGTCACCCAATTAGACAGTGGTGAAGATACATGACTTGCCCATATCGGTTACTCCGCCCAGCTGCCTTACAATCCCCATCCTCTCTTTAAAGAAAGGGCCCACCTTTCAAAATCCAAGTTCCTTGTATAGACTGTGTGATCAACTACATCGGAGTAGGACCCACTATTGTTGAATAGATTAAAACCAGTAGGAAGTCATTCTTTTGTTTTCATATCTAGTAAAATCTGGAAGTCTGATGGTGGTGCCTGCTCTTAATGCAGTGAAAATGCTAAAATAGAGATTACAGCTTGTACATGAAAAATGTGGACCTGAATTAAAAGCTGGTTCAACCATTGCACCATAACCAATACTTTTCCTGTATCCTTTACCTGTTAAGAGTTCTTTGGGCATTCATCCTAGGAACACAGTCCCCAACTATAGGACGGTAGGTTTGGGTCATGAGTGTGTGAGTGAGAGTGCCTGTGTTAGAGTCTTAATGATAGCAAATAAAAAAGTTCTTTGGGAATTCAAGTCAAGAGCCTGAATTGTATAGGCCGGCATCAATTTTGTTGTTTGCCATATGGTTGAATGGTTTGCACCATTCTGTTGGAAAATAAGTCCTTTGTTCTAGACCCATGGTTCCAACTTATGCATTTTTTTTAATAATTAATATTTTTGTTAGAATATTTATTAATCTATTATAGGTGATGTTGGTTATGTAGCATACATTAAATTGGTTAATGAAGAATTTTGTGAAAGTTCGAGATGGCGCAAGCCTCTTTTATTGTCAAAATTAATTTTTTGAAATGACAGAGATATGCCCTCTAATAAGCTCTTATTTGTATGTTTATTGAACACACTAGTATGAAATAAGAACAGTTTTCTTACAATTTTACCTAACAGACTAATTGTAAATTTAAACTTGAAAGTTAGAGCTTTCGTTGTAAACCCTCGTCTAATTATCTTTCATTAGATTGGACTAGAGTTACCAAAAGGCCCTTAACTCAAGCTATGTTAAGCCCTTAAAGCATATGTGCATCTTTAATATGTGAATGCAATCATCCTGGATCCAGATCATCGGGTCTGAACAAAAATAGTTGTTTTAGACCTTATATGCATGATTTTGAATCTAGAACCAAATTGCTCTCATATCCACAAATAGATTCCATACCTGCCTTACTTGGAACCATAGACATTGGAAACTTCAATAATTGGATACTCATTTGAAACCTTACCAGTAATCCAAAAGCCAATTTAATGAGCTGATAATTTTTGAAATCGTCTCACAAAATGACAAACTTCATTAAAGCCCAAATTGAGGATTCATTAACAACCCAAATACCATTTAACAATCCAAATATTCCTACGTCTCAAATGATGGTGAATGAAAAATGTTCCAAGGAAACAAAACTCCTATAAGACAACCTAGCAAAACTTGAAACCCGCCCGGCAAACGTTTGACTAGCGATTTGTTTTCCATTAAAACAAGAAGCAACTTAAGCCTTAAATCCCCTGCTGTTTCTTCTTCCTCTTGCCCTTTCAAACTTCCTCCCTTTGGAACGTACGTAAGGCTTCGTGTGGCTGTGAGGCACGCCAGGTGCTTTTCCAAAGTGCTTCACTGCCTCCCGAGCATTCTTTGGACCTCTGAGAAGAACCTGTAACAACACACGGCATATAATACAAAAAAAGAAACTTGCTTCCCCATCCACTATTGTAACAAGCTTTCAAAGAATGACAGGATATGTATTCTTTGGGGCAAATTTTATATGAAGCACAAGACCATTCGGGAAAGGATGCAAATGGGACTGACGATACCCTATTTTTCTTTCCAGAAGAATGAATAGAAAGTTCTATCCGCACATCATATTAAATTTTCCACTACAGTGTCCCTATCCTACCAAAATAAATAGGCATCAATCATTTTCATGGAACAGTAATCAATTAATGGCAATGGTCAAATGCATAAAATAAACAGCCTCTATCCAAAGTTATAGCTCTAATATTATCTCCAGTGCTGCTTCATACGAATTTAGCAACCAAAAAAATGAAAGAGAAACAATATAAGAGTTAATTTAAGCACAAAAGAAAATTTTTTATACATCTAATTGTAAAGGAATAAAATCCTTGCTTCTATTTACACTAGACCCTTTCTTTTAACCACCAAAAGCGGAAATGCAATATGGGCTATGTAACAATGTTGGATTTCATTCCTAGCTCAAAACTTCCAGGTGGGCAGTATGAGTGGACAACCAAAATCCTTGCTTACAAGTTATGATACTCACTAAAGATGAAATGGCAAACTTGACTTTATTCTAAGTCGTTGGAACACTAAGTGCAAAAGGTTGAAATTGGTTAACAAAGAATAAGTAAAATTTTGGAGAGAGGAAGACAAGAATTAAATGATAGTCAACAAAACATGGCTCTGATATTACAGTATAAACAGATTAGGTTTGATTTTTATATCAGAGTTCCCTGATATAAATTTGGCCAACACCATTTGTGCCCTGGATCAGGGAACCAAGTTTGCCCTGGTTACTATAGTAAGAAAAGGTTTTAATGTCAAAAACTAGTTACTGATGGACCCGGCTGGTCTTTCCCAAAGTTTTATAACTCAAAAATTAGCTCCAAATTCCTGGTCATGCACATGCATACATGGCTAAAAGGAACATTCAAGAAAGAGAGAGAGAGAGAGAGAGAGAGAGAGAGAGAGAGAGAAGTTGGAAGTAAGGATATAAGATGATAAGATGACTTGGAATGTGTGTGCGGATATAAGATCATAAGATGACTTGGTATGTGCGTGTGCTGCAAATAACCTACTAGTTTTGCGAAGAAATGAATGCAAAGTGCAGTTTTGCGAAGAAATGAACGCAAAGTGCAGTAGAACCGATAAAGCAAATCCCCAAAATGGAAAACAAAAAAATCCAACAACACTCATACTCTACAAAAGCACACCACCTTCATGCCTCCTTTAATAGCCTTCTAATGATATATAGTACACTATATTTATGCACTTATGCTACCCTGAAATTAAACAAAACTCCATTAAAGTCATTTCTCTTTTACGTGGGATTCACATATGTAAAATTTACAGAGTTGAAACACATTACCACGTTTGTTTGGAGGCACATTTTCATGTGTAAATATTGAATTGTTTAGATTGCATAAGAAATCTTTTTTGATCACTCAACATCTATGAAGATCTAAGGCATAAAAAAAATGTTTTGGGGCTTAATGGGTCAATAAAATTTTTAAATGGTTTGGCTTAAGATTTGGGGCCCAAAAGAACTGCAAAAAGTAGAAGACAATAATGGGGTTTGTGACCATGACCCCTCCTGGACTGAAATTGTCCTGCTGCCTCTTTGAGATGTAAGGTGTGTTAATTACAGGGAGGTGTGAAAATGGTGTCATCTACAACCTACCCACCTAGAGACCAATCCGTGGGCAGTTGTGTGAGATGAGACGCCTTCATGCCATTACTACTAGGGTGTCTCATGTTTCACAAAGAAGATTTTTTTTGCTATCAAGTCCTCTATCATACAGACCTGATAATGCAGAATGTTTCATAATGTATCCAAAGTATGACTTGCATCATGTCACCTACACCATTTTCACACCCAAATTAAGCATGCAATGCATAAACAAGTACAAACAAACATGTTGATGTAGAAACATTGGCATTTACATATGTAAATGGTTGCAAACAAATGACCCCTTGAGATATCATCAGCTTCCTCATTATATATGTAAATGGGTGCAAACAAACGACCTACAAGGCATGGTTGTTTACATAAGTGGAGGAGTAAAGGAAAATGAAAAAGTATATGATGTGACTAGCCCTTTTACTTTATGGCGTTTGAATGCTAAGAGCAAAGGGAGTAAAGCCACCAATGTGACTGCTTTACTCTAGCCTTGTTTGGATGGCAGAAAGGAAATAGAGTATAACCACCAATGTAAGATAAATGTTCCTCTCTATCCCATTCTTTGCCCTCTTCCATTTACAATCCAAACTCTTGAATTGACCCTTTATTTCCCTATACTTCCCCATGCAAATAAGTGTTTGGATACAAGAAGTAATAGTAGAGTAATCACAAATGTGACAAAATTTTTAAGTAAAGTTTTTTTCTTGGGTTGTTTGGATGAAAATGGGAAAGGTAGATTAATGTTTTGATGTGACATAAAATAGTCATACCACACTCTGTTTCTCAACTTCCTTTTACTCAAACCAAACATAATAAAAGTGGTGTAGAGTAAAAAAATTATCCTCCAGTGATTTTTACTCTACACCCCCTCCTATTTATTTTTTTCTTGATGTGACCCTTTATTCCTCTTTTACACTCCTCTCTATTAAACAACTCTAACTGTATGTTGGCATGTGTGGATGAGTAAAGGAAAATAAAGGATCAAATCAAGAGTAAAGGAAATAGGGGACAGAGAGTAAATGCACTGCATGAAAAAAGAGTTACTCCTCCCCAAGTTATTGCACTTAGGGGGAATAAATGGAAGAGGGCAAGTGTAGAGGAACTATTATGTTACATCGATGGTTTTACTTTATTCCCCTTTTGAAGCCCAAACAATGAAAAAAGTAAAACAGTCGCATTGACATGGTGGCTTTACTCTCCATTTGCACTTGACATCCAAACATTATGAAGTAAGAAGGTTAGTCACAATATGTACCTTTTTCACTTTCCGTTACTCCTTTCCTCAGGCAAATCATCAACTTCATCATCAATATAGACTTATCCTTATCCTCTACAAAAGCGCATCCCCATTATGCTACCCTCAGACAATACAAAACTTTGACCGTACAAAACTCTACTAAGGTATCTCGTCAACTTCCTCAGCAATATTGCCTTAACCTATCTCTATCGGGTCCCCTTTTGTGAGATTTGCTTTTCCACTCATCCTAATGCAATGTCCTTGTACCTCCAGCTTCAACCATGGACTTGTATAAGTGGGTATATAAACAAACAAACAAAAAACATAAATGTTAAATCCCTTGATTTGAGGGCTACGAATAACACTATATAATCTATAGTGAGATTGAACAAAACAAATACCCTAAGAGGCATTGGGTGATATTTGAATAAGCCGAATGTCCTAAGGTGTTTAAATCATGTGTTAAAATAACACTATAAAATCTACAGTGATTTGAATAAGTCTAATGTCCTAAAATGTTTTAATCATGTAGTAAATTGTGCAACATTTTTGTCAGTATTAAAGAACAATTTGGTAAGCAACAAACAAGTAATTTTTGGAGATGAGAGACCAAGAAGGTATGTCGAGATACAGCATGTTTTCAACCAACAAAAAAACTGTCACGAGTATGGCCCCTCCTTGTCAGACCCTCATAATCGAAGATTTTTTTAGAAAAGTTTCCGCAAAAATTTTCTTCACCAAACATCGCTCAAAACGTATCCGAAGAATGAAAAAATGATTTTTCCATGGAAATGTCTCAACATAAGCATGTCATTTTAAGATTATCAAAACAATGAGAACCATCAATCAAGCCTTGTCTTTGAGAGAAAAAATAATAATAACATAACCCAACTGGGACCTGCAGCCTTAATAGTAAAGCAGCTTCAAGAAACTACAATATTAAATTCTCCTTGTTATAAAAGATGGAATCCAATATACACACATAGCAACCGTTTCCTAAATTCAAAACATAGGTTTTTGATGCAGGCCAGATCCATGATTGACCAGGCCATCATAATGGGCCCCGATTAAAAGTCTACACCCGCAGGCCCAAAACATAGTAGCATTGTAGTAGGATTCTATTATAGTAATTGTTTGATATTTGGCAAGTCCAGTTGGATTTGATTCCAGTTGGATTTGATTTAGGATTTCTTACCTGTTTAGAATTAGGTATTTCCTTTCTTAGAGAATTTTTTAGTTATAAATAAAGGTTGTAATCTCTTCAAGAGATATAGATTTTGATATTGAATAAAGCTTTGGGCATTGGTTCTCAGTTGAGAGTGTTATTTGTCTTTGGTGAGACACCTAGACAATTTATCCTAAGCCTTTTGGCTTGGAGATTAGCCCGTTGGCTAATCTTCTTCCCCTGCGCTGCTTCAATTGGTATCAGAGCCGAAGATCCAAGCTCGGATCGCCGTCTGCTCGCCGATTCGAGGCAACAGTTCGTTCTTGGTTCCTCCTCTCTGTCGTCGGTACCCATCTCTACAGTACCCCAACACCCAAAATTTTCAACCCCGTTGATACCCATCTCCTCCACTGCCACCGACCTCAACCTCCCCACACCCCTCAATCAGAACCCTCCCCGAGCCATACCGAAACCCTCCAACCCCACTCCATACCGAAATCCCTCGACCTCTCCCGCATCTTTACCGCACTCCATCCTCTCCCTCTCCCTCTCCTCCACTGCCACCGATCTCACCCCCGAGTCCCCTAACCCCCCCTGTCAACCCTCTGGAACCCTCACCGGCAACCGATCCAGACTCAATTCCCTTTCCGGCGCCCACCCGATCCACCCCCGACCCGATTCAACCCCGCAGCCCACCGGAAACCTCCCCATCGCCCCAGCCGTACCCACCCCCTTCGAACCGAACCCACCCCTTCGATCACAGTCATCCATCCCCAAACCCATATCCCCAAATCTAAAGCCCACTTCCTAAACCAGCAACCCAGAGTCCCTAATCTAGAACTCCGCAACACTTTCTGCCCCCCACAGCAATACCGAAAAACCCTAGCCATCTTCCCCATCACCACCGAACACTTTGCCGAAACCCCACACCCCTCCATCTCTCACTGGCAACCCAACCGCCCCCCCCTGGGAACCTTCTGCGACCCATCTCCTCGCCGGATCCCCATACCCGTTTGTCCCTCACAAGAAACCCAAAATCCCCACTATCGGCCAAACCCCCTCCGTCATAGCGCCAAGAGAAGAAAAACAAAAAAAAAAAAAAAAACGCAACAGACAAGAGAGCAGCAAAGTAGAGACATCGGGCGTACCTGGATCTCGTCGCTCCACTGCAACGCGGACCGCACTTGGTCATCGTCGTCGGCATCGTCGTCGTCCACCTCCTCTGCCCCCGCCTCCTCTGTTCCTGTGCCGTTTGAAGCATCACCGCAGTCGACAAAGCAAGGGTTTCGAAAACCCCTGTTTTTCTCCTCTCGTTACAGCAACAGCAGCCGGAAGCCTTCTTCACCCTTTCGTCAAGCAGAGAGACAGAAAGAGGGAGGCGTGCAGGGAAGGCTTAGCGAAAGAGAGGCGTCGAACCCCTTTTTTTCTTCTTCACGGTTCTTCAGTCACACGTGCGTGACACGTGCGTGACAACAGCCCGACTCCTCTTGTGGGCCTTAGTGCAGGTCAGATTCCGACCCAGCTCATTGACATCTCAAGGGCTCTTGTCTTGAATTTACTGTTGTGGGTTGAGTTCAGGTCCCACTTGACCCGAGTCTACTTTAAGCCCATATCAAGTTGGTCTCACGTTTGGGTCTAACCCAACCCAAGTTCAGATCCACAGCAGTACAAAATATATATATAAGTGGGCTCAGCAAAAAAATTATCCATTCTTTTTGGATTGATTGATCTTAGTCATTGCTTCTCAAAATGATGATATTTTAGTCCGATTCACGCTCCATCTTCACTTGCGTCTTTTTGTCAACAAGATCAAGCCATCAGGTTAGTCAATTTTGAGCATTCAAAAGATTTTTGAATTTCTTATAGTAAAATCAAAATGCAAATCTTTGGACCATCTGATGAAATTCAAAGCATGTTATATGAGTATAAATATGGAGATTGGTATTTTGCAAATAAGGTCTACTTTGAGCAGTTCCTCAATCTCAGACAGGCAAATTCGACAGTTTATGAATATTTAAATCAATTTTCGAGACTGCAACAAGTTTGTGGCTTAGAACAGAATGAGCTGCATGATTTAACTCGCTTTATCAGAGGTTTGAAGCCAGAGATTCTTGAGAAGATGAAACCATGTCACAGTGTTCATGAAGCATACAAAGAAGCAATTCATATTGAGCACATGCTTCAATGGTCTCACCTGCAACAAGTCAAGCCTAAGCAAGAACATTCTCCACAACGAATGAAAGATCATCTAATGGGAACAAAATTTGAAGGTAAAGATACTCACACCCTTGTCATTCGCAGACTTCTCACCACCAATGAACAGGAAGACAAAGAGTGGAAACAGACTATGATATTTCGGACGCGAGTAAGGTGTGAAGATCGATTAACTAATCTAGTTATTGATCATGACAGTACTATCAATTTTGTGGCACAATATGTAATTGACAAACTCAATTGGCCTACAGAGACTCTTTCAATGCCTTACGAAGTTACATGGTCTAATGCTTCTGTCATTACTGTAACTCACAGATGTTTAGTATCTTTCAAGATTGGTGTATATGAAGATAAAATTTGGTGTGATGTAATTCCCATGAATATCACTCATATTCTTTTGGGACAACCATGGCTTCTTAATCGGAAAGTGCAATATGACAAAGAGAAGAATATCTATTCTTTCTATTGGAAAGGACAATATGTTGACCTTGTTCCATTACCATCAACAACATCTTCATCTACCTCATCACCATCAATTGAAGAGTCACAAGATGAACACAAGGAAGAAACAAATTCCACCGATGATGTTGAAAAGCCCATTCATGGAAAAGAAGATCTTATTGTAACTTCAGATGAGAAGCAAGAGATAAAGCAAGATGATGTACAAGCAGACAATAATCATCCAATGGATCTGATTGCCACATCGGGTGACAAATCAATTAACCCAGTGGTTTCGCAAGCAGATATGTCCACATTAATTGACGTGCACCATATTGATTTCATCTTCAGAGATCAACTAATGTCAATCAACAATTATGCTATCTTATTACAGAGTCTACTATTAAAGCATGTAATGGTCAGATCACACTGTCAATGCAACCATCAACGGACAGATCACCTCCAACCTACTTCTGAGTGGAATAGAAGATTCAATCCAGATTTCAAGGCATATTATCAACCTAATGCTCAATCTGCAACACGGAAGTTTGTTCGAATGATTTTCGACCCAGGCGGATATTTACAGAACTCGAGGACGAGTTCTCCTCCAAGCGGGGGAGAACTGATGCAGGCCAGATCCATGATTGACCAGGCCATCATAATGGGCCCCGATTAAAAGTCTACACCCGCAGGCCCAAAACATAGTAGCATTGTAGTAGGATTCTATTATAGTAATTGTTTGATATTTGGCAAGTCCAGTTGGATTTGATTCCAGTTGGATTTGATTTAGGATTTCTTACCTGTTTAGAATTAGGTATTTCCTTTCTTAGAGAATTTTTTAGTTATAAATAAAGGTTGTAATCTCTTCAAGAGATATAGATTTTGATATTGAATAAAGCTTTGGGCATTGGTTCTCAGTTGAGAGTGTTATTTGTCTTTGGTGAGACACCTAGACAATTTATCCTAAGCCTTTTGGCTTGGAGATTAGCCCGTTGGCTAATCTTCTTCCCCTGCGCTGCTTCAGTTTTCCATATTCAAGTCTTTCTTTCTCAAAACGGAGTTTCTTTCCTATAAGGTAAACTCTAAATAAGCAATTCCACAGCACACTTATCACAAGAATAGAAAGCCAATTTCAAAACAAAATACCGTAGACAAGCATTTCAAACTGTTTAAGGAAAGGTTGCAATAACTCAAGTGACCAAGAACATACAGTGTTCTGCCCAAGAGGAGCCCTAAGCGCGAGCTGATCAAATGTCAAGCACTCGCCCCCAGCCTTGAGAATCCTTGCTCTGGCTGTCTCTGTAAACCTCAAAGCAGCCACTTTCAGCGCCGGAACCTCCGAAATCCGGACATCATCAGTCACCGCACCAACCAGGACTGCAATCTTGTCCTCCTGCAAACTCACCCAAAATCAATGGATAGTTCTTAATCCTAATACTAAAATTAGTGTCAACAAGAAAAGAAAAGAAAAGAAAGAAAAAGGTTCTAAAGATCAAATGCGTAAAACCTCAAAATTTGAGCAGCTTTCTGGGCATCTTCCAAACCAAATCAACGGTCTAGAACATCCAATATGGGACCCACTAGCAGAAAGTGGGCATAGCAGAAGAAAATCCACCCAAAGTCAATAAAAGGTGAATCTCCAATCCGGATGGGTTTCTGTGCATCTTCGAGCCTCAATTTCCATAACGAATTAACTACATCATCCTATTAAATGACCACACGAAGGAAATGGGAGCAACATGTGTAAAACACACCCAAAATAAAAATGCCATTTCTAATGCAGACCACCTAATCTGGGTGGCTTTTGGGGCATCTCCCAACCATGCTGTCGCACCAAATCAATGATCTAGACCATCCAAATCAACGGTCTGGATCATCCAACGGTACCCACTTTCAGATTAGGAGAATAACCCACCCAAAATCATTACACGTTTCACAACCCACAACGCTTGAATCCATCCCAGGCCAAAAGAGAAAACCCCCAAAACTCAAATGCGGTAGTTAGTCTCTCCCAACCTGGGTACTTTCTGGGGCATCTTCAAATCATGTTACTAACATCATACATACAACCCACACCATCATTCAATCAAAAGAACATGAATCTGAACATAGGGGTAGAGAATGGATCAAAACAAAGAACCAACCTTTCCATTCATGAATCGGATCAATCTGGAAAGGGAGATGGGGGCCTTGTTGACCCTGCTCATGAAAAGCCTCTTCAGTATCACTGCATTGAACTTGCTCTCAGTTCGACGCACCAGAAACCTGTACAACTGTTATCATCAAGGGGAAAGATTAAATTTTTTTTTCCCATTTCAGAGAAGAGATAGAGAGACGAATAGAGATGGGACCTTGACAAGGAGCTTGAGGTAGATATCATCCGATTTGGGGGCGGTTCGTTTGGTCCTCTTGCTTTTGCCACCAGCAACAAGATCAATACCCTGCAAACCATAGACAAAAAAGCACCGTTAGGGAGAGAGAGAGAGAGAGAGAGAGAGAGAGAGAGAGGAGTGTTAGGGTTTAGAGGGAGGGGAATTACCATGGCTGCTGGTGTTAGGGTTTAGAGAGAGAGAGAAATGAGATCTTTCTACCGCTTGGGGTTCTTTGAAAAGGAGAAAAAACCTAGGGTTTGTGCTCTCTTGGCTCGGTAGTCTGCAGTGCTAGTTCGAATTGTGCCAGCTATGTGGAGCCCACCTAAGGTCAGGTCAGATCTAGGGTGGTTGGGAGGGAAAGATATCACAATGGGCAACGTTAATCAGGGGAAGATGGTCATGGAAGGACCTCATTGAAACCTAATGATATGTTAACTAGCAACCCTATTGGGTCATTCCATTCGAACTATAACTACTAAAGTTGAAGGTATTATTTTCTTAAATTTCATTTCTATGGGTGTGTTTGGATGTGGGGTTAAAATAAAATAGAGTAGAGTAAATTCAAAACTAGAAAAAGAATAATATATGATGATGTTATAATAACTTTTTGTTTTTAGTTGTTTGATATAAAATATTTTAACTTTTGATATAAAATATAGAGATTTTTTATAGAGAGGTGATCCTGCACAAGCCTCCCTTACACATAGTGTAAGGGATGCTTGCAGCCGTTGGATCTAGGAATAGATTCAACGGCTGTGGTTCACGTCTTAAAGTGGAACCCCTACCCTCCTCATAAAATGCATCTACCACCTAACAAAGAGTATTTCCGAGATGTCCTCTACCTTCCTCTTTCACTCATCATCTCTGATTCGGCGACTACAAGTGACTTTCCGGCAACGCTTCTTCTTCCTTGTGAAGCTCTTCCCTCTAGCGAGATTGCTTCCTCCGGCGACACTCCTCCCTTACATGTGAAGAGAAAACCCCAAAGGCAACCCACTCTATCTCCCTCTCCCTCTCTGTCGGTCCCTCTCTCTCCCTCTCTCTCTCTCTCTCCCTCGATCCCTCTCCTCCCTCTCTCCCTTTCGTTGGTCCTTCTTCATCCCTCTTCCTCTTTCATTCTCCGGCGATGCTTCCTCTCACTCTCTCTCTGCCTTTCCCTCTCCCCTCAACCTCCCTCTCACCTTGTCCAGTCGACCACCCTCCCTCTCTGCTTCTCTCTCCCTTCGACCCCCCTTTTGCCTTGCCCCATCGACCACCCTCCCCCCTGCTTCTCCCTCTCTCTCCCCCCTTTCCTCTTTTTGTCTCCCTCTCTCTCTCTCTCACTCTCCTCTCTCCATCTCTCCCTCTCCCTCTCCCTCTCCTTTCTCCATCTCTCCCTCTCCCTCTCTATCTGTATCTCTTTCCTTCATCTTTTCTCTTGAAGTCCCTCTCTCGCTCCCCTTCTACCCTTGACCTCCCTCTCACCTCCCCTCAATCTCCTTCTCCTCACAATCACCCTCAATGTCTCTCCTTCTCTGTCTGTCTCACTCTTCCTTTTTGTCTTTGTATCTCTCTCTCTCTCTCCCTATCTGTCTCTGTCTCTCAATCTCCCTCTCGAGTTGTCTGTCTCTCCCTCTCCATCTTTCTCTTAGTCACTGTCCCTCTTGAGCTCTCTCTATCTCTCCCTCTAGGTCTTCATTGTATTGTCTCCCTGTCACTCTCAAGCATGCTCTATCTCTCCCAATCATTTCTAAAATTCTAAGTTCATCATGAATGTTAGGCCATTTGATGAAAGTTTAACCCTTGCACATCTTCTTCTTCTTCTTTTTTTTCTTTTTTTTTTTGGTCTTTCCTTTTCCATCTCTCTTTCAATCTTTCTCATCCTCCCCTTTTCTGTCTATACAAGTCTGTGACCCTCTATCTCTCTCTCCCTCTCTGTCTCTTAATTCTGTTGTCCCCCTATCTATATCCCTGAAATTAGTGATGAATTTAGTGATTATTGTCAACAACCATTTCATTTATAATTCCATATATGATTCTTGTGGACAACATTAATAATTACTTATTATAGTGAACATAATTTGAATTTATTGATTACATTGAGCAATAGTAGAATATATATATTTATAGAATCTCACGCAGCCATGGATGAAGATGAAATTGAGTGGAACCCTACTCTACTATCAAACACATCTCCTCCTACGGATGACCCCTCTTCCCCTCAGCTCAAGTTAATTCAATGCTAACTCTATTGGTTAGTGCGTCACCCTTACATTTGAACATGCAATTCAATCACCTTATTCACATTGATCACTTCAGGTAACCGTCTAAAATTAAAACTTCTTATTTTCATATTGAAAGCAGTTAAAATTGAAAATATTCTGTTACTAATTTACCCCTTTTTTTCTATACTTTATTTATTGATTTTGCATGTAATATGTTTGTATGTTCTTTAATATCTAGGAAATTTTGAGAAGATGGAATCAACGGAATGTAACATGGTTCAATTATTCGTACCTAAGGTTGATGGAGATAAGATCCCAACCGTAGGAATGTATTTCAATGATTTAGTGGAGGCTTTTACATTATATAATACATTTGCTAAATTTGCATATTTTAGCATGAGAAAAGGTTCGGATAAAAGAAAAAGGGTGAAGTAGTGTGGAAACAATATATGTGTTATAAAGAAGAGCAAAGGAAAGAGATATCAGGATAGGGTATTCATAGGCATGTTTCATACACACGAGAGAATTGTGAGGCTCAAATGTTAGTGAAAAAAATGGAGAGTGGAAATTGGGTGGTCACGAAATTCATCGCAGAACACATTCATGTGCGAGCTACTCCGCGAAAAGCTCATATGCTTCTATCACATCGTAATGTCACTCCAGTGCATAGAAACATTATATATACATTATATGCTAATAATATACCAACTGCAAACCAAATGGGAGTCTTTGGAGTGGAGGCAAGGAGTATGGGGGTTGTTGGTTTCATGGAAAGGGATGTTAGAAATGTGAAAAGAGACAAAAATAAAGAAAAAAAAGGACGGTATGGTCAGTTGTTGTTTGAACATTTTCAAAATCTAAAAGAAATGAACCTGAGGTTTTGTTTTTCTATAAAAAAAGATTCAGAAGATCAAATAAAACATGCTTTTTGGGCTGATCAAAGCTTTCAATTGTCATACACTGTCTTCGAGGATGCAATTAGTTTTGACACTACATATAACATTAAAATATGCTCTCATTTTTTTTGCTTTTTTGGGAATGAATAACTATAACCAAACTATTGTCTTTGGGTGTTGTTTTCTATCAAATGAGACGTATGAGGCATTTGAGTGGCTTTTTAAAACATGGTTGGAGTCCATGCCAACAGGTCCACCAATATCAATTGTAATGGACCAAGATCTTGCAATTACGAAGGCTATTACTTCAGTTATGCCCAATACACGCCATCGTTTCTGCATATGGCACATTAAGGATGAGTTGAAAAAAAAGTTGGGTGGAATTGCAATTCATTCTCAAGAACTTAGGAATAGTTTTAAAAAAGTGACAAAGTCTGTCTAAAGAGAAGAATTTGAATTGGGGTGAGAGAAAATGATTGAAAATTTTAATTTAGCTGATAATAAATGTTTACAAGAATTGTACAACATCCGTCACAAATGAGTACCTTGTTATTTGGAAAATGTGTTTTTTGAAGGAATGTCTGCATCCCAAAGAAGTGAAAGTTTTAATGCTTTTATTAAATAATACAAAACAGAAAAGGGTGGCTTGTATGATTTTATTTTGTATTTTGAAAGAGCAATGTCCCATATAAGATATTAAGAGTTGAAGGAGAAGCATGACAACGTAAATGGCAAGCCAAATTGAAGACAGATTTGCCAATGGAGGTTCAAATGTCTAAAATATATATAAAACACTTATTTTACTTGTTCTAAGATGAATTAGTATCAATGATATTATGCATGCCAAGGCTTGTAAAAAATAATGCAGTTGGGAGCATGTTTTTAGTTTCATCTGTTCGCAATGATAAGGATATTCCTTGGACTGTGATTTTCAAGAAAGAAAACAAGTTTGCTACATGTTCATGCCTATTATTTGAGTTTAAAGGAATTTCATACCGCCATCTTTAAGCCGTTTTGAAGCACGAGTTGATCTTCACATTGTCCAAAGAATATATATATTGAAAAGATGGACTAGGCTTGTGAGGGAAGGAACTGATTATGTTAAGTGTGTGGTGAACCACAATGTTGCTAGTAGTGGCTCTTTGAATGCATGATATGTCGAATTTTCCTATAGGGCTACAAGTGCCATAAGTGAGGCATGTATGTCTAAGAGGACTAAAAAACATGCAATTAGCATGCTTTTGGAAAGAAAATGTGTCGTGACATGAATGGACTTCAACTAAATGGAGATTCTGACTCAAGCAGAAAAGGTAAATCACTTGTTGGTCCTATTGAATATCGAGAACTTCCACAAGTTCAAACAAAGGGCTGTCCTAAAAGAATTAAGTCCTCAAAAGAGAAAGCCCAAAAGAAATCACAACTTTTTCATGGATGTCGGAAGTGTGGTGTTTCACATGATAAGCGCAATTTTCGGCTCTCTTGTCAAGGTATTTTATAAATAAATTTCAAAGTGTTTTATAAATAAATTTCTTCATTTACATCTTATGATTATATAGAATGTTAATAAGATTCATTTACTTCTTTTTTTAATTTTAGTGACATCGTCTTTTCCGAGCATGGGTCTAAAACGTTTGATGAAGATCAAGGTTCGGATAAGTCTACAGCTTTTGGAAACGATGACACTTCCTTATAGGTATACATCTTCAACTCTCCCAGAAATTTTTTTTTTTTTGTATTAACCTATCTTCATGG
The DNA here is from genome assembly GCA_037013555.1 of Sextonia rubra. Taxonomy (NCBI): domain Eukaryota; kingdom Viridiplantae; phylum Streptophyta; class Magnoliopsida; order Laurales; family Lauraceae; genus Sextonia; species Sextonia rubra. Next base: position 10,175,865 of record JASUAD010000028.1, on the reverse strand, counting down.
TATTAAACTTGAAGAAGCTAAACTTTTTTTTTTTATTGTTTGTATCTTTTATGGCAGGTTCAACTTGAAAAAGCTAAACTGATTAAGGAACCAATGGCCCTTTGTGGATCTTCATTGTTTTTGTTCAACTTCATTATGAATATTAAATCCCTCTTGGTTGAATGCCCAATTTTGGGTTTGGAAGTGAATTTGTAATATTTTGGGTTTGATGAGAATGTAAGACAGGGAATGGCGGGTTTGAATGATAACTTTCCATTTGTATTTTTGTTTTTTTATTGATGGGAATTTAATACATAGAATGGGTTTAATGACAATGTAACTTTTAAATGAATGTGTATTAATCAATTGTAATTCAGGTTACAGGTTATATGAATCAATTGTGATTTTGGCAACAGGTGTCCATTTATAGATTAGAGGTTATAGGTTACGGGTTATATGCTAACTTTGAATACAGACTTATTTCTGTGGAGAAGAATGAGAGTAAAAAAACAATTTTTAGATCCCAAATATCATAATAGAATTTTGAGTTAATGAAAGGATAGCTGTGACATAGACTTATTACAATGTTTGTCAAGTAGTTCATTATCACAATAAAAATTCAAATTGGAACCTCCACTTTGATCAATTTATCTGATAGCATGCCTCCATTGATTTACTTAAGTTGTGAAGTATGGAGACTTGGGTGTCTATTGTTAGTGGCCAGTGAGTGTTTTCCTTCAGGCTCTTTGCTACTGTGCTAATGCAGTTCTGGCCTTTGAATTCAAATTGCAACTCAGGCAGGTGGCCAGTGGGACCAAAAGTAAGATATGAAGCTATCCCTAATTAAGATATGAACTAAAGTAACCTTCGCAAATAAAAGTTCACAAGGAAACTCATTCCTTGAGGAGATAAATATATGTTTCGCCTACATTTGCAATGCTATCTGAATCATTGCACAAAAATAATAAAATGCGACGTTCTGAAAAACTTCTCTCACATTTCTTGCATTGCTTTCTTAGAAGAGTTAACAAGAAAAAAGCACCAAATAACGTAAGACAAAAACATGAGCCAGAAACTTGAAGGGAAGAGAGTGCCTCTGCTCAGGCAATCTTTATGTGGATTCAACTTGATTGCAGCTTGAGGAATCAAGTGAGGCTATTTAAAAAAAAAAAAAACAACTTTCACAACTTTATCTCCCATCTTTTTTTTCTATAAAGAAACAAACTCTCAGTTTTTGCAACTACAGTGAGGATGTATATTATATGATGTTGTGAACATTGGGGCAAATAGAAATCTGAACTCCACCAGAGGCTTTTGGAGGAAGCAATGGACGTGGGTGATTTATTCACTTCATAAACCTGGGTCCATCCTCTAGGGGGCTTTCGGGATTGGAGCTTTGCCCGACACAAGCTTAATTGTAAAGTCAATCTCATGGACCGGTGGCAATCCAGGAATGTCATTGTGGAAAAATATCTAGAAACTCAAACACCACTGGCGTCTCCTCCGCCTTTTTAGTCTATTTATCCTCCGTGATAAATTCTATATACCCCTCAAAACCTTTCATCAACAACTTCATAGTCTTAATTGCTGAGATCATACGAGTAATAACCTTCTCCTTAGATCCCACAAATTGCTTTTCGGTGCCATCATTAGCTGTTAACTTAACTATCTTAGCACGGCAGTCCAACATTGCATTGTGAGTAGCAAGTCAATCCATACCTAAAATGGCGTCCGAGTCATTCATCATCAAAGTATTAAATTAGCCTTTAACAAAACACCACTTATCACCAATTTGCAATCAAGGTAGTACTTCAAAGAACTAACCTTTTTACCCGCCGAGGTAGCCACAACTAAATCAAATGGCAGCTCAACTACTCTAACATCGATATTAAAGGTAAAACTAGGGGACATATAAGAATGGGTAGAGGCAGGATCAAATAAAGCTTTAGCATTCTTATCACAAATAGCAATGATACCTTCCACAATGTTCTATGCAACATCAGCCTATTCTTGAGTCATGGCATACACTCCACCTACCTACTGGGGCCTTGGTTGCTGTCTGTTAGGCCCTTAAGGTCATTGGGGCCTCTCTGAGGTTGAGGCTGCTGGGGAGGTCGGTACAACTGCATCCATTGCTGTGGTGCTCGAGGTCGTGCCTGCTGCAAAGGAGCTGGTGTTTTCTGTCTCAATGGCTGTCCCTGAATAGGAGCTCCCTGTGTAGATGTTTGCCAATACTGTTGGCCTTTCTTCTTAGGGCAGTCCTTCACCTAATGACTAGTGTCTCCACAGTGAAAACACCCTCTGTTTACCTCCAACACTTAGATGTTCATTAGTTCTTAAAATAAATACCACAAGACTCCCTTTTCTGGTTCTTGAATTGGTGTTGTGGGGCTGAAGACGGAGCAACTTTCTACTTGGGTTGGCTCGAAGGGGTCATGTGCCCAATTACCTCCTCGGCCCAATATGCATTATCCAAATATTCTAGGTAGGTATTCAGAATTTGTGTCTTGGGATGTAGTTGTATATTTGGTCAAAGGCCATCGAGGAACCATCGAATCCTCTCGGTTTCTCGAGTGATGAAAGTTGGTGCGAAATGAAAGAGATGGGTAGACTGTAGCTTATACTTTCGAACAGAAAAATTCCCTTGCTTTAGCCTATCAAGCTCTATCCTCTTCTGAATACCAACATGCTCTGGTATGTATTTCTTGCGAAACTGATTACGAAAATTAGTCCAAGCCACCTTTTCAGTAATCTCCTTATACGTTTCCTTAACGATAGTCCACGATTTGTCTGCCACTCAAAACATAGAAGCTGCCAACTTAACCTTCTATTCCCCCATGTAGATCAGGGTTTCAAATATCTTTTCAACTTGGATGAGAAATTCTTTTGCTACCATTAGGTATTCACTCCCGTTGAACTCCGGCAGATCTTTTTTCTTAAACTTTTCAAAAATATCATTTGGATTCCAGGGTCTGGGGGCAACAACAACCTGGGGCTGCCTAATCCTCTGTAAAGCCTCAAGTATACTGGTCTTTAATGCTGTCTGATCCACTACCTGAGGCCGTACCACAAACATTGGTTGCGGCGTTATCGGTGGCTGAGTTGCATATGTCGCATGAGGTTGATTCATCCTCTACATAGCTTCCAACAACTGTGCTATCTACTGATCCGACGTTGCTAGTGGGCTAACATAGTCTGGAGCAAAGTTTGTATCAGATCGTTCACTGTACCACTAGGCTCATCTGACTCCGAATTGGACGGGTTGTCTTTTGTTTTCCTTGTTCTAGGTGCCATGTCTGTAAAACAACCATTTGCTAGAAACTGAACGACCAAAAATGCGGAAGTTAACAAACTCCTGTAACCTCTAAACAATACTAAAGTTCGTATACGATTATACGCATCAAAACCCCAACGTTTCCACTTAAAATTTCTTTTCCTCACATCGGACCTATATTCTAGTATCTTTTAAAACTTCTAGAACTTGACCGCTCTGATACCATTTGTCATGCCTCCAAAACTGGGCAAGATCCAAATCCGGTTCTAAGGGTATGAGAATTAGAGCCAATTAAAAATTTTCTTACATAAATAATATGAGCCCCGATTCCAAGTAGATTAAAGTCCTTCATGAATCAATGATTGGTGATCAAGCAACCATAATCACATGCAGAACTGAAGTCCATAATCTACATAGATGTGTATCATAAACCAACCATATAATAAATCTCAATAATAATAAAATCAAGGTCAAGTGCTTCGAAGCATAATAGTTAAAGTTGTAATTCGAAGACAAATAAATTTAATAAATAAACTAATGGCCTCATTACATAATCTAATGTTTCGATCTCAGCACCAACACTAGGGCATCTCAGACGATGTCCTTGGCACTTTACTCAACAACTCTGTCATCTGGCGGAATCTCCTGTGTCGCCTGACCCTTCAGTTCGATATTGGTAACGGAACTTAGACACTAAAAGTAGTGGGTCAGATTGACGTAATCTGGCAAGAGGGTAAACTATAAGCAATGAAATTAATCAATTGAATTAAAACATATTTTATAGTTTGCCCAAAAACACACTAAATGCAAACCCAATGGTATAAATGCACAAAAACGGGTATTCCCGCAGATACAATATACCAAAAACAGGTATTCCCGCAAATATAATATTAAAAAATGGGTATTCTCACATATATAATATACAAAAATGGGTATTTCCAGAGATATAATATACAAAAATGGGTATTTCCACAGATATAATATACAAAAACGGGTGTTCTAGCTAGATATAATAAATGGCACCGCTGTGTATTATATCCTATAGTACACATTGTCCCAATGGCATACGACTACCTCCAACTGCAGTCGGTCAAATATATGTATATAAATACATACTATATACACATGCATAATGAATCATGCCATGAAACGCTTAACTCATAATATGCAAATCATTAATAATTTAAGTGCTTAGATTGCATAATTTAAAAGTATATTATGATCAAGTATCACTTAACATTCCCTGAGGGTCAGCACTAATCCACCTAACGGTCATAGTTAGTCAAATATGCACATTGATCGCGCTTAAAAATGACGTGGAAATGTGTAATGGATTCAATGTCTAGCATTCACGCACTTCAAGCATTAAGAAGAATGAGAATTAATTACAGTTTATCATTGAGTTCCCTTTGGTTTACATGGGTTCTAATGTCCTGACCGCGGGGATGTAGGTTGTTTACATGAGTTTACAAAGTTTATAACCCCTCCCTTAAGTCTTAGATGTGATCTTAATTTAGAAATTACAAGAAAATGTACATAAAGTAGGAAAAAATGCAAAAAAGAGGAAAAAATGGGGGGGTGACCGTGACCCGCGGTCACTGCCCCAGGCCAGTGACCGTGGGTCATAGTCATTGGCAGACAGTAACCGTGAAGCCACTGTTTGCCTCCGTTTTTCGTGTTGTTCGTGCTGGTTGTTCTTCCAAACTTTTTTAAGTGTTGAAACTCCCTTTCATGACATCTTGGGGTGTTGGATGACCATTGAGAAGATCAAATTCGACTACGGAATCGATTAAAAACTTTGTAATTCATCATTCTTGTTTACGGACTGTCTTTTGTTCAAGTCTGAAGAAAGCATCACAGGAAGCCAAAGTTGTGTCATTTTGAACCTATAATTTTCAAGGAACAAAATGAGGCCCAAAGGGGCTCGTTCACAACCTCTGTAATGGCCAAGAAATCCCCTCGAATGAGAAAAACAAAGATGACAACGTCATCCATCAAATAGCCGTTACCGCACGTACATAGTGCGTTCTGTAATTACCCCACCCTTCTCCTCTTCCTCTGAATCTTTTTGCTCACCTTGGTGACTAAAGAAGGAAGGGAATGGTCGTGGGATGCTGCTTTTCTTGCTTGAATGCTCTTGTGTTCGTTCGATTCTCTCTTTTTCTCTCATGTGTGTGTTTTTTTGTGCCTCCCCTCTTTTCTTTTCAAATCTTAGCCTTTTATAGACTCTCCACCAGTTTCTGGCAGTTCAGGGACTTAAGGGAGGTTGTGGGAGGTTACACTTCGAAAGGAAGAGGAGAAAAACCATCCAAAATAGTAGGAAGTGCCCTTTGGGGGTTCGTGACCGCAGTCGCGGTCATGGACAAGGCCCAATTTTGGGTTTTTGCATTTGCGACCTATTTTCACCTGTTTGGGGCTCAAACGAAGTCCAATTGCCACGAAACTTGGAGGGATGCTTCTTGACACTATTTTGACGAAGTCATAAAAGTTTCAGCTCGTTTTGACCACCTGAAGTTGGTCAACTCCCTTGATGAACAGGCCGCAGTTACAGACAAGGCCCATTTTTGGACTTTTGCATTTGTGACCATTTTCACCTGTTTGGGGTCCGAACGAAGTCCAATCTTGACGAAACTTGGAAGGATAGCTCTTGACACTATTTTAAATGTGTCATAGAAGTTTCAGCTCGTTTTGACCATCTAAAGTTGGTCAACTCCCTTGATGAACAGGCTGCAGTCACCGATAATGCCCATTTTTGGACTTTTGCATTTGTGACTCATTTTCACCTGTTTGGGGTCCGAACAAAGTCCAATCTTGATGAAACTTGGAAGGATGCTTCTTGGCACTATTTTGAGTGTGTCATACAAGTTTCAGCTCGTTTTGACCACCTGAAGTTGGTCAACTCCCTTGATGAACAGGCCGCGGTCACAGACAAGGCCCATTTTTGGACTTTTGCATTTGTGACCCATTTTCACCTGTTTGGGGTCCAAACGAAGTCCAATTTTGACGAAACTTGGGAGGATGCCTTGTGACACTATTTTGAGCATGTCACAGAAGTTTCAACCTGTTTTGACTTTCAAAAGTTGGTCAACTCTCCAGTTGACTTTTTATGAAAGTGGGCCCTTGTCTTAGCTGTTTGAGGCCGAAATGACTTCGGTTTGGTTCAAAACTTGGAGGAACTGACATCAGGGATATCTTGGAGTATTTGCCGAAATTTTATCAATTTTGGATATTAGGAAGTAGGACTTTGGTTTGTGACCCCATGACCCCAAGTTGACATGCTTGTGGCTTTTGGGTTCGATGATGTCTGTTCAACCCGAAATTTTGTAGGGCCTGTCTGTCAAGCCCCAATTCCAGGAATTTGGGGATTTGAGTGGGCCCCCAGGGTGTGGATACGTAATCCCGTAGAAACCCGTGCCCTGAAGAATTATGCATGAATTCCTACAAGAGAGATTCCACAGGAACGTGTGAGGTAAGTTGACACACGTACATACATAACTTATCATAAACGACATCCTGCGAAATGCTCAGTAATTATCAAGAGCACATGCTTTCATAAGTAAATATATAAACATACAGTAGAGTTAAAGTCTTTAAGTACATTTCCCAATTGGTTCTTAAAAGATTGATACAAAAGTCCCAGCATAATATCCCTAAAATAGAAGCTCTCCGTAAGATGGCTAATAGTAGACGTCGCCATCCATCCATTCGCCAACACCCAGAGGTACCGTTGGGGTACCCTCCGGGACTACGTCATTGTCTTCGTTGGGACCGGGATCTGGACCTGCAATACCAAGGGTAACACTGTTAACACGATGGTTAAGCAAGTACTAAGGCATAAGAACCAATACGACATAATATAGTAACAGGAACAATCACTACACATGATGCATAAGTGAGGAATTACAACTTAAATATCATACATACTGATTGGCAACCACGATGCTCTATTCTCCCAAAAGGGAGCATACATATCGTATGGGTCGCTAAGGGATCAAGCTAGCTTCCCGAGGAGCATCGACAACCCCTTCGTAAACCTACTGCAGTGGTGACTTACATATACCCAAAAGGGCAAAAGCTAAGTGGTGCCGACTCAGAATCAATCATACTAGTCATAACATACATAAGGAATAGTTAATCATAATCAGTGAAACACATGCACATGGGCTACAAAGGCCCAAGCTTCGGCTATACCCTGGCTAGCAAGCACACACTCAATAGAAGCTCTGGCTTGTCAGACACACACTTATTAGAAGCTCGGGTCTGAATTGCCGCGGGGTTTGCTAGAGGAAGTGAACTTGATAACAATTCATGTCAAGGGTAGTATAGTGTAATAATATGAATGCATTCCAATGAAGTAGTATTTTCCGATCCCCAAGGACATTCAACACGATGTATTCATAAGACGTCCGGTGTCAATGTGTTGCCATTTCTTGGTATTGCCTTGTGTACGCAAAGAACACCCCTTCTTATGCCAACATCCATGACTTGTCTTTGGAAAATCATCCGGAATTCATTTATCCTCTTACTGTGTCCTTACCGTCAGGCCGTGTAGAGGTAAGAGGGTGCCAATATAAGGTCCTACAAATCATTGAGGTTCCTAATATCCTACATTCATTGGGTTCTTACGGCTTAGCCGTATACAAGGCTACCGCTTAGCCGAGGGATTCAGAAATTCATCCGCATTTTCGACGCAGTTACGGTCCAACCGTATATTGTCCTACGGCTTAGCCGAGCTAAGCCTACGGCTAGGGTATGGGGAAGTCACGGCTTAGCCGTAGTGTATTCCACGGTGCAACGGTCTGCAAGCCGTAGAGGAAACTAGGTTTCATGAGCTCTCTGGAAAGCTCGCCGTAGAAAGACCTACGGCTAAGTTACGGGCTGGATACGGCTTAGCCGTAGTGAAATCACGGCTTAGCCATAAATGAGCCGTAGTATAAAATCCCGTTTTACTGCTCTTTGGACTTTGAGCCGTAAGTGCTCACGGGTTAGCCGTAGCTTTGCCGTAAGCTACAAGAAATCTGAACACAGTTCTGTAACCCAAATCTTTTGTATGGAATCACTACAGAACTAACTCGTAAGGGAATTCTGAAGCTCAATTGAAGTGTCCTTGAGAGTATCCCATTCTTATCATTCTATCTCGATTCACACCACATTTGCATCCATGAAAACAATGACAAAGAAATGGCTGGAATCGGGAAATGCAATAACTAGCTTAAATTATCCACACTCAACCATGCATGCAATACATATAACTTAATACTTGCCTTTTTCTAGCAGTGTTAACCCTTCAACCCCCTTATCTTGTTGTGTGTTCAGGGAAAGTCTTTGTAATGAAATGGGTCCTCTACAAGCCTCTACAAGTAAACATGAAATGTGGAAGGATTCACATCCATGAATGATGGAGTCTTTAAAACCCTAATAAACCCAAAAGGATGAAATAGGAGCCATTCCTCACTTTATTTGCTGTAGCTTGGAGGGAAGAGCAATCTATCCAAGGTATAAAGGAAAAAGGGAGAACAAGCAAGAAGAAGATGGGAGGATGCCACTTTCTGTGCATGCACTTTCCCAAACTCCCCAAACACTTCGATTGCAAGGAAAAGAGGAGAAGAACCCAGAAAGAAGAGAGCTACAGCCAGTTGAACCAGTTGAACTAGAGAAGGAGAAGAGTGTACGTTGGATTTTCTTTTTAACATAACTTTTCTCTTGAGTTAAATGCAAGCCCATAAGTTCTAGATAATTTACAGTTTAGACCAAAAGGACCTCAACTGGCCCAGGATGAGTCTGGATCAACTCGGGCCCAACACGGAAGACGACCTACGCGAAGAATTACACGAAAAGAAATAGACGAGGTGTCCAAGAGGTACAGGACAATTACGTAAAGGCCCTTATCTACTAAAGTGGGGTCCAAAACTCTACCCCAACCACCTATCCGAAACCCAAACCCTCTAATTTCAAATTAATTAACATAAAACGAACTTAATTAATGTAAATCAAGGTTAGTGGGGTTCGGGGCCTTACACTGTCTTGGGCATCATTTGAGCTTCCTCTGAGAGTTTCCGCTAATTTGATCTTCATGGGATGTCACTCTGCACAGGGACCCACAGAGCATAGTATATGATCATCTGGACCAAGTTTGGATCCAAATGATGTCCAACTGCTCTGAATCCTTGAGGAGTAGTCTTTAAATGTACTTGAAAGTATTTCGTTGAATAGAAGCTTGCTTCAACATGTGGAAATGCTAAGTCCCGCAATGATTCCCAAAGAGCTGGCAAAGAGTTTCTAAAACTGATTTGAGCTGAGATGAGGTCCAAGTGCTTTGAGAAGTTTAGAACTTTATAATCCAAAGCTTGTAATGCCTTCGCTGCATTATTTGCAAAATTTTATGGGTCAACACACTTGAGAACCAACACACTTTCACAATAGTAATGAGAGCCCACGATGTTAATATCCTACTTTCAGTATCTATCATGTGGTGCATCCCGAATCTCACATTCCCATTCTGACTTCAGTCCAACTCTTATATGAACATTCAACCTACTTTTCCAAAAAATGGAATCCATCTAATCCAATTATGTAAAGTTAGGGTATTTTACAGATTGGATAAAAGTATCCAAATTTTTAATCCAAACTAAACTAAATTATGATTAAAGGGAAAGGAACAATTAGGTTTTTAATCTTCATTGTTGTGTATAAAAACACCTACTTGTTTTATATGAAACAAAAGATCCAAATCCCGGATTGAGATTTGAAATTTAAAGTCAAATTAAAATCCAAATTAGAATCCCAAATATAGTCTAATTAATATTCTAATCATTCCTAATTACATCTTAATTAAATTCCAATTAAACTAATCAAAATACTAATCATACCTAATTAAATATTAATTAATATTCTAACTAATTTATAATTAAACCCAAATCAATATTCTAATCAATTGTAATTTAATGATTTAATTACAAGCAATCAAACCCCAATTAAAATTATAAACAATCCTAATTAAAATTCTAATCAGATTGGGCCCCATTAGAAATAAACCTAGCCAACAGCCCTGGCCCAACCCCCGCTGCGACCTAAGCTCGCCATCCCAACCCATTCGTAGTTGGACCCAGAAACTGCTCGGCCCATGCGTTGCCAGGCCCAGCCGGCTGGCCAGGCAACATGTGCTGTTTGGCTAGCCAAGCAGCAGGCGCTACCTACCTAGCCAAGCAACAGGTGCTGCCCAGCTGGCCAGGCAATGGTTGTTCCCCCCTTTTTAATTTTTTTATTTTTTTACATTATTTCTTTTATATGCAAATTCCTTATTTCAATTAAAATCAAATCTTTAATATTAATCCAAAATCAAGACATTAAACCCAATCACATAGATCATATGTAAAGCATGTCATTTAACAAAACAACCACAAAGGTATTATTTACAGTTATCCATTTGCCTGGATTTCGATGCCAAAAAAATATTTGAAGAGCAAATCTTGGTTCCCTTAGAAAACTGCTAGGGCTTGATTACAAAGAAAAGGAAGAAGACAGAAGAATTTGGCGTATGAAGAAAAGATGATCGAAAACCTTTAGGGTTATATTGTGTAAAGGTTTTTCTAAATTAGAAGGAAGGGCTCCTTGACTCTTAGCGAGTTTTATAACATTTCAGAAAAGAACTTTTGGCTTAAAATGATCAAATAATGTAACACTCCGACCCGAGTTGATCTGGATTAGTGAGTAATCGCGTGTGATTTGAGCGTTAAGAGTGTTTTGATTTTGTTTTTCTTTGGTTTTGAGTCTTGGAGAGATTGTTTGGGTTGAGTTTGACTTGGTCTAGATAGTTCGAGCCCTTTTTCGTAATTTTGGCTTTTGATTGACCTTGTCAGTTTTGCGTCATTCTGACGTCATCGCGTGTATTTCGTTGAGTTTGTCGTTTTCCGTAATGGTCTTGGATCCGAATGATTTCGTTTGCTCACGTTGGACCGTCATTTGACTCAAACTGACATTTGTGTAAGTGACTTGGACATATATGTAATTTTGGACTCATTTTACCTTAAATATCCTACCAACCTATTTCCTTTCTCTCGATTGTCTCTGTCTCTCAGCTCACTCTCTCTCTGTCGGCTCTCTCGTCAGCTCTCTTTCTCTCCTTCTCCATCTCTGTTTCTACTGCTTGAGGGAGGAAGAAAGGAGCTCGTTTGTGCGTGTTTCCGGTGGACTGAGCCAAGCAACGACGTGATTCCATTTGTGAGGCAAGTATAAGCCCAAGTTGTATGAACACCGATTGATATGGATTCGATTGTTGTGTTTTGATTCTTCATTGTGTTTCTCAGTGTTAGACAGCCCTATGGAGCTTATTTTACTGTTAGCTCCTCATTTTCAGTCGTTCTGTACACTTTCTGTATGTCTGTAACAATTCCAGAAAAATGACTCCGTGCACTCACGGCTAAGCCGTGAAATGTGCTACGGCTAAGCCGTAAAATGGCTTACGGCTAAGCCGAGACCCAGCCGTAACCCTAACCGTAGAACAGTACAGACTGTTATCTGAAAATAACTGAGAGTTGGCAAATTGCCATTCTTCTACGGCCCAGCCTGATCTAAGCCGTACATTGTCTTGCGGCTAAGCGGTGGACCAGGATACGGCTGAGCCGTAAGTAAAATACGGTTAAGCCGTAAATCCGGGTGGATATTTGGGGAACCTCGGCTCAGCCGCAGTGTATAATACGGCTAAGCCGTAAGATGCCTCGGCTAAGCCGTAAGGTCACCTACGGCTGCACCGTGAAAACCTGAGAATTGAATGAAAAGGATTAGGTTTAAGCAAAAGACCGTATATGACTTTCACATTAGAATGTAGCGAACCTGAAGATGCCCAATGGAATGTCTGAATGACATGAATGAGATCGAGGGCTGCGAATCATTCATGCAGTTATCCAGTTGTTTAGCACCTCCCCATGGGTGTTGGTTTAAGGGACTTCGGTGCACACTCCAGACACTGCAACACTAGACAATGGTGCATCGGATAACTTAAAACTACATCAACATGCACGGTTAGAAACACTGGATAATTAGTACAGGATTGGCTTGTAATTGATCCTTGATTCGTATAAGTACTTGATTTGTTTGATTTGTACAGCATATTGATTACGGTTATGCCCTCTTATGTGTTCTGCGCTGGACCTCTCGATTCTGTGGGAAATGCAGCAACCCCAGAGCGAAGCCCGGGCGGGACCATTCTATTATTGTGTATTGTGTTTTACCGTTGCTCCATTGGAATATTTGCATCAGTGTTTATTGTTATTGGTACTTGAGTTTATCAGTGCCTCTTTTCCGGCTTAATTGCATTCGGTACCGTCAGTATCAGTATCAGCTTATTGCATTCAGTATTCAGTATCAGTATGTGTGATGCACTTCCTATTGTTTGTTCAGCGTGATATGTGAGATCTGTATGTGGTATGTGATATGACATGATTGATTGATTGAGGTGCATCATCCGATTTGATTGTGATTGGTATTGGCACTACTGAGCATCAACCTTAGGATACCCGACGGGGTTAACTTTGGTTTAGTTTATGTGTTTGCCTCTGCAGAGTGATCCGTCCTGGGACTCCGGACCCCGGGAACTAGAGACCCATGCGTACCCTGGCCCGGTCGCTGGTGTTCTCATTCCGTCCGCTCTCGTAAGGGAGAAAATGGCCAATGTAGTAGCCACTTTGACTGTTATCTGTTTATGATTCTTACAGCATGCTTATTTGTTTGCATATTTGCTTAGTATACGAACATGATTTCTATGGATCTTGCACTGTGACTATTACTCATGATTAGACACAATTTGTGTTATCTTCTTGTTGCTTATACTTTGCTAAGTCGTTGTACTTATTCGTTGTCTTTGTGTGTTGCAGGCTCAGATCCCTCTCCCGATCCTGCGTCGGTCGACCCGACTTCAGGAGAGGCTCGCGAGGCCCCCTCCGGCCTAGAGGAGTGGACTTGATCCATCCTCCAGAGTACGGTTTGCATCATTTTGTTCTCCCCATTCTTTGAGTCCGAGCCTATTGAGGGGATTTTTCTGTACTTGTAATGTGGGCTTTGAGTGATATCTGTATTTTGATTTTTGATTGTTGTAAGCCCGCTATATTGCCATACGTTCTTGTAAATTTGTTCTTGTTATCAGTTCATGATCTTTTGTAATCCATTGTATCTTTTGGTATGTCGTTGTATGCCTTGATACGTACAGCTTCCGCGTACAGTTGTTTCCACGTGTGAATGATCCCTTGTGTGTGTATGCTTGGACGGGGTCCAGGTGTACATGCACGGGAGTACGTGTGTCATTGGTTAGACTTTCTCTGACCCCCGGTCCCTGGGCTCGGGTTGTGACATACGTATTGTATGGTATCAGAGCATTGTCTCTATCTTAGTTTGTAAGCATGTAGGCATATAGGACGTGGTGAGATTCCGTAGTCCAGTCTTGGACTGTTGTGTGTGGTCTCCTTTGTGAGTCGGTGTGAGTACCTCGTGTGATAGCAGATTGACTTTTGTGTTTTGCAGGCTATGGCATCGGGATCTGGAACACACGACAACAACAATCAGGGAGATAATGAGAGTGGATCAGCCGCTCCACAGCCACTTGTGAATTTTGACGAGCGTTTCTTGACCATGCTGCAGGCGATCCATTCTTTGCAGGCACAGGTCATTTCGATAGTAGACCGACAGAGCCAAGTGCCAGTTCAGCGGCCTGTAGAGCAGCAAGTGGTTTTCCAGCCTAAGGAGAGCGATCCGAATGCGTTGTACGATAAATTCAGGAAACGTGGAGCCACAGAATTCTACGGCAATGAAGATGCATTGAAGGCTGATCAGTGGCTAGAGCATACTGGGGATCTCTTCTCGACCATTATCTGTGATGATCGGCAGAAGGTTATGCTTACGGCCTCGATGTTCCGAGAGGTGGCAAAGACGTGGTGGAAGAGTGTTAGTGCAGCCTATCTGACTATGCCTAGTGAAGCAGTGTGGGAGACGTTCCAGAAACAGTTCAGAAGGAAGTTCATCCCTGCTCATGTCCGACGTGTGAAGGAGGTTGAGTTTCTGGCCTTACAGCAGCAGCAGCTGACCGTCTCAGAGTATATTCACCGATTTATCCAGTTGTCCCATTTTGCTGAGGACATGATCAATACTGAGGAGAAGAAGGTGAATCGTTTCATTTCTGGTCTGCATCCGAGATATGCGAATTTTGTGACTGCCTTCTAGAGACCAGCTACTTTTGATGATGCGGTCGATAGAGCACACGCTGCGGAAGCCAACCACCTAGCAGAGAGAGCTATGGACTTCAAGAGGAGTGCACCAGTGGGGTCCAAGGGACAGATCCAGAAGAAATGGAAAGGGAAACAAGGAACTTCGAATTTCTCTGGGAGTAGATGTGAGTTTTGTGGATTGGGACATCCGACGGAGAGGTGTTGGAAGAAGTCTGGAGCTTGTTTGAGTTACGGATCTATGGAGCATAAGATAGCTCAGTGCCCGAAAGCCAGGACTTTCCAGTCGTCTCGCTCTATGGGGTCATCCAAGTCTCTGAGTTCTGCAGCTTCGAATAGCCCCCAGCCGTCTCGCCAGAACCAGAAGCCACAGCGTCAAACTGCTCGCGTGTACGCAGCCTCCCATGATCATGCAGAAGATGCGAAAGTGGTGGAAGGTAAAGTTCTCATTGCCCGAGCTGAAGCACACACACTATTTGATTCGGGGTCTACGCGTTCGTATGTTGCACCTCGTTTTGCGGAACAATTACCGCAACCCCCTCAGCCGCTACCCTATTTGTTGGTGGTGTCCACTCCTGTGGGCAAGAGAGTGGAGTGTAGTGTATACTACCCTCAGTGCGACGTGGTGATTGAAGGTCGCCAGCTGCCAGTTGATTTGATCTTGTTGTCCATGTTGGATTTCGATGTGATCCTTGGAATGGACTGGCTAGCGCGGTATCGTGCCTGTGTTAACTGTTACAACAGGACGATTTACTTCGATTTTGAGAAGGGGTTTCGTTTCGAGGGCAATCAGGAGAGATACCCGAGGCGTGTCATCTCCGCATGCAAAGCGGATCGTTTGATACGCAGAGGTTGTGCAGGATTTCTTGCTTTGGTCTCGGAGAAGAAGGAGGTGAAGTAGTTGAGTGAGATTCCGGTAGTACGTGAGTTCCCGGATGTATTTCCGGAGGAAATACCCGAGTTACCCCCTGTCCGAGATGTAGAATTTGCGATCGATTTAGTGCCCGGTACAGCACCCATTAGTTTAGCTCCTTATCGTATGGCCCCTGCCGAGTTACTCGAATTGAAGACGCAGTTGCAAGATCTTTTGGAGAAGGGTTTCGTACGGCCGAGTGTGTCACCGTGGGGAGCGCCAGTGCTGTTTGTGAAGAAGAAGGACGGTACCTTACGGATGTGCATAGATTACCGGCGATTGAACAAAGTGACGATCAAGAACAAATACCCATTGCCGCGTATTGACGAGTTGTTTGACCAACTTCAAGGTGCCGCATATTTTTCCAAGATTGATCTAAGATCGGGGTATCATCAACTCCGGGTGAAGGAAGAAGATATTGCGAAGACTGCTTTCAGGACACGGTATGGACATTTTGAGTTCCTCGTGATGCCATTTGGATTAACCAATGCACCTGCTGCCTTCATGGCCTTGATGAACAGGATCTTTGCTCCTTTCCTGGATCGATTCGTGGTGGTCTTTATTGATGATATTCTAGTGTATTCGAAGACCCCAGAGGAGCATGAGGAACATCTACGTCGAGCCTTGCAGTTGTTGAAAGAGCATCGCTTATATGCCAAATTGTCGAAGTGTGATTTTTGGCTCGAGCAGGTAGCTTTTCTTGGTCATACCATTTCACGAGATGGGTTGGCAGTGGATCAGACGAAAGTTGAGGCAGTGATGAATTGGCCCAGCCCAAAGACTGTGACGGAGATACGGAGTTTTCTTGGATTAGCTGGCTATTATCGTCGATTTATTCAAGATTTTGCCAAGATTTCTGCCCCGTTGACTCGATTGACTAGGAAGAATGTTCCTTTTCTGTAACACTCCGATCCCCTTTGAGCCGGATTAGTGGCTCATTAGTGTGTGTTTTGTTTTGTTTATTTCTTTTGAACTTGTTTTGGGTCATGGATAGGTAGTTGAGTGACCTTTGACCTGGAATAGGTAGTTCTAAGCCCTTTTTCGTAATTTTGCTTTTGCTTTGATCATGTCATCTTTGCATCATCTTGGTGTCAGCACGTGTATTTCGTTGAGCTCGACAATTTCCGTAACTGTGTCAGATCCGTTTGGAGTCAATTGGAGAAGTTGGACCTTCGTGTGACTTAATCTGTAAATAGCTTAAACTCCATGGATCTTGTTTTAAACTCTCAAATCTATAAATATGAGTCATGTTCCAGATGTCCAACTCCTTGCCCATTTGTCTTGGTCGTTGCATGCAAGGAGAATTCCAGGGAAGCTCCACGTTGTCTCATTCTCTCTTCTTCCTTCTCTTGCTCGATTGGGTTGCTATTCCCTTCTTTGATTTGGGTTTCTCCATTCTCTCTGTGGCTTTGGTGGTAAGTGGGTTCTTTCCCAACTCTTTGTATTTCTTCTCCAAATTACATCTCCCATTCTCTGTTGCTTTGTCTTCATCTCATGCATGTGTGATTGCTTTGATTTGTTTTGATTTTAGTTGCTTGGAGCTTGATTTCAGAGGATTTGTCAGATTTGAGGCAAGTATAAGTACAGGCTTTGATAACACATATGGGTGTTTGTTTGATGGCTTTGATTCACTCTTATTCTTTGTCTAGCATGTTTTACAGCCACAATTTGTGAATTTGGAACCTCTGTAACTCATTTTATTCAGTTTCTGTATCAAATTTCAGTTTCTGTACTCAGCCCGAATTCATCTCTGTATTGTACGGCTAAGCCGTGAACTTCTACGGCTTGGTTTCCAGAGACTCGAAATTTGAGTTTTGTTCTACGGCTAGGCTACGGCTAAGCCGTAATTTGTTCTACGGCTGAGCCGTAAGCTAGCCGTGACCCAACCGTACCCCAGCCGTGAATTAAATCTCTGATCAGTCGAAACTTTTCTGATATCAGTACTCCTACGGTGAGGCTACGGCTAAGCCGTGGAATGCTACGGCCAAGCCGTGGATTGGTCTACGGCTAAGCCGTATACTGACTGTAGCTCAGCCGTGAGATATATCAGATCAGAGGTGGAAAAGCTGACAGTTTAGCCGTGTTCTGAAGGGAACCACGGCTAAGCCGTAGTGCATAATACGGCTACGCCGTAGGATGCCACGGCTAAGCCGTAGGTCACCCATGGCTAAACCGTAAGACCTGTAAAATAACACTTAAACGTAGGATAATGGTGTGACCTTGTAGGGCTCAAACACAGGTTAACCATACCCGTAAATCGGCCCAATGGATTCTTTGGATCGCATGAATAGTCTGTTAGGCTGTGACTTATTCATGTGAGCGTTGATCACTGTTAAGCACCTCCCCATGGGTGTTGGTTTAAGGGACTTCGGTGCACATGTAGATTCCCTTGCAACACTAGGATGGCAAATGGTGCATCGAATAACTTAAAACTACATCAACATGCACGGTTAGTGATAGTGATGCAACTAGATTAGACTTGGCTTGTAATGAACCTTGATTCCGTATTAATCTGAGATGCATTTCATATTGTTTATAGTTTTGCCCTCTGCTCTGTTAATCTATGTATGCATTTCCTCAGTCATTTTGCTTTCGTTCTGTATATCTGTATTATTCTTCGCTCTGTACTATGTTTTGATCTATGCTATGCTTTGTATATTCTCTGGCTTTGTATATCTCTGATTTTTGGGTATTCCCCGGTGGCTCTGCCCAGAGATTAAACGTGAGGACGAGATCCGGTCTTTGTCATCGGTGAGCCCAAAGCGGATAATCTCCCCTTTCTATGGATTTGATTTGATTGGTATTAGTCTGGCTCTACTCAGCCTCAGCCCTAGGATACCCGACGGGGTTACCTCTGGCGTAGATCTCTGTATCTCTGTTTTAACTGCAGTGTTGCTTTGTCTTGGGACCCCGGAACCCAGGAACCGAGACCCGCTTGTACCTTTGGCCTGGACAGCGGTGTTCTCCTCTGCTCTGCTCTGCTCTGCTCTCTTTTGGAGAGAACATGGTTAACGTAGTAGCCAACTAGTTCAGTATTCTATGTTTTGATTCCATTATCATGTTTTACTCCTATGCACGATTTGCTTAGCATACTAAGATGGACTCTGTATTTAATCTTCTGTTCCTATTTCATTCGCTTTGATACTATGCGTGTTTCTTTCCTGTTACTTATATTTGCTGGATCGTTGTATTCATTTGTGTTGTCTGTGGTGTTGCAGGCACAGATACCTTGCCCAGCTCCCCGGCGGTCGAGGAGGCTGCAGGGGCGAGTGTAGAGGCACCCTCCGGTCTGGCAGAGTGGGCCTGATCACTTCTGCCAAGTGCGTGCATGCATACCAGTGGCTTTTATTTTGCGTTTTGGTTTTTGAGAGCTTGTATTTGGACTTTGGACTTTGGACTTGTATTCTGTATATTTTGTGTATATTGATTTTGGTGTGTATTCGGTTTTATCTCAGTGTAATTGTCTTTGTCTTTTCCGTTTCGTATTTGCTTTGGCTTCCGCTATTTTATTTTCCTTTGTTGCTTGCTATGATATGTACAGCTTCCGCGTACGCTTAGTTCGCACGTGTTAGATCCCTTGTGTGCGTGCATCTGGACTGGGTTTGGGTGCACGTGCACGGGAGTACGTGTGTCACCGGTTTAGCTTTTCGCTAACCCCCGAATTCTGGGCTCGGGTCGTGACATACGTATTGTATGGTATCAGAGCATGCTAGTTATAAGCATGTAGGCATCTAAGATCGTGGTGAGATGACGATATCAACTATTTGACCCGAGGTCTCATATGTTGATTTGGGGTTTGACTAACTCAGGGCATGTTATATTTGTGTGTTGTGTTTCTTTTCCTTTTACAGGATGGCATCAGGATCAGGATCTCGAGATGAGAATCAACAGGGCCATAACGGTGATAGTGGATCAGTACCTCCACACATCAGTAGTGAGGAACGAATGATGATGATGATGCAGTCTATGCAATCATTACAGGCGCAGATGGCATCCATGGTAGATAGACAGAGTCAGGCTGCTGCAGTAGCATCACCTCGTATAGATCAGCAAGTGATTTTCCAGCCTAAGGAATCAGATCCGAATGCTCTTTTCGACAAGTTCCGTAAGCGAGGGGCGACTGAGTTCCATGGGATAGAGGATGCATTGCAGGCGGAGCAATGGTTGGAGCAGACTGAAGAGCTATTTGATACGATTGTGTGCAGCAACAAGCAGAAGGTAGTTCTCACAGCCTCTATGCTTCGGAGTGTAGCTAAGACATGGTGGAGGAGTGTTAAGACCTCATTTCAGACTATGCCCAGTGCCACAGTTTGGGAGACCTTCAAGCAGCAATTCCGTCGTAAGTTCATGCCTCTCCATATTCAGCGAGCCAAGGAAGTGGAATTCTTCAACCTTCAGCAGAGACAGATGTCAGTTGCAGATTATGTACACAAGTTTACAGAGTTGTCCCACTTCGCAGAGGATATGGTGAACACGGAGCATAAGAAGGTGACTCGCTTCGTCAACGGCCTAAATCCGAGACATAAACGCCACGTGGTTGCTTGTATGTGGCCGGCTACATTGGACGACGCTATTGACAGGGCTTATGATGCAGAGGCCATCTTTGAGGAGGAGCGAACAGAAGCTAAGAGGGCGGCAGGTTCCAGTGGCAGAAGTCAGTTTCAGAAAAGGTTCAAGGGTAAGCAGGGCAGTTCGAGCAGTCCTCAGATAGTTTGCAGTCACTGTGGGAAGGATCACCCCACCGACAGATGTTGGAGGAAGAGTGGGGCTTGTTTCGGTTGTGGCTCTACGGACCACAGGCGGGCCCAATGCCCGAAGTTTCAGTCCCCTCCACAGACGAGACAGACAGGACCTACCTCACAGGGCAGATCCCAGCCAGCTCGCCCAGGCCAGAAGCAGAACCGCCAGACAGCCCGAGCCTATGCTGCTACGCATGAGGGCGCGGAGGAGGCCACGGTCGTGGAAGGTAAAATTTTAATTTCCGATACAGAAGCTTTAGCTTTATTTGACTCCGGGTCTACGCGTTCGTACGTAGCACCCCATTTTGCTGTGCAGCTTCGACAGCGACCTACACCACTTCCCTACTTGTTGTTAGTATCCACTCCGGTTGGTAAGCGGGTGGAGTGCAGTGTGTTTTACCCTCAGTGTGATGTGCGGATAGCTGGTCATCAGCTCCCAGTAGACCTCGTGTTGCTCACGACACTGGATTTTGATGTGATCCTTGGTATGGACTGGCTTGCGAGATATCATGCGTGTATCAATTGCTACAGCAAGGCTATCTACTTTGATTTGGGCAGCGGATTCCGATTTGAGGGCAGCCAGATGAAGTGCCCAAGACGTGTGATCTCTGCTTGTAAAGCAGACAGGATGCTTCGTAGGGGATGTGAGGGATTTCTTGCATTCATTTCAGAGAAGAAAGATCAGCGACAGCTCAGTGAGATTCCAGTAGTCAGCGAGTTTCCGGATGTCTTTCCGGAGGATGTGCCAGAGTTGCCACCAGTTCGGGAGGTAGAATTTGCTATTGACGTGGTACCAGGTACAGCACCTATCAGTAGAGCTCCATATCGTATGGCACCTGCAGAGTTGTTGGAATTGAAGAAACAGTTGCAGGATCTGTTGGACAAAGGGTTCATACGCCCCAGTGTTTCACCTTGGGGAGCTCCTGTATTGTTTGTCAAGAAGAAGGATGGCAGTTTTCGGATGTGCATTGACTACAGGCAGTTGAACAAAGTAACTATCAAGAACAAATACCCATTGCCTAGGATTGATGAGTTGTTCGATCAACTTCAGGGTGCAGCTTATTTCTCTAAGATCGACTTGAGGTCAGGATATCACCAGCTCAGGGTGAAGGATGAGGATGTTCCGAAGACGGCGTTCAGGACTCGGTATGGACACTACGAGTTCCTTGTCATGCCGTTTGGTTTGACGAATGCACCCGCAGCTTTTATGGCGTTGATGAACAGGGTGTTTACTTCCTTCTTGGACCAGTTCGTTGTGGTTTTTATAGATGACATATTGGTCTATTCGAAGACTGCTGAGGAACATACAGACCATTTGAGGAAAGCATTGCAGCTGCTTAAGGATCACAAGTTGTATGCCAAGTTGTCCAAGTGTGATTTCTGGTTAGAGCAAGTTGCATTTCTGGGTCATAAGATTTCTAGAGATGGATTAATGGTGGATCCGGCGAAGATTGAGGCAGTAGTCCATTGGCCCCGTCCTAGATCGGTGACAGAGGTTCGGAGTTTTCTGGGATTGGCGGGATATTACCGCAGGTTCGTGCAGGACTTCTCAAAGATTTCAGCCCCGCTGACTCAGTTGACTCGGAAGAAGGTCCCGTATGAGTGGACAGAGAAATGTGAGCATAGTTTCCAGATGTTGAAAGAAAAGCTCACTACGGCGCCAGTGTTGACTCTCCCGGATGGTAGTGAGGGATTCGTGATTTATTCCGATGCTTCTCGCGTTGGACTAGGCTGTGTACTGATGCAGAATCAGAAGGTGATTGCCTATGGATCCAGACAGTTGAAAGAACATGAGAAGAACTATGCCACACATGATCTGGAGTTAGCAGCCATTGTATTTGCACTGAAGTTGTGGCGACATTACCTGTACGGTGTGAAGTTTGAGGTCCATTCCGATCATCACAGTTTGCAGTACCTGTTTGATCAGCATGACTTGAATATGAGGCAGCGAAGGTGGTTGGAGTTCATCAAAGATTACGACTTTCCGATCAAGTACCACCCAGGCAAAGGCAATGTAGTTGCAGATGCACTTAGCAGGAGGACAGACAGTCTTCAGGTGTTAGCAGGATTCTATATGCTTGTGCATGATCAGCCTGTAGAGGTTCAGATGGTAGGAGACTCGGTGACATTAGCTACTACTGTCGTGTTTCAGCCTGAGGTGATTCAGCAGATCAAGGATCGCCAGTTTGAGGACCCCCTCCTGGTGAAGTTCAGAGATCGGATTTCAGATCGACCGGATTTTAGCCTAGTAGATGGAGTTTTGTACTTCAGGAACAGATTGTGTGTTCCCGCTGTGGATGAGTTGAGAGAGAAATTGATGACAGATGCGCACGATGCCCGATATGCGATGCATCCCGGGAGTACGAAGATGTACCGGAACTTGAAGGATAGATTTTGGTGGAACAATATGAAGCGGGAGATCGCAGGGTTCGTAGCTCGATGTTTGACCTGTCAGAGGGTAAAAGCGGATCATCAGCGACCTCCAGGATCATTGCATCCATTGCACACTCCGCAGTGGAAGTGGGAGCACATTACGATGGATTTCGTCTCCGGTTTTCCGCCGACCAGTAGGAAGAATAATGCGATCTGGGTCATAGTGGACAGATTGACTAAGTCAGCACATTTCCTTCCGTTCAAGAAAGGGATGACATTCGCAGAGATGGCCAGGAAGTTTGTTGACGAGATAGTCAGATTGCATGGCACCCCAGTATCGATTGTGTCAGATCGCGATAGTCGTTTTGTATCTTCATTCTGGAGAGCATTTCAGGAAGCTATGGGCACGAAGCTGAGTTTTAGTACGGCATACCACCCCCAGACTGATGGACAGTCGGAGCGTACCATTCAGACGTTGGAGGATATGCTCAGAGCTAGTGTGCTGAACTTTGAGAAGGAATGGGATATGCATTTGGCATTGTGTGAGTTTGCTTACAACAACAGCTTCCATGAGAGCATTGGTATGGCACCCTATGAGGCTCTATACGGACGCAAGTGCAGGACCCCGGTGTGCTGGGAAGAAGTTGGAACTAGAAGTTTTCATGGTCCGACGATCATAGCAGAGACGACGGAGAAAGTGCAGAAAGTGATAGAGAATTTGAAGATTGCTCGGTCCAGGCAGAAGAGCTATGCGGATACTCGGAGGAGACCTTTGGCATTCCAAGTCGGAGATTGGGTATTCCTTAAAGTTTCTCCGATGAAGGGCACAGTTCGATTTGGTCAGAAGGGCAAGTTAGCTCCGAGATATGTAGGACCGTTCGAAGTCAAGAGCCGAGTTGGAGATTTAGCCTATCGGTTGACACTTCCAGTTGAGTTCTCCGGTGTTCACGATGTGTTCCATGTGTCGATGCTCCGTAAGTATGTGCCAGATCCGAGCCATGTGATTCGCTATGATGATATTCAGATTCAGCCTAATGCGACTTACGTTGAGCGTCCGCTTCGTATCGTTGGGACACGAGAGCAGATTCTCCGTACCAGGACTATCAGATGGGTTAAAGTGTTGTGGGAGCATCACGGTCCGGATGAGGCTACTTGGGAGCTAGAGGAGCAGCTAGCGCGCCAGTACCCCCATCTCTTTGCGCAGGTAGGTAGTCATTCCGAGGACGGAATGATTCCTAGTGGGGGAGGATGTAACACTCCGATCCCCTTTGAGCCGGATTAGTGGCTCATTAGTGTGTGTTTTGTTTTGTTTATTTCTTTTGAACTTGTTTTGGGTCATGGATAGGTAGTTGAGTGACCTTTGACCTGGAATAGGTAGTTCTAAGCCCTTTTTCGTAATTTTGCTTTTGCTTTGATCATGTCATCTTTGCATCATCTTGGTGTCAGCACGTGTATTTCGTTGAGCTCGACAATTTCCGTAACTGTGTCAGATCCGTTTGGAGTCAATTGGAGAAGTTGGACCTTCGTGTGACTTAATCTGTAAATAGCTTAAACTCCATGGATCTTGTTTTAAACTCTCAAATCTATAAATATGAGTCATGTTCCAGATGTCCAACTCCTTGCCCATTTGTCTTGGTCGTTGCATGCAAGGAGAATTCCAGGGAAGCTCCACGTTGTCTCATTCTCTCTTCTTCCTTCTCTTGCTCGATTGGGTTGCTATTCCCTTCTTTGATTTGGGTTTCTCCATTCTCTCTGTGGCTTTGGTGGTAAGTGGGTTCTTTCCCAACTCTTTGTATTTCTTCTCCAAATTACATCTCCCATTCTCTGTTGCTTTGTCTTCATCTCATGCATGTGTGATTGCTTTGATTTGTTTTGATTTTAGTTGCTTGGAGCTTGATTTCAGAGGATTTGTCAGATTTGAGGCAAGTATAAGTACAGGCTTTGATAACACATATGGGTGTTTGTTTGATGGCTTTGATTCACTCTTATTCTTTGTCTAGCATGTTTTACAGCCACAATTTGTGAATTTGGAACCTCTGTAACTCATTTTATTCAGTTTCTGTATCAAATTTCAGTTTCTGTACTCAGCCCGAATTCATCTCTGTATTGTACGGCTAAGCCGTGAACTTCTACGGCTTGGTTTCCAGAGACTCGAAATTTGAGTTTTGTTCTACGGCTAGGCTACGGCTAAGCCGTAATTTGTTCTACGGCTGAGCCGTAAGCTAGCCGTGACCCAACCGTACCCCAGCCGTGAATTAAATCTCTGATCAGTCGAAACTTTTCTGATATCAGTACTCCTACGGTGAGGCTACGGCTAAGCCGTGGAATGCTACGGCCAAGCCGTGGATTGGTCTACGGCTAAGCCGTATACTGACTGTAGCTCAGCCGTGAGATATATCAGATCAGAGGTGGAAAAGCTGACAGTTTAGCCGTGTTCTGAAGGGAACCACGGCTAAGCCGTAGTGCATAATACGGCTACGCCGTAGGATGCCACGGCTAAGCCGTAGGTCACCCATGGCTAAACCGTAAGACCTGTAAAATAACACTTAAACGTAGGATAATGGTGTGACCTTGTAGGGCTCAAACACAGGTTAACCATACCCGTAAATCGGCCCAATGGATTCTTTGGATCGCATGAATAGTCTGTTAGGCTGTGACTTATTCATGTGAGCGTTGATCACTGTTAAGCACCTCCCCATGGGTGTTGGTTTAAGGGACTTCGGTGCACATGTAGATTCCCTTGCAACACTAGGATGGCAAATGGTGCATCGAATAACTTAAAACTACATCAACATGCACGGTTAGTGATAGTGATGCAACTAGATTAGACTTGGCTTGTAATGAACCTTGATTCCGTATTAATCTGAGATGCATTTCATATTGTTTATAGTTTTGCCCTCTGCTCTGTTAATCTATGTATGCATTTCCTCAGTCATTTTGCTTTCGTTCTGTATATCTGTATTATTCTTCGCTCTGTACTATGTTTTGATCTATGCTATGCTTTGTATATTCTCTGGCTTTGTATATCTCTGATTTTTGGGTATTCCCCGGTGGCTCTGCCCAGAGATTAAACGTGAGGACGAGATCCGGTCTTTGTCATCGGTGAGCCCAAAGCGGATAATCTCCCCTTTCTATGGATTTGATTTGATTGGTATTAGTCTGGCTCTACTCAGCCTCAGCCCTAGGATACCCGACGGGGTTACCTCTGGCGTAGATCTCTGTATCTCTGTTTTAACTGCAGTGTTGCTTTGTCTTGGGACCCCGGAACCCAGGAACCGAGACCCGCTTGTACCTTTGGCCTGGACAGCGGTGTTCTCCTCTGCTCTGCTCTGCTCTGCTCTCTTTTGGAGAGAACATGGTTAACGTAGTAGCCAACTAGTTCAGTATTCTATGTTTTGATTCCATTATCATGTTTTACTCCTATGCACGATTTGCTTAGCATACTAAGATGGACTCTGTATTTAATCTTCTGTTCCTATTTCATTCGCTTTGATACTATGCGTGTTTCTTTCCTGTTACTTATATTTGCTGGATCGTTGTATTCATTTGTGTTGTCTGTGGTGTTGCAGGCACAGATACCTTGCCCAGCTCCCCGGCGGTCGAGGAGGCTGCAGGGGCGAGTGTAGAGGCACCCTCCGGTCTGGCAGAGTGGGCCTGATCACTTCTGCCAAGTGCGTGCATGCATACCAGTGGCTTTTATTTTGCGTTTTGGTTTTTGAGAGCTTGTATTTGGACTTTGGACTTTGGACTTGTATTCTGTATATTTTGTGTATATTGATTTTGGTGTGTATTCGGTTTTATCTCAGTGTAATTGTCTTTGTCTTTTCCGTTTCGTATTTGCTTTGGCTTCCGCTATTTTATTTTCCTTTGTTGCTTGCTATGATATGTACAGCTTCCGCGTACGCTTAGTTCGCACGTGTTAGATCCCTTGTGTGCGTGCATCTGGACTGGGTTTGGGTGCACGTGCACGGGAGTACGTGTGTCACCGGTTTAGCTTTTCGCTAACCCCCGAATTCTGGGCTCGGGTCGTGACATTTTCTTTGGACGGACGACTGTGAGTGCCATTTCCAGATGTTGAAGGAGAAGCTTACTTCGGCTCCAGTCTTGACGTTACCGGATGGGCATGAAGGATTTATGATCTATTCTGATGCTTCTCGAGTCGGTTTGGGATGTGTTTTGATGCAACATGGCAAAGTGATTGCCTATGGCTCGAGACAACTTCGGGAGCACGAGAAGAACTATGCCACGCATGACTTAGAGTTGGCAGCCATCGTTTTTGCGTTAAAGATGTGGAGACACTATTTGTATGGCGTGACATTTGAAGTGCATTCAGATCATCAGAGTCTACAGTATCTCTTCACGCAGTCTGAGTTGAATATGAGGCAACGAAGGTGGCTTGAGTTGATCAAGGATTTTGATTTCCCCATCAAGTATCATCCAGGGAAAGGCAATGTTGTTGCAGATGCCTTGAGTAGGAAATCGGAGATTCTTCAGGCCTTGGATAGCCTTTATTTTGTGAGGCATGCTCAGCCAGTGGAACTGCAATTGGTGGAGAACTATTTGACACTTGCCAGTACAGTGAGTTTTCAACCTGACATCATTCAGCGTATTAAAGACCGCAGTTTGAAGATGCGATGTTGAAGCGAATTCGGGATAGCATTGCAGATCGACCAGATTTCCGCTTGGAGGGTGATGTGTTGTATTTCAGGAGCAGGCTATGTGTGCCAGCAGTAGATGCTTTGAAGGAGAGTTTGATGACAGAAGCACACCATGCACGTTATTCTATGCATCCTGGAAGTACGAAGATGTATCGAGCTCTCAAGGACAGATTCTGGTGGAATAATATGAAGAGAGAAATTGCTGGGTTTGTTGCCAGATGTTTGACTTGCCAAAAGGTGAAAGCTGACCATCAGAGACCGCCAGGTTCCTTACATCCATTGCATATTCCCCAGTGGAAATGGGAGCACATTACGATGGACTTTGTTTCAGGACTACCCCTGACGAGCAAGAAGAACAGTGCCATTTGGGTGATCGTGGACAGACTGACGAAGACAGCCCATTTTCTTCCATTCAAGAAAGGCATGACATTTTCCGAGATGGCAAAGAAGTTCGTTGATGAGATCGTTAGACTACATGGTACGCCCGTATCGATTGTGTCAGATCGAGATAGCCGCTTTGTTTCTTCGTTTTGGAGAGCATTTCAGGAAGCCATGGGAACGAAGTTGAGCTTCAGTACGGCGTATCACCCGCAGACTGATGGACAGTCAGAACGAACTATTCAGACGCTCGAGGACATGTTACGGGCCAGTGTACTGAATTTTGAGAAAGAATGGGATCTGCATCTCTCGTTGTGCGAGTTTGCGTATAACAATAGTTTCCACGAGAGTATTGGAATGGCACCCTATGAAGCTCTGTATGGACGGAAATGTAGAAGTCCTGTTTGCTGGGAAGAAGTTGGAACAAGGAGTTTTCACGGACCTACGATCATTGCTGAGACTGCAGAGAAAGTTCAGAAGGTCATTGACAATTTGAAGGTTGCCCGATCGAGACAGAAGAGCTATGCAGATACGCGAAGAAGAACATTAGCATTTCAGGTTGGAGATTGGGTATTCTTGAAGGTCTCACCGATGAAAGGTACAATACGATTTGGCCAAAAGGGCAAATTAGCGCCAAGATATGTGGGTCCATTTGAGATCAAGAGCCGGATTGGCGATTTAGCATACAGATTGATTCTACCCGTGGAGTTTTCTGGAGTACATGACGTTTTTCATGTGTCAATGCTTCGCAAGTATGTTCGAGACCCGACGCATGTGATTCGATACGATGATATTCAGATGCAACCTAACGCGTCATACGTTGAGCGTCCGCTCCGTATTGTTGGGACTAGAGAACAGCTCTTGCGTACGAGGACTATTCGATGGGTCAAGGTACTCTGGGAACATCATGGACCTGATGAAGCCACGTGGGAATTAGAAGATCAGATGGCGCGTCAGTATCCTTACCTTTTTTCTAAGGTACGCGTTCATTCCGAGGACGGAATGAGGTCTAAGTGGGGGAGGATGTAACACTCCGACCCGAGTTGATCTGGATTAGTGAGTAATCGCGTGTGATTTGAGCGTTAAGAGTGTTTTGATTTTGTTTTTCTTTGGTTTTGAGTCTTGGAGAGATTGTTTGGGTTGAGTTTGACTTGGTCTAGATAGTTCGAGCCCTTTTTCGTAATTTTGGCTTTTGATTGACCTTGTCAGTTTTGCGTCATTCTGACGTCATCGCGTGTATTTCGTTGAGTTTGTCGTTTTCCGTAATGGTCTTGGATCCGAATGATTTCGTTTGCTCACGTTGGACCGTCATTTGACTCAAACTGACATTTGTGTAAGTGACTTGGACATATATGTAATTTTGGACTCATTTTACCTTAAATATCCTACCAACCTATTTCCTTTCTCTCGATTGTCTCTGTCTCTCAGCTCACTCTCTCTCTGTCGGCTCTCTCGTCAGCTCTCTTTCTCTCCTTCTCCATCTCTGTTTCTACTGCTTGAGGGAGGAAGAAAGGAGCTCGTTTGTGCGTGTTTCCGGTGGACTGAGCCAAGCAACGACGTGATTCCATTTGTGAGGCAAGTATAAGCCCAAGTTGTATGAACACCGATTGATATGGATTCGATTGTTGTGTTTTGATTCTTCATTGTGTTTCTCAGTGTTAGACAGCCCTATGGAGCTTATTTTACTGTTAGCTCCTCATTTTCAGTCGTTCTGTACACTTTCTGTGTGTCTGTAACAATTCCAGAAAAATGACTCCGTGCACTCACGGCTAAGCCGTGAAATGTGCTACGGCTAAGCCGTAAAATGGCTTACGGCTAAGCCGAGACCCAGCCGTAACCCTAACCGTAGAACAGTACAGACTGTTATCTGAAAATAACTGAGAGTTGGCAAATTGCCATTCTTCTACGGCCCAGCCTGATCTAAGCCGTACATTGTCTTGCGGCTAAGCGGTGGACCAGGATACGGCTGAGCCGTAGAGTAAAATACGGTTGAGCCGTAAATCCGGGTGGATATTTGGGGAACCTCGGCTCAGCCGCAGTGTATAATACGGCTAAGCCGTAAGATGCCTCGGCTAAGCCGTAAGGTCACCTACGGCTGCACCGTGAAAACCTGAGAATTGAATGAAAAGGATTAGGTTTAAGCAAAAGACCGTATATGACTTTCACATTAGAATGTAGCGAACCTGAAGATGCCCAATGGAATGTCTGAATGACATGAATGAGATCGAGGGCTGCGAATCATTCATGCAGTTATCCAGTTGTTTAGCACCTCCCCATGGGTGTTGGTTTAAGGGACTTCGGTGCACACTCCAGACACTGCAACACTAGACAATGGTGCATCGGATAACTTAAAACTACATCAACATGCACGGTTAGAAACACTGGATAATTAGTACAGGATTGGCTTGTAATTGATCCTTGATTCGTATAAGTACTTGATTTGTTTGATTTGTACAGCATATTGATTACGGTTATGCCCTCTTATGTGTTCTGCGCTGGACCTCTCGATTCTGTGGGAAATGCAGCAACCCCAGAGCGAAGCCCGGGCGGGACCATTCTATTATTGTGTATTGTGTTTTACCGTTGCTCCATTGGAATATTTGCATCAGTGTTTATTGTTATTGGTACTTGAGTTTATCAGTGCCTCTTTTCCGGCTTAATTGCATTCGGTACCGTCAGTATCAGTATCAGCTTATTGCATTCAGTATTCAGTATCAGTATGTGTGATGCACTTCCTATTGTTTGTTCAGCGTGATATGTGAGATCTGTATGTGGTATGTGATATGACATGATTGATTGATTGAGGTGCATCATCCGATTTGATTGTGATTGGTATTGGCACTACTGAGCATCAACCTTAGGATACCCGACGGGGTTAACTTTGGTTTAGTTTATGTGTTTGCCTCTGCAGAGTGATCCGTCCTGGGACTCCGGACCCCGGGAACTAGAGACCCATGCGTACCCTGGCCCGGTCGCTGGTGTTCTCATTCCGTCCGCTCTCGTAAGGGAGAAAATGGCCAATGTAGTAGCCACTTTGACTGTTATCTGTTTATGATTCTTACAGCATGCTTATTTGTTTGCATATTTGCTTAGTATACGAACATGATTTCTATGGATCTTGCACTGTGACTATTACTCATGATTAGACACAATTTGTGTTATCTTCTTGTTGCTTATACTTTGCTAAGTCGTTGTACTTATTCGTTGTCTTTGTGTGTTGCAGGCTCAGATCCCTCTCCCGATCCTGCGTCGGTCGACCCGACTTCAGGAGAGGCTCGCGAGGCCCCCTCCGGCCTAGAGGAGTGGACTTGATCCATCCTCCAGAGTACGGTTTGCATCATTTTGTTCTCCCCATTCTTTGAGTCCGAGCCTATTGAGGGGATTTTTCTGTACTTGTAATGTGGGCTTTGAGTGATATCTGTATTTTGATTTTTGATTGTTGTAAGCCCGCTATATTGCCATACGTTCTTGTAAATTTGTTCTTGTTATCAGTTCATGATCTTTTGTAATCCATTGTATCTTTTGGTATGTCGTTGTATGCCTTGATACGTACAGCTTCCGCGTACAGTTGTTTCCACGTGTGAATGATCCCTTGTGTGTGTATGCTTGGACGGGGTCCAGGTGTACATGCACGGGAGTACGTGTGTCATTGGTTAGACTTTCTCTGACCCCCGGTCCCTGGGCTCGGGTTGTGACATACGTATTGTATGGTATCAGAGCATTGTCTCTATCTTAGTTTGTAAGCATGTAGGCATATAGGACGTGGTGAGATTCCGTAGTCCAGTCTTGGACTGTTGTGTGTGGTCTCCTTTGTGAGTCGGTGTGAGTACCTCGTGTGATAGCAGATTGACTTTTGTGTTTTGCAGGCTATGGCATCGGGATCTGGAACACACGACAACAACAATCAGGGAGATAATGAGAGTGGATCAGCCGCTCCACAGCCACTTGTGAATTTTGACGAGCATTTCTTGACCATGCTGCAGGCGATCCATTCTTTGCAGGCACAGGTCATTTCGATAGTAGACCGACAGAGCCAAGTGCCAGTTCAGCGGCCTGTAGAGCAGCAAGTGGTTTTCCAGCCTAAGGAGAGCGATCCGAATGCGTTGTACGATAAATTCAGGAAACGTGGAGCCACAGAATTCTACGGCAATGAAGATGCATTGAAGGCTGATCAGTGGCTAGAGCATACTGGGGATCTCTTCTCGACCATTATCTGTGATGATCGGCAGAAGGTTATGCTTACGGCCTCGATGTTCCGAGAGGTGGCAAAGACGTGGTGGAAGAGTGTTAGTGCAGCCTATCTGACTATGCCTAGTGAAGCAGTGTGGGAGACGTTCCAGAAACAGTTCAGAAGGAAGTTCATCCCTGCTCATGTCCGACGTGTGAAGGAGGTTGAGTTTCTGGCCTTACAGCAGCAGCAGCTGACCGTCTCAGAGTATATTCACCGATTTATCCAGTTGTCCCATTTTGCTGAGGACATGATCAATACTGAGGAGAAGAAGGTGAATCGTTTCATTTCTGGTCTGCATCCGAGATATGCGAATTTTGTGACTGCCTTCTAGAGACCAGCTACTTTTGATGATGCGGTCGATAGAGCACACGCTGCGGAAGCCAACCACCTAGCAGAGAGAGCTATGGACTTCAAGAGGAGTGCACCAGTGGGGTCCAAGGGACAGATCCAGAAGAAATGGAAAGGGAAACAAGGAACTTCGAATTTCTCTGGGAGTAGATGTGAGTTTTGTGGATTGGGACATCCGACGGAGAGGTGTTGGAAGAAGTCTGGAGCTTGTTTGAGTTACGGATCTATGGAGCATAAGATAGCTCAGTGCCCGAAAGCCAGGACTTTCCAGTCGTCTCGCTCTATGGGGTCATCCAAGTCTCTGAGTTCTGCAGCTTCGAATAGCCCCCAGCCGTCTCGCCAGAACCAGAAGCCACAGCGTCAAACTGCTCGCGTGTACGCAGCCTCCCATGATCATGCAGAAGATGCGAAAGTGGTGGAAGGTAAAGTTCTCATTGCCCGAGCTGAAGCACACACACTATTTGATTCGGGGTCTACGCGTTCGTATGTTGCACCTCGTTTTGCGGAACAATTACCGCAACCCCCTCAGCCGCTACCCTATTTGTTGGTGGTGTCCACTCCTGTGGGCAAGAGAGTGGAGTGTAGTGTATACTACCCTCAGTGCGACGTGGTGATTGAAGGTCGCCAGCTGCCAGTTGATTTGATCTTGTTGTCCATGTTGGATTTCGATGTGATCCTTGGAATGGACTGGCTAGCGCGGTATCGTGCCTGTGTTAACTGTTACAACAGGACGATTTACTTCGATTTTGAGAAGGGGTTTCGTTTCGAGGGCAATCAGGAGAGATACCCGAGGCGTGTCATCTCCGCATGCAAAGCGGATCGTTTGATACGCAGAGGTTGTGCAGGATTTCTTGCTTTGGTCTCGGAGAAGAAGGAGGTGAAGTAGTTGAGTGAGATTCCGGTAGTACGTGAGTTCCCGGATGTATTTCCGGAGGAAATACCCGAGTTACCCCCTGTCCGAGATGTAGAATTTGCGATCGATTTAGTGCCCGGTACAGCACCCATTAGTTTAGCTCCTTATCGTATGGCCCCTGCCGAGTTACTCGAATTGAAGACGCAGTTGCAAGATCTTTTGGAGAAGGGTTTCGTACGGCCGAGTGTGTCACCGTGGGGAGCGCCAGTGCTGTTTGTGAAGAAGAAGGACGGTACCTTACGGATGTGCATAGATTACCGGCGATTGAACAAAGTGACGATCAAGAACAAATACCCATTGCCGCGTATTGACGAGTTGTTTGACCAACTTCAAGGTGCCGCATATTTTTCCAAGATTGATCTAAGATCGGGGTATCATCAACTCCGGGTGAAGGAAGAAGATATTGCGAAGACTGCTTTCAGGACACGGTATGGACATTTTGAGTTCCTCGTGATGCCATTTGGATTAACCAATGCACCTGCTGCCTTCATGGCCTTGATGAACAGGATCTTTGCTCCTTTCCTGGATCGATTCGTGGTGGTCTTTATTGATGATATTCTGGTGTATTCGAAGACCCCAGAGGAGCATGAGGAACATCTACGTCGAGCCTTGCAGTTGTTGAAAGAGCATCGCTTATATGCCAAATTGTCGAAGTGTGATTTTTGGCTCGAGCAGGTAGCTTTTCTTGGTCATACCATTTCACGAGATGGGTTGGCAGTGGATCAGACGAAAGTTGAGGCAGTGATGAATTGGCCCAGCCCAAAGACTGTGACGGAGATACGGAGTTTTCTTGGATTAGCTGGCTATTATCGTCGATTTATTCAAGATTTTGCCAAGATTTCTGCCCCGTTGACTCGATTGACTAGGAAGAATGTTCCTTTTCTTTGGACGGACGACTGTGAGTGCCATTTCCAGATGTTGAAGGAGAAGCTTACTTCGGCTCCAGTCTTGACGTTACCGGATGGGCATGAAGGATTTATGATCTATTCTGATGCTTCTCGAGTCGGTTTGGGATGTGTTTTGATGCAACATGGCAAAGTGATTGCCTATGGCTCGAGACAACTTCGGGAGCACGAGAAGAACTATGCCACGCATGACTTAGAGTTGGCAGCCATCGTTTTTGCGTTAAAGATGTGGAGACACTATTTGTATGGCGTGACATTTGAAGTGCATTCAGATCATCAGAGTCTACAGTATCTCTTCACGCAGTCTGAGTTGAATATGAGGCAACGAAGGTGGCTTGAGTTGATCAAGGATTTTGATTTCCCCATCAAGTATCATCCAGGGAAAGGCAATGTTGTTGCAGATGCCTTGAGTAGGAAATCGGAGATTCTTCAGGCCTTGGATAGCCTTTATTTTGTGAGGCATGCTCAGCCAGTGGAACTGCAATTGGTGGAGAACTATTTGACACTTGCCAGTACAGTGAGTTTTCAACCTGACATCATTCAGCGTATTAAAGACCGCAGTTTGAAGATGCGATGTTGAAGCGAATTCGGGATAGCATTGCAGATCGACCAGATTTCCGCTTGGAGGGTGATGTGTTGTATTTCAGGAGCAGGCTATGTGTGCCAGCAGTAGATGCTTTGAAGGAGAGTTTGATGACAGAAGCACACCATGCACGTTATTCTATGCATCCTGGAAGTACGAAGATGTATCGAGCTCTCAAGGACAGATTCTGGTGGAATAATATGAAGAGAGAAATTGCTGGGTTTGTTGCCAGATGTTTGACTTGCCAAAAGGTGAAAGCTGACCATCAGAGACCGCCAGGTTCCTTACATCCATTGCATATTCCCCAGTGGAAATGGGAGCACATTACGATGGACTTTGTTTCAGGACTACCCCTGACGAGCAAGAAGAACAGTGCCATTTGGGTGATCGTGGACAGACTGACGAAGACAGCCCATTTTCTTCCATTCAAGAAAGGCATGACATTTTCCGAGATGGCAAAGAAGTTCGTTGATGAGATCGTTAGACTACATGGTACGCCCGTATCGATTGTGTCAGATCGAGATAGCCGCTTTGTTTCTTCGTTTTGGAGAGCATTTCAGGAAGCCATGGGAACGAAGTTGAGCTTCAGTACGGCGTATCACCCGCAGACTGATGGACAGTCAGAACGAACTATTCAGACGCTCGAGGACATGTTACGGGCCAGTGTACTGAATTTTGAGAAAGAATGGGATCTGCATCTCTCGTTGTGCGAGTTTGCGTATAACAATAGTTTCCACGAGAGTATTGGAATGGTACCCTATGAAGCTCTGTATGGACGGAAATGTAGAAGTCCTGTTTGCTGGGAAGAAGTTGGAACAAGGAGTTTTCACGGACCTACGATCATTGCTGAGACTGCAGAGAAAGTTCAGAAGGTCATTGACAATTTGAAGGTTGCCCGATCGAGACAGAAGAGCTATGCAGATACGCGAAGAAGAACATTAGCATTTCAGGTTGGAGATTGGGTATTCTTGAAGGTCTCACCGATGAAAGGTACAATACGATTTGGCCAAAAGGGCAAATTAGCGCCAAGATATGTGGGTCCATTTGAGATCAAGAGCCGGATTGGCGATTTAGCATACAGATTGATTCTACCCGTGGAGTTTTCTGGAGTACATGACGTTTTTCATGTGTCAATGCTTCGTAAGTATGTTCGAGACCCGACGCATGTGATTCGATACGATGATATTCAGATGCAACCTAACGCGTCATACGTTGAGCGTCCGCTCCGTATTGTTGGGACTAGAGAACAGCTCTTGCGTACGAGGACTATTCGATGGGTCAAGGTACTCTGGGAACATCATGGACCTGATGAAGCCACGTGGGAATTAGAAGATCAGATGGCGCGTCAGTAT
The DNA here is from genome assembly GCA_037013555.1 of Sextonia rubra. Taxonomy (NCBI): domain Eukaryota; kingdom Viridiplantae; phylum Streptophyta; class Magnoliopsida; order Laurales; family Lauraceae; genus Sextonia; species Sextonia rubra. The sequence goes on along the minus strand of JASUAD010000028.1, from coordinate 10,140,006 downwards.
CCTTACCTTTTTGCTAAGGTACGCGTTCATTCCGAGGACGGAATGAGGTCTAAGTGGGGGAGGATGTAACACTCCGACCCGAGTTGATCTGGATTAGTGAGTAATCGCGTGTGATTTGAGCGTTAAGAGTGTTTTGATTTTGTTTTTCTTTGGTTTTGAGTCTTGGAGAGATTGTTTGGGTTGAGTTTGACTTGGTCTAGATAGTTCGAGCCCTTTTTCGTAATTTTGGCTTTTGATTGACCTTGTCAGTTTTGCGTCATTCTGACGTCATCGCGTGTATTTCGTTGAGTTTGTCGTTTTCCGTAATGGTCTTGGATCCGAATGATTTCGTTTGCTCACGTTGGACCGTCATTTGACTCAAACTGACATTTGTGTAAGTGACTTGGACATATATGTAATTTTGGACTCATTTTACCTTAAATATCCTACCAACCTATTTCCTTTCTCTCGATTGTCTCTGTCTCTCAGCTCACTCTCTCTCTGTCGGCTCTCTCGTCAGCTCTCTTTCTCTCCTTCTCCATCTCTGTTTCTACTGCTTGAGGGAGGAAGAAAGGAGCTCGTTTGTGCGTGTTTCCGGTGGACTGAGCCAAGCAACGACGTGATTCCATTTGTGAGGCAAGTATAAGCCCAAGTTGTATGAACACCGATTGATATGGATTCGATTGTTGTGTTTTGATTCTTCATTGTGTTTCTCAGTGTTAGACAGCCCTATGGAGCTTATTTTACTGTTAGCTCCTCATTTTCAGTCGTTCTGTACACTTTCTGTATGTCTGTAACAATTCCAGAAAAATGACTCCGTGCACTCACGGCTAAGCCGTGAAATGTGCTACGGCTAAGCCGTAAAATGGCTTACGGCTAAGCCGAGACCCAGCCGTAACCCTAACCGTAGAACAGTACAGACTGTTATCTGAAAATAACTGAGAGTTGGCAAATTGCCATTCTTCTACGGCCCAGCCTGATCTAAGCCGTACATTGTCTTGCGGCTAAGCGGTGGACCAGGATACGGCTGAGCCGTAGAGTAAAATACGGTTGAGCCGTAAATCCGGGTGGATATTTGGGGAACCTCGGCTCAGCCGCAGTGTATAATACGGCTAAGCCGTAAGATGCCTCGGCTAAGCCGTAAGGTCACCTACGGCTGCACCATGAAAACCTGAGAATTGAATGAAAAGGATTAGGTTTAAGCAAAAGACCGTATATGACTTTCACATTAGAATGTAGCGAACCTGAAGATGCCCAATGGAATGTCTGAATGACATGAATGAGATCGAGGGCTGCGAATCATTCATGCAGTTATCCAGTTGTTTAGCACCTCCCCATGGGTGTTGGTTTAAGGGACTTCGGTGCACACTCCAGACACTGCAACACTAGACAATGGTGCATCGGATAACTTAAAACTACATCAACATGCACGGTTAGAAACACTGGATAATTAGTACAGGATTGGCTTGTAATTGATCCTTGATTCGTATAAGTACTTGATTTGTTTGATTTGTACAGCATATTGATTACGGTTATGCCCTCTTATGTGTTCTGCGCTGGACCTCTCGATTCTGTGGGAAATGCAGCAACCCCAGAGCGAAGCCCGGGCGGGACCATTCTATTATTGTGTATTGTGTTTTACCGTTGCTCCATTGGAATATTTGCATCAGTGTTTATTGTTATTGGTACTTGAGTTTATCAGTGCCTCTTTTCCGGCTTAATTGCATTCGGTACCGTCAGTATCAGTATCAGCTTATTGCATTCAGTATTCAGTATCAGTATGTGTGATGCACTTCCTATTGTTTGTTCAGCGTGATATGTGAGATCTGTATGTGGTATGTGATATGACATGATTGATTGATTGAGGTGCATCATCCGATTTGATTGTGATTGGTATTGGCACTACTGCGCCTCAACCTTAGGATACCCGACGGGGTTAACTTTGGTTTAGTTTATGTGTTTGCCTCTGCAGAGTGATCCGTCCTGGGACTCCGGACCCCGGGAACTAGAGACCCATGCGTACCCTGGCCCGGTCGCTGGTGTTCTCATTCCGTCCGCTCTCGTAAGGGAGAAAATGGCCAATGTAGTAGCCACTTTGACTGTTATCTGTTTATGATTCTTACAGCATGCTTATTTGTTTGCATATTTGCTTAGTATACGAACATGATTTCTATGGATCTTGCACTGTGACTATTACTCATGATTAGACACAATTTGTGTTATCTTCTTGTTGCTTATACTTTGCTAAGTCGTTGTACTTATTCGTTGTCTTTGTGTGTTGCAGGCTCAGATCCCTCTCCCGATCCTGCGTCGGTCGACCCGACTTCAGGAGAGGCTCGCGAGGCCCCCTCCGGCCTAGAGGAGTGGACTTGATCCATCCTCCAGAGTACGGTTTGCATCATTTTGTTCTCCCCATTCTTTGAGTCCGAGCCTATTGAGGGGATTTTTCTGTACTTGTAATGTGGGCTTTGAGTGATATCTGTATTTTGATTTTTGATTGTTGTAAGCCCGCTATATTGCCATACGTTCTTGTAAATTTGTTCTTGTTATCAGTTCATGATCTTTTGTAATCCATTGTATCTTTTGGTATGTCGTTGTATGCCTTGATACGTACAGCTTCCGCGTACAGTTGTTTCCACGTGTGAATGATCCCTTGTGTGTGTATGCTTGGACGGGGTCCAGGTGTACATGCACGGGAGTACGTGTGTCATTGGTTAGACTTTCTCTGACCCCCGGTCCTTGGGCTCGGGTTGTGACAAATAACTCAGGCCCAAGGCACAGGAATGTTTAATTATCCTATCTCCAATAGGCCCTACACAAAACTTCCATACATGTAGGGATCCAAATCTCTAAAATGACCTATTAATCACTCACCTAAGCCCTCTCAACCAAACTCAAACACAACAACCCAATTCGACCCAAAGTTAAAAATCTGGAGCTTAACAGTTTCATCCACATGTAAATGATACTAAGATACATAAACATATACATAAATACAAAATGATATATCCACAAATTTCTGACTTTAAAAAAATAACATGATGATGATGGCATGATCTATCTGTAAGCTAAACTATGGCTAAAGCCTAAACAAGCCCAAAACAAATCCCCATGGTGCGCTACATAGGATGACTAGTAGTAAATGTCATCTCATTCCACTCGTCTACACCCTGAGGTACCATTGGGGTTCCCTCAAGGGCCGCATCGGCTATCGTGTCGGTAGTGGGTTTTGTACCTATAATACCAATGGTAGCATTGTTAACACGACAGTTAAGCAAATATAAAAGTGCATAAGACTATCATGATATATTAATTGAATTAGAAAATATATTAATTAAAAGAGAGCAATAATGAAAACTAGGTATGTTGTGCATGTGAATAAGCATGAATAGAGAATTATCTATGAAAATATAATAACATACTAATTGGCATCTACATGGGTATCTTCTCTCTGGAGAGGGAGAACATATCGTACGGTAGGAAATCACTATTAGCCGGGCCAAGATCTGTTAAGCTACCCTAAGTGCGTTTACCAACTCTTCATACAACTACTACAATAAATAGCATATTAAATACCCTCATTTGGTTCCATCGAACCTCCTATGGGTGCAAGCTAAGTGGTGCTGACTCAATATATCAAAGCCGATCGACATTCGTAACTTTCATACTTATCTTATATTACGATTGTCTCAATTTATGTAAAAACATATATTGGTCTTGAGATCGTATACAGTCATAAAAATTGGGATTAAACAAAGTAACTAATAATCAAACAATGCATACTTAAATGACTTAATAAAGTTCAAACCCTATCAACCTTAGCTACCTCTATCTTAGCTCAAAGGCCTACACGTAGTAGAGCTCCATCTTCGATTTTGTCTCAAGGTTCACCAGGAGGAATGGATACATGATTTAATTATGTTGAGGGATCTTAATAAAATAAATGCATTTGAACTGAGAGGTTAACAAAGATATTTACAAGCTAACCCTAGCTAAGATAATTTGTGTTTTCTTAGTGATTTAATATGGTATATTTATAAAACATTCGGTGTCAATATGTTACCAAAGTCTTAGTGTTACATTGTATAAGTAATGGATATCATTTCTTATGCCAACACTTATGACGTAACATCAGAAACAATCAAGAAATCATGAGGGAATGAATGACAGCTCCATACTCATTCTTCTTAGTATTTAATTAGCATTAGGCTAATTTATTTAAGGTAAATGTGCTATTTCTAAGGCCCTACATGTTTTTTAGTTGTATTTAATGTCCTAAGGGTAAGATTTGATTTAAACATATCTCTAGAATCTTAATAAAATGCTAGGATAGCTCTCAACTGATCCCCATTTTAAAATAAAAAAAAGTTTTGTTACAAAATGGATACCCGATTGACCGGGCAGGTGTTCAATCAATCAGATACCTCTAAGAAATGGGATCCGATCGATCAGACACTTATCCAATTGATCAGCCCTAGAGCCTCTGGCTCGAGGCAGGATCAATTCTGAACTAATTCCTCCTTTTTTCCCTTTGCTTCTACCACTTTGATTCAGCAATATAACCCTTTAACACCCCTTTAACATCCTTTTACTCCACAATTAGGTTTCTCCTCCATCAATTCCCATCATTTATTCTAATTACATTCGTTAGCACGTAAATCATCGTACATTCTTGAATTTAAGGGTAGGAGAGCTATAACTCAACATTGAGATGGAAATTCCTTAAGTGTCAATGTAATTAAACATGCTTGTAGCCAAAAATGCGTTTATACTTGATTTAACTCAGTGTTTATCCAAATCAAATTCTCATTTGGTTTAATGGTGGAGAAAGCTTCAATAGAAGATAACCTAAGACATGCAATTGATCAAATGGGTATGAGATGCATGCATGTCATAGACCTAAATCTCCTTGACTCCATTAGACCCAAAGAATTGAAGAGATGATGGAGTTCTTACCTTAGAAAGCTGTAAAGAAAAAGAAAAAATGAAATTAAAGGTTCTAAGGGAGAAGGAACACAAGAGCATGAAGAAAGAAGAAGATGAAGCATGATGCTCCTACATGCAAAGCCTCAAGACCACAATTCCAACTCCAAGTTTAAATGAGGGATGGGAGAAAAGAAGAAGAAAGAGTTGCTCCAGCAAAGGTTAAGAGAGTGAAAAGGAAAATGAAGGCTTAGGTTGTTTTAATTTAAAATTTTCTAGAAATTGCTAGCAAGTTCGATTTGCTTGGGGAAATTACAATTTGGGGTAGTTGGACTTCAATTGAGCTAATATGAATCCAAATTGGGCTAAGCTAAACATGAAAGCTGACCCATATAATTAAAGATGCATAATGCAGTTATTATGATGCAATTATGTTGCAAAATGCAATTCTAATTACGAGAAGGTCCTTCACCACCTAAATAAATTCAAACCCACCCAACTACTTACCCATGACCCAAACCAAAGAGATTTGGGTTAAATTAGTCTAAATAAGTATTAATTAAAGTAAAACAAGATAAACTATAGTGAATCATGATTAGTTCAAGTTTGGACCTTACAAAAAAGTGGGCTCATCTCAACCTTGAGTATGACACAACACATAAAGCTCTCAAAGTTTTGAATGGCGATTGCCATTGGAGAGATTATCTAGAGCTTCTATGAGAAATTGGGTTGAAGGTTTGAGCTTCTAGAGTTGATGCTTTTACTTTGTCATAAGAAATTTGTAGTTTCTATTTCCTTGTAGAAAATTGTTCTCTAAGGGTAAAGATCGTTCATCTGAGGGACTGTGTGCTGTGAAGATCTATCAAGAATAACTACAATGCCTTATGTCGAGAGATTGACTATAGGGTTGTGAGTATATCGTGTATCATGGAGGTTAATGATTGATTTTATCCACTTTGGACTCGTGGATTTTTTTCATTTGGGTTTCCACATTAAATTATATGTTATCTACTCTGTGTGATTGATTACCTTTATTATGCCAATGCATAAAAGTAGTAATCGAATCACAATCTAGAATAAATCCCAGGCACCTAAAACTTTCAATTAGTATTAGAGCGGGTCACACAAGTTATTTTATACTGATCTAAAGGGATTTTCTAGAATGGAAAGCACATCTATAATCAAATCTTATGTTTTGCAAGATAAAGAAACTAGCCAGAAGAAGATGCTTAAATCTAAGTCTGAGAAGAAAAACTTTAGATCTATTCAATGCTTTGAATGCAAAGGGTTTGACAATAGAGCATCTAAATATGCAAATCTAATATACAATTAGAATGTGGTTTGCATCCACTCAATGAGAGGCTTTCTAATCCCAAATCCTAATTTCTGAATATTTTCAGAAAAATTTAAAAAATAGGCGGCAGCCCCTCCTTTCCCTCACTAACATCTCATGTTGAATCGGTCAGCAACACAACTGATAAGCGATTCAATCTTTTCTTTCTCCTAAAATCTTAATAACGGTCAGTAAGAACACTTTGAGCCTTTTGTTTATTCTCCAATCAACCGCGTCATCATCTAACCTACCTCATCACTAAAATTTGAATTTTCAAAAGTAATTGTCTCATCTTAATACTTAACATCTTTTCTTCTCCAGCATACACATGGTAAAAATGAAGAGATAGGTTTTTTTTTCTTCATCTTCTTAGTTTTTCTCTATCTCCTCTCTTCTTTTTCCTTTCTAATTCTCTCTCTCTCTCTATCTCTCTCTCACATAGTCACCCTTGGTCACAGGTGATCTCATTTCATAGCATCTCCCTTACTCTAACATAGATTTCAAGGTAATCTTTTTATTCATCCAAATATTCACCTCATAAACTTAATATCTCCTACTTTCTAAGATTAAAATATATGAAACCCATCATATGGCTGGGAAATAGTGTTTTAGCCTACAAACCTAAAATTCCCACTTCTTAAATTCCTATACATGCAGATTGGGACATATGGATTCAAGAGAGGTGAATATTTGAATAGTTTTATTGGCTTGATACCGTCCATGATCAAAGCCTCCAAAAACCTATTTCAATAATTTGTGTTGTATCCCTACTAAGGTTTTTCCTTTCTTTTACAGGGTTTTATAATTTTATGCCTTTTAAAGTCAGATTTTAATCCGGATCTGCCACTCTGTTTTATGCCATAGGATTGCGTTCAATGAAATTAGAGATTTTTTATGGGTATAGTTTATTTTTAATTATATTCTTTATAATAGAAAATCCTAATTTGCATGTTCTTTTAACTGTTTTGTTATCATCAACATCATCAGCATCTTTATGTAGGCTCCTCATAGCATCTACTTGGGTGCCAAGACACACGATCAAATAAAAACTCATGATCGTCTTATTTCAAATACAAAAACTTTTTCAATTGATTATATGGGGTCGCCTTTAATTAATTTTGTCGAGGTTCATCAAAATGGGAGTAATGTGAACCATTGGATTGCTCAAACTTTATGAACAAAGAGATTACATATTTAATGGAAGTTTGAGTTTTAAAAATTGATCAATCCAATGGTCAATGGTGTATCCTATTTCACAAGCAATTCTGAGCATCCAATTAAGAGTGACAATAGTCCAATGGTTAATTTTGTCCCATTTTGGCCCTCTCACAATCAACAGGATATTGTTATTATTAATATAAACATGATCCCCTAATACAGTCAATATTTTCAATATTTGGTGTGAGCATTTTTTTCTATTTTGCAAATGATTTAATTAAATCACAAAATATATTTTCACAATCAAGTCTATATATACAGTGGGGCCGCATAACATGTTTTCATGTCTCCGTCCATGGAACATGAGAATTTGGTGGATACTTGTGAAAAATGCAAGCAAATTACGTTTGTCCAATCCAATGGTAAATGTGACTTCTTATGTAGAAGGAAATGGTGTACTAAATAGATAATACAAATGGCTAAAATGTAGTTCACGGTGTCCAAAGAAAAAATTTTATTATTGAATCACTATTAATCATTCAGCCACAATTTATTCAATCCAGTGGCTGATTTCACTTCCCTTAGGTATAATTCATATGTCCATGAATGATTTAAAAAAAATTGTAAATTTATCTTAACGTTAAAAAGTCTTTCCTTCTTTTTCTCACACACCTCCTAACACACTTTTATTGGTCTAACCAAGGCAAAGAAACGATAAAGAACCAAGACTTGAGGCCCTTTAATCAAGCACTAGGTAATTTGATAGGTTTTTGGTTTTTTTGCCCTAGATTTTTTATAGAATATTTATGATATTATTACTAAAATATTATGGTATACCTTGATCCAACTAATTACTTTAGTTTGTGATGGGTTTGTGGTGATTAATTTAATTTATCAATCAATATGTTATACCCTGTTAACCGTGCATTGCACGGAATTTATGTTGGTAGAAAAAAAAAGAGATGTAGTAAAGTTAATGATTCTAAAGATGCAGAAAATTCTTTTCTTGACACTCCCAGTGCCAATCATGTTGCTTTCAAGGTTAGATCTTCTTCATTTAAAGATGATTTTGATTAAAATATTGATGATGGAGGAGAGTCTCATGAAAATGTACACTGGGAAGCTCAATATAAATTTCTATATAGTCAAAGTAAAAAACTAGAAAAGCATGCTGTAAAACTTATGAAGTAGATTGACGATTCTAAAGCTGAACTTCTATTGCCTAAGAAGAATTTAGAAGAGGCACATGCACAAATCATTCTAGCTAAAAGTCATAAAGGTTTGATTCTCGAAAATTTCACTGTTGAAAAACAAAAGAATGAGTTTTTAAGAACTGAAGTGTTGAAGAATCAAGCTAAAATTGATGATCTAAATAGAAAGTTGAAGATGACTTTAATAGAGTTAGATGCAACAAAACTTGCTTTGAATCAAAAGCATGCCATTTTGACTGCTCTTGGCAACATCTTGATTATTTAGAAGCTACATACTAACAAGACTGGTATTCAACACACTTATAGTGCTTCAACATCAAAATCTACAAGTAACACTGTTTTTGTTAAAAGCACCGACATGCATCCATTGCACAACATACTGCACAGAGAAAACATGTTCATTGTACATTAAAGAATAAGTTATATCATAAAATTGTATGAGGACCCACATGTCACCATTGTGGAATAAAAGGATACATCCGTCCTCACTGCAGCAAGCTGAAAGTGATGCTAAAACCTAAGTAATGGAGAACTCAGTTTTCTGCACCAAAATCTAGTGCAATCAGGATTAAGAACGAAAACTTACCACCTACTTTGATTTACATTATGTTAAAATTCTTTAATGCATAAGTGTAGGTACAAAATTTAAGAGCCCCTAATCATGAAGATCAAGCTCCCACTCCTAAAGCTGATACAAGTATATTATTGAAGGAGAGTCACAATTGAGTGGGACCTAATGTTGGATCCTAGTTGCTAATCATGCTACATGATAATACATAAATTTGCCAATTATGGATAAAAAAGGGGGAGAGTTATGAAAATAGTAAGATTTGAAAATGATGGATTTTCAATTATGGCTTCAAATTGGTATAGAGTTGATGGTACAAAAAAATTTTTGCTTTTCAATTTACACAATTTAGTTTTGAAAACAATAAAAGCTAAAGATGATGGATTTTCAATTGTGGCTTCAAATTGGTATAAATCTGGTGATACAAATTTTTTTTTTTTTTTGCATTTCAATTTACTCAATGTAAATTTGATTTTATTTTTGGGTAGATTGAACGTATAAGAAGTTTTATCTATAAATTGCCAGAGGGGGAGATTGTAAGGTTTTTTTTTTAGTAAGTTGACTAATTCATGAGATTGGACAAAACTTTCATATTTGAGGTTTATTTCCTGTTTGTGTCAAAACTGGCAGTTCTTATTTTAGAATGAGTACTCTTTTAAGAAACTGGCAGTTTTTATTTTACAGGGAATATTCTTTTAAGGCACAAATTATGAGCTATAAAAAGAGAATTCCTCTTTGTTGACCCATAAAAAATCACAAGCAATACAAGTGTTGCAATGAAGACATCACAAGTAAATTCTAAGCCAAGGACACATAAGTCCTAAGATTGTGGAATGCCACGTCAAGTACTGTATCCAGATGTTCAGAGCTGATGCAATTCACTTAAAAGACTTCAAATGAGCTCAAATTGCAGCATTCAAAATTCAAAGTTAACGGACTTCATTTGGTCATTCAACTCAACAAACACCAAATTCAATGATCATTTACTCAAAACCTAAGGGTCATCGAACACACTCAAGCTTCTGAATTACCAAAGTGATTAAAAATCACATGACAACTCTAAAACATTCTTAGGAATGAGGCTTTAAAGTTTTAAAGCATTTGGACTTCATTTTAACTCAAACTCAAGCTTTAGTGACTGTCTGCCAGCTCCTTGGGGTCATTGTGACATCTGACACTTTTACTCGGTTGAAACTCCTTAGGGAGCTTCAAATTATATTCAGAAGTAGCTTCGTAAAATTTTAAGTCAAATGACATTGTTTGACCCAAAGTCCAACAAATATGTCAACTATGAGTTAGTGACCCCCAAACCTTAGGGTTACTGACCGAATCCTACTTCTAGGAGGTTAAAGCTGATGAATTTTGGATTAAAGACTCAAAATATGCTCAAAGTCAACTCCTCGAAATTTCAAATCTATTGAACATCAGTCGGGGTAGAAAACAAGTTGATTGCAGTAATACAGAAGGGACATTGACTTAGAACATACAACAAATGAGCCAACTGGTCAAAATCCTACTTCCACAAGTTCAAATTACATAAAACTCGGATGAACAGTATAAGATACTCTTAACATCAGTTCTTTCAAGTTTTAAATCAATCCGAGGTCATTTCAGCCTCAAATAGCTGAAATAAGTGCCCATTTTTATGAAAAGTTAAAGCGAAGGTTGACCAACCTTAGAAGGTCAAAACATGATGAAATTTCTATGACGCACTCCAAATGGTTTTAGAAAATATCCCTCCAAGTTTTATGAAGATCGGACATCGTTCGGGCCCCAAACTAATGAAAATGGATCACATGGGCAAAAAACTCAAAATTGGGTTTGTTCGTGATCGTGGCCATGGTCATGGATGCCTGTAAACTAGTTCCCGACAGTTTATGCGGTTTTTCTCTACTTTATTTCAAAACTCAACTTCCCATAACTCCCCCAACTACCTCTGAAGTTAATAAAAAGCAGGTTTGGGCACTTGGGAATGGGTTCAAGTAAGATTCAAATAGTTCCAATCAAGGTTCCAAGCAAAGATTTCAAGATTCCAACAAATATTCAAGAACATCAAGCTTCCAAACTCCCTCTAATCTTTTTCCCCTCATTAACTTAAGATGATAAATGGTTCTGGTGAAGAAAACATGCATACTTATCACTCAAAAAGAGGAGTTTCAAATTCATAAGTGTAAAAGAACTTTGAACGATGAAACTGTGTTTTCTTTGGTTCTCCCACTTGAAGGGGCTTTTTGGCCATATCTAAAGCTGTGAACAAGCCTCTTTAGGCTTCATTCTATTCTTTGAAAATCATGCAGTTTAAAGGATACAACTTTGGCCTCAAGTGCTCATACCAAAGCACCTTTTCTAGATTTGCACAGAAGCAATCCGTAACAATGAAGTGATGACTACCAAAGATCGTAGATGATTATATAGTCTAATTCAACACTCTTGGCGATCATTAAATGCTCCTAAAGTTATAAGACACCAGTTTTAGCACTCAAAAGGCACTATAGAAGCAAATAGAAACTGAACGAGGACAAACAGTGGCCAAATAGGCTATTATTTGTCAGTGACTGTGGGCCACGTCACCCCCCCCCCCCCCCCCCCATTGTATTCATTTTTTCTATATTTTTTCAAAATCTTCATATAATTTCTCTAATTTTCCTAGTTTGGATCATATCTGAGACTAGAGGGAGGGGTTATAATTTTTCAAAACCTGTAAACAACCTGCATCCCAAAGGTTAGAGTATTGAACCCATGTAAACAAAGGAAATTTAATGATGATACATAGTTGTTTTCCCACTCTTCTACATGCTTGAATGTATGGATGTTGGACTTGATTCCATTGCATTCATCACCATTTTCAAGCGTGATCGCTCTTAACCCTAAGTACAACACAACACATAGAGCTCTTCAAGTTCTGAATTGAGATTGCCATTGGAGAGATTATCTAAAACTTGCATAAGAGATTGAGCTGAAGGCTCCAAACTTCTAAAGATGGTGCTTCTACTTCTTCGTGGGAGATTTGTGCCTTTTACTTCCTTATAGAAGATTGTTTTCTAAGCGTAAAGATCGTTCGTTGTAGAGATCAAGCCACTAATAGCAGGGTATCGAGAGACTGCGTGCTGTCAAGATCTATCAAGAACAACTACAACGCCTTATGTGAAGAGACTAACTGTAAGTTTGTGATTATATCTTGTAGCACGGAAGTTAGTGATTGATTTTGTCCACTTTGGACTTGTGGTTTTTCCCGTTTGGGATTCCATTGTGTATTGCCTTCTTTGTGTTATTGATTACTTTTATTATTCCACTGCATAGATATAGTAATCGAATCACAATCTAGAATAAATCTTGGGCATGTAAAACGTTCAAATTCTAATGCTATAGTTCTGGTGATTAGGTCACAATGAACTGGAAGATGGAACTACATGTCTTTAATAGATCAGCTCAGCTCTGTTTGCAGGGGCAGAACAATGATATAAACATTGGGGGGCCATTGCATAAAAAAATATAGAGAGATTTTTCACAATTTAGGGGGGCCATAGCCCCAGCCAGCCCACCTAAGAATTTTCTCCTATGAGCAGACTACATATCGTGTAAGGTCCCAAATCCTAATAGTGTGATTAGTATTAGACAATTGCATTTTAGATAATTAAGCTCGATTAGCAGCCATGCAAGTTTGGTTTACGGTTAGGATCGTGTGTGAGAAGTTTTGTTGAGATCCAAGTCATTTTAGGTACAGTATGGGTATTTTGCAATTTTATAAAAGTTTGGAGGCCTTTTTCTTTATTTTTGATTTCCAAGATTTTGGATCTATTGGGTACATAACCTTATTTCCCAAACTTTACCCTTCTCCTACATCTTGATCCAATACCTTGAAAAAGCTCTAAATCCTAACCCAATTGTCCGAGGACTAAATCGAAATTATGCAAAACCTTACCAAATTTATACTAGTGCATCAAGTCTACCATCTCTAAGATTAAACACAAAAATATCCAAACAAAGTTGATTTTGAGATACAATTTATAATCCTTAAGGCTATTAGGCTAGGACCCTAGACCAACCTGTATAAATGCAAAATCGAACCCATTTATCAATTGAAATTAGACTGAGTTTCAGACCTGAACTTGTTTATCAATCAAAACCTGAACCCGATTTTTTAGGAGTCAAAACATGCACATAATTAGAGAATCAGGACACCATTTTGCGACCCTTGTTTCAATACCCATCCACATTGTTAGAGCGGATTGAGTCAGATACTGGAAAAAGTGAAAAAAAACAAAAAGACAAAAAAACAAAAACCCTGCAATGAAAATATCTTCCGAATAAACTCATTCACATCGAGAGCTATGAGGCCATCTTTGTTAGTGACACCCAAGTCAGCTCCCATTTGTACCAAAATAATCTTCACGATGCCAATGTCAACGTTCTTTACTATAAGATGTAAGGGTGTGTTCCCATCACCACAGCAAGCTCCGGCTGTTTTGGCAAGCACTTGAGCATTTCAAGGTTTCCATTCAACACAGCAAGGTGAGGTACACTTCGGCCTCGCGGTCCACTTGCTCTGCTGCACGAGGGTTGGTTTGTAGTATATATTCGGCCATCTGAATATGAACATGAAATCTAGAGGCCCGCTTTGCCACAATGTGGAGAGGAAATTGCCTTCATTGTCAAGAACATAAACAAGGGGTTGTTGATACAAGGGAGATCAGGATTCTGCCATAGCCTAGAGCTGTTGCGTAGTGTAAAGCTGTCTGTCCCAACTGATCTACTTGTTTGGGATCTATGCCTTCACAATTCTCCACAAGAATTTTTACTGTTTCTCACATTTTGCAAATGAAAAGAGATAAGAAGAGAGAGAGATCATCCCTAAAGGGCTATTAATTTTTTGAAATTTGACCATACAACTGCCCCAAGACATAACATGTGCCTTCACAGTTCTCCACGAAAATTTTTACTGTTTCTCACATTTTGCAATTGAAAAAAGATAAGAAGAGAGAGAGATCATCACTAAAGGAGCCATTATTTTTCTGAAATTTGACCATATAGCTGCCCCCAAGACATAACATGTGCCTGTGAATGGTTGAAGTTTAAAATATTTTCAGAGTAGATTGTAAAACGATGAGTCCTCAGGAAAAATTGTGGGATATCCTATGGATGTAAAATATTGTATTATGGGATATCCCACAACCCTAAGATATTGCATGAGTAGCTTTGTGGAAACTTAAACTTCAAATGTTGACAAGCAAATGTTAGATTTTAGGATACTCACAGTAAAAGTTCTTGTTTTTTAGGTTTGAAAGTCAATAATCTGCTACTTAAAGCCATGTTGACTTGTGTAGTTTCATTGAGTTCTGTCATGTCTTTAAATTTAAAGAAAAGGTAAACTCACTAACCTTTAAAGTCAAATTAATAATGGTTTTACGAAAAAAAAAAGTCAAATTAATAGTGATCATCTCATGCTAGAGTCTGATCGAGTTTTAAAACAAAGGACCTGAAGGTATCTATTTGCTCATCATTTGAGGACAAAGGCCTACTGAAGACCATTTTCGTAAGGGTGATGCAGTATCGGCCTTCTTAAATTCATGGTTGGGCCTCATTTTTAAAACTTATACCCTTCGCCAGCCCTACTTATCACTCATTGTATTCAATTAGATTGATCACTTAATTTTACACAAAATAAAGGTAAAGTTAGTTCATCATCTTTTCAAGGCATAGTGGGTATTAGTGTGCGCAAGTAGTTCGAATTTTCAAAAGCGCGCTCTACTGTGTGTTTCAAAAGAGTATCGCATTATTGGATAATTTTCTCTACTGATTGCACGCTGCGTATTGATGTTGTTCGTTACGCATGACCTAGTGACATTTAGGGTATCCCACCTTTGGTGACAGTCTGGATGCACATGTACAAGAAAAAATTTTCCCTATACTACAATGCAGTGACATTGCATTGTTTTGTTACCTGAGAGTGGTAGACCATTATAAAGTCGTTAGCCAAGAAAAGGCATAGTGGAAAGAAGGAAGAGGAATTGGCACAGTGCACAATGTCCTGAGTCGGAGTCCTCTGTATATTGTCCGGACAACTACGAGGCAGACCGTCAATAATCCACTCATGGTCACCATTAAGGAAATCCTCATATAACCTCAATTCACAATGTGTTGGGTGGGTACTACTCACACGGTGAAATCTCCTAGCAAAAATCATGAATTTTCATTAGGAGCACTAGGGAGACAAAAAAGAATAAAGCTAAGTATTGAAGGAATAGGATTGGACGCCTTGATGAGAAGCAATCAGCCATTCTGAAACTACTCCCGCCCTAAACTTCGGAGTTCTTGTAGGATACAGAGCTGTACGATTTTAAAATGTGTTATATTGAGTTAAGACGAAGTTTGACTTATAAGCCTAAGATTATGACTTAGATATTTCAATGTGGGACTTAGACAAAGCTTCACAATGGCAATCGAAGTACTCCACCATTATCCCTACGGAATCCCCTTGCTTGAATCATAGAGTCGTTTGACTTAGTCTCACCTCAAGGGATCACCCAAGCGATTTGGGGTCTCACACTCTCCAAAATAGAGTCATCCTCGGTTCTGATACTAATTGTCATAGCTCCATCCAACTCAGTATGAGACTGCCTACTTTAGCCCATAGGCAAGATATTAGCTACATTGGCCGACGTGTATGCATGAGGACTTCTCAGGTGGTCACCATCATGATACTGCTCCTCCCAAGCACGCTCCGTTTTGGAGATCTTATGGGGTCCAATGCTGCATGTCTTTAAAATGCATCATGTTAAGTTAAGGCGAAGTTTGATTCATAAGCCCAAGGTTAGAACTTTGATATTTTTGATGTGGACTTTAGACAAAATTTTATGGTGCTAAATGACGCACTCCACCCTTGGCCATGTGGATCCCATTTCTTCACTTATAGGATGACTTGACTTGATCTTACCTCAAGGAATTACCTATGAAACTAGCTCTCATACCAATTGTCACAACCTTGCCTAACTCAGGGGGATATTGTCTGCTTTGGCCTATGAACTTGCGCGGGGACTTATGGGATTTGTGGATGCATGCTTTATAGTTTGGCAAGTTGAGTTAAAATGGGGTTTGACTTATATGCCAAGGGTTAGGACTTAGATAATTTTGATGTACGACTTGGACAATGCCTCACAATGCTAATTGAAGCACGATACCCTTACCCCTACGGAATATAGATTCTCCTTTCTTGGCTCACAAGATTACTTAACCCAGTTTTTCCTCAAGGAATTATGTAGGTAGATTGAGCTCTCACACACTCAGAGATGGAGAGATGAAATAGTCGTGTGGTTGTCAAAATTGTGGATGTAAAATGGATTGTCTGTAGATCTCCAGCGTCACTAGCAAAGGATAGCTCAGAAGAAGAAGTAGTGATAGCAGTAGTAACATCAGCATCATCTTTGTTGGTAATCCCAACCATGAATGGAAATAAAGATGCAGTGCTGATGATGGAAATAAAATTAGAAAAATGAAATGAAATAGTGCTTGAGGAAGTAATGTGAAAAATGAAATGAAGCAGTGAAGTAGATGCCAAAAAAAAAAAAAAAACTACAGAAGTGTTCTGCTAGAGGTGGCAACAAAGAAAGTATTTGTGGCCGGCAATGGTGTTAGTTGCACAATTTGTCCTTAACTAGAAATGGAAGTGATAAATATGAAACTGAAAAATGAAGATAAATAACGGATAAAAGTACTAAATTAGTAACTCTGATACCGTTTCACCTATTGTATGCAAGAATGTGTGTGTTTCATGGATAGGATTAACCCATTTAAATAAGGTATTGACAAACTATATTCCCTTGATTACAATAATTGAGATCCACACTATTGCAACCAATGAATAATAAGATGAGGATAAAGTGACAAAGTTGGAATTAGAGTTCAATACGCTTCACAATATGTGAGTAAATATTTGTAAAAGAATTTGTATTTTTTTTCTAAACTAACTATAAATTTAGTTAGATGTTTATGTAAGTTTGAACTTTTTAAATATATTTTGGTTTACGTTGACTTTGTTCTACTTGTATGAAAAAATCGCTCCTGAATTAAGAAAAATGTCTTTTGACCAAAACTAAATCAAATCGTAAGATGTGACCACCTAAATAATATAATCATTGTCGGATCACATAAATCCTATAATAATAGCTGGCTATCATAAATGATAATAGACTCAAGTGATTCCTTTTAGATCCAACTAATATATATATATATATTTGATGACCTAAGGTATCCTTCGCTAACCCAACCTTCGAATCTTTGGCCTCCGGTTCGGAGGTTATCTGATTCTGACGAGCAAAAACTAATCTCTTATATATATATATATATCCACCTTTGACACCCAATGGTTAAATATGTCAACAGCATAGATTATGTGGAAGGGTGGATCAATTGGATGTGATGGTTTAGATTTTTGTGGAGAAGAAGATGAGTTGGGTGGATCCCATTTAGATAAAGGTAACATTCGGATGATATTCATTCAATGGGTTCCACACATTAAGTTGAGGTTGAATAATAATCTTTATTGATAATTGTGGCTTAAGGAGAGGAGAGAATTAGCCTTAGCCTTTTTTTTTCCCTCTCCAAAATTACAGCTTTAAGCTATAAAAAAGATGTGCATGTTAATGGAGAAGGAAGAGAGAAAATTAATAATAGAATGAAAACATGTTTATTGAATTCTATTTAATTCTTTTACATTCACCAATATAAATAGAAAAATTCTAAGCTAAGTTGCCAAGCAAGAAACCTATCCAAATTACGAAACACACCACAAAGGAAAATCATAAATCCATTCATATAGGAAAACCTAACCTAATAAGGAAACCTATCCAACATAGTGCAAACCAATTAAATACAGAAACCTAACCTAGTAAGGAAACCTACCATTCATAGTTTCAATGCTCCAACCTCTCCGATGCATGTACTGAATCAATGATGACTTCGACACTCCCCCTTAGCGTTGACTTCCAGCATCATTACACCAAGTTTCCATTTGAATCTATGAGAATGTTTCCATGTTTGCAGTGCTAGCTTTTGCTGATCCTTAGAACCATGTGTCAACTTCCCTAGCTGCAAAGCTGATTTGACTTTCATCTGCTTGACACTCCACTCCCTGCTAGCTATAATGGCAATCCGCACATAAACTATGCCAATCTTCACAACTAAGCGAAAGATCTCAGCACGATCTAACTAGTAATGATGGTCGGATCGCTTTGATTCCAATCATGTTTCATAAGCATCTATGGTCCCACCGTACCGACTTTTCCAGTTATTGACTCACATACATCCAACTGCTTGCACACCATCTAGACATAAAACCATCTCCCATGTCTCATCCCTAATCAAAGCTGCAATTTGATCGCCCCTACGTCTTGCCACTCCTTGATCTCATGTGTGATCAATTCTATATTTGTATGAGTTTCTGAAATATCACAATAAATAACTTTTATAATTGTTTCATCAACCATCTCTTGTGGATGTGATCCAGACCTAGACTGATCATCCTCCACTTATTCTAATTCTTTTTTTTTTGGAGTAAACTAACACGTGATCTTCAAGGCCGGCGAAACTAACGCCCCTTAAAGATTTGAGTCATTCTATGATAGATCTACATCGTCCATTGTCGATTCCTCTATCTTGAACAAATCTTGTGCTTCATCTTTAAGCTCTAAAGAATTTGAAGGCACAACATCAGTAGTATCATAAACTATTTATGTTAATGCATACTCACATCTTTTAACAATTTCGACGATGGTCGTAAAATTTGCCTCATCCACCTTAGTAACACACCTTGCCCAATATGGGTTTTAGGTTTGTGGCAAACAGTTTGGCTTACAAGTCTTTACATACATGAGATACTCAAGCATGTCATTATCCACTAAGACCTTGATGGCAAATAAACCCCTGCTCCTTTTATGATCAATTATTTCTTTTAAGATGCCTTTTTTGGTGGTGTGGTTTCTACCCCCACATGTTATCTCCCATAACGCATTACTCATCAAGCAAGACTCCAATTGTTTTTTTCCAAGAATTCTAATTTGATTTACCATGAAGTACCACCGGAAAAGAAAAAAATAAACTTGTTGCAAAATCTATTTTTGTTGATCTAGTTTGATATGCCTCAACACCTACACCACCGTACCTGTAGATCTCATTTCCACAAATTTGTAGGATCAAACAGATCTGCAATCGGAGTCCAATGGCTCTGATATCGCAAGATCAGTTCTAACCCTTGGATTTGGTCAAATCTATTTGACTGACCTTTTCCTCCCTTCCTTCGAACGAAAGTGTACTTTATGAAGAAAACAAGGGTTCTTTCTCTCTTTCCTTTTATTAATTTTTTTCACTAAAGAACGAAGTCCTTTTATTTTTTTTATTTTTTATTTTTTTTACCAACGGAGGATGTCCTGGTCCATTGGGCCGAGGGAAAGCCAGGTAAATTCCCTGTAGCCCCAATGCAGTAGTGCAGTTTGAACCCGCAACCTCTAGGATCAAACTGTGGTCTTAGGCCAACAAAGTCCTTTTAATTTATCATATGCTTCCTTTGATTCTATTTGCTAACACAAACCACTTCAACATAAGGTGGATTGAGTAGCCACAACTAATCAACAACTCTATAGCAAGTGTGGATGTGACCTATGCATGTCCCAACAATGATGGGCACCGAACATCGAGCAAAAGCCCAGATGCTGTGATCTTTTCTCTGGCGCCAACACTAATATGAGAAAACCTTTGTCCCCATGAACCCTATTTTTCAGTGAAACTAGAAAACCCAGGCTCATCCTTTGTCTTTAACCCACCCACAAGACGATCTCCGTCGATCCAACAGAGATGATCACACTTCAACTTCTCTAACAATCTGCACACAATCCGCCCTTTGGATTTATTGTCACACAACCAAATCGTAATTCAGGGTAAATAGTGAGATTAGGGAGAACACGTGGCTCCTAATCAATCCCACATAAGATCTAAGTCTGCGATGAGTTTTTGAAGCTCAACGAAACCAATACTTGCAGAAATGTTATCTAGCAATTTGTATCAAAATACAATACAGAGTATGCACATCAAAAGATACTGAATTTGAAATTAAAGTTTCAAAGTTAACAAAGCATATCAGTTACAATCCCACTAAAAACACGAGCACCAAAAAGAAATAAACCCAATAAAAACCCAAAATGAAGTCAGTCCAATGAGGATCATGCATGTGTAAAGCTAGACAGGTCCGACACCATCATCTGCACCCCACACGGGCACATCAGGTGACTTAAGTATTTGTAACACTTCACCCTACGCCTCTTCATTAAGGTAGAAAGGATCAGTACCTAGCACCAATACATTATCATCAGACTACGACGAGTCGGTTAGAAGATAATATAAACTAAAATAAATATAAAACATTAAAAGCGAGTAAAGACGATGTGATCATGTGAAGAGAAATAGTAACAATAACAAAGCAAAAGAAGAATAAAGGAATCCTAATCCATTTTACACAAATGAGCACATAAGTCCAAACCACGAGGCGGGGTACACCCTCAACTCATTGGAAAGCATTCCAATGTAAAATCAGGGGGTCAACTTGTCAAAATCAGGCAGAGCCCGTCAAACATCGGATGCCAAGCAATTCATCAAATACGGTGATGAGTCGGTTCAAAATTGTCCTGCTACAGTTGTGAAAGACCTTAAAGTAAATAATATAAATATAGACCTCAAAGTACATAATATAAATATAAACCCAACTTAGAGGCGCCCAAACTCAGATCCTAAGTCAAAGTGAAAGGCTAGTTTCCTGTATTTGCATGCGAGATCAATGAAAGGAGAAACTACTCTCGAATCATATTTCAAACCCAAACAATGTGAGTAGTCCTCTGGTAACCAAGTACTAACATTGCCAAGCCACTACACAATCCAAGTCCAATGCATGGTATAATCTAAAGATATGTACATCAAGGTACATTAAGAAAATCATGTGAAGATGTAACCTAAAGACTAAGCAGTGTACACCAACCAACTCCTGGATATTTTGTTACCGTTCGCATATGCGACATCTCTCATTTGAACCAAGATTGAAGTGAGTTTAGTGTATTTAAAGTCAAATATCTAATATGTATAGCCGCAACTCTCATCCCAGCCAAGTGCAAGGTAAATTGTACACCGTACACCAATCAAATGATCAGTCAGAAGTATGTAACCCAAATACGACTCTTACATAGTGACTTAAGGTGGGTTTATCAGAATACAGGTCAATTGGGGTCCCATATTTGAAACAGGGCTATAATACACATGTAGGATAATTATGCTTCCCAAAGAACCCATTGATCATTACTACATTGGCCCATAGTCCAAAAAGTACACCTAAGGCAGAACCTTAATCCGATCAATCGGGCAAGGAACTAATTGATCGGACTATGCTTCTGGCCCTTACTAGTTCCAGCTACGATTAGTTGGATAGTGGTCCGCTGGATCGGACTTGAGACCAATCCGATGGGGAGTCCCCTGTTTCTCCCATTCTTAGGGATCATTTCCCCTACATTAATTCCCTCATTATGCCTGCATAAAATAAGGCGTTGCCCCCTCCATTTCCATCAAAAAAACCACTTCAAATCACTCCATCCAAACATCCATAGAAATCACACCTAAATCTAGCATTTAAATCCATTTTCCATTTAAAAGGGCAAACCATCTAAATGAAAGCAATAATGCTAAAATTAACAAAAAAACATGCACTTCATTATAAGAGAATGTATATCAACTCGCCCTCGATGAAAAATGGTGAAAATAGTAGATGCCCTAGCTCTCACATGCCCAAATGGAGCTCAAATGGTGAAAATGCTCAACCCAAACCAAAACCACACTGCAAACACAAAAAAAGAAGCCTAATGAGCACCCTAGACACTTCTTGAGCTCAAAAACCACAAAGACCTTGACATGGGAAGGTTAGGAGTTTACCTAAAGCTTGGTGGTTGGAGGAAAAAGATGAAAATGGTGTCCACAGGTTGAGGGAAGCTTGGGAAAGAAGGTGGGAGCAAAGATCTGGCGATTCGGTGGCTTGAAATTTGGTGGTAGCAAGTGAGGTGAGTGAGGAAGAAAAGAAAAAGGAAAGAAGAAGGACAAAGGAGAAAGAAGGAATAAGATGGGGCTTGGCTCCTTATAAAGAGATTGGGTTTACAGAAATTACAAATAAGGGTTTAGTTTTAGGGGGATAGTTTTTAAGAGAGTTAAACGGATTTGGATAGGTTCGAGGTAGAAAAATAATGGTCTTTGAAATAGGAGAGCTACCCAATGAATCCAAAACCTCGCAAAGCAGTAAATTATGAGAAAGGACTTCTATGCTTCCTAGAATTGCAAACTATTCCCCTACTATGTCCAAACGAGCTCGAAACCGACAAAACGTCCCACACACGATCTTAGCGCTAAACCATACTTGTATAGATTCTAATGAAGCTTAATTTGCTAAAAAAACAATTTATTAGGCTAATATTCATATTAGGTTATGGAACATTACATTTGTGCGCGATCTCAAGATCCATCGAATGTGAGAAACAAGTTACAATCACCACCCTCGGCTCACCTGATCTTCTCGGAATCAGTGACCTTCTCTAATGCCACTTATTGAGGGAGAGCAAAGAAAGAAAATTGAGAACACAATGGAAATCTGTTTAATTCTATTACATTGGCCAATATAAATAGAAAACCATAAGCTAACTATCAAGCAACAAACGTACCCAAATTAGGAAACATACCATAAAGGAAAATCCTAAACTCAATCAAATAGGAAAACCTACCTAGTTAGGAAACCTACCTTACACAATGCAATCCAATCAAATATGAAACCTAACCTAGAAAGGAAATCTAGCCCACATAGTGCCACTGGCCCAACTTCCAATGATGTGATGAGAAAGCGATTCGCAATCGCACATGCGTGCATCTATGAAGCACGGGTACTTCTAAAATATTCACGTACCCGTAGCAGGTACTTACCCATATACGTACTGAATATGGGTACGACAAAAAACATATCGGGTACGGTCAAATGTACCCGATATGTTTTGACTTTGTGCGTATGGGATGGATACAATTGTGGATGCAGGATGGGTACATTCTTGGTACCTTTGTAAGAGCTTTTGTTTTTTGTATAAAAACTTTTGTAAGAGTTTGAAAAGGCTAAAAATATAATTTTTAACTTTAGCCCTAACCCTTCTCGATGAACTTAAAAGAAAAAAGGCTTTAACCCTAACACATGTCCAATCCCCTTGTTTCCAACGGAAAAAAAAAATGGAAAGGTGGAAGAAGAAGAAGAAGAAGAAGGAATGAATGCTGGATTATGAAATATAGAAAATAATATTACTGTTGTTCTTTTTTTTTTTCATTAGGTTGAATCTGTAATGATATTTAGTAATTATTGGCTTGTTGCATCTAAGAATTCTAACATATTTTAATTATTAGCATAATGTATTATTAAAATTTTAAAAAATATAATTTTATAATCGACGTACCTCAGTTATATCCGTATTCAAATTTTTTATAATTTTACCATATTAGTATACCCATACCATATTCATATTGGTACACATATAAGCACCCGTGTTTCATAGGCGTGCGTCATGTCTCGATCAATAAAGATGAAGGCAGCTGCCTGTGGATGACTTTGTTAGAAGCAATAATGGGTGTTTATTGACACCCACCCCAGGGCCCCAGAGTTTAAAAAATCTCACATTAAAGGTTGCAGATTGGTACAAGATACAATGTTCCATAAAGAAAGCTAAGAGGACACTGACGTGGAAAGCCTTAAACTTAGGATACACCTTTTTTTCATAGGGACGCCATATACTACCAAAACTCTGATTCTTACCAAAATTTATACCTACCCTTTGCATAGCAGTGTTCAAAACCGCCGTTTCAGTCTTACATAAACAAGCTCTAATTGAAGAAAATTTAAATTACAAGAAAGAAGGATTTGTTCTCTCTCAAAAAATACAGTTTATTAAAAGATTCTTGTTTGGCCCTTAATGGTCCTCCTCCCCAACTTCTCAATTGGGTCGGGTTCGCCTTATTAAGCTTGATTGGACTGATTTTGGTTCAGTGTTGGGCCTTGGCTTCAGCAGGCTTGGATTTGTGTCTGGGCTCAGCTTGATTGAGTTTTGATCCCTTCAGGCCTGCATCAAGTCAAGCTACAGCGTGCCATTTTGGATCAGACCAGTAGTTTGAAAGTAGAAGCCGACTTATTGATTTCTCACTTCGAAAAGGACATTTTTGAACCAAGAACTGTTAAGTCAAGTCTATCCAGAATTTGAACGCGGAATGTGAATATTAGGTGTGGAAAAATCCCCTAACCTACTGCTCAAACCAGAGCCTTAAAGGGTATATATATATATATATATATATTTTTTTTAAATGCATTGTTACAATACTCTCTCTTAGAACTTATCATGTGGGCTAATAGGGTAGATAGCTCATCTTGGCACACATTGTTCTATTTTTCCATTTTTCCTGTATAAAAGGATCTGATTGTACATTCTTTTTATGATCAAAATTTGGTTGAACAATTTGGTTGGTTATCAATATTAATTTTGCCCATAGATACTAATGTTTTTCTATACATGTACATTTCTCCAACTCCTGAAGACCTTGTACTAAGGTTGTTCTTATTTTCATTCTATTTAATTTAATTTGTTTCGTTAAATTTTCTCCTACATTAGCATTTGCATGTAGATGTATCTTGACTTGGGAGGCTGTGGTCGGAAGACTGGAACTAATTAAAGGCATCAAGCTAGCTTGACATGCATTGGGATTTCTTATAATTAGAAAAAATCTGCTTTTCATTTGTCACTGCTTTGTTTATTGCTTTGTTTAATTCTATGTTTAATTGCGTTACTTGCAGTTCCTTATACTCTATATCAAAGCTAAAAGTTGTACAAAATAAAGATAAGTTACACAAAGTTAAACGTGATTTGGAAGAAAAGAGCAGTCAAACATGAGTGCTGCTCTTCAAAGTTAAGGCCAACGTAGATTGCACTTGGTCGCTAAAATCCTTCTTCTCTTTCAGGTTGGAAGACTTGCATCTCTCCATGCAAAAAGTGGGGACAACCTGTTTCGTCGTTTCTACTCAGAAAAAAAGAAGCGGTCAATAAAACGTCACGGGTGCTTTTTCTCAGTCAAAAGCAATAAAGTGAAAACACCCACACACAACGCCTACTAGCCTCTTCTAGATCTTCTTTTTCTCAAGGCCTCCACTGGGACCAACCTTAACTTTGGATCAAATAATAGATGGAATAGATGGGCTGCTAATCAGCTCCAAGATGTGTGCATGATTAACTTTGGAACAAATAATAGATGACATAGAGCCGCTGCTAATCAGCTCCAAGACGTGTGCATGCGTCAGCACAAAAGATAACACCTGAGATATCAGCATCCACCACAAAAGATGAGATACCAGCCACCACAGAAGGTGACAGCTGACATCAGCATTTCTCCCAACTAAGTACATAATCACTGCCACGCATAACGCATGCTGTCACCAGCTACGTGAGTGTGCCTTGTTCACATCTCCACCTATAGTTGCCCCACTGACAACGGCTAATTAGTCAAAAGTCTTAATTAAGATAAATAATGGTTAAACAACCCATAACTTTAAATGAATCAAATGCCTATATGATAGGATGATAGGGTATTTTCCAATCAGTCTAATTTTTTTGGACAGTAACCTATTTGAACAGGTTGATTAGAGGATGTGAATGGCATTCTTTAGCAGACATGCATAAGTGGATTCATGTCTCGTCATTTTAATGCATTCACTAGACTAGCTTAGTCTAACCTTTAAATGGCTCTCATCCAGTCAAACGACCTGAATGTAGCCCGCATCGGCAAATA
This sequence comes from Sextonia rubra, assembly GCA_037013555.1. Taxonomy (NCBI): domain Eukaryota; kingdom Viridiplantae; phylum Streptophyta; class Magnoliopsida; order Laurales; family Lauraceae; genus Sextonia; species Sextonia rubra. The sequence continues at coordinate 10,113,953 of JASUAD010000028.1, read as the reverse complement.
ATTGTGCAAGATCAAGATTTAAATTCATCCTTCCCACAAGACGGTCTACATCTATGCCAAGCAGTGCCAGAATCAGGAATATATCAATAATATGTAAAAATGTTATAAAGTTCCCTCTAATGCAAGGGTATTTTTAAAATTGCCTCTAATTAAAGGGGATTTGTTAGATTTTTTGCAGAAGGGGGTGCACTTTTTAAAAAATAAATTCATTGGGGGACCATATATAAAAGTAACAATTACTTTTCTATAACAACACAGAGTTTTCCAAAATTTCTAAGCATTCAACTGGATATACCAGTTGAATTAATGATCAAGTTCCACAGCCCAAGCAAAACGAATAAATCCTCTTTTTTAACTCGTCCATATGCATCATCCCATGAACCATGGGTCGTGGAAAAGCAGAATCCATTTCTATCTGCTGCTGCATATTTCTCGTCATGCCTACTACCCTTTTGAGTTTTATGACATACTAACTCATATTTTACTCCAGTGGCTCTCCACACAAACGAAAGAAATCATGGCTTGCGAGCCTTCTAAGAAGGATAAATGGTCTTCACCTCCCAAAAATCCACATATTTTCTGACGCTATAAAGGTGGTAAAAAAGGTACTAAGGGTAAAAAGGATTAGATGATCCCAAGCATCATTTAAGACATATGGGCTGCTGTAAGCCCCTTCTCATCTGTTCAGTTTCTTTTGTTCTTAGATATTTCCTAAGCTTTACTCATTTTTTTGCTAAACTATGTTTCTTCTTTAATATGAAGTTCTTTTTTGAAGTAGAATATATAAGATGGTTCCTACGTGACCATCATCGTTGTTAGGGCTTGTGAACATTTGTTATTTTACTTTTTCAATAAATATTTGTATTTATACAAAAAATATATATGTGTCTTCCCTTGGAGGTAAGCTATTATTATTAAGCCTTCTTAACCAATCATTCCTACTAAAATCTTAAGGCATTAGTAAATGCAACTGAAATACATTTCTAACACCACCTTTCATGTGGAATCCAATCAATGTACTTTTAGCAACACTCATACACATATTTTTGTGCCGAGTCGTTCATCCTGAAATTCAAATTTGAAAACATTAGTCGAGGCAATAAAAATACTTTTCTAACAATTATTTGAGTCATGTAGTCTTTAATATCTTATATGGATTGATTGTTTTAACGGCAAAAGCTAGCTCTACAAGTACTTACGGGTTATATCGTGTAAACTTAGGTGAGGATGGTAATGGGTCGAGTTGGATTGGGATTGGTGCTTGTCTCAGATCATCTTGGCCCGTTGGTCTTAAGAGGATGCTATGTATGGACTCAACCTGTTCGCAGATAAGGTGAGAGATGTCCATCTGAATTTGGAATCAGAAAGTCCAGTACAAATCATGTAGGTTAAAGATGGGAGAACACAACTTACAAAACTACTTGACTGGGCCTTCTGTAATATGTATCTTGTGAACACAAGCAATTCCCATATGCATGCATCATATCCCAATCAATATAGATGAAGGGAGCCGGCTGTGGATAACTTTGATTGAAGCAATGATTGGTGAATACTAATTGGGCTGGCCCGACAAAGAGTTAAAAATCACACATTAAAGGGGTTATTTGATTTCACCCCATTTACGTATGTAAATACTACACATGTGAAATAGATTCACACCTTTCACATTTTTTTTTAAATTTTATACACGTGGTGTGTAAATTACATGTGGTTTTAGTGTGTAAATGGCATGCAAAAGGGGATAAAATTTTCATACCTCAACAAGTGTGAATCGGTTTCATAACCATCTCAAAAAGGAGGAGCTACACCGCCATCAATGCCCATCACACCTTTTATTTATTTATTTATTTTACTTTTTGGGCACCCCAATCATAATTTGAACCATCTAGCGTCCAATATGTTGTTAATGTCCAAAAAGGCTATGCTGCAAAATTTTAGCAGTTGGATCATTATAAATTGTGAGATATGATTGAAATTGTTCAAGCCATTAATCTTCAAATCTGAAATTTTGTGAGGCCATTTTCATGATCCGAACCATTAATCTCATTTAAAATGCCATTTTGAGTTAAAAGGTCAATTTTCAATGTTAATTCAGTAGGGATCTTGAGATAAAAAACCATATCAATCATTGGATTCATGCACCATTGATACAGTGCACACCATTAGTTGAATGGTGAGTCCTTTCTTTTAAGTTTTTTGGATCATCTGAGTGACAAATCAAGATCTAAACTGTTGAATCTCTTTAGAAGGCCAAACACGGCTAGCGGATCAAATTTTAACCATTGATCATTCATGGATTGTAAAATATTTACAAAAAAATCCTATACCTAATTCTAATTTTGTGGGCCTTTTTTTCAATCCAAACTATTAATCCTCTTCAAAAGAACGACAATGCTTTTTATATCAAAACTCATCACCTGATTCACTGTTTATTTTTCAAGCTTTGTGAAAACCATGTGAACCATTACATATAATAAGATTTACATTTGAAGATGTGTAAAAATAACAAACAAATAATTATGTTAAACATGTAAGTAATTTGCATATGTAAGTATTTTCACATCACATGTGAAATTAACCGAAAACCCCTAAATGTTGTAGTTTAGTGCAAGGTACTAAAAGATGAAGCCATAATTGGTGTATATTAACTTTGATCATAAAGAAAAAATATTAGGTCTCTTGCGTGGAAAGCCTCAAACCAATATTATACCATAATTTCATCGGGACTTTATTTACAGTACAAGAAAATTTCGTATATAACCAAAACTCTAGTTCTTATCTAAATTTAGACCAAGCAGTAAGAGGAAACTCCAAGACATTCTTTTGTGTAATGCCTGTAATTCTTCCTCGTCCAAGCATTTTACAATCTAATGCAGTGTTTTTCTATTCGAAAAATTTTTTAATTAATTTCCCCTAATTTTATAGAAAACCCTTTCTGTCTAAGAGTAATAGAAACTGCTTTTCATAGTCTTAGGCAGATTAGCCGTAACTGCAGAGTTCACCAGAAAGGAGGATTTGTTCTCTAGGTGAAAACATGACCAACAAAGCCTAGCCTCTTTTATCTTCTTTTTCTCAGCGCCTTCCCTACCAACCTGAATTTTGGCTCAAACAACAGACAACATGAAGGCGGCCGCCGCCAAACAGCCCTGAGAGGTGCATGCGTCACAACATAAGATGACATCTGATATCAGCATATCTTTTTGCTTTGCCTTTAATTTTAAGCTAGATTCTTCTTGCTTTATGAATGAATAGACTACACCCATTACATAAAAGTGTACCTCGTTCTTATCTCCTCATAAAGTTTGTGCCCTGCCATTTGTAGTCACAGTCATAATCGAGATGAACAATGGTTAAAACTCACAATTTTAAAAGAATCAAATGTCTATTTGTTGGGTAACTAGGATATGTCCAAGCAATCTAATTTTTGGGACAGTTACCTGTTTGGGAGCCCCAGCAATTTGGACAGGTTGATTCATAAAGCATAAGAATGGCATTTTTGAACAATTAATAATGCATGAGCAGGATCAAGGAACCACTCGGGCCTGTGTCCAGTCAAACGAGCAGGAAAACAGGCCCATGGCCAATGAATTAGGCAAGCTCAAGATGCAGTCCACGAGAATGTCTAGATCCATGTGGGGCCCATTATTCACATAATTTCCAAGAGCTTGTTTGAGGAACTCTCTTCTGATTGAAGCTTTTATTTGCTTTAATTTTTTTTGTTTGATTAGAATCTTTATTTCTTGTGTTCTTTGTTGCAGGAATTCTCAGCAATTCCTATTGGAGCTAGTAGTAAAGACTGAAGCTGAATTTTGTTGGCTGATTTTGAGTAGAGTTAATATGGGTAATTTTTGGATTTGCACCATCAATCACCCCACACACTTTGAACATAATTTTTTATTTGATTAGATTTTTTTTTTTTTTACATCAGCCAAGAGGGTTGGGATGCATAAGAGAGCACGTACAACAAAAAAGAAAGCCACCCAGGTGGGAAGAGGTTCGCTTACCTAGCAATTGAACCCAGGCTGAGAGATGGGAGTACTATAACCTGTAAACTTGAGCCACCTAACCCAGATCACAACTTAGGCCCAAGATTATTTTGTGTACATTTAGTTATAGTTTATGCCATGTTTAAAAGGCCCAATCGGTATTTGTATATACTTTGAGATCGTCACCATCATCACCAAATGGGGTATTGACTAATCGAGAAAACATCTTTCAAGCCCTTGTGAAATGGTATCAGAGTCTTTTGTTGATTTTGTAAGGTTTAGGGTTTCGTCCCCTTCTTACGATTGTGAGCTTCATCCTCAACATCATCTCCTATGAGAGTTCTAGTCTTCGTCATTAGGAAGCATCATTCAATTAGGGCTTCAGTTTGTCTGTTAAGCATCACCATTGCGGCCTAGACCAAGGAGTTTTAGTTCTTAAGTTTTGTCATCTCTTTGTGGGCTGCAAGTGGACTATTCCAAGGTGTTTTCCTTTCTCTCCACATCGTGTGGCAGCATCTCATATTGTTGCGGTACCCCTCAGTTGTTGTCCGCATAAGTGCTCTCTTTTGGCATCACCTTTGTGATAAACATCCAGCTCTGAGCTCCGGCAACATCACCGCTCTTCTCTGCTACTTCATCTATGCAATTTCTCTAGGCACAACTAACAAAGAAAGAAAGAAAGAAAGGATAGCCTCATCTAGTTTCCATTTTAGACAGAAACATCTATGAGATCCTTTCTTTGTGATGGATAAATCTGAAACAATCCAAACTAAATTAATTGGGGCTAAAAATTATGCTTGTTGGGCACTTCACTTCAGACATGTTCTCCAAGGATAAGGTCTGACCGAATTTCTTGAGCTAATTAAAGGCATTGAGCTAGCTTGACATGCATTGGGACTTCTTATAATTAATAAAAATCTGCTTTTCACTTGTCATTGCTTTATTTAATTCTATTTCTAATTGACTTTACTTGCAGTTCCTTTTATTCTATGTCAAAGCTAAAAGCTGTGTAAAAAAGAAAGATAAGTTGCACAGTAGACGTGATTTTAGGGAAAAGAAAAAAAGTCTAAACATGAGTGCTGCTCTTCAAAGTTTGAATAAAGACCATTGTAGATTCCACATGGTCAGTAGATTGCACTTGGTCGCTACAGCCCTGCTTTTCTTTCGGGTTGGAAGACTTGGATAACTCATTCAATGTCTCCATGCAAATAGTGGGGACAACGTGTTATGTCATTTCTAGTCAGAAAAAGACGAAATGGTCAACAAAAAGTCGCTGCTGCTTTTCGCAGTCAAAAGCAATAAAATGAAAACACCACCCCTGTAAATTAGGTTCCCTGACGTCACCAGGGCTGTGGGGTCCTAATTGATTCCGCCAGGATCACCATATAAAAAATTTTTTTGAACGGAGGATCACGATTCACACACAAAGCCTACTAGCCTCTTCTACATCATTTTTATCAAGGCCTCCGCTGGGACCAACCTGAACTTTGGATCAAATGATAGATGGCATAGACGGGCTGATTAGCTTTGAGACGTGTTCATGGCCTCACCACAAAAGATGACATCTGAGAAATATGCATTCCACCACATTAGATGACAGCTGATATCAGCATTTCTCCCTACTTTTGACATAATAAATGGTACGCATAACGCATGCTGTCACCTGCTGCGTTAAGTATGGCTTGCTCACATCTCCTATAGTTGCTCCACCGACAACGGCTAATTAGTCAAAAGTTTTAATTAAGACAAACAATGGTTAAAGTACCCAGAACTTTAAATGAATCACATGTCTATATGTGAGAGTGATAGGGTCTTGTCCAATCAATCTAATTTTTGAACAGGTTGATCAGAGGATGTGAACGGCAATTTTTAGCGGGCATGAATGAGTCGAATCATGTCTCATCATTTTAATACATTTACAAGACTAGCTAAGCCCAATAATTATTTCTGCACGTAATAAGACACACACAAAACATACACAAGTGTATTTATGTGATAAGGTAGTGACAAATATATTTATCCCATAAGATAAGGAATAAACAGTGAAGCATAGCTATTATGGTGTAGTGTCATATGAGATATTGTGCATTTTATGTATATTTTAGTGTGAATATGTATCACACTGAGCTAAGTCTCTCCTTTAAATGGCTCTCATCCAGTCAAATGAGTTGAATGTAGCCCGTGCATCGATCAAGATTTAAATTCATCTGAGCCACAAGATGGTCTACATCTATGCCAAGCAGTGCCAGAATCAGGAATATATATATATAATTCTTGGGGGAACAATATATAAAAATGGGGGGATATTTATGTGCATATGTCCCTCACTAAGGGACCGTACATACTCCTCTGTGGGGCTTATGGTGGACCCCACCAAGGGATGAGACCAGGGGGAATGGAAAGATCTATGCGGGACCACCGTAGATACTAATTTTAGCCCCAGTCACATATCTCTAACCATTTCATCCATGACCCACAAATTCATTCAATTCGAATGGGTGCATAGTTGACCAACAGTCCAATAGATTCGGATTTGATCAAAAATTGGTAAACGAGTTCAATTCAAGGGGGCTGTGTGTGTGGTCCATTTGGATGGACCATATAGTGGGTCCCACCTAGAGTTCTCACAAAAAAAATGGTGGAGACATATGCACATGAATATTCTCTCCATAAAAATGTTATACAATTCCCTCTAATTTAAGGGGATTTTAAAAATTGCCTCTAATTTAAGGGGATTTTTTAGATTTCTTTCCACTTCATAAAAAATAAATTCATGGCGGAACCATATATGAAAATAAGAACTACTTTTCTATAATAACATAGAATTTTCCAAATTTTCTAGGAAGCCCACCAGATGTTCAAGCCATGATTAAGGAAAATGCATCTTAAACAAATAAATTTTTTTTTGGAATTTTGATGTCTCTGTGGGTATAAGGATTCCCGCTACTGGTTATCCCAGGCCACTAGGCCAACCAAGGGGAAAGTGATATTATAAATTTCTAAGCAGTCAACTAGGTATACCGGTTGAACTAATGATCAAGTTCCAAAGCTCAAGCCAAAACTAATAAATCCTCTTTTTGAACTCGTCCATATGCATCATCCCATGAACCATGGGTTGTGGAAAAGCAGTCCATTTCTATCTGCTGCAGCTTATTTCTCTTGTCATGCCTACTACCCTCATGAATTTTATCGCATACTAACACCTATTTTACCTCGATAACTCTCTACACCAACAAAAGAAATCTATCCACCTTTAGAGGTGTTAGGATTATTTCAGTATTGGCTAATTCATGGGTTGGATAGGACTAAGGTCTTTTAAATTTTATTTTTATATTTCTTTTAGTTTGTACTGTAGCGTGGTTAATCGAATGAGTCAAAGAAGAACTCAAAAAAAGAATGCAAATTGAAATAGTTTTTATCTTGATATTTCAATTAAAATGGTTATGGTTCACAAATCAATCATCGAATCAAGATAATCTACTTACTGTTGAAAAACTATTTTCGAGTAGATATCCGTATGTTCAAAGATTGAGTTAATCGAAATTAAAATGATAAAGTTATGCCCTTGAAAAGTTTGTAAAAATTTATACTAAATTATGTTGATTTGCTTGAGTTGTGTTTGAAAAGTTCAAAAAAAAAAGGCGAGACAAAATTGATATCCACTCAAGCTAAAAAAAGGCAAGACTCTTTTTTGCCCCCTTTTTTTGCGCAAATTTGTTTTCCTTTTTAACGGGGAGTGCATCTATGTGTTGTACTGGAACCCAACTCTGATGCATGAATGTTGGGTTATTTAAAAGGTTTTTCTCTCAACTTTAAGGTATCATATCTCTTTATTCTAAGTTTAGAAAACCCATTGGAGATATCTTTCTTCTCTAGAATAGTTATTAAAGAGTTACGCTGAGTTGTTAAACTTATAGAGATTTGTGCTTCTACTCTTGTGGAAGATTTGCTTGTCTTGAGGTTTCAAGGTTATTGTTCAAGCACAATTGACAGCGAATAGTGAGGAGTCGGCAAGAAAAACTATAGTCCTTAGGTTGAATTGCAATTGGAAAACGGTTGTAAGTATATGTTGTAAATATCTTTTTATAGTACTTGATTTCTGTTAGTCCAGGTGATAAGATTCATAGTTTTTTCCGTGTTGAATTTCCACCGAAAGATCATGTATCTCTTTTTTTGTGGCTGATTTATTTATAGTTTGTTTTATTTTTTTTAACATTGTTAGTTGCACTATACTATAGAAATCGGATTGAGACCTTAAATCCTACATCAGATGTACTAAAATTCCTCAAAAGGTAAGTTATTATTATTATTAAGTTTTTATAACTAATTATTCCTACCAAAACCCCAAGTTTTTAGTAAAGGCAATCCAAATACATTAATTCTAACACTCCCTTTCATGTGGAGCCCAATCAACTTACTAATTATTATTACTATTATTTTTTATCGAGCGGTTCCTCCTATGATTCATACTCGAAAGCATTAGTATAGAAAATGAAAGTACTTTTATGACAGTTATTTGAATCATATGTAATATTTAATATCTTACATCGATTGATTGATTCAACGGCAAATGTTAGCTCTACAACTTACGGGTTTTATCTTTTAAACTTAGATATGGACGGTAATGGGTTGAGTTGGATTGGGATGGGTACTTGGCTCAGATCATCTAGCCCGGCTAGTCTTGAGAGGATGCTATGTATGGACTCCCCTGTCTGTTGATCAGGTGAGAAATGTCCATCTGAATTTGGAATCATTAGGTCCAGTACAGATCATGTAGGATAAAGAAGGGTGAGGACAACTTAAACATCGACTTGAGTACTGGGCCTTCTGTACTCTTTATGTTGTGGACACCAGCGTTCCCATATGCATACATCCCATCCCAATCAAAAAAGTAGGAAGCCGTCGGTGGATTACTTCGTCCAAAGCAATAATTGGTGTATATTAATTGGGCTGGAAGAGTTAAAAATCACATATTAAGGACATGTTTGGGAGAGTTTTATGGTAAAATAAAGTGAAGTAAATTCAAAATTAAGAAAGAATAATATATAATTGGGTTATGATGATTTTTTATTTTTAGTTGTTTGATATGAAATTTTTTTACTTTTTGTATAAAAAGTAGAGTTTTTTTTGTAGTTTAGCGATAATTTTTTGATATTTTTCGAAAAAATAAGAGGAAGATTTAAATTTTTTAAAAAGGAGGGGGAAAACTTGAAATTTAAAAATTTTACTTTATTCTACTTTATCCTACCCTTGCCCCAGTCATGCCCTAAAGGTTGTAGACTTAGTGCAAGGTTACATTAACCTTGATCATAAGAAAAAACTAATAAGTCTCTTGCGTGGAAAGCCTCAAATCAATAATATACCATAGTTTCAAACAGGACTTCATTTACAGTAAAGAAAATTCCATATCTAACCAAAACTCTAAATCTTATTTAATTTATAGCAAGCAGTAAGAGGAAACTCCAAGATATTCTTCTTTGTAATGCCTAGACTTCTTCCTTGTCCAAGGTTTTAACAGTTTAGTGTAGTGCTTTTCTGATTGGAAAATTTTTAATTAATTTCCCCTAATTTTATAGAAAACCCATTCTACCTAAGAGTAGTAACTAGAAACTGCTTTTCATAGTCTTAGACAAATTAACAAGCCCTAAGCGAAACTTATACAAGAATTAAAGGAGGACTCGTTCCCTAGATGAGAAATTGACCAACAAAGCCTAGCTTCTCTTGTCTTCTTTTTCTCAACGCCTCCCCTACCCACCTGAATTTTGGCTCAACAACAAATGACATTAAGTGGGGCTGCTAAACAGCTAGGTGTATGCGTCATAACAGATATCGGCATTTATTCTTGCTTTGCCTTTGCTTTTAAGCTAGAGCCTAGATTCTCTAGCTTTGTGAATGGATAGGCTGCACCAATAACGCGAAGTGTGCCTCGTTCTCATCGAGTAGTTTACATGCCTAGCACCTGAGAATATCACCGTTTCCATCTCCTCATAAAGTTGCTCCACTGCCATTTGTAGTGAAAGTCATAATCGAGAAAAACAGTGGCTAAAACCCACAATTTAAAAAAAAATCAAATGTCTATTTGCTGCGCAACTAGGATATGTCCAATCAATCTAAGTATGATACAGTTACCGTTTGGGAGTCACAGCAATTTGGATAGTGTAAAATCCTGTTCCTCGATCTGGTTGATTTGTTAATTTTCATAATTTATGCTAATTAATTATATTTTAATATTAATTGGGTCTTTGGTAAGTATAATTGGTGGGGCCTTAAACTTAGATGAGGTAGTTCATGGACCAATTTGTAATTTTAATTAAGTTAATCATGCAACATTATATATTCATTCATTACATTATGTATATTTTATAAGCATCCAAGTTATGAAGTGGACCCTATCCGTTGGGCTTAAGTCACCTATGTCCCTTTTAACCATCTTTGTAAATACTCATAACTAGAGAATTTATTAGCAAATACCGAAACTATTAGAGCAACCCTAGTTTTATATAAAAGCACACATTCTATACTTATGAGCTTTTGTGACTTCTAGATAAAATCCTAGCTCCCAAGCTCATATCTACTCCATTTTCTACCCCCTATTATGCTAAGAGCATGTAAGAGATCCCCAAGCCTCATTCAGCTTTCAACCACCTTCTTTTTCATATTTCCTTTATCCATTGGCATTGGCATTTGCATATTCCTCAAGGTGAGTAACTCAATTTTTATTGAAGTTTGAGCTATTAAATAGTGTAATAGCTGATTCTCAACCTCGTTCAAGAACTTGGTGTTTCAATTTACGAGCAAACTCCTCTGAATGTTGATAATACTAGCACAATTCAGATTGCAAACAATTCCATCTTTCATGAGCGAACAAAGTACATTAAAGTTGATTATCATTTCATTCAGCATCATTATATTTTCTCCAGACTTCACTATCTTCTCCTTGTTAGCTCTCACAACCAATTGTCAAACCTCTTCACCAAAGTCTACTACAACCACACTATGATTTCTTGTTAGCAAATTGATGCGTCTTCAAAACTTGCATCAATTTGAGGGGTGTAAACATGAGCTACCTAACCCATTTCACAACTCAGACTAACGATTCTTATTTTGTATTTTGTATATCTTTAGTTATAGTTCAAGCCTATGTTAAAAGGCCCCATTGGTTTTTGTATATGATTTGAGATCATCCCCAAATGGGATATCGACTGATAGAGAAACTTCTTTCTCCGCTTTTAGGCCCTTGTGAAATAACCGACCAAGCAACCCCTGATTCTTTGCACTAGATCACTTAAATGAGTAAGGTACCAAGCTTGATAGGTCTAAATCATAGGTTAGCAAGTTGGCCGTGCATGACTTAGATTTGTTGTTTGCAACTATCAAATTAAGGGCTACAAAGTTCGATGGATCGAACACTAAGGTGCTGGGGGAGAAGGGAGAGAGAAAATTGAAAACACAATGAAAAGTATTGCATCTTGAGTAAAATGAATTACATCCTCCAATAAAAATAAGAAAACTCGAAGCATACCTACTAATCAAGTTCTAACTAAAATAAGAAACAACAATTATAGATTACCATAAATCTCACTAACCTAATAATAGAATATTTTCTAATAATATTTTATCTTATATAGTGCCATCGGCCCAACCCCTTCGGTGCGTATGCATTAGTTATGTCAAGAGTTCAACGTATAGTCCTTAATATGTGGTTATAATTATCAAATTATGCCCATGAGGGACCATCCTCTAATGCTTAATTAACCTGTCCCCTTATCCTAGTGATTTTCATGCAGTCAGTGGCCCCACATCTAAGTTTAAGTTATGGAATTGAAATTGTAGGTAAACGGCGTTGGGAAACAGGGACATTACAAATAGGGTTATTTTTGTCTTAAAAAAAAATAAGTGGGTGGAAATTGACACAGGCATTCTCATCGTGGTCCAGACTTTAATTTGGCCTTTCAGTCATATAGATGGGACAGGCCATCTCACTGAACACCACGGATGTACACACACTTTGATAATGAAATGGATCCGGATGGGTCTGAATGCGAGAGGCCAGGCCCAGCTTACCATTTTACCACAAACATTAAAAGGTGTAAGTATTCTGCAAATGGGCCTGGCAGCTTGAGGCCCTGATAATAGCCTTAGGAAAGTGGGCCCGCCCTGATCCCAAGCTCCCTGAGCAGCACTGTAGCTTAGGCAAACTTTAGAATATGGCCATAAGAGCAGAGATCGTGGCATAACTGGTTCTGTCATCCCTCATAACGACCACCTCTACCAAAAAAAAAAAAAAAGGAGATCAGGGAATAGTCTTTGACTCCCTTCTAATTCCGTGTAGCACATCTTCCTATCACCCACTTCAGACCTCGTGTTCCACGATGCCCACTGCAAAGTAGTGTTTCTCACCCTACCAAATACAGAACACAATACACATACCTACTAAACACACAATTGACCCCACAGCTCACAAAGTCTATGATCTAAATTGTCATGACAACATAGGCCCATTTCATAGGATAGTGCATATTTAGTATACAAATACAAGAGCCAAGTTTGGAATGAAAAGGTAGGAAAGTGCGCTATGTAGAGTTTTGTAACCGTCCCTAGTCTCAACTCCCAACTACAATATTGTTTTAAAAAAAAAAGCACTGTTGTAATAGTTTAATTTATTGCTGATCAGAAATATGTGTAGTGTGAATGGTTCTTGAATTTAAATTCCTTGAAAGGCCAGAAAAGAAAAGTCATCCAACTATGTAAAACACGGCTTCTTTACTACCAAGAAAACAAAAGGTCAGTAGTCAACAACCACATGCACATTCCATCCTCATGCATGTCATACAAAATGATACATTGGACAAAATATCTACAGTGCGTAGACATACATCCACTTGTATATATATAGATGAAGAGCGGCATTCTCAACCATTAAGAATTGATAGAGAAGTGTGTGTGAGTGAGAGAAAAGTGAGTCATGGAAGAGGTGGGTGAAGACTTGTCTATCCCCGTAACACCTACAAATGTAGCCCCAGCTACACCACCAATTTCTGCCCCTCCCTCCCACCTCCGGTCACCTTCTGTAACTCACTCTCCCCTACACACACCAGACACAAGGACCCCACGAACGCCACGGTTCATCATCACACCATTGGCTAGCCCGATGCGAAAGGCCATAGTGAACATGCGCGGCTACTTAGAGGAAATGGGTCACCTCACCAAGCTTGACCGACAGGATTCATGGCTTCCCATCACCGAGTCAAGGAATGGCAATGCCTTCTACTCTGCCTTCCACACGCTCACCGCGGGAATTGGTGCGCAAGCATTGGTTCTTCCAGTTGCTTTCACTTACCTTGGATGGTATGCATGATAAACATTTGCAATTTGGATTCATTTCGCATATAGTATTACACATTTTATGGGCATATTTTAAGTGGACTATGGATGCTTGTATTGGCTGCAGGTCATGGGGGATTTTGTGCTTCACTTTGGCCTTCTTTTGGCAGCTTTACACTCTCTGGTTACTGACTCAGCTCCATGAATCGGTTCCCGGAGCTCGCTATTGTAGATACTTGCAACTTGCCAAGGCTGCTTTCGGTAAGTGAAAGCTCCAAAAAGAAAGACTAGTTAAAAAGGAATCCGGATTCTCTTAATGTTTGCCCCACTGTGACGATTTGGTCCAGACAACTTCTCCTCGGTCAAGTGGCGGACTGTAAGTGGTGCATCGACGATCATTGTGGTGCAAACACTCATAGAATATTGATTCGTAAAAGAAATGGGAATTATTCTGGTGTGGGCTATAAAATTAAAACACCATCCATCTGAATTTGAGTCTTCTAATTAAAAACTTCATGGTGACTATGGCTGGACTAATCATGTCCTGCAACGTCACCAGTAGTATGCATAGTAGTCTGTCCATTACATTACCTCAAATTTCGAGTAAAAAGACAGCCATGGGCAGTCATTTTTTCTGGCTTCATTTTTTCAAAAACGACAGTTTAAGGTCATCGGAAAATTCATATGAGGTTCGTCGTTTTTAAAAAAACGACGGCCCTATGACCGTCATTTTATGAAAAAACGATTGTAAAATTTATGACGACTGGTGTTCTAAAAAAACACGATAGCCTCAGACGTCGTTTTTTTATAAATTTCAGTGTTGTGCTAGTGACGTGAACCATGATCACCTCGAGAGATTTTCTCATATAATTCTGATTCCATCCACTAGGGGGAAATGCCACGGGACACTTTTATATGAGAAGTCACACCTGCTTCGGTCGCTATAGGATGGTTGTGACTTCTGGCTCATGGTGGCGCCACATAGATAATTAAGTATCAATATATCTTTAGTGCTCTTAGTGCTAGCCGCTTTTGTAGTCACTAGTGCAGTGAAATGGAACAAGTGATTCAATGGTTCCACTAACCCCACTCAAGGATCAAGCCATTTGGAATCCATTGTCCATCAATCTGCCCCCTACAATAGTTCTCTCTGTTTATTTTTATTTTTATATCTACTTTGGATCATTCTTCTTTCTGTTATGTAAACAATAGGCCATAGAAGTGTATGGGTAATGGATGGTTAGGATCTTCCAAAATTAGAAGGGTTTTGGGGCACCCTCCAAAAATTGTGGGGTATATTAATCTAACTGTGGTTACCACTTGTAAGTAGTGGACACCTCATTACACTTTATCCTTCCTTTATTTGGAATTGAATCTCTCTTTCTCGCTCTCTCTCTCTCTCTCTCTCCAGGTGAAAAGCTCGGCAAATTGCTAGCCTTATTCCCCACCATGTATCTGTCGGCTGGTACTTGTACGGCTCTGATTATCATTGGTGGTAGCAGCATGAAGCTCTTTTTCCAGATCGTATGTGGACCCACGTGCAGATCGGAGCCATTGACAAGCATCGAATGGTACTTGGTCTTTGTGTGCTTAGCAGTGGTTCTTGCTCAATTGCCCAATTTGAACTCCATTGCTGGTGTCTCTATGATCGGTGCTGTCACAGCCGTTGTCTATTGCACACTGATATGGGTAGTATCAGTAAGCAAGAATAGGCCCACCGGCATATCCTATCACCCACTGGAGCCCAAATCAGAGGTTGCTAGAGCCTTTGGTATGCTAAATGCCCTTGGAATCATTGCTTTTGCTTTTAGAGGTCACAATGTCACACTAGAGATTCAGGTGTGTGTCTGATACCCTTCTATCACTGTTTTTTCCCAACATGTTCATATGGATATTTTATTTTAAAAATTTTGCAATTGCTTGCTTTTATCAAAAGATATATAACTACATGAATCCACCACATAAATCATAATGCTGGTTCGATACCTTTTTTACTCATTGGTGACCCATACACAGATACTTTCAACCCAGAACGCAGAAAAACTCAATAAAATCCTGGGGCTACCTTTTTTAATATTTCCAATGGTTCTCACATATTTCAATCCAAACGATCTTCTCACACACACCTACCATAGAATTGGACTGACTCAACCATCATTCAATCCGTGCAGTTGAATCACAACGAAAGATGCACTTATAAAAGCATTTAGCCCCAAATCTATGGCTAAGATGGTATTATTAAAGTGGCATTTCACCAACTGTGATGCCATTAGCATGCATCTCTGTGTCCCTGCCCCCAAAATAGCTGGGGCAGGGGCATGCTTTGGGTGCCCCCGAAAAAGAAACTCAGTTTCCTCATCTGCTGCTCTTGGATTCCAACCTAGAGGTTGGAAATGTCTTTCTTCCTTATCAGGTCTGCACCAAACAACATGATATTGTGGGCTGTAAAATCAATGTGCCCTTTCCTTTTCCTTTCCCGGTTGTCCTAAAAAAAGTTGAATTTGGATCTTAGAAAAATAAAAAAACAATTTTAATGAAGGAGATAATACTAAAAAAAATTAAAATTAATCCACCTAATTGTTTTCTATATCATGTAACAATAAGAAAATGAATATTGTCTTCAAGCCACCCATAAACACTCTCTTGGAAAATCCCCTTTGTTGGGTGTAGATGTAATCTTGTTTATTTGTATTCTCCATTGCAGGCTACAATGCCTTCTACTCTAAAACGTCCTTCCCGCGTGCCCATGTGGAAAGGGGTCAAGTTTGCATATCTTCTCATTGGATTGTGCCTATTTTCCATTGCCATTGGAGGTTTCTGGGCTTATGGTACTCTGGTAAGCACCCACTGAACGTTTTAAGATTTCTTTAGTGCAAAAAAGAAGAAAAGATACAGTGTTTCATTTGCATGCACTGGGAATGACGTCAGAAGACCCATCAATAAACTGATTGTTAACTGATGGAATATGCCACATTCCACTGTCTGGCCACAATGGTGCTAATCCCACAGCTGTCATCATCATGGGCCTTGAAGGGCCATATTACAAAATCTCAGTCTGGAAGGTCATAAGTATCCGGTCACTGACTGTAGATTGGAAGATCAAAAGAGAATAATTAATTAGTTTTATTACTTTACAATGCTTCTATTAGTTTGTTTTAGCTTGAGGAACGATTGTGGGGCAGAGCATGCAATAAGATGTAGAAGAATAATATATGTCCTGATCTAATTGTGATTAGAAACAACTTTAGACCATGGGCAGTGCCATCACTGGATCTCTCTTTTTCTTTGTTGCAAGATGATTCGTCTTTTCCCTTCACTTTTAGTAAAAAAATGAAGAACGAGAAAAATACTGTACTTAAGGTGCCATCTTCATTAACTTAAGCTTTGTGACAATTTTGAAGGTCTTAAGGTACAACTGAAACTCCCCTTGAGCCCATCTATGTTTTTGCTTTACATTTTTTAAAACATTTCTAGTTTCAAATGTTATTTCTATTTTGATATTTTTAGGTTAATCCTAAATTTAGCCTCAAAAGAAAAGGATCAATTTTTTCTCAAGTCTTACCTCAGCGGTTAAGATGTGCAATTCTTACTAGGTGGTCAGGGGTTCAACCCTGGCCTCCTCCCTCCCTTGCACACGCGAGTTCTTCTCCTCGCATGTGTAAGTTTGTGTTCTCCTTACATGTGCAAGTTTCATTTTCCTCACATATGTGGGTTTGATTTCCCGTTGCTTGTGCGAGTTTCTATTTTCTCACATGTGTAAATCTCTCAAAGGACTTAACCCCTTAGCTTGGTTACCAAAAAAAGTGAACGATCAGAGAGGAGGCACTCTAGTTATAAATTGAGCATAGAACCAATGGTTACTCTTTATTTGTTCCAACCTTTCTTTTTCCTTTTTTTGTCTATGATTTGAAACTGTTAATCTTCATTTCTGATATTAAATATTGCCCGTCTATTTGCTCGGTGCTGGATTCTTAATAATTCCAAGTAATTCCTTCCTATTATAGGCACTCAAATTGAAGACTAAAAGTGAAGATCTTGAAATGGCCTTCAAAAAGCCTCCCCTTGGTAGAAAATTACCCAACCATTCTATAGGAAATCAAATCCTAAGAAAGTAAGGATCCCATCTACGTTCTCTTCATCATTCCTTCTTTAACCATGAATAATAATACCATAAACGCCTAAGAATTCAACACCTAGTGAACAAACGGGCCCTAAGAGTTCTTATACAAAATCCTGATCGTTGTTTTTCATATGTATCATGGTTAATTTGCAGATACCAGCAAATGGCGTCTTAGCTGCCTTGTTCAAGTACCACAAGAGAGAAACTTCAAGGGGGGTGTTAGGTTTAACAAGCTTGCTCGTTGTTATTAACTGCCTAAGCTCCTACCAAATCTATGCCATGCCGGTATTCGACAACCTGGAATCAGGATACACCAGGAAGACCAACAGGCCATGCCCGCAATGGCTCCGATCAGGGTTCCGTGCATTCTTTGGATCAGCTTCATTTTTCATATCAGTGGCATTACCTTTCTTACCAAGCCTGGCAGGGCTGCTCGGAGGGATTGCATTGCCGGTCACCTTGGCTTACCCTTGTTTCATGTGGATTGTGATTAAGAAACCCGAGAGATGTAGCGCCATGTGGTACATTAATATGGTATTAGGAAGCTTCGGCATGGTTCTAAGCGTTCTACTGGTTGCTGGGGGTGTGTGGAGTACAGTAGATCATGGATTTAAACTAAGATTCTTCAAGCCTCAGTGAAAAGAACCAAGAAGAGCTCCAACAGAGAGATGAGGGAATGCTTATGGGGATGACTAACTTTGAACGTATAAAATATCGCAGAAGAGAAAAACCAAATATGTTTTTTTCTCTGATCATGTTAAAGGAATGTTGAATACTTCGATAAATCTACTGTAGCATTATGTGAATATTTCATCTTTAAATCAAGGAGCTATGATCGAACATGATGGAGAGAATTGCTGAGTTTTTGAGAAACTTGAGGACTTGAAAGACCTATGGGCGCATTTGTGCATAAGTATAAGTTTATGTCAATCTGTACGAATCTAGAAATTTGAGGATTTTAGAAGAGTATAAAAAACGTATTTGTATGACACCAAGAATTCTTAGGTGGGATGAAAAAGCTTTTGATTTTTGCCTTACATGGTTTGGAGAAGCATCCCCTTTTTTTTTTCTTATGACCTAAGGTAGCTGTCCAATGTTCGGATCTTTGGCCTCTGGGCCGGTTATCCAATTCTGACAAGAAAAGACTCTTCCCCCAGGGGAACATACATGCTGCACAAATAATATTCAGATAACGCAATGGGTGGGAGTTAAACTTGAGATCTTGGAGAGCAAACTCAAAGCTCAAACCAATTGAGTTACCACCTTAATTACTGGAGAAACATCTTTCAATACTGGAAAAGAAAAACAAAATCAACTATTTTCGTTGAGTTCACAGAAAATTACTTCCTATTGGGAGATTGAAATTAATTTTTTCCGGCATTAAAAAAAATCTGATTAGCAGAATTTAAGCATTGCAGAAACAAAATTTCTAGCGGTGCACAAATGTTTCTTGATGAACAGGTACATTCAAATTATACGATGACGTTAATCAACTCTACATGAAATCAAATGATAGCCTAACGTATCATCAAGTTTCAAAATTCTGGTAATAAACAGATTTGTTCATGTACAAACAACGGAATTGAGAACACAATGCATGAGCCAAGTAATACAATAAGGGTATATTTGTGTAACAAATGAATTCCAATCTTTGCAGGTTCCCATTTTCACAGGAAAGAAGACTGATGCATTTCTACCCTTCAATAGGAAATCGAAATCATTTTTATTGAGAAAATTAATTTATTTTTTTACCTTTTCTGCACACACATTCACTGTACGCGTGCCCACACATACACAAAAGATGAAAAAGTAAGCTCTAAAGAAAAACAAAACAATTTTCCCCTCTATTTCAAAATCATCTTATTCCACAAACATATCTTCAAGCAGTGGCATATCCACTGTGCAAAGGATCTGCTAGGGCCTATATTTCAACCAAATCACCGAAAACATGGCGCTCGGAGTGATCTACTGATAACTTGCACATGGAGTGATCTACTGATAACTTTGTGCGTTTGGTCATAAAGGACATTGGCACTACTTGAAAAGTTGAGTGATTTTCCTTTCAGACAAGAAATGATTAGCCCACATATATGAGATACACTTGGCGAATACTTCTAAGTGCAAAGTCTAATTAAGAAATGATTAGACCATTTATACGAGGCACTTGGGGAATGGACCTATGGAAGGTAGTGAGAAAGTTCAATGTCGATGGAGAAGGGCATCTATTGGCGGAGTGCTGGTACACCACAAAGGAGAAGTTCTATTTATGTTTTCAAGTCATATTAGAGTAGAAGATTCTAAGGAAGCAGAGCTATTTTTTAAGCTCTCTAAAACTCTAAGAGTTCTTTCCAACAAAGTTGTTTAGTGGAGTGATTATTTTAGTGGTATTACATGGATGAAATCTCTGGAGGTTCCTTGGAAGATACAGTTCCACTTCAACGCAATCAAGGCTATTACATCTACCTGGCAGGTTTATTTTGCTCATCCTAGCAGATTCGCCAATAGCATGACGGACTCTAGTAAAACAAGGGGTAAATTGGTCTTTAGCTTTACTTTTTTAAATTAGTTGTTTGTATTCTTTTTTCCTTTTAATAAGAGTTACCATTACTGATAAGAAAAAAAAAGAAATTGTCTCTAAGTAAGTCAATCTAAAGCCACAACATATAGAATGATCTGCTTGTAACTTTGTTCTGATTTAGTTTCATCTTTTTTTCTACAATAATCGGATTCCATGTGTTCAACAATGTCAATATGACCGAAAATTGGATCCTTTAGGTAGCTAATTCAAATTTTTTTTCTTTTTTTTTTCTTTTTTTGGGAAGAACAGTTAACTCATTCAGTTAGTGTTCCATCGAAACCAAGTTAGTGAAATTATGACCCGTATTGATAAAGTTATAGCCAATATTATGGTAAGTTGTTGGAGAATTACAAATTTAAAGATATTTTTGTCATTTATTTATTTTATTATGTTTACATACTCATATTTAGCTTATTCTTTTTAATTGCTTTAATTGGTTAGTTTCTTCTTTCACTTGCAAAAGATATAGAGACTATTTTGAGAAAATGCTATAAAAAAAATTGCAGTAGAGGAATATTTTTTTTTTTTTGTAGAAGTGAAATCTTTATGTGCTTTCTTTTATTTTCCCTTTTCTTTTTTTTTTTTGGAGGAAATAGAAGTTGCTTTATAACCTAGAAAATCTCCCCTAAAAGATGAAGATAATTCATGCAGCTAAATTTCCTCGTATGAGTTGTGCACCTCCGGGCAATATTATATTGAGCACTCTAGCATGGGGTGTAGATTTGCTCTGTACATCTTGTGTTCAGGTCTCACCCTAGAATTACGCGGTGCAAGTGTATTGTGAGCTCCTGTGTAAGCCTGGGGAAATAATCCTGTTGGGTAGAAATACAACACGATATCCACATTAAAAAAGGAAAAAAAAAAACCCCACCCCCTCCCCCACCCCCACCCCAACAACAACACAACAACAACATCTAGATAGAAGATTTAAAATTTTTAGATGGACATGTTTGTATAACGTCAATGAAACCGCACAACTGAGCCCTAACAGCATGTTTGGCAACAGTCAAATAATGTGATTCCTCACCGGTTTTCCTTACATTCAAGGTCACAAAGACGTCCATACGAAAGGAATCGCTTACAGACACAAAGATCCTCACCACTGAAGAAAAGCAAGGTCAGACCTTCCCCATCGAATTTCAAAAATCCAAGCAGAAAGAGGAAGGCAGATAACAGTGAAATGATCGTAACTTAGAGGTTATCAGTTTTTGCATTAAAAATGTATTTTATGGGTTCCATAATCACAATCATAACTGTTAATCATATTAAGGAGGTAAAAAAACAACTATGTGGTCAAATCTCAGCCGTTGATTCCTAATAGATTTTGAGATTAAAAAAAAAATTCAAGACCGTTTATCCTAAGATCTATTTAGGAGACTTAAATTCCTAAGATCTATTTAGAAGACTTAAATGGCTTTGAAGTCAAATTTGGCATCCTTGCTAATCATTGATAGTGAGAAAACGGCAAAACACTACTGACAATTGATCATCAACAGAAGAAAAAGGCCATAGTTCAGGTGGTGATATTGTGGTATCCAATTTTTTATTTGGAACCCGATGGATCCCACAATCACGATCCAAACTACCCATCATGTTTAGAAGGTCCAAAACAGTAAGTCATTTTTCAGCCATTGATTTCTCATATATTTTGAGATATTTAGAAAAAGATCCACACCCTAAAAATTATTTGTTCTTATGGGACCACAATGAAAATCCAAACCATCCATTTGTACAATGCCAACAATCTTCCACACAAGATATCCTGGTGATGATAGTACAATATAAGAAGAATGGAGGAATCCTCTGAACAGTTGCCAACAGTGCCCAAGGATTCCAAGTACGATTTAGTTAAAATGAAGACTATCATACCTGAAAATTTTCGATCGTTTTTAGTGCACCCGTTATAGTCAGTCAATGTTGTTTCTGTGCACCCATCTTGCTATCATCGTCATATTTGTGCCATGCCCACAGTACTCCTGCCTAATGCTGGCTTGCCACATGAACGCCCTAAGATTAAATCACATTCAAAACTACTCCCTAATGATACTAATCGATTGTTATGCTCTTTTACCTTTTTAGATGCCCACAATGCAGATAATCTATCGTCTCTTCTCTATAATGGAGTGTTCCCTAAACTCTTATCAAATATTAATGAGCTAGGCAAGACTGCCAGAATTTCTGATTAGGGAGACCAACGAGTCCGGACCAAGAGTGCCTGAGTTTTTAGTCTAGGCTAGGGTCACACGCCAAAAACCCAAGGAAAAAAAAAAACCCTTGCCAGAAAGGCTAAAGATTATTGAGGTGATTTTGGGTGGCCAGAGCAGAACTTATTAAGTTTAATAAGCTAGAATGAAATCAGCTGAACAAAAGGCTGTGTTTGCTCTAGCCAGCAACTGTAGATGCCTAGCCCATATTTCCCTAATTCTAGTGGTTCATTACCTGAGGCCCCTCAAAGAGATGATGCTGAAAAATCCAACTTGTCCAAACAATGGCCTGTAAATGGACGACACAATAAACAATAAATTTTCCACCAAGTTTAGGACCATGACCCTGCCAGAAGTCGGAATGCACAAAAGGTGAGCCCAGCTCCAATTGCTGGCCAAAGTGAAAGAACCATTATTAGGCTAGGAATTGTTTACTTCTATATAATCATAGAAAGATCAAATCCCTAAGGCTTGGGTCCCACTGAAGAAGTCACCCTCCATTAATGTTACCTATAATCTCTAATTATCTGCAACTATGGTCGCCTGTCATTTGGTATGGCCAAGAATGAAATAAATGTCGACTTAACTGTAAGGTTATCCAAAGACAAGAAATGTAGCTCATACAAAACTTTTGAGTTCCTGCGGTTTCATTGCACAGAAAAAGCAGGTCCTCAGCAACACCCAGCTCAGCTACAGTTCCAACGCCTTGCATAGCTCTTTGTCGATAACACACATGAATGGGAGTATTGAAATGCTGATCCTTAAGTTCATGCTGCTAGTTCCTATACACATTTTGTTCTCTGGTTTTAACCAAATTCAGTAACATAAACACATATGAACCACAAAAAGATGGCCTGCCAGAAATGTGTAAGCACTCTCCCACTTTAACACAATGATGGGCTTCTTTTGGAAGGCCTGACTTATCTAGAAGTTTACATTGATAATGGTAGGAGCATTCTCCGTTTAGTTTTTCTGGCTAGTCTTACTTGCTTCATTATTTTCAACCCTATAAGCATAAGAATTGTAATGCATATCAAACAAAATGCAAGTCGCATATACCTGAAATACAGTGAAACTGCTGAGAAAACCAGGAAAGCAAGAATCATGAGCTCCCATACCACCGATATAACAAAATCCACCCTGCATTCATAAGAGTTTGGAAGGATATAAGATTGGAAAGCTGCCCTTGAGACCCTAGCTTGTTCTAATGGATTCTATTCATGTCAAGTTTTCCATATTAAACATATTCTACTAGAACAATAAAGTCTGCCCATTGTTAATGTTCTTAGGCATCTTCCCCACATAAATGAACATCATACAAAAGTTAATATTACAAAAAAGTTCCCCACTCTCAAAGACACTTTAAATTGACCTTTCCACACATTCTTGTCAGCGAGAAAGATTAGTTGTTCTGGGTGGTAGGATTTATTTTGAGTGGACCAAAATACTTCCCATATGAAACAATAAGCAGCTCAGCTTAAACGGTTAGTAAAGATGGAAACCCCCTGCCGTCCATCATTTCCAGACTCAAATGCTCCTGAGTTGGTTACAACACTTGAGGGTACTTTGGTCATTGAGTTAGTTCCTTTTGCTACCTAACTAGGGCTAAAGCTTATTTTGACTAAAAGGACCAATCCCTAAGGTAGTGCTTGGTTCACTAGAATGATTTTAGGCAAGAATGAAATGGAGACTGGAATAAGTCTGGAATGGAATGAGGCAGGAATAGTCATTTCCATTCCGACGTTTGGTTATACAAAAAAATCAATCCAGTAATAGAATTTGCATTCATGTTCCTGTGTTTGGTATGCTAGAATGATGCTCAAAATGGAATCAAATTTATATAAAACTGACCAAAATACCCCTATGAAAGTTTTTTTTAATAGCGATCTTCAGATGGAATGTGATGTGATTTGATCTAAGGTGGGCTAGGTTATTGCCAAGAGAGGTTCCTCTTGCTTTTTGGGTGCGCAGATCTAGGGCATACCGGACTACAATCGCCCTTTGCCGCCATCACTCACTGGGGATAGGGGGGTGTTGCTGTCGGGCGGGCAGAGGCAAAGGATCGCTATCGCCTGGGCGCTGGTGAAAAGGGCGGAACTCATGCTGCTGGACGAGGCCACCAGCGCCCTCGACGCGAAGTCAGAGAGGTGCATGTAGGAGGCGCTGGAAATCAGGCCTTGGTTTCAATTCTCTAGTTGCAGACCAGAATAGAAGAAGAAGACAGTGCAAGGTCGCCATTGTTGCGCCGTTGCTACTGCCCCGCAGTTCGCCCACCAGAGATGTTGCTGCTCGCCATTGCGCCGTTGCCAGGCCTTGCCGGTTGCAGGACGCCGCTCGCCACCATCCGCTGCTCCATTGTCGGACTCGAGGAGGAGACCAAACATGCCGAAGACAAAAAAGGCTTCAGTCCAAGGACCCCAGTGACAGGGAAGGTCGATGGTGGAGGTGGAGATGTGTTTGATTTTGTTTAAAGGGGCATTTTGGTCTCAAGGAAAAATTATAAAGGAATAGAATGGCCATTCCTTTACACCCCCCCCCCCCCCCAACCCCCCCAAAACCACAAAAAAAAAAAAAATGTAATGGTGATTCCCCTATATAAAGAAATGGTGATTCTTGAAGTAATGGTCATTCTGACACTTTTTCGCAAACCAAACGCAGGAATGGACACTCCAACGGAATGACCATTCCATTCCAACCTTCATTAACGCTACCTAAAAGAATTTTCAAATCTTGGGGATTAACACTAATTCCTTATAACCAGAAGACTAGAGAATGATTAGGCCAAAAGGCAGACTACATATGCAAAAACAACACAATTACCAATTTAATAAATAAAAAAAAGCCCACTTCCTTAAGGTCCATGATCTATTCCTTATCCTAGGCCACTGCTTTCTAGGCTGGTCAACTAACAGCCAGTAGCCACTATGATAGGCATTGTATGGAAACAACACAAGGTCAATTATTGGAACAGAAATTACAAACTAAGGATGGGAGTTTAATCAATATTGAAAACATGTTTCTTTGTAATCGCTAAACAGTTTACTGGCAAGTTTCCATTGAATGATCAAATACTGAAAATATTCCCACAAAACAAAGTCATACTACAGAATAAGAACAATCTAGTCTAGCATTCAGAAACAGGAAAAGAACCAAAGGTGCCATAAAGAATCTTACACAAGAATCAACGTCAACCCAATAAATTTTTCTTGTTTCAAGAAACCCATGGGAAATGAATCCATGTCAATAAATTTTGCAGCTCTTTGGTCTATTTGGAAAGAAAGAAATGACAGAATATTTAGGGGATCTTCATCTTCGGTTAGTTCTATAGCTCTACTGATAGTCCGCAGATTGGCAAAGTGGCTGTTAACAATGAAACAAAGATGTGAAGCCTAACGACATTCTTTGAAACTGGGTGCTTGCATGGGTTGTGGTTCATGCAAGGAGAAAAGGTCAATATTTGGGTCACTAGCCCCTTAGGGAGTTTCAAAATTCAACATTGATGATATGGTGAGAGGTAAGCAGGGTGCAGCACCAGCAGGTATAGGAGGTGCTCTTCAAGATAACAAAGTGGACGTCTTCTTCACATTCTCTGAGAACATGGGGATGAAGGTTACCTTCAAAGCCGAATTGGTAGATATTCTAGAAGCTTTATGCATTTTCTTTAGCTCTTTCCTTCATGAGTTAATTTTGGAAAGCAATTCCTCAAGCTCCAACGTGTCATGCGAGAATGCAATTGAGGATAGCCTGTGGAAATTTCACTTCTATGTTGAAGAGATAAAATTCTTAATTTAATAGATTAAGGTGTTTTTTCATCGGGTCAGCTGGTATGCCATGGTATGGCAAATGTTTTAGCTAAACAAGGGATTGATAGTTTTTCTGCTTTGCCGGCATCCCTTATTTAATTGTTTTTTGTATTGGGTATAATGGTCATAGTGTCGTATACCTATTCCTGTTTTGTTCCATGGTTCGTTCATTTGGAAGTCATATGGACAAACTTGTGAGACCCCAATTTGCCTAGGTAATCTCATGAGGCGAAATAAGGTCAAGTGATCCTGTGAGCCAAAAAGCGGAATAGATACAGGTAAAGGTGGAGTGCTTCGGTTAGCACCGTGAGGTTGTCTAAGTCCCTCATCAAAAATATCCAAGTCCTGACCCCGTGCCTCATAAGTTAAACCCCACCTTAACTCAACATAACGCATTTTAAAACCACAAAGCCTCCAGATCCCATAAGAACTCTAAAGTTAAGCGTGCTCAAGCAAGAGCAATTTTAGGATGAGCGACCACCTAGCAAGTCCTATATGCACATGGGCCAAAATAGACAATATCATCTTTAGTTAGACGGGACTGTGATAACACTCTCTTCTTAATATAATCTTTAGCGAGCAATTTTAGGATGGGTGATCACCTAGGAAGTCCTGCATGCACATGGGCCAAAGCAGACAATATCATCTTTAGTTAGATGGGACTATGATAACACTCTTTTCTTAATATAATCTTTAGATAGACGGGACTGTGATAAAACTCTCTTCTTAATATAATCTAACTGTAACTGTTAAATAACAAAATTATATTAGTAAATTTGATGCAACCCATGGAGCTAGTAATGAAGGTGGCCCCATATTCAACTATACTCTTTAAGGATATGAGAAACTAGACCTTTCTTAGTTAGGGAGTTAAAATTTCTTTGCATTAGTTGATTAAATTGAGTTGGGTAAAGAGTCCTATTTAACTGATAACAAATACATCAATATTCGAAAAGGTCTAGTTTCTCATATCCTATTTGGAAAGATATGCCTTTTAGTAGTAGTTATGGCTTACAATTTTACTTCTCCTTTCCTTTTAACTGGTAACAAATACATCATTATTATTATTAAGAAAAAAACCAAGAAAGATAAATGAGGATAGGGCAATAAAAGAGCATCGTACTGCTACGCGGACAAAGCAAGACCAAGCAAAAATGATAACTACATTAATGGCCCAATAAAGACCCCTATCAACCATTGTTTGGGTAACATATCTGCCTCACAATTGGCTTCCCAACCCACGTGACGGAAGAAACCCTCCAAAGATGAAGATTCAAACCTCCAAAGGTGTAAAAGATTTCAAACTTTCATTAATAGCTAACATCTTGGCTCAATAAAGTCCTTCACCCCAATTTGAAATGAAAACACCACTAACATCACCCTGTTAGCATTCTGAAAGAGCAACCAATCCATACAAACACTGGTTTCCCTCTACCTGTCCCACAGACTTTGAACTTCAAGAGTAAAGGTTTAAAATATCAAGAATACAATACATTATGGCCAATATGTATTGGTATCAGATACCAGTACAATAATTACTATCCATATAATACCAGCCAGTACCACAGATTTTGGCTGATATTATCACGAATTAATTTGAAAACATAGGCCTGTTCTCAATCGACAGCCATATTTAGGGTCTCTTGTCACCTATTATTGGGCTCTTTTGTGTAAGGAACACTTCTCTAGCCTCCTGTCTACCTGGTGAGAAGTGAGTTTTTTCCCTAAATAGATCGAATGGATGTTATCTCAAGGAGATAGAACGTGCAACCTTCAGCTTGAATGATTTTTGATTTGGTATGTTTTTTACTCCAGCTCTTTTGGTTTTTTCTTCAAAAACATTGGTTAGAATGGGGTTTTTTTTTTTTTAAAGAAATACATGCTTGAGATTTAAAATCTGATCTAGGGAGATTTAGTAATTTTAATGAATTTTTCATGAATTTAGTCTGAATTCATGAAACTTCTTTCAATTCTCTTCACATTTGAATTTATAAAAAAAAAAAAAGGAAGTGACTTATATCCAGTATCAAACCTAACCTGTACTTGTCATGAGGCAGCTTTCGTATAACAAATCAGAAACCCATCACAACTCAAGGCAGGTATAGGGCGAGCAAGGTGTAAGCCATGCTGGTTGGGGTTCAGCAGGGGCTAACTTGTTGCCATCCTTACATTATTGAGATGCAGCATGACTGGGTGTCCAAACAACAGTCACACAACACAAATTAAATATTATGATATCGAATGCAACATGAGTAATGCAAGCAAAGTTGAGTGGGAGGGAGGCTTCACAAATACTGAAGAGAACTCGAATATTTTCTTAAGAAACTCCATTACCCTTTTTCTTGTTTTTGTAAAGGAAGAAACTCCTTACCATTAGCATATCAAATAAAACAGGAACACATGTAACCTAAATTAAATGGCCATGGAAATAAACATTCCCACACTTCTACCAATCAAACTCAGAGAACCCAAAGTACAATTGAAACAGTAGAACATCATCATGACACATAGGAAAGACCTTCATTAATCAGTTTGCAATGATATCAAGAAATCTATCATGTTCAGAAGACATGATGAAACTAAACTCTAATGCATTGCTAAAAACCAGAGTCACGGAGAATCCTGAAAACCAATACATGGCAATTGGCAGCAATCACAGCCCCTCCTGGTGTGATTTTTTTTTGTCCAAAAAAAATCTGAAAAATAATTAAAAAACCAAAAATGCTAGAATCCACATTTTTTTCAATAAAGAACATTATAAAGCAATTTATCAGTCTTCCAAAGTCATAAATACATATTGTATCAGTCTTCCAAGAATCATTCAGTTTGTCTAAATTTAACAACAAATATGTAGTAAATATCTTTTTACCAATAATACATTCAAAAAAGTACACATGGTATAAGTCAATAAGCATCAAATCAACTCAATAGCAATTTAACTTGACAATTAAATAACATCATTATATAAGACTTGACAGAATCCGTGTGGCAGCGTGAGAATTCTCCTAGATGGATGAAGATCAATCCCACGAAGAACGCCATGCAGGTGGCTTATCATCATCATTTCCATTGTCGTCACGATGACGGTAGATCTATGAATAAGAGTCCATTACATCATTTTTCACGGTGGATACATCTTTCCAAAAAACAAAAAAATCAGGGTAGATACATTCTAACAAATAAGTTCTGCAAATCAAGGTAGATCACCCAAACCATTCCTCAATCTTCATTCACTGTAATGATTCACAATTCTCACTCCAAGTTCATTCACTCAACACCCTCAAAATCTAATGAAACTAAAAACCTCAAGATCTGACCAAAAGACCTCGGATAAGTACAGACACCATGCTTTACCCAGCTGATCCAAACTGAAACTAATCCAACCGAATCTCATTCACTAAGGATCCACAAAACAGCAAACCAGAAACCTAAACCAACCCAATCAAACTCCAAACCCAAAAACAATTACAGCAAACTGTTACCACTAGAACACAGAATCGAATTAGCATTTATTAAGTTTGCAATTAATCGCATCTTCCACAAACAATGTCACAAATTATCGCGTTTGATCTGAAACGAATTCATCAAATCAAGGACGAAATGTAGAAAGAGATCTGAGTCTGAATCGGGAATAGAGAATGTAAGATCGATGCAAATGGAAGCGAGGTTAGGAAAGGTACCTGGAAGTGAGATTGGATGAAGAGGAGGAGGAGGAGGAGGAGAAGAAGAAGGAAAAGGGAGTCCATTCGTATTTGGAGCGGATCTGGTACTCTTGCAGCTGTTCTGCGAGATTCGAACGTGGAATCATCTCTTCTCTTCTATCTCTTTTCCTTTCTTTCTTGCCTTCTTTCCTCCTCCTCCTTTTGCTAGATTTCGATTTGGAGGACTGTTGTTTTCGTTGTTTGGCGTTTGGATTGTCCATGAAATAGAAGAAGAGGCTCGACGAGTAGTAGACGCTTCAAATGGATCGGGTCGGGTCGGGTCACTGGCTCGTGAGTCTCGTTTCCGGTGGCACAGCTCGAACCCGAAACCTTTTAAGTAAGCCGTGGTCTTAGGCTGACTGAACTATCTCTTTGATCTTGTTTCGGACTACATGATTCTTCTCTATTGATTGAAAATTTTAAATTTCATGAAGCGATGAATTCTCTCGTTGCACGGACAAACCTTAGGATAATTTTGTGCAAGCTTATCATGTACGTACGCTCTCAATTAAGCTCAATATGGATAATAAGGGGTTGCTCTGTTAGTAACCCGGCAAGTCACCGAGGTGCTTTGGGATCAATCCATGGGTATATCATTCTTCTCACATGTGTGAGCTTCTATTTCTAATGTCGGCTTCCTCTTTTCACTTGTGTGTACTCTCTTAGATCCCCACCCCTAGGATGAGGTAAAAGCTAAAATAGTAATAATAATAATAGTAATAAAGTAGACTTATGGGGCGTTGTTTCATGCTCAATAATAGTCCAGTCTTTCCTGACAAGCCACCACTAGATGCAGAGAGAAAATTTTTGACACACGATTTTTCGTAAATTTGCCACGGCCAGCAAATAACGTCATAACCGCTTTATCACACTTCTTTATCCATTAATAATGACAAAAGGAAAAATTATTAAGTATCTTTATAAGGTATCAATTAAATTTCGGTAATAAGTGCTCATTAAATATCCCAATAAATAAGACTTAATCTTGATACAACTTTTATTCATATCTATATTCAAATCATCCTGCCTCATTTACATTCTATTTATGTAGTTTTTAATAAAATATTATATAAAAAATAAAGTTTTGCACACATGTAGATCCCATTCAGATCTTTCGATCCTCGAACTTAAGCAAGATTGGTGTAATCCCAATTGGGTGTGACAGGAAAGCCTGCACCGAAGGACCACAGGCGAGACAACCCATTAGTATATAATAATTGAGAGCGTGATTCATGACTAAATCATCATTACTTTGCCCTTGATTTTTTATTCTTTTTTATTTCACGCAAGTTTTATGGATTGTACATCAGAGTGATTTAGCTCCATAACTTGTATTTCGAGTGGGAGTGGCCCAATCCATTATGTTGATTAGACGACGACCTTATTCACACGAAGTGGCATGCGGTTACCCCAGCCACAGCGCCAGATTGATACGTCTAACCCCAACCGTTAATGTTGTGCAACAGGGCTTTTTAACTCTTCAATGACAACAAGGGTGACAATTAGAAAGTTTAGCTTAAGGTGACTTTTCACTAACAAAAGACTTCAGAACTTTAGAAAGTAGATTTGAGGAGCCTACATCAAGCTCCCCACAAGTCGAACGGTGTGTGGAAGGAAGACTAGAAAGCTAATAGCTTTCATCCAGAAAACTAGAGGGTGGTGTGTTTGGAAAAGACTACTGAAGCAGATACCTTGAATCAAAGCATAAACTACAGTAGAAAAGCCTATAAAAGTGACAGGTTAAAACAGATGCAAGTAGGACTCAAAATTAGTTGATGAAACCATTAGAATTAATTTCAAATTATTTCACTCAATACTTTGGCAGTAATAAATCACATAAAAGCACACAGTGTAACTGTGTTCAAGAAAATTTATATATCCATGACTAAAAATTTTAAGCTTGCTGCACGTTCATCAAGGAATTTAACGATATCGAAGACCTATCACCGATTATTTCTCAGGTTCACTGTTTGATGCGCAACAAATGAATAGAACAGAATTCATCCAATGAAGCAGATCTTCAACAATGTGTTGATATCCCCTCAGAATCTTAATTTCATTGGAACAGAATCCCGTAGGAAAAATCAAAATCCCAACTATCTTAACTGATAAATTGTGTCCCTTTCTCCCCATTTCAACATTCATTCCGACCAGTTATCTAGAAATGTCCATTGTAAATGAATCGCAAATTGTATAAGAAGCACTCTCCACAACATCACAAAAGCTGCAAATGCTCTACAATGAAGAAGATTTAAAATACAGATATATTGGATTGTAATGAAGGAATATATTGTGTAAGTAAAAAATTGCTTCTCATAAAAAAAAATGGGGAAAAAAGGAACCCATAAAATAGGCAACGGTTAGTATTAGGTGTATTAGCAACAACGGCAGGATACAATGTCCATACACACATATGGTCTTGCTCTGGATTCCAGTTCTTCAGTTGTGGGCAGCCGTTCAATGCCATGGATGCTTCTGCGTGAACAGCAGAAGTCATACAAATTTCTGCAGATACCTCTACTAAATGGATGTACCCTCTCAGGAACAGACCTACATGAGGAAAGATGCATTCATATAAATTTAAATGTAAGTGACGAGAAAATGCTACTTTTAGCTTGTATCAAACAATATTACCAGCAGCGAAATTTTCACGTGCTCGGGTCCAGCACAATGGTGGTGCCAGATTTTCAATCTGAGCAGTCAACAATGTGAGAAACTGCCAAACTGAAGGTGTAGATTGAATCCTGCACAGCTGCTGTGCAGGACTCGCGAGAGAGAGACCAAAACCCATCACTAGCAAGGATATTACGATGGAAGCAAAGAAGTGAACCATTACACAACACTTGGGAAGACAAGAAAAAACTGGTACACTACATGTAACACCATTTTTCTGACATATTGCCTCAAATAAATCCGCAAACACTACAAAAAGATTTTAGGTGGTAAAGGCAGAACCACAACCCACCTAATATGGCTTCCATCAAAAGAGAGAACTATCTACCTGTTCAGCCAATATATTAACAAGTCCACTCGGCCTATCATATGCCTGGTAGGTTGTAAAGGTGTCCAAATCAGCCCCATTGGACATTCCCAGCCATGATAAAATGTGAAACAAAATGAAATCTTTGTGTCTAAACAAATGATTGCCTCGAATGAAATTGGCCAGAGAAGGCCAGCAAGAACTATTGGCAGACCCCACATCCACTGCCCACTTATGTAACTGGTAGGAGCAGTGGACCCCACCACAATGGCATGGGTCTTAGTGAGCATTCATCTGCTAGATGGGAAAACAGCCTCTCTGGCTAGCAGGTCACTGTATTAAAACCCTGTCCTATATATTAAACATTAAAACTTTGTCCTATTACCGACTCAAACTTGCACTTTTATGGTTGCAACAATAAGCATCTTCCATATGCACTATGGCCTCTTGTCAAAACCATTTTCATCTATATAAAAACAGTTGCTAAGACAAATGAGGCTGAATTGGATATGCATTTACCCAATCGTTAATACTTATATTACTCACTCTATACAAACTCATAGTCATAGGAATGGGCACCCATATCTACATACCTTAAATATGGAATGCGCCGCCTCCTTACAAGCTCATAAGTAGTTTGATTTGTCAACATCAAATAGCTGCAAAAAAATGTTCAGATGTACTAATCAGTGCTTTGGAAATTGGGTGTGATGCTACCTATCCCATCCCATGAAAAAGGTATTGCAATGCACCAACACTGCTGAATCATCATGAAAATGAATCCAGATTCTGTTTTAACTACTTACTCAGTAACAGTAAAACAGAACCCCACAAAAAGTACGGATTTTACAAAATAATAACAATAATAATAATAATAATAATAAATCTTACACTCCAATTAAACGGATAAATGAAGAAAAAATAAAACATCGGAATAACAATTCCATACTTTTTTTGATGAAAATGCCCACTGTCACCCTCCCTTGCTAAAACCCCCCAAAACCCACAGAAACTATTGTCTGCTTTGTCTTGTTCCACCTGCTGCTGCCCACTGACATAGAATCCTTTCCTTCTCTTCCTCATCACTATTTTTGAGGCCCAAATCTTTTCCATTGGAGCTCCTCTTCTCCACTAGATTTCTTCTAGCTTGTCATGTTCTTATTGACCTTGAGCATTGATTGCCCTCTTCTTCCTTGGCTTAACATTGTTTGCCAATTGCTCTCCAAACATCGAAATTGAAGGAGAACAAATGAGAGGTGAGTTTCCTTCCTCTAT
The DNA here is from genome assembly GCA_037013555.1 of Sextonia rubra. Classification (NCBI taxonomy): domain Eukaryota; kingdom Viridiplantae; phylum Streptophyta; class Magnoliopsida; order Laurales; family Lauraceae; genus Sextonia; species Sextonia rubra. The sequence goes on along the minus strand of JASUAD010000028.1, from coordinate 10,079,982 downwards.
TGACTTTATTATAGTCGAATAAAGAGGCCTATTCTTTATTTGAAAGTGGGTTTCAAAAGATGGTTTGAGGTTTTCCCTTTTTTCTTACCATTACAAAACCCGATGAATGGCTGTGTTTTGCTAGTTTCAGTGGTTTTGTGATGGACAAAGGATATAAGTTTCGGGGATTCCCATCTTCCAAAGAAATGAGCTCCGATTAGTTCCTATGCATTCATTTCCCATCTACTTTAATACCAGTAAAGGGGCCAAAGAAGGTGATGTAGATGAGATCTTGAGTTTCCACCGTGATTTCCCACTTCAACTCCAGATTTCTGTGGTCATGAGCATTACGCAGACCCTCTGTGTGGAAATGTAGATAAGAAATCCACCCTATGGAGACCCTTTATTGGGTATTCAAACATATACAAAGATGAATGTATCCAAAATCCCTTTACTTTCAACTCCTATGTTGCTAAACAAGCCCAAGGCCCAAGGCCCAAAGCCCAAGGCCCAAAGCCCATCAATGTTATATCTCATGTGGAATTGATTTGGTCAAGATTGAGACAGCTGGAATTGATTTGGTCAATATTGAGACAGCTTTAGCTTTCCTTTCTTAGAATAACAATTGTTGTAATTAGTTGCTTTCTTAACTTAGATTAGCGATTGATACTATTAGATGGTTTTCCTTTCTTAGAGCCTAGATTATAGGCATGTAAATACCTATATAATGATGTACAATCTCCATAGAAAAATACACAAAATTATTGCATTCTCAAGAGTATATTCAAACTCTTTTTGTGATCGTGAATTTGTCATGGTATCAGAGCAAGGATCAAGGCAGTCTTGATCTTAGACATCTTCCAAAGCCTTGAGGGAATAGGGATAGAGAGAATAAGTCTCTCTCGTGCAACAAATAGATTCAGGATCTATTTTCAAGAAGTTTCCAGCAACACAGTGCCAACAATACCTTCTTCCTGCGTCAAAGATATTCTGTTAGTGGCCCACTGTTGATCGATCAGATCAATTTCAGAAATTACCCACTCATGGTCGCCTCATATTTCTAAGGATATTAGTGATTTTTCAAGAATTTTTCAGAGACTCAAGGTTGGTATTCTACTCATTCTCAAGATTTACCAGAAATTTATATTGTTTTCATCAGGACCGTCCAGAATATTGGATACTTAGTAGAATCAGTTGAAACTTGGTTCAATAGAAGCTAGAATAGAGGGATATCATAGATCTGTTGTCTGATCTGGGGCCAGATCCTTAAGTGGGGCCCACGTAGTGGAAAAACAACCACTGTCCAATTCGTCTGGGCTGTTTTTTTAACAGTTTCTTTTGCTGTTTTGTGTTTTCTCTCTCTCTGCTTGGTTGGATTCTGGTTTCTACACACAGGGAAGACATCCTACATAGTTTCTTTTGTTTGTGACTAGTTCTTTTTCTCTTCAGAACGATTTGATTTCAATTTCGGTTGCAATGGAAAAATCTGAGGTCACGTTGATTAAATTTACGGGAAAGAATTACCCTGCCTGGTCTTTCCAATTTCAAACATACCTCGAAACCAAGGAATTGTGGGTATTTGTTTCTGGCACGGAACCTAAACTCACTGAGGATGAGAAAAAGATCTCTTCTTGGCATACTAAAGATGCCAAAATCAAATCCTGGATTCTAGGATCCGTTGAGCCCCATCTGATAATAAATCTCAAGCCTTACTCTACTTCTAAAGCCATGTGGGGCTATTTGAAGAAAGTATATCATCAAAATAACTCTGCACGTCAATTCCATCTTGAATGTGCAATTGCTGAATATACACAAGGGACTTTGTCAGTACAAGATTTTTATTCTGGATTCCGTACACTGTGGTCGAAATACGATAGTATTAAGTATGCGGATGTGGCTGACAATGTGTTGACAGTAATCCAAGACCTTCAGGCTTCTAGTCAGCGAGATTAATTTTTGATGAAACTGCGTAATGAATATGAAAGTGTCCGCTCTGCCCTAATGAATCGGATGCCCTTACCTTCATTGGGTGTCTGCTTGAATGAACTCTTACGAGAAGAACAACGCCTTACGATCTCGGCTCATATTGCTCAACAAAAGACTGAAACCTATTCAGTCGCGTTCTCGGCCAATAAAACTTCTCAGCCTCCGCCTCGAGACTTGAGCAAAACCCAATGCTACAGTTATCAGAAATTTGGGCATCTTGCATCTCAATGCAAACAGAAAGTCTGTAGTTACTATAAAAAGTCAGGACATATCATCTCTGAATGTCGCCGCCGTCCACCACGTTCGTCAACACAGTATCAGACACCACAATATCCGGCTCCGCGGTATCAGAATTCACAGTCTCAGACTCCACACGCATATGTGGCTTCCTCGGTTATGCCTATTCCTACATCTGCACCCCCATAGCCTGGCCCCTCATCATCTCTCACTCCTGAATTGGTTCAACAAATGATTATCAATGCCCTCTCTGCCTTTGGTCTCTCCGGTAAGTCACCTTCATCTTCTACTTGGTTCCTTGATTCTGGGGCGTCTAATCATATGACGTATTCCCACACTCCTTTCTCCAATATGACAAGTTACAATGGCCATCTTCAAATACAAACTGCTGACGGCGGCCATGTTCCCATTACTGCTATCGGAGATATACTTGGTCCCATCCCATTGAGAAATGTTTACCTCTGTCCTAATTTAACTTCCAATCTATTGTCAGTTGGACAACTTGTTGAAAATAATTGTAACATTTCTTTTTCTTCTTCTGGTTGTGTTGTGTAGGACCAGATGTCCGGGAGGGAGATCGCGAGGGGGCTTAAATGTGGATGCTTGTTTCCGCTAGATCTTTCTCAAATTTCTAGGATTCAATTTGACAATAATGTGTTTTGTTTTTCTCTTAGAGATAATTGCCGGTTGTGGCATAATAGATTCGGACATCCTAATTCCAAGGCCTTGTCCCTTATGTTAAATTCTGGTTTATTAAATAAATCTCTTGGTTTATCTTCTTGTGTGCCTTTTGATTGTGCTACTTGTAAAATGGGAAAGAGCAAAACTCTTCCGTTTCCTCATTCCACTTCACACACTTCTCAGTGTTTTGAATTAGTTCATAGTGATGTATGGGGAATTGCCCCAGCTCTTTCCCACGCTCACTATAAATATTTTGTGACCTTTATTGATGATTTCAGTTGGTTCACATGGGTCTACTTTTTGCATTCAAAATCTGATGTTTTTAATGTTTTTAAAATATTTCTGGTTTATATTGAAAATCAATTTTCCACCTGCATTAAAATCTTGAGATCTGATTTAGGCGGGGAATATATGTCCTCTGAGTTTCAGCAGTTTTTGCAAAACAAAGGCATTATTTCTCAAAGATCTTGTCCTTAACTCCCCAGCAGAATGGAATCGTTGAAAGAAAAAATAGACATCTCCTTGATGTCACTCGTTCCCTTCTTCTGGAATCATCGGTTCCTACTCGTTTTTGGGTTGAGGCACTGGCTACAGCAGCTCATCTTATCAATCGTATGCCATCCACCTCCATTGAGAATCAAAGCCCATATTACCGTTTGTACAAAACCGCTCCATCTTATGATGATCTTTATGTTTTTGACTCCATTTGTTTTGTGCACTTGCCTCCTTCTGAGAGGACAAAACTCACGGCACAATCAGCTCAGTGTGTGTTTTTAGGTTATGCACCCTTTCAAAAAGGGTTCCTTTGCTATGATCTTCACATTCGTCGTTTCCGTACCTCTAGGAATGTCGTCTTCTTTGAACATCAGTATTTTTTTCAAACACACATTGATCCTCCTGACTCCTCTTTTGTGTCATTACCTGGTTTTTCTTTAGACTCGTCAGTTGTTCGTTTTAATCCTACCTTCGTGTATCACAGACGGAACAGCACAGTGCCTACTAGTGATCCCCCTCCTAGTCTTCCTCCGGCATCCGGTTCCGGCCATCTTTCACTGCGTCGCTCCACTAGGATTTCGGTACCGCCAGACCGTTATGGGTTCTCACATACTTCCTTAATGGCCACTTTGTCTTCTTCTTCCATTCCATAATCATATTCTCAAGCTGTGTAGGATCCGTGTTGGAACAAGGCTATGCAAGATGAATTGGATGCGTTAGCGCAAAATCATACGTGGGATATTGTACCATCTCCTGTGGGTGTCAAACCTATTGGCTGTAAGTGGGTTTTTTCTCTCAAGTTGAAATCTGATGGCTCTTTAGATCGATATAAGGCGCGTCTTGTTGCTCTTGGAAATCGGCAGGAATATGGCATTGATTATGATGAGACTTTTGCTCCGGTTGCCAAGATGACCACCGTCCGCACTATTCTTGCTGTTGCTGTATCTCAATCTTGGCCTCTCTATCAAATGGATGTCAAAAATGCGTTTCTCCATGGTGATCTCAAAGAAGATGTTTATATGCGTTGGCCTCAGGGATGCTCGTCCGGCACCGGTATGGTTGCTAAACTTCGTCGCTCCCTCTATGGTCTGAAACAAGCTCCTCGCGCATGGTTTGAGAAATTTCAAGCTGCTCTTCTCCGCTTGGATTTTCATCCAAGCGCATATGATCCTTCTATGTTTTTACATCATGCTCCATTCGAGATCACTATACTCCTTCTCTATGTTGATGACATCGTCATTACCGGTCCTAATGCCGGAATGATTCAGAAGCTCCAAGTGTCTCTTCGTGAGTCATTTCAAATGAAGGATCTTGGCCCTCTCCACTATTTCCTCGGTCTTGAAGTTCATCAATCGCCTACAGGTATAGTTCTCAATCAGCACAAATACACTATTGATCTCATCGCCTTAGCTGGTCTTACTGCTTCTGCTCCTGTTGATACGCCAGTCGAACTGAATGTCAAGCTTAGTCGCGAAGAAGGTGATCTTCTTTCCGATCCTAATGCCTATCGCCAGTTGGTTGGCAGCGTGATCTACCTCACGATCACTCACCCCGATATCTCTTATGCGGTTAACCTGATGAGTCAGTTCATGACTGCTCCTCGTCACCTTCATCTGGCTGCTGTTCGCCGCATCATTCGGTACCTTATTCGCACACCGACTCGTGGGTTGTTTTTTCCATCCAACAATCCTCTGACTCTCAAAGCTTATTCAGATGCTGATTGGGCTGGTTGTCCGGATACTCGCAGATCAACGACTGGATGGTGCATGTTTTTGGGTGATAGTCTCATTTCTTGGAAATGCAAGAAACATGACAAAGTTTCAAAATCCTCTACCGAGGCAGAGTACCGCGCCATGTCTGCTGCATGCTCCGAAATTCTTTGGCTCCGTGGTTTGCTTTCTGACATTGGTTTTCCAGCAGCAGGAGCTACCCCCCTCTATGCGGATAATACCAGTGCTATTCGGATTACTGAAAATCCGATTTTTCATGAACGTAATAAACACATCGAAGTTGATTGTCACTTCATCCGTGATGAGCTTAAACGTGATGTCAACAGCCTACCACGTCTCCATTGAACTTCAACTTGCTAATATTCTCACCAAAGGCCTTCCGCGACCACGCCATCAATTCTTGGTTGACAAATTGATGCTTGTTGATTCTCCCGCATCAATTTGAGGGGGGGTGTTAAACAGGCCCAAGGCCCAAGGCCCAAAGCCCATCAATGTTATATCTCACGTGGAATTGATTTGGTCAAAATTGAGACAGCTGGAATTGATTTGGTCAATATTGAGACAGCTGGAATTGATTTGGTCAATATTGAGACAGCTTTAGCTTTCCTTTCTTAGAATAACAATTGTTGTAATTAGTTGCTTTCTTAACTTAGATTAGTGATTAATACAATTAGATGGTTTTCCTTTCTTAGAGCCTAGATTATAGGCATGTAAATACCTATATAATGATGTACAATCTCCATAGAAAAATACACAAAATTATTGCATTCTCAAGAGTATATTCAAACTCTTTTTGTGATCGTGAATTTGTCATATGTATCCTAATATAAAACAAAAATGGAAACAAGGTACATTAAATACATATGAGTTCATGATTAAATGGTCTCTACAAAGGGCCTGTTTGTTTGCATTATATTACATAAGAATTCAAGGTCAAATGAGCTCCATGAAGGATTTTTAAAGGGGTGAGGGGTGCAGGATATGAAATGAGGAGGAAAGAAAATAAGGTAAAAATGTAGGTCAGAACTTGACTTCCCTAGGTATTGAATTAGTAATGTTGTATATCTTTACATTTATGGTTTGACAAGTACAACCATGACTACAGGTTCTTTGTTTTGGAATATACCAAGCATATTCTTTTCGGAAGGTCCATGAGATACGCATAGACCGAGATGTAGTATTATCGCTAAGATTGTTTATGATATCAATGTTAAGCAGCATCAAATTCAGTTTAGAAGGCAGGGGGCTAGTCAACCTTGAATTCAGAAAGGATAATCTTGTATGTAAATTGCAGGTGTTGTACAAAATTAATGAGGAAACCAAATTACAGGTTGAGAATGCAAGGGTTGTAAATGTAAAATTGTCTTGTAATGTCTACGTTGTAAATGTATGAATGGTTGAAAGTAAATATGCAATTGTATGAATGGTTATGTGAGTGATTGAAAGTAACTGTATTAATTCATAATAAGAATTGTATCCAGGTTTATGGATGGTTGCTTGAATGATTGCACAATTTGATAGCAAATGTATGAATGCTGCAGTAATTATAAGGCAATTGTATGTTTGCCCTCAAGTATTGATGGTTGTGTGAATGAATGCAGGAATTGAAGGTATGAATGAATGTTTCCAGGAATGTATGCTTGCCCTCCAAAATGATTGCAGGGCTTTTTTTTATGGTTGTATGAAAGACTGCACGACTTGAATGTGTATGGAATGGGAAGAAGACACAGGTGTTATGTACGCAAGTGTGTACGAATGAAAGGTGGAATTGAATGTGTATGAATGATATGAGGGATAGAATACCTAGAAATTGAATGTGCAGGATTTGAATGTGTATCAATGATTTCAAGAATTTAATGGATTTTTTTTATTCTAAATGTACACAGGTGTCATGTCAAAAATTCTTGAAATGGGGAAAAAAATAATAAATTCAGTTCAAAAAAATTAAAAGAAGTGGTGATATCGTTATCTGGCTGGAAATATCATCACCTATTTTTGATGGTACGGACATCAAATTTTATTCCATAGAGATGTAAACTTACTGAAGCAACCATAGATATGTAGATACTGAAATAGTCTTATTAATTTGAAGCTAAAAAGGGACAAACTCTCTGTTTTTTTAGGTCTAACTGGATGTATTTCTAATACAGGTGAGAAATCATCAGCTGACTGATGATAACATCAACCACTTTCGGTTACTCGGACCTCAAATTGCTTTCCCAAGTGGAGATAACCGACTGATGCAGTCCTAGATATATGGATTCTCAAATAGGTTTATCATTTTGAGGAAAAATGAAGGCGAAACCCCCTGTTTGTAAGTTTTAACTAAATGTGTTACTGGTGACAGAGATGATATCGACAGATGGATGGCAATATCGTCACCCATTATTCAGTATTTCATCACCCTTTCTTCTTCGTCTCCTCTCCTGCAACAACATCAAGATCCCCATTTAAATGAAGAAGGGTTTTACCCAGAAAAAGAAAAAGTGAACCTCAAATTTCCCTTAGAAAATAAGCCATTATCCAAACCAAATGGAAAAAAAAAAAAAAAAGGAAAGGAAATAGAATCACAGCCTAATACACAACCAGAAACCCATAAAAACTCATCAAGGAAGTAACAAAACTCATCACAATCAGACCTGACCAAAAGCCCTGTCAAACCCACCAAACCCTCAACAGGAAAAAGGCAAAAAACCCAAATTGCAAAGAACAGGAGAAAAAAAAAAAGGACCAGAGAAACAAAGGAGAGGGGGACAGGGGATGTTCCTTTACCAGAACTTCTCTTCTGTATTTGTTTTCCTAGGGATTTCTATGGTGGGTTCTTCAAGATGAGATTTCTAAGATGGGTTCCCACTTGGATTTTGCAGATTGAGATGAGGAGAGGGGAGGGAAATGGGTGGCTGGTGATATCGACAGGGGAGGTATTTCGTCAAAAAAGAAAGGTACAACACCCTCTGCCAATGTTTTTTTATGTCTTTCTTTACTTATCTGTTTAATCAGACTTTAACCATAATTTTTTCATAAAAATCCCAAAATTATAACAGATAAAATAAAATAAAGCAGGGAACAATTAATGATGATAAATATAAAAAATAAAATCATAAATAGTGTTCACAATGAAAAAATCTTTATTTCAAACTATAATAATAAATAAATCTAATTGAATAAGGAAAGCAACAATATACCTTTCCATAAATCACAGGTTGTATCAAAGATTATAGCCACTTAAAACACGACCCAGACATTTACAAACTCTACTAAGTACATAAATAAATAACATCACACTGAATTCTTCATAAGACAAGTGGATCCCATCTGACCTGTGAAAAAGCAGCAGCAAAAGCATAAAGATAAGGGACAAGCCCAAAATAATCAAAAGCACTATCACCACAGCGGCCTGCCACCTGATTATAAATTCCATTTGCAATCAAATTAGAGATAAAAAATTTATATGAAAAAGAAGATCATTCAATGACTAAGCGTCACCCAAAGATGATCAACCGAACTAGCAATGAATGACATCATGTTTCATGATGGAATCATACTACACTTTTTCTTGACTAGAACCCAAAAAAAAAAAAAAAGATCCAGATAAGATAAGACAAAGAAACACAAACCATTGCCTTCCAGTATTAGCTTTTAAATAAGTGATGTACAAGATGCCAGTCCAAATACATAATGTAGTTTCTTCAAAGAGGTACCACCTGAAGAAAAGTTTCAAATAGAACTTCTAAGAAGCATGGTTCATCATGAGTTACAGCACAAGAAGATGTTAGAAGAAGGGGATATTGAGGAAAAGTAAGAGGTTAAGACTAACAAAAAAAAAAAACATTCCGAGAATGAGAAATTGACACTTTCACACCAGTCACCACTGGTAGAATCAAAGTATAAAACCATGAATGGATGAGATTGTTAAAAGGAGCAAAAAAGAAAGAACAACTTACCAAAATCGACAATGGTTACCCTGGCCTATGCATGTTCCAAGCCACACACAGTGATGATCAAATTGAAGTACACATTTGTCACAATCATGGCAATGCTTTGCACGGGGTGGCTGCAACGACATTATACAATAAATAAAAACCCTAATCCAGATTAAGGATGTAAGTCCTAGAAGTTCAATTTTATATTCACTAATAATTAAATCTTTCAAGCCGAGTTTCTGTAACCAATCAAAATAGCAAATTATGTAGCTCCTGATTGCCACTAAAAGAGTAGAAAACTATAGACTATCATAATATACTTATCAAGCTAACTTTAATGAAAACCTTGGGGTACAGCTGCCAGTAACAAAATATAAAGATTACATGCAAAGTTCAGTAAAATAATAACAAGCAAGAATCAAACTCATTGATCAATTTATCCTGCAGAAATTTTAAAATGAGATAGTAAAATGCACAGAGAGAGAGAGAGAGAGAGAGAGGCTTGGATTTTTATACTGCTGGGATCCTCTGCTTTTCCCGTTTGATCTTCTGTGGATGAAGGTAAGAGGTTTTGATAAATTAATTCCATACAGGTCGGTCAAGGATTGACGAGGTTGGTCAAGGATTGACATTTGTGTGGATGGGTTCAACTTATTTCAGAAGATGAAATTATAAGATCGAAAATTGGGTGAACTACTATGTGTCAAGGGCATGGGCACATTTTTATGATACGCAGACTTGCCTAAAACCATGACGTACCTACACCCAACATATATGTAGCCGCACCCGATACTCATGCCGATAGGGGTGTACACGGTTCGGATTGGATCGGATTGATCCAAATCCGTCACCAAACCGTTACCTACAAATTGATGGTTTTATAATCCGTTACCGATCCATTGCCCTTTAAAACCAATCCAAACCGAACCATGGATCAACGGTCCAGATCGGTTAAAACCGTTCAATCCATTGAGAGAGCCCATGATAAGAATTCTTTTCCAATAAAATAAAATAAAAATAGAAGTAAAAGTTGTAGGTGGCCCATTGGTAAAACTTGATCATAGGTAGCCCGTCTCTATTCTTCCTATGTGACCATTCTCAAATTATTAGTTGAAGCCATTGTTAAGATCAATACTTAAACCTTCTGGAACATATTTTGCAATGGGTACTACACAAAACACCTAAAACTTCTGGAAGAAATTATTGTCTTTTAATATTTTTTATATAAAAAATATATTTTTTTATTTCAACGGATTGGATCGGTTTAAATCCACGAATTAAGGGTAAAATCCGTCACTAATCTGTTACTAACGGATTAGGATTTTTCCAATCCGTCACCAATCCGTTAATTATCGAATCAGTTAAAAAACTGTGTATCAGATCGGTCTAACGGATCGATAGATTTTTTGTACACCCCTACACGCCGATACTTCATTTCTATTTCTAAGGTATTTAACATACTTTTTTGAGGCGCACCCACACCTCATGGGATTTTCACACCTTATGGGAGGGGGGTCGGACTTGAAAATCCCAAAAATGAGGATTTCCACTCACCCAAAAGTATATTACTCATCCCTTGAAGCCTTCTTTCAAAAAATGAGGATATTTATCTTGAGGATAACTAAGCTTTAGATCTAGATGGTTACCTACTAGCATTCTTCCACTATAAAGGAATATATAAAGGTCAACATGATAAATTTTATTCAAGAATTCTCCTCTCAATTCTCAATACATGCTTGTCAGAGATTTTGTACCAATTCTTATGAAAGACAGGCATTTTCTCGAAAGAATTTCCAGGCAAATTACTTTATTCAAGGGTCTCATAGTCACTTCCATGGGGGCACTATCACAAGTATCATCTATTGAACAGGGTAATCAAATTGTGGATAGAGTTTGTATAGTTTGTGAATGTGTATTGGTTTAAGGTATAAGGCACAATGTCCAATACAGTACGTAAGCGAGATTATGAAAAGCCCATGGGATATCTGAATTATTCTTTGGACAGTATAGGGTCCAGGTCTAGGTGGGCTGCTCATTTTTCAGTGTTAGTACATAGGGCACAAAAAGGTAATTCTTAATTCACAAGAGCTAATATTTGTCTGAGGTTATGCAGATGCAGAAGCATTGAGTAACATGATATTAGGAGCCAAGTCTCAGGAATAGATACAATGTTTCGACCTTGAGCAATTGAACACTAACTAATTGCAATTTTTCGATGACACTACACTACTACACTGCTATAGTGGTGCTAGTACAGATCAAATAATTTATCTCAAGGCGATTCTCAACCTTAACCAGATATAGCTTTTAACAGAGTCGTAATTCTAACAAAAGAAACCTGTATTAAATTTTAAAAAAAATAATACTCCATCATATCTACATTCTCAAATCAGTTGGATTATCTGAAGGAAAAAAGCTTCCATTAACAGATACCCCTTTTCTATGACAACCTTGCCACTCTTACAAAATTTTCTTTCTTTAGTTGGGTTAAGGACTTGGATGACCCATTGAATCACTGTCAACATCATGCCCTTTACACAAACATAGACATGGCCACAGCCAAAATCAATATTATGCATCAAAACTCAAGACAGGGCACCCCCCCACCCACCCTTCCCCCTCTCAACCTGGCAGTCCACAAATACCAAAACCAGTACAAAGCAAGGTGTGTTGGAAGTTGGGACATGTCCTAGGCCAATCCAGCCTATCCTGTTTGGTACTGTAATATTTCCATTCATATTTACAGGAAAAATTGCCAGCACACAAACTGTTTGGTATGACCACCTTATAATGTGAAATAGTTATAAAGAATGTGTTAGATAAATTTAGAAATCCATTCACAATTCATTAGACCAAGTTAAAACATCCACTTCTTCCACTGCCAGAGAAGCTAAGAACAATGGACACCTATTCTACTTCCTAAAACACAAGGTTTCACACCTAAATTTTTTGAACTTTTTGACAACAAAGATCCATCATGAACCAGTAAAGGAGTGACACTACAGATAGCACACCTATGATAGACAATGAATGATGATCTTCTAAATTTCTTTCACCAACAAATGGAACAAAACAAAGAAGCATGGTAATCAATCTGATGGTACATGAACTCCAAAAAATAATAAACAGGATAAGCATACAGTACCTGGACAAGATGACAATTTGTGCAAGTCAAATATCTGCAGCAGATGAGAAAATTAGTTAATGCAGTCGATGATGTATATGGACCATTGTTGGAATCATCACAGCTAGGGACTTTAAAGACCCCAAAACCAATGGTGAAAAAATGTGGTGATCCAAACAAATAAGAAAAAAGCAGAATGTGTGTTAATTTGGGGTAAGTGCGAAACGGAAAGGTAGAAAGGTTGAAGGCATTGTAATAATCATGTGTAAAACATGTAACTAACTCCTCTTAAGGCACATTTGTGTACATCCGCAGAAAATAAGTTCCACGGACTTTTCCCTCTTCTTTGGGGAAAAAAACCCAAAACAATGCAAAATGTGGGAATTTTAGCTCAACCAGAGGAAAAGCTTTTTTCTACAGAATTGTGGGAATTTTAGCTCATTTTTTGCCCACACACCAAAACGTAGATTTTACTGTAGCGCAGAAAAAAGATTCTACAACCCTCACTTTTTCCACCAAAAAGTGGCTGCACAAATGTGCCCTTAGGTTCAGTCATGTGTTTTACATGTGAACTATGGGGCCAGCTCCTTATTTGGGCCAATGAAAATTCATGGTAGGGTGAAATGTTGAGCAGATAGGATTGAATAATAGTGAGCCCACAAATAATTTGGAAGGTAGCATAAAAAGGGGTACATTTAAATCAAGATTTATGGTGATTGGAACAGTGATAATCAACAAACATCCGATGGGGAACACACACGATCACCTAGGTTATATATTGGAATGGAGAAACAAAATTCATGTGGCAAACCCCAGCATAGCTTTTATGACGACGATGACAACTGATTCTATCTTTTATGGAAGTACGTCTTTGTCGAGTTAGTAAGGATTTTGGATTATTCTAGGGTTTTATTGGGTTTCCAATCGGTTCTATGGTTGACTGGTGTAGAGTCAAAGTGATGCACTTTTTCCCTTTTAATAAAATTATTTCTTTTTGCTGAATTTTCTCTCCTTGGTCAAGTACTATCTCCAGATTGTGGAACCTTCTCTAAGGTTAGTTGCTTTGTTAATTTGATTACTTGCTGATTTGTAAATTTCAAAAATTCCTTACAATTCTCTATTATGTGAATTTTAGGGCCCTCAACAGTCTAATTTCATAATCAAGACTGCATCAGTTTGACACCAATCCAACCATTAACCACCACTGGATTTATATAAAACAAAAGCACTCAGAAAAAAATAACTTTAAGGATTTGCAAACAAGCGTCGGGTTATCTAGCACTCATGCACCAATACTTATGTATAATTCATATAAATCCTACCATCCTTCCCATACAAAAATGAATTAACACTCACCTAAACGTGGCTCTTGTGAGGCTCACTTGGGCCCACCAAGATTCATGTAGTTGTGGATGGAGTGGTTCCTTTGTTGATTATTGATGGAAGAAAATCACCTTGGTTTGAATTTGGATGACAACAGCATCAAGTTTAGAAAGTACCACATCACATCTGGCTAGAGGGATCTTCCACACCACAGAAAAGCTGTTTTTGATAATCTATTATCAAGGGAATTAGGCACCAAAAGAAATCCACACCACTTGCACATGAGAGCATGATGTGAGTGTCTAGTTTTGAAAAGTATTTCTACTGCCTCTATCAATGCTTTAATGTTTTAGAAGGATTGGTTAGTGGAGGAATTTTAATATGGTATCAAAATTGAAAGCTAACTGGTCGTGAGTTCGAGTCCTAGTAGGAGGAACTGCTCAGCACTAAAATGTGCATCTAACGAATTGTACGCCAAAAGGGTTCCACCCAAGGGGGAGTATTGAAAAGTATTTCCTCTACCACTACTAAGTCCTCGAGGTATTGGTAGGAAATTTAATATGGTATGAAAGCTAACTAATTGCAAGTTTGAGTTCCATGAGGAAGGGCTTAAGCGCGGATATGTGCATGGCAAAAAATATGCACCGACGGGGTTCCATCCGAGGGAGAGTATTGAAAAGTAATTAATAATGTTGTGGTCTCATTACAAAACTGGGTTGGTACCTTTGTGACAGTTTGCTAGCCCATGAATTAACAATGCTGTGGTCTCATTACAAAACATGAACATGGACACATGGACCTTACTAGCAAGCCCCCATGTATACATGAATACATTCAATGCATAGGTAATAAGAGTGTATTCCTGTTTCCCAAAATGCTGAAATAACCAAACCACCCCCCTAAGAGATTTTGTCTACCTGCTAGATGACCTGGACGAGACGATACATGACAATACATAGATAATGAGTGTACTTTCATGTATCCAATTTCTGAAAACACTGAAATAAATGAACAGCTCTAAAAGATTTTGTCTACCTGCTGTATGATCCAGGGGGATACATGTTCATCACTTGCATTACCCAAGAGTTTCGTTGAATTTCATAAATACTTCTTCCTTGTTGGTGACCATGCAAGGGAGAATTTAAGCTTCCATTTTTGCTTGAAGCAGATTGTCTTTTCTTGATTGTCAGAAAAGTACGAAGTAAGTGTAACTTATCAATGCCTCATATTTGATAATGCTACAAAAAACAAAACTTTCATTTCCAATAAATAAGGGGAAAAAACTCTTACTCAGAAGTCCTTGATGTCTTGCTCAAAGTGGCATGTGTTTCATTCCAAGCTCTCATTGCATCAATGACATATCTAACATAAAAGAAATGAATGCATCAATGACACAAAATGAAAGGAGATACATAAGAAGCTGAACCAACATTTATTGCACTGGGAAGGTACACTCCATCAATCATTATAGAACAGGCATATGGATTCTGCAAAGGCTTCTTTAATGTTATTCCACAATAAAATGAAAAAAAAAAGTACATAAATAAATCAAAACTTCCAAATGGGAACAAGTCAAATATAATTGCAGATGGTACACACAGAAACCAAAATTAAACGTATATCAATTACCCCGGAGATGTAGCCGATGTAACAAAATATTGGACTACGGTTCCAACCAACAGCAACAAGTATATAGCAGTATACCTGAAAATTAAATTAAAATATGGACATCTCAACAATTACGATTCGAGCTAACAAACAAGCTTCAGATAAAATTTAGGCATGCAAACACAAATGTATATATGATTATATGGAAAAAGATTTGTTGTGCAAGATGGGGTCTCAAAAACAATACAGCCACCTCGCATGCTTGCCTTCAGTAAAGACCCTATCATCAATACAACCCACTCACACAACACCAACTGGCACATATACGTTGTCACTTGTCAGTAATCCAACTGATATCCACAGTTGGATTTGCGCATAACCCATATGAGAGGATTGCACTCTCCTCTCACAAAGAATTAATTTCATAAATCCAAGTGGGCCCCACGGGATCGAGCTCTTTTAGATGTTTAAAAATCAACATTTACATAATTCACATATCAAAGAAGGAATAACATTAGCTAATTGTTTCATTATAGTAAAAAAAAAAAAAATAGATATCAAAGCATGCTATCAACAGAATCAAAGAGAAAATCCAAAAAAAAAAAAAGTGGCAAAAAGAAAGGAAACATAGCCTGTGGCTCATATGCATTATGATAACCATTACAGCCTAATGTTCCAAAAGTGTAAAAACAAAATAGGTAAACAGAAAAAGGAATCATCAAACAAAAAGGTAAATGAAATTTGAAGAAAGAGAGAGAACGAGGAAAATCAACCATATGGCTTGGGCATAAACTTAGCAATTACCAAACGAATGCACGCACGCACCCACCAATCCCCAACACTTTCCACTGAGTCTCTATGGGTGATTCCTGTGCAGGACAAGACCAAAAATATTATTTTCCCCCTTCTTCTCGTGGGAAGATGTCGAAGGTTTTGGGGTTCTTTTGCACTGGGTTTGGAAGATCAAAACCAAATTTTCTAGAAGACCTAAGCATTCAAAACCTTATTCCACTATATCTCGGGCAGGGTACGTGAGTTCGAGGAATACTAGTTTTTTGAAGTCTTTATTGGCTTCTGCCTTATGCCACTTCCTTGTAACACACATGGGTTGTTTCCCGCCCTCAACGTTTACGCTAAGACCAACTAAAAAAAAATCTAATCTTGACCATGTTTCAACGTTTGCAACCTACAGATATCCTCTTCAAATCCATTCCTGTGCATTCCTTATGCTAATCTTGACTATGTTTCTATTTCTGCAACCAACAGATATCCTCTTCATACCCATTCCTATCAATCCTTATCTATCACAGATTTTGAAATGTCATCACAAACAAAAGAAAAGAAATCATAAATCAAGCAAAGAAGATGAAACAACAAGTCTAATTACCATGGCTCCCTCAGAGTTTTCTCTCTCAGGCCCCTGTCAAACAGAAACAAAACACCCACAAAGACCACATGAAGGACCACCAAAGCCAACTTCAAGACAAAAGTCTGCCTCCTTCCTGAAACCCAAATACCCAAAACACCAAATCATCAAAAGGGTCTGTTTATACACTAAAAATCAACAAAACCCAAACTTCAAAAAAAAAAAAAAAAAGTGGGGTGTGGTTGCAGAGTAGTAGAAAGCTACCGGGATCCGATAGACATGGGATAAGCTGAGAGAATCTCTCGGTGGCTTGCTCTCGAGCTTCTCGAACTGGGTGGCAGCAGCCAACGATCGTCATGTGTATGGAGAATCAAGCGCTTGAGACAGTGGAGAAGGGTGTCTAAGAGAGGGAAGCACGCTCCGCAACTTGCAGTTCTTCTCCTGTCCACCGTTTCACATGGGTTTGGGCCTTGGGGCTTTTACAGAATTTAAGAGCTATCAAACAGAAATTGGTGGGTGGGGCCCATAAGATTTGGAAGTCTTTGATCGTTTGACTTTCCAGATCAGATAAGTTCCATTCCAAATCTATAAAACTAATAAGAGAAAAGGTGATCTTCACGTTTAATACATGTTAATTGAAGTATATGTATTCAATTGCTTGTATCCTAAGGCAAAGGAATAGAAGAATTGTTTGGAGTTTATGAAAGTCCAGCGGATTTGTAGGCCTTGCGTTTGAAAGTCCAGTTATGATGGAGTTTTTGATTCCCCGGCATCGAAGGATCCGGACACACGAGGATATTGATGGGGTGTGAGTTATGCTTCCCAGTGAAGTGCAATTTTTTTTTTTTTAACCCAACCTAGGAGGTGATCCGAATAGTTTTTGGTGAGGTGAAGGAGGCCTTTGGTAAGGTAGAATAATCTTATGGTGAGGGAAGGCTAGTGTCAGATTTGAAATTTTGGGCAGCTAGATAAGCACTAACACCTTCTATGGTATGATACATTCCATATTTATGCATGCTTATATAGAATTAGATTATTTAGTTTTTCTTTTTCACATTGATTCTAACTTATTTCTACAATTTATAGGCCTCACAGTTACAGTTACAGTCACATACTCGCTCTGCTTTCATATTGGTGAGAATAAAATTAAAGTCCACACTTAAATCTACAAAATTAAGGATTTTCATATGAAGCTATCAATTTTATTTTGTTTTGGCCGAAAAGACAAAAATTTTTCATTTCAATCATGAAGCAGAAAATGAATTGACTCACACAATTTTTTCGGTTTAAGGCATTAGTGGATGAATATATTTGGTGATTTATAATTGCTAAACATGAATTTTCAAATGCTTAGAGAAAGTCGGTGAGTAATTCGCGAGGACTTATTTGCCAAATGTGCCTTAAGAATAATTATTCCTTTACCTTGAAAAGAAAGTAAAAAAATATTCAAATTGCCACTTTTGTTATTTTGGGCTGGAATGGCAATGGATAGGGTTAAATGGGTGACTCGTGGAGACTTAGAGATGTTATACCCAATTCGGTTTAGGGCGGATTCAAGTTTGAAACTCCCCGTCCTGTTTGTAATTAAATTAACATTTGTTATTAGTAAGACAAAATAAATAAACACATGCACCAAACCATAATTGGCATTGGATGTGGGAATATTGAAATAAAGTGCACCTGTAAAACTGTAAGCTGTATTTTCTTTCAAAGTAAACTCGGTTTACATTAACCGTGGTGAGCTTGTTAGATAATGTCATGTTATCCAGTTGGGCTCTCTTTTTAGTCACCTAGCTCACGGGGGAAAAGGCTTATGAGTCAGAAGGGTCCCCATCCTTAAAAGTAAAAATAACATAAAATGAAACCTTGGGCATTAAGTAAGACTCAATTTCTCCCAAGTTGGCATGGCTCTACTTTTAATCCGGGCATCCTTTACAAGACCCATTGGAGAGGAGCTCATTACTTTAATGGTAAGGAGTGTTTGTTCTCACGGAGAGGTTCCGAGCCCAAACCTAGCTTCCCTCCTCTTTTGATATTTGAGTTTTTATCATCTTACATGTGCGAGTTGTGTTTTGTCTCCTCACATATGTGAGTGCCTAAGCTCAAACTTGACTTTCCTCCTCTTTGGATATGTGAGTTTTTATCACCTGACATGTGCAAGTTGTATTTTGTCTCCTCACATGTGTAAGTGCCTATTACCTGTCATGCGTGAGTTGACTCCCATGCATGAGTTGAGTTTATGTAATCACATGTGCGAGTCCCAATTACCTTGAATGTGTGAGTTGGGCCTATATCCTCAAATGTGTGAGTCCCCATTATCTTGTATGTTTAAGTTAGTATCCGTATCCTCACATGCACAAGTCCTGATTACTTTCTTATGTGTGAGTTAGTATTTGTATCCTCACATATGCAAATCTTCATTACCTTATTAAGACTCGCACATGTGAGGATATAGACATGCAAGATATCACAGCCAGATTTGCATTTGATAAAAACTTCACAAGTGAGGTGATAAAAAGTCACATAGATTGAATTAGTGTCTAAATATGGGTCGCAGACCCTCAGGTGGATTAAAGAAAAAAACCCATTGAATCACACCAACTCGTGCACCATGTGCCAATGATCATGGGTCCTCGTTTACTTTGTTTCTAGGATTAGCGCATGAGACCATCCCTTTGCCCAAGTTTAAAGAATCGGAACCTATTAGACTAAAATTTGTTAAACAATATACACGTGAGATATCAAAAGAATGTAGTTGTCGGTGCAATTCACGTGGAGAGAGACAAACCTCCAAACCACATTGTCAGGTGCAAGGGACAATAGAAATGGAAGGTGGAGTCCAATTCCAAACCACATGGTTTGGTGCAAGGTGCAGGGTGCACTTGAAATGGAACGTGAAGAGATCGCTGGTCAACATTGTAATCATAAATGTTGTTGTGTTCAAGAATTTTTCGGGGCTACCATCTTCAGCAGGTAATGCAAAAGTGGGCGGAAATGTCATACGAATCGAAAGACTCTTGAGCTTTGAAGCCTGTGATCCTGTGCCCAGAGTACAAGTAGTGTCAAAAATGGTAGCCGGGCTCAGGGCTTGAGTTTCAGTAATTGGCAACTTGGGCCCATTCTATATTTTGGATAAGCTTGAATTAAATGATAAAAAGCCCAAAGCTCACCCATGCTAGCCCGTGTAAGTAGTGCATGTAGTCCAATGACTTATTTGGCAGAACAAATGATAGAAACCCAAGAACTAAGAATTGCTGAGTTCGCTACCTACTTCTCTCTCATCTAGTGACTGTTGTATGGGTGAGATTTTTCCCCATTTGTGGGTGATCTCATGGGTCTCATCTCCTTGGCTAGGACTAGGATAAAAAAGATTGATAGAAACCCAGCTCGGGCTGGACCTATGGAAGCATTGCCTAGCCCCTTTCAAAAAGATCTAGATTCCACCATTGGGTGAGATTCCTTTAGCAAGATCTCTTTTGTCTAGTAGCACATTAGGCGGGAGACTGGTTCACATATGAAATTTGAGGGTCCTTCAATATATATATAGATCTGTGTAAAGATTTTTGTATTGGCCAGTTCATGGGTTAGACAAAATGTGAGTCCATTAGCGTTGTATTTTATATATCTTTTAGTATGGACCGTGGTTTGAATCGCCAGATGCACTAAAGTGAAAAAAATAAAAAAAAGAGTGACAAAGTGAACTATTTTTCTGAGTTATTTTTCTAAGGATAACATAGTTTAAAAAGGTCATATCTCACAAACCAAGCGTTGAATATGGGAAAACTACCTACCATTAGAAAACTTATTTCGAGTAGATATCCCTAGAGCCCAAGATTGCTTCAATTGAAGCTAAAACAATAAAGTTATGGCCTTGAGAATATTTCATAAAACAATATTTCATTCGATCAATCAGGCAGACATCCGATCGATCCGACCTGAGACAATAGGTTAATCCGATCGATCAGACCACTACCCAATCGATCAAACTTGTGCAAAAAATTCCACTGATTTACAATTTTTCAGTCCGATTTTTAGTAGAACTTACTTGTTTTGTGCTAAAGTCCTTTCCTAATTGAAATATACTTATAAAGCACGAATTTGGGGCTATATAAAGGGGTTTTCTCCCAACTATAAGGTATAGAATACATATCTCATTGTTCTAAGTAAAGATTGCTTATTGGAGACCATCTTCTCTAGAGTTTTTCATTAGAGAGCTGAAGGGCTAAAGTTCTACTTTAGATGTCTTTGTCTTCTACTTCTGTGAGCAGAGAAGATTGTTGTAGGGAGTCAAGCACAACATCTAAAAGGCATCTCAGTGTTTGGATCTATAATAGAGAACTACAGGGAGTCC
Organism: Sextonia rubra; assembly: GCA_037013555.1. Classification (NCBI taxonomy): domain Eukaryota; kingdom Viridiplantae; phylum Streptophyta; class Magnoliopsida; order Laurales; family Lauraceae; genus Sextonia; species Sextonia rubra. Next base: position 10,059,179 of record JASUAD010000028.1, on the reverse strand, counting down.
TTGCAGCGAGGTGCTGTGCAAGGGGAATCACAAGTCCTTAGGTTATACGAGAACTGGATAAGGGTTATGAGGATATCTTTTGTAACTGTGGTATGATAATGCTTGATTTTCTTTCATGGTTTTTTCCCAGTTTGGATTTCTACGAAAAAAATTATGTCTTTTGTGGTCTGTGCTTTTATTTGATTTATTTCCGCTGCGTAGTTGTTTATTTGCACATGTAGTCTTGAAAGTAACTCTGTTAATCCATTCTAGAGGCTCCCCCAAAACTTTCAAGTGGTATCAGAGCGGGTTGCACTAATTTGCTATGCTTGATACTAAGTGATATCTAGAATGGTGCTCAATCAAGAAGGTACATCCACTGTGAAGCCTCCATTGTTTAATGGTTAAAATTATGCTTATTGAAAGTAAAGGATGATTGGGTTCCTCAAGTCCATTGATGATGATGATGTGTGAGATATTGATGAGAATGGTTATTCAAAACCTACAATTACTACTAATAGGCAAACAATTATTAAACCTAAAGCCCAATGGACTAAAAAAGAAAAGCATGTCTCCAATTGAAATAATAAGGCCATAAATGGTAATTATATGGAGTGTTTGCTGATGAGTTTCGTCAGATTTCTACATGCAAAATCGCAAAAGAAGCTTGGAATGTTCTGCATACTGTATATGAGGGTACCGATACTATCAAGCAAACCAAATTGCAGCGGTTAAATAAATCTTATGAAACCATTGTAATGGAAGAAGATGAGACCTTCAATCAATTTTATGCTAAGTTGAATGGCATTATCAATTCTATTTTCAATTTGGGTGAAGAAATTACTTAAAAGTAACATTGCCAAGAAGATTTTGAGGTCTCTTATTTCAAAGTTTGACTCAAAGGTTGATGCTCTTGAGCGAATAAGAATTTAAAAACCCTCACTATAAATCAGTTAGTTAAAAATCTTCAGACTTTCGAAGAAAACCATTTAAATAAGGGAAAATTAGTGAAGAATAACAGTTTAGCTTTTAGAGTTTTGAAAGAATCAGTGAAGAAACCTAAAAAGAAAATTGAGACTGATTCGAATTCTGACGATGATATCACTAAGTTAATGATTCGGTTTCAAAAGCTCATAAAGGCTAAGAAAGCTAAATGAAAGGGATCAAAGTCTGAGAAAAAACATAACTTTAATAAAGATCAAGTGTTTTGATTATCAAGGTTATGGTCATTATACCAGTGACTGTCCTAAAAGAAAAAAGAATTCCAATTATAAAACTCTGAAAACCTAGGACGATGACCCTTTAAAAAATGAAAAAAATCCTGAACCTGATTCTAAACATACTGTGAATGACAAATTCATGGCTTTTATGCCTAGACCCACTGTTTCTGATAATAGTTCTACTGCAGAGAATGTTGATTATAGAATTTCAGATGATTGAGATCAGAATATGGAGTTTTGCTAGAAAAGTCTATACAAATGAGCAACTTATTTGAAAAAAATGCCCTAAAGCGAAATGAAGAGATTTTTTTCTCTTAAGAAAGAGTAAGAGAATGAAAAATCAAAGTTTCATCTCTTAGAGGAATAGAAAAACTCATTGGCTGATAAGTTGAGTACTAAGAGTCACAAATATGATTTACTGAAGAATGTTTTTAAGACGGTTGAGCAAGAGTTTGAAACTTTGAAGAAAGACTTATAGACTATTAAGGGTGAAAAAGAAGACATGGTAGACAAATTGAAAATTGCATTTTCTAAGCTAGATTCTACAAAAGTTTCTTTGAACAAGATGAACTGGTATGATGGTTTGCTGATTCTTGAAGACATCTTGTATGTTCAAAAGCTGCCTAATAACAAACGCGGTCTTGGTTTGATTAATGATGCATCTACTTCGAAATCAAGGAGACTCCTAACTTAAGCATACACTCATCTTTTTCATTATTTCTTATATGCATGTCATTTTACGTCAAGAATTTGGTTTTCTTCTCAATTGAGCCAAGAGAAAGAATAGTGATTTCAACTCTAAGTCAAAGGCAAGTATAAGCTAATTAATGTTGAACGCATGTTGGTAAATTTTGATTTTTGTAAATCTATTAAACTTTCAATTTGATTTTTCAACCCTTTTTATCTTTGTTTCCAATTAAAAAAGAAAGGAAGCCAAGTGCACGAAGCTCCCACATAGCGGGGTCTAGGGAGGACAAGATGTACATAACCTTACATTTACTTTGAAGAAGCTATTTCCGTGACTTAAACCCGTGTCCTCCAGAATGATACCGATAAGCCTTGACCATTAGGAAGATCCGCCCTTCTATCTTTGTTTCCAATTGCATAATGAAATTATTAAGTACATGGTGAAATGTGGACCTATAGGTGCTAAATGCTTGAATTGAGAGTGAACAATTTCATTGGAACAAAATTTGAACCCAGTGTCATGGGATGAAGGAAGTGTTCCAAAGCTGAACCAGCTTCAAAAATCCTGAAGCTTACAGCTTACTACGGCTAAAGTTCCAGAGATTAAAACCTGACTTTCCTTTTGTGGCTGAGATCACAACTAAGCTGTGAATTGCACTACAACTAAGCCATAGCCAAATCGTAGGCTAAGTCATAGCTTAGTCGTAACTGCGAGAGATTTCTATAAACCACGGCAAAGCCATGGGCTATCCATAGCTAAGCCGTAAGACCCTGACACTTAGGTAAAAACTAGGTATACTTTAAAGACCTTGTAGGATCTTAGTTTCTTGGAATCCTTTTTCCAAATCATTTGGCCCAATAGAAAATAACTTAACATAAATTATCTTGAGGGCTGAGTCTCGTTCATGTGATGTTGTCCATTTATTAAGCCCCTCCCCATGGTTATTGGTTTAAAGGACTTTGATATAGTTTTTCTTACACAATGTGACATCCAATAGAGATAACCGTGTATTAAATAATTTAAAACTACATTATCATGCACGGTTAGAAATAATTAATGACTAGACTAAGATTGGTTTATAAATTTTCTTGATTCTACAAATTTGAATTGCATAGCATATTGAATTATCGTCGTTGCTTTCTATTATTAAAATGATTTGAAATGAGCATCATATGAATTGACTTTTGTTTAAATGTTTATTGACATAGCTTCCCTATTGCCAATATTAAATTGAGTAAGAATGAATTGAACGTCTAATGAATTGATGCAATGAAACAAATTGCATGAATTACTTAATTTCAATTATATGATTCAAAATGGCTGGCTTTACTCAGTTTCAGCCTTATGATACCTAGTGGAATTGATTTTGGTATAGTAGAATGTTGTGGTGCCGATGTAGTATGCCTTTGGAGCTTTCGGACTCCATAAACGTAGAGACCCAATCGTACTTTTGGCCCGGGCGTTGGTGTTCTCAATACAAAGATCCCTAGAAGGAAGATATCGCAAATATAGTAGCCAAATAATAAAATATTTTTCTTATTTGATTCTTATATCATGCTTTATTTAATGCACAACATGCCTAGTATACTAAATTGACTTTTATGATCACTTGTTAATAATTCTTTTAAATACAAAGCATGTTACTTTAATTATTCTTATGCTTTGTTGAATAATCTTATTTACACGTTGTTTAACGGTGTTACTGTCGGATGTGAATGTTGACCCTCCCGGGGAGGGAGATTGCCATTAATCTATATATGATATTTAATATTTGTACATCGAAATTGAGGATTCCAACTACCCTCAAAATCAATGAATCACGATCGCCAATCATGGTAACGGCCAGGACTCCGTTCTTCGACTAATATCAAAGAAGCAATGGGAGAAAATAAGGTGGGTTCCTTCTCGTTTAATGTGCTACCGGCAACACACAACGGTTATCCTTTCACTTGATTTAAGTCTTGTCAAAGTATGGGTCACGATATAAGTCATATTATGGGTCCATATAGGGAGACAATCCAGATTTATAGTATATGAGTAATTAAAATCAAATTCAAGTAGAGTTAACTAAATATAAAATAAAATAAATAAGAGGGGAGATGCCAAATATTTTAGAAGAGGATGGGTCTCATTCCTGGGTACCCCCTTCAAATCCCTTGGGAAAAAAGGTTTAAAGGCCAATTTTAAAATAAAAGTAATGATGCAAATAAGGAATCATGTGTGATTTCAGTTTTTTTTTTTAAGAAGAAAATTGTGGCCAATGGGCCGATTGGATTGAAAGTAACCACATTCGAGTCAATTAAGGGGAAACCGCATTCGGGTCAATTGTTTGATTAATTGAAAGGGGGATTGAGATCACACATTAGTCTTATCATTATCATTAAATTAATTTTTGAATCAGCCCTTATTTCATTTTTATCATTTTAGCACATTAAAATATTTGGCATCGGAGGTGGAAGGAAAAAGAAGAAAATAATATTTTTAGGGTGATTTTGTTTGTTTTATAGTTTTTTTTTATTTTGGATAATTGGACTAGAAGGGCCTAACTAGGGGATTTCTACTTGAATTTAATCCAATTAAATCATGCTTTATTAGTCATTGGATTCCTACCATATCCTACGATCCTAAATTATGTTTTATTAGTCATTAGATTCCTATCCTATCCTAAGGTCCTAAACCACCCACATTCACGGAGCAGAGGACAGGTGATGGGACCTAACCTACTATTCTAAATTCCAGATCTACTTAGATTAACTAAATTTATGATTTTTTAAATTGATTTTGAATTTAAGTTTCACTTAAACGTTTGATCTAATTAATCCAAGTTTTCCAACTATTATTTTTTTAAAGATTTTTTTTAATATCTTTTACTTTGTTTTTGGTCTTTTATATTTTTCATTTTTTTTGGGTTAAATGTGGAAATGACAAGAAAGGAAATGAAATGATTTTTTGGTTATGATTTTATTTATATTTTTTTTGTTTTGCAATTTAATTTCTAAGGATGATAGTGGAGTGTGAAAGAGATGAATGAAATATATATATATATATATATGTATACATAAGCGTGATCTGTGAATGACACTAACCTGTGATTAAATTAAGTGCAAAATAAGAAAAACAATTTAAGAGGTAATTAAACTAAATGCTGATTCTAACGACTAGAAAACATGCATTGGCAATTTCTATCATAGAAACAGAGATCCAAACATCCACATGTGCTGAGTCAGAAATTAAAACGAACAAAGGAGTGATGAGCTTTGTGATCCGGTGCCTAAATGAACCTTGACTAAAATCAAAAGATCAGTGAAATGATTCAGGTTTTAGGTTGATCTGGCCTGAGTGGGTTCTGACTTGTGTTCTCTCCCTGTTGGCTGACTGATTTCCTCTCTTCTTTTTCTTTTTTTTTTCCTCCTTTTCTTCCTTTTTTTATCTTCCCAGCCGACTGCTTCACTGTTCCTTTCTTCTCCCTTTTTTTTTCTTCTTTTCTTTCTTTCTCCCCTTCCCAGCCGACTGATGCACCACCTTCTTCTCCTCTGTTATTTTTTTTCTTTCTTCTTTTCTTCTTTCTCTCCTTGTCCTTCCCAGCCGACTGTCTTCTCCTCTCTTCTCCTTCTTCTTTTCCTTCTTCTCCCAGCCGACTGCTCCCTACTCTTTCTCTTTGTTTTCTTTCTTCTTCTTCTTCTGTTTTCCTCCCAGCCGACTACTGCACCGTCTCCTTTCTTTTCTTTTCTTTCTTTCTTCTTCCTTCTTTCTTTTTCTCTCTTTCTTTTTCTTCTTCTTTCTTTTCTCTTCTCTGTTAGCCGACTGTTATCTTCTCTTCTTTCTTTTTTCTTTTTGCTTTTTTCTTCTCTTCCTTTCTGTTTCTCTCTTGAGTCCGCCCACCTTCTTCCTCTCTGTTTCTCCTTTTCTTTTTCTTTTTCTTTCTTCTTTCACGCCCACCTTCTTCCTCTGTTTTTCTTTCTTTTTTTTTTTTTTTCTTTCTTTCTTTCTTGATTGACCGTCCTTCCTCTCTCTTCTCTTCGTTTTCTATATTTTTCTTACGCTTGGAACTGGAATGGATAGAGATGGAGAGCCCGGATCTCCCGAATCCTCTACGGTGATTGGTTAGCAGGTTTTGAAATTAAATTTAAACTGTTGGCATATTGAGTGGGACAGTTGAGCTAATGAGGACAGGATGGGATCTGAATTTGCACATTAGAAATTTGAACTTGCATGCGTGCTTGGGCCAATGGGCTGAAAAGGATGGACGGATCAAACATAAGTTGAGGGTTGTATTCAGGTTGTGAGTGGGGTTGATGGGTCATGGACAGGGTTAGGCTTAGATTTGGGTGGTTTAAAATCGGGTCAGGGCTCTAGGCTGGGATTAAGAGCCAGGTTGAGAATCCGGGCAAGGTTCGTGCGACCCTAGGTGGAGCCAGCTATACTTATGGTGAATATTGGACCCACATACAATATTTTAGCAAATATGAGAGGTCATGATGATGATGATAATAATAATACTAATGACGATGATGATAATAATGATAATGATGGTAATAATAATGTCAATAATAATGATATTAATAATGATAATAACGACAGTAATAATGATGGTAATGATGAAATGAAGGGTCCCACGTGTTGGACCATTATGTTGAAGCTCGCTATGTAGCCTGGGCTGGACCGTGAGTTAAAATGGTAAGTTATTCTCAGGTCAGAAAAACATAAAATATGTGCTGTGCGACAGAAGACGGGAGGGTCCTCTATGCTTGATCTAGGATTAAAGTACTTAGTTTTGGCATTTGAGAAGAAAGTTAGACAAGAAAAATTCTTTTTCATAAGTGGGCCATGCAGAGTCTGGGCCAAGTATTATGAGCCCCAAGCTTCGTAACTTTTGATCTTTTCGTCAAATTTTTGAGTATTATATTTCGTTGGAAAGCTCTTGATAAGTAGATCAAAGTGAGCTACATATCTAATTGGTCAGGAAAATGTAAAACAATGATAAAATTTTGGGTGAGTGTTTCTGACCTTAAAGCCTTTTTTATCCCTATTAATTTTTATAATTTTATTCTTAATGATTTGGGCAGTCTAGCCACGGGCAGTGGACTTGGACCATTTTCATATATATTAGACCTTCAGATTAATGATGATATTCATTTATTTTTATACTTTCCAAGTTTTCTTGCCATTTTCTTTTATTTTCAATTTTTACCTTAATGGAATGCATTTTTTAATGCGGGATGAAAAAAACATCTAAATGATGGCTTGCAATGCATGGCTTCTAAAATCTCTTAAATTTTCAATAATTAACATCTTTTTAAATTGATTTGAATCATGCTAAAAGCACTTAATTTGGGGTAAAATGGGGGCATCATTATACATGATAAGTATTTTGGGTTTACATAGGGTGCTAAATGAGGTGTCTACAGTTATAGGCTTAGATCCCAGTCCCGATCTTGCGGAGATCGAGCAAACTCAAGACAAGGCCTACGAGGTTCCCTCAAGCTTCGACTAGTGAGCATGCATAGTTTTGGATTACGTAAGTGATCTAATTGATCTACCTACGGAGCGCGACAAGATCATCATAAGGCCTTTCTATTTTGAGATTTTGGAGTACATAGGGTTCATGACATCTTGCATTGGTTTTATTCTATGCATAGTTCATGGTCCCTCTTCTTTTAGGATAATGTATATCTTTTTTTTTATTGTCTATAAACCTTTTATTACTTTTGAGGTGTCGTGTTATGTGTCACGACTCAAGCCTAAGGATCAGGGGTTTAGGGTTAATTCCGAGGCATGACATGTGTACTTCCATGCAATTCATATCTAGACCGAGGTTAAGACAGAATTACATAAGGGATATTAACATACTCACAAGTGTGAGGTGCTTTGAACGAACATCAGTCCAAGCATTCAATACGTGCAAGCCTGCCAATATTACAAATAACATTATTCCCAAGATATTAATTCATGAAACAATACATTAACATGACAAAATAAAGAGAAAAATATCTACAAGACATAATTATGAAAAGTCTAAACAACGGTTAAAACATGACTTATATAAAACAAGGGTAAAGTTTATACACATGAACAAAATGATATACATATCCTAGAGTGAGAGAAATCATGTACTCTGTATGACAAAATAAAACTAATGTAGAGGCAGGATATCCCATTCCCCAAAATATTAAAATGGAAGACTCAGATGTTTTCGTTTCACACTCCATGGAGGGATCAGTCAGAGTTCTTTTGCTGTCCACTTGTTGAGACCTAAAGGGATCTCGCAGACACCCTCCGATGCCTCCTCGATCTTTGTAAGATTGGGACTGGGATCTAAGCCTGTAATATCACAAAACAACATATGAATAAGACTATTCAGCAAGGTATAGCATAATTAAGATAATACATGTTATGTCTAAAAGAATTAGTAACAATTAATTAATAGAAGTCAATTTATTATACTACGCATGTTGTGCATTGAATAAAGCATGCTATGAGAATCAATAAGAGAAATACATGACTATGTGGCGGCTACATTTGCTATATCCTCCCTTTAGGGATCTATGTATTGAGAATACCATTGACCCGGCCAAAGGTATAAATGGATCTCTACATACATGGAGTTCGAGAGCTCTAAAGGCACACTGCAGTGGCACTATTTCATATACTACATCAAAGTCAACCTCACCGAGTATCATAAGGCTGAACCTGAGTAGAGACAGACCATTTTGATTCATATAAATGAATTTGAGTAAATCATACAATTTGTTTTATTGAGAACCATACATACGTTCATTAAGTACCATACAGTCAATTCGTTCTTGCTTAATTCAACATTGTCCATAGGGAAGAGTATATCAATGAGCATTTCAAATAGAATCAATTCAAAGTTATTACAATAATAGAAGGCAATAACAATAATTCAACATGCTATGCAATTCAATTTAATAGAATCAATGTAATTTACAAACCAACCATAATCTAGTCATCTATTGTTTTTAACCATGCATGATGATGTAGTTTTAAATTATCCGATACACGGTTATCTTCTTTTGGTGTCATATTGTGTAACACTCCGACTCAGCTTAATCCGGTTTAGCGATTAATTAAGGTGTTTTTGGGTTATTTTCGAGTGAATTCGTTTTATGCTTGCTGTTTTGTTCTTTTGAGTTTCTTTTTCGAGTCATTGATAGGTAGTTAGGTTAAGTTTAACCTGGTTTAGGTAAATATAAGCCTTTTTTGTAATTTTAGTTTTTACATAATGTCGTCATTCATGCATTATCTTGGTGTCAACATGTGTATCTCGTCGAGCTCGTTAACTTCCATAACTGATTCGCATGCAAACGACTTCGTTTGCTTTCGTTGGACAATTATTTGACTCGAATAGGAAATATCTTGAACTTGTGGACTTTCTTATAAATTTTTTTAATACTTATCTTATAAACCAAATGCATGCACCGACCCTCTTCACTTCCACGTTTTCTTTTTCTCTTCCTCTTCTCTGTTCTTCGTTTCTTCCTTTCCTTTTTTTCTTCTTCAATAAGTAAAGGCAAGAAGGGAATTCATCTTTTGTGAGTTTGAAGGTAAGGGTTTGAGTCGTGACACACTCTCTCTCTACCTATGTTTCTTGCAGTCTTCTACTCTTTCACTACATGCACTCAACGTCTCTCTCTTTCTCTTTCTTCTTGCATGCATGGTGATAGGAAAGTAATTAGACGTGTGATTTGAGCCAGGGGACAACTAATTCACGTGTAAAAGCTCATTGAGGCAAGTATAAGTATGATTTTAATGAACATGGGTTGGTACTTGATAATTTGTTTATTCTTACCAGATCTTTCATGTTTTTCATGTTTTACAGCTCTTTTGTATCATCTCTTTCTAGACTTGTTCTCTCTGTTGTGTACCTGAGCCAAACTCAATTTTTCTGAAGCAGTTGCAGAACGTGCACCCTTAAACTTATGGCTAAGCCGTAAAGTTTATGGCTCAATGTCCAGAAAGCTGCAAAATCGGGTTTTACTCTACGGTAAGGCTATGGCTAAGCCATACATTGTACCACGGCTAAGTCGTAAGCTAGCTATAACCCAACCGTAGGTCAAGCTACTGCTTAATTTCCACATAGCAGAAAATGTAGAGATCCTTCTACGGTCTAGTCATGGCTAAGCTGTGTAATGTGTTACGGCTAAGCCGTAGAACAAAATAGGGTTGAGCCGTAGAACAAAACAGGGCTAAGCCAGAAATGCAGATGAACAGTAAGGGGAACCACAACTGAGCCGCAGTGCATATTAGGCTAAGCCGTAAGATGTCTACGGCTAAGCCGTAAGTTCACCCACGGCTAAGCCATACAACCACTAAGAAATCAATAAAAAGGATAGGTTCAATAAAAAAACCTGATAGGGCCTTTGAGCTAGAATGTAGGCAACCTGAACTTGCCCAACGGAATATAAGAATCGCATGAATGGTCTCTAAGGCTGTGACTCATTCATGTGTGTTGTCCAAGTGTTAAGCACCTACTCATGGGTGTTGGTTTAAGGGACCTCGATACATTGCAACACCCACAAAATGAACAACTGTGTATCGAATAACTTAAAACTACACCATCATGCATGGTTAGAAGCACTGGACAACTAGTTTAGGGTTAGCTAGTAAGCAATCATGATTCCTAAATAATTTCACTTGCATTGCATATTGTTTTCGATTATTGGTCTCCATATTCTTATTCTTGTTTTGACTAGTACTTGTTCGACTTGCATCAGTATTGAACGACTTACTTCTGGTGTTTCACCCTAGTGTGATGCACACCCCGCACTGCCTGATTGTGATATGATTGTATTGCCTGAATGTGACACTGATTTGATGTGCATCGCATAACATGACTGATACGGTCTGGCTCTACTAGCCTCTGCCTCAGGATACCTGACGGGGTTGACTTTGGCGTAGCCTATTTGTTGCCGCTGCAGTGTGCTCCTCGTAACACCCCGACCCGATTTGATCTGGATTAGCTGCTAATTTCTGATGATTTGGTTGCTAATTGTGTTTTGTTCTTGTTTTTGTTTGGTTTCAGGTTCTGGATAGGTAGTTGGGTTGAGTTTGACCTGGTTCAGGTAGATATAAGCCCTTTTTCGTAATATTGCATTTTGTGTGATGTCGTCATTCATGCATCATCTTAGTATTGACGTGTGTCTTTCGTTACGCTTGTTGATTCTCGTAACTATGTCGTTTGCCAAATATGTCACTTGTTTCCATTAGACCCGCAATTGACTCAAACTGGAAATAGTATTCATGCTTGGACTTTATCGCAAATTGCCCTCCTCTTTATCCTTATAAGCCATCACCGACCTTCTTCTTCTCTATCACAGTTCGGTCTATCTCTCTTGAGGCTTCATCTTCTCGTCCCTCCTTGCTTTCTGTTGATCCAGTCAGGGAGAGCACCGATGCATGTCCACGTTGAGTATCACTCGTGTGATTGGAGGTGAGCTTGAGTTATTGCAGTGCTTCTTCTCTCCCTTCTTCTTCCTCTTGTTCTCATTATCGATTGGTACAAGTACTCATGCTTCTTGTTTCCTCTTCTTTTGCATGCATGGGTGCATGGGTATTAGGAGCATGTCCATGTGAGAATTGAGCCCAATGACAACAAGATCGTGTTTGAACTCATTTTGAGGCAAATATAAGCATAACTTGGTTCAACAATGTGGGTATGTATTTGATTAAGATTAAATCATGTATTCTTAAGTATGAATGATGTTTACAGCCCATTTTGTGATCATTTCCTTCTACTCTATGTGATTTCGTCAGTTTGGTCATGTTTCGATGATTCTGTAATCAGTTCAGAAACTACTTCGTGTGTACCACGGCTAAGCCGTAACTCACCTTCGGCTTAGAGTCCAGAGAGGGGAAAAACCCAGTTTTCCTCTATGGCCAGGACACGGCTAAGCAGTATATTGTCCTACGGTTAAGCTGTAGCTCAGCCGTGACCCAGCCGTAGATCAATACAGGGTGCCTGTTTCTGGATTAACTGAAAGTAAGCAATTTGACAGACCTTCTACGGCCCAGCCACGGCTAAGCCGTAGAACAAAATACGGGTGAACCGTAATTGCGGATGAACAATAAAGGGAACCGCGGTGAAGCCGCAGTGCAGATTACGGCTACGCCGTAAGATGCCTACGGCTAAGCCGTATGTTCACCTACGGCTAAGCCGTACCACCCCTGAGAAATGAATGAAAGGCTAGGAGTAAGAAAGAGACCTGCTATGGCCTTCGAGATAGAATGTAGATCACCTAGACTTGCCCAATGGTATGAATGTATGACATGAATGATTTCGAGGGTTGTGATTCATTCATGCACGTTATCCGGTTGTTTAGCACCTCCCCATGGGTGTTGGTTTAAGGGACTTCGGTGCACATTCCTGATACACTGCAATACTAGACAATAGTGCTTCGGACAACTTAAAACTACATCATCATGCACAGTTAGAGACACTGGATAACTAGAATAGGATTGGCTAGTAAAAGCTTGTGATCCTTACAAGGAAATCTAATCGCATGGCATATTGACTTCGGTTCTTGTCCTCTTATATGCGTTCTACGCTGGGGCACACGATTGGATAATTCTAGCTCTGTCCATGGTTAATCCCGGGTGGAACAGCGGTCTTACATGCTTGATCTTACTGTATGCTTTCATCCTTGGTTATCCTCATGCTTTATTGTTTCATTCGTATGACCTCTTACATTGTTTGATATTGTTTAACAAGACATGCACGTCACGTTCTCATAAGATACATGTTCTGCTATGCAAGTAATGATATGCACATTATGATATGCACGTTATGATATGCATGTTTTTATATTGATTAACTCGATATAGTTCGACACTACTGAGCCTCAGCCTTAGGATCCCGACGGGGTGACTTGGGTATAGTTTGTATGGCCTTACTGCAGAAGGACACGTCTTGGGGAATCCAGACTCTAGGAAACCGAGACCCATCTGGCCCATGGTGTTCTCAGCATGTTTATAAGATCCCTATTTTGGGAGTATATGGCATACATAGTAGCCACCTAGTATGTATATATTATGTATCCATTAATTCACACAGAGCATATGTTAATTTGAATGCACAACTGCCTAGACTACTACATTGACTTGTTATGATTATTTATGTCTTTTATTCTATTAGAGACCATACGTGTTAACTTGTTACTGCTTATGCTTTGCTGAATCGTTGTATTCATGAGTTGTCCTTCGTGTTGCAGGCTCAGGTACCCTCGATCGTGTTCTTGTCGTTTTTCAGTTGCTTGGGAGATGCCAGCGGTCTCTTCAGGTTCACGGAGTGTGTGCTATCACTCCATTAGAGCGCGACTGTTCTCGGCATGCATGCATATTGCTTTCTTTTCATGTCATTGATTGTACTCATGTTCTATACATTGTAATTGGATCCAATTTGTATGTTCAGACCTTTATGTTAGTCGTTGGAGATCATTTCTTTTTTCTTGTGTGCCTCGTGTCTCTTGTTGATATTTTTAGCTTCCGTATACATGTTTTGCACGTGTGTTTTCCCTTGTGTGTGTGCATCTAAACTGGGTCTAAGTGCATATGCACGGGAGTGCGTGTGTCACTGGTTAGGTTTTTGCTAACCCTCGATCTTCTGGGCTCGGGTTGTGACACTCCTATCCTGGGATTCCGGACCCCGGGAACCAGAGACCCATTGTGCCCTAGCCTTGTCGATGGTGTACTCATCCTGCTTGCTCCCGATAAGGAGAATATTGTGTAAGGTCCGAACCCAAAATAATAAAATTTATAGCAATTAAGTTAATTGAGCATAAATATCAAAAGGTTTGGGTCATGGATGGGTAGTTGGGCCGGTTCAAACCTTATTAGGTAGTCTAAGACCTTTTGTATTCTAGTATTTTCATGGTTTTGCATCTTTAATACATCACATTAGTTGCATTGGGTGAGTTCACTCTTGTGAGACATCTTTTATGTTTAGCCCAATTCCATTTGAACTCATTTCAGCCCAACTAAGCCCAACTGACTTGATTTGGAAGTCCAAGAAACAATCAGGGCCTTCTTGTAAATTTCAGAAATTCCCTTCCTTTATAAACCCTAGCTCACCATTCATCATTCCTTTCTTTCTCACTTTCTCTCCTGCCTTCAGCTGTAGCAGACGCCCACTTCTTCTCCTCTCCCATACTCTCTCTCCCTCCTTCATTTTTGTTGGGATTTGAAGTTTAGAAGTCGCATGCAAGAGAGCTTATCATCTTCTTCAACCTTTTCTTCCTCCATTGGTTTCTTCTCACAAGATTTGAAGCCCATCTTCTAATTTTGTACGTGTAGAAGCTTGAGGTAAGGAATCCTGTCTTCCTTTGAATTAGTGAGTTCAAAGAGGGTCAAGAGAACCCATATATTGACATGCTTCCATCTCATTCCCGTTTTCCTTTTATGCATGTGTTAGATTCTGTAACACTCCGACCCAGCTTGACCTCGTTTAGCGGTTAGTTAATCTTGTTTTCATTCCTAATTGTGTTTTGTTCGTGTTTTCTTTTCGTTACGGGTCATGGATAGGTAGTTGGGTTGAGTTTGACCTGGATTAAGTAGGCCAAGCCCTTTTTCGTAATTTCAGCTTTCCTTAGGCATGGTCATTTTTGCATCATCTTGATGTCAACACGTGTCTTTCGTTGAGCTCGTTAACTTTCGTAACTACGTCACTTGCAACCGAGGTCGTGTGATTCGATTGGACCCGGATTTGACTCAAACTGGAATTAGCATTCTCACTTGGCTCTTATTGCAATTTGAACAACCCATTTGATTATATAAGCTCACCATCGATCACAACTCACGTTCTCTCTCTCTCTCTCTTTTTCATTTTTCCTGCACTGCACGTGGAGTCTCTCCCTCCTTCACTTGAATTCTCTTCACTTGATTTCTCTCCATTGATCAAGCTTGTGGTCCTTGCATGTGAGGTGAGTTGGTGGAAATCCCTTCATCCTTCTCATCTCTCTTCTCTAGTTCTTCTCCTTCTTGTTCCATTGTTGCATGTTGTATCTGTGTTGTGGATTTCTTCCCAATTCTCATGCATGCATTGTGGTTTGATTTGGTTTAGGTTGTGTTTGGGCTTGAGGGCTTCCATTGTGCAATTGATTCCCAAATTGAGGCAAGTATAACCATAGTGTGAGAACCCATGTTGGTATGCTTTGATTTTGGTTAGCTCACATTAATGTGTATGGAAAACATGTGTTTACAGCCCATTGATACTCATTTGATTACTACTTGGTCTATCTTCCTTGATAAATTGCAATTTGGATGCTTTCCCAGACACTCTGTACAGGTTTCAGGAAATTGTATTCGTGCAGGTACGGCTAAGCCGTATGGCACCTACGGCTCACAATCCAGAGAGGAGAAAAACCCAGTTTTCCTCTACGGCTAGGGCACGGCTAAGCCGCGGATTGCCCTACGGCTAAGCCGAAGCCCAGCCGTGGCCCAGCCGTAGAACAATACAGGGTGCATTTTCTGGAATAACTGAGAGTCAGCAACTGACAGACCTTCTACGGCCCAGCCACGGCTAAGCCGAAGACCACACACGGCTAAGCCGTAGCACACACACGGCTAAGCCGTAACCACACATGAAGAATAAAGCTAGGTGTAAAGATAAGACCTATATGACCTTCATGATAGAATGTAGAACACCTAGACTTGCCCAACGGAATATGATACAACGCGTGAATGATCTCGAGGGGTGCGAATCATTCATGTTCGTTATCCGGATGTTAAGCACCTCCCCATGGGTGTTGGTTTAAGGGACTTCGTGCACCGCCCGATTCAAGGCAACACTAGACAACGGTGTATCGAATAACTTAAAACTACATCATCATGCACGGTTAGAAACACCGGATAATTAGATTAGAATTGGTTTGTAACTTAAGATGATTCGATTCACATGATTTGTTGCATAACATATTGCATTCGATCATTGATCTCAACTCTCTAACATGATTACGTATGTTTCGTTACTTTCACATTGTGGTTTATTTACCCTGAGTATGCATGTATGATGTGTTCATTCACGGATCTGCACGTATGATAAGTTGTCACGATCTACTCAGGATTTTCATGATTGACTTCGTATGGTCAGGCACTACTTAGCCTCAGCCTTAGGATCCCGACGGGGTGAATTCGGTATAGTTTATATGGCCTGCTGCAGTATGGATTTTGTCTTGGGGAACCGGACCCCAGGAAACCGAGACCCATTGTACCCTGGCCCGGACAATGGTGTTCTTTGCTTGTTACAAGATCCCTCCTTTGGGAGCATATGGTAATGTAGTAGCCACTAGTCATGTACACAGTATGTATTCATTGATTCACATAGCATAATTCCTTCTTGCATGACAGCCTAGTATACGAAAATGCTTTCTTTAATCACATAACGTTCTTATTCTGTTAGATACAGCGTGTGTTAACTTGCTATGGTTTATACTTTGCTGAATCTTCGTATTCACAGTTGTTTTTGGTGTTGCAGGCCCAGATCCCCCTGCCGAACCCTCGCCGGTCGGCCAGGCTCCAGATGAGACCCCCGGGGCCCCATCAGGCCTAGAGGAGTGGATGTGATCACTCCACGGGAGAGCGTACGTGGCATGCATCATTTTGGAGACTTGTGTTGTGTGGATTTGCAAACTTGTATTCGGCATGACATGTCAGATTGTATATATCTTTTGTTCATTTTGTAAAACTTTCATATGTAATTATGTCAGTCCTTTCTTCGTACTCTCTTCTTGCTTGTTAGTTTTATGTTTCTAATATTTGCAGCTTCCGCATACTTGCTTGGCACGTGTGCTTGTTCCCTTGTGCGTGTGCATTTAGACCCAGTCTACGTGTGCATGCACGGGAGTACGTGTGTCATTAGGTTTGGCTTTTGCTAACCACCCGAACCCTGGGCTCGGGTTGTGACATACGTATTGTATGGTATCAGAGCATTCCTTGCTCATTCCTTGTTCTAGATGATAAGCATGTAGGCATGTATAGGATCGTGGTGAGGATACGATTATTTCTTTGTGCTCTTTCTAGACTTTGGGGTTTGTTGGGCGCTATTGTTTTGTGTTTGTGTCTGACTCTTTCCATTTTACAGGATGGCATCAGGTTCTGGTTCGCAGCAGAACGCCGGAAATAACGAGAGTGGATCTGCCCCGTCACCGCAGACACCGAATACCGATGAACGTATCCTTATGCTATTCCAGTCCCTTCAGGCACAATCGCAATCGATGCAGAACTTGCAAGCCCAAGTTACCACCATGTTAGACCGACAAAGCCAAGCCCCAGTTCAGTCGCATGTAGACCAGCAGGTGATCTTGCAGCCTCGAGAGAGTGACCCGAATGCCCTCTATGGGAAATTTCGCAAGCGAGGAGCTATTGAGTTCTATGGGACAGAAGAGCCATTGAAGGCAGAACAGTGGTTGGAACAGACGGAGGATGTCTTTGAGACCGTCGTGTGCACGAACCGACAGAAGGTCGGACTAGCAACTTCTATGTTTAGAGATGTCGCAAAAACTTGGTGGAAGAGCGTGAAAGACTCCTACAGAGATATTCCTAGTGCTACGGTGTGGGAGATGTTCAAGCAACAGTTCAGGAGGAAGTTCATCCCGGCTCATGTGTTTCGAGCCAAGGAGGTTGAGTTCCTAGCTCTCCGTCAGCAGCAGATGACAGTAGCAGAGTACGTGAACAAGTTCATGCAGTTGTCGCTTTTTGCCCCGGACATGATCAGTACCGAAGAGAGGAAGGTGAACAGGTTTGTGGAAGGTTTGCACCCACGGTTCATGCATCACGTGACAGCGTTTCAGCGTCCGGCTACGTTCGACGATGCAGTGGACAGGGCCTATTCCGCTGAGGCCATCCACCAAGCTGCTAGAGCCGTTGAGCCCAAGCGACAGCCGCCCTTCAGTGCACGAGGGCAAGTACAGAAGAAGACCAAAGGCCAGCCAAGTATTTCTAGCTCTACTGGAGTGACTTGTGGGTATTGTGGCAAGAACCACACGACCGAAGCTTGTTGGAGGAAGGCTGGTGCTTGTTTTATTTGTGGTTCGAGGGAGCATATGATCGCCAATTGTCCTCGACAGAGAGCCTCCGGTGCAGCTCCATCTGGTCCTACTTCCGGCGCAGTCCCTAGCAGACCCAATGCACCTACAGCTCCGAGCAAGCCACAGTCAGCTCGTCCAGGCTCGAGACAGTCTCGCCAGACAGCCCGTGCTTACGCTGCTACTCACGAGAGTGCCGAGGATCCACAGGTGGTTGCAGGTACTGTTTTGATTTCGCGCGTCGAAGCTTTAGCTTTGTTCGATTCGGGGTCTACACGATCTTACGTAGCACCTCATTTTGCCGAGCGGTTACCTCAGCCGTCTAAGCCGTTGCCATATGTGTTGGTTGTATCCACCCCAGTTGGCAAGCGAGTGGAGTGTAGTATGTACTACCCCCATTGCGACGTGCAGATTGCAGGTCATCAGTTACCTGTTGATTTGATCCTGTTGTCGATGTTGGACTTCGACGTGATCCTTGGTATGGATTGGCTCGCTCGATATCGTGCCTGTGTTAACTGTTACAACAGGACGATCTTCTTCGATTTAGGCAAGGGCTTCCGTTTCGAGGGCAGTCAGCAGAGATGCCCCAGACGTGTGATCTCGGCGTGTAAGGCAGATCGCTTGATCCGCCGAGGGTGTGAAGGCTTCATTGCCTTTATCTCAGCGAAGAAGGAGATGAAGCAGCTAGGTGAGATCCAGGTGGTCTGTGACTTCCCCGATATCTTCCCAGACGAAGTGCCAGGCTTACCCCCGGTTCGAGATGTGGAGTTCGCCATCGAGCTTGTTCCCGGCACGGCACCGATCAGCAAGGCTCCGTATCGCATGGCCCCAGCAGAGTTGTCAGAATTGAAGAAGCAATTGCAGGAGCTTTTGGATAAGAGTTTCATTCGCCCGAGCGTTTCACCTTGGGGAGCGCCAGTCTTGTTTGTCAAGAAGAAAGATGGTACTTTTCGGATGTGTATAGACTACCGACAGCTGAACAAAGTGACGATCAAGAACAAGTACCCCCTACCCAGGATTGATGAGCTATTCGATCAACTTCAGGGTGCAGCCTATTTTTCGAAGATTGATTTGAGATCTGGATATCACCAGTTGAGAGTCAAGGAAGATGACATTCCTAAGACTGCCTTCAGGACTCGTTATGGTCACTATGAATTCCTCGTGATGCCTTTTGGACTAACCAACGCACCTGCAGCTTTTATGGCTTTGATGAATCAGATCTTTGCTCCTTTCTTGGACCAGTTCGTAGTTGTTTTTATTGATGATATACTGATATATTCTAAGTCAGCAGAGGAGCATAGAGAGCATTTGAGAAAAGCCTTGTCTTTGTTGAGAGAACATCGATTGTTTGCTAAGTTGTCGAAGTGTGATTTTTGGCTTGAGCAGGTGGCATTTTTAGGTCATATCATTTCACGAGAGGGATTGGCAGTTGATCCATCTAAAATAGAGGCAGTGGTGAATTGGCCTAGCCCCAAGACAGTGACAGAGGTTCGCAGTTTCCTTGGTCTAGCAGGTTACTATCGTCGATTTGTCCAGGACTTTGCTAAGATCTCTTCTCCTTTGACGAAGTTGACCAGGAAGAATGTACCATTTGAGTGGACTGAGGAGTGTGAAGCCCGTTTCCGGATTTTGAAAGAGAAGTTGACTACGGTCCCAGTGTTAGCCTTGCCAGATAGTTGTGGAGGATTCGTGGTTTATTCAGACGCTTCTCGAGTTGGTCTAGGCTGTGTGTTGATGCAGCATGGGAAGGTGATTGCTTATGGATCGAGACAGTTGCGAGAACATGAGAAGAATTACGCCACCCATGATTTGGAATTGGCAGCCATCGTGTTTGCGTTGAAGCTGTGGAGACATTATCTATATGGTGTGCAGTTTGAGGTTCGTTCTGACCACCACAGTTTGCAGTATTTATTCACACAGCAGGAGCTGAACATGAGACAGCGGAGATGGCTTGAGCTTATTAAGGATTATGACTTCCCGATCAAATATCAGCCAGGCAAGGGGAATGTGGTGGCAGATGCGCTCAGCAGGAAAGCAGAGTCAGTGCAGCTTTTGAGCAGCTTCCTCTTAGAGTTCCATGGTCTCCCTGTTGAAGTTAAGCTAGTGGATGAGTGCGTGACTTTGGCTAGTACGCTAGTGTTTCAGCCTGAGATGATTCAGCAGATTAAAGACAGGCAGTTTGAAGATCTAACCTTGAAGCGCATTCGAGACCACATTGGAGACCGACCAGATTTCAGACTCGAGGATGGTGTACTCTATTTTCGGAGTAGGTTGTGTGTGCCAGCAGTTGATGATTTCAAGGAGAAGCTGATGAACGAAGCACATTACGCTCGATATGCGATGCACCCAGGCAGCACGAAGATGTTTCGGAATCTCAAAGATCGCTTCTGGTGGAACAACATGAAGAGAGAAGTAGCAGGCTTTGTTGCTCGCTGTTTGACTTGTCAGAAGGTAAAGGTAGATCATCAGAGACCGCCAGGCTCGTTGCATCCCTTGCATATACCACAGTGGAAGTGGGAACATATCACCATGGACTTCGTTTCCGGATTACCGCCGACGAGCAGGAAGAATAACGCCATTTGGGTAATTGTAGATCGATTGACGAAGTCAGCCCATTTCATTCCTTTCCGGAAGGGTATGACGTTTTCAGAGATGGCTAGGAAGTTCGTGGATGAGATCGTCAGGCTCCATGGTACCCCCGTGTCGATTGTATCCGATCGTGACAGCCGTTTTGTTTCCTCTTTCTGGAGAGCATTCCAAGAGGCTTTGGGTACGAAGTTGAGTTTCAGCACGGCATACCACCCACAGACGGATGGGCAATCAGAGCGGACGATTCAGACTTTGGAGGACATGTTGCGAGCCAGCGTGTTGAGTTACGAGAAAGAATGGGATCTTCATCTATCGTTGTGCGAGTTCGCCTACAACAACAGTTTCCACGAGAGCATTGGGATGGCACCATATGAAGCATTGTACGGGAAGAAGTGCAGGAGCCCGGTATGTTGGGAAGAAGTTGGAACCCGCAGTTTTCACGGACCGACGATCATTGCCGAGACTACGGAGAAGGTACAGAAAGCCATTGAGAACTTGAAAGTTGCTCGGTCGAGACAGAAGAGTTATGCAGACACCCGCAGACGACCCTTAGAGTTTCAGGTTGGCGAGTGGGTTTTTCTGAAGGTCTCTCCGATGAAGGGTACGATCCGTTTCTGCCAGAAAGGCAAGTTATCTCCACGCTATGTCGGACCGTTCGAGATCAAGAGTCGGATTGGTGATTTAGCCTATCGATTAGAGCTTCCCGAGATGTTTGCAGGAGTGCACAACGTTTTCCACGTTTCGATGCTTCGGAAATATGTTCATGATCCCTCCCATGTCATTCGCTATGACGAGATTCAGATTCAGCCGAGTGCTGCATACGTTGAGCGACCGCTCCGTATCGTGGGGACCCGAGAGCAGATACTTCGCACCAGGACAATTCGATGGGTCAAAGTGCTTTGGGAGCATCACAGTCCCGATGAGGCTACTTGGGAGTTAGAAGAGCAGATGGCACGTCAGTACCCCGATTTGTTTTCCCAGGTATGAGCGAGTTAGTGTTCATTCCGAGGACGGAATGATTCTCAAGTAGGGGAGGATGTAACACTCCGACCCAGCTTGACCTCGTTTAGCGGTTAGTTAATCTTGTTTTCATTCCTAATTGTGTTTTGTTTGTGTTTTCTTTTCGTTACGGGTCATGGATAGGTAGTTGGGTTGAGTTTGACCTGGATTAAGTAGACCAAGCCCTTTTTCGTAATTTCAGCTTTCCTTAGGCATGGTCATTTTTGCATCATCTTGATGTCAACACGTGTCTTTCGTTGAGCTCGTTAACTTTCGTAACTACGTCACTTGCAACCGAGGTCGTGTGATTCGATTGGACCCGGATTTGACTCAAACTGGAATTAGCATTCTCACTTGGCTCTTATTGCAATTTGAACAACCCATTTGATTATATAAGCTCACCATCGATCACAACTCACGTTCTCTCTCTCTCTCTCTCTCTTTTTCATTTTTCCTGCACTGCACGTGGAGTCTCTCCCTCCTTCACTTGAATTCTCTTCACTTGATTTCTCTCCATTGATCAAGCTTGTGGTCCTTGCATGTGAGGTGAGTTGGTGGAAATCCCTTCATCCTTCTCATCTCTCTTCTCTAGTTCTTCTCCTTCTTGTTCCATTATTGCATGTTGTATCTGTGTTGTGGATTTCTTCCCAATTCTCATGCATGCATTGTGGTTTGATTTGGTTTAGGTTGTGTTTGGGCTTGAGGGCTTCCATTGTGCAATTGATTCCCAAATTGAGGCAAGTATAACCATAGTGTGAGAACCCATGTTGGTATGCTTTGATTTTGGTTAGCTCACATTAATGTGTATGGAAAACATGTGTTTACAGCCCATTGATACTCATTTGATTACTACTTGGTCTATCTTCCTTGATAAATTGCAATTTGGATGCTTTCCCAGACACTCTGTACAGGTTTCAGGAAATTGTATTCGTGCAGGTACGGCTAAGCCGTATGGCACCTACGGCTCACAATCCAGAGAGGAGAAAAACCCAGTTTTCCTCTACGGCTAGGGCACGGCTAAGCCGCGGATTGCCCTACGGCTAAGCCGAAGCCCAGCCGTGGCCCAGCCGTAGAACAATACAGGGTGCATTTTCTGGAATAACTGAGAGTCAGCAACTGACAGACCTTCTACGGCCCAGCCACGGCTAAGCCGAAGACCACACACGGCTAAGCCGTAGCACACACACGGCTAAGCCGTAACCACACATGAAGAATAAAGTTAGGTGTAAAGATAAGACCTATATGACCTTCATGATAGAATGTAGAACACCTAGACTTGCCCAACGGAATATGATACAACGCGTGAATGATCTCGAGGGGTGTGAATCATTCATGTTCGTTATCCGGATGTTAAGCACCTCCCCATGGGTGTTGGTTTAAGGGACTTCGTGCACCGCCCGATTCAAGGCAACACTAGACAACGGTGTATCGAATAACTTAAAACTACATCATCATGCACGGTTAGAAACACCGGATAATTAGATTAGAATTGGTTTGTAACTTAAGATGATTCGATTCACATGATTTGTTGCATAACATATTGCATTCGATCATTGATCTCAACTCTCTAACATGATTACGTATGTTTCGTTACTTTCACATTGTGGTTTATTTACCCTGAGTATGCATGTATGATGTGTTCATTCACGGATCTGCACGTATGATAAGTTGTCACGATCTACTCAGGATTTTCATGATTGACTTCGTATGGTCAGGCACTACTTAGCCTCAGCCTTAGGATCCCGACGGGGTGAATTCGGTATAGTTTATATGGCCTGCTGCAGTATGGATTTTGTCTTGGGGAACCGGACCCCAGGAAACCGAGACCCATTGTACCCTGGCCCGGACAATGGTGTTCTTTGCTTGTTACAAGATCCCTCCTTTGGGAGCATATGGTAATGTAGTAGCCACTAGTCATGTACACAGTATGTATTCATTGATTCACATAGCATAATTCCTTCTTGCATGACAGCCTAGTATACGAAAATGCTTTCTTTAATCACATAACGTTCTTATTCTGTTAGATACAACGTGTGTTAACTTGCTATGGTTTATACTTTGCTGAATCTTCGTATTCACAGTTGTTTTTGGTGTT
Organism: Sextonia rubra; assembly: GCA_037013555.1. NCBI lineage: Eukaryota > Viridiplantae > Streptophyta > Magnoliopsida > Laurales > Lauraceae > Sextonia > Sextonia rubra. The sequence goes on along the minus strand of JASUAD010000028.1, from coordinate 10,035,572 downwards.
GCAGGCCCAGATCCCCCTGCCGAACCCTCGCCGGTCGGCCAGGCTCCAGATGAGACCCCCGGGGCCCCATCAGGCCTAGAGGAGTGGATGTGATCACTCCACGGGAGAGCGTACATGGCATGCATCATTTTGGAGACTTGTGTTGTGTGGATTTGCAAACTTGTATTCGGCATGACATGTCAGATTGTATATATCTTTTGTTCATTTTGTAAAACTTTCATATGTAATTATGTCAGTCCTTTCTTCGTACTCTCTTCTTGCTTGTTAGTTTTATGTTTCTGATATTTGCAGCTTCCGCATACTTGCTTGGCACGTGTGCTTGTTCCCTTGTGCGTGTGCATTTAGACCCAGTCTACGTGTGCATGCACGGGAGTACGTGTGTCATTAGGTTTGGCTTTTGCTAACCACCCGAACCCTGGGCTCGGGTTGTGACAGATTCTCCATTAGAGAGCTTATTCTCCACCTAGCCAAGGGGCAAATCGATTTGGGTGAAGTACCAAGCTTAAGCCAAGTATAAGGATATATTTTCTTTATATTCATGGCTTATTTCTTAATTCTTGATGAGATCTCGTATTTTTACCCTTTTTATAGCTCAATGGAAATTACATGGATTGATTTGTGTTTTATGGCGATTCATGATGGATAAATTGATAATGGTCCCTTAGGGAACTCAAGACTGTGGAATGAAAGCTTTTAGATTAGTTTTATTGCAGGTAGAATGGTCTATTGGAAGAGAAAACCATTTGGAAAGGAAGTCCTCCCGTAACAAGGTGCTTCAGGGCCGACCGGTCGGTCTTGAAGCCGGATCGGGCGAATTGCCTTCCTGGTAGTCCGACCGGTCGGCCATTCAGCCCGACCGGTCGAATTACTCTTCTGGAAGCAGTCCAACCGGTCGGACAAACACCCGATCGGTTGGGTAAGTCTGACATGTAACTATTAGAGAAGTATTCCAAAATGAATTCTATGCTTGATTATGGACTTTCTATAGCCTATGGGATAGCCTAATGGTGGGTTACTCCCTTAAATCTTAACACGAGACCGAGGTATCCACCCACATATTACCATAGGCTGTAGGTTCAACCAAAGGCCTTATAAGACCATAGAATTGGATCCTTGCTACACCCTAAACTAGCCCAACGGTGATTAATATAGAGAAGGAGGAGTGTTGCACTGTCGCTCTTCTCTTCTTGATTCTCCGGTTAGTTTCAATGTCACGTCATGGGGGTTGGCATAAGGTGAAGTGTCCTTTATATACCTGGGATAACACAGAAGATGGTAATTCCGAGACACTGAATGCCTTATGAATACATTGTATTGAATGACCTTGGAAACCCGGATTATCTAGCATAGGAATGGCTAGTAACTCTCCTTGATGACTCCACAATCTAATTGCATTCATATTGACAGTAATCTTGACCTCAAACATGTTCGTCCATACCAATATGCTTATTGATGAAAGGTATTCTATTTAAGTGTGATCCTCTGATTGATATTTTCAACAAGATTGATTGCACAATTGTCTAAGTACAAATAGATCAGTATACTTAAACAAGAACATCAGACTATTTCTAGTGTATTTAGAGTCAACGCCACTTGGCTTATACCCCATAGGAGGTTCGACGGGACCCCATGGGAGTGTTTATCAGTTGCCTACTGCAGTAGTGTCAGGAGAGTGAGTCGACGCTCTCGCGGGCAGCTAGTCGGTCCTGGCCCTGGCCGGTAGTGGTTTCCCACGGATCATTTTACTCTCTTTTAGAGAGGAGATAGCGGATGTGGTCGCCATATTGGTATTATATACTCTTTATTCGTGATTCCATATCCGTGCTAATACATATGCATCAGTGTTTAGATTTCGATATGCATCTCTTTTAATTAGTATGTCATTTTAATTCTATTGATCCAACCTGTTAAGCTCATGTATCCTTATCTTTGCTTAACCGTCGTGTTAACTAGAATTACCATGGTGTTACAGGTACGGAACCCGATGCCAATCCGGCAATCAGCGACATCCCAGAGGGAACCCCAGCGTTACCTCGGGATATGAACGAGTGGAACAAGGATGACATCTTTTCGTGATTCTCCTCGACAAAGCGCAACAGCGATCATTTTGGGATTGGACTTAGGGATCATTTTGGCATTTTGATATTGTATTTTATCATGTATCCCCATATTTGTGCATGTAGTTGGATTCAATTAACAGACTTGTCTATTGAATGGATTAAGATGAATGTTTTATGGGTGCTTATGATATGTATGCAGGTGAAATCTCCAGGTTTCCGCTTAAATGATTTATATTAATAATATGTGTTTGTAGATTTTCCTCACACGTACCTTTGGGATCACCCTTGTGACTGTTCGTACGTGTCTAGTCACGGCACGAATTGTCACGGGTACGTGTGTCATTCCTTGGAACCCATTATTAATCCCTAATTCTCGGGTTCGGGGCGTGACATATGGTAAATGTAACAGCCACCTAGCCAGTATATCTGTTTTATGATTCTAATAGTATGCTTCTTTATCTGCACGACTTACCTAGTATATGAACATGAACACTATGCATTATTATCTGTTAATGATTCTGCCAGACACAACGCGTGTTATCTTATTGCTGCTTATGCTTTGTTGAATCGTTGTATTCATTCTTTGTTCTTGGTGTTGCAGGCTTAGATCCCTCTACTAACCCTTTGTCGATTGGCCAGACTTTAGGAGAGACCCGCGAGGCCCAATCAGGGCTAGAGGAGTGGATGTGATCCCTCCATTGAAGAGCGGCCTTGCATTTGCATCAATTCCTTATCTTGTCAGATTTTGGATTACATGCTCACCTTGTAATTTTGTCTCTAAGTACCTGTCTCCCCATTTTGTCTTGTACATTCTGTATCTAATATTCTCTTTTATAGTTATGGTTCCTCTATGTGTGTATCTTTTGTACTGCAATGATACGTACAGTTTCCATGTACACCTTGTTTGCATGTGTGAATGTCCCTTGTGAGTGAGCACTTAGACAAAGTCTAAGCCTGGATACACGGGAGTACGTGTGTCACTGGCTAGATTTGAACTAACCCTTGATTTCTGGGCTCGGGTTGTGACACATTGTGTAGGGAATGTGCATCGAAGTCCCTTAAACCAACACCCATAGGGAGGTTTTAAATAAATGGACAGCACCACATGAATGAGTCGGAGGCCTCAAGACCCTTTATGTTGAGTAATTTTTTTTCATCGAGCCAAATATTTTGAGTAGGGATTACAAATAACTAAGGTCATATAAGGTTATCTCAGTATCTCTAATTTTCCTAGGTTTTTAGGTGGGTCTGTGGCTTACGGCTTGGCCGTGGGTTGCCTACGACTTAGCCGTAGATTACACAAAGGCTATGCCATAATATCATTACTGTTCACCCACACCAACTGTTAAACCATAGAATAGCCTACACTTTATCCGCATGGTGTCTGCGGCTAAGCCACAGCTGGGCTACAGCTTAGCCGTAGAGGAAACTGTAATTTTTGGCTCTCTGGATTCTAAGCCGTAACATGCTTACGGCTTAACCGTAAGCTTTAGAAATCTTAATATTTCTTCAATTACAGAATTCTTTCTTCAACCCCTAATGCTGGATGGTCTACAATATAACCAGCTGTGGATTTCTTTGCTCTATCTACCATTGTCCATTTCAATTTCATACTTCGTCATTCATTAAGGAAAGCTAATCATGCAATAGAAGTTTGGAAGAATGAAGATATAGGGCCTGATATTTCACGTTAAAGATTCAAGAGGTTTACAAGAATCATAAAATGCTAACATGCATTCAACCAAAATTATCTTATACTTTCCTTGACTTAAAGTTCAATCAGTACTTCTTTTCCTGGCTCAACTTAAGATATAAAAAACCCACTATTTTGACCCTAAAATATCATGCATGAAGAAAACAATGGAAAAAATGAGTGCATGTTTGCAAGAAGAGCCTTCTTGACGCCCTGAACCCAAGACTTGTGGGAATGGGAAGAGGCTTACCATTGGAACTGGTTTGGGAGCTAAAAGCCAAGACTTTATAATCCTAGCTGTAAGAAGATGAAAGAGATGGTGGTGGCAAGTGGAAACCTCCAATGACACATGCAACAACTATACCTTTTAGTTGTTGAGGAACTAGTGACCACAAGAAGAAATCTGAAGCACAGGATAGAGAGTGAGAGAGTAACAAGGAGAGAAGAGTTCGAATAATTGCAGCTGGCCTCTTTTATATAAAAGAATTTCTGAAGTTTACAAGAAACTCCATTTAGTTTATTGTAAGTTCAATGTAAGTCAAATGAGGGTCCAACTAATTCAAACGAAGTTAAATACATTCAAGTCAAGTACGAAAGTTGATGAGCTCAACGAGACAAAAGCGATAATATCAATATAATGCATGAATGACGTAAAACCTTGAAATCTATAATTACGAAAAAGGGATTTCATCTGCCTAGTTAAGGTTAAATGCAACCCAAATTACCTATCCAAGACCCGAACATAACCCACTAAACTCAAGATGACAAAAATAACTAGATCAAACCTAATTAGATGTTGGATATCATTATTTAGGCTAATTCTATGTTCATTAGTTAATAACTCACTTAATTACTTCCTAATTAAGTTTAATTGGGTTCGGTGTGTTACATTATGGCACGTTTGTTTAACTCTTATATATATATATGTATATATCATGTCATATAGTATGTTTTCCCTTTTTATTGGCATTGTAGTGTATGCTGTTTTCATGGATTGATATTTGAGCATTGTTAATCATTGGTAAAAGAAATTTTAGGTGATATTGACAAGCTCCGCATAATTAATGCTTGGACAAATTTCCGTTACAAGCATCTCACACATGTAAGTAATATGAACATCCATTGTGTAATTCAGTTTAAACTTCGATTTAAGTGTGGATTACACGGGAGTATGTGTGTCACGTTTAAGGGATTAACCCAAATACCTATATTCTTGGGCTCGGGTTGTGACACCACGTCCTCAAGAAATTGATTTGAGAAAAAAAGAGCATTCCAAGGTGTTTTGTGGAATCCCAATACACATGCATGCATATATAGACACACCAAGTTAGAAATAAATGGTTTAGATTATGAAAGCAATTAAGCCTATCTGCAGACATGGCTCACTCAGGTCAGTCCAAGCCCAAATGCATTATGGACCGGCATCGTAGCTTGTGCTAAGCACGGTTGCTCATTTCTTTAGTATTAATTGGAAAATTACATATTGACACATTGAGACGAAGAATATAATAAATCATAAGTTAAATATTTATTCAAAAAGGAAAAAAAGAGAATTTTGTGTGTCCAATAACAAGCTTGAATGTAGAGTAATAATTTTAGTATACCAAGCTAAAATCTGACTCTAAAATATAGAGGAAAATGAATTGTTTTATCCATGGAGGATACCATAAGGGTCACACATCGTTGTAAGTGTGTCAGTTATTATATTGGACTCCATTTAGATAAAGTAATATTTATTTGAATTAGGCTTCCAATGGTTTAAAAGAAATTGAGATTGGAAGTTTACTAAATTTCTCAAAAAAGATTTAAAGGGATTTTGTAAGGAATGCAATATTGGTTAATTCATAGGTTGGACAAAACTCTGATTTATAAGAGTTGTAATTTTACATTTTTAATTGGACTGAAGTTTCTGCCAAAGTTAGGGTTCAAAAGCGAAGATTTAAAGCCTTGAAAAAGAATTTTTACAAAGCTGGATCTATCAGACAGATGCTGGATTGATCGGATTATCATTAGACTTCCATAGCAAAAGAAACCAGACAGAACCGAAATTTGATCGATCGGAGGGATGCCTGATTGATCAGATATTTACACGATCGATCAAATGGGTAGCAGAATTGACATCTGAATTTTTGGATTTCTCTCCTTTGCGAACCAAAGTTCCTAATTTCCTTTGGAAACTGCCCTTACTAGGATCCCATGAATATTGGATTATATCTACGGTATCCTTCTTGCCGACCCCAACATGATTTGAATAAGGCTTTGAAGATGATGATGATGATGACCTACAGTATCCCTCTTAGCCCAAATCACCTCTCTCATAATTCAAAGCCCTAGAATACCTTTGAGAGATCTCTTTGTTCTCTGATGATTCTCTTCCTTGCTATGCTGAAGCTTTGAGTTCCTGAGGTACACCTTCTCCTTCTTTCCTGAAGATTCATCTTGAGGGGCACCAAGATGTGTGGATCAAGCATAAAGAAGGCTAATGACATGTGCGTCGACAGGAAAAACTTTAAGTCCTTTAGGTTGTGTTTAACTGGATAAGCAGAGTAAGTAGATCTTGTAACCTCTCTTGTATAATGCTTGTTTTTTATGGACCGGTGGTAAGTCCCATGGTTTTTTCTATTTGGATTTCCCATGTAAAAATACTACGTTCATCTCTTGTGGTGATTGCTTTTTAACTTAAATTAATTGATTGTTTATCTGCATATAAGAAATCCGTGTTGAGAATGTAACCTATGTCAATGTTAAAACCCTTTAAATTTATAATGGCATGATATGAATTTGAATTCAAGGCTTTAATAAATATAAACTTTCAAATATGTTTAGATGACCATATAATCTTATTTACTAAATACGGGAATTAGAATGATCAACGCCCTTTACGTCTTTTTATTTAAAAAGCATTCAAAGAATAGTTCTTTTATTCCTAACATGTAGAAAATGATATTTCCATCATGCACTCAATCAAAAAGTTGGATCCACATCTATTCACATGAGATTTGAGTATATGTCATTGGCGTGGTTGACATTCAATTTAAACAATTCGGATTATCATTATGTGAGGCCCATTATAGATTTATGGAGACCTATAAGTTCACATACAACCATATGAACAGAGAACCAGACTTGTCTTAATTATCATCTAATCACAACTTGATTATGCGCTCAATAGAATGATGGGATCCATATATTTTGAAATGAAATTTTAACATATGTCATTGGAGGAACTGATATTCATTTTGAACAATCCTAATTGTTGAGCCTGTGATAGTTCAATCATGCACTCAATCAAACGGTGGAATCCATGTCTGTTGAAAATAAATATTAGCACATGTCATTTGAGGTTGCCATTCATTTTGAACAGTTCGGATTATGATTATATGAGCTCTGATTTTCAAATTGAATCGCCTCAAAAACATATATATATATATATATTTGAAATGTCCAATATGTTAAACATAGATATTGAAATCAAGGCTTCTTGAACACTGAACTTCATCATATATGAGCCTTACAATGGACTCAGGCTTCTTGTAAGTCACATCCTTTGACGAACTTTGGTCGATGGCGTTTTTTCACCTTTGAATCATTAAAGCATATTTGGTAATCAATGAGGAAGTATCTAAGGATTCCTTGCTACCATTGGAATAATTATTTCTCATGAAGGATTTGAAATAGATGAGGATTACAAATTATTGTTAGTGTATATTGATGTATATAGTTGAGAAAACTGATTTCATTATACAAATTTGCAAAAATTAGGATTTTCAAATCCTATGGGGGGATGTTGGATCTGAGAATCCTCAAATTGGTTCAAGTCCTCACGGATTGACAATTGTCAAACATGAATTTTTCAAGACTTAGTAGAAAACTACAATATTTTTTCAGAGGATTTGGTTACCTAACATGATCTAAGAGTTTTAAATTCTTTCAATGACAATCAGAAGGCCTGGATCCATGCCCATGTTAGTCTGGCCGCTCCGTTCAGTATGATAATTAGCCTTTTTTCTATGCAACTACTATTAATGAAGTTAGTAATAAATTAACTTGATTACTCAAATATGATTAGTGTGGATGATAGGAGGCAACAGAGTTCTAAAGGGCCATGAAGTTCGATTCTTAATGAATAGGGCACGTTAAGAATAAAACAATACTAATGGTAGTTAACAAACAAAAGATGCAAGTTGCAAATGTAAAATGCCCCAAAATAGTGTTTGATTTGTCCATGTGGGGTACATGATTTATTTATCAAAACATTCATGAATTAGATCCACTTGGATGGGCCATGAACCAAACGTTCTAACCTATATTACGAAGCTTGTATGGACTCTATTAATCTATATATCTTCTCATGTGTTGAGTCTTGACCCTTCAACATTCACCGGCTCAGTGGGTTAAATCGCTATGGCAATCTCAATTGAGAATTAAAATGTCTGATTTGTGGTCTAATAGTGGGAGAGACTCCAACTCAAATCTCATAGAGTGACTCTAGCCTTGGTTTCTGCTCACTCTACTTTGCACCAACGATGCACCCTGATAAGGTGGACTCCAAGTGGAGCCCAATTTGTGATATAAAAAAAACGAAAAAAAAATTAAATTTCTCTTCTTTGCAATTGTCTGAGAAAGGTAACTTTATCGAATCAAATTCAATCATCAACATCAAAATCTAGGCTAAGAATAGAAAGAAATTATAAAAGTTATTGCAACTGAAATTTATGGAATTTAAAATTAATCACTTCATTTTTATTAAGCATCAGTAAACATGAAGAGAGCAAATCATCTCCATCAAATTCAAAACCAAACCTAGAATCTCTAACAAATTTCTAATAATAAAAAATTTGATATAAGAATCTATAACATCCCCCCTCAATCACATGATTCTTTCATGTAAAGAATTTATGATGGTTGACCTTAAAAAAAACCCTTTGCTCTCTAAAAATAAAATAAAATGAGAGATATTTTTTTAGAATGATTATATCTTAAGGATCACCATCTGTCTGTGGATCCATCATTATAGTAACCTATTCCTTCTGAGTTTGTCATTGGCAGCGCTCCACTAGATCAGATCTAGTGCGATCTCTTCTAAAAGCTTTGTTCGCTTTGTGTAGATGGATGGATAGAAGAGGATGTTGATTGTTTTTTATTGAAATAGAAAACTTAATTGCGATAATTGTGGAAAGGAGATAGTACCTAACTTGATGACAAGATCATCGTAGGCCTGCTCTGAAGTCAAATTTACTCCATTTCTATTAACTCTCCGAGGAAATTATCTCCATTTATACATGGAGGTAACAATGTTTATTCAAATTCAAAATGAAACTTGGAATCTTTAACAAATTTTTAATAATCAAAATTTGAGATTAGAATCTCTAACATCTCCCTTCAATCGCATGACTCTTTCATGTAAAGAATTTGAGATGGTTGACATTAAAACTAAAAAAAAAACCCTTTGATCTCTAAAAAAAATGAGAGATATTTTGCAGAATGATTATGTTCTAAGGATCACCGTCCATCTGTGGATCTATTATTGTAGTAACCCACTCCTTTTGAGTCTGTCATTACAAATGCTCCACTAGATCAAATCTGGTGCAATCTCTTCAAAAAGCTTTAATCGCTTGTATAGATGGATCGATAGAGGAGGACGTTGTTTTTTTTTTTTTTAAATAAAAATAGAAATAGAAAAATTAATTGTGATAATTGTGGAAGGGGGATTGTACCCGACTTGATCCCAAGATCATCGCGGGCTTAGCTATGAAGTCTAAATTACTTTATTTCTATGAACTCACCGTAGAAATCCACTTTATTTATACATGGAGATAACAATGTTTATTCAAATTCAAAATCAGAACTAAAATCTCTAACAAATTTCTAATAATCAAAACTAACATAATCCTATCTTATCTTTTAAGAGAAGAATCTGTAACAAAAATTAACTACTAAAAGTTTTGTCTTTATAAAAGACATGGGCTCATGTAGTGTGCCTAGTGTTAAATTTTGAGTATCTTGTAAAGCAAAACAAGAGAAAAGTGTTAAATTTTGAGTATCTTGTAAAGCAAAACAAGAGAAAAAATAAATAGAAGGTCTACAATAGGGTTAGAACAAAATTTTCCTTTTCAGAGTTTCTATTTGGGCATAAGCTCTCCAAAAGGCTGGCAACGATATTTGATATTTTGATCTAGTCACAATAGGTCTAGGCAAGGTTTAACCCCTGGTATTAGTTTGTTTCTCCGTGATCAACGAACAGTAATCTCCATATTTGTTTGCATAAAATTTGAATATGTAGGAATTCATGCCCTTTGAGTGGCTAAAAATGTAGAACAAAAGTTGAATATAAAAAACTAACACCAAACAACATCTTTTTATAGATATTAAATCAAGAGAAGATGAGAAATAAATACCCCACTATCAGCCTAATAATTCAAATCTTGGGAAAGTGTTCCATTTGTGGTAATGTACTGCCAATCACTGGCGAACCTACATATTTCCATATGGGGGCAGCCGCCCACATCTAATCTCAGTCAACTTCTATAACCTATATGAAAATTGTTGGTCCACTTCCAAAATTTTCATAAAAATATTGCTTTTGCCCCACAAGCCCAACTGCTTATTTGGGTTCACCATTTCAAACAAAATCCTAGGTCCACCACTGCTGTCAATGCTAGTCTTATGGGAAGTTGAACTGGATCTTGGCACTAATCTTCATCATAAAGTCGGTGCAAATCCTCAAGTGCTTCGGTGATGGGAGACCTCACAAACTCAGTGCAAATCCTCATATCTGTAGATAATCGAGCAAAGGGTTCTCATTGCTAAGTAAGCAATCCTGGGAAGTCAAGCCTTCTTTACAAGTCTTTTCCTCCTCGAAAGTCCTGCATTTGATGACCAGCAAGAAGCTATGTCGCACAAGTTAAATGCCAACCAGATTCTTCACAAAGAGTTAGATCCCGATCAGAACTCAACAAATTAAGGCTTAACTAGGAAATTAACCCTAGGATCCAATTGCTTAATTAGACATGGGTTGAATTTTGATATTCTTCATGTTATCAGAGCTAGGTTGGTTCCGGTGATCTTGCGATCAACCAGGCATGGTTGTTCATGCATCGTAATAATCACCGTCACTTTATTCTTTAATAAAATCAATCTCCTCTCATCTATGCAATCATCTAAACCATATGATCTTTCCATCTTCATCAAATTGCATGATCGAAGCTTCTGGAAGAGCTCATGATAGATCTGATCTAGTGGCCCACCAACATCAATAACCTAAAAACAGAGCGGCTTGTGACAGTGATGAATTAACGGACAGGCAGTGATCACCAAAAGGACATGAAGAATGTTTCCATTAAACCCATTTATTTTAGAGATCAAGTATTATTTTTTCATGTCAACAACCACATATCCTTTCTATCAAAGGATCATTCGATTGCGAGGCAATTTTAGAGAAAATTGTCTGTGGTTAGAAGATGTTTTAGGACTTTTTAAGATTTTATGAGTTGTTAGTAATTTATCTTTATCCTCTTGATAAGGATAGTTTGAATTTGCTCATAAATGTTATCCTTTCATTTATTAAAATCTATGGTGAAATTATGGGAATACAATGATTATTAAAATTTTGTAATGGGAACCATGGCATATGGAACACACGAATTTTTCCCAAGCTAAATACCGTGACTGACTTCGACTAGCAAAATTAGCAGCTCCTACCCTCGCTGCCTTCTATACGTATCTCCCGGATATCTATCCCCTCTTCTTGTGGGAACTCCAATAGCAGCTCCACACCAATGAATAGGCCAGCAGCCAACCACACTGGCTTTCTGATTATGGATTGGTTGAGTACTTGTCATTTTTTTTATGGACAAATATGTACACTGTTTATTTAGTAGTGATTCTAAATGCACAGAGAGTTTTACTTTTTACAAGCAAGAATTTTTTTAAAAAATTACCCCCACTGTGAAATGACAATTTTGCCCTCATCCCCTTCCTTCCCACCTCCCCTTTCCCACACCCCCTCTCTGCCCCTTCCCTCACCTCCTCCTCCGCCACTCCCTCCATCTCCCTCTTCCTCCCTCTCTCTTCTATCTCTCCCTCTCCCTTTCCCTCACCTTCCCACCCCTTCGCCCTTCTCTTTCCCTCTCCCTCTCCGTCTCCTTCTCTATTCTCTCATCCCCCACCCCCATCCTCCTCCGCCCCTCTCTCTCTCTCTCTCTCTCTCTCTCTCTCTCTCTCTCTCTCTCTCTCTCTCTCCCCCCCCTCTTTGTTGTCTCTCCCCCCTAGTGCCACCCCTCTCCCTCTGTTCTCTCTCTCCCCTGTAGCTCTCTCTCCCTCCCTGTCACGCCCCACCCTTCACACATGCATGATATTGTCCGCTTTGGCCCATGGGCCTCACGGTTTTGTTTCTGGTGGGCCTTAACCCACCAAAAGGCCTCATGCATAGTAAGGGTGCAAGCTCTCTATATAAACCCATTCACTTTTCCTCTCTATAGTCGATGTGGGACTCCAGGATGTCACAATCCACCCCCCTTAGGGTTGCACGTCCCTGTGCAGTAGCCTGCCAGTTCCTGTAGCCTGCCAGCCCTCTTGGCCCGCCCACATGTGAACCCGCCCACTTGCACCAGGCCACGGCAGGGACCCACACTCGAACTAGTCGAGAGTCGGCTCTGATACCATTTGTCACGCCCCACCCTTCACACATGCATGATATTGTCCGCTTTGGCTCATGGGCCTCACGGTTTTGTTTCTGATGGGCCTCAACCCACCAAAAGGCCTCATGCAAGGTAAGGGTGCAAGCTCTATATATAAACCCATTCACTTTCCTCTCTATAGCCGATGTGGGACTCCAGGATGTCACAATCCACCCCCCTTAGGGCTGCACGTCCCTGTGCAGTAGCCTGCCAGTTCCTGTAGCCTGCCAGCCCTCTTGGCCCGCCCACATGTGAACCCGCCCACTTGCACCAGGCCACGGCAGGGACCCACACTCGAACTAGTCGAGAGTCGGCTCTGATACCATTTGTCACGCCCCACCCTTCACACATGCATGATATTGTCCGCTTTGGCCCATGGGCCTCACGGTTTTGTTTCTGGTGGGCCTTAACCCACCAAAAGGCCTCATGCATAGTAAGGGTGCAAGCTCTCTATATAAACCCATTCACTTTTCCTCTCTATAGTCGATGTGGGACTCCAGGATGTCACACTCCCTCTCTCTCTCTCTCTCTCTCTCTCCCTCACCCGCACTGGTCACCGTCGTCTCTTTCACCTCGCCCTTCGTCAGGGTGTGTAAGGGGCGGAAGAGCAAAGTAGGTGTGGGGAAGGGGAAGAGGGAGGGAGGGAGGGAGGGTAGGGATGAGAGCAAGATTGTCATTTTACTGTGGAGATAATTTTCTTTAAAAATTCTTGTGTGTGGAAAGTGAAATTCTGTGTGCATTTAGAAGCACACTATTGTACTAAACAACTTCTGCTAATAATAAGATCTTTCTCAAACACACACACACACAGATACATTTCTTAATGGGGTAAATCAGTTTCTCAGGAAAGGTGACCCAAACACTTGTATTTTAATATTGGAATGCAATTAAATAAAAATTCAAAATGGGCTCATCATATCAATAGCTTGAAATCTAAAGCTTGTATATGTCAAATGAAAATTTCAAGGCAGCTCAGTTGATCTATGACTACAGTTTGCTCATAAAAATTGTGGGTTTGAACAGCACTGCTACACTGGTTACACAAAATTTATCCAGCTTTCCGGGAGCTTGAAGGATTATTCTGAGCACAGAAAACTTAGACACGCTGGGTTAGCCGAAAACAAAATCTGCAGAACGACGGTCCACAGAATAAAGCCAGAGGCCAAAGAAACCTCGAACCGCCAATTTACTGATAAAGCCACAAAGGTAACATCCGGTAGCACGTATATTAGGATACTCCTGCGGTCTATCCCAACTTTTCAATTCTCTCTCTTCCTCTTTCTCCTGTGTGCTTTTCTCGGTTACTTGAGCAATCAATCGATCCAATGCTCTCTTTTGCTTTATTCTTGGTTTACGCAGCGTTCCCAACCCGTATTCGATTCCAGTGTCTACAAAAGGCCGAACCTACCTACACCATGCAAAACATTCCATTGTTCCCAGGAAAGAATTTTTCTTCTTCTTCGTCTTCTTCTTGTTCTTCTTCTTTTGATTGATTTTAGTAGCGACTCAAGCCATGGCTAAAGAGATATACTACACCCATGAAACGGAATCCGAAGACCGAGGGCTCTTTGATTTTATTGGCAAGAAAGGAAAGGACGATGTGGTGATGGTGAACCAGTTTGAGAAGGTCCATATCTCAGGAGAAGCTTCTGACGAGGACAAGGAAGAGAAACCCAGTCACCTTCAGAAGCTCCACCGATCAAATAGCAGCTCTTCTAGCTCGGTATGATTATCAAAGCGCAAATATATATAACTTTTCCCTATGCTTGCATTGCATTTTGTTGTCATGGCTTATTAGCTTAGCAGTAATCTGATGTTCATGCATGTGCACGATCCCACATGATCAATTTATAGTTCTCCATGGGAAAATCTAGAGGCATGATTAACACAATTAAATGCCATGAAAAGCTACAGGAGAGCATAAAAGTTTTCTCGAGTACTTGGCAACCTGAGTGATACAAGACAAGTCAGTTTAGTTTTTGAACTATGGTTTCAACCAAGACTTGGCCAAGCCCTACCATTTTTGACTTTTGACAACGTAATTAAAAGTCTGTCCAAGTCATGTAACTAGGCCACATTATGTATCCATAATTTGCCAGAAAAGACTGACTTGCCAAGTCAGGCTAAAGAGTTTTCATAAGAAAATCTTCTCCAGTACTTACACTTAAAGCTTTTGAATGAAAATTCAGTCCAGCGATGAAGAAGCTGACAAGAAGAAAAGAGAATTGAAAGAGAAGATCAACAAGATGAACCCCGGTGACAAAGAGAAAGACGACACGACCATCCCCATTGAGTGGATCGGCGACAGAGATGGAAAGAAGGGCTTCCCAGAAAAGATTAACGGGAAGCTTCCAGGAGATCAACCTAAGAAGGCCGCCAAGGATAGTGCTGTCGAACACGGAGAATCGAAGGGGCTTGAAGGTGAGGCTTCAAGGGAGAAGAAGGGTATTTTGGAGAAGATCAAGGAGAAGCTGTCTGGTTATTACAACAGCGGAGGAGAAGAGAATGGCAGCCATTAGAAGCTTTTCTGTTTGTCGTTTGATTATGTCTTTGTTGTTGAGTTGCTCATGTTGCTATGCTTTGTCGTAGGCTTTATCTTCTGGAGGGAATGGTTTTTATATAGACAATATTTGATATAGTGCACATTGGCAAGTGTTGTCATTTTCTGTATTTATATAGTACACACAGATCCTACATTATTAGTGAAGATAAATTACACAGCCTTAGATGACTGAGATCCTACACTAAGATATCAATTAACCATTCAGAGAATTTGTTACACCCCCAAATCATAATTCGGGTATAAGTATGAGATTAGGGGTCAATTAAAAATTTTTTGTGTTCAAAGCAATACGTGGCTCCTAATCAATCCCACACAAAATTTAGTCTACAATGAGTTTATGAAATTGAACACATATCAATACCTGTAGAAGAATTATCTAGTAGTTGGTATAACAACACAATAAGAGATCTACACATCAAAGGATATTAGATTTAAAGTTAGCTAGAGTTCCAAAGTTAATGACATGTTTAATTAGAGGCCCACTAAAATTGAAGCCCAAAATGAATAAAACCCAACAAAACCTAAAAGATGTTAGCTCAAAATGATGTCACTCGTGTGCAAGGCTAGACAGGTCCAACACTATCATCTGCAACCCACATGAGCTCTTTAGGCGGCTTAAGCGCTTATAGCGCTTCACCTTGCGCCTCCTCCTCAAGGTAGAAATGATCGGTACCTACGCACTAATATAGTATCATCAGACTACAACAAGTCGGCAAGAGGACAACATAAACTATAATAAACATACAGTACAAAAGCGAGTAAAGACGAGGTAATAATGCAAAGAGAAACAGTAATAATAATGAAGAAGAAGGAATCCTAATCGATTCTACACAAATGAGCACATAAGTACTCCAAACTATGAGGGGTAAACCCTCAACTCATTAAGAAACATCTCAATGTCAAATCAATGGGTTAATCTGTCAAATCAAGGGGTCAACCTATCAAAATCGAGCAAAGCCTATCAAATATCAAATGCCATGAACTCCATCAAATACGGTGATTAGTTCTTTCGAAATTGATCTACTGTAGTCGCCCAAAGGCCCAAATACATAATATAAATATAGACCCGACTTAGAGCATTCAGATTCAGATCCTAAGTCAAAGTGAAGGGCTGGCATTCCTGTATACCATACAGAATCCATAATTAGAGGAACTATTCTCGAATTATCATTCGAATTCAAACAACATGAATAGTGTTCTGGTAACCAAGTACCATCATAACCACGCCACAACACAGTTTGTAGTATTCTGCATTTTAATTATATTATTATTTTAGATTAAGTTGTATTATAGTTAAATAAGCCTTTAGAGTCTAAGCGTGTCCGATTTAGCGTTAGGATCATGTGTGCGCAGTTTCATTTGGTTTCGAGTCTATCTAATCTTAATAATGGGTAGGCAGCAATTTTAGGCAGTGTAGACACCATTGTCATAGCTTTTCGAATTGTGAGGTTTGATCTCATTAGGTAGCTCTCCTAATTCTATTAACCTTAGGTTTCTAATCTGATTGACCCAGACCTATCTCAATTGCCAAATACCTTATTTTCTAAAATTAAGCCTTTTATGGAAAAACACCCAAAAATTCATTAAAATAAGCCAACATTTCTCTTCTTCGAAACTATGCCAAAAGTATATTCATTGAAAAGCTTATTTTATTTCATGAACGGTGGCCCTTACGGTATCTCAATTTGACCTATGATTCACAAGTTATGGACAAAACAACTTTTAACCAAGTTATTAAATGAATGGCAGTTTTATAAATTTCTTAAATCACCAACCCATTTCCCTAATTTCCTTCACTCTCTTCCCTCACTCCCTCACTCATTTTCTACTCTTCCAAAGACAACTCTCTCTCCTCACTTCCTTTCCTTTTCTCTCTTTCCCTTCTTATTTTCCTCATTTCTCTCATCTCTGCTCCTCACTTCCCCTCACCTAAACAGTGATGCCCAGAAGATCTAGACCCTCCTAACAGCCGGCCGCCTCTCGCCATCCAAGGATCCAGACTCCACCCTTTTTCCGACGACCACTGCCACCACCCATCCCCTCTTCCTTTCTTTCCTTCTTCTTTGATTTTCCCTCTTTCCCTTTCCCCCATTTTCTTTTTCCCTGCTGCTACCGCCGGAATCCATGCCTACCGCCACCACCGGAGTTTCCTCTTCTCCCTCCATCTTCCTCATCAAACCTCCATTTCCCTAAGGAACCTCTTCCTCAAGTTTTCTTCCCATCCAAACAACCATAGGTAAGATTTTCCTCCCTCATAAACTAGGTCATTTAGAGTTTTAATTTAAAATAGATTTTGGCATGCTTATTAGCCCCTCTTAATTGTTTTTGTAGTTTAATTTGGGTTGGGTTTGGATTTACTTGAGTTTGAACTTCTTTGGGTCTCTTTGGTGAGATAAAGAATAGCTATTTTACATTCTTCATTAAAGGCAAGTGGATTAACATATTTCATTGATGATGTGCATGTATAGTTGATTGATTCTAGCATTCTATTTGTCATTTGTACACCCCTTTGCTCATTTTGGGTTTTATATTAAAAATGCTAGATTTAGGTGTGGTAATGTATGTGATGGGTTGATGGGTGTTGGAGCTAATTTGAATGTGTTAAATGAAAGGGTGGGATACCCATTTTTTATAGGGGTTAAGAAGTGTAAGAAGAATGAGGGGATAGAAACCCCATTTTTATTGGGATTGTTATATAGTGATGGAGGCTCGAGTGTGGGTTGATTGTGGGACTGTTTAAGGGGCCTTTTTACATACATATTGGGGAGTATTTTGAGGACTTATTATGAGGGTTATTGGGGAGCAAATGTACCTCCTATAGATGGCATGATTTGTGTACAATGTACAAATTAACTAAACCGGTTGATATTGGACCTGGGCTATGTACCCTTATGATTTAAATGGAATTAATTACCCCAACCATACATCACCCGGAGTTCGAGTAGAGTTGTCAGATACACAAATTGCCTTTATTGACCTAGGGATGGCATGTAATTCTTCCTTGGCCTATGGGTCTGCATACTTTGCATTATTATTACATTGTTTATGATTCTTTAGTGACTATACCATGTATTTGCAATATGTTGACCGTATTGAGGCTTGGCTGGTGTTTGGAATATGGGAGGACTACTCATTGTGGGTATGGATTTATGGTTCTGGACCAAATTATGTTTATGGAATAGTTCCTCAATATTTGTATGGTATGTATGGATTTAGCCAGCCCTTCACATTTGACTTAGGAACCTTTGTCTGCACACCACTGAGTCGGCCTTTGTGTGTGTTGTGTGGGTCAGGGTCTTCTAGACGACTGTAGATCAGTATTGGTACGGATGTACCTTATGACTCTGGATTGGGTGTGATGCACCCTAAGGTGAACTAACCAACTGTTATGGATGGAGCCTTGCGCTCTATAACTCTGGACTGGGTGTGATGCACCCTAAGGTGGATTGATTCACTGTATACGGACAAGATGCCTAGCATCTGAAGACAGATTAGGCCACCATATTCTGGGATTGGTTTTACTCGGATATTGGCTTATATGCTTGTGCGTATTTGTATAGCGATGGATTAGGGTTCAGTTCTTTCTTATGCCTCTATTATTTATCACTCTTATGATCATATATGTCTTTATTCCATTTTGACATTGTATATTATTATGATTTATGTTTATTCACTTGTCATTTATTGTTGTAAACTAATGTTGTAGTATTTGGTGCATAGGTGCTGAGTCTTACTACCCTGAGGCGACTGAGGAGGGTGAAGGGCTACAAGCGCTTGAACCAAATGTCGAGTCCAAGTAGGGTGCAAAAGATGGATACTGAACCATCAGACTCATACACGACTGACTCGCAATATTTTGGGATCTTAATGCTTTTCATTATTATTCTTTTTGGCAGCCTGAGTTTTTTGTGGGCTTGCATTTAAAATATTTTGTATAAACTTTTAAACTTTTAAACTTAAACTCTTAACTCTATACCCCTCTTGATGTGCCATACTCTGATTATTTTGATAATGCCAACTGCTAGATATTGCTTCTGCAGGTATTTGTGTTTGTGTGAAATGTTAAACTCACTGCGAACTAAAGATCTTGTGTGGGATTGATTAGCAGCCACATGTCAGGATAATTATAGGAAAATTTTTTACTTGGCCCTAATCTCACGAAATCCCGGGTTTAAAATATTGGGGTCGTGACATAGTCTAAGTCTTTATGCAAAGTATAACCTAAAGGCACGTACATCAAGTGTGCATGAGGAAGACCATGCAATGCAATCAAAATAACAAGGAGTGTATACCAACCGACCCTTGATTAATCAATCACCGTTTGCGTATACAATACCTCTTACTTGAACTACGATTGAAATGAGTTTCGAGTATTTAAAGTCAAATACCCAAAATGCGTAGCCCTCACTCCCATTTCAACCAGGTGCAAGGTAGATTATACGTCATACACTAACCAGGTGATTTGTAAGAGGTACATACACACAAATATGCCTCTTACATAGTGATTTAAATGTGGTTTATCGAAATGCAGGTCAAATGGAGTCCCACAATTAAAATAAGGCTATAGTACACATGTGGGAGAAACATGGGTCCCACGACACTCATTGAACATCACCACAATGGCCCACATTTTGCAAAGTACCCCGTTTCATCACCTTTGGGGATTCATTTCCCTACATAGAGACCTCATGGTACCTACATTATTAAGATAGGGCCTTGCCCTCTTCGTTCCACATACAAATCTACCTCCAATCACTTTATTCATCCATCCATTCAAATTATGCCTAAATCTAATATTATATTCAATTTCCATTAAAATGGGCAAACCATCTAAATGAAGCATTAATGTTAGAATTAACAATAAAACATGCATTTTATTATAAAGGAATCTATATCAACTTGCTTTGATGAAATTGGGAGAAATAGGTATGCCCTAACTTACCAAGAAACCCAATCGGAGCTCCACTCTTGCACAAATAAAAAACCTAACCTACATACACCTACCAAAACAAAGATGAAGACCTAATGAGCTTCCTAAACACTTCTTAATCTCAAAAAGCACAAAGTCTTAATTATGGGAGGATTTAGAGCTTACCTAGGTTGCCTTGGAGCCAAAAATGCTTTGAAAAAGAGATCTTTTGAGAGAAGGGAGTTTGAGGAGGAAGATGGCCGGAGTGGATGGTGAAGATGAAGCTTCGGTGGTGGCAAGGATGGCCCACAGCAAGGTGAAGGAGGAAGAAGCGAAAAAGGGGGAAAAGAGAGGAAAGAGGAGAGAAAGAAGAGAAAGGAGAAGAAAAGCGAAGGTGGGTGGTGGTGGCTGACAAGAGAGAGGGGAGAGTCTGGATCCTCTGATGGTTATCCCTGGAAGAGGGGCAGGGAGAAGAACGAGACAGAGAAGGAAATGGAGAAGGAAAGTGATAAAAGGGAAAAAGAAAAGGAAATGAAAGTAAAAGAAATAAGAGAGAAGCAAGAGAGTTGGTGGGTGGGTGGGTGGGGAGAAACACATGGAGTAAGTGAGAGGAAAGAGAGTGAGGAGAGAGAGAGTAAGGAGTAAAATAAGAGGTGTGTGGCCCACTTTATTAAAAACTTGATAAAAACTTGTTTTCGCCATACTTTACAAACCGGAGGTCAGATTGAGTCACCGCAAGGTGCAATGTTCATGAAATAAAACGAGTTATCCAATGATACCACTCTTGGCATGGTTTGAAAGAGATGGGATTTTGGCCTATTTTAATGGGTTTTGGGGTGTTTTTCATAAACTGATTAATTTTGGAAAATAAGATATTTAGTAGCCAAGATGGGTCTCATTTGGGTAAAGGAATAAACAGATGATCTTGGATTAGGAGAGCTATCCGATAAATCCAAAACCTCACAATTAAAAAAAAACTACGAAAAAGGCTACTGACTTCCTAAAATTGCAAACTACCCCCTGCTATGCTCAAGCGAGCTCGAAACTGGACGAAACTTCGTGTACGTGATCTTAACACTAAAATGGACATGTCTAGACTTCAATGGAGATTAATTAGCTAAAATGCAATTTAATTAGGCTAAAACTCATATTTGCTTACGGAACATTACAAAATTTTCTTTGAAGATTTGATGATAGGCTATGATGGCTAAGGCTATGATGACTAGGACCTTGTCTATTGTGATTTACACATAGACATGATTGATGGGTCATCTGTGGTGGCTGAGATATACTAACAGTTTTATAGGGGTTGTATAAATGAGGGGCTTCCTCCCTTTTACACTTTAAAGATAGACCTCTCTCATTTTGGAGGTTACATTTTCTTTTCTATGTTTATTAGGTGACTTATTTGCAATGGTGTACTCATATAAAACTTTGGCCCCTTCTTCTAGATAAAGTGGATAAAAAACATGAAATTCGGTCACATTTGGGCCAGAACAGTCCAGGTCTAAATCCGGGCCTAATAAAGATAGAAGGTTCTTAGATGGTCCCTAGGTCCTGAGCCCACCTAATAAGAAATATATGAGGTTCAGCCCAGCAATAAAGGCCTATGTCAAACAAAAAGCCCAAATCCATTAAAAGCCTTTCTTCAGTCAAAGCTTTTTCTCATTCACCTATAACGTTTTAATATATGAATTTTGTTTCTCCATTCCTCAATGTGATGAAAGCTTTCCTAGCTCTCAACTTATCCAAAGCAACCCCTCCTTTCATCCTGCTCCAGATTAAAAGTTATGAAATGACTTGATTTAATGTCTTATTCAATTGAAAATAGTACGTAGGCCCAATTAATCTATCAACAAATACTTATTACAGTCCTGAGTCAGCCCAATTTGATGATCATTGGCCATAAGCCCAATTTGAATTTTAAGTGTTCAAACTCACTGCAAACCTACAATCTTGTGTGGGACTGTAATTAGGAGACACGTGTTGTTTTAAATATGCAAACTTTTAATTAGCCCCTAATTTCATTATTACCTGGTTTCTAAGATGTGACAGGAGGGGAAAAGACCTCTCTCCATGGGAAGAGGTTTTTATACGTAAAACCGCTATGTCAAACTCATCTAAAAAAGTGATGAGCATACAAAATCAAGTCTTCCCTTTGCTACCAAGGAATCTTGAGCTTTACAAACATGAAACAAAAACTTTTCATGTAATGTTGATTTCGCCACAATCCCCATTTGCCGTTACTTTCTGTTGTCCCCTCTATAACCCACTTGCTCTAGTGCTGCCTCTGCCCTAGGTATATTATTTTGAAATTGTTTTGTTTTGTTTTGCTCTATATAGTCTATGAAGGTTTTGGGTGGGCCTCTAGATGGATCAACGCAATCAAATCAATAATATGTGTGCAAACAATCAACCACGCAGTGAAGAATAAATTAATCAAATACAAAAGCACATACCATAAGAAGACACGTAGTTTTTTAACATAGAAAACCCAGACATGTAAAAAACCACGAATCAAAAATGATCAACTATTAAGCAAATTTGAACAGTTATAAAATATAATTATACCATTTTTGCACCCTAAAGACTGAGTTCTTTTTGCGCAACTCCTTTTACCACACAACTCTCCTTCACATTGTACTACTTTCTACTTGATCAACTCATTCCTTGAATACGTAAGATAGCCTAAACACTTCTACAATAGATGTAAAAGCAACAACTCTTTAGAACAAAACTTTAACACTTCAACTTTCAATGAAAGCTCTAGAGAAGATGATCTCCAATAAGTAATCTCCATTTAAGTTAATGAGATTTGTGTCTAGGGTTAAGGGTTCTAGCTTCAATTTTATGCCTTATAATATTTTTCTAACCATGATAGAAATTAGCACAAAACAGGAAAGTCCCACTTCATAAAGGAAATAAAATCCTGTAGGTTGGGGAGGTTTTTTCCTTCGACCGATCAATCAGGTACCTTACTCGATTGATCGAATACCAACTCAATCGATCAGGTACCTATTCTATCTAGGTACTTCTTTTGAATTTCAATATAAATCTCTGCAAACTTTCTAAGGTCATAACTTTATCGTTTTAACTCTGATTGAGATAATCTTAGGATCTGTGGATATCTACTCAAAATGGGCTTTCCAATAGTAGTTACATTGCCCATATTTGACACTCAGTTTATAAGATATGGTATTTTTAATCTAAGTTATCCTTAGAAAAATACTTTAAAACACTTCAATTTATCACTCTTTTTTTGATTTCTTCACTCCAGTACATCTGGCGACTCATACTATAATCCATACTAAAATACATATATATATTACAACTTAATAAACCCAAAGTTTTGTCCAACACATGAATTAGCCAATATACAAAAATCCTTTCAGTCTCCTCACTCCATGCCATCTAACTCCATTTGCTCTTGTTAATCTCTCTCTCTCTCTCTCTCTCTCTCTCTCTCTCTCTCTCTCTCCCTCCCTTTTGTTGAAATTGTCCAAATTCAGCCTATCTAATTATCAGGCGGGGCTAACATTCAAACAGGCCGATCCAATAACCTAAAAAATCGGCCTCAAGCCTTGTCCACTTACAATTTTTATGATCATTTGATATTAAACATATTGGGTTGGGCTTATCCACTGTCATGGCTTTAAACAGTCATAGATCTAAGCCCAACCCATTTAGAATTTGGGTCAGGAAATAGAAATCTAGTAACAACTATGCAAAAAAAGACAATGAATTAACACATATACAGTATGGTGGACAGAGAGATCATTTGAAAAAAAAAAGGTACTATGACAAATTGCAGAGAAGACACTGAAGAATAGAGACTGTTTTGCTGTAATACATACTCCAGTGTAGTGAAATAACTTCAGTGCATGGGTATTATAATACAAGCCAATACTGCCAAAACAATAGATGTAAATGTAAGAGAGGGGGGCATCCGACCCTGGTCTTTCCTCAAAAATAAGCCTTCATAAACAGGTATGTTGATCATAACGAACAACCCACATAGAGCAAACTGCAAGATCAATGGCCCAACTGCACCAACTCCTTCATCCATGACCACCCACTTCAGTGTACCACACAAGCATAGTAAATTAACCATCGCAAGTGTGGCTAAGGTGGTGAACATGGGTGAAGTCGTCCCAAACTCCATTATCTCTTTCTCATACCTCTTAGAGAGTTCGTCATCGGTAACTTTCGCTGTGATCGTGAATGCTGACTTGGCAATCCCTAGTAGGTTGAGGGTAGCGTCGATGGTGCCGAAGAGGTAGGCTGATGTTCTTCTAAATAACCTGATCCTTTCACTGTTCCACCAAGCTTTAACTGTCTCTCCAAACCAAAGGAACTCTCCTAGGGAACATGTGTATCTGGCCATGATAACATAGGAGAAGGGCTTAAACCATGGACTTGTTATCTGCAATGCATGAAACAATCCTAATAGTGTCATATTTAATGCGCAGAGAGAGAGAGAGAGAGAGAGAGAGAGAGAGAGAGAGAGAGAGAGAGAGAGAGAGAGAGAGAGAGAGAGTCATACCTCAGGAAACAAGGCAATTCCATGAAGAAGGCAAAGGGAAGGGACAACAACATAATATAGTGTTGGGATGGAATTGATAGCCCACAAGTTGTAGACAGAATAAGCCATCTTAAGGGATAACTTGATCTTCCCATGCCCTCGTATGAAGGGACAGTGATGTGAGAAAAAGATATGAAGGTGTCCCTCCGCCCATCTCTTGTGTTGAACAAGTGATTGTAGCAGTGTTGTAGGAGCCAAACCCAAAAAGGCATCTCTTGGTGGTTCAGAGTAAATGGATTTCCATCCTTTACTGTGAATTGCTATGCTAGTGGTCACATCTTCCACCAGAGTCCCATACATTAGACCCATCTGCAAATCCAAACAATTGAGAGAGGTACTTTTTGAGAGAGAGAGAGAGAGAGAGAGAGAGAGACCTCTTTTCCCCATTGAGTGCCCAGCTCATAGCTACAACTTGCAAAGCCCTTTACTCTCTCTTCCAAGTCCACCGCAGTTTCTTTCCCCTGTGTTTGGAACCCTTTCTTCCACTCTGCCTTGTAGTCCTTGCTATACTTCTTTCCACATAGACTCTCTCTCCGGAAGAAGCATCCAGTGCCTATGTAGGGAGGTCCTCCATATCCATCAAAGCCAGAAAATTCCACCTTCGTAGCCCAGAACATGTGTGAAAAAATATTGTGAGCACTTGGGATGTGATTGGGGTTAGGCCAGAAGGCCCATGTTCAGCCTGGTTTAGAATTTTGTCCATTTCCCATTTTCAGAATGTCACCTTCGAAAACAAGCCAAGTCGGCTAATGAGTCTTGTCCAGAATAGGGTTCGACTCAGTCAAGACTCAGACATAACTAACCCGGGGATCTAAGAGAAAAGTATTTAAGCCTAGCCCACGTTTGTAGTGTCCAACTAATTAGCTGGACTTGCATATATGCTCATCTATAGGCCCAGTAGGCCTGGCTAACATGACTAAACTTAAACGGAGTTTGGGCCCCGTACTTTAAAGTCAGCAAAATCATAATTAACCTTCACAAATTTGGTTCTGGGCGCATATGTTTATTGGGATATTTGAAGATATGCATAACTTTTTTTTTTTTAATCCAGGACCAGGATGGGTCTATATTCAGAATTTTAGGCGTATATGGTGCTAGGAATTTTATAATTGGAAAAATTCATATATTGGACAAAACTTGGGTTTATAATCTATATTTAATATTTTTAAGTTTGGACTATTGATCGTGTCGCAAAAGTGCTGAATTGAAGAAAACAAAAATAGCTATATATTCTCGAGGGGATATGCTCATGTGCTTGCATGGGCCTAGATAGAGATGATCACATTCAAGCCCACGAAGACCGCACTCAAGCCCGACAGAAAAATTGCAAATTATTAGATGTGCATAACACGCACTTGAGTGGATGCTTACACATGCTCAAGCGGGGTGAGCGGCAGTAGCTCACCGAATTGCATAGATTTTTTTCCTATTTGTGCCAAAACTTCTTGTTTCACTTGGATTTGGTTTCCAATCCTACCATACGAATTTTGGGCTACTTAAAGGGGTTTTCTCTCAACCATAAATGCAATACAAAGCATAGAGCTCTCCAAGTTCTAATTTGAGATTGCCATTGGAAAAATTATTTAGAATTTCCATGAGAGATTGGGTTGAAGGCTTCAAGTTCTAAAGTTGATGCTTCTACTTCATCGTAGGAGATTTGTGTCTTCAATATATTTCCTTGTAGAAGATTGTTCTTTAAGCATAAAGACTTGTTCATTGTAGAGATCAAAGTACTAATAACAGGGCACCGAGGGATTGCGTACTATGGAGATCCATTAAGAACAACTATAACACCTTCTGTTGAGGGATTGACTGTAAGGTTGTGAGTATATCTTTTACTGCAGAAGTTAGTGATTAATTTTGTCCACTTTAGACTCATGTTTTTTTCCATTTGGATTTTTACGTTAAATTATATATTGTCTTCTTTGTATGATTAATTGCTTTTATTATTCTGTTGCATAAAAGTAGTAATCGAACCACAATCTAGAATAAATCCCGGCCATTCTAAAACATTCAATTGGTACCAGAGAGGGCCACACTAAATTGCTATGTGTTGATCTAAGGAGTTTTCTAGAATGCAATTTAACAATGAAGAAGGCGCTTCTACTGTGAAACTTCCTTTGTTGAAAGGTGTTGTTCATTATTCTTATTGAAAAGCACGTATAATAGCCTTCTTGAGATCAGTAGATGAAAGGGCTTAAAGAATAGTACTGATTGGATATTCCTTCCCCACTATTATTATTGATGGACAAGCTACTGAAAAGCTAGTGGCTTCATAGTCCAAAGAGGAAACCTATGCCTACAACTATAATAATAACATAATAAATGCAATTTACAATAAAGTATCAATGTCTGAACTTCAAAAGATCTCCACTTGTAAGAATGCAAAAGAGGTATGGAACATCCTTCAAATAGTTCATGGGGGTACTGAAAAAAATGAAAAAAGCTAAGATGCAAAACTTATCATCTGCTTTTGAACCATTGAGGATGAGTGATGAGGAGAAGTTTGATGATTTTTATTCTAAGTTGAGTAATATTATTAATTCAAGTAACAACCTAGGAAAATCTGTTCCTGAAGAGAAGATTATGAAAAAGATTCTTTGGTCTCTCTTGGTTAATTTTAATCTGAAGGTTATTGCAATTATTGAATCTAATAAACTGAAAAGTTTAAGACTTGATGAGTTGGTTGGCAACTTGTAAACCTTTGAAACTAAATTTATTAACCGTTAGTCAAAATCCTCTGAATTTGCTTTAAAAACTACGAAAAATTATAAGCTTTCCAAAGGTTTCAAATAAAGGGGAAGTTGCATCTGAATTTTCCGTGTTTGTGCAACAGTTTAGCAAGCATATGATATGGAAGAATACTGATTTTAAACTGGTTGTAGCGAGAATGACTAGCTTCACAAAGGGAGTCAAGTGCTATGAATGTCAAGGCTATATGCATATAGCTAAGGATTGTGCAAATAAGAAGAAGAAGCTCATAATCAATAACAATAAAGCTTTGAACATCACTTAGGATGTTGATGAATCTACTGAACCTAAACTTGATTCATCTGAAAAGGGAAAATAAAAGTTTGTTGCTTTTATAGCTACATCTTTACCATTTGATGTTGATTCTGATGATAATAATGGTGATGAAGATGTTTCTTATGAGAATGTTGATTAGGAAGCACAGTGTAAATTCTTATATGGAGAGAGAAAGAAACTAGGATTGCATGTTGAAAAACATATGACGCAATTTGAAGATTCTGAAGTTGAAATTCTATCTGTTAAGAAGAATCAAGAAGTGGCACATGTACAGATCATCCTTGTTAAAAGACATAAAGGTTATTTGTTTGAGAGTTTGGCTTCTGAGAAATAAGAGAATGAATATTCACGAATAGAAGTATTGAAGAACTTAACCGAGATTGATGATCTGAACGTTAAGTTGAAGATGCATTGACGAAACTGGATACTCCTATGGCTATACATGCCAGTTCAACTGCACTTGACCACATCTTAAGTGTTTAGAAGTTAAATGCTGATAAGACTGGTCTTGGATACACTAATGGTACTTCAACATCAAAATCTATAAGTAACACTATTTTTTGTTAAAAACACTGTACATACATCCACTACATAACATACCGCATAGAGAAAACATGCTGATTGTGCATTAAAGAATAAGTCATGTCCTAAATCTACATGAGCACCAACATGTCACCATTGTGGAATACAAAGACACATTCATCCCCGTTGCAACAAGCTGAAAGTTGTGCCAAAATCTAAATAATAGAAAACTAAGCTTTCTTCACCAAGATCTAATGCAATCCGGGTTAAAAAGGAATACTTGTCATCTATTTTGGCTCACACTATACTAAGTTCTTTAATTCACAATTGTAGGTACCAAAACTCGAGAGCCCTTGATCAAGAAGATCGAGCCCCCACCCCCAATGCTGATATGATATATCTTTGAGGGGGAGTTACAATTGAGGGAGAGCTACTGCTGATCCTAATTGACAAACATGTTGCATGTTGAAAAAGAATATTGTTAATTATAGAGAAAAGGGGGAATATAAGTATAAATGGAGAGTTTTGAAGATAGGGAGCTGAAGATGTATTCTAATAAGTTTCAAAAAATTTCAGTTGGTACGATCTTCAATTGGTTACAGAGCTGAAAATTAAAAATTTTTTTTATAAGTTTCAAAAGATTTCAATTGGTTAAAGAGCTGAAAAGTACAAATTTTATTCTTCAATTAGTTGTAGAGCTAATGGTACATTATTTATTTTTGCAATTTCACTTACTCAATGTAATGAATGTATTTTGTTTGATTTATTTTTGGGAAAATTGATTGTATGGGAAGTTTTATCTATGAATTGCCAAAGGAAAAGATTATTAGGAATTTTGTAATAGGAAAAATTCATATATTGGACAAAACTTGAGTCTATGATCTGTATTTCACATTCTTAAGTTTGAATGGCTGATTGCGTCGCCAAAGTGTTAAATTGAAGAAATTAAAAATTAGTGTACGCACTTGAGCAAACATGCTCATGCACTCGACAGACCTAGATAGAGACAACCACACTCAAGCACAGAAAGACCACGCTCAAGCCTAATAGGAAAATTGCAAATAATTGGATGTGTGTAACACATGCTCAAGTGGGTAAGAGGCAGAAGCCCACCAAATTACATGGATTTCTTTCCTATTTGTGCCAGAACTTCTTGTTTCGATTAGATTTGACTTCCAACCTTAAGGCACGAATTTGGGCTACTTAAAGGGTTTCTTCTTAACCCTAAGTATAACACAACACATAGAGCTCTCCAAGTTTTGAATTGAGATTATCATTGGAGAGATTATCTAAAGCTTCAATGAGAGATTGAGCTAAAGGCTTCATATTTTAGAGTTGATTCTTCTACTTTATCGTAGGAGATTTGTAACTTCTATTTCTTTGTAGAATATTGTTCTCTAAGCGTAGAAACTTATTCATTATGGATAACAAGGCACTGATAATGAGGCACTGAGGGACTGTGTGCTGTGGAGACCCATGAAGAACAACTACAACGCCTTGTATTGAGGGACTAACTGTAGGGTTGTGAGTATATCTTGTACCGCGAAATTTAGTGATTGATTTTGTCTACTTTGGACTCGTAATTTTTTCTGTTTGGGTTTCGACATTAAATTATGTATTGTATTTTTTATGTGATTGATTTTTTTTATTATTCCACTATATAGAAATAATAATCGAATCACAATTTAAAATAAGTTTCAAATTCTACAACTTTCATATGGGCCACTCTTAACTACTTACACAAAGATCAAAAGATAGGCCTGGTCGAGCTTATATAAGTCAAGCTTGGGGCTGGTGTACTCCATGACCCAAAGTACAACTTGAATATATTTGGGTCCTACTTTAGGCAGGGATCCTGTGAGAAAGATCTATAGATGTGTTTGGATGCAGGATAAAAAAGGATAAGTGGGGGGTAAGTTACTTTTTGCATCATCTCCCACTTATCCCTTGTTTGTTTGCACTTTTAGTGTATAAGATAATGTTATCCTAGTCCCAACGCTATAGTGAATTAATATCTAATATGGGAGCTTAGATAATCCCACTTGAGAGGTGAGATAATTTGAGTTGCTTTGAGTTGAGGGGGGGGGGGGGGGGGGGGTTGGGATTATATTTTTTAGGTCTTTTTGTCCTTATTCCACCTTGGTTGGCTTTGAGTGGGGGGTAGAATTTTATTTTTTAAATCTTTTTGTCTCTTATCTCCATTTATCTAGATGCAACCAAACATGGGATTGGATTCACCTTTTAAATAAATAAAATGTCATCCTATACAATAATACCATTGGATGGGCTTAGATGGTATTTGTTATCCAATGCCATAAAAAATCTTTCAAATACATCCTAAAAGTAATTGAGTAAACCATTTGCAACCCCGTGAGCCCAACTCCAATGGAATTAAGTAGTGGCAATACCATCTGCCACATGTCATGTTCTAGTACGAAACCGCACCCTCCATCCCACCACCACAACTGCTTACAAAAGAGAGAGGGAGGGAGAAGGCAGCTATCAACAAGCAATATGCTGCCAAAAACTGGCTCAAAACAAATTTTGTTAAAAAAGTTACACGTCAAGCTTAGCCTGCCCCACTCCCCTATGAAAAGGATATAGCTCATGATGATGATAACTGATTACCGTCCATTTCATTGGCTTGGATAATACAATTTCTCACTAAATGATGAGAGCATTGTTTTTGTAATTAGCATATTGATAATATGCTCACATTGAGAACTGCTCCTTAATCAAGTGATAAAGAGCAGCTAGTTCTCACCTAACTATGTTTTAACTTTGTATGCTATATATATATTTATTATATTTACTTATTTTTATGTGTGCAGGCTTTCCTTTTGCTTGTGTGCGTGTGGCCATTTTACTTGTGTGGCCTTGCATCTGATGTGTGTGAATTTTTTCTCGGCTTAAGTTGGCTGCCTTCTAGCTTGTGCGGGCTGTCTCTTGGGTATGAGGCTCCCAATTCCCACCCAAAAAATGAAAATACGCTCACCTTAAAGTGCACTCTGAAGGAATTAGAGTAAATATCATTGTCGGTGATGTTCTCAAATTTCTGTGGATATTGAACAAAACCAATCTTGTGGCCCTTGTCTTCATCCATGAAAAAGCACAGTGCATTTCTCACTGTTTCAGCATTGTTGGAGTACATATCACAGTCCACATTGAGAATGATGGGCCCATTACTTATTTCTGATGACACCCTTACCTGCACAGTTGATGACGGAAGAAATGTTTTAGTATTCCTTAACATCTTTGAATGCTTACTCCGTACATTTCAAGGGACAGCTGGGCCAGTTGCCAAACGAGCCAAGTTTGAACAAGCCCAACCACGCACAAATTGAGCTTGGCTAGACCATACATATAGATTTCACGGTCAAGTCAAAAGCTTCACTCATACATTATCACACACTATGTAAGCTTGGCATGCACAAGCTTTCTCCTTGGTACAACTTACTATTAGAGAACCAATCATATGGGTCCACTTTTTGTTATAAAAAAATAAAAAAATAAAAACACGAGTGACGAAGGGATAGAAGGCCATCCATTAATAGGAATTACCTAAGATCAATTTGATTGGATCATCACAGGTCCGTGGGCGTAGATTTATAGGCCTCCATAATACTGAAAGAAGTGTTGAAAGTAATATATTTTAATTTCATTGGAATTTTATATATATATATATATATATTGATAGAATTGGAATGATATTATCATTTTGCCATTCAGCTAGTGTTTCAAAAAGTTGTAAGTTGAATATGTTATACTTGGAAAATCTTCATATGCATAACTCCCACACCGAGGGACCGTATATACTCCTCCGTAAGGTTCATTGTGGACCCTACCAAGGGATAAGATGAAGGGGGATAGAAAGACTCATGCAGGACCACCCTACATGTTAAGTTTAATCACAATCGCATATCCCTAATCTCTTCATCCGTAGCCTACATATTAATCCATTCCATTTGGATCGGTACACAGTCGATGCAATAATCCAGTAAATTCAGATCTGACCGAAACTTGAGGCGTGTGACTATCAGGGGGTCCCCTATATATTGCAAAATTTGAATTAGGTGATAAATAGACTCCACTTAAAGTTCTTACAAAAAAAAATTGGTGAAGGACATATCCACATAAATATTGCCTATTATATTTTATATGCATTTAGTAATTTACAATTATTATATTGTTTTTTTTAAGTTTAGATTAATAATATTATGTGATATTTACCCCAAAGTTTGTATGTGGTACTATATACATCGGGGCATGATCCACTACTTTATGCGCGGCTGATGGGCCATAATTCTCTATAAAATAATTTCTGGTCCATCAAGCCCATTGATCTATGGCTTACAAATTTAATGGTTTTATATTTTTGTTAAAAACTGACTCAACCGATCCAATTGTCAATCCATTCTTATCGATGCAAACCTAGAGATCCAATTACTATAGAAGGGCATGTGGTCCACTCAGATGGGTAATCAGCTGAGGCCCACTAGGAGGTTTGAGGTGTGCAAAACACGCTCGCTTGTGCCTTGCCTAGCCTTTCAACAAGCAGAGCTATGTCAAAGCTAACTGAACTAACCGTAGCTTGAGCTTGGGTCTTGAAAAAGCAGGCTGAGATCGAGCTTGTGCCTAATCAAGTTAAACCAAGTTGGCTTGCCAGCTTGCTTAGCTTGTCGAGATTCCTACAATATTTCATGATCATATAATTTAGGTGACTTTTGGGTCTTCTGTATTCTTACATGTATGTATGTATAATTTTGTATGTCTATGGTGGTTTACTTATACGTATCATTGGCTTATGATTACTTAGCACGTGCCTTAAACCAAACTAATATTTTTAAAAATGTTTTAACTTTTTAATCATACTAATAATAAAATGTAGCAATAAAGATGTAGATATTGGTGTCACAATGTCAAGACTTTGACTTTCTTTGAGATACATAAATTTCTAGGCTAGCTCTTAGCACCGGCGTTCTACCAGGATCCCCACTAGGGACTCCATCTAGCATTAATGACATGCTCTAAATTATATCCACAAATAATATTACAAAATTGACAATCACGTAGTCATTAATCGGAGCTTTCAAAAAAACTTAGGTGATGAATATATGGATGGAATAAAATCCACTAATTAAGAAGGAAAAACTTATGCTCAGCACTTATACTCATGATATGAGCACCGCATGCCAAAACATCTATAGGGCCCAGCTTATGATCCATTCAAGTGAACCATAAAATAAAGACCACCCATAATAGTTACCGATTCTGAGTTTGACACTCACCCAAATAGATTGAACTATTGGATCAGGTTGCATTCATTTTGGATGAAGAAAACTTGTCGACCATTTATCAAGTTATTACGATGATGATTTGAGCCCCATCACCATACGTGGTGTGGTGTCCCATCCCCAAATGAGGCCTCTAGTGGGCCCCACAAGAAAGTATTATGGTGAGCACTGGTGCACAGCATAAGGGCTCCCAATTAAGTAATATAAAGAAAATTAGCATAAAGCTAAAGTATCGAAACATAGTCATTAGGTTAATATCATTTTATTCTCATTGTAAACATATCTTACCTACTACCAATGTGGCCTTCCAACATGTTGATCATTTGGCTAATGGCTTTGCGGATGCTCTAGCTAAGCAAGGAATTTCTAGAGTCCCTCCTTTGTTTGCTTTGATTATATAATGATGGGTTCTTTTGTTGGTGTAGGATGTAGAGCTCTTATACCCTTATTTTTATTTTCCTTTTCTTTGCTTGGTGTTGTAATTTTCTTCTTTTAATATATCTTACATCATCATCATCATCAAAGCCTTATCCCAACTATGTTGGGCTCGGCTACATGAATTCTATTTCTCCATTCCGTTCTATTTTGAGCTAAATCTTTCGATAAGTGCAACTTCTTCAAATCTAAATTAATGACTTCCATCCATGTTTTCTTCGGCCTACCCATACCTCTTGATGGACCCTCCACCTGTATATCCAAACTTTTTCTCACCGGTGCCATTACTGGCCTACGCTCAACATGCCCAAACCATCTTAAACGAGTTTCTCTAATCTTATCTCCTATTGGTGCTACCCCTAAATGTTCTCGAAAGCGCTCATTTCTAATTTAATCTTTCCTAGTTTTACCACACATCCACCTAAGCATTCTCATTTCTGCTACATCCATCTTATGAATATGTGTTTTCTTAATTGGCCAACATTCTGCTCCATATGTTATAGCTGGTCTAACCATTGTCCTGTAAAATTTTTCCTTCAATTTTGTTGGCATTTGTCTATCACAAAGTACTCACAATGCTAGTCTCCACTTCAGCCATCCAGCTCTTATCCTATGCTCCACATCTTCGTCAATCTCCCCATCCTTACTAATCATCGAGCCTAGGTACCGAAAAGAATCTTTGCGTGGTATCTCATGGGTTTCAATTTTAACAGTGGTTTCAACACTTTGTATATGTCCACTGAAATTGCAATCCATATATTCTGTCTTTGTACGACTTATGTTAAAGCCTCTAGATTCTAATGCCCTCCGCCATCTCTCAAGCTTTGCATTTACACCCTCTCTTGATTCATCCACCAATACTATATCATCTGCGAACAACATACACCATGGTACTTCTTCTTGAATATGCATAGTTAACTCATCCATAATTAATGCAAAGAGATAAGGGCTTAAGGATGATCCCTGATGTAAGCCTATAGTCACGGGAAATCCGCCCGTTTCTCCACATGTGGTTTTCACATTTGTTATTGCACCTTCGTACATATCCTTTAAAATTTCAATGTAACCTCTTGGGACATTCCTTTTTTTTAAGACCCACCAAATTAAATTCCTCGGTACCCTATCTAGGCTTTTTCCAAATCGATAAAGACCATATGTAGATTTTTCCTCTTTGCTCGGTATTTTTCCATTAATTGCCTAAGTGAAAAGATAGATTCCATAGTTGATTTCCCTGGTATAAAACCAAATTGATTTTCCGAAATCTTAGTCTTTTTTCTCAGTCTTTGCTCTATTATTCTCTCCCATAACTTCATAGTGTGACTCATAAGTTTAATCCCTCGATAGTTGGTACAATTTTGTATATCTCCTTTATTCTTATATATAGGTACTACAATGCTTCTTCTCCATTCATCCGGCATTTTCTTTGTAATAAGTATCTTATTGAATAGTCTACATAACCAACTTACTCCAACCTCTCCTAAGCATTTCCATACCTCTATCGGAATACCATCTGAGCCTGTTGCCTTTCCTCTCTTCATTCGCTTCAATGCTTCCTTCACTTCCACCCCTCTAATTCTACGGAGAAAAGTATACTCTTGTAATGAAGTAACCTCCTCCACTCTTGTATCACCTAAATATTCTTCATTTAAAAGTTTACTAAAATATTCTTTCCACCTTTCTATAATATCGTTGTCCTTCACCAAAATATTTTCCTCATTGTCCTTGATACATTTGACATGATCTAAGTCCCTACTTTTCTTTTCTCTTATTTTTGCAAGCTTAAAAATATCCTTTTCTCCTTCTCTTGTT